>CM076602.1:118867500-128867500 GCA_038502835.1 Octonoba sinensis | reverse complement strand
CCAAAATGAAAATTTTGAGATAGCTAGTGCAAATGATAAATTAAACATCCTTTTATTTTGTGGGAACGAGATTTTGTGGTAGCTTTGACAGATACTGCAAAAAAGCGTGGTTTAAAAAACGTTACTAAATAAAAGCTGCATTCCGTTTAGTGGCAAAGGGATGCAAGTGCACTTACATCCGTTTCCCTCTAAAATAAAATTATTTGATTTTTCAGTTAGTTTAAATACGCAATGCAGACGATCTATTTACGAAACTTAAAGCGGAGAAGAAGAAAGAAAAATAGGAAAAGAATTCCAAATTGTTAAAATATAATAATAAAAACAAGGCTTGAATCGTCTGTAGATTTTATTTTTGTCATGTTTCGATGCGGCAATTTCTCTAATGGCAATGATTTTTAGTTTCTTGATAAATATAATTATTCGAAATCTATATTATTAAGTTGGCATCACTAACAAATTATCTTTATTACTGTGTAAATTAACAAAATGAACAAGACACGTTTTTCATTTAGTGGCAAAGGGGTGTAAGTTAAATAGTTGGAAGCAAAGGGGTGTAAGTAAAAATAAGCTATTTTTTTAAAAAATCCTATGCTAAATCTAAATCATCAGAAACGCTTCATACTTCATACATAAACTAACACATACATATAGAACTCTAAAACTAAAAAAAATATTTGCAAGAAGAACCTCTAGAATTTAGTATAATTAAACTTCAAACGAGTTTTACCAATGCCCCCTGCATCAGGAAGCCCGTTAACAGGCAAGTCACGTGATCAGCAGGAGGCCAGTCTCTCAGTCTCCGTTGCTAAACACGATGAGTGAGAAAGACCGCTTCGTGCTTATTTCTTTTCAATTGACTCCTACTTAAAATAAATCAATATTTGTAAAGAAAAAAAACAGAATAATTAGAAATAATAATTGAATTTATGTAAAAAAAAAAAAAAAAACAGACACGAAAAATTCAGTCATTCCAAAATATCTTTCACATTATTTGTTTCTTTTAACGCTCATCTTAAATTCATCAGTTGATAACTTTTCATCTTAACCCATTTTTAATTTAACCTTCAGCCTTTTTTTAATCTACACTATGATGTTTTTCTTTATTAAGAAAAATAAAATCTTTTCTATTTTGAAAAGCAATCCAATATTGACTTCTCCTATATATTTTCATGAAGGAATTATCCTCTCAAACATTCTATATGAATTTGCAATTTATTTATATATTTAGTTCATGTTAATACTTAACACTTGGAGAAAAGTTATAACCTAAAATTCGGTACTATTTCTATCAGAACTCCCAAAAGTGTAGAATAAACTTAGACATTGTTTGTAAAAGTTTTACTACAAGCTGTATGATTCTTTCTTTTTTTCTTGTGTTTTAAACAACCATTTGATATTTACTGTTAAATTTCAAAATAATATTAAACTGATTTCGAGCCAAAAGAATACACTTTATACAAATATAATTTACCTTGTGTAATTAAACTTGTGAAACGTTGGACTATGTATGAACTTGTGAGGGAGGTTATGTACAAAATTCCTATCATTAGAATAAATACCTCTTTTCTCAAAAGTCTTTTTAATTTTTGAGTTCTACTCGTATTTGAGCTGTGGGTAAGGGATCATTCATAAAAGATCCCAGACAGCACAACTTTGTCCTTAGGACGTCCAAATGATGTCATTTCAGGACTTCCTCGAAAAAACAGGTCGTCCTAATTTAGAGTGGACCTTTTGGCCTTTCCGAGAAGAATACATGACAAATATTTGTATAAAAAATGAACATTTATTAAACAAATGACAACATGTTAAACGACCTCATAATGTTAAAATACCGATATGTAAAAGAGTCAACATTGAAAAATAGAGATAAAATATTCACCACGTCCTTGAATAAATTCACAATAAAGTCACCGGTGTCCAAGATAAAAAAACTAAGTGCACAAGGTTTCTTTGCTTCTTTCGATTCTGTTAAAGGTGAGCGGAAGAAAAACCAAATTTGGCATCAATTAGACATCCTGATGATATCCTTCGGTGAAATCCTTTCGGGACAGGAACTGGTGGCTCATATGCGTTGACAAAAATATCGGCAATTTTAACAATCCCCTTGGTCAATATTCAACCAAGTAAAATAACATTTCATTTAAAACATTTGTAAAGATTAACACACGTCTGCAGAGAGGAATTAACCTCAAATAAAAAAAACAACGGCTTCAACTGAAGCCCAACACGATGTGCAATCACATCGGAGACGTGAGAGGTCGGGGAAGTTGAATAAGAGTAAGCACTGATGCCAGCTGCCGCCTGCCTTATATACGAGTTGCGATCCCCACGCAAGCACGTACGTCACATGTAATTTGCATGGGGAATACGCAACTCAACATCCGGCCGTAAATGGAAATTCTCCTTTCTTCTTTCGGCTTCGGCAGCAAACTGGCAAAAGTAAGACATCTCAACAACATCAATTCGCTTTGCGTGACAAGGCAGAGATGTCCGATGGGGAAAACGTGTAGGCAGTGAATAGGTACAAAAGGTGAGCTTTTGATTTCTCCAAGAATTTATATTTAGTTCAACAATTTCGGACAAGCACGCTGTGCGGTCCGCAGGACGTTAAGAGGACAACATATCAAAACATCCTAAAGACATACCAGTGAGGTCCCTGGGATATCCAAATGACCTCATTTCAGGACTTCTTCAAAAAGAAACAGGTCGTCCGTAGGACATTCTTTTTTTATCCTGCGACGTACAAAGGACATCCCAGGGAAGAACTTATGTCCGGAAATTGTCTATCCTCTAATGGTCCCAAGGGCATCCGATCGTTCATATTTAGGCTATATTTTGGACAATAGCGCTGTGCGGCCCCCAGTACGTTAAAATTACAGTAATTCTAAGCGCCCTAAAAACGCTCCAGTGAGGTCCCTAGGACATCTGTGACGACTGTTCCGGCCCTCTTTTGGATCTATGCGTCATTGCTCTTCAGGACATTGGAAGGACAGCATATTTGAATGCCCACAGGACTGCCCTCGTTAGAATGATATCCCAAGGATGACAATGAATTGTTTATCCTCCCATTGTCCTTGAGACTACTTTAGAAAATTCCCATCACTTCGTTTAGGTATTATTCGTTGTTTATACCCACAAGATGCAATTTTAATTCATCAACTCAACAGTAATTTAACATATTTTTTTCATGTATATAATTCTTCTGATTAAATGTTCTAAAATAGTTATCTTGTAAATGTAAATTTGCAGCTTGCAGCAGGAAATACTAAAGTTTTAACCAAATACTACTTTGAAAAAGAAGTATCCACATAACAGCTACAGAGCTGAATAAAACCAGTTGTGAATAATATTTTTAATATTAACGCTTTGAGCTACATAATCATATACCGTTACATGTAATTTATCATATGTTCATTATGAAGATGATAATAAGAGTACTTTAATTAATATAGTGAAACAATTTTTGCATACAATTAAATAGGGACTACTCCATATATCAGCAATTTAAATATATTTTAATCAAAAATTTGTCTCTAAAATCTTCATTTGAAATTTCCCTTAAGCAACCCATCTTTATATTTTTAACTTCTACTCATTTGAAATACAAGTTATACCAATATCTCAAGTAAATAATTTAATGCACGAGAAAAATATTTTCAGAAAACTAGTGATAACTTTTGTTTCTAATTTCATGTAACCTTGGAATTTAATAACAACTGATAATTATTGCTTAGAGAAAATAATTATTCATACTTATTTTAAGAACATTTTGTACTGTTGGATTCATATTCATTCTTATTTTGATACTTCACAATACACAGTTTAAAATTTCAAGGAAGGACATATATCTATATATATATATCATTTTGAAAATGCATCAGGAAACTTTACTAGAAAACAATTCTTAATATATAAATATAATTATATATATTCTATATAATTATGAGTTTTTTAATTAAATGATAGTACGAAAACTAAAATCAGAAATTATATATTCAATTAATTTATGAAGTGTTGAGTTCAGAAGAGAAAACCTTTTTTTATTGAAACATAATAGTACATAAGTATAGGAATTATAGAGATGGGAAAATTTTTCAACATTTTAGCTGCTTTCTCCTTTTTTGAACAGACAAAAAAATACGAAAACAAATAATTATTCACATGTTTAGAAGTAAAAACACAGTACGAAAAGAGGAAAATAAATAAAGATAACTCTTTTAAACTTCACTTCACCTAGCTTTGTTTCCTAACAAAAATTACCCCCCCCCCCCTCTCCAAGTATTTTTAGGTTTTATGAGAATTACTTTTTGTTTTGCAATAGTTTATTTTAACATATTGTTTGCCAAAGCTCTATATACCATTACATGATTTAAAGTACAAGTAATATACTTCCAAGACTATTGAAAATGATATCATGACAATGATAAATATAGTGGCTTATTATTAATTAAATTTGTATAACTAATAGGCATCTGAATGATGAGAATCAATTTTCTTAATTCATAAAATATAGTTCAAAGAAATTCTGGAACTCATCAAATTAAATACAACAAATGACAAACATCTTTTAAAAATATAAATAACGAAAATAAATGCCGGTATGGACAAACTGATATAAGAATAATTGTTAAATACAATCATTCAGGGAAACTTTGAACAATGGGGGGTACATTGAACGAAGTCATAATTTTTAGTATATTTGACTAAACTTAAAAATTAAGAGTAGACAACTGATTTATAACCTATTTGGCTGGGTGCAGCACATGACCTTCTATTTTCTTTAACCAAATATGCTAAAAGAAATAACGTTTTTGAAAGCTACCCTGAATGACTGTACTACACATATACGTACACATATAGTTTTTAAGCTTGCCTGATAGGAATTGTCCTGGGATTTTCCTGATCGTTAGACAAATAGCAAAATTGTAATTACAGCCCTCTATAAACATGTAGTGATACATAAGAAATTTATATGAAGTTCAAAATAATAACACAGACACTTAATGCAGAAAGATATAGTTCAAAAGCAACCAATTTAATAAAAGTAAATAAACAGAAATAAAAAAGAACAGATTAGATTATAAGATAGAAGGAAATTGCTATTTAAATTGACATTCCAAATAACAATTTTACTATTTTTTTATTGTTCGTAATGACTATTAATCTTGTTATTTATGATGGTAGTCAACTTTAAAATAAATAATGAGATAAATAAGGTGTTAAAATAATTAGGGGTAAAAACTAAATATTGAATAATTATTAAATACTGCACATACATAAAAATAGAACTTGCCCTGGCTTTCTCCTAACCAGTATGCAATTGGCATGAAATTATTTTTGTGACACAGTAATGATACCAGGAAATTTAGATTGAAGCTCAAAATAACAATACAGAAGCTTGATATATGATTCAAAAGTTGCCATCTTAAAGATAAAATTGATACAACAAAAAAATTTATATTTAGAAATAAAAGAGAACTAACATATAAACACATTTGCTATTCAAGTTGAAATTGCAGAGAAAATTTAACAATTCATCGGAAGACAAATTTTAACTGGAATAAAGAAAATCAGATCCTTATAAAAAAAAAAAAGTACATTATATAAATTGAATTAGAATAAATTAGCTACTGGTTACCTAAAAACAAAATTAATCTTTACCATTCTTTGACTTATGTTATTAGTACTTTCTTGTCTCATAACCTAATAAAATTTAAATACAATCAAGGTAAAAATCTTGAAAAAAATAACTGCGGAATAACAAAAACAAAATATTACCTAAATATTAAATACTGTCCCTTCTTTTAAAATTGTAAAGCTGCCTCATAATTGTATTGGTTTTCTTCTAATCACTATGCAAATGTAGAGTACTTCTTACAAATCCTTTAGCAAGTCACAAAATAAATTTTTTCATTTTTTTGTGTCATGGACAATGTTCTTTTCTTTCCGAAATTCTAACATTGTTAATTTTGTTGAATATTTTGTAGGGACGCGATCCGCTTTAACAGTATAACAAAAATCCATTTTTCGAACTGCTCGCCATTCCTTTCGCTCTGGTAGTCACCAGTACTTGAAGATGCTTTGTAAATAAGCTCAACACCATCGATTAAATCCATCTGTTGAACCTGCGTAAACAATTTTTCTCAAATATTTATTCCTCTAGAACACAATGTCGGGCCTTTCAATAAGAACTCTTCGTATGTTAACACATTTCTTCCATCGAAAATTAATTGAATGCAGTTTTCTTCAGGGATTATTCTCGAGCTTGAGAATACAGTCTTTCCCCTTATAAACGTAGAAGTCATTTTTACAATTAGAAGAAATCTTAAAGTGCAAAAGTATTTATGACTACTAGTAACAAATCCACAAACGAATGAAAGCAATTTAAACAAGAAGTTCCGTCTAGAACTATACGAGCCTACTTTCCCGTATACACCAAATTCAAATTTATAATCTAGCTATCTCTTTCTCTCTCTTTCTTATTTATCTTTAGTTCTAATTATTGAAAATATACCTTTTTCAACGGATAATACATATTCATTCACTCACTCATTCATTCTTTCATTTATTCAGCCATGCATTTATTCATTCATTCGTTACCTCATTCAAGTGTTTATTCATTCATTTACGCATTCATGTATTTATTCACTCATTTATTTATATTTTCATTTATTCAATAATTTATTCATTCATTCTTTTCCTCATTCATTCATTATTTCACTCATTGAGTCACTGAGAAATATCCTTGAAAATCCCGATCAAAAAATTTCATAGCAAAATAGGCTCGTAAGTTCTGGATAAACTTTCTATTTCTACATGTTCTACGTTATAAGAGCTTTCCGATAAAGTTTGTTCCAAGCAAATCGGTCCGTTAGATCAGGATTTATATAGGGTTGAAATTTCCCCGTAAGCTCTGTGTTAATTTTTTGAACTGTTCAAAATTGAACAAAAACTGTTCAAATCAATATTTCACGCCGAGAACTCCTTTCAATAAGCTTTCAATAGGAACTTGGCTCTTGTGCCCAGAGTTTACAGAATTTGCTTCAATTTTGTCCATAGGCGCTAATGTTAAAATTTTTTGAACTGTTCAAAATTGAACAAAAAATTGTTCAAACCAAAAAGTAAAATATAGAAATGAGATGTCCTCGCCGAGATCTTTCGAATGCAAAAAGAATTTTTCCAATCGGACAATTCGTTCAAAAGTTATTAGGGGGGGACAGACCGACAGACAGACAGACAGACAGACAGACAGACCGACAGACAGACAGACACACTTTTTCCCCATCTCAATACCCTACTTTCAAATTTTTTATTTTTCAATCTTTATTTAATTACTTCACTTATTTTTGACTTTTCTTGATTTTTAACGATATTTTCACGATACATTAAGCCTTCTTTCAGGCTTTATTATTATTTTTTTTTACTTTTACGGGAAAGTAGGCTAAAAACGAGAAAGAAAGTGAGGTACATAAAATATTAAGCAGAAATGAGTGTCTAGCAACGACCGAAGTACAAAGCGGAATGCAACTCTCGCCTATTTCCTTGGCGCCAACTCGCACAAAGAATTCATAGTCTTACCTTAACTGCTATGGAATAATCCATTACCATAGTGACCGCCACTCGTTTGTCTGCTGTCTGAGGATAGAAAGGTTGCGCAAAAATATGTGCAGAAAAATTACTCAATTTTACATCAGCAATCTCAATTTTATAATAACTTTTGAAAATATAAATCAGAATTATTTTTCCAACAGTTTTGTCTATTTTTGTTTGAAATAATAAAGATTTAAACTTTTTTAATAAAAATCTTAACCCTGCTTTTTCTTTTGGTAAGCCGTGAAATAAAAAAGGAAAATAAGAAGGGAAACTTAGAAAAGAAAAATTTGCTTTCAACTTGAAAGATATCCTAAACATATGATTTAGTTCAAACACGTTATATGCTTTAAGTGAAGTTCCTAGGACAGCTGACAAGAAAGTCCGTGGTACGACGTGAAAGGATTTGGATCACTTTTAGAAATCCATAGGTTAAGCAAAATGGTAGTTCCAGGGACGTCATGCTTGACGCGTCCAAGGATGTCAAAATGTGGACATCCTGATTCTTACGATAAAAATTGGATGGCTTATGCGAAATTTTACAATATCGGAGAAAAATATGTTATTATTAAATCTATTTTTCCATCTGAGGATGTCCAAATTTTATCGGTTTTGACATCGGACCAGATTTGGACGTTCTGGACATAAAATGGACATCCAAGACATCCAAAGGACGTTCTGTGCTGTCTGGGATGTCACGCTTCGAGGCAGGGAGGGGGGTTCGTGAACTTGTCACAAAGTGTGACAAGGGGAGGGGAGGGGTAACAAGAAGTGTGATATTCTGCATTATACAACATAGCGTGACGTGTGACAAAGGGGGGGAGGGGGTCCTCTGAAGTGTGACATATTGTGACAAAGGGGGGGAGGTCAAATATATGGGGAAAAAGCGTGACATCATTTATGAACGGCCCCTGAAATCTTTAAAATATTGAAATCCCTTTTAAAATAAAACATAGAAGAGTCATTCCACAGCATTTTTATGTTACCTACTGGAAATGTTAGAACAAAATTTTGGTGTATTTAATTTTGAAAATATGAATGAAAAGTTTTCAAAAATTTTTATTACAGTCCGTACATTTGGAGCCAACAGAGGTACAAAATTTCTTTTCATTAGGGTCAATAGTTTATTATTTAAAAAATATTACAATTTTGATAAGTACAGGACATTTGTGATGTCCCGTGCAAAACAAAATTTTAATATTCAAAATGTGGCTCCAGCTGTACAAAATGTTCTAAAAAATTTTGAAAACTTTGCATTAATATTTTCATAATTAAAAATAATTAAATAAATATAACAAAATTTTGCTCAAAAATGTTCCGCACGTAACACAAAAGTAAGGTGGATCACCCAGAAAGCAATATGGGACCGTTCATGAATGATGTCAGGATTTTTTCCCATGTATTTGACCCCCCCCCCCCTGGTCACAAAGTGTCTCACTTCAACATACCCCCTCCCCCCTTTGTCACATGCCACGCTATGTTGCATAAGCAAGATGTCACACTTCTTGTTACCCCATCCCCTTGTCGCTACATCACGACACCCCCCCCCCCCTCGAAGCGTGACATCATTTATGAATGATCCCTATGCTGTATTCACACAATATAATACAGTGAGTAACCTACCCCCTAAATTATAGATAAAACAGAGCACACTTATTATTGGTAACCGTACTCTTAAATAAAATTATAAACACTAAAGAAATGAATAAAGAGTAGAACGTTAAAAGTAATTGTACATTAAAGCGTTCAAAAATAATTTTAGTTAATAAATAGTAATATTAAGAATAATAAAACAGCTTAGTAATGAGTGTTGACTTAAATGTCATGTGTATGCAAAACGATCAAGAACCAAAATCAAGTTTTCTAACTTCGTAAAATATGATAAGCATAGTATAACCTTGTCACACATAAATGACATACAAACTAACAAATATATCAAGTCGGTATTCTTTCAAATTGCAAGATTAGGAAAGATGAAAGTCGTTCATGAAAATTAAAACTTGTTAACCATAAAACTTTAATTCCATAACATTAATGACAAATGATAATGTAACACATCGCACACTGGCAAGAACAGTGACACAATTCAAAAACGAAACACCTTCCTAAAACATGATTTATATATTTCCAGTTTTTATATTCTTAAAGCGAACTATAAATTAACGAATTTAATTACTTACTCTGGAACTATTCGATGGTTTGAAGTTGTTTCTAATCGTCTTTGATGTCCACACTTTTAAAAGAACTGAATTTTCATAACTTTGAAATTGACACCTTCTGTCCGGAAGCATAATTGCCCTTGCAGCCTTGTTTGATAAAAATAATAGATAAAGATAATAGAAACGATAACCAACAAACATACAACTGTACCGGTAGCGACACAACACACTGCAATGGCAGATTTGATGGCCTTCTCAAAACCACGTGACATTATTTAGATTACTCCCGTGCAAAGGCTTCCTAGATATAGGGGGCGCTGGTTTTACTCAAAATGATACTTTAGTCACTTACATCCCTTTGCTTCTCACCGCCTCACTTTTTCTTTACTTTTCTCTATTTTTAACGATATTTTTGCGATACATTAAACCTTCTCAGTAGCGGATTTAGGCTGAGGTCCGGGCCTAAGGCGGCAAATTTTGAGGGGTGCCAAAATTTTCAAGACGACTAAAATTAAAAATCTATTGGGTTTTTTGTAAACTGTAAGACCAAATTTTAAAGTTTATTTTATTGCGCCCTCTTACTATCTAAACATTGTACCATTTTGAGGGTAGAATTTCTTTGTTAAAATAACTATTCAGGCTAATACTAAAATCTGAACTGTCTAATAAAAAGATTTTAAAAAACATTTTTTTAATGCTAGTATATTATTTACTTTAATCTTATTTACGAAATTAAGATTTTTTTCATATTTTTCAGTCAAAATTTAATTGTAACATTTGTTTGCTCTTTTTTATAAAACAAAACATTAATTCACCTTGATAAATTATAAAAGTGTCGGTTGACTCATAAAATAATTTTTTTATTTTTCAATTTTCTAAGAAAAACTATAGTTTTACGTAATGTGAAGCCCCCAACGATCAGCATGATTGATCAGTTTTAAAAGGTCGCAGAATGAATTTGAAAAATCATAAAAATATATAAATGTATAATACAAAATAAAAAAAATTAAATTAAAAAAATTGCTTAGAGTCAAATATTTTTATCGTTATATTTCAATTTATTGATAACTTAATTGATCAGATTTTTTAAAAATCTACCGCCGTAGTGAGAATAAAATTGTTACGTTAAAAAAATAAATGTTTAATTTATACCCGAATTAGATTTCTTATTATTATTGTTACAGTAAAACCCCACAAATCCAAACTAATTGGGGTTGTAGCCTGTTTGGATTAGCCAAAAACTATTCATAACACAATAAAAGAACCCTCATTACTGTATAGGACTTAACATTTTGAGCGAGGCAGTTTGGCTCGCAGAAATTTGTTCCTTCAGTGAAAAAATTTAACGAAGAAGATACTACCACCTCTAGCTCTACTTCTGATAGACAATGCCCTTTCTCACCCATCGGACATGTGGCTAATATGCGGGGACAGGGTCCGACAAATCCCGGGCGCCAGGTCGCCCGGGCGACTAAGAAAAATGCCTTGGCGACTAGGTTTTCATGAGGGCAAAAGATTTAATTGCGCAGCCACGAAACGGAGGTTTGCTTTTTTCCCCCTTCAGTATTTAGCTTTGTTCACATTCAATCGCCAAGCTGCACCGATAATAATCGCTCATTTTGTTACCTTCTCCTCTTCTCAAACAATATTGGCTGTATAGGGTCAAGCGATTATCTATACATCATCAAGATGTAAGATACGTAAAGTGCGCATAGGTTCGGCGCCAAACCCCGGAGTTACTTTCCCGATGCAAACATCGCCTAGGTGGTACCTTTTCTCCGAACTTTATTTTTATTTTTAAAATAACGATCAAAACCTAGGGGTTTTTCTTTTCTTTTTTTTTTTTTGGAGTTATTTTTCTATTAAACCTTGCAAAAAGTTGAACTTATTTCTTTTTTCTAAAAACACAGTTGGACTTCGTTTTTTCTCAACTTTTCCTTCAAAATAATAACTTTAAATAGAAAATTGAGTATTTCACTACAAAAACATGACAAATAAATGAAAAAATAATAACTAAGTAGAAAATAAAGTATTTCACAGCAGAATTTGAGAACTAATTGCTTAAAAAATTACTTATGGCGAAATAATAATTCTAAGTAGAAAATAAAGTAGATTTCACCCATAACTAACCGTTAATTTTTTTTTTTTGCTTATCTATCTGCAATGCTTTTTATTGCGTTGTTTGATGATGTAAATAAGCAGCACTTAAAATGTGATATGTTTGGCGCAAATGAAAATATTATAGCTGAAGGCTCCTAAAAATTTTCCCTGGCTCCTAAGATTTTGGCATTTTTGTAGGACTCTGTGCGGGGACATAAAGTTAGAGGAGTGGGTATTTGGGGCTTCTGAAACTTAAATTTCTGTAACTGGCTTTACATCTATAATGCTTAGGCTATAACTCTCACGGCCGGTGCTAGGCTGAGGCGGTGAGGCGCCCGCCTCAGAGCGTGTCATTCTTAGGGGCGTATATTGGCCATAAATATTGACTGCATCGTTTTAAATAAACAATTTCTTGTTTTGCACATTATCCTTATCTTCTCCACAGCGACAGGCAGCTTCAATGCATTCGGAGGGGGCGCTTATAAGTGTTTGCAGTTCTAGAAAGTGTCTTCTCTATTTTATGACGAGCAAAACGCAATATATTGCTTTTTCTGTTTTTTATTTTTCCTTATTCAGTAGCGATTTCTGAGCAGCGATTGTTTTCCGTCGGCATTTTGAAAGTTAAAATATATATAATTCAAATATGTATCCATCATTTTTAATCTCTATTCCTTCATAATATATAGTAGGGGCGGAAAAAAGTTTTTTGCCTCAGGGCGCCATTCGTGCTATCGCCGCCCCTGTAACTCTGAAGGCAAGGGTTCGAGGGCTCTCCCCAGGAAACTTTTTGAAATCTTCCTATCAATGCAATTTCGGGATACTTTATTGATGTTAGAGGAAACAGAAAGGAGTTTGGTTACTCCCCCCCCCCACAATTTTTTTTAAAATAAAGCCTTATATATTTTAAGTTACTTTTGGTATATCTTTTAAGTTACTTTTGGTATATCTTTTAAGTTACTTTTGGTGTCGCTCGTGATAGTGTTCAATGTCCTTTCCCTGAAAGTGTTTCTGAAAGTAAAGTGTCTTAAAAGCGTAATTTCTCTTTTCTTTCATTTTAGGAGCAATCTAGTTGTCAATGGTTAATTTTATTAATATTGCTTTAAAGTAATACGTTACAACCGCAGATATAGGATTTTGCTGACATGGGCTGGTTGCTACAGATTCTTGGAGTTTTGTTCCAAAGGGAAAAATGAAGTTTTATTTCGTTATTCATGCATGCAATCTTAACTAATATTGACACTCAATGGGGGCAATAGCCCCATTTCCTCCCTCCTGTATCTGCACTTGTGGCATCACTTATGAAATGTGTTGCTATTGAACATGATTGTCAGATTTGCTGCCCGGGTAGCCACCCATTTTCCCTGCTGGGCTGGGTTTTTTACCTTAAAAACCCAAGGGTTTTTTGGAGCTCAAAACGGGGGAACGTGCTAGTCACCCACATTACGGAACATTCATTCAAAAAGTAGCTGAAATTGTAAACATACCCGCTGTTATAATGGTAAGGATTGTGCCAGAAATCGGCTCTCAGTGTATGGGGATTGGGGGATGTTACCTACCTTATTTGATTTTCGCAACTGCGTAAAACAAAACTTTAGATGTATATCTACATCGGTTAAAAAAATTAAAATATTTGAGTCATGAATCAGTTTTCATTGCGCTTTGAGAAAAGGAAATTATGTTGCCTCACCCTGTAGAAGAAAAATCATGAAATAAACCTATGCAAGCAACAAAATAATTTATCTGTATCTGTGTGTATATACATGCACTGATGGAAAAAAAAAATCCCAACACCAAGAAATAATTGATGTAGAGTAATGAAATTTCAGCAATACATTTATATAGGTAACGTACGTAATTGATTACAATTTCAAGATCACAGGTTAATTTAAGCCCGAGAAGAGCCATTGCAGAAGTGAAATACAGGTACATTAATAACCAGTGTAACCGCCAGAATTTTGAATGCAAGCATACAAACGTGCATGCATTGAATCATACAGGTGATGGATGTCCGTTTGTGGGATGGAGCTCCGTGCCTGTTGCACACTTGGTCGATCAATACAGGGACGGTTAATGCTGGTTGTGAGGTTGAGCGTTATCCTGTTGGAAAACACCTCCTGGAATGCTACTCATGAAAGGCAGAACAACAGGTTGAATCACCAGACTGACGTACACATTTGCTGTCAGGGTGCATGGGATAACCACGAGAGTGCTTCTGCTGCCATAAGAAATCGCTCCCCAGACCATAACTCCAGGTGTAGGTCCAGTGTGTCTAGGCCGCAGACAGGATGGCTGCAGCTGCTCACCTGGCCTCCTCGTAACCAACACACGGCCATCACTGGCACCAAGGCATAACTGGCTTTCATCAGAAAACACCACAGATCTCCACTCCGTCCTCCAATGAGCTCTGGCCTGACACCACTGACGTCGTAAACGGCAGTGGTTTGGCGTTTGTGGAATGCACGCTACAGGACGTCTGGCTCGGAGCTCTCCTCGAAGTAACCGATTGGTAACAGTTTGTTGTGTCACTGTGGTGCCAACTGCTGCTCGAATTTCTGCTGCAGACGCAGCACGACTCGCTATGGCCATACGCCGAACACGGCGGTCTTACCTCTCAGTAGTGCCACGTGGCCGCCCGGAGCCCGGTCTTCCAGAGGCAGTGCCTTTCCTTGACCCTTGCTGCCAACATTCACGCACAGTGGATGCATTCCTGCCAAGCCTTTCTGCAATCTCGCGGAAAGAAAACCCACCTTCTCGTAGGCCTATTACACGACCTCGTTCAAACTCAGTGAGCTGTTGATAATGGCTTCATCGTCTTCTTAAAGACATTGTGGACTAACATCAACTCACTACATCAAATCTCGACGCTAAACAACGCTCAGGAACGTTACAGCGCGTATTTAAAGCAAACCTGATTTGCATCTTCCGTGTGTCGCTACTAGCGTCACACTGATGCGCCGAGCGCAAAATTTGAATCGACGTCATCTTTCAGATGTATAAACACGCCTGCCAAATTTCATTTCGCTAGCACAACTCCTTCTTGGTGTTGGGATTTTTTTTTCCATCAGTGTATATATGCACATGTTTTATTTTTTCAAACAGTATTTTTTCCCCAACTTTTATTTATAAATAATTTTAAACTATTAAATAATTAACCTAGGAGGATTTGATGATGAATGGATCAATTAAAAATAAACGTTTAGAGCAAATATTATTTAATTTTTTGCTGTATCACCCATACTGATCACTGAATTTAAAAAGCTTGCATACATATAGAAATTAGATCAAATGAAATAAAATGCAACATTCAAGTAAGGTAGTTGAAAATCAAAAACTACTTTCATTTTAATGAAAAGTAAATAATATTTGATCAAAACGGTTTTTTAGTGCTTGCTAGATTATGCATACGCATAATACCACCAACCAAAGCAAGCTGCCTGACAGAATGCCATGAAGAATTCATTCATGTTCAAGGGAGGAACTGCTGGTATATAAGGGGGTGTTCAGTTTTTGTTCTCGTGGTTGGGGAGTGGGGTAGTAACAACAGTTTAGTAAGAAAGGTGATGTATTTTTTTTTTTTTTTGCATTTCTTTTCGATTCAACTTTTTTTAAAAACTTCATATTTTGCAGTGTCTTGGGTTTTCACTCCAAAAACTACTGAATTGTTTACCATTGGAGGCATTTTGCCATCCAAAAGTAGACAAAACAATCTGTATAATTACTATTGTGGTTTATTTTATTTCATTTTATCTATTTATTCGAGTTGTTATTATAATTATTGCTCTAATTAACTTAGAAGTTTTGAACAAACTTCTTGTGCAGAAAAAAAGCTCTTTTGAATGATACATAATATTGTCACATAGTGTTTCGTGAATAATAAACTAAGGATAAACCATCAAAACTGAATCTCAACTCGAGAATTTATTCCAGACTTAGACACACTGGCTAGGAACTAACTCCACCGCTTTTATCTACCATATGTTTCATAGCACGCGCATGGACAGTTCTGAAGGAATCGCGTATTTCCGCCACACGAATGTTCTAAAAAGAATGACTCGCATATCTGGTCAGGAGAGCATCAGGAATAAATAAATAAATAACATTTCTAGCATTTTTTAGAGAAAATCCAGATACTCCCCCGGCCGAGATTCGAACGCAGGATGCTTGGGTGAGATCCAAGAAACCTAACCACTAGACCACATGGAAATGTAGTTTCCTTACAATATTAAGGTTATATTTTTTTTCATCAATTTTTCCACTTTTTATGTGAATTATGCTTATAAAATTAGTTATGAAAAATCTAATTAGATACTCTAAAAAAATCGCTTTAAGATACATCGTCCAACAGTTCAAAGTAATAGAGTACCAAATTTCTGGTTTGTAATTCCTATAGATTTGTTTGGACATTGCGCTCACACAAACACACAGAGACATTGCCTTTTTGTATATAGAGATGGTTTATTCAATTTGTGTTTGTATAGATGGTTGTAAGTGTTATCAGAACAATTAAATGAAATGGTTATCATTAGCCAGATCTCCTGCTGCTCCGCCCCTCACTCTTTGGAGAGGTGACAAATATGTAATAGTTCTGTTTCACTAGATGTTCTTAAGATATTTAGATATCACTCTTCCCATTTCATGCTCGAAAACTTATTTCAATGTGAACCTGTTCTACTGTAAAAGGAGTTTTTATTTCTTTACCTTGCAGCCACTGAGGTGCGATGTTCCGAGCAGTCGAAAGGAGGTCTTAAGTATGAATTGGTGCTGTCTGAGCCTGCTTTGGAGTCTCCTAAACTCACCTCTCATTCTCCTCCCAAAACTAATCTTTCTATTGAAGACATTGAAAACAAGTTGAAAGCTGCTGAAGAACGAAGACAGGTATAGCCACAATTTTTTTTAACCATGTTACATGAAATTTTAAAAGCGATTTAAGGTCTTATTTTTTCTTGAATGTTCCTAGAACAGTTTAAATTCTAACAAGATTAGAACAATTACAGTGGCTTGATTTGGACCTGGAGTAATTCCTCTACATTCATTAAGAATCTTCAGCCTGCGGGCCACCAGTGGCCCTCCAAAGATGTTTTGGTGGCCCACCAAGCCTTTTGGAAGAAATGAAAACTGTTCAAAAAATAAAATCGGGAGGGAGAAAAAAAAATGGTTGAAATCGAGAGTGTAAACTTGCTTTGTATATTTTCTCTATTTGTAGAATTTCAGACTACTACAAGAATAAAATTTTTGATTAAAAGTTCCACTCCCCATTCTCCGTATAACTATTCCATTTGAACTTCAATTAGAAATAGTAGATTTTCGGTACAACTCTGAAGCAAAAAAGATATTTTTGAAATACCTCCTAGTCATGCATTGTTCATTCTGCTATGTTTGGTAGTACCTATGTATGTAAACAATTATTTTGTGAAATGAAGAACACAAAATCCAAGTCAAGAACACATCTGATGTATTAACTGTAAAAAAAAGTACAAAGTATTATCGATTCCAATTCTTTTTTCGAATAAAAAAAGAAAATATTGAAACATTTAAAAATCACTAACCCCACTCATCCCTTTAAAATTAATTGCAAGCTGTTACTACTTCCTCTCCATCCTTAAATTTTCTGCCTACTGTGGCCCGCCGATTTTTATGAACTTATTGATGTGGCCCTCTGATGTAAAAGATTGAATACCCCTACTCTACATACTATGTTACTGACACTGGTAGCAAAATTATCTATTGTTTCAGCTTCTCAAAGAACTATTGTCAGTTGATCAGCTTTCTGTAATCAGTGGTAACACAAAAAGAAACTTGTGTCCATTTTCAGACCCTTCACAAAATTCCAATTAATCAAAACTGACCCTCCACATAGTTCCGAGCTATCAAGTAGTACTTTAAATAGAATTATTTATTAAATTAGCAGCAAATAATTATAGCATTTTTTAAAATCACTATATGTTTAAATTTTGAATTTCCACAAAATTATTTGATTTTTCACTGAAATCCTTTTAAAGCACAAAAACTGGACCCTGTGAAAGATGTTGGATCGACCCCTGATAATTCTTTAAAATGGATGCCAGTAAATTAGCTCTTCAATACACGTCGGTGAGGCAATTGTTATTTGAAGTTATGTTTTAATAAGTGCCAGTGAATGTTATTTTCATATGTACAGAATGGTTAGCTCAACTATAGATGTGACTTAAGTAAATACCCAGTGCTTAAGGTACCCCCCCTGCCGTGGGTTAATACCCAAATTCTAGATCAGTTGTCAGTCATTTTTCAAGTAGTTAACTATAATTTGTCTTGACTATAGATCCAAGGTAACATAAATATCTGAAATTTATGCAAATATCCATTATTAACTTAAATTATCTAAATAATGACACCAATAAACAATCTGAATAATGAAACTGATGGGTTGAAGTTGAAACTTAAAATAAAATGCTTTATTTCTTTCTTTCATCTTCTGATCTGCTATTCCTCATGTGTTTTAGTCAGTAGAACTACAGAAACTGAGTTTTGTGTGTGAGCAGTTGAATCATCTAAATGAAGTCAAAGGAAAACGAGAAGAGTTTGACACTCAATTTAAGATGTCTGCCCGTGAAAACCTGGAGCAAAAGTTGGAAGCTATGAAGGAGAACAGGGAGACTCACATTAAAAACATACAGGACAAAGCTAGAGATGTGGTATGATTGACTTTTCCAGTGCATTAAAGCACCTACCAAATAATTTTGTAATAATCAAGTTTTAAGGTTTCATTTGTTTAAAATATTTTCTGAAAATCAATATTATGTCATAGTAAGTCTTTTCAACTCCTTATTTTTCACAGGTCTGGCATAAGTTCCTTTAATTTGTTGTTCTTTCTTGGTTTTCTTGTTAGTTTTCCTTTTTTGTGTCTATTTTTTTCCTCCCCCCCCCTCCCCTTCCTTTACATGTGTACTTTGTTTTGCTTTTTGTTTTGGTATTTTCTGTACTTATTTTATTTCCATTTTATTCTTTGTATTTTATTTTATTATTTTTGCAATTTTCATGTATTTTCACATTTTTATGCATGCTGTCCTCTTTTTTGCTTTGTTTTTATTGCTATTCCTTTTTACTTCCTGTACTTCGACTGTATTCATTTGTTGCTCTCTTATTGGTGCCTTCCCTGCTACTTCTACTTCCACTTCACACTGCTTTTATTCTCATTGGTTTACAGTTAATTTTTAGGCTATATAAGCTTTGTTTTTGTTGGTTTGTCTGCTTCATTTGGATGTTTTGCATCTAGAAGCTCCCTGTCGCATTGAAAAAGGGATTCCAAGCAATCCCGAAACATATCTGCATTTTAATGCTCATTTGTGCTTTAAATTAACGTGAAATTATATTTCTATTACAGTTTACTTACACAAAGTTAAATTATTATTACCAAAATATCATTGGTTAAATTTAACCTGAATGACTTACAATGTATCCTATACAACTTTAAAAGTAAAGTACTTAGTTGAAATAAAGATAAATATATCTTTTAATTATGTAAGTTACTTATATGCTGGTAAAGATTTCCTAAAAATTCATAATTTTTCAAAATGGCGGTATCAGATAGAAGATAAAACAAGAAACTTATTTAAAGAATAAAAGCATGCTCATAGTAGTTTTTCCACATGGTTAACTTACAAAGAAGTTTAGGCAAACTTTATATTGATGTTTCATCCATCCAGACAAATACTGGTTCAACATTATGGCATAAATAATTTCCCGGAGAAGTTCTTTTAGATTTTTTTTATCTTTTCAAAAATAGATAAACAAAAATATATAGTATTAATTTGACAGTCATCTTACAAAGGGTTTTCTGTAATGCTCAATAATATAATAAGCCAATTTCCAATTCGTGCTACATCTGTTACAAAAAGCCTTTAAATTTGCAATTTCTGCTTTAAACTGAGCCAGAATCGCAATTTTACTAGTCTAATATGTTTTTAAAAAATAATAAGAGCAATCGGACAAAAGTATATGATGTTGACATTGGAACTGCAGTCAATAGATATTTAGAAGAAAATATAGTGCAATAATATTATTTAGCAGGACCTCATGCATGAGGAATCATGAGCAAATCAACATTGGAAATGATGTATTACCTAGTTGAATCAGGGATGATTCAGATCCGCAAATCTCGAAAATTTTCGTAGACCTGTTCCAAAAATAAAAAAAAAAATTCAGTTTTCCAAAAAATTGTTAATTTATTAATCTTAAGGTTTTTTTGGCAAAAAATATCTGCTTCTCTTTATTCCTTCAGGCAAGAAAAATATTTTGCATTACTGTAAAAAATTATTCAAGAAAGATAAATGTTTCCGGGCAAAAAAGACTTTTGGTATTAATATAGGGTTCACACTGGGGAAAAATACAAGGTGGGATTTCCCATCTTGATCAAAATTTTAAGTGGGATTTTTAAAACTAAAGCGCAAACAAATTTTTCTTAAGTGGGATTTCAAAAAATATTACGGGAATCGCGCGCCCTAGCGCAAACCCTGTAATATTAGACATTTCATTTAATTACTTAATGCATTTTTTAAGGTTTTGCATAAATATATGTATATATGCACGTATGTATTGTGTGTTTGGGGCGGGAAGTGTTCACCTAAGTACGTAGGTTATTTTTAGTTTAAACTGTTGGTGAATACTTTTTCAGAAAATTTTGTGTCAAGTTCTGAAAATTTCTTTTTGCCGAGAATCACCCGTGAGTTAAATAGAAATATCACAGACAACAGGAGGGGCTCACATTTATGTGAACATTTTTTTTTTTAATATAAGTATATTTGAACAGACTAATAAATAAATTAGCTCATTTAATTCTGCTGTTTTTACAATGTTGCATATTTATACAAACATAACGTTTACTGGTTTGAGTGAGAACATTTATGATATGTACAGTGTGTCATATAATTTAAGACTTGATTTATAAAATAAAATAAAAACTAGTAATTATATTTTTTTAAGTATTTTTATTCTAAATAAGTTCCTTTGTCTTCAATACATTTGATGCGGCGGTTTTTCAATGATTTGAATGCTTGATCCAGCTCACATTGTGGGATTGCCTCCAAAGCTCGCATCCAAGCTTTTTGTACACAGTGTCGAAGAATTTTTAGGACTACAGCTGGAACTAAGCTTACAGTGGTGCTATCTGTGTTATCGAGCATTCATGAAACTCCTTGACTATCGGCTGATCCACTGCAAAAACCTCAGTTCATTTGTTTACTTTTTTGCTCATTTTGGTGACATTGAGACTATACAAACAGCTTCGACGCAAGCTTTGGAGGCAGTCTCACAATGTGAGCTGGAACAGGCATTCACATTGTCGCTAAACCGCTGTAATGTAACAAATGTACTGTAGTCAAAGGAGCTTATTTTGAATAAAAAAATTTTTAAAAAATATATATAATTACTACTTTTTATTTTACCTAGTCTTAACAATTCTTTGACACACTGTGTATATGTTTGAATGTTGGTAGTGTATACTATGTGCATCTATTAATTGTTAAATGTGGCTCATACTATCAAGTATTCAAACCAAATTTGAATTTTAACCCTTAACTGTCTTTCCTACCAGCATAGCATAGCTACAATTATCATCAAGCAGGGTTTGTTGGTTTAAATCAAGTGGTTTAAAAAAAAAAAAAAATCATTGATTTTACAATGTTAGAAAGTGTTGTAAAAATGAAATATGTTGCAGTTACAACCACTGTTTCAAACAAAACGTCCCAAGACCATTGATCTGTCTGTGTGCATAACGTATTTCATAAGTTAAGAACTAATTACTATTTTTTTAATTTTACAATATTACTCTTATTCTTCAAGTATCATAACAGGAAAGCGTAATTCATTCAAATTAGAATTCATAATAATCATGAACCATTTTGTAATCTTATAAATAGTATTTTAGATCAATTTAACCATTTTTAGCACATTTGGCCATGCCTGACATGGGCAAAAGTTACCGGAATGTTTGCCCATACCCTTGCCTCTGAGATCCATTTACACTTTGTTTGTATAATATATTTTTTTTTTATGTAACTATAACCCCCTCCCGCTCCCTAGTCCCCCTCCCCCAACCTGAAACTGCAAAGAGTAACCTACACTCAGGGTTCACGTTAGGCCGCGCGATTCCCGCAATATTTTTTGAAATCTCACTCAAAAAAAGTTTGTTTGCAGGCCGTTCCTGCAACTAGAGGACACGCGTTCAAAACATCGTGAAACGACACTACTATTCTAAACTGATAATTCAATACAAACTAAGTGGAGTATTAGTTTTCAATTGCTATCTTATCTCCATTAATGAAAAGAAGAACCTAGGAGTTGCGAGGAACATTAAGTGCCAGGAGGAGGAACATTAAGCGCCAATGTTCCCATTTTGGGAACATTAACTTCTGATTTTTTTAAAAAATACTTATTCCAAATATCATTATATTGTTAATTTTTCTTCAAACCTCTATGTTTGAGACAGCTTCTAAATTTTTTTTAAAAAGCTCGCTTGGTAATTAATATTTTTTATAAAAATCTTGAAAAGTCGAAATTTGGCTTTTTGAACACCATTCCATACACATGCATTTTCCCCCTAATAATATAATAATGAAAATTAATTTTGCACTTTAATTTAGATTATAATCATCTATTTTATAAAACATCACTGATTCAAAGTGAAAATTTTTAAGAAAAAGGAGACTCAATTGACAAAAGAATAGATTTGTCCCATTTTGGGAACATTGGCGCCTTCGTTAGGCTTTGGAAGCGAATCAAATTTCAGCATATGTACTACGGCGCTACGCCTGCAAAATAGAACATTTGCAACTTCCGGTGACTAATTGTCTCAAGGTTAGTTATATGTAGCACCACGGGAAAAATATGTGAAAATAGACTATAAAATTGCCGTGTAAGAGGTTCTAAGGTTCTCAAGAAGACAAACATTTGATTCGAATACAACGAAGTCTATCAACATTGTGAAATGGAAAGGCATTTTTTTACTAATACATTAAACATGGCAATTGTAGCTGCCTGGAGACTGCTTAGAGAATGTGATTGAAAGCTCTCACGGTTGGAATTTACGACTACATTGATGAAAAGAGATCATGAGCCAAAGCATAAGGATCATCTTCGTCCCGGCCCTTCTGGATCTGTATCCCAAGATGTAAGCTTTCATGGGGTTAATCGTTTCCTGTAAAATGCAGGAAGACAATCAAGATGCAAAGTTTGTCTGACAAACATTCGCCTTCTCAGTATAAAATTTAATGTAATGCTTCATAAGAACTGTACAGCTCTTTCATTCAAAATTATATTTTATAAAAAAAGGATATAACAATTAAAAAACAAAAAAGTGCACAAAACCTATACATTATGAACTGGTAAGTTAAATTTTATTAATTCAAATCGTAAAAGCAGCTACTATTACGCAATAAACGCCAGCAATTCAAATGTCTAATACAAAATGCATATAGAATCTTATACCCCCATTAGGCGCCAATGTTCCCATTTTGGGAACATGCTATAACTAAGTTATTGAACTTTTTTTTTCACAAATTCAAATGAAATAGGTATAGATTAGGGATGTAACGAATATTCGGCCACTATTCGGTATTCGGCCCTTTGACCGAATATTCGGCCTGGCCGAATAGTCATTTCATTTGGAATAGTCATTTAGAGTTTGCTAACAAAAGCTGGGAGTAGTTAATTATAATGGAGAGTGTGAGAAATTTATTTTGTTATTATTCAAAGTGGAAGTCGGACTTTGTTTGGGTAGACTGATTTATTGTGAATATTGGGTAAGAGAGAAATTGAAAAGCCTAGAATATATCATGAATATTTAGATAGCATAAATTATTGGGGTTTTTGAAAATAAAAATATATTGAAGTTAAGTATATTAAATTTTAATAAATCTTTTAAAAATAAGTATGTAAAAAAACCCCATAAAATAAATATATTAACTTTTATAACTTTTAAAATATCTTCATAAAACAGTTCTTGAGAAAGGTAAAAGTTCACTAAGCAATAGTAGTTCTTTCATTTAAATTAAATAATTAGTAAAAAAATGCTAATACTTACTACCATAAAACCTGTCATTTATATTCTACTTGTGGGTGAAATGCTTACTTTTATTACATTCAAAACAATAGAGAAAATGAATTAATTTTAAGTAGTTTTAAATTTTTAACAAACAGAATTAACTCATACATCATAGATTGTGTGTAATTGGTGTTTGACTTTGTGAATAATTTTAAATTTGACAACTACTTTCTATTACAACGATTTTCTAGAAATTTCAATATTCGGCCGCCGAATATTCGGTATTCGGACTAAGACATTGCCCGAATATTCGGCTTCGGCCTGTAAAGAGTGGCCGAATATTCGGTATTCGGCCAAATCACTATTCGTTACATCCCTAGTATAGATACCCTCTGTACATTAGAAAAAAACAATTACTTATTAAAAAAAATTGTTGTAACATATAGCGGCATTTAATGAGTTAATGAAAAGAAGAATATGATTTTGAATTTTCGCATTATATTTGAAACAACCCAAAAACAAGATTCAGAGGGCTGTGTGGACCTCGCCTTAAGTGTCTGGTAAAAACATGAGGAAAGCATTTTTTAGAACAACAAATAGATTTATTTTAATGCTTAAAAATACAAACAACAATTATAGAAAATTTGATTAAAAGTTCCCTGTAATTGTACAGTATGGTAAAATAAAAACCTATACCACATTAGAGTTCATCTTTTCACCGGCTCAACTATTTCGTATACACAACCATGATGATTTATATACAGGAAACCCATGGCACGTCAAATTCTTTCCACTGAGTACTCAACATATCATCACTGTCGAAAAATCAACAATTCAGGAAATACCGCAGGCCCATTCCAGTAAATCATCCTTAAGTAGTAGATGACATGTCTATCCAGACCGCACTCAAAGCCGGCTGGCTTATCGCTGGGACCAAGATGCAACGAGAGAGAGAGAGCAGAGAGATTGGATAGAATCATCACAGAGCTTTTATAGCAAAAAAACGTTCCATCCATCATCGATTCATTTGCATTTTCCAGCTTGAAACATATTGAAAAAAACTTCAGCAAACAATCCTTCCGTGTGAGTGGCAACACCATTTTTACAAACTCACATCGGAAATAAATAACATTAACAGGAAACTTAACTGTGAGAATTCACTTTTTTTTCACTGTTCGTAAAACAGTTAGAACAGTGACAGTTGTTTACATTTTTAGCACATGTTATCTTACGGAGGTCGGGATGTTCGGCATTAGGTATTTAAAATGAGTTTCACTCCGAGCCCTGGAGGTGATTCCCTGTACATGTGAGTAAACATTTTGCATTAGGAACATCAAGAAACATTAATAATAAAATAAAATAGGCATATTTTGCCAACAAAGAACTTTCACTTTTACAAGTTACAAGAGAATGCTGGATTCTAAAATGTAAAATTTTCATTGAAAAACCATCAATAGATAAAATTACATATGATCAGAAACAGTAGAAGAAATATTAGACTAATTTTTTAGTATTTTTTTGTAAAAATCACACATCAAAGGATTTTGGTTATTTAAGGGTCTTTTTCATGTTTAATATTTTATAAAGCACCCATTTTTGCAACCGCGAATTTTGTGAAGGATCCGTTTTGTGGGAACCTTGTTAATGTTTCTTCTTTCTTTGCTGAGCATAGATTAGATAATCATCTTTTATTGCATAGTTTGTATTAGAACATGTTCAGACAATTTAGTAATGCTTTTAAAAACAAAAGGAGAAGTTCTCACTTAAATTTTAAAAATCCCACTTAAAATTTTGGTCAAGGTGGGAAACCTCACCTTTTATTTTTTCCCCAGTGTGAACCCTGCTTACACTATACTAGTTTTTCAGAAAAAACTCTTTCTTTAAGAGGTAATAAATGCCCCACAATAAATAATTTAAAATGATAGTGTTTAAAACAACAATTGTTAGAATTTAGAATGTGTATCGTTAAAGTTTCATCCATGTATCCTGAGAGCTTAAGGTTTTTTCCTTCTGAAATAGTTTTTTATCACAGAAGTTTTCAATAACGATATTTGATTAAAGCAAAAAGTTTCAGTTTTTAATGGTGTGAGCATATGATTTTAATAAATGGGTAAAAATATTTCAGGCTTTTTCGTTTATAAAATAGAAAAATGATTTAAGTACACTGAATATAAAAATTTAGTGTACACAATTGTTACTTTTTTTCAGCTTTCATGTGCAAAATAATTCAGGTTAAATTTGTTTGTTTTCTCTGTACTTATATGAGTGTGCTATTATTCCTGGTAGGGTTAAGTTTCATTTGAGTCATGCATTTGTATTAAAATTTGTTTATCATTATTATTAACAAATATTTATTGCTGTGAAAATAGCTAAAAGTGTGCTTTTGCATATTGATTAACATGCCATATTGTTTCTATGAATGTAACATAATAAATAAATGCTCAAAATATTTAGGGTCTTTTTAAAAAAATTCTGTTTTTTTTTTTTTTTTTTTAATAAAAAAAATTACCGACCCTGTGGTCAAGTCAAAAAAATTTGTGTTAAATATTTTATAAATTAATTCTGTATTTTATTAGTTAGTTACACTTAATCTGCCCTGAAATTTTATCATTTATACTGTTTTTGCACTACAAAATTGATTTTTATGCAGTTCTGATGCGTCTAAAAGCTGTATTTAATGTATGTTATTTTTTTGTTTATGCTTTTATATTTTTGGACTACTAGATCGTACCTAAGTGGTCTTTTTAGTACTGCTAAATTTTCATTGGTGGTGTCTACCGTGCCAATAACTTTATTCAGCTAACTTTCCAAGAAATTTTTATTCAATTGCTTTTTAGTTGAATTTGCTGGGGTAATTTTTTTCAGGTTCTTAAAGTGGATGAAAAAAGAAAAAGTGTAGGGGATTCTCCTGCCAAGGAAATAAAATTAGAAGCCATTAATAAAAAGCTAATGGTTGCACAGGAACAACGAGAGGCTTTTTTGAACTCCTTGCAAGAACGTCTGAAAGAGCATGTAAGTGTTCTGTTTGGAATTTTCATTTACTAATTTTCAGTACAAGCTACATAAATATATTTTTATTTCCCCAAATCCTTTATTATTTTTTCTTTAATTGCATATATAAATATATTTTTTGAATGTATTTTCACTTTTGTAAATAAATGCAAAAAATCTTTCATTTATAACTTATGATAAATTATTTATAAGTCATAAAAAATTTTTCTCACAGATAAATTTATTTAAAAGTGCATCAATCCGATCTAGATCAGGGGTTGCCAAACTTTTGAACCATTGAGCAAACAGAGCACTTTCAAATTCTACTGTGTGCTACTCCCTACCCCTCAGGGGTAGGAGAAACACAGAAGAAATCACAAAAACAGGAAGAAATCACACAGTTCTCAATTTTTTTTATATGTTGAAAAACACAAGTAAGTAACTATATTTACACTGTTGTTTCCTTTTCATGTGCCTCATCATGGTTATTCAATGTGAATATTGGCAAAATATTGAAAATCAACCAAGACAACATCCACTAATTCCTCTGCACATTTTACTAAAATTTTGGATAAACATTATCAGGTCCTGGAGCCTTATTTGCTTTAATCTTTTTCAAATGAAACAACACATCATCCCTAGAAAATACAAAATCCTTAAGCTGTGTATTAGCTTGTGTCTCTCTTATGTTAACTGTTGAAATAGTTTGTTAAATACACTGGAAAAAAAAATTATTTAGAATATCAGCAATATCCCCCTCATTTTGAGTCAAGTTCCCTTTCTCATCTACTAGTGGGCCTACCTGAGTATTACGAGCTTTCCCAGAATTAGCATAAGCAAAAATTTTCTTAGGATTCCTTTAGATGTTATCTGCAAGCTTTCGCTCGAATTCCCTTTTCTTACTCCGTACCAAATACTTGAAAGTACGTCTAGCTTCACAATACAAAATCCTGTCAGCACGGCACCCAGTCTCTTTAAGTCGCCGAAAAGTGGTCTGCTTATAATTGAGAGCTTCTTTCACGTCCCTAGAGAACCATATGGGCCAAATTTTCATGAAATCCCCTTTTTTTCTAAAAGGAACATAATCCCTCACTCTTTTCTCCAATTTTCCCTTAAACTTTTCCCACTGAAGATCAGCTTCACTCAACCCAGAAGAAAAAAACCTCTTTCAAACCCTGCCTAAGTGCAACATAATCAACATTCCTGAAGTTGGGTACAAATCTGAAATTTTTACCTTTTGTAAGCATCGAAGCTGGTCCAAAAAATAATAGTATTGTGATCACTATCTCCAATATGTTCCCCTACACTCAACACCTGAACAGAACTTCCGACATCCCAAAAAACTTGATCCAAAATAGCACCATGCCTAGTCCTCTGGGTAACAACTTGATCCAAAAAACAGTCTCCAATCACTTTGAGAAAATCTTCTTCCCTACCATTGCTAGTGTAAAAACTATTCCAGCCTATGCCCGGGAAATTCAAATCCCCCATCATGATGTCAGAGCCCTTTCTAGACATGTCCTTAATAACACTATACTTCTTGTCTTGATCGTGATAAAGATTAGGTGGCCTGTAAACATTCCCTAAATGTAGCTTGTTACCCTTATTGCTTAGCAACTCCACCCAAACCATTTCAATATCCTTAGGCTTATTGCACTGTGCAACACGAAAAATGGCCTTTGGATGAAAATGTCCGTTTCTTATGTATTTTTGGCTGAAAATTACAAATCTGCAATTATATTTTGTCTATCACGTACCATTTTCCCGAAATTCTACATTTTGGCTTTTTACGTATTTTCTGGATAAATGTGCATATTTTCGTAGTTTATCGACTTAGTTTATTATAATATCTTTTGCATCGATAGTGAGATCGATGCCATTCTAGAGACCTTTTTAATGAAGTTGGGTTACTTGAGTGACATTTTTGGCAAAAAAAGCTTTATCTACTTCTCGAATTTTTGAGTCTTTTGCAAGACGACAAAGGCATTTTGTAGACTATTTTACGGAGCAAGAAAAGGTAGTATGCTGCTATGGTGTGAATATACTATTTCAAGCCTTAGAACATGAGCACAATTCAGCAGAGTGGCACTTGTTTATCAGTGCTCCTCCATCTAAGTATTTTTTCCCCATTCATTCCTGTAACATATTCTGCAAACACAAAGGAAACTTCAAAATTACAAGTGGCAAAAGCATATCAAATGAGCCTATGATGAACTACAATGTGCCTTTTTTCCACAATTGCACAATAAACTTGGTTTATCGAAATATTTGTAGAAGCTCTGGACAGTGAAGGAGTGGCTTTCTTGCATTTCAGGAACAAATTAAAAAATTTAAGTGAGGCAAAAGTAAAAGAAAGGATTTTTATTGGCCCATAACTTAAGGAAGTCCTTTCATGATGAAGAGTATGAAAAGAAACTCAGAAGCCAAAAAATCAACCTGGTTGGGCTTTAAATCAGTGCGCTCACATTTCCTTGGAAATGTAGAAAGATGTAAACTACAAAAATTTTGCTGGTGACATGATAAAAGGCTTTTGTATTGTTAGGTTGCTATATTTCGTTAAAAATACACTTTTTGGGCACCCATATGGACTTTATTTCTCAAAACCTTGGTGCAATTAATTCTGAGCATGGAGAAAAGTTTCATCAAGGCATCTCTTTGAAAAGCATTTCAGCGTTCGATAGAATGGAAGTATACGAATTGAATATTGCTAAACTGTTATCAGGGCAGACCATCAGATGCCCACAAGAAGAATTGGCCAAAAAAATTATTTTAGCTTTTGTGTTTTCTATAAGTAAGCCTTAGTTACATTCCTCAATAATCAAATTGTATAAGTATGAGAAGTGGGTCTCCAGCAAAAACGCTACATGATGGACCATTTTCGTTTGGATATTTAAATCAAGCACCTTTTGTTTATATAAAATTACATAGTTTCATCTAAAGGACAAAAAAAAAAGAAGTTCAAATTTGTTGCATAGTGTTATTAGTGACCAATTCATTGCAAATAAGTGTCCTTAATGTAGAATGAAACCCCACCACCTTTCTTACCCAGCCTGTCTTGCCTAAACAAATTATATCCAGCAATGCTCACTAAACCCTTATCATCAATAACCCATGTTTTCGTAATTCCAATAATATCCAACTCCTCACCTGCGATAACACTTCTTAATTCATCCATCTTATTCCTGATACTGCAAGCATTAGTACAGCAGCCCCTCGTTATATCGCGCTTGTCAGGGGACAACAAAAAAGCGCAATGCCATTAGAAATAACTCGAAAAAGTACAAGGAAACTTAGTGTCAACATAAAAATTTAGTCTAATCTTATATAATGACAACTTTCTTAATAATAATAGCAACAAATTAGTAGCATAGAAAACTAAACTGCTTTATTTGCTATTATTATTAAGAATCTGTCTCTTTCATTCAATGAGCGTTACGGTCAATAGAAAAAGAAATGTCAAGTAAAACGTCAACTGGTTTGAGTAGAATCATTCTGCAGGCATGTAAGTTGGGGAGTGGGAGGAGAATTGTTGCAGCTTTTAAACTGCAGCAAATTCAGAAGAAAAGAAAACATTTCTGTTCGATTGCTTTGTTTAGTGTAGGAAAAAGGGATTCACTGATAAATGTAATATTTCTAATTTCGAGAGCTCAAACTTAAAATGTTGGGAGACAAAGAAAAAGTGTGATATATCCGAATGAGCGATATAACGAGGGGTTGCTGTATATAGAACCTGAGCATGCTCATTTTGCTTGTCTTAAACATTTTATGATGCCTCAAATCACACTACTAATGTTACTATTGCTTAATATTTTACTCATTTTTAAAACCTCTAGAACAGAAGTCAACACAATGACATACTCCAATCCCCCTCCCCATTCAAAATTAGTTTTTTGATTCTGAAGCTTCTAAAATCATATTGCTAACCTTAACTGCACCCCTAGAACAAAGATTCAGATCATCCCTAGCAACCCAATCGCGCTGGCAAGCAGGGTTCGTGATTTTTTTAATTTTTTTTTTAAATAAAAAAAATCGGATTTTTTTATTTAAATCAGATTTTTTTCATTTAAATCGGATTTTTTTGATTTTTTTAAAAATACCTTAAATATTTTGTATATTTATTATGATAAATCCATAGAAACAATATGGCATGTTAATCAATATGCAAAAACATACTTTAAGCTTTTTTCACAGCAATAAATATTTTTTAATAATGATAATAATAAACAAATTTTAATATAAATGCATGGCTCAAATGAAACTTAACCCTGCCAGGAATAAAAGTACACTCATAAGTATAGAGAAAATGAACAAATTTAATCTGAATTATTTTGCTATTTAAAGCTGAAAAAAGTAACAATTGTATGTACTTAATTTTTACATCAAATGTACTTTAACCATATTTCTATTTCATAAATGAAAAAGCCTGAAATTTTTTACCCATTTAGTAAAATCATATGCTCACACCATTACTGAAAACTGAAACTTTGTTTTAATCAAATAGCTTTATTGCAAACTTCTATGATAAAAAAGTATTTTAGCGGAAAAAAACCTTAAGCTATTAGGGGACATGGATGGAACTTTGATACATATTCTAAATTCCAACAATTGCTGCTTTAAACACTATCATTCTGAATCATAGGCGTAACCAGGGGGGGGGTTTGGGGGTTCAAACCCCCCCCCCCCCCATTGGGTATTGATTTATTTAGGCACACAAAAAAATTTCTGGCTACGGCCTTGCGAAGCACATGTTTTTTTCCCCTAAGAAAATTAATCACATATGCATATGATTTTCCTCTTTCTCTGAAGGGTTGTGATCATGACCAAAGTATGCAGCTCATAATAAAGAGGACTTTTCATCTGGTTATAATCAACCCCCTGATCACTTTGGGGGGGGGGGGTTTGGGGCCGTTCATAAATGACGTCACACTTTTTCCCCATATAGTTGACCCCCCTCCCCCCTTTGTCACAATATGTCACACTTCAGCGTACCCCCCTCCCCCCCTTTGTCACATGTCACGCTATGTTGCATAACGCATGATGTCACACTTCTTGTTACCCCCCTCCCCTCGTCACACTTTGTCACAATTTCCCGAACCCCCCTCGAAGCGTGACATCATTTATGAATGATCCCTTTACAGTGAAGGGTGGTTTCAATCACCGTACCACACACAGACAAACAGAGATCCTTTCAATCACTCCAGAGGGTTTTCTTTCCTTCTTGATGTCTTTTTTACCCAAAGGCAGCAATTTGGGAATACAATCGCACAAGTAATAAGTTTCGTGGAAAATATTCTCCACTGTGATGGAGTTTTGTTTTCTGATAAACCAGTGTTGTAGACGCTGGGGTCTGAAAATATAGGACCCCTAGCCAACAATTGTCCAAATGGGTTAAACCCTCAAGACAGGAAGGGATGCTCATCAAGAAACTTAAAGAGCAGTTTGTATTTATTTATGACTTCCTGTCCAAACACCCATATTGGTAAAATCATTTTTGTAGATGAGCCGATTGGTAAACTGATGAACTGTATTTGCATTGCATTCTCATTTACAGATGTTCTCTCATCTCTCATATTTTAAATGTTTTTATTTTTCTTATTATGGTCCGTCACTGATTGCTTTACGACTCTGGAAATCATCCGTTTAACGTTTCCAATCTCACTGCTACGGTGTACTGCTGCATTTTAATTTACAATCAAGTATTATTTCTAATTTAGCTACATTTTAATTATTTTTGATACATAATAATGTTTGCACTCCAGCGATGGACACGTTCGTCATCAAAAAAGAAAAGAAAATTTGATTCAGACGCTTTGACTTCTGAGGTATGTTTTGCTACAAATTTAACAAAATTTTTAAATCTATTGTGGGGATGAGCACTTTTGTTGGGGAATTTGGATTTTTTTCTCTAAAATTCCACAATTTCCCAGTTTTAATATTATGAATGCTTGGCCATAGAAGATTGCTTAGCGCTAAATATTGAATTTTCTATTGCGTTTGATTTAAAAAATAAACTAATAGATCTAGTAATGAAGATTTAATGTTTTTGTGAATCAAGGCCGTATCCACAGGGGAAGAGGGACCCACGGGCCGCCCCCACCCCCCGGAAAAAATATTCTGGATACTGCCTTGGCTCCGGAGCAGGGGGAGCATGTTAAGAATTAGGAAGCGCAGTGTATGCTTCAAAATCATACCATTTATATATACATATATATAGATATATATGACTAGAAATGATGTTAATATGAATTTTTTTACATATATGATAGCTTTTTGATGTATATATAGTAGATGTATGTTTAGATCTTTGGTGAAGTTAGAGGAGTGGGTATTTGGGGCTTCTGCAACTTAAATTTTTGTAACTGGTCTTACATCAATAATGCTTAAGGCTAACTCTGGAGGCAAGGGTTCGAGGGCTCTCCCCAGGAAACTTTTTGAAATCTTCCTAGCAATGCAATTTCGGGATACTTTGGTGATGTTAGAGGAAACAGAAAGGAGTTTGGTTACTCTCCCCCCACAATTTTTTTCAAAATAAAGTCTTATATCTTTTAAGTTACTTTTGGTGTCACTCGTGATAGTGTTCAATGTCCTTTCCCTGAAAGTGTTTCTGAAAGTAAAGTGACTTAAAAGTGTAATTTCTCTTTTCTTTCTTTTTTTAAAACTTGTGATCTGAATTTTTTGCCAGGGGGAGGGAGGAGTCGACTTTCTCCGAGGGGTTAACTCCCTCCCCCCGGAAGATGCCTGGGGGCCCTGTTTTATAGTAAATTTTCAACTCTTTTACACTTCTTATTGGTGTTTAGTCTGTACATTTTTAGGGTGCCCCCCCCCCCCCCTTTCATCAACCCTAGTTACGCCTATGTTCTGAATTATTTACTGTGTGGCATTTATTAAATTGATCTAAAATACTATTGTTAAGATAAAGAACACAGAATGGTTCATGATTATTATGAATTTTAATTTGAATGATTGAATGAGTTATGCTTTGCGGTTAAGACGCTTGGAGAATAAGTAATATTGTAAAATTAAAAAAATTGTAATTAATTCTAAACTTATGAAATATGTTATGCACACAGACAGATGGGCCTAGGAAGTTTTGTTTGAAATAGTGGTTGTAATTGCAACATATTTCATTTTTACAACACTTTCTAACATTGTAAACTTGATGATTTTTTTGAAAAAAAGTCACTTGATTTAAATCAATGATTTTTTAAAAAAAATCACTTGATTTAAGTTGCGATTTAAATCATGATTTAAATCAAGCTGATTTAAATCAATGAACCCTGCTGGCAAGAACTCCAAACATCAATGAACCTGATTAAATGCTTTATGCAAAGTTTCTTAAGAATCGGGTTCATTCTCCTAGCCCGCTGATTTAACCAGCTCCTATGCACTCCATACCTGGGAAGCAAACCAACTACCTGGACATCTGTTGAAAAGTTAGTTGGTTTAACCAACAGGCTCCCCCAATCCTTAAGGAACTCCTTGTCTGTGTAGTTATCGACATGGTTAGTCCCCACCCACTGAGTAACTGAATCTCTCTTCCTAAACATTCTCTTTTTTCCACAACCTTATTAACATCCTTCACCGGAGCCCCTGGTAGGCAGAACCTAACCACCTTGCTCCTCGTTCTCCCGACCACATTACCTATCCCTTGTACCATAGAATCCCCTAAAATAACACCCTTTGTTTTTAGGTCTACAGTTCTACCTTTCCCTATACTAGATCCTTCTCCTGCAACTTCACTCTCCCCAACAAGCCCATCACAAGAAATTTCCACCTCTTTTTATATAATTTTCACCCAAGTTATTTCTAACTAATTAGTCTTCCAATGCTACTGCTTTGAGACGTAACTCTAACAATTCAGCACATTTTTTGCAAACATATTCCTGCCCTGTAGCTGTATTAGCATTTCCCTCCAATTTACTAAACATCTTGCACCTGTCACAGCAATCCCACCAACTCCCATTACCATTTTTAATTTCTTTCAAACATATAACTCCCATAGCTAAATAAATCTAATGCAAACAGGCAAAAAAGCAGAATAATACACAACATAGCAAATTTAAGCTACTATTCTGATTAAAAACACAAATTACATAGAAAAATGCAAAGAACTTGAATTTAAACACAAATAACTGCAGCAAAGAACAAAACTATGCTGTTCCCAAAGACTTACAATCATTTTAGTTCCAGTGCAATACCACAAAAAAACTTTCTTTACTAAAGAATAATTGAAGATTTGACTCTCAAACTTTAACCATAATATTGGTGACATAGAGAGTGTTTCTAAATGAATGTCTGGATTTTAATGCTTTGTTGCAACTCAAAACAGAATTGTTTTGAGTTGCTCTTTCATTTCATGTATTAATCATGATTTAAAGTTATACGTAATAAATACCACACAGCATTAAAACCTCGATACTTATTTAGAAACACATTGTATGTTAAACGTGCATAAAATATTTGAACAATCTACCTCGATAATCAATCAGAGGTCTGATGTACTTGGAAAATGTGCAATATCACTTGATTCAAAGAGGCCATTTCAAACAATGTGAACAGCTAAATGACTTTGTAAATCTTTACCATACAAAACCAGCTCCCTCTGTCAAATAGTTTTGGTAAATGAAGGTTTCATATAGAGAGATTTGAAAGTCCCAATGGGAATTTTACTGCAAATTCACGTGCTTTAGAGGGAGTTTGTTGGTTGAACTTTAAAGTTCTGTTAGGACATAAACAGCGTTGGCAAATGTATATCATAAATATCATGATATTTAGCATGACATTTATAAGCTAATATATATCCAACCATAAATTTGTATTATTTAAAGGTAAGCACTTTAAATTCATCTTGGATTACCTTACTGATTCACTTCTAAGTTAATGAATAATGAGAAAATATAATTGTTGTGATCCGACATCTGCTTCAAAAAGAACTGCTACTTCTCAACTCGGCAGTTCGTAGTTTTTTGTTTGTGTTGTCGTTCGTCAAGTGTTCAATGCAACCGTGTCATGTAATGTTCTTCCATGTTCGTTGTTGTTTATTAAAGTTCTATTCTGCTTAAAACGATGCATTATTATTCTAATGCTTCGCTATAATAATTATGTAAACGGAAGCATAATGTATCCTGATTTACAGTGATGAGCAGGATTTGAAAATCTGCAATGATAGTGATTTTTTTTTAAGGAAGACATTGACTATCTCATCTGATAAGTAAAGTAACACACTAAACTCATAGGGTAAAGTAACTTTTTCTCCATGTTATTTTCTAACATTAAACATGACACCAATCAACATCAATAGAGGCTTTTATTGTTATGCAAATTCTATAATTACTGTTATGTACCAAAATTAATTTAGCAGGTATAGCATAATTAATTGTTTCTCATTATGATGAACAAATTTACATTGATTATACGAGTACACATTTATATGAACCCAATTTATGTTTTAAGTGAAATAAATTATTAAACACCTTGATGTATAAAGGTTTTTATAAATACAAGCAACTTTGTATTGACTAAGTGAGGCTTACTTAGTAATTAACTCATTTAATAATATTCTATTTATGTAATATCCCAAATTTAAATAGACAGTTTTTAAATAGTTTGCATGTAAGCATCTGTGATATAAATCATAAATACAGTGGAACCTCGCTATTTGTACACAATTCCTTCTAGAAGGCAGTTCGAATAGCGAGTTGTATGAATAACGAATTATTTTTTCACATAAGATACAATGTAAATTGGATTACTCTGTTCCAGACCCACTATGTTTGCATATTTAAACTGTGAAAAACAAATGTTCAGTACTGTACACAAACTTTTGCAACAAGTTCTTTTTTTTAATTCAATTGTAGTTCTTACTACTTTCCTTTTAGGCTTCGTTGAATCAAGTTTTTTTGGACCCGTGGCAGCCCTATTTTTAATAGAAATAACAACAAAATATCACAACATTTCACGGATCTTGCGTGGATGAAGTGTAACGCATCGAAAGAGAGAAGAGGCAGGGCTGCTAGATGAAAAGCGTGTCAAGAAGCCGAACCGTTCTCAGAGATGCCGAACGCTACGGATTCTCCGTAGTATCTACGGAAAAATACAAAAATTTGATGTTACTACGGATTACGGAAAGCGCTTTTTTTTCTACGGAAAATAAAATATTTTAGCAGAGTTCAACTTTTCACGCTTGGCGAGCATATAAAAAAAAGATTCACCAACAGTCGCCAAAACGAGCGCTTACTGACAATTCGTGGTAGTTTAGAGCTGCGAACAATAGGTGATTGGCCACAGTAGAAAGCTGAGAATTCCAGTTCCAACCGGAATTTCTCCCAGCGTGGAGCAAAATATTTACAGCAACCCTGCTCTTCGGGGAGAGAGTTCGGGCAAAGTTAGGATTTTTTCGCTTAATTGCACGACACGTGCTTTTAGCCTTTTAGCATTAGCAGTTGCTTATTGCATTTATCGTTGCGTACATCGTTTGCTCGTTTGGTTATTAACTATTTGGTCCCAAATTAATTAACGAATTCAGTTAGAAATTAAATTTGTATTTTATATTGAAAAATAATCTTATTGGGTGGAAACATAACCGGGAAATCAGGGAATTCGCAGGGAAGTTTTATGTTTTGAAAAATATCAGGGGATATTTAAATTTTCTCCAAATATCAGGGAAACTTATTCAAACCGGCAAGCGTCCGGAGTTTCGTCGGCGAAATTTCCTTTCGTTGCTCGTGGTCAGCTCGATTGCCGATTTCCTGTTGGTTGAAAGCGCTCTTTCTCTGATTAAGCAATAAAAAGGTCACTGTTTTTGTGTTTGAGAAGAAGGCATTGCAATCTTACGTAAAAGAACGCGTGTCAGCGTTTGTTTCCGAGAATCCGCCATTTTTGGTCGTGTCCAAAATTCGGTCCAACACCATTCTCCAGCTTGCCGAATTTGGGGTTTGGTTCTGTGCATTATTCTGTCGGGGCGCAGAGAGCCATGCCCCCCCCCCCCCCGCGTGATAATTTGGAATTTTTAAAACTTTTCTTTACTCAATACAGGAACAATATGCATTTGGAGAAAATAAAGTAATACAAGTATAAAATAATGATGGGGGTGGGGGGGATGATCTTCATTCTTTTAAAAAAAAAAAAAACTTTAGATTTAAAGCTTTCAGCAGTTGCAGATTATATTACTTAGAAAATTAAGTTATTTTCTCCTCCAGGTGTGGTAGAGTTCTGGAAAACCGGAAATTTAAGGAATTTTTTTGGCCGAAGTTCCGGAAATTTTACTTTGCTTCTTGACCCTAAATTTTCCGCCCTCATTTTTTTTTTTTTTTTTTTGCTTTAAATTGAAGCAATGCATATTTCTTAATTGATTTGTGCAATTCTTTAAAATATCGTGGCCCTTTCCACGTGCACGCAAGAAAACGTATGCGTTCTTTTCTTTACGCGATCTTTCTGCATCCTGTACATGAATCGTATTTTTTCCATTTTAACCCTTTTAAAAATTTAATTATAAAGTAAGTAAATAAAATTCCTTTTTATTTTTATCAATATCTTACCGTGTATACTTCCGTGTAAGTCGATTCGCATGTACAGGGCCCGACTTACAAATTTGGGGGCCCAGGGCACAGAAAAAAATGGGGCCCGCTAAGTTGCTTGAACTGAAAAATTAAATTTTTTTGCTACACTAATAACACTTAAAAGAGTACTGTCACTAAAAATGCTGCGTTTTGTGGTGCAGTGGGTATGATGTGAACCTATCACTATTCCTGGGTTTGGATCAAATATGTTTGTAAATGTGTGTCGAAAAGTTGTAAGCGACAAGTGTTACGACACATTAAAGTCCTTGAATGGCATCAGTAAGTCTCACACCATTAACCAGCATGACACAAACTCTGTTTCTTGTCAATATTTATATATATACATACATACTACTATAGTATGTTAACCAAATAATAAAATTACCCTACTTATTGAATTTATGATCATCTTATACAACCAATGGAATTTTTCAAAGGTACGTTAAAGGAACAGTCCCCAAAATAAATTTCTCCTTCACAAGAAAAAAAATATATATAATAATAAACGTTTTATAGAATTTTTTAAAAATTTCTTTGTGAATTTAAACTATTTGGGGGCCCTGGGCACATGCCCCGAGTGCCCTGTGTGAAATCAGGCCCTACGCATGTAAGCAGAACCCACAACTTTCAGACAAATAAACAGAAACCCGCGTGTAAGTCGACCTTTCAGAGATAAATCGGGAACGTTTTTGTCGCGAATTTTTAGACATAAATGTTTTTAAAAGGGGGATGAATTGTAATTCCAATTGGAAATTTGTAGCTATGATGTGGAGTTTCATTTTTGCGATCACGATTTTCGTAAAGGGTTCGTGTTTGCTGTTAGATTGTTAATTGGTGCTTTTATTCTGAATCAATAAAAAAGAGCTTTTGGATTTTAATTTCTTGGGTTTTAAATACAATGAATAATTTTTGTAATGTTTTCTTCATCATTTTGATGATTTTTTACAGGAAATTGTATTTTTTTTAATAATCCACACATTTATTAAAATAGTTTCCCCTCTTTGCACCATTTTCCTGTTGATAGATTTTCCATTGTGACCCCTGTTAAAATAAGTACTGTTTTCCATTGCTGTCCGAATCAAGTAGTTTTTATAAATTTTAACTAGATAAATTATATTTTGTCTTATATGCCAGAAAATAGAGTACCTATGAAAAAAATTCTTGGTTCAGGAAATTGTTTTGAAAGTTCAGGAAATGCAAATCCTTACTACTATCACCCTTGAACCTTCACTAAAAAAAAAGGAATTGCACAAAGTTCAGTTGGAAAAGTAGTGTCACCCTCCCTAAATATTTTTTCTGGTTTCACCACTGTGAAACTGTCATTACACATGGCAATGATGCTGTGTAACTCACAATTTAATTATAACGTCGGGGAAATTTTTGGAGCCCAATCAGGGAGTTATCAGGGTTTTTTTTTCTTGGATTCTGCTGCCACCATGGTTCAGCTGAGGCAAATATTTTGCTTTTAGTTTAAATATTGAGTAGTTTTTGCATCCAGATTTCTTCGATATTATAAACTACTGATAAGCGCTGAAAACTATTGAAAATCATTCAGGTTACTACTGAAAACCTTAAGATTAGAGTGACATCTCTGTGTTCTGAAAAAAGGCCAAAGAACAGTCAAACTATTTTTTTTTTTTTGAGAGGAAGAAAAAGAATAAATTCTTCACAAAGTGGGAAAAAAAAATCTTGTTTAGAAAGTTAAAACTGTTGATAAAATCCCAAAAAGTATTAAAACTAAAAAAAATCCAAAATGCCAAACAAATAATTCCCAGACGAGTTCAAAAAGAACATAATTTCTCTATTTTTTTCTTTAAAGAAGAAAATACTGGCAACCCTGTTCCCTAGTGCCATACGAATAATGGAACAAGTATGAATGCAGAGTTTAATTTTACTTGAAAAAATTGTATGAATAGCCAGGCAGACGAATAGTGGGGTTCCACTGTATCTGATATTTTGATATTTGGATGAATATGATATGCTGGACATAAAGGGTTAAGTCTTGTTAAAAGGCAAAAAAGTAAAATTTCTTTTTATTTTCATTACAATCTTGAATGAAAACTTTTTGATCAAAATTCCATTCTTAAGAGTGCAAGCTTTCAAATGTCCATGGTTTAGTGCTGAATCACGAATCACTGGTTTATTTTTTTCTTCATTTCGATTATTTTAAGTTTTGCATATTATCTCCAAGCATTTAAAAAATTCGAAGTAAAGAACAAAACTAATAAAAACCAAGATTTCTTTTGAAAAGAATTGGAAAAATAAAATTATCTTTATTGAGTACCTGGGAGACCGAGCTTTGTTTGACATTTTCTTTTTTGTAAAATAGTGTCCTGATGAAAAAGATACTTATTTAGATAAACTTAAAAAGCAAAGTTTTTTCAGTCCAATCGTTAGTGCCGTTTGCGAGATACGAGAGGTATAGAGTTGCACATAAATATTTCATCACCATCATTTCAGCCATAAGACGTCTACTGTTGAACATAGGCCTCCCTTATAGAGGAGTTTATTGTAATTAATATCAGTTTTTTTAAATGGCAAATTTTAAATGCCTTCTCCGGCAATTATTTTCTTAAATCATTAACATATTTATCCGTGAACTCTATAATCACTCCTGAAAACGGCACTGTCGTTACTAAACTCGAGTTTGCCAATGAAAGTCGGAGCATGCTCACAGTGATTGCAAAGTCGATCCAATTAATATGAAAGCTCCTACAAAATGAACAAACATTTAACGGTATTCATTACTAGGCCCTTAAGATTAAATTCGGAAAGTCTTCTGCATTAGTAATTATTGAATCTTTAAAATTGTTGCAACATGAAAGCTAATGTTTGAAATATTTTTAAATCGGCAATGAAAAATGTTTGCTTATTTTACAGGATAAACATATCATGGAAGTAAAAAAGCAAATGGAAGAACAGACTGAAAATCTCAGAGAGAAAAGCATTAAAAAACTAGAAATTGCTCAAGCAAAACGGGAATCTCTTTTGAAAGAAATACAGGAAAAAATGAAAGAACATGTGAGTATTTTAAATTTAAAAGCAATGCCCTTTGCTTAACAAAAAAAAATGAATAAATTAAGAAATAGCATGAAATAAAGGTATATTGTTAAAAATTTTTGTGTGCTGTATTTAAACATGAAAGTAAGTAATGTACTAACATTTCAATTGGATTTCATTTGTTGTAATAATGTTGAAGGCTCGTTTCTTTTTTATGGAAATGTGGTAATACGATTCAACACCTCCAAGAGCTTTCTTCTGTCCCAGCCATTAGGTACCTTTTGGCAAAGCACGGAAGCACTAGCTTTCCATCATAAAGGTCCGAGGCTCTATCCCCACCTCTAACAACGTCACCTCCATGTCCTCACGTTGTCGTCCGCTGCAGAAACAAGGTCAGACAAAGATAGAGCAAAAGAATTATGAAAAAAAAATGTTTTAGAAGGTTTCCTTATTGTGTATGTGCATACGGATACAATGCTTAAGGGCCTCCCATGCTAAGATTAACAAGAGAATTTACCATCATGAAAGCAAAGTTAATAAAACAGTTTTATAATGCTGCTGTTTCATTAAACTCTAAAAACTGAGTGGCAAACAGAAAAAGTTGCCCAACTAACGATCTTTACGAATGTGAGGCAAACCAGCCGGAAGACCTGATTGCCTCAATTCGCCGTCACCGCCATTGTGGTCACGCCCTGAACGCATTTCATCCAATCACTGAGCCACGCAAATCTACGCCACCAGAAAAGGGAGAAAGTGCAACTCTCCTGAAGGGGTGTGGAAACTTGTATCCGACTTATGATTTGCAAATTTACATTTTTGAAACCATAATTGATTCCAAAATATTTTTAAAAAAAGGTTATCTGTAGAATATTGTACAGCATGGGGAGTAAAAAGAGGCAAACAAGTCATGTACAAAGATATAAGCTGTTTCCTTAGTTGAGGGTGCCTCTGATTGTAAGAGCAAAATAACACTTGTGAATAGAGGCAAAACACTGTAGAAGCAACAAGAATAATTTTGTTTATTCTGAAAATGCATTTTTATACACAATAATGCATTAGACTTGCTATTTTCTCTTTTTAAAAAAAATTGCAATGGCTTCCATTGCACTAAGATCCGATTTATAACATTTTCTCCAGGGAAAGCCATTGTATAGTGCCGTACTTTAGGATTTTATGAATTTCCTCATCATATACTTTCTCACAAAGTTTAAAGTAATCAGCATATTTAGAACTTTTTCTTAAATAATAATGTCCACTAGAAATTTTGCTACTGGTAAGTACAGTTCGTTAGCAGCATGTTGTGCTGCGAAGTGTATTAAATAGCATGTTGCTAAACGTCTCGCCAGTGACCCATTGTTACTAGCAAAATTAGTACCTTTTAAAATTTAACAATTTTGGAAAAAACCCATATTGGTTAGTTTTTTTTTAGGTGCATTAAATTTTATCTTGCAAATTTTTCGTGAATAGGTCAAAAATTTGGTTCGTCTTAGCCGAAATTTGTAATTTAGCCTTCGTAATAAGCATGAGATATTTAGTGTAATTAAATAGTAAACCAAATTTAATGAACAAAATGTTCGTTTTAGCTGTGATTTCCTATTAACCGTGTTCATATTAAGAAAGTTCAACTGTATATATATATATATAGAGAGAGAGAGAGAGAATCTCTCTCTCTCGCACAAAAAACGATAAATCGAGAATATTGCTGATGCAATGTTCGGTATAAAATATTATTTTTTAATATCTAAAATAACAAATTTTTGTTATTATATTGGTAGTTCACAAGGGAATATTTAGTTTTGTTGCTTAGAACAATGTAAGTGCCCCAAAAAAATTAATCAGAGGCATTACTGATGCATTGTTTCAGATTCTGATTTTTATGAAAAAGAATGCTTTCAATGTCATTTATCTTTAAAAAGCTCTTACAATTTAAAAAGGATAAATATTTTTTCAAAATGAGCTTAAATGTCAAGTTTTCTTGTGTAAATATTTCATCAATTAGAATAAACAAATCTACTTTTATACTTTTCATCCATTAATTACGATTTAATTTCCTTAAATTTTTATCAGGTTTAATCATTTCTGTGAGGAATAGTTGAGTGTCCACTTGCAAATATTTCCTTACTTTTCAATGTGAAAGATTCTATAATTTTTGTAATCATACATTCTTTTCTGTTATTTCAAGTCAATTGACACATTACATTTTATGTTAGAAACGCAGTATTTTTTGGCTCATTTTTATGCATTCCTTGCCTAGCACCTGTAAGATATGCAATAGTTTTAGTGTCTCGCTTTTCTTTTACCATATTTCGTTTTATTTCCTGAACTGTATACAATATAAAACACAAAAGAAAACATTTTGTTTACTCACATATTAATAGTAGTAACCTACTCATAATAGCAACATGTTAGTTTTGGAGCAGAATAATTCATCAAGATAGTGTGAATACCTTTTCCTGTACTCACACTATCAAGCTGCTGTGACAAAATTGCAATATCATATTATGGCCAGTATTTGAAGCTGCCAAAAAAATTGGGTATGGGTGTGAACTTCCTTTGCCTGGTTTCAAAATAAGTACAACATTTAAATAATTACAGTCAAACCCCGCCGTAAAAAACCTTCAATGGACCGACTTCGGAGATCGCTATAACCAAGGGTTCCCTACATCAGATTTTGAAAAAAAGTGTTAACTGACTAAGATACTATATAATAAACATATTTTTAACTATAATAAGAAGTAAAACGACTTAAAATAAGGTTTTTAATAATTAACAAATTTTAAAAATTTACCTAATTATTTTTTCATAGTATGAAAAAAGATGTTATTATTGGCTGTTAACTTTTGGATTTTATATACACCACTGTAAAAGATAGTGTTTGACTGGGCTAAAACAGAAATATCAAGTAAGGTTGCTGAGACAAATCATATAAAAGACTTAAAATTTTGTATCGCTATAGCCAATTGTCCAACGTTTGGTGATCGTTGTAAACGTTTGAAGATGCATGCATGACTTAGGGTTTCAGGTAGGACCATTTGGAAGGTTCGTTACAACCGGGGGATCATTATATCCCATGTTCGCTATAGCAAGGTTCGATTGTATAATGGATTTGAAAGTACTTTGCCGTTAGAGTCACAGCATTAGCTTAGCTAGTTGGCTATTAAAAAGTATAAATGGAATCAAATTTACAGATAGGGCCAATTCAGGGTTGTCTACTTTATACTGGAGATACTAGAACTTGAAGTACTGAAAAAGTACTTTTTTTTTTTTTTTTTTATGTATCGGAAATATTGGAACAATATTGGAAATATTCTTGAGATACTGGAAAAATAAAAATAAAATTTTTTTAATGGAGTGTGTCCTTATGATGTGAATCGAGGGCAAAACATGCTGTAATCGATGATAACCCAGACTTAAGTCGGCATTTTTCTTTTTCAAATCTTGATATTTTCCACAACCTGGGTTCTTACAAGGTCATGAAAAATCTCAAATGGTGAGATAAATTAAGAATGTTCCAAAAATCGTGAAAGGGTGGAAATTTAAAAAGCGACTGAACGGTCTGAGAAATCAGAAAATGATGATGCTTCTATGCTCAATTAAATGAAGGTTATAATAAAATTCAAAGTACAGCATTAAATGCTATTAATTTCATTAAATCGTTCTCAAATTTTCCTAAATGAAAATATAAAACTTTTTCTACTAAAATTCAAGCACATGAAGTGAAATTCTTGGCAAGCTAAGTTATTATAGTTACCCAGTATTTTCCAAACTATGGGTAGCGACCCACTAGTGGGTCGCGAGTGAATATTGCGTGGGCCCTCACCACTGTACACATTAATTTTTAAAAAATTGGAAGTCTGTGAAAAAAGTAACTAAAGTTGGTCGATGCTGAAACGTTAATAAAGAGAAATAAGAAACACATCCTTCCTATTGAAATAACTTTAAAAAAACCTTGCAGGTGTAGGTATTTTAATAATAAAAAAAAATTAAGTTGCGTTTCTTATTTCAACAGCCTTCCATTCATATTGGTAACAATAAAAATAAATAATTTAACTTCAATTAGAACAAATAAGACAGCATTAACTAGTTCTACAACTAGCCATTAGGGAATCTGAGCATTACCAATATTTAGGGCCCTCTTTTCTCTAAGACAGCTAAGAGGTAGGTCCCAAGATTAGAAATTTTTGTTAAATGGGTTGGAGCCCAGTAAACTTTGAGAACCACTGGTATAACCTAATTAGTTCCCTTTTTTAATTGCAGTAATCTGGCAGTGCTTCCCCCAGGCTTGAGCGGGAGGGCGCCGCGTCCTGCCCGTCCTTGGATTCGGGAAACGCGCCCATCTTGCCCTTTTGTTAGTGAAATTGCGCCCTTCTTGTAGAGCTCAAAACTCGCGATCGCCAGTCGCCGAAGACGACCAATTTTCACGTTTTGGTGACCATTGTGTTCATTGAAGTCGCCAATGTGGCTACTATTTGCTTATGCTAAAACCCTTTCCCGAATTCTCTTGTCCACTAAGGATTAAATAAAGAAGAAAGAAATAGGAGTTAATTTTTGGGCCACACAGAAACTAGTTTTTCCTCAGATTTTTACCGGAAATTGCTTACCGTGTATTACGTTTTTGGAACTAACTTTATTTTAAACAAAAAGCTATATACAGAAATATATACAATGATCTCATTAAATCATAGCGATGGCGCCAGTGCGGTAGCCGATCGGTGTCAATGAGGCAGACAGCCTTGAGGTGTCACATTAATAAGATGTAACAATTCTCCCACACTTATTAAAAAATGATAAGAAATTGAAATATTTTAAAAAATTATATAATATAATGAAATTAAGCTATTACGCGTTGATTAATTGTATGGGAAAATATTATAAACACTCTTATATAACAGTTAAGTTGAAACATTATTTAACAGATGTAAGCATATCTTGAATATATATATGAAAGAAAAACATGCAAGGACAGTTATTAAAGTCATAGAATAAAGTTCAATATATAATGTAATCTTGCAAATAAGGTGGGGTTTTGTGAGGTCTCGTTGACCATCTTAGAGATGATTGAGAAATTGAATTATGTACAGCAGTATCTGGAATATTTGTTGATGGAACAGTCATTCGCAATGTTGCTATTACGTGTAATGGGAATATCAAACACGATAGGTTGAGGAGGTGAGTCGATGGTATCCGGTGCAAATGTCACTCGCTTCTTTTCGATCTCCGTTTTTCTTAGCTGATTGATATGTCTCTTAAACTTATGACCACTGTCTAGTTCAACCTGATAGTGTAGTTTTCCAAACTTCTTCATGACAGTTCCCAATTTCCAGTGCTGTTTTCCCAAATTGTAAACACGTGCCATCACCCTATCTCCCACACTTAATTTTCAATGAGGGAGGTGGTTTTTCTTGTTTGTTGTGTGTTTTATGGGTCGAATTGCATCCAGTTGTGTTCTGATGTTACGATGAAGGTACAGTTCTGCAGGGGTTTTGTTGTTAGCTAACGGTGTTGCTCTGTAACGTTGAAGTATTTCACGAACCTTTATTCTCATAGGAAGAGGTTCATCAATCATGGCCTCAAGCCTATGCTTTAGAATTTGCACATTACGTTCAGCTAATCCATTTGTGGCTGGATGACCAGGTGCAATCAGTTTTTGAAAAATACCATTTTTGGCACAGTAGAATTGAAACTCTTCACTAACAAATATGGTAGCATTATCTGAAACTATTGTTTTAGGATATCCATGAGTAGCAAATATATTTGATAATAGCTCGATTGTAGATGCTGAGGTTGGTGGATTCTTACACACATCAATTTCAGCCCATCTGGACTTTGCATCTACTGTGATCAAAAAATAGAACCCTTGGAAAGGACCAGCGTAATCGATGTGGATCCTGTCCCAGTTCTCTTCAGGTTCATCCCATGGATGGCAAGGAACTTTTGGGGGGTTTGTTTTGATGCGTGCACATGCTTCACACGATTTTGACATATGCTCGATATCCTTGTCGATTCCACTCCAGTACACAAATCTTCGAGCTAATTGCTTCATTTTTGTGATACCAATGTGTGTACGGTGAAGTTCTTTCAATGTTGATTTTTGAAGTGATTTTGGTATCATGACTCTTGATCCTTTGAACAAAATTCCACTTTCGTACGTGAATTCCAACGCTTTTTTATGATCGTCCTGTATTTCTTGTATAATTTTTGATAAAAGTTCATCCTTTTCAGTTTCTTTTCGAATGGTATCGGAATTGAGTAGTCCATTTGTTGAAATCTCGAACATACTAAATAGGCATACTTGATTGATTTCCTGGTTGATTTGAATGTCAAATGATGTTTGTTTTTGATTAATTGGTGCTCTGGAAAGGCAATCAGCATTTTTATTTTCGCTGCCTTTCTTGTAGATAACTTCATAGTCAAATGCTGCCAAAAATGTAGCATATCGAAGTAAACGTGCTGAGGTCATTGGTGGCAATTTGTTGCTAGGATGGAAGATTCTTGTCAGCGGTCGATTATCTGTTGCCAGTTTGAAGTGTTTTCCATACAAGTAGTTGAAGAAATGATTGGTCGAGAAGACTATGGCTAGAGCTTCACGGTCAAGTTGTGAGTAATTTCTTTCAGCAGCTGTCAATGATCTTGACGCAAACGTAATTGGCCTTTCTTGATCGTCGATGATGTGTGACAACACTCCTGCAACACCTACTGGGCTGGCGTCGCATGTAAGAATAATTGGGAGCTCTGGATTGAAAGGTATCAAAAATCGTTCACTGCAAATTTCGCTTTTTAACTTGAGGAATGCCGATTCACATGACGCGGTCCACCGATATTGAGTGTTCTTATGAAGAAGCCGTCTGAGAGGATATGTCGTAGTTGAGTGTTTTGGTAGGAATCTGGAATAATAGGTTACCATTCCCAAAAATCTTCGAAGTTCTTCGACATTGGACGGATGTGGCATTTCGCTTACATCTTTCACTTTTTCTGGTGCTTTGCAGATCTTGTTGTACTCGATTATGTATCCTAAATAGTCGATACGCTCTTGAAATAGGGAACATTTTTGACGATTCAAATGAAGATCGTATTTTTGTAGTTGATGAAAACAGAGTTCTAAGTTCTTTTGGCACTCTTCTCTCGTGGATCCATGGACAATTAAGTCGTCAAAATAAGCAATTGTTTTGGGCAAGTCTTGTATAACTTGGTCGATTATTCGATTAAAAATGCTTGGTGCTGTTTGATTCCAAATGAAAGTCTATTCATTTTGTACATTCCTCTGTGGGTCGAGATTGTTTGTATTTTACTGCTTTCTTCGTCTACTGGCACATGAAGATAAGCCTTGTGTAAGTCAAGACGACAGAAGAATTTTGAATTTCGCAGACTATTAAGAATTTCGTCGATTCGAGGAATAGGATAGTTGGAATTAACTAGACGTTCATTTACTCCTATTTTGTAGTCAACACAAAGACGTACGTTGCCATCTGGTTTTGGAATTACTACGAGTGGTGATCCCCAGTCACTAGTTTCTACTTTTGAAATTATTCCTTGAGATTCTAACAAGTCCAGTTCTTGGTTGACTTTATCTCTGAGAGCATAAGGAAGATTTCTTTCTTTATGGAAAACAGGTTTTGCGTTTTCCCGCAGTTGAAGAGATACTTTAATTCCGGGGATGCAACCTACTTTTTCTTCAAAAATACCTGGATATTTTGTTATGAAGTCTTCTAGCTTGTTTACAGCCTGGGTTTGATGTGTAACACTAGGGCATGTTGAATCGATTTCTTGAAGGTTGATTCCCAGGTGACGAATCCATGTGCGACCGATCAAAGGTGGAAACTTTGATGGAACTACGAATAAGAGTTCTTTTGATTCTGTATTTTTGTATTTTACTTGAACTTCAGCTACACCTAGAGGTTTGAAAATTTCAGAGGTGTATGACCTGAATTTTACATCAGTGCGTTGTAGAGGTGTTCGAGGGTTTAGTAGATGAAATTCTGTCTCAGGTAGAAGTGTAAATCCAGCTCCAGAATCAACTTCAAAACGTTGAGGTTGACCTTCAAGTAGCACTGTCAAAAAATACTTTCCCGCATCCTTTGCATTCGGATCTTGCTTATAAGCATCGATGATCATGTTGATATTTGAAAAATCACTTGCTGATGAATATTCTTCTAATGTTGAAACTGTCTTTTGGTTGGGGGAGGAACTTAGAATTGTTTTAATGCAAACTCGTTGTACATGTCCCTTACGATTGCAGGATTTACAAGTCAGCTTGTTTCTATCAATGCGACACTCTTTTGAGATGTGGTTTGATTTTCCACAGCGTAGGCACACTCCTGATAGTCCCAATTGTTCCAGAGGCAATTTTTTATGTTTTTGGTATTGTTTCTGACTTACGCTAGGTGATCTATTTCGTTGTCGAAGACGAGAAACGGAGCGTCCACGTTCGGAACGCGAAGTTGAATTTGTACGCGATCGCCGATTGCAAAGTTGATTTGTTGCTATATCATGAACACTGATATTATTGTAATTAGCCGCCGATGTTGACAACTCTGCACAGTTTATTTTGGATGCTTCCAGTGTGAGTGCTGTTGATAATATATCATCCAAACTTGTGGCATCTAATTGTAACAGTTTCTCCCGGATGTTGTTGTCGCGAATGCCTCGAATAAATTGTGCGCGCAAGAATATGTCCGCGATCGAAGTTTCACACTTGCACGGTGATATGAAATCACATTCGGTACTTTCTCGTTTAAGAATTTCAATAAATTGTGAGATATTTTCGTTTTCTTTTTGATAGCGAGATAGAAACTGATGTTGAGCCACAAAAATATTTTTCTTGGGGCATAGATGCTGTTCAAGGGAAGCTGTAAGTTCATCATATTTCAGTTCAGTTGGACTTTTCGGCGAAACTATCGATGAAAGAAATTGATAAGTTGCCGATCCGATTGAATTCAGGAAGATCTCGGCACAAACTTCATTTGTTGTTTCAATATTTTTCAATTTAAGATAATTTTCAAATCTTTGTTTATATAGTTTAAAACTTTCTTTTTCTTTGTTGAAATTTTCAAAACATTGCACTTGATGAAAAGTCGTTTCCGATTTTGAAGTTGGCAAAACTTTCTCTAAGAACTCTTGTTGCTGTTTTTGAAATGCCGATAAAAACTGTAGAAATTGTTCTTGATCCATTTTAGACTTCGAGCTTGAATGTTCAATTAAAATTGTAGTTGTACTTTGATACCAATATTGCAAGACAGAAACTCGACATTGAAAAACTTATGTCTCGGAAATGAAACTTGGCATTGAAAAACTAATGTTCCGATAAAGAAACTTGATATTGAAGAGTTCCATATTGTTTTGAAATTTGATATTTCATTTTAAACATTTGAATTGATTTGTTGACGGAAAGTTGAATGTTGAAAATCGAGTTTTACTTACGATGTATTCCGAGAAAAGAAGCATATCCGAATCGGCAGGCAGAGCGCGAATTTTCACGACTCGTCGCCATTATTACGTCTTTGGAACTAACTTTATTTTAAACAAAAAGCTATATACAGAAATATATACAATGATCTCATTAAATCATAGGGATGGCGCCAGTGCGGTAGCCGATCGGTGTCAATGAGGCAGACAGCCTTGAGGTGTCACATTAATAAGATGTAGCACCGAGTTTGAAATTTCAATCTTTTTCCATCCTGGAATTATTTCAATTATCTTGAAAGTTGTAAGATATTTTTTGCATGCATTACCTTAAATCTGCTTATTTGTCGTTTCATTTTAACAATTAAAAAAGAAAAAAAAAGAATAAAGATAGAAACAGCCAAAATCGTGCACGTGCTTCTCCGAAAATTGGATTTTACGTTAGAAATTTTAATCCTTTTGCATCGGGTACAAATTTCAATTATTTTCTAAATTGGAAGATATTTTTCACACATGCTACCCTAAATCTGCTTATTTTGCATTTTATTTTAACAGTTTCTGGCTTTTTTTTTTTTTTTTTTAACTGTGCCGATATTGAGCACGTGTTTGTCGAAAATTGCGTTTATCACTAATTATTCACCAGTACTGAATCACTGTTATTGTTTCATCTATTTATTTACTTCAAATTTGATTTTAGTATTGACAGCTATTTACTTTTTAGAAAATACTAAATTGTGGATAAATAAGAAATTTTAGCGTGTCGGTACGCAATGCAGGAATAATTCATATATTAGAAAAATACTATTTATTTACAAGGACAAAACTGTATACAATAAGAAATAAGACAGGTTAAAATACGCCAACATCGAGTATTATGACTCCGGAGATTCGACTGATCAAAAACGTAACAACTCGAGTTGAGTTGAACATATTCAAACTGTTGGTTGTAGTTAAAGTTGCAAGGCTGATGCACAGCCGCTGCACACTCCCCTCCCAGTGTCAAGGATACCGACTAGGGAAGTGTACGCGCCGACCAGAGCAGGTAACTCTTGGAGGAGGTTCAGGAACTGCTGTGTGCTTACTTGTAGTATTAACAGGATCACACTGAGCCAGTGGTGTATCTTCTGTAGGTAAAATCTGGTCATTTTGAATCTGTGGTGGGTTAGCTGAATGTTGAGGACTGGTTATTGGTCGGGATGGCATATCATTGAGCAGAAAAGCGGGCTTGCATCTGTCAATTGAGACAGGAGTTGGCTTCCCATTGATGTCAAGGTAAAACACCTTCTCTTTTCTGCTGAGAACAAGATAAGGGCCATCATAAGGCTGCTGAAGAGGCCGCCCCACCATATCCCGGCGAAGAAAAACATGGGTTGAAGTGAAGAGTTCAGGATGGATAAATGTAGGGCGTTTGCCATGATTTCGAGGTGGTTGTGGTCGAAGAGATTGCATCTGTGATTTCAATTTTGCAACAAAATCTTCACCACCGGTCTCAGTTGGTGAAGAAACAAAAAATTCACCAGGTAGCCTTACAGAGCCCCCAAAAACTAACTCTGCTGTAGTACATTTTAAATCCTCTTTGAGAGATGAACGAAGGCCCAGGAGAACTAGTGGAAGTACTTCTGTCCAACGATCAGTGCCGTAGCATTTTATAGCACTTTTTAGAGGACGATGGAGCTGTTCTACCATGCCATTGGCTTGAGAATGATAAGCAGTGTTTCTGCACCGTTCAATGCCCAGCATCTTAGTAAGAGAAGAGAACAGAGAAGCCTCGAACTAACGACCTTGGTCAGTCGTTACTCTCAAAGGGACACCAAAACGAGATACCCAGCAGGAAAAGAAGGCCTCTGCTACTGTTTCGGCAGTGATATCTTTTTAGAGGCTGAGCTTCTGGCCACCTCGAGAACCGATCAACCATGGTCAGGCAATATGAGTACCCATTTGATGGAGGAAGGGGTCCAATAAGATCCAGGTGAACATGTTCAAACCGCTGAGAAGGCTCACGAAATGAAGAAAGAGGTGCCTTGGTATGGCGCTGGATTTTTGACTTTTGGCAAGGTAAACAACTTCTGACCCACTTGGCTATGTCTTTCGAAATGGAAGGCCACACAAAACGTTGTTTTATCAAATGAGCTGTTCGACGAGTGCCTGGGTGAGAAAGGTTATGAATTGCGTTGAAGACACTATGGCGATGCTCCTTAGGGATATAAGGGCGTGCAGTTCCAGTGGACAGGTCACATATCAGGAAAATTTCAGAGTCAGGAAGAGGAACCTTCTTGAGAAGAATCTAGCAAGGAGGCTAGTTCTGTATCCCTCGACTGGGCCTCTGCAATAGCAGCATAATCGATCCGTGACGGTGCATGAATGGCTGATATTCGTGACATGGCATCAGCTACGATATTTTTGGAGCCTTGTATGTGCCGGATTTGGGTGGTGAACTGTGAAATGAAGTCGAGATGGGGAATTTGCCGAGGAGAACACTTGTCGTTCTTCTGGCGAAAAACAAAAGTGAGTGGCTTGTGGTTGGTATAGGCAATGAACTCCCTTGCTTCCAACATGTGACGAAAGTGCCGGATGGAGGAGTAAAGAGCAAGGAGCTCACGATCATAAGCACTATATTTACTTTCCGCTGGTGTCAATTTCCTTGAGAAGAAACCCAAAGGCTGCAGTTCCTCATCCACAATTTGATGCAAGGCCCCACCGATTGCATAATCAGAGGCATCGACGTGCAGAGCTAGAGAAGAGGAAGGCGAAGGATGAGCAAGGAGAGTGGCATTCACCAGCGCTTGTTTGCACTGACAAAATGCCTCAATTGCGTCAGGAGTCCAGACGAGTTTCCTGGAATCTTTCTTTCCTTTGGTTCCTTTCAAAAAATTGTGTAAGAGGTACTGCTGATTTGCGGCATGTGGCAAAAACCGTCGGTAAAAATTCACCAACCCAAGGGTAAATTTTCGCAATGATGACACAGTGTCGGGTTGTTTGTATTCTAGTACAGCATTCACTTTCTCAGGGAGAGGTTTGATTCCTTCAGGGGTAATGAGGTGCCCTAGGAAGGTTAATTCTGTTACGCCAAAAACGCACTTGGAAACGTTTAATTTTAGGCCATATGTACTAAGACGTTGAAAAATGGTGCGAAGATGCTCTTTGTGCTCTTCTGCATCATTGGAGAAACACAAAATATCATCTAAATACACATAACAAAATGGGAGACCTCTGAGAACCTCATGCATAAAGCGCATGAAGGTTTGTGGAGCATTCATGAGACCAAAACAGAGTCGGATATATTCATATAAGCCCCAAGGCGTTGTCACTGCTGTTTTCGGAATATCAGGTTCAGCAATGGAAATTTGGTGAAATGCCTTAAAAATATCCACTTTTGAAAAAATTTTCTTACTATGCAAGGCCTGTGCAAAATCTTGTAAATAAGGGATTGGATAACTATCAAACTCTGTAACGGCGTTGAGCTTCCGGTAATCACCCACAGGACGCACCTTTGAGTCTTGCTTTGGCACAACATGTAGCGGTGAACTCCAAGGACTCTTAGAAGGTCTAATGATACCGTGAGCTAAGAGAAACTCAAACTCTGTTTTCATAGCGTCGTGCAGCTTCGGATGGAGGCGTCTGGGCTTGGCAGTGATAGGTAGCCCACGGGTCACAATGTGGTGCACGGTATTGTGCTGAGCAGAAGCGCCAAGCTTTGTAGGATTGGTTATATCGGGAAACTCGGAAAGTACCTTGCTAAAGTCCACCAATTCACAAACTGTTAAAATTGAGGGCTGAGAAACCCTTGCACGAGAAGCGGCTGTATGGAGAGTTGTCTCGGGGTTGATGAGCCGTCGTTTCTTTAAGTCGATCAATAAATTAAAATGTTTCAAAAAGTCTGCACCGATGATAGCAGAGGTCACATCAGCCACCACAAATGACCACATGAATGGTTGACGTAACCCAATGTCGATCTGACGATTAAAATGCCATATGCAGGAATTTTAGAGTTGTTGGCGGCAAAAAGGGCAAAGTCCGCTCATGCAGGCTTGGGAGAATTTCGAGTACGAGGAAGCACCGAAATATCGCTGCCCGAGTCGATGAGGAATTTTTGGCCAGTTCTACGATCAAACACAAACAGACGGCTGGTCTTATGAAATGGCTCCGCCATGCCAGCTACAGCAGAGCTTGAACATTTTTTTGCTCATAAGCGCATGGCATAAAACATTTGTGCGCATGATCGCCAAAACGTCGATGATAATAACAGAAATCTCTATCCCTGGATTTCGACCTACCTTGGCTTCTTTGGCGACTGAATTTGCTGGCGGTGGGATTCCGATGATATTGGCGACTTCTTGACAACTCTGCTACTTGTCGGGACAGCTCCTCTATTCTCCGGAGGAGGAATTCATTAGCAACGGAAGGTCCGGATGTCGGCTGCAGAAAATCTGCGGGCACACTTGAGGTAGCACAAATTGAAGCAGGCAGGACAACCTCAGCCACCTTGTCAGCAATCACCGCCAACTTGTCCAACGGCTCACTGGAGGCAGACAGCACGGTTTGAATTTGGGCTGGTATTCGCTGCAACCACAGCTTCTGAAGAAATTCATCGGAAATCTGTTCCCGCGACGTCCTTCATCTTTCGCAGAAGTTGGCTCGGACGCTCGTCGCCAAGTTGTAGGTCTGTGAGCAGTTTCTGCAGCTTTTTGTTTTCATAATCCTCAAACTCTGAGATCAAGCGATCGCACAGTGTCTTATACTTCTCAGTTGGCGGCGGCTTCACTACAATGTCTGACACGAGTGTAAGGACTTCCGCGTCGATGTTGGCGACGAGAGCGGAGTATGGTGTCATCCTTGGTAAAATCGCTGTAGGAAAAAGCGTTGTCGCACTGCGCGATCCATAGCCTGACGTTGGTCCGCCAAAACGGGGGCAGGCGCAAAGCAACACGCGCTACCTGCTGTTGTCCTTCAAGGGGGAGAGACATTTTCAATAACAAGAATAAAAAGAAAAATCTGGAGTGAGCGAATAAATAACAATGCCGCTGGCGGTAATCTTTTCAACTGTACGTAGAGAGAAACGGCGCGGTTGAGAAAGTTCACAGTCCAGAAATCCGACTACATCAGAGAAAACGTCCTTTGTTCACCACTTTAGCGCGTCGGTACGCAATGCAGGAATAATTCATATATTAGAAAACTACTATTTATTTACAAGGACAAAACTGTATACAATAAGAAATAAGACAGGTCAAAATACGCCAACATCGAGTATTATGACTAAAGAGATTCGACTGATCAAAAACGTAACAACTCGAGTTGAGTTGAATATATTCAAACTGTTGGTTGTAGTTAAGGTTGCAAGGCTGATGCACAGCCGCTGCAAAATTTTTAGAAAATTGTTAATTTACCTGGATCCAACTTCTTTAAAAAACAATAAACAATTACTGAAAACTGTATGCTAAATAAACAATTATTGAAAAGAAGTAGTATTATCACAAATCATAAAATAAATAAGGATTTTTTTTTTTTAGTTTAAACATTTTACAAATTAATAATGATAATAATGATCTCTTTTAGGGCCGACAGTTGCGAAATTTTTCGGGCACATTTTGAGATTTTGGGGATTCTTTTTTTCACATTTTATGTCTCTTTTTTGGCTTTGGGTAATTTTTTGTGTGTAGCCTGAAACGCTTCCAATGATTCTGTGCTTGTTTATATTACAACTCTTAAAAACTCTCTATCTCATAAAATTTAGAACAGTAGGTCCCCAAAGTCTATTAAAAAAATTCTTTTTTTCATCTTTATAAGGGACCCATTTGGGTCAAATATGCATTTATTACATCTGTAGATGTTGAGAAAACTAACCAAAATATAAAAGAGAATGCTCTTTCAAACCAGAAACTATTTACTATTCAAAATATGAAAAGGCATTTAATAATCCCAATCTAATGGAGCTTTCTAGTTCTTTCAAGAAAGAAAAGTTTTAAAATGTAATAAAACTTGCGGGAAAAAAGATGGCAGCATGTGAAGAATCCATATATTAGACATTTCCTTTTTCTCTCCTTATTTTAATAAACATTTATTTCAATCTTTAATGAAAATGTATTGTATTAATTTTGCTTCTTTTAAATTAAAAAAAAAATACCACTGTCATTTTAAACTAAACCATTGCTTTCAATTGGAATTTTTGATTAATTATAATGGCAATTTTGCTGTTTTTAGGACATGTTAAAAATTTTAAAGGACGTTTTCAGTGATCGTTTAGGTCATCAAAATCTGTTCTCTAATTATTATTACTGAAGCTTTATTGTATTAAGAAAAAATACATTCTTATTTTCTTATTATTCCTCAGAGGTGATCAGATCTTCAGAAGTACTGGAATGAACAGAAACACTCTCATAAATTAATAAAAATATATAACTCAGAAAATCCTTGCTAGATATTTTATTGAATTTAAAATCATTATTGATTGATGTTGCCTTGAATATACAAGCAGAATTTGTTCATGCTTTACTTCAAATATTGAAAACGATCTTAAAAATGAATATTGTCAAATTAGTTTATATATATTTTTCAATGTTCAGTTTCACTGTGATGATGTTGATGTTCGACTAAAATGTTAAATTATGGCAATTATAAAGTATTACTACGGGAGGATTCATAAATGATGTCGCGCTTCTAGGGGGAAGAGGAGTTCCGGAAATTGTGACAAGGGGAGGGGAGGAGTAACAAGAAGTGTGACATTCTGCTTGTGCAACATGGCGTAACATGTGACAAAGGGGGAGGGCGGTCAAACATGGAAAAAAGTGTGACATCATTTAGGAAAAGTCGCTACTTCAAATTACATGTGCCCTTTATTTCGGTAAGATGCCCTAAATTTGGAAAAGTGCCCTTTTTTTTACAGTAGCACCCTGCCCTTTTTCAATCCTGGGGGAACGTCTGATCTGGAGTTATTTTGTGCAAAGAAATCAACTTTTTCAGTTTTGAAATTCTGCTGTGACAGCCCAACAACTTCAATGTATGAAAGTGTAAGTGCATATTACTGGAGCTGAATTCAGGCCACTTGTAGGCAAAACTGAAAGGCCGTGGTTTACATTGTCCCTCATTTTGCTACAAAACTGCTCCAAAAATTTAGCGAAGGTAATACCGGAATTTTTAAAAATGTTATACTGGAATTTTGGATCACCAGTTCAGTATATATTGTTACGAACTTAGGGGTACCGTTGTTGTTTCTCGCCAAGCTTGGTGACATTCCAAACACGTTAGATAACTGTTTTTTTCTAGAAATTTCTGGAATATTCCTGTCACGTGATCCGCAATATTATATACAAAGCTCTGGCAAAAAGTTTGGGAGAGTTCAGTTTAGTTTTAGACTTTAGTGAGTGCCTGTCAGTCTGAGCCGTTGTGCTTTGTACTTGATTATATTCATATTTGGAAATTAAATACAAGATTTCCGTTGGTTTTACGGTGATTTGTGATTATTGTGAGATATTTTTGTGTGTTTAAATCTGTACGTAGTGTAAATAGCCTGTAAAGAAATTGCGCTGTTCGTACAAGGAGTTAGTCATTGGCATAAAGTATGACAAACCCACAACAATATCCTACAATTACCAGATAATATCGAAATGAAGAAAAAGTTAGCCATTAACCGCAAGCATATTAAAGCTTAAGGCTTTGATTATAGCACAGAAGCATAAGGCTAAGGAGGAAGGAAAGAGTGCCAGAATGCCTAGCTGCTGTAATTTTCCTTTGGATAGTGAGACTAGTGTCTACTGGGCTCAACCTGCTATTCTATACAGTTCTACCATCAAACGAAGCTATCTGCCTGGCAGAGTGCCAAGAGCAATCCATTCATGTTCAAGGGAGGAGCTGCAATGTAAGGTATATGATTTATCGAGCTAGTTCGATTAGCGTACTTGGTTTCTTCCAAACTAATGCTATATGCCATTTTATAAATTTAGTTACTTTCAACAAACAGATCAGCAAACATTCTGATTTGCGCACGAAATAAACGCACCTGCGAAGACTAACTTCTCTAAAACTCGAATGGATTTGTTCTTGCGCAGGAGCTTCCAAATATCAAAATTCCTTGGTCGAACTGTATGAGTACCTTATATTATTAATTGTTAAGTTTTATCGTTTTTGTTTACATACTTTTTTGACAAAGAAAATCCTAAAATATTTATTCACGCTTTTGTTGAAAATTCTCATTTATCTCTGTTTTATTTTCCTTCAGGAACGCCACATTGAAGAAGTGCGTCAGAAAGCAATGTCTGTCAGTCTTGATGAAAATTGTAAGGAAAATTTGTCTGGATGAAAGATCTAAGCTTAGTATTTGAATGTTGAGTTTGTTCTGTTTCCATGGTTTTTTAGCAGCAAATTTTTTGTGTATGCTTTATTTTTTTATTAAGTAAAACAATTTCAGAAACTAACTCACCTAATTCTAGATATTTTGTGTGTTGTTTGCATTCTTTGAATGTAGAGCATCGTCAATAGCAATTAATAAGGCTTAATACTACTCATTTTTCAAAATAAGTTAAAACGTCATTTGGATATTGTGGAAGATATTTTTATATAAATGAATGATAATAGTTGTTTTTTATATTATATGCAAGAAATAGTGTTTATTTGCATCAATTTTAATTCGGATATACATATTTCAAAGAAAATGTTTAGCAGTTTTAACTGCTAAGGAAAGATTTTCAAAGACCATGTTTTTAAGAAATACCTTATTGTATTGTTATGTAATGTATCTAGAGAATCATTATTTCTTTTCTGGCAGAATCATTTTTTATGAGCTATAAGAAGGAAATTTAGAGAGTTTGCTCAACATTTTAGTTCAAAATAATAGTAGTAAAATAAATAGATAAATGAAAAAATAAATTGCATTCCAATCTATGGTGATTGCCATGTAAAATGTTTATCTTTTTCATTCACATTAATGATATATAAATTAAAACTTGTTTACATTAGTTGTGGTCAATAAGTCATAAGTAAGTCCCGTGTGTTTGTGTTTACAATAAGCAAAGCTCACGTTACTTGAACTGAGTACTTGTATTCATATAGTTTCATCTTAATTGCAGTAGTGCTTTTTTTTCCTTTGCAGAGAATTGTGATTTGTTACATTATTTAACAGTATATTCTGTGAGCAGTATAAGGGACATCTTGTTTTTGAATCGAAGTATTTATCTTTTAGTGTTTTGACAATTTTTATATGTTGTATAATAGTATTTTGATGAGTATCTGGTACATTTCAAAATGTCTTTTATTAAGTGTTTAAGTGAGTTTCTTTTTAATATGGTAATCCTTTAATATCCATCCTAGTAAATTCATAAATAAAATTTTTTGTCACATTTTCAAAATTGTCTAAATCTCCCTTTGTCTAGAATAAGAATTGTGGGAGATTTCCTTTCAATTCCAAAACAAATTTTTATATAGATATATATATGTTACGACGTATGTCTGAAATTGGAGAATGTCGACATTCTCGATTTGGTGTATGTCATCATCCACCGGTGATTGTCGACATTCTCCAATTTCAGATATTCACCAAATATATATGTATATATATATCTTTCGCTCATAGACAGCTGAAAGTTGCCACATGCAACGAAGAAGGTACTTACTTTTTTTTCTTTCTTTATGTGAAATGCAAATTTTACCCAAAAATTACCTTTTACACTAAATATCATATAATATTGGTAGTTAATAAACCAGATTTTCTATAGCTATCTCTGTTCTTCCATACATTAAGGATTCTGTACTCTAAAAAAGTATGTATACAAGTTATTTAGATGAAAGATACTTAAAACAGCATAATAACTGTTTTAAAATTTGTTTCGGTGCAATATTCTTCTGACCAGGTAAAAACATCAAATTTCTATGCTGCTTAATAAGTGTTTCACTGTACAATGTACTTTGATTTTGGTAGCAGATAATTCATTTTGGTACCGAGATTCTTTGCACTGTTCCAAATTTAATTAAGTGACTTAACTTAATGATTTTTGAAAGTACTCGTTCAAGCTATGGCCTTGCATGATGTTTTGCATGTTAGCTTCTTCCGAAAGTCAAATATAATTAAATAAATTTAAAAGTTGAGTTAAATATAACAATTGACAAGTTGGTTTTAGTGTCGTCAAGTTGGAAATTTTTGCAAGCAGATTCATTTTTCCTAGCCTGTATTTTAGTAAATATTTTTTGTAATTTTCGTAAATCTAATTTTAAGCTATTAAGACCTAAAGCAATTATCAAATCTATCCTTGTATTCAACAATTTCCATTCTACACATATCGCTTAAATCAAACTGTGAATCTTAAAATATTCTGTAGGTGCAACTTCCTTTTGCCAGAGACAATTATGAATCTTAATCAAAATATCAAACTGTGATAGGTATCTGTTGCAGAAGATCAAATTTATTTTCATAATTTGTTTTGAACAATTGTAATAGTGGTATCATGGGAATGCATGTCACCATCTAATTTATCAAAATAAACTTTAAATTTCTAGAAGCACAGTGCTGATCACAGAAATTTCCACATAAATGTCCATGGGAATTTTGTTCAGTGGACTTAAAATCTCAGAGAATTAGTTGCATAGTTGTTAGAATAGTTGCAAATGAACATGCTATTCAATCTATTCAAAAAAGCATTTGTAAGAAGCCTTTGTCAATGTAGTTCTCAGTCAATGTTCATCTTAAACCAAAAAAAAAAAAAATGCTATTGTTATTTGTGTTAAACTTATGTGACTGAGATATAGTTACAGCGCAGTTGTTTTTCCCTTGAAAATTCTGCCCAAGACGTAATGGTTTTGTAAGATGCATAGACATATTTCAGTGATCATTTGGAATTTATTAGTACAGAAAGTATCAAAATCAGGGGGGGTGGGGGTGGAGATAGAGTACTCTATCTTTTGCATTATTAAGCAAATTGTGTTACTATTTTATATTTTATTTATTTCTTTTATTTTTTTATTCAGATTTTTCACTTGCTTGCGAAAATCATCGATATAGGTACATGTAAAAATTACTGTAAAAACTTAACATTTTCAAACTTTTTTTATCTATGTTATACAAGTTTTATAATTCAAAGTTTTTCTGTATCGAAATAACTTGTGAAACTTCATTTGTCAATTGTGAAATTATGTAAAAGTTCATGACATTATAATTGAAAATAAAAGCAGCAATAAAACTGTAAAATTGCTTAATATAGCGGAGAATAAAAGTCATAGCTCTGAATTGTAACTTTGTAGTTTGTGTTTCTAGTATTTTTAATTTAATAAATGCTGTTTCTTGCAAATAAAATTAAACAGAAAAAGGAGTTTTATTATGCTGTCTTTCATTCTGACCAGAAAAATTTTTGTAATTCAAGCCTTAAATTGCAATTTTTGGTTACCTTTTTTTCACGTTAAGGAGGCGTAATATTGTAAAAAATGTGGGGCAGATGTACATATTTATATGTTTTCACTCAATTGATCACTAACCAAACATGTAAGAGATCACCAGTACCTATATTCAAATGCTTTTAAGTAAAAATGTACATTTTTTTTCAATGATATTTGTCACTTTTCAGAAAATTTCCAGAAGTACATTTTTAAGTGTTAACCTGAAACAACTGATTAAATTTCAAAATGAGAGTGAAGCTCTTCATTGCCAATCATCTCTCGCTGTACCCGGATGTACGAAGATTCGAATAACGGAAGTACGAATCAAAAAGTTTGTACTATGCACAAAAAAGGGAGCCAATACCCCTTAACAATAAAAGACAGTTTTTTAGAAAGGGATTCTATTCATGAAATTTAATGAAAACACGACCAATAAATAGCGATTGTATTAATTATCCAGTACTCGAAACCACGGCCGCCGAGAGCCAAGGCAGGCCTCATGTTAGTTTTGTTGCCCTCCGTTACACGCTTGCATCTCAACCATAGAAACAATTTTACCCACTGCATCACTACTACGATGCCGAATCAGGCATCTTCCATTGGTTGGTCCCCATGAACCACGGCTTCTCGGAAGCAGTTAAACTTAGACTTTTCACATTTCATTGACAATGAGAGACCAGTTTATGACTGCCCAAAACAAAGACCGTCTTATTTCCTCTGCACTTTTTTTTCTTTATTATTCTTTCTTTTTTTTTTTTTTTTGAAAATGATCTGAATATTTTTTCCCCGGAGAGTTAGTTGCCTGAAAGAACCCCTGATTCTTATTGGTTCATCCCCTGATTCGCCGACAGTAAAATTTCCTTCCCCCTCTCTGGGCTATAACTACTGTTCGTTTCATATACTGCAACTGCAGCGTTCAACTGCATCTAGCTACAGTTCAACCACTGACTTTTGACATATGGGTGGTATAATCCGGGTCGATTCAGGCAGGGGTTTACCTTCATAATCTCGGAAGTTTTTTAATTTCACATATGTTAAAATTTAGAACAAAATGAGTTATAGGTATATTTTTGTTTTGTTAAAAAAAATTCCTGGCCCGAGATACAGGATGCCAAAGATTGCGCCTCCGGCGCAATTTCTCACTTGCGATTTTCGACAAAAACTTTCAAGTGCTCTATTTTCTGAACGGTGCAAGATATTTCAGGATTCGTACGGTCCTTAAAGGTCCTTAGAAAGTCCTTAATGAACATTTTCATTTTTTAGGCCTTAAAAATTCCTTAAATAGACCTTAATTTTTATTCGAGGTGCTTAATTTTTTTTATTAAAATAAGAAGGTACCCATGGCTCTATTTGTTTTGCAATCTTTTGTATTCTTCACAAGAATCAAACTTTTTACATTTCAACTACTTAATCGAACCTCAAATTTGGTTTGCTCGGGTCCGGTACTATCGCGGCTTTCGGACAGACCGAAAACGACGGATTGACATAAACATCAACGCATTTTTACTTCAAACTGCATTGCTTTCTCAACTGGTTGATAAATAAGTAACTCTTGTTTTTTTTTTTTTTAATTGAAAGGGTATAACTAAAATTGATGTGTTATATATTTTTACAAAAAAGGAATGTTCATGGATTTTGATAAAATGCTTCACACTACAGCACCCAATTCAGTTAAAACAAACTTGTACCCACCCACATAGCAGCTCGCAATTTGCTATCTCCTGCAATTGTATGAAAAAGAAAATCGAGCTACATCTTTAAAAAAAAAAATTAGTAGAGAAGTCGAATCAAAGCAGCAAGCATTTGTACAAAATGCAATGGTGCCCAGAACTGGGCTGTTTAAGACCACAGAAAAGCAAATCACACAAGTTCCCTCATTTTGCTTAAAAAAAAGAAAAGGAAAGGAAATAAAATTTGAGAAACGGACTTTTGAGGACTCGAGGGCCCCCCCCCCCTCGAGTCCTCAAACCCCCCCCCCCCCCTCGAGTCCCTTTCCCTAAATCCCCCCCGGATTTAGGGAAAGATGCGCGGTGCGCTTAAGGAACCGATTTCGTTTTTTAACACGGTTGGGTTTTCTTATTTCTATCTTGGTTTCTTGAGTTTAACTCAAGAAATATATCTGCACGATTGCTTCTATTTGAATTAAAACTTACTGGTATTTATTGATTTAACAGTTTTTTAAATTAATATTTTTTCTGATTTTACAAAAAACAATCGGGAATTTTCGAAAAAGGGCCGATTTTCGGAATTTCAAATTTGGAATTTGATACTATTTATTAAGTTTAGTAACAAAGTAAATAAATTTTTTTTTCATGAAAATTGTTACTAAATCATCTACATTCTAAACAAATATGAATAAAGCAAGTAGCAGCAGCTCTTAACAAGTAATCAGTAAATAAATATTGCTTTTGAAACTTTTGTTTTATTTTAAGGGAGGGAAATACTTCAAAGAAGCATATCGTTGACATCTATCTCAATAACAGAGATACATTTAACTTATATGTAGGCAAAAAGAACTTTCAGGTTATTTTGCGTTTGATTAATCGCATGAATGATTATCGCTTATTTTATACTGTTAAATTTAAAAGAATGATGTATTTTTATTATCGCTTTTCAGCTGATCTTTTGCTAAACAGTTTGTTTTCCCATTGGTTTATTTACTTTTTTAGATCAAATAAATTCCCGTATTGACAAAATTAATTTATTCATTTTTTTAAAGCAATGTTTTAATATTTAGTAAATTTTTAGCGACCAATTCGCGATCGTTTGCTGTGGAGGTTTGTTGTGTGGGAGATAATATTTGCTGCGTTAATCAAAATTTGCATCTCGTGAAAGCTCTTAATTTGCAGTAAATTGAAGAAATCGACCGCTTCTTAAACCTATACACCGTAGTTGGCAAATGCTCCGTTTTCCCCTTGTTTTTAGGATTTTATTTGTGAACTTAAAAAATTCGATTTTTTGCAAAAAGATCCGATTTTTCAAACTGATGTACAAGTATTTTCATCTAAAGGGATTGTACTACAAAACAAGAAACATTTTTTAAGGAACTTTTTTAAAAGACATGTATTAATTTACATGAATTTTCATGACTTATAATGGGAAAATGTAAAAACCTATTTTTTGGAAACTTGTTAACATGTACCACGTGCTTCACCGGAAATTTCACTGAGCTTTTGAGATTTCTATCTTTTTGCATCCTGTAAATATATCAATTATTTAAAAAGTTGACAGTTGTTTTAGTATTTGCAGCTTGTAATCTGCTTGTTTTATGTTTTGTTTACAAAATTTGTTCAATTTTTTTAAACTTTATTTTAGTTAAATTTTGGTAGTTACTATTTGAGGGTAATGTACAAAGTTTTAAGCAAATGAGCTACATTTTTTATTTGTATGTTGTTTTCAAAATGAAATATTTTTCTCAAGTTGAAAAAGTTTTTTCTGAATTTTTGTAAGCTTTTCTAAATAATTTAAAAAAAATATTTGACAGATATAAAAATTTAAGTAAGCCTAAATTGAGAGGCTGGTAACTTAAGTAAAATAAAAAAAAAAGTCTAAATTAAACACAAATTCTCAAGACTTCAAGCAGCGTTTTCTTTAACAATTTTTTTTTTTTTTTCATTTAACTTGTATTTTATAGCAGTAACCGTATTTGATATTTTTTCATATCATGATAATTTGCTTATATATGATTAATGCTTGTGTTGTGTGCATCTTATTACTCGCTCAAGTCAGGGTGGGTATTTCAGAGCTGCCAGGTGCTCCGATTTTATCGGAGTTTACCCGCTTTTTTTTACGTACTCCGAAAACCCGATAAGTTACAGAAAACTCCGATTTTTCAAGCACTTTGTGTTAAAAATATTACTTTATGTTAAAAATAGACTTGTGTGGTTGGTGCTTTTAAAAATGTTAAAAATATATTTTTTTGTTGAAATAATTAAAATTAGATAATTAAATGGCACCTTTAAAATGAGAATACACCAATTAATTTAAAATGTTAAAGTAACTAAAAATGGTGTGTTCATGAAAATGTTTATACATGAACATGCATTGTATATACAAGAAAACAATATAAATTTTCATGACTTACCGAATTGATTTATTTCCATAATTACAGACAACAATTGCAATTTGCTTGGCCAAGCTGGATACGTTGATAAATATGAAAATGTGAAGAATTAAAACATTGTTGTGCACCATACTCAATTCGTATTAAATTTGCATAAAAAATAAAACAAATATATTAAAATTCTTGATTATAAAATAAACCACAATGAGCGATGAATTTCGTAAGTGGCGATGCATTATCCAAGATGTATAGAGTTCCGGATAATCTGTTTTAAATTTCTAATACAGCTCAAAAATAATAATTAAATATATTGTAAGATATTTTTTTTAAATCTTCTTATGATAATCATGATTTTAGATGGAACTCTTCAACAACGCCGTAACATGCCCATATACTCATTTCATTTCATTGAGGCATTTTTTTGAAGACATAATTGATTAAAACATATTTCTTCCTGCGTCTCTTCCAAGCAAAACTAGGAGAACAAGCCATTTTCACCCCTTCACACCACACAACAAAACGGGGAGAGTCAAAAAAAGATTTCGAAGTTCCACGCTATGACGTGTTAGTCACGTGCTGTCACGTAGTGCAATCAGGAAGAAGACAAATTGTCAATCGTACTGCCCTCTTGCGGGAGAAAATGTGAAGCATGTAAAACATGATTTACACTTTGCAATATACTTTTCGTTAAAAAAAATGAAAGTTGTCGTCCGAAAGGCAGGCGTCAGAGTCTTCCGATTTTTATCATTAAAAAAAATCCGACTTTTACCGCTGTCGCCACTCGCCAACTGCCTGTTAAAACGTTTTAAATGGCGACCAAAAATTTCATTCGTGTCGCCAAGTTCGCGACCAGGTTGTGCCAGATTGCTATATTTGTACCAAATATTATATTTATTCTAAAAAATAGCTTAATATTTTTACTTAATACACTTTAACTTATGTGCTAAAGAGAAACTAATGAGAAATATCTGAAACTGGAAACATGAAAAAAGATTGCAGCACGATTGCGGCGAAATGCTAAATCGCGCATGACACATGGACATCGAAGAAACATAAAACTCAACTAAAAATACAATGTTTTCAACATTTAAAAGGTAAACACACATTGTTTTTTTTTTCATTTAAATTAAAAGAAATGCTTAATGCTTTTAGCATTGAAAATTAAAGAAATAAAATCCACAAAATGGCGCCTTTAATAATTCTTCCCGATCCTCATGGCGATAATTGATTCCAAAACAATTATCACAGTCAGATGAAAAAGAAAAAATATTTTTTGGAAGTTGAAAGTGATTTTAAGTTACGTTACCCAAAAGCAGCAATTTTATTTTTTATTAAATTTATTCTTAAAACTTGAAACTGCTAATTTTGTTTTTGGCCTGTAGGATTTATTTTTGGGAAAACGCTGTTTTTAAATGAATTAACACTTAATTGCATAATTAAACAAGTACAAGATTGTTTTTCATACTTTGACGACTTTAATATTTGCTGAAGTCAATACAGGAGTCAACATATATTGCTGAAAATAATTTCAAAAAAAAAAAAAAAAAAAAAACGAATTACACAAACTTGATGCAAGACTGAATTAAATTCAATGGTCAGAAAATAGCTAGCAGTTCACTAATACACTTGTTCATCAAAAACTTTAAATAAGTAGGTAAATATTTTTATGAATATGTTACACTAAAATTATTCTAATGTGTGTATGTATCGTCGTACATCATTGTAGTGTATTTATGAGACGTAATTGCATTTTTATTTCATTTTTAAAAATAAAAACGGTAATTACTGCTTTGTAATGTACCTGAATGATATAGCTTTTCCCCTTTCCTCATACATAAAAGAAATCATGATTTTTTCCCCAGTATATCTGCTTTGCTATGTTATTCAATGTAGAAGGTTTAAATTAAATTGAGTTCTTATAATTTGACAGTGAATGAAAAAAAAAAATATTTCAGTAGCTCTATAACCAGATGGTAATTCAAAAATATGAAAAATATTACAACTTTTCATGCTCCTATTTTACCCCCCTGCACTCCTATTTTTTGTCTCTACTGCTCCTATTTTTCAAGTCTTGAGGTTGGCAGCTCTGGTATTTAACTCCCTCACTGTATTGGACATTAGAAAAGCAACAAGTCAAAGAGAGCTCCATAAAACTGTTTGTGTTATGTTCCTAATAAAAGTATGATGTTAAATCAATTTCCTCTTGTAATTATGCTTCCTTCTGAAATAAACATAACAGTTTGTATATTTTGAAAAATTTGTGAGGTCCTTAAAATTTTTTGTAGGTCCTTAAATAGTCCTTAGAAAGTCCTTATTTTTTGTTTTGCCAAAAGAGTACGAACCGAACCCTGTATCTTGATGGAGTTTTTTTTTTTATTTATTTGAAATATAATTAGATTATCTTTAAGATGAACGGTCACATTTTAAAATATCTGCTCAACGTGTTTTGCTGTTGCCTCATATTTAAAAAAAAATTGTATTGTATAGTTACTATATCTTGCTGATTTAGGTTATTTTCTACCTTTTTCTGAATACTTGTAACAGCTTCGGCTATTTTAATTATCTTCTTCAATTATTTAAAGCTGTTAAGACTGGTTTTAATTGATTAGGCAGATTTTCTACATTCTGTTCCATTGCCCCATTGAAAATATTTTGATACTTATTCTCTATTAAATTTCTACTTCCTTCTTTAAATACTTGCATAAAAATTAGACAACTTATCATGCTAACTCAAATTAGTAATAAATTCTTTAACATTCTTGTTTGATTCGATTTTTGTTAGAACTATTGAGTTAAATCAATGATGTTTTGAAAAAGTCATTTGATTTAATGTTTATATGCAGTCTAATAAATATTAGAAACATCTTTTCAAAAAAGAAAAATTAGAAAAATAAAGAAAAAACACTAACATATTACAACCAAAAACATATTAAAGCTTACAATATATGGACATGTTCCAAAACATATCATTTCCCAAAATTATGTTATAAGTTACAGATAAAACAAATAGTGGTCGTGTTTCGTGCATGTGGTTTATTTTTGTGAACTACCTTATGAAAGAAAAGGAAGGAAAATACAAAGTGATTGAATCCTAAGTTGATTTTGCCCCCACCCCTCCCTAGTAGTATTTCTCTTTTTTTTTTTCATAAGATCAATAGTACTAAGATATAGAAATCTAAGGTAAAAAGCTATGTTTTACTGAATAGCACATATATTAAAATTAACAGCTAATAGATTTGAACTCTAGCTAGACAAAAACTGATATTAAAATAAAATAATTTTTGGAAAAAAATAGAACCGACTTCAGATTATAAATTGCGCTGAAAAGTGAAAAATAAATTAATTCTTTAAACAACAATCTTTTAAACATAGTTTTAGAAGTCAGTGCAAAATTAGGATAGATAAGATCTTTTGTAATCATGAATCTATTACAAATATAAATGGCCCAGAATTAACATATGTTCCAATAGGGAGTAGCACATGATGTAATGGTAATTAGGCTGATAATTTTGCACCGACTTCTAAAACTATGTTAAAAAGGTCACATCGATGTTGTTTAAAGAATTAATTTTTTTTTCACTTTTCAGCGCAATTTATAATCTGAGGTCGGTTCTATTTTTTTCCAAAAATTATTTTATTTTATTCTTTTTAGTGTAAATACATTTTTTATATAAATACTCTATTTTTAAAAAATCCATATCAAAGGGCAAACCTTCTTTGAATGAATGACACTAAAAACTAATCATTTGTATAAAAAATTCCGTTTTGAAGTCGATTTTAGCAAACAAACTGATTAGATTTAATTTTTGCCTCAGAGAAGCCTTCAGTCAAAATCTTACTGTAATTGCATTTATTATTATAGCACAATGGCAACAAAAACATTTTCAACAATGAGTTTTATATTTATTAATAGTTTTCCCAACAAAGAAAAATCAAGTCAAGCCTTTCCAATTAAAATAAAAAATACTTATTTTTCACTCGTAATGTTTTTTCTAAAAAACAAATGTAGTCAAATTGATGTGCAATATTTGAGTTAGACGGCCCTCTGTCTATTAAAGAAAAAGTCATTAAAATGGTTCATTTAGTCAAAAGTTATGGATGAAAAACTAAAAAAATGAACCTATTTCTGCCCATAACTTTTGTTCTAAGTATCGAATATGGTCAAACGAAGGTACGAGACCTGTGGGAAACCACCCTCGATCGATTAGAAAAAAATCATGAAAATCGGTTCATCCTGTGAGAAGTTATGAGTGGACAAACAAACAAACAAACAAACAAAAAAAAAAAAAAACGACATACATACAATATGAATGTATAAACTCCTTCCTTTGTGAATGCGGTTAAAAAATAAATTAAGTCAATAAATATTTTAAAGTAGCGGGCAATAAGATTGGGCAATGTATGTCTATCTGTTTGTCTACAGTTTTTTTTTTTTTTTGGTGGGAAGAGGGGGGATATGTTTCTAATATATATTAAGAAAATTATATTAATATAATTTTGGCTTAATGAGACCAATTTATGACTATGTTATAAAGAAAACTGATAAAATATATGGCAAAATCTTAAATTGTTTCTAAAAACCGTTGAAAGCAAAAGTGGAAGCTCTTCTTTTCAGAGAACGTAGTACTCAATAGAATTAACCAACTGTACAAAAATTAAAAACATTTAGATTGGCTTTTTTGAAAAAAAAAATAAAAAAGATTTTTTAAAAATATTTTTAAAAGGCTGCAGCAAAAAACGTTGAACAGAGACTTTAAAATGTAGCCCTTCATCTTAAACAGAATCTAATTTTCTTTCAAATAAAAAAACTCTATTAAAATATCTTGCACCGTTCAGGAAATAGAGCATTTGAAAGTTTTTGTCGAAAATAGCAAGTGAGAAATTGCCCCGGAGGAGCCAACTTTGGCGCCCTGTATCTCGGGCCAGGAATTTTTTGAGCAAAACAAAAACATACCTATAACTCACTTGGTTCTAAATTTTAAGATATGATGTGAAATTCAAAAACTTCTGAGACTATGAAGGTAAGATTTTATTTTTATCTGCCTGAATCGACACGGACTGTGCCGGACGCTTCTGCGCATGGCAGAAAGAACGAATCAAATCGAGTCGAGCTTTAGGGAAGCTTGTTTTGCAGGTGCGTTTATTTAGTACGCGAATCAGAATATTTGCTTCTCTGATTGTTGAAAGCCGGCTTTCAACAAACAGAGAAGCAAATATGGTGTGGTTCAATAGATATATTTACGAGTAGCATCAGTTCGGAAGAAAAATGCTAAACGAACTATAAGCAGAAAAAAAAGGCGTATTTGTGCGTGCCAGCAGTTCCTCCCTTGAACATGAATTCATTCTTGGTACTCGACTAGACAGCTTGCTGTGTTTGATGTGACGAATTTGGAGCTGGGCTACTTTTATCGTAACCAGTGGATGGTTCGGCTAAAAATAGATTAACCCGTAATAAGCAAAAAGAGCGCCAGCGTAGGGCACGAGGGACACCAAGGGAAAATTTTATTCTCTATTCAATTAGAAAATTAATTGAATTAGTAAAAGTTTTCAATTTATATAAAACATTGTTTTATCATGTTTAAGTATCGTACAAAATAAAACATGAACGTTTCGGCTTTATTTCTGGGTGTCTAGAGATCTTCAATACCATTCGGTGATACTAGGATATTGGTCCTACCAGATGTCGAATATCCGGTGTACCCTGTATGACGCATACGTACCGGATATCTGGCTCTGATGTTTGAAACTTATGCATTCTATACATATTTTTAAACATCTCTGCCAAATACGTAGTATGTTTAAAATTCATATATTTTCAGAGCATTTTAGTCAATTAAAATTTAAAAAATCAAATTTGACATGATGGATAACCGGGTATTTCCTGCAGTAACCGGATCAAATTCCATATATTTAAAAACCTGTCGGATACCGGATATTCGGTATCTTCCAGGGGGGTGTCATTGGACGAAAAATTTTCGTGACCGATTTCCAATTTTGTGACTTGTGACACCCTATAATTTCATGTTTGGAACAACGCAAGGGGGAAAAAATATTCCTGTTAAATGACGCTACAGCGTACATACATTTTTTGAAGATCTCGAAAATTGATTAGGAGGATTTAATCCGAGATTTTCCACGGAAAATTAGCAGAAGAGTTATTTAACTCCAAATATGATTCAGCTCGAAGAAATAAATGTCAATTTTGTTCTAAGTTTGATTTTCAGTCTTCTATAAAGTATTAGAGAGTTTAGAGAGTAGAGTTTAATATTCTTGAAATTATGAAACATGGATTACGGATGATGATCAGGCCTTGACTATCTCACGAGCAACCGGGGCCCTTGCCCTGGCCAGGAACTTTCTAACGGGCAGGAAAGTTTTCCCATAATACCATTTAAATTTATTTTTTAAAAATTTTATTATAAAATAACTGGTTTAATTAAGATTAATCGCCGGTAATATCTTACTACTATTATAAATCCGAAAGTTTGGATGCATGTTTGTTACTTAATCGTGCCGGAACGGCAAGCGGATCTGGATGAAATTTGGCACAGAGATAGATCATAGTCTGGAATAGCACATAGGCTACTTTTTATACCGGAAAAATATACCGTTCTCGTTGGATATCATTGCATAAAAATGGTGAATTACCGTAAGATAGACGGTGTGGTTCAATAGATATAAATGAAATTGAATAGAAATCGAAATTGGCCTGATAGCCTAAGTGGTTCGAGTCCCAGTCTGGGCTAATTGATTTTTACTCAATTTATAGCACATAGGCTACTTTTTATCCGGGAAAAATTTAAGGTTCTCGTCAGCGTTCGTTGACTTAAATCCACCACTCAGGGGAGCGGCGACATGTTTTCAGAATCACTATAGTGCCTGTTACAATAATCAACAATAAAATTGCGTTAATATTTCCATGCATGCTCAGCGCTCCCTTCAGATCTTTGATTACATAGAGGGAGGTTCTATTCAGTGCCGGATCTAGAGTGGGGCAAATAACAACTCAAAACGAAGGAGGAAAAGCAAAAAGAAATATTTATTTAAGAAAATTTAACTTTTTTAAGAGAATTCAAATTCTAGTTCGGCGCTCCAATTTGATCATTGATCAGCTAAAAACAATTAATGTAATTATTTATTTGAAAAACTGTCGGGGGAAATCCAGGCCCGCTTCTAGCCCTCTGAGCGCCAGCGTGCATAACCTATCGTGCCGCCCCTTCGATGCGAAGGGGGGGGGGGGAGCTGCTTCATCAACATTATTACTATTATTTTATCTATATAACAGGGTATTTTGTTGGAGACAAAAAAAAGTGATTTAAATGTTATTTAAATGCTCTGCATTCACACCTTTCTAGCACCTGTTTTTTCCCGATTGGTGGCACTTACTCTGCCTTAAATCAAGCATTGAACGTATCGCACCTCCAATGCACACAAGAAAGACACAACTCAAAATTGACTATTTTGACGCTCTCAGAACAGAATTTAGAAAATTTTGACCTTAAGTTTAAATATGGGAGAAATTGAGAGGAGGGAATCGACCCCACCTTCAGAACGCTATGCCTCCAGTTAGGTTATGAAAAAAGGTGGGAGGGGGATCAAAAAATTATTGAAAAAAATGTTTCATTTATGAGCAGCCCCCAAAGCGGAAGATTTGAAAAATGGACAATAAAAGTTTGACAGTAATTCCGATCAGAAAACGTTATTTTGATACATTTAATAGTAATTCTGATATAGTACTCGTATTCTATGCCTCAGTGAAAGCTCTTAAAAGCAGCCTTTTCCCGCCTTTGCCAAGAAAGCTGATTTTAAAAGTTTCTTTATGTTTCTTATTTTAAACTAGTTGACATGCCCGGCGTTGCGCAGGATAAAATTGCATCATTCGCAGGCCAAGTGACGCATGTCCAAAACTCTGTTGCAAATGTATAGGGGAAAATTTTCTTAAAAAATCCAAGTAGGAGATGGGCAACAGTCCATAAAAATCCTATTTAGACAGTAAAATTCATTAAAAACCCCGATTGCATTAAAACGGACAGCCAAGAAAAATTCCTTTTAGACCAAAAATTAGTCCATAAAAATCCACATTAAAATGACAACAAAAGTTCATTGAAATTGCCATCAGAGTAAGGGAAACAGTAACTCAAATGCACATATACAGAGGAATGATTGTGAGAAAATGATATCAAAAGCCCGTAAAAATCGCAATTAAAATATCGACCACAATACATCTTAAATTTCCCTTCAGAAAAAGAGCAGTATTTACTCTCTTTTTTACTTTTAAAATGTCCATCAGATCAAGAACAACTCACTGAATAGTTCTGCTACAATAAAGAAATCATTTTATAAAGCGCCCCCCCCCCCCCATTTCAATAAAGACAACTATTCCTAAACATCCCTAATAGAATACTGACATTAGTCCCCAAAAACATCCATTAGAATAAAGACGTCAGTGACTAAAAGTAGAATGCTGACCTTCAAGAACTACTGTTCCTAAAATTACCGAGCAGTCCATCTTAAATTTCCTATCAAAATAAGGACACCCATTCCTAAAAATCCCACTTGCAAAATCGTCAACACATTTCCTAAAAATTCAATTAAATAGCACTTTCATAAAATTCGGATAAAAACGAAAGAAAGGAATGCATTATTTCAAAAGGCAAATACACCTTTAAATTACAAAATGGTTAGTACTGAACCAATTCTGACGTGCGAAATTTAAGTTGATAGAAAGACATAACTAAATTCTTCCCAAATGGCGCCAAATAGACAGTACAAAAATTAAATAAATGTTAGAAAATAAATCACTTGTGTAAAATATGAAATGAATAATTGCTACGTAAAAAAGTTAAAATGAAGCAGAAGATCACCAAATTACACTAAAGTAGTGGAAGCATTTCGCAAATACGCCATGATCCTACAGTGTAAATCACGTATTGAATTAAATGAGAACAATATTACTGATAAGGATTATTGGGCGCGATTTGGAAAAAATATGAAGGGCAAAATAATATATTGAGATTAATTAACCGGATGGAGGCGAGTAAAAAGTTATCAACAGTTGGCGAAATTTTAAATTTCATCAAAAATAAGCGATATCGGAGACTTTCCAACCTAGTTTTTATCGACGAAATAAATATTAAATCGTCAAAAAAGAAAGAAGAATCAACATTAAAAATCGCCTGCAGTTAATAAATCCATAAAATATCCATAAAAATGAAATGAATTTTTAAAATGTTTTTTGCTGATAAAGCGGACATTGTACCATTATTATACTATTAAATCGCCAAAAAAGAGAGGAGAATCAACCTCAAGGTAAAGTAATTAAAATTCGTCTGCAGTTTCACAAAATATGTATAAAAATGAAATGAATTTTTAGAATTTGTTTCGCTCATATAACGGCATAAACAAAGATAAAATAGCATTTTTTTCAATTTTACGTTAACAGAAATCATCTAGTTGGCGACAAAAGTACTATTTATTTTGGCGAAACCACGCAAATTGAGCAGATAAATTCAGAGGTAAGCCACGCTTTAAAGTTCGAAAACTACTTTAATTGAATTTGCGTGTGTTCTGTTTATTCTTTGAACTTCAGAAAGAGATCATCTTGTGCAGTTTTTTACGGGCATTAATATGCTGCAAAAATGGAAAAGGTGAGACTTTTCTTCGATGAGATATTCCTAAAATTAACGGTTTTGCTTAAACTGGAATAACAAGAACAAATTCGAATAGACCGTTCCATCTCGGCAGGAGGCGAGCGATACACACACACACACACACACAAACTCTCTGTTTTATTTATATAGATTAAGTAATAAAACGTTTTATTTACTCTTTAAACAATATAATAAGAACATAGAACATTCTTTTAGAGCATGATTTTTCAGTAAGTTCGCTAAAAATTTAAAATAATTACTTTATAGAAGTACATTTTTATTACAGTAATAAAGGTTATATCTCAATAAATTCGTATGATAAATCACGTTTTATTTCACATATATAAAGGAAGACGAGGTAAAAATCCGAATGAATAAAAGTAAAAAAAAATTATAAATGGATCATGGGTTGTTTCAAATTAAAAAAGTGTTTTAGGCACATCCAAGTAAACTAGATTTTTAGAACTTTCGCGCTGGTTTCTGAAAAAGAGAATAAATGACTGAGGCTGCCAAATTTTTTAATTCCAAAATGGAAACATGTCCACATTTTCAAAGTGAAAAGTATATACTATATGCACTGCATGCACTAATGAAAAATATATAAAAAAAACGTTTACTAATTGAGAAACTCAACGTTATTAAAGCACAAAATTACAAAAACATACGTAAATGTGCTTCGAAATTACAAGGAATCTCTTCAGAGGACGCTTTTGATCACCATGATGGTAAATGAAATTATGAAATTTATTTGTTTGTATAACTTTAACTGTTCTATAATGCTTTTAATCTTGATCCGTATCCCTTTCAAAGAGAGACTCGATGTAGCACTAAACTAATAGTGTTTTCTACATGGCTTCTATAAGCTTTAAAACGTAGCCAAACTACCTCGAAACACTAGTGAATCGTATGCTCATTTGAATTGCAAGTTTGCACCTTTACACTTAAAAAATTCTTAATATAAAGATTTATTTTATTTTTTGTTTATTTTGTTCTTTTTTCTTTCCTGATCTTTTCTTTAATAAACACAGCGCAGCCCTGTCAAAAAAAAAAACGAGAACTAAAATAAGGATTATGCTCTTTAAATGAATGCGAATGGGGATCAAAAGGACGTCAATATTTTACATTGAATCTTTAGTGTTACACTAGTGGCGAAGTTGCGCTCCGCGCCGTGCAATACATTTTCAGTGATGACGCTTTATTCATTTATTTATTTTTTCAGAAAAAGAAATGCTTAAAAATGCATTTTCCTGATTTTGGTATAAACTTACCATCTTACATGACGAAGACATCAGTTTTTCTGTAGGACAGCACACCTGTTTGTACATTACTACCTTTGCCTGAATTCCAAAGTGAAGGGGCGGCAAATTGACAGACCGCTCTGGCGAAGTTGACAGGTCTTGTTAAACTTCTCAAGAACATTAGAATCCCATCTAGACCTAATCGTAAATTGGACATTCCGAGGGAGAACATTAGAATGACCACGGATACCAAAAGAATCGCTACCAGAGGTCAATAAGGGACAGGACCTAAGGGTAATCTCCGAGTGTGTCCCCTTCTTTGAACCCAAGGCATAAGGTCCGCCTTATGTTCATATTTCGGCAACAGTCCGATAAGTTACCAGAGTTCTCTTGTTGTCTTAGACCGTGGTCTAAATTTTTGCAGAGCAGGGGAGGGGTAGGGGGGTTCGTCGTTTTGAGAAAACAAAAGCTTATTAATTGTCACAGCTGGAGAAAATAGCCGAGAGGAAGATCCCATGTGAGGCAAAAAAAGTTTTTTAATGTTTTCAAAAAATTTGTGATGAAATTTAGGATTGATAGGTTGAATTTGCCGCCTCCTTTTGCATGGCGCCCGCCTTGCACGCCCGCTTACAGCGGCCCTGGGAAAATCTAAAATTGAGGTTCGGGGGTGGCAAATTTCGCAATGTCCAAATTTAAGAAATTAAATTTTAAAAAGTCGAGGCGTTTTCCTCTTGTGAGAATAGTGAAATACGTAATTCATGCTGTGCTCAAACAATACAACAGAGTTTGTTTTACAAATTTTCAAAGCATCCTTTTGGGAAAGGTGGGGACGTAGCTTGTAAGTGTCGTGTGAGAAGGCAGACATGTGGCTGTTCGATATTTGCGTTTGTAAGAAGGAAGGGGCGCGTCCTGCAGCTGTATTTAAAAAAAAAAATGTCAGTTTTGTTCTGCATTTTTATGAATATGTTTGAGCAAAAGAATTTAGATTTTAAAAAGTGTTTGCTTGCCTTTTTATTTCCTAATATTTTTGAAGTCCCAAATGCATCTCTTAAGACCTCAAAATGCACCAGTTTGCATATAGTTTTCAAGATTTTCCCGTTGGAAAATCGCCCGGACCTCCTTCAACAGTGAGAATTTCATATCTCCGGTTAAGAGGGGACCCTCCTTCATGTGGCTCTTCCCTCCTATGTTGAGCTGAAAAGGGACCTGCCGTGGGAAAATTAACGAAAGTTTTATGGGTTTATCAGTGACCCCGAAGTGAAATATCCTTTAAAAAAAAAAACGGCCTGAGCATAAAAATATGAAATATCAACAATAATTGGATGGAGAGGGGCGGCATTTTTAAGTTTTGCTCCGCCTCAGAAAACTCCAAGATCCGGTACTGGTTCTATTTTCAACGTCGGTGGTCGTCATCAGAGTAATTATACTCTTCATTTTCAGTGTTATAGTCCATATAATTTTGAATAAAATTTTGTCGATGCAGATATGAGCTAAACAAGGATTAAGGGTTACATCATTCTGTGGATTAGTAATAATGCAGCTATTTTTAGCATTTATGTTATGAATATCAGTACTTATTGAAGCAGGTGGAGATTCGTCCGGAAGTTTGATAGTTTTAGTGTTTTTTTCAGTGTCACTATGATATTTTGAGTTATCGCACTAACTCTTTTACGTCTATTTTTGTTTTCCCTTTGAACAGGGGTTTTAGAAGTGTTTTGTTTACCATTGTGTACAAAAGTACTTTGATCAACCTGCAACTGACACTCCTAGGGTCTCTTAATCGGCTAATTCCAATTTTTAAAGCTTTTAATTACGTTCCTCGAGTTTTATATTTACTTTTTATTAAATCAAGTTCATTTGTTAAATTCGTTATAGTATGTAAGGAATTTAATTTTTAAGTTTTATACATTAATAAGTCTTCTATCAAGTAAATGTAACTCAGAATTTATTTTTACAATTTCCTTATAACATCATTTATAATATCAATGCATTCATTGCAAACATCGATGCAAACTAAGATTCTCAAGTTTTAAGTATACCAGGCGAAATAAGTTCATAGTTTACCATATCCGCGTCGTTATCTTCATTTTTGCTGCGTAATTGTCTCTTTCGTTTTCCATTTCTCTTTGTTCCATAAATGCAAAACAGTTTCTGGCATTTGGAGTCCCTTTATTTTGTTTAGTTTTAACTGGAAGATCATTCTTCGCTGAATGTCCTTCGTTATAGGAATGACTGGTTTGTTGGGATGAGTAGTTCCTTGAGAAGATTTTGTGCTCAAACCATTTGTATCATCTTGAGGATAATTCAGACGTCCATTAGTTTGAAGGGTTTTGCCATTTTTGTTTCTAGTACTTTCCTGCCTGATTGCTTTATTATAGACAGGATCGATAACAGCAGGACGATCCTTAATATTAGGATTTAGCAGAGCGTTAGTAGTGGCTGTTGAATTTTCAGCCATGTTGTCTTGCGAAAGACAGTTGTTAATTAATTAATCATGAGCTGGCGATCGTATGTGTCCGATAGCACCAGAGTCCGCTTTCCAAATCCAAAGTATCCAACGAATCGTACACAAAAGTCCAAAAAATCCGCTCAAAAGAATCCGATTTATGTTTATCTAATCAAGAGCTGGCGAATGCATGACCGTTTAATACGGCTATCGAATCCGTTTTGTCGGAATTGTGTCGGTCAATGAAAAACGCTCTTTCAGAACAGAGCTTGCTGCTTCAGGTCTTCCTCACTTGACGTATTTGTGTGCGAATTGCGGTGCGTCTAGTTCTAGGTCTATGATAAGATAACATCAGGGTTCAAAGAGGGCGTGCCTGTCCCTGATGGCTTTTGCAATTTCTCGATGAATCATGCCGTCCAGGCTGCTACCCATTTGGGAAGCTGGCCTGCCTGGCTCTCCCCTTTTCTCCCATAGTTTGTTGCGGAGGGAAGCTTCATCGAGGTCGCATGCGCTGCGGCTGTTCTTGCGGCTCAGCCTCTGCAGCGATTTAGGCAGGATGGAACGGCCCCGTTCCCGATTCGCAGACAGGGATCGCCTTTTCTTGGACTTCTCGGACCTCGCCGGGAGAGGGGGAGGAGGGACCCCTAATATGTCGGCGCATCTGACCCGGTTCTGGCCTGGCGGGAGCACGACGGCGCTGGAGAAGGATTCTGTGGGGAGAGACGCAGTCATGATGTTAGAATCAGTATTTCCAAAATTCTATCAACAAAAATGTTTAGAATACGTAATTTATCTCGAAAGTCACTGGCGACGAATGAATAGGCCGATCACTGCGTCCTTGAGGTTTTTACTATGAATATTTTCCACCTCTTAATTAATGCAGTATGTAAAAAAAAAGTCCATCAAAATACCCAACATTTAAAAAAAAAGCAACAGATGGCTGCAGCAAAGAGCAGAAATTTATGTACTTTCTGCGCAAAATTTAATATTAAAAAATGTTCATGTGTGTACATTAAGACTTTGGCTCAGTTTTGATGGATACAAGCGTAAGGGGGGGGGGGATACATAATAGTAGGTATTCTTGGGCTCTAACTCCTAAATATTAGATTTTATGTCTGTCCTTTAACTCAATACATGTAATAAAACATAAATATGAAATTCAAAAATTTCCGTGCAAAAAAGTTAAAATAACTTTTAATTGATGACTAAATTACTTACATAACATATTAAGAAAATATTGCTAATAAGAGAGTTCTGGATAATTATAGCTTACTAAAAATCAACGGAAGAAAAATACATATTTTAACCTAGCTATTTTTAATTCGATCTCTCTTTCATATATTGTTCTTGATCGAAGCACTGCTAGTTCCGAAATTTACAGCTTAATAATACTTAAAATAAGTCTGTTCGTAAATGAATCATTGATACTTGAACAGGGACGGACTGGGACCCCTAAAAGGGCGGTGGACCAGCTAACCAACGGGCGGCCCCCTTTACTTAAAAAAAAGTATAATAATGATAATGGTAGTAATAATGAAATTAAATCTGCGTGACACATGAGGTTTTATTGCCTTATAATGCAATAATAAAGTGAAAAATGGGACAAGCTAGAGGTCAGTCATCATCCCATGCAAAGTCCTAAAAATACTGAAAAGAAATTCAGTCAAAAGTGATTGCTCATGTTCGTAGTATAACTTATACAATGAAACAAGGCTTAACTGATTGTTTATTACAAATTATGTATTCATTCAGATAAGTTAAATACAAAAAAAAATTTAATAATTATATTAAAATACAACGTCGTTCTTACTTTTTATGTTTGTTCAATTCTTTTTTTTTCCTTTAAATAGGTGGAAATAAAATTACTGTTAACTTATACAACAACAAAGGAATCTACAACGAAAAGAAAAATTCATTACTGCACTTTTGTGTCATATTTTTTGTTGATTTTCCTTAAATGTTTCTATGACCGTTAAAATTATTTTTTAGGCACATAGAGGGAGGCACCAGATTTAAATTACACAATCATTGAGAAGACGAAAACGAAGCAATTTTGTTCAAAGAATTAAGCACCTTAGTGAAATACAGTAAAAACACGGGTGTCGGGGGACATGTTTGGCATCCGCGTTATGACATAACCGCGGTGTAGGGAAATCATACCGTGGAACCATATTCACGAAGTAATACTCGCTTTTGTTGCATCATTTTTAACTTTACCAATTACTCGTAACTTTTCTCCCCCTATAGTATAATTTTTTCTTTTCTTCTTTGCTGCCATTTTATTTACTGTAATTGCTGTGCAAGAAGCACACATCTCAGCTGCGCGATCAGTCTGTCGAGCGATAGGTTATAAACCAATTGTGTTCCAAGAAAAAAGGTGCTTAAAAATATCTTTACGTTATCAATATGGGATTGTTAAGGGGGGAGGTTTTAGGAAAAATTTAGCTTTGGAAGGGGAGGACCGCACTTCTCACTGGGGAATATGTTTACTTTTCAGGAATGCTAAAGAATACAAAGATTGATAGCGCTATAAAAGAAGTTACACATGCATAACTAGACTTCTGAAAATGGAACAGTTAAGCAAAGCAATAAGCAATGCATAGTAACTGAACAGTCCCTGACAGATTGAGCTCCGCCCAGGTCAACAGAAACAAGTCGGAACGATAGCACCCGATTTTGAAATCAAGCTATATAGTGCACTAGGTTGAAAGACAGAAAAGGTGTGAAAAATGTGTACCTCACGCCTATTTTATAGGCAGCGTAGGGGTCTTCAAACTTTTATGTCCGAGGGCTCCATTAGCTCGAGAAGATCGGCGGGCCACACCTTAGGCAATGCTCAGTTTAAAATAATTCTAAACTTCACTTAAAGTTTTCCGAAAAATTATACACGACAAATTGAAAAAAAAAAAAAAAAAAAAAAAAAAAAAAGAACTATTGGGCGTTTCTCCCCCAGTGCCGGATTTTAGGGTTTTCCGTGGCGGGGCAAAACTAAAAAAAAAGCATCTCCCCCTCCATCCAATTATTGTTCCTTTTTCGTAAACTTTTATGCGCTGGCCATTTTTGAGGTTTTATAACTTGTGGGCCATTGATAAACCCATAAAACTATAGTTAATAATTCCACGGCATGGCTCTTTTAGCTCTACATTAGGGGGATAGAGCTAGTTATATTATGAGTCCCTCCCAAACTGGAGATATGAAATTGTGTTAGTCGAAGGGGGTCCGGGGGAGAATTCTCCATTGGGAAAATTTTGAAAACTATATGCAAACTAGTGCATTTTGAGGCCTTTGGAAACGCATTTTGGAATGCAAAAATATTAGTAAAGAAAAAGCAAACAAAAACTTTTTAAAATTTAAGCGCTTTTATTCATAATAATACTCATAGAAATGCAGAATAAAATAAGCATTGTTTTTTAAATCTTGGGGGCAGGGCGCACCCCTCTAATTCTTACTAACGCCCCTATCGAAGAGCCTCGCTTGTCTGCCTCCTCAAGCGATAATTACAAGCTTTCACCCCCGCCTCTTCCCAAAAGGAAGTTTTGAAAACTTCTAAAAGAAAAACTATTGTATTGTTTGAGCATAGCATGATTTATATTTACTATTACAAGGGGAAAATCTGAAAAGTTATATTTGAATCTAATGTAAAAATGTTATAGTTTGATACTGTTAGTTATTGTTTGCAACGGATTTAAAATATGAAACAAGCAGTTAATATTTTGATGTAATGTTAAAAGTAGGTATAGTAAGAGTTTTGACTCTTAAAAGCCTAGTAATGATTAAACTTTGTGCAAAGTAATAGAAATAAAATTTCACGTTAAATTAAAGCACAAATGAGCATTAAAACGCAGACATATGTTTCGGGATTGCTGGGATTCCAAGCAATCCCGAAACATATGTCTGCGTTTTAATGCTCATTTGTGCTTTAATTTAACGTGAAATTTTATTTCTCTTAAAAGCCTATTTCTTACATTATATTATATCATTTTCTTCTCTAGCATCATAAAGTTTCTGTGGCAAAAGTTTATTTAGAGTAATGGTTAAGTCAGTTTTATTAATGAATAAACACATAATTTAGCATATTAGTTACGTAGGCGTCTAGATGAAAGGGCGCACCGGGACATGTCCCGGTTGGCCAGTCCACCCCTGTACTTGAAGATTCTTTTATTAAATGTGCTTCTAAAATTTTTCAGTTCTAAACACACCATTGTAAGAAGACTGTATTATAGTAATTTCAATCTCTATTGCATTTGAGCTCAGTTGTGTTTGTTCCTCTTTACAAAAAAGTAAAATTAAAAGTTTTTTTTTTTTTTTTAAATAGTACAGTATTAGGGAAATTAAAGTGTAACTAACATCTGCCTCGTGGCTTAATTTCTAACAAAAGAAGTGCGAGCACTGTGGTCTTCAAAATTTATTTTCTTGCGTAAATATCCTGTAATAGTTAAAAATCGAAAATAAATATGGAAACTGAGCTACTGTGCATTCCTATGCAATTTAATCCCTGGTCTACTGCATAAATTAACCTAAAGTAATTTTAGAACATTGGTGCATGTTAAGCCTAATACTATGACCACTTTACCCCATCTTACTGAAACTATTGTAAAATAATATATAAACTAAATATAGCTTCACGGTTAGTGAGGAAGTATTTTTGATATCTGTGTAAAACTACCTGCACCATCCATTTGCTGCAAATTCTTTAAAACAAAATGTCAGAGAGAAGTTAAAAAAGCTGTTTCGATTTCAAAGTGTTGTATAAACAAACAAATCGAGTGTTTTCTCCACCTAAAGAGTTGCTATTAATATAATTTTGTATGTAAAATTTAATTCTTAATTATTAAAAGCTGAAATAAAAAATATTACATCAATTCCTTTATTTATTTCAAAGTTATAGCTTTTTATTTGCCGTACGTCCACTTTACCCCATTGACCACTTTACGCCACCTGACTCTATTAAACACCAACCCGCTATTATCATGTTTCCGATGATAATAGGTTTTTTCGTCTATGATCCGCAATTATCCCCCCCCCCTCCCTCTCCAGAGAACAAGTATTGCTGAAGATTATATGAGTAACGAACTACAATTAAAATTTTCCTACTTTGGGTCAAATTTTCAGAGAGATGGTAAAATCGCAACGAAATTGCCCATTCCTGAGCAAATCCTATCTACGTCCAGGTCAGACAGTCATTCCCGTTATGTTTTGCAGTTAAAGAAATAATATTATTTAGAGCAGTTGTAAATAGTTATGAGACTAATAATGCAGTAATAACTTACTTGTAAACTTTCGAGGTAAGAAATAATGAAGTTACAATCATTTACCATGGAAAGTACTTTAAAATGTATCAATGAAAATGATGAGAGCTCCGTTCGCTTTGACATTCTAAAGCTATGGTTTCCAAGGTAGCGTTTTCGTCTCTCCGCTGTGCGTTTGCGGAACGCGTAGCGGAAGACAAATACGCTTTCAGAGTGGTTCCCAAAGCTGCGTCAAGCCATGGCTGCCTGCGATCATATAGCCGCTGTCCAAACGGGAGAAAAAGTGCGTGCAAGCAGAACTTACATTTTCTGCCACTTCAGTCAATTGGCGCTGTTAGCATGTACTTAAAAGCGAGGATTTGAAGGTCTAACCATTGCAATATCATTGCGTTAAAGGTTTGAATTTCAAGAAAGATAAACATTTAAGTGTTGAGGGTAACAGTAACTATCAAAATACGTTGCAGGGTTATGTATTTGCCATTGAAACGTGTTTAATACAGAGGAAAAAAATAAAAAGATCGTTTTTTTGGTAGTAACACATGCTGACTTTGAAGCTGCTAGTTAAGATACAACATTTCATATATACGTATACTTTTATATATAACGAACACAGAGAAAATTTCCTTCGCAATTGGCTGATCATATTATGCTTTCAGATTTATTTTTATTTTGAACGACAATAATTGCGCATAATTTTCTGAAATACATTTATCCTTTCACATTGTGTAGCACAAATAAATTGGCTAACAGGTTTTTGACAGCCGTATTGAATAGTCTTTAAATGGTTATTAGTTACTTTATTATTAAGCAATTTTCAATACATACATGTTAATACTTGTACTATTAAATAACAGCAGTTAAAAGAAAAATGACATAGGTTATGATTAATAAAGTTATATTAAATATATGTGTTAATTGAATTATGTCAATTCCATTTATTGTAAATTTAATTATTACAGAAAAGTGGAACAGTTAGCTTGTGAAGTGACTTAACAAATAAAGATTAGTTGAACAATTATGTAATTAAGTAAATGATTAATGCAACAATTTTTTATTGTTATTGACAGACTAATAGCATAATAGCAATAACCAATATTGCATTGTATAGTATAGCTGACTTCAGTTAACTTCAACAGATGGATTATCATATAAGAGTAGCGACTTCTTTTTTCTTGGTCTCATTTAAAGCAATTACACTAGTTAAATATTTAGAATAAAATCCTAAAATATTAAGTAAGAAAGGTCAAAGATTAGCCCTTTGTAAAAGAAAACGATTCAATAAAATAAACAATCAAGGGGGAATATTTTCAAATATTACAATTAAGTACAATAAAAGGGAAATTAAAAATAATTACTTAAAACGCTTCATTATATGCAGTTCAGAGTTATCAAAATTATTTTTAAAACTTTGTAACTGACAATACATGGGTGCCAACCCCCTAAGCAAGATGGTGCATACTAATAGGTACGAAGTCCCCCCAAAAAGACAACCACCGAAAAGGGATAAGACTCGATGAAATCATGCCCCCCTGTCCAGGGGGTGTCAAAAATTTCATCAAAAAATTTAATGGCGCAGTCTACGCTATGAACTTACCTCGTGAACACCCCTGGAAAAGAGCAATTTTTCTTTAAATATCCCTTTAAACATTTTTATTTAGATGCTGTACTCCTTGACAACAAAAGCAACCGCCATTTCTTCGATGAAATCTACCAAAAGCTTTCGGATTTATAATATAGATTCTCTCTCTCTCATTCCACTCTTAACTTTATTATTCTATACAAGCATAAGAAATTTAAACGTCTCAAAACAAAAAACAAAAAAAAAATTTAAAAGCATAATTTGGACATAATATGGAGTTCAAAGTTTACTTTTGAGTGGTAAAAACTTAATGAGCGGACCAACGTTCTTATAGCGCAAGTTGCAAAAATTACTCCATACACATGCTTTGGAATTAAAAGGAACCCCTTTATCACTGCGCAAAGATTTGACCTAAAAAATTTGAGTAGTCCAAGTGAGTGTAAATCACTCGTATTACTTGCATCCAGATGCGTACAACTCTATTCGTTGATAAAAGGATTCCTCTTGTCCCGAAATATGTTTCTTGAAATTTGGGCTATAATAACGTTTTTTTTCTTATTAATAACCTGAAGTACAAATAAATAAAACCAATGCATAAATAAATAAAACCAGTGAAGTTCGAGACATAAGGGGAAAATGCAAACGTCAGCCCTCACTGGTTAAAAATATCATCTGCAGCATCAAACTCACGATTTCTATATGCAGAATAATTGAATAGGTGACAATGGAGTGAAAAAACAAATAAAATATATGCATATAAACCAAACGTGAATTTAGTAAATCCCTAAAATTATAAAATGTATGCATTCACTAATTTAGTTCTTAGAAAAAACTCTACTGATTTCTGTCATTTTATTTCATTTACGATGAAAACTTTCTTTAAAATAAATATATATAGGTTAGACACAATTAAACATCGCGAGACATATTTCCGATCAGTAATGCATGAACTAAAAATTTACCGAAAAGAAATCTTCATGATGCATGCTGCAAACCCGGCAAAAACAATGCTTTCGTAATGTATTTCCATACAAAACTAGTACATGCTTGCAGCGCACCAGTGAGGAAAAAAATAACTATCGTTTGAACGCTTATTCCTTTGTTCTGGCGCCGCGTCTGGACAGCCGCTATATGATCGCAGGTAGCCATGGTCAAGCGCAGTGAATCGGTCTCCGCTGAAGTGCTTTTCGGGGGGACAAAAGTGAGCGATTTTTACCGAATTCTGAACATTCGGTTAAAGATTTTTTTTTTCATATTCGACAGTATTTAATTATTTGCGCCAGTAATAGTTATAAATCATATTTATTGATTTACAAAAGTTGCTTTCAGCTCGCCATTTAGTCCTATTTTCCCAAATTTAATTTTATGTCCATAGCCGTAGCATTGTGTGTAGCATAAGCTCATGCTGAAACATACAACAAAATAATCATAATAATAAATAAAGAAAAACATCAATATGAGCATTCTTGCATTTTATTCATTTCTTTTTAATTTTCCTTCATTCCTTTAGAGATTTTCCTTAAATATTTATCTTTCTCCTTGTAAAGGATATTTTCATATCCCCCCTGTTCTTCTTTCTTTAAATCTCGTTCAATTATTTCTGGTTCTAGCACCATCTCTGTTACATTTGATGAAAAAAGTTGCAGCGCTCTAGTTGCGATAACCTTTTTCAAGATTTTTCAAATCCTGTCGCCAATCTCAATAATTTGGTAGAAGGAAAAGGATCCAAAACTGCGAATATTTTGCATTCAAGTCCACATTTGAATGTAATCTGTAAAAAAAAAAAAAAAAAAGCTCCTTACAATGTTATTCAACATCATTGCAGTATTTTTTTCAAAATACTATTTAATAATTTAATCTTAAAATTATCAGGAAAAAAATTAAGAATTTTCTTGCCCAAGTCAACTCCGCCTCCCCCCGCTCTCCAAAAGTAACTAAAAAATAAGTTGTAGAAGTCTACGGAATGGTCGTATTAAAAAAATTTTCAAAACCCACAAGAGCCACTTGGTTAGAAAAGTCTTATCTTCATTTTATTAATGTGACATTTACTTTAAGTGATTGGGGGGAAAATTGGAACATTAAACTGATGCTGCCTGGAGTAGATGTCATCAACTAATAATTATTTCATTCAATGCAGAAATCGAAGTGAGTTTTAAATTGTTTCCTACCAGTTTTTCTTAACTATTGGACGAAACAACCCAGCCTTCATATGCTTAATGCAAATATTTTTAAAATTAATTTCTTTAAAAAACTAACGTAATTATAAATCATTTATGTATCACTTATAAGTGCATGTTATCCATTTGATTTCGTGTTGATTTAGTCTTTATTGTTTTTACTCTTTCTGAGGAGGGAGAGGGGGAGAATTTATTTATTGCCAGTAATCTTATTCTTAGTTTGTACGTTACCTTAAATTCTAGCTAATAAAAATAAAAAAAATTTCACATTACAAGATACACAATATTAAAACATTAAAATTCATAATAATTAAAAATAATAATTAAATCTTACCTGGAATAGTTACATACGTCTATTCACCGATTTCTTACCAGTAGTTTCTTGTACCAGTATCGTCTTGAAAGCATTGTAAAAAAAAATTGGATTCTTTTGAATAAGTTCAATAGCTGTCAAACGAAAATTTTCATGGCGATCCATTGGGAAGCGACGACGCACAACGCAAAAATCAAACCCGTTTGTTTGGATTGCTCTAGCTATAGAGCAATCTAGATTGCTCCCCTGTGGGACCGAAGGCACTGCGTTACGAAGCCGAGCATGCGCAGTTCCCTCCTCCCCGGCGAAAAGCATGCGTTTCCACTCTCTTGGAAACCAGCAGTACCTAAAGCAGTTTAGCGGAGAATAATAAGTACAGTAGAGCGCCCCTTAACGGGATGTCCAATCAACCGGATCAGTCAAGGATCATGCGTGTTTAGAACAGAAACCCTTGGACAGATGCAATGTTTCTTTCTGACCCAAAAATGACTTCCTTTCATACCTTTCATCCCTCCCAAACCCCTGCTGATGTCGCAAGTACCTCCCGACACTGATCGCTGACACCGATACCAGTCATTAACACTAGTCCGAAATGACCAAGCTTTTTATCGACTGACAGAAATTTAAGGGTGAAACACAAATCATTTTCCCCATTTCTCTGATTCTTCCATTAACTTTCTCAAGAGCAGGCCGCAGGCTGGGAGCATCGAGTTCTATCGATGCCTCTTTATAGATACCACCGGTGGTAATGAATGCTAACTACGGCCATACTGTCTATACCTTTCGGTTTCACAAACTACCCCCAATACGAGGGGTGCGGCACGCAGTTCTCTCCTCCTCCGACACGCATAACTACGTCGGCGCTGAAGGTATTTTCCAGGATACTTCGGGCGAAATTACAGGGTGGGTGGTCTCTAAAACGACGCAAAACTTTTACTTTTTCCTGAAATTTTTTTCCGATTACATCCTCGAAAGAAATGTTTGTCATATACGCCAAATGAAAATACAAAGAGATTCCCCGACGAACTATTAAAATTTCCCCGAGGGGAGGACCTCCCCGACAGTTGGGGGCAGCTGCCCCTCTGCCCCTTAGTTGGCGTCGCCCCTGTTGAAACCATCCAGCAAAGGGGAAAAGTTGCTCGATGTTTTAGATTTTTCTTGGTGCTTTTTCGGTCAATTTACTGTAACTTTGAGACCTCAAAACTAGAGTTAAAAAGTCTTTCAGTCCTTGACTTTGGTTATTACAGCTGTTTTTCAGTTGCATCGTTAGTGCTTTTTCGTAAATATATAGTACTTTATAAGATTCGTTATAACTTTTATTTGTTTATGTATTAAAATGATTGAAAATCGAGTATATTCAGCAAAGAATGAACTAAATTTTGATTACGGTTTCCTTTTCGATAGTACTTTAAAAAATTACCAAAATCGAGTTTGAAAGTACCAGCTCGACAACAAAAAATTGCATTTTTCATCTTCAAATTTTAAGTGGTGGAAAGTAAAACTCAAATCAAAATTTTTTTCCTTTGAATAGTTATCTTATAACACTTTTCACAGAAGAAGTATGAAAATTTTGGAGGCCTTCGTTCGCTTTGTGTAATTAGCCAAATTTGGCATCTCGTTGTCAAAGTGCTAACTGTAAGATTCAATATCTCTAAAAGGACTGAATGAACTTATCATTATACTAAAATCGTATGATTCATTTAAAATTGAGCAAGGGGCAGCGCTAACACAGGGAAAATAAATTCGTTGGCTTTCAAATTAAATAATTCTAAAACTACTATTCGAATCTATAAATGTTTTACATCAGCGTGGTTATTTTTTTAATAGAGAGACTTATAAATTGAAATAATTATGCCACGGAAAATATGAAAGGAATGTTCATTTGTCACTGGCTGCGAACGAGCCTGACCTCTGGACCAAGCCAGCAGCTTTTAAAATAGCCAAATGTCAACTTTATTTTAATATTAGTCAGAATATTCTTTTTATACATAAAATAGGAGAACGTAGGTCAAAGTGAAATAGTAAGATAAACTAATTCCAAAGTGAACAAATTGGAAATTTATTCTGAGAATCATTGTACATAAAGAGAGAATTATGAATTTTGTAATAGAACTTGGACTGAAATTATTACATTTCATTTTAGGTGATAAATTTGTAGTTTAAAATAAAAATGGAAAATTATCTAATTGCCTATAAAATTGCATTATGAAATTGTTCTCCATGTGATAATTAATCTTTTGCATTCCTATACCGTTTTATGGTGGTCAAAGTAACACACAATGATTCATAGTTCAGAGTACAGTGGGATAAAAATACTTTTTATTAAACATGAATAACTAAATGCATAAATGATTGATAAAACGACCGAATAAGTAAATGAATTAATGAATGTAAAAAAAAAAAAAAAGATAAATTAAAAGAACGAATGAAAAACCTACTTAATTAATCAACAAAGAAAAGAATTAGTAATTCAATGAATGAATAAAAAATAAGAAGTTCCGTCTTGAACTATACGAGCTTACTTTTTTGTGTACACCCGACATCAAATTTATAATCTAGCTATTTTTATCTGTCTTTCTCGTTTAGCTTTAGTTCTTAATTACTTCAAATATACCTTTTTCAACGGTTAATAAGATATTCATTGACTCACTCATTCATTCTTTCATTCATTCAGTCTTTCATTCATTCACTCATTCAAAAATATTCTTGAATATCCTGATCAAATAATTTCATAGGAAAATAGGCTCGTTAGTTATGGATGAATTTCTATCTGTACAATGTTCTGCGTTGTAAGAGCTTTCCGATAAAGTTTGTTCCAAACGAATCCATCTGCTAGATCAGGATTTATATAGGATTAAAATTTCCCCGTAGCCGTTATGTTATTATTATTTTTTTTTGAACTGTTCAAAAATTGTTCAAATCAATATTTCAAGCCGAGAGCTTCTTCCGATGGGCTTTCTCATAGGAACTTGGATCTTGTGCCTAGTTTACATAATTTGCTTAATTTTTGCTCATAGGCGCTAATGTTAAGATTTTAAAACTGTTTAAAATTTAACGAAAAATTGTTCAAATCAAAAAATAAAATATGGAAATGAGATGCCCTTGCCAAGATCTTTCGAATGCAAAAAGAATTTTTCAAATGGGACATTTCGTTCAAAAGTTACTAGGGGAGGGGCAGACCAGACAGACCTACTTTAAATTTTTTTATTTTTCAATCTTCATTTAATTACTTAACTTATTTTTGACTTTTCTATATTTCTAACGATATTTCCACGATACATTAAGCCTCCTTTCATGCTTTATTATCATTTTTTAAATATTTTTACGGGAAAGTAGGCTAAAAACGATAAATTTAGTTATCTCATGACTGGTATAGGAACAAAATGTACTAAACATTTGAAATAGTAACAAGCCTAAAATAAAATAAATTAACACATGTACTGGACATTGTCTTAATTAATATTTAAAATATTAATAACAAGAATTCTATTATTATATCATAGCAAAAAATTTTCCGTCTTAACACAAAATATTACAGCATGAGCATCAAATTCTGAAAATGGCTTGCGTAATCACATAGCTTGATGAGTTAACTATTTTTCTCCTGAAATCAACTACATGCTATGTAACATAGTTAAAATTGTATTGAATAGATGGCTCTGCAAAATAAGTAAATATTTTACCATTTCACTTTGGCCCACCTTGCCCAACATGGCAACAAAACATTAGTTAAAAAGGAAATATTCATAAAAAGGAGAATCAAGGAAGAACCCAATAAAGCGAAAAAAATCCCAACAAAGCTCGGTATTAAAAAAAACCCACAAAACCCACTTACAGTGTTTTTTCTTTTTTTTTTAAGTCGGGTTTTTTTTAACCCTGGGCCGTATGCATATTAAGGTAAAACCACCAGTAGTTGACACTTATAAAAAAAATTCATTAATAAGCGAAAAAAAGGCACCAGATGATAAATATTTGTCTGTCTGTTTAGTATAGCTCTCTAGTGGTGACAATGTGAACTTTCGCACCGCCGATGTTTAGCGGCAGTTTTGTCGCGATCGTCTGATGACAAAAGTGCACATTTTTCGAATGTTCATTGTAATTTCATTGTTGAGTTTACTAAGAACACGCTGAAAGGTAAGCATTGAAAATTTAAACATCAATTTATAATTTTGATTAAGCAGGTATTTAGTACTTTGTTTTGGTCATTAAGTGTATATAAAATTATTTAAAATAACCTGAAAAACAAAAAAAAGTAGCTGTTTGGCATTGTGTTAACTACTGAAACCTTACATGACATAATATTGAATAGTTGACATGGGGTGATGATATAGCATAAAACAAACGCTACTCGAATTTATAAAAACAACAATATTTCTTACGAAAAACTTCACCTGAGCCCCGGGTTCTCCAGGGTATTCATTTTTATCAAATATATTTTAACTGAGCATAAGAATCAGTGCTTGATTACCGCACAGGCCAACTAGGCCGCGGCCTTGGGCCTCCAAAATTTAGGGGCCCCCAAATTGTAAGATAGATTTCTGAAAATATGTATTAAAAGATATTTTTTTTACAAAATGGAAAGATCATGCGTAAGCAAGGTAAACTATGCACAATCAGATCAATATCTTCATTGACTATCATGCTTAACTCATTTAAATGGCGAGCTAAAAGTATTTGCGTAAGCAAGGTAAACTATGCACAATCAGATCAATATCTTCATTGACTATCATGCTAAATAGTATCCTTTACTGGCTGAGGCATCTCAACGCTTTTTATTTATTTAATATTATAAACAGTAAAATTTTAAAAGGCAATATGAGTATTCAAAAAGTTTCCTTGTTTAATAAATAACACAAAAGTCATATTGAATAAGAACAATATAGAATGCAGAATAGTAGGATGTCGTGTCAGTAGGTGCTTTTTTTCCCCTTTGCGAATTGGGTATGAACCCTGTATTAATAAAATTATCTGCACTCTAATTTAACTTTATACATTATACAGAGTATTTTTATTTTTCGTACCATAGTGGACCCAAAAAAATGGAACACCGTTGAAAGTTTTCACTTTCGTTGCATGCGTAAACAATCTCGAGCGCAACCGGCTGTTGCCATACGAAAATAGAAACTTACATGAAATATTATTAAACATTATTTACAACATCCTCCCACCTTTTGATTATCACATGATCAAAACTTACATAATCAATTTTAGGAAGTGTACAAACAGGTAAATGCAAAAAACAATAAATTATAAAAAAATTTTAATTGTTCATAAATTCAGTTTTTCAGGTATTTTGATTTTCCTACGGGATCTAGAAAATTTTGTTTCGGTCTCTAACTGTTCCGATTCACTGGTCGTCAAGGTCTTTGGTGGAGGTCTTGAGGAATAAGTTATAAGTGAACTCCGTAGATGAGGAAACTTCTAAAGGGTAGATCCGCTGAACAGGTCGCAGCAACGTGGAGTTAGCGGTCTTCACTCGAACCAGCCTTATTTGCTTGTCTTTACCAGGTAGAACCTCAATGATTTTTCCTAAATTCCAGTGAATTCTCTTGAGGTTGTCGCTTCCTACCAGTACTATATATCCAACAGAGACTGGTCTAAATGCTTTGCAGGATCTTTTTTGCACCAGTTGACCCACGTACTCTGACATAAACCGATCTCTGAGTTCTTTTTGAATAGCTTGTCTGTATTTAATCCTTTTGTTTAGGCTATTACACTGTTAGAAATTTCATCATGAAATTACGGTTAAATGACCGGCAGCAGTCTGTCCATCTAATTTACCGTTAAATTTACGGTTTGGAAAATTTTTCTATCTTTACGGGACCTAACCATTTCCAATTAACTTAGTTAAAAAGCCGAATGCGTGGTGTACAAATCTTGCTCTCTACCCACTCGGCCACCGTCATCACGTAAAGCGGACGTTTATTCATCAATAAATCTTCTTTTCCAACAGGCAACAGCCTTGAAATTGAGATTTCAGTTTTTGATTGGATCCAAATTTATTTTTGGTCTAAATTTACTGTATATTGACGAAAATCATTTTATTTGCTGCAAAAATTAAAATACAAACAAGCTTCAAACAAGCTTCAGCAGCTGAAATTATGGGTTCGCTCATTCGCAAACAGTTCCAACAGTCTCCAATTTTTGATTTACCTGTGTATGTGTTTCTATTTAGTATCCACTGCTTAAGCCACTTTTTTATCTTCTTTTTTATATACACATGCAGATTTTAACTGATAAATCCGTATTCCTATTTGAAAACAACGTACGACCGGTAAGGTTTTGCAACCAAGAAGGACGCTCGATTCTTATAGAGCGCTTGAAAATTACGATTAGTTAAACGTTCTTTAGGATAAACAGAGAATAAACAATTTTTTATTGCAATCAGCGCTTTGAGTACTATATTTTTAAGGGTTATTCAACTGTTGTAATTAAATATGGTAAAATAACAATCAAATAAATGGTTATTTTACTATTTTCTTACGGAAATTTTTAACAGTGTATGGTCAGCTATATCAGGGTCAGGAACAGCCCACTCTCTGATGTCTTGAATAAACATGGATGGACTAATAGGAGTAAATTTGTATCATTTTCTGATACGTAGGTTAGTGGTCTAGAATTGATTATGGCCTCGCAATCGCACAAGACGATCATCATCTCTTCATAAGATAAGTTGGCCCTACCCAATACTCTTTTCAGAAGATCTTTCATTGTTCTGATCAGTCTCTCCCACCAAGCGGCAGTTGGAGGATTGAATTTCCAAATGATAGCATTAACTGTTAAATTTTTTGCCACCTTTTCCCATTCCGGGGAACTTAGGATGTTTGCAGCGCCTACAAAATTCGTTCCATTATCAGAATAAATTGTAGAACACCTGCCTTGTCTAGCTACAAACCTCCTTAGAACCATCAGGAAAGTTTCAGTAGAAATTCTGGACATAAGGTCCAAATGTACTGCTCTGTAGACTGCCCATGTGAACAACAGTATCCAAACCTTTTGATTGCCTTTCAAAAATAGGGGTCCTGCAGTGTCAATACCAGGAATTTGAAAAACTGCAGCATCACGCACCCTATTTTTTGGTAGAGGGGAGGGCAACTCATTCGAGCTTTTTGGAACTATATCTTTTGCAGGTGACACAGCTTGAAATGACTCTTCTAAGAGATTTTCTTCCACGCAAAATCCAATAAGTTTTTCTCAAAATATTTATCAAGGTTTGAGCTCCACACTGACAATTCTTTTCATGATAAAAGTCTATCAATCTTGACACTACTTCATGTTCTGATGGGAGGAGGACAGGTTTTCTAAAGTTATCAGGGTCTTTTTTATAGATGATTTTAGTTTTAACTCTTAACAGACCATCTTCATCTCTGTCAACAGAAAGAAACTTTAATTTCTTGTCATCTTCTCCATCAAACGCTTCCCTCTGAACCATTTTAAAAATCAATACTTCCGCTTTGCCAAATTCAATTGCTGTGAGTTGTCCTATCGTTCTGTTTTCATTTCTTGAACGGCAGTGTTGAATAAACCTTGCTTTCCATCCGACCAACTTTATCATATTTTCATATTTCGAAAAGCGTTGACAGAGCCACTCCGTCGATGACTCAGTATTCACAGCTACTAAAGCAGGCAGTACAATTTTCTTTCGCTCTTTCAGAATCTCATCTTCGTTCAGTTCAAAATCTTCGGAGGGTCCCTCGTCTTGAAATGAACTTAACCATTTTGGTCCATCCCACCATCTAGTTTTGACTAAGTAACTGGCTTTGCATCCTCTGGAAGGTAAATCGGCTGGGTTCTGAATCCCAGACACATGTCGCCAACAAGAAATCTGGCTAATTTTCCTTAGTTCTTGCACTCTATTATTGACGAAAACAGACCAGTTTTCTTCTTTAGTTATCAGCGTGAGAACCGTGGTAGAATCACTCCAATAAAAACATTTGACAGTCTTCCAATCAAGGGCATCAACTATGGATTTTGTTAATCTTGCTCCCAATAGCGCAGCCAGTACTAATCTTGGTATGGTTGCACCCTTCGAAGGAGCTATTCGGGAACTAGAAGCTAAAATATGAACATTTTTCACCCCACCTTCCTGTACAAGATAAGAAACGGCTGCATAGGCATCCTTACTTGCATCACAAAAAGTGTGTACAAAGAATTTCTTTGAGGATACTCTGGAGTCTGGCCAACGAGGAACATGAACTTCCTTCAAAACTTCTAGTTCTCGGTACCATCGGAGAAACTCTTCCCTGAGAGGTCCAGTGATTCCTTCGTCCCATTCTAAAGACATTTTCCAGGTTTTCTGTAACATGAGCTTGGGACAAAGCATTACTGGAGAAACAAATCCAAACGGATCAAATACTTTGTGAGTAGCAGATAACATTGTACGCTTGGTAATGATTTCCATATTTACTTCTTTCAGCCATTTAAGATTAAGTGAAAGGATGTCTTCTGATTTATTCCACTTCAGCCCTAATAAATCAATATTTCTTGACCTTTCCTCTTTTGGCTCTGAAGACTACCAATCTCTTAGTTCAAAACTAGCTTTTCCCATAAGCTTTCATTTGAGACATTAGTCTAGCAATCTTCACACAACAATCTTCTTTTCTCTGAATCTCAACAGAATATCAGGAATAAGCTCAATTACGTTGGGACCATTGTGCGAAGACTCATTGAGTGATGGATGTCCCTTCATTCGAGCCGATGCATCGAATACAGGCCTAATAGGTGTAGTACTGCTTTCTTTTAAAATAGGTCTGTGCGGTAAATAATTTCCAGACAGATTAATTTCGTTCGGTGGAACTTCTTCGATTATACCTTCATGCAGCCATTCCAAAAATATTCTATCATAGTCATCATACAAATTTTCATGAAGTAATTTCTTGGTTGTAGATTCCAATCTTCTTGCAGCCAGTTCTAAATTGTCAGGTAATGGTGCACAATTATCCAACCAAGGCAAATTAATTTCATATCGTTTATCATCATTGTATCTCACGGATTGAAGAAAATGTTCTTTGGTTAAATCTTTCTATTCCCTTCTTGAAAGTTTCTCAATAGAATCTGTAATCCCAATCGAATCGAGCTTCCACAAATCAGAAATGTCAAGATGTTGACGAAAAGTGAAGTAAGTAGCATGGCATTACTTGAAGTTATTCTTTTATCGGGCACCTTCCCTGACGACGAAGTCCAAGCAAGATCTCAATAGCCACCAATCCACATGGTAAAACTCTACGCTGACCGGTTAAAAACTTTCCAAAAAGATCAGCGCCAATAAGAACTTGAACTGGTTGAAGTTCTTCGCCAACATCTGACAAGGATATGTCCCTTTCTTGGACCTTTTTCATCCATGGCCCTGCATTAAGGGGAGGGACATCATTGCAAATGGTCATTTGATCTAATGTTTCAAAGTTACAGGCAAAATTGTTTTCAGTGATTCTTAGTCTGATTTTATAACATGCGTGTTCAGATTTCTCGGATTTAACTCCACCGAATAAAGAATGTATCAGAGTTTTTTTCTTATAGGAATGTAACCCATTTCTTCTGCAAGACTTTTTAGTACGTATGACCTTTGGGAACCAGAATCAAGAATAATTCTCACAGAAACTTCTTTCTTATCTGAAATCATAGTTACTTTTAAAGTTTGAAGAAATACTTTAGGTCCACTACTGATGTTGGACATATTTATTTCATTTACTGCTTCTTTTTCTTCTGTCTTCTTTGACTCATGTTTTCGAGATTCTAATACTTCACACATTAAAGGAATATGCTTACGAAATACTGTGGTGTTGAAATGAATTCTTACTTTCATCAGAGGGGTGAAATTTTTTTACATTCAGCAGTGGTATGCAGCTCCTAGCGCTGTAACAATGTATTTTTAGCTTAACAAAAAACTATTGAAAAATTCTTGTTTAAACTTTGGACATCCGTATGCTATCTTCTCCAGATTAATACTTCACCAAAATTTAACATTGTTTTAGATCAAAAGCGTTTTACACATTAATTTCATAATTCATCAGAAAATATTAAATTAATCTTTTAATTCGCACAAAGAACGTTCGTATTATGGGGATTGGGTTAGTTCATAGTTATATATATATATGTGTGTGTGTGTGTGGAGCAGGGAAACTACTCAACCCCTCTCTACAACCTGATCACGCGCGCTCTGGCACGGAGATCGCAGAGCAGACACGAAAAAGTCGCAGAGACGTGCAGAATGCAGATTGTGATGAATATTCTTTTTTTTTTCCGACTTAGACGTTACCCTTAGACTTAATTTCACCGGCCTTGATGCGGCCATAACTCTTATCTGTATTTATGTTTTTGTGTAATTATTTCAAGTGTCCTGTCTTCAATAAACCTGTGTTCGTCTGAAAATATGGATGTAGTTCTTGCCTCATAGGGACTACACCTTCATATATATGTATACTGTCGAACCTGTTTATCTCGAACCTGTCTTTCTCGAAAACCTCCCTATCTCGAAAATTTATATTTTCCCTCCATTTATACCCTAAATTCAATGTATTTTTTCATGTTTATCTCGAAATGTTTTCCCCCAAAACCTCCATCTCTCGAATTCTGGTTTTGCTGCCATTTTGGAATTCGAAGCCGAGTGACCTTTCGGCAGCTAACAAAATTGATGCGGAAATCGTAGAGAACGTGAAAGGTGATTCGGAAGTAGAAGAGGAGGTTGAGAAAAACAAAGATGTCGCGAAAGTCGCTGTAAAAAGAAGCAGAGAAAGCTATTGAAACATTAACTTTCCTCGAATTTCAGGAAAATTTTGGTCAAGGTGGATTTACAGTGATCGCTACCCTCAAAAGTATAATCGAGTCGAAAACAACCAGACAACAAAAAACACTAAAAGACTATTATTCTGGTACTTGCTAAAAAAGTAGTAGTAGTACTTGTCTTGTTTTTGAGAGACTTGCAAAAGGGTATGCTGAATACTATTTCTTTATTGTCGATGCTATTTATACGAGTATAAAACTCGTTAAAAAAAGTTAGTATAATATTACAGTAAAATGCTTAATAAAACTAAGGCAGAAGATTTTTAACCTACATTATATAGTCTTTGTTTCAATTGCAAATTTTAATAGTTTTATCAAAACCTCTGTATCTCAAAACCTCTTCATCTCGAATATTTTTTCCTTCCCTTGAAATTCGAGATAGACAGGTTCAACTGTATATATATTTATAAACAAATAGAGCCGTAACCAGGCTAGTTAAGATATTATAAGCAAAAGTATCACAAAACGTTTCAACGCTGAATTTTAATAATTCTAAAGCAACGGCTGTTACAAATGACACGAAACTAGTTACAAGGTTAATTTTTGATGCTGATTAGAAATCAGTGACGAAAAAGACGGGTTACCTATTTGAAAGTTGATGTTCATTTTAATATGATGATCACCTCTTAAAAAAAAATCTTGCATTTGGCATTTTATACTGTACATTATTCCTGATAAATTGTATGTCTCTCTAGAGTAAATAGTATTCAAATAAAAAGGAGTGTTTTGAATATTTTTTATTTTTAGGACTGTATATTATTTTGAGCTACGTGCAGACATACTAAGAGACTCACCTGAGTGCACGATTTCCGAGCTGGAGCTTCTCCTCCGTGTTTCCGCATCAGAGAAGCGCACTCTTCCGGAGCTGTTCCGGCGGTGGTCCGGGCCGTGCCAGGAATCCGGCTCAGAATCCGGAGGAGAGTGGCTGCTGCCCACGCCAGAATCCGAGAGCCGCGGGTGGTTTGGAGGAAGAGGAGGCGGGACTGAAGGCTACAAAAAGAAGAGAAAAAAAAGGAGCTGAAGATATTTTAACTCAAGATTTTACTGACATTTTTCCGTTTTCCTCACATAAAATCGTTTGCAGTTTCTTTTCGCAAAGCTGCTGTGATTGTAGCATTTGTACATGCGAAAAACGACTCGAAGGGTTGCTTACAGTGTGCTGGGTCGAACGTCGACCCCCTCTTTAGTTGAATTATCTGCTATATTCGATTCGAGGAACCTTTGTAATAACACAGCGTCTCATGAGCATATTTTTCGGTGTGGGAAATTCTTTATAACCACACCAGTAGATATAGGATATTTCAAGACGTTGATTCAGGGTCCAATTAATCCAAAAAGAAACTAAGTACTTGGGCATCATCGATCTACTTAGACGTAAAAGGTACATTATATATATATGCATAATGTACCTTTATATATATACATATATACATGCAATGCAATTCAACAAATAGTAGCAATTAAGTAAAATAGTTTATAGCTGAAATATTTAATTAATGCATTCATTATTATACGTGTAACAGTTCAATATCATTTCAATATGTGATGGGGGGGAGGGGGGATCATTTTGGGTGCCCTAATTTTTTTTTTGATCTAGGCCCTAGCGGTAATCAGAACCTGAGTGGGGGAAATATAGGGACTCAAGACATTCAGACGAGTCTGATCCACTGCAACAACAAGTCACCCTTTGCTTACTCGTTCATTTTTATTATACAAAAGTCTGCCCCAAAATAATTTAGTCGCTCTCCTCGGCTGGATCCCCTACACTGTCGAAAATTTCCGTAAGAAAATAGTAAAATAACCATTTATTTGATTGTTATTTTGCCATATTTAATTACAACAGTTGAATAACCATTAAAAAGACGGTACTCAAACCGCTGATTGCGAAAAAAATCTTTTATTCTCTGTTTATCCTAAAGAACGTTTAACTAACCGTCATTTTCAAGCGCTCAGTAAGAATTTGGGCATCCATCTTGGTTGCGAAACCTTACCGGTCGTACGTTGTTTTTAAATTATGAATAAAGATTTATGAGTTCAAATCTGCATGTGTATATAGAAAAAGAAGAAAAAAAAATGTGGCTTAAGCAGTGGTTACTAAATAGAAACACATACACATGTAAATACAAAATTGGAGACATCGGATTCCCGCACTGTTTGCGAATGAGCGAACCCATCATTTGAGCTGCTGAATAAAATGATTTTCGTCAGTAAATTTATGCCAAAAAAGACTTTGGATCCAATCAAAAACTGAAATCTCAATTTTAAGGCAGTTTGCCTGTTGGAAAAGAAGATTTATTGATAAATAAACGGCCGCTTTACGTGGTGTAGATGGCCGAATGACTAGAGCGCAAGGTTGGTATACCATACACCCAGGGTTCGATTCCAGAATGCATCAGTTACGGTTTCTACGCCTCGAAATAGTTCAAAAGTGGTAAAAATTTAGTTTCGAAACCATTTTTAAATGGTTATAAAACCGTAAACTTTTGTATTTACGGCTTTTTAACCAATCTGATTAGAAATGGTTTAGGCCCCGTAAAGATAGAAAAATGTTCCAAACCGTAAATTTAACGGTGAATTAGATGGACAGACTGCTGCCGGTCATTTAACCGTAATTCCATGATGAAATTTCTAACAGTGTAGCCACGTCGCGTCGGTACCACTCACTAGTCATTGATGCAGTCAGCTGCCGCTGACTGCCATCGATATATATCTGATTATCTAATTGGCAGGAAGTCTGGAGTGAAAATAACGCTGAATCAGTTGCTTCAATCAGTTGATGAAAGGCTCCAAGTGAACAACGATCATCTAAAGAGTTGGTCACGAGTAACGATCACCTAAAGGGAGGTTATAATATCCAGGGATCGTGTCACACTTCGCGGCAAAACCCAAAATTGATGGATGGTGCTGTCGATTTGTACGTTTGCGACATTCCTTTAAATTTCTTCCACATGGCCTTTCTTTAAGGGAACTGTTCGGGGACACACGGCATCTTAAATTGTCTTCTTTTCTTCAGCACATTGGAATTCTGTTCTTAAAATTACTGTCTGTTTTTTGTTTGTGTATGACCCTTATATATTTCCCCTTCTCTCTCTCTCTGTCTTTCCGATCTTTTTATGTTTCACAAAATTCTTTTGCATTCTTTTTAAAGAGTTTCATACACTGATAAAAATGAAACACTTAGTTTTAATATTCGACTTGGCAGTTTTTCTCAAAATTTTGGAAGTTTTACGTCTCTTTTTTCAATACATTTTACACTTATTAATTCACATTTTTTCGACGCTTTCAGACTATTAGTTCCGCGCAAAATAGCCTATTAGCCATATTAATGCTCTCAAAAGCTGTGTTTTTAAAATACAGGAGGCAGTCAAATTAATACAAACAAAACAAAAGAATACAGAAACCAGTCAATAAAGCCTAGGGCCATATTTGGTACATAATCCAACTGGAAATGGTGTTGAATAAATCGTGTATATTAATTCATTTTTTTAAGTATCATCTTAATGAAAATGCTCTTCACAAACACTTTATATTATCACTACCGATCTGTGTGATTAACTGGAGACGGTTACACCATATTGGAATATTTTTGGAGTTATATACAGATTTTTCTTAAAATGATCTTTAAGAAGTCTGGAAATAAAAGAGAATTTTATATTTTTAGATCGTATAATTTTTATCAGTGCCATTTATTATTTTCTAATGTCTCTACTATTTGTTTATGCTTTCAAAATCAAAGAAAGAAGTCATTTTAAGAACATTTAGAAAAATTTAAAAAGGTGGGATATATTTTAGCCCACCGCTCCTATGGAGTACTAGCAGCCACTAGATGGCAGCATGGTAATTCGCTGCTGGAGGGAATTTTCAACCCGACCAAATGAACAGTTTCTGTGGGAAAAGGTGCGCATTTTACTGTATATTTTGGGGTTTGGGTGGGTTTTTTTTTTGTTTTTTTTTTTTATTTATTATAGAGGGATTGAGGGATAATAGTGACAAATGAGGAACAAGATAAGGAACTATAAAAAGGAATTTGAAATAAACTCCTTTGCTGGGATTGGGAAAACATTTCTAGATACATTTCCCTGTGTAAATAAAAACATAGAGCATTATAAATAATTTTATAGCGGTATCCGCACGGCTATGCCCGTGTTAAAAAGTGAAAAGACCAGTCGGTTCACCATTATATATACAGTGATAACATTTTATGTGTAAATTATGTTATTTTATTAAAATGTATAGCATCCCACATAGTTAAAAATTATCCGCCCACGGCAATCAAAGGAAAGAAGAAGAAAAAGGAAAAAAATAAAGAAAAAAGCGAAACGAAACGAAAAAAAAAATTAAAAAAAAACGCATTTTGTTAATTTAGTTCAAGTACTCACACAAAAAGGACCATTTTTATTCATTAGAATAGTTTAAGTTAATGAGTTTTTAGTGTAATTATTTTTTATCTATTATTCATTGACGGTAAAACACAAAGACGAAATTTTGCAGTTTGCAGAAAGTAACGACGGCAAGCAAAACTTTGAAAGCGGAAAAAACCTTTCATCAGAGCTCAGATAGGCAAATAACATGTATAGTAATTCGGAGTAACCAAAATTGCTATAAAGATAGCATTTCTTAAAAAAAAATCCCTGTACAGTATGGAAAATGGTCCCGCAAAATACATGTAAAAATAAGGAAATCAAAAGAAATCTATCGACACCTGTGAGCTGCAGAAAATAAATTTTAATTCGTTAAAAAAAAAATCAAAACCCCAAAAGGAAATAAATAAATTAAAAGTCGGCAACTCCTCAAAATGCTGAAAAACATAGGAAATAAATTTTAATCGTAAAAGTGGGAATCAAAAAGATTCCCCCCCCCCCCCACCAAAAAAAAAAAAAAAAGAAAGAAAAATAAAAAATCGCCTGTGCCTCGAAATATTGTGAATATATTTTTTTTTTTTAAGGAAAGATAAATGTAGACAGAATGGCAACAATTCAATTAAAATAATAAGGAAGTGCTTAATCAATTGTATAATCGTGTAGCATAGTAAATAACAAAGCTAACAGGATGCTTCGGTTTATCAATAAAGCTATTTCGAAGAAGTCTAAGGAATAATAATAATTTAACTTTGTGCAAGTAAACTGTAATAAAAATATAATTTCAAGTTAATTTAAAGCACAAATGCTGTCGCATTGAAAAAGGGATTCCAAGCAATCCCGAAACATATGTCTGCATTTTAATGCTCATTTGTGCTTTAAATTAACGTGAAATTATATTTTTATTAAAGTCTAAGGAAGTTGTATTGCTATTATACAGAAGTTTGGTAAGACCTCATTTGGAGTATGATGCTGTTCAGTTTCGGTCTCCTTACCTAAAGAAGGACATTACCTTATTCGAAAGGGTCCAAAGGAGGGCTACTAGGTTTGTAAGTATTCTTTCAGGCTTAGATTATGAGGGCAGGCTTAAAAGGCTCAATATGTATAGTCTTTTTCAGACTTAGATTACGAGGGCAGGCTTAAAAGGCTCAATATGTACAGTGTTGAGCAAAGGAGAGTTTGAGGGGACACGATTCAGTTGTTTAAATTCATTAAAATGGGAAATCTTGATGCGCTTCAGTTAGTAGAACCAGAGGTCATTGTTTTAAGCTTTTCAAACCTCAGGCCAAGGGCGTAGCCAGAAATATTTTTCGGGGGGTGGGGGGGCTGAATTTGAAACACTTATGCTAAGGACAGTTTCAGGGATGAAAATATGCTACATTGCGAAGAATTTAGGGATTTCGGGGGGGGGGGGGGGCTGGGCCCGTGGACCCCCCTCTGGATACAGCCTTGCCTCAGGCTAATCTTGAAATTAGGAAACATTGCTACTTCAATAGGGTTGTAGGAAGTTGGAATAGTTTACCAGAGGCAACTGTTAATTGCAGTGGGGTAAAAACTTTTAAGGAAGCTCTTGATGTTCATTGGGGACTGCTAAATTGACTAGGACCAGCTTAGCTGGGCCTTGACTCTGATTAAAGTTAATTACCGTGAAAACATAATTTCGAACTGCAGAGAATAACACTTATAACTTCTTTTCTAATTAATTTAGAGGTTTCGAATTTTAGCACAAGGGGCAAACTCTTTCCAGAACAGATTTTTACGGGCTTTTCAATGGTACCAAGCTCGAAAAGATGCGTTAAATTCTTCTGATAGAAAAAGATGGCTATCTTTCTAAAATTTTCGGATTTTGTTTTATTATAAATATAATAAAATCCGAATTTTATAAAATTTTCGTCTATAAGTTGAAATAAAAAAAGAACAAACTGGAATTTCAGAAAAAAATGTTCATGGTGTACACCCCATTGCTCCAAACTAATTCCGTGCCAAATTTCATGGACGCAGACTGACAGAAAGACATACTTGTTGCTTTATTATTAGCAGAGACCTCGCGTATCCATATTTACTCAATATAATATAAAAATCCTAAAAATAAAAGTAAAAACGAAGTATAAATTAAAAAAAAAATTTATTCATCTGAAAAATGCATAGGATGTAAGGAATGGGTTATAAATATCGGAGCATATATAGAATTACAGTTAAACTTCTCAAAAGTGTTTGGATAGTAATTAGGGATGTAACGAATAGTGATTTGGCCGAATTACCGAATATTCGGCCATCCCTTCCAGGCCGAAGCCGAATATTCGGCGGCCGAATTTAAAAAAGTCTAGAAAATCGTTGTAATCGAAAGTATTTGTCAAATTTAAAATTATTCACAAAGTCAAACACCAATTACACACAATCTAAGATATATGATTTAATTCTGTTTGTTAAGAATTTAGAACTATTTAAAATTAAGCTATTTTCACTATTGTTTTGAATGTAATAAAACTAAGAATTTCACCCACAAGCAAAATAGAAATGACAGGTTTTACGGTAGTAAGCATTAGCATTATTTTACTAATTATTTAATTGCAATGAAAGAAATACTAGTGCTTAGTGAACTTTTACCTTGCTCAAAACTGTTTTTTGAAGACATTTTAAAAGTTATAAAAGTTAATATCTTTATTTTATGGGCTTTTTTGCATACCTATTTTTAAAAGATCTATTAAAACTTAATGCACTTAACTAGAATATGTTTTTATTTTCAAAAACCCCAATAACTTATGATATCTAAATATTCATGATATATTCTGGGCTTTTCATATTTCTCTCTAACCCAATTATCACAATAAATCAGTCTACCCAAACAAAGTCTGGCTTCCACTTTGTTAATAATAACAAAATGAATTTATCATATTATCTATTATAATTAACTATTGGCAGCTTTTGGGAGCAAATGCTAAATATAAAATACAATATTACAAGTTTAAAATGTGTTTTTGCTCAGTCAAGCCTAAAACAAAATTTAAAGAAAGTAGTTTTTTCTAAATTATTTTTATTTCTTAAAACTATAGCGGACTAATGTATTCTTTTGCAATAATTATAATACAATCTTAAATGTTTAAAATCTACTAATTTCTTTATTTTTTAACTTTTTTACTGCAGCAGAACTATTCGGCCGAATAGTCCGTCAATATTCGGCCAGGTCGAATTTGACTTTACCCAGTATTCGGCTGGGTGATGAAATGACTGTTCGGCAGGCCGAATACTCGGCCAAAGGGCGGAACAGGCCGAATATCGAATAGTGGCCGAATATTCGTTACATCCCTAATAGTAATACAGCACTCATACAGATCGGCTCTCTTTTAAACTAATTTTAAGTAGCGTTTTGCCTATTTCCATTCAATTTTCATTAGCAATTCTGGGTTAAATTTTGAATTGTAATTGCCGATGCCAGCTTTAGTTCCTTAATTGGCTAAACATCATTTAAATAACTTTCATTACTAAAAAATCCATTCTATTAACTCGTTATTAAACGCACCAATCTGATGTGTAAATCCTTTTTATTTACGTGTTAGAAAAACATGGTTTTGAAAAGGTTTATACCAGCTTGTATTCCAGAATGCAGAATGTTTTTTTCTCTTAGATATTACAGACACTTAAACTAAATAAGCTTCAAACATCTTTTTCTTGCTCATGCATATCTTATGGGGGCTCTACTGAATCCATACACAAGGCTGTAAATAATACGAAATTTTTTATTGCAGTCATTTATTTACTTTTCTTCCCGAAACAGGTTCTTGTGTCTTACCTGTTGTTTCGTGGTTACGTCAAGAATGGAGCCCGCCGGTATGGTGGGGATGTCGATCAGGATCTCGTCCAACTCCGACTCGTGTTGAGGAGGAGAGGCTCCATCGTCAGACGAAGAAGATGCTGAACTGGACGTCGCCATAACCCGAGACTGCAGAAAGAAACAGAAAAATCATCACCATGTCCCATTCTTTATTAACGTCATTATAAATCAATTAAACATACTTTCTAAAGTCTGTAACAACAATATCTATCTCAATAGACAAATTTTTATCAATTCCGCAAAACTGTATTATAATAATTTTTTCCCACTTGAATTCATAAAACACTACGTTAATATACTCAAGAGGGCTACGCGCATGTACGACGCACATGCTTACTGACCTACCGGCGACACTGTTCTCTGCGAACGTTGTCGTGGTTAAAGTCCTCTGAAGATTCTATGGAAGGGATCAGCCTGGATGTGTTGCAGAGGGTGGACGTCTGCCGCGAATGTTGGATCATGTGGGGCATTCGGATTCGGAACGACAAGGATAATATTCGTGTTTTCTATTTTTTTCGTCGCATCTTTCGACCGTTCATCTCAAGGGCGGATCTAGAAAATCTTCAAGGGGGGGGGGGGCGATTTTGGAAATCTCGGGGCTCAATGTAAGGATGGATGGAGGAGATTCTTCATTCCTTTTCAACAGTCCCTCCGCCCCCCCCCCCTTTTTTTCAAACAGCAGGAACAACAACAACAAAAAAAATGCTAGTGTAGTGATATTTAAAATTTTACTAGCACATTTTTTCAATGCATATACGTTTATTCAAAGCCCTTATAAAAGGAACACAAGCTGACGTTTTTTTGCTTTCGCAAATCTGTCTATAATTTTTTCAACATCCAATGTAATATCTTTATGGATATGCAATAACGCTAATTCAGTGAGTCTACCATCACTCATTCTGCTTCTTAGCCAAGTTTTAACCGAGTTAGGATTTCCTACAAGCTTTCTCAAGAAAAATGTAGGCTTGTAAATACATTTTCTAAATTTGAAGTGATATGAATTACAAAATAATAGCAATTATTAGTAATATATTTTCTAAAATTTTCAAAATGTAATACTAAATATGTACTAAAAAACCATCAACGAGTATGTGCAATTTATATAAACATCTGTAATTATGAATGTTCAATGAAATGTTTCAGGCTCCAGGTTTTAGCGTAAATGCTGCAGGAATTTACACCACGTGCTAAGGGTTGGCTAGCTGTCACCAGTTTGATGGGTAGAAGAAAAGAGCAGGGAATCTTTTTCCCATTACTCCGAGGATTAGCAACTCAGCAATACTAAAGGACAAAGGGACAGGGGGAAAGCATAGAACTTGAAGGGCTATTAGGCTGGGATTCCAAGAACATAAAAAAATGGCTGGTCCCGGGGCACAAAGAGTAAAAACTCACTTAGGAGTGTCGTTGTAGTATCCACTTGAATCAGCCCAAGGGGGGGGGGGGGCGATCGCCCCATCGTCCCCCCCTTAGATTCGCCGTTGGGGCGTAGGTGAGTATTAATCGTTGCTTCGAACCAACGTCTTGCGAGTATGGGCGGGTGAGATGCATTGGTGGCATGTTTTTAGGTTGTTTTAGTTTTTTACTTTTAAGCTTTTTACGTTATTTCCTTCATCGATCCTTTTTACGTAAGTTCCTTTATATTTACGTTAATTAACGAATGTTTAGTGTATTTGTAACATCGTCGCTTTAGTTCATTTTTAAAGTTTCCTTTTTACATGTCATTTCTGCGGCACATTCCGAAACCTGTAGGACTATTTTTCTTGGTTTCTTATGTATACGTTATGCTCCCAGCCCACTGATGAGGAGAGTTATTTGTTCAGTCTATATTTATTTTTTGGTTTTTTTTATATCTTGTATCAGTACTTTTTAACTTTTTGTTAATGTTGTTTACATGTCCTGGAATTATCATTCCATTTCGTTTATATCTATAACTTCATATATATATATATATATACAGTATATGTATTAGGGATGTAACGAATATTCGGTATTCGGCCTATTAGCGGTATTTGGTCAAATAGTCATTTCTTCATCGAGCCGATTATTCGGCGAACACTCAGTAGTAAGATCAAATTCGGCCTGGCCGAATATTGATGGAATATTCGGCCGAATAGTTCTGCTACAGTAGAAATGTAAAAAATAAAGGAATTAGAGAATTTTAAACATTTAAAACTGTTATAGTCATTGTAAAGAGCGCTTTAGTTTATAGTTTTGATAACTAAAAATAATAGTTATAAAAAAAATAATAGTTAATTAGTGTTCGGCAGTAGTTAACTAGAAGTAGTTTACTACTAATGGCAACTACTAGTTAACTAATAGTTAACTACTAGTTGTAATTACTTTAGTTTTGAACCAGTTAACTATTAGTTAAACTACTTTTTTCCCAACTACTAGTTACAACTACTTTCAAAATTCCAACTACTTTCGGAAAAAAAATTTTAAAATCTATTTTTTGAAAAAAATAACGATTTTTAAGCATTAAATTATTTAACTTTTTAGCTTCTGAATATTACTCGCCCAAATGTATTTTTTATATTATGTTATGTAATGAAACAGTACTCATAAAAAATCATAATATTTATTGTAGTATTTACGCAAATTAGAAAAAGCTTTCTAATAAATCAATAAATAGCGCCCGCACCAGCACATGCAAAATGAAGTTTCATTTAAAGACCAAATCTTCATTATGTGGAAGCTTTAACTCTACTCTAGTACCGTTTAGGATACCATGAACACGAAAAGAAGAAAAAATACTGATTTTTGGGATTTTTTTAGAAAAAAAATACTGATTTTTATGATTTTCTTTTAAGAATAAAATACAGATTTTCATGATTTTTTTTAGAAAAAACTGATTTTTATGATTCTTTTTTTTAGACAAAATATTGATTTTTATGATTTAAAAAAGAACTATTTCTACCAATTTTTTCTAATTTATTAAAATATAGATATTTTTTATTATAAATTTTAATATATTCTGGGTTCAAGTAATTCATTCGAATTTTAACTCACTATATGGTAGCCTTAATGCATCTGATCCTCTAGGTTAAGGTGGAATAGCTTCGTTAAGGTGTCAAAGAATGAGATTTCAGCAAAAGCATCAATAGTACCGTTGGAAAAGGGACTTTTTCTACATTTGGAATAGTTCGCTCCAAATTTAAAAACAGATTGGGCGTTAATAAGGCATAAAAACTGATACTCTTGATGAAACATCTAAATAGTAAAAATTATTAAGCTGTAGTAAACATTTTATGTGATATTTACCATCTCTGTTTATATATTCTAGAAATTTGTATACTCTCAAAAATTATAATAGTCCAGTCAAATTATTTGTATATATTCAAGAAATTATAACCAATTTAGTTCGGAAATATAAGCTTTTTCTTCTGTTTCTTGTTGTTCTCTGTTTATTAAGCACACACTTTTTATATATTACTATAAGTAATTGATAATTAATTTTGAACTAGTAATAAATAATTATTTCAACTGAAATATCTTAAAATTCTTTGAAGGCATAAATAATTAACTGAATTTGTTACTGTATCTGTGTACGCATACATATTTTGCTTTGAAAAATCCAAAAAATCTGATTTAAATTAAAAAAAATACTATTTTAAAATTATTTTTAAATAAAAAAAATCACCAACCTGCCATCAGAACGAATATAATCTAAATTCTAAAGCATGTGCGTTACAAAGATATTTTGTTAATGACTGGGGGTTGGGCAGAGGGAGAATTTTAAATTGATATTGCGGGTAAACCAATTCATTTTACAACAACTGCTGAAAAATTTTTATTTCTTAAAAAATTAAATTATTAACTTTATTAAACAAATACATATAAAAATAAAAGTTTAAATTTAAAGAAAAAAGGTTTTGTCTTTATTCATATTCTCTTTACATATTAATTGTTGAGTGTTATTTGGAAATATTCAATCTTTGAATGTTTTACAGGAATTTCTTTAAAATTGTTTTACTGATTAAAAATAATGTTGTTGAATTATTAGGATTAAATATTTAAGAACACGCTTAAAAATGAAAATTTGAATGAACTATATTTAAAAAGTAGTTAACTTCTTTTGGAGAACAGCTAACTACTAGTTACAACTAGTTTCAGAAAAAAGTAGTTAACTACTAGTTGCAACTAGTTTTGCTTAGAGTAGTTAGTAGTTAACTACTTTTTGACGAGTAGTTACCGAACACTAAGTCTAATATACGTAGCAAAAAAAAAAAAAAAAAAATTACTTTTTTAGCTCTTGGTTTTTGGTTTGACTGAACAAAAACAAATTTTAAAGCTATAATACTGTATTTCATACTTAACATTCGCTCCCAAAAGCTGGCAATAATTAATTATGATGGAAAATATGTTACTTTTATTTTCTTATTTTTAACAAAGTGGAAGTCAGACTTTGATGGGGTAAACTGATTTATTGTGAATATCGGGTAAGAAAGAAATGTGAAAAGCCTAGAATATATTATGAATAGTAAGATAGTACAAGTTATTGGGGTTTCCGAAAATAAAAATATATTCCAGTTAAATGCATGGGGTTTTTGAAAATAAAAATATACTCCAATTAAGTGCATTAAATTTTAATAGATCTTTTAAAAATAGTTATGTAAAAACACCATAAAATAAAAATATTAACTTCTATAACTTTAAAAATATTTTCATAAAACTATTTTAACAAGGCAAAAGTTCATTAAGCAATAGTATTTCTTTAATTTGAACTAAATAATTAGTACAGTAATGCTAATGCTTACATTAAAACCTGTCATTTCAATTCCACTTGTGGGTGAAATTCTCGGTTTTATTTCATTCAAAACAATACAGAAAATACATTAATTTTAGATTATTAACAAACAGCATTAAATCATACTTCAAAAAGATTAATGTGAGGAATTGGTGTTTGGCTTTGTGAATACTTTTAAATTTGACAAATTCTTTTTATTACAACGATTTTCTAGACATTTTAGTATTCGATATCCGGCTTAAGACAATGGCCGAATATTCGGTATTCGGCTTAGAAGAAATATCCGAATATTCGGTATTCGGCTTAGAAGAAATGACCGAATATTCGGTATTCGGCTTAGAAGAAATGGCTGAATATTCGGTATTCGGCTTAGAAGAAATGACCGAATATTCCGTATTCGGCTTAGAAGAAATGACCGAATATTCGGTCTCGGCCTGGTCTAAATGGCCGAATATTCGGTATTTGGCTATTCGGACAAATCACTATTTGTTACATCCCTAATATGTGTAGAAATATATATATATCTATGCAACATCAGTTACATGCAGCCGTTATTTTAACGTAACGTTGGTAATTCAATCGTGGCCGAAAATCTTCAATCTTTGATTTATTAGTAACTTCACATGTCAAATACACGTATTCCAAAATACAAGATGACACAAAACATCACACTCTTCTATCTACAATATTTACATCGTGAATTCCCGTTAAAAGCTTACGAGATCGCCTTTTATAATCTCTCGAGCTATATGTCACGTGATGAAGCAACAATTTTTCTATTCGTTCTTCTGCAAAATCATCTAAGCACGCATTACATAATCTTTCCCGCGTTAGTTTCCCGGGCTAGGGAGCATCTATAAAATATTTATGTTTTAAAAACGAAACAGAATTTAAAAAGGGGTTAAAAAAAAAGTTATTTGGTTTTTGATGTTATATATAAAATTGCACTATTCTTCATGGTTAAGTTTAGACACTTTATTTCTCTTTTGTAAACAAGGGAAAGAGAAGTGAGGGAACGCCCTAACAGGGTCAGGAGTTCACTTTAGCACAGTACAGTAACTACTTATGGACTCATACGTTTGAATTAGTTTTGAAAAATTTATTTGCGCTGCATTGTGATATCAAGCTTTATGGGAAATTTCTGATTTCTATGTATATTAGGTAACCTTCTCCGGAAAATTTGCAACGCAAGTTCGTAGCAGCTACAAACGAGGGGGTGATCAGCATTTTTAACATGCTAGTTTACAGGACGAGGTTAAAAAAAAGGAAACAAAAGTCAAGGTGTTTTAAAGAGGAAAGGTATATGGGTGTGGTTCTCAAGAAAAATGACCAAGTATGTTCACATTAGCAGAAATTTAATGCTATAGGGGACACCGGGGATAGTTGTTACAAAGAGGTTTAATAATTTTTCTAAAAGTAACTATTGTGAGTAGTACTTTAATGCAACAGAATTCGAAATTTACAATAAATTGGTAGCGTAGTTTCTGGAAAATTGTTAAATAAAGGTCATGCAAATGGTTGAACAATTATCCACGCACACTCTCAGAAGTGGAGCTCTCACTTTTGACGATTCTTCAATCGTCAAGAAAATTTCGTCATTTACAACGATTCTTTCCTCGCGCGATCACGTGACTTAAAAGCGTTACTACACAAATTTTGTCAATATGTCTTTTGGTGCGTGACAGATTTCTATTGATTTATTGGCGTTTTTCGGATTCTTCTTTCAAAGCAATTTTTAATTCAAAAAATAGAGCATTCGCCTTGAGATTCCGATTACGGATCATTTTTCTTTGCCAGCTTCGGGAAACCGCGTTATTTCTTGTGGACTGACAATGGATCTCTCTCTACCTGTACCAATACAGGAGAATCTGCATTCGATGTAGAGGCAGACCTGTATGTAGTATGTCTCTGCTGAAAGAACCGCTTGTGATGCAGATCCTGCTCCGGTTGTTGCATCATTGCTCAATGTATTTTGACCTGGATCTTGACACTGGGGTTTGAACCTGTCGTAGACATTCAACATTCAAACAGCTATGAAAAAGATGTAGTGAAAATTGAAAACTATCGTTCACTAAAAGAAAAACAACATCCCCGAAAACCAGTAGAAGCCACAAAACTAACTTTTTATAAAAATTAGAAAGTAAGCTAACAAATATACCATATGTCAAAATAAAGACACTAGACTTATTATTATTGGCTAAAATAATTTGTGTAACAATTCACCTCGGTCAGTGTAGCAACATTCCCCACTGTGGGATAACTCATTACAAAGTATATGAATGCATATAACGGCGACTCATCGTGAATTATCATAACGATTTTTGTTAATTGTAACAGATCAACAATAATAGATGCAGTAAATTTTAAAACATCTTTAAAAAAAAAAACATTCCTACAGTTACTTCTAGAAAAATTATTACATATTTTTGTACCAATCCTTACTCTCCCCTACGTTTTATACAGTTGCTAACATCTTTTTTTCACTTGTAAGAAGCGAAAGAAGTAGATTAGGCTACCAAGCATCCAGTGCGGACCTATCAAGCACAGTTTTGTTTCTCCGTACTATATGGCTTTGTGTCAAGGTAAAATATTGCAATGGTGCATCTAGTGCAGAAGCAGTAAGGAAAAGGTTTTGCAATTTTAATGATTATTAATCTTTCGTACAAATATAAGAAGCATAGCATTCACAAAAAATGTACAACTCAAATTTCATCATGAATTTCCGTTTCTAGTAGAACGGGCGCCATGTTTCAACGTGATAAAATGAATGCATAAATCGCTCCTTTGCATATTGTCAATTTTTAAGATTCTTCAGACTAATCAGAATGTAAAATTATCAAAAGTGTTTGCTATGCTTACCTTCAATGCTAAATCTTGAAGCCTTTGCTCCATATTGTTCCACTGACCTTTCAGCTGAAACGTTAAAGCAAAAATAAGTACTTAAGTGATGGAACTGTCTAAAAATATTAACTAGAATTAGAACAGCTATCACTTAACACCCAAAACGGATTGATTAACAGCAGTTGGGTAAACACATTAACTAGCGGAGGTTTCCATACCGGGAAAAAAACGATTTGTTTGTACTTGCTTTAAGTTCTCCTTTTTAATATAGCTTCACGTATTAACATTTCCCCACCAAGAGATACTCTATCCTTCCGCAAAGGATACTTGATCCCACTCTGAAAGTGCATAAAGGATTCAATAATGATGTATTTTAGTTTAGTAAATAATATTTCCAATAAATCCAATTTTTAGAGGTGTAAAACAGTCTGTGCATAAAATTACATTGTTTCTTTCAATTCAACTCTGCAGTTTGTAGAAAAATTGCGAAATTTTATAAGTGTACTCTAACGCTTTTGTTCAAGTTGTTGTTCTCTAATGTAGCTGTGCATAGTATTTTCCAAGTAAAACGAAATTTTTTCTTCCTTTTCTTTTTTTCGAAAAATTCAGTTTTGTTAATGAAGCGAAAATTACAACAAATAACAAAAAAATACAACAGTTAATACCACAATCAACTTATTTACTTTTTGGTGTGAAATAACAAAATCAATAAAGCGTTGTATGATGGAATATGGAATTTCTTTGAAGAAAAAAAATTAGGTACATATGCAGGTCCAGCATACTTGAGGAAAGAAAGAAGAAGAAGCAAAGCCTGGGACCGTTCATAAATGATGTCACACTTTCTTTCAATATATTTAACCCCTCCCCTCTTTGTCACTAGCTATCGCACTTCAAGATACCCCCCTCCCCTCCTTTGTCACATGTCACGCGATATTACATTAGCATAACACAGGTTTCATTCTCTGATTTTAAATGTTTTTGCAGAAATTAAAATGTACGATGTCACACTTCTTGTTACCCCCTCCCCTCGTCACAAACTGTCACACTGTCTTGACCCCTACCCCTTGAAGCGTGACATCAGTTATGGATGACCCCCTAGCAAATATTTTCAAAACATGAAAAGTCAAAAGGCAAACATAACAGCTGTTGCAGCTCTTAAAGTTCCTCTTTAGGATTCTAATATTACTTTTATCATTTTTTTCCAGAAAACGAATTGATTAAGTATACCACATCTTTCTTTTTAAAAACAATATTTCAAATTCTGAAAATCCCTTTACTTTCTGCTTCACCAACATACTCCTTTTTGTTGCAAATCTAACTATAGTAAAATCATTTATATTAAAACAGGTTTCATCTAATTCAGCTTGTTCAATTTCAATAGATTGATCGGGAGAAAATTCATCGGCAGAATCACCTAAACTAAGAATCACTTTCATCTTCAGATAACGCATCTCGCAGTATCTTTTTCTGTCTTTAAATTCGATTGAATGTATGATTGTGTAATTTCACCTTTTATAGTCTGCTTTTTTTTAAAAAAAAATCTCGTGTCGGCGTTCTTTTTAGGAGCGTCTGTTAAAATCTTGATCGATCCTTTATTCCCCCTTGTTTAGGGCTATTTATTGCATGTAGTGAAGCTTTTGGATGAGGTCTAATGTCTTCGGCAGTAAGGGAGATCGGTGTTACAAAATCTGTTACCCAGAGCTCGAAAAATCTTTAAAATGTTACATTCCCTGTGTCGGGCATGTTTGTTTAAAAAATTGCATGCCCGAGCAAAATTTTTAAAAGGCCCAGAAGTTTTATTTCATATTTGAATTTGTCGTATAGCATTAATCAGACAAAAAATAAAATTAATAGCTTAATATCTGACCCTGTTCCGATGAGCAAGCAGGCTTCGCCAGAACACATCCTCGCGTGCCTAGGGCTTTCCAAGCAAGATTTATACAACGATTCTTTGCTGGTGATAGAGTTTTGGGGGGTTCTTAACGTCGTGAACCTGGTCTAGCCCTGCTGGCCAATGGGGACATGCAACAACAACAACAACAAATTTATAAATAGTTATAACGTAGTCTATCTTGTAACAATTTGCCCCTCGACGGGGCATATTGTTAAGATAAGTTGCTACACAATATATTTTAGCTAATGTAGGTCTAGCATATTATTGTTTTTTTTTTTTTTTTAAGTGAGTTTTAGTGAGAGGTAGTTTTCTCTTCATTGATTGGCGTTTTTGGATTCTAATTTCAGAGCATTTTTTACTGCTTGAATCTGTTAAAATAGCGGTCGGCATAAGTTTCCGCTTACGGATCACCATTCTTTTGCCAACTTTGGGGAATGTGTTAATATTTCTCACGAGCGAAAAATATATTTCTGTTGAGAATAATAACTTTAACTTTTTCTTTTAATCAGCTCGCGAGATTATACGTTGTTTAATATATGAAAAAAATAGAAACTGGTTTTTCGGATCGTAGTGTGCTCTTATATTTGTAGTGTATATTTGGTATGTATATTTTGTTTTATTAAATGTTATTTATGTTTTTGATAACATAATTTGCCCCTTTTTTCGATTCACGCATAACAGAATGGCCTTTTTTCCTGCGAAGGGACATATACCTGCCTGCGAAATAATATAGAAATATCTGTATTTGATGCAGAGAAGAATTAGGCTTAATGATATGTTTCTGCTGAAAGACCCGTTTACGATACAGGACCACCTCTCGTTGTTGCACATTTGCTGAATGTGTTTGCACTTGTATCTTGACATTGGCATCTTGATCTGTCGTTGTGCAAGATTGGCGAAGAAGATTTTCACAATGTGTCTCTTAAAGTGTTATCTGTGAAGAACTGTAGAGTTTTGCTGTGAACAACTATAGGCATACCTGCACTTGGATTTAAAATGCAAATTAGGCTTTGTTCACTTTATTTTGAATTCCTGTTATATAATTATGACATCATGAATTGAATTTCACTTTAAAAGACGATTGCAAAAGAAAAGTAAATCTTTTGACATTTCTAAAGGAGCTGAAAGATTTTTTGCCTTTCATTATTTTTTTTTCTAATATCATTGTCATCATATTGCTTAACTAAATATACTCGCAGTTTAAAGTAAAAGGTCTAATACCTGATTGTGTATGCTGAGGATACCTTTCCGTTCATCTCGCAGTCTCTGAAAAGCAAAACAAAAAGCATGACTAGACTTAAACGTTATCAAACCTGCAAAAGATTAAGAAACCGAAAACTATCTGGAAAATACCCTGGTGAAAAATATCACATCAAGACGCTACGTTAATTCTTATTTCACAAATTAATAGGTTAAAACTTAGGAAACTTCTGTTAGCTCAGGGTTTCGCTAAGCTTTGGGTCATGCACCCGAATGCAGAGCGAAGCATTCCTTATGGCTTTGCGGCTTTTTTTTCTAATTTTAAGACACGCAATAATTATTAAGTTTTACAACTATTACATGGTAAAGGAAATTAGCAGGATTTTTGTTTTTCGTAATAGCGCTGCTAATTACGGTTGGCGTAAAACTTCCACAGAAAGAAAGATCAGTTCCGCGACGATCAGACGAAGCCTAAGAAGTTGTGATAGTGAAGATCAACGGACATCGTGTCAACTTGCTTTTTCTACAAGTTTATTTATTTTTTTAATACGCCTTCATTAGTTTCACTTGTATGTAATCACATCTTGCAGTTCAAACCCACTTCTAGAGTTCCAAATTCTTTCAAATTTTGCTTCCATATCAAGCAGGGCCAAGAGCTAATAACAATACAACCTTGCAGGGTACACTTTTTAGAATTCGACTTGGTTCTTTTTTTTACTCGAATGTTGTATGGAATTTTCACATAAATTATGGGCGAAAAGAATCTTGCACGTATTAACATGATAGTACCCTGGGTCGGAACTTCGCTCGGAAGTTTTTTATTCTACCGAATAAGATACTGATTTCTATAAATTTGGAAAATTAAAGTGTTTACTAAATATAAATTTTCATGCCGATTATTAGAGCTGTTTCCAAGATACGAGGATACGAGAGATATATAGAATAGACAAACATAAATGTTTCAACAGCATTATCATCATTTCATCCGTAAGACGTCTACTGATGGTCATCATAGACATTCCCCTGGGGCGACTCTGAGGGGCTTGCATATACAATAAAACCCCGGTTATCCGAAATGCTCGGGACCGTAACGTTTTCGGTTAATCGAGGTACCATAGAAATTTTCGGATAAGCGAGAATTATAGGCACAGGCCATGTTTATAACCATGTTCCCCCCTGCGCATAGAACTTTTTCCAACTGCAGAATACAATGGATTGCCAAACAGATTAACCGGTTCTTGAATGTAATATAGTTGTTGCAATAAATTCTACACAAAATATTAATGTTTTACGTTTATGTCATTTAGTATTATACATTTTATCATATACTGACAATATTTGTGATAGTTATGGAAAAAACGGGCCATTTGCCCTTTATGAAAAAGAACGTTTTAAAAAATCGGAGCATTTGCCCGTTATGGAAAAAAACCGAACCAATTGGATTTTCGGTTAAGCCGATTTTCGTATAAATGAGATTCGGATAACCGGGGTTCTACGTAAATATTTATTTATTCATACGAGCCATTTAAAAGTCAATACTTTGAGATGTGATAAGTTTAGGAACAATTTACCTATAACTCTTCCTATTCTGATCAATCGATATAAGATTGGATACGAATTTAGACAATGTAGGGGAGAGTCGACAAAACCGGGTAGTTGGACAAAACAGTGATTTAGGTTTTATATGACTTCATTTGTTTTTATACTTAGCGGAACTTTGTAGAATTACTTAAAGGCGTGACCCATAACAGTGTCCAGTGAGGTTAAGTCGCGTAAACCACCTGTTTTGAAGCAGTGATTCGTTTAAATATTTACAGTAAAAGTATAAGAATTCGGCTTCGGTGATATTACGCTCCCAATTCTAAATACCTAAGGATTTAGTTTAGGTGAGTACAACATCTGTTAGCCCCATATTTACTTGTTATTTTAACGTCTTATATTGGTGTCTATGAGTTCTTTGAACAACGTTAGAGCAAAATTTATTCAAAATGGCGTGGTCGGACAAAACCGGGTAGCACCTGGTTTTGGACAAATCATTTATTGGCTTGCTGAATAGTAATTTACTGTATAGTTATATTTACATGCAATATTCATAACTTTCATTATAAAAATTATATTTTCATTATAAATCTTTCATTTCTGATTTTTGTGCCTGAAATGTTTGAAACTCTTATGGTATAACTTAAAGCAATTTTATTGTAGGTTTGATATAATTTCAAATTCAATGTTTTATATGTGATATTCTCTAAGTGTAATAAATAGTTTAGTTGATAGATATTAATGTGTATTTAATTATTCTTTTCAGTTCCCGGTTTCGTCCATCCAGGTCGGACGAAACCGGGACATTGCACACTTTTAATAGATATGTTTTTATGATCTTAACTGCAATTGGTCACCACTGATTTGTTTCCTGTTTTCTTTACAAGGAATCAGTCTATCACTTAAACACAACTTTTTACTGTTTCATTCCTATAGTGAATAAATATTTACAATAAACCGTTAGGGTCCCAGTTTTATCCGACTTTCCCCTATTTTGCATTACGTACAGGGTGGGGAAAAAGTAAACACCCGGTTTTGAGGGGTTATAAAAAAAACTAATACAGTTTGACACTCGAAACATTTTTTTATTTTGATTTGTGTATATAATCCCATTTTGTTACACAAAGTTTTGAATACCACTTCAGCAAGATGGCGACCTTCTCCAGCAATACACTGATGAAGTCTTTTTTTCCACGCAGAGTTACGGTCCCTAAGTTTTTTTTTTTTTTGTGGGGTTATTTGAAGGAGAAAGTTACTCATATTTTAGGAGAGCTGAAGACCGATTTATCGAGGAAATATCCGCCATATCCCTTGAAATGTGCAGAAAAGTTTCCTAAAAATTCAGAAATGGACTGCATCAGTGTATTGATGCTGAAGGCCGCCATCTTGCTGAAGTGGTATTCAAAACTTAAAGCGGGGTCCAGACGCTGCGTTTTTCACAACGTTTTGTTTGCGCAGTTCAACACGTTGCAGATAAAACGTTACGTGCAGACTGGAAAACTACGCAGTTTTGAGTCCGGCGCGAAGACTGCACAGTTGCAGCGATAACTGAGCTAAAGAGCATAGATTTCCTTGAACTGTGCAGACAAATCGGCACGTGTAGACGGTAGCACCCTTTTCCGATTCATTTTGTTTCTCAGTTTCAATTCGTCAGGTGACAATGGCTGACTTTCGGCAATATTCTCGAGAGTTTCTCACAGAATTCATTGCATTATGCGAAAGTTTCCCATGCATTTGGAGTGTCAAATCCAAGGAGTATAGTGACAGGGATTAAAAGGGGGAGGTTTATGAGAGTTTAGTGGAAAAATTGATGCAACCGCAAACAGAGAAACAGTTATAAACACAATTAATTCTTTGAGAAGTGTTTACCGTCAAGAATTGCAAAAGTTAATAAATCGATTCGATCTGGGGCTGGAGACAGAAGAGAAGAGAGCATTTTTCTTCTGCAGTTCGACAACCGCAGAATAAAGAATCTGCAGTTGTCGTTCACCAGAACAGCTCGATGTGCTCGTATCGGCAACAAAAAAATATTTATTTTATGTAATCATTTGAGCACTTTGAACGCCGAGTACTTCTGAGACGTTCCAATCTTTTTTTTTAACAAGACACCATGCCAAAATTGACCAGAGTAATACCTCCTCCATGAAGATATCACACAAAACTGAGCGAAATGTACGGGATTATATGCAGATAAAAATATAAAGAATTTTAAGTCTCAAATTGCATTAGTTTTTTTTTTTATACCCCGTTAAAACCAGGTCAGGCAAGCTTCATTTATAATTGTAATGTTATATTGTTATAGATAGCAGATGGCAAAATGTTTTGATTGCATAAATTATTAGGTAAGTACCTGGGCGACCGAGCTGTGCTCGGGGTTTTTTTTTTTTTTTAAATTGTTTTTTCTTCTTTTTCTTTCGAAAAAGCTACTCATTTAGATAAATTTGAAAAATTAAAGTGTTTATTAATGTTTCGCCATTCAGCCGTAAGACGTCTACTGCTGAACCCTCCCTTGTAGACATTCACGTGGGGCGATTTTGAGCGACTCGCATATAAATATTTATTTATTTATACCAGTCATTTAAAGGTTAATATTTTACGTAGTGAGAAAAAAACAGTTTAACTATAACTATTCCTATTCCGATTAATCAATATAAGATTAGATACCTATTTAGAAAATATATTTTGCATTACTTATATTGCATTTAAATACCTTGCAATGCTACCTACACATGAACTTTTTAAACTTCATTTGAGTAAAAAAAAGCATGTGAATGCCCTTAGCTCAACACTTCGTTTCTAAAAATATGCTATATTATATTTTTTAACTTTAGTTTATCTACCATTAGATATAAGATTTGAACTTAAACCTAGTTTCCCTATGGTCGTGAAATAGGGTCTTAACGCAATACTTTCTTCATACTATGTTGCGGGTATGTGGATGAATCTCATTAGGGAGGAGTACTTTTAACGTAGTTAATCGCTTTTACTCTGGAAAATTCAACAATCAATATGCCGTGAATAAAAACTGATGACCTTAAATCCACTACAACAAGTTTGACTTTGAAATGTGTGTAATGTCATGGTAAAGAAACTGCTTTAGTATAGGGACCAGTTGGCAATTCATTTTGGTTGGTGACGAAAGATGTCGCCAATAAAGTGATATGTCTAGAACTTACCAAATACATAACAAACTGAACCTCCACACATAAAACAACTAATTGCAGTTCTAACCAACAATTTCAACAATTTCTTCTCCAATTTCTTCGCTTGATAGACTGATTGCGCAGCTCAGATGTGTGCGCTTCTTGCACAGCAAATGAAATGGCAGAAAAGAAGAAAAGAAAAGATTATACTATAGGGGGAAGAAACGTTACTACTGGTATTGCTAAAGTTAAAAATGATGCAACAAAAGCAAGTATTAGTTCGCGATTAGGGTTCAGCGCTATAGTTCCACTATACCGCGGTTATGTTATAAGGTGCCAAACACGTCCCCTGACACCCGCGTTTTAGCGGGGTTTTACTGTATTAATTTTAATATTTGAGAAAAAAAAGTTGCGATGCTTCTCTATTTATGTTTTTATAATAACTCCAAATCAACGAATAGCTAGCAATAAGAAATTTAAAAACAACTGATATCAAGCCCATCCACTCCCTTTTTTTAATATTAAAATTTATAGTTTGGGCAATTATTTCATTCTGATTACTTTTAACTCATTCAGAAAATCTGGTTATACTTAGTTGTGGGACATCACTGAATATATTTGTATATTCAAAGAGTATTACACTTTTCAGTTCATATTGCTCCAAAAGTTTATTCTCTCTATTTTTTAAAACTATAACTTATATATAGTACCGACCGTTCCAGCTAGACTTAATTCCTAACTACAGCGTAAAAATGGTACCTACGTTGGATTAACCCCCCGTAAGTGGTAGTATCTCTCCAACTCACACTCCCAGTAATATCCGCCTATGAGACTAAGGGTTTTTTAATCACATTATTACTACTTATTTTTACTTACTTACTTATTTACTTACTCACGTACTTACTTTTTTATTGCTACTTATTATTTCTATTCTCAGTAGGACTAAAACTAAACCATATCCGTCCTCATAGACGAATGTTACCATTTACGGGTTTATGTGATTTTATTTTCTTTAACGCAATCCAACATTTTTTTCAGTGAAAAACATGCATAAAGAGAGGTAAATATATTTAGAAGAATTTACTATGAGTGCAGAGAAACATTTCGCAGGTAATGAAAATTTACTTACCTTTAAAGCGTCCCTCAGAAGTTCAACCTGAAATCAGAAACATCGTTATTCTAACTGAAGTAGGAATTTTATACTGATGGAGAACTAACACAATCTGAAAATTATTTACAGCTCTTTTTTTACAAATTGGAACAATTACGTTATATTGCCACAAATGATAAGCCATTTGAGATTTCTGACGATCATTTTGTCGAAAATCTACATTAGAATGATACTTTATGATTTGTCTTGAAATTTCCAGGATGTGAAGAACATTTTCGAGAGATGTGAAGAACACATTGATTGCGCGATTCCCGAAATATTTTTTGAAACTCTAAAAAAGTTCGTTTAGGCGCGGTTCCTGCAACTAGCGTTCAAAACGAAACTACTATTCTAAACTGATTATTCAAGACAAAATAAACGGAGTATGTTAGTTTCCAACTGCCATCTTATCCCCATTAATGAAAAGAAGAATCTAGGAACCCTATTTATCATGTATAATAACATGGGGGAAAGATTGACAACTTCTTCATTTTTTGGTTGGGAACCTTGTTGATGTTTATTCTTTCTTTGCTGAGCATAGATTAGATAACCATCTTTTATTACATAGTTTGTATTAGATCATATTCGGACAATTTAATAATACTTTTAAAAACAAAAACAAAAAGAAAAGTTCCCACTAAAACTTTAAAAATCCCACTGAAAATTTTGGTCAAGGTGAGAAATCTCAACTTGTATTTTTCCCCAGTGTGAACCTGACATGTATATGTATTTCAAGCAGGATGGATTTTTCCACGAAGGAAAAAAGGGAATCAGCGAATTGAAGAAAATGAAATTTCGATGCAAACACTGTGTCGAATTACATAGTTGTGGCTCAACTTTTTATGGGTTCATATATTCTTTTTGTACAGTATACTTTCATAAAACTTGATATCTATAGATTTATTATGCACAGTAATAATAATATGGCACAGTGGGGAAAAAACGAAACACTTTATCGTACTTGGACACTATTTACACTAGAAACACGTGAAATATGTAATTTTACAAGAAATAATGTATTCCACGAAATTCTATAGTAAGAATTTTGTTAAAAAGTAGGCTTCGTATTAAAATGAGCATCAATTTCAAAATTTTGAACGAGAACCCTGACCCCCCCCCCCCCCCTTCTTTTTATGACGTATTTGAACTGAGCTTTAAAATTTAACTTGGTATACAAATTTTCGTGTAATTCCGTTAACCTGTTGCGTCCGAATTTAAATTGAGAAAAACACGTCTCGTAATGTTAAAAAGTTTTCGGATATTTTTGCATATAATATCTAAACTACCATGGGTATGGCAAAGATTGCTTTTTAACATAAAAATAAGAGTCAGCCCCAGCAATAAAAATGTTACTTTTGCGGCCGAAAATATTAAATTAATATTTTTCATGAATAATACAATTAATTGTTGAAAACTTATGGTTTGAAATCATACTATATTTTAGTGAAAATCAGTCCAGACGAGCTTTTATAAGGGTAACCAAAATTTCAGCTCAAGATATGCAGTAGTTTTTATGATACACTTAAAAATCCTTTTTACTGCCATTAAACGGCAATAAAATGAAACAAGTATATTAGCAAAGAAATGGCATGAAAATGAATTGAGCTGTAATGAGCAGGGACGTATGGCTAGGCTTGCCATACGTCCCGGTTTGACCGGGACTGTCCCAGTATTTTGCTCTTGTCCCGGTGTCCCGCCCAGTTTTGTCAATGTCCCGGAAACGGCTGTAAGATGTAAAGAGTATTGAATTTATGTTTTTATGATTCTTTTATGAAGACATTAAGAATCTTTAAGATTCAGAGTATTAACGAGGGAGTGCGCTGAAAGAGCATTGATTGTATGTAAAATAAAATTTGGCGTTTTCTTTGCTCAGACTTTTATGAAAAAGTCAAGCTTAACAAAGACATCTTGAAAAAAGTACATTCAAGTCAGAATTATGAGTTGGTTGAAAATAATGAATAACATCGTTAACTTATTAATTGCTTTTTTAGTTTGACAAAGATGTTTTTTTTTTTTTTTTGTGAAATCGTTTTTGTAGTGAGACAAAAAGTTGTAATTTAAAAAAATAAGACTTAGCAATTAATTGTTCAATTAAACAATTTTATGAAGTATTTTAAACTTTATTTTATTAGCACTTCTTTCTAGATGGTAGACCAGAAAAAATTCTCCTTAAAAATCTTTTTAAGTGAATTAAGCAGCAAAAATTCCTTTTTTATTTTTAAAAGGTGGGTACACTAACAAATTAAGGTTCCAGATTCCTCACTCTTTAAAAAAGGCTTGAAACTCACCATTTTGCTTTAAATTTTTTTAAATTTCCCCAGACCCCCCCGGTATGCCCATCCCATATTAATGTGTCATGGTTTCACTAACCAAAAGTATTAATGTGTCCCGGTTTCACTAACCAAAAATATGGCAAGCCTATGTATGGCTGAATCGTAGGATCGCAAACTGAAATGACGAGAATTGAGAAATCAGGTAGAAAATATTTGAGCCACAAAATGAAAATCTAAAATCCAGCCCCCGAAACACGTTTATTTTGAAAATAATGTGAAAAGTTATTTCATTGTGTTTCACGATATTTATTTTCGTTCCTTGGTAAACATGCACCCCTGCAACGTATTCCTTGAATACGTTCAGAACGTTAGAACAGTAATTGCTTTAACAGAACGGAATCACTTTCTGAGGGACATAATTCCTGCAAATAAACATTGTTTAGCTGTAAATAGACACATCTGCTCACCTCTCTTTTTAGTTGGATATTCTCTTGGTGCTTGAGAAGGGCATCCTGAAGTTCTACTCTCAGTTCGCGCCATTTATCGATCTCCGCCCAAACTCGGTGAGAAGAGTAGCCTTCACCAAATTTACCACGTAGCTGCTTCAAAAGAAAAAATGTTTATTTAGTTTTACGGGAGTTTTTCTCCATATCACAATGTGCTGTCGACGATCGTATTCATATGCGTTTGTACCTTCATTTCGTTGGTATTTTATTATTTCTAACCTTTTAATTTCTTTTATTACATCTGATCTTGCTTTTAAGACAGCACCCAAAAATGTTGAAAAACACCAAACATTTTTTTATTGGCTTAAGGGGTAAAGTAAATCTCTAAAAATGTTCCCTGAAAGTTTTAGAAAAATTGAAGCAATATTTATTGATTTATCACTGGTTTTATAACGGTGTGAGGTGCCACCTTTTCATTCTGAAACAGTAACTGTGCTGAATTTAAGCCGCATATTTATTGTTTTAAATAAAATAAGCAAAAAGAAGCACTTTCATCGCGACTGTAACTGAAGAAAGAAAAGTTCCTTACTTGAAATTTTGATTAAAAAAAAGGATTGAAGTTTTTGCAAGCCGAAAACTTAAAATGCTGTTTTCTCTCACTTTGTTTTTTGCGCATTTCATCTCAACTAAAATGCAAAGGTTTTTTAAATTTGGACCTAAAATGTGGATTTTTTTCCCACATGTTCCTGAAACTATACATAACAAATTTATGCTCTACTTTTGTAATAACTTAAGTACTTTTTTTTAAAATTCTTTTTGTAGATTTTAAAATTTTCGTTGATTTTTCTGCGTTACTTCAGTTTTTATTTTTTTCCCAAAAAGTATTTGACTTATAAAAAATTCAAAGCATAAAAGTTTTGCTTTATGAGTAATGAATCAATAAGAAAAAATTTGAGACTTTACGCCAGTTTTCGAAAAGGAAGATATTTTTTTTTTAATTGTGAAATGTCGTTTTAAAAATTAAAATTCTTAAATTATATTTAGGAAATCCAGTTTTTTTAATACTAAATTTCTTATGAAGTGATATAACATGACATGAGACAAAAATTGTAAATAAAAACACCAGAGAGAAAAAAAATGGTCTCATGGTACCCGCTCCCGTTAAACTGAATTTCGGTAGCAGAAAATCGCGTTCCAATGTTGTGAAGAGCGATGCTGTCCTATAAGTGCGGGTTCACATAATAACTTGTAGTGAAATTATTTATCATGTCAACGAAATGAAAAGTGACGGAAATTTTTCGAAATTTAAATCCTGAAAACACAATTTTGGGTGGTGCTATTAGGGTTAAGGAGGGATTTTTATGGGGCATTACTTTGAAATTGGCAAACGTTATGAACTCTTTGGTGGCGTTTGGGGGGGGGGGGGGCACAATTCTAGAACTTTTTTGAAATTTAAGTGATAAATTCGCAGCCTAATGCTGTATTTATAGAGCTGTTTGGGAAAGCTGATATTCGGAATTATCTGCGGAAATGTCCTTTCGAGTGGCGCCCCGAGGGGTGTGGGGGGGGGGGGGGGGCAAAATCTGGTCGGAGCACAAGATTTTTAGCGTAAATTTGGTGTTGCACATAATATATTAGTAACCAATTTTTCAACTCTTTTTGAGGGTAGAGCAGATTTAAAATGTTCTTTTAACAATTAAAATTAGTTGAAATTGAATATTGCTTTTAGTTGCTAATAATAAAAATTGAATTTACTTTGTTGTCTTTCTGACAGTTTCTTATTTACACCGACGTATTTTTATGGGGTAGTATCTTATTTATTCCGAGGTATCAAATGTTGTATTTTCAAGGAGCATTTAACCACGCAACGGGATTGGCAAGCGAAACGAGCAAATGCGGAGTCCCTAGTGTTTTTAAATCATACATTATTGAAACACTTTGATTTATGTCAAACGAATTATACACTCTAAATGGATAAATATAATAATAATTAATACAAACAATAATTTTATGGATTTAACGCTATACAATCTTATTTCAGACTAAAGTTCGTCAGACCGCCGCTGCTCTTATTGGCACAGGCTGTTTGTTTCGACTTTCACCATAGCACATCTGTGATTGTCGACATACAGTATTGAATGTCCAAATGTATAAGGATATAACCAAATATTCGGACTTTCATGGAATTCGTGAATGTTGACATTAAGAACGTTACTCGGTTATTCACAAAATAATCATAAGCATTAAGCAGTAAACAGATCTAGCACGAAGCAAAATTAGGAAATGCAGCCTTAGGCCAGCATATTTTTTGGGTTAACTAATATCAGGAACGTAGTAGAAATAACACTCCCATACTCACCCTTCCGCTTAAAAGTTTTCGCTACTTCCTTTTTTACCGAAATCCCTTCAATGTCCATAAATCTGTATGCTGCGAGTGCAGTGCGAGGGGGCCATCTTTAATTTCATGCGCAGAAATTTTTTGAAATAATCATCGCTAAGGGACTGTTCATAAATGACTTCACGCTTTTCTTCGTTATATTTGACCCCCTCCCCCCTTTGTCACAAAATGTCAAACTTCAACGGACCCCCCTCCCCCCTTAGTCACATGTCACGCTATGTTGTAAAAGCCTGATGTCACACTTCTTGTTACCCCCTCCCCTCCCGTTGTCACACTTTGTCAAAATTTCATGAACCCCCCTCCCCCCTCGATGCGTGACATCATTTATGAATGACCCCTAACTTGTCGAGATCATTCCCCTTCATTTCAAGGGGGGGGGGGAATAAACTCGGCACATGTTACTTTAAAAAAAAAAAAAAAAAAAAACAATAAACAGCGATCTGGAGCGGAGCGCCGAGCAGCAGAGCGAAGCAGTGGAGCAACTAGTTTTTGCTTGGAGTAGGAGCGGAGCCAAAACACGGAAACATGTTGCGCTTAACTGCTCTGATCATTTAAAATCAGAATTTCATCAAACATGACATCTTTCTTCATTAAAACTAGATTTAAGTGAACAACAACGTGATTTTTTAAAAAGATTTTTTTCAAAATAGATTGTCTATAAATAAATAAATTTACTATCATTCAATTATTTAATTAAATAAATAAAGATGATTTCTATTAAAGCTATTTGCTGCACGGAGCAGAGCTGGAGCAGCATTGGAACAAATATTTAACTGTCGGATCGGAGCAACAAAAATTTTGTTGCTCCAGTTCCCTGACACGAAAATACTTGCACCTACGGAGAAATACATTATATTAAGGCTTGGGAGGGGGTGGAAAATGTTCCCTTCTGACTCATTAAATGGCCTCCCTGTTAGAGATTCATTCCATTCTGAAATCGCTCGAGAACTCGAAATAATCGTTCGAGAACTCGAAATGATCAATCGAGAACTCGAAATGATCAATTGAGAACTCGAAATGATCAATCGAGAACTCGAGAACTCGAAAAGATCAATCGAGAACTCGAGATAATCACTCGTGTACTAATCACTCGATTATTGAAATCTCTCTATTATGCCCATCACTATTATACACGCACTCGGACTAGAGAATATGTTTAATTTCAAAAATTTTAAGGAATCTGGAATAAAAAGGTAAATAACGCTATAAGCAACTCGGAAGAAACTTAGTTGGCTGGATTTTTTTGCAATGGTAAATAAAGGAAACACCTTTAAATGGCAATGATAAAGGGTGGTTTAAACGTGGGGGGACAGGATAGTAACCGCGTTATATGCGATTCCGCGGTATACTGAGGCGCGGTATTACGGGGTTTTACTGTATTTAAGTTTATTATTTAATACAGTAAAACCCCGGCATTCTTTTTTTTTTAAATGAATAACTTTTAAACAACATCCAATATAGGAGTAAATGCAATGCCGTTCTGGTTCTGTATATTTTTTTGTAATTCAACATTTCGTAAATAAAAGAACCGGTCTAGTATATTTCGCAAATAATTGACAAAAAAGACGAATTTGCGAATGGTTTAAGTTTTCAGAAACATGACTTACTGAAAATAAATTTATACAATCGTATCTTGCCAAAGGAACCCCTGAGATCCTTCTGCGAAACCCTGGGGTTCCGCGGAACACACTCTGAGAACCGCTGGTCTAGCTAATAAAAATGAAAAACAAAGTTTTAAAACTCCACCCTAGTACACACTCTTCTTGTCAATTGTCTATATTATTTGAGTTATTCTAATAAAAACAAATTAATATTATACACTGGTGAATCTCTTCTGGATATGTCATAATAATTTGATATAAAAAGTTTAAACTAATGGCAACTTTTTGTTTTTCGTTCGACCGGCTCGTGTGACAGCAGTGCACTGTGAAAAATGTTCGTTTCGATACTTCCATTTCTGGTGTTCCCTGAACACGACTTTTGGCGTTCAATTGAAAATCAGTGAAGTTGAAAATCATTCATTTTTGACACATTTTAATTTTTTTATGGGTCTGTCTTAAAAAATATGGACAGTATTATGTTTCTTAGCTCACGTATCGAAATTTCATTACGATTGCTCATTTCTATGAAAATAGGATGAATGAGCTTTTGATACGTAGATGAGTTAACGAGCATCATATGCTTAAAAACATTCTGCTGTCTGTATTTCTTTACACGGGCACTTAACAGAATTTAAATGCATCTCAAAGTGAATGATTTTAACCTTGACGCCAAAAATGGTGTTCTAATGATGGCAACTAAATGCAAATGTTTATAGCATGGGTGTTATCCATTAAAACCTACAAAAAATAAAATTGACGAAAAATAAACTTGCCTAGCCAAGAATCAATGATGCTTTACATAGATTTAAATCTGTAAAAACCACTGTTGTCAAATAGTTCATTCAAAATTGTTCGAGAGAATTCATTTGATAGGGGATACAATAGGATATTAGTAAAAAAATATTGATATTGATTTCGCAAAAAAATCCTGGTGTGGAACGTGATGGGGAAAAATGGAAGTCAATTTCGAGATCAGCATACCAAATAATATATAAAAATCAGCGAAAAATTGTTTTGTACTTTAAAAAGTTTAATTTTGCAGGCTTGTGTTGTTTTTAAATATTTGGACATCTCTTCAGTAGTTATCGAGAGAACGGTGCATTAGTTGAGCTTTTTCTCATGAGTTTTTTATTTGTGAAATGGTATAAATACTGCATTTTATATTTCTTGTCGTAACTCTTTGAAAAACAATTGTAATACAGTCAGTAGTCCCTACGACAGATTCTTGAATCACATCTTATTTTGATCGTTTTTACGATTTATATTATCAATATAAAAAGTAAAGTGTGTTTAGCGTTTTTTGAGAGGCTTTGTAAAAGCCCGAAGTGGAATCAAATAACAGCATACACTTTTTACAGTAATTATATATATATATATATATATATATATATATATATATATATATATATATATATAGATGTTTATGTATGCCGAAAAGAAAGAAAAAAACCGCATCAGTGTACTTACTTTCTCCAGGAGGTCGACATCTAATCCCGCTTCTTCCAGTTCACTTTGAATACGAATTCGGTCCGACAACTTTCGACATTGATCTAGCAAAGTGTTCAAAAACACGAGTGTCGTCGTCTGCAAAAAAAAAAAAAAAGAAATTATATATATATATATATATAATAACAGTTAAACCTGTAAAATTGACCACCTTTGTAAGCTGACCACCTGTCTAAGTTGACCATTTTTGTCAGGAACGGAATTAGGAATTAGGCCTATGTTACCTAATGTAGAGAAACCTTTGTAAGTTGATTACTTAAGTTGACCAATTGTCTATGTTGACTACTTATGTACGCCAAATTTGGGGGAGAGTATTATAAAAAACCCTTTGTAAGTGGACCGCCTTAATTATTACTATATTTATTTGTTTATCTATTTTTGGAAGAGATAAGAAAAACTAAAATAGCTTCTCCTGGATATTTTTTATGCTATAATGGTAGACCAGTATTTGCATGGATGAGTGAAACATCCATATAAAGTTTAATGAACCTAAACCTCTCTGTATAAGTTTCTTCTTTTTGCTTTGACCTGATATAGCCATTTTGAAAAAAATAGATTTTTAGGAAATCTTTAGCATCATATAACTGACATATTTAATATGATCTTTATCTTAATTTTAACTAAGTGCTTTACTTTTGAAGTTTTATAGATTAAGTCATTCGGGTTAAATTTCTTTAATTGTATTTTAGGTAATAGTGAAAAGAAAAAAAACTAATCCCTATTTTAAAGTAACATCATTACATAAAGCTATATTTTAATTAGCTATAAATGAATAAATGCACAGTGTAAGAAATGGCAAAAGAAAAAATTCTCCACCCTCTAAGTTGACCACTAAAGTGTAGCACCGCAAGTATTCAACTTACACAGGTTTCACTGTATATATATATATATATAATCAAAAGTTAATAAAGTGAATCAAACTGTGAACAGGCGCACGAGGCAGCACACTTAAACAGTTGCAAATATATGTATGAAATAGAGAATATATATATAAAAAAATTGGTGGGTATGTGAAAAAACAACAATTAAATATAAAAGGCTGAACGTGGGAAATCACAAATATAAACATTCAAAAATGAAAAATAGCCTGCCTCTTCATCAGTGGGAGGGAGCAGGAAGCATATATAACGAAATATTGTCATTGCAGGTTTCTGAGAAATCCCAGCATAGCATGTGAGAAAAAATTTTTTATAACAAAAAATATAAGACTGGGAGTTGCAAGCCAAGTGAATAATCAAAATAATTTGAATAGTCAAAATAATTTATCCAGTTATAAAAATTTATCCAGTTATAAAAAGAACAAAAAATTTTCTTATTATTATTAAAATAAGTTTCGAGTTTACGTGATACTAACCGAGTCAAAAGGTAAAAATAGAAAAAAACAACATGCTATAGCCGAAATTTCCCCTCCCAGACCTGCAAAGCAATACGATTAGAATATAGCTTCTAAATCTACTCACCTCCCAGGGCAGGACCAGAAAAGGAAGACATCAACAACTAGCCGAGAAAGAGATACGCCATGTGATGGCTAAGTCCGTCCGTGTCCATGTGGCTGACCTTGACTTTCCAATCTCGCTCACAGACCAACACAACATCCAAAAACTGGCGTTCCAACTGATGGACTTTAGCCAGGAATCTTCATCCCGTGTGTGTCAATGAGGTTCCGTTATGGTTATATAGCAACTGCAAAACGCTACGCCAAAGTTTTAAACGACTTAATGTAAAAATTAATAAAATTCAGCGGATAATTATTAAAGTAAAAAAGGATTGCAGAGAAGGTGAAAACATTTTTATCCAAGTTATATTTGTTATTGCAGATTTTAAAATACCTGTAAAGTTGACCTGTGATAATATTTATAAAAACTTTTTTATGCAAAGTACTATGCCAGTGTGGCATAGTGATGGTATGGAAATTGAAGTCCTTACGTTTATCATATATGTCAATAATTAAATTACTGTTTCTAATGTTCAATGATAAATCCAAAAAGTTAGTTCTGTATGTATTATTATTAGTGGATTTTAAATTTAGACAACTGGGATAAATTTTTTCCAACTCCTCAGCAATATTAAAATTGATAACAAGAATGTCATCAATATATCTGAATGCACGTATTCTATTGTTATATTGCACCACATATTTAAATTCGTAGTAGAATAAAAAAAGGTTTGCGGCTGTGCTAGAGTAATTGGTTCCCATTCCTATACCCTTTATCTGCTTATAAATCAAGTTGTGGAATTTAAAAAAATTATTTTTGAAGCAAAAACTGCATAAATTAAGTGTAAAATCCTTATTCAAGTTAATTTCAGATTCTAGGTGAAAAAAATCAAATAATTTGTCTATTGCATGCACCAGCAGATGAATTGGAATATTGTTAAATAAATTTTCAAAATCATAAGAGTATAAGAGTGTAGGAGGGGAAGCGATTAAGGCTTTTATAACATCCGAGTTGTTGTTGATTGACCAAAAATAGCTGGTGTTATGAAATTTGTTTTTTAGAAAATCGTAAATTTGTTTTAATAGTTTTTGTAAATGTATATTGAAAAAGCTATTCACACTACCAATAGTGCAACAGATAAATCTGAAGCTGATTGGTGTTTTATGGAATTTTGGAGTCAAAAAGAGAAAAGAATTTTTAATTCCCTAGGAACAGAAAATTTTTTTTCGAATAGAGATTTGCATTCCTTTGCAAAAGCAGCGAAATTTTTGTAAATAGAACTGAATTCTGCGTCTACAGGTTTGTAAAAAGATGTGTTATTCAATTCGGTCATAATTTTTTCTTTATAAAATTGTTTTCATATAATTGCATAGTTGTTGGCAGCTTTATCCACAGGTACAAATATGAATGATTTTTGTATGTTTTTTATATAGCTTAAGTCTTTGTTACTGATTTTTTGATATTCAAATTCATCACTATTAAGATGGGTTTTTAAAAAATATATAATCAGATTCTATATCATACAGAAGTGATGAAATAAATAACATTTTGAACATTAAACGTGGTAAAAGAGGTTCTAGAATCAATAGTAAAGTTTTTAATTGCCTTTTTCCGGAACTATGGCTTTGGAAATGGGAACAACATTTTTGTAACAATGCATATGTATTTAAAATCAAATCTGAAGTTTTTAAATTAAAATTTAATTCCTTACGTAAAATATACAAATGCATTCCAAAATATAAGTTCAAAAATAAACAATTCAAAGATTTAATCTGTGATCTGATAGAATTTAAGATTCGTAAACGGAATAATAACGTAAATGTGCTATACTTTGTTACTCTTTTACAACAAAAATCATTTAATTTTTTCGACATTAACAGTTCTTTTAAAAAAGCTTACAATATTTTTCCTATAAAAAATTGCAAAATTCAAAATACATTTAAGTACTGCAAACTTTCAGCGCAACTATGTATAACTATAGACAATTTGCATGCAAAGATCCGAATGACGATTCTAGTTGTTTATGACATAAGTCTGAATTCTATAAATATATCGACAATAATTACGGGCATGTCCTAACCGGAGATCTCAATTTCATTGAGAATCCAAATATAAGACAACTACTATCACTCGGCGCAAAGTTCAGATTAAATAGAAAGTTAAATTTCAAAAAATCTTTAATAAATTTCACAAACAATATTAATGATTTCATATTAAAAACCGCATATAAATATACCACTTCCTTCGAAGCCTTTTCTGAATGGAAGCATAACATACTACTTGATTTTATATATTTTTTAAAAACCCATCTTAATAGTGATGAATTTGAACATCAAAAAATCAGTAACAAAGACTTAAGCTATATAAAAAACATACAAAAATCATTCATATTTGTACCTGTGGATAAAGCTGCCAACAACTATGCAGTTATATGAAAACAATTTTATAAAGAAAAAATTATGACCGAATTGAATAACACATCTTTTTACAAACCTGTAGACGCAGAATTCAGTTCTATTTACAAAAATTTCGCTGCTTTTGCAAAGGAATGCAAATCTCTATTCGAAAAAAATGTTTCTGTTCCTAGGGAATTAAAAATTCCTTTTCTCTTTTTGACTCCAAAATTCCATAAAACACCAATCAGCTTCAGATTTATCTGTTGCACTATTGGTAGTGTGAATAGCTTTTTCAATATACATTTACAAAAACTATTAAAACAAATTTACGATTTTCTAAAAAACAAATTTCATAACACCAGCTATTTTTGGTCAATCAACAACAACTCGGATGTTATAAAAGCCTTAATCGCTTCCCCTCCTACACTCTTATACTCTTATGATTTTGAAAATTTATTTAACAATATTCCAATTCATCTGCTGGTGCATGCAATAGACAAATTATTTTATTTTTTTCATCTAGAATCTGAAATTAACTTGAATAAGTATTTTACACTTAATCTATGCAGTTTTTGCTTCAAAAATAATTTTTTTAAATTCCACAACTTGATTTATAAGCAGATAAAGGGTGTAGGAATGGGAACCAATTACTCTAGCACAGCCGCAAACCTTTTTTTATTCTACTACGAATTTAAATATGTGGTGCAATATAACAATAGAATACGTGCATTCAGATATATTGATGACATTCTTGTTATCAATTTTAATATTGCTGAGGAGTTGGAAAAAATTTATCCCAGTTGTCTAAATTTAAAATCCACTAATAATAATACATACAGAACTAACTTTTTGGATTTATCATTGAACATTAGAAACAGTAATTTAATTATTGACATATATGATAAACGTAAGGACTTCAATTTCCATACCATCACTATGCCACACTGGCATAGTAATTTGCATAAAAAAGTTTTTATAAATATTATCACAGGTCAACTTTACAGGTATTTTAAAATCTGCAATAACAAATATAACTTGGATAAAAATGTTTTCACCTTCTCTGCAATCCTTTTTTACTTTAATAATTATCCGCTGAATTTTATTAATTTTTACATTAAGTCGTTTAAAACTTTGGCGTAGCGTTTTGCAGTTGCTATATAACCATAACGGAACCTCATTGACACACACGGGATGAAGATTCCTGGCTAAAGTCCATCAGTTGGAACGCCAGTTTTTGGATGTTGTGTTGGTCTGTGAGCGAGATTGGAAAGTCAAGGTCAGCCACATGGACACGGACGGACTTAGCCATCACATGGCGTATCTCTTTCTCGGCTAGTTGTTGATGTCTTCCTTTTCTGGTCCTGCCCTGGGAGGTGAGTAGATTTAGAAGCTATATTCTAATCGTATTGCTTTGCAGGTCTGGGAGGGGAAATTTCGGCTATAGCATGTTGTTTTTTTTTTATTTTTACATTTTGACTCGGTTAGTATCACGTAAACTCGAAACTTATTTTAATAATAATAAGAAAATTTTTTGTTCTTTTTATAACTGGATAAATTTTTATAACTGGATAAATTATTTTGACTATTCAAATTATTTTGATTATTCACTTGGCTTGCAACTCCCAGTCTTATATTTTTTGTTATAAAATTTTTTTTCTCACATGCTATGCTGGGATTTCTCAGAAACCTGCAATGACAATATTTCGTTATATATGCTTCCTGCTCCCTCCCACTGATGAAGAGGCAGGCTATTTTTCATTTTTGAATGTTTATATTTGTGATTTCCCACGTTCAGCCTTTTATATTTAATTGTTGTTTTTTCACATACCCACCAATTTTTTTATATATATATTCTCTATTTCATACATATATATATATATATATATATCAGAGCTCGGAAAATGTTTCAAATTTTACATTCTCTGACGGGCTATATTTGTCTAAAAAATTTCATTCCCGAGCAAAACTTTTACATGCCTAGTTGTTTTATTGCACATTTGAACGTGTTGTATAGCATTAATCAGACAAAAAACTAAATTAACAGCTTAATATCTGACCCAAGAATTATTTTAGAGTTAATCTAAATCATGAAAAAATTACATTACAAATAAATATTACACACAAAGTCATTAAAACTAAAAATTAGGTTTTAATAAAGTTTTGGAAAGAAATGTTTGATTAAAAAATTATATACCATTTCGGCCATATTAGGGTAGAAGATTCATGCACGGTCAGAATTTTTACATACCCCGGTATGTCGGGCAATATAATTTTCGAGCCCCCTAATATATATATATATATATATATATATATATATTTTGTATATATGTATGTCTGTATGCCTGCTTGCATGTATGTATATATTATTAAATATATTAAATATTCTACCTTTGCAAATATGTATATTTTTAGAGCGCAAAATGTGATGGAAGTTCTAAATTTAATAGACGAAGTTGAAGATTCAATACAGTTTTCGTATTTTACAGATGGATGGAAGTAAATCGTTTTGAGTTCCAAAGTTAAAAAAGAATTCAAGAACCTTGAAACGGTAGAATTACTTCATTAGAGTACTTCAAAATCTGGCTCTTACCTTAAATAATATCGAGGTTTTGTATGTGTAATCATGTTCATGTCTTTTTTGTGCATCATTTTTTATTCATTCTGTCAATTGTTCATTTTTCAGTTTGTCCCTTTCTAACATTTCTTGCGTCATTTAAGAAATTTGAAACACTTTGCTCACTTAAAACGAAAGTCCTTAACTTTTTATTATAAGAATAAAAGAATATGCGGTAGAACGCAAATTTGAAACACATAGCAACATAAAAATACTTTAAACCCTACACTGCGCTCTGTTGTTTTTAAACAACACCTCCATTTTTAGTTCACTAAGCTTTTATTTTGTAATATTTTTAACATGTGGCGCATTCTTTCGTTTCATTTTGTATGTGTAATCATGTTATTTAACATAGTTTTCCCTAGATCTTGTAAACTGAACTCAAGGTTCATCTTTTTTCACAAAATCATAAGACATGTTGATTTCGTAAAAAACAGTAACTTGTTAATTTTTTTTCTACAAATTTAGAGCAAAAAATCTTATTTTAAAAAATAGTCTCTCATTGCTTACATAGTTTAAAAATAAAATAAATATAAGTTGTCCCAAACATTTCGGGTAAAATATATATTAAGGCGCCTTTTATACTTGTTGTTTTAAAACAACACCGCGCATTCGGGGGCAATTTTTATGCTCCTGCATTATTCGCAGTATACACAAAAACAGGTGCCACAGGTTGTTCTATTTCACTTTATTTTGTATCTTTTAGAAGATTATTGTTAAATATTTCACAAATTATTTTAATGTGGTCGTTTAAATTATTATTTACGAATTTTGTTTAAAATCAATTCACGCTCAACCAAAGAAGAAACGAACATTATCGCATAGACCCCCTACAGAAATTAGGTTTCTTGTTTAAAATCTTTTAGTGAAATTATTATTAAACTTTATTTGTAATCAAAGTAAAAATTTGCACATGTAACTAATAATTATTAGTTACATCTGCAAATTTTTACTTTAATAAATTTTATAAATTTATAAATAATAATAAAATAAATTATTTTAATAAATTTTCATATTTTAGTTCTATTTTATGATTATAATGCATGCCTATTTATTATTGATTTGGCTTCATTTGTTAAAATGATTATATAAAAAAATTATTATTGTTACCCCTAAATGCGCAGTGTTGTTTTTAAACAACATGTCAATTTTTCTAGAATTCTACTTTTCCGAATTAAATAAGAATTTTTTTAGTATTTATCCCACTTATAACTAGCCCAAACAAACACACACACAAAAAAAAAAATTACAAAGAAAAAAAAAATGCGCAGTGTAGGGTTTAGTCATGATGACTTATGAAAACTAGCTACGTGCGAAACCTTTGCACTTCTGTAACTGATCTCTATTGTATTTCAAGAATTTCCCACAACTTGTTTAATAAACTCTATTTTTAAAACCATTGCGAAGATATTCTGACACTGATACAAATATTCCAACTGAAAAAATAACCTGCAATTACTTTGGTTTCGAACGAAAACAGCTGAACGTGATTGGAATGCATGAATTTCTGGGACGTCGAACAGCCACTGCACTTTTCTTTTCCGGACCACTCGATGCAGTTTTCCCGCAGAAGAAAAAAACGTGAAAATAATTATCAAAATGTACATCATTCGCAAAAGAAGAATCGACAATTGTAAGATTTTTTAAAAATAATTCAGTAAATGATCTATCTACTCAGTATTCCTAGAAAAGAATAATAATTTCCGAGGGTTTACCATGGTTTGGCGGTAATTCGCCTACCAAGCTTTAGAATTCTTGGCACCATGATGATGAACTTGTCCGGTCATTCCATGCCAAATGACAAAAAGTGGAGTTCAAACTCTGGTACTTAATTTTTTTTTTTTTTTTTTTGCTCAGCCTTTTTTTTTTTTTTTTTGAGTTGGAGTAATTTATTTAGCGTCATTTTAAAAGTCTTGGAATAGGGTTTCATATCGTTTGTAACTTGACTAAGTTTCATGAGTTAAATGTCACAATGAAACCATTATTTGACCTAGAATATTTTTAAAAATATACTTTTCAAAAATCTGAAAATAAAAATTGCATTTTCCCCCCTTTAATGTGGTGTACATGTGGTAAAAGTTTCAGAATGGGATTGCGATGGATTGATGGAGCAAATGAATTATATAACTTTTTACCTTGGATTTTGAGCTTATTTGCAGAAGTATATTTCGCATCAAAACACAAAACTGATGTTTATATATTGTCTGATGAATTACATAATGGTCGTAACGCCAATTAAGTCGGGTAAAGCCACATTTTACGTCTAGTAAATATTTTGCAATTTACAAATACATATATTATTTTACTTTTCGCATGACGTGTTCATAATATATAATCGTTAAGCAATCAAAGTAGAAGGCGATTAACTGCATTTCAATCTTCGTATTTTCTCGCAGAATCATGTTTATTATTTTTAGTGCAACTGCTAAAGAGGATTTCTAAGGGGTGGGGGAGGAATTTTTAAGTTAAAAATAAGTTAATAAAAAAAAAACAGAGAAAAAGAAAAACCCAGTGGTGCCATCTGTCTTGACATGGTTTAAAAGGGGATCTGATCTGATAGGCTGAATGACTTTTAAAATGTAAAGAGATTATCTTGATCTTTTTTTTTTTTTTCGCACACTCAAGAGATGGCTGTATATGACACAGCGATTTAGCAGAAAGTTCTTTTACTTCGAGAAACTATAAAAAATACGTTAAATTGTGCTTAGAACTTTGAATTGGAAATATTTATTATATTTACATTTTTCCTTGTTGCGCTCCCTCATCTCCACTGATTATATACTATATCAGAAGTGCGCTAGTGCCGGAATACGTTCCGGTCCAGCTTTGATGTGAAGATATTTTTCCATCATATAAAAGTTGTTTTTAGCTAACTTTTGTCCCAGTTTTCATTTGAGCAATGAGAAGCGCCTTATTGTTTCACTATTATTTCCTTATCTATCACATGTACCTTTTACGACGAAACTTCCCAAGCACTGAGCCAAATTAAAATATTTCACAACACATAAAAATTTGCATTTTTCATAATATTTTCATTGCCATGCATCCGTTTGACTGTGAATATGCATCTTTTTCTTGCAATCTGCTACAATGCAAAATCAAACATTCCGTTGCTGCAAGCCTGTCCAGTGGGGGAGGGGGCACAGAGTATATATATACACACATATATATATATACGTACATTTAAAAAAACGTTGAAAAACGATAAAATGCAAGTGCATTCATGAAAATGGATTTGCATTTTACCGTTTCAAAAGCCCGAGATGCTGCTTTTTACGCATTTTGTTGCAAAAAATAAAATAAATAAATAAATAAAAAGATTCAAAACAAAGAAAAGTCATTTACTTCTTTTTAGGTATGTGAATGCAAATGAAAAAAAAAATTGGAGCAGTAGAGGGCAAAATTTCTTTGCTCAGGTTTCGCTCCGATTTCGAGAAATATCTCGTTGTTACGCCCTCCGCTCCCTGGTACTATAATAATAACAATAAATTAATAAATAAATATATATAGAAATTATGTATGTATATATATATATAATATATATATATATATATATTGCAATGTAATTTTTAAAAAAATCGGATCAGTGGTGTACAACAAATTTTCTTACTCAGGCTCCGCTTCAGTTTCGGGCAAATAATGTTTACACACATATATATATATATATACAGTGGAACCCAGTTATTCGCCCGCCTCACTATTCCAACTTGTTCAAGTAAAATTCAATTCATCATTCGTACTTGTCCTGCGATTCGTACGGTGCCAGGCTTCGAAGGTCATGGCCAAGGGCCACCTGGGTTGCCAGTTTGACTTTTTTTTAAGAAAAAAAATCGAGAAATTATGCTCATTTTGAACTCGTCTGGAAATCACTTGTTCCGCGTTCTGGATTTTTTTTAGATTTAATACTTTTCGAGATTTTCCTGACAATTTTTACTTTCTAAGGGGCCAGCAAGAGGAAGTGGTTGAAGAACTTTCTTCTTCAGAGAAGGAAAGTATTGAGGAAAGCATTTCCTTTCCTTTAAAGAGATGTGTTGCCCCTGCGAGAAAACAGAGAGTGGTGGAAAAATGGCATCCCAAAACTGCTGTGGTCAACAGCATTAACTTGTTCAACGACAATGTTATTGACCATTTTAGAAAAATCCTGAACAATCGTCAAAGGCAGACGATATTGGACGCTTTTAGAGAAAGAAACCCAAGATTCTTCTAGTGCAAAAAGACAGAAAAAAGAAAGAACAACAGAAAGGGAGAAAACACCTGAAGGGATGTTACCTGATGTTTTTTATAGAAGGGGACTCCTCTTCCAACAATTTCTCTTCCGCCTCTCAACATTCCATGGGGGGGGGGGGGGGGCTTTACTCATCCCTTCGTTTAAGATCACAATCTTTTTTAAGGATTTGGTAAATATATTTCTCGCAGTGATGATACAAAATATAACGCGACTGCTCAATTACTTCTGTGAATGAAACCATCTTCATCAGTTTTCCCGATTTCTGTGCATGGGGAACTAATCATTTAGTCAGCTGAATACTGAATGCCCCACTTATCAGTAACACATACACCAATTTCGGCTTCTGCAGGATGAGAAGAATAAAGTCTAGTTGTTAAACTTAGGATTTATATCAAAAGTGTTCACAGAACTTGAAGACTGACTTTCTTTAGAAGAAAATATTCTTTGAGAGTAATGTTAGAATATGAAGTTTTTATTGCACAAGGTCATAAAAAATAACGCACAACTGACATCTCAAAGAAATAAACAAAGAACAAGAATGAAACAAAGAGAAAGAGCATAACATTGAAATTAAAAACATAGATTAACACAACTTCTATGCGGAGTAACCTGAGCGTTGATTGTAGTTACACGTAGATGCACCGCGCGTAAATCTGTGTTGTAAATCGTTTGGCGCAATCTGTGAAAAATAAATGGCAACCTTTCAGCTCTGCAGTTCTGTCAATTATCAGACCGTGACTGCGTCATCGGGCGATCTAAAGAAACTGTTTCATTTTCTCGGCAACAATGGACGGGATATGAAAAATAGCCCATTTGGATTTAACCACACAAAAGTGTACGTTCTTTAATTAGTTCGCATTTCACTTCTACAGCAATGCCGCGTGAAAGATAGATACGTCTACGCAACTAAAAATCACAAACTTTTTGTTTTGTATTTGCACACTACATAAAGTTTGATTAGGTTAATTATTTATACCTATACATATTCATTTACTTGAGTCAAAGTATAAAAGGATGGTTGTTACATTTGATGCTTATCTGCTACTTTTTCTCGTGTTTAAAATAACTTCTTACCTTTATAATTGTTGTTCTTGTTATAGCCCATAGCAGAACTTCTCAACGGGAGACATATGCCCCCTTGGGGGCCACAGAGAAAAATAGTGAAATAGGGAAGCCATGAGTCACCAAATTGAGGCCACCGGACCAATAATTTCGAACTGTGATAAAATGTTTCACACAATGGCAAAAAAAAAAAGCACTTTACTATGACCAAATGTATCACAGCTCTAAATATGACAGGTTGTATTCTAGAAACAAGAACATGTTTACTGTGCTCAATGATCTATATAAATAAAAATGTAAGTGTTCGTTTGTTCATAACCTCAAATCTCCGAACGGATTTTGATGCGGTTTTCATCAATAGACAGAGTGATTCAAGAGAAAGGTTTACAGACCCATTAGAAAAAATCCGACATGAAGTTCCTTTTTTTTTAATTCCAATTTTACGCAAATTTCCACATAAATTCCCCAATGTGGGAGTAAAAAAACCCTTGCATATATTAATATAATATATCGATCGAAAGCGCTGATTTTTCTGTACAAGATGGAATATGGTCGAAGTTTCTAAGTCAATATGAACGCCAGTTATAAGCATTTTAGTTCGATTTATTAAGGCTTACCTTGATCCAAAGATAATAATTAGCAGTTTCCTCCACTCCGGGTCACAAAAGCTATATGAATAAAAATGTAAGTGTTCGATCGTTCATACAAGGTTGAACCTCATCTAGTTTACGGTTACGATTAAGTTCAGCCTTGGTTCATCACCTCAAATCTCCGTAAGTACTTCACCGATGCTTTGAAATTTTATCAGAACATGTGTTTTTATATATCACTTTTAATTTATTTCAACTTTGATTTAATTATTTCGTTTTTTAGCCTACTTTCCCGTAAAAGTAAAAAAATAATAATAAAAGCATGAAAGAAGGCTTAATGTATCGTGAAAATATCGTTAGAAATCAAGAAAAGTCAAAAATACGTTAAGTAATTAAATAAAGATTGAAAAATAAAAAATTTGAAAGTAGGGTTTTGAGATGGGGAAAAAGTGTGTCGGTCGGTCTGTCTGTCTGTCGGTCTGTCCCCCCCCCCCCTAATAACTTTTGAACGAATTGTCCGATTGGAAAAATTCTTTTTGCATTCGAAAGATCTCGGCGAGGAAATCTCATTTCCATATTTTACTTTTTGATTTGAACAATTTTTGTTCAATTTTGAACAGTTCAAAAAATTTTAACATTAGCGCCTATGGGTGAAAATGAAGCAAATTATGTAAACTCTGAGTTACAAGATATAAGTTCCCATGAACAAGCTCACTGGAAGAAGTTCTTGGCGTGAAATAATGATTTGAACAATTTTTGTTCATTTTTGAACAGTTCAAAAAAAAATTAACATACCGCCTACGGAGAAATTTTAATCCTATATAATTCCTGATCTAACGGACCGATTTGCTTGGAACAAACTTTATCGGAAAGCTCTTATGACGTAGAACATGCACAAATAGAAAGTTAATCCAGAACTAACGAGCCTATTTTCCTATGAAATTTTTTGATCGGGATTTTCAAGAATATTTTTTATCTAATGAATGAATAAATGAATAAGCAAAAGAATGAATGAATAAATGAGTGAATAAATACATGAATGACTTAATAAATAATGATTGAATAAAATATGTATTAACCGTTGAAAAAGGTATATTTGAAGCAATTAAGAACTAAAGCTAAACGAGAAAGACAGAGAGAGATATAGCTAGATTATAAATTTGAATTCGGTGTATACGGGAAAGTAGGCTCGTATAGTTCTAGACGGAACTTCTTCTTAATGTTTTATTAAGGAGAATGAGATACTGCAACTATTGGCAGGGTACAGCTATTTTGATTTTGATTCAGAAATTTTTTCTGTTTGTATTGAAGTATTTTTGCACTCAAAGATTAAGGGGAACTTTAAAACAAAGATTACTTATTTTGAGTGGCAGCAGTTTAATTTAGCTGTTTTCATTTTGATTTAAACATTTTATGTTTTTTCTGTTTGTATTGAAGTATTTGTTAGTATTTTTGCACTCGAAGATTAAATGGAACTTTAAAACAAAGATTACTTATTTTGATTTTTAACGGTTTCATTTAGCTATTTTCATTCTGATGTTAAAATTTTGTGTTTTTTCTGTTTGTGTTGAAGTATTTTTTTAATATTTTTGAACTTAATGATTAAGGGAACTTTAAAACACAGATTATTTATTTTGAACGGCAATTTTTTGATTTAGAATTTTTGTGTTTGTGTTTCTTCTGTTTGGCTAAGGCTTATGTTGGAATTTTTCAGTGTGCCGATCCAGACAATATCAAAATCTTCACAGACAATGGAACGAAAAAATAAAATGCCCGCAAGCATTGTGAAAAAATATAAAAGCTCAAGACCAATCAATCAAATTGAGCAATTTAGATCTTCTCATGTGTACAATTATATATTGCGTGTACTAGAATGGGTAAACCAGACAATCTGTATTTTCAGACAATGAAACAACAAGAATTGTCAAATGAAACATATTAGAAATATGCTTTCTCTTGCTTTTCCATCGAACCAGACTAAGCCACAGCAACGCGTGGCCGGGTACAGCTAGTATTATATATATTTTGAAGGCTTTCATATTTATTTGATGAAGAGTTGATCTGAACTTAGGGCAAATGAAACGAACTTTCAAAACTCCTTGAAGAAGCACTTTCATTAAAAAAATAAAAATAAAACCTAGAATTACACTAAATGCAATACAAGAGTTTCAAGGGCGTATTTTGTTTTGTTCAAGTAAAAATGAAGGAAAAATTCCGTACTCCTCCCTTTTCAGAGCTATATGTTCAGGAAACTTTTCAATTTTTTGGAAGAATTTGTCTACTCCGTTCCTCCTATCTCCCTCCCTCTGTGTCGTTAGTCTTTCTTTCAGATTTTTAGAATTCAAATTTTTTTGCAAATTTTAACCCCCCCCCCCACCCCTCCCTAACAATTGCTATTAGTTGATATTAGACGGTCTTCTCATTTTCGCTAGTGTTTTCCGTTTCATTTTCTTGAACTAATCAAAAGGTTCCTAGTACCTTTGAAATATTTTCACATAATATTCTTTGTATTATAACCATGGATTTTTATCATAAATTTGTCAATCTCATCATTCAATGAAGTTTGCTAAAAACTGACACAGATTTTTATCCTGTTTTATGTGCTCGTGCCTTCAGGACCTGGAACCACACACACATACACATGAATAAGTAAGTTAATATACATGCATGCATATATGCATACGTATATACGTGAGGAGAGCTACGAAAGGATTTGGTACCCACCCATAAGGGGACCATAAGCCGGAGAAGGTTGAGCGCCCCTGCAGAAAGGAACAGACGAAGCGTAGGATGAGATGGAGTTTCTCCAACTTCATTTGCGTTTCTAAGAACTAAAATTCGACGCTACAAGCTAATGTTCGGAATTGCAAAGTTGTTGGCTGCATCGATTCACTAACCATATAATTTAGTTTTCGTCTTTACACATTGGATAATGACTAGATTCTCACTTCAGCTTATCATTTGGTGGGTCCGTGCCAGTGAAACGTAACGAACACAAGGGCAACGCCGTTCGGATGACAAAACACCTTCCGCTCGTTTTCAGACATTTCAATGACTGTAGGTAAGGCTACCAGACTCAAAAGTCCAAATGGAGGACCAGACAAAGCTATAGATAATACACAAGAATTCTGGTATATTTCAGGGGTGATTTCTCTATAACTGACCTCAATATTGCAGCACATTTAAGACTCCCTAATTATGGGCGACTGTATGACACTAGGCATCGCAATCATCGACTCATTTCACAAAACATGGAAGCTTCGTTTTCAAAGTCTACAAATTTATGTATTTTCTTTTACTTGAACTCATAACTACGTCCAAAACTGAACATCAAAACATAAGGAGTAAGCATTTTTTAAATGAGGACAGGGCAGGCTATGGAAATGTTACCTCAAACTCTCACACACATTTTTCTTAACAACTTCTCTCTTAGCTTAATATGGTATTACGCGAGCCGTAGCTTAAATACTCATTATTAGTTCAAAATGGCCTGAGACGCGTTACGCGTATAAAAGAGGAATCGTCGTAATACATGGACTATCACTGTCATCTAGCCAAAACAAAAAAAAAATTACACTAGATGGAAACGATACAGTGCACAGTGTAGAAGAAGGAAGTAGTGCAATGTACGTTGCAGCGAGTTTTATAAATGCAGTATAGGGTCATTTCATGTCAAGTGGACCAGTAATTCCACCATCCCCAATCTTCACGAAATTTTGTGTGTTACTTCTAGTATGTGTAAAACTAAATTTTAAAAAGTTTTAGAGATCCGAAAATGTTAGAAACTGAAATAGTACGAGCCATTTTAAATGTGTTTTCGGCGAGCACACATTTAAAATGGCTCGTTCTTCGCGCGTTCTTAAAATGGCTCGAACTTCGCGAGCACTGCTCGCGAAGTTCGTGAGTAACGCGTGCACTAAGTATTATAAGCGTGCATTAATTAAGTGCTATATTGGGATGTCTCCCTGTAATAAGAACACCATTTTGATAGTTACTCTGCCCAGGCATATTTGTTTTTTTAGTAGACCGGTAAAGCCTGAAAGATCATAAACTAACAAATGCAAACAGTTTTCAGAACATGCAGTCAGCCGAGACACAAAATTCACTCCTGCAATCCAAACTTGAACTTTGAAGTGTTGAAACTCAGCAGCAAATCAATTTATGAATTTTATACTTGGCAGATTTTCAAATCAAATGTTTGGCTTCTAATTCGCAAAGCTAAGAGAGTCTTAACTTGATTAATATGAAGCTAGAATCAGTCAAAGGTACTGCCAAAAATTTAAGAGAAGATTTTACTTATCTTCAAATGCTCATGTCTTGGGTAAAACTAAATCAGTTTTATTGACGTAATTTGCATTAAAAAGACTAAATCTTCCCTTATTAGTCCTCGCTGTTTGGAAAACATGCTTCAAACTTTAAAAAACTGAGTAGAAATGTGATCGGAAACAATGCTAATTTTCCTATTAATTTAACTTTATAAAAGCACTTGTGTTGGTCCAAGGTGGTTTCATGACCAGTTTTTTTTTTTTTTTTTAAACTGAGAATTCTATTTTCAAGGGGTAAAACTCAATAGTTGGGCAGTGCTAAATATGGATCACAGACCAATTCTGGGTCTCTTAATGGAACCCAAATTCAGGTAAACTTTATCTTGCCTGACGGTGATAAGTCTCAAAGTCATAATAAATTTTTAATGATCTCGAAGATATTTTCTTCAACAAACCGAATTAGATTCTATGAATATGTACTGGCGCTAGCTATAGCCATGATAAAGATAACATGGTCAACGCGAATTCAATAGTTATCTTTTCTGGAAGGCCGATAAAATTAACCAGCTGGCCCACTGGAATGTATGAAGTTGTTCAAAGGATCATTTTTAAAACCAAATACCATATACATGTCAAAATACGTTACCATTTATTGTCATAAATACAAACAAATGTCCAATTTAATAAAATAATTTTTATAAAAAAACAGAACCGACTTCAAATTAAAAATTGCGCTAAAAAGTAAAAAATAAATTCATTCTTTAGACAAAATCGATGTGACTTTTAAACATAGTTTTAGAAGTCGGTGCAAAATCAGGATACATAAAATCTTTTGTAATCATGAATCCCCAATTACAAATATATATATTTTCGCAGAATTAGCAACAGTTCCAATATATCAAGTAGCAAATGGTATAATGGTAATTAAACTCATCATTTTGCACCGACTTCTAAAACTATGTTTAAAAGTCACATCGATTTTGTCTAAAGAATGAATTTATTTTTTACTTTTTAGCGCAATTTTTAATTTGAAGTCGGTTCTGTTTTTTAATAAAAATTATTTTATTTTATTCTTTTTAGTGTAAATACATTTTGTATATATATACTCTTTTTAAAAAATCCATATCAAAGGGCAAAACTTCTTTGAATTAATGACACTAAAAACTAATCATTTGCATGATAAATTCCCTTTTGAAGTCTGTTTTAGCAAACAAACTGATTGGATTAATTTTTGCCTCAGAGAAGCCTTCAGTCAAACTCTTGCTGTAATTTCTTTTAATATTACAGCCCATGACAACAAACATGTTTTTAACAATGCTTTTATATTTATTAATAGATTTCCCAACAAAGAAAAATCAAGCCAAGCCTTTCCAATTAAAATAAAAAATACTTATTTTTCACTCGTAACGTTTTTCTAAAAAACAAATGTAGGCAAATTGATTTGCAATATTTGAGTTAGACGACCCTCTATCGATTAAAGAAAAAATCATCAAAATCGGTTCATTTAGTCAAAAGTTATGGATGAAAAAACAAAAAAAGTACTACATTTCTGCCAATTACTTTTGTTCTATTTATTGAATATGGTCAAACGAAGGTACGGGACCTATGGGAAACCACCCTCGATCGATTGAAAAAAAAATCATGAAAATCGCTTCATCCGGTGAGAAGTTATGAGTGGACAAACAAACAAAGAAAAAAAAAACGACATACATACAATATGAATGTATAACCTCCTTCCTTTGTGAAGTCGGTTAAAAATCAACTAATTTTATCTTCTTGGCTGGAGGATCATCAGCTGATAATAGGACAGTTGCAACAAATAAGGGAGAAGCAACGCGAACTGATTACTTTCACTGTGCTTACATTTCCAAACTACATCTTTCTTGCAAAGTACTTACCTCGTCAATTTCAACTTTTGAGACATAAGTAAAACAAGAAGTTCCGTCTAGAACTATACGAGCCTACTTTCCCGTATACACCAAATTCAAATTTATAATCTAGCTATCTCTTTCTCTCTCTTTCTTATTTATCTTTAGTTCTAATTATTGAAAATATACCTTTTTCAACGGATAATACATATTCATTCACTCACTCATTCATTCTTTCATTTATTCAGCCATGCATTTATTCATTCATTCGTTACCTCATTCAAGTGTTTATTCATTCATTTACGCATTCATGTATTTATTCACTCATTTATTTATATTTTCATTTATTCAATAATTTATTCATTCATTCTTTTCCTCATTCATTTATTCATTGATTTATTCTTTCACTCTTTCATTTATTCATTCATTCATTATTTCACTCATTGAGTCACTGAGAAATATCCTTGAAAATCCCGATCAAAAAATTTCATAGCAAAATAGGCTCGTAAGTTCTGGATAAACTTTCTATTTCTACATGTTCTACGTTATAAGAGCTTTCCGATAAAGTTTGTTCCAAGCAAATCGGTCCGTTACATCAGGATTTATATAGGGTTGAAATTTCCCCGTAAGCTCTGTGTTAATTTTTTGAACTGTTCAAAAATGAACAAAAACTGTTCAAATCAATATTTCACGCCGAGAACTCCTTTCAATAAGCTTGCAATAGGAACTTGGCTCTTGTGCCCAGAGTTTACAGAATTTGCTTCAATTTTGTTCATAGGCGCTAATGTTAAAATTTTTTGAACTGTTCAAAATTGAACAAAAGTTTGTTCAAATCAAAAAGTAAAATATAGAAATGAGATGTCCTCGCCGAGATCTTTCGAATGCAAAAAGAATTTTTCCAATCGGACAATTCGTTCAAAAGTTATTAGGGGGGGACAGACCGACACACAGACAGACCGACAGACAGACTGACCGACAGACAGACCGACAGACAGACAGACAGACAGACCGACAGACACTTTTTCCCCATCTCAATACCCTACTTTCAAATTTTTTATTTTTCAATCTTCATTTAATTACTTCACTTATTTTTGACTTTTCTTGATTTTTAACGATATTTTCACGATACATTAAGCCTTCTTTCATGCTTTATTATTATTTTTTTTTACTTTAACGGGAAAGTAGGCTAAAAAGCGGGAGTGATTGCGCATGATTCCCCAAATTGTAGGAGGGCAAATTATGGTTTTTCCACAAAATTATCCGACAACAAACAATCTGTTAAAAACTTTGTGTAGGTAAATTTCTTTGGTAGCCAAAAGATCAACTAAATCTTTGGTTATATACTCCTCTAAAACAACCCTGTTGTAAAAATTTGCCCGAAAAGAAAACCTTAAACCCTTATATGCGAAAAGAACCCTTTCATGCAAAACTCTCCGCCGTAAAAAGTTATGATATCTAATTTGCCCGCCATGTATCTTTCTCTTCCTCTCCAAAAAAAAAAAAAAAAAAAAACCTTTTCCGCGATGACCATTGATACCTATTTGGTCTGACAAATTAGCATCCTCCATCTCCCCCCCCCCCTTTCATCACATATACTTCCACTAGAACCTTCCCCACCGCCCACTTCTTACCAGTTTTGAGTAATAAAATCATTTAAATATTAATTTTCTAGTTTTTTTTGACCTAATTTGGTATGTACACATTTTTGGACTTAAATGAGTACCTAAGTGATACATTCCTATTAGTATTTCTTCTGTGACATTCCGTGATGTGCGCCATTAGAGATGCTCTCAGATTTCGGACCTTTTCTTTGCGCTAAGCACGAAAAGGAACCTGTGGTCGACGTGGGGAAACATTATCACTGTTAACCTTGTTTGAAAAATTAAATGGAGCAAAGTTTCTGCCGTAAAAACCGAAACAGGGAGTAAAAGAAGGTTCTCAAAAGGTTGGAATGTCAAGAGCGATGAACTCTCACTACAGGGCTTGAATCTCTTGTTGATGTCACGGATATTGTTCATATGTAAACTCGAAGATTGTATGGCTTGTATAATGTGTAAAATACTTTTGAAAAATATTTTTACGAAACAAAAAATGAAAGAAACAAAGGAGGGAAAAAGCCACATTGTGCGAAAATTGATTAGGGCAGTACCAACCTTAGACTATCTTGCACGGAATTGCTATGTCATCCTAATGTAAAACGACAAGGGAAAAGAGCGATTTTACCTCCAATCCAGCGGCGCCAAGCAGGTTGCTGTTGAGGACGGCCACCAGGCACTTGAAGCGCACCGATTCGCCAAAGAGAACCCTCACAGCGCTCATCGCCTCCACGACTCGAGAGTGTCCACTCTCCCCGCTACGGCATACGACGGTCAGCAACTGCGAAACAAACAATCACTTGGAGTCATGTACACAATTCGATTGCAAAGTGAAGAAAAATGATACAGTGCTTTGGACATCGCTCACAACAACATGTCAGATACATAAATGGGATGAGTCTAAGGTCGACCAACACAAAAAGAGAGACAAACAAAATTCAGAGAAATAATAGCTTTGCCATACTAAAGTATTGAGACATAACCTATTAAACTATATATCCTATCCTTACTTCATTGTGATACAACTAGTGCCCTTGGCAGAGCTAATTTAAGAGACAGAAGCAACAAAAGCTAAAGAGACATTTTATTAACTAACTTAATTTAAACTTTACAAATAGAAAGAACGAGACAGCAATACTGATGCTATTACAAAACTAGTTAACATGAACAATAATTTACTTTAACACTTTCCCTTGTTAGCTGGATTTTGTATTTTTAAAATAAACCCATTTGACTACACAATGTCAATAGTCTTGTCTTCATCAGGGGTTTCGTTAAGATGTCGGAATCTTGTTTCTCAGTCGACACTTGTTCAACTTTCAGTTTGCTCTCTAGTACTTTCTCGCGTACAAAGAAATGCTTTATTTCTATGTGCTTAGTTCGTCGATGATATTCAGGGTTGTGTGACAACTTTACGGCTGCCATGTTATCCACTTGAAGTGTGGGAATTTCTTTTAAATTCAGTATACACTGAAATAATCTACGGAGCCAAATGACTTCTTTGGCTGCCTCTGATGCTGCTATAATTTCAGCCTCAGTCGTTATGAAGTTGCAACAATGGGTTGCATTTGACTGCGCTAAGAAATGGCTCCTCCAGCGTATAGCATAATATATCCGGAGGTTGATCGACCAGTTTCGGTACAACCGCCAAAATCTGAGTCACTGTAGGCAAGATCAGACCATCAAATACATAAGGGCGCCAACTGCTTGCCTTTTTCTAATCTTGAATCTATACTAATATTATAAAGCTGTAGAGTTTGTTTGTTTGAACGCGCTAATCTCAGGAACTACAGGTCCGATTTGAAAAATTCTTTCAATGTTAGATAGCCCATTTATCGAGGAAGGCTATAAGGCTATATATCATCGCGCTAAGACCAATTGGAGCGGAATTCCGAAAATTGCATAAAATAGTCATTTTCAATCGGAAGAAATTATCGCATCCTTTCGAGCTTGATATCATTGAAAGGCCCGTAAAAAACTATCCTAGAAAGAGTTTTGTCCTTCGTGCTAAAATTGGACGCGTCTGAATTAACTAGAAAAGAAGTATAAGCGTTTTTCTCCGTAGTTTGAAATTATTTTTTTCACGGTAATTAACTTTAATTTTATTTTGCCCAGATGATGATCGTTTTATTTTATTTGCATTGTTGCATCGTTGCAACAAATGTAACAGTTGCCGTGTGAACAAACAAATCAACGCAGTTTCCATTGTTAAACAAATAAAAAAAAGAATAGTCAACGTTTCTAGCATTTTGATGAGGCATCGCTGTATTTGCAAAATATAATTTAAGATAGACCGTGCAACGCCGGGCGTCGCAGCTAGTCTTTTAATATAGGAGTAGTTACAGATTTGCATTTTTCAAATCCAAAACGCTTGAATATTTTTCTAGCATATCTTTATTGACTTATTGTTATTGAGCTGTCACTATGGCGATCAATTTCAATACCTAGAAAACAATTGACTTCTCCTACAGTGATCTTGAACTTTGCTTCAAGTTCTTTTATGAACATTTCAGAATCATGTTGGTCACTTGCAGCAATTAATCCATCATCAACATACAATACTATTAGCAACCTCCTTCCATTTCTTTCTCGAATGTAAAGGCATGGATCGGCTTCACTTGCTTTGAAACCAAAATCTTGCCAAAACATTTATTCCAACAGCGTGGCGATTGTTTTAGGCCATGCAAACTACGCTTTAGACTGCATACACTTCCTGTGCCGTCTTGGAACCCTTTTGGCTGTTTCATGTAAATAGTTTCTTCGAGATCTCCATATAAGAATGCGGTTGACACATCGAACTGTCTCAAGTGCATTCTTTCTTCAGATGCTATACTTAATATTGCTCGTATTGTGCCTAATTTGGCGACTGGACAGTAGGTTTCACTATAATCAATGTGTTTTCGTTGACTGCATCCCTTCACAACAAGTCTGGCTTTATATTTGTCGATGCTAACCATCTGAATTTCTTTTAATTTTATAGACCCACTTACAGGGTATTGCTCTAGACCCAACTGGTAGTTCAGTCAGTTCCCATGTCTGATTCCTTTAAAAGACTCATTTCAGTGTTCATAGCTTTTATCAATTTTTGCTATTTTTGGCTCTTACTGCTTCTTCATACGTATCGGGATTTTCCTTGCCATTTATATGTAACTCTGCTTCCATAATATAATCCTCGAAACGTTTGGGTTTTTTCAGATTCGAGCGATTTCTTATCTCTCTGTTTGATATAGACTCTGTATAGTCTTCTTCACTATCGGTCTCAGTATCACTTGTTAGAGCTTCTTGGCTTTCAAAACCTTGTTCAGTTTCTTTCTCTTCTATTTGCTCTTCTTGATACTTTCCCTGATTTGTTTCTTTTTCTGCTTTATCTGGTAATAATATTTCAGTGCGATCATCCCAATTTCCTGTTCTTTCCTGAAAGATTACATCTCTTGACAGAATTACGCGATGCTCATTCTTTATCCAAATTCGGTATCGCTCATCGCCATCATATCGCCTTTGACTGCTTTCTTGTCCATTTTTCTTCGTCTTTGAATTGGAATATGAGCATAACACGTAGATGTTTGATACAAGGCTTCTTTTTCAACCAAAGCTCATAAGGACTTATACCTTCTACTGATGATTTCCCTGTTCTGTTCAATATGTATATGGCAGAGTTAACTAATTCAGCCCATAATGATGCAGAGAAATTGGCTTCAGAGTTTGCATATTTAAAAGTTCTGGCCATTTCGACTATTGTGCGCATTTCACGTTCACAGCCTCCATTCTGTTCTGGGGTGTTAGGAGCTGTCAGCCTTTGAGAATTCCTTTTGCGTCAAGAATTGCACGAACGCTTTCATTATCAAATTCACCACCGTTATCACTGAAAAATTCCTTTATTCAATGACCCGTTGCTTCGGCATGTGCAAGAATGTGGCCTAGCACATTTTTAACTTCTGACTTTTCTTTAACGAGGTAACCATAGCGAAACTTGGTAAAATTGTCCTTAAATACGACAAGATACCGTTTCTTCTGAAAAGACTCATCGAATGGTTCACAGACGTCCGCTAAAATAAGTTCTCCTGGTTCAGAAGCTTTCTTTCTCGTGCCGAACGATAATCGGTGTGTTTTTCCATAAACGCATGGTTCGCACAATTCTTTGTCTGAATTTACGATGACACCTAGTTCTTTTTCTAGTATATTCTTAACGTGGCGCTTTTTCTTCAGATTTGGCTAGAAGCATCCAACTTAATTTGAATGACTTAAAATTACTTGGCAAAATATTCAAAACTTTACACACCAATAACAATTCTGGGGGTTTGTTTTCCCCTCTCGCTATAAGCCCGTTGTTCAGTTCAGTCCACAAACTGCTTAGCTTTGCAATATGGGTTGAAATGTCATCGCTTGAAATCCAACTGAAGCTGAAAAATTCACTTCAAATTTTGAAGAGTTGGTCTTTTGACGATGCTTCGAACAACATTTTCAATGCTTCCCAAGCTTCATATGCTGATTCTTTGTCCGTGATGATCTTCTGATAAATGGGATCTATTATCGTACAGGCGATCATACTTTTGGCGTAACTGTTGGCTTTCCGGAACAAATTCAATCACACTTCATATTTCTCGACGGCTGCTTCGTCTGCTGTGCTCGGTATCTCTTCCGGCTTCTTTAATTTACCATCGATTAAGTCCAGTGCTCATTCATGGTAATTTAATATGTCTCTAATCTTCCGTCTCCACATTGGAAAATCTGCTTCTCCAGAAAACGGCTTTACAGTTCTTGATAAATCCATCGTAAGTTCTTGATAAATCCATCGTAATATACGCTAAGGATTTTGCTAACTATATCTTCTTTTTTAAATTAAACTGTAAAAACGCACAATGAGCATGCTATCGCCCATAACCTACTACAGTATTGAAATATAACCTATTAAACTATATATCCTATTCTTACTTCATTGTGCTACAACTAGTGCCCTTGGCAGAGCTAATTTAAGACAGAAGCATTTCTTATAACAAAAGCTAAAGAGACATTTTATAAACTAACTGAATTTAAACTTTACAAATAGAAAGAACGAGACGGCAATACTGTGTTCATCGTATTCTGTGCCAATTGGAAATAATTACCGATTTCGATACAATCTCCGCCACTTTGTAAAGTCAAATTTGCTCTGAAGAATTTGATGTCATCAAGCGGCTGATTTTAAAAACCGTCATTACATTTAAAATAAGTTTTATGTTTCCTACGTACTACTGCAATTTGTTCCAGAAATAACCTTTTCTTTTTGGTAAAATACATCGCCTTATATCTCGCATTCTGAAACATTTAACTGATTAAAATTTATCCTCCCGATCAAATTTTCAAATCAGATGAGCCTTAATTATATGATGGGAAATACCAAGAGCTTTTTAAATATACTTTGAAGTTTAATTATGAATACGCTGCAGGAAACAAAATTTTAATCAAGCAGATTATTGAATATTAGGGAAAAAATGGGCAATAAAACACAACGATAAATTTTACTCATTTTCAAACGTTATTGAACGCTTGGTAACCGATTTCTCGAGTTAAACCTCAATCAGTTGGTATTAAAAATGGATATATACAATCAAACTATGATGTCAAGTAAATGAATTGAGCGTACGCTATATCAAAGCATGAATTCTTTTCCCACTTTTTGCAACTCATGCACGTTTTGATATGCGACGCTCTTTATGACTCATTTTTTTTTCACGTGGTCAATAAATTGAAATATCTGGAAATTTGACTTTTAAAATCGGCGGTAATTAAGCGGTGGTTTTACATTGTTTTCACATTGAGATGTGAATCAGTTCCGTTAAATTTGATTTTAAACAACTGATTTCATTAAGCAGTGTTTTTAATAAGTATTATTTTTCGATTGCACCTACCTCAATGGCTACGATTCTGGACCTCATGTGTGTACTGGTGATGCAAGAGGCGATGCTAGCCAGTCCCGTCTTGTGATCCGACAGTTTGGAAACTGCCAACTATAAAGTAAAAAACATTATATTCTTCCCCACCTCCATGCATTCAATGCGCATTCACACATATATATCTATTTATGTATGAAATTCCTTAATCTTCCCCGATTAACCAGAATTTCTCTGAAACGGATCTGTTCAGTCCAAATTAGGACGGTTAAAAGAGGCTCTTCTTGCTACTAGGCCATGTTAAAGCTGTACATTTAAACTAAAAAATGATATCAAAATACGAGGGGCGGGGAGCCCGAAACCTGCATTGGAGATCAAAAGAAGATTTGTGCCTTGCATTTCTATGGAAAGTTAAAAGTGCAGAATATATTAGTCTTGGTAAAGTAACTTTTAGCACAATTAGTTGAAGAAGTTACGATTTAAAAAATCATTCTGAAAGTATATTTATATTTATTCTTGCTACGCACCTCAGTCAGATACCTTGAGGAGAAAGGTCGCACTCGTGACCATGAGAAAGGCGCGCAGGGATAAACCCGCGGCAGGAGGAATGCGCCAAAGACTTTTCACCACCAGGCCCCAACCTCTTAGCCGGAGCCTTAGGTTTGTCGAAACGTGGAGGAACATGCGCCAAAGACTGGAACCGATGACTCTGTTTGCACATCCACTCAAGATATTAATGAAGAATCTGACCATCCTAACGCCTTTCTTCGCGAGAAATCGCCGAAGTTCTTTCAATTGCTGAACATATTATTCAAGAAGATCTCCTAGTAAGCTAACGCAGAACTGGTGCAGGATTTTCCCGGCACCCACTCGCTACTAGGCCAGGAAGAAGTCAGCGACGCTAAAGTGGCTGTAACACTCATCAAGATCCTAAGTAAGATCACCAGCCTTTCTCACTTCGTCAGCAGGTACACTGCCTTTTTTGCTGGTAGCTTTGTACCTGCCACTTAAACTTGTAAATCTCCTTCCTCTCCCAACGCAGTACCTGTTGACACACACCAGCTCTACGCTTCGGCTAACAGGTTTGGGGTCTGGTGGAGAAAAGTACCTGTTGACACTAACAATAAATTCATCCCCTTAATGAGCAGATACTAACAAATACTAACTCCATCATAAATCAAGTAAATAATATACCACCCAATGTAATTACCCCCCCCCCCCTCCCAACTATTCAGAGTTCCTTGAGAAACTTGAAACTTTTACCCCAGATTTCAAAATTAAAATCACTCGTCGTAACGAGTGCTGTATTTTTATCCAAAACCATCGAGAACGCACTAACGTGCTTAACTACTTCAGGGATAATAAAGTTGAGTACTATATCAAGATCAAACCCACCGAAAAGCATAAGAAATACGCCATTCGTGGTCTGCCAGTCAGTGCGGCCACTAAAGTTATATCCTCTGAAATAAAAACCTTAAACTTTGATAGCCGCTAAGTTTCCCAAATGACCGGCAAAAACCAAAAGACTGTACCCCCTTTTTCAAATTCAACTCGCAGACAAACGCAGTAATAATCACATCCTCCAGCTTAATAATATTCTTTTCACCACCATCAAAATTGAACCCTACAAAAACAAAAGTACCGTAATCCATTTCGCCCAAAATTTCGTTAAGAAATCCAAAGGCACCATATGTACAGGAGACCACCCCCGTAGGGCGTGCCCCAATCCTAAGGACCCCTCTAGGCAAAAATGCATTAATTGTGGTGATAACCACACATAATCTTATCGAGGGTGCAGGGCCTTCCCCAAAATTAAAATCAACCTCAGAAATAACAAGCCCATATTAACAGGAAAACTTTGAACTCTAAATTTATTGACCTGTTCCCGTCTTACTCCAATGCTACGAATCGTTCCTCTGCCCCTATGCAGTCAGGCAATAATGCTCCCAAGGAGCTACTTGAATTATTCAATTTTCTCAAGGAACTTAAAACTCTGCTTAACTTCAAGGACCTCATACAAAAATTGAAGAACATTATGCCAGCGCTTAGAAAGCAGTCCAGTATTTTTGAAAAGCTACTCCTTATTGGCCAAGCCCTCATGGACTAGAACAAACAGAGCTCCCTTCATGCTCTTCTCTTTTACTCTTTACTTTATTCTACTAATTTATTAACCCCCCCCCCCCCAAAAAAAAAGCCCTAAACTTTTTCTTTTTATCTTCTGCTATTCTTTATAGCAACTAACATATATCCTTGTGATCGTCAAGAAAGAAATCAGCCGTTTAGTTTTCGACGTGTAGAGCTGTTATGTTCCACTGAACCAATGAGAGGACAGGGAGGTAGGTACTCCCGAGGTTCGCTACATTTACATATGCGTACTATTTATATTTCATGTAATTATTTCTGTTCTTCCCTGAAAATTTTTCCCTCATAAGCTTTTTCATTTTATGCTTTTTCAATCAAAGCAATATAACTTAGCACTGAAATCAGAACGCCCCAGAGAAAAGAAATAGGATCCCCACTCCAGATCAGTGAGAGCCATATCTATTAAACAAGCAAAATCCTGAACTGTTCTTTTGACATTATTTAAATTAACTAAAGTCAGCGTTTTCTCGAACAATGTTACTGAAAAATTAAGAGTCTTTTCAATTTTTTTAAAGGTTGGACAACTTGTGATAGTGTAAATTTTTTACTAAATCATGTAATCAACTATTGCCTTCGTTTCAAAATGTACCATTGATTTTTGATCCCGGAGCTGGGCAGCGTCAACTCATCCTATCATCGGGTCGATAAAAGGAGGACCCACTAAACACCGAGTATTCCGCTTCAGGCTGACTTCCTGATAGGAACATCTGGGTCTGCCCCCGATGTCCTCGGTCTCGTAAGCTGACATGGGCATAGCAGGCATTGCTCGGGCTGACACAATGCTGAGTTAAGTTAAAGTTTATTTTGTTGATTTTTTATCATTATAAAGACAAAACTAACATAAAAAATAGGTGAAACATGCATAATTCTGCATTACGGAACGCACATGCTGCTGGTAACAAGCCTGTATTTTATTGTTAAAAATTCTGTATGCACCATGGGTTTTTGACCTGGGAGTATTACATATGTCTCTGACAGGGATTGACTCTTGGCTTAGAGAGCAATGGACCTTCAAATTTGACTTTTTTTTTTTTTTCAAATTACCAACTTTGAGACCGTTAAACTACAACATTCATGAGTGAACTATGCTGTTTTATATTTTTCTGAATACTATACTATAGTGAGAAATTAATCTAATACTTATTTGTGTGGTTTGCTCATATCTTTAGCAGGTATTCATGGAGAAAAACGGGACAAAATGCAACTAAAACGCCAATTTCGAATGACCTTTGCTCTCAAATCCCTGAGTGACAGACGAAATTATTTGTACTCACATGTACCTATCGATAGTATCAAGTAGTATCCAAATTTAAAAAAAAAATGTCATGGGTCAATCACGGCTTTAGAAGTAACACAATCAGATACATTGCGCCATACATTTCGTGAGCTGAAAATTTGACCCCTCTTCAAGGACAAACATGTCAGACCTCAAAGGGACACTCTTCACTTTTTTTTAACTCAGTACTTCTTACATATCCTGAAAGTTTTAGGAAAATTAAAGACATCAGCTATCACACCTGTATTCATTTTGTCCAATTAAAAAAAAATGAATCTTTACTTTTGCCTCTCTAAAAGTTTCTTCGATTTTCAAATTAATTGAACTTTGATGATTTGATACAAAGAAAAAAAGTGTACTCACCGAACTTTTAGTGCATGCTTTTAAACAAAGCAAACAATAAAATTCGTCTATCTAGAAGAAAAAAAAAACTTTTTATTCATTCGATTATCATCTTTCAATCTGTGTACACACTTTCGACATTGATCATTACCGTTGTAGAACAAATGAGCAGAAAAAAAACTTATTACCTTATCACTTATTTGATGCAGTAACGTCATAAACTCGGATATTGTGATTTTTGAGTTTGTACTACACTGTGATTGCAATCATCATAGCAATTATCTCCATAGTACTAGCCCAAAAATCATGATTGTTTTGAGTTATGACGTGGTTACAGCAAATGAACGATGTGAAACGTTAAATATGGCAAATAAATTTTTCAAATTTATGCTCAAAGGTTTAAACAACTTTTAGACATTTTGGTTTTTCTGTTTGACGACAATTTGTTTTGTTTAACACGTTCACGCCGTGGCCGATTTTCATGTTTTTCACGGTGAGGCGGCGCTCGAATTGATGCTGTGCTCCCGATGAGAGAGTTTATAGTGCGGCCCAGAGGTGGTATGCGCCGCCCGATGAGACAGTCAATTTCCAGAGCCCCCTATACTAAATGCCTTCCGATATGAGAGAAAAAACGGCCGAAAAAAGTTCTCCGCTAGGTGGCGTGGATAACCTGTATTTTCGACTTTAAATTTCTTTTAAGAAACTAGTTAGATTTTAATCAAAATTATGGTCCATTGCGTTGTGCCGTATTGATCTTCAGATTCAAAATCTGAAAAAATAATTTTTCATGAATTCCCTACCGACGAAGGACTACGAACAAAGTGTCTAGACAGCTTTGTCTAGACAAGGTATTTTTTTTTTCTTTTACTCCAATGTGTGTTGAAATCACAACGTTAAAATCATTGTTTCAGAAATTCATCATCAATGGGCCTGCATCTACCAGATGCGTGGTGTGTATATGAAAAAATCACACAGAGACGTTTGCAAACAACAACACAAACATTTATTCAAGACTGAACTAACACCAAAAGAAGCAATCTTCTACATTAATTCTTACCTTATATACGTAACAGAGTGGCACTCAGCGCCCTCTTTAATTTTATTTTCAACATCCTCCCCCCCCCCCCCCTTGAGACTCGGAATGAGTCTCAAGCTTGTAAAAGACATTGTTGAACAAGTCAAGTCTTTTCGGAACTCTTACACATCTACCAGAGGATGTGTATCTTTTCAACACTAAGTTAGGTGCTGATCCACCTTCAATTTTACAATCAGCGCAAGAATTAGATGCCTCTGCACTCAGTTTCCTATCCGAAAATTCGCTTTTTTTCATTTGCCTGTAACTCTAAAGGAAAAATTCGCTGAATTGGTCGTAAAAATGAGCCATGCTGAGTTTTAAGTTTCACCGTACGAATTTTTCCATCGCTTCCCGGAATTACCTCGATAATTTTTGCTAAGGGCCAAAATAAACGTTTTTTGCTGTCGTCTCCAACTAACACAACCTCTCCAAAAATGGGCTCACGGTATTGTTTTTCATTATATTTTTGCACCAGTTGACTAAGATATTCCTTCCTGAAGCGTTGTCGTAAATCCTTTAGCAATTTACTTCTATATTTAATTCTTTTATTAAAATTCAAGAAATTTAACTCACCAATACCCTCAACATTGGAACTTCTATTCTCAATAAGGAACATTGCAGTTGTCAGAGGTATCAATTCTTGCGGGTCTTCGGAGACATAAGTTAAGGGTCGACAATTAATTATGGACTCACAATGACAAATTATAGCATAGAGTTCTTCGTAAGATAATACAGATTTCCCTAAAGTGCGTTTCAACAATTCTTTTATAGTCCGCACCAACCTCTCCCACCACCCACCCCACCAACTTGCGGTAGGGGGAATGAATTTCCAACGAATTTTCTCAATTCTCACTTCCTTTAAAATTTTATCCCAATTTAATTTTGCAAGATCATTATATGCCCCTCTAAAATTGGTCCCGTTATCACAATAAATTGTTCTAGGCCGTCCGCGTCGAGAAATAAACCGACGGAGTGCCATGAGAAAAGAATCTGAAGAAAGAGAAGTTACAAGTTCCAAGTTAATAGCCCAATACACCGCGCACGTGAACAGTGCTATCCACACCTTGCCATCATTTTTCAAAAACAAAGGACCTGCCAAATCAATTCCTAGAATTTGGAACGGCGCTCAATCCGAAACCCGATCGGGTGGTAGAGGAGTTGCTTCACAAGACATGGCTTTAACTTTAAACCTCTTACAAATTATACAATGAAAAATAACATTTTTTACGGCTTTTCTAGCTCTAACTATCCAAAAATTTTCTCGCAACAAACATAGCATCATTTGAATCCCAGCATGACAATTTTTGTTATGCAGATTTCTAATAAGGAGCCTAGTAATTTCACATTTGTCTGGTAAGAGTATTGGGTACAAAAAAGATTTATTATCATCTCTATTCAAGATCCTCGTTTTTACTCTCAAAATACCTTCATCATCTAAGAGTGTTTCAATATAATGTGAAGATTTAGAAAGCGCCAAATAATATTTTTGGACTAACCGAATTACATTCTTTTCAGAATTTTCAATTTCTAACTGTGAAAGTTTAGAGTCCTTAATTTTTTCATTACTACCTTTGCAAGTTCTTACGAATCTAAACACCCACGCCAATACTCTTATCATTTTATCATAACTTGAAAATTTAAGTTGATGCCAAGGGGGTGCGTCATTTGATAGATCAATATTCACGACTTTCGTCTTTCTTCTTTCCAATTCTACCTCATCACATGAACAGAGACTTTCCCCAAAGGGCCTTCCCACCAACGATTAATAAGCATTTGCTTGGGGGAACATCCACAAGATAATACATCAGCAATATTCATTTTACCTGGTACGTGTTTCCACAAATGACCCCGCGTTAAATCTCGAATTTCCTTAATTCTATTTTCTACAAAAACGGACCAAGTACCCCGTTCATTAATCCACCAAAGCGCAGTTGTGGAATCCGTCCAAAAGGTAACCTTTATATCTGGTAAATTTAAAGCATTAGTAATCGATTTTACAAGTCTAGAGCCGATACAGCACGCCATTAATTCTAAACGAGGAATACTTAAGGGTTTCAAGGGTGATACTCTAGACTTGGCTCAAACAAGATTAATTTTAACCTCTGAATTATGTATTGATCTTACAAAGACGCACGCAGCATAGGCCCCTTTGGATGCATCTACAAATACATGAAATTCAGACGTATCATTAATTATCATGTAACGAGACAAAGCGACATCTTTTTGAATACACAGTTCTTTACACCAATTGATAAATATATTTACATCCTTAGTGGGCAATTCATCGTCCCATCCAATTTTCAATTTCCACATACCTTGCAATAAAAATTTTGGAAGCAACATGGCAGGTGTTAACAAACCAATGGGATCAAAAATTGTCTGCAGAATCCCCAAAATTAATCTTTTCGTAATTTTTGTATCACATGTCAAGGTATCAATATTTGTGCAACATTTTAGAGTATCATGGTCCAAATCCCAAATTACTCCCAAAACAGAAGTTTCTCCCGAGTGTTTGTCAACATTTTCCCCAGCCACATTACTTTCAAAACAACGTAAGTTAAAACATCCATTTGACATTATACCTTTAGCCTCTTCAATGAAACTTTCTTGTTCACTTCCATGAAATACACCAGAAACTAAATTGTCAACATAAAAAGCATTTTTCAGTCTTAGAGCTATATCTTTATATTTAGGAGGAGACTTCTCTAAAAGGCGTATTATAGAAGCATTCAATAAAAAGGGGCTGGAAGAGACCCCAAACACAACGCGACAATGTCTACATATTAATTGTTCTCCTTTGCATGGTAAAAAAAATGTAAGGTAATCCCTATCTTTTGGTGATACAGACAGCATTAAAAACGCTTTTTCGATATCCGCAACTATCCCGATGGGATAAGTTCGGAAACGATCTATAATATCGGGTATTAATTCAATAAGATTGACCCCTCGATATAGACATTCATTCAAAGAGGGTTTTCCCCTTTCTGAAAAGGAAGCGGCAAAGACCGGCCGTATCTTTGTAGTTGAGCTATGTAATTTTATTACGGGCCTATGAGGCAAAAAATGGCAGTCATTATTTAATTCTTCTTCAGGTACACGCTCAATAATATCTAATTTTTCCCAATCATCAAATACCTTCTGATAACCAGTAAAAAAATCCCCACAACCTAATTTATTGACCATTCCCTGGTGTCTTTTCCACACTGATTCTTTATTTGCGGGTAAATTCGCCGAATTATTTTTCCAAGGTAATTCCACTTCATATCTTCCATCGGGAAAAATCTTTAATTTCTCATTAAAATCACGTAAATTCAGCTCAGTTTCATTTTTCTAAATTTGGTTTGGATCAGAAATTCCCAGTTCCCCTGTTTGGTTTGGATCAAGTTTCCTGTTCCCATAATTGATTTATAGGTATTTTCATTGAATGCATTGAAAAAGTTTTTAAATGTTTTCCTTCGTCCGAATTCCGTTTTCCAAACACTACCCAACCCAATTTCGTTTCGATAGCCATTAAACCCGACGATAATTCTACAGAATTTCCAGTTAATAATTTTCCTATTGTATCCGAACCAATTAAAAGGTCAATTTCTGCTTCCTCTCTGAAGGAATCGGAAAAATCTATTTTTTTTTCTTTTAGTTCATTCAAAATTTCTCTATCTTCAGTCTTTGGAATAAAACCGCAAATTTTTTCCTCTGACAGTACTTCGAAAGAACAAACAAAATTCCGCCTCAGATTACCGACTTCGAAAGAACACACCTCATGTTGTCTTGGTTTAGTTTCTTCTCCCCCGAATAACGCGTGAACTACTGTCTCACGCCGTATAAGCACGGCTCTGAGCTTTCGCACCATCTTTTTGCTAACGTAACTGCTTTGTGATCCGGAATCAAATGCAATTCTTATTATTTTTTCGCGCCCTTGATATCGAATAAAACCGCAAAGGGTTTGCAAATACACAGTCTCACTTTTATTGCAATTAGAAAGAGAATTTTCTTTTGAAATAACCTTTTGATCCTTATCTTTTACTTTAGAACACATTATATCAAAATGATTACTTTTACAATTGGAACAATTTAACTGATTTTTTACATTACAAAATCTACTTAAATTTTATTAAGCTTTTTTCAAGCAAGAAAAGCATGCAACCTTTTTTAACAATATCTGCTGTTTTTCAAGTAATGACATTTTTCTCGCGGAAAAACATTTTTCACTGGGCTGGGATTTCTCACAAAAAATACAATTTGACACACATATTCGCTTACCTGAATTATCAAGGCTTACCAGGGCTGACGCTGTTACCGCATCAGTAGATCTTTGTTTTTCGAGATGAAAGTCCTTCTTCGTTGATTCTGATGGGAAGAGAAGCCAGTTCGAGCTAGTAGAACCATTTCCTCCCCTTTTACTTCCTGACGCAGAAAGTTCATCAGTTGTTTTAGAGTTCTAGATTCATTTTCAGTAGAGTCGTGATTTCTGCTTCTTTCCCATGCCACTAATACATCTTCTGGCAAAGAACTTTCCACTAAAGGGGTTAAAAAATCGCCATATTTTTCTTGTGTTCTTCCTAAACTATCAAGGGCCCGCAATTTACTTTCAAGTTCATCAGATAGAACAGGTAAATCAGTTTTAGCTCTTCCAGTTGCAGCATTCTTCATCACAAGACTCAATAAGTCGCGTACATAAATTTGTACTAATAAGTCTTCACGTTCAAAACGCTCACGTAACTGTTCAATCGCTTTAGAATAATTTGCCGCCGTTGCGGGAAAACTAAGTACTAACCTTTCTGCCTTCGATTTAGGTTCCATGGCTTGCAGTAAATACTGCATTTTGTCTTCATCAGCTATCGTTTTATCATCGTGGATCTTTTGAAACTGACTCCAAAATGTCAAATAGTCCTTAGCTTCACCCGAAAATTTCTTAAGTTCAATTTTAGGCAGTTTAAATCTTCTCGTTTCTTTATTTTCATCCGGAAGAACAGACATTCGCAACTCAGAATCAATTTGAGCACCGAGTTCCAGAAACCGATCTCTGTATCCTTCAGCTTCTTCAAAATCTTTACTATATTCAATTTCGCCATCGGCACTCATTAAAAGATTCTCCGAAATAGAATTTTGGCATTCTTCAAGTCTTCGAAATTTGTCACCTAGTTGAAATTGCAAAATCGTAAGCGTTTTCAAATCTTTCATTTCTTTAGCTAATTCAGCTTCAATTTTCTTTGCAGTGTTCGTAAATGCCGTTCTAAATCCTTTTCTTGCAGTCTTCACAGTATTAAGCTCCATTTTTAGTTCTAAGTCAATACTTTAAATTCAAATTTAAAGTCCAAATCGAATGAGGGTCAGTTTCAATAAGTCTCAATTCGAAACAAAAATTCTAATTCTTAAAGTTCGAAACAAAAGTTCTCAATTCAAAATAGTTCAACAAAGTTCATTAAATTCAAACCTTAATTCAAACATCGTAATAATTCAAACTCAATTGGAAACTAAGGTTGGCTCTATTGGTTCTAATTTTCTTAGTTCAGTTCAAAAAAATACGCACCTGTCCCGCCGAGGGTACCAAATATGTTGAAATCACAACGTTAAAATCGTTGTTTCAGAAATTCATCATCAATGGGCCTGCATCTACCAGATGCGTGGTGTGTATATGAAAAAATCACGCAGAGACGTTTGCAAACAACAACACAAACATTTATTCAAGACTGAACTAACACCAAAAGAAGCAATGTTCTACATTAATTCTTACCTTATATACGTAACAGAGTGGCACTCAGCGAACTCTTTAATTTTATTTTCAACAATGTGTTTTATGAAACTTTAAATGTAATAATAAATAATTTTCAAATCGCTGCCGTTTTATTCTTTTACATGCTTTCTTTTCGATATCACAAATCATGGTTCGTTTCCGTATATTAGAAGCGTTCATATTTCTTAATTGTTCATACAAAATTCAAAAATATGAGGTTGTACAGATTCAAATAAATATTTTAACTTTATTCCACTCTTTATTTCTTGGCTAATTTAATTGATGGAAACAGTGCTACTATTTCCTATTTTAGAGTAGATATGTCATAAATGCTTTTGTTCAAGAATAAAAATACGTTAAGAATTTCAAATTTTCAGTAATTAGGATAAGAGTTTGCAATCGGATGGTAGGGGAGAGCGGGGCTAAACCGTACAGCGAGGCTAAACTGTACACCCATTTTTTTGCCCTAGATTTCAAGCTAGACGATCCCGTCAAGTGTTGCAGTCTAGCGGCAGATCGCGCAAATTTACAGTATAGATATCGTTTCGCTATGCGTATGAGTATCAGTGTCTGAGTAAAAAAACCTGTTTTTACTCTTTTTCTTCTAATTTTCGTCCAGTACTAAATAAAAGGTAAGTAAAGAATCTTTTCCTGTATGCTAGTAACTGTAAGATCATAATAAACCACTTCTCTTAAGCTCTCTTTTGGTTGTTAGCGATGATTGGTTAAGTGATAGAATTTAAGCTTATTTTAATATATCGCCACGAGGTACAGATTGGGGCTAAATCGTACAGAAGTGTACGGTTTAGCCCCAAATGGTTTGCTATGGCAACATACCTACATCGATTGTAACTTAAGAGGAAAGTAGGCCTACCAAAAATGTTAAAGTTTTATATCTCTTCCTAGCAATTTTTTCATAGTTATAAGAAAATTATGACTTGCTAGGTATAAAAAGTCACAACTGGAAGAGTCAGCTAAAGTAAAAGAGCTGAAGGAAAAAATTCAACAACTGCAAGGAAAGATAAAAGCTGAAAAGATACGGCAGAAAAATTCAAAACAGGTGAACATGGGACTCAAAAGTAGAACCAAAGCGAATCCTAAACCCAAGAAATCAACTTCTAAAACAACAGTAGCTGCAAAATCTAAAAGCAGGAGAAACATCAAATTTGATGATTCATCATCAGAAGACGAACTTCCTGGTATGAAGGACATTGTCGAAGACGATTATTTAGATGATGTGGAATCAGTGAAGCCATTTCTTGATAAAGGGTTCACAAGAGAAGCTTCTGGCTCCAAGGATGTTTGCATTTTGTGTGGGGATTTCGGCAAGGACAAAGAGCTGTGGTACAGGTGCTACTCATGTTCAGGCCATTCCATTCAGCTTACAGTGCTGCGGAGTCTGCAGACAACTACATTTGTGATTTATGTACAACGCTTAACGTGTGACCCTTTTTCTGCTCTCTTAGGTTTGTAATGAAATCTTAGAACTTTTTTATTGAAGTTAACCTGATATTTTTTGGATTGTAATTTGTTCTAAAATTTTACAATTGTAATACACAGTTTCTTAGTTACGACCTTTATAAGTAATAAAAAGTTTTTGTACAGTAATCTATTGCATTACAATCATTACTTACCTAAACAGATGATTTTTAAACTGTACGGTATAGCCCCGATACCCGGGGCTGTTTTGTACAAGGTAACTTTTTTTAACACCAATTTTTATATGTAAAAAGTGAAATAGTTCCAAAATGTTTATGTATGATCAGTAGCCGAATAATCAAATTATATATTGCTTTTGTTCATATAACCTTCACTTTGTAATTTGCTATGTATCGACGAATCTCCCTTATGTGTACGGTATAGCCCCGCTCTCCCCTACCACTTCATTTTTTGGTGATTTTTTTTTTTTTTTTTTTTTGACGCCAAGATGTGATTAGTAAGATGTCCGCTGCCTAACCAGAAATAAAATATTATCGCCAAAATATAACGCCAAACTAAGGGGTACCCGCTTCTACACCGAAACGGTAATTAGTTCAATTTAATTTAAATTTAGTACACATTCTCAAATGTACCTAAATGGCAGCCTATTGCCATTGATTTTCGCCAAGTTCTGGTCGCGGTTGATCGCCCAGCTTAGCGGTGTTTCAAAACTGCAAACAGGAATGGCGCCAAACAAAAATTGCCAATTTTGCGAAGGTTCACCCGAAAGTAAATTTTTGCCTAAAAGATTATATAGTATGAATTAAAGAACTAATTCCAAGAGAAGATTATTAGTTTTTTTTTTTTTTTGATATAATAACCTGAAAAGTGAAAAAATAAGGATTCCAATATTTTATAATTTGAATCAGTAGAAAAATATTTTATATGAGAACTTAAGAATAACGTATTGTACTGTCTTCAATAAATTCATTAAATAACGTCAAAATTGGCTTTTTGGAAGATTTTGTTTGCTGATATGTTTAAAATTAAATAGTTTATGCAATTTAAACACTCGGTTCATTAATCTTTGCCATATGTATCTACTAAAAGCAGTATTATGAGTAGGGAACTAACGCCCTATATATAAAAAGTTGCGACCCAAATTTGTATGGATTTAAAACGCTATCGGAGGGCATTTAGTATAGGGAGCTCTGCTCTGCTATAATGCGGGCCACTGGTGGTACGCGCCGGCTGGAACTTGTTAAATATTTCAACTAACGATAATATCTCCTGAGTGCTACAGCTTGACCACCGAGTTAAGCATTCGTGAAATATTATACATGATTCTGCACTCCTTCTTCTGTAAAGAAAATAGAAAAAGATTTGCATGACACTCTATTATTATTGAATAAATTTAAAATACATACACTCACTTTCAATGTAATCAAAAGTTCAAACGCTAATGCAATTCAAAAAATTTACAAAACATTGATTAGAAGCAAAATTACGCGTCACACGATATATTATCTTACCTCATAGTATATATTAGACATTGTTCGCTTCAAATTGCATTGTATTTTGTTTGACATTCTATTGGAAAACAATCTAAGTGACTTATCATATATATATTATATATATACATATATATAAGAAACGTATTAACTGAAACCTTAAGATTAGTATCATTTTGCTTTGGCATTCATTTATTTGATTACATTTTCTCTTTTGTTTTGTTTTTGACATTTCTTCTTCTTTGAATTATAAATAGTAAAAAACGTATTGAGTGTTGTACAGATATTTCGAATCTACGTCGAAAGTGGGAGAAAAAAATATTTTCAAAATTTTTTAAGTAATAATACTAAAACTCATCAATAGCTACTAAATTTTAAAAAAAGTTAGAAAACCGGTTGACAAACAGGTGAAAAAATGGTACTTAACTGGCTTTGCCTATTTACTTATAAAAATTACTATTTTGCTAACTCAAAGATCGTACATCAATCTGACTACATTTGTTTTTTTAGAAAAAACGTAGCGGGTGAAAAATAAGTATTTTTTATTGTAATCGGAAAGGCATTGCTTGATTTTCCTTTGTTGGGAAATCTATTAATATAAAAGTCATTGTTTAAAAAGTGTTTGTTGCCATTGTGCTATAATACTAAAAGCAATTACAGCAAGATTTTGACTGAAGGCTTCTCTGAGGCAAAAATTAAATCCAATCAGTTTGTTTGCTAAAATCGACTTCAAAACGGAATTTTTCATACTAATGATTATTTTTTAGTGCCATTTATTCAAAGAAGGTTTGCCCTTTGATGTGGATTTTTAAAAAAAAAACAAAAAAAAAAAAAAAAAGAGTATTTATACAGAAAATGCATTTACACTAAAAATAATAAAATAAAATATTTTTTATAAAAAAAATAGAGCCGACTTCAAATTATAAATTGCACTAAAAATTGAAAAATAAACTATTTTTTTAAACAACCTCGATATGACTTTAAAACATAGTTTTAAAAGTCGGTGCAAAATGTTGAGTCTAATTACCATTGCACCATTTGTTACTACATATTGGAACTGTTGCTAATTCTGGGAATATATATATATATATATTAATTGAATCATGATTAAGAAAGATTTTATCTATCTTAATTTTGCACCGACTTCTAAAACTATGTTTAAAAGTCACATCGATGTTGTTTAAAAAATAATTTATTTTTAACTTTTTAGTGCAATTTATAATTTGAAGTCGGTTCTATTTTTTTTTTATAAAAAATATTTTTATCTATTATGCAGTGAAGTTCATCATTGAGTGAGGCTTCCGCTACTGCAGCTATCGTACAAACTACATAAAGTTAATTTTAATAAAATCTTTACTTCTCCCCCAACTCACATTCTCTTGCTTTTGCACACTTGTATCAGGTCGAACGATTTTGCATTGCCTATATATCGAAAAAATTATCGAACTTTAGAGTGCATACTTTCTCTTTCATTTTCTGACAGGATGTGTTATGCATCTTGTTTATTTCCAACTCTTACTATTTCTGAAATAAAATTTGGAATTTCCACTGGCAGTTCTATGTATCTCCCATTGGGTTTCTGGCTTTTAGAATGTTGCTTCCTGTATTGTTGTTGATTTGTATTGCTGTAGTTTTCAAAATGGTAACAAGAACATCTCATTGCCATAGGATTTTTTTACCAGTATGTTGATTAACATAACTTCTTGGTTATCATGTTAATTTAGTTTATGTTGTTGTTTAAGGTGGATATTACTTTTAGATATTGTTAATATGCTTTTATAAGGATTTTTTTTTAAAGAGCGGAAACACTTCGCTTTTCAAAATAAATCAAATACCAGTATTTGCGCAATAAACAAAGCAAAACTTATTTCACTTAAAGTAATGTGTTGCTGTAAATACAATTAAATTTAAAATTCATGTAGAAACACTTTTTAATAATTCCATACCGATGTATTAAATACTCAAATGGAGAAATATAATTGAAAATATTGAAAAAGTTAGGCTTCCGTCTTAAAATCTTTCAGCATTTATGACATTAGCATAGATATAATGGGGGGCCATATAAATGAGTTTAATTTTTATAATTCAAGTACATACAACGTAATTGTGGTAAATTAGTGTTGGTTTTGAATTTGTAGTATAAAACGAAATTTACAGTATTCTTTATCAAGTCTAAATTAAACATAGTATAATAAATAACCTCTAATATTCTACTTCTGTTACCTTTTGTCCAACTGGTAAGTTAAATGTATTTAGACTGTTGTTACTTATGAAACAGAATTGAATGTTGTCTATTTTGTTTGAAAAACTAATTAATTTATCTGGTTTCTTTCTTTCTTTCTTTCTTTCTTTTTTTTTTTTTTCGAAGTGCGGCAAGTTTATTTTTTGCTATTGCTAGAAATTTAAAGGTTTGTATTTCAGTACATTTACAATACTGTTAAGGGCTAGAACCTCCATCTCCCAAAAGTTAAGTTTCCGATTTTTTTTTTTTTTGACTATAAATTGCTTACAGATTTTTATCTGTAAACAACTTGTGATCTAAAAAGATCATAACAAGTTTATCTATAACTACCATTTTATTTTGATTTTTTTTTTTCAAAAATGGACTTGCCTCACTTTCAGAGTTACGGTTTAATAATATATATGCTATTTACAATATTTAATGTATACTCATTCAATACGGCGCGATCCCCTTTCCGAATCATGACACACTTAGCTCAAAATTTTCTCCAGAGCTCTGCCATAATGTATAAACTGATATGTTTTATTACTTCAAAATTTTATTATAACGTTAAAAATAAAAAAAATGAAATAAATGAAATGAAAGTTTTTTTTTTTGGCTTGAAAAGGATTTAGTGAGCCATGTAGGTCATGTGATTAGGTCAGATAAAATTTCATGATCGTAAAGCCAGTCTCAATACTCATTTGAATTGGTATATCTTGAAATCAATTCTTTAATTATTAGGACTTGATTCATTTTTTCTTTCTCCTATTTTTAATATGTAGTACTATGTAGTAAGTTTTGACATGTGGGGGTCTCGGATCTTGAGTCAAATATAATCTTTCCTAGGCATTTTCTTCAGTTAAATCTGCAATTGAGGAAAAACTCACGTATAACGTTGAACTCTATTAACCCGATTACCCAACAGCCGCGAGAGGTGGTTGTTACTTCTTAATATTCCGCAATCCTTCGCGCTATAAAATATTATATGCCGGCATGCGCCAGTTATGTTTTTGATCCATTAAAAGAGCAAATGCAAACAGTGGCAAAGAAACTAAATACGTGCTAAGTTCAAAGCTTTACGGAAGTCGGAAAAGGGATTAAAATCTAAAGCGATTTACCCGCTTTCTGTATTTTCAAGGTCAAGTAGGTCATCAAGGAAGAACAAACGATTCTAACAAATGTTTCTTCTCCATCGGGACAGAGTAATAATCAGGCTGCTACTCGTCTGCGTTTTTGCACGGAACATTAATAAAATATTGCTGCTCCCTCCCGGTCATTTCTCACATCTCGCGTCGACGTAGAACCATTCCACACCAAATAATTAGGGTTGCAAGTTTGTCGCGGAAAAAAGAGCCCGAAATTCGCGGAAAATTTCGCGAAATGTTCGCGAGAACACAAACATAATAAAATGTTGCAATGAAAGTTATTCTTTATCCTCAAACATAGGGAGATTGTTAAAAATGGTGGAATTTATCAACTTCGTTAAAGACATGTAAATATTTGTATTCTCGAGGATCAATCATGCTTTAAAAAAGTTTGAGAATGGTTGGCGAAATCTATGTTTATTGATTGTTACTGCTTTCAAAAAAATAATTTTGAATTTTTTCTTGGCACGTTTAAAGCCATTTTAGACTTTGGGTACACACAGATATTATATTTACTTTCAAAAATATTTGAAAAATCGGACATTTCGTTGATCAATGATAATAATCATTAAAAATGAAAAAAAAAAAAAAAAATGCCGGGTTTTAGGAAAAAGCTTTAAAAATCATAGCGGGAATTCTCGGCGCCCCCCCCCCCCCCCACACGCAACCCTACAAATAATATCTCACTTCTTAATATTTTTGCAGCTTCACACAATTAGAAATGTTTTGAGAAGAGTCTATAACAGATGCAAGGTAAAAACCTTGTAATACCTCTCCTTTCACAAAAACAAACATCGTTTTGAAATAGTTATTGGTTTTCAACTGCTAAAAAACTTATTTTAGAAACAAACCACGCACAAATGCATTTTTTCTTCGTTCGTAATGCCTTGTCTAACGTGTAACAGAAAAACACTTCAATCAATGGAGAATATTTGCTAATTAATGTTGTGTATCTTTACACGAAATCTGACTCGTACCGTCGTACCCTATCGGTAATGCACCATTGGATCGGAGTCAAATCATCTTGAGTTAGATTCCTTGCTTTGTAGTCATGCTTTGAAAAACAAATTGAGGCTGCTGTTGTCGGTGGCGTAGCTAGCATAGGTGACACCCGGGGCGGTTATCCGTAGTGTCACCCACACACCCAAAAAAGAAGAAAAGCAAAGAAAGAAGAAAGCACAGCAAAAAAAAGAAGAAAAAAAATACTATTCGTATCATCGGAGTTTTAATGTATTTGTTGACCTCAATGGTGTGTTTAGCAGTTTAGCAGTAAAAACCATCTTTGAATAATGTTGTAAGGAAACACTTTGCTCAGTTAAAAGTTTAAAAGCAGAAAAGAAAATGATAGAAAAAATATCCAGTTCAAGGTTCAAGGTATTTTTTTTCATTATATAGAGCTTTTAAGATGTTAATTGTTTCCCCCTTCGTGGCCGGGTGTCACCCCAGAATGAGGGACACCCGGGGCGGCCCACCCCCATCGCCCCCCATAGCTACGCCACTGGCTGTTGTGATAATACTCCATCGCCTGTCGTGTAGCCTGATAGAAGTTGTCTTGTCTTTCTTTTAACTGAACCATGTAAAGTGCAACTCCCTATAACAGTCAACAGAGAAGGCACCCCCTTTCATTTACGTCCTCTCCAATATTCCTCGGTCCACACCAAGAGGACCTTCTCCTCCTAGCTTCTAAAAACTTACCACGGGGGGTTCCATGCAAGCTTTGATGACATACCGTCATGAGGAAAAGCACAAAATGTTGGATTCGGGTTTTTTTTCCCTCCGCGATTGAAAATAATGGTAGAACAAATATTTTAAAAATGTATGGTAGCAACTTAAATTGGCGGCTAAATGAAAAATTATTTATTCTAATTGTGTTGAAATCATATGCTATATATTTCTTCCTATTACGTTTATTTTATGGTAATTTTTTTATTTCTAAGCTTTGAAATCTTCTCAAGAATCTTCTCTTTAATCGTTCTTTCATTAAAGAATCTTATTTGCTCCTAACAAACACTTATCGTACGAAGAACCACAATTCAAAGTATGTTCTTAGTTTCTTCGTACGTTTTACATTTGAAAAGAACTTAACTCCAATGCGACACCAGTCAGCGCCACACCAGTCTCACTTAAAATGTACATTTCGTTATCAGAAAATTTATCTCTGCTACTCATAATGGACAGAATTGAAAATAAAGAACATGTTAACGACTTAATTGCATTGCATCAGAAGAATATATAACTAATGCATCATTAAATAAAATTTATTTCTTATTAATAGTTTTTCACGCGAGCAAAAATGAGAGTTCCAATCCCACAACCGTATTTTCTATGAAATAATTTTTGGAAAAAAATAGAACCGACTTCAGATTATAAATTGCGCTGAAAAGTGAAAAATAAATTAAGTCTTTAAACAACATCGAGGTGACTTTTATACATAGTTTTAGAAGTCGGTGCAAAATTAGGATAGATAAAATCTTTTGTATAATTAATCAATTACAAATATAAATTACCCAGAATTACCAACAGTTCCAATATGAAGTAGCACATGGTGTAATGGCAAGTAGGCTCATAATTTTGCACCGACTTCTAAAACTATGTTTAAAAGTCACATCGATGTTGTTTAAAGACTAAGAGACTTAAGACTAAAGAGTTTTATATTTATTAATAATTTTGCCAACAAAGGAAACTCAAGTCAAGCCTTTCCAATTAAAATAAAAAATACTTATTTTTCACCCGTAACGTTTTTTCTAAAAAACAAATGTAGTCAAATGGATGTGCAATATTTGAGTTAGGCGGCCCTCTATCTATTAAAGAAAAAGTCATCAAAATCGGTTCATTTAGTCAAAAGTTATGGATGAAAAACTAAAAAAATGACCCTATTTCTGCCCATAACTTTTAATCTAATTATTGAATATGGTCAAACGAAGGTACGGGACCTATGGGAAACCACCCTCGATCGATTAAAAAAAAATCATGAAAATCATCCGGTTCATCCGGTGAAAAGTTATGAGTGGACAAAAAAAAAAAAAAAAAAAAAAAATGACATACATACAATATGAATGTATAACCTCCTTCCTTTGTGAAGTCGGTTAAAAAGTGACTTTTTATGAAGCACGACTCACCGCTCCTCGATGAATGACGTAGTTCCGAGCCCTGCCACAGGTGGCGTAAGTGAAAAGTCCAGCTCCTTTCTGCCTCTCACCACAGGTACGCAACAAACTCAGTAGACATCCCACTCCATCGTGCAAGTCGGAAACAAACTCCTCCACGAAGCTGCGACAGCAAAAGACATAAATTAGTTTGTCGAACTCTCTTTTTAAAATAGGCATTGATAAGGATCGCACTGACACTTTATATGTTTTCAAAAAGTAAAGGCCCAGTTAGTGCAAAAAAAAAAAAGAATCTTGTACGGGCCATTTCTGATCACCACATTTAGATTAAATGAAAACCTTTTTACGAGCGCAAAATCCTAATCAATTTTATACAAAATTTCATTTTAATTCTTAATCGATCGTTATACTATCCGAGCCGATAGGAGGTGCTGATCTCTTACGCTCAAGCTTACAGGCTTAAACCGGGCCCAAATCTGTGGATTTGTGTCGTATATGGTTATACGGCATGTCAAAAACCCCCTGAGTCTCAATTTTGCTGGAACAGTCTCGGCTAAATTAAATTCTTAATGCAGTGCACAATATCAATCCAATAAGATACCTGCCCCTTGTAAGAAACTGGTCGTCAAAATTCTCAAATGGAATCGCAGATATAGTGGTACCGCAAGAAAAAAAAGAGTTATACCATTTGAATAGCTGGGACCCAGTATTTGACACATTCCTAAATAAAACACTTAATCCTTGAGCTGTCACCTATCAAGACATCACACAAGTTGTCACGTCGGGTCATATAGACCCGAATTAAAAATTTAGTAAATTGGGTGTAAAAAAATGCAAAATATTGTGTTTTAATTTCAATACAATGTAAGAATATATAACATATAAAGGAGCATAGAAAAGAAAAAACTTAAAATTGTACCTGAGTCAGTAATGACCCGACGTGACAGCTAAAGGGTTAATGATTTTTTCCCCTCGAAAAGTAAGTAATTGCACAAGATGATGTGGTCGCTGTTTTACAACCAAAGTAAACAAGATTCAGTAACGAATCAAATAAAAACAAAATATAAAAAATCTTTGGGCAAGAAGCAAATAAAAATCTTTACAAAAATAAAATAGCTTCTTCAAGACTTATGAAAATCCTGCTTCAGTGAGGAGCTCAAACAGCGATCGAGAAAACCAAATGAAACACAGCCCCCTTTTTGATGTTTACATTACCAACCTACATTACGAACGTCCATTATCACGCCCCGAATTTGAATTTTGTTAAATGTGAGGCATTAGTTTACTGAAATCGGACTTGCTTGTGCCAGAAATCGACAGCACGAGCACGTAGGGTGGAGCGAACGCTATTGGGAAAAAAAAGTTTTGAAATTTTAAATCGGCAGGGGGGGGGGGGGCAGAAAAGGTGCCTTTGTGGTTCAAATGAGCGCATGCAAAATTTCAGGGCGGAATTTTAATATTAAGAAGCACCCCAAGCCACTTGAAATATTTATCATTGCGTTGAATGATGGCAATGTGCTGCTTCAACTAAAGCGAAATATTTTTTTTGCTAAACGATGTCAACTAAAATTTATTTCCATGGAAACAACACAAACTACTTATTATTTAACTCAAAGTACAGAAGGAACTCTCTTAATCGCAATAAAATTACGAATACTGACTCGCAAAAAATATTTTCTGAAAATTTTTTAAAGCACGTCGTGAACATGAAAATTCAAACGCACACCCAATGAACACAAATTTTACTGCACTCTTTGGGTTGAACTGAGTCATAATATTTCTAGAGGAAAGCTTAGCAAGAATGAATCCATGTCTCTACTTTTCATTACAAACATGTCCTGAAGCCTCAGTTACAAGACGAACACAACGTTTGGTTTCTTGAGAGTGGCAGGGGAACTTTGAAAATGCAAACTTGGACTTCATATGTAGGTGAATTAATCGAATCCTGCATGTCTTCTGTGGAGAGGTTTTTAATCACAAGTGGTTCACATTTTACTTCAGCATGCTAACTTATCATGTCTGTGTATTCTGCTGAGTCAAGGTTTAGAGGAGAAAGCTTGAAACTTCTAAGAGTTGAAATTTTCCTCTCTCTTGCTAACAGCATTAATTTCATTACTTGTTTTTTAATATGCATCCTGTAATCCTTGAGCATAGAAAGCAGAAGATTTTCGGGATGAGCATAAAAACTATTTCTTCTTTGAACAGAGTCAATTATTTCTTTTAAATTGGGATCCAAGTACCTGGAATATGATATAAGTTTCCAAAAATTACGGCCCTCTTCATCACAATGTGGGTTTTCTTTAATTAGAAACCAGACTGGAGCATATACTCTCATTATTTATGTTGCTAGTGTCTCGAGGTTTTCTAAGTATTTTCCGTTGCAACATACAATCGAAGGATTTTACTTGCAGTTGTTAGCCATCTGGAATGTACTATTGGTCCAGGTTTGCAATTTGCCAAGTCATCAGAACAGATGCCTTCTGAAAAAATGTAAAACGACGTTATGAAATATCCGTGAGGTACATTTGGTCTGCACTGAGCTACATATCACCACTTTAGTGCGGAAAATAATCGACAGCAATTTTTGAAAATAGTACCACGGGAAGTTCTTCACATTTATGAAGTGCTTTTCCTATCTCGCCTGTTAGTGCTTTTCGGCTGGACGTTTTACCGTCAATTTTCTGCAGAAGATGTCATAGCGGCAGTTCATTGATATGCAACAAGCAAATTAACCATTGTAATGGCCGACCAAGTTTTATTTCCAACAAACGAAAGCTCACCCCCCCTTTGTGCCAGTATTAATGTTTGTTCCATCACATCCTACAGCCAACAATAAGTACCTAAAATAACGATAACAAGTTGTCCCGAAAGCAGGCATGGTGTCGACCATTACCATTAGAAGTTACAGCTTATATTACGATGAAAAAAGCAAAATTCTTATCCAAGAATTACTTTAAACACAATTTGGACTATTCGCATAAACTGCGAGGAAACGTATTAATAAAATATGCATAAAATTCTTTTACGTGATCACTAAGAGCATATGAAGTGCATCTATTCATAACTACAGATATGCTACTTTGACACTGAGTTCTTATTTTGCTTAATGGGAAAGCATGTTGTTGACTGTCTCCGTTACATTAACTATCGCCTTTACATGTCTGACACACTATCGTGAGAAGTTTCGTCTCACTGATTCAGACGCGGAAAATTGATTTGTTTTTCGAATTTTTGCACGAAAAACTAAGGAAATATTAAGACGATCTGAACATTGAAATATTTTGTTATATAGAACATAACTCAAAAAATATAATATGTTTCTTTATTATAACTCTTGACAAGAACAAAAATCCAGTTAATGTATTTGTTACCGTCAAACTTTGGTCGGTTTGGGGCGAATAAAAATTAAAAAAAAAAAAATTCTTTTCACTTCACCCTAAGAGCAGCCTCACCCCTAGAGGAAGTATACAGAAAACAGAGTAAACCCTTCTGCGGGAATCACGAGAAAAGTTCTACGAAGGCCTGCCACTTTCTTCGTCGTCACGACAGAGCTCTTGGCATTCCCCTTGGTGCGATAATTCACAGACGATCATTGGTTATTATTGGTTCAATTGCATTAAATTAAGTTATGCCACAAAAACATTCCCCCAAGAACTGGTACCTCCATTGAGGTTTGGCAGTATCAAGGATTGCCGTGGCACAATCAAAGAAAAACGGTTAATATTAACCACTGCAATACCCTTGGTACTTCCATCAGATGTCTGCGATAAGAACTTACCTGAGATATGTGGTGTGGATGTCTTCTTCCAGCCTCCTTAGGAGGAATGATAGTCTGGGAATGCCAGCGGAGAGAGTTTCGTCGCCGGGCGCACCGACCGCCGGGTCGTTGCGCCGCCGCTCGCAGCACAGGTGCCGGCGTAGGTAGAAGGCGTAATCTGCGGCGCACAGGAATTTCGGTCGTAGGATACCACCGCCCTGTAACACACACGCTAGAGTTAATCACATTTCATGACCGTATCGCATCTCCAGTACAACAAGACCGTAAACTCGCAAAAGAAAAAGAAAGAAAACATTCTACCCTATTCTATTAGATCGTTCATAAATGATGTCACACTTTTTTTCAACATATTTGACCCCATCCCCCCTTTGTCACAAAATGTCACACTGGATCATACCGCCCTAACCCCTATGCCCCATGTCATGCTATATTACATAAGCATATGTAGTTGTAGCTCGGAAAGAAAGCACTACGTTATAGATCACTTTTGTACATTTATTTTTGAACTTTTAATGACATTTGTGAGCGTAGTCCAAGTGACACTTTTTGTCACTTGGACGACATTGGAGCCACGACGTATTTTAATGGCACCGGAGGCGACGTAGGGGAACCATCTCCTATTCGGCACCCATTATTGTCGCCGAAGTATGCGAAAACATGCTCTATTTCGGAATTCGGCGCTGAGACACATGCGCAGTTTGCATTGCATCTTGTTCTTGACGTCGCCCAACAAATGTGTCAATTCACGTTAGGTCCTCAGAGATTTTTGAATTTGGGTTGCGTATTGGGAATTTCAGTGAAACACTGAAGAGTGCGCGTAGTAAGAGGTTAAAGATGTAAGTGAATAGTGAACGTTTGAATAAAATTTAAAAGACAGCACTTAAGTAACAGATGATAGCTTCTCAGATAAACTCAGTTATCTCTTGATTTGAAGGTTATTAATTCTTTATGAATTTATAAAATGTGCTAAAAATATACAAGTGCAAAAATAGTTAAAATGCTCCGTCTTAATAGTTTTTAAAAAAACTTACACTTACACACACGCACTTTTTTATTTTTATTTTATTTATTTATTGAAGTGAAACTTCTTTATCGGGGTTGGAAAAAAATTTAGTGTAACATTTTTTCGTTACGCGTCACATTTTTCCGTTACGCGCCATCTTTTTCTTATCCCTACCACGCGTGATTCCCGTTTTGAGTAGTTACATTTTTGAAATCCAGGTGGCGATTGCATCGACTTCCATAAAAGCCCATGACCCGCTTTGAGTTGTGATGACTTTGACCACTAGGTGGTGTCGTGCAATTGCCATTTACCAATAGCATATCGTTTTAACGGACTTACTCCTACCACTATACTTGACCGTTTTTCTATTGCACGCTTATTTATTCCCAACGCTCTATAGTGACGTGATAAATATATATATATGTTATATTGAAGTCATCAGCAAAATCAAAGGGTTTATTTTAATTCTAATTCCAGTGAATTTCTAAAAAAAGTAAGTAATTACATCTCTTTTTCTAATACTTAGGTGTAATTATGGTATTTATTTTTCCACGTTATTTAAAATTAACCTCAGTGATTTATGTATGGCTCAATGCACAATGGTAAATGGGATAAAAATTTTGATTGTTGCAATATATATATCTCCTAATCAGAAGGTGGACGATATTATTGATTTTATTCACCATTCATTGTTATCATACACAAGTGGCGGTGCCTCTTTACTCGGCAACAATAATGATAAAATACCGATGATATTAAGTGGAGATTTTAATATCAATTTTGCATCAGAAAAATCTTTGAAACTAATTGAATTTTTAAAAGATAAACTTAATTTATCCATGAAAAACAATCCTCAAACGTCGACAACGAGATCCGGCACTACAATTGATGGAGTTTTCGCTCGGTTACTAAATTTTGTGGAATGTAAACAATATATTTCGTATTTCAGTTACAATAAGCCATTAATAACACAAATATATAATAACGACATCAATGATAGTAATAATTCTATTACAATTAATGAAATTCAATAATAATCTTTGTAGTAATAAGCTAAAATGAAATAATTGTAGAATTTGTATTTATGTCTATGATAATAAAAGCCTTATTAACTTTATTAACCTTATTAAACTTTATCTAATTTAACTTTATTTAACCAATTTCTGTAAAGTTGCATATAGTAAATTATTTTTTGAAAAATAACGTCATAAAGAAGTTTCACTTCTTACGAGTGTACGCTAGTACACGCACACATTTTTTTTTTTTATTTATTAATTTTTGCAAGAGCGATCAATTAAGCATATTTAGCTACTTATTAAGCGTCTGAAAAACTATGTTGCAAATTTAAAGTAAAATGTATTAGTCTCACAAGAAACAAATTCATAAATTGATGACTTGGTGTCTTTTATCTAAATATTGAAGACATAAATAATTAGTTTTAGTTGCATTTTTAAATAAATCATACTTTAATTTAAGTTAAACAAGCTTTTCGTTTAAAATTTCTGATATGAAATTCAAACACTTATTCTACCTAAAAACACTTTTTAAGCTTATAATACTGATGATATTTAACAAGTGTATGTTCAACGTAATTGTATTTAAAATTATTTGCTTACATTTTAATGCATAATCGTCTAGACCTATACGACTTTATGAGCCTACTTCCCCGTATGCGCCAAATTCATTTATAGTCTAGCTATCCCTCTCTTTCTCGTTTAGCTTTCATTCTAAATTACTCCAAATATACTTTTTCTTAACGGTTAATATATATTCATTCACTCACCCATTCATTCATTCATTTACTCGATCATGTATTTTTTACTCAATAAATGAGTAAAATTTTTTATATTTATTTTTTAATTTATTCACCCATTTATTCATTCTTTCGTTCGCTCATGCGTTTATTCATTCAGTCATACAAATATATCCTTAGAAATCAAAATCAAAAAATTGCATTAGAAAATAGGCTCGTTTAGTTCTGGTTGAACTTCGTATCTGTACAGGTTCTACACCATAACATATTTCCGATAAAGTTTGCTCCAAGCAAATCCGTCTTTTACATCAGGACTTATATAGGATTTGAAATTTTCCCGCAGCCGATATGTTATTTTTTTTTTTTGAACTGTTCAAAAATGAGCAAAAATTGTTCAAATCAAAAAATATTTCATGCCGGAAGCTTCTTCCGATGGTATTTCTCGTAGGAACTTGGATCTTGTGCTCAGTTTACATAATTTGCTTCATTTTTGCCCATAGCGGCTAACGTCGTAAAATTTTTTGAAATGTTCAAAATTGAAAGAAAAGTTGTTCACAATGTAAAATGTAAAATATGGAAACGAGATCTTTCGAATGCGAAAAAAAAAAACTTCGAATCGGACAATTCCCTCAAAAGTTGCTAGGGAGGGGGGAGCAGACATACCGACATATTCGCCAGCTCAAAACCCTACTTTCAAATCTTTATTTAATTACTTCACTTATTTTTGACTTATCTTTATTCATGGGTACGTGTCTTCAGGGATGGCTCTACGCTGGAGAAATCACGTGGTGCTGGAGCTGGCGTTCACAGTGAGCTCTTTAGTTTTTTACTTGCCAATAGGACCTCTTACTACTGCTTTCGAAGATGAAGTTGAAGCTATTGCTGCGGCCATACAACACAACATAAGCTCATTCAACACGTGAAACATTTGATGATCTACGATTTAATGAATACAAGAAGTCAGTGCCTCAGAGTGAACTTCCACCGACGTCACTTTCAGTTAAAAGGAATATCCTAAGAGCTTTTCAGCACATAAGACGGAATATTCGTCTTCTTGAAATTAAGCAATTAATAAATGATCTGCATGATTTTGCTGGGAAAATATTAACGGGGTGCTGAGACCCAAAACAATTTTGAATTTCCTGACACTGGAACTCCTGTGTGTGAGCAAATGTTAGGTTTCTGTTTCCAAAAGATGTGCATACAAAGCTGTTGTTGTAAAGTAAAGTGCACTATTTTTGTAAAATGTACCACCAAGGAATGCAAAATCAAATAGCATGTTTTATTCATTCATGATTTTATTGCTTAATTTTATTCATTGCTTTCATGATATAATTCTACCAATAATAGGAACGTACGATTCTAATAAACACGAGTTAAAACTTAGTATTATTGAGAATTCTTTTATTTTAGATTTAATTTTTCAACCAGAATATTAAACAACAGTTATTGGATGCATTTCCACGCAAACTACTGAAAAGGGTAGTAAGATTGCTTTATTGACTTAAATAATATGTTATTTGAATTCTTAGACCCCAAAAAACCAAAGTTTAGAACCAAGATTAAGTTTATGTGTTGATTGGTTGCTGAATGCCAAATCAGGAAAGGAACCAAAATGGCAGCCATATTTATTTGATGGCCTGTAAAATTATTTCGCCTATGAATCAACATGTCTAACCAAGACAGTTTCGTATTAGAACCTCTACAGATCCCGATTCTAAAGAGAGAATCTCCAGACATAAAATTTTTTACGGGACTATATGGTGGGGCCCGGACTATCAGGCCTTTCTCAATGACCAAAGCAGTTCCCAGAGAGTTTTAGAGTGTAGGCTTTTACTTAGGTTGCTGGCAAACAGAATTTCATTTGAATGGATTCCTGCCCACTGCGGAATTTTGGGAAATGAAAAAGCTGATACACTGGCTAAGAAAGGAGCTTTGGTAGAACAGCGCATGAATCGTCCACTTTCCTTCCATACTACTGAATTATATATTAACTTGACCCTCAGGAAACGTCCCAAGCAAGATATGATACAACAAACCCTTAACAAGGGATGGAGGACTCTGGGGTAAAGCGGAAATATTCCCAGTTATCCAAGAAAGACAACAGTGGTTCTCTTCAGAGGTCTCCCTGGATATGACTGTTTACGAGACCATCTCTATAGAATCAGAGTGGTGGATTCCCCAGACTGTTCTTTGTGTGATTCGAATCAACTGATGACATTTGAACATTTAAACAGTTGTGTTGCACTTAACCATTTTGAGGACATTGTTAAAAAGTACTGGAGAGATCGTGAACAAATGGCATAAGCGCTAATGTTCGGCGTTTGAAATCATCACTTATGTTTATTTTTAACGATATTTTTGTGATACATTAAGCCTTCTTTCATACTTTAATAATTTATTTTTTAACTTTTGCGGAAATAGTAGGCTAACAAAGACGGTGTCAGTTGGACAATTAAAAAATAATGTTGAGACAGTACTCCATCTTTAAGTCGGGATAGTAACCCGAATTCACGTATTAAAAAAGAGAGAGAGAGAAAAGAACGATTACGCGCCCTGCGAAATGAGTTCACAACTTTATGATGTAAAACATTGTGGAGGAGCGCACTTGTAGGATAAAAGAGAGCGAGAAACACAATTACGTTTAGGAAACAATAATAAAGAAAGAAAGAAATGAAAAATGTAAACACCCTTCAGCGGTTGGTGTTCACTAAATTGTGTTTCTTCCTTTTATCGTAGCTATCCCCCTCTGGGAATAAAAGAACAATAATCGTAAATAAAAGACTTAATGTGCTGAACTTCAGAGAGATGAAAAATAAATTCTCTGATGCTCTTCCGAAAATAAAATGGCAAAAAATTTAGAAGGATGTGCACTCCATTCAAATCCTCCTGTAATTGGGGTCAGGTTTAAAAGTGCTGTTACACTTTTTTGGTAGACTAATTTATTGGAAAGAACTGGTTAAAGCATTTTCCCCTCTTTGTGGTTGGAATTCTTTTGTGACCGAATGAAGACTTCGATTATAATTTACAGGCCATTATTTATTTATTTATTGATTTTGAAAGGCCAGAACTTAACTGTTTCTTTGTAATCACTTCTGCTGTATTCAATGAATATGTGTTGATTCAAGGTTGTTTTGAATTCTAATAATAGCTATGTCAGATTAAAAGCGATTTTTTGAGTGTAACCCCCAACTAATAAGTTTGATACTCATTGAAAAGTTCTGCTTTAAATTGTTTATTTGCATACTTTCATTAATCCCCTTTTGAAATAACGATGCATTTCAATTCATGAATAAAATGGCATTTAAAATATACAAATATTTTCTCTCTCTGTGATTTATTGAAGACTCATTACTCTTAGACCCTGTGGGATCTGAATATACTAATGCATGGGCATTCTCAGCAAGAAACATTACATGACCCTCGTGTCTTCTTCCTCTTCTTCAAGCGAAACAGAGAGAGAGAAGCAGGTGATTATACATATGCCTTCAGCCTCTCATAGCAGCAGTAGAATAGCCACAAATATAAAAAGTATGAAAGAGAAAATATTTAATTACTCATAATTTTCAAATTCTGAAAATAAAGATACATCGATACATCAAGAGAAGACAGCACTACTAGGACTACTTTGCATTGCAGACTATATTACCTTTTGAAGATACGAAGAAAAAATTCATTACAGTAGTTCTTGTCTACTGCATTTTTTAAAATAGGCCATTTAACTTCTACAGACGATTGTTTGTACATGTGATTGCTACACTCAAAAACAAATGAAATTGAAATATTTTACTGAAGAGGGAAGAAATATCTGTAACTACACCAACAATTTAAAAAAGGATTTGCATATAATTACTTAATCATTTTTATTCCAACAGTACATATGTTGAATCTATAATGACCGAGAATAATTAAGTTGAGCGCTCAGTGTTTCCTTACTCATGGTTGTGGGGCGCGCGCGAAAGCCACGCACAACAGATACGGACTAATCAATATGCGCAGTAGCATAGCTTAGGTAGAGTCGAAAACTCCTGTTTCTTTCTTTCTTTTTTTTTTAATTCGACGGCCACCCAGTCCATTTACTCGCAAGTCCACCCGCCATGCGAGTCAATGTGAAACTTGGGGCCTGGCGAGGGTTGGAGTCTAGTCAATTAATCCCACTGATCATATATAAGATACAAGTATACAAAGACATTTAAATTGTTTTGAAAAATATATGAAACACTTAATTAAAAAAAATATTAAAGAATAAGCGAACAGGGAAACACAAAGAAATAAAATATAGTTTGTTTTCTAAACTCATTTGTGAACCTAGGATTTCTATTATTTTGCAATAAATTTATGATTTTTTTATTATTATTTTGCGCATTTTTGCTAATAAATCTCGATTAAAAGATAAAATGAAATTAACACCAAAAAAAGTGAATTGTTCAAAGTAGTTAGATAAATATGCAGACAGACAGAATAAATTGATTGACAAATATATAGGTAGATATAGATAAATAGGTCACAATAATTTTTATACCACTGCCGAATTTGAGTAGAAGCCAGAATTTTCATAATAGCAGCAGACCCGGACTGGCTTCCTCTGGGGCTCTCGGGCAGGTAATACAAAGGGGCCCCCTAGCAGAGGAGCCGGGGATCCTTTTCCGGGGAAGGATATCGTGGGTCCTAATGAAACCCACGATTTTTGAAAATTATGTGTCTGGAAACCATATTTTGGAAAATTATGTGTCTGGAACCATATTTTGCTCTTTTTTGGGTCTTAGAAAGTAGTTAAACTAAAGTAACATTTTATATTAAATTTGAAAAGATTAAAGCAGTGTTTTAAAATTTTCTTGACTAACTGTTTAGCAAAGCCAAATTTCATGCTATTTTATTATATCTCAATTACGTAGAAACTGAAGAATGACAATATTTTTTTTCTTTCTAATGGGTTGCAGTATTGGTCCTCAACCATTGCAAACCTAGTGCGTTCCCAGATATTGGTACCAACTCTTTCCGCTGCACCACAATGAGTGTTTGCCATTGCGGCAATTTTTTGACGCTCAGTTTCTCCCGAGGTGGCGGCACCTGAGCTCTCCTTGATGCAAACGACACTAGGAATTTTAATTTTGCCGAGAGTATCCATGCCAAACGGATACTCAAGGCATCTTTAACATGCCGCATGATCATACGACATGGGCGCAGATGATTTTCTTCATATTGAAATCCACAGAGTTGTGCCAGGTTTGAAACTACGATCTTGGGCGTATGAGGCCTGCGCCTTACCACTACGCCACCCGGTCGACAGAATTATGGTATTAAACTATAAGATTTGAACAATTTCTCGCTCAATTTTGAATGGTTCAAAAACATTACCGCCTATGGGCAAGTTATGTTAACTCTGGGAATAAGATCCAAGTTCCTATGAAAAAACTTATTGGAAGAAGCTCTCAGCATGAAATTTTTTTGATTTGAACAATTTTTGTTCATTTTTGAACAGCTCAGAAAAACATAACGTGGGAAAATTTGAATCCTATATAAATCCTGATCTAACGGACCAATTAGCTTGGAACAAACTTTATCGGAAAGCTCTTATGACCAAGGTTCGAAGTTAGCGGTCGTTAGTCGTATTTTGCAAATAAAAATTCCTGTTTGACGACCGCGATTTCACATTTAGTTGTCACTTTTGACGCCTACCCTTTCATAAAACTAAAAAATAAATAGTTTTGATTTTTAAAGCTCATACAAAGCAAGTCCAATTGGGCCATCGACCACAGTTATGTCTAAAAGTCTTAAAACTTTTGTAAGATTGCGATGTGATGCATCCTAGGAAAAAGTATAATGAAGGCAGATGCTAATAGTTATGAAGAAATTAAAGATCTGTAAAACAAAATTTCAAATAAAAAATTTTCCCCTCCCTGTTTGGGGGCCCCATACTGCGGGGGCCCTCGGCGATCGCCGACCAGCCGACCTGGCCAGTCCGGGCCTGAATAGCAGCCGAAGGCGGGGAGCAGTTTACATTTTTAACAGGAGAACGCTGCGGCGGGATCTGGTAGTGAAGAATAAGAATAAAAATATTTTTTAGATTTGAGTATAAAGATTCTTCGCTGCATCCAACAGCGAAGAACGCGTTCAGTCGAAATGACTTCTTCCGTTTATCGTAAGCTTTTGGATAATTCAGCGAAGAAAGCAGAAAGAACCCTGTATGAATGCATCCATATACATAGATGTGTATATGTCCTTGTATTACACACAAAACACAATGTTTTGGTTTTCAAATGTGACTGATTTTCGTCATGGGCGTTTATTCACAGTATTGAAGTGTCACCCAATGGTTTCGCAAATGTCCGAAATTCAACGGACCAAATTTAACAAAGCCGATTAAATATCAAACCGCTTCTCAACGTAAAATAGATGAACATTTATTTGTTCTACGTTTGTACGCTTACATATCGATTAACTACGTTTGAATATTTTACATTTCACTGTTAAAATCTGTGACAGTTTGAATGTACTAAAACACGAGCCCAACAATTTAAGTAAATAAATTCTGAACCGTGTTTTCAATAAGTTTTCTATTTGTGTGTGTTTAAAAAAGAAATTGTTTTCACTGATGACAATAATTACGTGAAATAAAATTCGAACCAAATCCCTGCTACTCTGTTAATATTATTAACTCGATGTTGGATATGCGATGATTGGTTCGATCCAAATCGGACGAATTTCTGGTAAAGTAGTAATTCGTTTATTACTCGCCAAGTAAAAGTCCTTTCCAATGTCACGGGCGCGAACGAGTTTCTCCTATAAACACAGTGCGTCAGAGAATGTTTAAGACTAGCTATATAAAACAAAATAAAAACTAGTGATTATATATTTTTTAAGTATTATTATTCAAAAGGAGCTCCTTCGGCCTCAATAGATTTGTTACAGCGGTTTAACAACGGTATGAATGCCTGTTCCAGCTCACATCAAGGGGCTGCCTCCAAAGCTCGCGTTGAAGTTGTTTGTACAGTGACAATGTCATCGAAGTGAAAAAAACGTAAACAAATGAACTGAGGTTTTGGCAGTGGATCAGCCGATAGTTAAGGAGTTTCGCAAATGCTCGATAACACAGGTGGCTGTAAGCTTAGTTCCAACTGTAGTCTTAAAAAATCTTTGACACACTGTCTGCAAAAGAACTTCCACGCGAGCTTTGGGGATAGTCCCACAATATGAGATGGAACAGGCATTCGAATCGCTGTTAAACCGCTGTAACAAATATATTGAAGCCGAAAGAGCTATTTTTGAATAAAAGTACCTTAAAATATGTAATTACTAGTTTCTATTTTATTTTATATACATAGTATTAAAAATTCTGTGACACAGTGTGTATAGGGTTATTTTTTCCCTTTTCATGAACTCATTAAATTACATTTAAATACTTTTTAGTGAAACTACGAAATGGAGCGATGACACTTTATTAGGTGGAATACACTTAATAGAAACCCGAAAGACGGTGCAAAAAATTGCAATCATAAGTTCTTTTAATGGCCGGCGAAGAATCAGCAGACCGTAAACTAGGGTATTGGGAGCGCCTTCGTGCACATGTTAGGGCTGATGCGCGTAAATTACTTGTCTTCTTATTGATGAAAGGGAGAGATGATAAAAAAAGATTTTTTTTTCCTCTCGTGTGTTTATAAGATTGATTTAGTTTAATGTCTCTGAATCATGTTTAATACAAATGAATCAGACCGAAATATTTTAAGAACTGCTCAGAGGAAGCAAATCATCAAGAACTTCACGCATTAGCTACATCCCGAAAGCATATTATTCGTACCCCTAATATTCAATATGCTCGCGGTATTAGTACATACATTTCAAATTTGTATATTTTTGTTTCAATCAGCACTCTGTCTACTTGTAATTATAGAAAGAAACATATTATCACACAGCAATCATGTTATTTAGTGCGATTTAATTAATCTATGTCAATGCTAATTCTAAAAATAAATTTTCATATTAGTTTTTTGTTTTGAAAATCCAACTTTTTTCATATTTTTCCAAATTTTGATGTCAGGGGCAGCGGTGAAATATTAATAAAATTTATTGAAGCTTTTTGTGGGTTGTAACTGAGCCATCATGTAGCATTTTTATTGTTACACAATGATCTTCCAGAAAGGTCCATTATGTAACACCTTCCATGAAGTTCTGCTGTTGCCATTTTTCGGCATGATGGCCTCAGCGCTGATCTTTTAGAATTGAACTGAAGCACTCACCAGCTTGCAGCCTTTGTAAAATATGGACCATTATTAATGAACAGATGCCGTCTAGATACGTGCTCTGCAATTAAAAATTTTAACTCTACCTTACGCTACGCTACAGACCTCTTTTTTTTTGGGGGGGGGGGGGGCACTGTGCATATTTTATGATGTAGAAATTTCGCTGGCAGGGAGAGGGATGAAAAAGGAAACGAACGTAATTTTCTACGTAATAATCTGCAAACTCCTTAAAAAATCGGATATTTTTAAGGAATTAAAATCCCCTCCCCATCCTTTCCTGCACTATTTAATGTTTTCATGATTAAAATAACTTCGTTTTTTCAAGACGCGTACATAACTTCTTTTAAGCAGGGACAGGAGTGCCCGCGGGGGGGGGGGGGGGGGGAGTTAATTGTTCAAGTTGCGCCATCAGAATTTTTGATCAAAATGTTTTTTTCGGAAGATTATTTATTTTTTGTATGAACCGGATTTCTGATATCCGACCAAATTTTTAAATAACTGGAATCTGAGTCTGCCATTGTACGAAATATTCATCATGATAAATTGATTAATATATACTTAACTAGCATGCTTTGAAAATGTATATAAATTACGAACTTACTGTGTATTTGCAAGCTTGTGGGCTGTGCGGTTTTGGTTTTAAAAATACGTACAGTACATCCTTTTTAAGGCTTCCAACATTAGAGCCGGATATCCCGGTATATATTCGTCAGGTCAAGGATATCGGATATAGTGTCCGGAAAAGTCATTGAACTGGGGGGGGGGGGGGCACTGCTGATGAGGGATCTGGAGCTGCCCACTTTTTTGAGTCACCGCGCTCCGACTTTGAAATATTTGATCCGGCACCACTCTAGCTCCGCGCTTCATCGTGCTCCAAATAAATTAAATAGATTATATCATTTATCAACTTTTTTTTTTAAATTCTTTAAAAAATCGAGCAGTTGTGGAGCGTAATAAAGCAGCAACTCTTGCAAGACCCCTTCAGCGCAAGCCCTCCAGTCGAAAAAAAAATCTCTCAAAAACGTTCCTTTAATCCCCCCTCCCTATGTAAAATGTGGCGCATAGGAAAAAATTATAAAAAAATCAAGCATTCTCTCCAAGTTAATAACTTGTTTTTCTATTGATGATTTTACAGAGAACGTACAGCGAAATTTGGGGAATTTTTAGAGCGATATATGGAGTTTACAGGAATGAAAAGAAATACGAGAAACTGAAGTTTCAAAACGGTCATTTAAAAAACTAAAAGTGTAGAAATGTTTACATAGTTTTTACCGCACCATAAGATGAAAGAAGTTTGCCCAATTTACAAGAATTTGATTGTTACGTACTTCTTATTTCCTCAGCAACTGTTGCTGAGAGAAAAGACTATCCGTGCTAAAAATAGAATACAATCAACAGTTCGGTGCAATCTTCTGTTTCGACATTGAGGATTCGACAGACTTGCTTTGGCTAAAGCCCTCGTTTGGAAATTTCCTCCTGCCTAATCTTTAGCCAAACTCGGTAGCTCAAGAGTATAAGAAAAGTAATCTTAATAATATAAATTTACTTCACGAAAGTGAAATTATATTCGGTTATTAATTTTTTCTATGTATGCAGTTTTATTTTGTTACTATTTAAGTTAAGTTTGTATTTAACCCTTAAATGCATGATTTTTGCCAAAAATTCCGAAAATTGAAAACTCGAAGATTTGACAAAACTGAAGCAGGGAAAATAGAAAAAAATATGTATTTAATATTGAATCATTTTTATTTTTTGAAAAAAGGGTATGTAGCCAAATGGCAAATCATGCATTGATTACATAGTATGACATTGGATTACTTGTGAAAATGTTTGAAACAATAATTATGTATTGTTGAGACATCATTCTCACACTTGGTATGGGGGAATCCTTTGCAGTTAGGCAACTTTCAATTCATTTTTTTATCTTCTATAATTGGCCAATGCGCAGTTTGGTCATCACGTGGCATTCATGCCCAGTTGGGCCAAACATTTTTTTGGTTTACAGAAAAATGCTAGCGTCTTATCATAAAACAGTACGTAGCCTAACGGATACTTCATGCAACAAAGTGATAGTTGCTCTTGTGCAGCGGTCGGCAAACTAAATTGGCTGAAGGCAGGGCCCGACTAACAAGTTTTCCTGCCCAGGGCACCGTCAACTTTTCCTGCCCCCTTGGAATGGTTCACTTGCATGTATGCATGTGTGCGTGTATTACGGTCAACGTGAAATTGGTTATTTTATTACAATAACCTCTTATTATGAAGAATTACCAGCGGTTATTACTATTAATTGCACATTATTTTACGTTATAATTTTTTCAAAAAGGAATTTAAATGATATTATGGAAAAACGTCCTGCCCCTTAGAAAGTTCCTGCCCAGGGCACGGGCCCTTGGTGCCCGTGCGATAATCAGGGCCTGGCAGAAGGTCCACTTTCCAAGTTCGGCGAACACCAAGAGCGACTGGGAGTACCGGGGTCGGTGGGGGCGGGGAGCGTACGCTATTAATAGGGCTTGTTGGGATTTCGCCTGTCTCCAAATTGTGGGTAAATTCTTGTCAGAACAAGTTTTGATGCTTATAAAATACCTACTTTAAAATTTCTAAAATAATGTTATGTTAACACCGTTCACTCGCATCAAAACAATACTGATATATTATTTCTTTTAAATTGATTAAAAAAAACTGCTAGTTTTCTTTTCTTTTGTTTTTAAACTGAAACACACATGGTGAAATGCCGGTACATTCTTCAATTAACTCTCACCGAAAACATAGTTAATGTGACGACTGATATTCCATATTATTGGCAAGTTTGTTTTTTTTTTAGGTCCCGTGAATGGTCCGACAAACTAATAAACATTTTCTGAAGGGGTAAAAAATAATAATTAAGGCTCGACCGATGAATCGGTCTGGCCGATGCATCGGCGCTGATTGTTCAACAAAGTTGCCATGGGCATCAGCGGCCGATGTTAACTTTAGGAAAACATCGGCCCATCGGCCTTGAAAAACATCTAAAAGCCGATGCAAGGCCGATGTTTTTCGCAGGGACAACTTTCCGAAAAACATTCTGTCTTTAACTTTCTTTTTTCTCCAAAGCTAGATTTCTATTTCCATGCAATAACAATTTTGTGCTTTTTTTTTCAATTAAAAACAGCACAAAAATAATGTCATTCTAAAAAGTATTTGATAAAATACTCGGATAATTCGGAAAAATAATTTAAGCGATCGCTGCCCGAAAACCTTTATTATTAAAATTATTTCTCTTGGAACAGAGTGCTCGAGTAACAGAATATGTTAAAGCAAAAGTAATAGAGGCGTCTTATGAGTGCTATTTGTTTCTCGCACTAGATTAGTTGCCTCTTTTTTGTCAGTTTTTCGTTTAATAATGATAGTGCATTAGATTGTGCAATAATATTATACCATCTGCTTTTAGTTTGTCATGTTTCTTATTATTCCAAAATTGTAATCAATACAAAGTCGACTCAATCAAAGTACGATAATAATTTTAATTTTCCCAGCGTAAACTTTTATTTCTTAGCGTTTTTTTTTTTTTTTTTTTTGCTTCTTCGATCCCGCGTGTTACAATTTTTCTGCAATTGTGCAGCAATCTCATTGCATATTGCGTTTAGTCTGCGGTTATTCTCATTGTTTCATTTCTAGTTTACAACATATCAAAGATTGGTCAAAAATAAGAAAAAAAAATTCCAGGATAAATGTTTATTGAACAAATTTTATGTGTCCAAGTTCGACTAGTTCGCACGACAGGATTTAATAACATCTTAATTAAAATGCTAAAATTTCTTTATTTTCAAACAATTGTTTTTTTTCAAAATACACGTTATTTTTTTTATACGATAATTATTTAAATTTTTCCTCGTTTATACTTCTTATTTTTAGAGCATTTTTCTTTTTTTTTTTTTTTGGGTTTCTTTGATGCCACGTGTTAGACAGTTGATAGTTTTTCTGCTATTGTACAACAATCTCGTTGCATCTGCTTTCAGTTTAGAATAATATATCTAGTTATTTTATTGCTAGTTTACAGCATAGAACATATTGATAAAAAATATGAATCAATTTTTCAGTATAAATGTTTATTGATCGAAATTTTATGTGTCCAAGTTCGACCTGCTATTCTCAAAAATTTAATTCTTAAAAAACGAGTTCGCGCTACAGGATGTAATAATACCTTAATAAAAGTGCTACAATACAACTCACACGAAAAAAAAAAAGCTAATAAGATTAGTTCTTAAGTCCCAGCATGCATTTGTAATGACAAAAAAAAATCTCACGTATATGTTTTTAAAGAAATATTCAGTATTTCTTGGTTATGAACAGGGGGGGGGGGCATTACTGCGAGCGAAATGTTTAATATTTTATTTTTATTTTAGAAAAAGAGCTATTTTTAGTTAAAATAACTTTTATAATGAAAAATAAACCGTTCCTGCTTTTCTTTTAAAAACGGGGGTGGGGGAATTATGAAAAAGATCTGAGAGGAGGGGGTTGATAATTTCGTTAAAGATACAAACCCACATTATTTGCTAGTCTGTATTATAACATCTGCATTCCCCCCCATGAAAAACTAAGAAAATAAAGGCAGCTGCATTTTCAGTACAGGTGTTTTAAGAGAAAATGTTGAAGGAAAAGGAATTAGACCCGGTCCGATCCAATAGCTGATTTTTTAAACCTCCAAATAATTTAATTACTTTACTAGCATTGCGAGTGATTCTTTTAGTTTTAATTATTATGTAAACTTCCTCCAAACGGTTTTACTGTGCTTGAATAATGCATTTATGTTTTTATAAACATAAAAATAAATAAATGATTCAAATGACATTTTTGACAAGCATTCAACACGTTTTAATGGTTTAAAGCGACTTTTTTTTTCCATCGGCCATCGGCGGATGGAAGAGGAGAATAATCGGCAATCGGCCATCGTCAGATATCTGAGCAATCGGCATCGCCCATCGGCCAAAAAATGCCATCGGTCGAGTCCTAATAATAATAATAATGAATTCGTTCTCTAATTCAAAAGTTATTTTATATATTTCAATTTCTTTCTTTCTTTATTTTTTGAGATCGCGATCGACCAAAAATGGGCTCACGATCGACCGGTCTATCGTGATCGACGGGTTGCCGACCACTGCTCTAGTGTGAGTTTGAATCATATATTTGGCAGTGTGTTGCCGAAAAGCAACAAAATGCATTTAAGGTATACATATACCTTGGACAAGTTTTTTTTTTAATTTTAATGCTAGTCTTTTCAAATTTTGGGAGGATTATAAAAGTATAAAATGTAACACATTTGCATAAAAATTTTTGTAAACATTAATAATTATTTAATTAATACAAATTTAGTTCACTAATTAAGATTTCATCGTTATGGTAATTAACACAAATATAATTAATTTTGAATCAAATTTCTTACTGGAAAACAAAAAGAAGATATTCGTACATGGGCCCTATCAAAATATAATGTCTATTTTAATTATTTCTTGAGTTATAACATTTAACCTGAAAAGTATCATAAAAACAGCATTTTTTACAAAAATAAAAATATTGTAAAATAACCAAAAAATTCATTTTTTATCAAAACTATTATATTTTGGTAGAGCTTATTCTCTGAATTGTTACCTAAATTATAGAGTCAAAATTTAAAAAATCGGTTAATAACGTCTTAAGATATCACCGTTGGAGAACAAACATACCTTTGAAAAAAGCAATTCTGCATAAAATGGAAATTAGTTAATTCATATACAAGTAGGTATAAAAGAGAATATATTTCTGCCAGTTCTACAAAATTTTGTGTCGGCTGTAGTAGATGTATAAAATATAACATATTTGCATTAAAAATATTTTTGAAAAATCAAATATTTATTTAATTAATTGTGATTTAATTATTAATTACCTTTACGAAACTATGTAAATGAAAAAGTATTTTGCCAATAAGAAAGTTATTGGTATCATTTTAAAGATAATTAACGGATCGTATTTTAGAATGAAAAAACAATAATGCATTTCTTGCGATTTCCAACATATATGTATACCTTAAGGGTTAAGCAATAAAAAGCATTTTACCGTTAATTCTGAATAATTCCACACACACACACACACAAAAAAAAAAAAAAAAAAAAACATTAGCAGTCACAATTTTCAAGTAAAATGAATATTGCTTTTCACTGTTTCATACCTTCTTAGAGTTCTTGGTTTCCCAGTCACCATTAGAGGAAAAGCCCTCAGGGTTTCTCGTTCTGTCCTCCAAAATCATTCCACTAAACAAACTAAAAAAAAAAAAATCATGAAGATTAACATATAACTGACGCTTTTAGCTGCTCAGAACTATTTTCTATTTTGCATCATTACATCATTATACAGTCTCCCGATAAGTATTTTAACAAAATATATTTCAGAACTTTTCGTAGCAATATTAATATTTCTTTGAAATAAAAATAATATGTTTACCAAAATACAATTGTTAATGACAATTTTAACTCTTAGACTAAATCAGACTCATTAGCATTCAAATTTGGGAGCACAAATGCTCCGGAGACGAACGAGTTAATGCTAAATGTCTGAGTATTATAGAAATGATGCAAACATTAATATAATGTCTCTTCTCTTCTGTTAATCTAAATGGTTCTAGGGTTAGCCAGAAGTTAAACATCAGATCTCTCTTTACTTACTAATGTAAGCCATATATATTCCCCCTTGCTCTCGTATGTATATATATATATAGTCTTAGATCTAGTCTAGGGGTATTTGTAAAAGACATCATTTGCACATACACCACATTTATTACCATTACGGACAACACATTACATTAAACATAAAATTAAACATTGACAATAAACACCATCATCGTCATACATCGTTCCTCGTTTTCTCTAATCGTCTGAGTCCAAAATGAATCGGCTTCCGCCTTGCCGCGTTACACCGTACAACTGAGTAATAGTCCGCGCGCATAGTATTTAGTCCAGTAAGTCTATATTAGTTAATTGGGAAAATTCCCATATATATATATATATATATACTAGCGGTACCCGCACGGCGTTGCCAGGGCTGAATTTTAAAAACGTCGCCTTCGGCACTGTCCTTACTAATATAAAAAACGTCGCTTGCCGCGATGTAATTGATAAGAACGTAAAAAACGTCGCCAGAAGCGTTGCTATGAATATAAAAAACGTCGCTTGCCGCGTTGTCCTTTTAAGAGTATAAAAAATATCGCCCGCCGCATAAAGATTGCAGTGTTTGAAAAACGTCGAATACCTGTTTGTCAAAAAAAAAAAAAAAAAATTAGACGTTGTCAACGCTTGAAAAAGTAATATAACATGTAGAAGGATCAGTTAAGAAAACTTAGGAACAATTCCGTCAGTAGGGTCAGATTTGTCACCAAAGGGTAATTAAAACTGCCGAATTGTAGCACAACATCATTTTCATCTGGAATGAGTCTTGGCGATGATCATATATTGATCGCAAGAATGAAATTACAATATCGTATTAATTTTATTTTCCGGCCATGGTAACTGTTGTCTCGCTAACAAAAATACGTTTCATAATGGAATGAAGCTCGCATGGTGACGTACGTGCTAAGCGTTTAGTAAACGTCGTCGGCGGCGTAGCCTATGCAAATCATTTAAGGAGGGAAATACGTGTAAAGGTCTCAAAAAAAATTAAGAAAAAATTCTCTTCATGTGAATCGATTTTACAACTATTCAATAATATACCCTGAAAATTTCAAAGATAAATTCCAAGTCGTTTAAAAGGATTAAGCATTTGAGCGAACGCCCCTTTTGGAGCAGTTGAGCAGGTAGACGAATGACCTGAAGGGTATTAGAGAACGTTAGCAGATGTCCTTTTATTTATTTTTTTTAACAATTGAGACCCCGGATACAAATTTCTATGAGTATTAGTATTTCTAAGTATAAAAAAATGATTCGTTACTACTTTAAATTTACCTTCACTACCACTCTTTTTTTCAAACGCGTTTTTCTCGAAACTACTTTTTTCGAATTTGCGTACACTCTAGCTCGCATTTTTGCTCAATCCTTATCAAATTTAGCACACATTTTCTTTTTATATACACGTTTTAGGTGAACTAGAATTATAAACATAACTTTATTTTTACTCTTTTTATTGTAAACAAAGAACAAAAAACGGTTAAAAATCGTACTTAATTTCCCCATTCTAAAAAAAAATAGAAATTTACAATTTTTTGTGATGATTGTAGTTCAACTAAAAGAGACACTTATAAAAAAAATATATATTAAAAAAAAATGATTTCAGATAAAAATTGTGACCTCCAGGATGTACGCAAACTGCCGACCCGGGTGGCGACTTACAGTGTGCAGCAGCCGATATCTTCGGTATTTTTCCAGAGAAATGTTTGAAAATTTCAGCAAATGTTCTTCAATAAATCTATAAAAGAACCTCAAAATATCAAGAAAATATATTTATTCTTTATATGTCAAAAAAATTCATGAAAATTGCTGTTGATACGCCGTTTTTCACGTATTAAAAAACGTCGTCATTGCCTGTATTAAGAGATTAGAAAAGCGTCGTTTGCCTATAACTAAATAGGCAAAGACAAAGCAGTTAAGAACCATTTTCTTCTGTTTTTCAACTGATTTACTTACTTTTTTTAGTTGTTATTGACGAGTTTTAATGATATCAATTAAAACATTTCGGAGACAGTTTATTATCAGTTAATTATTTCTCCTTTCCTTTCGTCAGGAAAGTCTCATTTATAATTGTAATGTTACATTACTATAGATAGCGGATGGCAACATGTCTTGAGTAAATTATTAGGTAATAAATATAAAACTCATTGTTAAAAAACCTTTGTTGCCATTAAGCAGTCATATTAAAGGCAATTATAATAAGAGTTTGAGTGAAGGCTTTTCTGAAACAATGAAATAAAAAATGAGAATATTGGCATGGAAGAGCAAACATTTAAATTTTATTGAACTGCCACTCCACTTAGTACGAAATCGGCAGAAATACAAGCGGCTACTTTTATGTGTTGGTTCTACGGTGACAATGATTTACAACTCGCTTGCTTTAAGTGAGGATAATTAAAATAAACTCGACATCATAATCGTCACATTTGATCAATAATACTTATATAGTTATATAAGTGGCGTGATGTTTTAACTGCTAAGTTTAATGATTACGGTCGAATTTCGACTGTTGGGCGAACTCTAGTTGTGATAGTTGCTTTGTTACGGTTTTACTTAGTGGAATTTCTTAGGTAGGACAGTTTCTAGATAGCAGTGCGCTTGTGTAGAAGGTTCTGGAAATAAATTGCGCTATTTTTTCTAAATTGACTTAGTTGTTCATTTGATGGACCCGAACTTGCACCAATATAAAAGGGACTTTCACCAGTATATATATATCTCATATAATATCTATTTATATGAGAAATTTTTTTGGCGGGAATTCAACTAGCGACGTCCCTTAGTTTTGTGACACTATCATAAAAAAATAATGCCTGAGAGGATCTGAGGTAGATTTTATGGAAAGATAAGAACTAAAATGAATCAAGCGTCTTAACCAGGGTTGCCAAACCTCCCGGACTCTCCGAGACAGTCCCGTATTTTCAGAAATTGTCCCGTGTCCTGGGAAACTTCAATACCGGACGGCAAGAGTCCCGTATTCTTGCCAGGATATTGATTTGGCCGGATATCGGATTGCCCGTGCCCATTTATGTGATGGGTCCGCACCGGATATCCTGCTCTGCTGATAATATTCGGTGCGGATATCATCAGCAGAGCCGGATGTAATTGATTGATTGTGTCCTCAAACGTTTAAGTTCAATGCATTTTTTACCCATAGCTTCCAAATACGCATTAAGTTTTTAATTTACACATGTTTTTCAAATGTGTCAATTTATTGAATTTTAAAAGTTAAAACTGACCTTCCGGGAAACCACCTTTTCGTGCAGTGGCCGGATATTTAAAAATCGGTCGGATATCGGATATTCGGAGTCCGATACTTGATTATATCGTTTTCTGATGGACAAATTTCTCAGTTGGCGTAAAAGCTAATCACCATAGTGAGAGGCACACAATATTCGCAGCACCAAGCTCCGATGACACATTGCGATAAAAACTCGACTGTTTAACTTCCATTTAATGAGAGGGAAATCGGTGTCCCACTGGTGATGTGGGACAATCAGATCACCGGGACCTACTGGAGCGCAACGAAGGAAATTGGGTCGGACTGACCTTAGCACCGGAATCGAAAAGAAAACCTCGAGAAGAAGACGACCGAAGCCTCCAATTTTACTTCTCGTGCATCTACTGCGAAGTTTAAGGCTCACAAGAAATCTAGTAATTGGGAGCCCCAAGCTCGAAATTTCTTCTAAAAACGACCGCTCTTAGACAATACCCTCACTGCAGCGGATTGTCCTAAAGTTGCGCTGGGTTTTAGTACTTGGGGACCGCTCATAAATGCTGTAACACTTTTTTTTTTCAATACATTTCACCCCTCCCCTCTTTGTCACATGTCACGCTATATTGCATTAGCATATGTACTTGAAGTGTTGCAGTTCAGAAACAAAGCCACTGCGTTATAGATCACATTTCTATTATCTGCGTATTTAATTTGTATAAAATTATATTAAGTTTATAACAAAGAAGATAATTAGTATTAATAGTAAAAAATATTAATTGTTCGAATTCTGAAGAAATGACTTGCGCTATTTTATCTTAAAAGTGTAAATGCCCAAGATTTCCTTTTAAAATTTTAACTAGAAGTAAATTTAAACCTTCAGCATCGATGTTGTCGATACAAAATGAAATCAATGAAACTTTAAAATCAAATTATAAAAATAAAAAAACTTTAAAATTTAATTTAATTTGCTAATTTAAAATGTTTTTATGGAAGCCAAAATGTGTGATGTCACACTTCTTTTTACCCCTCCCCTCCCTTTGTCACAATCTGTCACACTTTCTTGAACCTCTCTCCCCTCCACGAAACGTGACATCATTTATGAATGACCCCTTATTTTTGCTACTCTGAACATCTAATTTGCTTACAACAGGCAAATAAAAGTTCAGAAATATTTCACATATTATTATCGAAAATGAATGTTGAAATAAAAGAGAAATTGCTTAAAATTTACTCATTTTTCGAACATTTCAGAGGTCAGACATTTTAAATACAAATTTGCTACAAACAGGGCAATTAAAATGGAAAACGAGACAATTCATATTCTACACGTGACAGCCAAATTTCATTAAAAATAATAACGGGAAAAAAGTAATGGAATCACAATTGGGATTTTTGCTCATTTTCTCTTTTATTAGTTATTTTTGAATGAAATATATTTATCACTTGTGATAAATATATTTCATTCAAAACCAATTTATTTCATTTAAAAGTCTTCCATGGAATGGTCGAAATATTTTTAAGAGTTTGTTCTCACAATTTTATTTATATCAAAGATTTGTTTGCTCCTTCTTTTGTCAACCCCTTGGACTTCAGGGACCTTGATGTAACACTGAACTTAAATCAGAAAGTGAAAAAGTCTGACTATTGTCCTGAAGCACTTCGCGCGATCGCTCTTGATACTATCCATGATCGCTACCCCGCCCATGAATGGCTGCATATCTACACGGATGGTTCTCTTATGGATTTCTCTCAAGGAGCTGGTGCTGGTATTTTCTGTGAACTTTTTTGTTTTTACCTGCCAGTTGGAAATTTTTCAACCCATTTCGACGAAGAGCTTTGGGGTCAATATTTTTTACTCTCAGCAGCTTACGTCAAAGTTCCTTTGAGAAGGCTGTAATAATCTCCGATTCCACATCTGCCCTCCAAGCTTTCTTCTAACCAAAAGAGTAAAAGTCCTCGCGCCCAACAATGTAGATTCCTTCTCAGGGCAAATCCAACAAAAAGTCTTTCCAGTGGGTGCCCTCCCATTGCGGTATCGACGGAAACGAGAAAGTAGACTTTTTGGCAAAGACGGGCTGCAATGTAATCAAGAATTTGAACAGAAATGTGTCCTTTCCTTCAGCTAAACTAGAGATTAATAGAATCTTCAGACACTCATTCCGTACATCGGCTGCTGACTCATCTCATGAAAAGTCCTGGAGTGTCCTCAACTCCAACTCCCATTGTGTTCCTGATGCTCCTCGTGCAGCTGCGACTGCCACTTTTAGACTTTTCACCGGGCACGATTGTCTTCGTGCCCATCTTTTTCGTTTTAATATTGTAAACTCTCCTGTGTGTACTTTATGTTCAACTGGACAAGAAATGACTGCTGCTCAGTGCTCACATCGACGAATGCCCTGCTTTATGCTACGTTTGATTGTGTATTATTGCGAAATATGGGAGAGCACGTGGCCTTATGACCTAGTGGTCAACAGGCCAGCATTTGATAAATAAATAAATGTTTGCTGCCTCTCTCCTGCAGAATTTAGTAGGTCAACCTTTTAATAGGAAATTATTTTTTAATTTACGTACACTGTAAAAAAATGTTGGTGCTACTGAGTAAAAGTTGAAAATCATTTATTTTGTTATGTATCGTAAATTCTTTTAAGTGTCTGTCTAAAAAAATACAGACAGCAAAATTTTTTTCAGCACATGATGTTCATAAGCTCATCTACGCATCAAAAATTCATTACGGTTGCTCATTTATCCTATCTTTATATATATAATTCTTCTGTGCGTGTGTATGTAATTGAACTCGTCCTAAACGGCTGGACCGATTTTAATGAATTTTTTTTTGTGTGTCTTCAGGTGGTCTAGATTTACAATTCGGTCAAATCCGACAGGTAGTTACTTTTTTATTAAGTTTTTAAGTTTTCAATGATTTTTGCTACGCCTACATCGCAGTTTTCTCCCCAAGGCACTGGTGGACGGATCCTGTCCGCTGCTTGCAAGCAAAGATGTGGGAAAATATTTGCAATTTTCGTTTATCTATCTACTCTCGTATCTGCTTCATTTTTTGAAATAAAAAGAAAACAAAACTACTTTTGTAAAGTTCAGGGTATACTAATTCTAAAAACATAAGCTTGAAAACATTATTTTTAGATTTAGTAATCAAAATTCCACAGTTTGTAAGACCCACAAACAGGGCCGGCTCTATCAATGTGCAAAGTGTGCAAAATACAAGGGCGCCAGCATCTAGGAGGCGCCTCAGCGTCAGAGCAAAAAAAAAAAAAAAAAACAATAACCCCTGTTACACACAATTAATTCAACAATTCTAGTTGTCTTAACATAGGCAGACCCAATGATAGTGACTCCTCCCAGATACTCCATCTTTCAAGTGAAAAAACGTAGCCTCAAAATTCACTTGTCGCTTCTGTACTACACCCTCTGTGGTGCTTGATAGAGATGGTTATATGGTACCAATCCCTGTGAAACGCACTAGGTCTTCAATTACCAGAAGTCAACAGCAGCCCATTCGAAAGAAAAAATAAGTTAGTTGTTTCATGTATGTAATTATTAAAGTTTTTTAAATAATTGAAAACGCAATAAAATTATACACGATTGAATTTATATTATTTTAGTTTGTATGATAAAAGAGTGCTAGGGGCGACTATTTTTATTAAGTCCAAGTGCGCCAAATACCGTCGGGCCGGCCCTGGCCACAAATTTGCCCAAAAACTGTTCTAAAATCGTCTCATATTGACCGAATTTTAAAACGAATACACCATTTTAATTCTCAGGCTATGACGCTTCTAAACATATTAACTTTGAAAAAATATTTTAAAAACTTTGTAAGATATGGTTAAAAGTTCGTTTTTCATTTCAACATTAAATAACTTCGTCGGATATTGAACGAATTTTAAAACGAATATATCATTTTAATCCTCCGGCTGTGACAATAGTAAAAATAGTAACTTTGAAAAAATATTTTAAAAACTTCGTAAGATATGGTTAAAAGTTCCTTTTATAGCTTTGTATATATAATTCTTCTGTGCGTGTGGTACGTCACTGAACTCCTCCTAAATGGCTGGACCGATTTTAATGAAATTTTTTATGTGTCTTCAGGTAGATTCGAGAATGGTTTAGACATACAATTCGGTACAATTTAAATTGTTTATTTAATCATTATATAAAAATTGTGCATTACCGTAAGATAGACGGTGTGGCTCAATAGTTATAAATGAAATTGAAAAGGAAGCCGGTAGCGGCCTCATAGCTTAAGTGGTAGAGCACTCGACACGTAACTGAAAAACCTGGGTTCAAGTCCCAACCCAGTCCGGGCTAAGTGACTTTTACTCAGTTAATAGCACATACGCTACTTTTTATCCAGGAAACATTTACTGTTCCAGTGGGATAGAACTGTTTTGTTTTTCACAGAGCAAGAGATCGATATAATTTTTTACATAGTGGTAGTTAGGGGTCACATAATGACATAGGCTACATTTTATCCCTGGGAAATGCAATGTTCTTATGTGATAGCATAACAATTGTATCCTACAGAACCGTGTATTCAAAAGGAGTTTCGTTAAAGTTCGTTAAATGAAGTATTAGCATTAATTGAGTAAAGATCGATTAGTTCGGACTGGGACTCGAACCCAGTGCGGCAGTTATGCTCCACGCCAACACTGATTTCCTTTCAATTTCATCAATAACTACAGGTCCCCACCGTCAATCTTACGTTAATGCACCATTTGTATGTAATGAAACCTAAATTTAAAATTAAAAATATTATTTATTCTTTAGAAACGACCGTTGTGTATAATTGCGTCTTAATGCTGTGCTTTCCAGCCCAGAATTGACAAAACATTTACCACCCAGAAATCAGCGCCCACAAGTGTGTATCTAAATGAACGTTTGATCGCTAACCTAATAAAAAAGTTGTATAGAGCTATAATGTTCTGGTTTTTAAGCCATACAGGTAGCATAGAGTTGGTTTACCTCTTTCCATTATTATTTCATACTGTCTTCGGATTGATAGGCTGCATTCAAAACCCGTGCAACGTCTGGTACATCAGCTAGTTTTCATATAGATGAGTTACCGCAATAAAATTTCGATACGTAAAGGAGTTGACAAATTTCATGTGCTGAGAAACGTTATACTGTCTGTATTTTTTTAGGCAACTACATAAAAAAATTTAAGTACATCAAAAATTTTGACAACATTGAAATTTTGAGTTCTGCCTAAAGAAACAGCAGCTGCAATCATTTTCATACTAAGATAATAAAAAAATGCCCATACTAAATTTATTTTTCACTATAATTTTTTTTAAAATACGCCCAAAAAAGGGGGGGGGGAGTGGTATGAAGTTGAATTACAAATGCATAATAAAGTGTATACTTATTTTTTAGTACAGCTGAGCCTCGATTATCCGAGGTAATGTATCCGAGGTTATCCGAGGTAATCCCTCGATTAACCGAGGGTACCTCGGATTATCAAAACCTCGGATAGTACGGACTCTGTCCAAATCGAGAGGGAAACATGGGTTGAAATGAATGAAAATGTCGTCAAAGATGTGCAAAAAAAGAGCGTTTACTGTACATATTATGAAATGAAAAAATGACGTTACATACATACAAATATCTAATTTTGTATGTACACAAAAGTAGAGTACATGTTCCAGTTAAAGTTATCTCTTGAAGAAGTATATATATATTGTTTTCTGTTTAACGGTTGTTCTAGGTCTATATATCAACAGAAAATAATTGGATGACTGACGCCAGCCAGTGACGCCGCGATCGGCCACCCAAAAAAAAAAAAAAAAAAAATTTTAAAGGCAAATGTACCTTGGTTAACCCGGAACTCGGTTAGTCGGGACTCGGATAACCGAGGCTCTGTTGTACTCCCTTCTCCCTTTTCGCTTAAATGTGAAGTCAGTAAAGTTTCTGGTTCTGAAATACTGTAAATTACAGCTTTATTACTCATTGCTAATCGAAAACTCAACAAAGAGGCCTACTAGAACTTACGCGGCAAAATGTAAGTACACCAAAATATTTAACTTAGGGATCATTCATAAATGATGTCACGCTTCGAGGGGGGGAGGGGGGGTTCGTGAAATTGTGACAAAATGTGACAACGGGAGGAGGTCCGCTGCAGTGTGACAGATTGTGACGAAAGGGGGGAGGGGGTTAAATATATGGGAAAAAAGCGTGACACCATTTATGAACGGCCCCTTACAACAACAATATTTTCACATAAATTATTGAAGGTCATCTTACCCTGTTGTATAAATCCTTGAATCGGTAAAAGAAATTTCTTGTATTACCCCGCACTAAGCATTCCTTCAACTACGCTGATTGTGGTCACTTTTAACGATATAGCTGAAAGAGGCTCCTTGGAATATTCATGCAAGAGCGAAATGTTAACAACCTGACACAGAAAGATTCACCTTAACGGTGGACTATAAGTAACAAGTAACAGGAAACCGTGAAGGAGGAGGAGGAACACTCTAATAAATATATAATTGGTTATTAAACTTAAAACCTTTCTATTTAACAAAGTATATTACTTAATAGTTGAAAGGAACGAGAGGCTGAATTATTAATCCATCTTTTCCCAGATTTAAAGCTCTTATTTGTCTGACACAGAACATCGCGACCTTTTTCTTTTCAGAAAGAACAGCTTTGAATCTACGTGGAAAAGAACTGAAATGAAATCCTCACGCCAAGTGATGTAACCTTGTTCCAAAGAAGCATTTTCTTCATTGTAGTGTGATTGAACGCTTAACCTCTACCTTCCAAAAATTAAATACTTACCCACGTCGCCGATAATCTCTGATGATATTCTTAAATCAGTGGCGAGCGTTTTGTTCTTGCAAACAAGATGATCACGTGCTAGCTGGGGGCATTGTTTGAGCAGCAACTTTCGACTCGAGACCTTTGAACTTGCGTCAAGGGCAATTGAATACCGTGGTCAAGGGTTGGGGGATTTCGGCTTCGGAAACAAGTCGTATGTATTGTTGGTTTAATCTATTGTTTTCTCTTCTTGCTCTTCCAATAACTTAAATGCCGGTTCTATTTTGTTATACGTCGGTATATTTAAACACTTGATTGATTTAATATCAGACTGAAGAAATTTTCTTTTCTCTTTTTTTCTGTTATTTTATTTATTTACTTTCCCAAGCTCTGTTTAAATACGCACTATAGTTCTTCATGAATATTATAAAATAATGTTTGGAAAAACGTAGAACCGACTTCAAATTATACATTGCGTTAAAAAGTGAAAAATAAAGGAATTCTTCAAACAACATCGATACGACTGTTAAACATAATTTTTGAAGCCGGCGCAAAACTAGCTAATTGTCATTACGCAATGTGTTACTTTACATTGAAACTGCTGCAAACTCTAGGCCATTTATATTTGTCATTGATTCATTATTACAAAAGTAATCATGAAAATCAAAACCTTTCATAATTTTACAACGACTTCAAAATTTTTGTTTAAAAGTCATATCGATGTTGTTTAAAGAATTAATTTATTTTTCACTTTTTAGCGCAGTTTATAATTTGAAAGTCGGTTCTATTTTGTCCCAGAATTTTTTAATTTTATTATTTTAAGGGGAAATACATTTTGTATATAAATACTCCATTTTTAGAAAATCCATAACAAAAAGCAAACCTTCTTTGAGTGAATAGCACTAAAAACTAATCATTTGTATAATAAATTCCGTTTTGAAGTCGATTTTAAAAGGTCACTGGAGCAAACAAACTGATGGGATTTAATTTTTGCTTCAGAGAAGCCTTTAGACAAACTCTTGTTATATTTGCTTTTAATGTTACAGCTTAACGGGAACAAACTCTTTTTTTAACAATATTAATTAATAATTTTCCCAACAAAGAAAAATCAAGCCAAGACAGGCCTTTCCAATTTCTATCGATTAAAGAAAAAATCATCAAAATCGGTTCATTTAGTCAAAAGTTATGGATTAAAAAACAAAAAAAAAGTGACTACATTTTCTACCTATAACTTATTTTCTTATTTTCGAATAGGATCAAACAAAGCTACGGGACCTATGTGAAACCACCATCGATCGGTTAAAAAAAAAATATGAAAATCGGTTCATCCGGTGAGAAATTATGGGTGGACAAACAAGCAACTAAAAACGACATACATACAGAATGAAAGTATAACCTCCTCCTGTGTCAAGTAGGTTAAAAATATATAACAAGTTGTTCTTTTTTTAGTTAATTTTCAAATGCTTGCAGATTTTTTAATTTGAGGAAGGTTAGACGATAAGAGTACCTGGCGTTAAAAAGACACAGTCATTCAGGGTAGCTTTGATCCACAATTTCTCTATTTTTATCTTTTCCACGCCTATTTTAACAATGATTTTGTATTTATTGGCAGAAAATTAAAGAAAAACTCCTAAAGTGTTGTATAGTTATGAAAAACTAAGAAACAAAATGTTCAAAACCCTCTAAAATGAATTATTAATTTGATTCAAAGTTACCCTGACACGCAGGGTAATTTTTAACCACGTCAGAAAAGTGATTTCAAAAAGAATTATTTTAATAAAAGTATTAGACGTACAACTTTAAAATATATAAGTAAAGTTACTAAATATTTTTAAAAAATAATTTCACTTCATCACAGGCCTTCCAGAATTCATGATAGTGCATAGAACCACTTCAAAAATATCAACAACGTCAAGGGTTTTAACAGCTTCAAACCCGCATTCAAAAACAGCTTCCAAGCAGTGACCTCAGAATAACTGGATGATACAATTATTTGTATAATGTCCTTCCCCGATTATGGTGGTACGTGAAAGTATGGATGCCAATGTCCGGGGAACACACCAGGTCAGACCAATATGCAGCCCCATTAAGTGAAAAAAGAAGGAAAAGAAAACAATTATCTGTACACAGTGTTGCAAACTTATTTTGTAACAAGAAATTCCGTCTAGAACTACACGAGCCTACATTCCCGTACACACCCAACTTCAAATTTATAATTTAGCTCTCTCTCTCTTTCTCATTTAGCTTTAGTTCTTAATTGCTTCAAATATACTTTTTCAACGGTTAATACATATTCGCTCACTCACTCGTTCATTCTTTCATTTATTTAGTCATTCATTTATTCATTCATTCGTGTATTCACTCATTCGTGTATTTATTCACTTATTTATTAATTTTATTATTTATTCATTCATTTATTCAATCCTTTCCTTTACTCATTCATTTATTCATTCATTCATTCGAAATATGCTTAAAATTCTCAATCAAAAAATTTCATACGAAAATAGGCTCGTTTAGTCCTTGTTGTGTGAACTTTGTGTTCGTAAATGTTATACGTCATAACATCTTTCCAATAAAGTTTTTTCCAAGCAAATCGGTCTGTTAGATCTCATGACGTATGTATGTTTCGCACAAAACCGAAAGCGCTGTTGCAGCGATGGAAGCGAGAGAAGTCCGCGGTCCAACAAAATAGAGAGTTTCAATACAGTCCACTTTGAGTAGAGTTTTAATTATTTTAAAATGTATATAGAATTGAAAGTTCCTTGTAGGCATTATGTTAATTCTTTTTTTTTTTTGAACTGCTCAAAAATGAACAAATATTGTTCAAATCAAAAAATATTTCGTGCCGAGAGCTTCTTTAAATTAGCTTGCTCATATGAAGTTGGGTCTTACGCCATGAGTTTACATAATTTGCTTATAGGCGAAAATGTTAAGAGTTTTTGAACTGTTCAAAATTGATCAAAAAAGTGTTCAAATCAAAAAGTAAAATATGGAAATGAGATGTCCTCGCCGAGATATTTCGAATGCAAAAAGAAAAAAACATCTTTCGAATCGGACAATTCGTTCAAAAGTTATTAGGGGGGGGGGGGCAGACAGACCGAGACACACACATTTCCATCATCTCAAAAACCAACTTTTAATTTTTTTATTATTAAATCTTTATTTAATTATACTTCAATTTTTTTTAACTTTTCTTACTTTTTAACGATATTGTACTATTAAGCCTTCTTTCATGTTTTATTATTATTATTTTCGCTTTTACAGGAACGTAGGCTAAAAGTAGAAAACTGATTTTATAAGTAAGACAGCAGAGTGCAGCACTGGACAAAGTTTGGCTTTTCAGCCAAAATTGACAAAATATTTACCGCCCAGAAATCCACGCCCACAAGAGTGCGTTTGATCGCTCATTAAAATAAAATAATAAAATGTTGTACAGCGTCATAATATTTAAACCCATCGTCGGCTCAACACTATTTAATTTCGTTTAGGAGTTCTGCCGCCCAGAAATGTAGCCCTCAAAAGGAAGCCTTTTCTAATAATCGCCACATTGATCACATTTACCTAATTGGAAAGAGTTCAAAGGAGGGCTACTAGGTTGGAAAGTGGTCTTTCAGACTTAGATTATGAGGGCAGGCTTAACTCAATATGTATTATAGTCTTCAGCAAAGAAGAGTTAGAGGGGACATGATTCAGTTGTTTAAATTCATTAAAATGGGAAATCTTGATGGCCTTCAGTTATTTGCTGAAAGTAGAACCAGAGGTCATTGTTTTAAGCTTTTCAAACCTAAGGCTAACCTTGAAATGAGGAAACATTACTACTTCAATAGGGTTGTAGGCAGTTGGAATAGTTTAAATAGTTTACCGGAGCCAACTGTTAATTGCAGTGGGGTAAAAGCTTTTAAGAAAGCTCTTGATAATCATTGGTGACTGCTAAACTGACTAGGACCAGCCTAGCTGGGGCCCTGAGCCTGCTGCTGGTCGTCACTTTTGTATTTGTATTTGTATTTTGGTCGGGCCGTCAGTTCTCACACATACACATCAAAATTTCCACGCGAACGAAGTCGCGAGAACAGCTAGTTCCTACTAAAATAAAGATTACGGCTATTTGGTTTTATCATGCTATACACAGTGTCAAAGAACTTTTAAGACTAGATTTATAAAATAAAATATAAACTAGTAATTACATTTCTTTAGGAAGTTTATTCAAAATAAGCTCCTTCGGCTACAGTACATTTGTTAAAGCGGTTTACCGACGATTCGAATGCCTGTTCCAGCTCACATTGGGGGACTGCCTCCAAAGCTCGCGTCGAAGCGGTTTGTATGGTGTCAATGTCATCAAAGTAACAAAAAAAGAAAACAAATAAACTGAGGTTTTAGCAGTGGATCAGCTGATAGTTAAGGAATTTCGCAAATGCTCGATAACACAGATAGCGCCACTGTAAGCTTAGTTCCAGCTGTAGTCATAAAAATTCTTTGACACACTCAGTGGCGTATCTAACGGTAAGCTGACTAAGTTAAAACATTTTCTGTCGATTTGCAATAAAGAAATTTCAACTCGTCAACCAAACGACTTAAAAAGCCCATCAAGGGAGTGGTAATTTTTCTCTTTCTTTGGAGACGAGATAAGCCCATCGACGAAGGCTATACGACGATAGTTGGTTCCATGAAACTTCGGGGGGCCCCCAAATCATGGGTGGAAAATGTTAATGGACTAACTGAAGGCAAACAATGTTTCTTTTAAAAGGATTTCAGGTACGAGATGGTCGGCCAGAGCAGACGCTGTTTTAGCCGTCAAACTTGGTTTTGTTTACATTGTGGACGCCTTAAATGAAATTCGCCTAAAAGGCGAAAAACAAGTCACGATTGTGGAGGCCACTTCTCTTTTTAAAAAAATGCAGAAATATGAAACTGTGCTAATGACTGTAATACGGAATTCCATTTTGAAACGTCTAAATGCCGTTAGCAAATCTTTGCAAACCATAGAATGCGAAAGATTGAAAGGGACAGATCTCATCATTAAATCGGTATGAAGTTTTATAGATAAATTTAGAAAAGAATTAGTAGAAAAGGAGGCAAATCAGATAATATCCATTTCGTATTGAAGATGAGCAAAGTCGGAGGAAGAAAAAAAGGAAAGCCTTTTTTAACGAAACAAATGAAGGTGAAGTAGAAATTTTTTTTTTAATTATTCTTGTTACGTAATTTGCGACAACATTAAGTCACAATTATGCCAAAGAGATGAAAAGTATAACTCTGTACCAGAACCATTTAGTATTTTTTAAAGCAGATTTAACTTTAGAAGAAACAAGAAGTTCCGTCTAGAACTATACGAGCCTACTTTCCCGAATACTCCAACCTCAAATTTATAATCTAGCTATTTTTCTCTCTCTTTCTCATTTAGCTTCAGTTCTTAATTACTTCAAATATACCATTTTCAACGGTTAATACATATTCATTCACTCATTCATTCATTAATTTATTTACTCATTCATATATCTATACTCTCATTTAATTATTTTTTCACTTATTCACTCATTTATTCATTCTTGCATTCCTTCATTCATTTTTTCACTCATTCAGTTATTCATTCATTCATTCGGAAATAACCTCAAAAATCCCGATCAAAAACTTTCATAGGAAAATAGGCTGGTTTAGTTCTGGTTGAATTTCGCATCTGTGCATGTCCTACGACCCAACATCTTTCCAATAAAGTTCGTTCCAAGCAAATCCGTCGGTTAGATCAGGATTTACATGGGGTAGAAATTTCCCCGTAGGCGCTAATGTTATTATTTTTTTTTTGAACTTTTCAAAAAATGAACAAAAATCTTAAGCCGAAAGCTTTTTCCGGTAAGCTTACTTATAGGAATTTGGATGGTATGCCCAGAGTTTACATAATTTGCTTCATTTTTGCTCACAGGCGCTAATGTTAAAATGTTAAAATGTTCTGAGCTGGTCAAAATTGAACGAAAAATTGTTCAAAACAAAATGTAAAATATGGAAATAAGATGTCCTTGTCGAGATGTTTCGAATACAAAAAGAATTTTTCGAATCGGACATTTCGTCCAAAAGTTATTAGGGGGACAGACGACCGACCGACACACTTTTTCCCCCAACTCAAAATCCTACGTTCAATTTTTTTTATTTTTCAATCTTTATTTAATTACTTAACCTATTTTTGACTTTTCTTGATTTCTAACGATATTTTCACGATATATTAAGCCTTCTTTCATGCTTTATTTATTTATTTTTTAATTTTACGAGAAAGTAGGCTAAAAAAGATTATCTTCGAAAATTGAGGGAACTTTAGAAAAATGATATTGACGTTTTAGCTTTAGAGGATGAAATGGAACATTTCTCAATATTTTTAAACGGAAAGGAAGATTCTGATAAGTCTGCCAACTCATCTTCAGGTAATAGTAATGTGGATTTCAATTGCATGTGTATGCCTCCGCAAAAGAAACGGCATGCACGTTTCCAAACACAGAAACACTATTGAAGATTTTTTAGACGATTCCAATCTCCAATGCGTCAGGAGAAAGGACTTTCTCTGTGTTCAAAAGAGTAAAAAAATTGTTTAAGAAATATTATGGGGGCGGAGAAATTAAATAACTTTGCAAAACTGTACCTAGAACAAGATGTTTTAAGCAATGTAGATTCTGGCAAAATAATTGATGATTTAGTAAAAATTTAAGTTAGAAGGAAATTTTTGTAATTATAAATACAATTTTATATTAATGTGTATATAAAAGTAGATATTTTTACTATTTCTTGTTTTTTTTTAATTTTTTTCTAAATTTACTTGTGTGGGAGGGCCCCAAAATGTTCTACCGCTTAGGGCTCCCAAACGGCTTGATCCGCCACTAGACACGCTGTGCTTTCGCGCGAGCTTTGGAGGCAGTCCCACAATGTGTGCTGGACAGGCATTCGAATCGTTGTTAAATCGCTGTAGCAAATGTATTTAAGCCGAAGGAGCTTGTTTTGAATAAAAATACTCTTAAAAATATAATTACTAGTTTTATTTTATTGAGAAAAAAATATATTTTTTACACACTGTGTAATCAAAAAAATATTTCGAAACATCATCCGACAAAATACAAGTTATCGTTCATCGGAATTGCAAAATAAAGTTTTTATTGATTGTGTTGTTTTCTTTTCAAACTTCAGAACAACAGAAGACTCCTGAAACGATTCTGTAATGTGTAGGGCTCCGTCTCGGCATGCAGCGGTTTTTAATTCTCCAAACCTAGCTAACGAGCTAAGGCCGGTACGTTACAATCAAGAAAACAAAGGAGAGCGACCTGCCCTCGAGTTTCACGTGTGCCAGCTCGCTCCAATTGGCCTCTCTTTTGTGGAAAAGGAAAGCTTTTCCAATCAGCGCAACAAAAGGTGTCTCCGCGGAATGTACTTACAATTAACCCGTTTTAACGAACTTTAAGAACGAAACTTTTGTCTCGCGCACTCGCGGGCTGAATCTGTAATCCGATGGACAGACCACGCCATGGTCCGCTGACTCCGCAGAATTGATCGCTGAGAAAGGTTTGGGGGCGATGGGAAGATTGCGTTCGCTGCGACTCATTAGGCCCGACCTCCCGCTCCTAACAGATTGGACACCTTCTTCTAGTTGCACACAAAGAAAGAGTAAAATAGGTCTAAACCGTATCTTTCTGTAAAATATTGGGGTGGGACTCTTTCGATAAAATGTGTGCAAGGGTCAATCGAATTCGTTTAGATTTGGAAGAAGCTTGTGACTGTCGACCACTAGCCAACTAGCTAAATTAATCTCGTGAAGCAAATTCTGAAAATCTTCAGAATGCTTTTGCTCACAACCCAATGCGCTGTTTTTGATTCGCCATCTTGCTTCCCGCGAAGAAACATAGAAGACAGCTATCAACGAAATGCTATTCAACGAAAATTTAACGTATCATAGAGAACAATTAAAAAAATGAAAACGCGAGTTTTCAATTTTTAGTTATTTCATCAGCACCAGCTAAATACTCAAGGCCAGTGAACTCCAGGATCACGTGATTTTATACGTCTTTTCCGAGGCATAAGAAATCTGCATAAATCGTTCTGTTTTCCCCAACTCCGACTCACTAAATTTATGCCTTTACAAAAGGCGTCGGATGGAATAACTCCTGTGACCAAGTAGTTCTCTGGGTTTGTTCTTCCAATTGACCGTAGTTTCGTATTAAAGTATGCAAGACATATTAAACTACTGAACATATAAATCATCATTTTGCTTATCAGAAACAAATTTTGATTTCTTTCAGCACCTACTACTATAATAAGCATCAATTTAATTAAAATACAGTTTCTTGGAATCTGATCGAGCATTATGCGATCGAACTTGGTTAAAATCTAACAAAAATCATGTCCCGGACAACCATTTTGAGGATCCCACAAGTATTTAATTATTCAGTTTATTCCGACTTGAATAAACAAGTTTAGAGCCTGAAAATGCAAGAAATCCTTCTGCCTATTAAATTTTGAATTCAAAATCCTCCGCACCCGCACGTAAACAAGTGCATCCCCATTCCGTGCTGATAGTACATCTTCCATTCTTCTAGAATTCCTTCTACACTGTAAAAATTTGGCGTTTAGTTGCCACCAGTTTTGGTGTTACAGAACACGATTTTTGGTGGTCAGTAGGTGTAATTTGAAACTGAATTGAAAATTATTCATTTGTGTCATATGTTAAATTTTTTATGTGTTTATCTAAAATAATATAGACAGTGTAAATTCTTAGCGCATGAAATTTGTAAACTCCGCTTAGGTATCGAATTTCATCACGATTGCTCATGCCTATGAAAATAGGATAAATGAGCAATCGTAATGAACTTTTGATACGTAGATGAGTTATCGAACACCATATGCATATGCTAAAAAAAACATTCTGCTGCCTGTATTTTTTTAGACAGGCATTCAAAAGAATTCAAAATACATCAAAAAAGGAATACTTTTCAACTTTACACCAACTGAAGAATAGAAATGGTGTTCAGTAACACCAAAAATGGTGACAACTAAACGCAACTTTTTTACAGTGTAGTTTAAACCTGGTTCCTTTTTCATGGGAACAACAACTTAAAAAAATGGAAAAGACCTTGAAGGAAAGCCTGAGGTCTCGTACCAGAAGACCAATTTGAAATTTGTTTCAATGCAAACTTTGCCTTGAAACATTAAAACCGGTGCCTGGAACAGACAGTCATTCTCTACGTAAGTTCGTCAAAGCTGAATTTTTACTGTTGGACTCATTGTGTATGGTGGACCTGAGCTTGAATGCTCCGAACAACAGAAAACCCTAATCAAAAATTCGAAGGTCGTGCCGACTTGATTAGCAAAGCCATTAAGATCACTTGCGGAATGCGTTTTCTTCTGTGTACATTAGTTGAGTTTGGAATTCAAACAAAGAGATCCCAAGGTTTTGTTTTTAATCATGTGTTATTTAGTAGTTACATTTAATTCAATGCAAATATGGAATGCATGCCATTTCTTTAGTAGCTATGTTTCTTCACCGAGGGCAAACTTTTTTATTCAGCTAAAAATGTCTGGTTGCCCTTTGTATTGCTCTTTGTAAAAAAGAGAAAGTTCTTTTCCCGCAATTATCCATTCATGCTGCTCTATTGATAGAAAACTATGTGACCCCTCAAAGATCCTCCCGACATCTGGATAATGGAGGGACGTTTTGATATGGATACTATATCTATATGATATCGATGTGGATACCGTTTTGGAAAAGTAATTCCAGTTTTTAGACGCTCAAAATATTGTTAGATATTGCTAGGCAATTTTGTCCGGTATCTGGAGCCCAGCGTGGAGCAGGTGCGCAGGGCAACGAGACTGTGCTTGAAACTGGAGCACAGAAATTTGTTGTACAACACTATTCCGTTTTTTTTTTCCGATAAATAAATGATTTTTTTCTTTTTTTTTTTGGAGGGGGGGGGGGGCCTCAAAATGTTTTCCCCTCAAATACCATGCATGTAAAACGTTACATATTCAATCAATAAATAAAACAGTTTGTGTGCCAGCGTGCGAATTATTCCAGCGGTTCCCAAAGTTTTTTGACCACGGAGGGTTCGCTTTTACTTTAAGGAACCCCCATTAGTGCTTATATTCAAAATAAAATTTAACAATCTGAACAAGGCTTATTTAAAGCCCAACCCCCCCCCCCCCCTCCGCGCCGGAAATAAATTTAAAACTACTTAATTTGAAATGAAGATTTTCAGTGTTGTAAAATTCTAATTTGGCAAGGGCCTTCACGTTTATCCCTTCCCCTCCCCCCTAGAATCTCCACCCCCTGAAAAAATGCTAATATGTTCCCCTGGATTTCGAAGTCAAGTAAAAAGTTCAAAAATGGTGGCCCTTGGTTATCCTCCTGAATTACCTTAGTAACCTATTTTTAAGTTATCAGGCTGTCAATGAAAGACACTTTTGTTAATAAGAATAAATCGCAAAGTTTTTGTAAATTATTACACCTGTCACTGTATTGTTAGTAATGACTGTAAAGGTAGGAGATTTTATTTCAGATAGTTGAATACATAGACCTGGAGTAGCGTCCAATCTAGATCTGATTTGTGTTTAAATATGCTCAGACCAAAATATCTTGATTTTTTTTGCTCGATATGTTACTGCAAAGGGGAAAAGGATTAATATAGCTTGCTTACTTAAATACCGGTTTTCATTTTGTTTTTCTTAACTTAAAACAAAAATTTATTGCATGAAATATTGAAATACAGTGAAAAGATTGTTTCAAACAAGATGAACTCGAAAATTCTGTTAGTCTCTCTAAAATCTTATTAGTGATTAATACTATTCACCATGGTGAGTATTTTTTTTTTTTTTTTTGTATTTATGATTGCAACCACTTCTAGTTATTTTACTAAATGTCAAAAGTAAACTATGAAATGAAAGTTATCCTACTGACTCTATTATTTTAATAATTTTCATACACATTAAAAACTGCGGTTTTAGCAAAATAACGTTGAAATCTTTATTTGAAATTAATAGTTTTAATTGCTCATTATGGTCATTATCATATAATTGTCAACCTTTCATCATTAAACGATGTATAGTCTTTTTGAATCACCCAAATAGAGTTTGATAGTCTTCTAAATCAGAGCAACAAGTCACTTTACAATTTTTACCTTAATTAACTAATTTAAGAAGCCTGTCTTTTAAGAACAGTTTTTTTTTTATTTTGCTTCCTCCAAATATTTTTTTATTTACAGACCCACTTTCAAGAACTATCACTTTCAGCTAAATTTCATCGCGAAACATTTTCTGAACATGAATTACTGAATAAATATAATAAATTGCCAACGAAACTCCGGCCATCCTTCTGCGGAACATTAGGATTCCGCGGAAGTGCAAAATGTGCACACTTTTGAGAACCGTTGTATTATTCAGCTCCTGGACAGATTTAGAGGTTAGTCGATGTTCCTCGGATCACATTTTTGTGATGCACCTCAGAGCGAATTTGTTCTTTTCTTATTCCAGTTTCAGAAAAATATCCAAAGTTGGTGTCTATCTAGTTTATAGAACATCTATATACATCGAAGAAATGTCACACCTTTTAAATGTTTGCGTCGACTGCCCGTAACGCCCAAGATGATCTTTTTCCGAAGTTCGATGTTCGAAGAATAATTAGAATGCGTGTGATTCGTTTCGAATTCAAAAACAAGGCTGAACTTTGAATTTAACCTCTTAAATTGAGTATTTTCGGCAAAATAAATAGTCGTATTGTCGTCAAAAGATAATTTCTGCTGTCACACACACAATATGCGTAAAAACCTTTCTTGGGTTAACGAAATTCAGGAGTACGGTATAAACTGTTCTGGGCGCTCATTTTCTTAATAAACATTGCGCTTAGATATAATCTAATTTGGAATTTTTTATTGTGAACATATATTTAGTTGGAAAAATTAAGTTCAGATTTTCGATAACAAAATTTTTGATGTTACCCCCGCCTAATCAAACAACAATGGTGCATTCACACTATGTGAGGAGTAAACAGTGTCAAACCGTGTTTTCTCCAAAAAAAAAAATTAAATTAAAGTGACTGGTTTTTCTTTGAACTCTTCATTAACTGAAGTTCATTAACTGTTGTTATTCGTAACCAAAACAAGCTTTAAACCGATACGTCACGGAGTTAACAAATTTCAAGTGTTAAGGAGTGTTATACTGTTTATATTTTTTTTAGGAATACACATAAAAAAAATTTAAAGTACGTCAAAAATGAATGATTCTCAACTTTACACCAACTGAACACCAAAAGTCATGTTCAGTAACACCAAAAGTGGTGGCAACTAAATGCAACATTTTTACAGTGTACAGATATTAACAAAGCGCCCGAGGATTAAGAAGTTTCCTTTAGCAAGATATGGACAAAAAACTTGTTTTCCGTTATTGCATAATCACTGTATCTGGATATGAGGGACAGCAGAGGCAGTTGAGAGCCATTTTTTATTCTTTTTAGCTGCGCGGAAGTTGAACTTCGAAATTGTATCTTCAAACCGCTGAGCCGTGAATTCTTTCCTCTCTTGCTTGTTGTCTCTCTATAAACATTCTTTTCCACAAAAGCCATACGTGAATGGAATAGAAATGCTGAAAGAATGGAAGTAGCGGCTCGTTGGCAAGACTAAGTTAGCTGTTTTTTAGGAAATTGTTTGCAAACATGGATTGCTTTCTGTTAATTTAGTTGTCGTTTCCGGGACAAAACTCTGATTAGTAAGCTTAGTGAACTTTAGAAAAACAACCATCCCGTTGCATGTAGTTTTGCTCAAGTTCTAGAAACCTGCAGAAAGACCGTGACACAGTGCCGAATTTCTAATAAGACACCGTTAGGGTCGTCAGCTATCTGATTACGGATGCAAATTTTAGTTTTTTCATTTTCTTTTTTTTTCTTTTTTTTCTTTGTATTTTCATAAACAAAATATCAAGAAATATTTATTTTCTGTAGCGACATCGTTTCTTATATATATATATATATAGAGAGAGAGAGAGAGAGAAACAGGGGAGGGATTGTAATTTCAATGCATTTTTGTTAGGGACGTGTCTTTTGTGAACGAAGGAACAGCACGATCTTCCAAAAAATGAACTGTCGTTCTTTTAAACGATGAACGATTTGATATAGAGAAGTGATGTTTCGTTCAGGAACGAATGGGTATAAAAGACCGACGCTTTGAAAGGAACGGAACAGAGCGATTTCATAAAAAAATGAATAGTCGTTCTTTTGAACACTGAACGACTTGGAAAATTGCCCCCTAAAATTAAAAACCCCTATTAGAACAAGAAATACACTGTCTAAAAATCCACAATATATTTAAAATACAAATTCCTAATAGTCCCTATTAAAATAAAAATATCAGTCGAAAAATTGCTAATCCAATAAAAACATCAATTCTTAAAATACCCCATTAGGCAACAGTATTTAAATAGCGAGGCCGAGGTAGTCTAGCGGTTAGGACATCGGACTTCCACCTGGAAGGTCGCGTGTTCGATACCTGCTGAAGACCCACCATGTACACTTGGGGATACGTGCATGTAAAATTCGTGGACCCCACTACCTTGCCCCGTGCGGAAACAATCCTACGGCCTCGGCTAACAGGTAGGGGTCTGGTAGAGAAAAATATTTTAATAGCGTCGAACAAGGACAACAATTGCGAGAAACACCATTACAATATGGTCAAAATCCCAGTAGAAGAAAAAGAAGTTCCCAGTTAGAACTGTTAAAATGAAGAGATCGTAAAATCTTGTCATTTAAGAGATAACATTGAAAAACGCGCCAACTGAAACATATAAAACAGCTTTAACTCTTTAAATACGGGTAACGTCAATAGACGATTTGGCGGAACTTTCCTGTGATACGGGTAACGTCAATAAGCGATTTGAAACATTATGCTGAAACGGGTAACGTCAATAGACGATTTGGCGAAGCTTTTCTGTGGTACGGGTAACGACAATAAGTGATTTCATAAATTATGCTGAAAATGTTAGGTTTCGGAATAAAAAGTTGAAATGGAAGTGAACTCGTTCTGTACATTATAAGTAATAATTTATTCAATTGAAAATGGCAAAATTAGAGGTGCAGAAGGGTGTATTGACCACCCTCTTTTGATACAGTGTGCCGCCGATCTGAAAGCAGGAACATAACAGTCCTTCATAAACAGTCCTAATAAGCCCCGCTTTCAGTCATTTTTATTCGTTAGCCAATAAGAAAATTTGCTATGGCGAAACTCATGATATATACATAGAAAATAAAAGCACATGCTGAAAGCTATCCACAAGCAAAAGAGAGTAGATTGTGCCAAATATCATCAAATCTGGAAGGACCAGTGGTATCGTGCTATATTCCCAGATGAGAAAAAATTCAATTTTGATGGCCCAGACGGCCTTCGTTCTATTTGCATGACATGAGGAAAGAAGAGGAAATCTTGTGCAAAAGGCAGCAAGATGGAGGCCTATTAATGATGTGGGGAGGTTTCGGCTATAGTGGTAAAATTAACCTGTCATTTCCCTCAGGCCGCATGAAGGCTACTGATTACCAAGAAATGCTAGGAACCAGTTTTTTTCCATTTCCAGAGAGAATAGGGGACATAAGTTGGATTTTCCAGCAGGATAATGCTCCTATTCATGTTGAAAACTCTTCCTGGAAATGGTTTCTGGATACTGAGGTGCATGGGAATGACCCACCTTTTCCCCTGATCTCAATCCCCAAGAAATTGTTTGGGGTATGCTAAGTATCACTGGATAGGCCAATGGCAGACAGTTTTAGTCTATAGCAGAATTGAAGTAACCAGTAGTATAACTGATAAAAGTTATGCTACATCGTATATTCCAAGTCATATGTAAGCACGGCAGATATATTGCCTATTAAGAGAAGTGACTTTATTTCGGCGGGACAGGTTTCCCTCCTTTTTTACATTTCTGCCTGCCCTAGTAAGGCGGGAGCGGGGGGGGGGGGGGCGCGACTCCTTGTAAATATGTACTTATATGTAAACCTTTCTTAGAATATTTGTTTCGCTCCCATTGGCTTGTTTCCTGTTCAGCTACGACACACAACGGTGGCTTTATTTCGGTGGGACACCCCGTATCTATATCGAAAACCGTTATAGATACATTTTCAGATGCAATATATTTTCCATTTTTAAAAGCAAAAGATCTTTGAAACTTTAATGCCAGAAGAAGAAGAAAAACGTTAAATATACATCGGATTAGAAAATTTGGCGTGCTTTCAAATGTCAAAAATGAGCATCGTTGTGAAAATTTTTAACTTAAACCTTCCATAAAGCGCCGAATTAGACCATAAGTATGAGATAACCGAAAAGGTTCAGTCCGTATGGCCGTGGTTAGCATTGGATACAGGATCGGACCTTCGCACCGGGGTGAAATTTCCCACCTTGGGCAAAATGTTAAGTGGGATTTTTAAAATTTAAGTGGGAACTTTACTCTTCGGTTTTTCTTTTAAAAGTATTACTATATTGTTTGATACGTAATAAAAGTTGATTATCAAATCTATGCTCAGCAGTGAAAGAATAAACATCAAAAAGGTTCACACAAAACGGATCTTTCACAAAATTCGCGATCGCAAAAATGGGTGCTCTATAAATAGGCTTGCCATACGTCCCGGTTTGACCGGGATAGTCCCGATATTTTGCTCTTGTCCCGGTGTCCCGCCCAGTTTTATTAATGTCCCGGAAACGGCTGTAAGATGTAAAAAGTAATGAATTTATGTTTTTAAGAATCTTTTATGAACCGGTTTCTTTTCTACAATCAACATTTTTTACTACCGCGCACAGTGTCAAAGAAGTGGAGAAGTATTTTAAACTTTATTTTATTAACACTTCTTTCTAGATGCTAGCGTAGAAAAAAATTATCATTAATAAAATAATTTTTATAAAAAAACAGAACCGACTTCAAATTAAAAATTGCGCTAAAAAGTAAAAAATAAATTCATTCTTTAAACAACATCGATGTGACTTTTAAACAGAAGTCGGTGCAAAATTAGGATAGATAAAATATTTTGTAATCATGAATCAATTACAAATATATTTCCGCAGAATTAGCAACAGTTCCGATATGAAGTAGCAAATGGTATAATGGTAATTAGACCCATAATTTTGCACCGACTTCCAAAACTAAGTTTAAAAGTCACATCGATGTTGTTTAAAGAATGAATTTATTTTTTACTTTTTAGCGCAATTTTTAATTTGAAGTCGGTTCTACTTTTTATAAAAATTATTTTATTTTATTCTGTTTAGTGTAAATACATTTTGTATATATATACTCTTTTTAAAAAATCCATATCAAAGGGCAAAACTTCTTTGAATTAATGACACTAAAAACTAATCATTTGCATGATAAATTCCCTTTTGAAGTCTGTTTTAGCAAACAAACTGATTGGATTAATTTTTGCCTCAGAGAAGCCTTCAGTCAAACTCTTGCTGTAATTTCTTTTAATATTACAGCCCATGACAACAAACATGTTTTTAACAATGCTTTTATATTTATTAATAGATTTCCCAACAAAGAAAAATCAAACCAAGCCTTTCCAATTAAAATAAAAAATACTTATTTTTCACTCGTAACGTTTTTCTAAAAAACAAATGTAGGCAAATTGATTTGCAATATTTGAGTTAGACGACCCTCTATCGATTAAAGAAAAAATCATCAAAATCGGTTCATTTAGTCAAAAGTTATGGATGAAAAGACAAAAAAAATACTACATTTCTGGCCATTACTTTTGTTCTAATTATCGAATATGGTCAAACGAAAGTACGGGACCTATGGGAAACTACTCCTGATCGATTGAAAAAAAAATCATGAAAATCGGTTCATCCGGTGCGAAGTTATGAGTGGACAAACAAACAAAAAAAAAAAAAACGACATACATACAATACGAATGTATAACCTCCTTCCTTTGTGAAGTCGGTTAAAAAGGGAAAAAAATCTTTTTGAGTAAATTAAGTAGCAAAATTTCCTTTTTATTTTTAAAAGGTGGGTAGACTAACAATTTAGGGTTCCAGATTCCCCACTCTCGTTACTATTTTGCTTCTATTATTTAATTTTCCGGGGGAGAACCCCCGGACCTCTGATGGGGTATTCCACACACCCCAGACCCCCGGTATGCTCATCCCATATTAATGTGTCCCGGTTTCACTCATCAAAAATATGGCAAGCCTATCTATAAAGTTATAAGCATGAAAAAGACCCTCTTAAATAACCAAAATTCTTTGATGCGGGATTTTCACAAAAAGTAAATAAATAAATAAAAATTAGTTTCATATTTCCTCTATTTTTTCTGATCATATGACATTTTATCTATCGGTGCTTTTCTATGAAAAAAGTTAAGAAACCAGCATTCTCTTGTAACTTGTAAAAGTGAAGGTTCTTCAGTGTCTATCGCTTGTTGTCCCGTAACGGTAACATCGAATCAGAAGTTAAATAAATATAAATACTCAGTTCAACTATCTCCCAATATTCCTTTCGCTTTATTTCCTAATAAGTTAAAATGATAAGTACTCATGAAGATTAATTAACTCAAAAAAACTATGCTAAATAATCAAAAGCCATTTTAATGGAACACAACACAAAAACTGAAAAGAAATACAAATGTTGCCATTTTCACAACACAAACTATAAAGCACCAAAACAAAGATAATAATAGGGAAGAGTGTTATAACACTTGTAACGACTTAAATGATTCCTGTGATTTTGAAAATGCATTGCTTCAAATATAGTGCGAAAATTCAAAAGGAATGTTTTGAAATAAATGAATTTCGTACTCCTATGACAGAATGGCTCATTTATACGTTCACGATTTCTGCGAAAGATTTGATTTTATTATCGCGATTTTTTTAAAAAGCTTGGGTTTTGCGTTTTTCAAAAATTATCTATTTTATTTTATGTGAAAAAGTTTCAAATTTTACTGTTTGATTTCTTGAAACCTTCCTCCATTCAATATTTTAAAATACTCTCGAATTTTTACCTGCTCAGTTATCTGAAAAATTCGTGCATATGGAATTCTGCCTTTTACACTTCCCTAATAAATTGAGGCATTTTAATAGATATTTTGATGATTGGTTAAATACAGGCTGAAACAATTATCTATATATATAAAAATAAGTGTATGTGTGTTTGTGTGTTATGCATTACTACACCATTCATCCGATCGCCTTGAAACTTTGGGAAGTTGTTGAGTACACTCCTGTGAAGATTTCTGAAAAAAAAATCCTACAGGTAGTTCTTTTTTTATTCCAATTTTAATCAATTGTCCACATAATTTCCCAATATGGGAGTGAAAAAAAACCTTGCACATATTAATGTAATATATCTATCGAAAGCGCTAATTTTTCTGCACAAGATGATATTTGTTCTAGGTTTCTAAGTCAGTAAGAAAGCCAGTTATAAGCTTTTTAGTGCGATTTCTTAAGGCTTAGCTTGGTCCAAAAATAATAATTAGCAGTTTCCTCAACTCCGGGTTAGCTTAATTTCAATACAAAACTTATTTTTCAAAATTGAGAGACATCAGTTTAGTTTTCAACGGAAAAACAATAATAAAGCATACCTTCGATTTAACGTTTTTCTCAAATTAGCAATAGGTTTTTAATTCGAGATTGAACTTGAAGAAAGTATTGTTTCCCCTATTTAACGATTTCCTTGATTTAACAATAGCATTTAAATATCGCCAGAATAGGAATACGTTTGGTTTATACTAGATTTCAAATAACGTGGCGAATATGACACGCTACAATTTGACTTTTTAATTAGTCATTGGCGATAAATCGGAACACACTAATGAAGTTGTGCTTACGTTTTTTAGGTACGGTTAAAATTCAGCACGAGCAGCCCCGTGCGGGTACCGCTAGGTTTCAATATGAAACTTATTTTTCAGAATAGTTCAGTTTAATAAAGATAAAACAATAATAAAGCGTATTTTCGATTTAAAGTTTTTCTCAAATTAGCAATAATTTTTAAATTCGAGATTGAACTTGATAAAAGTTCCGTCTCCCCGATTTTACGATTTCCTTGATTTAGCAATAGCATTTAAATGAATATCGCCTCGAAAATTTTACGGACGTATAGTTTATTCTAGACTTTAAATAACGTGGCGAATGACGACACGCTTTAATTTGACTTTTTTAATTAGGCGTTGGTGATAAACCGGCGATAAAGAATACTAACTAAATTGTGCATACGTTTTTTAGGTATGGTTTACAGTATCTTTTAACTATAAATATTATCACCTACTATTTCATCTCTATGGTACCGCTAGCAAAGCTTCATTTCATTATAAAACTAATCTTTCGGTTAGCGAGATAACAGCTCACCATGGCTGGGAAATAAAATAAATATGATATTGCAATTTCATTCTTGCAATCAATCTAAGATCATCGCCAAGACTAAGACTCATTCCAGATGAAAAGTAACGCAACAAATGACGCCGTGCTACAATTTAGCAGTTTTAATTACCCTCTGGTGGCAACTCTGACCCTACTCATGGAATTGTTCCCAAGTTTTCTTAATTGATCCTTCTACATGTTATATTACTTTTTCAATCATTGACAATGTCTAATGTGGTTTTTTTTTTTTTTTTTTTGACAAATAGACACACGATGTTTTTCAAACAATGCAGGCTTTATGCTGCAAGCGATTTTTTTTATACTCTTAGCAAGGACAGCGCCGTAGGCGACGTTTTTAAAATTTAGCCCGGGCAACGTCGTGCGGGCACCGCTAGTACATTATAAAGGGAACAAAATGACACAATAAAAGAACGTAGACATAGGATATATGTTAATGAGCGCTGATACTTTCATATGAATCTTTTTTCTTCAATCCTGATTTTCTGAAAAGATTCAATTTTTTGCGATCGTAAATTTCGAAACGAATCCATTTTGGAACATGAGTTAGGTTCCTAGATCCTACTTCTCATTAATGATGGCAGTTGAAAACTAACATACTCCTTTTAGTTTGTATAGAATATCAGATTAGAATAGTAGTTTCACGATTTCTTAAAACGCGTGTCCACTAGTTGTGGGAACAGCGCCCAAACGAACTTTTTTTTAGTGGGATTTCAAAAAATATTGCGGGAATCACGCAATCCAGCAGCCTAGCGCGAACCCTAGAAAAATATTATTTTTCAACATAAACAACCAAGACAGTATGCACCTGACTCTCAGGATTCAAAAAGAAATTTCATTCGTCATTTTACTTTACCGGAAAATTTCCTTTGACGACAAAATACTATTTATTTTGGTGAAATCACACAGATTGAGCAGATAAATTCAGAGGAAGCCTCGACTTAAAATTCGAAACCTACTTAAAATGAATATTACTCGTGTTCTATTTCTTCTACGAACTTCAGAAAGAGATCATCTTGTGCAGTTTTTTGCGGGCATTTATATGCTGCAACAAATCTAAATCGTCGGACATTTCTCCGATGAGATAATCCCAAAATTAGCAGTTTTGCTTAACATTGGAATAAAAAAAAAACAAATTAGAATTTTAGAAAAAACGCTTCGAGGTGCCCGAAGATCTGACACAAGGTGCATGTAACCAAAATTTCGTACTTTTGGACCGTTCCATCTCGTCAGGAGGAGACCTGACACACACACAAACTCTGCCTTTATGCATATTAGATATTATATAGGGAAAGTTGGGGTACGTTGGTCCGCTTTTCAAGTTTTCAATTTTTATACCATCAAAAAATAAAGTATACAGTTTGGTATTTTACCGTAAGGTAAATTTAACATTTCTCATTGACCGAGGCTTTTTTCAAAACGTTTCTGCTTACTTGCTTTTTCTGCATTAATTTTTTAAGCAGAACCTTGTAAAGAGGATGAAGGTGCTCCAAGTCAGAGGTACCTTGATCCCAACGGCGGATCCAAGGGGGGTGGCGGTGGGGCGATCGCCCCCCCCCCCCCTTGGGTTGATTTAAGTGGATACTACAACGACACTCCTAAGTGAGTTTTTACTCTTTGTGCCCCGGGACCAGCCATTTTTTTATGTTCTTGGAATCCCAAAACGCCCTTCAAGTTCTATGCTTTCCCCCTGTTCCTTTGTCCTTTAGTATTGCTGAGTTGCTAATCCTCGGAGTAATGGGAAAGAGATTCCCTGCTCTTTTCTTCTACCCATCAAACTGGTGACAGCGAGCCAACCCTTAGCACGTGGTGTAAATTCCTGCAGCATTTACGCTAAAACCTGGAGTCTGAAATCATTGAACATTCATAATTACAGATGTTTATATAAATTGCACATACTCGTTGATGGTTTTTTTAGTACATATTTAGTATTACATTTTGAAAATTTTAGAAAATATATTACTAATAATTGCTATTATTTTGTAATTTAGACACATCAACTCAAATTTAGAAAATGTATTTACAAGCCTACATTTTTCTTGAGAAAGCTTAAAGGAAATCCTAACTCGGTTAAAACCTGGCTAAGAAGCAGAATGAGTGATGATAGACTCACTGAATTAGCGTTATTGCATATCCATAAAGATATTACATTGGACGTTGAAAAAATTATAGACAGATTTGCGAAAGCAAAAAAACGTCAGCTTGTGTTCCTTTTATAAGGGCTTTGAATAAACGTATATGCATTGAAAAAATGTGCTAGTAAAATTTTAAATAGCACTACACTAGCATTTTTTTTGTTGTTCCTGCTGTTTGAAAAAAAGGGGGGGGGGGCGGAGGGACTGTTGAAAAGGAATGAAGAATCTCCTCCATCCATCCTTACATTGAACCCCGAGATTTCCAAAATCGCCCCCCCCCCCTTGAAGATTTTCTAGATCCGCCCTTGCTTGATCCACCCTATGGGGTACATTATGCCACATCGTACCGAGAATTTCTGTTGCAAAATAGGTGATAAATATTAACGGGGGTGAAAAACCCAACTTGTTCTGTCCTGTAAACAGTCCTTGGTTGCTTTCGCCATTATTTTTCGCTTTTCCACGTAGGTTGGTCGTTCGGTTTTCTTGGTGGGCGGATCAATGTTATAACTTAATTATATTCTTTAGTATTTAAAGTGAAAAACATAAATTTTATGTCTATAAAGTGTGTTAAATTTAATTGTATTCAGAAAAAAATCTTCGGTTCCAGAAAAAGAAAAACTTACATATCCTTAAGAAATGTGAAAATTATCAAATACTAAAAGTAAATGCATTCTTTTGCAATTAACATTTATGATTTAAAATGAAATGTAATACATTTTAAGGTTATCAAAGGATATTTTAATGAATAATCATGAAATAGAAAGCCGTCAACTTCTGTGTAGACAATGTTCTGACAAAACAAGGATTGCGTTACTTTCATGTACTACTGCCTCATCGAAATATTATGAGGGTTCTTTTCTCCATTGCGTCTCATGTGAGTCTCATAAAGTGATTCATAAGCAGCAAAAAGTTTTTTTTAAAGAATGTTTATTCTGGGAATCCCCCCCCCCCCCCCCTTTGCTTACTTATATCGAAAACCGTTATTGATTTTTTTTTCCAGATGCAATATATTTTACATTTTTAAAGGCGAAATATCTTTTATACAATAAGTTATTGTGTATTAGTTCCAATTTTGGGATAGTTTTTCAGAGGAAAAAAGAAATTTCTGATCATACACAGAAACTAATCCTGAAAAATTTATTTTAAATCAAACAATAAATTCTTAATAAAAGTTATTGCTTATATGCTGTCAGGGTTGGAAAAAAACCGGGTTTTTTTCAAAAAAACCCAAAAACCAGGTTTTTTGGTTTAAACCGGGTTTTTTTAGTTTAAACCAGGTTTTTTTGGTTTAAACTAGTACAGCACATTTAAAGCTTAATGAAATTATTTAAAAGATTAGTTATTGTGTGTTATTGTTCTATTTGTCACTATTTAAAACAAATAGTTAATGTTTCTTTAAAATACTATTAATTTTAATTAATTTCTTGTCAACATAGTAAAAATAATCAACTTTATGTAATACCAAGCCAAAAATTCGGTATAACAATGATAGCTAATTTTTAATATTTTAAAAGTGAATGTTGATTAATGAAATTGGGAATAAATAAATGACTATTCGTTATTAAAACTTCAGTTTTAACTATAGGGATGTAACAAATAGTGATTTAGCCGGATACGAAATATTAAAATTTCTAGAAAATCGTTGTAATAGAAAGAATTTATCAAATTTAAAAGTATTCACAAAGTCAAACACCCATTCCACACATTAATCTGTTCTTGTTTGTTAATAATCTAAAACTATCAAAAATTAATGTATTTTCTGCATTGTTTTGAATGCAGTAAAACTGAGAATTTCACCCACAAGTGGAATGGAAATGACAGGTTTTAATGTAAGCATTAGCATTACTGTACTAATTATTTAATTCAAATTAAAGAAATACTATTGCTTAGTGAACTTTTACCTTGCTCAAAATAGTTTTATGAAAATATGTTAAAATTTATAGAAGTTAATATTTTTATTTTATGGGGATTTTTTACATACCTGTTCTTAAAAGTTTTTTTTTTAAATTTAATGCATTGAACTGGAATATACTTTTATTTACAAAAACACCAATAACTTATACCATCTTAAAATTCATGATACATTCTAAGCTTTTCACATTTTTCTCTTACCCGATATTCAAAGTCGGACTTCCACTTTGTTAAAAATGACATAATAAAAATGCGTATAAAATACAATATTATAACTTTAAAATCTGTTTTTGTTCAATCAAACCAAAAACAAAGGGTTAAAAAAGTAGTTTTTTTAATAACTATATACTATTATATTTTTATAACTATTATTTTTATTTATTAAAACTATCTAGTAATGCACGCTTTTACAATAACTATAGCACAATTTTAAATGTTTAAAATCTACTATTTTCTTTAAATTTTACATTTCTATCGTAGCAGAACTATTCTGCCGAAAAGGCCATCAGTATTTGGCCAGGCCGAATATTCGTTACATCCCTAGTTTTAACTTGCATTTTAATATTCATTCAAGCTGGAATTATCTTTTTGAACTTATGATTCTGAAACATAACATTTCTCCATGTGTTTCTTCATTCGCAGAACCTTGGCCTTCACTTTCTTTATTGCATATTTTGCAAAACTGCTGTTGTACCTTTCCTCTTATCTGATTTTATTTCAGTAAAATTAATCCAAATTTCATGTTTTTTCCTGCCAGACCCAGACATTTTTATAGTTTTATCTTTGAATTTAGCTATTTGCATGGGTGAAAGTAAGAAGATTTCAAAGGACGGAAGTTAAAATAAATTTCCGCAACTCCAAAAACATGCATTTTTTAGAAATTTTGTTTATGCATTGCATGTATAAATTAATTATCTCCCCCCACCCCCAATAATAGGTTAATATTAGCAATAACAATATTTAATAATTAAGGTGGGAACTCTAGTCGAACATTTTAAAAATCATTCCTCAAGTATTTTAACAAATTACTAAATTTATTATAATTAGCAACATTATATATTAAGCTTTTAATTTAAATAAAGAAATCGGAAAAACATTTACAGCACATTTAAATCTGTATTAAAATACTTTAGTTCTTTAGTACTTTAACCTTGGTTTAAACCATGGTTTAAACCAAATGATTTAAACCGTGCCAACCCTGTATGCTGTATAGCAGATTATATAATATACATGATAGCAGATTTTCTACAATAAATTTTGGTTGTTTTGAAAAGCTAAGTTGACTTTTGAAATAGATGAATACTACCAAAGTGCATATCTGGTAAAAAAGATCAACAGAGTATAACTTTTGTTAATGAATTATAATCAATGTCCACCTAGATATTGTTCCACTTCTATTTTCAAAAGTTTTGTTAATATTAATTTCAGACTACTTAAGGTGAAATAAATAACTGTACACAAATATTAATAAGTACATGAAAAATTAGAATAAAGATATAACTATCGTAAGGAACAAAAAATTGTATTTTTAATTACTTGGAGAAGGTTGGTCCATGGTCCAACGTGCCATAACAAAAAGCGGGCCAACGTGCCCCACCCGTTCTCAGATTTATAAAATACTGTAATAATTTTTTCTTCATTATGAAAACTAATCAAACTACAAGTAATAATGAAGTGAAAGGACTCACTATATGACAGAAATTCAGTTTACTGTGCAAATCTTACTAAAATTAGTGGTAAATAAATAAAGTTGCGTAGTTCTGAAAATTACTCAGCAGTGCTGAAATTGAACTTCTTGAAATAAAAGTTGCACAATACCACTGCGGAATGTGATTTCATTATAGGACGTCATAAAAGGAATTAAAACATATACATAACACGATAAAGGCACGATGGTCCAGTCTCATATAAGACTGCCCCTAGACCAACCTGCCTGCAACTAGCGGAGCACACAAAACAATTTCGGCATTGCCTACGCAATCCCTGAATAAACATTAACAGTTAGACCTAGAGTCTTGAAATTTAGTAAAATAAATTACTTTGGACCTGAAAAGTATGTCCCTCCCCCCACCCTTTTTATTTTTGAATTCGTTTCTTCCAAATTAATTTTTTTATCTAATTTTGCATACAAATTGCTAGTACGGAAATGAAAAAAAGGTCTCGCACGTAACTTCATGTATCATTTGAAAGAACTTTTTCTTCCTGCACAAAATAAAGTGTTTTAGTTAAATAGAAAACGAGTTTTAAGCGTTTCTAATTTAGCGTTATTAACCAGGGCCAGCTTGAAGTCAGCAGTTTCTCCCTTTCTACCGGGCCTGCTTCAGGAGTGCGAATTGCGAGAATGAGTCATCCGAGTGATCCCACGGTTCCGTCCAAGTTCCAACTGCGCGAGGATGGCACACGAGCTAGCTGCTGGCGTGGTGTGTGGCCAGGGACGTAACTAGGGGGAGGAACGACGCCCCCTAATGTAAAGAATTTTAATTGCGGAGAATAAACTACCAATTCTGAAGAGGGAATACCAGAACACTTCTATGGTGTATTCAACTGCAATATTGATGATAAAGTTAACAGTGATGGTGCATTGTCTAGATTGCATTTCTATGCTAATATCTGACAAAACATTGGAATTGGAGAGCCCGCATATTTATCAACTTTTGTTACTGACTGATAGAGGTAGACTAAAATTTCCCAAAAAATTATTGATAGATGTATTAGTCATTAGTGTATGCTTTACAAATTTTTCGGAAACTAACAAGTAAAGAGTACGAGAAGTTATTTTAAAATTTTTCTGAGCTAAGGAACTTAATAGTACGGCCTGCAATAGAAAAAAGGGAAATTGTGGGGATGGATTTTTTAATTAAATGTATTGCTTATCAGGAATATCTAATATATTTCTCAATGATTATACAAAAGCAAAAAAGATTATATTTCTAGGAGCAATAAAGGAAACTATCTATTTTGACCAACTGCTCAGCGTAATTGAAATATAACGCCAATTTTTACTTGTAGATGCAAAATTTACTGATAAAGACTGAAAATTTTAAATCTTACATGTTTGAAAATATCATATGCAAGCGTGTATATTTTTGATGTGGCTTAATTTTTTGTAAACGTGCTTTTTTAAAAAAATGTTATGCCACAAAAGTGTTGGTTGAAACTATGAACACAAATACCTAACTCTTGACATTAGAAAAATCTTAAAAAGAAGGGTGATTACATGTAAATCAATTTTTGTGGAAAGTGAAATATGGAACTTTTTATATCTGCCAGTTAGTATGATTATTATTAGATTCATGAATTTTACTCTCTAACTCGATATGTTTGTAACTAAAGAAATTGAAATGTTACATGTGTTATGTATATTTTTTGAAAAGGAAACATCATTTAAAAAATTGTGAACAAATTTTCAATTTGAGTAAATTCAATTAACACTTATTTAATTGAAACTAGAATTAGTATTTCCTTTTTCCATTTTGCTCTCATCAAAGCTCTGTTTGAAATTTTCGGATTGTTTAACTCGAACAAAGTTAACTTTAAAATTACTACACATCATTGTAAATTTTAAAATCATACTTTTGTTTCAAAATGTTAAAAATATATAAAAGTTCTGAAAAATTCTAGATTTGGTCACGTAGAACATTTTAAATCTCAAAAGAATTATTTTTAAAATTACTACTACAAAATTTAAGAATAAAATGAATTTTATATTTTGAAAATAGATTTATACCTATGTAATATAAATTAAGATCTTTTAACATACCTATTTATAGTTTAAAAGAACACTTACAATGAAAATATTGATTAATTATATATGCTGAAAATTTAAATTAAAGTTGATAATTATATCCATAATAGCTATTTATTTTTTGTATTCCTAAGAATAATTTTTAAAAAGATGACTTCACTGAAAAGTATTGCATTTTAACTTTTAAATTATTGCTGCTTTACTGAATAATTACTGTTGAAAATGACTTCCAAAAATAAAAGCTACCAAGTACTGTAAGTTTTAACTGAAGTCCAGTCAGCAATCTAATAAGAATAAAACATGTCAGTATATGTTTTCTGCTTTAATAAACAAAATAGTTATACGTGTTTAATTTTCTGTTGTAAATGAACCTAAATTAAGTGCAGGCAGTGAAAGTTTGAGAGTTTTTGGTAGGTATGAAACAAAAAAATTCGATGCGAAGCGATGAAGCGCTGCAGAATGTGGGATCACTCCCGGTAGGAAGGGAGAATCTGCTGACATCGAGATGGCCCTTGCTCAACTCGGTTCAATTTACATTCGACCGGAACGTTTGCAAGTACAGTAAAACCTGTAAAGTTGACTACCTTTGCAAGTGGCACACCTGTCTAAGTTGACCACTTTTGTCAGGAACGGAATTAGCCCTCCACCCTCTACCTCACACTCTATAAGTTGAGCACTAAAGTGCTGCACCGCAAGTGGTCAACTTACACAGGTTTCATTATAATATGTTTTCTTGAGGACAATGTTGACAAGGAAAAATATTAATGTTATAATAAGAAACTTTTGCATCTATTTTCACAGACTAGCAGAACAAAAAATACAGTGAAACCTGTGTAAATTGACCAATTGCGGTGCAGCCACTTTATGTCATAAATGAATTACATACATGTTCCCAATATTACTGCGTTTCTTTTCCCGTATTATTTAATACGAAAACATCAAAAGAAAACATTACAAAAAAGGCAGAACTTTTTTCGTAAATGAAAAATGCCGCATCTAATCAAATTCTACCGCAGCTCACAAACGTTCTACACACATTGCGCCCCCTACCTTTTTATTTTAATACAAGCGTCCCCCTGCATTTTTTAAACTTTAACCTAAGCGTCCCCTTACTTTTGATTGCAATTAATTATCTTCTTATGAATAAGCGTCCCCCCAACTTTTTTTTCAGGACTATGCCACTGCTCTAGTCGGGTTAAATTCATAGGGATTAAAACCCCTCCCAGAACTCAATTCCGATGAAAAAAGAGAAAGAAAATAACAATAGGTGAAATTTTATTTATTTATTTATTCAAATTTTTCACTCATTTTTTTCACCTCCAGCTCTCGTCTTTCCTTGAAGAATTTACTTTAATACGAATTATTTTTAAGCAAGTGATATAAGTGAATAATTATGAATTTAAAGAAACTATTTTTTAACATAAATAACTAATATTTTCACGGAAATGTATAAAAAAAAGTTAAAATTTTTGATTTTGAAAGCCCCTCCCAGAAAAATTTTCTATCTGGGCCAATGTTTTCTTACTGATATTCGCTACTGAAAGAGAATAAGTCCTTTAAATTCATAACAAACAACAAGCCATTAATACTGGGAACAAACGTAGAGATTAACCACAACGTTTGTCATTGAAAGTGAGAAAAGAGAGGAGGAAAAAAAATGTAACAGAAACCAAAATCTTAGACACTGATCCCAATGCAATCCATAAGTTGATTTTTTAGGATGGTTTTCATACGCATCATACGTGCTTTGTAACAAACGAAATTGTTCCCATTTTAAAACTTGGTGCCTTACGTTTGCGTTCATGCAGCAATCCAAGGAAAATAATGCAGTCATCGTTAAAAATTTAAGAGTTAATGCCCCTCAAAATAATATCGAGATATAAAACTGATTGTGAATGAACAGGCTCATCATTTCAAAATTTTCCGGGGTGAATGTTCAATGCAAATTAAAAACAACAAAAGTCGTCATTCAAAAATGATGTCATGCTTCGAGGGGGGAAAGGGGGTTTGAGAAATTGTGACAGGGGTTTGAGACAATTGGAGGGAGGAGATAACAAGAAGTGTGATATTACACATTTTGGTTTCTATAAAAATGTTTAAAATCAGCAAATTAAATTTATTTTTAAAGTTTTTTTGATTTTCAAAATTTGACTTTAAAGCTTCACTGATCTTTTCGTATCCCAAACACCGATGCTGATTGATTTTTGAATTTACTTTTTGCTAAAAGTATAAAAGCAAATCTTGGGCATTTACAGTTTTAAGAAAAGGTAGTGCAGTTCATTTTTTTTTTTTTTTTTCAGAATTCGAACAATTGTTATTTTTTACTATCTACTAATTATCTTCTTTATTGTAAAGTTAATATAATTTCATACAAATTAAGTACATATGCAATCATTATTATTATTATGCTCACAAATGTGAATAAAAGTCCAAAAATAAAATTAGAAACGTGATCTATAACGCAGTGCTTTGTTTCTGAGCTGCAAGTATATATGCTGATGTTATACAGCGTGACATGTGACACAGGGGGAGAGGGGGTCAAATATATTGAAAAAAAAGTGTGACATCATTTATGAATGGTCCCAAACACGTACATACATATGTAAATACATTATGTATCTGAAAGCCAAAGGGAGCAATTTCATTATAAATATAATCAAATAGCAGCATCCCAAAGACTTGGAGGAAAAAAATCTCGTACCTTGAACTGTTGTAAATCCAGTGGAGATACGAATGTACTCTGGCTCATCTACTCTCAAACTATACGAACTCTCTGCCACTCCACTTCATCAAAACCAGCAAATAAAATGGGAATGAATCGGGTTGCTCCACTTTCCTCCGACGAATGGCAAGCTTTTGTCCGTCAGGTGGCGTTAATGGATTCAGAAACAAACATCGAAACCTATTCACTCTGCGCGTCTAATGAATGTAGAAAATAAAACGGGAGCTCCTTTGCAGATATCTCCTAAAACGGATCTCTTTTTTCACTTTCCTCTCTCGATAACAGTTGATACCCCCCCCCCCTTTTTAATTACTTTTTTTTTCTTCTTTTAGTTAATCAAATAAAATCTGCTTTAACCCGTTAGGCTGTATTTTATTTTATTACTCGTGTTTATTTATTCATCAATTATTAGCTATTTTATCATTGATTTTATTTATTTATTTGTATTTAGTTCTGCTGCATCGATTGTTGGTTCACTAAAACGTTTTTGATTTCATTTTATTTCAATCCACAGGAAATTCCGCACTCTCCAAAGCAAAGCTTTTATTTTTACTATTATTAATATTTATTATTATATCTTAATAAATATTTAAAGGAGCATAATCCTTCATAATACATTAATAAATACTACTTTTAAACATAATTTTTTATGTCTAAGCAAAATTAGGATAGATAAAATCTTATGTAATTATGAATCAATTACAAATATAAATGGCCAAAATTTGCAACAGTTGGTCCTAGGTAAAGTAAGTAACGCATGATGTTAATGGTAATTAGACCCTCATAACTTTGCACCGACTTCAAAAATTATGTTTAAGAGTCATATCGATGTTTTTTGATAAATGAATTTATTTTTTATTTTTTAGAGCAATTTATAATTTGAAGTCGGTTCTATTTTTTTCCAAAAATTGTTTTATTTCATTCTTTTTAGTGTCAATTCATTTTTTACGTGAATACTGTTTTCATTTTTATTACTATCTATTTTTATTATTATTATTACTTTTACGTTAAAGCGCACACCACTTTCAATGACTGGCACTTAAACTACTATTAAGTAAATCAAATATAAGCAAGACTGCTTAAGGGGGGAAATACGTGTAAAGGTCTCAAAAAATTAATTTTTTTTTCTCCATAAATTGATTCTACAACTATTCAATAATATACCCTGAAAATTTCAAAGCAAAATTCCAAGTCGTTTAAAAGTTATAAGCATTTGAGCGAGTGCCCCTTTTAGAGCAGTTGAGCAGGTAGTACCTCATGAATGACCTGAAGGGTGTTAGAGAACGTTAGCAGATGTCCTTTTATTTCTTTTAACAATTGAGACCTCGGATAAAAATTTCTATAAGTAATAGTATCTATAAGTATAAAAAAAATTGATTCATTACTGCCTTAAATTTACCTTCAATACCACTCTTTTTTTCAAACGCGTTTTTCTCGAAGCTACTTTTTTCGAATTTGCGTACATTCTAGATCGCAGGGTTTTTGATCAATCCTTATCAAATTTAGCACACATTTTCTTTACATATACACGCTTTAGTTGAACTAGAATCGTAAACATATCTTTATTTTTACTTCTTTTATTGTAAGGAAAGAACAAAATAAACGGTTAAAAATCGTACTTAATTTTCCCATTCTAAAAAAAAAAAATAGAAATTTACAATTTTTTGTGATGATTTTAGTTCAACTAGAAGAGACACTTATAAGAAAAAGTATATTTAAAAAAAAATGATTTCAGATAAAAATTGTGACATTCAGGATGTACGCAAACTGCCGACCCGGGTGGCGACTTACAGTGTGCAGCAGCCGATATCTCCGGGATTTTTCAAGAAAAATGTTTGAAAGTTTCAGTAAATGTCCTTCAATATATCTATAAAATAACCTCAAAATCTCAATGAAATATATTTATTCTTTATACGTTAAAAAGATTCATGAAAATTGCTCTTAATACTCCGTTTTACACCGTATTTCCCACCTTAAATTTATTTCTTTTTATTGGAATTTAAAATAAAAAGAATAACAGCTTATTTTTCCAGATTTAAAAACACATTTCTTCTCATTTTGATATGCCTTCCTCGAGGAAAGCAGTCGGTAGTCTCTTCGATCAACTGTAGACATAGGCCTCAACCTCCTAATCGTTGTTGAATCTTTGCCTCCTTACACTAAAAATTTTTGGTGCTACTGAACACCCTTTTCGGTGTAAAGTTAAAAATTATTCATTTTTGGGTAGATTTTAAATTCTTTTAAGTGTGTGCCTAAAAAATACAGACAGCAGAATGCTTTTTAGCATATGATGCTCATAAACTCATCTGCGCATCAAACATTCATTACGGTTGCTCATTCATCCTCTTTTCATAGACATGAGAAACCACAATGAAATTTCGATACGCGACGGAGGTGACAAATTTCATGAGCAAAGAAACATTATACTCTCTATATTTTATTAGACAGACACAGAAAAAAATTTTAAATGAACAGTTTTCAACTTTACACCTACTCAACACCAAAAAACGTGTTCAGTAACACCAAAAATGGTGGCAATTAAACGCATAATTTGTACAGCGGGATGCTTCCTTGAGAGGACCCAAACACGTGAACATCGCAGGGCGACAGCTCCCGGTTGTTGGGTTGCCTCCCAGCATAATGCAGGAGTTTTCCCTTTTTTGTTGCATTTTTATTTGATGGAATAACGTCTATAAACTATCATCTCTGAAAACAAATTTTGTTTTCAGAGATGATGTTGCTTATTTGTTTAAATAATTTTCCCCCTAAACGCATGATTTTTGTTTAAAATTTAAAAAATTAAAAAGTCGGAGGTTTGACAAAATTGATGCAGGGAAAAATAGAAAAAATGTATTGCTTTTTTAACCATTTTATTTTTTGAGAAAAGGGTTTGTAGCAAAATGGCAACATCAGTCACTGATTGCATGACACTACATTACATGTGAGAATGTTTGAAACTGATTATGTTTGTTGAGAGATAATTCTACACCTCACTTCTCACACTTGGTATGGGTGAATCCTTTGCAGTTAGGCAGCTCGGAACCCCTTTCTTTCATGTTCTATAATTGGCCAATGGCCAGTTTGGCCAGCGCGTGGCATTCATGCCCAGTTTTGCCAAGCACTTTTTTGGTGTGGCAAAAAATGCTTGCAACTTATCATAAAGCAGTACGTAGCCGTACGGATACTACATGCAACAAAGCGATATTTGGTCTAGTTTCAATGGTATTAGGCAGTGTGTCACCGAAAATCAACAATATGTATTAAAGGGTTAAGTCCAAGCACAGAAAGCGGCGCAAAAACAATTTTCAGCGTACATTCGACACACTTTATAGGAATCATCATTCTGGTGGTGACACAACACTTAGCTATAATAGGAGTGACAGCCACGGGCTTTCAGTTCCGCGGATGTCCGCCATGAAATACTTGTAGAGCATGAAATCAATTGCACGAGGTTTGCCTTTGAAATATTCGCAAGCAATAAAAGCCGCTAAGGTAAGAAATTTTGCTGCATAAAATTGAATAAAATGAAGTAACATTATTAATGTCCCTTTTAGCACGATGCTTGATTGGCCCTTTTTTTTTGCATCGGATTTTTAAAAATTAATTAAAAATCAATAGTTATTTTTCTGAGTCTAGTGTTGTTGAATTTTAGAGTTTTTTTATTTTCTTAAAATTTTAGAGTTCTTGTCAGCGTGATTGGGTTGCTAGGGTTGGCCTGCATCTTAGTAGTAGGGGGTCATTTAGGTTAGTGATATGATTTTGTGGTGATGTCCAGTTTCAGTCATTCCCGAGGTTCACCATGGGTGATTCTAAGGAAAAAATTCAGAACTTCACACAAAGATTTTAGAAAAAGCATGCGCATCAATTTAAAACAAAAAACTATATGCTTAGGTTAAAAAGCCTCCCTTCCCCTCAACACAAAATACATACTGAAATAATATATAAGCTCAAAAATAACCCTTTAAGTAATTAAATGAAAGATCCGATTAAAATACCAGAAGTCGCTTCTTTTTCCAGAATTTTTTTTTTTTTTGTATTGAAAGCTTTTTAAAGACAAGCAACAAAATTTGTTGCTTGAAGGTAGAAAGAAAAGCACAGATATTAATGGTCAAAAAAATCTTAAGATTAACAAATAGAATAATATTCGGAAAACCGATTTTTTTTTTCCGGAATAAGTGCTCGAAAATTTTCGGAAACGTCGGAGGCATTTCGGATCAGAACCTCGCCTACTAACATCTCGCCTAGAGCTGTCACTATGAATAAAACGATGGGGTCGTTAATAATGTACAATTGATATCCGGACAACTAAGTTGACAAATAATGATGGTTTCCCTTCCAACTTGGGGTAGAATTCTGCGGTAGGGATTTTTCAAGGGATTTTTCTTTGAACTTGGCAGCAGAACGAGTTCGCTCTTTGTCCCTTTTTTTTTTTTTTTTTTTTTTTTTAATTTTATGAAAGGATTAGAGGCGCCCTTCTTATATGCAAACAGTGCTTGCTTAAAAACCCGAAAGTCAGACTGACTCACAATAAAAAAAGAAAAGCAGGGTTCGCGCTAGGCCGCCCGATTGCGCGACTCCCGCAATATTTTTTGAAATCCCACTCAAAAAAAGTTCGTTTGCGTGCTGTTCCCGCAACTAGCGGACACGCGTTCAAAACATCGCGAAACGAAACTGCTATTCTAAACTGATTATTCAATACAAACTAAACGGAGTATGTTAGTTTTCAACTGCCATCTTATCCCCATTAATGAAAAGAAGAATCCAGCAACCCTATTTATCATGTATAATAACATGGGGAAAGATAGACAACTTCTTCGTTTTTTGGGATTATTGAACAATTTAAGCCCTTTGTGAATGCAGATTTATCTTCATTCATTCAATTCAGAGGACAAAATCAAAAAAAGGAATGGGAAAAGGGAATCTTCCTTGGTCATTGAAAGGCCAAGGGAGGAGGTAAAACAAATTAAAACCACTAGAGAACCAGTTATTTCTAATGTTGACTTTAGATCAAAAAGGTGGAATACATACATTTTTTTAAATAATCTTGTTCTCGAAAAGGGCATTTTATTTATGTGCTAGAATGGATTCGTTTCAGAATTTACGATCGCAAAAAATTAATCTTTCCATGAAAACAGGATCGAAAAAAAGGAGGAATATGAAAGTATCAACGCTCATTAGCATACCTCCTATGTCTATGTTCTTTTATTGTGTCACTTAGTGCACTTTATAATCGATTATTTTTTAGCCTGTGTTTAACCAACCATCAAAACATCTATTAAAATGCCTCGATTATTAGGAAAGTATAAAAGACAGATCTCCAATGCACGAATTTTTCAGATAATTGAGCGCGTGAAAATTTGAGCTCATTTAAAAATATTGAATATTTATCTATATATATAAAATGAAAATTTGATGAACTTTCGAGTTGGCAACGCCCTTGTGGCTATACGCTCTACAGAAAAATCTACGCAAAGTACGATTACGAAAACTGGCCCAAAATTCTATCATATCTTGATTGTTTGCACCTCGAAGCTATTTTTCTAAAATTTGTCCTATATTCTTTAAATTTAACAATTAAAATATTAATTCTCCAGCATTTTCTTTACTTCACGCGAGTTCTTCAAGAATTGACGCGAGCGAATTGAAGTGAAAGGAGAAGCTAATTTCAGAAATTCCGTGGTTGAATTGTAATGAGGCAAGTGTTTAGGGATTAATTGGATCTAAACTCATTTTTGGCTTAAATTTATTGCATATTGGAGAAAATCATTTTATTTCCTGCAAAAATTAAACACAAACAAGCTTCAGAAGCTCCTATTATGGGTTCGTTCATTCGCAAACAGTTCGGTAATCCGATGAATGCAATTTTTGATTTACGTGGGTATGTGTTTCTACATACCCACGTAATTCTATTTACCACGTGTTTCTATTTAGTAACCACTGCTTAGGCCACTTTTTTTAATTCTTTTTTTTTTTATATACATGCAGATTTGAACTAATTAATCTTTTCATATTTTAAGGCTTAAGATTGCTCGGTGCGGTCGCCAATGTTTTAACCACTCGATGAGAAATTTACCGATTTTGGAAAGTCTTTACAGATTTGATCGATTGTTTTAATGACATTTATTTTTTAATGGCTCCTAACGTGAAACAAATCCTTCTTACTAACAAATGATGTGTACTGCATGGGCTATTCTGATCCGAAAATTTTCGAGCTCCTGTTCCGAGTCAAAAAAAAAAAAAAAGATTATCCGAAAGTTTTTTTTGACAATTAATATTTGCTTTTTTTTTTCTGCCTTCAGATAAGCAAAATATTTTGTACTTCTTTAAAAAAACTTTCAATACAATAATTTTTACAGGAAAAAAACTTATGGCATAAATATAAATAAACTTTTCATTCAATTACTTGAAAGATTATTTTTGAGCTTATATATATATGTGTATGTACTGTTGTTTTGAGAGGGAAAGGGGATTGTTAACCTAAGTATACAGTTTTATATTTAAAATAGTTGGCCAATACTTTTTCCGAGAATTTTGTCATTTTGTGTGAAGCTCCGATTTTTTTCAATCGCTAAGAATCACCCATGGTTTACAGGAAAGGTGAAAAATTTGATTTTCTTTTTTAGAATGTTGCTGCTAGATTTTGATCATTACTTGAAATGTTCAGTATTTTTTTCATTCAGCATTATTCTTTTAATTTGCTACCTCCCGTGGATACACACATTCAAAATAAAATTAGTACGTTGTTGTTAAATAAAGAATTTTAAAAATGGTTGAGGTATTTATGCATTTTAATGAATTTTGATCATTTATTGATATGTTCGATATTCTTTTCTTTCAGCATTATTTTTTAAATTTGCCTTTTATTATACAGAAGTGTCAATCGCTTCCGCTTTTTATTGTGTTGAGCCTAGAATGTTCTTGGGCCTGCCTATGCAATTTATATCGAATTCAACCATTACTACTCAATTAAGTGACTCGACCAACCAGTTTAATTCAACTGAGCTGTTCATAAAAATAATAATCATTCATTACAAAAAACAAGTGGCAAACAACTTTCACTCGAGCGGTGAGGAATTTAATTTGTCTTTTGACAGGGCACTGCTTCAGTGACGTTATGGGGGGGGGGGGGGCTGCCTCTCATATGATGCACACATTAAAAATAATATAAGTATGTTTTTTTTAATAAATGATTTTTAAAATAATGAAGATAATTTTAGAAATCCCACAGATGAATGCAAACAGCATTGGGGTCTCTGTGAAACGATTCAATGTCTGCTGATTCAATTTCTTCATTCTAGATGTTCGCCTTATTACGAATAATCCTGTTAAAATTTGATGCTCCATTTATTGGAATACTTGTTTTTTTTTTTTCAATTGCTGCTGGATTTTGATCATTTATTGAAATGTTCGATATTTTTTCTATCGGTTTTTTTTTTTTTTTTGTTGATTTACCTTTTTTATACAGAATAATAATAATTTAAGTTTCACATTCATTTTGTGTTGTTTTTGTTGTACGCCTTTGTTTTTTTAGAAGGATTTCTGATAATGAATGCTTTATTCCGTGACAACATTGTGTGTGTGTGCACAGGTGATGCAGCGTTAAAATTTGTAGTTTAATCCTTATTTTTAGCAATTATTTATCAATTTTGCTTTGATTCATAAAAAATGTATTATTACCACAATTTCATATTTACTGTAGGGGTCAAAAATTTATTTATCTTTTGAAAGCACTGTCGGTCACATGTAAACAGATCCGGAGCAAGTATAAGCGTTGCCATGAAGCAGCAAAATATTCTGTGCCCGTATTTTATGTATTTTGTTGAGAATAGCGATTACAAATATTGTCATTAATTTGTATTTAAATATTAAATATTCGCAAGAAGGACTTTTATTCAAATGTAATATAAGTATGTTGTTTTAAAAAATAGTTGAAGTACTTAGGCATTTTAATTATGTAAACTTCAAGTGTTTGCTTAATATTTTATGATTACTTACGTATTCATTATTAGTTCTAAATATTTCCACTTGATTAGAAACAAGGAGGCCTCCCTCGATACCATGAACAATGCCAAATATAGAGGGGCAAGCTAAATGTGAAGACTAAGCATGAATCAAAAAGGGGATCATGACCCCTCTTAATGTGACCAAATGTAGCCTGAGATTAAATTTCTGGAACTTTCACGTCTAAAAGTTTTCTGGAAAAGCTCACATCTCCTCCCTCTTCTCTTAATGCCCCCAAACATAGCTCAAAAGTGTGTTTTAGGACTTGAATAAAAACTTACAAATCCCTTTTCCTACCCCTAATTGCACCAAAGGCAGTGTAAATCCAACGTTAGTTACGAAAACGATTTTAGAATGGAACCTAAACACCTCTTCTTTATGAAAATTTTATAAAATGTTGCGCAGAGAGCCGCTGAATCTCCTAATGTCCTTAAGATGGCCTAAAGTTGTGTTTTGAAGACTTCGAATTTAAAAATTTCTTTCGGAAATGACCAAACTGTCCTCTCTTCTGTCACCAAAGTTAAGAGTAAAATTTCATCTTAAGAACCTCAATTCCTAAAGATTTCGGATGGAGACTTTTTGGTCATTCTCCTGTCTACTAGAAATAGACTAAAAAATTGATTTTCAAATTTCGATGGCAAAAATTTTCTGGCAGTTTGAACCTTCCCCTTATGTCAATAATAAACCCAGCTTAAATAAGTATATACTTTTAGTATTTCAATTTGTAAGAAATACAGGAAGAGAGCTGGGGCGTCCACCTTCCGCTAACCGCCTCGAACGACAGCCTATGCGAGTAATTTTAGAACTTCAATTTCAACTAATTTCGAGGAAGAGCCCCCTTTCCCCTCCCCTAATCTTACCAAACATAGTGTAAAATTGAGTTTTTCGAATTTCAATTTCAAAAAAGTTCCATGGAAGAACTGTTGCCGTCTTTCTTCCTATTACATAGCTAAAGATAACCCAAAATTGTTTTCAGCAACTTCAATATTGAAAACCATTTCAGTTGGAGGGGGCAAGAGGCACAATTTTCAAACACCGCACCCTTGACTCGACTGTAAATCCGCTCTGCCCTCATACAAATATCACTGGATGCAATCGGTATTATGCAGTTAAGTGTTGTATTTGATTGTGGAGGGAACTTTAATACTTTAGTATATTGGGTAACCCAAGTTTAAAAACACAAAAGTAAATACTAATCTGTAACTACTGTTATTTGTTAAGGGGAAAAAAATCTTGAAATAATTCAGTCAACAGTTTTTCTTTCTTTCTTTTTTTTTTTTTTTGGGATCTAATGAGAATTTTTAATGCGTTAACATCCACTTGCTTTGAAAAATAATGGAAGAAAGTAGGTTGCCAGCATAAAACAAGAAATAACTTGATGCCGCTGCTAAAGTACACATAATGAGAAATTTGTTCATCTTCAAAAAGTCGTTTTAAGGTATCTTAGATAAAAAGACCTTTTTTGCATTATATGGGACTATTCTATTATCAAGCAGAGAGTGATCAGTGTCTGTGGGAAAATTTCAAGTTTTAATCTTATACACAGGATATTACATTATCCGCTACCATAGAAATGTCTATTTGACTTCAGGGGTGACATCCAGCCGGGACGGAGAAAAAAAAATGGAACCTTTAAAAGCTAAATAGAATAAAACAAATGCTTTAAATTGGATATTTTTTTTCTCATGATACAAATGGTGGTTTTATTTTTCAATATGCAATTTTTTAAAAAATATATTTATTATATTTCCTTAAAACTCATACTTCATGCTTACGTGATTTTTTTTCTTGGAGGCGGTAATCTTTTCCACGGGGTGACACCTATCACTACCCTCCCCGGGTGTCACCCATGCTAGCTACAACACTGCATTTCATACAATTTTCACTATCAACATACTTCACATCAAGCCTTCACTTTTTTTTTTTTTTTTTAAATTTTATCAAATTGTCTACATATACAGTCCAGCATCTCTTCGCCGCAGCTTTTGCTTTTCTTGAGTAGACTAAGGGTGATCAGAAACTGTTAGATTTTTCAAATGATCTTTACTAAATGGCATTGTGTGATCAGTTTATCAAGTCTCCATTTAGCCTAATTTAATTCGTAGCAGTTAAATTTCATATTTTAAATTATATCAATTCATTTTTTTGATTTGATTTCAAAATGTATGTTTATGTATAATATACTTCTTTTTTAATTTTTGTATCACAATTTATTCTTTTTATTGGTTGAAATAAACATTTATGAAATAACATTTATATTTTTAAATTCAGACTCAGAAAGAATGTACTGCTTTCTATCTGTCAGACTCAGAGTAAAAAAAAAACCTATGTAAAAGTTTTGATGATGTAATAAAGATAAATATGTCACATGATACAAATATAGATCAATAAATATAGGTTATTAGTGATAGATTGAAATAATTTTATGCCTAAGTCAAAGTAGATATACATTTGAGGGGAAAAAGACTGGCTGAAATAAGATTTTTATCGGCTCAGAAGTGACTCAAGAGGTCGCCTTCGGTGTCTTGCTTGGGGGAAAATAATAAAATATTTCAAGAATTCAAACAGTAAAAATTGAATCTTTTTCACATAGAATAAAATTAATATTTTTTTAAAAAACGCAAAACCAAACCTTTATAAAAAAAATCGCGATAATAAAATCAAATCCTTTACGAAAATCGGGATCGTAAAACGAACCATTCTCGCATAGGAATACGGAATTTCATTTATTTCAAAAAATTCATCTTTCATTTTCGCGCTATATTTGAAACAATGCATTAACAAACTGACGGGAATCATTTAAGTCGTTATAAGCGCTAGACATTAAGGAACTTTCACTTTTACAAATTACAAGAGAATGCTGTTTCGAAAATATATTGTTTTCATTGAAAAATATCAAAAGATAAAATGACATACGCTCAGAAAAAAAAGAGGAAATATTAAACTAATTTTTAGGATTTTTTTGTAAAAATCACACATTAAAGAATTGATTATTTAAGAAGATCTTCTTCATGCTTAACATTTTATAAAGCACCCATTTTTGAGATCTCGAATTTTGTGAAGGATCCGTTTTGTGTGAATCTTTTTGATGTTTATTCTTTCTTTGCTGAACGTAGATTAGATAATCATCTTTTATTACATAGTTTATATTAGATCATATTCGGACAATTTAGTAATACTTTTGAAAACAAAAACAAAAGGAAAAGTTCCCACTTAAATTTTAAAAATCCCACTTAAAGTTTTGATCAACGAGGGAAACCTCACCTTGTATTTTTCCCCAGTGTGAACCCTGAATAAGATTCAATTTTTGGAAAATGCAATTCAATTTAGATAGTTTTATAAAAAAAAAGGGAAAAAATTAAATGTGCCTATTGCATTAGATGATTCTACCCCAAAATATAAAGTTCTACCCGAAAATATGGAAGACTAGTACGAGAATCCGTGTGATAATCAGCTGATTTATTAAAATTTAACGGTTTCTTTTTGAGGGGGGGGGAGGAAAGAGGGGTCTTTTATGCAGCGTTAGAAAATATCATGATATTTACGTAAATATGAAAATATCGGATATTTATGATAGATATCGGATAAGGTAAATCTGGGGAAGTCGTCACACTTAAGGGTTTCTTCGATTAGTACTCATTGTTTTTCAATGTTTAATTTGTTACGTACACAAGTTAATTCGCTTCTCAATATGAAAATAAATGAGAAATTTAATGGTAAAAAAGTCACTCAATTCTGGCATGTTTCCCCATATATATGGGGCAAGGCCGTAGCCAAAAATTTTTTTCCCGGGGGGGGGGGGGGCCCTAACTTTTAAACACTTATGTTGAGGAAAGTTTCAGGGAGGAATATACATGCTACATTGCGAAGAATTTCGGGGGGGGGGGGCCTCCCCCTCTGGATACGGTCTTTTGTAAACCATATTTCGTTTGATTTAAAAAATTTATGATGTCACAGTATATGATAGATTTTTGATACCATGTACAGTAGGTGCATTTTAGACTATCTTTGGTGAAAGTTAGGGCAGTGTTTTTTGGGGGCTTTGGCTTCTTATCTTAAACTTTTGAAACTGATCTTACAACCATAACGTTTTGACTATCTCTGAAAGGGGGGTCCGGGGGTCCTCCCCCGGAATTTTTTCGCAATTTAGCTCCTGAGAATGCAATTTTAGGCCCTTTCGGGACGTTAGAGGAAGGAGTTTCAGAAGTTCTCCCCAAAGAAAATTTTCGAAACTGCAGTCTTAAAAATGAAGTTTCAGTCTATCTTTGTCAATGTTACTGGAGGCATAGACTGGATCGGCCCTGGGACTGGAGACCTCTGCTCTCCCCAGGAAACTTTTTGAAAACTGCCTAACAATGCAATTTCGAGATTCTTTAGTAATTTTAGAGGAAGCAGAAGGGAGTTTGGTTTGTCTTCCCCCGCAAATTCTTCAAAATAAATTCTTATCTTTTGGGCTACTTTTGGTGTCGCTAGTGACAGTGTTCGATGTCTTTTCCCTAAAAGTGTTTCTGAAACTGAAGTCTTAAAAGTGTAAAAACTCTCTTTAGCTTAAAAAGTGTAAAAACTCTCTTTTTCTTAAACTCTCTTTTCTTTCATTTTTTTAAAATCTGTGATCTGAATTTTTTTCCCCGGGGGGGGGGGGAGCAGTTGGTTATCTCTGAGGGGGCAGGGCCCTCCCCCCCCCCCTCACCGGAGAGATGCCTGAAAGAAACACTGGTTGCATGTTGCATGATGAGATTATATTTTTAATTTCGCCCACAGAAGTATTACTTCAAAAAAAAAAAGATGAGAGAGAGTTAACAGAAAACATACGTTGTTTTGAGAATTAATTACTCCCTATTCCGTTTTAGTTTTGACAATTTAAGCAATTTATACTTATTCTCAAGTTTCAAGCCTTCCATATTTTGTCATAACTAAATGTAAATAATTAAAAACTGGATGTTTTCTTTTTCCTTAACCTAAATGCTGCAAACTCCTTTATGCTGCAAACATGCTGCAAACTAAGTAAAAGTATACGAGTAATTTTGTCGCGGTATTTTTCACCTTCGCAATGTTATTGTAAAAGCTCTATGGGACCATTCATAAACAGTGTCACACTTTCTTTCAATATATTTGATCCCCCTCCCCCCTTTGTCACAAGATATCACTCTCCAACACGCCCTACCCCTTTGTCACATATCACCCTATATTACAGGAGCACATGTACTTGCAGTGTTGCAGTTTAGAAATAAAGAATCAAATTTTTAATTTTACTTTTTAACTTTTAATGACATTTGTGAGCATAACAATAATAATGATTACACGTGGGCTTAATTGGTATAAAATGAGATTAAGGTTAAAATAGAAAAAAAGATAATTAGTGCATAATAGAAAAAAAAAAAAAAATAATTAATTGAATTCTAAAAAAACACCCGCACTTATTTATCTTAAAAGTAAATACCTAAGACTTTCTTTTAAAATTTTAACTAGAAGTAAGTTCAAACCTTAATAAGCAGCGGTATTTTCAATATAAAATGAAATCAATGAAACTTTAAAATCAAATTATGAAAATAAAGAAACATCAAAAATAAGTTTAATCAGCTGATTTTTTACATGTTTTTATAGAGATCAAAATGTGTAATGTCACACTTCTTGTCAAAATTGCTCGAACCCCTCTCCCCCCCCCCTCCCTCGAAGTAGTGTGACATCATCCCCTATGAAGTTAAAAAACGGAAAAAGAAAGATTAATATGCAGTTTCTCAGCATGTGAGGAAGAAAATACAAAGTTGAAACTAAAATTGCAAAAAAAAAAAAAAAAAAAGAGGGGCAGCTAAAATATTATTTTGAAAAATACATAAAAATAATCATACCTTTTCTGCTACATTTCTACAGGGTTTCTTCCCAAAATAAGACAAAATACTTTCACTAGGGCTCGACCGATGGCATTTTTTGGCCGATGGGCCGATGCCGATTGTTGGCCGATTGTTCCGAGATCGGCCGATGGCCGATGCCGATGGCCGATGGAAAAAAAAATCGCTTTAAACCATTAAAACGTGTAGAATGCTTGTCAAAAATGTCATTTAAATCATTTACTATTTATTTTTATGTTTTTAAAAGCATAAATGCATTATTCAAGCACCGTAAAACTGTTCGGGGGAAGTTTACATAATAATTAAAACTGAAAGAATCACTCGCGATTCTAGTAAAGTACTTAAACTATTTGGAGGTTAAAAAAATTTAAAAAATGCTATATCAGAGAATTTTCAATACTTTTTTCTTATCTTTGCAAAAAAAAAAAAATACTCAACAACTATTGAATGGCCTCGGGTCTAATTCCCTTTCCTTCAACATTTTCTCTTTATAACACCTGCACTGCAAATGCCAAGTGCAGCTGCCTTTATTTTCTTAATTTTTTCATGGAGAGGAATGCAGATGTTATGACACAGACTAACAAATAATGTGGGTTTGTATTTTTAACGAAACTATCAACCCCCTCTTCTCAGATTTTTTTCATGTCCCCCCCCCCCCCCCTGTTTTTAAAAGAAAAGCGGGAACGATTACATGTCTATTTTTCATTAAAAAGGTTATTTTAAGCTCTTTTTCTGAAATAAAAATAGAATATTAAAAAATTTCGCTTGCAGTATTATCCCTTGTATAGTATATCCCTTGTTCATAACCAAGAAATACTGAATATTGCTTTAAAAACATAGATGTGAGATTTTTTTGTCATTACAAATGAATGCTATGGGTCTTACCAACTAATCTTATTAGATTTCTTTTTCTTGTGAGTTGAAAATTACCCTCAAATACTTGACATGTTCTTTATATTTTCATGAGCACAATGTAAGGTCACCGAAATAAACCAATTTTTTGAGCACCAGCAGTTTTCTGTTGACAAATAATCTTCTGAAAACACGCAATCGTTTATAAAAATTAAGATCTATTTTGAAAAAAAAAATTTATATTTTTTTATACGTTGACAATTTTTGAAATTAATGAAGTTGTAGCATTTTTATTCAGGTATTGTTCTACCCTGTATCCCAAACTCGTTTTTAAAGAATTAAATTTTTGAAAATTGCAAGTCGAACTTGGACACATAAAATTTTGATCAATAAACATTTATACTGAAAAATTGATTCATATTTTTTATCAATATGTTCTATGTTGTACAAGAAATATTCTAAACTGAAAGCATATGCAACGAGATTGTTGTACAATAGCAGAAAAACTGTCAACTGTCTAACACGTGGCATCAAAGAAGCCAAAATAATGCGCTATAAAAACGAAGTATAAACGGGAAAAAATTAAAATAATTATCGTATAAAAAATGTTAAGATGTATTTTGAAAAAAAATATATGCATTGATCAATTTTTGAAAATAAAGAAATTTTAGCATTTTATTAAGATGTTATTAAATTCTGTCGCGGTGAACTCTCATTTTGAGAATTCAATTTTTAAAAATTGCAAGTCGAACTTGGACACATAAAATTTCGATCAATAAATATTTATACTGGAAAGTTTTTCTTATTTTTGACCAATCTTTTCTATGTTGTAAACTAAAAATGAAATAATGAGAACAAACGCACATTAAAAGCAGCTGCAACAAGATTGCTGCACAATTGCAGAAAAACTGTAGCACGTGGGATCGAAGAAGCAAAAAAAAAAAAAAAACGCAAAGAGAAAATGTTTACGCTGGTAAAAATTAAAATTATTATCGTACTTTGATTGAGTTGACTTTTTATTGTTTACAATTTCGGAATAACAAGAAACATGACAAACTAAAAGCACATGGTAAAATATTATTGCACAATGACATCTAATGCGCTAAGTCATTATTAAAAGAAAAACGGACAAAAATGAGGCAACTAACCTAGTGCGAAAAACAAACAGCACTCATAAGACGTCTCTATGACTTTTACTTAAACATATTCTATTTCGCGAGCATTCTGCTCAAAGAGAACTACTTTAATAATGATGGTTTTCGGGCAGTGATCGCTTACACTAGTTTTCCGAATTTTTTATCAAATACTTTGTGGAATGACATTATTTTCGTGTTTTTTTTAAACTTATGCGCTGCTTGTTATTGTATGGAAATAGAAATTGAGCAAAAGAAAGTGAAAGACAGCATGTTTTCTGGAAAGTTGTCACTGTGAAAAACATCGGCCTTGCATCGGCTTTTAGATGTTTTTTACGGCCGATGGGCCGATGTTTTTCTAAAGTTAACATCTGCCGCCGATGCCGATGGCCGATGGCAACTTTGTTGAACAATCGGCGCCGATGCATCGGTCGAGCCTTAACTTTCACCTTTTCTTTTACTCATAATCAAAATTTGTACGCAGGCAAGCAAAGAAGACTTTTGCAAGAGCACACGACGCACACGAGCCCACTAAATTCCCAACTGCCTATGTCTGCAAGGCAAGGTCAAATCATCCGCAAAGGGGCAAGAGCCCTCTCCTCGCCCCCCCCCCCCCCTTGTCGGAAGCGTTTCGATGTTGATTCGATTTTACGAATTGCTAGTTTAAAAAATAAAAAACAAAAAATAAAGATTTGTCCCAGCAATAACAGCACAAACATCCACATCCCGCAATCGTAGTAGTAGACGAGGGGGTCCATTTAGGCATTAGCTCCGAAAGTTCCTTTATCTTCTACTTCCACAATGTGGGTAGTTTTAAAAGAGTCGCCATTTCCACGAATGTAGCCTTCGGGCAAGGATGGACAAAGCACCTAAACTGTTGTACGTATATTTATGGCAGATGTAGTGGCTTGCATTTTGCCAAAAAGGGATCAGTACATTTCCTGAGTACATTTGCTGTTCTTGTTGTGTGGTCGGGTGATAAGAACCATATGTAGCCCTTAGGCAATGAATCAATCCGTTATCTGTTGATGACACGACACGGGGGACCTACCGTCTTTAGAATTGAGGGAAAGCATCTTATTTTGAGTTCTGTTTTATAGACCCTGGATTTTTGAAGCGCCGTCTTGTCGTTTCCCCATTTGTAAAACAGAGAACCTACCCCCCCCCCTCCCCCCCCCCACGCTCCCGAACAGGTTGGTTTGAGGAACAAATTTTTTTTTGTTAATTTTTTTTTCCAGACAAGTTAAAAATTTCGAAAGTATTTCGGGGGGGGGGGGGGGCTCGGGCCCATCGGGCCCCCCCCCTGCCTACGGCCTTGATATGGGGTAGATGCCACCAGTTGTGGGGTAAGATGCAACACCACAATAAATTTGAAAAAAAGACAACCTTTACAAAATTAAACCTGCATTAACAATGACTATAGAAAAACAAAACAAATTAAATTCTTTCATAATTAGTTTGCCAACAATAATAACAGCACAGGTCGAATGACAGCCTACACAACATTTCACTCGGTGCAGATAATCGTCCTTGCAATCTTCGTGCAAACATTTGTTGCATTCGATGCACTGAATCTAGTCACACTTGAGACCTTTTTTAGCATAAAAGTACCCTTTACACACAGCACAAAAATTGTCATTATTATCCTCATAAAAACTGTCACCGCTGCTATCTAGAGGAATGTTTTCACTTGAGGATGACAAGCTGACCCGTCTCTTTTTCTTCAGTTTTTTTGAAGGTTTTTTGTTATTTGTTTTGCCCTTACTCGCCTTTTGTAGCTTTCCTCGGGTCTTTTCCCGCGTAGTTGCTCTCCTCTCTGGATGTTTTATGTTTTCTAATCTGCGAAATAGGGCTAATTGCTTCTTGACAGGAAATCTCGTGTTCTGTAATGGTGGAGGCAACCGATGGTGATAGTCCACGGCCACTGGCTCTGCTGGTGGCAGAAACTGCCGATGTAGGCGTGTCACATGGTCCACTTGTGGAAGAAACAGCTGTGTAGCGGCACGCGCTTGCATTTTTATTTCTGCTTGAATATTACATCGACAACTCAACTTCTCTCTGCGAAGAATGATAAAAAAAGAGATTTTCGAATTCCACCGATTTTTGACGCGGAGCAAAGATCTTGTGAATGTTCATTTCCGCACTGTAAATATGTTGTAAATAGTTAGGAATAAATATTGTTGTGGATAAAAGTGTAAATATATTCTCTTGTGCCAACTCATCCACTTCACTGGTAACTTCCGGACGTGATGTCGAAAAACGACATAGCTGATTCAAAAACTGAAATGGCTTCGCCGAATGACACTATGGTTTCCAGGGTAAGCGTTAAGGTACCCACCTTTTGGAAAGCTGATCCCAAAATTTGGTTTATGCAAATAGAAGCCCAGTTTCGAAATAACTCTATTTCGACAGATCAAACCAAATTTGATCTCGTCATAAGCTCTATCGATGCTGATGTACTATCGCAAGTGTCGGAGATTGTTGTCAATCCTCCTAATGGTGGCAAATATGAAGCTTTGAAACAGCGTTTAATTTCAGTTTTCGCTGACAGCGAAACGCAAAAGTTACAAAAACTCCTAACTGATTTACAGCTTGGCGACAAAAAGCCATCGCAACTTTTATGTGAAATGCGTAACTTGGCGGATAACAAGGTAAGCGATGATATTTTAAAAACTTTATGGATGCAACGTCTTCCAATCAATATGCGTAGTATTTTGTCAGTAAGCAGTGACGAACTTACTAAATTGGCAACTATGGCTGATCAAATTTGGGAAATAAAACCCGAACCATACCACTGTGCGACTGTAGCGTCAGACACATACGAAAACGCTTTGGCGAAACTTCGAAAACAAGTTTCGGAACTGTCAGTTCAAGTTAGCGAACTGTGTAAAAGAAATCGCCAACCTTTCCGCCGATTTAGATCTGGCTCTCGGAGTAAATCTGCTCGCAGAAAAAATAATTCTGACATTTGTTTCTATCATTTAAAGTTTGGCGACAAATGCTTCAAATGCCAAAAGCCATGTAACTGGCCGGATTCTGATGGTTGTAAGGCGCAGGAAAACTGACTCCCCTACTCTCGTTGGCGACGGGGAGCAAAGGGGCCGAGCTGAGTCGACTTTTTGTGAGTGACAAAGAAACAGCGGCCTTATTTCTGATCAGGCTTGGAGTCGATTACAAAGAAACGTAATCGATTACGATTACGATTACAAAGGGAGAAATTGAGAGATTATGATTACGATTACGATTGTAATCCTTTGCCAAAAAGTAATTACGATTACGGCAGCGATTACAGTCGTTGAAAAATGTAATCGATTACGATTATGACATCCGATTACGATTTTGATTACGATTAGATTAGCATAAAATTATCCGATATTATGCATACAACTCTCATTTTTACAATAGTGTCATAAATCAAAAAGTTATGATTTTTAATTAAATTTTTGATTTAATTAGAGATAACTGAAATGATGATGAATGCAATTATAATGAAATAATTTCAACATCACAGTTCTGGAATTATGATGTCGTTGCAGAAATGAAAATTTGTAATATCTCCATATATTATAATTTCTCCATTGTATTTATTTTCTAGTTTAAATTGTGCAAATATTTCACATAACACCAATTAGTTTACTGAAAATAATAATTTTGTATGATTCTTTATGAAATCACTTATAAGATGTGTATGAATTGCACGGGATAACAAAGTATTCAGATAGTGTAAGAGATAAATAATCTTTTGAAAAAAAAAGCTGCATTTTAGAATAATTTCAAAAAATTTGAACATGAACATTCAAATAACTCTTAGCAAAATTAGTAATATGAAGAATAATTATAATACGAATGACTATAATATTTTAATATGATTTTTGTGGTATTTTTTTTTAACATGCACGAGCATATAATTTTTTTCCATGTACTAACTGTTTTATAAAAAATAAAGTGCAAGTAATTTTACAACACAAATTTAACGTACAAGATTAAAAGGGAAATACAAAATTCTGTTGAGGTAATTCTAAGAAGAAAAAAATAATTAACTTTTAAAAATAATTCCTAAATATTAATTCATGCATGTAGAAAACAATTGGGAGAATGTCTAAACATAAATTGCTTTTTCTTTTACATACCTATTAATTAAAAAGAATATTAGCATTAAAATATAAATAAATTTAAGATTTAAATGTATTTACTTTTTTAAATATTCGAAGAACATATTTAAAAAAATAATAATAATCACACGTACCAGGGTTAAGATTTCATGCTTCTTAAGCATAGAGCATCATGTAACGCCAGCTCCTAAATTGCTAAAGTGTAAATGTGCTATTCTTTAGAAAAATTCTTCACTTCTGCCGTTAAAGAAAAGCGAAAACGCAAAAGGCATTTCGTGTCTCTTTTTTATGTGTGTAGGTGATAGTACTCTTTCCACTAGATTTTCAGGGGGCAGCCTGCTTCGATTATTGAACGGGACCCCGCGGAGAGAAGAAAGGGGGAACTCTCTTTTACTCGCGGTGATCCCGTCCAGACTCTCGCCTATTGCCCAACCGTTTGAATATGTTTTGAAGGGGTAATTAAGGAAGCAAAATGACCGATGCATTTGGTCCTTCTTAGACACCTTCCCCTTTCTTATCTACCCCGAAATCTTTGACTTGCAGACAGATTACCGCTCTTTTACCGAAACTGGACGACACGAGGACACTGGAGACCCCCCCCCCCCCTGAGAGCCCCAAGGCGATGCGAGTGACTATCCAGACCATACTCTCTTTCTTCTCGGGCTCTCCAGCCATTCCCCGTGGAGAGTGGAGCCGCAATTAAGAATTCTGAGAGACTGCAACAAGTAGGACAACAAGCGTCTCTAGCAGACTATTATATCGTCCTGCCATCAAGGCTCTGCGACCGCCACACAGAACCTTTTATATTATGATCGCCCGTAGGTTACAGACCGCTTAGGATAGGACTTCAGTACACAGATTGAATCCTTTTTCTTGTAATCTTATCTCTTCTATCCAATGGTAGAGGTAAAAATTTCAGCTTTCAGCAGGTCAAGATTACACGATTGCAGGACCAGCAGATTACGGATTTTTTCCTTAAGATTACGATTAAAATTACAGGAGAAAAAGGATTACGGGATTACACAATTTTGATTATGATTATGAGAATATGCCATCGTCAGATTACGATTACGATTACGATTTTTTCAAAATGTAATCGATTACAGCCGATTACGATTACGTAATCGCGATTACTCCAAGCCTGTTTCTGATAGATAGTGGAGCTGACATTTCCGTTTGTCCACCATCTTCTAACGACAGGAAAAGTGTTAGCAAATTTAAACTTTTTGCGGCAAATGGCACCCCAATTGCAACTTACGGTCAAAAATTATTGCGTTTGGATTTAGGATTGCGCCGCGTTTTCAACTGGATTTTTGTTATTGCTGATGTTAACCGACCGATTATAGGGATAGATTTTCTGAGTCACTTTAATTTACTTATTGATGCAAAAAATCATCGACTTATTGATGCAACGACATCCCTTTCGACTAATGCTGTTCATTATTCAAGTTATAAACCACAAATTGTTAATGTCAACAAGAGTTCTTTTGACTACTCTTGTTGACATTTGTTCTTTGCTACTATTTTGTCTCATCCTGCTCCGGATGCAACTTTGTCCTTGGTAACTGATGCTTCTGACACAGCAATTGGATCCGTCATTCAACAAGAAGTCAATGGTGTCAAACAACCGATAAGCTTCTTTTCAAGATCGCTGACAAAAGCTCAAATGAAGTATAGTGCGTACGACAGAGAACTGCTCGCGATTTATTCATCTGTAAAGCATTTCAAGTATCTACTCGGAGAACGCGTATTCTCCATTTACACAGATCATAAACCCATAGTTTTTGCATTTCAACAGAATCCAGATAAAGCATCGCCTCGACAATGTCGACAACTGGATTACATTAGTCAATTTACGACTGATATTAGATACATTGCTGGTCGTGACAATATTGTGGCTGATACACTGTCCAGGATCAGTACCATTCAGACCCCGACACCTTTAGATTACGACTCCATGTCAAGTTTACAGGATGACGATGATTTAAAAAGTTTACAGTTGAATTCCAGTGTCAAAATCGTTAAACTTCATTTGCCTAATTCATCAAAAGATCTATTTTGTGATTTTTCAACTGAAAAAATTCGTCCGTACATCCCACGAGAATTTCGTAAGACTGCCTTCGATTCTGTTCATTCGTGTTCCCACCCTGGAATCAAAGCAACTATTAAGCTGGCAACAGACAGATTCATTTGGCCTAACATCAAGAAGGATTGTCAAACATGGGCTCGTGCATGTCTCGCATGTCAACGATCGAAAGTCCATCGACATACGAAATCTGCCTTAAAAAATTTTGCAGTTCCCAACCAACGGTTCCAGCACATAAATGTTGACATTGTTGGCCCCCTGCCTTTATGTCAAGGATATCGTTACCTTCTTACCGCCATAGATCGATATACACGTTGGCTAGAAGCTATTCCTCTAGAGGATCAAACAGCCGAATCTGTCGCCAAAGCTTTACTTTCTGGATGGATTTCTCGATTTGGAATTTCAGCAGACATAACAACGGACCAAGGTCGTCAGTTTGAAAGCCAACTATTCTTATCGTTAAAGAAATATCTTGGTTACCAGTCGCATTCTACTACTGCATACCACCCACAGGCAAATGGGCTTATTGAAAGGCAGCATCGCTCTCTGAAGACAGCTCTCAAATGTCACCTAACGACTACCTCATCATGGGTTGACAGTTTGCCGATAGTTTTGCTGGGTCTACGTTCCGCATTAAAGCAGGATTTAGGCTACTCGTCAGCAGAACTGGTTTATGGCACACCGCTTCAACTGCCGGGTGAATTTTTTACCCCTTCCCAGGAGGTGAAACACAGCGACTTCGTACGTCAACTGCAGACGTCGATTCGCAATCTCTCTCCTAAGCCCACATCTGCCCATTGCAAAAGAGCAGTGTTCGTGTCAACGGAATTAACCAAATGCTCTCACGTATTTATTTATAACAACGCAGCTAGCTCTGCACTTCAAGCGAGATACTTGGGACCTTACGCTGTAAAACACAGAGAAGAAAAATATTTCGATGTAGATGTTGCTGGTGTGATCAAACGTGTCTCGATTGACCGTCTTAAACCAGCGTTTATCGTTGATAATGATGCGAACACCCTTACTCAAGCTATTCCTCCGACATTCACATCTAATGCAGTTGCACCAATCCAAAGTTCTTCTCCAACAAAACAAGTTGAGAGGACGACAAAATCAGGACGTCATGTCAGGTTTCCAACATATTTGAAAGAATATAACTGTTGAACTCCTTCACTAGGAGGGGAGTGTGTAGCGGCACGCGCTTGCATTTTTATTTCTGCTTGAATATTACATCGACAACTCAACTTCTCTCTGCGAAGAATGATAAAAAAAGAGATTTTCGAATTCCACCGATTTTTGACGCGGAGCAAAGATCTTGTGAATGTTCATTTCCCCACTGTAAATATGTTGTAAATAGTTAGGAATAAATATTGTTGTGGATAAAAGTGTAAATATATTCTCTTGTGCCAACTCATCCACTTCAGCTGTATCATTGCTGTAAGCATCAGAAATAGCAAACGCATGCTGTGTGATTGCTTGGGGGTTATGGGGGTAAATCCCAGTAGCATAAAACGAAGAAGTCCCATTTCCTACTGTGGTCCAAGTTGCATTCAGGAGAGATCCAAACTCGAAACTGAAGTCTAGAAGATTTACGATTGGCTTCTTGCGTATCCAGGAGTTCAGGGTTTGTCGCCAATATGTTTTCCAATGGTTTGAAAAACAAGCGATCAAGTGGTTGTAAATACTGTGTGGTGTGGCTTGGAAGACAGAAAGGAATTACGTCATTCTCTGTGTCATAAAATAAAAAAACGTATTTTAAAGTTCATTTCATTTATTTCTGAACCACGTGGTGTCTTCCCCCAAGTATAGGGGGGGCGCTTATTTCCTTATTGCTAGTGTTATTGGCCGCTTCTATCATGCATCGTATGTGTAACTTAATGCGTAACTCACTTATATTGCTGATTGTTAAAGTAAATTAATTGTTCATATTAACTAGTTTTGTAATGGCATCAGTATTGCTGTCTTGTTCTTTCTACTGTAATATTTAAATCGAGTTAGTTAATAAAATGTCTCTTTAGCTTTTGTTATAAGAAATGCTTCTGTCTTAAATTAGCTCTGCCAAGGGCACTAGTTGTAGCACAATGAAGTAAGATATATAATAGAAATAAAATTTCACGTTAATTTAAAGCACAATTGAGCATTAAAACGCAGACATATGTTTCGGGATTGCTTGGAATCTTTGCATCTAGAAGCTCCCTGTCGCATTGAAAAAGGGATTCCAAGCAATCCCGAAACATATGTCTGCGTTTTAATGCTCATTTGTGCTTTAAATTAACGTGAAATTTTATTTCTATTACTGTTTACTTGCACAAAGTTAAGTTATTATTAATGGGATATATAGTTTAATAGGTTATGTATCAATATTTTAATAGATTATGGGCGATAGCATGCTCATTGTGCGTTTTTACAGTTTAATTTAAAGAAGAGATAGTTAGCAAAATCCTTAGCGTATATTACGATGGATTTATCAAGAACTGTAAAGAAGTTATCTGGAGAAGCAGATTTTCCAATGTGGAAACGGAAGATTAGAGACATATTAGATTACTATGAAGGAGCACTGGACGTAATCGATGGTAAATTAAAGAAGCCGGAAGAGATACCGAGCACAGCTGACGAAGCAGCCGTCAAGAAATATGAAGTGTGTTCGAATTTGTTCCGGAAAGCCAACAGTTACGCCAAAAGTATGATCGCCAGTACGATAACGGATTCCGTTTATCAGAAGATCATGGACAAAGAATCAGCATATGAAGCTTGGGAAGCACTAAAAATGTTGTTCGAAGCATCGTCAAAAGACCAACTCTTCAAAATTTGCAGTGAATTTTTCACCTTCAGTTGGATTTCAAGCGATGACATTTCAACCCATATTGCAAAGCTAAGCAGTTTGTGGACTGAACTGAACAACGGCTTATAGCGAAACTGGAAAACAAACTCCCAAAATTGTTATTGGTGTGTAAAGTTTTGAATATTTTGCCAAGTAATTTTTAAGTCATTCACCGATAGTGAAGAAGACTATAGAGAGTCTATATCAAACAGAGAGATAAGAAATCGCTCGAATCTGCAAAAAGCCAAACGTTTCGAGGATTATATTATGGAAGCAGAGTCATATATAAATGACAAGGAAAATCCCAATACGTATGAAGAAGCAGTAAGTGCCAAACATAGCAAAAATTGGATAAAAGCTATGAACACCGAAATGAGTTCATTAAAAAAAATCAGACATGGGAACTGACTGAACTACCAGTTGGGTCTAGAGCAATACCCTGTAAGTGGGTCTATAAAATTAAAAGAAATTCAGATGGCAGCATCGACAAATATAAAGCCATACTTGTTGTGAAGGGATACAGTCAACGAAAACACATTGATTATAATGATACCTACAGTCCAGTTGCCAAATTAGGCACAATACGAGCAATATTAAGTTTAGCGTCTGAAGAGAGAATGCACTTGAAACAGTTTGATGAGTCAACCGCATTCTTATATGGAGATCTGGAAGAAACTATTTACATGAAACGGCCAGAAGGGTTCCAAGACGACATAGGAAGAGTATGCAGACTAAAGGGTAGTTTGTATGGCCTAAAACAATCGCCACGCTGTTGGAATAAATGTTTTGGCAAGTTTCTAACAGATCTTGGTTTCAAAGCAAGTGAAGCCGATCCATGCCTTTACATTCGAGAAAGAAATGGAAGGAGGTTGCTAATAGTATTGTATGTTGATGATGGATTAATTGCTGCAAGTGACCAACATGATTCTGAAATGTTCATAAAAGAACTTGAAACAAAGTTCAAGATTACTGTAGAAGAAGTCAATTGTTTTCTAGGTATTGAAATTGAACGTCATAGTGACAGCTCAATAACAATTAGTCAGAAAGGATATGCTAGAAAAATCCTGAAGCGTTTTGGATTTGAAAACTGCAAATCTGTAACTACTCCTATCTTAAAAGATTCAAGATTGGAAAAATCCAATGATAAGACCGCCGACTTTCCTTACAGACAAGCAGTTGGTGCCCTTATGTATTTGATGGTAGGAACTAGACCTGATCTTGCCTACAGTGTAGGATATCTATCAAGATCACTCGAAAAACCATCTGCCGAGGATATAGATAGATTGAAGAGAGTATTCCACTATTCAGCAGGTACAGCTAATTATGGAAACATTTATCACAGAGTAATCATAAACCAAAGGGTCATCTCTCAAGCCGTTTTGTAGTGTCGATTCCACTAGCGCACCACGGGGAAAAACATGAACTAGATTACAAGAGTTCGCATTGAAGTTCGCAACTCATGTCTCCTCTACGACGATATTATCTTTGTTTTGAAAGGAAATTGCATATTTCTTCAGAATCGGTTCGCTTATTTGCAGATTTGCGTAGTTCTTTCAGATTGAATCATTTTTGCACTTTCATTATTTTTGTTTGTCATTTTCTGGAATATTTTTCAACGCTAAAGTTTATTTACGGTATTTAGAAAGGATTACTTTTAAAAATATCCAACTTAAGAATTTTTTGATACCAAATATATTTAACTGAACTTATTTAGAACATGTTCTACATTTTCATTTTTATCTGTTGAAAATTGATGCTTAATTTATTTATCTTTTTTATATTGGACTTTATTTAACAGAATGTATTTTATTGATTTTTATAATTGTGCACCTTGTCTTACTACATAGGGAGTTTAAATAAAGATTTTTTTACGTATATTGTTTTATGATTGTGTGGCGGTACGATTTGACACCTTCAAAAGCTATCTTCTGTCCTGGCCATTAGGTACCTTTTGGCAAAGCACGGAAGCACTGGCTTTCCATCAAGAAGGTCCGAGGTTCTGGCCCTGCCTCCGGCAAACAACCTCCTCCACCATCACCTCCGTGTCCTCAATCGTCGACCGCCACATTTGGTGACCCGGCAATTACACGCAACGAATGGAGACCCAATCACCACATAGATGGCGCCACGAGAGCACTTGCACTCATCCGCCCGACCGAGGCGCTCGATCACAAGCTCTCATCAGCTCCCGACCGCGGATACGAGCCTTCCAAGCTCGCCAGAACGCCTGGCACTGGCGCACCCATCTATGGTTGGTATCGTTCACTCCTCACCTCCATACTGTCGTTCACTGGAGGGGGAGTATATGTGGCGGTACGATTTGACACCTTCAAAAGCTATCTTCTGTCCTGGCCATTAGGTACCTTTTGGCAAAGCACGGAAGCACTGGCTTTCCATCAAGAAGGTCCGAGGTTCTGGCCCTGCCTCCGGCAAACAACCTCCTCCACCATCACCTCCGTGTCCTCAATCGTCGACCGCCACAATTGATTAAACTTCTGCTGCAATTTTTGGTTTATCCGATTCAGGGGGCTGGCGATAGTTTTTTTTTTTTTTTTTTGCTAAATCAATTTGTTTAGTTTGTAGAGTTTGATTTTGCGAAAAATATTTAAATATCGATAACGGCAACCCAAAACTGATATAGTAGTTTCATTTGGCTAAAATATATAATAATAATAACCATCGCCATATATCCCCCGAAACGGAAAAGTACACGATTTGTTAGATCTTTTGGTATGATATTTAATGTCGTTTTTAATTCAAAAAGAACAGCAAGTACGTTGAATAAAACAAGATGGTAATCTTAAAAACTAGAGATTCATGCAAAGCTATAGGTTTTAGAAGTGTAGAATAAAAGACTGTATCAACGAAATTCAAAGAAACCGAGTCGATAAATATAATGCTAGGCGAAGTAAAAACGAGAAAAGGGAAACAAATATTTTGAATTGTGAAATAGATTAATATGTTTTGAAAGTGTTATTTTAAATATGACTGTGATACGAAACATCAGTGTGAAATACATCTTACTTGCAGTTTAATGCTATAGAAGGGGAAGGGAGAGCAGGAAAGAGTATTTTGAAATCAATTTTTTTAAAAATGTCGGTTAGAAAATTAAAGTCGTTAGTAGAAATGGCATTTTATTTATACGAAGCAAAATTTCAAAGTAATAGAAGCAGTTTTCCACAACCGATAAAAATTACTGACAATTATTCACAAATAAAAGAAATGAGTAATGGTTATGGGGGTGACGTCAATAACCGTAATAGCCAAGAATGGGGAGTGACAACAATTAAAGTAACAGCAAAACAGTCAAAAGAAATTATTGTTTTTCTCCGTGGGGGCGCTGAACGCAGTTTTTGACTACATAGGAATTAACATTATGATGTGTCTCTGGTTTATGATTACTCTGTGTCACTTATCATTTAACCGACATGAACAGAATACTTCAGTGTTATAGTGACTCAGATTTTGGCGGTTGTACCGAAACTGGTCGATCAACCTCCGTATATGTTATGCTATACGCTGGAGGAGCCATTTCTTGGCGCAGTCAAAGGCAACCCATTGTTGCAACTTCAACGACTGAGGCTGAAATTATAGCAGCATCAGAAGCAGCCAAAGAAGTCATTTGGCTCCGTAGATTATTTCAGGGTATACTGAATTTAAAAGAAATTACCACACTTCAAGTGGATAACATTGCAGCCGTAAAGTTGTCACACAACCCTGAATATCATCGATGAACTAAGCACATAGAAATAAAGCATTTCTTTGTACGCGAGAAAGTACTAGAGGGCAAACTGAAAATTGAACGAGTGTCGACTGAGAAACAAGTATGCGACATCTTAACGAAACCCCTGGTGAAGACAAGGCTATTGAGATTGTGTAATCAAACGGGCTTACTTTAAAAATACAAAATCCAGTTAACAAGGGAAAGTGTTAAAGTAAATTAATTGTTCATGTTAACTAGTTTTGTAATGGCATCAGTATTGCTGTCTCGTTCTTTCTACTGTAATATTTAAATCGAGTTAGTTAATAAAATGTCTCTTTAGCTTTTGTTATAAGAAATGCTTCTGTCTTAAATTAGCTCTGCCAAGGGCCCTAGTTGTAGCACAATGAAGTAAGAATAGCATATATAGTTTAATAGGTTATGTATCAATGTTTTAATACTAATATCTTTTTTAAAATAACAAAGACGTTTTTAAACCTTAAATATGAGGAACGGGATATTATATAAAATAATTTTTCTGAAAAAATAGAACCGACTTCAAAGCAGAGCAACTATTAATTGCGCTAAAAAGTAAAAAATAAATTCATTCTTTAAACAACATGGATGTTACTTTTAAACATAGTTTTGGAAGTCGTGCAAAATTATGAGTATAATTACCATTACCTTGGAACAGTTGCTAATTCTGGGCCATTTATATTTGCAATTGATTAATCATTAAAAAATATTTTATCTATCATAATTTGCACCGACTTCTAAAACTATGTTTAAAAGTCACATCCATGTTGTTTAAAGAATGAATTTATTTTTTACTTTTTAGCGCAATTAATAGTTGCTTTGCTTTGAAGTCGGTTCTATTTTTTCTAAAAAATTATTTTATTTTATTCTTTTTAGTGCAACTTTTCTTTTTTTTTTTTTTTTTAAATACTTTATTTATCAAAAAATCCATATCAAAGGGCAAACCTTCTTTGAGTAAATGGCTCTAAAAACTAATCCATTTGTATGACAATTCCCGTTTAGAAGTCGATTTTAGCAAACAGATTGACTGGATTTAATTTTTGCTATAGAGGAGCCTTCAGTCAAACTGTTGCTACAATTGCTTTTAATATTACAGCTCAATGGCAACAAACTCTTTTTATTTAACAATGACTTTTATATTTATTAATAGTTTTCCCCAACAAAGAAAAATCAAGCCAAGCCTTTCCAATTAAAATATAAAATGATAGTTTTTCACTTGTAACGATTTTTCTAAAAAAACAAATGTAGTCAAATTGATGTGCGATATTTGAGCAAGACGGCCCTCTATCAATTAAAGAAAAAATCATCAAAATCGGTTCATTTAGTCAAAAGTTATGGATGAAAAGAGAAAAAAAAATACTACATTTCTGCCCATTACTTTTGTTCTAATTATCGAATATGGTCAAACGAAAGTACGGGACCTATGGGAAACCACCCCTGATCGATTGAAAAAAAAATCATGAAAATCGGTTCATCCGGTGCGAAGTTATGAGTGGACAAACAAACAAAAAAAAAACGACATACATACAATACGAATGTATAACCTCCTTCCTTTGTGAAGTCGGTTAAAAAAGGTTATCACCACGTTAAATGCTCACGAGATCCAAAAATGCCGCTGATTAAAGACAGTTAATTCATGTAAATTCACAAGCCACACCTAATGTCGGACCAGGCTCTTCACACAAGTGGATCAGTTTTGCAATTTATCGACACATAAAAGTACTACGACACTAGCCCCACGTTATATCGCACTTGTCGGGGGACAGCAAAAAAGCGCGATATAACCGATGCTGTCAGAAATAACTCAAAAAGTATAAGTAATTGAGTGTCAACGTAAAACATTTAAGTTAATCTAACATAATAACAACATTCTTAATAAAAATAGCAAATAAAACTAAACTTACCAATTGCTATTTTCATGCACAGTTATTACAATATAAATTCAAAATGTATTTCTATTGCTTTTTGGTGAAATAAGAGTCCTAAGTCATTTGCCGTCTTTTTTCGTTTAACACTTGTTTTCCACTTAATATTAACGATCGAAAATGAGCAAACTGCATTGTAGTTACGTGGTTAGACTATTCGTTCGTATTTAGTGTAAGCCTTATCCAAATGCAATATTTTTACTTTTGAGACCTCAAAATTAAAATTTTGGGAGACATAGAAAAAGCGCGATGTATCCGAATGAGTGATATATAACGCGGCGCGATATAACGAGGGGTTACTGTATTAACAAAGGTACGTCTTCTTATATATCGATTATATATATCACTGATGCTTTCGCGCAAACTGTTTAAAAACTGTGTTCATTAAAATGTGTGATATTGTATAAACCGGAATGTTCTTTATTGAGAATCCTCACTTAATCAGTACAAATTTGCTTGTATTCATAAAGATTTCACTATACCAAGATTTTTAATAATTATTACTTCACTTAAAACAAAAATTAGGTTCATATAAATGCGTACCCCTCATGTTGACTTGTGGTACATTTTATTTTGCATTTTAACATTTGTAATCAATGTAAATTTGTTCATCATAATGAGAAAATATTGTTACGAAATTAGGGGTACCGATGTTGTTTCTCGCCAAGCTTGGCGGTTTTCCGATCACGATAGATAACTTTATAGTTTTTGCTAGAATTTTCAGGAATCTTCATGTCATGTAACCGAAAGTTATATAAGGGGAGTGAGAAGTGAAAAAAGTTCAGTACAGTTTTAGTCTTTGGAGAGTGCCTGTCAGTCTGAGCAGTTGTGCTGTACGCTTCGTACTTGATTCCTTTCGTATTAGAGTGATTCCGTACCAACTCACCTAAAAAAGTAAAAGTTGGTCACATGACCAACTCGGATTTTTCTCAAATGTGGTACACAGATTGATGATATAGGGGCATCAAAAAGTCCAAATTTTTAACTATCTACTCCACTTATTTTTATTTTTAAATATACAGGTCCTCAAAGCTTGTCTGCCACCTCAAAATACCGAGAAATTGATGTTTTTTAATATTTTTCTCTTGGAAATTCTATTCCTGCAATACGAAAGTGTTAGATATCTATGGAAACTATATGTTTCAGGCACTCAGAAAAAAATACTGCAATGTTCATAATGAAAATTGTTGAGGTACAGTACTCTTAGAAGTTGCAACCACAAAAATTCGATTTTCCCCATTTTGCTAAAATTTAGGATTTAATTCCAGAAAAAGGAAAATAAAACCAAAAGTTTACTCACTTTCTGGTAGAGTACATGTGCTCTCCATAAATTGCTACAGAATAAATTACTTGGGTTTCCCACTCCTTCTTGGAAATATTTCAGTTTAAAGACAAGCCATAGGGCAAAAACATGCAATTTCGGCCAACTTGTCAGCCATTTTATTATTACAACGTTTTTCTTAACTCGCTTTGTTGTCTGTCCGCGGAATTTTGCAATCGAATTTTCGACCATTTCCCGATAAGCTATTGTTCTGAAACTTTACATATAGCTCAGAACCAGATGACAATGCAATACGGGCTCGTTCATAAATGATGCCACACTTTTTTTCAATATATTTGACCCCCCTCCCCCCCTTTGTCACAAAGTGTCACACTTCAGCATACCCTCTCCCCCCCTTTGTCACATGTCACGCTATATTACGTAAGCATAAATACTTGCAGTTCAGAAACAAAGCACTACCTTACACATCACATTTACAATTTTATTTTTCAACTTTTATGACATTTATGAGCATAACAATAATAATTATATGTCTATTTAATTTGTGTAAAATAAAGTTAAGGTTTACAATAAAAACAATTAGCATATAATATACTTTTCTCCACCATACCCCTACCTGTTAGCCGAGGCCTTAGGATTGCTTGCGCACGGGGAGAGGTAGTGGGGTCTACGGATTTTACATGCACATATCCCCAAGTATACATGGTGGTCTTCAGTGGGTATCGAACGCGCGACCTTCCAGGTGGAAGTCCGACGTGCTAACCACTAGGCTACGACGGCCCAGCATATAATATACTAGTGAAAAAATATTAATACAAAAGAACAATTGAAAACAATGGAGTTTTAGAGCTTGATATAGTTTGCTCTAAAACCGTTATCCTTATTTTATGTACACAAAGTACTCTTAGAGATTAAATTTCAAAATAACAAAACCCTGCCTCGAAATGAATTTACATAACTGAACTGCCTTCTCATTTCATTCTTCACGTGAATTTACAAGTAATATATATATATATATATATATATATATATATATATAAAATTAATAAATGTATATAAGTAATATATATAATTTTATGTATTGTATAATAATTTAATAAATTTTACATGATTTTATAAATGTAAAATTTCTTACATTTATAAAAAAATTTTTAGCAATCTTGTTTTTTTTTACTTGAATGAGCTTTTATATACGCTTGAAATAAGGTTTGATATGCCTTATCTTTATCAATTTTGAAGGTGAGAGAAAACTAAGCAACGATTGGGGAAGTTACAAAATTTTAGATTAGCAATTAGCTCTCGAAAGAATAGTCTCTGCTTGTGCAAGCGCCAACTCACACGCAGGCCCGCCCCTTCATGTATTTCAAAAGCCATTAGACAAACAACACCACACTATCTTAGGGGAATCAAATCCAACAATAAAACTTATTTCTAGACTAAACTAAAGGCAAGCTTCTCGAAATCCACACGAGCTCAAAAGTTTACAAATTCTCTAAAAATCTAGGCGACAGGCAAAAGAGTAAGGAGCCAGCTCCCATGTGAGTATTGAGAAGGGGGGGGGAGGTGATAGCGGAATATACCCCTCCCCCTTCACACATTTTGATATCTAAATGAATCCATTTAGAAAACAGGCATCAGTAAACATATTCCAAGTGATACCCCCAACCATGGCTGCCTGCGATCATATAAAGGCTGTCCAAACGGGCGAAAAAGTGCGTGCAAGCAGAACTTACATTTTCTGCCACTTCAGTCAATTGGCGCTGTTAGCATGTATTTAAAAGCAAGGATTTAAAGGTCTAACCATTGCAATATCATCGTGTTAAAGGCTTAAATTTCAAGAAAGATAAACATTTAAGTGTTGAGGGCAAAAGTAACTATCAAAATACGTTGCAGGGTTATGTATTTGCCATTAAAACGTTTTTAATACAAAGGAAAAAATAAAAAGATCGTTCTTTTGGTAGTAATACAAGCAGACTTTGAAGCTGCTCGTTAAGATACAACTTTTCATAGATACGTATATTTTTAAGTATAATGAACACAGAGAAAATTTTCTTCGCAATTGGTTGAACTTTCAGAAATACATTTATCCTTTCACATTGTGTAGCACAAATAAATTGGCTAGCAGGTTTTTGAAAGCCGTATTGAATAGTCTTTAAATGGTTATTAGTTACTTTATTATTAAGCAATTTTCAATACATTCATGTTAATACTATTAAATAACAGCAGTTAAAAGAAAAATCACATGGATTATGATTAATAAAGTTATTTTCAATATTTGTGTTAATTGAATTATTTCAATTCCATTTATTGTAAATTTAATTATTACAGGAAAGTGGAACAGTTGGGTTGTGAAGTGACTTAACTAATAAAGATAAGTTGAACAATTATGTAATTAAGTAAATGATTAATGCAACAAGTTTTTATTGTTATTGACAGACTAATAGCATAATACTAATAACTAATATTGCATTGTTTAGTATAGCTGATTTCAGTTAACTTCAACAGATGGATTATCATATAAAAGTAGCGACTTTTTTTTTGCTGGTCTCATCTAAAGCAATTACACTAGCTAAATATTTAGAATAAAATCCTAAAATATTAAATAATAAAGGTCAAAGATTCGGCCTTTGTAAAAGATAACGATTCAAAAAAAAAAAAAAACAATCAAGGGGAAATATTTTCAAATACTACAATTAAGTACAATAAATGAGAAATTAAAATTAATTACTTAAAACGCTTCATTATATGCGGTTCAGAGTTATCAAGATTATTTTTAAAACTTGTAACTGACAATACATGGGTGCTAACCCCCTGAGCAAGACGGTGCATACTAATAGGTACGAAGTCCCCCCAAAAAGACAACCACCCAAAAGGGCTAAAACTCGATGAAAGCATGCCCCCCTGTCCAGGGGGTGTCAAAAATTTCATCAAAAAATTTAATGGCGCAGTCTACGCCATGAACTTCCTTCGTGGACACCCCTGGATAAGAGCAATTTTTCTTTAAATTTCCCTTTAAACATTTTAATTTAGATGAATGACATACTCATTGACAGCAAACAGCAATGAGTATTCTCAGTCGGAGGGGGGGGGGAGGACCGTCCTCCTACTTTTTTATTTTACACGATCGTCCCTCCACTTTTCAAAAGCCCCCTCCCCCACCACTATTTCATTACAATAACCTATGCTATTATCTGTAAGCCCCCCCCCCCTCCCACCTCTTTTTTTCTGGATTACACTGAATATTCTCAATTTTTAATACCAAGACTTTGCAACAAGCATTTCTTCGATGCACTCTACCAAAAGCTTTCGGATTCTCTGATTTTCTGTAATCTGATTTTCCTTAAATCCTTTCTTAAATTAATTTTCCCCACTTTAAAATTAGAAATCAGAAATACGCTTTAGGGGGCATTCATACATAATGTCACGTTTCGAGGGGGGAAGGGGGTTCGTGAAATTGTGACAAAGTGTGATAAGGGGAGGGGAGGGGGTAACAAAAAGTCTGACATCAGGCTTGTACAACATAGCGTGACATGTGACAAAGGGGGGAAGGGGGTACGTTGAATTGTGACATTTTGTGACAAAGGGGGAAGGGGGTCAAATATATCGGAAAAGAGCTTGACATCATTTATGAACGGTCCCTTAGATAGTTTATTTACTTTTCTATGTTTTAAGACTCTATGGTGTACAAAATGGTGTACTCATGAACGCGTGGAGAATCAACAACAAATCTTTGAGGGAAGTCTGCCTTCCTTTTAGGTATTTCAATTGTAACCCTTGTTCATGTGGCGCGAGTTTAATTTTAAAAAAGGTACATTACTAGATTTTTAATATAGATTCTCTCTCACTCATTCCACTTTTAACTTTCCCATTCTATACAAGCATCAGAAATTTAAACGTCTCAGAACAAAAAAAAAAAAAAAAAAGAAATATTCAAAAGCATAATCTAGTAGACATAATATGAAGTTCAAAGTTTACTTTTGAGTGGTAAAAAATTAATGAGCGGACCAACGTTCTTATAGCGCAAGTTGCAAAAATTACTCCATACACATGTTTTGGAATTAAAAGGAACCATTTTATCAATGCGTAAAGATTTGACCTAAAAAATGTAAGTAATCCAAGTGAGTGTAAATCACTCGAATTACTTGTATCCAGATGCGTACAACTCTATTCATTGATAAAAGAATTCCTCTTGTCCCGAAATATGTTTTCTGAAATTTGAGCTATAATGACGTTTGTTTTCTTATTAATAACCTGACGTACAAATAAATAGAACCAATGCATAAATAAATAAAACCAGTAAAGTTCGAGACGTAAGGGGAAAATGCAAATATCAGCACTCACTAGTTAAAAGTATCATCTAAAGCATCAAACTCACGAATTCTATTTGCAGAATAATTGAATAGGTGACATGGAGTGAAAAAACAAATAAAATGTATGCATATAAACCAAACGTGAATTTAGTAAATCCCTAAAATTATAAAATGTATGCATTCACTAATTTAATGCTTAGAAAACACGCTCTACTGCTGTATGTCGTTTTATTTCATTTACGATGAAAAAATTCTTTAAAATAAATATATATAGGTTAGACACAATTAAACATCGGGAGACATATTTTCGATCAGTAATACAAATACAATACAAATACAAAAGTGACGACCCGCAACAGGCTCAGGCCCAGCTAGGCTGGTCCTAGTCAATTTAGCAGTCCCCAATGAACATCAAGAGATTTCTTAAACGTTTTTACCCCGCTGCAATTAACAGTCGCTTCTGGTAAACTATTCCAATTGCCTATAACCCTATTGAAGTAGTAATTTTTCCTAATTTCAAGATTAGCCTGAGATTTGAAAAGCTTAAAACAATGACCTCTGGTTCTACTATTAGCACATAGCTGCAGTCCATCAACCTTTCCCATTTTAATGAATTTAAACAACTGAATCATGTCCCCTCTAACTCTCCTTTGTTCAAGACTATACATATTGAGCCTTTTAAGCCTAACCTCATAATCTAAGTCTGAAAGACCACTTACCAATCTAGTAGCCCTCCTTTGAACCCTTTCTAATAAGGTAATATCCTTTTTTAGGTACGGAGACCAAAACTGAACAGCATACTCCAAATGAGGTCTTACCAAATTTCTGTATAGTGGCAATACAACTTCCTTAGACCTGTTCGAAATAGCCTTATTGATAAACCCAAGCATCCTGTTAGCTTTGTTACTTACTATGCTACACTGCTGGCTGTACTTGAAGTCGAGACTAATCAATACTCCTAGATCAACAACTGCTTCGGCTTCCCTAATGATGGAACCTTGTAAATCATAGGTTGCATGTTTATTCCCATGACCAAAATGAAGCACTTGACATTTCCCAATATTAAAAGACATACCCCACTTAATTGCCCACCTAGAAATTTGATTTAAATCCTCTTGAAACTGATTGACTTGTTCCTCCGTGTCCACGATTCCCATGATTTTGACATCGTCAGCAAAAATATTCATGTTCCCAGAAATACTCTGAGTAATATCATTAATAAAAATAATAAATAGTATAGGCCCTAAAACTGAACCTTGTGGAACACCACTCAAGACATGAATCCACTGAGAATAATTGCCCTTTACTACTACTCTCTGTTTCCTCCCAGTCAGCCAATTTTTAACCCAAATTAAAGTTTTTCCACCAATACCAATATAAGCAAGTTTGCTAAGAAGAGCTTCATGCGGTACTTTATCAAACGCTTTCTGAAAGTCAATGTAAACAACATCTACGCACTTTTTACTATCTAATGCCATGGTAACCTTGTCATAGAAATGCAACAAATTAGTTGTACAGGACCTACCCTTCCTAAAACCATACTAAAAATCAGTCAACACTCCATTTGCCTCCAGAAAATTCACTATTTTAATTTTTATCAGAGTTTCAAAAATTTTACAAAGAACTGAAGTAAGACTCACAGGCCTATAATTTCCTGCCTTAGTTTTAGACCCTTTTTTGAAGAGCGGCGTTATGTTTGCCAGCTTCCAATCCACTGGCACAGTCCCCGAGTTATATGAAGATATGAAAATAGTCAAGACAACATCCACTAATTCCTCTGCGCATTCTACTAAAATGTTTGGATAAACATTATCAGGTCCTGGAGCCTTATTTGCTTTAATCTTTTTCAAATGAAACAACACATCATCCCTAGAAAATACAAAATCCTCAAGCTGTGTATTAGCTTGCGTCTTGCTTATGTCAACTGTTGAGATACAGTTTCTGTTAAATGCACTGGAAAAAAAATTATTTAGAATATCAGCAATATCCCCCTCATTTTGAATCAAGTTCTCATTCTCATCCACTAGTGGGCCTACCTGAGTATTACGAGCTTTCCCTGAATTAGCATAAGCAAAAAATTTCTTAGGATTCCTTTCGATGTTATCTGCAAGATTTTGCTCTAATTCCCTTTTCTTACTCCGTACCAAATACTTGAAAGTACGTCTAGCTTCACAATACAAAATCCTGTCAGCATGGCACCCAGTTTCTTTAAGTCGCCGAATGCATGAACTAAAAATTTACCAAAAAGAAATCTTTATGATGCATGCTGCAAACCCGGCAAAAACAATGATTTTGTAATGTATTTCCATACAAAACTAGTACATGCTTGCAGCGCGCACCAGTGAGGAAAAAAAAAACTATCGTTTGAACGCTTATTCCTTTGTTCTGCCGCCGCTATAGATCGCAGGCAGGCATGCCCCAACTAACAAGAATCATCCAAGTGATGACAGCTCATTTAAAAGAATTGCTGAATAATCCTCGTGTTTTTTGGCGCCAGCACTGAATATCTAGTCTGGGTTTAGTATTTATCGAGCACTGCTTTAACTGTTACGCAACCTCGTCGAGTGTGGTAGTTGTAGTGCACAAGGAAAAAAAGCAAGGTGTCTACTACGCCATAAATATTTTTTTTTAATCGAAGTCAGTAAAAATGATCTGCGCTACTTTGTCTTAAAAATCTAAACACCAAGATTTCCTTTTAACCTTTATCTAGAAGATAATTTAAACCTTAATCAGCATCGATGTTATTAATATAAAATCAATAAGGATACAAAACAAATTAAAAAAATATATATTTAATTTGCTGATGTTAAATACTTTTACTTCAACCAAAATGGGTGATGTCACATTTCTTGATACCCCCTCCCCTTGTCACAAACTGTCAATTTCTAGAACCCCCCTCCCCCCGTCGAAGCGTGACATCATTTATGAATGACCCCTACTCTACTGCGCATAAAAAATCCGACAGGTAGTTCCTTTTTTATTCCAATTTTACGCAAATTTCCACATAAATTCCCCAATATGGGGGTGAAAAAAAAATAAAGTTTCAAAAATTTGAAAAAAAATTTTAAATAAAAAATAAAACAAGCAGACTACAAGCTGCTAATACTAAAACAACTGTCAACTTTTTAAATAATTGATGTATTTACAGGATGCAAAAAGATAGAAATCTCAAAATCTGCGTGCAATTTTCGGCGAAGCACGTGCTAGATGTTAGCAAGTTTCCAAAAAATAGGTTTTTACACTTTCACGTTATAAGTTATGAAAATTCCTGTAAATTAATACACATTTTTAAAAAGATAAAAATACTTGTAAATCAGCTTCAAAAATTAGATTTTTTTTGGAAAAAATCGAATTTTCGAAGTTCACAGATAAAATCAGAAAAACTAGGAGAAAACTGAGCATTTGGCAACTACGGTGTATAGGTTTAAGAAGTGGTCGATTCTTTCATTTTACTGCAAATTAAGAAATTTCACGAGATACAAATTTTGATTAACGCAGCAAATATAATCATATCCCACAGCGAACGATCGCGAAGCCAAATTGGTCGCTAAAAATTACTAAATATTAAAACATTGCTTAAAAAATTAATTAATTTTTCGATAAGGGAATTTATTTGATCTAAAAAAAAACAATGGGAGAACAAAGTGTTTAGCACAAGATCAGCTGAAAAGGTGATTGGGAGAGTTGGCAACTCGGCGCTTATTAGTGTAAGATGTAAGAAAAATGATAATAAAAGTTAAATCATTCTTTTACCTGTAACAGTATAAATAGGCGATAATCATACAAGCAATTGGCCAAACGCAAAAAAAAAAAAAAAAAAAAAAATTGCCTACATATTAGTTAAATGTATCTCTTTTATTGAGCTAGATGTCAACGATATGCTTCTTTGAAGTATTTTCCCCACCCCTTAAATTAAAAGAAGTTTCAAAAGCAATATTTATTTACTGATTACTTGTTAAGAGCTGCTCCTACTTGCTTTATTGATAATCTGTTTAGAATGTATTTAGATTTAGTAACAATTTTCATGAAAAACAAAATTGTTTACTTTGTAACTAAACTTAATAAATAGTATCAAATCCCAAATTTGAAATCCGAAAATTCGGCCCTTTTTCAAAAATATCCGATTTTTTTTGTTGTTGTAAAATCAGAAAAAATTTTAATTTACGAAACTGTTAAATCAATAAATACCAGTAAGTTTTGCTTCAAATAGAAGTAATCTTGTAGATATATTTCTTACATGAGCTAAACTTAGGAAACCATGATAGAATAAGAAAACCCAACCATGTTAAAAATTAAATTGGTTCCTTAAGCGCACCGCGCACCTTTCCCTAAATTTTTTTTCCCCCTCGAGTCCTTAAAAGTCCGTTTTTCAAATTTTATTCCTTTTCCTTTTTTTTTTAAAAGCAAAATGAGCGAACTTGTGTGATTTGTTTTTCTGTGGTCTTAAATGGTGCCCAGTTACTGGGCCCCATTGCATTTTGTACAAATGCTTGATTCGACTTGTCTACTAATATTTTTCTTTTCTTTTTTAAAAGATTTTCTCGATTTTCTTTTTCATACAATTGCAGGAGATAGCAAATTGGGAACTGCCATGTGGGTGGCCACAAGTTTATTTTAACTGATTTGGGTGTTGTAATTTGAAGCATTTTATCAAAATCCATGATTTTTTTTTTTTGTAAAAATATATAACATCAATTTAGATACACCTTTTCGGAAAAAAAAAAGTTACTTATTTATCTACCAGTTGAGAAAGCACTGCAATTTGAAGTAAAAATGCATTGATGTTTATGTCAATCCGCCATTTTGGGTCTGTCCGAAAGCCGCGATAGTACCGGTCCCGAGCAAACTAAATTTGAGGTTAGATTAAGTAGTTGAAATGACAGAAGTTTGATTCTTGTAAAGAATACAAAAGATTGCAAAACAAATGAAGCGCATGGGTACCTTCTTATTTCAACAAAAAAAATTAAGCACCTGGAATAAAAAATAAGAACTAATTAAGGACTTTTTAAGGCTTTAAAATTTAAAATGAACATTAAGGACTTTCTAAGGACCGTACGAACCCTGCCTAAGATTCCAGGAATCCTGGGTGAGAAACAGACACATAACAACAGGCATTGAATTTATTTAAAAGATCCTTAGTTTCGAAAAGTTACATGAGAACTTTAAAAAATTTGTCATAATCAGGTAAAGTTTTAATTTGCAAGGGAGCTCCTACACTTTTCAATTTTATGTGACTTTTGACGCATTAAGGTAATTCGGACTATTTATGCATGAAATTCTGAATACAAAGCTCCAGAACTTTTGTTTGTTAAAAGATAATCCCTGAAACAGATATTAAATTTTCATTCAAATACAAAAATAAACAAAACTTATACACATTTTCACAACATTTTATTTCAAAATTTTATGATTTAATGAGTATTTACAATAATTCCGAATAAACTGCTCTTATAACCAGGATAACGTAGATTACACAAACAAAAAACATTAAAAAAAAAAAAAAAAAAAAAGATGATAATTTTAGATACAGATGGTGATGATGATCATATTTATTTAATAAAATCTTGTACTAAACTGCAAAAATGAATAATGTTACAGAGCTTGGATTTTACATGAGGCATTATTAACACTGAATACTATCCAAGCTTTAAAAAAATCATAGCAAAATATTCATCAAATCCATTATAAAATATTCGAGAGAACAAATAACTGCAGGTCATACTAGACTATCACACTTTGTGGGAGAAAAACTATGCAGATTTGTCAAATAACTAGAAATAGAGCCACAATTTTTCCAGGCTCCTGCACTGAAATAAATATCCCATGTATTACTTTAAATTAAATGCCTTTTGAGAGTTCACAAAAGTAATTCAAGCAAGCCGAGGGTTGGTTGGTTTAAACCAAATGGTTTTTTTAAAAAAAACCACTTGGTTTAAACCAAATATTTTTTCATTTATTTTGCACATTATTACAAATTGCAAAATCGAATTTATGCAGAAATTACAAGCAAAGCACTGGATAATTAATGAATTTGTAAATTAACAAACGTTTTCTTAATCAGTACAAATTTTTTTCATCTCCTATCCACATGTCAGATTATTCGGGTTTTTCTAAAATTAGCTCTGAAAAAGCTAATTTGAGAAAAACTCCAGTCATTATAAAACTTAAATGATATTGCAATTGTTAATTCCTGGAGTTAAAGAATATATATTAGAAATAATAAAGTATCTTCATAATAATCAATTTGCACATGTATGTTACAGATAACAATTTTAAAAAAAGCCAAACCTTTTTTCATTTACTTTACACATTATAAAAAATTGCAAAATCCAATTTATGCAGAAATTACAAGCACAGCATTAGATAAATAATGAATTACTGAATTTGTAAATTAACAAACTTTTTTTTTTTTTTTTAATCAGTGCAACTTTTTCTTTTTTTCTAAATTATTCTCTTCTTTTTTAAAAAATATATTTAATCTTTAATCAGGAAAAATAAAGTTTGTACATTGTATTACTTTTATAAAATTGTTTTTGTTTTTATAAATTATATTTAATCAGGAAAAATCAAGTTTGTATTAAAAAAAATTAAAAATAATGGTGATAATTTATAAGCCAATGTTGAGACTTGTTTCGATACTGTAAATCAGCACACATTATTTTTAATATACCTTCCATTTTCTCTTATTTTTTATTGATTTAGTAAAATATGCTTTTGTTAAAATTCAACCCGCATAATAATTATTTCTTTAATAATTTTCTGAAAGGTCTGTATAAGTAGAGTATTATAATATGTCAATACAGTAAAACCTGTAAAGTTGACCACATTTTTAAAATGGCCACCTGTCTAAGTTGACCACTTTTGGTCAGGAACGGAATTGGCCCTATATTATTTAATGTAGGGAAACCTTTGTAACTTGACCACCTGTCTATATTGACCACTTATGTATGCTAAATTTGGGTAGAAGTATTATAAAAAACTCTTTGTAAGTAGGCTGCCTAATTATTACTATATTTATTTGTTTATCTATTTTTGCAAAGATTAAAAAAAACTTAAATAAGTTCTCCAGGATAATATTTTTTATGCTATAATGTTAGACCAATATTTGTTTGGATGGATGAAACATCAATATAAAGTTTGTCTAAACCTCTGTGTAAGTTACCTATTCGAGAAAACTACTATGAACACTCTTTTTTCTCAAAATAAGTTTCTTCTTTTTCTTGTAATTAATCTAGATATTTCGAAAAAATATGTATTTTTAAGAAATCTTTACAATCAAATAAGTAAACTAACATATTTATCTTTAACTAAGTGCTTTAATTTTAAAGTTGTATAGGATACATTGTAAGTCATTCAGATTAAACTTATCTAATAGTATTTAATTTTAGATAATTGTTAAAAAATACCTAATTACTACTAATTTTAAAGTAACGTTAATACATGAATTTATATTTTAATTAGTCAAAAATGAATAAGTGCATAGCGTAAGAAATGACAAAAAAAAAAAAAAATCTCCACCCTCTATAAGTTGACCATTAAAGTGCTGCACCGTAAGTGGTCAACTTACGCATGTTTCACTGTAGGTGACTTTATAAATACTACATTTATAAGGTAATTAAAATACAAGGTTTTTACTTAGTTATTTAATTATCAATAAATTATTTACTAATAACATTTATTCACAATTAATGATCTAAAATCTCCATGATTTTCCAAAAGTCAAATTGTTTTTTTCCTACAAATGCTATTTAAACCAAAAAAACCCTGGTTTAAACCAAAAACAACGGGTTTTTGGGTTTTTAAAAAAAACAGGTTTTTTTCCAACCCTGAGCAAGCCTTAATTTGTGCGAACTCTTGAGAATTACTTATACTATTGACGGAGCATAAAGACTTTAAAATAGACAAGTATTCTGTAAGTAAAAGAGACCAACAAAAACTGGTATTATGAGGGAGAATGATAGGAAACACATCCAGGGTTCCCGCTAGGTCGCGCGATTCCCGCAATATTTTTTGAAATCCCACTCAAAAAAATTTTTGCTTGGGCTTAAATTTTAAAAATCACTTAAAATTTTGGTCAAGGTGGAAAATCCCACTTTGTATTTTTCCCCAGTGTGAACCCTGACATCAATACCCAAAATATATGAAAATTCTTTAGTTGTTGCCTTTTTATTGAATTAACAAGGGCAATACCAGTGGTGTAGTTGAGTGGCTACTAACCAAAATTTTCATCTATAGGTTACAGGCTTGGAGTAATCGCGATTACGTAATCGTAATCGGCTGTAATCGATTACATTTTGACAAAATCGTAATCGTAATCTGATGATGACATATTCTCATAATCATAATCGAAGTTGTGTAATCCCGTAATCCTTTTTCTCCCGGAATTTTAATCGTAATCTTAAGGAAAAAATCCGTAATCTGCTAGTTCTGCAATCGTGTAATCTTGACCTGCTGAAAGCTGAAATTTTTAGCGCTACCCTTGGATAGAAGAGATAAGATTACAAGAAAAAGGATTCAAACTGTGTACTGAAGTCCTATCCTAAGCGGTCTGTAACCTATGGGCGATCATAATATAAAAGGTTCTGTGTGGCGGTCGCAGAGCCTTGATGGCAGGACCATATAATAGTCTGCTAGAGACGCTTGTTGTCCTACTTGTTGCGGTCTCTCAGAATTCTTAATTGCGGCTCCACTCTCCATGGGGAATGGCTGGAGAGCCCGAGAAGAAAGGGAGTCTGGTCTGGATATGTCACTCGCATCGCCTTGGGGCTCTCGGGGGGGGGGGGGGGGTCTCCAGTGTCCTCGTGTCGTCCAGTTTCGGTAAAAGAGCGGTAATCTGTCCGCAAGTCACAGATTTCGGGATAGATAAGAAAGGCGAAGGTGTCTATAGAAGGACCAAATGCATCGGTCATTTTGCTTCCTTAATTACCCCTTCAAAACATATTCAAACGGTTGGGCAATAGGCGAGTCTGGACGGGACCGCCGCGAGTAATAAGAGAGAGTTCCCCCTTTCTTCTCTCCGCGGGCCCCGGTTTGGAGCCGGCATTAAGAATGGGCGCCCCATTTTCCCTTTCAATAATCGAAGTAGACTGCCCCCCTGAAAATCTAGTGTTGGTACTATCACCTACACACATAAAGAGACATGAAATGACTTTTGTGTTTTCGCCTTTCTTTAACGGCAGAAGTGAAGAATTTTTCTAAAGAATAGCACATTGACACTTCAGCAATTTAGGAGCAGGCGTTACATGATGCTCTATGCTTAAGATGCATGAAATCTTAACCCTGGTACGTGGGATTATTATTCTTTTTAAAAATATGTTCTTCGAATATTTAAAAAAGTACATACATTTAAATCTTAAATTTATTTATATTTTAATGCTAATATTCTTTTTAATTAATAGGTATGTAAAAGAAAATGATATATGTTCAGACATTTTCCCAATTGTTTTTTACATGCATGAATTAATATTTAGGAATTATTTAAAAAAAATAATTATCTTTTTCTTCTTAGACCTTAACAGAATTTTGTATTTCAGTTGAATCTTGTACGTTAAATTTGTGTTGTAAAATTACGTGCACTTTATTTTTTTATTAAAACAGTTAGTACATGGAAAAAAATATATGCTCGTGCATGTTAAAAAAAAAAAAAAAAACCACAAAAATCATATTAAAATATTATAGTCATTCGTATTATAATTATTCTTCATATTACTTTTTAACGATTACTAATTTTGCTGAGAGTTAGTTGAATGTTCATGTTCAAATTTTTTGAAATTATTCTAAAATGCAGTATTTATTTTCAAAAGATTATTTATCTCTTACACTATCTGAATATTTTGTTATCCCGTGCAATTCATGCACATCTTATAAGTGATTTCAAACAGAATCATAGAAAATTATTATTTTCAGTAAACTAATTGGTGTTATGTGAAATATTTGCACAATTTAAACTAGAAAATAAATACAATGGAGAAATATACATTTTCAGAAATTGCGGCCAACTAAATTTTGATTGTATGCACACAAAATAATGAACCAGGTAAATCCCTTATGCATTAAATATACATTTAGTGCATCGTCTTTGCTTATATACAAAATACGATCAATGTAGTTATCCCTCACATGAGTTTTAAATATACGAAAAATACTGAATGTGCCTTTCCTGATTATACATATATATATATATAATGCAAATTTTTCATTTCTGCAACGACGTCATAATTCCAGAACTGTGATGATGAAATTGTTTCATTATAATTGCTTTCATCATCATTTCAGTTATCTCTTATAAAATCAAAAATTTAATTAAAAATCATTTTTTGATTTATGACACTATTGTGAAAATGAGAGTTGTATGCATAAAATCGGATAATTTTATGCTAATCTAATCGTAATCAAAATCGTAATCGGATGTCATAATCGTAATCGATTACATTTTTCAACGACTGTAATCGCTGCCGTAATCGTAATTACTTTTTGGCAAAGGATTACAATTGTAATCGTAATCATAATCTCTCAATTTCTCCCTTTGTAATCGTAATTGTAATCGATTACGTTTCTTTGTAATCGACTCCAAGCCTGATAGGTTACATGTTGTCATAAAAATTCCTATAAGTGTAATCTATATATTTAACATACTAGGCCTGGTAACATAGCTCGTGGTGCTTGAGCCCCAAAGACCCTCTTCTGCCTTGGTTATTCTTGACTGTTGCCCTCTCCCCCGACTATATACATATATACTGATATATATGTATAAACATGTACCACTGATATATATATATATATATGTATATATATATATATATAGTAAAATTTTGTACGTGTACATCTTTTCTCTACTAACAGACATAAAATTTTAAATACTTGCTCTGTTTTTTTAACTGCAAACAATATAAATTAGTTTGAAAAGAAACTGCAGTTTTAAGTGAGTTAAATTATATAAAGGCTAAAAGGCTTGACTTAAAATGCTGATAGAAGTCAATCATCTATAAATAACAAACCATTTATGATGTAAACATTTTCTCTTTAGTATTAATGAGAAATTTTAAGTTATCACTATTTAGATAATGGTTTACAAGAGCTTTTTTAAAAAACTTATAGGAGAATACCTTGATCAAAGTCTAAACTATAACAATAATTCTAAAATTAACATCTTATCCTTTAAAATCTATTTTTGGATTAACAAAGAGACTTTAGAGACTAAATAAGCAATTAAAGAAGAGGGAATTAAAAAAATAAAATTGATATGCTTTTTCGAACTTCCTCCAATTTTTTGACAACATTTTTTTTTTCAATGCACTAAAACTACACAAATATTCAAAAATACATTTAAAAATAGTAACCAAGTGAATAGTACTGAAGGAGAAAGTTAGTAAAAAGGATCAAAAATGAAAATTTGACTTAAAAACCCCATTTATTTGCATTTTGGAAGCTAATATTAAAAACTGTAAACTTTTACAGAATCACAACATAACACTGTAAGCTAAATATTAAAATATCTTATATTACAATCATAAAACACTATGCAATAAAATTATCAAATACAGAGCAAAGTCAAGCCATTACTTCAACATAAATGATTAATTGAGGCTTAATGGCAAACAAAAAGTTCCTTTACAAATTACTTAAGTATGGCAAGTGTCCCCCCCCCCCCCCTACACACACTAATAAAGTGTTCTTAAAACCTTCTTTTTTTTTACATTTTTAAAGTCCTGCAGCTGATGCAAAACTATTTAACGGGGGAAAGGCCTTTATTTTACAGAGATATTACTTATGTTTTACAAGGAAAAATCTGTTAATTTATGTAACTGTATCCTGTTAACTATAGTTTTCGCAACACTGTCAGAGGAAATCATCTTTATAATAACAATAATGTTTGCTTTATAATAAATTCTTTAAATTGTTCAAAATTTACTTAATTGATTTTTGAGACTGCATATTAATTCACAGAATAATCGAAGGTCCCATACTAAACGAAAATTAAATATTTGAAACTTAACTGCATTAGTTTTGATTTCAGACACCATTCCACTGGATGATAGCACAAGAACCATAAAATTGTCCTTTTTATTTCCGAGTCCTTACCTTTCCTGTACTAGATGAATAAATATTAAAGAATAAAGATCAAATAAAGAAAAATAATACCACAATTCATAATTTTTGATTATAAAGGTTGATTCAATATAACATTTTCCGTTTAAAATAAGGTTAGTTCTATAAATATAGTTCTTCTTTCTGAAAATAATGCTAGAAAATTTCTTCTAATATGTAGTAACAGTTAATTCTATATTTTTTTCTGTACAGCAACAACAAACAGGATTATAAAGGCTTCAACGCAAACAATTGGGAAGCAAAATCCACCCTTGTGCTTCAAGAGGAACTCATAGGCAGCCCAATGCAAAAAAAGAGCTTAATTTAAAAAACAATAGTACACAACACATTTTAGAGCTCTCCTCTGATATGTTTATTAGTCAATTACTGAAAAAGAAATAAAATATTCCAATAAAAATAAAACATGTAAAATATTGACAAGAAATTCTGCATAATGTATAATCATTTCTAGAAGTATAGCCTTCCACTGTACACGATACAAAAGTAGATATATTTATTTATATAATTATATATATATTTTTTTTTGTATTTGAAACACTTGTAGAGAGCTATTCACTGAACAGTACAAATCACTTATATACAAATTTCAAATAAATAATTTTAAAATTTGTCTTTACATATGTTTTCAAAATCAGATTTGAAAATAATATTAGTTTTAGGCAGCAATGTTTGCAAAATAAGTTTCATTTAAAAACTTGAAATATACTTCAGCCAATGCAGTATCGTCTGATGAGAAAAAAATTACATGCAGAAGCATCACAAATGTACAAATTACGTAGAAGCTAATAAAATGCAAAAAAAAAAAAATATAGTAATGTTCTGCACTTTTTAAAATTATTTATGAAAAGTTTTAATATTAAAACCTTTCAAAACATAAAGGGATTTAAAAAAAAAAAAAAAACTTTTTAAAGATAGAGCTTTTATCAGTTCAAGCAACATTACTGCTGAAAATATTCAATTAAAAAAGCACTTTTTGACAGCTTTATGCTGTTTTTAAACTTTATGCATCTTAAACTGAAGACAAAAATTTTTATTTTTATTTTCACTGAAAATTAAAATTCATTTCAAACATTTTCCATGCAAATTTATTTTATGAGACATACTTTTCTCCACCAGACCCCTACCTGTTAGCCGAGGCCTTAGGATTGCTTACGCACGGGGAGAGGTAGTGGGGTCTACGGATTTTACATGCACATATCCCCAAGTATACATGATGGTCTTCAGTGGGTATCGAACGCGCGACCTTCCAGGTGGAAGTCCGACGTCCATACTAACAAATTATACTTAAATGAAAAGCTAAATTTACTCTACTATTATGCTTGCCTAATTCAAAGAAACAATTACATAAACCATTTGATACAAATGAATACACAAGAGTTAAAAAATAAATCAATATCATGGAAAAAAAAGACTTCACATGAAAAACTGACCATTACTTAAATAAATTGATGAGAAATTGTTTCATGTTTCAAATGAAATTTTAAATGATGGTGCCATTAAAATTGCTCAAATCAATTTCAGAAATTTTCAACTAAAAATTTTTTAAATAATTACTTTAAAAAAAGGAAAAACTAAATTTGATAATTTTTAAGCATTTCAGATAGTAAAAATGATAACAATAAGATGATAAAATCTAATTAATACATATTCATTAGACAAAATCATTATATAAATATTTTCAATTCAAAAACACTGCTTTTTCCATTATACATAGTAGCAAACTTGCCTTATAATTGACGTAAACAAAATAAGAGTGCATTAAAAGAACGACTCCTACTCTTCAAGATACAAGAATTGAGCTACGTGCCTGAACATAGCAAAGGCCTTTGGTTTTGTGCAATATTTTTCAACTTATTGTCTTACAGAACAAGCACAAAAGGTTTTTAAATAAAGTACTTGTACAAAAGAATTTTAAACAATAAAACAGTTGCTTGATAAAATTTAGAATATGAACTTATTTTTAATAAAAGGATATTGCAAATTACAGAATATTAAAATATTTTTTAATTTCCTGCTTAAAAGCTTTGATAACTTCAAAAGCTTTGACATTACAAAATAAATAAATATAATGCATCACTTCCAAGATAGAAAAGGAGTCAAATTTCCACATTTAGACAAATCTAACTTGTAATGAGTTTTTTAATACAAAAAAAAAAAACATAATTGGAAAAAAAATGTGGTAGCGCTGAACAGAACTTTGGTTTTTGCATGTCCTTGCATTTTTTTTTTTTTTTTGTCAAAAAAAGAAAAAGAGTAAATTGATCTTAAAATGCATTCCACTTCCTACCCTTTTGCTTTATTTAGACGTCTTCGAAGAAAAATGCATCGTTTGAAAAGCACTCAATTCCAGAATTGTGAATTTTGTTAATTGTAACTTTTAATTCTAGGACAATAACATTAAATTTTGTTTCCAATTCCTTGCACTTTTATTGCATTCAATGTTTCTTTAATTCAGCTTGGAATTTTCACAGTGAAGTATACGGAAACGATGCACATCTGGCAGGGATGCACCAATAAGCAAATTGGCCAATTAGCGATGGCATATTAATCTGAAAATGATAATTGGTTCATTAATCAGCAACCGATTATTTATAACTATTATTTTTAACACAACTTTTTTCATCGGAATTAGTTCTTTGGTGATTTTTTATTTTTCAGAATTAGTTAATCATTTGTTTTAATGATGCAACTATCTTCCGAACATTACATAAATACCCAGTCAACTATTGTATGTTAGTCAAATACTTTGAAGAAAAACGTATTTGTCTTTATGCATTAAAAGTTTCTTATTGAATAATATATATTCATCATGTTTAATGAATATTTTAATTTCAATTATCTAATAAGGCATTGTCATGTTAAATTTTTTACATGAGGTAAGGAACCTTTTTGCACTGAAACGTCCTATTAAATTTGGCAGTTGGTCAATAGTTATAACATGGATACAGCAAAATTTTGAGGCATTCCCATGAACATAACAGTTTTAGAATTGCAACTAGTAAGAGTGCTTGAAAAACTCGAAAAGAGCACAGGTTTCCCATCCCTGATGTCTGACATATGAGTACTAAAATTATCTGAAAATGAGTTAATCTAATATGTTATTAAAAAAATTTTGGGAAAAAAAAGAAACCAACCTGAAGTCAGAACAATTAGAAATTGCCCTAAAAAGTAAAAAACAAATTCATTCTTTAAACAACATCGATACTACTTTTAAAGATCATTTTTGAAGTTAACACAAAATTATGACGATCTAGTTACCATTACATTATATGTTACTTTATCTAAGAACTGTAGCAAACTCTGGGCCATTTATATTTGTAATTGATTCATGCTTAAAAAAGCTTTAAACTATCATAATTTTGAGCCAACTTGAAAAATTATGCTTAAAAGTAGTACCGATGTTGTTTAAATAATGAATTTATTTTTCACTTTTTAGCATAATTTATAATTGCAGTAATTTTAGTCTGTTCTTTTTCCATCCAAAAATTATTTTATTTTGTTCTTTCCCATTCTACATCTGCGGAAACGCCCAGTTTTAGTGCCTGGCACTAAAAACTAATCATCTGTACAGGGGTCGATGGTGAAAAATGTAAAAATATAGGAATTTTTTGCACAAAATATAGAAAAAAAATCAAGGTATAGAAATAATGCATTTTAATTTTTAAAAAAGTGGCTTATTAAAAGAAATAATAGTTACATCTAAATAATCATCAAAAGGATAAAGAAAATTTAAAAAATGATTAACATGAGTTTAATTCACCCCTTTCGCACATTTTAGTATTATTTCCTGCACCAATAAAAGCTTTAGCTGCTTCAATATCTTGCATAGTATTCCGTGTTAATTCTGCTTGCAGCCTTAGTTCTTCATCTATTATCACCTGACTATGCAAAAGGTCATGTGGAAACGAGCTGGTTTTAAAAAAAGAAGTAAAATAAGACTGAAGGAAATTAAAAATGAAAAACTTACTGACATTAATTCAGAATAAAAGCAACAATTTACAAAAATAATATTTTCCTTCTTTTTAAAACATTTATTTGTAAAAATCTGCAGAAAAACCAATTCGAATTTTTCTCTAAAAGCAGGGAGATCATATTATAAGCAAGTTTTCGATTATTTGTGTGAAAGTTGCGAGTTCGGCTTATACACAAGAATATCTGGTAATATTTTGATGAAAATATAAAAAAAAATTGTCTGTTTGTTTCATAACAGAAATTAATAAATAGTTGAAATAAAAAAATATACGTTTCTTGTAAAGGATGCATAAAGATTGGACAAAGAAAAGAATGCACGCATTTCTTTGCTTGCTGGAAAAAAGTGTATTGCTGGAATTCAACATAGGAATGCACATGTATGATTTTGTAACTATTAAATTATTATTATTGTTGTTAAATTCCCATATTACAGCCAATTACGCCTGATTACCAATCACTTCATTCAGTGCATCTCTGGTGTCAAGAATTTGGCATTTCCCACACGGTGAACCTTTCATTGCATCAGCAACAATTATGATCAAAATATTCTTGAAACTTGCCAAAACAAATGCTAGCTGGGTAGCTGTACTTGTAGATGATTTTTTTGACTCGGGGAAAAATATCACTTACAAAAAAGGGGGGGGGGGAGGAAATAAAATTAAAGGAAATGGATGATTTCCTAAATTAACTAAAATTTTATAGAAAAAAAAAGCTATTCATACAAAGATGAAAAATTTACCTAAACATTATTATTTCTTCCATCCATCCTACTGAATTGAATTAGAGAAACATGCTAAGAGTTTTGCTTCTAGTACCAAAGAAAATTGCCAGTATACTGTTGCTTAAAAAATGAATTTCTAATTGCACATGAAAAAATAAAAAACAAAGCATCAACTTAGCGATTCTATCGAAAATATATCAACAGTTTTCTTGTATAGCAGTGGAGCTCCAGACATTTCCAAATTTGATCATTCAATAAAACTGACATTGCACCATTCACATATAGGTGAGTCACAAATAGTATATCAATAGAACTCTTGGATAAACTTTAGGTGGTTTCTTCACCGTTTCCTGCGGCAAGTTCTCTTGTGTTCCTTATGCCAATGAACTTGCTGGCACTCCACACTGCAGTAAGATGTGTTCCAACAGCAATGATAAATAGCCTCACACTCACAGTTATAACACTGGAAATAGAATTAAAAAAAAAGGTTTAGGTTACTTTGAACTAAGTTTATGTATAAAATAAACATACTACATCATTTTGAAACTCTTAGCACACATTTATATGATCAAACAATAATATCAGTCAAAATAAATTCAAACCCACTTTTGCACTCTATTTTAGGCACTTGTTGCACAAAAAGTAAGCCAGAATTTCACAGATGCCGAGAAAACATTTTTGTTCCAATCTTACCTCCCTACTGCACAGCTCACAACCTGCTGGGGAGGGGAGGAATAGGAACAGCTTGCAAACAAAACATCAGCACTTTGGACATATCCGAGAAGCAAACAGTACAAGCAGGTATTCAAACTTCAAAAATAATTATTACACAGTGCAACCTTGTTCGCTTGACATGTGGATAACTCAACTATTCTGGTAATGCAATGCGTATTTTCTGATATAACTATCAAAGTGATCGATATCACTCTGAGATTGCATAACAAATACTTTTGAAATTCATATGCATCGCTTCGCAAAGAAGAAATGGAAAAGTTTAAAGTTTTGAAAATTGTTTATTATCCTTCTTTTATAGTAAAATAACTTTAATCAAAAATGTTTATTTTATGTATGAGAAAAATTTGAAATTTCAAATGCATATTGGAAAAGGAGCAGCAGAAATGAAAAAGTTGCGCGAACATGAGGTGCCAAGATAGCGAATGCTGCCAATTAGTTATGCCGACACTGAAATAAAAGCAGTTCTTGCTAACTTCTAAACACTTTCTTTGCAATCACTGAACGGTGCAAACTTACATCACATACACAATGACATTTCCTCCTATAACCAGAGGCGTAGATAGAGGGGGCAGAGAGGAACAGTTGTCCCAAAGCGCCAAATTGATGTTACCAAATTTCTAGAATGTAATAATTTTTACTTATAAATGCGAAAAGAAAATAATTCGACTGAAAGAAGTACAAAGGTGTCCAACAAATAACTTGACAGAAACAGTAGTTTCCTTTTGTTGAGTATTGGTGTTTGGACCTCAGATGAAATAGTGGGAGGGGGTTTGTCAAAATTAAACAAATATTGTTCAAATCAAAAAATATTTCAAGCCGAAAGCTCCTTTAATAAGCTTGTCTGAAGGAACTTGGGTCTATGTACGGAGTTTATTTAATTTGCTTTGCATTTATTTGTATTTCTTCAATAGCACTAATGTTAATAAGTTTGGAACCGTTCAAAATTTAACAAAAAATTGTTCAAATCAAAATGTAAAATAGAACCAAGATGTCCTTGCCCAGATCTTTCGCAGGGAAAATGAATTTTTCGAATCGGACAATCCCCTCAAAGGTTATTGGACAGGATAGGGGGACACCAACCGACAGACAGTTACACATTTCCCTCATCTCAAAACCCCACTTTAAAATTTTTTATTTTACTAGTTTTGCTTATTTTTTTTTCACTTATTTTTGACTTTTCTTTGACAATATTTTTTCGATACATCAAGCCTTCTTTCATACTTTGTTAGTAATAATTTCTTTTACTTTTTCGGGAAAGTAGGATAAAAATCGGCCTTTTTTGTATTACATTTTAAACTGGGAGGGGGGCATCAAATCTTTAGTTGTCCCCGATCGCCGAAAACCCTAGTTAAGCCTCTGCCGATAACACAAGCACAGGTGCGTTAATAGCCGGAGCAATAGTGGGAACTTGAAATAATTTATTCTCGTAATTATCTTCTCAATTTTAACTCAATTCATTGTCATTGCCTTTCTCATAGTTTTCATCTTTTATTTCCATGGATGATTTTTGAACCATGATTTAAAACCGATGCTCCAAATACTACACTGGTAAGTATGGTTACCTGAATTTAGCAGAGTAGGTTCCATCCAAGGTGATTAAGAATGGTATGAAGACTTCCTAGAACTAGAAACAAGACTCCAATGTTAAAGGCAGGTTTTTTTTTTTAATGGTAAATGCCATGCCGACAGAAATGCCACCACGAAAATTACGAATTTACACTAAATTTGCTTTATAATTCGGTTATTAATTTTGAGATTTATTTTTCTCTTTTTATTTGGTAAATTTAATTTTCCATCTTGCAAATTTTTCAAGAAAAAAAACAGGCCCGGATAAAAGAATTTCTTCTGTTAAATTGGAAATTAACAAAAAATGCAGCACTTCGTAATCTAACACAAACATGATGATTCTTCCTATTCAAGAAACAACTTCTGTGTTAAAATATGAAATATTTTGCTTAGAAAATAAATATAAGTAAAAAAATTAATTAAATTTTTAAAAAGTTCAGCTTTTTAAAACAAATATACCAATATCAATTTATAATGACAACTTAATGCCAAGCATATTATGTTTTATATCTTTATAAACATGTAATTGCAGTAAATGAATAAAATAAAACAAAATGTTTGACGCCTTAAACATCACAAATGAGATTGGATGCAAAATTGTAATCGTGGAATTAGAGTTGCAAAATGCGACTAACAACTGCTAATTTTGAACCCTGCCTTTAGTGTTTCAAACATGTCATTTGCCCATTTATCAAAAAAATTAACTTAAGATATTATCAACACTTGTAAAAGAATCAGTTAAGAAACTTTGGAAACACTTTCGTTAGTAAGGGGCAGATTTGTTGCCTAAGGGTATATAAAACTCAAATTGAGCCACTGCGTCATTTGTTACGTTATATTTCATCTGGAATGAGTCTGCGAGAATTTTGGATTGATTCAAATATCATACTTAAATTTTTTCCCTTTTCATGTTGACAGGGTTCATACTCAAATAGCCAAAAAAATTTCCATGACCCTTCCAGGTTGATCAAAGCAGAATTCAGGTTAATGTTTTAAATAAAAATTTGTATTAGCAAATGCACTACTTGAACAGTAAATACGTTTCCCATAACATTTTATACATACAACTATAGAAATCTCATACTAAAAAATACCACACAGATGTATATTACGATACCAAACTTATACTATACAATTTCAAAAATGAAAATTTTAGACATACCACTGAAAAGAAATATTAGCTTTTCCATCTTTTGTTTGATTTAAATTTTAGAAAAGTAATTTAAAATTATGAAATATAAAATACATATTAAGATGCTCCGAGGGAAACCCAATCCACTTTTTTAACTTTGCAATAATGCATGAAAACAAATATTTAGAGAATTGTTGATTCAGGCATTTATATGAAATGACAATATAATCAACACCATTATATAAAAAAAATGTATAAGAAAAGGAAGGTGAGTTAATTAAGGACTTCTTTAACAAATACAATACTTAAAAATGATCACTGAATGACAACTCCTCAAATGCACTGAATAAATTAATTTTTATTTTTAAAGAACATTTAATAAAATATTGTATACATACGCACATCATGTAAATAAAATACTATGAACAAAGGGAATCAATTTCCATGTTAAATAGAATCAAAATCAGTAGACCAAGTTTTTACCTCATAAATTTTTGGACATTTCAACAAATTTGCTGTCGATATTAAGGTTTTCAGTTGGTTATCTGCACAGAAAGTTTAATTTTGTTTTCTTTCCATTTTTTTTACTTGTTCCAATGCTTTGCATTCCTCAGTTTCTTTTTTGCTCAATTCTTGATCCATTTTCTTTTGCTTCTCTAAAAAACTATGATACCAATTTTTTTCCATTTTTGTACAACTTAATATGTCTTTAGTTATATCTACTTCTCAACTCCACTCGAGGTTCTGATTGCATCATACCCACTAGCATTTATGCAACTAAAAATTTGTCAGTGAGGTTTTCAACCAACATATCCTTGTTGATTGAGGATCCATTCTTAACCAGAGCTGTGGGAAAGAATAAGACCAACTTCACTACTGCCCATAACCAGGGTTCATTGAATTAAATCAAATGATTTAAAAAAAAAAAAAAAATCATTGATTTAACCCTTTATCTACCGACGGTACTTATAAGTACCATTCTCTATAAATTCCATCCCAGCAACCATTTTTACCAGCATGCTGATGGTATTTTGCCGGGACAGTCTTTAAATTCTCCTTTTCAGGATACATATCAGCAAGGGTTCTATAAAGAGTATTTTAGCAAGGAAAGGAGCAGAGATAGTTTTGAAACCGATGCTGTCTTTTGAACTTTCATTTTGTTCAGATTGCTCCCTTAGAGTTTTGCTCCAGAAAAGCAGTAAAACTCAAGAAGCAAGTCACTGATTTTTTTAATGTATTAGTTAAGAACTTGGAAAACTATTTGACAAAATATTTTGATTAAAAAGTGTATGTAATTAATTTCACAGGGTAAATACAATGTGGCACTTATTAGCTGTAAAGAAATAAATACTTATAGACTAAGCATTTTATTTATGTAAATCCCTTAATTTTCAGTGTAAATACCTAGACAAACTATTTCTGTAAAAAAAATTACTGCAGGTCATAATGCAGTAGATAAAGGGTTAAATCATTCAAAACTTCCAAAATTGGATTTAAATGATATGTGTTGCACTTACAACCTCGATTTCAAGCAAACTTCATGGCTCCCTCTGTCTCTGTGTGTGCATTATACGTTTCATAACTTTAGAATTAATTTATTTTTTTTAAATTTTGTAGTATTATTCTTACCCTTCAGATATCTTAACATGAAAGCATAAGTCACTGAACAATTCATAGTAATCATGATCCATTTAATCCGTTTCTACCTAATGAATACCACACAACAAATAATTCAGGATGATAGTGTTTAAAACAAAGTTGTTTAGACTTTAGAAAATGTATCCTTAAAGCTGAGGTTTCATGCAGGTTTTAATAGCTTAATGTTTTTCTTCCTTTGTGAAATATTTTTTCATCTTAGACATTTTCAATAAAGATATCTGAACACGAACAAAAAGTTAAAACAAAAAGTTTCAGTTTTTAGTAATGGACGAAATTTGATTTTACTAAATGAGTAAATAAAATTTTTTTCAAGTTGTTATTTCCCTTATAAAATAGAAAAATGAATAAAGTGCCCTCAATATAAATTAAGTGCACAATTGTTATAATTTTTTCAGCTTTCAATAGCAAAAGAATTCACATTAAATTTGTTAATTTTTTCTTTACTTAGAGTGTACTATTATTGCTCATATGGTTAAATTTCATTTGAGTCATGAATTCGTATTAAAAATTTGTTTATTATTATTATTATTATTAAAAATATCTACTGCAGTGAAAATAGCTTAATATGTGTTTTTGCATAAGATTTAACAGGTTATATTATATATATAAGTGTAAAATAATAAAGATCCAAAGTCTTTAACGGGGTTCATACTCAAATAGCCAAAAAGATTTCCATAACTTTTCCAGGTAGATCCAAAGCAGAATTCCAGGTTAACATTCTAAGTAAAAATATTTATTAGCAAATGCACTACTTGTACATTAAATACGTCCACCATAACATTTTATACGTCCAATTATATTAACCTCATATTAAAAAAATCCACACACATGCTCGCTAAGATAAACTTATACTATAGAATTTCTAGTCTATAGAATTTCAAAAACAAAATTTATGACACAATACTGTCAAAAGATATTAGCTTTTACATTTGCATCCATCTTTTTTATTTATTTTTTAATTGAGACTTTAGAAAGCTAATTTAAAACAATAAAACATAAAATATAAATAATAAATAAAATAAAATAAAAATTAGGATGGTCCCAGTGGGGACAAATCAGCTTTTTAACTATAATAATGCAAGAAAACAAATATTTAAAGAAATGCTGATGTAGGCACTTTTATGCCCCATGAAAACATAATGAACACCATTATATAAAGAAAAAACCTATGTAGTAAAAGGAAGGAAAGTTAATTCAGGATCTGACATAGTGACGAGCGTAGGTTCCCTCCAAAGGGTCCCTGCTAGGGGAAAAAATCCCCGACTTTTCCAGGTTTGGTAAAAAACTTACGTTTTCCCCCGACTTTTGTAAAGGATATCAATTTCCATGACTTTTCCAGGTGGGGTACGAACCCTGCTTTAAGGCCTGTTTAAAAAAAAATCCGATTTAAATAAAAATAACCTGATTTAATTTTTTAAAAATACGATTCTTTTTTTTTAAATAAAAAAAGTAAAAACCCTGCCCATAACTCTTTAAATTCTCCATTCTGAGACAGTATGTTGTAACAGAATGAATCTAAGTGACAGTCTTGGTGAGAAAACGAGTTAACATGCTCTTTTCGCTCTTTGTCATTGGGTCAAAGAGTGCTCAACTGTGTTTTTGCAATATAAGCAACATTGGATGTTATATCTGCTTTACTGTAAAGGATTCCCAAAAAATTATACATTCATTTTTTGGCAAGAACAGAGTTTGTATAGATTAATATTGGATCAATACAGATACATGTTTTACGATCAAACATTTAATTGGAGTCCGCTCCAAAATTTTTAAAGCAACAGTCTTCAAGAATTCTAAGCCTTTGTACATATTTTAATGTCTCGTAAGCAGTGTTGCATGATTTTAGAGATAAATGATTCAAAATATTTTAGTTGGGAAGAAAAGTAGCAAAGAAAGAAAACAAAAAAGTAGCAACAGACTTTGTCAGGTTCATCAGTTGCTCTCTCTCACTATCCCTTTTTTTTAAACTTCAATTCGCTTGTGAACTTCATGTGAAAATTTCAGTATTTCTTTTCACAATCCAGAAAAACAGACAACTTTTTTGAATTTTGCAAGAATTTCAAAGTTAGCTACGTAAAAAATCACCACGATTCATGGTTTTTCACCAATCTGGAAAAAGTATGGTAAAGTTCTGTTACTCAAAATGAGGATGACTTTTCCCGCATTGAAGCGCTTCAGTTAAAAGTCTCCTAAGGTTACTCTTCTCTGGATTCATCGTCACGATTAAGTTCTTCTCCAGTGCTAAATTCACGCAGGATTGCAACTGTTGGTGATTTTGCGCTCATTTTTAACTAGTGCAGTGCTAATAAAAAAGTACCGAAATTGGAATGGGGATGTCACGGCAAAAACACATTTTTCAATAGATTTTTTTTTCATGCTGGTAATCTGACATCTTGACCAAAAAGGTTCCCTCCAATATGGTCGGGGGCAGATGCAGAATAACATTTTAGGGGGGGGCGGTCATGTTCAAAACTTGCATATGGAAATTTTCTAGCACTGTTGGTGGGTTTATAAAAATTGCCGAAACGGTTGGGAATATGGCGTTTCAGAGTAACAATATCCTTATGCCGCCAGTGCCTCATAACTTTAATTTAAATGCAAAATTATACCCAATATGTGGAGCATTGTTTATTTTATACAATGGGAAGGAACTACCGAAAACAATCCTATAAACAATAACGTCATATAATCAATTTACTCTTCTGGCCAGATCCAAGAATTGGGACAACATTAAAATGTGATGTGATAAATGAGAATGTTGTATAAACGATACTCCATTGTAGTTTAAAATTTTATAAATTAATTTCATAAAAGTTCTTCCATATTACAAAATTTCATCCATGGGTTGGGGGGAGTTCATGACTTTCGTGACCTTGTATCCGCCACTGAATAGGGTAGGGGGGGAATTCCCAGACTTTTCTGGGTTTCAAGAATTTAAGTTTTCCTGTGACTTTTGCAAAGGATATCAATTTCCATGACTTTCCCAGGTTTTCTAGATAGAGTATGAACTCTGGTTGAAATTTTGTCTCCCTAATAGAAAAATCAATTTTATAATGAAAGGAAGCTGCACTATTAGGAGATGAAGCTGTGCTTGCATTGCCTGTACAGCAATGCTCGTGCCAAGCTTTTCGACGCTATCGAGAATTTAACATCGCTAGTTCATAGTGACTTTGTTAATGCTTTTGTTACTGAAAAGTTTAAGTACTTTTCAAGGACCATAAGAGAAACATTTAAAAAAATACTTCCTGAGGACCTGTACGTAAAATAAAATTTAGGACTTTTAAGGCTTTTACAAGGATTGTGGAAATCATATAAAATTTGAATCTCACAAGACTATATACTCCTACATGTATTTGTTACATTATTGAGTGTCGCAAAACAATAATTCAGTACAAACTAAATGGAATATGTTAGCTTTCAACTGCCGTCTTATCCCTATCTATGAAAAGAAGAACCTAGGAACCCTATTTATCATATATAATAACATGGTTGAAAGATTGAGGACTTCTTCATTTTTTCTGATTATTGAACAATTTAAGCCCCTTGTGAATGGAGACTTATCTTCATTCATTCTATTCACAGAGGACAAAAAAAAAGGAGTGGAAAAGGGAATCTTCCTTTGTCACTGAAAGGGGGGAGGTAAAACAAATTTAAAACACTACAGAACCAGTTATTTCTAATGTTGACCTTAGAGCAAAAAGGTGGAATACGTACACTTTTTAAAATAATTTTCTTCTTCAAAAGTCATTTCATTTATGTTCTAGAATTAATTCATTTTAGAATTTACGATCGGAAAAAAATAATATTTCCATAAAATCAGGATCGAAAAAAAGATGCATATGAAAATATCAACGCTCATTAGCATAATTCCTATGTCTACATTCTTTTATTGTGTCATTTAGTTCACTTTATAATGGATTACTGTTTCAACCTGTGTTTAACCAACCATCAAAATATCTTAAAGTGCCTTGATTATTAGGAAAGCGTAAAAGGCAGAATTCCACATGCCTGAATTTTTCAGATAATTGAGCGCATGAAAATTCAAGCTCATTTAAAAATATTGAATGTAATAAGGTTTCAAGAAATCAAACAGTATAGTTTGAATCTTTTTCATATAGAATAAAAGTAATAATTTTTAAAAAAAGCAAAACCGAAACTTTAAAAAATACACGATAATAAAATTAAATCCTTCGTAAAAATGAACTATTCTCACATAGGAATACGAAATTTCATTTATTTAAAAATATTCATTTTGAATTTTTGCACTATATTAGAAATAATGTATTTTAAAAATTGATGGGAATCATTTAAGTCGTTACAAGCGCTAAGCATTGAAGAACGTTCACTTTTACAATTTACAAGCAAATGCTCGTTTTTAAAATATTATGTTTTCATTGGAAAACAACAATAAATAAAACAACATATGATCAGAAAAAATAGAGGAAATATTAAGCACATTTTTAGGATTTTTTTTTTTTTGTAAAAATCACACATCAAAGAATTTTGGTTATTTAAGAAGGATCCTTATCATGCTTAACATTCTCTAAAGCACCCATCTTTGCGATCGCGAATTTTGTGAAGGATCCAATTTGTGTGAACCTTGTTGATGTTTATTCTTTCTTTGCTGAGCACAGCTTAGATAATCATCTTTTATTGGATAGTTTGTATTTGATCATGTTCAGACAGTTTAATAATACATTTAAAAACAAAAACAAAAAAAGCTCCCACTTAAAATTTTTCCCCATTGTGAACCTTGAAAAATAACTTTCTTCAACTTGGTTGTAATTATCCTTTTGATATGTCCCACTACCATTTTGACTTTGAATTTGCTTCTATGCTGTTGTCTATATTTAATGTGATTAATCAGGGGATATTTTATCATGAGACATTGATTGAAGTTGGGAAATGGCCATCCTAAAATTTCCTTGTGAAAGAATCTCGTTATAAGTGGTAACGCAGAACTGAATAAAACAGGGAACTTTCCACATCAAGTCTACTAAGTTTCATTCTTATATTTCATCTTAAATACTAGAAAGTGTAATTTTCTGTACAATGAAAAGTTGATTCGAATAATGAAAAGTTGTTAAATCAAAAATAAGCAGCTGTAACATTTTTAAACTATGTGCTTAGATCTTTCATTCATTAATTGAAAGATTGTTTCAGCCACTCACCCATTGCTTTTTCTTGCATTCAGATATCTCAGTAGAATGCTGTTCAGTCAGCTTGAGTATCTCTTTCTGATGAGCCAATTGTAGTTGTTGTTCTAGCTCCCTTCGTTCACGTCGTACTTTCTCCAAAGTAGTTGTTAATTCACGTTGTCGCTCTGCTTCAAGTTCCTGATGAAGCTGGCAAAATTATATTTAAATAATCAATGTATATCAAGGGTTGCAACAAAAAAAAAAAAAAATCAGGTCTATTTTCAAGCCCTTCACGAAATCCCAATTAATTAAAACAGACCGGCCACAAATTTCCAATCAATCAGAACGTACTCTTTACAAAATTCCGAGCTACCAGATCGAACTTTTAACAGAGTTATTTATTAAATAAGGAGCAAATAATAACATTTTTTCACCGCTATATGATTGAATTTTGAACTTACAAAAAACTATTTGATTTTTCACAAAATTATTTTTAAAATTCACAAAAATAGGATCCTGTTTAAAATGTTGGATCAGCCCCTGTAGATAAGTTTATATTATGGTTTTAGAATACGTAATACTGAGGTCATTAACAAGAATTATTATTGTGACCAAATGTTTTGCTTACAATTTTATTTAAAAATCTACTTTTTTCTTTATTTAGTGCACATCCTGTGTATTTATTTAATGCTTTATATATATATACACACACATATACATATATGTATATTGTAACATATCACCAAGTTTGCACCTATTAGTTGTATAAAACCGCTGCATGTAAGTGGCTTGTGTGAGAGAGCAGGATTAAGATTCTTTTTAGAGGCATTCGAGTGGAAGTAAAGCATTGAAACTAACAGAAGAAAAATAGTGGAAGTACTGCATTCACTGTCAAGGGGTCAAGTTAAATTATTTATGCTTAACTAAATTTCCAGGAAAACTGTTGTTGAGAAATTCACTTGAATAAAAGATAGACCGTGTACCTCGCGAAATGATCACGTGGTAGTGCGCTTTCATGCTGGACACGTGTTACACAAAGCTGAAGGAACCCACATTTTTCTGATTGCGATCTGTGTGTGTGGAAGTGTAGAAGGTGTTTTCTTAAACATGTCTGGGAAGCGCAAAAGAGTTTCTTTTGATTAAAAAAAAAAATTGAAAAGATTGAAAAAAGGAGAAAATGGAAACAACATAGCCCTTGAATATGGCATTGGTACATCAACTGTGTCAGATATTATAAAAAAAAAAAAAAAAAAGAAAAACAGCAATGCAATGGCAAACACGCCATTTCTAATGTGATAAAATATGCACTACAACAAATGCCAGTCATAAGCCTGGAAAAAGTGTGAGGGGAAGCTCCCCAAAAAACCTAGCCCTATATGTGCTTTAAAGCTAGCAATCCAATTATCCGGATTTTTCTTTAACCGAATCTACCTCAGTCCCGACCCGTCTGAATAATCGGTGCTCTACTGTATAGGATTTATAGGAAATAAAGGACGACTTCTACTCCTGTAATACTCACTTCTTGCAATCACCGATTTAAAACGTTCATTTGTAGAAAATGTAGAAAGGTAGGACAATTAGCAAGAGCGTGTAGAACGAAGATATTTAGGAAGCACATTCTAGAATTAGTTCAGATATTTCAAATAAATAGGAAGCTATTAAAAGCAGCAAAATGTTAGGCATTAGAATATATAATGTAAAACAGGAAGGTTATTTTTGCTACTTAAAAATTGAGGGAATTGAAAATGGTGGACACGGGAGCTTGTGTTTCAGTTCTACCGGAATATTTATACAGAAACATTCCAGAATAAAGAACTAAGAAGATTTTACCCTAAAATATTTCTTTAAGTACCTATCAAGGCGAGCGATTGAATATTCTAGGTGAAATAAGAGTCGAAATTGACCATGAAGGTAAAAAGTTTGTATTACATTTAGTGATTGTCAAAGGTTTGAAGAAAACTACGTCACCGTTAATTGGAAGGAATTGGTTGCAGAAAATTAAATTGGTGTGGAATTAACTTTTTTCAGCGGAATAAAGTAAGGTCAATCAAATGCATAACATAGAAATAGAAATTATAAAAAATAATTTTTTGACAGTTTTTAGTTCACATGTAAGCAAAATTACAGGAAAAGAAGTAAATTTAAATTTGAAACCAGATGCAATACCTAAGTTTTGTAAAGTGCAGCCCCTTTCCATTTTTTGTGAAAACATTAGTTGATGTTGAACTGGAAAAGCTACAGAAAAGTGGCATAATTTACAGAATTCCACATTTGGAATGGGCTATTCCAATTGGAGTTGTAAGAAAATCTCAGAATTTGATTTGCATTTGCGCTGCTTACAAAGTTACTATAAACCCTGTGCTAGAAACGGAACATTACCAATTATTTACAACTGAAAAACTTTTTTGTCACAGCAAAAGGAAAACTTTTCTCTCATCTGGATCTAACAAATGCTTATCAGCAATTGCGTATAAATGCAAAATCTCAAAACTCTTGACAATTAATACGCATAAAGGTTTATAAGCTTATCGTAGATTACCTTACGGAACTTCTACAGCTCTTTCATTATTTTAGGAAGTTTTAGATAAAACATTAGGAGGAATTCCTGATGTAATACGTTTCTTAGATGATATTTTAATTATAAGTGAAACTAAACCTGAAGGAATTAAATTATTACACCGCGTTTTGAAAAGCTTAGAAGTCGCCGGACTTACGTTAAATTTTCAGAAATGTACATTTTTGTGCACAGAGACAACATACTTAGGTTACAGAGTTAAACCTGAAGGAATCTCACCAACAGACATGTTAGTTGAAGTAATTAAATATGCGCCCAGGCCTAAAAACAAAGAGGAGCAACGAGCTTACTTAGGATTATTAAATTTTTATGGGAAGTTTATTCACCACATCTCTACTAAACTGCATTTACTATATGCTTTGTTAAAAAATGTTCCTTGGATCTGGACAGATCAACATACAGAATTGTTTGAAATAAGTAAAACTTGGTTAACAAACGTATCTTTACTAGTGCATTTTGATTCAGCGAAACCAATAGTTGTAACTTGTGGTGCTTCTCAATTTGGGGTTGCCAGGATTTTCTCACAAGTCATGGATAACAAAGAAGAAACACTTGTCATGTTTGCTTCTGGAACTTTAACGGCAGCTAAAAAGAATTATAGTCAAATTGAACATGAGGCTTTAGCAATTATATTTTCAGTTAGAAAGTTCCATAATTTTCTCTTAGGAAACAGATTGTTTGTACACCGATCATAAACCTTTGACAACAATTTTTGGGGAGAGTCGGGGAATTAAACCTACTGCTGCAGCTAAATTGAAAAGATGGGCAATTATACTATCTGCGTATCAGTATGAAATTAAATTTTGCCAGGGAAGCAATATTGCACATGTGGATACTTTATCAAGAACTCTGGTACCAAGAAGTACAGAGATCGAGGATAAAATTAATTATAATAAATTTTCGGCATGTGATGGACTGAATAAATTTTTTTCTTAATTTTCTACAGATTCAAGTTTAGATTCCTCAATCACAGCAAAAGAAATTGCGGAAGCTACAAGAGAAGATCGTACTTTGAAACAAGTGAGGAATGGATGGAGAGGTAAAACAGGAAATTTGGAGTTAATGCCTTATGAGGTAAGACAAAATGAACTTTCTATTGTTTATGATTGTTTAACTTGGGGTAATCAAGAGACAATTTCTGAAAAATTTCGATCTCATATGGTGGAACTTTTGCACGAAAGCCGTGTTGGCATAACGCATACTAAAATGCTAGCTAGAAGTTATTTTTGGTGGCCAAATTTAGACCGAGATGTAGAGAACAAAATTAAGACAAGTAAAATTTTCCAAAGTATGCAAAACTCAATACCTCAAAGCTAAACGACGATGGCAACATATACATATTGATTATGCAAAAGTTAGCAGCAATGAATTATTAACTACTAATTCCGGACATTATTTATTGTGTATTATAGACAGTTTCTCGAAATGGGTAGAAGTTTTTTTTAATGAAGTAGACTACACATACCATTGTTAAACTGAGAACTCTCTTCTCAACTTATGGTTTACCAGAACTGGTGGTTTACGATAACGGACCACAATTTACAAGAATTTACGCAATTTTTAAAAAGAAACGGAATACGATATGCTTTAATTCCACCTTATCATGCAGCTCCCAATGGAGCAACAGAGAAAACCATGCAAACAGTTCAACTATCACTAATGAAGCAAGTTTTGCAAGATCTGAAAGATCGAACAAAACCGTAAAATACAACAGAAGCTTGATAATTTTTTATTTTCCTACAGGAGTACCCCTCAAATAACGACGGGAAAATTACCAGCAGAAATGTTCTTGCAAAGAAATTTAAGAACTCGTTTATCTCTACGTTTGCCAAGTTTGACAGAAACCCTAGAAGAGTCACAGACTTAAGAGTTCCCAGGCGTACTGATGTTTTGAAAGTGGGGATCCTATCCTGTTCCAGTGTGAAATGTTAAAGGGGAAAATATAAAATGGTTTCCTGGAAGAATTCTTGCTCAACGCAGCAAGGTTACCTATTATGTAGCGGTACAAGGTCAAGCAAGGTTTTGCCATGCTGATCATCTCAGAAATAACGAAATCGTTTAATTCTGACAAGTGGAACCTTCCAAATCGACAAGGCTGAGCGAAATCCCTCAGAAGTCCCTGAGGAGTCCTTCTTCGCCAGATCTCAAATGTGAACCAAAGGAGCCGACTTTAGAATCGTGTATGACAGAACCCGAGTAAGAGGAGCCAATAGCTACTGAAGCAATTTCTCACAGTCCTGCCAGTACCTCCCAGGAGAATGCGGAACTGACCGTAAATAAGATTTCTTTACCTGCAGTGAGATGATCTATGCATCAAAGGTGACCAACTGATTGATTGATTGATGCATGAAACATTCAAGTGAATGAACTTTAGTTAACAGGGACATTATTTTGTTTTCTCTTAGCTTCAATTTGAACTTTATTATTTAATCTATGAGTTTTAATTTAAATTAAAGAAGGAAGAAGTGTAATATATCACCAAGTTGACACCTATTAGTTGTACAAAACCTCTGCACGCGAGTGACTCGTGCAAGAGAGCGGTAGAATGTTCGCAGCTATAATGTATTCTTCTTGAGTCGAATAAAAGAGTTTGGGACAAGATAGAAAATATGTAAATGCATTTTAATTTAATAGAAGATTTTCATGACTTGTGAAAAATCATATTTTATGATTACAGTAAAAATTTTTAACTTAACCATTTATAAGTGAGAAATTACTTTCGGTCAAATTCAGCAAATTTAAGTTCCTAAAGTAAACATTTTTGTCATTTCCGATTAGTTTAAATAGGTTTTTAAGGGCGAGGGAAGTACTAATCACTTTATGCATTATTTTTCCATAAAACATACTCTGCTGAGAAAAGGGGTTGGGGTGGGGGCTAAAAGTTTTTCCTAATAGCCCAAATAAATCAATTTTCTTAAAACAATTTGAAAATATAAATAGATTTAACACAGCAGTAATTCATAAAAATAGCCTATAAAGCGTTAAATGCTCAATGATTAACAAAAATACTTCATAACCTTAACAAAAAATTCAATAATTCAATCTGCAGCAGGAAACAAATACAGTAAACCTGTTAACTGTGAGGATTGGGAGATATCACTTGTAACCACATTATAATTCCACTTATTTTTTCTTGAATGTAAATTAATCATAGAGACATGGGTGATTCTGAGCAAAAAAAAAAAATTTGGAACTTGACATGAAATTTTTGGAAAAAAATGTGTAATACGAATTTAAAATAAAAATTTTGCAATTAGGGAACTATTTGAGGTAGTATATGTTAAAATACGTTCTAACTTTTAAAACAATTCAAATATTTATAGAATGCAAAAGGATTGTAACGCACGGCACGTTAAATTTCAGAGACGCCTATGTTCGACCTTGGCATGTTTCCAAAATATAATTTTGTACTTATACCATAAGAGAAATAATAAGAAGCACACAACAAAAGCATTAATCATGTATAAGCAAATTATCGTGATACGAAAAATTATCACAAATGATTAGTGTAAATGATATTATAAAATACAAGTTAAATGAAAAAAAAACAATTATAATGAAAACAATTGTTAAAGAAAACGCTACAATTTGTCTTGAGAATATTTTAAATTTAGATTTTTTTGTCATTTTACTTAACTTATGTTGCCAGCACCTCAATTTAGGCTTACTTAATTTTTTATCTCTGCCATAAACAATTTTTTAAAAGTATAATATTTTTTAAATTATAATATAAATTATTATATTATATCATAAATAATTTTTTTAAATTATTTAGAAGAGGTTACAAAAATTCAGAAAAAACTTCTTCAACTTGAGAAAAATATTTCATTTTGGAAACAACATACAACTAAAAAATGGAGCTAATTCGCTTAAAACTTTGTACATTACCCTCAAATGGGTAAGTATCAAAATTTAACTAGAATAAAGTTTCAAAAATTGAACAAATTTTTTAAATAAAAAATAAAACAAGCAGACTACAAGCTGCAAATACTAAAACAACTGTCAACTTTTTAATTATTGATACATTTACAGGAGGCAAAAGATAGAAATCTCAAAAGCTGCGTGCAATTTTCGGCGAAGCACGTGCTAGATGTTAGCAAGTTTCCAAATAATAGGTTTTTACACTTTCACGTTATAAGTTATGAAAATTCCTGTAAATTAATACATATCTTTTTAAAAAGTTCCTTAAAATATTTTCTTGTTTTGTAGTACGATCCCTTTAGATAAAAATACTTGTACATCAGCTTGAAAAATCTGATCTTTTTGCAAAAAAAAATCGAACTTTCGAAGTTTACAAATAAAATCAGAAAAACCAGGAGAAAACTGAGCATTTGGCAACTACGGTGTATGCAGGGATGCACAAACTTTTTTGGGTGAAGGGCCAAAAAATTAGAAAGTATCAGGTTGGGGGCCAAAGTAACGTGATGTTTTATTCATAAAAATACAGGGTGTATTTCAGTTTTTATTTAGAGGTAATATGTACAAATTACATGTATTAATAATTACTGTACTCAGGAACAGGTTATTAAGTAAAAGTTTAAAAAAATTAATGTAGATGAATTCAAACAAAATGAGGTATAAGATTTTTAAACAATTAATTGCACAACATTTATGTATATCAATGAAGTGATTGGTCAAATGGCAAAAAAGAGGAATACTAAAATTTTTTTAAAAAATTTGTGCAAATTATGAAAATGAAACAAATGGAAAATAAAAAGGTAATTTAAATTAAGAAAAACACAGCATTATTCTCTAAATTATAACTTTCTTTATAATTTAGATAATTTTTCTTTGACATTTTATAATGTAAAATTTAAAATATATATATGGAGTTAAAATGAGAAATTAATTAAAAGTGCGAATATAAGTACAGAAGAAATAAACCCACATATATTAAATAGCAAAATCCAAATGCTATGAGTCTGTACATCACGTTAAACCCTTGCGATTCAGAATTACTACTACTAGTCAATTTGGCTGGTAGAATTGTTTTTTTAACTAACCATTTACAAAATCTTATTAGTTAAATTGGCATAAGTAATATTAAATTTATACATTGCTACATGGACAATAAAAAAAAGTTAAACTGGTTCCTTTATCAAAAATCAACATATCATTATTTTGTTCCATGGCATACAATTAAATTTTAATCCTTTAATCACTAGTTTTCCTGCAGATTAGAAATTGATCTTTGTGAATTAATGTAAAAAATCGTTATTTATTTATTCATTTTTTAATACATATCAACAATAAAATTTTCCTAAATATATATCAACAATAAATTTTAAAAATTTTGATTATAAATTACACTTTATAAAGTGAAATAATTATTCATATTAATATTATTAATTCTGAAAATTAATGTTTAATTAATAAACTTTTATTCATTCATTACTATTAATCAATTTGGCTAGTAGAATTGTTTTTTTAACTAACCATTTACAAAATCTTATTAGTTAAATTGGCATAGTAATACAGTACAGAACCTCTTATCCGGGAACCAGAAAACCGGGAATTTTTTTCGTGAATTTTCCTCCATTTTTGAAAAGTTCGCGTTTTTTTTTTTTTTTTTTTTTTGCCCATTTATTAAAAATACGAATTTTTAAAAATTCCTTTAAAAATACGAATTTTTCCGTTACAAGTAACATATTCAGTGTTTATAAGTCGAACAATTTAGTCTAAAAACGATCTTTTTTTAGGGGAGGGGGGCGTCAACTTACTTGCAGATGAAAATTAGAAAAAAAAATCTCCAACGATACTTGAGAAAAATTAGACCCTTTTCTCTATTTTATTTCAATAATTAAACATGAAAGAAATAAGTAATTAGATTCTTATACATTTATTTAATTGTCTCGTCAGCAACAAAAGTCGGACTAATAAACGAACGTTCCGAAAATTTCTAATACGGCAGATTCGCGAATTTTCCGCAATAGTGATCGTGTGAAAATTAAACCTCGTTTATTTTTGCTATATATATATATATTTATTTATTTAGGAGCTGAAATAAGGTAATAAGAATTTAAAATTGATATTTAGGCGACAAAAATTGCAACTGTGAAAATGAATTCTTTATTAAAATCGAGTTCGCAAAAGTCGTTTTACACAAGTATGAAATTTGCGCGTTTCTGCATGTAAACATGCTTCTTACATTTCGTTTTCCTCCTTTTTGAAATCATTTATTACTGTAAAAATGATTGATGATCAGATTTTACGAAATTAATAGTTTGATAAACAAGATGTCCGATTCGGAGAGCATCCAAATGGTACTACACCCGAACAATGACAAAGAGCAAGATAGCGATGAAGACGAAAATAATGACATTTTGCCTGCCTGCTATGTCTAACGATCGTTGCTTTGAATTAACTAAAGAAATCATAGCAGGAATGGGACAAAATTCTTTTATAGACGAACTAACGCACACAATGGCTGTTCGAAAAATCCAGCAATCGAATTTTCGACCATTTCCCGATAAGCTATTGTTCTGAAACTTTACATATAGTTCAGAACCAGATGACAATGCAATATTCTACCACTTTTATCATGATTTGATTAGTTTCTGAAGTATTTTCAATAAAATAAAATTAAATATGGCGATTAGTTCCGAAAATTGGGACCAAAATTCAGTAGCGGCGTTGCGATCGTATTTTTTTACTACGATTTTTCGTAAGCTTTTTTTCTACAATTATTTTTTCTTTCGTATTTTTTAAAAATTTTATTATAATTATCCTTTTTTATCAACTAGATTAGCGGGCCAATTCAAAAGGCTCGGCGGGCCAATTTTGGCCCGCGGGCCATAGTTTGTGCATCCCTGGTGTATAGGTTTAAGAAGTGGTCGATTCCTTCAATTTACTGTGAATTAAGAAACCTCCCGAGATACAAATTTTGATTAATGCAGCATATCATCATCTCCCACACAACAAAACCCCACAGCGAATGATCGCTAAAAATTACTAAATATTAAAACATTGCTTAAAAAAATTAATTAATTTTTTTTCGATACGGGAATTTATTTGATCTAAAAAAACAATGGGAGAACAAACTGTTTAGCACAAGATCACAAGCGATTGGGAGAGTTGGCAACTGGGAACTTATTAGTGTAAGACCTAAGAAAAATGATAATAAAAGTTAAATCACTCTTACCTTTCACAGTATAAATATGCGACAATCATACAAGCAATTGGCCAATCGCAAAAAAAAAAAAAAGGTTTTTTGCCTACATATTAGTTAAATGTATCTCCTTTATTGAGCTAGATGTCAACGATATGCCTGTTTGAAGTATTCCCCCCCCCCCTTAATTAAAAAAAGTTTCAAAAGCAATATTTATTTACTGATTACTTGTTAAGAGCTGCTTCTACTTGCTTTATTGATAATCTGTTTAGAATGTATTTAGATTTAGTAACAATTTTCATGAAAAACAAAATTGTTTACTTTGTAACTAAACTTAATAAATAGTATCAAATCCCAAATTTGAAATCCGAAAATTCGGCCCTTTTTCAAAAATATCCGATTTTTTTTGTTGTTGTTGTTAAAAATTTAATTTAAGAAACTGTTAAATCAATAAATACCAGTAAGTTTTGAATCAAATAGAAGTAATCTTGTAGATATATTTCTTACATGAGCTAAACTTAGGAAACCATGATAGAATAAGAAAACCCAACCATGTTAAAAATTAAATTGGTTCCTTAAGCGCACCGCGCACCTTTCCCTAATTCCCCCCCCCCCCCCCCCCCCCGAGTTCTTAAAAATCTGTTTTTCAAATTTTATTCCTTTTTCTTTTCTTTTTTTAAAGCAAAATGAGGGGACTTGTGTGATTTGCTTTTCTGTGGTCTTAAATGGTGCCCAGTTACTGGGCACCATTGCATTTTGCACAAATGCTTGGTGCTTTGATTCAACTTGTCTACTAATATTTTTTTTTAAAGATTTTCTCGATTTTCTTTTTCATACAATTGCAGGATATAGCAAATTGGGAGCTGCCATGTGGGTGGCTACAAGTTTATTTTAATTGAATTGGGTGTTGTAATTTGAAGCATTTTATCAAAATCCATGAATATTTTTTTTTTTTTTTTTGTAAAAATATATAACACATCAATTTAGTTACACCTTTTCAAAAAAAAAATTTACTTATTTATCTAGCAGTTGAGAAAGCACTGCAATTTGAAGAAAAATGCGTTGATGTTTATGTCAATACGCCATTTTGGGTCTGTGCAAAAGCCGCGATAGAACCGGTCCCGAGCAAACCACATTTGAGGTTCCATTAAGTAGTTGAAATGAAAGAAATTTGATTCTTGTGAAGAATACAAAAGATTGTAAAACAAATGAAGCACATGGGTACCTTCTTATTTTACCAACAAAAAATTAAGCACCTGGAATAAAAAATAAGGACCATTTAAGGACTTTTTAAGGCCTTAAAAATGAAAATGAACATTAAGGACTTTCTAAGGACCTTTAAGGACCGTACGAATACGAACCCTGGGCAACTCTGCATAGTTAAACAAATTTTAGGTTAAATTAATTTGAAATTTTTGGGCAAAAAAAAAAAACTAATACACAACTTTTGGATAAGGTTCTTGAAAATTTTTGGAAATTTCAGAACAGTATCTCCCCTGGATAGAAACACAATGCAGTAGTGCTGTAGAATTTGAAGTAACAGTCCTTAGAAAGTTTACTAAAATTATACCACTCATTGATGCACATAGAATAGTTTAATTGGCTGTATTTAAATAAATATATATGCACACTAGGGTTCAGCTTATTTTTAAAATAAGAAAATATGATCTTTTCACCCTCCAAGTTGGTTCCTTTTTATAGAAAAATATTCAGGCAAAATTTCAGCACAACCTAAATATTTAGAGGTAGCTCATTGATGGCAACGTTTTTAATGTATGGCTACTGTATGCACTATCATGGAAGTTTAATTCAATGCTAAAATATTTAAAATACCTTTAGTTATTAGAACATATATATATTTTAGCTCATTAATAATAATGAGCTAAAATATAGTACAACTACAAATAGTACAGGTGAGGGGGATAAAATAAACGGATCAGCCATTTTTCACTCCAGTTATATAATGTGTCGTCCTCTGTTTATGAAATTCGAAAATTTATGGTATCAAATTTTATTTAAAAATTATAGACATTTAAGAATTAAACTGAAGGCTTGCTTTAATTCTTAAGACAAGCTTTTGTTTAATCAATTGTTCTGAAAGTATAGCATTACATAAGCAACATATAAAGGATTAAGGGACTTACGTCCTTCTACAGAAAAACCTTAATACAAAGCAGGCTTGGAGTAATCGCGATTACGTAATCGTAATCGGCTGTAATCGATTACATTTTGACAAAATCGTAATCGTAATCGTAATCTGACGATGGCATATTCTCATAATCATAATCGAAATTGTGTAATCCCGTAATCCTTTTTCTCTCGTAATTTTAATCGTAATCTTAAGGAAAAAATCCGTAATCTGCTGGTCCTGCAATCGTGTAATCTTGACCTGCTGAAAGCTGAAATTTTTAGCTCTACCATTGGATAGAAGAGATAAGATTACAAGAAAAAGGATTCAAACTGTGTACTGAAGTCCTATCCTAACTGTAAATAACCTATGGGCGATCATAATATAAAAGGTTCTGTGTGGCGGTAGCAGAGCCTTGATGGCAGGACCATATAATAGTCTGCTAGAGACGCTTGTTGTCCTACTTGTTGCGGTCTCTCAGAATTCTTAATTGCGGCTCCACTCTCCATGGGGAATGGCTGGAGAGCCCGAGAAGAAAGAGGTCTGGATATGTCACTCGCATCGCCTTGGGGCTCTCAGGGGGGGTCTCCGGTCTCCTCGCGTCGTCCAGTTTCGGTAAAAGAGCGGTAATCTGTCCGCAAGTCAAAGATTTCGGGGTAGATAAGGGGAAGGTGTCTGACCAAATGCCTCGGTCATTTTGCTTTCTTAATTACCCCTTCAAAATATATTCAAACGGTTGGGCTATAGGCGAGAGTCTGGCGATGGCATAATAAGAATGGACCACTTTCCCTTTCAATAATCGAAGCAGACTGCCCCCCGAAAATCTAGTGGAAAGAGTACTATCACCTACACACATAAAGAGACGCACACACACACACAAAAAAAGAAGAAATGCCTTTTGGCGTTTTTTTTCTCTCCTTTCTTTAACGGCAGAAGTGAAGAATTTTTCTAAAAAATAGCACATTTACACTTCAATTTAGGAGCAGGCGTTACATGATGCTCTATGCTTAAGATATATGAAATCTTAACCCTGGTATGTGTGATTATTATTACTTCTTTTCAATATTTTCTTCGAATATTTAAAAAAATACATACATTTAAATCTTAAATATATTTATATTTTAATGCTAATATTCTTTTTAATTAATAGGTATGTAAAAGAAAAAGTGATTTATGTTCAGACATTCTCCCAATTGTTTTTTACATGCATGAATTAATATTTAGGAATTATTTTTAAAAATTAATTATCTTTTTCTTCTTAGAATTACCTCAACAAAATTTTGTATTTCAGTTGCATCGTGTACGTTAAATTTGTGTTGTAAAATTAATTGCACTTTATCTTTTTATTAAAACAGTTAATACATGGAAAAAAATTATATGCTCGTGCATGTTAAAAAAAAAACACAAAAATCCTATTAAAATATTATAGTCATTCGTATTATAATTATTCTTCATATTACTTTTTAATGATTACTAATTTTGCTAAGAGTTATTTGAATGTTCATGTTCAAATTTTTTGAAATTATTCTAAAATGCAGCATTTATTTTCAAAAGATTATTTATCTCTTACACTATCTGAATATTTTGTTATCCCGTACAATTCATGCACATCTGGTAATTGGTGTTATGTAAATATTTCCACAATTTAAACTAGAAAATAAATACAATGGAGAAATATACTACATTTTCAGAAATTGCAGCCAACTAAATTTTGATTGTATGCACAGAAAATAACAATGAACCAGGTAAATCACTTATGCATTATTAGAGTGCATCGTCTTTGCTTATATACAAAATACGATCACTGTAGTTATCCCTCACATGAGTTTTAAATATTCGAAAAATACTGAATGTGCCTTTCCTGATTATATATGTACATATATATATACATATATTACAAATTTTTTATTTCTGCAACGACGTCATAATTCCAGAACTGTGATGTTGAAATTATTTCATTATAATTGCATTCATCATCATTTCAGTTATCTCTTATTAAATCAAAAATTTAATTAAAAATCATAACTTTTTGATTTAGGACACTATTGTGAAAATGAGAGTTGTATGCATAATATCGGATAATTTTATGCTAATCTAATCGTAATCAAAATCGTAATCGGATGTCATAATCGTAATCGATTACATTTTTCAACGACTGTAATCGCTGCCGTAATCGTAATTACTTTTTGGCAAAGGATTACAATCGTAATCGTAATCATAATCTCTCAATTTCTCACTTTGTAATCGTAATCGTAATCGATTACGTTTCTTTGTAATCGACTCCAAGCCTGATACAAAGCTTTCTCATTTTCTTACAGACATCACCTTTTAGCGTGAATAAATCAGTCACAAGAGAATTAAATCTTCTAAAAAAAGTTGCACTGTTTAAACACTTTCAAGAATATCAAGGTTTCATTGATACAGTATGGGACCCCAATTTCGGAATCCCGAAATCCAGACGACCCAAAATACGGAACTTTTTCAAAAAATTTGGCAGCTGAAAAAAACATCTTTTGTTTTTTAAAGAAAAATCAGGAAATATTCTGCACTGCTTTTTTGGAAATATGTATTTTAAAAGAAGGAAAATAAAATGTAATGAACATGTTTAAGATCAGAAATGTGCAGTTTACAGTTATTTCGCAATTTTCTGAAAAGGGCGAATTTTTGTGATTAGAGCTTTTAATTGTTGCCGAAGTTCTGAGTTAATACAGGGTTCGTACTCTTTTGGAAAAATGAAAAATAAGGACTTTCTAAGGACTTTTTAAGGACCTACAAAAAAAATTTAAGGACCTCGCAAATTTTTCGAACTATACTAACTGTTATGCTTATTTCAGAAAAAAGCATTATTGAAAGGGGAAATTGATTTAACATCGTATTTTTATTAGGAAGACAACACTAACACTTTTATGGAGATCTCTTTGACTTGTCTAATACAGTCAGGGAGTTAAATAATTATTGGAGCTAGTAATAACAGAAGCACACAACACAAACATTGCTCATATATAAGCAAGTTATTATGATATGAAAAATTAACAAAAATGGTTAGTGCTATATAATACAAGTTAAATGTAAAACAATTTAAATAAAACAATTGCCATAGAAAACGCTGCACTTTGTCTTGAGAATTTGTGCTAAATTTAGATTTTTTTTTTTTGCATTTTACTTAACTTATGTTGGCAGCATCTCAATTTAGGCTTACTTAAATTTTTATCTCTGCCATAAATATATATATATTTTAATTATTAAGAAGAGCTTACAAAAATTCAGAAAAACTTTCTCAACGTGAGAAAAATATTTCATTTTGGAAACAACATACAAATAAAAAATGGAGCTCATTCGTTTAAAACTTTGTAAATTAGCCTCAAATAGTAACTGAAAAAATTTAACTAAAATAAAGTTTCAAAAAATTCCACAAATTTTTTAAATAAAAAATAGAAAATGCAGACTACAGACTGCAAATACTAAAACAACTGTCAAATTTTGAAAAAATTGATATATTTACAGGCTGCAAAAATATAGAAATCTCAAAATCTGCGTGCAATTTTCTTCGAAGCGCGTGCTAGATAATAGCAACACTGTTAAAAATTTCCGTAAGAAAATAGTAAAATAACCATTCCATTGTTATTTTACCATATTTAATTACAACAGTTGAATAACCATTAAAAAGATGGTACTCAAACTGCTGGTTATGAAAAAAATCGTTTATTCTCTGCTTCTCCTACAGAACATTTAACTAACCGTAATTTACAAGCGCTCAATAAGAATCGGGCGTCCATCTTGGTTGCGAAACCTGACTGGTCGTACGTTATTGTTAAAATATGAATAAAGGTTTTATCAGTTCAAATCTGCATGTGTATATAAAAAAAGAAGAAGAAAAAATTGGCTTAAGCAGTGGTTACTAAATAGAAACACATACACACGTAAATCGAAAATTGGAGACATCGGAGTCCCGAACTGTTTGCGAATGAGCGAACCCATAATTTGAGCTTCTGAAGCTTGTTTGTATTTTATTTTTGCAGCAAATAAAACGATTTTCGTCAATATATAGTACATTTAGACCAAAAATGACTTTGGATCCAATCAAAAACTGAAATCTCAATATTTTAGGGGTTCGATTCCCGCACACTTCGTTTACGGTTTCTATGCCTCGAAGATTCTACGCCTCGAAATGGTTCAGAAACGGTAAAAATTTAGTTTTGAAACCATTTTTAAATGGTTATTAAAACCGTAAACTTTTGTATTTACGGCTTTTTAACCAAGCTGATTGGAAATGGTTTAGGTCCCGTAAAGATAGAAAAATGTTCCAAACCATAAATTTAACGGTGAATTAGATGGACAGACTGCTGCCGGTTATTTAACTGTAATTTCATGATGAAATTCCTAACAGTGAAGTTTCCAAAAAGTAGGTTTTAACATTTCCGCGCTATAAGTTATGAAAATTCATGTAAATTAATACATATCTTTTAAAAAGTTCCTTAAAATGCTTTCTTGTTTTGTAGTAACCCCTTTCAGATAAAAATACTTGTACATCAGCTTGAAAAATCGGATCTTTTTGCAAAAAATCGGATTTTCGAAGTTAACAAATAAAATTAGAATAACTAGGGGGAAACGGAGCATTTGGAAGCTACGGTGTATAGGTTTAAGGGGGGAAATACGTGTAAAATGGCGTATTAAGAGCAATTTTCATGAATTTTTTTAACGTATAAAGGATAAATATATTTTATTGAGATTTTGAGGTTGTTTCATAGAGATATTGAAGAACACCTACTGAAATTTTCAAACATTTTTCTTGAAAAACCCCGGAGATATCGGCTGCTGCACAGTGTAAGTCGCCACCCTAGTCGGCAGTTTGCGTACATCCTGGAGGTCACAATTTTTATCTGAAATCATTTTTTTTTTAAATCTACCTTTTTTATAAGTGTCTCTTTTAGTTGAACTAAAATCATCACAAAAAATTGAAAACTTCTTTTTTTTTTAGAATGGGAAAATTAAATATGATTTTTAACCGTTTTTTCTGTTCTTTTTTTACAATAAAAAAAACTATAAATATAATATACAATAAAAAAAAACTATAAATATACAATAAAAAAAACTATAAATAAAGATATGTTTATGATTCTAGTTCAACTAAAGCGAGTATATATAAAGAAAATGTGTGCTAAAGTTGATAAGGATTGATCAAAAACTCTGCGAGCTAGAGTGTACGCAAATTCGAAAAAAGTAGTTTCGAGAAAAACGCGTTTGAAAAAAAAAAGAGTGGTATTGAAGGTTAAATTTAAGGCAGTAAAGAATCAATTTTTGTCAATACTTATAGATACTAATACTTATAGAAATTTCTATCCGAAGTCTCAATTGTTAAAAGAAATAAAAGGACATCTGCTAACGTTCTCTAATGCCCTTCAGGTCATTCATGAGGGACTACCTGCTCAACTGCTCCAAAAGGGGCGCTCGCTCAAATACTTATAACTTTTAAACGGCTTAGAATTTTGCTTTGAAATTTTCAGGGTATATTATTGAATAGTTATAGAATCGATTTATAAAAAAAAATATTTTTAAAATTTTTTGAGATCTTTACACGCATCTCCCCCCTTAAGAAGCTGTCGATTCCTTCAAGTTACTGCAAATTAAGAAATTTCACGAGATAGAAATTTTGATTAACGCAGCAAATATCATCATCTCTCACACAGCAAAACCCCACAACGAACGATCGCGAAGCTAAATTGGTAGCTAAAAATTTACTACATATTTAAACATTGCTTTAAAAAACAAATTAATAAATTAATTTTTTCGATACCGGAATTTATTTGATCTAAAGAAAAAAAAAAACAATATGAGAACATACTGTTTAGCAAAAGTGCGGCTGAAAAGGGATCGGGAGAGTTGGCAACTCGGCGCTTATTATAGTTGTAAGACATAAGAAAAATGATAATAAAAATAGATCATTCTTTTACCTCTAACAGTATAAATATGCGATAATCGTACATGCAATTGGTCAAACGCAAAAAAAGCTGAAAGTTTTTGTTTGCCTACATATTAGTTAAATGTGTATCTCTTTTATTGAGCTAGATGTCAACGATATGCTTCTTTTAAGTATTTTCCCCCCTTAAATTGAAAAAAAAAGTTTCAGAAGCAATATTTATTTACTGATTACTTGTTAAGAGCTGCTCATACTAGCTTTATTGAGAATTGTTTAGAATGTAGATGATTTAGTAACAATTTTCATGAAAAAAAATTATTTATTTACTTTGTAACTAAACTAAATAAATAGTATCGAATCCCAAATTTGAAATCCTAAAATTCGGCCCTTTTTAGAAAATTAAAAAAAAAAAAAGGGAAATTACTTATTTATCTACCAGTTGAGAAAGCACTGCAATTTGTAGTAAAAATGCGTTGATATTTATGTAAATCCGCCATTTTTGGTCAGGTCAATCCACCATTTTCGGTTTGTCCGAAAGCCGCGATAGAGACTGACCCGAGTAAACCAAATTTGAGGTTCGATTATAAGTCGTTGAAATGAAAGAAGTTTGATTCTTGTGAAAGGTGCAAAAGATTGCAAACAAATAGAGCGCATGGGTACCTTCTTATTTTAACAAAAAAGTTAAGGACTTGGAATAAAAAATAAGGACTTTCTAAGGACCTTTAAGGACCGTACGAACCCTGTAATATCATTAAATTTTGCTTTTTTATTTCTTGTAGTTTCATTATAATAATTTTTTTAAATGAGCTATAATTTTCGCATGATACAGAACATTAGCAAAGTTGGAAATCGGAGTTGCTGGCATTTTCCCGATAGTCTTTATCTTTTACTGCAATTTAGTGGCTACAGAACATAAACACACAAACACATCACAGAAATACAATACTTATTTACATTAAAATCTACACTATATGCGTTCTGTGCAAATAACCCAACACATAAGAAATCTAATCAAGTTTATACAAGTTATTAAAACAATCTATTTAAAATATAGACAGCTTAGAATTGTTTGGCACCTTATCAGAGAATTCTTTCAAAGCACGAGATTTATCTTCTTTATGCTCAGCATCTAATCGTATTTGCAGTTCTTTCAAGAGTTGTTCATATCGAGGCCCACAATTACAGGATTCTGGAGAACTTCCCGACTTCTCATCCTCTGGATTACTCCCACTACTATCTGCTTTTTCCTCCTTTGAATTGTTCTCTTGTAGCTGGTTCATCAAAAAATAAATAAATAAGTAAAAGAAAACATATTGAAAAGGCCAAAGTTTACAAAAAATTCAAAAAAATTTATTGCAAGCCCTCAAACCTCATTAGTAGTTTGTATGGCAACTGAAACATGTTGAACAGACACATCTTGACTGGATGAAGTAACTTGATTATGATCTTCTGAAACTGCTTCCTGTAAAAATAAAAGTTAAGAATCAAGTATTATGAATATTTTCGAGAAATCAACATATACTATTTTCCACTGAAAATTACTTTTAATGAAACATACAGTAGGCCCGCTATTTGCCCCCTCCCCGACTTTTAGAAGTACATTGTATTTATGCATGTTTGTACGCATTTTGTTGTTTTTTACCTATAATATACATTGAAAATACACCCTTTGCCCCTCAACCCCCCAGGAAAATTTTGAAATGATGGGCCTGACATGTGGTTAAATAAATTCATTCTTGAGTTAACATTCCATGGCTCATAAACTTGATAAGGAATAAAACTTAAATATTCTTCAAGGATTTTCAACAGGGTTTATACTTAAATAGCCAAAAAATTTTCCATGACTTTTCCAGGTAGATCAAAGCAGAATTCCTGGTTAACATTCCAAGTAAAAATATTAATTTATTAGCAAATGCACTACTTTTATATTAAATACGCCCGCCATAACATTTCATACCATACAATTATATTAACCTCATATTTAAAAATTCCACAGATGTTCATTAAGATAACAAACTTATACTATAGAATTTCTAGTCTATAGAATTTCAAAAGCAAAATTTTATGACACAATACTGCCAAAAGATATTAGCTTTTATATTTGCCTCCAACTTTTTATATATTTTTTAAAATTTAAATTTCAGAAAGCCAATTTAAAACTATAAAACATAATATATAAAGAATAAATAAAATAAAATTAAGATGATCCCAGTGGGGACAAATCAGCTTTTTAAATCTATAATAACGCATGAAAACAAATACGGGGTTCCAACTCTTAATCAAGAAAAAATTCAAGAACTTTCAAGGACCTTCTTAAAAAATTTCAAGGACCATAAAATTAAACCTTTTAGACATAAAAATGTGATAATAAGTTTAAATAAGCTTTATTCAAATCCTATTGCATTAAAAATTGGAATTATTGTCAATTTAGAAATGAATCTTCCACTGAAATTAGAAGAGTTGACTGGTATAATTTAGACACATTTGAGCAGTTCCTCAGATTTAACAATAATCTTATTTCCAAATTCTTTAATCTGTTCATTTTTTTCTTTAATTGCTTTTTTTAATGAGTTAGATTTTATAAATATTGAAACGTCATAGATTTTATGAATAATGAAATACAGTAAAACCCTGTTAAAATGCGGGTGTCAGGGGACATGTTTGGCACCCACGTTATAACATAACCGCGGTATAGTGAAAAAATACGCGGAAGCATATTCACAATATAATACTCGTTTTTGTGGCATTTTTTGCTTTATCAAATACTCGAAACTTTTCTTCCCCCTATAGTATTTTTTTTTCTTTTCTGCCATTTTATTCACTGTAACTGCTATGCAAGAAGCACATATCTAAGCTGCGCAATAAATCTAACGAGCGATAGGTTATAAACCAACTGTGTTCCTAGAAAGAAGGTGCTTAAAAATCTCTTTATGTTATCATCATGAGATTGTAAAGGGGGAGAGATCTTAAGACAAAAATAGATTTGGAAGGGGAGTAACGCACTTCTCACTGGGAAATATGTTTGCTTTTCAGGAATTCTAAAGAATCTGGAATACAAAGGTTGATAGCATTATAAAAGAAGTTACACATGCATAACTAGACTTCTGAAAATGGAATAGTTAAGCATTGAACTGAACAGTCCCTGACCGCTCATTTCAAAAGAAACAAGCTCGGGCTGGCTTTATTTACAATGGTAAATAAAGAATCTCCTGTAAATGGCAATCATAAAGGGTGGTTTAAATGTCGGGAGACATGAAAGTCACTGTGGTATACTGAGGCATGGTATAACAGGGTTTTACTGTATCATTCTTTCTTTTTGCTTCTTCAGTGAGGTTTTCAAATGTTATTTTCGTAGAGGAAACGTGTTTCCAAACATTTTCTTTTTGGTTTCGGATAGTCCATCTCCTCTGAAATGAGCCTTTGTTTGTTACTTATTTCTTAGTTTATTTTTTTTTTCTGTTCTAGGGGATCATTCATAAATGATGTCACACTTCAAGAGGGAGAGGGGTTCGTGAAATTGTGACAAAGGGAGGGGCAACAATAAGTGTGGTATCATGCTTATGCAACATAGCGTGGCATGTGACAAAGGGAGAGAGGATCAAATATATGAGAAAAAAGTGTGACGTCATTTATGAATGGTCCCTAGATGCATCACATATCTTTGATGTGCAGAGGACACAAATTTTCTCAGTTCATTACTTATGGGAATATTCGTAATACCTCCATAACATTTTATAGAGTCTCTCACCATACACTGTGCGACATAGGTAGGTCTTTGGGCCATATTTTCAGCTACGACTTTTTTATTGGTAGAGAATCCACGTTCAATAACTGCTTGCCCATCTGATAACTTAAAAATAATCTTCATGACGGACCAGAGTTTATACTAATTTTTTTTTATTCTTGAAAAATTCACTGAAAAAATATCTATCCTTTGGTCTGCCCCAAAAATTCTGAAATGCAGATTTGTGCATGCTAACAACTTTAAAGAAAATGTTTATATTGTAAAATACAGTCATCACATTTACTATCCAAAACTTTTTTCTTTATAACAAATGCAGAACTTAATCGCTTCTGGTATGAGACACGAAATGAAATTTTTAGGTTTTCAAAAATATCGAATATTACTTTTCATTCTCTTTAAAGTAACGATTAATAATAAACTGTGCTTATTTTTGGCAAAAATAATGCTTTCAATGCAACTTGTTTACAGTTTATGTTTATACGGTAGAGCGCCGTTTATCCGGATGCCGCTTAACCAGATGTCCAATCAACCGGATCGATCAGAGACCATGCGGTTTTTTTTTCTTCCAGCACTGTGCAAAATATAAATACATATATAAAAATACTAAAGTCCTGACCTTCAGGTTGGAGGTCGAAAACCACCTTCCTCTACCTTTTGGCGTTAGAAAGAGGGATTACCCTCTCCCTCCCCGGTGCTCAGGTATGTTCGATTCAGTTACAATTAGCAGTGGGGGTAGAAGGAACTGAATAAAAGGATTAAGATTCTTTTTAGAGGCATTAGAGTGGAAGTAAGGAATTGAAACTAACAGAAGAAAAATAGTGGAAGTACTGCATTCACGGTCAAGGGGTAGAGTTAAATTATTTATGCTTAACTAAATTTCCAGGAAAACTGCTGTTGAGAAACTTACTTGACTAAAAGATAGACTGTGCACCTTGCGAAATGATCACGTGGTTGTGCGCTTTCATACTGGACACGTGTTACACAAAGCTAAAGGAACCTCCGAGAAAGGAACCCACATTTTTCTTATTGAGATCTGTAAGTGTAGGTGCTTTTTAAACATGTTTGGGAAGCGCAAAAAAGTAGTGTTATCTTTAGATCAAAAAATAGAAATTGTTAAAAGATTTTAAAAAAGGAAAAATGTAAACAACATAGCCCTTGAATATAGCAATAGCACATCAACTATGTCAGATATTAAAAAAAAAAACAGCGCTGCAATTTTAAGCTTTGCATCAGTTTTTCACGAAGAAGGCAGAGCTGAAAGGAAACCGATGAAAAGACAACATCCTTTTTGTAGCAGAACACTATCAATAATTACTTCACTAAACAATGATTTTTTTAAACTGTCAGCACAGTGTATAAATCATTTTTACGTATAGTGCTACTTCTGTATCACTTTAAATATTTAAAAAAATAATAATGAAGAAAAAAAATCTAAGCGCTCCATTTGGAATGTGATAAAATATGCGCTACCAAAAATGCCAGTTCTAAGCCTGGAAAACATGTGAAGGGAATCTGCCTAAAAAACCTAGCTCTATTTGTGCTTGAAAGCTGACAATCCAATTATCCGGATTTTTCTTCAACCGGATCTACCTCGGTCCCAACCAGTCCGGATAATCGGCGCTCTACTGTATTAATCTTTGAAACTTTGGATGAATTAGACTGAACATTTAGTTCAGTAGAACTTGGATAGTTCGAACGTCTTTAATTCAAATTTTTCTTTAATTCGAAGCTTTTGTCTGGTCCCTTGAACTTTGTATTCAAATCAATATTAAAATTTTTGGATAATTCGAAGTTCAACTTCTTTAATTTGAAAGTTTTTCTCATCTGAAATCGACAAAAGTACGTTGAAATACTTTTTTTGTCTACAAAAATCTTACCCTACTTGTTTGTTTGTAGTAAAGCGTAGATTCGCGAGATTTTTGCCTTGCTTTCTATTGCGACAGATACTATCCTTTTCATCTACCTGTTTGGAATGTGACAACTGACCTCCTGCACTGACCCCCCGAGACCGAACATCCTTCAGGTACTCTTTTACAAATTACTGGTTAACAGTAGAGTTCCTTTATGAAGGGAACTCTAGTTAACAGTGAATCACCCACCGCCTAATCCCTCTCTCCTCACAATGTTTCGACACGTGACTGATTATTGGTTTCGCGAATGGTCAAATCATGCGTATAAAATATTTTTTGTCTTCGTTAAAATCAAAAGACTCAATTCAGCGAGCTAATCCGAAATTTCTCAAATTTTTTAAACAGTAGAAGGTAATTTGTCATATAATTTAGTACTTAACCAAAGAATATTTCGTAAAAGTAATACTCTTCTTATATATTCCTAATTTCGTATGTATATGCTATAATTTTATCTTTTATATTATGTACAAAATAAATTTTATTTTGTTGGCAAATACAATTTTTAATTATTTCATATACATTAGTGCCTTGGCATTTAACAGAAAATATTATTGACATTGCTTTTGGCAGAATAAATACTATAGGGCACTCGTGGGCCTTAAATTAAGCTACAAAAATTAGACTTCTGTAATTCGAAGTTTTGGATACTTCAAAGTTTAGCTGTGGTCCTTTCAGATTTGAATTATCCAAGTTCTACTGTATATCTATAGTGCTGACTCTAAGCAATTTTGACAGGGTGCTGTGCCCGGCGGCCCTTTTAAATCTTTTTTGCGCCCGGTGGCCTCTTTCTTGTTGTCATACAACAAAGTTCTTCTTATACTTGATACATTTTTAGCAGAGTCAGAAAATCCAGAAGACAAGTTTAAAATAAATTAAAAGGGTTTATTTATGCTCTTAGAACATTACAAAAAATACTTTCATACTATTACTCGAAAACTCAGACCAACATTTCTGTAAAATGACTAGTTAAATGAAGTGTAGTCAAAATAAGACCGGGATAGTAATCACCGGTATAACAAAAGACGCTCTGAGCTTAACAGCCCGTCAAGAGCCAAAGTCGGTCGGCTTACATAACCTCTTACGTGCAATGGTCTGCTCTTGAATCAGCAGACAGACCGCTTAAATATCCCCTCCCTCATTTACATATCATACTGATTCCGTTAGGGAAACGCCCAACGCATGTGCGATCCATGATTGGGTCAGGAGCCGGTGATGTCATGCTCGAGTACGTCACTTCCCGGCACCGCCCATCAGTTACACGTCTAAAATGTTGGCATGTGTGTTGGGACGCTAGCGGAATATGTTACTAAGAAGTGAGATGTTTAATATATGGCTATCACTCTTTCTTCCCTTTTCTATGCGCCCTATGGTCTATCCAGACCACTAACATCGGCCGAACGACCTTCAAAGCAGGTGCAGTAGGAAAACTTCAATCCAGGCAGCCCCCCCCCCCCCCCCACCTTTATTCGTCCCCAATAGTTTTCTCAGAACACCAGAGCATTATTCTCTTCTCCCCTTCAGCTTCTTGGAATAACTAGGGGCAGTAGAAGGACGCATCATGTGCCTTTTTCTATTTTAAAAGTGTTTAGCCTAAAACAAATATGAATGTCTGCAACTCAAACTGTGCTATTTGTAGGATGGACAGCTTACGGCCCACTACCTGCTGATGATGTGTGGCGATTCGGAAAACTCCCGATTTTTCAGGGGGAAAAAAATCGAGCAAAAGCGGCGAACTCTCTGGACTTTATCCGGATTTTGGGTCCCGATTCAAAAAATTTTTTAAATAGCATCAGAACTCATAGATTCGGCCATTAGCATTTCATTCATTAATAGCATTTTTTAATACAGTATATACTCGCTTGTAAGTCAAGAAATTTAGCACAAAAAACGAAGTAAATGTCAACTTACGTTCGCGGCAAAACATCGAAAAATCCAGACTTTTCCCCGTTTTTCTTTAAACATCATTAATTAAACAATACAAAAAAAGAATATCATCAAATTTTGACATGATTTTGAATTCTCTACCCGCTTACTAAAGACTTTTAATTATAAAAGATCAGATTATCGGGAAAGTAAAAGAAAGCTCGAACTTCAATTTTACGAATTTTCTGCATCGCGTAAAATTTAGCGCTCAGTGTAAAAAACAATAATAATAAACATAATAAAAGCACAAAAAATAGAAAGAAGCAAAATTTAATGATATTAACTTATAATTAATAAGAACTCTTAATCGCGAAAACAAATCCTTTTTCAGAAATCGCGATCTCAAATATGAAAACTTTTTCGACACGATTATGAAAACTGCACATTTTTATTTAAACATGTTCATTTTTATTATTTTTTTTCTTATTTTTAAAATAAAATGTTCATTTCCAAAAAAAAAAAAGATACAAAAGGCTGCCTGATTTTTCATTAAAATCAAGAAGTTTTTTTTTTTTTTTTGAAAATGTTCCAAATTTTGGGATTACGAATTTGAGGTTACATGATGTGTAATTGTTCTGGGTTTAGCATTTAGCCGCACCACTGGGAAAAAAAAATAAAAATAAAATAAAACAGTAAAAAGCATCGGCGTCATTTCACAAAATCTATACATAAGACAAAACAGTTAAGTACTATTTTCAAAGACAAATAAGCATATATTTTCTTTTCAATTTAAACATTTTAATCTCTACATACTAATCTACTACTCTCCCAAACCTGGTCGTGGAGAAATGTCACCAAGACCTAAAATTTTCTTTGTTAAGTAGTTCATAATTTTGCAATAGAATACTTAAGAAAACATGCGTAAATGATACATATATGCATATATATTTTTCAAAATGAAAACATATATTTTGAGGTACACATGCAAAAGTTTGCAACCTTGCTAAACTTGAAGCTTTTGTTTATTTTTTTTCAATGCTTAAATTTTTTTGCCTGGAAAAATTTAAGCAAAGATACTTTAATGGGGGAGCGGGGCCGAAAAAAATATTTTTAAGCACGACTCAAGGGTGCCCTTTTTGAAGAAAACATAGTGCCCCTTTTCAGAGTTCCCCCTGGCTGCCCTTTCATTCTGGAGTCAGCACTAATCTATCATCAACATCAACTTATTTCATTTTAATAATGCTTGTTTTTTTTTGTTTTAAAATTCATCCGATTCATCAAACGAAACCATTTGCACAGTGGCCTTCCACTTCTTCACAATTGCTTTACCTGGAGAGGCTTTTGCATATTTATACTTATGGGAATTATTTCCGCAATGCAGTAAAACTCGCTCAAGACGCTCTCTGCTGTCGGTCCCTAGACATTTCCCATACTACTCAATGTGAAATCCATCTCTTAAGACACTTTGTTTTTATGCAGAATTTACGGATAAGAGCCCTTCTATCTCTCTCCTTTGCTTCATTTCCACTCCCCCCCCCCTCCTTTTCTGCTCACATTGTTCTGATGCTGAATTGTTTTTGATTCCATCAATTACATCAGCTCTGAGTTTCTTGAACTGACTGACATCCTGAAGAAACTACTTTCAGAAAGTTACATTTGGCTGGTGGAGAGATTATGAGCAAGCTGACAGCTCAGGTCTAGAAGATGAGGATCAGGACTGAGTGATATATCGATATAAAACAAAATATAGATTTAAAGCTTTTATTGCAGATCCAATTTATGTATTTAACATTTAAGAAAATTCTGAAATTTCAGGTGTAATTAATTTTTTGCCATTCGATTGCATGCAATTTGACGCTAATCAAATTAAATTAATTAATCATCAACAAGAAAATTGAATGGAAATAGTCAGAACGCAAATTAAAATTAGCCTAAATGAGCCAACCTGTATGATTACTGTGTTACCTTCCAAATACTTTTGAAAATTTTAACTGTAATTCTACATATGGGCCAATACTTATGGTATATTCCTTCCACTCCATGTATTTTTTAGATGAATACAAAATTGTGTGTGTTTTTTAATTTATGCTTCCTTTTAGCAGGTTTTTACATTATTGTTGGTAAAAATGTATGAGCGACAACAATTATATATTGTTCTATGAAATGTAAATAGAAACAACAGTTTGGGTTGCCTAATGCTTTAAAACATTTTCTAGCTATGTGAGCAAAAATATCCAAAATAGCTAATACCAGCCAAATTTGTCAACCATGACTTAACCTCTAATGCAGTTCTAAAATTTAAAGCTGGGCGGCTTTCACAACTAAATTGTCACAATCATTTGGTGACTAAATCATTGCAATCACTTGGCGACTAAATCGTAGCAATTTTTGAAGCAATACCTATTTTTCATTTTTAAGCACTTGAATCTTCTCATTTCTTCTTTTTTTTTCAATATACCCATAAGACGATCTTTCGAGTTGGTCCTTTCAACAGCATCTTAAACAAGTTTTACTGTATTTATTTTTATGGAAATTTTTTTTGCAATAGTTAATAGAGTACAATACCAAACCCCAAATTCGAAAGATCTTAAAATTTGGCATTTTTTTTTTTTTAAATTCCCAATTTTTTGTAAATTCATAAAAATATTAATCTAAGAAGCTTTTAAGTCAATAAATGCCAGCAGGGTTAGTACTCTTTTGGGAAAACAAAAAATAACGACTTTAAAAGGACTTTTTAAGGACCTACAAAAATTTTTAAGCACTTCAAATTTCTTTCAAAATATAAAAACTGTTATGTTTTTATCCTTTCAGGGCTAATTAGTTAGCTAATCATAGCATAATGGCATAGGCTAATTATCAAATTAAATGAAAAATTGTCAAATAAATGCTACACGTTTTCTAGAGAATTTGTGCAATTATCTCAATTTAGGTTTCCTTAATAGCGCATAAAAGTACAGATACTAAAGCAAAAGCGATTCAGATTTGAATAAAGTTTAAACTTTGTTGAGTATTTTTTTAAATCATAAAAGTATCAGCTTTTTACTCTTGTTTGAGCAACTGATAACAAGAACTGCTCTTAACTCTCCATCAAACCTTTATTCCCTGGTGGAATTTGTGCTTACAAGGCTTAAATGTAAAATGTTATTTCTGTCATGAAAGTTTTTCTTCTCTAAAGCATTTTTTAAAATTATTTAGAAAAGCTTCAAAAACTTGTTTTTATAATCATGAAAATAATCTGTATTTTGGTCCAGTAAAACTATTGGAGTAAAAAAAAAAGTTCATTAAAAAAAAAAAAAAAGAGAGAGAGAGAGAAACAGAAAAGCAGAAAAAAGAGAGGGGGAATGAAAAAAAAAAAGGAAAAAAGACATACTTAAATCTATGACTAAAATTTAAATGTTAGTTTAACTTAATTTCAGTCTTTGAAAAACTTCTAAATTTGTTGGCAAAATTACTTTTCCTTTGAAAAGAAATTAAAATTTGAAAGCAAAATCATATATCTTACAAAATCTACAATCTACACATCATATGACTAAAGTATATGAACTGGTAGAGATGAATTACTGTTTTAAATTGATATTTTTATTACTTATCGACTCTTCTGGTACTTCTTTTCCAGTTTTTCCCCAAGTAATACATATATGAGGCACTTAGAAGCAAAGGGGTGTAAGTGATAAAATTGAATATTTAGAGATAAATAGTGTAAATGATAGGGAAAGCACTATTCTATATTGTGGCAAGAGATGTTAGAAGTAGCCCTATCCCCCCCCCCCCCCAACATGATTTAGAAAAAAATAACAGTAAAGGTCCCATAAGACCAAAACTTTGGATGTGTTTTTCTCAGAATCAATTTTTGGTCACTTACATCCTTTTGCATCGCACTGCCTTAAATGTACTCGAATAGGACTTTTTTTGGCAGACTTCAAAGTGAAGTTAAAAAAAAAAAAAAAAAAAAGAAGAACATTTTCAATTTTACCCAAAGAGTAACACACGTAACGAAATTTCAAAATTTTTTTTTAACAGACAGCAAATACATATATGTAGGCTCTCTTGTTGGCGTCTAGGGGTTATTTCAATAACGACTCACCATAAAGATATAAAAAATGATTATATTAATGCTTAGCTATTTACAAAAACTATTTACAGAATAAACTTCAAATAAGAACATCAACACCATTCAAGCACCGCAGCGCTTACACGTCTACGCAGGACGGAGTCTCACTCAGAACTACTCGCTGTCGTTGCTTTCCGCCTGATGGCGCTGCAGTCGAGGTCTCTCGCACTCTACATATGTCTTCAAAATTTTTTTTGTGTACTTAGAACAGATGTACTTTTATTAGCCAAAATTTAAAAACCTAAAAAATATCCAAAACGTTTGTTAGAAAGCTCGTTGAAGTTGAAAAATGCTGTGTAAATGTAACGTCCATTACTATGGAATAACCCTATAGTTTATTTTTGCTGAATTGGGTGTTGTAATTTGGATCATTTTGTCAAAATCCATGAATAAATTATTTTTTGTTTGGAAAAATATATTTGCATATCGATTTACTTATATTCCCTTTTCAACCAAACTGAAACACTTATTTATCAACCAGTGGAGAAAACACTGCAATTTGAAATAAAAATGTATGCCATTGTAGATGTTAATCCACCATTTTTGGTTGGGTTCCGAAATTTGGCAAATTCCGAATTGGGCATAGCGCTGGTCCCGAGCATGCTGAATCATATTGATATTATTGTAAAATGATATTATTTCCTGTTAATAACAGCAGCCAACTGATTTGTTTAATTTGGTACTTTGACAGCACATTCAGTTTATCTATGATGCAAATTTCTTTGCTTGCAATACCTCTTAAGGCAGGAGCCTGCTTTAGAAGGCCAAAAAAAAAGTGGGGTGTCTTTGGAATTCTTTTAGGACAGAAAAAAGAAGCGAAAGTTTTCAGATCATTTTATTACATATTTGAACCAGAGAAAGAAAAAATTTTAAGGGGGAAATATTCAAATGCAGCCAATTTTTATACAAACAAATTTGTGCAACACCTTGCAATTGCAGTATCCAATCGGCGGGCAAGATGGAGCTCATAATTTTGTCTAAAACGAAAAAAAAAAAAAAAAAAAAATTTAAATTTTCATATATTTATCTTCTATATGAACTAAGAAAAACTTCAAAATTTGTGAAATTAAAAATTTTTCTCAGATTTGAAAAAAAAAATGTGTCTTTTGGAACAAAAAAAAAATCATTTCAACTTGCTAAAAATATGTTCAGAATTTTTGTTCATGAATCTTTTTAGTTCAAATAGAAGAGAATACAAAACTACAGCTAACAAGCCTTTTTTTGCTTTGATTGATCATCTAGTTTTCTCACCATCATGCCCAACAGTTTAAAAAAATCATAAAATAAAAAACTCGAGAAAACACGCTTGAAAGTTTACAAACGGAAAAATGTTAATTTTCTATTACTTACAGTGATGATATGCTAATCAGCTGTTCTTGCGCCGAACCTTCAACTTCCTCAAAACCTCAATCAAACGACCTTTGAACCTTTTCACATACATAGTTCGGAGCTATTTGATGTAGGGGAGGGGATGGGAGGACGCTCCAGCTGCCCTAGCGCTCATATACCAGCTCGGACACTTGGCCACGTTTAGTGCTGTGCTTTTGAAAATATTGAGATTTAGCCTCTATAACTTTACATACACATTCTTAGATATATTAGGAATAGATTTTAGGAATCTAAAAAAAAAATTTTTTTAGCCTTCTAAAGCAGGTTCCTGCCTTAATATTGAGATGATTTCAAATTTTGTCATTACTTTTTAAATAGATTGGAATAAAACAGGAGTGTAGGACTACTGTAAAAAAAAAATTACCTTCAAAATTTTGGACCTCCCTAGCATACCAGTCAAATTTTCTTAGTAGTTTTAAGTATAAATTAGATTTTTCATATTTCTTGTGCTGCGTTAATTTCTTGCAGCAAGTATGTATTTCTTCACTTCAAATGCTCTATATTTTAACAGAAAATTATGCCAGTAGTATATTATAACTGCCATATATTTTTTAAAGAGATGATACTGTTTAGTCATTTTCCCCATACCTTTCATTTGAATTTTTTTTTTTTTTTTGTTTTTGTTTTTTGAGAAACAATCAATTGAGGTTCAATGTATGTGTGTGTGTCTATGAAAGCTACTTCTTTACTTTTTTCAAAATCTTGATTACTCAAAAAACACTACATCTTGAGTTTTTTTCTTTACAAAAGAATCTGAGATATGGAAGTTGTACAGAATATATGTAATAAATATTACAAAATTGTACTTTATACCTGGAGTACATTTCCTTTGGGCGAGGATGAAGTAGGAGATTCTTGATAAAAAATTTTACTTTTTTTCACAGGAACACCAACTAGTTTCTTCCCAGTCACCACCTGTTTCCTAGGAATACAACTAGTAGTGCTCTTTCGCTTTCTTGTTGATTTAGGCTTTTCATCAACCTGCATATCATCGACTTCAGATATCTGGTGATAAAGAAAATAAAAATGCACCACAACACTTTCTTTTCAAATTTTCCACAATTCTATTTGATAAAATAATCCGCAATGATAATAATTTGCAACAACTCTTTAAAAATAATCCACATAATAGTCAGTGAACTAACCCTTTGCACTCGCAGGGATGGAAAATCAGAAACTCAGTTTTGAATCAGTAAAAATGTCAGTTTTGTATCAGGTCAACTTACAATTTTATATCAGAATTATAGGTTTTGTATCAGGTCAATTTACAATTTTGTATCAGAACTATCAGTTTGTATTTGGTCAGTGACAATTTTATAACAGCACTATCAGTTTTGAATCATGTTATTATCTTTGATCACGTCAAGGGTAGAGATGGAAAGGTGGTTATAAGAGTTATTAACTTCACAAATTGAAAAATTTGGAGCTTTTTGCAACATAAAATAGCAGGTTTAAACCTCTTCTGCATCATGAAAATATTAATGAATTACGGTCAAATTTTTACCATAGGGTGCACTCTAATGTGATTTTATTGGTGTTACACAGCAGAGCTCAAAAATTATATCGGCTGACATTGCCTGGGAAGTGTAAAAATCGGGCATGAATCTTCTACCTTTACATGCCTGGCATGTAATTTTCTAATCAAATATTTCTTTCCAAAATTTTATTTTGCAATTTAGACTTGTAAAGACTTATTGCATTATATTTAATTGTAATTAGGCATTGACTATGGCATGGGCACCCGGGGTCCATGCCCTGGGTACAAACTTTCTAAGGGGCAGGAAATTTTTCCATAATATCATTTAAATTTCTTTTTAAAATAAAATAATCAGTTTAATTAACAATAAGCACTGATAATTTTTCAAATAAGAGGTTATTCTTAATAATAACCAATTTTATGTTGACCATAGGGCACACACACATGCATACATATAAATGAACCATTCAAAGGGGGCAGGAAAAAGTGAGTCACCTGGGCAGGAAAACTTGTTAGGCGGGCCCTGATTGCAATGCAATTTTTTAACGATTTAGATTATTGTTAAAATAATTATTGATTCAGATATAAAGCCGTTTTTTAATTTTTGTCCGATTAAGGCTATACAGCAAATTCAAATGTTTTCATTAATATGCAATAAAAAAATTTCTGGGTATGTAAAAATTTTGGTCAGGCAATCGGGGAAACATGCCTGCCTGGGCATGTAAAGTTTTAAAGAGTTTTTGAGCTCTGGTACACAGTATTTCACTTTATTAAGTTTAATTAATTAATTATGCAATTGGATTATTGTTATTAAGTGCAATGTGCACATAAATTTTAAATAATTCTACATTAACCCTTTCAATCCCAGAGATGCCATTTGACGTCATCATATTCTTAACTTTCCTTCCTCTTGTTCAATCTCTAAAGCAGACCAACCAAATGATGCCAAATGTGCATAATAAAGTTTAATACAAAAATCATATCCCTTATTTTAATTATCAGCCTCCGAAGATGCATTTAATACCAAATGAACGTCATTAAGCTTAATAGAATTTTAGATTGGCTTGGGACTGAAATGGTTAACTCAAACTCTACAATGATGTTACTGGTGGTACACAGTATTTCACTATATTAAGTTTATTTAATTAATTAGATAATTGAATGATTGCTATTAGTGCAATGAAAACATTAATTTTAAATAATAAACTGTTAGTATAAATAAAAAATAACAAATATTTTTCTCCCTTTGTTAAAATTATTAACCTAAAATCTTTTCAACGTTCTTTTGTTAAAACTACATGAATACAAGAAAGCTCTCCATGTTGAATTGTAGGACAAGTACACTTTTAGAGTTCATTTTATTTGAAACAATATTTTCAATATATTGCAATATTTCATGCAATGAGTTTTTGCTTTGAGTTTTTAAAAAACGAAAAACCCGTATTTAAGTAAGCAAGCTATATTAATACTTCTCCCCTTTAGAGTAATATATTCATGTAAAATATCAAGATTTTCGGGCCTATGATTACTAAAACACAAATTCAGGTCTAAATTGGACGCTAGTACAGGTTTATGCATTCAAATATACAAGATAAAACCTTCTACCTTTACAGCTATTATTCACAATACAGTGAAACAATTTTATTATTCAAGTTGATGAGACTTATTTTTAAATTGTCACAGGTGTGATAAGTTACAAAAATTCTGCTATTTCTTTTTATTTTCAATTGGAAATAATATTTTTTATCAACATCCTGATAACTTAAAAATAAGTTACAAAGCCATTTAATTGAGAAAGATAATCAATGGTCACCATTTTTCTGATTTTTAGTTGACTTCTAAAGTCAAGGGACTTATTTCGATGGGCTAGGGGCAAAAAGGAGCAGGAAAAAAATGAAGAGAGCTTTCCAAATTATATCTTTACAATACTAAAGCTTTCAATTCAAAATAGGTAGTTTTAACTTTATTCCCCCCCCCCCCCCAGGGGGGACCCCTTTAAATGAGCTTCATCTAGATCATTAAATTTGTGATTTTCAACGTGAAAAATAATGGGGTTCCTCAAAGTAAAAGTGAAACATTAAGGGTTCCGTAGTCAAAAAAGTTTGGGAACCCCTCATTATGGCGCAAATAACTCAACTTTCTGTAAGCCACAAGAAGAGAGAACACAAGAGGGAATAATGCTGCAATTTTAACCACCTACAAAATTGATCAATCTCATTAGCATGTCAAGTATTGTAGCTCAAATTTTTAAAGAAAATACATTTATTTGCAATACAATGCATATGAGCAATTTTAAAAACTGTAAATTCATTACCACTAAAGCAAAAGTTCAGAAATAAACAAACTAGAAGAAAAGGATGAAAAATGACTGAAAAATTTACATACATTGCAAATGTTACTATCAGTAAGGAGAGTTAGATCTCGCTTTTCATTTCGTTGGACAAGATTTTGATGATGTTTCAACTCCTTATAAGCTCGCTGAAAGGATGGCGTCATTTTCACATTCAGCTTCTGCAAACTTGCATCAATTGGTTTTACATAATTTTCCTCTATTAAAGCCCTACAGTATGGAGGAAAAATAATTAGTCAAGGGCAGAAACAGAAAAAAAGAACGCTTCTGCAAACAAATTTTGAACAAAATTGAGGTTTTAGAAATAAGTAAAAACAATTCAATTTATAAAATCAACATTACAGCCTCATTGAATATGTACATAATACTAAATATATATATAACATTAAAAAACAAATAACTTTTTCAAACCCCTTTTAAAATTCATTTTCGATTTTAATACATAAAAACTTTATATAAGTTCCCCTGAGCCCGGGAAACTAACACAGGAAAGATTGTAACGAGAGCTAAAAATAGTTCTTGCAGAGGTCATCAGCCAATCAAAGCAGTTGCATTCGTCACGTGGCCAGAGATCTACAGTGATTATTCAAGGTGATCTCGCAGGGTTTTCGTCGGGATTCACGATGTAAATATTATTGTATAAACATTGATGTTTGTGTTCGTCTTTGTGTTACTTTCGACTATGATTTTACTATGTTGACGCTGCAAATATTCAGGATTGATTGATAGATTTGCACTACGACTTGCATTGACTTTATAGCTCGTCAAAATGTTGTGTTGGCTGCTTGTAACTATGATGCAATTTGATTTATTACATTATTAGTCTGGTAGGATATTTGCCTACTGCGGGAAAATTATACTTTCCGAAAACCCCAATGGCTTTCAAATGTTATGAATTGAGTGTGATCAGCAGGACATTTGCCTACTGGGAAAATCCTTTCGGATTTCTGCCAGCGGCAGAATTTTGAGATTTCAGGTGTTTTCATTTGGAAAGAACGAGTGAAGAAAGAATTTGGAACATTTCTTCGGAAGATATTTTTAAAGAGAAAAATTTGCTTTTAGGTGACAGAAGATAGCAGTGCACTGTTCGATGATTGCACGAATTTAGAAACTCTTTGTTTGGATTAATAATCTGGGGATGCCTGGTGTTTTCCATATCATGACTCTTCTTGACTTTTGCTTGATGACTCTTCATGACTTTTGCTTGATGACTCTTCATAACTTTTGCTTGATGACACTTCATGACTCTATTTTTGCGATACGTCTTAGTGTAGTTCCTGATGAAAGTAATGCTAGATATTTTTCCATTTTTGGTTTCCGGACCCGAAGAATCTCTGTTTGAAGGTAGAATTTTTAAGTTGGGACTCTTTTAACCTGAGGATTATCCTATGTGTCTTTTTAAAGAACGATTCATCACCAAAACCTATCATCCTAACAGTGACAAACTTGGCCACCTCTGACTAGATATCTTAAAAGTTAAGTGGAGTGCTGCTCAGCAAAAAGAACTATTTTTTTTCTGTTCAAGCTCTTCTCAGTGCCCCAATCCAGATAATACTTTAGCGAAGGATGTCGTGGAACAGTGGAAATATAACAAGTGGATGCTTGAAGCATCCTACCCGATCCAAGAGACTAGAATCCATCCGGGTGCTCCACGGATTATTGAGCTTGGAAGATGAAGAAGTGAATTAGGATAAGTTTTTTTTAAAATGTATTTGTAAATACAGTAAATCCCCGTTATACCGCGCCTGAGTATACCGCAGTATCGGATATATAACGGTGACTATCATTGGTACGATAACCATAACTAATTTGCTGGTTCTTCAATGTATTTAATTTTAAGACAAGAGTGGACTGTATTTGCAACAAAAAGATTTTATTTCCAACGAACAATATTTTTTAAGTGTGCGAGCAACGCACCTACAAAGACGACAGTTCTAATTGAATTAAATGTTGGCACCAAGTATGGTGGCCAAAAAAAAAACAAGAAGAGCGCCAAAGCGCCAAGTGACAACATGAAGCAGTAACATGCCGCCCCGCGTTGCATGTCTATGACGTGCAACACATATATTACAAACAAGTTACAACAAACTTACCATTTCGTTTTTTTTTTTTTTTTGCATGAAATAAAATATATACAATTTATACAGAAATAAATTAAAATAAGTATGTACAGAAATAAGGTGAAAGTAGATATATACAGAGGAATATACAGTTCTAGTTAGGTTATGACTTCCAGGGGATCAATTTTCAATGGGTAAGAGGCAAATTTTAGAAATTGGTCTTTTAAAGTAACCATTTTTAGTTTTTACAATTGCTACGCGAATTTTGCCATCCTGACCTGGAATGACTTGACTTATCCGTCCAAGATACCACTTAAAGGGTGGGAGGTTGTCTTCTTTTAGCAGAACCATTGCATTTTCTTTAATGTTATTTTTTGAAAATTTCCATTTTTTCCGTTCTTGCAAATGGTTCAAATAATCAAAGGACCAACGTTTCCAAATTTGTTCAACCATTTTAGTTAATTGTTGCCAACGAGATAATTTATTATCCGATTCATTTATTAATGGGGATTCAGGGATGGAATTTATGGGCCGACCTATTAAAAAGTATCCAGGGGTTAATGGTTCCAAGTTCGACGTATGAGATGATAGAGGCGAAATTGGCCTTGAATTTAGGATACCTTCAACTTGGGTAACAACAGTCAAAAATTCCTCATAAAATAACTTGGCATCAGCAACAGTTCTTTTTAAATGATGCTTGAAAGACTTGACTCCTGACTCCCAGAGTCCTCCGAAATTAGGGGCTCTAGGAGGAAGGAATTTCCAGGAGATATTCTCAATAGCTAAAAACCGAGAGAGCGATTCATCAGGGAAATTAGCAAGTGACGCAAGCCTTTTCAATTCTAAGTTAGCCCCGACAAAGGTTTTAGCATTATCGCTAAATAAGGTTGTGCATTTTCCTCGACGGGAGAAAAATCGCTTCAAACAAGCAATAAATGCTTGTGATGTTAGATCAAAAACTATTTCAAGATGTATGGCCTTAGTAACTAGACAAACAAATATAGCCACATACACCTTGTGCAAAGTACCCTTTCTTTGATACTTAACCGAATATAAAAGGGACCACAAAAATCTACACCTGTGTTAGAAAAAACAGGATTGGGGTTGACTCATTCTGGAGGCAAATCTCCCATTAATTGGTCTAAAGTAGTAGGTTTGTGTCTAAAGCAAGTTACACAATCGTGCACTACCTTCCTTGCGATATTTTTGCCTCCGATGGGCCAAAACTCTTGACGAACGAAATGTAATAAGGATTGAGGTCCTGAGTGAAAGTTCTTTAAATGATAATACTGTAATATGAGAATAGTCAGTCTGTGTTTTTTCGGTAGTATTATTTGATGTTTATTATCATAACTGATATTAGAATGAGCCAAACGACCACCGACTCGTAACAAATCTTCTCCATCTAAAAAAGCATTTAAAGAGCTTACCTGACCTGTCTTCACGGACTCACCGTTTTTTAGTGTCTTGATTTCTTTATCAAATTCGTTTACCTGACAAATTTTAATTAATTTCTTTTTAGCTCTTTCTAATTCCTCATTTGTCATTGGGCCGATTATTTTCATTTTGTTTCTAGCATTGGATATAAACCTGCAAATAAAACTCAAAATATAGATTAATTTAACATAGTTATTCGACAAATTAAAGAAATCAGAAGGTATTTTCTTTAGTGTTAATTAAGCTAATGTCAGAAAGTTTTTTAAGTTCATCTTTGTAAGTTTGAGAATCTTCAAGAGGCACATCATTTGCGGTAGGAATACCAATGGATTCTTCATTGAGTTCCGGACCTTGCCACCACAGCGACAAACTTAAAAGTTCTTTGGGCGAAGACCCTCTAGAGATAATATCAGCAGGATTTTCAGATGAAGGAATGTGTTTCCATTGATGCGATTCTGTTAAGCTTTGAATTTTAGAAACTCTGTTTCCAACGAAAGTCTTTAGTTTATATGCTGGTGTCTTAATCCATGACAAAGCAATTGTCGAGTCTGTGTAAAGAAAACTTTCATCAATCTTTAACTTTAAGGAATTGCGAACCTTGACTATCAATTGGGATAAGAGTAAACATCCTACTAACTCAAGACGAGGAACGGACATCATTTTTAGTGGTGAAACACGAGATTTACTAGCTATGAGATGAGAAGACACAGTATTGTTCTTAGCTATACAAATTAGATAAACAACTGCTCCATAAGCAGATTCAGAAGCATCAGAAAATCCTCGAAGTATAATCCTACTGGTACATTTGGATAATACATATCTACTAATTTTTATTTCTTCAACAGATTTTAAACAAGAAACGAATTGATTCCATTCTAATAAAACGTTTTCTGGCAAAGGTTCATCCCAAGAAAGCTGTCGAATCCATAGCCTTTGCAGAAAAATCTTAGCCTTTGTAATGATTGGGCCAATTAATCCAAGAGAATCATACAGTCTTGCGATCGTTGATAATACATCACGTTTAGTGTAAGAACAGTTTTCAATTACTGCTACTTTGAAACAAAAAATGTCTTCTTGCGGGTTCCAAATTATTCCTAGCGCTTTGACAGCTGAATCTAAAGTCGAAGTAAATTTATGTTCAGGAAAGTTCTCTGATACACTATTCAGTAGGTCATTGGAATTTGACTTCCATTTGTGTAGTTGCATTCCGCAAGTCCGAAGCATTTGCGTTAGCTGGCACTGCAATTCCCGTGCAGTTTCTAAAGTAGAAGCACCCGAGACAAAATCATCCATGTACACATCACTGAGGGTGATTTCAGAAGCGAGCGGAAATTTTTCCCTTTCATCCAAAGCAAGCTGCTTTAAACAACAAATGGCTAGAAATGGAGCCGATTTTGTGCCGTAGGTGACAGTGTTAAGCCGATATGTAGTTGCTAAATCACCTTTATTACTTTTCCATAATATTTTTAGTAAGTTTCTTTGCGATTCGTCAATCAATATTTGACGGTACATCTTTTTAATATCTGCCGTAAAGGTGTACTTATATGTTCGAAATCTTACCATTATGTCAAAAATATTTTCTTGCACTGCACCGGCAAGAAGCAAGTCATTTAGACTTTGTTCCGAGGTAGTAGGAGCAACTAGCGTTAAATACAACCCTTAATTTTGTGGTCGAGCTTTCAGGTTTGTAAACACCATGATGTGGCAAATAATACGACCCTTTACAATTTTGATCGTTATCTACCCTTTCCATATGACCCAGGTTTTCGTATTCGACTATAAATTCCTTATATAAATCTTGCATCATCGAATTTTTATACAATCTGTTAATTAACTGATTAAGTCTAACGTTGGTTAAGGCTTTAGATTCACCCAACGATCCTTCCTTCATAGGCATTTTAACTACGAAGCGACCATCTTTATTTCTTCTGTGAGTTTCTTTAAAATGTGACTCACAAAACTCTTCTTCCGAACTAAGGATAGTTTGATCTTCACTAATATTTTCCACTGACCAAAATTTTTCGATTACCTCTTCTATGTTTTCACTTTGAGAAATTAAACTACAGAAATTAGTATATGACCCCTGATCAGTTGTATTTACATAGCCACTAGCAATATAACCAAACGCAGTATTTTGAAATATTAATGAATTTACAGCGGAACATATTTGTTCACCCTTAACAATTGCAAAGAAAGTTTCAGCTCCCAACAACATATCAATTTTAGATGGTTTTGTAAATCCAGGATCAGCTAACATAACTTGAGGAATTTCTATACTCTCAACATTCAAATTTGTTGCCGGAACCATATCCGTAATTTTATCTACGACTAAGAAGTTTTGAAACGAAAGGAACGATCCATTTGCATTCCCTATGTTAGCAAAAACTTCAAATTCAATTGGAGTAGGTATTCCCCCTAAACCTGAAACCGAAATGTTTATTTTTTGTTTCTTTAAATTTACGTTATCAACAAATTGCTTAGTTATGAAATTAGACTGAGATGCACTGTCAAGGATTGCTCTTGCTTTTACAAACTGAACATAGATATTTTGCACTAGTACTATTGCAGTTGAAAGGAGAACACTTTTATTTTTTATAAACAGACAAGCAGATGAGGAAAGCGAACTTCTATCTTATATTAGCTGATGTTGTTTGGGGCGAGTAATTTTTCGGCTCCGGATTCACTTCATCCGATTTCACATTATTCAATTCTCCATTAGAAGGGCTACTAGAGAAATTCCCATATCGGTGTAGGAGATAATTATGCCGACCATTGCAAGTTTTACACAAATACTTAGATTGACAGCAAGAAGTCAATTTATGCCCCGAATTTAAACATAAAATACAAAGTGACAGCTTTTTAACCATATTATAACGATCCATAGCATTCAAGTCAAGAAAAGTCTTACATTTATAAATAGGATGATTTGATAAATGGCATATTGAGCACTTCGATGAAGATTTATTCACTTTCGTTACTAGAGCGCGAGTTTTGTAATTCTGAAAATTCAGTTTCAATTTTTGTGGCTGGGCGATATTATTTTGTAGATTTTCCAAAGTTTGGCATCTTTTTTCAATAAACGTTATAAAAGTATTCCAATCAGTTAACTCATTTGACGTAAAAGTCATTTCAAATTGTTTACGCGATTCTTTGTCTAACTTTTGCAAAACAATATTAATCAACATAGCTTCACTTAATTTATCTAAATTCAAATCTAATAGTTTTAGAGCTCTCAAATGTTTATGTAACTGATCAACTAATGATCGTAAATCTTTAGCACACTCGTTATGTAACTTCTCAATCGACAGTATTTCTTTAATGTGAGTATTTACAATAAGTCTCTTATTATCAAACCTATTTTCCAAAGCTTTAATAAGGAATGAAAAGAATCATCAGTAGACATTATTCGAGCCGCATTTCCCACTAAGCATGACTGCAAGTAATATAGCTTTTGACTTTCAGATAATTGTTTATTTGACGAAATCAACGAATCAAATTGTGTTTTAAACATGTTCCATTCCTCCACATTACCCAAAAATTTTGGTAACGGAATTTCTGGTAATTTAATATTGATATTATTAGCTTTAATATCAGTACTAGCATTAATATTTTCAACATTATGTAAACAATTATTATAAATTCGTTTGAGGCTTACCTCAAGTTTCAAAATGTCCGACTGGATTTAAGCAAAACTATCTTCGGTTTCCTTCAAATCTTCATCTTTAACAACTTTGTAGTATTCAAAATGTAAACACTCGATATGCTCCTGTAATTTGCGAACCTTTTCCAATTTAACTTCAATTTCTGTTATTTCGAGTTCTTTTTTACTTTCTTGATCTTTAATAGATGTTTGAAGTCTAGTTATTTGAGCCTTGAGTCCTCCACGCTTCCTGTTTAATGCTACTAATTCTTCGACCGCCATTATTAACAACGAAACAAAATGGTTCAAATTAAACTATTCGAACTCCGTGCGAGCGGACCAGAATTTATGGTACGATAACCATAACTAATTTGCTGGTTCTTCAATGTATTTAATTTTAAGACAAGAGTGGACTGTATTTGCAGCGAAAAGATTTTATTTCCAACGAACAATATTTTTTAAGTGTGCGAGCAACGCACCTACAAAGACGACAGTTCTAATTGAATTAAATGTTGGCACCAAGTATGGTGGCCAAAAAAAAAACAAGAAGAGCGCCAAAGCGACAAGTGACAACATGAAGCAGTAACAATCACGTCTCCCAACGTTTAAATAACCCTTTATCATTGCCATTTTAAGTTATTCCTTATTTAACATTGTAAATAAAGCCAGTCCGAGCACACAAATATTCTAGCCCAAGAGCTCCCATCTCCCCACCACAAACACTAACAGATAAAGCCCTATATAGTGATAAGCCAGATGTACAACACCTTTTTATGCTTTTTCTGTCTTTCAACCTGGGACTCTATATAGCTTGATGTCAAAATCAAGTGCAATCCCAGGTTGATAACAAAGAGATTTTTAGGCCCCTTTTTTCTCGGAACACAGTTGGTTTACAACCTATTGCTCGATAGGCTGAGTGCATAGTTGAGATGTGTGTGCTTCTTGCACAGCAATTACAGTGAATAAAATGGCAGCAAAGAAGAAAGGAAAAAATTATACTACAGAAGAAATGTTACGAGTAATTGATAAAGTTTAAAAAGATGCAAAAAAAGGGAGTATTTCATGAATATGGTTCCACGGTTTGGTTTCACTATACGGCGGTTATGCTATAACGTGGGTGCCAAACATGTCCCCAGACACCCGCGTTTTAACAAGGTTTTACTATATTGTATTTTAAAATTGCTATTGCTTGAATTTAAAATTATTTGGTTTTCATGTTAAGGTACTTATGCAAATATTTCGTCAGGTAGGATAAAGTTAAGAGTTCATAATAATATGAAAACAAAATTATAAATAAGGATTTATTTTATACTGTATAAATATATTGATAGTTAAAATGGATGAGATTAGTAGATCAAATTTTTATAATAAACAGGATTCTGAAATTGTACATGCTTGTAAATTGAGACAGTATAATGAATGAGAAAAATTGAAATTATATCATGAATGGTGACAATTTTCATAAGTTCAGAGATTTACTTTTTTTTTTTTTTTGTTTCTTTTCTGATGCTTAACATCAATTGACTTCAAATTAGGTGATTAAACAATGCGTGTTGTCTTTATATTTAAAAAAAAATTGCTATCCTACTTAAACTTTCTTTTTTTTAATACTGTTATGTGAAATTTGTTATTTTAGAACTCGAGCTTACCAAACCTGATTTGGACTTTTCCAATTCTTTTGCCTTTCATAATTTATCTCCTCCTTGAAAACTTTGTTTCACCCCCTCTAACTTAGTTTCCGAAGTCATCCTAAGTAACTGTAATTTAGTTAATTTTTAAATGCATTTGTGTTTTCATCTCTAGTTACCTGAAGTGCTTAAGAAATATTACAAATATATCAAACTAATGGCAACTTACATATGGGACAACCACTCCTTTTTTCCCCTTTATTTGTCCAAGAACAATATTGGGCAAAAAATCTATTTTTCTTTTTGCACAAACATAACATAAACATGATAAATTGAATTGAGTTGAAAAATAAGTAAAATATAATTTTTGAAAAATAAGGATTCGTAGAAAAATGAGTAATTATTTGAAATAAATAAAAGAAAATAAATGAAAAGAATTTAACTATGTGAATAAAATATTGGATGTGAATAAAGGATTGGATGTGAATTTTGATAAAAGAATTTTATGAAGCATTGTGTAATGTGAAGTTTGAAAAAAGAATTTTGTGAAACAATTTATGATGTGAACTTTTGAAAAAAAAAAAAAAAAAGAGTTTTATGAAATAAATTGTAATGTGAATTTTGAAAGAAAAGAAAGAATTTTATCAAATATTTTGAGATGTGAGTTTTATAAAGAAGTATTTTGTCAAATATTTTGTAATGAAGATTTAGGTATTATGTCAAATGTTTTATGTCATTCAGTGAATTATTAAAATTGTATGGGTTGTGATTTTTTACCAAAGCTATAGCATTTCAATTATTTTATGTTATATTTGCATTATGTTTTTATTGTACTTTTTTACTTCGTATTGTGATGCTCTAGGTCACGTGATGCTGTTTGCCCTTAATTTTTTTTTCTTTCTGTCAAAATTTTTTTTTTCTTCTTCCAAATGTTCTCCCTTTAGCTTCCTCCTAGGGGAGTCTGCCCGCCAATGCATGCATTGGTGGTCAGCCTCTTCTTGGACGTTGGGGGGGGGGGGGGGGGAGAGAGAGATTTTCTATAACATTAAAAAACAAATATCTTTTTGAAATCTCTTTTTAAATTCAGTTTCGATTTTAATACATAAAAACTTTATATAAGCTCCCTTCAGCCTGGGAAACTAACGCGGGAAAGATTGTAACGAGAGCTAAAAATAGTTTTTGTAAAGATCATCAGCCAATCAAAACATTTGCCTTCGTCAAGTGGCCCGAGACCTCAAGAGATTATCCAAGGTGATATTGCAGGGTTTTCGTCTTTTCGTCGGGATTCACGATGTAAATATTCTTGTATAAATGTTGATGTTTTTGTTCATCTTTGTGTTATTTTGGACTGTGATTTTTCTATGTTGACACTGCAAATAAATTCAGAATTGATTGATAGACTCGCCCTACGACTCGCATCGACTTTATAGCTCGTCAAAATGTTGATGTTGGCTGCTCATAACTATGATGTAATTCGATTTATTACATATATATATATATATATTAAACAACAGAAATACTGGACTTGTTTAAATTTGCTTTTTAATTAATATTAGGCTATTCAGGCCCGTTATTTCAAAATTTTCCAGGGACGAGGGCAAAGGATATATTTTCAACACATATTATAGGGGAGAAGCAACAAAATACATAAAAACATATACAGTAGAACTTGGATAATTCGAAGTTGAAGGGACCACAGCTAAACTTTGAATTATCCAAAATTTCGAATTACAGAAGTCTAATATTTGTAGCTTAATTTAAGTCCCACGAATGCCCGATAATGTTTTTTCCGTCAGAAACAACGTCAATTATCTTTTCTGGAAAATGTCAAGGCATGTATATAAAATAATTAACCATTGTATTTGTCAAGAAAATAAAATTTATTTTTTACATAATATAAAAGATAAAACTATATCATATACATATGAAAATAAGAATATATAAGTAGAGTATTACTTTTTTGAAATATTCTTTGGTTAAGTTTTAAAATCATGTAAAAAATTACCTGCTACAGTTTTTTAAAAATTGGAGATTTTGGATTGCTTCGCTGAGTTTAGTCTTTTGATTGTAACAAAGAGGAAAATCATTTTCTACACATGATCTGACCAGTCGAGCAACCATTAATAATCAGTCACGTGTGGAAACATTGTGGAAAGAGAGGGATTAGGCATAATTTACTGTTAAGTAGAGTTCAATTTACTGCAAACAAACTAGTAGGGTACAATTTCAGCAAACAAAAAAGTATATCAACGCACTTTTGTCGATTTTGGATGAGAAAAACCTTTGAATTAAAGAAGTTGAACTTCGAAGTATCCAAAAATTTTAACATTGATTAGAACACAAAGTTTAAGGGACCAAGCAAAATCTTCGAATTAAAGAAAAATTCGAATTAAAGACGTTCGAATTATCCAAGTTCTACTATATAAATTCAATGTATTTCTAAAAATCAAGAGGGGTCATTTGAGCCCCCTAATCGCCCAAATGACGGGCCTGGGCTAGTGATTTAAAAGCAGATGAAACTTTGTGCTACTTCATTAAAAGCAACAAAATCCATTGTACAAAAAAATATAAATATAAACAATAAAAACCTGCAGACAATTGTTTCAAGGGTGACTCACAAGCCTCTCCCTCAGTTTGAATATGGGAAAGGTTCACAACATCTGAACAAGTCTCCCTCAAGTTCACTTGCTCACTTTCCTCTTGAGGAGGTATTGTGGTCTTTTTCTATATTTGAATGGAGGCAATTCAAGCAACGTTATTGGTCAGGTGGTACCAATGAAAGCAATGTAAACAAAGGAGGCCGTAGCATCGCTTTACTTCGAGTTCGACAAATCTAATTAAAAACTAGGCCTAAATAAAGTTCTTCTACATTACATAAAATTATCACTAAATAAAACATTATCAATATTGCAATAATTAATAAATTTCTTTTATAATGATTAAATTAAATGTAAATACTGGGTTATAATCAGAAAAAGCTGCGAAAATAGTCTAATTAATTTTAAGATAGCTACTTTTGCCTAGTGAACTCCACGTAGAACTCAATTGAAAATCTTAATAAACAAAGAGCGAATATCACGTGACAACAATGACCGCTCATGAGTCCCTCTAGCGGTGAATTGCCTCCACTGACGAAGGCTTGTGAGGCAGCCTCGAAACAATTTAAGCAGAATTTCATCTTTTATATTTGTACTTTATATACATTAGAATTTTTTGTTTTTAATATTCGGCTTGTGATGCGATTTTTTGAGTTCAGGACAGCTCAATACTGAAAACTACTCTATCACTGTTTATTTAATCCAATATAAATGCTTTACTAGAATGAGGAAAATATAATGTTGTTGGCTGTAATTCAATGAAAATTCAACTCATTTTTAGTTATGCACTAAACTCAGTGTTGCAACATAGGGAGCCCAAGGCCTGCTGCGCCCATCTCAGCTTTCAAGACTAAGAGCCCTGGGGCGCAGAAGAGGATGTTCCTGTCAAGTGATCGGTCTGACTCAGAACGCCTAGTGATCAGTTTCTAAGCAAGCTGGATCCTCTTTTTATCGACCCACTGAAGGGATGAAAGGATGGGTCAATTATGCCCAGTCTGGGAATCTTAGTTGTGAATTACTGAAGATTTCAATGCAAAAGATTACTGGCTATTTCCTTACATGACTGACATCATGCATGAAAATTATGATGGGATTATAATAGTTCTAGAGCAATATAACTGATTTGTATCTGTAATAAATTGTTTTTCATGCACTTCAGGTAATTATACTGTATAATTATAATCAGCTTAATTAATGTGAACATATGAATATGTTTAGTGACATAAATGTAACTTATACCACATTGAAAAAGAAATTAATTTTATACTTCATGTATGTGAATTTCTTGGTTTTGTATATGCTTAAAAATGCTTTCAAATGTAATTATGGTTTTGAAATTATCAAATTTTGGATCACAAATCAAAAATTAAATATTTTTCTCTTTTAAATAGGAGAACAATTATTACTGGGATTCAAATTCAAACACATCTCAATTTTATTATTTTTCAAAAATTATGATATACATAGTAGTTCTTGCTCTTTATTATTACATCCAGTTTTACTTTTTCTTTTTTAGATTATATTTTCATCATGTAAACTAGAAATATTACATCTATTCATATCTTAACCCATAGCAATACATAAAATAAAAAACAAAAAATAAATAAATGAAATGCAATAGGAAAAAGCTCTCTACTCGCTTTTAAATAATCATGCGTCAATAAGATGGTACAACAATCAAACGGATAAAAAAATCTTACATTCCCAGCAAGGACATAAAACATATTTTGCTTAATGAATGATGAGGGAAAGAATTTCATAATGACAAAATTCAAATTTCTGTCTTCAATATTAGCCTTAAGTCAAAAGTGTTTTTAAGTGAAAAAAAGTATTTTTACTAATTTTAAGTGAAAAGTATTTCTTATTATGACTGCGAATATTTACTTAGATGAGACAATATATGCTTCGATCCTAAATTTGAAAGTTACATCTTTGATGTTTCACTTCATTTCAGTTACTCTTACTGTTCAATTTTTGCATTAATGGTAAGCTTTGCACTGCAGATTTGGCAACAAGGCAAACCTCTCATGGGGTCGTGGATCCAGAGACTCGATTTGGGAGAGGCTATTCCAGGCCCGTCATTTACAGGGGTGAGAAGAAATCCGCCGACTCGAGAAATATAATATGTTGAAAACTGTGTATATATTTTGTTTTTTTAATGCAATATTCATTAAGTTAATGATACCCTTTGTTCTTTATAACTTATTTGCACGAAATTAAAATCAGAAAAAAGGAAGAAAAACATGAAGTAAATTTCTTGCTTTTTAAATGACGAATAAGCTAAATTTGAGAAAACAATTAAATGAAAAAAATCGTTCCCCAAAAATTATAAATGAAAAATAAATGATTTTGTTGTCAATAAAAAATAATTCACATAAAAATTTATTTACAATTTTAAAAATTATTCTATATAGTACTTCACTAAAACATACTTTATACAATCACATGTAGAACTAAGCACAAATACATTTTTTAAAGTTTGATCATTTTCCAAATTCTATGGCTTTTAATAATGATGAATTATACGTCTCCCTTAAAATTTAATAACAGGTTCTGTACAACTGTTTCAAGTAAATTCTTTCTTATTTTTAATGCAATACACAAAACTAAATAAAATTTTAGCAAGGAGTTAAAGTTATATAACAGACTAGAAGTAATCGCCTCACACCCACATCCCAAAAAACCTTATTTTAAGACCATTTTTTTAAAAAATGCTCCTTTTATTTATTTCATTAAAACTTGGCAATTCCCAGAACTTACTTACCAACTGTTATGCAGTTCTTAGTCTCCAAAGGAACTGCTTATGCATTTCCTTTGAATCACTTTACGATGCAAGCTCAGCCTGCTCTGCTCGCTTATCAGACACTAAAATATTTTAGCCTAGCTCTATAACTATTAGGGATGAACCGGATAGTGATTTTGCCGGATACCAGATACGGGGTATCCTGCAAATTTTTTCTGTCGGATACGGATATCTGGACCGGATATCAGAGTTCACCCGGATACATGTTCCACCGGATATTTGTAGCTGGGCCGGATATACGTCGGATATTCTGCTGCTATTTGCTTTCAGTTATGTTATGTTTTTACTTATTTTTTTATGTACTACAACCTCAAAACAATAAATAACAAATGTGTTTCACTCATCAGTTCTTTTAAAAAATTTTAATACATCAAAAAACAATTTCCATACACAAATTTATAATGTAACTTTAAAATTTGTAATGATTGAAATTTGTAATGTAAATTTATATATGCATTTTAATAATTTAACACATAAAAATAAGACATTGTTTTTATTTGTACAGAATTTGAAAGAAACGAACTTTAAGCATAAAATATTTCGTGATTTACCTATGACTAACTTAGAAGTATATTTTCCCTAATAGGTTTAATGCACTTTCATACATCATCATATTTACAATCTAGCTATCTCTCTCTCTCCTCATGTAACTTAGTTCTTAATTGCTTCAAATAAACTTTTTTCAATGGTTAATACATATTCATTCACTCATTCATTTATTCATTCATTCACTTTTTATTTATTCATTCATTCAGAAATATACTTAAAAGTCTAGATCAAAAAATTTTACAGGAGAATAAGCTAGTTTAGTTCTAGTTGAACTTCGTATCTATACATATCCTGCGTCATAACATCTTTCCCCTAAAGTTTCTTCCAAGCGAATCCATCAGTTAGATCAAGATTTATATAGGACCGAGATTTCCCTGTAGGCAGTAATATTAAATTCTTTTGAACTGTTAACAATTGAACAAAAATTATTTAAATCAAAAATACTTCACGTCGAGAGCTCCTTACAGCAAGCTTGTTCAAAGGAGCTTCAATCTTATGTCCAGGGTATCTGCACATTTTCCCATAGGCGCTAATATTAAGATTTTTTAAACTGCTTAAAATTGAACAAAAAATTGTTGTTCAAATCAAAAAATAAAATATGGAAAGGGGGTATTGAGATCTTTTGGATGCAAAAAAAAAAAAATATTTCGAATCGGACAATTCCCTCAAAAGTTATTTGGGGGAAGGGGGGCAAACAGGCCGACAGACACACATTTTCCCCATCTGAAAACCCTAGTTTCAATTTTCTTTTTTTTTTTTTTTTCAATCTTTATTTACTTCTTATTTTTGACTTTTCTTCATTTTTAACGATATTCTTGCAATGCATTAAGCCATCTTTCATACCTTTTTTTTTTTAATTTGTGGGAAAGTAGGCAAATTGAAAGTCAAGAATTTACAAGTATTTTGTTTCTACTAGCGAGGGCTGTCATTAGCCAAGGCGGGCCTCATGTCAAATCTCTACCAAAAATTAAAAAAAGAAGAATGGATAGGAAAAATAATTTTATTGCTACATACATTTCATGTTGGTTCTTTGTTTAACCCATGCGCCTTCAGCGATGTACAGGTGTGGAAAATCGAAAATTAAGTTTTGCATCAGTAAAAATACCAGTTTTGTATCGGAATTATTGGTTTTGTATCAAGTCAACTTTAATTTTTTCTGTCTGAAATCTCAGTTTTGTATCAGGTCAATGACAATTTTACATCCAAATTATTAGTTTTGTATCTGGTTAATTCAAAATTTTAACATATTGCTGTTTGGAAAAAGTGTTTGAAAGAAAGAAACATTTTTTTGGAGTGTATCAAAATATTTTACAGACTACTGATTTAGCTCAAAAAAAAAAAAAAATCTCTGCCTCATATACAACTGTGAGGTACTTTTGCAAAACAAATAATGTAATTCAAAACTTAAAAAAGGAAATGTATTTATAACTATAGTACTAAGTTGCAAAATGTTGTTTCTCATTATTGTATCAAATTAAGTATGCCAACTGATGTGAAAAGATTTATTTTCAAGGGAAAACGTTAATTTCTTTGAAAGCATGTTACTTTCTACACTACAATAATAAAGAAGTTGAACAAAATAGGTTCTTTAAGCACTAGATGCATTTCTTATTTTCTTTGTTTATCACATGTTTTATTATTATTTTGAGGGAAGGAAAGTCCACACGAGGAGAGTATAGAGCAACAACTCTATCTTAAGTGCATGGTTCAACAGTTATCTTATGGAAATTCTTCAAAACTGAAGTTGTAGTACACTTTTTCGGCTATCTTTGGTCATATTAAAGGGTAGAGGGGAAGGGGAGCGGAGGCTATGATCAGAGTTGTAAACTTCAAAAATGAAGAGCTTTCTTTGGGTGACATAAAGGGCCAGTTTTCAACTTCTACAGGATGCAGGAAAGTGCCAAATGCTCAAATTAGGAATTGTATCAGTAAAAAAAGGGGACAGGTTACTTTTTTTTGCGGGGGGGGGGGGGGGAGTTGTAAAATTTCCTAGCTATAAGTTTGAAAGGCAAAAAGGTATTTTGCCTGTTAAACAGAGGTAACCATAAACCAAAAAATATGTCTTTATCGACATCTTCAACAGGGTTGTAGGCAGTTGAAATAGTTTACCGGAAGCGACTGTTAATTGCAGTGGGGTAAAAACTTTAAGAAAGCTCTTGATGTTCATTGGGGACTGCTAAATTGACTAGGACCAAGGGCCCTGAGCCTGTTGCTGGTCGTCACATTTGTATTTTTATTAGTATTTATATCTTGTAAAATTAAAGAAAATGTAATTGAAGAGCTAGAGAATGTGCACTGATAGAAAAGAGCTGAAAACTAAATAACATTTGAATGGGAGTGAGAGTTGTCATAATACCTCCTCAATTCATAGCCCTAAAAAGTGCATAAGTGCATTAAAAGTTTTGCTTTTTTAAAAAATTATTCATTAATTTTTGTGTAGCTTTCAGTGACAGGAAACTCGATTAACTGCTGTTTTTCCCCTTTTAAACCTTTTAGAATTTAAAATCGCAAATTTTGCCACAGTTTCATGCAAAAACTGCAATTGTAGCTCTTTTTGTATCAGATGTATCAGGGATTACAAATTGGTGCAGATTTTACACCCTTGAATGTAGCAAAAGGGAACAGAAGTGATCACAACCACAAACTATTTGTAAAGACAAATTGCAAGCTACTTTTAAGCAATATCGAGAGCAGCAATCTGCAAATAGCAAATTTTGAAGTCGAAAAAATAAAATAGGGTGGGGATGAGAAGGTCTTAATTTCGTGCCTCTATCACCATCACTATGAAGCGAAATTAGATCTGTTTAACCAAATTTGATACACACTCAAGCACAGTCTAATTTCATCTTTTGTTTATAATCATAATCCTCATGAGGATAAACTCTTAACATATGTGTACATGTACAAATGTATACATGGGTTAGCAAGTGAATCTTCCTCCTTCCCTCCAAAAATTCTTGCAATGCTACTTAGTGAACTTTACTTATATTTGACTAAAAGCATGTTGAGCGTGAAGTGTCCCTATAGATAGCTGTAGGACCTATAGTTCAAAGTGGAGTCAAAACCACTATCAGAAGTGATATACTAATCAATAACATCCATGTCCTGGTTGGGATTTAAACCCTTTTTTATGTCACGGGAGTCTTGTGCATTTCAGCTTAGGACAATGGGCAGCCCACATATCATGAAGAAACAGAATTAACATAAAAAGAAATCAGAATTCAAAAACAAGTAATTAATGTTAAAGCAGAGAATAGTGTGGAAAACTTTCCTTAGATTGCAGTTTACTGTTGCTTACTAAAAAGTATCTTAATAAACCAAGCTACTATTAGGATGCCTATTAGGTTCTGATACATCTCATTATTTTTTCTCACCTAGCTAGAGAAAATACCCATTCCTTTTCTGTGAGTGCTCTTCAATTATTTAAATTAGGAAATGCCTTATTATTATTTAAAAATGATGCAACCTTATGAAAACTAAGTCCAAATTTATTCTGTAAATGCTCAGTAGAAAGTTGAAGTTATAACCGGTTATTTTTGCTTGAAAAACTGAAATTGATCAATGAAAGGAAATATCAAAAGTTTTATGCCACGCAAAATTTTGGCATAAAATTAGCTTTATTTGGCACTAAAAATTTTCTGGAAGGATATAAATGGAAAATTTTCTTCCCCAAATTACAGCCAGATGCTCGACCGGATACCCCACCGGATACATTTCTTAACATGCCGGATATTCGGATATTTTTTGCAAGGCCAGATCTGATATCAGTTGAATCGGATAGTTAAAAATTAACCGGATAGGCCGGATATCAGATAGTTGCCGGATATCTGTTTCATCCCTAATCACTATCACAGAAAATATTAGAAATGGACTTTACCATAGCTGAAATTGGGTTCTTATCTGCAATATTGAGCTTAAAAAATAGCACTTTCATAATTCCGCAATTGAGGTCAGAAACGTTCGTCTCAACTTGGGAGTTCACTTTATTTGCTGTTTTCATCTTACTGCGTTTCTACGCAAATTATATTCTAGAGATTTATATTTTAGGGATTCTTCAATTCATTTTAAAATCAAGAATAGGAAAAACATTGATTGTTTTTGCGCGTATATCCACCAAGTAGAGTCATGAAACACTGGATGCTGTTAGAATTGGGATTTTTGTAAGCAAACACAGAGTGTTGCCAACTGGGAAAAAGAAATAAAAGCCTCTTTCTGCTATCTATAAGTGCTTTATATACATAGATTATACAGTAAAAGACTATTATAACACGCATCTTGGGACCAGGGTGTTTGCCGATATATAGCTCATTTCACAAGTTTATAAAAGAATATTCAAAATATTTCAATATGTTTGCACATTAGAATAAATTCAAAATAAAATGAGATTTAATTATGCAATTTGAATATCAATCCCCAAAAATATGCATCACAGTAAAAATAAGTTCACTATTCTACACTTTTGCTTGCTGATTTGCACAACTGTATTAACAAAGACAATATGGTACTTTTGGTACTACTTTTGTTCTGTGAATACTATTTTTTATTTTAAAGCTTTGAATGAAGGTGAAAAGATGGAAGCCGTTTCAAAATTTAGTTTGCTAGAGTTTTTTTGCCATTTCTGCAGAGTATAGTATAAGGTTTTATTAACTGCACAACTTACTGTTAACTTTTGAAAACAGAGCTTTCTTTCCCCAGGCCCTTTTATTTGTGAAATGGGGCCCATTCTGCCTTTTTGTTTATGAACTGAGGGACTTTAGATTTTGACGACCTCAAAATTCAAAACCTCTAAGTACCGAACGCTCTTCTCACCCCCCCCCCCCCCCCTTTTATTATCTGTTACTTCAAGTGATAAAAAGTACCCTGGAAAATGCAGACTATAAACAATGCTGTTCCACTAGCTACCCTCTTCAGACAGTATGTATTAAAATTGCAGAAGAATATTGGTCATCCTAGTCCTTAACTTATCACTTCATAAGTAGAGAAAGAAGTTCTTTTTTATCCGATCGTTCTAAATACACCACCACATGGATTCCGGTCTCCATTTACATGATTTTCTCTTCAAAGAAAAAAAGACAGAAAACCAAAATAAATAAAAAGAAATAAGCAATTGCATGAAACAGCTTTTTTTGCTGCTCAAGCAGTTTTCTAAAGGCAGGTGCAAAATAACTGTTCGGCTGATGTATCGTTCTCAGATTCAGACTTGGTTTTATTTGTTGAATGCGATGAACCAAAAAAAACTTATTCATGGACTTGAATAAAACACTCCAAATTAAAACACACAATTCAGCAAAAATAAACCATACCCACATGGTAGTTCACCATTTTACTAATCATCTGCTAATGCATGACAAAGTAAACAGATCTACATCTAAAAAAATATTAGCAGAGAAGTCAAACCAAAACTCCAGGCACTTTTACAAATTGCAAGGTTACTGGGCGCCATTATGACCACAGAGAAACAAATAGAGCAAGTTCCTTTATCTTTCCTTTTTTGTTTTTAAGGAATAAAACTTGAAAAACAAACTTTTAAGAACTTAAGGGAAAAAATAATTAATTTTTATAGGGAAAAAAGATATGTAACTGCGCTCAAGAAACCAATTTTCACTTTTTAACATATGCCGGGTTCTATCTTGGTTTTCCGAATTTAGCATGTAATGCAGAAATATATGAACAACAGTGCAGTGATGAGAATCAAAATTTACTGGCATTTGTTAATTTAACAGCTTTTTTGATTAAAATTTCTTGAATTTGCCAAAAAAAAGAATGGAAGTTTTTGGAAAATGTGCCGATTTTTAGGATTTTTCGAATTTGGGGTTAGGTACTGTATATAGAAACCACAACACCTTAAATTTTTTTTTCAAATAAAATCCTTTATTTTAAATTGAATATTTTCATTTGAACTTGTAAAAGTAAAACCTCTCATAGTTCGATTTGCGTGTTAAATGTTGCTTTTATTCCTGCTATAAAGTTTCAATAACAATCGAAGTTGAAGGGGTGGAAATTCAGTATTTTTCATTTCAAAGAATAGGGGAGGGGAGGCGCTTGTTCAGTATTTCAGAAGTGTCATTGATAAAACAGTAAAAAAAGAGGAAATTCAAAAATGCTGAACAAGAAGGGCTGAAAATATTAGTAAGAAAGAAAGGGTTGAAGTCTAAGTGGTAAAATCAGAATAAATATAAAGGAGCGAGTTTTATAGAAGCCGATGCAACCCAATCTTGAAATCGAAAAAAAATCGGGACCAATGAGAAATGAGGCGAAAAATGAATAAATTTTACCCTTAATCCATGAATGTTAGTACAAATGCCATGTAATGAATTCCAGAAAAAAACTTTTTTGGTAAAAAATGGAGATAAAGATGATAAATCTTTTTTTTTATTTTATTCGGAAAACTGCGAAAGAATTAGATTTTTCGGTATTTTAGGGTATGAGCCTCTTGCTTTACAAAAACGCTCTAACATCGTAAAAGTGCCTTTTTTTTACAGTAGCGCCCTGCCGTTTTTCAATCCTGGGGAATACTCTGTGAAAAGTTGTGTGGTTTATTGAGAATGCATAGGTTGGTGTATTAAAGGTCTTTTACTGTATAATATTTTTATCCGAAATATTAATTTCCAAAGGACAGATTTTAAAATCATTGAAACTTCCTGATAGGAAATGTTCAATTATTTTAAATATTTATTTTCGCATCACTTACCGTATATTTCCGAATATAAGCCGATCCATGTATAAGCCGAGAGTGCATTATTCCTTCAAAAATGTACCAAAAATTCAAAACTTGTATATAAGCCGAGATAAAAATTTGAAGGAAAAAAAAATGACAGCTCAAAGAGAGTCGCCAAATGGGGCGAAACATTCGTCAAGCAGGTAACACAGGTCAAGTATTTTCCAATCAAGACGTGTGAAAGTGAGAAGCTTGGCGGCAACGGCGATAGATTGATCACTGGTAACCCTGTCTGAAGCGAGTGAGCGAGCACCGAGCACATGTTCCCGCCTTATTCATTCATTTTCATTGCTTTTTGCCCCCTGCCCTTGCTTAGTTTGTTTAACTTTTTTTATTGTTTTTATTCAGTTCTTTTTCTACATTTATATTAGAAGGATGAGCGGGAATAGAAAGCCATACACAGATAGTCACGAAGGTATTATAGTCGGGAGCAAATTTCGCCATTTTGTTTCAGCGATGATTTCACAAAATCCAGCCGTAAAATATATGTATATTCTTTTAAATAAAACTCTACTTCTTTTAAGCTAATTACTTCCTTTATGTAGGAGACATAAATTACATAATTAGAGCTCTACATTAGTTGATATTTCGCGATATATAAACCGACTTTTTTTTTGTAGATTATGAACCCATATATAAGCCGACCTCCCCGATTTAGCTTTCAAAAAAGTTCCAAAAATTCTCGGCTTATACACGGAAATATACGGTAATTCAAATGTAGAGTATCTTTAACGCTTACTTCTTTCCTTAAGTTTAAGTTTTTAATCTTGTTAAATATCTGTAAATTTATTCTTATTTACGATGTTCCCCCTCCGATGTTCAACGTTTTAGCCAAACTGGCTAGTTAGCAAGTTTCACCACTTGGAGGTGTTGCCTTTTCCGATCGGAAATTTTATCGAAGGTTCTCACGCCTGTGTCGGTGACGCTGATGCATACACGATGCTCTGTGATGACTTTTGGCTAGATGTAAATTACCTTCAGAGTAGTTAAGCGGGGTGTTCGCTTCGGACTCTCTCTCTCTGTTTTAATTCTTCCTTACACTCGTACATTCAGTGGAGTGGATGGAAGTTCGACTCTTCATTGGTGGGATGGATCGGCTTTATTAGTTTTGGAGATAGTTTCAGAGCCGACTTATTAAAATGTCCGCTGGTTTGGTTTAGCATATTAATAGATTCTAGTCAATTTTATAAATTTTTTACTATGGCTTTAGGTGGTTGTTGTTTTTCATCAGTTAATATTTGTTGTTTTAACCCAAATAAATCTGTTATTTTTTAAAAGATCATATTAGCTTTGGATTGTTTTTCTCAGCAAAACATTGGGTCCCTTTTCACATTCCTATTATTAGGCTGTTTACTTTTTGAGAATCAAGCATGTTGTTGAATATTTAAATGCCTGTTATAAAAGAGAGTTGATGCTTTTTAAAGTTTTTCAAAATTGTTCTTAAATGGTTTTTAGTCATATAGCGTTGACCGTTAAAGTGTTGTTTTAAAGTTTTCTTCAAATTCATAGTTCATCCCGGTCTTTAACAAATTGGTGATTATTAGTAAAAGTCCTCGTATATCTCACAAAGTCCATTATTTCGTCTATTGAATGATCTCAAGTCAGAGTCTAATGCCGATGTCATATGGAAAATTGACTGGATCGACCGTAGATCTTAACGACTGATCGCTCGCTGACAGATTGGAAAGACTTTAAAAATTTATTTAAATAATCTACAATGAGATTTTGAAGTTCTCAACCTTATGACTAATTATTGTAAAAGTGCTGCTCTAATCTTTCATTGGAAAAGCTGGGGTAACGTATACTTTGTTGAATGAATTGTTACCTGTTTTAAATCCACCTATTTTTTGTTTAACTGTTTTTAGTATCTCTCCTTCTGACAGCACCTCTGACAACTCATGTTGGGTTTTAATTTAGATTCAATTTTATAAATCTTAATTCTAAATTTAAAATTAATATTTAGCCCAACAACCATGTTTAATCGTCGAACGATGGCTCCAGTTATGGAACATTGACCAAGCCGCTCTACAGCCTCTCCTGGATGATGAAGTGGATTGCCGTCTCCTGAAAGTTGTGAAGGGTGTGCAACGTGCTGTTTGCCATGAAGAAATCTTCCCGACTTAATGCTAGTTTCAACTCGTCGATCACAGTGACCGCTTTTAAGGCTTTTTTTTCTGCTTGATATATTTTTCCATTTTATTACTCTTAAAAGACTGGATCGTTACTTTGTAAACATTTTACAAAGTTTCATGTTTTTTCCTTGTTCATTGTTTAATAAATATTTATTGTTAATTTAAGTGCTCCCTCATGCTTTCATAAATCCAAGTCACTTTGGGTTAGAGGTTCACACTCCTCTTTCAGATTTCAGATTTGTTAGGGATTTTCCCCCTAACAAATTCAAGTAAAATTGAAGTCTCACATATTGGAAGAAAGCTGAGGATTAAATGCTTTAAGTGAAATCAAACTGGACATATGACAAGGAACTGCCCACTTTGGAATAGTGCTTCCCAGCAAAGGACAGGGAAGAGCTCGGAGACTGCTGACGACAGATCCAGAGGCTGATCCAAAAGTCCACAACGGAGTAGACGTTTTTCCAAAGAATGAACCCGTTCCCCATCCAGTCAACAATGCAAGTACTATGACTTTTTTATTTCTCAATCCAATATAAGTGAAGTAAATGGAAAACCTTCAAAATGGATTTTTGATACAGCAGCTTCACACCATTTTTGTGCAAATAGGGGCTGGTTTAGCATTTTTACCCCTGTCAATAATGCAAAAATTGCAGTTGCATTTAAAGATCAATGTTTTCTGATTGAGGGAAAGGGGGAAGTAAAAGAAAGATTTGGTAATCATTCTGTTTTACAAGATGTCATGTACTCTCTCCACTTGAGGAGAAATATTTTATCCGATGCAAAATTTGACCAGGGTGGTGCAAAATATCGGGGTGAAGTAAGTTTCCTGAGAGTGTCTGACGAAAATGATGAATTAATTTTAAAAGCTATTTTAAAAAATGGTGTATATATTACTGATTCTGATAAGTCTAGTCAACTTCCTTTAAATTGTAATCAAGTTCTTATGAATTCCAGTCATGTAAATACTGAAACTCCACTGAAAAATAGTCATATGGATGATTTGGGACATTGGTACAAACGGTTGGGTCACCTTAACAGTAAAAGTATAAAGAAAACTCGTGATCTAGAGAGCCTTAACGGCTTACCTAAATTTAAAAATTCAAAAAATATTTTGTGATGATTGTAAAATAGGAAAGTTTAAGAGGGTCAGTTTCAAATCATTGCATGGGATAAGAGCTAAGTACCCACTCCAACTTCTCCCTGAAGATGTATGGGTCCTAGCAATATTGAAGGCCGGAATGGGGGAAAATACTATTTGTCCATAATAGACGATTTTTCAAGGAGGTGTTCCTGTTTATTGTACCCAATCAGAAATAAAAGCCAAATCTCTAAGAATTTTAAAGAATATTATACAATCACAGAGGTTTCTTAGTATAAAAGTTAAATGCATCAGAGGTGAGAACGGGACAGAATTTGTAAATAGGGACTTTGATAATTTTTACAAAAATCATGGTATCAAGCATGAATTTACTGATGTATTTTTCCCTGAAATGAACGGAGTTGTGGAGAATTTTAATTGCACCGTTGCTTTTGATAGAGGAAAGCAGTTTACCCAAGAAATTTTGGTCAGATGCCGTGTTGTATTTTGCTTATACTTGGAATCAGGTCTGCCATTGTAAAATGGATAAAACCCCTTTTGAATTGTATGGAGGTAATAAACCGTCGGTAAAGCATCTTAGACCTTTTGGTACTGCAATTTTTGCAGGGATCCCCTGTCAACGTAGACATAAATTAGATACTAAGGCACACAAAGGCATTTTGGTGGGACATGTACTTAAGACCAAAGGCTATCGAATCTGGGTACCAGAAACGGGTAAAACCTTTGAAACCATTAATGTTTCGTTTAAAGAAAAACATTTCTATAAAGACAATTTTAACCGTAAGCCAAATAGCAATGTTACAAATTAGTCTCTAACCCCTAAGAGTTCTGAGGAAAGTGATTTGATTACGAAGAAGAGAAGGGAAGTCAGAAACCCGATACTTCGAACAATTCATGTAAAGAATCTACTGCTGAGGCAGAATCAAATTCAGAAGGGGACTCTTCAGACAAAGATAATAGTATTAGAACTTTCTTTTCCTTGTTAGTAGTGTGTCATAAATGATTAAATATCCAATGTGATGTAAAAAATGCTTATTCGTATGCTCTGATTGACGATCAAATTTTTATGTGTCAATACCCAGGTTTTGTGGAAAAAGGGAAAGAAAAATTGTATTGTAAATTAAATAAGGCAATTTATGGTTTACATCAAAGTGGTGGCTTATGGTTTTATGAAATTAACAAGGTATTAATTAAATTAGGTTTTAAAAAGCTATCAAGTTGCAATGAACAATTACAGCATCTCTTAAAATTATAAATTTTCAGTGTCAACCTCTTAAAATTATAAATTTTCAGTGTCAACTTCCTAAAATTTCTCGCCTGAATCCCAAAATCCGATTGTTTTTCCTCACAAAAATTTATTATTTTAAACGTTTTAATTTAACAAAAATGGCCGGAAAGTGATGCAATCGCAAAACGAGCTCTGATTGGAGGCGACGTCACTAGTGCCTCAGGCAAACACACCCACTCCGTCTGCAGAGCGTATTTCAATGTTCTTTTACATATCTTTGTCATATCTTGTATAATCGTTCTTTGCATAGCATATTTTATTAATATTTTGAAGAAAAATTCTGTATATGAGAGTGTATGCATTATGGATGAAAGATTCCAAAAAGCTCAGACTGATAATTTGCCCAAAATAGCTGAAAAAGTTATCAGGCAGAGAGCGAATCAAGTTTCTTTTCGCCTGAAATCAAAGGTGTGAAAGCTCAAATGTATGATTGTTTATTTACTTATAAACTAGAATCTTCAACAGTCTTAAAATTTTTTTTGTATAGAATCAGAAATGGATGGAACAAGATACAAACTTTTTTCTTCGCGTACCACCATTTTTCTTGCGAACCATTTTGCGTACCACTGCTATATAAATTTATTATGTAGAATAGAAGATCAATGTTGTTGTTGCTAATCTCGGAATCGTCTAGTATGCTAGACGATTCTATGAATCCTAACACTTCCAAAAAGTCCATAAAAAGACCGAGGTCTTGCAGGATCTCTTCCTTACTGAACCCCGAGCAAGTCAGGGTATGAGCAGGAGAGGCCATGTCTGTCGAGCACCAATGACATTCAGGATAAGATTTTTGGCATTGGTTGAAAGTAAAGAATCTAGTGTGACCACTCAAGAAGCGCGAAAAGGCAGTTTGATGGGCTCTCGGTCTAAGATTGAAAGATTCTCCTGGGTTTTTTGCAAAATACCAAGAGTGGTCGGGAGGAGTTTTTATGGTCTTGTTTAATTTTATTTTTGACAGAGAAGAAATTTCACTAACGGTAAGCTTCCCACAATGATGAGTGTCGTCTTCAGCTGTGGATTTGGCCAGGAAGTCAGCTTTCTCATTCCCCTCAACCCCAACATGTGAGGGAATCCACTGAAAGTGTATAGGCTGGTTGAGTGAGAGCCTGTCAATTAGGTCTAAAACATCAAGACTGGTCTGATCTCCGATAATATCCCTATTATAGATATGCTGGATTGAGAAGCTTCCCTAAGGATATACACAGATGGTAGCAGAGGTGAAGGAGGAATTTCAGGTAATGGAATGTATATTCCTACTCCTACAGGTGCTATAGAATTAAAGATTAAAAACCCCAACAACTGTTCAGTTTTTAGATCTGAGCTTATTGCTATCAGAAAGGGCTTGCAACTTGCTGCTCGGGCGGATCATCTTCAAGATATTTGGAGAAGATCAATACATTTGTAGTCGATTTCTTTGCCCATATGCATACCACCTAGAGAGGCTTTGCGTACCACAGTTTGGGAACCACTGTACTAGATAGATATTAACTACACAGTTGCAGCAACACCATTGATTTAAGCATTCGGTACCGCTGAATAACCCAAGTGCTTTCAAAATGAAAAATATCTGTTCAAACTATTATATGCTGCTGCTTAAAAGTTCAGGTCGTGTAATTAAATATAACAATAAAATTTCTGAAAATCGTTTTCTTTTCCTAACTTCGAAAGATAAGAAATCATAAATAGAAAAAAATACTAACAGATGCATGCAAAAAAAAGTAAATACTGACATTTTTTGTGTTGTATACTCTTTAAATGTTTTATAATTTAAAAAATTTAAAACTTTAATGCTCATTAAATGCAATAGTAAAACCTTTTTATATCTCTTATATCAATTTTAAACATTATATTGTTATCTGTGTATAAGTAAGAATTTTGTTATTTCTAAAAACGAGTGTTAGGACGGAAGTTTGACTCTTCATTGGTAGGATCGATTGGCTCTATTAGGATGTCTCACTTTTGGAGATAGTTTCAGAACGGTGCCGACTTATTAAAATGTCCGCTAGTTTGGTTCAGCATATTATTAGATTCTAGTTAACTTTATAAATTCTTTACTATGGCTTTAGGTTGTTGTTGTTATGTTTTTGATCAGATAATATTTATTGTTATTTTTACCTTAACAAATCTGTTATTTTTTAAAAGATTGTAATAGCTTTGAATTATTTTTCTTAACAAAACATTGGGCCCTTTTAAGGGACTGGCCTATCACTTCCTTAAAAAGTATGTTGTCAATTTTGAAAAACCCAAAAAAGCCCAATAAACCACAAATAAAAAAAAAAACAACTGAAAAAACAAATTACCCCTTCCTCCCAAAAAAAATCTCACTGTGTTGTGTTTATACCAACCATGATCATTGGTAAAATAATATATGCAATTTAATGCCATAATTTAAGAAAAAATTAACCTCTGATGAAATGCTCCAAAGAAACGCACATCATACATCCCATTTTCTTTCTTGATGACTTTAGCTGGCCAATAGGGAAATCCTTTTAATTTTGCATATACTAACTCATGGGGAATTTCCTATAAAACAGAAGCAAAGAATAATCATATATACTATAAATTAGGCAAGAATATTTCTTTTCTGCTGTGCAATTTGCATAAGATGTCATGAAATGTATTGCAACAAATGACACATTACATATATACAGCAAATACATTAATTTTTAACCAACTTCACAAAGGGGGAGGTTTTACATTTATAAAATATGTATGTCTTTTTCTTTTGTTTGTTTGTCCACCCATAACTTTCCTCCGGATGAACTGATTATCGTGATTCTGTTTTTAATCGATCAAGGGTAGTTTCTCATAGGTCCTGTACCATCACTTTTTAATCGATAGAGGGTCGTCTAACTCAAATATCGCACATCAATTTGATTAAATGTGCTTTTTAGAAAAAAATTATGGGTGAAAAATAAGTATTTTTCTTTTAATTGGAAAGGCTTGGGTTGATATTTCTTTCTTGGGAAAATTATTAATAAATATAAAACCAGAGCCCCCTATACTAAATGCCTTCCGATATGACAGAAAAAACGGCCGTGAAAAGTTCTCCGCTAGGTGGCGCAGATAACCTGTTTTTTCAACTTTAAATTTCTTTTAAGAAACTAGTTAGATTTTAATCAAAATTATGGTGCATTGCGTTTGAGCCGTATTGCTCTTCAGATTCAAAATCTGAGAAAATAAGTTTTCATGAATTCCCTTCCGACGAAGGACTACGAACAAAGTGGATAACAGCTTTGTCTAGACAAGGTAATTTTTATTTTTTTTTTTTACTCCAATGTGTTTTATGAAACTTTAAATGTTTATTATTTTCAAATCGCTGCCGTTTTATTCTTTCACATGCTTTATTTTCGATATCACTGATAATGTTTCGTTTCCGTATATTAGAAACGTTCATGTTTCTTAATTGTTTATACAAAATTCAAAAATATGAGGTTGTACAGATTCAAATAAACATTTTAACTTTATACCACTCTTTATTTCTTGGCTAATTTAATTGATGGAAACAGTGCTACCATTTCCTATTTTAGAGTGGATATGTCATAAATGCTTTTATTCAAGAATAAAAATACGTTAAGAATTTCAATTTTTCAGTTATTATTATAAAAGTTTGCAATCGGGTTGTACCACTTGATTTTTTGGCGATTTTTTTTTTTTTTTTTGACTCCAAGATGTGATTAGTAAGATGTCCGCGGTCTAACCAAAAATAAAATACTATCACTAAAATATAACGCCAAACTAAGGGGTAGGGGTACCCGCTTCTACACCGAAACGGTAATTAGTTCAATTTAATTTAAATTTAGTACACATTCTCAAATGTACCTAAATAGCAACCTATTGCCATTGATTTTCGCCAAGTTCTGGTCGCGGTTGATCGCCAAGCTTAGCGGTGTTGGAAAACTGCAAACAGGAATGGCGCCAAACAAAAATCCCTAATTTTGCGAAGGGGCACCCGAAAGTAAATTTTTACCTAAAAGATTATATAGTATGAATTGAAGAACTAATTCCAAGAGAAGATTATTAATTTTTTTGATATAATAACCTGCAAAGTGAAAAAATAAGAATTCCAATATTTTATAATTTGAATCACTAGAAAAATATTTTATAGGAGAACTTAAGAATAACGTATTGTACTGTCTTCAATAAATTCATTAAATAACAAGTCAAAATTCGCTTTTTGGAAGATTTTGTTTGCCGATATGTTTAAAATTAAATAGTTTATGCAATTTAAACACTCAGTTCATTAATCTTTGCCATATGTATCTACTTATAAAAGCAGAATTATGAGTAGGGAACCAGCACCCTCTATATAAAAAGTTGCGGCCAAAATTTGTATGGATTTAAAGCGCTATTGGAGGGCATTTAGTATAGGGGGCTCTGTATAAAACTCATAGTTAAAAAAGAGTTTGTTGCCATTAAGAAGTAATATTGAAAGGAATTATAATAAGAGTTTCACTAAAGGCTTATCTGAAGCAAAAATTAAATGAAATTAGTTAGTTTGCTATAGTGACCTTTTAAAATAGACTTCAAAACGGAATTGATCATACGAATGATTAGTTTTTAGTCCATTCACTCAAAAAAGGTTTGCCCTTTGATATGGATTTTTTAAAAATAGACTATTCATATAAAAAAATGTATTTATACTAAAGAGAATAAAATAATTTTTGCAAAAATCAAATTATAAACTGCGCTAAAAAGTGAAAAATAAATAAATTTTAAACAACATTAGTCCGACTTTTAAACATAATTTTTGAAAGCGGTGCAAAATTATGACAGATTTTGATACGTGATTGCTTTTGTAATCATTAATCAATTACAAATACAAATGGCTGAGAGTTTGCAACAGTTTCAATGCAAAGCAACATATGGTGTTATGATAATTAGACTGCCATAATTTTGCACCGACTTTAAAAATTATGTTTATAAGTCATATGGATAATGTTTAAAGAATTAAATTATTTTCCACTTTTTAGTACAATTTATAATTTGAAGTCTGTTCCATTTTTTTACAAAATTTTTTTCATTAATAAATCAATATCAATAAAGCCCAAATTTTTAAAGAGAAAAAAATATTTTTTTAATTGCATAAATTTTGAAACTAATAAAGTAACAAAATTCAGCAAACACAGCAGTTTGTTGAAAGAAGAAATTCATTAAATAGAGATTTCCATTCATAATACTTTATGCTACATAAGGGCTCATTTTAAACTGATAAAAGCACTACATGATATGTAAGAATTACTAATTTACTTTTCAAAAGCTAAATTACAGTAGTTTCCTTCAATTCTCCAACTTAAAAAATGTAAAAAGGATAAGAAATAATTATTATAATTCAGAAACAAACTTATTCACTTACAGAAAAAAAATTACATGTTTATATTAATTTTTAAACACATGCCACTAAAGTTCGGGAACGAAATTCCCTAACTTCTCCAGATTTTCCAGGTGATCAGAAAAAATTCCAGGTTGAACAATGTCAATCTAAATAATATTATTGCAAGATATTTTCTTCTAAATATCTACTGATTGCAGTAACAATGTCAACATCACATACTTTTGTCCCATTGCTCTTATCATATTCAATAAAAGTTGTAATTTTGATATATTTATCGTAAGCATTATGCTGTACGTTCTTTTGGCAAAGCAGTGGTTGCACAGAGGAATTTCGGGTTCATTTAGAGCTTTCAAATTCCAATCAACCAAACATGAACCTTCACAAAATTTCAAGCAACCGAATTATTTCACAGGATTATTTAATGAATAAGAGGCAAATAATAAAATTTTTATCACTATATTCAAAGTTTAAGTTTCCACAAAATTGTTTGATTTTTTGCAAAAATCTTTTTAAAATTCACAAAAAATAGGACCCTATTAAAAATTTTGGATTGATCCCTACAAAGTCAAAAGCAACAACACCGCTAAAAGTTTGGTGATTTACTTATCCTTGGTAATTAGTGGAAAGTAAAATTAATTCCCTGACTTTTTCAGAAATTGAAGAGATTAGTGAGTTTCCCCGACTCTTCCCTAACCAATTTTGTTCATTTTATAGTTTTCCCTGACAATTCCAGGTTTTCCATATTTTCCAGGTGCGTGACAACCCCGCTTTAAAAAACTTTTCAATCATATTTTCCTGGAATTGTAGCGATTACAACAAAGCAAAAATCTTTATAAGTCAAGGACGTAGCCAGTTTTTTTTTTTTTTTTTTTTTTGGGGGGGGGGGGGGCCTGACTTTGAAACACTTATTTTGAGAAAAGTTTCAGGGGGAATATATGCTACATTGCGAAAAATTTCAGGATTTCGGGGGGGGGGGGCCAAGCTTGTGGGCCCCCCCCCCCCTGGATACCGCCTTGTGAGAAGTACAAGGACCACCAAGGTTAAAAGAGAAAAGACAGACAAATTCTCTGAAAAATTGCTCTAGAGCAGGGGTCTCCAAACTACGGCCCGAGGGCCACATCCGGCCCGCGGACAGATTTTGTCCGGCCCGCGGAGAGCTAGCATACTTGAAAGAAAACTCCTTCTAGAGAACATATTTATTTTTTATAGCAAATTAAATTAAGTTTACTGAAGTAATCTATTTTTATGTTGAATAATTATTAATATGACATCTACATTGATATGGTCATGGGCTAACTACTCATAACATTGTTGTAGGTTATTATTTACTAACTAACAAATTATTGAAATGAATCCAACTAACATTTTATACATTTTAAATGAAAAGATAACTTATAACAAGCATAACGACATATGAAATACTAATGAGATTTATGTAATTGAGATTTTCCACTGACAATAGTTTGTAGTTGTGGACTAATTTTACTTGTACCAATTATTAAAAGAGATTTAAGATGCTCATCAGTTAATTTAGATCTGTAAACATTTTTTGTGTACTTCATTTTGGAAAAGGTCTTCTCACACAAATAAGTAGTACCAAAAACAGAAAACAGCCCACGAGCAAATTTATGCAAATTATCAAATTGTGTCAGTGGAAGACACTTATAAAATTCTAACAAAGATAAGTTTTGATATTCTTAATTATATCACTGCACTGTAGATCAATCATTTCCATTTGAAGTTCCGGGGCTAGGGTTTCAATGTCAGTATCAAAAGGATTCTGAAAAATCTTAATTTGATTCGCAATGGCATCAAAGTCCGAGAAACGAGTATCAAAATTTATTTTCAAAGCACTCAAAGTTTCGATTGCAAAATCGATAAGAAACTCGGTCTCAGTGGTGTGGCTAAATATTTCACATGTTTTAAAATGTGAAAAACATTTACTTCGTAGTTGTGATTGAAACAGTATCAATTTCTTCCGGAATGATTTGATATTATTGTATAAATCAGGAAGATGCTGGTTTTCTCCTTGCAATCTCAAATTCAGTTCGTTCACATGTTTTGTCAAATCAACATAGAATGCTAACTTCCACAGCCATGCGTTGTTTTGCAATTCAGTAAGAGGGCGATGCTTTTCATTCAAAAAAAATTCAATCACTGCTCGAAGTTCAAAAAAGCGCTGAAGGACTTTCCCACAACTAAGCCAAAGTACGGCAGTATGATAAGGTAAGTCATTTTCTCCAATCTCTTTAATAAATTGTACGAATTGTCGGTGATTCAGCCCAAAAGATCTGATAAAATTAACAGTTGATATGACTGGTTTCAGAACTTCAGACATATCCAAACATTTTCCGCACAAAGACTGTTGATGAATGATTACAATGTAAGACTATTGGTTTTGAACCACCGTCATTTTCTACAGCCTTTGACACAAGAGCGACCACTCCTTTATCTTTCCCACTCATGTTTTTGCCTCCATCAGTTGTAATACATTTCAAGTTTTTCCATTGAAGGTTCTTTTGCTTAATGGACATTTCAACTCCTTTAAAAATATCTGAACCAGTAGTTGTGCCATGAATACTATACATATCAAGAAGTTCTTCATGCACTTCATAGCTTTTATCTACTCCTCGAATATAAATCAACACCTGAGCAGTATCTGACACATCCGTTGACTCATCCAAGGCCAAAGAAAACCACTCAACATGTCCATTTTTGTTGAACAGTTGAGAGGATATATTTTCAGCGATGTCTTCTACCCTTCGAGCCACAGTGTTTGCTGACATACTGACAGTTTTTAATAAATTTACCTTTTCAGGGAACATTTCTTCGGCTACTGCGATTATGCATTCTTTGACCATTTCTCCATCGGTGAATGGTTTTCCACGTTTTGCAATTTCAAGAGCCACACGAAAGCTGGCACGAGTTGCAGCCTCTTGTTCAGTTTTGAGTTTTGTAAATAAAGATTTCTGCGATTTCAATCCGCGCTTCATAGCTTTGAATTTTTCTGTCCGCAAACTTCCTGTATATTTTGAGTAATTTTGAACATGTTTTGCTCCATAATGACGTTTAATGTTATATTCTTTGAGAACGGCTATGCTTTCATTGCAAATCAAACATAGCGCCTTGTTACTGGACTCAATTACGAAATACTGAATGTTCCACTGATCTTTGAATTTTCTGCATTCACTATCAATTTTTCGCTTCTTTTCCATTCTACTAAATCACACACAAAAGCAACAATTCAAATAAAAATATTGTTACAAAGATGTCTTAAACTTAAACACGCACAAACACGTTTTAAGGAGGTACGCACTATTTTATTTCACAGCAGTGTCATAGGAACTGACTTGTGGTTGCGCCACTAGCCTTCTTATATATTTCACTTACTGCCATCTAGAAGTGAGTGGAAGACACCAGAACTTTATCGAACCAACGAGATTATTCTGTAAGTGCTATTAGCGCCATCTGTTAGGGATAGAAGGTACTACCTATTTCTGCTTGTGTCCACCAGATGTCCTGTCACGTTACTCCTCATGGCTCGCTCGTACTCTACGACTAATCTAGAAATTACAGATAATGACAGGAAAATTAATAATATGCAGTATTGCCGTTTTGCGGACTTTAGTTCGATTTGCAGCCTTTTTTAAACGTGGCGTACTTTTTCGGACTTTTTTTTTCATGTAAAAAAATACTCATTCGTTACTTGAGTACTCGTTAGGAACCGAAGTAACGATTACTGAAGAAAAAAGTAATCAATGATTACTTGTGTATTTCATTACTTTTGTAATCAATGATTACTATGGCGATACGATGCGGGTACCCCATTATAACGGATACCCATACGATACAGAAAATACATCAGCTTCCCCGTCGCTAATGGCATCTGGCAAAAAAGTAATCATATTTTACACCACTAGTGGACTGATTCAACTTTTTACCACCGGCAACAATTAATGATAATATGGTTTTGGCCCTTGGAATTTACTGGAGTAATCAATATGGCCCTAAGGCTGGAAAGTTTGGAGACCCCTGCTCTAGAGTGTCGAAGATTGATACCTACCGAATTAGACGAAGTGAAAAGAATGGCAATTCTATTCAGTTTCCGGGTATACTTTCTGGGAAAAACCAGTTTCATTCCAATAAGTTTCACAAAAGGTGTGTTAAGAAAGAAATATTTGAAAAGTGGGGTGTAAAAAAAATTTAGGTTACTGGAAAAAAGTTCATTAGATAGAGGATGCATTTCGTAATTTGGAGGGGTTTTTTTACATGGAGAACCTTAAATATTCTTGTGTCCTGGGTAAAAATTCATAAAACTGGAGAAATTTACGAAGTAGAGGCTCATTTGATACAGGTTCAACTGTACATATTTAAGTACATTACTTCAGAAGATTAAATTAATGTGGTGAAGAAAATTAAGTAACTTCAACAGAAAATTTAAATAATGATGATAACAATAATGGGTTACTTCATAAAAAGAAAATGATACAGTAATTATACGACAACAGATGACATTTGGCTTTAAATGGATGATTTTCATGCAAAAGCTCACTTCTCTTATATTGAGAAAAAGTTTTCCTGTAACCCCAAAAGACATATTTGAAATTCTTTTTGCAAATTTCATTCTTATTTGCAAAGTTTCCTTTTCAATCAGAAATCTAGTCAGCACAGACTGCAGTTTTCAATGACTTCAACACAGGAAGCCACAATAGGTTATTAAGAAGTAAACTTCATGTAAAAGAAAAGACATTAGGTTAAGGAATAAAGTTATTAGGTTGTACATCAAAATTGAAGAGACAAAACAAACAAAAAAAGCTAATAAAACAACTAATGTAGTAATGATGGAAATTTCTGCTTAATGGAAAAGAGCCTACTTCAAAAATTGCACATGATTAATTCCACACTCAGGGTTCACACTGGGGAAAAATACAAGGTGGGATTTCCCACCTTGACCAAAATTTTAAGTGGGATTTATAAAATGTAAGCGAAAACAAATTTTTTTTGAGTGGGATTTCGAAAAAAATTGCGGGAATCGAGCAATCGCGCTGCCTAGCGTGAACCCCAACACTACTTTTTTCTATTCTTATTATGGTGTCTTCTTTTTAATTCTTATTTTCAAAGAATGTTTAGTTACAATGAGAATGTAATTTCAATATGCAATGGATGTTGTTTCTATGCAATGTATGACACTGTGAAGTTAGTTTGTAAATAATGCGAAAGAAACATTAAAATATATATTTTATTGAGCCACCATATTTACTTTTATTTTTTCAAATACATTTACTGATAATTGCATTGCAATTATCAGCCCATAGTATAGTGTTTAAAGAACTTGCTAAGAGTGTGAACCATACAGATTCAATCCAGTAGGAGAGTTTCTAAGCTCAACTTCAAACTTACTCGAGAAAGGCGCTTTATGAAGAAAAATATTTGGAACATACAATGCATCACATCCACTGCATATTGAAATTTTACTCTCAGCCCCCCCCCCCCCCCATAGAAGTACTAATTACAATCCACCCTTTTTTCCCCCTCCATGGTAAAATGGAAAATATTTTCCCGTTTATCTCAAAATGCATTTTCGTCTAAATTATTTGAACAAGATAAACATGGACAAGCCAAAAACATTTTATTTTGCTGCATTTTTAGGCAGGGTTTGTTGATTTAAATCAGCTTGATTTAAACCACAATTTAAATTAAGTGATTTTTTTTCCAATAAAAAATCATCGATTTATAAATTTTTCGTAGTTGTTCTTAAAAGTTGATTTTGCAGTGTTAGAAAATATTGCTGTAAAAATGAAATATGTTGCATTTACAACCAGTTTCAAACAAAAGTTCAAAGGTCCACCTGTCTGAGAGTGAGTGCATAACATATTTTATAAGTTTAGAACTAATTACTATTTTTTTTCAGTTTTACAATCTTAATCTTATTTTTTAGGCATTAACAACAAAACATAATTCATGCAACCATTCATATTGCAACTCATAATAATCACGAACCATTCCCCTGTGTTTTTTATTTTAATAATTTAATAGTATTTCAGATCAATTTAATGAATACCACACAATAAATAATTCAATTCAATAAATAGTGTTTCAAACAACAATGTTTAGAATTTAAAATATGTATCCTTAAGGTTTCATCCATGTTCCATAATAGCTTAAGGTTTTTTTTCACCTTAGAAATTTTTAATAAAGATTAAAACAAAATTGATTAAAACAAAAAGTTTCAGTTTTTAGTAATGGAGTGAGCATATGGTTTTACTAAATGTGTAAAAATGTTTCAGGCTATTTCATTTATAAAATGGTAAAATGATTAAAGTGCACTCAATCTAAAAATTAAATACACACAATTGGTAAATTTTCTTCAATTTTCAACAGCATAAGAATTCAGATTAAATTTGTTCATTTTTTCTGTACTTATGAATGTACTATAATTCCTAGTACGGTTCAGTTCCCTTTGAGTCATGTATTTGTATTAATTTCTTTACAATAATATTTTTGCAATAATGATGTATTTTTAAATAATAATATTCATTATTATTATTAAAACTGTTTATTGCTGTGAAAATAGCTTTAAGTGTGTTTTTGCATATTGGTTAAAGTGTCATATTATGTCTATGAATGCAACATAACAAATATCCAAAATATTTCAAGCCTGTTAAAAAAAAAAAAAAAAAAAAACGAAAAATCTGATTTAAATTTTAAAAAAATCAATTTGAATTTTAAAAATCTGCTTTTTTAACTTTGCTAAAAAACTGAAATGCTCTGTATTTATGGGCCAGAAAAGTCTTCCTTAAATTTAGCACAGCAAATTGCAATTAGATAAAAAAAATCACACAAAGGAAAATTATTCATACATACACAGGGTTGGCAGAACCATAAAGGATCATTTTTCATGTTGGACATCCTATAGCAATTTCGGCACTGCATTATTTCCAGGAGGTCATACTCACAATCTCCAAGCATCTGATGCGCCATCTCGGTTATACGACTGTTTTCTGTTCAAAATAAATAATCCAACAAATAGAAATAAGCTTCTCCAAACAGCCTACATTGCACAATTCACAAAATTGGTCATTCCATGTCAAGCATACTAAATTTAGATAAAATCCCCACTTGAACCACTCCAGTTTTGATGAAAGTTTTATAGAATATACATACAAGTATTACCTGGAATTACATTAAATTACAGCTCCCAAAGTAGTATGTTTGGGACATTAGAAATGGTTTTGTAAAGGCACAATTTTTCATGTTGCGACTGAAATCACTAGATCAGCAACTTTGTGTTATCATTGTTCATGACCCGATTACTGTGCAGAAAATTCCTAATTTATGGTGGAAACAAAATCCAAGAAAAAAGATCCCTGATAATTCTTTGATTGAGCTACAAAAATTTATCTGATTTATAGTTGCGACACTTACACAGCATCACTGCCATATGTAATGACAGTGTCATGCACAGTATCGAACCCCAAATGCGGCACACTCAGGACAGTTGCTATTCCGAATTTTGGAACACAACCAAAAATGACCGATACTCGGAAGAGTTAACACTGATACGTGTCTTTTAAACAAAATTGCAATGTTTTCTCAACTGATAGAGGAAAAAAAGAAACTATTCTTTTGTTGCTCAGGCAGAGAAAAAAAGGCACCCTCAACAAATGGGCAACTGAGTCTACTAGGCCAAATGAAAGAATATTTTCCATTAATTTTCCCCGACATTTGGGGAAACTTTAAATATCCCCTGATATTCTAAAGATCATAAAACTTCCCTGAGAATTCCCCGATTTTCCGATCATTGCTTTCACAGCCCTCACACAAGTATCAGATTTTGGAGTGGATAAAATATTGTTTCGTATACATCTTTTTCTATTATTATTTTAATAACTTCTAATGGGCCACTGTTAGCTTCTGCCATTTGCAGAGTGTATTCTACAGATATTTGATCTACGAGATAGTGGCACCTGAGCTCTAATTGATGCAGAGTGCACTAGGAATTTAATTTAGCAGAGGGCATTGAAGACAAATGTCTACTGAAGGGATCCTTTACATGCCTCATAATCATACGACGACATGGGCCCAGACAATTTTCTGCATCTTGAAACTCCACCGACACTGCCAGAGTCGTTCCTATGGCCTGGGACGTACTTCTGCGCGCCTTACCACAATGCCACCATACCGGCAATTTGTATGAGTCTTGTAGCAGGAAAATATAATATATTGTATCGTTGCGTCCTAATGCTAAGCTTTCCAGCTCCAGCTCAGAATTGAGCTGCTCAGCAATCAGCACCCACTCGGAGGCTTTGACTGTTCACTTTGAAAAAAAGCTGGATTAGTGACATAAGGTTCCGGTCTCAACGTCGTTTAATTTTGTTTAGCACTTCTGCCACCCAAAAATGCAGTGCCCAAAAGGATGCGTTTTATAACGTTTGCCCACATTGATCACACATTTACATCGAAATTTCACCGCAAATGATGTTGCGGGTAACAGCTAGTACTGTATAACAAATATTCACGCACCACATAAAAACTGTTCTATCAAGGCTGCTGAAAAAGAATTGCACATTTCAAAACAAAGTGGCCGTGATAAACTAAATGGAAAAAAGAAAAAAGCTCAAAATCCTTCTTGAAATTAAATCTTCCTATTTTACAGATTGCTAGTGTTCGGCAGTAGTTAACTAGAAGTAGTTAACTACTAGTTGTAACTACTTTTGTTTTGAACTAGTTAACTACTAGTTAAACTACTTTTTTCCCAAATACTAGTTACAACTACTTTGAAAACTCCAACTACTTTCGAAATTATTTTTTTTAAATCCATTTTTTAAACATTAAATTATTTAAATTTTTAGCTTATGAATATTACTCACACAAATTTATTTTTTATATTATGTTATATAATGAAAAAAAATTATATACTCATAAAAAATCATATTTATTTATTGCAGTATTTACGCAACTTAGAAAAAGCTTTCTAATATATAATCAATAAATAGCGCCCGCACCAGCACATGCACAATGAAGTTTCATTTCAAGACCAAATCTTCATTATAGGAAGCTTTACTTCTACTCCAGTACCATGCATGCGTTTGGGATACCATAAAACACAAAAAAAAAAAAAAAAAAGAAATAATACCGATATTTAGGATTTCTTTTAGAAGAAAATACTGATTTTTATGATTTTTTTAAGAAAAAACTGATTTTTATCCTTTTTTTGGACAAAATATTGATTTTTATTTTTAAAAAAATTATATCAGATTCTTCCAAATTATTAAAATATAGATATTTTTTATTATAAATTTTAATATATTCTGGGTTCAAGTAATTCATTAGAATTTTAACTCACTCTATGGTAGCCTTAATGCATCCAGTCCTCTAGGGAAAGATGGAATAGCTTCATTAAAGTGCCAAAGAGTGATATTTTATCAGAGAACATTAAGTTTTTGGACATGCTGACCACAGCAAAAGCATCAACCGCCTCATTGGAAAAGATTTTTTTTCTACATTTGGAATAGTTAACTCAAAATTAAGAAACTTATTGGGGGTTGATAAGGCATAAAAACTGGCATTCTTGATGAAGCATCTAAATTGTAAAATTTATTAAACTCTAGTAAACATTTTATGTGATATTTGCCTTTTCTGTTTATATATTCAAAAAAATTTTATATACTCAAAAAATTATGATAGTCCAATCAACATATTTGTATATATATAAGAAATTATAGGACATTTAGTCCAGAAATATAAGCTTTATCCTCTGTTTCTTGTTGTTCTCAGTTTATTAAGCATACATTTTTTATAAATATAAATTCATTTTGAACTAGTAATAAATAATTATTTCAACTGAAATATCTTAAAATTCTTTGAAGACATAAATAATCAACTGAATTTGTGTGCGCAGACATATTTTGCTTAAAAAAAATCCAAAAAATGTGATTTAAATTTAAAAAAATACTATTTAAAAAAAATAATAAAAATTAAAAAATCACCGACCCTGCCTTGAACACAGTTTGAAAGAATATAATCTAAATTCCAAAGCATGAGAGTTATAAAGATATTTTGTTAATGAATGGGGGTTGAGCAGAGGGAGAATTTTAAATTGATATTAGGGGTAAACTCCTTCATTTTACAACAACTGCTGAGAAATTGTTACTTCTTAAAAACATAAATTATTAACTTTATTAAACAAATACATATTAAAATGGTTTTGTCTTTATTCATATTATCTTTATATATGAATTGTTCAGTGGAAATAGATATGTTCAGCAGAATTATTTGGAAATATTCAATATTTGAATGTTTTACAGGAATTTCTTTAAAATTGTTTTAATGATTAAAGATAATATTGAGTTGAATTATTAGGATTAAATATTTAAGAACAAGCCTAAAAATCGAAATTCAAATGAATTATACTTAAAAGTAGTTAACTACTTTTGGAGAACAGTTAACTACTAGTTACAACTAGTCTCAGAAAAAAGTAGTTAACTACTCTTGTTTAGAGTAGTTAGTAGTTGGTAGTTAACTACTTTTTGACGAGTAGTTGCCGAACACTGCAGATTGCATACAGGTAATACTACAGCATTTTTTACTGTATTTTTTGAAAAAGTATTATGAGTATAAGTATTATCAGTAACTACATGAGCCAAAAAGAAAGCAGTGGATTTTTGAGGTTTCATAAAATACCAATTTAATTTTCATGGGAAAATATCATAAGGGAATCCAAAAGGAAAATGTAAATGGAAATTGAAACTGACGAAGAACAAGATGCTACTTCTGAAGCTCAAAATTTAATCACTGTAAATGAAATGACAGAGGCTGTTCAAACTGTGCAATGATACTTAATACAGCAAGAGAAGGCTTAAAAGGCATTAAATAGTTTAGAAGAAATGAATATTTTTGTAAAAGGATGTTACTTTAAAAAATTGAAGCACAGATCTATAATATAGTCTTTTAAAAAGCAATGGTTACACCAGGTAAATAAAAGTTATTCTTCCATTCTGAAAATTTATTTTTAATAGTAGTTTTTTAGATTTAATATAAATTTCCTTATTAAAGTATAAATATCAATTCTTGTGCTTGTGTGTGCATTGCTGCATAGCTGTACTTTGGTTCCTGCATTTTCTGTGCGAAAGAAACAAACAGTTTCGACTGTAACGTGTAAATCAGTTCATGCGAAATTCCAATAAAGCGAAAAATTTTGAGGTCTACATCTAGTTCGCATTGACAAGGTTTGACTGTAAAATAAAAATCACAGTTTATGGCTTCAAAATGTTACTTTCATTTTATAGAAGATTTTGTTTTACTTAGTACAGGAAAAGAGGAGGGGCCATTACAATAAAGTAGGTTACACAAAGGAGAGGTGGCAGTTAATTCAGGACTAAAATAAATAAGAAAATAAAATACAAGTGCTAAAGATGCAGGTGTCAATTGTGAAAAAACTAAGCTAAAATGAACATGGTACAAGTATACAAATTTTTCAATATATATGAGGCTGATATAAATATCTTTACTACCTATGCTAATATTTACTTTTGTGTAGAATTCATTTACTGAGGGTATTCAAAAAAAAAAAGAGGCAATGAACATAATATGCATGATTACGTCAATGAACATTCATTTGATTTTTTCAATTCCACATTTTGTAGTCTTTCCCAGAACGGTATTAGCCAGGGGTAGGGAAAACCTGTCCAACCCTGCTTGGCAAAATCCACAGCTAGTGGTCCTACTATACAACTTATGAAGCTGTAATTTGGCATGGTTCCTACGTGTACATCCAATCTTTTCACAAATTAAGATTTCCTTTCAGGCCTTTTCAATCCTCTCATATGTTTTTGCTTCTGGTTGCTTCTTGTTGATGATTTTCACCCCCTTTTGTTCCTTGCTACGGTGTCAGAATATCATAAGGCAGTCTTGTTTCGATTGACATGTAGATCAAGCTTCAAAACAAAATGGCAGAAGGAAATGCACATGGTAGTTCAAAACATAAGAAGGAAGCTTGTTTTTTAAGGCCGTCAGTATTGGCAGATGACTGCCATGCTCGGCACTTGTTTTTCGATTTGATGTTTTAATTATTCTTAAGAAAGAGTTAGCTGTTTTTCGGTAGCTCAGTCAAAATCTTTGTTTGTCAATTAAGATGATTTTTGGTTAATATACTTTATTTTCATTTAAATTAAATGTAATTGTGCCGTACCAATAAAAATATTGGTTGATTTTAATTGTCATTTTTCAAGATTATACACTTTGCTAGAGTACTTTGCCTTTTTCAGATGATTAGTATATGATTTATATTATCAGAGGTGTATATAAGTGCATGCTTGCCTGCATCAGTAGTCAGTGGAGTAGGAGGGTTTAGTTTGTAGGTACTAGAAAGGGCCGTTGACTCGATGGAGTTTTAAAACTAAGTTGGATTATTAGAAAGCCCGGTGTTGGCCATCTTGGCAATGCGTAATGTTAGAAAGACGCATCGCAAATTAGGTCGTCCATGTTGCCGTAGATTTAGTTTCTTTTATGTCTGTGGCCTATTTCTGTTAATTAGGTTTTAATATATTGTAGTGTCTACGTCCAAATTAAATGTTGTTATTTTAAACTTTGCTCGATATTATTGAATTTAGCCGACACTTACTCTGCTATTTGACTGTATTAGACCAGTATGGTCAAACCCAATGACCATATAATTTCATCACAAACCTGAAGAGTACACTAGCTAGAATGCATGATCACTTGTACGTTTAGGGAGCAGTTTAATGAATTGAGTACAATGGTATTGCATTCTTCCTACATAATCACAAGCAAAGTCTATAACCTTTTGTCAAAAGACAGGAAGCCTTTGGAGACCATTGGCAAGGTGTTGATCATTGATGCGAGCGACAGAGTGCCCTACTGCATGGAATCCAACTGAAAGGTAATGAAATCGGAGGCCTCAGAGGGATTCCTTTAATTTTGGAAACAGATCAAAGTCACAAGAACTTATGTCAGGTGAGTAGGGAAGGTGTTCCAAGATCTCCTACTGCCGCCGTCGCAATAGGAGAGCGACATTGTTTGCGACATGACAAAGCACATTGTGATGCAGCATAATAGGGAGGTTTTGTTTTGCAATAAATGTGGACATTTGGGCAGCATAGCCGGAAGCAGATGGTGCTGTAGAAATCAGCAACAGTTGTCTGTCATGATTGTTTGTCCTGCAGGCCCAGCGTGCGTAAGAATTATACCCTCCCAGTCCCCCCGTCCCATATGCCACAATCAGCTTAACCTTCACCCTGCTCGATTCCTGTCAAAACATCTGTAGACGTGGTGAATTCAGGTGACGGCCTTCATTTGATTGATGCTTTAATTCAGGTTCGTTAGCTCATGCCCGTCTCATCAATGCCAACAATAGGCTGCAGAAATGCATCTCCTTCAGCACGGTATCTCTCCAGGTGGATGCTAGCCCCAGTGCATACCGGCGCCATTTCTGCTCTTTGGTGAGTCGATGTGGAACCCTTCTAACTAGATTGACTGGTTTTTGCACTCTACACATCGACAACTGCGCCACCACACCACTCCCAAATCCATATTTCTTCATTTTTCTCCAAATTTTGATGCTAGTGGGGCACGGTTAAATATTGAGAGTATTTAATAAAACCTTTTGTGGGTTATAACTGAACTATTACGTAACAGCTTTACTGTATGCCAGTAAAAACTTTAGGATTTATTTCAAAAAAAAAAATTTCTGACTTTTACTGTCAAAATGCACGCAGCTAAATATTGAGCAATAGTCAAGAAAATTTGTGTGTGTTTAAACTACCCTACTACACAACTTTTGTGCACTATGCCAAAATCTATTTCGAAAAAAAAAATCGGCTCACTTTACTGTACATGTGTCTGGAGCTAACGTGAAGTCTGATAGCTTTTGGAATTTGATCTTATTCAGTACATGCTTATCTTAATTTGCCATTTTAAAGAGAAAGAAATCTGGAATTATGGCTTTTAAGCATCATAAGTCATACTTTTCTCCACCAGACGCCATAACCACTTAGCCGAAGCCTTTGGGTTTGTCGTAACAGACGTCTGGTGGCCCGTCTGGTGGCTAGGCGCACTTTGGAGTCTTCAAAGTAGTGAAAAAAGTGACCACAGCTTTTAAAAAAGTGACCAAAATAGTGACCATTAAAATGTAAACTTGTGTGTATGCATGTGTTTATTTTTTTATTTAAACTAAATATAACTTGAAAAAGAGCAGTTTCGACATCTTTTGAAAACTAAGCCTGAATAAATAGACCTTTTACCCAACTTTTAAAAAAAAATTCAGTCTATTTAAAAATAAGAATTTTTATACCTGTAACTATGCTCATAAATACCTATTTCAAAACCCATAAATGGCTAAGAGTGAGAGAGACAAAAATTTTTTTTTAATTAATTTCTTTCTCAAATTGTTACTTATTTAAAAATATAAATGAATAAATATTTCTTCAAATCGGCAGAAATTTCAAATTTTAATTTATGTTCAACCTTGAATAAAATTTATTTTGCAAATGCTACTTTTTAAAATATTTTTTATACTTGTTCAAGGGTTAGAAAATTTCACTTGAAATAAATCTAAATTTGACATTTTATCAAAATTATTCAGACTGAAAATACTGTGTTAATAATCTGTATCATTGTAGGAAACAAACCGTTTGATTATTCAATACTGTTTTTGTAATTTCATGGTAGTAACAAAATCCAAGAAAAACAATCTCTGACAATTCCCTGATTTTATGATTTTAGTTGTGATAGTTATATGGTATCACTGTCACGCATAATGTTTGCGACATATGCGCAACATTAGAGCAACATTGCGACATATGCTCGAGTATGAGTGGCACAATCAGAAAAATTCTTTACGGGTGGGATGCACTATTTTTTTCCCCCACCTGAACTTTGTGCAATTCCTCTTTTTTTTTTGGGGGGGGGGGGATGGAAATAAAAAGAGGTCATAATGTAATTTTCTGAGCAATATATTTAATCTGCCACTGCTAAGAATTTTTCAGGTCTAAAGTTTTTTTAAAAATTTCAGATTCCCCCCCTCCCCTCCATCATTATTTAATGATTTCTTGATAAAAATACAACTATATTTTCTCAAGATGCGTATTGTTTTTCGTTGAGAAATCCCTGATTGAGCTCCAAAAATGTTCTTTTGTGATTGACAGTTAGTTCGGGGGTGGGGGGAATGAAAGAAAAGAGAAATTAAGGTGGCTTTTTGAGCAATATAATCTGCAACTGGTAAAAATTTTTAGTCTGATTTTTTTTTCTTCCCTAATTTAAATATAGCTTTATTTTCTCAGGATTTGCTCTTCAAGTAAAAAAAAAAAAAATTAATTAAAACAATTCAAATCATCATTCTAGTTGGGAGGGGGGAGAGGTCACGGACCCTCTAGGCCTCCCCTTCTGGTTGCACAACTGCAATATCAAACCTTAACTTCGGCACACTCGGGGCCGGCGCGATGCTGAATTTCAAAATACGACCAAACATGGCGGACTTACAGGACCAAAAATGGCGGACTTACGGAACCAAAAATGGCGGATACGCGGAAACTTCAACCCTGACACACGTCTTTTAATGCAAAATTGCAATGTTTTCTTAACTTATAGACAGACAAAGTATTTTTTTTTTTTGGTTGCTCTGCTAGAGAAAGGGCAAAAAAGTGAAAATAATGACCAATTTTTTAAAAAGAAGTGAAAATAGTGACCAATTTTTAAAAAAGTGACTAAAAGTGACCAATGCAAAAAAAAGTGACTTTTAGTGAAAAAAGTGACTCACGTCGACCCCTGTGTTAGCTGAAAAAGCGTCCATAATAGAAAAAGCTCTAAAGTTTCATGGGACTAAAGTTGATAGACATGAATCATAGCAGCAACATTTGCAAAGCCTCTCAGCAAATAAAAAGGCTCTTTTAGAGAGTAAAACTAAAGTTTTGAGCCAAACATAAATTATTGAATTTTTTAAATGCAGCTGAATTGTAAGTACTATTCTATCTTGTCATACTTTCTGAAATTAAAGCTAATTATATAATAAATATGTTGTAAATGTATATTACTGTTCGAGTGTACTTCCATTCAAATTATTTTACAGTACTTATTGAGATTTTGGATTACTACTATACAACATTTTCCCCATTTGTTACATATTTTCACACCAATCCCCGCAATAAATGTTAAATCAGGGTTTTACTGCATTTTACAATTTTAACTTCTTGTGCATTTACAAATTCTGAAATTTTGCATTTTGATGCTTTGCTTATACTTTCAATAACTCAACTCAAGTTCTGCCTTGGTAAAGACCTGTTATTTCTACCACCTTCGCAACACGCCTGTTTTTCCCCATGTTATTCCTATTATTTCTGGCATTCGGTGAACATGTCTTTAAAAAAATAATTGACCATTTTTCCTCAAGTCCCCATTTTCCCTCAGGTGAACTAGCAACTCAAGACCATTTCGGCTACGTCAGGAAAGCATTTTACAAGTACTTTCAATTCCTTTTACACTCAAACAAACACATAGAAATAATAAAGTTTTGAGATTAATTTTAAAATTAATGATACCAATTTTAAAATTAAATGATAATTAGCTTCACTATAATCATTTAATTTTGAAATTTAGTTTTAAATAATAAAATTTTGCAGCGTTTAGTGAACAAAAATGAGGGAATTTTACAGAAGCAGATATAAAAATGGATTTCAAAATCCATAAAAAATTGAAACAGACTCTGAAAAGTGAAAAATACAGCCAAAAGGCATTAATTTATACCTAATTCACAAAAAAAATTAGCAAACATGCAGAAGGATCTTAGCATGCAACATTGGAATTATTGAGAAGACAACAGGAAGATCAAAAATTTGCAATCAGGAAGATGTGGGGGGAGGGGGAAAGGCTACAAGTCAGCAAACATTTTAGCACAATAAGGAATACTTAAAAATTAATTTACTTTCGGGATCATTAAGCAGAAATTGGAAACTAAAACACCTTCCAATTTTGGGAAAATATTGAAAATATGGAGAGAAAGAAAATAAGGGAAAATAGAATATTTTTCAAATATATAAGAGCTGCGACCCCTATAATTGAAGCATTATAATAAAATACTACAACACAAGCTATTAAATTAATCTCTAATAAATTTATGTTATTTAGCTGTTTTTAAGATTTAACACAAAATAAAATTTTGCTCAAGCTTTTAAAAACTTATAAAAAATGGCAAGCTTCAAATGTTCCAAAAAAAAAAGTTACCTCCAAAATAAAGAACTACATTGTGCACAATCTGTAGGGCATCAGTATAGAACTCCGACAGAGAAGTGTATTCATTGCTTTTCATTTTCTCTTCCATAGCTACTAAATCCATGTGTTTGAAAATGAGAAAATCATGCCTCCAGCGCTCTTCATCTGGATGAGGAATTCGATGCAACTCTTTGGTCTGCCGAAAGACATGTGATGGTGTCATACATTTACAATAAATAATTATACAAATGCAAAAGTGACAACCAGCAACAGGCACAGGGCCCAGCTAGGCTGGTCCTTGTCAATTTAACAGTCCCCAATGAACATCAAGAGCTTCCTTAAAAGAGTTTACCCCACTGCAAATAACAGCCGTTTCCGGTAAACTATTCCAACTGGCTACAACCTTATTGAAATTGTAATTTTTCCCAATTTCAAGATTAGCCGGAGATTTGAAAAGCTTAAAATAGGGGTCTTCAACCTTTTACGTTCGAGGGCCACATCCATTAGCTCGAGAAGCTTGGCGGGCCACACCGTAGGTGATTCTTAGTTAAAAATAATTCTGAACTTCACACAAAATTTTCCGAAAAATTATACACCACGAATTGAAGAAAAAACAACAACTGTTAGGCGTATCTCCCCCAGTACCAGATCTTTCGGTGTTCGGTGGCGGGGGAAAACTTCAAAATGCCTTCCATCACATCTCCATCCAATTATTGTTCATATTTCTTAAACTTTTATACACTGGCCAATTTTGCGGTTTTTTCACTAGTGGGTTATTGCTAAACCCATAAAACTATCGTTAACGTTTATACGGCATGGCCCTTTCAGCTCTACATTAGGGGGGTAGACCCATACAGAGAGTCCCTCCTAAACTGGTGGTATGAAATTCTGTCAGTCGAAGGGGGTCCGGGGGAATTTTGAAAACCATATGCGAACTGGTGCATTTTGAGACCTTTGTAGATGCATTTGGGATTGCAAAAATATTAGGAAAAAAGCAAACAAAAACATTTAAAAATTAAATCGCTTTTACTCATAAAAATATTCATAGAAATGCAGAACAAAGTAAGTTTTTTTAAACCCTGAGGCAGTGACCCCCTTCCCTTCTTACTAACGCCCATATCGCCGAGCTACACGTCTGACTTCTCAAACAACACTAACAAGCTTCCCCCTTGCCCCAAAAGGATGCTTTGAAAATTTATAAAAGAAAAACTATTGTATTGTTTAAGCATGCCATGAATTAGATTTCACTACCACTAACTCCTCTCCTCCCCGCCCCTAAAAAAAAAGGAAGCTTTGAAAATTTGTGAAAGAAAAAGTATTAATCGAGCATAGCATGATTTATATTTCACTATAACAAGAGGAAAATACCTTTACATTTTTAAATTTAAATATTTTAATTTTTGACATTGCAAAATTTGCCGCCCCTTAAAACTGCCTTCCCAGAAGCCCTTGCCTAACACAGGAGGCGGCGGATTGATCAACGACGCAACATATGCAGCATCCCTCAATTTCAGTGTTTCCAATAGTTTATACAAAAAGTTATTATGCTCTAAACAACAAGGGATATCGTGTTTACATTCCTAATGAGAGAAAAGTTATTGAATCACTACATATAAAGTTTGATGAGTCTAAAAATGGAGTAGAAACCCTTTTTGGGAAAGAGAAAGTTAAAGAGGTTGTAAATTTTGATTTGAGTTCAGAACATAATACTTTGGGAAACATAGAGGAAGTAGATACTCCACAGAGACAGTGAGGAAATAGATACACCACATGAAGACACAGAAAACGAAGGAGAAAATAAATTGAACGCAATTAACATTAATGAATGGTTAAGTGCAAAAAATCCTAGGAATATAGGGGATAGGATAAATGTGCATTATTTTGCTCCTATTACTAATGAGAAACTAAGGTCAATGAATGATGCAGAGAAATATTGTAGGAAACAAAATTTTGCATTTGAACCTGAAAAATTTTCTTTTAAATCTAATGTAACTGATAGTAGTGAATCCTTTAACCACACATATCAGGATTTTAGTTACAGGGATGAACAATTAGATAACATATTTCAGGAGTAAGTAGACAATATTGAATTACCCCAAAACTACCAGGAAACACAAAACTGAGTAGAAAAAGAAAAATGGGATTTAGCAATGAGTGAAGAAATTCAAATGATGAGAGATAGACAAGTATGGGAGTTAGTTAATCCACCAAAATATGCAATGGTGATAGGTAGTAAATGGGTTTATAGTATAAAAACTGATAAAAAAAAACGATCCTAAGAAGTACAAAGCAAGATTAGTTGCTCAAGGTTACAAGCAAAGACCTGGAATTGATTATAATGATATATTTTCACCAGTAGTAAACTTTGCAATTATAAAACTTGTTTATTTTATTAGTGTCTTTATTAAATTGGTATCATGTACAAATTGACACAAAATCTGCATATTTATATGGGGAGTTAAAAGAACAAGTGTATATGAAATAACCTATGGGATTTGTAGTTCAAGGTTGTGAAAAACAGGTATGTTCACTAAAGAAAGCAATTTATGGTTTACATCATGGTCGTGAATGGAACTTAGAGTTAGATAATATATTATTAGATTTAGGATTTGTTAAAATGAAATGGTGTAACTGTACTTATAAAATGGATAATTTAATATTGTTTGTGTATGTAGATGATAGAATGATATTTGCCAAAAAGAAACTGGAGTTAAGTAATGCTATCAATCTAATTAAGAATAAGTTAGATATAACTGAATTGGATGAAGTAAACTCTTTATTGGGAGTGAACTTTAAAAAACATGGTAATGATACATATTTACATCAGAAAACATTGAGAAATTAATGAAAATCTTTGAGGATTTACTTAAGAGTCATGTAAAATTGCTATTTAAAAGTGGGGAATGTTTCACCTGAGAAAATTAAGGAAGAAGAGATTATAGAAAATGAAGTAATGCAAAAGTTTCCTTATAGGTCACTTATTGGGTGTTTGTCATTTTTTTCCAATAAAACAAAACCAGATATTGCATTTGCTGTTAATACTATGTCACAATTTTGTAATGAGTATACATATCAGCATTGGTTATATGTTGTTGATATTATGAACTATGAATTTTCTACTAAGGAGTGTAAGATTAATTTGTCACAAGAGAAAGACTGTACTTTGTATTCCTTCTCAGATGCTAACTGGGGGAGTAGATTAATGAATAGGCATTCAAATAGTGGTTATATAGTGTATTAGTAAGCCCGTCGGTTATACGAAACTACCGCTATTCTAGATGTTGTAATTAAAATGGTTTGTGCAAAGGTGTCTGCTAATTCAAACTGAATTACATAGGTCAGGCGGCGAGGACACCCCTTCTCTTACTGCCCCACACTACTATATACTTATTTACTATATAATCAAACTGTTTGTGAAAAATATATATTTACCATCCAAAGAACTTATTGAAAATTTTATTATGCTCTTCAAAACAAAAGTTTTAAGGAAACTGGGGAAAAAAAATCGCTGCCACTCTAATAAGAAAAATATAAAAAGGGTGGACAATAAATTAAATTAAAAAGAAAGAAAGGATTAAATTAAATTCGCATATACATTATTTTTTAACCTAGATTGCAAATACAGTGAAGCCTCACTCAATATGCTAGATAAACGTTTTGATTATTATTAGTACATTTGTTACAATAACAATGGCAATTGCATTGATTTGTTTGTTCATACAGCAACTGTAATTATACTTTTCTCCACCAGACCCCTACCTGTTAGCCGAGGCCTTAGGATTGCTTACGCACGGGGAGAGGTAGTGGGGTCTACGGATTTTACATGCACATATCCCCAAGTATACATGGTGATCTTCAGTGGGTATCGAACGCGCGACCTTCCAGGTGGAAGTGGGTCATTCTTAGAAAATGTTACAAAATGCTGTCTTGGCAGTTTTAGTAAAATTTTGACACTTTTCTTTTAATATATGTGCATTTAAAGTTATTTTTCTTCACACTTCATATTTATTACATATTAGGACATAACTTTAAAAATCAAGAACTATTAAAATTACACTAAAACTTTAAACAGGGTTCGTACGCTTTTGGCAAAACCAAAAATAAGGACTTTTTAAGGACCTGCAAAAAAATTTAAGGACCTCACAAATTTTTCGAAATATACAAATTTATGTTTATTTCAAAAGGAAGCATTATTGAAAGAGGAAATTGATTTACCATCGTATTTTTATTAGGAACAAACCACATACACTTTTATGGAGCTCTCTTTGACTTGTTGCTCTTCTAATGTCTAATACAGTCAGGGAGTTAAATAATTATTGGAGATAGTAATAAGAAGCACACAACACAAGTATTAACAGGGTGCGTACACTATTCTCTGAGTAAAAATCAAGCACTTTCCAGTACTCTACATAACAAAAATCAAGTGTTTCAAATGAAGTACATCTAACCACTTCGAATACAAGTTACATTACAAGCCAGAAAGATTTCTTTAATACTATTTAATTTAGAGCACTCTAACTGTAATAAAATAACTTCATATTCAATACTCTAAAAATTTTATCAGATCAGACATTAATTAGATTTATGTGTTGTATAGGCTGTGTATGTAACGAGCCATAGCTTTACTGCTTGTCAGGTCAGACATGTGCCTCACTGAGAAAAAAAATACTGAAAAATCACGACATAACGCTTTGTAAAAGCTTATTAAAAAGTATATTACAAGCATAAACTACTATGCAATAGAGTTATAAAATACTAAGCAAGTCAACTCATTACTTTAATATTAAAAAAACGATTGGGGCATTATGTCTAACCAAAATAAGGCGTGGAAGTGGCACGGCATCTTAACGGCTAAAGAAAAAAACATGTTTCTGAGCAATAACTTCTTAAACTGAAATAACTATTTCATACTTGATAACTATAAAAATTTTAATGAAATGAAATAACTTCAAAATTAGGTGTGAAGAATTTTTTACATGTTTTTATATATTGAATTAAAATAGAAAGAAATATTATTTATTCAGTGCTTCCCCCAGGGTTGGGCGGGAGGGCACCGCGCCCATCTTATGCGCCCATCTTGCCCTTTTGTTAGTGGAATTGCGCCCTTCTTGTAGAGCTCAAAACTCGCGATCGCCAGTCGCCAACGGCGACCATTGTTTTCATTGAAGTCGCCATTGTGGCTACCATTTGCTAATGCTAAAACCCTTTCCCGAACTTTTCCCTTGACACGTGACCTTTTCCCAAATTTTCTTGTCCACTAAAAATTAAATAAAGAAGAAAGAAATAGGAGTTAATATTTGGGCACACGGAAACAGTTTTTTCTCCGATTTTTACCGGAAATTGCTTACAGTGTTTGACATTTCAATATTTTTCCATCCTGGAATTATTTCAATTATCTTGAAAGTTGTAAGATATTTTTTGCATGCACTACCTTAAATTTGCCTATTTGTCGTTTCATTTTAATAATTAAAAAAGAAAAAAGTATAAAGATAGAAACAGCCAAAATCGTGCACCTGTTTCGCCGAAAATTGGATTCTACGTTAGAGATTTTAATCCTTTTGCATCGGGTACAAATTTCAATTATTTTCTAAATTAGAAGATATTTTTCACACATGCTACCCTAAATCTGCTTATTTTACATTTTATTTTAAGTTTCTGCCTTTTTTTTTTTTTTTTTTTGAACTGTGCCGATATTGAACACGTGTTTGTCGAAAATTGCGTTTGGTTTATCACTATTATTCACCATTATTAAATCACGATTATTGTTTCATTTATTAAATTTGATTTTAGTATTGACAGCTATTTACTTTTTAGAAAATACTAAATTGTGGATAAATAAGAAATTTTTAGAAAATTTTTAATTTACCTGGATCCAACTTCTTTAAAAAACAATACACAATTATTGAAAACTGTTTGCTAAATAAACAATTATTGAAAAGAAGTAGTATTATCACAAATTATAAAATAAATAAGGATTTTTTTTAGTTTAAACATTTTACAAAATTAATAATGATAATGACCTCTTTTCGGGCCGACAGTTGCGAGATTTTTCGGGCACTTTTTGAGATTTTGGCGATTCTTTTTTTCACATCTCTTTTTTTGGCTTTGGGTAATTTTTTGTGGGTAGACTGAAACTCTTCCAATGATTCTGTGCTTGATTATATTGAAACTCTTGAAAACTATCTCATAAAATTTAGAACAGTAAGTTCCCAAAGACTAATAAGAAAATTCTTTTATTTTCATCTTTATAAAGGACCCATTTGGGTCAAATATGCATTTATTACGTCTGCAGACGTTGAGAAAACTAACCAAAATATAAGAGAGAGAAAGCTCTTTCAAATAAGAAACTATTTACTAGTCAAAATATGAAAAAGCATTTAATAATCCCAATTTAATGGTGCTTCCTAGTTATTTCAAGAAATAAAAGTTTAAAATGTAATAAAACTTTGGGGGGGGGGATGGCAATGTGTGAGGAATCCATATATTAGACATTTCCTTTTTCTCTCCTTATTTTAATAAACATTTATTTCAATCTTTAATGAAAATGTATTGTATTAATTTTGCTTCTTTTAAATTTTTTAAAAAACACTATTGTCATTTTAAGCTAAACCATTGCTTTCAATTGGTATTCTTGATTAATTATAATGGCATTTTTTGCAATTTTGCTGTTTTTTGGACATGTTAAAAATTTTAAAAGGCGTTTTCAGTGATCATTTAGGTCATCAAAATCCGGGCTCCAATTATTATTACTTAGCTTTATTGTATTAAGAAAAGATATATTCTTATTTTCTTATTATTCCTCAGAGGTGATCAGATCTTCAGAAGTACTGGAATGAACAGAAACACTCTCATAAATTAGTAAAAACGTATAACTCAGAAAATCCTTGCTAGATATTTTATTGAATTTAAATCATTATTGGTTGATGTTGCCTTGAATATACAAGCAGAATTTTTTCATGCTTTGCTTCAAATATTGAAAACGATCTTAAAAATGAATATTGTCAAATTAGTTTATATATATATTATTCAATGCTCAGTTTCTCTGTGATGATATTGATGTTTGACTAAAATGTTAAATTATGGCAATAATAAAGTATTACTACGGGAGGATTCATAAATGATGTCGCACTTCTAGGGAGAAGGGGGGGGGGTGAAATTGTGACAAGGGGAGGAGAGGGGTAACAGGAAGTGTGACATTCTGCTTGTGCAACATAGCGTAACATGTGACAATGGGGGAGGGCGGTCCAATATGAAAAAAAGTGCGACATCATTTATGAACGGTCCCTACTTCAAATTACGTGTGCCCTTTATTTCGATAAGATGCCCTAAATTTGGAAAAGTGCCCCTTTTTTTTACAGTAGCACCCTGCCCTTTTTCAATCCTGGGGAAGGTCTGTTTATTTATTTTGTAACAATGTAAAATAAGTACTTGAAAGGGGAGAATTTTTCTCCCCTTTCTGAAATTTAAAAAACGAAACATTTTTGGCAAAAAATTTTTTAAAACAGATTTTTAATTAGGTTCTAATATTTAATAATTATAATCAACAGATGTATCACTAAAACTTAAAAGCTAAAAATTCCTCGATTATCAGCGACATTTAGAGTGGGCGTGGCAAAATGACGTTTCTGCAAGTCCTTTACAGAAGCTAAAATTTAGGAAAGATTAAAAATAATGATAAGCTCAAATTTATTGATGTCTAAGGGGAAGAATCCGATATTAAACGAGAACTAGGAAGTTTTGCCGAAGCCGATGCAACCAGATTTCGAAGTGCTTAAAAAGATTGGAATCGACACTTGAAAGCGCCAAAAACGAATCGTATGTGTAAATTTTACTCGTAATTTGTGAAACTTCGCAGGAATGTACGGTGGCTACTTTCAAAAATGTTCATAGGGGAAAAAAAAATAGAGAAAAAGAAATTCAAATTACGAATTTTTGTGGAAGCGAAATTTTTACTTTCCAAAATTACCAAAACTACGGAACTCCGTCAAAATACGGAAAAATCACATGTCTGCAGGTAGGAATTTGAAGGAAGGTGAATTTTCCTGTTGATAAGTTGCAAAGAAGTAGTAAAAATGGGAAAATCAAGGACTTTCCAGATATTTTTGTACATTATTCCAAATTTCCAGGACTTTCAAGGCCTTGAAAAAAATTTATTTAATTCAAGGACTTTCAAGGTTTTCCAGGCCGCGTACACACCCTGTTTAAATTGAAAATTGAAAACTGCAAATATCTTGCTGTCCCCTTATGCAAGTTTCAAAAGTAGTAAAAAAAAATATTAAAAAAAAAAAATGCTTTCTTAAAAATACCTATTATATAAAAGCTTATGTATTAAACTTTCAATTAAGCACAAAATGAAAAATATTCGTCTTAAATTTTTCATCAAAACAGGTCAATACTTTTTGTCCCCCAATTTTTAAAAAAATGTTATGTCCACTATGTTACCAAAGTTTTCATACCAAGATTTGCTAGCAGATGCCACCACTTATTTGAAGACAACAGTTTCAGTTATCAGCTACTCCTATAATGACTACCAAGTGCCAGATTGTTCTATTTTTTCTTTAGTGAAATTTGGATTGATTTATTAAGGTGAGTATATTTATTATATGTCCACTATGTTACCTTCTGTGAATAGAATAGGGAGATTAGACAGATTAATGATTATTAGCAGTTTTAAGGTATATATGACCTAATGAATTGGGGCTAAAAGTTAAGACTAAATGTTAACTACCATGTGGTAAACAAACCATTGCTATGTTTTTGTCCACTATGTTGCCTGTCCACTATGTTACTATGAAGTTGGTAACAGAGTGGACATCATTGGTAACAGAGTGGAAAATATTTAAAAAAAAAAAAAGTTTTTTAAGAACTAAATTAGTTTAATAAATATTTACATTAAACTTGATAAGTGGGTATTGATAAGAAAAATAGCACTATAAAAAATTTTGTGCCAGCTTATGTAACTTAATCTCTGTATCCTATAAAACAGCTTTGCTCTTGTTTGTTTTTCCAATGATTGATCTGTCAATTTTTCAAAAATTATTTTCTAGCTGCAGTGATATTCTTTACAACATGCCTTTATCAGCAGCTGAGAAACAGCGACGATATCGTGCAAAAAGAAGACTGGATAAAGCTAGAGAAAATGCCAACAAAGAAAAAGATCTTCAAAGGTAGACTGTGTGTGTTTCTAAATGTACCCATGGTAAAGATAATATTTTGATTGGGAAACCAAAATATCTATATGGCTAAATACATTCTTTAAGTGAAATAACAAAAATTTGATGCATAAAATATCTGTTGCAGGTATCATTCAAAAAAGAAACTCATCAATCAGATGTCAAATAGAAGGATGAGAATGAAGAGAAAGCAATGGAAAATGAGCAAGAGAAGTCAAAGATCCAGAAAGAAGGATGTTGAAAACATAGTGACTCCCCCAAGTACCCCAATAATGGACAACATTTTTGTACCGATACAACAGGATAATTTGATACCAGAACCAAGTTGTTCAGGGAACAAGTTACGAGGAAGAAAAAGAGTTGCACGAGACAAAGCAAGCTGCTATAGGGAACTGCTAAAATTACAAAATAAAAATTATGAGCTTCAAAAGAGCAATAACAAGCTGAAAAAACGATGTCAAAGAATGAAGGCTGCTAAAGACAAACAACTTCAAGAGAGAAAGGATCTAACACCTAATTCTAAAACAAACAAATTATTAATTGAAAATTGCTGCAAAGTACCAGAACCTATACGAAAAAAACTTCTTTTTCATTCAAGTTTGATGGATGTCATGTCAAAAAAATATCCTTCCCTGTCGCATAACAAGAGAGCTATAATTAGAGGAATGTTATCAGAAAAAATATTTAAACAATACAGATGCACAAACTTTCTTTGAAGTATTGCAGAAAGATACAACAGTAAAACTTTTTTTTGTACCATCATCTGAAATAGAAAGAATGCAAAAATGCATTCCTGAAAGAATGAAGACTGTTCCTGGAACAATGAAAATCCGTCAGCTAGTAACTTTAAACCCTGGAAAGTTTTACTACCGTAATGTATCTTGTTATTGCAATGGCAATCATTTTCCTGATTTGCCTTGTGCCTGTAATTTCAAAATGAAACTGTTTAGCATATCAGCAGATACTACACAGCATCTAAAATGCAAACAAAAGTGCCCTTCTCCTTCCAGTTCCTCAGAATCTTCTGATCAGGAATCTACTATCATATATGATGACAGTGATGATGATGAATTCTATGATCCTACAATTTCCAATTTGCCAGAAAACACTAATGATAAAATTGAAACAGGAACCTTTGTTACTGAATATCCTAAGTCATCTAACATTTTTTATGTGGGAAAAGTTTTGAAGATCAATGAAAATATTATAAATGTAGATTTCATGAGAAAATGCAATGTTTCCAGCAAAATTGAAAGATTCATTTGGCCTGATCTGCCTGACGTGGCCGACATATTCATGGATGACATTGTGCTTGTGATTGACCCTCCTATACCTGGGCGGCGGGATACTTTCACATTTTCCACATCATTTGCTAATTATAATATAAAATGATTGATTGAGCACAGCTTTTCAAAATTTTGAATAAATTAAATACTCGCAAAGTACTTCTAATGTTGCTTTGCATTATTTTATCTCTTGTCCACTATGTTACCATATGTCATTTCTGTTAACGACCTCTGAACTAAATAAAAATACTATTCAACTTTAAAATCTGTTAATTTATCATATGCATATGTTACAAAATGTTTAAATAAATAAAAGTAACCCTGTTTTATTTCAATTTTATGCCCAATTTTTTACCAAGATTGAATGATATAGTAACTGATTTCACCTGGAGTAACAGAGTGGACACTAATTGCAATCTACATACTAACAATTTTTCTTTTATTATAATACGGACTATTTATCTGATTTACTACTTTGTATATATCATATATAAATCATAAACTAATCTCTGCTTCACTTTAATTTTTTGTAAACTGCCTAAAAATGTGAGGTAACAGAGTGGACATTTTTCATTTTGTGAAAATCATTAATCAATAAAATCAGTCACTTATTAAATAAAAAGTGCATACATTTTGATGGTTTGTATTAGACAAAGTATTGTATAAAAGATAAAAATATTAGTTAATACAAAAAAAAATTCGGAAAGATAAAAGTTGGAATTGTAACATTTTTTGAGAATGACCCAAGTCCGACGTGCTAACCACTAGGCTACCACGGCCCACTGTAATTATACTGTTGGAAACGACGGCAACAATGCAAAAAGAAAATGAAACGGGTCAAAAAAATCATTGAAAAAATTTTTGAAATTAATTTTAAAAAAACTAATTGAGTCACAACTTTCATTTTTGCGGCGACGAGTTTCTCGGGTCGTAAACACTAACCGTGCCGAATGTGGTCCCGATTGGTAAAACAGCCTAGGATCCTATAGCGGATAGACAGACAGAATAAGCCACTTATAAATAAGATTTTGGAGGTATACCATTTACTTGGAAATCATCAAAACAAAAATCTGTAGCTTTAAGCTCCATGGAATTTGAATTCATTGCAATAACTGATAGTGTTAAAGAACTTATTTTGTTTTGTGAAGTTTTAAATGAAATAAGTGTTTGTGAGGAGATTAAGCCAGTACAATACTGTGATAATCAAGCAGCAATATTTTTTTCTAAGAATACTCAGTGTATGAGTAAATGCCAATTATGCAAATTTTTATGTTTGGTTTGTTCATGAGCTGTCATTATAGACTGAGCTGCTAGACTGCATATATATACATGTGAAAATAAACTTTGTTTTCAGTTCAACTGGAAATGGTAGTTTGTGTTTGATTTCATTAAAAATTCCATATCTACGTTGGGAAATTTTTCCATATTCCGATTTAAAATTTAAATATTTTCTATTTGCGTACATATTTTTGGAGGCACCGGCGAGATTGGCAGAAGGAAGATAAGTATAAATTTGGTATATGGGTATTTATCATTGTATGAATTGAATTGACTGTGTCAGGGCAGATATAGAATTTAAAATGCTTTGAGGACGAGCTAAAGCTGCATTAACTAGAATTGTTAACTCTTTAGAAATGGAATTGTACAAAAATAAAATACTTGCTAGATTACATAAATTAGAAGAAACGTATAGGGACTTCGATAAATATGATGCTAAATAGACTGAAAAGGATTCGGAAATAAAAAAATTTACTGATTTATACTTTGATACTAGAGTTAGATTGCAAAATTTATTGGAGAAAATTTGTGTGATTGAAAATGTTATGCCTTCTAGTGTCAAAAGTAATTTTAAGTTGCCATGTCTTAATATTAAGGAATTTAGCGGTAGTTATACAGACTGGCTTACTTTTAAAGACGTTTATATGTCAATTATACATGAAAATGCTTCTTTAAGCAAAGTGCAGAAATTTCAGTATTTGAAAGGTTTACTGTTGGAAGAGCCAGCTGCTATAATTAAGCACATCCCCGTTTCCGAAAATGGTTACGACAAAGCGTGGCAAAAATTATTGGATAGGTTTGATTAAAAGAAACCGATAGATAATTCTTTGGTGAAATCATTTATAGATCAGCCAAATATTACTAAAATAAATGGCTCTAATTTACAACAATTGGCAGAAACATCTGACGAGGTTGTTAGAGGTTTGAAATCTATGCATGATGATGGAACAGCACGTGATCCCTGGCTTATTTATTTGCTTTTTCAAAATGTTGATATTGAAACTCGTCAGCTTTGGTCCCAAAAGACTTGTGATAATGACTTTCCTACTTTCGATGAATTTATTAAATTTTTGAATGAAAGAAGTTCATTGTTGGAAGTGTGTGATGAAGAAAATTTGAAATTACGTTTTAAACCTGCTAATATTTATAGAGCAAATTTGTATTACAATTTAAAGCCACAGTGTCCTAAATGCAATGGGGGGCAAGCAACAAGTAACAATCAAAGACAACCGAAGGAGCTTAACCAAAATTACCCATGGTTAAGATCAAAAGAATTGCTGAAACTCAGTAGAAATTAAATAAGGGTGATCATTGGTATTTTAAATGGTCATTGTAATCTCGAGAGATAGAGACATCTTAACATCATGGGCATTCTTGCTGACCCACTATGTAGAGGATGTCAAGCTGCAGAAGAAAGCTCAATACATATTCTATGTGAATGCGACTATTTCTCTGCACAACGATTTGAGCATCTTGGATAGCACTACATCGAACCCTGGGAACTACCCAGTTTCCCTGCCAATTTATTGCTGAAATTTGTCTCAGCCACTGGCCTCGTTAAGACTCACTAATTCAGGGGTGATTGCAATACAAAGTAAAAAACCCTGAAAACTTTTTATGCAAAAAGTCGGTATCACTTTTTACGCACCGTAAATTATACGACAGCTTTTATACACATGTAGTTACAACGACATGTTTAAAATAACTTTTGAAATTAAAATTTATATTTTACTTACCTACTTCTAACTAATAAGAAAAATTTAATTTATTTATTTTTTGAAAATAAATTGTAATTTATAGTAAAACATAATGAATAGGAATTTCCCATGACTACATATTTTTTGCCAAATTTTTGCAGTGAAATACTTTTTCCATTTAGAGTTATTATTTTTTCATTTATTTGTCAAATATTTGCAACTTTTAAAATAAAAGTTGAGAAAATACAGTCAACTCTCTGAAATCCGCACTGCTTGGGACCAAGGGTTGGACGGATTTTAGAATTTAGAGGATTTCGGATCATTGATCTGTGTATGCAATTTTCAAGGTTATAATGTTGCATTCACCTTTACATTAATTAAAAGATGCGTTGGTAAAGCACTAATTATACAGGCATGAATAAATAAAAGAGATTGATAATAAAGAAAGAAAATTTATAAAAATTAAATACAATATATATATGTGTGTGTGAACTTTAAATTAAATTTTATTTATGCAACTACTTTGTAAAGGTGCAGATTGGTGGTCGCCATTCACCAACTGGCTACTAAAAAGTTTTAATGGTCACCAAAAATTTCATTGCTGATCGCCACGTTGGCGACCAAAATTGTCTCCGTTAACTAGATCAAGGAGGAATAACATTTGTACCATAAAATCGATGCAATATGAAAAATTTACACTAAAAAATAGCTTAATATTTTTGCTGAATATGATTTGAATTGTGTACTAAAGAAAAAATAATAAGAAATATCGCAAACCGAAAACAGATGCAAAAAGATTGATGTTCAATTACAGCAAAACGCTAATATTACGCATGACACGTGGCTATCAAAAAATAAATAAAAATAAGTTAAAAATACATTGTTTCAACGTATAAAATGCAGATGTGAGTTATTGTGAACATTTTAAGTTAAAAAAAAAGGCTTTTAGCTTTGAAAATTTAAGAAATTTCTAGTTTTTTTAACTAATAAGTTTTGCTGTTTACATCGGAAATCTTATGCGGATATTGGGTCCGCGAATTTGAGAGAGTTAACTGTTGAAGTCCAGCACCGGTTTCAGGAAAAGGAAGTAATGCGAAAATTTTGTTTATTATTTTAATTCAAAATAAAAGCTAAGCAAAAATTGTAATTAAAAAACAAAAAAGAGGCATGTTTCCGAACTCGTTAAACATCAGGAATTTACACATTGAATTTCCGAAACATTTGTTAGAAATCAGCTCTGTTCAGAGCCTCCTTTTCCCCCTACCTAAGCTGTGGCAACGGTTAAATACAGGGGAGGAAACGGGCGACAATGCAAGCTGGCGCCGTTTCCCCACTCTCTCTTCATATAAAAAAAGCTGAAAGAAAATGCAAGTCAAAGACGCGCAAAAAATATTTTTGCGTAACATTTTTTTATATATTTTACTCGATTATTTTGTTTTTCCCGGGATGAAAATCATGCATTCCAGAGGGCACATGCTAATTTTTTTCAACATTCCCATCTCTGATTTTTGCGTATATGACACGCTATAGCGCGTCCACGGTATCACTCTTAATTTTAAGCAATGTTCTTATTATAATAGCTAATAAAATATGGCAAGAAGTTGATTAATATTGACGAGTTTTCCTTAAATTGCATTCTTTGTGTTGCATTAACTTTATTCTAAAGCTGTCACGACAACATTTATCTTGCTTTAAAAAGTAATTTTGTGCAATGCTTGTTATAGAACTTTGGTACGAATAAAAATACAGTAAAACCCGCTTAAGAAGTTTTTAATTTCAAAGACAGTTTCATTATCATCTCCCCAATGTTAAAATAACCCTTTTAAAAATTTTGATTTTATTTTTTTCCCGCTAAATAAGTTTTCATATCGGTCATTTTTTTTCTTTCAAGTGACACTTTAGTCTTCTAAAGTTTTTTTTTTCTTTTTTTGCATTTTTTTAATTCTACGTAGTTATTCTTTTGAATAAAAAAAAGACAGAGTAGGTTTAGAAAAGCTGCTTTTCTCAACACCAAAAGTTCCAGGAAAACAGGTGGGAGAGAGGTCAGTTGTCAGGAGAACAATGATGACTGATAAGGGGGTGAACTCTTTGCTTCTCTTCTGACTAGGGAATGGTGTAGTGACTGACAATAAGTTTTGCTATCAGTGCCAATGAACCTGTTTGGTTTATGAGTTTCATATGGCTGCCATTTGAGCATTTTTACCATTACCGTTTTTTTAGGTTAGTCTTGCGGTACTTCAATTACCGATTCAGCTATTCCCGCAAGGTTATCCTAGTCCCTACACTGTGCCTGTCTCTTGATAGTAGGAAGTTTAGATTAGAGTGATTAGCCATTTTGCCGGTTTGTCGAAACAATTGAAAATGTGCCTGAAGAGGTCTTTAAAAGCTCGCGGCAATTGGACTGCTTCCAGTTACAGATTTCTGAGCAAAAACAAAACACTATACTGGATTTCTTTTCAGAAAAGGAAAGAGTAAATTTAATATCTTTAAACGGCTGATGTTTAGGTAAAGAATTTTTTCCTTATTGATGTTGTTTTAAGTACAGTGGTACCTTGAGATACGAGTGCCCCGACATACGAGTGAGTTGAGATACGAGTGCTGTCGAGCAGCAAAGTTTTGTTTTGAAATACGAGCAAAATTTGAGATACGAGGAACGGCCAGCTGCAATGGTACGGCCCACCCAGTTTACTGTGCCTGAGCAGTAAATTGCTTTGAGATACGAGCATATTGACATACGAGCAAGGTTACGGAACGAATTAAACTCATATCTTGAAGTATCATTGTATTTAAAATTAGTTATTAAATGCATGAATTTTAAGGCAAAACTAAAAATTATGGAAATGGATTCCATGTCCAATTTAAATATTGCCAAATGATATCATCCCTAAATATCATAAAGTAAATTCTTTTCCAACATAGAGCCTACCCGTTTGAGAAGTTTTCCCGCATAAGAAGTTTTTTTCTCTTGGTCCCCTGGAAAACTTCTGAAGCGGGTTTTACTGTATTTCTAAATCATTGACAAAGCGATAAGTGCCCAAAGTATTGTCATCCTAATGTAACCCTTCATGGAATCAACAGAAGTCAGATTGTCGCAGAGTGGTTTTCGCACCTTTTGTAAGTTTCTTGCTCGGGGGAGGGCATGAAACGAGAAATCTTAACCATAGGGAAACTAGAAAGTACATTGCATCGTAGCCGTTGGGTAAAGATTAAGAAAAGTTGTACTAATACTTTAGAAACTTCAAATATTTTAGAACTTTCATTTTGATTTATTTATGTATTATTATTATTATTTTAATTTTTTGTTCTTATTTATTCTTTATAGAAGTTCCTCCATTGAAAAAACTTGTACTTCACATTCATAATGCATACTTCTTCAATATTTACTCCATATTTGCATAAAGTTTCAATGTTTTACCTTTTCCTTTAGTCGGATGCAAGTAAACCCAAGAAGTATATTCAATTCTGTTTTTTTCAAATTAAGCAAAAATTTTTCGGGAATCTCCTGCAACAAACAAAAATTACGAGAATCAAATGTGCATAATCAGTAATGCAATAAAGGCAAAACTAAAGATTAGAAATGGTAATATGTAAAGTAACATGCTAAATTACTAAAGAAATTAATGATTTCCACCTTGAATTTAAAACAAAATAATAATAAATTATATGTATGCTGCATGAGCGTACACAATAGAACTACAAACTAAAATTACTCATTTTTTTAGGTACATATATACCAAAAGCTGTGATTTATTTTTATTATAATTTACTTTTTGTTTGTTTATCATTATCTAAAGCTTTTTAAATTAAAAAACGAATGAGATGTACGAGTACAGTGACCGAGTTCAGTTTGACATTGCACTAGATGGCAAATATAAATTCAACCCGTCCATCTCGAGAATTTGCATGGCTAACCAGGCCGAGTACTCGGTACAGGTGATAACTTCAATACACAAGTGTATTATTCATTCTCCCTCTATAAGGAGCACCCCCATAATCTGAACATTTTTGTTCGGTTCCAGGAGTGTTCAGAATAGAGAGTTTACTGTATTATTAAAATTAAAACACATTAAGTGGATCATGATCACTAGGAATTGTTCAAGGGAACCACAAAACTCTAATGATACTCTTTAAACACAGGGGTATCAAGGAGGGCCAGGTCCACACAGCAAGAGTTAGTTAGGCTAGGCTAGCGCCCAGCAAACCTATCTCGGAGCGGTAATGAGCATTCGTCGGACTTCACTTCCCCATGCCCGGGGATGACAACCCTAAAGCTCTGTGCTCTCAGGGGAGAGGGATGGAATAGAGAACTATGAATCGTTCATTGAATAATGCTAAGACATCTGAAGAGTAAGAATAATATTGTGAAATTTAAAAAATAATAATAATTAGTTCTAAAGGTATGAAATATATAAAACACACACACAGAGGGATCTATAAAGTTTTGCTTGAAATAGAGGTTGTAAATGCGACACATTTTAGGTTTAAAACAACATTTTCTAATGCCAAAATCAATTTTTAGAATTTTTTTAATGATTAAATGCAAAGATTTTTTTAAAAATTACTTTATTTAAATCATGCTTTAAATCAAACTGTTAAAAGCAACGAACCCTGCCCCTTTTCCCTCCTATGCATTAAAGGGAGGATAGCATACACACAACAGCTGCTACTGTTAACAAGATCATTGTAGAAACCTGAAAGACAAAATCTTACTTTCTGAGGCAATAAAAACCTTACCTTACAAACTGGACAAATGAATGAATCTGGAATATTATTGGAGTGAGTCTTTTGTGCTGCTGTGAGACACTGCAAATGAAACCCCCTATGACATTTAGTGCACAGCATCACCTCTCCACCACTATGACATTTAAAGCAATACCAATCATGTCCATCTTGCTCCTAGCATTGAAAATTGGAATGATTACTCAAATATCAAAAAATTTACATGTTCTTATATTATATAACAACAGATGAATTAGTAATTTCTGACAGCATTAAATGAATATTTTTTTTTACTAAAATTGAGAGTTGAGTAACTTCACGTTATAAATGTAATGTGAATCCCGAAAACATATACTTCTCTTTATAACAATAAACTACAAATTGACTATGTCATGTATAATTCCATATATTTTTTCCTCAACAATGAATACTTTCCCTTATACACTATCTACCAAAAAGTATTTGGACACTTTGGATTTTAAACATTTTTTTTTCAGTCTGAAGAAATATTAAACTTGCTGTTCTGTATTTTGTACCATGGAAAGAACATACTTAAACTCACACTTAAGAAACAAAGTTCAGGCTTAGGGGAAATTAGGGAGCGGTCAAAAAATTAAAGAAGAAAAACAACACTTTTGAACATCTTGTATGAGAAAATGATCGAAATGTCCTGTAACTATCGCAAAACATTTTTAATTATATACGCAATGCTTACTACTGCTTTCGCCACTACGTATATCCTTACTACGTATTTTCAAGCTGTGGGATGTTTAAAATTTTGTATAGAACTTGCAGGTTTCAAATATCAGAACTAGATATGCTGTAAAAATCCCTCAGGCAAGATATACCGGATATCCGTTCGCTGGAAAATTGAGTGATTGAACGTGGGGTTGAGGGAGGATGAGCATCTGCAGTTTTACATCTACATAATTAATGAGCGAACCAAGGTCAGGGTGCGTAGCAAATTCTTTCAATGAAAAATAAGCACTTTTTTTTAAGCACTCAAAAAAAAAAAATCATTTTTGCTATGCAGATTACATCTCCCCCCCCCCTTAAATTGCTAAAACTTCTTAATATAAATAGTATAAAACTTATATTATAACATAGCAGCATTAAAAAAAGAAAATAAATCCCCCCCCCCCCCTTCCATGATTTCCTTCAATTTTCTTTCTGTGAAAATACCGAATAAGCGCCGTCCCCCCCCCCCCCCAAATTTGGATTCTCCTTGCGCTGACCAAGAGAAGCTCATGCCTTCCATTATCAGTTCTCCTCAAACCAAACGCCAAAGGATTTAAAAGTTTCCTGGGAATTGCAGACTAAACAAAGAACAAAGCTCTCCCCGCTATATTTTTGAAAAAAAATCCACCTTATCAATTTTTGGAGGGGGGGGGGGGTAGAGAGAGGGTCCTGGACTCCCTTCTTGTTGCGTCACAGCAATATCATGCACGGTACCAAGCACCAAATTCGACTCACAGGAGAGCGGTGTTAGGCCTAATTTTGGAACAGGACCAAAAATGGCGTATTCTCGGAAGCATTAATGCTAACACACGTCTTTTTACGCAAAATTGCAATGTCATCTTAACTCATAGACAAAAAAAAGGGACTTTTTTTGTTGTTTAATTGGAGAGATGACGCTTTTCAATTAATGGGAAATCGGCATTCGAGCTGAATAGATGAACGGAAATTCCGCAAAACGAAACTCTGACGCTTGCCGGTTTGGATATTGAAAACGATAATTTTCCCAGATATTTGGGGGAACTTTCAATATCCCCTGATAATTTCCAGAACATAAAACTTCCCTGATAAGTCCCTTTTTCCAAAAAGCGGGTCCCCATGCAAAAAATTAGCATATCATGGTTCTAAAGATACAAATGAATAATAAACCTTTTATGGCAAGAAATGTTTTTCAATGCAACTAACAATTGATTCAATAATAATTTGACGAAGAATCAAAACTAAAATCCAATATTTAAAAGCCAAAAATCAAATGATTAATTCTTGACCCAATGTCAGAGTCGCGAATTTTTCGCAATATTGATTACATGGACAGTATAAGGAATAACAAATTAAATAGGGTAAGGCTATAACAAATTAAATAGGAAAATATTATTTATTATTTTAATTCAAAATCAAAGCTAAGAAAAAATCTTAATCGCAAAAACGGAGGCTTTACGAAAATTCTCTGTCGCAAAAACGAGACCTTTTCCCCCTGCAGTATTTAAAAAAAAGAAAACCTCATATATCCGACATTATCAAGCTGATTATATCCTTAAAGAAATCTTTGGACATTAAATCTATGTTTTGTTCAAAAGAAATCAGTTCTGTTCAGAGTCGCTGCAAAACGGAAGTTCAGGAAGGGAAACGGGCGTCAATGTGAGCCAGCGCTGGCGCAGTTTCCCTACTCACTCTTCATCTAAAAATCATCTAAGAAAAATGGACATGCAAAAATATTATTGTGTATCAATTTTTCATAGATTTAACTTGATTTTTTTTTCCGTGATAAAAAATTACGCGAACCGGGTTACGAGTAATTTTTTGCGTCCCCACCTGCGATTTTTGCGCCTTTGACGTGCTATAGCACGTCCGCGGCATCGATTATGCTACTTTCCTTGTACTATTCAGGAAGAGAGAACTTATTTGGTACTTTTCTTCACTTTTTCGTTTTAGCGCCTAATCTGATAATTTCGCGAAAATTCAGGGGGGGAGGGGGCGCTTATTCGGTATTTTACGGTAACGCAACCCTTCTGCAACGCAAGCATGTTTCCTCCCCTCCTCCCTCATTTAGAGAAAGGTAGGGAAAACCAGTTAAAAATGGTAAGCGGAAGCCAGCCTTCTTTGCTTCTCGCGGAATTCACGGCGACATTCAGCGGTCGAACAAAAAAATATCTTTTTGCATAAGAGGAAGTAAGCACTTCTTACAAACATGGATGAAAAATAAGCACTTTTAAAAGCTTTTAAAAACAAAAGCAAAAACAAGCACTTTTAAAAACTGCTCCGCACCCTGACGGTTTTTAAATCGCTAGTAGCAAAAAACATTGCATACATATGTTTCGGAATTAAAAAGAAGCCCTTTACCAATTCATAATGAGTTGACCAACAAAATGTAAGTAATCCGAGTTAGAGTAAATAACTCAAATTACATACAATTCTATACATTGCAAAAACGATTCCTTTAATACCAAAATACATATATGTAATGTTTTCTGCAATTTGCGCTATAATTTGGTTTGTTCATTAATAAGCCCCCGTAAAGTACAAATAAACAAATAAATCACTGCATCGGAACAAGTAAAGTTCAAGACATTTGGGGAAAATGTAAATGTCATCCCTCACTAGCACTTCACAAGGAATCAAACTCATAATTACTATTTATAGAATAATTAAATAGAAGACAGGGAATAAAAATATACAAAATATATGCACATAAACCAAGCATAAAGTTATAAAAAATAAAGGGTGCTTTAAATGTTGGGGACATGATAGTATCTGCAGTATGTGCGATACTGCTGTTATACTGAGACGTGATATAATGGGGTTCTACTGTATTGATTGAACAATAAAACCAAAATGTTATGATTAAATAAAATATACACTTTCAAAGTCCAAATTTAAAATATTTTTACTTCTGCAGAATAATAATAGTAAAAAAAAAGCCCAATATAATATAAAAGAATAATCTAAAGCTATGCTTGCACAGATGGAAGTGAATTTCCAATAATGCTGCAAGAATCAAAAGTAGAATTAACAGAATCAAAATGCAAGATAATCTGATGGTGTATAAACTTTTTGTTATAAATGATGACATAAAATAAATTACTATTGATGATCTTGTTTAGCAGTGAATTCAGGAGAGAAAGGTCCTTAAACTGCATGAAAATTATTTACATACACCCATACAATTATTCATTTCAACCATTGTCAAATTACTCACTGGAATTTTGTCAGGCACTCTGTGGCCATCCTGCTCAATGCCAACCTTAGAACCTTTGCAACCTTTATGTCTTTTAACCAGAACAAGACCATCTTCTATTGCTAATTCTAATTGTCTGGTTAACTCAGGTGGTTCCAGATTGTATACTCTCCGCATATACACTTGTAACCTTTCTTGATTGGGTATCTGCTTTTGTTGTCGAATGTAGGCAATTGCATCCCACAAGTGAAGCACAGTCTGTGGACATGAAATTCGACGACGATGTACAGCCATAATCACTAATAGGTCAAATTTCTACTGCAAAAAAATAATCAACAGTGTCAAAATATCAAAACATCACTTGCATGATGATTTTAAAAACATATCATTAATGAACATAACACAATTCAATAACTCAAGTATGTTGGCAAAAGCAAATTAACAACTCAAGTATATAGAGAAAATATATTTTATATATATATATATATATATATATACACACACAAAACATATAAAATACAAAGCACAGTTGTTTTTTCCTTCTCCTAGTAGACAGTCTCAAATAAGGAATTCTATAAACTTCCCCAAATCTAAATTTTATATCAAAAGAATTTTGCCTTAATAAAACTAATCTACCCTTGGTTGTAAATTTCTCCACGTCATTTGCATCTGGAGCATGTTTGCGATACTAAAACAGCCAATCCCTTAGTAGGAATCATTTGTTGAATCTAATAGCCGAATACCGTATATTCGGCCAATGTGATAGAGCGAATACCGAATATTTGGCTGCCGAATATTAAAATTTCTAGAAAATTGTGGTTATAGAAAGTATTTCAAATAAAAAATTATTCACAAAGTCAAACACCAATTATACACAATCTATGATGCATGATTTAATTCTGTTTGTTAAGAATTTAAAACTATTTAAAATTAATCTATTTTTACCTTTGCTTTGAATGTAATAAAACTAAGAATTTCACCCACAAGTGGAATAGAAATGACAGGTTTTATGGTAGTAAGCATTAGCATTATTTTACTAATAATTTAATTCAAATGAAAGAAATAATATTGCTTAGTGAACTTTTACCTTGCTCAAAACTGTTTTATGAAGTTATTTTAAAAGTTAATATTTTTATTTCATGGGTTTTTTAGATACCTATTTTTAAAAGATCTATTAAAATTTAGTACACTTAACTGGAAGACATTTTTATTTTGAAAAACTCCAATAACTTATGCGATCTAAATATTCATGAATATTCTAGGCTTTTTGCAGCTTTTTCTTACCCAATATTCACAATAGATCAGTCTACCCAAACAAAGTCTGACTTCCACTTTGTTAATAATAACAAAATAAATTTTGCATATTCTCCATCATAATTACCATTGCCAACTTTTGGGAACAAATGCTAAATGTAAAATACAATATTACAACTTCAAAATTTGTTTTTGCTCAGTCAACCCTAAAACAAAGTTTAAAAAAAGTTGGGTTTTTTTTCTAAATTATTTTTATTGATTAAAATTATATACTTCTAATGTATTCTTTAGCAATAATTATAATACAGTTTTAAACGTTTAAATCTACTAAATTCTTTTTTCTTTTTACCTTTCTACTGCAGCAGAACTATTTGGTCAAATATGACGTTACCCAGTATTCGGCCAGGCCGAATATTCAGCTAGGTGATGAAATGACTATTTGGCCAAGCTGAATATTCGTTACATCCCTAGTACAAATGCAACATTCCATCAATTTTTGTGTTTTTTTTTTAATGTTATCAAAACAGTTACTTGGAACTGGTGTTTGTGATTATTTCTTAATTTGACTAACACTTTCAACTGCAATGAACTTTAAAAAAGTTTATTATTCGACCACCGAATATTCAATATTCAGCTAAAATTTTAATATTGGGCCACCAAATAAAATATTCTTTCTACGGGAAATCAAACACACTTTGAAAAAAATAAAAATTTCAATACAGTAAAACACCTTAAAATCACTATTTGTTCCATTCCTAATACTGAGGACACCATATGGCACTACTTTGCATTAATTTTACATTCATTTTAAACCCGGATATGCAACTTTTATTTTGTCATATATTCTCTGTAGTGGGTCGTACATAAGTTCAACCTTTCATTCATCTCCGGCTTAGTTATTCAATTCAACAAACATCTGCATATTTACGCATTGATTTTCCGGATAGAAGTGTGTGTTTATCTTTCTCCAAGAATCTGCAGACTCCTTGCAATTTTAAATTAAGAAAATTATCGAAAAGGCCGCTCTTTTGCATTCTTTGATGTCTTTCCTTGTGACTGTCTTCTGTCAACTATTTCCCATGCGTTTCTATCTAAAAGTAGAAATTTCACATTCGTAACCCACTCGACATATTTATTACTATTTAACTTTTCAATCTGTAATGTTGGAGTGGCCATTTTGCTTACATTTCCAATTTCGTGGATAGTCTGAGGTAATTTCTAACAAAATGATGCTATGTTTTCCTCAACGCAAAAATAAGCGATTCAAAGAAAACAGTTAACAAAAAAATCCGATTTATACACGCCGGCCTTCCCGAAAAAAATATTCATACCAAACTTTTTAGCTATTCCAGCTTTCCTTAGCTTTTTTCTAGACCAGCGGTTCCCAAACTGTGTGGTACGCATACCACTAGCGGTACACCAAGTCTGTCCAGATGGTACGTGGGCAGGCCAAAAAAGAAAGAGATAAACTGGACTGTTAAGCATTGCGTTGCTTTCTGTACTGATAGTGCTCAGGCAAATGACAGGGAAACACGGAGGAGGTTTTCCCAAAATGAAATACATTTTACATATATCATATATTTTATTTTATATACAGCTTTATTTTAATAAACGCTTTTCTCTGCCTTAACTATCAAAAATTGTATAATTTATTTTACCTACTCGACCTAGTATTTTTCTATTATTAGTATTCTGTTGTATATAATAAGGCTATATTCGCAGTGGTACGCAAATGGTTCGCAAGAGAAATGGTGGTAAGCAAAAAAAAAAAGAGATTGGAAACCGCTGTTCTAGACAATTTAATTACCAGTCAGAATGTACTTGTTAGATACACTCATTCCATCACCAGGGCACGAACAACCTCAATATCTCTCCAACCTCTCGGAGGAGTGTGACATTGTTAAAGGCCAGTAAGTTAAATTAAAGTAAATTTTTGACATAAATTATTTTTCCCAATTTTTGATAAATTAACTTGTGCAAAAATTTTATATTTAAATTAGCTAGTGCAATAATTAACTTTTTAAAAATTAACTTAGTGTAATAAAAGATAAAAATTTTTGAAAGTGTTTGAAAATTTTCTTAGTCAGAATTAACGGAAGTGTCAGGGAAAGAATCTAAGCTAAAAGAACAATTGCTTGCTCTGTGCAGTTCAATAGAAGCAAACACAAACCCCTCTTTGTATATAATGTTTCAAGAACCTTTTTGGTGTCAGTCGCTGAAGAATGGGATACTCAGCAGATATTTACTTCAAATCAAAGCATGAACTTTTAGAGAAATAGAAACTTGGGTCTACCATTTATTCATTCATCTGAGGCTCTTATTGGAAATACCACAAGTAATTGTTAAAGGATTTATGTTCCCTCTACACGCACAAAAACACCTGCTAATCAACTTGAGACCTTTTTAACATACACAAAAAAACTTTGTTTCTATATGATCTCTATACTTTTTAGGTTGCGTTATCAATGACCGATAAGAAAAAAAAACACTTGTGTGATTTTAATAATAAGTAGATAAATGTCTATGCATAGAGAATAATAAGTTCTAAATATCAATAATTCTGAAAAGGTGCCATTTAATGCCAATTGTAGAGTACAAAGTTTTTGTTTTAGGTATTCATAATGTTTCAGTGATTGCATCAAGGACTCGCTCATAAAACGTATGATTGCGGAGAAGCCGTCCTTAGAAAATCAGTAAAATGAGTTGTTTTAAATGAATTTTTGCATTAAATTTTTTTCCTACGTGAAAGACTAATTGAATGAAGCTTATGACCGAAATTACAGAAAATTTGCAAAATTTTTCACCAAAAAACTTGTATTTGTTAGTGACAAAAATCTTCGATAATTATTAATGTAAAACTCGAAACACTTTTGTTAGAAAAATTGCCTAGTAATTAATTCACGTTTCATTACGAAGGAAAATGTTTTGTATGTTCATAACATTATTTGATATTGTTGTAAATGAATTATTATAAAATGATTTTTTAAACTACGTTAGAATTCATTTTTTAAAGAAACAAACATGTCTCGAATCGTAATAGGAGCATAATTATGAAACAGGTCTGGGAGGTCTAGTTAAAATTTGTATGAAGTCATTCTCATTGGTGAGATTTTACTATAAAATCTTCAAAACTTTTTAATAATTGTCATTCAAAATTATTTCAATACAAATTACAATGGACCCTTTTTTTTAAAAAGTGTCTCCCTTTTCTTTTTTATTTTTAATGATTGAAATTGCTATTCAAAATAATCACAAAATTAAAAACACCCCCCCCCCCCCAGGGGTGTTGCTGATGCACTATAGTGCATAAAAGACATGTGATAAGTGAAAAGGACCTAATATTTGTAACCTCATGCACCCTAAAGGACATGCTATTCTCCAACTTCATTACTTTCATTCAAATTTCTAAAATCAAAAAAAAAAAAAAATCATGAAACTTGCATTTCTATGACCCTTCATAAACATCAATGATTATTTTTTTAAAAAAGCATAAATTTTAAATTTTTACAAAATATTTCGATTTTTTTAAAAATCTTTTTGAAATTCACAAAAACAGGACCCAGTTAAAAATGCTGGATCGAACCCACAAATCATTAATTGGTCTGGGCAAAAAGATTGTTTTCTGTTGTTTTAAAGCTTTTTTTTTTTCTTTTTGTGTGAGAAATCATTTTATTGCAATGCAAATTCTGAAAATTCAGATTTTCCAAATTAAATGATGTACAACATGAGAGAAAAAATATTTTGTATTTTTTTAATTTGATGTCGTGTTATTCAGGAATGGCCCTCATATTTTTAAGAGGAACTATGTGAAGTGCATTTTGTTATTCTCAGAATAGGACGCAAATGCTAATCGTTAAAATATTAAAAAATGTCAAATTAAACAGTGAAAACTATTGGGAATAGGTACTCACAAAATCAGTTTTTGACAAGAAACAAGAAATCTTCACTGCAGTGAAACAGAACAAGCCTTTGTCCCTTCATTTCAATCTTGTGTAGCTCCCAAGAGAAACCCTTGCCATCAAGCAGTAGAAGGAATCATAATTTTTATAAAAAGCTCTAATTTAGAGAGAGGGGAAAAACTCAGAATCTTGTAATGAACTATATAAAATACACATCATGTAAAATAATACACTGATAGAGTTTTTATGTACACAGAACAATAGTGTGTATATAGAAATCAATTGCTTTCAATCAATGATTTAAATCAAGATTTAAATAAGATGACTTTTATTTCTAAATCATTGGTTGAAATCAAATGTTTTAACAAAAATTAAAAGACAAAAAATGCTAAATAAACAATAAAATTCTAATATTCTACTAAAAATTATAAAAAAATTGCAAAGTTTTAAGTGGGGTGTTGACAGTAGAAATTTAATAGCAGTCCTCCTAACCAATAGGTCAAAAATATTAAATGACACTACGCCCATCAATTGGGCGATCGGGGTGGGGGATCAATCCCCCCCCCCCCAACTTTTAGAAAAACGTTGAATTTATACATGTTATTATATATTTTGTTGTTTTTTCCCTATAATATGCATTGAAAATATACCCTTCCCACCACCCTGCAAAATTTGAAATGACGGGGCTGTGTGACACTGAAATTGAATGAGGAGAATCTGCTTAATTATACAAGACCAATATTAGTTGGTTTAAGTATATTACAGGCAGATAATTGTAACATAATTAAAACTGATGAAATTTTGAAAATCTAGAAAATATCCTGCAGCAGCAAAATCAAGATAATGCAAAACTTTTTATGCAAACTCGTCCATCGGGGGGGATGGGGTTGGCTTTTAGAAATATAATATTTACCTTTGAAGTTCATATTGTTGTTTTTCAATAATATTTATTGAGTACCCCCCCCCCCCCCCCACCAACGAACACTTTGAAATGATGGACCTATAAAAAGCTGTTGTCACATGCTCCTTTCTTAAGTCTACCTCTTATTAAAATATAAAGTAACAGATATAACTGAATGGGGGTAAAAGTAGTATTGGATGTTGTAGAAAACTTTAACAACATTGTGAGTACCTCTTCGATGTGGAGTTTCATGAAAACCGGTAGCTACTCTAAGAGTATGATATTAGGGATAAAGAAATAGAAATATTGATGCTCATTGTTGCAAAAATCAGCAGCAATTGAATGAACATTTCAACATTTAGAGTTGTTTGCAGTAAGTTCAGAAATAAAATCAGGGGATGGAATTTGTTTTTTTACTTCTTATATCACTTCATGGAAAAGACAAATAAAAAAGCATTATCTTATTTTTACTATGAATTTAATTATTGTTAATGAATTTGTGAATGAATGTTTTACAAAAACGATTTTAAAATGGGAACTATATGAGCTATTTATTTTGAAAGGTGGGCTTTTTCTTTGTTAAATGTGAGGTATTTTTCAAGATCTGTATTTCAATGCAGTTAAAGGATAAAACTTCCATCCCACAAATATTAGAACTTTCTGATTTTTTGTCTATAAATTGTTTATAGATAAAAATATCAAAATAACTTTTATCTATAACAACCATTATCTTCACTTTTTTCAAAAATGGACTTGGCCCCACTTTCAAAATACATGGCTCATATACACTGATGGAAAAAAAAATCCCAACACCAAGAAATAATTATTGTAGATCAATGAAATTTCAGCAATACATTTATATAGGTAACGTACGTAATTGATTAATATTTCAAGATCACAGGTTAATTTAAGCCCGAGAAGAGCCATTGCAGAAGTGAAATACAGGTACATTAATAACCGGTGTAACCGCCAGAATTTTGAATGCAAGCAAACAAACGTGCATGCATTGAATCATACAGGTGCTGGATGCCCTGTTGCACTTGATCGATCAATACAGGGACGGTTAATGCTGGTTGTGGATGACGCTGGAGTTGTCGTCCAATGATGTCCCATACGTGCTCAATTGGAGACAGATCTGGTGATCTGGCAGGCCAAGGCAACATGTCGACACCCTGTAGAGCACGTTGGGTTACAACAGCAGTATGGGGTCGAGCGTTATCCTGTTGGAAAACACCTCCTGGAATGCTACTCATGAAAGGCAGAACAACAGGTTGAATCACCAGACTGACGTACACATTTGCTGTCAGGGTGCGTGGGATAACCACGAAAGTGGTTCTGCTGCCATAAGAAATTGCTCCCCAGACCATAACTCCAGGTGTAAGTCCAGTGTGTCTAGGCCGCAGACAGGATGGCTCCAGCTGCTTACCTGGCCTCCTCCTAACCAACACACGGCCACCACTGGCACCAAGGCAGAACCGGCTTTCATCAGAAAACACAACAGATCTCCACTCCGTCCTCAATGAGCTCTAGCCTGACACCACTGACGTCGCAAACGGCAGTGGTTTGGCGTTAGTGGAATGCCCGCTACAGGACGTCTGGCTCGGAGCTGTCCTTGAAGTAACCGATTGGTAACAGTTCGTTGTGTCACTGTGGTGCCAACTGCTGCTCGAATTTCTGCTGCAGACACAGTACGACTACCTACGGCCATACGCCGAACACGGCGGTCTTCCCTCTCATAGTGCCACGTGGCCGCCCGGAACCCGGTCTTCCTGAGGCAGTGCCTTCCCTTGACCACTGCTGCCAACATTCATGCACAGCGGATGCATTCCTGCCAAGCCTTTCTGCAATCTCGCGGAAAGAAAACCCACCTTCTCGTAGGCCTATTACACGAGCTCGTTCAAACTCAGTGAACTGTTGATAATGGCTTCGTCGTCTTCTTAAAGACATTGTGGACTAACATCAACTCACTACATCAAATCTCGACGCTAAACAACGCTCAGGAACGTTACAGCGCGTATTTAAAGCAAACCTGATTAGCATCTTCCGTGTGTCGCTATTAGCGAACTCCTTGGTGTAGGGATTTTTTTTTCCCATCGGTGTATATATATATATATATACAGTGATAACTCGAGATATGAGTTTAATTCGTTCCATAACCTTGCTCGTATCTCAAAGCAATTTACTGCACAGGCATAGTAAATTGCGCGTAGGCGCAGTAAATTGGGTGGGCCGTGCCATCGCAGCTGGCGTTCCTCGTATCTCAAATATCGCTTGTATTTCAAAACAAATCTTTGCTGCTCGTATCTCGAGGTACCATGGTATATGTGTATGTGTAGGTTTATAAAAACGTGTCTATACAGACAGGCCTCAATAAAGTTACCCGCATATAAGGTCACTTTTCTAAAGTTCTGGTTCGTTGAATATCCAATATGTATGAGTCGCTTATAAGGTCATTTTCGTGAAGTCCAGACGAGCGACTTTATATCGAGGTTTGACTGTATTTACTCTGTCAAAATGTTTGTTGCTTAGCACATCTTAAAGGGATTAGCATATTTTTCTCTCTTTTAAAGCCGATTTAAAATTTTTCACTTCAATACCCTATATATATATATATATATTATTCGCTTCCAGCTATTATCATTTGCAGTAATTATTTTATTTAGTTACATATATGTGATGGGAATTAAAATAAACAATTTAACAACACCCAATTTCACTATTAACAAAATTTAACAATAGTATACATTTCACAGGTCCAGATTTGACCCTTGAATATACAAAAAAATATAACATCCTTCAAGGTTACCCCCATGGTTCAAAGTTACATTGATTGACTGTAGTGAACTCAGCCTGCTCTTCTCAAAAGAAGAAGAAAAAGAGAAAAGGGGAAATTCTGCAGTAATAAGGCTGCTCTGCAGTTGGAAAGAATTTCGTTGTCAGGCTTAGAATAGATTTCGGTTTCACGAGGGGAGAGTACATCAACTAAATGATTGACACCTCAATAAACAATAAAATAAATGGTAACCAGTGGCTTAGAAGCATGTTTGAAGCTGGAACCTATTAATTTTTGGAGGGACCGAAACTGCTTGCTAGGAAGGGTAATCAAAGAAATTAGCTCAGGCAGTACATGTTACATAAAACGTAATATTATTTAGATCATACACAGCAATTCATAAAACACTTAGTTTTTATGAATTGCTCTACGTGTGAATAATGTTAAGTTCAATATTGATGAAAAAAGATACAAGGTGTGCTCAAAAAATAACAGGAATTTTTAAATTGCGGGTTTGGAGGGTCCGATTGACAGTTTTTTTCTTTTTGTGTTATGTTGGTAGACATACCCTTGAAATAAAACATAAAATTGCCAGCTGTTTTCATTGTTTCGTTTTCCGTTGGCAACCGGCAAGGTTAGAGGTACTGTTCTATTAGTTTGGCGATTTTTGTTGGAAGAAAGAAATGGATCAAAGAATTTGTATAAAATTTTACGTAAAAAATGAAATAAAATGTAACATAGTTCGTGAAATGTTAACAAAGGCCTATGGTGATTCTGTTATGAGTAAAACAAGAGTTTACAAGTGGTATAAGCGTTTCCAAGATGGCCGTGAAGACGTTGAAGATGATGAACGCACCAGACGCCCAAGCACATCAACAACTGATGAAATCATGGGAAAAGTGAACAAAATGGTTATGAACGATTGCCGAATCACAATCAGAAGTCGCTAATGATGTTGGAATATCGATTGGCTCTTGCCATGAAATTTTTTTTCTCAAAATGAAAGTTTTTGGGTATGAAACGTGTAGCAGCTAAATTTGTTCCAAAATTATTGAATTTTGAACAAAAACAGCGCAGCGAATGGAAGTTTCTAAAGTTACTAAATGAAGTCAACAACAATGCAGAATTACTGAAACGTGTTATAACAGGTGACGAAACATGGGCGTACGAGTACGATGTCGAAACTAAGGTCCAATTATCCCAGTGGAAGCACAGTGGCCGAAAAAGGCTCGCCAAGTGCGGTCAAATGTGAAGGTTCTACACTCTGTGTTCTTCGATTTTAATGGCACAGTGCATCATGAATTTTTGCCACAAGGCCAAACGGTTAATAAGGGGTACTACCTACAAGTTCAACGCCGTTTGAATGAAGCAATCCGTAAAAAAGGCCCGGATTTGAGGAAGGACAATTTGTGGCTTTTGCACCATGATAATGCACCTGCTCACACTTCAATGCTTATTCCTGAATTTTTGGAAAAAACAAAACTGTAATGAAGCCCCAGCCTTCATATTCGCCAGACATGGCTCCGTGTGATTTTTTTCCTATTCCCGAAAATAAAGAGAACCTTAAAGGGTCGTCGATTTACAAGTATAGATGACATTAAGAGTGCATTGCTGAAAGAACTATAGGCTATCATTAAGATCGAGTTTAATAAGTGTTTCGAGGATTGGAAGAAGCGCTGGCACAAGGGCATTATATCTAGTGGGGACTACTTTGAAGGCGACAACATTAATGCAGACGAATAAATAAGTATTTTTTCACAAAAAATTAAAATTCCCGTTATTTTTTGAACACACCTCGTATAGACTGCATTTGTGCTGTCAACATAACTTTGAATTTCTCCAATTTCCAAACAAAAATTATTATTCAATTCTCAATTTTGGTCATAAATACTAAAAATTCTGCGATTGTAACTTCTTATGGCGTGCACTAATTATTATCCCATGTGATGAGCTCTAAAGCTATTTAAAGCATTTACAGCTGAGAAATTGTTGACTAAAAAACAGGGTTGTTTGGTTTAAACCACGTTGGTTTAAACCAAGGTTTAAACCAAATGGTTTTAAAAAAAAAAACACTTGGTTTAAACCAAATATTTTTTCATTTATTTTGCACATTATTAAAAATTGCAAAATCCAATTTATGCAGAATTTAAAAGCACAGCACTGGGTAATTACTCAATTTGTAAATTAACAAGCTTTTTTTTTATCAGTATAAATTTTTCTCAGCTTCTATCTACATATCAGACTATTTGGGTTTTTCTAAAATTATCTCTGAAAAGCTAATTTGAGAAAATTTCTTCTCAGTCATTATAAAAATTGAATGATATTGCAATTGTAATTCCTGGAGGTAAAGAATATATATATTAGAAATAATAAAGTATCTTCATAATAACCAATTTGCAAATGTATGTTACAGATAGCAATTTTTAAACCAAACCTTTTTTCATTTATTTTACACATTTTAAAAAGTTGCAAAATCCAATTTATGCAGAAATTACAACCACAGCATTAGATAAATAATGAATTACTGAATTTGTAAATTAACAAACTTTTTTTAATCAGTGTATTTTTTTTTTCTAAATTATTCTCTTCTTTTTTAAAAATATATTTAATCTTTAATCAGAAAAAAAAAGTTTGTACATTGTACTACTTTTATAAAATTGCTTTTGCTTTTATAAATATATTTAATCAGGATAAATAAAGTTTGTACAGTGGAACCTCGGTAGCTCGACACGCGGATAAGTCGACTACATCGGTAAGTCGACATTTCAGTACCTTATGGTTGGCCCAATGTTAATTTCAATGGATGAAGAACTCTCTAACTCGACATACAATTTCAAGGAACCCCTATAAGTCGACCTCCATTTTGTATTCTTATTTACTTTTTCTTCTGGTATTTTTTCACGGTGTACAATTCTCAGAATTTTGCAGTGATGTTTCTTTGTCCATGAATCAATTCTTTTATCGAAAGTGTTCCTGGAAGATTCCTCTATTCCCCTTGTACTCTGGGGAGTCAGAAACCCAACACCCAACAATAAGCATGCTCTTCGTAGAGGTGGTCAAGGTGACCTCTCTTTATCCTGTCGGTCACTGCTTGAGACTTGAGAGTGACTGAAGTCTATGAAAAGGTGCAAACACACTTCGCGCATGCGCTCATGCGATAACACTTACAATCACTGAAAGCTGGAATAGCCGTGCTTTATGCTTTTTATTTTTGCCATTTGCTCTTATCTTTGTCAATCAGTAGACGTGTCCGCAATGGCTCCTTGTAAACTGACTACTTTAAGCTTGAAATCGAAAGTAGAAATTATAAAAAAAACTTGCAAGGACTCAAACTGATCTAGCTAAAGAATATGGAATAGCTCGCAACACTATATCTACATTTGTTAAAAACAAACCAAAATTATGGATTTTTTCACATGAGGTATTTTGAGTTGATGTACTATATGTTTATATATTTATTTAATTGTAATGTATAACTTTTTAAAATAATAATAATAGATAAATAATAAACGGGGATAATTTATTCACTGGAATTGGATTTTATAACTTGAATGGTAAATAAATAACAATGCAAACCAATATTAGCAATTGAAATTACGGAACCTCGGTAACTTGACACCCGCTTATCTCGACATGTTTTTGTGTGCCCTTGGGGTGTCGAGTTATCGAGGTTTCACTGTATTTGAAAAAAATAAAAATAATGGTGATAATTTCTAAGCCAATGTTGATGATTTCTACAAGTGTTATCATTGCTAAATCCAGTAAGTTTAAGGATTTTTTTACTTTTAAAGTAAAATATAGCTACAGTAAGAGACTAGTAATCATTTGTTGGTATTACTGATACTGTAAATCAGCACATTATTTTTAATATATCTTTCTTTTTTGCTTATTTTTTATTGATTTAGTAAAATATGCCTTTGTGAAAATTCACCCCACATAATAATTATTTCTTTAATAATTTAGTGAAAGTTCTGTATAAGTAGAGTATTATAATATGTTAATATAGTAAAACCTGTAAAGTTGCCCACCTCTGTAAGTTGACCACCTGTCTAAGTTGACCACTTTTGGTCAGGAATGGACTTGGGGTGATCCCACGGTATTGCGCACGTTGCGGACATGACATTTTCAAACTTCAAATAATCATAACACAACAAAAAATTCAGCTAGATTAATGCTTTTTCTTTTAAAAGAATCAGAATACATTGTTCTTTATAAAGCAAAGCATATTTAAGCTTTAAAATGAATTTAAACTCTTATTTTTGAAAAAGTGGCAGCGTTGCGGACATGACGCAGAAAATTCTCATTTTTGAATGAGTCTTCATATATATGCTAAATTCTCCAAATTTTATATATTTATGGAAATTTCCTTTGGGGTACAATTTCAGTGTATTTTAACCTAAAGACAACTGGAAGATTTTAAAAAAAAGTAAACAATTTAGTAGAAAATTTTCCTAATTTAAAGTAGCCAGTGGCGTTGCGGACATGACGAAAAGTTTACTGCTTGCTTTCTTGCTTTCAATGACTGATAATGCTAGTCTTTTAGCTAGCATTATCAATTGCAGCATTGTATATTTTTCATGCATGGCTTAAATATCTAATAAGTTGTGGTATGTTGATTAATTTTCACACATTATTAATTTTAAACTTAATTCTTATAAAAAGTGGATTTTCAAAATAAGTACTCTCTCTCTGATAAGTTATACAATTACATTACAGTGTACTAATTACGTCATTTATTTTGATAGTCCTTTTTGACTCATGAAAAGAAATGTGTAGAGTGACCAAGTGAAGGATTGCTTGGCAAAAATAGATAAATATGTCTCCAGAGGAAATGGGGGAGGGTTTATAGTGGGTGGTGTTTCCAAATTTTCAAATTTGTTTTCTGCTACAGGTTTGAAATGATGTTTGAGAGTCATGTTTTTGTTGTTTACTGAAACTATTTGTCCAGGCCACCAATGATCATCAAAAGATCAGCTATCCATTGACTTTCTTCAAAACTGGTGGAAGTTGATGTTGAAACCAGATTAAGTGGTGCAGAATCTTCCTTTGATGGTAGCTTAGAAAATAATGTAACCTGATATGCATATTTTGAGGACTTGAAAAGGGAGAAATAAAAGAAAACTCTACTGAGTTGTATGTTATTGATCTAATAAAATGTAGTGATTTTGTATTAGGCATAAATTTGCATCGACTGAAATGTTCTCTAAACTTCAGTGTTTATTTTCCGACTCTCGACTAGGTAACGTTTTTGGAATATTTCCCTTCCTCTAGGTGTTTTCATTTATATTACTTCTTTCTTTCTTGATCACATCTAGCTAATAGCATCTCTAATAAAAAATTGTTTAACTTTTGTTTCAGTACCTTCTGATAATTTATTACTTCTTAACCTTCGACTAGCTTTAGAATCTAATTTCAAAATTTGTGTGTTGCCTTTTCATTTTGATTGAATTTTCAATTATTTGCTTTTTTTTTTTAAGGGAAGCATTTTTTGATATTACAACATCTGTTAGGGCAAGAAGTTTCTTGTACGGGGATTTTGGCAGTGCACTGTTAAGTTTCTTTACAGCTTTGCCCAAAGACTCTGCTTGCATATCCAGGCAAACTCGTGTCTATCTTTCGGTCTCTGTTTCGTCCTGCATTTCTTTGTGCTTCTTTATTTTTCACTCTTATGTGCTCTTTCTGTTCTTCAGTGAGAACATTAGAATGCCTGTGTATTCCTTTCTTGTTTGCCTTGTTCTGCTTTGTTAGCTTCATATTTTACTGCATTTGCTTTCAACTTCTGTCTCCTAATTCAAGATTGTTCTGTACTTGTAAGTGGCATGATAATTTTTTTGGGAAAATGTGCAACAGAAATTATAAATTTTATTTACTACTAAATTAGTTAAGCATATCAAAATCATTTAAGTAAATAAAATATATATTACACAAAATTTTACTAACACATCTAAAAAAATTCAGCTTGCTTGATAGAAAACTATAACCAGAGATAAAATTATAAGTATAAACCTGAGTGTAACCAACATGTGCATAAACTGTTTCCATTGTAAAAACATATTTAAGATTTGCATGTGTTGCCATGTAATAACCAACAAAACTGCTTGAATTTTAAATGTTTTTCTTTTGTTTATGAATGTGATATTCATATTTATAAAACAAAAATATTTTTAAATTAATGTTTCATTAGTTATGATGATAATTATGTTATAATAAAAGGCAACAATGATTAGTTTGGATATTAGTTAGTTGAAAGCTCATGTTTTTCTTAACTCGAACTTTTTCCTTTAAAGTTTTATGTAAAACATAGGGTTTGACATTATGTTTGAAATTCGTCATGTCTGCAACGTTGCGGACATGACCAATTTGAAATTTTTTTTAAAAATATTAAATATCAAAAATGATAATTTGTTTTGGAACACATTGCTATAACATAGTAAATTGATAGAAGAAATAACATTTTAAAGAAAATGTACGAATTAATAGCAGCGCTGTAATAAAAAATATAAAAAATTTTTATTGAAACGCCAACATATTCTTTTGCAAGCACTCTATGTTAAAATTCAAAAGGTAAATATGCAGTGTTATTGTTCAATAATTATGCAGACACATTATTTGCTTTAATGGATCATGTTTAATTAGAAATATTAAATGTTGTATAGGCAGAAAAAAAAATCTGTTTTGTCATGTCCGCAACTTTTTAACTCCTTTTTTTCAATATTTCATGCAATTTAAACTTATTTTCTCATCATTTTGACAAAAACAGTTTCAAATTCCTAAACTACATTTAATTAGCTTTAATTTGATATGTAACACCATTGAATTTTTGGAAAAATATTTTTAAGCATATCAGGTTACAAATACTGTGGAATCACCCCTTATTTAATGTAGGGAAACCTTTGTAACTTGACCCCCTGTCTGTATTGATCACTTATGTACGCCAAATTTCGGTGGGGGTATTATAAAAAACCCTTTGTAAGTTGGCTGCCCAGTTATTACTATATTTATTTATCTATAATATCTATCTAAAAACTTACTCCAGGATAATATATTTTATGCTATAATGTTAGACTAGTATTTGTCTGGATGGATGAAACGACAATATAAAGTTTTCCTAAACCTGTGTGTAAGTTAACTATTCGAGAAAACTACCTATGAGCACTTTTGTTCTCTAAATACGTTTCTTCTTTTTCTTCTAATTGATCTGGCCATTTCGAAAAATTATGTATTTTCAGGGAATCTCTACAATCAAATAAGTAAACTAACATTTTTATCTTTAACTAAGTGCTTCAATTTTAAAGTTGTATAGGATATATTGTAAGTCATTCAGATTACATTTATCTAATGGTATTTTAGATAATTGTTAAAAAATAGCTAATTAATAATTTTAAACTAACATTAATACATGAAGTTATATTTTAATTAGTCACAAATGAATAAACATATAGTGTAAGAAATGGAAAAAAAAATCTCCACCCTCTATAAGTTGACTACTAAAGTGCTGCACCATAAGTGGTCAACTTACGCATGTTTCACTGTAGGTAACTTTCTGAAAAAATAAAAACTATATTTATAAGGTAATTAAAATTCAAGGTTTTAACTTGGTTATTTAATTAGCTAGCAATAAATTAATTACTAATAACATTTACTCACAATTAATGATCTAAAATCTCCATGATTTTCCAAAAGTCAAATTGTTATTCCTACAAATGCTATTTAAACCAAAAAAAACCGGCTTAAACCAAAAAAACCTGGTTTAAACAAAAAAAACCGGGGTTTTTTTCAGAAAAACCAGGTTTTTTTCCAACCCTGCTAAAAAAGGTCCAGGTAGATTCGAAATTATTTAAACATGAACATCACGACATTTTCCAAAGTATACATCTACAGAAGCTATAATTATATTTTAAAAAGTTAAGGAAAACATAATACATTTCATTCAATTATTGGCACAATATAATTTCAAACAAACTAGCATGCTTATACATGAGCAGTTGAAACGTCGAGTATTAATTATTACCTTGTAAGATAAACTGATATTCCACTTCTAAAAGAAAATAAATAAAGGTGCAAAGCTTTCCTTGCTGTCAATAAATTGGATACATTTTCTTAAAACTGGCTATAAGAAAAAGGAATTTAAAGTAAGAATCACGGTAAGAATGAAACGCGACTTTCAATGCAGGAAAAATCCACTGATACTACACATCTGATTGGATGATCAGCTTTGCATGGGAGTTACTATGTTGGCTCTTTTATCGACAAACGTTAAACTAAAAGCGATTTTTAAAAACATGTATATGGTACATTTTTTTTATCCTTCCCCCTTTTGCTATGGCAATTCACGTTTTTTCGCGCTGCTGCAGTTGAAGACAGCTAAAAGTTAAATGCATGCATACTTCAATAGAAGAGTTCACTTAATCTTAATGAAAAGTTGGTGGCGAAAACAATTAATTTTACACGTAAATTTTACATAAAATATAACTACTGAACAACATTGAAATGTTATCATTTATGATAACTCATGAAATGAATTAATTTATCTTTTAACTTTTAACTCAAAACATATTTTAAATATGTTTTTATAATATATAATTAAAAATCTAAATCATAATCCAGGCTGCAGGGGGGAGGGGGTAATGGCTAGAGAGCCTTTTCTTTTTAACATAATGTTCTTCTTCTAAATATATATTATTAAAATCTAAATCATAATCCAGGCTGCAGGGGGGGGAGAGGGGGTAATGGCTAGAGAACCTTTTTTTTAACATAATGTTCTTGTAATTATCTATACTATTAATATATTATTAAAAGTTTTATAGCTACATTGTTTATTTTACACATCTGTTTATTTTAGTTCATCTGAGAGAATCTACAGCGAATTTGAAATAAAATATAGTAATCTGCTAATAAATAAATAATGGTTTCACATTTTTTATCTAATAAATATACTGAGATCGAATGAATTTCTTATATTATGTACTAACTCGTAATTGGTAAACCATTCTTTTGTTCAAAATTGGGAAATGAAAAGCAACTTTTGCATTAGTGCCCTCCCCCCCCCCCTCAGCACGGTGGCACACACACCTCCCAAGAAAGCACATCGCCCCCCCCCCCCCCCAAAAAAAAATCAATGGCGCAGTCTGTAATAGGTCTGCCGCAGTATCGGATTTTAGGGGGGGAGGGGACACTGGATTTCGCGTAATGAAAAGTTTCTGATGAAAACATTTTTTTTTTTTTTTGAATGAAATATACCAAAACAACATTAAATTTTTTTTCAAAATTACATAAGAAATAATTTTAACTTTTTAAAAGAAGCATTAACTAGTTTTCTGAGCTAAACTCAAATGTTTCTATAAATGCATGTAGAAACATTTCAGTTTTAATATGCATTTATAGTATATACAAGTGATAAATCATCAGTCTACTGTTAAGAAGCTTAATAATTAAATCGGGGGGGGGGGGAGATTACCTCCCTGGGCAAGAGGGAGATGTCTAGATAGCTTTTTTCTTTTTTCTTTTTAAGTGCAATGTTCTTGCTTGAAACTATGTATTTTTTTTTTTTTTTTTTTTTTTTTTTTTTTTTTTTTTTTTTTTTTTTTTTTTTTTTTTTTTTTTTTTTTTTTTTTTTTTTTTTTTTTTTTTTTTTTTTTTTTTTTTTTTTTTTTTTTTTTTTTTTTTTTTTTTTTTTTTTTTTTTTTTTTTTTTTTTTTTTTTTTTTTTTTTTTTTTTTTTTTTTTTTTTTTTTTTTTTTTTTTTTTTTTTTTTTTTTTTTTTTTTTTTTTTTTTTTTTTTTTTTTTTTTTTTTTTTTTTTTTTTTTTTTTTTTTTTTTTTTTTTTTTTTTTTTTTTTTTTTTTTTTTTTTTTTTTTTTTTTTTTTTTTTTTTTTTTTTTTTTTTTTTTTTTTTTTTTTTTTTTTTTTTTTTTTTTTTTTTTTTTTTTTTTTTTTTTTTTTTTTTTTTTTTTTTTTTTTTTTTTTTTTTTTTTTTTTTTTTTTTTTTTTTTATCATGAAAATAAATAACATTGAAAAGAACATAAAACTGTTTGAAAATTTCAAGAAATTCTTCAGTTAAAGAAAAAAAAAGAAAAAGAAAGGAAAGAATGACATTCCACAACATTGCAGGAATAATCCTTTTGATAGCAGCATCAAAATATAAAAACTATTTAATCATTTCGAATGAATGATTTGGACAGACATTAAATTTCGGCAGCAGGAATAATCCAGCTTTTCTTCGTGCACAAGAAATTCACAAGTAACACAAACCTAAAAGGAATATAGTGCAACACACACAAAGTTTAACTCAATACTTTTCGGAGAAAGTTTTTAATCCATAAAATAGCTAAAAACGAAGCACAACGAAGTTTTAATTACGTAAATAATTCATCACGCTTCTTTGGCATACAGAAATCTCCAATGATAAATTTTTATAATCATGCCGAATGATTTTAATTAAATAACAACACGTGCATATCATACAAGAATTTTTTCAAGAAAACTCCAATTAGACTTTTTTTAATGAAGAAGAAAAAAACATACATAGAGATACAACATGCACGTCATAAAGGAATAATCCAAAGAAGGATTTTAATTAAATAACAACACGTGCATATCATATAAGAAATTGTCAAGAAAACTCCAATTAGACTTCTTTTAATGAAGGAAAAAAAAAACACATACCCACAGATAAAACATGCATATCATAAAGGAATAATCCAAGAAAAGCCCAATAATTTTTTTTGCAATGGGAAAAACACACACACACATACACAAAACATAACATAAAGAAATTATCATCCATAAAAATGCCTGCTAAAAATTTTTTCCATAAAAAACACACACACATACACATTTTAATTCAAGAAAAATGAAAAGTATCCATACTAACCACATAATAAATCGCAACACAACATGAAAACGAACAGGAAAAATCTGTAAATGTGAAGTACATCCTCCGCCACTCAGATCCGCAACGTAAAATGATAACGAACGAGCAGGAATAATCCATGATTGGCGATATTTAAGTATTCGCCAATCATAGGGTTTCCTGGCATTTTTCGCCATGGATTTTTCCTGCATTGAATGTTTTTCAGAATGAAAATGTTTGGCTTTTGACTATTGCCATCTTGAAGTAGAAAGATGGAAACAAATTTCCTATAAGTGGCAACAGCAAAAAACGGCACAAAATTTCATTCTGAACGTGTCTACCACACTACCACTCCAGCAAAATACGCTACTGTGATTAGCCCACAAAAGCAATTGTTGAAGAGACTACTTATTGGCGACAAACTCGCTCGTTTTGGCAAAATACTTTGATTCAACTGCGTATTATTTCTAACAGCCGTATTCACCAACCTTTCGACTGGCAGTCAGACAGCGTATTCACGGTCCGATTTGGACTCAAGTCCAAAACGGTATTCCCCACCCCGAGGAGACAGCTACGTCTTACCGCGGTCGGTCGAAGAACTTCGACCGTAGAAATCGAAGGGTCCAAGCAGTCCAAACTTACAGCGCGTGCTCAGTAAACAAACGGCCATCTGTAGTTTCTTGATTTCGAAGTAAAGTGCGAGGTCAAAAATAAATACTCTGGGCAAAACATGGGAAATTCATTTGGGGTCGAGATTTCGTGACATAGCAGTACTCCTTTAGGGTGTTCAACTCCGAATGCTTGTTAAATAGGAGAAAAGATGATTAAAAATTTTAAACGCAGTTTAAATACTAATAAATTTGTTCATGAGACGTCGCCGAAGTAGCCTATTCAGAAACGTGCCGGTGTTCAATGCGGGCGTTAAGGGTTCGAATCCCGCCGTTGGTTTTCTTTCTTATTTATTTATTTAAGTAATTATATTTACATAAAAATAAATTTATTCAGAAAAAAGGCTCATTAAGTATAAAATTATATTTTAATTATGGTAATCATTTTACTTTTTAAGCTGCAAAATAACTAATAGCTCTAATATCACAACAATTCCTATCAATCATAAAATGTAACTGTTTTAAATTGTTTCATGTACGTAAATGGGCGTAAAAGTTCATTTTATAGCTTCAATCCTAGCCTTTTCTGACGAAGCAGTACTCATGTGAATGTTCAAGTTGCTGTTTTTCTACTGAATGCAAAAACTGGTAAAATAAAATAAGGGACTAATAAGAAAGCAGGCTATTTCGAGGCTTCTTGTTGGTAGTTAAAAATTTCTGTTAAGTAAATTTAAATCATAACACAATTTAAACTTTTTATTTTCTGTAGTAATTGTTTATAAGTAGTATTTCTATAATAATTATTTATTCTGTTTTTAATAATGTAAAATTGTTACTATACTTAAATATATGATTTAATATTTAATTAGCCTTTTTTTCAAGTAAATATAATAAGTTAAATGAGTAAAAATTAAAAATCAAAGGGGGGGATTGGAACACTACACGTTCGCATTGAACGCAGGCACGTTACCAGATAGACTCCCTATTAGCAAAACATCTTGCAACAACCTTGATAGACCTTGGTAATATACTGACAGCTTCAATATGAACTTCTTAAATACTGTTGAAAGGTTGCATAAATGTTGATATAACAATACTGCAATAACAGCATGTATGCAACATGGTAATTACCTTTAAATAACAATATTGATATTATATTACATCAACAACACTGTATAAGTGTTATCTGCATCAATATTACAAAAAATAGTTCAAATCAACATTGATTCAATGCTGTTGTCGTCAGGGTAAGTAACAGCCAATGGAAAGCTGTTGAGCTGCGCATGCGTTGGGGTAGAAAGAATTTTACCCATCGTTGCAATCGGCGGCGTGTCTCTCCCTCACACTCACACGTGGTTTCTCGTTTGTTGGTTGTTCAACAATACAGAGTAGTGTAGGGAAATAATATTTTCAGTAATTATGTATGCATTATCTCATTTATTAATGTAACCCAGGAGAGTAGATGTGTGGTTATCTACTGAGAAGACTATGAAAAAAGAATGGAAGCATAACGCAAATGCGGCATGATGGTCTAGTGTAAATCACGTGTCGAATAAAATGAGAACAATGCAATATTTAAAAAAAAGGCACCTTGATTTTATACTGCCATGTCAGTATATACTGTCGGTGACAAGGTGAATGCAATATTGCAAAAATAAGACACCTTGATTTTTATACTGACAAAGCACTGTCATATCAGCGTATACTGTCGGTGACAAGATGAATGCAATATTCCGAAAGTAAGGCACCTTGCTTTTATACTGTCATATCAGTATTTACTGTCGGGGACCCAGATAGCATGCTTATTTGCAACAAGTTTGATTTTTTTCATGATACGCTTTTGTTACGGCAAATTAGATGCAACAAATATGTGGCAAAACTGTTGCAAGGTTGACAACTTGAGCAATCACTTCCTTGCAACGCAATTTTGCTGCAAAAGTGTGGCAAGTCTGTCATGCAACGCATGCGCAGGCCATGGAGTGGAAGTTTGGCTGCAAAGAATGCGAATGTTGCATCTGGCAACACCCACCACCCACAACCATGTGCGAAAAAGAAAGAAATCGCCGGCGTGATCGTACATCGAGTTTTATTTCCTGATCGGATTAAGATGTGAGTATGTTTTCTTATTTGTTGGGTACTTAATTTGTTGAGATTTAATTTTAGCATGGTAATATTTTAAGAACGATTCATTTTTGTACTTCTAAAATGCTGGCCGTGAAAGATTTAAGGGTTGACTAGTATGTACTGTATTATTAGTGATATAGCTATTTATTCATTTAAGTAATTTACTATCGTGTTATTTCACTAGTAGATGTTTGATTTTTCCTCAAACAAGAATTTTTTATTTAAAAAAATATTCTGATGATTTTAGATTTCATTAACTCGTATTTATAGATGCATTTTTAATTTTCTCTTTGTGTCGTTATTTTTTAGTTTTCATATTTTGTCTGTTGCATTTATTTAATAAAAACTTCCATTTTTTCGAGATTGAATTTCTTTGTTTTGTAAAATATTCAGATAATTATAGAGGTTGCATTTTTTATTTTCTGTTTGTTAATGTTTTTTTTTTTAAATTTTCTCTTGACTATTAATTTCGTTTATTAAATTAATTTTGAAACTGAATCGATTGACTCTGTATTTGTTTTTTCTTTTTAAATTAGCTTTTTAATTTTTGCTATTGTATCATTTTTGTGAAATTTAGATGCATTGTTTGTTGCAATTCTTGAATTTTATATATTGATATGTATTTAATTTCAGTGTTAAAATTACTTCTTTTTAATTTGATGTTTTTAGATTTCCTTTTTCTCGTACTAAGATGCAATTTTAATTTTTAAGATTCCAAGAAAAATCTTTAATTTTGCTTTATAATTTAATTAGGGTTTTTTTTTTAAAATTCGTTATCATTTATCTGATATTTAGTATCATATTTAATTTTGTTGCTGTGGTACTTTCTTGAATATTATCTATTGATATGTATTTAGTTTTTAGGGTATTTAATTTAGGGATTTCTGTTTAATGTTTCAAGAAATAAGATTCCTTTTTTATCATTAAGTTTTGTTTGTCGCTATTAGGACTTCTTGAATTTTATCTATTGATATTCCAATTGATTTTGGGGACTGTTCATTGATGATGTCACGCTCTTTCCCATATATTTGACCCCCCCTCCCCCCTTTGTCACACTGCAGCGCTCCCCTCTCCCCCCTATGTCACATATTAAGGCAGATTTTACTTCTCTATTTAAATTCTTATTATTAAAGATGACTATTCCTTACTTTCACCACTTTGATTCACATTGTTGTTGTTTTTATAATTACATGAAAACACAAGTGCAATTTGTGATGAAGAAGAAAAATTAATTTTGCTTTTTAAAAACTCTGACCTGATTGTTAAAAAATAAGCAAAATAAGCAAGAGAGTTATTATGTGATGGCAAAAGAGCTGTAAGAATGTAAAAACAAAATATTCTTTTTTATCTGATCAGGTTATCAAGTTTGCTATGTGTATTTAATTGTGCGACTGAAACATTTAATATCACCTGTGGATTGAGCTATGAATTTGGAAAAAAAAAATTATCAACCATTTTAATTATCAGTTGATAAAGTTGTCTCCGAGAGAGGGTAGATTTCTTGCCAAGGAACTAAATCAAAAGCTTTAGCAACCATATGGTTCACCAGCAACACCTTCCAGATTTAGAACACCCTCTACCTGAACCGTTAATTTTAATAATTTAATGAATTTTATATTAAAATTGATAGCTATAAAAGTCTCAAATATAAATAAAAGCTCAATTTTAAATAAAAAACAGGTAAAACATGTTATAATAATCCATTTTTAAATATAATTGATGTTAAGGGGTACATTGAATTTTTTTTTTTTTTTTTCTTTTTTTTTTAACTTTATTAAAGTTTTCTTGTCAAGATGGAGGCAAATGAAATGCTGAAGGGATGACCTTGATTATGTGAGCTTTACACCTGAAGTGGCAAGAGCCCAACAAAAAGACTGAAAAAGTCCTTCCTTGCGACAGAAGCTTTCAAAATTGATTTTTTGTAAGTATGCTTTTCCTTGTAAAAACATTTTCAAAAAAATGAAATAAATATAGGAATATGGACAGGCTTAATTGCTGGAATGCAGTGTAAATGATGTGTAATTTTTCGCTTCATTCAAGGAAGAACCTGAAGAATTTTGTCTGGCATATCATTTCACTGTCTAAAAAGATTGAGGGATTCATAGAAGAGAGGGTCTTCATCTTGCATGTTACTTTGTTTTTCCCTCTTCTATTTTTGAATACCTCTGAACCAATATGATGCATTTTTTAAAAAATGTTTCTCTTGCAGCATAATTTATATTTGCATTTTCTTATTGAAATTTATTCATCCTCATTGACTTGTATATTATTATTAAATTGTCTTGAGAAACTATTTAAGAATGGTTTAGCATTTAAGTTGCTTTTTTTAAGGTCATGTACAGAGAACAATTTTTTCTAGAAGAAAACTTTAATAAATAATAAGATCTGTTAAACTTTGGGCTTAAAAATGTACTAGTGCAGCAAAAAATTCCAATATTCTGTTTAATTGAACCTTGAAAGTTCTCAAGATATTGTGAATAATTTACCTTGCCACTGTAAGCAAACACGTATAAATATGTATATTCTATGTACAAAAATATAGAGCTTAACTGTAACTTACATTAGTTGTAATTTTTTCTTTTTTAAAAATTATTTTTATATGGTTAGAATTCAACTTTTTTTTTTCTTTTGAAAAAACAATTTTTCACTGACTTTCGAAAGAGGTTCTGGCTGATTAATTTTCTATTTCAAGCCCTTGTTAAACTTACAAGCTTCTGTAACATTTCTCATAGTTTATTATATTTTATAGTGATAGTTAATGAAATCCTTAAGTCTGATTTTGCTGTCTATGGCTTATTGCAGGGAAAAATTGATTTGTTTCTTTTATTGATTTCTTAAAAAATTAGCATTATCCAGCTGGTGTCTTCATGTGAATGAATTGCCGTATAACAACAGTTCTCAACATGAGGTCATACCCCTTGGGAAGGTGTAGAAGAATTTCAAGAGTGTAAAAGTAACTGCAGTTTCTTCGATTTTGCGGTTACAATAATATAATGTAACCACAAAATCGAAGATACACAAAATAAACTATAATGTCTTTTTAACAATACAGCACCTATTTGTACACTCAACTATCTACTACTATTGTAAATGATTCCTTTTTTGCAGACAAGTTTCTTTAGAAGTTTTGGTGTTCTTAGTGCAGTTTTCATACACATATCTATGAATACAGAATTTCAGCAATACCATACATCAGTGATTCTCAACCACTGTTTTATGGCACTTTAGTGTGGCGTCAAATTTTAGAAATGTACGTAATAAAAATTATAATGCTTCTTATTACAAGTAAAGTTTGTTTAAATAAAAGGAGAGTACACTATAGAAGAAAACTTGTTTGTACAGTTAAATACCATGTTTTTTAATTTAAATTAATAAATTATTTTACAGTGTTTTATAGTTAAGTAAACAACTTTTTAACTTATCTTTTTCTTTGTGTGCTGTCAAATTTTGAAAACGTCCATAGTGTGCCCCGACAAAAAAAAAGGTTGGGAATCACTGGCATACATGACCAAATATTCAGCAAAGGTGGATGTGGTAATAACCTGAGATATGCTTTGTCACAGCTACAACCAAATGTTCAAAAACTTGTCAAGAACTAATTAATGTTGTGAAAGTGACAGCTGCATACCAACCTCACCTACACCCTTGATTATCTCAAATACATTTGATCTATATTTTAATTTTTTAGTAACTTATAATATTAATAAAAGCTTTTTTTTTTTTCTGTTGTAGGATGGAAAGACGCTTCTTGTGTGACGGAGATTTCAAACTTTTTACACGATTCAATTATTTTGGAAGTTATTTTAATATAAGATAGTTTAGAATGGCGTATTTAAATTTTTATTTTAATAGTTTACATTTTTCCTCTTCTTTCTTTATTTATTGCTTGTGAACTTAATTTAATAATTAAAAATTCATAATTTCTCTTTTCTTGGTAAAGGGTCACTACCAATTTTAAAGTAACAAGCATTTACTTACTTGATCTTTCATTTTATTTTGTAGGTGAAACACATATAAAATAAAAATTGAAAAAAACTATAGAAAAGGAAATTTTTTATAAAAAAATTGGCTTAGTGATTAGATATTTATTAGTAATGAATAAGGAATTTGAATTTAGCTTTAAAAATAGTGATGCAAGTTAAGCCATCTCTTTTTATTTTTAAATTATAATTTCTGTTTAGTGCATTTTTTTAAGGTCATAAATAAATAAAAATCAATCTGTAAAGTATATAAATACCAGTTAGAATAAAGATTATAATCCAATTAGAACAAAGATGTTTTGGAGATAAAAATGGATTTGCTTACACATACATTTTTTAATGCGAGATTGCAGTAGTTGCACTACTGTATGTCTTAGTATTACTTTATTGTTCTTATTTATTCATTCATAAACAGGATTTTTTTTTTAATTTGGAATATATGAACTAAATCTTGTTTGATCATTTAAATATATTTTGCAAATTTCATTCACTTCCAATCTTTGTAAATATATGTATATATATACATACACTGTGTGTACATACAAGTTTTATATCTTCTGAAAGCAATAGTGGTAATTTATTGCTAATAACATTGATGCTACGGTATGTAGTCAACTTCATTAAATATTTTCAGTCTTGTGATTTTTGAAGAGTGGTGGTCCTGCTTCTTAATTTTGGTTTTGTATTGTATATATAAATTAAGTGTTCTTATTCATGTAACATTAAATGTTCTAAAAATAGTAAAAATAAAGCTTGTATGATAATAAGCAATTTTAGTCCTGTTTTATTTATGTTTTGTACCAAGTTGAATGATTCTATTTATATAAAATTTGTTGAATGCATGATCATATATTAAAAATGTATATAATATGCCCAAAATAACTAGAAAATTCAACTCTATGTGCAAATTAAAGTGTATTAATCTATATAAACTAAACCTGAATCAAAGTTGTATGTTTCTAATTAATATAGTGCAAAAAATCTTACTTAAGGATTAAAAATGACAACAACAGCATTTGACAATCTAGACATTCATATGCAAACTGCGTCTTTCTCTTAAAAGTGGTAAATGTGGATATATTGGGATAGGGGCCATTTCACAGTATTTTCTAAAATTGTAGAGTCCGCAACATGACACTTTTTTTGTTATGACTATGTAATTTCCAGTTTAATTATCACTAAATTTTATTTTCAGATAATGGGCTCAACACATTATTTGAAAATAAAATTTGGTGATAATTAAGCTGTAAATTATGTAGTTATAACAAAAAAAGTGTTATGATGCGAACTCTACGTTTGGACAAAATACTGTGAAATGGCTCATAGCGCATCTAAGAGAAATTAGCTTAAATGCCACAAATTTGCATCAAATTTGATAGGACAAAAGTGAACTTTCAAGGGGTTTGCAGCAAATTTGATACAAGAAAGGTCAATTTGACTTTGCGTTCCAACTAGTTTGCTACAAATTTGCAGCAAACTTAGTAAACTTGCAAAGAGTTTGCAGCAAATTTGCACGTCAATGGTAAATTCACAAGGAACTTGCTGCAAATTTGATATAGCAAAGCTAGCTTTTGTACCAGTTTGTCTCAAACTTGCAGTGAACTTGACGTGACTTGCACGACAAGTTCACTGCAAGTGCGAAGTGTGGTGATTTCGGCACTTGCGTAAACTTGCTACAGTTTTGCTTTGAACTTTCAGGCTTGCATTATGAACTTGCTGCAAGTTTCCAATTTTGCAAAGCAAGGTTGCTGCAATTTTGTTGCAAATAAAAATTGCTATCTGGGGACAAGGTGAATGCAATATTGCAAAAATAAGGCACCTTGATTTTACACTGACATTACACTGCATACACCTTGACAGTCAATCTTGTGGCAGCCTGCAGGCAGTATAAATGGAGTAACATAACAATGTTGAGGCAGTATGTATGCAAGATTATCCATGCTGATATATCAACCCTTATGCAATATTGTGGCAGCATATTTTGCTCGCTGGGCTAGTTCGTCGCTGTCTCCTGAACAAACTTATTAGTATCTGAACTGAGTTTGAAATTTTAAGTGCTTCTTTCTCCTGAATAACTGGTCATTCGGCACTTTTACATTAAGGATTGAGCACAATAAAGGATCACACTATTATTTCACGAAGTCTCGTCGACAAATGAATTTTCCATATTGTGCCTTCCTCTTGTAAATGTTTTTCTTTCTTTATTTTTTTTTTTTTTACAATTACGATGCTTGAGAAATTTGAATATCGCTGACAGCGTTTGATCTTGTCTTATGAACAACTTTGAAACTTAGGGTGAAAAAGATATTCATGCGCGATATCGTCTACAAAAATCCACATTGCTGTAGTTTGACTCTATGAAGTCACATGGTAGCATTCAGCCAATCATAACGGCCTTATTCACCAAACGCGGTCAAACAGCCGGTCCGGTCAATATTCGAAAGAACCGATGTCAAGACCGCTGTCGAATTCCGTATTCACCAGACATTAACATCGTTGATCTTTCGACTGCCTCTCTTGAGACAGCTGTCTTGACAGTGGTATTATGATTGGCTGAATTCTACCATGTGACCTCATAGAGTCAAACTGCAGCAATGTGGATTTTTGTAGACGATATCGCGCATGAAAATCTTTTTCGTCCTAAGTTTCAAAGTCGTTCATAATACAAGAACAAACGCTGTCAGCGATTCACAAATTTCTCAAGCAATCGTAATTGTAAAAAAAAAAAAAAAAAAAAAAAAGCTTTTACAAGGGGAAGGCACAATATGGAAAATTCATTTGGGGACGAAACTTAGTGTAAAAGTAGTGTGCTCCTTTAGGGTGTTCAATCCTTAATGTAAAAGTGCCGAATGACCAGTTAATTAGGAGAAATAAGCAATTGAAATTTCAAACACAGTTGACATACTAATAAAGTTTGCTCAGGAGACAGCGACGAAAGAGCCTATCTGGTAACATGCCGACGTTCAATGCGAACGTGCAGGGTTAGAATCCCGCACTTGAGCTTTCATTTTTACTCATTTAACTTATTATATTTACATAAAAATAAATTTATTCAGGAAAAAAGGCAAATTAAATATTAAATGATATATTTATTTACAGTAACAATTTTATTTTATTAAAAACAGAATAAATAATTATTATAGAAATACTACTTATAAACAATTACTACAGAAAATAAAAAGTTTAAATTGTGTTATGATTTAAATTTACTTAACAGAAATTTTTAACTACCCACAAGAAGCCTCGAAATAGCCTGCTTTCTTATTAGTCCCTTATTTCATTTTACCAGTTTTTGCATTCAGTAGAAAAACAGCAACTTGAACATTCACATGAGTACTGCTTCGTCAGAAAAGGCTAGGATTGAAGCTATAAAATGAACTTTTACGCCCATTTACGTACATGAAACAATTTAAAACAGTTACATTTTATGATTGATAGGAATTGTTGTGATATTAGAGCTATTAGTTATTTTGCAGCTTAAAAAGTAAAATGATTACCATAATTAAAATATAATTTTATACTTAATGAGCCTTTTTTCTGAATAAATTTATTTTTATGTAAATATAATTACTTAAATAAATAAATAAGAAAGATAACCAACGGCGGGACTCGAACCCTTAACGCCCGCATTGAACGCCGGCACGTTACTGAATAGGCTATTTCGGCGATGTCTCATGAACAAATTTATTAGTATTTAAACTGCGTTTAAAATTTTTAATCTTCTTTTCTCCTATTTAACAAGCATTCGGAGTTGAACACACTAAAGGAGTACTGCTATGTCACGAAATCTCGACCCCAAATTAATTTCCCATGTCTTGCCCAGATTATTTATTTTTCACCTCGCACTTTACTTCGAAATCAAGAAACTACAAGATGGTCGCTTGTTTACTGCGCACGTGCTGTAAATTTAGACTGCTTGGACCCTTCGATTTCTACGGTCGAAGTCTCTCGACCGACCGCGCTGGGAAATAGCTGTCTCCTCGGCATGGAGAATACCGTTTTGGACTTGAGTCCAAAACGGACCGTGAAAACGCTGTGTGACTGCCAGTCGAAAGGTTGTTGAATACGGGCTGTAATACCAACCACTGTTAAGACAGCTGTCTCAAGAGAGGCAGTCGAAAGATCAACGATGCCAATGTCTGGTGAATACGGAATTCGATAGCGGTCTTGACATTGGTTCTTTCGAATATTGACTGGACCGGCTGTTTGACCGTGTTTGGTGAATAAGGCTGTAAGAGTTAAAGGGTCATCGGAACTTCCTTTCATTTCACTTTACAGTAGAGCGCCCATTATCCGGACTGGACGGGACCGAGGTAGATCCGGTTAAGGAAAAATCCAGAAAATTGAATTGGCATCTTTAAAGCACAACTAGGGCTAGGGCTTTTTAGGCAGCTTCCCTTCACACATTTTCAAGGCTTAGGACTAGCATTTGCAGTAATTCATATTTTATCACATTACAAATGGCGCGATTAGAAGAGTTTTTTTTTTCTCATTTTTAATTTTTTTTTAAATATTTACAAAAAATGATACAAAATAGTACCATACAGAAAACCGATTCATACACTGCACTGACTTATAAGAAAATTATTGCGATGTAAAGTAATTAGTGATAGTCTAATGCTAAATAGAGGATGTTCTCTTTTTATCCTTTTCCTTTCAGTGTGTAGTTATGTACATTTAACGAGTACATCCGAGCTCTATAGCTGGCGTAAAATATATACTTTAATTAGCACAAATGGTTCTTAAGAACAAAGACATTTAATAGCAACCAAAACGATACTAAAACTACAGCTACTGAATATAAACAATACAAAGTCTTCTGTAATAAAGTTACAGTTAATCTTGAAACCAACACAACCACAACTCAGCATCAGACCATGGAGTATAGCATTATGACTAATGCCACATCTCCCCTTTTAAAGATTTAGTCTCTGTGGAACTTTCACAACTCTACCACTCCGAGTGACAACAGGTTGATTTATTCTTGGATTTATGTTGTCTTCCTTTTTATTCTCCTTCAAACACTTTGGTTCTCTTTCTTTGCTTCCAGGAGTATCCCACTGAAAAATCTTCCTCTAAGTAATCTGATTTCTCCTCTAACTTCAGGGTACCAGGTATCAGATGCTTCCTATTTCGCCTAAGGACATTGCATCCTTCCTTTACCAGGTATGATCTTGGCGAATCTGTTTCTCTTTCCACAGTACCTACTGCCTTCCTATCAGTTATCCATGCTTTTTCTCCTGGATCTAGTACTCTCAGCTGATGGGTACGATGTCTTCGATTAAAATCTTCCTCTTGTTTCTTTACTCTATACTCTTCCCTCTCCTCCAATCTTTCTGTTGGAAGGACTTTGGGTTGTAGCTCTGACAATGCAATAGGCAATGTTGTTTGCAGACGTCTTCCCATCAACAGTTCAGCAGGGCTATAGCCATTTTTCAATGGTGAAGCTCTATAGCTCAACAAAGCCAAATAAGGATCTTTCGACTTTTTCAATCTCTGCTTGATTATCTTTACAGCTGCTTCTACAAAACCATTACTTTGTGGATATCTTGGGCTTGATGTAATGTGCCTAAAGCCATAGGTCTTAGAAAATTCTTGAAATTCACCCGTTCTTGTGACTTCAAATTGTGGTCCATTGTCGGATCTCACAATATCAGGAATTCCATGTCTTGCAAATATTGATTTGCAATGCAAAATAGTTTCACTAGAGGTCAGTCTGTCAAGCTTTGCTATTTCAGGGTAACGAGAGTAGTAATCTGTGACAAGTAAGTACCAATCTGAGTGAAGTTTGAACAAATCCATTCCCACAATTTCCCATGGTCGTTGAGGAAAATTCGTTGGCATTAGAGGTTCGGAACAGTTCTTTGCTTCCTGAATGCATGATGGACAGTCTCGAACAAGTTGTTCGATTTGTTTACTGATCCCAGGCCAGTATACTGCAGAATTTGCCAAAGCTCTGCATTTAGTTATCCCTTGATGTCCTTCGTGAATTTTATGAAGTATTTCGAGTTGTTGAGACTTTGGAACGATTATTCGACAACCTCGCATCAAAAGTCCGTTTTGCATCGAAATTTGATGTCTCAAAGGCCAGAAAGACAAACAAGAAGGATCAACTTTAGTTTTCTCAGGCCACCCTTGTAAAGCATAACTTGTTAGCATCTTGCACGTTTAATCTTGTTCTTGCTCCGACTTTAACTTTGAAAGTCTTTGAGGAACGACAGATACTGTTTCGGTTATGAGATTAATATAGGCTTCCACTTCCTCTTCTAATTCCAGGTTTGGAACTTCTTCTTGATGAGGTGCTCTAGATAATGCATCTGCTGCACACAGATTTTTCCCAGGTGTGTGAAAAACATCATAAGAATATCGCATTAGTCTCATCTTCAATCTTTGAAGTCGAGGCGTCAAATCATCAAGACATTTACTTGTTAAAATGGGGATAAGAGATTTGTGGTCTGTTTCCAAAAGAAACTTGGTACCCATCAAATAATTGCAAAACTTCTCGCAAGCCCAGGTTAGTGCAAGTGCTTCTTTCTCGATCTGAGCATAGCGTTGTTCAGTTGGCGTTAATGTTCTGGAGCTATTACTCTCATTGTTGAATCTTCCTGTTTTTGACATAATGGGGCTCCTAGACCATAAGACGACGCATCAGCTGTTACAGTTGACAATTTGTTTGGATCATAGATTGCAAGTACTGGTTCAGATGACAATATCTCTTTCAGCCTGCTTAATGCACTTTCTTGAGGAGTATCCCAGACAAAATTGTTCTTTGTTGACAACAATGAATTTAAAGGCGCCACACTATCCGAAAACTTAGGAACAAATCGTGCTAAATAATTGGCCATCCCTAGCAATTGTTTGAGCTCAGTTTTGTTGCTTGGCGTTTTAAACATCTGAATGGCTTTGATTTTATCATCATCTGGATGTATTCCCGACTCATCTATTTTGTGACCAAGAAATTTGATGGACTTCGCGGAAAAACAACATTTGTCTTTATTTAGGTAATACCCGTTTCTTCCAAACGTTTTAATGTCTGTTTAAGACGCTCATCATGTTCTTCCTGAGTTTGGCCCCAGATGAGAATGTCGTCCATGTGACAGATTATACCTGAAAGACCTTCTAAGGTTTGAGACATTCGGCGTTGGAAATGCTCAGGAGCTGATGATATACCAAACGGCAAACGCAGGAACCTGAATCTACCAAAGGGTGTGATAAAAGTGGTAAGATAAGAAGATTCTTCGTCGAGAGGTGTCTGCCAAAATCCCGAATTTGCATCGAGTTTCGAAAATATTTTAGCATTAGGCATGAGAGACAAATTGTATTCTGTAGTAGGAAGAGGATACCATTCTCTCAGAATATTTCTATTTAACATTGTTAAGTTCACACAGATCCTCACGTTACCATCTTTTTTTCGTACAACTACAGTTGGAGAACACCAATCTGTAGGTTTTTCAACTGCTTGAATAACCTTCAATTCCTGCATCCTTTTTATCTCCAACTTTGTTTTTTCTAACAATGGTATTGGAATGCGACGTGGAGCAGTGAGAGCAAAAGGTTTAACTTTATCAATGAGTTCTATATGATGGTTACCCTTCATTAATCCAAGTCCTTGAAACAGGGAAGGAAATTCTTGTAGAGGATTAAAGTTATGAATGTTGCACACATATTGAGACTGTATGTTAGGACCTAATCCAAAAATTTTCAAAGCAGGTTTTCCTAACAAACATGTTTGCAGTCCTTCAATGACATAGATTTCTTCCAGACAAGTTTGACCATTATATTCAATATTTTCAACCAATTTCCCCTTTAATTTCAGAGGTGTTTTATCAGGACCACAGATAACTTTATCTGGACTCTTCAGTTGAGCTTTTTTCAACACTGTTTGTGCTACAGTATGCGGAATTACAGAATGATCAGCACCACTATCGATTTTAAATCTAAGCGATTTTCCTAATATTTTCACTGTTATTACCCAATCATCTGTATTTTTATCCTCTCCAACTAAACCAATAAAAGCAGCTGCAAAATTAATTTCATTCACTCTTTTTAGAGATGAAAAACAAACTTGTTCCCAATGACCTTTTTTCTTGCATTTTCGGCAGTGCGAGTCTTTTGCGGGACAGTTTTGTTTCGAATGTGGCTGTTTACCACTCCACTTGCAATTTGAAACATTTCCTTGTTTGGGTTGCTCAGAATATTTATGCACTTTATTTCCAGACACCCTGGGTTTAAAAAAATTACTGCCTTTCCTTTCGCTTTGTTTTCCAGCATGCGAAACTGCTCGAATTGATGACGGATCACAAGTTAAAATTTCTTGTTGTTTCTTCACCGACTCAGATAACCGAACTTTTTCAATAGCTTTACTTAATGTAAGTTCAGAGTCTAGTTGAAGCTTTTCACTTAAATTTTTGTCCTTAATCCCAACAACAATTCTGTCGCGCAATAATTCATCGTGCAAAGTCCCATATTCACAGTTCTTAGCAAGAGAATAAAGCGCTGTAATGAAATCATTAGCAGATTCATTTTCATTTTGAGCTCTTTGATTAAATTTGGCACGCTCGAAAATAGTATTTCGTTTAACGATAAAGTGATCATTAAAATGTTTTACCACAGTATCGTAAGTTTTCGATTCTTCTTCAGGCAGACCGAAAGAAAGAAATATATCTTCGGCTTTATCCCCTATGAAGTAAATCAGAGCATTAACTTGTTCTTCAGAATGCTTTTTATTCAGTCCAGAAGCAAACCGAAACTTATCAACCCGCTGTTTCCATTTAGACCACAGCTTTGGTGCAGAAAATGTAAAGTTATCAGGAGGAGTAACTTGATAAGCAAGAGATAAATGTTGAATTTGCTCTTTCGACATTTTTTTTTCTACTTTTCAAACCGTATACACAGTATAATTTTCTTCCTTAACTTCGAAAGATTTTTATCTGTAGTATATACTAATATAACAGAACCATTTTTAGTTTCTTACCGCTTTAAGCCGCTGCCACCATGTGTAGTTATGTACATTTAACGAGTACATCCGAGCTCTATAGCTGGCGTAAAATATATACTTTAATTAGCACAAATGGTTCTTAAGAACAAAGACATTTAATAGCAACCAAAACGATACTAAAACTACAGCTACTGAATATAAACAATACAAAGTCTTCTGTAATAAAGTTACAGTTAATCTTAAAACCACCACAACCACAACTCAGCATCAGACCATGGAGTATAGCATTATGACTAATGCCACATTCAGCGCTGCCTTTCTTGTTTGTAAAGAAACTGATACGAAGCTTAAAATTGCTTTTTTTTTTTTTTTTTAATATCTGGCACCGATGTGCCGATGCCATATTCAAGGGCTATGGCTATGTTGCTCTCATTTTCTCCTGTTCTCAATCTTGTAACAATTTCTATTTTTGTATCTAAAGATAACACTACTATTTTGCGCTCCACGTCTCAAAAGCACTTTCTACACTTACAGATAATAATGAGAAAAATGTGGGTTCCTTTAGCATTGTGCAACGTTTGCGGACAATGTGGAACCATGTGATCATTTCGCGAGGGGCAGTCTACCTTTTAAAGGAAAGCATTTCCTTTAGAAACACAAGATTCTTTTAGTGCAAAAAGACAGATAAAAGAAAAAACAGCAGAAAGGGAGAAAATACCTGAAGGGATGTTACCTGATGTTTTTATAGAAGGGGTCTTTCCAACTATTTCTCTTCCTCCACTCAACATTCCACTTGTGCCATCAGCTCGACCCAGTACAAGCAAAATACAGTTAAATTTTTATTTATCTATAATTTCATGTAACTGTAGATTTGTTTTTCATAGGTTTAAATAAACAGCTAACTGTGGGTCTGAAACGGATTAATCCAATTTACATAGCATCTCATGTGAAAATAATTCGCCATTCGTACAAATCGCCATTCGAACCGCCTTCTGGAACGAATTGTGAACGAATAGCGAAGTTCCATTGTATAAATTAAATAAATGCTTTAAAACATTAAGTTTTCTTTTTGTTTTCTCATAAATTAAAGTTCCACACATCAATGTGTATCAATCAATAGCTATTTAAGAGAATAATAACTTTATGAACATGTTAATACAATTTATATGCTTTTAATTTATGCACATTTTTGGTGTTTCTAAACTTAGAAACATCTTTAAAATCCAAAATTACTAAATTTCCATGTGTCTGATTTTTTAATCTACAAAACAGTTGAAAAGTTAAAGGGGATTTGGCCACCAGGGGGCCAAATGTTGCATGGTGGTAATTCTGCTCCTGTTCAAATTGAGTATCTTTTATATAATTTTGGTTATTTTATGTTTAATTACTTGTATATTTGTTGCAATTTATTATTTAGTTAAGTTTGTGAGACTGAAACTCATTTTATCTGCTTTTTTGGGGTGTTATTCAGATTTTTCAGTTAAGCCTAACCGTATGGTGATTGTTTGTATTTTGTAAATTTTGGGGAACAGCCAATTTTGTTGTTTACTGTGGTTATTCGTGTTTAAATTCAAGTTATTTGCATTTTTTCTATGTGATTTGTGTTTTTAATCAGTGTAGCAGCTTAAATTTGTTGAGTTGTGTATTATTTTGCTTGTTTGCTTTAAATTTAGTTAGTATGAGAGTCATATGTTTAATGAAGGACATTAAAAATGGTAATGGGAGTTGGTGGTTTTGCTGTGATAGGTGTGAAATGATTAGCAGATTGGAGGGAAATACTAATACAGCTACAGAGCAGAATTATGCTTGCGCTAAATGTGCTGAATTGTCAGAGTTAAGGGTGAAGGTGGTAGCATTGGAAGCCCAATCAGTTAGAAATAACTTGGATAAAACTTCCACAAAAGAGGAGGGAACTTCTTGTGAAGGGCTTGATGGAGAGAGTGAGGTTGCAGGCTAATATGGGAAAGGTAGAATTGTAGACCTAAAAACAGAGAGATCATTTCAGGGAATTCTATGGTACGAGGGATAGGTAATGTGGTCGGGAGAACGAGACGCAAGGTGGCTAGGTGCTGTTTACCGGGGGCTAGGGTGAAGGATGTTAATAAGGTTGTAGAAAAAGAGGGAATGTTTAAACAGGGAGATTCAGTTACTGTATGCGTGGGCACTAACGACGTTAGTAACAGTACAAAAAAGGAATTCGTTGAGGATTGGGAGAGCCTGTTGGATAAAGTAACCAACTGTTCAACAGATGTCCAGGTAGTTGGTTTGCTTCCCAGGTATGGGGGGCATAGGGGCAGGTTAAATCAGCGGGCTAGGAGCATGAACCTGGTTCTTTAAAACCTCCAGAACAGAAGTCAACAGTATAACATTCACCAACCCCCTCATCCAAATTTAGTTTTTTGAATCTGTGGCCTCCAAAACCATATCACTAACCTTAACGATCGCCCTAGAACTAAGATTCAGACCATCCCTAGCAACCCAATCACATTGACAACAACTCGAAACATTAATAAACCTAATAGAATGCTTTTCGCAAAAATGTTTAAGACAAGCAAAATGTGCATGCTCAGGATTCTATATACTAATGCTCGCAGTATCAGGATTAAGATGGATGAGTTAAAAAGTGTTATCGCAGGTGAGGAGTTGGATATTATTGGAATTACGGAAACATGGGTTACTGACGATGACAAGGATTTAATGAGCATTGCTGGATATAATTTGTTTAGGCAAGACAGGTTGGGTAAGAAAGGTGGAGGGGTTTTATTCTATATTAAGGACACTTTTATTTGCAATGAATTGGTCATTAATAATAAGCCTAAGGATATTGAAATAATCTGGGTGGAGTTGCTGAGTAAAAAGGGTAAGAAGTTGCATTTGGGGAATGTTTACAGGGCGCCTAATGTTAGTCAGGATCAAGATGAGGAGATTTATAGTGTTATTAGGGACATGTCTTTAAGACAGACTTAAGGGCTCGGTCATCATAATGGAGGATTTCAATTTCCCGGGCATGGACTGGAATAGTTTTTACACTAACAATGGAAGGGCAGAAGATTTTCTGAAAGTGATTGGTGACTGTTTTTTGAATCAAGTTGTTACCCAGGGGACTAGGCACGGTGCTATTTTGAATCTAGTTTTTTGTGATGTCCGAAGTTCTGTTCAGGGGTTGAGTGTAGGGGAACATATTGGAGATAGTGACCACAATACTATTAGGTTTTGGACCAGCTTCGAAGCTCACAAAGGTGAAAATTTCAAATTTGCACCTAACTTCAGAAATGTTGATTATGTTGCACTTAGGCAGGGTTTGAAAGAGGTTTTTTCTTCTGGGTTGGAAAATAGTAAAGCTGATCTTCAGTGGGAAGAGTTTAAGGGGAAATTTGAGAAAACTGATGGATTATGTTCCTTTTAGAAAAAAAGGGGATTTCTATGGAGGTGAAAGAAGCTCTCAGCTATAATCAGGCCACTTTTCGGCGACTTAAAGAGACTGGGTGCCATGCTGACAGGATTTTGTATTGTGAAGCTAGACGTACTTTCAAGTATTTGGTACGGAGTAAGAAAAGGGAATTGGAGCAAAAGCTTGCAGATAACTTTGAAAAGAATCCTAAGAAATTTTTTGCTTATGCTATTTCAGGGAAAGCTCTTAATACTCAGGTAGGCCCACTAGTGGATGAGAACGGGAACTTGATTCAAAATGAGGGGAATATTGCTGATATTCTAAATAATTTTTTTTCCAGTTTATTTAACAGAAACTGTATCTCAACAGTTGACATAAGCGAGACGCAAGCTAATACACAGCTTGAGGATTTTGTATTTTCTAGGGATGATGTGTTGTTTCATTTGAAAAAGATTAAAGCAAAAAGGGTTCCAGGACCTGATAATGTTTATCCAAAAATTTTAGTAGAATGCGCAGAGGAATTGGTGGATGTTGTCTTGACTATTTTCATATCTTCATATAACTCGGGGACTGTGCCAGCGGATTGGAAGCTGGCAAATATAACGCCGCTCTTCAAGAAAGGGTCTAAAGCTAAGGCAAGAAATTATAGGCCTGTGAGTCTTACTTCAGTTCTTTGTAAAATTTTTGAAACGCTGATCAAAATCAAAATAGTGAATTTCCTGGAGGCAAATGGAATGTTGACTGGTTTTCAGTATGGTTTTAGGAAGGGTAGGTCCTGTACAACTAATTTGTTGCATTTCTATGACAAGGTTACCATGGCATTAGATAATAAAAAGTGCGTAGATGTTGTTTACATTGACTTTCAGAAAGCGTTCAATAAAGTACCGCAGGAAGCTAATTTTAGCAAACTTGCTTATATTGGTATTGGGGGAAAAACTTTAATTTGGGTTAAAAATTGGCAGACTGGGAGGAAACAGAGAGTAGTAGTGAAAGGCAATTATTCTCAGTGGATTGATGTTTTGAGTGGGGGGCCACAAGGTTCAGTTTTAGTTCCTATATTATTTATTATTTTCATTAATGATATTACCCAGAGTATTTCTGGGAACATCAATATTTTTGCTGATGATGTCAAAATCATGGGAATTGTGGACACTTAGGAATAAGTCAATCAGTTTCAAGAGGATTTAAATCAAATTTTTGGGGGGCAATTAAGTGGGGTATGTCTTTTAATATTGGGAAATGTCAAGTGCTTCATTTTGGTCATGGGAATAAACATGCATTCTCTTATTTACAAGGTTCCGTCATTAGGGAAGCAGAAGCAGTTGTTGATCTAGGAGTATTGATTAGTCACGACTTCAAGTCCAGTCAGCAGTGTAGCATATTAAGTAACAAAGCTAACAGGATGCTCGGGTTTATCAATAAGGCTATTTCGAACAGGTCTAAGGAAGTTGTATTGCCATTATGCAGAAGTTTGGTAAGACCTCATTTGAAGTATGCTGTTCAGTTTTGGTCTCCGCATCTAAAAAAGGATATTACCTTATTCGAGAGGGTTCAAAGGAGGGCTACAAGATTGGTCTTTCAGGCTTAGATTATGAGGTTAGGCTTAAAAGGCTCAATATGTATACTCTTGAGCAAAGGAGAGTTGGAGGGGACATGTTTCAGTTGTTTAAATTCATTAAAATGGGAAAGGTTGATGGACTACACCTATGTGCTGAAAGTAGAACCAGAGTTCATTATTGCGTTAAGCTTTTCAAATCTCAGGCTAATCTTGAAATTAGGAAAAATTACTACTTCAATAGGGTTGTAGGCAGTTGGAATATTTTACCGGAAGCGACTGTTAATTGCAGTGGGGTAAAAACTTTTAAGAAGGCTCTTGATGTTCATTTTGGGGACTGCTAAATTGATTAGGACCAGCTTAGCTGGGCCCTGAGCCTGTTGCTGGTCGTCACTTTTGTATTTGTATTTGTATTAATAAATAACGTGAAGGGTGAAGGTATATTTTATTATTCATGCGGAAGGTAACTCTATAATTAAACAGAAAGTAGGTTGTTTTTATAAACGATATCTTTTTTTCATGCCTATTTTTCTTATGTACATCCATAATTATAATGCGCTGTTGTTAAATCTTAGGTTTTGAGTAAAAAAAGCAACTAACACACATCACTAATTCCTTTTATGAATATTGCTTTCTGATTGTAATTAAAGAGTCTAATCATGCTTTTAATTAATTTTAAAATACCCCTAATTATATGGCCAAATGCTAATGTTTCAACCTTAAAAATAAATTTAAGAAATTATATCAATGTTACAGGGGAGGCCCAACTCAACCCAAGTTTGAAATTACTGCCATAGGAAAACTTATTGATACAACAAAAGTTAATCATATTATTATCAGGCATTAAATTAAATTGCCGTTTTAAAATAATGATGCACAGAAACATATGAAATGTGTACATTTCAATCATTTATGACAAAAATACCCATTACTATTTTTAACAACAGCTAATTCTAACAACAATTGAGATTGACTAAAAAAGAAAAGAAGAAGAAAGGAAAGAAAACACACCTATATCGCTACGCCATGTACCAAATTATTTAAAACTGCAAGTTGTATGCTTGAATAATTCTATTACACATAAATTCTTGCAGAAAAATACTAAACCATAGTTGAACTGACAGACAGTCATAAGCTCCTTGTTTTAAAAAAATATTAAGCAGCCTGCCATGCCCGTTTTTAAATTTTCACATGCAAGGAAAGTAAAAACATTAAAAATAAAAAATAAAAAAACACACACGCACTTCCGTACATCTTTTTTTTAAATAACATTAATCATACAAAGCATACAAAATGCAAAAAAGTGCATCCTATTGCTTACCTGTAATCTTTTCTTCAAAATAAACACAAAATCTAAACATGAGCTCACATATCTCACATCCAGGCCCCGGCGATCGGCGATCCATCTTGTTCATCGTGCATTGCGCCTGCGCGCTTGAGTCTAGGATGACTGTTAAAAGACTGAAAATCTCCATACAACAAAAACGTTACTGGGATTAACGCTGACGTTTTTAAAACGATACCAAACTTACTATTTTTTGCGTAAATGTCTCAAAAAGGTCATAAATTCAATTTTTACGTTTCTGGTCTCAGACTGTCGTTTTGAAAACGTCCTATTTCCATAAGAGACGTCTTTTGATTTTTATGTCTTAAAAATTCCCGTTTAGAAAGCGTCACTTTGCTACTTGGGCCGCTCTGAAAGGTATAGCGCATCCCCTCAAACTATACAACCCCTTCTTAAGGCTGCTCTTCAGTCAGAGTTTCAAATCTTCGAAACCAATGTTAACCTACGGGAAAAGTTGGACTAAGTTTTAGAAAGTTCCTTTGAAGTTTTCGAGTCCGGAATTTTTTTGAGTATTTTTCAAACCTATATCTCGGTCTTTTAGTTTTTACTTTTTTAAAATATCACTTACCGTATTTTTAAAAAATCGTTAAAAAATGAATTTTGGAAAAAACGTGGTACTGTTAGACGTTTCGCTCTATAAAATATTTTCAAAGCATGTTACCGAAATTTTAAAAACAACAAGACCAGCAAAACATTTCCAGCTTTCTTTTGAACTTTTGTTTGAAATAATGCAAACATTTTTAAAGACAAAAAAATCCGTCCAAAGTTTGAAAATATTTCCAAAAAAAGCTCGAAATTCCTATAAGCCACGCCTCCCACCGCTTCCCATGCAAGGGGGCATGATTTACGAGGTCGATTAGCTTAATGACTCTCACTCCGGGAAGCATTGCTGCTTCGGATTCGGACAATGGGGAAAGTGTAGTCCCCTCTTCAGACCCTCAAACCGGCCAGACACAGAAGACAGACCACATGTTTTTTCGAAAGGGAAGAAAATTGAGAGCTTTTTGGAAGAAATTTGGAGAAGCTATGACTTATATGTAATCCTTTATATGGGCAAATTCCTGTTCCTACGGTACTATAAAAATATTTTTCACGAATTAAATGTTTGTACAATTGGGGAAAAAAAATATTTTTTTAAAAATGTAAGCTTGAAAAAATTACTGCTCTTTAATTAGTAAATCAAATGAGAAATTATTTAATGTAAGTAATTATTCATTTGTAGGTTATTGATTTAATTTTCTTCTACACAATCCATTCTTCTTTTCTTCAAAAATTTTCTGAAGAGAAAAGCGTTGCCTTTACTCCCCCCCTCCCCCTCTTAAAGACAACTGTGTATGCCACAGATATAACTAAATTGAGCGAGATAGAGTTTTTTTGTTTTTTACTGAAGGAATAAAGGAATGATAAACTTTAAATGTTTTCGTAAATTAAAAAGATATTTTTGAGAAAATGAATGTAATTTCAAAATTTTATATTGGCCTCTTTCTGAATGCAATGTTTCAATAATTTGTGTTTTAGAAACCGAAAAAAAAAAAAAATTAAATTTTGATTAAATAAACCAACATCTTCCGGTGGAGCTGGAATTTTGAAAAACAAAATTACATATAAAGGTCGACAGCTGGGGGGGGGGGGGGGGGAATACTAACAACCTCCTTTCTTTCTTTTATTTCCTTTTTTTTTAATGATTTTTTTTATGCCATTCGTAACATTTATTAGCCTTTCCTTTCATAAGATTTTTCCATCTTTCGATATCTTTTACTTCTTCTTATCCTACTTTTCCGTAAAAGTAAAAAAAAAAAAACAACGAAAGAAGGCTAATGTATCAGATCACAAGAATATCGTTAAAAATAGGAAAAAGTCATAAACAAGTGAAGTAAATAAATACACATTGAAAAATTTAAAAAAAAATGAAAGTAGGGGTTTGAGATGGGGTAATTGTGTCTGTCGGTCTGTCTCTCCCCCCCCCCCCTGTAGGGCCCCATTTGTCCCCGAGGGCAGGGGCTAAAAATCCGAGGCGCCAGACAATGGCAGGTGCGGGGGGGTTCTGATGGCGCATGTCTCCCCCCCCCCCCCAATAACTTTTGAAGGAATTGTCCGATTCGAGAGATTTTTTCCCCTGCATTCGAAAGATCTTGGCGAGGACATCTCATTTTCATATTTTACTTTTTGATTTGAACAATTTTTCGTTCAATTTTGAACAGTTCAAAAATTCTGAACATTAGCGACTTTTTCCCGAAGCAAAGTATGCAAATTCTGGGCAGAAGATCCAAGTTCCTTTTGACAAGCGTATTGGAAGGAGCTCTCGGCGTGAAATATTTTTTTATCCACTCCGAATTTCATAGTTCAGAAAAAAAAAAAAAAAACGACAGCGCCTACGGGAAAATTTCAGTCGTATACAAATCCTGAGCTAACCAACCGATTAACTTAAAATAAACTTTATCGGAAAGATGTTATGACGTAGAACATATACAGTGGAAATCCGCCATTCGTACTTGTCCCTCAATTCGTACGGCGCCAGGGGTCAGCTAGGTCGCCAGTTTAGCTTTTTTTAAGAAAAAAATCGAGAAATTATGCTCGTTTTGAACTCGTCTAGAAGTAATTTGTTTCGCGTTTTGGATTTTTTTTAAATTTTAATACTTTTTGAGATTTTACTGACAATTTTAGCTTTCTAAGGGGGCATCTAGAGGAAGTGGTTGAAGAACTTTCTTCTTCAGAGGAGGAAAGTAGTAAGAAAAGCATTTACTTTGCAGAAATTAAAGAGCTGTGTTATTCCTGCAAGAAAATGCAGAGATTGATGGGAAAACAGCATCCCAACACTGCTGTGGTCAACAGCAATGTTGGGATGCTTTGTTCAACGACAATGTTATTGGCCATTTTAGAAAAATTCTGAACAATCGTCAAAGCCAGACAACATTGGACAGGTTTTTAGGGAAAGAAGCCCAAGATTCTTCTAGTGCAAAAAGAAAGGACAACAGAAAGGGAGAAAACACTTGAAGGGATATTACCTGATGTTTTTATAGAAGGGGCCTCCTCTTCCTCTTCCAGCCCTTTCATTTCCTCATCTCAACATTCCACATATGCCATCAGCTCACCTCAGTACAAGCAAAGTGCAGTTAAATTTTAATTTATCTATAATTTTATGTACAGTACTGTACATTTGTTTTTCATAGGTTTAAATAAGCAGCCATCTGTGTGTCTGGACCGGATTAATCCAATTTACACTGTATTTTATGTGAAAAAATAATTCGCTATTCGTACAGATTTCCATTCGAGCTGCCTCCTGTAATGAATTGTGTGCGAATAGCGAGGTTCCACTGTACAGTACACTTCCTCGGGGAATGGCGAAAAGCATGGGACATTGTTTAGAAAACAAACCACATGTTTCTTTTCCTGAATCGCAAAAATTATTTTCTTCACAGTTCACATGACTAAACTAAATACAGTGGAACCTCGGTAGCTCGACGCGCAGATAAGTCGACTAACCCTTGGTAAGTCGACATATCCCTCCCCTAATGGTTGGCCCAATGCTAATTTCAATGGGCGAAAAACTCTCTAACTTGACACACAATTTTCAGAAACCCCTGTAAGTCGACCTCCATTTTGTATTCTTATTAACTTTTTCCTCCTGTATTTTTCACAGGTGCAAAAGTTCTGGGAATTTTACAGCGGTGTTTTTTCATCAATAAATGAATTCTTTTCTTGAAAGTGTTCCTAGAAAATTTCCTTATTCCCCTTGTACCCTTCTACAGGCACGAGAAAAAAGTTAATTGCAAATTAGCAAGCCTAATAGTGTTGGGGAGTTTGTTTTCTCTTCAGAGGGAAAAGCAAACAAAAATTATGGATTTTTTTCTCATGAGGTATTTTGATTTAATGTTTATATATTTATTTATTTGTAATGTATTAACGTTTCAAAATAATAATAGATAAATATTAAACGAGAATAATTTCGTACACTGGAATTCACTCTTATAACTTGAATGGTAAGTAAATAACAATACAGACCAATATCAGCGATTGAAGTTACAGAATCTCGGTAACTTGACACCTGCTTATCTCTACGGCCCGCGACTTTTTTAACTTTTTGTGTTTAGCCCGCAGCTTTCCAAAGGCTGCCCATTCCTGGTTATGGGATGTTTGCTGTGTGGCACTACGAAATAATATCTTATTAGCTAAAGAATAAAAACGGTTTGGTTGTTTCTCATCCATAAGCTTACTTCTTTGCATTGCAACACGGGCTCCTTGTAACTCTGAAACACGTGTCCTCAATTTTTGATTATGTTGACGTTTTATTCTTTAGTTTCGCAGCTCAAATGAGGACTAACTATTTGTCTACATTAAATTTATGCATGCGAACTCGCGTCATTAAAGAAAAGGAACTATGTCTCTTATGCAAAATTTCTGCATACGATTTAAGTCAGGGGTTCCCAACTTTTTTTTTTCCTAGCGAAGCCCTTCTAAAACTCGGAAAGAAATTGGCGAACCCCTTCGGTAGTCCTTAGTAAACGGGTAGGAAAACAATAAAATTTGCTTGCACATTCATTTTTCAAGCTTCACAACAGTTCATAACAAGCAATGAAACACAATTCTTAAAATATCTAAATGGAAATAAAAATTAACATAATTGCTACAATAATAATAATAATATTAGTAATACAAGCATTTTAAAAATTAATTACTTATTTTTATTATTTGTTCTTTTTGTATAATTAATAGTAGCAGTAAACATACGAATTTGCAAAAGCTCTGTTTTTAGTAATTATTTCCTCGATACTGTGAAAAAGTTGTGGAATAGCGGAATGACACCAGAAATATAAGTAAAAAAAAATTAGAATCAATCAATAAATATCTTAGGGTTCCATTCCCACGTTGAAATATACAAAATTCGCAACAGTTATGGAAATTTACAGAAATATTGGGAAATTTACATGTTTTCAAATTTTCATTGAGATAGAGCAGGAAAGTTGGAATAAAGTATTATTAAAATGTGAGTACAAAATTTGAAATTAAAATATCTTCCTTCGCACTAGCGTGGAAAAAGTGAGAAATGGTAGTAGAAACATACCTCTAAAATTAATATAGATCAATTAATACCTTTTGATCAATAAACCACTTCACGATCCAAATTTTCAAATTTACGCAATGCAGAAATAAGTGCATTTCAAATTTTATGCGTATAGTTCCTATGCCACACAGAAAACAATTTTATACAAAAAAAAAAAAAAAAATCATTTTTAATCTCCGTTCTAATATGTATGAACATTTTTAATTTTGTTTTTTGTTTTGCTTTAGCAATTAAAAATCCAGCTATTGCAATATTATATTCGCGATTTGAAATTTTTCCCCTGAAAAAAAAATATCAACCATTTCCAATGACTGGGTTTGAGCTTAAAAATTCCCTAGTTAGCATGGGAATTAATTAATTTGAAAATTGTTTTGATTTCATCTGTCATTTTTTGCTCTTTTCAATGGAGAAAAAAACTCTCCAAAATAATAATAATAATTACATTTTCTGATGGGCATGTGAACCCGAATTGTTCATTTTCTCTGTCAGATTACTAATCACTACAATATGGATGCCTTTTCTTTCAAATGGTAAATTTTTTCTTGAATTTTGAAGTTTAATATGACGGGATCTCAATATTATGCATTAAATTTAACATTGATTTTAGACTTTGAGTCACCATATGACATTTATTTTTTCATTATTATTATTTTTGTTGTTGTTAATATTTTTTTTTACGAAAAGGAGAGAAATCCGTTCGTGATGCATGAAAAATTTCAGAATTTAAAAGTTATTGTCTCATTTTTTAACTGCATGTTACATTCCTGCAAGTTTGCATTTTGTAATGAAATTTATCTCAACGAATCTTTTTATTTCGCGCATCCCAGAAAACACAAAACAAACAAATATGACACGGAAAAGAACTATGTAGAATTCATTTCAGAAGATAATTCCATACATTACAGGTTTTGCATTTGAATAACTGAATTTGTCACTAAATCTTCTTGTCATTTTTTTGTGCATGTACATTATTTTCAGATTATTCACTGTTAATCATGTACTTCCGTCTTCAAGTTTCAAAAGGTATATTGAAACATTTTTTGAAGTATATACTGCGAAAACTGTTTTTAAATGCGCTGTAGATGGACTTCCTTTATTTACTCCTTATTATTTTAACCAGATGTACTTATCTCCTTTTGCGTAAATTATATCCTTCGGGAAAACCGTTGTCATTTTCAGTCGCATCGCATATTGAATCTTTATTGGTTATATTCATTTCTGTTCTATGCTGATTCAGTTTGAAGTGCGATCTTCCGCGCTCCTCCGTTTTTATTTACTGGATAATAAAAACAGGCAAGCTCGCACATGAAGAATCGGCACAGAAGAAATGATGCAAATGCGCGTCTCAAGCCCCTCCCCCCCTTGTCGATGTGCCCCGTCTGTTCCGTATTTGCAGTTTTAAAATTGGCAGCCCTCACCTCAACCTGCAACCATACAAACTTTATCTCGATTCAACAAGTCTTGGTAAAAAGCTGTCGCCCTGCGAGGTCTTCTAATGGTGTTTTTGTGCATTCAATCATAAGAGAAAACCAGGAAAACTCTCAACTTACTTCTCGATAAGTATTAAATAGAAATTATCACAGCAACCACCTCAGCTCGCTTATCAAAGCAACGTTTGTTGCCAGGATAAGAAATTGGGACTTCTGGTTCCGAGGAATATGCCGCCCCAGTAGTCAGGCTGCCATTTTGAAAGTTTTGAATACCTTTTACGCAGGGAACTGGAGCAGAGTTATTATTATCATTATTATTATTATTATTTATGTTAATTTATTTTTTTTGAGTTGCTATGCTACAGCTCCCCTCCGAATCTTATGTTATAGTTTCAAGTCCGCTCCAGCTCCATTCACTGCTCTGAATAGCTTTTAATGGCAAATACAATATTTATCGCTTTCGTTTATTCAGTGTATTACGGAAAAATTTAAAAGTCGTTTAAACCCTAATATTTCAATAAATATTTAATGTTTCGTACATAATGAGGGAAAAAAGTAATAAATAAATGCACTCGGAAAAAAGGCCACTGTTTCAAAACAGTCATTGCCAACCATTTGCTTATTTTCTTTCTTTTTTTTTAAGTTCTTTTTTTCCTTTCTTCCCTGCCTTCTTTTTCTTCTTTTTTTTTTTGGTGAATTTGTAATTGCCGCATACTTTTGCAACAGCGAAAGTATGTTATGCACATCCCCAGTTTCAAGTTCGTGATTTAATTTTGCTGAGCAATATATATTTTACAACATACATACGTAGATACTCATAGGTGTGCGTGCGGGGCTTAGAGATACCATTGTACCCCCATTAGCAAATAAAAATGAAAGCTAATTACAAAACTGGCAACCTCTTTCGCGTTTGTATTCAATAGATATTCTTCTTTGCGTTTAATTTGTCACAAGTTTCCCTGGAGATGCATCTGGGACCCAAATCTTATGGGCAGGGCCGGCCTTATCAGTGTGAAAAGTACAAAGGCGCCATCATCTTGGGGGCGCCTCAGCGTAAGAGCAAAAAAAAAAAAAAAAAACAATAATCCGTGTTTCATAAAATTAGTTCAACAAAATTCCAGTTGTCTTCACGTAAGCAGACCCATTGATAGTGACTCCTATCAGATACTCCATCTTTCAAGTGAAAGAACTTAGCGTCAAAATTCACTTGTAGCGATGGTACTATACCTACTGTGGTGCTTGATAGAGATGATTAGATGGTACCAATCCCTGTGAACCACCACACTAGGTCTTCAATTACGAGAAGCCAACAGCAGCCCATTAGAAATAAAAAAATACATTATTTGTTTCATGTATGTAATTATTAAAATTTTTTAAAGTAATTGAAAACGCAATAAAATTATACACAATTTGAATTTATATTATTTTAGTTTGTATGATGAAAGAGGGCTAGGAGCGACTATTTTTATAAAGTCCAAGAGCGCCGAATACCGTCGGGCCGGCCCTGCTTATGGGTGTATTTTGGTACCCCCTTTAGCACAGTAGCGTCCCCCCCCCCTTGCTAAAGCTCTGCGCACGCTTATATAAACAAATATTACTTGACTACATATTGAAGTGCCAATGAAGCGGAACTACACATAAAGTAAAGAACCATTGAAAACGTTCTTTTGTCAGAGAAAAAGAAAACCAGGATGTTTTATTCGAAAAATGATTCGGGAATTTTATTTTAAATGATAGAAATATAAAGGAAAGAAATAAAATGAATGTGATGGTCTCATCATATTGATCAAGTATTCAATATGCAATAATTAGCAAAACATAATTGAAGAAGTGTATATAAATAAAATAAAATGCAAAATAACTAAATAAATTATATAAAATAAAGAAAGAAACGCAAACATTCACATTTAGTTTTAGAAAAAAAAATAGAGTAGTGGAGCTTAACAAATCTTCATTTGCTACTCCTGTTTCGAGCAAAACTCGTTGCTTAGGTTACCTCTTTTCTTATTTATTCATTTAATTTTAATCATACTAACGCAAAAATTTCTGCTCTTAAATTAAGCTTTATACAAGAGACGAATTAGCGCTCTTTATGTAACAATAACTGAGAACAGCATTCAGCAAGTTTTCGCTAAATAATTTTTTTTTACTTTTTTTGAATATCAAGCAATTTATCGCAAATTTTGATTGATCAATTTGTACTAAATTAGGTCTAGAAGCAAGTTCTCAGAAAGACAAACCTTTGTTTTAAAAGTATCGTTTACATCTTCATTTTTACAGCACTAAATATGCAATTTACAAACAATTCGGGAGAATGAAAGAAGGGTAACAATATGTTTTCTTTTCGTTTCAACTCTCAGCCACAGAGAATTAATTTTGGAACCGGAAAAGGAGTAACGTTGTGTAAGTAGTAGAAAACACGTGCATGCCACTAGCGACTACACTAACTGCAGGGGGTCTCGGCCTGAAGTGACAGGTCAATTATGGGGGACAGTAGACCCTTCTTCCAAGAGCTATCGTACATTTCATTGGTCGTTGAAATGTCAATCACTTGAGGTTGACACACTCCCCTCATGCCCTTCGAAGGCCATCTTAAGCCTAACCACGAAATTTTTTCTGACTGAAGAGCAGCCTTAAGTCGGTCGAAAAGTCGATCAAGGGCTCCAATAAGCTCTTGAAACGCCCTCCGGGGGGCACCCCTGCAGGGTGTCTACAGATTTTCAAAGTGAAATTTCATGACCTTCTCGACACTTTATCGTGACTGTTCGGTGACACATCGGATATTGTTTTTGCCGGATATCGGATATCCTCAATGTTTGAAACTAGCACACACACACGCACAAATTCTATAGACAAACATGTAGTGAGTTTGTAATTTACATATATTTTCAAAACAGGTGCTTTTAAAACTATAATTTTACTAGCTGGATAACCGGATATTTTGTGCAGTGGCCGAATTGGGTTCCGAATATTTAAAAATGTGTGGAATACCGGATATTTGATGCCTTCTCAGGGTGTCGATCCGGTTTGCCCTGTCAATGTATGGTACGAAAATGTGTGCCGTGTCAATGTATATTATGCGGAAGCGAAAAGTTGTCTTCCTATTTGCGTTAGTCCTTAAATGGGGTTTGGCCAAAAGAAATGTTGCCCAATTTTAAATTTAAAAAAAAACTTCATCTATACTTTGTATTAATGACATATGCAAATGAAAAGATTTTAAGCTTTTTATCAAATAAAATTGAAAAAGGCTTGAAAAAATAACTGCTTGGTTTTTTTTTTTTTTTTTTTGAAATTTAATTAATTTTTTATTTATCTATTTACTTATTTTTTCTTTGTCAATTATAATTGAAGGAACAAAAAGCAACATTACGCGAATATTGTACATAAGAGAAAGGAAGTCTTCTTGGAGGTTAGCTAGAACAGATGCTCAAAATATGCTATTCCATAAATAGATTATAAATCAATGTAGTTTCGTTAAATGCATTTACAAAACCCGACTTACCTTTCGCCTTTTTTTATGAAGATTTTAGCACCACGAACATTCGGCTTTATAATTATGTCTTTCTTCTACAAAAAGGAATTATTATGTTAAGCAATCAAGGTGTTGAAATAATGAGCTGCAATAAAATGAAATTTAAAATCTCTTTTATACAGCCTTTTCGCCGACTGTAAACACTTTATATCATCTGCGCAATAGTGATAATAATATATTAAGAAGGTGGTATCTCAATTAATGTGTGAGATTAGTATTTTAGAGAGAGGTAATAAATCAACTTTTTTTTGACGTTCAGATGTGGAAGTAGGGTTCTTTAAACAAGAGCATATTAACGGAGGGAACCGGGTGCCCCCTCAGGAGAAAGCTCCCAGACAACCACAGATATCTCTCAGACATCCAAATAGATCCATAATACATCCTGATATCTTCTCGATTTGATGGATAGCTCACGGATGTCCACACATATCCAAATCCTGGATTTGTATTTCTGGATATCCCTGAGGATGTCCAGACATTAACATGTTTTGGATATAGTTCTTCGGACAGCCTGTGGATAGCCCAGGGATATCCAAGTCCTGGATTTGGATTTCTTCATATCCCTGTGCTGTCTAGATAGTAACCCGTTTTGGATAAAACCTTTGGAGAGCCTATGGATATCCAGGGGTTTGGATTTTTTCATATCCCTGAGATATCCGGAATGTCATATCCTTGGGATGTCCAGACCCCGCTAAAATGTATGACTTGTGGATATTGATGGATTTGTCTATATTTAGGCTTCAGCAGCAAAGATTCTTTACTTAAATATTTTGTAGCTATCATTACTACATGCCTAATGCGTTTTTTCATTTTATATGAAACTGAATTCACGAATTGACTGCAACTTTAATGGGCTTTGCTTGAACTTTGTTTATCAAAATCGCGGCTTGCACGACACGTTGTTCAAGTTCAGTTTGGATATAATTTTCAGTTTGTATACTTCATTTTAATTTTTTTTTCTTCATGTTATTAGGCTTATTATGATGAAATATAATTATTTTGTGTTGAAATGATTTAGTTCTTTGTTTTATCTTTTTTGCCACGATTGCTTTAATTTCAGTGACTTAGTGTTTTTTGTTGACTCGTTTTCAAAAATCAAATAAAAGGAATTAACTTTCCAATTATATTAAATATTCGAATAGTAAAGATTGTTTTAATAATGTGAGCGATACTCTTGTCTAACGCAAATGCTTACTGATTATTATTTCTAATAATGAGTCGGATTTTCCTCCTGGAGATTAATTTTACGTTTTGATAGTAAAATATGTTCAGTATCAACTCTCCAAACACTGTATGAAGAAACCTTCATCTTGTAGGAAGATTTAACCAACTGGTCAACCAAAAATAAAATAACAATGCTACTGCTGTGAAGTGCTTATTTTGGGAGTAGAATTCCATCGTGATATTGATTGGAGTTAATATCTTTATAAACAATAACAATTTAATAGCAATAAGGATGGATAATACATGTTAGAAAATACAGGATCGGAGCGACGTACACAGCACGCGCAATCTAACGGTGGCTACAGCGAGTGTATGCGTTCTCGATCGACTGAAAAACAGGTCCCAGCCAATTGGCGTTGACTGACGAGTTTTTGGCAATTCTGGCGCGGAGATTTGGCGGGGCGTCGCCACCGCACACTCCCCCCGCAGAATCCTACTTGATGTTATTACAAGTACCGTTGAGGGAATCTAACAGTTCTCCCAGTTCTCGTAACAGTCCCTGTAGGTTGAACTGTGTCAGAATTTGTTGTCTCAGAATTCTTAAGTCCTGCTTTGTAGTGACAACTTTCGAAAAATGCAGGTTTCAGGCGGTCAATTGATATGGTAGATTTTCGCCTGTTGATGTCCACGTCGAATGTCTTATCCTTTCGGAGTAGCACTTTGAAGGGGCCGTCGTATGGATGTTGCAAAGGCCTACGTACAGCATCATGCCGCACAAATACGTGCGAACAGTCCTTTAGTGCTGGGTGCACGAAAATCGATTTGCGACCATGGCAAGTTGGTGATGTTGGTCTGATGATTTCGAAATGTTGTTTGAGCTGTTCTACCAGCTTTACAGGTGATTCTTCCACTGGTGTGGGAATGAAAATTTCTCCGGGAAGTCGAAGAGTTGTTCCATACACCAGCTCTGCTGTCGAAGACTGGAGATCTTCTTTAAAAACTGTCCGTAAATCCAGGAGGATGGTGGGTAAGGCATCTGACCAGTGCTTGTTGCTGCGAGCTTTCAGAGCTGCCTTGAGGGGTCGATGCAGCTGCTCTATGAGCCCATTACTCTGGGGGTGGTATGGCGAAGAACGGATCCTCTTGATGCCGAGCAGCTGTGACAGTGATCTAAAAAGTCGACCCTCGAATTGGCGTCCCTGGTCTGTAGTGAGGCGAGATGGACAGCCAAACCGAGAAATCCAATTGCTGTAGAAAGCTTGGGCGACAGTCTCTGCGATGATGTCGGAGATGGGAACTGCTTCTGGCCAGCGAGTGTATCTATCCATCATCGTCAGGCAATAGTAAAAGCCTCTTGATGGTGGAAGAGGTCCAATGAGGTCAAGATGTATATGGTGAAATCTCCTGGTTTGGTTCGGGAATGAAGTTACAGGGGCTTTATTATGTCTAATTATTTTTGACTTTTGGCATGCGATGCATTGTTTACTCCAGTTTGCACAATCTTTATGGAGCATGGGCCAAACAAAGCGGGATCCTACTAACCTGTTACTACCTTTAACTCCGGGATGGGATATATTATGTAAGGTATCAAAAACTTGTTTGCGGTATTGTTTTGGGATATAGGGCCTGATATTTTTTGTGGATATATCACAATATAAAAGAACATTAGAGTTTGGAAGGGTTATTTGTTTTAATTGCAAATTTTGTGGGTTATTAAGCAAATTGTTTAACTCAGGATCATTTTTCTGACTTTCTGCAATTTCATCATAATTTACTGGATTAGGCATTGCTACTGCATTTATTCGTGATAAAGTATCTGCAGTTACATTATCTGAACCTTTGATATGTTCAATATTGGTTGTAAATTGTGAAATAAAATCTAACTGCCTACACTGGCGCGGTGAACACTTATCTGAGCGCTGATTAAAAGCATAAGTAAGAGGCTGGTGATCGGTAAACAAAATAAACTTCCTAGCTTCAAGCATATATCGAAAGTGCTTAATAGAGGAATAAGCTGCAAGCAATTCTCTATCGTACGCGCTGTAGTTTTTTTCTGATTGAGTTAATTTTCTTGAAAAGAATGCTAGAGGTTGTAGATCGTTATCTATACTTTGAAACAATGCTCCTCCAATTGCGAAGTCGGACGCGTCCACTTGTAATATTAATTTGGCGTCGGGTTTAGGCTGTGCTAAAAGGGTAGCATTTGATAACAGAGTCTTACAATTTTCGAATTGTTCGATGGTTTCATCTGTCCATTTAATTTCACTTTTATCGTTACGTTTCGAACCTTTTAAGTAATTATTCAAATTGTTTTGACTGTGAGCAATACGCGGTAAAAATCGGCGAAAAAAATTTATAAGTCCAAGGAATCTTCTTAAATCTTTAACAGTCCTAGGGCGAGGATAACTTAATATAGCTTCGACTTTATCAGGTAATGGTTTTGTACCCTCTTTAGAAATAAGATGCCCTTAAAATGACAATTCATTTACGCCAAAAACACATTTAGAGGTATTAATTGTCAAACCGTAGTCATTAAGCTTTTGAAAAATAGCACGTAAATGAAGTTTATGTTCTTGCTCTGTTTCACTAAAAACCAAAATATCGTCAAGGTACACATAACAAAAGGGTAAGTCGCCTAAAATTTCGTTCATAAATCTTTGGAAAGTCTGTGCGGCTCCACAAAGGCCAAAATTTAAAAATGGGAATTCAAACAGACCAAAGGGGGTACAGACTGCTGTTTTTTGAATGTGATCTGGATGAACGGGAATGTGAAAATATGCTCGCACAATATCGATTTTGGAAAATATGTTTTTACCAAATAAGGCATGTGAAAAATCTTGGATGTGGGGTATTGGATAACGGTCAGGTGTGGTGATCGAATTTAATTTTCGATAATCACCAACTGGGCGAATACTTCCAGAACTTTTCGTAACCACGTGAAGTGGAGAAGACCATGGTGATTTGGAAGGACGGCAAATGCCCTGATCTATCATAAATTGAAATTATTTTTTAACTTCTTCGTACCATTTAGGACATAGACGCCTAGGCTTACTATGCACAGGAGGTCCCGTTGTATCTATGTAATGAATGGTATTATGCCGTATTTCTCTTATTTTGTGAGAAAGTTTTCTCAAGTCGGGAAATTCTGCCAATAATTTATGGTAACAAGAATCACCAGAAATCAGTTTAACTGAAAAATCATTTGAAATTGCCGAAATACCTTTACAAGAAAGTTTTTTAATACCATCAATTAATCTAAGCCGGTTTAAATCAATTAAGAGGCCAAAATGTTTCAGAAAATCAGCACCAATTATAGGAATTGGCACTGTGGCTATAAGAAATTTCCAAGTAAAATCTCTCCTTAGGCCCATATCAACATTTAGTAGTTTGTGCCCATAGGTAAAAATTCTGGAATCATTGGCAGCAAATAATTGCAATTTATCTGGATTTAAATTTTTAACATTTTTAGGTGCAGGTATGCAAGAAACATCTGATCCAGAATCAATTAAAAATTTGAAATGTGATTTTTTATCAAAAACATAAAGGCGACTGGAATGAGGAGCTGTTGAATTATTTGTCGCCGATACCGAAGCATCGACAGCTGAATTTAGTTTTCCGAAACTGAGCTTCCGTTAAAGGAACAAGGCGCTCGGCATTTTCGAGCCTCGGAGCCAAATTTGCCATGATAAAAACACAATCCATTAGCGTTGGGTCGGCTGTGTGATCGCCCACGCGAAGGGTAACGGCGGGTAAAAGACTGACTATCTCGGCGCTGAAAATTCTCCCTCGTACGACTCCTACCTAGCCTTTCCAATTGTTTACTTAGTGCTGCAATTTGCAATCTTAAATCGTTAATGTCATCGGAGACAGAATTAACGGAATCTCGTGAGTTGTTAACGTAGTTTGCTGCATTTGCAGAAGCCGATGCCGCGTACACGCCAGGAACTAGCGGGTCAGAACGCACTTCGGAAATTTCGTCCGCTAACTTGGCTAATGTCTCTAAATTTTCTGAGCTTACAGATAATATAGTTTGAGTTTCGGATGGCAGTCTTTGAAGCCAAAGATTCTTAAGGAAATCGTCATTAAAAGACTGGCCAGCTAATTCCCTCATTTTCCGTAACAAGTGCGAAGCTTTATCATCTCCTAGCTGTAATTCCGGGAGAAGTTTTCTTATTTGTCTGTTCTTAGAGTCGGAAAGTTCCTGAATTAATCTATCTTTAAGTACGTTATATCTATCGGTAGCAGGAGGATTAAGCAAAATATCGCAAACATTTGTTAGAGTTTCAGGATCGATCGCGGCGACGATGTTATTATACTTCGTGTTATCATTTGTTATACCACTTATTTCGAAATTGGATTCTGCCTGTACGAACCATAATTTCATGTTGTTTTTCCAAAAGGGTGGTAATTTGAGAGCAACTCGCGCCACGTGGCTTTCGTTACTACGATTAGGGTTAACTGTGTTATCCTCTTAATTGGGCATGTTAAATTTAATACACTAGTAAATAAATCGCTTTTATTCTAAAACCAAATTTGTTAAATAAAAGAAATAGCTATTCGTACTCTAAAATACTTAGTGAACCAAACCATAGGAGATATAATCCATAACACTTACCTCGAGAATTAGGTTGCGCGTGTTCTTTATATCTGGCGTCACCACTGCTGTGAAGTGCTTATTTTGGGAGTAGAATTCCATCGTGATATTGATTGGAGTTAATATCTTTATAAACAATAACAATTTAATAGCAATAAGGATGGATAATACATGTTAGAAAATACAGGATCGGAGCGACGTACACAGCACGCGCAATCTAACGGTGGCTACAGCGAGTGTATGCGTTCTCGATCGACTGAAAAACAGGTCCCAGCCAATTGGCGTTGACTGACGAGTTTTTGGCAATTCTGGCGCGGAGATTTGGCGGGGCGTCGGCACCGCACTACATTCTGTAATTAATATTTTTTAAATACTAAAAACTGTCAATGAGGCAAGGTTGTTACAAAATGTTTTGTTTAATCACAATTCAGAATGAAATGTCTGGTATATTGATGCTGAAAATGGCATATGGAATTATTGTACCAAATTTTGGTACTGTCCCGACTTTGAAGAATAATTTTGTTACTGATCGACCTTTGTCATTATGGCACTAGTGGTAATCCTGAGAGACTGCTGACACTTCCAGATTCTGATATAACAAATATTCTGGTGCATAACGCTTTCCTTTATAACTTGCAAATATTACTGTAACAGCATTCTTTTAATTTTTAGTATGCTTGCTATAACTCACTCCCTTAGCTTTACAAAAGGTCTGCCATGTTTTAAAAAGTACTATTATATCTTAAAATCTTTATCTAGATGGAACAGTAGATGATTGTTTATTCATGGATCACAGTAACAGTGTTGGTGAATTCGATTATGTTGTTTAAGACATGTAACAGAAGAGATTATGACAAAACTTTTTCATATTTTTATTGAGTGTGACAAAGCGATGTCACATTTCTCTTGTGTTGGTTAAAAACGTATGGAAGCACAATTGCACTGCTGTTTCTTACTTTTTTGTATTAATTGAAAACAGTTATATGCATATCAATTGCAGCTTTTTGTTTTCTTAGTACCCAAACATGACTTTTAAATTATAATTAGTTAATTTATAACAATTTCTCTTGTTTTCCAGTTTATATACAGTAAAATCTAGTTACAGTGAATACGGAAATTTCCGTTAAAATGTAATAAAGTTTTAGTTCTGCTTTGAAGTCCGATAGAATAATTTATTTTTCGTTATAACAAATCTCTGTTTCAACAAAGCATTTTCCTGGTCTCTTGGAGTGTGTTGTAATGGGATTTCACTGTATACAGTAAAACCCGTTCAAGAAGTTCCCGTTTAAGAAGTTTTTAATTTCAATACCAGTTTCATTCCCATCTCCCTAATGTAAAAATAACCCCTTTTAAAAGTTCTGATTTTTTTTCGCTTAATAAGTTTTCATATCGGTCAATTTTTTCTTTCAAATGACACTTTAGACTTCTAAAGTTTCTATTTTTTTCAAGTTGCTTTCAATCTACGTAATTATTTTTCTTTTTAATAGAAAAAATATTAGGAGAAGAATTAGAAAAGCTGTTTTGGTCAGCCTTTTCTCAAGGGTACCCTTTTCTCAACACTAAAAGTTCCAGGAAAACAGGTGGCAGAGAGGATTAGTCAGTTATTACGAGAACAATGATGACTGATCAAGGGAGAAGGGAATGTTTGTAGAGTCTGTTAGGGGGGTGTCTATTTTCTGTCTAATTTAAACGTTGTAAAATAATAAAATAATATCACCCCTAAATATTATAAAGTATATTCATTGTCAAACATAGAGCCTACCCGTTTAAGAAGTTTTCCCGCATAAGAAGTGTTTTGCTCTTGGTCCCCTGGAAAACTTCGCAATCGGGTTTTACTGTATATAAGTGAAATAACTATACATTTATTTTGCACTTAGCTTATAGTATATACAAAAAGTTCTTCAGTACTCAAACAGTTAACCAATAAATGAAAATTGTTTAATTTCGTAAATCATGTCTTTTCTTTTTCATAAACATGAACAGTAGTTAGTTACATGTAATATCTAAGTTTTATATTTGCGCATAAATTAATACCAGTTATATTCATATCATTTACATTTTTTTAATATTTTTTTTTACTTTTGTTGGTAAACATTATTTTTAAATAATAATTAGAGTCAATTTATAACCATTTCTCTTGTTTTCCAATATATAGAGAGTAAAATCTCGTTACAGCGAATACTGTTGCAACAAAATTTCCATCAAAACAATTCAAAATGAAATGTCTAGTATATTGATGTTAAAAATGGCATAAGGAATTATTCTACCAAATTTTTGGTACTGTCCAACTTTCAAGAATAATTTTGTTACTGATCGACCTTTGTCATTATGGCACTGGTGGTAATCCTGAGAGACTGCTGACACTTCCAGATTCTGATATAACAAATATTCTGGTGCATAACGCTTTCCTTTATAACTTGCAAATATTACTGTAACAGCATTCTTTTAATTTTTAGTATGCTTGCTATAACTCACTCCCTTAGCTTTACAAAAGGTCTGCCATGTTTTAAAAAGTACTATTATATCTTAAAATCTTTATCTAGATGGAACAGTAGATGATTGTTTATTCATGGATCACAGTAACAGTGTTGGTGAATTCGATTATGTTGTTTAAGACATGTAACAGAAGAGATTATGACAAAACTTTTTCATATTTTTATTGAGTGTGACAAAGCGATGTCACATTTCTCTTGTGTTGGTTAAAAACGTATGGAAGCACAATTGCACTGCTGTTTCTTACTTTTTTGTATTAATTGAAAACAGTTATATGCATATCAATTGCAGCTTTTTGTTTTCTTAGTACCCAAACATGACTTTTAAATTATAATTAGTTAATTTATAACAATTTCTCTTGTTTTCCAGTTTATATACAGTAAAATCTAGTTACAGTGAATACGGAAATTTCCGTTAAAATGTAATAAAGTTTTAGTTCTGCTTTGAAGTCCGATAGAATAATTTATTTTTCGTTATAACAAATCTCTGTTTCAACAAAGCATTTTCCTGGTCTCTTGGAGTGTGTTGTAATGGGATTTCACTGTATACAGTAAAACCCGTTCAAGAAGTTCCCGTTTAAGAAGTTTTTAATTTCAATACCAGTTTCATTCCCATCTCCCTAATGTAAAAATAACCCCTTTTAAAAGTTCTGATTTTTTTTCGCTTAATAAGTTTTCATATCGGTCAATTTTTTCTTTCAAATGACACTTTAGACTTCTAAAGTTTCTATTTTTTTCAAGTTGCTTTCAATCTACGTAATTATTTTTCTTTTTAATAGAAAAAATATTAGGAGAAGAATTAGAAAAGCTGTTTTGGTCAGCCTTTTCTCAAGGGTACCCTTTTCTCAACACTAAAAGTTCCAGGAAAACAGGTGGCAGAGAGGATTAGTCAGTTATTACGAGAACAATGATGACTGATCAAGGGAGAAGGGAATGTTTGTAGAGTCTGTTAGGGGGGTGTCTATTTTCTGTCTAATTTAAACGTTGTAAAATAATAAAATAATATCACCCCTAAATATTATAAAGTATATTCATTGTCAAACATAGAGCCTACCCGTTTAAGAAGTTTTCCCGCATAAGAAGTGTTTTGCTCTTGGTCCCCTGGAAAACTTCGCAATCGGGTTTTACTGTATATAAGTGAAATAACTATACATTTATTTTGCACTTAGCTTATAGTATATACAAAAAGTTCTTCAGTACTCAAACAGTTAACCAATAAATGAAAATTGTTTAATTTCGTAAATCATGTCTTTTCTTTTTCATAAACATGAACAGTAGTTAGTTACATGTAATATCTAAGTTTTATATTTGCGCATAAATTAATACCAGTTATATTCATATCATTTACATTTTTTTAATATTTTTTTTTACTTTTGTTGGTAAACATTATTTTTAAATAATAATTAGAGTCAATTTATAACCATTTCTCTTGTTTTCCAATATATAGAGAGTAAAATCTCGTTACAGCGAATACTGTTGCAACAAAATTTCCATCAAAACAATTCAAAATGAAATGTCTAGTATATTGATGTTAAAAATGGCATAAGGAATTATTCTACCAAATTTTTGGTACTGTCCAACTTTCAAGAATAATTTTGTTACTGATCGACCTTTGTCATTATGGCACTGGTGGTAATCCTGAGAGACTGCTGACACTTCCAGATTCTGATATAACAAATATTCTGGTGCATAACGCTTTCCTTTATAACTTGCAAATATTACTGTAACAGCATTCTTTTAATTTTTAGTATGCTTGCTATAACTCACTCCCTTAGCTTTACAAAAGGTCTGCCATGTTTTAAAAAGTACTATTATATCTTAAAATCTTTATCTAGATGGAACAGTAGATGATTGTTTATTCATGGATCACAGTAACAGTGTTGGTGAATTCGATTATGTTGTTTAAGACATGTAACAGAAGAGATTATGACAAAACTTTTTCATATTTTTATTGAGTGTGACAAAGCGATGTCACATTTCTCTTGTGTTGGTTAAAAACGTATGGAAGCACAATTGCACTGCTGTTTCTTACTTTTTTGTATTAATTGAAAACAGTTATATGCATATCAATTGCAGCTTTTTGTTTTCTTAGTACCCAAACATGACTTTTAAATTATAATTAGTTAATTTATAACAATTTCTCTTGTTTTCCAGTTTATATACAGTAAAATCTAGTTACAGTGAATACGGAAATTTCCGTTAAAATGTAATAAAGTTTTAGTTCTGCTTTGAAGTCCGATAGAATAATTTATTTTTCGTTATAACAAATCTCTGTTTCAACAAAGCATTTTCCTGGTCTCTTGGAGTGTGTTGTAATGGGATTTCACTGTATACAGTAAAACCCGTTCAAGAAGTTCCCGTTTAAGAAGTTTTTAATTTCAATACCAGTTTCATTCCCATCTCCCTAATGTAAAAATAACCCCTTTTAAAAGTTCTGATTTTTTTTCGCTTAATAAGTTTTCATATCGGTCAATTTTTTCTTTCAAATGACACTTTAGACTTCTAAAGTTTCTATTTTTTTCAAGTTGCTTTCAATCTACGTAATTATTTTTCTTTTTAATAGAAAAAATATTAGGAGAAGAATTAGAAAAGCTGTTTTGGTCAGCCTTTTCTCAAGGGTACCCTTTTCTCAACACTAAAAGTTCCAGGAAAACAGGTGGCAGAGAGGATTAGTCAGTTATTACGAGAACAATGATGACTGATCAAGGGAGAAGGGAATGTTTGTAGAGTCTGTTAGGGGGGTGTCTATTTTCTGTCTAATTTAAACGTTGTAAAATAATAAAATAATATCACCCCTAAATATTATAAAGTATATTCATTGTCAAACATAGAGCCTACCCGTTTAAGAAGTTTTCCCGCATAAGAAGTGTTTTGCTCTTGGTCCCCTGGAAAACTTCGAATCGGGTTTTACTGTATATAAGTGAAATAACTATACATTTATTTTGCACTTAGCTTATAGTATATACAAAAAGTTCTTCAGTACTCAAACAGTTAACCAATAAATGAAAATTGTTTAATTTCGTAAATCATGTCTTTTCTTTTTCATAAACATGAACAGTAGTTAGTTACATGTAATATCTAAGTTTTATATTTGCGCATAAATTAAGACCAGTTATATTCATATCATTTACATTTTTTTAATATTTTTTTTTACTTTTGTTGGTAAACATTATTTTTAAATAATAATTAGAGTCAATTTATAACCATTTCTCTTGTTTTCCAATATATAGAGAGTAAAATCTCGTTACAGCGAATACTGTTGCAACAAAATTTCCATCAAAACAATTCAAAATGAAATGTCTAGTATATTGATGTTAAAAATGGCATAAGGAATTATTCTACCAAATTTTTGGTACTGTCCAACTTTCAAGAATAATTTTGTTACTGATCGACCTTTGTCATTATGGCACTGGGAGTCATCCTGAAAGACGGCTGACACTTCCAGATTGTGATATAAATTTTTAGTTCCATTTTAAAGCCCAATATGATATGTTATTAAAAAAAAAATTGTTTCAACAAAGCATTTTCCCGGTCCCTTGGAGTGTGTTGTAATAGAATTTCACTGTATACTTAAATGAAATAACTACACATTTATTCCACACTTAGCTTATATACAAAAAGTTCTTCAGTACCTCAAACGGTTATCCAATTATGAATATTGTTTAATGTCAAAAAGCACGTCTTTTCTTTTCCATGAACAATAATTAGTTACATGTAAATATCTAAGTTTTATGTTCATATTTTTTAAACCCATTTTTATATCCTTTGTATCATGTGCACTTGTAAATTTCAATCTTTTTTTTCCTCGAGAGTTTTTTTTAGGCGAGACTTTCTGGGAGTTCTGCTGCAGAAATCACACTGCCAAGAAAGTTTTGCTGATGAAACGTCTACAACAGTTCAAAATCATGTCAAAATGTATGTGTTTATGAAAAAAATCATGTATGTTTTCAAAATGTAAATAAAGTTGTGTATATGAACTTTTTGCATTCATTTCTCCAAAAAAAAAAGCATTGTTGTTATAAGTTACACGAATTATATTTTAATTCCAGTAAATTTTGTTATTTTTAATTAAAAAGAGTACAGATAAATCAAAATGTACTTATGTATACTGTATTAGTAAGTGTATATGTTTACATTAAACTTGCACAAGTTGGCTTGCAAAAGTTTATATTAATTATTTAAAAGGTAACTTTATCCATGATATAACTGACATATTTATTACATGAAAATTGAAAAAAAAAACATCTCTTAATCTATTTGCATGATATAAATGTGTACACGATTTTACTTAATTATGTATAAATCTTTCAATACTTAAAGCAGTTGTATACATATCAAATACACTCTGGACCAGACTGTGATGGTTTCTTTCTTTATCTCTTTCTTTTAGATGCCTTAAGTTTTTCAATTTACAGGTTTCTGAACAGTGCCGTAAAAACCGTAGGTGCAATCGGTGCGTTGCACCGGGGCCCAGGGGATAGGGGGGCCATTTTCCCTTCCCATCCATCCATTATTTCTAGACTAATGATTTGTGTACGGGAGGGAGGGAGCCTTAAAATCATCACTCGCACCGGGGCCTCCAACAGTATGGTTACGGCACTGTTTGTGAATTGTTGAGAGAACTATGTTTATCAAAAGATTGCACATGTTCAAAAGAAAAAAAATCTACCAGCATGTTCAAGGTTTTATAAGTTTCATTTACACTGTTAAAACTGGATACTTAAAAATAAGAAAAATGTACTCATTTTTGAGTACTTCACGTTCTTATAATAGCTCCGAGTACTTAACTCTTAAATTTGAGAAATCCACGTTCTCATTTTTTTGAGTACGCTCAGGGGCTCGAATATGAGTATGTATCAAAACACATACTCATATTTTTGAGTGCATACCTGACTCGAATATAAGTATGTATCAAAACACACATACTCATATTTTTGAGTACATATCGGCTTTACACCGCAATGCAAAACTATACTTACGTTTCTGTCTTATTTTTTTATTAATTCCTAAAAGTCAACATTAACGGTGCCGCAAATTAAATTTACGGTCACTCGCTAACTGCTGACCATTGGGATTACTCTCTTCATTTTCATCATGGTAATAACATAGCACTTTGTATAACATATTGAATAACACAGGAATAATAACATAATTCAGTAACATATAGTATCATCATAATAATAACAATATACAAAAATCTGTACAAAAATATTGAACATCAAGATTTATATCAATTAAGCTATAAATCTCATGTTCAATTATAGATTGGCTTTGCATACACATGTGAAACAATATGTCATTTAAGATATACTGCTCACATGCATATGCAAAGTTACAAAAAAAATACGCATTGAAGCATAATAATAAATATAACGTTTCAATGCATATTAAAAACACCCCGTCGGATAGGATTATCCCCGAAATCTCTAATACCCTAACAAATAATTACCCTAACATAGGAAAACCTAACATAAAAAACATACCTAGTAAAATATCCTAACATGTAAAAACCTAAATTGTAAAATACCCTAACAATATAAAAAAAAGTGAAAAAGTGGGCGAAAATGCAAAAAACGTAAAATTTCAGGTAATTAGCTCCGTGTCTTCTTCTTGATCATCATTGAGTTTCTAACAAAAAGTACAAATAAACAATATCGAAATAATAGGCTGCTTAAAGGCAGTTCTTAGGGTTAAGATAAAATTAATACTCAATAATAGTCAATACTTCGCATTTTTAATACAATACTTTATAAAAAAAATAGTAATAACTGAATAAATCATTTAATAGATTAAAAATTAAATTTAGAATGCCTGAAATATAAGCTCACAAATTTAGCATTCAAATATCTGAATAATGTTGAAATACAAAAATTTTAATAACAGATTTTGGGGCAAGTTATATCAGTCAGTAAGCATACATATTACTTATACATGAGCACTTAGAGAAATACTCGTATGTTTGCATTCAAAGGAAATTAACACAATAAAACAGATTACACAAGTGCAAATAGTTCAGTTTTTATTTTAAAACTTCTTTAATGTAAAAATTATTTTCCGGATATGCAAGGGAGGAAAAAAATGGAATGGTTGGCACTTACGTTATATGCTGCTCAGCAAATGCAAAGTTTTTAAAATATGGAAGTATCAATTACAACCTTGCATGTTCCGTAAAGTACAAAAGATATTGCAAATATGCAAATTATGCTTATTTTAGATTATAATAATTTTTCATATAATTTAAAAAATTATTGGAATAATATTTCTGTTTTGAACAACTGATTTAATAAATTATTATTTAATAGAGTAAAATGCTTTATACCATAAAATTCATCTAGTTATGCCCGAAAAGATTGAAATTTTATAGCTACCTTAATTTAAGAAAACTTATGTTTTTATATTTAACGACGGAATTCAATATTCAATTTCATATTGCATATTGCATGTTCGGTTTATTTGAAAAAAAATAATAAATAAAAGATTATTTGAATGTATTCTTAATTATTAATGAAAACAAATATTACTACATATTGCTTAGTCCACAGACAAGAAAAGTTTGTTAATTTATTATTGTTAATGGATTCAAGTTTTTCCAGTCAATTCTACTTACATGAAACACAAAAAAAAATTATAAATATAGAAGAAATGATGAGAAACTGTTTCTGAAATTCACAAGCAAAACACGTGCAAAAGCTATTAGCTAAGAATTAGGCAATGGAATTTGATTAAATAACGATTATTTGCATAAAAAGTAAAATGATATTTCTTACTTTCAAAGTTACTGTAGAATTCCTTCATTTTCAATTCTTCCAGCTTTTCCTTGACCGAACTCCATTGTTTTCAACCAAAACAAAACTTCCACCAGCCGTGGAACAAGAATTACGTTTACGTTAGTTGAGTACGCATTTCTTCAAAACCACCGTCGTATTCTTGCGCGCGACTTAACACATTTGCTCAAGATATAGTTCGTAATTTCGAAGAGTGAAACCTTGTATGTTCTGCACGTTAAAAGGTTCATAATAGTATAATCTTTCCCTAAATAATTTCTTTTGCTATTTTTAATATGCGATTAGAATAACAAGTGATTATATTTATATCTACCCACAAGCTCATTCTTAAATCAGAATCATCACTTGTATTTGAACGCTTTATGTTCTCGTTTTTGAGTTTATTTTTCTTAGAAAAAAACAAGTACATGGAAGTACTTATTTTTAAGTAGATTTTTTTTAACAGTGTAGGATTACTCTTTTACAGCAACTATAAAAGTTGTCCAATTATCAACAATACAGCCAATTAGTGATTCTTTTTCAGCAGTAAAAAAGAGAAAAAAGTCTTATTGCAGGTCTATGAAAGAACGTTATGAGTCGGAAAATATATAGATTTTAAAAGAAACTTCTATTAAATTATAATTTTTAATATTTAAAAATAATTAACTTTACTAATAATAATGAAGCATTATTATTATTTTCTATTTTAAACCTGTAAAATTTAATAGTTTAAAAATTGCAATTTTTGTATAAATAAATAAATTATTTATAAATATCAATATTTTTACTGGTTTATTGTAGTTATTTTATTCCTAATTATGAGTAAACAAATTTCACTCATAATTATGTATGTAAAAACGTCCTATATGTCCTGTATTTTAGATATCCATTGAGAATAATCCAATAACACTATTTATTAACATTACACACATTAAAACACAGTAAATAAGACATTAATTGATAGATAGATGCATTGAGCAGCATTGAGCATTCGTACAAAAACATTGACGTTCTGTCTTGACATCCGGTTACAGTTAAGCTGCCTTAGCGAATACACCACAGTTTCCTCCCCCTTATTTGAGAAGTGACAGAATCTGGAATTTAGTAAGGTAAGTCTACAAGTCCAATCTGTTTGGCACTCGGCGGATTCTGGAAGACCTTCGGAGTGGTGCTGGCTGCGGTGTAGGTGTAGTCACAGGGATCTGCACAGGTGAAGAAGCTACTGCACTACGCTGAGCAAGAGAGGATGGAGAAGACGGAATAACATCTGATGAGTCTCCACTTGATGCCTCCTGGGTAGACGAATTAGGTGATGTATCAGCGAATGTAGCTGGAGGTGATGAGTCCTTATCCCTTTCTGTACTCCTGGGTAGGTAAAATTGATAAGGGCCGTAGTGTTGATTTTCCATTGGAAAGTCGCCAGCTGGACGAATTTTATCTATATGGCGTCTTATCAAAACTCCATCAACCAATATAGTGTAATGCAGCTGTCCATCTCGTGATACGACGTTTCCGAAAATCCATTTATTATTTGGAGCATTGTTAGTTCCTGATAGCAACTTTATCTCCATTTTCAAAAACTCGATCTCGAAAATAGATGTTATTTTTTCTTTGTTTGTCTTCAATTTCCTTCTTTAGCTCCGGCTTCACAAGATCAATTCTTGTACGTATTTCACGCTTGAGAAAAAGCATTGAGGGACTCTGACCAGTTGTACCATTCGGTGCCTTTCTATACTGAGTGAGAAATATCGCTAGTTTTTGTCTCAATGATCCTGGAAAATTCTTTAGTGCTCGCAAGGACTGTTTCAATGTAAACACATATCTCTCAGCCTGACCATTACTCGAAGGATTGAAGGGGGCACAGGTTTTGTGCCTTATACCGCAACTATTTACGAAGTTCTGGAACTCCTTTGCGGTAAATTGAGAGCCGTTGTCGCTGACTAACGTTATGGGGAGTCCGTAGCGTGAGAAACAGTCTCTCAAAACTTCGATGGTGTTGAAGGATGTTGTCGACCTCATAGGGTACACTTCCATCCATTTCGAATGAGCATCCACTATGACGAGAAACATCGAATCCAGAAACGGTCCTGCAAAATCAACATGTACCCGCTCCCATGGTTTGGTGGGGTATTCCCAATAGTGGACTTTTGATTTATTATGATTAGTTTTGTATTTTGCGCAATCGAGACGGTCTCTTGCCATCCTTTCAATATCTTGGCCGATATGTTCCCAATACACGAACGACCTGGCTATGGCCTCATTTTCACCATTCCAATGTGACCGGAATTCAACTCTTCCAAGATCTGTCTTTGTAAGATCTTCGGAATACAGACCCTTTGTCCGTATAGAATACATCCAGACTCCAAGGTATAATTCTCCTTCCCCTTCACATTTGCCCCCAACTTTAAGTCTTGCAACAGTGGACCTAATTTTTCATCAGTCATAGTTGCTTTAGCCAAACTCTTGGCTGTTACTGGAAGCGTCTCTATCTGAGAGATCTGAAACATGGAAATGTCATCTTGAACATCTAGTTCTTCTGGTTTAAGAGCTAATCTTGACAAACAGTCAGCATTGCTATTTTCTTTACTGTTTCGAAATTCTATATCAAATTGAAAAGATTGCAGATGGAGAGCATGTGTAAAAGTCTTGTTGCTGACATGACAGGTAAGCCTTTCTTTGATCCAAAAATCTGTGTGAGCGGTTGGTGATCAGTCACTAAGATGAATCTTCGACCCGTGTGGTATAGATAGAACTTTTTCACACCCCAGGATATACCTAGAGCCTCCTTATCAATCTGTGAATACCTAAATTCAGTTTGCGTAAGAGTCTTCGAAGCAAAAGAAATCGGTCTTTCTGTTCCATCTGGTAATCTATGCGACAAAACAGCACCTAAACCAGCAGGTGATGCGTCTGTTGCTAACACTAGAGGTAAGTTTGGATCATAATGCATCAGTACCCTATCTGAACAAATTTCATTTTTGATTGCATCAAAAGCTGATTGGCACTTTTTCGACCAATTCCATTGCACCTCCTTTTTTGTCAAGTTGTACAGCGGGTAGGCTAAAGTAGAAAGTTTCTTGCAAAATTTTCCATAAAAATTTACGAGACCTAGAAAACTTCTAACATCTTGCACGTTTTTTGGGACGAGAGCATTCACAATAGCTTTCACTTTCTCATCTGTTTTCTGAATGCCAGAGGAGTTTATTTTGTGACCTAGAAAATTGATTTCATCCTTGAAGAATTCACTCTTTTTCAAATTGATTTTTAATCCGTTATCCTTACAAATTTGAAAAAATGTTTCTAACCTGGAAAAATGAGATTCGTCATCAAGTCCAGTCACTCTAACATCATCCATTAAGGCCTTGATTCCTTCTAATCCAGAAAACAAACTGTCGACATACTTCTGCCAAATTGCTGGGTCACAGTTCAATCCATACATGAGGCGTTTGCAGACGTACAACCTTTGTGAGTATTGATAGTCAATAATTTCTTACTATCTTCATGTACCTTCATTTGGAGATAGGCACGGCTGAAATCAATTTTGGAAAATTGTGCACCTCCACTCAGAGAAAAAAAAAACCTTTTCCCCCTCCTTCTTTCCCTTTTCCCCCATTTACTGAAAAATTAATAAATTTTTTCCTCAAAAAATATTATGAATTTTTTTTTTCTATTTTTCATTTTTACATAAAAATTATTACTTCCAATAAACTTCTCATTTTTATCAGTTTTTTTTTTTTTTAATTTACTCATTCTTTGACATTGTTAAGAACGCAAAACTTTTATCTTTCTTTTTTGCATCACTAAACTGAAATTGGCGCCCTTATTTCCTAAAGATTGTAACTAAAATAATAGCACGCTAAAGAACTCCAAAGAAACTCTTTGATTGGCTAGACCAGTGTGACACGAAATCCCTTTCCCCCCTTCTTCTCTACGTCTCTGAACCATGAAAGATTTCGAATCTACGCTGTCGAAGAGATACGTACAGTCCGGTTCTTTAGGTGCGGTCTCTTTCGAATCGATGAAGTTTGGAATAAGGGCCCAGTTAATAAAAGCAGATCCTTCACAAAATTAAAGTCAATCAAAATGGGCCCTTCACAAAATTCTGCTCTACCAAACCGTATATACTAGCTACGGGATAGGCTTTGCATGGGACGGCCCATTTATAGAGATGCCATTGTTAGTAATATAGATAAATACAATAGCACCACAAGTTTTCGAAAACATGGGTACATTGAGAAGACGAAATCGAGCTTTTTTTGGCCTCTACTACTGTCCAAAGCTTCTTTTCTGCATTGAAAAGGGTTCCCCTTACGAAAAAAGCACATCCATGTATTGATTTTGCTATTCCTGTGCACTAACAACATTGGTATCCTCATTAAAAGATATTTTAGTGTTCTACTATTTATTAGTTATAGTCGGCTTTGAAATAAATTAATAAAGACCTCTTCAACGTAATCTTCTAAATATCAAATAAATTGATGTTGACGTTAATAAATTCCAATGCAATTCTTTCAGCAAATACAGTACATTTTGTTATTCTAACGTGGTAAACACTGATGCAATAAAAATTGAGTTGGATTCCTTTAGGGATCATTCATAAATGATGTCACGCTTCGAGGGGGGAGGGGGTTCGTGAAGTTGTGACATATTGTGACAAAGGGGGGGAGGGGAGTCAAATATATGGGAAAAAGCGTGACGTCATTTATGAACGGCCCCTTATCGTACAGTTCAGTATAAAGGTAAAAATATAAAAATATTCTTTTATATACTCATTTAGATTTCCTTTGATTTTTGTTTTGTTTTCTTTTTTGGCATTCGCGGATGACGAAAACATAAGTATATTTTACCCCGTAATAAATCAACTCTTCTTTGGCATTTTTACAACTTGACGTTCGATTATTAATTAATTTTTCCGAGTCGCGCTTATAAAAATGAACATAATGATCTCCATCATATATTTTAAAATGCGTTTAAAGTTCTCCCAAAAGAGGAAAACTTTCTTCCAATTTTCAAAGTCATTCGAAACAAGCCACGTTGAAAAAAAACTGGAAAACACCAACACGAGGGCTAGCTACTTTTGGCTAGATGAATCATGTACACGCCAAATTAGTCGGAGTCCTGAAATCACGCCAAGTTAATGCAAGGGTTGCTAGTAAATTGCTGGAGTAGTAGACACCTCCTTTTACAAAGTTTAATCATTACTACCTCCTTTTATTCTCCAGCCAGATTTGCCTTCTTTTATAAGGCCTTTCCTACAGGCTATCTAGCCCAATTTTTTTAAAGGCGCAATAGCACTGCAGGCTGTTCAGCCTGTAGCATGCTCAATAGCCACGTCCAAGAGAAGACGGATGTTTTGGTATTTGGTTCTGACCATTTGACGCCATTTGCCTTGAAAAGAAGAGAAGCTCAGAAGACATAACAAGGTTCAAGAACTCTTAAGGAATTCATTCGAAAAATTCATCCGTACGTTTTAGGAGTTTCGAAGATTATATAATTGGAATCAAAAAGCTGGAATATTATTTGAATTATGGCAGCGGAGGCTGAAGAAAATACTAATGTAGGAAGTCCGATAGAGGAAAATAATTGTCAAGTAAATAATGTGAAGCTATGCGATCTGAAAGTAGTTGATTTAAGAATTGAGTTAGAAAAAAGAGATCTTGATAAAACCGGTAATAAATCAGTCTTAATGGAAAGATTAAAAAATGCCCTTATAGAAGATGGAGAAGATCCCGATGAATTTTCTTTTGAACTTTCCAGTGAGACCCCAAATACACCTAAGAAGAAGAAGAATCATACAGAATTAAACGATTCAGTTGAAGTCGTTGATAAGAACAGTTTTGAAGAAAAAAGCAATGATATAACACTTCAGCTATCTATTGATGAAGACGAGGCACAACTAAATGAAGATGATGTTGTTATGGAAGTGCCCAAAATCGACTGCGAAGTTCAATCAACTAAATCTAAAGATGATTCTACTCAAATTAAATCGGAAGAAAAAAGTCCCGAAGTAAATTCTTCGCCTCCTACACCACTGAAGTCTGAAAAAGTGACACCTGAAGAAGTAAAAGATAAAAAAAATACCAAAGTAATTCAGACTAAAGTTGAAGCAACTGCTACAGTCTCTCCCAAAGTTTTGAAAGTCATTGGAAGGAATGAAAAAATGAAAAATCCTACTGTATTAGCCAAAAGTTTATGGATTACAAACTTGCCGAATGGTACAAGAGCTGCAGATTTAAAAACTTTATTTAGTAAGCAAGGAAGAGTTTTGGCTGTTAAAATTGTTATAAGTGCCAAGCAGACTCCTGCAAAATATTATGGATTTGTTACAATGGCAACTAGCAAGGATGCATCAAAAGCAATCCAAAATCTCCACCGAACTGAACTTAATGGAAAAATTATTTCTGTTGAAAAAACACAAAGTGAGCCCAGTACATTGTTAAAAAAATCGGAATCAAAAACTATTACTGTTAACACTAAGAAACAAACCTTGAAAAAAGAAATTGTTCCTAAAGTAAGTACAGAATCTGTAAAAGCATCTGTTGAAAATGAAGCGAAGCAAGTGGAAAATAAAGTTGAATCAAAAGCTTCTACTGACTCTGGAAAGCATAAAGAAGAGAAAATTGTACCTAGTGAAAAGGCTAAAGTTAAAGAAAGGGATAAAAAACTGAGAGAAGTAAAAGACAGAGAATCATATCGACCTTCATTACGCAGATCGTCTGGATTGAGACTCCGAACATATCCATATAATGATAGGCCAAGCTACAGTAGTTATCGAAGATCTTTTGTTCCCCGTCCTACTTTTGGATCCAATTTCCGCCCAAGATCTAGTGTATTACTCTTTCAGAAAATTAGAGAAGAACGAAGGGAAGCGGAGAGGAGAAGAGTTGAAGAAATTTCTCGCCACAGATACATCGAGAGAAAACAAAGAGAAGAAGCTTACCGTTTAGAACGGGAAAAAGAAAAATTGAGAATTGAAAGAGAGATCTTGGAACGGGAAAGAGCGGAAATATTAAAATTAGAGCGAGAGAAGCAACGATTAGAACGGGAAAGGCTGGAAAGGGAAAGAGAAGAACTAAGGCATGTGGCTGAAGCACGTCGGGGCAATAAGCGTACTCTCAGCAGAGAACCAGAGTCTTTTTGGGATGAAAGGAAGAAAGCTCGCTATGAAACCAGCAGTTTTGAAACTTCTAGGTATGATTTTTCACCGAGCCCAAGAGAACGTGGGTATCGCCATGATCTTGAACGAAACCCTGATTATGTGGAACGAGATATAAGTCGAAGAGAAGTAACTATTCGCTCAAGGGACGATAGACAAGTCTACAATCGAAGTACTGAATACAGGGAAAGAGAGCGCAGAAGTTTTCCTTCTAGAGAAAGACACCAATCATCTGCAGGAAGAAGTAGAGATGTCTGGAAGCATGAAAGAAGAGTGCACATATCGCCCACTGGACCCAGGGACAGAAGATTAGCTTACTTTTAAAAGCGAAGATTTTGTGAGTAATTCTTCAACTATATAGTTTGAAACTTGAATTTAAAAAAATGATACCGTTGATGGTTTTGAAGGTAGAAAATATTATATGAAATCATTCAATGTAGCCATTGAAGCGTAAATTATATGAGTGTAATACTGCTGTATTGTTTCAAAAATGATGTACATTTTGTATGATATATAAGAAGTTTGAAGCATTCTATCTACCCGGAAACCGAAATTTCCTTTTATACCCAAATATATAATTTGGTACAAAGGTCGAAAGGAATATGTATTCAAAGGTAAGAATTTTTCAAAGCATGTGTTAGTTATAAGTTATGGATGTCTCAAAACCTTACTTGTAAGCAACCATTCATTAATAAATTACAAGATATTGTTCCAAGGGGTGTGACCAAAATATGCTTTCACTCTTCTAATATGCATAATGCCAAATTTGGATGTGTGTGTGTGTGTGTGTTTTTTTATAGATATTTCTTTCTTTTTTTGGTGTCTCACATTAAGCCGTTAAGTTCTTCACAGGGATGTTAACTAAGTTTGGTAGTTTTGCCAAGGAAAAACTGGAAAAAAAACAGAGCAAATATGGAACAAAATGGCAAAAGTACTTGAATAATGAGCAGTAAAGTTTAAATTTAATAAAACATAAATAATTAAATTATCTTTTGGGTATTATTGAATACCTTTATTTTGCTAAATAATAAATACCATAATTAAAACAGCTATTTAATGAAGTCACAAATTAAGAAAGTAGAAAAAAATTAGCTGGAAATTATACAATGAGAAAACTTTCATAATATGTTTTATAATTCAACTTTATTTTCTTCTCTTTGCATTTTGGAAGAAAGGACAAATAGTTGCTTACATTTTTCTCTGCCTTTACTCTTCAAATCTTAAAATTCACCAATGGCATTGTCAAATGCTTTCATCATTACAACAGTTATAAAAGTAGGATGACCTACCTAACCCCTGGTATTGCAACCCATTTAGAAATTCTTCAGTAGGAAGCGGAAAAGTAACTTGATAAAAACAAAAGGAGCAGTTGATTTCATTTTCTATTCACTTTACATTTTGTATGTAGTTTCATTTTTAATTTTGTAATAAAATTGAGGGGTTTTTTTTACATATCTATGGGACTATTCTTAATTGATGTCGTGTTTTTCCCCATATATTTGACCCCTCTCCTCACTTTCACAACTCAATGGTCACACCCCTTCCTCACAGCTCACGCTATGTTGCATAAGCATAAATGTCTCACTTGTTACCCCCTCTCCCTTGAAGCGTCACATCATTTATAATGATCTCTATGTACCCGGTTGCTGTGGCTCGCTCTGGTTTGATGGTAAAGCAAGAGAAAGCATATATTTCTAATATGTTTCATTTCACAGTGTTTATTGTCTGAAAATCTAGATTGTCTGGTTTACCCATTCTAGAACACGCAATATATAACTGGGTCATTCTCAGATAATGGTAAATTTTAGCTTAAAAAAAAAAATTTTTTTTGTTTGAATCCTAAATATTTCATGCCAAAACAATTATTCGTGTCCACTTATCTGGAAAAAAATCCCAGCAGAGATCATTTGCTTTAATTACACCTTTAATTAATCAATTATATTTTATTGGGACATGGTACTGACAAAATAGGAACATGGTAATGACAGGTGATCCATGGAAATAACTATAGGCTAAATAATTACACTAATAGTTAGGTATATTTGTGTAGAAGAATATGTGTTAAACTATATTAAAATCATCTTTATTAGTTTATGTTTTAAAAATGCATTTACAATGAAAAGTTTAATTTCTTTGGGATTTACAACTACAAATTACATATTAATCCTCTAATAGTTAAAAAAATGTATAGTATTTTAAAGTTATTCTTACTGCCTTTATTTTTAGTATTTTGTACCCTTCATATTTTTTTTAAAAAAGAGATTAAAACGTCTATTATTTCTAAAAATAAAAAAAAAGCTTGAAAATACGTAAGTTAAAGCAGTATGTTTGAAAATAAAATACAACTATTTTATGAATTTAAATATTGAGTTCTTTATAAGAACTGAATTTCTGTAGGTTAATAAGGTCATTAGAAGATTAGTGGAAGAATCTAGAAATTTTTTATAACAATAATAAATTTAAATAAAACTGCTTATTAGAATCCAAAATGGCTTTCGTTTCCTCTCAGAATAATTATGAATTTATTATAAAGTCAAAAACTCATTACCATGTCCTTAGACATCATTACCATGGTGTTCTGAAGACATGGTAATGACATTTTTTAATGGTAGGCCTGCTTATGACTAAAATACAGCAATTAAAATCAAATACTATATTTATCCTAAATGTAGTCCTAAAACTGTCTATAAATCATTCAAAAAATTTAACTTTAATCACTTTATATTTCAGTACCAATAGACATGGTAATGACACACAATAAAGACACTGGTTAAAATTTTGGTAAAAAAATAACAAAATGAAAAGGTTGTTATTTATTTCAACCAAAGATGAATTGTCTGTCAGTAAGAGCATGTTGTCCTGTATTGCTAATAGTTTGATAGTGTAAAAAGTGGCACCTGGTAGTGAGCTAGAGAAAAATAACTTCCACATCATGGTAATGAGTTACTTCTAGGGACAAATTTTGAGGGGGGAAAAGGAATATAATTTTCCCCCTTTATGTGAAAAGATCCAAATATATTTAAAATAGAGAAATGAAATATACCTAATTGGTTGTTGTCTATGTTTTTAAAGCTTTCCAATTTTTACAGTAGAGATTCAAATTATAAAGTTTACAGATAGGGACATGCCATGGTAATGACATTTACAACTTTAAAACATTTTAAAACATTCAAATTTACCTTTTTTTTAATATTTCAACTAGTGCACAAAATAGGGTTTGAATAGAAGTGTGTGTAAAAATTTTAAAATTCATGGTGGACTTAAATCAATTAGTATTTTTAAGCCAGGGACATGAAATTTACCATTACCGGAGAATGACCCAACTGTCCACGTGAGAAGCAATCCGTGTCTAGATCTAAACTGCTTGATTTGATTTATTGGTCTTGAACTTTATGCTTTTTTCACAATGCTTTGCGGGCAATTTTTTTTTTTGTAGTTCCATTGTTTGTGAAGATTTTTGTCTGGCTCGGCACGTTGAAAAATTCCAACATAAGCGTTATCCAAACAAGAGGAACAAAAATTCTAAATTAAAAAATTGCGATCCAAAATTAACAATCTTTGTTTTAAAGTTCTCCTTGATCATTAAGTGAAAAATACTTCAATACAAAGAGAAAAAATACAAAATTTTTAAATCAAAATGAAAATGGCTAAATTAAACTGTTGCCATTCAATATAAATAATCTTTGTTTTAAAGTTCCATTTAATCTTAGAGTTCAAAAATACTAACAAATACTTTAATACAAACGTAAAAAACACAAATTTTTTAAATAAAAATGAAAGTAGCTAAATTAAACTGTTGCCATTCAAAATAAGTAATCCTTGTTTTAAAGATCCCCTTAATCTTCGAGTGCAAAAATACTTCAATACAAACAGGAAAAAAAAACACAAAATTATTAAATCAAAATGAAAAAAAAGCTGTACCCTGCCACATGTTGCAGTAGCTCATTTTCCTTAATAAAACATTAAAAAGAAATAATTAAATCAAAATTTAAAGTCATATATAAAATCACGCAGGTCGTAGGTATTCGAACGTGATGTTCTGGCAAAATTTCAAAGCAATCGGTGGAGTACTTTCAGAGATTCGAGGTGATGAACAAACTAATACTTACATTTTTATTTCTTTAATTAAGCTAACAGTATATTTTTGGATCAAGGTAAGCCTTAAAAATTCGAACTAAAGAGCTTATAACTGCCTTTCTTATTGACTTGGAAGCTACATTTTTCTGCACAAATTCCATCTTGTGCAGAAAAATCAGCGGTTTTAATCAATATATTATTATATGCAAGGATTTTTCACCCCCACATTGGGAATTTATGTGGAAATTTGCGTAAAATTGGCATAAAAAAAAGGAACTACCTGTTGGATTTTTTTCTAACTGGTCTATTAACCTTCCTCTTGAATCACTCTGTCTACTGGTAAAATTTTAAAGCAATCGGTAAAGTACTTTTGGAGATTCGCGGTTAGGAACAAACGAACACTTACATTTTTATTTATATAGATATATATATAAATTGCTATTTCTATCACTATAATGCTTACATTATATGCTCATTTAACTTAGTGCTCAAATTAAATATGAATAGCTGATTTGAAGCTAAAATTCCTTTTATCTGATGATTTAATTTACTTGTAACCTTGTAATAAAACCACTTGGGTGACTAAAACCTATTTTTAGCTGGGACTGTTTTTACCAGGTAAACTTTTCTCTTGGGATGTAACGAATAGTGATATATCCGAATACTGAACACTTGGCCATTTTTCTAGGCTGAATACTGAATATTTGTCACCTGAATGTTAAAATTTCTAGAAAATTGTCATGATTGAAAGTACAGTGGATGCTTGATATAACAACCATCTGCTTCAAACAGAAAAAGGTCTTTATATCGAGTAGTCGCTAGAGGAGAAAGAATTTTCTATTAAAAAAAAATACATGCATCATGCATGTTCAGTAGTTCCATTAAAATTAGTAATTTTCCAAAGATTCGAACTAAAGGCTTAAATTATCTTTTTATCATTGAAATTATAAAAAAAATACATTACTAAACAGATTTTTAAAGTAGAAAATATAGGGAAAAAAATACATACACATTTCTAGAAGCAGAACTTCTGAGGTGACACGACACCTGGCACAACAGCATGACTGCTCTTATTTCGAATAATCGACCATTTGGAAAACCACATGATTAAAACAACCAATTACTAATTCATCTGTCAACCCTTTTCCCTAAGAAATATGTAAATTACCCGTTTCCTCCCCGAGTCTTTCCGTACTGTGATGAGAGAGAATCCCCCCCCCTGTCATAGTTGGACTGAACACTGAAGATTCCATGCAGCCTGTCCATAAAAACCAAGGTCAGTTAAAGTTAAGAATTTAGAACTATGCTCTATTTGGAAAAATACCAGAAATAGTGTCCACTAAATGCGGTTGTTGTATTGGATTAGACGATAATAAAATGTTAGTTATACCTAAAGCAAATTAACATAGAGTTTATTAGGAATAAAGTTTGGGATTTTTACCACTGGTCGTTATAATGGAATGGTCTTTATAATGTGGTTGTTATAACCAGCATCAACTGTATTTGTCATATTTAAAACTATTTACAAAGTCAAACACCAATTTCATGCGTTAATCTCTATGATGGGTGATTTAATTCTATTTGTTAAGAACCTAAAACTGTTTAAAAGTAATGCATTTTCTGTGTTGTTTTGAATGCAAATAAACTGAGAATTTCTACTCAAGTCAATAGAAATGACTGGTTTTAATGTAAGCATTAGCATTATTTTACTAATTTAATTCAAATTAAAGAAATACTGCTGCTTAGTGAATTTTTACCTTGTTAAATAGTTTTATGAAGACGTTAAAAAAAATTAATCTTTTTATTTTAAGGACTTTTTTACATACCTACTATTTTTAAAAGATCTATTAAAATTTAATGCATTTAACTGGAATATAACAATAACAAGATGGTTAACTAATATAAGTTAACAATAACAAGATAAAATAATTATTTTGACCGCCATAGTGAGCATTTGCTCTTATAATTTGGCAATATTTTTAAAAAAAAGCATGTAATGTAATTTTGGCAGAAAAATTGAGGTTTTTACATGATTTTTATTTTGAGCAATGCATAATATAAATATGATAGTGCATTCATTATGTTTTATACAAGGGCTCGTTGATTTAAATTGAGGGCCTTCAACCTTTTACATTCAAGGGCCATATCAAAAAGCTCATAAAGATGTGCCGGCCTCAGTATGCAGAAAATTTAAGAGTGGAGAGGGAGGTAACACATTACTATTAATTTTAAGGGGATAGATGGGTAAGCTATTTTTAACTGTTCCAATATTTTCTCTTTTTATTAAAAAAAGGTTCAATGGAAGTTGAATCAATAATGCTTTGCACTTTCTTCAATGTTAATCCGTCAGACATGTTCTTGTTTTTGTTCTAGGTATTCCTGGATACTTGTCTTCAGATACATACTTTAGATATAACTTAATTAATGAAGGTATTTGTAAAACTTATTTGGTGCAGAGTCGCACTGAAAATCTACAACTTCTAATTGAAGCTCAGATGGAATACTGTTATATAGAGAACGGCAAAAGGAACATTTTCTTGAAAATTTTATTCTTGCGGTAGTCTGAAAATCTACAAAGCGAGTTTACACTCTCATACAGTGTCCTATTCCCTTTAGAAGTGAATTTCTGAATCAAATTTGGCCATTTTCTTCCCTCCCTGTATGTTTTGGACATTTTCATGTACATCCAAAAGGCTTGGCATCCTACTAAAATATCTTCAGAGGGCCACAGGTTGAAGACCCCTTATTTAAATAACGTTATTTTTTTTTAAAATCATTTTCGATTTTTTTTCTTTTAATTTATTTTATTGGATAGAAAGTCTTCTAAACATTAAAAATATGTTGCATTTCCAAGTTCTGTTTCAAACAAAATTTTGTAGATCCCTCTGTATGTGCGTGTAAACATATTTCATAATTTTAGAACTAATTATAATTTTTTAAATCTAACAAAATTATTTTTCAGACATCTTAACAGCAAAGCATAATTTATTCAACCATTTATATTGCAATTCATAGTAATAGTGATCCACTTTATGAGTTTATAATCTTAATAATAGTATTTTAGATCTATTCAGTGAATAACCACACAATAATTAATCCAGTATGATACTGTTTAAAACAACTTTGTTTAGAATATGGAATACATATCCTTAAAGAAATGTTTCATAATAGCTTCAGGTTAATATTTTTTTCTTTTTAAAATATTTTTTTCATCTTAGAAATTTTACAGAAGTTTCAGTTTTTAATAATGGAGTGAGCATATGATTTTACTAACTAGGTAAGTTAAAAAATAGTTCACGTTATTTCATTTACAAAATAGAAAACTGATTAAAGTGCATTCAATGTAAAATTAATGCACACAATTGTTTGATCTTTTCTGCTTTCAGCCGAAGAAGAATTCAGATTAAGTTAGATCATTTTTTCTATACTTAGAGTATGCTATTGTGTCTGGTATTGTTAAATTTCATTTGTGTTAAGATTCGTTAACCTATATTATAATTTAAAAAATCTACTACCATGAAAATAGCTTAAAATGTTTGCATAACGTTTTAACATGTCGTATTATTTATAAAAATATAACATAATAAATATTCAAAATCTTTAAGGTCTGTTTTAAAAAAATTAAATTTTTAAAAAATCAGGTTTAAACTTAGAAAAGTCAATTTTTTAATGTTTTTTAAAGAAAATTACGAACCCTGTTTTATATCCGAATAAGTGCATTAAAAATAGCTAAACATGTTTAGTTAAACATTTGTATTTTAGACACATAACTAGAACAATATGTATTTGTAAAATATCAAATAAGTTTTGAAATCATATGCAGGTGCTACAGTCAAAATTAAAAGCAACGTATAAACAGAACAGTTTATTTCCAAATTATTCCTATTTATTAAAACTACGTATGAATGTTTCTTTTGCAATAGTTGTAATACAAATTAAAATGTTTAAAATTCAGATTTCTTCATTCGTCTACCTTGTTACGCTAGAAGTGTATTTGGCCAAATCGTTTATCAATATTCAACCAGGCTGAATATGACCTCACTCACTATGCGCCCAGGCTGAATATTCGGCAAGCATATGAAATCACTAATCAGTTAAGCCAAATATTCGTTACATCCCTAGTTCGTCACAATTTAAAGCAATTATCTTTACGGTTTAAATATGAAATGTATACAGCATATGAACCATATAGTTCATATGTATAGGTTACTAATTTCACATTTGATAAAAATTATGTTACGTTGAAAATAAATATAATTACTGTTTACATTTTTTATTTAAAATGCATCCATTTAACCTTATATTGATAAATGTCTCCAAACTCTACTAAGGATATAAGTTTCTAAAGGAAAAATTTATCAAAGAAGCCGTTCCTTTCTAGTAGAGAAATACTGCTAGGCGGCTATCAAATTATGGTGACTGTGTAATATTTTAAAATCTATGATTTCAGCAGTACATCCTGGTTAACTAAAATTTAACCAGCATAAAAGTTACAAATATTTAAAATATTTGCTACTGTACTCTTCAGTTAAAAGCATTTTGTTCAGTATAATCGCAAATAATGTTATAAATATATTAATGTTTTTATAAATTACTTGCATATTTTAAACTATTAATGCTTCTGGTTTTCTGACTTTCTTTTCCTGTTGGAAGTTTTGAGCCTTAGAGCTTGCTTAATTAATCATTGTTTTATGTTACAGATCTGCAAACTAGTTCTTTACAGTCAAATTAAGTAATGAGACAGTCAGTACTGAGATTAGTAAATGTTTTTCACATTTGTTTGAACTAAATATTTGTCTAATATTTCAAATTAAAAAATTTTCATTTTAAATTTTAGATCACATCTCAGATAACATATGTTGGAATAAAAATTGTCGAAAACTTTTGTAGTTTTGTAATATCATTTTTGTGTCATATATAGGATTATATAAGTTTCTTATTCAGGGGTGGTAGAGTTCCGGAAATCTTATTTTGCTCCTTGATCCTAAATTTTCTGCCCTCATTTTGGTTTTTTTTCTTGAAAATTCTGCAATACATATTTTTTAATTGATTTTAAGTTTAATTAGGAAGTAAGCAAATAAAATTTCTTTTTATTTTTATCAATAGCTTACCGTATATACTTGGGTGTAAATCGACCTTTCAGAGAAGAATCGGGAACGTTTTAGCCACGGATTTTTAGACAAATATTTTTAAAAGAAGGGGAATGAATAGAATTGTAATTACAATTGGAAATGTGTAGTTATGATGTGGAGTCTCATTTTTTCCATCGCTATTTTCGTAAAAGGTTCGTTTTTGCTGTTAGATTGTTAATTGTTGCTTTTTTTTCCGAGTCAATAAAAAAGAGCTTTTGGGTTTTAATTTCTTGCAGTCTTATTTGAATTATTTTTTTTTTTAACAAGTTCTAATTTCAACTCGGTCAATATCTGAAAGTCGGCGTTTTCTGCATTGTTTTTGCGTAGTTAGCTGATAATAGATGAAGAAAGCAAAGGATTGCAACAGGATTATAACGAAAAATCATGCGAGGTATTGAAGCAGCAAAAGCTGAAATGAAGGCAATAAATAATAAACTGGTATATGCAAAAGGGATGAATTTTACCGTTTTCTTCATCATTTTGATGATTTTTTTAGAGGAAATTGTATTATTTATTTTATTAAAATAGTACGCCCGTTTTGTACATTTATTTTATACATTTTCCATTGCGACCCCTGTTAAAATAAGTAAGTTTCATAAATGTCACAATCATCCTTGTGTTTCTTTAACTTTGCAAAGTTAGATCACTTTTTCCAAAAAGACTAATGTTTTCTACTCTACTGCTGGTCAATTTTGGCTATGTGCCGACCCATGCCAGGGTCAGGTAATGGTTTAAACCGGCAAAAACTTACCTTAAGAGTTTCAATTATTAAGAGTAAATTAAAGACGAGTATCTTTTTGTGCCAATTTAATATGTTTGTGTTCCAGATAAAAAGCAAAAGTTTATACTAATAATACAAATATTTGGGACAGATAAGAGCTTTTACAAAAAAAAAAATTGTGTCTAATGATGTCGTATTGATGAACGAATAATAGAAACATGATTTTGAATAAGACAGTAAGACTTTTCCAATACTCAGAATTTGGGATTATGGGGATTTGTATTTCCCAAGCGAGTGATTATCAATCAAAGGGGAAAAACTGAGCTAATAAATTAAAGAAGAAAGACGGAAGAGCTACAATATTCCGAGTTATAATTTATACGTTCCAAACTAAGGGTATGAGTGCTATGTATTTCAAATAACCAAATTTCAGTTTTGTGCTAACTCATTCTATAAAGAAATTAAGCTAAAACTTCGACTGCAAATTTCTAAAAAGCTCATCTATTTCACGTTACAATAGCTGCAAAATCTGAGTAAAGGAAATCCTTGTAATCCATTTTTTTAAATTTTTTTGTACAAAAAAAAAAATATTTTCTTTGAACTATCCAGTTCTGAGGATTTTTACCCTCCCTTCCAAAGGGGGGGGGGGGACAATATGCCACGAATCTCTTAAATTTGGAGTAGATAGAGGTAATGGTGCACTTTTTTTTTTTTTTTTTAAATTCATTTGTTTCGGATTGAATCCTGTTCAAACTTGCAAAAGTTAAAATTTTCTTCAGCAACTAAATCTGATTTTTAAATTTTTCTCGATTTAAAGTTTACACAGTAGTAGAACTCTGTTACTTTCATGAAACTGAGTAAACAAATTTTAGATGGTCTTGATTCACTTTAATTATTATTATTCACTTTAATTATTATCATTAACACTTATTCAGTATTACTATGTTCTTTTAAACACATGCTTTAGATCAGTGTTTCCCAACCTCTTTTACTTTGCGAACCCCTTCAAAAATCCTAAAGAAAGTGGCGAACCCCTTCTACAGTAACGTGTAACAAAAATACTACATTTGTAAGTACATTTATTTTCCATATTGCACAATAGTTCATACCAAGAAATAAATATATAATTGCAAAATATCTTAAGTTTAAATAAATACTAAAATTACTTTTTATTTTTTGTTATTTTTGACTAATTAATAGGGCAGTAGAGATATGCATTCGCAAAAAAAATTGTTAAAAACTTTTCCCGACAGTAAGAAAAAGTTATGAAACAGTATGAGAAATAAACGTAGAAATTTTTGAATCAAGCAATGAATTCTGAAAAGTTGGAAATAAAGAGATAAATGTGAGTACAAATTTTAAAATTTATGAATAAATATCTTCCGTTTTCACTTTAAGGTATGTATATAAAAAAATAGCCGTAATAATGAAAAATTGCATATTTCCGACTCTTTCTTCGCGCTAACGAGGAAAAATAAAGAGGAACCTATACTCAAATTTTAAAATAAATCAATGAATAACGTTCGACACTCCTTTGCTGTTCAAATTTTCGATATTATGTAGCACAAAAAGTAAGTACATTTCAAATTCTGTTCGTATACTTCCTATGTCAGCCCACAACTTATTACGCATTATCGGATAAACCATTTATTTTAAAAAATGATTTTTACACTCCATCTAATACGTTACGTATTTAAATTTATAATTTCATTTTTCTTTTACGTCAGCAATTAAAAATTCCGCCATTGCGATATTATTTTCGCGAACCACCGATTGGGAAACGCTGCTTTAGATATAAATACAAAGATAAAAGAGATCAAGTTCTCAGCTTTCAAGCTGCGTGTTGAGCGTTTCTTTTTTGCACTGATGAAGAGGCTCCATTGTAGCTTCGAAATAGCTATTTGCGTTACTTTTTATTCTGAATTTGTGCTTTTTTACGTTGTTTTATCTTTTGTACTTACATTCTAGCACAAAGCATTTTGATAATTTGTCTTATGCTGCTTTAGATAATTCTGTATTATTTTAAATAATTTTAGTACAGGAGTTATCTTTTAAATTTGTGCCAGATATTTCAGTTAATATTTTTGAACTCTGTTATTTTCTAGGTTTCTGCCATGCCGGCGAAAACCAATGATTTTTAATGCTTTGGTAGAAACTTTCCAACACTGTCACTTGTGGATTAACCTGTAAGCAAAAACATAAACGGAAAAAAGGGGTCAAGTTATACAGAAATGACCTTTGGCTAGTCGGTGTCGCCAATAAAAAAAAAGTTGAGGCCCAGGAGCGGGTGCCAAGCTCCATAGCAAATATTTTCAATTAATGTGTACAACATTCTTCAATTAATTTAAAAAACAATTTGTTACGTTCTTTGATATCGGATTTCTAACTTGGCAAATCTTAATTGCCAATAAATTACATTCAAAAAGATGAAAGTAGAAATTAACTACAGAAGAGCCGCGGTTATCCGAGGCCTGACTAACCGAGTTCCGGGTTAACCGGGGTACATTAGTCTTTTTAAAAAACGCCATTGGATTGAGCTTTTTTTTTTCTTGGTGGGTCAATGGAATCCTTGCCGATGGCGCCGTCACTGAACTAAATTACAAAAGTTCGCATTACAAATTTAACTCATATCTCCTCGACGACGATATTATCTTTGTTTTGGAATGGAAAATGCATACTTTTTTAGAATCAGTTCGCTCATTTGCAGCGTCGCGTAGCTGTTTCGGGTTGCTTTTTTTTTTTTAATTTTCATCATGTTTGTGCGTTTATTTTCTGGAATAATATTTGAAGTTGAAGTTTTAATTACGGTACGAGTAGTTAAAAAGAATTATTTTGTAAATAACTTTTACTACATAAAAAATTCAATTGAAGATTATATATTTTATGTAGTGTGATTAAACATTTGCTCAGATTTGAAAGCGTACGTGAGATAGAAGGGGGGAGGGAGGGTGGTTAAATATATGGGGAAAAAGCGTGACATTAATTATGAACGGTCCCTAAACTGATTTTGAGTAACATATGTTAAAATAACTTTCAATTTTCAAAATATGATATTTTTCATTTAACCCTTTCGCGCCTAACGGGACACATACTTCCCAAGCAAATTTCAAAAAAAGTCTTTTCGGACATCCAAAACATCACGAAGCTTACTTAATGTTGGTGACCATCTGCCAGTAACAGCAAAAACACGACGGCGGTGCCGTAAATGTGCACGATGTGTAATGTCCCATTGTGCATTGATTGTTTCAAACCATACCATTCATAATTAAATTTTTATGATTGGAAAATCATTGGTTTTCTTTACAAAATTACTCATTTAAGACAACTGGGACATATTTGTGAGGACTGATGAGACATATATGTCCCGGTCCTAAATCTGTGTTTAAAATCTTCCTAAAAATATCTTAGTTTTAGCATTCTAGTGTGCTACTCATAGTTTATGCCACCAAAATTGTTCTGTTGTAAAAAGAAAAAAACTCGTCGCGAAAGGGTTAAGCGTGGTAATTTCTTTTAGAATTAATCATTGGCATAAGGAAATAATTTTTCGTAGTATCATTTTAAAAAAACTAGAAACTTTTAAAACGAAAAGCATTTTTTTTAAACTTGAAATATTCACAATAATTTCCATCTGCCTTTTATACGTTGAAAACAATGCGTTTTTAACGTATTTTAATTTTAATATTCACGTGTCATGCGTAATATTGGCATTTTACTGTAATATTATAATCAATCCTTTTATATGTTTTCGGTTTGTAATATTTCTTTTTATTTTTTAATTAATACACAAGTCATATCGTATTCAGCAAAAATATTAAGCTATTTTTATTGAAATTTGATATTTGCGTCGATTTTATGGGGCGAATATTGAAACCTGTTCTTCTTTCTTGATCCAGTTAATTAAGGTAATTTTGGTTATCAACGTGGCGATCAGCGATGAAATTTTTAGTTGCCAGTTGGCGAGTGGTGACCGTCAATCTGCACTTTAAAAAGTAGTTGAATTTAAAAAAAAATCAGTTAAAAGTCAGATGTTCATTATGTATTGTAGTCAATATCTTGTATATAGTCACGCACGCATAATACGTGGTTTATCAAAAACCATACTCTATATAATAAGTAAAAAGGTTAATACAGCATTATAATTATAACCTCTACGCCTGGACAATACTGGAATTGTTAAAATCGGCTTATCATCTATCTGATATCGCGATAAATCGATTTAACACTGATTTCTTTTTTTTTTTTTTTTTTAAGAATATGTTGAGCAATAGTTGAAATTTTGAAAGCTATCTGCATGAAATTTAAATATTAAAACTGACAAACACTACAAAAATTTAAAATTAAATTGCTTGTGATCTGCAGTCTGTAAATACATTCTTAACTCTTAATCAAGTAACTTGGGGGGGGGGGGGGGTTATACAGCGTTAGCCTAGCCACACACACACATGCTTCGCACACAAAAAATAACCTAGATAAACCAGTCAGTTGAATCAAATAACAATACATGAAAGAATTAAATAATTGAAAATAAAATTGTGAAATGGAGATGGGAAATTCCATGAGCAAGTGGACATGAGGGCTGAAATTTTAAAATTGTACTGCTTCAAATACTATGTCAAATTAGAGCTAATGATAAGAGGTTTATGAAAATGTAAGGAAATATTTCACAAAAAGGATCCTTTTATTATTTGGGGGGGGGGGGGGGCTTAATGTTTGTGCATTGGAACACACGTTCGATTAGGAAAAATTGGGTATTTTCATTCACTCTGAAATAATATTCAATACAACACCAATTTCATTGTATGTGTATATAATAAAATTTATGTATTTATACCTTTGTCTCCCTTTTAGAGCATTTAATCCTCCATAAATATGCATTAAATCTTGTTTTAAATACAAATTTATTTATGAAGTCTCTCTGTCAGCATGACAAATATGCTGTATGGACATTTTTAAATAGCATCTTAGCTAATTTGAAAGAAGAGTTTCCTCAAATACAAAAAGTGAAAAATTTTCTGATGGCTTGTGCAGCCCAATTTAAAAATAAATATCACATATCGAAATGATTTCAACCCTTTCTAAGGCGGTGGGAAGTATGCTTCTCGCCAAATTCATCAAATTATAGATGTTTATAGTAAGCCCTTTCTGATTGGCAGAATCTTGCAAAGACTCTGGGAAATATATTTACCACCACATGCAACAATATTCAAATATTATAACTATCCTCCCCCCTTAAAGGGGGTGGAAAAAAATCATGCTTATCTTATTTACTGTCCCATATGAATTTCTTTTTTGAAACAAAACAAAATCTGAAAAATATTTTAACATACCGATACTACAAAAAAATGGCCCTTTAAAGGAACTTAACTTGTGAGTAGAACGTTTTTGCCACCTCCCGCGGAAAGGGAGCAGTAGATGGTACTGGGGGACTTGTGAAGTCAAAGGTATGGTGTATGGTTAAATCAAGGAAGGCAGTAAATTCTGCTTTTGATTTTTTCAATTATTCAGTGAAGATAGAAGGTATTAAATCTATGTATGTGACATCTGAGCAAATATTGCAGTCTAAGTCTATGTTATCTGCAAGATGGGAGAATGCTGCATCAATCGAAGGAGCCCTATCACCACTTTCAGGTAAGTGACTCTGAAAACATTTTCATTGGAAAGACTGCAAAGTCAACATTGAAACAAGTGAGAGTCACTGAAATTCATACAAGGAATTTTACTCCCAGCCAGATCGTACAATCTGACATTGTTCTAGTTTACCTTACCACTGCAGGCAGCAGTTACAAGTACTGCTTTCATAGGCATAACTAGGATTGGGGAAAGGGGGGAGGTCACCCTAAAAATGTACAGACTAAACACCAATAAGCAGTTGAAAAGAGTTCAAAATTTACTAGTCATAAATACTTGTCATTACAGATATACTCCGTGTTTATTTCAGGCATCTCTGGGGGGTACCCCCTCGGAGCAAGTCAACTCCGCCCCCGCCCCCCGGCGAAAAAAAATCGGATCACAGTTTTTAAAAAAAGAAAGAAAAGAGAAATTACGCTTTTAAGACACTTTACTTTCAGAAGCACTTTCGGGGAAAGGACATCGAATGATATCACGAGCGACACCAAAAGTAACCTAAAAGGTATTAATACATTATTTTGAAAAAAATTACGGGGGGCAGAAAAACCAAACTCCTTTCTGTTTCCTCTAATATCACCAAAGAATCCCGAAATTGCATTAACTAGAAAGATTTCAAAAAGTTTCCTGGGTAGAGCCCTCGAATCCTTGCCTATGGTTTTGGACCTACCTCCTGTCCGGATACCTTGCTGAATACTCTGCCCTTCCTTAACATGTCCCCCTTCCCCTGGAGCCAAGGTCGTATCCAGAAATCTTTTTAGGGGGAGCCCAGACTTCAACACACTTATGTTAGTGAATGTTAGTTAGTATGTTAGGAAAGTTTCAGGGAGGAATATATGATACATTGCAAAAGATTTCGGGGCAGGCATGTGGGTCCCCCTTCCCCTCTGGATACGGCCTTGGTTCACAAAAACATTAAGCATTCATTACTAGATCTATTAATTTATTTTTTATTTAAAATTCAATATTTAGCGCTAAGCAATCTTCTATGTCCAGGTATTCATAATATTAAAACTGGGAAATTGTGGAATTTTAGAGAAAAAAAATCCAAATTTCCCTACGAAAATGCTCATCCCCACAATAAATTTCTAAAATTTTTGTTAAATCTATAGCAAAACATACCTCAGAAGTGGAAGCGTCTGAATCAAATTTTCTTTTCTTTTTGGACGACGAACGTATCCATCGCTGGAATGCAAACATTATTATATATCGAAAATAATTAAAAATTTAGCTAAAATATAAATAATACTTTGATTGTAAATTAAAATGCAACATTAAACCGTAGCAGTGAGCTTGGAAACGTTGAACGGATGATTTCCAGAGTCGTAATGCAATTAGTGATGGACCGTAAGAAAAAAAAACATTTAAAATATAAGAGATGAGAGAACATCTAAATGAGAATGCAATGCAAATACAGTTCATCAGTTTTACAATCGGCCCATCTACAAAAACGATTTTACAAAAATGGGTGTTTGGACAGGAATAAATAAAAACTGCTGTTTTCTTAAGTTCCTTGATGAGCATCCCTTCCTGGCTTTGAGGGTTTAACCCATTAGGACAATTGTTGGCTAGGGGTCCTTCATTTTCAGACCCCAGCGCCTACAACACCATTTTATCAGAAAACAAACCTCCATCACAGAGGAGAATATTTTCCAGGAAACTTGTGCGATTGTGTTCCCAAATTGCTGCCTTTGGGTAAAAAAGACATCAAGAAGGAAAGAAAACCCTCTGGAGTGATTGAAAGGATATCTGTTGTCTGTCTGTGTGTGATACGGTGATTGAAGCCACCTTTCGCGCTGTAAAATTCCTAAAGGTGATAAGGGGGTTGATTATAACCAGATGAAAAGTCCGCTGTAATATGAGCTACGTACTTTGGTCATGATCACAACCCTTTAGAAAGAGGAAATAAAATCATATGCATATGTGTTTATTTTTCTTAGGGAAAAAATAGATATGTGCTTTGCAAGGAGTAGCCAGAATTTTGCTAAATAACTAAATACCCAATGGGGGGGATGAACCCCCAAACCCCTGGTTACGCCTATGCGAGCAAAATACCATTTTACAAAAATTATGACAGGACTTTCGTAAAAAAAAGTTTTTATGCATTTTCATTATTAGTACGTACACATTAAAATCTTAATACAGTAAAACCTTTTCAAGAAGTTTTTAATTTCAATACCAGTTTCATTCCCATCTCCCTAATGTTAAAATAACCCTTTTAAAAAGTTTTGATTTTGTTTTCTTCCCGCTGAATGACTTTTCATGTAAAAAATAATACCAATTTAGAAAGTTTCCGTTTGCTAACTCAAGATCGGAAGGAAAATATTAAAACTTACCTAATTACAGTGCAATAGAGCAAAGAGGAGTAAAAAACAATATATACACATAAATATAAAAGTATCATTAGAAATATATAATATATATATATTAAGTACTTTCATATTGTACGTTAATTGGGATTTTGTAGGAATATTGATAATATACGTCAGCAGAAGTCACTTAAAATTATGTTTATAATCCTTTAATATTACTGTTATTAAACTGAAAAGGTAAGTTAGGGAAGGAAAATTCTACGCATTTTGATACTAAATGAGTGATGCATGAATCTGAATTTTTCAACTGCAGAAACTGAAGCACATGGCTCTCGCAGTACATTGGTAAAAAAGAAAAAGACATTGCACATCTGTAACTATTTTGTGATTTTCTTTCAAGGCTATAGTCAAAAGACTATCCCGTTGCGTCTTAACCCCCCCCCCCCTCCTCCCCAACAAGCTCACATCCCTCCGTTTTCTCGGAAGCTTAGTTGCCGAAAGCAATAGCAACCCCTTCACCAATTCCGAGAAACTCCAGTTCAACTTTGACTACAAGTGCAGACGATTGACACCCCTAAATGACGATTGACAGATGCATCCCCCCCTTATCACGTGACTCTCCGTTTTAGTTTCAGTTTCTCAACGAATATGAACTAGCGGTGTACCGTGCTCCTGGCCCCGAGGGTCTTGTCCTTCAACGTCCATCTCCACGATTTTGCCCGAGGAAAGGGATGAGGGGAATTCCACATCTTGTCACCTATGTTGTTCACACGAAGTAAAAAAAAAAAGATTTTTCCAAGCCCACAACTCGATTGACTAGACATGATTTCCACCAAGTTGAGGAAAAAAAATGAATAAATAACTAAATACCCAACGGGGGGGGGGGGGGTTTGAACCCCCAAAACCCTCGCTGGTTACGCCCTTGACTGCTTTAGTAGATCGTTTTACGCTACTGTTTTGGGCATCAACTTGGAAAAAGAAGTAAAAATATATGCAGGCTAGTGGACCCTATTGGTTTTTCCAGAAAATGACCACTAAAAAAATATCCGTCATCTTTGAGAAAGTTGCTCCACCAGCCTTTGTGACTCGAGTAGAGGTCACTATACATTCTAAATCAGATGTATATATGTATATATCTCTTATTTCTAATAAAATGTAAGTGTATATTGGCTAATGTTAAGTTTACTATGTGTACTAATTGCTGCTTTTTAACAAATTGCTTCTCAAAAATTTGAAACTGGCGCAGTGTCACACCCGTCGCATTACAAAAAAAAAAAAAAAAAAATCCCAAGTATTAAAAATTTTAAAACTTAATATAAAAAATATGTATTAAGTTTCATCTGAATCTCCTTCAATAGGAAAAAAAATGCTGCAATGATGAAACATTTAAAAAGTCACAGGAATTTTAGCAAATATGAAAGCAAGTGAAAAGTCACACCCGTCACAAGATTTTAAAATTAAAAAAAAATAAATAAATACTCTTGCAGTTTTATTTTTGCACAGTCATTAAAGCAAATGCAAAGGTAAACACAGTTTTAAAAACATTTTTGCTATTTATAAGAAATTCATTGCCAAAAATATAAATTAAGCTTTAAAACTCATGTCTGGGAGTCGCAACGGAATGGCCCAGCTACAAAATTTTCTCACAAATTTAACAAAATGAAATAATTAACTACTTTCTATGCTTCGAAAATAATCAAATAAAAGAATGATTAACTTAAACATGAATAAAAATGAGCACTCAAAATAAAAAAAGCCTGAAGCGCCCTTTACACATACGTTCTTAACCGCGCGACTGAACGTGGCGCATCTAGCCACGGTCAAGAACGCGAGTAAACCCGTGGCGTTCAAGAATGTGTCGAAAAAAGCACCACATTCTTAACCGCGTCCTAAAATTGCATTTACACGCACGCTCTTGACCGCGGATCTGAATGGCTCGTTGTCCGGACCGCGGTTAAGAACGTGTGTGTAAAGGCCGCTTTAGCAACAGGGGAAGTACGGGTCAAAAAGAATAAACAATAACAACATAAATTTTTCAAGGGACACACGTAAAACGAGTTTACGAGGGAAGAAAGTCGAATCTCTTGCACATACGAATAAAAATTTTTAACTTATAACGATTTTCAAAAAATCAGCAATTGAAATTAATAAGAAGCCCCGATTGCAATAAGAGGCAAGCATTTGAGTTATCACCTTAAAAATTTTCAGCAACGTAACGAATTTTCGAATTTAGGAATTTTAGCTTGAAACTCAATAAAATATTCAAACAAAAACGTAATGTTAAACAAGCGAACTCGAAGTAAAACGATACTACAGCTTCCTTTTTACATCGCTTACATCTTTATCACGTGACCTATGACGCTGTATGAATTGCCTCCATTCAAATAAAATTAAAGTTAATTACCGTAAAAAAATAATTCCGAACAACAGAAAAAACGCTAATAACTTCTCTTCTAGTTAATTTAGAGACCTCGAATTTTAGCACGTAGCAGGAAACTCTCTCTTAAGTAGTTTTTTACGCGCTTCTCAATAATATGAAGCTTGAAAGGATGCGACAATTTCTTCCCATAGCAAAGGATTACTTTATGTTATTTTCGGCATTCGGTATTTTTTTTTTTTTTTTTGTATATTTCCGTATAATTATATATTTCCGGTGTAGTGGTTAAGGAAAGCTTTAAAATGATACCTCATTCATGAAATTTGAAGTATTAAGAAAGTTATGGCGTACCGACCAAAAAACGGCTTTGAGAAATAATATATGTGACATACGTTTTATTGTATCGAATATCGATACATTTTGAGAGGGGGGGGGGGTAAACGTGTCCAATTGTCACGCCATACAGGTCTAACTTAGGAGTAGTAAAGGACCATTCACAAATGATGTCACACTTTTTCCCCATAGCCTTGATCCCCCCCCCTTTGTCAGAAAATGTCACACTTCATCGGACCCCTTTGTCACATGTCACGCTATGTTGCAAAAGCATGAAGTCACACTTCTTGTTACCCTCTCCCCTCCCCTCGTGACACTCACAAATTCACGAGGCCTCCTAGCCCCTCGAAGCGTGACATCATTTATAAATGATCCCTATTCTGTGGCGGACGCCACAATTGCTATTTCCTTTTCATACCAGTCCCCACCATATAGTCCCGTAAAAATTTTTATGTCCAGAGATTTTCTCTTTAGAATCGAGATCTGTAGAGGTTCTAATACGAAACTGTCTTGGGTAGACATCTTGATTCCTGGGCGAAATAATTTTACAGGCCATCAAATATGGTGGCCATTTTGGTTCCTTGCCTCATTTGGCATTCAGCAACCAATCAACATATTAACTTAATTTTGGTTTTAAACTTTGGTTTTTGGGCTCTAAGAATTCAAATAACATATTATTTAAGTCATTAAAGCAACCTTACTACCTTTTTCAGTAGTTTGCGTGGAAATGTATCTGATAGCTGTTGTTTAATATTCTGGTTGCAAAAATTGAAACTAGAATAAAACAATTCTCAATAATACTAAGTTTCAGCCAGTGGCGTAACTAGCTGTAGTGCCGCCCCTTTCCCGTGCCAAGAACAAAGTCGTCCGAAGGCAGAAAACGGGGGGGGGGGGGGATATGAGATTGGCGATACCATTTTTTTCCACGTGTACATGTACATATATATGTCTCATCTGATTTGAAAGTATGATAGCTCTGTTAATTAGTTAAATATTGTTGAATGTGAAATAAAGGGATATGGTCCCAAAAAGAAAAGATTAACCATCGCAACTCATACATGTTTTGATTAGAAAAGCTCCTAATTAATAACTGATTCATTTCATGCGATGAATAGATTAAAGTATCTGAAATCTTTATTTTTAAAAGCGGTGGCTTAACAACAAAGGTTTCACATGGATGTGAATACATTTCTTTAAATTTGATTTTATAGGTGGGCACTGCATTCGGAAAAGCAGTATAAATCTTGTTATGTAACACCGACGCACAATAGGCCCCGAAATTTTTTTGAAATTTAAGCCTTAAAAATGCTATATTAGGCTATATTTCATGACTGGGAAAAACAAGAATTTCGGGTACGGCCCTAGAAATATTTCGAAATTGAAATCTAAAACGCGAAATTTTAGGCTAGGCAAGAGGGGTTCAGGTACTTTTCTCTGGAAATCCATCGAAATTGATGCCCAAAACCGTACTTTCAATCTATATTTGGAGACATTAAGGGATTCGCAATCTGCTCAGAAAATTTTAGAGGTCCTAAAAACAAAGTTTTAGGCTCGTATGGTTTGGTCATTCATGTCAAGAGGAAGGTGTGACCACCTGTAAACTCCCTTGGATCCACACTTGCCTCAGTTAAATCGGAAATGTCACGAATAGTTTTCTATCATTCTTTTGTTAATAATTATTAAGCGTATCTATCGTGACAATATAGAAAATTCTTCACATTATACTGAGCGAATGTGTAATTTATTGAAAGCTTTAGAATTAAAAAAATTTTTTACAAATATTATTGTAGCAAAATTTATTTGTATTTTAAGTACTTATATTTATCTTAAAACTTAATTCAAATAACTTAATTAAACAAACGTACTTAACTTAATTAAACAAATAACGGTTCATTCTAAGAAAATTTTGTTGTAGAGGAGACATTTTCCAGGGTTTTTTCCCCTTATTAAAAAAAATAGAAGCATTTCGTTTCTTTTTAAATTAAAATGAAGTATCTAGCTAAAGGGTAATTGTAAAATGAACGATGCTATAAATATTCTATGCTCTAACAAATTTTATCAAAAATTTGAAACGAAACGTTGCCGAGGGCTTGTTGCTTTTTTCTTTTAATTTTATATCATAAAAATGAGTTTTGTGCATCATTATCAACATTTCTTAGTTACTTATTTCATTTATATGCAGTAAAAAACCCTTAATTACCATCCATTATCTTATTAAGATGTTTGTTTTGTAATAAAATACAGATGCAACAATATATATATATATATATATATATATATATATATATATTAATTTGAGAAGGATAAAGCTTTGATATCCCATTTTTTCTGCTCTTTGATCAAGATGTTCTCTCAAGAAAACGGTAAGCTCAAAGGGTACCCCAAAGTGTGAAAGGTTGGATTCCCCTGCTCTTACGGACCTCCTCAATTACTGAGACGAATATATTTTTGGGATAAAGTAGATAAATTGCAAACACTATTTCGGGAGAAATAAAATAAAATTGGAGAAGTAAATTATTAAATATCGAGAAATCTAACTTTCAAGCTAATTATACGAGTTGTTAAGAAGGTAAATTAATAACAGCATTACTTAAAAATTTTATTTTTCGTCATTTATATAAAATGTTTTAGGTTTTACAACGTAATTAATTTTTATTTGGTTTCCTTTTTTCTCGCTATCCCCCCCCCCCCCCCGCTCCCCTGCTGTTGCCTCATTCGGTTCTGAACTACTGATAAATTATGCATCTTTGAAGCATCCACTGGCGTAGATAAGGGGATAATTTTGGGTTACCCCCCCCCCCCCCGAAATGGTAAAGATTGTCTAGAATTTGACCAATTTCTCTTGTAAAACAATGAAATTAGCTCACTTCACCCGAAGAACCCCCCCCCCCCCCCCAAATTCGATTCTAGCTAGGCCACTGCAAGCATCGTTTAAAAAACATTTTTATGTGGTAACAGCTAATACAAAACACGATATTAACTGAAAAATCTGTAAGTACTTCAAGCGTGCTGTTTGATACATGATAAAACTAAATACTTTCAAATCTTTTTTCTTTTTTTTTTTACCAATTGCCTAAAACATATAGCTATTTTAACAGTCTCCTTTTTAGATAACTCAGGTTCCCCAATCATTGACCATAAGGAATCAACTAAGTACAAATTTTATTTAACAGTTATTTCAAAACACATTTTTACAATGAATAGTTAATTATCTAATAGATACAAAACATTACATCAAGTTTTTCTATTAATTTCCAATTACTGATTATCAGTTATGAAACATTTTTTATTTTTTTATTTTTAACAACCTAATTATTAAACCCTTAGTCTGGCAAGAAAAAAAAATTAAATAAACAAAACTTACATAATGGCCATAACTTATATCCAGTTGAGCTCAACTTCATCAGTTACTAGAATATCTATAAATAAAAATATAGTCCCATAGGACTAAAAAATCTGCAAAGATACACCAACAGAGCAGATGGAGAAGTCAAAAGAGAGCCCCTAAAAAATGTGCTCACTTTTTTATATCCTCGACCACCTTGCGGTCAAAAACAATTGTATCAGTACACAGAAAGTAAGAAGTCCATTTTTCTTTACTCTATATGCAGACATCCATCACTGTACACAGCTATTTATAGTGTGTTATGGCATGATTTGTAATAATAAATAGTTGTATTACATCAAACTTTTATTATTTGTAGTTTATTGTACAATAATTTCCAAAGTAAACAGTAAAAATGGCTGTCAGGTTGTATCCATCCTCCTAGTCTCCCGTTGCCACAGGAGAAATACTAATTGTTCAGTAAAACACAATTTCCAAATGGATCATGGAGGAATTAAAAATATATAAATTTAAAATAAATTAAATAAATACTATAAAAGAAAATTTTAAAATGCCAGACTAAGAAAAAGGAAAAACTTGCCAGACTGTACATAATTATTTCTTTTTTTTTTCTTTTGTCATAAAACTTATATTCAACTTGAATATAACACAGCGCCTGCATTTCTTCAGTTGAAAAAGAAAAAAAAACTCGTTTTTGAGGGGTGTACTGAAGGAAGATTATTTATGTGGTGTTGGATAAACACAGATTAATTAAATCTTTAAAGAAAGATATTTTTGATGGCTGCATCGGAAAAGCAGTCAGTGCTCAATTTTTTAAAGTTCAAAATTTAAAAAAAATTATCAATTGACTGCTATAATCCGAATAAAAAGGTTTGGTTGAATACTATTATCATGATCGATTGGCTACCCACTTTGAGTAACAAGCTGTTGTGCTATATTGAGAATTTTTTTTCTCTCGCTGCTTTTTTTCTACAGTTGCAGTAGTTTCACGGTTACAAGAAATTTTTATCAACGCCAATAGGCCCTATATAACTATATATATGCATATTAATATATATAGTTGTATATTTGTACTGTTCCGACGAAAAAGAACTACATAAGTAAATCGGTAATAACACATAAAAATAAGGATTATACTTTCATTTTAATTTTGCGAAAGTACTTAAATCGTAATTAGTGTAGTTGTTTGTTCCCTTAAAAACAAATATTTGATATAATAAGCGTATTTAATATAATATGGTCCTCCCCCCCCCTCGTTTGAACGATGGTGTGTTCTGCTAAAAGGCTATGAAGCCCTCCCCAAGAAACGATGACCCCCCCCCCCCAATTTCGAAGTAGGGGTCATGGCAGAAGTCTGCGCCATGACCCCCTACTGGTGGGCCCCCTGTCTTTCGTCACGGCACCTTAATATCTCGCTTTGGCACCTCAGGGTGACGGGGCGCCCAGTTTGAAAACCTCTGTATTAATTGTTAAGTCTTAAAATGTGTTCAGGGCCGGCGCGAGAAACACCAGTAATAAACAAATCACGGTCGTAATAAAGTTAGTTTGGGCGCTTTATCCAGCACTTCCTTCAATTGTGCTTCTTTCGTCCCATACATAGTGTAGAAGGCTCCCGGTGCTGGTTTTGTGTGCAGAGATCCATTGGAAATTATATAGAGAATTTTGAACAATGTCCTCTTTACCCCAGGGGTGGGAGGGGGCATAATTCTAGGTAACTGTAGAGAAAGAAGTCACATGCCTTTGCAGTTTGAATGATAGATTAGAAAAAAAAAAAAATGTTTGAAGTTTTGTCATGGGTAGGGAGTCATCAACTACACATACCGGATCACATTTTTATATTTTTTAAAATTATATAATTAACAACTGAGTAGCTTTAAAGAAGTGGTTGGATTTTTGCGCCCCCTTCAAAGTTTGCGCCCTAGGCAGCTGCCTAGTTTGTCTTAATTGGTAGCTCCGGCCCTGAATCTGTTGTTAATTCTTAAATGGGAAAACAAAGAATAAATAAAAACAAAAGAAGGTATGGAAATGAATGAATAAAATATATTTTTGTTCAAAATACGAATTGCTCCTTGAAGAAAGAAAGAAAAAAAAAAAAGAACTAAATAAATGTTATAGCATAACTTGTCTGTTGCCTCCTATTAGAGGAGAAATTAGTTGCCTCTGGTTATATCTCTTATTAGGAGTTTATTCAAAATTTTCTTTCCTTATATGCTCGATCACGAGTTCCGTAGAAGAAAAACAGGGGACTGGACTGGACCTTGGTTAATGTCATTTTGACTGATAAACGAAAATGAAGGATCAGTATAAGTTTAAAATAAGCCAGTCACTCATCTTTTGGCTAATGGTGACAATTGGTTCACTTTGCACTGGCGCCGGAAAAGGGCAGAAAATGCCATGTCTTGGGAATTGGGTCGCGACGACGAACTTCTACTGTCCCTCCGGGACTTAGACCATAAACCAATACCATATGGTCTAAGCTCTGGGAGTCATCCCAAAAAGATAGACTACTCTTGAATCGTTTTGACGTCTTACGCGGTAAATAGTTCCTTTATTTTGATACAAATACAATTGATTTTTCAGAAAAAAATCGTTAAAAAATTTCTATATTAATTATGAACGTAAAATCGATCTATACCCTTTTAATTCATTGCAGTAAAGATAAAATACCCCTTTTGTAACTGTAATTTCTAAGTAAGTATCGGTATTTAAAACTGAGAACAGTACTTACTCAATTTTAAGAAAATATTATTTTAAGCAAATAACCAGATATATGTTCTAATTTTTAAGCACATAATTTTAAAAATGCATTTGTCCCTGCCATCACAAGAAATAAATATAAATGAGTAAATTAAGGCAAAAAAGTCATTGTAGCGTGTCGCGGGCCCTCTGAACTGCGTCCCCTGACACTGTTGGTTCTTTTTACGGGATTACGAGAAATCTTCAAACTAGCATCAGAGCAGACTATACTTATCTACAAATCAGACCCGGACTGGCTCCCTCTGGGGCCCTCGGGCAAGTACTGAAAAGGGGCCCCCAGAGGATGGGTCCTTCCCGAGAAAAGTTTTGAAAATTGTGTGTCTGGAAACCGTTCTTTACCTTTTTAGGATCTTGTACGGTAGTTAAACTAAAGCGACATTTTTATAATAAATGAGAAAAAAATCAAAACAGTGCTTTAAAAAGTTATGCTTGACTTACTGTTTAGTAAAACGAAATTTCATGCTATTTTTATTATATCTCAATTACGTAGAAGCTGGAGAAATTATATTATTAAACTATAAAATACAATGAGAAAGAAAAAAGTCATTAAGTAAGCAAAGAGCACTTACTAAATAATAAGCTTCCATTTATTAAATGAACAATGTTGCCTTATTCTTCAATCCTGTATGAAATCATTTGAATATAATTTTTATTTATATTTTAAACTAAAAAACTGCTCTACCGAATGATTTTCAAACTAAATGCTAAGTCAAAATTATGTTTGTTAAGAATAACTTTTTTTGAAAACATACATTATCTTAAAAATCAAGCATAGATTTGCTCCAATTTAAAATTCATAAAAATATTATTAGCTTGTACTAAAAAAATAATAATAAAATGAACATTTATTGCATTTAAATTACAAACTTGTTTATCACTTCTTTTATTTTTTCTGGATGGAGCAGTTTTTGTACCATGTAACTACTTAACTGGTTAGTGACTAGAAACAAATCAATCAAAACAGCAATAGTTTTCAAATTTGAACCGTTGACTGATCAAATTCTTTGCAGCCGATTTTGACTTGCGGTCAAAACTTCTAACAGATATATATATCTTTAAAAACAGTTAAGACATTAACTTATTTTGCTGCATTTTCATCTCCTACACTGCTCAAAAACTCATCAACTGCCTTGCTCCACCATCGTGTCGCTCATATTTTTCTTGTAATCTGTATAGTTTGTCATGGTTCGTTTCTCTCATACTGCCTTTCTTTTGTAAGACGTGTTTAGAAAAACGCCGACTCTTCTATTAACCGAAAGGGTCCTAAACTTATTCAAGTTCAAGCACTCGTACCGGATCTTGGAGTTTTCTGGCCAAAACGTAAAAATGCCACCCCCTCCATCCAATTATTACTCATATTTCATAAATTTTGTGCTCTGGCGATTTTTTTAAGGAGTTTTCACTTTTGGGGGCCACTGATAAACCCATAAAATCTTCAGACCCAAAGAAACTGTCAGGCCCTTTCAGCTGAACATTAGGGTTACAGGAGTTTTTTAGTTTAGAAAAATTTAGTTTAGGAACATTAATAAGACAGTTAAAGGGGGTCCGGGGGATGGTCCCCCGTAAAAATTTTGAAAACTATATGAAAACTTGTGTATTTTGAGGCCTTAGGAGACGTATTTGGGACTGCAAAAATAATAGGGAAAAAAGAAGCAAATTAAAACTTTTAAAAGTTAAAACGCTTTTACTCATAAAAATACTCATACTTATTTATGCCTCTGGCTACCCCGAACTGTTCTTGTCATCCAATGACTTCACCAGCGTATTGTAGTCGAGGGACGACAGAGGGACTTAAATTCCTAAGAATATGAATTTAGCAAAGAGGTACTATGTTGCATATGAGTGGGTGGTTACAAGATGAAGTAAAATTTAAGTCGTTATGGATACGATAAAACTGATAACTGATATAAAAGTATCAAAGTTAAATAATAAAAGACAGTAGGGTATAATAAACAAAATAATAAAAATGTGATAAAATTTAAAAAAAAAAAAAACACATACACATGCATACAAATAGGGGGAAAGAAAAGAGTCAGTCTAAACAGTCAAAATCGTTCACTTGATGATGGGGGGGGGGGGGGGATAGGTCACTTCTTGCAGAGCGTACTCTTCGGAGAAGATAAAATCCATTAATCGGGAAATACGCGCCGTCCCGGCCTTATGGCTCATTGCATCCCTTATATTTTGGCTGACTGTTAGGATGTTGTTCATCCGCATGTGGTATCTTGCGGTCACTGGACATGAATAAAGATACTTTTCTCCATCGGACACCCTTGCACCTTTTAGCCGAAGCCTTAGGTAGAGTGGAGACGGCCATCGGCCGACTACGGTGGCCCCAGTTGCGCCGAGGGGCCGAGGTAGTTCTTCTGGACTGATATGCGTACAACAACCCCGCCAGCCCTACCTCTTAATGTGTGGACCTGGCCCTTCTTGATATTCTTATAATAAAAGAATATCATTGGAGGGTTATGGTTCCCTGATGCATAAAGATACTGCTCAAGGAGTCCCTTTAGCATCGCATACGAAGTTTGGCGTGTCTATCTTCTTGAATCTTTCAAGATATGATGGGAATGGTCCGTGTCCTGTGACGAAAAGTGTTTGACTTCGATTTTAGACTCTCAGTCTTTCCGTGACTTTTGGGAAGATAGTATAAACCATTTCTCCAGTGGTTGCAGTATCCCAATAATTCTGCCATTTTTAAATTAGATCTTTCGCCTATTGAATGCAGAATAAAATGAGCATTTTTTTAATAATGCGCCCCCCCCCCTCCCCGCCCCCACGCCTTCTTACTAACGCTCATATCAAGAGACACGTGTCTGCCTTTTGAAACGACACTTCCCTTTCCCGCCTTTTCCCGAACGGATGCTTTGAAAATTTGTACAAGGAAAATTATTACATTGTTTGAGCATAGCATGATTTATATTTCACTAATACAAGGGGGAAAAAACCTTGACTTTTTGAAATTTAATTTTTTTTTAATTTTGGCATGCGAAATTTGCTGCTCCTTAAAACCGCCTCCCCAGGCCTTTCAACAGTTTATACAAATAAATGATTCTATTAATCGGTTTTAATCGTTAGCAAAATAGCCGATCAATGAGCAAATCGGAGCGCCGAACTAGGATTTTAGTTCTCTCTTTGTAAAAGTTATATTTTCAAAAATAAATGTTTTTTTCTTTTTGTATTGTATTGTTTTGCTTCTTCTTCTTCTTCTTTTTTTTTGTGCATCACAGTTGAATATGCCCGCCTCCAGACGTGCCCCTCCAAGCCGGGGCATGTGCCCTACTTGTCCCCCCTTAGGTCCGGCACTGCCAGGGCTGGCGCTAGCACGAATGGCACCCTGAGGCAAAAAACTTTTCTCCGCCCCTATTATATATTATGAAGGAATAGAGATTAAAAATGCTCTATACAAACTTTAATACTACATATTTTAACTTTCAAAAAGCTGAAGGAAAACAATCGCTGATCAGAATTAACTAAATAAGTAAAGAGAAAAGGCAATTGATTGCGTTTAGCTCGTCATAAAATAGAGAAGACACTTTCTGGGAACTGCAAACACTTATAAAGCGCCCCCTCCGGATACATTAAAGCCGCCTGTCACTGCGGAGGAGAAAAGGATAATGTGCAAAACAAGAAATAACCCAGTAAAAAATATATCCTTTCAACAAAGGAAAGAAAGAAACGGAAGCGTTTTAAGATGTTCCTGATGGTGCTTCTGTGTTTGATTTTATCAAAAATTAATCGTGTAATATATATTAATGCAAAAATGAAATTAGATGAAGTTTTGATGCATCATTTGTAAAACTAAATAGTTTAAATATTATTTAATTTTTTTGAGATACAAACTATTGTTTGTTACTTAAAAAGATGCAGTCAATATTTATGCACAATGCGCCCCTAAGAACGACGCGCCCTGAGGAGGGCGCCTCACCACCTCAGCCTATCGCCGGCCCTGGGCACTGCCTAGCACCCTTGGAAAATTACTTTCTCATGGTACCTCAGTCAACTTGTGGTATAATCTGTTCTGTCCATGATATTGTCTATCTATTCATACATAAATACCGTGTTTTACAAAGTATAAGAAAGAATATTCGCCTTTAATTTTTAAGCTGTTTTAAAGAAAAATGTAATTTTTAACGCTCATTCTTATATATTGCAAAAGGCAAAAACTAAAAAGAGAATTTTTTACTACTTTATAAAACCAAATTGGCCTTTAAAATAGAAGTCAGGCAATGAGTTAATAAGTAGAAATAAAATCTTCGTCAAGAGCGCAATGAGAAGTTTGGGGACCCCTGGCAGTAAAATCAATATGGGGCTGCCTTAAAAATATTCTTGAAAACGTTAATGTCAGTGCCCAGTATTTGCATTGCTCATTTTTTCATCCAATTCCTATTCTGTACAATTTGCATGAAACATCATTTATTGCGAGTCCCTACCTGTATCCATGTGGTCTACAGTATGGGGGAAGGAAATTTGAAATAATGAAGGGGGCCTCTTTCTAATTCGGAGCCCCCTTGGTTGGCGGCAGCTAGGACCGCCCACTGATCTTTGTTTCTCTTCTTGAAATTGATTTCTAGGCCGTTATCAAATCCGTTCACGTTAGCAGCGCCGACAAATGAGCAAGCAATAATATTTCATGTTGAAGTGCCCTATCTAGCTATTTTTGATTTTACAAGCTCATACAAAGCAAGTCCAATTGCTCCATCGACCACTATTATGTGTAAAAGTCTTAAAACATTTGTAAGATTGCGAGAGTGAAGCATTCTGGGGGAAAATGTAATGAAGAAGATGCAAATAGTTATGAAGAAATTAAAGAACTTAAAAAAAAGTTCGGATAGAAAATTATTTTGTTCCCCTCCCCTGTTGTATCCTTCCTAGTATTTATTAATGTAGGACGGCGTCTAGGGGTAATTAATTTTATGGAAATAATGAAAGATTGTTTTAAAACTAAACATTTTATTTACTACTAAACACATAAAAAAATACACATCACGCTATTTACAGGAAGGTAAAATAAAGTTTGATTACAGAGCATGGTTCACCTGTGAACTGTGAGATGGGGACTCCGACCATCCTAGTTTGTTTATCGATTCGATAAAACGCGAAGAGGGGCGAAGAAAAAATAACGTTACCTCACTCGGCCATTGTACGCGGGAGTCTGTTAGCCAAAACGGTTCTCTCTGAAAATGTGACGTCACGTCCGGACCGAACTCTACTACTATTGGACGCTTTTAAACCGTATGGAATGAAATTCGTTTACATCGGGGTCACCACCTCTCACAAATAAAATGTACTTCCTACAAGTTCGGCCATCCTGGAATCACTGACCTCAGTGATCTGACTTTACATAAAACAATTGGCTTAAAACATCAAAATTTCGAAATAATTTAGATATGAGAGATAACCATACAATTCGTGTAAATAAAATGCGATGAAGAATTACAATAAACAGTAATAAAATAAAACACAGTAAACAATTATGAAATAAAAATATAATTGAAAGAAAAACGTTTAATCTTTCATCCTGGTGAGTAAGATTTCATTAAATCGGCGGACGAGGAGGTCAATCTAGGACCCTCGTGGTTACCTACTTTCTCTAACTCGTATCTATCTCTAGGCTTTACTTTGATAACTCTATACGGTCCTAAAAATTTAGGTCTCAGCTTCAGGCCTGTTCCAAATTGTGTTCTCTGGATAACTACTAAATCTCCCTGCTGATACTCAGGAGCCTTCTTGCGTTCCTTATCGTAAGTTCTTTTATTCTCTGCCTGGATCTTTTGAATGTTTCTTTTAGCATCTCGTCGTAATTGGTTTCTTTGCTCGTGCAATTCTTCCACCATCTCTTCAACAACAAATTTTTAGGTGAAGGTCCTCCTTATTTCTCATAGTAACGCCAGTTAATAGTTCAAATGGAGACCATTTAGTACTTCGGTTGGAGGTGCTGTTGAGAATTCTTTGCAGTGGGTCTACGAACTTGTACCACTTGGCAGGATCGGCGATTGCCATCTTGGTCAAAACAGGGATGAGACTTCGGTGGATTCTCTCCACTTGACCGTTTCCTCGCGGTACGCCAGTGGTGATCTGCAAATGTTGGATCTTCTCCTCAGTACAATAGTCACTAAACGCTTTGGAGGTGAAAGCAGAGCCTCGATCTGTTATTATTCTTTGGGGATTGCCGAAAGTCTTTTGTTGCAATTTTAATTTATCTAGGGCATCTTCTGCGGTGGTAGATCTTACAGGATAAAGCAAAGTGAACTTAGTGAAAGCATCAACTATTGAAAGGATATGTTGGTACCTTTTGTTGGTAGAGGGCATAGGACCAAGAAAATCTACGTGATAGGTGCTTAACGGCACATCCTCTTTCGGAATAGGGTTTAGGAAACATTCCCTTTTCCCGCTCTTTCTGTTGGTTAAAATACATGGCACACAGTTAACGATCACGTTTTGCACTTGTCTGCTTAAGTTAGGTATGAAAAATTCTCGTTTAACGATTTCTTCTGTTTTTGCAGCTGAAAAGTGTCCTTTCTCATGAGCAAGTTTGATTAGCTTAGTTTGCATATCTCTTGGTGCTACTATCAATTCGCGGCCATCTACGTATTTGTATAATATTTCGTTTTTAATGAAAAAGTCCGAAGTAGTGTTAGTTCCAATCAGTGATTTAAAATTTTGAGTGTTTTAGTCTCCTTGCTGTGCTCTTTTCAACCTTGCGGTGAGAGTATCGCTCGTAATTATGGCGACGGGGTATCTGCTTAAAGCGTCCACATGTTGCATTCTCTGGCCGGGTCGATGCTCAATTTCGTAATCATAATTTTCTAACAGTAGTGCCCACCTCGCTATACGAGTAACTAAATCTTTTTTGTCCATAGTCTTTTGAAAAGCTGAATAGTCCGTTATGATTTTAAAATGCTGCCCCAGACGGTAGATTCGAAATTTCTTTAAAGCGGTGACTACAGCAAGAACTTCCAGTTCATAACTACTATATTTCTCCTCGGCTGGAGTAGTTTTCTGCGACATGTATTGAATAGGGTGTAATTTTCCGTCATCTGCTTCCTGGAGCAAAACAGCGCCATATCCTAGTTGGCTTGCATCGGTGTGTAGTTCGGTCCTTTGCCCTTGCCGAAAAATGCTTAAAACGGGACTTTCAGTTAATAGTTTCTTGAGCCTTTCAAATGCTTCAATTTGGGCTTGTTCGAATACAAATGGATGGTCTTTCCTTGTTAGATCACTCAGGGGTTTCGCTATTTTCGAGTACGCTGGAATAAATTTACGAAAGTAGCCGGTCAGTCCTACAAAGCTCTGGACCTGCTTGACTGTTGTTGGCACTGGGAACTTCTTGACGGCTATCGTCTTCGCAACTGACGGGCGTATTGTACCATTTTCGATGACGTGACCCAAAAATTCTACTTTCCTCCTTAGGAATCGACATTTCTCAAACTTCATTTCTAAGCCATACTTCGAGGCAACTTCAAACACTTTCTTTAGTTTTTCTAAACCTTCTTCTTCATCTTTTGCCGGAATTATCAAATCGTCCATATAAATGACTACAATACCTTTTCGCATTAGTTCTCGAAAAATACTGTACACATATCTTTGAAATACGCTGGGGCTAGTGCTTAGGCCGAAAGGTACTTTATTAAATTCGAATTGTCCATCTGGAACAACGAAGGAGGTGAGATGTTTGCAATCTTCATTGACATCGACATGGAAAAATCCATTTCTCAAATCTAACGTAGTATACACCTTGGCTTCTTGGAGTTTATCTATCAGGTCTTCTATCAACGGCAATGGAAAACGATCCTTGACTAGTTTCCGATTTAATTTTCTGTAGTCTACACACAATCTAGTTGTGCCATCTTTTTTTTTTGACTAGTACAATTGGACTCGCATATTCGGATGAGCTTGGTCTTATGATTCCCTGTTCAAGCTATTCGTCGATTTGTTTGTTGACTGCTTGGTTTTCGGTAAATGATAAGCGTCGTGCAGGCTGGTAAACTGGAATGTCGTCTTTCAAAATAATCCTCATGGACACGCTTGTCGTTTCTGTCTTATTTGGCTCATAGTTGGAGATCAATTCAAACAGTTCTTTTCTAATTCGTGGATCGCTAACATGTTTGACTTCTATTTCTTCTTCGATTTTCGCTTCGTATACTTGCGTGTGCATGAACCAAATTTTGTCTTCATGTTTGCGGAACTGAACACTTTCTTTGTCAAACAACACGGAGGCTTGATCCAAAATATCTGATCCGATTACTGCCTGAAATTCTAAACACGGTGTAGGTACGATGTGCCACGTGAGAGAATATTCTTCTCCATCCAATTCAATTTTCCGTTGGAATGATCCTTTCGTTTTGACTTCGTACTTCCCTAACCCAGACAACACTACTATGTCTTTCGAGAGTTCTGAGCGTTTGATTATTCCATCGCACATATCTTCACGAATGAGCGTCGCTGAACTGCCAGTATCGATGAGAGCTTCAAAATTCTTATTACCCATGGTTATTTTCTTTGTTTTAACTCTTTTTTGAGAAATTCGTGAGCAGATTTGAACCGGAGAGCTTGAAGATTTGTTAGTGTTTGGGTTTTTAGGTCGCTTTCTACAATCTACGGCATAATGACCTGGTCCTTTGCAGTAGCTACAGATTAGTTGCTTATTTCTTCCGACGTAAGGAGTTGCGTTCGTTTGAAAGTATCTTTTATCATTGAAATTGTTCCCAATTTGGAAATTTTCAGGTTTTCGAGAATAAGTATCGTTAGATCCTCTGGCCTCATATTTTACTTTCGCGAATGAGTTGGATGACTTCGGTTTTAATGTTCTTCGGACATCTTCATATTCTTCAAATTTTTTTAGCCAGTTCGGCAGGTGAGTTAATAGTAGACTATTTGTCTAGAAAATGTTGCTGAAACTCGTAAGGCGCTTTCTTCTTAATTTGGTCGGCAATAATTAACTCTCGCAGTTGATCGAAGGTTTCTATTTTCAAACCGGAAGTCCATCCGTCGAAATACGTCTGCAGTTCGTGGTGAAAATCTTGCCATGTCCGCTCATCAGATTTTTGGTGAGATACAAATAGTTGACGAAGTTTTTCCGGAGATAATTTAAATCTTTTCAATAGTAAATTCTTGATGTGGTCGTAATCATTACATTTATCCGCTGGTTCTCTTGCGATCAGATGAGCAACGTCAATAGGTATCAACCCTATCAGTTTCTGTACCCAGTCTTTCTTTGGCAAAAATGTCAATTCTGCGTGTCGTTCAAATAAGATGAGGTTCAAGCTGATGTCATCCTTCATATTAAACTTATGGAAAGTTTCGTGGATCAATTTATTCGGCGCTTGGACGTTTTCAGCGTTATTCATCGTATTAACACTCTGTTGAGCCTGTATTCATAATTTCTCGAGTTTGTGTTCTCTTTCTTCTCGCTTCTGTTCAATATCTCTATTTTCTGCTTCTCGGCGTAATTTCTCTTCTTTTTCTTCTGCTTCTCGCGTACGCGTTCCTCAACTATGATATCGAACAGTATTTTGACATCTTCCTTTACGTAATTTGGGCTTTTCACAATCAGCTCTTTTATCTGAATTTTAGTTGAACCCTCTTCGATACTTAAATCTAACTCTGCGGCGAGTTCTATTAGATCTTCCTTTTTCTTCAAGAGTAGAAATGCCATTTCGTAGAAAAAATTAATTAGCGGTAACTCGGAGAACAAATTTAATTTAAAACTTGGTGAAATATTTCTTCAAAACTTATTTTCAACGTAAAATTATCTAATTACACCTGAAAAGTCCGCTTACTCAGACAAGAAGAAAGATAAAACGTGAACAATAAAAATGTAAGAAATTGCATTTGATAAAAATAAGCAAATGTTAAGAACTTCTGAAATTCGAAAATGATACTAAAAATATTTATAAGCAAATACTTTTTAAAACCAGAACAAAACATATATCTTCTTTTTTTTTTTAGTTGCAAAAAAAATATATTTAAACTCATGTTTTCACACAAAATGCAAAAAATCTTTTATCAGTATCCAAATTCTATTTTCGATAAACGCAAGAGAATAAAATAAACAAAAGGGGGAAAGAAAAAAAAACACATTCGTTAAATTCTTTCTACTGCACTGTAGCGACAGCTGCAAAAGATATTCTGAGAAGAAGCAAAAAGAAACTTTTAAATTTTTTTTTTTTCAATCTTTTTCTCGTACACTGTAAAAAGTGTGGAGTAAAGTAGCTCCAAATTTGGTGTTAAAATACCTTAAAAACTGTGTGAACAAACACTTTATTTCAAGCTAACACCAAATCAAGCGTTCATAAACACTTTAAATGTTGTAGTTTGCACTAAAACTCCAATACTGGTGAATTTTTACACCACATTGACGCGGTTAATTATTTTCACTTGTGAAAACACCAACTTTGGTGTACGTTTCAAAACTTGCGGTGATAACGATAGATTAATTATAAACAAACATTTCATTCTGTTTTCTTGGCCATGTGGGAGATCGTGAATGTAAAAGCGTATGATGACTCCATGAGACAAACTCGTTAGTTATAAAAATAAACTCTTTATTTCCAAACACAAACCAAAACAAGGTGCATCGTATCCAAGCGGGAGCACAATAGCGAGTGCGGCTATATCCGCGGAGAAGCAGCTCGTCTGCGCAGATCTACTGCGCGTTGCCAGTCGGGAGAAACTTCGCTCCGCCACAGAGTATCCCCCAGTGACAAAGTCACGATGCATAAGACTGGACTATATATGGTTATACAGCATTATGTACAAATGGAAATATGCTATAGAATTACAGAAAAATGAAATACACACAATGCAAATACAAGATACTATAAACAATCAATAAACATGAAATTAAATGATATATTCTTTTACAAGAATCTTAGGGAAATGCACGCGCCGGCCTGATCTGGTAATAGTTGATTTTTCATTCAATTGTGGCAATTGCTTTGCGGTAACTTTTAAAGGTGCAGGAATTTGTTGTGGTTCCTCTGAAATCTGAAAAGCAGGTTTAACTCTATCAATTGATACAGTACTACGTTTGCCATTTAGCTCTATGACAAATGTTTTGTCTGAACGTTCTATTACCAAATGAGGTCCGGTGTATGGAGGTGTTAATGCTGGTTTTATGCTGTCTGTGCGCAAGTAAATATGAGTACAGTTGTGCAATGATTGGTGCACAAAAATAGGTGGTTTGATATGACGGACAGGTGAAACAGGAGTTAAATCATTCATCATGCGTCTAAGTTGTGCAACATAATCCTCTGTTGGTGAGGTTGGAGTGTTACTACAGTTTAGAATGTCCGATGGCAGTCTCAGAGTAGTACCATATACAATTTCAGCAGGTGAAGCATTAATGTCACTCTTAATGGCAGAACGTATGCCAAGCAACACTACTGGTAAAATTTCTGACCATTGGGGTGTATTGTGGGCCATAAGGGCGCCTTTAAAATGGCGGTGGAAGCGTTCAATGATTCCGTTCGAAGGTGGATGGTAACTTGTGCTATGTATCTTATTTGTTCCAAGGATGCAAGTAAGTTCTCTGAACAATTGGGACTCGAAATTTCGCCCTTGATCAGTTGTAATCGTAGCTGGACATCCGAACCGAGATATCCAATTGTTAATGAGGGCTTTACAGGTAGTCACAGCTGTCATATCTTTAGTTGGTATGACTTCTGGCCATCGAGTAAATCGATCGATTATGGTCATACAGTACTGATGACCATCTGATACTGGAAGAGGGCCAATGAAGTCGATGTGGATATGGGAGAATCTGGCATCAGGTGATGAAAAAGTGCCTACTGGGGATTTAGTGTGCCTATGGATTTTAGCACGTTGACAGTTTTGACAAGATTTCACGGCGTTTTTAATGAATTTCTACATATGAGGCCAAACGAACCGTTTTGATATCATTTTAGATGTTGCCGAATAACCTGGATGAGAAAGATTGTGAATGTGGTTGAAAACCAGTGTACGGTAAGATTCCGGAATGAAAGGACGGGGTGTACCTGTACTAAGGTCACAATAGAGAGTAACATTCTCTATGGGAAAATAATGTTTTTGCAATTTAAGAGTTGCTGAAGACTGGGAAAGAAAATTTTTAAGTTCTGGATCCTGAAGTTGTTCTTGTGATAATTTATTAAAGTCAAGATGGGTGAGTGCAATTTCGTCGATCTCTACTCTTGATAAGGCATCCGCCACAATGTTATCAGATCCTTTGATATGCCGTATGTCTGTAGAAAATTGGCTAATGAAATCCAGGTGACGAAGTTGTCTGGGAGAACATTTTTCAGGCCTTTGGTTAAAGGCGTATATTAGGGGTTTCTGGTCTGTATAGATAGAAAAGACCCTTCCTTCAAGCAAGTGCTGAAATTTCTTTATGGACAAGTATATAGCCAAAAGCTCACGGTCATAAGTGGACCAATTTTTCTGACTTTTGCTGAGTTTTATGGACAAAAAGGCAATAGGTTCCCAATTTCCATTGCATAATTGCATTAGAGAACTTCCAACCGCTAAGTCTGATGCATCTGTAAAGAGGCTTAAAGTAGCACATGGAATGGAATGGTTGAGAAGAGTAGCTTCGGCCATAGCTCTTTTAGCGTTTGAGAAAGCTCCGTTAGCTTCATAGTTCCACTTAAGGGGCTCTTCTGCCTTTTTGGAATGATTAGTTGGTTTCTTTTTATTAATCTGACCTTCTAGTAATTTATTTAAGGGTGCCAAAATATGAGAAGCTCTAGGTACAAAACGTCTGTAAAAATTGAAAATACCGAGAAATTTCCTTAATTGTGTTAGAGAGTTGGGTTTGGGAAAATTTTGAATAACTTCCACTCTGTGCGGCAATGGTTTTAACTCTTTACGGACGGTGACCAGTCTCGGGTCCTATACCCCTTAAAGACGGAGGAAAATCTGCGCTGAGGAACATAAAATGGATTCTTCCAAAGGAGAAAGTTCGGACAGCGTTCGCGCGGGAAATCGCTCGACCCTCCTATTGTGACTTAATTGGTGGGGAGGAAAAGTCACCCCGAACATGCGAACAGCTAGATTGCTTGAGCTATTCAAGAACCACTTAAGATTAGCGGACTTTTATTATAGGGATCGTATACAATACTCTGATAATAGTGTAAGAGCATTCTGCAATAGTGAAGCTTCAACGTCAAGAATGACTTCGGTGGTTAGCGAAGGGGGGAGCTGACATTGATTGATACAACTTTGCGATAAGCAAAGGTCACCCACGAAGTTTTCCCGCGCAAGTCCCTTTCATGCGATACACCCCTAGAAAACAACCTCGGCGCCCGAAAACGGCCGTGTTCGTCCATAAAGCACTTCTATTCATACCGCCCGAATCCGCCCGTGCCGTCCTTAAAGAGTTAAACCTTGTTCAGATAAATGAAAACCTAAAAATTCTATAGATGGTACTCCAAAAAGACATTTTGAAACGTTTATAGAAAGACCATAATCTCTTAACCTAGAGAAAAGTTGTTGCAAATGAGACAAATGTTCATTTTCATTTTTAGAAGCAATTAAAATGTCATCGACAAAAGAAAATACTCCAGGAAGACCACGAGTAACTTCGTCGGTAAACCTTTGGAACGTTGCAGCAGCGTTACATAAGCCGAATTGCATAACAGTGCTCTCAAAAAGGCCAAATGGTGTGGTAATGGCGGTTTTAGAAATGTCGGAAGGATTTATGGGTATTTGATGATAAGCTTTTATCAAATCGACATGGAAAAATCCATTTCTCAAATCTAACGTAGTATACACCTTGGCTTCTTGGAGTTTATCTATCAGGTCTTCTATCAACGGCAATGGAAAACGATCCTTGACTAGTTTCCGATTTAATTTTCTGTAGTCTACACACAATCTAGTTGTGCCATCTTTTTTTTTTGACTAGTACAATTGGACTCGCATATTCGGATGAGCTTGGTCTTATGATTCCCTGTTCAAGCTATTCGTCGATTTGTTTGTTGACTGTTTGGGTTTTTCGGTAAATGATAAGCGTCGTGCAGGCTGGTAAACTGGAATGTCGTCTTTCAAAATAATCCTCATGGACACGCTTGTCGTTTCTGTCTTATTTGGCTCATAGTTGGAGATCAATTCAAACAGTTCTTTTCTAATTCGTGGATCGCTAACATGTTTGACTTCTTTTTCTTCTTCGATTTTCGCTTCGTATACTTGCGTGTGCATGAACAAATTTTGTCTTCATGTTTGCGGAACTGAACACTTTCTTTGTCAAACAACACGGAGGCTTGATCCAAAATATCTGATCCGATTACTGCCTGAAATTCTAAACACGGTGTAGGTACGATGTGCCACGTGAGAGAATATTCTTCTCCATCCAATTCAATTTTCCGTTGGAATGATCCTTTCGTTTTGACTTCGTACTTCCCTAACCCAGACAACACTACTATGTCTTTCGAGAGTTCTGAGCGTTTGATTATTCCATCGCACATATCTTCACGAATGAGCGTCGCTGAACTGCCAGTATCGATGAGAGCTTCAAAATTCTTATTACCCATGGTTATTTTCTTTGTTTTAACTCTTTTTTGAGAAATTCGTGAGCAGATTTGAACCGGAGAGCTTGAAGATTTGTTAGTGTTTGGGTTTTTAGGTCGCTTTCTACAATCTACGGCATAATGACCTGGTCCTTTGCAGTAGCTACAGATTAGTTGCTTATTTCTTCCGACGTAAGGAGTTGCGTTCGTTTGAAAGTATCTTTTATCATTGAAATTGTTCCCAATTTGGAAATTTTCAGGTTTTCGAGAATAAGTATCGTTAGATCCTCTGGCCTCATATTTTACTTTCGCGAATGAGTTGGATGACTTCGGTTTTAATGTTCTTCGGACATCTTCATATTCTTCAAATTTTTTTAGCCAGTTCGGCAGGTGAGTTAATAGTAGACTATTTGTCTAGAAAATGTTGCTGAAACTCGTAAGGCGCTTTCTTCTTAATTTGGTCGGCAATAATTAACTCTCGCAGTTGATCGAAGGTTTCTATTTTCAAACCGGAAGTCCATCCGTCGAAATACGTCTGCAGTTCGTGGTGAAAATCTTGCCATGTCCGCTCATCAGATTTTTGGTGAGATACAAATAGTTGACGAAGTTTTTCCGGAGATAATTTAAATCTTTTCAATAGTAAATTCTTGATGTGGTCGTAATCATTACATTTATCCGCTGGTTCTCTTGCGATCAGATGAGCAACGTCAATAGGTATCAACCCTATCAGTTTCTGTACCCAGTCTTTCTTTGGCAAAAATGTCAATTCTGCGTGTCGTTCAAATAAGATGAGGTTCAAGCTGATGTCATCCTTCATATTAAACTTATGGAAAGTTTCGTGGATCAATTTATTCGGCGCTTGGACGTTTTCAGCGTTATTCATCGTATTAACACTCTGTTGAGCCTGTATTCATAATTTCTCGAGTTTGTGTTCTCTTTCTTCTCGCTTCTGTTCAATATCTCTATTTTCTGCTTCTCGGCGTAATTTCTCTTCTTTTTCTTCTGCTTCTCGCGTACGCGTTCCTCAACTATGATATCGAACAGTATTTTGACATCTTCCTTTACGTAATTTGGGCTTTTCACAATCAGCTCTTTTATCTGAATTTTAGTTGAACCCTCTTCGATACTTAAATCTAACTCTGCGGCGAGTTCTATTAGATCTTCCTTTTTCTTCAAGAGTAGAAATGCCATTTCGTAGAAAAAATTAATTAGCGGTAACTCGGAGAACAAATTTAATTTAAAACTTGGTGAAATATTTCTTCAAAACTTATTTTCAACGTAAAATTATCTAATTACACCTGAAAAGTCCGCTTACTCAGACAAGAAGAAAGATAAAACGTGAACAATAAAAATGTAAGAAATTGCATTTGATAAAAATAAGCAAATGTTAAGAACTTCTGAAATTCGAAAATGATACTAAAAATATTTATAAGCAAATACTTTTTAAAACCAGAACAAAACATATATCTTCTTTTTTTTTTTAGTTGCAAAAAAAATATATTTAAACTCATGTTTTCACACAAAATGCAAAAAATCTTTTATCAGTATCCAAATTCTATTTTCGATAAACGCAAGAGAATAAAATAAACAAAAGGGGGAAAGAAAAAAAAACACATTCGTTAAATTCTTTCTACTGCACTGTAGCGACAGCTGCAAAAGATATTCTGAGAAGAAGCAAAAAGAAACTTTTAAATTTTTTTTTTTTCAATCTTTTTCTCGTACACTGTAAAAAGTGTGGAGTAAAGTAGCTCCAAATTTGGTGTTAAAATACCTTAAAAACTGTGTGAACAAACACTTTATTTCAAGCTAACACCAAATCAAGCGTTCATAAACACTTTAAATGTTGTAGTTTGCACTAAAACTCCAATACTGGTGAATTTTTACACCACATTGACGCGGTTAATTATTTTCACTTGTGAAAACACCAACTTTGGTGTACGTTTCAAAACTTGCGGTGATAACGATAGATTAATTATAAACAAACATTTCATTCTGTTTTCTTGGCCATGTGGGAGATCGTGAATGTAAAAGCGTATGATGACTCCATGAGACAAACTCGTTAGTTATAAAAATAAACTCTTTATTTCCAAACACAAACCAAAACAAGGTGCATCGTATCCAAGCGGGAGCACAATAGCGAGTGCGGCTATATCCGCGGAGAAGCAGCTCGTCTGCGCAGATCTACTGCGCGTTGCCAGTCGGGAGAAACTTCGCTCCGCCACAGAGTATCCCCCAGTGACAAAGTCACGATGCATAAGACTGGACTATATATGGTTATACAGCATTATGTACAAATGGAAATATGCTATAGAATTACAGAAAAATGAAATACACACAATGCAAATACAAGATACTATAAACAATCAATAAACATGAAATTAAATGATATATTCTTTTACAAGAATCTTAGGGAAATGCACGCGCCGGCCTGATCTGGTAATAGTTGATTTTTCATTCAATTGTGGCAATTGCTTTGCGGTAACTTTTAAAGGTGCAGGAATTTGTTGTGGTTCCTCTGAAATCTGAAAAGCAGGTTTAACTCTATCAATTGATACAGTACTACGTTTGCCATTTAGCTCTATGACAAATGTTTTGTCTGAACGTTCTATTACCAAATGAGGTCCGGTGTATGGAGGTGTTAATGCTGGTTTTATGCTGTCTGTGCGCAAGTAAATATGAGTACAGTTGTGCAATGATTGGTGCACAAAAATAGGTGGTTTGATATGACGGACAGGTGAAACAGGAGTTAAATCATTCATCATGCGTCTAAGTTGTGCAACATAATCCTCTGTTGGTGAGGTTGGAGTGTTACTACAGTTTAGAATGTCCGATGGCAGTCTCAGAGTAGTACCATATACAATTTCAGCAGGTGAAGCATTAATGTCACTCTTAATGGCAGAACGTATGCCAAGCAACACTACTGGTAAAATTTCTGACCATTGGGGTGTATTGTGGGCCATAAGGGCGCCTTTAAAATGGCGGTGGAAGCGTTCAATGATTCCGTTCGAAGGTGGATGGTAACTTGTGCTATGTATCTTATTTGTTCCAAGGATGCAAGTAAGTTCTCTGAACAATTGGGACTCGAAATTTCGCCCTTGATCAGTTGTAATCGTAGCTGGACATCCGAACCGAGATATCCAATTGTTAATGAGGGCTTTACAGGTAGTCACAGCTGTCATATCTTTAGTTGGTATGACTTCTGGCCATCGAGTAAATCGATCGATTATGGTCATACAGTACTGATGACCATCTGATACTGGAAGAGGGCCAATGAAGTCGATGTGGATATGGGAGAATCTGGCATCAGGTGATGAAAAAGTGCCTACTGGGGATTTAGTGTGCCTATGGATTTTAGCACGTTGACAGTTTTGACAAGATTTCACGGCGTTTTTAATGAATTTCTACATATGAGGCCAAACGAACCGTTTTGATATCATTTTAGATGTTGCCGAATAACCTGGATGAGAAAGATTGTGAATGTGGTTGAAAACCAGTGTACGGTAAGATTCCGGAATGAAAGGACGGGGTGTACCTGTACTAAGGTCACAATAGAGAGTAACATTCTCTATGGGAAAATAATGTTTTTGCAATTTAAGAGTTGCTGAAGACTGGGAAAGAAAATTTTTAAGTTCTGGATCCTGAAGTTGTTCTTGTGATAATTTATTAAAGTCAAGATGGGTGAGTGCAATTTCGTCGATCTCTACTCTTGATAAGGCATCCGCCACAATGTTATCAGATCCTTTGATATGCCGTATGTCTGTAGAAAATTGGCTAATGAAATCCAGGTGACGAAGTTGTCTGGGAGAACATTTTTCAGGCCTTTGGTTAAAGGCGTATATTAGGGGTTTCTGGTCTGTATAGATAGAAAAGACCCTTCCTTCAAGCAAGTGCTGAAATTTCTTTATGGACAAGTATATAGCCAAAAGCTCACGGTCATAAGTGGACCAATTTTTCTGACTTTTGCTGAGTTTTATGGACAAAAAGGCAATAGGTTCCCAATTTCCATTGCATAATTGCATTAGAGAACTTCCAACCGCTAAGTCTGATGCATCTGTAAAGAGGCTTAAAGTAGCACATGGAATGGAATGGTTGAGAAGAGTAGCTTCGGCCATAGCTCTTTTAGCGTTTGAGAAAGCTCCGTTAGCTTCATAGTTCCACTTAAGGGGCTCTTCTGCCTTTTTGGAATGATTAGTTGGTTTCTTTTTATTAATCTGACCTTCTAGTAATTTATTTAAGGGTGCCAAAATATGAGAAGCTCTAGGTACAAAACGTCTGTAAAAATTGAAAATACCGAGAAATTTCCTTAATTGTGTTAGAGAGTTGGGTTTGGGAAAATTTTGAATAACTTCCACTCTGTGCGGCAATGGTTTTAACTCTTTACGGACGGTGACCAGTCTCGGGTCCTATACCCCTTAAAGACGGAGGAAAATCTGCGCTGAGGAACATAAAATGGATTCTTCCAAAGGAGAAAGTTCGGACAGCGTTCGCGCGGGAAATCGCTCGACCCTCCTATTGTGACTTAATTGGTGGGGAGGAAAAGTCACCCCGAACATGCGAACAGCTAGATTGCTTGAGCTATTCAAGAACCACTTAAGATTAGCGGACTTTTATTATAGGGATCGTATACAATACTCTGATAATAGTGTAAGAGCATTCTGCAATAGTGAAGCTTCAACGTCAAGAATGACTTCGGTGGTTAGCGAAGGGGGGAGCTGACATTGATTGATACAACTTTGCGATAAGCAAAGGTCACCCACGAAGTTTTCCCGCGCAAGTCCCTTTCATGCGATACACCCCTAGAAAACAACCTCGGCGCCCGAAAACGGCCGTGTTCGTCCATAAAGCACTTCTATTCATACCGCCCGAATCCGCCCGTGCCGTCCTTAAAGAGTTAAACCTTGTTCAGATAAATGAAAACCTAAAAATTCTATAGATGGTACTCCAAAAAGACATTTTGAAACGTTTATAGAAAGACCATAATCTCTTAACCTAGAGAAAAGTTGTTGCAAATGAGACAAATGTTCATTTTCATTTTTAGAAGCAATTAAAATGTCATCGACAAAAGAAAATACTCCAGGAAGACCACGAGTAACTTCGTCGGTAAACCTTTGGAACGTTGCAGCAGCGTTACATAAGCCGAATTGCATAACAGTGCTCTCAAAAAGGCCAAATGGTGTGGTAATGGCGGTTTTAGAAATGTCGGAAGGATTTATGGGTATTTGATGATAAGCTTTTATCAAATCGACATGAGAGAAAATTTTTGAACCATGTAACTCTGCTGCAAAGTCACAAATGTTAGGTACAGGATATTTATCCTTCACTGTCTGAGCATTTAACATGCGAAAATCTCCAACAGGTCTCCATTCATCCGTACCTTTTTGGGCACCATGTGGAGGGGAGAAGAATAATTACTTTTTGATGGTCTCATATGGCCTAAATTAATCATATTCTGAAATTCAGATTTGGCAATTTTTAGTCTATCAGGGGCCAGTCTCCGAGGCTTACATGAAACAGGAGGACCAACAGTTTCGATAAAATGCACAGTGTTATGCTTGACACTATGATTGAAATCGGGTAATTTCGACAGTGAAGGATAATTCAACAATAACTTATGAAAAATAGTATCTTCGATTATAGTTTTAACAGAATGTAATGTAACACTGTTAACTATACAAGAAACTTTTAAATTTGTTTTTAAATCAACCAGTTTTTTTTCCTTAAATCAGGGGTTAAATCAAAATAATGCATAAAATCAGAACCGATAATATTTGAATTAACTTTGCACACATAAAAAGAAAAATTAAACGTTCGACAAAGTCCAAAGTCTAAACTTAAAGTTCTACGTCCATAAACATGAATAGGTGTTCCATTCGCAGCAGAAAAAGTCATGACTGGTTTTTGACACAACTCCTTTTTAGTTGCTGCTATTATGCTGACGTCGGAACCAGTGTCACACAAAAATCGCAGATTTGTTCTATTGTCGCGAATGAAAAGGCGACGCGATTCGGAGGGAACAGTATACGTCGCCGCTACACTTTCCCGGTTCCGTTTACCGTGTAAGAACACGGGGGTGTGCACTTATTTGCCTTTTCTTTGAATTTCTTGTGGTACCAGCAGCAGGGGGTTGAATCCGAAACAGCACGGGCTGAGGGGCTTCGATTCTGGTAATGGTTCCGGTTTCGAGAAAAACTTCGTTGCCTACGTAAAGTAGAAACTTCCTTACGAAGTTTTTGCACTTCTAAATTAAGAGATTCAAACGTAATGGTATCCGCCTCAACACTGGATTTTCGAGGAAAAATTTCACTTACTTGTGGGGATGTGACTTCCATTATTCTGTCAGCAATACTTGCAGCTTTTTGGGAGTCGAAAGGCTGGACAGAAGCGAGAATTGACTGTACGTTCTGTGGCAGTTGTTGCAGGAAAAGTTCTAACAGTAGAGCATCTGAAATGCTGTGATTCTCCGCACGACGATTCATTTCCCGAAGTAATTCGGAAGGCTTCCGGTCTCCTAATTGCTCTCCAACGAGCAATTTTCGTATTTCTTGTGTGCGGCTTTCGCCGCAACGATCCAAAATAGCAGTCTTTAATTCGTCATATGACGCATCAGAACGGGCTTTGAGAATTATACCTCTTACCAGTGAAGCTGTTTCTGGTGGTAAATGCGCCACACAATGATTAAATTTTGTCTTAGCATCTGTAATAGGTTTCGGCGTAGCCTGTTCAAACGTTGATTCACACATTGCAAACCACAAGGCTGGGTCTAAGGGATTGTAGACAGGTACTTTAACAGCCGCCGACTCTGCCATCCTTTGTTCCGAGAATCGAAAGTTGAACGATGCAACAAATTAAAGACTTTTCGGAAATAACCAATGAAGTTGCGTGATCCGGTTCACCATTTGTGGGAGATCGTGAATGTAAAAGCGTATGATGACTCTATGAGACAAACTCGTTAGTTATAAAAATAAACTCTTTATTTCCAAACACAAACCAAAACAAGGTGCATCGTATCCAAGCGGGAGCACAATAGCGAGTGCGGCTATATCCGCCGAGAAGCAGCTCGTCTGCGCAGATCTACTGCGCGTTGCCAGTCGGGAGAAACTTCGCTCCGCCACAGCCATTTTGTTAAAATCCCTGCAATGGTTGCTACCGAAACGAAGTTCGGTTTTATTCGAGGTATGTTTGTTTTTAGTTGTGAAATAAAGACAATTAAGTTAACGCAGGATAATTGTAACTTCATGTGCATATCGTTTGTGTTTAAGTATTTTGTTAAATTCAATTTATATGTTACGCATTCCATGATACATTAAGCCTACTCAGAATTTGTCTCCATTACAATTCGTTATTTTATTTTTCAATCAGCTTTAGTGTTCAATAAGTATATGCATCCTTAATTATTTTAAATTGTATAGTTATTAGTTTTAAATCCTAATTCTAAATTACATAGAAAATATTTATTTTCTAAATGTTTTGTCAACAATGTTCTTAGCTTCTGATGAAATACATTCAGAAAAAGTATCAGTTTTTTCGCTTTTTATTACTGAAGAATAAAAGCTTTCTTTACTATGTAATACTTGGCCTTTTTACTTGTAGAAGAACATTACAATTGCCGTAATGCACGTTTTGTATAAAATGTTGTTTTGTATAAATTACAATAACCAACGAGCAATTTTTGAAATCGTGATGTAATATTTCTTTGTAAAAGATTACAATGTAAGGATTTCAAGGTTCTGCGCATGTGTGATCAAGTGTAAACTATTTAAAGTTTTAATGCTTAAACATTAACATTACTTACATTCTGAGGTGCTAAAGGTGAAGGAGAAGGTGACTCGATCCTTCCAATGTCATCTCCATTTGTTATATCGGCTAGAAAGAAAAATAATATGACAATCAATTCCTTGTTTCATAACAGTAATACATTTTAAAAAGAATTAACGGTAACAAATTACATAGTGCAAGATGAAGCAGCATATAATGTTATTACACAAGATTAAAATAACAGGGCGCGAAAAATCTTCAAAATTTTACAAAATTTAAACAAACATACCCTGCCAGGCATGTTGTTTAAAAATACATGCCCGAACGAAATTTTTACGTGCCCAAAAGTTCTTTTATTGCATATTAATAAAAACATTAGAATTAGGCGTATAACATTAATGAAACTGCTTTAAACAAGCTATAAAAACAACTACTGCAAAATAAACTACTTTATATCTGAAATAACTGCTTTATATCTGAATTAAGAATTTTTTTAATGTTACTGTTTATCATTAAAAAATTACATTGCAAATAAATATTGCATAATAAGTGGACACAAGTCAAAATTTGCAATATTTAAATTGCATTATAAATTGTATTGCTGACATTCATGTCCGTTAACATGTCAATTTTGAGCTCTGGTAAGGATGCGATGATTTTTTAATGAAATATGAAATAATGAAGATTTATGCCCTATTGGAATTTTTACATGCCTAGGACATGTTGGGCAATATAATTTTCGAACCCTGCAATCTAATATTAAATATAAGGGCGTTTGCAATTGGGAATTTAAAGCTAAAATTTTTAATGTTAAAAGGTTAGTTTAGGGCATGTTTCATGCAATTAAAAATGAAAATTAAGATAAAAATTACACTTACTAAGCACTGTTGCACTTGATTGAATATAGTTTGCATCAGAGTCGTAGGGGTTCTCCAATGGTTGGGAAACGACGCCAATTGCAATTAATTTCTCCTCGAGAGGCGACAATATTGAGGAGCTTTGTTCCCCTCCTCCAGTTTTAAAATATTCCACTCGTTCGTCTCCTTTTTTCTTCTGAGCAGATTTTTTCATGTTCTTGAACTTATTTTTTAATTGGGTGACGGTACGGCATGGCACTGTCCCAACAGAATTGTATTCGGTCGTAAGTTTTAGCCATGCATCGTCCTTCTTTTTATTAAAGACGGCATTCGTTATTTTACAGTGGATGATATCTTTATATTTGTCAACAAGTGATAGTAGCAATTCCATTTCTATGAGGGAAAAATTTGTCTTAGCTTCCATTTTACGTACGTTTGGAGAGAAAAAAGTAAACAATGTCACGTGGTCCAGAACTGACGAATCATGGAGGCTCTTTCATTCTTCCTGTAGAAAACCCCCGGGTACAGTTACCTATGGTTCAGGAATAAGAGACAAGGGTGACTTGAGAGTTACTCTTACTCCCGAGTAATCAGACTTGCGAGTCACTCCTGGGTCAACTCGTGTTTGTGAATAAGGCCGTTTAAGTAAAATAGAATTTGCATTCTCGTGAGGAATTGTTTATATACTGTGCAATTCCCCAACAGTTTGAGAAATGTTCTTTCTATTTTTATTTTATTTGAACAAAGCAGCCTAAAACCACGCAGACGATAATGATACAGCTGCTTTTATTTTATTCTTGTTTACTTTTTTAGTAATAATTCGCAGTCTTTGAGTTGCAACGGTACACTGCTGAAGCTTTATTTAGATTTTTTAAAAATTATTTTAATTGCATTAGTTATTGATTTCAGTTAAGAACCTCTCGGAGGTACTAAGTCTTAAGAACTGATTTTGTAATAAAATGCGTTTAATCACACCCATCTTTGTGCATATAAATGCACAAGGATGGGGAGCATGTCAGGGGGAAGGGGAACATTTGTTTGCAAAAGCAATCATCTGTTTTTGAAACGGTTTAGAACTGAGCGCAAATTGAGCGGGTCAGGGGGAAGGTGAACATTTGTTTGTATTAGTATTTATAATATCTAGAACAGCGGTCATTTCATATGACCGCCGGGCTTTCTAATATTATATATTCAGCAAAAAAAATAGTTTTTCATGTGTATTGATAATTTTATTTTATAACATAACACTTGTTCTGGTACGGTTGCTGGAGTTAATGAAAATCAAATAAATACACCAATTTTTGTCCTTGAAGTATACAGCCCACTCATTCAAATGGGTATCTTCAGTAAAATGTAACCACTTAACCAGAAGCTGGCCATGTTGCCGTTAAAGAAAAAAATCCACTTGACCTACTTTATCAGTTTCTTATTTTTGTAGTATTCAAATTATATTTTGTCTTTTGTACATTTTCAGAAAATTGATCAAGAACGAATCACTTTTTCAAAATTGAAACTTGTTGTGAATTATTTGAATATTATTGCTATTTCAATTTATCAAATATGAGTAAAAAAAAATTGTGTTGGTAGATTTACCAACATTTTTGTTGCGTACACTATAAAAAGTTTTGGTGTGACACAGCAGCAAAAGTGGAGGCAACACTTCAAAACCAAAAGTGGTGTACGAAAACACTACAATTATTTTTGGTGTACTGAGAATTATCCTTGGTGTTTGAGAACTGCAAGAATAATCTTTAGTGTTTCAGTACACCAAAAATAGCCTGGTGTTTCGAAGTGTTGCCTCCACTTTTGGTGTTGTGTCACACCAAAACTTTTTACAGTGTACAAGGCTGTCTACCGTAAAAACCTGTTAATTGATCAGAAAAATGTTAAATATTTAAATATAGACAATTCTTAATTTATAAACACGAAAAGATAAGTATTTAAATAAAATTCTGACACATATATTTCGTACAACATAAATTATCGGAGGATTGTTCTTTGGCGTTGACGTCCTTGAACCAAGTAATAACGAAACAAAACTAACCTCCTGGCGATGGCGATTCGTTGAAGCTACACGAAGTGGACCGGCTGAAAAAATGCTAGACTGACGATAATTATGCTGGAACGTGAAATGGCGGAGCTGTAGACTTCTCTTTTTTTATATATATACTTTCGTTGGCTGAAACTTTCGCTGTGCTGATTGCTGCCGGACCCGTTCTTGACAAATTCTATGAACTGTGAACTTAAAAAATACGTTGTTCTGTTAGTGAAAACCGAAAAGAGGTGAACCGCAACGGAAAAAATGCTCTTCGTTAAAAATAAAAATGTTAAAACTGAAAACGGAAATAAAGGTAATGTTGTTCCGAGGCAAATGCCCAATGTACGGAAACAGGTTTTAATCTGGGACCGAGGCCCCAATTTGTAGGACGGCGTCTGGAGGTAATTAATTTTATGGAAATAATGAAAGATTGTTTTAAAACTAAACATTTTATTTACTACTAAACACATAAAAAAATACACATCACGCTATTTACAGGAAGGTAAAATAAAGTTTGATTACAGAGCATGGTTCACATGTGAACTGTGAGATGGGGACTCCGACCATCCTAGTTTGTTTATCGATTCGATAAAACGCGAAGAGGGGCGAAGAAAAAATAACGTTACCTCACTCGGCCATTGTACGCGGGAGTCTGTTAGCCAAAACTGTTCTCTCTGAAAATGTGACGTCACGTCCGGACCGAACTCTACTACTATTGGACGCTTTTAAACCGTATGGAATTAAATTAGTTTAGATCGGGGTCACCACCTCTCACAAATAAAATGTACTTCCTACATTAATGACAAGTCTTTAACCGCCGTATTCACCGTCAACTCTAACCTCATGGTTTGACGCGAAACCGGTCTCCAACCTGAAGTTACCGCGGATTTCCTATTCACCATCAACTTTGACTACGCGCAAACAGGTTCCCGAAACCATGCCAGGTCGAGTAACTCAACCAAGCTCCAGAGCAAAGTTAAGGTTTGAGCGCATGCGCAGTACATGTAAACATTAGCAATGGCGGACTGGATGTTGCGAAAATTGGAATATGTTGAGATTTTAGAGCTTTCTTCGCTTTACACGATCTTGAATTTCTGAAGAGGCCTTACAAAAAATACAACTTTAGAGTTGTTTTAATTTTATTAACTAGTATTGTTCAATGTATTCTTTGTCGCTTTTGTGTGTTTCCGATAATGTTTTTCTCTCGGGAGCTATTACTTCATTAAAGATTTTGAAACTTTATCATGATTCCTAATTGAACAGAAATACCAAAAAATGTTGGGTAATATATCTTTAGTATTTTTATTTAATTATTTATTTTTCTCTCTCCTTGTTGCTTTTTGATATAATTTTATTCTACTTTAAAGTGTACATGTATATACTGAACATTTAACATGCGTCCTGATTTTTTTTGCCAAGGTTACTTCTGGGCCTGCGAAGTTCATGTGGAATATTTTGATTTATGTATGTCGAATAAAATAAACTTGTTGACCTTTACCATGTGTTTTATGTCATTGACCAATTTACATTTGCTTGTATATTCTTTTCTTTTTTTTAAATTTAACAAAGGTTTTGAATATGTGAAACGCTTCTTTAAAAAAAAAAAAAAGACATATGAAATGAATCCATAATGCTAATGGCAGTTTTGTGTTTAAAGGTAAACTGCAAGGTTTTTGAAAAAGTCAAAATATTCGCCATATGTATTTGTATTAATGAATTCATATTTGCATTAGAAAAAGGGTTCTTGTTAACCCCAAATCACATAATTTTGGATTGCCGTTTCATGCAGTTGTAAGACTTAAACCAAATTTTTACTGTACTTTGCCAATGCGAAGTGATTGTAAGAATAAAGTATTTACAATAGTTATAATTGAAATCAAATGCATTTTTTAAATACTCTCATGAATTTAATGCAAGGCCATAAGCAGATTTTTTTTTTTTGGGGGGGGGAGGCTTTGAAACAGTTATGTTGAGGAAAGTTTCAGTTAGGAATATATGCTACATTGCGAAAATTTTCGGGGGGGGGGGGGGCGGGTTCGTGGGCATCCCTAGTTACAGCCTTGATTTAATGAAAGAATATTCAAATAAAAATTTAAAAGATACAATAATACGCTACTGCTTGGTTCATAATGATACATTTCTATATTATATATATATCGTTTGTGAATGGTACATTTCTAATGTCAGAAAGAGATATATTACAATGATAAAATTGGTTATAATTTCCTATTCGTTATATATATATATATTTTCATTTTCCGAGAAAAATTTTATTGGATTCTTTACTTTTCAATATTTTTAAATTTTTTACACGAGTGCTAGAAGTAATACCTTCTCAAACGGTAATACCTTCTCAAACGTTCTCAAACGGCACCTCTCACTCGTGTTTTATTCATCGCTATATCGCAGAGAACGGGAATTTTAAAAAACGGGAAACGAAATGTACACTGCGCGGCGAAAAAGCATGAAGAAAATCATGTGATAGTTTTGACCAATAACGGGCCTGCGTACGTTCCCACATGGCGTCGAGTTGACTAACTTCGTGGTTGGAAAACCCCAGGTTGATTTTCCTCCGTGAATACCGATTTTTAACTTCGCAGCGCTGAGCCCCAACTCCGAGTTAACGGATCTCGTGGTTTCACGCGTGGAGTTAGGTTGACGGTGAATATGGCGGTAAGACAACATAACAACTTTATTGAAGTCAATGCAACCTCGTTCGAGTGCTGAGTGCTCTATCGAGCCATTTTTAACAATGCCAGGCGGTTGCAGTTAAGAGCAGAGGATTACAGTTAAAATATATATTATACAAATATATCACATCCCCTTTTAAATTATACAGTATACATAAAACAAATCAATTACATATATAATTATTTAGGTACTGAGGTCGCCTTATAATACGACCAGTCCGACTACTAATTTGATCATTCACAATATCCGGTTCTGATCTGGAATCTGTATTAGAGACTATTTCAGATTCCTTTTCTTGAAATTCATTAAATGTATCATCATAATATTCATTAACTGCTTTAGATAATCTTAAAAACTTTCTATTTCTTATAAAAATTCGTCCAGAATTTGTTTTTATTCTATATGATCTGGGGTTTCTGGTTTTACCTAATACAATAGCAGGTTCCCATAATTTAGACTTAACATTTTGAACAGTAATTTTATCACCAATTTTAAGTTCCTTTAAGCTTTTGCTAGATTTATCATAATAGTGTTTTTGCTTTTGTTGTCTCCTTATTAATTCTATGTTAATGTCTTTGAAAAGTTCGGGATTAAGAAATTTATTGGTAATGGGCAATTTGGTTCGAAGTCGTCTGTTGAACATTAACTGGGCAGGAGATAATCCCAATCCTGAAATAGGTGTGTTACGATATTCTAATAAACCCACTGAAGGTCTGCGATTATCCTCATAAGCTTTTTTAAAAATTGCCTTACATATCCCCACCTGCTTTCTCAACCATCCCATTACTTTGTGCATAGTTAGGACTAGTGAATATTAGTTCAATCTCCCACCCCTTCCCAAAGTTTTTGAATTCATAACTGTTAAATGGCACATTATCACAAATAATAGTTTCAGGGATTCCGAATGTTGAAAAAATGTTTTCTAACTTAATCATAATTTCTGAAACAGTCTTGTTCTGAATGGGTATTGCCTCAATCCACTTTGAATAATAATCAATCAATACGAGATAGTCAGTATTGTGAAAATACATTATATCTATTCCTATTCTCTGAAAGGGCCGAATAGGTACCTCGTGTGGAATTAGTGGTTCTTTACATTGAGATTTTTGAAATTTTTCACATACATTGCATTTGGAAATGATATCTTCAATATCTCGGTTAATACCTGGCCAGTACATTAACTCTCTGGCTCTACTTTTGCATTTTCCAATACCTAAATGAGATTCGTGAATCAGCAATAACATGTCCTGCCTAAGTATATTAGGAATAACAATTTTATCGTTTAGAAACACTAATCCCTCCACACAAACAATGTCATTTTTCCCCTTGTAATAATGCCTCAAATTTACAGGCACATTTTTCTTTTCCGGCCAACCCTTCTGGAAATATTGCTTAAGTAATTTTAATTCACTATCACGCTCTGAAGCTTGTTGAAATTGTTTGAACCTACTTTCACTCATTGGCAAAAGTTTAGATATAGAATGTACCATATTTAGCATTTCAGGATCATCAGACACTTTCTCTTTAATGTATGCTCTGGACAATGTGTCAGCAACATACATTTGGCTACCTGGTAAATATTTTACTGTAAAATCATATTTTAATAATTTAAGGAGCATTCTCTATAGCCTAGAGGAGATTTTACTAATTGGCTTGTGTACTATAGAGGTCAAAGGTTTGTGATCACTTTCAACAACAACTTTGTGCCCATAAATCAGATTGTGATATTTTTGAAAAGAAAATACTATGGCCAATAATTCTTTTTCAATCTGGGCATAATTTTGTTCAGTTTCTGTTAAACTTCTGGATGCAAAAGAAATTGGGTGACCATCTTGCAACAAACAAGCACCCAGACCGTCTTTAGAGCTATCACATTGAATGATAATAGGTACCGATTCATTAAATACTTTTAAGACTGGTGTTGAACTAATTAACTTTTTAACAGTCTCAAAACTTTTCTCTTGTTCCCGACCCCATTCAAAGTCTATATCATTTTTTAACAAATTTCCTAAAGGGGCTGTAACAACTGAAACATTAGGTATGAATTTAGAAAGAGAATTTACCATGCCTAGCAATCTTTTAATATTACTCTTATTAGATGGCCTATGTAATTCAGTAATAGCTCTAACATGGCTAGGATCTGCTTGTATTCCATTTTTTGATATTAAAATACCCATATATTTTACCTTTGGAACTTTAAATTGAAACTTATCTGGATTGAATTTTACATTATTTGCTTTCGCCCTCTCTAGAACCTCTAACAAGATTTTATCATGGTCTGTTTCATTTTTACCTGCAATAATCAAATCATCAAAGTAAATCTCTACTCCATTAATGTCCCCAAATAATTTCTGATTCTTTTTTTGAAACACCTCCGGTGCTGAACAAATACCAAAAGGCAAACGATTAAATTTGTACCTACCAAAGGGCGAATTAAAAGTACATATGTCAGAACTTGCATCGTCTAATGTCACTTGCCAAAATCCTTCTTTTAAATCCAACACTGAAAAAATTTGTTTCCCCTCTAATTTACTAATTATTTCATCTGCTGAAGGTATTATATGATGCTCACGTTTTAATACCTTATTAAGGTTCCTAGGGTCAAGACATATTCTTAATTTACCATTGGGCTTTTCTACTACCACTAAACTACTGACCCAATCAGTTGGTTTATTGACTTGAGATACAATGCCTAGCATTTCTAACTCATTTAGGGTACTTTTTAGTTCTTTATGTAAAGACTGGGGTACCCTCCTAGGTGCATTAATTACAGGATTTACATCTGATTTTACTTCAATGTGATGAGGTTCCCCGGGAAACTTTTCCAGTCCCTCAAACACAACTTTGTAATTTTCAATCACTTTTATTTTTGATTCAAGGGAAACAACATCAATACATTTGATTAATTGTAGCTTTTCACAAGCTTGCAAACCTAGGATGGGTTTAGATTTTACATCAAGCACAATAAATGTAAGTAAAACATTATAATGTTTATCAGTGCTACAAGCTAAATCTATAGAGCCAATAGGCTTCAACCTATTATTTCCATAGGACACTAAGACAACATCAGTTGGGCTTAAATTTTGATCTAAATTTAATGTTTTTAGAATGTGTAGTGGCAAAACATTGACCTCTGCACCTGTGTCTAATTTAAAAGATATCTGATGACCCTCAACTGATATTATCTTAAGCCATTCACTTCGGTTAACTGAATGAACACTATGTACACTATCAGCAAAAAGACAAATATTAGAGTCACTATTGGATTGTACCTCTACCTCATTTACATTTCTATGACTGTTGTTACCAGTAGGTGGCTGGACATTGTACTTATTTCGGCATACCACTGCAAAGTGGTTCCTTTTCTGGCGCTTATTACAAATTTTGTTAAATGCTGGGCAGTGTCCCCTACCATGCATTTTGCCACATGCCTTGCATTCTACCGTCTGGTGCACATATGTTGTACCTCTTTGTTTTTGGATAATATCAACACTCGTATTTGTTGCTTCATTAATAGTTTTGACTTGTTTTCTGCTTAATTCAGAGGCACGAACACAATCTATCGCTTTCTGTAAAGTTAAACTGGGCTCCCTCAGTAGTCGTTCCTGCATTCCCGTATCTTTTACTCCTAATACTATTCTATCCCGAATTAGGCTGGCTTCCTGATTATCAAAATTACAGGAGGCAGCAAGAGTTTTTAACTCTGTCACATAATTATCGATGCTTTGTCCATCTTTCTTGATACATGAAAAAAATTTAAACCTTTCAAATACCTCATTATTTTGTGGCAAACAGTACTCATCAAATTTCTTTAGGATCTCCTCGAATGACTTTTCTTGATTGGCCTCGAACTTAAAAGTGCTGTAAATATTTTCTCCTTCTTCTCCAATGAGGTTTAACAAAATTGCTATTTTGACAGGATCAGACTTTTCGTTTTTTTCTGATGCAAGGAGGAAATTCTGTAGTTTCAGTTTCTACTTTGTCCAATTCTCCTTTACATTGCCACTGAAGGACATAATTCCAGGGGGTCTGAAGGACTCCATTTCAACTTATAAGCGACGCAGGTAAGCAGGCGGCCTCGGCACGTAAGGTTACAAACACATTTCAATCCTCATAACTTTTTTTTTTAATCTGACACCATGTTGTACCCTTCCTAGTATGTATTAATGATAAGTCTTTAAGACAACATAACAACTTTATTGAAGTCAATGCAACCTCGTTCAAGTGCTGAGTGCTCCATCGAGCCATTTTTAACAATGCCAGACGGTTGCAGTTAAGAGCAGAGGATTACAGTTAAAGTATATATTATACAAATATATCGCATCCCCGTTTGGGGGCCCCCTAGTACGGGGGCCCTCGGCGATCCCCGACCAGCCGACCTGGCCAGCCCGGGCCTGCTACAAATATCTTGTTTATTAAACATTAACTTTGTACAGTAATACTATTTACATATCCACAATAATATTTATATCAAGCAAAGTTATAAGGAAGTATTTCGCTAGAGCCAGCGTCTCGCAGACACTGCTCTCCCTACGACTCCTCGAGTCCTTTCTCTCTCTCTCTCTCCTCGCATCCCTCTTCGCCCCCTGCGCGATCACTACAATCATAATTTTTTTGGAATACTCCTTTTAGAGGCGTTAGAGGTCATATCTTTTCCTATACAGTTGACCTCCACCCCTCTTTGTCACAAATTATCACACTTCAAAATTGTCACCCTTGTCACCCGTCACGCTATATTGCCTGGGAAGAAATTAGGTAAATTTCCAACAGGGGCAAGACAAGGTTTTAGCGCCCCATCCCTCGACATACGCATTAAAAAAACGCACACACACTTCGTCAATTTTCGCCTCTAAAACCTGGCGCCCCTCCCCTTAGTTACGTCAATTCGTCCTTGTATATATCCTCATAGGCACAGTCTACTATCAATCAAAGCGATCTGATCTGGTCCCTCGCCTTGTCACAATTTATCGAAAACACCCCTCCCTTCGAAGTGTGACATTATTTGTGAATGATACCTTAGTTAGTTTTAAAGTCAAATTATAGTAAGGTTTGCATCTTATAAAAGAAGTAGGGCGTGAGCCGGTAGTTTCAGTTCAGCCTATGAGTGGCATGGAGTAAAGTTACATCAAGCTTTTTAATTGCACCTATCATCGAACTGCACCTAAAGTTATAGCTGAAAGTTATATATTACGGTAACAAATACTACCATGCTTCTTGAACCTTGCACCTTTGCATGTTACCTTTAACTGTTTTAATTTGAGGTTTCTTTGATTTTTTAAAAATTATTTTTCTGTTGCGGTCCTTTCCTTTTCTTACTTTTGCGTTCTTACTGTAAATACAGAAAAAAGAATTTACTCAACGCCATCAAGAAAACTCAAAGAAAGGGATGGGTAGTAAACAGGGGCGCCCGAAAGCAGAACTTATGTTTTTGGGAGGGGGTGGAGTTTTCAATTTGCTGAACGAAACTCAAAATTTTACGATAAAATATCTGCACAGTTCAAATGTAATTAAAAATGACCTTATTGAGAATTTTTTAATTTTTTTGAACTTGTAAAATAAAATATGCTGCTTTGACAACACATACATAGTTGTTTATAAATAAAGATTGTAATATTGTTCGAATTTCCCAAATAAAAAAAGTTCGGGGAGTAATCTCCCATTGGGACGCCACTAATGGGTGATGGGGCGCGAAGCGCATCCATTTGTACAAATTGCATCTTTATTAGCGTCCTTTAAAGTAAATATCAAAATGTGAAATCCTCGCTTTAGTTTTCCATTGATAATATTGTCGTTTGTCGTTCATGGATAATTCCCTGTCTTCGCTCTTTCCGTTCACCCCTTTCCCCGACTTTTTTCTCTTTTCCTTCCCCAAGGTCAAAAAAGGAGTTCCTCAAAAGCAGCCTCGATTCTCTTATCTCAGTTCTCAAATGTCCCCAAAGAAGAGCAGTAGTCATCAGTCATTGCTGTAGGTCCTGGTTAATAAAGGATATTCAGTGCTTTTGGAGTGTTTGTTATTTCGCCGCCCCCGAGGGTGCCATTTCCACCACGCGATTTTCCGTTTGCGGTGCGTGCGAGCCTTTGGCTCGATCCCTTAAACACCAAATTTTTTTCGCCAATACTTAGCAGCCAAGGCGGAAGACGGAAATCACGTGATATAAACAACATGGCTGCTCGCCTGTAACTGAATAGCGTTTAGCAAATTATGAACTGTATTTTTTTAATTATAAAATTAACATTTTCAAAGAGGGTACTTTTCTATCTTTAGGTTTCGACTCGGATGGTTAATAAAGATAATGAATTACGCAGGAGGTATTTTGTTAAGCAAGATTTAAAAAAGAAATAGAATTTGAAATTTAATAACAAAACAGATCTTGTATCTCTTACATACGAACTTTCGCTACATTGTACGGTAGAATAGCTTGAAAGTGAATAGTACGATCGTTACTCAGAAAAATATAGTTGACCATTTTTTGTTGGTGATTGTTGTGTAGATTACTAAAATATGTTATTTATTACCTCTTAGTACAGATCTTTCTGTTGGGTAGAAGTGTAAGACTGTTCAATTTGCTGGGCTTATTCTAGCACAGGTAGCGTTGCAAGGCTTTCAAAACGCCTGGATTATTCCCGGGGGAAAAAAAAGACCTTGTTTTTCACCGGAAATTTAAAGCAAAATCGGGTAATTTCAGACTTCCCCAAAACTGGGAACATTCTTTTTTTTTTTGCGTGAAATAATAATTTTAATACATCAATAATACATAATTTTTTATGAAATTTTCATAATAATAGAAATACTTTACCGAACATTATTGTTAAAGCATTTTAAAACAGACAATATATTTATTTCGTTGAGTTGGTATTCGCTATAACAATATTTTACAGTTAGAATGAAAAAAAGGAAGTTGTTAATATTTTATATTTACATTGTAAAACTTGATATTTGTTTAAGTCATCAATAAAAAACAAAATAACACATAAAAAACCAACCTTTACAAAAAAGTATTGAAATATTAGTGCTTTAAATAGTATCTCTTATTAAAAATTACCAATCCAAACGTAAAGTTGCAATAAAATGCTATGAATAAAACGGATAAGTTATGTATATATGTATTATTTCTGATAGTAGTTTGAAATCTAGGAAAGAAATAAAGAGAAAAGATTTTGAAGTTTAAACTTATTTTCTGAAAAGCAGGGTTGGCAGGTTTTTGACATGCAAAGGTTTTAATCGGTTTTAACCATGGTTAAAACCGGCTTGTCAAAAAGTGTCAAAAACCTAACTTGTAAAAGAAATTATCAAAGAAATAATTTAGCAGAATTGGATAGACTTTAATCAATATATTTTAAATAAAACGGCATAATGCATTAAAACTCCTGAGTATAAACTACAAAAATATATTCTTGCTGCAGCACAGCCAGAATCTTTTGCCTGAGAGTGATTTTATTGATAAGACTTGTTTCTAAAATTCAATTGTTTTTTAAGTGCACAAGCACAAACACAGGTTCCTGTTTTCTGATGCTGTAGGAGGGGTTTTAAGTCGTAAAACACATCATTTGCTGTGCCCTGCCAGTGCATTCTTGAGATACATTCTATTTGCAGAATATTTCGTGAACATGAACGGATAATAGACTATAATGAGACAATTCTTTTAATAGAAATTGTCGACCACTTATTTAATGAATCATTTTATTGTGAATGCATACTTTTAATTATTTTTAACAATGATGTACAGTTAATAAATCTAATATTTTGAAGAAATAAATTTAGATTTTTAAAACTTTTTATAGATGGAAGCCGAAAGTAATTCATCACAATTGAAATCTAATGAAGGTATGTACTTTCCCCAGGATAGTGCATATTCAAAGATGCTTTCCTACCAGTACAAAGAAATATCGGCACTAAAACAGCTTTTCTTAATTTCCCCCAGTATCCTTGTCAAATATGCGAAAAATCCACGCCAGAAAGAAATACGTGTAAAAAATTAAAAATTAAGTCATTAACAAAGAAAAGTATATAAATTAATATTTAATTATAATTCAATGTATACTAAAACTAAGAAACATTATAATAAAACAAAAAGAATGCTGTATCTTGCTATTATTAAAGCCTTCTTTTTTTAATTTTTAGCGCATTTCAATTGTATTGGGGTTTTTGACGGCTAAAACCCAACCCTGCTGGAAAGTAACCAAGTCAAATATATTTTTAGAATCAATATATTTCAATTAAAATGCCTATTGAATTTACAAGTTAATTTTCTCAATTGTCTTAGTTTGTTATAAAATGTTATGTTTGATGCTAGAATAGAAATAATATAACGTTAATGTTACATGTTCTGTAACAATATTTGAACACTGAAAACATTTTTATTGTGAGTAAATAATTTATGATTATTTGAAGAAAGCTTAAGTTCGTTTTTTCCTCTTAAAATTCCCAAATTTCCCAGTTTCTTCCCGAAAATTTCCGGGTTTTTACCCTCACTTCAAAATTCTCGGGTTTGTGGCATTCTAGGCACAGGGTATACTGTAGAATATTGAATGGATGCTTCTTAACAAAGCTCAAATTAGTAAACTAACGCCAGGAACTACCCGTAAGTTCAATAAAAAATTTTTTGCATCCTGAAGCTCACAATTTTATGAGTTGATAAATAAGCTTTCTTTTGACCCAGCATAGCATATGTGCAATGATTTGTGATTTCTTAATGCTGGTTTTTGAACAAATGGTTTTTTAACTAGATCAAACATTTTATTTATTATTTAGTGTTGAGTCGGTTAGTATTATTTGTATTTTCAATATATGATCGACTCAATAAAAATATTAAAATGTTAAGACTTGTTAAATATTTGCTTTGATTATCATATATTGATGATTTCATTGTGTTTTCGTTAAAATGATAAATTGCGTGTGGTAATTCAAAATAATAATAACAAATAAAAATGAAGTTTAACAAATTTGAACATTGAACGGGGAAAAAATCAACTGGTTTATAGATTTATAAAAAAAGTATCACAACAAAGAAAAATAACAAAAATTTTTTGGAAGTTCATTTATTTCATCAATTTTGAAATAGCTATTTTTATATTTATTCTTTTATTAATTTTCACCTTTTAACTAAAAAAATAGTTATGCAGGCATAAATAGATTTAATTCTTTGGGTAGAAATAAAAAAAATGTTGCATGAAAATTAAACGACTCCAAACTGTCTTAGTTCTCATGGCATACAGTCAGATTTTATACACATTTTCCACAGTACAAGAAAGTATCTATGATGATTTACGCTTTTTATGTATTTTTGAAACAATATTTAATAAAAATAAGTCATTCAAGTACTGAAAACAACATCATAATAATAAAATACATATCGCAATGTATTTGTTGCCATGATGTTGTTGTGATAATAGTTAAATACATTGCAATAATGTATGTGTGAATTATTGCAACCTTGCAATAGTAATTCAAAGATTTAAGCAGACGTACTAAGGCGAAACTACAATGGCGGCGATATTCGCCGGGTTGCTGTGTTCTTCTCAGTCTAATATTTACATTCGGGGGTGGCCACATTGTGAACTGAATCTTCGCCAGTTTGGTGAAAATCGGCAAAGGCTCTGCACGCACCGCAATACGGAATGTCGCTTCCACCACCTGTGTGAGGATTATTAGCTAATGGCTTCAGTTAAAGTACACGCTGCTCACTGCGGCATTCTGACATTTTGAAGGACACATTTGTTTAATTATAGTAGCATCGGTTTGGCCATCTGGCCGCCCTCCTGGATGCCGCGTCCCGGGCAAAATGACCCACTCCCTTCCGCTTTGCATAGCCACAAAATGTCTATAATAGAATTTGAAAGAAATGAATCCGTAACATTGTTAAATATTTAAGTAAAAAAATAACACAGAACAGATATCTACCGCCCCCGGCTGACAACTAAGCGCAAGCGCCGCCCGGGGCGGACCGCCCCCCCCTCCCCCGTAGTTACGCCACTGGTTTCAGCTCGTCTTTATTAGAATTATCCGTTCCTTTTATTGGTAGAACTATATAGTACAAGCAAAATATAAAATTAAGCAAAAAAAATGAATGAATAAAAACATGCTATTTGATTTTGCATTCCTTGGTGGTACATTTCACAAAAGTAATGCACTTTACAATAGCAGTTTTGTAAGCACATGTTTTGGAGACAGGAACCTAACATTTGCTCACACACAGGCATTCCAGGGGCAGGAAATTCAAAATTTTTTAGGGTCTCAGCACCCCACTAATATTTTCCCAGCAAAATCATGTGGATCATCTATTAATTGTTTATTTTCAAGAAGACGGATATTCCGTCTTATACGCTAAAAAGCTCTTAGGATATTCGTTTTAACTGACCGGTGTCGGTGGAAGTTCACTCAGTAACACTGACTTCTTGTATTCATTAAATCGTAGATCATCAAATGTTTCACGTGTTGAATGAGTTTTCCAGACTCGCTCTAGGTATTTCTCTACTTTTTCATAATCGCACTCGTCCTCTGTCTCTGCAAAATCTGACAAATAGGAAATGGGATTTGATTTTATAGCTGAAATTTTTGTCCCAATTTCGCTAATTTCTTCATTACCTTTACGAATGTGAGCTTTCGAGTGTACTTTGGCTAGCAATTGATTTAGTTTTTTGATAAGAATGTTTGATGGGAATGAACCGTCTATTTTCTTCTATTCGGAAAAGTGTCCAGAACTCAGACATTCCTTGTCACATCCATGTTGATGCAAATCGAATTAATAATACTACACGTCTGTATCATTCGAAAGCGCAATCACTCGTTTTGCACAATGTTAAACAGCCCAGTGTATGTGTGGAGTAATTCGTAAACTCCTTCCTCTAACATGTTATTAAGCTCTTTAATGTCTTCCCTTACTTCTACGAAGAACATAATTGCAGGTTGCAACTCATTATTAACTAATGAAGGACTATAAGCTAAGGAAAATATAGCATGTTATACATAACTTTCGAATACAACATGAAGTTCCTGCAACGATCATACCGACATCTATCCGTGCAGAACATTGTTGACGACTTCAAAATTTTTCACTTCCTTTAACTTTACCATTAGAACTTGTGACATGAAATCAACAACAAGAGCAGTTTTTAGTGATGATACTTTACTGAATAGAAAATTTTTGGATGACAGGTATTTTTCCAGCTAACAACAGGGTTTGCCGTTTTTTTTTTGGCCCCGGCAGAAGCCGGCCGGACTAAATATCATTTCGTTCACTTTTTTTCAGTAAACTGGAAATTAAAAATTAAAAAAGCAGAATTTGTCTAAAATAAATATGCTGAGTATTCACATTCAAGGAATAAATTCTATGCTATAATATCAGACATGAAATATTTTATGGAGGAAAAAAATAGATTAATGATTTTCAAGAAATAACAATAAAATTAAAGAGGTCAGTTCCTCTAGAAGCTTTTTCAAGGAAACATGTTTATAAAACAAGTATATCAATATTAATTTATAATGATAATTTAATTCAGAGCAAATTATCTGTTTTGTAATAGAGAAATATCAATTACAAAAAATGTCATTTTCAGTAAATAAAGCAAAAATAAAGTTACATTTAAATGATATCTATGAGTATATCATATAAAACTATTTAGTACCCATTTTACTATGGAGCAGGGTTGGGTTTTCAGTTTTCAGCAGAAAACAATTTTAATAGTAGAGGAAGAAACTGGAAAAAATCGGAATAAATGGAAGGAACTAGAAGAAACAAACAACTAACAAAGAAAAAAAAATCATTAAAAATGCAAATATATTAAATTAGCCTAAATGAATTCTTAGAATAAATCATCAAATGTAAAGTAGGAGACTTTGTTACTATTACAAATGTTATCTTTGGGAAAATAAACTACTTTTAATTTCAAACTTTAAGTTTGACACTTATATAACGATTTTAGAAAAGTGCATTGTTTCAATTTTGTAGGGAAAATGTTTTTCCATTTATGATTTCTGTTAGGAAAAATCAAATATTTCCTATAAAAATACAGTACTATAATATTAAATTATTATTATGATATTATAAGTACATTTTATTGTTAAAATATAAAAATATATATTTATTCTAGCATTTGTATCTTAATGCTAATTTGAAAATACTAATCTTCAAACATTTTTGATTAGGTTACTAGCTTAAGCTATTATTAATCTAATGAAGTGTATGCAACATAGTAAGTATATTACATTTTTAGCCAATATGTTTATTTAATTACTTTTATAGTGCAATCTTTTAAGTGAGCCTGGAAATCACACCTGAAAATTCAAGTTTCACTCGTAGAAAGTAGATATTTGTATTCATTTTCATTCATTCAACGTTTAATTTTTATGAACATTTAACAGACCAAAACTTTTGCAATGCTCTTTTATAGCAAATTAACAATGTGTAGAAAATAGTTAATTTTTAAACTTAATATTACTTTAAGCACATTAATTTGTGCGAAAGAATTAAAGCCAGTCAGGTCGACTACCTGACCAGAACATCTATTTCTACATCTCAGAAGTAGTTCATTGGACATCTACTACTTCTTCAAGACCGTCGGCCTCGTAATCTGAGATGGGCGCAACAGTGCTTAGCTCCCATGGGAGCGGCTGTTGCACCAGACTTTAGTTGAGAGAAAATTAACCCATATGTATCTATATATCGTATAATACAGGGTGTCCCATTAATATTTGGACAAACTTTAAGGGGAGGTAGGGGACATGACGACAAACATTATTCAGTCACAAACATTATTCGCAAACGTCTTCTGCAGGAGCTAGCGGGCGCTAAATTTTAAGGTCCAAAACTTCAAACGGTGATCAAAAACAGAAAAATAGGTCGATTCGTTTGCGGTTTTCGCTAAAATCATTCTTTATATCAGGCACTTAGAAGCAAAGGGGTGTAAGTGACCAAAATGAAAATTTTGAGATAGCTAGTGCAAATGATAAATTAAACGCCCTTCTGTTTTGTGGGAAAGAGATTTTAGTGGTAGCTTTGACAGATACTGCAAAAAAGTGCGGCTTATAAAAATTACTAAATAAAAGCTGTATTCCGTTTGGTGGCAAAGGGATGCAAGTGCACTTACATCCGTTTGCCTCTAAATAAAATGATTTGATTTTTCAGTTAATTTAAATACGCGATGCAGACGATCTATTTACGAAACTTAAAGAGGAGAAGAAGAAAAAAAATGGGAAAAGAATTCCGAATTGTTGAATAATAATTATATAAACAAGGGTTAAATCGTCTGCAGATTTTATTTTTGTCATGTTTTGTTTTCGGCAATTGGCAATTTGTCCCCAGACAGCACAACTTTGTCCTTAGGACGTCCAAATGATGTCATTTCAGGACTTCCTCGAAAAAACAGGTCGTCCTAGGGACGTGTTTTTTTTATCCTGCGACATCCAAATGACATCCCAGGGAGCAACTAATGTCCGCGGATTGTCTGTCCTCAAGTGGTCCCAAGGACGTCCGATCATTCATGTTTAGGATATATTTTGGACAAGCACGCTGTGCGGTCCGCAGGACGTTAAGAGGACAACATATCAAAACGTCCTAAAGACATACCAGTGAGGTCCCTAGGACATCCAAATGATGTCATTTCAGGACTTCTTCGAAAAAACAGGTCGTCCTAGGGACGTGTTTTTTTGATCATGCGACATCCAAATGACATCCCAGGGAAGAACTAATGTCCGCGGATTGTCTGTCCTCAAGTGGTCCCAAGGACGTCCGATCGTTCATGTTTAGGATATATTTTGGACAAGCACGATGTGCGGTCCGCAGGACGTTAAGAGGACAGCATATCAAAACGTCCCAAAGACATTCCAGTGAGGTCCCTGGGATATCCAAATGACGTCATTTCAGGACTTCTTCAAAAAAAAAAAAAAAAACAGGTCGTCCGTAGGACATTCTTTTTTTATCCTGCGACGTACAAAGGACATAACAGGGAAGAACTTATGTCCGGAAATTGTCTGTCCTCTAATGGTCCCAAGGGCATCCGATCGTTCATATTTAGGCTATATTTTGGACAATAGCGCTGTGCTGCCCCCAGTACGTTAAAATTACAGTAATTCTAAGCGCCCTAAAAACGTTCCAGTGAGGTCCCTAGGACATCTGTGACGACTGTTCCGGCCCTCTTTTGGATCTATGCGTCATTGCTCTTCAGGACATTGGAAGGACAGCATATTTGAATGCCCACAGGACTGCCCTCGTTAGATTGATATCCCAAGGATGTCAATGAATTGTTTATCCTCCCATTGTCCTTGAGACTACTTTAGAAAATTCCCATCACTTCGTTTAGGTATTATTCGTTGTTTATACCCACAAGATGCAATTTTAATTCATCAACTCAACAGTAATTTAACATATTTTTTTCATGTATATAATTCTTCTGATTAAATGTTCTAAAACAGTTATCTTGTAAATGTAAATTTGCAGCTTGCAGCAGGAAATACTAAAGTTTTAACCAAATACTACTTTGAAAAAGAAGTATCCACATAACAGCTACAGCGCTGAGTAAAACCAGTTGTGAATAATATTTTTAATGTTAACGCTTTGAGCTACATAATCATATACCGTTACATGTAATTTATCATATGTTCATTATGAAGATGATAATAAGAGTACTTTAATGAATATAGTGAAACAATTTTTGCATACAATTAAATAGGGACTACTCCATATATCAGCAATTTAAATATATTTTAATCAAAAATTTGTCTCTAAAATCTTTATTTGAAATTTCCCTTAAGCAACCCATCTTTATATTTTTAACTTCTACTCATTTGAAATACAAGTTATACCAATATCTCAAGTAAATAATTTAATGCACGAGAAAAATATTTTCAGAAAACTTGTGATAACTTTTGTTTCTAATTTCATGTAACCTTGGAATTTAATAACAACTGATAATTATTGCTTAGAGAAAATAATTATTCATACTTATTTTAAGAACATTTTGTACTGTTGGATTCATATTCATTCTTATTTTGATACTTCACAATACACAGTTTAAAATTTCAATGAAGGACATATATCTATATATATACATATGTTACCGTTAAAGTATATAATGCAGTTATTTCATAGAATACCTAGTTATTCCATGAAATAACTGATCGTGTCCGTTAAAACACTTTAACTAGTTAATCTATGAAATAACTAGGTATTCTATAAATTAACTAATGAGAGATAGTTAAAGTGTAAAATAAACAATTTATCTAAAATGAAATAACTAGGTATTCTATAAATAAACTAATGATAGACAATTAAAATGAAAAAGAAGCAATTTATCTAATTTATGCAGCGTATAAATGGTATTTATGGAAACGTACCATAAAATCATTTGTTACAACAAGGATTACTAAATGACACTTGAAATTACAAAGAACATTATTTCTAAAACAAAAGCATTTTTTGTTGACACACTGGGTTTTACACGAACATTTTTGAAATCCCTGACCAGTACCTAAACTTTGAGCTGTAGCAACCGACCGGAGCAATATTTCTACATCCGGTACTTCTTCGATTTTAATTAATTTTTGTTCGCAGACACTGAACTGGGATCGGGAATATAATTGTTTTATGTGGCCGTTTCTTGTGCCCAATGGGAAAAATCCTTCTTCGGTTATTTTTATGATGATAGCTAAAATAGATTTGGCATCACCTTTTCCTCTGTCAACTTCAGGCACTGGGATACGGACGGTAAACCCCACAGAGGCCTCAGAATGAGATTTATCCGACATTAATTTCATCTTTTTCGCTTGTATTTCTACACATTTTTTAGACTTTTCTCTTTCTCTTTGAACATTCAGTTCATTAGGACACAATTTGCAGATTATCTGCTCAACTTCATCTTCTGAAACATAATCTTCCGAACATGATATATGGACAGGCTCCATATATTTGAAGCAAACTATATCTTCACTGCATTTTTTTAAGATTATTTTACACTTTAACGGGCTGCAGATCGTTATTCTATGAAATAACTAGTTAAACCATGAAATACAAGAGAGTTTTACACTTTAACGGACACGATCAATTATTTCATGGAATAACTAGGTATTCTATAAAATAACGGATTTCATACTTTAACGGTAACATATATATCATTTTGAAAATGAATCAGGAAACTTTACTAGAAAACAATTCTTAATATATAAATATAATTATATATATTCTATATAATTATGAGTTTTTTAATTAAATGATAGTACGAAAACTAAAATCAGAAATGATATATTCAATTAGTTTATGAAGTGTTGGAAGTGTAAAATAAACCAGTTCAGAAGGGAAAACCTTTTTTTATTGAAACATAATAGTATATAAGTATAGGAATTATAGAGATGGGAAAATTTTTCAACATTTTAGCTGCTTTCTCCTTTTTTGAACAGACAAAAAATTACGAAAACAAATAATTATTCACATGTTTAGAAGTAAAAACACAGTACGAAAAGAGGAAAATAAATAAAGATAACTCTTTTAAACTTCACTTCACCTAGCTTTGTTTCCTAACAAAAATTACCCCCCCCCCCCCCTCCAAGTATTTTTAGGTTTTATGAGAATTACTTTTTGTTTTGCAATAGTTTATTTTAACATATTGTTTGCCAAAGCTCTATATACCATTACATGATTTAAAGTACAAGTAATATACTTCTAAGACTACTGAAAATGATATTCATGACAATGATAAATAAAGTGGCTTATTATTAATTAAATTTTTATAACTATCTGAATGATGAGAATCAATTTTCGTAATTCATAAAATATAGTTCAAAGAAATTCTGGAACTCATCAAATTAAATATAACAAATGACAAACATCTTTTAAAAATATAAATAACGAAAATAAATGCCAGTACGGACAAACTGATATAAGAATAATTGTTAAATACAATCATTCAGGGAAACTTTGAACAATAGGGGGTATATTGAACGAAGTCATACTTTTTAGTATATTTGACTAAACTTAAAAATTAAGAGTAGACAACTGATTTATAACCTATTTGGCTGGGTGCAGCACATGACCTTCTATTTTCTTTAACCAAATATACTAAAAGAAATAACGTTTTTGAAAGCTACCCTGAATGACTGTACTACACATATACGTACACATATAGTTTTTAAGCTTGCGTGATAGGAAATGTCCTGGGATTTTCCTGATCGTTAGGCAAATAGCAAAATTGTGATTACAGCCCTCTATAAACATGTAGTAATACATAAGAAATTTATATGAAGTTCAAAATAATAACACAGACACTTAATGCAGAAAGATATAGTTCAAAAGCAACCAATTTAATAAAAGTAAATAAACAGAAATAAAAAAGAACAGATTAGTTTATGATAGCAGGAAATTGCTATTAAATTGACATTCCAAATAACAATTTTTTATTGTTCGTAATGACTATTAATCTTGTTATTTATGATGGTAGTCAACTTTAAAATAATTAATGAGATAAATAAGGTGTTAAAATAATTAGGGGTAAAAACTAAATATTGAATAATTATTAAATACTGCACATACATAAAAATAGAACTTGCCCTGGCTTTCTCCTAACCCGTATGCAATTGGCATGAAATTATTTTTGTGACGCAGTAATGATACCAGGAAATTTAGATGAAGCTTAAAATAACAATACAGAAGCTTGATATATGATTCAAAAGTTGCCATCTTAAAGATAAAATTGATGCAACAAAAAAATTTATATTTAGAAATAAAAGAGAACTAACATATAAACACATTTGCTATTCAAGTTTAAATTGCAGAGAAAATTTAACAATTCATCGGAAGACAAATTTTAACTGGAACGAAGAAAATCAGATCCTTATAAAAAAAAAAGTACATTATATGAATTGAATTAGAATAAATTAGCTACTGGTTACCTAAAAACAAAATTAATCTTTACCATTCTTTGACTTATGTAATTAGTACTTTCTTGTCTCCGTGGTAGCCTAGTGGTTAGCACGTCGGACTTCCACCTGGAAGGTCGCGCGTTCGATACCCACTGAAGACCACCATGTATACTTGGGGATATGTGCATGTAAAATCCGCAGACCCCACTACTTCTCCCCGTGCGTAAGCAATCCTAAGGCCTCGGCTAACAGGTAGGGGTCTGGTGGAGAAAAGTACTTTCTTGTCTCATAACCTAATAAAATTTAAATACAATCAAGGTAAAAATCTTGAAAAAAATAACAGCGGAATAACAAAAACAAAATATTACCTAAATATTAAATACTGTCCCTTCTTTTAAAATTGTAAAGCTGCCTCATAATTGTCTTGGTTTTCTTCTAATCACTATGCAAATGTAGAGTACTTCTTACAAATCCTTTAGCAAGTCACAAAATAATTTTTTTTCATTTTTTTGTGTCATGGGCAATGTTCTTTTCTTTCAGAAATTCTAACATTGTTAATTTTGTTGAATATTTTGTAGGGACGCGATCCGCTTTAACAGTATAACAAAAATCCATTTTTCGAACTGCTCGCCATTCCTTTCGTTATGGTAGTCACCAGTACTTGAAGATGCTTTGTAAATAAGCTCAACTCCATCGATTAAATCCATCTGTTGAATCTGCGTAAACAATTGTTCTCAAATATTTATTCCTCTAGAACACAATGTCGGGCCTTTCAATAAGAACTCTTCGTGTGTTAACACATTTCTTCCATCGAAAATTAATTGAATGCAGTTTTCTTCAGGGATTATTCTCGAGCTTGAGAATAGTCTTTCCCCTTATAAACGTAGAAGTCATTTTTACAATTAGAAGAAATCGAAAAGTGCAAAAGTATTTTTGACTCCTCGTAACAAATCCACAAACGAATGAAAGCAATTTAAAAAACGAGAAAGAAAGCGAGGTACATAAAATATTAAGCAGAAATGAGTGTCTAGCAACGACCGAAGTACAAAGCGAAATGCAACTCTCGCCTATTTCCTTGGCGCCAACTCGCACAAAGAATTCATAGTCTTACCTAAACTGCTATGGAATAATCCATTACCATAGTGACCGCCACTCGTTTGTCTGCTGTCTGAGGATAGAAAGGTTGCGCAAAAATATGTGCAGAAAAATTACTCAATTTTACATCAGCAATCTCAATTTTATAATAACTTTTGAAAATATAAATCAGCATTATTTTTCCAACAGTTTTGTCTATTTTTGTTTGAAATAATAAAGATTTAAACTTTTTAATGAAAATCTTAACCCTGCTTTTTCTTTTGGTAAGCCGTGAAATAAAAAAGGAAAATAAGAAGGGAAACTTAGAAAAGAAAAATTTGCTTTCAACTTGAAAGATATCCTAAAAACGTATGATTTAGTTCAAACACGTTATATGCTTTAAGTGAAGTTCCTAGGACAGCTGACAAGAAAGTCCGTGGTACGACCTGAAAGTATTCGGATCACTTTTAGACATCCATAGGTTAAGCAAAATGGTAGTTCCAGGGACGTCATGCTTGACGCGTCCAAGGATGTCAAAATGTGGACATCCTGATTCTTACGATAAAAATTGGATGGTTTATACGAAATTTTACAATATCGGAGAAAATATGTTATTATTAAATCTATTTTTCTACTGGTAAATACAAATAAATACAAATACAAAAAGTACACCAACAACAGGCGCTAGGCCCAACAAGGTTGGCCTAGCGCCTGTAAACCCTAAAATAAAGAAATAAACGAAAAAAAAATAACAGCATAAAAATTTTCTTCCAAGTTGGCAGAAATATCCAAAAAACGTATGATTTAGTTCAAACGCAGGATATCTTTTGAGTGAAGTCCCTAGGCCAGGACATCGGTAAATAATGTCCGTGGTTCTGTCTGAAATGATGTGGATTACTTTTGGACATAAGTAGGCTTAACAAAATGTTATAAACAGGGACGTCCTGCCTGCCGCGTCTAAGGACCTCCAAATGTGGTTAATTAAGATTTACGATAAAATTCGAATGGTTTGTGTGAAACTTTACGGTTTTTGAGAAAATATTTCCCTTTCTTATAAGAAAATATGCTTAAATATATTATGTGCAGTAAAGTTGATCAATTGTATATCAGCAGTATCTTCAGAAAACATAATTTGATATTGTTTTTCATGTAATATTTACTATTTTTGCTTGAAATAGCAAAGCTTACGATTTGTTCTTAAAATAATAAACCTAGTTTTTTCTTTAGTAAGCCGTTAAACAAAGAACGAAAAGATAAAAAATGTCTTCCAAGTTGACAAAGTATGACCCGTACGCTCCGAAAATGAAGTCCGTGGTACGACCTGAAAGCATGCGAATCACTTATGGACGTCCATAGGTAAAACAAAGTGGTAGTTACAGGGACGTCCTGTCTGACCCGTACGCGGGATATCCTCTGAGCGCAGTCCCTAGGACATCCGAAAATGAAGCCCGTGGTACGAATGCGGATTACTTTTGGACGTCCGCAGGTAAAACAAAGTGGTAGTTACAGGGACGTCCTGTCTGACCCGTACGCGGGATATCCTTTGAGCGCAGTCCCTAGGACATCAGAAAATGAAGTCCGTTGTACGACCTGAAAGGATGCGGATCACTTTTGGACGTCCGCAGGTCAAACAAAGTGGTAGTTACAGGGACGTCCTGTCTGACCCATCTGAGGATGTCCAAATTTTATCGGTTTTGACATCGGACCAGATTTGGACGTTCTGGACATAAAATGGACATCCAAAGGACGTTCTGTGCTGTCTGGGTCTAATGGCAATGAGTTTTAGTTTGTTGATCAATATAATTATTCGAAATTTATATTATGCAGTTTTTAATGGAGTTTATATCACGTTTTTCATTTAGTGGCAAAGGGGTGTAAGTTAACTAGTTGGAAGCAAAGGGGTGTAAGTGAAAATAAGCTATTTTTTAAAAAATTCCTACGCCAAATCTAATCATCAGAAACACTTCAAACTCCATACTTATACTAACACATACATATAGGACTCGAAAATAAAAAAAAAATAGTTACACGAAGAACCTCTAGAATTTAGTATAGGGATTAAACTTTAAACGAGTTTTACCCCTTTGCTTCTCACCGCCTCATATCACCTTTTCCTTCAAAAATACTTTTAAAAGCAAAATTCAAAAAATGTCGATAGAGGGCGCTTTAAACTTTAGAGTTACGAACAACTACTTTTTACCGTTATTTTTTGCATGGAGTTAAAATTATCCTAAAATTTAGACTTTAACTTAAATTTTAAGCCCAAAATCGAAAACATTGGGATCGGGTAACTAGGAAAAATTTAACTGTGAACAGGGAGGTAAATTTTAAATGCTCATAAGAACTGAACAATCTGTTCGATTTTGTTGCGTTTTGCGTGTAGGTCAGTCCCTTGGTAATTACTTTCTTCAAACTGACGTACAGCTTTGGTGTCCTCATGTTTTTGATAGAGGGCGCTTCCGACACTTCTCCGAAATTTCAAATGACATTACTTCTATGTATTTTACATCCAGACCAACTTACTTCCAGCAAGTGTTAGGGATGCAAAGACCACTATCGGAATCATATAGCAAAGTAACGTACAAAAAATGAAGGGACACAAGTTTGAGATCATCAGAAATATTTATTGATCAAAGATATTAGATATGCAAAGATATTACACAAATAATACATGATGTTTGAAAATTTCACAAAAGATGTTCAATGTTACCACCATTTGCTAGCGATGCATGCGCTACACTGTCGGCCCAAGGACCATCGATTGGTGAACTCTTTGAAACATACCTGCATTTTGCTGGACATCCGCAGCCGCACAGACGATTCTCGCGACCAAATCCAGTTCTGAATTAACAGGTGTTGCATACACAACACTTTTCAGTGCATATCTAATATCTTTGATCAATAAATATTTCTGATGATCTTAATCTTGCGTCCCTTCATTTTTTGTACATTACATTGCTATGTGATGCCGAGTTGTCTTTGCATCCCTAACACTTCCTTGAAGCATGTTGGTCTGGATGTAAAACACCCAGGAGTAAGGTCATTTGAAATTTCGGAGAAGTGTCGGAAGCGCCCTCTATCAAAAAATGAGGACACCAAAGCTGTACGTCATTTTGAAGAGAATAATTATCACGGAACTGATTTACACGCAAAACGCAACAAAATCGAACAGATTGTTCAGTTCTTATGAGCATTTAAAATTTCCCCCCTGTTCACAGTTAAATTTTTCCTAGTTACCCGATGCCAATGTTTTCGATTTTGGGCTTAAAATTTAAGTTAAAGTCTAAATTTTAGGATAATTTTAACTCCTTGCAAAAAATAACGGTAAAAAGTAGTTGTTCGCATCTCCAAAGTCTAAAGCGCAGTCTATCGACATTTTTTGAATTTTGCTTTTGAAGGAAAAGGTAATATAAAGAATGATTTTAGCGAAAACCGCAAACGAATCGACCTATTTTTCTGTTTGTAATCGTCGTTTGAAGTTTTGGACCTTAAAATTTAGCGCCCCCTAGCTCCAACAGAAGACGTTTGCGAATAATGTTTGTGACTGAATAATGATTGTCGTCATGTCCCCTACCTCCCCTTAAAGTTTGTCCCAATATTAATGGGACACCCTGTATATTCAACAATTAATTAATAAAGGGAGCTGGCATGAAGTTAATGTTCGAAATGACAGGTCATAAGCTATAATTTGCAACCAAAAATGTATGTTTGGCAAATTACCTTCATTATTATTCGTTTTCTTGAAAATAAACAATTTTTAAATGATCCGCATGATTTTGCTGGGAAAATATTAACGGGGTGCTCAGACCCCAAAAAATTTTCAATTTCCTGCCACTGGAACTCCTGTGCGTGAGCAAATGTTAGGTTTCTGTGTCCAAAAGATGTGCTTACAAAGCTGCTGTTGTAAAATGCACTACTTTTGTCAAATGTACCACCTAGGAATGCAAAATAGCATGTTTTTATTAATTCCTTTTTTTATTGCTTAATTTTATATTCTTCTTTTATTACATAATTCTACCAATAAAAGGAGCGTGTAATTCTAATAAACACAAGTTGAATCTTAGTATTATTGAGAATTGTTTTAATCTAGTATCAATTTTCGCAACCAGAATATTAAACAACAATTATCGGATGCCTTTCCACGCAAACTACTGAAAAAGGTAGTAAGATTGCTTTAATGACTTAAATAATATGTTATTTGAATTCTTAGAGCCCAAAAACCAAAGTTTAAAACCAAAATTAAGTTAATATGTTGATTGGTTGCTGAACGCCAAATGAGGCAAGGAACCAAAACGGCCCCCATATTTGATGGCCTGTAGAATTATTTCGCCCAGGAATCCACATGTCTACCCAAGTCAGTTTCGTATTAGAACCTCAACAGATCCCGATTCTAAAGAGAAAATCTCTGGACATAAAATTTTTTACGGGACTATATGGTGAGGCCAGGACTATTTCTGTCGTGAGCTTTAAACTTTTCATTGAAGGGCGCGCCGGGGGGGGGGGGGGGGGGTAAACCAATTACAATAACAGATTCAGGATAAACCATATTCTTGTCACTTCATAACTCACTTCTCCTTTTCTGTCCTTCATATCTCACTCCTCCTTTTGTCTTGTGTGTTTTTCTTTTTTTTCTTTCCCCTTCTTTTTATTGTTTCTCGCCCTTCTGCTGAACTTTTTCATCGTATTAGGTATTTTTTAGTGATTATAATTTCTTTATCGAGAAAGAACCGAGTCATTTGTCAAGTTACGCATTTGGACCCAGACTATTTTATTCTATACTAGCGGTGCCCGGGCTGAATTTTAAAAACGCCGTATACGGCGCTGTCCTTGCTAAGAGTATAAAAAAATTCGCCTGAGGCATAAGGCCTGCAGTGTTTGAAAAAACTTGTGTGTCGATTCGTCAAAAAAAAACAAAAAAAAAAACATTAGACATTGTCAACGCTTGAAAAAGCAATATAACACGTAGAAGGATCAGTTAAGCAAGCTTAGGCACTATTCCATGAGTAGGGTCAGATTTGTCACCAGGGGTAATTAAAACTGCCAGATTGTAGCACGGCGTTATTTGTTGCGTTACTTTTCATCTGGAATGAGTCTTGGCGATGATCTTAGATTGATTGCAAGAAGGAAATTGCAATAGCATGTTAATTTTAATTTCCAGAGATGGTGAACTGTTGTCTCGCTAACCGAAAGATAAGTTTCATAATGAAATGAATCTTCGCTAGAGGTGCCATAGAGGTGAAATCGTTGGTGATAGTATTTATGATATATTAATAGAATATGCATGGATCCAAGGCCTTTAAATAAGTACATAAAAAGAGAACATTATCCAATTCCAACCCAACAAGCTATATTTTCAAAAATAGATCAAGCAAAATATTTTTCAGCTTTAGATGCTTCTTCTGCATTTTTGCAAATTCCACTTTCTCCTGAAAGTTCTAAATTATGTACCATTGCTACACCTTTTGGCAGATATAAATTTTGTCGCCTACCATATGGATTATGCAGCTCACCGGAAGTGTACCAAAAGACTATTGACAACATTTTTTACAACTTAGATGGCATAGTTGTTTACATTGATGATGTATTAATTTTTGGAAAGACGGAAGCCGAACATGATAGACAACTTCTATCTGTCTTGAAGAGAGCTCAAGAATGTGGTTTAAAACTCTCACTAAGAAAAAGCCAAATTAAGAAGAAATCTGTGAGATATCTTGGTTATAAATTAATAAATGAAGGAATCTCGGTAAATAATGAAAAATTTGAAGCAATTCTGGATTTTAAGGCTCCAACCAGGAAAGCCGAATTACAAAGATTTATAGGAATGATAACCTACTTAGGAAAGTTTATCGCCAACCTCTCAAACAAAACAGGATGTCTTCGTAGATTATTAAGTAAAGATGCTGAATTTCTTTGGACCAGCAATGAACAGAAGGCGTTTGAAGAGCTCAAATTGTGCGTTACTAATGCTCCAGTATTGGCTTACTTTGATATAAGAAAACCTTCAATTGTGTCAGTTGATGCCAGCCAATATGGTTTAGGAGGTGTTTTGATACAAGATGATCACCCCATAGCGTATGCTTCCAGTTCTCTCACAGAAACACAGCAACGGTACAGTCAAATTGAAAAGGAACTGTTAGCTGTTTTAAATGGCTGTAAAAAATTCCATTATTTTATTTATGGAACTGAGTTTACAATTGAAACTGACCACAAGCCGCTAATTGGACTATTACAAAAACCTATAGAGAAACTTTCTCCAAGATTACAACGAATGGCTTTGGAACTATTCAAATCTACACAATCTACACAATTTTAAAATTGTGCATGTTCCAGGAAAATATTTGTACATAGCGGATACACTATCACGGTCTCCAACTGATGCCAATGTGGATACAAGCTTCTTAGAAGCAGGAGCCGCAACTGTTCACACTATTTTGAGCGCTAGTGATGAAAAAACTCAAGAGCTTCAAGAAGCTACCAAACAAGATGAAGAATTGCAACAGCTGAAATTTTACATACAAGAAGGATGGCCTAATGAATACAAGAAACTTTCCGAAAATCTAAAACCGTATTGGGATAAGAAGTCAGAATTGCATTACCATGATGATTTGGTATTTATTGGAAATAAGTTGGTCATTCCTAAGAAAATGCGTGGTGAAATTCTACAGAAATTACATGTTGCACATCAGGGCATAACATCTTGTCAAAATAAAGCAAGAAACTTTATTTACTGGCCAAATATGACAACGGAAGTCAAGAACTTTATAAACAGATATTATATTGCAGAATTTGTCAGAAATTTCAAAAATCAAATCCAAAACAAGTGATGATACCATACAACATACCCAAGCATCCTTGGATTGATGTGGGAATAGATTTTATGTATTTAAAAGGAAAAGATTACTTAGTGGCCATAGACTATCATTCAAAATTTATTGAAGTGAGAAAAGTCGAACAGAAAACCGCAGAAGCTGTCATAAGTGCATTGAAACAAATTTTTAGAACACATGGAATAGCGAAATGCCTGCATTCAGATAATGGACCGCCATTTGACAGTTATAAATTTCAAGCTTTTCTTAAAGAATATGATGTGAAACTTGTCACCTCTTCACCAAGATACCCTAAATCCAACGGGATGGTAGAACGTGCAATAGGCACAATCAAGAATCTGATGCTGAAGGTATTGGAAGATAATGGAGATCCAAATTTGGCACTGATTGAATACAATAATACCCCAAAATATCATTTACCATCGCCGGCACAAATGCTTATGGGAAGATCATTGAGATCTCTACTGCCTACTAAAAAGAATATATTAAAACCAAAATTTACAACAGCAGAGACTTATAAGAACTTATTGAATAATCAGGAGATGCAAAAGAAATACCATGACCGATCACATGTGAATCTGGAAAATTTAAAATCTAATCAGCCAGTGTACGTTCAACTAAATCGCAGAGACTGGACACCAGGAACTATTCTAGAAAAGCTAGATGCTCCACGTTCATACTTAGTGAAAACTGCTGCTGGAAGTGAACTTAGGAGGAATAGAATTCACTTGAGGCCAGATCAAGGTAATCCTTCAATTAACCAGTCAACAACTGAAGTTCCTATTCAGCATTCAAGTGTCAAGTCGCCGAATCCTGATCCTGTTGCTGTACCAGTCCCACCTGATCCCGATCCGGATGCTGTCAACAAGCCCAGGGTTGCCACAGGCGACTAAAAAGCAACTATTTGCAACTATTTTCAGCATCATGTGACTATGGCAACTATTTTCTTCGAAATCGGGCGAAAAAGCAACTAATTTTTCCAAGAGCAACTATTAGGCGACTTTTTTTTTTGCTTCTCTTGGAATTCTTTTATTCAAATGTACCAAAAAAATTTTTGAGAAAAAAAGTCTTTTCTCTTTATTTTTCTGTAACCCTTACCTTTTCTCTCTATCACTGGCAACCAATGGCAGTGGTGCTTGACCACAATATCCACGGTGTTGCGAAGGATTGCAACGATATGTCCGAAACACCCAATCATCACATAGACAGACATGTTTTTTCCGTATTTTTGGAAAGTAAGAATTTCGGTTCCACGAAAATCCCTTCTTTCTTTTCAATGAAAAGTTTTGAAAGTAACCAAGCCTGCCACCTTTTACAAACTACGAGTAAAATTTACGCATTTTTTCTGTTTTTAGCTCTCTAAAGGCTTGGTCTTGATTTTTTACGCATTTCGAATTTCCATTGCATCGGCTTCGGAAAAACTTTCTAGTGCTCATTTACTATCAGATTCTGCATCTTGGAGCTCAATAACTTTGAACTTACCATAATTTTTAATCTTTGTTACATTTCAACTTCTGTAGCACAAACTTGCACGGGCGTCACTTTGTCACGCCCACTTGAGAAATTCGGCCGAAAATAAAATAATTTCTGTTAAAATTCTTGTAAGTTTTAGTGATCATACAAGTTAATTACAAGAATTAAATATTTCAGCCTTGTTAATAATCTAGTTTTCAAAAATGTTTTTTTTTCTTTGCCATGTAATTTCAAATTGATTTTTTAAAATTTTTGATTATCTCTAGCAATTGTCTATTGGGTGGTCTTTCCAATATTATAAAATAATTGTTAAATTTGAAAAAAAGTAAACTTAATATTTTTGATAGGTCTCCTCTTGGTCTTAGAATTTCATTAATCAAGTAGCTCAATATCATACATGTATCTAAATAAAAGATCAGCTATTGTGTGTTTAAATCTCAAGTATGTTTATTTTCTATTAATAATCTTGCTCTTATATTGCAATCTTTTTTTTAACTTCATTCCTTATTCATTGATATTTTTAATCTTTGGTAGATATGAAATAGTTATTTCAGTTTAAAAAGTTAATGCTCGGAAACGTGTTTATTTCATATAAAAATGCAATTGCTTTTTTATAAATTACACTGTATTCATAGCAACTCTTTATGTATAAATATAAGATCCGAATGTAATAAGTAAATACCCATCACTGAACAAGTTAATTAAGACTTGTTTGTCATTGAGCCATGGCTACTATTTAGGCTACTATTTTCGTGCTTTTATGCTACTAAAGCAACTATTTTTGTTTCATTTCTTCTGTGGCAACCCTGCAAGCCCATTATGACCACACGATCCGGGAGAGTTGTGAAACCAATAAAAAGACTTGACTTGTAAATAGTGTATGTATGAAAAAGGTTAAAAAGGGGAGATGTAACATAAATTGTTTTAAGTGCGTAAGTTTAACTGTAACCGATTGTAACTGTAACTGTTCCGATATCTTGTGTTTTTCGTTCTAAGCAGTATGTTGTTGTGCTCAGTGTTTCGTAATTTGTACGATGTTCTTAACGTAATAAAAGTAATTAATAATGCTCAATTTGAAGCACTCACTTGAAATGTGACACTGTAAACGACCATACCTAAAAAACTCATGCACAATTTTGTTAGTATTCTTTATCGCCGGTTTATCACCAACGCCTATTTGAAAAAGCCAAATTGAAGCGTGTCGTCATTCGCTTTAGTTGAAATCTAGAATAAACTATACGGGTCCGTAAACTTTTCGAGGCAATATGCTATTGCAAAATCAAGGAAATCGTAAAATCGGGTAGACGGAACTTTTATCAAGTTCAATCTCGAATTTAAAACCTATTGCTGATTTGAGAAAAACGTTAAATCGAAATTATGCTTTATTATTGTTTTATCTTTATTAAACTGAACTACTGTAAAAAATTATTATTTTTGGGTCAAGGTAAGCCTTAAGAAATCGAACTAAAAAGCTTATAACTGACGTTCTTGTTGACTTAGAAACTTCGAACAAATTTCATCTTGTATAAAAAAGATCAGCTCTTTCGATTGATATATTATATTAATATGTGCAAGGTTTTTGACACCCCAATATAGGGGAATTTATGGGGAAATTTGCGTAAAAGTGCAATAAAAAAAGAACTACCTGTCGGATTTTTTTTATAACGGGTCTATGATTCGACCGCTTGAATCACTCTGTCTAATGATGAAAACCGCTTTCAAATCCATTGCGTAGTTGAAAAGATCTCAGCGTACATACACGGGAAGCGACTTTGTTTTATACTCTTTTAAGATTTCTGCATTACGGTAAAATTCTTTTAGAAGTAAATTTTTTTAAAAAGAATTAGCTCCATTTTTATGTTAGTAGATGTGAAGTCCATAAATTTAAACAATGTAACTTAAATACAGTCGCGCCCGTTTATAACGAAATCGAAGGGATCCAATAAAAATTTCGTTTTGCAGTAATTTCGTTATGAAAATAGCTAATAGTACGTGACAAAACAAAGGGGAATCCAAATTATTACGTTATAACCTTATTTCGCTATAAACGAGAGCGACTGTAACATAATTTGTCGTTGGCGAATTGAATCTTACTCGCTTACTCTGTATCGATAATTTGCTCCGATGCGACACATGGAAATTGACTGTCGTATTGAAATATAGTTTTTTCTATTCCACGATTTTGTGTCATAGTAATATAAGAACTGGAGGAAGGGGGGGGGGGGGTATCTATTATCTTTATTTGTAAATTACAATTAAATCAAAAACCGAATTTGCAACTGAATCCTTTCTTATACTCTTAAACTGTTCATAAATGATATCACGCTTTTTTCCCATAGATTTGAGCCCCTTTCCCCCTTTGTCACATGTCACGCTATGTTGTATATGCATGATGTCACACTTCTTGTTACCCCTCCCCCCTCGAAGCGTGACATCCTTTATGATTATGAATGATCACTTACACGTTTAAACTGGGAGGGTGTCATGGCGGAGACTGCGCCATTTTTTTTTTGTGAAGGGGTTAAGGGGGTTTGGAAGAAATTTGGCTGTTTTGGGGGGTCCGTATATTTTTAGGCGGTGCGCCATTGTTGAGAAGGGGGTACCCCTGTAACAGTTGTTACATGTTACTAGATTAGTTACATCCCAAAGTGTAATGATAGCTAAAATAGAGAAAAGGGATCATTCATAAATGATGTTACGCTTCGAGGGGGTAGGGGGTTTCGTGAAATTGTGACAAGGGGAGGGGATGGGTAACAAGAAGTGTGACATTCTGCTTATGCAACATGGCGTGACACGTGACAAAAGAGGGAGGGGGTACTGTGAAGTGTGACAAAGGGGGGTTCACATATGTGGGGAAAAGCGTGACATATTTATGAACGGTCGCAAATTACCAAGCTTTAATTCGATAATCGCTCAAGAAGCCGAGATGATCGCTTGAGGGCTCGAAATGATTACTCGAGAACTCGAAACGATCACTCGATTATCAAAACCACTCGAGTAATCAAAACCACTCGAGGCGATGATATCACGGTTTTCGATAACATCGTGATTGGTCATGATCAGGGTCCGACAAATCCCGGGCGCCTGGGCGACTAAAAAATATACCTTGGCGACTAGTTTTTCAGGTGGCGACTAGTTTGCAAATGAAAATATTATAGCTGGCTCCTAAGATTTTCGCACTTTTGTCGGATGCACGGTTCTTCGTCGGCGCTTCTCTTCTTCGCTCTTCATGACTTGGAGGAAAACATCATGCTTTCGGCGTTTGCCAGAGAAATCATCGTGCCACTGAGATCGTTAGTTCGGCGCTCCTTTGTATGTTGGTTCGATTTCTTTCGAAACATTGACGTGACGTATGTATTTGTAATTCCCGACTTGCGTCTGCTGCCGGCGAGGGTTTGCAATAGTTGGGAAGTGAATAAATAATGGGATTATTTATGATTGGGAAAATATTTCGTTCCCTTTGCTTTTCATTAATTGACAAGCAATAAAAGCGCGCTAAAATCCGCATTATACAACGATGTTTAAGTGATTATTTTTTTATTTCAGTTTATAAATGTTATTTAAGACTTTCTAGGGGTGATTCTGATCCGAAATTTCCGAAAATTTTTGCGAACCTGACCTGAAAATTGAAAATTAATTCACTTCTCCGAAAATTTTTCAATTAATTAATCTTAAGGTTTGTTTGATGTTACAGAGTTGCATACTCTCCTAATTCCGTATTTTAGTTTATTTCTCCTGATTTTTATAAAGAATTCTTAATAATTTCCCCAATATTTTAAAATTAAGTTTAACGTTTTGATTTATTGAGCGAAGTTCTTGGCAACCAATATTATCGCTTCGCAACCGTTCATTGCCTGCTATTTTACTGTAGGAGAAAATGAGTTGCACCTCCCTCCACCATCGATCACGCATTAATCATAATTCGTTATTGCGAGATTTTGTTCCAATTGCACTGTAAAATCGGAGACAAATTTTCATGAACTTTTTAAGGTCTCTAATATTTTAATTGAATTTTCTTAATTTCTACAAGGTATAGGTAAAAACTTATATTTAGGAAGTGTGCCAACATCGAACATGTGCTTCGCTGAAAGTCAGCGTGCGGTGCGTTACAATCCTGTTTGAAACCTATGAATAAATTAACTGTTTTAAAATTTAGAAGGTATTTTAACAGATGCTACCTTAACACATTCACGCCGGCGGGTACTTCCGGTGGCCCGCACTATAGACTGTCTCATCGGACGGCGCGTACCACCGGCGGCCCGCACTATAGACTGAGATGAAGCGCGGCATGAATTCGAGCGCCGCCTCACAACGAAAAACATGAAAAGCGGCCCCGGCATGAACGTATTAAATAGTCCCCTAATTACATAATTTTTATTTTCAATTCGTAATGCATACTACGTTTGAAAAGAAAAAAAAAATGTAGATTTTTGAACTAATCTTAAAGATTTCATTCACATTCAATTTTACAATAAAAAACTTACGTTTCTGACAAAGCTCAACTGAAAAATTCGTTATTTCCTGTTACAAAATAGGAAAATTATTTCTAAAAATTAGTAAAATTTTAATTTGTGTTTGATAAATCTGTGTTACAGCACTTGCTCCAATTCGTTTGTATTTTTTAAATACTTTATTTTACTGTGCTATAAATGATTCTTCTAAATTCATGTGGTTGATATTTTAGCAATCTTTATCAAAATAAGAAGCTAGAATATTTGTATGTTTTTGAATATAAAATGATAAGAATGTTCCGAGCGCGTCCCTTTTGCAAGAGCACCCTTTCCCCGCTCAAATCAGTAATGAAGCTACAGTATTGTACATAGCAAATTTAGTAGGGGAAAGGGTTCTGACACAACAGGGGCCATATCTATTGTTTAATTCTAATTTAATTCCAGCCCGTCATTTCAATACATATAAATACATTATATTTCCTAAGCCCCTAAATGACGAGCCTGCTTAATAAATGTTTTTTGTAAATGTTACATTCTGCTTTTTCAAATTTTTACTTTGTTAATATATATTGTAAAAAATGCATTTATTTCCTTTTTAAATCTTAAATATCAGAAATAATGATTGGAGGGGGGGGGGGGATATATGTATACATATGTGTAAAATACCAAGTAAGTGCCCCCGAAATTTTGGTTAAGTTCGTGAAAATAAGAGACGGGGAGCTTAAATGGTACAAATCAATAAACGTACGGATTATGTGCCCCCCCCCCCTAATAAATTGAGAACAGGTAAGACAACAGTAAGGATACAGGTACATAGTAAAGACTCAACTATCCTTCATTCATGTAACTAAAATACGTTCCGATCGACTCTTAAAAGAGAAAAAGAAAAAAAGTGGCGATAAAATTATTTCAATCGCGCTAAATGCATTTGACTGCTTTTCACATGTTTTCCTACATAATAAGGAAACGTGAGAAAGGCGGTAATACAGGGTTCGTACGCTTTGGGCAAAACCAAAATAAGGACTTTCTAAGGACCTACAAAAAAATTTAAGGACCTCACAAATTTTTCGAAATATACAAACTTATGTTTATTTCAAAAGGATAAGCATTATTGAAAGAGGAAATTGATTTAACATCGTATTTTTATTAGGAACAAACCCACAAACACTTTTATGGAGCTCTCTTTGACTTGTTGCTCTTCTAATGTCCAATAGAGTCAGCAGGGGTGCCACTCTTCAAATATTTTTAGACTGAACTTTATACCATGCACATAATAGCCAAATCACATAATTTTTTTAAATATGCGAATTTTGTTAAGATACACACACATACTTGAATGTACCAATATTTTCTTTAAAAAAGCCGAAAATTCTTGTCTTCTGATGTGAAAATATCATTTAATATATTTAACCAAACAGCTTCGCAGGGAGAGAAAAAAAAAAAAAAGCGCATAATATATTTTAATCTTTCGGCAGTGATGCCGCTAGACTTCGCAAACTGGAGATATGAAATTCCAACAGTTGAAGGGGTTCTGGGATTCTCCCCTGGGAAAATTTTGAAAACTATATGCAAAATATTGCATTTTGAGGATTTTGGAGACACATTTGGGATTGCAGAAATATTAGGAAAAAAAAAAAAGCGTAATAGAAACGTTTTTAAAATTTAAACACTTTTACTCATAAAAATGCAGAACAAAATTGGCATTTTTCTTTTATAAAGGGGGCAGGACCCCACATTTTTCTAACGCTCATATCGAAGAGCCCTGTGTCTGCCTTCTCGAATGACACTTACAAAATCGCCCCTCTCTTCCCAAAAGGATGCTTTGAAAATTTGTAAAAGAAAAACTATTCGTACTATTTGAGCATAGCATACGGTATTTCATGATTACAAGGGCCTTGACTTTTTAAAATTTAAATTTTAAAAGTTTGACATTGCGAAATTTTCTGCCCCCTACTTAAAATTTTAGAGTTTACAACAGTTTATACAAATAAATAATTATATTAATTGGTTTTAATCGTTAGAAAAATAGATGATCAATCATCAAATCGGAGCGCTGAACTAGGATTTTAATTTTCTTCCAAAAGTTAAATTCTCTCAATTAGTTTTCTTTTCTTTCTTCTTCTCCGCCTTTTTTTTTTTTTTTGCATCACGGCTGAATTTAGCGCCCCCCAAAAGTTCCGCCCGGGGCGAGGGCCCCGGCTTGCCCCACCCTAGATCCGGCACTGCATATCATGGTTTTAAAGATATCAGGAGTGGTAGCAGTAAGGATTTGCATTTCCTGAAATTTAAAAAAAAAAAAAAAAAAATGTAATGTCAGACATATAAGGGATCATTCATAGATGTCACGCTTCGAGGGGGGGAGGGGGGTTCGTGAAATTGTGACAAAGTGTGACAAGGGGAGGGGAGGGGGTAACAAGAAGTGTGACATCATGCATTATGCAACATAGCGTGACAAAGGGGGGGGGGGGGGGTCAAAAATCTGGCAAAAAAGCGTGACGTCATTTATGAACGGCCCCTAAGACGAAATGAGGCGGGGAGAAGCAAAGGGATGTAAGTGACTAAAGTATCATTTTGAGTAAAACTCGTTTGAAGTTAAATTCCTATACTAAATTCCAGAGGTTCTTTGTGTAAATATCTTTTTTAATTTTCGAGTCCTATATGTATGTGTTTGTTTAAGTATGAAGTTTGAAGTGTTTCTGATGATTAGATTTGGCGTAGGATTTTTTTAAAAATTAGCTTATTTTTACTTACACCGCTTTGCTTCCAATTACTTAACTTACACCCCTTTGCCACTAAATGAAAAATGTGTCTTGTACATTTTGATAATTTACACAGTAATAAAGATAGTTTCTTAGTGATAAAAACTTCATTAAAATAAATGAAAAAAATGCATAATATAAATTTCGAATAATTATATTTATCAACAAACTAAAAATCATTGCCATTAGACAAATTGCCAATTGCCGAAAACAAAACATGACAAAAATAAAATCTGCAGACGATTTAACCCTTGTTTTTATAATTATTATTCAACAATTCGGAATTATTTCCCTATTTTTTTTTTCGTCTTCTCCGCTTTAAGTTTCGTAAATAGATCGTCTGCATCGCGTATTTAAGATAACTGAAACATCAAATAATTTTATTTAGAGGCAAACGGATGGTAAGTGCACTTGCATCCCTTTGCCACCAAACGGAATGCAGCTTTTGTTTAGTAATTTTTTTAAACAGCTCTTTTTTGCAGTATCTGTCAAAGCTACCACTAAAATCTCGTTCCCACAAAACAAAAGGGTGTTTAATTTATCATTTGCACTAGTTATCTCAAAATTTTCATTTTGGTCACTTACACCCCTTTACTTCTAAGTGCCAGAAATGTGATTGTACTTTAAGGTTGTACTTTATGAAAAATACTGCAGGGTTCGCGCTAGGCCGCGCGATTCAAGCAATATTTTTTGAAATCCCACTCAAAAAATTTTTTTGGGGGCTTAAACTTTAAGAATCCCACTTAAAATTTTGGTCAAGGAGGAAAATCCCACCTTGTATTTTTCCCCAGTGTGAACCCTGATACTGGGATCAAACAGAAATGGATAAAACTACTTAATTTAACTAGGGGTCGCAATGGAATATGTAGAAAATATAGGACAAGCAGAAAAAGTTTTAAAAAATCGTGTACTATTTTAATAAAATGTGTGGATTATTAAAAGAAATAATGCAATAACATCTAAATAATCATCAGAATGTTAAAGAAGCGTTATTAAAATCATTTACATGCATTTAATACAACTATTTTGCCCACTCAGTTTATTATTTCTTGCATAATTTACGGCATTTGCTGCTTCATTATCTTGCATAATTTTTCGTTTTAATACTGCTTGCAGTCGTTTGTGTCTTTCATCTCCTATGCAAAAAGTGCAGAAACGCCAAAATTCGGATTCGCGAACTTTTGCGTAATTGATCGAGTGGAGCTTGTTTTAACAAAAATTAATCAAATGTAATACTGCAAGAAATTGAAGCGCAAAAACTTATTTTTATTAATTCAGAATAAAAGCAACAATTAACAAGAAACAAACTGCAAAAACGAACCCTTTACAAAAATCGCAATCGCAAAAATGAAACCATGAAACTATACATTTCCGATTGTCATTGCATTTCATTTCCCTTCATTTTAAATAATTTGTGTCTAAAAATCCGCAGCAAAGACGTTCCCGATATTTTTCTGAAAGTATGGAGGTCGACGCACGAGGGTTTCCGTTTATTTGTCTGAAAGTTGGAGGTTCGGCTTACATGCGAATCTACTTATACGCAAGTATAAACGGTAAAATTTTGATAAAAATAAGAACATTTTTTATTTGTTTACTTCTTAATTAAACCTACAAAATAAGTGAAATGAAAAAAATACGATTCCCGTAAAGGATGCAGAAAGATTAAGCAAAAAAGAACGCATGCGTTTCTTTGCTTGCACATGGAAATTAGGCCTACGTAATTTTTAAAGTATTGCTGCAATTAACCAAGAAATACATATTGTTGCAATTGAAAGGGAAAAAAACAAAATAAGGGTACAATTTAGGGAGATTGAGCAACAAAATTTCCGGTATTTGTGGAACTCTACCACTCCTGAGATATAAATGAAAAATAAACCTTTTAGGACAAGAACTTTTTCCCAATACAATTAGCAATTGATTCAATAACAATTTTACCAACCATTAAAACAAAAATCCCATATTTAAAAGCTAAAAATCGAGTGATTGACTTTTAGACGAATGCCAGATTCGCGAATTTTCCGCAATGTCGATTACATGAACTGTAGCACTCTTTCTCTAAATAGTGAATGCAATAAGGCACAAATTAAATAGGCAAATTTTGTATATTTTTTTAATTCAAAATAAAAGCTCAGCAAAAATCGTAATCGCGAAAACGAAACCTTTTCATACCAGCATATTAAAAAATAATAATAAAAAAACCCGCATATTTGACTCCGAATTGTTCACCTGTTTCCCTTTACCTAAGCCAAGTGACCTAAGCTAAGTGACAGCGCGAGCTAGCGCCGTTTTCCCACCTTCTCTTCATATAAAAAAAGCTGAAAGAAAAATGCGGGTCAAAAACGAGCAAAAAATAATTTTGCGTATCGATTTTTTTATATATTTTACTCGATTAATTATTTTTTCTCCCGCGATGAAAATCACGCTTCCCGGGGGATGAGTATTTTTTTTTTTTTTTTTCCCGCATCCCCCATCTCCGATTTTTGCGCATTTCACGCGCTATAGCGCGTCCGCGACATCGCTGCTTACGTCCACTTTCCTTGCTTTTTTTTCATAAGACACATGATTTTCTTTGATGTTTTCTTCCTTTTATGTGAATTAATAAATGCATCTGTTCCAATTATGCCTAGTAATCGGCATCGTCGAAAATATGGAGTAAATTTGAAAAAAAATTTTTTTAAATTGCCGATATCGTTAATTTTTTAAATTTTGAAAATACCGAATTTTCGGTATTACAATGCGGAAAAACACCAGAGTTCTGGTGTATAACAGGAATACAATCACCTCTGGTTCATTGTTTTATAATTTTGATAACAATCCAAGTAGAGGGGTTTGTGCTCGCATTCAATTTTTCGATCGAGATTTTTTTTAAAGGGTTCGTTTTTTCAAAAGCGATTTTTGTTGATTGTTTGCTTTCGTTTAGTCTTTCTAATTTCAATAACAATTCAAGTTGACGGGGGCGAATATTCAGTATTTTTTCAAGCCAAAATTTTTATTTTACAATTTTTTTTAAACCAATAATTTGCGAGACGGAAAGTTTCGTTTGGATCATCGTAAAAAGACGGATTTCCGTCTCCAGGACGGAAGAGTGGCAGCCCTGAGAGTCAGGGAGTTAAATAATTTTGGAGCTAGTAATAAGAAGCATACAACACAAGCATTAATCATACATAAGCAAATTATGGTATGAAAATTTATCAAAAATGGTTAGTGCTATAAAATACAAGTTAAATGAAAAACAATTTAAATAAAAAAAATTGTTAAAGAAAACGCTGCACTTTGTCTTGAGAATTTGTGTTTAATTTAGATTTTTTTTCATTTTACTTAACTTATGTTGTCAGCTCTCAATTTAGGCTTTTTAGCTCTGCCATAACTAATTTTTAAAAATTATTTAGAAGAGCTCGCAAAAATTCAGAAAAAACTTTTTCAACTTGAGAAAAATATTTCATTTTTGGAACAACATACAAATAAAAAATGGAGCTTCTTCGCTTAAAACTTTGTACATAATCTTCAAATTGTAACTACCAAAATTTAACTAAAATAAAGTTTCAAAAAATTGAACAATTTTTGTAAATAAAAAATAAAACTGTCAACTTTTTAAATAATTGACATATTTACAGGATGCAAAAAGATAGAAGTCTCGAAAGCTGCGTGCAATTTTCGGCGAAGCACATGCTAGATGTTAGCAAGTTTCCGAAAAATAGGCTTTTACATTTTCGCGTTATAAGTTATGAAAATTCATGTAAATTATTACATGTCTTTTTAAAAAGTTTCTTGAAAAATTTTCCTGTTTTGTAGTACAATCCCTTTAGATAAAAATACTTGTACATCAGCTTGAAAAACCGGATCTTTTTGCAAAAAATCGAATTTTCGAAGTTCTCAAATAAAAACAGAAAAACTAGGGAAAAATGGGGCGTTTGGCAACTACGGTGTATAAGTTTAAGAAGAGGTCGATTCCTTCAATTTACTGCAAATTAAGAAATTTCTCGAGATACAAATTTTGATTAACGCAGCAAATATCCATCATCCCGCACACAACAAAACCGCACAGCAAACGATCGCGAAACCAAATTGGTCGATAAAAATTTACTAAAAATTAAAACATTGCCTTTAAAACAAATTTTCGATACGGGAATTTATTTGCTCTAAAAACAAATAATGGGAGAACAAACTGTTTATCGAAAGGTCAGCTGAAAAGCGATCGGGAGAGTTGGCAACTCGGCGTTTATTATAATGCAAGACGTAAGAAAAATGATGATAAAAATAAATCATTCTTTTACCTTTAACAGTATAAATAAGCGACAAATCATACATGCGATTGGTCAAACGCAAAAAAAGCAGATAGTTTTTTTTTCTTTTTTTGCCTACATATTAGTTAAATGTATCTGTTTTATTGAGCTAGATGTCAACAATATGCTTCTTTGAAGTATACCCCCTCCCCCTTAAATTTAAAAAAAAAAAGTTTCAAAAGCAATATTTATTTACTGATTACTTGTTAAGAGCTGCTCCTACTTGCTTTATTGATAATTGTTTAGAATGTGGATGATTTAGTAACAATTTTCATGCAAAAAAAAATATTTACTTTGTAACTAAACTTAATAAATAGTATCGAATCAAAAATTTGAGACCCCGAAATTTGGCCCTTTATCGAAAATTCCCGATTTCTGTTTATTACTAATTTTTTCCCCTCGAGTCCTTAAAAGTCCGTTTTTCAAATTTTATTCCTTTTTCTTTTCTCTTTTAAAGCAAAATGAGGGAACTTGTGTAATTTGTTTCCTGTGATCTTAATTGGTGCCCAGTTACGGGCACCACACTGTTAAAAATTTCCGTAAGAAAATAGTAAAATAACCATTTATTTGATTGTTATTTTACCATATTTAATTATAACAGTTGGTACTCAAAAAAGATGGTACTCAAACCGCTGATTGCGAAAAAAATTGTTTATTCTCTGTTTATCCTAAAGAACGTTTAACTAACCGTCATTTTCAAGCGCTCAATAAGAATCGGGCGTCCATCTTGATTGCGAAAACTTACCGGTCGTACGTTGTCGTTAAAATAGGAATACGGTTTTATCAGTTAAAATCTGCATGTAATATATAATAAAGACATATAAAACAAGAAGTTCCGTCTAGAACTATACGAGCCTACTTTCCCGTATACACCAGCTTCAAATTTATAATCTAGCTATCTCTCTCTCTTTCTCGTTTAGCTTTAGTTCTTAATTGCTTCAAATATGCCTTTTTCAACGGTTAATACAGATTCGTTCAATCATTCATTTATTCATTCATTATCTTGTTTATTCATTTAATCTTTCATTAATTCAAAAATATTCTTGAAAATCCCGCTCAAAAAGTTTCATAAGAAAATAGGCTCGTTAGTTCTGGATGAACTTTTTATGTGTACATGTTCTACGTCATAAGAGCTTTCTGATAAAGTTTGTTCCAAGCAAATCGGCCCGTTAGATCAGGATTTATATAGGATTGAAATTTCCCCGTAGGCACTATGTTAATTTTTTTTTGAACTGTTCAAAAATGAACAAAAATTGTTCAAATCAATATTTCACGCCAAGAACTTCTTCCAGTGAGCTTGTTCATTGGAACTTGGATCTTGTATCCAGAGTTTACATAATTTGCTTCATTTTTGCCCATAGGCGCTAATGTTAAAATTTTTTGAACTGTTCAAAATTGAACAAAAAATTGTTCAAATCAAAAAGTAAAATATAGAAATGAGATGTCCTCGCCGAGATCTTTCGAATGCAAAACGAATTTTTCCAATCGGACAATTCGTTCAAAAGTTATTAGGGGGGGACAGACCGACAGACAGACCGACCGACAGACACACTTTTTCCCCATCTCAATACCCTACTTTCAAATTTTTTATTTTTCAATCTTTATTTAATTACTTCACTTATTTTTGACTTTTCTTGATTTTTAACGATATTTTCACGATACATTAAGCCTTCTTTCATGCTTTATTATTATTATTTTTTTACTTTTACGGGAAAGTAGGCTAAAAAGAAGAAAAAAAAAGTGGCTTAAGCAGTGGTTACTAAATAGAAACACGTAAATCAAAAATCGGAGACATCGGATTTCCGAACTGTTTGCGAATGAGCGAACCTATAATTTGAGCTGCTGAAGCTTGTTTGTATTTTAATTTTTGCAGCAAATAAAATGATTTTCGTTAATATACAGTAAATTTAGACTAAAAATGACTTTGGATCCAATCAAAAACTGAAATCTCAATTTTAAGGCAGTTTGCCTGTTGGAAAAGAAGATTTATTGATAAATAAACGGCCGCTTCACGTGGTGTTGATGGCCGAATGGCTAGAGAGCAATGTTGGTATACCATACACCTAGGGTTTGATTCCCGCAAGCTTCGTTTACAGTTTCTACGCCTCGAAATGGTTCAAAAACGGTAAAAATTTTGCTTTGAAACCATTTTTAAATGGTTATAAAACCGTAAACTTTTGTATTTATGGCTTTTTAACAAAGTTGATTGGAAATGGTTAGTGTTAGAATATTTAATTCAATATTTAGTTTTCATGTTTATCTATTTTAAGCCACTACTTATTATTCTATCTTACAGCCACTGTACAACTCAACTCTGTTCGATTTTTTGTTCTTAAGCTTGTAAGAATGTAAACAGTACAGAATGTCTTAATCTAATACTGCAATTCCATCTTATTTAATCTTCTAAATAAAGTACTTTTTCAACATAAAGGATTCCAGATTTCTTCCAAAGTCTTATAGATTATGAGAATGATTGCAATTTTTGAAATATTTTAAAGAAATTTGCGATTTTTTTTCGAAAACGAAAGTTGTTTATCCTGTTCTGCTGAAGTCACAATGGCTGAAGGTGCTCGCATTTCAATAGCACAGTTAAATAATTCAAATTACCAAATCTGGAAGTACAAAGTAGAACTTCTCTTGATTAAAGAAGGACTCTGGAATATTGTTGAAAAAGAGAAACCTGCGGATGCAAATGAGGACTGGATTACGAAGGATGGAAAGGCTCGTGCTACCATTGGACTTCTGGTTGAAGATAACCAACTATGCCATGTAAAGAAGCACAATACAGCGAATGGTATGTGGAAATCTCTTCTTGGATATCATCAAAAGTCAACATTGTCCAACAAAGTCAACTTGCTAAAACGACTGTGTAGTTTGAAACTGGATGAACACAGTGATATGGAAGAACACATCAACACTATGACTGATCTCATTGATCAACTGACTGCATTGGGGAAAAATTTGGCAGAACCTCTAACTGTGGCATTATTGTTGAGCAGCCTTCCTGACAGCTATGCAACGTTGATTACAGCGTTGGAAACCAGACCAAAAGCAGATTTAACACAAGAACTGGTTAAAAATAAGTTGATAGAAGAAAACAGAAGAAGAAGAGAACAGAACCATGGAAGCCAGCCGAGCCAAGAAAAGGTATTAAAGGTCAATTCTACAGTTCAGAAGCATACAAAAAGAAGCTGTTTTTTCTGTAAGAAGCCAGGACATGACAAGGTGGATTGTCGAAAGTATAAAGCATGGCTACTACGGAAAGGAACAAATCAGCAAGAAAATCAACATACAGCTAAGAAAGTTACTCTAGCAGATAATAACAGTTCAGAAATAAGAATCAGCAATGAAGAACATATTTGTTTTATCTTGGGTGAAACAGAAACTCTTTCGTGGTACATTGACTCTGGCGCAACTTCGCATATGACCAGCAATTTTGATTTCATCACAGCACTTGATGAAACCATTCAAGATAAAGTTTACCTTGCAGATGGTCAAATCATAGTGACCAGTGGAAAGGGTGAAGGCTGGATATTTTATGAAGATGACAAGAACCATGTAAGTAAAATAAAAGTTCAAGACGTTCTTTACGTGCCTCAATTGCATGGAAATTTATTGTCTGTCAAGAAATTAGTTGATAAAGGATTTAATGTTGACTTTAGTAATGAACAGTGTACTATAAAGTTAAAAGAAAACATTGTTGCTATAGCAAGTGCTAAAAACAGTTTGTATGTACTAAACTCACAAAAGGCATTAAGTGCAACTGATTGCAAGTCTCTCTGCATACATGAATGGCACAAAAGATTAGGCCATAGAGATATTCAAGCCATAAAGAAAGTAGAAAATCAATATTTAGCTACAGGATTAAAGATAAAGCCTTGCAAACACACTGATGTATGCGAGATCTGCATTAAAGGGAAAATGACGAAAACATCTTTTCCAAAGAAATCATCAACAAAAACCACAGAACTGTTTCAGATGGTTCATTCAGATGTGTGCGGACCGATTCATGTAGCTACACCAAGTGGAAACAAGTATATACTTACACTAATTGATGATTTTAGTAGATATACAAAAGTTTATTTGATGAAGAATAAGTCGGAAGTTTCAAGAAACATAGTTCATTACGTGAAACAGGTTCAGACTATGTTCGGGAAAACACCAAAGTGCATAAGATCAGACAGAGGTGGAGAATACATGAATGCTGAAGTAGATAAAATCTTCATTGATGAGGGAATACAGAGACAAACCTCGGCACCCTATACACCTCAACAGAATGGGACAGCGGAGCGCAAAAACAGATATCTTATTGAAATGACGAGATGTTTACTCCTAGAATCAGGTCTTGAAAATAAGTATTGGGGAGAAGCTATTCAGACTGCCAACTTCCTACAGAACAGACTGCCAACAAAACATCATGAAGTTACACCCTACGAGTTATGGCATGGAGAAAAACCAAATCTGGAAGTAATCAAGACATTCGGCATCAAAGCTTACACCTTAATCCCAGAGGGACAAAGATTAAAGTTAGATGACAAAGCAAAATTGATGACATTTGTGGGTTATCAAGAAGGATCTAAAGCCTACAGATTATTGGACAGAAAGACCAACAAGATTACTATCAGTAAACATGTAAAGTTTGTAGACGATTTCGAGTCTGAAAGTCAACAGGAAACCATACCCGAAAACTTTGTTTCAGGAGAAACATGTCAATTTGAGCTTGAAGAGGTGACCAATTCTTCAGCATATTTTGATTTTGAGGAAACTGAAAAAGCAAATACAACATATGAAGAAAGTAATGAAGATAACAATATGCTCAGAAGATCAAATAGAGCTAGAAAAGCACCAGAAAGATTAATTGAAACAATCCAAATAGCTAAGGAAGGTGAAACTCAAGAAGCAGAACCAAAAACATATGAAGCAGCGATCAAGTCTAAAGATGCTGAATCTTGGAGTAATGCAATGAAAGAGGAAATAAATTCATTAAAGGCAAGCAAAACTTGGGAATTAGCAGAACTTCCACCAAATAAAGTAGCAATAGGCAGCAAATGGGTCTCAAGAGAAAAATTGATCAAAATGGAGATGTAGACAGATTCAAGGCCAGATTGGTTGCATAGGGATTTTTTCAAACATTTGGGAAGAATACGATGAAGTGTTCGCACCTGTTGTATGCCAGACTACATTTCGAACTTTGTTAGCTATTGCAGGAAAAAGGAAAATGCAAGTTAATCATTATGACATTCAGACAGCATACTTAAATGGTGATCTTCATCATGACGTATATATGAAACAGCCAAAAGGATATGAAGAACCAGGAAAGCAACATCTTGTTTGTAAACTTCAGAAGAATTTATATGGTTTGAAACAGGGTGCGAATGAATGGAATAAGAAACTTCATGACAGTTTCATGAAAATGAACTTCAAGCAGAGTAATACAGACCCTTGTTTATATTCTAAACATTCCAATGGAGCCTGGACCTACATTCTTGTCTATGTTGATGATGTTATTGCAGCCAGCAAAGAAAGTTTAAACCTAAGGGAATTTGAAGTGGACCTAATGAACCAATTCAAAGTGAAGAACTTGGGACATTTAAATTTTTATTTGGGTTTGCAAATTGATCGAGATGCTGAAGGACTTTTCTATGTGCATCAAACAAACTACATCAATCGGAAAATAAAGGAGTTTGGGCTTGAGGATTCAAAACCATCAAGAATACCTTTGGAGCCAGGATACCAAAAGAGAAATGAAGTTGAAGATCCATTAGAAACAAATACAGTCTATCGAGCAGCTATAGGATCACTTCTTTACATTTCTACTAATACAAGACCAGACATATCAGTTAGTACATCAATATTAGCTAGTAAAGTTAGCAGACCAACTCAAAGTGACTGGACAGAAGTGAAAAGAGTATTTCGATACTTGAAAACTACAGTGCACAAAAGACTAAAGTTAGGCTCAGATCTACAAAGTAAAACTAGCATTTTGGAAGGCTACGTGGATGCCAATTGGGCAGGATCTGAAGGAAGAAGATCACAGAGTGGATATTTGTTCCAACTATATGGAGGGACAATATGTTGGTCAAGCAAGATACAGCCATCAGTTTCTTTATCGAGTGCAGAAGCTGAATATGTAGCTCTTGCAGAATCAGCACAAGAAGCTATATGGGTAAGCAGACTATTAAGTGACTTTCATGAAGTAACTACATTACCTATAACCATATTCGAGGACAATCAAAGCTGCATCAAGATGCTTACGTGTGGAAGGTTTAGTCAGCGCACAAAACATATAGACATTAAGTATCACTTTGTTCGTGAACTTGTAACTAATAATTTTCTGTCAGTATTATATTGCCCAACTGATGTTATGAAAGCTGACTTATTAACAAAGCCTCTTGTGGCGGTTAAGACTGCAAAATTTTCTCAAGGAATGGGGTTGGTAGGATAGAAATATTGAGGGGGAGTGTTAGAATATTTAATTCAATATTTAGTTTTCATGTTTATCTATTTTAAGCCACTACTTATTATTCTATCTTACCGCCACTGTACAACTCAACTCTGTTCGATTTTTTGTTCTTAAGCTTGTAAGAATGTAAACAGTACAGAATGTCTTAATCTAATACTGCAATTCCATCTTATTTAATCTTCTAAATAAAGTACTTTTTCAACATAAAGGATTCCAGATTTCTTCCAAGTCTTATAGTTAGATCCCGTAAAGATAGAAAAATGTTCCAAACCGTAAATTTAACGGTGAATTAGATGGACAGACTGCTGCCGGTCATTTAACCGTAATTTCGTGATGAAATTTCTAGCAGTGCATTGCATTTTGTACAAATACTTGGTGTTTTGATTCGACTTCTCTACTAATATTTAATTTTTTTTTAAAATGTAGCTCTTTTTTCACACAATTGCAGGAAATAGCAAATTGGGAGCTGCTATGTGGATGGGTACAAGTTCTTTTACTGAATAGGGTGTTGTAGTTAGAAGCATTTTATCAAAATCCATGAACATTTTTCTTTTTTTTTTGTAAAAATATATAGCACATCAATTTACTTATACCTTTTCAAAAAAAAAATAAATAAATAAATAATAAAAAAAAACAAGAGTTATTTATCAACCAGTTGAGAGAGCACTGCAATTTGTAGTAAAAATGCGATGATGTTTATGTAAATCCGCCATTTTTGGTCCTGTCAATCCGCCGTTTTGGGTCTGTCCGAAAGAAGTGATAGTACCGGACCCGAGCAAACCAAATTTGAGGTTCGATTAAGTAGTTGAAATGAAAGAAGTTTGATTCTTGTGAAGAATACAAAAGATAGCAAAACAAATAGAGCGCATGGGTACCTTCTTATTTTAACAAAAAAAATAAGCACTTGGAATAAAAAAATAAGGACTATTTAAGGCCTTAAAAATGAAAATGAACATTAAGGACTTTCTAAGGACCTTTAAGGACCGTACGAACCCTGTAATATAAATGAATAGATTATAAATATAAACAATAGCTGCAGAAAATAACATCAACTGAAAAGCGACTAAGACAGGTACAAGAGATCCGTTCCGATGAATCCTTCATTTTTTAGTTATTTAAATTTGCTTCAATGAAATTATTTTAACTTATTTTCCCATCTTTACTTCAGATTAGATATTGTTATTGTCACTTGTAAAAATAGAAGATTCTTGCACGGCTATGCTCACCCCAACGACAACGTTTCGCGTCATTTTGAAAATGCGTTACTTTAAACACAGCATTAAAGTTGGAATTACTTTTAAAACACTGAAAATAAAATTTAGGGAACACATTTAAAATCGTACATGAGCAATTATTCCACTGAACTCGGGACTTGAAAAAACTTGCCAGTAATATGGAATGTCAGTCATCACATTAACTATGCTCTTGGTGAAATTTAATTAGAGTATGTAACAGCCTTTCACATGCGAGTTTTATTTAAACAATAAAACAAAAACTAAAAGTACCGTCAACTGGGGTGACTTTGCCCAATTTTGAAAAAAAGTTTCGCGCCACCATAGTAAATATCCCATAGGTTGTTTGAGGTCTTGTAGTCACTGATACATTCCTCCTCAATGTCTAAGAGCTATTCTGTGATTTGCAAGTGGTTCCTGACAAGTGTTATCACCAATCTTCTGTGTCATTTGTGAAGTGTGTTTTCCATGAAAATTACAGCTCTTCAAAATTAGATACACACAGCTTCTACGAAAACAAAGCGAGTTTCATCAGTTATTATTATTATTAGTAAATGTAATGAAGAATATAATCCACTTGGAACTTCGTTCCTGCACCCAATCTGTTGAATGTCATGTGACTGGGCAATGTTGCCCCACGATTTGCAGGAAAATTGGGGTCACTTTGCCCACCTGTTATTTAAAGTGTTACATCGTAATAAGAGTTTTTTTGGTAATTTATCAAGATGTTTAGGTCAATAATAAAAGCCAAAAGGATTTTTTTCTGAAATGGAGGAGGAGGGAGAAGAGGCTAATTCCACCAATTACCAAGAACCGATTACTTTCATAAAAGATGAATTCATTTCGGCGAAAATCCTGGGGAAAAAGCAGTAAAGTATTTTAGGGCGAAAATTACTAATGAATGTAGTGATGAAGATTGTGAGGTCTCGTACATGAGAACCAAGAGGATAAGGGAAAATCGTTCATTTTTCCTCAGGTGGCAGATGAAGCCAGCGTTTTACGTGACAACATTGTTCTCAAAGCCTACTCCACCCGTTGAAAACAGACAAGTTTTTTACTTTACAGACGGCTTGGAAATTTTTTTTGCACGTAGGTCTTGATAGATTCTTTTCGGCACTTATTTCTTGGTAAACTGTTCTTTATTTTCAAAATTTATCTTTTTTGCCCACGTTTTAAAAACTTTTTAGTATTTTTTGTCCAAGATTTGCATTAATTTTTGTATTTTGGGGGAAAAAACGATTTTCGAAAAAATTTTGCGTTTACTGTGGCTCTTTTAACACCCTGAAGAGATGCTTCGCCCATCTTTTATTTACAGCTTCAATATACGAAGAAAACATCTGGTGGGCAAAGTGACCCCACCTCACTAGGTGGCTTTGCCAACCCGTATCTCTTTTTTTTTTTAACGAGGGGGAATGATATAAAAAGAAAATAACTATATAAATCCCCTCTACGAACCACCTTCCAAAGGTGCAAATTTTATCTAAGATATCAGAAAATGGGTTATGGAAAGAAAATTATCAACTTGAAGTTTTAAATTGGGCAAAGTCACCCCAGTTGACAGTATTTTATTAAATTAATAAGAAAAAACATAATAGTATCCGAAGTATTATTTTGGAACCCTTTCCCCATCTTCGAGTCTATCTTGGTGTTCCTCGAACTTAGAAAGTAGATCACGATCAATTTAGGTTGCCGACCGCTGCCATAGACTATGGAGAAAATATGACTATAGTTCTGAGATAATATAAATATCTTTAATTTATACAAATAAACTTACAACTTAAAATATAACATCTGTAAAAGAAATACAGCAATAAATCATAAGTATCCACATGAAGAGCTGTATTCCTTGGTTCATTGTTGCATTAACACTATATTTACCAGGCCATTTTGAACCATGTCTAAACTTTAATTTTACACCAAGTTGCTAATAATTACAATAAAACTTTCACTCACATTAACTTGTCCTACTTACAGCGTATTAGGAAAAGCCAATGCAATTGAAGGTTGCACTATAATTAGTAACAAATTATGCACAATGGAAGCTTCAAAACAGTCAAAATGACTGGTCTGCTAAATCTAGTGTTAAAAAAATAATGCAACAATGTTTGTATAGTTTAATACAATTTGGTAGACATCAAATTGAAATCATTTAATCTGATGTACAAAAATATTGAAACGTTAAAGCTATATCTGAAAAGTAGTGTAGACTAATTATGATTAAATACTTTAACATAACAGAAATTGATTTTGGTATTTATCCAACCACATATATAGGTATGTGTGTGACAAATATATAAATTGTCATTTTGTAATAGCTTACAATTTATTTCTGTAAAAAAAAAGACAATACATGTATAAACATACAACTACAGAAAAAATATTCAAACAAGGGCAGAAAAAATGAACATAATTGAACTATTCCAAATATAAGTGATTTCCTTCAGCAGTACAGTATAAAAATTACTATCTATAGTTCAAATAAACATTCCTCACTTCTAAAAGTCTTCTCTTCGCATTTTGCTGAAAGAAAAAGAAAATTGAGCATTGAAAAAACATTTTTTCTTTGCTAACTATTTCATAAAGAAAGGTACTATAATAAATGAAAAGAATCACAAAACCAACATAAAATTTTTATATAGTAGGTCTCAATGGCAATTCTATACAGTGAACTCTCAAATCCACTGAACCAAAATCTGAAATTTTCTAAAATCCACACAAAATTTGGATTCTCTTTCATGCTTACTTTTTGGTATACCTTTTATTATTATAGCATTTTACAGACTTTTTCCCCCATTTACATTTTATTTGATCATATTGGGTACTGAGGATCAAAGGGGTGAGAGTCGCAAAAATTTCAATTCAGACATAACTAGGAAAAATGATAGAGGAAACCAGGGTTGGGTTTTTGCCGGCAGAAATTGGTTTCTGCCGTGCCAGTGGCAGAAAGTGGTTATAACCGGTTTTAACCGACAGAAACTAGCAATAACTGGCACAAACACATTTTGTGACATTATCTGAGAATTTTTTAGTAGTATTAAATTCCCAAAGTACATTTTATTCAGAATAAATAACAAATAAAATATATTGTGGATAGTTTTAATTGAAAAATAAATTTGTATTAGAAAAATGAATAGTGTCCTCTTTAAAAACGAATACTGGTAAAAATTAAGATTTTTTTAATTCAGTAACTTTTGCATCCACAATAATGACCTTGCCAGCAAAGAAATGCTGGTCTTGAAAGAATATTTTAAAGCTTTTCTTTCATTCAGAACAAATTAAAAAACAGTCTGGGTTCAGAAAGGTTAGCAAAAATTAGTCGTATGCTGTGAAATGCTCTGTGTAAAAAGTAATAGTACATTTGAGTTCGAGTGGTAATTTTGAAAAATAATTGTAAGAGATATCTCATTTAAAAAGATTTCTCTGATATTTTTTGTGCTTCTATTATTTACTGGTATATTTTCTCAAGAACCATTTCTATTTGTATATAATAGATAATCTTAAAGTTATTGCCATTGCATTGTATTATTTATTTAAAAATACTCTGAAAAATGATTTGCTAAAATATCATAAAATTTGTTGTAATTTTTTTACCATTAAATAGAAATTCAACTGTAAACAATAATATTAATAGTTAAACTTGTACAGCATCAGATTACCATTATGATTTTTTTTCAAGTGATCATATTTATATGATCATTTTGAAACTTTTTGCTACTTTGAATAACATTCATTATCTTTAGTTTTAATTTTTAACCTAATTGTTTACATATCAAATACATGTGTGAGTTATGAATCGCATATTAAAGTTCTTATTAGTATTATTTTTTAGTTTCTGCCATGCCAGTTTAAACCGGTTATAACCACTAGTTTTAACCACCCCGGCAGAAACTTGCCAGCCCTGGAGGAAACACCCATCTTTTTCATGGAAAAGAGATACTAGTGGTAAACCTGACAGGACCTGTTAAAAGCAAGTAGTATTTTGAAAAACTACTAAATGAAAGCTTCAATATGCTTTATGAAAGTGCACTTAAATCCATTTGAGTCTTATCAAAAATTTATTTCATTTAAATTAAATACATAATACAGGCAATATATTTACAAGAAAAAAAGAAAAAAGAATGCCCAATTTTTCATTAAAAATAAAAATAAGTTTAAATTGTCTGCTGACAATTTATTTTTGCCCTTTTAAAATTTTTTCATTATTCTAAATTTGTGATTCAGTTATTTTCGAGCCGACTGCTATTCACAGCTCATAAAAAATGGCTACTCAGAATAAATATAAAATATGATTAAAAGCATTTAATAAATAAATGAGGGCATGAATTCTCCTTTTGAAAGATACAATTTGATTAGAATAAAAACTGATACCTTTTGAACATTTCACTACATGTGCTACATAATGGCTTTTAATCCAACGACATGCGATACTCGCATCTACCTCAGCACATGACCAAGAAAAAAATCCCTGACATTCCTTGACTATAAGCTCAAAAAATTTCCCTGATTTTATAATTTTAATTATGAGTTACACAGCATCATTGTCATATATAATAACAGTATCACAGTGGTGAAGCCAACGTGGGGTTTCACTACTGTGAAACGTTTGGGGGGAAGGGGTGCACTGTATCATATGAATTTCGTCCAATTCCTCTTTTTTTTTTGAGGTGGTGAAAGAAAAGAGAAAAATAAAATTTTCTTAGTAATGTAAGCTGCAACTGGTGAGAATTTTAAACCTAAAGTTTTTTTTAAGAATGAAGATACCGCCATCATTATTTTATGCTTTTATAACTTTATTTTCTCACGATGCATATTGTTTTATTGAGTAAAGAAACTATTTTTTAAAAAATGTTAAATGATCACTTGGGGAGGGGGGGGGCATGGGAGCTAGGTGCCCCCCTTGTTGTGCCACTGCAGTATCATGCACAATACCAAACCCTAAATTCGGCACGCTGAAGAGTGGTGTTGGGCAGAATTTTAGAACATGCCCAAAAATGGCGGGTTAACAGAACCAAAAATGGAAGATGCTCGGAAGCATCAATGCTTAATACCAAAATCACAATGTCTTCTTAATTCATAGGCCAAAAAAAAAGTGACCTTTTTTCCCCCTTAATCGGAGAAAGTAAGCTTTCAGCCAATGGCAGACCTGCCAACCTTACAAAATGAAAAAGCAGGAGAAACAAACCAAAAAGCAGGAGAAATTTCTGTACCTCAGAACCAGATGGAGGCTAGCATAAAACTGAAAAATGTTCTATTCTTAGATATAAATATTACATAAAAATTAATCCATGAGGTAGAAAATACATGATTTATAAGTTATACATTTTAAAGATAGTGTAGAATCAAATAAGGTACTGGTTTGTTTTATTATTTTTTACAATCAGTTACTACATTATTTTAAATGTGATTTGTTAGTTAAGTTGATTTTGAACTAAAAATAAAATACTGATTTCTGCTGTTTTTATTTTTTAAGATCATTTACTACATTATTCTAAATGTCTTTTGTTAGTCTAATAATTGATTACCGAGGGATACTTAAAAATATTCTACAAAAAAAAATATCATATATTTAAGCAATTAAATAGGACTTTTATGCTGACATGAAAGGCACAAACACTAAACCAAAAATTTGCGTTATACAACTACAGCCAGTAAAAACCTTTTAAAAACAAAAATTGACATAAGTGTTAACATTCCTTAAGCTTTCTAAATTACGCTACAAAGAGATGAATAAAACTGAACTAGAAAAAAAAATTCCCTTAAAAAGCAGGAGAAATTTCTAGGTTGGCAGGACGCAGGAAATTGAACAGAAAAGCAGGAGTCTCCTGCCAAAAGCAGGAGAGATGGCAGGTCTGCAATGGGAAGTTGGCAATCGAGCTGACCACATGCAACGAAAGGAAATTCTACAAACAAAACTTTCAACCTAGCCGATTTGAATATTGAAAAGGATAATTTTCCCTGATATTTGGGGAAACTTTAAATATCCCCTGATATTTTCCAGAACATAAAACTTCCCTGATTTCCTGGTTGTGTTTCCATACTGGACAAATTTTATGATTCAGACTATAAAAGCTTCAATCCAACTTCTGCCTTATCTAATCAGCCTATTTTTCGTATTTCTAAATCGATTATTTAACATTTTGGAGATTAAAAGAAAAAAACAAGAAACAAGTTATTTTTTTTACTCAGAAATCACCTAAACACGCTACCCATTTCGTTGCAAAGGAATGTGCAGTGGCTGAACTGGGGGGGGGGGGGGGGGTGTCCACGCCGGGCAGCATTGTTTCAGGTTGTCGCAAAAAGTAAAAATGCCCATCCCAACAAAACACAATTTTTTTTCACCCCCCCCCCCCGGCAAACAGGGCAAAGTTTCTTTTTTTTTTAATACTCCTTTTTGCCGCCAGTTCAATTCCTATTAAAGATCATGAGATCCTCAAGAGGGAGACCGCAAGCGTTTCAGTGGCCACAGAGTGACATCCGGCTTCAGTTTTTCCTGTATCCCCTGGGTATACTTTTTCTTTTGCTTCCTTGCTGTGTTGTCAGAGATAATGGGCAGTAAGAATTCTTCTAAACAACTTATGGATCTAAGAAAGTCATTTCCATGTTTCTCTGTCATCAGTATATTTCAGAGCATTCTGAATGACATGCGGCTTCCTTCTTATGAACTTCACTGAACATTTTCCAAAATGATTTCCCTAAAACAGGGCTCGGCGCACTTTGGAGTCTTCAAAATAGTGAAAAAAGTGACCACAGCTTTAAAAAAAGTGACCAAAAAAAGTGACCATTAAAATGTAAACTTGTGTGTTTGTTTTTTTATTTAAACTAAATTTTTTTTTTTTCTTTCCAATGGGGCTGCGGTATTGGCCTCAACCATTGCAGACCTAGTGCGTTCCCCAGTAATTGGTATCATCTCTTTCACCAGCACCACAATGAGTGTGGTACCATCGCCGCATGAGAATTTTGACGTTCAGTTCCACTAGATGGCGGTACCTGAGCTCTCATTGATGCAATATGCACTAGGAATTTAACTTAGCCGAGAGTATCCATGCCAAACGGATACTCAAGGGTTCTTTAACATGCCGCATAATCATACGACATGGGCGCAGACGATTTTCTGCATCTTGAAAATATACCGACTCGGGCCAGGTTTGAACCCGCGATCTTGGGCGTACGAGGCCTGCTGCCTTACCACTACGGCCACCCTGTCAGCTTTTATTTAAACTAAATATAACTTGAAAAAGAGCAGTTTCGACATCTTTTGAAAACTAAATCTGAATAAATAGAGCTTTTACCCCATCTAAAAAAAAAATTCATAGCCTATTCAAAAATAAGAATTTTTATACCTGTAACTATGTTCATAAATACCTGTTTCAAAACCCTTAATTAGCTAAGAGTGAGAGAGACAAAAGTTATTTCTTTTAATTAAATTTTTTCTCAAATTGTTACTTATTTAAAAATATAAATGAATAAATATTTATTCAAATCGGCAGAAATTTCAAATTTTAATTTATGTTCAACATCGAATAAAACTTATTTCGCGAATGCTCGTTTTTTATACTTGTTCAAAGATTAGAAAATTTCACTTGAAATAAATCTAAATTTATATTTTATCAAAATTATTCAGACTAAAATTACTGTGTTTAGTCTTCTGTATCATTGTAGAAAACAAACGGTTTGATTATTCGATACTGTTTTTGTAATTTCATGGTAGTAACAAAATCCAAGAAAAATTCCCTGATTGAGCTCCAAAAAATTCCCTGATTTTATAATTTTAGTTGTGGTAGTTACACGGTATCAATGTCATACATAATGACAGTATGAGTGGCACAATCAGAAAAATTCTTTACGGGTGGGGGGAGGGGTGCACTATTTCTTTCCTATCTGAACTTTGTGCAATTCCTTTTTATTGGGGGGGGGGGGGGGGGGAGGGATGGAAATAAAAAGAGGTCATAATGTAATTTTCTGAGCGATATATATAATCTGCAACTGCTAAGAATTTTTCAGATCTAAAGTTTTTTTTTAAGAATTTAGATTCCTCCCTCCCCTGCATCATTATTTAATGATTTCTTGAAAAGAAGATAATTTTATTTTCTCGAGATGCGTAAAAATTTTCTTTTGTGATTGAGATACAGGGTGCGTACACTGTTCTCTGAGTAAAAATCAAGCACTTTCCAGGACTCTTCATAACAAAAATCAAGTGTTTCAAATGAAGTAAATCTAACCACTTTGGATACAAGTTAATTACATTAGATTTCTTTAATCCTATTTAATTTAGAGCACTCTAACTGTAATAAAGTAACTTCATATTCAATACTATAAAAATTTGTCATATCGCACATTTATTAGATTTATGTATTGTATCGGCTGGCTGTGTATGTAACGAGCCATAGCTTAATTGCTTGTCAGGTCAGACATGTGAATCACTGAGAAAAAAAATACTGAAAAAACACGACATAATGCTGTGTAAAAGCTTATTAAAAAGTCTTATGTTACAAGCATAAACTGCTATGCAATAGAATTATTAAATACTAAGCAAGTCAACTCATTACCTTAATATAAAAATGATTGGGGCATTATGTCTAACCAAAATTAGGCGTGGAAGTGGCATGGCATTTTTAAAAGAAAATGTTTCTGAGCAATAACTTTTTAAACTGAAATAATTATTTCATACTTGATAACTATCAAAAATTTAATGAAATGAAATAACTTCAAAATTAGGCGTGACGAATTTTTTACATGTTTTTATATAATTGAATTAAAATAGAAAGAAATATTATTTATTTATTTTGTAAAAATGTAAAATGAGTACTTGAAAGGGGGGACCTAATGTTAAATACGATCTAAAATTTAAACACATTATAAATTACATGCAAAAAAAAAAAAAAAAAAAACAATTTAAAAAACGAAACATTTTTGGCAAAAAAATTTTAAAACAGATTTTTAATAAGGTTCTAATGTTTAATAATTATATTCAACAGATGTATCACTAAAACTTAAAAACTAAAAATTCCTTGATTACCGGCGCGACATTTAGAGTGGGCGTGGCAAAATGACGTTTCCTCAAGTCCTTTACAGAAGCTAAAACTTAGGAAAGATTACAAATAATGATAAGCTCAAATTTATTGATGTCCAAGGGGAAGAATCCGATATTAAACGAGAGCTAGGAAGTTTTGCCGAAGCCGATGCAACCAGATTTCGAAGTGCTGAAAAAAATCGGGATTGACACTTAAAAGCGCCAAACACGAATCGAATGTGTAAATTTGACTCGTAATTTGTGAAACTTCGGAGGAATGTAAGCAGGCTACTTTCAAAAATGTTCATAGGTTAAAAAAATAGAGAAAAAGAAATCCAAATTACGAATTTTTGCGGAAGCGAAATTTTTAATTTCCAAAATTACCAAAAATACGGAAAAATCACATGCCTGCAGGTAGGAATTTGAATAAAGTAGAATTTTCCTGTTGATGAGTTGCAAAGAAATAGTAAAAATGGGAAAATCAAGGACTTTCCAGACATTTTTGTACATTATTCCAAATTTCCAGGACTTTCAAGGCCTTGAAAAAAAATTATGTAATTCAAGGACTTTCAAGGTTTTCCAGGCCGCGTACGCACCCTGGAGACAATTAGTTCGGGGTGGGGGGGGGGGGGGAATGAAATAAAAGAGAAATTAAGGTAATTTTCTGAGTGATATAATCTGCAATGGCTAAAAATTTTTAGTCTGATTTTTTTTTCTTTTCTAACTTAAATATCGCTTTATTTTATTTTCTTAGGATTTGCTCTTCTCAAGTAAAAAAAATTAAAAACAATTAAAATCATCATACTAGATGGGGGGAGAGGTCACAGGACCTCTAGGCCTCCCCTTCTGGTGGCACCACACTGCAATATCAAACCTTAACTTCAGCACACTCGGGGCCGGCGCCACGCCGAATTTCAAAAAACGACCAAAAATGGAGGACTTACAGGACCAAAAATGGCGGCTACGCGGAAGCTTCAATTCTGGCACACGTATTTTTATGCAAAATTGCAATGTTTTCTTAACTCACAGACAGACAAAGTAACTTTTTTGGTTGCTCTGCCAGAGAAAGGGCAAAAAAGTGAAAATAGTGAAAATTTTTTTTTAAAAAGTGAAAATAGTGACCAATTTTTGAAGAAGTGACTAAAAGTGACCAATGCAAAAAAAAAGTGACTTTTAGTGAAAAAAGTGACTCGCGCCGACCCCTGCTAAAAGGAAACCTAGAAAATATACTCAAAAAAATAATTAAAAAAATTAAAATAAAAAACAGCAAACATTAAAGTCTGTTTTCACATTTTAAAAACATTTCAGCAATTTTTTCAATGTCAACAAATAGTTAGCAATGCACTGAAAATTATCAATAACCATAGAAATGTTTTCATACATACGTGGTTATAGAAGGCTCTTTGTAATTCACTGGTTTAGATTGTCTTCTTGGTCGATTAATGCTCAAACTACCTATAAAGAATACACAAAATATAACAGGGAAGCACATCACAGTTACTAGCAAGGGCGTAACCAGGGGGGGGGGGGGGTTCAACCCCCCCCCCCCATTGGGTGTTTAGTTATTTATTCATTTTTTTCCTCGACTTGGTGGAAATTATGTCAAGTTAATCGGGTTGTGGGCTTGGAAAAATATTTTTTTACTTCGTGTGAAGAACATAGGAGACAAGCTGTGGAATTCCCCTCATCTCTTTCCTCGGACAAAATCGTGGAGATGGACGTTGAAGGAGAAGAGCGGGCAAGACTCTCGGGGCCTGGAGCACGGTCCACCACTAGTTCACATTCGTGAGAAACTGAAACAGAGAGTCACGTGATAAGGGGGAATGCATCTGTCAATCGTTATTTAGGGGCGAGTCTGCCAAAGTTGAGTTGGAGTTTCTCGGAATTGGAGGAGGGGTTGAAACTTCTTTCGGTTCTAAAGTTCCGAGAAAAGCGAGGGATGTAAACTTGTTGGGAAGGGGGGGGGGGGAGGTTAGGACGCAACGGAATAGCATTTTGTATCTATAGCTTGAAAGAAAATCGCAAAATAGTTACAGATGTGCAATTTCTTTCTTTTCTTTTTTACCAATGTGCTGTGAGAGCCATGTGCTTCAGTTTCTGCAGTTGAAAAATTCAGATTCATGCATCACTCATTTAGTATCAAAATGCGTAGCATTTTCCTTCCCTAACTTACCTTTTCAGTTTAATAACAGTAATATTAAAGGATTATAAATATAATTTTAAGTGATTTCAGCCATAGGCGAAACCAGGGGAGAGTTTTGGGGATTCAACCCCTCCCCCCCCTATTTTGTATTTAGTTATTTAGGCACATTTATTAGGCACACAAAAAAAAAATTCTGGCTACGCCTTGCAAAGCACATATCTATTTTTTCCCTAAGAAAAATAAACACATATGCATATGATTTTATTTCCTCTTTCTAAAGGGTTGTGATCATGACCAAAGTACGTAGCTCATATTACAGAGGACTTTTCATCTGGTTATAATCAACCCCCTTATCACCTTTACGAATTTTACAGCGAAAGGTGGCTTCAATGACCGTACCACACACAGACAGACAGCAGAGATCCTTTCAATCACTCCAGATGGTTTTCTTACCTTCTTGATGGCTTTTTTACCCAAAGGCAGCAATTTGGGAACACAATCGCACCAGTTTCCTGGAAAATATTCTCCTCTTTGATGGAGGTTTGTTTTCTGATAAACTGGTGTTGTAGGCAAAGCCGTAGGCAAGGGGGGGGGGGGCAACGGACCCGAGCCCCGCCCCTAAATACTTTCGAAATTTTTAACCTGTCTAAAAAAAAAAAAATTAAACAAAAAAAATAATAATTAGATTTTGTTCTTTGAACCCACCTGTTTGGGAACGGGAGGGGGGTTTCTCTGTTTTACAAATGGGGAAACGACAAGACGGCGCTTCAAACATCTAGGGCCTACAAACCAGAACTCAAGAAAAGACCCTTTTTTCTCTCAATTCTCCAGACGATATGTCCCGCGTGTCATCAACAGATAACGGATTGATTCCTTGCCTAAGGACTACATATGGTTCTAATCACCCGACCACACAAAAACAGGAAATATAATGATCTATTTTTCGAAAAATGCGAGCCTCATGGAACCAAATCTGCCATAAATATACGTACAACAGTTTGGTGCTTTGTCCATCCTTGCCCGAAGGTTACATTCGTGGAAATGGCGACACTCTAACTACCCATATTGTGGAAGTAAGCTAATGCCTATTGGACCCCTGCTTCTGCCATTGCGGGATATGGATGTTTGTGCTGTTATTGCTGGGACAAATCTTTGTTCTTTTATTTTCTTTTTAAACTCCCAATTCATAAAATCGAATCAACATAGAAACGTTTCCGACAAGGGGGGCGGGGGCAGGACTCTTGCCCCTTTGCGGATGCCTCTCCTCGAATCATTCTTTTTTTTTTCCCAGCCATTTTGCACAATAAAACAGAGACCTTGACCTTAGCAGTTGGGAATTTAGTGGGTTCTTGTGGTCTTGCAAAAGTCTCCTTTGCTCGCCTGTGCACAAATTTTGATTATGAGTAAAAGAAAAGGTGAAAGTATTTTGTCCTATTTTGGGAAGAAACCCTGAAGCAGGAAAGGTATGATTATTTTTATGTAATTTTTTCAAAATAATATTTTAGTTGCCGCCTCCTCTTTTTTTTTGTAATTTTAGTTTCAACTTTTTATTTCTTCCTTCCATGCTAAGAAACTGCTTATTAATCCTCTGTTTTTCGCTTTTTAGCATCATAGGCGATGATGTCACACTACTTCGAGGGGGGCGGCGGGGGGGGGGGGAGGTCGAGAAATTGTGACAAGGGGGGATAACAAGAAGTGTGACATTACACATTTTGAGTTCTATAAAAACGAGTAAAAAACCAGCAGATTAAACTTATTTTTGATGATTTTTTACTTTCATAATTTGAATTTAAAGTTTCATTGATTTCATTTTATATTGAAAATACGGATGCTTATTAAGGTTTGAAGTCACTTCTAGTTAAAATTTTAAAAGAAACTCTTCTTAGGTATTTACTTATAAAGTAAATAAGTGCGGGTCATTTTTCAGAAGTCAATTAATTATTTTTCACTATTATGCACTAATTATCTTTTTTCTATTTTAACCTTAATCTAATTTTATACTAATTAAGTCCACGTGTAATCATTATCATTTATTGTTATGCTCACAAATGTCGTTAAAAGTTAAAAAATAAAATTAAAAATTTGATTCTTTAACGTAAGTACTTGATTTCTGAACTGCAACACTGCAAGTACATGTGTTCATGTAATATAGCGTGGCACGTGGCAAAGGGGATAGGGGTGTGTTGGAGAGTCATTTTGTGACAAAAGGGGGGGGGGGGTAGGGGGCTCAGATATATGGAAAAAAATGTGACACTGTTTATGAATCGTCCCATGGAGCGTTTATAATAACATTGCGAAGGTGAAAAATACCGTGACAAAATTACACTTTTACTTAGCCTAATCATAAATGTACATTAAACAAAAAAGATCTGAATTGATTATAAGGTAAGTAAGGCATTAAAAGTTTTGAGTTTCATGAATTCGGTAAATCTGAACCTCTGAGCCAGTTCCTTTGAGGGCAGCAGTAACAATAATAATAAAAACTGACGAAGCTAAAGGAAAAAATAACCTTCAATTCATTTGTGTGTTCTTTTTTAGTACTAATATTACCTGGTAATGTCATGCCGCCTAATATATGATGGGGTTTGCTGCTAGCCTGTCTATGTTACACCATGTGTATTATACGTAGGACATCAGGTAAGCCCAAGCAGCAAATTTAATGTCTCCTTTCTGAACTAAATGGTTCCCCACCCATGGTTTAGACCAGTAGTCATCAAACCGTAAAATGCCAGCTACAAGTAATTTGCAAGAAAATCTTTAGTAGATTGCAATAGTAGTCATGTGGTTAATTTGCACATTATACACTCAACAACTGTTGATTTTCTATATTTTGTTAATATTCACATTGATAGCTCATCGCTCAGACAGAAAACAAAGAATATTTTGCTGACATAAATATATAGTACATGAAAAAGGTAGCTGCCCAGTCGCATGTATAAATAACTGAGAACTGAAAAATTTCTAGCCTTTTTTTTGTCCTATTTTTTTCTTTCTTTTCTATTGGGGAGAGGAGGGGGGGGGGGATATCTCATTATAAAATGTGGAAAAGGTACAGTTGCTCAGTGGCTCCATTAGTTTGGCGATCACTCGTTTAGATAGTTGTTGCCATCTAGGAGGTACATAGGAATACTGTACCTTTTATTAAGAAAACTATTTCACATTATAGCTATACAATTTAAAAGTGTTTAATTTTTACTTATTCATATAGAAGTTACTTTTTAATATAATTACATAAATTAAACATAATTGCAAATAAAAATTTATATCTTGCTTAAAAATTCAAAAAATCGCAAAATCTCGTTCAATTACGAAACTTTACCCTCTTTGAGCTACCTCTAAATATTGTTTGCTGGTGATAAAATTTTAACATAATCATTTTTTGGTGTAGTGGAACAAATTTAGAGGGTAAGAGGTTGAAACTTTAAAACTTCGAAAAATAAGCACCACCCTAATGTACATGTGTATTTACACCCACATCTTTTGAAGTCTTTTATTTTTTCGTTACTTTTATTTAAAAATTTATAAATTTCCTTCCCTTAGAAAGGAATGATAAGTACTGAAATTAAAATAAAAAGTAAAGATGCATGAAAAAGTTTTAAGAACTAAAAAGTATAGTAGAAATAAAGCCAAAAGCCAGAAAGAAGGTGTAATCTTCAGTGAAATAATTGCCAACAAATGTATATCCAATAATAAAAAATCAATTAAAAATGTTAAAATTAAAAAGAAAAAAAATAGCTGAAACACCTTGCTTTGGTAGATGACAAAAATCAGCCTCTTAGACAGCATGTGCACCCCATTCAATCTTTGAGGGCATTATACGATTAGCAAAAAAAAAATATTGTTCAAATATATTTGACAGGATGCTTATATTTCAGAAGAATTTTACTCATTAATAGGCGGATTTGATACTGACTAACTTTGTCATGCAGCACTTATAACGTAAGATTGTTGCGCTTCATTGGTTTTTTTTATTCGCGCGATTTAGGGCTGTTCTTAAATCAATTAATAATGATAATTTGACTTTGATATCGTTTTTCATAAAAACTCTGTTTCGATACAAAAAAAATTGTTAATCTTAAAAATATTCGTTTAACCGTTCGTATACCGATGATTTGAAATAATTTAGAGCACATTTGCCTAGTTACTTACTCAGCAAAATCAATTTGGCACATAAAAAAGCAAGTTGGGTAACTTATTCTAAACAAACTTCTAGTAATTTAGGATTTCTTTCAAGCTTTCTTAGAAAGAACGTAGGATTTGAAACACATTTTCTAAATTTGAGTTGATATGTCTAAATTACAAAATAATAGTAATTTAATAATATTTTATAAACATTCATAAATATTTAAAATGTAATACTAAATTTGTAATAAGAATCCATTATTGCATATGTGCTTATATAAACATCTGTAATTATAATGTTCAATAAAATGTTTCAGACTCCAGATTTTAGCTTACATGCTGCAGGAATTTACACCACGTGCTAAGGGTGGGCTAGCTGTCACCAGTTGATGGGCAGAAGAAAAGAGCAGGGAATCGCTTTCGCGTTACTACGATGATTAGCAACTCAGCAGGTGCTGAAAGAAATTACAAAGGGACAGGGGGAAAGCATAGAACTTGAAACTGGGCTATCGGGCTGGGATTCCAAGCACATAAAAAATGGCTGACCCCGGGGCACAAAGAGTTAAAAAGGCGTGCCATAATCCCTCTTTTAGACTGGCAATTTGCTAGAAAGCATCTTTCTTTGTTCGAAAAATTTCCAAATAAAACAGAGGCGTTGCATTGCATTGATGTCATAGAAAAACACCTTTTTTCGATGGAAGAAGCTAAACAGGAATATTTTGACGTTTTGTACAAACTACACAGAAAAATTTCAAATTGTAAATCAAACAGTAAGTAAACCCTTAGTGGAGAATATTTTCTTGCGAAATAAAAAGCAAGTTACCTTTTCTTAATGTTTTTGCTTTGATTTATGAAATAATACAAAATGACGGTAATTGAATCTAATTTAAAATGTAAAATAATTAATATAAACACTTAAATGCATTATTACATTATATGTTCTTTAAATTGTGTTTCAAAGTAATACCGGTTAAGACGTCCCTCTGCTTATGACGACACTTTGAGAAAGTCCGCAGGGTGTCGTGATAACGAGGTTCAACTGTATTTTATATTTTTATAAAAAATCCTTCCGTTAATTCAATTTGTGAGTTATTTATGTTGTATTTTCCTTGTACTCACATTATGCATTTGCTATATAAAGACAAATGGGGTAAAAACGTTACGCATTATGGCACTGTCCATGACTTATATTTTTTAAGAATATAGGTTAGAATTTGAACAAAAATAAAGTCATGGTTTGTTGTAAAATTTGTTGGGTAGAAACCCATAATTTTATTAATTTCTCAACACACTAGTAGGGTTTGAATGTATTTTAAGTACCTACTTTCTTTTCTGTGGACGGCTTGTAAGCTAACAGGTCTTAGGGTACTCTTCAGGCATTCAAACGACACGCGCCAAGTTTAATGGCGGATGTGATGGGTGTAAACATCGCCACGATGCTAGCCCGGTGTTGCCAAACTGTGGCAACTTTGTTGGAACGCGTGACTTGCGTGGAGAGAAGGTCAACCTCAACGAGTATGTAAATGAGGTTGAAGTAGAAGTTATTAAAAATGACGTCACCATCGCGTCATAGGTTTTGGCAAGTATAAAGGGAGGACGAGTGCGTACGGACTTCACTTGATTCACCGTCTCCGACTGGTTTCATTTTCGATCGACCTGTTGGTCGTAGCTCCATCTCATGGAGTTAGTCTCCTTGCCATGAAGTTAATGGATTGGCAATAGTTTTTGACAATAGTGGAATGTGGTCGAAATGTTAGACCTTAATTAAGTTTTAAAATTTTGAAGTGTCTTCTCTCCCCGCTTGTCACGTTCCAGTGCTTGTAAAAATGCTTCAGAACTTGGAGATGTTTTGCTTTTAGAAGAGTGGAGTTTTTATTTTTACATTAGTTTTAAACGGGTTTCTAGTCAGGATGTCAACCATCAAAATATTATTTTATCTTCATAATTGCGTTTTACTGACTTCGAGTTACCGGTGAAATCATCAGAAATTCGTACGACTGTGAGTGAAGTCCTTGGACTGTCTACATGCTGACTGGTGGATTCAACTGAACCAGTGTTCGTTCCAGTGCAACCACGCTATACCATGGACTAATTCTCAATGGTCGTGAATTTGACGTGCTTATACTCGTGACCAAGTAAAAGACTGTGATATTTAAATACTGCAATTTGAGAAGTTTTCGAGATGGTTAGTCTGACTAGATATTGTGTTGTTATACCCATCGGATGCTCCTGTGGTAACGTATGTTTACTGTGTTATTAAATGTTAAAATAAATCCAAATTTTGTTAAAATTGTTTCTTAGTTACCTCCAACTGACACCACCTCTGACAGCTCATGTTGGGATTTGAATTCAGAATCTTTATTCTAAATTTAAATTAACTTTTTTTTTAAAGGCCCAACAAAATTTTCAAAATTAACACACATTACACACGTGTGCATGCCCTGCACATGAAAGAAAATTCAATAATTCCACTGAAATGTCACTTTTTGTTCTACGCCAGCTAAAACCTTTGTAGCACGCATGCCATAGGTTGTCAGCTAATGCTCTATACCATTGGTTCTCAACGTGGGCGATAACGCCCCTTTGGGCGTTTGAGACTTTCAGGGTGGGGGGGGGGGGGGGGCAGTAAAATACCCAGAGAGAATGGGGGCGTTGAGATGACACGAAGGGGCGTGGACAAATTGTCTAAAATAGACTAAATATTGTCTAAAATAGACTAAACACCTTATTATGTACTAACAAAAGTATTAGGTTTATGGTCGATTGTTCAACAATTTCTGATAGCATTCCCATCTTCATATTTAGCTGAAGGTGGCTATAGTGCTGTAGAAACATTGGTAACCAAAAAGAGAAATCAGCTCCATATTACTGAACGTGGCGACTTATAATGGTCTCTAAGTAAAATCGAGCCTGATATTAGCAAACTCCTTCAAATGCATCAAATTCAACCTTCTCATTAGTAAAGTTACGAATTCGATGACTGAAAATTTTAATAAAAATACTTTTCAATATAATTAAATGTGCATTTTGATTGCTCTCTTTAAAATAGTCTTCCTTAAAAACAGAAATAGGATAGGGCCATATCCTATCGACGAATAAAATGTATAATATTACATATAAAAATATATTTGTGGGAATAGCTATTTCAGATTCGCAAGTAAAGAAAGGGGGGGGGGGGGCTTAATAGGAAAAAATATTCTCAAAGTGGGTGGTGGGCAAAAAAAGGTTGAGAACCTATGCTCTATACCAGCGTTTCCCAACCGGTAGTTTGCGTAAAAATTATTGCAATGGCGCGAGTTTTTATAGATAACGTAAATGCAAAAATGAAACGATAAATTTACATACATCAAAGGTAGAAGTACAAATATTATTATTATTAATAAATTATTTCAAAGATAATGCAGAAAAGTAATGAATTGGCATAAGAAGCATACTTACGAAATTTGAAATGTACTTATTTCTACTTGTGCCTGATTTCTAATTTAGATCACAATCAAATTTATCATTCAGTACCGATTTGGACTACAAATTAGTACCGAAAGATATTTATCGATTTATTTTAAATTTTAGAACATATTTTTCTCCTACCATTTCCCACTTTTATCTCACAAAGACGAAGAACGAGTGGGAAATATAAAATTTTACTACATAAAATGTAAAGTTTTGCATTATTTTAGGCTAATTTTTCATTATGCAGACCCTAAAGTGGAACCAAAAAATACTTATTCATTCATTTTAAATTTGGACTCACACTTTATTCCAACTTTTCTGCATTACCCCAATATAAAAATATGTAAATTTTAATTTTTATTTAAATTTTGAAAACTTTTCCGAATTTTGTATATTTTAACCAGAAAGTGGAAACTATAGGGAAAATATTCTTAAAATTTTTTAGGTATACATGTTTACTGCTCTAATAATAATTCAAAAGAACAAATAGTAAAAATGTAATAGCAAAAAAAAAATGTAGCTGCATTTTAGTTTTTATTTAAACTTAGATGTTTTATAATATATATATAATTATGTTTTCATGTTTTCTTATGTACAACACGGAAAATAAATGTGCTAGTAAATTTTATACTTTTGTCACCCGTTACTCACTGTTCTATACCAAAATGTAGAAAGAAAGGAAACACTGGAGCATTATAAGATATTTAAGAAATTTTTACAGATTATTTAGAAGTTAAATAAGTTAAGGAATGGTACTTACTTCTTGGAGTTGATTGATTTTTATCATTTATCTCCATATTTTTGTCTGAATGAGAACCAAGTTTTTCTACTTCTTGAGCATCTCTTAACTCCTTTATACTATTCTGCTGCACTTCGAATGTAGAACAACTTTTTGGTATTGTTTTTACTTGAATCTGATTTTTTGTGACTGCTAATTTTTTATTCTTTTTTGACTTTTTGGAGGAAGAATTCTTTTTTCCTGTAAGAGGGTTTATATGCTCTGGCGATTTAGAGTGTTGTGCATGGTTTACAGAAGTATTCCTGTTTTTCATTACACTTCTGACAGTTACGTAATTAGATTCTTCTACCTTGTCACAGAGAAGGATATCATCTATTGGTATCATATTTTCTTTTGAAGCCATAATATCCTTTTTGCGATTAGTTTCAGTTTTTTTAACCATTGATATTATGTCACCAAGACCAGTTACAGATTTATCTTCTTCACAGCTGAAATTTTGTTTAGGACCAGACTTAGCAACTTTTAAACTTTTTACTTTAGAACACAAGATATCATTACCATGATCAGTCATTGAAGCATCACAATCTGCAGGATTGATACTCTTAGTCTCTTGCAGTTTACATGGAACATATGTGTAAATTTCAGTCATGTCATCAGAGTCTACTCCAACATTAGTAGTTGCACAATGTATGGAAGAATGATGAGCATTTTTTCCTAAGGTTTTATCTTGTGATTCAGATGGAACATATGTATAAATTTCAGTCATGTCATCAGGGGCCGTTTCGCCAATAGTAGCTGCACAATTCAAGGGAGTACGATGATCAACTTCACTTGAGGTTTTGTCTTTGAGACATTGGTCAATTTCTTTAGAGTGCATTAATGGCTTTTTTGTGCATCTTTTCATCGTTTTCTTAGTTGAATGTTGCCTTTTTTTAATACTCTCAGGAAATTCAAGACATTTTTCTTTGTTCTTTCCAGTTACAACTTTCTTTTCATCCATTGCTTCTGAAGAATCACTTTCCTCAATGTTATTTGAAACACTTTTCTTGGTACACTGCATTGTTAAACGCTTACTGCAATGAATGATGGCAGAGCTTCTTTGAAATTGATAAACTGAATCTAGTGCAGCAAAGGAAACTCTTTTTTGTTCTAAAGGATTTAATTCCATCTCCGAATCTACAGAGTCACTTGACAGACCTGTTTCTTTAATTACATCATCTCTTTTTTTACTTGAATTACATTTTTCTAAATTTTCATCATTTTCTGACCATTTCACATGAGAACTTGGAAAAGAATCAGCTATATTCGTTACTGATTTTGAATTATCCTTTTGATAATTTTGCTTACTAGGGAAAAATTTCTTATTTTCAGATGTTTTATCATTCATGCTTGTATGAGATTTAATGCCTAACATATCATTGCCAAAGTTTTCAGCAAAAGACATTCTTACCATGTTTGGGTTCGATACATCAAAATCATAAACATCATGGTCATTCTTATGTGAGGAACTTCCATTCAAACTTAATGCAGTATCATCTAATAATGAAGAATGTGTTGTTTTAAAATTGCTAACTGCTTTCATTTTTGTATTAGCATTGAAAGGTAATCTCTTGATATCTTGCTTGCTAATGCTAATTTTAGGACTCGCACAATTTGATTGTGGTTTACGAATGACTGTATTACGCCTTTTTTTAGCAGCAGAACATTTCCGCTTGGATGGGGAAGATGAAGTAGAAGCAGTAGCGTCTGTGTCGGAATCCGATGAGAAAAAAAGGCAATTTTGTACATTATTGGAACGTTTTGACTTTCGATTTAAAACTGCTGCATTAGAAGAATCTTTTTTCCTATTACTTTCAAAATGAGGGGAATCCAAACATGTTTGTTCATCATTACTTGGTTCTAAAACATGGATATCTTTTTCATTTTCAGCTGATTTCTTTTCTGAAGTTATTTCATTTTCCCTTTCTGAATTTTCAGCATTTTTATGCTGAGATTGCATAATTGTATTTTCAACAGCACCAGTGGTTTTGCATGGGGAGACATCAAAAATTCCTTTTGGAAAAGCACATGTAATTTCCATATCAAGAGGATTGTAATCTGTTTTATTTAAAAGGCTGTTGTCAAATTCAGTTTCAACAGGATTATAAGTATCAACTCTATTTAAAAGTTTAAGTTCCTTATAAGGTAATGCATTTGTTTTACTGCATAGCTGAGCTACCTTAGAAGATGAGCTGACAAACTTTTGCATTTTTACTGAGTCATCTAAATTCAGCATTGCAGATTCTTTATTTTCAACTGCTTTCTTCTTCAACAACTGAGGTGTTCCTTTCAGGCGAAAATCTTCTAATGTCCTTGTTAGTTTCGAATTCTTCTCCAAAGAACACTGGCTTGCACTAGCAATGGCTTGTATATCAAGAACAGGGGTCAGGGATAACTTGGAGTCATGAGCTTCTATTGCAGGAGAATCAAAATTGCAAACGTTTTCTCCTGAAAAGGAAAAATAATATTTAAAAAAAAAAAAATACAAAATTATCAAGATAAAAGTAAGGATTTTCAACAAAATAATCAATTTTACCTAGCTGACTGGCAGCTAACTAATGCATAAGTAACAAAATTATAAGAAGCAAAATGCAAAAAGCTAAAAAGAAAGGATTAAATAAAATAAATTATTAAATAAAGTATAAAATAAGCTACGTTAAGAATTACTTGATAAAATAACTTAAATTACAAAACAATCAAAATATTTGAAGGATGAAAACAATTGAATTCTTAAACATAGTAGACAATTTTCCTCAAATACCTGTTCAATGTCGCTATGTTTGAAAAAAAAAAAAAAAAGGTTTTTACCTACAAAAGTTAGAAATTATGAAAATTCGAACAAAATTCTTCGGATATTCTTTAAAATTTCTTGAAAACATTCAAGCCTTCAAAGTCAAGTAGAGCTGGGCTATTTGAGCAATTTTTCTCTTAATCACTCACATCTTCTCAACAGTAAGTCGAAATTTCTTGATATGTACAATTGAATAGACAAGTACAGTTAAACCTGTTTGTCTCAAACCTGTCTATCTCGAAATTTTAATATTTCCCTGAATTTGTACTTTAAATTCAATGCTTTAATTTCAAAAAAAATTTTCCCCCCAAAACCAAAATATATCTTGAATTCTAAATTTGCTTTCAAATTCAAAGCTGAGTGACCTTTACAGCAGCAAACAAAAAGCTTTTCTTTACTCAGGAACAGTCTCATTATCCTCCAGGGCAGAAAGACTGGAAATTAGGGAGAAATGCATTCCAGTTCTCTAGGTTCCAAAGTTCTCTAGGAAGTCTGATGACAGGGTCCTTTCAGACAGGGACCCTGACAGGGGTCTGATGGCCTACCTGATGATGACCCTGATGACCCTGTCATCAGACTCCCAGGTCTGATGACAGGGTCCTTAAATAGTCCTTTCTTGCATTAGGAGGTGTTTAGACTTAGACAATGAGGTGGAGGGTGCAATCCACAGGTTTGACAGATAAGATAAGCTTTTCATGGTCAGAGGACATGACAAAAAGGTCCTTTAAGGCCCTTATCTGGTTAAGTAGTTTTCTTTCAAATTGGAATGTTGTTGAATTGATTCCTAAAAGATGTTAGGCATGAAAAGAAAGTTGAATGTTCTTTCAATAGATGAAAAAATGAAAATCTTACAATTTTTGGACAAAAATCCACTTGTGAAAAAAAAAAAAAAAGGGATTCCTGCTAGCACTCTTAAAGATGCAAGTTTCCAGATGTGGACAAATGAGTCTTAAAATGGTTCATCTAATGCAAAGTCCCTGGAGTTCGAATCAGCAAATTGATGATGTGAAAGGGTAAAGCTCAAAACTCCGATCGCCTGAAAGGCGAAATTTTCATTTTGGGGGACCATTTTTTTTGAAGGCGGCAATGGGGGGCTACCATTTTTAAGCAAACCCTTTCCCCGAACTTTTATCTTACAGGAAGGACCTTTTCCCAATATCTCTTGTCCCTTTAAAAGAAGGAAATGGAGTAATTTTTGGCCCCGGAAACTTTTTTCCTCCATAAAATTCCGGAAATTACCGAAGTTTCACATTTAACATTTTATCCTGGAAATTACAATTAAAACTTAAAAAAACATATGGTTGCATGATACCTTAAATCAACTGATTTGTCGCATTTTAACGTTAAAAAAAAAAAATTAAAATAGAAAACCAAAATGTGCAGTGTTTGTCGAAAATTGGATTCTACGTTTAGATTTTAAATCGATTTTGATGGGACAAATTTAAAAAATTAGAAAATATTTTTAACATTATAAAAACTTTATTTTGAATTTTATTTTAATAGTAACTACTTTTCTCTTTTTTTTTAAAGGGAGTATTTAAACGTTATTTAAAACGTTTATACTAAACACCATTATGAAATTTCCCTTTTTTGTTTCCTTATTTTTTCTTAAATTTTTTTAAAATTGCAATCTGACCCTTTTAGAAAATACCAAATTGGGAAAAAAAAAATCCCCTGAAAATTTTAATTTTTGGGTAATTTTTAAAAAAAAAAAATTATTGATCAAGGTAAGCTACACAAATATAAATAACAAGGGTTTTTTTTTCTTTTTTTATAATATTTTTTACCGACTTTCAGTTATTCGGGGGATCTTTTAGATTTTGCCCGATTCTTTTTTTAATTTTTTTATTCTTATTTTTAAGTTTGGGGAATTTTGACCAAATTTTAAACTCTAGCATTACAGTGCTTCCCCCAGGCTTGGGCGGGAGGGCGCAGCGCCCTGCCCGCCCATGGATTCGGGAAACGCGCCCATCTTGCCCTTTTGTTAGTGAAATTGCGCCCTTCCTGTAGAGCTCAAAACTCGCGATCGCCAGTCGCCAAAGGCGACCATTGTTTTCATTGAAGTCGGCAATGTGGCTACCATTTGTTAATGCTAAAACCTTTTCCCGAACTTTTATTTTGACACAAGACCTTTTCCCAATATCTCTTGTCCACTAAAAATTAAATAAAGAAGAAAGAAATAGGAGTTAATTTTTGGGCCACACGGAAACTAGTTTTTCCTCCGATTTTTACCGGAAATTGCTTACCGTGTTTGAAATTTCAATCTTTTTCCATCCTGGAATTATTTCAATTATCTTGAAAGTTGTAAGACATTTTTTGCATGCACTACCTTAAATCTGCTGATTTGTCGTTTCATTTTAACAGTTAAAAAAGAAAAAAGTATAAAGATAGAAACAGCCAAAATCGTGCACGTGCTTCGTCGAAAATTGGATTCTACGTTTGAGATTTTAATCCTTTTGCATCGGGTACAAATTTCAATTATTTTCTAAATTAGAAGATATTTTTCACACATGCTACCCTAAATTTGCTTATTTTGAATTTTATTTTAATAGTTCCTGACTTTCCCTCTTTTTTTTTTTGAACAGTGCCGATATTGAACACGTGTTTGTCGAAAATTGCGTTTATCACTAATGATTCACCATTATTAAATCACTATTATTGTTTCCTTTATTTATTTACTTTAAATTTGATTTTAGTATTGGCAGCTATTTACTTTGTAGAAAATACTAAATTGTGGATAAATAAGAAATTTTTAGAAAATTGTTAATTTACCTGGATCCAACTTCTTTAAAAAACAATAAACAATTATTGAAAAGAAGTAGTATTATCACAAATCATAAAATAAATAAGGATTTTTTTTTAGTTTAAACATTTTACAAAATTAATAATGATCTCTTTTAGGGCCGACAGTTGCGAGATTTTTCGGGCACTTTTTGAGATTTTGGGGATTCTTTTTTTCACGCCATTTTATGTCTCTTTTTTTGGCTTTGGGTAATTTTTTGTGTGTAGCCTGAAACTCTTTCAATGATTCTGTGTTTGATTACGTTGCAACTCTTAAAAACTCTCTATCTCATAAAATTTAGAACAGTAGGTTCCCAAAGACTAATAAGAAAATTCTTTTTTTCATCTTTATAAGGGACCCATTTGGGTCAAATATGCATTTATTACATACGTAGACGTTGAGAAAACTAACCAAAAATAAGAATGCTCTTTCAAACAAGAAACTATTTACTATTCAAAATATGAAAAAGCATTTAATAATCCCAATCTAATGGTGCTTTCTAGTTATTTCAAGAAAGAAAAGTTTTAAAATGTAATAAAACTTGCGGGAAAAAAGATGGCAACGTGTGAGGAATCCATATATTAGACATTTCCTTTTTCTCTCCTTATTTTAATAAACATTTATTTCAATCTTTGATGAAAATGTATAGTATTAATTTTGCTTCTTTTAAATCTTTTAAAAAATACTATTGCCATTTTAAGCTAAACCATTGCTTTCAATTGGTATTCTTGATTAGTTATAATGGCATTTTTTGAAATTTTGCTGTTTTTAGGACATGTTAAAAATTTTAAAGGGCGTTTTCAGTGAGCGTTTAGGCCATCAAAATCCGGGCTGTAATTATTATTACTGAAGCTTTTATTGTATTAAGAAAATATATATTCTTATTTTCTTATTATTCCTCAGAGGTGATCAGATCTTCAGAACTACTGGAATGAACAAAAATACTCTCATAAATTAGTAAAAATGTATAACTCAGATAATCCTTGCTGGATATTTTATTGAATTTAAAATCATTATTGGTTGATGTTGCCTTGAATATACAAGCATAATTTTTCATGCTTTAATTCAAATATTGAAAATGATCTTAAAAATGAATATTGTCAAATTAGTTTATATATATTTTTCAATGTTCAGTTTCACTGTGATGATGTTGATGTTTGACTAAAATGTTAAATTATGGCAATAATAAAGTATTACTACGGGGGGATTCATAAAAGATGTCAAGCTTCTAGGGGGAAGGGGGGTTTGTGAAATTGTGACAAAGTGTGATGAGGGGAGGGGTAACAGGAAGCGTGACATTCTGCTTGTGCAACCTAGCGTAACATGTGACAATGGGGGAGGGCGGTCCAACATGGAGAAAAGTGTGACATCATTTATGAACGGTCCCTACTTCAAATTACATGTGCCCTTTATTTCGGTAAGATGCCCTAAATTTGGAAAAGTGCCCTTTTTCAATCCTGGGGGAAGGTCTGGTATTATGCTGTAAGTTTTTTGGCAAAGCAGGGGAATTCAAGAAATCCTAATCAACTAAAACAGACCCTTCACAAAATTCCAATCTACCAAATTGTACTTTTCACAGAATTACTAAATAAACAGCAAATAATAATAATAAAATTTTGTATAACTATATATGATTAAATTTTAAATTTTCACAAAATTATTTGATGTTTCCCAAAAATCTTTCTAAAATTCACGAAAACAGGACCCTATTAAAAAGGCTAGATCAACCTCTGAAAAGTGAAAAAGAATAACACTGCAAATAGTATGCTGATTTACTTATCCTCTGTAATTAATAGAGTCACACAAACGGGAAAATGAAAGGAATTCCCAGACATTTACAGTTACATAATGATCAATTGTGTTTAAATATAACAAATTTCAATGTGGTGTTGTGAACTATGCATCGCTGTGGCTGTCGCAATTAATGCAGAAGCACGGAAAACTAGCACTTGGTTTATGCCTTTGTACATCCCCATTCTCGCTAACTTAGCAATGGAACATTCCTTACCTGAAATGAGAGTTTTCACTCTGTTAATCTGCAATGGACTTTCAATATGCTTAGAAGACTTGTCTGATGCAGCATCTACAGTAGTGGAATTGTCAGCATTTGGCGTATCTTCCAATGACACAGATTCTTCAATACGGCTGACAGCAGGTGCTTCAATTTTCATTCTCTTGTTTTGTCTAGAATAAATTCAAATCAACAAATTAAGACAGTTCAAAAGTTTTAATTTTAGAGTTGTTAAATAAATAATATAATCTAATAACTAATTTCAAAATAATTCAGAAAGTATTTTAACCACTTAACGCATTTGCCCGAGTCTGACACAGGCAAAAGTTACTGGCAAATTGTTGGCTTTAGAAATTAAAGTTACATTTAAATTTAAAAAATGAACTAAAATACTTCTAAAATGATATGACAGCGAAATTTGAGTGTGGACCTTTTCTGAGAAGAATACATGACAAAACATTTGAAAAACAAATGAGCATTTATTTAACAAGTTTAAAAAGTATAACAATTTAAAAAGACCTCAACTTAAAAGAAGAATCACCGGAGTCCAAAAGGTAACGATCAGCATTCGCCGGTTCCAAGATGAAAAAAACCTGGTTAACCCTGGCCAATCCGGGCAGAGAGACAAACTTGAAAAACCTTACACAATATGGCAGTCCAGGTGGTTTCCTTCAGTAGCAGCTCTAGGGTCCAGATCGGGCGACATTCCATTTTATTGATGGCATTTTAAAATCGGGAATTTAACTCGTCTCCATGATGGATAAAGACCATCCAACAAGTAAAAACAAATTTAAATACACATTCCAGAGGCCACGCGCCTCAGACGGCAAAGAGGAATTAACCTCAAAAAAAGAACAGCTTCAACAGAAGCACAACACAATGTGCCCTCACATCAGTGAAGGATGAGGTCAGGTGAGAGAAATCAAGCACTGATGCCAGCTGCTGCTGCCTTAAATACGAGTTGCGATCCCCCCCACAAGCACGCACGTCACACGCAATTTGCATGGGATTACGCAACTCAACATTGACCTGCTAAAGATAACTCTCTCTTAACAAACTTTTGGCATAGGCAGCACACAGGCAATAGGAAAACATCTCAACTATTTTAATCATAAACGGCACTGTTTACGGCAGAGATGTCCAATGGGGGAAAGGAGAAACGAGGGGGCAGTGAAGAGGTACGAGAATAAAATGGTAAGCGTTTGATTTCTCAAGAAATGTTTACATTTAGCCCAACACAAATTTGCACATGCCTGTGTCTCACATGTATCGATCTTGTATCTCGCGTTATTTTATTTCTAATGTGCCTCTGAGATCCGTTTGCATTTTGTTTGAAAACTATTTTTTGTACAACTTTTATCCCACTCCCCTCTCTCTAGTCACTCCCCCTACAACTAAAATTGCCAAAAACAATTTATATTATACCTATATATTCATTTTCTGTCAAAAAAACTTATCATTTTTACGAGGAGCAATCAAATATAAACCAGAATTTCTCTTTTGCAGTCAGTGGACTGGCGAGAGCAGCAGTCTTTTCAGTGTAGTAGGGTGGGGATGTCATGTGCTTGTCACGTGTCCAAACTGACTCGTCTGGGCTTGCATTCAGTTAGCTTCGCGATGAGAGCGCAAGAGGTTCCACCTTACGTTACGCAACATATAATTATTAAATTTCTCGTCCCTGAAGGTGTAAAACCCGCTAAACTCATTCGAAGGCTACATGCACAATTTGGGGAAACTTCTATGAGGAAATCCCAGGTGTATGAATGGCACAAAAAATTTATAGAGGGAAAAGCTGTTGAAAACGAGCCCCATTCCCGCCGTCCTCAGACAAGTGTCTCACTGAGGTAAACCTCGCCACTGTTAGTCGCCTTCTCTAGCGTGACCACGTCTGATCGTTGCTGAAATCTCAAATGAGGTTGGTATAAGCTTTGGAAGTACACAATCCATCATTACAGATGAGTTGTGATTCCGAAAAATGTCTGCCAACCAGACTACGGAGAAATCGGAAGCCACTCACTGGACGTCTTTAGAACACCTTCCCTACAGTCCTGACTTATCACCCTGAACATGTTATCACATGTTTGGGCCATTGAAAGAAGCTGTAGGAAGTGAAAGATTCCACAGTGACGAGGCGGTACAGACCTTTGTGTGCAATTGGCTGATGACACGCATATCTTCTTTTTTCGATGAAGGTATCAAGAAACTTCCAATCCATTGGAAAAAATGCATTCAGAAATCCGGAGAGTATATAGAAAAACAATATGTAGATCTTATTTTTATATCTTGTATACATGAATTTTTTAAGAACAATTCCGGTTTATATTTGATTACCCCTCGTATCAGTTTTCCTGAAAAACTTGTGCTTCAAGGGGTTAATTATTCTGAAAAATTATACTGCAATAAGCAGCGCATTGTTACAGCAGTGAAAAAAAATTTGCAGCACAAAAATAACGTATTAAATTAGTTTTAAAGTACTTCTAGGAAAAGACAAAAGGCAGTTTTTCACCACTTACTTGTTAGCAATTTAATCTTATTCAACATATAATTAATACATATTTGATTGGTGAAAGAATAATGGAGAAGCTGCATGGGTTTCTAAAAATGGCTTGAATTTATATTTTTCTGAAAGATATTAGTACTTATAGAACAAATACAAGCTTTAAAAAATGTTATAAGTTTTTAAACTCTTAAAATTTGATTTAAAAGCTTAAAAAAAACTTAAACAATAACACGTGATCAAAAAGCACTCCCTCATTGGTTTCACCTCAATCGACATGCTTGCCTCCACAAGGGAAATGTTTCAAATTTCTACCCACCTAGGTCTAGGGTTTCGACTGCATCTGCATGTAAATTCTTAGTTACGGTGTTTCACCCTCACCTCTTTCAACCTTTCTAAGCTTCGGAATACTTATACTTTTACTTATTGATAACTATGCATTGCATAAGATGATTCCTTTTAAAAAACTGAACAATTTAGACTGTAATAATCTTTACGATAGAATTCAAATCTTTTAAGGGCAGGGCTGCAAAAAAGCCGGTCTTTATTGGCCTTTTTTAATTTGACACAATACTTTTTACTATTTACACCTATACCATGTCAATTTATGTTGCTACTGTTAATTTGTGTAAAATAAAGCTCAAATCTTTCTTTTAATGGAGTTTATTTAAAATTAGATTCAGAATTATTTTGTTACACAACCTGAATGCATTTTACAATACTGATTACCATTTTCGTGTTAATGCTTAATTTCGCGAGACTCTCTCGTTAAACCATTGTCTAATATTATAGCTATACAGAATCGATATTTTCAACACAAAAGGAAATTAAATCCAGGTTGGGAGAGGAATCAAATTCGGTTTCTTCTATAGTCGAGCACAATACCTTATCTAAATACATATGAGAAGCTACCCTATTACAGATTGAAGTACATACTTTCACTCAAAATTTGCATTTTCATGTTAAGAATCTAATTACTTAAAAATAATCCAGAATAGTGAAACTTGCGATAATGGTGATTTAAAGTATCTCCTTTTCCTTTAACAAAATACTACTTGCATAATCCGAATTAACTAAACTAGTGTTTACCTACAGCCTACAGCACTACTCATGGCAAAAAAGTAGTCATCTGTGGTGAGTAGTTGGCTCGCTTTTATATAAGGAAATTTTTTTTTATATACATAACATTAAAATTTTTAAAGATGAATATCATTCTAGTACAATTTAACGTTGACCAGCTGATCTGCTTCAAGATGGCCATCTTTTATTTTATGCAATTTATTTGACAAATAGCTTTTATTTTTATTTGGATCAGAGAACTAAATAAGGTTCTGGAAAAAGAAAAAAAAAAAAAAAAAAAAAAAAAAAAACAAGGTGCTTTTAAATACATAAAAGATTATTAGTTAAAAACTAAGGCAAATAAATGATTGGTAATATTAATTTAGTTCATATAGTAGTGTCAAGTGAACTTTTGAATTCTTATTAAAAATCTTTGAGAATAAATTGTTTAAATTGTATTGAATTTAAATAAATTCAGTGCTCCCACCGGCCTCACAGAGTTTGTATCAGATTATGGAGCAGATAAAATGGGCTTTTGTATCAGTTGGGAGCAGAAAAAATGGGCTTTTGTATCGGTTTGGAGCAGAAGAAATCGACTTTTGTCTCAGTCTAGGAGCCAAATATATCAACTTTGTACCATTTTTGGAGGATTTTTTTTCTTTATTTTTTAAATATTAAGTTATTTTCATACATCAAGGGTAAGAGCAGTTTCAAGTCTTCAAAATGATAGGAAATGTAAACGTCAGCCATCTTTCAAAACTGGATTATTTTAATATTTTTTAAAAATGATTCATAACTTATTCAAAAAGTAAGACTAATTAAACCTATAACCCTTATAAAGGTGTTTTTCAATACTTTTCTCAAAAAACAAATTATATTAAAAAAGTTTTGTTTTTTTCCTCTCTTAATAGTTAAGAATAGCTGGAAAAAAGCTTAAAATTTTCTTCTTTTTAAAAATTATTGCATTCCTTCCTTTTTTGTTTAGTAGCTAAACACTATTCTTTCAAGAAAATAATCAAAAACAAACTAATATGAAAGCTTCAGTTCAACTATTTTAAACTATTTATCAATGAAAATTTGTTTTTTAAATAGTACTTATTTAGGTTTAACTATTGTGACTATAGTAACAGTAAAATTTTGCATGAACTAAATATGCTTTCAAATTTTATCGAATAATGTTTGAAGTCTATCCGATTTTCCACCTGCAGTAATATTTATTATTTTTCTGATTAAGAAATATTCCTTTAAATTTCAATCCTAAATAGTCCCTTAACCCTAGCGTCAATGACCGAAAGTTTCCCTTACTTTCAATGACCGGGTACCGGGGTACCCATATCGAATTTCGACAGAGTAAAGCAAAAAACCAGCGCTTTCTGCAACCCCCTCCTTAAAAATAAAGCTGTTCCTTTATACCCCTGTCTAGCTAAATGTATGTAACCTGTTCTCACTGAAAAACCAAATAGTTTATTTTCCTCCTTTTACGTTTTATGCAATTTTATGCGTATCAATTACATTTTTTACATGTGTTTTGGTTTATTTTATAACAACTGATTATATAGATTGGAATTTGTATTAGTAATTATTTTACTTATTTGTATATATATTAATTGCATTTTTACTACAAGAAAAATGGAGGAATTATAATCAAGACAGTATGCAAGGTCCTTATTTGGCTTCAATAGTGATGTAAGAATATGGTCGTACGTTCCTAAAAAAAAAAAAGCTGTAATATTGCTTTCCACTTTACACCATGATAAAATTATCTTCGGAGCCAACCAAAAGCCATAAATAATTATCTGTTATAACAAAACAAAATCTGGTGTTGACACTATGGATCAAATGCTTAGGAAGTATACCTGTCTGAGGCAAACGAGGATGACCTCTCATTTTTTCTCAACATTTTGGACGTCTGCTTTAGCTGCTTACCGTAAAACGGGGTGAATAGAAACAAAACTTCTTGCATGTACATTACTCTAAATATACATGTAATGACTGCAAATTATTTGTAACTGATATTGGTTTTGAGTTGGCAACACTCAGAGGCAACAGGGAAATTATGTTGTGTTTGGTTGGCCACACTTTTTGTAGATTTTGATAGCACGTTTTTGAAGAAGTACTTTTCTGAAGATTTTTTGTCTACTTTGAACTTTCCTGGTAAGTAAAAATATATTCTATATATACAGGCCCACATAAGTGTAAAGACTAAGTTGAATATCAATATAAAATTGTAATACTTGTTCTTGGTTCTACTGTTAACCAAATGTTTTCTAAAAACTTTTACATTTCATAGGTCAGTTATTGAAATTTTTGGGGTGAATAGAAACAGCACGTTTCCGGTTTTAAAAAATGTGGTATTGCACCTCTAGATCGCAAGAAGGTTTTTTTCAATGCTTCCAGGTACCAATACTGTTGTAGACAAAAACCAGGATACCACCAACTTGAATCAATCCACTAATGCTATTAACATTAGCTTTACACATCTTCTCCAAAGTATGAGACAAGATCAGGCTCCTAAAGCCAGCAAATAGAGGACCAAAATTAATGTCACACCTAGTAAAAGTGCAGGCGTTGAGGATTTTAAAAACGTTGGTAGAGATTTAGACCCCCAACTTCACTTATTGAAGACCAAAACCCATGTTGCTCCAAACAGGTGAATCCAAGGAAAAAGCCAAGAAAAACTGAACACTTATCGAATCATCATCAGAGGATGATGGTGCCTATTCAGTGAAGGACAACGACGAAGTTCACTTCAAATTTTGTCCACTTCAGAATCTTCTGAACAAGATGAAGTTACTGGTAAGGTTAACGGAAACAAAAGTATCTCCATCAATAAAGATGACCACATGGTAGTCAAAGTATTTGGCAAAGCAAAAACATGTTTTAGATTCTATGTTTGCAAAGTTGCTTACCTTAAAGATGGTTTCTTTGGTACATTTTTAAAAAGAGAACCTGCAGCCAACCTGGAACCAACAACTTTGCTATAACTGATTTATCTTGTAGACTTTTGTCTCTATGAAAGACGTTTTTCAGAAACTTTCATCACCAGTTCTCTGCTCAAGTGCGCGTTTCAACGACATGCTATGTTTTAACGATGATCTTTCTGATTTAATATTTTGTTGATGATACCAGGAACATGGTAAACAGTTGTGTCACATTATTTCTTGTTTAGTTATAACACAATAACCCTGTGACACCCAAATAATAAACAACTATCTTGGGAATTAATTTAATATTTATTCATTTCATATTAGCAAAACATATATTTTACTGTTTCTATTCACCCTTATTTAATTTCAAAAGAAACAAACATGCTATTAAAAGGCTGTTTCTATTCACCCCTACCTGCGGGGTGATTAGAAACACCATGTTTTTTTGTTTTTTTTATTTCAAGGAAATAAAATATTAAAATAATAATACCACGAACAGGTCAGCCCTATAGAGACCTGAGTTTGGGTAATAATTTGTATTTTTTAGAGTAAGACAAATATGAAAAATTTAAAACCAAAGTTCAAAAGTGTTTCTATTTACCCCGTTTTACGGTACACTATTTATAAAAAGAATGCGATATGCATAGCCATAAAAAGAATGACCGCCGTGTATTTTTGCGTCAGTTAGGCGAAAACTTGCGTCTCAATAATTCAGGATCGGTCAACAAATATTCAAACCATGCGACATTTTTCTACCAAATCAGGTGTATAAAGTCAATTTCTCAAACAGAGTACGGCCTGCTATGCCATCTAGCTCCAGTTCTACCACAGATTTTCAGGCAAGTGCAAGAGCCAAATGAAAGAAAGCGAGTTGTTAGAGTTCGCCAAATATGTGTTTCTGCTCCCGAGAAGCTTCGGATAAAAACGAGAAAATCATCCAACACTTGTGGAAACCCAGATTGTGATGAGCATTCAATCTCGATACGCTGATGTAAAGCATGTGCTGAAATGTATTTTCCCTAATTATCTTTGCCACGATAATATGGAATAACATTTTTATAGGACATATTTTCTATTTGTAACTATGATTGTCAGGATAATAAAAATAAAAGGTATTAGAAAGTATGTTCTCTAAAATAATTTTTATCACGATAATAATAATAACAATAATAAATACTAATGAACAATAATAAACAATTATAATAATAATACATATGTGCTAATTATGAATGATGATATTTTTCATGAAATTAACTATGTGCGTTTTGCCTGTAGATGGGAAAAAGTAGTGGTTACCCGGGTACCTGGTTATTGAATTATGGTATAAAAAAGTTTTATGCGAAAAAAAACAATAATGCAATTTTCCAAAAAAGGCTGCAATAATAGGTTGAGTTCAGATTCATGTGAATAACGAGGATTAAAAGTGGTTTTGCCAAAGCTTCATTAGAAATGATATAAATTACAATGAAAGTCGCAAAAAGGTACCCGGGTACCTGGTCATAGACGCTAGGGTTAAATGCTCTTTGGGAAATAAATGGCACTAAAAGTAAATTGCCGAGTTTCATAATTTTGCAGCAAGAAAATTCAAAAACCAAATTGTATTTTTCAGTTCTATAATAGAAAGGCAAAATATTTTTTATTATATGTTGATAATTTAATGTCTTTAAAAATTTATTTATTTTTTTCCAACAATTTATTTTTACATCTTTTAAAAATTATATAATAGTTACAATTAAATTTTAAGAGCCCTAGGGCTACAGTTATTGCATTCTGAAAGCAACTAAACTGAATTAAAAGGAAAAGGAAATGGAGGATAATTTCATAACTTTCAAATCCAATTGAAAAATTGAAACTTTAAGCAAGAGTACTTTTATGAGGTCATTCATCCACACCAAAATTTCCATTTCTTCTTATAATATTGCTTAACATGTTTGCTAAAGATCATCAATTCATTAGGATATACATGCTTTTTTTTAATGATTTTTCTAACTTAACTGTAATTTTTTTACTTATTTTGTTCTTTATAATTATGTTTTATGTATTTCAATTGCTTGTGGTTATATGATATTGATTACAGAGCTTAAAGAGTAATGAGAAAAGAAACAAAAGCTGCAACTCAATGTTTAATTTTACAGCATTGAAAGTCTACCTCTAAACACTTACGGGAACAAAGATATATTTTAAAACAATGTTTTTATTTAAAATAAAAATAAATTTTATGTATCTACTTTGAGAAGAAACATTATAAATGCTTGAAATGAAAAAAATCCGATTTTTGTAGTGGATGCAAAAAGATTGCAGAACGTATGCGCTCCTTTGCTTGCACGTGGAAAGTAGGCTTAAGGAATTTTAAAGAATTATTATAATAGAGCAGCACTCTTTTAAATATCTGTTCTGTTATTGATTTTTCAGATTGATTAGTATTTCCTAAACATTAGAAAAACCAAAGTGCACTGAGGGAAAACGCTAAGTTTTTTTCCCCACGTTCCATGAAATTGTAAATTTTTAAAACTATTTCAAGAAAAACTTACTAAATAAAATGCTTAACATAAATAGTGATGAGATGAACGATTTTTCATTTCAAAAGATTTGAAATCGTCTCACTGTTTCTTCTACAAGCGTGGGATACCATCACTCATTCTGCTCAATTTTCTCATCCATATTTGAGGTTAATAAGAGAGGGTAAAGCTAATATTCTTTAAAAAACTACTTCCAAGGTGAAAAATTGGTTGACTAAAGGAAAAATGTAACAACTGATGTCAATTTTACGGTAAAAAAAATATATCTAAAATTTTTTCGATTTTTTTTCCCGAAAATCGCGATTTGGCGCAAATTTTCCGAAAAAACGCATTTTGTAGCAGCATGTAGCAGAAAAATCGTTTTGGCGCAGTTTGGCGCAGCCGTGGGAGCCCTGTAAATTTCTAATAAGGAGCACAATTCTCTTTGTTATTTCTATAATATAACATTCTATTAAATAATTTTCATTCTTATTTCAAGTATTTTGCTATTGCAGTAATAATTTAATTGCATAAATGATAAATATTTTTTATTTAATAATTTTTTGGAAAAAAAATTATTAAATAAAAAATATTAAAAACCAGCATTTTTTAAGCTGATTGTAACAACTGTGTTGCAATCCTATAAAATCAACACATAAATAAACTGTGATTCAATATTTAATTTTATAGAATTTGACAGATCATCTTAAAATATCTCGGAATTGCGTTTACATTTTTTTTACTATAGTTTAATGAAAAGAAATATAAATTTTATTTACTTTATCACAAACTTAATAAATAACTGAAGAGAAAAAAATCCATTTCTTGCAGAGGATGTAGAAAGATTGTACAAAGAAAAGTACGTATGCGTACTTTCGCGTGCACGTGGAAAGTAGGCTTAAGTAATGTTATTGCTGTAATTAAGTAGCAATCTTTTAAATTCTATTATTAGTTGTCAAAATTACTATTTTTTAAACAGTAGACAATACTACAATTCAAATCAGAACAAAAATACAAAATTTTTTTCACAAAAAGCACATCGTAAAAAATCGTTGCATTTCCAGTACTTTCGGGATCGTTTTTCAATTTCTTGGCTTTTTCGCGAGCAGCAGAAACATTATGCGTAGTAATTTTTTTAAAACAAATGCATGATTCGGGAAAGAAAAAAATCGTTTATGAGCGATAACGTGCATATTTTGCTTCAGAGCAAAATGGGTAGCACTTGAAATCCTGGTTAATTACTTCTTGCATAGAGCATGTACTTATCGGCAGTTAGTTTCGTTAATAAATCAAATATTGAAATAAGTTTGCAATTGTTTTTAAAAAATCTTAAGTTATTTTCTCTTTAAAACAAGATACTTTTTACAAAAAAAAAAAAAAAAAAATTTTCGGAAAATTCAAACTTTGCGAGAAAAGCGAAATTTTCCGTGAAAAATCGAAAAAAGCGGATTTTGAGTAAAAATTAAAAGAAAAAAGAGCAAATCTGCCGAACGGAGGAAAATTGGCATCCTTGCATTTTGAACACGCGTTTTTTTTTAAATAGAAAGAGAATTATAAAATTAATGCATTTTAAAATTAATGAATTTAAGATCGAAATATTAATTTTCGTACTAACTATTATTCGTATTTTCGATCCCGATTTTTCTAAAAGAGTTTGGTTTGGCGTTAGCGAATTTTGCGAGTTGTTGCTTTTATTCTTAATTTATAATTTCACTAAGAATACTTTTTGAGGGGGGCACTCATTCAATCTGGGTCACTTTGTCAGTATCTAACAGTATATACTTATTTAATAAAATAAATTTTGGGCTTATTAATATTATTTATAGAAATTTGTTGTTTCATTCATTTTCCGACTCTACAGAGTTTTTTTTCCTTACAAGTGAAAATTTAAATTAAAATTACACACTCGAATTTTAGTAGAAAAATTTAGTGAAGGGGAAAAAAAAAGCAAAAACTTGGAGGAAGGCGACGACCAATACGCGCAGCAATACGCTAAAGGGCCATTCTCCTGTTATGCATGGGATATTTGCACTTTTGAAGCTTGTAAAAAAATTAAATAAAATATGTATTCCTATTTTTTTGGTATCCCCCTTAGAAGCAGGACTGGTTCTCAACTTTTAGGTGCAAAACAATAATTGCACCTTAAATGTGTAAAAACCGATTTAATATGTTCGTTATGCACGGGACTCAGAATTTTTTTTTTTCCCTTCACTGACTTCTATGTGTCACAAACTCTGAATTTAGAACTTCTATTTTGCCATTGTATTTTTTCCTAATAGCTAATTAGTTTCTCTATCATATTATGTTATATTTTTGCCAATTGCATTTTTAAATAAAATTTAAAATTTATTTAAGCTGTGTTATGCACAGGACATCTTAATGCATACCTGCCAACCTCCAAGAGAAAAAATCCTGAAGATTTTTCGATCAAATCCTGAAGTTTTTCAATAACGTAACCTCCCCCCCCCCTAAGCATAAAGACATACATCATATTACAGTATAAATACTTAAACTCCTCCGCATTACTTTAACTGTTTTTTAATTCAAATAAAAATTAGAAGAAAAAAAAAATGAAATGACAATGTCTACTTTTGGAAAGTATTTATTTCGCAAATTGAAAAATAGAGAGGATAGAAAATCCAATTTATAAAATATATTAAATGACAACAATTAACTTAAACACTAAAAAATTATATACTCATAATTAAGAAATACCTGCGCTCATGCTCTGATAGGCCAAGAACGTAAAAGCACTTAGCCTACTGCGCACCGCATTCATATTGAAGTGCAGATTCCCACATCCCCATCTGATTAGTGGATTCGCCCAAGGTGTTACTTTTTATGGCAACCTACTACTCGCAACTCTCTACTGAATGCTACCAGCCGCTGCTACTGCCCTTGTGAAAGTACGCAAGTAAAGTCAGTGAGCACAGCTTAATTGGCGCATTATGGCTGAAATTGGCGTGATGGAAAAAATTCTCAAAAGGAAAACAGAAACCCGGAAGATTTCTTTCCCGTACAGAAGCCCGGAAGAAAAGGAGTTTTTCTTGAAAACTTCCAGATTTTCCAGAAGAGTTGGCAGGTATGCTAATGTTATGCACAGGACATGTCTGAATTTCTCTATATAAGCAGTTAGAATTCAAAAATTAGGGTGGTAATTAAATTCCTGATGAAATAAAACCTATTGTAGGTAGCCATAATTCAGATAAAATATTGAAGGAGGGAAAATTGTTTTTTTTTTAAATTTAATTAATATTTATTTATTTAATGTTTTCTATTTCTAATGGGCTGCATATATATTGGTATTTATTTAATGTTGTAAAACATAACTGATAACATTTGTTAGTGGAAAGTGCAATACTTCTTTAATATGTTCCAATACTTCTGAGAAAGAAAAAAATACTGTAAAAGCTTTCATTCAAAAAAATTATGATGAAATTCAGTTAAATGCTACTTAAAAAACTTATTTTTTTAAGAAATAATATGGTCAGATGGCCCTTCATCTGAATTTAAAAACAGATGCATGACCTTGCTGCTACAAGAACTTAGCATTAAATACAAAGAAACTTTCCACTGGAAATATTTTGCAACAGCACACTGTAAAGGTGTGGTGGATGGAATTGGTGGTAAAGCAAAATGTTTAGTATGAAATTGATAGCCATATATTAAACATCTCACTTCTTAGTAACATATTCCGCTAGCGTCCCAACACATTTTAGACGTGTAACAGATGGGCGGTGCCGGGAAGTGACGTACTCGAGCATGACGTCACCGGCTCCTGACCCAATCATGGATCGCACGTGCGTTGGGCGTTACCCTAACGGAATCTGTATGACAGGGATGCACAAACATTTCTGGGTGAAGGGCCAAAAAATTAGAAAGCATCAGGTTGGGGGCCAAAGTAACGTAATGTTTTATTCATAAAAATATTTCAGTTTTTGTTTAGAAGTAATATGTACAAAAACATGTATTAATAATTACTGTACTCAGGAACAGATTTTTAAATAAAAGTTTTAAAAAATTAATGTAAATGAATTCAACCAAAATGAGGTATAAGATTTATAAACAATTAATTCCACAACATTTATATATATCAATGAAGTGATTGGTCAAAGGACAAAAAAGAGGAATACTAAAATTTTTTACAAAAATGTATGCAAATTATGAAAATGAAACAAATGGAAAATAAAAAGGTAATTTAAACTAAGAAAAACACAGCATTATTCTCTAAATAATAACTTTCTTTATAATTTAGATAATTTTTCTTTGCCATTTTATAATGTAAAATTTAAAATATATATTAAGAGTTAAAATGAGAAATTAATTAAAAGTGCGAATATAAATACAGAAGAAAAAAACACATATATTAAATAGCAAAATCCAATTGCTATGAGTCTGTACATCACGTTAAACCCTTGCAATTCAGAATTACTACTAGTCAATTTGGCTGGTAGAATTGTTTTTCTAACTAACCATTTACAAATCTTATTAGTTAAATTGGCATAGTAATATTACATTTATACATTGCTAGATGGACGTAATAAAAAAAATGTTAAAATGATTCCTTTATCAAAAATCCACATATTATATTGTTCCATGGCATATAATTAAATTTAAATCCTTTAATCACTAGTTTTCCTGCAGATTAGAAATTGATCGTTTTTTATTTATTCATTTCCTAACTACATATCAACATTAAAATTTTCCTAAATATATATTAACAATAAAAATTTTAAATTTTAATGATAAATTACACTTAATAAAGTAAAATAATTATTCATATTGATATTATTAATTCTGAAAATTAATGTTTAATTAATAAATTTTAATTCATTCATTACTACTAGTCAACTTGGCTAGTAGAATTGTTCTTTTAACTAACCATTTACAAAACCTTATTAGTTAAATTGGCATAGTAATACAGTACAGAACCTCTTATCCGGAAACCAGAAAACCGGGAATTTTTTCGTGAATTTCCCGTCATTTTTGAAAAGTTCGCGTTTTTTTTGCCCATTTAGTGAAAATGCGAAATTTTTAAATGCCTTTTAAAATACGCGTTTTTCCGTTACAAGTAACATATTCAGTGTTTATAAGTCTAAAAACGATGTTTTTTAGGGGAGGGGGGCGTCAACTTACCTTGCAGATGAAAATTAGAAAAAAAAATCTCCAACTATACTTGAGAAAAATCTTCTTTTTCTATATTTTACATATAGGACCTATAAGACCTTTTCCATATTTTATTTCAATAATTAAACATGAAAGAAATAAGTAATTAGATTCTTCTACATTTATTTAATTGTCTCGTCAGTATTCGAAGACGAATTGCAAACAAAAGTCGGACTATATGAAAGTTCAGAAAATTTCTAATACGGCAGATTCGCGAATTTTCCGCAATAGCTGATAGTGTGAAAATTAAACCTCGTTTATTTTTGTTTTGTATATTTTTTTATTTATTTAAGAGCTGTAATAAGGTAATAAGAACTTAAAATTGATATTAAGGCAACAAAAACTGCAACTGTGAAAATGAATTCTTTATTAAAATTGAATTCGCAAAAGCGAAGTTCTTTTTACACGAGTATAAAATTTGAGCGTTTCTTCATGTAAACATGCTTCTTACATTTTGTTTTCCTTCTTTTTGAAATCATTTATTACTGTAAAAATAATTGATGATCGCATTTTACGAAATTAATAATTAGATAAACAAGATGTCCGATTCGGAAAGCATCCAAATGGTGCTACACCCGAACGATGACAAAGAGCAAGATAGGGATGCAGACGAAAATAATAACATTTTGCTTGCTATGCTAACAATCGTTGCTTTGAATTAATTAAAGAAATTATAGCAGGAACGGGAAAAAATTCTTTTATAGACGAAATAACGCACATAATAATGGCTGTTCGAAAAATCCAGCAATCGAATTTTTGCCCATTTCCCGATAAGCTGAACTTTACATAATGAAGAGGAACTTTACACAATAGCTCAGAACCAGATGACAATGCAATATTCTACCAACTTTATCATGATTTGATTAGTTTCTGAAGTATTTCCAATAAAATAAAAAAACATACGGCGATTAGTTCCGAAAATTGCGATCAAAATTCAGTAGCGGCGCTGCGCTCGTATTTTTTTACCTCGCTTTTTCGTAAGCTTTTTTTTCTTTCGTATTTTTTTAAATTTTATTATAATTATTCTTTTTTATCAACTATATTAGCAGGCCAATTCAAAAGGCTCGGTGGGCCAGTTTTGGCCTGCGGGCCATAGTTTGTGCATCCCTGCTGTATGATATGTAAATGAGGGAAGGGATATTTAAGCGGTCTGTCTGCCGATTCAAGGGCTGACCATTGCACGTAAGAGGTTATGTAAGCCGACCGACTTTGGCTCTTGACGGGCTGTTAAGCTCTGAGCGTCTTTTGTTATACCGGTGATTACCATCCCGGTCTTCGTTTAACTACACCTCTTTTAACTAGTCATTTTACAGAAATGATGGTCTAAGTTTTTGAGTAATAGTATGAACGTATTTTTTGTAATGTTCTAAGAGCTTAAATAAAGCCTTTAATTTATTTTAAACTTGTCTTCTGAATTTTCTGACTCTGCTAAAAATGTATCAAGTATAAGAAGAACTTTGTTGTATGACAACAAGAATGGTTATGGGCTAATTGCCATAATCAGTAACGTATCTATTGTTGCCCAGAAGACCAAAAATCAAAAATCCCCGATGTCGGCGATAATCCGAAACGGGGGGGCCAACAACTAATTTGAAGTTAAGTTTTTCAACTAAGAGACTCTGAAAATTCGAGATGGCTGTTTCCACCATTACTGTGGACAAACTAAAAGAAGACAACTACCAGGACTGGTCATCATATATGATGTACTTATTGATTGAAAGGAATTATTGGAAGATTGTAACGAGAGAAGAGAAAGAACCAGCAATTACAAAAGAAGGAAAAGTCTCGGAAGCAGATATAGAAAACTTCAATAAAAGAAAAAGATCCGCGCTGTCCTTAATATATCTGCACATAGAGTCGAAGTACCGGAAGTTGATGGGAATGACTGAAGATCCGGCAGAAGCGTGGTATCGTCTCAAAGCTCATTATCTACCTGACAACAGGAGTATGGAAATGTACCTTTTTTCGGGGTTCCTGAATTGCAGAAAAGAACAAAATGAAAAAGTCAACTTGTACGCTTCAAGACTATAGGAGTTTTACGACCGCAGCATTTGACGAAAACGGACTATCGGAAAATTTCCTGTGCTACCAGTTATTACGTCACCTGCCAGAAAATTTTGAGACCACTGTACAGAACATTTTGAAATATGACGACAAAGATTTCGAATATGAGAAAATTATCACGGAATTGGTGGCCAAAGAAAACAGATTATCCCTGAAGGAAAAGGACTCTGGAGAAGTCTTCGCCAAGTCATCGTTCGTCAGAAACAAAAGTACAGTCGAACCTCGTTTTCACGACACCCGGATGACAGGTCACTCCGGATGTCACGTCACTTTTTCAAAGTCCCGAACTTGCAACCTATAATTTTAATGTTAAATAACTCCGCAATTCACGACACTACTTTATTGTGCCACTCCGTTTATGACGACACTTCAAATTGTTACAATGGGCTCAATTTTATTTTTTTAACTGAAACCTTTCAGTAAAATAATGAAGATTTCAAGAAAAGTTTTTCCTAAAATTCCTGAAAATGGATTAGTGATAAGTGCTATCAACCTATAGTGGAGAAAATCCCCAGCCCCCTCGAATCTAACAATCGCGAGCCAGCAAGGCGTGCGCAGAAGCTTTGAAAGCGACAGGTGGAAAGATAAAGTTGCGCTGCAGGTTTACTTGAACTTCTTCGAATTAAGGGATTTGACGTACAGAAAGATTTTTACAATTGTCAACATTGACAGTCACAAGAAAAGAGTGACAAGTTTCATTTGCATTGCTCCTAGGATTAATAAGTCTCTACTCAGCAGTACTTCAGAAAAGGATAAAGGGACAAGGAGAAAGAAAGCACCCATTTTGAAACTCGACTTTTGTTTCTGAAATCCCAGGGACGTACACAGATTTTAATTTCCAGTCAGAAAGAGTTTAGGAAAATAGGGCAGGGAAGAACCACTATGGCTATTCAACTGCTGTTGAAGTTAAATGGTCATTGTCAATGAGCTTTTAAAAATGAGTGCAATAATCCCCCTTTTAGACTGCCAATTTGATAGAAAGCATCTTTGTTCAAAAACTTCCAAATAAAACAGAGGCGTTGAATTGCATTGATGTCGTAGAAAAGTACCTTTCTTCCCTGGAAGAAGCTAAACAGGAAGATTTTGACTTTCTGTACAAATTACACAGAAAAATTTTAAATTGTAAATCAAAAAGTAAGCAAACCCTTATTGGAAAAGATTTTCGTGAAAAATAAAAAGCAAGTTATTTCTTAATGTTTTTGCATTGATTTATGAAATGATACAAAATTACGGAAATTGAATCTAATTTAAAATGTAAAATAATTAATATAAAGCCTTGAATGCATTATTATATTATATGTTCTTTAAATTGTGATTTGAAGTAATTCCGGTTAAGACGTCGCTCCGCTTATGACGACACTTTGAGAAAGTATGCAGGGTGTCGTGATAACGAGTTTCGACTGTAATTACAAGAATAGAATCATAAGATGTCATCATTGCGGAAAAGCAGGCCACATACGACGAAACTGCTGGAAAAATAGGGAAACCAAGAATTCCATCAAGAAAGACTACCCGGCAAGGAGTAGTAGTCCATCCAGCTACTCACAACAGACAAGAGGGAGACCAGGAAAGAAATTTCAAAGAAATGGCGAAAGAAGGTCAGGATCCCCATCTGCTGAACGCTGTAAGTACGGGAGTTACTTTATCTGTGAGGCCAATACAATTGACTCAAGAGATGAAAACGTGTGGTTATTTGATACCGCCTTCTCGCATCATTTTTGTCGTAATAGACAGGATTTTGTTAATTTTGTTCCTTTAAAGGGAAAAGAGTTGGCTGTTGCTGTTAAAGGTCGAAAATTCCCGATTGAAGGGAAAGGCCAGGCTATGCTTAAATTTAACAATTATAAAATTTGGTTAAATGATGTTATTTATTCACCAAAATTAAGGAGAAATCTTTTATCAGGGCCTAAATGTGATATTGGTGGTGCAACTATTACAGGGGGTGGAGGTTTGATGGAGATATCAGGTAGGAAAGGTACCATAAAAGCTAGACTCAAAAATGGAGTTTATGTTATAAAACCGGATAAAGTAAAAGAAAATTTAAAAAATTCTAGTCAAAATTCTAATTTGTATCGGGAAAATTGTAATAACTCTAGTCATTTTTCTAAAATTAAAGTTTCAAATGTAGAAAAAATTGAAAATTGGCATAAGAAATTCGCGCACGTTAATACTGAAAGTATTAAACGAACTCGCGATTTGCAAGGTGTCAGGGGAATGCCTAATATCAAAAGTACTAAACTGCATTGTGAAAATTGTAAGCTAGGAAAATTTAGAAGAGTTTCTTTTAAACCAATTAATAAAATTAGATCTCATTATCCTTTAGAATTACTGCACGCTGACGTCTGGGGAAAATGTAATATAAGAGGTCGTAACGGCGAGGAATATTACTTGTCGATTATCGACGATTTTTCGCGAAAAACCTCCCTTTACCCAATTAGGGAGAAAAGCCAAGTGGCAAGCATTTTATGCAACATATCAAAAGAGTGAAGAGGTTTCTCGAAAGAAAGGTAAAATTTATTAGAACAGACAACGGTAGTGAATTCGTTAATAAAACTTTTGATGATTTTTGTAACCAAAATGGAATTGTTCATGAATTAACTAATGTGTACAGCCCAGAGATGAATGGTGTAGCAGAAGTATTTAACAGGATGGTAGCAGATGGTGCAAGGGTACTTTTAGAAGAAAGCGGACTGGACAAAATTTTCTGGCCAGACTCTATGCTTCATTTCACGTACACTTGGAACTGTATCTGCCATACCGATCAGGAGAAAACTCCATTTGAGCTATATGGGGGGGAATAAACCATCTGTAAGACATCTCCAACCATTCGGGGTTATAGCTTATGCTGGTGTTCCTAAACAGCAGAGGAGAAAACTAGACTTAAAAGCTAAAAAGGGTGTACTTATTGGTGACACGTTCAGGATATAGAATTTGGTTTCCTGATACTGATAAAGTAATAGAAAGCATTAATGTGTCATTTAAGGAAAATAGCTTTTTTAGAAATGAATTTAATGAAATACGCAGTGGAGCAGTATTGGGCCACATTACCTGGTCAGAATCCCCAGATTCCGAGAATAAGTCTGAACGCGAAGAAACGATCCAAATCCAGATTCCTGATTTACCGGAAGTCGAGGAAAGCGCGAGTGAAAGTGAATCTGAAAGGGGGGACGAAAATTTATCCAAAATTTCTTCTGGCGAAGAAAGCTCAAAAACACTGCGGGAAACAACTTGGGAGCGAAAAGTAGTTCCGCGACCTGATGGTACTAGGAATGATATTTATTTTTACGAAAAAAATAAGAAAACTAGGTTAAGATCTTTAAATGATGTGATAAAAATAATCTGTACTTTAATTCTCAAATTTTTAGTTGTAAAGGAAATGATTTATATGAAGGAGAAATTCCGAAGGAGGAGCAATCTTTAAATTCAAGTTTTACACGAGCATGACTAGATGGTGGGTGATGTAGAAATTCCTAAAATGTATGAACAAGCACTAAAATCAAGCGAAAGCGCTTATTGGCAAAATGCCATGGAAAAGGAAATTCAAGTCATGAATGAGCGTGATGTATGGAGTTTATCGGCATTGAAAGGAAAAGTTGAACCAATTAAATACCGCTGGGTTTTTACCGTAAAAAGAGATGAAAAGGGCAAAATTTTAACTTTTAAAGCTCGTCTCGTAGCAATGGGGAGTAGTCAGATAAAAGGGCAAATATATGACAAAACCTTCAGCCCAGTTGTTAATTTTAGTATTATTCGGTTTTTCTTTACGTTACTTGTTGTTTTAAATAAATGGAAACATATTCAATGTGATATTCGAAGTGCATACTTGTACGCTCCGCTAAAGGATTGCATTTTTATGTGTCAGCCTCCTGGATTTATCGTAAAAGGGAAAGAAAATTTTTATTGTAAGTTAAACAGGGCCATTTATGGGTTGCATCAAAGAGGGAGATTATGGTTTATGGAAATTGATAGTGTTTTAGGTAATTTAGGTTTTAGCAAATTTTCGGGTTGTAATTGCATATATGTTTCTTAATAAAGTAAAATAATTATTCATATTGATATTATTAATTCTGAAAATTAATGTTTAATTAATAAATTTTAATTCATTCATTACTACTAGTCAACTTGGCTAGTAGAATTGTTCTTTTAACTAACCATTTACAAAACCTTATTAGTTAAATTGGCATAGTAATACAGTACAGAACCTCTTATCCGGAAACCAGAAAACCGGGAATTTTTTCGTGAATTTCCCGTCATTTTTGAAAAGTTCGCGTTTTTTTTGCCCATTTAGTGAAAATGCGAAATTTTTAAATGCCTTTTAAAATACGCGTTTTTCCGTTACAAGTAACATATTCAGTGTTTATCAGTCTAAAAACGATGTTTTTTAGGGGAGGGGGGCGTCAACTTACCTTGCAGATGAAAATTAGAAAAAAAAATCTCCAACTATACTTGAGAAAAATCTTCTTTTTCTATATTTTACATATAGGACCTATAAGACCTTTTCCATATTTTATTTCAATAATTAAACATGAAAGAAATAAGTAATTAGATTCTTCTACATTTATTTAATTGTCTCGTCAGTATTCGAAGACGAATTGCAAACAAAAGTCGGACTATATGAAAGTTCAGAAAATTTCTAATACGGCAGATTCGCGAATTTTCCGCAATAGCTGATAGTGTGAAAATTAAACCTCGTTTATTTTTGTTTTGTATATTTTTTTATTTATTTAAGAGCTGTAACAAGGTAATAAGAACTTAAAATTGATATTAAGGCAACAAAAACTGCAACTGTGAAAATGAATTCTTTATTAAAATTGAATTCGCAAAAGCGAAGTTCTTTTTACACGAGTATAAAATTTGAGCGTTTCTTCATGTAAACATGCTTCTTACATTTTGTTTTCCTTCTTTTTGAAATCATTTATTACTGTAAAAATAATTGATGATCGCATTTTACGAAATTAATAATTAGATAAACAAGATGTCCGATTCGGAAAGCATCCAAATGGTGCTACACCCGAACGATGACAAAGAGCAAGATAGGGATGCAGACGAAAATAATAACATTTTGCTTGCTATGCTAACAATCGTTGCTTTGAATTAATTAAAGAAATTATAGCAGGAACGGGAAAAAATTCTTTTATAGACGAAATAACGCACATAATAATGGCTGTTCGAAAAATCCAGCAATCGAATTTTTGCCCATTTCCCGATAAGCTGAACTTTACATAATGAAGAGGAACTTTACACAATAGCTCAGAACCAGATGACAATGCAATATTCTACCAACTTTATCATGATTTGATTAGTTTCTGAAGTATTTCCAATAAAATAAAAAAACATACGGCGATTAGTTCCGAAAATTGCGATCAAAATTCAGTAGCGGCGCTGCGCTCGTATTTTTTTACCTCGCTTTTTCGTAAGCTTTTTTTTCTTTCGTATTTTTTAAATTTTATTATAATTATTCTTTTTTATCAACTATATTAGCAGGCCAATTCAAAAGGCTCGGTGGGCCAGTTTTGGCCTGCGGGCCATAGTTTGTGCATCCCTGCTGTATGATATGTAAATGAGGGAAGGGATATTTAAGCGGTCTGTCTGCCGATTCAAGGGCTGACCATTGCACGTAAGAGGTTATGTAAGCCGACCGACTTTGGCTCTTGACGGGCTGTTAAGCTCTGAGCGTCTTTTGTTATACCGGTGATTACCATCCCGGTCTTCGTTTAACTACACCTCTTTTAACTAGTCATTTTACAGAAATGATGGTCTAAGTTTTTGAGTAATAGTATGAACGTATTTTTTGTAATGTTCTAAGAGCTTAAATAAAGCCTTTAATTTATTTTAAACTTGTCTTCTGAATTTTCTGACTCTGCTAAAAATGTATCAAGTATAAGAAGAACTTTGTTGTATGACAACAAGAATGGTTATGGGCTAATTGCCATAATCAGTAACGTATCTATTGTTGCCCAGAAGACCAAAAATCAAAAATCCCCGATGTCGGCGATAATCCGAAACGGGGGGGGCCAACAACTAATTTGAAGTTAAGTTTTTCAACTAAGAGACTCTGAAAATTCGAGATGGCTGTTTCCACCATTACTGTGGACAAACTAAAAGAAGACAACTACCAGGACTGGTCATCATATATGATGTACTTATTGATTGAAAGGAATTATTGGAAGATTGTAACGAGAGAAGAGAAAGAACCAGCAATTACAAAAGAAGGAAAAGTCTCGGAAGCAGATATAGAAAACTTCAATAAAAGAAAAAGATCCGCGCTGTCCTTAATATATCTGCACATAGAGTCGAAGTACCGGAAGTTGATGGAATGACTGAAGATCCGGCAGAAGCGTGGTATCGTCTCAAAGCTCATTATCTACCTGACAACAGGAGTATGGAAATGTACCTTTTTTCGGGGTTCCTGAATTGCAGAAAAGAACAAAATGAAAAAGTCAACTTGTACGCTTCAAGACTATAGGAGTTTTACGACCGCAGCATTTGACGAAAACGGACTATCGGAAAATTTCCTGTGCTACCAGTTATTACGTCACCTGCCAGAAAATTTTGAGACCACTGTACAGAACATTTTGAAATATGACGACAAAGATTTCGAATATGAGAAAATTATCACGGAATTGGTGGCCAAAGAAAACAGATTATCCCTGAAGGAAAAGGACTCTGGAGAAGTCTTCGCCAAGTCATCGTTCGTCAGAAACAAAAGTACAGTCGAACCTCGTTTTCACGACACCCGGATGACAGGTCACTCCGGATGTCACGTCACTTTTTCAAAGTCCCGAACTTGCAACCTATAATTTTAATGTTAAATAACTCCGCAATTCACGACACTACTTTATTGTGCCACTCCGTTTATGACGACACTTCAAATTGTTACAATGGGCTCAATTTTATTTTTTTAACTGAAACCTTTCAGTAAAATAATGAAGATTTCAAGAAAAGTTTTTCCTAAAATTCCTGAAAATGGATTAGTGATAAGTGCTATCAACCTATAGTGGAGAAAATCCCCAGCCCCCTCGAATCTAACAATCGCGAGCCAGCAAGGCGTGCGCAGAAGCTTTGAAAGCGACAGGTGGAAAGATAAAGTTGCGCTGCAGGTTTACTTGAACTTCTTCGAATTAAGGGATTTGACGTACAGAAAGATTTTTACAATTGTCAACATTGACAGTCACAAGAAAAGAGTGACAAGTTTCATTTGCATTGCTCCTAGGATTAATAAGTCTCTACTCAGCAGTACTTCAGAAAAGGATAAAGGGACAAGGAGAAAGAAAGCACCCATTTTGAAACTCGACTTTTGTTTCTGAAATCCCAGGGACGTACACAGATTTTAATTTCCAGTCAGAAAGAGTTTAGGAAAATAGGGCAGGGAAGAACCACTATGGCTATTCAACTGCTGTTGAAGTTAAATGGTCATTGTCAATGAGCTTTTAAAAATGAGTGCAATAATCCCCCTTTTAGACTGCCAATTTGATAGAAAGCATCTTTGTTCAAAAACTTCCAAATAAAACAGAGGCGTTGAATTGCATTGATGTCGTAGAAAAGTACCTTTCTTCCCTGGAAGAAGCTAAACAGGAAGATTTTGACTTTCTGTACAAATTACACAGAAAAATTTTAAATTGTAAATCAAAAAGTAAGCAAACCCTTATTGGAAAAGATTTTCGTGAAAAATAAAAAGCAAGTTATTTCTTAATGTTTTTGCATTGATTTATGAAATGATACAAAATTACGGAAATTGAATCTAATTTAAAATGTAAAATAATTAATATAAAGCCTTGAATGCATTATTATATTATATGTTCTTTAAATTGTGATTTGAAGTAATTCCGGTTAAGACGTCGCTCCGCTTATGACGACACTTTGAGAAAGTATGCAGGGTGTCGTGATAACGAGTTTCGACTGTAATTACAAGAATAGAATCATAAGATGTCATCATTGCGGAAAAGCAGGCCACATACGACGAAACTGCTGGAAAAATAGGGAAACCAAGAATTCCATCAAGAAAGACTACCCGGCAAGGAGTAGTAGTCCATCCAGCTACTCACAACAGACAAGAGGGAGACCAGGAAAGAAATTTCAAAGAAATGGCGAAAGAAGGTCAGGATCCCCATCTGCTGAACGCTGTAAGTACGGGAGTTACTTTATCTGTGAGGCCAATACAATTGACTCAAGAGATGAAAACGTGTGGTTATTTGATACCGCCTTCTCGCATCATTTTTGTCGTAATAGACAGGATTTTGTTAATTTTGTTCCTTTAAAGGGAAAAGAGTTGGCTGTTGCTGTTAAAGGTCGAAAATTCCCGATTGAAGGGAAAGGCCAGGCTATGCTTAAATTTAACAATTATAAAATTTGGTTAAATGATGTTATTTATTCACCAAAATTAAGGAGAAATCTTTTATCAGGGCCTAAATGTGATATTGGTGGTGCAACTATTACAGGGGGTGGAGGTTTGATGGAGATATCAGGTAGGAAAGGTACCATAAAAGCTAGACTCAAAAATGGAGTTTATGTTATAAAACCGGATAAAGTAAAAGAAAATTTAAAAAATTCTAGTCAAAATTCTAATTTGTATCGGGAAAATTGTAATAACTCTAGTCATTTTTCTAAAATTAAAGTTTCAAATGTAGAAAAAATTGAAAATTGGCATAAGAAATTCGCGCACGTTAATACTGAAAGTATTAAACGAACTCGCGATTTGCAAGGTGTCAGGGGAATGCCTAATATCAAAAGTACTAAACTGCATTGTGAAAATTGTAAGCTAGGAAAATTTAGAAGAGTTTCTTTTAAACCAATTAATAAAATTAGATCTCATTATCCTTTAGAATTACTGCACGCTGACGTCTGGGGAAAATGTAATATAAGAGGTCGTAACGGCGAGGAATATTACTTGTCGATTATCGACGATTTTTCGCGAAAAACCTCCCTTTACCCAATTAGGGAGAAAAGCCAAGTGGCAAGCATTTTATGCAACATATCAAAAGAGTGAAGAGGTTTCTCGAAAGAAAGGTAAAATTTATTAGAACAGACAACGGTAGTGAATTCGTTAATAAAACTTTTGATGATTTTTGTAACCAAAATGGAATTGTTCATGAATTAACTAATGTGTACAGCCCAGAGATGAATGGTGTAGCAGAAGTATTTAACAGGATGGTAGCAGATGGTGCAAGGGTACTTTTAGAAGAAAGCGGACTGGACAAAATTTTCTGGCCAGACTCTATGCTTCATTTCACGTACACTTGGAACTGTATCTGCCATACCGATCAGGAGAAAACTCCATTTGAGCTATATGGGGGGGAATAAACCATCTGTAAGACATCTCCAACCATTCGGGGTTATAGCTTATGCTGGTGTTCCTAAACAGCAGAGGAGAAAACTAGACTTAAAAGCTAAAAAGGGTGTACTTATTGGTGACACGTTCAGGATATAGAATTTGGTTTCCTGATACTGATAAAGTAATAGAAAGCATTAATGTGTCATTTAAGGAAAATAGCTTTTTTAGAAATGAATTTAATGAAATACGCAGTGGAGCAGTATTGGGCCACATTACCTGGTCAGAATCCCCAGATTCCGAGAATAAGTCTGAACGCGAAGAAACGATCCAAATCCAGATTCCTGATTTACCGGAAGTCGAGGAAAGCGCGAGTGAAAGTGAATCTGAAAGGGGGGACGAAAATTTATCCAAAATTTCTTCTGGCGAAGAAAGCTCAAAAACACTGCGGGAAACAACTTGGGAGCGAAAAGTAGTTCCGCGACCTGATGGTACTAGGAATGATATTTATTTTTACGAAAAAAATAAGAAAACTAGGTTAAGATCTTTAAATGATGTGATAAAAATAATCTGTACTTTAATTCTCAAATTTTTAGTTGTAAAGGAAATGATTTATATGAAGGAGAAATTCCGAAGGAGGAGCAATCTTTAAATTCAAGTTTTACACGAGCATGACTAGATGGTGGGTGATGTAGAAATTCCTAAAATGTATGAACAAGCACTAAAATCAAGCGAAAGCGCTTATTGGCAAAATGCCATGGAAAAGGAAATTCAAGTCATGAATGAGCGTGATGTATGGAGTTTATCGGCATTGAAAGGAAAAGTTGAACCAATTAAATACCGCTGGGTTTTTACCGTAAAAAGAGATGAAAAGGGCAAAATTTTAACTTTTAAAGCTCGTCTCGTAGCAATGGGGAGTAGTCAGATAAAAGGGCAAATATATGACAAAACCTTCAGCCCAGTTGTTAATTTTAGTATTATTCGGTTTTTCTTTACGTTACTTGTTGTTTTAAATAAATGGAAACATATTCAATGTGATATTCGAAGTGCATACTTGTACGCTCCGCTAAAGGATTGCATTTTTATGTGTCAGCCTCCTGGATTTATCGTAAAAGGGAAAGAAAATTTTTATTGTAAGTTAAACAGGGCCATTTATGGGTTGCATCAAAGAGGGAGATTATGGTTTATGGAAATTGATAGTGTTTTAGGTAATTTAGGTTTTAGCAAATTTTCGGGTTGTAATTGCATATATGTTTCTTAATGAAGTAAAATAATTATTCATATTGATATTATTAATTCTGAAAATTAATTTTTAATTAATAAATTTTAATTCATTCATTACTACTAGTCAACTTGGCTAGTAGAATTGTTCTTTTAACTAACCATTTACAAAACTTTATTAGTTAAATTGGCATAGTAATACAGTACAGAACCTCTTATCCGGAAACCAGAAAACCGGGAATTTTTTCGTGAATTTCCCGTCATTTTTGAAAAGTTCGCGTTTTTTTGCCCATTTAGTGAAAATGCGAAAATTTTAAATGCCTTTTAAAATACGCATTTTTCCGTTACAAGTAACATATTCAGTGTTTATAAGTCTAAAAACGATGTTTTTTAGGGGAGGGGGGCGTCAACTTACCTTGCAGATGAAAATTAGAAAAAAAAATCTCCAACTATACTTGAGAAAAATCTTCTTTTTCCATATTTTACATAGGACCTATAAGACCTTTTCCATATTTTATTTCAATAATTAAACATGAAAGAAATAAGTAATTAGATTCTTGTATATTTATTTAATTGTCTCGTCAGTATTCAAAGACGAATTGCAAACAAAAGTCGGACTATATGAAAGTTCAGAAAACTTTCAAAACGAAAGTTCAGAAACGTTCTAAGAAAGTTCAGAAACGGCAGATTCGCGAATTTTCCGCAATAGCTGATAGTGTGAAAATTAAACCTTGTTTATTTTTGTTTTGTATATTTTTTTATTTATTTAAGAGCTGTAATAAGGTAATAAGAACTTAAAATTGATATTAAGGCAACAAAAACTGCAACTGTGAAAATGAATTCTTTATTAAAATCGAATTCGCAAAAGCGAAGTTCTTTTTACACAAGTATAAAATTTGAGCGTTTCTTCATGTAAACATGCTTCTTACATTTTGTTTTCCTTCTTTTTGAAATCATTTATTACTGTAAAAATAATTGATGATCGGATTTTACGAAATTAATAATTAGATAAACAAGATGTCCTATTCGGAAAGCATCCAAATGGTGCTACACCCGAACGATGACAAAGAACAAGATAGGGATGCAGACGAAAATAATAACATTTTGCTTGCTATGCTAACAATCGTTGCTTTGAATTAACTAAAGAAATTATAGCAGGAACGGGAAAAAATTCTTTTATAGACGAAATAACGCACATAATAATGGCTGTTCGAAAAATCCAGCAATCGAATTTTCGACCATTTCCCGATAAGCTGAACTTTACATAATGAAGAGGAACTTTACACAATAGCTCAGAACCAGATGACAATGCAATATTCTACCAACTTTATCATGATTTGATTAGTTTCTGAAGTATTTCCAATAAAATAAAAAAACATACGGCGATTAGTTCCGAAAATTGCGATCAAATTCAGTAGCGGCGCTGCGCTAGTATTCTTTTACCTCGCTTTTTCTTAAGCTTTTTTTTCTTTCGTATTTTTTAAAATTTTATTATAATTATTCTTTTTTATCAACTATATTAGCGGGCCAATTCAAAAGGCTCGGCGGGCCAGTTTTTGGCCTGCGGGCCATAGTTTGTGCATCCCTGCTGTATGATATGTAAATGAGGGAAGGGATATTTAAGCGGTCTGTCTGCCGATTCAAGGACAGACCATTGCACGTAAGAGGTTATGCAAGCCAACCGACTTTGGGTCTTGACGGGCTGTAAAGCTCTGAGCGTCTTTTGTTATACCGGTGATTACCATCCCGGTCTTAGTTTAACTACACCTCTTTTAACTAGTCATTTTACAGAAATGTTGGTCTAAGTTTTTGAGTAATAGTATGAACGTATTTTTTATAATGTTCTAAGAGCTTAAATAAAGCCTTTAATTTATTTTAAACTTGTCTTCTGAATTTTCTGACTCTGCTAAAAATGTATCAAGTATAAGAAGAACTTTGTTGTATGGCAACAAGAATGGTTATGGGCTAATTGCCATAATCAGTAACGCATCTATTGTTGCCCAGAAGACCAAAAATCAAAAATCCCCGATGTCGGCGATAATCCGAAACGGGGGGGCCAACAACTAATTTGAAGTTGAGTTTTTCAACTAAGAGACTCTGAAAATTCGAGATGGCTGTTTCCACCATTACTGTGGACAAACTAAAAGAAGACAACTACCAGGATTGGTCATCAGATATGATGTACTTATTGATTGAAAGAAATTATTAGAAGATTGTAACGAGAGAAGAGAAAGAACCAGCAATTACAAAAGAAGGAAAAGTCTCGGAAGCAGATATAGAAAACTTCGATAAAAGAAAAAGATCCGCGCTGTCCTTAATATATCTGCACATAGAGTCGAAGTACCGGAAGTTGATGGGAATGACTGAAGATCCGGCAGAAGCGTGGGATCGTCTCAAAGCTCATTATCTACCTGACAACAGGAGTATGGAAATGTACCTTTTTTCGGGGTTCCTGAATTGCAGAAAAGAACAAAATGAAAAAGTCAACTTGTACGCCTCAAGACAATAGGAGTTTTACGACCGCAGCATTCGACAAAAACGGACTATCGGAAAATTTCCTGTGCTACCAGTTATTACGTCACCTGCCAGAAAATTTTGAGACCACTGTACAGAACATTTTGAGATATGACGACAAAGATTTCGAATATGACAAAATTATCACGGAATTGGTGGCCGAAGAAAACAGATTATCCCTGAAGGAAAAGGACTCTGGAGAAGTCTTCGCCAAGTCATCGTTCGTCAGAAACGAAAGTACAGTCGAACCTCGTTTTCACGACACCCGGATGACAGGTCACTCCGGATGTCACGTCACTTTTTCAAAGTCCCGAACTTGCAACCTATATTTTTAATGTTAAATAACTCCGCAATTCACGACACTACTTTATTGTGCCACTCCGTTTATGACGACACTTCAGATTGTTACAACAGGCTCGATTTTATTTTTTTAACTCAAACCTTTCAGTAAAATAATGAAGATTTCACGAAAAGTTTTTCCTAAAATTCCTGAAAATGGATTAGTGACAAGTGCTATCAACCTATAGTGGAGAAAATCCCCAGCCCCCTCGAATCTAACAATCGCGAGCCAGCAAGGCGTGCGCAGAAGCTTTGAAAGCGACAGGTGGAAAGATAAAGTTGCGCTGCAGGTTTACTTGAACGTCTTCGAATTAAGGGATTTGAAGTACAGAAAGATTTTTACAATTGTCAACATTGACAGTCACAAGAAAAGAGTGACAAGTTTCATTTGCATTGCTCGTAGGATTAATAAGTCTCTACTCAGCAGTACTTCAGAAAAGGATAAAGGGACAAGGAGAAAGAAAGCACCCATTTTGAAACTCGACTTTTGTTTCTGAAATCCCAGGGACGTACACAGATTTTAATTTCCAGTCAGAAAGAGTTTAGGAAAATAGGGCAGGGGAGAACCACTATGGCTATTCAACTGCTGTTGAAGTTGAAAGGTCATTGTCAATGAGAATTTTAAAATGAGTGCAATAATCCCCCTTTTAGACTGCCAATTTGATAGAAAGCATCTTTGTTCAAAAACTTCCAAATAAAACAGAGGCGTTGAATTGCATTGATGTCGTAGAAAAGTACCTTTCTTCCCTGGAAGAAGCTAAACAGGAAGATTTTGACTTTCTGTACAAATTACACAGAAAAATTTTAAATTGTAAATCAAAAAGTAAGCAAACCCTTATTGGAGAAGATTTTCGTGAAAAATAAAAAGCAAGTTATTTCTTAATGTTTTTGCATTGATTTATGAAATGATACAAAATTACGGAAATTGAATTTAATTTAAAATGTAAAATAATTAATATAAAGCCTTGAATGCATTATTATATTATATGTTCTTTAAATTGTGATTTGAAGTAATTCCGGTTAAGACGTCGCTCCGCTTATGACGACACTTTGAGAAAGTTCGCAGGGTGTCGTGATAACGAGGTTCGACTGTAATTACAAGAATATAATCATAAGATGTCATCATTGCGGAAAAGCAGGCCACATACGACGAAACTGGTGGAAAAATAGGGAAACCAAGAATTTTGTCAAGAAAGACTACCCGGCAAGGAGTAGTAGTCCATCCAGCTACTCACAACAGACAAGAGGGAGAGACCAGGAAAGAAATGTCAAAGAAATGACGAAAGAAGGTCAGGATCCCCATCTGCTGAACGCTGTAAGTACGGGAGTTACTTTATCTGTGAGGCCAATACAATTGACTCAAGAGATGAAAACGTGTGGTTATTTGATACCGCCGTCTCGCATCATTTTTGTCGTAATAGACAGGATTTTGTTAATTTTGTTCCTTTAAAGGGAAAAGAGTTGGCCGTTGCTGTTAAAGGTCGAAAATTCCCGATTGAAGGGAAAGGCCAGGTTATGCTTAAATTTAACAATTATAAAATTCTGTTAAATGATGTTATTTATTCACCAAAATTAAGGAGAAATCTTTTATCAGGGCCTAAATGTGATATTGGTGGTGCAACTATTACAGGGGGTGGAGGTTTGATGGAGATATCAGGTGGGAAAGGTACCATAAAAGCTAGACTCAAAAATGGGGTTTATGTTATAAAACCGGATAAAGTAAAAGAAAATTAAAAAATTCTAGTCAAAATTCTAATTTGTATCGGGAAAATTGTAATAACTCTAGTCATTTTTCTAAAATTGAAGTTTCAAATGTAGAAAAAATTGAAAATTGGCATAAGAAATTCGCGCACGTTAATACTGAAAGTATTAAACGAACTTGCGATTTGCAAGGTGTCAGGGGAATGCCTAATATCAAAAGTACTAAACTGCATTGTGAAAATTGTAAGCTAGGAAAATTTAGAAGAGTTTCTTTTAAACCAATTAATAAAATTAGATCTCATTATCCTTTAGAATTACTGCACGCCGACGTCTGGGGACAATGTAATATAAGAGGTCGTAACGGCGAGGAATATTAGTTGTCGATTATCGACGATTTTTCGAGAAAAACCTCCCTTTACCCAATTAGGGAGAAAAGCCAAGTGGCAAGCATTTTTATGCAACATATCAAAAGAGCGAAGAGGTTTCTCGAAAGAAAGGTAAAATTTATTAGAACAGACAACGGTAGTGAATTCGTTAATAAAACTTTTAATGATTTTTGTAACGATTTTTGTAACCAAAATGGAATTGTTCATGAATTAACTAATGTGTACAGCCCAGAGATGAATGGTGTAGCAGAAGTATTTAACAGGACGGTAGCAGACGGTGCAAGGGTACTTTTAGAAGAAAGCGGACTGGACAAAATTTTCTGGCCAGACTCTATGCTTCATTTCACGTACACTTGGAACTGTATCTGCCATACCGATCAGGAGAAAACTCCATTTGAGCTATATGGGGGGAATAAACCATCTGTAAGACATCTCAAACCATTCGGGGTTATAGCTTATGCTGGTGTTCCTAAACAGCAGAGGAGAAAACTAGACTTAAAAGCTAAAAAGGGTGGACTTATTGGTGACGCGTTCAGGATATAGAATTTGGTTTCCTGATACTGATAAAGTAATAGAAAGCATTAATGTGTCATTTAAGGAAAATAGCTTTTTTAGAAATGAATTTAATGAAATACGCAGTGGAGCAGTATTGGGCCACATTACCTGGTCAGAATCCCCAGATTCCGAGAATAAGTCTGATCGCGAAGAAACGATCCAAATCCAGATTCCTGATTTACCGGAAGTCGAGGAAAGCGCGAGTGAAAGTGAATCTGAAAGGAGGGACGAAAATTTATCCAAAATTTCTTCTGGCGAAGAAAGCTAAAAAACACTGCGGGAAACAAATTTGGGAGCGAAAGGTAGTTCCGCGACCTGATGGTACTAGGAATGATATTTATTTTTACGAAAAAAATAAGAAAACTAGGTTAAGATCTTTAAATGACGTGATAAAAATAATCTGTACTTTAATTCTCAAATTTTTAGTTGTAAAGGAAATGATTTATATGAAGGAGAAATTCCGAAGTAGGAGCAATCTTTAAATTCAAGTTTTACACGAGCATGACTAGATGGTGATGTAGAAATTCCTAAAATGTATAAACAAGCACTAAAATCAAGCGAAAGCGCTTATTGGCAAAATGCCATGGAAAAGGAAATTCAAGTCATGAATGAGCGTGATGTATGGAGTTTATCGGCATTGAAAGGAAAAGTTGAACCAATTAAATCCCGCTGGGTTTTTACCGTAAAAAGAGATGAAAAGGACAAAATTTTAACTTTTAAAGCTCGTCTCGTAGCAATGGGGAGTAGTCAGATAAAAGGGCAAACATATGACAAAACCTTCAGCCCAGTTGTTAATTTTAGTATTATTCGGTTTTTCTTTACGTTACTTGTTGTTTTAAATAAATGGAAACATATTCAATGTGATATTCGAAGTGCATACTTCTACGCTCCGCTAAAGGATTGCATTTTTATGTGTCAGCCTCCCGGATTTATCATAAAAAGGAAAGAAAATTTTTATTGTAAGTTAAACAGGGCCATTTATGGGTTGCATCAAAGAGGGAGATTATGGTTTATGGAAATTGATAGTGTTTTAGGTAATTTAGGTTTTAGCAAATTTTCGGGTTGTAATTGAATTGTTCTTTTAACTAACCATTTACAAAACTTTATTAGTTAAATTGGCATAGTAATACAGTACAGAACCTCTTATCCGGAAACCAGAAAACCGGGAATTTTTTCGTGAATTTCCCGTCATTTTTGAAAAGTTCGCGTTTTTTTGCCCATTTAGTGAAAATGCGAAAATTTTAAATGCCTTTTAAAATACGCATTTTTCCGTTACAAGTAACATATTCAGTGTTTATAAGTCTAAAAACGATGTTTTTTAGGGGAGGGGGGCGTCAACTTACCTTGCAGATGAAAATTAGAAAAAAAAATCTCCAACTATACTTGAGAAAAATCTTCTTTTTCCATATTTTACATAGGACCTATAAGACCTTTTCCATATTTTATTTCAATAATTAAACATGAAAGAAATAAGTAATTAGATTCTTGTATATTTATTTAATTGTCTCGTCAGTATTCAAAGACGAATTGCAAACAAAAGTCGGACTATATGAAAGTTCAGAAAACTTTCAAAACGAAAGTTCAGAAACGTTCTAAGAAAGTTCAGAAACGGCAGATTCGCGAATTTTCCGCAATAGCTGATAGTGTGAAAATTAAACCTTGTTTATTTTTGTTTTGTATATTTTTTTATTTATTTAAGAGCTGTAATAAGGTAATAAGAACTTAAAATTGATATTAAGGCAACAAAAACTGCAACTGTGAAAATGAATTCTTTATTAAAATCGAATTCGCAAAAGCGAAGTTCTTTTTACACAAGTATAAAATTTGAGCGTTTCTTCATGTAAACATGCTTCTTACATTTTGTTTTCCTTCTTTTTGAAATCATTTATTACTGTAAAAATAATTGATGATCGGATTTTACGAAATTAATAATTAGATAAACAAGATGTCCTATTCGGAAAGCATCCAAATGGTGCTACACCCGAACGATGACAAAGAACAAGATAGGGATGCAGACGAAAATAATAACATTTTGCTTGCTATGCTAACAATCGTTGCTTTGAATTAACTAAAGAAATTATAGCAGGAACGGGAAAAAATTCTTTTATAGACGAAATAACGCACATAATAATGGCTGTTCGAAAAATCCAGCAATCGAATTTTCGACCATTTCCCGATAAGCTGAACTTTACATAATGAAGAGGAACTTTACACAATAGCTCAGAACCAGATGACAATGCAATATTCTACCAACTTTATCATGATTTGATTAGTTTCTGAAGTATTTCCAATAAAATAAAAAAACATACGGCGATTAGTTCCGAAAATTGCGATCAAATTCAGTAGCGGCGCTGCGCTAGTATTCTTTTACCTCGCTTTTTCTTAAGCTTTTTTTTCTTTCGTATTTTTTAAAATTTTATTATAATTATTCTTTTTTATCAACTATATTAGCGGGCCAATTCAAAAGGCTCGGCGGGCCAGTTTTGGCCTGCGGGCCATAGTTTGTGCATCCCTGCTGTATGATATGTAAATGAGGGAAGGGATATTTAAGCGGTCTGTCTGCCGATTCAAGGACAGACCATTGCACGTAAGAGGTTATGCAAGCCAACCGACTTTGGGTCTTGACGGGCTGTAAAGCTCTGAGCGTCTTTTGTTATACCGGTGATTACCATCCCGGTCTTAGTTTAACTACACCTCTTTTAACTAGTCATTTTACAGAAATGTTGGTCTAAGTTTTTGAGTAATAGTATGAACGTATTTTTTATAATGTTCTAAGAGCTTAAATAAAGCCTTTAATTTATTTTAAACTTGTCTTCTGAATTTTCTGACTCTGCTAAAAATGTATCAAGTATAAGAAGAACTTTGTTGTATGGCAACAAGAATGGTTATGGGCTAATTGCCATAATCAGTAACGCATCTATTGTTGCCCAGAAGACCAAAAATCAAAAATCCCCGATGTCGGCGATAATCCGAAACGGGGGGGCCAACAACTAATTTGAAGTTGAGTTTTTCAACTAAGAGACTCTGAAAATTCGAGATGGCTGTTTCCACCATTACTGTGGACAAACTAAAAGAAGACAACTACCAGGATTGGTCATCAGATATGATGTACTTATTGATTGAAAGAAATTATTAGAAGATTGTAACGAGAGAAGAGAAAGAACCAGCAATTACAAAAGAAGGAAAAGTCTCGGAAGCAGATATAGAAAACTTCGATAAAAGAAAAAGATCCGCGCTGTCCTTAATATATCTGCACATAGAGTCGAAGTACCGGAAGTTGATGGGAATGACTGAAGATCCGGCAGAAGCGTGGGATCGTCTCAAAGCTCATTATCTACCTGACAACAGGAGTATGGAAATGTACCTTTTTTCGGGGTTCCTGAATTGCAGAAAAGAACAAAATGAAAAAGTCAACTTGTACGCCTCAAGACAATAGGAGTTTTACGACCGCAGCATTCGACAAAAACGGACTATCGGAAAATTTCCTGTGCTACCAGTTATTACGTCACCTGCCAGAAAATTTTGAGACCACTGTACAGAACATTTTGAGATATGACGACAAAGATTTCGAATATGACAAAATTATCACGGAATTGGTGGCCGAAGAAAACAGATTATCCCTGAAGGAAAAGGACTCTGGAGAAGTCTTCGCCAAGTCATCGTTCGTCAGAAACGAAAGTACAGTCGAACCTCGTTTTCACGACACCCGGATGACAGGTCACTCCGGATGTCACGTCACTTTTTCAAAGTCCCGAACTTGCAACCTATATTTTTAATGTTAAATAACTCCGCAATTCACGACACTACTTTATTGTGCCACTCCGTTTATGACGACACTTCAGATTGTTACAACAGGCTCGATTTTATTTTTTTAACTCAAACCTTTCAGTAAAATAATGAAGATTTCACGAAAAGTTTTTCCTAAAATTCCTGAAAATGGATTAGTGACAAGTGCTATCAACCTATAGTGGAGAAAATCCCCAGCCCCCTCGAATCTAACAATCGCGAGCCAGCAAGGCGTGCGCAGAAGCTTTGAAAGCGACAGGTGGAAAGATAAAGTTGCGCTGCAGGTTTACTTGAACGTCTTCGAATTAAGGGATTTGAAGTACAGAAAGATTTTTACAATTGTCAACATTGACAGTCACAAGAAAAGAGTGACAAGTTTCATTTGCATTGCTCGTAGGATTAATAAGTCTCTACTCAGCAGTACTTCAGAAAAGGATAAAGGGACAAGGAGAAAGAAAGCACCCATTTTGAAACTCGACTTTTGTTTCTGAAATCCCAGGGACGTACACAGATTTTAATTTCCAGTCAGAAAGAGTTTAGGAAAATAGGGCAGGGGAGAACCACTATGGCTATTCAACTGCTGTTGAAGTTGAAAGGTCATTGTCAATGAGAATTTTAAAAATGAGTGCAATAATCCCCCTTTTAGACTGCCAATTTGATAGAAAGCATCTTTGTTCAAAAACTTCCAAATAAAACAGAGGCGTTGAATTGCATTGATGTCGTAGAAAAGTACCTTTCTTCCCTGGAAGAAGCTAAACAGGAAGATTTTGACTTTCTGTACAAATTACACAGAAAAATTTTAAATTGTAAATCAAAAAGTAAGCAAACCCTTATTGGAGAAGATTTTCGTGAAAAATAAAAAGCAAGTTATTTCTTAATGTTTTTGCATTGATTTATGAAATGATACAAAATTACGGAAATTGAATTTAATTTAAAATGTAAAATAATTAATATAAAGCCTTGAATGCATTATTATATTATATGTTCTTTAAATTGTGATTTGAAGTAATTCCGGTTAAGACGTCGCTCCGCTTATGACGACACTTTGAGAAAGTTCGCAGGGTGTCGTGATAACGAGGTTCGACTGTAATTACAAGAATATAATCATAAGATGTCATCATTGCGGAAAAGCAGGCCACATACGACGAAACTGGTGGAAAAATAGGGAAACCAAGAATTTTGTCAAGAAAGACTACCCGGCAAGGAGTAGTAGTCCATCCAGCTACTCACAACAGACAAGAGGGAGACCAGGAAAGAAATGTCAAAGAAATGACGAAAGAAGGTCAGGATCCCCATCTGCTGAACGCTGTAAGTACGGGAGTTACTTTATCTGTGAGGCCAATACAATTGACTCAAGAGATGAAAACGTGTGGTTATTTGATACCGCCGTCTCGCATCATTTTTGTCGTAATAGACAGGATTTTGTTAATTTTGTTCCTTTAAAGGGAAAAGAGTTGGCCGTTGCTGTTAAAGGTCGAAAATTCCCGATTGAAGGGAAAGGCCAGGTTATGCTTAAATTTAACAATTATAAAATTCTGTTAAATGATGTTATTTATTCACCAAAATTAAGGAGAAATCTTTTATCAGGGCCTAAATGTGATATTGGTGGTGCAACTATTACAGGGGGTGGAGGTTGATGGAGATATCAGGTGGGAAAGGTACCATAAAAGCTAGACTCAAAAATGGGGTTTATGTTATAAAACCGGATAAAGTAAAAGAAAATTAAAAAAATTCTAGTCAAAATTCTAATTTGTATCGGGAAAATTGTAATAACTCTAGTCATTTTTCTAAAATTGAAGTTTCAAATGTAGAAAAAATTGAAAATTGGCATAAGAAATTCGCGCACGTTAATACTGAAAGTATTAAACGAACTTGCGATTTGCAAGGTGTCAGGGGAATGCCTAATATCAAAAGTACTAAACTGCATTGTGAAAATTGTAAGCTAGGAAAATTTAGAAGAGTTTCTTTTAAACCAATTAATAAAATTAGATCTCATTATCCTTTAGAATTACTGCACGCCGACGTCTGGGGACAATGTAATATAAGAGGTCGTAACGGCGAGGAATATTAGTTGTCGATTATCGACGATTTTTCGAGAAAAACCTCCCTTTACCCAATTAGGGAGAAAAGCCAAGTGGCAAGCATTTTTATGCAACATATCAAAAGAGCGAAGAGGTTTCTCGAAAGAAAGGTAAAATTTATTAGAACAGACAACGGTAGTGAATTCGTTAATAAAACTTTTAATGATTTTTGTAACGATTTTTGTAACCAAAATGGAATTGTTCATGAATTAACTAATGTGTACAGCCCAGAGATGAATGGTGTAGCAGAAGTATTTAACAGGACGGTAGCAGACGGTGCAAGGGTACTTTTAGAAGAAAGCGGACTGGACAAAATTTTCTGGCCAGACTCTATGCTTCATTTCACGTACACTTGGAACTGTATCTGCCATACCGATCAGGAGAAAACTCCATTTGAGCTATATGGGGGGAATAAACCATCTGTAAGACATCTCAAACCATTCGGGGTTATAGCTTATGCTGGTGTTCCTAAACAGCAGAGGAGAAAACTAGACTTAAAAGCTAAAAAGGGTGGACTTATTGGTGACGCGTTCAGGATATAGAATTTGGTTTCCTGATACTGATAAAGTAATAGAAAGCATTAATGTGTCATTTAAGGAAAATAGCTTTTTTAGAAATGAATTTAATGAAATACGCAGTGGAGCAGTATTGGGCCACATTACCTGGTCAGAATCCCCAGATTCCGAGAATAAGTCTGATCGCGAAGAAACGATCCAAATCCAGATTCCTGATTTACCGGAAGTCGAGGAAAGCGCGAGTGAAAGTGAATCTGAAAGGAGGGACGAAAATTTATCCAAAATTTCTTCTGGCGAAGAAAGCTAAAAAACACTGCGGGAAACAAATTTGGGAGCGAAAGGTAGTTCCGCGACCTGATGGTACTAGGAATGATATTTATTTTTACGAAAAAAATAAGAAAACTAGGTTAAGATCTTTAAATGACGTGATAAAAATAATCTGTACTTTAATTCTCAAATTTTTAGTTGTAAAGGAAATGATTTATATGAAGGAGAAATTCCGAAGTAGGAGCAATCTTTAAATTCAAGTTTTACACGAGCATGACTAGATGGTGATGTAGAAATTCCTAAAATGTATAAACAAGCACTAAAATCAAGCGAAAGCGCTTATTGGCAAAATGCCATGGAAAAGGAAATTCAAGTCATGAATGAGCGTGATGTATGGAGTTTATCGGCATTGAAAGGAAAAGTTGAACCAATTAAATCCCGCTGGGTTTTTACCGTAAAAAGAGATGAAAAGGACAAAATTTTAACTTTTAAAGCTCGTCTCGTAGCAATGGGGAGTAGTCAGATAAAAGGGCAAACATATGACAAAACCTTCAGCCCAGTTGTTAATTTTAGTATTATTCGGTTTTTCTTTACGTTACTTGTTGTTTTAAATAAATGGAAACATATTCAATGTGATATTCGAAGTGCATACTTCTACGCTCCGCTAAAGGATTGCATTTTTATGTGTCAGCCTCCCGGATTTATCATAAAAAGGAAAGAAAATTTTTATTGTAAGTTAAACAGGGCCATTTATGGGTTGCATCAAAGAGGGAGATTATGGTTTATGGAAATTGATAGTGTTTTAGGTAATTTAGGTTTTAGCAAATTTTCGGGTTGTAATTGCATATATGTTTAATTAGAAAAAAAAATCTCCAACTATACTTGAGAAAAATCTTCTTTTTCTATATTTTACATATAGGACCTATAAGACCTTTTCCATATTTTATTTCAATAATTAAACATGAAAGAAATAAGTAATTAGATTCTTCTACATTTATTTAATTGTCTCGTCAGTATTCGAAGACGAATTGCAAACAAAAGTCGGACTATATGAAAGTTCAGAAAATTTCTAATACGGCAGATTCGCGAATTTTCCGCAATAGCTGATAGTGTGAAAATTAAACCTCGTTTATTTTTGTTTTGTATATTTTTTTATTTATTTAAGAGCTGTAACAAGGTAATAAGAACTTAAAATTGATATTAAGGCAACAAAAACTGCAACTGTGAAAATGAATTCTTTATTAAAATTGAATTCGCAAAAGCGAAGTTCTTTTTACACGAGTATAAAATTTGAGCGTTTCTTCATGTAAACATGCTTCTTACATTTTGTTTTCCTTCTTTTTGAAATCATTTATTACTGTAAAAATAATTGATGATCGCATTTTACGAAATTAATAATTAGATAAACAAGATGTCCGATTCGGAAAGCATCCAAATGGTGCTACACCCGAACGATGACAAAGAGCAAGATAGGGATGCAGACGAAAATAATAACATTTTGCTTGCTATGCTAACAATCGTTGCTTTGAATTAATTAAAGAAATTATAGCAGGAACGGGAAAAAATTCTTTTATAGACGAAATAACGCACATAATAATGGCTGTTCGAAAAATCCAGCAATCGAATTTTTGCCCATTTCCCGATAAGCTGAACTTTACATAATGAAGAGGAACTTTACACAATAGCTCAGAACCAGATGACAATGCAATATTCTACCAACTTTATCATGATTTGATTAGTTTCTGAAGTATTTCCAATAAAATAAAAAAACATACGGCGATTAGTTCCGAAAATTGCGATCAAAATTCAGTAGCGGCGCTGCGCTCGTATTTTTTTACCTCGCTTTTTCGTAAGCTTTTTTTTCTTTCGTATTTTTTTAAATTTTATTATAATTATTCTTTTTTATCAACTATATTAGCAGGCCAATTCAAAAGGCTCGGTGGGCCAGTTTTGGCCTGCGGGCCATAGTTTGTGCATCCCTGCTGTATGATATGTAAATGAGGGAAGGGATATTTAAGCGGTCTGTCTGCCGATTCAAGGGCTGACCATTGCACGTAAGAGGTTATGTAAGCCGACCGACTTTGGCTCTTGACGGGCTGTTAAGCTCTGAGCGTCTTTTGTTATACCGGTGATTACCATCCCGGTCTTCGTTTAACTACACCTCTTTTAACTAGTCATTTTACAGAAATGATGGTCTAAGTTTTTGAGTAATAGTATGAACGTATTTTTTGTAATGTTCTAAGAGCTTAAATAAAGCCTTTAATTTATTTTAAACTTGTCTTCTGAATTTTCTGACTCTGCTAAAAATGTATCAAGTATAAGAAGAACTTTGTTGTATGACAACAAGAATGGTTATGGGCTAATTGCCATAATCAGTAACGTATCTATTGTTGCCCAGAAGACCAAAAATCAAAAATCCCCGATGTCGGCGATAATCCGAAACGGGGGGGCCAACAACTAATTTGAAGTTAAGTTTTTCAACTAAGAGACTCTGAAAATTCGAGATGGCTGTTTCCACCATTACTGTGGACAAACTAAAAGAAGACAACTACCAGGACTGGTCATCATATATGATGTACTTATTGATTGAAAGGAATTATTGGAAGATTGTAACGAGAGAAGAGAAAGAACCAGCAATTACAAAAGAAGGAAAAGTCTCGGAAGCAGATATAGAAAACTTCAATAAAAGAAAAAGATCCGCGCTGTCCTTAATATATCTGCACATAGAGTCGAAGTACCGGAAGTTGATGGGAATGACTGAAGATCCGGCAGAAGCGTGGTATCGTCTCAAAGCTCATTATCTACCTGACAACAGGAGTATGGAAATGTACCTTTTTTCGGGGTTCCTGAATTGCAGAAAAGAACAAAATGAAAAAGTCAACTTGTACGCTTCAAGACTATAGGAGTTTTACGACCGCAGCATTTGACGAAAACGGACTATCGGAAAATTTCCTGTGCTACCAGTTATTACGTCACCTGCCAGAAAATTTTGAGACCACTGTACAGAACATTTTGAAATATGACGACAAAGATTTCGAATATGAGAAAATTATCACGGAATTGGTGGCCAAAGAAAACAGATTATCCCTGAAGGAAAAGGACTCTGGAGAAGTCTTCGCCAAGTCATCGTTCGTCAGAAACAAAAGTACAGTCGAACCTCGTTTTCACGACACCCGGATGACAGGTCACTCCGGATGTCACGTCACTTTTTCAAAGTCCCGAACTTGCAACCTATAATTTTAATGTTAAATAACTCCGCAATTCACGACACTACTTTATTGTGCCACTCCGTTTATGACGACACTTCAAATTGTTACAATGGGCTCAATTTTATTTTTTTAACTGAAACCTTTCAGTAAAATAATGAAGATTTCAAGAAAAGTTTTTCCTAAAATTCCTGAAAATGGATTAGTGATAAGTGCTATCAACCTATAGTGGAGAAAATCCCCAGCCCCCTCGAATCTAACAATCGCGAGCCAGCAAGGCGTGCGCAGAAGCTTTGAAAGCGACAGGTGGAAAGATAAAGTTGCGCTGCAGGTTTACTTGAACTTCTTCGAATTAAGGGATTTGACGTACAGAAAGATTTTTACAATTGTCAACATTGACAGTCACAAGAAAAGAGTGACAAGTTTCATTTGCATTGCTCCTAGGATTAATAAGTCTCTACTCAGCAGTACTTCAGAAAAGGATAAAGGGACAAGGAGAAAGAAAGCACCCATTTTGAAACTCGACTTTTGTTTCTGAAATCCCAGGGACGTACACAGATTTTAATTTCCAGTCAGAAAGAGTTTAGGAAAATAGGGCAGGGAAGAACCACTATGGCTATTCAACTGCTGTTGAAGTTAAATGGTCATTGTCAATGAGCTTTTAAAAATGAGTGCAATAATCCCCCTTTTAGACTGCCAATTTGATAGAAAGCATCTTTGTTCAAAAACTTCCAAATAAAACAGAGGCGTTGAATTGCATTGATGTCGTAGAAAAGTACCTTTCTTCCCTGGAAGAAGCTAAACAGGAAGATTTTGACTTTCTGTACAAATTACACAGAAAAATTTTAAATTGTAAATCAAAAAGTAAGCAAACCCTTATTGGAAAAGATTTTCGTGAAAAATAAAAAGCAAGTTATTTCTTAATGTTTTTGCATTGATTTATGAAATGATACAAAATTACGGAAATTGAATCTAATTTAAAATGTAAAATAATTAATATAAAGCCTTGAATGCATTATTATATTATATGTTCTTTAAATTGTGATTTGAAGTAATTCCGGTTAAGACGTCGCTCCGCTTATGACGACACTTTGAGAAAGTATGCAGGGTGTCGTGATAACGAGTTTCGACTGTAATTACAAGAATAGAATCATAAGATGTCATCATTGCGGAAAAGCAGGCCACATACGACGAAACTGCTGGAAAAATAGGGAAACCAAGAATTCCATCAAGAAAGACTACCCGGCAAGGAGTAGTAGTCCATCCAGCTACTCACAACAGACAAGAGGGAGACCAGGAAAGAAATTTCAAAGAAATGGCGAAAGAAGGTCAGGATCCCCATCTGCTGAACGCTGTAAGTACGGGAGTTACTTTATCTGTGAGGCCAATACAATTGACTCAAGAGATGAAAACGTGTGGTTATTTGATACCGCCTTCTCGCATCATTTTTGTCGTAATAGACAGGATTTTGTTAATTTTGTTCCTTTAAAGGGAAAAGAGTTGGCTGTTGCTGTTAAAGGTCGAAAATTCCCGATTGAAGGGAAAGGCCAGGCTATGCTTAAATTTAACAATTATAAAATTTGGTTAAATGATGTTATTTATTCACCAAAATTAAGGAGAAATCTTTTATCAGGGCCTAAATGTGATATTGGTGGTGCAACTATTACAGGGGGTGGAGGTTTGATGGAGATATCAGGTAGGAAAGGTACCATAAAAGCTAGACTCAAAAATGGAGTTTATGTTATAAAACCGGATAAAGTAAAAGAAAATTTAAAAAATTCTAGTCAAAATTCTAATTTGTATCGGGAAAATTGTAATAACTCTAGTCATTTTTCTAAAATTAAAGTTTCAAATGTAGAAAAAATTGAAAATTGGCATAAGAAATTCGCGCACGTTAATACTGAAAGTATTAAACGAACTCGCGATTTGCAAGGTGTCAGGGGAATGCCTAATATCAAAAGTACTAAACTGCATTGTGAAAATTGTAAGCTAGGAAAATTTAGAAGAGTTTCTTTTAAACCAATTAATAAAATTAGATCTCATTATCCTTTAGAATTACTGCACGCTGACGTCTGGGGAAAATGTAATATAAGAGGTCGTAACGGCGAGGAATATTACTTGTCGATTATCGACGATTTTTCGCGAAAAACCTCCCTTTACCCAATTAGGGAGAAAAGCCAAGTGGCAAGCATTTTATGCAACATATCAAAAGAGTGAAGAGGTTTCTCGAAAGAAAGGTAAAATTTATTAGAACAGACAACGGTAGTGAATTCGTTAATAAAACTTTTGATGATTTTTGTAACCAAAATGGAATTGTTCATGAATTAACTAATGTGTACAGCCCAGAGATGAATGGTGTAGCAGAAGTATTTAACAGGATGGTAGCAGATGGTGCAAGGGTACTTTTAGAAGAAAGCGGACTGGACAAAATTTTCTGGCCAGACTCTATGCTTCATTTCACGTACACTTGGAACTGTATCTGCCATACCGATCAGGAGAAAACTCCATTTGAGCTATATGGGGGGGAATAAACCATCTGTAAGACATCTCCAACCATTCGGGGTTATAGCTTATGCTGGTGTTCCTAAACAGCAGAGGAGAAAACTAGACTTAAAAGCTAAAAAGGGTGTACTTATTGGTGACACGTTCAGGATATAGAATTTGGTTTCCTGATACTGATAAAGTAATAGAAAGCATTAATGTGTCATTTAAGGAAAATAGCTTTTTTAGAAATGAATTTAATGAAATACGCAGTGGAGCAGTATTGGGCCACATTACCTGGTCAGAATCCCCAGATTCCGAGAATAAGTCTGAACGCGAAGAAACGATCCAAATCCAGATTCCTGATTTACCGGAAGTCGAGGAAAGCGCGAGTGAAAGTGAATCTGAAAGGGGGGACGAAAATTTATCCAAAATTTCTTCTGGCGAAGAAAGCTCAAAAACACTGCGGGAAACAACTTGGGAGCGAAAAGTAGTTCCGCGACCTGATGGTACTAGGAATGATATTTATTTTTACGAAAAAAATAAGAAAACTAGGTTAAGATCTTTAAATGATGTGATAAAAATAATCTGTACTTTAATTCTCAAATTTTTAGTTGTAAAGGAAATGATTTATATGAAGGAGAAATTCCGAAGGAGGAGCAATCTTTAAATTCAAGTTTTACACGAGCATGACTAGATGGTGGGTGATGTAGAAATTCCTAAAATGTATGAACAAGCACTAAAATCAAGCGAAAGCGCTTATTGGCAAAATGCCATGGAAAAGGAAATTCAAGTCATGAATGAGCGTGATGTATGGAGTTTATCGGCATTGAAAGGAAAAGTTGAACCAATTAAATACCGCTGGGTTTTTACCGTAAAAAGAGATGAAAAGGGCAAAATTTTAACTTTTAAAGCTCGTCTCGTAGCAATGGGGAGTAGTCAGATAAAAGGGCAAATATATGACAAAACCTTCAGCCCAGTTGTTAATTTTAGTATTATTCGGTTTTTCTTTACGTTACTTGTTGTTTTAAATAAATGGAAACATATTCAATGTGATATTCGAAGTGCATACTTGTACGCTCCGCTAAAGGATTGCATTTTTATGTGTCAGCCTCCTGGATTTATCGTAAAAGGGAAAGAAAATTTTTATTGTAAGTTAAACAGGGCCATTTATGGGTTGCATCAAAGAGGGAGATTATGGTTTATGGAAATTGATAGTGTTTTAGGTAATTTAGGTTTTAGCAAATTTTCGGGTTGTAATTGCATATATGTTTTTAACTCTAAAGTGATTTTATTAGTGTACGTTGATGATATTGTGCTCTTCGGCAAAAAGGATAAAGATATTGAAAATGTTTTGAATCTTAAAGAACATTACGATCTTAAAGTGTTGGGAAAAACCAAAAAGTTACTTGGGGTTGAATTTGAAGAAACGGAGGAATTTTTGAGAATTCACCAGACTAGTTATATACTAGAAGTATGTGAACGGTTCAAAAATTTTCAATTTCCAATTACTTCACTACCCATAAGTAAGGGAACGGTTTATTCGACCTTAAATTGTCCGCAGACCGAATTGGAGAAAAATGAAATGTCAAAAATTCCGTACAGAAATCTTTTAGGCCGTCTTTCTTTTATCGCGAATCGTACGAGACCCGACATTTGCTATGCTGTCAATATTTGCAGTCAGTTTCAACATAATCTCGGTTTTGAACATTGGAATGGTCTCCTTAAACTTCTTGGATATGTAGCGAATACCTGTAATATAAAATTAAATTTAAGATGCAATAAAGTTAAATTAATAGTTTACTCCGACGCCGATTTTGCAACAAATCGCGACGACCGCACTTCCTTAGGTGGTCAGTTGGTATTACTAGACAATTCTCCTATCGTGTGGCGTACCTTTAAAGAAAGAAGCGTCACTCTATCAACGATGGAAGCCGAATTCGTAGCAATGACTGAAGCTGTTAAAGAATTAGTATGGTTCGACCGAATTTTAGAAGAATGTGTCAACAAGGGGGTAATTACTAAAAATATTGCTAAATCTTTATTACTGGTAGATAATCAAGCTACTATAGATTTTGTTAAATCACCAATTGAAAATTATAGGACGAAATATATTGATGTAAAATTATTTTTTGTACGAGACTTAAATTATAAAGGACTGTTTGAAATTAGGCATGTTAGGAGCAAAGAAAACCAATCTGATATATTCACTAAACCTCTCACCCGTACTGAACTAGATAGATTTTGTGAAAACGTTTTTCACTGATTTTGTTAGGATATTTTTTTAAGGGGGGTGGGGTGTAAATGGATGTTTTTGGAAATTTAATTAGGCTTAAGATGAAATTTTTTTAAGGGGAAAATTTTTTTTTGTCAAAGTTTAAATTTAACACTTTTACATTTCTAGACAATTTAATTACCCGTCAGAATGCACTTGTCGGATGCATTCATTCCATCATCGAGGGGGTACGAGCAGCCTCGATACCGTCTCGGAGGGGTGCAACTTTGTTAAATGCCAGAGTATCCTTACGGGGGTGGATTGATGTAGATTCACCTGTGCAGGACGACATGGGAGCCCATCGCGGATGTTGTTTTTTAATTTTGTGAGTCCTAGATTATGTTATTGAAAGCATCACTTACGACCCGTCTGGAAATGTAACTGTTAAAGTTAAATTAACGTAAATTTTTGATCTCAATTATTTTCCCTAATTTTTGATAGTTTAATCTTTGAAATTTTTTCTAGTCAAAGTTAAGAAATAATTTTAGAAATTTATAATAATTATATGAATATTTTTTTAAGGATTTTGAACATATATTTTTTTAATTGCTCAAACATGTTTATATTTGTGATATTATGTCCTAATCTGTATATAAGTATTATTTGATTATAGATTAAATGTTATATTATGGACTTTTTACTATCCTGGAAATTGATGGATTACCAGAGGGTTAATATTTGTCAAGAAATGCATTAAGGTTTTTGCATGTTTGAAAAAAAAAAAAAAAACATGTTATTTTGATTGTTATGTGATGTTACTTTTCAATTGAAATGGAAAATATTTGAATTTGTGAAACTCTTAACTTGGACCAACAACTGATAAGGTATTAAGGATTTTGTTAAATATTTTTTTCGTAAGCAAGTGAGAGGGGGGGGGGCATTGATAGCCATATATTAAACATCTCACTTATTAGTAACATATTCTGCTAACGTCCCAACACATTTTAGACGTGTAACAGATGGGCGGTGCCGGGAAGTGACGTACTCGAGCATGACGTCACCGGCTCCTGACCCAATCATGGATCGCACGTGCGTTGGGCGTTACCCTAACGGAATCTGTATGACAGGTAAATGAGGGAAGGGATATTTAAGTGGTCTGTCTGCCGATTCAAGGGCAGACCATTGCACGTAAGAGGTTATGTAAGCCGACCGACTTTGGCTCTTGACGGGCTGTTAAGCTCTGAGCGTCTTTTGTTATACCGGTGATAACCATCCCGGTCTTAGTTTAACTACACCTCTTTTAACTAGTCATTTTACAGAAATGTTGGTCTAAGTTTTTGAGTAATAGTATGAAAGTATTTTTTGTAATGTTCTAAGAGCTTAAATAAAGCCTTTTAATTTATTTTAAACTTGTCTTCTGGATTTTCTGACTCTGCTAAAAATGTATCAAGTATAAGAAGAACTTTGTTGTATGACAACAAGACTTTCATCTGAATTTAAAAACAGATGCATGACCTTGCTGCTACAAGAACTCAGCATTAAATACAAAGAAACTTTCCACTGGGAATATTTTGCAACAGCACACTGTAAAGGTGTGGTGGATGGAATTGGTGGTAAAGCAAAATGTTTAGTATGAAATGCTGTGATGACAAAAAAAAAAATCTACTGCCCCAATTGTACAGTCAGCAGAAGACTTTGCAAATGTTGTCAAAAATACTATACCATCTACCACAGTTATGTTAGTTTTAGATAACACATTAATAGAGATAACAATATCAGCGCTAAAGCGAAAGCTTACCTGGCATTTCAATAACGCATGGCATTAAATGTTCTTCACCTTTTGGTTTGGAATTTTTTGTAAATGCTGTAACTCCCATGAAACAAACTGCTGATACTGTTGTAATTAGCTCTAAATATTTCTGTAGGAAATTGGGTAGTGGTCAAGTATGACGAAAGTTTATATGCTGGTGAAGTTACGCAAGTTTCAGGTGAAAACACTGAAGTTTCTGCCATGGAAAAGTTAGGGAAGTTTTGGAAATGGTCAGAACAAGAAGACAAAGTATTTTATAACTTGATTGAAGTTATTAAACCACCCACAGTTGTAAATGCTCATGGCGTTTTTGATTTTCCGGCTTTTTAAAAAATTGGTGTTATGCATGGGACAAGAAAACAGATACTAATAATTCCTCTTACATTAAACTTGAAGTAAAACTTTTTACAGTATACATTGGTATTAAGAAAAAGAAAGTAAACTTACAATAGTTTCTGTTTTACCTTAAAAATAAGCATGGAACATAAAAAAGATAATGTTTTTGTGTTATGCACAGTAAAACTTTTTACAGAGTACATTGGTATTACGAAAAAGAAAGTAAACTTACAATAGTTTCTGTTTTACCTTAAAAATAAGCATGGAACATAAAAAAGATAATGTTTTTGAGTTATGCACGAGACATCAAATTCTGGTTCGAATAAATCCTTTTTTCTGCAAAATGTTATTGTGATATTTATTTTTTTCTTTTATTACTAATTAAGAACATTATATAGGTATATTTAAAAATAAAAATAAATAAATGCAACTATGCTTTTTCCAGTTAGGGAAAAGTGCATAAATATGCTCATCGTATTGGAAAACTTAAAAATGAAATTGCTAACTTTCAAAAATTAATTCCATATTAAAAAATTAGCTAAAACAAACATTTTATTTTATTAAATGAGGTTTAACTTATGTACTTTAATATTGCACAAATAAAAATCATGTATAAGTTTTTTAAAAATTGGGATTCAGAGAGATTACAGTGATGTGGAGAATGGCCCTAAAAAGTGTTTTGGAGCAACTTGAAAATATGAACATTCTTCCGGATTCAAGTTCAAATATTTAACTAAACACCAACAAAAATAATACTTAATATTTATAATACAATTTTAAGTCAAATAACCGTTAATAACAGTAAAATATCCATTATCCAGAAAATGTGAGAAGAACCAGAATTCTGGGCTTTCATGCAGTTGATGAAGTAAAAATTGAAAAAAAGCAAAATTGTAAGTTTTGTAAATTATAACGGAAGCCTTGCAAAGCTTTTATGAAAGGTTCAGTTGCGATGAAGTTTTACATTAATTGATAAAAAAAATTATTATCGCAGAAACAATCCTTCACAAAAGAATGTAAAAATGAAATCTTTTACGAACGAATGCGCCGAAAAATAAAACTGCTTTTCATGCAATTATCCCATAGTTACAAGATTTTTTTTCCCCTCTGTAAGTGGGGAAGTGGCAGATGTATTAGGGGGGGGGGGACATAATAACATGACACATAGCGCCAGATCAGTCTCTGATTGGGAAGAAGGAAAGTCTAAACACTTGTACTTTTTAGAAAATGCAAAAATAATAAAAATATGCGCGAAAAAGTAGGAACATTTTTTAAAAATAAGGAAAATTTTGAAAAAGTAGTACACGGTAAAAATTATTAGGAAAGTAGGAAGAAATATGAGAAAGTAGGAAAAAGTATTAAGTGTACGAACCCTACATGTTTTCTTTACGAAGTTCTATTATGTAGAATTTGGACTGCATACAACTTAAAGGAAAAAAATAAATATTATTAGGAGAAACATTAAAAGTATTAATGCCATCTGCTAGAATCAGGGTGCGTACACTATTCTCTGAGTAAAAATCAAGCACTTTCCAGGACTCTCTCTTCATAGCAAAAATCAAGTGTTTCAAATGAAGTAAATCTAACCACTTCGAATACAAGTTACATTACAAGCCAGAAAGATTTCTTTAATACTATTTAATTTAGAGCACTCTAACTGTAATAAAATAACTTCACATTCAATACTATAAAAATTTATCAGATCGCACATTAATTACATTTATGTGTTGTATCGGCTGTGTATGTAACGAGCCATAGCTTTATTGCTTGTCAGGTCAGACATGTGCCTCACTAAGAAAAAAAAATGCTAAATAATCACAACATAACGCTTTGTAAAAGCTTATTAAAGAGGATATTACAAGCATTAGAATTATTAAATACTGAGCAAGTGAACTCATTACTTTAATATAAAAAAATCATTGGGGCATTATGTCTAACCAAAATAAGGCGTGGAAGTGGCATGGCATTTTTTAAAGAAATAAACATGTTTCTGAGCAATAACTTCTTAAACTGAAATAACTATTTCATACTTGATAACTATAAAAATTTTAATGAAATGAAATAACTTCAAAATTAGGTGTGAAGAATTTTTTACATGTTTTTGTATAATGAATTAAAATAGAAAGAAATATTATTTATTTTGTAACAATGTAAAATGAGTACTTGAAAGGGGGAGGGGCCCTAATGCTAAAGACGATCTAAAATTTAAACACATTTTAAATTACATGCAAAAAAAAAAACAATTTAAAAAAACGAAACATTTTTGGCAAAAATTTTTTTTAAAACAGATTTTTAATAAGGTTCTAATGTTTAATAATTTTTATCAACAGATGTATCACTAAAACTTAAAAGCTAAAAATTCCTTGATTATCCGAGACACTTAGAGTGGCGTGGCAAAATGACGTTTCTGCAAGTTCTTTACAGAAGCTAAAACTTAGGAAAGATTAAAAATAATGATAAGCTCAAATTTATTGATGTCTAAAGGGAAGAATCCGATATTAAACGAGAACTAGGAAGTTTTGCCGAAGCCGATGCAACCAGATTTCGAAGTGCTGACAAAAATCGGGATTGACACTTAAAAGCGCCAAAAACGAATCGAATGTGTAAATTTTACTCGTAATTTGTGAAACTTCGCAGGAATGTACGAAGGCTACTTTAAAAAATGTTCATTGAGTTAAAAAAAATAGAGAAAAAGAAATCCAAATTACGAATTTTTGCGGAATAGAAATTTTTAATTTCCAAAATTACCAAAAATACGGAAAAATCACATGCCTGCAGGTAGGAATTTGAATAAAGTAGAATTTTCCTGTTGATGAGTTGCAAAGAAATAGTAAAAATGGGAAAATCAAGGACTTTCCAGACATTTTTGTACATTATTCCAAATTTCCAAGACTTTCAAGGCCTTGAAAAAAAATTATGTAATTCAAGGACTTTCAAGGTTTTCCAGGCCCTGTACGCACCCTGTAGAATAGAACACACTTTCCAAGCATTTTAATTTAGTTCTCTTTAAACTGCAAAACAGATTAAGGGGGGAAAAAAAGTGTTTTTTCTTTCATACTAAAATTATTTCAAAATTTCTGACAGATCTTTTTTAATGAATTGAACTCTTCAAATTTGGCTCCCTTCCTTAAGTGGGGTCCAGGCATTGCATTCACCTCTGTAAATCAATCTTTGGATGATGTGCACCAATAACTTAACATAGCACATGCAATCAATAGAAAAGTTATCTATATACAAAATATTTACCCATCCTCACAAAATTGATCAATATACTTGACACTGTTCAGGTGAGAACCAACATCTAAAAAGCTCATTACCACATCCAAATCCATGACTAACTTGTGAATACTAGTAGCAATGTCTTTCAGCTTAGCTCGGGCAAACTGCAATATATAATTTAAAACCACAGATGGAAAAACAATTAACAAATAAAATTAAGGAGCATACAATTTAAAAAAAAAAGATTCAATGCATATATTCCTTGATTTTTTTTAGCAAAAAGGCTCAAATTTTTAAAATATAAGAATTTATAATGATATAATGAGTAGAATAGAGCCAAATAGTACTCAGGGTGTGTAGCAAATTCTTTCAATGAAAAATAAGCACTTTTAAACACTTTTTAAGCACTCAAAAAAAATTTTAAGCACTCAAAAAAATTTTTAAGCACTTAAAAAAGATCATTTTACGCTATGCACATCATACCCCCTCCCCCAATTGCTAAAACTTCTCAATACAAATAACATAAAATTTAAATTACAACATAACAGCAAAAAAAAAAAAAAAAAATAATAATAATAATAAATAAAATATTTAATTACATGCTTGCATAATATAAAGAAAAAACTGGTTTCTGACAAAGAGCTCAATTCTTTATTTTACAAGCCCCCAATGAAAAATAAACCTTTTACGGAAAGAAATTTTTTTCAATGCAATTAAAAATTGACTCAATAACAATTTGAAATGTGTACTGTAAAAACTTTTTTACAGTACACATTGGTATTAAGAAAAAGAAAGTAAATTTACAATAGTTTCTGTTTTACCTTGAAAATAAGCATGGAACATAAAAAAGATGATGTTTTTGTGTTATGCACGAGACATCAAACTCTGGTTCGAATAAATCCTTTTTTCTGCAAAATGTTATTGTGATATTTATTTTTTTCTTTTATTACTAATTAAGAACATTATATAGGTATATTTAAAAATAAAAATAAATAAATGCAACTATGCTTTTTCCAGTTAGGGAAAAGTGCATAAATATGCTCATCGTATTGAAAAACTTAAAAATGAAATTGCTAACTTTCAAGAATTAATTCCATATTAAAAAATTAGCTAAAACAAACATTTTATTTTATTAAATGAGGTTTAACTTATGTACTTTAATATTGCACAAATAAAAATCATGTATAAGTTTTTTAAAAATTGGGATTCAGAGAGATTACAGTGATGTGGAGAATGGCCCTAAAAAGTGTTTTGAAGAATTAAAACCAAAATCCTATATTTAAAAGCTAAGAATCAAGTGATTAATTCTTGGCCGAATGTCAGATTTGCGAATCTTTCGCAATATTGATTACATGGACAGTATAGGGGATGCAGTAAGGCTATAACAAATTAACTATGAAAATATTATTTACAGGGTGCATACACTATTCTCTGAGTAAAAATCAAGCACTTTCCAGCACTCTTCAAGCAAAAATCATGTAAATCTAACCACTTTGAATACAAGTTACATTACAAGGCAGAAGATTTCTTTCATACTATTTAATTTAGAAAACTCTAACTGTAATAAAATAACTTCATATTCAATACTATAAAAATTTATCATATCACACATTAATTAGATTTATGTGTTGCTTCGGCTGTGTATGTAACGAGCCATAGCTTAATTGCTTGTCAAGTCAGACATGTGCCTCACAGAGAAAAAAAATACTGAAAAATCACGACATAATGCTGTGTAAAAGCTTATTAAAAAGTCTTATAAAGCATAAATTACTATGCAGTAGAATTATTAAATACTAAGCAAGTCAACTCATTACTTTAATATAAAAAAATGATTGGGGCATTATGTCTAACCAAAAAAAAAAGGGTGGAAGTGACATGGCATTTTTAAAAGAAATAAACATAGTTACGCTTCTTGGCTATATTTCTTTATTTACATTTATTCACTTCGCTGCCTATTTACATTATTATTATACATATTATTTACAGTGGTTCAAATTCCACATCATTGAGCTCTTAGATGTTTCAAAGTTACGGGCACAAGCTCTCCCGTTACGTCTGGATGGGCGCAACTCCTCCCTGTCCAGCATTCGAAGATCTGCTCATCCGACCACAACCTCATAGGCAAGCGAAAATCGATCTTCTCGCCCCCGCTTTTGAGGGCAGCTTATATAGGGGGTGCCTGACCTTAGGCCGACATTGAGGGCAAGGGGACACACGTGCACCATTTCCTGTCGTGTGGGTCCCTTCGTCCTGTCATGTAGGCCCCGTAGGTTTGCCGGCCTAGGCCCAACCTGACAAACATGTTTCTGAGCAATAACTTCTTAAACTGAAATAACTATTTCATACTTGATAACTATAAAAATTTTAATGAAATGAAATAACTTCAAAATTAGGTGTGAATATTTTTTACATGTTTTTATATATTTAATTAAAATAGAAAGGAATATTATTTATTTATTTTGTAACAATGTAAAATGAGTACTTGAAAGGGGGGGAAACCTAACGCTAAAGATGATCTAAAATTTAAACACATTTTAAGTTACATGCAAAAAACAAAAAAAAAAAAAAAAGAAAAAACAAACAATTAAAAATAACGAAACATTTTTGGCAAAAATATTTTAAAACAAATTTTTAATAAGGCTCTAATATTTAATAATTATAATCAACTGATGTATCACTAAAACTTAAAGGCTAAAAATTCCTTGATTACACTGTGCAACATGAAAAATGTTCTTTGGATGAAAATGTCTGTTTCTTATGTATTTTTGGCAGAAAATTACGAATCTGCAATTATTTTTCGCCTATCACGTACCATTTTCCCAAAATTCCACATTTTAGCTTTTTACTCATTTTCTCGATTGATATGCATCTTTTCGTAATTTATCAACTTAATTTACTATAAATTATGTCTTTTTCATTGACAGTGAGATCGTTGCTTTTAGAGACCTTTTTAATGAACTTGGGTTACTTTAGAGGCATTTTTGGCAACAAAAGATCTATCTACTTCAAGAAGTTTTGAGTCTTTTTACAAGACTACAAAAGCATTTTGTAGACTATTTCGCGGAGAAAGAAAAAATAGTATGCTTCTGTGATGTGAATGCACTATTTCAAGCATTAAGACATGAGCACAATTCAGCAGAGTAGCGCTTGTTTATCAGTGCTCCTCCATCTAAATATTTTTTTCCTATTCATTCCTGTAGCATATTCTGCAAACACAAAAGAAATTTTAGAATTATGAGTGGCAAAAACATATCAAATGAGCCACTTGTAAATCTACAATGTGCCTTTTCTCCACAATTGCACATTAAACTTGGTTCATCGAAATATTTGTAAAAGCTCTGGACAGAGAAGGAGTGACTTTCTTGCATCTCAGGAACAAATTCAAAAATTTAAGCGAGGCAAAAGTAAAAGAAAGGATTTTTATTGGCCCACAACTTAAGGAAGTACTTTCATAATGAAAACAAACAGTCAGAAGCCGAAAAATCCACCTGGCTGGCCTTTAAATCAGTGTGCTCACGTTTCCTTGGAAATGAGAAAGGTGAAAACTACGAAAATCTTGTTTCTACATGATAAAACGCCTTTGTATTATTAGGTTGCCAAATGTCATTAAAACTACACTTTTTGGACTTCCAAATAGGCTTATATCCTCAAAACCTTGGCGCAATTAGTGATGAGGATGGGGAAAGGTTTTATCAGGACATCTCTCCGTTTGAAAAGCGTTTCAGCGGTCGATGGAATGGAAGTAAGGAACTGAATATTGCTGATGTTATCAGGGCACACCAACATATGCCTACAAGATGAAACGGCCCCAAAAAATCATTTAAGTGTTTGTGTTTTCAATAAGTAAACCTCAGTTACATTTTTCTCTAGCCAAATTGTATAAATATGAGAAGTGGGTCTCCAGCAAAAACGGTATGTGATAAACTGTTTTGGCTTGGATATTTGTACCAAGCAACTTTTGTTTATATAGAATCACATAGTTTCATCTAAAGGACAAAAAAAAAGTTCAAATTTGTTGCACAGTGTTATCGGCAACATTTAGAGTGGGCGTGGCAAAATAACGTTTCTGCAAGTCCTTTATAGAAGCTGAAACTTAAGAAATATTAAAAATAATGATAAGCTCAAATTTATTGATGTCTAAGGGGTATATTCTAAGGGGTATATGTCAAAGGGGTCTTCGATATTAAACGAAAACTAGGAAGTTTTGCAGAAGCGGATGCAACCGGATTTCGAAATGCTTAAAAAATCGGAATTGACACTTAAACTTAAAAGCGCACAAAAACGGACCAAATGTGTAAATTTTACTCGTAATTTGTGAAACTTCGCAGGAATGCAAGCAGGCTACTTTCAAAAATGTTCATAGGGTTAAAAAAAAAGAGAAAAAAATCCAAATTACAATTTTTTACAGAAGCGAAATTTTTAATTTCCAAAATTACCAAAACTACGGAAAAATCACATGTCTGCAGGTAGGAATTTGAAGAAAGGTGAATTTTCCTGTTGATAAGTTGCAAAGTAATAGTAAAAATGAGAAAATCAAGAACTTTCCAGACATTTTTGTACATTATTCCAAATTTCCAGGAATTTCAAGGCCTTGAAAAAAAAAAAAATGTAATTCAAGGACTTCCAAGGTTTTCCAGGACGCGTACGCACCCTGTATTTATTATTTTAATTCAAAATAAAAGCTAAGAAAAATTCTTAATCGCGAATACGAAGGCTTTACGAAAATTCGCGGTCGCAAAACGAAACCTTTTCACACCACAGTATTAACAAAACCCTCATATTTCCGAACTTTTCAAAACATCAAGTTAATTATATCCTTAAAGAAATCTTTGTGCATTGAATCTACGCATTGGTCACAAAAGAAATCAGTTCCGTTCAGAGCAGCCTGTCTATCTGCCGCTGTAACCGGGAAGTTTAGGAATGGAAAAACGGGCATCAATGTGAGCTAGCACCGTTTCCCTACTCGCTCTTCATCTAAAAAAAGCTGAAAGAAAAATGGACATGCAAAAATATTTTTGCATATCGATTTTTATAGATTTTACTGTATTTTTTTTCCGCAATTAAAATTACGCGCTCCGGGTTACGAGTAATTTGATAGAAGTTGCGCAGCCTATCTGCTGTCTCTCATTTTCTTATCACTCATTATTATTAAAAAATCAACTATTAGGCATTCATCGCGATGTTCGATTTCACATTGCTGTATCTTTTGATACATCGTGATTGGCGATATATCACGGTTTTTGATACATCGTGACTGACGATAGATTGCGATTTCCGATATATCGTGACTGACGATGATACCGGATTCTTCGTAAGCGCTTGTTCTTTGCTCTTTCTGACGCGAGGGAAAACATGTGCTATCAGCGTTTGTCGATGACGCCATCGTGGCGCGTCTTTTGCCGAGGAAATCATTGTCGCCGCTCCTTCGGGTGTTGTTTTTTTTCGAAACGTTAGGGTGGCGTTTCCTTTGCTTTTCATTATTGACAAGCGGTAAAAGCTCGCTAAAATGAAATGTTTTTTTCTTTTTACTAAAATAGCCGAAAATCTGCAATATGCCTTAAGTGATTTATTATTTTTTGTATTTAAGTTTTTAAATGGTACTTAAGACTTTCTTAATGCATGAAAAATATATTTAATAAGTTTAATTCAAAAACATGCATCTAGTTTTCTTCAATCTTAAAATAATTCATTCATTCTCTTTTTTCAATAAAAACGTTCAGTTTCTGAAAAAATTCAACCCAAAACAAGTTATTTCCTTTTACAAAATAGGAAACACTTGTATAGTACATTTTCACAAACAGTTTACTAATAGTAAAATTATAGATTTGTGTTCGGTAAATCTGTGTAACGGCAATTTGTCTGTATTGTTTTAATGCGTTATTAATGCGTGATTCTTCTAAATTCATGAAATATACATAAGTAGATGTTTTAGCTATTATTATTAAAAGAAGAAGCTGGAAAATTGTTGCGTTTTTGAATATAAAGCGATAATATTCTCCCAGAGTGTTATTTTTTCGTGAGCATCCCCCCCCCCCTTTTAATAGTGAAGCTACAGCAGTGGCGTTCTCCAGCATGGGTGTCAGCTCTCCCCTCCTCCCCAAAAAGAAAAAGAATGTTGGGTTGTATAAACTTGTAGTTTTTAAGTTTATATCAAAAATCTGGAGCAGCTACTTTTTCTGTGTTGCTCCGCTCCGACTTCTAAATACTTGCTCTGGATCCGCTGCAGCTCCGCTCCGTCCTCTGAATACTTTTAATTAATTATATTATTTATCTCTTTTTTTCGATTAAATTTTTTCAGGACTAAAAAATTCAAAATTTTAAAAAATCCGAGCAGTGGAGCACATTTCTTAGCTGCAGCCCCGCTCCAGTTCCGAGTAAAATCTTGTTTCTACCCTGCTCTGCGCTTATGTTTCACGCTCTGCTGCAGATCCCTGGTTTACATTCTTTTTAGTAATGAAAAAAAAAATTTTTTTTTTTTTTTAATTTCATTTTAGTTGGTGTAACTTTCAATAACTTACATTTGTTTTCTGTTATGATGCGTTGAATGAAAGAGCATCAGTAAAATTTTTATCAAATGCTCAACACCACCCAAAAGCTTCACACCCCGGACAGACCGCCCTCTGCACCCCATCCCCTCCCGCCGAAGTGACACCATTGACTACAGCATTATACGCAACAAATTCAAATTTATGAGGAGAAGGGTTTGACATAACAGGGGGTCCATTGTTTAACACCTTATTTCATTCACTTTTTAGTAAATATTATGTTCTGATCTTTGAGTTTTTAATCAGGTAATATATTTATTATAGTATACATATTTTTTCAATTTAAATCCTAAACAGTAATAAAAATTAATTCATGATTGGGGGCGGGATGTATATCTGGGTATATACCCCCTACAGGGGTCATGGCGCAAACTGCATCATTGAAATTTTTTGGTGTGGGGGGTGGGGTCGTTTTCAGGGTCTTGTGAGGGGGCTTGGTTGGCTGTTTGACCGCTTTGAGAGGGTTCGTCGTTTTGGGCATTTCACATTGTTTTAAAGGGGTACGCTGTCGCTCAGGAAGGAGCACTCCTGTTGTATGTTATACAGTAGTGTCTTTAGCATAGTAATTTGTGGTGCAACCTCCCCCTTTTTATTAGCATTTTGCTCATTTATAGCATTTTTTATTATCGTATAAACTTGCCTATAAGTCGCGGAATTTAACACAAAAAACGAAGTTGGAGTCGACTTACCTTTGAGACAAAACATCGAAAAATCTAGACTTTTCCTGATACTATTTTAACCTCTTTAAAAAAAAACAATAAAAGAAAAGAATTTTGTCAAACTCTAATATGATTTTATATTCTCTAGTCACTTAATTGCAGTAAAAGATGAGACTACCAGGAAAATGCGAGAGACGCCGAATATCAATTTCGCGAATGTTCTGTCTTGCTTGCTCGCGTACCGCATCGCTCCTTTCCGGAGTTTTTTGAGGCCGTCAGTATTGGCAGATAGCTGCTATCGCGCGAAAATTAGTTCATCTTAAAAAATAAATATAATATAACTACAAGAAATTTAAAAAAGCAAAATTTGATGATATTAACTCAGCATTAAAGCAACAATTAATAAAACCTCTAATAGCAGAAACGAACCCTTTTCAAAAAATCCCGAAAAAACTTTTTTTGAAAACTGCATATTTCCAATCTTAAACACGTTCATTACATTTTATTTTCCTGCTTTTTAAAATAAGAAAAAAAAAGGGGTACGAAATATTTCCAGATTTTTCTTTAAAAAAAACAAAAGCCGGATTTTTTTTTTTCCAGCTACCCATTATTATTATTATTATTTTTTTGAAAAAGTTCCGGAGTTTGGACCTTCCGGATTTCGGGATTCTGAATTTGGGGTCCCATACTGTACTGTACTGAAACATCTCGATATATCGCAATATTATTTTGACGATATATCGCAGTATCAAAAATTAGACATCGCCCAGTACTACCACGCAGTGAAGCTGTGGCCAGTTTCAGATTAAAAACGGGACATGATTGTTTAGCTGAACACCTTAACAAAATAGGCGTAGTACCTAATAACCTATGCCTTATCTGTAAAACAGACATTATGAATAAATAGAATAAATAACATCTGCTTGTCTGTCCAAATCTTGACCCTATACTACAACAAAGCAAAGATGTTTGCTTACTGTATTGGATGGCCAGGAGCCTTATGGCCTGAGCACATGGTTGCTTACCCGGTTGCTTTACTTTTAGTCTTCTAGTATTAAAAAATTTTTAGATTCTATTTGCAGTTTTAAGCTTTTAATGTAAATCTTGTAATGTATTTTTGCCAATGTTAAAATTTTAATGTATTTTCCTAATTTTTTACCTTTTAGTGTGTTTTATATATGTGTCTTGCTGCCTTTTAATGTGGAATTTTATAATTAATGTTTTTCATTGTTTTCTGGCGAGTGGCCAAATGTAAATGGATTTGATTCCAATAAAGCCATATGAAACAATATTTTTTCATTATTTAATTACCTTAGAAATGAATGACAGGGGTAATCTAGGATGAATTTAAAGTGCTTAAAAAAACATAAATGTGTGGTGAGATATACATCCATCAACAGTGATAAAAATATTTAAATTTAATTACATAAATTTATTCTATGCTTAAAAAACATTTATTGCAGAGCATTTTTCACCTAAAAACCACATGATGCAGAACTGAGCAAAACACTCTGCTTTGGGGGCACATACTAAAAAATTAATAAAATCTACTTAGCATTGTAATTTCTTCCTTTTTCTGCAAGTTTCAAATTTAATCAATATGACAAACTAGTATAGTAACATAACTAACCTTTACCAGAGAGTAAAAGTGACAAAATGGAACGTAATTGGAAGGAGTCATTAATAAATTGAATGACATGATGAGCTATTAATAAAATGCCGATGCATAAAGCGTCATCTTTTAAACGCCATTCAAGAAAATAGCATTGTTTACATCTGGTGTGACAATATTTCTGAATTTTGCCTAGCTTAGCAGTAACCAATATATAAATAAAAGTTCATTACATTACTACGGTTAAGTAAAACTGAAATTACTGCAAAAGATTTGCTTAAATTTTGTTTTTTGTGAACGAGTCATTAAACCTAGCTATAAATATATATTTTTTCTCTCAAAATTTTTATTTACTTCCTTATTGACCTTACGGAATCTAACAGCTGCCTATCTACTATTAAAATGTTGTAGTTTTACTTTTTAACTTAAAAATTCTTATTTCAAAGGAAGAGCTCAGTTAGGCATAAATATGTAGGTCTATCTCTTTGCATTCAAAAATTTGTACTGATTCATTAAAAAAAGAGCTCTGGGAAGAGCAAATAGAAGGAAAAAAAATGTTGCCAACTTTCAAATTAACTAATTCTAAAACTACTATTTGGATCTATAAATGTCTTACATCATCATTTCTGAAAGTAAGTTCTCTGTAATTCTTTAAATTTTCATTGAATAGTTCTCGACTTGTAAGAGTTTGAAGAGGTAAGGCAGAATTTCTCCAAAACAGCAGCGGGAATTACTTTTCTAGCATACATATATATATATTATACATACACAGTAAAAGCTGTGAAGTTGACCACTTTTGCCAAGAACGGAATTATCCCTATATTATACAATGTAGGGAAACCTTTGTAACTTGACCTCCTGTCTATATTGACCACTAAGTACGCCAAATTTGGGTGGGAGTATTATAAAAAAAAAACTTTGGTAACTGTCCGTAAGTTGACTGCCTAATTATTAGTATATTTATTTGTTTATCTATTTTTGCAAAGAGTAAAAAAACTAAAATAAATTCTCCAAGTTATTTTTATGTTGCAATATCTAGACACCCGGCAGTGTGGTCAGCCAAGTTCAATAACAGCGGCATCGGCCAATGTGTATATTTACCGAACCATTTTGAGCCACTTTCGACCCCATCATTATTCAAAAACTATTAAACCTACATACAGTGGAATCCCACCATTTGTCCGCCTCGCTATTTGCACAACTTACCATTCGTCCAACTTTTTCAAGTAAAATTTGACTCGCTATTCGTACGCTTGCCCTGCGATTCGGATGGCGCCAGGGGGCCAGGGCTGCCAGTTTGGCTTTTTTGAACAAAAAAAAAATATATTAGGGAAAGTACGCCCTTTTTGAACTTGTCTGAAATAATTTGTTTGGCATTTTAATTGGTATAAAGGGATTATTTAAACAGAATTGTTTTTCAAAGCATAATAAAAACAAATTGGCTAATGTGGAGCTAAAATTAGCACTCATTGCAATTCCATGGGCTTGTAGAAAACAAGAATTACCATTTTAAAAAAAATTGTTGTAACAACAGAATTTAAAGAGTTTTGAAAAGAAGAATTTATCCAGGTTGAGAGAAGGGTTTATTTCATTGAAAAACTCTGATGGTGACAAAAAGTTCATTAAGGGCAATATTTGTAAGCAGGTCTTCAAAATCGTAAGTTTCAAGATGATGTATATCAAAAATATCGAGTAGGTTGATAATTTCAACGCTATTGTCAATGATCCAAAACCAATTATTGTATTTTAGGTAATTAAAAATTAACAATTAGTTGGTTGTTAAACTTTTTTTTTTGTTTTTGATTTATAAACCTTTCAAAAATATTTTACTACATTTCTGTTAAACATATATTACACTGTGAAATTTCTAGTGAAGACCACCTCCATATGCACCCAAACTGAATTTGTTGCAGTGTTTTGCAAAGTTCCTTCAGCTGATTGAAAATATTCTGTAGGATACATCAGGCATAATGCAAGATTTTGGTAAATATGCATATAAATCCTCTTCACTCGCATCTACTTTTAATTCTTCAGCGATGAATAATAACTCTTACTAATAATTCTTGATAATAATTCTTCACCCACTAAGGTTCTGCAACAAAGCTGTTAGTTGTGCAATGAATGTTCCATATTTCAGCACGATTTGCTTCGAGGTTAATGCTTCATTATATTTTTCAATCCTATCCACACAAAATCCCGATGAATTTCGCTGATAATCATTGAGCTAAGTAGGATTAATATCAAAATAAAAATATTTGCATCAATTTTTATTTTTACAAAATTATCATATTTGCAGAATACTTACCATAATTTGATTGCTATCGTGGACATAATTTTTCAATGTTCTTTGCTGTGTGGATACTTGTGAGCGTGCACGTTCAAGTTCATTAGCAAGATCTCTGTTATTTCTCATTAAATCTTTTATACGCTTTTTATAAGCACCTGAAAAAAAAAAAAAAAAAAGAAATAAAATTAAAAAATGTTTAATTGTTGAAAAAAAAAAAAAAACTATTTTTAAAGAAACCAATCTTAGCATAGTGCACAAAAGTTGTGTAATGGGGTAATTAGAACACACAAAAGTTTTCTTGAATATTGCTCAATATTTAGCTGGAACCCTATGACACTAAAAGTAAAAATAAGTGAAAAATTCCTTGTTTTTGAAAAAAAAAAAAAAAAAAGAATTATATAATTATCATTGGCATACAATAAAAATATTATATATTGACTCAGAGCACAAAGTTGAACTGAATTCTCTCAATATTTAACCGCTCCCACCAGACATCAAAATTTAGAAAAATATGAAAAAATACTGAATTAAAAAAAAAAACCTAATATAAAAATTATTTTTTGAAATTAACATTGACATTGATTAATTAAATAACACTATAAACATTACAATAATATAACTATTATGCAATAATACCATGTTACTTTCCATAAGTACATGCAGACAGAATGCAGTTTGCTAACTACTAATTCCCCAGATGTGTTTCTCAGGATCATGTAGCATTGTTAATATATGTTTGGGATGTGCAAAATGTTCATTACTGTAGAATACTTCGTAAATAATTTTCTTAACATTGTCTGGAAACTGCCTTCTAACAGAAATCATTTTCCAGAAATGTTGTGCACCATACTGGCAATTCAATTTCATTTTTATTTCAAGCCACATTGGAGCATAAACCAGTATTATACTTTACAAGTATCATGAGATTATGTGACGGATTTAAAGTGCCAATGCATAATAGCTACAAACAGTTTCCGCAATCAGTAGCTACAAACAGTTTCAGCAATCTTGAGTGCTGAGTGGCTTTCAGCAGCAATACACTGATGCAGTCTATTTCTGAAGTTTTGGGAAACTTTCTGCATATTTTAAGGGGCACAGCGGATATTTGTCCTTCAGCTCTTCTAAAGTCTTGGCGTGATGTTTCTAAACTTTCTACTTTTAATAATCCTACAGAAAAAAGCTTCCGCTAGTGACCGTAACACTACGCACAATATTGAAATGCACACGAGAGCTCGAGCTCTCTGCGTGGAAGAATAGACTGCATCAGTGCATTGCCGCTGCAGGCTGCCCTCTTGCTGAAGTGGTATTCAAAACTTAAGGCTCTTTGCTACCAAATGAGAAAATCTACGATGGGAAAATCCTTGAAATTTTGGCAACACTGTAGGAGTGTCTAACCCAAAGTTTTAGCATGGCTAATTGGTCTGATTTCCTGATAGACAATGTCAATCACCAAGTGATTCAATGGACAGCTATAAATCTTTTGGGGGAGGAGGGCTAATCGGTGTTTACGGCCTATGACTTAGGAAGAGAGACATATATTGTATATTTTGAGAGATATATATAAGAGGTTTACATATATATTTTGTTTATTTATTCGTAATTTCCTTGTGTTATAGACAGAGTACAACACTATTATTTTTTTCCCCCTTTCCATTTTTTAAAACTATTTTCTTTTGTTTTCTCAATCTGTTTTTAGAATTAGCGGCTGAGAAGCAGTTTTAAATTATGATTTAACTCGTTAAGGATCAAATAGAAAATTCTGTAAACAAATAGCCGACTCCCACCATTAACCCTTTATCTACTGACGGTACTTATAAGTACCATTCTCTATAAATTCCATCCCAGCAACTATTTTTACCAATATTCCGATGGTACTTTGCCAGGACAGTCTTTAAATTCTCCTTTTTCAGGATACATATCAGCAAGAGTTCTATGAGAAGTATTTTAGTGAGGAGAGGAACACAAACAGTTTTGAAACCAATGCTGTGTTTTGAACTTCCATTTTGTTCCCTTAGAGCAGCGTTTCCCAACTAGGGGTTCGCGTGGTGTAGAAAAGGGGTTCGCAAAAATAATATTGCAATGGCGGAATTTTTAGTTGCTAATGTGAAGAAAAAAACGAAATAATAAATTTACATACGTATTAGGACGGAGTGTAAAAAGGAAGTTTTTTTTAAAAAATAAATTGTTTTAAAATAATGCATAGAAGTAAGTTGTGGGGACTGGTATAGGAAGTAACCACTTCTACGTACAAAATTTGAAATGCACTTAGTTCTACTGTTACTTGGTTTGAAAAATTCGGATCTCAAAATAATTTCAAAAAATAGTCATGTATTTATTTTAAATCTGAAAGATGACGTCGATTCAAATTTTGTGCTCGGCGCATCAGTGATCGCTACCAACGAAACCGAATTCTCCCAGAATGCGTCCGATAATCGGTATCCGACTGTTTATTAAATATCTAGCAACCATTCTGGCCACTGCACGAAAGATCCGGATAGCTGGCATGTCAAAATAATTTTTAAAAATTAAATTAATGAGCTAGTTTTGAGAATATATGCAACTTAGAGTTACTACGCATTTGGAACGTGTGGAATGCTTAAAAATATGTGTAGAATTTGCAGGTTTCAAATGTCATATCCGGATATCCAATATGGATAGTCAAACAAGAGGCACCAAATGTCCGATATCTCACAAAATCAATATCCGGAATATCCGGATCCTGACCTCGTCTCCCGGCGGAAAATTACTTGTACAAGTTTTTAAAAACCTTCATAAGTAATTTATTTTCATAAATACTGAAATGACCGTGTGCTATAAAAATCTATATCTATAATACAAAGCACAGAAATATTTGTTAATTTTCATAAATCAAGAACTTCATATAAAAACGAAATTGTTTTAAGCTGTATTTTTAAGTTTCCTAGACAGAAAATAAATACAGTAATACTATCAGTAAAAGAGAGAAAAGTAAAACGGGGAAGATCTTCATCCACACTAAAAGCCTTTCGTTTTCAGGCAGTGGCGTCCATATTGGTCACACCATAACAGTTACTTCAATAGCGACAATGTTGTTAGATAGGCCGTGTTCCCTCCTGTATTCCTACCTCCATGGAATCAACAGCTCACTGAGTTTGAACGAGGTCGTGTAATAGGCCTACGAGAAGGTGGGTTTTCTTTCCGCGAGATTGCAGAAAGGCTTGGCAGGAATGCATCCACTGTGCGTGAATGTTGGCAGCAGTGGTCAAGGAAAGACACTGCTTCAAGAAGACCGGGTTCCGGGCGGCCACGTGGCACTATTGAGAGGGAAGACCACCGTGTTCGGCGTATGGCTGTAGCGAGTCGTGCTGCGTCTGCAGCAGAAATTCGAGCAGCAGTTGGCACCACAGTGACACAACAAACTGTTACCAATCGGTTACTTCAAGGACAGCTCTGAGTCAGACTTCCTGTAGCCAGTGCTTCCCCCAGTCTTGGGCGGGAGGGCGCCGCGCCCTGCCCGCCCTTGGATTCGGGAAACGCGCCCATCTTGCCCTTTTGTTAGTGAAATTGCGCCCTTCTTGTAGTGCTCGAAACTCGCGATCGCCAGTCGCCAAATGCGACCAATTTTCACGTTTTGGCGACCATTGTTTTCATTGAAGTCGCCAATGTCGCTACCATTTGCAAATGCTAAAAGCCTTTCCCAAACTTTAATCTTGACACGTGACCTTTTCCCAAATTCTCTTGTCTACTTCAAATTAAATAAAGAAAGAAATAGGAGTTAAGTTTTGGACCATACGGAAACTAGTTTTTCCACCGATTTTTACCGGAAATTGCTTACCGTGATTGAAATTTCAATCTTTTTCCATCCTGGAATTATTACAATTATCTTGAAAGTTGTAAGATATTTTTTGCATGCACTACCTTGAATCTGCTTATTTGTCGTTTCATTTTAACAATTAAAAAAGAAAAAAAAGTATACATATAGAAACAGCCAAAATAGTGCACGAGCTTCGCCGAAAATTGGATTCTACGTTAGAGATTTTAATCCTTTTGCATCGGGTACAAATTTCAATTATTTTCTAAATTAGAAGATATTTTTCACACATGCTACCTTAAATATACTTATTTTGCATTTTATTTTAATAGTTTCTGACTTTTTTTTTTTGAACTGTGCCGATATTGAACACGTGTTTGTCGAAAATTGCGTTTATCACTAATTATTCACGATTATTAAATCACTATTATTGTTTCATTTATTTATTTACTTCAAATTTGAATTTAGTATTGACAGCTATTTACTTTTTAGAAAATACTAAATTGTGGCTAAATAAGAAATTTTTAGAAAATTGTTAATTTACCTGGATCCAACTTCTTTAAAAAAACAATGAACAATTATTGAAAAGAAGTAGTATTGTCACAAATCATAAAATAAATAAGGAATTTTTTTTTTAGTTTAAACATTTTACAAAATTAATAATGATCTCTTTTAGGGCCGACAGTTGTGAGATTTTTCGGGCACTTTTTGAGATTTTGGGGATTCTTTTTTTCACGTCATTTTATGTCTCTTTTTTGGCTTTGGGTAATTTTTGTGTGTAGCCTGAAACTCTTCCAATGATTCTGTGCTTGATTATATTGCAACTCTTAAAAACTCCCTATCTCATAAAATTTCGAACAGTAGGTTCCCAAAGACTAATAAGAAAATTCTTTTTTTCATCTTTATAAAGGGACCCATTTGGGTCAAATATGCATTTATTACATCTGTAGATGTTGAGAAAACTAACCAAAATATAAGAATGCTCTTTGAAACAAGAAACTATTTACTATTCAAAATATGTAAAAGCATTTAATAATCCCAATCTAATGGTGCTTTCTAGTTATTTCAAGAAAGAAAAGTTTTAAAATGTAATAAAACTTGTGTGAAAAAAGATGGCAACGTGTGAGGAATCCATATATTAGATAGATCCTTTTTCTCTCCTCATTAACATTTATTTCAATCTTTAATGAAAATGAAAATTTATTGTATTAATTTTGCTTTTTTTAAATTAAAAAAAAAATACTATTGTCATTTTAAGCAATAAGGTAAGAATACCAATTGAAACCATTGCTTTCAATTGGTATTCTTGATTAATTATAATGGCATTTTTTGCAATTTTGCTGTTTTTAGGACATGTTAAAAATTTTAAAGGGCGTTTTCAGTGATCATTTAGATCATCAAAATCTGGGCTCTAATTATTATTACTGAAGCTTTATTGTATTAAGAAAAGATACATTCTAATTTTCTTATTATTCCTCAGAGGTGATCAGATCTTCAGAGGTATTGGAATGAACAGAAACACTCTCATAAATTAGTAAAAATGTATAACTCAGAAAATCCTTGCTAGATATTTTATTGAATTTAAAATCATTATTGGTTGATGTTGCCTTGAATATACAAGCAGATTTTTTTCATGCTTTACTTCAAATATTGAAAACAATCTTAAAAATGAATATTGTCAAATTAGTATATAGATATTTTTCAATGTTCACTTTCACTGTGATGATGTTGATGTTTGACTAAAATGTTAAATTATGGCAATAATAAAGTTCCTAGGGGAGGATTCATAAATGATGTCACGCTTCTAGGCGGGAAGGGGGGTTCCTGAAATTGTGACAAGTGTGACCAGGGGAGGGGCAACAGGAAGTGTGACATTCTGCTTGTGCAACATAGCGTAACATGTGACAATGGGGGAGGGCGGTCCCTACTTAAAATTACATGTGCCCTTTATTTCGGTAAGATGCCCTAAATTTGGAAAAGTGCCCTTTTTTTTTACAGAAGCACCCTGCCCTTTTTCAATCCTAGGGGAAGATCTGCTGTAGCGTGCATTCCACTAACGCCAAACCACTGCCGTTTGCGATGTCAGTGGTGTCCGGCTAGAGCTCATTGGAGGACGGAGTGGAGATCTGTTGTGTTTTCTGATGAAAGCCGGTTCTGCCTTAGTGCTTTGCCTTAGTTTGGTTATGAGGTCGAGCGTTATCCTGTTGGGAACACAACACAAACACTTTTATGGAGCTCTCTTTGACTTGTTGCTTTTCTAATCTCCAATACAGTCAAGGAGTTAAACAATTATTGGAGTTAGTAATAAGAAGCACACAACACAAGCATTAATCATGTATAAGCAAATTATCATGATATGAAAATTATCAAAAATGATTAGTGTCAATGATATTATAAAATACAAGATAAATGAAAAAAAAAATTTAAATTAAAAAAATTGTTAATGAAAACGCTACTCTGTCTTGAGAATTTTTGTTTAATTTAGATTTTTTTGTCATTTTACTTAACTTATATTGCTTGCACCTCAATTTAGGCTTACTCAAATTTTTATCTCTGCCATAAATATTTTTTTAAAATTATTTAGAAGAGCTTACAACAATTCCGAAAAAACTTCTTCAACTTGAGAAAAAATTTTCATTTTTGAAACAACATACAACTAAAAAATGGAGTTATTTCGCTTAAAACTTTGTACATAACCCTCAAATGCTAACTATCAAAATTTAACTAAAATAAAGTTTAAAAAAATTGAACAAATTTTTTAAATAAAAAATAAAACAAGCAGACTACAAGCTGCAAATCTTAAAACAAGTGTCAACTTTTTAAATAATTGATCTATTTAAAGGATGCAAAAAGATAGAAATCTCAAAATCTGCGTGCAATTTTCGGCGAAGCACGTGCTAGATGTTTCTTCTGTTTTCTTCTTTGAAACGAACCGAAATCCGAAAAATATTTTAATATACCGATACTACAAAAAAAAAAAAAGGCCTTATAAAGGGTTAAAACGGCTGCTTTTTAGAGCTATTTATCATTTAGGAAGTATAAATTTTTTAAAATTCCTTTTAGGGGCACCCCTAGGCCCCCAGGGGCGCAAAATCTTCAGTTGTTGATCTCTGAAATTAGGCACGATTGAATCTATGTAGCCTGAGCGCCATGCTATAAGAAGCTTTGCATTTAAAATTGTCAAACTCTGCTAATAAAACAATAAAAATAATGGTTTTTTCTTCTTTTTTTGGAGTGGGGCTTGTTACCTTTTTGTGCGCCTAGGTTGCCCTTTTGAGCCACCTATAACTCGTTTGGAGCATCCTGCAGCCTTTTTTTTTTTGAAGACGACACCTAATGCCCTTTGAAATACCTAACAAGCATTGCAGTCGAATTTTTTAAAACAATTTTCACCCTTCATGCCGTTATTGATGGCAGCTAGAAAAAAATTTCCAGTTAAACTGCAGGAAAAAGGAAAATCCATAAAGTGCGCACTTGGTTTTTGAAGGGAATTAACCTTTTAAAAATATCTCCCATCCTGAGGCCCTTTGCTGTTTAGACTCACTGAGCTCTAAGTTGGATAATAGAAGCATTAGCCAACAAGTAATATCAGCATATGGCCTACGACTTGCCTTTTTGAAAGAAATCTTTATTGGTATCGCGAAGGTGATTATCTTGTTGGGTAGAAACCCATTATTTTTATTGTTTCTCAGGCAAACGTAGACTAAAAATATATTTTTGAATTACCTACTTTCTTTTCGTGAACAGCTGATAGGAGTCCAGGTCTCGGGGTGTTCCTCTGGCGTTCAAAACCTCACGTGCCATGGTTCAATGGCGGATTGCCGAGTGGCACATCATGTGTTGCCAAACCGGGAAAAACTTCTGAATGGGAGGATTGAACTCCACGTTTATGTTAATGAAGTCGAAGTTAAAGTTACTATTAATGATGTCACGATCGAGTCATTCGATCTGACGAGTATAAAAGGAGGAAGCGAGCATTTACACTTTACTTGATTCCACCACTTCAGTATTTACTTACTCTCTCAGAGCTCGCCTCTTGGCGGAGTTGCTCATACTTTCGCAGTAGACCCTCGTCGTGTTGGCCACTTTGCACACTATGCTGACCTTTTAGCTATTGAAGTCTCTTCTCTCCCCGTAGGTCATGTTTCATGTAATTAGGCTGTCTACCGTCCAGAGAGCCGAGCATGCGTTTTGAATGTTTAAATTTTTTAAGAGAGTCGACTGTTAAGATGTTTTAAAAGTTCTCTTCAAATTAATATTTCTTCCCGGTGTTGAACAACCAGTGATATCGAGCAAAAGTTCTCATCTATTTTTCGAAGTCTGTCTTTTCAAGTACAAAATAGATTCTACGTGGTCGGCACGGAATACTGTTCTCGTATAAAAGGAGATGAAGCGACAGCAGGACCACATCAAGAATTTGATTATTAGTGAACAGGAAGGACTTTTGGGAAAAATTAATTTGAATTGTCTTCAATAAAATTTTGTTCTGGTCAACTTGGTGACTAACTATAGTGCATGTATAGTTCTAATCTTTCGTCGGAAATCCTGCGGTAATGTATATTTAAATAAATTTATTTTTTTCATTAAGCTGTTTCCTGTATCTCTCCTTCTGACACCTTTTCTCTGACAACTCATGTTGGGTTTTAATTTAGATTCAAATTTATTTAAATTTTAATTCTAAATTTAAAATTAATTTTTCAAGCTCAACATATCTCTATTCTTTGAGACGATTTTTACCCATCACTCGGCAACACAACGTCATTCAGTTATATAAAAGAAAAGAAAAATATCATTGCAACTGAGTGTAAGATAAAATGAACTACCATCAATTTCCAAAATATGAAAAATAGCCATTTTTAAAGTACGTTACTCCATTTTCGAATGAGTTGTTTAGTGAATTCACAAATTGAAAAGAAATAATAAGTTTCATATAGAGCTATAAGTGCCTATTTTAGCATATACCAAAATCAAATTTGCAAATCGAATCTACTGTAATTCTCTCTCATTTAACTTTAGGTCTTAATTGCTCCAAATGTACCTTTTCAACAGTTAATACATATTCACTCATTCAATAATCCATTCACTCATTCATTTAATTATTCACTTATTCATTCATTCACAAACGTCCCTGAAAATACAGATTGGAAAGTTTCATAAAGAAGTAGGTTCATTTAAATCTGGATGAACTTCTTGTCTGAACATATTCTATGTCCTAAGCTCCTCTCGATAAAACTTTTTCCAAGCAAATTCATATGTTACATCAGGATTTATGTAGGATTCAAATGTTCCGATAGGCGCTATAATGTTAAATATTTTTGAACTGTTCAAAATCAATGAAATAAAAATTGTTCAAATCAAAAAACAAAATGTGAATGATTGGGCACTGAACAATATTTTCTGTCATATAAATTAATTTTGAAGTCACACAATCAAATTTAGGCAATCAATAAAAGGTAGAATTGTATAAACTTAGTTACACAGAACTCCCTTAAAGAGCAATTAATTTTAGATATTGGCAAAATATTCTAATTCATTATATTTTTATTAAAAATAAAGTCCTTAAAGTGGACTAACTTATTAAAAAAATAAAGTGTTATTAAAGTGTTGATATAAAAATTAAAATAAAAACAAGAAATAGTAGTAATAAATAAGTAAATAATAAACAATTCTAATTTTTGTAATCAAATATTATAAAAGCCTGTTAATAGTAAAACCCGAACCGTTTTATAGATTTAAATCTGTAGCTCAGTCAGAACTATTGCTAACCATAATTTACACTGTCCAAGCAATTTTCTTCATTACAGTAAATAAAATGCAATGCTTTCCAAAAGTTCCTATATCCAAACCGTGGGCCTGCCCGAAATGAAACGGTTCTGCTCATTAAGTGACAAAGAACAGCCATTAGCAAAAAGTGGTGTGGAGAACCCATGTGATTGATTGCTGTTGTGTAGAAACCCATTATTTTTATCGTTTCTCAGGCACACTAGTATATTTGAAAGTATTTTCAATTACCTACTTTCTTTTCTGTAGACGGCTTGTAAGGTTCCAAATCTCAGGGTGCCCTTTGAGCATTCAAACTACACGTGCCACGTTTCAATCGCAGAATGATGAAAAGTAAACATAGCCATGAGGCTTGCCCGGTGTTGCCAAACCGGAATAACTTGCGTGGAATACGTGACTTGCATGGAGGGAGGGCGGATCTCGACGCTTATGTTAACGAGGTCGAAGTCAAAGTTACTGTTAATGACATCACGATTGAGTCATCTGATCTGACGGGTAAAATGGGAGAAAGAGAGTGTATAGACTTCACTGGACTGGGCTCTCTCACTCTCACTTGAAGCCACTTGGCTTGATTTGACCACTTCGGTCTTTACTTACTTGGAGCTTGCCTTCCAGCTGCGCTGCTAATGCTTTGACAGTATGTTTTTGCGAAGTTGATCACTTTGTGTTCCTATATTTAGCTTTTGGAAGTGCCTTCCTTCCCCGTAAGTCCCGTTCCTTTAGTGAAGCTGTTTCCCTGTTTGGAGAGCTAAGTTTACTGTTTTTTAACTTTTTATAATTATTTTTTAAAGGGTTTTTAGTCATTGATATTGACCATAGAAATATAGCTTTAAAGTTTTTGTCTTCTGAATCATATTTTTTCCAGGTGTCAAATAAACCGGTGATTATATCCAAGGATCTTCTAATTGTCATTGATGTTTACTGTTCCGTCAAAATGAAGCACTTGACATTTCCCAATATTCAAAGATATACCCCACTTAATTGCCGACCTAGAAATTTCATTTAAATCCTCTTGAAACTGATTGACTTGTTCCTCCGTGTCCACAATTCCCATGATTTTGACATCATTAGCAAAAATATTGATGTTCCCAGAAATACCCTGAGCAATATCATTAATAAAATAATAAATAATATAGGCCCTAAAACTGAATCTTGTGGAACACCACTCAAAACATCAATCCACTGAATAATTGCCCCTCACTACTGCTGTTTCCTCCCAGTCAGCCAAATTTTAACCCAAATTAAAGTTTTTCCACCAATACCAATATAAGCAAGTTTTCTAAGAAGAGCTTCATGCGGTACTTTATCGAACGCTTTCTGAAAGTCAATGTAAACAACATCTACGCACTTTTTATTATCTAATGCCGTGGTAACCTTGTCATAGAAATGCAACAAATTAGTTGTACAGGACCTACCCTTCCTAAAACCATACTGAAAACCAGTTAACACTCCATTTGCCTCTAGGAAATTCACTATTTTGATTTTGATTAGCATTTCAAAAATTTTACAAGAAACTAAAGCATCGGTTCTCAACGTGGGCGATAACACCCCCTTGTGGGCGTTTAATACTTTCAGGGGGCAGTAAAAGACCCAGAGAAAACTAGGGGGCATTGAAAAGACACGGAGGGGCATGGGCAAGATTAATTAAATATAGTCTACAATAGACTAAACACGCTGATTATGTACTAACAAAAGTATTAGTTTTATGATCGATTGTTCAACGATTTCTGACAGCATTCACATCTTCATATTTAGCTCAACGTGGCTATAGTGCTGTAGCACCATTGGTTACAAAAAGGGAAATTGGCTCCATATTATTGAACGCAGAGACTTACGATTGTTTTTTAAGTAAAATCGAGCCGAGTATTAGCAAACTCCTTAAAACACATCAAATTTAACCTTCTCATTAGTTAAGTTACGAATTCGATGTCTGAAAATGTTAATAAAAAATACTTTTCAATATAATTAAGTATGCATTTTCATTGCTCTCATTAAAATAGTCTTCCTTAAAAACAGAAAGAGGATAGGGTCATATCCTATCTACGAATAAAATGTATAATATTACACATTAAAAATATATTTGTGGGAATAACTATTTCAGATTCGCAAGTAAAAAAAAGGGGGGGGGAGGGCTTTAGAAAAAAATATTCTCAAAGTGGGCAGTGAGCAAATAAAGGTTGAGAACCCATGAACTAAAGTAAAACTCACAGGCTGAGAATTTTCTGCCTTAGCTTTCGCCCCTTTCTTGAAGAGCGGCGTTATATTTTCCAGCTTCCAATCCGCTGGCACAGTCCCCGAGTTATATGAAAATAGTCAAGACAACATCCACTAATTCCTCTGCACATTCTACTAAAATTTTTGGATATACATTATCAGGTCCTGGAGCCTTATTTGCTTTAATCTTTTTCAAATGAAACAACACATCATCCCTAGAAAATACAAAATCCTTAAGCTGTGTATTAGCTTGTGTCTCGCTTATGTTAACTGTTGAGATAATTTCTGTTAAATACACTGATAAAAAAAATATTTAGAATATCAGCAATATCCCCCTCATTTTGAATCTAGTTCCCATTCTCATCCACTAGTGGGCCTACCTGAGTATTACGAGCTTTCCCTGAATTAGCATAAGCAAAAAATTTCTTAGGATTCCTCTCGATGTTATCTGCAAGCTTTTGCTCCAATTCCTTTTTCTTATTCCGTACCAAATACTTGAAAGTAAGTCTAGCTTCACAATATAGAATACACAATACACCCAGTCTCTTTAAGTCGCCGAAAAGTGGTCTGCTTGTAACTGAGAGCATCTTTCACCTCCCTAGAGAACCACATGGGCCATCTTTTCGTGAAATCCCCTCTTTTTTCTAAAAGGAACATAATTAATCAATCACTGTTTTCTCCAATTTCCCCTTAAACTCTTCCCACTGAAGATCAGTTTCACTATTCTCCAACCCAGAAGAAAAAATCTCTTTCAAACCCTGCCTAAGTGCAACACAATCAAAATTCCTGAAGTTAGGTACAAATCTGGAATTTTTCCCTTTGAGAGCATCGAAGCTGGTCCAAAACCTAATAGTATTGTGGTCACTATCTCCAATATGTTTCCCTATACTCAACCCATGAATAGACCATCATAAAAAACTAGATCCAAAATAGCACCATGTCTAGTTCACTGGGCAACAACTTGATACAAAAACAATCACCAATCACTTTAAGAAAATCTTCTTTCATACCATTGCTAGTGTAAAAACTATTGCAGTCTATGCCCGGGAAATTGAAATCCTCCATTATGATGACCGAGCCCTTACCAGACATGTCCCTAATAACACTATATATCTCCTCATCTTGATCCTGACTAACATTAGGTGGCCTGTAAACATTCCCCAAATGTAACTTCTTACCCTTTTTGCTCAGCAACTCCACCCAGACCATTTCAATATCCTTAGGCTTATTATTAATGACCAATTCATTGCAAATAAAAGTGTCCTTAACATAGAATAAAACCACTCCACCTTTCTTACAAAGCCTGTCTTGACTAAACAAATTATATAAAGCAATGCTCACTAAATCCTTATCATCATCAGTAACCCATGTTTCCGTAATTCCAATAATATCCAACTCCTCACCAGCAATAACACTTCTTAACTCATCCATCTTATTCCTGATACTGCAAGCATTAGTATTAGAATCAAAGCAGGAAGTGCAGTAGGAAAGCTTCAATCCAGGATCCCCCACCTTTATTTGTTCCCACTAGTTCTCTCAGAACACCAGAGCATTATTGTCTTTTCCCCTTCAGCTTCTTGAAACAACTGGGGGTAGTAAGGGGATGTATCACGTGCCTTTTTTCACTTTACAGGTGTTTATAGCCCTAAACAAATATAAATATCTGCTTGTTAAATTATGCTATTTATACTCAGGATGGACTGCTTGCGGCCCGTTACCTGCCGATGATGTGTGGCAATTGTAAAATTTAGAGCTCTGTATTGTGTAAAATTTAGAGCTCAGTCTAAAAAACAATAATAAATATAATAAAAGTACAAAAAATAGAAAAAAGCAAAATTTTATGATAATCACTTAGAATTAAAGCAATAATTAATAAGAACTCTGAATCGCGAAAACGAACCCTTTTTCAGAAATCGCGATCTCAAATATGAAAACTTTTTCGGACACGATTATGAAAACTACATTTTTATCTTAAACATGTTCATTACAATTCATTTTTTCATATTTTAAAAATGTTTATTTCCAAAAAAAAAACTAAAAAATGCTTCCCGGTTTTTCATTGAAATTAACCCTTTTTTTTTTTTCTTAAATTTTGGGATTACGAATTTGGGGTTCCATGATGTGTAATTGTTCTGGGTTTAGCATTTAGCCCCACTACTGAAAAAAATAATAAAATAAAACAGTAAACGGCGTCGGCGTCATTTCGCAAAATTTATACTTAAGGCAAAAGAGTTAAATACTATTTTCAAAGCCAAATATGCATTTCTTTTCTTCTTTTCAATTTAAACATTTTAATTTCTACATAAAAATCAGTTTATATGTGCTAAAAATAATATTTGTGTCTCATGTATATGCTTTTCTTCGTTGGCACGCGGGAAACGGTCATATGCTAATTAGCAGCAATCTTTTAGCATCTGCTTTAGGTTTACAATATTTCTTATTATTTTTTAAACAGTGAACAGCAAAACGCTTATTGGGCCTAAATACAGTTATTTTTTTCCAAGCCTTTGGACCCCACCTCCCGAACTTTTTGGCTTTATTAGAAAAAAAATTAAATAAGGTGTTGAATACAAGCATAATTTGCACACTATTTTTTTCTCATGAAATTTGCCCATAGAAGAATAAAAGAAGTAAAGATTGTACTATCAATCATGTGGCTCCCATTTGCCTGTGAAAAATTATCTTATGTAATTGTAGTGTTTTCTTGCATATAATTAATTGTGCAGCATTTTTTCATCATCTGATATAATTTTTGTTTTAATGGCAAAAAGGACATAATATATTGAGTAAAGATAAAAAGCTATTTTCTCCAAAGTTCCCACCCCACCCCTCCTCTAAAAAGAAAAAAAAAATGTTTCAATTAAAAACAAAATGATTAAGGAAAATTTGAAAGCTCTAGGATTGACATTTAAAATGAGCACCAAGTTTGGAATCCTAGGTTACCGTCACCTGAAATACTTGCCAATAATAATCAAAGCCAGCCTTGAGAAAGACTGGTACGGCCACATTGGGAGTACTTTTGTGTGTGTGTGGGGGGGGGGGGGTCTTTTCCGGATTTGTTGCAACTTTGGTAACCCCCTCCCAAACTTGGTAATGGAGAAATGTCTCCAAAGCCTAAAATTTTTTTTGTTGAGTAGTTCACAATTTTACAGCAGAATACACATGAATATGTGCATAAGTGATACGTATTTACATATATGTATATATTTTTCAAAATGAAAACCTATAATATTTTGAGGTACACATGCAAAGTTTGCAAGCTTTTTTTTTTTTTTAAACGCTTAAATTTTTTTACCTGTAAAAACTTATAAGCAAAGGCGCTCTAATGCAGGGGGGAGGGGGGAGTAAAAAAATTTTAAGCACAAGGGTGCCCTTTTTGAAGAAAACATGGTGCCCTTTTCGGAGTTCCCCCTGGCGGCCCTTTCATCCTGGAGTCGGCACGATGTATTAGTATTTCCCTCCAATCTACTAAACATCTCACACCTATCACAGCAAACCCACCAACTTCCATTACCATTTTTAATTTCCTTTATTAAACGTATGATTCCCATACTAACTAAATTTAAAGCAAACAGGCAAAATAATACACAACTCGACAAATTTAAGCTACTACACTGATTAATAACACAAATCACATAGCAAAATGCAAATTAAGGATGTAACGAATAGTGATTTGGCGGAATAGCCGAATACCGAATATTCAGGCCATTAACTACAGGTCGAAGCCGAATATTCGGCCAATGTCTTAGGCCGAATACCGAATATTCGGCGGCCGAATATTAAAAATTCTAGAAAATCGTCGTAATAGAAAGTATTTCTCAAATTAAAAAGTACTATTTAGAGTCAAACACCAATTCCACACTTTAACCTATGATGTAAGATTTAATTCTGTTTGCTAAGAATCTAAAAGTATCTAAAGTTGATGTATTTTCTCTATTGTTTTGAATACAATAAAACTGAGAATTTCACCCAGCAAGTGGAATAGAGACGACAGATTTTAATGTAAGCATTAGCATTATTTTACTAATTACTTAATTCAAATTAAAGAAATATTATTGCTTAGTGAACTTTTACCTTGCTCAAAATAGTGTTATGACGATATTTTACTAGTTATTAGGAGTTAATATGTTTATTTTATGTGGTTTTTTTACACAGCTATTTTTAAAAGGTTGCATTAAAACTTAATGCATTTAACTGGAATATATTATTATTTTCGAAAACCTCAATAATTTATGCTATTGTAATATTCATGATACATTCTAGACTTTTTACGTTTCTCTCTTGCCCAATATTCGCATTAAATCAGCCTATCGAAACAAAGACTGACTTCCACTTTGTTAATAATAAAATAAAATTCATCATAACTACTACTGCCAACTTTTGAGAGCAAAGGCTACGTACAAAATACAATATTATAGCTTTAAAATTTGTTATTATTCAGTCAAACCTAAAAACAATGTTTAAAAAAATAGTTTTTTCTTAATTATTTTTATTTATTAAAAATTATATACTAATGTATTCTTTTGAAATAACTATAATACAATTTTAAATCTTAAAAATCTACTAATTTCTTTCTTTATTTTTTTTTTACATTTCTACTGTAGCAGAACTATTCGGCCGAATAGTCCGTCAATATTCGGCCAAGCCAAATTTGATCTTACCAAGTATTCGGCTAGGTCATGAAGTGACTATTCAGCCTGGCCGAATATTCGTTATATCCCTAATGCAAATAACTTGAATTTAAACAACAAAATTCAACATGAAATATTAATAAATAATAACATGAAATAATTTTATTTCACATTAATTAAAAAATAATAATGTTTTTCTCAACTAGTATGTAGACATCATTTTTATTGAAACAACTTAAATATATTACCAAGTTTAAAAACAGTAAATAATTTTGGAAAGTTAACTATTTCTATATAGTAAAATACCAAACAAACTAAGTCCCTCCGATCAAATAAGTGCCTTCTTTTCCCGTGAATTTCCCCTTGGTAGAACTTACATGTTTTGGAAGTAATTAATGACAGCAAAAATAAATTGCTGATTTTCATAATTTTGCAGAAAGAAAATTAAAGTTTCAAAATATATTTTTTAGTTCTATAATAAAATGGTAAAATTTATTTATTATTATACGTTAATAATTTAATATCTAACAATTTATTTCATTTTCTTTCCAACAATTTGTTTTTACATCTTTCAAAATTGTGTAATAGTTATAAAGATTTAGAAGATCTAGGATTACAGGAAATGGTTTCCGAAAGGAACTTAATTGAATTAAAACAAGTAAAATGCATAATAATTTTATAACTTTCAAATCTAATAAAAAAATTGAAACTTTAAGAAGCAGGCATACTTTTATGAGGTTATTCATCTACACAATTTCCATTTCTATGGGCGGTGGTAGCCTAATGGTTAGCATGTTCGACTTCCAACCGGACGGTCGGGGTTCGATACCCGACTCGCTGAAGACCCACAGTTTACACTTGGGGATATGTGCATGTAAAATCTGTGGACCCCACTACCCTAACTACTTCCCGCCCGGAGGAGGGCATTCCTAAGGCCTAGTGCTAACAGGGAAGGAGGTTGGAGGAGAAAAGTATTTCCATTTCTTCAAAAAATATTGCTTAACATGTTTACTAAACATCTTCAACTCATTAAGATATAAGCTTTTCAAAATGATTATCACTGTCATGCAGCAAAATGAAGTAAAAAGTGCAAATTTAGAAACTTTTGCTTTTTTTAAAAAACATTTTAAACTTAATTGAATTGTTTTACTAATTTCGTTCTTCATATTTATGTTTAATGTTTTTTAATTATTTGTGGCTACATGTTTCGGATTATAGAACTTAAAGGTTACAGAGAAGAGAAGAATAGCAATTTAATGTTTAATTTCTTAGCATTTGAAAGCTCACCTCTAAATGATTTCGGGAACAAATATATCTTTTCAAACTAAGCTTTTAATGAAAAATGAAAATAAATTTCATTTCATTGCACTTTGAAAAGAATCGAAATTTTGTGGTGGATGCGAAAAGATTGCAGAATGAATGCGTTCCTTCGCTTGCACATGGAAAGCAAGCTTAAGGCATTTTAAAGAATTGTTGTAATGGAGCAGCAATCTTTTAAAAATCTGTTATTGGTTTTTCATATTGATTGATAATGCCTAAATAGCAAAAAATACAAAAAATGATTAAGATTTGTTTTGTTTTTGTAAATTTTTTGATCTATTTCAAGAAAAATTTAGTAAGTAAAATATTTTAAAAATAAATAGTTTGAAGAGATATGATTTTTCTCTCCATAATACTACAAAATATTAAAAATCTTTTCACTTTTTCTGATAAAAGTATAGCATAACATCATTCATTCTGCTCAATTTTTTTCATCCATATGTGATTTCTTAACAGAGAGTAGAGGTAATATTTATTGATAAACTACTTCAAAAGTCAAGAGCAAAATGTAATAAATGATTAAGAGCGAAATGTAATAAATGATGTTGATTTTGAAATGAAAAAAAAAAATGTAAATCAAAAATTTATTTGGTTTTTTTTCCCAAAAATCGCAATTTAGCACTAAGTTTCCAAAAAAAAAAAAAAAACGCATTTTGTATCAGAAAATTATGTCTGGTGCAGCTTTGCACAATTGGCACGGCCGTGGAAACTTAGTTTATTATATAATGAGGGAAACCTTTGTAATTTGACCACCTGTCTATATTGACCACTTAGGTATGCCAAATTTGGGTGGGAGTACTATTTTAAAAAAAACCTTTATGTTGACCACCTACTTATTTATAGGTATATCTATTAGTTTATCTATTTTTACAAAGATAAAAAAACTAAAATAACTTCTCCAGGATATTTTTTTGCTATAACGTTGTCTGAATGGATGAAATATCAATATTAAGTTTGCCTAAATTATGTTGTCATTTAACCATATGGGAAAACTACTATGAGAATTCTTTAACTCTTTAAATAAGGTGGCCATTCTGAAAGCTTATGTATTTTTAAGAAATCTTTACTTTCATATAAGTAACTTACATAATTTATAAGATAAAGATATTTAGGGGATGTGGTAGCCCAGAGGTTAGGATGTCGAGCTTCGGATCGGAGGATTTTGGGTTCGATACTCAAGCCGCTGAAACGTCACCAGACCGCACGTAAAATCCGTGGAACCTGAAGTCCCAAGGGTACTAGAGGTTGGAGAATTTCCTTTCCCTTCACTCTTAGATCAAAAAGGAAGGTGGCGTGAGCCAAATTGTACTTCCACCGCTGTGGGGCTCATCTATAAACGGAAGGCACTCTTTACTGCCTCACTCCCTAGTCGCTCTGCAAAGGGGAGCTTGATTTATCCAAATGGCATAAGAAACAACAACAACATATGTATCTTCATTTTAACGAAGTACTTTACTTTATATCACCCTCTATAAGTTGACCACTAAAGTGCTGCTCTGCAAGTGGTTAACTTACACAGGTTTGACTGTACATCAATTTTTCTGGAAAAATTATTATTGGGGTGCTTTTATGGGAGTACCTACTTCTAAGAGGAAATGCTCATTATGATGGACAATATGATACTTTCATTAGCTATTGTTAATAAAACGTAGAGTAGACTTTGTGGGGTTTATTGTGAATATTAGGTCAAGAGCCTAAAACATACCGTATTTTCGGGAGTATGTGCCGCACCTGGCGTAAGCGCTGCAGCGGATGTTATGCAATTTAAAAGCTCAGCTAGTTAATAAAAGGGAAGTGCATTTTGAATAAATTGGATCTTTTAAAGGTTTTTTAAAATAACATAATCATTTTTACTTATTAATATTTTTATTATCAAAGGAGATATGTGTTTGTTGTTTCTGTAACATAACAAATCAGAGCGCTAGGCACGAACCCTTCACCTCATGACACTCAAAATAGAGCTAAAATGCAGCAGAATAAATTTAGATTCACTTGGGAGCTATTTCCCAAAACTTTAAATAAAATTTTAAAAATTAAAGAAAAAAAACAAATTGTAAGTGAAGGTAAAAAAACGGCATAACTACGCCACACACCGGAAATGAACAATACTAGCAAAGCATGACAAGCGTGACTCCGTGACGATCAAAAAGAAAGACACCATGGCACCATTTATTGACGTTTTAAACTATTTAAAAAACTTGTTTTGATTAATTTTTTTGAACTTAAAAAAAATCGTATGCGCACACCCCTTGTATTCGCCACATCGGCAATTTTTTTACTTTTTAACACATAAGCACTGCCACGCTTACTCCTGAAAATACGGTATCATGAATAATCTAACATAAGTTACTTGAAGTTAAATGCTCTAAATTAAAAAAAATGAATAATTTCATGAAATCTTCAAATATTAAAATGTATAAAAAATCCATAAAATAAAATTTTAAATATTATAACTTTTTAAATTGAATAAAACTTTTGAACAAAATAAAACACTAAATAAGGGTATTTCTTTAATTTTAATTAAATATTTATTTAAATGATGCAAATGCTTACATTAAAATATATGTCATTTTTCATTCCACTGATGGACAAAATATTCAGTTTTATTGCATTTCAAGCAATATAGAAAATTCATTGATTTTAGCCCTTTTAAAAATTTTAAACAAACCTAATTAAATTATAAATACATACTTGTAAACTTTATGATTACTTTTAAAATTAATAAATACTTTTAATCACAATGAATTTTTTTAAATTTAAATATTTAGCCAAAATTATAATATTCGACTTCGGCCAAATCACCCAAAATTACATCCCCAAACTTAACAATAAGCTACACATTGAATACATTATGTCAATGGAGACTGTATAATATACATGAAAATAGCTATAATTTTATCTTAGAAACAAACATTTAAAAAATCTTTATTACAGTGTAACATTGTAAATTTTGTAACATGTCAATAATACACAGAATCACTTTACCTGTTGTAAGCAGCATAGACAAAGAGGCTGTACCATTTTTTTGGAAACACTTTGGAATTTTCTTTGTTTTGTTGAGAGTATTATCATTATTTTTTCTTTTGATTCTGCCCATCTCAAACAGCTAAGGAAGCACTTTCTAAGAATAAGATGAAAATGGTTATCAAACATTACCAACAACATAAAAAACCTATTAATAAAAAAAAAAAAATAGTATTTTTACAGATCAAGGCTATCTTGTTTAAGCCATGCTGGCTTAGTTAAATAAACAAAATCAGTTAATGCAGCAGTTACAAGCAAAGTTTTAGGTAAATGATAAATCAAATGGATTAGTGTAAAGTATTTTTTTCCTTAAATCAATGTTTTTCTAATAATTAAGTCTTCTAAGTACTTTCTTGATCAACAGACAATCTCTTGGTTAAACTTATACATTTAGTACAATAGAAATTATAAGATAAAGATGAACTGTATAAATAAGTGATGATTAGTGACGACTCTAAGCCATTTTGACGGGGCGCCTCTTTTCAAACTTTCTGCACCCAGCAGCCTCTTTCTTCCTTTTTCTATGTACCCTGCGATCTATTCAGACCAAGCCACATCAGCTGAACGACCTTCAAAGCAGGAAGTGCAGTAGGAAAACTTCAATCCAGACTCCCCCCCACCTTTATTTGTCACCACTAGTTTCATTTTGTCAGAATGCCAAAGCATTATTGTCTTCTCCTCTTCAGCTTCTTGGAACAACTGGGGGTAATACAGCAGATGTATCAGTGCCTTTTTGTGTATAATATACACTGTATAGCCTTAAACAAATATGAATGTCTGCAAGTTAAATTATGCTACTTACAGTTGGGATGGACAACTTATGGCCCGCTATCTACCGATTATGTGCAGCAAATCAGAAAACCAGATATTCCATTCAAAAAAAAAAAAAAAATCGAGCAAAAAAAACCATTATTACAAGTTAAAACATATTTAGGGACCTCAAATCCAGAACGCTCGGAGCGGCAATCTCTCCGGATTTCAGATCCCGATTCAAAAAATTTTGTAAAGAGCATCAGAACTCATATAATTTGCCATTAGGATTTCAATCATTAATGAGTGATTCCATACCAACTCACCTAATGGGGGTCGCATGACCAACTCTGATTTTTTTCAAATTTGGTACACAGATTGATGATATAGAGGCATGAAAAAGTCCAAATTTTTAGCTACCTACTCCACTTATTTTTAAATATACGGGTCCTCAAAGTTTGCCTGCCACCTCAAAATACTGAGAAACTGATGTTTTTTAATTTTTTTCTCTTGGAAACTCTTTATGCAATATGAAAGTGTATCTATAGAAACTAAATGTTTCAGGCATTCAGAAAAAAAATACTACAATGTTCATAATGAAAATTGTTGAGGTACAGTACTCTTAGAAGTTGCAACCACAAAAATTCGATTTTCCCCATTTTGCTAAAATTTAGGATTTAATTCCAATAAAAGGAAAATAAAACCAAAGTTTTACTGACTTTCTGGTAGAGTTCATGTGCTCACCATAAATTTCTACACAATAAATTACTTGGGGTTTCTCATTCTTTCCTGGAAATATTTCAGCTTAAAAACAAGCCATATGGCAAAAACATGCAATTTTGGCCAACTTGTCCATCGATTTTTCTCATAAAGGGCAAGCACTAGAAAATGTTAAATTTTTTAAAAATAAGCTACTGATGCGTCAGCTATTCACAGGAAAAGAATTTTCTTTTGGTTATATATTTTTTAAAGAGATATCCTGTTGATAGTATATGCATGTTTTTCTCTAATACCATATGCCTGTGTTTCCCCTCTTAATCTTAGCGTTAATTTAAAAAAACTTACTAAATATTACCTAAATATTATGTATTAAATTTTATTTACCCTCTGAACATTATTTAGTTACTTTCAGAAGTAGTGTTATTTGGGGAATGAAGCATTGAATAATGGAGCAGCATTTTGTTTTTACTACGTTCTGGCATTAAAGCAAAACTCTATTTATGTGATGTCTTAAAGTAAGATCTAGGAAATATATTTGTCTTACAAACCTTTTTATTTAAAAAAAATAAGTTAGTATTTAGTGAAGAAATATGATATTTAACGGATAGAGCCCCCCCCCCCTTCTCTAAACCAAATAAAAGAGATTATAACAGTTGCCAGTATTGTCATTTTTTTTTTATTTAATAATACTTCTGGATATAGAGGGTGAGGCAACAGTAATGGCCCGGTTCTGAAGTGTTATAAAAAAACTAATACAGTTTGAGACTTAAAGCTTTTTTTATTTTGATCTGTATTTAATGCTATTTTTTTACATCAAGTTTTGAATACCACTTCAGCAAGATAGCGTCCTTCAGCACCAATACACTGTTGCAGTCCATTTCTGAAGTTTTGGGAGACTTTTCTGCACATTTCAAGGGTATGGATATTTCCTCGATGATTCGGCCTTTAGCTCTTCTAAAGTATGGGGAACTTTCTCTTTTATATAACCCCACAAAAAAAAAAAAAAAATCTTGGGGACCGTAACATTACGCCGATCGAATTTTTGTGGTTGCAACTTCTAAGAGTACTGTACCTTAACAATTTTCATTATGCACATTGTAGTATTTTTTTCTGAATGCCTGGAACATCTAGTTTCCATAGATATATAACACTTTCATATTTCATAAAGAGTTTCCAAGAGAAAAAAATTTAAAAACATCAATTTCTCAGTATTTTGAGGTGGCAGACAAACTTTGAGGACCTGTATATTTAAAAATAAGTGGAGTAGATAGCTAAAAATATGGTCTTTTTCATGCCTCAATATCACCAATTTGTGTACGAAATTTGAAAAAAAAAAAAAAAAAAAAAATCGGAGTTGGTCATGCAACCAACTTTTATTTTTTTTAGGTGAGTTGGTATGGAATCACTCATATGGTATTAGAGAAAAACATGCATATACTATCAGCAGGATATCTCTTTATAAAAAAACTAACCAGAAGTAAACTCTTTTCCGGTGAATAGCTGACCAATCAGTAGCTTATTTTAAAACAAATAAATATTTTCTAGTGCTTGCCCTTTATGAGAAAAATGGCTGACGAGTTGGCCAAAATTGCATGTTTTTGCCCTATAGATTGTCTTTAAGCTGAAATATTTCCAAGAAGGAGTGAGAAACCCAAGTAATTTATTGCGTAGCAATTTATGGTGAACACATGTACTCTACCAGATAGTTAGTAAACCTTTAGTTTTATTTTCCTTTTCTTAGAATTAAATCCTCAATTTTAGCAAAATCGGGAAAATCGAATATTTGTAGTTGCGATTTCTAAGAGTACAGTACCTTAACAATTTTCATTATGAACATTGTAGTATTTTTTTCTGAATGCCTGAGACATTTAGTTTCCATAGATATCTAACACTTTCATATTGCAAGAATAGAGTTTCCAAGAGAAAAAAAAATAAAAAACATCAATTTCTCAGTATCTTGAGGTGGCAGACAAACTTTGAGGACCTGTATATTTAAAAATAAAAGGAGCAGGTAGCTAAAAATTCGGAATTTTCCATGCCTCTATATCGTCAATCTGTGTACCAAATTTGAAAAAAATCCGAGTTGGTCATGCGACCATCTTTTCTTTTTTTTAGGTGAATTGGTATGGAATCACTCTAATAGCATTTTTTAATACTGTATATACTTGCTTTCAGCAGGGTTTGTGTTTTTTTTTTTTGAAAAAGTAATTTAAAACAAAATCGGATTTTTTAAAATTTAAATCAGATTTTTTGAAATTTAAATCGAATTTTTTTTATTTTTAAAAAAAGACCTTAAATATTTTGGATATTGATTATGTTACATTCATAGAAACAATATGGCATGTTAATCAATATGCAAAAATACTTTAAGCTATTTTCACAGCAATAAATATTTTTAAATAATAATAATTATCAACAAATTTTATTATAAATGCATGACTCAAATGAAACTTAACCCTAGCAGGAATAATAGTACTCATAAGTACAGATAAAATGAACAAATTTAATTTGAATTATTTTGCTGTTGAAAGCTGAAAAAAGTAACAAGTGTGTGTAAGTGTACTTTAAAATCATTTTTCTCTTTTATAAATGAAAAAGCTTGAAATATTTTTACCCATTTAGTAAAATCATATGCTCATACCATTACTGAAAATTTTTGTTTCAATCAAATATCTTTATTGAAAACTTGATAAAAACTATGATAAAAAAATATTTTAGAAGAAAAAAACCTTAAGCTATTAGGGAACATGGATGAAGCTTTAAAGATACATATTCTAAATTCTAACAATTGTTGTTTTCAATAGGGGAGAGTAGGGAGGTATGGGACAGTGGGAGTGGGACAGAGGTTATTTCTACTACATTAATGCTTCTTGGTCCTGTTGATTTATCATCCTAGGTGGAGCTGTAGTAGCCTCATTTTCAGTTGTAACTGCTACCTGATCTGTTGTGTTTTAAACCTACTGTCAAAGAAAGTCTGTTTTTGCTCCTCAAAAGTAAGTGAATGTAATTTTTTTTTGCATGATTACTGTAACATAATAATTTAATCAAACCATTATGTTAAAAATGTGTAGTGATCTGGCATTAATAATGTTTATTATCCAACACTTAAATTAGGCCTAACTGCAGCATGGTCTTTGTAATATGTGCAAACATATATAGGAAGTCATGTGGGAGGTATAGGACATGGAAGTGATGGGAGGTATGGGACAGTGTCCCAAACCTCCCTTTCTCTTGTTTTGACATGAATTTTACCTTTTCCTTGAAATAACAAACTCAAATGTTGTTTGTTATAACTAAAGAAGTAAGAGGAGGTGTTAATAAAAAAGTGCAAGTGTCACTGTATCTGCACTGCTGTAGCGCCATCTTGTGGAGTGAAGTGTAGAGTGTAGGTATTCAGTGTGTGTGAACGAAGAGAGCCGTGATGAGTGTAAAAAGCAAAGCTCTCTTCCAAATTCAAATAAGTAAAGAATTTATTAAGTGTCTATATTTACTGAGCGTCGACATAAGTGGTCCGCTCTCCGGGAGAAATAATCAGCATGTTTCAAAAAATATATTTGTGAAGTGAATTTCTACGATTAATGTGACTGTGTTACGAGCTGACTGTGTGATTTGGATACATGCTTTCTTTTTCAAAGTAGGATTGTTTTGGTTTTATATGGTACTTTGATTTAAATATTTACAATGTTTAAAAACTGTAAAAAGGATGATTTAAGGCTTATTGCCAGTGAACTTGGTCTAGAAATTAATGAAAAAATAACTGTGATAAACTTTATTGACACAATCAAAAATTGTGAAAAATATAAAAATGACTGTGAAACTGTCAGTGATCTTGTAAATTTAATAGTTGAAGAGTTTAAAAGTGAAGAGAAAAAACAATTAGACTTAGAGAGTTTGAAGCTCGAAAGAGCAAAAACGGAACTTGAAATTGCACGTATTCGTGCCGAACCAAAAGAAAATAATATAGAATTACCTGAATCTAATAATTCTTTGGATTCTTTGGTAAAGAGTATTAGAACATTAACTATTAAAGTGCCTAACAAACCCGAAAACTGGGGTTTCTTTTTTTCATCTTTAGAACGAGCATTTGTTGTTAAATGTGTTCCTGATAAATATAAATCTGAAATTCTTCTCAATTTGCTTGGTGAAAAATCATCAAATATAATCACATATATAAGTGACGATGATTTTAGTAATTATGATAAAGTGAAAGAAATAGTTCTCAGAGAATTTCAGCCAACGGCTCAATCTTGTCTGGACAATTTCAGAACAACAACACGGCAGTTAAATGAAACATACGTTCAGCTTGCTTCACGTTTAACCACTAGCTGGGAGTACTATTTACAATTAAGGGACGTGAAGGATTTCAAAACACTAAATCAGCTTATAATTTCTGATAAACTTTTCCAAACTTTGGATAAAGAAACTGCTACTTATATAAGCATGAAACAATCAGACACATGGTTTGAACCTATTAAACTGGGAAAAGAAATAGATTTATTTATGACATCTCGTGGAAAACCAATAACTAAGAACTCCGGTTCTTATAATAAAAATCATATTGAAAGAAATACATCTAAAACTTTTCTGTCTAATGTCAAGAGTTCGAAGTGCTATTTATGTAATGAAAATCATCCCCTTTATTTGTGTCCTACTTATAAAAAAATTTCTGTCACAGATAGAATGCAATTCGTGAAGGATAATTCATTATGCTTTAATTGTCTTGGGAAACATAGACTTAATTTTTGTAAGTCAAATTACTCTTGTGCGAAATGTGGTAAAAGGCATATTTCATTACATTTTAATCGAGATCCTAATTATGTTATGCAATCGAAAACAAAAGATAATATCATTATAAATTCTAATTCGAATAAAAATATAGTCGAAAGAGGAAATCATTCCCCCCTGTCTCCACTAGTTAATGAATTCGCACCTGCAGTCTGCGAAAAGGAAACCAGTGGCGCCAATACATTTTCAGCTACCAGTAGTTGTGTCTTCAATAAAAACAAAACAGTTCTTTTGAGTACAGCAACTTGTTATTTATGTGATACTTTTGGTAATGAAAGTGAAGTTCGTGTTTTATTAGATTCTGGATCTATGTCTAATTTTATAAGCAGAGAATGTGCAGATCCACTTCAATTCAGAAAAAATAAAATAAACATAGAGGTGTCTGGGTTGAATGATTCAGCTATTTCCATTAGGTCTAAAGTATCTGCTACAATAATAAATAAAGATCGAAGCTTTAAGACTGATTTGAATTTATTAGTTGCTCCTAGAATAACTGATCTCATGCCCTCGAAAAAAATAAACAAGTGCATGGAAGGGTTGGAAAACATTAAGTTAGCTGATCAGTATTTTAACATTCCGCAAAGAGTTGATTTATTAATTGGTGCAGAATCATTTTTTGAGCTTATAAAACCTGGACAAGTTTGCCCCCCTAACACGAATTTAATTTTACAAAATTCAGTGTTTGGTTATCTAGTGAGTGGAAGCATTTCAAATATGGAGGAAAATAAAATCCATTGTGGGTTAGTTCAAGAAAATGTTGATCTAGCACAGACTGTTAAAAGTTTTTCGGAGATAGAGAATATCGAAACTGAAACAACTGAGAGTAAAGAAAATAAAATTTGTGAAGAAGATTTTAAAAATAACTTTACTAGAAATTCTGAGGGACGTTATATAGTAAAAATGCCTTTAAAGGAAGATCCTAAAAATTTAGGGAAATCTAAGGAATTAGCATTGGAGAAATTAAATTTATTATGGAAACGTCTAATTAAAGATCCAAATTATTTATCTCTGTATAAAGATTTCCTTCGTGAATATTCAGAGATGGGACATATGTCCGAAATTTCGGATGATGAGGAGAGTGAAGGCACTTACTACGTTCCCCATTTGGGAGTCTACCGCCCTGATAATCCATCAACTGTGCTAAGAGTTGTTTTTAATGCAAGTTATCCTACCTCAACAGGTAAATCTTTAAATTCCCTTCGACTTAATGGAGGAATGGTGCAAAGCGATTTGATTACGAGTCGAGTTATGTTCAGTAACCGTACCTGTTAAAAATCTTAAATTAGCATATTAAAGTTTAAATGTGTTCTTTGACAACTCTGCTTTGTCTTATTTAGTTGCTTTCACCATTTAAAACTTACAATTAAGTATAAAATTACCAAACAGTAAAAGCTAAGATTAAGAAGTATGAAAAAATTGCCTTGTTTCGGTGCGCTTACTTAAAAATTCAGAGCCTTATAGCTACCAAACCCCTTTGAATAACAAAGCAAATTTTTTTTGCTTGAAAGCTGGCAAGAAGTACTTAAGATCACACACATAAAAAAATTTTACCTTGCCCCCCACATGCATTTTTTTAGCATTGAAAATGGCATTTTTTAGAAAATTCGCAATTTCGGGGGGTCATATCTTATGAAGGGGGCAGAGTAACAAGCCAATTTTTTTAATACAATGAGTAACCATGCATATGAATATAACAAAAAAAAGAGGGCTTGTTATTCCAAGCCCTTTATGGGTTTTTAAATTTTCAAAAGTGGTGAAAAATGACTTTAGCATTGGAAACTTTGACCTTAAAAAAAGAATCTTTGCTTTTAAATCTGAAATATATTGATACCATATAAAAAAAAGATCTCTTTTTTAGCTTTCCAATGAGCTATGATTGAGCTTGATAGTTTTGATAGGAAGAAAATTATAGTTCATAAGACAGAGCATCGAAATACGTTATTTTTGGTGTTGGCAACGACAAAAATAGCCTATATATCAAAGGGTAATTTTTTTAAAAATAAAATATTTATATTTTTGAGGTCCAGTAGGTATGGGGAATGCACATGCAAATTTTCATCAAAATCAAAAATGGTGGTGCACACTGCATTTGTTGATTTAAAATGGAATGACCCAAATAGAACTTCAGAAGTATTCTAGAATGTGGCTGGAATGGGATCTTTTAATAGAAACCAACATCCACGATGCAGGTAAAGATGTTCGATTCGGAAATAATTCAAATGGTGCTATACCCGAACAATGACAAAGAGCAAGATAGTGATGAAGATGAAAATAATGAAATTTTGCCCCCTATATCTAAAGAAGGTTGCGTTGAACTAACTAAAGAACTTACAGTAGGAATGGAACAAAAATCTTTTATAGACGAAATGCACATAACGTCTGTTCGAAAAATCCAGCAATTGTTTTTACAGCAAAAGCCTAATTTTTACCAACTGAAACTTCATAAAATGTTTAAAAAATAAATACTATTTATATATTTGAATCAGTTATGTCCTTTTCAACCCCCCTCTGGTTTTGACTTGTGAATGTTATTGATGTTTATCTTTTAAAGTATTATTATCATTTGTTATCGTGATTTGGGTTTGATAAATGTCCGAATATTGGCATTTTTTAGCGATACAAAAAAGCGATGGTCCCGAGCATGCCAGATAAGAGGTTCTGTACTGTAATATTGTTTTCAGAGATCAATTGCTAGTGTGAGTTATATTTTTACATGTTTTTATTAAAAGTTTTAAAATATTGGCCATTTAAAATATTATATATGTATAATGAAGATATCAGATGGATGCATAATATAAAAGTATATTTAATGAGTAAAAAAATCATAACTGAATAGAAATGGTCCTCAATATTGCTGAAAAAGGAAGACTGATTACAGAACATTTTTAAAAAAATGACACTTTACTATACAAAGAAAATAAATAAATAAAGGAAGGAAGAAATAATATCTAAGTAGTACTTTTAGATAGAAATTAAAAGTTACATGAAAGTAAAACTGTAGGTCTACAAACAACAATTTAAACCTAAAAAATTATACCTGCTTGTACAAATCACTAGGCTTATCATTGCTGCTTTTCCCAGAAGGGGGGGGGGGGGAGGTATATTTTCAATACACAAACATACATGTACATATACATACGCACATGTATTAAATTTTTTTCCTGCCCCATCTAATTCACAAGCTAGCATAGCCGCCCAATTCTTGATCAAAAGCTGTCCAAGAGCAAACATACTTTTAAGTTCAAAATCATGTAAATTCATTGAAGTTATCCATGAAATAGTCAACGGATATGATGAATATGGAGCCTCTGCACCAGAATGGGCTTTTATCATTTTAACAATAGTAGAAACTTCCAGTTTTCACTTGAGCTGAGCATGTAAAGGAGCAAGGAAAGGGGGTACAATGCTATGCAGTGAAAAATTAGTTTCAAGATCGCAAAATTAATTTGGATTTGTGAGATCACCGCATGATGAAAATTTTAAAAAGTCGTGAAATTTGCATTGTTTATTGCAGAAGCAGGCAGGGTAAATTCAAACATTAAATTATTTGGGAAGGGCACAAACTTCGGGGGAAGCAAAATGTTGTGTCTTCTTTAAAGGTCAAAAAAAAAAAAATGTATGTGCTGAGTAAGTACTCGGCACATACATTTTTTTTTGAGTACTACTGAGGGGAAAATCAACTGTTTAAATGCCATTATTAAAATATCACCCTTTCTAAGATGATTATGCAGTAGAGCCTCGGTTATTCGAGGTAATGTGGACCAAGGGTACACCAGATAAAGCGAAAACTCAGATAACACGGGCTCTGTCCAAATTGAGAGGGAAATGTGGGTAAATGAATGAAAACAAAGTCAAAGATGTGAAAAAAGGCATTTGCTGTACAATGAAATAGTGGTTCTTCCACACCTAAATCTGAAGCAACTTTTTTAACAGTCTTTCCTTTATCGCGTCTGTTGATGACTTATAATTTAGTCTCCAAATTTGCAACAGTTCATCTGTGCTTAGCTTTCATCATGTAACCAATACAGTATAGTACAAACGAAGATAAACAAATCATAAATAAACTGTTCACTAGCAAAATGAGAAAGCAATTGCTGTTAGTCAATGATGGCACCATTGGCAAGGATGCCATTGACCCACCAGAAAAAGGTGGGGGGGGGGGGGAAACTCAATCCAAAGGCGTTTTTTAAAAAGACTAATGTAAAAGACCTGGAACTCGGTTAGTCGGGGTTCGTATAACTGCTGCTCTACTATAATTCAATTTTGTTAATATATGTTCTAAGCCATCTATATTAATATTATAAAGCTGAAGAGTTTGTTTGCTTGAACGAGCTAATCTCAGGAACTACTGGTCCGTTTTGAAAAATTCCTAGAGTGTTAGATAGCCCATTTATCGAGGAAAGCTATAGGCTATTATATCATCGCGCTAAGACCACTCATCCACATGGGGCTTAATTAGCCAAGATATTGATTAAAAACGCAATTTTTTAACCTGTTTAATTTTATTTGCATTGTTGCATCCTTTCAACAATTGTAACAGTTGCCATGTGAACAAACAAATCAATGCAGTTGCCATTGTTAAAAAAATCAAAGAAAATAATAATCAACGTTTCTAGCATTTTGATGAATCATTGCTGTATTTGCAATGTCCGTTACATTAATGTACTCAAATTTAATCCTTCTTTGTTATTTTTATAAACAATTGATTATATACACACAATTTAATTATATAGTAAATAATATTTTCATTTTACAGATTATAAGTTTGATGTTTTCTTTTTCGGTAAGAACATTTTTTTTTTTTTTTGAAATTACTATACTATTATTTATTCATTAACCTTTATACTGCTCTACCTGAGAAATATCTCATTGATTTGATGTGCATTTCCGGTTACCGGGAGAATTGTAATTATTCAAACTATGACATCCTTTTAGGGATTGTTGCTCTTGTTCAGGGCCGGGCACAAAGGCAGTTTCTTTGCATTGATTGCCAAAAAAAAAAACTTTTTTGGGGGTATTTCTAGGGACTGTTAATCTTATTCAAATGTTATCTTTATTCTGTTAAGGATTCTTAGGGATTGTTCTTCTTATTCCTATGGGGATTTGAACATGTGCTACATTACATCACGTTGTTTCAATACTCAAGATTAGCCCTTGCAACGCCGGGCGACTCATCTAGTTATAGATAAAACTTCTTGTCATTCCGCTACCAGATGATTTTATTAAGCTTGCTCAATGGCATTATTTTCAGGTTGAAAATGACTGAAATGTTTTATAATGAATCGTAATGCTGCAATACTTATTTTGTTTGCTTCAAGTTTTAGTTGGCTGAATTTTTAAATTAATATTATACATGGCAGCATGCATGAACTAAATTTGTCATTCTATTACCACAGAAAAAGACTGCGTATTTTTTGAAACATTTGTGCAATGAAAAATTATCTGCATAGTTCATCATAAATGCATTACAGTGTTCATAGTTTGCTTCATTTTATCTCATATTTAAATATTAAGTTAGTAAATCTGACCTATATTATAAATGCTTGACTAAATGTAGAGACAACGGATGACAACGGAGTGACTAAATGTCACTCCCTTGGAATGGCTCGGATGCGACTGTTAGTTACTAGCAGTGGGGTAAAAATTTTAAGAAGGCTCTTGATGTTCATTGGGGATTAAGTCACTACTATCAGTCTTGCTGAGCCCTGTGAATGGTTGTCACTTTTGTATTTGTAATTTAATGAATTATGGTCAATTTCGGACACCAGTGGAAAGTAAATAAATCAAATAAACATATAGTTCATAAACAAATATAAATTCACATACCAGTCAAACACTCCAGTAACTTCGAAAGGAAGCGGTGCAACGGAAGGGAACATTAATTTTCAAAACAAACTGTCCTTGCCCTGCATTAAAAATGCAATGCAAACAAACACAACATTAGCAGTTAATAAATTCGATTTCAAAAAGGTTGGTGTCTTGCAGTGTTGACGTGACGTCACGGAGCCGCTGATTCTATACTTGTGATTGGCCAAACTGGAAGACTAAAATGTACTTTAAATAAGTAGACAATGTATTTATACGATAAATATGAAAAGCAAACAGAATATACTCGTCTTGTGTTAAAAGTGCTTAACGTTATTTTTCAGTTTTTTACAAAAGTCCTAAGTTTGTTATTCGAAATCAAAACTATGTAATCAGTTTTCTGGAAGACAATGCTGCACGCTAAATGCTGCTGATGAATGTGCACCGAGGCGCATGCGGATAAATCTGGGAAATTAATAAGTCATTTATCGCTCTTTTTGGCTTCAGAATGTGTGCCAAGACGCATGCGCATAGTTCTCGCTGCGAAGAATCGCGGATTCTACCTTGCCAAAGAAAAATGTGCTTCTGTTTTCTGTTATGAAATTTCTCACTTGTTAAATACTTGAGTAGTTGATTCCTTGGTTGGAAGTTAATTTTGAGGCTTATTTTTGTAATTTTGGGAACAGTTATCAAAAACCGATTAAAGGTAAAGATGCTCTTTACAAATTAGTTACTACTAATGTGCTAACAGCGTATATAAATACAAAAACTTCGTTTGCAGCTATGTGTAGTTTTATGATATTTTAATTAGATTTTTAGTAGCCTCAGTAATTTCAGCTGCAAATTTTTCCTAAATGAATTTAATGTGAAATGGTGTGTTTTATTGTTAAGTGAGATTTACGAAGGTGATTTAATTATGAGGTTTGCTTACTTTGTTTTTTTCTCGTTACCTAGTTCCTTTTAAAATACAAATTATCATTTGAATTTGGAATCCCTTCTTAAAGTTGTAGGAATAAAAACGAATTTAAATTCAAAAGATTCAACGCATTTATTACTTTAATTATGCTTTCCACATTGCTTAGAAATGTAGAAATAGGGTAAACCTCCGTAAGTTGACCACCTAAGGAACTGTAACTCAGTGGTCAATTCAGGGAGTTCTTAGAAAAAATTTAGTATAATTTTAGAGAAAATTCATTTAACTGTTTTAGTATTTTTTAAGGAAAAATTTAGCACTTATTCATTTTTATTTTTACTGAAGGTGCAGCACATTTCCAAATTTTTTTAATTAATGGTTCAATTTTTGTTTCAGTGCTCTTTTTGTTCATTAGGTAACTGAAAAGCGCTTTCACAGTTTGCAAGTCAATTAAACATGCAGCAAAATCTTTAAGTTGTAATTCAGTTCAAGAAATGAAAAATTCAAAGGGATAGAATATTATTTCTCTCTCCTTAGCACAATCTCCAGCATTTCCCTCTCATTATATGATACTAGAAATGAACAATGAATGGAGCACAAGAAAGGGGGGGGGGGCGAATGTTACTCAGATAAACCGATTAAAGAAATTCCTGAAAACCAGATGGAGAACAACCGGAGAAAAAGCAAATTCAAGAAAACATCAGTGGTCAAGTTGCAGAGGTACATAGAGAGGTAGTCTATGTAGGAAGGTGGTCAACTTTGGAGGTTTTACTGTATTCTATAAATGATTAACTGAATTATCTGAATGGGTCATGCAAGGTAATTCCTGGTCACTCTTCTGCGGGAGTAATTAATGGTCTTGCATTTTTTAGTTTTATAAACTGGTATATGCCAAACAAACAACTGAACACAACACAAACAACTGAAATATGCCAAACATTCCTTAACTATATTTGCATCAAATTTGGAGAAAAAAATATTTTATTTACTACTGCAAAAACATCTTGAAATAGATTGTCCCCCAAAATTATACTTTTATTTTAAAGATCCATACCAGTTTTATATTTAAAACAAAAAAAAAATTCTCATTAATGCTGTTTTATTAAATGCAGTAGTTTTTGATATTCGTTTAGCCTAAATATTACTAGACCTTAGTTGTTATATACTAGTTATTAATATGCAATTGATTTACTTATTTTTCAAGGAATTTTTTAAATATAAATTATGTACTCATTCATGCTAATAGAAGAAGGTAATTACAAGGAAGCAACAAAAATTTCATTTTTGAATGACCTTTGTCCTCAAAGCCATGAGTGACCTGTCAAATTATTTGTGCTCATATATAACTAGGATCAAGTAGTATCCATATTTTAAAAAATTGTCATAGGGCAGGCACGGCTTTAGAAGTAACACTCTCATATAATTTGTGAGATATATTTGAGAGCTGGAACTTTGGACACTCTTCATTTTTTACCCGTTCCGATAAAATTATCTGTATTCGAAAGTTGAAACAAAAAGAAAAAATCGTAATGAGCGACATCATAGGCATCATGACTTATGGGGATTCGAGGACGCCCCCCCCCCCAATAATTTGGCAGAGGGGACAGTGACAGTCCTCCCTAATAGTTCGGCAGAAGGGACAGTCTCCTCCTTTCAAAGGAAAAGTTAGAAATAAGTGGACCCATTAGTGTAGTTTTGGAAAAAATTTGCAGGAGCGCTTACATATACAAGCATCAAAAAGGGAAAAAGGGTGGGTACGCTTATGTTAAAATTCAAAACAGGGGGGGGGGGGTGCCTTCGCCCCTTGACTACATCACTGTGTGGACCTAAAGTTTCAGCTCATTCAGAAAGCTGAACTCATACTTGCCCTCAACAATGCTACAAAAGAGATATGAATCACATTGCAATGTGTATCGTTCATCAAGATGTCATCAATCAAATTGACATGGCAACCATTGCAAAAAAAAATATTTCTACCAAAGACAGTAGAAGAAATATTTTTGGGTCAGAAAAAAAATGAAATATTTCGGCATAGATCATTAATTGGGAACCGTATAAAATGATTCAGTACAGAATAAAGTAAAGCTTTTTATTTTTAAAAATAAATATGTTTAACTTTAATATTTTTTGAGCATATTTCATTTCTCTAGATCACAACTAATTTGTGATGCAAATTGAGTTCACAAAATAAGTAAATAGTTAAATTGATTATATTGCCATTCTTTCATTCTTTCAGTTTTTGAATTCCTAAAGTGGTTTCAATTTCAAGTCCTTTTCATCCCTAGCAACAAACTTCCTTAAATTCTTAATCTTTCTTAAATAGTTCTAATTTGATTAATGATTCTTCCTCAACTCCATATTTTTCACAGGTCTGGCAGAAGTTCCTTTGATTTGTTGTTCTTTCTTGGTTTCTTGTTGGTTGGTCATTGCTTTAATTTTGCATCTATTTTATCTGTTTTTGGGCCCCCCTTCTTTAGATGTGCACTTTGTTTTTGCATTTTAGTTTTCGTTCTTTCTGTTCTTATTTCTATTTCCATTTGAACTTTTTGTATTTATTTTCTTGTTTTTGCATTTCTTGCATGTATTTTCACATTTTTAAGCATGCTGTGGTCTTTTTTGCTTTGTTGTAATTGATATTGCTTTTTTACTTTATGTACTTTCAATTCGTTGGGTGCTTTCTTATTGGTGCCTTCCATTCTACTTCCACTTCCAAGCTGCCTTTATTTTCATTGGTTTGCAAGTAAATCTTAGGCTATATAAGCCATGTTTTTGTTGTTTTGTCTGCTTCATTTGGATGTTTTTGCATCTAGAAGTGTCACTTCTGCATTTAAAAATTGATTCCAAGCAATCCCGAAACATATGTCGGCATTTTCATGTTAATTTAGGCTTTCTTAACGTGAAAATTTTTATTTCAGCATATTTATATTATTTCTGTGCTTTGTATTTTTGTTATTTAAAAAATTTGTTCCAAATCATTTTTCGAACAAAAACAACCTGGTTCTCGTTTTGCGAATGGTATAACTAGCCCAGCTTTTATTATTCTTGGACAAAACAAAAGTTCTTTTCTATGTAGTTCCACTTCAATGGCACATCAATAATCAGACCTTCCCCCAGGATTGAAAAAGGGCAGGGTGCTACTGTAAAAAAAAGGGCACTTTTCCAAATTTAGGGCATCTTACCGTTATAAAGGGCACATGTAATTTGAAGTAGGGACCGTTCATAAATGATGTCACACTTTTTTCATTGTTGGACTGCCCTCCCCCATTGTCACATGTTACGTTATGTTGCACAAGCAGAATGTCACAATTCCTGTTACCCCTCTCCTTGTCACAATTTCACTAACCCCCCTTCCCCCTAGAAACAGACGTCATTTATGAATCCTCCCGCAGTAATACTTTATTATTGCCATAATTTAACATTTTAGTCAAACACCAACACCACCACAATGAAACTGAACATTGAAAAATATATATAACCTAATTTGACAATATTCATTTTTAAGATCATTTTCAATATTTGAAGTAAAGCATGAAAAAATTCTGCTTGTATATTAAGGCAACATCAATTAATAATGATTTTAAATTCAATAAAATATCTAGCAAGCATTTTCTGAGTTTTACATTTTTACTAATTTATGAGAGTGTTTCTGTTCATTCCAGTACTTCTGAAGATCTGATCACCTCTGAGGAATAATAAGAAAATAAGAATATATCTTTTCTTAATATAATAAAGCTTCAGTAATAATAATTAGAGCTTGGATTTTGATGACCTAAACGATCACTGAAAAGGCCCTTTAAAATTTTTAATATGTCCTAAAAACAGCAAAATTGCAAAAAATGCCATTATAAGTAATCAAGAATACCAATTGAAAGAAAAGGTTTAGCTTAAAATGACAATAGTATTTTTTTTTTTAATGTAAAAGAAGCAAAATTAATAGAATACATTTTCATTAAAGATTGAAATAAATATTTATTAAAATAAGGAGAGAAAAAGGAAATGTCTAATATATGGATTCCTTACTCGTTGTCATCTTTTTTCCCGCAAGTTTTATTACATTTTAAAACTTTTCTTTCTTGAAATAACTAGAAAGCACCATTAGATTGGGATTATTAAATGCTTTTTCATATTTTGAATAGTAAATAGTTTCTTGTTTGAAAGAGCATTCTCTCTCTTATATTTTGGTTAGTTTTCTCAATGTCTACAGATGTAATAAATTCATATTTGACCCAAATGGGTCCCTTATAAAGATGAAAAAAAAAAAGAATTTTCTTAATAGTCTTTGGGAACTTACTGTTCTAAATTTTATGAGATAGAGAGTTTTTAAGAGTTGCAATATAATCAAACACAGAATCATTGGAAGAGCTTCAGGCTACACACAAAAAATTACCCAAAGCCAAAAAAGAGACATAAAATGATGCGAAAAAAAGAATCCCCAAAATCTCAAAAAGTGCCCGCAAAATCTCGCAACTGTCGGCCCTAAAAGAGATCATTATTAGTTTTGTAAAATGTTTAAACTAAAAAAAAAAATCCTTATTTATTTTATGATTTGTGATAATACTACTTCTTTTCAATAATTGTTTATTTAGCAAACAGTTTTCAATAATTGTTTATTGTTTTTTAAAGAAGTTGGATCCAGGTAAATTAACAGTTTTCTAAAAATTTCTTTTTTGTCCACAATTTAGTATTCTCTAAAAAGTAAATAGCTGTCAATACTAAAATCAAATTTGAAGTAAATAAATAAATGAAACGATAATAGTGATTTAATAATGGTGAATAGTTAGTGATAAACGCAATTTTTGACAAACACGTGTTCAATATCGGCACAGTTCAAAAAAAAGCCAGAAACTATTAAAATAAAATGCAAAATAAGCAGATTTCGGGTAGCATGTGTGAAAAATATCTTCTCATTTAGAAAATAATTGAAATTTGTAACCGATGGAAAAGGATTAAAATCTCTAACGTAGAATCCATATTTCGGCGAAGCACGTGCACGATTTTGGAAATGTCTATCTTTATACTTTTTTTCTTTTTTAATTGTTAAAATGAAAGGACAAATAAGCAGATTTAAGGCATGCAAAAACTATCTTACAACTTTCAAGATAGTTGAAATAATTCCATGATGAAAAAAGATTGAAATTTCAAACACGGTAAGCAATTTCCGGTAAAAATCGGAGGAAAAACTAGTTTCCATGTGGCCCAAAAATTAACTCCTATTTCTTTCTTCTTTACTTAATTTTTAGTGGACAAGAGAATTTGGGAAAAGGTCACGTGTCAAGATAAAAGTTCGGGAAAGGGCAAATGGTAGCCACATTGGCGACTTCAATGAAGACAATGGTCGCCAAAACGTGAAAATTGGTCGTTCTTGGCGATCGCGAGTTTTGAGCTCTACAAGAAGGGCGCAATTTCACTAACAAAAGGGCAAGGTGGGAGCGTTTCCCGAATCCAAGGGCGGGCAGGGCGCTGCGCCCTCCCGCCCAAGCCTGGGGGAAACACTGAATAATGTAGTGTAGTAATATTTGTAAGTAATATGTTTGCATAAGTGTGGTCAGAGCTTTAGCAAGGGGGGTACCTATGTGTCGAGATTTCAGAATGAACCCATAAGGGTCATTCCACGGTGACTGACGTTACAATTTGACTAAGTTTCTAAACTTTTAAAATCCACAGTGTCTTGAAATTTAATTTTATTTTTCTGAAATTGATCTAAAATACCGTGATAGAGTACAATAATAATACCCATACCTGTTTTTAGATATAAAAGGCTTTTTTGTGTTTAATTAAAGTAAATCAAAAATTGTGACTGGTGTTACACAGAAGAGACATTAGGAAAAACAACTTTTATATAAATTGATATTCACCTCAAACTAAGAACATGAAGATTAAAATTCTTTTTTTCCAGTCAAGTAGAGATTTCAAACTTTATGAATACACTTCGTTTCATTTTAAAAACTTGAAAATTTACAATGGGGGAAATTTTTAATGACCGTGACTGATGTTACAAACATTTTGTGACTGATGTTACACCAACATTAATCGGTTTAAATTATAATTTATTTCTCCTTAAAAGTCAAATTAGCAATTTTTTTTTCAAAAGTACACAAATCTACTTAATTGATAAAAAATAAACAATAGTAAATGAATATAATTATACAAGTGATGTTTTTAGTGCAATTCAGGAAATAAAAAGTGTCCTCGTGCATTTACTACATCTGGTGTACTAAGTTTTCTTATTATTTTTTCTTGCGAATAATAAATTTCATCCACATAGTCAGACCATTTCCAATGTTTCCCTGTTGGAATCATAACACTGACCAAGTATTCATAGTTTTCAATGGCTATAACTTCACCGGGATAGAGCTGTCCATCATATTCCACAAGAGCCCACTCTCCAATTGTGGCCACCAATTATGGAGCTTGTTCGCTTGGTTTTGAACAGGCAAATGATGTTTTAGATAATTTTGAGCTTTTGATGATTTTGTCTACCACATCCAAAAAGTGTTTCTGTGTGATACCAGCTATAGTTTCTGAATCAGAAAATATTTTATTCACATTTAACTCTTTATAACGCAACTGTAAATCGTATGATGAGATCTCAAAGGTTTTCACACTGCTTGAAGCTGCGGCATTTACAAAATCTTTTACACTGTTTACGAAATGCTTTCTTTTTTTTTACAGCTTCCCATATCTGCCTCTTTACAGAGCCGCCAATGCCATCCACAGGGCTTCCCATGTGAAGTAGCAAAATAATTCGATTTAAAGAACAATTTATATTTTTCTGTAATATGGGTTTTGTGGCTGCAATGAACTTGTTTTAGAATTGGGCCATCTGACCAAATATGTAAGACTTCAGTTACTTGAGGAATCTTTTCCAGCATTCTTGTTATGAGAGGAATCACAATCTCTTTAGAATGAGACGGTTAATATCAGGCTATCGCATACGGATGCATTCTACCCGAGTGGTACAGTGCTGCTGCAAATATGCTTACTTGGGCTTAATTAGGAGCACCTGTTTCCCCAATTTCATTGTCAAACCATTTTTTTATGACAGCCTTCTGATTTCGTGGAGATGTAGGCAGGGCGCACTTTGCACGAGTTACAGCTTTTCCTAAGGTTTTATTATTTTGAAAAAGGGGTTTTGTCACTGCTAATTGAAATTTTGCACTTTAATGTGCTACATTTTTCTACTATTTTTCTAACATTTTCTTTGATTTCTCTTTTTGAACTGACTTAGGTAACTTAGCTAGGTCATTTCCTTTTTATCTCTACTCCTTTTAGCTTCTGCATTGTTTACCTTTTTATAATCTTCATATTTTCCTTTCTTCTTTAATTTATCTTGCCTACTTTTTTGCCTTTCTGCAGCAGTCAATGCCATTTGTGCAGTGTTTAAGTATCTAACTGGAAAAGAGAAAAGTGACTGATGTTACAATGTGACTGATGTTACATGTTTTAAAGAAGTTTTTAACTCATAAATTGTTCTGTTTTTAACTATTTAACTAATTGATATTTAAGATATTATCATCAATGAAGAGAATATGGATTTTTATATTCTTAACACTATTTTTCTTTAAGTAATAAAAACTTTTATAAATTTTTGTGACTGATGTTACATTACTATGAGGCCTAATTTATAAAAAATAATTTTTAATACAATAATCACAGTTTAAAGATTCTTTACTGGCCTAACCCTCACATACAGACTAAATTTCAATAAAAAAATAAGATTTATACATACCTGTTAATTTCTTTACGAAAACAAGATGAACTTTCCGAACTTCTCTAAAGACAACAACACATGTGACAAAAGTAACATTACCAAACATTGCCTATAAAAGTTACAAAAAGGTACTGCGAACTTTTTAAACATAATTTTATAAAAATTCACATATTTTTACCTTAGAGGAAAAAAAACTGCACATCTGCAAGAAGAAAAAATTTTTATGTTGATGTCCCTGCTTTCATGGAATTGCCCATAAGATGATTGTCTCTGGTGCATCTCCATGGAAACTTATGACAAGTTAAGCGCAAAGAAGTATATCTACTGAATCAATACACGAAAGAGCTTGCCAGTTTTGTATTAGTGTTGATTTTTATTTACTAAGGGGGTACCCAGCTATCCCTAATTCTCCCGGTGCGTATGTCTATGTGCGTTTACGCACTTATTTTGATGATATATCATCTGTTGTGAAATATATAGTACTTAGTTTTAAATATGTACTAGGGTTTACTCTTCATAATGGGGGTCATTAATCCAGGCTGTAGATGCCGTTTAAAGAACATTTATTACAACTACTGAGGACACTTACAAGAAAACGACTACTATTTACATTGAGAACGAGAAGACTGAGAAGAATAACACTTATGCTGTTACCATACAAAAACTCAATAAAACACAATGCGATTACGATTAATACATTACATCTAGCAAATATTAAATCTTGACCTTGAAACTGGGGATGTGCATAGTGTTGTGTAAATGTGTGAAGATTACAAATTTGGACTTCTGAAAACATACATTTTCAAATTTTTTTTGCAGTTTTGCTTGACTGAAAATTTTTGCTCCATGCTCTGTTTTTTAACTATGGTAGAAAGAGTGCTAGCAAGAATGCCAAACTGTCCAAAATCTCTTAAGATTTTCCTTTTTTGAGGTCTGTCATCTCTTACAACAGAAATAAAAAGGAAAGTAATAATATAAATATGCAGTGATAAAAATTTTCATATTAAGAACGCATGAATTAGCATTAAAATTCAGACACATGTTTACAAATAAATTTGAAAGAGAACAGTACAAAACCAGATAACAGAGTGCGATGGTCTTTTTGTCATGTCCTCTGGCCACGAAACTGAAAAGCTCACGCCATTTGTCAAAATTGTCAATTGCAGCCCCCACCTTATTGTCTCAAAGTCTTTACACTTCCTAATGCAAGAAAGACTTCATCATCGTCAGAGAAAACTTATTCTCGGAACTCATTCTTCCTGATTTTCATTGTCCCCTCTGCTATGGAGCATAATGACTGTTGCTGAGTAAAGGAAAGGTTTTTATTGGTTGCTGTAAAGGTCACTCAGCTTTGAGTTCGAAAATAACAGCAAAACCGGAATTCGAGCTGTCGAGGTTTTGGGTGAAAAAAAAATTGAGATAAATATGAAAAATTCATTGAATTTAGGATACAAATGCAGGGAAAATGTATAATTTTGATGTAGGGAGGTGTTTGAGATAGGGAGGTTCAAGATAAAGAGGTTTGACAGTATAATAAATCAAACAGCAAAGCAGTCGGTAGGGAAAGTTCAAATCTTAAATTAGGCTTAGGTTTGAGGCTTCTCTTTAATTTTTTTTTATCTTTAAACATGAAGCTGTCTTTTTAAATATAGCCTGCATTAATATTTTTGACTGTTCTCTGTCTTTCATCTTTTCTAAGCTTTGATTTTCCCGACTTCTTCTTTACTGTTCTGCAGCAGTCAATAGAGCTCATATTGTAAATTTATTTGAAGTATTTATTTATTTTTAAATGTAAATGAATATTCACACTAAATTTAAAAAGTTTTATATAATTTTCATTATTTTGGAATTGTAAAGCTAAGTTACATTTAAGTTACATCTGAACTGTTACGTTAGTCACACTATTTTTTTTATATCTACTACATCTAAAAAATTTATTTTGCATTTTTTAAGTAGCTATTATGCAGATATAAGAAAATAATTAGTATTGGCACCTGTGATATTTTGGTTTGGTTTTAAAGTAGAAAATACTGCTTTTTTTGTGTCTAAAGTAACGTAATGTAAACAATAAAAAGGCAAAATAATTAAAATACTTACTTACAAATTGTGTGAAAATAGCAGTCAATTTCATACAATCTACATGTCAACTTTCATACTAAACACAGTTCTTTTCAAAATTCACTGAAATTTTTACAATACACAAGAAAACCCACGTATGTTTTTCGCAAATGCTTGACTTTTCCTGCAAACATGCGCTTATGGAGCTACAACATAAGCACCACATGGAGTTTTTCAAAACTGTTGCTAGATTCATATACTAGAAAGTATGCTAAATAAAATGATAGGTCACAGTTGAGGCTTTGGGAAAAAAATTTTGAGGCAGATGTTGACATTTCTATGGAATGACCCTTCAGTATTCTTTTATGAGGACATTTTTTCCGTATTTCTTTTTTCAGGACTGAAATGTGAAACAGAACTTCCAAAAACTGGCCAAAGAAAGATTGGTCTTGCAGAGAAAATTGTTGCACACTGAAAGCATTAGAAAATCAATTTCATTGAATGTAAAATTATGATACAGTACCGAACCCCAAATTCGGAAAATCCTAAAATTCGGTACTTTTCCCGAAAATTTACGATTTTTTTTTTTTTTGTAAATTCAGAAAAATATTGACGTAAGAATCCGTTATATTAATAAATGTCAGTAAGTTTTGATTCAAATAGAAGCAATTTTGTAGATATATTTATGCTTTATATGAACTAAACTCAGGAAACCAAGATAAAACCAGAAATCCATGAATAAGTTATTTTTTTGTTTGGTAAAAATATTTTAACACATGGCTTTACTTATATTACCTTTTTAAAAAAAAGTTACTTATTTATGTACCAGTTAAGAAAACAGTGCGATCTGAAGTAAAAATGCGCATATTAGCGTTGATGTTTCCGTAAATCCGGCATTTTTGGTCGGGTCCTGAAATTCGGCAAATTCCGAAATCCGGCTTGGCGCCGGTCCCGAGCATGCCGAATTTGGGGGTCGGTACTGTAGTTAAATCTTCAAATTACAGTCAAACCTCGCTATCTTGGCATCCTGCCTACTTTCTACAAAGTGTCGTCATAGGCGGAGCAACACTTTGACCGGAAAGCTTTTAAGAATAAATCCAACGTTCTACTAATGTCTTTAAGAAATTCCTATATACTAGCACAAAATTGTTCAAAAGAGGAAGATGGTAATTTCAGGTTTGGGTACTGACAAATATTATGAGTATAATATTTAATTTGTTTCTGAAGTAAATGTTTTCAAAGTGCAGTAAATTGTAAAAAACGCACTTGTGCAAAATGCCAAGTGAGCCCGCCTGAAAAACCGAGGGTAGGTTTTATCATGTTGGGCCCGCTTCGGTCAACCCTGCTGGAAAGTACCATGAATAGCTAATATCATTTTGCGAAGTAAAAAAAATATTTTTCTGAACATTTTACTTATGAAAAAAAATTTTTTTTTTGGTGCTTTTATTATTATTACTGTTATTATTATGGCTTTTTTGTGCCAAGAAATTTTGTAATTTAGTAAGTTTAATGCATCTGTGCTGTGTAATTTCAACCCATCTTCTAAATCTTCTAATTCTTTCAGATATGAATTCTAAAAAGCCCTACAATCAAGATGTATTGCCAAGAAATTTACCTCTTTATCTAAAGTCTGATCTTACAGTTCTGTTAGAAAACTTGTCTTCACAACAATCTTTTCAAAGAATCGCTTTTAGCTATTTCAATAAACAAACAAATCCTCTTTCATATGCCTTGAATTTGATGCTCTGTACAAAAGGGCTAGCAAAAGGACAGTCTGTGTCATTTTCTCGAGCTATTATGGAAGCTTTAAAAAAGTGGTGTAGTTTAAATGATCTTTCGAAACTTTTCACTCGAGAACAGAAAGTTGAGGCCTTGAAAAAAGTATTGCAACTTTGTAATGCGAGTTTAGTAAGTTTAGTTTGTGAAATTTTTAAGATTAAAGAGGATTCTGAATATTTTAGAACCATAGTCCAACAGTTGTTATTTCAGCACAAATTTAAAGAAGTGAGTATTTTGTTGTTTCATTTCATGTTTTTTACTTGTGTGTGTGCGTTGTAACTTGACATATCAATTGATGCTTTTTAAGTGTTGATGTAAGCTACAAATGATCTATTAAGAATCATAATTTTTTCGTTGCTTGAGTTTTTTGTTAAAGTTTACATAAAAAGGTATTTATTATATCTATGTAATGATTTTTAATTGAAGTACAAAAAATTCTATCTCATGGTTAATTTCTGTATCCGACACCAGGGTTCACACTGGGGAAAAATACAAGGTGGGATTTTCCTCCTTGACCAAAATTTTAAGTGGGATTTTTAAAGTTTAAGCCCAAAAAAAAATTTTTTTTGAGTAGGATTTCAAAAAATATTGCGGGAATCGCGCGGCCTAGCGCGAACCCTGTAAATGGTTAAAAATATTTCAGGCTTTTTCATTTATAAAATAGAAAAATTATTAAAGTAGACGCAATGTAAGAATTAAATACTCACAATTGTTACCTTTTTCAGGTTTCAACAGCAAAATAATTCAGATTAAATTTGCTCATTTTCTCTGTACTTATGAGTGTACTATTATTCCTGACCGAACAAGGTGGGACAAGGAAGGAATGACAGATTTAAATGTTCATTTCAGTCATGATCTGAATAATTTTGATTGAAAAGAAAAAATCATTATACTTGAAGGCATATAAAAGTATTTACAGAATTGGGCACTTTAGACAGGATAGTCACTTTTTTAGGTTCAACTGTATTTAACTTTTTGCAGGTTTAAATTCTGTATTTTGTTTCTTTAAAATAATGATAAATGTAACATTTGGAGTTTTTTTTTTTTTTTTTTTGCATTTTTAATGTTTATTATTTTTCATCACTTTAAACAGTCCTAGATAATCTTTAGCAAATAGGAAATGCTCCCACAATTTCAAAGAGTAAAGTGGTATGAATTAAGTGCTAGTAGGACAGCATACTCTTGATATCTCGAAAGCCTTGATGTGTGGAAAAATTATTTTCCCTTGATTTTACTTATTCCTCTAGGGTTAATTTCATGTGTCAAAGAGTTTCTGCACAAAACCTTGTTATGTCGAATATTTTTTGAAGTAAAAAATTAATGTTTCTGGAAAAATTGCAGTTCGTTGCATCAAGAAGCAAATCAAGAATCTCTCACACCCTTCATTATTTCTCAGTGAGCATATGATTTTACTATATGGACGTTTAAAATATTATTGCTTACTTCATTTGTAAAACAGAAAAAATATTAAGATGCACTCAGTGTAAAAAATAAATAAATGCCCAGGTAACATGACACAATTGTTTGATTTATTTCAACTTCAAAAGTAAAAGAATTTCAAATTATTTGGTTCATTTTTTCTGTACTTAGAGTGTACTATTATTACTTGTAGGGTTAAATTTGATTTGAATGATGCATTTTTTAAATAGATATTATTATTTAAAATTAACTAATGCCGTAAAAATAGCATTTTTATGGCATTAGTTATTTTTGAAAACACATTTTGTATTTTCGGGGATTGTTTGACTAGCCCTTTTATTTTTATAAATTCATGCATAATAAATGCCTAAATTCTTTGAAGTCTATTTGAAAAGATCCAATTTAAATGGGAAAAAAATAAGATTTAAGTAAAATAAATCACAAACCTTGGTTAAGGAAGTTTGTGATACCCATGACCTTCTCTTGACCAGATAGGTGAGTGCGTAAATACCAGGTGGGTGAATTTATCGCCCTCAAAAGTTTCTCGTCAGATGCATAAGCCCCGGTTCCCTCTCGCCCCAGATCCGAATTTGAGTTAATTGTTGCAAAATTGTTCTTTTATTGAAATTAAGGTGAATAAATTTTTCATCTGTTTCCCCGAGTACAAGAATATTATTCATTCTTTTCCCTAGGCTTATTACATCATCATTGCCCTGGACTTAGAACAGTGCATTCCTCTGAATGAAGTAAGCTAGTGTGTTTTATTTATTTTGATTCTTTCATTGATTATTTAAATATGCTTTGGTCACTTTTGTTTCTTTTTTGGAGGTGAAAATGCTTTCAGTTTGCTATCACTCAATCTTATTTGCTGAAAGACTCATTCTTGCTTAATTGACTATATATCTTTTCATTTTAATCATATTGGATTTTATTTTATAGCAATTTAATGTTTTTGAAAGTTTTGTGTTTGATATTGATTTTTGCTAAACTTAATTTTTTACTCATGTTAAACTAGTTAATAGTATCCCAAGGCGGTTCAGAATTTTAATATTTTATCATTATTAAGAACTCATAGAAGAAAATGAGACAGCAAATTTAAATCATAAAAGCAAAGTTTTTTATTCTGAGAAACATATGAAATTATTGCCCCGCAGTGGACCAGTCAGTAGAAGCTCGGTTCCCGCAGAGTACAGAAAGTGAAGCAACATCGACTAAGGTCAGCGCTTAGAAGGGCGACAATCTCTTGCGGTTGGTTGCTGTGGTCCGTGTACGCTAAAGAGAGCCGGTGCACGTTAAATAGGTTGTGGTTCTAAAGTTTTCCAAATGAAACGATGCCTCTGGGGGTGCCGATCCCAGGTGACGGTCTCTCATTTTGGAGCTGGTTCAAAAAGTAAGAGACCTTTCAATGGGGCAGAAATCGGAGTCCTGCCTACAAGGGCCCCGTTAGACTCGGGAGCAGCTTACCCATTCTTCCTCCCCATGTGCGAGGGCACGTCAACAACATGAAATTATTATCCTCTGTTACTTCCTCTGTTATCCTCTGTAGCAGGCTTCCGAGTTGCGTGTTTTTTTGTTATTTGGGGGGGTTTTGAACGAAATTAAGTCTCTTTTAGTATTTTCATGAAGTAGACTCTTTTCTTGCTATTTTCATTGATCCTTTTCTTTTTCCTGATAGATCACTATTTTATTTTTTGTACTTATTTTGTACACTTTTTGTGCATAAAATCAAGTGCAATAGTTTCTTTCCCCTGGGTGCCGAGAATACATTATTAGTTCAGCTAGTGCTGACTCTAAAATGAAAAGGCAGCAGGGCAGGAGGTGCTTTCAAAAAAACATACCACTTCAAAAGGACATCTATAATCAACTTAAAGGGAACCATTTTCTATATTTTTCTTTTGTCCCTAGTTTGACTCTTTAGTTTGATGAATAGCAAAATTTAGTATTTATCCTGTTTGAGCGATGACTCCATTAAGTTCATATATTTATATGAAATACTGGTTGTTTATTGCATTCAAAAACTTTGTCTTATGGTAACTCCACTATGTAAAAAAACTCACTGGAGCGGTTGTCGGGAGACTGGCATAAAAAGAAAATAAAAATTCTTTTGCAAGTATTAGCTGGTTATGTTGCCCCCAGATGACACTAATGAAATGTAAGTTTCCTGTTCCTTTTGCTTTCATGAGCCCCTGTCTTAGACTGTAGCAATGTTTTGATGACTGCTTTCACAAGTTGCTATCACTTTCAGTCTATTATATCTGCTTAATTTTGAGTTTTATTCTAATGTGACTGAAATTCAGTTATTTCTTTTATTTTCTGTAAAATATTTTTGCCTATTTTTTTATGTTGTACATGCCAAAAAGCCACACAAAGATCAAGAGAATACAGGAAGAGGCTAATGTTAGATTAAGCTCTACATGCAACGCATAAGGTGAACAGGGGTTGATCCAGCATTTTGAAGTGGGTCCTGCTTTTTGTGAATTTTAAAAAGATATTGTGAAAAATCAAATTTGTAAAATTTCAAAATTTAAACATACAGTGATAATTGTTTCTTATTATGTGCCACTTGTCTAATAAAAAATTCTGTAAAAAGTATGATTTGGTAGCTCAGAATTTTGTGAGTTCATATGTGTGCAGAAGTTTATATATGTGAGAAATGAAAAGTTTGCAAAAAATAAAATATTGATCAGGAAAAGAAAAGAATCATTGACAAAATTCTGTTGGGTCCATTTTGTGATTGAATGGGATCTTGTGAAGGGTCCCTTTTGATTGACTGGAATTTTGTGAAGGCTTCATTTTGATCAATGGGAATTTTGTGAAGGGTTCATTTTGATCAATGGGAATTTTGCGAAGGGTTCATTTTGACTGATTGGAATTTTGTGTGGAGGGTTTATTTTGACCAGGGTTGTAAAAAACCTGGGTTTTTTGGCTAGAAAACCCGGGCTTTTTGGGTAAAATGGGGGAAATGAAATTTCTTTTACCAGTAAGTTAATAATGTATGGTATATATGTATATTATTTTATATTAGAATATGCATAATTTAGCAAGCACTAAAAAACATTTTTTTATCAAATTTTATTTACTTTTTATTCAAACCAAAGTAGTTTTTTTTCAACTACCTTACTTGAATGTTTGATTTAATTTCATTTGACCTTATTTTATGCATATGTATGCACAGTACGGGTGACCCAGTAAAAAATTACATAATATTTACTCTAAAAGTTCTTCTGATTGATCCATCAGGTCTCCCAAATGGTCCTATTTTCCCTCCAAAGTCCGTTTTTTAGTTTCAAGTGCGTTTAGTCCTCTTTTGAATGATTTAAAAATCAGTTCCGATATTTTACGCATTTGTTCCGTTTTTTGAGCTTTCAAACATCAATCCCAATTTTTTTACGCATTTGGAAATCCAGTTGCATCGGCTTCAATAAAACTTCCTAGTTCTCGTTTACTATCGGATTCTTCCTATTGGACATCAGTAACTTTGAACATTTCATTATTTTTAACCTTAAGTTTCAGCTTTTGTAGTAAAGGACTTGCATGGGCGTCATTTTGCCACGCCGTCCGAAATTTCGGCCGAAAAAATGTATTAAAAATAATTTTAAAAAATATATTTTTAGCCTTTAAATGTTAATTTAGTATCATACCAGTGGCATATAATTATTAAATATTACAGCCTTATTGTTAACCTAATTTAAAAAAAATTGCGAAAAACATCCTCTCCTCTTTTTGCATGTAATTTAATGGTTTTGTTTTAGATCATCTTTAGCATTATTTTTTCCCACCTTTCAAGTACTCATTATATATTGTTTCAAAATAAATGAATAACATTTCTTTCCATTTTATTCAATGTATAAGTAAAAAACATGTAAAAAATTTAGCAATTATTTTTCAAAATCATTAAAGCAATCATTAAATCTAATGATTTTAATTGTGCCTCTTCTTGATCTTAGAATTTCATTTGTCAAGTACTTCAAAATTATGCTGTCTGATTGCCAAAAACTTGTATAGACTGCGAAATACACCATCAAGTGTATTAATTTTTGAATGTGAGAGGCAGGCTCCTCCCCCCAGAAAAAAAAATTAAGAGGGGTTAAAAATTGTGTTATTTCTAAAGTAAATAAGTCGATTTCATTTTTGAAACCAATCTAAATTTAAAAAATATGGCCTAATAAAGGTTATGTATTGATTAGCATTGTTCACCTTTCGTGCTTTTCATGTAATGTTTCTGTTAGCAACCCCTTTTCACATTTCACTAGAGTTATCATTCACTGATTTATTTCACGAAATTTCAGAAAAATACTGTTATACATTATGATTTTTAAATGTTGGCAGATATAAAAGTTACTTCAATTTATTTGCAACTTGTTTGGGTGAAGTTTTAATTTTTATATTGTAGTAAATTTCCAATTGAAAGAAAAATTGAAAAGTGGGTAGGGGACAGGAAATACTTTTTACTGGTTACCACTTTCTTTCACCTTCCTTGAGCCCTGTTTATCAGGCATTTTTGTAGCAAGTCAATTTACGGCTGACAATTATGTGCTGATAAATAAGTTTTGAGAACATACACATAAATTGGATTGATTTAATTTTTTTCATGGATTAAATGTTAATGTTTTTATTTCTGCAAAATGCAAGCTTTGTTTTAAAGATTTCAAAGTAGCAATTTCTAAAACCCTGGTGCTTAAAAATAAACTTATTAAAGTAAGTTAAGGCTATTGTGAATTTTCTATGATGTTAGTAGAATACTGAATCTATAATGAAATCATAATCCATGTAACTAGTTTTTTAGTGGCATAGCGGAGATATCAATCTAAAATGCTTACTCTAGTAATTGAAGGAAAATAATTTTAATTACAAGTGCTCTTTCTTAAGTCCTCTTTTTTAAGCAAAAATGGTCATCCAAAGTCCTCTTTTAACAATAATTGGTCGTCTTTTACCCTTTTCTTTGGCTAGAATATGTTGGGAGCCCTGATCCATTCATCAGAGCATCCTAGGTACATTATTTATTGGTTTAAAATTATTGATAAATAAAAGTTTGGGGAAAATTTCTGTTTGAAAAAATAAAGCATATGTGCATATATTTATTTATACATCATATATATATGTATATTATGCACACAGATACAGATACATTTCCTTTTGTTGCTTGTATAGGTTTATTTCATGATTTTTCTTCTACATAGTTAATACACACCACATATTTTTCATCTTCTAACTATCGCAATTATAATCTATTCAACAAATCTAAGCATAATTTTAATAAAGAAATATTTAAGAAAGATAGAGGATATTAACATTTTACAAATTAAAAATTTAGCTTCCAAATTATTTTTACTTTTGAAAGTACAGAAAGAATGTAAATTTATACATCTTCATATAAAACATATTATGATATCTTGAAGTGCTTTTTTCATTTTTCATTTCTTAAAAAAATATATCTGAATCTTTAACTTCAAATCTAAACCAAAACTATTGTCACTAAATAAATTTTGGTCTGATCAAAACAAAAACTATTCTTATCATAAAAAAGAAGAAAATTCTAAACCAAAACTGCTTTTGCCTGAAAAGTGCAGAAAATAAATTTATACATTTTCATGTAAAGTATATGATGTCTTGAAAAGTTTATTCATTAAATATAAATCCTTTTTTAATGTAACTAAAGCGTTTCCAAACTTTTATGTTAATAATAAAGATACATTTTTGCTTTCTAATTCTGCAAGTTATTTTAATCAACTATCTTGTAATTGTTATTTCTTTTTTATTATGACATAATTTTGAATTTTTTGTTTGTATATCTAATTTCGTGTTATAGAAATTAAAAACTATAAATTAATTATGAATAATATTTACATATGTAGAATTTTCATCAAAAAAAATATTTTACAAGGGATTATTTGTTTCTAAATTCTTAAAAATCCCATTTTCCCCCAAAAAAACCACGGGTTTTTAAGGTAAAAAGCCCAGCCCAGTGGGGAAAATGGGTAGCTACCCGGGTAGCAAATCTGACAACCCTGATTTTGACTGAAAGGAATTTTACGAAAGGTTCATTTTGGTCCGATTGAACTTTTGTGAAGGGTCCGAAAATGGACCTGAATTTTCTCTCCTTCAACTCCTGCTGAAAGTATGAACTTTTTTTATGTACTTAACTTTTATTTAGGATACCAAGTTATTTAAATTTATGTTAAACATAAATGAACTACTACTACTGATAGAACTGTTGCAATTAAAAACATCTTCAATTAAAACAAATCCAAAATCAGATGAAACAGAGCAACAGTTGAATTATTTGATAGTTTTTAAATGTTTCCTAAGGTTTTTTAAGTCTTTTAGTTGCGCAAATTTACTTCATTCACAACGGAAACACTGAGGTTTTATTTTCAAAAAGAATTAAAAAACAAATTTTTTTTCTTTTTCTGAAAAAGAACACTTGGTGGAATTTTTTTTCAGATCAAATCTTTGTTAGCTGAAACATATCAACGAAGATGTACATATGGAGGCAAAGGTAAAAAATTCACCATAAAGCGGTTTAGTGCCAGAACCAATGTATATTGTATAGTTAGTAAGAACTAAAAACTTGATTTAGCGATTGCAGAAATGCTTGATGAAAGTTACATTATATTTGCTGACAACATGAAATCTGATAAATGTGTAATTTGATTCCTAAAAGGAGTTATATCTAACTGCTAAAAAATATTTGTAATGAAAATTTCTTAATTTTAACTAAAAAATCCTCCACAGCACAATGCTAATTTTTATTTATTTATTTAATTTTTGCAATGAAATTTTTTTTATTCAGGTGCAATGCTTTGCTAAGACTAAGTGGAATAGAGTGATTTTATGGTGAAAAAAAAATTATAACTTTATCCTAAAGAAGAGAAATATTAGTACAAAGTAAGAATTTCAGAATTGCAATGTTTTCCTCTCCCCTCCGCAGTAGTTTTTAGATATTTTTTTTTTTTTTTTGCACTCTTTCATTTAGTCCTTCATTGAATTTTTATGTGGGAATATTTAAAGCATTTCTAATACACTCATTAAAAAATTGAACTTGGAAAAACACTAATAATGCTGGTAAACGCATGTTTTGCCCCAAGAATGAATTTCTCTTTTTCTGAAGTACTTTTGCATGAGAAATCCATATCTGCTATCAAAATTTTCCTATCACGTATAGTTTTCTAGTTATGAGTAAGGAAATGTTCTATTTTTATGTTCTTTTTCGTGTTTTTCCGATCATGCAGCATCGTTTTTATTGGGATAAAGTACACAAAAGATCTTCAATGCCAACCGTTAAATCACTGGTCATTTTTTTTTTTTTTTGCTGGAAAAAACTCAGTGAAGTGACGCAAACAGCTCCCGCTGAACGGAAGTTGGTATCAAATTACTGCACTGAGTGTGGGTCTCCGTAGAAATTTTGCGAGAATTGGGAGATAAAGGCAGATAGGCAAATGATTGATACTGTACAATACATTTAATGAGCAGGAGCTACTATTTTTGTCGTAGAGGTTCTTTTTGTGTGTAAAAATGCTCCCTGAAAACATGGGAGCTATATAAGCTTATAACGTGGAGAATGGTTACATCAGGACATTTCTGTTTTGAAAATCAGATATCAAGGGAAGGTGGAGTGCAACTAGGTTAGCAAATAACTGCTGGACGTTAAAAAGGGACATTCGTGAGGCAAAGTATGCCAGTACATAGAAATAAAATTTCAGGTTAAATTAAAGCACAAATGAGCATTAAAACGCAGACATATGTTTCGGGATTGCTTGGAATCCCTTTTTCAATGCGACAGGGAGCTTCTAGATGCAAAACATCCAAATGAAGAAGGCATCTAGAAGCTCCCTGTCGCATTGAAAAAGGGATTCCAAGCAATCCCGAAACATATGTCTGCGTTTTAATGCTCATTTGTGCTTTAATTTAACGTGAAATTTTATTTCTATTACTTTGCACAAAGTTTAATCATTACTATGCCAGTACATGTCAAAATCAATCCTTTTAATGTAGATAGAGAATTACTTGTTATTTTGGTAGACATGCTACTAATGTAAAAATTACAATGCCCTTAAAAAAGGGAGGGGGATCCTAAAGACTTTATTGACTGATCTTAGAAGTGAAAACCATTTTCCTTATCACTTAAGGGTTTGCTTGTAAGGTACTGTAATAATTTAGGGTAAATGTTATTAATGTAAACTATTACAGCACCTTGCACGGAAAACCCTTCCGTGATAGAGAAAAATGGTTTTCTTTCATTTTCGAATTCAGCGCGAAAAATACTTCCAAGATCAGTTAACAAAACCTTTGGGGCAGAATTTTCGATCAGTGTTATATGAAATACTGGAGCGAAAAAGACAATGAAATGTCCCTTCGCAATGAAACATTTTGTTGTGGTTTTCCCCATTATGTGTATGTACAGTAAATTCTCCATAACTCAAATCTGGAAGGACCAAAGAAAAACTGAGTTATCGAAAGTTCCACTTACGGCTAGTTTTTGTTACCAACATTTTAGCAATGTAGTACTTCAAAATTTTATAGTTGAAAAAATAGAAAATGTTAACATATTTGCACAAATTTACAGTTCTTTTTACTTTTTAATGAAATTTAGGGGCTTTAATAACATGACATTTCAAAGTCACAATCAGCGATTCCGTATACTTGGCAAATTTAGATAAAATCGGCATGTTTGACTTTTGGAACTGATTTCAGATTTATAAAATCATTGGGTAAAAGGATAAATGCATATGTAGGCGAATATTAATATTTATATGTGTAAAACATTGAAAGGTAATGAATATTTTCATAGGCTTGTTATGTGTGACACTTGATTTGTTTTCATTTTGACAATAGTTTAGTGTTCATATCGCTCACACTGTTCAAACTTCTCTGATGTTCGAACCTCATTTTAATAGCAGCTCAATTTGCAGACATAATGCAGTAACTTTATCCTGTCGGCAAATTCAGCTATAGAATTGTTGTTTTTTATTTTCAGCCTACTTTCTCGTAAAAAAAAGAAGTAGGAAAGAAAGCTTAATGTATTAAGAAAATACCATTAAAAAGGAAGAAAAGTAAAAAATAAGTGATGTAATTTAATAAAGATTGGAAGAAAAATAAATTTTAAAGTAAGGTTTTGAGTTGGGAAAATGTCCCATAATCCATTAACTTTCGACGGATTTTCTTTTTTTTCATTCAAAAGATCATGGTGATGACATCTCACTAATCAGATAAAACTGTGGACTTAATCAATTATTTATATAGAATAAAATCATACTTAAAATTCATAAATGGAATGAATTTTTACATCATTGTGTTTCAGTTTGCCTTTCCCATGTTTATTTTGGACAAAGATTCATGGCTCAAAGAAGTTCTTAATGAGCACAAAGATTTGCAGTTGACATTCATAAAAACTTTAGACTCTGTTTGTCGAACCAGTGCTGAAATACAAGACTTTGTCAGGTATACACTTTATTTCTCAAAATGCAGTATATAGAGATGCCATTAACACTTAAACTAATTTTGATCCAAACATATCTAACAAGGCTTTGTGATAGTAGTATTCTTAATTATTTTTTTTTTAATGAGATGTTTATGTAAAATGCATATTACTTAAAATGTTGCTCTACATCCATGTTCTGTGCATAATTATAATCATCAACCCACTGTATAACGCTACGCCTCTTCTATATAGACTCACAATCGCAGAAATTAAGCTGATAAAAAATATCTGACCTCTGTATTTTATAATTCAGTTGCATTTGTTTTGTTTTTCACAAAAAAAGAGAAAAAAATTTGGGATATTTCATCATTATTTTGATTTCTGTGACTATTTCTGCAAAAAAAAAAAAGAAAAAAGTTAAGGGATTTGTAAAAATCATTTTGTGTCTCATATTTTGTCCAGTCTGTTACTAAAGTTACTAAATTTCAAAATAAAAATGAAAAAACTCATCTTATAATTATGTACGGTTTATTATCCTTTAAACCATAAGAACTGTATACATAGTTTAAAAAATTGATCAATTGTTGACTGTCCACAATTTTTTCTCAGAAGCTCATTGATAAATTGTTCGTAATCATAATGTTTTTTAAAGTCATCGGAGCGGTGATGTACTCCACGTTTCAACACTCAAGGGATCATTCATGAATGATGTCATGCTTCAAGGGGGGGGAGGGGATGTTTGTGAAATTGTGACAAGGTAAGGGGAGGGGTAACAAGAAGTGTGACATAAGGGGGGAGGGGGGTCAGATGTATGGGAAAAAAGCCTGACGTCATTTATGAACGGCCCCCAATGCATTTCTCATTTCAGCACTTGTAGGAGGTGGCTCCATATCAAGAGATTCTTCATCCGACTCATCATCAATTCCATCATTCGTCTGTTTTCCTATGACAATCCGACAGACTTCAGATTCTGTTAATGTGGAAGCTACTGGAATGTTTTGATCTACAGTATGGGAACCCAATTTCGGAATCTCGAAATCCGGAAGACCCAAAATACGGAACTTTTTCCGAATTTCGAAAAAAATTGGCCGCAAACAAATTTTTTTCTGAAAAAAAGAATCAGGAAATATTTTACCTGGTTGGTTTTTGGGAAAAAGGCGTTTTAAAGGGAAGGAAAATAAAATGTAATGAACATGTTTAAGATCAAAAATGTGCTGTTTTAAAAAAAAAATATTTCACGATTTTCTGAAAATGGTTCATTTTTGCGATTAGAGTTTTTATTAATTGTCGCTCTAATTCTGAGTTAATATCATTAAATTTTGCTTTTTTTATTTCTTGTAGTTTTCTTATATTTATTTTTTTAAAATGAGCTCTAATTTTCAGAAATACAAACGTTCGCTAAATTGAAAATCCGTGTTTCTCGCATTTTCCCGATAGTGTCTGATCTTTTACTACAATTTAGTGGCTAGAGAATATAAAATCGTATCAAAATTTTACAGAATTATTTTATCTTGTTGTTTAATTAAAGAGGTTAAAATAACATCGGGAGAAGTCTGGATGTTTCGATGTTGCTGGTCATCACTTTTTGTATTTGTATTCTTTGTGCTAAATTTTGCTGCTTATAGGCATGTATATACGCTAATAAAACTGCTGTAAATGAGCAAAGTGCTAATAAAAAGTTCCAGAGCAAATTATATGGGCTCTGATGCTACTTACAAACTTTTTTGAGTGAGGACCCAAAATCTGGAAAATTCTGAAATCCAGAAAGATTGCGGCCCCGAGCATTCCGGATTTGAGGTCCCATACTGTACTTTCACCCATGACTCAAACTCTTCAGTGGTCATATTCGAAGGAATTTCTATCATTTCTTGAGATTCCTGTTCATTTTTTACGCAAGATTCTGCGTAGGCGAAACAGTTTCTGATCGTTTGAGCAGAAACTCGATCCCAAGAAGCTGTTAACAGGTGCACTGCATCAATAACGTTAGTTTTCTTGGCCAAGTCATTAGCCCCAAGATTTCATATGTTCTCTATTTCATCAAGTAATTGTGCTCGCACTTTGCGGCCATAATAGGCTTTTAAAGCACTAATAATTCCTTGATCACAAGTCTGCAAAATGAAAGTAGTGTCTGCGGGTAAATGAACAACATTAATATGCTTCAGAGTGACATTTAAAACGTGTGCAGGGCAATTGTCCACAAGGAGAAGAATATCTTGCTTTATCTTATCGTCCCACTTACGTATCCAGTCATTGAATTTTCTGCTGCTGGCTTATCGGCATCTTTTTGTTCCCCGTGAATTCTCTTGTAAACAATATTTTCACATGTCTTCCATCGCTGGAACCAACCATTTGTTGCAACAAAATCTTGTTTTCCCATTTGAGCAGCTAAACTTTCTGCTTTTTGTTGCATAAGGGGTCCGCTGACTGGAGCATCATGTTCTCGAACATTTTCAAACCGAAGTCTTAGAGCCTTTTCAACTTGCTCATCTTTACCAGCTTTATTACGTTTGTACTCCGTATTTTCATTTTGTTTATCTCTTCTGGTAAGTTCATCACAATTTTTCAAAATTTTGCACAATAGAGGCTGAGAAATGTTTAAATGCGCTGCAGCATTGCGCTGACTCATTTTTGGTAATCTGTCATAACGATTTAAAATTTCCATCTTTTGTTTTAATCAAGCATAAAATGTGAGCAAAGCATAAAAAGTGAATACGCTCCTTCTCAGTTCCGATAAGAATGACCACCAGCAGGGTCAGTGAAAAATTCCAAAGAAACTTCGAAAAAATTTCATTTTGTGCGGAAAAATTTGCGCTTTTGATCGATGTAGTATATTAATATGTGCAAGGTTTTTTTCACTCCCATATTAGGGAATCTATGTGGAAATTTGCTTAAAATTGGAATAAAAAAACGAACTACCAGTCGGATTTTTTATGCGTGGTAGAATATTGCATTGTTATCTGGTTCTGAGCTATATGTAAAGTTTCAGAACAATAGCTTATCGGGAAATGGTCGAAAATTTGATTCAAAATTCCGCGGACAGACAAGAGACAGACAAGAAAGCGAGTTAAGAAAACCATTGTAAAAATTAAAAATTTGATAGTAGTACGGTGCAATTAGACCCAAACCCCAACATCCAAAGTAAAAGTTTCCCTCCAACTCCAAACTGTTCTATACGGTTCACATATTGTTTGGTAAAAAGTCACATTTTGAGCTTCGGGTTTGGGGGGGATGGGGTGGAGTTGGTAAATTAGTACTTCTTATCGTTTTTTTTTTAACAAATATTTCAAAAACTACGCGCTTTAGCGCAAAAGTGTATTTACAAAAATAATCTACATTAAATTGCGAACAAAAATGGTAATATACGTATTATTGCTAAAGTGAACGGTTTCAGAGTTACGGAGGGTGTAAAAGTAAACAATTTGCATATTTTTAAGTTGTTTTTTTTTTTTTTAATGACATTATCACTAAGGAAATTAATTTTTTTATATAGGATTTTGTTTTGTAAAAGCAAAATGCGATTTTCGTGGCTGGTGGTATGTTAGTGATAAGCCCTTGAAGGAACAACAACCTCACCACTTTCTCAAGGGGTGTTACTTTTTAAGGGAAAAGAGGCTTCTACTGGCCCAGGCCACATAAACCAGTGGTATGGAGAAACCCACTCTGAACTTTCTCTAGATGATGCCACATTATGAACAAACATCTTTCCAACACAAATGATCTTAAAGTATAAAAACTATTATTTGTATAATAATTGATGTATAACTATATCATTGTAAATAATAAAAAATTTTTTAAACTGCAGCTTTTCGAGGTTATTCTTTAGAAAATAGGCATATTTGACTGTATATTGCAACCATATTTTCTTAAATTTTTTTAATTAGTGTTAACTATTCATCCATATTCAGTCAGCTTCAAACATAGCACCCTCCTCTTCTGGATCTTTGTCTAAGATGTTCGTGTCCCTGTTATCGCATTCTAGGCCCGAGCAATACCGCATATGCTTGAGCAGTTTAGACCACTCTTTCTGCACTCACAGTTACCGACGCACTCGTCTTTGCAAGCACACTCTGTTAGGGAAAGTAATTCCTGGGAAGCTGCAGGATGTACTGTTGTAATTGGTCTCAGGTGCTCGCCAATCTTCTTCCACCCCCACTCGAGCGGATTCTTCTTCTCCTTCACCACTGCTGCACCTTTAGCTGCACCTGGTGGTAGGTCCTAAATAAATGCTGTCTGACAGCTTCCGAAGTGAGACAACTTGAACAATGAATGTATAGGCTGATTTGCAATAGCCTGCAAGTAACACTGGTAGCAAAAATAATCTAGATCTTCAGTGTTCTTGGCTCCAAACCTTGCAAGAAGAGAATGCTTTCCAGCTTCAGCCACTGCACTGGGGTCAGCTTTGGGGTCTTTGAAGACTAGAAGTTCCGTACGAAGAGCGTTGCTGGCTTGCACTTTCCTATACGGTGAAATTTTCCCCTTCTTGTAGATAGCTGATACAGTGTCACATCCTGTGAAGGCATATATTGCTAAGAGTACACCTTTCATGTCCCCAATCCCTCGCTGAATGTCAGAAATAGTGTACTCTTTTTCTTGCTGATTGCCTTTCTTTGGTACCACCATTTTCAATTTGCTCTCTGGTGGTGCGGGAACAGTCAACAAGACTAGTAAATCCGTGTCATCACTAATTACACAAGTTTCAACTCCTTTCTTAGCCTCATCAATTGCTGTTAAAACTACAGTAGAACCTCCATAAGTTGACCCCATAAGGGACTGCAACTATGTGTTCAACATACGGAGGTTGTCAACTTAGGGAATTTCTAGAAAAAGTTTTTTACAATATTAGAGAAAGTTCGTTAAACTTTTGTAGTATTTTTAAGGAAAAATTTAGCACTTAATCATCTTTATTTTTACTGAAGGTACAGCACATTTTTACAGTTTTTTAAGGAATGATTCAGTTTTTGTTTGATTCCTTATCTTGTTAATTAGGTAACTAAAAAGCACTTTCACAGTTTACAAATCCATTAAGCATGCTTGGACATTTTTCTGCAGCAAAATCTTTAAGTTGCTCAAAAACGAGAAAAAAGAACGTAATGTGCGAGCGATACATGTTGTTTTCCAATTTTGCGTAGTTCTAGTTCAATTCTGCGCACCCCCCCCCCCCTCCCCTGAATTTTTTTCCAGATTTCAGCAGTTACAAACAATGTACGCAGTGCAAGAAATGAAAACATTCAAAGGGCTAGAATATCATTTCTCCTTCACAAAAGGCTGGGCACAATCTCCGGCATTTCCCTCTCATTGTATGATACTGGAAGTGAACAATGAATTTAGTACCACAAGTGGGGCGCCTAGTGGGGCGCGTGTTACTCAGATAAGCCGAATGACTAATCAAGAAATTCCCGGAAACCAGATGGAAAGCAAACAGGGGAAAAGGCAAATTCAAGAAAACATTGGTGGTCAAGTTACAGAGAGTAAATTATACATATTTATTTCAAATAACCTACTAAAAAGTGCTCAACATACAACTTATGGAGGTGGTCAACATAGAGAGGTGAATCTCTATTGAAAATGCATTGTGACCATTCAAACTGTAAAATTTCGGTCAACATAGAAAGGTGGTCAACTTTGGAGGTTTTACTGTATTAATAAGTCAGCGTCACCCGATACTTGTTGAATTGAGCAACCCTCTTTGCAAGTGTACTGTAAAAAGAGTATTAAGGCCCATTTTGTTCTTAGCATTAGCTAGAAATTCACTTTGATTGATATTTACATGGATTGAGTCTTCTACTTTCACTTCAATGTTAGTGGTGGAACGTGATCTACGTAAGTGTTCTTCATCTTTTGTTTCCTTGCTCGTATCCTTCTAAAACAACAGTTGTTGGCTCATAATGAGTAAGTATGTAATCTGTGCATTGCTCGCAAATCTGTCTAAAGATAGCTGGACGTCGCCAGACAACACGATGAATGAGGTGGGTGACCTGCATCAATGATGCAGTACACTTTCTCTGAATCTGGGGGTGATTGATGATGATTCATTTGAATCTGGAACCAAAACAGTCACCATTGAGGATTTGCTTCTCTTCCTCATCAAGCCAGATTTGTCGAACAAGGATGGAGGATAATGACATAATTCAAATTGAAATATTTTTTCAAGTCTCTCATCACTCCTTACTGTGCATGTGAGTGCAAGAGAGCATTAGGGTTCACACATAGTGTTCTTGTTAATTGTCATAGACCTGGTTATAGAGGCTAGAGACTTAATAGCTAACTTTCTTTTCAAGTGTACCTCATTGAATGTTTTGTTCTCAATCTCTTTCAAGGCTAGTGTCCCAACTTCAAATGTTTTATCACAGTTCATGTTTTTATCTGTTACAAGTCCTGTTGATAAGGAAGAGAGTTCAGGTGTTTTAGAAAACGGATTGTGTTCCTCAAGCCAAGAAATAAAGGTTTGCAAGTCCTTGAAATTTCTTTTCTGCCTTGCCTCTCGTAACTCCACGTGCTACTCTGAAGAGACGCTGCGCACACCTGCAATACTATGTACTTGAAACGAGTCATTCTGCAGTAACTTTTCTTTAACACTATCTTGACAAATTTCACTGCATTGAATTATCTTGTCCACCGCCTTTCTAGTTAGAATAATTAGTTTAGCACCCTTGTACTTACAAGGTTTCAACACACATTCCGCCATAGTTCACACACTTTCAAGTGATTATCACCGAATTCGCACAGGATTCTAAAGAGGAACAAAAAAAAAATGGCAGCCGAACTTCACAAGAAATAACACTCACAAACGCAATGAACGGGTCTTCAAATACGACTGAGCGAAAGAGAATATATGAGAAAGTTTATGGAGGGAAAGGGGCGGGCGGCAAGTGCAGGCTCTACGTGAGTGATCAACCGACACTCTGGGGGACGCGGTTGTACTATACCAATTCCCTTTCCCACTATTTTCTGGCTTCTAATCATCTGTCTTGACTCTTAGCTTCTTTTGGACTGCAATTCGACTGTACAATATTACTTTTTAATGAAATTATTTAGTTATTTCCTTTTACATAGTAGTTATAATTTCATTTTTTCAGAAAATATAAAAAATTCGAAAAATGTCTACTTTTACACCCTCCGTAACTCTGGAACCGTTCATTTTAGCTATATTGTGTATATTACCATATTTGTTTGCAATTTAATGTAGATTATTTTTGTAAATAAGGGACACGAACATCTTAGACAAAGATCCAGAAGAGGAAGGTGCTATGTTTGAAGGGGACTGAATATTGATGAATAGCTAACACTAATTTAAAAAATTTAAGAAAATATGGTTGCAATATACAGCCAAATATGCCTATTTTCTAAAGAATAACCTCGAAAAGCTGCAGTTTAAAAAAATATTATGATTTATAATGATATAATTATATATCATAATTACACTGATAGGGTCAGTTGGGGTAATTGTAAACATGCTTCATAACTACCCTTGTGGTGGTTTTGAAAACGTAACTGCTTGTGAGTGATAAACTGGCAGAATAGGAAAGACACTGAAAGAGTTTCGTAAGTTTAGAAACAACTGTGGAGGCGGCACTATTGTTTGAAAATAGCACAGTGAAAAAAGTTGTTTAACAAAATTTAGTCATCTTACATTTTCCTCTCCAGCTCATCTACAAAAGCGATGTAAGCGGTTTCAACCATTTTTATTTGTCATATGGAATGCTGCTAGAAACATTTAGTTATGAGTTTAATCCTCCTTGTTTTTTTTCACTTGCAAGTTAGGTGTTTACAATTACCCCATATATTTCGTACTCTGGGGTAATTGTAAACACTTAAATTTATCCTATTTCCAATATTTTGGGGGACAATAAGTATTATATTTTGATGTAAATTACACTTTTGTGTCTATTTTACATAACTGTTGTTGTTGCTAATGCCACTTGGAAATCCAAGCCCCCCTTGCAGGGCGACCATGAATTAAGGAAGCTCCTACTGATTATTAATGAGCTCCGCTAGAATGAAGTACACTTGGCTCAGAGGGGCTTAATGATTTTGCGCCTGCTCCCGGATGAGAGATCGTCACCTAGGATGGTCATTCAGCGGAAATTATTTCTAACTTGGTGGACATTTGAAGCGAAGATGTATTTTACGTGCACAGCTCCCTTTAGCGCACTCGGCCTCGGAGTAATCAGTCGCGGGAGGTGGTCACCCTCCCAAGCGTTGACCACGGCCAGTTGTGCTTCACTTTCGGTGTTCTGTGGAATCCTAGCTTAACCGGCTGATCCCCCGCAGGAAAAAAAATTTGTCGCATTACTTGATTTTTTTGAAAGATATTTCTCGTTAAATGATCTCAGACGACTCATAACATAACTCAGCGGACCACATGCGGCCTGCTGGCGCAGATTGAGAACCGTTGCTCCGGAACTTCTTAAGCCTTCAAGCAGGCGGTGTATGAAACAATTTTCCATTTGCATCAACCTTATTCGAAAATAAATCACTGTTTACAATTACCCCAGATCTCTGGGGTAATTGTAAACTCACTGGGGTAATTGTAAACACAAGCTCATTCGCTAACAAATAGTTACAAAGTCGAAATTTTTGTACGCATTTACTCACAAGAAGTACAGAAGTGGCTACAATGCTCACAATTTTATCTCTGAATTCATTCAAGAGGTAGGGAGGGATCAAAAGTGAACTTTGAAAACACGTTTACAATTATCCCAACTGACCCTAATAATTTTTATATTTTAAAATCATTTGTGTTGGAAAGATGTTCATTCATAATGTGGAATCATCTAGAGAAAGTTCAGAATGGGTTTCTGGTGTACCACTGGTTTATGTGGCCTGGGCCAGTGGAAGCCTCGTTTTCCTTAAAAAGTAGCGCCCCTTGAGAAAGTGGTGAGGTTGTCGTTCCTTCAAGGGCTTATCCCTAACATACCACCGGCCACGAAAATCGCAATTTTTTTTTTACAAAACATAATCCCATATAAAAAATTAATTTCCTTAGTAATAATGTCATTTTAAAAAAAAACTTTAAAATACGCAGATTGTCTACTTTTACACCCTCCGTAACTCTGAAACCGTTCACTTTAGCAATAATATTTATACTTCCATTTTTGTTCACAATTTAAAGTAGATTATTTTTGTAAATAACACTTTTGCGCTAAAGCTCATAGTTTTCGAAATACAGTAAAACCTGTTAGGGAAAAGTCCCAAAAACAAAATTCATAGGGGTGTGTGGACCTCGCCTTAAGTGTCTGGTAAAAACATGAGAAAAGCATTTTAAAAATAACAAAATAATTTATTAGACATTAACTTTTAAACATTTGTAAAAATTTAACAATCTTTAAACATCCCTATTCTGCAGAATAGTAAATAAAATTTATACAAACAATCACAGTCCTGTTGGGTACAAACCCATTATATTTTTATTAGTTCTCAGTACACTTGTAATGTGAAAGTATTTTAAACTAGTAATGTAATGTTTTCATTGAGGTTTACCTGTTTCCTTTGTGTGAACGGCTTTAAAGTCTCAGGCCATTCTTCAGGCACACGGTTTTTTCAAAATCCTCGCGCCATAATAGCAATGGCGAGCGAGAACGATGTCAACAATTGCAATGTGTTCGATCCGGTGTTGCCAAACCGGAAGAAAGTTTCTAGGAATACACGACCGCATGGAGGAAAGACCAGTTTCATCAACTATGCAAATGAAGTGAAAGTTGAAGTGTTTGATTATGATGTCACTAAGATCGGACGGGTATAAAAGCACGATGCACGAACTCTCTCAGGCTCTCTTCTGCTCGGTCGACCCGACACGTGTAGCATCTGCCAACTACTTGGGCGTTTGCTCGCTGAGAGCTCGCGGTTCGGCTTGAACAGCCCGATGTTGTAGTGATAGGCATTCTTATTTTTTGCCATGTGGCCGACCCATTGATGTTGGAATTATTTTTTGAATGATCGTATTCCGGGCAGGTCGTGTATTTCAGCTTACAACTGGCATGTAGAGAAATTAGAATGTTGGCGATAGATGCTTGTAAATAGTTATTTTTAGAAAAGTTTTTAATTGTTTTTTCAAAGGTAATTTGGTCTTTAAAATTTGTTCACCTCACTTACATCTACTTTTAAAAAATTGTTTGTCTTCAACTACCCAAGATGTCATTTGTTCAGTGACTATCAACTACCTGAGTTTGTTTGGAAGAATTCACTGGGTTTTCACTTTGTTTTCATGGAATAATTCCAGTATTTTCTTCATTTAATCCCGATTCAAATGTGAAGGTGTGACATTGGACTCTTGAAAAAAAATCTATCTTCATGTATATTGAGAAAAATTGTTGGACGACTGACTGAAAGTAATGTGCTGTGATCAACATGTTTTTTTAAAACCAAATCATTGTCCGTTTGTAAACCACCATCGGAATCCATGTGGTAATGTATGTTTTTGTTCAAAATATTTAATAATAGTTTGTAAATAAATCCAATTTTTTCCATAAAAATGTTTCCTGTATATCTCCTGCTGACACAACCTCTAAAAGCTCATGTTGGATATTAATTAAACTTAGAATTTTTTGAATCTAAAAGAAAAATTAATTTTTAAGACCAACAGATTGGTTGGTAGCAGAGCGTGGTTACGATCCACGGACCTCTGCTACCAACCAATCTGTTGGTCTTAAAAATTAATTTTTCTTTTAGATTCAAAAAATTCTATCCCGGCCGAGCCCCCATGGAAGCGTGCTGGGCCCATAACCTGTCAAATTTGCCAAAAATTACATTACACATATTATCTAAGCTATGGCGCGTCATTGGTTTTGTGAAAATATCGGCAGGATTTTCTTCAGTTTTGACATATTTTAACTTGAAAGATTTTTGTTCGACAAGATTTCTTAAAAAATGGAAACGAACATCTATGTGTTTAGTTCTTGAATTTTCGATAGCAGCATTTGAAAATTTAATAGCAGCGATGTTATCGCAATGAAGTAAACTGTCTTCAAACTGATACCCTATTATTTTTAAATTGGCAATCTCTTCAAGAATTCTTTTGAGCCATACAACCTCTTTTGCAGCATCGGCTAAAGAGATGTACTCAGCCTCCATGGTGGATAGAGCCACACACTTATGCTTGAAAGTACGCCAAATAACGGGAACCTTGTCTAAAAAAACTATTAAACCCCCCATTGAAATTCTATCGTCCCTATTTGCTGCATAATCTGAGTCAGCAAACCCATTTATGATAATCTTGTCAATTGCACTGATATTTAGTTTATAAAAACAGGTATATTTTAAATACCCCAAAAGTCTTAGTAGACAAATCCAGTGCTTTTTACCTGGGTTGGCCTGAAATTGCGATAGAAGGTTAACAGTATAGGAAATGTCCGGCCTTGTTTTTCCGGCAACATACGACAAGCAACCGAGCAAATTTCTGAAAGGAATACTATTCATTTCCCTGACTTCATCCTCATTTTGCGGACAATCCTCTTTGGACAAGATCACACATTTTGCAATCGGAAGCGTCGAATACGGGTATACGTAATGCTCGAACATTTCACAAACCTTTTTGATATAAGTATTTTGATGAATAAAAATATTCCCCCCTTCTTCTACAAATTCAACCCCCAAAAGCTTTCGCGTCCTGCCTAATTCTTTTATATCATAGTATTTCCCTAGATCATTTACAACATTTTTAATTACATTATCATTTTTACCAAAAATCAAGATATCATCAACGTAAATGAGTAAAAACACTTCCCTATTTCTAGTATAAATACAATTACAACAATTTAACTTTAAAAATTCTAATTTATGGAGAACTTCATCTATTTCAAGGTACCAGTTCCTCCCAGATTGGTGTAATCCGTAAAGTGATTTTCTCAGTCTGCATACGTGATCTGATTTTTCTAAATTGATAAAGCCTTGCGGCTGTTTCATGTAAATTTCTTCCTCCAGGTCAGCATATAGGTACGCGTTTTTTATATCTAACTGAAAATGCTGCCATTTTAAAAAGCTAATAAAAATTGCAAAAAATGTACGTATGAGCATAAAATTAACAACCGGACTAAATACTTCTGAATATGATTCCCCTTCTATTTGTCGATTCCCCATGGCTATAAGTCTGGCCTTATACCTTACGATTTGGTTTTTATCATTTCTTTTGATATCGTAAACCCATCGGCTGCTCAAAACTGGCTTCTTTTTAGGTGGTGGGACCAATTCCCAAACCCCCTTTCCTGAATTACGCCGATCTCATCTGCCATTGCTTGTTTCCAATTTTCTACCTCTGGGGTTCTTAGACATCCCTTATATGAGCGAGGAATTTCAATTTCTATTAGGTTTGCCTCCGGTTCTATTTCATCTGGACTTCCGTCCTCTTCCTGTAATTTTGAAACTTCCCCCTTTTTTTCATTTTTAGTGCTGAAATCAAAAATTGTTGGGTCAAAAATTATATTATTGGCATTGCAGTATTTTCGGGCATCCTGATTTGACCTGAGCTTTACTTTTTGGCCCATAATAGAATAGTAAATATCTACACGGTCTCCAGTTTTCCTTTTCACTGCGTCCCTCACCCATTTTATTTCATTGCACGGGGTTGACGGAATTACTTGCTCATCTTTCTTTTCTTGCTCTATTTCACTTAGGGGTTTTATGAAAGAATAATTTTCCTCTTTATTTACTTTTAAAAAATTTTCTTCCCCCCATTTTAAATTCTCTTTAAAATCAACATTTATTGTTTCAGTCACTTTCCTTTCCTCTGGGTCCCAGATTCTATAGCCCTTGGTTTGAATTGCATATCCAACCATTATGCCCTTTTTGGCCCGCATGTCCAACTTTCTCAACTTTTGTTTGGGGATTTTCATGTAAGCAACACACCCAAACTTTCTTAAATGTTTAACCGAGGGTTTCTTTCCGCCGAATAACTCAAATGCGGTTTTTCCCCTGTCTTTTAGGACTGTGCGGTTTCTCACATAGTTGAAACATAATGCGGCTTCCGCCCAAAACTCCTCGGGTAAATTTGAGTCTTTAAGCATGGCTCTTACGCCATTCATTAGGGTCAAATTGAACCTTTCCGCAACACCGTTCTGTTGCGGTGAATATGCGTTGGTTCTCTCAATTTTTATCCCTTCTTTGGAAAGGTGACTTTCAAATGTTGAATTTTTGAACTCCCCCCCATTATCCGAACGAACTGCCAAAATTTTTCGATTTAAAAATCGTTCAACTCTCCGTTGAAACCTTAAAAAAAATTGGAAGGCCTCGTCTTTGGACCTTAAAAAATACACCGTTGACTTCCTAGAAAAATCGTCAATCAGAGTATAAATGTATTTCTTGCTGCCTAATGACTCATGGGGGAGTGGCCCAGCTAAATCCATGTGGATCAATTGCAATGGGGCTTTTGACCTTACCCCTGGGATGGGCTTGTACGAGCAACTTCTCTTTTTAGCCAAAATACAAGGTTCACAATCAGGCCTTTGCCTGTCCTTAAATTCAAGTCCGTGAACACAATTCAATTTACTTGTTTCTATAATTGAATCAACATTTAAATGGCAAAATCGCTCGTGCCACAATCCCAGGTTCAAATTGCTATTTTTCACATCCACAGAATTAACTTGTGTATAAACATGATTACTTTGAACATTTAGATATTTGAAAGGTTTTACATAATACAATTTATTTGATAATTGGGCAGTAAACAATTTAACTTTTTCCTTATTAAAAACACGTATCCTACTTGGATACCATTTTAATACAAAACCATAATTGTCAATACATGAACCTGACAATAAATTGCGCCTCAGTGTTGGAGCGTAATATACGTTGTTCAAAGTTATGGTCACAACTTGACCGTCCGACAAAATTTGAAAAATAATTTTTCCTATTCCCTCAACTTTGCTAAATACGTTACCAACGGCAACTTCCATTTGAGTATTCGCGACGGGTTTAAACTCTGTAAACAGACTACGGTCTTTTGAAAAATGGGCAGTTGCCCCCGTGTCTAATATCCAGTCGGAATTCGTTTGGTTTACGTCTGTACTGTTGGCTTGTACTTCCGGGATGTTTGAAACTGTACAAAACATACCCGCTTGAGGATTTCTATTAGATTTTTCAAAATTTTGATTCCCCACTTTATTCTTAGTTTTATTTTTGCTCCAACACTGAGCGGCAATATGACCCTTTTTCCCACAGGAAAAACAAATGCGACTTTTACCTGCTCTCCTTTCTGTGAAAGGCTTACTTTTCGCGGTAAAAGCATCGAGCCTAGAATTACCGGCTCCTGAAAATTCATCCCCCATATATTTTATTCTTCCCTCTTCTGCCAAAAGTTCTGTTAATACATTTTGAAAATTAAATTTACTTTCCTCCCACCTATATATCCCCTGAACAATTCCCTTAAAATTTTGCGGTAAATTTCTAATTAATTGGAACGATTTTAATTTTTCGTCCATATTATAACCGTTATCGGTCAATTGTCTCAGGATGTTCTTCAGGCGGGCGGCATATATGCCTATGGTTTCACCATCGGAAATCCTGCATGAAAAAAACTCTTCCCACAACCCGGCAACCCTGGCCAAAGATGGAGGTTCGAAATTTAATTTTAATGCACTCCAAACTTCATATGGGTCATCCAGGTCATCTATCAATCTTTTTAAGTCCTCTTCAATATTCAGATAGACTATTGCCACGGCTTGGCCCCTACGTTTTCTGACCTCTGGAGTAGCGCCTTCAATCTTTTTTGTTTGGGTTATTTCCCACAAATCGCGCTCAATCAAAACCATCTTCATATTTTTGGACCAGGTCGCCCAATTGCGGGAATTAAGTTTAACTATATTTCTATAGTCCCTATCCATAATTTTTCAATTTGTTTACCTGATTCTCCAAAAATACTGACACTTGTACCAAACGCTCTGCTACCAATCTGTTGGTCTTAAAAATTAATTTTTCTTTTAGATTCAAAAATTCTAAGTTTAATTAATATCCAACATGATCTTTTAGAGGTTGTGTCAGCAGGAGATATACAGGAAACATTTTTATGGAAAAAATTGGATTTATTTACAAACTATTATTAAATATTTTGAACAAAAACATACATTACCACATGGATTCCGATGGTGGTTTACAAACGGACAATGATTTGGTTTTAAAAAAACATGTTGATCACAGCACATTACTTTCAGTCAGTCGTCCAACAATTTTTCTCAATATACATGAAGATAGATTTTTTTTCAAGAGTCCAATGTCACACCTTCACATTTGAATCGGGATTAAATGAAGAAAATACTTGAATTCTTCCATGAAAACAAAGTGAAAACTCTGTGAATTCTTCCAAACAAACTCAGGTAGTTGATAGTCACTGAACAAATGACATCTTGGGTAGTTGAAGACAAACAATTTTTTAAAAGTAGATGTAAGTGAGGTCAACAAATTTTAAAGACCAAATTACCTTTGAAAAAACAATTAAAAACTTTTCTAAAAATAACTATTTACAAGCATCTATCGCCAACATTCTAATTTCTCTACATGCCAGTTGTAAGCTGAAATACACGACCTGCCCGGAATACGATCATTCAAAAAATAATTCCAACATCAATGGGTCGGCCACATGGCAAAAAATAAGAATGCCTATCACTACAACATCGGGCTGTTCAAGCCGAACCGCGAGCTCTCAGCGAGCAAACGCCCAAGTAGTTGGCAGATGCTACACGTGTCGGGTCGACCGAGCAGAAGAGACAGTGAGAGAGTTCGTGCATCGTGCTTTTATACCCGTCCGATCTTAGTGACGTCATAATCAAACACTTCAACTTTCACTTCATTTGCATAGTTGGATGAAACTGGTCTTTCCTCCATGCGGTCGTGTATTCCTAGAAACTTTCTTCCGGTTTGGCAACACCGGATCGAACACATTGCAATTGTTGACATTGTTCTCGCTCGCCATTGCTATTATGGCGCGAGGATTTTGAAAAAACCGTGTGCCTGAAGAATGGCCTGAGACTTTAAAGCCGTTCACACAAAGGAAACAGGTAAACCTCAATGAAAACATTACATTACTAGTTTAAAATACTTTCACATTACAAGTGTACTGAGAACTAATAAAAATATAATGGGTTTGTACCCAACAAGTCCAAGTAGGATCCCTTTTTTTTTTTTCACCGGGCACGTCGATTAAACACTTTCGGTCAACTGGATTCCACTTATACTTTGATGAGTCAAGCTGGTCGTCCGCCATTCATTAAATCCGGCAGGTTAAAAAAAAGAACCACCATTCTGTAAGCACAGGAACGACTGTACCAACTTCTGCTCGTCAGGCTGGAACCATATCTTGCCAAGAACAGTAGGTCTCCAGACCTCAAATCCGTACACCGACGGAGCACCAGTCAACGTGGACGGCTACCACGTTGTCAGGAAGCTGGGAGGCAACCGAGAGAGAGAGAGACCGGATGGAATCATCTTCAAGATTTTATAGTAGAAATGTTCCATCCGTCATTCGTGAATTTGCATTTTCCCCGCTTGAAATGTCCTGAAACAAACTTCAGCAAACAATCCTTCCGTGTGAGTGGCAACACCATTTTTTTTACAAACTCACACCGGAAATAAACAACATTAACATAAAGGTTAACTGTACGAATTAACTTTCTTTTTACTGTTAATTCAACGGTTAGAACCGTGAAAGTTGTTTACCTTTCAGCACATGGCACTCTAACATTACGGAGGTCGGGATGTTCGTCAATAGGTACTTAAAACAAGTTCCACCCCGAGCCCTGGAGAATTCCCCGTACATGTGAGTAAACATTTTGCATTTGGAACGTCAAGAAACTTTAATAAAAATAAAATAGGCATATTTTGCCAACAAATTCCCCCCTTCTTGATACTCCAGTGCAAAAGAACACACTTTACAATATTTACAATTTGTACTTGATAATTTAAAAGTATAAACACTTTTGAGCAATTGAACAAAAATTTTATAAGCACATTGAGACAATTGAAAAAAAAAACACATTTGAAGAAAATTTACACTTATTCCAATTTTAACATATTTTTGCTTATACTTTCAAGTTTTGCTCGGTTTAAAGGTTTGGTAAAACAGTCTGCTGGGTTAACAGGGTTCACACTGGGGAAAAATACAAGGTGGGATTTTCCTCCTTGACCAAAATTTTAAGTGGGATTTTTAGAGTTTAAGCCTAAAAAAAATTTTTTTTGAGAGGGATTTCAAAAAATATTGCGGGAATCGCGCGGCCTAGCGTGAACCCTGGTTAAGGTCACTAATTACGTGCTTTAACTCGAAGCAGTTATCAAGTACAAGATTCCTTAAGAAATGGTACCTTACATCTATATGTTTGGTTCTTGAATTTTCTATTGGAGAACTTGAAAAGTCAATTGCGGCCCTGTTGTCACAATGTAGGATGCTTTTATTCAATTTAAATTCAGGAATGTTTGCTTTAGATACTTTGGTTAAGATCCGATCAAGCCAAACAACTTCCTCAGCTGCATCGCAAAGTGCCATATACTCGGCTTCCATGGTCGAAAGAGCAACGCACTTTTCCTTGAAAGTTCTCCAAATTACTGGTACTTTGTCAATAAAAATTACTTGTCCCCCCATTGATACTCTGTCATCTCTATTCTTTGCATAGTCAGAGTCAGAAAAACCATTTATAGTAATATTTGTAATGGGTCCTAAATTTAGTTTATAGTTACTAGTAAATTTTAAATGCCCTATTAATCTAAGAACGCATTCCCAGTGTCTCATGCCTGGGTTTGCCTGAAACTGGGACAAAACATTTACAGCATAGCTTAAATCAGGTCGGGTTTTTCCGGCTATATAGGCTAGACATCCCAGTGCATTTCTAAAAGGTATTTTTGCCATCTCCTCCTCTTCTGCACTATTTTTGGGACTGTCCTTCTTTGATAAGATAAAGCCACTAGCCATTGGGAGTGTGGACAATGGATAATTATATTTTTCAAAAATGTCACACACCTTAGAAATAAAATTTTTTTTGATGAATGAATAAATTCCCCCCTTCCTGAATGAATTCTACGCCTAATAGTTTTTTAGTTTTTCCCATTTCTTTTAAATCATAATGAGCCCCTAATTTATTTAAAACTTCCCTTATTTGCCCCTGATCCTTGGAAAAAATAATTATGTCATCAACATAGATGAGTAAAATTACTTGATTTTTGAATAAGTATACGCAGTTACAGCTTGTCAGTTTTTGAAATTCTAGGCTTTTTAGTACATTATCAATGTCATGAAACCAATTTCTTCCTGACTGGTGTAACCCCCTATCTTTCTGCATTTCCGAAACGATTCCAGACTTCTCATTCTTAGTACTGAAATAAAAAAAATTCGGCTGGAATTCTATTTTATGGGATTCGCAGTACTCCCTGGTTTCTTTGTTGGATCTTAATCTGACCCTCTCTCCTTCAATAGAGTAATATATGTCAGTTCGATCACCAGTTTTCCTGGAGACTGCTTGTCTAATCCAACGAATTTCCGAGCATAATTTTTCGTATTTCTCAGGGGAACCTTCTTGGTCGGTAAAAATTTGGTCCTCGCTATCAGATTCTTCCAATGGTTTTACGTAACTGTAATTCTCCCCTTTTTCCCTAGATTTATTTTGATTTTTACCCCAAATTTGGGTCTCATCAAATTTTACATTTATTGTTTCTTTCACTTCCCGGGTTTCGGGGTTCCAGATCCTGTATCCCTTGGTACTGATAGCATAGCCAGTCATTACTCCTTTATAGGCCCTCATATCTAATTTCTTAATTTTTTGTTTCGGAACCCCGACGTATGCCATACATCCAAAAACCCTGAGATGTTTCACCGATGGCTTATGGCCACTGTAAAATTCAAATGGGGTTTTTGATTTGCCCTTTAAAATTGTTCGGTTACGAACATAATTGAAACATAACGTCGCCTCGGCCCAAAAATTTTCAGGTAACCCTGAATCGTTCAAAAGAGTTCTGACCCCGTTCATCAGAGTAAGATTATACCTTTCTGCGACTCCATTCATTTCCGGACTGTAAACATTGGTCCTCTGAACTTTAATTCCCTCATTCCTGAGGTGGGCTTCAAAACGGGAATTTTTGAATTCTTTGCCTTTGTCAGATCTAATACATTTTATTTTCTGACCGGTAAAACGTTCTGCCCTCTTCTGGAATCTCAGAAAGTAATCAAAACTTTCATCTTTAGATTTTAAAAAATAGACTACAGATTTACGGGAAAAGTCATCAATGAGACTGAAAACATATTTCGACCCCCCTAATGATGGAGATAGCGGTCCCATCAAGTCCATATGAATTAAACCTAACGGTGCCTTTGATTGCACCTCCTGAACAGGCTTGAAAGGCACACGGCGATTTTTAGCCAATTTTTAAGGATCACAATTTGTGACAGTCTTGCTTTTTATGTCAAGTCCAAATACACAATTTTCAGTTTTGACAATGGCCTCATTATTTATATGGACGAAACGTCTGTGCCACAGTTCCAGGCTCAAAGGGTTTAATTTTTGCTCATTGACTTGATTTAAATTTACATTATTACATTTCAAATATGAAAAAGGTTTAATAAAATACAAGTTATCCTTTAAAAATGCATCAAAAACTTTAACATCCCCTTTGAAAACTGAAATTTTTTCATTACAACAAGAAAATTGAAAACCCCGTTTGTCTATACAAGGCCCGGACATTAGGTTCCTCCTCAAGCCCGGCGCACAGAAAACATCATTTAGGGTAATTTCCCTCTCTTTTCCTTTCACTTTAATAATGAAAACAACCCGACCAATACCTTCTATTTGGCTTTGTATACCCCCAACGGCAACTTCCATTTTAGTGTTCTGAACCCCATTTAATTCGGAAAACAAAGCCTTATTGCCGCAAAAATGGGCAGTAGCCCCTGTATCTAAAACCCATTCTTCATTGTTTTCCGTACTCGGGCTCGTTTCTAAACCTTCGGGGTTAACTGTACAATAAAAGCCAAATTTTTCATGCTTAGGTTTAAATTTTGGATTGTCATTTTCCTTTTTAAAGAAACTTTTATTTTTATTTTTATTTTTATTCTTATGCCAGCATTTATTGGCCAAATGTCCGGACCCTCCACAGACATAACAACTTTTATTTTTATATTTCCCCCCTGAGGACTCTCCTGTTCTCGGGGTAGCACTCATAACTAAAGATTTGTTAGTATTTTCAGAGTTCAAATATTTAATTCGACCTTCTTTGGCCACTAACTCCGTTAAAACATTCAAAAAGGTAAAGCGTTTCTCCTCCCAACGGTAAATATTTTGAACTATCCCCCGATAATCTTCGGGTATATTTCTTATAAGTTGAAAGCTTTTCAACTTTTCGTCCATTGTATAATTGGACTCCTCTAATTGTTTTAAAATAATTTTAATTCTAGAGGCGAACATCCCAACGCTCTCGTTTGGCAAAATTGAACATGAAAAAAATTCTTCCCATAATCTGGCCACTCTGGCTAGGGAAGAAGGCTCAAAATTTTGCTTTAAAGTTTGCCATACGGCCTGGGGATCTTCTAACTCAAAAATCAGTTGCTTTAACTCATCCTCTAAATTCAAGTATATTAAAGCCAAAGCCTGATTGGCTTTCTTCTTAATTTCAGGGTTTTCCCTGTTTAATTCTATGGTTTGAGTTACGTCCCACTGGTCCCGTTCTATCAACAGCATTTTCATGTCCCTAGACCAGGTGGACCAGTTTTGGTGATTTATTTTTTTAATTATTCTATAATCTTTATCCATTTTGAAATTTTTAAGCTTTCTCAAAAAAAACCAAGACACAGAGGTGACCACAGATCTGCTACCACTCTGTTAGGGAAAAGTCCCAAAAACAAAATTCGGAGGGGTGTATGGACCTCGCCTTAAGTGTCTGGTAAAAACATGAGAAACGCATTTTAAAAATAACAAAATAATTTATTAGACATTAACTTTTAAACATTTGTAACCATTCTTCCCTGATTGACATTTTATCCTTTATAATGCTATTAGTTTGGGTTCTTCCACATAGAAAAATCTCCGCCAGCTTTCTTTCTGAATTTCCTTTCTCAGCCAAGTTCAGGACTTCAACCCTTTGGTCCAAAGTTAGGATTACTTGTTTTTTCGACATGTTAAACGATCGAGAAAAGCAAAGCAAATGAATTTTTGGTGACTGTCAAATATGCTCTCTAAAAGTGAATTTCAACCTCGTTTGACGTTATGGTCACACAATGGGTCAGTCCACATTCTTTCTCCATTGATTGGTCAACCACCTGGAGGGGGGAAAGTTTGGAGACATCTCCGTGATCTCCCCTCCCCCCCGTTACACCGGGTTGTCGACAATTCTACAAATTCGGTCTTTACAACTGGCCCAGTACATCCCCCCGCCCCCCATGGCCATCAGAAAGCAATCACGGCTAACAGTAAGGGTCTGGTAGAAAAAAAAAAGCACACATCCCCCCTCAAAAGGGGATAAATAGGTTGTCAAGTGCGCGTGCCTAAAGTACGGTAAAAGGGCATAGGTCATTCTAAGGTGAAAATCGTATTGGAATGGGAAGTTTGTTTACTTTAAAGCGGGAAATAGCAAGAATTTTTTCTGAGAATAGGTCGCTCCTAGAGGCTCGTGTGGTCGCTCGTAGAGGTATTTTAACATTAAGACGATAGGGAGAAAATTCGGTGCGATGAAATATCGGTCGTTCGGGAGGTAGTCGCTTGATAGAGGTGGTCACTCGTGGAAGTTTTACTGTATTTCAGGGTTTGTACGGTCCTTAAAGGTCCTTAGAAAGTCCTTAATGTCCATTTTCATTTTTAAGGCCTTAAAAAGTCCTTAAATAGTCCTTATTTTGTATTCCAGGTGCTTAATGTTTTTTGTTAAAATATGAAGATACCCATGCACTCTATTTGTATTGCTATCTTTTGTATTGTTCAACAGGAATCAAACTTCTTTCATTTCAACTATTTAATCGAGCCTCAAATTTGGTTTGCTCGGGTCCGGTACTGTCGCAGCTTGCGGACAGACCCAACACGGCGGATTGACAGGACCGAAAATGGCGGATTTACATAAACATCATCGCGTTTTTACTACAAATTGCAGTGCTTTTTCAACTGGTAGGTAAATAATTAACGCTTGTTTTTTTATTTATTTATTTTTTTTTTTGAAAAGGTATAAGTAAATTGATGTGTTATATATTTTTCCAAAAAAAAAAAAATTCACGGATTTTGATAAAATGCTTCAAATTACAGCACCCAATTCAGTTAAAATGAACTTGTACCCACCCACATGGCAGCTCCCAATTTGCTATTTCCTGCAATTGTATGTAAAAGAAAATCGAGCTACATCTAAAAAAAAAAAAATTAAAATATTAGTAGAAAAGGCGAATCAAAACACAAAGCATTTGTACAAAATGCAATGTGCCCAGCAACTGGGCACCATTTAAGACCACAGAAAAACAAATCACACAAGGTCCCTCATTTTGCTTTTAAAAGAGAAAAGAAAAAGGAATAAAATTTGAAAAACAGAATTTTAAGGACTCGAGAGGAAAAAAGTTAATAAATAAACGAAAATCGGGAATTTTCGAAAAAGGGCCGAATTTCAAGATTTCAAATTTGGGATTCAATACTATTTATTAAGTTGAGTTATAAAGTAAATAAATATTTTTTTTTGCATGAAAATTGTTACTAAATCATCTACATTCTAAACAATTATCAATAAAGCAAGTAGGAGCAGCTCTTAACAAGTAATCAGTAAATGAAGATTGCTTTTGAAACTTTTTTTTTAATTTAAGGTGGGGGGGTGGGGGGGATACTTCAAAGAAGCATATTGTTGACATCTAGCTCAGTAAAAGAGATACATTAACTAATATGTAGGCAAAAAAAGAAACTTTCAGCTTTTTTTGTGTTTGACCAATCGCATGTATGATTATCGCTTATTTATACTGTTAAAGGTAAAAGAGTGATTTAATTTTATTATCATTTCTCTTATGTCTTACACTATAATAAGCGCCGAGTTGCCAACTCTCACGCTCGCTTTTCAGCTGATCTTTCTCTAAACAATTTGTTCTCCCATTGTTTTTTTTTTAGATCAAATAAATTCCCGTATCGAAAATTTGTTTTAAAGCAATATTTTAATATTTAGTAAATTTTTATCCACCAATTTGGCTTCGAGATCGTTCGCTGTGTGGTTTTGTTGTGTATGGAATGATGGATATTTGCTGCGTTAATCAAAATTTGTATCTCGTGAAATTTCTTAATTTGCAGTAAATTGAAGGAATTGACCTCTTCTTAAACCTATACACCATAGTTGCCAAATGCTCCGTTTCCCCCTTGTTTTTCTGTTTTTATTTGTAAACTGCAAAAATTCGATATTTCGCCAAAAGATCCGATTTTTCAAGCTGATGTACAAGTATTTTTATCTAAAGGGATTGTTTACAAAACAAGAAAATTTTTCAAGAAACTTTTTAAAAAGACATGTATTAAGTTACATGAATTTTAATAACTTATAACACGAAAATGTAAAAACCTATTTTTCGGAAACTCGCTAACATCTAGCATGTGCTTCGCCGAAAATTGCACGCAGCTTTTGAGACTTCTATCTTTTTGCACCCTGTAAATATATCAATTAATTAAAAAGTTCACAGTTGTATTAGTATTTGCAGCCTGTCGTCTGCTTGTGTTATTTTTTATTTCAAAACCTTTTTCAATTTTTTGAAACTTTATTTTAGTTAAATTTTGGTAGTTACTATTTGAGGGTAATGTACAAAGTTTTAAGCGAATAAGCTCCATTTTTTATTTGTATATTATTTCCAAAATGAGATATTTTTCTCAAGTTGAAAAAGTTTTTCTGAATGTTTGCAAACTCTTCTAAGTAATTTTAAAAAATTATTTAATGCAGAGATAAAAATTTAAGTAAGCCTAAATTGAGATGCTGGCAACATAAGTTAAGTGGAAAAAAAATCTAAATTAAACACAAATTCTCAAGACAAAGTGCAGCGTTTTCTTTAACAATTTTTTTTATTTAAATTGTTTTTCATTTAACTTGTATTTTATAGCACTAACCATTTTTGATAAATTTTCATACCATAATTTGCTTATGTATGATTAATGCTTGTGTTGTATGCTTCTTATTACTAGCTCCAATAATTATTTAACTGCCTGACTGTATTGGACATTAGAAAAGCAACAAGTCAAAGGGAGCTCCATAAAAGTATTTGTGTTGTGTTCCTAATAAAAATACGATGTTAAATCAATTTCCTCTTTAATAATGCTTCCTTTTGAAATAAACATAACAGTTTGTATATTTCAAAAAAATTGTGAGGTCCTTAAAATTTTTTGTAGGTCCTTAAAAAGTTCTTATTTTTGGTTTTGCCAAAAGCGTACGAACCCTGTATTTGTTAAAAAAAAGCAGATAAAAACTACGAATTTACCAACTTCTCCCTCCCTCTCCCCAAACCCGACACTCAAAATTTTGTGACTTTTTACCAAACAATATGTGAACCGTATAAAAGATTTTGGAGTTGGAGGGAAACTTTTACTTTGGATGTTCTGGTTAGGCCATTTTTTGACCTAATTGCACCGTACTATAGGGGGGTAAGATATTGAAAGTGTGTCTATCGGTCTGTCTGTCCCCCTAATAACTTTTCAAGGAATTGTGCAATTCAAATTTTTTTTTTTGCATTCTAAAGATCTTAGTATGAATATCTCATTTCCATATTTTGTATTTACAAAAATTGAACACAATTTGATCAATTTGTGTTCAATTTTGAACAATTCAGAAAATCTTAACATTAGCACCAACGGGGAAAAGTGAAGCAAATTATGTAAACTCTGGGCATGAGATCCAAGTTCCTTTGAACCAGCTTATAGGATGGAGCTCTCAATGGGAAACATTTTTTGATTTGAACAATTTTTAATAGTTCAAAAAAAAATTTATATTAGCGCCGAGGGGGAAAATTTCAATCCTATATAAATACTGGTCTAACAGATTACTTGGATATGCTTGGAACAAACTTTATCAGAAAGACGTAGAACTTGTACAGATCCGAAGTTCATCCAGATCTAAAGGAACCTATTTTCCCACAAAACTTTTTTATATAGAGTTTTAAGTATCCTGGTGTGCAAAACTTAAGCAACAGGTGTTTTTTTTTTTTTTGCAATAACTCCTTGAAAAATCATCTGAGAGACATAAAATTTAGAAAAAAGAGAGAGCAGTTTTGTTGTTAAAGGATGATGAAAGCATAACTGCGTAAAAATGAATATAATTTATACAATGCGGACTCATAATATCATTACACATGATTGTCTATCCAAGAGGAAGAATAGCACGTAGCTGTTCCTTAGTCCTCCCGTGCTGCAATGATTGCTTTGTATTGTATCCCCATACTCAGCACCAGATTGTCCACCAGTTCTTGGGGTAAGAGTGCCCATGCCTCAATCGGTATCTGTTTCAGTTTTTGGGTGTTTCCAGGAGGATGTAATCACGCGGCAATGCGTCTCCCTAAAGCATCCCTTTTATGTTCAATAGGATTTAAATCAGGAGAATACGCTGGCCAATCCATTCGAGTGATATCTTCTCTTTCCAGTAGCTGCTGAACAGATTGTGTACGATGTGGGCGTGCATTTTCATCCATAAAAATGAAGTCTGGTCCAATTGCACCTCTGAACAGACGTACAGGGGGAAGGAGTACCTCCTAACAATAGCAATCTTCTGTTACAGAACCTCTGTCGAAAATGTGGAGCTCAGTCTGCCCGTTCAACATAATGCCTTCCCAGACGAGAACTACCGGACCACCCTAACGGTCTCTTTCCATGATGTTACTGATATGAAACCGTGTCCCGATCGCTCTCCGAATCAACTGGCGTCCAGAATCACTTGTCGCACTGAAACTACTCTCATCCGTAAAAAGGACATTACTCCACTAATGAGAGGTCCAGTTTTTGTGCTCCTTGCACCACTCTAAACTAAGGTGCACACAAGCTGGTTGACGTTTCTTCTGACAAGAGCATTCAGAATAACTTCAGTGGGCACTCTACCAAAAGCCAATTCTATATCAAGGAAGGCAGCGAGTGCCAGTTCTTTTCCATTTACTGCTCCATCTAGAATTGTAGTTAATACATAGAGGGCAGTTTCAGTTGATCTGCCTGTTTGATAAGCATGTTGCTGTCTAGAGAGTGGGTTGACTTTCAGCACATCGTCCCTGATGTGCCTGTCAATGAACTTCTCTAAAGTTTTGAGAAGTAACGACATAAGGCTAATTGGCCTAAATCCTTTAGCTTCATTATAGTTTGGATTGCCCGGTTTAGGTATGAAGACAACCCTCCAGGTACGCCAGGCAGTAGGGACATAACCATATACCAAACAGGACCTGAAAATTCTGTAGAAGTATTATGATATCAATGCCTTTTTGGAGTAAGATAGGTATTATTTCATCTACTCCAGGAGTTTTTAAAGGCATGAAAGAGTTGATTGCCCAAACAATGTTTTCATGTGTAACAGTTTTTTTGGCCAGGTTCCAGTCCACCTTTCTGCCACATGGGGTAATTTGAGGAGTGTTAGTCTCCTCATCTGTTACAATAAATAGTTGAACATTTCTTCAAGTGTACCTCGGCCGTCCTCAGTATATGTTCCATCATTTTTTCTGCTGGAACTTAATTGAGAGGACTTATCTCTTGATAAGATTGAGTGTCAATTTGGCCACAGAAGTTTCTCCAGAAATCCTGTCGACCTTTCTTGATGGCATTATTATAACTGTTGAGAACAGCCCTGTAATTTGACTCTCCAGGTTTTTTGGTTCGATTAAAGAGCTTTCTGCAGTTCTTTCGAAAACCACTAAGATTGTTATTCATCAAGGAGCGTGTCTTGATAAACTAGTGGTGACTGCTTTGCAGTTATTTTAATATGCCTGAAGTATATCCTGAAGCCATCTCAATATCTATCAAAGTATTAAGGTTAAAAAGATTACCTCTGAAGAGAGGTTCCAGGTCTTCTCTGTAGGAATCTCAATTAGTGTATTTGGGATTTCTTCTGTCCTGCTGGGATGTTATTGTAGGACCTGTAAGTGTCATTTTGATTAGTTTGTGGTCAGATAATATTATCTGATCGGACACATGCCAATTATTTATGCAAACAAAGGTCTTGTCATTGCAAAAAGTAATGTCAATGACTTCACTCCTGTTGTGTGTAACACAAGTTGGCTTATTGCCAGAATTTAAAATAGTCAGGTTATTACAAAGAATAAAGTCTAGTAATTCCTCACCTCTTTTGTTGCAGTTACTGCTGCCCCAAAAAATGTGGTGTGTATTTGCATCACAGCCCACGGTAAACCTCGGGCAATTTTGAATGCACTCTTCACACAAAATTTCTGGCGTGAGGCGCAAGAGGAATTTTGTCCTCATAAGGAAGATATGCCAACATTAGGCAAAAGGTATCTTCCTAGTTGCAAATTAGCCGAATGGCAACAGTGTCCCCATCCAGATAATCTACCATACATAGAGCTTTTAGCTTTTCGCTAACTATAATACAAGCCCTAGGTCTGCTAGAAGAGCGATAGAAGAATAGGTTGCAGCAATTGCCAAAACCCAAAATTTTACCTCTGTTCATCCAGGGTTCCTGCACTAAAGCAACATCTACTCTTCCTTCAGCCAGTTCCCTGTTTAAGAGGGCATATGCCGACGGGCTATGATATTTGTGTATATGGGAAAGTAGGCTCATATAGTTTTAGATGGAGCCTTTTTTTTTTCAGTTTAAAAATGAGTGTAGTCGGGATCATCGCAAGGTACATTCAGTTGGGAATATTTTGCCTACTGACTCCCAACCTTTTGCTAAAAAGAAAAAGGAATATATATACAGTCGACGCTCGTTATAACAACCACACATTATAAAGACCATTCCATTATAACGACCAGTGGGAAAAGTCCCAACTTTATCCCTATAAACTCTATGTTAATTTACTTTCGGTATAACGACCATTTTGTATTGTCTAATCCAATACAGCGATCGCATTTAGTGGACGCTATTTCTGGTATTTTTCCAAATAGGGCATGTTTCTAAATTTTTAACTTTAAATGACCTTGATTTTTACGGACAGGCTGCATGGTGTCTGCATTGTTCAGTCCAACTATGACAGGGATGGGGGTGGGGGGCGGGAATTATCTCTCATCACAGTACGGAAAGCATAGACGGGGAGGAAACGGGGAATTTCCGGATTTCTTAGGAAAAAGGGTTGACAGATATATTAGTAGTTGGTCGTTCGAATCGCCAATTTTACCAAGGGTCAATTTTCCTGAAATAAGAGAAGTCATGCTGTTGTGCCAAGTGTCATGTTACCTCAGAAGTTCTGCTTCTAGAAATGTGTATGTAATTTTTGCCCCTATATTTTCTACTTTAAAATCTGTTTAATATTTTGCCCTGACATTTTTTTTTATAATTCCAATGATAAAAAAATAATTTAATCGTTTAGTTGGAATCTTTGAAAAATTACCAATTTTTCAAAGGAATGGAACTACTTTAATGGAACTACTGAACATGCATGATGCATGTATTTTTTTTCAAAGAAAATTCTACCTCTTATAGCGACCACTCGATATAAAGACCATTTTCGGTGGGACGCAGATGGTCGTTATATCGAGCGTCGACTGTATATATATATATATCGCCCGGGGTGAAATATTGTGATGTCCCCCCCCCCCCCCCAAAAAAAAAACAAAAAAACTCATTTTAGTTTGAAATTTTTATTCAGTTTCAATTTAGCTTGACACTTTTGACTTTAAAATCACTATTTAAATTCAGGATCTTCGATTTTTTTTGAGGTGAGAAATGACATCCATCTTCCTTCAAGTTTCATAATAAAAATTAAAATTAAAGAAAATTGGGGGTGAATTTATGAAACAAAAGATAAATTTAACACTGAGCAGTTCTTAATGTGCAAATTTTTTGGCTTTATTTACTATTCCTAAAAATGCAATTTTAATTTAACTTTGGTGATGTTAGGGGAAAAAAGGGGGAGTGCAAGGGCTTTCCCCCGGAAATTTTTTGCATTTTTTATCCTAAAAAAATCGGTTTTCATCAGCTTTGGGGCCGTTGGGAGAAGAGAGCCTATCCCGGAAAAATTTTCAAAATTTAAGTCCTAAAAACTTAGTTTTCAGCTATCTTTGCTGACGATAGAGGTACAAGGGAGAACGAGTTCTCCCCAAAGAAATTTTCAAGAACTGACGTCCTAAAATGATGATTTGAGGATTTCTTTGATAACATTAACTGATGTTAGGGGTCGAGTTTCCTTCAAGAATTTTTCTATGAAACTGATGTTAAACCTTTGCAGAATTTGGGAAAATAGGAACTTAATGGTTTTCCCCAGATTTTTTTTTTCAATTGAAGTTTTAAAAGCACAACTTTAGACGATTTTTGCTGATGATATCCCACCCTACTGATTTTTCAAAATTGAAGCCTTAAAAACTCATATTATGCTTTCTCTGAAGAAGTCAAAAGATGGGTGTTTGGTTCATCGGAAAATTTGCAAAATTAAAATCTTAAAAGTGTATGGTTGATCAATTTTGTTGACTTCGAAGATACGAGGGGGAGATCGGGGGTCCTCTCCCGGGAACTTTTTCAAATTGAAATGCTACAAGGGAAAAACAGGAGGTTGGGAAGGACAAGAGATTTTCTGCCAAAATTCTTCTCGAAATTCATGTCAATTTTATGCTGTCTTCAGTGCCATTAGAGGAAAAAGAAGTTCATGGGCTTTCCCTCTGAAAGCTTTTTAGACTGTCTTTGGTGACATTTGAAAAAGTGGGGGGGGGGGGAAGGCCTCGTTGGCAGTCCTCCAGGAAAAATTTCAAAATTAAAGTCCTAAAAAACGCATTGTAAGTCTTAAACAACTCATGTTCTGGGATTCTTCCTGGGAATTTTTTGGCATAAAAAAATCTTTAAAATGCAATTTTTGGTTATCTTTTTTTTTATATTAGTTGCATCGGTTTTCCACTGGAAAATTTTAGAAATTAACATCCTAAAAATGCAATTTTTGGTTCTCTTTGGTTATGTTGACTACAATAACAGATCGGAGAGGATCATCCGGAAGTTTTCGGAAATAGAAGTCTTATAAACCGTAATTTCAGGTTTGTTTCCTTTTTGGTTATTTTAAGAGATTCATCGCCCTCTTGGATCCCTGACGCTACATTTCAATTCGCTGCTCAGAAAATACCGCCCAAGACAAGAACTCTCTCCAAGACCCAGCACTGCATTTAAGCTTTCTGAAACTGTAGTAGTAAAAATTTAGTCAATCTTTGGTGCATTAAATTTTTTTGAACACTCAAGAAAACTCGATATTATAAATAAATTCGTTCTATTGGCTTGAGAAGTACAGTAGCTGAGCTGCCGCAAGCCGCCATGCAAATTCAGCCCCACTGTCAGTATTCATTTTAATGAGATTAAAGTATATTCAAGACGATTTTTAAAAAATGTAACACATTACAAAGTAAGCACAAATTTGAATGCTTTGATGTGCTTATTATCACCAATTCATTCCTGAAATGATATTTTTTCCAATTTCGAAATTGTGGGACTTCAGCTTTGTTAATTTTTCTTCTCAAAAATAATTTTGAAATTATACTAAGTTGCAAAATGATCCTCTAATTAAAAAAAATAGTAAAATCATTTTTAAAATTGAGGGATTAAAGTATTGGATGTCTTACCGAATTTTTTACTTCCCAAGGCTCAGCACACAGTGGGTTATAATTTAGGTGATTGTTAAAACTCCTCATTTTCCCTCCCAAAAAACAATGAAAAACGTGCGAAATTGCGGTGTATCTCAATCTACTGGACATTTTCCTTGAAATGTTGGCAATTATGATATTATAGATATATGGAGAATGATTGAAATATATATATAATGTAAAATAGATTGTTTGCAAAATTAGGTGAACTTTTTTACTCAACGTATTTGCATTCCAAATGATTTGAAACAATCAAAAATACCGATTCTAGCTGAATTTGCCCACAGAGCAAAGTTATTAGTCTTCGAGTTGGAAAAATGAGCTGCCGTTGAAGTGAGTTTCGGACAACGAAGAAGTCCGTGTGAATGGAAAGAACATTAAACCGTCCTACAAAATAAAACAAATCGGTGTCACACACGCCATGCCAAAACACAGTTATTATTTCTTTTTCCTTTCAATGTTGTACACACACATGAATATAAATATCTGCGTACTTATGCACTTTTCTTTTTTACCCTGTAATTTTATGCATCTGAAATCAGTTCCGAAAGTCAGAAATGCCGATTTTATGTGAATTTGCCACATGAACGAAATCGCCGATTGTGACTGCGAAATGTTGGAGCTCCTGAATTTCACTAAAAAGTAAGAAGAAATGTAAATTTATGCAAGTCCTGTGGACCAATTTAATTTTTTAGCTAGAAACTTTTTAAATTTCTAAGCACTAAATGTGCCGACTTTAGTTGATTTTGCCGAGTTTGGGTTGAATTTGCCGAGTTTGGTTGAATTTGCTGACTCCAGTTGATTTTGCCAACTGGGCGAAGTCGCTGGGAGGGGATGCGACACCCCACTTGCCCCCCCCCCCCCCCCCCCCGTTAGCGACGACCCTGAGTGTAGTGGTATAAACAATTTTTTTTTAGGTGCGTATTTTTGTCATTGTCTGTTACCTAGTCCCTTCCAGTCTGTTACCTAGACAATGAACAAAAATATAAAAATATAAATTCACTGCTTTCTTTTGTTTGAATATTATTTGCCACTTAATTTTTTAAAGATTTTGCTTTGTTTCTTAGTGGGTATTAATATTAATTAGCATGTAGATTTTGGAAGTTATTTCGTTAACGTCAAGTACGTTACCAGGTAGTTGACAGATACAGAAGTCTGTACCTTTTGCGGTAAAAATAAGTAAATGATATATTTTTGTATTAGAAATATGTTGTGTTTTGTGTAGTGTACCCTAAAGAAATGTAGTATTTATAGTCTGTTAATATTCACATATTCTGATTATAATCTCTTTTTTTTCATTCTGGGACGGTATATGTATGCATATTTTGAAAATGACCCCTATAAATGTTCTGTTGGGTTCAGGTCAGAGCTCAAGGCATTCTGATGCCCATTCAAGTAACTAAACCTTATTAGTATGAAACCAAGATTTTGTGGCATTTAAATTGTGGATGTTTGCATTATCCTGTTAAAATATATAGTTTCCAGACATAGAGGCACTTCCAATAATAAATTTACTGCACGGATGCCTCGATAGGCTTCCTTTTTTTTGCTTAATCCCTAGTTTTGCACTATTTTTTAAACAACGCATTTCCAAAGTGGTGTGATGTTAAAGACTTTTTACTTTTACTATTTCAAATAGTGTGTCTGATCCGAAATAAAAGAATTGAGAAAAAGTAGTATAAGAAAATAATTTTCATAAAAATAAGCAACATCTCAACTTTACCGATGGGCAGGTGGCAGCTCGGAAAGTGTAGAAGCTAAATGTACAATAGTTAACTTTTAGATTAATTTGATATCTTTTTCATTTTTTATAGTATAACAATGCTGCCAAAAATTAATCTAAAATCACCTCAAGATAGTGGAGCTAAAAAGCGAAAACGATTACGGGAAAAGCAAAAATCACAAGCTAGCCAAAAGACGATGAGAACTTACCTCTTTCCTTCTGAAAATGGTGGAAGCAAAATCTCTAATCAAACTCAAGTTTTTACAGATGTTGGTCAAAATACAAAAAAAATGACTAATAGTACTCTTCAAGTCATATCAGAGGCTGGTCCAAGTGAAGGAGAAGCGTGTAATAATACTGAGGTCATATCAGAAACTAATCCAAGTGAAAAAGAAACGGCTTATGATGTTACTCAAATGCAAATCATATCAGAAGCTAGTCGAAGCGAAATAAAATTTGATAATTGAATACGTCAATTTCACGAAGAATTTATTCCGGATTTATTTCAAGCATGTTTAATTTTCCTCACTCTACCCTTGAGAGTGGCCTCAGCAGAACGTTCATATTCCAAGCTCAAACTCATAAAAAATCATTTAAGAAATAGTATGTCCCAGCAGAGATTGACAAACATTTCTGTCCTGAACATTGAGAGTAATCAGACGAATCGTTTGGATATCGAGAAAATAGTGAAGCAATTTGCTGATGCCAAAGCTCGGAAGCGAAAATTTTGCACATGACAATTTTCTGTTTATTGGAACTCTCATTAATTGTTTCAATAATTATTTTTTGTAAGAATATACATTGGTCCGTTAAACTTTTTTTTTAAATATGTAATCATCATTTATTATTTTAATTGATGCAATTTTTGTTTGTTAAATAAACATAGCTAAATAGCTTTGCCATAACTGGTTTTCCACAAATGCTTTATTGATAAAAAAAAGTATTTGCTTTTTGATTTTAATTCGTTTTCTTTATCTAAAATGTCATTTCACATTGATAATGCAATATTGTATGGAATATATAATAAAAAATTTGCAATTTGAAGAGAAAAATACTAACATTATTTCTAGACTCATGATTTGTGTACGGGAGGGAGGGGGCCTTAAAATCATCACTCGCACCGGGGCCTCCAACAGTATGGTTACGGCACTGCCCCCCCCTGCTATTACAACGTGTTTTGAAAATGGTGTAACATTGAAGAATGTTCAATGTTCAAGTTACCTATTTCAAACAGAAATAATGTCCAATCTAAAATTAATGAATTGTAAAAGAGAACAATTTTTGTTCAGGAAAAAGTCAAATAAAATTAGGTAGACAATTTTGGCGACTGATATGACATTTGTAGTTGCAAGATGAAAAATTTATATTGGCCCATTGAAAAGTGGAGACCACTAGTATCAATCTTCACTAAGTAGTGCAATTCTAAAGTGATACTATTCATTTTTAGCATAAAAAATCATTTATAATGCAAATAGATGTCAAATTAGTGATGATATGTGCATTATTTAATTGTTCAATATTGTTACAGATCTTTTCCATTTGAGCTGACTGTAAAAAGACATGCTTTTGAGCCAATTCGCTTCCAGAAAAGATTAGCAAATTTTGTTGAATACTTTGAGTTTGATTTGAGTAAGTCTATCTTATTTATTATAATTAGAAATAACTCAGGATTGCTGTACTGGATACTTGCTGTGCGTTTACTATAATTTAAGATTTTATACCCGTTAGCTTTTTTTAATGCCTCATGAAAGGGTCAAACCATAACTCATAGGATGAGTGTGCTCGACCATTTTTATTTTTCTTGATATTTGCATCCCTTTAGCTACATGTGAAAGATGTTCAATGCAATTTTTATTTTTACTTTACTAATGACCTTGTATTTTATAATTAAATAATTTCTTTGCCATTTACATGTCTACTAAAGTGCTATGCATGTTGTGTGTATTCTCTTGTGGGTTTGATTTTGAAAATATTTGCAAAAAAGGTTTCAATATTTTTTTTAAGTGAGCAATTTTTATTTTTTCTCATTTATTAGAATTTTATTAATGTAGTTTTACATTATTGTAGGGCATATTTTAGTTAAAAATAAAAGTCTGCAATGAATTAATTCAATATTTTAATATTCTGCTTTAATGAGCATTAACCTGCCAAATTATACACAAATTAAAGTAACTATGCATTTAAAAAAATCAAAACCACAAAACAATACTGTAATGTTTCAGTGTAATATGTTAACTTAACAGGCAGAAAAACAACATTTAACACCGACAAAGGTTTATTGACAACACTAAACTAAATTGCAAAATGATGGAACTCGACAACGGCAGTTACAGTTAATTTTGTCAGTTAACGTGACATCTCCCTTTTTTTTTAAAGTCAAGTTTTCACAAATCAAGTTTACTTAGTTTTTTTAACCCTTCAAGTGCAGGCTTTGCCTAGAAAATGTCTCTTAACAAATGTAATCCTGTGTACAGAATAGCTCCATTCTTGAGCAGTTTTTGCTAAAGCATTTGTTCGAAAAGTGCAAGGTCTTTTCTCATGCTTTTGGAATATGATGGTGGAATCACTTGATCAGATTTGCCACATAGACATCTCGATTCATGCCAAACCAGTATACGTTTTCTCTTGCTCTGTTTAACGAGCGTTCAATTCCTAAATGTTCTAGATGAATCATTTCCAAAGTTGGCCTTTAAGTGAAGGAGGTATCACTACACGATCACCTCTGAATAGAATTCCTTCATAACTGGAAAATTCATCTTTAAATGTCCAATACTTTCTTTGACAATTAGGAACGTTGCTTTTATCCTCGGGCCAGCCTTTTAAAACTACTTCAGACAATTGTGCAGGGTTGCCACAGGCAACTAAAAAGCTACCATTTGCAACTATTTTCAGCATCAGGAGACTATGCCAAATATTTTCTTCGAAATCGGGCGAAAAAACAACTAATTTTTCCAAGAGGCAACTATTAGGAGACTTTTTTTTTTTTGCCTCTCTTGGAATTCTTTTATTCAAATGTACCAAAAAATATTTTTGAGAAAAAATTTTTTTTTAATTTCACAGAAAATCGTGCCATAATTTTTCAAACTTCCATCTTGGCCCAAGCGACTGCCTACACTTCATATTGACCTTGAAGCAATTGCCAATGACGCTGACACTGCTGTCAATGAAAGGGGTTAGTTTGCTTTTTTCATGGGTGATTTGGTAATCAACACAGAAGCTGTGCCATCTGCACGCGATATGCATTTCAATATCGTGATATGCGCCTTTTCTCTTTATTTTTCTGTAACCCCTACTTTTCTCTCGAACACTGGCAACCAATGGCAGTGGTGCTTGACCACAATATCCACAGTGTTGCACGGCAAAGGATTGCAACGATATGTCCGAAACACCCAATCATCACATAGACAGACATGTTTTTTCCGTATTTTTGGAAAGTAAGAATTTTGTTTCCACGAAAATCCCTTCTTTCTTTTCAATGAAAAGTTTTGAAAGTAACCTAGCCTGCCAACTTTTACAAACTACGAGTAAAATTTACGCATTTTTTCTGTTTTTAGCTCTTTAAAGGCTTGGTCTTGATTTTTTACGCATTTCGAATTTCGATTGCATCGGCTTCGGAAAAACTTTCTAGTGATCATTTACTATCAGATTCTGCATCTTGGAGCTCAATAACTTTGAACTTACCATAATTTTTAATCTTTATTACATTTCAACTTCTGTAGCACAAACTTGCACGGGCGTCACTTTGTCACGCCCACTTGAAAAATTTGGCCGAAAATAAAATAACTTCTGTTAAAATTCTTGTAAGTTTTAGTGATTATACAAGTTAATTACGAGAATTAAATATTTCAGACTTGTTAATAATCTAGTTTGCAAAAATATTTTTTCCAAAAATGTTTTTTTTTTCTTTGCTATGTAATTTCAAATTGATTTTTTTAAATTTTTGATTATCTCTAGCAATTGTCTATTGGGTGGTCTTTCCAATATTATAAAATAATTGTTAAATTTGAAAAAAAGTAAACTTAATGTTTTTGATAGTGTTTCCTCTTGGTCTTAGAATTTCATTAATCAAGTAGCTCAATATCATACATGTATCTAAATAAAAGATCAGCTATTGTGTTTAAATCTCAAGTATGTTTATTTTCTATTAATAATCTTGCTCTTCTCATATTGCAATCTTTTTTTTTACTTCACTCCTTATTCATTGATATTTTTAATCTTTGGTAGATATGAAATAGTTATTTCAGTTTAAAAAGTTAATGCTCGGAAACGTGTTTATTTCATATAAAAATGCAATTGTTTTTTTTATAAATTACACTGTATTCATAGCAACTCTTTATGTATAAATATAAGATCTGAATGTAATAAGTAAATACCCATCATTGAACAAGTTAATTAAGACTTGTTTGTCATTGAGCCATGGCTACTATTTTCGTGTTTTTATGCTACTAAAGCAACTATTTTTGGGAACTACTGTGATACCCCCCCCTTGGCGACTTTTTCGTTGGCGCCAAGAAACCGTCGCCAACTTCAAACACAATACAACACTCTTGGCGATGATTATATCGCCAACAATGTTACATCATACACATAGCAAACATGTCAAGAAAAATCACTAAAAAACAGTAAAGTACCAAAAATTGCAAATTATATCTTAGACACAATATCAATGCTACTATGTAAAGCACGTACAGCATTTTTCAACAGCAATTCAATACATTAACGGATCGATAATTACTCGAAAAATAGAATTATTTACTTCACAAACACTCAAAGTTGAATAAAAACCCTTTCTTAAAGGAACACGCGATTTATGCCCAATAACTACTGCAATGATTCATTATTGAATAAAATGATATGCATTCTTTAATGAAAAACATATAATATATAACATTGATCAATTAAAGCACATATTACATCAATCTATTGGAAGCCTACACTAAAACTAGCATAAAAACTAGACAAAATTAATAACGGTCATCACTTCAAGTACATTTTGTCTTAAACTATTGGAAACCAACATTAAAAATACCATAAAAACACTTCTTTGAAAGAACACGCATTTCATGCACAATAATGACTATTACAATTAATTATCATTACATAAAATGACATGCATTATTCAACGAAAAACATAGTAAAAATATTGCGCAATTCAACGGAAAACTTCAAATACATTTTACATTAAACTAACGGAAACCCACTTTATCAAAACTAGCAACGCCCCTAATTACTACAGCTAATATTTTAGAACAATTGAAAAGTCATTGTTTTATAACCTTACAAACACATAACATAAGCAGATAATAAACTAACAAAAATGAAGAACTCACTTTAAACCAGTTGGCTTTTCAATGTTAATCCCAAATAGCATTAAACTTACAATCCAATACGACGAAATGGTCCGAAAATTACCACTTTATTTTTCTTTGCTTTTAGTCACAATTAACCAAACTTATGCACTTATCAACCAAAAAAATTTCGTACTTCAGATAGCACAAACTACAAACCACGTTTCCGTCAGATTCGAAAAATGGCGCCTTAACAAACTAATATGAATTCATTTATCTCGCCATAATACAAAACAATTGAACCAAATTAATTCACTTTAACACTTTACATTCTTCCTTTATCAACAGGAAATATCTCCACAAACTTTAACGATGAAATTAACTACTAAAAAGCTACCTATTAGTTAAAGAGAACTTTCTAAAAGTCCAACCATCACACTCTAAAAACACCCATTGCATAATCAGGGTTGCCACACATTACCTCAGCCAACATCGATGGCGCTGGATAAACGAAAAGATATCGCCAACCGAAAATCATTACAAATTGGCGCGCTAGCTCGAATGTCGCCAAGGGGGGATTATATCACGGTAGTACCTATTTTTGTTCCATTTCTTCTGTGGCAACCCTGATTGTGACAACTCTTAATCAGTTTTAATTGCTTATTTTAGTTCCTTTATCCTAGCATTTGTCATTGGAACTATGATATGAACTTCCATTTGCAATTCAGGCATCACCGTGTTGTTTTGATACAGTGTCGCAACTTAACGTGTCGGCTATAAACATTTCAGTATCCTTTTTGTATACTACATCGTCTATAAGGCATGATATCAAAAATAATTATTTTTAGATGTGGTGGTGCACAGTGCAAGGGTTTCTTTAATATGGACACTAAAGGCTTGTGATCAGTTTCTACTGTTAGGTGCTTTCAACCCCAGATGTATTGGTGAAACGTTATGCATCCAAATTTTATGGCAAATGTCTCTTTCTCTATCTGGGAGTAGTTCTTCTGGGTTTGGTCTAGAGCTTTAGCTGCATATGCCACTGGACGACCTTGAATAAGGACAGCACCTGCGGAGTGGTTACTAGCGTCAACTGATAATGTTACAGGGGAATTCACATCATAACACTTTGACGTATTTAAATCTTGCAAAATATTCTTCAGTCTTTCAAATGAAATTTGTTGTTCTTTTTCCCATACCCATTCGACATCTTTTTTAGAGTTTTCCTAATGGTTAAGTTACTTTTGATAAATTGGGAAAAAATTTGCCAGATAAGTGATCATACCAAGAAAACATTGAAGCATTTTTGTATCTTCAGGGATTTTCAAATTTCGGATAGCTTTGATTTTTTCAGGATCCCCTTTTAGGCCATGTGCAGCTACGATGTGGCCAAGAAATTTGATTTCCTTTTGATAAAACAAACATTTTTCTTTGTTCATGGTTAGTCCTGCATCTGTCGATATTTTGACAACTTTAGAAGTTAGTTCTAACTCCCACTTGGACTGTGCATGTATAAATACATTGTCAAATGCACATTCAACCCCTTCTATATCTCCAACGAGTCGTTCCATAATTTGCTGAATGACTTTTGGTGCCGAGGACAAGCCCATCGGCATTCCCGGGTAAGAAAACATTTCCTAAGGTGCTGACATAGTAAGATGCTAGTCCGTTCAGTACCTGGAACTTGACAGAATCCTTTTTTACAATCAAGAAATTTAAACCATTTGGATCCATTGATTCAAGCTGCTATTTCTTCTAAAGTATTCAAAGGATAGTGCCTTCGCTTGAGATTTTTATTCAGACTTATTATTCAGGATCCATGCACACTCTAATTTTCCCTTTTCTCTGGACTACTATCATGGGGGAAACTGCTGGCGTGGGCTCATTCACTAGCTTTATTATTTTCATACACTGCATACGATAAAGTTCTTTTTTCACTCATTCTCTAATTGCATGAGGCACTCTTCTAGCAGGAAATATTTCTTTGGGTCATCAATCAAGTCTATATCATACCTAATATTTTTGAAGCAGCCTACTTCATCATCACCAGAGCTATCTGATATTAAATTATGTGTCAATACTATAGTATTGATTCTTTTGGCTAGACCCAACTCAACACAGGAATATTTCCCTAATATATATAGGCTGCATCATTCTTTCCACTATCATAAATCATGTGGTGAAGTTATTTCCTTTCACTTTAACTGATAAGACACTTTCATCTGTAACATGCATTTTATGATTAGAAAATGAAATCAATGACCGTACATTTGTAGTATGAAAATCCAAATTAGCTTTCTTGGCTAACCGTGAAAGTACGTTGCACTGTGCGCCCATGTCTAATTTAAATCTAATTTTCATCCCATTCTCAATTTCCAAAGCTTCATTTCAGTCAGACATCATTGGTTTCTCAGAAATAGCATTGATGACAAAACATTCATTGCTTAAATTATGTTGGGCATCTGTAATTGATGAAGCATTTTTAGTTTTGCAAACTTGAGAAAATGACCTGCTTTCTTGCAAGCAAAACGAATTTTTTTATATGCCGGATATTCCCCCCTTTTTTAAAGTGCACATTGTGCACTTTAATTTAATTACACCTTTTTTGACATCTTTTTTTGTTGGTTTACATATTCCTGTCAAATTAGGCTTATTCATCGTTTTTACGGCATCAACTTTTAATGGCTCGTTTTTTATCGATTGTATTTGGTTCCTAGCTTGCTCAGAAACTCTACAAATTTTCACAGCTTTCTCTAAACTTAGATTGTCTTCTGACAAAAGTTTATTTCGGCATCACGATAGACGCCAACAACAATGATCTATCATCCTGCTGTCATGTAAATTACCAAAGTTGTGTAAGATTTGCTCTTTCTCAGCAATTCATTATAAAAAAAAGCATCAAACTTTTCATTTTGTGCCTGTACCACTTTGTTAAAAAGGAATCGTTCATAAGTAATATTTGTTTTTGGCGAGACATAGCTTTCAAACGCTTTTACAATAGTATCTAGTTTAGTTTTTTGTTTCACCAGGAAATGAATTGTAAACGCTTACCGCTTCTAGTCCAATACTTGACATAAATTATGTTGCTATCTTCATATTTTGAGGCTTCTTTTCCAAACCAATGACTATTGACTACCACTCAAATTGTTGGCACCATATCTTCCATGACTTTGCAACATCATTTGACGATATATTCAATGGAGGCGGCGGACGAACACTTACATTATTACTGTTGTTGGTATTTTCAGTAGCTTCACTTAAGAGGCATAATGATTTCATGGCTAAGTACTAAATATTTTCAATTTCATGTTCTTCTTTCGGAAACATGTTAGTTGACGTGACAAATACACACAACATGCATGGTACTTTAGTTGACTAGTAAATTGGCAAATTATTATTTTTTAAATTTCCTCCTCATTTGGTTTATGGGGACCCCAAAATGTCATTTTTGCTCTTTTTCTGACTTTTCGAGTGGCTGTAAACTATAAATGGGGGTCATTAGTGTGTATCCTGTAATTAATTTTTGTGGCATTTCATTTTGTGGTTTTGTATCATAAGGGAGTTATGCAACCCTTAAAATGAGCAAAAATTTGATATGTGATCTTAAACTTTGGCCTGTTCTCATTATTTTAATTATTAACTAACAGCAGGGTAACTTGCTCTGCAACACTATTACTTAGTGTTCTTTTTTTCCAAGTTGCAAAATTATCAGCCATAAATTTAATTCATATAGATGTGAGCCAAAACGTATAGGTTCAAAAATCATCATTTTAACCACGAGAAGGACATTTGTTGACCTCTATAAAATCTAAGGTCATAGTAGAGAAAAAATAAAAAAAATTTTGAGCATAATTCATATGTAGTTATAAGGGATGTCAGGGTTCGTACGGTCCTTAAAGGTCCTTAGAAAGTCCTTAATGTTCATTTTCATTTTTAAGGCCTTAAAAAGTCCTTAAATAGTCCTTATTTTTTATTCCAGGTGCTTAATTTTTTTTGTTAAAATAAGAAGCTACCCATGCGCTCTATTTGCTTTGCTATGTTTTGTATTCTTCACGAAAATCAAACTTCTTTCATTTCAACTACTTAATCGAACCTCAAATTTGGTTTGCTCGGGTCCGGTACTATCGCGGCTTTCGGACAGACCCAAAACGGCGGATTTACATAAACATCATCGCATTTTTACTACAAATCGCAGTGCTTTCTCAGCTGGTAAATAAATAAGTAACTCTTGTTTTTTTAATTTTTTTGAAAAGTTATAAGTAAATTGATGTGTTATATATTTTGACAAAAAGAAAAGGTTCATGAATTTTGATAAAATGCTTCAAACTACACACCCAATTCAGTTAAAATCAACTTGTACCCACCCACATGGCAGCTCCCAATTTGCTATTTCCTGCCATTGTATGAAAAAGAAAATCGAGCTACATCTAAAAAAATAAAATAAAATATTAGTAAGAGAAATCGAATCAAAACACCAAGCATTTGTACAAAATGCAATGGTGCCCAGTAACTGTGGGCACCATTTAAGACCACAGAAAAATAAATCACACAAATTCCCTCATTTTGTTTTTTTAAAAAGAAAAGAAAAAGGAATAAAATTTGGAAAACGACTTTTAATGACTCAAAGGGAAAAAATTTAATAAATAAACAAAAATTGGGAATTTTCGAAAAATTCCGAATTTTTTTATTTCAAATTTGGGATTCGATACTACTATTTATTAAGTTTAGTTACAAAGTAACTATTTTTTTTTTGTATGAAAATTGTTACTAAGTCATCTACATTTAAAACAACTATCAATAAAGCAAGTAGGAGCAGCTCTTAATGAGTTATTAGTAAATAAATATTGCTTTTGAAACTTTTTTTTAAATTTTAAGCGGGGGGGGGGGGATTACTTCAAAGAAGCATATTGTGGACATATAGCTCAATAAGAGAGATGCATTTAACTAATATGTAGGCAAAAAAAAAACCTTTCAGATTTTTTTTCGTTTGACCACTCGCATGTATGATTATTGCTTATTTATACTGTTAAAGGTAAGAATGATTTATTTGTATTATCACTTTTCTTACATCTTGCCCTATAATAAGCGCCGAGTTGCCAACTCTCCCGATCGCTTTTCAGCTGATCATTCGCTAAACAGTTTGTTCTCCCATTGTTTTTTTTTTTTAGATCAAATAAATTCCCGCATCGAAAATTTGTTTTAAAGCAATGTTTTAATATTTAGTAAATTTTTATCGACCTATTTGGCTTCACGATTGTTCGCTGTGGGGTTTTGTTGTGTGGGAGGGGATGGATATTTGCTGCTAATTTGCAGTAAATTGAAGGAATCAACCTCTTCTTAAACCTATACACCGTAGTTGCCAAATGCTTTTTTTTCCCGTTTTTACTTGTGAACTTCGAAAATTCGATTTTTTGCAAAAAGATCCGATATTTCAAGCTGATGTGCAAGTATTTCAAGAAACTTTTTAAAAAGGCATGTATTAATTTACATGTATTTTCATAACTTTTAACGCGAAAATGTAAAAACCTATTTTTCGGAAACTTGCTAACATTAAAGCATGTGCTTCGCCAAAAATTGCACGCAGCTTTTGAGACTTCTATCTTTTTGCATCCTGTAAATATGTCAATTATTTAAAAAGTTGACAGTTGTTTTAGTATTTGCAGCCTGTAGTCTGCTTGTTTTATTTTTTATTTAAAAAAATTGTTCAATTTTTTGAAACTTTATTTTAGTTAAATTTTGGTAGTTACTATTTGAGGGTAATTTACAAAGTTTTAAGCTAATAAGCTCCATTTTTTAGTTGTATCTTGTTTCCAAATTGAAATATTTTTCTTAAGTGGAAAAAGTTTCTTCTGAATTTTTGCAAGCTCTTCTAAATAATTTTAAAAAATTATTTATGGCAGAGATAAAAATTTAAGTAAGCCTAAATTGAGATGCTGGCAACATAAGTTAAGTAAAATGAAAAAAAATCTGAACTAAACACAAATTCTCAAGACAAAGTGCAGCGTTTTCTTTAACATTATTTTAAAAATTGTTTTCCATTTAATTTGTATTTTATAGCACTAATCATTTTTGTTAATTTTCATATCATGATAATTTGCTTATATATGATAAATACTTGTGCTGTGTGCTTATTTTTACTAGCGAAAAGCAAAAAGTCAAAGCGAGCTCCATAAAAGTGTTCGTGTTGTGTTCCTAATAAAAATACGATGTTAAATCAATTTCCTATTTCAATAATGCTTTCTTTTACAATAAACATAACAGTTTGTATTTTTCGAAAACTTTGTGAGGTCCATAAAATTTTTTGTAGTTCCTTAAAAAGTCCTTAGAAAGTCCTTATTTTTGGTTTTGCCAAAAGTGTACGAACCCTGGATGTGTGTATCAAGAGAAACAAAAATGGTGGAGCAGACTATTTCTTAAAAATCCCGTGAAATTATACGGACTGACCCAAAAATAAATAAATAAAGGAAGATAGATATTTTCTTGATCTTGTACATAATTAACATCATTATTCTTATTAGTTACGAAAGCTGATCCATCATTAGGTGTTCCTAATTCCTGTTCCCTGAGATAAGTGCCAATTAGTTCCTTCATCAATTGCAAATTTTTCAAGAGTCTCATCTTGTTTGTTTACCATTTGAATGAGCTTTGGCAGATTTGACTCTCCTACAGGGGGGGGAAAAAAACCTCCTTTAAGTGGCAATTACCTCAAGATCTCTCTCATTATCTCAAAGTAAACAACTTTTATAACACAACCCCAGTAGCAGAATATTCTGCATCAATCTGCAGCACGATCTTCAGAAGTCAAAATTTATCTGCGGCACCAAATGATGTGGAATCAAATTTGCTATCATAAAAAAAAGCAAACTATGCATTTTAAAATAGTTAGCATATAACAGTAATGCCTGTAGACACTAAATAAAAATTATAATTACTCAATCTTAAAAGAGTATAAAACAAAGTCGCTTCCCGTGTGTGTAAGCTGAGATCTTTTGAACGACGCAACGGATTTGATTGCGGTTTTCATCAATAGAGTGATTCAAGAGGACGAATCATAGACCTGTTTAAAAAAAATCCGACAAGTAGTTCTTTTATTCCAATTTTACGCAAATTTCCCCATAAATTCCCCAATATGGGAGTGACAGAAACCTTGTGCATATATAATATATAGAACGAAAGCACAGATTTTTTTTGTACAAGATGAAATTTGTTCAAAGTTTCTAAGTCAATAAGAACGCCAGTTATAAGCTTTTTAGTTCGAATTCTTAAGGCTTAACTTGACCCAAAAATAATAATTAGCAGTTTCCTCAACTCCGGGTGAATAGTGTTAGCTTAATTTCAATATAAAACTTATTTTTCAAAATAGTTCAGTTTAATAAAGATAAAACAATAATAAAGCATATTATCGATTTAAAGTTTTTCTAAAATGAGCAATAATTTTTAAATTAGAGATTGAACTTGATAAAAGTTCCATCTCCCCGATTTAAGGATTTCCTTGATTTAGCAATAGCATTTAAATAAATATCGCTTCAAAAAATTTACGGACAAAAGTTTATTCTAGACTTCAAATAACGTGTTGAATGACGACATGCTACAATTTGACTTTTTTAATTAGGCGTTGGTGATAAACCGGTGATAAAGAACACTAACAAAATTGTGCATACGTTTTTTAGGTATGGTTTACAGTATCATTTAAGTATAAATATTATCGCCTGCGATTTCATCTCTATGGTACCACTAGCGAAGCTTCATTTTATTATGAAACTTATCTTTCGGTTAGCGAGACAACAGTTCACCATAGCTGGAAAATAAAATTAATATGGTATTGCAATTTCATTCTTACAATCAATCTAAGATCATCGCCAAGACTAAGACTCATTCCAGAAGAAAAGTAACGCAACAAATGACGACGTGCTACAATTTAGCAGTTTTAATTACCCTCTGGTGACAAATCTGACCCTACTGATGGAATTATTCCTAAATTTTCTTAATTGATCCTTCTACATGTTATATTACTTTTTCAAGCGTTGACAATGTCTAAGGTTTTTTTTTGACAAATAGACACACAATGTTTTTCTAACACTGCAGGCTTTATGCTGCAGGCAATCTTTTTTATACTCTTAGCAAGGACAGCGCTGTAGGCGACGCTTTTAAAATTCAGCATAGGCAACGCCATGCGGGCACCTCTAGTTTATAAATAAATTAGTAAAATCTGAAATTGACATGCAATTAAGGCAAGCTAAGAGATAATGAAGTAAAGACGATACAACGCAGTTTAATAATTGAAAATTATTTATTTTATAAGTTAGGGAAATCAGGGTAAACATTTATTTGAATCATTAATACATAACTAAGGGTTATAGTAGTAAAAAACTAACTAGTATTAAAATTTTTTTTTTTGTAAGGTGGCTAATTAATCTGAAGTCTTTAAGATAAATCCGCAGTGCTCGCTGCCGTGCTGCGCAATTTCTGCTACCAGGAACATAACAAATGAAAATACAAAAATTAAGTTTACTCGAAACCCCCTTTCCTGGATATTCATACTTTATGTGAAAAGAACCACTACCATCAATATCACAAACATTAAAAAGGAAATTTCTAGTAATTCTATCGGTTAAATTGTCTATTATTTGAGATAGGCTCACAGATTAAACTTTAAAATACAATGTCCACAAATGTAATGTACAAGTTTTTTACATAAATTAAGATGATTAATTATCAAAAATTTCTATCGTATTAAATAGAATGGCAGTTTAGGTGCAGTATGTAAATATTTTAAATGAAAATGTTGTTCAACAGTTATATATGCTAATATGGACTTTTAAAAAGTAAAACGAGAAATTTTCATTCAAAGCTTAATTTCCATAGCCTAAATCCAATGTCATTAGCCCCCATCCACAGAGTACTGAATCTCCCTGTTTAAACCTTCCCTTTTTTCTGCAACCTTATTAACATCCTTCACTCGAGCCCCTGGTTAACAACACCTCTATCCCCTTTGTACCTCCTTCTTCCGATCACACTCCTATCCCATGTACCATAGAATCTCCTGAAATGACACCTTTCATTTGTAGGTCTAAAGTTCTGCCTTTTTCTGTACCAGATCCTTCTCCTGCAACCTCACTTTGTCCAAAAAGCCCACCACAAGAAGTGCTCACCTCTTTTTTAGCAGTTTCACCCCAGTTTTTATAACTAATTGGGCTTCCAATACCATCGCCTTATAACAATAAATCTACCAATTCAGCACATTTTATGCAATGTACACATATAATCCTGCTTTGTAGATGTCGGCATTTCCGTCAAATCTACTGAACACCACAAACCTATCACAGCAAATGCACCAAGGCCCATTACCATTTTTAATTTCCTTCATTAAACGTATAACTCCTATAGCTAACCAATTGTAATGCTAAAAGGAAAAAAAGCAATATAATCCACAGCTCAACAAATTTAAGATACTAAACTGAGTAAAAGTTAATTACACAGAAAAATGCAGATAACTTGATTTCAAACTCGATTAACAACAGAAAACAACAAAACTAGGCTGTTCCCCAAAGACTTACGTAATGTAAACATTCACAAGATGGCTAGGTTTAACGGAAAAATCTGAATAGCACCCCCAAAAAAGCAAATAAAATGAATTGTAGTCTCTCAAATTTAAATCATACTTAATTACATGATAAATTGCATCAAACATACAAGCAATCAAAACTTAATGTAAATAATCCCATTTTTTATGTTAAATTCTGATTACCACATCAGCAAGTGGCGGTTTTTAGCAGCAATACACTGATGCAGTCTATCCTTCCACGCAGAGAGCTCTTTGTGTGCATTTCAATATTCTGCGTTATGTTATGGTCTCTAGCAGAAGCCTTTTTCTGTGGGGTTATTTGAAGGTGAAAGTTTGGAAACATCGCCTCCATACTTTAGAAGAGCTGAAAGAATGAATAAATATCTGCCATACCCCTTGAAATGTGCACAAAAGTTTCCCAAAACCTCAAAAAATAGACTGCATCAGTGTATTGCTGCTGAAGGTCGCCACCTTGCAGGAATGGTTATGAAAACTTAATGTAAAAAAATGGGTTTATATACAGATCAAAATTTTAAAAAGTTTTTTGTCTCAAATTGTGTTAGTTTTTTTTTATACCCTCTCAAAACCGGGTCATTACTTCCGCCCTACCCTGTATGTAGGAACAATATCATCCCAATCTAGATTCAGCAACCACAATTTTTCCCAAGCTGGCTCAAAGGGTCGAAGATTTTTGTGATAGTTGAAAGAACATTTTGCTTTGTGTAGTACAGTGATCCCTCGTTTTTCGCGATTAATAGGGACCAGAACCTTCCGCGAAAGTCGAAAAACCGCGAAGTAGAATTTGCCCCTTGGAATTTTCGTGTATGCGGGTACACAAATGTTTTAAATGTGTAAACAGTATTTATACTTTACACATTTAAGACAAAAATTACAACAGTATACGTATTTACTTAAACGTGTCGGTGCTAATTAGTGAGGTTAATTACAAAATCTTATAGTACAGTAATAACCATTAATCAATATTGCTTTCTGAGAGAGGTGAAGAGTCTTGTGTTGGTGGGAGTCAACTCATCGCTTTGTTGGACCATGCAGGGATCCTTCACTCTCTCGCATCAACATGAATCAACTCTCCTTTCCACAATGTGGCTGCCGATATAGTTGTATTTTCTCATTTTTATTCTTTGATGAATATTTTGGAAAAACTCGCGAAGCACTGAAGCCGCGAAACATGAAACGCGAAGTGGCGAGGGAACACTGTAATCGTAAATCACCATAGTAGATACTCTAAAGGTAAAACAGTCCTTTGCAGAACTCCATGAAACACCTGAAGTCTTTGTTTCAGTTGAATCAGCTAAATAGTGATCTCCTTCATTGAGATTGGGGAAATCTCAGGGTGATTCCCACCTCGCTTCAGGGCCGGATTAAGGATTTGGGGCCCATAGGCATTAGAAGTGATAGGGACCCCCGCTCACATTTGGATTCTACAATAATTCTAATAATTAAAATATGATGTGTAATTATTCAGGGGTCGGCGTGAGTTCCTTTTTTTCACTAAAAGTCACTTTTTTTTGCATTGGGTCACTTTTTCAAAAATTGGTCACTATTTTCACTTTTTTTAAAAAGTTGGGTACTATTTTCACGTTTTTAGCCCTTTCTCTGGCATAGCAACCAAAAAAAGTTACTTTGTCTGTCTATGAGTTAAGAAAACATTGCAATTTTGCATAAAAATACGTGTGCCAGGGTTGAAGCTTCCGCGTATCCGCCATTTTTGGTCCTGTAAGTCGGCCATTTTTGGTCGTATTTTGAAATTCGGCGTGGCGCTGGCCCCGAGTGTGCCGAAGTTAAGGTTTGATATTGCAGTGTGGTGCAACCAGAAGGGGAGGCCTAGAGGGCCCGTGACCTCTCCCCCCATCTAGAATGATAATTTTAATTGATTTTATTTTTTTTTTACTCGAGAAGAGCAAATCCTAAGAAAATTAAGCGATATTTAAATTAGAATAGAAACTAAAAATTTTTAGCAGTTGCAGATTATATCACTCAGAACATAAGCTTAGTTTCTCTTTTCTTTCATCCCCCCCCCCCCCACTCGCGAACTAACTGTCACAATCACAAAAGAAAACTTTTGGAGGGGATTTCTCAACGAAAAGACAATACGCAATTTTGAGAAAATAAAGTTATATTCTTGTCAAGAAATCATTAAATAATGATGAAGGGGAGGGGGAAATCTAAATTCTTAAAAAAAAACTTTAGATCTGAAAAATTCTTAGCAGTTGCAGATTATATATATTGCTCAGAAAATTGCATTATGCCCTCCTTTTATTTCCATCCCCCCCCCCCCCATAAAAAAGAATTGCGCAAAGTTCAGGTAGGAAAAAAAATACGGCACCCCTCCCCCCCCCCCATAAAGAATTTTTCTGATTGTGCCACTCATACTGTCATTATGTATGACAGTCTCAGTGACTATGACAGTTATACCGTGTAACTAAAATTATAAAATCAGGGAATTTTCCTTGGATTTTGTTACTACCATGAAATTACAAAAACAGTATCGAATAATCAAACGGTTTGTTTCCTACAATGGTACAGAAGATTAACACAGTAATTTCAGTCTGAATAATTTTGATAAAATATCAAATTTAGATTTATTTCAAGTGGAATTTTCTAATCTTTAAACAAGTATAAAAATATTTAAAAACGAGCATTTGCAAAATCAATTTTATTAAATGATGAACATAAATTAAAATTTGAAATTTCTGCCGATTTGAATAAATATTTTTTCATTTATATTTTAAAATAAGTAACAATTTGAGAAAGAAATTAATTAAATGAAATAACTTTCTTCTCTCTCACTCTTAGCCATTTATGGGTTTTGAAAAAGGTATTTATGAAGATAGTTACAGGTATAAAAATTTGTATTTTTGAATAGGTTACATGAATTTTTTTTTTTTTTTTAAGTAGGGTATTTATTCAGATCTCTATTTATTCAGATTTAGTTTTCAAAAGATGTCGAAACTGCTCTTTTTCAAGTTATATTTAGTTTAAATGAAAAAACACACACACAAGTTTACATTTAAATGGTCACTATTTTGGTCACTTTTTTAAAAGCTGTGGTCACTTTTTTTACTATTTTGAAGACTCCAAAGTGCGCCGAGCCCTGAATTATTTCATGACTATAATAACTGATCATATACAATGTTATTGTCATTGATAAGGCAGAAATTAGATGAAAGTATACGCATTCACTTAAGTTTGAGTACATGTTACATCAAATCATGGTATATTTAATCTGCTAACTGAACACAGGAACTAAAAGCAGGAAACTATGAAGTCTTTAAAAAAAGGTAATTACAGTGAATAAAAAACAAAGAACATTTTGTAAATTGATAGCAAAAAATGATGTGCAGATGTCCCCATCTGTGAGTACGCTAAACTACTATTTCTGGAACAAACATAGTTGAAGGTGAGTTCAGTTGAGCTTACACTATTGTGATTCCTATGTTTTAGTCCCCCCCCCTTTATCCAATTATTGTTCATATTTCATAAACTATTATGCTTGGCCATTTTATGTTTTTGAGGTTCTTTCACTTGGGAGCGACAAATTAATTCATAAAACTTTCGTTAGTAGTCCCTCGGCATGGCCCTTTTAGCTCAAAATTAGGGGGTAGAGCCATATGAAGGGCTAAAATGGAAGGGCCAAAATTCATTGCTAACTTTCCTTTCTAACTACAGTGCATTCCCGATTATCCGGGTTGATCACCGAGGTGGGTCGCACGGCAGTAGAAAAACATGGATAATCTGAAAACACCTTTTTATTAAAGAAAAAATGAACATCAGTACAAAAAATATAAAAATTACTTACTTTTGCATGCTGCATAACATTAAACTGGGCATTTTCCTTTTAACATTTACTGCTTAAAAAATGTGTAATGCGTCTTTGTTTTTGCTGTTTGTTCATCTTTTGCCGTATATTGACACGTATTTTACGAATCGCAGTATTGTCACCGTAATCAAATCCTCGTTGTCCCATATAATCTGATAAAGTTACTACAGATTGTAGAGCAGCAGAATGAGAAATTGTATTTCCCTCATTTACTACACCTACTGCATCAGTACTGTCATCAGTATTTTTTTAACAACGCAGTTAGTAACAATATCTTCATCTGTCAAATACTGGAAGCCAGGTTCACACACATCACTTTGAAACCAATCTAAATTTTCTTCATCAAGATTTTCGAAACCTTCAATGTCTTTTGCTTGTTCAAGAATGCTGTTATATTCTTCTTAAATATCAGAAGAAGATTGTTCATCAAGCTGTATGATCTTTCTGCACGATCGTGATAACGTAGACCATTTTGCCTTTGACCATGCTGCTGCTATTCCATATACTGCATCCAATAACGAATATTGCTTCCAAAAATTTGGTAGTGTTATAACTTCATGAATCAAATTTTTCAAAAGTTCAGATCTGTAGAGCTGTTTCATTGCTGAAATTGCACCTTGATCCATAGGCTGTATCGCTGCTGTAACATTTGGAGAGAGAAATTTACCGATAATCAATCCGTCATCAGATGCTAGTAAAATTTCATTTGGATGTAAGGGGCATTGTCTAAAAGCAATACTGCTTTTTGGGGTAAGCCTTTGGTCTGTAAGTGTTTCCTGACTTCAGGAACAAAATGTTCATGGAACCATCAAAAAAATGTCCCTTGTCATCCATGCCCCCTTTTGCTTGAAATAAACAACAGGTAAATATTTTGATTCTCTACCCTTAACCTTTTCAAACCCCAGAGCTAAGCACAAACAATTTTGATGCAATTTTTTGGTTCTCTGATTTAAAAAATGATTACAAAACAAAATAACTAAAAAAATTAATTTTAATTAATAATTAGTTCAAATAATAATTAATGCCCAATTTCCATGTTTAAAGTGAAGTTAACTATCTGTTGATTAATTTTAAAAACAATTGAGTGTTTTAGCTTTTAAATTGCACAAACTGTAGTTAATAATCAGTATTTTAAAATGTACCCAATTGGGTACACTTGGAATGAAGAGGTTAAACGAGCGGGGTTTCGTAGCCTTTCTGATTATTAGGAGTTTCATTTTATGGTCCCCTGAAGCACTTCCACAGCACATGATGGTAATTTGTGGCCTGGAGCTGACATTTCTGCCCATGAAGCAAGTGTTTTCGTTGGGAGACATTTCCAATACAATCCTGCTTCATTGTGTTGGGTACAAACCCATTATATTTTTATTAATTCTCAGTACACTTGTAATGTGAAAGTATTTTAAACTAGTAATGTAATGTTTTCATTGAGGTTTACCTGTTTCCTTTGTGTGAACGGCTTTAAAGTCTCAGGCCATTCTTCAGGCACACGGTTTTTTCAAAATCCTCGCGCCATAATAGCAATGGCGAGCGAGAACGATGTCAACAATTGCAATGTGTTCGATCCGGTGTTGCCAAACCGGAAGAAAGTTTCTAGGAATACACGACCGCATGGAGGAAAGACCAGTTTCATCAACTATGCAAATGAAGTGAAAGTTGAAGTGTTTGATTATGACGTCACTAAGATCGGACGGGTATAAAAGCACGATGCACGAACTCTCTCACGGTCTCGTCTGCTCGGTCGACCCGACACGTGTAGCATCTGCCAACTACTTGGGCGTTTGCTCGCTGAGAGCTCGCGGTTCGGCTTGAACAGCCCGATGTTGTAGTGATAGGCATTCTTATTTTTTGCCATGTGGCCGACCCATTGATGTTGGAATTATTTTTTGAATGATCGTGTTCCGGGCAGGTCGTGTATTTCAGCTTACAACTGGCATGTTAAGAAATTAGAATGTTGGCGATAGATGCTTGTAAATAGTTATTTTAGAAAAGTTTTTAATTGTTTTTTCAAAGGTAATTTGGTATTTAAAATTTGTTGACCTCACTTACATCTACTTTTAAAAATTGTTTGTCTTCAACTACCCAAGATGTCATTTGTTCAGTGACTATCAACTACCTGAGTTTGTTTGGAAGAATTCACTGGGTTTTCACTTTGTTTTCATGGAATAATTCAAGTATTTTCTTCATTTAATCCCGATTCAAATGTGAAGGTGTGACATTGGACTCTTGAAAAAAATCTATCTTCATGTATATTGAGAAAAATTGTTGGACGACTGACTGAAAGTAATGTGCTGTGATCAACATATTTTTTTAAAACCAAATCATTGTCCGTTTGTAAACCACCATCGGAATCCATGTGGTAATGTATGTTTTGGTTCAAAATATTTAATAGTAGTTTGTAAATAAATCGAATTTTTTTTTTCATAAAAATGTTTCCTGTATATCTCCTGCTGACACAACCTCTAAAAGCTCATGTTGGATATTAATTAAACTTAGAATTTTTTGAATCTAAAAGAAAAATTAATTTTAAGACCAACAGATTGGTAGCAGAGGTCCGTGGATCGAAACCACGCTCTGCTACCAATCTGTTGGTCTTAAAATTAATTTTTCTTTTAGATTCAAAAAATTCTAAGTTTAATTAATATCCAACATGAGCTTTTAGAGGTTGTGTCAGCAGGAGATATACAGGAAACATTTTTATGAAAAAAAAAATTGGATTTATTTACAAACTATTATTAAATATTTTGAACCAAAACATACATTACCACATGGATTCCGATGGTGGTTTACAAACGGACAATGATTTGGTTTTAAAAAAATATGTTGATCACAGCACATTACTTTCAGTCAGTCGTCCAACAATTTTTCTCAATATACATGAAGATAGATTTTTTTCAAGAGTCCAATGTCACACCTTCACATTTGAATCGGGATTAAATGAAGAAAATACTTGAATTATTCCATGAAAACAAAGTGAAAACCCAGTGAATTCTTCCAAACAAACTCAGGTAGTTGATAGTCACTGAACAAATGACATCTTGGGTAGTTGAAGACAAACAATTTTTAAAAGTAGATGTAAGTGAGGTCAACAAATTTTAAATACCAAATTACCTTTGAAAAAACAATTAAAAACTTTTCTAAAATAACTATTTACAAGCATCTATCGCCAACATTCTAATTTCTTAACATGCCAGTTGTAAGCTGAAATACATGACCTGCCCGGAATACGATCATTCAAAAAATAATTCCAACATCAATGGGTCGGCCACATGGCAAAAAATAAGAATGCCTATCACTACAACATCGGGCTGTTCAAGCCGAACGGCGAGCTCTCAGCGTGCAAACGCCCAAGTAGTTGGCAGATGCTACACGTGTCGGGTCGACCGAGCAGAAGAGAGCCTGAGAGAGTTCGTGCATCGTGCTTTTATACCCGTCCGATCTTAGTGACGTCATAATCAAACACTTCAACTTTCACTTCATTTGCATAGTTGATGAAACTGGTCTTTCCTCCATGCGGTCGTGTATTCCTAGAAACTTTCTTCCGGTTTGGCAACACCGGATCGAACACATTGCAATTGTTGACATCGTTCTCGCTCGCCATTGCTATTATGGCGCGAGGATTTTGAAAAAACCGTGTGCCTGAAGAATGGCCTGAGACTTTAAAGCCGTTCACACAAAGGAAACAGGTAAACCTCAATGAAAACATTACATTACTAGTTTAAAATACTTTCACATTACAAGTGTACTGAGAACTAATAATGTAATGTTTATAGTAATAATGTATTATAAATTTGATCAGGAATAAAATTTTCTTTTTTAATAAATTCTTGATATTTCACACATAACGATTCTGCAGCAGTCATATCCGCACTTAGACGTTCTCCTTCAACACTTAACTGCCGAATTCCATAGCGTTGCTTGAACTGAGTGAGCTAACCAGATCAAGCATTAAAATCTTCTTCTAACTGTAGTGCTTCATGAAAAAATCTCGCATTTTCGAAACACATGGCACCCAAAATATGTATACCTCCTGCTCTTTTTTGATTAAACCACTGTAGTAAAACAGAATCTAGATCTTTGTAGGTTGACGTTTTCAAACTTTTCCATTTTGAAAGCAGATTTGTCATCACAACCTCTTGTGAAGGTAATGTGTTTTTTTTTTTTTGTTCATTTTTATATCACATACATTTTGTACTCTAATTTCATAATCCTTTGCTAATTTGCTAGCTAATTCTCCATTATCAAGTTTTTGTAGGAATTCTAATTTTTGTTTAACATTTAAGACGTTTCGTTTTCGTTTGACACCACTCATTTTTACCAGAAAAAAAAATCACGCTACGATGTAGCACTAAACAAGAAGCACATACTAAACGAACATGTGTGAGAGAGGACAGCTGAACAACATTCCGATACGTCCCTTACTCTTCAACCCTATCCCTTCAAACAGTTTCCAGAGCATTTGATTTGACCACTGTGCACTTCTCACATGCTAATGTAGCGATTATCATCAATAAAAACATTCATTCTGCTTAGTTTCATATCCTGTTAATAGATCAGGGTTGGTTCGATTTTGCCCAACCCGAAAAAACCCGGGTGGATTTTTTTCAAAAAAACCCAGTTGAAAAAACCAAAGCGGATTTTTTCAAAATTGTTGCTTAAAATTATATTTTTCCCAAGTAAACTAATAAAAATAATTATTTAGACCAAATATAATACATACTTTTATAATACATACATTATATGTCATGGGTATAAAATTTTGAGGGTTAGCTCAAAAACAAAAACCAACTTGAAAAAACCCACAGGTGGGTTTTTTCAAAATTCTTGTTCAAAATTGAACTCCACTTATGTAAATAAATAAAAATACTGATTTCGACCAAACATAACACATACTTTCATAATACATACATTATATATAATGTCTAAAAAATTTTGAGAATTGGATAAAAAATAAAAACCCACTTGAAAAACCCACTGCTGGATTTTTTCAAAATTTCTTGCTTAAAATTGAACTTTACTTATGTAAACAAATAAAAATACCTATTTTGACCAAGCATAATATACTTTCATAATATATACCTTATATGTCATGGGTGTAAAATTTTGAGGGTTGACTCAATAATAAGAACCCACTTAAAAAACCCTACAGGTGGGTTTTTTCAAACTTCATGCTCAAAATTGAACTCCACTTATGTAAACAGAAAAAAAAAAAGACTTAAACCAAATATATTTTTGTCATGGATAAAAACTCAAAAATGCTGGATGGGTTTGAATTTGTTCTACATAATTAAAATAAAATTTCTTTCCCACAAAAAAATCTCTATTGAAAAAAATATAGAAACAAATGCCCAAAAGAAAGAAAACATCAGAATTTCACCCAAAATGATAGATATGTTTTAAGAGAAACTAATTTTAAGAAAACAATCTATGGTGGTAATGATTAAACTTTGTGCAAAGTAATAGAAATAAAATTTCACGTTAAATTAAAGCACAAATGAGCATTAAAACGCAGACATACGTTTCGGGATCGCTTGGAATCCCTTTTTCAATGCGACAGGGAGCTTCTAGATGCAAAACATCCAAATGAAGCAGACAGAACAACAAAAACAAAGCTTATATAGCCTAAGAATTAACTGTAAACCAATGAGAATAAAGGCAGTGTGAAGTGGAAGTAGAAGTAATATTAAAGGCACCAATAAGAGAGCAACAAACGAATGTAGTTGGAAGTACAGAAAGTAAAAAGGAATATCAATAAAAACAAAGAAAAAGACAACAGCGTGCATAAAAATGTGAAAATACATGAAAATTGCAAAAAAATAAAATAAAATACAAAGAATAAAATGGAAATAAAATAAGTACAGAAAATACCAAAACAAAAAGCAAAACAAAGTAGACATGCAAAAGAGGGGGAGGGGGGGGGAGAGAAAAAAAAAGGAAAACTAACAAGAAAACCAAGAAAGAACAACAAATTAAAGGAACTTATGCCAGACCTGTGAAAAATAAGGAGTTGAGGAAGAATCATTAACCAAATTAGAACTATTCCTGTTAATATGATAAGCTTCCCAAAAGTCAAGTTCTAAAGGGGAAGAACATTTTTGAATAATTTTCCCAGAATTGAAATCAAAAGAGTGGTTGGAATTCCAACAATGTTGAGCAATGCTAGACTTATTCAGCTCTTGCTTTCGTACATAACCTTTATGCTCATTTAACCGAATTTTCAGAGCACGTTTTGTCTGTCCGATGTAAGAAAGGCCGCAACGGCAACTAATTTGGTAAATACCCCAAGTATTAAGTTGATCAACAGGATCTTTAAGAGAAGAGAAGGAAAGTTTGTTGCTAGGAGCAAAAACAACTTGAAATTGAAACCTTTTTAGGATTTTAGCAATATGAAAACTTACAGAATGAAAGAATGGTAACACAACCAAATCCTTTCTAGAAACCACATGATTGGGACCAGAAGTTTTTTTAGAAAGTTTGTTATGAATAGAATCAATTAAAGAGTGAGAAAATCCTCTATCAACAGCTACAGCTTTCAGATAGTTGAGTTCAATCTTGAGAAGCTCAGGAGAAGAGCAAATATTAATAGCACGATGGACAAGAGCATTAAAAGCCGAATATTTTTGGTTGGGAGGATGAGACGATAGTCTGTGAGGAGGTAAAGAAACAGCGAAAGGTTTACGATAGACAGAAGTTGTGAAACCAGACTCACTCCTAGAAATCAAAACATCAAGAAACGCGAGGCTACTATTAAGTTCTTTCTCACAAGAAAACTGGATATTAGAATCAATGGAGTTCATAATCGAAAGAGCATCATCAATACCTAACAAGTTACTGTCCGTTAGGACAAAACAATCATCCACATAACGAACATAAAATTGAAATTGCAATTTTTGGAATAGTTTTTCCTCAAAATAATGCATATAGAAATCACTTAAAATAGGACTAAGAGGACTTCCCATGGCTAGGCCATCTACCATAGCATAGAATTTACCATTAAATACAAAAGTGCTCTGTTGCAAGCACACACGAGTAAGAAAAACTAATTCCTCGATTTCCACAGAAGTAAAATGGAATTCAGAAAGCCTTTTCCTGAGGCAAGTCAAAGCGCCATCAACAGGAACATTAGTAAACAAAGAATTAACATCAAAAGAGGCCATAACCGAATTATTCGGAACGAAGTTATGAAGTTTCTTAACAAAATCGGTGGAATTTTTAACAGTGAAAACATTCCGACTCCTAAGTGGAGAAAACACAGAAACTAAATACTTGGAAAGTTTATATGAAGCAGTGCCAATATTGGAAACAATTGGTCTGAAAGGAATACCTGCCTTGTGTACCTTCGGTAAAGCATAGAAACGCGCACAATTAGCAACAGAAGGAATCACAGACCGTTTAGCAATCAAAGGAATAGAATGAACAGACTTAACAGCAGAAGAAATAGCTTTTAACTCCTTGTCGCTAGGATCTTTATAAATTTCAGAATAAGGACCAGAAGCAATTAAATCATCAGTTTTTTCAACATAAGATGATTTATTAAGAACAACAATCTGACCACCCTTGTCAGCTTTGGTAATGACCAAATCAGAATTTGAAACTAAATTATTGACACAGCGTTTCACAGAATGGGTAAAACCAATATTAGGAACTTTTGAATTGAAATCAACATTGGAAGCAATAAGATGCCGAACTGACTCTTTTTGAGTGGAAGTTAAGGCACTAAATTTGAAAGCTTTTTCAACCGGAGCAATAAGTTCAGAAAAAGAAGGCTTTTTAGCCAAAGCAAAATTGTTATTACATTTCAAAGCATTAATTTCATTACTATTCAAAGAAAATTTCGAAAGATTTACAACCGCATTCCTATTAACAAGAGGCAAATCAGCCGGAACAGGAACATTTGAATCGTTACACAACTTGGTAAATTTCTTATTTAAAGTAATTTTGTGACTGTCAGATGAATGAAGAGCTCTCGCCCATGACATTCTATCAATAGAATCAAAATCGAAATTAGAATTAGATACAGAAAGATGTAAATCATAAAGTTCACGTTCTATGAGCGAAAGTTTTTTCCTAGTTTCCTGGATAGAAGCTCTAAGTAAAGCTAATTTAGAACGAAAAATTACCTTATCAACCCTAACAGAAAACTATCACTTTAAAGTGTAATTTACCGCGTTCTGTTAGGGTTGATAAGGTAATTTTTCGTTCTAAATTAGCTTTACTTAGAGCTTCTATCCAGGAAACTAGGAAAAAACTTTCGCTCATAGAACGTGAACTTTATGATTTACATCTTTCTGTATCTAATTCTAATTTCGATTTTGATTCTATTGATAGAATGTCATGGGCGAGAGCTCTTCATTCATCTGACAGTCACAAAATTACTTTAAATAAGAAATTTACCAAGTTGTGTAACGATTCAAATGTTCCTGTTCCGGCTGATTTGCCTCTTGTTAATAGGAATGCGGTTGTAAATCTTTCGAAATTTTCTTTGAATAGTAATGAAATTAATGCTTTGAAATGTAATAACAATTTTGCTTTGGCTAAAAAGCCTTCTTTTTCTGAACTTATTGCTCCGGTTGAAAAAGCTTTCAAATTTAGTGCCTTAACTTCCACTCAAAAAGAGTCAGTTCGGCATCTTATTGCTTCCAATGTTGATTTCAATTCAAAAGTTCCTAATATTGGTTTTACCCATTCTGTGAAACGCTGTGTCAATAATTTAGTTTCAAATTCTGATTTGGTCATTACCAAAGCTGACAAGGGTGGTCAGATTGTTGTTCTTAATAAATCATCTTATGTTGAAAAAACTGATGATTTAATTGCTTCTGGTCCTTATTCTGAAATTTATAAAGATCCTAGCGACAAGGAGTTAAAAGCTATTTCTTCTGCTGTTAAGTCTGTTCATTCTATTCCTTTGATTGCTAAACGGTCTGTGATTCCTTCTGTTGCTAATTGTGCGCGTTTCTATGCTTTACCGAAGGTACACAAGGCAGGTATTCCTTTCAGACCAATTGTTTCCAATATTGGCACTGCTTCATATAAACTTTCCAAGTATTTAGTTTCTGTGTTTTCTCCACTTAGGAGTCGGAATGTTTTCACTGTTAAAAATTCCACCGATTTTGTTAAGAAACTTCATAACTTCGTTCCGAATAATTCGGTTATGGCCTCTTTTGATGTTAATTCTTTGTTTACTAATGTTCCTGTTGATGGCGCTTTGACTTGCCTCAGGAAAAGGCTTTCTGAATTCCATTTTACTTCTGTGGAAATCGAGGAATTAGTTTTTCTTACTCGTGTGTGCTTGCAACAGAGCACTTTTGTATTTAATGGTAAATTCTATGCTATGGTAGATGGCCTAGCCATGGGAAGTCCTCTTAGTCCTATTTTAAGTGATTTCTATATGCATTATTTTGAGGAAAAACTATTCCAAAAATTGCAATTTCAATTTTATGTTCGTTATGTGGATGATTGTTTTGTCCTAACGGACAGTAACTTGTTAGGTATTGATGATGCTCTTTCGATTATGAACTCCATTGATTCTAATATCCAGTTTTCTTGTGAGAAAGAACTTAATAGTAGCCTCGCGTTTCTTGATGTTTTGATTTCTAGGAGTGAGTCTGGTTTCACAACTTCTGTCTATCGTAAACCTTTCGCTGTTTCTTTACCTCCTCACAGACTATCGTCTCATCCTCCCAACCAAAAATATTCGGCTTTTAATGCTCTTGTCCATCGTGCTATTAATATTTGCTCTTCTCCTGAGCTTCTCAAGATTGAACTCAACTATCTGAAAGCTGTAGCTGTTGATAGAGGATTTTCTCACTCTTTAATTGATTCTATTCATAACAAACTTTCTAAAAAAACTTCTGGTCCCAATCATGTGGTTTCTAGAAAGGATTTGGTTGTGTTACCATTCTTTCATTCTGTAAGTTTTCATATTGCTAAAATCCTAAAAAGGTTTCAATTTCAAGTTGTTTTTGCTCCTAGCAACAAACTTTCCTTCTCTTCTCTTAAAGATCCTGTTGATCAACTTAATACTTGGGGTATTTACCAAATTAGTTGCCGTTGCGGCCTTTCTTACATCGGACAGACAAAACGTGCTCTGAAAATTCGGTTAAATGAGCATAAAGGTTATGTACGAAAGCAAGAGCTGAATAAGTCTAGCATTGCTCAACATTGTTGGAATTCCAACCACTCTTTTGATTTCAATTCTGGGAAAATTATTCAAAAATCTATGGTGGTTTAGCGGGTGACTAGCAATACACTTGAGGTTAAGTAACAAAACTTTAATTCAACAATAAACACGACTAGAAACAAGTTAAACATAACTAGAAATAACATAACGTATAAAACAAGTTAACTATCGGAAAACATTTGGTACAGTCGCGTACGAGCGAGCAAGTGCAAGTGGGAAGTAATCGAGATCAACAAAACGTGACTTCACTTCACTCTTCCCATTGGTCAAGTTGAGCAGCCTACCGCTGCAGTGGTCAAGGACGTACAAAAAATTTTTGCCAATCGATTTTTTATATATTCGACTTGATTTTTTTCCGCAATGAAACCTGCTAAAAATTATGCGTCCCGGGGGACGTGTAATAATTTTTTTTTTTGCGTTTCCACCTCCGACGTTTGAGTGTTTGATGTGCTATAGCGCTTCCGCGGTATTGATGCATGTAAGAGATTGCAGTAATTTTGGAAGTAATTAGCTTAAACTTCTTTAAACATAAAATTATTGCAATTAACTAGACTTAAAAATAACTTGTTTCTTAAACCCTTGGATGGGATTTTATTGAACACTAAAAATACAATAAACAAGGGGCAAAGTAATTGACTTTTAAAAAGTTAATTTATAGTTGTAAAGGGCAGAATGGAATAATTAATATTTAAAAGGCAGTTATTTTATTTTTTCAACTTTTTTTTAAATTAAAACATAAAATGTTCTTAAAAGAAATACATAATATTTATTCTTTTTTACTTTAATTAATACCATTATTTGTAGGCAACTTCTTACAAATAAAAATAAAGAAAACCTCAAATTTTTGAAAAAACCGAATAAAGCTTGAAAAAACCCAATAAAACCCGAAAAAGCCCTATAAAACCCGAAAAAACCCACTGGGTTGGTTTTTTTCAGAAAAAAACCCGGTTTTTTCCAACCCTGTAATAGATGGCATTACCATACTGCAAAACTGTAAACATTCTATAATTTAATTATCATTATTTCCTAATTAAAATTTTATTAGCATTGTAATTGTAATATGTTACTTATTACCGTAAAAACCTGCGTATCGGCTGCACCCGCGTAAGCGCCGCACCCGAAATTATAATTGCGTTGGAAAAACAAATCGCGGAAGCGCCGCAGCTCGCGTATGGGCGCATCGTAAATCTTCAGTGAAGAAACTTGCCATACAAAGTACACATTTATTCAAGCATTATTTACAAACCATATTAAAATTTATGGAGGAAAATAATCATTAAAAATATAATTAAAATGATATAAAGATGCAACAAGCATTAGGGGGAAAGGGAACTGCTACAACAACTGCACTGTGACTCTGTGAGAAAAGATAAAAGAACAAACCAGTGGGCCACACACACAGACACACAGTGATAAATTAGGGGAGGGTAGCGAGTATGCTTCAATTCTTTGTTCCAAGGGCAAACAAATTGTGCCATAAATCCCAGCCACTTTTCAGAGTTTCAAATTCTACTTCTCCCTTCTCCATTCCATTAGCACTACTGACTGACATGTTAATCCTCCCCTCCCCTCATCAAATGGTGAGAAGGCCTGTTTAAACCTTTCTTTGTAACTTTGGATTCCATTCCTTTTGTCCCTCATATCAATCAAACCACAGTAGCCCTTGTCACCCACCCTGCCAGTTCGCGCTTGTTAGTTTTCAAGGGAGAGCGACACCACCAGGGGGGGAGGGGGGTGCGTTGTAAAGAAGAGAGGAAAATATCCTTGGCTGTCTTGAGCTACTGTGGGTCTTTAACGTACTCCCCCACCCTTTATTTGTTTCCTTTAGATGCCCCAGCATGCGTTATCTCCCCACCCTATTGCCAGGTGACCTGGAGAGGGCCGTGGTAGCCTAGTAGTTAGCACGTCGGGCTTCCACCTGGAAGGTCGCGCGTTCGATACCCACTGAAGACCACCATGTATACTTGGAGATATGTGCATGTAAAATCCGTAGACCTCACTACCTCTCCCCGTGCGTAAGCAATCCTAAGGCCTCGGCTAACAGGTAGGGGTCTGGTGGAGAAAAGGTGACCTGGAGATAACTTTATTATTACTAAGTACTTTGCACCTGCTTTTCTCCCCTGCCCCCTAAAAAGATTTGCCCTTGGGAAAGTTTGAAAACAGGGATTCCAATGACCTTGGAATTGTTCAGTGAAGACGTTAATTAGAAATTCCTATTCATTCATTCCCTCTTGGAAAATCTGGTAACGTATTGACTTCTGGGCTTCAACAACTGAGAAAAAAATAGCGTATGGGCCGCACCATTGTATGAGCCGCAGTAAAGATTTAATTCACTTTTTTCGCGCATGAGCCGCGGCCGATTCGCAGGTTTTTACGGTATTTTTATTATTCTGTGAAAATCCTCACTATTCATTTAACATCATATTTACTGTTTTTATGTGAGCAGCGGGACTGTTGTGCAGCTGTGGAACTATTGTTGTCTTCTTTTTTATGTTGTACCAGAAAGATTGATCTCTTCATTCTAGAAACTATTAATGAATCAGTACTATTCAATTAGGTAAATTAAGATAAATTAAATGCCTGCAATATCAGCTAAACCGGACAAGATTCTAATTCACATCAACGACGGTTTTACATGCATGATAATCTTGAAAATGTTTCTCTTTAAATTTTTTTGTGACTCCGGAATGAGCATGGATAATCTGCTCACAGATATTCGAGAGTGTACTGTAAAGCATTTTGAGTTATTTGCCTTTGAAATCATGCAACCCTGCTTATGAGATGTTAAAAGTAAGATACAAATGCTTACAATTCTTAAAGACAGTTGCTTTAAAATTTTTGGGGCGTGTGTCAATTAACTTTCCGATTGTAAGATATGAATCTGCTCTCAGTCCGAACTTAATGTATACAAACTCTATTCTTGCCAAAATACAAATGTATGAGCTGTTGGAAACCCTTTGGGATAAAGCATGTACTGTGAAACCTGTGTAAGTTGACCACTTGGGGTCAGGGCATAAAATAAGATAGAAAGTGGGCGACAATAATGTCGCCCAGTGCCGAGATGCTGTCGCCCAGTCACAACAGATGGTGCCGGCAAAAAATAAATAAAAGAAAGACATATATTTTTTACAAAATGTCGTTTCTTCATTAAGGAAAATTAATTTTTCATTTTGCAATCCGGCATGTCTTCTTGAATGCTTCTTCAGTTTCCACTTTCTCTGGTTATCAATGCAAAGACGTTTTCTGAATGTATAAGTTTCAAAAATTTCTGACGGATACTTTAAGTTCTCCAACCCCCTAAAAATAACCTGAAATTGCGTTTTCAGAACTTAAAACTCGAAAAATTGCTGGGGAGAGGCGGCTTGCAATTAACAGAAAAAGATACTCTAATTGCATTTTTAGAACTTCAATGTCGAAAAAGTACCATACAAAGTAATTAAGAAATAAAGCTAAATGAGAAAGAGAGAGAGAATAGCTAGATTATAAATTTGAAGTTAGAGGGGAAGTGTGTATACGGAAAAGTAGGCTCGTCTAATTCTAGACGGAACTTCTAGTTAAAATTTCAATTGTGAAAATTTTTCGGAGGGGGGGGGGGGAGCCTTTGAAAAATATTTCACTATTCAAGAATTGTCCTTCATCACTAACTATTCTAATGATACGTAAATTCAATGTTAAATTTAAATAAAAGGCTTTATTTACAATATTTACAACTTAGAACTCAAAATTAACATAACAAATTAGCTACTATCAAGAAGTAGTCAAATTTCACGTTCAAGCATACAAGAAAATCGAGAATCCAGGAAAATCTCCCCTTCAACAAAACTTCTGTCCGTTTATATACACTTGACTACTGCGCCTCCTATAGGCCATTTGCCTGTTTCATAGGAAAGAAAACGAAAAACATGCAAATTAGTTAACAATTCCCCCCCCCCCCCCCCCCGATGAACATAGGTTCATCAAAAACATAAAAGCATAATATCCCAAAATGGTTAAACTTTATAACTTCAGGATTCTTCTGAAAATAAAAAAGAAAAAATCATTAAACATTCATAAACAATTTCAAGTATTTAACAATAAGAATAAACAAGATTTTCAGTTCAAAAAAGTTTCAGTTCGAAGAATCTCTTATCTCCAAATTATAAAGTAGCTGTACTGGTCGTTTAATTATGGAATTTCCTGTTTTTACAAACCAGGAGCGAACTTCACCATTTCTTCCTAGGAAGATTTCCATAATTTTTCCCAGTTTCCAGAACGTTCGAGGAAGATAAGCATCATGAATTAACACCACATCATTTACCTCAAAATTGTGACGTTTGATTTGATTCGTCTGATGTGCTGATCTCAGATTAAGTAGATACTCATTTCTCCAACGTTTCCAATAGTGGTTTAAAACAACTTCTCGTAAACGTAGACGTTTAAATAAATTCTCTTTAGTTCCAAGTAAATGTAAATCATTAACCTTCAAAAGAGGTAAACTGATAATTCGTTTTCCTATTAAAAAATGAGCAGGTGTAATGGGAGATGGTTCTTCGAATTCAGAATATACATAAGTTAAAGGACGAGAGTTGATTATGGCCTCTATTTCAATTAGAACAGTTTCTAACTCACTCAACGTCAAGGAAGCTCTTCCTATACTTTTACGTAAGCTAATTTTCACGGAGCGAACCATTCGTTCATAGAACCCGCCCCACCAGGCTGCGCGTTCCACAATATACTTCCAAGTTATTCCAAGCGAAGAATAGAATTTTTTAACATCAGGATGGTTGGATGGCTCTCCACATTTCTTTCAATTCTAACTCTGCTCTTTTAAACGTTTTGGCATTATCCGAATAGATTATAGAACACAATCCCCTTCGGGAAATAAATCTACGAAATGCTAATAAAAATTCTGAAGTTGTCATGTCCTTTACAAGTTCTAAATGAATTGCTCTCGTAATAGCGCAGGTAAATAACAAAATATAATATTTAATTTCACTCCCCTTCACATATAGTGGGCCAGCAAAATCCAGACCTGTGTTCGCAAATGGTGGGGATTCGTTAATTCTGTCACCAGGAAGAGGAGCTATTACTTGTTGACCAGAACGAACATTAAATTTTTTACAAACATTGCAACTATTGAGAACTGATTTTACACATTGCCTTCCCTTTAGAATCCAAAATTTTTCACGTGTTTGTACCAAGGTGTCGGCAACTCCAGAATGCAGAACTCTTTCATGCGAATCCCTTATTACCAACTTGGTAAAGGCATGTTTATCAGGAATTATAATGGGATGCTTACTGTAAAAAGGTAATTCAGACTTTTGTAGCCGGCCTCGTACTAAGAGTAGACCCTCGTCTGACAACACTGGATTTAATTGGAGTATATTAGATTCTTTGGGAATCGCTTTTTTCGAGGCTAAACAATGTATGACTTCATTAAACTTTTCCCTTTGAACTAATTTTAACCAGTAGATCTCTGCGCGTAATATTTCTTCAGATGACAATTCTTCAAAATTTCTTCCATCAATTTTTACTTTAATATTAAAAATAAAGCGAAACACCCATGCAGTTACGCGATAAAGCTTTTTTAAGGAACTATATTTTGATAAATTCAAAATAGGAACGTTATTTTGATTAACTACACAAGACAAAATGTTCATTGCTTTTCGCGAAAGCTCTTCGGAGACATCATGCAATTTTTTTGCATTAGGTTTAAAACTTGGCCATTGACTTTCAGACAAGGAAATATGTTCAGGACCACTCCACCAAATTTTAGAATTGATTAATTGCTTGACTGAACAACTTCTCGTAATTAAATCCGCGGGGTTATTTCTACCTTTGCAATATCTCCATGAATTTTGATCAGATAACTTGCATATTTCTGCAATGCGGTTGTTTACAAAGGGTTTCCATTTCTTTTTCCCACCCTTGATCCAATGCAGAACGATCTCCGAATCTGTCCAGAAAACTGTTAGTCACTAGAAGATGACTCTTAATATAAACTGCAATTCTTGCCCCAATAAGTGCACCCATTAATTCAAGTCGGGGAAGTGTCAGTTTTTTATTTATAGGAACGACCCTTGATTTAGACATAACAAAGCTTGATTTGAAAATATCTTTAGATATTTGATAACGCAAATATGCTACTGCACCATACGCTTTTGGGTTTGCATCAGAGAAAACATGTAGCTGTGAAGTCGCGTTTTCCCTTACAACTAAGGAATCAAAATAATGTCTTGGAATGGTCAATAACTTTAGATCCTTTATTTCGGAATTCCAAGTTTTCCAGTAGCTTTCTAGCTCACTAGAAAAGTTTTCATCCCAATCTAATTTCGCTACCCACAAATTTTGCATGAAGCATTTTATCCGAATGACAAAAGGTGCTATGAATCCAACAGGATCAAAAATCATAGCTGCGATTCTTAAAACATCTCTTAGTACAGCAGTCGCTTAAATTTGATAACAAGTGACACAAATCTAAGCTTAAAGTGTCGTTTTCGGTATTCCAGGTGAGTCCTAACACTTTTAGGGAAGTATTGGTGCAATTAAATTGATTAGCAATGCAAGATTTCTCATTCCATAATGCTCTAAGTTCTTCAGAATTAGTTTCAAATTTTCTTAAGTTCATTCCCCCTTCCGTCATAATTTCAACAGCTTCCGTAGTTAACTTCAAGGCTTCTACAGCAGTGTTTTCACCAAAAAATAAATCATCAACAAACAGATACGAATTAAGCATATCAACTGTTTTCCTATGAGAAACTGTATATTTACTAATGTGATGCTTTATTGTACTAGCAAGAATAAAGGGACTACAAGTAACTCCGAAAGCAACTCTGGTCATTCTATAAGGAACAATTTTTTCAAGGTTATCAAATTCTTTGTAATACAAAAATCTTAAATAGTCACGATCCTCTTCAGCTATAGATATTTGGAGAAATGCCTTTTCAATATCTGCGGAAAATGCAATTTTATGTTCACGAAACTTTAAGATTACAGATAACACAGGTGGATTTAGATTAACACCAGAATTAAGGCATTCATTTAGAGACAAGAAATTTGCGGTTTTGGCTGGGATGCGTCATAAACTATACGCATTTTTGTAGTAGTTTTATCTTCACGAATGACAGGTCTATGTGGCATGTAATAACAGTCAATATTAAGAAATTCTTCAGGACAGAACTCTATAATACCTTGCTTAAATTGATCCCGTAAGATCGAGTTATAATCTTCAAATAAGGATTTGTTCGTAAAGAATTTATTTTCTAAATTAGAAAACCGTGCTTTGGCTACTTCTAAATTATTTCTCAATAACTCACGCGAATCTTTCCATAACAAGCGCGTTTCATAGCGACCATTTACAAATTTTGAATTCTTTTGAAAATCCTTTACTACTTCTAAATCGCTAAAATTCATTTCATCTTTTTCAGCAATACCAATGGATTCTAAATCCCAAAAAGCTTTTAACTGATTATTTATATTTTCAACTGACATTCTGAAACAGTTTATGCCCTTTTTATTAGAATCTGTTCTCCCTTGTACAGTGTGTCCAAAAATAGTTTCCGCGACGTACAATTCTTTCGTTAAATTTTCCACAATTCCTTTTTGAATTTTCCAAAGAAAATCAGAACCTAGCAATATGGTTATTTCCGATTCAAGACCCATATCAGAAGGCATACAACCCCTTTTCCGCATGGTTTCTATTATTTCCATTTCTACAGGTTTTATTACAGCGCCAGTAATTTCAGGTACTACAAGAGCTTCAATTTCAACAGAATTACATGGTTGTACAATACTGTTAAGTTGAAGAACTACCACCTCATAACATGATTCATAGGGTAGTCTCTGTCCAAAAGGATAGACTAATAAATTTTCTTCCCTTATAGGTTTCAATTTCAACTCCTTCGCTAAGGATTTTTTTATGAAACACCTTTCAGATCCGCTATCACATAGGATTCTAGTTAAAATGCATCTATTCCCAGCAGATACCGAAACACAACACGTTTGCAACAGCGTAGATTTATTTTGCTTAAGTTTCTGCTCCGACATCATAGATACGATTGTATTCTGTTTTTCATGTTCAGAATTTTCTACTTTCTTCTCTTTTAAGCAAAACAAACTATTATGATCGCAACTACCGCATTTCGTGCAAGGATTTATTTTTAATCTACAATTAGTTGATAAATGAGATTTAAAAAAACATTTATAACAACGTCCTTCCTTTCTTAATTTATACCTTTTTTGTTCATCCGTGAATTTTGTACAGTTTAATCCCGTATGTTCGGAACCTTTACAAAAAATACAAAACTGCTTTACAGTGGTATTTAAGGCTGCAGCTGAAGGCAGACGTTTGCTTTGGGAAACATTTTGATGTTTATTTTGAATACTTTCAGGAACTTTGTAGGAATTATTTATTAAACTTGTAGCTTCGCGACATCTAAGTTCGTCTTTAATAAAATCAATTAATTCTGTAACTTCCGCATCTTTATCAGGATTTAGTTTTCTGTGAAATTCTAATATTAAATTTTCGGGTAACAATTTAAGCAATATGGGCAATAACAAATGACCATAAGAACCTGATGTTACTCCCAAAGCTTCAAGATTTCGAACACTTACTTCAACATTATCATAGAGTTTCCTTAACCCCTTAACATTATTGCAAGATTTTACCGCTTCAAGATTTAATATTTTATTCATGTGGCAACTGATAATATTTTCACGTCTTCCATATCTTTCTTCAAGCAATTTCAAGCAAACCTTATAATTTTTATCAGTTAATTGAAATCGTGCTACAACATTATATGCGGGTCCAGACTGCAAAGACCTTAAATATTGAAATTTTTCTATGTCAGTTAAAGATTCATTCGAATCTATAGCATTAGAAAACGTGTTGAAAAACTCGAGAAACTGACTCGAATCTCCGTTAAATTTATCAATACATAGCTTAGGCAACTTAACTGCAGATACCTTTTTATTTTCAATTACTGAATCATTGTTCGTAACATTAATTTCATTCCGCTCAAAGTCAATGTTACATTTTCTTAATGTATTTTTAAGCTTAAATTTTAAACTTAATATTTTATCAGAATATTCTTCAACCGAATTCACCTCTTTCAAGTATTCTTGTTTTTCGGTTATTAAACCATCAATTTCCGAATTGTAATCTTTTAACAGTTTTTCTTTTTCAAGTAAAATTTCCAAGGATTCACATAAAGCATCAGAATTTTTTTCTTCAATAGGAGCCTCAAACAGTTTATCACATTTTGTTACTAATTTAGTTATAGCGGCTCTAACTATACCACGTTTTTCTTTTAATTTATCTAAGGATTCCATACTTAGGTATAGTTTCTTCAATTACTTTAACCACTTATACTGTTTGTTCAGCAAGTAAGAAAAAGTCAAGCTTACCTTCTTTTCTGATCTGCGGGTTTTTCGGCACCAAAAATGAAAAATATTTCACTATTCAAAAATTGTCCTTCATCACTAACTATTCTAATGATACGTAAATTCAATGTTAAATTTAAATAAAAGGCTTTATTTACAATATTTACAACTTAGAACTCAAAATTAACATAACAAATTAGCTACTATCAAGAAGTAGTCAAATTTCACGTTCAAGCATACAAGAAAATCGAGAATTCAAGAAAATCTCCCTTTCAACAAAACTTCTGTCCGTTTATATACACTTGACTACTGCGCCTCCTATAGGCCATTTGCCTGTTTCATAGGAAAGAAAACGAAAAACATGCAAATTAGTTAACAGCCTTTAATACCACTAAAAATGAACTTCAATTTCAAAAAAAAAAAAATATCAGGAGAAAAACCCGACTCCAGCCTCCCCCCCCCCCCCCTCCCCAACTTTACTATAGCCTAAAGTTTCAGTTTTAGACTGTCAGTTATGAAAATTTCTGGGGTAGAGCCCACACTCCTTCCTCTAACGTTACCAGATATAATTAAACATTGGGTTTTTAATACTTCAACATATTAATTGAATTATATGTTTGTATAAACTGTCGCAAACTAAAATTGCGGTAGACTGAACATGTTACGTCGTTGATCAGTCGGCCGGCTCCTGTGGCAGTTTCAGGAGGCACCGAGTTTTGCAATGTCAAAACTTAAAAAAATCACATTTTCCCCCTTTTATAGTGAAACATAAATCATGCAATGCTCAAACAATACAATAGTTTTTCTTTTACAAATTTTCAAAGCATCCTTTTGAGAAGAAGCGGGCGGGGGTGGGGGCGTCTCCTATGGCCTCAAAATGCACCAGTTTGCATATAGTCTTCAAAATCCCTGGACCCCCTTCAACTGTTAGAATTTCATATCTCCGGTTAAGGAGGGACCTTTCATATGGCTTTACCCCCCTAAATGTTGAGCTGAACCGCTAATGCGGTTGGGAACGCTTCTTATGGATTTATGAGCGGCCCCCTAATGAAAAAAGCTCAAAAAGATAACCAACACATAAAAGCGTATGAAATATGAATAATAATTGGATGCAGGGAGGAGGGGGTAATTTGGATTTTTTCTTTAATTTCAATTTTTTTTACATAATATTTGATTAAGAGATTGATGCATGATTTCTTATACAGCACTATGAAATGAAAAAATAGCCAAACAATGGCTTAATATATTGCTTGAATAGAAGTCGATATTTAAAGGTTTCCTGAAAAAGCCCGGAATTTCCACCAAATACGCAGATGGGCTAAGCTTTTTCAAAAAAAAAAATTTTTTTACGGTATACAGTAAACGGTGTATAGTAGGAAAAGTCGCAAAAACAGTTTAACATTGTTAAAATATATACACAATTTAATTCAAACAACCTCAACGGATAATGATTTTTTAAATTGTGGGGGGGGGGGGTTATGGACATTAGGGGAAGCAGACCTTTTTGTCACCCAGTGAAAATTCCTTAAAATATGCTCTGCTTGGGTGCAGCACTTTAGTGTTAACTTATAGAGGGTGAAGAGGTAATTGCATTCCTGACAAATTGGTCAACTTAGACAGGTGGTCAACTTTACAAGTTTTACTGTATAACATTCAATGTTGCTGATAGTGCAAATCTTGACTTGCTATAGCTTAGTTCGGCTATTATATAGTGTATCCATTGAATAATTACCAACGTTGTTTCTTTTACAGAAGAATGTCCGAATTTGTTTCACATTCGTTCTAGTAACGCTATGAATTACCTGTTTAGGAAATCGTTCATAGAAGTGAGTAATAATCAGTTTGTTACTACTATTAATTATAGTATAAAATTTCAATTTTAGGAATATCTGCTTTCACTGTAATACACTCGATGCTAATGTAAATGCTAGTGTAGTAGCCCATGCCATTGCAATAAAAAAGTTTAGAATTAAATATTTCATAACAGTTCATAACTGAGGTTTCTCCTAGAGCACAATATACTTTACTGCACTGGACTTGGATGATGATCTGCAAGTTCATCACTTTAATTCTATATATAGATAATAAATTAATATTTGTCAAGAAAAGTTATGTAAGTTTAAATCGGAGGTTCCCAAACTTTTTTTTTTCGTGGACCACTTTCAAAGTTTAGCTATTTTCGGTAAACCCCCTGCTGCTACATTTCTACTGTATTCCCAAAACTCCTAAAAAAATATCACCCTAAATTGGGAGTGTTAAGAAGAAAAAAAAAAGTAGCACATTTTCTTGTGTCCTATTTATTAAAATAATACTTGTGATTATACAAAATTATAAACATTTATTATAACAAACAATCAATAATTGGCAAAAAATCAACAATGAACTGTGAAATGTAACTAGTCATGCTTTCAATGAGACGGACGCACTTGATGAATTGACATCAAATTATCAATATTTGGCTTCAATTTTGTAAGAAGTAATCTCAAATCTCCCTGTTCTGTGATGTTCAATCTGCTCCTTTTTTTTTTGTTAATAGGTTGGTAATGGCACTAAAACTTCGACAAGATATGACGAGGGAAGCGCTATCAAAACTTTTCTTGCAATTTCCCACAGCCCAGGATGTTTTTCGGGGATTTCTGCCTGCAGACAAAATGTTTGATAGCCTTTTTAAAATTTCACCTTCAGTTCCTCGTTGGTACTGAGCTCAAGTAGCTCCTCTTGTAATAGCACATTCGCCTCTTCCGTTTCATCAAATGGGGTTATGATCCATGGTGGTATTTCCATCGTCAGAATATCTTCAAATCTAATTTTGAAGTCATCATGCAGGGTATTTAAATGTTGAGCGTATGTCTGAATATCCTCATCAAGACATTCTATCTGTGACAAGTGGGAGAATTCACGCCGACTAATATTTTGCTTCATTAGCAAATTCAATTTCAATTTACAAAGAAAAGCCGAAATCACAGCCTTTGTTTTTATTAAATTCAGGCTGTCCCCTTGTAACTGCAGGTTAAACTCATTGAATTTTATGAACAAATCTCTTAAGACTCGACATGTGGTGTACACTTGTACTATTATCTATTGTTCTACTCAATTCTGTATTTGAACTTAGTCTCGAATATTTTTGAGTACCTACCTAGTGAGTGATGCTACCTGCCTACGTTGATAGGCAAATCCAAGCCAAAATTTTTGTTCTTTATTATGAAAACCAGTAAATTTTTCGTGGACCCCCCTTACAACTTGTGAACCCCTGTTTTCTTTTCACCTCTATGACAAACTATTTCTCTAAAAAAAAATATTGCAGATCATAATGCGGTAGATAAAGGGTTAAATTATATATAACTTAAAAAAGATATGAATATTAACTGTAGTCTTGGGGAAATATGGCCAGTATGGAGATAAGAACAAAATATAAGAAAAATAAAGCAAGGAAATGTCAAAAATGAGTTATTATTTTTTAAATATAGTAAACTAATTCAACATTTTCCTTATCATTTGTATTCTTGTAATTTGAGAATTAATACATAATGACATATTTATACATATTTGCAGCTGACGTTTTGGAACAAATTTGTAAAAGAATTATGCCCAATGATTGTATAGAGGTATACTCTTTGATAAATTAACCTCAATAATTTTAAACTTTAAAATTTAATGAACTACGGTTTAATTTTGACCACTTGTGGAATTATAATAAAGTTTTGGCCAAAGACATTATAAATTCACATACACATCAACGGAACAGTTTTAGAGCTGAAATAAGAACATATTTCAAAAGTGGAATTAATCGATTTGTGCTGAACTGCTCAAATTTATTATTTACATGCATATTTATGGTTGTTTAAATCAAACTGTTGATTCTAGAAACATTTTACTGTTTCTCCAAGGTTTGATTTTATGTTTTTAGTACATTATCTATTATTTAAAAAAAGAAGATATTATTATTCTATTTTTGTTTTAATGCAAAATAAAAATATAAAATGAAATCACTGCTGTTGTATTGATCTTAGAGTTTATTTTGTAGTTATTCATTTTAAATTTTTACTGTGCAGAATTCAATAGGTATTGAAGCATGGGAAGAACTAACAAAGGTAAGAATTCCTTTTTTATTTTACTCAATTGAGTTTTAAGCTTCATTATATTCTTTTAATTTGCAAGCTTATACTTTTAAAGGAACTTGATTTTTAAAGTAATAAATATTTCATGTAATTTTAGCACATTTTCCCAAACTCTTTCTTGTTAATATCAGTTTTCGTGAGTTTTTTATTTTAATCAGATTTTTAAAATATGAATTGGATTTTTTTTAATCTTTTTTTAAACAGACCTTGAGGATTTTGGATACTATTTAAGTTACACTCATAAAAATAATATGACATGCTAGACATTATGCAAAAGCACATTTTAAGCTAATTTCACTGCAGTAGATATTTTTTAATAATAATATAGATAAACAAATTTTAATACAATGCATGATTCAAATGAAATTTAACTCCACCATGAATAATAATAATAGTAACACTCTTTTAAGTACGGAAAAGTGAACATGTTTAATCTGCAATTTTTTGTTGTTGAAAGCTTTAACAAATCAAACAATAGTATGCATTTAATTTTACATTGAGTGCACTTTATTAATTTTTCTATCTTAAAAATAAAAAAACTTGAAATGTTTTTTGACTAACCCGGGTACTAAAATCATATGCTCACTCCATTACTAAAAACTGAACCTTTTTGTTTTAATCAGATACCTTTATATAAAATTTCCAATATGAAAAAAATATTTTACAGGGGGGGGGGGGACCTTAAGCTATTCTGGAACATTGATGAAATGTTTCTTTAAGAATATGCATTCTAAATTTTAAGCAAGCATTAAATACTATCATTCTTGATTATTTATTGTGTGGTGGTATACATTAAATAGATCTAAAATGCTATTTTTTAAATTAAAAGCACATAAATTGGATTGTTGTTATGAATTGCAATGATAATGGTTCAATGAATTATGCTTTGCTGTTATGATATCTGAAGAATAGTAATGTAGTAAAATAAAAAATAAAAATTTCTAAAGTTATGAAAAATGTTATACACACTGACAGAGGAACTTATGAAGTTTTGCTTGAAATGGAGGTTATAAATGCAACAAAAGTTATGTTCAGAACAACACTTTCTAACACAAAAATCAATTTTTAAGAAAAATTTTCAAAAATGATTTTAATCAAGGATTTTAAAAATTGCTTGATTATACTCGTGATTTAAATCAAGCTGATTTGAACCAGCAAACCCTAGTTGATATTGCTATGCCATGCAGGGCCTGATTTCACACAGGGCACTCGGGGCACGTGCCCAGGGCCCCCTGATTTTTGGGGCCCCCAAATAGTTTAAAGTCACAAAAAAAATTTTTAAAAAATTCTCTAAAACGTTTATTATTTTTTTTTTCTTGTGACGGAGAAAGGAGAAATTTATTTTGGGAACTGTTCCTTTAATGTACCTTTAAAGAATTTTATTGTTTGTATAAGATGATCATAAATTTAATAAGTAGGGTAATTTTATTATTTGGTTAACATACTATAGTAGTATGTATGTATGTATATATATATTGACAAGAAACAGAGTTTGTGTCCTGCTGGTTAATGGTGTGAGACTTACTAATGCCATTCAAGGGCTTTAATGTGTCGTAACACTTGTCGCTTACAACTTGTCGACACACATTTACAAACATATTTGATCCAAACCCAGGAATAGTTAGTGATAGGTTCACATCATACCCACGGCACCACAAAACGCAGCATTTTAGTGACAGTACTTTTTTAAGTGTTATTACTGTAGCAAAAAAATTTAATTTTTCAGTTCAAGCAACTTGGCGGGCCCCATTTTTTCCTGTGCCCTGGGCCCCCAAATTTGTAAGTCGGGCCCTGATGCCATGCTTTTAACTTGTGTACTACATTGAATGTTAATCAAAATAAGAAAAAAGTAGTACAAATTTTGTATTAACAAAATAAAGTTTTTATCAGTGCATGTTGTGCACATCTGAGACAAATATTAATACATGTCATAAATGTTGATGAAAGGAAATAAGAAAAATGAGGCAAGTTTGACTACTGGCAAGTTTGAATCAAAGTTAGAAAAGCATCCTTCAGGGTTCGTACGGTCCTTAAAGGTCCTTAGAAAGTCCTTAATGTTCATTTTCATTTTTAAGGCCTTAAAAAGTCCTTAAATAGTCCTTATTTTTTATTTCAGGTGCTTTTTTTTTTTTGTTAAAATTAAGAAGGTACATATGCGCTCTATTTGCTTTGCTATCTTTTGTATTCTTCACAAGAATCAAACTTCTTTCATTTCAACTACTTAATCGAACCTCAAATTTGGTCTGCTCGAGCCCGGGCCCATGTTCTGGTCTGTTGGGTACAAACCCATTATATTTTTATTAGTTCTCAGTACACTTGTAATGTGAAAGTATTTTAAACTAGTAATGTAATGTTTTCATTGAGGTTTACCTGTTTCCTTTGTGTGAACGGCTTTAAAGTCTCAGGCCATTCTTCAGGCACACGGTTTTTTCAAAATCCTCGCGCCATAATAGCAATGGCGAGCGAGAACGATGTCAACAATTGCAATGTGTTCGATCCGGTGTTGCCAAACCGGAAGAAAGTTTCTAGGAATACACGACCGCATGGAGGAAAGACCAGTTTCATCAACTATGCAAATGAAGTGAAAGTTGAAGTGTTTGATTATGACGTCACTAAGATCGGACGGGTATAAAAGCACGATGCACGAACTCTCTCAGGCTCTCTTCTGCTCGGTCGACCCGACACGTGTAGCATCTGCCAACTACTTGGGCGTTTGCTCGCTGAGAGCTCGCCGTTCGGCTTGAACAGCCCGATGTTGTAGTGATAGGCATTCTTATTTTGTGCCATGTGGCCGACCCATTGATGTTGGAATTATTTTTGAATGATCGTATTCCGGGCAGGTCGTGTATTTCAGCTTACAACTGGCATGTTAAGAAATTAGAATGTTGGCGATAGATGCTTGTAAATAGTTACTTTTAGAAAAGTTTTTAATTGTTTTTTCAAAGGTAATTTGGTCTTTAAAATTTGTTGACCTCACTTACATCTACTTTTAAAAATTGTTTGTCTTCAACTACCCAAGATGTCATTTGTTCAGTGACTATCAACTACCTGAGTTTGTTTGGAAGAATTCACTGAGTTTTCACTTTGTTTTCATGGAAGAATTCAAGTATTTTCTTCATTTAATCCCGATTCAAATGTGAAGGTGTGACATTGGACTCTTGAAAAAAAAAAAAATCTATCTTCATGTATATTGAGAAAAATTGTTGGACGACTGACTGAAAGTAATGTGCTGTGATCAACATATTTTTTTAAAACCAAATCCTTGTCCGTTTGTAAACCACCATCGGAATCCATGTGGTAATGTATGTTTTTGTTCAAAATATTTAATAATAGTTTGTAAATAAATCCAATTTTTTCATAAAAATGTTTCCTGTATATCTCCTGCTGACACAACCTCTAAAAGCTCATGTTGGATATTAATTAAACTTAGAATTTTTTGAATCTAAAAGAAAAATTAATTTTTAAGACCAACAGATTGGTAGCAGAGCGTGGTTACAAGTGTCAGTATTTTTGGAGAATCAGGTAAACAAATTGAAAAATTATGGATAGGGACTATAGAAATATAGTTAAACTTAATTCCCGCAATTGGGCGACCTGGTCCAAAAATATGAAGATGGTTTTGATTGAGCGCGATTTGTGGGAAATAACCCAAACAAAATTGATTGAAGGCGCTACTCCAGAGGTCAGAAAACGTAGGGGCCAAGCCGTGGCAATAGTCTATCTGAATATTGAAGAGGACTTAAAAAGATTGATAGATGACCTGGATGACCCATATGAAGTTTGGAGTGCATTAAAATTAAATTTCGAACCTCCATCTTTGGCCAGGGTTGCCGGGTTGTGGGAAGAGTTTTTTTCATGCAGGATTTCCGATGGTGAAACCATAGGCATATATGCCGCCCGCCTGAAGAACATCCTGAGACAATTGACCGATAACGGTTATAATATGGACGAAAAATTAAAATCGTTCCAATTAATTAGAAATTTACCGCAAAATTTTAAGGGAATTGTTCAGGGGATATATAGGTGGGAGGAAAGTAAATTTAATTTTCAAAATGTATTAACAGAACTTTTGGCAGAAGAGGGAAGAATAAAATATATGGGGGATGAATTTTCAGGAGCCGGTAATTCTAGGCTCGATGCTTTTACCGCGAAAAGTAAGCCTTTCACAGAAAGGAGAGCAGGTAAAAGTCGCATTTGTTTTTCCTGTGGGAAAAAGGGTCATATTGCCGCTCAGTGTTGGAGCAAAAATAAAACTAAGAATAAAGTGGGGAATCAAAATTTTGAAAAATCTAATAGAAATCCTCAAGCGGGTATGTTTTGTACAGTTTCAAACATCCCGGAAGTACAAGCCAACAGTACAGACGTAAACCAAACGAATTCCGACTGGATATTAGACACGGGGGCAACTGCCCATTTTTCAAAAGACCGTAGTCTGTTTACAGAGTTTAAACCCGTCGCGAATACTCAAATGGAAGTTGCCGTTGGTAACGTACTTAGCAAAGTTGAGGGAATAGGAAAAATTATTTTTCAAATTTTGTCGGACGGTCAAGTTGTGACCATAACTTTGAACAACGTATATTACGCTCCAACACTGAGGCGCAATTTATTGTCAGGTTCATGTATTGACAATTATGGTTTTGTATTAAAATGGTATCCAAGTAGGATATGTGTTTTTAATAAGGAAAAAGTTAAATTGTTTACTGCCCAATTATCAAATAAATTGTATTATGTAAAACCTTTCAAATATCTAAATGTTCAAAGTAATCATGTTTATACAGAAGTCAATTCTGTGGATGTGAAAAACAGCAATTTGAACCTGGGATTGTGGCACGAGCGATTTTGCCATTTAAATGTTGATTCAATTATAGAAACAAGTAAATTGAATTGTGTTCACGGACTTGAATTTAAGGACAGGCAAAGGCCTGATTGTGAACCTTGTATTTTGGCTAAAAAGAGAAGTTGCTCGTACAAGCCCATCCCAGGGGTAAGGTCAAAAGCCCCACTGCAATTGATCCACATGGATTTAGCTGGGCCACTCCCCCATGAGTCATTAGGCAGCAAGAAATACATTTATACTCTGATTGACGATTTTTCTAGGAAGTCAACGGTGTATTTTTTAAGGTCCAAAGACGAGGCCTTCCAATTTTTTTTAAGGTTTCAACGGAGAGTTGAACGATTTTTAAATCGAAAAATTTTGGCAGTTCGTTCGGATAATGGGGGGGAGTTCAAAAATTCAACATTTGAAAGTCACCTTTCCAAAGAAGGGATAAAAATTGAGAGAACCAACGCATATTCACCGCAACAGAACGGTGTTGCGGAAAGGTTCAATTTGACCCTAATGAATGGCGTAAGAGCCATGCTTAAAGACTCAAATTTACCCGAGGAGTTTTGGGCGGAAGCCGCATTATGTTTCAACTATGTGAGAAACCGCACAGTCCTAAAAGACAGGGGAAAAACCGCATTTGAGTTATTCGGCGGAAAGAAACCCTCGGTTAAACATTTAAGAAAGTTGGACATGCGGGCCAAAAAGGGCATAATGGTTGGATATGCAATTCAAACCAAGGGCTATAGAATCTGGGACCCAGAGGAAAGGAAAGTGACTGAAACAATAAATGTTGATTTTAAAGAGAATTTAAAATGGGGGGAAGAAAATTTTTTTAAAGTAAATAAAGACGAAAATTATTCTTTCATAAAACCCCTAAGTGAAATAGAGCAAGAAAAGAAAGATGAGCAAGTAATTCCGTCAACCCCGTGCAATGAAATAAAATGGGTGAGGGACGCAGTGAAAAGGAAAACTGGAGACCGTGTAGATATTTACTATTCTATTATGGGCCAAAAAGTAAAGCTCAGGTCAAATCAGGATGCCCGAAAATACTGCAATGCCAATAATATAATTTTTGACCCAACAATTTTTGATTTCAGCACTAAAAATGAAAAAAAAGGGGGAAGTTTCAAAATTACAGGAAAAGGACGGAAGTCCAGATGAAATAGAACCGGAGGCAAACCTAATAGAAATTGAAATTCCTCGCTCATATAAGGGATGTCTAAGAACCCCAGAGGTAGAAAATTGGAAACAAGCAATGGCAGATGAGATCGGCGTAATTCAGGAAAGGGGGGTTTGGGAATTGGTCCCACCACCTAAAAAGAAGCCAGTTTTGAGCAGCCGATGGGTTTACGATATCAAAAGAAATGATAAAAACCAAATCGTAAGGTATAAGGCCAGACTTGTAGCCATGGGGAATCGACAAATAGAAGGGGAATCATATTCAGAAGTATTTAGTCCGGTTGTTAATTTTATGCTCATACGTACATTTTTTGCAATTTTTATTAGCTTTTTAAAATGGCAGCATTTTCAGTTAGATATAAAAAACGCGTACCTATATGCTGACCTGGAGGAAGAAATTTACATGAAACAGCCGCAAGGCTTTACCAATTTAGAAAAATCAGATCACGTATGTAGACTGAGAAAATCACTTTACGGATTACACCAATCTGGGAGGAACTGGTACCTTGAAATAGATGAAGTTCTCCATAAATTAGAATTTTTAAAGTTAAATTGTTGTAATCGTATTTATACTAGAAATAGTGAAGTGTTTTTACTCATTTACGTTGATGATATCTTGATTTTTGGTAAAAATGATAATGTAATTAAAAATGTTGTAAATGATCTAGGGAAATACTATGATATAAAAGAATTAGGCAGGACGCGAAAGCTTTTGGGGGTTGAATTTGTAGAAGAAGGGGGGAATATTTTTATTCATCAAAATACTTATATCAAAAAGGTTTGTGAAATGTTCGAGCATTACGTATACCCGTATTCGACGCTTCCGATTGCAAAATGTGTGATCTTGTCCAAAGAGGATTGTCCGCAAAATGAGGATGAAGTCAGGGAAATGAATAGTATTCCTTTCAGAAATTTGCTCGGTTGCTTGTCGTATGTTGCCGGAAAAACAAGGCCGGACATTTCCTATACTGTTAACCTTCTATCGCAATTTCAGGCCAACCCAGGTAAAAAGCACTGGATTTGTCTACTAAGACTTTTGGGGTATTTAAAATATACCTGTTTTTATAAACTAAATATCAGTGCAATTGACAAGATTATCATAAATGGGTTTGCTGACTCAGATTATGCAGCAAATAGGGACGATAGAATTTCAATGGGGGCTTTAATAGTTTTTTTAGACAAGGTCCCCGTTATTTGGCGTACTTTCAAGCATAAGTGTGTGGCTCTATCCACCATGGAGGCTGAGTACATCTCTTTAGCCGATGCTGCAAAAGAGGTTGTATGGCTCAAAAGAATTCTTGAAGAGATTGCCAATTTAAAAATAACAGGGTATCAGTTTGAAGACAGTTTACTTCATTGCGATAACATCGCTGCTATTAAATTTTCAAATGCTCCTATCGAAAATTCAAGAACTAAACACATAGATGTTCGTTTCCATTTTTTAAGAAATCTTGTCGAACAAAAATCTTTCAAGTTAAAATATGTCAAAACTGAAGAAAATCCTGCCGATATTTTCACAAAACCAATGACGCGCCATAGCTTAGATAATATGTGTAATATAATTTTTGGCAAATTTGACAAAAGAAAAATGAAGTTGTGATTAATTTAATTTTCAAAATTATTTTTTAAAATGTTCACAATGTTTTTCAAGTTTTTCAATGTATTTTTCAAAGGTGTGTTTTTTCAATGTCATTTTGTAGTTGTATACAGTGTACTGAGAAGGGGGGAATTTGTTGGGTACAAACCCATTATATTTTTATTAGTTCTCAGTACACTTGTAATGTGAAAGTATTTTAAACTAGTAATGTAATGTTTTCATTGAGGTTTACCTGTTTCCTTTGTGTGAACGGCTTTAAAGTCTCAGGCCATTCTTCAGGCACACGGTTTTTTCAAAATCCTCGCGCCATAATAGCAATGGCGAGCGAGAACGATGTCAACAATTGCAATGTGTTCGATCCGGTGTTGCCAAACCGGAAGAAAGTTTCTAGGAATACACGACCGCATGGAGGAAAGACCAGTTTCATCAACTATGCAAATGAAGTGAAAGTTGAAGTGTTTGATTATGACGTCACTAAGATCGGACGGGTATAAAAGCACGATGCACGAACTCTCTCAGGCTCTCTTCTGCTCGGTCGACCCGACACGTGTAGCATCTGCCAACTACTTGGGCGTTTGCTCGCTGAGAGCTCGCCGTTCGGCTTGAACAGCCCGATGTTGTAGTGATAGGCATTCTTATTTTGTGCCATGTGGCCGACCCATTGATGTTGGAATTATTTTTGAATGATCGTATTCCGGGCAGGTCGTGTATTTCAGCTTACAACTGGCATGTTAAGAAATTAGAATGTTGGCGATAGATGCTTGTAAATAGTTACTTTTAGAAAAGTTTTTAATTGTTTTTTCAAAGGTAATTTGGTCTTTAAAATTTGTTGACCTCACTTACATCTACTTTTAAAAATTGTTTGTCTTCAACTACCCAAGATGTCATTTGTTCAGTGACTATCAACTACCTGAGTTTGTTTGGAAGAATTCACTGAGTTTTCACTTTGTTTTCATGGAAGAATTCAAGTATTTTCTTCATTTAATCCCGATTCAAATGTGAAGGTGTGACATTGGACTCTTGAAAAAAAAAAAAATCTATCTTCATGTATATTGAGAAAAATTGTTGGACGACTGACTGAAAGTAATGTGCTGTGATCAACATATTTTTTTAAAACCAAATCCTTGTCCGTTTGTAAACCACCATCGGAATCCATGTGGTAATGTATGTTTTTGTTCAAAATATTTAATAATAGTTTGTAAATAAATCCAATTTTTTCATAAAAATGTTTCCTGTATATCTCCTGCTGACACAACCTCTAAAAGCTCATGTTGGATATTAATTAAACTTAGAATTTTTTGAATCTAAAAGAAAAATTAATTTTTAAGACCAACATGGTCTTATCGAGTAGACGAGAAATCGGCGCGGGGAGTCGAGAAGGGAAGAATTTTCAGCTTTTTCCCTAGACAACCGGTTTTTCCGTCACTCGAGCCGACTTGATGTGTTCTCCTCTTATCGAATCGACCGCAACTACGCGCGACAAACTCGATTCTCCGTCGCAAATGCTCGACAGCTGAGAGCTGTCGAGCAGTTTTGGCGTTTGTGCGCTAGGGATAATAAATCATTAGAATAGCAATAAATTTGCTGCGGGAGGACTCTATTAACATCCCTGCTGTGATCAGTTAACAAATGTTTCATTTTTTTAAACTTTAAACAAGTTTAGAAAACTTTTATTACGCTACAGTCAAAATTTCAAAAATACTGCTTCTAATAATATTTTTTAACATTGTTAATCAAGTAGCAGTTTCGAGAATATTTGTTTCATTATCTGTATCTTATATTAACTCCAATTGGGTAAGAAAAACAACGAATGGACTAACATTTGCTTATTTAACAGCAATTTACATTGATAAAAATGGGCAAAAAAAAAAAAAAATATTCATAAGGATTAGTGTTCGTATACAAGATTGATATCATAGTTGTGATGGCAATAGTGTAGGAAAAGGAGGTTTCCCGCTCCGAAGAAACCCCCCCCCCCCCCCCCCCCCCTCCTTTCAACAAGAAGTTAAGGTGCGCTCGGTTAAATTTCAAGTATGCTATGTTATTCTGGCAACGTGAATGCAATCTATGATTATGAGAGCGCTTTCATGCTACGAGGAACGAGGGGAGGGGGTGCACAAAAAGTCAAGTTAGGCCACTTTTGAATGCTGGACCCTCTCCCCCCTAAAAAAAAATTCTTGGTACTGCCACTGTGTAATGGTACTCCATTATTGTTCAGCAACAGCAAATGTATTAGTGTATTAATGAGCTTTATTTCCCCCCCCCCCCAAAAAAAAAGAAATAAAGCATCCACTTTATTTACATCACTTTATTAATTGTCAGCAGATATAGAAGTGATCGGGATGGGCTGGGATGGGATATAGGAAAGGGAGCAGTGCCGTTGCTAGCATGGATGTCATCGGAACGAATATTTGTAGTATCACCCCCACCCCCAAAAGGAAACCCTTATGTTGTATAAATTTGCAGCTTATATTATTTTCAATACTGCATCAAAAAAAAAGAAAAAGAAATTAAAATTTATTCATTTGGTGTAATTTTCTGTAAACTGCATTTATTTTTAGTTATAATGCTTTGAAATGGCATTCGCAAAATTGTATAATTCAAGTATGTATTTTACAAAAGCGCTTTATCTAATTTTGAGCATCACCTCAATAACCCCCAATAGGGTGTCACCCAGGACGGACGGTGTCCTCTGCTCTCTCGTGATAACGTTACTGGGGGAGGCAATGGGCAATTCCCCCCCTCCCCAACATTAAGTAATGTTAAACGTTATAGGAATAAAGTACAAACGTCGATTGTTTTAACCCATTGCTACAAATTTTCAGAGATATAGCTAGAATCACCAAGAAACTGCATTCTAATCAGAAAAATTCTACATCCGCCCCGAATAGGCTTAAAGACTAAATAGGAAAATTGGAAAATAATTCAAATCATAAAATCTATGTCAGATACTTTCTATTATTTGCTGGTTATAAAAATCCTTTTTACAGTAGCGACTTTGGCACAATGTTTAGTGAAAATAAGATCTATCCTAAATCGTTCTACATTTGTTCACTTTCTTAGAGTGTAAAATAGTTGGTTTAATTTAGTGTTAGTTTACTAACTTTATTTTATTATTATTAAAGCTTATTAATTTCATTTTATATTATTATTAAAAGTTTATGATTATCTTCTATATGCTGAATGACAATGGATAGTTGTTCCTCCGATACAATGCTCTTAAATACACGACTTAAATATTCAAATGCATATTCTAAAAAAAAAAACTACATATATTTACTGAATTTGAACTTAATCCATTAGAACTATTAAAACTATAATATCAATCTCATATACGAACACTTACAAATGAATAGTTAATATTTGCTTAGTTTTATTAATGTAAACAAATGTTATCCAATTCACCTTTTTTCTTACCCAATTGCAATTAATATAGCTAAATATCAGCTAAATATCAGTCATAATCTTCCCCCCCCCCCCTCAAAAAAAAAGAGAAAAGAAAAAGAAAGAAACAACGGTTAATTCGCCGCACCGATAGTGCAGTTTCCGTTTGCTCAAGTGATTGCATCACTTTAAACACTTGCGATTGGTTCTCTTGAATTAGTGCCTTCCCTCCTCTGACTTCAAGATAATGAACTCGTCCGCCAACTCGACTGGACACGAGAACACCTCAAATCGGGCGAGGGTAGATTACTCCACGGGTGGTTTGGGGAAAAACCGGTATTCGTTGTCGGTCGACTCGACTATACCAGAACAACCACCCGGTACTATCGCGGCTTTCGGACAGACCCAAAACGGCTGATTGACAGGACCAAAAATCGCGGATTTACATAAACATCATCGCATTTTTACTACAAATTGCAGTGCTTTCTCAACTGGTAGATAAATAATTAACTCTTGTTTTTTAAATTTTTTTTGAAAAGGTATAAGTAAATTGATGTGTTATATATTTTTACAAAAAAAAAAGTTCATGGATTTTGATAAAATGCTTCAAACTACAATACCCAATTTAGTCAAAATGAACTTGTACCTACCCACATGGCAGCTCCCAATTTGCTATTTCCTGCAATTGTATGAAAAAGAAAATCGAGCTACATCTATAAAAAAAAAATTAAAATATTAGTAGAGAAGTCGAATCAAAACATCAAGCATTTGTACAAAATGCAATGGTGGCCCGTATCTGGGCACCATTTACGACCACAGAAAAACAAATCACACAAGTTCCCTCATTTTGCTTTTAAAAGAGAAAAGAAAAAGGAATATCAAATTTGAAAAACGGACTTTTAAGGGCTCGAGGAGAAAATGTTTAATAAATAAACAAAAATCGGGATTTTTCGAAAAAGGGTTGAATTTCGGGATTTCATGGGATTCGATAGTATTTATTAAGTTTAGTTACAAAGTAAATAATCTTTTTTTGCATGAAAATTGTTACTAAATCATCTACTATCTAAACAATTATCAATAAAGCAAAGTATGAGCAGCTCTTAACAAGTAAGCAGTAAATAAATATTGCTTTTGAAACTTTTTTCTTTAATTTAAGGGGGGGGGGGAATACTTCAAAGAAGAATATTATTGAAATCTAGCTCAATAAAAGATGCATTTAACTAATATGTAGGCAAAAAAAAACTTTCAGCTTTTTTTGCGTTTGACCAATCGCTTGTATGATTATCGCTTATTTATACTGTTAAATGTAAAAAAATGATTTATTTTTATTATCATTTTTCTTACGTCTTACACTATAATTAGCGCCGAGTTGCCAACTCACCCGATCGAATTTCAGCTGATCTTTCGCTAAACAATTTGTTCTCCCATTGTTTTTTTTAGATCAAATAAATTCCCGTATCGAAAATGTGTTTTAAAGCAATGTTTTAATATTTAGTAAATTTTTATTGACCAAATTGGCTTCACGATCGTTCACAGTGGGATTTTGTTGTGTGGGAGATGATGGATATTTGCTGCGTTAATCAAAATTTGTGCCTCGTGAAATTTCTTAATTTGCAGTAAATTGAAGGAATTGACCTCTTCTTAAACCTATACACCGTAGTTGCCAAATGCTCCGTTTTCCCCTAGTTTTTGTTTTTATTTGTGAACTTCGAAAATTCGTTTTTTTGCAGAAAGATCCGATTTTTCAAGCTGATGTACAAGTATTTTTATCTAAAGGTATTGTACAAAAAAATTTTTAAGAAACTTTTTAAAAAGACATGTATTAATTTACATGAATTTTCCTAACTTATAACTAGGGATGTAACGAGTATTCGGCCACGATTCGGTATTCGGTCTGGCCGAATAGTCATTTCATGACCTAGCCGAATATTCGGTCTGGCCGAATACTCTGTAAGATCGAATTCGGCCTGGCCGAATATTGATGGACTATTCGGCCGAATAGTTCTGCTACAGTAGAAAGCTAAACAAAAATTAAGAAATTAGTAGATTTTAAACTTTTAAAATTGAATAATAGTTATTGCAAAAGAACGCATTAATATAAAGTTTTAATAAATAAAAATAGGGTTGGGGAAAACTACTTTTTTAAGCAGGTTTGAGTAAATTACTGGAGTTTGACTGAGTTTATAGGTTTGACTGGTCAAAAACATAGTTTAAGGTTATAACATTGTATTTTATTCTTGACATTTGTTCCCAAAAGCTGGCAATACTTAATTATGATGGAAAACATGAGACTTTTATTTTGTTATTATTCAAGTCAGACTTTGTTTGAGTAGACTGATATTGGGTAAAAGAGAAATGTGAAAAGCCTAGAATATTTCATGAATATCAAGATAGCCTAAGTTATTGCGGTTTTTGAAAATAAAAATATATTCCAGCAGGGTTCACACTGTGGAAAAATACAAGGTGGGATTTCCCTCCTTTACCAAAATTTTAAGTGAGATTTTTAAAATGTAAGCGCAAACGAAGTTTTTTTTTGAGTGGGATTTCAGAAAATATTGCGGGAATCGCGCGGCCTAGCGCGAACCCTGTCCAGTTAAATGCAATAAACTTCAATAGATCTTTTAAAAATAATTTTTTGAGTGGGATTTCAGAAAATATTGCGGGAATCGCGCGGCCTAGCGCGAACCCTGTCCAGTTAAATGCAATAAACTTCAATAGATCTTTTAAAAATAATTTTTTGAGTGGGATTTCAGAAAATATTGCGGGAATCGCGCGGCCTAGCGCGAACCCTGTCCAGTTAAATGCAATAAACTTCAATAGATCTTTTAAAAATAAACATGTAAAAAAAACCCCATAAAATAAAAATACTAACTTTTATACGTTTGAAATATCTTCATAAAGCTATTTTGAGCAAGGTAAAATTTCACTAAGCAATAGTATTTCTTCAATTTGAATTAAATAATTAGTAAAATAATGCTAATGTTTACATTAAAACCTGTCATTTCTATTCCACTTGGGGGGGTGAAATTCTCAGTTTTATTGCATTCATAACAATACAGAAAATGCATTAACTTTAGAGAGTTTAGATTCTTTACAAACATAATTAAATCATGCATCATAGATTAAAGTGTGGAATTGGACTTTGACTTAGTGAATACTTTTAAATTTGACATATACACTTTGTATTACGATGATTTTCTAGAAATTTTAATATTCGGCCGCCGAATATTCGGTATTCGGACTAAGACATTGACCGAATATTCGGTATTCAGCTTAGAAGAAATGGCCGAATATTCGGCTTCGGCCTGGGAGAAATGACCGAATATTCGGCCAAATCACTATTCGTTACATCCCTACTTATAACGCGAAAACGTAAAAACTTTTTTTTTTCGGAAACCTGCTAGCATCTACCACGTGCTTCGCCGAAAATTGCACGCAGCTTTTGAGACTTCTATCTTTTTGCATCCTGTAAATATATCAATTTTTTAAAAAGTTGACAGTTGTTTTAGTATTTTCAGCCTTCAGTCTGCTTCTTTTATTTTTTATTTAAAAAATTGTTTAATTTTTTGAAACTTTAGTTTAGTTAAATTTTGATAGTTACTGGGTAATGTACAAAGTTTTAAGCGAATAAGCTCCATTTTTTATTTGTATGTTGTTTCCAAAATGAAATGTTTTTCTCAAGCTGAAAAAAAATTTTCTGAGTTTTTGCAAGCTCTTCTAAATAATTTGAAAAAAATTATTTATGGCAGAGATAAAAATTTAAGTAAGCCTAAATTGAGATGCTGGCAACATAAGTTAAGTAAAATGAAAAAAAAATCTAAATTAAACACAAATTCTCAAGACAAAGTGCAGAGTTTTCTTTAACAATTTTTTTTATTTAAGTTGTTATTCATTTAACTTGTATTTTATAGCACTGACCATTTTTGATAATTTTTCATATCATGATAATTTGCTTATATATGGACACCTTTGCACAAATAATTTTAATTACAATTTATAATATCCAGAACAGCGGTCATTTTGTATGACCGCCGGGCTTATTAGTATATCCCCAATATGTTTGCACATTAGAATAAGTTAAAAACAAAATGAGAATAGAACTGTAAATTGTTTAATTGAATTACAAATAAATATGATTCACAGAGAAAATAAATGATTTGTCCTACACTTTTGCTTGCTTCATGATTTACATAGTTGCATTTACAAAGACTATCTTATACTACTTTTGTACTGTGAATAATATTTTTCATTGAACTTTGAATAAAGGTAAAAAGATAGAAAGCTTATTTTTTAAATTTAATTTGCTTGTGTTTTCTGTTATTTTTGCAGTGGAGAAAATAGGTGTTTTTAAATTGCAAAGCTTGCTGTTTGCTTCTAAAAAGTTGTGTGATTTATTGTATATATTTGTGTAAGTGGTGATTGAAAAAAAGTATAACCAACTGAAAGCACAATATTGTATACTTTCCTCCACCAGACCCCTACCTTTTAGCCAAAGCCTTAGGATTGCTTTCGCAAGGAGCTGGTGGCACAGTGTTGTCTACTGGAGGGTAGACAACACTGACCCACCATTGTAGATTGCAAATACATCACATCTAAATGCTGAATAGAACAAATGCATGAAAAGTTTGTTAAAATTGTATATAATTTACAAAAGATAAGCAAAAGGGTGTGGTGGAAAAGATTTTTGTAACCAGTTAAGAAATTATATTGGATAGTTGCTGTTTGGGGGACATCATATTTTTCTGAGTATCAAAAAGATGCTATTAATATGTGTTTGCACGTACAAAATAAATGCATCATGTTATGAAATTAGTGAAAACTTTGTATTTTAATCTTATTTTTATTGTTTAATTTTTAGGTTATTGTTGCGGACAACACATTGCTCCAAAAAGAACTTCTAATTAAATTGGTTTGTGTTAATGAAATTTCTATTGCTCTGAAACTGGCAAAAGACTTTAATATAAATGAAGAACACTGGCCAGAAATTTTACATTTAAATGAGACATATATTTCAGAGTAAGTCATTAATCTAGATGTAAACTGGTCTATTTATTTAAGATATAAAAATGTATTGATGGTGTCATTTTTCTCAGTAGCTACGGTGCATTTTCTTTCTCATTTCTAAAATCTTGATTTGTTTTAATCTAATTTAATAAATCTTGGAGATGAATTGAATCTGCTGAATTTTTAGCAATTAAAATTCCGCATGTGACATGGGATAGGATGATTGTGTTTTGAGAGCACCATGAGTTTCCTGAGTTTTTGATCTTCATGGTGTGGATTTGAAAAACTAATTTTTTATTTTTATTGTTAATATATATGCCTTAAGAATTATTTTAAAACAGATTTTTCAAGTACATCTTTGTTAGAAAAATAGTCAAGGATGCTTCAAAATGAATTAAGCATGATGTTTTTTGAAAAAAAATTTGCTTTTTATATTAAAATCACTAATTTTGTTTTTTCACAATCACAAAAATAATATAATGTAAATCCAAGTAAATTTTATTCAATTTGAAATAAACTGCAATTGGTTTAGGAACTCTGTCTGATCCATTTTTTATTATGCCTTCTATTTATGTACATTAGTCTCACTTTAACGTGGTAAAAATTGTTTCACCTTTCATACAAGCAGGTATGTATGTATTTAATAAAATTGATTTGTAAAAGTCTATTTTGTACTTCCCATCTTTATTTATAAGTTTTTGCATTACATTTGAAATATTTTTTGCCATAATGTAATTATTGTTCAATGTTTAGACATTTTACTATAGAAGCATTAATGTTTGGCTCATGACTTTGAACTTCCTTGGTTCTTCAGCAGCTAAAATACAACTTTTGCCTGTAAACTTCTTTAAGTCCTTCATAAAAGTTCAGTTTCTAGCCTACTTTCCTGCAAAAGTTTTTAAATATAAATAAAAGCATGAAAGTGTACTTAATATCTTGTAAAATATCAGTTTAAAAAATTGAAAAAATAAAATAAGGAGAAGAATCAATTCATATTGAAATTTAAAAGAGGGAAAGGAGGCTAAGATCAGGAATTTAGTCCAGTCAAATTAGGTGTTGAACTAGAACGTTCAAAAAATACAATATTCATCTACACTACATTGTTTAGTATCACTAGGAGATGACATACAAAAAATTCCCATGATTTTGAGCATCGGGTTTGGGTGGGAGAAGGCCCTATAAGGGGCTAAGGGATAATAGGCTCTATTGTAGAGGGCAAAACAGTGAACACGAATGACAACTTGCATGCAAGATACAATATTCAATACTGAAGCGGGGCCAGACATACCAGCCAATCCTAGAAACCCAGAGGTGGTCTGTTACGTCCAGACTTTCACCTTTGAAATCATATCTTTTATAAGGTAATTAATATTTATCTCTTAATCAAAAATGTGTTCATAAAATATATATAGTTTAAACTAGAAAAAAGTATTCTTCAAATTATATACTAAAACTTTGACTATATAGGGGATGCAGATTATGTCATCAGTAATCTGAATCTTTAGCAGCAAAAAGAAAACCCTGGATTTTCTTTATTTTACTAATGAAGATGTCTGAATAGAAACAAAAGGGAGGAGAAGGAGAGGCGCGACAACCAAGTTTTAGGGTTCTACAATGGTCAAGAGAAGAAGGAAAATAAAACAACTGGACAAAACGAAATTTTGGGGTGAAAATAGAGAAACAGTTTGGAGCTTCAGTATAAGCAACTGAAATGCTGGATTAAATTATGAAGAGGTTTTCAGGACATTAAAAAACATTTCTGGGTCCAATCCTGACAGCTATTATTTTCCAAAATTTTTGATCTTAGAACCTGGCTGGAAGCTGATTTCAGTTAAATTTCTAAAATACAATAGCAAGGTTGTGGATTTGAAGGGTTAAAGTTTTACAGTGGAAGTGTTCTAGCACGAATTTCCATTTAAAATGCATTTTTTCAAAACTAAATTTTGCTGCATATTGTGATTTCAGTGTTCCATTCATTTCAGTTTCAATTTTTCTTTGATAAGGCTGAAATTAGAGAGTCATTCATTACTTTTTATCTAGTTAAACAAAATTCTATATCCATTATGTGATTGGAATATTTTCAATAATTTCAAAATATTAATAACATTTCAAAAATGTGAAATTTCACTGAAAAATTAGCGATAACTATAAAAAAACTTATATTTAGATAATTTACCAACAGATTCTTTAATGAATGCACAAATTTGTTTGTAATGTTCCATTCCTTCATTATATAACAATTTCAACCGAAAAAATCAAAAATTGTAACGCAAGGAGCATTTTGAAATTTAATTAAACAATTGTTTCTTTTTTAATATTCTGTGTATTCATTGAATCATTTGCAAGAACAGAAAATTTCGAAATATTACATTAAAAAATTTAGAAGTTTCTTTTGGAGATTTACTGTCGCCTTAAAGCGAGGGGTATTTCCCCCATACTTGCCCCCTTAAACAGCAACCCTGAGTATAATTATTACTTAGTAGTGCTACTATTTTTTTTAACTTGGTTACAATGATATTTTTACCGAAAAAATCATATTTTGAAACATAGCTGAATTAATAGGAATGTCCTTGTTTTTTCCCCTTTTGCCCGGAGAGGGGGAGGAACAAGGTTATTACTATAAATCATTAGGCAGGAAGAAGTCCCGCCTAAACCCGATGTTCAACAATGTACAAATTCGTGAGACTTTTTGGTTCGTTATCTCTCTTTGGTACTACTGAACAGCTTAGTATAGGTGTAGATTGTATTTTTTTCAATATTGGGGTTATGCCCCTTTTCGGCCTAATGTTACTGTACTAATTGTGCTTCTGTCTGTCTGTCCCGCCCCCTATATGGTTTGAATATAACTTTTGTAAGAATCATCCCATTAAAACATACCTATTTAAATTCAGGGAAGTTGAGAAAACTGTTTTATATTTTTAATTCTATTTCTTTCTAAATTGAGAAAATGATTTAATAATAATTTTATTTGAATTTTAATTACTAATAGCTTGTTGTTATTTATTTATGATGTAATAAAAATGATTTTAACACACATGCTAATTAATCTGTTTTGCAGCATGAATGTCACAACTAATGTGTGTTTTATTATTCTTTCTCTTTCAATAATAATAAAATATTTTAATTATATGACATAAAACATAAAATTAAAACCACATTAATGAATAAAAAGTTGGAAATCTAATTCAATTTCAAAACAGCATTTATAAATAAAGTTTCTCAAGACAATGATAAATATATTACTCATCACCACTCCTTTCACAGAATGTGAATTTAAATGCAAACTGCTTTGGAAATTTAATATACTTTTATGAGTTTATTTGGGTTGAGTAATTATTTTTTTTCTATTCTAGAGGTACAAATTCCAGTGAGCTGAAAATTTCAACAGATAGTTCTCAATCTTACCTTTCCCTGAGACTTTTTCATTCTGATATTCACATTGTGGATACAAAGGAAACATTCTTACAAGCCATCACCGATATATCAGAGGTGAGTTAAACATTCATCCTCTTTTCCCCCCCCCCCCCTTTTCCTGTTAATTATGGTACATTCCTCCCCCCCCCCCCCAGACAGTGGTTACAATGATCACGGTTGCATTCTTTAGAATAAACTTACGAATATCTTACTGAACAGCTATTTTTGCTGAAAGTGCACTAACGAAATGTAGGGGAAGTAGGCCTAAAACTTAGCCCCTTCAGAGGAAAACTTGTGTTAAATAACATGATTGTTTAAATAAAACTTTTTCTCTTTGCTAGTATGTTCTACAATATATTTTGCAGTTAGAAACATATTTTTAAAATATTTTAAACCTCAATTGGAGTAATGAAAAATATTGGTTTTTGAAATAGTGTCCAAAGGATCATTTTATCCTCACCCAAAGGGCAAAACAATCCTTCATTTTAAAATAACTGTACATTGGTTTTGATCGGAAAAATAAGGGATATAAAAGTAATTGGGACAATACATGATAATATAAAATGAGTTTTACAATTAAACAGCATAAATGATTTGTTTTATGAAAACTTTTAAATAAAAAAGCATCACAAATAATTTTGATAAAACAATGCAATGCAACGTTTGAAAACTATGATCTGAAAATAATAGCCAAAGAAATAAACTAAAGAGCGTCTATTTCTGCCACATCTGGATATTTTGGAATGTTTGAGCGCATATGGCAAGATGCACATCATCGTTATTCTCATCTATCACTGCACATGCATCATGAGTCCACTTACGGCCCTTGCGACACTGGACCCAACCTTCACCTGCTGCAGATAAACAAAATAGTTCATCTCAAGGAATGTACTTGTAGTCATCTACGAATCTGTTATTCAAATATTGTTTCTTAAGCACCCATCTCTTCGTTATGAGAATTTGTCTTTGCTTTGACTTCATTCTCTTTTCTTTGCTTTTTCTGGCTATTTTGTATTCAGAAAGCATTATTTAAATTAAATTTTCTTAGTTCTGTCATTTTTTACCATTGTAGCATCTTGAGATTTATCGTGCCAAGTGGTAAAGCAAGATACGATTGTAAACTTAACAAGGTTTTATTTACAGAAATGTATAGCTTGAAACTGGATTTTTGTGGACAGTGCGACGTTTAGAGAGACAGAAAAGTACGTACGTCGGTTCTCTCGGTCAAAAGCATTCTTTGTGATGAATCAACAAGATTCTTACACTTGCTCGCATTTTGGTTAGCCTAGACCAGCGGAAAGCCAACCCCGCTTTTTGAGCTAAAACCAGGAGAGGAATGTGGGCTGCCCTTTGTCGGCGTGCACACAGCCTTGAGAACGGAAATTAATTTTAGGATGGCCGGTTGTCACTGGTCAAAGGTTAACTTCCGATAGAGGACAAAATTTCAAAGGATGGGTGTCGAAGTATCGAATTTTCAGGCGCAGATGATATTAAAGAAAGCCGAGGAAAGGAGAGACACAATCAGATCAGGGCCTCAAAGGGCAGGATGCGACCATTACATCATCTTATTGTGTTCGTTATTTTTCTTGTGCAAGATTTTTTTTTCATACAAGGACTGCTCCTTCAAATGGCATCCCCCATCAAGTTCCTATTTTGATGTCAGTTTTTCGTTTGTAGATATTAACCATCTGAAATAAGAAGAACTATGTATTACTTATGTATAGCTCCAAACCCAACATTACTGGTTATGGTCTTTAACAGAATAAAAATCAAATAAAAATAAAGGCGTAATTCATTTTAGGTCTTTTAAACGGAGGTCATTGAGCAGTGGCGTAACTATACAATATGAGGCTCGTGGCCAATTCATTGGATGGAGTCCCAGAAAAAATTCTCATTATTTTTATTTTAATAAATTACGGAAGTAGTTACCCAACAGTATTACTATTATTTTGAGCATTTTAGTTAAATATCTAATAAATTTAATTTTCGAAAGCAGAGATATTACATATTTATAATAAAATAACAATTTAATCTTAGCAAGTTATTTATTATTAAATTTATTTTCTCCGAGCTTTCTGTTCCGCAAAAGTATCAATGACATCATCAAACTTTAAAGATCAGGCCATAGAATTTTCAATAGACAGAATAGCCGAGTAACTTAGCTTGTCTTGTCCCATAGAGTTCCATAAATAGGCTTTTATTAATTTTAGTTTCGAAAATGATCTTTCAGCACCAGCTGTAGTCCCAGAAATTGTAACAAATTACATTAATGCAGTAAAATGAGGCATTCAGGAAATTCTTCAGGAAAGCTGCATGACATGAAATGATTCTTTATTATTAAATCAGAAAGTTCTCTAATTTTTTATTTCATCTCTGAAAATGGACAGAAAACTGAGAATTTCCCTGGCAATTGATTGATTCAGATATATCTTTTTCATATATTTCAACAAATTTTAGATTAAATAATGGCAAGCGCTTTGGGATTCCATTTTCGTCATCCTCGATCATACAATAACGGTAAAGTTCACAAATTTGATCTGTTTTTTTAATATCTTGAGTAGATATTGAATACGATAGAGTTAAATGGGTGCAACGTTTGTTTCATTTATGTGTGTGTGTGAGTGCATTTTCTACTTTTAGAACCAGAACGTAAATAAGCTCATTTTGTGTTTCTAGACTGAAGTATATTATCTAGCCCTTTATTTTACTTAACAATTCTTGGTTTACTTAACAATTCTTGTAAAATTGGATTGCATTTCGCTAATAACTCGGCAGTACTCAAAACGTTTCCCCGGGAATTTGGCGATACTCAAAATTGCTCTCTACCTTTTTCTGTTGCTACGAAAGGCTAAATCACACAGCATATGATTTTACTAATTTGTTTTAAATGAGTAAAAATTATTTTAAATGGATAAAAATACTTCTAATTTAAATTAATTTTTTATAATAAGGCACTATTATTTAGGGCTCAAGGGCGGGGGGGGGGGTTAAACCCCTAAACCCCCCTTGCGTACGCCACTGTTAACAACAAAGCATCATTCATTCAATCATTCAAATTGGAATTTATAATAATCATGAACCATTCTGTGTGTTTTATCTTAAAAACAGCATTTTAGATTAATTTAATAAATGCCACACAATAAATAATTCAGAATGATAGTGTTTATATCAACAATTGTTAGAATTTAGAATATGTATTCTTAAAGTTTCATCCATGTCGCCTAATAGATTATTTTTTTTCCTTCTAAAATATTTTTTATCATAGAAGTTTGCAATAAAGATATTTTATTAAAACAAAAAGTTTAAGTTTTTAGTAATAGTGTGAGCATATGATTTTTCTAAACAGGTAAAAATATTTCAAGCTTTTTCATTTATAAAAGAGAAAAATGATTAAAGTACACTCAAGGTAAAAATTAAGTACACACAATTGTTACTTTTTTTTTTCAGCTTTCAACAGCAAAATAATTCAGATTAAACATGTTCATTTTCTCTGTACCTATGAGTGTACCATTATTCCTGGTAGGGTTAAGTTTCATTTGAGTCATGCATTTGCATTAAAATTTATTTATCATTATTTTTATTAAAAAATATTTATTGCTGTGAAAATAGCTTAAAGTGTGTTTTTGCATATTGATTAACATGCCATATTGTTTTCTGCGCATGTAACATAGTAAATGTCCAAAATATTTAAGATCTTTTTCAAAAAATAAAAAAAAAATCCAAATTTTTTTTTTTTTTTTTCAATTTCTTAAAAAATCACAAACCCTGCTCTCGGGCCACTTGCTCTATCGAGCCAGGGGCCTGTAGCATTTTGCCAGCTCTGCCACCCTATCGTTACGCCACTGTCTGAGAGATAGCAAACTTAGTAACTGTAATTCACATCCAAAATCATTCTCCACTGAGTAAATCAAGTCATTTCTGTGCATGAAACACTGTGCATTGAAATAAATAGAAAGTGCTTACCTTATAAGAGATGTTATAAAATCCAGTTTTTCAAAGGTTTCTGTTCAGTTGCATAATGCAGCAATCGCTTGAAAGATGACAGTGTGTGTTGCCTGGGGTCAGTTCAGCATTTTTAACAGGGTCCGTTAAAAATTTTAAACAGATTTTTGTGAAAAATCAAATCATTTTGTGAAAATTAAAAATTTAAACATGTAGTGATGAAAAATTTAATTACTATTTGCCTCTTTTTCAATAAATAATGGTGTAAAAAGTATGATTTAGAAGCTCGGAATTTTGTGATGGGTAAGTTTTGTTTAATTGGAATTTTGTGAATTGTCCATTTTGATTAATTGATTTTGTAAAAGGCGTAAAATTGGATCCGAATTTCCTCTGGGGAGACCCCTGGTTACTCTATGGATAGCTCTACCTGTATGAAAGAAAACACATGTAGATTGTTTTACCCGCTAAGATCATTTTAGACCACCTTCCCCTACATATTTCTTCAGTCCACAAAAATTTTCATCAGGAACAAATTGAAATCCATGACTTATTGTGTCAACTGTCTCTCGCATTCCTTTTTTTTTTTTTTTTTTTTGATGGCTTGGAAATGTTTTCAAATTCATTTATTTTCTCTGGTTCTTTAATTTCTTCTTCAATGTACAGAATTAAATTTTACTTTCAAAAACAACTAATGGCAACTTTTTAGGTGAAGATAACAATCAATTTACTTGTTCCTATAAGACTTTGAGCTTGAAATGGCTATTTTAACTTCTCTCTGACAAGTTGTTTTAAAGCATTTGCAGCAAATTGATGGCGAGAAAGCTTTACACAGATTTCAAAAATACTTCCTCACTATCGGTGAAGCTAGATTTAGTTTATATATTATTTTACAGTATAAGTAAGATGTGGTAAAGTGTGAATAGTATTAGGTTTAACATGCACCAATGTTTGAAAATTACTTTAGGTTAATTTATGAGGTAGACCAGAACGTAACTTACATAGAAACCGTGGGAGCTCAGATTTCATATTTATTTCCAATTTTTTGCGAATTTTTAACTATTAGAGGGGATTAAGGTTATTTACACATGAAAATAAGTTTATTAGAATGTACGGCTCCATATTTCTTTTTTCGAAATTCAGGACAATGCAGATGTTAGTTAAATATTAATTTCAGTTATACTGCATTATTTTTTAAAACCACTTTTAAATTTACTTTTTAACAAGAAGGATTAAACACAACTCAGCTCCATATAGTCATTTCAATCTCTATTGAGGTTTAAATAACTATAAGACAGTCTCCTTAAAATTATGTGTTTAGTATTGACAAAACAATTTTCAAGTTATCCCAGTCGAATAACTCATTTCTAAACAAACTTATTATAAAGACTATTAAACTGTAAAGGTTTAGAACTAATAGTACTTTAAACAAGATTAATACACGAAAGAGAGATAATTAAAAATAGTTAGGTTTAAAATATGTATATTTGTCTCATTTTGCTTTTAATAAGCTATAATTATCTCAGAACTCTCTTATTAGCAATTTCTGTAATATATCTTATATATTTAAACGAGCAGTTCTTGTTTATATATTTTTATTTTTACATCACCGTTACAAGCATTTTATTTTATCGAATGTCCATCTATGAAGCCATCATGGAAAACAGTCGTGACCAGAGTCCCTTTAATCCTTGGTTTATTTGAGTTTCATCATAGGAAGTTCACATTCAAAACAATACAAAGACTAACACCAACAGCAACGTTTTTACAAGAATATTTATATTGTGAATTCCCGCGCGAAAAGCTTGCGAGAGCCTTTTATACCCTCTCGAGCTACATGCCACGTGATGATGAACCAATATTGCTATTCATTACTATTTTTAGTTCACATTACATTATCTTTCCCGCGTTAGTTTCCCGGGCTGGGGAACATATAAAAAATATCTATGTTTCAAAAACGAAACAGAATTCAAAAAGGGGTCTAAAAAAGTTATTTAGTTTTCAATGTTATATATGTGTATTGAGTTCTCGAAAATGGCTCTAACGATTTGGACCAAATTTTGTATTCAAATCAGGTTTTGTTTTTTAAGCTTTCCTATGTAGGTGTCTTCCCCTAAAAGCTCGATTTTACACAAAAAAAAAAAAAACATTTTCATAATAATGCAATTCAGGAACTCGTAACAATGAGCAAACATCATCCGCTACAGATATTTTAGTGAAATTGAGATTGCAATACACTGAGTGGCAAAACTTAGTTTTTAATTTGCCTTTTGTTTATTGAAATTTGTTATCATTTGTGTAATTTAAAATGCCTAGGAAACCAATTTTGAAAAAAAGCCAACTTCTTGGATACAACTATGTAGTATAGGATGTAGGGGCCTGTTAGCGATTGTTTTTGGTTGGAGAAAAAATTTCTGATTACAATTACAATTAGTTGTTTTGTGTTTGATGTGTGGAACTTTAGTATATATTTGGTAAGTTCTGGGACCTCTTGGGGGCATCTTTCGTCACCAACCAATTGAATTGCCAACTGGTCTCTATACTAAAGCTGTTCCTTCGCATTTACAGTACATACATCTCAAGAACACACTTTGGAATTTATTGGAGTGGACTGAAGATCATCAGTTTTTATGCATGGCGTAATTGTTGGTAGAATTTTCCAGAGTAAAGCGACCAACTGCGTTAAAAGTAGCCCTCCCAAATGATATTCATTGACATACTCGCAACATAGTAACGAGAAAGTATTACGTTAAGACCCGATTTCAACATGATGAAAGCGGGTTCAAGTTCAAAAACTTGTAGTTATGATAGGTAAACTGTAAAGTGAAAATCACAATAAAGCATATTTTTAGAATTTTAGTATTTTGAACTAAGTGCATTCACATGTTTTTTACTTAAATGAAGTTTAGAGTTCATATGTAGGTAGGATTGTAAAATATTTATATGCAGTACAGAACCTCTTATCCGGGAACCAAAAAAAAAAAAAAATGGGAAACCAGAAAATCGTAAATTTTTTCATGAATTTCCCTTTATTTTTGAAAAGTTCGCGTTTTTTTGCCCATTTAATAAAAATACGAATTTTTTGAAAGTACCTGTAAAAATACGCATTTTTTCGTTACAGGTAACATTTTCAGTGATTATAAGTCGAATAATTTAGGCTAAAAACGATGGTTTTTTAAGGGAAGGGAGTGTAAATTTACTTGCAGAAGAAAATTAGAAAAAAAAATTCTCCAACGAAACTTAAGAAAACCCCCGATGCTTTCTCTATTTTATTTCAATAATTAAACACGAAAGAAATATGTATTCAGATTCTTATACATTTATTTTATTGTCTGGTGAGTATTTGAAGAGGAATTGCAACAAAAGTCGGACTATATGGATGTTCTGAAAATTTCTAATACCGCAGGTTTGTGATTTTTCCATAATAGCTGATCGTGTGAAAATTAGAGCGTGTTTTTTTTTTCTATTTTTTTTATTTAATTAAGAGCTGCAATAAGGTAATGAGAATTTGAAATTGATATTTAGCCAACAAAAATTGCGACTGTGAAAATGAATGGATTCTTTATTAAAATCGAGTTTTTTCCAAACTGACGTTGTTGCACACTAGTATGAAATTTGCGTGTTTCTGCTTGTTAACATTCTTCTTAAAAGAAAAAGATCTCCAAATTAAACTTCAGGAGTATTCTAGAATGTGGCTGGAATGGGATATTTTAATAGAAACCAACATTGATGATGCAGATAAGGATGTTTGATTCAGAAATCATTCAAATGGTGCTACACAAGAACGATGACGAAGAGCAAGATAGCGATGAAAATGAAAATAATGAAATTTTGCCTGCTATATCTAACGAATGTTGCATTGAATTAACTAAATAACTTATAGCAGGAATGGAACAAAAATCTTTTATGGACGAAACCTACATAATGGCTGTTTGAAAAATCCAGCAATTGTTTTTGCAGCAGAAGCCTAATTTTCGCCAACTTGAACTTCATGAAATGTTTAAAAAATAAATACTATTTATATATTTGAATCATTTATGTCATTTGTAACCCCCCCCCCCCCCAGCTCTCATTTTGACTTGTAAATGTTATTAATTTTTATTTTTTAACGTTCTTTTCTTTCAATATTTCTTAATAAAAGTATTTCTTTACTATTTTCTACTTATTTGAAGTATTATTACCATTTGGTATTGCAATTTGAGCTTGATAAACCGAATATCAGCATTTTTTAGCGATCTGAAAAACTGGGAAATTCAGTTATCCAAGGTAGCGATGGTCCCAAGCATGCCGGATAAGAGGTTCTGTAGTACAAAATATGCAATTCAAAATACATTGTCTAAATATGTATCCAATCTATCTAATTTTACATCGATTAATCAGAATAGGAAGAGTTATACGTAACCTGCTCCTATTTTTAAATGGTTTCTTTTAAATGGCTCGTAAAATAAATAAATTAATTAATTACTTATATGCATTATGCAAGCCCCTCAGAGTTGCTCCAAGTGAATGTGTATGGGAGAGGACTATGTTCAGCAATAGAAGTCTTACGGCTCAAAGGATGATTTTGCTGACAAAGCATTTATATGTATCTATTCTATATATATCTTGTTTTCTTGTATCTTAGAAACACCTCTAATAGTCAGAATATTTGTTTATATTTCTTAAACAGTTTAATTTTTCAAATTTATCTAAATAAGTATCTTCTCTGACAAAAAACAATTTTAGAAAGCGGGAAAAAATAATGAATGCCTCAGAGCAAAGCTCGGTCACCCAGGTACTAATTTAAGTAATTTTGTCAGTCATTAAAAGCTAGTTAAAAAATTTCATGGAAACTGTTGAATTTCATAGTTATGTCTCATATTACCGTATTTATGCGAATCTAATGTGCATCCCCATTTTAAAACTTTAAATAATAAAAAAATTGTTTGTCTGCGAAAAAATTTGGTTGACGTCATCGGCGAACTGCTGACCAGTTTTGCACTCGAATCTAATGCGTACCGCAATTTTGAATCCTACATTTGGGCAAAAACGATGCGCATTACATTCGCATAAATACGGTAAATTAAAGGACAGACTTGGAACCTAATATTTAGCAATTGAAAACAAAAAATACTTATTATGTATCCTAAAATGTTTTGCATTAAGACCATGTTTGTTTTGAGACCATATACGTAGTAGCTAAGGGGAGAGACTGAAGTACCTTACAAGACGTTATGAAGATCAGGCCAACTTTTGACTATAGAAGGCATTAATAAACTAAATTGAGTGAAATAAAGTCTTTTTCTTCATAAAATGAACCTTTGTTGATCATTTTGAAACATGGTTATCAATTTTATTTTTATGTTAATCATTTGTATGTCTTTTTCAATTATGACCACTTTATCCCATTTACTAATCACTTTACCCCAGCCCATGGGTCATAAAATTAATTTACCCAATTTCTTACTGCACAATATTTAATGCAATGGGTTCTTTAATGATGTAATGTTAAATATCAAACTGAATGTTTTGAACAAATTATCATATTTATTGTCAACGAATGTTGTGAAACGGGGATTTTAGGACCACTTTACCCCATCTGACCCTATATAGTTTCTCATGATATATAAATCAAATTAACAGAATATATCATACCATTTAATCTCTTATTTCTCTTTGTTCATGAATTTTCAATAAATAAATAACATTTTAATTATGCTTCTTCATAAGTTAGGTAAGCATAGGAAAAAAATCATACACTAATATCACATAGCTTAGTTTATTCCCACCTCTAAATTAGTACTTATTCTTTTTGAAATATGTGAAATAAAAGGAAGATGATGCAACTTGATTTGACCCTGTTTTAATTATGAGTTATAGTTAATATGATATAATTCATTTATATTTTTAAATAAATTGCTGTCTCTTACAACCCTCTTTAACAAAACTAGACATAATATGTCACAAAAGAATGTACCGTATATTTCCGAATATAAGCCGAGAGTGCATTATTCCTTCAAAAATGTACCAAAAATTCAAAACTCGAGTGCTTGTCGACCAATTACAATGAGCAGCAAAGTTTAAAAATACAACATTTATTTTAGACGTAGACGAGACATTTAAAATTCAACTAACAAAAGTAGACCACCGGCATAAAATAAAAAAAAGACTAATTCTACGGCAACATGGCCGCCCTAATCTTTAACAATACTTTTAAACATTAATTCAAAAAAAAGGCCAACTCAGGCTTTCTAATAAGCCAACATAGAAAAATTAAAACTCCATATCGAGTCAGCGGCCAGTTCCTACTGCCACAGAGTTAGCTGCTCAACTGACTACCGATGCAGGCCAGTCCGCGTTTTTATATGCCCAGTCATTTACATACAGAGGCACGCTGGGTAACCTTAGACTCCGCCCAGCCACGCGCCGAAGCAACCAATCATAGTAAAGCAGTTCAATTTGCATATTGCATCCTTCATACGGCCGCCTAGTGACGTTAGCTAGTGACAAGCTTGGCGCCAATGTGCGACAGATTGATCTCTGGAAACCCTGAGGCGAGCGCCGACCGCCGAGTAGTGATGGAGCACATTTTCCCCTGTTCATTCATTGCTTTTTCCCCCTGCGCTTGCTTAGTTTGTTTTACTTTTTTTATTGTTTTTATTCAGTTATTTTTCTACATTTATATTAGAAGGATGAGCATTAATAGAAAGGCATACACATATAGTCGCGAGCGTATTACAGTGGAGAGCAACTTTCGCCATTTTGTTTCAGTGATGAATTCACAAAATCCAGCTGTAAAATATATGTATATTCTTTTAAATAAAACTCTACTTATTTTAAGCTAATTATTTCCTTTATGTAGGAGACATAAATTACATATTTAGAGCTCTATATTAGTTGATATTTCGCGATATATAGACCGACTTTTTTTTTTTAGATTATCGGACCCGTATATAAGCCGACCCTCCCGATTTATCTTTCAAAAAAGTTCCAAAAATTCTCGGCATATACACGGAAATATACGGTAAATATGTTGATTTAATTCAATTTTTAGTAATCGATGCCTGTTGTATTTTTTTCCCTTTGTAGAACTATGATATTATTGGCATTGATGCAGAATGGAGGCCAAATCTTGGAATTAGCACAGAAAAGTTTGTATTTTTCTTTTTCTTTTTAAAGACTGATCTTCTAATATTTGACACTGCAGCTTTGATTACTGATGAGTGGTACATCGCTCTGGCTTAGAAATAGATAACCTTGTAACAAGAGACTAAGTCTCTTGTTCTCAAGTGAACACTTGAAAAAAGTCGCACTTGAAAAAAGTATCTTTTCCATATTAGGTCATTCCACTGTGACTGACATTACAATTTGATCAAGTTTTTCAACTTTTAAAATCCGCACTGTCTTGAAATTTAATTTTGTTTTTCTGAAATTGATCTAAAATATCATGATAGAGTACAATAATGCTTCGCATACCTGTTTTTAGACATAAAAAACTTTTTTGGGTGGAATTAAGGTAAATCAAAAATAGTGACTGATGTTACACAGAAGAGACATTAGGAAAAACTTTTATATTAATTGAAATTCTCCTCAAACTAAGAACATGAAGATTAAAAATTTTTTTTTCCCAGTCAAGTAGAGATTTCATACTTTATGAATACACTTTGTTTTATTTAAAAAACTTTAAAATTTACAGTGGAGGACTGTACTTCTTTAATTCGAAGGTTTTCCCCATCCGAAATCGACAAAAGTCGTTGAAATACTTCTTTGTCTGCTAAAATTTTACCCTACTTGTTTGTTTGCAGCAGATGGTAGATTAGCGAGATTTTTCTCTTGCTTTCTATTGTCAAAGATTCTCCCCTTTCTTCCACCTGTTGGGAATGTGACAACTGACCCCCCGCATTGACCCCTGAGACCGAACGTCCTTCAAGTACTCTTTTACACTTCACTGGTTAACAGTGAATCACGCCAAATTCCTCTCTCTCTCTCTTCACAATGTTTCGACACGTGACTGATTGTTGGTTGCTCGAATGGTCAGATCATGAGTAGAAAATATTTGTCGTCTTTGTGACGTCATGCTCATTCTGATAGTTTTCTAGTTTATTTGTCACTTTTCCCTTTTCCACCATGAGTAAACCACGTATTCCTTACAAAACTTTAACCTTTTCTGAAAAGGTCGCCGTAATTTGTGAAGTGGAAAAAGGAGTGAGAAAGAAATGGGAAATTGCCAAAGAATATGGGATAGCACCTACCACATTGTCTACGTTTTTAAAAAATAAGGACAAAATTCTGAGTCAGGGTGTTGACAGTGGTAAAGATCGCAAAAGGAGTAGAGATCCCAACAATCCTGAAGTAGATGAGTGTGTGCTAAAATGGTTTAAACAAGCACAAGACAAAAAAATTCCTTTGAGCGGCCCTCTTATCAGAGCAAAAGCAGAAGAGTTTTCTGCCGGCATGGGGAACACAAATTTTAAGGCTAGCACTGGCTGGCTGGATAGCTTTAAAGAAAGAAATGGAATTTCTTTTAAGTCAGTGTGAAGGTGAAAGCGGAACTGTCAATCAAGAGGCAGCAACTGCGTGGAAAACCGAACTTTTAAAACTGATTGAGGAAACACCGGCCAAAAACATCTTTAATGCTGATGAAACTGGTTTGTTTTTTAAATGCACACCAGACAAGACATTAGCTTTTAAGGGAGATCATTGCAGTGGAGGGAAAAACAGCAAAGAGCGAGTGACTTTGCTGGTTGGAGCCAACATGGACGGCACCGAGAAGCTACCTTTGTTGATGATTGGCAAGTATGCCAATCCAAGATGCTTCAAAAATGTAAAATCCAAACCACTGGAATATAAATCTAATAAGAAGGCCTGGATGACTGCGGAAATTTTTAGAGATTGGTTGCTGAAAATTGAAAAATCCTATCGAAAAAAGAACCGAAAAATCCTCTTGTTCATTGACAATTGCACTGCACATAATTGCGTTCCACCTATGGATTATGTAAAGGTTATTTTTTTCCCTCCAAATATGACTTCAGTGGTTCAACCTATGTATCAGGGCATCATAAAAAATTTCAAGCATTTTTACAGGTGCCTTCTTGTTCGAAATCTTTTAACGGATTCATTTAAAAATTCAGCAATAACTGTGCTAGATGCCGCGCGAATGAGTGACAATGCATGGTCACAAGTCACACAAAAAACAATTGCAAATTGTTTTTGAAAGGCCGGATTTATGGAAAAAGATCAGGCAACTGAGCTCGAAGAGGAAAATTTGCCCGCACCAGATTCATGGGATAGAAACATGGGTTTAACTTTCGAAGAATACGTCAATTTGGATGAAAACGTGGATGTTTGTGGAGAACTATCCGATAAAGACATTTTGTCCGAGGTATTGAACAATAAGAATACCGAAGAAGACAACGACGTTGTGGAGGAGGAACAACAAGCACCACCACCAATTTCAACACCATCGGAAGCACTTGCTCATTTAGCCGAATTTCGCCGTTTCATCGAAGGGCAAACTAATGTGAGCAAGACTACTTTTCGTTCTTTGAATATCCTGGAAGATTTTGTTAAAATCAAAAGACTCAATTCAGCAAAGCAATCTGAAATTTCTCATTTTTTTTTTAAACTGTAGCAGGTAATTTTTTTATATGTATAATTTTACTACTTAACCAAAGAATATTTCGTAAAAATAATACTCCACTTAAATACAGTAGAACTTAAATATTCCTATTTTCGTATGTATAGTTTTATCTTTTATACTATGTGCAAAATAAATATTATTTTGTTGACAAATACAGTGTTTAATTATTTTATATACATAAATGCCTTGACGTTGTTTTTGACGGAGTAAACATTATCGGCATTCATGAGCTTTAAATTAAGCTTAAAAAAAAGACTTTTGTAATTCGAAGTTTAGCTGTGGTCCCTTCAGCTTCGAATTATCCAAGTTCTACTGTATATGTCCAAAAAAAATTTCTTTTTATGTTGGTGTCCCTGTTTTTGTGGAATTGCCCAGTATGCATACATTGTTTGAAAGTATAATCTAATCACTATTCAATCCATTTTACAACACGTATAAAAGATCCCCACCCTCCTCAATTGCAGCTCTTCATTGCTCTTTTTATGGCTAAATATTGGGTGCTTTCACACCAAAGGCAACAAAAACAAAAGACTTGTCGTTTCTCATCTGCACAATCACAGAGCATATTTTTTAAGGCAAGAAAATGCTCTGCACTTGCGCAGATGAGAAAAGACAAGAATATTGTGTTTGTTGCTTTCAGTGTGAAAGCACTCTAAAATGATTTTGTACCGAATGCAATAGTAATATACGACAAAGACAAAATTTTTAAGAGCATGTCATTCGTTCCTCTGCCTAATTACATAACCACGTCCTTGCATTGACTGATTGTCATTTTTCATTAAGAGGGACTTCCCAGCCAACAGTTATTGCTTCATTGCTTTATTGAAGGCATACAATGTTGCTGTTAGTTTGATACCCATATCAAACAACCTGTTACGATGGAGAGAAAATGTCTCCGTTGGTTTTGGTGTGAAAGTACCATTAACCTAGAATGACGGAAAGGACCGCTGTGGCCCCTAGCGTATTTTAAAATGAAAGTAAATAAATTCTTAGTTTATTCTAAAGGCTCTATCAGGACAAAGTACTATTTTGTCTAGTTTGACTTTGACCTTTCTCTTTTTACAACCAATTAGAATTCAAAATCCTAAACAAATCGACAGCTGGCTAGGCAGACAATGATGATTGCTCTTCAATAGAGAAACAAGTTCTGCATTTTGACATAAAAAGAAAATACCTTGCTACACTATCATACTCTTAACTTTTTGTGTAGGGATTTAGAGAATATGCAAAAGCACATGGAAATTGAGAAGGAATTTTGCACAAAATTCTAGAAGTGGCCACACTGGCCCCAGTCTTTCTAGGTAATGCCGTGGTAGCCTAGCGGTTAGCACACCAGACTTCCACCTGAAAGGTCACGTGTACGATAACTGCTGAAGACCCACCATGTACACTTGGGGATACGTGCATAATTCATGGACCCCGTGCACAAGCAATCCTAAGGCCTCTGCTAACTGGTGGAGAAAAGTCTTTCTAGGTATACAGGAATTTTCAGTCTTCCTAGTGTTAATATAAGTATTTACTTATCTATAGTGTGATTATTTGGAGTTTTATGGTCATGGCTTAATGTTTTCTACAGTGCAGTAATTGTTTACTACAGTTTGTATTTTTTATCCTGATTATAGTAGTTGTGTCAACACTTAGTTTATATACTGAGCCCTGGTTTTTCAGATTAATTCTACTTAAGGGGACTGGGATGTCCCTATACTGACAACTTTGTGTTCCTGTTTCTTAGGAACCATAGATGATAGAGACTTGCAGTTTGTTTTGTTTTTAAGGTTACCTTATCCTGTACAAAATAAGTTGTATACATTTTGACTTTTAAAATTTTTTTATTAGTAATATTTTTTTTTTTTGTAAAAGCTTAGAATTTGTTTAATTTTTTAGTATTTTTAATAGCCTAAATGTAATTTCAAAATGTTTTATTGTATTGTGACCAATATTATTAGGAACAAAACATAATAAAAATATATTGACATCTTGTATGGTTCTTGATAAACGGGTACATATGATAAAAAACACGGTTTTCTTAAATCACGTTTAATAACTACAGTATACTATAAAAAGTAGAAGTACTGCCCGGCTCACTAACGAAATGTAAACAATAACATAATCAAATAAACTGGTGTGAAATAATAAACAAACAGTCATCTGTTGTTTCTGCTATCAAAGTTTAGAGTGTTACCAACCACACAGAACAAATATTATCAGTAAAACTAAGTTAAAACTTACTAAATAAGTTACAAAAAATAACCTTTGTACTTTATTACTAAAACCTCAATAACTTTTATAATACTTTACAGATAATTATAATCTATATCCTAAATTAAAGATAAAAATACACAGAATTAAAAAATGTAAAAAACCAAAAATTGATATTTTTGACCCTATGGGCCATCCCAGTCCCCTTAATATTCTGAAAAATAAGTAAATGTTAATTTGCTCAATTTCGACTTAAACACCTTTTCTGTGTATACTATGTGAATCCAAATTTTGGTATTTCATCTTAATTGCCTGATAAGTAAAAATGTTGAATAGTGTAAAAAATACATAATAATTTACAAAAAGTGCATCATGTTTATTTTTAGGTTATCTCTTCTTCAACTTGTGGTATGGGATTCTGCTTATTTGCTGGATATTTTAAAATTAATGGAATGTCTTGAACAATGTGATTGGGAGCAGGTGCTGAATAGAATATTTTGTAATAAAGATATTTTGAAATTAGGTATGTACCTTGTTTTTTATTTAAATATTATTTTACCTAGTCAATTAACCGCCAGGCTGTAGCCAGGAGGTCATTGTAGCATTATTTCTGTCTTAAATAACATATTTTAAACTTGTCCTTGAGTAACTGCCAAATTCACTATCAACCTGAAGCAGCGGTTAAGAGTGAACCGGGAGTTATGTACGCATTTGCTATTAACCGCTAGTACTGGGCAATGTCTAATTTTTGATACCGCGATAATCGTCAAAATAATATCGCAATATTTTGATATATCGCAAGTTTCAGTGCAGTATAGGACCCCGAATTCGGAATTTCAAAATCCAAAAGACCCAAAATCCGGAACTTTTTCAAAAAAAAAATTGGTAGCTGAAAAATCCAGCTTTTGTTTTTTAAAGAAAAGTAGGGAAATATTTCGCACCGTTTTTTTTTTTTTTATTTTATTTATTTTTTATTTATTTATTTATTTATTTATTTATTTTTTTTTAATAGACATTTTCAAAAAAAAAAAAATGTAATGAACTTGTTTAAGATCGGAAATGTGCAGTTTTCAAAACAAGTTATTTCGCGATTTTCTTTTTGAGATTAGAGTTTTTATTAATTGTTGCTTTAATGCTGAGTTAATATCATCAAATTTTCCTTTTTTAAATTTCTTGTAGTTATATTATACTTATTTTTTAAAATGAACTAATTTTTGCGCGATACAGAACATTCGCGAAATTGAGATTCGGCGTTTATCGTATTTTCCCGGTCGTCTCATCTTTTACTGCAATTAAGTCACTAGAGAATATAAAATCATATCAGAATTTCACGAAATTCTTTTCGTTTATTGTTTAATTAAAGAGGTTAAAGTAATATCAGGAAAAGTCGAGGTTTTTCGATGTTTTGCCTTAAATGTAAGTCGACTCCAACTTCATTTTTTATGTTAAATTCCGCGACTTATAGGCAAGTATATACGATAATAAAAAATGCTATAAATGAGCAAAAGGCTAATAAAAACTTCCAGAGCAAATTATATGGGCTCTTTTGCTACTTACAAAATTTTTTGAGTGAGGACCCGAAATCCGGAAAGATCGCGGCCCCAAGCGTTCTGAATTTGTGGTGCTATACTGTATGTTAAATTCACTGTATAGCTAAGCAAATATATAAAAGAAATTCGTTTGTCAAAAATCAAATATAAAACACTAATAACAATGATATTATGAAATGATAGTTTAATTTATTTCATACAAATTTTGAAAAAAAAATGCTTCTCTCAAAATGACATACCTACAAGTATATAGACATCATTTTTATTGAAAACATCTTAAATATATTATCAAGTTTAAAACTGAAAATAATTATTTCAGAAATTGAATTACGAGCGAACGAGCGCCCACTCCCTTTCTTCCCGCGAATTTCCCTTAGGTGAAAATACCGATTAACCGTCCCCCCCCCCTCTTTGATTGGCATTGTAATTATAAAGAAGAAAAAATTAGCAAAATTAAAACAACGAGCATTTTACAGAAATCGCTGTTGCAAAAAAAATGACAATGAGTAAAAAATTGCTTAATTTACAATCGTAAATATATTCCCCAAATTTTATTTTCAGTATTTTAAAAATATTAATTTCAACTTTCATGTTGTGTTTAAAGCAACGCAGCTTCAAAATGTCACGAAACATTGTTGTTGGGGTGCGTATAGCACCAGAATGACGTAATACAATATAGTATTAAAAAATTACAGACGAATTAGAACAAGTGCCGTTACACAGATTTACCGAACACATTTATAATTTTACTATTAGTAAACTGTTTGTGAAAATGTACTGCACAAGTGTTTCCTATTTTATAGGAGGAAATAACTTGCTTTCGGTTGAACTTTTTCAGAAACTGATCAATGTTTTTATTATAAAAGAGAATGAATGAATTATTTTAAGATTAATTCAAAAATATACATCTAGTTTTTTCAAACTTATGAAATATATTTTTCATGTATTAAAAAAGTCTTAAATACCATTTACAAACTTTAAAAAGAAAATACATAAATAAATAAATCACTTAAGGCATATTGCAGATTTTATCCTATTTTAGTAAAAAGAAAAAAAACACATTTCATTTTAGCGAGCTTTTACCGCTTGTCAATTAATAAAAAGCAGAGGAAACAAAATCTTTTCCCAATCATAAAGAACCCCATCATTTATTCACTTTCCATTATTGCCGCTAGCAGACCCAAGTCAGATGTTAGGGATGCACAAGCCACACTAACGTTTTGAAAAAAAATGACCAACAAACGAAGGAGCGCCGACAACAATTTCCTCAGGAAGAGACACGCCGATGATTTCATCGACAAGTGCCGTTAGCACATGTCCCCCCCCCCCCCCCATCAGGAAGAGCAAAGTACATGCACTTACAAAGAATTGGGTATCATTGTCAGTCACGATATATCAGAAACCGTGATATCGTCAATCACAATGTATCGAAAACCATGATATATTGCCAATCACGATGTATCGAAAGATACAGCAATGTGAAATCGGACATCGCGATGATAGTGTAATATCGGTATTTTATGAAATATCGATATATCGTCCAGTCCTATTCACCGCTGACCTGACTCACTCTTCAGGGGATAACTTGGGATGAAAAAAGAAAGCAGTACATATGAATTTTCAAAAACTATTTTTAATAATCATTTCCTAGATAGTGTGAAAAATTGTGGAATGTCATGAGAAATATAAGTAAACAGTTTAGAATAAATCGGTAAATATCTTTCAGTTCTATTCTGGTTTGAAAGATGCCAAATTGGCAAAAATTATGGAAATTTACAGAAATATTAAAATTTACATGTTTTCAAATTTTTCACTGTGATAGTCCAGAAAAGGTAAATAAACTAATCTAAAGTACAAAATTTGAAATTAAATATCTTTTAGTTCCTCTTTGGGTTCTATAAATGAGAAATTAGCCGAAACTAATGCCATATTTTGTATTTTAGTAAATTTTCATATTTTCGACAGTTTCTTCACACTAGCATGGAAAAAGTGACAAATAATAGTGGAAACATACTTCTGAAATTAATAGAGATCAATGAATATCTTATGGTCAATAAACCATTGATTGAAATTTTCGAAATTGTGCAAGAGTAGAAATAAGTGCATTTAAAATTTTATGCATATACTGCGTATGCCAGTCCACAACTTTTCTCGCATTATTGGGAAAAAATTTATTTAAAAAAATTACACTCCATTCTGGTATGTATAAAAATTTATAATTTTTTTTTTCTTTTGCATTAGCAATTAAAAAACCTGAAATCGCAATATTCTTTTTGTGAACTCCCTTTTTTCCTTATGCAAACTCCTGGGGGTTCACCCCACCGGTTGGGAAACCTGTTATAATTAACAAAAATTCCTGAAATTATCAAAGAAAAGCCTAAATTTTTTAGTCTTTAAAACTATTGTTTTTTTTTTTTTGTTTTTTTTTTTTTGCAATCAGTTTTCTTTTTTTCTAGTTTTTATGTACTTATTTATTTTACTTTTAATGTATAAATCCAGATTTTTTACGCATCTCGAAATCCTTTTGCATCGATTTCAGTAAAACTTCCTAGTTCTCGTTTACTATTGGATTCTTTCTCTTGTACATCAGTAACTTTGAACATTTCATTATTTTAAATCTTTCTTATGTTTCAGCTTCTGTAGTAAAGGACTTGCATGGGCTTCATTTTGCCACGCCCGTTCGAAATTTCAGAAGAAAAAACGTATTAAAAATATATCTTTTTAGCCTTTAAGTTTTAATTTAATATCATATCAGTGGCATATAATTATTAAATATTACAGCCTTATTGATAACCTAAATTTTATAAAAATTCCAAAAACATTCCCCCCCCCCCCTATTTTTGCATGTAATTTAATGTTTTTTTTTAAGATAATCTTTAGCATTATTTTTCCCCCACCTTTCTAGTACTCATATATTGTTACAAAATAAATGAATAACATTTCTTTCCATTTTTATTCAATATATAATTAAAAAACTTGAAAAATTTAGCAATTATTTTTCAAGTACATTTAAACAATCATTAAAAAACTAATGTTTTTAATTGTACCTCTTCTTGATCTTAGAATTTCATTTGTCAAGCACAGTATAACCCCGGTTATCCAAAAAACACGGGACCATAACGTTTTCAGTTAACAGAGTTCCCACTAGAGCGCGAGACTGCGAGATTCTCGCACATTTTTTTATTTTCTCGCATAAAAATTTTTACATGGTGAGAAATTCGCGCATTCTTTTTTCCCCATCAGGAAACGATTTCGCATGAACCTCTATCCGTCCTACTACAGTAGAGTAGGTTAAAAACAATTACTTGCACCTGCGCCTGAAACACACGGGACCCTTTTTCTCTATCCATTCAGCGAAAATCGAGCAAACAATAACGTGGGGGTGATCCAGAAATACAATATTAAGCCTTTTGTATTGAAAAGACAAATAACGAGCCTGCGGCTTCTGTGCTCCAGCCTCCCCACGGAGTAGCCATTCCGCTGTCATCGGCTCCTTCCTTGCCCCCTTTCTCTCCCTCCCCCCTCCTTCCCGTCCTTTATTTTTTCCCGCTCACACCTTCCTTCCTTAGACCATAAACTAGCTAGACAAGGTTTGGGGGCGGGGTCGGTAAGCAGGAGTCTTTCCCCGGAAAACAGCTGACGGAGTCCTTCGGTGAGAGAGGGCTTCGTCTTGCTATGTTAATTATCGTAGAGATTTGAAGAGTGATTAATTTTATTTTTTTATTATATGACAGAAACATTTTAGCACAATTATTTTCTATCACACGCAAGAACATAGTTCATAGATTAATGGACAAGCGTTTTTTTATTGATACTATCAATATTTAATTAGTAATAGTGATTTGAAAATGATCTTATTTATTGAGCTCATTGAGTAGGAGAGTTAGTTTCTTGCTCACTTTTTCGAAACCCAATGACATACACTAAATTTCTTGCAATGAATACAATTCGTATTGCTTTTACAAGGTTTTTAACTGACTTCATCCTCATTATGTCTTGCTCTTGAGATAAAATTCCGAAAATTGCTTACTTTACAAAATTATCAGTCAAAAATTTAATTTTTCTCCAGTAAGTTCGTAAATCTAAAATTAATAGTCATGTGACATTAGCCTGTAGGACTGAAAACATCGGATTGAGAACATTCATAACTGATTTCACGCTTCGAGGGGGGAGGGGGTTCGTAAAATTGACACAAGGGGAGGGGTAACAAGAAGTGTGACATCATGATTATGCAACATAGCTTGGCATGTGACAAAGGGGGGGGGGATGGGAAAAAGGCAAGACATCATTTAAGGACGGTCCCATTGTACTCTTAATTAAATTGTGCGTGTTTTTTTAATGAATTACACAAGGCTAAATTTGTTCGAAGATTGCAAACGAACGGCATACAAATAAACGGCACAAAATTAATTTATAATCCAAGTGTTGAGTAGTACAGTCAGAAATACAATATATATATTGGTAAGATTAAAGCATGAAATGCATTTTAAGCATAATTTTGAAAATTTAGCAAATCTACATACATTATTAAAAGTAAAGAATCAAAAATAAAAAAAACTGGAGCGAAAACGCATACATATGCATACTTGGTGATGCAACGAACGTTCGGCCTTTCTGCGACTATATTTCAAGCATCTTTCATGTCTTTTAAGATTAATGTTATTGCAATGATAATTTCAACGTTGCATTTATTATTTAGGCGACGGGGCATTATTAATAAAGCTAAATGGAATTTAATTACTGGAAAAAAATTTTCTTTAATTTCTATTGCATATTGCTATTGATTTGTAAATAAAATTAATTTTGTGAATTTGTTACGCATTTCTCGTATTTTAAAGAAATGGTGTGGCCCCCTTTTTTAAGTATTTTTCAACAATTGCTGTAGTTATATATATGAATTTCTTGTTCTTCATAATCAAGAATAAGATACTCCAGACAGAGATTTAAAAATAAAATTGAAGTTTACGCTTCTCATTGTTAATATTGCTGTTATGTTTAATAAATTAGGCTTGTGCATAGGATGGGTCTTGATCGTTTGCCTGAAAACAACTCAGCTCTTTTACAGATCAGAAGCAAGTTCAGAAATTGAGAAGACTCACCCACGTGGTCACCGGCGGTGAAAATCTTTGATCTCCGCCCCCTGTCAGTCAAACTGGTCCCCACCATTCCTGCTTAGGAACTAACAATGGCGAGTTAATAGCAGGGCTCGTCTAGTTACTATATGGTCTAAGCCTTCCTTCGCCAATGAGCTCCCTCATCACCATTTGCCTCCTCACACAGGGAAAGAGCGCCTAAGGCGCTACCCTATAAAGGTCAAGATTCGCGGTCGCCACTCGCCACGTGGCGACCTTGTTTGAAAAAGTGGCGACTCAAAAAATTAGGAGCGATCGCCACCTTTCCTTTTTTTTATTTTCTGAAGTAAATTCCTCCTTTTCAAATACCGTCTATAGAATTTACAACTCTTGCTTCTTTCATGCATACAAGTAACCGAATTTCGGCCGATAGTCTTCATTTCCCCTTTAACAAGAAAAAAATGGCGAAATTTTTTTTTCCGATTACGCTATTGTTTTTTCTTTTTGAATTCCTTCCCTCTGCCGTATAAATCTCTTAAATATAGTAGGAAACAATTTAATCTTGTTGTTTTTTTTCATTTCACACTTACATTTTAGATCGGCCATTTTCGCTTAAACTTATAAAATCGGACTTAAGTGTCACGCCATTTTGAAAATGGTGTGAAAGCTTTAAAAAAAGGTTTTGAAAAGAATAAAAATAAAATGTACTGAACAAAACTAGAACTGGAAATATACACTTGTTTGAAAAAGTGGCGATTCAAAAAAATTAGGAGCGATTGCCACCTTTCCTTTTTTTTTATTTTCTAAAGTAAATCCCTCCTTTTCAAATACCATCTATAGAATTTACAACTCTTGCTTCTTTCATGCATACAAGCACAATAAAAACCCATCAATTCGGCATTCAAGTAACCGAATTTCGGACAATAATCTTCATTTCCCCTTTAACAAGAAAGAAATGGCGAAAAAATTTTCCGATTACGCTATTGTTTTTTCTTTTTTAATTCCTTCTCTCTGCCATATAAATCTTTTAAATATAGTAGGAAACAATCTTAATCTTGATATTTTTTTTCATAGCTTTCATTTTACTTACATTTTAGATCGGCCATTTTCGCTTAAACTTATAAAATCGGACTTAAGTGTCGGGCCATTTTGAAAATGGTGTGAAAACTTTAAAAAAATGTTTTGAAAAGAATAAAAATAAAATGTACTGGACAAAACCAGAACTGGAAATATACATTTCTTTATACTTGTATTCGAAAATGGTTCGTATTTGTGATCACGGTTTTTGTAAAAGGTTCGTTTCTGTAAGGGAGATTTTTGTTATCTGTTGCTTCTATGATGAAACAATTAAAATTTTGCATTTACTTTTGTGCTCTATAACGTTAAACATGAAAAATTATATTGCAAAAATTCATATTCCCTTAATTTACCATCGCCAAGGAAGCAAGTTTTTTCTTTTTCCAATTTGAAAGTCATATACTTTTTTTTTTTTTTTTTGAAGACTTGATAGTTTTAACAAAATATTATGTTTTCTTCACTGAAAATAAGACACATAAGGAATTGTAGTGCATTGATGCACCATTCACGGCCCCCCCCCCCCCCCCCCCCCCACTTTGCACTTTTACTTTACTACGTTCTGCAATATTGCAGAACATAGAATACACGTGGTTGAAGAAACCGTGTTAATGCGAGACTTTGCGCATTCATTTACCATTTAGCGGGACACAGCGTTCTCTGTCGGAGCATTATGGATAAATATTTTATAAAAAGGTCATCAAGCGATGTGTATATTTGTGTTATCTCTTAATTTTTCCGAAATCTCACTTAAATTTTAGAAATCTCACTTTGTTTTTCAGGAAGGGTGAGAAATTCTCACTCATTTTTTCCCCCTAATGAAAGCCCTGGTTAATCAAGGTACCATAGAAATTTTCGGATATGCTAGAATTATAAGCAAAGGCCATGTTAATTACCAACATGCCCCCGCCCCCACGCATAGAACTTCCAACTGCAGAATACAATATATTGCCAACCAAATTTACTGGTTCTGAACTTGAATGTACCATAGTTGTTGGAATAAATTCTTTACAAAATATTAATATTTTACTTTTATGTCATTTAGTGTTATACATTTTAATCATGTACTTACAATATCTTTGATAGTGTTAAAAATTAGACATTGTTTTGCCAAATGTTAAAAATTACACATTTGTTTTTGGTGCTTTTCAAATGTTAAAAACTAATTGATGTTAAAATTATTAAAATTAGATAATTAAATGGCACCTTTAAAATGGAAAATACACCAATTAATTTAAAATGTTAAAATAACTAAAATGGTGTCCATGAAATGATTATATATAAACATGCATTGAATACACAATAAAAAATACATAAATTTTCATGACTTACCGAATAGATTTATTTCCATAAATATAACAATTAAATCACCTGGCCAAGCTTATCATATTAAATATAAAATGAATACTGTGCACAGCATATTAATACATGAATGTATAAAAATAGATACTTGATTACATTTCAGCACCCTCATCTTTGATCGTAAATCATGGAGTTCATGGAACAAGATTATTTTGAAAGTCGTAGAATCGCAATTCTTTCACTCATATTTTTAAAATCGCGTGCACATGACACATTTTGCTAACGAGACTTCCATTAAAATTTTTTAGAGGCCACACATGATGATTAAAATGCGAAAATTATCGCAAAAATTGGCCTGCTGCATGTGGGACATTCATATTTCTTCAAAATACATCTTTTTTCATCGAATATTTTTCAAATCGTCGAGGTGACACAATGTTGATTTATAGTAGATTCAAACACGATGTTTCACATTTCATACTTATTTTTTTTTAGTTCATCGAGACATTTTTATGAAAGATTATCTTCCAAAAACATTTCTTCCTGCGTCTCTTCCACGCAAAACTAGGAGAAGATGCCATTTTCACCCCTTCACACCACACAACAAATCGGGGAGAGTCAAAAAAGATTTCGTAGTTCCACGCTATGACGTGTTAGTCACGTGCTGTCACGTAGCGCAATCTGGAAGTAGACAGTTTGTCAATCGTACTGTCCTCTTGCGGGAGAAAATGTGAAGCATGTAAAACATGATTTACAGATAGTTATGGAAAAAACAGGCAATTTTCCTTTTATGAAAAAAGAATTTTTTAAAAATGGAGCATTTGCCCGTTACAAAAAAAAAAGGACCCATTTGCCTTTTCGGTTAAGGGCCATTTCACAGTATTTTGTCAAAATGTAGAGTCCGCAACATGACACTTTTTTTGTTACAACTACGTAATTTACAATTTAATTATCACTAAATGTTATTCCCAAATAATGTGTTGAACACATTATTTGAAAATAAAATTAAGTGATAATTAAACTAAGTTACGTAGTTATAACAAAAAAAAAGTGTCATGTTGCGGACTCTGCGTTTTCAGAAAATACTGTGAAATGGCCCTTAAGCCGATTTTCAGGTAAATGGGATTCGGATAACCGAGGTTCTACTGTATTTCAAAATTATGCTCATTTGTATATAAATAAAAATCAACTATTGCTTGTTTAAATCACTAGTATGTTTATTGTGTATTACTAATCTTGTTCTTCCCACGGTTCTCTCTTTATTTATTCAGTGTCAAGCTTATTCTCTCCTTTAATCATTGTTCTTTTATGTTCTTGATATAATGCTTTGTTACTTAGCATTTTTTTTTCACTTCAAACCTTATTCCTTAACATTTTTAATAGTTGTCGGGTCTGAAATAATAATTTTGGTTTAAAAAGTTAATGCTCAAAAACAGGTTTATTTATTTAATTTTAAAAATGCAATGAATTTTTATAGATTGCACTGAATTCAGACTGTTCGTATGAATATGTTTCAAAGAATGTAGGATTTTTGTGTTACACATTAAGTCATAATTAATCATTTATCTTAAAGTGATGACCTGACTTTGCATAGCATTTGATAATTCTATTGCATAGTAATTAATGTTTGTAATATAAGGTTTTTTAATAGGCTTTTAGAACGTTATGGTTATGTTTTGATGCTGTTATGCCGTGGTGCTGTGATTTCTCAGTATTTTTTCCTTAGTGTATCACATGTTTGTTGCTCGCTCATCATTTTGTCACGTCTACTCAAAATTTTTAATCCAGTTAAGTCAAAGTTGATTCAAAACAATAAATACAACTCGTAAAAATCAGCATTAATTTTTAGTTGAGTTCCCAGTAGCAGAATTTTTTGTATCAATCTGCAGCACAAGTTTCAGAAGTCAAAAATTACTCAGTTTGTATATAAATTTTAAAAAACTAAATTGAACTAATCTAATATTAAATCTAATTTTTAAAAAATTGTTAGGTGGCTAATTAATCTGCAAGCTTCAAGATAAATCTGCAGCACTCACTGCCGTGCTGCAGGATTTCTGCTACCGGAGTTGAGTTTATCGTAAATTTATGCACGTTTTTAGAAAAAGAAGTGCATTTAAATAGTTCATAAGAAGATTTAGGATGGAATGTATAAATTAAGGAACTTTAGTGCTTTGGTGAATTTATACAAAAGAATTTAATTACTGAATTCAGAATTTTTTTTTCCATAATTTTTAGCCTTTCTTCAAGTTTAGGTGATCATGGCAATCATTGTAATTATGATAGTAATAGTCTCATTAATAATATAATTTTAAAAATGCCTTGATTTGCAAACTAATCTACTTAAAGAGTTGAACATTTTCAGGTACGTATTATGTGCCGGTGCAGATTAAGCAATATATGTATTTTTTAAATTAAAAGTTATTTAAAACATAAGTTTTTCAAGAATATCGTTTGTAAATGTCGCTGATAATTTATATAGCGTTAAATACACGTTTTAATGAAAAATAAATCTCATTTTATTATAAATTACGCTCCTGATAGGACAAGTAATTTTCTCCAAAATGTCAAAGTGCAAAATATGCTTCGTCTCTCTTGCAGACAAGTAAAAACTTGCATAATAATTAAAATTATTATTTCAGCTGTCTTCAAAATACTTCTATCCAAGTGAAACATTTTGCTTTAGAATTAAATTAAAAAGCATCAGGAGAACAGGAAGAAAAAAAATGAATGGCGCCATTTCCGCGAAAAATTGATATTTTTTAAATTAACAGCTAAAAACTTTATTATTTTTACTTTAATTGTTTCAAACCATCCATATTCGACTTTTACAAGCCAAAAACTTTATTTTTAGCTCATATTTATCAGGGTTCATACTATACCTGGAAATCATGGAAAACCTGAAAAAGTCATGGAATTTGATATCCTTTGCAAAAGTCGGGGAAAAACGTAAATTTTTCACAAAACCTGGAAAAGTCGGGGATTTTTTCCCCCACCAGGGAACCCTTGGAGGGAACCTACGCTCGTTGCGATGTCAGATTACCAAAAAAATATTTAAAATTTATAAAATTGTTCGGCACAACATCCCCATTCGGATTTTGATACTTTTTCGTTAGTGCTCTCGTAGACAAAAATGAGCACAAACTTAAAACGTTAACCTGGAATTCCGCATTGATCTACCTGGAAAAGTCAACCAAATTTCAGAAAAATAATGTTATACATTAAGATTTTTAAATGTTGGCAGATATAAAAGTTACATCAATTTCATTAGCCACTAAATAATATTTGAAATAATTATCATTTTTATTTAAAATATATCCATTTCCAGTATGTTGCATCAGAACCATACTATTCAAAAAAAGAAAATTAAGAAAAACAGGGTTCTATGGTAAATGTGATCATTAAAAGGGGGTTGCTCTTATGATGTAAATAAATAAATAAATAAGAAGAATTGCTGTTTTATCATAAAAAGCTAAAAATAAGTTGAATAATCATAAAAAGCTAAAAATAAGTTGAATAAATTGTAAATTTCACCCAGTAGATTACTTGTTATGTGCAGTTATCAAGGCTACCACTGGGCCTTATTCAACTTGGGTTCCAAGGATTCAGGCATCCTTGTTATTTGTATCCTTAAATAGTGTCCCAAAAAGTGGAAAAAAAAAATGAATGTTATAAAAATATATATCATGTAAGTAATACTACAACATTCAGTAATGAGGCAGTTTTGATAAAGTCATCAATAGGTGGATTATTTCATCTAGAGGAGCCATCATCTTGCTTGAAAGTTTGGTTTTTTTCCTGTAAATGATTTGGTTCTTTTTTGCTGTCTACTTTATAATTTTCAGGTACTTGATACACTACATCATGCAAGCCTGATTCTTCTATGCACGAAAGTCTTAAGTATGGATATGAGAACATCAATTATTTCTTGTTTTATTTTTTTCCCTTTCAAATGTGCACTTTTGTGTTACAAGTAGTTGCACAAAAAGGCACAACTAAATAAACAACCATAGTTGAAACTTTTTCCATTTCTGTATTTCTATGTATTGAAATTAGAATTTGAAGGTGCCAACTTTTCTTTTTTTTTTTTTTTGCTTGTTTTCTCTATTTACAGGATATGGAGTAGATGGTGATATACAAAAACTTATAAAATTGCTTCAGATAGAGAAGGTTCAATTTAAACGATTCCCTCGATTGGTTGATCTTGGAAGCTTTTGTAAAAAGGTTTGTTCAGATTGTCATTTATGTAGAGGTGGATACAACAAGAGGGTCAGGATCCCCCCCCCCCCCCCCCCCCCAGCCCAAGCCATCGACAAAATTTTGTAACGTGGAAGAAATTCTGTGAACCCACACCCGAATCTTGAACATAACCCATCCCCCTAAAATGTTGTTTTGTATCCGCCCCTGCTTTTGTGATGTTTATGGTTATTTTTCTGCTTTTTTATTTTCATGACTTTCATTGTTTTTTATAGTCCTTCCTTTTAAAAACAATGGATATTTCAATACTTTTTGTTGTATCTTGACGTGATTGTGATGTTTGGCACAATACAACAAATATAATTTATTACGAAAAGTGGGTTATTTATTATACATATTTACAAGACATTTAAGAAATGCTAACTACACCGGCGACGGCCGTTAATCGACTCTCAATTCTGTAGAACGAGATGTTGCTCGGCAAAACGTCGGGCTGTTGCCAACATCTTCCCCTTTTAAGTCATGACATAGTCCTTGAATCTTTCAGGACGTTTGATGGTTCTTTGTGGTCTGGTCCGCAAAGTTGTTGAAGTGTCGGGTGGAGTAACAAACTCACTCAATAGAGATTCATCTATTTCTGATCTCTCAGTTATGGAGTTGAACCATGTGTCCTGCTGCAGCGAGTCAGAGGCTCTGAACTCGTCAACAAATGGATTTGAATTAGGACATGGTGTTGTACTTGCTTCATACCGATAGCGTAGTTGGTTTGCATGAGAGCGAACGAGTCGTATTCTGTCATTCGACTCAAGAAACACATTGTAAAGGACATTCCCCTTACGTTCTGCTATTTTTCCTGGCTCCCATTTCCATTTGTTATTTGAGTATACTTTAGCATAAACTAAATCACCTTCTTTGAAGAATCTATTTTCTGCGCCATGATGTTTATTACACTGAAAATTTTGTTTTTCATTCATTTTGGCAGCTGTGTCGTCAGAAGGACGAATCAAGTCCAAAACTGTTCTCAGTTTTCTTCCAAGCATCAGTTCGGCAGGTGATTTATTTCCGATATATTTGTTTGGTGTGTACCGGTAAGTGAATAGAAATGTATTAAGAGCAGCTTGTAGATCTCCCCCTTGCTGAATTTTCTTAATACCTCTTTTGAAAGTGTCTACAAAAATCTCTGCTTGACCGTTTGATTGAGGATGATGTGGAGGTATTCTATAGTGCTGTATACCATTTTTCTTGCAGAAATCATCAAAAAGATTACTTGTGAACTGAGTACCGTTGTCAGAAACTATAATTTTTGGCACTCCATATCTGGCACAAGTTTGCTCGATAAATTTCAATGTTGTAGATGCAGTGATTGTTTTCGTAATGAAGATTTCAGGCCATTTGCTATTTGCATCTATGATGAGCAGGAAGTAATAACCATCTATTGGACCTGCGTAGTCGATATGAATTCTTTCAAATGGCTCTTTTGCTAATGGCCAAGAACGCAGTAATGTCTTGGTTGGTGATTTTCGAGAAGTTTGGCATGAATGACACGTTTTGACGTAAGTTTCAATGTCCTTGTCTATTGAAGGCCAGAAAACGTAACTTCTAGAATATGATTTCATGCGTTCCATTCCAGGATGTCCTTTGTGCAATTCTTTTAGAATTCTGTTTCGAAATTTATCTGGAATAATGACTCGTTCACCAAACATTAGGCATCCTTTCACAACTGATAGAGAATCTTTTCTCTTGTTACAAGAGAGGATTTTCAAGAATCTTTTACATTTAAAAGTCTCGAAGAATCAGCAAGCGGAAAGAAATGGCTACAACCGAAGATTTATTACAGCAGCTGACGGCTTTGGTAATCTCAACAAATAAACGACTTGAACTTTTGGAAGAAACCAATCGTCAAAGTTCCTCAACAACTGCAGTTTCAAATGCAGCCGATAATATTGAGTTTTTAATGGAAACTTTGGCTAATGGAATCAGTGATTTTGTTTATGACCCAGAAAGTGGACTGTCGTTCGATAAGTGGTACACACGGTATGAAGAAACTTTCATTACCGATGCAGCTAAATTGGATGACGCCGCAAAGGTTAGATTGCTTCTACGTAAGTTAGACCTAGCATCTTACAATAAATATATCAATTACATTCTTCCAAAGAAATTCAAAGATGTGTCATTTAACGATACAGTTAGCCAGCTGAAATCTATTCTTAGTCCCAAACAGTCAGTATTTCATAAAAGATTTAACTGTCTTCAAATTAAAAAGAATGACTGGGATGATTTCGCCACATATGCAGGCATTGTTAATAAAAAATGCGAAGATATTGAGTATAATCAACTCGATGTAGAACAATTCAAGTGTCTTATTTTTATCAGCGGTCTTAACGCGCCAAAACATTTTGAAATTCGTGCCAGATTGCTACAATTAATGGATAAACAATCTGCCACATCGCCAATTGACATTCGTAAATTGGTAGAAGAATGCCAAGCTTTCACTTCATTAAAAGAAGACGCAGCGATGATACAACAGTTCACCCCCGCAAAATCATCAATTAACAAAGTTTCAAATGAAAAACTTGCAAAATTTGGCGAGGAAAAATTTGGAGAATCCCATCCTCGTCGCCACGTTGTTGTATCTTGACGTGATTGTGATGTTTGGCACAATACAACAAATATAATTTATTACGAAAAGTGGGTTATTTATTATACATATTTACAAGACATTTAAGAAATGCTAACTACACCGGCGACGGCCGTTAATCGACTCTCAATTCTGTAGAACGAGATGTTGCTCGGCAAAACGTCGGGCTGTTGCCAACACTTTTTCTTCTCACTAAAAGAACTATCTGCAGCTTAGTACTTCATGTATTTTAACCTGGAAATTGTGCTCAACAGCTTTGGAGGCAGCAATTCGAATTTTTATTTCTCAATTATAGCTATTATGTTGCATAGTGATTTTATTTTTTACTAAATATTTTTGTTTGAACAATTTTGTTTGACAACTTAATGAAAAATATGCTACTAAGTTAATAATGGCATTGATGACTAATGGATAAATAAATATGTAAATAAACCGTTTTGGGTGAAGGAATTTGACACGACATCTGCTGTGAATCGCAACTTTGATTTTGTCTTTATTGTCCCAGAAATGACATTTCTGTTTGCGTGGAAGTACACTGACAAAAAAAAAATCCAACACCAAGAAGGAGTTATGCTAAACAAACAAAATCTGATAATCATATTTGTATGTATTAAAGATGATTTTTTTAATTTCGCTGCCGATAGATAAGAGGATTGCTAGTGTCACCACTTGAAGAGCTTTAAATATGTGCTGTAAAGTTCGTGAGCATTATTTATGGTTGAGATTTGACCTAGTGAGTTTGAGGCAATATTGGTAGAGACTTGGCAGGAATGTATCCACTGAATTATTGTTGGTAGCCGTGGTCGGAGGGACGTACAATTTCAAGAAGGCTAGGCTCCAGGCATTACTGATAGAGATGACCATCGCCTTCAGCAGATGGCTCTGTCACATAGAATTAACTGCATCTGCAGCAGAAATTCGAGCTTCAAGTGGCACCACAGTGACCCAATGAACTGTTATAAATAGGTTACTGCACATCTAAACCAGACACCCTGAAGCCGGGATTCGTTGATTTAAATCAGCTTTAAATCCAGTGATTAAAAAAAAAAAAAACCATGGATTTAAATCAAAAATAGAATAGTTGATTAAAATCATTTTGATTTCTTTTCTTTTTTTTAAATTTATTTTGCATTTTGATCAAGTTTTGTTTTAAACATAAAATATGTTGCATTTACAACCTCTGTTTCTATTAGGAAAGCTTCAAAGGACCTTCTGTCTGTCTAAGTGTATGTGTAACATATTTCAGCACCTAAGAATTAACTTTTTTTTTTTTTTCACAATCTTACTTTATTCTTCAGGCAGCTTCACAGCAAAGCATAATTCATTCACCATTTTATATTGCAACTGCAATAATCAGGATCCACTTTATGTGTTTTTATTTTAAGATGGTAATCAGTATTGTAAAATACTCAGGATAGGATGAAGCTAGGTCATTTTACAACAGGGTCAAGACCAGGCTTTTTAATAAATAAAATCAAGGCAAAGCTTTGGAAACTAATTTTTTAAAAAATCGAGTTATTGTTTTGAACGCAATTTTTTTTTTAAATCTTGTATTTGAATACAAGTATACAAATAATGTTATTGTATGGTAATTCAAGGAAAGTGACTCCAACCCATAACAAAAGGCTTTCAAATTTTAAGTTATCAATAATATCAGTTGAAATTCTGCTAGGAAGAGTGTTGTATCCCATTATTTAAATATATGCAGCTTAATTTTTTATGTGAGCTTTTACTTTTGATCTAAAGAATAAACTTTTCAACATTGCATTTGGTCATCTCACCCGACAAGCAAGGAAAGATACGCTAGTGAAGAAGGTATGATAGGTCCTCGTAAAATGAGTCGATTAAAATACAGAGTGGCCACTCGACCTGGAAAAACCTTGAATTGTCAGGGAATTTTTTCCAACATGGAAAAGTCAGAGAATAATCATTGATATGTGAAAAAAAATGGAATTTTGATTTTCTTCCGTTTTCAGCTTTAGCTCTTGGCGTTAGGATTACAATATCAACACTGCAGCTTCTTTTTTTAATATTATTCTTGTTATCTTTACCACCAGTCATTTTGTTTCCAAGGAATCCTTGAGCAGAGGAAAAAAAGGTGGGGGGAGTGACAGCCAATGCATCCTCCTTTCTCCCTCTTCTTTTACCTTTGATTTAGCGCTACTTTTTAGGCACTCAAAGACTCTTTGAGAAGTAGGAGTAGCATGCCTGTACAATAAAATTTACATTAAGTGATTAAAAAGAACTATTTTCGGACATAGATGTTTGCTACAATATCTCCAGACATTTCATTCCAAAATTTTGGGGTGGGGAGGGGGGGAGGAGCCAAGCATATAAATGGGTATAAAAAAAGGGTTCTAACGAATCATAAAATGGGATTACAGTATAAATTTACTTGAACTAAAATGTGAGGGATTAGTTACAGGGTTCACACTGTTGAAAAATACAAGATGAGATTTCCCACCTTGACCAAAATTTTAAGTGGGATTTTTAAAAATTAAGCGCAAACAAATTTTTTTTTAAGTGGGATTTCAAAAAATATTGCGGGAATCGCACAATCGCGCGGCCTAGCGCGAACCCTGAGTTAATAAATTATTAGGAATAGAAACTAATATACCGTGCTTAATGGATTTATCTCACAAAAGAAATTTTAAAGCGATCGTTATTTCCACCTGTTCTATTCGAGAGCAAATTTTCCAATCGGAAGTTTAGCACAGGGTTTTCAACAATTTCTTGGAAACAATTGCTTGAAGTAATTAAATAAAGATTGAAAAATAAAAAATTTGAAATCCGGTTTTTGAGATTTTCATATTTTATTTTTTAATTTGAACAATTTTCAACAGTTTCAAAAATCTTAACATTAGGGCCTATGGGGAAATGTGAAACAAATTATATACCCTGGACATAAAATTGAAGTTTCTTTGACCAAGCTTATTGAAAGGAGCTCTCGACGTGGAATATTTTTTAATTTGAGCAATTTTTATTTAATTTTGAAAAGTTCAAAAAACTTTAACATTACCGTCTACATGGAAATTTTAATCCTATATAAATCCTGATCGAACTGACAGACTAGATTGGAACAAACTTTATTGGAAATATCTTATGATGTAAAACATGTACATATATAAAGTTCAGACACAACTAAACGAGCCTATTTACAATGAAATTTTTTTATCTGGATTTTTAACTATATTTCTGAATGAATAAATAAATGAATGAATGCATGAAATATATAAATCAGTGAATTAATATAAAATAATAAAACACTACCTACCAGCAAATGAACAGGGTTAACGGTATTGTGCTGGTAAAAACCAGTCCCCCCCCCCCCCCCCAGAAAAACCCAATGCAGGAGAAAATGCTTTTTGATTTTGTGACCCCTTTTCGTGGTCCCCAAGAGTTTGTAAAATCAATTGTCAACTGTAAATATAATTGATCATCCATAGCAATGTAAACATGCAAGTTCTGCATATGAATCATAGCTTTTTTTTTTTCTTTTTAAAATTGACTTTGGCATATTTTTTATGAATTTTTTTAGTTATTTGCTAGTTGGAGTTTTCCATCCAAACTATTCTTATGCTGAGGCTCTGAGAAATTTTGGGGAATCCCACCCTAAATTTTCATCCCTGATCTAAAGTGTCTACTAGTACATCATTCATAGGGTGTTAATGTTGAGTTTTTTGACTTTTATTTTACCCTTTTGTTTCTTCAGAGGCTTTCAAAACAGATATCTATTGTCTTATGCTCATGCTTAAAGCTTTTATAATTTGTTATTTGTTTTTCTTACTTACTCAGGGCTCCCATGGCTGCCCCAAAAAACTGCGCCAAAACGATTTTTCTGCTACATACTGCTACAAAATGCGTTTTTTTTTTTTTTTTGGAAAATTTGCGCCAAATCGCGTTTTTTGGGGAAAAAATCGAAAAAATTTTAGATATTATACTTTTTTCACCTTAAAATCGGCATCATTCGTTACATTTTTCCTTTAGTCAACTAATTTTTTACCTTTGAAGCAGTTTATTAATGAATATTAGCTCTACCCTCTCTTAAGAACATTAAGTGTGAATGAGAAAATTGAGCAGAATGAGTGATGTATCCCACGCTTGTAGAAGAAACGGTGGGACGATTTCTAATATTTTGTAGTATTATAGAGAGAAAAATAATTCCTCTTATCACTATTTTTGTTGAACATTTTATTTGGTAAGTTTTTATTGAAATAGATAAAAAAGTTTAAAATTTCATAGAACGTGGAAAAAATAAACTTAGCGTTTTTCCTCAGTGCACTTTGTGTTTTCTATTCTAATGTTAAGGAAATACTAATCAATGTGAAAAATCAATAACAGAACATATGTTTAAAAGATTATTGCTCCATTATAACAATTCGTAAAAATTCCTTAAGCCTACTTCCCACGTGCAAGCAAAGGAGTGCATACGTTCTACAATCTTTTTTCATCCGCTACAAAAATTGGATTTTTTTCATTTCTACTATTTATAATGTTTCTTCTCAAAGTAAATAAATCAAATGTATTTTTATTTTAAATAAAAACATTGTTTGAAAATATATATTTGTTCCCGAAAGTGTTTAGAGATAGACTTTTAAACGCTGTAAAATTAAACATTGAATTGCAGCTTTTATTCTTTTCTCATTACTCTTTAAGCTCTATAATCTACATCATATAACCACAAGCGATTAAAAAAGACAAATATAAAGAACAAAATAAGTAAAAAAATTAGTTAAGTTAGAAAATCATTAAAAAAGCATGTATATCTCAATGAATTGATGATCTTTAGCAAATATGTTAAGCAATATTATTAGAAGAAGTAGAAATTTTGGTGTGGATGAACGACCTCATAAAAGTACTCTTGTTTACAGTTTCAATTTTTAAACTAGATTTAAAAGTTATGAAATTATCATGCATTTCCTCTTTCTTTTAATTCAATTTAGTTTCATTCAGCATCCAATTCTGTAACCCTAGGACTCATGAAATTTAATTGTAACTATTACGCAAATTTTGAAAGATGTAAAGATAAATTGTTGGGGAAAAAAATCATTAGACATTAAATTATCAACCTATAATAAGAAATACATATTGCCTTTCTATTATAGAACTGAAAAATATAATTTGGTTCTTGAATTTTCTTGCTGCAAAATTATGAAACTTGGCAATTTACTTTTGGTGCCATTAATTACTTCCAAAGCATCTAAGTGAGCATTTAGGATTGAAATTTAAAGGAATATTTCTTAATCAGAGAAATAATAAATATTACTGCAGGTAGAAAATAGGATAGAGTTCAAATATATTTTTTGATCAAATATGAAATTATATTTAATTCATTCAAAATTTAACTGTTACTGTAATCACAATGGTTATACCTAAATAACTACCATTTAAAAAACAAATTTTAATTAATGATAAATAGTTTTAAATAGTTTAATCTTTCATATCAGTTAGTTTTTGCTTATTTTCTTGTAAGAATATTGTTTTAGCTATTAAACAAAAAAGAGAGAATGAATGATTTTTGAAAAGAAGAAAATGTTAAGCTTTCTTCCAGCTATTCTTAATCATTAGAAGAAGAAAAAAACAACAGAACATTTTTTTTAAAATAATCTGTTTCTTGAGAAAATATTGAAAAACACCTTTATAAGGGTTATAGGTTTAATTAGTCTTACTTTTTGAATAGGTTATGAATAATTTCTTATAAGAAATATAAAAATAATCCAGTTTTTAAAATAATCTATAATTCAGTTTTTGAAGGATGACTGACATTTACATTTCCTATCATTTTGAAGACTTGAAACTGCTCTTACCCTTGATGTATGAAAATGACATTGCTTTACAACAGCCGTTTAATATTTAAAAAAATAAAGAAAAAAATCCTCCAAAAATGGTACAAATTTGATATTTTCAGCTCCTAAACTGATACAAAAGTCTACTTCTTTCGCTCCAAACTGATACAAATGTTGAATTCTTCTGCTCCAAACTGATACAGAAAGGACATTTTACCTGCTCCGAAAGCTACTACAAATTGTGTTAAGACAGTGGGAGCCCTGCTTACTTTACTTTATATATTGCTCCTCTTGCACATGTTTAGGTTATTGCAAAAAAATGTTTGTTTGTTTATTCCTATATTTTATTTTATTCTATGTAAATCTACATGCATTCATACCCTGTGTATGTGTGTATTTGCATAGTAAAATGAAGACTTAGAGGAAATTTCTTAACTTGGCATCATTTTAATGTTCTTTCAGGCATCATCTTTATATCCTCAAGTCTTTGCTGATTTTGCAATGAGTGAGAAAGATGAAGAGACTGATGGTGATGAACTTTGTGCTGTTGAGTCAAAGGGGCTAAGCCAACTTTGTTATAACATATTGGGAAAGCCTCTGAACAAGAGTGAGCAGTTCTCCGATTGGGAGAAGAGGCCTCTCAGGCTCAGCCAGAAAATATATGCAGGTAACTCAAAATTTCAGTGCTTTTATATGAATTTAAAGACTTGAGTTACAAGAGCTGTGCATGGGAAGTTAGTAAAGCCCGAAACATTAAAAATAGAATATTATTTCAATCATGAAACTTCCTTCTATAGGAGGTGTGTTTAAAAAATAACGGAAATTTTTATTTTTTGAAAAAAATATTTATTTGTCTACATTAATGTAGTCACCTTCAAAGTAGACCCCACTGGATATTATGCACTTGTGCCACCTCTTCCTCCAATCCTCGAAACACTTACTAAACTCAATCTTAGGGATAGCCTTTAGCTCTTTCAGCAATGCACTCTTAATGTCATCTATGCTTGTAAATCAACGACCCATTAAGGTTCTTTTTATTTTCGAAAATAGGAAAAAATCACACGGAGCCATGTCCGGCAAATATGGGGGCTGGGGTATCATTACAGTATTGTTTTTGGCCAAAAATTCATGGATAAGCAGTGAAGTGTGAGCAGGTGCATTATCGTGGTGCAAAAGCCACGAATTGTCCTTAAACAAATCCGGGCGTTTTTTACGGATTGCTTTGCGCAAATAGCTTTGAACTTGTAGGTAATATTCCTTATTAGCCGTTTGGCCTTGTGGCTTCAAATTGAAGGAAAACTAATGAGGTTTTTCTGGAAAATAAGTTACCGGTGGCATAATGACGATTAAGATTATTAAAGTTCAGAGTAAACCCAAATGTTCTAAAAGATCCAACTGAAAAATTTAGAGAGCGACATATTCTGAAAGAAAAGTCATGGCTAGTATTTGAAAACAAATGAACATTTATTTAGAACAACATGTTTATGTAAATATAAAAAGTTAACAATCAAAAAGACCCTAAGTATTACTAATAAATTTAACGAAACCCCAAAGTAAAACATTCACATTAGAAAGACTATATAGTCACCACTTGAGAAATTTCCAACTTATGAGCACAACAGCAAATGGTATAATACTGGAGTCCAGGTATAAAAATGCCCCATCGCCAGTTTCACGGCAGAGGAAGATCCTCTGTCATCCAATGTTGATTCTGATCAACACACGCTGTCAATTCAATTACGTATGGCTACCTAGTGGCTCTCCTAGTGGTAGCATAGCTATTTAATTTTTGCAAAGGAAATGCTTTCCTTACTACTTTTCTCTTCTGCAACGTTCAAGTTCTTCAACCACTTCCTTTTGCTGGTCCCCTTAAAAAGTTAAAATTGTCAGTAAAATCTCAAAAATTATTAAAATTTTAAAGAATCCAAAACGCCAAACAAATTATTTCCAGACGAGTTCAAAAAGAACTTAATTTCTCAATTGTTTCCCTAAAAAATGCCAAACTGGCCCTTGGCCCTGTCCGAATCACAGGGCAAGCTTACGAATGACAAGTTGAATTTTACTTGAACAAGTTGTATGAGTAGAGAGGTGGACGGATGGCGGGGTGCCCTTGTACTGCCTTCGCGAAAATAGTACTTGAAAAATCCATCGGGCATTTGAAGAGTTTAAAATGGCCTTGGTGCGCTTTTAAAATAGTTGCATGGAACTGGAAACAAAGCACACTCGAAAGAGCAACAATGCATACTTGAGAAGACAACAGGGCTTACCCATAAAGGCAACAAAATGCTGCGCTCTGCCAAAAAACACTAGTTGTCACTAATATATATGTATACCGATATCCAACATTTACATATAATAATATAAGTGTGAGATTACAATTACCGTTAGTAATTAGCAACACACGTTAAAAACACGAACATAAACAAATAGCTTGTACATAGTTTTCCTTATAAAAATCATTTTACAAATTCTTCAACCTATTACGTGATAATGGATTTGTAAATATATCAGCAGGATTTAAATCTGTTCTAACTTACTCTATTGAAAAACTTTTTTGCTCAATAAGGTTTCTAATAAAATGATAACAAATGACAATGTGCCTTTTTACATTTCTCAATAAGAGAGTTTGAAAAATCTATAGCTGTTGTGTTATCACAATGGGCTATGGAATTGCCAAAAGTGAAGCCTTCAATTCTTAATTCTTTTGCTCATCAAGAATTCTTTTTAACCAAGCCATTTGTTTTGCAGTTTCACCCAAGGAGATGTATTCCGCCTCCATTGTGGACAGCACTACACATTTATGGAACTTGACTTATAAAAATAGCCCCCACCATCGAAACCCTATTTAATTGTTTAAGCACAAAATCAGAATGGGAGTATCCCCATTTAATTGCTGCTTTTTGTAATTATTTTGAATTTAAATAAATCAAATCCAAGTTTGAGTGCTAGAGGTTTAATAGGACCAGCCTAGCTGAGCCCTGAGCCTGTTGCTGGTCGTCACTTTTGTATTTGTATTTAAATTTATTAAAGTGAGAGATGTTGATGGTTTATGCTTTTGCACAGAAGATATAACCAGAGGCCATTGTTTTAAGCTTTTCAAATCCCATACTAATCTTGAAGTTATAAAAAATTATTATTTTAATAGGGTGCTAGGCATTTGGAATAGTTTACTGGAAGGAGCCGTTACTTACAATGGGTTAAAAAGTTTTAAGAGGACTATTAATCTTCATTGGAACATTGATAAATTTACTAGGACCAACCTAGCGGGTCACAGATCCTGTTTTGGATTGTCACTTTTGTGTTTGCTTCTTTGTCCAAAATTATCAAAAAAATTTCCAAAAGTTATTTTTTGAATAGAGAAAACATGTTTATGTATAACTTTTGTTCACAGAAAATTTATTTTTACTTGAATTTTTCTGTTTTTGCAGCTTTAGATGCATATTGTCTTCTCCTTATTTATGAGAAATTGTTCCATGCATTTCAAAGGGAACACCTGACTTTTGATGAAGTGCTAGAAACTTGTTCATTGCATGTGCCCAAGAAGAAAGCTGATAGAAAGAAAAATTCAGTAAGTTTCTTTTATCGGCCTATAAGAAAACCAAATTCATGTTATAGTTTGTCCCTTTTTCTTTTTCCATTTCTTACCAATTTCCCCTTCCTTTTTTTGAATTTGATTACCATTGTATATATTTTAAGCTGTTTCTCATTGCTGCTTGCATAACTACTCGTCTTTACAGTTCTTGTCCCAATGACATTGTTCTTTACAAGACAGATTTGCAACCCCTAAGTCTCAGAAGAATTGCATGTCTGCTTTAATATTATAACAAGCTCTGTGGCCTGGGGTTGCTAAATCGAACCTCTGCTCACCGTAGAAGTTGGTGCAATAATCAAAAGCTCAAGAGAAATAGTCCATTTAGCTATCTAATCTCTCAAAATCTAATTTCCATTACCGTGGAACAGCACCACTTGACACCAGGGCTCAAAAACTCTTTAAAATTTTATATACCCTGTTGGGCATGTTTGTCTAAAAAAATACATGCCCAAACAAAATTTTTACATGCCCGAAAGTTGTTTTATTGCATATTAATAAAAACATTTGAATTTGGGGTATAACATTAATCAGACAAAAAATTATTATTAATGCATAAAATAAGTCAATTTGTTCATTTAAAAAAAAATATTGAATAGTTTGAAAACAATAATTTGAAATAGCTATGATAAGACAAAAATGTGATTGTATTCGTTGCCCCCTCCCCCAAATAAATTTTGAACTTGTTCATTTCATCCACAGACATGTCCATGCTTGTTCACTCATGCATAGATGTGTTTAGAAGGCTAATTAAGCCATCTGCTTTAAGAAACCATCATCTTAAAATAGCTTGAATCACAAAAATGTTCATTTTTTGGTAAATGAAATATTTTTGAAAATTCGGGAAAATACGATCCCATTGAGTCCCCAAGCTGAAATTTTGCATAGACAAAGATAAAATGCACAGAAATATTTGAGAATTTTTTTAAAAAAAATAATGATATGTTTTTCGAGAAATTTAAATTTTAAGATCCTTTTTCGAAATTTAAAATTTCAATAAAATTTGTCATGATGCATATCATATAAAACTGCATTATTTGTTGATGAGTTATGGTCTGTTTTGTGTTGAAGCATACGTTTAAAAATGTGAGTTTTTTACAAAATCAAAGCCTGATAACTAAAAAACTAAACAAGATAAAAATCTAAAAATTTGGATTTTTAATTACCTTGAGGGGTACAGTTGATAAGCTAAATTTGAAAAAAATCAAAGAAGGTGAGGTAAGTTTTTTCACAGATTTCGGATCACTTGACATGGAATGACCCGCATACAGTAGCCCCTCATTATATCGCTCTTGTCGGGGACAGCAAGAAAAGCACGATATATCCGAATGCGTGATATAACCGATGAAATTAGAAATAACTCAAAAAATACAAGTAGATTGAGTGTCAGCGTAAAAAATGTAATTTAATCTCTCATAATGACAACTATCTTAGTAAAGCTTAATAAAAATTAATCTTTTCATAAAAATCCTTGGGCAATAGACATATGTCTCTTTCATCCTATGCGCATTAGGATCATTACAAAAATTAATGTCAAGTAAAACGTCAACTGGTTTGAGTAGAAACATTCTACGGGCATGTAAATTAGGGAGTGGGAGAAGAATTGTTGACAACTTTTAACTGCAGCAAATTTAGAAGAAAGGAAAACATTCTTGTTCGATGGCCTTGTTTAAGGCAGTAGCCTGCTTTAGAAGGCCAAAAAGAAGTGTTTTTTGAGGAATTTTTTTAGGACAGAAAAAAAAAGCAAGTCTAGCGAAGATTTCAGATCATTTTATTACATATTTGAACAAGTAAAAAATATTCAAATGCAGCCGATTTTTATACACATTTGTGCAACACCTTGCAATTGCAGTCTCCGATTGGTGGGAAAGATGCCGCTCGTAATTTTCGTCTGAAACAAAAATGTTTTTAATTTTCATATATTTATCTTCTATTTAAACTAAGAAAAACCCGAAAATTTGAAAAATTAATTATTTTTCTCAGGTTTGAAAAAAAAAGTCTTTTTTACAACAAAAAAATCGATTCAACTTGCGAAAAAAATTGTTCAGAATTTTTTTTTCATGAACTTTTTTAGTTCAAATAGAAGAGAATACGAAACTGAATCTGACAAGTTTTGTTTCGTTTTGTTTGGTCGTCTAGTTTTAGTGCTGACTCCAGGATGAAAGGGCCGCCAGGGGGAACTCTGAAAAGGACACTATGTTTTCTTCAAAAAGGGCACCCTCGAGTCGTGCTTAAAAAATATTTTTACCCCCCCCCCCCCCCCCCCCCGCAAAAGAAGTTAAGCATTGAAAAAGCTTCAAGTTTAGCAAGGTTGCAAACTTTGCATGTGTATCTCAAAATATAAGTTTTCATTTGGAAAAATATATAGGTATATATGCATCATTTATGTATGTTTTCTTAAGTACTCTACTGCAAAATTATGAACTACTCAACAAAGAAAATTTTAGGTCTTTGTGACATTTCTCCATAACCAGGTTTGGGAGAGGTGTACCAAAGTTCCAACAAATCACGACCCCCACAAAAGTGCTCTCAAGGTGGCCTGCACAAGTCTTAAGGCTGGCTCTGATTATTATTGACAAGTATCAGGGTCACACTGGGGAAAAATACAAGGTGGGATTCGCACCTTGACCAAAATTTTAAGTGGGATTGTTAAAATTTAAGCTCAAACAGATTTTTTTTGAGTGGGATTTCAAAAAATATTGGGGGAATCGCGCGACCTAGCGCGAACTCTGAGTATTTCAGGTGACAGTGACCCAGGATTTCAAACTTGGTGCCATTTTAAACCTCAGTCATAGAGCTTTCAAATTTTTCCTTAATCATTTTATTTCTAATTGAAACATTTTTTTTTCTTTTTAGAGGTGGGAACTTTGGAGAAAATAGCTTTTTATTTTGGCTCAATATATTTTGTCCTTTTTACCATTAAGAAAGATATTTTATCAGGCAATAAAAAAATGCTGCACAATTATAAGCAAGAAAACACTAAAATTAAATAAGATAATTTTTCACAGGGCAAATGGAAGCAACAATGCTAGTGCAATCTTTACTTCTTTTATTTTTCTATGGGAAAATGTTATGAGAGGAAAATGTGCAAATTGTGCTTGTATTCAACCATCTTATTTAATTTGAATTTTCTTTCTAATAGAGCCAAAATTTTGTGTTTAAAGTTTTTTCAGGCGGGGGGGGGGGGGGTAGTCTAAAGTCTTGGAGGGGAATAACTGTATTTAGGCCCAATAACTGTTTTTCTGTTCACTGTTTAAGAAATAATAAGAAACATTGTAAACCTAAAGCAGATGTTAAAAGATTGCTGCCCGATTTTACGCAGTTTGCTAATGGCCGTTTTCTGCGTGCAAACGAAGAAATACATGAGATACAAATACTATTTTTAGCACATATAAACTGATTAGTATGTAGAGATTAAAATGCTTGAATTGAAAAGAAAAGAAATGCTTATTTGGCTCTGAAAATAGTATTTAACTGTTTTGTCTTATGTATAGATTTTGTGAAATGACTCCGATGACTTTTACTGTTATTTTATTTTTTATTTTTTTTCAGTGGTGAGGCTAAATGCTAAACCCAGAACAATTACACATCACGGAACCCCAAATTCGTAATCCCAAAATTTGGAACATTTTCAAAAAGAAAAAAAATTCTTGATTTGAATGAAAAATCGGGAAGCCTTTTTTACTGGTTTTTTCTTTTGGAAATAAACATTTTAAAATAAGAAAAAATTAATTATAATGAACGTGTTTAAATAAAAATGTAGTTTTCATGATCATGTCCGAAAAAGTTTTCCTATTTGAGATCGCGATTTCTGAAAAAGGGTTCGCTTTCGCGATTAAGAGTTCTTATTAATTATTGCTTTAATTCTACGTTAATATCATTAAATTTTGCTTCCTTCTATTTTTTGTGCTTTTGTTATATTTATTATTATTGTTTTTTAGACTGAGCGCTAAATTTTACGCAATACAGAAAATTCGTAAAATTGAAGTTCGGGCTTTCTTTTATGTTCTCAATAAGCTGATCTTTTATAATTAAAAGTCTTTTGTAAGCGGCTAGAGAATTTAAAACCATGTCAGAATTTGATGATAATCTTTTCTTGTACTGTGTAATTAAAGAGGTTTAAAAATTTTTTTAAAAAAACGGAAAAAGTCGGGATTTTTCGATGTTTTGCCGCAAACGTAAGTCTACATTTACTTCGTTTTTTGTGCTAAATTTCTCGACTTATAAGAGAGTATATACTGTATTAAAAAATGCTATTAATGAATGATATGCTAATGAAAAAATTAATGAGTTCTGGTGCTATTTACAAAATTTTTTGAATCAGGACCCAAAATCCGGAGAGTTTGCCGCTTTTGCTCAATTTTTGTTTTGTTTTTTTGGAAAAATCTGGAGTTTTCCGAATTGCCGCACATCATCGGCAGGTAGCGGGTTGCAAACTGCCCATCCTAACTAAAAATAGCATAATTTAAGTTGCAGACATTCATATTTGTTTAAGGCTAAAAGCACTTTAAAACAAAAAAAGGCACGTGATGCGTCCCTCTACTAGTCCCAGTTATTCCAAGAAGCTAAAGGGGAAAAGACAATAATGCTCTGGAGTTCTGAGAAAATTATTGGGGACAAATAAAGGTGGGGGGCATGATTGGAGTTTTCCTACTGCACCTCCTGCTTTGAAGGCCGTTTGGCCGATGTTGGCATGGTCTGAATAGACCGCAGGGCGCATAGAAAAGGGAAGAAAGAGGCCGAGGGGCGCAAAAAAGATTGAAAAGGGCCGCCGGGCGCAGCGCCCTGTGAAAATTGCTTAGAGTCAGCACTAAGTTTTCTCGCAATCACGCCCGCCAGTTTAGAAAAAACTTAAAACAAAAAACTCGAGAAAACGTGCAAAGTTAACGGTCGGGAAAATGTTAATTTTCTATTACTTACAAATATGATGCACTAATCAGCTATTCCTGCGCCGTATACCAAATCGTTATAATCGAATATATCGTTATAATCTGTATTACAACTTGAGTCGGTACTTCTACGAATTCAAAATATTATTTCGAACGACCTTTGAACCTTTTCACATACATAGTTCGGAGCTGTTCAACGCGCTCCAGCTGCCCGAGTGCTCGTACACCTGCTCGACATCTGGCCACATTTAGGGCTATATTTTTAAAAATATTGAGAATTAGCCTCTATAACTTTACATGCATATTCTTTATTAGGAATCGATTTAAGCAATAAAAAAATTTTCGTTTTTTTTGAGCCTTCTAAAGCAGGCTCCGGCCTTAATGGGGAAAAAGGAGCTTTACTGACAAATGCAAATTTTTACTTTTAGGAACTCAAACTTAAAATTTTGAGAGACATAGAAAGAGGGCAATATATCCGAATGAGCGATATAACTGTTGGCATTTCTCACTACTTATACCTTGAAAACGGGAATCTTTGCGCATACGAGTTTTTAAGCAAAACGGTAATTATTGCGTCACGAGTTGTGTCACTTGACCAGGCTTACGAAGCGATGACGCATCCCCGTTCTCCAAAGTTCCAATCCGCCCGATTAGCATAAATTGTATGAGGCTTGGCGGATCTGGCAGGGGAGCGGGGTATATATGCGCTTGTCTCGTGATTCAACACTGACTATCTTCCTGTTCTACTTGCTTGCTCGCTTACCACGTCGCTCCTTTCCGGAGCCCTTTTTTGAGGCCGTCAGTATTGGCAGATAGCTGCCATGCTTGACATCTTTTTCAGTTTGATTATTGTATTTAATCTTTAAAGAAGTGTTAGTTAACTTTTTCGTAGCGTCAGTCAAAAATCTTTGTTAGTCTTCCATGTTTATTTTAATTACTTCACGTTCTTATATTTTTATTTAAATGTATTGTGCCGTACCAATAAATGTATTGGATGATTTTAACTTTCGTCAGTCTTCGTACTTTAATACAAACTCTGCTCAAGCACTCTGCTGTTTAAGAAAACTTTTAAGATTTGATTTTTATCAATAACGAGAGGTTACTGTACCTATAATGGATTCCGACAATTCATGTCGACCTAGAGGGAAACAAAATAGCCAATATTTTGACCAAGATGGGTGCCTGTGATGCCTTAGTGCCAACTTCCTACACCCCTAACCTAAAAAAGTAATTAATAAAATCATGTTTAAATTGACTTTTGAATCACTAAGGTAAAGATTTCCTGTAATTACTGAAGTGTGATATAATGATGTTGTTGTTATTATTATTTGCTTTTTAACATATAGTTGATATTAAGGGCTCGTTTTCTTATTTTCTGCTATGCAGTGTTTAAAAAGAAGTAAAATTTTCACTTAAGAGAGAAATATTTTACTAAATGTTATAACTATATATATTTATATTTTTTAATTTAAATCATTTTTAAAAAATTGTATAGCAATGCTATCCATTCTGTACATTTTTTTTTTATTTTTAACTCTTTATTAATTAGTTGTTAATTAGATTTAAATAACTTTTGATTTGTCAATTTCTACTCAAACATGAAGGATTTTTCTTTAACCCGCACCTGGAAATTTATTTCCGTATCTTATGTGTTGCTCTTTATTGTAATCTACTGAAGAATGTCTTTTTAACATCTGTTGAAAAATTAAAATTCTTGTCCGTAGAAGGAAGTGGAGCATTCCCCAAAACCAGTGTCAGAGTTCAAAGTGGTGGCTGATAATATGGCCCAAGGTGTTGGAAGATATCTTAGACTTTTCGGTGCAGATGTTGTTCTTCTTACAAATGACGATGATCACATGGAAGCTGTAAAAGTAAGAGGACAGTTTTAAGAAGAATCAAATTTTTATTTTAGATTACCAAATACTATGTTTGTAGTGGAATGGGGGGGGAGGGATCAGCAACATTGTTATTCACTGCGATGTATGTGTATTCTGTGGTGCAAAGAAGCGGCAGGGTGCAAAATTAATCAATAACCCTTTGTAGAGGTCGGTGTTTTTCAGCCTGGCAAGTATAGTTTTTGTAAATTTACCAAATGATTAATTTTAAGAAGAAAAAACCATAATCATTTTTTCTATTTTCCTTACAAATTTTTTAAAATGCAAAAAGGTTAGAAATTGCCGATAATGCAAACTAATATTGCCAACCTGGCAAAGACATAAAAAGTGTTCAAATTGCTAGGTAGTTTCAAATCCATATGAAATATAGTAAAAATTATCTTACAGACCCTGTGTCGTGTCAACTTCATAAATTTCAATAATAAATTATTTGAAGATCTTACTTGACACGTTCGGTTCTCTTGACATCAGGAATCTGATGTCCACGTTGGTCATCAAGGACAAAATTGGCCTTTATTTACAAAACAGAACATTTAATTTAACTCTATATACAGCATTTAGAATTATTTACAGGGCGGCTATCTCTTTTGCTACATCATATTAGCCGATTGGTTCACACACTGAGAAAGCAAAAACTTATAACATTAATTATTGCAGAGGATAAAAATACTAATTGTGAGCGGTACACCCGCTATCTAGTGGCCAAAATGGGTCACCCTAACTCCTATTGTATGTTTACTTATACAACTTTTAAGTTATGCAGATGGTTTATAACATGAAATAGTTTGTTTTCTGGTCTTCGTGACTTTTATGAGTATACTGACAATATATTACCAGGGCTGTGGAGTAGAAGTCTCTCTCTCCTTGCCCCCCCCCCCCCAATAAAAAAAAGAATTTTTATTTTAAAAGTAAATTTGCCCATTGTTATTTTTTCTACTTTTATAATTTATTGGCAAAAACGTTATCTGAAAAACAGAAGGAAAACAGTCTGGAATGAATGTAATAAAAATGGGTTCAATTTTGAGACTTTAAACATAGTTTTTGTCTGCAATGATAAAAACAATCTTGAAATTGTCTGCAACCTTCCGACACATTTTCCCCCGCAATAGCATGCAGACTTATGCACATCTTCTACCCTGTCCTGGAGATACTGTTGGAAAAAATTTTCTTTTAAAATGTAGAGAACCAGGCATTTATCATGCGCATGCTGGAATCTATTTGTTCATTAAAAAACATAAACAAAGTAAATGAGAGCACATCATGCTTACAAAATTTGAAGTGAAATTATAGCTAGTTTATTGCGGAATGTCATGAAAAATATACATACAAAATTTTGAATCAAACAATAAATATCTTTTGGTTCCACTTTCATGTTGAAATATATGAAATTGCAAAGTAATAGAAATTTACAGAAATATTAAAATTGATATATTTTCAAATTTCTCATTGCGGTAATGCAGAAAAGTTGGAATAAAGTGTGACAAATGTGAGTACAAAATTTAAAATTAATGAATAAATAATCATCTGGTTCCACTTTTAGGCCTGTATATGAGAAGTTATCCAGAAAAAATGCAAAACTTTATATTTTAGTAAATTTTCATATTTCTACCTCTTTCTTCCCACTAGCACAGAAAAAGTAGAAAATGGAAGTAGGAGAAATATAAATTCAAATTTTAAATTCTTTGGGTACCATTTTGTTGTGATCCACATTTTCCAAATAAGGTAAAAGACATAAGTGCTTTCAAATTTTGTAGGTATGCTTATGGTAGTCCATAACTTTACTAATATGTATGTTAATTTATTGTATTATTGTGTCATGTAAATTAGCAATTAAAAATTCCGCCATTGCAATATTATTTTTGCGAATCCCTTTCATACACCACGTGAACCACTGTGGGGGGGGGGGGGGTGTCGCAAACCACCGGTTGGGAAACGCTGATCTAGAGCATGCACAAGCAAAGTACTGATGAACAACTTACGTTACTTAAAATCATTCTAACTTAAAATATTTTGATTTCATGTTTTGTGCAATGTTTTCTAAGTTTTGTATTTTATGAAAATGTTCTTCAGCTTCCTTATGGACTGTAAAAACATATCTTATGACCTTTAATGCTCTGAACACTTCTGATTGTAACTCCGCTTCATTTTCAATAAGAATGTTTATTTTTACTGCGTTGGAATCTTAAACTTGCGAAAGAATTTCTGAAATCAAAGCTTGAGAAGTGAATTTACCATGAAACTTTCTTGGAATTAAACCAGTATGGCACTGAAATTTCCCAAAGCAAGTCTGACAAAAGTGACCTTATAAGCGATTACGTTATTTAAGACCAGATCATATATCTGATAACAGTAACATGGAATTCCTATTCGAGGAGCCAGCACTTAAGAAAAGTGACCTTATATTGAGGATTGACTGTTTGGTTTAGATTATGAAATAACTGTAATTGTAAATTCTTCACTGCAGTAAGCTATCTAATTTTTTGTGGTCTTTTACCTGAAGGCTGACAATTTGTAAATTTTAGCCTTTGTATATGCAAGCAATTATGACTGCATATGATTATTGACTGGATGTGTTATATTTAAATTTATTCAAAACCAGTAAACAATCGGGATATAACGAATAGTGATTTGGCCGAATACCGAATATTCGGCGGCCGAATATAAAAATTTCTAGAAAATCATTGTAATAGAAAGAAATTGTCAAATTTAAAAGTATTCACCAAGTCAAATAACCAATTCCACATATTAATCTATGATGTATGATTTAATTATGTTTGTTAAGAATCTAAACTATCTAAAATTAATGCATTTTCAGTATTGTTTTGAATGCAAAAAAAATGAGAATTCACAAGTAGAATAGAAATGATAGGTTTTAATGAAAGCATTAGCATTATTTTACTAGTTATTTAATTCAAATTAAAGAAATATTATTGCATAGTGAACTTTTACCTTGCTCAAAGTAGTTTTATGAAGATATTTTAAATGTTATAAAAGTTAATGTTTTTATTTTATGGTTTTTTTTTACATACCTGTTTTTAAAACATTTATTAAAATTTATTGCATTTAACTTAAAACCGCAATAACTTATGCTATCTTGATATTCATCAAATAGTCTAGCCTTTTTACATTTCCCTCTTACCCAATATTCACAATAAATCAGTCTACCCAAACAAAGTCTGATTTCCACTTTGTATTATGACCTTAAAATATGTTTTTGCTCTGTAAAAAATAAGGAATGTTAAGTAATTTTTATGTGTTTGCTCAGTCAAACCTATAAACATTGCTTTTAAAATAGCTGTTTCCTAAATTATTTTTATTTATTAAAACTTTATAACAAATGTGTTCTTTTGCAATAACTATAATTCAATTTTAAATCTACTAATTTCTTAATTGTTTTCATTTCTACTGTAGCAGCACTATTTGGCCGAACAGTTCATCAATATTCAGCCAGGCCGAATTTAATCTTACAGAGTATTCGGCCAGGTCATGAAACGACTGTTCGGCCAGGCGGAATATTGGGCCGAATACCGAATAGTGGCCGAGTATTCGCTACATCCCTATTAAACAAACAGTACATTGTATATAATGTGCATTTTGTCATCTTTGAAATATTGTCCTGTGTTTGTCACACAAATATCATAAGGTAAGATGCGGATAATATTAGAGCAAGATATGCATGACAGCAATTTTGTGTCTTATTTTCAAAAAAAGGAAAGCATTTTTGCACTTTATTTAAATATTGACTTCTTTTATTATATGAATAAATGTCTTGTGATATAAGTGAATTTGATTTAAATATTTTCTTTTTAGTAATTAAACTCATTTGTATATGGTCTGTGTTTGGTTTTACTAAAAGATGTTAAACTTTCCTTGTGTTGCTTAGGTTTTTTTTCATTTCTTCTTGTTTCTAAATCCTTCCTCTCCCAAATCTGTACGAATCTTGAAAGCGTTTTTTAAATTTTGAAATATATTGACTTATTTGAATGAATGAATGAATTTTTTAGGGGGTGGCTCTAAGGAGCACTAGCACTACGACCTCAGGTCTATTGTACTAAAAACCCCAAAGTAATGAGTCTGAAACAGACCAGTGGCTGAGATGAATTTCAGCAATAATTTAGCAGGGAAATTGGGTAGTTCCCAGGGTGCGATATAGTGATAACCAAGATATTCAAACCGATGAGCAGAGAAATAATCACATTCACACAAAATATGTGTGGAGCTTTCCTCTACATCATGACATCCTCTACACATTGGGTCAGCAATCATGCCCATGATGTTAAGATGTCTCTTGAGATTGCAATGACCAGTTAAGAGACCAATGATCACCCTAATCTCATTTCTACTGAGTTTCAGCAGTTCCTTAGATCTTAACCAAGGGTAATTTTGGTTAAGTTCTTTCGCCTGTCTTTGATTATTGCTTTTAAGCCAGGCATTGTGAGCCTCTTTTAGGAGGACTTCCTTGATTGTTTTCCTTAATGCACTGTAATGCAGACCAAGGACAGGTTCTGGGCCAATGAAAGGAGTTTCTGTGCCCAATTTAGCCAGTTGGTCAGCCATTTCATTGCCAAAAATGCCACGGTGACCAGGCACCCAATAAAGAGTCACCTTATTCACTGCGGCCAATTCAGCAATAGTGTTATAGCAATCCCAAACAATATTTGAAGAGAAGCAATGTTTTTGTAGTGCCAAGAGAGCAGCCTGGTTATCAGAGAAGATTTTGATGGTTTTACCAGAGATGCATCTATTTAGCAATTATTTGCACATGCCAGGATGGCCATCACTTCAGCCTGGTATACCGTTGCTAGTCTTCCCAAGGAAGAGTAGATACTAATTTTATTATTTGGGCAAAAGGCACCGTAACCTGTGCCATGGGAAGTCTTAGATCCATCAGTGAACCATACTTCATTGGCGTGGCCAATAAGCTTAATAGGATTTTCCCAATCAGTTCTGGAAGGGAATATAACATTGTGTTTTGACTCAAAGTCAAAGCGTTTAAGCATCCAGTCCGAGTTCATGGAAAGCAATGGGTGATCCTTGAGCAGTGTATCAAATTTATATAAGGATCTCTCAGAGGATAATTTCCATAATTTTAGAAATTTTATTCTTTGGGAGCAAAGGATTGCTTCCATCTCTACCTGCTTATAAAGTGGTAGAATGCCTAGTAGTAACTCTAGGGTTTGAGAGGGGGTTGTCCTCATGGCACTAGTCATTGATATAGTTGCCATTCTTTGGAGACTAGTAAGCTCTTTCATTGTTGTCACACGGCAGGCTTTGTTCCACCATGCGATAGATCCATAAGTGATAATGGAGACGATTACTTTAGTATAGATCCAATGGACAATACTAGGTGAAAAGCCCCAATTGGGACCAATTGCATGTCTGCAGGCCCAGAATATTCTCTTTGCCTTGGTGGTGCTGTGTTCGACATGACTGTTCCAATTTAGAGTCTTGTCAAAAATGATACCAAGGTATTTAACCTCGTTAGAGTATGCAAGTTTAGTATTAAAAAATTCTATACTTTGCACATTTTTTATTCTTTTTCTAGTAAAGAGTACAAGGTTTGTCTTGCCAGGATTAACAGTCAGGCTAACTTCCTTGCACCAGTTTTCAACCTTTTTGAGGGCAGATTTCATGAGGCTAATCACAGTATCCTGGAATTTTCCTCTTACTACTAAGGTTATGTCATCTGCATAACCAATACAGGTCACACCTGAGAGATTAATTTTATTTAAAATTTCATCAACAACAAGGCTCCATAAAAGAGGTGAAAGTACACCTCCCTGCGGGCAGCCTTTGCAGTTCGTAACGGCAAGTGTGTCTCCTAAAAGAGTTGCCTGTATTGATCTAGTAGATAGCAAGCAACCAATAAAGGTGCACACCAGATGATCGACGTTTTTTCTCATAAGAGCATTTAGAATAACATGAGTGGGCACACGATCAAAGGCCCCTTCAATATCCAGGAAGGCAGCAAGTGCCAATTCTTTACCATTTACAGCTCCATCTAGAATTGTGATTAATTCATAGAGAGCAGTGTCAGTTGATCTGCCAGGTTGATAGGCATGTTGTTGCCTGGAGAGTGGGTTGGCTTTCAGCACTTCGTCTCTGATGTGCCTATCAATCAACTTCTCTAGGGTTTTGAGAAGAAAAGACATAAAGCTAATAGGCCTAAAGGCATTCGCTTCATTGTAGTTAGGTTTACCCGGCTTAGGTATAAAAACAACCCTGCAGGTACGCCAAGCGGTAGGAACATAACCATATACTAGACAGGACCTAAATATCCTGCTCAAGTATGGTATAATGATGTCACTTCCTTTTTGGAGTAAGACAGGTATTATTCCATCTACTCCAGGAGTTTTAAAAGGCAAGAACGAGTTGATCGCCCAAGCAATTTTATCGCATGTTACGATTTTTTTAGCTAGGTGCCAGTCTGCCTTTCTGCCACGTGGGGTAATTTGAGGAGTGTCCAACTCCTCATCTGTTACAATAGTTGAGTCCGGGAGGTGAACCCTGAACATTACTTCTAGCGTACCTCAACCATCCTCAGTATAAGTTCCATCTTCTTTTTTGATGGAACCAAGTTGACAAAGCTTATCTCTTGATAAGATTTTTGTGAGCTTTGCAGCACTTGACAGGGTGTCAATTTGGCCACAGAAATCCCTCCAGGAATCCTGTCAACTTTTCTTAATGGCGTTATTATAACTAGTAAGAGCAGCTCTGTAAACTGACCACTCTCCTGTTTTTTTGGCTCTATTAAAGAGCTTTCTGCAGTTCTTGCGAAGACCACTAAGATTTTTATTCTACCAAGAGACGCGTCTTGGTAAACTAGTGGTGACTGCTTTGCAGTTATTTTGATATGCTTGAAGTATGAATCGTTGCACGAAGTCAACGGCCATCTCAATGTCAATCAAAGAATTAAGTTTAAAAAGATTACCTCTGAGGAGAAGTCCTAAGTCTTCTCTGTAGGAATCCCAATTGGTGAATCTGGGATTCCTTTTGTCCTGCTGGGATGTTATTGCAGGACCTGTAAGTGTCATTTTGATTAGTTTGTGGTCAGATAAAATAATCTGATCGGACACGTGCCAATCATTAACACAAGCAGAGGTCTTGTCATTGCAAAAAGTAATGTCAATGACCTCACTTCTGCTACTTGTTACAAAAGTTGGCTTATTGCCAGAATTTAAGATAGTTAGGTTATTACAAAGAATAAACTCTAGTAATTCCTCACCTCTTTTGTTGCAGTTACTGCTGCCCCAAATAACGTGGTGTGCATTTGCATCACATCCCACGATAAACCTCCAGCCATTTTTAGTGCATTTATGCACAAAATTCCTGGCGTGAGGCGCTAGAGGAATTTCATCCTCATAGGGAAGATATGCCGACATTAGGCAAAAAATATCTTCATTATTGTGAATTAGCCGAACAGCAACGTTATCACCATCCAGATAATCCATCATACAAAGAGCTTTTAGTTTTTTGCTAACTAAAATACAAGCTCTAGGTCTGCTACAAGAGCGATCGAAAAATAGGTTGCCGCAGTTACCTAGACCAAGAATTTTACCTCTATTGGTCCAGGGTTCCTGCACTAAGGCAACATCTACTCTTCCTTCGGCCAGTTCTTTATTTAAGAGGGCAGAAGCCGACTGGCTGTGGTGCAGATTGATTTGTGCAATCTTAATAGCACAAGCCATAGACACAAGACACACAAGGTTACTCTGCAGGCAGAGTTTCAACCTTGGGAGAGAGGCTACCCTTTAGGGTGCAATCGGAATCATCTTCAGACTCCATAAGACCTAGAAGATGAATTTGTGAGGAAAGTGAAACACTAGATTCATCAGAGGTGCTAGCAATACTCCTAGGGGAGACACTAGGATCTGTATGAATAAGAGCACTTACTTTTTCCGAAGACGAAATTTCTGTCATAGTCGTCTCTTCTGTTTCAGTAGAAGGAAGAGACGAGGACTCCTCCATGGGGGTCTCTGTAACACATGCAGGGTCTTCCACGGATGTTATTGTGGTCCCTGTGGTGGCTTTGGCTGTTGCATCAGCTGGCTTGGGGGCTTGAGGGTCATGAAGGATCTTAACAAGACCCTTGCCATAAGCACCTGCATAAAGCCCCATGTCATTATCCCTGATGTATTGGGCTGATTTTTGGTCAATCTCTATGATCCATTTTGCAATGGTATTAGAGATTGACCTGTCTCTTGCACGCCATTCAGATGTGTTGAGGCCCTCATTGCACAGACGAAGTCTGTTGAACAATTTGGACGACTCGACAATCTTTGTATTGCGGGTCTTGAAGAGAATCTTCACGGGTTTTGGTAGCTGCGAAGCTGGCAATATTTCTATCCCCAGCTCGCGCCTCTTATTCCCAGAGAAGAACTCTTTTAGCCAGGTAGCAGTGGCATCATTTGCGCAGTTGATGATAAGGGCACCACCAGCCAATTCCGAAGCGTTGATCTGGGGGCCCTTACCCTCCTGCATTTCGTCAATTGCATCGTCGATGTCACAGAAAATGTCATCGACATCTTTCTTTGCAAGTTTCTCCTCTGGGTGAGATGTCTTGATGACTGCCATCTTCACTCCAGAGAGAGCCTGACTGTAGGATGGGCCAGAAGTTTTTTGCTTCTTGACAGCAGGCAATTTTGCGGAAGGTGAAGGAGTTTCGGGTTCTGACACCCTTGCTCTCTTCGTGGCTTCAGGTTTTTTATCTGCTAGGTCCTGATGTTGTGCGTCCCTAGCAGCCTTCATCAGCCTCTTCCTTTGTCTTTTGGACAGCTTCTGAGTGTTTTCTCCGCCGGCTGCCGAGGCAGTACCAGCAGGAGAAGACGTTGATGCTTTGGAGATAGCTCCGTTCTCTTGGACCGTCGAGACGATGCTTTCGAGAACCGGAGCGTTGATTTCAGTCATGTGAGTCACCGAAGTGACACCAACAAGAACTGAAGAGGATGGTTTGTTGGCTTCAGATGAGGGACCCTGTTTGGGCACCACAACATCTGAAGCAGTAGGATTTTTAGGTGTGTTGCCACCGGGTTTTTTGAATTTTTTAGGCTTCATAAAAACAGTTAATTTACTGAGGGTCTGAGATGTCACCACCTGCATGGACCCTCTCTACAGGTGGAAGGCTAAAAAAATACAACGTGGGTCGCCACTCCACGAGGTGAACCGTTCGCAACAACCTTTGACCCCGGTTGCCATGTGCGACGCACACTCTCTTCGGCACGGTTCTAACACCTTGGATTTAGGTTGCCGTTCACCCACTCCAGCCGTCCTGTCCGATGAGTCACAGGGCAAGCCCAGGACTCCACTAGACATTCTGACACAGAGCAGGCTTATGCCATGGACATTTTGGCACCCTCCTCTTTTTACAACCGGGCTTGGGACCGGCTTTGGCAGAGTTATTGACTTATTTACACACATTGTGGTCTTTTTTTCTAACTCGAAAAATTAAGTGGGTTGAAGGTATAATTTATAAACATTTCACCCTTGTATTTTCTGATTTCAGAAATATTTAAAGTTTTTCCAATGATTTTTAAAAGAAAAAGTAAAGTATTTGGTAGAGAAAAACAGCCCTTAATAATTCAATAATATTTTGCACATTTGCAAGACCTTTTATGTGTTTTCCTAGTTGTAGTAAAAGTCTTATCATTGTACAGTAATTATGTGATTAAACTTACTTTAAATCCAAATTAGGCTTATGTTACATTACCTTACATTGTAAATAACACATACATCCATTTTACAAAGCGTGATATTGTTGAATGTTGCACTATTTGTTAGCATTTAAAAAATTTATTCAGTATTTGGTCAGTGTTTTATCAGTTTTGGTCAGTAGAAGTATATGATTATACCACCCCCCTTTGATATATTACCCTCTAAGGCAGAAAACAACAGCACTTTAATGAGACAGGAAACATTTTGAGAGATTTTGCTTGAGAAGGTGATCAAAATTACGATTCAGAAGTCATCACATAGGCTTGACAGTAAATATTACAGGACACCTCATATCTTCCAAACAGTCTTGCGATAGGTCACGCTTGATGGAGGGATGTGTAAGGAATTCGAAGCAGCACCTCTGTGTAGCCTGCGTAGCGAGTTTTGCCCATAATTTCAAATACCTGCTGCAATACAATTTTTAATAAAATATTTTCTATCCCACCAATATGTTGCTGTTTATGTTCTTCTTTGCACCATATCTCGCATGTTCAGCATTTTTGATCTTGCATTGCTATTTGATTCCTAGTCGTCTTTGTGCACCTTAAACATCCTGCAATTTTGTCTGGTTGTGAAACACGCTGGTTATATGAAATCTACACTGTGCATGATTAAAAGTTATGTTTCATTTTAAGTGCTTTTAAAGTGTGCTTTAAGTTAACATTTAAGCTTCCAACTTGAGTTAGATTGGTATTAAATATATTGGATTTTTTAAATGAAGAGCTGTATTTATTTAAAATTCCAATGTTATTTACTTTTTTTCGAACAATGATTTTCAGAATTTTATCCTTTACATTAGGCCTCTTATAATATGCAAAGCAACAGCTCCTATTCGAGATACTTAATTTAGTTCATTTTACCCGTTAATAATGCAGTGTTTTCTTAAACAGATTGTTAATGTGTTTACTTGTTTCTCAGTCTTGTTGAGTTTTATACAAATCATTAACAGTTTACCTTACAAATAATTAACAGTTAACATTATTTCCATGATTTTCTCAATGAAAAATAGTTATATATATATATATATACAATAAAACCTGTAAAGTTGACCACCTTTGTAACTTGACCACCTGTCTATGTTTTAACAAGGTTCGTGCGGTCCTTAGAGGTCCTTAAAAAGTCCTTATTTTTTATTCCAGTTGCTTATTTCTTTCTTTTTTTGTTAGAATAGGAAGGTAAGCCATATGCTCTATTTGTTTTGCAATCTTTGCATCCCTCACAAGAATCAAATTCTTTCATTTCAACTACAGTACCGAACCCCACATTCGGCTTCCTCGACCGGCGCCATGCCCGCTTTCGGATGATTTTCGCTAAAAATGGCGGATCTACGTAAACATCAACACATTTTTACTTCAATTTGCAGTGCTTTCTCAACTGGTAGATACAGGCCCGTCATTTCAAAAATTTGAAAAACGGACTTTTAAGGATTTAAGGAAGAAAAAAATTAGCGAAAGGTGTGCCTAAGAAACCGACTTTCATTTTTTAACATAGTACGTTTTCTAGTTCTATCTTGGCTTCCTGAGTTTACTCATGTAAATCAGAAATATATCTACAAGATTGCTTCTATTTGAATCAAAATTTACTGCCATTTATTGATTTAACAGTTTCTTTAATTAATTTTTTTTCTCATTTTACAAAAAGTGAAAATAATCTGGCATTTCTGAAAGAGGACCGAATTGTGGGATTTCGAATTTGGGCTATTTATTAAGTTTAGCTTTAAAGTAAATAAAGAATGTTTTTGTTTTCATGAAAATTGTATTTTGAAAATATAAACTTTAAAAAATACATATAAAGCAAGCTTAAAGCTACTAAATGGTCATTTCTCTTACAGTATATTAAGTGCTGAGTTGCCAACTCTCCCGATCGCTTTTCAGCTGATCTTTTGATAAACAGTTTTCTTTTCTCTTTTTTCTTTGATTAAATAAATTTCCGTTTCGGAAAAAATAATTCATCAATTAATTTTTTTAAAGCAATTGCGGGAGGTGATATATTTGCTTTCAAAATTTGTCTCACAAAATTCCTTAATTGTAATTAAATTGAAAGAATCAACTGCTTCTTGAAACCTTCACACCATAGCTGCCAAGTTCTCCATTTCCCTTTAGTTTTTTTTTTCCCCTCTTTTATTTTTTAACTCCAAAAATCCGATTTTTCAGGCTGATGTATGAGTATTTTTTATCTGAAGGGATTGCGCTACAAAACGTAGATTAATTTTAAAGAAAAGAACAACTTTTAAGGAACTTCTTAAAAATATATGTGTAAATGTACATGAATTTTCAAAATGTTTTGCACATGTAGGTAAAAAAAAAAACCCTATTTTTTGGAAACTTGCCAACATCAAGCACGTTTTTCACCGAAGATTGCGTGCAGCGTTTGAGATTTCTATCTTTTTGTACCCAGTAAATATATTAATCATTTAAAAAGTTTAGTTATTTTAGCATCTGCAGTCTGTAATCTGCATGTTTTATTTTTTATTTTAAAAATTCATTCAATTTTTAAGTTTTATTTTAGTTAAATTATAGGTAGTTACTTTTTGTGGGTAACATACGTAGTTTTAAGCGAATGATGTCATAACTGCAAATTTTCATTTGGATGTTGTTTTCAAAATCAAATATTTTTTTCAAGTTGAAAAAGTTTTTTCTTTTAACTTGACTTTGTAGTCTGCCAAAAGTCTTATTGGGGTACATATAAAGCAGCGAGAAGCAAAGGGATGTAAATGACCAAAAATCAATTCCGAGAAAAACACGTTCAAAGTTTGGGTCTTATGGGACCTTTACTGCTATTTCTTTTTATAATATTGTGGGGGTCAGCATCTGTTAGGGATACCCCTAACATCTCTATCCACAATATAGAATAATGCTTTCCCAATCATTTGCACTATTTATCTCTAAATTTTTAATTTTGGCACTTACACCCCTTTTCTTCTAAGTGCCTCATATATGTATTGCTTGGGGAAAACTGGAAAACAAGTACTAGAAAAAAATAATAAAAGTATTATTTTAAAACAGTAATTCATATCTACCAGTTCGTACATTTTAATCATGATGTGTGAATTGTAGATTTTGTAAGGTGTATGACTTTGTGACTTTGCTTTCAAATTTTAATTTTTTTTTCAAAGGAAAAGTAATTTTGCTAAAAAAATTTAGATTCATTCCACCCCCTTTTCTGTCTCTCTCTCTCTCTCTTTTTCTTTTTTTTTTTTTTTTGAACTATTTTTATCTTTAAATAGAGTTGGTGTTTTTATATAAACATTTTTTACTTTAATACTTTACTGGAACAAAATACAGATTATTTTTATGATTATAAACAAGTTTTTTAAGCTTTTTTAAAATAATTTAAAAATTTTCCTTAGAGGAAAAAATTTCATGACCAAGATAAAAATTTTACATTTAAGCCTTGTAAGCACAAATTCCACCAGGGAGTAAAGGTTTGATAAAGAGTTAAGGGAGTAGTTCGTGTTATCGGTTGTACGAACAAGAGTAAAATGCTGATATGTTTATGATTAAAAAAAAAATTTAAATAAAGTTTAACTTTCTTCAAATCTGAATTGTTTTTGCTTCAGTATCTGTACTCTTATGCACTATTAAGTAAGTCTAAATTGAAATAATGGCAACATAAGTTGAGTAAAAAGAAAAGAAATAAAGTAAATAAAGCACAAATTCTCATGAAAACGTGTAGCATTTTCTTTAGCAATTCTTCATTTAACATGATAATTGCCTGTGCCATTATGCTATGATTAGCGAATTAATTAGCTCTGAAAAGATAAAAACATAAGTTTTTATATTTTGAAAGAAATTTGAGGTCCTTAAAATTTTTTCTAGTCCTTAAAAAGTCCTTATTTTTTGTTTTCCCAAAAGAGAACGAACCCTGTTTAAGTGATAAAAGTAACTAAAATAAATTTTCCAGGATACATTCAGTGCTACAATGTTAGACCAGTATTTCACTGGATAGATGAAACAGCAAGATAAAGCTTGTATAAACCTCTTTGTGAGTTAAACATGTGGGAAAAGTACTATGTAGGCTCTGTTATAGTTCAAATAAGTTTCTTTTGTTGTTCTATCCGAAGTAGCTATTTTGAATGATTATGTATTTTTACAAAATTTTTGCATCAATTAAATAACTTGCATAATTAATTAGATAATCACTCTATTAATTAATAAAAGGTTTATTCTATTTAATTAAGGGGGTATTCTAGTCTAGAGGACCAACTTTTAGGTGCTTTTTAAAACGCTTTAAATAAAAAATGGTAAAGATTTTTATCATTGGGTTTTTTATCTGTTGTTTATTTATGTTTAAAGAGCACAAAAAAATTTAGTTAAAAAAAAGTCAAAATTCAAAAAAATACAGGCCCGCAAACTGGAGACTCAAAAAAAAAAAAAAAAGCTGCCCCCTGGTTGACACGATTCCACCCTCCTTGATGATCTGAAAACAAAAATCTTGGTTATTTCTTAAAGAGTAGGAATGTAGTTTTCGTTCGATCAGAGCGATTTGCAAAAAAAAGAAAAATTTACAAAATGGCGGTCATGTAAAAAAAATAACTTTTTTCCCTCAATTTTTCAACTTTGGAAATTTTTTTAAAATAATAGAAAACATTTTTTCAAAAAAGCTCTGATCAAATGATAGCAACATATATTAAAAAGCTCTATACCAAAATTTGAAGTAAATTGATCTTCTGAAACTTAAAATATTGTGTCGTCCATTCCGAAAAACATAGTTTAAAAAAAAACGTGTTTAAAGTTTCGAGTTGAGTTCTGGGAAGTCTAAGTATAAATTTATATGATGTTCTATACTTACATTTGTTAACCAGCGGTTCCCGAACCGTTAAAATATACTAACTAGGTTTTCTGCTACAGTCGCATTTTTTCGCAAATTCAAAAAAGACCCCTCTCAAATGTGAAAATAAAGCAAGACATGTTCACTTTTTTGCTCAAACGTTTTTTGCTGAAAGAAAAGAAAGAAAAAAGCATGTGGATCCGTTGGACAGGTAAGATATTCAACAACTACTGTTGGGAGGGAGGAAGGGGGTATCAATGGAGCAGAGCAGATAAAAACCAAACTTCTATAATGAGGGGGGAGGGGTAATAATTTTGTTCAAGATAAAAACCCACATTATTTGTTAGTCTATATTATCGCATCTGTATTCCTCCCCATGAAAAAAAAAAAAGAAAATAAAGGCACCTGCACTTGGCATTTGCAGTGCATGTGTTATACAGAGAAAATGTTGAAGGAAAGGGAAGGAGACCCGATCCGATCCAATTGTTGTTGAGTTTTTTTTTTTACAAAAATAAGAACAAAGTATTAAAAATTCTCTGATTTAGCTGGTTTTTTTTTTTACTGCCAAATAGTTTAATTACTTTACTAGACTCTTTTAGTTTTAATTACTATGTAAACTTCCCCCAAACAGTCTTTTATGGTGCTTGAATAATACATTTATGTTTTTATAAACATAAAAATAAATAAATAAATTAAATGACATTTTTGACAAGTATTCTACACGTTTTAAAGGTTTATATTGAAAATAAAAGTTTTTGTATGACACAGGGAGCATTCAGGTAGCTAGAAGTTGCCTACAGCTGGCTATTGATTTGCTACGGTCGAACCGGTTTAGTTGCCACGTCACTAATATGGCTGTAACTTTGAAAAAATTTATTTTTTTAAATTCTTTTACAAGCATAATTTTGAAGGTATAAACCTTGAAAATATGCAAAAAAAAAATCGATTTTTTTTTTTTTTTTTTTTTTTTTTAATTCTAGACTAGAATACCCCCTTAATTTTAAATTTGTGTGATACATTATAAACTATTAAAGTTAAATTTCTCTAACAATACTTTTATAATGTAAAACAGCTAATTACTATTTTAAAGTAATGTTACATGAAGCTATATCTAAGCATATTTTAATTAGTTAAAAAAGAATGAATGGCATAGTGTAAGAAATGACAAAATAATAGTAATAATAATCCCCCCTCCCCCTCATTTATAAGTTGACCACTAAAGTGCTTACACAGGCTTAACGATATTCACTTTAATCAGTTTTCTAACGTATCACAAACAACCAAAATATGCCCCATAATAGTTATTTACTTATTCACCATTTCTAAATTATACATTCAAAAATATTTTATTTATTTATTATTCTTTTTAACATTATTTCAGATTGCTTTGGCTGAAAACAGAGTCATTTTAACATCCGGAAGAGCATACGAAAAGGCAAGTAAAATTAAAACAAAATGCTTGATTTTTCTTGGGATCACTTTGTAATATGAAATCTCCTGTGTAATATGAATTATTTTAGTTGAAAAAAATCCAATTTAAACTTCAAAACTGGAACTTTTACTAGTAAGTCTGAACCTGTAACATCAATAAGGAATTAGAAAAAAAATTTGAAAAAATACAAGCCCTTTTTTTTTTTTTTCAAATTTTTCCAGGGCGGATGCAAAGGGTATATTAATTATTCTTGTATTTTTCATTAAAAAAGCAACAAAATACATGCAAATTCATAAAAATCCATAATATTTTCAAAGTCGGGGGTTGGGGCCATCGATTGCTCCTTCTTAACCCCGGTAAATAATGTGCCTGGAAAAAATAAATATTTTAGGGCAAGGTTTAAAATTTTTTTCAATCATTTCAGTTTTACAGAGCTGTGGAACTCTAATGAATTCGATAGGTATTTATTGGTTAATAATTTTGCCAAGATTCAGCAGTAACACTGCCAAAAACTAATTTATGGTAGAACCAGAGGTCACTGTTTTAAGCTTTCAATTCTCAGGATAATCTTGAAATTAGGAAAAATTATTATTTCAGAAGAGTTGTAGGCAGTTGGAATAGTTTACCGGGAGTGACTGTTACTTGCAGTAGGGTGTAAAAAGTTTTAACAGGGCTTTTGATGTTCATTGGGGAAGGGCAAATTGAGTAGGACCAGCCTAGCTGGGCCCAGATCCTGTTTCTGGTTACCACTTTTGTATTTGGTTATGTGTTCTCAAGAAATTCATAGATGTTTCTTTGAATATGTCTTTCAATATTTTGTTATTAAATTTTAAAATTCAGTTTTCAACCTTTTTTCGTTTAATAATTTCTTAATTTCATTGGTTTCTTGTTTATTTTGATTTCCTTTAAATTGTGGTTTTTTTATTTTATGAAGATGAATTACCATTATGTTCCTTAGCCCAGTCTCCTTTCTCACTCTCTTTATATATATGTGTGTGTGTGTTTGGTTAAAATAAACTTCTTGGGGATTTCCAAATAACTCACAGTGGAGAGAACCAAATTGAACATATTTACTGAGAATATGCAACATTTACACCACTTCGACTGGTTGATTATTCCAAAAGCTCAGCACACACAGTGCAATCCAAATCCGCTCGGGATCAAATCCCCAGCTCATCTCCCCACTTGCTTCGTTTTTTCGCACAAATGTGCTAGAGCCGATCCAGTAATATTCTTTGGATCCTACGTATATATACATGAGTAGTAATGGTTAGATCATAACCAGCACACTTTTATAAAGTTTAAGAAATTGTTTCACAGTATAAACTTCTTCACCTCGATGAACACTAAAGATTCAAACGGTGCAACCGATCCTTGCGCGCTGTTCACTTTATGAAATGTTTCGCTCGATAAATCTTTTCTGCGCGTACTTACTAATAGATTTGTTCTGTTTCTTATTTCTGTTGATTCAAGAAATTCCTTTGACCGGTTTGAAGTAAAGAATAAAAAGTAAAAGTTTTTTTTTTCTAGTGTTTTAATTTTTTCATTTACTATAGTGTTGGAAATTGCTTTTTTGAATGTTTATTACAAGTGCAGAGAACCTTAAACTTTTTTTCACATTACTAGAATCATGTTACCTGAGCCAAATACCTCTAAATAACTTTTTCAATTATAAACCTTGAATATTGTCTCACACCTATCTATTTGCAGGCATACAGGTTACCTAGTGCACTTTGTATCTCGTCGAGGGGGAATTTTTTTTTTTGGAAGAAAAAACTAAGTTCGAATAAAACTTGATCTTATTGTCCTAGAAACTAAAAAGTTCAAAAATAGAATAAAATATAAAAATTTCTCAAAGTAATAGAAAGGGGGTACCGAGGGCTTTCTAAAAAGTGCACATTAAGAATGAGAGATAAAAAGACATCATGAAAACAAAATTATAGGAAAAACACTAGTAAAACTAATTAGAACCTGTTCAAACGGAAAAAAGAGATACAAAGTGCACTAGGTAACCTGTATGCCTGCAAATAGATAGGTGGGAGACAATATTCAAGGTTTATAATTGAAAAAGTTATTTAGAGGTGTTGGGCTCAGGTAACATGATTCTAGTAATGTGAAAAAAGTTTAAGGTTCTCTGTATTTTTTATTCTTTACTTCAAACCGGTCAAAGGAATTTCTTGAATCAACAGAAATAAGAAAAATAACAAATCTATTAGTAAGTACGCACAGAAAAGATTTATCGAGCGAAACATTTCATGAAGTGAACAACGCGCAAGGATCGGTTGCACCGTTTGAATCTTTAGTGTTCATCGAGGTGAAAAAGTTTATACTATAAAACAATTTCTTAAACTTTATAAAAGTGTGCTGGTTATGATCTAACCATTACTACTTACATGTATATATATATATTATATGTGTATATATTTGACGAGGAATGAAATGAAATAAAAAAAAGAAGGGATCAAATGAACCACGATCAGAGGTACATTGCACTAGTTGACAAGGGATACTCAGCATTACAGAAATTATAGTATAGGGTACACAATTGGTAAAAGTTTGGGAAATATGTAAAGACCATGTTTCCCAGTCTGGTTGCTCACCGCAGAGCCGTACCGACAAGGTGAACAAACAAGACTACTCCCCTCAAGAAGGCATAGGATATCTGGTATCCAACTGATTTTTTTAACTATCCTAAACCCAGTCTGGCCACTGCATAAAAGATTTGGTTATCCGGTATGTCAAATTTGATTTTTAAAACTTAAATAATTAGCATGTTTTGAAAATTAAATTTAAAATTTGCTGTGTATTTTGAAGTGTTGGGATGTTTAAAATGTATAGAATTTAGAAGTTTCATGCACCAGATACAGATATTTGGTACAGATAAGTCACACAAGAGGTCCCAGATTTCCGGTGTCCGAGAAAGTCAATATCCAGTTTACCCCTAATCCTGATCTCTCTCCACCCCCCCCCCCCCCCACCCTCCAAAGCAAAATCCTGGGTGTGCCACTGGCTCACCCCATTGGGGAGCATTTTGACTTTTTGAGGGGCACTCTAAGAATAAGACATTGACTGTTTTGAGAATGAATTTTTTCTCTTTATATTATCTGCTACTTTTTAGTTGCAATTATCATGTGCTTATATTCCAGAGTGAATAATGCACATGTATCGTATTTTCGGGAGTATGCGCCGCGGCGCATATGAAAAAAAAGAGAAAAAAATTGCCTGTGCGGCGCTTACAACGTGTGCGGCGCATACGATCTTTTTTTTCCAAGTTAAAAAAAATAATTTTTTAAATATATTAAAAACGCTGTCACTCGATGGCACCACATCATTTTAGTTCCATGTGAAGTGCAGGCGTGGAAAGTGTCCACGTGCTTCAATGGCGGCGAGCGGCGCGCTACCACCGTCGGATGGTTCCACAGTATAGTATCCATGCGATGCTGACGTCACGATCCGAAAAATCCGTACTTCGGCTTCGCTACTTTCGTACTAGTTCGCGGACAATTTTCCTACTCTGTCGCATTTCTGTCTGCCGTGTTTTAGTGGTGAAAACTATCCGATCACGAAGTTTTGAATGCAACATGGCGGCTTTGTTTATGTTGCGAGATTAGGCCTCCAGATCGGACATTGGAGCACGGAAGGCCTTGGGCTGGACAGCCTTCTTCATCCGGACAGCGAGGAGAGCGATTTCGACGGTTAAATCTGCTGTTTTCTATTAGTGGGTGCACCACTTGTAAAAAGCAAGCCCAATGTCGATGACCACTTAAAAAAACGTGGAGCGCCACTGGGAAAAGGGTCTGCGGCCCGCGCTCTAGATAGTTGCATTAGATAACGAACCGATGTCTCCTCCAAGAAAAAAATACAAATAAAGTATGGGTGATTATTAAAAGAAGAAAACCTTTAAAATATTAAATTCATTCTACTTTTCTTCACTTAATTGTACTATAATAACTAAAATATTGACATGTGGCGCATACGCTAAAATTTTTTTTTCTTGAATGAATATCGCGACTGCGGCGCATACTCCCGAAAATAACAAGGTAATAGTGTTATTTGTGAGCAATAACAGTTATATGAATCATACCTTAACGGGGGGGGGGGGGGGTCAGGATTTTTGAAGTTATTTAGTGCAACTTGGTCTAAACAAATTGGGAACCAATGCTTTAAAGTATGCTTTTTCTTTTTAAATGTTTGATTTTTATCGATAATTTAAATAAAATTATGATTCAAAATGATTTAAATTGCATGACCTTTGTGCTCTGAAATTCAGAATGAGTAACATTTAATCTGTTTTCCTTTTGAAGCTAAGTGGTTATATGCCAAATGGTATGTGCTTTTCTGTGCCAAATGAAGTCAATGCAAAGAAACAAGCAGCAATTGTATTAAAGCACTTCAATATTCAATGCAATGAATCAGATTTATTTTCTCGGTGCTCGGTAATGTATTTTTTTATGTTTCTTCCTTTTCCCAAAAGTGGGCTCAGCCCGCTTTTCAAGTGGGCGGTACCCACTTGAAAAGACCCACTATGCTGATAAAGTGGATTTTTTCAGAAGTTACTGCACATTTAAAATATTTACTTCAGAAACAGAAATAATGTTACATAATTTTTCTCAATATCAAAACTTAAAATTTCCATCTTCCTTTCTGATTTCTGCTCTTTTATTTATGTATTTCTCTAATTTGTTTATAGATAAACATTAAATATTTTTAGATGTTTTAAAAAAATTTATTTTCTTTTTTTAAATTATCTATCTATATATATATATATATACAGTGAAACCTCTCTAGCCGACCACCTCCCTTAACGACCAAAATTTGCTGGAACAGAATTTCCCCACATTCAATTAATGCTAACTTGACCTCCATTAAGCGACCACACTTAAACAGTTCCCCTCTCAAAACAACCACATTTTCTTCCAAGAAAAAAAAACTATTGTCACTTTTATTATTTCAGCATCATTCAATTGCTACGATCAGTAAAAAGCGGTGCTTTAATTTTTGTGTATAACCCTACAATCCAGATGCCAATTGTTGGGCATTTTTTCTAGAAAGTCTTCAAGGAAGTTAGCTTTCCCAACACATGTGCGTTGAATAACTCCTTTTGGGCAGAAACACATTAGCCCAAACAAACAGGCCTGTCACATTGTCCCCTTGATGAAATAAGGATAGAGTGATATCCCTGTTTTTTCCCCCGACAAACCCTGGGGTGCGTGGTTCTTACCCCATTTCCCAGAACCCTTGGTGGTGATTGAGTAGTGGGAACACAAGCCTTTTCTTTCAGTAGAGAATTCATTCTGGTAACCAAAAATCGATATTGAAAGAGCATTTTTTCAACGTTTTATAAGTGGCATCTAACAAAAAAGCGATTCTTTACTCACGAAGATAGGATAAAGGAGTATGAAAGTGGTAAATCTGAAAGGAAATTGGCAGAAAAGTTCAAATGCGGGAAAACTCAAATCCATGACAGTTTGAAAAACAAGGAAATGCTCATCAAAGAGTGGGCACAGTCAAAAAGAGTAGAGATCAGAAAATGTCTTTTTTCGTCATTTCGCAGGTTATGATCATAAAGGTATTTATAATCTTGATGAATATGGAATAATTTTTTATGCTTTAACCAACGGAAAGTTTAAAAGAGGAGGGGGATCGAAAGAGCACTTTGAGTTTTTTGAGTGAATGCATTCGGTGAGAAGGAAAAAGCTCTTGTGATCGCAAAATCTTTAAAATCACGTTTATGTTCATTTATTTAATTAATTATTATTTATTTTGGACACTTCTGGATATGTTTAACGTTATTATTGAACATTTTCAAGTAACCTCCATTGAGCGACCACCTCCCTGGACGACCACTTTTCGGTGGTCGCTTTAAAGAGGTTTCACTGTGTGTATATATATATATATGTATAACAGAAATGTAGTAAAATATTTTTGAAAGGTTTAGAAATCAAAAAAAAAATAAGTTTGAGAATGAGACAAGGACTTGTCAGTGTTGGTTTGTATCAAAGAGTGAGCAATGCAGAGCAGCTCACAAAGCTCGAGCAAAAACACACTAGAGCGAACAGCAATATAGGCCAGAAAATCATCAAAACAAGCATAAAAAATTTAAAATGTGGGGTTTCGTACACGCCATAGTCCTGAGACTAAAATAAGTGACACACCAACAGACCCGTTAGCAAAATAATTAAAATAAACTACTCTTACCTAAAAAATCCAAGTAAAAAAAAAACAACAAATCTGTGTCCCACTGGTCTATTCATTCGAAGTCGCCACCCATAAAGCAAAGTTTAAATCATGTCCGAGAATCAAAGCCATAGACGTGCCGAGTCGTCCAGCCAGCGTTGTTGCCAAGCATAAAATAAAATTCGGCACATATGAATGTGCTTTAGAAAAGTATTTCAGGAGAACAGTTAACTAGTTACAAAAAAGCAAAGTGTTCGTTGAAGGAAATATTTGAAAAATAGTAGTTAAAAATACTGGAGGAAAATTATTATTTAAAAGTCTTTTTTTAAGTAATGCAATTCTTATACTTCTCACTTATTCTTTGAGACAAACCAACACTAACGAGTCCTTGTCTCATTTTTAAACTTAAAAAGAAATTCTTTTGATTTGTGAACCTTTCAAAAATAGTTTACTACATTTCTGTTACATATTGCTTTACTTAAATTATTGCTGTTTTGTGCATGTTTAGGTGATAAGTGTTTATTTTTCCATTGAAATTTTTTTTTCAAATCTGTCTTTTTATATAGAGTGCGTGTGTAAATATATTAAAAAACTGAAATTTTTCATGCATTTCACTGTTAAATTAAAGCAATGTATGAGATCAAAGCAAAGATTAATTATTTAAATAAACTTCAAAGAAAAAATTTCTTTTTTGTGCCTTGTCGCAATATATATTCTTCCATTAACTGTAACAAGAGGTCTCTTTTTCGATGTATTTCTGCATTCAAGATATATTGACATAACAACTAGCAATTTAATACAGTTCCAACAGTACCGGTTCTTGGAGTTTTCCGAGGCGGGGCAAAACTTAAAAATGCCACGCCCTCCATCCACTTATTGTTGATATTTCATATAATGTTTAGGCGCTGGTCTTTATTTATTTTCGAGGATCTTTCACTTTCTCCTGCTAATAAACAGATATAACGTTCGGTAATGTTCCCACAACACGGCTCTTTTAGCTCATGGGGGGGGGGGGGGGGTCAACCATATGAAGGGCTCCTTTTAACAAGAAAAATGAAATTCTGACAGTTAAAAGGGGTCCGGGGGATTCTCCCATGGAAAAATTTTGAAAGAGATATGCAAAATTGGTGTATTTTGAGGCCTTAGGAGATGCATTTGGAACTTCCAAAACTTTAGGGGAAAAGCAAACAAAAATTTTTTTAATTTAAATGCTTTTACTCATAAAAATAATCTTAAAAATGCATTAAAAAATTGGCATTATTTTTTAAAATCCAGGGCTGGAACCCTTTTCCTTCTTACTAACCAGGCTTCATGATTTTTTTTTTAATCAAAAAAAATCAGATTTTTTAAATTTAAAGCGGATTTTTTTTATTTTTTAAAAAAGACCTTAAATATTTTGCATATATATTATGCTACTTTCATAGAAACAATATGGCATGTTAATCAATGTGCAAAAACAGACTTTAAGCTATTTTCAGAGTAATAAATATTTTTAATAATTATAATAATAAACAAATTTTAATACAAGTGCATGACTCAAATTAAACTTAACCCTACCAGGAATAATAGTACACTCATAAGTACAATGAAAATGAACAAATTCAATCTGAGTTATTTTGCTGTTGAAAGATGAAAAGAAGTAACAATTTTGTGTACTTAATTTTACATTGCGTGTACTTTAACCATTTTTTTATTTTATAAATGAAAAAGTCTAAAATATTTTTACCTTTTTAGTAAAATCATATGCTCACGCCATTACTAAAAACTGAAACTTTTTGTTTTAATCAAATATCTTTATTGAAAACTTCTATGATAAAAAGATATTTTAGAAGGAAAAAAAAAAACCTTGATACCAATAAGGGACATGAATGGAACTTTAAGGATACATATTTGAAATTCTAAAAATTGTTGTTTTAAACACTATCAATATGAATTATTTATTGTGTGGCATTTGTTAAATTGATCTAAAATACTATTTTTAACATAAAAAACACAGAATAGTTCATGATTATTATGAATTCTAATTTGAGTGATTGATGCTTTCCTGTTAAGATGCCTGAAGAAAAAAGTAATATTCTAATATTAAAATATAGTAATTAATTCTAAACTTATGAAATATGTTATGCACACAGACAGATGGACCTCGAAAGTTTTGTTAAAAACAGTGGTTGTAATTGCAACATATTTCATTTTTACTACACTTTCTAACATTATAAAATCAATGATTTTTTTTTTTGAAAAAAATCACTTGATTTAAATCAACGATTTTTTTTTTTTTTTTTAAATCACGTGATTTAAATCAACGAACCCTGTTACTAACGCCCATATCGAAGAGCCACGTGTTTTCTTTCTCAAACCAACACTTGACAATCTCCCACCTCTTCCCAACAGGATGCTGTGAGAGTATGCAAAAGGAAAACTATTGGGTATTGTTTGACAGGGTTCATACTCCACCTGGAAATCACGGAAAACCTGGAAAAGTCTTGGAATTTGATATCCTTTGCAAAAGTCATGGAAAAGTCGGGGGAAAACGTAAATTTTTGACAAAAACCTGGAAAAGTCGGGGATTTTTCCCCCCACAAGGGACCCCTTGGAGGGAACCTACGCTCGTTGCAATGTCAGATTACCAAAAAAATAAAAAATTGTTCTGATTCCGATACTTTTTTGTTAGTGCCGTCGTAGACAAAAATTAGCGCAAACTTGGAATGTTAACCTGGAACTCTGCCTGGAAAAATCATGGAAATTCTTTTGGTTATTTGAGTATGAACCCTGGTTTGATCATAGCATAATTTTTACGTATTTTCACTATTATAAGGGGAAGAAACCTTGACGTTTTAAAATTTAAAGTTTTAAATTTTGACATTGCAAAATTTGCCGCCCCCTACCTCAATTATAGAGTTTGCGACAGTATACAAATAAAAAATTCTATTAATTGGTTTTAATCATTAGCAAAATAGCTGATCAATGATAAAATTGGAGTGCCGAACTAGGATTTTAATTATCTTCCTAAAGTTAAATTTTCTTTATCAAATATTTTTTCTTTTCTTTTCTTTCTTTTTTTCTTTTTTATGTGCATCACAGTTAAATTTGCCGCCCCGGGGCATGGGCCCCAGCTTGCCCCACCCTAGTTTCAACAAAAGTTACTGCATGTATTTATATAGGAATTATAATACAAAAAAAAATCCCTTCTCAATGCAGAAAAAAGTATTCACATAATTTGTTTCTGCACAAGAGGTAAATGTTTATTTCTTAAGTAATCATATTTAAGAAATAAACATTTGTAAAAAAGCCGACCATTAGTGTGGTATGTTTAATTAGAAATTGAAATTTAAAGGCTTCCTGAAAAAACTCAAAAACTTTTGGGATTTTCATCAGAACCCCCCAAAAAAACATGGTGGTTTTGAAATACTGTCTAAAACTATAAATAAAAAACTATGCTCCATGCTGTTGCTCATTACCCAAAAGTATTTTAAGTTAAGACGCAAGAAATTTTAGATATGAATTGATTGCAAAAATTTAAATTTTAAGAACATGCTCGTGTTTTTACTGTCATCGACAAAGCAAGCAGCAGTTATTCAATCTGCTGTAAAAAAAACTAGTGCACATATTATTAAAAATGAATATGACTATGTCAAGGTGCCACCAACATCGGAGAATGCATCATTATTAAAAAAATCTTGCAAGCTACAAACTCTTTCTCTTTCTCATTCAACAAAATCGGGAGAATTTCTCGCTCAAATTTAAAATTGACAAATAGTGTGCAGACTGGTTTGCTGCATGGGGTTTTTGGAAGAGTACAACCAATTTGTTGCATTTCTATGACAAGACTACCATGCCTTTAGATAACAAAAAATGAATAGATGTTGTTTATATTGACTTCCAGAAAGTGTGCACAAAAGTTAGAACATTTATACACATAACGCAGAACCAGAAGTCAGTGTTTTAAGCTTTTCAAATCTCAGGCTAATCTTGAAATTAGGAAAAATTACTACTTCAATAGGGTTGTAGGCTGTTGGAATAGTTTACCAAAAGCGACTGAGCGACTGTTAATTGCAGTGGGGTAAAAGCTTTTAAGAAAGCTCTTGATGTTCATTGGGGACTGTTAAATTGACTTGGACCAGCCTAGCTGGGCCCTATGCCTGTTGCAGGTTGTCACTTTTGTATTAGTATTTCTTCCCTATCTCCATGGAATACCCAAACATCCAGTCAAGTTTTGATTTATTTGCTCCGCATCTGACACCTCAAAAGTGTTAACTGAAAATGGATAGGATATTCCTGGTGCTTCTTCAGACGTCTCTTTGAGGAAGAGCACCTTGAAAAACCAGTAGTTGAACTAATGTATGTATTTATATTTGGGTGATATTAATCATCTAGCTTTTTATCTCAACTACAAATACATTATGTTAAGTATGCTGCTTATCAAAAAATGCATAGATTTTATAAATACATTTTAAATTATAATTATTTTTAAGGCATGTAACGGAAATGAATATCGGAGCATTGCTAATGATAAGCTCTGTTCAATGTGGAATGCAGTGAACAAGAAAAAGTCTTCCAACTTGGAGGATCAAGATGGTGAAGATACATGCTACAGTGGAGCTCCTATTCAACTTTCCTCCCTATCTGAACAAGTTTTTGAACGAGTGAAAACATTTCTTGTGTGTGTCTCCTGCGGAAAAGTATATTGGGAAGGTAGCCATTATTCTCGCACTAAAGAGCATTTGTCAGAGTTCATCGATCTAGGAGAAAGCCCTCAAGGAACTATTTACAATGTAAGTGTGTTTCATTTTTTTAATTGTTTTTCAGAAAATCTAAAAAAGAGTGCCTATGCCAGAATTATGCTTTTCTACCATGTAAAAAGGAAAAGGTTTTTAGAAACTTATTCACAAAAAAAGAACGGGCTATATTTTCCTTAAACTATTTAAAGTCTAATTTTTGATGTAATGAATTATGAGTTCCAAATCGCAGAAGAGCTATGAGAGGAAACTGTTTTCTCTCTTATCTAAATAAGTATAAGCAAAACGTTCCAAATTAAACTAGAATTTTTAGGTTTTATTTTCACTGATACACAAATCTCTGGTTTATTTTGATTTTAATTTTTATTACCATTGAGCAAGATCTTATTTTTCATGTTAATAATTAAATACGATGTTAAGTGTATGCGATGTATATAAAAACATTTCTAGTGTTATGATTTAGTGGGTTTTTTTTTTTTTTTTTTGCAAATACAAATAGAAAATGTTCTGCTTATGCAATATCCATTTTATTTGAAAGTGACATTAGGAAATTTTAGTTAATTTCGAATATTTTTGTTTGGTTTTCTTTTATGCTAGTGGTTTTTTCCAACTTCATTTGTTCTGTTCAAGTTTGAAAGTCTTATACATAATAGCTTATTTAAAGGGGTAGTGAAAGAGAAAACTATCACGATCGTGAAAAGTATGTGATCGCCACAGAGATTTTCTTTTCTTCAAAAATGTTGCTTAACATCTTCATCCTTTAAGATCTTCAATTAATGAACTAATGCATAAATTGTACTCATATATGCACTTGTTCTTTTCCACACTCTACTTTTTAGCTAGCTCTTATCAGTTAGGCCGTGGTAGCCTAGTGATTAGCACGTCAGACTTCCACCTGGAAGGTCGTCTATTCTATACCCGCTGAAGACCCACCATGGACACTTGGGATACGTGCATGTAAAATCCGTGGACCCTACTACCTTGCCCCGTGCGCAAGCGATCCTAAGGCCTCGGCTAATAGGTAGGGGTTTGGTGGAAAAAAGTACTTATCAGTTATTGGGATGATGATGGGGAACAAATTAATATATTATGTTAATAGGATATTTTACAGCCTAAGTAAAGAAATATTTAAAAGTAATTGAACCAATTTTGTCTGTGAATGGAATCCTTGAAGCAGAACCAAATGCATTGTAGTCAAAATTTAAGTATTTCCCCTAGGCATTCTGGTACTGGAAAATTTATGAGTGCAGCCCTAAATATTGGTATTTGGTGAGCAATCGTTCTAAATTTAGTTCAATTTTATTTTCATTACAGTGTTATAGCTGAATTTTGTCAAACGTTCAAAAAACGACTAAAAGAGTTTTTGTTGATAAAAATTATTCAAACCTCAAAACCTTATTTTAATTGCAGTGAATTTATTGCTTCGGTACGTCAATTTTGCCACTCTTTTTGGTGACCGGAGACCCTCCGTGAGACACACTAGTCACACATCCCTATTGCAGACACATCTCATTATAGGGCGCTGATTCCCCGAAAGAGAGAGGGTCATATGTAATACACATACACCATTGCAGGACCAACCATTCCCTTAAAATTGGTATAATTTGTGTGTGTTCAAATAAAAATGCATGCTCATTGATAGATTGTTATTAAACAAAAACTGATATTGATTAATTTTTGGTAATTTGTAATGTGTTTTTATATTTTATTGTTGTTGATCAGCTTTTGCTGAGGCTCTTCCCATACACGTAGGGGAGGCCAGGGGTCGATCCAGCACTTTTAACTGGGTCCTGTTTTTGTGATTTTTTTTTAAAAGATTTTTGTAAAAAATTAAATGGTTAACATTAACATATAGTGATAAAATTTTTATTACCTGCAGCTTATTTAAGAAATACTTCTGTGGAAATTACTATTTGGTTGCTCAAAATTTTGTGAAGTGTCCGTTTTGATTAATTAGAATTTTGGGAAGGGTCTGAAAATTAACCCAAATTTCCCCTGGAGGCAAATCAGCCATGAGGTTTTTTCACCTCATGGCCAATTAGAAGTTTGAATAAATATCATATTTTTATCCTGCAGTGTTGTTTCCATTGTGCAAAGAGAATAAGAACAGATTCGTGTATTAGAAATTATATATAAATATATTATACTTTATTTTTAAAGACTGCCCTTTCTGTTGAATACTGATATGAGTCAGCATAGATTTTTTGCAGTTGTTTTTCTGAAGAAATGAAAATGTATTAATATCTTCAAGTGAGGTGAGATTCACTTGGTACTTTTTAGGTTTTCATCTTAAAGTCCCACCCCACCTTCGTAGCTGTAAAAAGAAAGAGAAAGGTTATTAGAATTATCTCATAAGATCTTTTAGTCTAGGGGATTTTTGGGAGAATTTTGATGGAGTGGAATATGTCTAGAAGCCGTATGTCGTCTCTACTCTACGTGGACTAGCCTTGCTTCCTGAGTGGACTGAGATGACCCTTTCTTATGATCCCTCCACAGTTCATTTTACTTTATTCTTTCAACAGCATGTTGCAAAGTTTAAAAAGGAAATAATGATAATAAAAGCACATTAGATTAAAATACCATACAATAAGTAGATGGTATTCTATTAAGATATTTATTTTTAATGGAAGCTGGAGACTCCTTTTTTGCCTTCACTGGGCCCTCATCCTCACCCATACCAAGCACTCTATGCTTATGGGGGGACGAGATGTTATCCCTCACATCATAGGAGCCCCAGTACATGTTTTTTTTTTTAAATTATTATTCTAAAATAGTTTTTAGTTGAGCAGGTACACTTACACCTACCAGATTCCCTTCTTGATATAGTTAAGAGTGCACTGTTGTTATAACCTATAAAGTTATTTTGGTAAAAATGTTTTCCCCTTCTCCTTTTTATAACAATAATATGTAGATCCTAGAAGAATCGAAAACGGGAGATAAATCAACTCCTGCATGCAGCTCATTAGCAAGAACAGTATCAGAAGATGAAATTGAAGTGACACGTAGTTTTTCAGTCGGAACTGTAATGCATTTTGAAGAAAATTCATCAGAAGAGGATGATATAGATGACATAATGTTTTGTTAAAAATTACTATTTTGGAAATTGTTCTTAATTTATAATAAAGAATATATGTATTATAATGAACTTCAAAAACATAAAAACTTCTTTATTCAACTTGTGTATGTGTTTTCCATTAATCAATTGGAAATGGCAAAGATTCCATTAGTGAGATTTTAAAATATTCCAATAAAAGGGGCAAGGAAACATTTTATCAATTTTTCATTTTTTACGTGATCATGCATTTACACTTTTACCCAACATAAATCACATAACTAACAAAACAAAATAATGTTACCAATACTAATGCAAAATGTTAAAATGAGCTTGATTTCATCATTCTAGTACTTTTACCTGTATGCCTAACCCACTTATTTTTCCTGAAAAAAAAACAATTTTTAAGTTTAGAAAAAAAAAAATAAAAACACAGAAGGGCAATTGATGCATAATGCCAAGCTATGATAAAATGTATTTCTTTCGCCAAGTTGCACAAAGAAAAGCTGGGCTGCAGTGTAGGAGTCTGGCTGAATTTGGCGTAAAAGAGTTGGAGTCGCTTAAAAATGTGTTGACTCCGGGTTTTTTTTTCTTTTTTTAAACCGACACTCCTTACAAAATGTCGGTTTCCATTTTGCATTATACTTGTGTCCCTTTTGATTCTTTGCACGTCAAATCAACTAGTCCAAGATCCCAGTCACCCCAGACTTACGTGATTTTAGGAAAGATGAAATTTTTAGAATCGGTAGTATAACAAACTTAAAAAGGAATGGATACTCGCTAAGCTGAAAGCGGGGCCATTTTACTGGTAGCAAGTATCCAAGGTGGAAAAAAAAACCATGATAACTTACGTCGTTTTAGGAAGGCTGAAATTTATATATAATAAATATAATATTTTAAAATGTTTTCCAATGAGCCAGACAAATCTGGTGGGCCAAACATCCTCCCAGACTCGTTAAAAGTTCCACTGAGCGAGGAAGCGTGAGCATTTTTGGCGTACTCGTTAAAAGCGCCACTGTTTTGCAATGGAGTAAACGAAACTTCATTTAATAACACAAATTATATCAAAAACTAAAATATGAACATTTTTTCACTTTTCTACATAGTCTCCATCAACATTCAAACATTTGTCAAGCCGTGGCACCAGCTTTAGGATCCTTTCATCAAAGAACCTGCCGCCTGACTATTAAACCAGTTCGTTAATGTTTCTTTAAACATGTCATCGTTTCCCAAACGCTTCCCACTGAGAAATGCCTTAAATTTGGGAAAGAGATGCAAGTCTGATGATTCAGTACTTCCCAGTAAAAATTGTCCAGTTACGTTTTTGTTTTTGAATTTCAGCAGGACGAACGTTTTTTGCATTCAGAAACGGAATAACGGCACGCACTTCAACATCGGCGGGATTACGTATAGACATGGTGACAAATTACGCAGTATACAACCAGCACTGGCAGAAACATGAAACGTAATGACGGTGTAGTGGGGTACCGGCCAAGAGTTGCTGACCTTGAACGACGTCATCCGACTGGATACGCAATCTGTTCTTACTTAAAAAATGACCCTCGTATATATAAAATTCAGCCTTCCTAAAATGGCATAAGTTAGCATGTTTTTTTTTTTTTTTTTTTTTTTTTCACCTTTGATACCTGCTACCTGTAAAACAGCCCCGCTTTCAGCTTAGCGAGTATCCATTCCTTTCTAAGTTTGTTATACTACCGATTATAAAAAATTAATCTTTCCTAAAATCACCTAAATCTGGGGCGACTGGAATTTCACTCTAAACAAATAAATCACTTTTCAGATTTATATCAATTAACTCTAATAAATTCACTGAATTGAGTCTACACCTGACATGATTCGAAAAAAATATTTTTTGAACCCTCGGTTTATATACAAACAATAAATCCAAGCTCCAGAAAAGAATGTCTTGAGACCAACTACCTTATTCATCTGAAACGTTCTCTGGAACAAGAGAAGATATAGTGATCAGAGCAATTTTGCTGAGAACTATTCATTCATTCTCCTTGATGAGAGTTAGAGGGGACATCATTCAGTTGTTTAAATTCATTAAAATGGGAAATGTTGATGGCAGGCTTGGAGTCGATTACAAAGAAACGTAATCGATTACGATTACAAAGGGAGAAATTGAGAGATTACGATTACGATTGTAATCCTTTGCCAAAGAGTAATTACGATTACGGCAGCGATTACAGTCGTTGAAAAATGTAATCGATTACGATTATGACATTTGATTACGATTAGATTAGCATAAAATTATCCGATTTTATGCATACAACTCTCATTTTCACAATAGTGACATAAATCAAAAAGTTATGATTTTTAATTAAATTTCTGATTTAATAAGAGATAACTGAAATGATGATGAATGCAATTATAATGAAACAATTTCAACATCACAGTTCTGGAATTATGATGTCGTTGCAGAAATGAAAAATTTGTATTATATTTATATATAATCAGAAAGGCACATTCAGTATTTTTCGAATATTTAAAATTCATGTGAGGGATAACTACATTGATCGTATATTGTATATAAGCAAAGACGATGCACTAAATGTATATATAATGCATAAGTGGTTTACTTGCTTCATTGTTATTTTGTGTGCATACAAAATTTAGTTGGCCGCAATTTCTGAAAATGTAGTATATTTCTCCATTGTATTTATTTTCTAGTTTAAATTGTGCAAATATTTCACATAACACCAATTAGTTTACTGAAAATAATAATTTTGTATGATTCTTTATGAAATCACTTATAAGATGTGCATGAATTGCACGGGATAACAAAATATTCAGATAGTGTAAGAGATAAATAATCTTTTGAAAATAAATGCTGCATTTTAGAATAATTTCAAAAAATTTGAACATGAACATTCAAATAACTCTTAGCAAAATTAGTAATCGTTAAAAAGTAATATGAAGAATAATTATAATACGAATGACTAATATTTTAATATGACTTTTGTGTTTTTTTTTTTTTAACATGCACGAGCATATAATTTTTTTCCATGTACTAACTGTTTTAATAAAAAAATAAAGTGCAAGGAGTTTTACAATGCAAATTTAACGTACAAGATTCAACTGAAATACAAAATTCTGTTGAGGTAATTTTAAGAAAAAGATAATTATTTTTTTAAAAATAATTCCTAAATATTAATTCATGCATGTAAAAAACAATTGGGAGAATGTCTGAACATATATCACTTTTTCTTTTACATACCTATTAATTAAAAAGAATATTAGCATTAAAATATAAATAAATTTAATATTCAAATGTATGTAAATTTTTAAATGTTCGAAGAACATATTTTAAAAAATAATAATAGTCACACGTACCAGGGTTAGGATTTCATGCATCTTAAGCATAGAGCATCATGTAACGCCTGCTCCTAAATTGCTAAAGTGTAAATGTGCTATTCTTTAGAAAAATTCTTCACTTCTGCCGTTAAAGAAAGGCGAAAACGCAAGAGGCATTTCATGTCTCTTTATGTGTGTAGGCGATAGTACCAACACTAGATTTTCAGGGGGCAGTCTACTTCGATTATTGAAAGGGAAAATGGGGCGTCCATTCTTAATACCGGCTCCAAACCGGGACCCCCGCGGAGAGAAGAAAGGGGGAACTCTCTTTTACTCGTGGCGGTCCCGTCCAGACTCTCGCCTATTGCCCAACCGTTTGAATATGTTTTGAAGGGGTAATTAAGGAAGCAAAATGACCGATGCTTTTGGTCCTTCTATAGACACCTTCCCCTTTCTTATCTACCCCGAAATCTTTGACTTGCAGACAGATTACCGAAACTGGACGACGCGAGGAGACCAGAGACCCCCCCCCCCCCCCACCCCTGAGAGCCCCAAGGCGATGCGAGTGACATATCCAGAACAGACTCCCTTTCTTCTCGGGCTCTCCAGCCATTCCCCGTGGAGAGTGGAGCCGCAATTACGAATTCTGAACCGCAACAAGTAGGACAACAAGCGTCTCTAGCAGACTATTATATGGTCCTGCCATCAAGGCTCTGCGACCGCCACACAGAACCTTTTATATTATGATCGCCCGTAGGTTACAGACCGCTTAGGATAGGACTTCAGTACACAGTTTGAATCCTTTCTATCCAAGGGTAGCGCTAAAAATTTCAGCTTTCAGCAGGTCAAGATTACACGATTGCAGGACCAGCAGATTACGGATTTTTTCCTTAAGATTACGGGATTACACAATTTCGATTATGATTATGAGAATATGCCATCATCAGATTACGATTTTGTCAAAATGTAATCGATTACAGCCGATTACGATTACGTAATCGCGATTACTCCAAGCCTGGTTGATGGACTATGGTTATGCGCAGAAGGTAGAACCCGAGGTCATTTTTTAAGCTTTTCAAATCTCAAGCTAATCTTGAAATGAGTAAAAATAACTACTTCAATAGGGTTGTAGGCAGTTGGAATAGTTTCCCCGAAGCGACTGTTACTTGCAGTGAGGTAAAAACTTTTAAGGAAGCTCTTGATGTTCATTGAGGACTTAAATTGATTAGGACCAGCTTGACTGGGCCCTATGCCTGTCGTCACTTTTGTGTTTGTCTGAGGTTACTATTATCCATATTGCTCATTTGCTGAAATAAGGTCATTGCTCCAAATCATGATTTCTTGTAGCAAAAGAGTTACGTAAATTTAAAAAAATATATATATGAATGTCTCTTAAAACAATGTTTTTTCTTCTTAAACATTGGTGTTTTATTATCACAATAAAACTAGTATTTTTAAAAAAGGAGCACAAATCTAATTTTTTGTCCAAAAGACATAGGAAGGAAAAAAAAGTTTAAAAGTTAGCTGATGTAGCAGTTATAAAATAATTAATTCTTGTTTAGCTTTGAAGCTAAGATGCGATCCGATAGCTCCCTTTATGGGATTTGCCAAACCATGGTTTCTTCATATATTTCTGAAAGCCAGCAGGGCAATTGCCCCCTCCCCTTAAATGATGTGCTTAATTGAAAGCTACTTACAAGCAATGCTGCCCATGGGAGGGGGGTGATGGCACAGGTTGCACCATCAGAATCTTCTTAGGATTTTATTTTATGTTGAAGTTTTAGATTGAAAACAAAATGCAGTAAAGCACTGTTTATACGTTTTTCAATGGAACTGAACTGAAAGGACATATCAAAACATTACTTTGATTTTCAAATTTTAACCCCAGTAATGCAATATTTTTTTGTAAATGTAACAGTTTTAAGGTACTAAAAGTTTTTATGCAACTAGCAAAAGTTATTAATATTTCTATACTAAAAAGAAATTCAATTTGTAAATAAAATAGTTATAAAAGAGAAATAAATCTCATACCTTTATTTACTTATTTTTCAATCTATATTTACAGTATTAAGTAATTATATTATACAGTACATACAGACATTTAGCTATAAAAAAAAAAAATCTTTTGTCGTCTGACGTGCTGATTGCTTTTGAGTGTTCATGCCAAATTTGATTTAGCAAATCAAAACTTGCACTTTTTACTGAAGAGCATAAGGTGCGTAGATTTTGGGTTTGTATTCAAGCACCTAAAATTGAGTTACGGCATGTAATCATGTATTTGTAATGGCTTTTTCTCAGTGAAACACACCTCAGTAACATTGTAAAATTTGATAATCTTTGAACATATTAATCTATTTTCCTTGCAGAAATCCATTTCTCGCACTGATGAAAGTCTCCCTTGTACACTTAAAGAGGGGAGGGGGGGGGGGGGGTAGTATAATTTTACACAGGTAGTATAATTTTTATTGGAAATTTGTATGAAAGGTGGTTTTGTTAATATAACTTACCATTTAGAAATACATGAAAGAAAAGAGAACAAGTGGAGATGAAATGTTTATTGTATTAAAAAAAAATTGAACGTTTGACCATACAGAACTTTTATAAAAACAAAACCATGTTTTTGAAACATATTGTAACAAGACATTAATATAATAAAGCTGTTTATGGATGATACACATTAAAAATTAAAAAAAATATTGTCTCACAATTATAAAAAAAATCATAACTTAAAACTATAAGCTCAATATTCAACAAAGTTGACTATCTTATAGTTTAAATACATAACAAATTCTTAAGCGATTAAAATTAAACTAATTTTTAACTTTAGTATGAATACAATGGCCCGGCAGGAGGCAGAGGCAGCAATGTGCTTGCTGTATGGCACAATGTTTTTAAGGGTGGCAGCTATAAACACCTAATTAATTTATTACACGGTATAACGCTTCTAATGAATTTAAGAGTTTTTAACAGTCAAAACCACCTGTCCTGTCCAAAACAAGTCTCGGAAGCAGGATTCCCGACCCTGTCCTATACAGATCCAAAACATTGATGTGGAAAGTAGAGCTTTGATTTTTATATTTTACAATGTAGCTTTATACAGTCGTTACAAAAATTCTCTAAAGATTTTTAGTGATATTACTTTTGTTTAGGTGCAGTTCCCTCCTTTACATTACTGAAACATGCAATGGATTAAAAAGATAAAAAAATATATACATATAAATATATTATATATAATAAACAAATCCCAATAAAAATTAATACAGGCTTCAAAAATAATCTCAAATATATCACAAGAAAAAATATATATACAGTGAAACCTCAAAAATCCAAACTAATTGTGGCTAAGCCCTGTTCGGATTTACCTGGTGGCCAATTTAAACTCTTGTTAGTAGCTCAGTAGTGATCTAAAAGACTTTGTTTTAAGTTAATAATAAAGCAATTTTCCCCCGATGAAGCATGAGTGCTTAAAATGCTATCTTACTATATAGTAGCAGGCATATTGTGAGTATGTAGAGTACAGTATGAAGCAAGTGTACTAATGCTAATGTTTATAGGTATCTGTATGTGTAACGCACCTGTGGTGTGGTTGCTGGGTTGCCGAAGTGCGACAGAAGTGCCCCGACTTTTTAACTAAAAATCATGAAAAAAGCTTTATCCTGCTCTTTATGTTTGAAAAAAAACAGCAGTTGATACCATCCAAACCAAAAATGATGATAGTTATGTCAATGAAACAATATCGCATTTCAGTTCCACGTAATAAAGAGAGCCATGTTATACATTGTATTCAAATGTTTGCTAAAAGTAGCTATCATTTAAAAACTAACTTCGCTTTAGAATCGTAGTTACTGTTTTTTTTTTTTTTCCAAATCTAATTTTAGGCCTCTACTTCACAAGCTGTCCGGATTATCCAGAATTTCGGGTTTCTGAGCTTCTACTGAACATATATTTATGTATGGTTCTCTCTTAATTTGGGGGCCGATTCAGTTGTTTAAAATTCATTAATCATTCACATGGAGGTGCTGCAATACATACAGCACCTCCATGTGGGGGCCATATTAAGGAATAGTTCAGTCACATAACTAATATTCATGAAAATGCTAGAGATGGAACGAAGCTTTGGCTCGACCAAATAATGAGTATAACAATTATAATGGCCTTTGTTGTGAATCTTCTTTTTACATAAAATACTGTCTTTTAATTTACCTACAATTGTGCTTCATAATAAAACATAGTACAAATTTATATTTCATGTAAAAGTTTGAGTTTTGAAACCGGAAACCATTCAATAATTAACAATATATTTGATTTAATTTGAAAGTTGCTAAGAAATAAATAACTTACATTATATTTTATTTAGTTAATAATTATATGAACAACTTTATGGTTGTGGAAATAAATCTATTAAAATATTGCATGAAACATTCTTTAAACATCTAAAACCAGCTTTGAAACATACAAAAACAATAGTGTCATAACTTTTGTTATCTACTAGGAGATGTGCCAATAATGGGTACCTTAATTACCTTAAGGAATTTTATTTAATAGTTATACAGCCATAATAATTCAGTTTTTTTTTTAAACATTAAATCGTCAACGAAATTTAACCAATTTCATTCGTTGAACAAAATTATCGACAATAACCTAACATTATAAAACACACAAAGATTTTTTTAAATATGCTGAATTTCTATCATAAATTTTTTGTGAACCATAATTCCACACCTGGGTACGTTGAATGGAATTGTTTTTAGCTATGTTAAAAAGCTATATTCAGAAGCCTCAGAACAAGTGTCTTTCCTCCAAGTTGAAGCTAACAAAAGAAAGTTCCACTAGTAAAATGGGAGGAAATATGTTTCTAACGGTTGTTCAAAACTTAAAGGTGCAGTAAAACTGGTATTTAACCCTTTGAGTACTGAATTATTTGAAGAATTTTATGCCCCTGGTTCTTAAATTCAGATGACGATTCATACTCGTTTATCGTAACTTTGCCCAAGTAAGCAAGCAGATGAGGAATCTCACTTGGCAAACGTACCAAAGGTTTAAAAAATTCAATGGAATTATTAAACAACTCATCTAATAAGTGGTATGTACCAGTTTAGTAAATTTTTAAAAATGGGTATCAAAAAGAAAAAGCGTACTATATTATTTTTTATTATTCAAAATGAACATTGATGGTTAAGAAAAAGAAGGAAATATCAGTTTTTGATTTCATGTGTTACTTTAAAGTAACAGCCTCAATTTTTGGTTTAAATTTTTCAAAAAGAAAGTGCATACTAAATTTAATACGAAATGATACATTAAAAGCATATTGCTCTAACAGATTTGACTTGAATTCAAAACTCATACATTAAGAATGTCAGAAATGAGACATCTACTGTAATATTAAGATATAACATAAATAGTAGCTAATTTCTAATTAGATCCATGGGGGATTCTGAACCGAAATTTTCAGAGAACATGTTCCGAAAATAAAAAAAATTAAAATTAAATCGGTTTTATAAATAAATTTTTAGTTTATAATAATCTTAAGATTTCTTTGATAAATGATATCTGTGCTTTTCTTTCTACCTTGAGACAAGCAAAATATTTATCACTTTATAAACACTTAACAAAAAATTAACTTCTTGTATAAAAATTATGGAATTATCATTTAATCACTTGATGTTTTTTATTGGAGCTTTATATGGGTTGCCCACCAGGGGGTTGGGTCATGTCGCAGGCTGCACCACTAAAATTTTTGGGGGGTTTATGCCGCGTTTTTTTGGTGGCAGGGGTCATTGCCCTGTATTATATACATACGAATGTATTGTGGGTAGGTAAAAGGAAAATATTCACCGTTTTTTTCTAATTTGTGGCTCCCATTTTTTTGAATATACGTTTCGAAATTTTCTTAGTTTAATATTTGATCATATCAGTTGATTGTTATTAACACCAACTTAATTGCAGAACCTACTTTTAATATTCCAAACCTTGTTTGATTAATGATATTGATTTTTAAAAATACACAGAATGTTGACAAATTAAGAATAGTGAAAGGTGGAGTATATGATATAAAATTTTTGTTTGCTTAAGGATAAAGCTCAATGTTACAGCAGCGAAAGCCTCTGCCATTAGTTGGCTGAAGCTTTGGTATTCGGCGCTTCGGCCAAACTGTTCGTACCCCCATCACTAGAAAACAACATTTTATTCAGAAAGACTGAAAAATGATACTATTTTTCAGTAATCACTTCCAACATACACTAAAAATTACTTTTGAATTTTTATGATAAAGTCATAAAACAAATTTACAAATAGTTCTTTAGACACCTTAACTTCATTGCATAGAAATAGAGTTATTTATGTTTGACCAATCTCCAGTCCCAAGTTTTACCATAAATTTGCATTCTAAATAAATATTTTTTGAAAGAAAAATGGTGCATCATGCATAGAAATAAAATAGCATCTTTTATCATAAATATACTGAGGAAAATTCAAACAAAGTTTCATTTTCTCCATTGTTCAAAGTAAGCAATAATAAATTTGAGTTATTTATAACATCAGATTATTTTTCGAGTGATTACTCAAATTCTCATTGTAAGCAAGTAAGAAAACATTTTGAACTTTTTTTTCATCAACCCTAACCATCAAACATGCATCAGCTAACTTCTAGTACAATTTATGATTGAAGCAGAAACATCAATACTATTTAAACAGAATTTCATGTACCAATTTAGAACTTTTCACATTAAAAACTGAAAAACTAAACCGTAAACTAATTAAATGGTACAACATTTATTAAATTAAATAATATTTAATCATTCTATAACAATTATTTAATTACTTTATGAACAATGCAATGAGCACTATTTTTCAAGCCTGAAGTTTTGATGAACATTTGCTTCGACATTGAAAACTTGGTCAATTAAATATTGAATAATTTTGCCCTTATTCTGTGCAACAGTATGCTTCATCTCTTCAATTTTCTTGTTTGTACTTTCCTCTATAAGTGCTGCATTGCTTTCTTTAGATCCCATGTGCTATAAAACAGATTTTTAAAAAGATCCACAGTAAGTTAAGTTGCCAGTATCATAAATACATTTTGTTTTATATATAATTGAAGATGGGTTGACGAATCCAAATATTAGCTATTGACTCAAAATTAGAATGTTGAAAAAAGTAATTACACTCATGTTTACTTATAAAGTGCATATCTGTAAAAATAAACAAAGTTGAACAAGTGTCACAGTAAGCTGATGCATGCAGTAGCGGATTTAGGTTTGAGGGCGCCCTAGGCCCGAGATGATATGCGCCCTTTTTCTTTCGTTTATGCTTATATATATACATATATGTTTTATAATAAAGAGCAAACAAATGTTACAATTAAATTTTAAATGAAAAATATGAACAAAAAAATCTAATTTCGTAAATAAATAATATGCTAGCATTAAAAAAAAAGTTTAAAATCTTTTTGTTAGATATTTCAGATTTTAGTGCTAGCCTGATTAATTATTTTTAAAAAGAAATTCTACCCTCAAAATGGTACTATGTTTAGATAGTAAGAGCGCGCAATAAAATAAACTTTAAAATTTGGTCTTACAGTTTACAGAAAACCCAAGCAATTTTTAATTTTAGTCGCCTTAAAAATTTTGGCGCCCCTCAAAATTTGCCGTCCTAGGGCCGGGCCTAAGCCTAAATCTGCTACTGGATGCATGATACGCAGTCCAAATGCATATACTAATAAATATTGCATTGGGTAGAAAGTAATAGCATTTTTTCCAAATAGATGATGAAATTTGTCTTGAAATGTTACTAACTTCCTTTAAAACAGCTAAGTGATTATTTAACCAAAGCAAACAGTTTAAATTTGAGTTAGAAAACAGAAGTGCACAATTTTGTTAACAATTTTATGCATGTAAAAATGTATTATGTAATATATTAATACATAATATATTTAAATGATATGTAATGCATTAAAATAATGAAAATTTCAGCAATTCCGTCATGAGGATCAGTCTTAATTCAAAATTTTTGGTTCGATATAACCAAGGCCGTATCCGGAGGAGGGGGGGGCGACCCCCCCATACCCCCCTTCCAGCGAAATCCCAAAAATTTTCACAATGTAGCATATATTCTTCCCTGAAACTTTCCCCTGCACTAGTGTTTCAAAGTCAGGGCCCCCCCCCCCCCCGAAAATATTTTCTGGCTACGGCCTTGGATATAATAAGTATATCTCGTTCAATGATGAAGAATACTGAATTAAGATTGAACAGGAACGCAAGTAATTAAAATTAATGAGCCCAAAATTTTCAAGTCTATTTCATGAAAATAACAACTATGATGCAAACAATCAAACAAACGCAACACCACATCAACAAAACCCTCCAAATACACTTTTTCAGTACAGTACAAGGTGGTTTCGTCATTTCATTGCCTTCCCAAAAGGTCATGTCTACCCGTTAATCCAGAAAGCCCTAAACAATTGAATCCTGCAAACCAATTTCGCAAATAGGGTTGTAGTAGAGCCAGGGGCGGACTGGGAAGAAATTTCGACCCGCGCATATGTGCATCCATTTTTACCCTTGGGAGGGGGGGGGGGCGTATTTTGCAGCTTGCAGGAACTAAAAATATTGTCAGTAAATATGTCGATGTGTATTAAAATATTAAATGTTCAGGTGACAGTTATTTTTCTTATTCAACATAGAAGTGTAATGATACGTAATACAGAATAAGACCCAAAATCCGGAACTTCTTCACAAAAAAAAAATCGGCAGCTGAAAAAAAATTATGAAATATTTTACGCCGTTTTTTTTGGAAACAGTCATTTTAAATATAAGGAAAATAAAATGCAATGAACATGTTTAAGATCGGATAAGTGCAGTTTCCAAAAAAGTTATTTCTCGATTTTCTGAAAAGGGTTCGTTTTTGCGATTAGAATTCGAGTGTTATTAATTGTTGCTTTAATTGTGAGTTAATATCCTTAAATTCTGCTTTTTTTATTTCTTGTTGTTTTATTAAATTAATTTTTTTAATGAGCTTTTATTTTCTCGCGATACAAAACATTCGCGAAATTGAAAATCGGCACTTCTCGCATTTTCCCGATCGTCTGATCTTTTACTGCAATAAGGTAGTTAGAGAATATAAAATCAGATCAGAAATCAACGGAATTCTTTTCTTTTATTGTTAAGAGGTTAAAATAATATCGGGAAAAGTCTAGATTTTTCGATGTTTTGCCTTCGAATGTAAGCCAACTCCAACTTCGTTTTTTGTGATAATTTCGAGTGTATACCAGGTTTGGAGTCGATTACAAAGAAACGTAATCGATTATGATTACGATTACAAAGGGAGAAATTGAGAGATTGTGATTACGATTACGATTGTAATCCTTTGCTAAAAAGTAATTACGATTACGGCAACGATTACAGCCGTTGGAAAACGTAATCGATTATGATTATGACATCCGATTACGATTTTGATTACGATTAGATTATCCGATATTATGCATACAACTCTCATTTTTGCAATAGTGTCACAAATCAAAAAGTTATGATTTTTAATTAAATTTTTGATTTAATAAGACATAACTGAAATGATGATGAATGCAATTATAATGAAATAATTTCATTATCACAGTTCTTGAATTATGACGTCGTTGCAGAAATGAGAAATTTGTAATAAAATCAGGAAAGGCACATTCCGAATTTTTCGAATATTTAAAATTCATGTGCGGTATAACTACATTGTTCGTATTTTGTATATAAGCAAAGACGATGCACTAAATGTATATATAATGCATAAGTGATTTACCTGGTTCATTGTTATAATTTTGTGTGCATACAATCAAAATTTTAGCTGGCCGCAATTTCTGAAAATGTAGTATATTTCTCCATTGTATTTATTTTCTAGTTTAAATTGTGCAAATATTTCACATAACACCAATTAATTTACTGAAAATAATAATTTTGTATGATTCTTTATGAAATCACTTATAAGATGTGTATGAATTTCACGAGATAACACACTATTCAGATAGTGTAAGAGATAAATAATCCTTCGAAAATGAATGCTGCATTTAATAATAATTTTTTTGAACATGAACATTCAAATAACTCTTAACAAAATTAGTAATCGTTAAAAAAAAATTGAAGAATAATTATAATATGAATGACTATAATATTTTAATATGATTTCTTGTGGGTTTTTTTTAACATGTATGAGCATATAATTGTTTTTTCCATGTAACTGTTTTAATAAAAAAATAAAGTGCAAGTAATTTTACAATACAAATTAAACGTACAAGATTAAACTGAAATACAAAATTCTGTTGAAGTAATTCTAAGAAGAAAAAGATAATTAACTGTTTAAAATAATTCCTAAATATTAATTCACGCATGTAAAAAACAATTACGAGAATGTCTGAACATAAATATCTTTTTCTTTTACATACTTATTAATTAAAAAAAATATTTGCATTAAAATATAAATAACTTTAAGATTTAAATGTATGAATTTTTTTTAAATATTCGAAGAACATATTTAAAAAATAATAATAATCACACGTACCAGGGTTAAGATTTCATACATAAGCATAGAGCATCATGTAACTTCTGCTCCTAAATTGCTGAAGTGTATATGTGCTATTCTTTAGAAAAATTCTTCACTTCCGCCGTTAAAGAAAGGAGAAAAACACCAAAAGGCATTTCGTGACATTCTCTTTCCACTAGATTTTCGGGGGGGGGAGTCTGCTTCGATTATTAAAAGGGAAAATGGGGCGCCCATTCTTGGTGCGTCCGGACTCTCGCCTATTGCCCAACCGTTTGAATATGTTTTGAACGGGAAATTAGTGCTTCCCCTTTCTTATCTACCCCGAAATCTTTTTGACTTGCGGACAGATTACTGCTCTTTTCCAAAACTGGACGCGAGGAGACCCCCTTGAGAACCCCAAGGCGATGCGAGTGACATATCCAGATCCAGACTCTTATTTTTCATACCATCGCCGCATGGTATCTTTGAAATCAAGTTTCTCAATCTGAAAGACCGAGCACCCGGGCTCAGTTGATGCGAAATTGCACTAGGAATTTAATTTAGCCGAGAGCATCCAAGCCAAATGTCTACTCAAGGGATCTTTTACACGCCGCATAATCATACGACATGGGCGCAGACGATTTTCTGCATCTTGAAAATCCACTGACTCAGGCCAGGTTTTGTCTGCAAACTTGAGCTACTAATTTTTAATTGATACCTGCCACCACAAGTTTATAGCATTGATGAGCTCAACCATTAAATTCAATTTTCAATTTTGCTTTTAGTTTCTAATTCGAGATTTTTTTAAAATTATTTGAAGTAATATACATTTTTGCTCCTATCTCAACTTTTGCACGGTAGTATTAAAATTTTAGGCTTCTAGGGGAGGTACCCCTGTTGATACCAAAATAAAGTCAAAATATAAAAAAGGTATATCTATTTCAACATTCAACAATTAAATGCTTATTATGCATTTAAATTTTTGTATGGTAAGTATCAGTATTAAACTTCAAGTCAAAAATGTTTTTAAAATTAAGATTATTGGAAACGCAGGGCATTTAATATCACAAAATCAGACAAAGAAATCTAAAATTTAGTGAAAAATAAGAGCAACGAGTTTTAAAAGTTAAAAATTTGAGTACATTTGAAGAACATTAAACAAAAATCTGTCATTCAGATTCAGGCTGCAAAATCTTTGCTGCTGGCACTGTGAGTTTATAGTATTAGTGAAATGCTAGCTATTTTCTGACCATTAAATTTAATTCTATCTTGCATCAAGTTTGCGTAATTCGTTTAAAAAAAAATATTTTAAGCAATATATATTTACTCCTGTATTAACTTTAGCAAATATTAAAGTCAAGGGGAATCATTGTTTAATTATGCAATTAAGTGCTAATTCATTTAAAACTTAGGGCTTTTCCAAAAATAAATACTACGGGCCAAAAATAAATTAATCAGTATCAAGTTTTAAAAGTAAATTGAATAAAAAATTAAATTTCTGCTTTTGAGTACCATGACTTGAAATCACTTACAACCTTGCAATGTAATATTTTTCATCTGAATGTGTTAATGGAATCAATTACCTCCTTGAGGATCGGGAAAAATTATTAAAGGCGCGATTTTGCGGATTTTGATATTTTTCAAATTTTCAATGCTAAAAGCAATTCTTTTAATTTAAATTATAAAAATAATTTGCATTTACCTTTTCCATGTTGAAAACATTGTATTTTTAGCTTAGTTTTATGTTTCTTCGATCGCCATGTGCCACGCGCTTATACAGATATTTCTTATTATTTTCTCCTTAGCTCATAAGTTAAAGTGTATTAATAAAAAATATTTAGTTATTTTTTTAGAACAAATATAATATTTGGTACAAATATAGCGATCTGGTGCAACCTGGTCGCCAAAGTGGCGATCGGCAATGAAATTTTTGGGCGCCATTTAAAACATTTTGGTAGCCAGTTGGCGAGTGGCGACCGCTAATCTGAACCATTACGAGCCGGCCCCGAGAGCTCGTCCATATAGACAACTTAGGTGGCAGCCTAAAGCGCAAAACTGATGTATTTTATTTATTTATATATTTATTTTCAAAATTTAAAAACAAAACAATCATTTTTGCTCCTCAGACAGCTGTTTAGGTTGTCTATAAGGGACCAGCCGGCCCTGAAAAATTCTGCCTCCCCATCCCCCTCTTGTGGCCCAACGGCCAGACCCGAGAGATTTTGCCCCATTTCCCTCTCTGAAGCCCGGGTTAGGGCAAAGTTTTGGCCCTCGTTTTTTAATTAGCATTAAAAGCTGTATACTTTATAAAAAAAGATAGATATTTTGTGAATTTCCCACGAGCATTGGCCCGAATGCCCGCATAGCCAGTCCGGCGCCGAGTACAGCTTTTGTTGGTTATTTAAAATAAAATGAACTAAATATGCCAACGAAAATTAGAGTGGACCTTTCTGAGAAGAATACATGACAAATATATTTGAAAAAAATGCACATTTATTTAACAATTAACGATATATATATAAGCGACTTCAAAATATTAAAATTCCGATAAAAATAGACATCAGTATTTAAATAGAGGTAAGATATTCGCCAAATGTCCTTAGATTACACTTTGCAGGAAATCGCTGGAGTCCAGGATGAAAAAAAACTTTGAAGTTAAAACAGTCCATGATTTGTTTTCTTCATTCAATGATGTGGCAAGATCAGCAGAAGAAAAAACAGAACTTTACATCCTTTGACAAGCCAGGCAGTTTTATCTTGTAGAATCTCTTGGGACAGGATCGGGCGACTCACAGTTACACTCATGTTATTTTTAAATCGGGGATTAAACCTCCCATGTCTAATACTTGACAAGTAAAATCATCGTTTCATAAAAGAAACATTTCCAGAGTCCAAACACATACGCCTCAGAAAGCAGTGGGGAGTAAAAATCAAATGAAACACCAAACTACGGCTTCAACCGAAGCACAACACGATGTGCTTTCACATCGAGCACTCACACCAGTGCGAGGTCGTAAGGGAAGAAAACAAGTAAGCAAGCCCTGATGCCAGCTGCTGCCTGCCTTACGAGGGGCACTCCCCCCACGCAAGCACGCACGTCACACGTAATTTGCATGGGGATTACGCAACTCAATATCGACATGCAAAAAACACTTTATGAATTTCGGCATCGGCAGCACACTGGCAATTGGAAAAACATCTCAACCGTTATTTTGTTTATGGCTGAGAAATGTCCGATGGGGGAAAAAAACGTGCAGGCAGTGAAAAGAGTAGCATTAAAAAGGTGAGCATTTGATTTCTCCAAGACATATATTTAGTTCAACACTTTTTAGTACGTGCAAGCGGGTTCCCTTGTTTTAAATTGCGACTCATCCTCAGGTGCATTAAGTGTCTGTTGCCGTTAATTTGAACAAAAGATTTTTTCACAAACTTTTGATTATTAAAATTTCTAAAATACCTTCAATCTAAAAATCCCGCGGATGAATAAAATACCCGCTTTTCAATTAATTTCCCTCACATTGCCAAGATTGGTCACCCCAGCTCAAGTTCCCACTTTTCCATTTGATTGCCTTCAGGCATTCACTAGTCTTAAATATTAACCTTTAAATGGCTCGTATACATAAATATTTATAATGCAAGAAGCCTCTCAGAGTCGCCCCAGGTGAATGTTTATGGGGGAGGCCTGTGTCCAGCTGTAGATGTCTCACAGCTGAGTACCTGGTATCAGGTTAGTATTGACAATGCTAATTTGTTTTTCCATATATATAACGCAAATTTCCTGATTTGTTTGTTTATATTCTAATGATGAGCCCCTTTCGAACCAGAAGCTAGATCCTTTCATATATACATAAATTAGGGTGTTTCAAAAAAACCAAAATGTCTCAAATGTTAGCTCTGGTGCATTTTTCCCATGATACAGACATACCTAATGCCAAATACGAAATTCTCAGGGTTAGAGTTGACCAAATATTTCAAAATTTTTGGTCAACTCTAACCCTTGCCTCAAGCGCCCTGAAATCCTCAAATTTCCCCCAAAATAGCATTTTTTTTATGAGCGTCTTATAATTATATGGGTCATTCCATGTCAACTGGACCAATTTTCAAATCCTCCCCACTCGACCATCTCCAATTTTGATAAAAAAGTTTCTGGTAAGTATAAAACTAAGTTAGTCAAATTTTTAGACCTTGGAAGTAAAAACTCATGTAGCAAGGGGCGCCGAAGTTTAGGAACCAAAATGGCTGCCATTGACAAACAAAACAAGTAGCCATGTTTGGATGAACCTGGAGAGCGACGTAATAAAAGCACAACCCCGAAATTTGTTTTGCTCAGACAACTTTTTGTGCTTAATCTAATAGCAAAGTTTTGAAAGGCCACCAAGAACTTTCTTTTCTATTGTAATCATTCAAAGTTGGCTGAAAATTGAATTTGACAAATTTTTAAAAACTTTATACTGCTCTAACTCATCAGTAACTAAACTTATACACTTGTAATTTTGTATATATCTAAGTCAACTACTTGTCGACATATTCTAAAAATTTCATTAAGTTAGGTTTTGATTTATAGTTACCTAAACATGCAGCAGTTTTCAAAAATGGCCAATTTTAATCATTTTTGAACCATTATATCTGAGGGGGAACTTAATGAATTTTCTTCGTTCAGCTTTCATTAGATAGAGGAAAGCTTCCGCTACCAAATTTAAAATTTTTAAAAAGGTGTTTCTTCGTAAGCCGGAGAAAAAATGGTTCAAATTTGAGTTTAAAACCATGGCAATATGTGTGCATTTTTCGGCTTAATTTAGCTTTATTGGAGTTTTATTTGACATTTAAAAGGAACGAAACTTGCGTTGGGTCCTGCAGGGCTCGCGCATACTCACATTTGACACATAATCAATATTATTTGAAAGAATCGACTCATCTTTGGAAGATGAGAGTCCAACTTTGACTGGTAAAATTTCGACCAAAACACATTCTAATACTGAAAAATTGATTTGTATTTTTGCTCAATATGCTTTATATTGTGAGTTATTAATAAAAGAACTAGAAATATTGTAAAAGTAAAGCAGATGCAAAAAGATTGCCGCGCGATTGCAGTAAATCGCTCTTAATGTTTCTTGAGGAACAGTAAGAGCTTTCGGAGAGAAAAAGGGAGTCTTTTTAGGAGCGGACTGGAGATAAAAATTTTGGGCAAGGATATTTGGGAAGCATTATTAAAGCTTTGTAACACATTTTAGAACATAATTTATTGCTTTTGGATTTTAAAAATAATTAATATATAATTATAAGATGCTCATAAAAAAATGCTATTTTGGGGGAAATTTGAGAATTTCGCTTGGGGCGTTTGAGGCAAGGGTTGGAGTTGACCGAAAATTTTGAAATGTCGTATTTATAAGATACATCTGTATTATGGGAAAAACGCACCGGAGCTAACGTTTGAGACATTTTGGTTTTTTTGAAACACTCTAATACATATGCCTGCGCTCATATATATAATTATTTATATATATCAGGCTTTGAGTAATCGCGATTACGTAATCGTAATCTATTACATTTTGGCAAAATCGAAATCATCCGACAATGGCATATTCTTATAATCATAATCGAAATTTCGTAATCCCTTTTCTCACGTAATTTTAATCGTAATTTAAAGGAAAAAATCTAATCTGGTCTTGTAATTGTGTAATCTTGGCCTACTGGATGCTGAAATTTTTAGTTTCCCTTTCTACTACTGAATGGATAAGATAGCATAGAAAAAGGATTCAAGTTGTTTACTTCTCGTTAAAGCGGCCATTTGTAAATGAGAGTCATAAAATGAACCCCTATTAAGTGGTTTGTAACATACGGCGATCATAAAAGGTTCTGTGTGCTGTCCGGGTGCGGTTTATAAAATTCAGAGAATGAGGTATCCATTTTCCCTTTCATCTGTCAAGTTTTGGCAAAGAATCTAAGGGGCCGTTCATAAATGACGTCACACTTTTTTCCCATATATTTGACCCCCCTCCCCCCTTTGTCACACTTCAGCACACAAGCAAAGAAAAGCACTTTACACTTCAGCAATTTTAGGAGCAGGAGTTATATGATGCTCTATGCTTAAACTGTATGATATCTTAACCCTTGTAAGTGGTTATTATTATTATTATTTTAATATGAGTTGCAAATATTTAAAAAAATACATACATTTAAATCTTAAATTTATATTTTAATACTAATATTCTTTTTAATTAATAGGTATGTAAAAGAAAAAATGATATGTTCAGATATTTTCCCAATCGTTTTTACATGCATGAATTATTATTTATGAAGTATTTTCAACAGTTTATTATCTTTCTCTTCTTAGAATTACCTCAATCTTTTACGTTAAATTTGTATTGTAAAATTACTTGCACTTTATTTTTTTATTAAAACAGTTACCTAAAAATATTATATGCTCATACATGCTAAAAAAAAAACCCACAAGAAATAATTTTAATTATTCGTCATGTTATTTTTAACAATTACTATTAAGGGATCATTCATAAATGATGTTACGCTTCGAGGGGGGAGGGGGGTTCGTGAAATTGTGACAAGGGGACGGGAGGGGATAACAAGAAGTGTGACATCATGCATTATGCAACACAGCGTGACATGTGTCAAAGGGGGGGGTCCGATGAGGTGCGACATATTGTGACAACAGGGGGGAGGGGGGGGTCGAATATATGGGGGAAAAGCGTGACATCATTTATGAACGGCCCTTAAGGGATCAAATCCCAAAAGCAGCATTTATTTTCAAATGATTATTTATCTCTTACACTATCAGAATATTTCTCATGCAATTCATACACATTTTATAAGTGATTTCATAAAGAATCATACAAAATTAATTGGTGTCATGTGAAATATTTGCACAATTTAAACTAGTGAATAAATACAATGAGAAATATACTACATTCTCAGAAATTGCGGCCAACTAAAATTTTGATTGCATACACACACACACACAAAATAACAATGAACCAGGTAAATCACTTATGCATTTATATATAAATTTAGTGCATTGTTTTTGCTTATATACAAAATATGATCATTGTAGTTACCCCAGACATGAATTTTCAATATTCAAAAAATTCTGAATGTCTTTCTTGATATATATATAAATATATATTGCACAACCCAATTTCTCACTTCTGCAACCACGTCGTAATTCAAGAACTGAAGTTATTTCATTATAATTGCAATCATCATCATTTCAGTTTTTCTGTTAACCCTTATTAAATCAAAAATTTCATAAAAATCATGAATTTTTGATTTGGGACTGTCGCAAAAAAGAGAGTTTATGCATAATATTGGTTAGTTTTTGCTAATCTAATCGTAATCGGATGTCGTAATCTTAATCGATTACATTTTTTTACAACTGTAATCACTGCCGTAATCGTAATTACTTTTTGGCAAAGGATTACAACCATAATATCTCAATTTTTTTCTTTGTAATCGTAATTGATTACGTTTCTTTGTAATTGACTCCAAGACTGATATAATCAATGTGCAAGTTGTATAAAAATTGTGTTTTGTCCAATAAATGGACAAAACACTCATATCTTCAATGTTGTTTACCCAGTTACAAATTCAGCTCTTATGCCATAAACTAAGAAGAGTATAAATCTTAATTTCAGTTATAATGCTCCATATTTTCCTGAAACATATTGTTCAAAGATGGCTGGGATAATACTTTAACAATTTCACATGAGCTCATTTCTACTACATCTTATTTTCAGGAGTAAGTTTGTCTTTTCCACATTTTCGAATTTACTTCACAGTGTATGCATCAACAGCATTCTGCAAAATAATTACTCCAACATAAAATCTGACTCATCTTCCTAGTTAATTTAGAATTACATAATTTACTAGGAGCTATATTAATGTTAGTGTCAGGTGAGGGATTGTCAGAATCTGACTCTATGTTGTCAAAAAAGCTATTGAAGTACATTTGAGTATTTCAATTTGTTTGAAGTCTTATCTTGAAATTTCTTAAGGGAAATAGCATGATCAAAGAGTTGTAGTTACATTACAAAATAAAGTGAAGAATACTTTAATGGGTTGATCTAGCTTTTTTTTAACAAGGTCCGTTTTTATGAATTTTAAAACACTTCTGTAAAAAATCATATTTTTGTGAAAATGCAAAATTTAAACATAGTAAAAAAAGAATTTTGTTACTTTTTGGTACTTATTTAATAAATAATTCTACAAAAAGTATGATTTGGTAGCTCAGGATTTTGTGAAGAGTCCGTTTTGATTGATTGGAATTTTGTGAAGGGTACGTTTTGATCGAGTCGAATTTTGACAACAGTCCATTAAGATTGATTGGAATTTTGTTAAGGGTCCCAAAACCGACCTGAATTTCCTCTGGCGCATTTGTAAAGTTTTCGCCAAACTTGGCGCAAAGATTTTTTTTTAAACCTAACATAAACATTGCAGAAAAATTGCAAAATGTTGGTTAGCGTCACATGTTCTAGTTAGCATTTTATTTATTCATAACGTTTTTGAATAATAAAAATTTGGTATTGCATTTCAAAAAACACAATTTTTTCAGTGTAAAATTTTCCATCAGCATTTAATCAAATTTTTCTACTTTTCAATAATTAAATTATTTCTTGTGTTTTAAAAAAACTCAGCACTTTACATTGATAATAGTAGGTCAAGAGTTCCAAAAGCAATTTTTTTCAGTATAACGTTAGGTAAGCATTTTATTCAATTTCAGCAGTAAGTTGCATCTAGTGTTTTAAAAAAAATTAGTATTTTTCATTCATTGTAATTAAATAAGGTTTGGTGTTTAAAAAATAACATTATAAAACTGCACTACATCATGTTCATTTTAATAAGGTAAACTCCTAGGAGAGCCCACCGATCTTCAAAAGATTGAAGTGGGGCGTGTCTTTTAATATTGGGAAATGTCAAGTGCTTCATTTTGGTCATGGGAATAAACATGCAACCTATTATTTACAAGGTTTTGTCATTAGGGAAGCAGAAGCAGTTGTTGATCTAGGAGTATTGATTAGTCATGACTTCAAGTCCAGTCAGCAGTGTAGCATAGTAAGTAACAAAGCTAACAGGATGCTTGGGTTTATCAATAAGGTTATTTCGTACAGGTCTAGGGAAGTTGTATTGCTATTATACAGAAGTTTGGTAAGACCTCATTTGGAGTATGCTGTTCAGTTTTGGTCTCCGTACCTAAAAAAGGATATTACCTTATTGGAAAGGATTCAAAGGAGGGCTACAAGATTGGTAAGTGGTCTTTCAGACTTAGATTATGAGGTTAGACTTAAAAGGCTCAATATGTATAGTCTTGAGCAAAGGAGAATCAGAGGGGACATGATTCAGTTGTTTAAATTCATTAAAACGGGAAATGTTGATGGACTACAGCTATGTGCTGAAAGTAGAACCAGAGGTTATTGTTTTAAACTTTTCAAATCTCAGGCTATTCTTGAAATTAGGAAAAACTCCTACTTCAATAGGGCTGTAGGCAGTTGGAATAGTTTACCGGAAGCGACTGTTAATTTCAGTGGGGTAAAAACTTTTAAGAAAGCTCTTGATGTTCATTGGGGACTGCTAAATTAACTAGGACCAGCCTAGCTGGACCCTGAGCCTGATGCTGGTCGTCACTTTTGTATTTGTATAAAATCGCCAATTTGGCGTCCATTTCGTATAACGATAGAAGCTAGGTTTCTATCGAATCTTGTTTACCAAGACTGTGTACTTATCGCCAACCACGCCAATGGGATGGGCTCTCCTAAGATCCACTAAAGAGAAAATTGTACAGGGTGGACAGAATATTTAATTTATATCCAATTTGCCATATCTCACGTTATGATAATTCTCCTGCGAGACCCCTGTTTCACTTATTCTTCTTTGGAAAAGTAAAGAAAAAAATTATAATAAGTAAGTACTTAACGTAGAATTCAGCTTATAAAATCTATTAACATTTGTATTGAATGACTAGTAACTATAACCTGGAAGAGAGGCTGAAACTAAGAAGCAATCTTACTCATGAAAAAGTGTACCAAAATGGAATAAATTACCAGTTTTTCATATTCTCTGAATTGATTTTCTCTTTCTGCACGGAATCTCTGCACTTCAGCAGTGGCTTCTTCTTTAGCTTTTTTAAGTTTCAAAGCCTTTCCTGCATCAAGGAATTTTCATTACACTTGCATTCAATAGCAAAAGTGCATTGTATAGTATGCTAAATGTATTAAAAATATATTTTAAGGCATTTAAAAAGATATCTTACGTTTCCTAGCTTGGTGAACTTTCTCATCAGCTCTTTTTTCGGCTGCCAAAAGTTGTTGGATCCCCTGAGTCTGACTAGCCATTTTATTTTTATATATAATAAAACAACGTCACCTTGAGATGAAAAATGAACAACGTATTGTAATCGCAATATCAATTACCCCAATAAAAGTCTCGCAATTTATAACTTGCAGATAAATGAAAGATATAACAGCTGATGTAAACAACGTTGCCAATTATATTTTGTAGTTCATCTTGAAAGATGGAGCGTTTCTAAACGGACTCATCTTATGCTGCCTACTCCAAAAAAAGAAAACTATGTACCGTCTCCCAGATTAGCGTGTTTTATCGCGCTTTTGGCGACTGAATTTCTTCTTTAAAAAAATTGAGTTTTTTTTTTCTTCGGACTGCCATTGCCAAAATAGTTTTAAATACGCAAAATATGAAAGGAAATTCGTACACAAAGGTAAGGTTGAAATTCGGAAATATATAAAAAAAAAAGCTTCATTTTGCAAATGTACGTCGTAAATAAAATATATATATTTCAATGCATTTTGATGTGTTAAAACGCTACCTCCGTAATACTAAATGCCTATGATTTTAACACAAAAGAGACAACATTTGAATAGTTTACCCTAAACTAACGCTAGATGGCGTTAATCTCCGAAACATATCTGGCCAACAATGTGACTTCAACATTTATTAGAGTCAACGCATTATAGTCATTTAAATATTACGGAGGTAGGGGCTAAAAATAGCTTTTCTCTTGAACAACTAAAATTTGACCGATGGCAGTTTTCTTGCTATACCCTCCAAAGTGCGATTGCACAGTCTTCCCCAAAAAAATCGGCTAAGCTCAAAGAATTCTTTTGTTTTTGAAACTTCTTTCGGGGAGACGCTGACGGTAGAGCCGGGGCTTTACCTTGGAGAGAAAGATATGCTGATGGGTACTCTGAAACCCCTCAAATCCAAACTAATTTGAGGCTGTAGCCTGTTCGGATTAGCCGAAAACTTATCCATAACATAAGGAACCCTCGTCACTTCGACAATTGAATATAAATGATTTCAAGTGAAAGATTAAGTGATATTTTGTGAGTTTCTATTGTTATTTCATTATTTTAGCAAAGTTATTAACCTAAAAAAATTTCAATGACCAACTTTTACCGCTTTTGAATCCTGCGTGACATAAGTATGCAGACACTTACAGTTTGTTAAGAATGCTAACTGTACTTCTTTGTTAATTTTTCAACTAATTCTATAAAATGAGGTTAGTAATTGTTTTATGACAAAATAAATAAGTTCCTCTTTTTTGCGGGTGTTTTTCAAACTTAAATTTGTTAAGAAAAACTCGTTCGGGATTTCCCGGGACTTCGGATTTTCGGGGTTTCACCGAGGCCGATGAGCAACGTCGGCCTCGGTTTCACTGTAGCTGTTGTCTTTGATTTTTCCCCTTCAAAATGTCCCTGACAGGGACGTAACCTCGTCAACGCGATTGCTGAACTCGACAGCTCGAACCATATTATTGTCATCGCCAATGTCTTGTGAGGTACCCACTGATCTCTATATTAACCTAGATTACTTACTACACTCCGGTCGAGTGAAGAATCTTTTGGGGGTACTTTCATTATTATTTTTTAATCAAGAAGTCCCCTCCCTGACTTAGAAACACAATGCATATATTCTGATGTTTTTCTTCTAATATATAAATATGTACCCTTCCCACCCCCCGGGAAATTTCTATATAACGAGTCAGCTTGTAAAAGAAGTTCATATGCAAAGGTATATATTCAGTTTACATAGATATATTGAATTATATGTTGCTTTAAGGCATAGGTTCCTAATAGCCTTTTTTTTCCCGCCGCCCACTTTGAGAAAAATTTTTTCTAAAGCAGCCCCCCCCCCCCCTCTTTTTTTTTACTTGCGAATCTGAAATAGCTATTCCCATGAATATATTTTTGAATGTGTAACATTATAAATTTTAGTCTTAGATAGGATATGATCATAACCTATTTCTATTTTTAAGGAAGACTATTTTAATGAGAGCAATCAAAACGCATACTTTTAATTATACTGAAAAGTATTTTTAATAAAAATTTTAAGTATTTTTATTAAAATTTCCTAACTTAACCGAGAAGGTTGAATTTGAGGCATTTTAAGGAGTTTGTCAATATAAGGCTCGATATTCCGCATTTGTCGTCAGTATTATTAGTTCTTCTTCTAACTGGGATGATCCCGCTGTGCTGACATTTGGAAAAAGATCCAAAACCCAGTCTGGTATATATCCATGTTCAAAATGTCCTGGAATCTTTCCTTGAAGTCACTGTGGAGGTTTTCCAAGTGTTGACAGTAAAACAAGCAAGTTCGCCGTGATTGAATGATACTGCGGATAAACGTGGAAAGTTATTGAATTCATGCCTGCCGATATTTCTTTGATAAAATAGCAGTTTATTATTGTACACAAATGAAGCCGAGGCTTCAATTGGGTGTTTTTGCACCTAGAAGTTCCATCTACTGCATTGAAAAAGGGATTCCAAGCAATCCCGAAACATATGTCTTCATTTTAATCCTCATTTGTGCTTTCTTAAAGTGAAATTTTTTTTCAGTTTGCTTGTACACAAAGTTCCTTTATTTTTTTTTTATTATTATTTAATTAATCTGCAAACACCCCTCCGTGTCATCTTAACGCCCTTTAGTTTTCATACAAAGAAGGTTTGCCCTTTGATATGGATTTTTTAAAAATAGAGTATTCATATAAAAAATGTATTTACACTAAAAAGGATAAAATAAAATAATTTTTGAAAAAAAATAGAATCGACTTCAAATCATAAATTGCGCTAAAAAAGTGAAAAATAAATTCTTTAGACAACATCGATGTGACTTTTAAATATAGTTTTACAAGTCGGTGCAAAATTATGAGCCTAATTACCATTACACCATGCGCTACTTCATATTGGAACTGTTGCTAATTCTGGCCTATTTATATTTGTAATTGATTCTTGATCCCATACAGCCAAACTCGTTCAATTTATATCCATATGACGTATTCTGAACCTAGTTGGCTCGTCCATGGATGTGCAGTTTATGTGCAGCGGCTGTACATAGAACGTATTTTCGAGCTCTTTTGTTACACCAGCGACCACCCATAGGACGTGCATTTGACGTAGAATGGAGATCGATCGGACGTGCACTGAGAGCGTAAAACAGACGTCGAATATTTCATTGAATAGGACCTCATTATATATTTACTTGTATTATTATTCTTGAGCACAAAACTACGAAATAAATTAATTTTTCTACCCTTTCGAACAACAAAATATTTGTTGCTGCTATTCAATTTTAAATAGAATTAATGTTGAAGCAAAAATAACACTATACCTATGTTAGAATCCATATTCCTCATCGATTGTTATTAAACTAATGTTTTTATGAATTCCAATCCATTCTTACCGATTTTTCTACCAACAAGATCATTCACAGGGGAGAATTTTAATAGCAAACTCTGACTCTGAGCAAATGATCCAATTAGTGATGTAAAAGTAAGAAGGAAATTTGTCCATTTATAAATGCTCTGTCTTCTGAAAATTAGCAAGAAAATAAAAGTACAGTACAAAACCATTGTATATTTAACAATCTTAAGTATGATTTTGAAGGCTTTACATAGCTATTTAAAAAATAAGACATTTTCAGTAGTAAATGGAACACATATTAAAATTAAATAGAAAAGGATACTTTTCTTCAAATTGAATGTTCTTTTAAAATATGTATTAGAGCATTACACTTTGCCGCGGGGGGGGGGGGAGGATGCACATTAAACTAATTGTGGATATGTGGAAAATGAATAAATTGTTGAAATTGTTGTAAATGAATAAAAAGTTGATTTATTGCTATAAGTATTTAAACTAATAATCAACGTATAATTTTAAAAAATAGATCAGTAAGATGTTCAGCAATAAAAAGTTGATTTATTTCTGTATTTAAACTAATGATCAACATATGATTTTAAAAAATTGTAATATTAGTAATCCTACCAATGAGAAAAATTTAACTTAAAAATAAACTATTTTTTTAAAGAAGTGATAATTATTAAAAATTGCAATTACTTCATTTTTTAAATAGAAATAAAAGAACTATATCACATATGAATTATTAAAAACAGCATATTATATAATATACTTGACTGAACAATATCACATATAAGTTATTAAAAACAGCATATGTACATCTATACTTGACTTGCGTTCGAGAAAAATTTATAAACATTACGACTAAAATGCACCGATTAATGATGAAATTACTGTGCAACTAAAAGATTCAAACATTTTATTCATCTTCATTAATTTCTTCGGTAACTTAGGATCTTAGGATAAATGATCGATGATTTTCACAGCAAGCACCATGTTTCCAATTTTCAAGTAATATTAGCACGTGCGTAGTACACAGCAGCTGCCACGGTATTTTCTTCTCAGCGTGAAAATATCCCATTGTATATTAACAAAATAGAAAAGTGAAGCACATAAGTCTGAAAAAAAGCTAATTTACTTACATTTTACACAAATAAAACTAATGCTGAACCCAAATCGTACGTTGTCATCTACATATCAAGCGAAGAACAAAATGGCGTACGATCCGATCCGATTTCTTGATTCTTGATGCTTTGCATGAAAGTGTGGCGCTACTATCGCTTTTGTCCCTGAATAGAGCTTAAAAGTACGTCAAAAACATGTCAAAAAGGGACAAAAACTGGCTCATCCCTTTTACGTGCTGAAAAGACGTAATGTTGACATCCATCATGGTTTATTCCAGTTGATGCTCTGATTCGACCTCATATTGACGTCTTTCTTGGCTGCAAGACGTCATATGGATGAAATGGCTGTACTCTGGATGGTAATTGGAGGACAGTGGTTGTATGGGATTACAAAAGATTTTATCTATCCTCATTTTGCAGCGACTTCTAAAACCATAAACCATGTTTAAAAGTCACATCGATGTTGTTTAAAGAATTTATTTTTCACTTTTTAGCGCAATTTATGATTTGAAGTCGGTTCTATTTTTTTCCAAACATTATTGAGAAATCATTCATAGTGTATCGCAATGTATAATAATAATATAATACTAGTGATACAATGTTGATCGCCAGCTTATAATAATGCTTACCGAAAAAGAAGTTTATGTGAAAATGAAGTTATGTATGCCCAGCTTATGTCGATGTACATAAAAACGAGGAATCACTGTACAACAGATTTACTATACAAAGAAAGAAATACACCCAGGGGAAAGTCGGAATAAAAAACCGACCCCTCTTCACTGCGCGCAGGCAGGTACCGGAGTTTTAGTTGACCACCATCAGCTCATAATGCTTGCCAAGATTGCTTTATTAAGGAAATGAATTTTTTGTCAGTGGTAATTAGCAATTTTTTAAAATTTTATAAATATTCATTACTTTTTAAAAATGATATTAGAATTTTATTGTTTTAATGTTAGTTGATAATATAATTAAGTTATATCATGGATATGTAAACAATGCAGCATATTTTGTGCAACTCACGGGTTAATGTGCAGCCAAAGTACGAAAATATGTCTATTTTTTTTCTTTCATTTGATTGTGCCAAAATTTCAACTTTCTTTCAATCGCTGTTATTGTTTGGAACATATTATTAAAAAGCCAAAAGGATTAGAAAATCAAAATACAATGCAATATAATGCGTACAAATATTGTAATTCTTCAAAAAATTCGCCGTCGAGTGCAGATACACAGGGGCCGTTCATAAAAGATGTCACGCTTTTTTCCCATATATTTGACCCCCCTCCCCCTTTGTCACAATATGTCACCAGTAGCGTAGCTAGACCCAGATTTCAGGGGGGTTTCTTCGGGAGAAGTGAGCTAATTTCATGGTTTTACAAGAAAAATTGGTTAAATTCCAGACAATTTTCACCATTTCAGGGGGGGTTTTATCCCCAAAACTACCCCCTTTATCTACGCCAGTGTATGCCACACTTCAGCGGACTTCCCTCCCCCCCTTTGTCACATGTCACGCTATATTGTATAATGCGTGATGTCACACTTCGTGTTACCCCCTCCCCTCCCCTTGTCACACTTTGTCACAATTTTACGATCCCCTCCCACTCGAAGCGTGAAATCATTTATGAATGATCCCATATATAATAATAACTTTTGATCAAGCAAATATTAAAACTTGGTCTGAAAATGTTACTTGTCTTGGTTTCTCATTTTATGTACTACTATTCGTTTATATATTGTGGGGGGAAAACACATAATATGAAAATTTTGTGCAAAAGATATTGTAAAGTTTATAAGTCTTATCATGGATAGTTAAAGAACATCATTGTTCCCCTCAAGCTTTTTTGTATGCATATGCAAAATCTGATGCCAACAGCTCAGAAAGTGAAAAATACTTAATTATTTTGTGTCTTCATAACTTTCCAAACTATAATAAACGAGTATTATCCCGCATCAAAAATCCTGCAAAATCTCATAGAAACCTATGTTAAAATTTCTGGGCTGGGTTGTAGTGATGGCGGTTCCCGTAGGGTTGCAGGCCTTCATCTCCTCTACGAGCGTTGGCTGTGTTTTATTAGTCCGTCTGCAGCTTCGAACGATGATGGATTGCTCTCTGCTAATAAAAGTAAATTTTGTACTTCGCTTGAAAAAAAGATGGGAGTTATTAAACATCTAAAACTTCAATGATGGAAATTTACTAGACGTTTCCTATCTACTGCTACGTTTTGAATTGTAATTGTTAACGTGAAATAAGATAACGTTAAAAAGTTAGTTTATATATTTTTCATCAGCATGTAAGCATATATCATGCATGTTTTAAATTATATTTATAGTGACATTAACTTAATTAAGGACATTTAATCGTTTGTTTGTTTTTAATCAGCCGCAAGTACATAAAACCAGTTTCCTGGGAAAAAGTTTAACCACTTGATCATGGGCGCTTTCAATCCGAAATTCTCCGACATTTCCGAAAAGAAAGATGTTTTCCGAAAAATTTTAATTTATTAATTTTAAGATTTCGTGATTTTCTTTTTGCCTTCAGACAAGCAAAATTATTTTGTACTGTTTCAGAAAACTTTAAATACAATAACTTTTTCCGAAAGGGAAAAAAAGACTTCTAGTATTAATATATTAAACCTTGCATTTTATTACTTGAAGGGTTATTTTTGAGCTTATGTATATGCATATACATATGTATTGTGTGTTAACCTGAGTTTGTAATTTTTATTTTAAATTGATGGCACATACTTTATCTGAAAATTGTGTGAAGTTCCGAAAATTTTTTTCTGCTTAGAATCACCCATGCACTTGATGTTCTATGCCATATGATGCGCACCTATAACTTCAAATTATATTTTTTAACTTCTAGATATGTTCGCTTCGTTACGCACATCATTAATAAGCCTACAAGGTGAAAGTAGGGTGCTTCTTGGCCAACTTATATACGCCAAAGATATAATTGTAAAGTCATTTAAAAAGTAATATAAGCTGATTGTTAATTCATCAGTCACAGTAAGAGATTATGACAACGCAGCAGTAGCTGATGATAGGCTTGAATGTTATAACGAAAAGCAAATGTGACAAACTTTAGTGTTATCCTCTAATGAAAAAATGAAATTACTGTATGTTCAGCTCTCAGGAGAACAAGTTTTATGAAAAGGTCTGTTACTGTTTTATTGTTCATCTCCATTCAGAGGAGTAGCTAAGTGACGCCCGTTCAAGGTTGACACCTAGCCACGAAGAAAAAAAAAAAACCCTTAAAATCTCCATTAAACAAAGCAAATACCTCAAATCGGATATTTTTTTCTATTTTCAACTTGGAAAAGTGTTTCCTTTCAAAAATATATTCAACATGTTTTTTAACTGCTAAACACACCATTGCCGTCAACAAATTCCTTAAATATTATGACACCGATGATAAGAGTGGCATCCCCTCCTCCCCCTTTCTTTTTGTGTCAAAGTTGTGGTGATTTTTTAAAATGTATTGCATCAGAATGCATTATCTGTGCGTACATAATTTTCTTTTGTTTAATCTTTTCCATGAGGTGACACCCTTGCTAGCTACTCCACTGTCTCCACTCCCAAATAAAACTATCAACTTTCTCAAAGGTATTAAGCTAAAACAAAATGTTTTAGTTATGTATTTACTTTGTAAAATTTATGTTAAAAATCAGGTTTTCAAGATTTTATACAATATGGAATTGTTAATTAATGATATACATTGTGTTTAACAGTTTAACTCCCTCCAGCTAATTTTATAAATATAAATGTAATGTTTATTAATATTTTTACATTTATAAAATACACCTTAAAGTGTTAGGGCAGCACTTACGGAGATGTTTTATGTCTTTATCTCTTTGTTTTCTCACTTTTTCTTGGTAGTGCAACATTTCTTCCAGAAATCATTGTACAAAAGTTAAGGACATTTAAAAAAAATATTATTTTTAAAAGCTAGTTTTAAATTAATTTTGTCATTGTAGAGCCATTACAGAGAATACAAAGTGAAAGTTTTAGCAAAATGAAAAACATCTTATTGTGTTCACATAAATGTTTTGTTTCTGGTTAAAGAGCAAAATGCAAGATTCAATGGTACTTTTTGGCTATACGCCCCCTACCTTGGCAATGGTTCTAGAAATGTCGCCAACATGCTATTTAAATCTGATGAAATCTTGTTCTGCATTAGAGCCCCGATTATCCGTGGACCAAGGGTACCTCGGATAAGATGGAGTCTGTCCAAATGTAGAATGAAACGTGTGTTAAACTTATAAAATGAATGAAAGTGTCGTCAAAGAGATGAAAAAAGGCATTCACTACATATTATGAAATGAGAAAAATGACATTACATACATACAAATGTGTAATTGTTCATACATACAGGTGTAAAGTACATGTTAAAGTTTTAAAAGTTATTTCTTGTTGAAATTCATAAGAGTTTTCCGTTTGGCAGGGGCGCCATTGACCCGCAAAAAAATGGCCTGCGCTAGAGACCCTACTTTTTCAAGGACCTGATGTACCTCGGTTAAACAGGAACTCGGTTAGTCGGGGCTCTGTATTTTAATCTAATAACCTTGCTTTGTTTCAATTTCGTTCGGCAAGCAAAAAAGGGTAGAGTGTATAGCGGATAAGTACCTTCTTAATTAAAAGCTTTTTTTTTAACCAAAAAAAGTGAAAGTAGATCATTTGTTAAATTCTTAATAGATTAATAATTGATATACAAGGTTAATGTAATTAAAGGGAAACTTTCAAAAAGCTAATAAGAAACAACACTATTGTTTAGAATGACCTGAGGTTTGGCCCAAACGTAAGAAAAATAATTATTGTAAATTTTCTCATCCACTGGCATCGGGGCCGGCTACTGCCCGGAGCGTCAGATCAGGGAGGGGCGCCAAAAGAGAGCAAGTTTAATGTTGTCTGAAGTTCGAATTTGTTTTGGGTCATAGTCTATGACACAAAACAGGTTAAATTCCCTAGCAATAATCTCTATTGAAAATGAAACTGCAAAATCTATTTGTTTAGAAGAATCAAACAGAATTTTTGCATCTGCCAAAGTAAGAAAAAATACATTTTAATGCATATATATATATTATATTTGTTTATGATACAGAAATGTACTCTATTTAAAATGTTACATCTGCCACCCATAATAAAATTTTATTTTTAGAGTGTTTGTAAGTGATATTCTGATTCATTGAATTAATGGTTTTCTTGTCAAATTTAAACGCTTTAATTGTATTTAATAATCAATATGGTTCTTAAATCAACTTTTATAGTTAACGCATAACTTTTTTTTCTGTTGAATTATTGCAATTCAAAATATAAAATGAAATTCCTTACAAAAATTTTTAAAAAATTCTCGTCCGATAATGAGAAGATAATAGGGCCATTTCACAGTATTTTGTCCAAACGTCGAGTCCGCAACATGACTTTTTTTTTGTTATAACTACTTAATTTACAGTTTAATTATCACCAAATTTTATTTTCAAATAATGTGTTGAGCACATTATTTGAAAATAAAATTTAGTGATAGTTAAACTGTAAATTACGTAGTTATAACAAAAAAAGTGTCATGTTGCGGACTCTACATTTTTAGAAAATACTGTCGAGCGCCACAAATCCGCCAACGTCCGAAATCCGCTTTGATTTTGTCCGGAACTGGTTTTGCAGAAAAGTCATTTTTGCAAACGTAAAACTAATATATTTTTGGGCCACAATCTGCCGATGACAAATTTAGGCATGTTAAATCCTCAACTGGAGTAAAAAGATACTCCCAACGATATTACAGTACCGAACCCCAAATTCAGAATCCCAAAATACGGGAAATCGTAAAATTCAGCACTTTTCCCGAAAATTTCCGATTTTTTTTTTCCTTGGCCAATTTAGAAAAATATTTAATCTAAGAAGCTGTTAAATTAATAAATACCAGTAAATTTTTATTCAAATAGAAGCAATATTGTAGATACGTTTCTGATTTACATTAACTCAACTCAGGAAACCAAGATAAAATCAAAAAACCCTGCTATGTTGAAAGATGAAAATTGATTTCTTGAGCTCGGTTAAATGTCTTTTTTCCCTATAAAAAATTAATTTTTTCCCCCTTAAGTTCTTAAAAGTTCGTTTTTCAAGTTTTATTCCCTTAAAAAAAAAAAAAAAAAGAGAGAGAAAGAAAGATAAAGGAATTTGCTCTGTTTGTTTATCCGTGGGCATAAATGGCACCCAGCAATTTTGCAATTTGTACAAATGGCTAGCGTTTTGGTTTGACTTCTCTGTTAATATTTTTTTAGATGTTGATGCAGCTCTTGTTTTCTTTTTCATGCAATTGCAGGCGATTAGTGAAATGGTGAATTACCATGTGGGTATAGTTTATTTTTGCAGAACTATGTTGTAATTTGGAGCATTTTATTAAAATCCATGAATAAGTTATCTTTTTTGCTTGGTAAAATATATTAACACATGGATTTCCTTGTATTACCTTTTCAAAAAAAAAAAAGTTACCTATTTATCAACCCGTTGACAAAACAGTGCAATTTGAAGTAAAATTGCGTTTATCAATGCTGATGTTTACGTATTTTGGTACCCCGCTATTTTGGGTCGGGCTCCAAAATTCGGAAAATTCCGAAATAAGGCCTAGCGCTGCCTTGTGGTTAAAAAATAATGTTTTTAAACATGTTAAGGGTGGGGTTAAGCAAAAAGATATCACATTATTTGCTTATAATTCACACCTGGGAAACTTGTGAACTTTTTTTAACATAGTGAACTAAAGTGGCCTGAAATCCACAAAATCCTGAAATCCGCACAACCACTTCTCCCAAGTTGTGCGGATTTTTGACCCTCGACTGTACTGTGAAATGGCCCAATATGCATAGCGGCGTTTAGTGCTACAGGACAACTTAAAAAATGCGAGTAAATTTTAATTCCGATTCCCCCCCCCCCCCCCCGTAACACCGGGGCACCAAGTCTGCCACCGGCACTGACTGGCATCACCTTAGCATGATGGATGGGCTTCCTACCAAGAGTGTGCCGCAGCTTCAGAATGTCTTAGATGTCATTTTTTCAGTAAATAGCTGCAGTCATTCGTACTGAAGAGTTTGAGCACATGTTGCATTAATATGCAATATGTAGCAGCAGACAGGGTGATGCCATCATCAGATGAGAAAATTTCGAACTGTAGGGTTCTTAAACTTTAGTTATACTCATTCTATATCAATAAGTTTTTTTTTTTTTTTTTTTAGAAAATATGATTTTTAAGCTTTTTGTTTTGTAATAATTGTTTTTATCCTTACTTTTTTCTCCAGTTAGGTATTTTTCTCTAAATTAAAGCAAGGCTGATGGACTATGTCCTATTGAGGAAAGAAAATCATGACAACACCATTCAATACTTCTAATTCTTTCAAATTCGACATCTCCTCTTTACTTCCTGAAGGTCATGAGAAAGCTTTCAAACAAGCATTTTATAATGTGGCTGCTACAGTGTTTGTCCTCTTTATATTTGTTGCATGTGTTGCTGTGTACTATGTGCTGGAACCTTTTCTCAGACCACTCTTATGGGCTGTACTTTTTGGATCTGTGCTTCATCCCTTCAAACATAGTATGACAGTTATTTTGAAGAGCTGGATTCATTCACTTCATGCATCAGGTATGTAAAAACTGTACGCTATTTAACCCTAAGTTGCAGTATGTAAAAGGTGGGCCGTGGTAGCCTAGTGGTTAGCACGTCGGACTTCCACCTGGAAGGTCGAGCGTTCGATACCCACTGAAGACCACCATGTATACTTGGGGATATGTGCATGTAAAATCCGTAGACCCCACTACCTCTCCCCGTGCGTAAGCAATCCTAAGGCCTCGGCTAACAGGTAGGGGTCTGGTGGAGAAAAGTATGTAAAAGGTACTAAATTGTAGTCATTGTCATTGACTACAAGATTATTCTAAAAAGCCAATAAACAATGTTACTTGCCAATCTTGGCAGGAGAGAAATGTGTGTAAGCACAGAACAGATGAAAAAGCTTGGTACTTTGTAAATTATTTTAAATAAAATTATGAAATGTTATGTATTATTTAATTCTAGAATGATAAATAAGTTTAATGCTTAAGGCAGGGGGTAAAATTCAAATTATCAAGTGAAGGGGAGACTTCCTTCCAAGCTTTTAGTAGAGGAAATTAAAATTTTTTAGAAGCAAGGAAGAAAATATTTTGTAATGGCGTCTGGTATTTTAAAAATCGGATAGCTTCATTAAACATTGGTTTTGTGTTGCATTACTGAAATATTTTTACTATGTTTTTCGTTGAATAATGCGTATCATTTTATGTAATGGTAATTGATTGCAATCAGAGGCGTAGCTAGAGGGGGGCAAGGAGGGACAGCTGTCCCCGGGCGCAGCGTCAAGGGGCGCCAAACTAATGCAAATTAATTTTATTAAAAATTTATTTTATTTTGAAATGCGAAAAGAAGATTATTTGATTTGAAGTGGTGTGAATATGTTCGACAAAAAAGTGGAAGCATCACAAATCATATCGGGATTGAGCAATGTAGCACATGAGTGCGTGGGAAATCAGGCAAATAATTTTGCAAAGCCAAAATGTCCCATTTTTTTCCCTTAAAAGTGAATGGTCGCTATAATAAAAGTGAAAGTTAAAAGAGCTGCTTTTTAGAGCTATTTATCATTTAGGAAGTATAAAATTTTAAAAAAAATTTCCTTTAGGGGCGCCTCTAGGCCCCCAGCGGCACGAGGGGGGGGGGGCGCAAAATCTTCCTTTGTCCCCGGCTGCTGAAAACCCTAGCTATGCCTCTGATTGCAATGAAATGTGTGCATGATTATGCATGAAATGTGTGTTCTTTTAACAAAAGATTTTCATTCTAGTTTTAGTGTATGTAAATACCTATATTTTTAGAGTAATTTTATGTCCATTAAAGGTATTGAGTTGCGGTTATTGAAAAATGCTGTAGGTGCTTTACCTAGTAGTTTTGCTATTTTGTGTAAGATATAATTTGTAATTGTTGGTATTGTAGGGTTTACTATATTGATTTTACTTGACATGGTTATGTGTATGCCAAGAGTGATGTACTCTATTTGAGGTTGGCAACATAAAAATGTTGCGATCCCATTGTTGGAGATGGTTTCTTGGTGTCAACGGAAATTTACGAAGGGGTAATATGACATCTGTTCCAAAACAACATAAAATTGTAAACTTGTGTTCTGAGGATGTAGCAAAACCTCTTTTCTCTGGATTTTTGACGAAACTATCCAAGTTCTTATCTTAATAGGTTGGCAGGGCATGCAATATGACTCAAAACGTATGGTTCTCAACAAAGTTAAACCTTCAAACCCCTTTGGTTGTACCCTTGTGGATATAAAACAAGGTGTATGTTAAGATTGTAATGTTTTAGAAAATTTAATTCTACAAGGATAATTAACTGCAAAATTGAGTTAACAATAATATCAAAAATATTCTTAACGCTTCAGAGATTAATGTTAAATACTTCCAAAACAAAAATTCATATTCCTTTTAAGGAAGCAAAAAGATATTTGCTTGTCATTTTGTAACTGCTGTAAAAGAAAAGAAAAGTTGAAAGAGGAAAGTTCTGTTTTTATAAAAATTTCTATTTTGAAGATACATCATTATTAACGATATCCATATTCAAACATATATATAAATGCAGTGCAGAGTCTCAAATACGGAATTTTCGAGACCTCTGCAGCATTCGAAATTACTGGGGTGTCCACTTGTCCGAAACCACTAAAATCCCCCTCGGACCACCAAAAAAAAAAGTCGGTGGTCAGCAAGACCACCCACCTTGCTCACCGTAAATAGACCTTTTAGAATGCCGGCAAACTCATTTGATTTCTCACGGTGATATCAGCGCAGACTGAATCTTGAAGTTTGTATTTTTCCTTTTCCCTCATTTGGGGGCAGATTGTCAGCATGCCGGCACTGAGGAATGCCAACCGCCTACTGTGTTGAAGTTATTCAATTTTTTCTTCAACTTATTTCCATAGTAAGCGTAGTGTTGATCAACTATTGAATCAAATAGCTATAGTTGATTAAGTTTTATTATAAATAAATTTACAAATGATCATTAAGTGTAAAGATGATGTTTTACACTAAAGTACTACAGTCAACACTCTCAAATCCTTGTAAGATTTCCGATGTAAACAGTGAAACTTCGTTAAAAAACTAGTTGAAAACTAAGTTACAAAAACTAGAAATTCCTTAAATTTTCAAAGCTAAAAGCATTTTTCAACTTGAAATGTTTACAATAACTCGCATCTGCCTTTTATACGTTGAAAACAATGTATTTTTAGCTTATTTTTATGTTTTTTTGATAGCTATGTGTCATGTGCAATATTAGCATTTTGCCGTAATTAGACATCGATCTTTTTGCACCTGTTTTCGGTTTGCAATATTTCTTATTATTTTTTCATTAGTACACAATTCAAATCGTATTCAGCAAAATATTAAGCTACTTTTTGGTATAAATTTTGTATTTGCATCGATTTTATGGTGCAAACGTTCTTCCTCCTTGATCTAATTAATGGAGACAATTTTGGTGACCAACGTGGCGATCGGCAATGAAATTTTTGGTCACCAATAAAAATTTTTTGCTAGCCGGTTGCCGAGTGGTGACCATCAATCTGCACCTTTACAAAGTATAGTTGAATTTAAAAAAAATCATTTAAAGTTCACACATACACACACATATATATATATATATATTCTATCTAATTTTAATCAATTTTCTTTCATTTCTATCAATCTCTTTTATATATTCATGCTTGTTTAAATAGTGGTTTATCAAAACATTTTTTGAGTGATAAGTGAAAAGGTGAATTCAGCATTATAATCTCGCAAGATGCTTACACAGATCAATGACCTGAAATCCATACAATTCTAAAATCCACAAAACCCTTGGTCTCAAACAGTGCGAATTTAGAAGGGTTGATTGTATACATGTATATATTTTGGTTAATTTTAAGTGGACCAGTGATCAGTGGTGTAGTCCTGGAAAAAAAGGTGAGGGACCTTTACATTTACCAACACCAAAAAGTGGTGGTATGCTTATGTTAAAATTTAAAACAAGTGGGGGGACGCTTGTGTTAAAGTAAAAAGGTAGGGGGACGCCGTCCCCCTGCGTCCCCCCTCGACTACACCACTGCCTGTTGTCTCTGGACCAGTAGATGTTCATGTTTATTGGTCTGAAGGACTTGTAGCTTTTTTTTTTAACAATTTCTAATGTTGATCTGTGATTCTAGAGCTCAAATTTTTCCGGTTTTGGGCCATTTTACGATTTTTGGTAATAAAAAAAAAATCCGAGCCCCCTGTATTAGGTGTATTAGGGATGTAAGGAAAAGTGATTTGGTTGAATAGCCGAATATCAAATATTCGGCCAATTCTTCCAGGCTGAAGCCAAATATTCGGTCATTTCTTCTAGGCCGAAGTTGAATATTCAGCCAATGTCTTTGGCCGAATATTAAATTTTCTAGAAAGTCATTGTAATAGAAAGTATTTTTCAAATTTAAAATTATTCACTAAATCAAACATCAATTGCACGCAATCTATCATGTATGATTTAATTCTGTTTGTTAAGAATTCAAAACTATTTAAAATTAATCTATTTTCTGTATTGTTTTGAATGTATAAAACTAAGAATTTCACCCGCAAGCGGAATAGAAATGACTGGTTTTACATTAGTAAGCATTAGCATTATTTTACTAATTAGTTAATTCAAATCAAAGAACTATTGCTTAGTGAGCTTTTACTGTGCTCAAAACTGTTTTATGAAGTAATTTTAAAAGTTATAAAAGTTAATATTTTTATTTTATGGGGTTTTTTACATACTTATTTTTAAAAGATATATTAAAATTTAATACACTTAACCGGAGTATATTTTTATTTTCAAAAACCCCAATAACTTATGCTATCTAAATATTCATGATATATTCTAAGCTTTTCACATCTCTTACTCAATATTCACAATAAATCAGTCTACCCGAACAAAGCCTGACTTCCACTTTGTTAAAAATAACAAAATTTATCATATTTTTTCTCCATCATAATTAACTATTGCCGAATATTCGTTACATCTCTACCCTGTATCTAAATAGCACGTTAACAGTGCCCCCCGGTATGAAATTTGAAGGAAAAATATTAACTATCTCTTCTTTGTTAGCGAAAAGATTCAATCATGATTTTATCCAAATCTTTATTTTTTTACGAAATGCTGTTTTCCTTTTATTTTGCCATTTCCAGTGGCAAATTTCTATTCATGAAGAAATGCAGAATTTCTTTTTCTTTCCGAAGGTCTGATTTTCTGGAAAGGTTAATTTTTTGCGGTAGTAAGTTTTGAAACAAATCCTTCTTTGTAGAACATAAATAGAAGAATAAATAGACCCTTTTGAAGAAGATTATTTAAATAAGTATGTATTCCACCCCCCTTTTGCTCTAAAATCAACATTAGAAATGACAGATTCTTTAGTGGTTTGAATTTGCTTTACCTCTGCCCCCCCCCCCCCCCCCCCGGCTTTTCAGTGACTGAGAAAGATTCCCTTTTCCCGCTCCTTTTTTTAAATTTTGTCCTCTGTCAATGGACTGAATGTAGATAAGTCTGCATTTCCAAATTGCTCGATGATCCCAAAAAATGAAGAAATTGTCAATCTTTCCCCCATGTTCTTATGTCCGATAAATAGGGTTCCTAGGTTCTTTTTTTCATTAATGGGGATAAGATGGCAGTTGCAAACTAACATACACTCCTTTTAGTTCGTATTGAATATCAGTTTAGAATGGTGGTTTTGCTTCGTGATCTTTTAAACACATGCCTGCTAGTTGCGGGAACAGCGAGTAAACAAACTTCTTTTGAGTGGGATTTCAAAAAATATTGCGGGAATCATGCAATCAATGTGTTCTTGCGCAAACCCCGAATTATATACATCTGCTCTCTTCTACTATCCTACCCTAACCATTGTATCTTCCCTACCTTCTGCCATTTTCTTTGAGCATGGCACTTTCCAAACTTCCTGCCTTAGAGATCCGGCTGCTCAGTGTATACATTTCCAGCTTTTAGCCAGCAGTATCTGATAACAATAGTGGCTTTATTTATAGTATTTAGAATTAAAATATTTTAAAAAATTGTTTGGCTTTCGAATCTTTTTAACATAGAGTTATCCCCACATCAGCAAATGATTTCTTTCTGATTTTTCCTTTTTGTGCTAATGTTATTATAAAAGTATTGGTATTGTTTTTAAAAATAATTTGATTAAAATTATAATAGGTACTCCTCTAACTGTGGGTGCACTCACTTCTCCTTTCCTTGTGATTGACCACATATCAGAGCAGATGTGGGAATTTACATTGCAGTATGCAGTAGTGTTCATAACTATTATTGGTGTGGTTCTCAGCACTTTCTTCCTGTACAGCTGTGTTCCTAGCTATGTGGTAGCTTTTGCATTCAGCTTTCTCGGTCGACTGCTTATTGGAGTATCACATCTTTTGGAATTTTGTCATGGAGCTACGTTATTTGTAAGTAACTTTTCACATCTTCCACGTTTATGTTAGGCTTTATACATGTTTCCGGATTCAGATAAAAATTAACTTCATTAAAATTAATTATAATTCTATAGAACATACTCTAAATGCATAAAACTGGAGTTTTTCAAACACTCATTTAATTAAGTTAATAAAATAAGGCAATTTAAAATACTTTTTGCACACAAATGCATGAGGTTCAGAATTGTCTGGCATTCTGTGGGTTTCCGCTTTTTGAAAGTTTTCAAAATTTATTCTCTTTATACCTAATTTTCAGAGGAAAATCAGGAATATTTCTCGGCATTTCTTAGAAGTACAAAAAATGATGCTGTGAATAGGTTCAGTGTCGGACAAAAGTGGTAAAATCTTAGGAGCCTGAAAAAATTTTTTGTAGCCTGGCAAAATGACAAAATATCACTTTAAGTTGTTGCTTTTGAAGCAAAATTTTGCAGTGCATGGTAGATGCATGCACCCTTTATTAATCAATAAGTTGAGTGTTCAGTTTAAAAAATATATATATTATCCCTTCACCATCAATTCCACCAAGTTTGAATGCTCCAAAACACGAGGTATATGTAAAAATCAGTCATTGCAGCCAACTCGAGGCGCATGCAGGCATTTTGAGTAGAAGGTACTCATAACTGACTGGCGAATCCCATGTAAGTAGATATATAATTATATTAATTCTAACATATTTATTTGGTCAGCAAGAAGCTTTTAAAACTCTCATTTGTTCAACAGATTAGAAAATTAATATCTCAATGCAAATTTCTACATTGGTCTTTTAACTTTTCGGTTTCATTCATGATAAGCATGAATTGAATTGATTGTGGAATTATTTTATTATGTTTTCAAACACATATTTTTAAAAATTTTAGGTATGGACTGTGATTGTAGGTTATCTGTTACTCTTAATGCTGTGGTGGACACCAAAAACAAAGCCTTTCCTAATTTTCCTCTCCCCTTTTGTGTGGACTATTTTTATTTGTCATCTTGTAAGCGTTGCTGGGACTTTACGTCTTACCATCTTGTTGGTTCTACTGGCTTGTATGTTGATTGGTTTCCTTGCTGATCTGAAAGGAAGGTATACTGAAGCATGTAAGTTAAAACTGCAAGTTAGTATAAGAAATTTTTCTGGGTTCTTTTTAAAAAGAGATTATTTAACAGGGTTCCCACGGGTGCTTATAAGTGCTGAATTTGACCTTTCGTTTCTAAAAGCCCTTACAAGTACTTATTTTCAATCAAAGGTGCTTAGAAGTGCTTTTTTTTTAATACGAAAGTCGATTTCTAAATTACTGTATTTTTTTATGCAATTTCTGATCAGTTTTTTATGTGATTTTTTTCAACAAAGATTCAAAAAGGGAAAAATTATGGAGGGTACTAAGAATTTTGCTGATTTTATCACACGGTCAAACGACTGTAGAACGTGACTTTAGTGTAAATAAGTCATTAGAAGTGGAACATTTGAAAGAAGAATCTTATATTGCTCAGAGGCTCATTTTTGAGAATGCCAATAATTGTAATGAAATTCATGAAACTATCATTAGGAAAGAAATGAGAAAATTTGTCTCTTCTTCAAGGCAAAAATATATGCTCCATTTGAAAGAGCAAAAAAAAAAAAAAAAAAAAGAAATTTCTGATGACAATAAAAATAGAAAAAAAAGAAGAGTTAAATTATTCAAAATCAAAAAAAGCTTTTCTTCAAGCTTATGTCACAGCTATGGAAAATTCAGCAGAACTGCTTAATAAGGCAGAGTCATCCAAAAACATTTCACTCTTTACGAAAGCCAATTCACTTTGTAGGGATATTAAAGAAAAAGCATCTGCAATTAAAGAATTAGACATTCAGATTTCTGAAAAAGAAATTAATTGAAATGTAAATGTTTTAAAAGTATTATCTGCAAAGTTTTTGATGTATTTCTAATTGACCATCATTCATAAAATTTTTAACTAACCCTCACCACTTTTATTTTTCTTTTATATAATTGCAGATTTTAAATTTTTTTTAACCTTGGATCAAAAAGTTCAAGTTCATGGGTAATTCCACTGACATTAAAATTTAATTATGTTTCTAACTTTTAAAATTGCCTCTTTTTCTGAAATTGAGGGAAATTATTATAATAGAGTTATAATAATGGTACCCCCACTTCTTTTTTGGCATAAGATTTTTTGTGTGAAATTAAGGGGATTTATAAAGCTTACTGGTGACTGGCAAAAGTAACATCAGTCCCATTTTTTAATTCTAACCCCCCCCCCCCCCCAAGCTTCTAATGCCTAACAACATGTGACGGTAGTGTTATTTTACTTTATTATTACAGTTGACGCCCTTTATAATGACCACACATTATAAAGACCATTCCATTATAACGACCAATGGTAAAAGTTCAAACTTTATCCCTATGAACTCTGTAAATTTGCATGCGGTATAGCAACCTTTCTGAATCGTCTAATCTAGAGGTCTTCAACCAGTGGCCCGCCGAAGGTATTTTAGTAGTCCACCAAGCCTTTTTAATAAGTTAAAAACGAAAATGTTTAAAAAAGAATAAATAAATAAATAAAATAAAACTGAAAAGAAAGCGGCTGATTGCTATAGCGGTTTAACAAAAAGACACTTCACACATGCGCTAGGGGAAAAACAGTATTGAGGGTAAACTTGTTTAAAAATTGACTCTTCATTTATGAGGGTCAGTGGGGCTTTGAGAATATCACATTAATTCATAGCTGCGCGTGTATTTTGTTGGCTCTTCGGGGCTGGGATACCACCATATATCCCCTCTTCTAAAAATTTAATTAAAAAAAGTTAAGGTATTTTCCTCTTGTAATAGTGAAGTATAAATCATGCTATGCTCAAAAAGTACAATAGCTTTTTTTTTTTACAAAAGGGGGTGAGAAGGCATGACTCTGCAATAGGGGTATTAGTAAGAAGGGGAGGGGGGCCTGCCCCCCAAGATTAAAAAAATGCTTATTTTTTTTCTGCCTTGTTATGAGTAAAAGCATTTAAATCTTCAAAAGTTTTTGTTTGCTTTTCCTTTCCTAATATTTTTGCGATCCCAAATGCGTCTCCAGAGGCCTCAAAATTCACCCTTTTGCATATAGTTTTCAAAATTTTCCCAGGAGAGAATCTCCCTGGACCCTCTTCGACTGTCAGAATTTCGTATCTCCAGTTTGGGAGGGACTCTTCATATCACTCTACCCCCTAATGTAGAGCTGAAAGGGCCCCGCCGTGGAAACATAAATTATAGTTTTATGGGTTTATCCATGCCATAGCCCACAAGTTAAAAAACCTCAAAAATGGCTAGCGAATAAAAGTTTATGAATAAGGAACAATAATTGGGTGGAAGGACATATATAGGATATATGATATGGGGAGGGCTTTTTAAAGTTTTGTCCCGCTACAGAAAACCCCAAGATCCGTCACTGGGGGGGGGGGGGGGGGGGGGTCAGACGCCTAATTGTTCTTGCGTTTTTTAATGCGTTGTGTATAATTTTTGAGGAAACTTTTGTGTGAAGTTCAGAATTATTTTTAACTGAGAATGCCCTATGGTGTGGCGCTCGGACGTAAAAGGTTGAAGACCCCTAGTCTAATCCAATACAGCGACCGTACCAGGTGTCATGTCAACTCGGAAGTTCTGCTTCCAAAACTGTGAATGTAATGTTTTCTCCTATATTTTCTACTTTAAAATCTGTTTAATATTTTGTTATAATATTTTGCACTGATAATTTTTTTTAATTCCGCTGATAAAAAATAATTTATTCGGAATCTTTTTAAAATTACTAATTTAAATGGAAATACTGAATATGCATGATGCATGTATATATTTTTTAAAGAAAATTCCACCTCTTATAGCGACCACTCGTTATAAAGAGCGGAGGGTCGTTATATCGAGCGTTGACTGTATGATAATTTAGATCCATTTCAGAAAAAAAACAACAATATGATGGTCACCATGGAATGACTCTCATGCAAATATTTGTTCTGTTTTTTCAATATTTTTTTGATAATTAAAAAAAGAAAAAAAAAACAAGAGTACAAACAAAATAAGTCTAGCATTCAAGTAATATCATTACATATTAAGTCAATATTATTTAGTGTTTAAACCTTGAAGATTGTAGTAAGTTTCCATTTTTCTTGATATCTCTATTCTAATATTTCTTTACATATTATTTATGTGTATACACAATATGCATATTTGTAAAAGTGAGACTGGGTTTATGTGTTTTTATGTATAATGTTTGGGAAGATAGACATATATTAAAATTTTAAGTTTAACTTATCTGTAAGAACATTCAACTTGATCAAAATGGATTATCATCCATTAAAATGTATTGTGTGTGCTCCACAATATTTTATTCAAAGTCTTAGAAAATGACTTTGAAAAGTCTTAGAAAGTGCTTATTTTTAGTTATAAAAAAAAGAGTGGGAACCCTGTTTAAAATCTCTCATGTAACAATTTTGGTTATTTTGTTTCTTAATAAACATGACAATAATAATAGCAATAATAGGTAACTGTATAGTGTCTCAGCTAGTAAAATATGCTGCCAGAACATTAGGGTAGTATTGCATAAATGCTGCCTCAGCATTGTTATGTTACTCCATTTGTATGTTATGTTATTCCATTACTGCCAGAAGGCTGCCACAACATTGACTATCAGGGTCTATGCAGTATAATAAATTATAATAATATATAAAAATTAACTGGGTTATTCCATGTCAGTTCAACTCAAAAAAAAAAAAAAAAAATTAATCCTCACCATCTTAGATTTTCTTGAAATTTAGCATAGGTGTACTATTAGTACAAACTAGGAAAAATATAAAATTTTACCCGAATTTGTATTTTTGCTTTATTTACAGGAATGTAAACTTTCGCAAAAAAAAAGAGGCAAAAAGCCATGAATGACTTTGAATTGCTCTAAATTTTAAGATGGAGACATAAAATAGGTCTACAATTTTTACAGCTTTTTCTTTTGTTGTTTTTTTTTAAGTATACACTACACTATTTAGTTTATGATGTAAAATATATTTTTAAAAATCTTATTAAAAATATGAACTTAATTTTTTTGAGAAGGACACAATTAAAATTTCTCAAATTAATTCTATGAGTACTTGGTATTGTCCTATGTCACACACGAAAATTAAGATTTTGCACAATAATGACTTCATTGTTAAAAAAAAAAACTGAAGCTCCATTTGCATTAATTTAACTCTATATTCAGATTAACTAACACTAGTGGGATTTCGAAAAATATTGCGGGAATCGTGCAATCCGCAGCCTAGGGCAAACCCTGGTGTATGTTGGCCAGTGCCTGATCACCACAGGCCAACTAGGCCATGGCCTTGGGCCCCCAAATTGTAAGAAAGATTTCTGAGAATATCTCTTAAAAGTTAATTTTTTACAAAATGGAAAGATTTAAATGGCAAGCTAAAAGTATTTGCATAAACAAGGTAAACTATGCACAATCAGATCAATATCTTCGTTGACTATCATGGCCTAGTGCCCTATGGTCTCACCACTTACTTTCACTTATTAAGTTTTGCATGTGCTTCAATAGTTTCGCCAGTAGGTGGCGTACGTGCAGGGTTAGTAATTTTTTTGTTAAAAAATTTTAAAAAATTGAATTTTTGAAATTTAAATCAGATTTTTTGGATTTTTTTAACAACATATATATGTGTGCACGCAAATACAGTAACAAATTCAGTTAATTATTTATGTTTTCAAAGAATTTCAGTTGAAATAATTATTTATTACTAGTACACAATTAATTATTAATTAATTATATAAAAAATGTATACTTAATAAACAGAGAACAACAAGAAACAGAGGAGATAGCTTATATTTCTGGACTAAATTTATTACAATTTCTTGAATATATACAAATAAGTTGAGTGGACTGTTATAATTTTTTGAATATTTACCCATTTTTTGAATATAGAAACAAAGATGGCAAATATCACCTAAAATGTTTACTATTTAAATGTTTCATCAAGAATACCGGTTTTGATGCCTTATCAACCCCAATTTGTTTCTTAATTTTGAGTGCACTATTCCAAATGTAGAAAAAATACTTTCCAAAGGTGCTGTTGATGCTGTTTACGAATTCTCCTCCATTGTCCGTTCTTACAGCTTTTACTTTTAAACTCAGAAGCCTTTCAGCTTTCTTAATATGATTAATGAAAATTTCTGTTATTGCACTTTTGCTGCGTAACAGATACTATTGCACTTTTGCTGCGTAACAGATACAGAGAAATTCTGGCGGGAAAAGTTATCGACAATTGATAAAAAGTAACGCTCTCCTTTTTTGACCCTCTAGACTACTGGGTCCCCAGGTGTCTGCATAAAGCGGCTGAAGTAGTTTGGTAGAGCGTATTTTGTCCATTGATTTGAACAATACCTGCCTGAATTTACCCAATTTACAATTTTCACAGTTTATGTTTTCATTTTTAAAGATAGGCAGAAACCTTGCACTCTGCAATTCAGCAGTTTTCTTAATGTAATCCATGTTCACGTGCGCAAGTCTTTTATGCCATGTGTCCAGGCTCTCAATGTGACTAATTTCAAATTTTACATTCTTTTTAGGTAGTTGATCAGATATAACTTTAGGATTTGCATAATAAATTCCATTAAAAAGTTTTGCTTTAAATCAGATATCCCCATCTGATAGTCGCTAAACCTTTGCCCCAGTAAAGCAAGCTCCCCTTTGGTCAAATTTCAGACCAGAGAGTAGGTTACGTTGTAAACAAGTAGAGTACATAGCATTTTCTAAAATAATAGTTTGAAAACCAAATTTCAACTTTATATCTCCAACCCCTTCTATTGGGAAAGTATGATTTTTGCACAGCAATTTCCTTATCGTTTACAGATTCAAATTTTTGAAAATAGTTCTTATTATTGACAAAATGGTGAGAAGCTGCAGTATCAAATACCCAACTAGTCGGATTTTCATTGGTTTCACTAATATTTGTCTCAGAAACAAAATAAGTCTTCGAAATATATTCACATCGTTTGGATGTGGAGGAATTTGTCCGCTTGTGAGACTGGCCCTCTTTTCCGTCCGTCCTGTCCTTCCAGTTATTGTCTTTTAATGCTCCGTCTTTTGATGAGGAGTTCCACCTGGAGTTGTGTCCTCTCCTCAGCTTAAAATATTGTCTCTTCAGATGTTTGGCTTTGCCACAGTGATAGCATTTCCTAATCTGTTTGGAAACTATGTTACTTACAGTATGCTGATCTTATCTTCGTCCCATAACTTTAGGCTACTCTCCTTAGCAATTTGACCCGAAACTATATTAACGTAAGTAAAATTGGATGACGGTTTACGAAGAATGCTTTGACAAATTTCGTTGTACACTGCCAGTAAGTATTTCAGGATTTTTAAGCAAAGATAGTTCTCTGAAAATTGGCTTCTATGGCTTTCCCTTGGTCGTAAATACGGCGAATTCGAGCAGCAAAGAAATTGATGGATTTGCCTGGCTCAATGCGGCAGTTGGTAAGTTCTGTGAAAGTCTGCATGTGATTACTACGGTTATCAGGAAAAAAATGCGATTTCAGACGCTCCCAAGATGTTACGGTATCTGCACACTTCTCAATGATAGGGCGATACTCGGAATCCACAAATGGGTACTACTGTGATATAATCCCCCCTTTGGCGACATTCGAGCTAGCACGCCAATTTGTAATGATTTTCGGTTGGCGAGATCTTTTCGTTTAAGTGGTAACCCAGCGCCATCGATGTTGGCTGACGTAATGTGTGGCAACCCTAAGTCGATGATGCAATGGGTGTTTTTGGGTGTGATGGTTGGACTTTTAGAAAGTTGATGCTTATAAATTTAACCACATTTTATTGTTTTAAGTGTTACCTGTTGAACCAATTTTGTAATCTGAATTTCTTTAAAAACTCTGGCATAATTGATCTGGACTTCAGTGTTGCTCTTATCTAGCCATCTTTCGACTTAAATCCGCATACTTTAAGCGAAGCCTCCTTCACTAATTTCATGTATTGTTCAATGGATTGGATATGTCAGGGGATTTTATAAAATACCTAGTAGAGTGTAGCTGCTGATTCTGTAAAAGATTTGGTGTTCTTGTATGATTTGGGGATCTTATTTGGTTTTAGGCTCTGAGACCTATAATATAAATTTACTAAATTGCCATTTTTTCACCCTTGGGAAGGCTGTAAAATGTGCAACAATGCAAATTTTATGCAAAAAGAAAGTAATTTTCTCCATTTTTGCACTGATTACAGTACACTGCTAATTTGCAGTCAGAAATGAAATAATTCTATGTAAATTTCTTTCAAAATGTGTTCTGAAAATAGAAATCTTTTACCGGTGATTCCATTTTTGGACTTAAGAACTTCGTAAAAGGCTCGTTTTTAGAATTTGGAAATTTTCGGAGAGGGAAAGTCCACAAATATGACTTCAGTTTTCTTCTAAATGAACTCTTGAATTATTATTTAACTATAATAATAACTTTGAAGGTAATTTTTAGTAAATGAACATGCCCCGCAGAAAATTGTTTACTTTTTTCGTGAGTTAAGTCCTTTTGCGTACTGCAAATTTAAAATTATTTTGAGATTTGAAAGCTGTTTGCACATATGCTTGTTTAGATTGGCTTATTTTGTTTCTAACAGGCTCTGGGCTCATCTAGGCTGTCCTAGTTTTCAGTCTTCGTTAATGAAAGTGTTATTGGGATATGGACATCATATAATTTTAGGGGCATTTCTTTATCCACTAATGAACTACCCTGTCCCGTTTTTAATTAATAAGAGTAATAATTTTCATTTATTATTAATATGGTGAACAAGCTTCATGTGTTTGTTTTAACTTTGTAGCTCTATCTGCACAGCATACTGAAAGTGAAACAAGTCCTCTAACTTCTATTCAAGCTATTCGAGCATGGATCTGTGGCACAGAAGACACTTGCTCTGAAATCACTCCAGATGTAAGTTTCTAGCATTATATAAAGTATTGTTCAATTTGTTATACTATGAAATAGTACAGGTATGCGGGAGAACATTGGGGCATAAAAAATATTCAAACAAAGGCTATAGTTTCACGCTACTAATTAAAAATTTAAGAAAACAAAAGACCGGAGGTGGTTACGTAGTAGTTGTTCACAACTAATTTTAAGTGATTTGATCAAACCTGTTTCTTATGAGCTAGGTAACTCATTTTTTGTGTTGTAATAAACAATGTCTTAACTGCCTAATTGTTAATAATCTACTTAGTAGAAAGAAACATTTTTATTTGAGCAATATTCCATTCTTTTAATTAATTAAGCCTTTTTTCCATAGTTCTATTCGTTCTAAAATATTAAATGTAAGTTTTTCATGTGAAAATTAATTGGTCAGTTCGGGACAAGCTCAAAATATAAAAGTTACTTTGACAACCATTTTACTGTGTGTTAACACTTCATATTTTATTCTTTTATTTTATGGCATTGCAGTATATGTTGTACAGCCCATATTGGGATAAGCTCAGCTTTGCTCAAGTTTTTATTTATAATATCTAAACCATTACCCACTTCATAGGATTTCGCTCACTCAATTGTAAGGTTTCTACAAGGCTTCATGTCAGGGTTGTTTGGTTTAAACCATGGTTTAAACCAAGGTTTAAACCAAATGGTTTTTTTTAAAAAACCACTTGGTTTAAACCAAATCTTTTTTCATTAATTTTGCACATCATTAAAAGTTGCAAAATCCAATTTATGCAGAAATTACAAGCACAGCACTGGATAATTAATGAATTTGAAAATTGACAAACTTTTTTTTTTTAATCAGTACAAATTTTTCTCATCTCCTATCTACAGACTACCTATCTCAGACTATTTGGGTTTTTCTAAAATTAGCTCTGGAAAAGCTAATTTGAGAAAAACTCTTCTCAGTCATTATAAAAATTAAAATGATATTGCAATTGTAATTCATGGAGCTAAAGAATACATATTAGAAACAATAAAATAACTTCATAATAACCAATTTGCAAATGTATCTTACAGACAACAATTTTTAGAAACCAAATCTTTTTTCATTTATTTTTCCGCATTATAAAAAATTGCAAAATCCAATTTGTGCAGAAAAGTGCAAGCACAGCATTAAATAAATCATGAATTACTGAATTTGTAAAGTAACAAAAATTTTTTTTTAATCAGTGCAAATTTTTCTTTTTTTCCTAAATTATTCTCTTCTTTTTAAAAATATATTTATTCTTTAATCAGGAAAAATTGTATTTAAAAAAAATATAAATAATAATGATAATTTCTAAGCCAATCTTGCTGATTTGGATTAGTGTTACGGTGTAATCATTTGTTGATATTACTGATACTGTACATCAACACACATTATTTTTAATGTATCTTTCATTTTTGCTTATTTTTTATTGATTTAGTAAAATATGCTCTTGTTAAAACTCAACCCGCATAATAATTATTTCTTTAGTAATTTGATGAAAGGTCTGTATAAGTAGAGTATTATAACGTGTTAATACAGTAAAACCTGTACAATTGACCACCGTTGTAAGTTGGCCACCTGTCTAAGTTGACCACTTTTGGTCAGGAACGGAATCAGCCCTATATTATTTAAAGTAGGAAAACTTTTGTGATTTGACCACCTGTCGAATTGACCACTTAAGTACCAAATTTGGGTGGGAATATTATAAAAAACCCTTTGTACGTTGACTGCCTAATTATTACTATATTTATTTATTTATCTATTTTTGCAAAGATAAAAAAAAACTTATATAAGTTCTCCAGGATAATATTTTTTATGCTATAATGTTAGACTAGTATTTGGATGGATGAAACATCAATATAAAGTTTGCCTAAACCTCTGTGTAAGTTAACTATTCTAGAAAACTACTATGAGCCTCGCTCTTTTGTTCTTTAAATAAGTTTCTTCTTTTTCTTCTGATTGATCTAGTCATTTCGAAAAATTATGTATTTTTAGGGAATCTTTACAGTTAAATAAGTAAACTAACACATTTATCTTTAACTAAGTGCTTTAATTTTAAAGTTGTAATACATTGTAAGTCATTCAGGTTAAATTTATCTAATGGTATTTCAGATAATTGTTAAAAATAGCTAATTACTAATTTTAAAGTAACATTAATACATGATGTTCTATTTTAATTAGTCACAAATGAATAAACGCATAGCGTAAGAAATGACAAAAAGAAAAAAAATCTCCACTCTCTATAAGTTGACGACTAAAGTGCTGCACCTATATAACATAATTAAAATTTAAAGTTTTAACTTATAGTTGCTTAATTAATTATCAATAAATCGACTATCAATAACATTTATTTACAATTAAGGATCTAAAATCACCATGATTTTCTAAAAGTCAAATTGTTTTTCCTACAAATGCTATTTAAACCAAAAAAACCCGGTTTAAACCAAAAAAAACCGGTTTTTTTGGTTTTTTTTTCAAAAAAACCAGGTTTTTTTCCAACCCTGCTTCATGTCCGTCCCGATAGAGGGGAGTTGTGTTGCTGTCTATTGGTGATCTCAGTAAATTTCAAAAAACGGGAAAGCTGGAACTTCACCAATAATGAAAGAGTTCGAATTTTCATACAAGAAAAAAAATAAAAAAGAAATTGGAAAAAGATGTTAAAATATTTTTATTTTGTCCTTCTAAATTAGGGTTGAACCATGTAGTGACCGGATACCAGATATGGGGTTTCCTGCACTTTTTTCTATACCAGATATCAGAGTTCAACCGGATACATGTTCCACCAGATATTTAAAGTTCACTGGATATCTGGCTACAATTTTCTTTCAGTTGTGTTATATAATTATTAATTTTTATATAGTACAATCTCAAAACAATAATTCACACACGTTTCACTTATCATTTCTTTTAAAACATTTTAAATATATTAAAAAACATTTTTAAAAACCATCTGTGTGCTTAATTCCATGTGTATTTTACTAATGCAACGGATAAAATAATACATATAAACATTGTTTTTTGTCAAATTAATAAAGTAAGACATGTATTCATGCAATTGAAGCAAAAAGCAGGACGGACAGAGCTCTAAATTCAGGTACAAAGCAAAACAATCACAGTTTAAATAATTTAAAAATATGATTTAAGATGCTTGGTAATTCAAGAATTTTTTTAACATAAAAGGGTAAAAACACAGAAGAAAAATGTTCTTCAGTGAATCATAAGAAAAAGTTTCCCAAAATAAAATTTTGAATCTGAATTTTAAAAATAAACAAATGAAAGGTTTTTTGCAATGTCTCACAATTGCTCCTAATTTTAAGTACAGTATAGCCCCGTTTATCCGAGCCCTGACTAACCGAGTTCTGGGTTAACCGAGGTACATTTGCCCTTGAAAAAAAAATTTTTTTGGCGGCCGGATAGCGGCGTCACCAGCTACAACAATTGTGAAAATGGCAGCAAAGAAGCGAGCGAGTTCCGTTAAACAGAAAACAATATATATGTATAAACTTCTTCAAAAAACAACTTTAACTGGAACATGTACTATACTGCTGTGTACATGTAAAATTAGATATTTACATGTATATGTGACGTCATTTTTTCATTTTATAATATGTACGGTAAATGTATTTTTTTTTACATCTTTGACGACACTTTCATTCATTTTAACCCATGTTTCCCTCCCGATTTGGACAGAGTCTGTGTTACCTGAGTTTTCGATTATCCGAGGTACTCTCGATCCACATTACCTCGGATAATCGAGGCTCTACTGTATTAATGTTGTAATTTGAAATTACAATATTTTATACCATAAGAAAAGTATTTTTCTTTTTAATTGTTGAAAAACAAAAGGAATTATAGCATTTTAAAATGAAATAAAAAATATACATTATATTCAATAGTATGAAAATCATTTTTTAAAGCTCTTTGTAATAGGTGAAAAAACAAAACACTTGAAATTTGATTCATATCACACAAACCATAGCCCCCTTAACTAAATGCCTAGCGATTTGCGGGGAAAGTTGGCCGACATCGATGTGACTTATAAACAAAGTTTTAGAAGTCGTTGCAAAATTATGAGTCTAATTACCATTACACCCTGTTACTTCATTTGTTACTTCATATTGGAACTGTTGCTAATTATGCGAAAATATATATATTTAATTGATTCATAACTACAAAAGATTTTATCTATTCTAATTTTGCACCAACTTCTAAAACTATGTTTAAAAGTCAGATCGATGTTGTTTAAAGAATTGATTTTTTTTCACTTTTTAGTGCAATTTATAATTTTAAGTCTGTTCTATTTTTTATAAAATTCTAATATTATTTTATCTTGGAACTGTTTATTGGTTAACGGGGCTATTTTCGAGGGATCATTCAAACGTTTCTGTTTATACTTATTATGATAACTGATAAATCAATAATTGGGGATAGTCAAGGGGGGACACAAAGAGACGGCGTCCCCCACTTTGTAGTTTTTACACTAGCCCTTTTTTTAAATTAAAAAATAAATGTATCCTTACTTTTACATTTGTATTTTACTAATGCAACACGTAAAATAATACATATAAACATTGTTTTTTGTAAAATTAATAAAATAAGACATTTTTTCAGGAATACACAACTAACTAAAGGGAAATAATGGTTTTTCAGAGTAATTAGTAATAAATATTCAACTAGAATGTACAATAAAGTCCATTTCGAAGATGAATAGGAATAAAAATTTTATTTTCTTAGAGCATTAGCAGTGGGTAAATTATTCTGCTAGCATATGCAAGTTGCAATTTCTTTCTATTTCTCACATAGGAGTGATTCCATACCAACTCATCTAATGAGGGTCGCATAACCAACTCGGATTTTTTTCAAATTTGGTACACAGATTGATGATATAGAGGCATGAAAAAGTCCAAATTTTTAGCTACCTACTCCACTTATTTTTAAATATACGGGTCCTCAAAGTTTGCCTGCCACCTCAAAATACCAAGAAATTGATGTTATTTAATTTTTTTCTCTTGAAAACTCAATTTGTGCAATTTGAAAGTGTTAGATATCTATGGAAACTAGATGTTCCAGGTATTCAGAAAAAAATTACTACAATGTTCATAATGACAATTGTTAAGGTACAGTACTCTTAGAAGTTGCAACCACAAAAATTCAATTTTTCCGATTTTGCTAAAGTTGAGGATTTAATTCCAATAAAAGGAAAATAAAACCAAAGGTTTACTCAGTTTCTGGTAGAGTACATGTGTTTACCATAAATTGCTACACAATAAATTACTTGGGTTTCTCACTCCTTCTTGGAAATATTTCAGCTTTAAGACAAGCCATTGGGCTAAAACATGCAATTTCGGCCAACTTGTCAGCCATTTTTCTCATAAAGAGAAGCACTAGAAAATTTTTAGTTTTTTTTTAAAACAAGCTATTCACAGGAAAAGAGTAGACCTTAGTTTTGTTTTATGCCGGAACATAGTATAAACAAAATGTTGCTCTATTATTCAATGCTTCATTCCCCAAATAACACTATTTCTAAAAGTAACTAAATAATATTCAGAGGGTAAATGAAATTTAATGCATAATATTTATGTAATATTCAGTAACTTTAAAAAAATAATAATAATAAGTCTGAGAGGGGAAAAACAGGCATATGGTATTAGAGAAAACTATGCATATACTATCAGCAGGATATCTCTTTATTAAAAAATATTCAAAAGTAAACTCTTTTCCTGTGAAAAGCTGACACATCAGTAGCTCATTAAAAAAAAAAAAAATCTAGTGCTTGCCCTTTATGAGAAAAATGGCTGACAAGTTTGTTGAAATTGCATGTTTTTGCCCTATGGGGGGGGGGGGGGGGCTTGTCTTTAACCACTTAACCGGCTGTAACGTAATATTACGTCCAAAAAATAATATGTGGTTTCCGGCCGTAACGTAATATTACGTCCGAGATGTTAGCTTCTCTGCCGAACACGCAGCACACGAGAATTTTTTCCCGTTCTGGGGTATGCAGGATTGAGTTCTTGATTGACAGTGGGCGTTAAAGATGCGCGCTGCTGTATTGTTAAGATTCCCGCTCATTTTCTCCCCGGTCTGGAATCGGTGAACCGTTTCTTTTCAAAGAACCCCTTTCTTTTCGAATGCCTATGCATTGGCGTAAAGTTCTTTATATTTGTAACTTTGTAAATACAAATAATTCTTGGTATAACAATTGAAAATGACAAACTAAATATTTAAATAAAAGAAATGATATTGAAAAGTATAAATTTGTAGCTCATTAAAAGGTCATAATTGAACATAACAATTTATTGTATACAGTTTATTTCATGTTAGCTGCAGATATGTTCAGATCTGAGAGGGGATGATCGAAAGTGGCGAAATTCCATTCGCGAATTTTGTCGCTTTACCAATCTTAGGTTTCATACATTTAGATCAATAAAATATTTAGGCATTGATGCATATAGAGGCTCTCCTCCGCCTTTTCTCCTTGCTTATAAATTGCATAAATGACGAATAATTTGTTTATTTAATTTACAGTTCTGCTCCAATGCATTGTCTTATTGTAAATTAAATCATTTACTTTACTGCGTTCACAATTTGTCCGGTAAACGCATGGTGAAATGCTAAAGTTTTCTTTAGTAATGTAGTAAGAATGTTTTAGTTTGCATTGATGTTTATCAATAATTGCTTATGAGTGATGATGAAAATTCTTAAATCGCAGCGCTCGGGACGCATGTGATGCTTTTATTAAATATTGTGTATGCATTTTGCAGGATGAGGTGGCCATTCTTCATTCATAAATCAATAAATAAAACACCCTTTATTTTTATGCGTGTGGTTTTGAGCAAATCTCCCAGTTGCCATGAGCTCTATATATATGGTCAATGATAACATGTTAATGAGTTAACGAATCAACTATTATGCATATCAATAAAAAATAGTAAGAATTAGAGCAATATTTCATCGTAAAAAAATGTACTATTGTACATTGTTCGAGATCCAACAAATATTTTGCAGGATATCGGATACCTGCAAAATATCCTTTGTGTTTGTTTGACGTACCGTTACGAAACATGTGAATATGTTTGAAATCTGTAAATTCTATACATATTTTTAAATATCTCAGAGCTTCGAAACACACCCAGCAAGTTCCGAATTAAAAAAAAAATTAAAAGATGCTAATTACCGAAATTACCTGTGTATAGCCCGCGTTTTATCTACAAAAAAACTTCTTTTTTTCCTTCCTGCGGGCAATATAACGATGCGGGCAATACATGAAATTAAAAAAAAAAAAAGTATTATTAAAAAGACAACTACCTTTCAAAAATATCGAAATCTGTTTTCCTGCAAAACGAAATGCAGAGAAATAAATCGTAGCTTTCGAAACAATGGTCCAAAGCAGATTAGGGCTCGGGCGCTACAGGCGAATACATTGTTTTCTAGGTTTGTATCCCATGCTTTTTTCGGGGTACGGGTTATACAACGATGAGGGTTATACACCAAACTTAATTTTTTTTAGAATGAATTTTACTTCCTGCGGGCTATATACCGATAATTACGATAATTTAATTTTAAAATAAAATCTGACATGAATCTTTTATAAACTGGCTGAATCCGATTACGGATTTTCAAAAAACAGTTGGTTACTGGATAACCGATGCTTTCTCCAACCGAAGACTGACTGACATTTGCGCGCATTGCGCATGCTCACGTTCGAGCGTATTAGAGCCCAAACATACACCACGCCTTGAAATATTATTTCAACATTATGTGAATTACAATTTAGAAAAATATGAACAAATTAAGAAAAGAAACAGAAAAACATATTATACATGTATTCAAAATTCAGAGTTCATGGGTAGCAAAGCAGCCTTTGATATTGGCCTTTTATAGATTCCGGTTTGCATTTTAACCGTAACAACTCTTATTAAATTTGTGTGTATATATATATATGGGTGTGTGTATATATATGTGTGTGTGTGTATATATCTATATATATACACTTACGCACACACACCCAACAGTAACATGTCACCCGGTGTTGAAAATTTTGTATCCTTTTTCCCACCTCAAGTTTTCACCCGAAAGTACGGTTCGCCACGAAAGGCTCTAGAAAATAAGAAAAGCAAATCATGCAACAGTGAAACCCCTCTTCAGGCATTTTGATATTCATCAAAAAGTAAACGTCTTATTTTGAATGGTTAATAAAATAACAAAGATTAAAGCAAAACTGTTATCTTGAAGCAAAAGCGTGATGAACGTACTAACAGAATGAGTATAAATGTAAATATTATGAAAAATAATTGAGTTACGTTTATTTCTTATTTTTGAATTATTGGTACAAATTTTTGATCCGTTTTGGGTGTCACACCTGAAAGCATGTCACCAAAAAAGTACAGCATCCGCCTGGGGACGATTCTGGATATACATATGCAGTAGCGCACCCAGGAACTGGCTTGGGGGGGGGGGGGGATAAAAACACTATTTGGGATACTCCGCACATTGATTTTGCCGGATATTGGATATCCGGTATCCCTTTCTTGACAGATCCGTACCGGATGTTCGGCTATATTGTTAGAAACAATGTTTAGAAATTCTACGAATTTCTAAACATCACACTTTTTCCAAACACGTAGTAAATTTGTAATTTGCATATATATTTTCAAAGCATGATGATTATAGTCAGGCGCGTAGGAAAGGGGGGAGGCTCAGGGGGCTTAAGCCCCTCCCATTAGAAATCATACTGCATACGGATTTCCGTTATTTTGTGAAAACTATGAATTTATTTTAATGATCTATTAAAATATTCATTTATTAATGATTTTTTGTAATTAATAATAATAATAATTAGTTAATACTAAATACTTTTTGATTGTTAAGTGGTTTTTCTTGGAAATAATTTTGAGCATTTGGAAACAAAATTGTTTGAGCCCCTCCCATTAGTTTTAAATTGCTACGCTCCTGATTATAGTTAAATTTTAAAAATTAAGTTTGGAATGCCGAATGTGGGGACCCTTCGTGCAGCAGCCGGCCAACAGTACCGAATCTTGGAGGTTTCCGGGACGGGACAAAACTTCAAAATGCCGCCCCCCTCCATCCAATTATTGTTGACATTTCATTAGCTTTTTTGTGCTGGCCTTTTTTCTTTTATTGAGGATTTTCCCCTTGGGGGGAGGGTTGCTGAACCCATAAAACCTTCGTTAATGTGTGCCACGGCATGGCCCTTTCAGCTCAACATTAGGAGGGACCCTTCATAAATTTCAACTATATGCAAATTTTGAGGCCTTAGGAGATGCATTTGCAACTGCAAAAATATTAGGAAACAAAAAAAAAAAAAAAGCAAACAATAACTTTTTTAAATTTACACGCTTTTACTCATAAAAATGCAGAACATAATTAGAATTTTTTAGCAAACCGTGGGCAGTACCCCTTCTTACGAACGCTCATATCAAAGAGCCATATGTTTGCCTTCTCAAACGACACTTACAAGCCCCCCCCCCCCCATCTGCCTCCGCCTAATGCTGCCTCTGCGAATGCTTTGAAAATGTGTAAAAGAAAAACTATTGTATTGTCTGAGCATGGCATGATTTATATTTCACTATAACAAAGGAGAAAAACTTGACTCTTTTCAATTTTAAATTTTAAATTTTGTTATTACAAAATTTGCCGCAACCTAAAACTGCCGTCCGAGGAGTCCTTGTGCCTGCCACAGGAGCTGGCCGACTGTTCAACGACGCAACATATTTAGTATACAACAATTTTAGAGTTGCCTACAGTTTATACAAATAAATAACTCTATGAGTTGGTTTTAATCGTAAACAAAATAGCCTATCAATGATTAAATTGGAGCGCCGAACTAGGATTTTAATTCTCTTTCCAAAAGTTAAATTTTCTTTATTCTTATTTTTTTTCCTGGTCTCAAAAACTGGGATGGGCACAGTAGGCCATGGCCCCCAACGGGCCATGGCTGAGTTTAGTTTTGCGCATCACAGTTGAAATTGCCGCCCCCCCCCCCCCCCCCAAGAAAATGCTGCCCCGTCATGGAGTCGGCTTGCCCTATCCGGCACTGCTTGCCGAATCGGTTTCCGAATATTTAAAAAACAATCGGATGCCTAAAAGTCGATGCTTTCTGGTCCCCCCCCCCCCCCCGACCACCACCACACACGTCGGATACTGAAAAGTCGATGCCCTCTGGTAACCACCACCACACACACGCTTTCCGCACTCTGAAACTCCATGTATTTTTGAATGGTAATCTGTAATAAATAATCCGTAAAACCTTTTCAATTTTTACCATTTTAGAAAATTTTTTAGAGGAGCTGTAAAATTGCAGGGAAATTGCGTAATTCTCAGTAAAAAGTGGCATCCAGACCGGGAGCGATATAGGGAAAATCATATGAAATTATAAATACTCGTAAATAAAGTTGCATGTTCATGAAATTTTAAACTTCTTACAACTGATATTTATGTTTAAGATTTTGACTTGTTCTTAATTTATCAGCACATTTCTTGTCACTTTGATGTTAAATTTCTTTATTTATCCTGAAATTCGCATTCGCCCGAGAATAAATCTTCAAAGTGCATGCATTGGTAGAATACATAGGAAACTCAAATGCACCTGTCTTTCACAAAACTTGTAAAGCACACTATTGCACTGCATGTTGAAATGACCTCCTGTGACTACTATGCTAAAAGAATGACAAGACTACAAAAAAATCCTGCACACAATAGCTGCTTCTAAATGGATTTCACTCCTGTAGGATTAGGTGAATGAAAAAACCCCTTAGCACCCATCCGTAACTAACAGAAGCAATTCCCAGATTCCATTTAGTAAGTGAAAGCATTAGAAGTCATTCTAGCATATTATAATGCAGAGGGGCCGCTATTCTGTTCGGGAGGGGAAGGCAAAATTTTCAAGTGTATTGCAGTGAAACAAGCCATCACTAGTAGAAAATGGCCACAACTTTTCCTAAAATCAGGGCCGCTTAACTGGTTAAGCTGAAATATTTCCAAGAAGGAGTGAGAAACCCAAGTAATTTATTGTGTAGCAATTTAAGGTAAGCATATGTACTCTACCAGAAAGTGAGTAAACCTTTGGTTTTATTTTCCTTTTATTGGAATTAAATCCTCAATTTTAGCGAAATTGGGAAAATTGAATTTTTGTAGTTGCAACTTCTAAGAGTACTGTACCTTAACAATTTTCATTATGAACATTGTAGCAATTTTTTCTGAATGCCTGGAATATCTAGTTTCTATAGATATATAACACTTTCATATTGCATGAATAGAGTTCTCAAGAGAAAAAAATTCAATAACACCAATTTCTCGGTATTTTGAGGTGACAGACTAACTTTGAGGGCCTGTATATTTAAAAAAATGTGGAGTAGGTAGATAAAAACTTGGACTTTGTCATGCCTCTATATCATCAATCTGTATACCAAATTTGAGAAAAAAATCAGAATTTGTCATGTAACCAACTTTTTTTTTTTTAGGTGAGTTGGTATGGAATCACTCACAGAAGAAAATTGAATGTGTGAAAAAATTATTCAATCCTACATAAAAATGCATTTGTACATTTATAAGAAGTTCTATGGAAATGAAAGGCTGATTAAAAGTTTATGCGAAAATACAGTATATATTAGTAGATTATGTTAAAGTGCATGGCATTTAACAGCGGCACGGGGGAGGGGGTCATGACGGAGATTGTGCCATTGAGATTTTGTAGGGGGAGTTTTGTGGGGCGCTTGGTTTGGCCGATCTGGGGGCCTGTAGTTTTTTAAAGGGGGGTACGCCATCGCTCTGAGAAGGGTTGAAACCCCTAAGTTTATATGCTAAAATCAGTGTGACTAAGATCACTGCATTTCGCACATATAGCTTTGCTGGGACGATCATGGAAGTTATACATTACTTCTTCTGAAAATTTTTCAAAATGCTACAAATAAATCTTAAATTATTTTATCTATAGCTTTGTTCTCAAACAAATATTAAAATTAAAGGAAAGTTTTAATCAAGAACTGGATTTTTATTTGTTTCTTACATTGGTAAAAATGCTCAGTTGAAGTTATGTGTATCATATTGTTTACGTATGAATTGCATTAATAATTATTCTTTTTTTTCGCTGCATTTTTATTTATTTTTTTAAACATTCTATAATGTACTAGTTTAAATTTTATGATCAACTACATAATTCAGTTGCAGTATAACCTTTGATTGTAACAAAATAAAAGTTTGATTTTGATTTAAATATGAAAGTATTTAAAGTATTTTGTAATCGAAAATAGACATATTGTCTGTGGTACGGGTTGGTTGGGTACGCGAGTGTTCTAAACTTTTGCAACTGCTCTTATAGAAAAAAAAGCCAAAGTATTATTTTTGCTGAAAATGCTTAAAATTTCTTCTTTTAAAACACTTTTCTTTTAACTTCATGTATATATTCTATTAAACTTGAAAATAATAATAAAATTAAAACTAAGTGATGACATGAATTAATATTTTAAGTACATTTATAGATTACAGAAACAATGTTTTATTTTTTCGTAGTTGAAGGAAAGTGATACATTTTATCAAGGATGTTGCTGCACAGTATGTTTGCAAATTGAAAAAAAAAAAACTTGGTTCTTAAATGAAGTTTCATTTTACAGAGTAAAAGAGTTAAATCATAACTTTAATGAAAATTCTGTTCATTTGTGTAACAAAATGTTTCTTTTAACATATCTACATTTAGTGATCACTGTAGTGAGAAAACCACTTTAATAAAATAAAAGTTTTAAGTTCATGCTCCGTTAAAATGTTCCTAGACTAACGAGATGTCAAAAATAAATATCACTTAATTTCTTACTGTTTTATTGCACCATAAAGTAAGAGCAAAATAAAAAATGTTATAAATGAATCATAAGATTAAACATTAGAAAAAAAATCAAATGACTTTTTAAAAAAAAGAATTTTTACCGCTTTTTATTGCAATTTACCAAGCGTTTGCAATTAAAATACCGTTTTCCAATAGCAAATAGGTAGGGTCCTCTAGCGGTGCTTTCGTTGTCAGCGGGAGAAACTGGTTGCCTCGCTGGTAATGAGTTTCGCTCCATTTCGGAAGGCATCTAGTTAAGGGGGCTATGACACAAACAATCAATCTCTTATGTGTCAAAAATTAGTCAATGTTGAGTCTACAGTAAAACTAATTTTGATTTGTAGCCATAACTCATTTTATATTTCATGAGGGGGGGGGGGGCTAAAAATCAATTTAGAATCTTGATATGGTTTTGGTACTAAAAAAACTATCTTTATTTTGTGACTATTTAAAAAAAAAAAAAGATTTTAATTTTTACCACCGTTGTGTTTTGAATTGCTCAAATAATATATATTACATGAATAAATGCTAGTTAAATAACAGGAAAAATGTTTACACATATTCCCCACATTATAGCTTTAAAATATCGTAATACAAATGGAATAAAATAAGCCATTTGTAAAGTACAAATAGTTTCACACTTCTTTCCTTCCTTGTATTAATAAGATTCATCAATGAAAATTAAAATTTAATAAAATTAAAAATAATGATCTTGATAAAAAGAGAGCTGATATTGCAATCCTTAATTGTTCTAAAGGAGGGGCACAGTAAAGGAAATTAATTAAATCCAAGGGGCTCTTTATTTCTTTATTTTTTTTTTTGGCATGGTTTCAAGAGTTTTTTTATTTATTTATATATTTATTTTTTTTTTTTTAGCTTACTGGTTAAGTGACTGCAAGGACATTTTTTTTCCTTCAAATCATTGTATCCGTTACTTTCAAAATTTTTAACATATATTTATTCTAACTGGCCAAACTACATTTTAGTTATGACAAGTAAATTTATTTACTGTTAAATTCATTTGCTGCATGCACACAAATATTCATTTAGCTTACTTAAAGTTTTTAAGAAAATATTCGCATAAATGTAAATGGCACTTGGTATTTTGCATAAATGTAAAATGAGGCTACACTAAATTGTTTGCTTTATTGCATCTTTGAGGCCTGGAATCAATAAAATTTTTAATAAGGAGCTGGGGTATTCGGTCCCACTGCTCCAGAAGAGCTCTTTCAACTGTTTAAAGAGTTTGTGGGGGTGGTAGCGGTCAGCAACTGTCTGCCCAGGTTGCTGTATTTTCATGTCCGCTGGCCATTCATTCCATTTCAATGATTTCTACTTTGAAAAATAAATCATCCAGCACGTTAGTATGATGTGACTCACAATTGTCCATTAGCGGGATGTCATCTCCTATTTCTGCAGCGTGAGGGATTACACTAGGTCTTAGGATCTCATTGCTATATCAGCAACTGGTCATTGGTGCTTCCATTAATGGGAAGGTTAGAATAAACCACAATGCCCCAACCCCCAAATCTGACACTTTCATGTACAAATGCAGGATTGTTTCTAGTGCCATGTTCCCACCAGATGGAAATATGTCTATTATCAGGATGAACAGAAAAACAAGACTCATTAGAGAAAAAAAAATTGTCGCTGTGTTGCTCACTCTAGGCGCGATAATCTCAGGCTGTTGATGCATACCATTGGTTGGTAAGCATACAGACCTATAGTGTAGAGCCTGTTTCAGACAGTTCAAGTCTAAACTGTGGTGTCACTAGCCAAGCAAAGATGCTGCTGAAGAAGAGTGGCATTCAAATTTCTTTGTCTCTGGGCCATTGGCATTACATATTGATCTTCATTGAGCATTATTACACGTCAACAACCTTGACCTGCTCTAGTGCCAACATTTCCAGGCTCCAAAAAATGGTTTCAGATCGTGAAAATTGCAATTTTTAAAAACTATAGTGAATTCTGCTTGTGTTTATCCCTCTCTACCCGACCAACAACTCTCCAAGATTCTCGGTTAAATGTCTTTGTTAAGAGATCTCATTCATCAAAACAACAGGCTTACTAAATGTCGATCATTCTTTTTTGCTTTGTATTTCATTAAGTTGAAAGCCCAGTTTCATACTGCCTCTAATGCATTGCTTTTGACATCTAGCTCAAAATCTGCATACACCGAAGTTTTGAAAATGAGAAAAATTTGCATTTGTGACTCTTCTTTTATTTAATGCGTAACTGTATTGTTATTTTATCTGAAACTTAAAGTATCCTTTTATTGTTTTGAGTAGTGTATGTAAGCCAGTACCAAGTATTTAAAAATGTAGCTTTTTTTTAAAGCAACTTTCAAATGTTCTTTTGTTGTTACTTCATTTTTTGAAGATATCTTCTGGCACCGAGGCACTTGATAGCCATCAAAATGTTCAGGTGGATCCTACCACACCTGAGAGGAGTTTACCAACAGTTCTCCAATCAACAATGAACAGTGAAGAACTATGTGAGGAAAAAATGAGCAATTTCTATCTTTATGGTCTTCTTTGGGCATGTTTACTGGCTCAAGTTTGGCTATATCCTTGGCTCTTCAATCTCCTATTTATTCCTTGCACATACATGGGTTTGAAATATGCAGGTGAGAATTAATACTTACCTTTGCACTTATAAATTGAAGTTGTAGATGAAAATTAATTACTGAAGTTTTTACAAATGTTTTGCAATTTTTTTTTTCATTTTTGACTTATTGCTCTTAACTTCTCATGGCTATATGAACAGGATATTTGATTAGTGTGTCAAATTCTTGATATGCACGATGAATCAGAAGTGTTGCCTGATTATATTTGTTGTGCACCAATTATTATAAGTAGATGTATGTTTGTTTGAATATATTGTAAGTACTTTTATTCATTTTTGTATAAGAGCATGTGTCTCAATAAACTTCAGCATGTGTCCTTGATAGCTTGGAGAATATCTAAGCAGTATTCCAGTTTCTGTCAAGTGCTCTTTAACGTATCTTCTATATACACAATAGCTTGTGTGTACAGAATTTTTGTTTTTCCTTTTAGTTCAAAATATGTTTCTTGTTCCTGAAATATTGTAATATATTTTTGCAGTATCCCCAACAAGTGTGGGGAATTTGCAATTGCGATTCTAATCAGAACTGTTGTCGAAAACCATTACTTAACTCGCATTGTTTTAACGATGAATTCACCTTTCATGTCAGTAAAATAGTAAAAAGGCATAATCAATACAAGCAGCCGTGTCTACTGTAACGGAAAAAAAATGGCGCATGGGAGCTGGAATACTGCTTAGACATTTTCGGAGCTACCAAGGTTGTTGAAGTTTACTAAGGTACATGGCTTTATACAAAGATTTATAACAGTACTTAAAATATATTTAAACAAACATGTGTATAATTATAATAGTTTTAGCAAACTAAAACTGAACAAAAACATAGATGTGAAAAAGTGGCCAAGTTCAGTAGAACAATCAACCTTCAGAGTAGTTGGTGTCACACATAACACCAAGTTGCATTGCAGATACCAAGTTGCATTGCAGATATTATAATTATAGTTGTAAGAGTGTCCAATGGTTCTTCAAATCATTTAAAAACAATTTGTCCCTTTCTCTGGTATCGGATTTTTAATTTGGCAAGTTTTAGTTGCCAATGAATTACATTCGAAAAACTCTTCCAAATAGAAGTTTCTAACAGGTAATTAGTTAGTAAAATCATGTGGCAAGCTATAATAGTTAATTTTTAATTGTCTTCTTGTCATCTTCTTGAATGTTAATCTTAATAAAAACTTGCCGAGTTAGAAATCCGATATCATAGAAAGTAACAAATTGTTTTAAAATGAATTGAAAAACATTATACACTCCTACAGCCAGGGCCCAATTTACATTTTGAATCACTATAGGCACAAGTCATGTTTAGGGGCCCCTCACTCAAATAAAAAATTTTTTGAATAGAACATTCAGTATGTGTTTGTAAAACTTGCCAGTCACACCAAAATTTGGGGGCCCCAAAAGCTCAAAAACTAATTTGTTTTTCAAAGGTCAAAGAGTAAGAATAACATTTGGGAGTCCCCAACATGCAAAATGATTTTGTTTTTAAATTACAAAATGTTTGAATAAAATCTGGGGGCCCCTAAAGTGCAAAATCGATTTTGTTTTTCAAATTTAAATTGTCAGACCAAAATTTCAGGGCCCCCAAAGTAAAAATTCCTTGTGGTTTTAAAATAATTTAATAATACAAATTTTCTGTGAAGCAACAGAACACTAACAGTTTGTTTTTGAAAGATGCTATTTTTAGATATTTTTCTAAAAAGTTTTAAATTACAAAAAAAAATTTAAAAAAATGATAATAATAACCAAAATTACGGGGCCCCTCAAATTGGGGGCTTTAGGCCCGGGCCTCACCGGCCTAATGGTAAATAAGGCCCTGCCTACAGCTATGATTAAAATATGTGCTATAGAACTTTACACCCCTTAAATTTCAACTCTTTTATCATTGGTGACACAGACTACACCGAATGTCATTTGTTCTGCTGAATTGGTCCCTCTTTTTCATTTATATTTTTTTTTCAGATATCATTAAATTTTGAAAAGCTAAATTATGGGTTGTGTACTTATTTAGACTATTAAATGAAAAAAAAATCTGCTTAACAAATGCATGACCTTTTACTGTTTGTTTTCCTTGCGTTTAAACGGCAATGTTTTTTATTAGCAATTTGTATATTCTCCATAACGGTGAAATCTTAGAGCATGTGCCCCATTCAGTGTTTCTTTTTTTTTGACATGCTTTTCTATTTTTGGTAAAGTAGCCAAATCAGAGTGAAAGTACAATAAAAACTTTTTGGAGTTATAAAAAGTATAGTTTGGAACATTTCCATGCTATACTTGTAGCTGTAAGATTCTGTTACTGCCAGCTTAGAACTTGCCTGACATGTTGCCATGTGTCTAGATGAGGATATTTCAATTCTTTGTTTGGTCTTTCAAATGAAAACCAATTAACCAACCAAAGGTTTAACTTCAACTCAATACCATCTATTGGTTACAGAATACAAGCAATAATTATTAATCCAATGCTGAATTTGAATAAAGTTCCTTAACATTCATTTGATATTTCATGACTTCAAAAAAATTAGGTAAACATAGAAACTACGCAATAAATATATTTAGTGATTGTGGTGAGAGTTTAGCCCTAAACCGATTTATTATTAGTTCCCATTTATTAATTATTTTCCTACCAGCACGACCATTATTGTTTATGTCAACTGCAGAAAAATTTGGCTTACATTTGAAATTGTGAGGTATGTACTGATGAATATGCTAGGAACTTCAAACCAGTGGTGTAATCCTGAAAAAAAAGTTGGGGGGACGAGTATGCATACAAAGATAAGCAATTGTTATCAAAAGTGGGAGGGGGGGGGGACAAGATACTGATAATCATGGAAAGTCTTTAGGTTCACTCTGTATATCTGACACACATAATAAATGTCCAATCTTTTGATGTTTATATAAATATGATATTTTCCATTTCTAATAACTCACAACCTTAGTGCTTCTGACAATGATATCCTAACTGCGAATAAGTATGTCCAAATTACTTTCCCAGGTCGTTAATTTCCACAGAAGTTGTGGTGCTTTTTTCTTTGTACATTGCTCTGAAAAATTTTTGCATTTATTGTTTCATTTATTACTATGTAAAATTACATACCACTTTTTCAGCAATAAAATTTGGTGCTGTCAAATTTGGACAAGAAAAATTACGGTATGCTTTAGATGTATTTGGCACTACATTTGAACAAAGGAAAGATGCACTCATTCCTGCACCTTTGCGAGGATTATGGCGAATTTTTTTGCTTGGGGATAGAAAGGTGAGTGAATTATTTCTGTCAATGTAGTTTAATCAAATAATAATGAAACTGAATGACATTGAAGTCATTTTTTTTATTGTCCTGAAATTTTCAAGACAATGGCCAGTGATTACTGGTCTTTATTTAGATGTGGCTGCATTCAGGTACAGATCTTTAGCTTTTATTTCACTATACAAGTCAATTTTGTTAAACTTTGTAATAATGTAAGAAAATATATGAATTTAAAGTACAAGAAAGATAAAATACTTAAGACTTAAATGTGGGAGAAAAGAACATCTTTGGTATTTTCAAGGTTGTTTTATTTGTAATTTATTGTTCATTTTCCTACTCTTTTTTTTTCTTTAAGTAAAAAAAAAAAGCGTTTAGGTGGGAAAAAGCATTAATCATAAGATTTTGCAGTAACGGGGAAAATTTGTTAAAGTTATAAAATTTTATTCTAAGTTACCAGGTTGAATATCAATATGAGTTTCACCATTTTGTAAAGCATCACCTCTTGCTGGAATGGCAAATTCTATGAAATAGTGTACTGTTACTCCAGCTACACAAAAGTAGTTTTCAAGAGCATGTCCCAACTTTTAATGTTTGAGGAAAATTTAAAATTTATGCAACAATTGTAAAACAATGAGTTTAAAAAGAAAGTACTTATCTTTTAAAATATTTCCTCCTTTTAAAATTTTATGTTCATTCATATCCTACAGGAATATGGAACAAATGTTTTTAACATTAGTCTTGTGTAATTTAGTTCCATCCTACTAAAGTTTTTCAGCTTATTTTTAATTTTCTTTCCAACATAACACCATAATTTAGCAGTGCAAATTATCTTTTCATTTCAATTTACTTTTTAAAACAATGATTTATTTTGAATCTGTAATTTTCATTAGGGTCGAAATTTTATTTCCAAGTTTCACGCATGTCAAATAGAACTTTTTCTTGTCACAATAATATAGAAAATAGTTATAATTCGGAAAATGACCTTCAGAGTAAAAAAGATGGTACTGTGGCATGATGCTATTACATTATCGCATTTAGTAGTGAAGTTTTTACATTTTTTAGATGAGAAAGTACAGGTCCTAGTGTGGTCATACTGGCTGAACATGCTTGAGACTGTTCTCCTTAGACATAAAACAGATGAGTCAATCAGTTGGCTCTCTGTGTCTTAAAATATCTTTAAATTTAGCATATATTTGTACCTGCTTATCTGTTTAGTTTCTTATAGCTTAGTTTTGGTAATTTGCTACTCATAACAAGATAAATCCTGAAAAAGTGTAGGAAAGATTCAACACAACTATACAGCATTAAGATAACCTTTGTGTTAAAATACAATAACCCCTCGTTATACCGCACCTCATTATATCGCTCGTTCGGATATATTGCGCTTTTTCTTTGTCTCCCAAAATTTTAAGTGTGAGGTCTCAAAAGTACCCTTTTTCCTACATTAATCAAAGCAGTCGCTTCTGAATTTGCTGCAGTTAAAAGTTGCAAAAATTCTCTTCCCACTCCACAATTTACACGCCTGCAGACTGATTCTACTCAATCCAGGTGATGTTTTATTTGACATTTCTTTTTGAATTGATCCTAATGCCCATTGAATGAGAGAGACAGATTCTTAATAATAATAGCAAATAAAGCAGTTTAGTTTTATTTGCTATTATTAAGAAAGTTGTCATTATGTAAGATTAAACTACGTTGACACTCAATTTACTTGTACTTTTCGAGTTATTTCTAATATCATCTGTTATATCTCGCATTCGGACACATCGTGCGTTTTTGCTGTCCCCCAACAAGCGCGATATAACGAGGGGCTACTATATGGAGGGGTCAGAGCAACAACCAACCAAGTCCAAAAAAGTAACAGCTGAGAAAAATTGAGTTAAAGTTTAAATAAACTTTTACACCCTTTGATCTATGAAATAATTTTTTTTTACTTAAGTAGTTGAAATCCATAGAAAAATTTTGGTTCAAGAAAATTGTTATTGGGAATAATGGATTTTTTAAAATTAACAAGCAAACTTTTTTTTGTGGACTTGGTTGGATGTTGCACTGAACGTTTTTCAGCTCTTGGCTTTGCAATATCCAACCAACGCCACAAAACTTAAATTTGACAAAAAAAACTCTATTATATTACATTTTCAAGGTGAAAATATAATAATTTATTACATTGTCATAGTGGCAGAGGATAATAGATTCAATTAATGAACAGTCAAATTTAAAATTCTTATTTATTACGGAACACTCATACAGATAAAAGATACGGGTAGTTACAGGTAAAAGATTTCATCATTGTCCTCATTAACTTCCTCATCTACTTCCAAATTTCTTCTTCTTGTAGTAACTTCAACTGGTAAGTTCTTGAAATATCGGTGGTGGTGGTGGGGGGGGGGGGGATGAGTATGTAAGGGAAAAGAGTGCATGTCATCTTTTTTTGCTTGTGTGACCAGTCTACGGTTTGGATAGAGAGGGCTCTGTAGTACTTCAACAAGTGATTGTAAGTGTAATCCCTTTTTTATTTTTGAATTTTTTCTTTGTTTTGTTGGGGCATACTGCTTTAAATCCAACTGTCTGAAAGGTTCTTCTTTACATAATGAGTGTTTGAAGAACACAGTGAAAGGTTCTCCTTTAACAAGTCCGATCCATCTTATGTTTAACCAATTGACAGGTTCCCCGTCAGTTCCTTTTTTCGGTAATCTACATTTTCTTCCAGTTCTTTTACACTTAAAAACTCTTCTCTTTTCATTTGGTGAACCACAAAACGTGGATTCTTGCGTTTTGCCGATTTTATTACTTCAAACCAGTCCTCTGGAACATACAAGTTGTTGTGTTTCAGACTCGCTCTCTCAATCATGCCAAAGTCAGTGTCATTTGGAAGGTATGCGTGACCTGGCACCATGTACATGAGGTCAATGTTCTTGGCAGTGATTTCGGGACCGTATACTAGTTTTAACATAGTAAGACAGGTCTTAATATTGCGGTTTTGGCCACCACAACTGTCTGAAAACATTGTTATATTTTCATACTCCTTGGCATTTTCCATTATGTGTTTCTTCAAACAGCTGGATATGTCTTCAGCACCTCTTCCTCCTTCAGTTTCGTCATATGTATACATCAGAGCTGCCAAGTGTTCCGAATTTTCCGGATTCGTCCCGATTTTTTTACCCTGTTCCGAAAATACGATTTCTCCCCCCAAAATCCGATTTTTTGGGAAGAAAGAAAGTTATTCTACCCTTTTTCCCCCTTTTTTGTTGTGATGAAACAGCTATGCCTTTCGCACTAAAACGCAAATTCTGCTGTTTTATGAGCCTGAAACAGCAATGTTTTAATTAAACTGCACCAAATGGAGGAAATACAGTCGAACCTCCATTTAACGAAACTCTATTTTGCGAATTTCTCCATTTTACGAATTTTTTTCCTTGGCCGTAAGAATATTTAAGGTTTTCCATGTAAAAAAACCCTCCAAATAACAAAGCACATTCTCTATTTAACATACTTTTTTCTGATAATATAAAAAAAAAATTCCCACCCTATTTTTGAAGTATTTCTTTCTTTAAAAACTTTTACTAAAGCTTCTGCACACTATCTGTTAAAATAAATATAAACATTTTTTTTAGAGTAGTGAATAAGTTTAATTCTAGATTATAGTGGTTATTCTTTGTTTTATCCTTTCTTAAGTGAAAGAATAAAAGTAAACTGCTATAATTATTATTACATGATATGTAGAGCTTCTATTAGTTTAAAAGGAGTTCTCGTGTAGCCAAAGTATTATAAAAAATGTAAATCTCTATTTAACGAATTTCTCCATTTAACGAACTTTTCCGCTGGATTTTGCGACTTCGTTAAATAGAGGTCCAACTGTACTTCTAATTTCCAATTTTTTACGCATTTCCGAAATCCAACTGCATCCGCTAGTAAAAACAATCTAATTTTTTTTACTACATATTTCGACCACTTAGACGTCAATAATTTTGTGTTCACCATTATTTTTATTCTTTCTTTAATTGTTTATTTTTGTAATAGAGGACTTGACGCACCCATTCGGAAATTGCAATCGAGGTGCATCTGAGTTCATTCAAACCGACACTTTGTAAGAATTAACCTTAATTTTTAGCAGGCTTTATATTTGGTTAATGAAGAATTTGGAAAATGAAATTGATTTAAAAGGTTGTTAAAAGCATTTTGAATGGTGTTAGAGTCTGCAAATTATGGCAGGGTTCACGCTAGGCTGCGCGATCGCGCGATTCCCGCAATATTTTTTGAAATCCCACTCAAAAATTTTTTCTTTAGGCTTAAACTTTAAAAATCCCACTTAAAATTTTGGTCAAGGAGGAAAATCCCACCTTGTATTTTTCCCCAGTGTGAACCCTGCATGGGATCCTATACTGGAGAGATTGGGTTACAGCTGGGAAATTTGTGAGTTACCACAATTCAGAGGTTTCAGACATTTTATTTAGTCTTTCTTAAAATGTTGGCAATCATGTCAGTTATTTTGTCTGTTAAATATTGTAGAGCCTCATTAATATTATAGTTCTAAAAATATTTACTGAAAATAATTTTTGCTTTCCCACTTTTCATATATTTTCATACGTATTTAAAAATACACTTATATCCACTTTAGTAATAGAGTTTTTTCTTTCATGTCAAGTACTCATACGGTATTTTTATGAAATAAAAAATATTAATCAAAAATATTAAGGGACTTTCTAAATCTAGCTAACAAAAGGATACATTCTAAACTGAGAAAAATATTTTATAAGCAGACCACGAGAAAAGCCTTGCATAGCAAACTGCTTTGTAGCTCAATCAATAGAAAATTTAACCAAGAATGAAGGAGAGTGATTTATATACTATATGATATCCATTTAATAGCTGCCACTGCTTTTGGGTTTTTAATTTTTTTAATGGTCCTTCCAAAAGATAAATTTTATTCCAAAAGAATAAAAACAGATTTTTTTTTTAATTTCAAAAGAAGGTAAAAACAAATTGTATTAAATAATCTTACATGACTTTTATTAAAAGTTTTTTTTACGCATGAAGTGTTCCTATTTTTCCCCTGAAGTGTTCCTAATTTTTGTCTCCCAGGGTTGGCAGGTATGATACATACGAGCGGTAGAACAGTGCACTCCGAAGTTGTAAACATACATGTTCCTCTTATAATAAGCCATTGATGTACTAAGTTTAGGAAAGGGGAGTGCTTTTTGCAGATCAAAAGTGCAAACATACAAATCTGTAGGTGGGGGGACGTCTTCATTTTGATTGAGCACTAGCTGTTCCTTCACATTTGAACCGAGTTATTTTAAGACATTTCTAGCTGTTTCAGCAAGAACTAAATGTATCTCTTTACTTTTTTTCAGTTCCTCTTTTTTATCTTCATCATTTTCTGTCTTGATAGTCAATTCCAGCTCATCACATGTTTTGCAAGTATTTTTTACAGGGGGTTTAAAATGTAAATTAAATTTTTTTGAAAAAACATTGTAGTAATAAAAATAATTTAACTTTGTGCAAGTAAACAATAATAATAAAATTACACGTTAATTTAAAGCACAAATGAGCAATAAAATGCAGACATATGTTTCGGGATTGCTTGGAATCCCTTTTTCAATGCGACAGGGAGCTTCTAGATGCAAAACATCCAAATGAAGCAGACAGAACAACAAAAACAAAGCTTATATAGCCTAAGAATTATCTGTAAACCAATGAGAATAAAGGCAGCGTGAAGTGGAAGTAGAAGTAGCAGGAAGACACCAATAAGAGAGCAACAAATGAATCCAGTTGAAAGTACAGGAAGTAAAAAGGAATATCAATAAAAATAAAGCAAAAAAGACAACAGCATGCATAAAAATTGCAAAAATAATAAAATAAAATACAAAGAATAAAATTGAAATAAAAATAAGTACAGAAACTACCAAAACAAAATGCAAAACAAAGTACACATGTAAAGGAGGGGGAGGGGAGGGAGGGGGGAAGGAGAAAAATAGACACAAAAAAGGAAAACAACAAGAAAACCTAGAAAGAACAACAAATTAAAGAAATTTATGCCAGACCTGTGAAAAATAAGGAGTTGAGGAAGAATCATTAACCAAATTAGAACTATTCCTGTTAATATGATAAGCTTCCCAAAAGTCAAGCTCTAAAGGGGAAGAACATTTTTGAATAATTTTACCAGAATTGAAATCAAAAGAGTGGTTGGAATTCCAACAATGTTGAGCAATGCTAGACTTATTTAACTCTTGCTTTCGTACATAACCTTTATGCTCATTTAAGCGAATTTTCAGAGCACGTTTCGTCTGCCCAATGTAAGAAAGGCCGCAACGGCAACTAATTTGGTAAATACCCCAAGTGTTAAGTTGATCGACAGGATCCTTAAGAGAAGAGAAGGAAAGTTTGTTACTAGGAGCAAAAACGACTTGAAATTGAAACCTTTTTAGGATTTTAGCAATACGGAAACTGACAGAATGAAAGAATGGTAACACAACCAAATTCTTTCTAGAAACCACATTATTGGGACCAGAAGTTTTCTTAGAAAGTTTGTTATGAATAGAATCAATTAAAGAGTGAGAAAATCCTCTATCAACAGCTACAGCTTTCAGATAGTTGAGTTCAATCTTGAGAAGCTCAGGAGAAGAGCAAATATTAATAGCACGATGGACCAGAGCATTAAAAGCCGAATATTTTTGGTTGGGAGGATGAGACGACAGTCTGTGAGGAGGTAAAGAAACAGCAAAAGGTTTACGATAGACAGAAGTAGTGAAACCAGACTCACTCTTAGAAATAAAGACATCAAGAAACACGAGGCTACTATTAAGTTCTTTCTCACAAGAAAACTGGATATTAGGATCAATGGAGTTCATAATAGAAAGAGCATCATCAATACCTAACAAGTTACTGTCCGTTAGGACAAAACAATCATCCACATAACGAACATAAAATTGAAATTGCAATTTCTGGAACAGTTTTTCCTCAAAATAATGCATATAGAAATCACTTAAAATAGGACTAAGAGGACTTCCCATAGCCAGGCCATCTACCATAGCATAGAATTTACTATTAAATACAAAAGTGCTCTGTTGCAAGCACACACGAGTAAGGAAAACTAATTCCTCAATTTCCACAGAAGTAAAATGGAATTCAGAAAGCCTTTTCCTGAGGCAAGTCAAAGCGCCATCAACAGGAACATTAGTAAACAAAGAATTAACATCAAAAGAGGCCATAACTGAATTATTCGGAACGAAGTTATGAAGTTTCTTAACAAAATCGGTGGAATTTTTAACAGTGAAAACATTCTGACTTCTAAGTGGAGAAAACACAGAAACTAAATACTTGGAAAGTTTATATGAAGCAGTGCCAATATTGGAAACAATTGGTCTGAAAGGAATACCTGCCTTGTGTACCTTTGGTAAAGCATAAAAACGTGCACAATTAGCAACAGAAGGAATCACAGACCGTTTAGCAATCAAAGGAGTAGAATGAACAGACTTAACAGCAGAAGAAATAGCTTTTAACTCTTTGTCACTAGGATCTTTATATATTTCAGAATAAGGACCAGAAGCAATTAAGTCATCAGTTTTTTCAACATAAGATGATTTATTAAGAACAACAATCTGACCACCCTTGTCTGCTTTGGTATTGACCAAATCAGAATTGGAAACTAAATTATTGACACATCGTTTCACAGAATGGGTAAAACCAGTATTAGGAACTTTTGAATTGAAATCAACATTGGAAGCAATAAGATGCCGAACCGACTCTTTTTGAGTGGAAGTTAAGGCACTAAATTTGAAAGCTTTTTCAACCGGAGCGATAAGTTCAGAAAAAGAAGGCTTTTTAGCCAAAGCAAAATTGTTATTACATTTCAGAGCATTGATTTCATTACTATTCAAAGGAAATTTCGAAAGATTTACAACCGTGTTCCGTGTCATTTGAATCGTTACACAACTTAGTAAATTTCTTATTTAAAGTAATCCGACAGTCACAAAATTACTTTAAATAAGAAATTTACTAAGTTGTGTAACGATTCAAATGATCCTGTTCCGGCTGATTTGCCTCTTGTTAATAGGAACACGGTTGTAAATCTTTCGAAATTTCCTTTGAATAGTAATGAAATCAATGCTCTGAAATGTAATAACAATTTTGTTTTGGCTAAAAAGCCTTCTTTTTCTGAACTTATCGCTCCGGTTGAAAAAGCTTTCAAATTTAGTGCCTTAACTTCCACTCAAAAAGAGTCGGTTCGGCATCTTATTGCTTCCAATGTTGATTTCAATTCAAAAGTTCCTAATACTGGTTTTACCCATTCTGTGAAACGATGTGTCAATAATTTAGTTTCCAATTCTGATTTGGTCATTACCAAAGCAGACAAGGGTGGTCAGATTGTTGTTCTTAATAAATCATCTTATGTTGAAAAAACTGATGACTTAATTGCTTCTGGTCCTTATTCTGAAATATATAAAGATCCTAGTGACAAAGAGTTAAAAGCTATTTCTTCTGCTGTTAAGTCTGTTCATTCTACTCCTTTGATTGCTAAACGGTCTGTGATTCCTTCTGTTGCTAATTGTGCACGTTTTTATGCTTTACCAAAGGTACACAAGGCAGGTATTCCTTTCAGACCAATTGTTTCCAATATTGGCACTGCTTCATATAAACTTTCCAAGTATTTAGTTTCTGTGTTTTCTCCACTTAGAAGTCAGAATGTTTTCACTGTTAAAAATTCCACCGATTTTGTTAAGAAACTTCATAACTTCGTTCCGAATAATTCAGTTATGGCCTCTTTTGATGTTAATTCTTTGTTTACTAATGTTCCTGTTGATGGCGCTTTGACTTGCCTCAGGAAAAGGCTTTCTGAATTCCATTTTACTTCTGTGGAAATTGAGGAATTAGTTTTCCTTACTCGTGTGTGCTTGCAACAGAGCACTTTTGTATTTAATAGTAAATTCTATGCTATGGTAGATGGCCTGGCTATGGGAAGTCCTCTTAGTCCTATTTTAAGTGATTTCTATATGCATTATTTTGAGGAAAAACTGTTCCAGAAATTGAAATTTCAATTTTATGTTCGTTATGTGGATGATTGTTTTGTCCTAACGGACAGTAACTTGTTAGGTATTGATGATGCTCTTTCTATTATGAACTCCATTGATCCTAATATCCAGTTTTCTTGTGAGAAAGAACTTAATAGTAGCCTCGCGTTTCTTGATGTCTTTATTTCTAAGAGTGAGTCTGGTTTCACTACTTCTGTCTATCGTAAACCTTTTGCTGTTTCTTTACCTCCTCACAGACTGTCGTCTCATCCTCCCAACCAAAAATATTCGGCTTTTAATGCTCTGGTCCATCGTGCTATTAATATTTGCTCTTCTCCTGAGCTTCTCAAGATTGAACTCAACTATCTGAAAGCTGTAGCTGTTGATAGAGGATTTTCTCACTCTTTAATTGATTCTATTCATAACAAACTTTCTAAGAAAACTTCTGGTCCCAATAATGTGGTTTCTAGAAAGAATTTGGTTGTGTTACCATTCTTTCATTCTGTCAGTTTCCGTATTGCTAAAATCCTAAAAAGGTTTCAATTTCAAGTCGTTTTTGCTCCTAGTAACAAACTTTCTTTCTCTTCTCTTAAGGATCCTGTCGATCAACTTAACACTTGGGGTATTTACCAAATTAGTTGCCGTTGCGGCCTTTCTTACATTGGGCAGACGAAACGTGCTCTGAAAATTCGCTTAAATGAGCATAAAGGTTATGTACGAAAGCAAGAGTTAAATAAGTCTAGCATTGCTCAACATTGTTGGAATTCCAACCACTCTTTTGATTTCAATTCTGGTAAAATTATTCAAAAATGTTCTTCCCCTTTAGAGCTTGACTTTTGGGAAGCTTATCATATTAACAGGAATAGTTCTAATTTGGTTAATGATTCTTCCTCAACTCCTTATTTTTCACAGGTCTGGCATAAATTTCTTTAATTTGTTGTTCTTTCTAGGTTTTCTTGTTGTTTTCCTTTTTTGTGTCTATTTTTCTCCTTCCCCCCTCCCTCCCCTCCCCCTCCTTTACATGTGTACTTTGTTTTGCATTTTGTTTTGGTAGTTTCTGTACTTATTTTTATTTCAATTTTATTCTTTGTATTTTATTTTATTATTTTTGCAATTTTTATGCATGCTGTTGTCTTTTTTGCTTTATTTTTATTGATATTCCTTTTTACTTCCTGTACTTTCAACTGGATTCATTTGTTGCTCTCTTATTGGTGTCTTCCTGCTACTTCTACTTCCACTTCACGCTGCCTTTATTCTCATTGGTTTACAGATAATTCTTAGGCTATATAAGCTTTGTTTTTGTTGTTCTGTCTGCTTCATTTGGATGTTTTGCATCTAGAAGCTCCCTGTCGCATTGAAAAAGGGATTCCAAGCAATCCCGAAACATATGTCTGCATTTTATTGCTCATTTGTGCTTTAAATTAACGTGTAATTTTATTATTATTATTGTAGTAATACTTCATTTTCACTGGTTCTTTATTTTCTTCAGAATACATTTTGACATATAGATCGTACATTTTCCTTATGTTTAGATCACTGCTTAGATACTTTTTGTTTTTGTTATCTTTTCGGGTATAATGACTTTGGTAGCTAGGGAACAATTTGATGTGTCTTACAACTTCTCTGTCATCGATTTTGTTCGATGCTAGGGGGTTTTCCTCGATTATCTGTGATACCAAACGCCTTCTCCTTAGTCAGACACCCGTACAAGCGAGACCAACCAATTTTTAAAGTACTGAGGAAAATTTTTTTACAAACTCTTATATCCTCTTTACCATTAGGAATAAAGTAACTAAATATCGTTGTTTTGGCATGTCCACTGCCATCTCTAGGCCGAGCCCTAGTCGGCAGTGATTTATGTACTAAACCTCTTAAAAAAGCATTTTGTTTTGAGTAGTCACCCAACTCCCAAAATGTATCAAAAAACTTCTTCAAAATATCTGGAGAAGAAAACTTATCTGAGCATTTTCTCGGGCATTTGCAGTCCTCAGGGCCGAACAACACCTCGGGAACATTTTTTTTTCGCGAAGAAGTGTACGACTTTCCTTGGTTTTTGCGACTTTTCCTGTTGTTCCTTTGCCAATCTTCCTCTTTTCTCATCCTTTTCCTCCCTCGCCTTTCATTATTTGGGATTTCTGAAACAGAAACAAGACTGTTATAGAAATCCTGAATAATGAACATAAATTCACACGAAAACCATCAATTAAAATCATTGGGATTAATGTTTTTGTGATAACGGCTTTTGATTTAAGTCATAGGCCTAGGCTTACCTTCAGGATTTGGTACGGAGTTTTCCATTTCCTCATGCAGGTCGCCAGGAGCTTCATTATCCTGCTGCAAAAATTCATGTTCTGCACCGTCCCCATTGTTGCCACTAGGTTGACCTAAAAGAACAGGAACTTGTTAAAAAGCAATAACATACAGTTCCTTGATGCAGTTTTTTCTACAAAATATAAAATTAGCGATAGAAAAGAAATTGTCGAAATACTTTTCATTGTGTTGATAGCCTTCTACGAGCAACCTCTTATAGAAGCAAATTACTTTTTAAATATTTGTTTTTAAAGTTCTTAAAAAAGTTTTGTAGTCTTTCTAGTGGCTAACAGTTATTTTTATACATTAAATAGGCAAGGTGAATTACTTATAGAATTACCTTCCGAAGAGGGTCCAGGCACAGGAGCGTGTTTTTCAGATGGTCGATTGTAGACCAGGTGCTTTGGTAGACGTTTCAAAATATTATCTTCAAACTCGGAATCTACAACAAAAAATTTAGACTAATACAGAGCTTGAACTGTTTCAAGTAAATCCATGTTTTGGTCTGCAACCTAAATTCAACCAACACAATCCAATAACATGAAGTCAATGAATGGCTATAGCCATAACAAAATAAAGTCAAGATAAAACCTTAATCAAACTTGACAATGTATATATTTTTATTTAAGTATGATTAATGTCAAAATAAAACCAGTACATAATATTCCCCAACCGGAAACTAACCTTAAAATGAGTTTCTTGTTGCTCCAAACAAAAGCCAGACAAGTTAACTCATTCATAACTAAATGATTAAATACTATAAACTAATAATAATTCTTAACTTATATGTTGTAATAAATGTTATAAGCCTTACCTTCATCGCTTCCTGGACTCCAATCACTGTCAGAACTCATTTTAAAACAACCCAAACAGAAGATAGATCAACATAACCTTAAAAAATTGGACTTGGTTGGTTGTTGCTCTGAAACTTGGTTGCAGTCTGTCAGAGCACAAACAAACTAACGCATTCTGGTGGCGAATTATTGAACTTTGGACTTGGTTTGATATTGCCCTGAATAAAACTCAATTTTAGACACACGTTACCATAGGAAACTAAAAAAATCTAAATTTTGGACTTGGTTGATTGTTGCTCTGACCCCTCCAATAGCAGTTTGTCTTTAAATTTATTAGTATTTGTTTTTATTATTATTTGTTAGTTATATAATATTTTATTGTATCCTGTTTATGAAGGTGTGCACTTTATAAAAGATATAAATATTTGCTCAGTGTTACTTATGAGTTTTTTTTTTCAGTTTCTAATACTATTAGACTCATCCATTGATACATTTACTAGCATCATGGCTATTTTTGCAGTTTTCCTATTTGCAGTTATTGGAACAATTTTTCTCTCAGTTCAAGTAAGTTAAAGCAATATTCCTATATTTAAATCAACTGATAGGCTTTTGTTGATACTGCTCACTTTTATTTATTTATTTATTTTTTCATCATAAAGAAAAATTTTCCACAGAAATTCTGAAGATAAGTATAATCGCTCTTTTAGTTTTTGCAAAAAAAAAAAAAAAAAGTCAAAATTGTAATAGCTGTTCTAGTTTCAATTACTTCTATTAATAAACTTCCTAATTTTTACCGTTCTTTGCTTACACGCTGAAGATGAGAATGCTCAATTTTAGTACATCGCTGTGAATGTGTAGTAATCTTGTTGCATCTGTTTTTGGATTCCTGTATTTTTTTTTTTTACAAAACATGCTTAAAAGAGTACTAAATGTTTTTTTCCTCCGCCAAAAGTAAATAATAATTAAATAAAAGCATGGTGCACAGGGTTATATCAGTTTTAACCATGGGGGTTTAAACCAGTGACTTTAACCGGTTTAAACCGTCCTGGGGAATATCAATTTTGACCAGTTTTGACCACTGAAATTCAATATTCAATTTATTTAATACCAATAAATATTTTTTTACTATCATATGCCCAAACTAAGTTAACATTTGTTAAAATTGTCATAATATAAATAAAGTAACAATAAACACCAAATATAAAACAGTCACATCATAATGATATAACACAAAGATGCAACAAAAATGTTTTAATTATTTTTTTACACAAGCTCTTATATAACTTATGCTGAATTTAAAAAACGATTACAAGTAACAAGTTTTGCTGTTGCCTCTAAATTTAGATAGTTTCGTAATTTATTTTGCATTAGTCCAAACTTAGAAAATATTCTTTCTATTGATGAAGAGCTAGCACAACAGTTCATAGGTGTAATGCGAATTCAACGATTTATGCTTTTAACTGCAACTCATGTTTTATGTTTTTAACTGCAACTCATGTTTTATGTTTTTAATTGCAACTCATGTTTTATGTTTTTAACTGCAACTCATGTTTTATGTTTTTAACTGCAACTCATGTTTTATGTTTTTAACTGCAACACATGTTTTATGCTTTTAACTGCAACTCATGTTTTATGTTTTTAATTGCAACTAGTTTATATTTTTACAATTTCATGGTCAATTTTTCAATTTCTAACATTCCTATAGTAAAAGCATATTTTATTAATGAGCCTTGGAAACTTGTCAGTGTATTATTTATTAAACTACATTGTTATTTTCCTTATTATATTAGGTGCAAAGAAAATTGCTAAAATTAGGACTGTTTCTTAAAACCAATTTTAACAGTTTGACCACTTTGACCAGTTTTGGACAGTTAAAACCACTGTTATCCAGTGTCTTGGTCAAAACAGTTTTGACCAGTTAAAATTATAGCCCTGATGGTGCATGAAGTAAACACTTATTGCCCTATTTAAAGCATAATTTATGAGCTAAGTGGTAGGTTTAACGCAAACAATATAAACACAAACTATTTTTATTTTTATTTTAGTTATTTAAGCAAATATCACATCTTCTTATGTCTGAGGCAAAAATTGCTTGTATCTATTAGAGTGCAAATAATGGAAGGCATCAGTGTATTCTCAATTTCTTAGTGTGGATTCTAGGCTGTCATAGCTTGTTTGCTGATTTTATGCTTTGAACTCAAAATATGTTTCTTGTAGATTATGCTCCAAAAACATTGTAATATACATTGGTGTGATATAAAATCTCCAAGTGGTATAGTATAAATCCCATAATGTAACAAAGAATAAATTAATTTTTAGAACTGAAATTGGTTGGTAGAGCATTGGTTTAAGGAACGTATGTGTGTAATCGGCGGTTTAGCTGCAGACTAAAGTATGTTGTATTTATTTAGTTAAATCAACAATAGTTTATTCTGACTTGTATGTTTTTGTTGCCAATTTCGTCCCAAATGTGCTTAATCAGAGAAACCACTGATGAACGTGCTGGCAGCAAATCAACTCTCTATAGAGCATGTGTTGTAACAGCAGTAGGATGAGGCCTTTTTAAGGATGTCTTGGCATATAGTAACAAAGATCTTTTGCACTGAAAAAGGATCTCTTTGAAATCCTAAATGTGTCTGCAATTTTTATTTGATAAGCATTTTTTGATTTCTTGTTAAAGATTCTATTCCTTAAGTCATGGATAAATTTTGGAAATTCATCTTTTTTTCATGCCATCATCTAATTACTCATTTTTGTCACATTTTTAGGTAAAAATATGATTTTTTTTCAAAATAAATGTTCTTTAAATTTTGCTTCATTTGTTTTAAAAACTAAAAGTAAGCATTTTAAAATTCACAAATATGAACATACAAACACTTCAATTTTATTGTTTTCTTATTGTTCAAAACTAGAGATTTACTGTATCCTATTGTCTTCCTTGAAACAGATATTATCAATAAATAATTGTTCATTATTTCTTTGATGATAATACCGAAAACATTTATGCAACTATAATAAGTCACAATGTACTCTTGGTCTGGATTTAAAATTTTAACGGTCAGTAAAACAAGAAGGTGGTTAACAAGTGCCTCTCCAACTTTCTAAAGCATTTAATTTTTCGAGAATTGTATTCCTTATGTAAAATAGTCGCATGTTTCAAAAATTAGAACAAAAATCATCAAGTATATCTATTATCTGTGATACATACGTGTAGGAAGGAGGGCATTAGGGATGGTATGCACTCCCCAACTTGCTGGGCACTTAATCTTTAAAAAGCGGCATTAATAAATTAAAATAGTCGCATTAATTTTTCCAAAATTAGAGCAAACATCAACAAGTATATGTCTATCATCTATGACTCATAGGCGGAAGATCGGGGTGCGCACGAGGGCACGTACCCTACAGCTTACTGAGCACTTAACCTTTCAGAATATTAATTAAAGTAATCTCTTCAATATTTTAGGGGTATGTGCTCTCCAACTTGCTGAAAACTTAATCTTTGAAAAACGGTATTATTAAATTAAAGTATTGGTACCATTTTTTTCAAAATCAAAACAAAAATAAGGAAGGACTATATCATCTATGACCCTTAAGCAAAGGATTAGGGGAGGGAGGGGCACTCGCCCTCCAACTTACGGAGCACATGATCCTTGGGGAATGGTAATAATAGTTTTAATATTCTCATCAATTTCTGCAAAATTAAAATAAAAACCATCAAGTAAATCTATCATCTATAACCTATATGCTTAGAGTTTGAGCACAGGGGACACGGGCCCCTGAACTGGCTGAGCACATAATAGCTGTAATTATTAATTATAATAATTGCATTAAATAGCGTAAATGGTATTGAAAAAATAAAATCTTTTAATTGTTTCAAAGTTAGAAAAAATCATCTTTTATGATCATTGCGGTAAAAGTGAGCTGGGGGGGGGGGGGTTGTTGAGCTCTATGGGTGGAGACGTGCCTATAACTGGCTGAGTACTTTTTGAGAATGATAACTTTGATCAACAAATAAAACGACAGGGCGAAAAATTAGTAATTTAACTTTTCCATGAGGGAGGGGTTAAAGGTATGTATAATTTATGTTATCTTGAATTTAAAGCATGACAAATTGCATATGAGTTATTCTCTAGAAATGCACAACTTGCAGTTTCATGTTTCATGAACCATAAAAAAAGTGTTTTCCATTTCTTTTCTTTTCTTTTTTTAAAAATTTTATTTGTTATCTTCTAAAGAAAAGAAATAGCCACCATTTAAAAGAACTGTATAATACCTGTTTACCAAGGCTGGATATAAATTTTAGAATATCATTAGCATCCATTGTCCAAATCAGAATTTCTGTTTTTCATGGTCTACCTACACAGCAGGAAAAACTATGATTTTGAAAAACTGTTTTTTATAATGCTTCAAGGCATTCAAGCTGAAAAGAGTTTTTTGTTTCATTATGCTTTAAAACATATTCCTGCATTAGTTTTGATAATGCCAACAGTCCTTTGGCTCACTACCATCCAGCAGTTTTTAGAGCCTTTTGTGACCATAAGGTGTCACTGGTAGCTTAAATAAAATTGTCTAAGAATGCTTTCACACCAAAAGCAACAAAGACAATATTCTTGTCTTATCTTATCTACACAAGCACAGAACATATTTCTACGTTCAAAAATATCCACTGTGGTTGCACGAATGAGAAAGACAAGTTTTTTGCCTTTGTCGCCTTTGGTAAGAAGCACCCTGTCTTAAATTAGTTTCTAAAGCAAAAATTTTGTGTGTGATAGTATTTCTGCATTATTTATAACATAGGATAATAGTACCAAATCTGAAAATTTGACCCACAAATGACAAAAATAAATGTAGTTAACCTTTTTTGTATTTTTGCAGAAATACACATCCTTTCTTTCCAAATAATGCTGAATAGCACCCCCAGTCAAAAGCTGAAAAATTGAGAATTTAGAATTGTAAAATCACATTTTTCTAGAGAATGACCCATGTATGTCAATAGTGAGAAAATGAGGTTTTTGAATTTCAAAGTTTAAAAAAAAAATATACAAAAAAACATATTTCTCAATTATTTTGATTAATGTGTATCCTGTTCTTAGTATTTTTTTTTTTTTTTTTAATACAAAGGGCAAGATTGTTGGCTTCAATTTCAAGATATTTTTCAAATTTTAAATAACTTAATTTCATCTTATTTTAGTATTATTTTAGGTAACTGTTTCATTATTACAATCTTTGAACTCAATATTAATAACAAAGGTGACACATTTATCTTTACAAACTATTCAATTTGATGTGTAATGCAGAGCAAAATGGCAAAGCCAAAATCAACAAGGTCTTTTGGTTTGACTAAAGAATATAGAGGCCAGAGAAACTAAAATAACAAAGAGACTACACACTGCTGTTGCTTGTTGAATTAAATGCCATTTTCTGTTTCTGTTCAGCGGCTTGGGCCAAACATTAAAAAAAGAAAAGTCAATACGAACTTTAATCAGAGGCGTAGCTAGGTGGGGGCAAAGAGGGACAGCTGTCCCCGGGCGCAGCATCAAGGGGCGCCAAATTAATGTTAATTTATTTTGTTTTTAAATGCGAAAAGAAAATTATTTGAACTGAAGAGGTGTGGATATGTTCGACAAAAAAGTGGGAGCACCGCAAATCATATCAGGAATGACCAATGTAGCATAGGAGTGCGGGGGACAAATAATTTTGCGAAGCCAACGTGTCATATTTTTCCCTTAGAAGTGAATAGTCGCTAATAAAAATGAAAGTTAATAGAGCTGCTTTTTAGATCTTTATCATTGAGGAAGCATAAAAGTTTTTTTTAAATTCCCTTTAGGGGCGCCCCTGGGTTCCCAATAGCACGGGGGGGGGGGGGGGGGGGGGCGTAAAATCTTCAGTTTTCCCCGGGCGCTGAAAACCCTAGCTCTGACTTTAATATAAGTTAAACAATTGCATGAATTTTTTCTCAATGTCTTTTCCTCTATTCTGCAATTTAAAAAGCAAATTAATATTGTATGTCAGCTGTAAATTGTCAAAAAGTGAAACTGAGATTTGGGGCAGACCACGGATGTGAAGATGGGACATGTCATGCTGTGAACTTAGAAAACATATGCAAAGAGGGGGAGAGTTCCATAATTTTAGTATTTCCATGCTGCATAAAATATATTTTTATTTCTTTTATTTATTTATTTTAACTTTCAAAGTTACTTGGTTTTTAAATGTCATATCATGTATAAAAATTAGCAAAGACGAGAGTGGTTCATTTTTTCACTATTGATCTACATATTAGTACATTATTTTCTTGAAACCCCGGCGCGTGGGCAAATGCCTTCCAACACCCTTAAAATGGTGCGTCTGGTGCCAGCATTTTACAGGTACCTCTCCCCCAAATTTTAGATCACCCTATGCCTATGTGCATTAGAACTTTATATTTTCGCTTAGCACAGTGGTACTCACATCTCTAAAGCTCTACACATGCTTATGTTTATCATACCTAATTTTTCTGATGATGTGTGCTTATATATTACATGATTTTTTTAGATTTATGGAGAGAGCATGCACTTGGTGACTGTTACTAGCAGTTTAATAAATCAGACTGTTCATAATACTGATATCCAACAGTTAGTACCAGAAAGTCTGAGAGATGTTCAGGGAACTTTAGATTCCATGTTGGATGATGCTTTTCTATATGGTAGAGGATGGATTTCTTCATCTGTAAGTTACTTCTAAGTTTCTGTAAGTCAGCTTGCTAAGTGTTTACATGACCTTTTGATTTGTTACTCTTGGGTCTTTTTATACATATTAATACAATGCGATAAGTAGCAACAAGCTCTTTATCGATCCCCAATAAAGGTTAAGAGCGTTCTTGAGACATCCACCTGTTGGAAGTAACAGTTGCTTCTGGTAAACTGTTCCAAATGCCTACATCTCGACTGATGTACTAATTTTCCTACTTTCTAGATAAACCTGAGTATCTTAAAACAATAGCCTCTTGATGTGCCTTCTGCACAAAAATGTTGCACATCAACATTTTCCATTTAAATAAATTTAAGATACTAAATCATGTCCCTTTTGACTCTCTATTATTTGAAACAGTACATAAGCCTTTAAAGGCTAGAATCATAATCTAGAACTAAAAGTGTACTTAAAATCTAGTGTAGCCTTCCTTTGAAACCTTTCCAATAAAGTATCTTAAAATAAAGAGACCAAAACTGAAGAGTATGCTCTATAGCAGAGGTCTTACTAAACCTCTGTATAATGGCAGAGGCAGGGGTGCCCAGACCCCCTCAGAGCAATGCCTCATCCCCCCCCCTCGCCCAAATTATGGCACCCACCAAAAGTGATGAGCCCATAATAGTCGGTCAACCCCCACAACCCCCCCCCCCCTAATGTTGGGCACTTCAATAGAATAATTTGTAATAGATGTATAGGTAAATCCAAGCATTATGTTGGCTTTTTTATTTGCAATGCTGCCCTGTTTATTATTGTTGAGAAAATCCCTATGAAAGCATTGTGTGCAAACATATATGTTTGTTATTTATTCATCTGTTTAATCATCCAGTCATAGCATGGATTTTATTTCAGTGAAAACTGCTTGTGATATGTTTGTAGTGGTATTTAAAATTTGATTTAGAAACCTAATTTATTATTAGAACACTTTACTGCCTAGAATTTATCAATTTATCTATATCTTCTTCAGATTCATGACATTGTTAACTTCTCACTTACCTCTTTGTAATTCAGTAACTGTAAATGACAAACCATAGCAAGAATTGCCATGAACTATGTTATATTTTAGAAGTAAATCTTTCATCAAATGGTGTGATAAACATTGTTTTTGCCAACATATGCCGACCCACAATTTATGGAAAATAAAACATTTCTTGAGGGGTAAACAGAAAAATATTTAAATAAATTGCATCACAAATATCCTTTTCTGCTAAATGTTAATTCCATATTTTTTTTTAGATTTCATTTGTCTTATAAAATTATAGTTTTACTTGTGAGCACAATCAGAAACATTACAAGAAATAATCAAATGACCATTCAAAAAATGTAAAATTGATGTGAGTCATTCCATTTCAAATCAGGCAGGCAGGTCTAAATCCTGTCACATGACCCTCATAGATTTTTTAAAAAAAATTACAGTAGTTACAACTAAGGGACATATAAAATATCCCAAAAGGATTTTGCAAAAAAAAAAAAAAAATTATTTCTCTAGTTACAGACTTTTAAAATTTGGGACAAAATTGGCCATTTTCAGAAAATCAGCAAAACACTCGCTTTTAAAATGGCCGCTGTTTCAAAAGTTTTTAACCGATTCGAATAATTTTTTTTTCTATTAACAGTAAAGGGATGATATTTTATTTAGACACTAATTTTTAAAATCTAGTTGGCTTTATTGATAAAGTAAAAAATGTGTTTTTGACAGGAAAATTTTGCATTTTTACCGATTTTATGATTTTTTTCCCTTATGAAAAAAATTTATTTTTGACAAAACAGAGATGGAAATCTAAAGTGCTGTTATGAAAGTATTGTATCAAATTTTATTTTAAGCCTGAGATGCATATCCACTCTTGAAAATGTTCAAAAATTACAATTTTTAAAGTGCGATTACTCAAAAAAGCCATTTTTTAAAAATCTGAAAATCTTCTCATTTGATGACCTTAAAGGACTTAATGAGCTGCTATCAATTATATTGTGTATTTTTGCCCCAGAGATTTTATATGATTTTTCAAAAATGGCCTTTTGTGCATTTCTCAAAAAGCCAGAAATTCAAACTTGTTCTTAATTATTTATTTTAATATAAGATTTAACCAATTTTTGTTAAGAAATATACTATATTGTTACACTATTACTCAGCTAAATTGTACTTAAACTTCTTTGAATTTAAATAGCACCTTGCACAAAGTGTAGCCACTGTGATTTAATGCATGTTATACTGTTCACTCCACATTAAGTGACTAAATGCAGCAGAGCTTAAACAAAAAAAAAAAAAAAAACACATGACAAGTAGTTGATTTTCAAACAAATGTCTGCAAACTAACTTTAAAAACTACTGTAAGCTGCTTACTTTGTAATAAAACATTTACTGTGAAAAATAAAAGAATAAAAACTTGAATAATTCAAAATGTTAGCATTTTTTTTTCTCTGCAAATTCATGCACATAATGTGTGAAGCAGAACTGTGTGGAGTGGACAATTATCCATTAGTAACTACTCTAGCAGTGTAAAAATATTGAAAGATACTATGTTTCATCTGCATCATACCAGCACTAGGCAGATGAAGTGACCATCTTCTCATAATGATGGACATAGCACTTGGCCTACTGCCTAACTTTTAGTGTGTACAGTCCAAGAAAAAATATCAAACACTGCTTCTTGTTTGAGTACTATTTACACTAGGGGCACATGAAATATATCGATTTATTGAAAATAATAGGAGAGAAGCTGGCTAGTTTGGGAAACATGAATAATCCTAGAATTTTTTAGATTTTCAGTAAATTTTTGTCATGATTTTATGTATTTTTATTCTTCATTAGGAATTAATAAAACAAGGTTTTTCTGGTGGAAAAGTAAATTCATGATTTATTTTTTAAGTGTCATCCATACATGCATGTCAGGTCTGTCCTTTGAAAATTTTCCAAGAGGGGCCAGAGGACATTTTTAACTTAATGCATTAAAAAGCAACAAAATACATACTCACGTACAAATACACTATGTTTCTTTTGCTAAGTGGCGAGTATTTGCCCCTTTCTGTCGTTCCTGAATGATGGACCTGATGCACATATTTAGGTATCATGTTCCATGTTGATTACAGTTTCCCATTATAAAAGCCCATCTTCATGTATGCTCACTCTGTAGCTCCTACTATAACTCTGTTATTTGCTTCTACATTGGTTCAACATTTATTACATGTAAATAATGACATACAAATTTTAATGCACTTTTACATACATGAACATGAAAAATAAAAGATCAACATTAAAAACACAAAATAGCAGTAAGAATTGCACAGACATGTTTTGGGCTTACAAGAAAAAGAGCTCTTTCTATCTAGAACATCGCTTCATTTTCACTTTCTCTTTTTTGCTTTTAACCTTGATTTTGTATATATGCAGTAAAAATAATCTGCTCATTGCATTTATTTGCATGGCTCTAACAAAGCTCGTTAAGCAGTGCATGACCTTTTCACTACGGCAAGAAAAACAAACTGTTGGCATATGTTTATACTGTTATATAATACACTCTATAACAAAAAAAATCGACGCACCAAGAAGGAATCATCCAATTGCTTTGCAATTTCGTATGCAAAAATGTTGTGACCAAATATGCAAATGATTAAAATTTGGTGTCCAATGAATGAATAGGGGGTGTGTTAGGGAAAAGTCCCAAAAACAAGATTCAGAGGGGTGTGTGGACCTTGCCTTAAGTGTCTGGTAAAAACATGAGAAAAGCATTTCAAAAATAACAAATAGATTTATTTTAACATTTAAACTACAACCAATAATTATAGAAAAATTTGATAAAAGTTCCAAGTTACTGTACAGTACGGTAAAATGAAAATCTGTACCACATTAAAGTTCACCGGGCTCGACTATTCCGTCCACATACTCTTGATGATTTCTATCCTGGAAAACTCATGGCACATCAAGTTCTTTCCATTAGGTATACGACGTTTCATCCCTGTCGGAGAGTCAACAATTCAGGAAGTACGGCAAACCCATTCCAGCAAAACCATCCTAGGTAGTAGACGACCCGACCATCACGACCGCACGTCCGCGGTACGTCAGACGAAGCCGGCTGGCTTATCGCTGGGACCAAAAGCGTCGAGGAAAAACGCCGAAAAAGAGAGAGAGCGGATGGAATCATGACATAGCTTTTATAGCGAAAAAGTTCCATCCGTCATCAATTTATTTGCATTTTCCAGCTTGAAACATCCTAAAAAAAACTTTAGCAAACAATCCTTCCGTGTGAGTGGCAACACCATTTTTACAAACTCACATCGGAAATAAATAACATTAACATGAAGTTTAACTGTACGAATTCATTTTTTTCACTGTTCGTTTAATGGTTAAAACCGTGAAAGTTGTTTATATTTTTAGCACATGTATTTTAACTTACGGAGGTTGGGATGTTCGGCAATAGGTATTTAAAAAGAGTTTCTACCCCCGAGCCCAGGAGATAATTCCCCGTACATGTGAGCAAACATTTTGCATTAGGAACGTCAAGAAACTTTAATAAAAATAAAATAGGCATATTTTGCCAACAGGGTGCGATCTCCAGCGCTTCGGAACTGCACATCCAGGAGCTGTTCTTGAGCTGTCAAAAATTTCTGCTGCATTGTGATTTAGGATATCTTGCGACTGAAAAAATGCTTCACTGCAGGATTCAAGCTCATTACAAGAAACTTTGAGAGTTTGAAAGAGGATCATTGAATTGAAAGAGGCAGGATGGGCAAATCAGAGAATCGCTTGTCATGCGAGTTGAAGTGGTACGGCTATTAGAAGATGCTGGCAAGAGTGGGTGGACAATGGCAGATTTCAGTGTCATGATGGTAGCAGTCAACGTAGGGCCACAACAGATCGCAAGTACAGAGTGATTGTCAGATCAGCCGTCACAGCGCCTGATGCTGACTGGAAACATATAGTCTTTAGTGACGAATCCCTCTTCCAACCGTGTCCTGACGATCATTGAAGACTTGTCTGGAGACGCCCAGGGCAGTGTACAGATACCAGGGCTCTCCCATTGAGCACGTCTGGGATATGATGGGAAGGCGACTGCCTCCGGGGGAAGGGGGGGGGGGAGGTTGATGATGTAGTCCGACAATTGGAGCAAGTTTGCAGTTTTGCTCGAAATGCCGCAGGAGACCATCCAAGAGCTTTATCGGTCTACGCCCCGCCGTGTGGCAGCTTGCATCCAGGCTAGAGGTGGGTAAATACCTTATTGAGCTGGTTACTGTAACTCCAAAATAGATCATTCAATTGTTCTGCAATTATAATCATTTTCTATTCTGTACATAATCTTCCTATTTACCAATTTTTGTCTCCATCGGACAACTCCTTCTTGGTGTGTCAGTTTTTTTGCTATAGAGTAATTACTTTGAGCACTTAAACTATGTAATATTATAAAACACAATCTGTATCGACATAGCCATAACACTAAGGGCAAAAATTTCTGTTGAATGCTGTTCTTACGCAATTAGCCTGGTGACAAAAAGACAATTTTTACTGGTACAACAGTTGTACCAGTGCCGTAGGGAAAGGTTGAAACACATATTCAAAGCACCTGTGAGTTTTAATGTGTTTACTATTTTATATTAGTTTTAACCAATTTTCATGAGTGTTTCTAGCAGGGTTCGTTGATTTAAATCAGCTTGATTTAAATCACGATTTAAATCAAGTGATTTTTTTAAAAAAATCATTGATTTAAATCAAGTGATTTTTTTCCAAAAAAAATCATTGATTTTACTATGTTAGGAAGTGTTGTAAAAATGAAATATGTTGCAATTTCAACTACTGTTTCAAACAAAACTTCCTAGGTCCATTTGGCTGTGTGCATAACATATTTCATAAGGTTGGAATTAATAACTATCTTTTTATTTGACAATTTTTTTTTTAAATTTTACAATATTCTTCAAGCAGCTTAACAGCAAAGCATCATTCATTCAATCATTCAAATTACAATTCATAATACATAATCATGAACCATTCTGTGTTTTTTAATCTTAAAAATAGTATTTTAGATCCATTAAATCAATGCCACACAATAAATAATTCAGAATGATAGTGTTTAAAACAACAATTGTTAGAATTTAGAATTTATCCTTAAAGTTTCATCCACGTCCCCTAATAGCTTAAGGTTTTTTCCTTTTAAAATATTGTTTTATCACAGAAGTTTTCAATAAAGATATTTGATTAAAACAAAAAGTTGCAGTTTTCAGTAATGGTGTGAGCATATGATTTTTCGAAATGGGTAAAAATATTTCATGCTTTTTTATTTATAAAATTGAAAAATGATTAAAGTACATTCAATGTAAAACTTAATTGGGTACTTTTTTTGCAGTTTTCAACAGCAAAATAATTCAGATTAAATATGTTCATATTCTCTGTACTTATGCATGTACTATTATTCCTGGTAGGGTTACATTTCATTTGAGTCATGCATTTGTATTAAAATTTGTTTATCATTATTATTATTAAAAATATTTATTGCTCTGAAAATAGCTTAAAGTGTGTTTTTGCATATTGATTAAGATGTCATATTGTTTCTATGAATGTAACATAATAAATATCCAAATAATTTAGGGTCTTTTTAAAAAAATAAAAAAAATCTGATTTGAATAAAAAAAAATCCGATTTTTTTTTTTTTTTTATTTTTTTTTAAAAAAATCAAAAAAATCACGAACCCTGGTTTCTAGACATTCATAAGCAGTACATTATGTATTTGTGTTCACCCGAAAGTGCAATGGCATTCCCCCCTCTAAAAAAAAGCTAAGGACCCCTCCCCCAAAGAACATCAGCTAAAGCCCCCAGAAAACACCCAACCACACCCCACACCCCTTTGTGGATACACCTGACGTACTTATGTATTTACAGTGAAACTTTAATTGGGAAGACTTAAACAGTCTTAAAAAGTATCCATTACAAAATGTACTGATAGTATTTTCAATAACATGAACAAATTTTGTTCTCTTAAGAATTCTTGTTAGCATGGTTTCGTTAAGTGTGCATCGTGTGTGTGTTTGTTTCAAAGTACATAAATTTAATACTTTATTAAATAATTTTCTTATATGAATATATATATGTATATATTTTACTTAAGAAGGTGTTTTTATTATTAAGGTTAGATCAAGAACAAATGCCAGCACTCCCTTTGAAGGAAATGGCCGATTTCCAAGTCTAGTGTAATATCAATTACCTTTTTTTAAAATAAATGAACATGTACTTTTTCGGGGTGCTAGCATTTTTTCCTTTCGTACTTTCTTTACTTCCTTTTCCTTTACTACTTTTTCTAAAACATTACTCTCCTTCCCTTTTCTTTCTTTTATTTTTAAGTATTGCTGGGTCTTAGTTCACTTTGTTAAAAACTTGCACACTTTTCTTCATGAAGATAATTATTATTCTTCGTCTTAACACATTGACTGCCTAGTATGAGAAAACTTGTATCAGGTGAACTTTGTTAAGAGACCAAATTAAAAATTATCTCATAATTGCTAACTTATTTTGAATTTTTAATATATTTTTTAAAAGTTTAATTTTTTACTCGATAAGATGCTTTGAACAATGTGATGTGATTAAATTAAACTATCATCAGGAGACCCGGAAATTGGGAAAGGTGCTGGAAGTTAGCATGTTTGCCATCAGTGTGTCAAAAAACGTGCAGTAAATGGTTAATCAATAAGATCAATAACCCCAAAATAGAAAAATTTAATTATTACAGTTTACCTCTGAACTACAGGAATAGTAAATTAAACTAACTTATTGCAGAAGAGTTGCCTGTAAAATTTGCAAAATGTCAGTTATGATAGGTAGTTTATCTCTGAGGTACAGAAGTTAAATAGCAATGAAGCTTGATGGGTAGCTGATGGAAAACCTTAAAATAAAGTGAGAAATTAAATAATGCCTTAATGAGAATATGCATTCTGTTTCAGTTATTGAATATTGATACAGAAAAAGGATTAATAATGAAATTCTATTTACATCTGACAGATAAAATGGGCAAACACACTCCCCCTGAGGTTTCGTTTGAAGAAGTAAAGTTCATCTTCATAACATGGGTGAAACTTTTCCGGGTCTACCCCGAATTCCGTGATTTTTTTATCAGACGTAACCCTGAATTCTGGGGCTCGGACGTGATGAGTTACATGTGCGAAACTCAATTAATGCAATAGCATTTTTCGTGTTCATTGGAAATAAGAAAGGTTTTCAGCTAATGGGAGAAGGTTTTTTCAAATTCCAGTAAACGAAGATGTACGCAACGAACTACAAACATCGAGCAAGCACACACGTGTGTTCAAAAGCAAGAGCTACCGCTAGCGGAGCTTCCCCCATCTCCTCCGATGAACAAAAAAAAAGTGAAAGGAAAAGCGCTAAATAGGCAACCAACATGGATTTGCTCTCGAATAAACAATCACAAATCTTCTTTTTTGCAAGTGAAGCTATCTTGTAAACCACAAATAAAAATAAAAGAAAAAACTTGGACTTCATTTTGTTTCTTAAATGTTATATGAGTAATTAATCCCTTGATTTTGATGCAAAGAAACCTTTACACCTTGCTTTTTTTTTTTTTTTTTTGTAGCTCATTTATTTCAGATCAAACAGTTTGTACTTGTAAGATAAAAATAATTGCCTGCCTTGAGCTATTTGGAAAACGAATTGTTTTTAAAAAATTGTGCAGAAATTAGTTTTGAAAGAATGAAAATAGAATCTTAAAAGCTTATTTAGGATCGCTGTTGCTCAGTTTCGAACTATTATCTGATTTTTCTATTGCGATTTTTGTTAAGTGGTGGTTTTTGCCTTTTGCAAATTTTGTTAATTGTGTTGCTTCTGTTTGTTGTTTAAAATGCAATAGAAACCTAGAACCGAGAGGGGGGGGGGGGGGCGGATATTCTGTAATTCCCCCTAAACGAAATTTTAAGAAAAAGAGGAGGGGAGCTTATTTGGTATTTTACTCTCCTAGTTTCATGGTAAAATAACGTTCAAATTCAAAGGGGTTTTTTTTTTCTTCTTTTTCAATTTAAGGAAATTTTATGTCTTCTCTTCTAGACATTTGGCCAAAAAAATGTTTTGATAACATTACACATTGAAAGCTTAGATTATGTACTAAATATGAAGTATTCTTTTTCATCTAAAAATGCTTCTACTACTTATGGATGAATCCATTGAAAAAAAATTTGCAGAAAATTTAATGAAAAGTAAGTTTTATTGCCAATGGTCATTAGATAGTAAAAGCAATGATGCAGTGTCTTTTCCAAATGGACCTGAAAGACATATTAAAATAAGATTGTTATTGCTTTAATAGTTTTTATGTTATAAAAATTTTTGATTTTGAAAAAAAAAAAAACTTTATTAATTTCCATAATTTGGTAAACATTCAAAATGACCATTTCTCAAAATATAATTTATTATCTTTAATGAATGTGAGGGGCATGCTGCATTATTGGAGATTGCTCTCTTCCAGTAACATATTTAATATATTTAATATGCTTCTTTTTTTAGGAAGAATGCTCAGAGAATTTTTTTTTCTATTCTAGTTTACATAATATAAATAACAAATAAAAGATTTTTAACTGATGAACCTTTATGCATTATCCTCATAATGCTTTTCAGGGTTTTTGCGTCTGAGGCAGTTTCACCCCTGTCATAACGTCTGAAGGGCAGGACGGCTAGAGGTAGTGCCCTGTAGTGGGATTGAGTATTGAGTTGTGGATATTAGTTATTATAATATTTGTCTTACCATTACAGATTGCCTCAATTAAGAAAAGTGTGCTCAATGTGAGGCTTGGAAGATTATTGGGGGATCTGAAAGGAAAGTTATTGTGTGTAAGAAAGCATTGAAACACTTAAGTGTTCTCTCTGCAGGTTGAATTTGACACCCCTTCCCCCTCATCCTTTATCTTTTTTATTGGCCTTTAATAGAGTAGAGGGGCAGAGAAAATTAAGAACAATGAAGTGGAGGATCACATGTGCAATTGGTTGATCACCCAGCCTTTTAATTTATGAGAATCATCTACAAGCATCCAAAATCCTAAAGAAATATGTAAAGCTCTGGAGATTATGTTAAAAAGAGGAGAAAATTTTGTTTCTTTCAAGATCTATAATTGGGCCATATTTTCCAGCATATTAATTTTTATTCTTTTTTCAAAGTAATAATTCTTGCTAAAAATAAGTTGCATTTTATATAACAAAAGTAAAAATTGGTATCCTCTTTTCAAAGGCTCATGTATGAGTCATTTATCATAAAATCAGTAAATAATATTAAAACACATACACACACAATTTGTAATGCATGTACAGTAAAACCTGTGTGAGTTGAGCACTTGCGGTGCAGCACTTAGTGGTCAACTTATAGAGGGGGAAGAGCTAATTCCATTCCTTTCAAAAGTGGTCAACTTTACAGGTTTTACTGTATTTACTAACTTAGAATCAATTCTAGCTTTTTGAATTATGTTACCATGAGTCTGGTCTATTATGTATCTCTTAGATTTCTAATCTATTTTATCCTTAAAATTTCTTCATTCTGTACTTTACTTCTTCTTACTTTATAACAAGATTCAAGTTTATATGTTTATTACTTACATTTTGTTTCAGAATAATTACACTACTGTAATTGTTGTAAGAATTATTTTATGTTGCAAGCTAGCTATGTTGCAAATTTTTAATTTCCTGTTTAATAATTTATGTTTTAGCAAGTGACTTTAAAATTCATTCATGTATTACAATAATAAGATCTCTTTTTACCCCTAAAGATAATCACTTAATGCCCTATATTTAAATTTAAAGATATGTATGTTATCTGAAAGACCGATTTGCGGTAAATGTTGATATTCACAAGTGAGTCTCAAAATTAACATACCTAATACTTTTGCGAAAAATCGAATAATTAGTTATATTTTTGCATGTTCACCCATGAGTTGACATACTCCAATTTTGTTCTTGCACTGTGACATGTAGACAAGTATGTATAGATGCAATGTTTCAGAATGTATATTAATCACTATTTGTTTATCCCTAGTATCAATTTTATGTTACCCAGATATACTAAAAGCATAACAACATAAAGCAAGTTCTAAAAATTACACAACTATTAAAAATTCTATTTCCAAATAAAATTACATCATTTACCCAGGGTTCACGCTAGGCCGCGCGATCGCGCGATTCCCGCAATATTTTTTGAAATCCCACCCAAAAAAAATTTTTTTTGGGCTTAAACTTTAAAAATCCCACTTAAAATTTTGGTCAAGGAGGAAAATCCCACCTTGTATTTTTCCCCAGTGTGAACCCTGATTTACCACTCAAGAATTTTATTAACGCTATTGTAATTTTATTGTATTTATTGTACCATGCATTAACTAAGCCGAATCAATTTGGAATTTCCCTAGAATACTGAAGTAGGCTTACTTAAATGGTGCAGTTGTACTGAGCTAATGGGAATGGTGAATTATAGTTAGTAGTGCTTTTAGGCAAACATATCCTTTCAAATTATTGTTGGATTTTATTCAAATCATGCATCATCAAATGTAGCTTACATTAACTATAATAAGTTGTTCATTTGTTGTCTTGTATTTGTAAGCATTTTATGGATTGAAAAAGATGTCTAGAAATCGAGTTCTGTGACAAAAATTTTCGTCCACATAAAAATGTATTTTTTCAGTTAAAAAATGTAACATGATTACAAGAAAAAATATCTTAATCGAAATCTTGGGCTTTTATGCAAAAATAAAATTAAGGGAGTATTCTAGTGTAGAGGCATGAATTTCGCCCCGTTTTTGAAGCGCCATACAAAGGAAACGAAAAATATTTTTTACTATCCATTTTTTTTTCGCTTGTTTATTAATGTTTTATTATGACATACAAAAATTGACCAAAACAAATAAATAAAATTGACTAAGTTATGAGCTGTCAAAGTGGGGGCTCCAAGAAAAGAGGGTGTCCTGGTGTGCATTATTCCAACCCTCCTGGTGATCTGAAAAATAAAAAACAGACGGATTCTTAATTATTATAGATGCAGCTATTGTATGAACCTTGGAGAAGTTTTTAAAAAATTGTTTTACAAAATGGCCGCTGTTTGAGCAAAAATTTTCCTTTTTGCATATTTTTGTAACAGTTACGAATTTTCAAAAAATACTAAATGAAAAGTTACAGTTTTGGGCAAGGTTCACACGATAAAGGGATGTATAAAGAACATCTTCTCTAAATTTGAAGTAAATCGTTCGATTAGAACTCGAGATATCCTTACTGCCAGCTCGAAAAAAGTAGTTTCGAGAAAAACGCGATCAAAGTTTCGAGACAAGTTTTCAGCAGTTTTACTTATAGAATGGTACAGAATACTTACATATTTTTAATCGGCGATTCCTGCTCTATATAAGAAACCTTCCTCTACTTCAAAATGTTCATTCTCCGATGCTCTCTGGTGAAGACGAGCAGTTCTACCCTCCTTTGACGACTTTGAATTCTTGAGTTTCGAGCGATTGATACGCGCTTCGTCCCATCTCGCTGCAAAAGCATTAGCTTCTGGGCCAATCGTGATTCCCCTAACATCTAAGATTTTTAATACGGGTATAAAACCTTCATTAAAAATACTAACTGCAAAGGTAGGTACGAAGGTTGACTCAAAACTAACTTAAAATAAAACTAAAAGAAGAATGTTTCAACAAAACAAGTTTCTATGTCCTTCAATTAAATATAGATTTAAAAGGGATACTATACAATAAAGATTTTATAAGAGATATTCAACCGTAGGGACTCGGGAACGCCTACCGATACACATACCTTTTTTATGTTTTATTTGTCTTTTTTACATATGTTTTTGTTTGAGCAAAACAAAAACATACCAATAACTCACTTTTTCTAAATTTTAACATATGTGAAATTCAAAATCTTCCGAGACCATGAAGGTAAGATTGTATTTTAACCTACGTGAATCAACACAGACTATGCCATTAGCAATTTTAAAAAGTAGCCACTAACTTAAAAAAGTGGCCACTAATGAAACTGAGTCTATTAGCCACTGGCTACTAATTAAATTTCTCAGTTTTCACCTAGGCTGCATAGGTTTGTTTACATTTTTTGCGGTTTTCGATTGGCTATTGGTATTGAAATTCAGGTTAATATTCCTTGCACCTTGTCACGTAAATCACTTGTGTATTGCAATTTTTTAAAATTATGCCCCAGTTTTGAATTAAGGTATTTTAGTATTGTGACCAGTGTATTTTCGTATATTTCAGGGTTTTTTTTCATGGGCGGAAATTTTTTGTCATGGAATGAAACAATATGGCTGATTGTCCCACTGACTAGTCGACGCTCAATATAACAACCATCTGCGTTCCACAGAAAGAGGTCTTTATAACGAGTAGTCTCTATAAGAGGTAGAATGTTCTAAAAAATATACATGCATCATGCATGTTCAGTAGTTCCATTAAGATTGGTAATTTTTCAAACATTCCAACTAAATACTCAAATTTATTTTTTATCATTGGTATTTTGAAAAAAATATTAGTGCAAAATATTATGACAAAATGTTAAGCATATTGTAAAGTAGAAAATATGAGCGGCGAGGGGATTACATACACTTCTGGAAGTAGAACATCTGAGCTGACATGAAAGCCTAGCATGGACAGCATGACTTCTCTTATTTTGGAGAATCGACCCTTGGAAAACCATATGATCCAAACAACAAACTACTAATGCATCTGTCAACTCCTTTTCCTAAGAAATCCGAAAATTCTATGCTTCCCCCCCCCCCCTCTATTCTTTCTGTACTGTGATGAGTGGTAATTCTCCCCCCCCCCCCCCCTTCGTCAAAATTGGACTGAACACTGAAGACTCCATAAACTATAATCACTGTCATTTAAGGTTACACATTTAGGAATATGCTCTATTTGGAAAAATACCGGAAATAGTGTTCTAAATCCGTTTGCTACATTGGATTAAACGTTTCAACTCGGTCGTTATATCGAAAGAAAATTAACACAAAGTTCATAGGGATAAAGTTGGGACTTTTACTGGTCATTATAATGGAATGGTCTTTATAATGTGTGGTCGTTATAACGAGCGTTGACTGTATTAGCATTTGTCGATTTGAAACTTGTGCATTCGTTGAAAATTTACAAACATAACTAAGAACAATATATTGCATAATGTTTCGAATAATACTTAGGAAAGGTATCAATCTTCTGGAGTGAGCACATCACCTTCTAATAAGTATTTTTATTTATGATATAAACCTAGCCAATAGTAGAGAACAGGATACATTAGGAGCAAAGCCGAGTGTTTCTAGTCTGTTTTTTTTTTCCTTAAAATCCAACTAATTCTGAGATTACTTTAAGGTTCGTCGCATCATTGATGAAAAAAATGAGGAACGCGCTGCTGCATTGGAGAAACAAATTTTGGAAATTTTCGACCGAATTTATGAGCTTTGGCATTCACGAAACAGCAACAGCACAAGTCCTGATCTGCAACATGTTGCATCATTTGATAGTTTGCTTGATGGGTTGAAAACACTGAACATGGATTTGATTGTGAACTTTGTGAAGGAAAACATAGGAACCCTATTGTCTGTAAGTATCTAATGATGCTTATTCTAGATTGCTTTTTTTCTTCTTTTGATAACTTCATAAGGTCACTAAAGTCGATTTGTTTTAAAATTTTGTGTCTTTTAAATAAATTTCTTTTTTGTCATGTTTTTTCCTGTTAAATTTTTTATTTTGGGGAAATTTTAGTAATTTCCTGTGTGTTACTATTTGCCTTGCATGCAAATTAAAATGCAAAATTGTAGAATAATGAAACTCAAATTATCATTGTAAATTATTATCTTAGCATTCCTACCGTTTGCACTTTTTCCTGTGTTTCTTACCTTTCTTATTTTTGTTCCTACGCTACTATTATTATTTATACTGTCCTGCTTTTTCACACAACTATTTGCTGCTCTTTATTTATTTGTTCAAATCAATGCTTTGCATTTCTAAACTGATAAAAATTTATTTTTTTATTTTCAGGTTTTAGATTCTGTATGGACAATTCTGAAAGGGAATATAAGTTTAGCATTTAGCGCCTTAACTGCAATAGTTTCCCTTTTGTTTGGTGGAGGCACAGCAGTTTTGAATTTTGTTTTGAATTTCGTATGTAAATTTATTTATTTTGATTTAAATTTTAGGATTATTTTTCTTTCTTTTTAAAGTTACTTTATTTTATAATGAAAGAGTGTTGTGAGAAAACTGTTGCATGTCTCTTGCATATCAATGTTTTTTGTTGAAATACTTACAACAGTAAACATCTGCGAACATTTTTATTTGTGTGATGATATTTTAGTTACTGAAATGAAGGCATAATTATTGGCAAAAGGCAAATACAAGAAGTTCTAAAAATTTTGGAAAAAGGAGGATTTTGTCATAAGTGATTACCAATTTGATGCAGGAAAAGATATTTTCTATTCATCTATTCAATACTAGAGAAAGCTATCAAAGTAAATGAGCATGCTTTTATGTAATGAGTATATTGCCCTCATTTATTGCCTTCTTTTTTTTTATTTACTTATTTTGGTTCAAAGCATCTTTAGCCAATGGAGGTTGTGATTGGTTTGTATAATTAAACCTGTGTGATTTTCTTAAGTTGATTATTTTATTTTACTGTTTTTTTTCTTAGTACATGATGAGAATATTTATTAAAATTTAATAGAATTGATTATAAATAAAGCTGACTTTTATGACTGAATGTTTTGGCTGGGATAAAGCATTTAGTACTTGCCTGATGTTAAACAAGATAAATGTTATGCATTTGGTAATTTTGTTGTAATTGTATGAAAGAAAAGATCAGTATAAAATAACATAGTGTTTTATTGGCTCGCAGTATTATTTCATGTTAAACATTTTCCACTTTATTATCATTATTAATCCTATGTTACTGGTATACTTTATAATTTATCATTGGTTTACTCCTGACTTTTTAAGACATTTAATTTTAAATGCATGTATTTATGTATATATGAACACAAAAAAATCATTTTTTTTTTTTGTATATGTATTTATGTATACGTGCACAAAATACAAATACAAAAGACAATCAGCAGCACTTTGAGCCCAACTTGGTTGTTCCAAATCGATTTGTTAGTTCCCATTGAAAATAAAAAGCCTTCTTAAAACTGTTAACCTCACTGCACAACTTGTTCCCAGAAAACTATTCCAAATGTCCACAGCCCAGTTTAAGTAATCAATTACCTAAGGCTTCGGGTAAAAGGTGCAAGGGTGTACGATGGAGAAAAGTTTAAGTAATAAGTACTCTCTGCTTAATGTGATCACTATAAGACACAATGACTGTTTTTTCTAACCTGGAAAAGTCAGGGGATTATGCAAGAATTTTTTTCTCTTTTGCACTTGGCACCAGGCTTACATTATCAATACTACAATTGCTGCTATTTTGCTTCCAAGAGGTTATTTAGCAGACGAAGAAAGGGGGAGGACAGCCCCAGTGCATCCTCCTCTTACCCTGTCTTTCATTCGATTAGCACAACTTTAGATAGGATCAACATTTAAAACAGACAATGTGGTTTTTGTCGGATTTTGTGCGCAATTAATGGCCAATGATTTCTTTATTTTTTTTTCTTTTAAGAAATGAAGGGGGTAGCTCAAATTGAATGAGAAAAGTTGTACTGCAAACGTTTTTGCTGAACATTATTTTCTTCTGTTCATTTTATGAGCTTTTGCTTGTACTAAATATGACCAGGTAGGGATCAATGTTATTCCAATAAATCATTCCTAAAAACAAGCATCTTTTCTATATTTTATTTTTGTGTACAGTTTTATTTTTCTGTTACACATTATCTTTTTGTTAGTTTCTTTTTTTTCTTTTTTTTTTGCTGCTACAACCTTGCTAGTGGTTTCTTATTCTTATTTTTGTGGAGAAAATGGTGAAAAGTTCTTACAACCATTTTTATAGTTGCTTTGTACAAATTTAGCAGTGAGCAAAAGTCACATTTACAAAATCACATAATAATCGGAAATAATTGAAAATAAACAAGTGTTAATGGCATTAAATTAGCATAAATTAACAAAATTGTGTGTGTAATTGCTTTATATCCTTTTATATTTATAATTATTGCAAAATATTTACCTTTAACTTATTTATATTTTATGAAATATAATTTCAGATTGTGTTTTCCACTTCTTTGTTCTATCTGCTTTGTGCAAGTGGAAATCAATATAAACCAGTTGAAGTATGCAGTAAATTGTTGCCATCTTCAGCCAGTGGAACTCAGTTTGGTTTGGCCGTTGAGGAAGCCATCAATGGTGTTTTTGCTGCATCTTTCAAAATGGCTGCATTTTATGGGCTATACACATGGCTTATCCACACTTTATTTGCTGTCAAAATTGTATATATTCCATCAGGTAAGTGATTTGTTCATTTTATATTATTTTACCCAGCACCGCATTGTACTTGCGTTAGTTAAGTGCACAATTTTTTGAACAAAATTTTTTTAACACATTTGAAATAACAATTCCAGTCCCAGTGATGTTTTGGAGTCTCAGAAAGGCACATTTTACAGTGGAAAAGGAACTAACAGCTTTTGAATTAAGAATTATTTTTGTATATAAATGCTTTTTCCCATGCTTTGTTTTCGGGGAGGGGGGGAGAGAAGTACTACATAGAGGTTTTAATCAGTGTAGCTTGTTTCAGAAACAAATTCTGCAATTGAATCCCTTTGTTTTTCTTTGCTTTGCCAAATATATTTCTATACAATTTTTTACATTACACTTTTTACATTTCAAAAGTGTATGTTTTGTATTTCCCATTTCAGCCAACTTATCCCTGAAAGTTTTTTTTTTCTTTTAAGAGCAAAAAATAGAAGCAGGAAATAAGATTTAGTGTCCCATAAAAATTTTTGCTGTAAAGGAAATAGTCAGTAAATGTTGTAAATTAATTCCATACATAAAGTTAAAATGAAACTTTTGAAAATAGGGCAGTGCAATGCAATGAGGAATTGTCTGTCCCCTCACTGCTAATTCACTTTTAAGGGAATAAATGCGAGGAAAATTAAATAAATTCAAAAGATCTAAACAAGAACAACTGTCTCATACAGAAATCACAAAAATTTCATCATAGGAATATTTTGATGAAATTGAGGCTGAGTGGCATTTAGAAGCTCCCTGTTGCATTGAAAAAGGGATTCCAAGCGATCCTGAAACATATGTCTGCATTTTAATGCTTATTAGTGCTTTCTTAACCTGAAATATTTTTTTATTACAGTTTACTTAGCACAAAGTTAATTTATTATTTAATTATTAGAATGACTGAAAGAGATTTTTTTTTCTTTAAGAGTACCATCATTAAATTTTGCATAAATGTTTCTAAAATGAAGATAAGTAAAAAACATTTTCATTTCAATTTTGAGTTTTTAAAATTTTAAGATTTTTTTCTTTGCTCAACCAAGGCTGAACTTGATCCACTTTACTGTTTAACTGTTATTCAGGCTGTTTCATTTTGCCATAAATGCAGGGACAAAAATAGGGGTCGGCGCTTAGTGCCGTCTATTCAACTTTGAAGCTGCTTTAAGAATCAAATTATGGATTTGGCGTAATTGATTTGAAGCAATCTTATTGTTTATATCAGGTTGATTCAGCATTTTTTAACAGGGTCTTTTATTGTGAACTTTAAAGAGATTTTGTGAAAAGTCGATAATTTTGTGAAAATTGAAAATTTAAACATATAGTGATGAAATTTTTTATTATTATTTGCCACTTTTATAATAAATAATGATGTAAAAAGTAAAATTTGGCTGCTTGGAATTTTGTGAAGGGTCCGTTTTGATTGATTTGAATCTTGCTAAGGGTCCTAAAGCGGATTTGCTCTGGCGGGAAAACTCCATATATATAATAAATATCCCTCAACCCCCCCCCCCCCCTCCCATGAAAAATTTCTCCCGAGTCAGCATAAAAATTGCTCAGTCCTGGCAACTTCCAGGATTTGCACCCATGTATAGAATAAATAGCATTACCAGAACCTTTGCTGCCTCAGGCAAAATATGCAATACCTATATTTTTTGAAACATTCACATTTAATCAATCTTAAGTTAAGAGTTGACTGGGTAATTTGCTATTTTTTTGATTAAAAAAAAAAGACTGGAAATGGTAAATAAAACAGAACTATTTTATCCTAAGCATTTATTTCTGCACAAAAGAAGTAATAAAATACATACAAATGCATCAAAAACACACACATATTGACTATAAATCAAAAGTCGAATATCATTAATTAAATTTATTTCAGAGTTAAGAATGTAATTACTACTCAAACAAGAATAACTTTCGGTACTTTTCCGTTTTAGGGGGGTGCTATTGATGGTTATTATTATGGGTTTTTTTCGCCAAATTTGAAAGGTCCACTGGAAAAACGACCTAAGTCACATACTACTTTTTGAACTTTGCTTTATGTTTTATTATAAATTATGTATTATAAATTTGAATTTGGGTCTTACAGAAAACTAGGCTCGTATAGTTAAAATTAACATTTATGTTATAAAATAATTGAATAATACATAAAGCAAATTTCAAAAAGTACTATGTGACTAATGTCCTTTCTCCAGTGGACCCTTCATTTGTTTTTTGTCTGGAGTTTGTTTTTGGGAAAAATATTTAAACATTGTCAACAGCAACCCAAAATGGTAAAGTAGTTTGATTTGGCAAAAAACAAAAAAATAACCATCGCCAGCCTCCCCGAACAGAAAAGTACCTCATTTTCATTAGAGAAAATTCATTGACCTACAAAAATCTTTAAAAATTATATTCAAAACAAAGACAGTACGACTTTCCACTAAAAATATTCATCTGGACTTTCCAGAAACCAAGAAAGTACATCGTATTAGCAAAATAAAGAGGCTTTAAAATGATGTAAACTAACTTTTCTGGGTCGGGAACTAGCTCCACTAGCGGCGGAAAAAGTGCAAGGCCGGTTCTTTTGATGTTAATAGTAATGAAACAGCCGGTACTGTAACAGTTACGATCAAGTTCAGCCTTGGCTCAACAAACAAAAGGTTTTATTTTGAGTAATTTTGTCATGTTACATATTTTACTAAACCTAATAAAATACTAAACAAAATAGTCCAAGTTTTATCTTTCTAGGTCAAATTGTTTTTTAATTACACCCATTTAAAGATTATTGAGCAAGGCAAAATTTTTGACTTTGTCAAAACTTTAAAAATTTATAACTTTGGTAGGAATTATAGAAAACATTCAAAACTTCAGCTTTTTCGTCTTGAAAGTAAGTATAAGAAAGAGCCAAAAAATAATTACAATCTAATACATTAACCTTTAAAATTGCTTTTTTCTTTGTTTGCTTGATTTGATAAGGACTTACTCTTAAGCAAATTTGATGAATTTCAAAAATAAAAAAAGGGGAGGTTATGTGAAGGTTTATTAAGGCTTATGTGAAGTAATATTGGGGGAGAATGAAAAGTGAGAACAAATTTACTTCACATAAGGTCCCCACTTTTTTTCCTCTTGACATTGTCAAGGTATTCTCAAAATATTCTTTAAGTATTTGTACAGTACATTACATGCATTACAGTTTATTTGTACTTTTGGTACAGCACGACATTGCTCAGGTTAAAAGAAATTACTTGCAGCAGCCTTTTAGCAGCATTAAAAATAATAAGTCACCTACAGCATATCAGTGAAAATTCAAATCCCAACAAAACATAAATGTGAAAAAGGGTCAAGTTTGATAGAACAAACGGCCTTCGGAATAGTTGGTGTCAGCGATAAAAGAATTGATATCTAACAGGTGCCAAGTTCCATAGCAGATCCTTTAATCATAGCTGTAAGAGTCTACAATCTTCTCTAATTTATTTGAAAACATTTTTTTATCGGATTGCTAACTTGGCCTGTTTTAATTAAGGTAAATTACGCAAAAAGATTTTTACTTATTCAATTAGACATTTTTAATAGTTAGTAAAATCATTTGACAAGCTATTATAGTTAATTTCTAATTGTCTTCTTGAGCATAATTTATCTTAATTAAAATTGCCAAGTTAGAAATCCAATAGAAAAATGTTTTTCAATAAATGAGAGAACATTGTACACTCTTACAGCTGTGATTAAAGGATCTGTTATCGAACTTGGCACCCGTTAGATATCAATTATTTTATCACTGACACCGACTACTCCAAAGGCCGTTGGTTCTATCGAACTTGCCCCTTTTTTCATATTTATGTTTTGTTGGGATCTCATTAATTTTTGAAAAGCTAATAAAATTTGTGGTTTTATATTGACAATAAGTTATACTACATTAAACCAAGCTAAATTTTTGCTATTAATTATTTTAAAAATTTTTTATTTGTTTACATTTCTCTGTAATTTAAGTCCGTAAGTTCATATTTACTTAATTAATTTTTATTTAAACCGTTGAAACATTCTGTTTAACAACTACACTGGATTCTTTGTACTCAGCTTGAGTTTAGCCTTAAGGCCAAAAATTGAAGCGGAAAGGGAATTTCAATACATCAATTATTTTCCTTCAAGAGCGGACAATGTTTATGTTAAGGGCAGAAAAATATGGCCACCGTTTGAAGTTGTTCAGTGTGAGTATGCTAATAACTTGGAAAATAATGTAATTTTTTGAACTTTCAAATTTTTTCCTATGATACACTAAATTGTCTACCGTGATACCAAGGTTCAAGTTTCTAAGTCGCTTAGAAGTAGTTTAGGTTTTTGATGAGTATATGAGTAAGTGAGCGAGAAAAATTACATTTTTCAGACCTTAATAATTCTATAAATATAAGAGGTACATCAATGAAATTTGATATTCTAGGTGTTTAGGGGATCTTTATTTGATGTACAAAATATCAAGTATATAGGTCCGATAGTTTTTGAGAAATTATGGGGTCAAAAGTAGCTCGAAATGGTCGTTGTCGCCGTTTCTGAACTTGGCTGACACTCTGTCTTTTTACTTGTTCCTTACTCTAGTCATTTTTTAGCTTAATGTTAGTTGTGTGAAATTGCATATGACATTTTTCTCAGTTTTAATTATTTCTAAAGTTTCTTATACAAGCGTTAAAAACTTAAAGGAAGTTCTTTTGTCTTTTCTCTTTATATCAATACGATATTTTGTACTCATTTGTTTTGCCTAAATTTCTTATTACTATTTAAAATTCGGATATTTTTGGCATTAATTCCTTTTTTTTTTGTAAGCATTTTTATGATGAAATTATATTTCTTGTACAAAATTGTTTTTCATTTAGAAGAAAACTAAAATTGGAGCCGTGGGGCATACCATAAATTGGCACCAATAAATATTTAACACAATAAGTTGTTTAATATTTTATTAATTCATTCACTCCCTATGCACCAGGTTTTATCTTCAATGCCTTTCTTTTTTATGATTTATTTTTCTTCTATAATTAAGATCTGCTGACATATTCGGTGAATCTTATATTTTTCGCAGTTCTGGCTGCCATTTTTGGTGCTGTTCCTTTCCTGGGTCCGTACTGGGCTTGCTTACCTGCGGTTCTAGAATTGTGGCTGGTCAATGGGCAGATAGGGACTGCTAGCTTCATGATGGTAGCTCAAATTATCCCTACGTCTTTCGTGGACAGTGCAATATATAGTGAAATCAAAGGGTAAGCATTTAATTTGCCTAAGTGTACTTTAATTAGTCATCATTTTTTGCTGTAATAAACCATGCTCAAAAAGAAAAACATCTGCTGTGTGACTTCCTTCTACTAGACTTATTAAATGATGTATCTTTTTAACAACTAGAAAATTGGGGGCATGTACTCATATACGCATGAGAAAAGTTATATTTCTTAAAATGAATTTTTTTAAAAGAAAATTTTCTGTTTTTTTCTCTTACATCTTTAAAATATAGTATTTTTTTCTTTATTTATTTATAGCAGCAGCACTTGATATAACTCATACATATTCATGTATATACCTTCATATTGCTATTGTGCGAAAACTAGCAAAATTGAATCATTTATTTCGGAAACCAGTCAAATGCCAAGTTTCAATATTCCGAAAAAACACATTTAGCATCGTGTAAAATTTTGCTAATAGCATTTACAGTTTTTTTACTGAAAGTAATACGTATTTGAATATATTTCTTTCAGTAAAAAATATTGTACAGGCTGGCGACAGAACCGGAAAAGCAAGAGATCAGGGAAATGTGTGGGAATTCTAATGTTCTGGGAAATTTGTAAGGATCAGGGATTTTTTTTTTTTTTTAATTTATCCCGAAGCTCCAATGATTTTATCTGTAATCTTTAATATTAATCAACGTTCCTTTATAAAAATTCAATTAAAAAATTATTTTACTCCAAAAAGTTTTTTTAATTTGCTATTTTTCATACATTTATTGCTCACCTATCGAAAAATGTGATTTTTTTTTTTTTTTTGCATCCGCTTTGTAACTGGACTTTTCAAATTTTCGACGTTTCTTATTCTTTTTTAAAAGGTAAACAAGTAAAAAATTTTTATATTTTGTTACAACTTAAATTTGAAACTTTTAATCGAAATTTCATGAATCCTGGGCCATTATTTCAAACTTCGACGCATTGATTCGAAGAGACTGCCGCTACAGAACTGTCCTAGACGTCATCTCTTCGAAAGCGTAGATTCCAAACCTTCCTTCGTTCAGAAGCGTAGGGACAAAAGGGATTTCGTATCAAACTGGTGTAGCAGCCAATCAAAGCGTTTCTTCGGAGTTCTCAGCGTGCTATTGTTTTTATTTTTTGGTAACGCGCTCTTGAGCGATTTACGCCTCATAATTTTAGGAAATAGGGGTCGCCAATTTGAGTTTATTGATGCAAAAAAGATACATAAAAACTTTTGCATTCTTAACGAAGATAAAGGATAAGTAAATTTTTAAAAAAAACAGTAAAAAATAAGAAGTTTATTAGAAACAATGATTTTTGTTTAAAAATTAAAAGTAAAACAAAAATTCTAATATTTTTTGAGGAAAAAGATATCGATTTTCCAGTGAAAGGGCCCCCCCCCCATCCGGTTTCCTCCGTTAATATGCCCACATCTAAGTCACGACAAAAGTTGATTTATTAACACCTCGAAGTTTGAACTAAACTTCGATGGCACAATACCTGTCAAAGTGTGCTTCGATGAAGAAAGCTGCAAAACAACGATACGAAGGACATGGAATTAACGCTTTCGTTGGTTTCTCTACGGTCCTGTGAATTTTGCGTTTGCGCTATCTAGCGGGGGTTTGGGAACTGATAGGAAATGTTTTTTTTTTTTAATTCTCACCACTTCATTCAAAAGTAAAAATTAATTTTGTTGACTTACTTCTTCATTTGGTTTAAGCCTTTAATATTGTAAACAGTAAAGGTCGGCTAGGTTGCGACGTACCTCCCGACACTCAAATTTTTTTCCAAACTGATTGGTTGGTTGGGTCCGCCACTTGAGGGCATTGCCAGTTTTCCCGATCGAGAAGTTTCTCGAAAGCACTTCACGTGTCATCGACGCATATGCGTACACGTGTGTTGGTCTTAAAAATTAATTTTCTTTTAGATTCAAAAAATTCTAAGTTTAATTAATATCCAACATGAGCTTTTAGAGGTTGTGTCAGCAGGAGATATACAGGAAACATTTTTATGAAAAAAATTGGATTTATTTACAAACTATTATTAAATATTTTGAACAAAACATACATTACCACATGGATTCCGATGGTGGTTTACAAACGGACAATGATTTGGTTTTAAAAAAAATATGTTGATCACAGCACATTACTTTCAGTCAGTCGTCCAACAATTTTTCTCAATATACATGAAGATAGATTTTTTTTTTTTTTTTTAAGAGTCCAATGTCACACCTTCACATTTGAATCGGGATTAAATGAAGAAAATACTTGAATTCTTCCATGAAAACAAAGTGAAAACTCAGTGAATTCTTCCAAACAAACTCAGGTAGTTGATAGTCACTGAACAAATGACATCTTGGGTAGTTGAAGACAAACAATTTTTAAAAGTAGATGTAAGTGAGGTCAACAAATTTTAAAGACCAAATTACCTTTGAAAAAACAATTAAAAACTTTTCTAAAAATAACTATTTACAAGCATCTATCGCCAACATTCTAATTTCTTAACATGCCAGTTGTAAGCTGAAATACACGACCTGCCCGGAATACGATCATTCAAAAATAATTCCAACATCAATGGGTCGGCCACATGGCAAAAAATAAGAATGCCTATCACTACAACATCGGGCTGTTCAAGCCGAACGGCGAGCTCTCAGCGAGCAAACGCCCAAGTAGTTGGCAGATGCTACACGTGTCGGGTCGACCGAGCAGAAGAGAGCCTGAGAGAGTTCGTGCATCGTGCTTTTATACCCGTCCGATCTTAGTGACGTCATAATCAAACACTTCAACTTTCACTTCATTTGCATAGTTGATGAAACTGGTCTTTCCTCCATGCGGTCGTGTATTCCTAGAAACTTTCTTCCGGTTTGGCAACACCGGATCGAACACATTGCAATTGTTGACATCGTTCTCGCTCGCCATTGCTATTATGGCGCGAGGATTTTGAAAAAACCGTGTGCCTGAAGAATGGCCTGAGACTTTAAAGCCGTTCACACAAAGGAAACAGGTAAACCTCAATGAAAACATTACATTACTAGTTTAAAATACTTTCACATTACAAGTGTACTGAGAACTAATAAAAATATAATGGGTTTGTACCCAACAACGTGCTCAGCGGTATACGCAAATCAACCTCCGGTATTTAAGCGTAGTGCTCGCTTGCTTCTCTCTCTTAATCCTTTTAGGACTTCTTTTGCTACGTTCGCTCAGAGGGCGAGCGGGAAGTTGACGCTTTTACCCGGTGAGATGGATCATATGCCTTAAGATACTTTATTAGGGATGGTTGTTTCTTGAGCTGCATCGACTCTGAGTGAAATGCCGATAGTTAAGTTTTTTTTTCGTAAAATATAAAAAATCTAGTCAACTTTATTTTTTCATTATGGCTTTAGGTGATATTTTTAATGTTGTATTTTGAATCAGTTATTGTGATATTTACATAAATAAATCTCTGCTATTCTTTTAAGAGTTGTATTAGCTTCGAATCATTTCTTAGCAAAAATAATGGGTCCTTTTGAAGGGATAATGGCCCATCAGGAACTACGATTGAATCGATGTGCGCTCACTTGGAATAAGGGCCCTGATCGTACAGACTTTGTAAGGTTGAAGATAATATCTCTAGTTTTATTTTTTATTTTACTTTTTTAATGAATGCATCATTCTTCATTATAAATTATGTTATTTCACTTGATATTTCTCACATAGATAGCTACTTCATACTCAGCAAGAACTTTTAATTATCTAGTCAGATAATGTAGATGTTAAATGACAGTTTGTGCCTGTTGCTTTTAGCAGAAAATTGAGAGTGAGTTTATGTTTATTAGGGGGAGGGTGAGTTTATGTTTGTTGAGAGTCATTTTTCTGGTACTTCTAGAAAACCTCAGATGAGAGCAAAAAATTTCTTTTTACAATACAGGATACTTAATAAATTTTTCTTACTCACAAATTTGCACCTGCAGAAATTTGAAAAATAGGTACCAGCCCAAAAAATACTCATTTCGTCATTGTCCTAGCATATACAGGGAAAGATAGTGACAATAAGGCAGGATAATGATGCTTCATTTTTATTTAAAATATAGTTATATCGTAAATGAACTTACAAGTTTAGCAATTTAATAATTATTGCAATAATTACTTGTTTTTGCATTTACTTGTAGTTTGTATTTCGTGATCATAAAATTTATATTCATTCATTAAATACATTTCTTTAAAAAATAGATATATAAATTAATTTGACTTAATTATTAATGACATTTTACATGCAGTACAAAAAGTTAGAAAATAATTCGGCAATACAAATTTTGTCTCTGCAAAATAAATGGAAATATATTATTTTATATCTATCATTTTCCAAGTATGAGCATCATGGTCCTGGTACTGATATTTTGCACATTTACATCGCTGTTTCCTGTTGTATAGACTCCGAACAGTTACCAAAAAGTAAATGTTTAGGACATTTATATCGCCCATTTTAAAAAAAATGTTCCGACTTTGAAATGGTGCTTGTTTTGTGAAATTGACGCATAAATATATATAACATTGAAAACTAAATAACTTTTCTAGACCCCTTTTTGAATTCTCTTTTGTTTTTGAAACATTGATATTTTTTAGATGTCCCCCAGCCCGGGAAACTAACGCGGGAAAGATTATGTAATGTGAACTAAAAATAGTAACAAATAGCAATATCGGTGCATCGTCACGTGGCATGTTGCTCGAGAGGGTATAAAAGGTTCTCGCAAGCTTTTCGCGGGGATTCCTGATGTAAATATTCTTGTAACAACGTTGATGTTGGTGTTCGTCTTTGTATTGTGTTGAATGTGTATTTCCAATGATGAAACTCGAATAAACCGATGATAACTGGACTATGGTCACCACTGTTTTATACGATGGCTTCATAGACGGACATTCGAGAAAATGAAACGCTATTATAACGGTGATGTTACCTATATATATGTGTATATACATATATGGGTCATTCCATGTCAAATGAGCCAAATTTCGGAAAGTTCCCCACTTGACCCCCTCCGATTTCGATGAAATTTTTATGGCATGTGCATCTATGTCTTAGATAGAGCCATGCCAAATTACAGCTCCATAAGTTGTACAGTTGGGCCACTAGCCATGGTTTTACAAAGACTCCTTTTTTCATGTTGCAACCAAAATGACTAAATCGTCTACTTTGTGTTCTTATTGATCATGACCTAAGCGGACTAACACTGTGAAACTTGGTGATCCTGCTAAACATTTGGGATATCACAGCTTACTAGTACAACGAAAGGTTCATGTATTTTAGATTTTTCACATTTTGCTGGCAAAGTAGCTCATTTGTGCTGATGTCGTGGATTTTGACCACACTTTGCCAGCTTGTATCTGTCGATAGAAATCTTTTCTGAACTGGATTCTTTAATCATTTGCACCCTGCGGGTATGTCATAGAGGTGTGCAAGTGGCATCTTGATTGCTCAATTAATTGCCGACTTATGATGGTTCGAATTTCAGTTAAAAATTTCACGCCTCAATTTAGGCTCATTTCCAAAGAGCCATACCTCAAAAGGGATCACTCGGATTTTGTTTTTCTTTATATCATTAAAAAGAGCTCACTTTCTTCTTTAAGGAAATGTCTTCTGAATTTTTGAGACAAAGCAGTTTTATACAGATATTGAGGTTCAAAACGATATACAAAATATCGCCAATAACAGAAAATAAAGAATATTTAATTTATTTATACATGACCTACGAGGACTACCGGGCTGAAAGTTGGTGATAGTGCTAAACATTTGTAATATAACAGCCTGCTGGTGCAACGAAAGCTGAATGTATTTTAGATTTTTCACACTTTGTTGCCAAAGTAGCTTATTTGTGCCGATGCGGGAGATTTTGACTACACTTTGCCAGCTTCTATCTTTAGATAGAAATATTTTCTGAACTGGATCCTTTCTTCATTTGCACCCTGCTGGCATGTCATAAAGGTGTGCAAGTGGCATTTCGATTGCTCAATTAACTCCTGAGTTATGCCGGTTCAAAAATCATTCACAAACTTCATGCCTGAATAAATCAAAATCGGGGCGTGAAATTTTTAACTGAATTTTGAACCAGCATAACTAGGCAGTTAATTGAGCAATCAAGATGCCACTTGCACACCTTTATGACATGCCAAATGGGTGCAAATGGAGACAGAATACAGTTCAGAAAATATTTCTATTGACAGATACAAGCTGGCAAAGTGTGGTCAAAATCCGCCACATCAGCACAAATGAGCTACTTAGGCTGCAAAATGTGAAAAATCTAAAACACATTAAGCTTTCATTACACCAGCAGGCTGTTATATTCCAAATGTTTAGCAGGGTCACCAACTTTCAGCCCAGTAGTCCTCTTAGGTCATGTATAAATAAATTAAATAATCTTTATTTTCTGTTATTGGGGATATTTTCTATATTGTTTTGAACCTCAATATCTGTATAAAACTGCTTTGTCTCAAAAATTCATTCAAAAGACATTTCCTTAAAGAAGAAAGTGAGCTCTTTTTAATGATATAAAGAAAAACAAAATCCGAGTTATCCCTTTTGAGGTATGGCTCTTTGAAAATAAGCCAAAATTGAGGCGTGAAATTTTTAACTGAATTTGGACCATCATAAGTCGGCAGTTAATTGAGCAATCAAGATGCCACTTGCACACCTTCATGACATGCCCGCAGGGTGCAAATGATGAAAGAATCCAGTTCAGAAAATATTTCTTTCGACAGATACAAGCTGGCAAAGTCTGGTCAAAATCCACGACATCAGCACAAATGAGCTACTTTGCCAGCAAAATGTGAAAAATCTAAAATACATGAACCTTTCGTTGTACTAGTAAGCTGTTATATCCAGGGGTGATTGTATTCCGGGGGTACCCCGGAAATCCGGGTTTTTCATACTCTCCTTCCGTGTTTTAAAAAAAAACTTTTTAGCCTTCAAAATTGAAAATCTAGCGGATGGGAACAAAAAATCCGCCGAAAAGCGATAAATATTCCCTTTGTAGCAAACCTTTACGCAGCAAGGGTTGTAACGGCGCCAACCATCTTTGTTCCGAACACGAACGATACCACGTCCCACGTGCTTTCGTTGTTGGGCACGCGCCAACTGGGCGTTGGCGCCATTTTGGATTTTTTTTGTCTGCGCCAACCCCGATGTTTACATTCCCCATTTCCGATGTAAACATCGTCAAAAGAGGTAATTCTTTTTCCGTACTTTATTTTTAGTTTTAAAAGAACGATTAAAAAAATCGAGGGTTTTTTTTTTTTTTTTTTTTGGGTTTAGTTATTTTTCCGATAATCAAAGTTGAACTCATTTTCCGAACTTCATTTTTTTTTTTTTTTTGCATAATAACGCATTTTTACGTCCTTTTCCTGAAATCGGCTCTGGACTTCGAGTTATTTGCTCAACTTTTATTGCTCAAAGTTGTAGATATTTGACAAATAAATGTAAAAAATAATAACTCTAAATAGAAAAAGTATTTCACTGCAAAAATTTATCAAAAAATATGTAATCAGGGAAACTCCTATTCATTATGTTTTACTATAAACAGAGCAAGTGCTCCGATTTTCTCGAAGTTTACCCGATTTTTTTACGTACTCCGAAAACCCGATAAGATACAGAAAACTCCGATTTTTGAAGCTTCGCAATGTAGTTTTTATTTTTCATAAAGAGAAACAAAGTTTTCTTCATCTGAGCAGAGCAAAATGCTGCTCGTTCGTCCCATGTCGCTTCTCTTAAGAACGGACGGAATTCCGTATTTTTGGTAATTTTGGAAATTAAAAAATTCGCTTCTGTAAAAATTCGTAATTTTGGAAGACTTCCCTTTCTTCCCCCATGAAAATTTTTGAAAGTAGCTGTGTACATACCTGCCAAGTTTTGCAATTACGAGTAAAATATACGCATTTTGTTCGTTTTTTGCGTTTTCAAGCGTCAATCCCGATTGTTTACTCATTTCGAAATCCGATTGTATCGGCTTCGGTAAAACTTCCTACCTCTCGTTTACTATCGGATTCTTTCTCTTGGACATCAATAACTTTGAGCTTACCATTATTTTAAATTTTTCTTACGTTTCAGCTTCTGTAGTAAAGGACTTTCACAGACGTCATTTTATCGAAATTTCTGCCGAAATTTTAAAGAATAAAAAAAATATATATATTTTTTGCCTTTAAGTTTTAGTGATCATGTCAGTTTTTGATTATCATTGTTAAATATTACAGTTTCATAAATAATCTTGTTTTAAAAATCCTCAGTGAGTCACATGTCTGATAAGATAAGGTATATTTTTCAAATCACATTTTTACAGAATCTAAGTAATGCCCTTATTTCCCTTTTTTTTCTTTCCTCTTTTCCATAAAAGAAATCGTGATTTTTTCCCCACTATATCTGCTTTGCTATGTTATTCAATGTAAAATATTTTAATTAAATTAAGTTCTTACAATTTGACAGTGAATGAAAAAAAATATTTTAGTAGTTCTATAACGTGATAGTAGTTCAAAAATATGAAAAATACTACAATTTTTCATGCTCCTGTTTTACCCCCCTGTGCTCCTATTTTTCAAGTCTTGAGGCTGGCAGCTCTGCTATAAATTACAGTTGTTTTCCAAAAAATAAACAAATTAAATTTTTCTTATTAGTTAGCAGTAGGTAAGTAAAATATAAATTTTAATTTCGAACGCTATTTTAAACATGATGTTGCAACTACATGTGTATAAAAGCTGTCGTATCATTTATGGTGCATAAAAAGTGATACCGACTTTTTGCATAAAAATTTTCAGGGTTTTTTCTTGGTGTCGCAATCACCCCTGGTTATATCCCAAATGTTTAGCAGGATCACCAAGTTTCAGTGTTAGTCCGCTTAGGTCATGATCAATAAGAACACAAAGTAGACGATTTAGTCATTTTGATTGCAACATGAAAAAAGGCGTCTTTGTAAAACCATGGCTAGTGGCCCAACTATACAACTTATGGAGCTGTAATTTGGCATGGCTCCATCTAAGACATAGATGCACATGCCATTAAAATTTCATCGAAATTGACGAGGGTCGAGTGGGGACCCCTGGCACACTTGACGTGGAATGACCATATATATATGTGTGTATATATATACACACACACTTGTATTGTGTGTGGGTAGGGATTCACCTAATGATGTATCTTTTATTTAAAATTTGAGGCTGATACTTTTTCAGAAAAATTTGTGCCAAGTTCAGATTTTTTTTTTAGAACAAGAATCACCCACTCTTAAAATAAAGGAGTTCCATTCCAACTTCATTATTTGGCATGATTGTTATGTTTGGAAAACATCTTCGGGCAGTGACTAAAGGGAAAAGGGTCTTTATTTTCATGGCCGACTTCACATTGCTAATGTAATCCCTAAAGTGAAACCTGGTCTCAGAAAATTCACCATTATGTGTAAATTAAAACTGACGTTCCTATTTTTAAATCATGCTTGCAACAAAATTAATTTATCTTCAGAAAAGTTGCGTAATATTTTAAAGATTAATTCGCTCAAAAACAGATGTAAATATTTACTAATAATGTTTTATTGCAGTCTTATTCACAATAAAATTAAGTTTTCATATTTTCTCAATGAAATCTGTTTTATGTAATGTAATTATAATAAAAGACTATGACGTAACTATAATATAATGCAATGTATTTCCTTTCGACCAAAATCCCATAAATACTGTTCATAATAATCCACAGTATAAGTTTTATAAATTATATAACAAATATTCATCTTGCTGTGATTTTTTTTTAATGGTAAAGTATTCCGTAATAATATTAAAAACGTCCTTTTATATTAAACCTTTGGTTTTTACTTTATGTACTTGTCTTTTGTATCGAGTGGTGTTGCCGCCTGTTAGAAGATATATACAATTATTTGTTATTGATTTATTTTATTAAAAAACAATCATCTATTGGAATTCATTCCTTAGAAGAAATAAGATTCTGGGACATTATTCATGCTTTATTTATTCCAGAATTTTTGAAACATTTCTATCTGATGTAGTTTTCTATCAGCTTCAGAATGATAAGAAATTTTGTCCAATCATATTTTTTCATTGTCAAAAGAAATTCTGAAATTAGAATTTAAAATAAAAAAATGCACTAATTCGACTTTTCGAATGGAGTTTCAGGCCTTACCTTTCTCCGGGAATGATTAAATTTTGTGCCAAATTTCATTCCGATTCTGCAATTATATTGAGCATTCAAACATACAAAAACACATACACGCAGACGAGTATTGATAGATATAGATACAGCTTTTTTTATTCTTGCTCTTTTTTTTTTCTCTAGAGGTGGCCATCCATATCTTACTGGTCTAGCAATTGCTGGTGGTGTGTTTTGCCTTGGCTTTGAAGGAGCATTGTTTGGACCTATGCTGTTATGTGTTCTTTTTGTCGCTATGCATATGTACGGTGCTGTGATAAATCCATCAGCCATGAATGAGTCAAGGAGAATCAGTAAAGCGTTCTCTTTGAAAAGGTGATTTTTTGTGTTTTGTATACTTGCCTTTGATATCAAACCAGCTGTTAATATAATGATGTCCTTTTCCCTTTCAGTTATCTTATATATTAAAATCCGAGAGTAAACAAACGTATGTATGTATCTATGTCGCGCCATCTCCTCACGAACGGCTGGAAGTTAAGAATAGAGTAAGGGATTATAAAATTCGAAATTTTCAAAAAACGCTGTTTTACTCGATTTCATTGTCGTGGGACTGCAATTAAATTATTAGTTAAAAATGCAATCAGCATTCTTTCATTAATTTGGAGCTGAAAAATTGAACACAGCTAGAATCCTTATAACAATCAGAAGGACCCCCCTTTCTGCATATTATGAAGTTAGTTTCAAGCTTCTAACTCATATAGAACAAACACAGGCACCGATGGGGTTATGACTTTTAGATGGATTGAAATGAACAAGTGGGGCTTTTGAATGGCATCTTTAAAGTACAATGGCATAAACAAAGATGGTAAAAGGAGAAGAGGGGACGTGGTTTTGGGGTTCAGGCACTCTTAGGGTCAAGGGGGCTTTTAATCCCCCCTGGACAATTTTAGTCATTCCAGTGTTGGGGGGGGGGGGGGGAAACAAAGACAAATTAGATTTTCCAGTTGGAAAAAAAAGTGCAACTGGAACTTTACAGTTCAATTATTGTATTGAATGCTGGAGAAATTTCAAAACACAGATTCACAGAAAATGATTTAAGTATTTTAAAGCATTGTTTCAGCATACAAATAGTAAAAATAAATACAAAAAAATTAAATAACAAATTTCTTCTGTGTTTATGCTTTTATGGCTCTTAAAATTGTTGGGCTTTAATTACAAATATTTTTAAATTCTGTTTCTGGTCAAATGAATGAATCAACCCTCCTCTAAGAAATACATTTTTTTTCAATATTTTCTATTGACTTTATGGGTGTAGTATTAAAGAGTTGCAGTACTGAAGTTTAAAATTAGATTTTTGAACTTAAATTACAATCGTCATATCCAAAAACGAGGCTCTATATGGGGTAAATACGTAGGTTTATCTATAGTGCTCTTGATAAATTAAAAATCGAGCTCTGGGTGGCCCAAACAGAAGAAAAAAGTGCATTGAATTTCAAATTAAACAATTCTACAATCTATTTAAATAAAGCTACAATTGTAGTCTATATGTATTTTTTATATCAGTTTTTCCGCCAGAAAGTTCTCTATATTTTATAATTTTCAATTTTTCATTGAGGAGGGAAACACGTGTAAAATTCTCAAAAAAATTTTCTTCATAAATCAATTCAACAACTATTCAATAATATACCCTGAAAATTTCAAAACAAAATTCCAAGTCATTTAAAAGTTATAAGCATTTGCGTGAGCTCACCTTTTTTTTAGCAGTTGAGATTAATCTTAAACTCATTTTGCAAAATGATGAAACACTATGAGCAGTTATCTAGTGGTGGGTGCAGTGAGATTGAAAATGTAGACACATTAATGAAAATCATTATGTTGCTTAGGGATGTTAACTTTATGCTAAAGACATTATCCATTCATGAATTTTCTCAGGCACTTGAAGAAAAGGCAATAATACTGATTAGTACTTTTACGTTCATTAAGCTAAATTTATTTTAAAGTCAAAATTTGAGTCTTTATGCATGTTTAAACTCAAAAAAGGACGGGTAGTGAAAACAAGCCTATGTGTACTCATACTCAAACGACACATGTATAACAAGAAAAGCATAATGTTTCAGCTTTTTACACAATTGGAAAGGAACACCACATATTCATCTGTTTCTATTTTTTGATTTGCCTGGAAGCAACAAAAGCTTTGGAACTCCACTATGAAGAATAGGGCGATAACAATAATGGCTCTCCCCCCCCCCTCAACAAATTTACCTACTGCTAATTTCTTGAAATTGCAAGCGAAAAGCAATAGCAACCCCTGTGCCAATTCCAAGAAAGAGCAGTTGAAGATTGGTGACAAATGCCTGTGACCTGCCCTAAATGTTTGTTTTTCTGTTACACAAACGCAACCCGTATCAGTAGGTAAGCGGTTGTTTTCTCAGCAATACCAAAACCACGTCCCCTCTTCTCCTTTTACCATCTTTGTTTATGCCATTGTACTTTAAAGATGCCATTCAAAAGCCCCACTTGTTCATTTCAATCCATCTAAAAGTCATAAACTTTGTTCCTCTCTTTTTAGTTTTCGATAACTTTTGGTAGAGTGTTTTATTAAGTGCGCAAGAAAGGTCACAAAAAGAGAGAAACAAGAAAATAATTATACTATGGTGTTATTATTTCTCATGTTATTCCTATACTTGTGTGTAATTCCTTCTCTTTTTTTCTAATTAAAAACATATTTAATATTTTTTAATTAAAAATATTTCATTGAGCATTTAATTTGCAGTCTAAATAAGTAGAATGTAATTAAATTTTGCAAAATTTTAAACTAAATCGGGACTTTAAAGATATGTCTCTATTGTCACATGAAGCGATATATATACAAAAAACCCGAAAAAAAAAACTGGCTGTATCTTTGCGGCATGAGAACTGTGGGATCTGCCAGCCAGTAATAAGGAAATCTGTGTTTTAAGCTTCAGACATATTTTTGTCATATATTCCACAAGGCAGACAGACAGAGCTCTTTCGTCAATGCGGAACCAGTTTGAAAATGTTCCTTTCATAGTATACTAAATCCATAAGAAACAGCTGTATAGCAAAGATTTTGACTTATGAAAGAAGTTAAAGGACTTTTCAGTTTGCTTGTTGCTCCTTAGAAAGTAAATTTTTACATTTTGCTTTCTACTTGTGCAGCTCCTAGCAGATCTTAAGGGAGTAAAAATACAGTACATCAAGATGAATTTCCATGGTGTTGTAAAGCTCATCATGAATACTACACACATCATAACAACATCCTAATATATGAAAAAGCACATTTAAAAAGTTTTAAAAGTTACATTGTATAGGTTGGGTTCTGAAAGTATAGCTTGTGTCCAACTGGTGAGACATAAACTGAAGTGAATTTAAAGCTTAAAATGTTATGATGGGAAACTATATTTATTTAAGAAATTATTTGATCACATGTCTCTAATTTGATTTTTGCAATTGCTCTTATGTCAAAATGTATAGACAATCAAAAGCAACCTCGCATTATAGTCATTTTGAAGCTCCTCTTCTAATAGGAATTTTTTAATGAGATATAAACACATCTGTTATATATTTTTAAGAAACTTTAAACAATTATGTCATACATAAACATAAAATAGTAATTCACCGATCATGTCACAGCGATGTTATGATATGCACACTTATATGAGCAATTATTTGAATTGATGAACTAACCATTAAAGTATAAGACAAATGATCAAAATGCTTTGTGCTAAAATGTAAGTGCAAAGATAAAACAACAGTTCAGAACACAAATTCAGAATAAAAAGTAACACAAATAGCTATTTCGGAGCTACAATGGAGCCTCTTCATCAGTGCAAAAAAGAAACGCTCAACACACAGCTAGAAAGCTGAGAGTGAACAGGCAAGAACCAGAGAGACAACCGGTATTTATACCAAATGTGTCGGATTAGCGATTGACCAATCAGAGGCCAGGAACAAGGTGGGAGCAGAGCCCAAGAGGAAAAGGCGGGAAACGAACAAGGAAAAGGCGGGAAACGAACATGGAAAAGGCGGGAAAGAACAGGAAAGGAAAGAAAATTATAAAAATTGTTTCCAAATGTCAGGAAAGTATGGAGTGCTGGAAAAATCATTTACTAAAGAATGAGAATTTTTCCAAATGTGATAAGCTTCCCCAAAATCAAGATCATAGACTGAAGAGCATTTACTGATAATTCTAGCAGACGAAAATTCAAAACTGATCTAAAGTCCAACAATGCTGGGCAATAGAAGAACGTGCAAGTTCTTTTCGCTTAACATAATTTTCATGTTCTTTCAGATGGTGCTTTAAGGCACGTTTAGTCTGACCTGTGTAAGAGAGACCACATTTACAAGAAATACTATAAATACCTCAGTTGCTGTGCAAATCAATGGGATACTTCAAATTTGTAAATTTTATTTTATTCACAGGGGAAAATGCAGTATCAAACCCAAATTTCTTCAATATTTTAGCAATTTGCTGACTGATTTTTGGATAAAAAGGTAAAATAATAGTATAAGCAGGCTTGCACTTAGAAACATTGCATGAGGGTGGAGGCTTAATTAACCTGTTATAAATAGAATCAACTACCTTAGGAGAATAACCATGATCCAAAGCCACAGCTTTAATGTAAGAAAGCTCAGCATACAAAGAGTTAGAAGAGGAACATGTATTCAAAGCACGGAAAACAAGAGCCTTGAAAGAGACTAACTTTTGGTTTGGAGGGTGAGAAGAACATTTGTGAGGAGGTAGTGTAACAGCAATGGGCTTATGAAACACAGAAGTCATAAAATCGTCGTTACTTTTAGTAATTAAAACGTCCAAGAATGAAAGATAACTATCAACTTCCATTTCAATAGTGAATTGAATGCAAGGATTAATGGAATTAATCTTATCAAGTAAATGATCAATATCCACTTGCTTCTGATCAAGCAATACAAAACAATCATCATCCTAACGGACATAAAAAGGAAACTTTATGGTTTCGAAAAGTTTAATCTCAAAATAGTGCATATAAATGTCACTTAAAATAGGGCTTAAAGGATTACCCATAGCTAAACCTTCAGTCATACGAAAGTACACACCATCAAATACAAACGTATTTTGCTCAAGACAAACACGAGTAAGAGAAATAAGTTCTTCAATCTCAAAACTAGAGAAATGATATTCCTGAAGTCTCAATTTAAGACGATCCAATGCGCCATTAACCGGTACATTGGTGAAAAGCGAGTTTACATCAAGAGAAGCCATAGTTAAACCAAAAGGTTTGAAATCACGAAGCTTATGCACGAAGTCGATGGAATTTTTAACTGAAAGAATTGCCGTTCAAAAGAGGAGAAAATATGGAGACCAAGTGTTTAGCAAGCTTATAAGAAGCAGTACCAATATTGGAGACAATAGGACGGAGAGGTATACCAGGTTTGTGGACCTTAGGAAGAGCGTAAAACCTGGCACAGCGAAATGGCTATTTGTGTTACTTTTTATTCTGAATTTGTGCTTTTTTATGTTGTTTTACCTAACCATTAAAGTATATATTTTCGTGAATTATGCTACAACAATTGAAATTTTGAGTTTGAACCCCCCTACAAAGTTTTCTACTGACGCCCATTAGATCAGAAGTTACATTTTTCTCCATACTTCGATTTTTTTCACGGTTATTAGCTTTCCTTTTCACAGACGATTGATAAAGGTCTCTATTTTAGTTTTTATTTTATATCATTGCCATTTTGCATACACATAATTGCTAAATAAAAATCTTTTCGTAATGTTTTTAGCATTTTGAGGAGCAGACGATTCCAAATTTTTTTCATCCTGCTTTTAATTTAAAAAAAAAAAATGATTTAAATTTTATTTATTGCAGCGGACAGCCGATCAACAGGTTTTTTTTAAATTTAATTATAAAAATTTGGGATGAACAGGGATTTTTAAAATTGTTTAATTGTTCTGACAGCATAAAAAGCAAATGGTGTAAAAATGAATAAAGATTTCAAAAGATAGTTGTCCTTATCCTAATGCAAATTTTTAGAAATTCTCTATTATTAAAATCGATCTGAGCTTGTATGTCTGTATATCAATAGTTAACAAATAATTTCAATGCCATGTTGTATTTAAACTCTTGCAGGGTCATGGATTAGTAAAAAACAGAAAGCTTTTTGGGAGTACTGTCTTTACTTATGCTAAGATTTCTTGGGACTGTTGTTCAAAAGAGGCTTTTTTTTTTTCCTGCTGTTGCTTTTTTCTGGTAGGGTTTGTATAGGGACTGTTGACGTTATTTCAAAAGTTTCCTTCATTCTAAAAAGGATTTAAAGGACTGTTGACCTTATCCTAATTAGAATTTTTGCATGGACTGTTATCGTTATTTAAGAAGTGTTACCTTTATTCAGTTAGGGATTATTGTTCTTATTCTTATGAGGATTATCAGTGTGATCAATTATGTTATTTAAAAATTGTTTTCTTAATCTGAGGTGGATTTAAACAAGTGTCATATGGCATCACTTTTTTTCAATACTGGAGATAGCCCGTGCAACGCAGATTGTTGTTTATCTTAACTGTCCATGGACTTAAAAAAGGGAGCAAGTGGAGAATAAAAAACAATTTCAAAGCTTTTGTGTTCGTTGATGATTAAATGTTTCCGTCATCTTTTACTAGCATTAGTACTAGTACATATTTAGAAGAATTATTGTTTGACTGCAATAATATAGAGCACTGAAATGACTTAAATTTACATACTGTATAACCTTGATTTAACGATGGTCTACAGACTGTTAAATGCTATCATAAAATAAAGGCTATTGTTAAATTGGGGAAATATTAGGTCTACCGGAAAGTTCTGTCCGATTTTGGAATAAAAGAAAATGCAAATTTTTCTTACTGCCAAATAACTTTGTTTAATAATATAATTGTCATTATTATCAATGACTTCTTGCCAGCTTGAGGGCAATGTTTGAAAAATGTTTCATCTTTTGATTCGAAAAATTCAACCAGTACTTGTTTGATATCTTCTTCATTTTTGAATTTTTTGCCCGCCAAAATATTTTGTAAAGACAAAAACAAGTGGAAGTCAGAGGGTGCTACGTCTGGGAAATATGGTGGATGTGATAGAATTTCACAGCCTAGTTCTGCCATTTTTTGACGAGTCCTCAAAGCAGCATGTGGCCTGGCATTATCATGTTGCAGTTTGATATCCTTCCTATTGAACATGGCCGCCCTCTTTTTTTGGACTGCTGTCTTTAAGTAATCCAGTTGTTGCCAATACTTCTCTGAATTATAGAACCGAACATGCTAGAACATAAAATATAGAACGTGTCAAAACTTGTTGTAATAGAAAAAGACAGAACTTTCCATTAGACCTTATATAACACTTAACAAATCCATTTTGGGATTTTTAAAATCTATCATTAATTTAAGGAAATCATTAAATCGAGTATTGTTCAATCAAAGTCGTACTGTATATGTATTTAATAAATAGTAATGTTTTTCCTGTTTAGAAAGTAATATTCATAATTCACCGATTTTCTCTGAATTCTTTTAAATTTCGGACTAAAATGTTCCAAATTCTTATTTTGATAGGTTGGCAGGTACGACACAAAAGAATATCTTTTTAACATTATAACATTATTTCTGAAAATAATTTATGAATATTTTACCTTCTGTTACTTTAAAAATAACAAAGTGAATATTGTTTGTTCTTAGCATCCTAATATTCCATTCCTGCAGATCCCTGTATTTAAGAGTAATTCATTTTTTTCATACATTGAATTATATAATGTGACTGACATTCATTTGTTACTGGTACCTGAATATAATATTAACAATTCAGTCAGTATTTAGTCGATATTTTTTCATGGTTGATCATAAAAGCGAGCATTTTGAACCTTAGGGTGAATTTTCACCCCAGTGATTTAAAATAATTCATATTTCGGTGTTGATGTTTTCATTTGTTTAAAGTTCCATTTTTAAATTTTTATAGGATGTTTTCAGCTGAATAGTTTAATCAACACATGATGCTTGCTTTTGAAATATTAGTACTTTCAGTTTTCTTTTGTTTGCATGGTTTGTATTTATGTACTTGTTCTAAATGTTTATTTTCTTTCATGTTTTGTTTTGGTTTTTAAATTTTATGTTGCTGTATTTATTATTCTCATTTTGATGAAAAAAGTCACCATCATCATTTGTATTTTTATACAATGAAATAAAATTTCATTTTCGCAATTTGATGATTTTTTATTTTTACAGTACACTTTTTTCATTGTTAATTTTTTTCTTTTTTTTTTTTTTTTCTATAGTTTCCTATTATTCTAAATAACTTCTAAGCAACAACAACAAAGCAAGAATCTATATAATAAAACACTAACATAGGTTAATTCAAAAAGAGGTTAATTTCTCTTTCCCAATAGCAACGATGCATTTGTTTTCGAAAGAAGATTAATATCATCCTGTTAGGTGTAACTTTCTGTCATGATTACCATTGACTGTTAGTACTTCGGTACAAATATTTATTTCTTACAAAAAATGTGTATGATTGCAGATCTCAGACTTGTCTTGAACAATCAAGTGCCCTAAACTAGCAGCACTCATCCTCACTGGCATAGCCCAAAGATTTAAAGGGCACAATGCCCTTGGACTAGAGCTCTAAATTAGGATATAATCGCGTCATTGGCACCTAGCACTTTTAGCTTTAGTTGCCTTTACGTACTTTTAAAATCATTCGAATTGCTTAAGCAGAGCTGTAACAGTATTGCAAAACATCACAACCATATACTTTTCTCCACCAGAGCCCTACCTGTTTGCTGAGGCCTTAGGATTGCTTGCACATGGGGTGAGGTAGTGGGGTTCACTGATTTTACATGCACGTATCTCCAAGTGTACATGGCGGGTTTTCAGCGGGGATCGCACGCACGACCTTCCAGGTAGAAGGTCGACGCTCTAACCACTAGGCTACCACGGCCTTCACAAGCAAATACTGAGCAAATTATGAATGGAAGAAAACTCAAATCAATTTTGATTAGTAACCTTTGAGAAGTTGCTAATTTTACTTAAGTTTTATGCGCCCATATAAATGTTAATTTTAATAAGTGCTAATGAAGTAATGTAAGAGTTAATCGGCTAAACTATTTTTTCAATTGTTACTCTTTATTCGTAAGCAAAAATTCATAATTAAAAAATTTGAAGGTTAAGAGTTACGATAGGTCTTTGCAGCCATTTTCGGACCCCCCTTGCACATCACTTCGTCAGTTGCGGCAATTTCTGTATTATTGAATTAGCATTAAGAAAACTTGAGGCGAGCAGATACAAGCCCACAGAAACAATGAAGCAACAAAAAAATAGATTCCCTACTGGCAGAATTCGCCAAAGTGGCACAGCCCCAAAAAACCTTCATGGGTTTTTTTGGCCGGGATCACTTGAAAAAACCCATTTTTTAAGTAAATTGTTTCTTTTTTTTTTTAATTTACTGCACATTAAGAACCTTTACTTCAGAAACAAAATAAATGTTATAAATTTAATATTTTTCATTACCAAGACTTGACATTTTCATTTTTGGACAATTTAGTGCTTTTATATAAGTATTTCCTAAAGATACTTGGATAAAATTTAAGTATACTTAACCATTTTAATTCAATTTTATTTTATTATATACATATGTATATATATATATCCCAGCTAGCAAAATAAATTGAAGCAAGACTGCATATAGATTTTCACGTCAATGCACAAATATTGCATAAACATTAAAAATCTTTAAATATTACTCCCATTTGATTGTCAGCGGATTGCCACAATATTTACATCAATGTGTGTGCAGAGGAAAAAGCAATGTTCTCTGGCAAGATAGGTTGAAATAAAAACATTGCATAATAGTTCTGGGCCTAACAGGTTCTGTAGGAAAGTTTTTATAGGGAGAAATATGGATGCATTGTTGGATCTATTTAATAGGAAAATCAGTCACATGTTAGGTAACGAGGTCAGCTGTATAATTTATTTTTCAATTAAAGGTACACAGCATTTATTGTTGATGCTGTGGAGCAAGTTTAAAGTCAATTCCTTGCCCGAAGTCTTCATTGCGGCAAAAAAAAAAAAAACCTATTTATATGAAAATTTAGACTTTTTTTTTTCTTTCTCTCTTTAAAGTAAAAAAATAAATAATATCAGGTCTGTAGTTCTGTTGTCAGAAAATCTTTAAAGAGATTTTTAAAGCATTTGTGAAATTAAAAAATTGAACTAGAGAACTGACTTTCTGCAGTAAACGTCTGCAGAAATATTCAATTCATTGTAAGCAAGAGGGTGAAGAATTTAAGAAAAAATCACTTTTGATGAGTTAGAGATTAGGAATAAAAATCTAAAAAAATTCAGAGTTTAGAATTAAAAGTTGAATCACTAAAAAAAATGTAAATTGTCTGAGAGGAAATCAAATATGTATACCAGTCAAACAGTTCTAGAAGGAAATCTGAAAAAAAAAGAATTTAAAAAACACCGACATATTATAATGTTACTATAGTGTTCCAGAACTTAAAAACTTGATTTGCCATATTTATTAGAAGTGAACTATTATAGCGTTACAATTCATTTTCACAACGAAATTCAGTTTGTAGAGTTGTGTTGAGCGATTATATTCATAAAATGTTTGCTCGTGGCTTTTTTTATCTAAATGTACTGCAGGTATGTTTTAAGCATGGAGGTTTTAAGAGTTAGGGTAGTAATTCTTTTCTGATGAAAACTTTTTTAACACTAATTACTTAATTACTTGTTATTTTATAATGAAGCCAAGAGCCAAGTATAAGACTGCCAGTTATGAAGTTCCCTTCATGTTTCATGTGAAGAACTCAAATAAAATAAAAGTTCAATCTTTATTTACGTGCTACCCGAGCGCCAGCTTTAAAGATCTAAAAATATACAAATCTGTTTTTGCCAATTTTATCAGTATTGTTCCTAAATATAATTTTCATTCTTCTAGGTAGAAAAAATACAATACTCTAACTGAAATTTTTAATCAACCCTGTATTTTACATTTGATGTCATAAATACCTCAACCTACATTCCTGTTACATTATTTTTTTAATGAAATTATTCAATTTTTAATAACGGCTTCTTTTGAGAAAAAATTTTTTAAGTATCGCTTAAAATATGAAATGCGCAAGTTTGAATTCTTGTTTTCAGCTTTTTTGGTGTTTCACTAAACTGATCCCTGCCACCACACCAGTGGCGTAGAGCTAGCACGGGTGACCCGCCCCCCCCCCCCCCTGAAAACAGTTTAAAGTTTTTAAAAAATCATGTAAGCGTGAAGAATGAATTTTGAAGAAGAATGTTTATTTAAACAAACATTAAAAAAATATGTAAATCATTCATTATCAAACTACACTACTTTTGCATTGACTATACTAACATGTCTCAATTAATTGTTTGTGTGAGATACATTTTTGAAGGAGACTTATCGGAAGATTTTTAATGTTATAAAGGGTTAAAAAAGAAAATATTTGAAATTATTAATATGTATTTTGAGGAAAATGACCTTCCCTGGACCCACTGTGTCGCGGTTTTGCACTGCTGGTGCTGCAGCAATAACAGGTAGTAACAAAAGACTAAGAGGGTTAATAATGAAAATTGCTCCCCATACAGTATTCAACCCAATAATTAACTGATGTTTATAATTTTCCAACTTTTATAACATGTTGGTTTATAACATAATTTTGGTGCGCTACTTTAAAAAGGCATTATTTCAATCGATGAAGTCACGACACTTTTAAAAACACCCTGTAAGAGCAAATCCTAGAAAGAATTTTAATGTAACTTCTCGTTGACGATTAAACGAAACGTCTACTGTCTAGTCAGGGGTAGCGACTAAAATTTTACACAAAATAGGGGGTCGCAAATGAAAATAGTTTGCGCAACACTGTTTTATGGAATTATTAGTTAGAGCGATGACTCTGGATCTTTGTTAACTTTCTAATCGGAGGGGGGGGGGGGATACCCGCAAGGAGTATCAGGCGTCCAAAATGACATCAAAGGGCTACCGAAATGAAGAAAAGCCTATGTGCATTTAAATGGCACTTGCTTTATCTTTAAGCATTTTAAAAGGCACTGATTTCGGTTTGGAATTACGATTTTCTTTATTTTACACTACTACGAATTTTAAAATCCTGATTATAAAACAACTGGAATCTATGTTTGGAAGAAGAAACTTTGCCGAGTTAAAAGTAGCAAAGAAAAAAAAAGATAGAAAAATTATCCACTTTTAGTTATTTTTTCATTTTATGGAGCTGGAATTATTTTGGAGTAGGAAAGTTTTTTTTTCCCAATCTTAGCCGGGTATTACCCCCGAAAGGGCCACCCAGGCCGGGCCGCCCTCCCCCCCCCCCCCTTAGCTACGCCACTGATCCCTGTAGAATGTGAATGAATAAAGTGCAATGGAAAAAAAAGTTTAGGACCAATTAAAGTTTAATTGTTCCTAAACTTTTTTTTTCATTACATTTTATTCATTTCTTTAAAAATTTTATCTTATTTTTATTATTATTATTATTATTATTACGAACACATTTATTTAGTTCCCTCGACTATTTCTGAAACAGCGCATTTTCAAAATGGCCCAAAAAAGTTTGTTAGACGTTAGGAAATCTTCAATTTTACGAGTTCAAACGAAAATGTCCTACTTGAAATGAAAATGAATAAGGTAGCAAAAAAAAAAAAAAAAAAACAGAATCAAAAGTGTGACCAATTCAAAGGATTCATATGACAGTTTGACAGTCAACAAGTAAATAGAAGTCTACTAATAATTAATTTTGCATTTGTCTTGCAAAATCGCTTTACCTAATGTTTTCTTTTCTTTATTTTTATTCATTTATAATTGGCGGGGGTAGGGGGAGGACTTTTGGGTGTGTGGTGGAAGAAATTCACCACTGAAATTACGGTTAGACGAGATTTAAATATGTACATGTATATATATATCTGTACGAGTGAGTTGCTGCAAAATCAGAATTTATAGCCTAAGAATACGTCTTGTATTTACTTATGATCGAAATTAATTTTTTCCACCTTCAAAGGCCCTTTTTTCTGTGATCAAAAGCATCGCAATCGTGAGTAAAGTTATATTTTTCCCGGTGTTTTCCCCAAAGTTCATGTATTTTACATGCTTTCAGGGCTCCCGCGGCTGCGCCAATTGCGCAAAACTGCGCCAGAACGACTTTTCTGCTACAATGCGCTACAAAATACGCCTTTTCGGAAAATTTGCGCCAAATCGCGATTTTCGAAAAAAAAAAATCGGAAAAATTTTAGATATTATAATTTTTTTTCACCTTAAAATCGACATATTTTTGTTACATTTTTCCTTTAGTTAACTAATATTTTAACTTTGGAGCAATTTGTTAATGAATATTAGCTCTACCCTCTCTTAAGAACATCAAATATGGATGAGACAATTCAGCAGAATGAGTGATAGTATCTCACGTTTATAGAAGAAACAGTGAGACGATTATCACTATATATGTTGAACATTTTATTTAGTAAGTTTTTCTTGAAATAGATAAAAAAGTTTACAATTTCATGGAACGTGGAAAAAATAAACTTAGCGTTTTTTCCTCAGTGTACCTTGTGTTTTCTAATGCTTATGAAATACTAATCAATGTGAAAAATCAATAACAGAACAGATGTTAAAAAGATTGCTGCTCCATTATAACAATTCTTTAAGATTTTAAAATTCCTTAAGCCTACTTTCCACGTGCAAACCAAGGAGCGCATACGTTCTACAATATTTTTGCATCCGCTATAAAAATCGGATTTTTTTCACTTCAACTATTTGTAATGCTTCTTCTCAAAGTAAATAAATAAAATGCATTTTTATTTTAAATAAAAACATTGTTTGAAACAGGCTTGGAGTAATCGCGATTACGTAATCGTAATCGGCTGTAATCGATTACATTTTGACAAAATCGTAATCGTAATCGTAATCTGATGATGGCATATTCTCGTAATCATAATCGAAGTTGTGTAATCCCGTAATCCTTTTTCTCCCGTAAATTTTAATCGTAATCTTAAGGAAAAAATCCGTAATCTGCTAGTCCTGCAATCGTGTAATCTTGACCTGCTGAAAGCTGAAATTTTTAGCGCTACCCTTGGATAGAAGAGATAAGATTACAAGAAAAAGGATTCAAACTGTGTACTGAAGTCCTATCCTAAGCGGTCTGTAACCTACGGCGATCATAATATAAAAGGTTCTGTGTGGCGGTCGCAGAGCCTTGATGGCAGGACCATATAATAGTCTGCTAGAGAAGCTTGTTGTCCTACTTGTTGCGGTCTCTCAGAATCCTTAATTGCGGCTCCACTCTCTACGGGGAATGGCTGGAGAGCCCGAGAAGAAAGGGAGTCTGGTCTGGATATGTCACTCGCATCGCCTTGGGGCTCTCAGTTGGGGGGGGGGGGGGTCTCCGGTCTCCTTGCGTCGTCCAGTTTCGGTACAAGAGCGGTAATCTGTCCGCAAGTCACAGATTTCGGGGTAGATAAGAAAGAGGAAGGTGTCTATAAGGACCAAATGCATCGGTCATTTTGCTTCTTTAATTACCTCTTCAAAACATATTCAAACGGTTGGGCAATAGGCGAGAGTCTGGACGGGACCGCCGCGAGTAAAAAAGAGAGTTCTCCCTTTTTTCTCTCCGCGGGGGTTCCGGTTTGGAGCCGGCATTAAGAATGGGCGACCCATTTTCCCTTTCAATAATCGAAATAGACTGCCCCCCTGAAAATCTAGTGTTGGTACTATCACCTACACACATAAAGAGACATGAAATGACTTTTGTGTTTTCGCCTTTCTTTAATGGCAGAAGTGAAGAATTTTTCTAAAGAATAGCACATTTACACTTCAGCAATTTAAGAGCAGGCGTTACATGATGCTCTATGCTTAAGATGCATGAAATCTTAACCCTGGTATGTGTGATTATTATTATTTTTAAAAATATGTTCTTCGAATATTTAAAAAAGTCCATACATTTAAATCTTAAATTTATTTATATTTTAATGCTAATATTCTTTTTAATTAATAGGTATGTAAAAGAAAAAGTGATTTATGTTCAGACATTCTCCCAATTGTTTTCTTACATGCATGAATTAATATTTAGGAATTATGTTTAAAAGTTAATTATTTTTTTCTTCTTAGAATTACCTCAACAGAATTTTGTATCTCAGTTTAATCTTGTACGTTAAATTTGTGTTGTAAAATTACTTGCACTTTATTTTTTTATTAAAACAGTTAGTACATGGGAGAAAATTATATGCTCGTGCATGTTAAAAAAAAAACACCACAAAAATCTATTTAAAATATTATAGCCGTTCGTATTATAATTATTCTTCATATTACTTTTTAACGATTACTAATTTTGCTAAGAGTTATTTGAATGTTCATGTTCAAATTTTTTGAAATTATTCTAAAATGCAGCATTTATTTTCAAAAGATTATTTATCTCTTACACTATCTGAACATTTTGTTATCACGTGCAATTCATGCACATCCTATAAGTGATTTCATAAAGAATCATAGAAAATTATTATTTTCAGTAAACTAATTGGTGTTATGTGAAAAATTTGCACAATTTAAACTAGAAAATAAATACAATGGAGAAATATACATTTTCAGAAATTGCGGCCAACTAAATTTTGATTGTATGCACACAAAATAACAATGAACCAGGTAAATCACTTATGCATTATATATACATTTAGTGCATCGTCTTTGCTTATATACAAAATACGATCAATGTAGTTATTCCTCACATGAGTTTTAAATATTCGAAAAATACTGAATGTGCCTTTCCTGATTATACATATATATATATAATGCAAATTTTTCATTTCTGCAACGACGTCATAATTGCCGAACTGTGATGTTGAAATTGTTTCATTATAATTGCATTCATCATCATTTCAGTTATCTCTTATAAAATCAAAAATTTAATTAAAAATCATAACTTTTTGATTTATGACACTTTTGTGAAAATGAGAGTTGTATGCATAAAATCGGATAATTTTATGCTAATCTAATCGTAATCAAAATCGTAATCGGATGTCATAATCGTAATCGATTACATTTTTCAATGACTGTAATCGCTGCCGTAATCGTAATTACTTTTTGGCAAAGGATTACAATCGTAATCGTAATCATAATCTCTCAATTTCTCCCTTTGTAATCGTAATCGTAATCGATTACGTTTCTTTGTAATCGACTCCAAGCCTGGTTTGAAAATATATAATTTGTTCCCGAAAGTGTGTAGAGGTAGACTTTTAAACGCTGTAAAATTAAGCACTGAATTGCAGCTTTTTTATTGTCTCATTACTCTTTAAGCTCTTTAATCTATATCATATAACCACAAGCAATTAAAAAAACATAAATATAAAGAACAAAATAAGTAAAAAGATTACAGTTAAGTTAGAAAATCATTAAAAAAAAGCATGTAGTATATGCATTGATGATCTTTAGCAAATATGTTAAGCAATATTATTAGAAGAAACAGAAATTTTGTTGTGGATGAACGACCTCATGAAAGTGCTCTTGCTTAAAGTTTCAATTTTTTAACTAGATTTGAAAGTTATGAAATTATCATGTATTTCCTTTTTCTCTTAATTCAATTTAGTTTCTTTCAGCATCCAATTGTTGTAACCCTAGGACTCTTAACATTTAATTGTTAACTATTGCACAATTTTGGAAAGATGTGAAGATAAATTGTTAGAAAAAAATAAATCATTAGACATTAAATTTCATCAACATATAATAAAAAATGCATTTTGCCTTTCTATTATAGAGCTGAAAAATATAATTTGGTTCTTGAATTTTCTTGCTGCAAAATTATGAAACTCGGCAATTTACTTTTAGTGCCATTAATTTACTTCCAAAGCATCTAAGTGAGTATTTAGGATTGAAATTTAAAGAAATATTTCTTAATCAGAAAAATAATAAATATTACTGCAGGTATAAAATAAGATAGGTTTCTAATATATTTTTTGATAAAATATGAAATTATATTTAATTCATTCAAAATGTTACTGTTACTATAATCACAATGGCTATACCTAAGTAAGTACCAATTAAAAAGCATTATAATTAATGATAAATAGTTTAAAATAGTTGAACCTTTCATATTAGTTAGTTTTTGCTTATTTACTTGAAATAATAGTGTTTTAGCTATTAAACAAAAAAGAGAGAATGCAATGATTTTTGAAAAGAAGAAAATTTTAAGCTTTCTTCCAGCTATTCTTCACTATTAGAAGAAGAAAAAAAAAAAACAACAAAACATTTTTTAAAATAATCCGTTTTTTGAGAAAAGTATTGAAAAACACCTTTATAAGGGTTATAGGTTTAATTAGTCTTACTTTTTGAATAGGTTATGAATAATTTCTTATAAGAAATATAAAAATAATCCAATTTTTGAAGGATGACTAATGTTTACATTTCCTACGATAAAAAAAGTTTAAAAAGACAGTAAGAATAATAACCAATGTCAATTGACAACTTAGGGGAGGATGGGGTAAAATGGGTCACTTGATAAAAAACCCAAAATAATAGAACTTGAAATTTAAATTTTTAAACCAATATTTTTTATGTTATATTTCAATGTGTTGGCAACATTTTTCATTCTAAAAAAAGTTAAGTTCTTAAATATGGCAACACAAAAAATATTTTTGTAATTTTTGGATCATAGTGTGCTAAACATATGGTTTACCAACTTCTGAAAATCTCTATATTTTTTCAAATAACAGCCCAAATTTAAAGGATTTCCTCACTAAGAAACTTTAGAGAACAATTCCAGCCGAGTATATAAAAAGAATATTAAATATTGAATTTTTTACACCAGTTTTTCTTGGATGGGGTAAAATGGGGTCAGGGTTAGGCGTAGCTAGTCCTATTCGATTATTATTTTAAAATTTACTCTGCTGCACTTCACTGCAGAAAGTTCCTAAATTTAAACAATGTATGTTGTTTATTTTATTGGAAATTAAACTAAAAAATTTTTTTTAATGTTTTCCTTAAAAAAAGATCATGTTGATGTGGTAGAGAGAAATGTTATTGAAGTGTTATGTGAAATCAATATGTAACAATCTAGAACAATATTATTTCAACATTTCAATGTAATCATAATTCAAAATCTAGCTAAATATGTTACTTTCATTTTTTTTTTTTTCAATTTCAAAGCAATAAATAACTGTTTTCAGCTTTATTTTCCACTCTGACCCATTTTACCCCACGATGGAGTAAATCAGGTAACAACTTTATAAGCTCAGTTAAACTATTTCATAATTAAAAAATAAATATTAAAATTACATAAAATTGACCTAAAGGAGTTCAATGTTAAGATGCAATTGAAACGAAATGGGAAATGTTTCTGGTTTTGTTGCTATGAAACTTTAAATATGAAAATAGCTAAAACGTGACCCCATTTTACCCTACCTGACCCTACTTTTCTTTTCCTAGTGCGCATGATGAGAAGTAAGTGAATAATTGTTAATGTTTTGCTTATTTCCCCCCTATCTCTACAGCAGTGGCCTAGCTAGACACGGATTTGGAGGGGGGGGGGGGGTTCTTCGGAAGAAGTGAGCTAGTTTTATTGTTTTACAAGAAAAATTGGTTAAATTTTTGACAATCTTTACCAACCATTTCAGGGGGTTTTTTTTATCCCCAAAACTACTATCCCTTATCTACGCCAGCGCTCTACGGTCCTATCTGTTCTATGATGCCAATACACAACGCGCTTACACATTCAAATTACACACCGCGAACACACAGTCAAAACTTACTGTTGTTGTTGAAAAATGGGTATGCTGCATCTGAGTCTAACAGGGCCCTTATTGTAGGCAGAAGTCCGATTTCCGCCCCTGATTCCGAAATTTACTGTTAATTTTATTTATTAATAATCGAGCGTAAGTACTCGACTCGGTAAGAGATTTTTCTCTCAGTCCTCCTTTTTTACAGAATGAGAATTACAGACGTGCATTTACCAACCACTTGCAGAACGACATAATACTATGTAGTTATGCAAATCAAGGGCGTAACCAGAGGGGGTGGGGATTCAAACCCCCCCCCCCCCCCCATTGGATATTTAGTTATTTATTCATTTTTGTTCCTCGACTTGGTGGAAATTATGTCAAGTTAATCGGGTTGTGGGCTTGGAATTTTTTTTTTTTTTTACTTCGTGTGAACAACATAGGAGACAAGCTGTAGAATTCCCCTCATCTCTTTCCTCGGACAAAATCGTGGAGATGGACGTTGAAGGAGAAGAACGGGCAAGACTCTCGGGGCCTGGAGCACGGTCCACCACTAGTTCACATTCGTGATAAACTGAAACTGAACCGGAGAGTCACGTGATAAGGGGGGATGCATCTGTCAATCGTCATTTAGGGGCGAGTCTGCACTTGTAGCCAAAGTTGAACTGGAGTTTCTCGGAATTGGTGGAGGGGTTGCTATTTCTTTTGGTTCTAAAATTCCGAGAGAACCGCCGAGGGATGTAAACTTGTAGGGAAGGGGGGGGGGGGTTAAGACGCAACGTTATAGCCTTTTGTATCGTCTATAGCTTGAAAGAAAATCGCAAAATAGTTACAGATGTGCAATGTCTTTCTTTTCTTTTTTACCATTGTGCTGTGAGAGCCATGTGCTTCAGTTTCTGCAGTTGAAAAATTCAGATTCATGCATCACTCATTTAGTATCAAAATGCGTAGCATTTTCCTTCAATAACTTACCTTTACAGTTTAATAACAGTAATATTAAAGGATTATAAACATAATTTTAAGTGACTTCTGCCATAGGCGTAACCAGGGGAGGATTTTGGGAATTCAACCCCCCCCCCCCCCTATTTTGTATTTAGTTATTTAGGCAGATTTATTAGGCACACAAAAAAAATTCTGGCTACGCCTTGCAAAGCACATATCTATTTTTTCCCTAAGAAAAATAAACACATATGCATATGATTTTATTTCCTCTTTCTGAAGGGTGATCATGACCAAAGTACGTAGCTCATGTTACAGAGGACTTTTCATCTGGTTATAATCAACCCCCTTATCACCTTTAGGAATTTTACAGCGAAAGGTGGCTTCAATCACCGTACCACACTCAGACAGACAGCAGAGATCCTTTCAATCACTCCAGATGGTTTTCTTACCTTCTTGATGTCTTTTTTACCCAAGGGCAGCAATTTGGGAACACAATCGCACCAGTTTCCTGGAAAATATTCTCCTCTTTGATGGAGGTTTGTTTTCTGATAAACTGGTGTTGTAGGCAAAGCCGTAAGCAAGGGGGGGCAATGGACCCGAGCCCCCCTCCCCCGAAATACTTTCGAAATTTTTAACCTGTCTGAAAAAAAAAATTAAACAAAAAAAAAATAATGATTAGATTTTGTTCTTTGAACCAACCTGTTTGGGAGCGGGAGGGGGGGTCCTCTGTTTTACAAATGGGGAAACGACAAGACGGCGTTTCAAACATCTAGGGCCTACAAACCAGAACTCAAAAAAAGACCCTTTTTCTCTCAATTCTCCAGAGGATAGGTCCCGCGTGTCATCAACAGATAACGGATTGACTCCTTGCCTAAGGACTGCATATGGTGCTAATCACCCGACCACACAAAAACAGGAAATATAGTGATCCTTTTTTTGCAAAATGCGAGCCTCATGGAACCACATCTGCCATAAATATACGTACAACAGTTTGGTGCTTTGTCCATCCTTGCCCGAAGGTTACATTCGTGGAAATGGCGACACTCTAACTACCCATATTGTGGAAGTAAGCTAATGCCTAATGGACCCCTGCTTCTACGATTGCGGGATATGGATGTTTGTGCTGTTATTGCTGGAACCAATCTTAGTTCTTTTATTTTCTTTTTTAAACTAGCAATTCGTAAAATCAAATCAACGTAGAAACGCTTCCGACAAGGGGGCGGGGGGAGGGCTCTTGCCCCTTTGCGGATGCCTCTCCTCGAATCATATTCTCTTTTTTTACCAACCATTTTGCACAATAAAACAGAGACCTTGATTGACCTTGGCAGTTGGGAATTTAGTGGGTTCTTGTGGTCTTGCAAGTCTCCTTTGCTCGCCTGCGCACAAATTTTGATTATGAGTAAGAGAAAAGGTGAAAGTATTTTGTCGTATTTTGGGAAGAAACCCTGAAGCAGGAGAGGTATGGTTGTTTTTATGTAATTTTTTCGAAATAATATTTTAGCTGCCCCCTCCTCTTTTTTTTTTTTTTTTTTGCAATTTTAGTTTCAACTTTTTATTTCTTCCTCCCATGCTGAGAAACTGCTTATTAATCCTCCTTTTTTCGTTTTTTAACTTCATAGGGGATGATGTCACACTACTTCGGGTAGGGCGGCGGGGGGGGGGGGGGGGTCGAGAGATTGTGACAAGGGGGGGATAACAAGAAGTGTGACATTACACATTTTGATTTCTATAAAAACGTGTAAAAAACCAGCAGATTAAACTTATTTTTGATAATTTTTTATTTTCATAATTTGATTTTAAAGTTTCATTGATTTCATTTTATATTGAAAATACGGATGCTTATTAAGGTTTGAAGTCACTTCTTGTTAAAATTTTAAAAGAAACTCTTCGGTATTTACTTTTAAAATAAATAAGTGCGGGTCATTTTTCAGAAGTCAATTAATTATTTTTCACTATTATGCACTAATTATCGTTTTTCTATTTTAACCTTAATCTAATTTTATGCTATTTAAGTCCACGTGTAATCATTATCATTTATTGTTATGCCCACAAATGTCGTTAAAAGTTAAAAAATAAAACTAAAAATGTGATTCTTTAACGTAAGTACTTTATTTCTGAACTGCAACACTGCAAGTACGTTGCACACACTGCAAGTGTTCATGTAATATAGCGTGACACGTGGCAAAGGGGATAGGGGTGTGTTGGAGAGTGATTTTGTGACAAAGGGGGGGAGGGGGAAGAAAGTGTGACACTGTTTATGAATCGTCCCATAGAGCGTTTATAATAACATTGCGAAGGTGAAAAATAGCGTGACAAAATTACACTTTTACTTAGCCTAATCATAAATGTACATTGAACAAAAAAGATCTGAATTGATTGGTTCTCATGGGCTGCAATAGTGGCACAACTCAAAAAAACACCCGTTTCGGACTAAGAACAGATTGTAAATATGAAAATACACATTCTTTTCAGCAGCAATACTAGCACAACTCATAATTCAATATTAGGCCTTAAGGTGTCTTAAGAGCGTAATTTCTCTTTTCTTTCTTTTTTTAAAAATTGTGATCTGATTTTTTTCGCCAATGGGGGGGTTGGGAGTTGACTTGCTCCGAGGGGGTAGCCCCCCCCCCCGAGAGATGCCTGAAATAAACACGGAGTATATCTGTAATGACAAGTATTGATGACTAGTAAATTTTGAACTCTTGTGCACTGCTTATTGGTGTTTAGTCTGTACATTTTTAGGGTGACCCCCCCCCCCTTTCCCCAACCCTAGTTACGCCTATGATGCAAATCGTTTCATTCAGCGCGCTATCTAAATGTTGATGGCATTTTCGTAGCAAGAAGGTATGTCCGATTTTTTTTTTTGGTGGAAAACTCCTAGAGTGAGAGATAATAAAAATATTTTTGTTGTCATTTATAATGCAAATCTTTACTTTTTTGCTTTCATTTCAGAACCAACAGTGAATGAGAGGGGTATATTTTTCAAGAGACATTTGTTAGCTTCTTGACAAATATTCAAAGTAATCTGTATGTTACCCACTTTTCCTTCCCTTATATGCAATAAAGGCGTTACTTTCTTAAGTGAAGTGGATAATTATTTATTAACACATTAAAACACGTCTAAATCGAAAATTCATTTTCCCCTATTCCACTTTCGGTACTAAGCAAGAGACCCCGCTTGGTTTCCGAAATTGTTGGTCTGCCATCATTGCACTTTCATACGTTCTTTTCCAGCTCACGAGGTTTTTTATTATGTATAGTTAAAAAATTTAACCCAAAATTTTTAGTTTACATATGAATAAAATTTCAAAACGTGACGATAAAGATTGTACGTTTTTGTCACAGCTCCTGTATGAGATTAGGATTAGGCTGTTGGCAAAGTCCATGTCCGAAGAAAAATTTTATCTTCATAGTTTCAGAAGTTTTTGAATTGAACATATGTTAAAATACAGGACAAAGTAAGATGCAGGTATGTTTTTTTTTTTTCAAAAACATTAATAGCCCGGAGGAATGCCGTCGCGGGGAGCCATCTTTGGCGGACTGTATCTCGCCCAGACATACAGAGAAGGCTGCCCCCAGGGCGCGGCATTTCTCACTTGCGATTTTCGACTTCTACTTCTTGAACGGTGCAAATATTTTAAAGAAGTTTTTTTTATTTCAAAGATAATTTCATTTTGTTTAAAATGAGAGGCTACATTTTAAAATATCTGTTTGTTTAACGACGACGTGAGGACATGGATGTGACGTTGTCGGAGGCGGGGATAGAACCCCGGACCTTTGATGGAAAGCCAGTGCTTCCGTGCTTTGCCAAAAAGTACCTAATGGCTGGGACAGAAGATAGCTCTTGAAGGTGTCGAATCGTACCGCCACATTTACTCCCCCTCCAGTGAACAAGTGAACGATAGCGTGGGGGTGAGGAGTGAGCGATACCGACCATAGATGGGTGCGCCAGTGCCAGGCATTTTGGTGAGATTGGAAGGCTCGAATCCGCGGTTGGGAGCTTGTGATCTAGCGCCTCGGTTGAATGCAGTGGCGCCATCTATGGGGTGATTGGGTCTCCATTCGTTGCATGTAATTGCCGGGTCACCAGATGTAGCGGACGACGACGTGAAGACATGGATGTGACGTTGTCGGAGGCGGGGATAGAACCCCGGACCTTTGATGGAAAGCCAGGGCTTCCGTGCTTTGGTAAAAGGTACCAAATGGCCGGGACAGAAGATAGCTCTTGAAGGTGTCGAATCGTACCGCCGCACTGTTCAACTTTTTTTACTGAAGCCTTCTGATTTCTTTTTTGTTAAATCTTCTTTATTTTTTTCTCAAAAACCCAGTCTCCAAACTAAATTTTTTAAACTATTGGTACTACATTCCCTGAAAAGGGGAGCTTCCACTTTTGCGTTCAGAAAAAAAATCACGATTTTGCTATATATTTTACCAATTTGTCTATAACATAATCATATATTGGTCTCATGAAATGAAATTTAACAAACTTAATTTTCTTTGATATGGCATTCAATTCTTAACAAATATAAGACACATATTCCCCTCCAAAAAAAAAAAAATCGAACAGACAGACAGACCATCCCCCCCCCCCCCTTATAACTCTCTATTTGAAGACATTTTAAAAAATATTTATTGAATTCACTTATCTTGTAAAACTATAATTAACTCATCTTTTCAGATACAGTAACAAACTATTAGTTGTTAGTTTGAATATGAAATAATTAAAAATACACTCATTGACCAAAAAATTAACGCACCAAGAAGGAGTCGTCAAAATGAAACGAAATTTTACATACGACTACTGCGATATAAGTAAATGATTAGAAAATCAAAGAAAAAGGATCATTTATTTTAGAGAAACAGGCACAAGAACGGAGAATTTAATACCCTGTTGGACACCCAATTATTGCGAACAAAATTTAATTTATTCAAATGTGATTTTTTTTGCATATATTTAAAAAAAATTGTTTGTTTCAGTAAGAAAATTAAAAAAAAAAAAAAACCTTTGGGGGGGGGGACACGTGCCCCATTCCCTCCCCCCTTAAATCCGCTACTGGTTACCTATTTTATACTCTACGGAGAACAACGTTAAACGCCCTCTACCGATTATACTTAATGCGCAATCACGCTGAATTTCTAATCAGTTGAATATCTCCCTGACATGTACCTTCATGCCAAGTTTTGCTACCATCCCGCAATTATTTCTTAGTGCGCTAATTTTTTTGTCCATGAGTGTATAATAAAAGTGACAGTGTATGTTCAGCCGTGAAAACGTGCGTTTTTTGCTATTTGGAGCCATTTTTCACCCCTCTAAAAATGCATTATTTCTCAAGAAACAAAATTGAAAATACCAAATGAAGTATGGGAATGAAGTGTAAGGGCTGAGATCTTTCAAACGGATTCTTCATTCGACTAACTGTTGAAATATAAATTTAAGCCATTTTATATACCCATGCAACTTCTTCGTTCTCGCCAAATAAAACGACTATGACTTATTACACAGCAAATGTCGCTCTAGATTTTAATGCGAGCAGTGCATACGGATGATGCAAGGGTTCCCACTCTTAATCAAGAACAAAAATTAAGGACTTTCAAGGACCTTTTTAAAATATTTCAAGGACCATAAAAAAATTAAACCCTTTAGACATAAAAATGCGATAATAAGTTTAAATAAGCTTTGTTCAAATCCTACTGCATTAAAAATGAGAATTATTCTCAATTGAGAAATGGATCTTCCACTTTGCGCAGTTCCTCGGATTTAGCAATAATCTTGTTTCCAACTTCTTTAATCTAACTCATATTTTTTCTTTAATTGCTTTTTTTTAATGAGTTAGATTTTATAAATATTGAAATGTCATAGATTTTATGAATAATGAAATATCACTTTCTTTCTGCATACATACATATTTCTTAGTTTTCTTTGTGTTGTTGTTGTTGATCTGTTCTAGGGGATCATTCATAACTGATGTCCCGCTTCAAGGGGGGGGGGGGCGGATGTTTCGTGAAATTGTGACAAAGGGAGGGGGTAACAACAAGTGTAGCATCATGCATTTTTGCACAAATTTTCTCAGTTGATTACTTATGGGAATATTCATAATATCTTCATAACATTTTATAGAGTCTTTCACCATACCCTGTGCAACGTAGGTAGGTCTCTTGGGCCATATTTTCAACTACGACTTTTTTATTGGTTGATAATCTACGTTCAATAGCTGCTTGCCCATGTGATAATGTAAAAACGGTCTTCATGACGGACCAAAGTTTGACATATTTTTTTTTTATTCTTGAAAAATTCACTGAAAAAGTCATCTATCCTTTGGTTTGCCCTAAAATTCTGAAATGCAGATTTGCGCATACTAACAACATTTTCATGAAAATGTTTATATTGCAAAATACGGTCATCACATTTACTATCCAAAAATTTTTTTTGTGTGACAAATGCATAAGCACTTGTTTTAAGGACTTTTAGCAAGTTTCGGATAGTGCAGCCCTTTTCCTGGGATCGAAGCATGAGGAGTGTTTAACTAAAGTGTAGTTAATCGGACACTTCTTCATGACATGATGCAGAAAGTTGGTGGCGAAACTTTTTACATTGAAGACTTCTTTATAGTACAAATTATTTTTCTTCAATAACTGTTTGATAATGCTATCACCAACAAAGCCTAAGCTTATCAGCTTATAAGCCTTCTCAATAGGATTAAAAATGCTATTCTCCCTAGTTAGGGTGGAGGATGGAGGAACTGTGGAATGATTGACATCTGATCTTCGGTAAAGCGTGAGTAATCCAGTACTTTCCCAGCTAGAAAAAGTGTACACTTTTTTTGCACAACAGTATACATTGTACACAATTTTTACATAAAAAGTGAATAATTTTTGAATACTACAAAAAGTATACATTTTTTGAGCAAATTTGTATACTTTTTATGCACACCAAAAATTGCATATTCTGCGTTTATAAAAACTTTGCACATTTTTTGCATAAAATATTTGTATAATATTATATTTGTTTGCGAAAATTGTGCATTTTTTTAATCTTACCTATAACACAAGTCTGGTTCAATTCTTCAAAAACTTCAATTTTTTTTTCCAAACTGATGGTTTTCTTTCTTTGTACCACATAATTAACTACTACTTGGTTTATTATGTATATACATTCATCAGGGTATGAGAAAATCTCTAAGTTTTTACATGAACTGTCGCTCATGAGAAATTTTATAACCGAATGAAAAAAAAATTAATTTACTTTTGCATGTTATTCAGGGCTCAATCAAGGCTTTAAAAATAGTACACATTTTGTGCATACAATACTTGCAATTGTATGTGTTTGCAAAAATTGTGTATCTGTGAAATGCCCAAAAAAGTCTACTTTTCAATTCAATACAAAAAATAATAATAATTTTTATTAATATTTCCCCATTGATGCTCATTAAGACTATGAGAAAATCGAATTTCACTTCACCCGCCCCCCCCCCCCCCAAAAAAAAAGTAGTTTTTCTTAATTGATAACATACATTATTACTTTTTATGTTACATTAGGATAGTTCAATCGCTTATGATAATGAAAAAAAAAATGCAAGTAGTCATCTCGTTAGCACATTAATATCTAATAAATGTCTTCAATGATGTAGATTATATTGAAATAATATACACTTTAAATTTGCACTTTTTTACTCAAGATTTTTTAATGCTGTTTAAAATGTATATTATGCTTAAATCGAGAAAAAAAAGAATAAAAGAAAAAAAGACATGACCGAATAACTACATTAAAAATATATTATTTTATTTGAATTATGTGATTTTATATCATTTTGTCCAATAATCACTAAATTGTCAGATGGTCCACTATCAGTAACGTAAGAAAACTTTAGACAAATCTCATATCATTATCCATTTTGAATAAGAAATGAAATAAATGATTTTTTCAAATTATTTTTTTATTTATTATTTTATTATTTATTTGCGATTATATGCTGATATTTAACATGTTCTTCCTGCTCAGAATCAATTTATATGACAAATGAATGTGGGTAATAGAATTAATTTCATCGCCGTGGTGAAGCCAAAACTTGTGTGTGTAGTTAATGATTTTTGTTTTCTGACATTTTCAAATTTAAGCCATATTATTTAACAAAATATATTATTTAACAGTTTCATTCTTTATTTCAAGTAATTTAAACGATCTAAAGAATGACGCATGCATTAAAACGTTGAAACGAAAAATAAAACTAGAGATGTTATCTTTGACGTTTGAAAGTTCGCCGTAATGAAAATTACTCTCATACCTAAAGTAAGGCTTTAATACCCAAAATTACACTACATATTTATACAAAAGAGGAGCCGTTCTTAAAACGGATTTTCAAACGAAAGACAGATATTTTTAGTTGCCTGTTGCCACTGGAAGGAAACAAATGTCGGAAACAATAAGAGCATTAAAATTATACCACAGTCACTCCCCTCTAAAAATCTGTAACATAGTCTGATAAGTAAGCTGGTTTTCTTTTAGAACGGACTGGACGGGAAGGCTGAGTTTGACACTCGATTGTCTGAGAATCAAACGCCTCAGGATTCGAAAGAGAGAGGTCAGAGGCCTCTGGCAGGCGAATTTTCTTCCTCTATTGTGACTTTATTATCTTCTGCTGGTAATTCACCACGAGGAGCTAACCTTCTAGTTGATACAGTAGACTCACGTCCATCCTGAAAGCGAATAAGGGCGTAGTCCGGATTACATTCTATGAGTTGGACCTCCTGCACGAGTGGATCGAACTTACTCGTTCGAAAATTATTTTTCATTAGGACTGGACCTTTCTCCATTAACCAAGTCGGCATAGATCTTCCGTTTTCAGTTCGTCTGGGATGGTTGAACATACGTTCATGAGGAGTTACATTGGTTGAGGTACAAAGGAGAGAGCGAATGGAATGCAGAGCAACATGTAGAACTTCCTCCCACTGGTCGATTTTCATATTATTTGACCGAAGCGCTAGAGTTATGGTCTTCCATATAATGCCGTTATATCTTTCAACTTGGCCGTTTCCCTTGAGGATTGTAGGGAGTTGTTCTGCTAGTTGCTACACCTTTGGAATTTAAGAAAGCTCTTAGTTCTTGAGACATAAACGAAGCATCTCTGTCTGTAGGCACATAAAGGGATTCCAAAATACTGAATAAATATTTCAAGTGTTTTATTACAGTAGTAGAAGACATCTGAGCAAGGAAAAGCAAAAGGGAAACGAGAATATTCATCCACAATCGTCAAGAGGTATTGGTTTCTGTTTCGTTTAGGTAAAGGTCCTTTAAAGTCTAAGTTCAATCTTTCAAAAGGTGTAGTTGCTTTAATTAATTTTCCTTCATTTTTGTGAAAACGAGGTTTTAACTCTGCGCAAATTGGACAAGAATTGATTACCCTTTTGACTTCCTCTACTGAAAACGGTAAGTTTTTCGCCCGTACCCAGTGATTCATTCTAGTCACACCGGGGTGGCAAAGAGCGTTATGCAAGGTCTTTAGGTCAGTTGCATGGTCCATACTTGCACTTATCCTAGAAAAAGTGTCGGCAGATGCATTTTGTTTACCTGGTCTATAAATGATATCAAATTTGTAGCAAGAGAGTTCTAAACGCCATCGAAGGATCTCTTCATTTTTGATTTTAGCAGTGTGTTGTTGATCGAACATAAAAGAAACTGAGCGCTGATTTGTGACTATCTTAAAATGCCTTCCAATTAAATAATGGCGCCAATGCCGAAGGGATTCAACTATTGCATATGCTTCTTTTTCGATCGAGGAATGCCGTTGTTCTGATTTATTAAGAGTGCGCGAAAAGAAGGCTACAGGTCTACCCATAGAGTCTTAACTCTATGGGTCTACCTGACTGGCTTAGAGTTGCGGCAATCGCAAATTGGGAAGGCATCTGTTTCGACAGTGAAATCAACTCCATCTTCAATAGTAGCCATAGAGATGTATTTGATCAACTCTGTTTTCAAAGAGTGAAAAGTTGAGATCGCTTCTTCTGATAGAGGAAAAGCTTTCTTCCGCAGTAAAGGCCGTATTCTCTCGGAGCCATTTGCTGTAATATGAGAACATCCCTAAAGCTCTTTGTAGGGAAGCTGTATCTTCAGGAATGGGTAAATCAATGAGTGGTTGTAAACGAGTAGGATCAGGCGTAATAGTTTTGTCCGAAATAATATAACCGAGCAGATTGATAGTTCTAACGGAAAATGAGCACTTTTCTTTGTTTAGCGTTAAAATATACATCTTAATGGCAGATAAGAATTTTTCCAGGCTTCTGTCGTGATCTTCTTGACTCTTCCCACAGACAGTGACATCATCTAAGTATGGGAAAACACCAGTGAGCTTCTCTTCCTGAATTAGTCGGTCTATAACCCTTTGGAAACAAGCCACATCATTTGTGACACCGAATGGAACGCGATTAAATTGATAAAGCTGTCCACAGGCTTCGAAAGCAGTATACGGTTTCTCTGATTCCAAAATTGGTATTTGATGATATGCGCTTTTTAAATCTATGACACTAAATACTTCAAATTTCGAAACCTTAGAAATTATTTCATCTATTCTCGGAAGTGGATAAGCATCTAAGAAGGTGAACTTATTTTATAGTTTGAGAGTAATCTATCACCATTCTTTCTTTTTCATTTCTTCCTTTGACAACGAAAGCTTGTGCCCAGACAGCCATGAATCTCCAAATTACATCCATAGGATATCTCTTGGATAAGATCAGTTGATATAACCAAATCCATGAGATATCCCTGAGACATCCACATATCTGCTGAATATCCACAGAACGTCAAAAAGGTTGCAGCTATTGGAATACCCTGAGACGTCGCGATATCGCGACGTGTATTAGATATCCCATGGATATCCAGGATATCTCATAGATATCCTGAAAACATCCAACAGATATCCCTTAGACATCTTAACGTCATAAGGTTATCTCTAGGATATCCATCTCTTGGATATTGGGATATAGCTTGGATATCCATAGGAGGTCTCAAATGAATGGTTTATAGGTATTTATAAAACATCAGAATTTGCTACAGATTTATTACATGTGCAAAAAGAGTACAAGGCCTATAGCATAACATACATTTGAGCAATGTAAATTACTCCACTACAATTTATAATTACATAACCATTATTTCCCTATAACTACTTTTGAAAATATTTATAATTTATTTTCAAATCTTCACTTTAGGAAAATATGACTAAGCAATTAAAATTTTTAATGAATATTCAATACTAGAGATATATATTAGGCTACAGGTCAATACACTTCATGCATATGCAATAAATCTTTAGCACATTTCGATATTTTACATATATAAGCAAGAAATGTAACAAATATTATATAGTATTGACAAAACATTTCTATCTTTTTCTGTGAACCCGTATTAAATAGCTCATAAAAAAAACAGAGTACTTAAAAAAAATAAAAAATATTCCTTCATAAAACTACTTCTGAAAGATGAGACAAGTTTTTAAAATTTTACATCCATTTAGAGCATTAATTTCGAGTACTTAAAATTACTCACGATTTTCATACTAATTTAAACTTTACTCCTTTTTAATTGTGTACAGTATAATTCAGATATAAATATGATTGAATTTACTGATGTAACTCTGGACATTTCATTAGAAACAAGTGGTACTCAATGAGCAATACGAGGATTATTTTTTCTCAAAAATGTATTACTTTTGACTTAAAGATGATTATGAGTAGGCTGCTGTTCTCCGAGACAAAAAAATAAACTGAACAAATAAGCGAGTCAGTGTCCGTAAAAAGTAACTTTGCATTTTCACCGTAATTTTTTTTGATATGGTTATAATGGAAATCATACATAAGATATTTGCTAAGTTCCAGTATAACCATGTCAAAAAAAATTACGGTGAAAATGCAAAGTTACTTTTTACGGACACTGACTCGCTTACGTATCAAATATTTTGCGAAGACGTTTATCAAGATATGAAACAGCATCTAGAAATATACGACACCTCAGATTATCCAAAAAATCATATTTTGTACAGTGAGAAAAATAAAAAAAAGAATTGGTTGCTTCAAAGATGAAACTAATGGAAATCCTATTGAAGAATTTATTGGACTACGGGCAAAGATGTATTCGATGAAAACAGATTCCGAAGAGAAAAAAACTGCAAAGGGTGTGGCTCGCTCTATTTTAAAAAGAAAAATAAAGCACTCTCACTATAAGAAATGCTTAGAAGAAGTCCAAGCTAGGAGAGATATTCAGTTTAGAATTCAAAGTCAAAACCATGACTTATATACTGTAGCAACTAAGAAAATTTCATTATCAGCATTTGATGATAAAAGATATATTTTAGATGATGGGGTGAACTCCTATGCGTATGGTCATTACTGCATTAACAAAAGTACATAATAATTTATGTTTTCATTGTATATATTTTATTGTACTGTAGTATGTATCGATTGACTATTTTTTATGTATTCATTACATTAGTTTGCATACTTTCTTTGTATATTTTTCATATAATCATATCAATGTTTGTAAAAATAAAGGTTGATGGGGTACGTTCTAAGCGTGCTAGATGGGTCCATTAACCGAAAAACTTATAAAGTTCGTTGATGGTTTTGTTTTATGTGTTCTTTTTGTATGTGAATTTGCAATAAAGACTGAATGGAGTTACAACTTTTGATGTTGTGTATTTGATATCAACACAGATTTTGTAGCTTTTTTCGGTACCTGTATAATTTTAACGTTGCATTTCTTCTGACAGGGGTAAGTTTCTTGTTATATCTATGATTCTGTATTCTTTGTTTCACGTTTGTCTGATATGTTTATGCTGAATTTTCAGATTTTCTATTTGTATTTACTGTTTTACTTGGATTTATTTTTCCTTAGATCTATGATTCAAGTTTTAATAATATAAATTTAGGATGTCCCACGTTCGAAAAGCAGTTTTTCCATTTTATTATTTTTAATCCTTATATTTACATTTAGTTTCCAAGTTTTAGGATTTTTAATTTGACTTTTGTATTTTTTTGGTTTAACGTTTTATATTGTTTATTAGAGTCTTGTACGTTTTCAACAATTTTATGTTTCATTTTAATATTTTCATGTTCTTTATTTTTATGATTTATGTTTTTACTTTAATTTTTTCAACTTTTTCCTTTTTTATTTTAGTAACTTTTATTATTTTTTATTTTTATGTTCAAATGAACTGGTTTTTTTTTTTTTTTTAAATTTTATTTTATATTCAGTTTTAATTAATTTTTTTATTATTATTTTTTAAATTTTGTTTAAGTGTTTTAGTAGTTTTTTCTTCTTATGTTTTACATTTTGAATTTGTTTTGAAAAATTTTTGGTAATATACTTTTTATTTTTACAATATTTTTTAAAATTATTTTATTTTATTTGAGTTTCAGTTTTAATTTAATTTTAAAATTTTTTTCTTCTTACATTTTACATTTTGAATTTGTTTTGAAAATTTTTTGGTAATATACTTTTTATTTTTACAATTTTTTAAAAATTTTATTTTATTTTGTTTTAATTTAATTTTTTTTCTTCTTACATTTTACAATTTGAATTTGTTTTGAAAATTTTTTGGTAATAATACTTTTTATTTTTACAATTTACATGTACTTCTGAACTTTTATATACATATTTTTTTATTTCGTGTTTTTTTATTTTTTAACTTTTGTACTTTGTTCAAAAGTTTTATATTCATTTTAGTATTTTTGTGCTTTTTCTTTTCTTGGTTTATGTTTTTACTTTTTTTTTTCACTTTTTAATTTTTCATCACAGTAACTTGTATTATTTTTAATTTTTATACTCAAGTGAACTCTTTTTTTGTTTTAGTGGTTTTGTAATTGTTTTTCATTTTATGTTTTACTTTTAAATTTTAAAAGTTTTTATCTTTATTAGTTTTATTTTATTTTAATTTTTCTTTAATTTTTAGTGCATTGATAAATTTATTTACATTTATTTTGTGTTTGGTTTTAAAAGGATTATGAATATCAAGTTTCACGTAGTACTTATACATTTCATGATTAACTATTTACATAAATTTGCAGAAATTTGAAAATTATTGCTATATCTCTAAGTGATCTGCTTCTATCGTTGATTTATAGTGTTTGAATTTATATACTTTTATTATTTTATTTATCAAACGTGCTGAAGGTTGATGGGATGCAGATTATTTGCATCGGGATGGTGGTGGGAACATCAACTTAAACATAGACTTGTTTCCAAATGTACTGTAGATAAAGTTCACAATAGCTTGAATTTAGTGTAGTTTAGTTATAAGTTTGAAAGTTCAGTGTGAAATTTTCTATGTTTATAAATTATACAGTTGTTAGTGCTAGTATATTTCTGAATCTGAAGTTTACTACTAATAATGTCGTTGTAATTTGTAGTATTATTACTTGTAAAATTTCATGTTAAAATAATCTAAAGTTGGTATCATTGTTTCAAGTTCTTATACTCCGGTTTTCTTATTAATTCTCTTTTTTAAAATTAATCTATGAAATTCTGCTTCATTATAATCTGTATTACTAAATCCTAACATAAACATTTTTCTTTTCTTGTTACAATGAATTAAGTCGGTAATAGTTCTAATTTCCATTCATAGATGGCGCTATGATCGCTCTACCATCAAACAAACCTAAAAGTATGATGTTGCTCCTAAGAATACTTGTTGCCATTCATGAAACACTAAATTGTAAATTTAAAACCGTAAAAACGGCGAATTTCGAATTTAATTCTAATTTCTCTCACCAGGTGGTAGCACAATCGATTCAAAAAGTCTGTAAAAGATTACAAGTTCGTTACCATAACAACCAAAACCGTTGCCATTCCGAAAAAAGCTTTCATAGACGTTCACGTGTTGCCATTCTGAAAAAACTAAATTCCGGAGAAAACAACTCAACTCCACTCAGAAACCCTAGTAAAAGATTACGAGGATAGTAGCAGGAACCCTACTACTCAACCCCAATCGGCAGGCGGAGGAGGGGGCGTGGCAGGGGATCAAGGGGGCGCGTTCCACCGCCACCGCCTGCTGTCCCAGAACTGTCGTTTTCTATCTACTAATGACATTGGCTGAAAAGTATCATGTGACCTAAATTTAGTCTAAAATGCCTTCTGATTGGTCGAAAACGGTGTCTAAAGTCTTATTTAGCGATAAAATTTGATATTTTTTCGATTTTTTTCCTTAGTAAGAAAATTGGTTTTAAAGCATTTCGCGCTGTATGTTTCGATTTTTGCTTGAATATAACGATTTATTTATGTAATTTCGGGTGTGTACGTGATAAAATGATCTTAAAAATACTATAGTACTAAAATTTAATATTTTTTTCTGTTGAAGGCGGAGTTTTTTTTGCTCCTCTTCTGCTTATGTTGAATTATTCTAGGTTATTATATGCTAAGTGTATATATATATATATATGAGAGGGCGGGGTTGAGGGGAAATGGCGCCTCAGAGCCTCAGGTGGCGCAGAGCCAGCCTTTTATATCTACTTACCAAAGTGGCGATAAATACCAGACGAGACACTTTTAATTGCTACAGACCTAGCGGTTTGCAATAGTCCCCGTGCATCGCTTGGTAAATCAGACCCAAATAGCTATTTTTTAAGTGTTTTTAATAAACCATTAATTGCAGTATGAGATATGTTATTCTCAACTGACCAGTTAGACGAGTCTTTCAGCAAATTTAGATTTTGTTCACACACACGGTTTCGAGAACTTTCCTCACACAGAGTCGGACACTAAGCAAAGTTCCCTATCAGAACTTTCATACGAGCTATCAGAAGGAAAACCTAACGCTTCATTAGAACTACAATCATGATATTGCTCAGTCAAATTACTAGATGTTGATTGCTAATCAATAATAGACACACATCATTTACAGATTCATTAACTTTCTTATATAAAACAAATCTTACTGAATTCTGTAGAAATAATTTACATGACAAATGAAAAATACTATTAAAAATTACATATGCCTGAAATTAAAAATACAGAGCAATTATATACCTGAAGTTAAAAATACAGATAAATTATACACCTGAAATTAAAAATACAGATAAATTATATACCAGAAAATAAAAATACAGACAAATTATATCCCTGAAATTAAAATTATAAAAGCTACATGGGTGAAATTAAAAATACTGATGAATTATATATCCCTGCAAGTAAAAATAGGGAAATATTATGTCCCTGGAATTACGACAAAGCAATTAAATCAAGTAATTAAATAATAATCATTAAAAAACTGAACTACTTTTAATAATCATAAGCATAATATAACACAAAAATATATAAAATATATTAATACAAACAACAAAATCTGATCCGACTACACTGCTCACCAGCGATGCGATTGCATTGCAGCAATATTATTTGAGCTGTGCACCAAAAACCACGGAAGGTGAGTTGATGAAAATTACAGTTAATTTTCTCAGTTCAGCACACAGTTTTAATAGAAAAAATTAAGAAAAACTATTTACCTTAATTAACCACGAAATCTCTAAATATAACAATTTTGAGCAGCAGAGTGAATATAAATAAGCCTAACAGTATCCAAAAGTCAAATAACATCTCAGGGATATGAATTGGACATACCTGAGATATTCATGGAGGATATCTCACACTCATCCAGAGGATATCTCACAGTCATCCAGAGGATATCCAAATATCTATATCTTATACATGTAACAGTCTGGATATCAATAGGACCATAGGATATCCAAATGTCTATATCCCAAACATGTCACCTTCTGGATATCTGTGAGATATCCAACATATCCAGCAGATATCCAGGATGTTTTTGGATATCCACAGGATGTCCCAATATCTATATCCAAAACATGTTACTATCTGGATATCTGTGAGATATCCAACATATCCAGCAGATATCCAGGATGTTTTTTGGATCTTTTTGGATGTCTCAGAGATATCAGTGGTTGTCTGGGTGCGCACTCCACGGAGAGTTACTAGGCTCTATGATGCCTTCACATAGAAGTCTTCTTATTTCTAACTCCATGAAGCAGTTATCAGTGTTAGAATGCCGTCTAGATTTTGTTGCAATTTTGTGTGCAATTTTGAGATAGGTTTGCAAAGATAAAAACAGGCATAACTTTTGCAACAGCTAAATTGCAAATCCTAAGAGGTGGTTGTGAGCCACTGAATGTAATTTCAATTGCAGAATGATACTGTAATACATCATGTCCAATTAAAACATCCGAGCAAAGATTTTTCATTATTAATAGCGAAACATTATCGTAAACATAGCCTTGCATTTTAATATTCAACTTGCACTGACCAACTACTTCCGAAGATGAGGAAGAATTTGCCATAGTAATTTTTCCATGGTGTGGTAAGATCGTAATGTTACAATTTTTCTCGAAGGTATGATCAATAAAACTCAAGGAGCTCCCAGTATCAATTAATGCATTTGCACTGACACCATTCACTTCTACTTGAATTATAGATTTCCGAAGACAATAAAGATATGCAGCAGAAACTGATACGATACAGTCAGTAGAAGCAACTGTATTTCTTTTCGCTGGACTATTTCTAGAAAGGCAAACGCGTTGAAAATGTCCCCGTTTAGAGCATAATTTGCACACGGCATTCCTGGCAGGACATAAGTTTCTTGAGTGGCGATGACCACCACAATAGTAGCAATCGCCTTTTTTTGATATGGAAGCAACTGTTGACGAAGAAGTGTCTGAGGCTTCATTATTCTTACCACTGATTTGAGCTGTAGTACTATCAAAAGAAGTGGACTGACAAGTTTGTTTAAAAGCATCAGAATATTCTGGTACACCCGGGGCCCGATTAAGACGGTCGGGGGTCCAAGGCACAACATTATATTGGGGCCCCCTATGGTACGGAAAGTAAAAATACTGGGTATAATGTATAAAGTTAAATAAGCTTGGAGATATTCTATTAGGGTTCAGACCCAATTGGCAAGGGGGGGGGGGGAAGCACCTACTAACACGACATACTACTATTCTGCATTTCATATTGTTTTTATTCAATATTATTTTTGCGTTATTCATTAAATAAGCAAACTTTTTGAATACACATTTTGCATTTTCAAATTTTACTGTTTATAATATGAAATAAATAAAAAACGTCGAGATGCCTCAGCAAGTAAAGGATACTATTTAGCATGATAGTCAATGAAGATATTGATCTGATTTTGCATAGTTTACCTTGTTTATGCAAATAGTCTTAGCTCACCATTTAAATAAGTTAAAATCTTTTTATTTTGTAAAAAAATTATCTTATAACAGATATTTTCAGAAATCTTTCTTACAATTTGGGGGCCCAAGGCCGCTGCCTAGTTGGCCTGTTCGGTAATCAGGCACTGGGTACACCAGAGTAATTCGCGGACTGTAGTTTCGCCAACTCTAAAGAACGAGCCTGATTGTAAGCGCTGTCGAGAGATAGAGATATGTTTTCCAGTAATCGTTGGCGAATTTGGCTGTCATTTAATCTTCTGATGAACGAATCTCTGATATAATCGTTTTGGTTTTGATCAGCAGTTACAGCTTCGAAATTGCAATCTTTGCTTAGTTGTTTCAAAACAGAGACATATTGATCAACAGATTCTCCAGTGAATTGGCTCCTTGTCGCCAAGCGATGTCTGGCGCAAATAACATTTTTAGGCTTCACGTACAAGGAATTCAAGGTATCGATTGCTTCTTTCAAAATCCTTACAACATGCTAATGTACTGAAATACATTCGAAGAAACATAATTTGTAAGAAGTTGCTGCTTATCACTGTCGGAAACATCCTTTATATGGTTTAGGAAATTATCAAAAGTCTTTCTTCAGTGTATCCACTGCTTATCCGCTGTCGAGCTAGTAGGATCTAAATCTAGTCTATCTGGCTTCAAGTATTTTTCCATTACTTAAGAGGAATTCCAGTTAGAGATGATTTCCTTAATGTTTGTGTATTAAATTGTAATGAAAATTACTCTCCTACCTAAAGTAAGACTTAAATACACAAAATTACACTACATATTTATACAAAAGAGGAGCCGTTCTTAAAACGGATTTTCAAACGAAAGACAGATATTTTTAGTTGCCTGTTGCCACTGGAAGGAAACAAATGTCGGAAACAATAAGAGCATTAAAATTATACCACACTTAAGATTCAGAAAATTTCGATTAAAAATTTTAAATTAAGTTTTTCTGAAAATAAAATTTGTTTACCTTTTGACAAAACATGAGAATCATCGAAAATTTGAAAAGTTCAGCTCCCATCGCGGATGCAAAAAGATCGCATCTTTCGATATGTGGGCCTCAAATGTATGAAAAACGGGAAATAAAAAAAATTTTTTGAGTAAAAATAATTTTAGAAGTGAATTTTAATAAGGGAACGTTAATAATTATTAATGGTTGCAGATAAGATAGTTGGAACTTTGAGATAAATAAAAAACAAAGAAAAAATTCCCTGAGTTTCGGACATTTTTTCAAATTTCCCTGCCTTTTCCAGAACTTTAAAATTCCCTGAAATTTCCCTGATTTCTCGGCTCTGTCGCACCTTGTTTAAGCTTCCTAATTTTTCATCTAGGATGACGATTGTCTAAATAGCTGAATAAAAATTCAAGGACCTGCAGCATTTTTCAAGGACTTTATTTGTTTTTCAAGGACTTTCAAGAGCCCAATTTAATCAAAAAAAATTTTTCAACGACTTTTAAGGGCCGTGGGAATCCTGAATGGCAATTGAAATAAGTGTGCAAACACTGATGCAGGAAGAATATAATACTGTACTAGTGTACAAGGCAATTGGCAAAAAGCTAGAACAGGGTGTCTACCAAGTTTCACAAAGTCAATTTGGTGACTTTTCGGGGACTTTGTAAACTTATTTAGTGACCTGGTATATTTTCATAAAACCTGTTTTTAAAAAACATTTTTAATAACTATTAAATAAAATGACAATTTAATGCTGAATTTCTTAATATAAATTATTTAAATTTAAGTTTTTACATTTCTTTATTTCTGGGAGCTCAATGTCTAGCAAAAAAAGTGTGGTAAATCCTACATTCTTCGGAACTTATATTAATACGTAAAGTCTGTATTAAAACTGTAAAAACTCATTGCATTTTTTAAAGAAATAAACATGTTTTCAAGCATCAACTTTTAATACTTGTGCACACCATGTTTTATTATTATATATGTATATTAATTTGAACTACTTGACTAATGAATTTTTAAGATCGGAAAGAGGCAGAATTAAAACCTTAGGATTAGTATTTTGTCGAATTTAAGGATCACTTTGTAGTATATGAAAAACAATTGCTAATTTTTTTTTACACGTTTTTAAATTATATTAAAAGAAAATAGACGGAAATGTTATTTATTCATTTTGAAACAATATATAATGAGCACCTGAAAGGGGAAAACCTAATGTTAAAGACAATCTAACATTGAAAATCATTTTTAATTGCATGCAAAGATATCAGGGATTTTTTTTTCTTCAAGCAAAAATATATTTTTTAATTATATTCTTAATAAGGCTGCAATATTTAATAATTATAATCAACTGATATGATCACTAAAACTTTAAGGCTAAACATAAATTTTAAAAACTCTTTAATTTGATTAGACTTCGAAGGGGCGCAGCAAAATGACGTCCGTGCAAGTCCAAGTTGAAACTTGAGAAAGATTTAAAATAATGGTAAACTCGAAGTTATTGACGTCCCAGAGGAAGAATCCGATAGCAAACGAGAATTAGGAAGTTTTACCGAAGCCGATGCAGCTGGATTTTGAAATGCGTAAAAAATCGGTATTGACCCTTGAAAGCGCAAAAAAACAGACTACGCGTGCAAATTTTACTCGTGATTTGTAACATTTGGCAGGCATGTACGTAGGCTACGTTAAAAAAAAAAAAAAATTCCAAAATTACGAATTTTTGCAAAAACGAAATTTTTAATTTCCATTTTCACCGAAAATACGGAAAAAAAAAAAACACGTCTGATAGTACGAAAGTGTGAAATGATTTAAAACCAATGTTATATCTACCATCTACTGCGTTAATCAACCCTACTTTCAGTTCTGCGAATTGTGGCGTTCATCGGGCCGAGAAAAAATTCATTACCGCCGAATTTTTTTCGTGACCGGCTATCCAGTTTCGTTACCTTTTGGGGACTTCCGCCCCCAACATCGGTCTGACCCCTTTTCCGATTTGGTGACTTTTCGGGGACTTCCGTTCCCTGCCTGTAGAACAATATCAATTTATTGAAGAAAAATTATTAGGACATTGTACCAAAGCACAAATAGATCCCACACATGGCAGAAACCATCGTGGGTTTTATTTGACAACTGTTCTAGTCGATTATAAAAACTATGAAGGAGTACCCGTGGCCATTTTTTTTCTCTAAAAGAATTGCATCAAAAAGTTTTGAACACTTTTTTTAGTGTTAGCAAAGAGAAATTACCAGATTTTGAAACTGAAGTGCTGATGGCATGATTATATTTTCAAATGTGTGGAACATGACATTTAAAAAGGAACCAAAACATTTATTACGCTCCATGGCATGTAATGAAAAATTTAAAAAAAAACCTGTCCAAAATAAAAAATGGTGAAATCAGAGAAAACATGATAAAAGACAAAGCAAGTATTGCATGAATCGAACATAACATAATTAAAAAAAATTCTGGAAAATGTTATGGCTACCTATGAAAAGGAAGAAGCTTTTCTCACTTATTTTAAAGAATATTATGTATACACAGAAATAGGCATACTGGCATAAAAAAGGACTTAAAGTCAACACAAACATGAAACTTGAGAGGTGGTACTGTCAAATCAAATATGAAGCTGGTGGTTTTGTCAGACCAGATAGTTAAAAATTAACCAGACAGGCCGGATACCGAATACCTGTTTCATTCCTTAATGAGAAATACATAAAAATTCATGCAATTAAAATTACAAAAGGTTGATAGTCTCATCAAATAACACTGGGGAACAGTCATTTTGCGGCATTCTAGCGTAAAGTCAATTCTGTATAAAGCAGCCTTTACACACACGTTCTTAACCGCGGTCCGGACGACGAGCCATTCAGATCCGCGGACAAGAGCGTGCGTGTAAATGCAATTTTAGGACGCTCAAGAACGCGGTTAAGAATGACCCTCAGATGCGCGCTCATGATCACGCTCCAATAAATGATGCATTTTACATACACGTTCTTAACAGCGTATCGCCTTTTGCTCGGTTTTGTGTCTGAAATAAAGTGATGCATGTAATATGTATATATTATTGTGATACATTTGTAAATTATTTTTCTTTTATGTATTACATTTTATTGTGTTTAGAATGTTACTATACAAAGAATTAAAATTATCTAACCAGTGCAAAGAAAATGTGTATACGTTACTTTTAAAAAGTGTAAATGAAAAAAAGAAAAAGTTGCTGAAAGCATTCCTTGCTTCCTAGCATTTTCGTTTCAAATATATGATTTTTTATACTATGAAGTGTTGTAGATTAATACAGTCAATGCACAATTTGTTTCTTTGCAAATTCGAAGCAACTTATGTTAAATGCATTTCTAGTGCAGCAGACGACAAACTTATGTATGAAATTATTGTTGCTAGACTTTTATTTTTGATTAAAATTATCTTTTCTTTCCAGAAGCAGACGATAAACTTATATATGAAATTATCGTTGCTAGATTTTTTAGACTAAAATTGTTTTGTCCTTTCAAAGCAGACGATTCAACTAGATAAAAACAATTATTCTTTTTAGTTAACTTTATTTTATAGCATTTCGAGTTAAATTGATCAACGAATAAATTAGGTATGGCGGATTTTTGATGATCAGAAAATTTTTATGCGAGTTCTTAGCTCTATATAAGGAATTGTCTTCCCTTTGGAAGATAAAAAGCAAGGAATATAGCAACAAATAAAAAATATGGCCTTACTACTAACTACAGGGTTGCCACAGAAGAAATGGAATAAAAATAGTTGCTTTAGTAGCATAAAAGCAAGAAAATAGTAGCCTAAATAGTAGCCACGGCTCAATGACAAACAAGTCTTAATTAACTTGTTCAGTGATGGGTACTTATTACATTCGGATCTTATATTTCTACATAAAGAGTTGCTATGAATACAGTGTAATTTATAAAAAAGCAATTGCATTTTTATATGAAATAAACACGTTTCCGAGCATTAACTTTTTAAACTGAAATAAGTATTTCATATCTACCAAAGATTAAAAATATCAATGAATAAGGAGTGAAGTAAAAAAAAGATTGCAATACAAGAGAGAAGAGCAAGGTTATTAATAGAAAATAAACATACTTGAGATTTAAACACGCAATAGCTGATCTCTTATTTAGATACGTGTATAATATTGAGCTACTTGTTTAATGAAATTCTAAGCAAGCCACTTGCGAGGCTTTCAAGAGGAGACAATATCAAAAACATTAAGTTTACTTTTTTTCACAAATTTAACAATTATTTTATAATATTGGAAAAATCACCCAATAGACAATTGCTAGAGATAATCAAAATTTTAAAAAAATCAATTTGAAATTACATGGCAAAAAAAAAAAATATATATATATAAAAAAAATATTTTTTGGAAAAAATATTTTTTAAAACTAGATTATTAACAAGGCTGAAATATTTAATTCTTGTAATTAACTTATATGATCACTAAAACTTACAAGAATTTTAACAGAAATTATTTTATTTTCGGCGGAATTTTTCAAGTGGGCGTGACAAAATGACGCCCGTGCAAGTTTGTACTAGAGGTGGAAATGTAACAAAGATTAAAAATTATGGTAAGTTCAAAGTTATTGAGCTCCAAGATGCAGAATCTGATAGTAAATGAGCACTAGAAAGTTTTTCCGAAGCCGATGCAATCGAAATTCGAAATGCGTAAAAAATCAAGACCAAGCCTTTAAAGAGCTAAAAACAGAAAAAATGCGTAAATTTTACTCGTAGTTTGTAAAAGTTGGCAGGCTAGGTTAGTTTCAAAACTTTTCATTGAAAAGAAAGAAGGGATTTTCGTGGAAACGAAATTCTTACTTTCCAAAAATATGGAAAAAACATGTCTGTCTATGACGATTGGGTGTTTCGGACATATCGTTGCAATCCTTCGCCGTGCAACACCGTGGATATTGTGGTCAAGCACCACTGCCGTTGGTTGCCAGTGTTCGAGAGAAAAGGTAAGGGTTACAGAAAAATAAAGAGAAAAGACGCATATCACGATATTGAAATGCATATCGCGTGCACATGGCGCAGCTTCTGTGTTGACTACCAAATCACCCATGAAAAAAACAAACTAACCCCTTTCATTGGCAGCAGTGTCAGCTTCATTGGCAATTGCTTCAAGGTCAACATGAAGTGTAGGCAGTCGCTTGGGCCAAGATGGAAGTTTGAAAAATTATGGCACGATTTTCCGTGAAATAAAAGAAAATTTTTTTCTCAAAAATATTTTTTGGTACATTTGAATAAAAGAATTCCAAGAAAGGCAAAAAAAAAAAAAGAAAAAAGTAGCCTAATAGTTGCCTCTTGGAAAAATTAGTTGCTTTTTCGCCCGATTTCGAAGAAAATAGTTGCCATAGTCTCCTGATGTTGAAAATAGTTGCTTTTTAGTCGCCTGTGGCAACCCTGAACTAGTATCTTCATGCAAAACGGTTTTCTCGGAAGCGTATCGCGAGTTCGTAGTTAAAAAAAATTCAAAGTATGCGTAATGCTTTTAGGAAAGAATCAAAAAATATATTTGAGAGTAAATGCAGTGTGCTCTTTACAAAAGTCCAAGAGACTCCATGTGAAAGCATCAGTAATTTAACAACCGATGATCTGCCGAAGTGGAAGTCGGTATGTATGAAAATTAAATGCCAAGAAAGTACGAGTACTAACGAATATATTCATTCTTGTACACCGATTCAAGGGGAACATCAAGAACAAGTAAGAATACTTTATTTGATGCACTATTTACAATATTTACGCGTTTATGCAGCAAAGATATGCGATAATATTTTTCTGTACTTTTTTTCACCGAAATACGTCGTTTCGGTTTCTTTTCACTTAAAGTAATTGTTGCAATACATAATGCCGCAGCAATAGTACGATTTGAAAAACTGACTTTTCTGGAGAACATTGATAATTTTTTTTTTTCATAAATCATAGCTTGAAACGAGGAACGTTGTTAGTTCCGAAATTCCGCACGCCACTCTGTATTGAACTTCAATGAACGCCCCGCATCTGAACGCGATCTTGCGCGCGGTTAAGAATGTGGTGCATTTTTCGACTCATTCTTGAACGCCACGGTTTTACTCGCGTTCTTGAGCGTGGTTGGATGCGCCACGATCAGCCGCGCGGTTAAGAACGTATGTGTAAAGGGCGCTTAAGACTAGGGTGCTGAATACTAGAAAATTATTAGATTTGTCAAATTGGTTCTAGTTTTTGAGATAAAGACTATTAGCGATTTCACTGAAAAAACCTAATTAAAAATAATATGTATTAAAAAAAATATTTTATATTAAGATCCTTTATAATTACGATATAAAAACAAAACATATATATGCAAAAATTACATGCAAAAAATGCAATTTAACGCTCATAGTAGCTCGTAATGTGTGAAAATTTTGAAGTATTTTAGCAACCAATTCTGAATATTAATGGGCTTTATGATTCCCCCAAAAAATGTTTGTCCTGAAAACACTGGAATTGGCAAATCATCACCGTGCAATACTGGGGGTTTAGCCGATTCCGCTTTAGGATAAACCATGTACGTTTTTTCTACTGGTTTAAACCTTGTACATCACTGCACTAAAGTAACAATCATTTAAGTGATTAGTAGGCTCAGTTTATATCATCAGCACTCCAAATTGAAGCCCTTTACGGCTTCCTTGACTCCAGTACCGCAAAGATTTTCCACAAGGTTTACAGACGATATTGGGCACCCAATATTTATTCTTTTGTACAAGCTTTCTCCAAAAATAGCTTCGTAGGTTTTTATCAAACTCTGGGATCTTGTTTCTTTGCTTTTGTAAACAAAATTTACCACATATATAACAAAAACTGTTGGGGTTAACACAACATTTTCGTAATGAACTCATTTTTCGAGACAAAAAGCACTTTTAAACTTACAAAAAGACGCAAACTGATACTTTCAAGGTCTAATAGCTAATACGTAAAATTGTTGTACCTATACACGTGAATAGATAATAAAATTTAGTGGTGGTAATCGAATTAATAGATATTTAGAAGGGTAGTTTAAATTTGTTCATTGATTTCTTGTTTTTTGTTTATCTCAAGAACCAGAGTCAATCCAGAAAAAGTAAATGCATACTGTGTATGCCTAATGCAAGAGTTTACAAAAACCATTAACAAAATAAATGCCGCAGATTTTTATATATTTTTTGTTCCGCAGTGTAATCCAATGGGGAATATGACATTTGAAATATTGATAACATGTTCCGAACGTAAAAGCAAACGTATAGCAAATTAAACAATCAAACTGTACATACATCATTTGAAATACAGTAAAGAACTTGAGAGTAATCGACAAATATGGATATATGACAATCACTTTTAATACAACAAAGAAACTTATTTTTTATTAATCAATAATTTATAACAAATAAGAGTCACTTTATATAAAGACTCTTTTTATAAAAAGGCACATCAATATACATAACAATTGTTGAATTTTTTCACAAAAATCATCCATTAGCATTATTAGATTTGTATGCTTCAACCCATCGGCATATTTCTTCTATATTGAATTCCATGTCTTCTGGAGTGTTACTCGTCAATTTAAAAACAATACTTGGATTATAGGCTCCCATGGCTTCATCATACAAAGTCTGAAATATTTCACATTGTATGTTGTTTTCCAATTTTTTTCCATTATAACCCCTAATTAAAAGACATTTTTGTTACATTTAAGCATATAAAACATTTAAAATATGTTAAAAGAAATTAAAAAAACCATTCAAATTCTATTATTAGAAAAAACAAGTTTTAAATTGAATCGGTGAGTGGAAAAACAGTACTAGTCCGCAAAACTCATTATGAGAAATTTGCGAAAAAAAAATTCTTTTTTTGTTTGTTAATGCCATGCCTAGCCGTTTTAACGTAAGTCCGATAGGCAGTTTACTGTGCATTTATATGCAGTCACTGAATGTCTTTTGAAAAACACTTTTGAGCTGAAAGGAGGTCTTCTTGAAGAGTTGTAATTTTTTAACACCAGTTTATTTTCCTTTCTCTCCCATACTTGCTGACATTTGAAAATGGGCATCAGAAAGCTCTTATCACAAACACCATGACTTTATCAAATTAGGGTTTGTGATTTGTTGATGTTTCTTATCGCACTTGGCAGACAGTAACAGCTAGACCAAGTGCATAAGCCTGTGTGTATTTAAACCCTCCAAAACAGCAGAAGGATTAAAGAACTGAAACTTAACACATCCAATACAGGGCAAAACATGGGCAGTAGCAGCCTGATACACATTGCATTTTGAATAAAGAGGATAAACTTTAAGACCAGATACAGGTGGTTGTGCTCGGGTATGTCCACTTTGCAAACTGGCAAGTGCTGTTTGATCACATCTATTGCTTTTCCTAAGTAAAGCAGCACCAGGGAGGACACCTTTGTACCACTTGTGTGCTGGGGCCCGTCTCCCAGTAGAACTTATTTCTCGTTTAAATTACGTTGCAATTTCTAAGAAGGTGAGGCATCCATTATGGGGACAAACCCCACGGCTCCCCTCACGAGTCAGCCCATCGGCAATCTCATTTCCAAAAACATTTACATGTGATGGTATCCATTGAAGAGTACTTTTTTGTGATTTTAGATTTGTGATTTAAGAAATATCAGTGCATACCATAACTAGACTAATTTTATTTGTTTGTTATGAACATAAATCATCTAGCCATCCAAGTAAATTAGCAATTTGTATTTTGCTTTTCTAAAGTAAAGCCACTTTTTAGGCATGGAGGGTGAAAAAAACCCCACCATTTCATTAAGAAGCAAATTTTTGCCCCTCCACTCCCTTCTCTCAAACTGCTATTGAAAAATAACTATGGGTCATTCCATGTCAAATGGAAAAAAAATTTCGGCAAGTTCCCCACTCGACCCCCTCCGATTTCGATGAAATTTTTATGGCATGTGCATCTATGTCTTAGATGGAGCCATGCCAAATTACAGCCCCATAAGTTGTATAGTTGGGCCACTAGCCATGGTTTTGCAAAGACGCCTTTTTTCATGTTGCAACCAAAATGACTAAATCGTCTACTTTGCCATACATCAAAAGGGATAACTCGGATTTTGTTTTTCTTTATATCATTAAAAAGAGCTCACTTTCTTCTTTAAGGAAATGTCTTCTGAATTTTTAAGACAAAGCAGTTCTATACAGATGTTGAGGTTCAAAACGATATACAAAATATCGCCAATAACAGAAAATAAAGATTATTTCATTTATTTATACATGACCTAAGAGGGCTACCGGGCTGAAACTTGGTGATCCTGCTAAACAATTGGGATATAACAGCCTACTAGTACAAAGAAAGATTCATGTATTTTAGATTTTTCACATTTTGCTGGCAAAGTAGCTCATTTGTGCTGATGTGGCGGACTTTGACCACACTTTGCCAGCTTGTATCTGTCGAAAGAGATATTTTCTGATCTGGATTCTGTCTTCATTTGCACACTGCTGGCATGTCATTAAGGTGTGCAAGTGGCATTTTGATTGCTCAATTAACTGCTGAGTTATGCTGGTTCAAAATTCAATTAAAAATTTCACGCCTCAATTTTGGCTCATTTTCAAAGAGCCATACTTCAAAAGGGACAATTCGGAATTGATTTTTCTTTATATGATCAAAAAGAGCTCACTTTCCTCTTTAAGGAAATGTCTTCTGAATTTTTGAGACAGAGCAGTTTTATACAGATGTTGAGTTTCAAACGATATACAAAATATCGCCAATTACAGAAAATAAAGATTATTTCCTTTATTTATACATGACCTAAGAGGACTACCGGGCTGAAATTTGGTGATAGTGCTAAACATTTGGAATGTAACATCCAGCTGGTGCAACAAAAGCTAAATGTATTTTAGATTTTTCCCACTTTGCTGCCAAAGTAGCTCGTTTGTGCCGATGTGCGAGATTTTGACTACACTTTGCCAGTTTCTATCTTTTGATAGAAATATTTTCTGAACTGGATCCTTTCCTCATTTGCTAACGTGTTCCTCATTTGCCAGCATGTTATAAAGGTGTGCAAGTGGCATTTTGATTGCTCAATTAACCCCCGAGCTATGCCGGTTCAAAATTCATTTAAAAATTTCATGCCCCGATTTTGATTTATTCAGGCATGAAGTTTGTGAATGAATTTCCATTGCCAGCAGGGTGCAAATGAAGAAAGAATCCTGTTCAGAAAATATTTCTATCAACAGATACGAGCTGGCAAAGTGTGGTCAAAATGTGCCACATCAACACAAATGAGCTACTTTGGCAGCAAAATGTGAAAAATCTAAAATTCATGACTGTATATTCACATCTGTATAAAACTGCTTTGCCTCAAAAATTCAGAAGACATTTCCTTAAAGAAGAAAGTGAGCTCTTTTTGATCATATAAAGAAAAATCAAATCCGAATTATCCCTTTTGAGGTATGGCTCTTTGAAAATGAGCCAAAATTGAGGCGTGAAATTTTTAACTGAATTTTGAACCAGCATAACTCAGCAGTTAATTGAGCAATCAAGATGCCACTTGCACACCTTAATGACATGCCAGCAGGGTGCAAATGAAGACAGAATCCAGATCAGAAAATATCTCTTTCGACAGATACAAGCTGGCAAAGTGTGGTCAAAGTCCGCCACATCGGCACAAACGAGCTCCTTTGGCAGCAAAATGTGAAAAATCTAAAATACATGAACCTTTCGTTGTACTAGTAGGCTGTTATATCCCAAATGTTTAGTAGGATCACCAAGTTACACAGTGTTAGTCCGCTTAGGTCATGATCAATAAGAACACAAAGTAGACGATTTAGTCATTTTCATTGCAACATGAAAAAAGGTGTCTTTGCAAAACCATGGCTAGTGGCCCAACTAAATACAACTTATGGAGCTGTAATTTGGCATGGCTCCATCTAAGACATAGATGCACATGCCATTAAAATTTCATCGAAATTGACGAGGGTCGAGTGGGGACCCCTGGCCCACTTGACGTGGAATTATGACCCTATGTATTAGTCCATAATTAGTCTGATAGGCATGTACAATTTCTGTTTCACTCATTTTCAAAAGCATCTAAATAGATTGGTTTCATACTATATGGTGCAACTGGATTGAAACGTTCGGGTGGGTGTGGCAAAAATACAGTTGCACTTGGTTACAATGACTTCGTTCATAGTGACAACTATATTATTATGTCACAAAATTCTAGTCCCCCCCCATACACTTCAATGTGTATCTTCTACAACATCAAAGATATTCCAGTCCTTTGTGTAGTAAAATTTTGCACATAACAGTACGTTAGTAAGTAGAACCAAAGCATTAATTACTTCAACACAAAAGCTGAAGTAGAAAATGTAGCTGGTTTTTCAATCTATAAAACCAAAATTAAGAACATGAAAAAAGTTCGCCCAATGACCACAGCCACAAGAATCAAATCATGGATTTTCAGTATGAGATGTAGAAGCTTATTTCTTAGGGATCAATAACAAATGATTTTAAGAAATCTTCATAAGAAATCAAATGTAAAATTCAAAAAGGAAATAGGTGCTTTTTGTATCAGCATTTACATAAAAAGAGCCACTAATAGACACTAAATTAAGAAATTAATAAAAAGGCTTAATAAAATAAAGAGGCACTGATAAGCAGGGTTTTCTCAAAATTTACAGTACATTTTAAAGAAAGTTTTACTACTTAAAAGTTACATATGGAAGAATACGGATTCGCTTTCTGTCAGTCCTATGCCCAGGATAAAAAAAAAAAAAAAAAAAAAAAAAAAAACAGAAGGTCAAATAATTTATTTTAGGTTTATGATGAGAGTTCATTTACTTATTTCCCCCTCTTTCTTTAAAAAAGGGACACCTTTCAATCTAAGCTTTATGCATCATATAGGAAAAAAAACACATTACTTAAGAGTAATTTGCTATTTTTTCAATGAAATATTCTTAATGCATAAATAAACAGAAAATTGTGGGAAATAAGATTTGCATACCAAACAAAATACATACTACTTGGCTGTTGCAACATATTTCTGCTATTTGAAGGGATAGTTCATTCAATACTTGGATAATTGCCATAGCCACTGTTCGCTGTTCTTTCAATTCATCATTGAATTTATTGAGAATAATTTTATTTAGCTGGGAAAGGGCGGGGATTATAATTTGCAGGAAAATATTAAAGGCAGGAAGCTCTACTAGGAAAGGGTAAATAAATGCATGGTAACTGTAAAGTAGACATAAATCAAAGCATATTTATTTATTTAATTAACTTTCTAACGGGAGGGGCTACACCCCCTAAAACCCTTCCCTTTGACAAGGCTTTGCTTCATGCTCAAAATTAATTTAGTTTTTTGCATTTTTATTAAATCTCAGGAGTGATTGCGACACAAAGTAAAAAACCGTGAAACTTTTTTATGCAAAAAGTCGGTATCACTTTTTATATGCACCATAGGGGCCTTTCATAAATAACGTCACGCTTTTCCCCCATATATTTGACCCCCTCCCCCCCTTTGTAACGCGTTATGTTGCACAATGCATGTCACACTTCTTGTTACCCCCTCCCTTCCCACTGTCACACTTTGTCACAATTTCACGAACCCACTCCCCCCTCAAAGCGTGACATCATTTATGAATGATCCCATAAATTAAACGACAGCTCTTATACACATACAGTCAACTCTCCGAAATTTGCACTGCTTGGGACTAAGGGTGTTGCGGATTTTAGAATTTCGGGTCATTGATCTGTGTAAGCATTTTGTGAAGTTTATAATGTTGCATTCATTTTTACTTGTTGCTCAAAAAATGTTTTTATAAACTACTAATTATACAGGCATGAATATGTAAAAGAAATTGATAGAAAAGAAAAAATATGTATAAAAATTAGAAAAAAAAAATATATATATATATATATATGTGTGTGTGTGTATGAAGTTTATATGATTTTTTTTATTCAACTACTTTATAAAGGCACAGACTGGTGGTCGCCACTCGCCAACTGGCTACCAAAAAATTTTTAATAGTGACCAAAAATTTCATTGCCGATCGCCACGTTGGCGACCGAAATAGTCTCCATTAATTAGATCAAGGAGGAAGAACATTTGCAACGTAAAATCGATGCAAATACAAAATTTATACTAAAAAATAGCTTAATATTTTTGCTGAATACGATTTCAACTGCGTACTAATGAAAAAATGATAAATATAGCAAAACACTAATATTGCGCATGACACGGGGCTAAAAGAAAAACATAAAATACATTATTTTCAACATATAAAAAGCAGATGTGAGTTATTTTAAACATTTCAAGTTAAAAAAATGTTCTTAGCATTGAAAATGGAATTTTTATTTTTTTAACTAAGTTTTTCAACTAGTTTTTTAAAACTAAGTTTCATTATTTACATCGGAAATCTTGCGTGGATTTTGGGTCCGCGGATTTGAGAGAGTTGACTGTATAGTTACAACGGCATGTTTAAAATAACTTTTGAAATTAAAATTTATATTTTACTTATTCACTTCTAACTAATAAGAAAAATGTTATTTATTTATTTTTTGCAAATACAAATTATAATTTAGTAAAACATAATGAATAGGAATTTCCCATGAGTATATATTTTTTGCTAAATTTTTGCAGTGAAATACTTTTTCTATTTAGAACTATCATTTTTTCATTTATTTGTCAAATATCTGCAACTTTTAAAATAAAAGTTGAGCAAATTGAGTTGAGAAAAGTTGAGAAAAGTCCAGCGCCGATTTCGGGAAAAGGATGTAAACTTTCGTTATTATGCAAAAAAAATTAAGTTTGGAAAACGAGTTCAACTTTTTGCGATGTTTATCAGAAAAATAACTAAATAAAAAAATTAAAAAAACTATTTTTATTTTTAAAAGAACGATAAAAAAACTTGAAGTCCGGAAAAAAATTACCACTTTTGCCGATGTTTACATCGGGAATGTAAACATCGCCAAATCCAAGGGCTTGGCGCTGATAAAAAATTTCCAAAATGGCGCCAACGCCCAGTTATCCATAATAACGAAAGCACGTGGGACGTCGTATCGTTCGTGTTTGGAACAAAGATGGTTGGCGCCGTTACAACCCTTGCTGCGAAAATGGTTGCTACAAAGGGAACGTTTATCGCTTTTCGGAGTATTTTTTTCCCATCCGCCAAATTTTCAATTTTGAAGACTAAAAACTCCGATTTTTAAAACATGGAAGGAGGATATGAAAAACCTGGATTTCCGGGGTACACCCGGAATACAATCACCCCTGAAATCTAGAAATGCATCACCTGAGACAGTTCAAAAAACCTGCAGGGTTGCTACTCAAACAGCAGAATGAAATTCCTCGACTTTTCCAGACATATTTTTAAAAAATTTCAGTCTTAACTCCACAGTATCATCGTACCAATCAAAAACATAGATTTGCCCCAAAATATCTTTTTAATACAATAGCAGGAATTGCTAACCTTAAAATAAATTCTGGCAAAGTTTGAAGATTTATTCAGCCAAGTGATAAAAACATACCTGCCAACCCCTATTTTGAAAATTGCAGAAGATTATCAAAAAATTTGCAGACGATTTTACGTGATGCCAAACTATACCATGGATGATTAAAGTAAGTAAAAATTAAGTTTTATTATCATTACCGAATATTTATAGGTATTTTATGTTTACATTTTCATTAAAACACGTGTTTATAAAATGAAAGGTTTGGTCTAGTAATTTTATTACAAAACAAATCTTTTGTTATGATGATTAAGAAGATTCAACACATTTAATTATCTTTAATGAAATAAAATGCTGTAAATTTATTAAAAAATTTAAAAAGTAAATACTTGTATGCAAATGAATTTTTTTAACTTCTTGTACAAAACAGAAGCAGTTGCATTCTTAGCTTTTTTCAAAAATTCTTGAGAAAAGTCTACTTTATAGCAAGGTTTTTTCTCTGTTTATTTAATAATTGATACTTTATCTAAAGTTTCATCGGACATAGATGAACGAAAGAGTGTACAGTGCCTTTCAACAAGAGAAAACACTCTCACACTCTGCATTCCTAAGTGGAACTGAAAAAATGGCAAGAAGACTCCATCCTTTCATTTAAAACTTCCAAATTCTCTACTTGAACCTTGCAAAATTCACTTACTAATTCATTCATTGCATCATCTTCGGTTTGAATCATTATTTCCGAGACTGGATCACACTATACACAAGAATTCAACTGAATAAGATTCTGTAAAAGACTGTTTAAACTGTTAACGTTCCCCCGATATTATAAATACAAAAAAAAATATATGCATAATCAAATGTTCCAAAAACCACTTGCATCAAACATACCACACGTTTAGACAAAATGCGAACAAGAAGCGAAATCGATTCACAAACAACTGAAGAAAGGCACAGTGCAAAACAACAGTCAAAATTTTATCTTTTCTCCATTTCTGCCTCATCAATACATGCAAAGGCGCGATGTCATAAACGCAAGAAAAGCGGTAATCGAATCTAGTGAAGTATTGTTAGCTTTAGCGGTAGATTTCTGAATAAAAGCGTATCCATATTTGTACAGGCCAAGCATGCATTTTCGCCCCTAAACAGCAGCAAAAACTAAAGAAAAAACCCCGAGCATAACCAAAAGAAAAATAAGAAAAAAAAAATCGTCATGTTCAAATAGATCGTCCATGAGGATGCCAATATCGCTAAATTGTAAACCGGATGCTGCCGCCACACGTCAATTGTTTTAGCTCTGAGCCAATTGGTCAAACATGAAGAGGGCTAGCTGAGGCTGAGACAAACTTTTACGTAGTCTGTAGTTTCTTAAAGCGGAGCCCAGATTTGCACGCGGAGCGAACTTAAGGGTTGCCAGCCGAAGCAAGCGTGATTGCTCCTTGGTTGGCAAGCATTTTTCAATGCATGCTTATGTACATCCTAATCTGGAAGCTGCAGGTCATACTTTATTACTTTTGGAAAAATGCGGAAGATCTGAACATTAGAGCAGAAGATGGGGACTAAGTGCGGAAGTCTTCTGCAAAATGCAGAAGGGTTGGCAGGTATGTACAAGGAAGTAAACAAATCAATAAAGAAAAACTATATATTTTGCAAAATGTATGTTTTTAAAGAACTAATAATGCGGTTTCTTGAGGAGAAAATTGACTGCTATCAAAATACCAGAGATTGGTACCAATTCATTCAGCGGCACCATAGCCAATTTTGGATGCTCAGTTTCCCACCAAGATGGCGGCACCTCTAATTGATGCAAACTGCACTAGGATTGTAATTTAGCCGAGAGTATCGGCTAACGGATACCCAAGGGATCTTTAACATGCCGCATAATCATATGACATGGGTGCTGTCGATCTTCCGCATCTGGAAGAAAAGCCGCCGACTTGGACCAGGTTCGATCCTGCGATCTTGGGTGTACGAGGCTTATGCCTTACCACTACACCCCCCTGTCGGCCATATATTTGGGTAAATAGGATGAGCAAAAAGTGCCTCAAAGGATCAAAGCCAGAATTATGTGAATTGCGAACCATTAGCTCACATCATAGGAAGTGCTTCACCTATCAATAACATTCATGTCCTGTTTGGCTTTGAGCCTGGGCCGTGGCACATTATTTATTGATGAAGTCTGTTGAACATGTACAAAGAAAAGTCATTATGAATGCAGCAAAATAAATGTAAATCTCTCTTAGCATTCTTATTCTTTTCTCCTATTCCCTACACATACCAGTTTCATTTTAATTCTTAGTAGCAGATTACTCACATTGGAAATTTTTTTGAATTAGTTGCATATAATGGTATACAACTGCGTGGACTTTCTTATTTCCTAAAAAAATGGTTAGAGAGTTAAAACACGAGGGTAGGTAAAAGTTCCCAGTGGTGCAACAATGCTTGGATACTCTCTCTGTAAGAACTTTTGTCTAGGGCCTCAAAGTAGGTTTTCATCACTGATATGACAAATGCCTACTTTGAGTCTAAGCGGCCACATCAGGAGACAGGGAGCAGTAAGAAGAATTTCAGATTTTAATTCATCTTGTGATGGGAGCATTGTCCTGGTGAAACAGGACTTTCTTTTTTGCCAGACGCAAGGGGTGTATTAAACTGTTGGAGGACTTGGCAGATGCCAGAGTAACAGATTATATTCCATGTAAATTTTATAACACAGTTTAACTAAGGTCAGAAGTGCCATTTTTCAATCCAATAAATCTATCTTGAAAATCCTGGAAGTTTTCAAAATGTTTTACATATGAATAAATTTAATGTTATATTTTTAAAACAAATTGAATTTTAGTCTTTTTAGCTGTAACTTCAAAAGTTTAGGCTCAGGAGAACAAGATAAGGGGCTTCTTCCTCATTTATTTACCGCCAGGGCCCCCAAATTTCTTAATCCACCCATAGCCAGACCTGGACTTTTTTCTATGATTTTGGAATGCAATTCATCCACAACATTAGCACAATATTCAGCAAATAAGTTCTTTAGGCTTTCTCAAGGGTGTAGATTTTTTAAGTTTCAGGTTATTACATTTAAGAGCACTTTATAAAATCACGAAATGATATACAAAAATGGGATGGAAAAATTAAAAATTAATTCACTCACCTTCTAACAAGTCGATCATACAATACAGTGTTATCAGTTGTGAGCACAAAAACAATATCAAACCAATTTTCTGGGAAAAAATCACAACCATGGTAATCTACAATTTTACCTCCTTCCAACATCTTGTCCTCTAATTCAGAAACAACCTGATAAATAAAAAATGCAGAATTTGATAATGGATGAGGATGCAAGAGATTTAAACTACTTTAGTTATAATATTAATTAGCATACTAAACTAATGAATCAAATAAACAATCATAACATGTACTTTTAAAAAAATCTCTAGTTATGTATTATTCAGTCTGCTAAAACTACTTTAGTGGGTATGATGTTTGATCTTGAGTAATGTAATACTTTGCAATCTGACTAATATATTATACAAGCAATACATTGCTTGCTCTAGGCTTAAAAATCTGCAAGTAAGGCTGGCTTAAAAAAAAAAAAAAAAAAAGTTGATTTATGTAAAATGGGAGTCCATTTAAAGAGTTCAAGGGGAAAAAATATATGTACAGTAGCATCCGTTTATAATGAAATTAAAGGGACCCAATGAAAATTTAGTTTAAAAAAATTAACGAATAGTACGCGGCAACACAAGGGGGGGGGGGGGGGGGATTTTGAACCATTACGTTGTGGCCATAAATTCACTATAAACGAGTGTGACTATATATATATATCTCCCCTTTTTAAAATGCTCCTGTAGTTGATGATTCTATCCCGAAATATGATGTCCTACATGAAAATATGGAAGGTTAAGTATAAGGAATCCGTTGATAATCTACTAAAAATTAAATACTTTTGGGATGTGTATTGTATGTCACTGCAGATCATATAAAAAAACCTTTCTTTTACAATAAAAATTTTTTATAAGAAAAGTCAATCGGACATTTATATTTTCAGTCACACTTCTGAACAAAAGAGTAACATTTTCTTCAAAATAGGGAAACAAAAATGATTTTTTAAAATGCTGAGCAAAATTTTCATGCAAACAAGTAAGCACTTAATTAAACCCATTTAAAAAAGCCAAATCCTAAAACTTTCTAGTTTTATAAATAAAGGAACTACTGTGATATAACCCCCCTTGGCGACTTTTTCGTTGGCGCCAAGAAACCGTCGCCAACAACAAGATTTTTATGTCGCCAACTTCAAACACAATACAACACTCTTTGCGATAATTATATCGCCAACAATGTTACATCATACACATAGCAAACATGTCAAGAAAAATCACTAAAAAACAGTAAAATACCAAAAATTGCAAATTATATCTTAGACACAATATCAACGCTACTATGTAAAGCACGTACAGCATTTTTCAACAGCAATTCAGTACATTAACGGATCGATAATTACTCGAAAAATAGAATTATTTACTTTACAAACACTCAAAGTTGAATAAAAACCCTTTCTTAAAAGAACACGCAATTTATGCCCAATAATAACTACTGCAATGATTCATTATTGAATAAAATGATATGCATCCTTTAATGAAAAACATAATTAAAATATCGCGCAATTCAACGCAGAACGAATGTTTATTAAAGCTGTGGGAATTTTAAAATAAGAGACTCCATTAGAAAATATATAACATTGATCAATTAAACCACATATTACATCAATCTATTGGAAGCCTACACTAAAACTAGCATAAAAACTAGACAACAAAATTAATAACGGTCATCACTTCAAGTACATTTTGTCTTAAACTATTGGAAACCAACATTAAAAATACCATAAAAACACTTCGTTGAAAGAACACGCATTTTATGCACAATAATGACTATTGCAATTAATTATCATTACATAAAATGACATGCATTATTCAACGAAAAACATAGTAAAAATATCGCGCAATTGCACGGAAAACTTCAAATACATTTTACATTAAACTAATGGAAACCCACTTTATCAAAACTAGCAACGCCCCTAATTACTACAGCTAATATTTTAGAACAATTGAAAATTCATTGTTTTATAACCTTACAAACACATAACATAAGCAGATAATAAACTAACAAAAATAAAGAACTCACTTCAAACCAGTTGGCTTTTCAATGTTAATCCCAAATAGCATCAAACTTACAATCCAATATGACTAAATGGTCCGAAAATTACCACTTTATTTTCTTTGCTTTTAGTCCCAATTAACCAAACTTATGCACTTATCAACCAAAACAATTTCGTACTTCAGATAGCACGAACTACAAACCACGTTTCCGTCAGATTCGAAAAATGGCGCCTTAACAAACTAATATGAATTCATTTATCTCGCCATAATACAAAACAATTGAACTAAATTAATTCACTTTAACACTTTACACTCTTCCTTTATCAACAGGAAATATCTCCACAAACTTTAACGATGAAATTAACTACTAAAAAGCTACCTATTAGTTAAAGAGAACTTTCTAAAGGTCCAACCATCACACTCTAAAAACACCCATTGCATAATCAGGGTTGCCACACATTACCTCAGCCAACATCGATGGCGCTGGGTAAACGAAAAGATATCGCCAACCGAAAATCATTACAAATTGGCGCGCTAGCTCGAATGTCGCCAAGGGGGGATTATATCACAGTAGTACCTAAATAAAAATAAGTTTAATATATTAACTCTTTCAATCATTTTAATATGACAGTAATGATTGGTTCAGAATCAACTATTGACATGAAAAATTTTGGGGGGGTGGGGGTGGGGAGGGGGATAAACATCTACAGTTGTGCAAAAATTGAATTTTAAAACTCTAAATGATTTTATACATTTTAATTTATTTATTTTTATGTGCAAAGTCATTCACATAGGATCTTCATTTGTTGAAAACTTTTTACGCTGCTGCAATAGTGGATCACTTTTTGGATGTGCTTTCATTTTACGATTTTTTGTTATTTTAATAATAATTCACATTATAAAACATATTGAGCGAAAATAAAAATAAATTTTTCACTATAAGTATGTTTTTTAGTAGAAATTTTGTACGTCAAACTTTGACTCGCATCTCCAAAAAATGAGTCATTCTTCAAACAATATTGATTTTACGCAAACGCGAGTTCCATTTTCAAGCAAGGCATACTGCTGGACCTACTTGATCTTCATCAATGACATGACAGTCAAAGTTATCATCATAGTCCTCTACTAAGTGACCATTCTTAGCAACTTCACCCACATTGATCCATTCCAACGAACACTGCTCTCCGATTTCTGATGAAAGAGTAGACTTGCCTGTACCAGGTGTGCCTATGCAAAAATTAAACATAATTCATTAACACTCAATACATTTACAATTTTATAGCAATTCACAAAACCTGAAATCTAATAATCAGAAGAAACATATTGACAATGCCAATCATGGCCAAACGGGAGGGGAAGCTAGAGGGTTTTAAGGCACCTTATTAGTCTTTTTGGGGGAATATGTCATTGCTCTTGGGGGAAGGGGATCCAGCATTTTTAACAAGGCCATACTTTTGTGAACTTTGAAAAGACTTTTTTTGAAAAAGCAAATACTTTTGAGAGAAATCAAAATTGAAACACATAGTCACACATTTTTTATCATTATTTGTTGCTTATTTAATAAATAATTCTGGGAAAAGTCTTTTAATTGATTGGAATTTTGTGTGATTGGAAATCCAGGTCCAAAACTGGACCTGGATTTTCTCTGCCATGAACCCTGAATATACACCTCTGATATTGACACATAATGGTATTAATAAATTTTCTTTTATAAAATTTTACTGGACAGATAGCAATTACTCACATCAAAGTTTTATCTTTATCTTTTGCTAGAAAATTTCCTACCTAAACATTAACTGCAAACAGAGTTGCCGGATTTAAGGTGGGCCAAAAAAAAGCCAGCCGGCTTTTTTTTTCGTTTAAACAGTAAGATTTTCAGCAAGAAATCAAATATTCACTTGACACTGGTATATGAACTAAATATTACCAATCACACACACACATTTGCCTTTGTCTTTAGCTAATAACCTTTTGCATACTTTAAAGTACCTTTAATTTTTTTTATGCCTTTTCAGAACCTTAACTAATTCTCTGATCCAAATAAAAATAACAGCTGTTCCTCAAAGAAATTGCATAAAATAAAGATGCCCGTCTTGAAGCAGACCCGCTGTTCAATGTTAAATTGTACTGGAATGATATTGATCTTAAAAAATTTTAATACTATTTCTAAAAAAAAATTAAAAAATTTCCCTTTTATAAAAGCAAGTAAAGGTCAAGAATCAGAAATTTTGGAAGTGGCCAGTGGCTACTAAACTTGATTTACTGGGCGGCCACCTATGCTAAGCGGGGGGGGGGGGGGGGGGGGGGCATACCCCCTCCCCCACAATTCCTTATGTGTCTTATTTTCAGTGAAGAAAACATAATAATTTGTCAAAATTATTAAGTTTACAAAAAAAAAATCTTATGACTTTCAAATTGGAAAAAAAAAAAATAAAAACTAGATTCGTTGGCGATGGTAAATTAAGGAAATATGAATTTTTGCGATATAGTTTTTTGTGTTGAATGTAATACAGTACAAAAGATTTAAATGTAAAAGTTTTGTTAATAATAGAAGCAACATATAACAAAAATCCCAATTACAGAAACGAACCTTTTACAAAAAACAGCGATCATAAATACGGACCATTTTCGAACCAATTATAAAAAAATGTATATTTCCAGTTCTAAATTTGTTCAGTGCATTTTATATTAATTTATTTCAAAAGTTTTTTTTCAAACTTTCACACCATTTTCAAAATGGCCGATCTGAAATGCAAGTGTTGCGGCTATGAGGAAAAAAAACAAGATTTAGATTGTTTCCCACTGTATTTAAAAGATTTATATGGCAGAGAGAAGGATTAAAAAAGAAAAAAAAAACAGCGCAATCGGGAAACGTTTTTGCCATTTTTTTCTTGTGAAAGGGAAAATGAAGATTATCGGCCGAAATTCGGTTACTTGAATGCCGAATTGATGAGTTTTTATTGTGCTTGTGTGCATGAAAGAAGCAAGAGTTTTAAATTCTATAGATGTATTTGAAAAGGAAGGATTGCTTTAAAAATTAAAAAAAGGAAAGGTGGCGATCGCTCTTAATTTTTTGAATCGCCACTTTTTCAAACAAGGTCGCCACGTGGAGAGTGGCGACCGTGAATATTGACCTTTAAAAGCAAGCCAACGACTCACCACAGGCGACTTTTTAAAAATTTTGCCATGAGTAGTGCTGTATAGGTAAACACTAGTTTAGTTAATTAAGATTAGGCTAAGTATTTTTTTAACGGAAAGAAAATACTTCAAATCACTGTTTTTCTTACTTTTCTTGCCTTGAGCAAAAGGCTTTTTTGTTTGTAGTGTCAAATGTATACTAGAAAAAAAGTTAATGAACATAGTTCTTTATATCAAGTTTCAGTATTCTGAATTATTTTAAAGTAATAAATTTCTTAATGTTAAATTCAATTTTGAGTTAGAAGTATGTACTTTTAGAATAGCTTCTCATATTTATTAAGATAAGGCATTGAATTCTCGGCTATAGAAGAAGCCGTATTCCATTCCTCTCTCCCATCCTGGATTCCTTCTTCTTTTGTGTTGAAAACAATCGATTGTGTAGTAGCTATAATATAAGGCGAGGGTTTAATGAGACACTCTCACCAAATTAAGCACACAAACCCGAAAATGGTATTCCGTATTGTAAAGTACATTCAGGTCATGTAACAAAATAATTAACTCCATTAAAAGAAAGCTTTGAGCTCCATTTTAGAAATGAATGATAGCAACATGAATTGACATAATATAGGTGCAAATTCTAAATGGCATTGTGTCTTATTGAAAAAGCCAAATAAAGACCGGCCCTTTTTTTTAATAAAAATCCGCCCAATCTGGTCTGTTTTTTTTTTTTTTTTTTTTTTTAAAAAGCTGGCTTTTTTTACAGCCCTGACTGAAAATCCTGATAAAGAAAATGCATTTTCATGGTTGATTCTCAGTAAAACAGATTTTTCTCACTTTCACACAAAATTTTTAGAAAATATTGCACAATGAATTTAAACTAAATACAGTCAAACCCCGCTATAACGAACCCTCAATGGACCAACTTTAGAGATCACTATAACCGAGGGTTAGCTACATCCGATTTAGCAAAAAAAAAGTGTTAACTGACTAAGATACTTCTATATAATAAACATATTTCTAACAATAATCAGGATAGAGAAGTAAAATATTAACTTTAAATATGTTTTTTAATAATAAATATACAAAATTTAAAAATCTACCTTATTATTTATTCATAGTAAGAAAAAAGATGCTATTATTGCATGCAAAGTTTTGGATATTTTATACACCACTGTAAAATATAGTGTTGGACTAGACTAGAATACAAATGGCAAGGAATGTTGCTGAGACAAATCGTATGAAAGACTTAAAATTTATGGATCGCTATAGCCCATTTTCTCTGCGTTTGGTGATTGTTATAAACGTTTGAAAATGTATTAATGACATTGGGTTTCAGTTGGGACCATTTGGAAGGTTCATTACTACTGGAGGAATCGTTATATACCGGGTTCGCTATAGCAAAGTTCGATTGTATTATACCCCCCACACAATGTAGTACATAAGCACAAAATCAATTCTTTAAATGAAAACTCTGAAATATTAACACCGAAATTCAATTTTCCAGAACATTAATCTAAGTTTTTTTTAAAGTAGATGGTACCTACTAAATATTTTCCTTATTTCATGGTAGCAAGAAAAGCAAAGATATTAATTCTAAAGGAAGTTATTTTATAAATTTTTGAGAAACAAATTTTTTATTTTTCAACATACATTCAATATTCACTTTACAAAAACAATTATCAAAACTATAATCCCCATTTGGGTTTATATTTATTTTTAAATATCTAAGAAAGCAAGAAATCAAAAGCATATGATTGTGCATGAAGTATTTTGTTAAGGACAAATTTAATGTACGTAGGACAAGAAATATGAAGAGGAAGACCCAATTTTATTGTAAATATGTCAGAATTTATCATTAATTCCTTAAGTAACTTTTTAGATTAATTTTATTTCTAAAGCTCCAAAGTTCCATAAACCTAAGATGAAGACTAGTAAAAACTAATGCTTATTTTTATAAGTAGCATTAGCACAAATTAAGCTGGATGCAACTGAATCAAAACTTTCAAGGGGGCGAAGTGACACATGTGCAGCACCTCTAGTACAAACAGTAGTTGTGTATGCATACAATAAATAAGTCACATAATAAACATTAAATAAATTGGAAACCATTTTAATTAATTTAATATTATGAGAAACAGAAAAACAAAATTAAGTTTTAAAATTTTAATCAATAATATCCAGCAGCATCAAGCAAGTAAATATATTCTATTAGCAGGGATGCACAAACTATGGCCAGCGGGCCAAAATTGGCCCGCCGAGCCTTTTGAATTGGCCCGATAATACAGTTGATAAAAAACAATAATTATAATAATAAAAAAAAAAAAGCTTACAATAAATCGTAGTAAAAAATACGTTCGCAGCGCCGCTACTGAATTTTGGTCTCAATTTTCGGAACTAATGGCCATATTTAATTTTATTTTATTGGAAATACTTCCGAAACTAATCAAATCATGATAAAAGTGGTAGAATATTGCATTGTCATCTGGTCCTGAGCTTTATATAAAGTTTCAGAACAATAGCTTATCAGGAAATGGTCGAAAATTTGATTGCTGGATTTTTTGAACAGCCATTATGTGCGTTATTTCATCTATAAAAGAATTTTGTCCATTCCTGCTATAATTTCTTTAGTTTATTTATAGCAACGATCATTAGATATAGCGGGCAAAATGTCATTATTTTCGTCTTCATCGCTATCTTCCTCTTTCGTTCGGGTGTAGCACCTTTTGGATGCTTTCCAAATCGGTCATCTCTTGTCTATCAAATTATTAATTTCGTAAAATCTAATCGTCAATCATTTTTACAGCAATAAATGATTTCAAAAAGGAGGAAAACGAAATGTAAGAAGCATGTATACATGCAGAAACGCGCAAATTTCACTTGTGTAAAACGACTTCGGTTTTCGAACTCGATTTCAATAAAGAATTCATTCTCACAGTTGCAATTTTTGTTGCCTTAATATCAATTTTAAATTCTTATTACCTTATTGCAGCTCTTAAATAAATAAAAAAATATATAAAGCAAAAATAAACGAGGTTTAATTGTCACACGATCAGCTATTGCGGAAAATTCGCGAATCTGCCGTATTAGAAATTTTCCGAACTTTCGTATAGTCCGACTTTTGTTGCAATTCGTCTTCTAACAGTACTGATGAGAGAATTAAATTAATGTATAAGAATCTAATTACTTATTTCTTTCCTGTTTAATTATTGAAATAAAATAGAGAAAAAGTCTGATTTTTCTCAAAAATCGTTGGAGATTTTTTTTTTCTAATTTCCTTTTGCAAGTTGACGCGCCCTCCCCTAAAAAACATCATTTTTAGACTAAATTGTTCGACTTATAAACACTAAATATGTTACTTGTAACGGAAAAATGCGTATTTTTAAAGGCATTTTCAAAAATTCGTATTTTTACTAATGGGCAAAAAAAAACACGCTTTTCAAAAATGGCGGGAAATTAACGAAAAAAAATCCTGGTTTTCTGGTTCCCGAATAAGAGGTTCTGTACTGTATTACTATGCCAATGTAACTAATAAGATTTTGTAAATGGTTAGTTAAAAAAAACAATTCTACTAGCCAACTTGGCTAGCAGTAATTCTGAATCGCAAGGGTTTAACGTGATGTACAGCCTCACAGCATTTGGATTTTGCTAATATATGAGTGTTTATTTTCTTCTGTATTTATATTCACACTTTTAATTAATTTCTCATTTTAACTCTTAATATATATTTAAAATTTTACATTATAATATGTCAAAGAAAAATTATCTAAATTATAAAGAAAGTTATAATTTAGAGAATAATGCTGTGTTTTTCTAAGTTTAAAATACCTTTTTATTTTCCATTTGTTTCATTTTCATAATTTGCACACATTTTTGTAAAAAAACTTTAGTATTCCCCTTTTTTGCGATTTGACCAATCACTTCATCGATATATATAAATGTTGTGCAATTAATTGTTTAGAAATCTTACACCTCATTTTCTTTGAATTCATTTACATTAATTTTTTAAAACTTGTATTTAATAATCTGTTCCCGAGCACAGTAATTGTTAATACATGTAATTTGTACATATTACCTCTAAATAAAAACTTAAATACATCCGTATTTTTATGAATAAAACATTACATTACTTTGGCCCCCAACCTGATACTTTCTAACTTTTTGGCCCTTCACTCAAAAAAGTTTGTGCATCCCTGCTATTAGAGTCATTTCACAGTATTTTCTAAAAATGTAGAGTTTGCAACATGACTTTTTTTGTTATAACTAATGTGCTCAACACATTATTTGAAAATAAAATTTGGTGTTAAACTAAAATACGTAGTTATAACAAAAAAGGTGTCATGTTGCGGACTCTACGCTTGGACAAAATACTGTGAAATGGCCCATAAACTAATTTTAATTCAGGGGAAAAATGCTAACTTATTTTTTATCCAAATCCGAAAATCCAATGCTTGTCTCTAGTTGTTCAAGTAATTTTCAGGTTGGCTAATTAAGGTATTTAAATTAAGCTCAATTTCATTTCTTTTTACAACAAATGGTAAGTTTTTGGGATATCTCATTATCATTTACTACCTTGCTTAATTTTGTTGTTGCCTCATCAAAGAATTTTTGGGCAGCACTTTGATCACAGTGTTTTTTTTTAAATTCTCTTAGCAGATTCTTTAATTCTGCTAAGTTTGGAAGTTTCAATTTGCTTACAGATTCTTTCTGCATATTCAGCATCCTTTTCAGACTTTCTGCTTTGGTTTTTTGTTGCCCAATGTATGCAGCATACTCTGCATGAGAGTTTCTGACAGATGTAATTAACGGTTGATTTGTTGTTTTTATATCAGAGACAGTCTGGGATATATTATTTATATCTGAGAGTTATGTTAGTGAATAATATCTTTGTACACACAAAGAAATTTTATGCAAAACTCTGAAAGTGACGATGTTTCTTTTATAAGAATACTGTTATTAACTGAAAAACCTCTTCATGGGGGGGGGTTGTATCCAAAGTGTGCAAAAAGGAGACTATTTTGTCGTGGAGAAATAAAAAGTTAAAAAAGCTGGTGGAAAATCCTTATAAGATGGAGAGTCAAAGTCCCGAGATTGGTCACGGCAAAAGTGTGAAGGAAGTTCTGAACTATTAGGAAAATTAAACAAAAGTTTGACTTTTAGGACATATTTTCAAATTTTAGGACAACTTTGATGCCCTGTAAATGAATTGAGGGGTAAGGCACTACTGGGAACAATGGCTGTCATTACCACCCCATCCTCTGGCCTTTTGTTGCATCTGTTGCTTTCAGGCAAAAAATCGTAAAATAATAAAAACCAGATTTGATTTGCATCCTATCATAACGAAACTTTTTAAAGTGCAAGTTTTTTCTTTGCAACCATTTTTTAAAAAGGCCTATATACCATAAACAAAGATTTTAACACAAAATTAGTGATTTTGTACACAAAGTTTTATCATTTCGCTACGCTAACAAGAGCTATTTGCTAGCATTAGCAGACCTAGCGTAAAATTCAGTTTTTCCAATTTGTATTTCTAAAAAATATAAAGAAGAGTCTAGCTCTTTTTCTTGCTATCACATCACTGAAGATAGCCTAAAATGATGTTTTTAAGCACTATCTTTGTAGTTTCGTGTTGAAAAGGTTGGGCAGTGCACTATTTTTAACTCCTATCTAATTAACTGGTTAGTAAATATGCCCTGCAGATTCCTTCCATACTTCACGAAAGTTGACTTATAGTTTTGAGCGATAAAGTCGCCAACTGTTACTATAAAGGAACTATTGAACTGAATAATATTTAATTCTATATGATTGCTGAAAGAAAATCTCCAAATGTTGCAGGTAAACAACACAAATTGTTGGCAGAGTCAACAGAGACACTCATCAACTCCATTACTTCAGCGAAAGATTTTTTCTTTCTTTTTTAGGGGGGTCTCATCCTCATAAATCCTGTCCTTAAGCAAGAAGTTAAGTAAATTTTTTGTCAAATAGTACCTCAATTGCTTAATTTTGTTGTAGTCTTATCAAGAAGCACTTTTAACCTTTTCTTTTTATGTAATAGAAGCTAAATACCTAAATGTACATACTTTCTAACTGTAATTTACAAGGTTTCAAGGGAAAAAAACTATTCAAATAAAAATATTAAACTAGAAAAATATCACGATGAAGACAGACAATACAAATATAATTTACATATTTTATGTAAAGCCTACATAAATAATGTTATAATAAATATGCCGACATTGACACACGTGGCTGATGCAATAAGGATGATTTTAATCAAAAGCAATACAAGGATAATATTGTAGTAACCGTATAGATTAATAGAAATCAGACACGTGTGTATTTTTGGAGTTTACCTGTTATTAGGATGTTTGGTAACCTGCGCTTCATTTTAAACGGTATCCAAATCAATAATCAATATACAAATTTTAAAAGTAGAACGCAACGCAGCGCTTATGTATAAGCGCAAACACAACAAACACACAAACGTAAAACCAGTGTTGCCAATAAAAATATATAAATTTAATAGAGAGGAATTTTTTTGTTACTAATATGTTTTAAGGTGCCTTCTCCTTTCTCTTACTCCATAATTGTTTCTTACTGTTGCTGTATATATACGGAAATTCGGATGGTATTATAAAATTTAATTCCCGCGTCTGGTGGGAGCAGGCGGCAGCTGGTAATGTTTATTTTCCTTATTTTAATTATTGTAAGATCCTTATTTCAGGTTGAAGCTTATGAATTTCGAGTTCTAATCTGTATATTATGTAATTTATTTATATTTCAAACACTTAAGTTTATTTCCAAAGTAATAATAAATTTTTGAATTCCATTATTTTAAAATAAATATTTGATAGCCGGTGGGAAATTTAATAAGAATAAACCGAGTTGGGGTTGTTATATTTCTTTTGAGTGCATTTTACAAGATTTCAAGTACTGATTTTTTTAATTTTATAGGAAAATTTAGTTTAGTATTGTGTAGTAGGTAGGTAATAGATTTCAGTTAATATTCAAAATTGTAGATTTGCAATGTAATTCAGCATTACGAATAAAAAAAGCTAGTTACCTGTTAATTAATAGATAAGAATCCGAATCTTTCTTACTAATATAGAACAATTCATGAATCCAGCTGATTTTAGCTGCATTGCATGCAGCATAATAATTTGCTTGAGTTATTTATAGTTTGCTCTCTGTTAACTCTTAAAATTAAAGAGCACGCTTTTAGTACTTTCGTTGGTAAAATTTAGTTATTGACCTTTTACTTGATTCTGTCACCTATTAATTTATAACCAAGATATTTCACCGATTTCTTCTTAATTTGACTTTTTCTTAGAGAGAGTTTTAAACCATCTTGAGCTCTCTTCAAGACAGATAAAACTTGTTCATCATGTTCAGTTTTCGTCTTTCCGAAAATTAATACCTCATCAATGTAAACAACTATTCTGAGTAAATTGGAAGGAATGCTATCAATCGTCTTTTGGTACAGTTCCGGTGAGCTTCATAATCCATACTGCAGGCGACAAAATTTATCTGCCAAAGGGTGTAGCAGTGATACATAGTTTAGAACTTTCAGGAAAATGGAATCTGTAAAAATGTAGAAGAAGCATCTAAAACTAAAAAATATTTTGCTTGATCTATTTTTGAAAATATGTCTTGTTCAGTTGGAATTGGATAATGTTCTTTTTTATGCACTTATTTAAAGGCCTTGGATCCATGCATATTCTGATTTCTTTATTAGGTTTTTGAACGATAACTACCGGATGCACCCAATCTATGGTTCAGTAACTTTTCAAGAACTCTTGCTTTAACCATTCTGTCAAGTTCAGTTGTGACCTTATCCCTTAAAGATGCAGGTATAACTCTGGGGGAAGCAATCTTTGGCTGAGCATTTTCTTTTAATTTAATATCATACACATATGATAGTTTTCCAAGTTTACCTAAAAAAACATTTTCAGTCTTGAACATTATCAAGATTATTAATTGTATTTACATATTTAGCAATATTTCTATCGATTAAACCTAACTGCACACATGCTTTCAGCCCTAAGATAGCATTGGAATCTTGATCCACAGCATGAAAATCAAGTACATGTAATTTTTTTTTGAATTCACATCACCAATTACAAGTTCCTAACTCTCAGATTGTGCCCTGTATATGATTTCAAACTTTTGTTGTTTTGTTTATTTTTGATCATACATTTAAAAAAAAAAACCAAATTAACAGGAATTATATTAACCTCAGCTCTGGTGTCAATTTTGAATGATATTTCACAATTATTTATAACAATACTTTCTCTCCATTGTAACTTTGAAGTAACTAAATTCAATAGTACAATCAAATTTAAGTTATTAAAGAATTTAAATTTAATCAATAATTATCATTAGTACTTATTCAAGTAATTCTTATTAATACTTTTCTCCACCTGACCTCTACCTGTTAGCCGAAGCCTTAGGATTGCTTACGTACGGGGAGAGGTAGTGGGGTCTACGGATTTTACATGCACATATCCCCAAGTATACATGGTGGTCTTCAGTGGGTATCGAACACGCGACCTTCCATATGGAAGTCCGACGTGCTAACCACTAGGCTACCACGGCCCATTCTTATTAATACTTATTCAATAATGACAAAATATGTACTAGCAACTATAAACACCACAAAATTATTTTATTTAAAATAATCAGTTAATACAGTTTGGTTCATCCTTTTGCAAAAATCCACGTGCTTCTCAATATTAAGAGTAAATTCATTAATTTTTTCAAACCCTTCAGTGTCCCCTTTGCTCAGAAAATACTTTTTTAATTGACCACTGTATTTCAAAGCATCTGTTAAGGTTTTGATATTAGAACTTTCTTCTTTCACATCTTCCACTTCATCCTCATAAACAGCAATTGTTCAGTAGTTCTCAGCATATTAATTCAAAAACGTCAACTTCAATACATCATAAGGGGGACAGGGGGGGGGGGTCTCCTCAATATCCATGTAGTTATCCACGATCACATTTGAATTTAAATCTGTCGAAAGTGTTTCAAGATCGCATTGTGCACTTTCAGGAGCAGCTGTACTTGAAAACTCTGCTTTTGGAAACGCTTTCAAGCTTTACATTTTTCAGAGCTGATGTTGTCCAAGTTATTGCATCCAAAACGTTTACTTTTTGATAGTTCATCACTGGATCGGCACGATGAAGTTTATGAAAGAATGTCGCAATAACAGTTTTCTGTATTCTAATTTTAACACACGAATGACACCCATGTCAAACGGCTCTAACTTCGAAGTGGTGGTGGTGTGTGTGGGGGGGGGGGGGGGGACACTGGCTTTATGTTTCCAACTTTAGTCCTGAGGATGAGAATTAGCTTTGTCTAAAAGCAAAATATCTTTCTGGACTGTTTTTTCATTCTTTTATCCAGTTGTATCAACCAAGCAGTTATTACATCAGTTGTCATCCAAGCCTTTCTGCTGTTTTTCCATGAAACACTAAGTGTATTTGCATTAGGGATGTAACGAATATTCGGCCACTATTCGGTATTCGGTATCCCTTTGGCCGAATATTTGGCCTGCCGAATAGTCATTTCATCAGCTAGCCGAAAAGTCATTTCATTAGCTAGCCGAATATTCGGCCTGGCCGAATACTGGGTAAGGTCAAATTCGGCCTGGCCGAATATTGATGAACTATTCGGCGGAATAGTTCTGCTGCAGTAGAAATGTAAAAAAAATAAAGAAATTAGTAGACTTTAAACATTTAAAATTGTGTTATAATTATTGCAAAAGAATATATTAGTATATAGTTTTGATAAATAAAAATAATTTAGAAAAAACTACTTTTTTTAAACCTTGTTTAGGCTTGACTGAGCAACAACAGATTTTAGTTGTAATATTGTATTTTATATTTAACATTTGCTCCCAAAAACTGGCAACAGTTAATTATGATGGAGAATATAAGAAATTTATTTTGTTATTATTAACAAAGTGGAAGTCAGACTTTGTTTGGGTAGACTGATTTATTTTGAATATTGGGTAAGTGAGAAATATGAAGCCTAGAATAAATCATGGATATTTAAAGAGCTATTGAGGTTTTTGAAACTAAAAATATATTTCAGTTAAGTGTATTAAATTTTAATAGATCTTTTAAAAATAGGTATGTAAAAAACCCCATAAAATAAAAAAATAACCTTTATAACTTTTAAAAAATACCTTCATAAAACAGTTTTGAGCAAGGTAGAAGTTCACTACGCAATAGCAGTTCTTTCCATTGTATTAAATAATTAGTAAAATAATGCTAATTAATGTTTACTACCATAAAACCTGTCATTTCTATTCCACTTGTAGGTGAAATTCTTATTTTTATTCCATTCAAAACAATAAAGAAAATAGATTAATTTTAAATAGTTTTAAATTCTTAACAAACAGAATTAAGTCATACATCATAGATTGTGTGCAATTGGTGTTTGACTTTGTGAATAATTTTAAATTTGACAAATTGTTTCTATTACAACGATTTTCTAGAAATTTAAATATTCGGTTGCCGAATATTCGGTATTCGGCCTAAGACATTGACTGAATATTCGGCTTCGGCCTGGAAGAAATGGCTGAATATTCAGTATTCAGCTATTTGGCCCAAATCACTATTAGTTACATCCCTAATTTGCATCAATATTTTTGAAAACTTTTGGTGTCTTGCATTTTCCGATGACCAATGGCTTTTCAAATTCTCCTAACATATTGCAACACAACAAAATCGTTAAACGTTCTTTTGAGATATTACTTTCACTACACTTTTCGCCCTTAAAACAGAGTCTTGTCCGGTAGCAAGCCAATTTCACCATTAAATCATTGGGAAAATCTTTGTAAGAGACATAGTCATAGTTAACTAAACATTTTAAGTATAATTTATTAAATAATCAATACACAACCAAGTACCATACATACTATGATCAGGGGCCAATCCAGCATTTTTAAACAGGGTCCGTTTTTTTGTGAATGTCAGGGTTCCTTGATTTAAATCAGCTTGATTTAAATCATGATTTAAATTGCAATTTAAATCAAGTAATTTTTTTTCAAAAAAAATCATGGATTTTACAGTGTTAGAAAGTGCTGTAAAAATGAAATATGTTGCAATTACAACCAGTTTCAAACAAAACTTCCTAGGTTCATCTGTCTGTGTGCATAACACATTTCATAAGTTTCGAACTAATTACTACTTTTTTAATTTTACAATATTACTCTTATTCTTCAAGCATCTTAAGAGCAAAGCATAATTCATTGAATCATTCAACTTAGAACTCATAATAATCATGAACCCTTCTCGGTTTTTTATCTTAAAAATAGCATTTTAGATCAATTTCTTAAATACCACACAATAAATAATTCAGGATGATAGTGTTTAAAACGACAATTGTTAGAATTTAGAATAAGCATCTTTAAGGTTTCATCCATGTCCCTTAATAGCTTAAGGTTTTTTTCCTTCTAAAATATTTTTTTATCATAGACGTTTTCAATAAAGATATTTCATTAAAACAAAAAGTTTCTGTTTTTAATAATGGTCTGAGCATATGATTTCTCTATTCTAAATGGGTAAAAATATTTCGGGCTTTTTTATTTATAAAATAGAAAAATGATTAAAGTACACTCAATGCAAATATTAAGTACACACAATTGTTACTTTTTTTTCAGCTTTCAATAGCAAAATAATTCAGATTAAATTTGTTCATTTTTTTTTTCTGTATTTATGAATGTACTATCATTCCTGGTAGGGTTAAGTTTTGTTTGAGTCATGCATTTATATTAAAATTTGTTTATTATTATTTTTATTTAAAAATATTTATTGCTGTGAAAATAGCTTAAAGTTGTGTTTTTGCATATTGATTAGCATGCCATATTGTTTCTATGAATGTAACATAATAAATATCCAAAAAATGTAAGGTATTCTTAAAAAAATTTAAAAAAAATCCTGGTAAATGTGAGATTTATTTTAAAAAAAATTTTAAAAAATCAGATTTAAATAAAAAAATCCAATTTAAATTTTAAAAAAATCCGTTTTTTTTTTTAATCACGAACCCTGGTAAATGTTAGATTTTTGTGAAAAATCAAATAATTTTGTGAAAACTGAAAGTTTAAACACATTGTGGTAAAAAATTTCAGTACTATTTGCCTTTTTTTAAAACAAGTAATGGTTTAAAAACTACGATTTAGAAGCTTGGAATTTTGTGAAGGGGCCCTTTTGATTTATTGAAATTTTGTGAAATAGACCCAAATTTCCTCTGGCGCGACCCCTGATGATCTAAATAAATGTTCTGTAAAGCTGCATTTAAGTATCCAAAGAGCTACCCCGTAGTGGAGACTACAAAAATTTGCTAATGTTATAGTTCAAAGGGTAAATCTTTGTAGATTGTTATAGTTAATGTCATTATTTTAATGAACTCTGTTTACAAAAAAAAAAAAATTAGTGTTATAGTTAATGTCATTATTTTAATGAACTCTGTTTACAAAAAAAGAATAAGTGTTTTATATATTTTTTAAAAGCACAAAATTGAAGGTTATTAATAAACGACAATTAGAAGTGCCTTATTGAAGACTTGCATTAAATTTTCAAAACCTTCTGCACAATCCTGTGAAAATTTCATAAAATGATGCTTTATACTTTTTCATTTTTCTTTAAGTGACATTCTATACATTCTACGATATTATGACTTTTTTGAGAATATTATATACATACCAAATATTGTTTCTAATAATATATATTTTGTAATTTTTTATTTTAATGGCATTCTAAGCATGCATTTTATTTTCCAGTGTCATTGAAATCATCCAACACCACAATCATGCCAAAAAGAAAAAAAGTATTGAACACTTCTGAAGACAGCAAAGATGGCAGTGAATGCTCTAAAAGGAAAAGAAGTTTTTTAGATCCAGTAAGCCTTTGGTTAAGTTACTGAATTGTCTGCACTGATCACTCTCCTAAGTGGATTTGAAATAATTACTCACTAAGGATTAAGTTGCCTACTTTGGTCGTTAAATAAAATGTCCAACTAAACACTATTAAATTACCCAACTGGCCACCAAACATTTTTCCCTTTTCCTTGTAATTTCTCTCTTAAACCAAATTTTTTATATTTCCATGCCCTCCCTTTGTTTTTTTAAAATGAGGCAAGTTTACACCTAATATTCATCTCACTAACTGATGTGGAAAAAAGCCTGCCCCCTTCATTTTTTGCACTTTTAGAAGCTGCATACTGATGCAGGGCCAAATCTTCTCCTTTTGATGATTTTATAAAATTCAAGCTTGCTGCTTTAAAGTTGAATGTTTATTTATAAAGAATTCAATAAAATTTTACTTCAATTTTGAGATGATCTGTTTTTATAGGGATTATCTGTCTCCTCCTTTATTTTCCAGCTCTTCTGTTTTTCCTTTAAGAGAGTATTCCATATTTCTTTTATTGCAAAAAACTTTTTAATTCATGGCTATCTGTTCCTGTTTTTCTACCCCCCCCCCCTCCTTTATTTCTCAACACCTACTGATACCAGAAATACTGAAAATGTATTGAATTTTCTTTTACATTATTTTCTCCGCCAGACTCCTACCTCTTAGCCATCGCCTTAGGATTGCTTGCACGGGAGGCTGGTGGCCGTCAAATCTCTTTTACATGCTGGTTTATACTGAAAATTTTATTAAAATACAGAATAAATATTTAAAAAATATATTAGTAGAAATGACCCTATCATGTGAATTGAGGGTAATATATGCTGTTATCTATAATAACCCAAACTTTAGTCAGCATTTTTCTTTTTTAAATGCTTATATTTTCCTCTAATAAATGAGTAGCCAAAGTTTTTATAAGGGCAAGGGTAACCTGGAATAGTCAGATAATTCAAAAATCCGGTCTCAAAGTAATGGAAAAGTCAGAAAAAAGTATGTGAAAGGTCATGTCGGAAAAAGATGTTGCTTTTATGGTCCTTTAACTGCTTGTAATACTAAATTTCTAAGTACTAGAATATTAAATGTTACTAATTTCATTAAATCATTTCTATTTTTTTTCATAAATGCTGCTACCAAAATAATTAAAATTAACCATTCTTACCTAAAAATTCCGAGTAAAAATACCAAATCGGGGTCCAGATTGTTCCAAGTTATCCATAAAGAGAAGTTTAAATCATCTCTGAGAAATTGAAAACCGTGTTTGTGCAAAGTCGTCCAGCCAGCGCTGTTGCCAAACATCAAGTAAAATTTGTCATGTACATTATACATAGCGATTTTATTTCATGTTATAGATCATACTGATGAAAATTTGGTATTACTGTGATATAATCCCCCCCTTGGCGACATTCGAGTTAGCGCGCCAATTTGTAATGATTTTCGTTTGGAGATATCTTTTCGTTTCAGTGGTAACCCAGCGCAATCGATGTTGGCTGACGTAATGAGCTGCAACCCTAAGTGGATGATGCAATGGCTGTTTTTGGGTGTGATGGTTGGTTTTTTAGAAAGTTTTCTTTTACTAATAAGTAGCTTTTTAGTAGTTTATTTTATGGTTAAAGTTTGTGGAGATATTTCCTGTTGCTAAAGGAAGAATGTAAAGTGAATTAATTTGGTTCAATTTTTTTTTATTATGGCGAGATGAACGAATTCATATTAGTTTGTTAAGGCGCCATTTTTCGAAACTGACGGAAACGTGGTTTGTGGTTTGTGCTATCTGAAGTACGAAATTGTTTTGGTTGATAAGTGCATAAGTTCAGTTAATTGTGACTAAAAGCAAAGAAAGTGGTAATTTTCGGACCATTTCGTCATATTGGATTGTAAGTTTGTTGCTATTTGGGATTAACATTGAAAAGCCAACTGGTTTAAAGTGAGTTCTTTATTTTTGTAAGTTTATTATCTGCTTATTTTATGTGTTTGTAAGGTTATAAAACAATGAATTTTCAATTGTTCTAAAATATTAGCTGTAGTAATTAGGGGTGTTGCTAGTTTTGATAAAGTGGGTTTCCGTTAGTTTAATGCAAAATGTACTTGGAGTTTTCTGTGTAATTGCGTGATATTTTTACTATGTTTTTCGTTGAATAATGCATATCATTTTATGTAAATTGTGCATGAAATGCGTGTTCTTTCAACAAAGTGTTTTTATGGTATTTTTAATGTAGGCTTCCAATAGTTTAATGCAAAATATACTTGAAGTGATGACCGTTATTAATTTTGTTGTCTAGTGTGGTATTTTAAAATTCAGATAGCTTTATTAAACATTGCTTTTTCTTAGAATTGCACGATATTTTTATTATGTTTTTCGTTGAATAATGCATATCATTTTATGCAATAAAATTGATTGCAATAAACATTGTGCCTAAAATGCGTGTTCTTTCAAGAAAGGGTTTTTATGCTAGTTTTAGTGTAGACTTCCAGTAGATTGATGTAATAAGTGCTTTAATTGATCAATGTTATATATTTTCTAATGGAGTCTCTTATTTTAAAATTCCAACAGCTTTAATAAACATATTTTGCGTTGAATTGCGCGATATTTTAATTATGTTTTTCATTAAAGAATGCATATCATGTTATGCAATAATGAATCATTGCAATAGTTATTATTGGGCATAAAATGCGTGTTCTTTTAAGAAAGGGTTTTTATTCAAGTTTGAGTGTTTGTAAAGTAAATAATTCTATTTTTCGAGTAATTATCAATTTGTTAATGTATTGAATTGCTGTTGAAAAATGCTGTACATGCTTTACATAGTAGCGTTGATATTGTGTGTAAGATATAATTTGCAATTTTTGGTATTTTACTGTTTTTTAGTGATTTTTCTTGACATGTTTGTTATGTGTATGATGTGACATTGTTGGCGATAAAATCATCACCAAGAGTGTTGTACTCTATTTGAAGTTGGTGCCATAAAAATCTTGTTGTTGGCGACGGTTTCTTGGTGGCAACGAAAAAAAGTTGCCAAGGGGGGAGGGGGGAGGTTATATCACATTAGTTCTGAAAACTTAAGATTCAGTAAAATTAGGAGTTTCATTCAGCAAATTGAAAATTCTCCCCCTCCTAATTATATAAGTGCAAAGGGCCTCTGTCTCTAGAACAAAACAGGCTTGCCAAGTATCCCGATTTTGGTGGTATTTTTGATAATTTTTCCGCTTTCCCCGTTTCTTTCCTACTTTTCCAATGTTTCGCCTACTTTTCAGATACTTAAAATTAACCATTTTGTAATTGAAAAGGCTCTTGAATTTGCATACTTCCATAATTACAGCTCTAATTTTTGAGAAACATAAGTAAAACTGCCGAAATTCTGCCTTGTGCCGTTTAGTACGCAGAGAAAGATGGAAATTCTTGGCACTTTTGAACGCATTCCAACTGGAGCCGTGCCTATGCAAAAGAGCCTCGGAAATCTAATCTTTCTGCACTGTGATTGGCCTTTGTAGGCAAGAAAATTTGATGCTTTTCTGTAAAAATCTACTTTTTTTGGTTTTTTTTCCTTTTTCAGATTGACATAAAGTTATCAAGAAATCATCACCAAAATATGTGTGTGTGTGAGAGAGAGAGCACTATACCTCCAAACTCCAATTCTTGATTGGTAGCCAATGGCTTCTAAAACTCTACAAAATGATAGCCAAATTTCAACCAACTTTAAAAAAAAAAAAAACTGCACATATGCAAATAAAAATTCAACTGTGCGTGGTTTTCTATTAGCGAAAAGCTGGTATCAGTTGCAGTGAGCATTTGAATGACATTTAAGTAAACCATGTAGTAATGAGCCAGATCTCATCTCAGGCATGCAACCATAGGTGTTTTTAGGGTTGGACCACCTCTTCAGGACTGATTTTCCAGTTAATGTTTAATCATTATACTTGAATTTAATAACGTAATAATAACAAATTTGTAAATGGAATGCATGAGAATTCAAGCGGCACAAAATCTAGTACCAAAAATAGGGATTGACATCAATGTAACCTGTAATGTCCTCTTTTTGAACTTAATTTTGTCAGAATTGAAAAGTTATTCCCTTTCCCCTAGCTTGTCGATGCCTAAATTCTTACTAAAAATTGATGGAAAAATTATCTACCTTGGCAAAATTACTTTTTTTTTTAGGGTTGGAAAAAACCCGGGTTTTTTCGGGCTTTATTGGGTTTTTTCAAAAATTTGAGGTTTTCTTTATTTTTTTTTGTAAGAGGTTGCCTACACATAATGGTATTAATTAAAGTGAAAAAGAATAAGTATTATATATTTCTTTTAAGAACATTTTATGTCTTAATTTTAAAAAAATTTGAAAAAATTAAATAATTGCCTTTTAAATATTAATTATTCCATCCTGTCCTTTACAACTATAAATTGACTTTTTAAAAGTCAATTACTTTGCCCCTTGTTTATTGCATTTTTAGTGTTCAATAAAATCCCATCAAAGGGTTTAAGAAACAAGTTATTTTTAAGTCTAGTTAATTGCAATTATTTTATGTTTAAAGGAGTTTAAGCTAATTACTTTCAAAATTACTGCAATCTCTTACATGCATCGATGCCGCAGACGCGCTATAGCACGTCAAACATCGGAGGTGGAAGCGCAAAAAAAAATTATTACACGTCCCCTGGGACGCATAATTTTTAGCAATTTTCATTGCGGAAAAAAAATCTAGTCGCATATATAAAAAATCGATAGGCAAAAATATTTTTGTGTGTCCTTGACCAGCATTTTTTAGATACCATAGATTGTTTCTTAAAATTAGTTTCTCTTCAAACATATCTATCATTTTGAGTGAAGTTCTGCTATTTTCTTTCTTTTGGGATTTGTTTCTATATTTTTTTCAATAGAGAATTTTTTGTAGGAAAGAAATTTTATTTTGATTATGTAGAACAATTTCAAAACCATCCAGTATTTTTGAGTTTTTATCCAGGATAAAAAGATATTTGGTTTAAGTCGGTTTTTTTTTTGTTTACATAAGTGGAGTTCAATTTTGAGCATGAAGTTTGAAAAAACCCACCTGTAGGGTTTTTAAGTGGGTTCTTATTATTGAGTCAACCCTCAAAATTTTACACCCATGACATATAAGGTATATATTATGAAAGTATGTTATTATGTTTGGTCAAAATAGGTATTTTTATTTGTTTACATAAGTAAAGTTGAATTTTAAACAAGAAATTTTGAAAAAATCCACCAGTGGGTTTTTTCAAGTGGGTTTTCATTTTTTATCCAATTCTCAAAAATTATTAGACATTACATATAATATATGTATTATGAAAGTATGTGTTATGTTTGGTCGAAATCAGTATTTTTATTTGTTTACATAAGTGGCGTTCAATTTTGAACAAGTATTTTGAAAAAACCCACCTGTGGGTTTTTTCAAGTTGATTTTTGTTTTTAAGCTAACCCTCAAAATTTTATACCCATGACATATAATGCATGTATTATGAAAGTATGTATTATATTTGGTCTAAATCAGTATTTTTATTAGTTTACTTAGGTAAAATATAATTTTAAGCAACAAATTTGAAAAAACCCGCTTGGGTTTTTTCAACTGGGTTTTTTTGAAGAAACCCACCTGGGTTTTTTCGGGTTGGGCAAAATCGAACCAACCCTGTTTTTTTTTTCTATTTATATACACATATTATTATTGTTATTTTGTAAATTGTTTAAAACTAAAAAAAGAATTCTTAATTTTATTATTTGTGATAATATTTGTTTATTTAGCAAATAGTTTTTAATAACCGTTTATTTAGCTAATAGTTTGCCATAATTATTTAGTTTTAATAAGAAGTTGAATCCATATAAATTAACAATTTTCTAAAAATTTCTTATGTATCCAAAATTTAGTATTTTCTGAAAAGTAAATATCTATCAATACAAAAATCAAATTTGAAATAAATGAATAAATGAAACAATAAGAGTGATAAAAGTAAACGGAAAGCAACTTTTGACAAACTTGTATTCAATATCGGCTTGGTTCAAATGAAGCAAGAAACTTTTAAAATTTTATGCAAAATAAGCATATGTGGTAGCATATGTGCAAAACACCTTCTAACTTAGAAAAGTATTGAAATGTGTATGTGATGGAAAAGGATTAAAATCTCTAACATAGAATCCAATTTTCGGCAAAGTACGTGTACGTTTTTAGCTGTTCCTATCTTTATATATTTTTTCCTTTTTACAATTATTAAAATGAAATGCCAAATAAGCAGATTTAAGGTTTCTCATGCAAAAAATTACTTCCAATTTTTAAGATAATTGAAATAATTACAGGATGGAAAAGGATTGAAATTTCAAACACGGTAAGCAATTTTCGACATAAAATCTGAGGAAAACTAGTTTCTGTGTGGCGTAAAAATTAATTTTAGTGCTTTCTTCTGTATTTAATTTTTAGTGGACCAAAGAAAGAGGGGAAAGATCTTGTGTCAAGATTAAAGGTCGGGAAAGGTGTTTAGCATTAGCGAATGGTAGCCATTTGGCGACTTGAATGAAAACAATGGTCGCCAAAACGTGAAAATTGGTCGCATTCGGCCTCTGGCGACCAGGAGTTTTGAGCTCTAGAGAGCAGGGAAGTTGAGTTTGAGAATCTTATCTCTTCATTAACTTTTAATAAATATTTATAGTAGTTTAATGGAATTTTCATAATTTTTAACGAATAATATTTAAAAAAAGTTTTTTTTATCGAAACGTGCTTACATTGCACACATACTTAGCCATAAATTCTATGCCGTGTTTGAGAGTGAATGAAAGCTGGAAGTCATTTTAACATATACTCCTTTAAATTTGCTTTATTAATTAATTTATTTTATGAGTATATTGTTTAAATTATTTTAAATCCATTTATGCTAATTAAGACATGTCATTAGTATGTGAAGAAGAACCATGTAAAATAACGCATGTGTACGTTTTATGAAAAAGACTCCCGATGTTTAAAAAAATCTCTTGGTTTTTGACTTTTAGAGGTTAGCAAGTCCTCAGAATGATTTTGTCCAGTTTTAAATGTACCGTATTTTCGGGAGTATGCGCCGCACCCGGCGTATGCGCCGCAGTCACGATTTCCATTCAAGAAAGTAGATTTTTAGAGTATGCGCCGCACCCGGCATATGCGCCGCATGCCAAAATTTTAGCTATTATAGCACAATTAGGTGAAGAAAAGTAGAATAAATTGAATATTTTAAAGGTTTTCTTTTTCTTAAATAATCACCCATACTTTCTTTGTATTTTTTACTTGGAGGAGACATCGGTTGGTTATCTAATGTAACTATCCAGATCGCGGGACGCAGACTCTTTTCCCCGTGGCGCTCCACGTTTATTTAAGTGGTCATCGCCGTCGGGCTCGCTTTTTACAAGTGGGTCGCATCCACTAATGGAAAACAGCAGATTTAATCAGAAAAGAACAGCAGATTCAACCATCGAAATCGCTCTTCTCGCTGTCCGACTGAAAAAGGCTGCATAGCTCAGGGCTTCCCGTGCTCCGATCGTCCGATCTGAAGGCCTAATCTCGCAACATAAACGAAGCCGCCATGTTGTATTACAAACTTCGCGATCGGATCGTTTTTCATGACTAAAAACACGGCGGGCAGAAATGCGACAGAGTAGGAAAATTGTCCGCGAACTAGTACGAAAGTAGCGAAGCCGAAATTACGGGGTTTTCGAATCGTGACGTCAATATCGCCATTGAAGCACGTGGACACTTGTCGCCGCCTGCACTTCACATGGAACGAAAATGATGTGGTGCCATCTAGTGACAGCATTTTTAATATATTTGAAAAATAATTTCTTTTTTTCTAAACTTTAAAACAAAAAAGATCGTATGCGCCGCACCCGTTGTAAGCGCCGCATCGGCAATTTTTTTACTTTTCTTTTCATATGCGCCGCGGCGCATACTCCCGAAAATAGGGTACATATGCATAAAAGGTGTTGCAACTGTACATGTCTTTCTAAAAAAGGCTTAAGTTGATTAAATGTAGAGTATTTTACTTATTATTTAGTGCTAAAAACTAAGCATTAAAAAAACCCTTTAATGTTTCACAGTCAAATTTACTGCTTTGCTCAAAATTAATTGTTAAAAGACGTCATTTAATTGTTTCAGATTGAAATGTTCCAAGAAATTTATGATACATTACGTAACTATAAATCCGATGATGGTCACCTGGTTTGTGAAACATTTATCCGGGCTCCAAATCGAAGGTTTGTGCATCAAAAGCTTGTGCTGTATTTTTCCTTTAAAAATGTCTAGTTTTTCATATTTATGTTGTGGTTCATATAGTTTTTGAAATGCAAAAAGTGATTCAAATATTCTTTTACTTGTTTGCAGGCTGAAATACCCCAAAAATAATTTCTTCTAAATTTTACTGAAACTATTTAATATGTTACAAAATGTACAAAATTTTTAATATTGTTATTGATGCATTCTATTTATTATAAAGAAAATATATAATAGATCTTAACTTTACTCTGCTGTAAGCATTGGACTTACCGAGGGGCACCTCCAAAAGCCTTCAATGAGCTGGAAATATTCAGAGGCTTACATTTAAAATTTTAAGTGGAGGGGAGACTTTCCTCCCAGTTTTACCTGTGGTGGGATGTATGTACTGTTGTCTTGCATTTTTTTTAACAACTTCAATCCCAATTTCATAACAATTGCTTCATTTTATTCCACTAAATTTAAATTTCCAAAAATTTAATCAACTGTACAAAAGTTTTTATTTCCTTTTTAATTATATATCCTTTTATCCTTTTAAGTACTTTTATAATTGTTCTCAGATTTAAAAAAAAATAATAAAAGTGCATTTCTAACTTTCCACTATTTGTAGACTGCAGACTGCACAAAAAGGCAAGGGTACACTCAGCCTCCTTAAATGCTTTCAGGTGTTACCAGGGGGGGGGGGGGGAGGTATAATTCCATGTCAAATCAACCAATGGTCAAAACCTCACATCTTTGGATTTCATTTATTTTTTGCTCAAGTGGAATATTCATATGATAGATGAAAATTACCAAGTTTTTTTTTTTTTATTCATTCATTTTTGAGATATAAATTTTTTACATTTTGACGAAATCATAAATTTTGCATATTCATAAAACTTTAGACAGCCGTTATTAAAAAACTATTTGACCTAAAAAAATATAACTTGTACTGTTGTGATCAGTATTTTATGAGGTTTTATAAAATACTAGTGGTACTCGCAACAGCGTTGCCCGTGCAAAGTTAAAATAGCGGCGCCTACGCCGCAACTTTTTTCCCCCCAAGCAAGACAGCATAAAAAACTTATTTCAGCCAGTCTTTTTCCACAAATGTATACCTGTTTTAGGTATAAAATTATTTCAATCTATCACTAATAACCTATATTTATTGATCTATATTTATATCCTGCAGCATATTTATCTTTATTACATCATCAAAACTTTTACATAGCTTTTTTTTTACTCTGACTCTGATAGATAGCAGTGCATTCTTTCTGAGTGTGAATTCAAAAATATAAATGTTATTTCATAAATGTTTATTTCAACCAATAAAACTAAATTGTGATACAAGAATTCATACATTTTGAAATCAAATCAGAGAAATTAATTGATATAATTTTAAATACGAAATTTTAACTGCTACAAATTAAAGTAGGCTAAATGGAAAATTGATAAATTGGTCAGACAAAGCCATTTAGTAAAGATCATCTGAAAAATCTAACAGTTACTGATCACCCTTAGCCTATTCAAGAAAAGAAAAATCTGCAGCAAAGAGATACTGGACTATATATGTAGGCAGTTTGATGAAATAAAAAAAAAATCAGTGGAGGCTTGAAGTGAAGTATGTTGATAGTGAAAATTGTATGGACTGCAGTGTTGTAGCTAGCATGGGTGACACCCAAGGCGGGTAGTGATAGGGGTACCCTGTGGAAAAGATTACCCCTCCAAGAAAAAAAATCATAAGCATGAAGTGCGAGTTTTAATGAAATATAACAAATATATTTTTTTTAAAAATCGCAGATTGAAAAATAAAAACACCATTGGTATCATGAGTATTTGTTGACGGCTACAGTTATGATTAGAGATTAAAAAACATTGCGAATATATATTTTTAAGGAAACACTTTGCTCAGTTCAAAAGAGAAAATATTATCCAATTTAAAGTATTTGTTTTATTCTATGGAGATATTAAAGGTTCTTTTTTCTCTCCGTCCTGGCTGGGTATCACCCTGAAGTCAAATAGACATTTCTTTGGTAGCGGATAATGGAATATCCTGTGTATAAGATTAAAACTAAAAATTTTCCCACCGACGCAGTTCACTCCCCACTTGATAATAGAATAGCCCCATATAATGCAAAAAAGATCTTTTTACCTAGGATACCTTGAAACAACTTTTTGAAGATGAACAAATTTCTCAACATGTGTACTTTAACGGCGGCATCAAGTTATTTCTTGTTTTGTGCTGGCATCCTACTTTCTTCCATTATTTTTCAAGCAAATGGATGTCAATGCATTAAAAATTCTCATTAGATCTCAAAAAATGAAGAAAGGGAAAAACTGTTGACTGAATTATTTCAAGATTTTTTTCCCTTAACAAATAACAGTAATTACAGATTAGTAGTTACTATTGTGTTATTAATTGGGTTAAACAACATACTAAAGTATTAAATTTTCCCTCCACAATCAAATACAACACTTATAATACTGATTGCAACCAGTACAAACGGATAATACTGATTGCATCCAGTGATATTTGTATGAGGGCAGAGCGGATTTACAGTCCAGTCAAGGGTGCGGTGTTTAAAAATCGTGCCTCTTGCCCTCTCCAAATGAAAGTTTTCGATATTGAAGTAGCTGAAAACAATTTTCGCTTATCTTTAGTTATATAATAGGAAGAAAGACGGCAACAGCTCTTCCATAGCAGTTTTTCGAATTCGAAAAACTCAATTTTACACTATGTTTGGTATGATTAAGGGAGGAGAAAGGGGTCTCTCCCTTGAAATTAGTTGAAATCTAAGTTCTAAAATTACTTGCATAGGCTGTCGTTCAAGGTGTTTAGCGGAAAGTGAACGGCCCCAGCTCTCTTCTTGTATTTCTTACAAATTGAAATACTAAAATCATATATTAAAGCTAGGTTTATTATTGAATTAAGGGGAAGGTTCAAACTGCCAGAAAATTTTTGCCATTGAAAGTTGAAAAACAAGATTATATCTAGGAGACAGGAGAATGACCAAAGAGTCTCCACCTGAATTTTTTTGGAATTTAGGTTTTTAAGAAGAAATTTTACTCTAACTTTGGTGATGGAAGAGAGGACAGTTTGGTCATTTCCGAAAGAAATTTTTAAATTTAAAGTCTTCAAGACACATATTTAAGCCATCTTAAGAACATTAGGAGATTCAGCGGCTCTCTGAGCAAAACTGCATGAAATTTGCAAAAAAGAAGAGGTGTTCGGGTTCCATTCTAAAATCATTTTCGTAACTAAAGTTGGATTTACACTGCCTTTGGTCACATTAGGGGAAGGAAAAGGAAAATTTGGAAGGCTTTTCCCTAGAAATGTTTGGAAATTAAAGTCCTAAAACACTTTTGGGCTTTGTTGGGGGCCATTAAGAAAAGGGGGAGGAGTTGTGAGCTTTTCCAGAAAACGTTTTGACGTTAAAGTTCAAAAAGTTTAATTTCAGGCTACCTTTGGTCACATTAAGAGGGGTTATGATCAGAGGCGTAGCTAGCGTTTTCAGCGTTTGGGGACAACTGAAGATTTTGCTCCCCCTGTGCCCCTGGAGGCCTAGTGGCACCTCGGAAGGGAATTGAAAAAAACTTTTATGCTTCCTAAATGATAAATAGCTCTAAAAAGCAGCACTTTTAACTTTCATTTTTATTCCTCGACCATTCACTTCTAAGGGAAAAATGGGACATTGACTTCGTAAAATTATTTGTCTGATTTCCCATGCACTCCTTTTCTACATTGGTCATTCCCGATATGGTTTGCGGTGCTCTCACGTTTTTGTCGAACATATTTACACCTCTTCAGTTCAACTAATTTTTTTTTCGCAGTTAAAAATAAAATAAATTAACATTCATTTGGCGCCTCTTGATGCTGCGCCCGGGGACAGCTGTCCCTCCTTGCCCCCCCCCCCCCCCACCTAGCTACGCCTCTGGTCGTGATCCCCTTTTTGATTCATGCTTGGGCTTCACACTTAAGCTTGCCCCTCTATATTTGGCACTGTTCATGGTATTGGAGGATTCTTCCCGGTTTCTTTGAATTCCCCAATATTTTATATTCCAGGAAATAAAGCATTGATTCCTAGAAATCCTTCTAGAAAAACAAAGGCGTACAACAAAAACAACACTGAATGAATATAAAATTTAAACTATTATTCTGTATAAAAAAGGTAAATTTAAAAAATGATAATAGAAAAAAATATTGAAGATTTCAATAAATGATCAAAATCTAGCAGCATTTGTAAGAAAAGCAAGTATTCCAACAAATGGAGCATCGAATTTTAACAGTATTATTCATAATAAGGCAAACGCCTGAATGAAAAAATAAAATCGGCAGACATTGAATCATTTTGAAACAACCACAGAGAACCCAATGCTATTATTTACATTCATCCGTGGGATTTCTAAAATTATCTTTATTATTTTTAAAATCATTTATTTAAAAACTACATACTTATATTATTTTAAATGTGTGCATCATGGGAGGGGCATCCCCCCCCCCCCCATAGATCTGTCACTGAAGCAGTGCCCTGTCAAAAGAAAAATTAAATTCTTCACCACTCGAGTGAAAGTTGTTTGCCACTTGTTTTTTGTAATGAATGATTATTATTTTTATGAACAGCTCAGTTGAATTAAACTGGTTGGTCAAGTCACGTAATTGAGTACTAATGGTTGAATTCAATATAAATTGCTTAAGCAGGCCCAAGAACATTCTAGACTCTTTTAGCCTAGAATAAATGGCTGAATATTTGGCTTCAGCCTGGAAGAAATGGTCGTATATTCGGCATTCGGCCAAATCACTATTTGTTACAACCCTTTTCCTTATGGGAAAGAAAATAGATCTTCACTATTTCTAAAATCTCTACTATTATGTAAACTGTTCCGTCCAATAAGAGTACATAATACTTAGCACGTAATAGTGACTGCTAACGAAATCTTCTTTAGACTTGAAGTATTGGAGATTTGTTAATTTATAAAATGACAAAAACAAGCTTCCAGTTGAACTCTGGAAGTGAACGAACTTTCTCATGCCTTGATAAACTCGATTAGTCCTTTTTTGAAAATTCTCGAAAACAAAAACAATCCACAATTGTAATTTATTTTGTGAGAGAGTAATGATTAACTTTCAACAATGTGCTTAAAGCTTTTAAAAAACCACAAAAGGAAAAATATTGCTAATTTTAGAACATTTTTTTCTTTTTCACTTTTGAGGGAAAACATAAAATAAGGGAAATTCGAAAAATAACAAACTTAGAATCCGGGATATTTTAACATCAATTAGGATCCGGAAAACTGGGACCTGATGAAAAAAACCTAAAATGCGGGGAAAACATAGATTAGGGGGACGTTAAATCGGTGTTTCACTGCAGATATGAAAACTTCTCACACATAATAGAAAACCAATAAATTATGAGTTCTTAAAATTGTTGTGTACGTTAGATAGATTAGTAACATAGATACTATGTTACTAATAAGTTTAATAACCTGTTAGCACATTAAATTTTTCAGCCCAAGTGAATTCAGGCCCAACAGCATTCTAAAAAAGAAAATCAAATTTTTCACCTCCAGTAAACCATGGGTGATTCTAAGCGTAAAAAAATTCTCGGAAAAAGTATGGGCAAATAAAAATTTTAAATATAAAACTATATACTTAGGTTAACAATCCTTTCTTCCCCCTCAACACAACAGTACATACGCATATATATATAAGCTCAAAAATAATCTTTCAAGTAATTGAATGAAAGGTCTATTTATATTAATGCCAAAAGTTTTCTTTTTTTTTTCTTTTTCTGGAAAAAATTTTGTATTGAAAGTTTTTTAAAGTAGCGCAAAATATTTTGCTTGTCTGAAGGCAGAAAGAAAAGCAGATATAATTGTCCACAAAAACTTTAGGAAAACCTGTTTTTTTTTTACTCGGAACAGGTGCTCGAAAATTTTCGGATCAGAATCACCCATGTAGTAAACATCATTTGTTTCACGTGAGGCACTATTAAACAATAAATTTCATCGAAACAATCGATCAAATCTGTAAAGACTTCCCAAAATTGCTAAATTTCTCATAGAGTGGTTAAAACATGGGCGACCGCACCAATCAATCTTAAGCCTTACTGTCATTTGTTGTTGTTAAAATATGAAAAGATTTATTAGTTCAAATTTGCATGTATATAAAAAAAGAATTTAAAAAAAGTGACGTAAGCAGTGGTTACTAAATAAAAACACATACCCACGTAAATCAAAAATTGGACACATCAGATTACCGAACTGTTTTCAAATGAACCAGCTCATAATTGGAGCTTCTGAAGCTTGCTTCTATTTAATTTTTGCAGGAAGTAAAGTGATTTTCCCCAATATACAATAAATTTAGGCCAAAAATGAGTTTGTATCAAGTAATCCCTAAACACTTTCCTCATAGCTAAAACGATGAATCAAACTACAACGTTGTTTACAATTCAACCGCGGAATTTCTGAAATTTTTTCACTTCAATTCACTATGAAGAACTCGCTTGGAGTAGAAAAAATGGTGGAGGATTAATATTTTAATTTTGAATTTAATGAATATTAGGACAAATTAAAAAAAATAGCTTCGAGGTGCAAATCAATATAGGATAGAATTTTGTGCCAGTTTTCGTAATTGTACGTTGCATAGATTTTGCTGTAGCACGTATATAAACATGGACGTTGCCAACTCGAAATTTCATCAAACTTTCATTTTATATATATAGATATAGTATGAAAAAGCTACTAAAAAAGAAATTTTTTTTTTTTGTTTTGCAAACAAAAAATTTATAAAATTTAAAATAATTCAAAATTGTGTGTCAAGTTAGAGAGTTTTTCCCTCATTGAAATTAGCATTGGGCGAACCATTAGGGGAGGGAAATGTCGACTTACTCAGGTAGCCGACTTATTCACATGTCGAGCTACCGAGGTTCCACTGTAATTGTAGAATAAAAAGTTACGTTACTCTGTTAAAAAAATATCTATTTTTGATCAGCATTGTCGTAAAAGATTAGTTACGAAAGTAAGGATTTTGTGAATTTGGAAAAATTGACAGGTTTTAGGCAATTATAGTTTCATTCTGGCAACAATGCTTTGGCTCAAAATCATTGTCAAATCTAGAGCGAGAAAAGTTTGCTGGCAATGTAAAAAATTGCCAAGAATCTCAGTTATTGAAATGTTCTCTAAAATGTTGCTACTCAAGATTTTCAAGTGCGAAATTAATTTAAACAAAACAAAAATTGAAGAAAAAAAATGCCTAATTACGTTGTCAAATATGATTGGATTTTGGGCATCTCATAAAACAAACAATGAGATATTGGTGTTAAAGGTAAATGGTAAGGCATAAAATAAAAAAAGACCAACAATGACCAACTTTTGCTGAAAAGGCAGTCTATCTTAATAAAAGCTGGCCATCCTGTTTTTTTTTTTTTGAAGTTTTGTGTGTCAATACTATAACTGTTTTCTTTTCATATAGAATGTGTTGTATCTGATGTTCTAGCATCCTGAATGAATTATAGCTTAAGAACTAATGGTGTAGACTGGGAATTTTTTTTTGGTAGCCAGTGGCTACTAACCTAAAAAACTTTAGCAGCCACTTCAAATTTTTGGTAGCCACAACATTAATTTACTGGTTTAATGCAGTTTTTTGGATTTTATCTGAAATAACGGGAAATGCAAAGAAAAGCAATTTTAGTTTTCCAATCACATACATTAATATAAGTAAAATTAACTTGGTTCGTTTAATTTTAATGTTTTATCACAATTTGAAATTTAATGTCTTTTATTTTTCAATTCTCTTAAAAATCACTATTGAAAAATATGTATGGCCAAGGATTTTTTTTATCATGCTTTGCTATTAATGAATAAATAGTATTTTAAGCTATTAATCATATCAACAAAAGTTTTCAAGTACTTATGAGAAAAAAGAATTTTCTTAAATATAAAATTTCAATTGCAGAATATTCTCATTCTCAGGGAATATTTCCTAATCACATCAAGTGCATTTTTGATCAGGATTTTTCTTTGGTTGGCTAAACTGAAACTAAAATATTAGGTAGCCACAAGATTAAATCCATAAATTATCTCGCCACCTGTCCACGAAGCTATATGTCTGGTATATAAAAGTGTTTATTTGATAATGGTTAATTTTAAGTTATACAAAATGTATAAGTGTATATTATAAAATTTTAGTAGTGAAGTTACTTTTAATCAAAGTTTGTTTCCCCCCATCCCTTTTTGTTAAAGTAGAGAAAAGAAATGTTTTTAAATTGTCATAAGTAATTAAGATTTATTATGCAGCAGTGGTGTAATATGACATCTTTGCAGCACCTCCCTCTTGGGCCTGAAATACTGCACACCTCAGTCGTAAATTATGTACTTTAAACTTTATTCCCCCAAGTGTCCCTTAATATCCTGCACCTCCTCATCAGTTACGGTATCTGCTAGTCGCTAGTTATATGACTGATATGTTGAACCAATCATTACATGAAGCATCATAGTAATGTCAAAAATACCTGTTAAAATTCAAACAAGAAATATTAATAAATTAATTTCGTTTATTATTTAAAAACAAAATTAATAAATTAATTCTGCTAATTGCAGACCTAGTGCGTCCCCAAGAGGTACCATCTCTTTCAGCGGCACAATGGTACCATCGCCGCATAATTTTGACGTCCGGTTTCTGCACCGGAAAGGCCGAGCACCAGGACTCTGTTGATGCGAAATTGCACTAGGAATTTAATTTATCCGAAGGAGCATCCAAGCCAAATGTCTACTCGAGGAATCTTTTACACGCCGCATAATCATACAACATGAGCGCAGAACTGCAACCTTGAGCTACAAATTTTTAATTGATACCTGCCACCACGAGTTTATAGCGTTGATGAGATCAACCATTAAATTCAATTTTCAATTTTGCTTTTAGTTTTAAATTCAAGATTTAAAAAAAATTATTTGAAGTAATATACTAAATATTTACTCCTGTCTCAACTTTTGCATTGTAGTATTAAAATTTTAAGTTTCTAGGAGGGTCCCCTGTTGATATCAAAATAAAGTCAAAATATAAAAAGGTATATCTATTACAGCATTCAACAATTAAATGCTTATTATGCATTTAAATTTTTGTATGGAAAATATCAGTGTTGAGTTTCAAGGCAAAAATGTTTTTAAAATTAAGATTATTGGAAATGCAGGGCGTTTAATATTACAAAAGCAGTCAAAGGAATCTAAAATTTAGTGAAAAAATGAGAGCAACGAGAATTTGTTCTAAAAGTTAAAAATTTGACTACATTTAAAGAACATTTAACAAAAATCTGTCATTCAGACTCAGGCTGCAAAATTGAGCCACCAGCTATCAAGTTTTAATTGACAGCTGCTACTGGCACTATGAGTTTACAGTATTAGTGAAATGCTAGCTATTTTTGACCATTAAATTTAATTCTATCTTGCATCAAGTTTGTGTAATTCATTTTTAAAAGAAATATTTTAAGTAATATATGTTTACTCTTTTATTGACTTTAGCAAATATTAAAGTCAAGGCAAAACATAGGAGGGGGGGGGGGAATCTTGTTTAATTATGCAATTAAGTGCTAATTCATTTAAAACTTAGCGCTTTCCCAAAAACAAATACTACTACAGGATGTGATAATTGATTTGGAATCAAGGCGGTAATGCCTTGAGGATCAGGGAAAATTATTAAAAGCGCCATTTTGCGGAGTTTGATATTTCTCAACTTTTTAATGCTAAAAGCAATTCTTTTAATTTAAATGACAAAAATAATTTGCATTTACCTTTTCTATGTTGAAACATTGTATTTTTAGCGTAGTTTTATGTTTCTTCAATCGCCATGTTTCACACGCGATATTAGCGTTTTGCCACAATTGTGTTAGAAATAGATGTTGTAATGATTTCCATTTATTTTATTTGAAGCTACAGTTTCCCTCTTTTTCTTAATAGGAGTTTGGCAGATTACTATGATGTTATTTCAACACCTATAGATATGCTGAAAATTCAGCAAAAGCTGAAGACTGATGAATACATGGACCTTCAGCAGTTTACTGCAGATATTGAATTGATGATACAAAATGCAAAGAGTTATTACAAGGTTTGGTTTCAGATTTTCACTGGTTGTACATTCAACACTTCCCTCTAAAAACATACAAAATATTTCTCTCCTTTTTTTCCAGAAAAATACACAAGAATACAAGGATGCTTGTGAACTATGGGAAGTTTTCAACGAGACAAAAAATGATATCCTTAGTAGTGAAATAAAAAGGGACGAAGATAAAGCATGTGAAACTGATGAAGTGAGTTTGTTTAAACATGCTTTAAATCATCCTCAGTAACACTTTTGTTTTGCTGCTCTGAATAGCATTTGGAGAATATTGCTCGATTGAAAGCAGTTTGGGGAGTAAATAAATAATTTTAAAAACTAACTAACTAAATAAATAATGGAAAGCAAGACAGTTTAAAATGATTGTGTAGATTCTTAAAACAGTAAAAAACTTCTGTAATTGTTAATAATTGTAAGAGCAATGTGTTAGGTTGCTAAAGACATCATATTTGCTATATTTATTTTACTATTTCTGAATAATCATTTTTGTATTAAATATAAAGAAAGCAATTTCCCGTATTCTTTTACAAATATTTCACTTTTCTTTTGTTGCTTCAAACTTTTTCCCTTTTTCTTGGACAGTTTCTGATTCATATTTTAGGAAGTATAAAGTTTGTTTTTTTTGTATTTTTCTGATTTTCATCTTCTGTTGATTGTCTACTAGTATTTTTTTACATTTTCTTTCTACTAATATATTTTTACAGAAGCTTAAAAGTGTACAGAATATCATTAAATTGAAGGGCAATTTACATTATATTGCACTCAAATGCCCCAGAGCCACAAAAAAGTATCACTGCAGAGGGATTTATCTTAGTATTGGATATTTTTGCCACTAAATTTTACTCTTTATGTCCCCATGTTTGTCTTCCTTGTAGAACTATTGCAAAAACTAATGATTTTAAATTTATCAGTGCGTTGTTTCCAAATAAAAAAAGAATGAAATGTTCAAATTTCATTTTTTAAAGCATTTTTGATTAAATGTACTTTTTAATACATATTTATTCTAACATGGCATTTTCTAGGATAGAGTTAGTGAATGCAGTGAAGAAGAATCCATATATGAAGAACTTTTTACTACTGTTATGACAGCAGCCGATATGGAAGGACGGGCATTGAGTACTATGTTTCAACTTTTGCCATCTAGAACAGTAAGTGTTCTGTTAAAACAGGACCTTTTGAAAAATGTTGGACTGGCCCAGCAATTGCTCCGGGATGCAAATTATAAAAATCACGTGTGGATATCAAGATCGAAAAATTTTCATGCAGGAAAAGATATTTATTTCTTAAAATAAAATGTTCATAAAAATAAATTAGAATGAAATGCAAGGATGATTCTGATCCAAAATTCTCTGACACTTTCGAGAACCTGTTCCGAAATTTTTTTAATGTATTTAACTTATGATATCTCTGACGAATAATATCTGTGTTTTTTTACTCCCTTTAGACAAGCAAAATATTTTGTAGTACTTTAGAAAAACTTTCTGGTATTAATATGCAAGTTCACCTAGTTATATAATTTTTATTTTAAGTTCATGCCACATACTTTTTCCGAAAATGTTGAGGGAAGTTCCAATTTTTTTTTTTTTGTTGGGAATCACACATTGGGAAATGGTGAGAGAAAAGTATGCCTTTATGATCCTCTGAATTTGCACCTTAAATACTGAAATCCCTCTACGCTACATTATTCCAGTAACAGTAACAAGTTCAGAGAACGCACAAACACCGTTCTGTTGAAACGTGTTGAACTTGTGAAAAAATGTGTGTGTTCTCAAAATGTCTTTGTCACAGCGATCAATGGTTCTACTATATGTTCAAAGATGGTCGAAAACACGTTCCTTGTACGTCTTAAAATACCAAAGTTTAAACACATGTTTATATGCAACAAATTAACATTCCTGTGTATGTTTTTAAGTTTTTATATTCTAAAATGTTTAATGGTAAATATCCCCAATATTTGATATAATTATGTTCACAAATTGTTTTAAGCTACACAATCATATATGCAATAAATTATATAGAGTGAAAGAATTAAGTATTAATATATGTTATGTCTAAAATTATAATAAAACTATATGTAATACATTTGTAAGGTCTACATTTCCAACTGTATTGCACATATATATATGTACATATATACATGCATAAAAATATCATCAAAAATTACCTTTAGTATAAATAATGTTTAGCTGGAATTTTTACATTCCCAACATTTAATGTGTAGATCTATAATTTCAAAATGAATTTTTTTTCAACAGTCTCTTTTGTCAAAAAAAATCAATGCTGGATGTTATTTGCATCCTATGTTCATCTCTTTGCTTTGTAATCTTATTTGTTCTTTAACAATTTTATCAAATGAATGCAATATTCTCAAAATTCAATTTATTTTTAGAATGAATAATGTATTAACTATCCTATTGTTATGGGTTCGTCTTACTTTGAATCAGTGACTAACTCCTTTTACGAAACACAGAGGAATTTTATTTACAGACTATTTACACTATATACAGATCACACAAAAATATATCTTGAAGTTCACACATCACCATAAAAACCAACGGTAATCATGTAAGTACTGTACAAATCCAAGTAGAAACGAGCACAAAGCTTACAGTGCAATGGCTCCGACACTCGCCAAAGTCTACAATGTAACTGAACTCTCTAAACTCTTTTTAACTTCTTGACGGAGCTATTTGTATACCATCGCGGATCACGTGACAGGAATATTCCGCAAATTTCCATCAAAGACTAATTATCTATCACAGTCCGAGATGGCGCCAAGCTTGGTGAGAAACATCATCGGTACCCCCCATTAGATAGATTCACCCTTGCATCAGTCAAATCGGTCTTTTGTTCACCTACCAATATGTGAAATATTAGTTGGTGAATTCATTGAACAAATATATGGTACTTTACTGCACCTAGAACAGCTCAAAAAGCAAGTTGCTTGTTGACTATCAGCCATTCCTGTGCAATGAGGTATAGCAGAATGACTTTTTGTGCATTTCGTGATTTTTGCTCGATGTACATATCAGTCCAAGCATCAGACCACTTCTTGTCCTTTCTTCATACAGTAAAGTTTCTTATATTCACTTTACTGTATGATCTTTTAATAGTTCTGGATTCCTTGTTTTGAGCTCCTGTAATTGCTGAAGGTATTTTCTTATACATTTAACTAAATTATTTTGAATTGACATTGAATAAAAAAAGTAGCATATGCTGAACCGCATTAAGTGCATTCTATAGTTTCCTGGTCACTTAGCTGAAATAAATTTTACGTTTTCCTTGCTTGTTCAGACACTTCAACTAAAATTCGGCAGCACTACTCTGTGATTGGAAAAGGTTCTTTTTTTCATCTACCAATGAGAAAAGTTTATGAATATCAGGATCCAAAATATTTTCCACCTTTTTGATGCACCTCTGACCACATCAACGGCAAATGAGAATACCATCATATCTTCCATGAGAGGCTGAAGAGACCATTGGAACCTTACAGTATAACAATGTAATAAAGCAGGGTTTTAATATGTAAGGTGTAATTGCAGGATGTTATAAAGGTATAATTTTGTATCGTCCTTTCCCTCTTTTCATTTTCATAAAAATATTATTTAAAAAAACAACATTATTTTCCTTCCCTTCATGAAATTTCCTATAATTTGATACTGTACAGTACATAATTTTTCGTGTTTTTTCAAAATGGCAGCCAAAAAGAGATTTTTTTTTTGTGCGACAGTGTAGATGTTTATTTTTAGTATGTTCATTAGGAGCATGTTAACTACCATTTACACCAAGAATTATTTTTGTTGCACATTTAGTGTTACCTCTAACTGTATTTCTACTACACTAAATTTTGCCAGGCATTTGAAGCTCGAGGAGTGTTGCTTGTAGATTTCACTACTAGAAGTAAGTCAAGCTCACTGAACAATAAATATTAAAAGATGACACCCTGAAGTTTCAAGATAAGCGAATTGGACATCGAGCTAATGAAAAAATACCAAGAAATCTTACAACATAAAGGGGAAATTGAGTTAAGAAAAGTTGAGTTAAGGCATAGAGAGTGGACTATATCAGGCTCCGAAGTTAAGCTGTGAAAGTTAAGCTTCATTAGCATCTAGCTGTTTTGTTTCAGTTGCCAAAAATATTTTGCTAGATGTAATTTTAAAATAAGTTAAATTGCTTAGGCAGAAATAACAGTTGATAACTATGAAGGTAGTTGTGTAATTGTTAAAAAATATGACAAAATAGCACAACCTTACTCAGAAAATTATTGATAAGAGAAAATGTTCAAAAATCAATTTCTATTATTAGTAACTGTTCAGAAGTTGGCAATTTTAATTAAGTTTATGAATCAATATAAACATTTATTTTAATCAGTGCCTAACAAAACAAAATATGGGTTAATTGGCTTAACTATTTTTTCAAGTGTTATTTACAATCTATTGTTACAAAAAAAAAAAACCCTTCATTTTTAAGTAAAAATTCATGATTAAAAAATTTGAAGGTCAAGAAGTTACCATAGTCTTCATAGGTATCTTAAAAACTCAAAATGCAGAAGATTAGATGAAATATGTATTTAAAAATTTATTGTGCAAAGTTGTACTAGATTTAAAATATATATACAGTATAGGACCCCAATTTTGGAATCCCGAAATCTGGAAAACCCAAAATCCGGAACTTTTTCGGAAAAAAAAAATCGGCAGCTAAAAAAAAGCAGTTTTTTTTTTTTTTTTTTTTTTGGAAATGGGTGTTTTAAAGAGAAGGAAAATAAAAAGTAATGAACGTGTTTGAGATCGGAAATGTGCCGTTTTCAAAAAAATTATTTCGCAATTTTCTGAAAAGGGTTCGTTTTTGCGATTAGTTTTTCTTAATTGTTGCTTTAATTCTGAGTTAATATCATTAAATTTTGCGCTTTTTAAAATTTCTTGTAGTTTTCTTATATTCATTTTTTAAAATGAGCTCTAATTTTCGCGCTATGCAGAACATTCGCGAAGTTGAAAATCAGCATTTCTCGCATTTCCCCGATAATCTGATCTTTTACTACAATTTAGTGGCTAGAGGATATAAAATCAAAGTCTGACAGAATTCTTTTATTGTTTAATTAAAGAGGTTAAAACATTATCGGGGGAAATCTAGATGTTTCGATACTTTGCCTCGAATGTAAGCCTACACCAACTTCATTTTTTCTGCTAAATTTCGTGACTTATTGTCGAGTATATACGATAATAAAAATCCTATAAATGAGCAAAATGCTAGTAAAATGTTCCAGTGCAAATTGTATGGGCTCTGATACTACTTACAAAATTTTTTGAATGAGGACCCAAAATCCGGAAAATTCCGAAATCCGGAAAGATCGCGGTCCCGAGCGTTTCGAATTTGAGGTCCCATACTGTATATAAATAAATATAAATGACAACTTGGTGAAAATTTGTGGTTGTCAAACTGAAAGTTTTATGAAAGGTTAGGCATCCAAAAAAAAGGAATTTTTAGTTGCAAAATATGACTAACGACCACTAGTCTCGAACCTCGACTGTATATGTAAGTGTGTGTTTGTGTTTATATCAATGTTTTTTTGTTTTTAAACATTAAAGCTTTAAATGTATTAGTTCATTAAGACTAATTGATATGACTGTAAAATATTTCTTCATCAAGTACTCGATCAAAATGTTTCCCAATCAAGTCATTGAAATATTTGCTTATTATGGAGAACGTCATTTTCTCAAATCTAAGTCAAAATTAAAAGTAAGGAATATAGAATTCATCATTAGAAGAAATGATTAAAAAAAATAAATTTTTTCATTAATGAATAATTATTGTAACATATGCCATATCTGATAAAAGTGTGCTAGCATTCTTTGTGTAGATTTTTAATAAATTCCTTTCTGAATTTAAGCCTGCATTTCCAAAAAGCTTTGCATTAACACTAGTGAAGTTTGATTCTATATGCTATAAAAACCACCAGTTTATCAGGTTTTAAATTTAACAATAAATATAAATGAATGCTAACTCGCATTTTGTATGAACTTCATTCAGTAATATACAGTGATTTTCAGTATCTTCTAAATTTATACCGAATTTTTGTAAGGTCCTGTATGCAAAATTTTTTAAAAGAAAAATCATTTTGTTACATAATATTTCTTTACTTCCCAGTTATATCCAGAATATTATAAAGTCATCCAAGGTCCAGTGGATTTGAAAATGATAGCAACAAAGATCCAAAATAATGAGTATCGTTCACTTTGTGATATGGAAAAGGACTTACTGCATATGATAAAAAATGCAAAAGCATTCAATGAACCTGGATCACAAATTTATAAAGTATGTTTTTCTTTCTTTTTATCTTTCCTCAATATTAATTGATGCATGTATGAATTAATGCGATTACATGATGAAATATCGAATGGAATGGTTTCATTCACTCATTCAGCGTTGTCCGGGGTTGGAAAAACCCAACCCAGTGGGGTTTTTCAGGTTTTATTGTTTTTTTTTCCAGGTTTTTGCTAGTTTTTTTCTAAAATTTGAGGCTTTCTGAATTTTTATTTGTAAGAGGTTGCCTACACATAATGGTATTAATTAAAGTGAAAAACAATAAATATTATGTATTTCTTTTAAGAATGTTTTATGTAAATTATTCTATTGTGTCCTCTACAACATTAACTTTGTAAAAGTCAATTGCTTAGTCCCTTGTTTATTCTATTTTTAGTGTTCAATAAAATCCCATCAAAGGGTTTGTGCAACATGCATAATTTAAACATGATAATATTAGAAATTTGCATTTTATGAAAAAATAATTTTATAACAAAATTAAAAATGAAACTATGTGCAAAATTTATAGTAAATAAATAGAAAATTAAATTACCTTCACTTTGTTTTTACCCAGCTACTTTTCCACAAGAAACAAGTTATTTTTAAGTCTACTTAATTGGAATTATTTTATGTTTAAAAGAGTTTAAGCTAATTATACTTTCAAAATTACTTTATTTGATTTGAGTAAATTTTTACAATCTCTAACATACAGCGATGCTGCGGACGTGCGCCAAATACACAAAAATTGGAGGTGGAAATGCAAAAAGAAAATTATTACGTGTCCCCCGGGATGCATAATTTTCCATAATAAAAATATATCTGGTTTAAGTTTTTATTTCTTTTTCTGTTTACATAAGTGGAGTTCAGTTTTAACCATGAAGTTTGAAAAAGCCCACCTATAGGTTTTTTTTAAGTGGGTTTTTATTTTTAAGCCAACCCTCAACATTTTATGTCCATGACATATAAGGTATATATTATGAAAGTATGTTATGTTTGATCTAAATTGGTATTTTTATTGGTTTATATGAGTAAAGTTCAATTTTAAACAAGAATTTTGAACAAACCCCCTGTGGGTTTTTATTTTTTAGCCAATTCTCAAAAATTTTTAGCCATTACATATAATGAACGTATTATGAAAGTATGTGCTATGTTTGGTCAAAATCAGTATTTAATTTGTTTGCATAAGTGGAGTTCTATTTTGAACAAGAGTTTTGAAAAAACCCACCTGTGGTTTTTTTTTCAAGTAGGTTTTTCTTGAGCTAACCCTCAAAATTTTATACCCATGACATATAATGTATGGGTATAAAATTTTGAGGGTTAGCTCAAAAAAATGTATTATGAAAGGATGTATTATATTTGGTCTAAATCAGTATTTTGATTAGTTTACTAAGGTAAAATATAATTTTAAGTGACAATTTTGAAAAAAAAAAACACCCAGGTTTTTTTCGGGTTGGGCAAAATGGAACAACCCTGTTGTCGTCCCTATTGATCGTCACTCTGGCTTACGTTTCCCAAGAGCAAAAGAAAGTGAAATAATAACTAACAACTTGACTGTGATGGAAGAAAGTATACCTAGTAGAAAAACTATGTTGAATTTCTAGTGCTAATATTTTTAATGATTAAAACTCCTACAGTCAAGTGCAACATTGTTTTACAAACTTGTAATAAAATTGCATGACACGTGGCAGATTTTACAATGAACCTTTTCAGTGCGAAAAAATAGTTATAACATAAAATCTATCTTTTTCTAGCTCAATTTTCTTCCACTAAACGAGTAACGTAAGAAAAACATTTTCCAAGTCTGTTCCTACTTAGGTCAACAAAGAAAAAATTTTTTACTTACTTTTTATTAACATTATTAACATTTTTTTCATTTCTAATTTATGAAGCTGATGGTGGTCTATAATTTCTCATTCTATCCTTCTCTTGTAATGCTTCATTATTGCAGTATTGGAGTAGTCCAGTTCTTCAATTAATATTCCATCTAATGATTTCGCTCGACGCAAGACAAAATATACTTAACCTGCTGCGAAGCGTTTTCGTCCTAGGTATATTACTGCAGAATCTACAGTGCTACCTTTCACCTTATGTCTTGTTATTGCCCAATATAGTATTAATGTTAGCATTCTTCGTTCAGCAGTACTCTAGCTGCGTTTGTCGTTGAATTGCACCGATATTGGCTCGATTCTGTGAATACCAGTATTGCCAAAGTTCATAGTGACTGGAGAAAATGGGAATCAACGAATTCTTCTAAAGAATCGAATTTTGTGTGCTAAATGCTATAAAAATAGTGACTATGGCTTCAATATTTCTATAATGAAATACATATAAAACTAAAATTAATTTAAAAAAATTTTCATGTTAGCATACTCAGAATAGGAATCAACGAGTTCTTCTAAAAAATCAAATTTTGTATGCTAATGTTTTAAAAATAGTGACCTATGGCTTCAATATTTCTAATGGAATATATTGAAATGATCAAAGCTTAGCATCCTGGATATTGTGGTCCATCTAGAAGTGATTTAGGTGGAAAATTAAATATTGGAAGCTGTTAATTCAGAAATTGATGAAAGAATGAAAATGGAATTAATAGAAAATGAAAGCACTGTTACCCTACTTTTAGATGGGTGGTCCAATGTACAAAATGAAGCAATAATTGCTACTTGTATCCGCACTGTAGCAAAATCGTTTTCCTTAAAAGCTGTGGACTGCGAAGCTAATAAAAAGACTTCAGGTTATTGTGACGAAATTTCAAATAATGCTATTTCAATAATAATAAAATTACACGTTAATTTAAAGCACAAATGAGCAATAAAATGCAGACATATGTTTCGGGATTGCTTGGAATCCCTTTTTCAATGCGACAAGGAGCTTCTAGATGCAAAACATCCAAATGAAACAGACAGAACAACAAAAACAAAGCTTATATAGCCTAAGAATTATCTGTAAACCAATGAGAATAAAGGCAGCGTGAAGTGGAAGTAGAAGTAGCAGGAAGACACCAATAAGAGAGCAACAAACGAATCCAGTTGAAAGTACAGGAAGTAAAAAGGAATATCAATAAAAATAAAGCAACCAAAAATATTCGGCTTTTAATGCTCTGGTCCATCGTGCTATTAATATTTGCTCTTCTCCTGAGCTTCTCAAGATTGAACTCAACTATCTGAAAGCTGTAGCTGTTGATAGAGGATTTTCTCACTCTTTAATTGATTCTATTCATAACAAACTTTCTAAGAAAACTTCTGGTCCCAATAATGTGGTTTCTAGAAAGAATTTGGTTGTGTTACCATTCTTTCATTCTGTCAGTTTCCGTATTGCTAAAATCCTAAAAAGGTTTCAATTTCAAGTCGTTTTTGCTCCTAGTAACAAACTTTCCTTCTCTTCTCTTAAGGATCCTGTCGATCAACTTAACACTTGGGGTATTTACCAAATTAGTTGCCGTTGCGGCCTTTCTTACATTGGGCAGACAAAACGTGCTCTGAAAATTCGCTTAAATGAGCATAAAGGTTATGTACGAAAGCAAGAGTTAAATAAGTCTAGCATTGCTCAACATTGTTGGAATTCCAACCACTCTTTTGATTTCAATTCTGGTAAAATTATTCAAAAATGTTCTTCCCCTTTAGAGCTTGACTTTTGGGAAGCTTATCATATTAACAGGAATAGTTCTAATTTGGTTAATGATTCTTCCTCAACTCCTTATTTTTCACAGGTCTGGCATAAATTTCTTTAATTTGTTGTTCTTTCTAGGTTTTCTTGTTGTTTTCCTTTTTTGTGTCTATTTTTCTCCTTCCTCCCCTCCCTCCCCTCCCCCTCCTTTACATGTGTACTTTGTTTTGCATTTTCTTTTGGTTTCTGTACTTATTTTTATTTCAATTTTATTCTTTGTATTTTATTTTATTATTTTTTGCAATTTTTATGCATGCTGTGTCTTTTTTGCTTTATTTTTATTGATATTCCTTTTTACTTCCTGTACTTTCAACTGGATTCGTTTGTTGCTCTCTTATTGGTGTCTTCCTGCTACTTCTACTTCCACTTCACGCTGCCTTTATTCTCATTGGTTTACAGATAATTCTTAGGCTATATAAGCTTTGTTTTTGTTGTTCTGTCTGTTTCATTTGGATGTTTTGCATCTAGAAGCTCCTTGTCGCATTGAAAAAGGGATTCCAAGCAATCCCGAAACATATGTCTGCATTTTATTGCTCATTTGTGCTTTAAATTAACGTGTAATTTTATTATTATTGTTTACTTGCACAAAGTTAAATTATTTTTAATGCTATTTCATTTTGTGAGGAAAACCTTAATGTGGACATTTTTAGTGTGTGCACTGATATTGAAAACAAAATGCTTAAAATGCGAGAAATTTTAGACTCAACATGAAGGCTTACTAACTTATGGATGTTCTGCACACTATTTGCACCTTCTTGCAGAAGAAATAACTAACAAACATATCTAAAAACACGTGGTTGAGATACAAAATTTTTTCATAACCATCACCAGCCTCATGGTTATTTAAGTGAAAAAAGTGGCTGCATACCGCAACTTCCTAGTACTGCTAGGTGGAATTCACATTTAGTGTGCATTGATACATTTACAAAGAACTATAAAAAATATACAGAAATTCCTTCTGAACATCCTGAGGATATTCCGCAAAATATTAACAGAAAATTAGAGAATATCATCATCTACAAGGAAGCACTGTATATGCAGAGACAACTATCGGAACTAGAAAAAATACTTAATAAAATGCAGTTGGAAAGTGCAACCATTTCTGATGCAGTAGAATTATGGTTGGACGTTTCAGAATGCACCGTTCTTGCTCCCTACTGCAATAACATAAAGAAATGTGTAGATCTAGCCCTTTTGCCAGTTCATTTCTTGGCAAATATTATTAATCCCAAATATTCGGGATAAAGGCTGTCGTTGGTACAAGAACAGTTGGCTCAAGAATGGTTGATGGCAAATCATCCAGAATGGTTATTACATTTTATTGCATGCGAAATGAAAGATTCGGATACTTATCCAAAATCAATGTTTGTGAAAGATGTTATTGAGAATTTTACAATGGCAAAATGGTGGTACGTAAGAGTGTTTTCAATGTGTGGCTTAGTATGGTCAAAACTAAGAAATCAGCTTGGTATCAAGAAAGCTGAAAGACTGGTTAAAATACATAAACATCTTCGCTGTATTGTAAATGAATAATATGTAAAACTCTCAACTTTGTCTTATGAGCTGTTATTTAAATGAGAAATTAAGTATTATCAAGTTAATTTTTGAGTTGACTTTTTCTTCAGTTTTTCATCAAGGATATTACTGAATATAATTTGAGTCATTCACATGTCAGAAATAAAATCATTGTATTTTTATCATATATTGTGCCTTTGTTTCATTTTATATAATTTGAAGCATCGTGTATAAAAACATTTTAAGCAAGGAAAAATAAATAATTTGTTTTATATTTAAATTGGATATGTTGGATTTTGTAGTTTTATTGCCATGCTACTAAATCCAAGGACCTGTAAAAAACTTGTCTTAGAACTTTAATGATGACAAATTATTTTAAATAATTAGCCTGTTTTCTGTTACTATGTAAGTAATTTTAATTTTGAAATTAAAAAAACACATTTTTTTACTACAATGGGATACATTTGACACATCAGGTGATGGTGGCATTTTAACTTACAATGAGATTAAATTTGATATTGGTGTGTATAATACTTGCTCTGACGATGAATGTCTTTTTTCCGAAACATGTTTAAAAAACCCCACTTTGACTGGTTTGTTTTGGGGTTTTTTTAAAGTGGGTTTTTCTAAAAAAAACCGTCCAGGTTTTATTGGGTGGGTGGTTTTTTTGCAACCCTGATTCTAGAATAACAATAAAATTTCATGATAATATTTTTGATTTGTTTTTACTCTTTCTAAAACCCCCCAAAACTAAATTTTTTTGCAAATAATATAAAAAAGTATTCACCTAAACTGTAGAGAGTATATATAGTTCTTTATGGAAATTTTAGCAAACAAAAAGCTCAAAGCATAAGAACAGTAAAATAGCATGCTTAAAATTTCATTGTTGAACATTCACACAATAATTGGTGTCAGAAAAATCTTTCACAAAAATCACGATTGCAAAAGCGTGGCCAATCACAAAAAAAAAAGGACTTATTTTTATCTGAAAAACTATCTCTAGAATTAAAACGTACAACCTTAAAAGTGCAAATGCATTTTTATATCTCCGTGGTTTGGGAGAGGGATTATCTCCAAAAATTTTATTTGTTATTTTTTAAATAAAAAAATGAATTTTTAATGCTTTGTAAGAGACTAGCAATGAATTGAATCCTACATTCTGACACTGAATCCTTTTAATGCCTATGCTCAATAGCATGTTTCATCATTACTGATTACCTGCTGGACTGTCAACTGAATGGAACTATTGGAGATTCACATCCTAGCCCCCCCCCCCCCCCCTGGGAAAAATACCTTAGAGATACCTTAATCCTTTTTTTGCAGTTTTTCCAAGAACGGTAGGAGATCTAAGAATCCTTTTGAAAAGAAGCAAAAAGCAGGAAATCATGATCTAAATTTTCTGCAGAAAAAGGGCAGGGTGTATTTTTCAATTCTAAAATGGGCAAGGGTGCAACAGTGTTTTATAAAAATGGGGCAGGGTGCAGTGCCCTTTGAAAATGCTTAACAGGGACACTAATTGAATCAGTTATTGTTGAAAGGCCGTAAGTCACAAATTATAAATTTTTCAAGAATTGAAAAAAAACTTTATGTTAAGGAAACAAAAAAAAAAAAAAAAAACTTTCAAAAAATTAATTTGAAAGTAAAAGTCTCTTTTATATATGGTGAAGGTGTCATAAAGTTTTGAACAGTACTTTTTAAGTAATAAAATGCAAAAATATCTAAAAAAATCATGCTTTTAACACACATTTAAAAATTAATAAAGTAAATCATTTGAATGAAAATTAATTTTAATCATGAGTGCAACATTTATTGAATATATTTATTGAATAGTTCAAAATATTTCAAGACAAGAACAGCAAACAAAACATAAAATAACTGCAATAGTTAATTTTCATCATCTCTGGCTAGCGACAGCTTTCATCAGCTCAATGTCACTATCAGCAATTTCGGTTTCAGTTGTTGGCCAATTCCTTGATAGTGTTGTAGTACTCTTGATGTTGAACTGGGATGCAGCCTATCATCTACTCAATGTTCATTATTTTCGCTTTTTTAATCGGTACTTTCTCTGCAGGATAGGCTGGAGCTGTGGGTGATTGAACAGCCTGTGTCTTAGACATGATGGAAAAAGGTGGAGGGGGAACCAGACTGATTATGCTAAAATATCTTTCAATATATCCTTTGTTCTGGTTTCTATATAAAAATTGAAATAATGTACTTATTTGGAAATAGATCTTGTCGTTTTTTTCCAACATTTTAAACTTTGGTTTCTTGGAAAATGCACTACTTTTTGTAGTGGGCTTTCATCAATGTTTTGAAGTCTAAAATGTGTGAGGAAGAAATTTCCCAAACTGTAAACTTATCAAATCTTGTTGTGCTTGATTTAATGTAGTCCGAGACTTCATTCACAGTGTATATGCTGTCATGTGTTCTCAGACGGTTCACTATGAAATCAAAATCTCATTCCAAGGGAGAAAACTATGCCCTCACACAAGGAAGTACTGAGTAACTTTTGCCAAATTTCCCTGAATAAGTAAGATAAAGGCAAAATCTGGACAATGACTGTTTTTTGTTTTGTCTGCTACAATTGTCACAGAACAGTTCTGTCTTAATTCTGTACAGTTTCCACTTTCAGCCAGAGCATTTAGATAATTGAACAATAGAGAACAAACTTCATTGGGTCCCTTTTTGTTTTGGCATTTTTAACTGACTCGTGGCTTTTTGAGCAAAAACAAAGAACTGACTTACGCCCCTTTTAACAGAAACCATGATGTTTAATAGTTTATTGTGTTGTTATGGATACAGTTAGAAAGTCACTTTTAAGACAAATCACTAAAAAGCAATTGCATGTAATTAAACCACAAATGAGCATTAAAATGCAGACATATCTTTCGGGGTTGCTTGGAATCCCCTTTTCAATGCAATAGTAGAGCTTCTAGATGCAAAAAACATCCAAATTTCATTCATTGAGTTTCACTCATTGTAATTTCATTCATTCAAAAATCATTGTGTTTATCTCCAAACAATATAAAACCATATCAAACTCATTTTGATAAAAATTTGACTTGTGCCCTTTTAACAAAAAGTGATTATTGAACAAAGAGGAAGCATCTTTAAGGATATTTATACTAAATTTTAAATGACTTTGTATTAAGCATTCATTCTGAATTATTTATTGTGTGGTATTCATTAAATAGATCTCAAATAATGTTATAAAATTATAAACACATAAAGGTTATCATGATTATTATGAACTGTAATATGAATGGTTCAATGAATCATGCTTTGATGTTAAGATGTCTGAAGAGTAAGAACAACATTGTAAAATTAAAAAAATAATAATAATTAGTTCTAAAGTTATGTAATATGTTATACACACAGAGAGACAGCAGGACCTATGAAATTTTGCTTTAAATTGAGGTTGTAAGTGTAACTTATGTTTAAAACAGCACTTTCTTACACTAAAATCAATTTTCAAGGAAAAATTTCAAAAATAATTTAAATCGATGATTTAAAAAAAAAAAAAAAACACTTGATTTCAGTTGGAATTTAAATCAAGTTGATTAAAATCAACAGAGCTGGTACAAATCCTATAATTGTATTAGCTTTAACTTAAGTCATTTTTTTTTTTTGTCTTGGAGCTTTACTATCAATATTTAATTGAAAAAAATATATTTCTGCACAAACTAGGATTGTCTTTGCATGGTTCAATACATATTAATTAGACGATATAAATTTGATTTTTTTTTCTTTTAGGATGCAGCAACATTAAGGAAAATCATTTTAATAAAAAAAGCTGAAATAGATCAAAGAAAAACCTATCCTGCAAAATCAAGTGAAAGAATAAGGTACTTATTTTCAGATTTGTGATCACATAGAAGTTAGACTTTTATATGTTGTTATTTTCTTCTTTAACTCCTAGAATGTTTTTTTTTTCCTAATTTTCTGAAAAGAAATAAAAGACTAGCAGGGGGACAGAAATGGTCTGCCATTATATCCGCACTGCAATACGAAATGGATGCAATTCCTAAGGTAGATCTTACTTCAGAGATTGCATCTCCGCCATCGGTGGACATTGCAGAGGAAAGCCGTGATGGGGATGATGGCAATGAATCTGGACCAGAAGATGCAGATAATAATCCACAATGGCTTCTTTATGAAACAGTAAAGAATTACATTAATCCTCAAGGATACCAACTGTCTGAACCATTCTGGACTCTTCCTTCTAGGAGGTAATGTAGAATTTATATTGAGCTTGAATAATTTTGATTAACCAGTGAGAATTACCGATCAATACTTAAGTTACTTTTTCTGTCACAAGTTTAAAATTGCAACACTTTTTACTTCTAATAAAAGGCAAGAAGGAATTCAGGGAATTCGTCATTTAATTTAAGGAATCAGGTTTAGTTATGATATCATATTTTCCATCCTATAATCCTGGGATTATCTGTTGAAAAAGGAAATTTTTGGAGCGTGGGATGATACGCCGCTGCATATTATCCGATAAAAAAAAAGTATAAGTGCGGAATTAAAACTTTGTTTGAAAAATCACAGATGGCAGCATGAGTCTAGAAATTCACCACAGCTCATTTGAGTCGTTACTGCGCATTAGCTAGTGCAGAAGCACTGAAGAGACTAACATCTAGAGAGAAACCAGCTTCCGATGCACTTTTGCTGCTCATCTGACGTCACAGGTCACCAAATCTTCGAATTCTTGTGATCTCATCTGCTTGAAAAAAGTACTCTTTAAATCTGAAGTTGGCGTTCCGACCTATAACATGATTAAAAAAAAACATTCTTCGCTCGATAATTTCAGTGGAATCCCTTATAATTTTCTTACAGTTGGTTGTTGTTATGCATGTTAGGTTCAGATTTTATGTATTTATTGTATAAGTTCATTTAAATTTATATTTTCTTTTCATTCAGAAATGAAAAATAATGTTCCTGCGTTTATTTGTTAAAAATTTAGTACAGTAAAACCTGTAAAGTTGACCACTAAACTGCTGCCCTACAAGTGGTCAACTTACACAGATTTCACTGTATATAGTAAATAATTCTCATGTGGTGTGTATAGTAAGAAAGTTAGTAAACATGTGCGGATAATACGCCGCCGCAGATTATGTGTCATCCAACTTTGTTTGGGCCAAATAATTGCAATGCAGATTATGTGCCGAAAAATATGGTAGTTATAGGGTGTTATTCAATCATGTTAACTTAATCTGAACTCCTTCGGGTACATAATTTGTACCCGAAGGAGTCTCTTCTCAAAAGACTGGTCAAGACATCAGCTCCTGTGTTGATGGTTCACCTTCAGAACTTGTGATTTCTTAGCTGACCCGTAAAGGCTGACCTAATAATTTCTGTCCTACTTCCTCTTCAAAGATCTAGGAAACCTATCTTGAATCTGAAAACCATGGTTTGCCAAAGTGGGTTCCTCCCCCCAAAAAAAACCTCTGGGGTTTTATTAGGCGCCCCCCCCCCCCAAAAAAAAAAACACAGTGACTCCTAAAAAAGTAATTTTTAAGAATTTACTGCACATTGAAAACATTTACTTCAGAAACAAAATTAATGTTACACTTATAATATTTGTCATTACCTCAACCAGAAATTGACATCTTACTTTCTGGACAATTTTGTTCTTTTACATAGGTATTTGTAGATATACTGAACATTTTTACAAATTTCTAAAAATTTTATTCACTACTAATTTCTTTTTTCCTTATTTTATTATATGGAACTAAAATTTTACATGCGTTTCACTATCAAATTTAAAAAATAAATGACATCAAAACAAAGATTAACTATTGCAAACAACTCCAAAGATTTCACTTCATTTTATTTATTTTGCATTATTCTGGAAAATAGCAGCTTCATGCAATGCTGACAAATAAAAGATTTTATTTTAAAAACTACTTGAAATTAGTAAAAATAGCCAACATATGAGATAAGTGTATACTTTACACATATTCCCTGTATATTTATTTGCAAGATTTATTGCCTTAATAACTACTAGTTTAATGCAGTTCAAAATTTTATTTCTTGCTTCTCTCGTCAATAAATTTCATTTTTCTTGGTATTATTCATGCTTATGATCCCGGTAGCAGAAATTGCACAGCACGACAACAAGCGCTGCAGATTTATCTTGAAGCTTGCAGATTAATTAGCCACCTTACAAAAAAATAAATAAAAAAACTACATTTTACATTACAACATTTTAAGCATGTGTCCACAAAATTTGCTTCTAAACATGTTATTTCAAAACTGGTTAGTAGTGCTATTAATGACTCAGATAAATGTTTACCCTGTTTTCACTAAGTTACATCATAAATAATTTTCAACTATTAAACTGTGTGGCCTTTTCTTTACTTCATTTTCTCTTAGCTTGCATTAATTGCATGTTCAGTTTTAGATTTAATTTATTTAAACATTGAATAATTATAGCATTTATTTATTGTCTGCATTATTTCTGTTATTGTTATATGTCAACTATTTTAAAAAGCACAGTTAGCATGCTATTTTTTATGATTGTAAATTTGGTTCCACATCATTTGGTGCTGAAGATAAATTTTGACTTCTTCAGCTTGTGCTGCAGATCAATACAGAAAATTCTGCCACTGGGTTTATGATTTACGCTGCTCCCTTTCTCTAAAGAATATAATTCTCAATGCAAAAAAAAAAAAAAAGCATTCACACAATTTGATATTGCACAGAGGTATACTTCTTAAGTAGTTAAACTTCAGCAAAAGGAATTTTGATAATATTTCATGGCAATATTTAATTATTTTTAAATTAAAACATAGATGCATGATTCAAAAAAGATATATATCTTTATTAAATATAAAAATAGCCATATAATTTGTTTGGTACAATGTTTAAATAAAAATTATGATCTAAAGGTTTCCTGAAAACCCCCAGAAAAGCCCGTTTGTTTTTTAAAAATCCAGGTGAGCTGGGCTTTTTTTCTAAAAAAACCAGGTTTTTTCAAACCCTGCTGTAAACCAATTAAAACCTTCAAAAAGAGCATTCATAGAATTAAAAAATCAAGCATATGCAGGATTGCTAACTTCCCATATTATTTTCCCAGGAGGTAAAAAATTGCTGTAATTAAATTATTGAAAAATAAAAAATTTGAAAGTACACATTCTTTAGGAAATGATTTTTCCAATACTCCATTTTTTCTGAATTTGGAAACGTGTTTAATAAATTTTCTTTTTTTCCTGTATGTGTATCCCTCCATCCTTCCTTTTTCATGTTCCTGGCCTTGGATTGGTCTTCTTCATTCCTTGTCTTTATTCCTATTAGTTAATCTCTAATCCGACCCATTTAGTATAAGTATTAACACAGCTGTTATTTGTAAGCTGAATCTTGTTCAGCAGCTGGCCAACTGGCCCCTCCTATCCTGGAAATTAATAATACTTCCACAATCTTCAATTCTGGGACGTCCATCATTCCATGAACTGAAATAATAAAATATTTAGTAACATCTAACACTTAGATAGTATTTTTATTAAAATTATTATTATTTATGATGCAGGTCATACCCAGATTATTATAAAGAGATCAAGCAGCCAATGTCCTTATTTAAGATAAGAACAAAAATCAAAGTAAGTATTTAGTTATATACTCTTTTAAAAATAATTTACATTGTTACTCAATGACCTGTTATGAAATGTAAAAATAGTCAAGCCATTGACAATTGATTAGTACACTGTTTAAATGGATAAGGAGATTTCAAGGGCTCCTGAAGAACCATTCAGTTTGGATTTTTCGTTAAAAACCCAGGTGGTCTCTTAACCCTCCCCTCATACGTTGTTGTTAAACCCTGGTTGCTTGTGATAGCATGCATATGGATACTAACGGTGTCATAAAGGTTATGAAAGGATTTTAGAGCTTTCAAGAGTCAAAAATCTAATTTTGGATTTTAGGTACTTTTTCAGGGTCAGGAAGCATTATGGCACATACAGTGAAACCTCTCTAAAGCGACCAACTCTCATTCTGGTGAAAGTGGTCGTGCAGGGAGGTGGTCGCTCAATCAAGGTTGTTTGAAAATGTTCAATAATAATGTTAAACATGTGCAGAAGTGTCCAAAATAAATAATAGTTAATCAAACAAATAAACATAAACATGGTTTTAAATGTTTTGTGATTACAAGAGCATTTTCTTTTTCTCCGAACGTGCAAAAAACTAAAGTTAAACGTTCTTTCGATGCCCCCTCCTCCTTTTCGCATCTTCCGACTTTTCTGTTAAACTTTCCGTTAGTTAAAGCACGAAGAAATATTCCATATTCATTAAGATTACAAATGCCTTTTTCATCATAACCTGCGAAAAGACGCCCATCGCTTTCATCCATGTCGTCATTTTCAAAGTGTTTTCAAAACAATATTGTTTCAAACCAGCCATTGCTCGCTACAATATCTGTTGATTCCAATGGCCTCTTCAAATTGAGTTCCTTTTCTTTTATTAGCATTCCACTTATAGGAATTTTCTGCTGATGTTCTTTCGGATTTACCATTTTCGTAGTTCTTTAGCCTATCTTTTTTTGTAAGTAAAGAACCACTCTTGTTAGATACATTTATAAAAACGTTGCAAAAATGTTCTTTCAGTATCAGTTGTTGGTTGTCAAAATGAAAAAGCCCCGCCCCCCCATGTTCCCACCTCTCTATCAACATCAATTGCTCAGTTTCTTAATTGTTTACAAAAGTGAAGCACCTAAAGGCTCCGAGACGGAGGGAGATGTTCTCGAAAATGAGGTAAAAAGACACACCCCAGTGGTTGTCAGTAAAAAAATGGGGATATCACTCTAGCCTTCTCATCAAGGAGACAATGTGGCAGGGCTGCTTGTTTGTGCTAATGTGTTTTTGCCCACAAGCAGTTATTCAACGGACATGTGCTGGGAAGCTAACTTCCTCTAGGAATTTCTGAAAAAATGGCCAATTGACATCTGAATTGGAATAGACACGTCCCCCCAGAGGGGTGTAGACAACAACGCAATAAAGCACCATATTTTACAGATTGTAGCAATGAAATGTTTCAGAAATAAAAGCGGCAAATTTTTTTTTCTGGAAAAAATTGAGGTCATTTTGAGCGGGACCGTTTACGAGTTTGGTCCTTTCAAGAGTGGAAATGTTTAAGTGTGGTCGCTTAATGGAGGTCAAGTCAGCATTAAGTTAATGCAGGGAAATTCTGTTCCAACAATTTTTGGTCGTTTAGAGAGGTTTCATTGTATTTCAATTTTACTCTTTTAACCACCCTGCTGTTGGACAGTCCCAGAGTTACATGTTGAATGTACAAGATATCTCATCATGAACCGCAGGGTGGTTAAAGAGGTATTCTAGTCTAGAGGGCCAACTTTTAAGTGCTTTTTAAAACGCTGTAAATAAAAAACGGTAAAGATTTTTATCATCAGGGTTTTTTTTATCAGTCATTTATTTATGTTTAAAGAGCACAAAAAAAATTAGTAAAAAAAAGTCAAAATTCAAAAAAGTACAGGCCCTCAAACTGGAGACTGAAAAAGAAAAAGCTGCCCCCTAGTTGACACGATTCCACCCTCCTTGATGAACTGAAAACAAAAATCTTGGTTACTTCGTAAAGGGTAGGGATGTAGTTTTCGTTTGATCAGAGCGATTTGCAAAAAAAAAAAAAGTTCGCAAAATGGCGGAAATGTAAAAAGAAAAGTAATTTTTTTCCCTCAATTTTTCAACTTTGGAAATTTTTTAAAAAGAATAGAAAACATTTTTCAAAAAAGCTCTGATCAAACGATAGCAACATATATTAAAAAGCTCTATTCTAAATTTGAAGTAAATCGATCCTCTGAAACTTGAGATATCATGTCAACTGTTCCGAAAAACGTAGTTTCGAGAAAAAATTGGTAAAGTTTTGAGTCAAGTTTCGGGCAGTAATTTTATATGATGTTTTATACTTACATTTATTAATCAGCGATTCCTGCACCTTTGAAATATACGCATTTGGGTTTCCGCTACGGTCACTTTTTGCTCAAGCGTTTTTTGCTTTAAAAGAAAAAAGAAAAGAAAGAAAGAAAAAAAAAAGCGTGTGGATCCGTCAGACAGGGAAGATATCCAACAACTACTGTTGGGAGGGAGGAAGGGGGTATCAATGGAGCAGAGCAGATAAAAAACAAACTTCTATAATGAGGGGGGGGGGGAGCGACAATTTTATTCAAGATACAAACCCACATTATTTGTTAGTCTATAGCAGCATTTTCCAACCGGTGGTTCTTTGCGTGAGCTAGAAAGGGGGTTCACAAAAATAATATTGCAATGGCGGAATTTTTAACAGTTAACGTCAAAGAAAAAAGAAAGTATAGATTTTCATTCATGCCAAGGATGGAGCGTAAAAAGGATATTTTTAATAAATTGTTTTCCATAGGAAGCTTTGGAAGAAATTTGAAATGCACTTATTTATACTATTGCCTAGAGCTTGTATTTTTGCCAGAAAAAGGTATTTTTGGCAGGACGGTGTCAAAACTGGAAAAAAATAGATCATAAATGAAAAAACACGTCAAAAATGGCAAAAATACTTAGTATTGTTCTTAAATAATCTGCTTTATGTCTATAATTTAATAAGAGCCTAAATAATTATTGGGTATTATTGAATACCTTTATTTTCTTAATTAATATATAATACAATTAAAACAACTATTTACTGACAGTTTAAGTTGCAAATTCAGAAGAAGAAAGTAGTTAAAATAAATTCAAACCTATGCAACGAAAAAGCTACCTCTTGTGTCTTACTTAGGCAAACTAATTTATTTTCTTATTTTTAGCCTTTCTTTTGGAAAAAAGAACAAATAGTTACTTTCATCACTTTCATCTTTATGTGTGTTTACTCCACAAATCTTGAAATTTACCAATGGCATTGTCGAATGCCTAACTAGCTTGGTGCCTAAATTAAGTATGAATGACATTGGTTTGTAAAATTCTATTATCTGATGTTTTAATTCAGCTTCCAAAAAGAGAAAAAAAAAAGGACACATCAGGTTTTTATTTTAAATTTCGAAAATATGTTCCTCCTACCATTTCTCACTTTTTTTCTGCCCTAGCACGAAAAAAAAAAAGAGAAAGAAAGAAAGAAAGCGTAGAAAATATGAAAATTTACTAAAATGTAAAACTTTGCATTCATTTCAACAAATTTCTTATGTACGGAAGACCCCAAACTGGAATTGAAAGATATTTAATTTCAAATTTTGGACAAACAATTATAATACTTTATTTCAACTTTTCTCAATGAGAAATTTTAACATACGTAAATATTTATGAAATATAGTTTTTTAGAATACACATCTTTACTGCTTTATTAATAATTTAAAAAATATTTTCTTGTAGCTATTTTAGTTTTGATTTGAAGTTAGATGGTGTTACAATTGTGTTTTCATTTCTTGTTATGAACTGTTGTGTAACTTAGGAAATAAATGTGCTAGGAAATTTTATATTTTTCTTACCCGTTACTTAGGACGTCCGAAGGGGTTCGCCACTTTCTTCCGGTTTTAGAAGGGGTTCGCAAGGCAAAAAAGGTTGGGAACCACTGGTCTATAGTATCACATCTGTATTCCTTCCCATGAAAAAAAATAAGAAAATAAAGGCAGCTGCACTTGGTATTTGCAGTGCAGGTGCTATGAAGAGAATGTTGAAGGAAAGGGAAGGAGACCTGATCCGCTCCAATTGTTAAGTTCTTTTGCAAAGATAAAAACAAAGTATTAAAAATCCTCTGATATAGCTGGGTTTTTTTACTGCCAAATAGTTTAATTACTTTACTAAACTCTTTTAGTTTTAATTATTATATAAACTTCCCCCAAACAGTCTTTTATGGTGCTTGAATAATACATTTGTTTTTATACACATAAAAATAAATAAATGATTTAAATGAGATTTTTGACAAGTATTCTACACGTTTCAAAGGTTTATATTGAAAATAAAAGATTTTGTTTGACACAGGGAGCATTCAGGTAGCTCGAAATTGCCTATGGCTGGCTATTGATTTGCTACGGTCCAACCCGTTTAGTTGCCACGTGACTAATAGGGCTGTAACTTTGAAAAAAATTATTTTTTTAAAATCCTTTTCAAGCATATTTTTGAAGGTCTAAACTTTGAAAATATGTTTAAAAAAAACGATTCTAGACTAGAAAATTCTAGACTTACTCCTTTAAGGCAGTAGCCTGCTTTAGAAGGCCAAAAATAAGTGTTTTTTGAGGAATTTTTTCAGGACAGAAGAAAGAAAGCAAGTCTAGCGAAGATTTCAGATCATTTTATTACATATTTGAACAAGTAAAAAAAAAAAAATAATAAGGCAAAAATATTCAAATGCAGCCGATTTTTATACACATCTGTGCAACACCTTGCAATTGCGGTCTCCGATCGGCGGGAAAGATAGCGCTCGTAATTTTTGTCCGAAACAAAAAAAACAAAAATGTTTTTAATTTTCATATATTTATCTTCTATTTAAACTAAAAAAAAAACCCGAAATTTTGAAAAATTAAAATTTTTTCTCGGGTTTGAAAAAAAAAGTGTCTTTTTTACAACAAAAAAATCGTTTTAACTTGCTAAAAAAGTTGTTCAGAATTTTTTTTTCATGAATTTTTTTAGTTCAACTAGAAGAGAATACAAAACTGAAGCTGACAAGTTTTGTTTCGTTTTTCTTGGTCGTCTAGTTTTCTCGCAATAACGCCCGCCAGTTTAGGAAAAACATAAAAACAAAAACTCGAGAAAACACGCTTGAAAGTTTACGATCGGAAAAATGTTAATTTTCTATTACTTACAGTGAGGATACCCTAATCAGCTATTCCTGCGCCATGTACCAAATCATTACAATCGAATATATCGTTATAATCTGTACTACAATTTGAGTCGGGCTTCTTCTACGAATTCAAAATATTATTTCGAACGACCTTTGAACCTTTTCACATACGTAGCTCGGAGCTGTCCGATCGAGGGGACGTTCGTGCGCTCCAGCTGCCCGAGTGCCCGTACACCTGCTCGACATCTGGCCACGTTTAGGGCTATATTTTAAAAAATATTGAAAATTAGCCTCTATAACTTTACATGCATATTCTTAGATATATTAGGAATCGATTTAAGCAATAAAAAAAATTTCGTTTTTTTGAGCTTTCTAAAGCAGGCTCCGGCCTTAAGAGTGTTGGTAAAGTAGGAAATCATAACGGGAGCTTTATGACCGGGCTTTGATGAATCATGAAGGATTAACAAAAAAATTATTTGAGCATGCTTTAAATTTTCTATACTATTGCTAACAGTATAAATTATCATAGCAAGCATTGGGAATACAATTTTGTAGTACAGCCTATAATAAATTTTAATTAATCCTAAGAATTTATATTTGACCCGTAGTGGACCAGTCGGTAGAAACTTGGTACCCACAGAACACCAAACATGAAGCAACGTTGACCGAGGTCAGTAGTTTAGGAGGGTGACCACCTCTCGCAGCTTATTGCTTTGGGACCGTGTGTGCTAAAGGGAGCTGGTGTACATTAAATCCATGGAGGCTCCAATGTCCTCCATGTGAAACAATGCCTCTAAGGTGCCAACCTCAGATGACGGTCTCTCATCTGGGAGCTGGTTCAAATATTTAGGGACCTCTCTAAGTGGCCGAAGTTGGGCTCCTTCCTATAAGGGCCCTGTTAGACTTAGGAGCATCGCACCGAATCTTCCTCACTTTGTGAGAGGAGACGACAAAAACAACATTTATTTTTGATTTTTCCGAAAATCAGGGAATTTTCTTTTTTTATGATTTATCCCAAAGTTCCAACAATGTTATCTATAATCATTAATATTAGTCAATGTTCTTATTAAAATTCAATTCTAAAAATATTTTATTCTAAAAAGTTCTTTTATTTATGGTTTTTCATGCATTTGTTGCCCACATATCGAAAAGGGCAATTATTTTGCATCCGCAATGAGAATTGAACTTTTCAAGTTTTCAATGTTTCTCATGCTTTGTTAAAGGGTAAACAAATAAAACTTCTTTTTATTTTCATAAAAACTTTCATTTGGAATTTTTAATCGAAATTTCGTGACTCGTGATTGTAAAGACGAACTTTCAAGCGTTGAAGATAATATCTCTAGTCTTATTTTTTGTTTAAATTTTTTAACGCATGCGTAATTCTTCAAATCATTTAAAATACTTAAAATAAAGAATGAAACTGTTAAAAAATATGTTTAAGTTTGAAAAAGTCAGAAAACAAAAATTATTAGGGATCATTTATAAATGATATCGTGCTTTGAGGAAGGAGGAAGGGTTCGTGAAATTGTGACAAGAGGAGGGGAGTGGGGAGGGGGGAAAATTGTTCACCAGTTTTTCCTATGCTTTTAGTTACTAAATTGGGGCTTATTTTGAGTTTTGTTACACACCTATAATATCAGCCACTTCACCATTGTGACATGTCTCATTTGAAACCGTTTAGTGCATCGTTTCCCAAACTGGGTTCCATGGAACCCTAGGGAACTGTATAAGGTTGGCAGGGGTTCCTTTGGCAATTAGTTATTACATAACTGCTTTTAGTTAAGTGTAGAAAATGTGTCGCAATGAAATTTAGCTGAAATTTGTAGTTAATTCACTTTCTGAAATTAAAAATGCATTTGAAATAAGTAAAATAAGAAATGTAAAAATTGCAAAATGACTAGTTGCCCTGCTTAAAACCTCCGAAACTTTAACCTCTGTTAATCCTTCCCTGTTTAATCCTGGATGCTTAAACCTCTGTTAACTCCGAAACTATATTAGGGTAGGTCAAAGCTTATGCGTTTGATGATGAAAGGTTGATAATTATGTTTGATGTTCATGACTAATGAGCAAAAAAGGGAATTTAGTTGGCTTTTGTAATTTTTTTGACTTGATCAGAAAGGAGTTGAAGAGTGCAGTTTAGTAAACATTTTTCTTTCTTTCAACAATTTTGCCGTATTAAAACCTGCAGTTCTAAATAGGTAGTTTTAAATTTATTTCCAGCGGGGAGGGGGGAGGCTTTAAATAAGCCTTGTCCAAATTGTTATATGATATGTGATTTTCAATGTGAACACAAATGTGGCTTCTTCAAAGTAAAAATGAATTTTTAAGGGTTTTGTGGTCAAAAATGGTTGGAAGTTGTTGGTTTAGTGTTCCACAAGGCCGTATCCAGAAGTTTTTTCAGGGAAGTTGTTGGGTTGACTTCGGCACACTTATGTTAAGGAAAGTTTCAGGGAGGAATATATGCTACATTGCGAAAAATTTCGGGATTTGGGCAAGGATTTAAGGGTTTTGCCCCCCCCCCCCCCTCTGGATGCAGCCTTGGTGTGTTGCACTGCTTACTGATATCTTCATGTTTCTTTCACTCTCTCTCTCTGCCTCTTTTTTTAAAATTGCTTTTAGTCAAAATGTTTTTGGTTGGTCTGAAACCGTTAAGAAATTCCTTTAAAAGTTCCTTATTTCTTTCACCTTTTTACAAAATCAACATTATGATTAAGAAGGGAATGATGCCGAAATGATGGGTAGAAATTTTTTCTTTACAGTATTCTTTTTTTTTTTCTTTTTCTTTCTCTCTTTCCATTTTTTTTCTCTCTCTTTCCTTTTTAAAGTATGTTGAATTGTGATTGAATTAAATTTAAAAGTTTCAAGCTGATCTAGATGTTGTAATTTCAGAAACCTTTATCTCTTTGATTTTCTAATGCAATTTTTATTGAGCCAAAAATGATCTTGTTGCTCCCCCTATTTCACTGTTTTAATTTTATGACTTATAGTTTATTTCTTTTCAGAACAAACAGTATACAAGCTTAGTTGATGTTGTGGATGACATGAATTTGATGTTTGAAAATGCCAAAAAATACAATCGCCCTGATTCAAAATTGTTTAAGGTAAATTTGTATGCAACTATAAAAGGCCGTTCACAAATGATATCACCCTTTGAAGAGTGGTGGGAGCTCATTAAATTGTGTCAGTTTGTGACGAGAGTAGGGGGAGGAGATAATGAAGTGTTACCCATTTTGATCAAAGTAAAAAATTTAGAAATAGCAGACTAAGTATCTGTTCAGTAAAAAATAGGCAAAACTGAAAAATATATTATTACTTTAGTCTTTTAGCTTTTATAATTTAATGCAACAACATTAAAAAGCAATGTGTGTTGATTTACAGTATCCATAATATCAACAAATGGTCACAAGTCTCTTACTATATATATATATTTTACTTCAAAAGTAAAAAAATCAATCACTTACTTTATTTAGCAATGATAACACTTATACAAATCAGCAATATTGGCTTAGAAATTAATTTTTAGAATGTGAAATCCCAAATAGTCTGACATGTAGATAAGAAAAATTTGTACTTATTAGAAAAAAGTTTGTTAATTTACAAATTCATTATTTATCTAGTACTGTGCTTGTAATTTCTGCATAAATTGGATTTTGCAAATTTTAATAATGTGAAAAATAAATGAAAAAAATGTTTGGTTTAAACCAATGTGGTTTAAAGTATTAGAATGGGTGTCGGATACGAAAATGTCCTGACACCAATAGTTTTTTTATTTGTCCCAAAGTTCCAACGATCTTATCTGTAATCATTAATATTAATCAATGTTTCCTTGTTAAAATTGAATTCTAAAGTTATTTTACTCAAGAAAGTTCTTTTACTTGCCATTTTTCACACATCTTTTTGCATCCGCGATGGGAATTTTTCGTTTTTATTTTTTAGTGCATTAATAGTTTTAGATAATTTAAAATACTTGAAATAAAGACGGAAGCTGTTAAATAATATGTTTAAATTTGAAAAATTTAGGAAACGAAAAATATTAACTATGCAAAAGGCTTCATCATGGCGATAAAACTTTCTCTATTACACATTCATTCATCATTTAAATTGACCATGCACAGGAAAAACATGTTGAAAATCACAAATTAATCGCAAATAAATAAATGAATAATAAAGAAGAAAATAAATTTAAAAAATCATATCATTTCTTATTCAGTGCTCATGTTAAATCTTGGAATTAATGCTCATGCTATAGATTAAGTCCCTATTTCGATGTCACAGTTCAATTATTTGACACACTAGCAACCATCCTAAAATGTTTAATCTTTTCTCAAAAATCTTTCTGGAGCTATTTAAAAGTTATGCATGTTCAATTTCTTCTTTCAAGCAATTACTCTTTCACCCGTCAAGTATTTACTAACTATTTTAATGAATAGCATAAAATTCAATTATAGAAGCCAAATTGAGAGAAATACTTTGTTTATTGAACATTAAATTGCTAACAAGTAACAAATGGTTAAAAATGCATTTTGTCTTTCCCTAGAACTACTATAAAACTGATTTGATACTTGATTTTTGTGCTGCCAAAGTTTTTCGCTGCTGTAACAATGCCTCTTTCTTTTTCTTCAAAATAACAAAGTTGTCTTGGAAAATTTTACCTGCTGTAAATTTTGTTACATCTAATATTTTAATAAAGCATTTATTTGTATTTTGAATAGGTCTGCATTTTATCTTTTGTGTGGATATATATATTATATAATATACAAAATATTCAATCAGGGAAATTTGAAAAATCTCTAGAAATCTGGGAAATGGCCTTGAATTTTGCTTCAGAGATTCTGTAGCCACCCTGTACTGGTAACCGGCTACTAACTGAAAATTTGGTTTTTTAGATCAAGTGGGCAGCCTTAAAAACCATTGGAATTTAACCTTCAAAAGACCTTTAAAAAGAAAATTTTGGGTAGGAATTTGTATAAATGTTACTGTCAATATAGGATTCAGCATATTTTATCATTAAATTTATGTTTTTCCTCCTTTAGGATGCTGTGAAACTTCAAAAGATTATGCAAGCCAAAGCAAGAGAACTTATTAATTTGCACATGAAAGTAAGTTGCTATGAATCTGCATTAAATATTTTGCACCTGACTGGCAAATTTGCATATTCTGAAACTCCTTTAAAAACCTTTTTTTTTCCTTCCCCATTTTAAATGGTTTAAGATATTGAATTGTTCGTGTATCTTGTATATCTAGCAAATGCGTACTAAAAGGCTATGCACAAATATCTGCTGAGTGGACAGTGAGTGAAACAGTAAAGTTACTCAATGAGGAGGATCTGAATCTTTCCGTTATATCTTCTACTCATGTGAATATGCTGAAAGTGATAATTCATAAAAGTACCAAGTGACATTTTTGTTTCAATTGTACTAACGCATTTATATGCATTTATTGTTCATTTTAATTAGTGTTATTTTTTAGCTGTAATTAAATAGTTCTGGTGTTTGAAAGAAATTTGTTGATATCTATCTTTTTTCAAATCTGAATAGTCCATTAATTGAATTTCTATTCATGATCAAATGTGTGTATATATATATATATATATATATATATATATATATATACACCCCATATATTTATATATATAAATATATGGGGTTCCAACTTGAAGTAATACAAATTGATGCATGAGAAACACATTTAAGTAAACACGTAACACTACCTAAAACATTCGCAACACAAAACTCGGTGTAGGGGACGTCTTACACTAATGTCATTCCTTCACTCTGTCATCTTTTCTTCTCCTTCAGATTCAAAAAGACAAGCGTAAGTTTCATGCTCGGATACAGTTGATCTTCTTGGCAAACAGTTTTACATTAATGGTAGGATTTCAGATTTTGAAAGTTCCAAAGAAGAAACCCCCTTTTCCTTTGAAACCAATACATGTTTTTAAGACTTAAATTTTGAAAACGTTTTGTGATAAGGCTCCCTACCTCTCCTAACAGCCCAAAAGATTGACGAAAGATTTTTTTAAGGCTAAAGCTTTTAAAACCCCCGTAAACCTCCTCCATCCTTATCATTAAAAATCATCTAAAATTGGGTTTTTAGAACTTCATTTTGAAAACTGTCAGGAGGAGAGTTTCCCCTGACTATCCAAAGGTAGCCTATAAAATTGACTTCAGTTTTGCAAAAAAAAAAAAAAATCCAGAGGGAATCTAATCCCTCATATTCTCTAATGTTATGAAAGAGAGCTTAAAATTATGTTGTTGCGACTTCAGTTTTAAAATTTTTCTGGAGAAAACCTGTCGGCTCTTCCTCCCATTTCTCTAACATCACCAAAGATAGTCTAATAATGCGTTTTTAGGACTTTAGTAGTGAATTTTTTGGGGCAGAGCTCAATTCCCGCTTCTCCTAGTGGCCCGAAAGATTGAGGAAAATATCTTTTTGCAAGACTAAAATTTTCACGGGAAAGCCTTTGAATTCCCCCCTTGTTCTTCTTACGCTGCAAATGGTAACCTAAAATTGAGCTTTTGAAAATTATAACTTCTGGAATTAGATCTTTTGTTAAAAGCAAAAAATTATATGCAACAAATTCCTAACTCTTATAAACTTGTCTTATATGGTCGCAATATCATGAAGGTGTCGCATATCATGTATCTTGGACATTTTTATTTGTAATGAGTTCATGAATTATACTAGTCCTGTTTCAATACATTATAATTAAAAATAATTTAAACTTTCGTTACCCTAAAAAAATGAAATGTAGTTTTATAAAATTTCTTCCAGTTATTAAAGCAGTATAAACTATAAATCTTTATAATGCAACATTTAGAGATTTTTTTGAGGGAAGGTGGGTGATATTATAAATTACTGCCTCGGGGGACACCCATGCTAGGAACGTCACTGGTAACATCAATATGGGGAGGGGGCGCCCTGGTGACACCGAAAATGGATTTAAGACAAAAAATATATGTACATCAAATGTGCTTTTCCTGCTACATTTTAAATACATTTAATCTATTAGTACATACATTATACTTTTGCTTTAAAAATTGCTTTTTTTCTTAAAAATTTCAACTTTTGCTTAAAATTTGCCCTGACCGCAGAAATATCTGCACAGTTTGACACTCGTACTTTGAATGCCACTGTGTATGCATATATATGATTAGATGAGGATGGCAGCATTTCAAGCATTTTTGGTTACTAAGTTTATACCTATTTTATATTTTTTCTACAATTTTTATCTATCCCTTTTTCATTCATAGTGCTGAAGTATGTAGTCAAAAAATATTTTTGAAATCTTGCATATAAGATCTTATATACCAATCTAAGAAAATGATGTGGGCTAACAAGCGTAATATTTAATAAATAGTTTTGAAATTTAAACATTTAAAATTTTTCTACGAAGATAAATTTTTGCGAGATTTTATTTTTATTTTGAGAAAAAAAACAAGGTTTTGTTGAGTACTGTTTTTGTAAGCTGAATAAAGCTCTTAAATTTGAAACATTTTTCCTTCTTTGTAAGTTGCCTTGAATTATATTTGTTTTTGAAATTTATTTTGATTCTTATAATTTTGTAATTCTGGGTAACTGTTAGACAGAATAATACTGAAGCTAGTTTATAAAACTTCAAAACCATCCTCTGTCATAAATTGCAAATGTTGCTACACAGATGCATGATATACATTTTTCTGCAAGAATTCAACACTTGATGCTTTTAAAAATTCGGAGAATTTATTTTTGCTTAGACAAAAAAAGCTTGATACACCATTAAGACAAAAAACTACTTGTTTTTGATAAATATGAAAAGTTCAGTCTAATTCCATCCAAATTCTCAAGACATAGTTCAACTGAATGTGCAGTTATTATGCAATTTGTAGGAAAATTACGACGACGAAATTTCAAATGTCTTCTACTATTAGTGAAGCATCTCCATTTTACGAGTGCCACAGAGACAAAACCAACATTTGGGAGAAAAATTGTGTGTTAACATTCGCTAAAGAAAAACTTAGCATTATTATACTGTATTCAGAGGTCACAGCAGTCATATATATATATTTGAAAAATCTCCTATTTTTTGTATATCTTCTATTTCTCTATTTCCTATAATTCTTTCTACCACTGCATCCCCCCTTCCCCACCAACTAGCATTTCTTATAGTAAACCCATTTTTTTTATGCTTCCCTCCGATTCAGATTCTACATCACTCAGGGTTGGATAGGTTTTTCCCACCCCAAGTAAATGCTATGATAAAAACCAATTTTTCCCATCCTGGGAAACATTAAGTTTTATCCAGTGTGAAAAAAAACCAAACTAAAAAATGTGTTGGTATTGGTGAAACCTTTTGTGATGATAGAAATAATAAATGCATATTACATTTATTTTCTCTCCTTTTAAAACATCCTCAGTAACTGAATTCAACAACAGATTTTCTGTTTTTCTTTTTTGTCTTCCTACTGAATCACACAATCTTTCTATCATTTTCAAGTACACTCGTATATTGAGTCTCCTTTTTTATGGGCTACTGGAATCATCAAGCAAACACAAATTTTCTTAAGCATATACAACTGCAACATGAGCAACTGCTGCACCAATTGCACCACACTTAAAAAGATTAGAAAAAGGAACAGAAGAGGAAAGGAATTGGTGTTAAAATTGAAAATATACAAAAAGACAAAATAACTAACATTGTGAAAAAGTAACATTCATGCATTTATTTTCCATATGCTCTACTAAGTAAAGTTTACATAAAATATTTTGACGAATTTACTTATTATTTCAGTCAATGTTAAAGGAGGGTGGAAAAAAATATATCAACTGATAAAGAGTTAATGAAATTTTTTTTAGCATTTTTCTGCTTTGCTTGTGACATATATGAATGTTGTATACATTGTAATTTTGACATGTTTTTATAGGATTCAGAAAGTGATGATGATGAAGACCGTGCATCTAAACGTAAGGCAAAGAAGCTTGTTGTGTCACCTATGTTGGAAGTGAAAAAGATTAGAAGAAGCCTGGATGGTGATCCCAGTTTGAAACGCAAAGCTAGGATTTTATATAAGACATTGCATGATTATTTAGTAAGCGATATATGTATCAATTTCATACAGTTTAAAACAAACTTCATAAAATATAAAAGTTTTATGGTGATGGAGCTTTTTTTTTCTTAGCATTTTGGTGCACAGTCCATGTCTATACTTAATTATTTTTTTTTTGTCTTTTAATTTCTAATGAATTTGAATTTTTCTTGCTTTCTGTGTCCGGAAGTGAATGGTCAAAACAAATGATATAAACTTAGTTCACCTTTAATACTACTTTGCTTAAACTAAGAATTTCGATTTGTGACGTAGTATATCACAACCAAACTTTTCGTGCAAAATTTGCTTCGTTTAGACAGATGATATACTATATCAAGTGGTTAGATTAGGATTTTTATCATCTAATAAATTTTTGAATAATTGCGAAATTTTAACATATTAAAAGTAAGAAATTGTTAACCCATTTCCGGCCGAGTGTAGAAATGTTATAAAATGTGGTATTATTTTTGTAAAAATATGCGTAAATTACATTCATTAAAGACGCAGAAAAAGTTTCGTGCATGAAAAATAATATTTTATTTGCAAAATGAAATGGTGCGTATACGCACCGTTGGCCGAATAAATGAGCAAAAAGTTGAAACCGGAAATGGAATTTTGATGACCATGTTAATTTGTATTATATTGAAATCTTGTATTTTTTAATGAAAATTTTAAACCTTATTAAACGCCATTCGCGATTACTACCCAATTTTTTTAGATCCTCTCCTTGAAGATAGGCTGGCCAGGAGTCTAACACCCTTTTAACCTTCGAAAAATTTTGGCGAAAACGCAAAAAATCAGTATTTTTTCACTTGTATAATAAGTTACCTGTATTACTACCAAAAAAGAAATTTTTTTATCTGCCTTCTAAAAAATTGCAATTCCCTTCATATGTAAAGCTTGTAGAAGAGTCCTCCCCTCTGCTTGAAAATATGAATTTTTGCCCCTGAATATTTCAACTTTTTTGCTCCATAAAAACTTTGCAATGCTGTTGTTGATTTGTAAAGTCTGAAAAAGTGTCTCCACTCTACTTCAAAAGTTCAGTTTTAATCTCTGTCACAATATTTAAATATGGTGAAATGTATTGTGTAAGATTTTGGTTCTGCTCAAAGTAAGTTCAATGGTTCTTGAGCTAAGCATCCAAAGAGAATTGTGCAATATTACTGCCTTAACTTCGACTAAAAGTATTCTTAAATTAGGGGTACATATCATTTGTAGCAGAATGCACACTCACAGACATGGCAGGGCTACCAAGGGCTATTATATCCAGCTGCTTCAGGTCCTGATCAAGCCAAAGTGATGCCCAGGTTTCGGTAAAGGTGCTCTGCTTTCAAGAAAACCTATGCTTTGAAAGTTGTTGTGTACTGAAAAACTAATAAAATATTCATACCTATGTATTGTATACTAAATCCTATATATTGTTGCTTCCTTGTCAATAGTTCCCTCTCGCTTTTTATACAGTGGTGTAGATGAGAGCAGGCTGGTCATTCGGGTAATCAGGGGAGGTGGGGACCATTGCCTCCTGAGTTTTGGCAATACAACGTATTTATGCATGTGTTTATGGTTTTTGTTGTTTTTACCTATAATATACATTCAATATACGCTTTGCGCCCTCCTCCTGGAAAATTTTAAAATGACGGTCCTGGTCTAGAGGGTCTTCCACTTTTTTATGTGCGCATCAGTAAGAGACAACCCCCCCTCCCTGCTTTTTTCCAGGCTTACACCACTGTTTTACACCACATTTTAAATAAAACTGATATTTGAGTACCAAATGTATGTGATTTTGGTGCCCCTAAAAATTATAATGCTCAGATCCACAATCCTGAAGGATCATGCACTAAGCAAACCCTTATCATTTTTGCATTTGTTTGTTGCATATAAGATCATTCATAAATGATGTCACGCCACGAGGGGGAGGGGGGTTTGTGAAATTGTTATTAATTTGGGACAAGGGGAGAGAAGGGGGTAACAAGGGAAGTGCGACATTGTGCTTTTGTAACTTAGCGTGGCATGTGACAAAGGGGGGAAGGGGGTCAAATATATGGGAAAAGAGCATGACTATTTATGGACGGTCCCTAAGGCAAAGCAACATAATATAACAAATTACGTTGAAAATTGTCATACGTTTGTTTAGGAGTTACATGGAATTTATTCAGATCACAGAAACAGTTATGTAACAGAAATTACAAAAATCAGTTTGTAGAGTGATATTTTTATTAATTGAAAAATAATACAGTATAGAACCTCTTATCTGGAAAATCAGTTAACCAGAATTCTACGATTAACTGACGAATTTTTCCACTAGAAACCTTTCTCCTTCACTGTAAAATATAATTTCTGCTCATAAATAATTGATTCACCAGAATTTTAAGCATTTAGAACAGGGCTGGGTTTTTTTTTTCTGTAGAGTTAATATAATTTATTTAAAGGGCCCCTGTTATACAGTCAATCAGGGTAACTTTGATCCTTTATTTCTCTATTTTTAATTGCCCTGGTCATATTTTAATAGTATTACTGTATTTACTGGCATAAAACTGAATGGGAACTTCTAGAGTATATCTTAGTCACCACAAACTAGAAATAATAACTATAAAAGCAATTTAAAATGAATTATTAACCTGTTTCAAATCGATCCTTTCATTTGGAGTAACCACCTCAGAAAAGTGATTTAAAAAAAAATCATTTTAATGAAACTAATATAGTTGTGCCACTCTGAACCAGAAAAATAAAATTTAATTGTTTTAACTTTTTTATTTCACAACATCACATGATTTCTATGATTTATGATAGTGCATAGAACAGCTCCAGAAGATTTCAACAACTTCAAAAGTTTCAGCAACTTCAAACCTGCATTGAAAAATAGCTTCAAAGCAGTGACTTCAGAATGACTGTATTATACAATTATCTGTGTACAATGTCTAAAATTTATTTCGTGAAATTACGAGTAGAAAACTGATTTTATAACCTAGCCAGCTGAGTGCAGCGCTGGATTTTCTAGTTTTTTTTTTTTTAAAAAGTCAGATATGATAAAAAATGTAAAGTGGTGCAAAGTTACCCTGAATGAATATATTTTGATTAACCTTGCATCTGGATTATATCTAAACATAAATATTAATTGATTTCATATGATTCCTAGTCTAGTTATTCTAATGTAATTAATTTTGAATAAGAAAGACTCATATATTGTAGTATAAATATAATTAGTGGATTCTGCATCCATCAGCAACCAGTTCTCCAGAATAGGTGTGACACAGCCATTTTAGATAATTGGTTTCATGTTGTATAAGAGAAAGTGAAAAATATTTTGTTTTCTGTAATCCATTCCAGAGAGATAGTCGGTTTTCTGCTAATAATATTTGTAGTTAGAAGGCAAAATGTGATATCTCAGTTTTTGCTAATTTGACAGGCGAACAATTTCACTGCACAATGTAAAATTGTGTAATTTATTTGTTTTCGTTTTGGCTACCTTATAGTATATTATACCCTATATTATAGTTTGCTACCTTATAAATTTCATTAAAATTTCCCCAAGACCCCAAGTATGTAATTATCTCATTTGCGCTAAAAAGTGAGATATCACAAATTTCCATCTGACTACAGATATGTCATTGAGGTTTCACCAAGTAAGTCATAAGTTAATTTATGATCCATGATGGACCGCATTTATCCCTTGGGCCGTAGATTGTGTATGACAACTGTTGATGACTATCATTTGCAACATCTAAACCATTTTTTTTTATATTGTGGTAAGACATGTTTTCTCACATAGCTTTACATTATATTGACATTATTGACCATCTTTCCATTGGGTAGCCCCAAGTTAACATGCTAAATGAATGAGATATCTATTCAAGAAATGCGACTGCAATTCTTGAATAGATTTTTCCCTAATATCACTTTTTTTCCCCTTTTCCCGAATATCAAATTTTTTCCCTTCTCCCAAATATCAAATTTTATTTCAAGGTTTTTAATCTTTGTGATATTTTGATGTTTTTATTTTAGGATGATGATGGGCGCCCATTAATATCCGTTTTTATGGAGAAACCATCTAAAAAAGATTATCCTGATTATTATGAAATTATTGTGAATCCTATTGATATGAAAACCATAGACTGCAATATAAAATCAGAAAAAGTAAGATTTATTTAAATAAATTAAAAATATCAAAATTATTTGAGCGCCGATAAGAGCACTCTTCTACAGATTCTGTTTACCATGTTTCTTCAAGCAAAAAGAATGAAGTGGGGGGAAAAACTCACATGACAAAATAATATGTAAAAAAATGAGTAATATAAATAAGGTAATGAGCTTATTAATGCTATAAACAGTAACTTGTTGGTGGGGTTTACATATTAGGACAGATCAAAAACTGTCTGGTAAAAAACACCATTAGTGATCTTTAAAAATAATCGTTGTCCATTTAAAAAACAAAAAAATCAGTCCTCCCTTTCCCCGTCACACTTTGCTTACAGCATATTTGAATTTTAAAAATTTTAATTATTTTTCTTAATAAACAAAAGTATACTTTTATCTTCAGTTCCAAATGCCCTAACTGGAACAATGAGTAGGACAAAGCTTTTGATACGTTAAATATTCCTGTTTACTTAGTTCTATTAAAGTCTTCTGAAAGTTCCTCATTAATAACACTATAATTCTTTTCAAAAATTGTGGGCTTGCGTTGTCAACTACAACAAAAAAAAAAAAAAAAAAAAAAAGAAAAAATGAAAGAAAGAAAAAGAAAAAAATTTGTTTGATAGACAAATATACACAATTCAGATGCCATCAATCAAGAATAAAAAAGCTGTGCAAATTGTTCACATTTATCTTTCAAGTGTTAATGTTTGTTTTTTGTTGTTGACAACACACGACCACAGAATTTGAAAAGAATTACAACGTTATTGATGTGGAACTTCCAGAAAACTTCAATAGATTTTGGATAATGACTGCAAAAGATTTTTTTTTGTTAAAAATTTTTTTTTTATAAATAATAAATAAATAAATTAAATTGAATTTTTTATTTTATTTATTTATTTTTTTAAATTGAACGTGCAAGTTTGTTACATGAAGTTAGACAGAGTTCATAGTCTACCCGGAAATCATGGGAAAGCCTGGAAAAGTCATGGAAATTGATATCCTTCGCAACAATCATGGAATAGTCGGGGAAAAACGTATATTTTTGACAAAACCTGGAAAAGTCGAGGATTTTTACCCCCTACCAGGGACCCCTTGGAGGGAACCTCAATTAACTCACCTTCTTTTTCCTATATGGGTTTTTCTTTATATAATGGTGTTTATTTTTTGTCATGGGGCATAAAAGTGCCTACATCAGCATTTCTTTATATATTTGTTTTCATGCATTATTATAGAGTTAAAAAGCTGATTTGTCCCCTCTGGGATCATCCTAATTTTTATTTTATTTTAATTTTTCTTTATATTTTTTCTTTTACAGTTTTAAATTAGCTTTCTAAAATTGAAATTTTAAAATTTTTTTCAAAAAGATGGATGCAAATATAAAAGCTAATATCTTTTGGCAGTATTGTGTCATAAAATTTTGTTTTTGAAATTCTATAGACTAAAAATTCTATAGTATTAGTTTCTTAATGAGCATCTGTGCAACTTTTTAATATGAGGTTAATATAATTGTGTGCATAAAATGTTATAGTGGGCATATTTAATGTACAAGTAGTGCTATTTGCTAATAAATAGTTTTACTTGGAACGTTAACCTGGACTTCTGCTTTGGATCTACCTGGAAAAGTCATGGAATTTTTTTTGGCTATTTGAGTATGAATCCTGGTTAAACTAATTGATGTGTTTACTATTCAAGCATAAAAAATATTTTACACTTTCAAATTTTCTTCAGTTGCCATGTATAATTCCGTTAGTCAACAATGCAAATATTTAAATGATCTGACAAATTTTATCGACTAAGAATGGGGTAATTTTTTCAAACAAAAAAAGAAAGGTATCGTTTGCTTACATTGCATTTCTCCTTCTTTGTTTCAATAAAATGAGAGATTATCATTATTTCTATTTATATAAAGTGACCTTTTTATTGTAGCTTAAAATCCAAATTCATTTGTCACAGTATATATGTAATCCACCCCTATGCACATAAAGAGTTTCATCATGATTGTTTTATTTGTTTCATTCACAGAATCTTATGAAATTTCATTCTCCTAGGTTGACAATCATGACATGTTACATGTTCATATTTTAATGTAAATATAAACTGTAGATATATTGGCATTTTAAAATTGTATTGGTGGCATCGGGAAAAATTTCCTTTTATTTATTTTTTCTAAAGATCTCATGGGATTTTCTCAAAGTTAAATCACTATCCACACTGCCGTAAGTGTATTATGTATAAGACAAAAAAAAAAAAAATTAACAACATTTTCTAACTTACAACTTGTTTATGCAGTTTTGCTTTACGGTGCTTAATTTTTTTTTGAGAAAGGGTTTTTAAAATCCTTAAGAAGTGCTAAATTTTTATCATTTACAAGTACATACTCGATCACAAGTACTCATTTACAAGTATGAACTCGTTAAAAAGTGTATTTGGTGTCTCATGCATTCGTTTTTGAAACAGTTGTGCATAAAAAAAAGCGAGTACGCACAAGTTCTCATTTTTAAGTAGGTTTTTTTGTGTATGCTGACATATAAAAACACTGTTAGTCTCTGTGCTCTACTGCTTCATTTTTCGTCCTTGAAATGCATTGCTTTATTGAGGAACATGAGAAAAGCAACACTATTTCATTCAAACTGAGAATGTTTTTTTCTTAGGGCGACTACTTACTATCCAACATGTTTGTGTCTTTATGAGGATTTTGTATAAGCAAGATGTTTGTGCAAACATCACACTTATGCAAAATTCTCCTGCACGTGCTTACAGAAACACGTTTGCGCAAGCATACTTGTCAAGCTTGCTGGATCATGTGTAATGACTCTTAAAAAGATTACTAAATGTATTTTTTCTCTCCATTTGCCATTTACTAAGAAAAGTCTTGAACAAAATATCGTCTACAATACAATTTCTTTAGGCATTCATTAGAAGCTTTAAATTCATTTAACTGCAATTATTTAGCATCTATCAAAATTGGTATGGGAAAACTACAAATTGCATAAAAGGATTAAGGGAACAATATTCTTACAATGAATATTTAATTGAGAACCATTGTCGTAATGCTTCTAATCACAATACCGATGATATGTACAAGTTTAATATCTTATACAGTTGTGTTTACAATTTGAAAGTTCAAAGACTGAATCTTTTGTTTTTGATTGAGTTAACCTTTTACATCTTTAAAATTTTCTTTGGACATAATATAAATGAGATGCATATTTGTACAAAAACATTCAAGTAAAAGCATGTGCATGCGAGTTTCATAACATTAACTTGATTTATTTTCTTGTCAATAGATGAAATTGAAATTTCAATCTGTAATTTATATGTTTCAATATATTAAAAAAATAATTATCACGGTAATTTAATTTTAGTATCAGACTGAAGACAGTTTGATTGCTGACTTCAAATTAATGTTTGCAAACTGCAAACAGTATAATGAAGAAGGCTCTCAAATATACCAAGATGCAGAAACATTGGAAAATGTTTTGAATTGTAAAATTCAGGAAATGGGTGGAACCATCACTGACACTCCTAAAGCGAGAGGGCCAATAAAAAGGTATCAGTTCAGATGCTGTTTATGAGCTGCTGCTAAAGGTTTTCCTTAATGTTTAGTTTACATTATTTTGCCTTTTTTTTCCTTTTATTTTTGTTTCATATTATCATTTTATCTTTTTTCAGAGTGGTAAAGGAGTTTGCTAAGGAAGAGTTGTATGTAAAAAACAAATTTTTTTTATTTTTATATATTCTCTTGCTTGCTATTTATTTTCTGCTATTCTTAAAAATGACGCAAATATCTCATATTTTCAGTGTTTATTGTTTTATTTTTGAATTTGCTAATGCTAGCAGCAACATTAGCATCACAATAAATATTGTGCTTCAACTTTCTGTGGTGTTCCTGGCATGGATGTTATCCTAGGCGGTAATTTGTGGTGATCCCCCTCCCAACGAAAAAAGATGTTGCACTGTATAAGTTTGTAGTTTTGTAATTTGTATTATTTTCATTAGTGTAAAAAAAAATGAAATTCTGTTTTATTTATTTGGTGTGACTTTCGGTAATCTAGGTTAATTTTCATTTTTGCGTGGAAATAGCATCAGTAAAATGGCATGATTCATGTATTTCTCTTAACCATTTTGGGTGTCACCCCCTCCTCCCCCAGCATCCCCAGGGTATACCATACCCTATCCATTTACCTGCTACAATTCTTCTTAAGAATGCAGGCCCTTCATTTGGGAGATCAGGGGGGTCAATTGACCCCTCTTGACTTTTAGAAATATAATGTATTTATACTAGTGTCTATGTGTTTTGTGCTTTGAATATATACCCTTCCCCCACCCCTACTGAAAAATTCTGAAATGATAGACCTGCAATAATGTCCTTGCAAGGGTATGTTTTATTTGGTGTGAAAATAAGTAGTAAACAAAAATTCCTGCATTGACAAGGTTATCCGTATATGACCTTAATGGACAATTACTTTTCACTAGAGGATTATCTCGAGTCCTTGTTTTCACCACTCCTCATTCTTTTTCTTGCGTTCTTTGAAAATCATAAGGGTTTGTTGTAATATTTAGCTGAGTGTTCTCCTTTGCATTAAAAACTATTGGATTTCAAAAATTTTCTGGTGAAAACATTGATAACTTGGAAATTACTGCAACATAATTACTTTGAGTTTGAAAGAATGAAGTTATCATTATTTTCGTAACCTGTAAGAATTGTCCTTTATTTTTTTTTTTAAAAAGAGAGTTTTATTTCATTTGGATATCTATTAGCATGTGAACTGGTTAAAAAGTTTTGTTTGAAGTAATTTAGAACTTGAGCTAAACAAGAAAAAGTGATAATTTTACAACTCCGATGTTGGTACACAGGAAAGTAAGCTTGTTTTGTTCTGGAAGAACTTTTTATTTTGTTCTGCATTAGAAAGTTAAAAGATTTTTGAATTTTTTTGTTAAATTTTTCAGTCATAAAATACAATTAAAAATTTAAAACAATAAACATATTTAATTTTTACACTAGTGTATTAACTTGAGTCTTTCACTAACTCTGTGACTTAAAGATATTGCTTATAATGTCACAACAAACGGTATCATTTTTAGGTCCATCAATTTATTATCCTTACTTTTAAAAATGTTCCCCCAGCTGCACTGCATTTCACCCAGCAGTACTTCCAATCTTCAAAATATGGCTTAAAAATTTTGTAAATTCCTTCAGTTTAGAAAAAAAAATTATTTTAGTGAATCAACTTAAAATTGTAAGGCCCATGATCAGGGATGCACAAACTTTTTTGAATGAAGGGCCAAAAAATTAGAAAGTATCAGGTTGGGGGCCAAAGTAACGTGATGTTTTATTCATAAAAATACAGGGTGTATTTCAGTTTTTATTTAGAGGTAATATGTACAAATTACATATATTAATAATTACTGTACTCGGGAACAGATTATTAAATAAAAGTTTAAAAAAATTAATGTAAATGAATTCAAACAAAATGAGGTATAAGATTTCTAAACAATTGATTGCACAACATTTATATATATCAATGAAGTGATTGGTCAAATGGCATAAAAGAGGAATACTAAAGTTTTTTACAAAAATGTGTGCAAATTATGAAAATGAAACAAATGGAAAATAAAAAGGTAATTTAAACTTAGAAAAACACAGCATTATTCTCTAAATTAAAACCTTCTTTATAATTTAGATAATTTTTCTTTGACATTTTATAATGTAAAATTTAAAATATATATTAAGAATTAAAATGAGAAATTAATTAAAATTGCGTATATAAATACAGAAAAAATAAAACACATATATTAACTAGCAAATCCAAATGCTGCAAGTCTGTACATTACGTTAAACCCTTGCGATTCAGAATTACTTACTAGTCAATTTAGCTAGTAGAATTTTTTTTTAACTAACCATTTACAAAATCTTATTAGTTAAATTGACATAGTAATACAGTACAGAACCTCTTCCGGGAACCAGAAAACCGGAAATTTTTTCGGGAATTTCCCCGCCATTTTTTTGCCCATTTAGTAAAAATACGAATTTTTGAAAATGCCTTTATAAATACGCATTTTTCCGTTACAAGTAACATATTCAGTGTTTATAAGTCGAACAATTAAGTCTAAAACCGATGTTTTTTTAGGGGAGGGGGACGTCAACTTGCAGAGGGAAATTAGAAAAAAAACATCTCCAACGATACTTGAAAAAAAAACAGACCTTTTCTCTATTTTATTTCAATAATTAAACAGGAAAGAAATAAGTAATTGGATTCTTATACTTTTATTTAATTGTTTCGTCAGTATTGTGAGAAGACGAATTTTCAACAAAAGTCTGACTATACGAAAGTTCGGAAAATTTCTAATACGGCAGATTCACGAATTTTCCGCAATAGCTGATCGTGTGAAAATTAAACCTCGTTTATTTTTGTTTTACATATTTTTTTTATTCATTTAAGAGCTGCAATAAGGTAATAAGAATTTTAAATTGATATTAAGGCAACAAAAATTGCAACTGTGAAAGTGAATTTTTTATTAAAATTAAGTTTGCAAAAGCGAAGTCGTTTTACACAAGTATGAAATTTGCGTGTTTATGCATGTAAACATACTTCTTACATTTTGTTCCTCTTTTTTGAAATAATTTATTGCTGTAAAAATGATTGATGATCAGATTTTACGAAATTAATAGTTTGATAAACAAGATGTCCGATTCGAAAATCATCCAAATGGAGCTACACCCGAACGATGACAAAGAGCAAGATAGTGATGAAGACGATAATGATGGCATTTTTCCTGCTATGTCTAACGATCGTTGCTTTGAATTAACTAAAGAAATTATATCAGGAACGGGACAAAATTCTTTTATAAACGAAATAACGCACATAATGGCTGTTCGAAAAATCCAGCAATCGAATTTTCGAACATTTCCCAATAAGCTATTGTTCTGAAACTTTACATATAGCTCAGAACCAGATGGGAATGCAATATTCTACCACTTTTATCCTGATTTGATTAGTTTCTGAAGTATTTCCAATAAAATAAAATTAAATATGGCGATTAGTTCCGAAAATTGCGACCAACATTCAGTAGCGGCGTTGCGATTGTATTTTTTTACTATGATTTTTCGTAAGCTTTTTTTTTACAATTTTTTTTTTCGTATTTTTTATATTTTATCATAATTATTGTTTTTTATCAACTATATTAGCGGGCCAATTTTGGCCCGCGGGCGATAGTTTGTGCATCCCTGCCCAAGATTGTAGTTTCATCAGTGGAAATAAGAAAAGAAGACAAAATGCCACATCAGGAGATTAAAAACATTTTGTAGATGTATTTATGGGTGCCCCTTCTCAGATTCTCAAATAATGATGAAATGATATGTGATATATGTATGTTACATATGACTTTATTTAGAAATCCATACAAATAAATCTCATAGTCACATCATTACAAAAGAGGAAATTTTAGAATAGAACAAACAAACAAATGAATGAATAAAAAAACAAAAGGGGAACAATGGAACAATTTATAACCAGAGAAAAGAGGCTTTATCACAAAATATTAATGATGATCCTGGCATCCCAGTATTGTGAACTGTCATAGTCAAAAGTTATTACTCATTTAGCACCACCCAGGAGGCAGTGTGAATTAAGGATGTCACAGATGCAAGTAACATGGCCCGCCATAATGATATTGTGTAAATCAATAAGTTCCTTGTGACATTGAATTCTTTTCTGGATGAATTGCATCATACCTTACGACTGCTTGCGCAAGGGGCTGCTGACAAACACTAATTATTAATGCTCATTGGTAACCTCTCCAGTTGGCTGAAATTCATAATAAATAGAAAATCCCAGAAAAGACAACATTAGTTTGATTTTTGATAGGCTTCTATTTTTCCTTTTATCTCACTTAAAATTTGCAAGGACCATTCACTTGATTGATTGGTAATGTCAGTTTTGGTATCAAAAGCAACAAGTTTTGTCGCCAGCAATAATGCATTTTAGAAAGAAGCGGTTTAAGAAATTAGCATTTAAAACCTTTGAACACATTTATTATGTGAATAACTCTAATTTTTTTTGAAACAAGCCAAGGATCAATGTGCTTCGAACCTAAATAACTTTTTCTAATTTAACTAAACAACACAATTCTCTGGTCTAATGTACATTTTAAAGTTTAGTCAAAGAGAATGGTCTATCAGAGTATGATTCATTTAAGATAAAGATCCAAGATTTTTATACTATTCTAATACTTTTTTTTATCAGCAGTTACCTTTAAATTCAATTTATGACATTTCAGAAGCTTTTGTAACTGATTTCGTTGACATGGTAATCTTGCCTGAATAAAAAACGTTAATTTATAATAGCAATATAAATTTTGGCTTGATTTATTAATGTAGGGGTATAAAATATTAAAACTTTGTTAACTATTTCTACCAGTTACATATTTGTAATCGAGCATAGTCAGTATTTCCCGCCGTGAGAATCTCCTCCGCTTGTGAAGGATATTTAAAACTATATAGTTCATATTTGCCTCATTTGTTTTTGGCTTTTGAATATTGTATGTAAATTTTTAGTATTTTCTTCAGTTCTTCTTTTTGCACATAATTTAAACATTTTTTTCTTTTTGTGCAATCAGTTTAATGCTAAACTATTGTTTTGTGTTGCCATACTTCAGGTTGTTATAACTTCCCACCTACATTTATATTATAAACTATATAGTATTTAGTTTTGCTTTGTATTAGTTTCAGATACTTAATTTGTTGTTTATTTCTTTCATTTATACTTTCATAGGACTGATAGTTTGGGTTAAATATAGAAACTTAGATTTTCTCGGCCGGTGTCCGTACCAAACCTAATATTTTCTGGACTAAAAGGCTGTGATCCAACCAAGATCTTTTTGGCCTACGTTTTGCCTGACATGTTTCAGGCTTCTTCAATGAAGTCAAGGCAGAAGTCTGGTCCTTATATATAAAGCATCACATGTGCTTAAACCTCATTGGATAAGCCACCAATCTCAGGCTTGCTAGAACTGCTTCTGATTGATTCCTCCTTTTTGTTCTTGGTATTGATTGGTGCTTTTTGAAGCAGTGGAACCCGTAATTTGTTGTAAAGATGTTTATGCATTTCAATAGCTTCTCTATGAAGGCGAGCAAGGTAATGAATATTTGTAGAGAGCACTTTAGTTTGCTTCAAGCAGGGTCTGGTGTCCCGTAGCGTGACATCTGAGAATGTTGAAGGCAGAAGTGCCTCTCATGCTCTCAGGGGTGAAACTTTTCCAAGGCTACTCAGAAATTCTAGTTTTCTTTTAATCGAACGTAACCCGGAATTCCGGTGCTTGGATGTGATGAGTTATATATGTAAAACTCAATTAACGCAATAGCTCTCTTTTCCGTGTGTTTGCTATATACTCTACGCAACCAACGCAGATTCACCCTCAAGAGAATAAACAATCACAAATCATCATTTTTGCAGCTAAAGCAACATGTAAACCATGTAAACCACGCATTAAAAAAAAAAAAAAAAAAACTCTGTTCCATGTTCCTCCAGTGATTCATCTTTCACCATCTTGGACTTTTTTCTTTTTGTTGAATGTCAATAATGTCGAATATGAATAATTAATACTTTGATTTTGATGAAAAGAAACCTTTACACCTTGCTTTATTTTTTAAAATTATTTTTTTTAGCTCATTTATTTCAGATCAAACATTTTGTACTTGTAAAATAAGAATATCTTATTCGCCTATCTTGCGCTATTTTGAAAACAAGTTGTTTTTCAAGAAAATTGCATTCAAATTAGAAATAAACATTTTAAAAATAATGTGAATATAATCTTAAAAACATATTTGGGATCGCAGTTGCTCATTTTTGAACTATTATCCGCTTTTTCTATCGCGATTTTTGTTAAGAGTTGGCTTTTCCCTTTGCAAATTTTGTTAATTGTGTTGCTTCTGTTCCTTGTTTTTAATTTCAATAGCAATCTAGATGGGGGGGATATTCAGTGATTTCACCTAAGGGAAATTCAAGGAGAAAAGGAGGGAGCAGTTGTTAGTATTTTACACTCCTAGTCTCATGGTAAAATAACGTTCAAAAGCGAAGATTTTTTAATTAAATTAATTTCTCTTATTTTCTAGACATTTCACCGTAAAAAGGCTTTGTTAACCATTACACATTGGAAGCTTAGATTCTGTTCAAAATGTGGAACATTATTTTTTATTTAAAAATACTTCTACTTTGTAGTAATTAACCCAGGGATGAATCCATTGAAAAATAATTTGCAGAAAATTTTATGAGAAGGCAGTTTTAGTTATGGCGTTATTCTGCTACGCCCACTTGAAAATTCGGCCGAAAATAAGGAATTTTTCGAAAGTTATTTTGAGTTTTAGTGATCATATGAGTTAATTATAATTATTTTTTATTGCAGCCTTATTAATAATTTAATAAAAAATATTTTTGCCTAAAGGGGGGGGGGAAGTCAACGATTTTTGTTGTGCCTCATTTAGATTATCAACCTTTGTGCTCATAACACTTTTCAGGGTTTTTGAGTCTGAGTGAGTTTTACCCCTGTGCTCTTTTATTCTTGTATTGATACTCCTCATTGTGGTGCCTATGTAAACCTTCCATTGGACCAGGTCTCTGCCTTGACTTCATTCTCACTCTGAAGAAGCCTGGAACATGTCACACAAAACATCAGCCAGAAATATCTTGGTTGGATCACAGCCTATTAGCCTGGAAAATATTTTGTTCGGTAGTTTGGGTTAAAGTATTTTAAATTTTAAAACTGGAAATAATTTTTATTGAAGAAACTTCACTATGTTAGTTAAAAAGTTATGTCCAGAGCCACAGCACAAATTGTCCTGCCTCTCTTTTTAAGGAAACAAAAAAGTAGACAAAACAGCAATAAACACTCCTAAGTAAAATATGGGATTTTCTTTCTTTTTTTTTGCTATGTTAAGTCAATTCAAAAATTTTACATTAAAAATGTATAGATATCTACTATAATATTAGGGATATAATATAAATAGTAGAATTTCTAATTAGATTATTCCGTGCTTTATTATATATCATTTGATGTATATAATAAACATCAACTTATTTGCAGAACATGCTTTCAATATTACAACTAATGCATTGTATTTGCAATAAAAAATAGAATCTGCTTCTCTGGTACTACCAGTGCAAAGAAAAATAAATGCCTGGTATTAATTAAAAAAATACACAGAGGGCCATTGCGAGGTATATTCGGTTAGAGGGGTATTGCGGTTGATTTTGCGGACTAAAAAAAAGTATGTGTATGTATATTTTTTTATATAGGAAGACAGGTTTGAAAAAAGTTAACCTGGAAAAAAAAAAGTTTATCACCTAAACGTTTGCAAAGCAGCAATAATTTTAGAAAAGCAATATATAACAGAAATGTAGTAAAATGTTTTTGAAAGGTTTGAAAATTAAAAAAATTTTTTTTAAAAAGATTATTAATAATAAGGTGTGTCACTTATTTTAGTCTCAGGACCGTAACATGGACAAAACAACATATTTTGTATTTCAATTATATATAGATATATATATATATATATATATATATATATTGCTCGTTTTGATGATTTTTTGGAGTAGGTTGCTGTTGGCTCTAGCGTGTTTTTGCTTGGGATTTGTGAGGTGCTTTGTATAGTTCATTCTTTGAGACAAACCAACACTGAGGTGTCCTTGTCTCATTCTCAAACCTTTAAAAAAAGTTTTTTTTTTTATTTGTAAACCTTTCAAAGATATTCTACTACATTTCTGTTATGTATATATTTATTTATTCGTACCACTTAATTTTAAAGGAAACAAAGAAGTGTAGTGTTACTCCCATTCAGTATGTACATATTTTTCTTGTTATTATTACTATGAGAATGTCTTTTAAAAAATCAGTGTTGGATGATGATGGATTGAAGTCAAAAGAAATATAAAAGGTCACTTTTTTTCCAAATTACTCATCTTATTAGAGAAGACATATTCTAAGAGAAGGTTACAAAAGGAATAAGAAACCAATACACTGAATCAATTATATTTATTCAAAAGGAAAAAAAACTAATCCTAATTCTTTGCTCTTGTATTTCATACTCATTGTTTCCCTTAATTTGTTGTGTATTATTACTTCATAATTAATTCCTGTACATTCATTTTTATCTCATGTTTTTCGTACCAGCACTATTTGCATGCCAAGCTTGTCAAACTCGCTGCAAGTAGCTGTATGAGTTTTGCCTCTGCCTTCTGCACTTTTCAATATTCATGACAATAAAATGCATTTGAGTTTATATTTTACCATTTTTTGACTTAATATATAATTAATTACATTGGTGCATTTCATATTGTTAATGCACTTTCCTGATTTGTGCATAAAATCTGAAAAAGACGATGTTGTTTGTAATAGTTAATATTATTGAAAACTTATATAAAATTTGTTTGATGCTTCCTTGTTAATTCGAATGATCAGAGTTCTACTTTAATCTATAATGCGTTTGAGTTGTTGTTCTTTGTGTGATGTGATGACATAGTCACAGAAATTTTTTTTTCACTTTTATTTTGGGGGGGGGGGGGGGGGGGAACAAATTACAATAACTTGCTTACGTTAATATAGCCTCCTTTTCTATTTTTGCTGTCCTCTTGCAGCATCATTAACACTAGATTTAACAGACCAGTCATTTTGACTCTTTCAAAGCGTCCATTTTTTTGCATAATTTGTTACTACAGCGAACCTTGTTATCATGACACCTAAAAACTTTCTACAGTCACAAATAAGCGGAGCAACATCTTAGCAGGAATTACTTCAAAACACGAAATTTATAGACCATATAATGTAATAACACATTTTTGGGCTCTATTAATCATTTGATATTTTAAATTAGATTCATTTACCGTCATTTTCTATTATTTAATAAGACAAGGGAAGAACATTAAGAAAAGATAATTTGCTTTTTATTTCACACTAAAATATTCTCCAATAAGGGTTTGCTTACTTCTTGATTTACAATTGAAATTTTTTCTGTGTATTTTGTACAAAAAGTCAAAATCTTCCTATTTAGCTTCTTCAATCGAAGAACGACATGAATGTAATGTTTTACTGGCGTAGATTAAGTTTCTGCTCCATTTTCTGAGGATAAAACAATGGCTTGATCACGTTCCCACACATCTGAAACAATTTTGCTTCTTGATACTTCGGCTGAAGTCGAAACAATATTGTCCATATCGACATGTTCACTTTCAAAGGAACAAGTTGAAATGGTGTTCTATATTACAGCGCATTAAGTGATTTTACCATATCAGACAGGAAGCAATTGTAAATTGTAAAACCCCTTTACTTTTGACCACTATCTGACTGGACCGTAAAAGCAAATTCCTTCTTTTCGATCACAGAAAGATGCTTTCTAACAAATTGCCAGTCTAAAAGAGCTTAACATGAGGGCACTCATTTTTAAAAGCTTATTTGCAATGACCGTTCAACTTCAATTGCAGTTGAGCAGCCATAGTGGAAGTGATTCTCCCTGCCCTGTCTTCCTAAACTCTTTCTTACTGGAAATTAAAATCTGTGTACCACCCTAGAATTTCAGAAACAAGTCAAGTTTCAAAATGGATGCTTTCTTTCTCCTTATCAAATGGATGCTTTCTTTTCCCTTATCATATGGGTGCTTCCTTTTATCCTTTTTCGGTACTGCTGAGTAGAGATTTAATCCTATGAGCAATGAGAATGAAACTTGTCACTCTTTTCTTGTGCCTGTCAATGTTGACAAATGTAAAAATTCTTTCTGTACTTCAAATCCTTAATTTGGAGAAGTTCAAGTAAACCTGCAGTGCAACTTTATCTTTCCACCTGTCGCTTTCAACCCTTCTGTGCATGCCTTGCTGGCTCGAAATTGTTAGGTTCAAGAGGGGCTGGGGACTTTCTTGACTATGAGTTGATAACACTTGTCACTAATCCATTCTCAGGAGTTCTAGGATAAACTATTCGTGAACTTTTCATTATTTTTCTAAAAGGTTTCGGTTTTAAAAAAATCAGCCCCGTTTTAATAATTTGAAGTGTTGTCATAAACAGAGTGGCATAACAAAGTAGTGTTGGGAATTGCGGAGTTATTTAACATTAAAATTATATATTGCGAGTTCGGGACTTTGAAAAAGTGACGTGACATCAGTACTGACGTGTCATCTGGGTGTCGTGAAAACAAGGTTCGACTGTAATTATAGTGAAACTTTCAATTGCATTGGCTTTTCCTAATACACGGTAAGTAGGACAAGTGAATGTGACTGAAAGTTTTATTATAATTAGTAGCGAATTGATGTAAAATGAAAGTTTAGAAATGGTTGAAAACGGCCTGGTAAATCTAGTGTCAAAGTAATAAATAACGCTAGATGATTATGACTCAGAATAATTTCAAAAGTAATCTGTTTTTGCTATAGTAAATTTGACGACACATTTCAGTGATGAAAATATGCTGCATTATCTGTTCTCCAGATATGGCAAACTTTTCTCCTGTAACTGTAAGAAATTTAGTATGTGAGAACATCTCACCTGTGTTTCAAATTATATGAAAGTTCAATAACTATATGGGTGGGGAATATCAAAGAACTTTTGTTAAAAGTACAATTTCATTGTTCTATGCATCTTTATTATTATTACTATTGTTATTTTGTAGAATAATTTTTGCATTCTAATGGTATCAGGAAAGTTTAATGATTTACTGCTGTGTATTAATTATTTTCATTTATTTACTAAAAAGGCATATCATATAATTCATAAATACAATACTTATCCTCAAAGATTCTTGTAACATGAATAGTATTTATTTATTTTTATAAGGTAAGTTCAAAAAGTCTCTAAATTTGTATCTGAATTTCATTGTGTGTAGGTAAAATATGTAGAAAGGAATTTTTAAATCTCTTGTGTTGCAATTATGAATCATCAAAAACCATAGTTTGTATGGGTTATGGAAATCATGGAAAAAAAAAAATAAATAAATAAACTTCAAACCTGGAAAAGTTATGGAAAATTAATATTTTGATTAAAAGTCATGGAAATTTATTTTAGATCATAGGAACATTGTTGTTACTGATCAAACTTCCTAATCAAAAATTTTTTTAACTGTACAAAAAAAAAAAAAAAAAACTATCCTATCCTATATTTTTGTTGTAGGCGCTAAAAGATTGTGGTTCCATTGAAAATCGTCTTCGCTAGCAATAGTGCCCTATTTTATCTGCACATGGTACCTTCATATTGCTTTAGAGAAATGTCTTGATTTTTCTTTTTCTTATAGTTATTTTTTTTTTCAATAACGGCAATTAAAATTTTAAATCCTCAATTGCACTGGAAAACGTAAAAAAATTAACTAATGCTGCCATCATATTTTTCATTTTCCCTTCAATCAAACACAGGGGTCGCATTCCCCCTAAAATTCCTAAAATTCCCAAAATTTTTTGCAGCACCTAAAATTCCTAAAATTATACCAAAATTTTGCTCATGTTCCTAAAAAAATGCTTTTCCTGCCGCTCACTTAAGTGGGACTCAAAGTTTTCCTATATCCCCTATATATATTTTTAAAAATTAGGGAAAAAACTCTGTATTTCTACTGTAGACACTAAAAACTTCACTGAAAATCGTCTACGCAAGCAAGAGCGCCATGTTTGGTCCACAATTAATGCCTTTCTTACTGCATTAGCTGAATGCCTTGCTTTATGTTTGTTACTTTTTATTTCAATAACAATGATTTTCAAGTCCTCAATTCTATTGGAAAATTTAAGTTAATTAACCAATGCTGTCTTCAGAGGCGTAGCTAGGGTTTTCAGCGCCCGGGGACAACCGAAGATTTTGCGCGCCCCTGTGGCCTAGGGGTGCCCCAAAAGGGAATTAAAACAACTTTTATGCTTCCTAAATGATAAATAGCTCTAAAAAACAGCCTTTTTAACTTTCATTTTTATGAGCTACATTGTAAAGGAAATACAGGGCACTTTGGCTTCGCAAAATTATTTGTCTGATTTCTAACGCACTCCTGTGCTACATTGGTCATTCCCAATATGATTTGCGATGCTCCCACTTTTTTGTCGAACATATTCACACCACTTCAGTTCAAATAATTTTCTTTTCGCATTTAAAAATAAAATGACTTAACATTAAGTTGGCGCCCCTTGACGCTGCGCCCGGGGACAACTGTCCCTCCTTGCCCCCACCTAGCTACGCCACTGATCTCCAATATATTTTGCATTTTCCCTTTCATCAAGCATGGCGGCTACGTGAACAAAGTTGCCATGTTTGGTCTTTCACGAAGCTTGAAGTAATAAATAAGACACCAAGTGCATAAGTTTTTGGAAGGAGGATTGCGTGTTTATTGCAATGAAAACAATGTAAAATGGAATAAAAAATTGTTATTTTTCTGCTTAAAAAAATAATTGACGTTTAAAATTTAAAATTTTTTTTTTATTTAAGAAATTTTTCCCTTTTATTTCTATTTATTATTAGTTTTAAATTTTGGATAATAAGCCTAAACTACATTTTGCCTTTTGTTCTTTTTTTTAAATTTAAATAATGGGCACTACATAATTCCTTTTTAAAAAGGCAAGTTTCTTTAATTTTATTTTCCACGAAGCAAATAATTTAAGCTAGGGTTTTTTCTCTATAAGCATGCAATTAGAAAATTCTATTACTGTTCACCTGGGGAAATAATGCTTAAAACGTTTTTAAATTACAATGACAATATGCCGCAAAATACCCCTCGCACTGAAAAAGTCCTTCCCGAAAATTAAAGCAAAGATCTTATCTCTTTTACCTAGCTGAAGTTTCACAAGAATCCATACAAAAAATATAAAGCTCTGAAGCACGAAAAAATAATTATAATGATAAAAATTCTATCAATAACTAATTTTATGGCAGCAACAATTTGAGAAAATCAACTCCACTTGAAACTCGTGTATCAGCCAAGACCTTTTTTATTTAGCATAGAGCCAACAGGAAGATATTTCTCCTTAATGTTGGTTCTGCAGTAATTAAAGTAATTATTTAAAATCTTAAACGTTCCCTTTTCTGACCATTTTTTCAGGACTTTAAATTTTTCGACAGGAATAAAATTGTATAATTTCTCCCAAAGTTTGCAGGCAGTAAAAGTAATCACTAGCACTCTACAGACCGTTGTTGTACATTTATTAAAATTCAGAATCAAATCACTACAGCACTCTTCTTGGTTTCTATTACATTGTTAAAATCTTGCAATTCATTGCGCAGGGTCCCGCAATATTTTTTGAAATCCCACTCAAAAAAAGTTTTGTTTGGGCTTAAATTTTAAAAATCCCATTTAAAATTTTGGTCAAGGTGGAAAATCCCACCTTGTATTTTCCCCCAGTGTGAACCCTGTTGTGAGCAATTGAAAGCAAAGCACAATTATTTGGGCTTGCCTCATTGGTTCATTAAAGAATCCTTATTAATAATATCCTGTGGAATGCTGGTTCCCCTTCAGCAACTGTTGTAGGAATTGTGTGAAAGATTCTGATCACTGTTTGTTCCTAAAAATATTCCTTTAAGTCTTAATTTTAAAATGTTGTTTAAAAATATTTGGGCCCTTCCTGTTTTTCGCCAATGTTTTCAAACATTGTTTTGTGCACATTAGGGTCTTAAATGAAAGTATAGGGGAAAATATTGATTGCACTTACATACTGGTGGCAAGTTGAGAGATAAGTGTGTCTAAATGTGCTAAGAGATGTAAAAGAAATAATACAACAACTTGACCGTTTTATATTAAACGGTTTTGATTCATGTATTAAATCAAACTCCTTATTACTACTCCTGTCTGCAGATCATGAAATAAATTCAAAAGTCATTAAACTAGAAATAGATTATGAAATTTTACAATAAATTGCCCCTAAAATGTTCCTAAAATTTTGCAGAATGTTCCTAAAATTCCGCTAAAATTTTGAAAAACTTGACTGCTACCCCTGCAAACATGGCGACTGTGTGAATATTGAGGTCATTTGCCAAGATGGGAAAGTAAATAAGACGCCAAGTGCTAAAGTTTTAGAAAATAGTATTGTATGTTCATTGAAATATTGGAAACATTGAAAAATATAATAACAATTCTTATTTATTTTATTAAATTCTTTGTATATATATTTTTTAATTTTCCTTATCCACATTATTTTAAATTCTGAAAAATGACATTGGGGCAAAAGCTTACATATTTTCCCCATGTTATATCCTAAAAATATCTTAATATGAATGAAATAAAAATAAGACATTTGGAAAATACAAATACCCACACTTTTTTCCCTTCTATTAATTTGATTCATTAATGAAAAATTAATCAACATTAATAAAAATAAAAAGGAATGATCTGGATAAAAAGAAACTCTAGTGCTCATATTGCAATCTTTTAACAGTGCTAAAGGAAGGGCGCAGTAAAGAACTGAGGAAAATATTTAAAACCTGGGAGGGGGTCATTCTTTCTTTCTTTTTTGGTACAATTCCAAGATTTTTAAAATTATTTTTATTGTTATTTACTGGTTAAGTGCCCACAATGGACAAACTTTTTTTTCGAAATCATTAAATCTCTTACTTTTAAAATTTTCAACATATTTTACTAATTCTGACTTGCATTCAACATTCATACTAAATTCTAACTAGCTACTCACATACATTTTAATGATGAAAAAATATTCAGCTCACTTAAAATTTAAAAGGAAATTCTGCATAAATGAAAATGGTAGAAATGACGCTACACTAATTTGTGTATTACACTAGAATACCCTGATAGATACATATATATATATATATATGTGTGTGTGTTTGTGTGTGTGTATTTGTTTTATAGTGGGAAAAAACATGTATTTAATTCTTTGTTATTTCAATCTTGATAAATAGTTTTTTGTTTGACAAAAGAAAAAAAAAGCCCTTTTAGCCCTGCTGATTCCTGAAAAAGTGACAAGGTATTAAAAGTGACAAAGATCGAAAAAAGTTGTTGCTAAAGCCCTGGATTAATGATGTATACGTGTCATTCCCGATATTAATTGTTTCATTTGACAGAAAATTTTTTGGATACCTTTTTTTCTTTTTTTTTGAATTATTATATTATATTACTTCTTTTATTATTAATATTTTTAACTGTAAAAACTTTTGCAAACATTTTTTTGCATTTTGAGTATTATTAATATAAAATTTCTACTTAATGTGGCTAATACTTTTTTTATTCAAAAAATATTAAAGTTTTGACAAGTGGAAATCACAAAAAAAAAAAAAATAAATAAAAAATAAATAAATAAATAAAATAACAGAGCTTTTAGGAAAAAGTACTTTTGGAATTTTCTCCAAATGTATGAAACTTTTCTAATGCTATTTTATTAACTCATAATTATTTATTCTTTTAATGCATGTCAATTTTTTTTTTTTTTAATTTTCTCATTAATGAATAATGCAGAATTATGCCTCCCATCAACCCAGAAACTATTTCATCGAAGCCTGAGAATTTGAATTTCTTTATTACGATCTTATTCCCTTTTTCTTCCTCTCCGTCCCCCCTCTCCTAGCCAAATGCATTAGTGTTTAAGTGATATCAAATGCAACATAAGCTCATATGTTTCGAAATATTTACATGCATGTTATGCATTTTTTTCATACAATTTATGGGAGTGAGAGTTCTAATCATTTAGAAATCGGTCAAGTTTTTTTTTTTCACAGGGCTACTTCCTATTTCCAGTTGTCTTTCTTTTTTTTTTTGTAGATATATATTTTTTAAATCTAGCATTTTATTTATTTTCTTCGAAAGATTTTACAAAGAAAGGAAAGTTTAAAGTTTAAGCCGGACTGGATTTAAGGATATAAAAGGATATAGCAGGGGGGGGGGGGGGGCTAGCCTGACTACCCATTGGTCCTCAGGTCAGTGTGCCTTCTCTGAAAAGCTTTTTCAGCATTTTTGCAAATGACCCTTGGAAGGGACCTCCCCCCAAGGTCGCCTTGCAGGAAGTCAAGGTTGGCACCCTAGTAAGGTAGCCAGTCTGCCCCTGGGATGTTGTAGTGAATTTCAGCATTTGAGGAGATTTGAAAGTCAACAATTCACAAGTATTTTGTATCTACCAGCTCGGGCTGTCAATAGCCAAAGATGGGCCCCATATCAGATCGCTACCAAAAATAAGAAAAAGAAAAAGTAGGAATGGGGAAGATAATTGTGTTGCTGCATTTCATGTTAGTTCTTTGGTTTAACCTAATGACCAACCATCCAGCATTCAGTGATGTAGCAAGGGGGAACAGAAGTATCATAATCACAAATTATTTATATAGACAAATTGCATGCTCCTTTTAGGCAAGATAAAAAAACAGTATATTTAAGCCCAAAAAAAGAGGTGGGGATGGGAAGGTTTTGATTTGGTTCCTCTATTACCATCGCTGTGAAGCAAAATTAGCTCTGTTTAACCAAATTTGAGACGCACACAAACACAGTCTAATTTCAGCTTTTGTCTGAATAACCCTCCCTCCCTGCAAGCATTTCTCACAATGCCACTAAGTGCATTTAGCTTATATTTGGTTATAAGCAGGCTGAGCGTGAAGTGTCCCTATTGTTTGCTAGAGTAACTACAGTTTAAAATGGAGTCCAGACCGCTAAGACATGATCAGAGGTACTATACTGATCAGTAACATCCATGTCCTTCTGGGGATTTAAGCACTTTTCTATGGCATGGAAGTCTTGTGCAGCTCACGTATAATGAAGAAGAAATATTAACGTAAAAAAGAAAGTGCAATTCCAAAACAAGTAATTAATGTTAAAACAGGGAATAGGTGGAAAACTTTCTAATGTACTGGTGATGCTTTTAGGTTCTGATGCATCTCATTTCTTTTTCCTCACCTAGCTAGAGAAAAAGACTTCATTTTCTATGATTGCTCTTTCATTATTAAAATTGGGAAATGCCATGTCAATGTTTAAAATGATTCAATGTAAAAAAGTTAACAATGCTTTGCATCAATAACAATACTTTGACTTATCTTATTTCCCCTTGATTCATAGGATGGGCCACAGATATAATCTTAGTTGGAAAATAAATGGCTTTTATGCACTTAATTGACTGCTACTCAGCAATGAGAGCTTAAAATATTTCTGAATTGAAAAAAGGGATCTTTGTTACTCCAAATCATGTGTAGGCAATATTTTGAGATTCTAGGCTTTAGTAATAAAACATTATTTCTTATTATTTCCAGTATAAGAGATATGGTGTTGTTCATAAATATTATGCTTCAAGGGGGGAGGGGGGTTCTAGAAAGTGACAGTTCGGGAAAAGGGGCGAGGAGGGGGGTAACCAGAAATGCAACATTACACATTTTGGTTTCTACAAAAACATTTAAAATCAGCAAAATTCATTTTTTAAGTTTTTTTTTTATTTTCATAGTTTGATGTTTCAAGTTTCATTGATCCTTTTGTAAGCTTTTAAGATAAAATTGCGTGGGTCATTTTTTCAGAAGTCTAACAAAAAATTTACTGTTCTATACTAATGATCTTTCGTGTTCTAAACCTTAACCTCATTTTATACAAATTAAGTACACATGTAATCATTACACTCAAAAATGGCATTAAAGGTCTAAAAATTAATTAGAAGCATGACCAATAACGCAATGCTTTGTTTCTGAACTGCAAGTACATATGCTTATGTAATATAGCATGACATATGACAAGGTGGTAGGAGGTATGATGAAGTGTGACAGTTTGTGACAAAGGGGGGAGGAGGGGTCAAATATATTGAAAAAAATGTACATCATTTAGGAACAGTCCCTAGACGAGTAAGATGATAACTTTTGTGCTATAAATCAGAAAGTAAAATGCAATGCATATTGCTCAGAAGTTTTTGAAGAGATTGCAGACACTTGTTTCGGGTTGCAAGAAACTCTTTTTCAATGCAGAAGAAGTGAGCTTGTTGGATGTTTTACACCTTGAAGCTCGCTACTTCCGCATAGAAAAAGGGTTCCTTGCGACTCTGAAACATGTGTCTGAAATCTTTTGAAAAAAAAATTGCATAATATACATTCTAGTTTACTTTTTTATCAGTTACAGTATATTTCTTAAGCATTATTTTATATTCGTTCGATTTTAGAAGTTGAAAAATTTTAGTATTCCTTGCTGAAACTAAAAATTTGAATAAAGAACACATTTTTCCATGTTGAAATTCAAATGACACATTGATCTTGTTTCGTCTTCTGCTCTTAATCTTGAACCTTTCTTTAAATTCTCTTTCATAATTTTAATATTTGTTTTCTTTTTTGAGGCATAAGTCTACATTTGCTGGTATAAAGCAAAAATTAAGGACATTTTATGATTCTGTAAAAGAATATACTGATGCAAAAGGAAGAAAGCTGTCTGTGATATTCAACAAATTGCCTTCAAAGACGGTAAATATGTAAAATTCATATACGATTTGTTACACACACATATATATATAAGGCTTCATATACACATATACAGTAAAACCTGCAAAGTTGACCACCTTTGTAAGCTGGACATCTGTTTAAGTTGACCACTTTTGTCAGGAACAGAATTAGCCCTGTATTATATAATGTAAGGAAACCTTTGTAACTTGACCACCTAAGTTGACCACCTGCCTATATTGACTGCTTATGTGAGCGAAATTTGGGTGGGAGTATTATAAAAAACCCTATGTAAGTTGACCATCTAATTATTTCAATGTTTATTTGTTTATTTATTTTTGCAAAGTTAAAAAAAAACGAAAATAATTTCTCCTGGATATTTTTTGTGCTATAATGTTAGACCAGTATCTGTCTGGATGGATGAAACATCACTATAAAGTAAGCCTAAACCTCTTTGTAAGTTAACCATATGGGGAAACTACCATGAGCACTCTTTTATTCTTTAAATAAGTATCCTCTTTTTTTTTTAATTCTAGCTGATGAAGCCATTTTGAAGAATTATGCACTTTTAGGAAATCTTTACCATCATATAAGTAACTTACATAATTAATAAGATATTTATCTAATTTTAACAAAGTACTTTTCTTTTGAAGTTGTATAGGATACATTGTGAGTCATTCAGGTTAGATTTCTCTAATGATATTTTAGATAATTCTGAAAAAAAATTGCTATTTACTAATTTAAAGTAATGTTAATACTTTAATCTATACTTTAATTAGTTGCAAATGAATAAATGCATAATGGAAGAAATGCCAAAGAAAAAATCTCCACCTTCTATTTGACCACCTGTCTAAGTTGACCACTAAAGCAGGGCTGCCACTCTTCCGTCCTGGAGACGGAAATCCGTCTTTTTACGATGATCCAAACGGAACTTTCCGTCACGCAAATTATTGGTTTAAAAAAATTGTAAAATAAAAATTATGGTTTGAAAAAATACTGAATATTCGCCCCCGTCAACTTGAATTGTTATTGAAATTATAAAGAAGGAAAGAAAGCAAACAATCAGCAAAAATTGCTTTTGAAAAAACGAACCCTTTAAAAAAAATCTCGATCGAAAAATTGAATGCGAGCACAAACCCCTCAACTTGGATTGTTATCAAAATTATAAAACAATGAACCAGAGGTGATTGTATTTCGGTTATACACCAGAACTCCGGTGTTTTTCCGCATTGTAATACCGGAAATTCCGTATTTTTAAATTTTTAAAAATTACCGATATCGGCAATTTTTTAAGAATTGTTTTAATTTACTCCATATTTTGGACGACGCCGATTACTATTAATAATTGGAACAGAAGCATTTATTAATTCACATAAAAGGAAGAAAACATCAAAAAAAAAAAAAACAAGGAAAGTGGACGTAAGCAGCGATGCCGCGGACGCGCAAAAGCGCGAAAATCGCAAAAATCGGAGACGGGGATATGAAAAAAATATATATTACGCGTCCCCCGGGTCGCGTGATTTTCATCGCGGGAGAAAAAATAATTAATCGAGTAAAATATATAAAAAATCGATAAGCAAAATTATTTTTTGCTCGTCTTTGACCCGCATTTTTCTTGCAGCTTTTTTTATATGAAGAGAAGGTGGGAAAACGGCGCTGTCGCGGCTTAGGTAAGGGAAACAATTGAACAATTCGGAGATTCAATGCCCAAAGATTTCTTTAAGGATATAATCAGCTTGATGTTTAACAAGTTCGGAAATATGCGTTTTTTTTTAATCTGATGGTATGAAAAGGTTTCGTTTTCGCGATTGAGAATTTTCATTAAGTGTTCGTTTTCGTGATTACGATTTTTGCTGAGCTTTTATTTTGAATTAAAATAATAAACAAAATTATCCTATTTAATTTGTGCCTTATTGCATTCCCTATTTAGAGAAAGAATGCTACACAGTTCATGTAATCTACACTGCGGAAAATTCGCGAATCTGGCATTCGTCTAAAAGTTAATGACTTTATTTTTAGCTTTTAAATATGGGATTTTTGTTTTAATTCTTGGTAGAATTGCTATCGAATCAATTGCTAATTGCATTGGAAAAAAATTCTTGTCATAAAAGGTTTATACTTCATTTATATCTCAGGAATGGTAGAGTTCCACAAATACCGGAAATTGTTTTGCTCAATTTTCCTAAATTGTTTACCCTCATTTTATTTTTTTAACTTTCTATTGCAACAATAAGTATTTCTTGGTTAGTTGGAGCAATACTTTAAAAATTACGTAGGCCTAATTTCCATGTGCAAGCAAAGAAACGCATGCGTTCCTTTTTGCGCAATATTTCTGCATCCTTTACGGGAATCGTATTTTTTTCATTTCACTTATTTTGTAGGTTTAATTAAGAAGTAAAGAAATAAAAGATGTTCTTATTTTTTATCAAAATTTTACCGTTTATACTTGCGTATAAGTAGATTCGCATGTAAGCCGATCCGCCAACTTTCAGACAAAGAAACGGAAACCCTCGTGCAAGTCCGACCTCCATACTTTCAGAGAAATATCGGGAACCTTTTTGCTGCAGATTTTTAGACACAAATTATTTAAAATGAAGATGAATGAAATGCAATGACAATTGGAAAGTTTCAATTTGCGATTGTGATTTTTGTAAAGGATTCGTTTTTGCAGTTATGTCTCTTGTTAATTGTTGCTTTTATTCTGAATTAATAAAAATAAGTTTCTGCGCTTTAATTTCTTGCAATATTACATTTAATTTATTTTTGTTAAAACAAGCTCCACTAGATCAATTACGCAAAATTCGCGAATCCGAATTTTGTCGTGGCAAAAATAGATGTATTAAATGCATGTAGATAATTTTAATAACGTTTCTTTAACGCTCTAATGATTATTTAGATGTTATTGCATTATTTCATTTAATAATCCACACATTTTATTAAAATAGTACACGAATTTTTAAAACTATTTTTCTGTTTGTCCTATATTTACTACATTTTCCATTGTGACCCCTAGTTAAAATAAGTAGTTTTATCCATTTCTGCTTGATCCCAGTACTTTTCATAAAGTACAACCTTAAAAGTACAATCACATTTCGCCTTATATGTCTGACATTACAGTACCTTAGTATCTATTAAAAAAAATCAAGGTTCAGGAATTTTTATTTTTTTAAATTTCAGGAAATGCACATTTTTACTGCTACCACCAATGATATCTTTAGAACCATGATATGCAGTGCCGGATCTAGGGCGAGGCAAGCTGGGGGCCCGCGCCCCGGGCAGCACTTTTGGGGGGCGGAAAAATCAGCTGTAATGCACAAAATAAAAAAAAGGCGAAGAAGAAAGAAATAAAAGAAAAATAATTAAGAGAATTTTGCTTTTGGAAGAAAATTAAAATCCTAGTTCGGCGTTCCGATTTGATGATTGATCAGCTATTTTGCTAACGATTAAAACCAATGAATATAATTATTTATTTGTATTAACTGTTGGAAACTCTAAAATTTTAAGTAGGGGGCAGAAAATTTCGCAATGTCAAAATTTTAGAATTTAAAATTTAAAAAGTCAAGGTCCCTCCCCCTTGTAATCATGAAATACCGTATGCTATGCTCAAATGGTACCAATATTTTTTCTTTTACAAATTTTCAAAGCATCCTTTTGGGAAGAGAGGGGCGAGCTTGTAAGTGTCGTTCAAGAAGGCAGATACAGAACTCTTCGATATGGGCGTTAGAAAAAATGTGGGGTCCTGGCCCCTGGATAAAAGAAAAATGCCAATTTTGTACTGCATTTTTATGAGTAAAAGCGTTTAAATTTTAAAAATATTTCTATTACGCTTCTTTTTATTTTTTCCTAATACTTCTGCAATCCCAATGTGTCTCCAATCCCAAATGTGGCTCAAAATTCACTATTTAGCATATAGTTTTCAAAATTTTCGGACCCCCTTCAATTGTCGGAATTTTATAGCTCTAGTTTTTGAAGTGTGGCAGCAGTACTGCTGAAAGATTTAAATATATTGTGCGCTTCTTTTTCTCTCCCTGCGAAACTGTTTGATTAAATATATTGAATGATATTTTTACATCAGGAAGCAAGAATTTTTGGCTTTTTTGAAGAAAATATTAGTACATTCAAATATGTGTGTATCTTTAAAAAGTCCGCATATTTGTAAAAAAAATTACGTGATTTGGCTATTAATGTGTAGGGTGAAAAGTTCAGTCTAAAAATTTTTGAAGAGTGGCACCCCTGCACTAAAGTGCTACACCTCAAGTGGTCAACTTAAACAGGTTTTACTGTCTATGTATTTGGACTTTTTTCTTTATGAGTTTATAAACAATTTGGCTGAAAACAATTGAATATTCTGAAATGTACAACACAAAATTTATGGAATTTACAAGTAGAACTGAAAGAACTATTTTCTTGACTGAAACAAAAATATAGTATGGATCCTATCAACACACAAACACACGTGATATGTATAGGTGTCTATATGTATACATATACACAGTGTGTCAAATAATTTTTAAGACTAGGTTTTTAAAATAAAATAAAAACTAGTAATTATATTTTTAAAAGTATTTTTATTCAAAATAAGTTCTTTCGGCTTACAGCGGTGTAACAATGATTCGAATGCCTGTTCCAGCTCACATTGTGCCTACAAAGCTCACGTTAAAGCTGTTTGTACACAGAGTGTCAAAGAATTTTTAAGACTTCAGCTGGAACTAAGCTTACAGTGGCACTATATGTGTTTGCAATCATTCATGAAACTTCTTAATTATCAGCTGATCCACTACCAAAACCTCTGTTCATTTGTTTACTATATTTTTTACTCTGATGACAGAACAACTATATAAACAGCTTCTACGTGAGCTTTGGGGGCAGTCCCGCAATGTGAGCTGCAACAGGAATTTGAATTGTTGTTAAACTGCTGTACCAAATGTATTGAAGATGAAAAAGCTTATTTTGAATAAAAATACTTTTAAAAATATAATTACTAGTTTTTATTTTATTTTATAAAACCTAGTCTTAAACATCCTTTGACTTACTGTGTCTATATATATGTATAAGTGTGCATGTATGTGCGTATGCATGCAGTGCCAGACAGAAACCTTCAACATGTGTGAAAAAAGAGGAAAAGTGTGCAAATAATATTATTCATTTATGGTCAAATCTGAATTCAGAAACTCTGAATTCAGAAAATATATGCAGAATTTAAGAAGTTACCAATGGAAGTGATGGTTGAGTTTTAACCGGCATTTTACATGCTAATAACCGTATGAATATTGAAAAGAAAGAATTTTTCTTTTAAATAAGGACATTTAAAAAATCTTTCTCATCATTTAGGTTTTACCTGATAATTTTTATATGGATATGTTAGGAATTAAATGCTCATTTAAGGACATTAAAATATGAAAGCATGAGTTTTTATCATAAACCTCAAACAACCGTTAATAAATTGATTAAAAATGATGAAAATAAACAATGCACACCCAAAAAATGCTGAATGAGAAAATATATTCTGATTTTTTTAGGACTATCCTGATTATTATGAAGTTATTAAGAAGCCCATTGATTTGGATAAAATTGGCAATAAATTGAAGTCTGGCCAGTATGAGACATTAGAAGATATGCTGTCGGACTTAGTGTTGATGTTTGACAATGCTTGCAAATATAATGAACCTGACTCTCAAATTTATAAAGTAATTGTTTATTTTATTGTATGTAGGTGTTTTGCTATTATTGAGTCTGATTTAGTAATGTCTGTTTAGTAGGGTGGTCCAAAAAAGGCCCTTTTTAAAATAATTTTGATTTTTGCTGGTGCTACCCTCTCAAATGGTTCCATTTATGTAAAAAATAATTATTGTAAAGTTTCAGCTCATAATTTTAATATTTAGAGGTAGCAACCTCAAAGTTCTGCGTTTTTCGATTTATACCCTAAACAAGGAAAGAAACAAAACTTAAGCTAGGAAAAGAATTCAATTTCATTTCATTGAAATCTCCAATATTTTGCAAGTAGAAACTAATAATAATGCAACAAATATATTAAAACAACTATAAATGTGATTGTGCCAGTGCCTTCCAAACTCTGCTTTTTTACAATCTGGATATTCTCGACGATGTTCGACAACCTGCAAAAATAATCGTATTTGATCGTCAGTGTGTATTATTTTTCCATTAAGCTCTTCTACAAGAGATATACTCTTTCAGCATGATCATTATAACAACTGGGATTCCTTCAAAAAATTTTTAGTGCTTTGTGAAAATCCTCCTGAAGATCCCAGATTTGTGGATTTATCTATCAAGTCAACTCATTGTGTTAAATAATGAAGCTGACTACTTTGTCACAAAGTCCATTAATTTCATATCCATAAAATTCTGCAGCATAATCTAGGGTTGATTTTCAGTTTTACTTTTTCCATTTACTTCTTTCATAGCTACTATTCGATTGTCAAAAAGAGCCAAGATTGCATATCCTCTGATAAATACCAAAAGTGACTGGCTAATTTGTCTGATGCAATTTTGCTAAATTTGTCGTTAATCTTTTTTACAGCAATAAAGATTTCATTGAATTATAACCATTATATGGGACTTTTTGAGGTAAAGAAGCTGTAATCCTAGCTTTTAAATATGCACATATAGTGAAAATACATATCTTTTGCAATCCCTTTTCATCTATTGAAATGATGGTGAACTGGCAGAAGACATCCATATTTTAAGTCAGTACAAGATTTTGACACCCACGGAGCAAGATGCATAACTCCAAGTGCTACATATCTGATTCCACAAGCAGGGGTTTTGCTGAAACGTATTAAAATCAGTTTAAGAAATACTCTATAATCATCTCTTGAGTGGGAGCCATGCAGTAATTTATCAGCAAATTTAATTCAATTGTTTTTACATCAGCCACTTGTTGTCATTTCTTTTCTTTTGCTTTTTAACTTTAATAGTTTTATATATTTTTCATTTTTTAATGCATTTTTTCCCTGGAGTTTCTGCCTGAGCAGCATTTTTCATCTTTGTGTTGACAACTGTCTATTTTTCTTGAACCTTCTGTTGAGTATGTTCAAACAACTTCAGGAGAAAAAGCTATTGCCCAACTAGCATTAACTAGTATTTGAGACCAAAGTGAGGTTATGAAAAGACCATTTCAATATACAAATCCTTTCTAAATATCAAATGTAATAGATTTATGAAGATTTAAAATTTACATGGTCAAGAACGGATGATTTATTGACGTATACAGAAGAAATATGAATTTAAACTAACTTCACAGCAAAACAAACAATGTCTGCGTATACGTCACTCGATTGACAAATCATCATTAGGGATTGTGCTGTGAATTCCTCCTTTGTAGCTGCTCCTTTCCTCCAGTTGATAAGTTAGCTACAATATGAAATTTTCGAGATATTTCGATTGCCCAGTTTACCCCTATGCTCAACTAGCCACCCCTTTACACTACACTTACAGGAAATATTTTTATGTTTATATTTACAGAATATATTTATGGCTGCAGTTAGTGGTGCATATAAAATAGCCTTTTAATAATACAATTACTTTCTGTTAATAAAAATAGCAAGCTTAGTTGAGTTTAATTTAGTCCTTTGTCAATACAGTCTCTATTCCGCAATGATGGAAACTTCATCTGCATTGAAGTACCTCTTAATATTATTGAAATTTTTTCAAATTTTGTCTGATTTATTTTCAAATGTATTGGAACCAAATAGGAGGGTAGCACCAAAAAAATTTTCACCTTCAAAATTTTGGACCACCTACTGTTTAGTCATATTTTAGAAATATTATTAGTGCTTACTCTTTTGAGAATGTCGGAAGTTTTCTTAAATATTTATTTTTATATTTAGACACATAATGAATTAAACCTTAATTTAGTTTCTTCTACACTTAACTGTTTCTCTCTGTTGGTCTTAATAACATTTTTTTATCCTCTATAATTATACCTTTCCATATGCTGCATTTGCTTTTATGTACTTTTTTTTTTTTTTTTCAGTAGAACCTTGATTTACCAAGCTTTCTGTTAATCAAGCTGATAATGAAGTGCATTTTTAAATGATCCTTGAAAAGCATCACATTTTTTTGTTCACTGTTTGTGCTACAGGCTCTCCTGCCCTTAAAAAGTAGCCGATTTTTTGAAAAAAACGTACTGCATTTAGCAAATTAAAGTGTAGTGAATTTAAAAAACAAAATATTTTCTGAAAATTTATATTATTTAGGAAAATGCATCTTTCAGTATTTTAACTTAGTACAGTTTAAAAAATGTCAATTTGCCTTTTAAAATTTACTACTAGTAGTTGATTTCCTTTTTAAATTTGGCGTGTTGTTAAACATAACATACATTTTTATTTTTATCATTCTAAGAACATTCTGTTATTTTTATTTCGAAAGGTGATAATACAAATTATTACCTTTCACACAACTGGGGGAAGGGGTACACAAATAAAACGTTTAGACACATTATTAAAAAAATCCCCAAAAAAATCAATGGAGGGAAAAAATGAAATGAAATTTTGTACGCTCTTTTTAAAAATGAATGTAGTATGATATTATTATTATTACCTTAAAAATAAAGTTTTAGAGAAATGTGGCTTTTGTTTGAAATTTTCTCAAAATTCAATAAGTTACCTTGAGTTCAAGACAAATATTATTTTAATGACAAATGTTTTTGTTATCTGATGATTCATTGATTGTATTTATGCAATCATAAGAGCTTTATTACAGAAAAATATATGTCAAAAAAGCATCTGAAAGAAAAAAATTAAATAAAGAATAAATAAAATTTTAAAATAATAAATAAATTTTACGGTTCAAAATGCAATGTGCATTGAATTTTATTTGAATTTTTTATTTTGAAATGTTTTCATTTAATTAACTGCTTTTAAATGTTTTTATTATTAAATAATGCACATATTTTTAAAAAAATTAAAAGAACATCCGACAATAGCTAAAGTTCTTTCATCCCTTAGCTTGTTTCCTTCCAATGGTAAAAAGATTCCTTGTAGCCTCAGAGCCGTGATATTTCAGTATTTTTTTCCCTCAGTGGGTCACATGTCTGTTAGCTTTTGAACATGTTACTTCAAAAGTAGTTAGTAGGGTTATTAATTCCTCAGACAAATGTTTACCCTGTTTTCACTAAGTTATATAATAAATAATTTTCAAATATTAAACTGTGTTGTATTGTCTTTACTTCATTTTATCTTAGCTTGCAATTATTTCATGTTCAATTTTAGATTTTAAATTAATTTATTTATAAATTGAATAATTATAATATTTGTTTATTATCTGCATGTATTATTGTTATATGTCAACTATTTTAACATGCATAGTTTTCTATTTTTTATGATTGTAGTCTTTAAATTGTAGTTGAAATTCTTTCGAAAAATTGGACTTCTAAATTTTATTTTATTTTTACTAATTAATTTATTGTATCATATTTTTTGTGCTATGGGTAAATTAATTAGATTCTGAATTGTCTTTCTGTATGTGTGTGTAAATCATAATTGAATAAGTATTCACGTCTGTAACATTAATGCATATACTACTGTGCAAAGTTTGGTGATGTGATTTTCAAACACATAGTCCTAAAGTTGGAGTGAAGAGCATATAAGGATTAAAAAATTTCTTGTTTCACAAATTGTTAATGTATTTGTCTGAATTTCTTGTTCATTTTTTAGGATGCATTGACAATGCAAAGGATGACATTACAAACTAAATTAGAATTAACTGAAGATGCTAATAATGGTATTCCTGATGTTCGAGCCCTAGTGCAAGAATTACTGACAGACCTTTTTATTTCCACATATAACCATCAGGTACATAATTTTTAAAAATCATGTAGTTATTTCAAAAATGTTACTAGCACTTTCAACTAGGCACGTATTTTAATATTTAACCAAGTCTGTTCAGTACGTTTCTAAAGTATAATTCAACAATAATATTCACATATAAATAAATTCTCAGAAATGTATAAATATTTATGGGTCTCTTAAATTTAATACTTTTATAGCAGCATGCTATGGTAAAATGGTTTTGTGTGGCTATTATACTGATGTTTTTTTAAAAAATATTCTATTAAAATTGAAATTTAATTTTTAAACCGGGGTGTAAAACGTAGTTGCTCATCGTAAAATTTTGTGTAATAAAAAACTCATAATCTTGTTTCAGGTTTTTCAAGATCACTTAATACAAGTTTACATATTAAGACAATTAAACGCTAATCCCTCAGATACTTTTTCAAAATATCATTATTATTTATTAATTCTTGTTAATAAAAAAATTGTTTTGCAGATTATATTAACGTCAGAAAATGAGTAGTAAGTCAAGCAGCTTTTTAAACATTGCCAACTGTTCTTCTCAAAATTCAATATTTCAAATATTAGAATGTTAGTGCAGTGATTTCAATACATTTCTACAATTCTAGATTAGCAATTTTGGGCGTCCACTGATGATGTTAGAAATAGGGGGAGTTTCGAGACTTTTTGTAATTTTTTTTAACATTCAAGGTATAAAACTCATATTAGACTATTATTGATGATGGTAAAAGTCTGCTAAAATTTTTCAAAGATGAACTTCTAAAATTTCGTCTTTGATTATTTTTGAGGATGTGTGGGGATCGGGGCTGTTCCCCCGGAAATCTTTTGAAATTAAAGTCTTAAAAACGCATAAAAGGCTATCTTTGGTGGCGACAAAAGACGGTGGATTTAACAGCTCTCCCATGAAAATCTTTTAAAATTAAAGTTCGAAAATCATAATTTAGGAGTATATTGATAATGTTAGAGAAAGGGGGAGGGAGTTCTCTTTTTTTGTGAAATTCCAATTATTAAACAAACTAGGCTATATCTGGTGACATTATATGAGCTGAAAATTTTCCAAAATGAATTTCTAAAAATACAGTTTTGACAATTTTCGAGGATGTAAGAGGAAAAAATTTCTGGGGGCCCTCCCCCAGAAATTTTTTGAAATTGAAGTCTTAAAATTGCATATTAGGCTATCTTTAGTGACGCTAAAAGACAAGTGGATTCAGGGGTTCTCCACTGGAAATTTTTCGAAATTGAGGTTGCAAATTCGCAATGTTGGGCATTCATTGATGACATAAGAGAAAAGGGGGTTTTGAGGCTCTTTTTCTATTTTTTTTTTTCGAAATTTAAGTCTAATAAACTTACACCATTTTAACAACAAACCTGAAGAACAAGAAAAAAGGATTGTGTCAGTGTGTGTGTGGAAGGGAGGCAGTTTTGACTCTTGTTCAAATCACTTTGATTACCCTTCCCCATTGCTTTCTTTCATTTATTTCTTATAAAAATGCAGTAACAGTTCCCTTCCTTTCTTTTTTTCTTTTCTTTCCTTCCAAAAACAGGGTATTGCTTCAGACTGCGTTATTTTTTTTGCAGTGATACTGTATTTTTTTCCATTTTTTTTAATTTTAAATATCATGCCTCCTGAATCTTACTTTTGAAGTTTTACTTTTGGTGTGAATTTTCATTACAATGTTTTGAATCTCTCTCTCTTTTCCCATCAGTTTGTAACGTATTCCGACGGTCCATGCATTTTTATGCCCTTTGCTGTGATTTTTGTAATAATATTTAGATCAAAAAATTCATATATATTTACATAGAAATATAAAACTTTCGACTTCCCGACTATAAAGTGATTATGTTTATTTATATATTTAATTTTCTTTCATACTCAGGCTTGCATTCTGTTTCTATAATGTTTTGAATACTTTTTTTTTAATTTCCTCTAAGAAAGGTTTGAAACGAAATGCGCATTTCGGCATAATAATAATAATTATTATGTTAATGTTCCTAAATAATGTTTTAAGATTACAATTTTTTTCTTAATATTACAGAAGGAAAAAACTGTAATTCTTCCTCTCTTTTTTTTAACAGCAAAATTTTTCCTTATCTTTGTTTTTTTTTTTTTTTTTTTTTTCATTACTGAACTAAAATGCTGTTTTGCTTGACAAAAATATTTATTAATTATATCTGACAAGTTATGATCTAATATAAATGCAGATCTCTACCAAAAATTAGAAAGGAAAAAAAAACATAGGGGAGGGGAAAATAATTGTGTTGCTATATTTCATTTTTGACATAAATTTTAAAATTCTCACAAAATTATAGAAGAAACATAATTACTTAGCCACTAGCCTAGTATTTGCTTTAGTTTCATACCTACAAAGTAAAATATATTATGTAGATATGGTTGTTATTAGGCCTTGTTGATTATTTGTTTAATAATCAACTAGTCTGTATTCAAATTTACACTAGTACCACAATAAACAGTGTCAATACTTAAATAAAAGAGCACGAATACCCTGCCCATTGCTGGACGTTCCATTGCTACCATACCACATTCCTAAGGCATGAAAAAAATCCTCCTGAGACCTGGCATCCAATAAAAAGGATGTTTTGCTTTTTCTCCCTGTTGTCACAGATTTTATTTTAGCAAGCAAGACCTGGACTGGAATTATAAAGGAAGAATAGGAAATCATTTTTCAACTTTAAGAATTCGGAGTGCGTTGATTTTTTGAAAAACATCACTTTTAATGCCCAATTGTTCAGAAAAACTAATAGTTGAGAGAATATGTGTTTTTTATTTTGCTCAGGTCTCAGGAGGATATAGTTTAGTGCATTGTTTCCTTTGCTGTGATCTTATTAACCTTTAGGTTATAGCTCTTGAGCTTCCAAAAATCATCCACAGAACGGCAAAATTCCCGAATTCTTTCCCCCTCAGTGTAACCACGGGGGTCATGTTCAATCCTAAAGCTCCCATTATACCTCTTTTGAGTGTGATTGACTTCATTAGAAAGGTTGCCGTAAAATTAACTTTCTTTGGTCAGTCACTATTTTCTGCTCCCGATCGCCAATTCGAAGCAACTACACGATTTCTAAAGTTAATTTTCGAAAAGGTTAAAAAAAAGGAACAGAACAAAATAACAATAATAATGCAACAATTTGAAAAAATGAATTCCCCCTTTTTGTTTTGTTGTTTGAGCTGCAATTTATTTTATTTTATTTATTCTTTTTAAAAAATCTAATGGGAGTTTTTCTATGTTTGTCTAAAAATTTTTGCTGCTGACCAAGGAATGAGTACTTGTCACTATTCATTATGTTAGAGCTTCAATAGAATAGTTAGTCTTTTTGTGATTTTTCAAATCTGACATTTAATTTGCTTTAACTTTCAGGACTTGTACACAATTTGTTTACTTTTCGAAACGATTCTTAGTCTTCCTAAGTCTAAAATCATAGTCTAAAATCCCGAAGAGAGCATTTTATGTTAAATATCTAATATTTACTTATCCATAATTAGCAGCGCATAATTTTCCCTCTTATTAGAATATTATGTTTTTACTAAGTTTATTTTTTGCTTGACAGTATATATCACAGTCCAAAGTGATTATGAACAGAACAAGTAAATGAAGTATTAATATCATGAATATGAGTTAACGAATAGAAAAACCTTAAGCAGCAGTAAAACGGATTTACTTTATCCTAAGAAACATTTATTTTTTTTCCTTTTAAATATTTCTTATAAAACATAAGTGTGTGGCGGTCGACGTGTGAGGACACGGAGGTGATGGTGGAGAAGGTTGTCTGCCGGAGGCAGGGCCAGAACCTCGGACCTTCTTCATGGTAAGCCAGTGCTTCCATGCTTTGCCAAAAGGTACCTAATGGCCAGGACAGAAGATAGCTCTTGAAGGTGTCGAATCGGTCGAATCGTACCGCCACATATACTCCCCCTCCAGTGAACGAGTGAACGACAGTGTGGAGGTGAGGAGTGCACGATACCAACTATAGATGGGTGCGCCAGTGCCAGGCGTTCTGGCGAGATTGGAAGGCTCGTATCCGAGGTCGGGCGCTGATGAGAGCTTGTGGTCGAGCGCCTCGGTCGGGCGGATGAGTGCGAGTATTCTCGTGGCGCCATCTATGGGGTGATTGGGTCTCCATTCGTTGCGTGTAGTCACCGGGTCACCTGTGGCGGTACGATTCGACACCTTCAAGAGCTATCTTCTGTCCTGGCCATTAGGTACCTTTTGGCAAAGCATGGAAGCACTGGCTTTCCATCAAGAAGGTCCGAGGTTCTATGCCTGCCTCCGGCAGACATCCTAAACCATCACCTCTATGGCCTGCCACGTCGACCGCCACAAGTGCGACTGAACCAGAACACATTCAAGATACTCGCCAGACAGTAAATCAACGCTGAATGTTTCGCCAAGGCTAGTTTGTGAAGACAGGAAATGCTAATGACTCTTGATTATTTACTCGCCTCCTGTTGATTTCCTTTTGTCAGAAAGGGGACGAAAGGTCTGGTACATATGCTGTACCGCAGCCATAAGGAAGGCCAAATATTTGTGCGGTACATGAAATATACACGTCACATATTCAATGCATTTGGAATTATGCAATTGAATCAATATCCAAAGATGTAGGTATTATATTTTCACTGTGTTATTCTAGTTTTTAATTTCTTCTGGTCAAAAATTGTTTTTAGTTCATAGTAGGCACTTTTACTAAAAAGTCATGTTCTGCCTTGAATAAATTTTACTGCATTAAGTGATATTTTGTAGTAGGTTTAGAGTAAGATTTCTAAAATAGTGTTTATTTAATAATTGGTTTTGTAAATTATTTTCTTGCAGGATGAAGAAGGCCGCTGTTTCAGTGATTCATTAGTTGAATTTTCAGAAACAGATTCATCTGCTGATCCATCAAAGTAAAAACAAAGTTTACTTTCTATTTTTTTCCGTAGCAATTTCAATTTTAGGGGTGAAGATCTTCTGCCAGTCGGAAAATTTCTGCTTATTAAAAATCCTTTAAAATATTTTACTGCACTATTTTTAATTTTGCTGAATACCAAAGCTTTAGATTAGAGACATTTTTTAAATGAAAAACGTTTTGTGGGCTTGGAACAAGGAGTAAATAATAAGCAGGGGGGGGGGGGAGGGATCAGAAACTGCAATAGGTAGGAAGATAAACCTGAACTTTATACTTGAAGATCAAGCTTACACATGCCTAAAAGACTCATGGTTTCTACAGGTCACAAAAGTCCAAAAATAGTTAAAATTTAGAAATCAGTTGATAAAAGTCACAAAGATTACACATATGTCTGGAAAAATATCCGTTTAACGGGACCAAACAACTCTATAAGGCACCAGATATCCGGCATCCAACAGGCTTTTAAATATCCGGAATGTCATTTAAAAAAAAAAATTAACGTGGGAGATTAAAAAATATGCATAGAACTTACACAAGTTTCAAACATCAGAGCCGGATATCCAGTACTTGTATTTTATGTAGGTGACACCAGATATCTCATATTTGGCGGAATCAATATCCGATGTGTGGTAGTACCAGTGCAATGTTGAAAATAATGAGTTAAAATTTATTCGCGGCACAAATTTATGTTATTACACCCCCCCCCCCCCCCAGTTGGAATTGAGATTTCATTTATTTTATGTTTTTAGAATTTAATTTCCCAGAAATTTAGATTAGGCCGAAATAGTGGTTGCACATAATAGTTTTTAATCGCGAAGTGCCACAGTAATTCCCCAGATCAAGGACTACCTTGAAATGCTTTTTATTTGAGAATGAAAAGAGGAAAGATTCGACTTACCCATTAGTTGCTGGTGTGTAGATCGTTGTAAAAAAAAATACGTAACAACAATTTTACAGAAAAAATATCAAGGGATTTATTTTGGAGGGTCACATATTATAAAAAAAAAACTATTAGGTGATCACCAAAAAGATAAAAATATTTTACTATGGTTTAAAAACTGAATGCATTAATTACTCTTTATAAAAAATGAACACAGGGATAATTTTGTACATCTTGACCTGGCGTACAGTTGCCATTATTGAAAGGTGGTGAATAAAAAGCGGATGTGTAGATGATGAAACTTTTGTAGAAAATAAAGGCTTGGAAGCCGAACGAAGGTGAAAACTCAATCGCAATCATCGCTGGTTAGGATCCTCAGGGATACTTTGTAGCCATGCGAATGAGACTGATGTTTCAGCTCTGATTCAACAACTACAAGCCGCTCGGCTCGGATATCATAATGATGCGACGTCACCCAGGATCGGGAGTCGCTAGGCGGAAAAAGGTTGGGGCATCGATGAAGGAGTCAAGGTTCAGTGAGATTGGATAAAATTTAAATAAATTTAAAACATGATGACTTGGCTACAGCTACACGCCAGCATCCATCCATGTCTCCAACAATATCGCTCGCGTTACAGGAGCGCACCGGGCCAATGACTCTACGGCACGGATCTCACAGCGATTCTCAATCGTTTTTCGTCACTTTCTCCGGTGGCAACAGCGCACATCACGTGCGCCAAAGAGAGCGCAGGAGGAATTTCGGCGGGAACCAATCAAGCGTGACTCGCGAATTCTGAACCAAAACCAACAGATAAGTATCACTCTGACGCAGCGAAAACAACCTGATAAGATCTTCAAGACAGGATGATCGAAGATGGACGACAATTTCGTTGAAAACAAGATGGCTATTTGGTAAAAAAGGTGGTAATTTGGAAAAAGGAATGAAAAAGATTTATTAAAAAAAGCTTAGCATGGTAATTAAAACAAGCGAAATTTTGATGTAAAAGAATTTAGTGCCTAAAAAAAATACCGATTTCGTGAAAAAATAAAATAATTTGGAATAATTTAATTGAAAGGAAGCATGACATAAAAAATTAAATGATAAAAAAAGTTTAGAGAAATAAAAATACATAATTAATAATGAAAAAAAAAATAATTACAATAGAAAAAATGTGATGCAATATCACACGATGTATCACTGAACAGGCACAAAATTTAACTTTTGAAAATCTGTAGACACCCTAAGATTTCACACAGAAGAAAATTTGTGGGGAATGCAAGCTCCCCACCCATAAAAGTTCTACCACTGGTTTTGCAACATCCAGCAGTAAAATTTCAAGGAAAGCATTTTGGGGGGGGGGGGGTGATATTTTGTCATTAAAAATTCTTCCTGAATTTCATTTTCCCGTATTTTATAAATTTTTAATTACATGTATTTTCCAGGAAAGTTTTGAACTTGGACATGATCAAAAGGAATTTAGATAAAGTAAGCATATTTATCTTTTGTAAATTGCATTGATTGTAGAAAATAGTCATCAAAAAAGCATAAAGATGCAAATATTATGTAATTATCAAATATTGACTACACTTTTAACTCATAATGATGTTTATGTTTTTTCAACGTCTTTATTTCCGGGTTTATATGCGTTATGGATGCACCGATTAATCGGCTACTTGGCTGATTATTTTTAATCGTGTAATTTTGGCCAATTAATCGGTGAAGAGTTTTGTTTTATTAAAATAACTTTTAGTATACCAAAAGCAAGAAACCATGCTGAATGAATTTAGTGTAACAATAATCAAGGGTGCCCTTCTTCCAAGAGCGATGATGCACCTTCCCCCTTCCAAAACATAACTAAGAAAAATCAGAGTAACATTTATCAGAATTTGATTTAATAAAAAATATATTGAAGATATAACAAAATAAATAGATTTATTACAGCACTGATTAAACAGGGTTCATACTCCACCTGGAAATCATGGAAAGCCTAAAAAGTCATGGAAATTTATATTCTTTGCAACAGTCATGGAATAGTCGGGGAAAAACGTAAATTTTTGACAAAACCTGGAAAAGTCGGGGATTTTCTCCTCTACCAGGGAACCTACGCTCGTCTCGATGTCAGATCCTCAATTAACTCGCCTTCTTTTTCCTATATAGGTTTTTTCTTTATAATGGGTCTTTAAATAAGGACGGGTAGATTTTGAAATGGAATAAAACAAGCTGTGTGTGAGATATTAACAAAATTCTTTATTTATTTAAAAGGCCGATACATGCCATTAGGTGTGAAAAACTATATCATTTAAATGTCCGCCGCGGCTTCTTACGGTGGCACGGATCTGGGTGGACCAATTTTCTATCACTCTTATCGCATAGATCCGGCTGGATTTGTCCTATGGCCTGGGTGATGTTGGCTTTCAGAGCATCAGTCGATTGAGGCTTATTGGCGTATACCTGTGACTTCAGGAAACCCCACAAGAAAAAGTCTAGTGGGGTCAAATCACAGGATCTTGGTGGCCAATTCACCTCACCTCTGCGAGAGATAATTTTTCCTTGAAATCTTTCATGCAGAATTTGCATTGTAGCGTCCGCTGTGTGGCTTATAGCGAAGTCCTGCTGGAACCACATGTCATCCACGTCCATACTGTCCAATTGGTGGCAAAAAAAATTTTCTATCATCGCTCTATAGCGTTCGCCGTTGACGGTAATTGCCTCACCAACGTCATTTTCGAAAAAGTTCGGACCAATGACGCTGCCGGCCCAAAATCCGCACCAAACTGTTACTTTTTGTGGGTGCATTGCCACCTGGTGAACCTCATGTGGGTTGGAGTTGTCCCATATACGACAATTTTGCTTATTGACATACCCATTCAGCCAAAAATGCGCTTCGTCGCTAAAGATTATTTTTCGGGCAAAATTGGGGTTCTCTTCCAAATGCTCCATAGCCCAGTCAGCGAACAAACAGCGTTGTCTGTGGTCATTAACTTTAAGTTCCTGGGTCAGTTGGATCTTCTAAGGGTGTAGGCCAATGTCCCGACGCAAAATTCGCCAAGTTGTAGACTGCGAAAGGCCGAGTTCTTGTGCACGGAGAGAAATTGACTGCCTCGGGTTCTCCTGAACACTTCCATGCACTGCGGCGACGTTTTCGGCCGATCTTGCAGTCCTTTGACGTATGAGTGTTGGCTGATGGTTTACCGAACCAGTCGTCTCGAATTTGGTCACCAAACGTTGGAGAGTCGACTGTGAAGGGCCACCGCGTCTTCCGTAAAATGGCCGCAACGCGCGTAACGTTTGCACTAGTGAAGAGTCAGTTTGATAATAAAGTTTTATCATTTGGACATGCTGCGTAACCGTGTAACTTGCCATGGTGATTTGGCATGAATAACTAAATAATAAACAAACGATTAGACAGACGTCACCAAAACAACATGGCTGCCACAGGCCGCCAACATCTACCCGCGCCAATTGAAAGACCCTTCGATTGGACGACGGGAGTTTGCGGTGGTAAACACGAGAGAAAGGGTTAATGGCTCAGATTCCGCCATTGTAAATTTTAGAGTGGAGGGATGCAAAGTCAATTTAACAGGGTTCATACTCAAATAGCCAAAAAAAAATTCTTTGACTTTTCCAGGTAGATCCAAAGCAGAATTCCAGGTTAACATTCCAAGTAAAAATATTTATTAGCAAATGCACTACTTAATGGCTCAGATTCCGCCATTGTAAATTTTAGAGTGGAGGGATGCAAAGTCAATTTAACAGGGTTCATACTCAAATAGCCAAAAAAAAATTCTTTGACTTTTCCAGGTAGATCCAAAGCAGAATTCCTGGTTAACATTCCAAGTAAAAATATTTATTAGCAAATGCACTACTTGTACATTAAATACGTCCACCATAACATTTTATACATACAATTATATTAACATCATATTAAAAAGTTCGACAGATGCTCATTAAGATAACAAACTTATACTATAGAATTTCAAAAGCAAAATTTTATGACACAATACTGCCAAAAGATATTAACTTTTATACTTGCATACATCTTTTTTATTTATTTTTTAATTTAAATTACAAAACATAAAATATAAAGAATAAATAAAAATTAGGATGATCCCAGAGGGGACAAATCAGCTTTTTAACTCTATAATAACGCATGAAAACAAATACTTAAAGAAATTCTGATGCAGGCACTTTTATGCCCCATGACAATATAATAAACACCATTATACAGGGTGGCAGAATGAGAAGTGCAAATCCTCTACTACAGAGGCTAAATCGTAAAAAATAATAAAAATAATGGTAAACCAGAAGTTATTGATGTCCAAGAGGTGGAATGAGATAGTACACAAGAACTAGGGACTTTTACCGAAGTGGATGCAATAGGATTTCAAAAAAAAAAATCGGGACTGACCCTTGAAAGCATATGACAGACAAAATGCGAAGTTTTGCTAATTTGTAAAAGTTTCGTAAAGCAAGTATCTACGCATGCTACTTCTAGATTTTCTCATTTAAAGAAGAAAAAAAATTCCAAAATTACGAATATTCGCGGAACCGAAATTTTGACTTTTCAAAAATACCAAAAATACGGAATTTCGGCAAAATCACATGAAAACTACTCGGCTAGTAACTACGATTACGAGCACCGTCTATTGAGCAAAAGAATATTGAAGCTTCATTGATTTATTTTCAAGCGAAAATTACAAAAAACGGGAGTCTCCCGTTTTAAAAAAAATGGATGCGCACAGTAATGCATTTTCTGTAACGTGAAACCAAGCTTTGTCCAATGCTGTCAAATGAAAATCTAGAAAACATCCTATTGCTCATAAAAAAATAGTTTTGCTGGAAAATGTTTCGATCAAACATTTGATGATAAAATTTTATCAAATACTGCTGTAATGAACATTAAAAATTTTTTTTTATTTGTAAGTCAGTTTAATTGTTCATTTTGTGTGTGTGGGGGGGGGGGGGTCATTGAAAAAAATCTCTTGTTTTTCCCCCTCCAAGGTTGGCAAGTATGGTACTGTTCATGATATTGCAGTGGTGCAACAAGGGGGTCATAAGTAGGCCCTGTCCCCCCCCTGAGTGATTTGAATTTTTTTTTTATAATTTTTATCAACAAAAGACAATATGCATCTTGAGAAAATAAAGTTATATTTTTATCAATAAATCACTAAATATTGATGGCAGGAGGATCTAAATTAAAAAAAAAAAAAAAACTTAAGATTTAAAAAAATTCTCAGCAGTGCCACATATTATGTTACTCAGAAAATTACATTATTCCACCCACCCCCCCAAAAAAAAATTGCACAAAGTTCAGTTGAAATAAAAAACTGCCCTTCCCCAATAAAGAATATATATATATATATGTTCATTATATTAAGTTAGATTATCGGAATGTTACTTTATTGCATGTTTTTGATCAGTGTCTTTTAGTTAATACTACAATCAAACCGGCTCTATAAGCAATGCATCTGTTAAATAAAACTTATTTGTTTTCCTTATGTAGTGCAAAGCCTCTCTTCTCATTTTTGTTAGCTATTTCTGTTAGAAGTATATTCCTCTTAATTATGCAATAATATGCCTCTTAATTATATGTGTACTTAAACATGTGCTTATTTTTTTCTGAAAATGTGCTTACAAAGTGCTTATAAGTGCTTACTTTTTGAACTAAAATGTGGTACTCACCCTGATTTAAAAGTTGACAGTTAGTTTGTCATCTGCTACCTGTAATCTGCTTGAAGTAAATAAATATTACTTAGAAAAAATTGGAAAAAAAGTAGCAGAAGAGAAAATAAATAATCAATTGAAAGAAAATCGTTCATTCTTATTTCATTTGATAAAATATTAAGAGATGGGTACTCTTCCACTTTAAAAGAAAATGTGCATTAAAAAATTCTCAAATCTTACATGGTGTACAGGATTTAAAAAATATTTTTAACATGTTGTGAACAGAATGTGCCTCTGCCTTTTGATCATTTGGAAACTTTTTTTAAAATTTACAGCAAAATGTACTAGTACAATGTACTAAAAGCCGAATGTATGCTGTTCACCCAGAATTACATATGCAATCAAAGGAAATTATAAAGAGCTAAATGAAGCTTCAAAAAGAATTTTTCAGCAAATAGCAAAAAAGTCAAAACTAGTTGTGTAGAGTTTCAGAAAGAAAAGAAAATTCAGTTTAATAGTCTTCTCAGAAAATGATAAGTAATCTATCTTACGAAAGGCAAAATTTATTATATTAGACCCATTAAGTAATGTTTTGATAAGATCTAAAACACATATTTTTGTGGTATTTTTCAATTTGAAAACTTAATTTCGTTTGGAATTTATTTGTTTTTGAGGAGGAAGGGGGCATGTTTTTTTTTGCATGATAATTGTGTATGATTTACCTCCAGTTCAAATAGATTTGAATAAATAATCACTTTTAAATTTTCTGACTGGAACAGGAAAAACGTAAAGTAATGCAAATTTAAGTGTGATGTCGAGTTATAATTTTAAATGCTAAATTTTTCCTGCTCCTATTTTATCCCCCGGCACTCCTAATTTTTTCTTCTAATGCTCCAATTTTTTTAATTTTGAGGTTGGCAGCTATGACAAAGGAGAAAAAGGAAAAATGAAGTATAAGTTGTAAAAATAATTCTAGAAACAAAAGTAAATCAAAATAAATTAATAATAATGCATACTAATAATTAAACAAAATTGTTTTTAAAAGTGCATGGAATATTTTTAAAAATATTTATTGCATTGTATTAAAATATGTGTTATGAAATGAGGATATGCATGTCCGTCATTCCCTCGTTTTCCCAAACTTTTAAGAAAATACTCACATTTGAACAAGTTTCCTTCTTTTTCTTTTTCATTTTTTATATTCACTATTTGTACAGAAATTTCAACATACATTTTACAATTTAGTTTTAAAATTGCTACTTTTTCATTCAACAAAAAATTTATTGTTATAAAAAATCTTTTCATTTTCTGAAATTTATATGTGCACGTTTTTAATTTCTTTTACAAGAATTGATGTTTGGTGCAATTTTTTAAAATTATTATTTTCATTTTTTTTCTATTTTATATAAAAATGCATACTATAGTGCAAAATTTCACGTGTATCAATATTTTCTCCCATAATCTAGCTTTAGCATACTTTAAGAATACTTTACCAGCATTTGAAATAACTGGTGGTCCACTAGTCCGAGACCACTAAAATCCCCCTCGGACCACCCACAAAAAATTATTGGTGTTCCGCAGGACCAGCAACCTTGCTTACTGTTAATCGACCTTAGAATGCCGGTATTCGCTTTCTCCTGGTGATATGAGCACAGACTTAGCGGCACAGTATTCTTTCTTTTTCCTCATTTGGCAGATTGCCAAATTTACTCCTCATACCATTGCTGAGGAACCCCCCCCCCCCCCTCTCCCCCACCCGACCGCTGACTCCTTTCGGAGTGAGAACGGCCATTCATTTGGTGAGGGAAAGGTTTTTCTTAGATTTGCGCAAGCGCAAAGTATTTGTTTATTGGAATGCGAGAGAGCGTTGTTTTTAACTTCGCTTTTGGCGGCAGTTCTTTTATAAGCAACGTTCCATGATCAATCTGCAATGATCTCTATTGATGTTATTATGTAATTTTTCGGGTTAGTCATATAGTTATTTATTCAATTTGAAAATAAAAAAATGTGGTGATATGGGATAGGAAACCCTCTTCCAAAAAAGAGGAAAATGGATGACACATTGAATAAGGAGAAGGAGATTGCATATGAGAAGAATAAGCAACAACGTGCATTTCAAGATAAGTGGCTGGTCAATTACAAATGGCTAGTTTGATACAGACAATAATAAAATGTACTGCACACCATCCAAAAGCTCTAAATTTGCAGATACTTCAGTATTTGTTTCTGGATCGTCATTAATTTTTTCTTAAACTTTATTTGCATAGTAACATTTAACACCTTAGTGTTTTAATCACTATTGGTTCAATTAGTTATAGTTAATTTAGCTTTATTACAGAAAAATTAACAAATGATCATTATGTGTAAAAATGAAATGATTATTAACTAAAGTACTATATAAATGTATAATACTTCATTTGGATGTTTTTGTATCTAGAAGCTCCACTACCACATTGAAAAAGGGATTCCAAGCAATCCCGAAGCATAGGTGCTATTTAATGCTCATTTGTGCTTTCTTAGCGTGAAATTTTTTTTTCAGTTTTAAAGTACTATATATTTTGGTTAGTTTTGTGAACCAGTGATATTGTCTCTGGACCAGTAGATGTTCATGCTTACTGGTCCAGTAGTTTCTTTTTACAATTTCTAATGCTGTTTACAGATATTATTAAGAATAAAAATCCTGGATATAATTGTTAAAGTAGCGTTCTTAAGTTAAAAGTGTGTACTGGCCTGCTATCTAAATGTTTGAAATTTCAGGTATAGTTAATAGAATGTGATTTTATCAACCAGTCAATAAGAAAATTGGTTCACAGAATTTGAATAAAAGGTAGAAGATAGCAAACAAAAAGAAGAGTGATACTGTAATGTTAGTATTAAAAATAACTATCATTATAATTAATGAGCCGCCGATAAATCAGTATGGGCCAATTAATTGATAATCGACTAATTTGCTTATTGGTGCATCCCTAATATGTATCATGAAAATTTCGGAAAGTAATGGGAAAAAATAAAAACATTTAAGATCTGTAAAAGTTATGGAAAATTATTATTTTGATTAAAAATCATGAAAATTTATTTAATAGAAAAATTTTCTCACTGAGAAAACTTCCTGATTGATTTTTTTTAAACTGTTAAAACAAAAATCCTATGGTATATTTCTGTAGTTGCTAAAAGCTCTTGTTCCATTTAAAAGTGTCTTTGCTATTGAGAGTGCCATGCTTGGTCAGCTCAGAGACCAAACATGTTTTTTTTGGTTACTTTTTATTTCAATACCAACAATTAAATTTATAAATCCTCAATTGTACTGGAAAACGCTAGCCAAGAATGAACCAATGCTACCCTTGTATCTACCACTTTCCTTTCGATCAAACATGGTGGCTACTTGAATACAGTCGCCATGTTTGGTCCATAGCGAAGAAGAAAGTAAATAAGATCCCAAGTGCAAAGCTTTCAGTAGACAAGTATTGTATGTTCATTACATTACAAATACTGCATAGATGTTGTTTACATCGACTTTCAGAAAGCGTTCGATAAAGTACTACTTGAAGCTCTTCTTAGCAAACTTGCTTATATTGGTATTGTGGTGGAAAAATTTTAATTTGGTTGAAAACTTGGCTGACGGGGAGGAAACAGCGAGTAGTAGTGAAAGGCAATTATTCTCAGTGGATTGATGTTTTGAGTGTGTTCCATAAGGTTCAGTTTTAGGGCTAATCTTATTTATTATTTTTATTGATGATATTACTCGGTGTATTTTTGGGAACATCAACATTCTTGCGGATGATGTCAAAATCATGGGAATTGTGGACACGGAGGAACAAGTTGATCAATTTCAAGAGGATTTAAATCAAATTTCTAATTTGGGCAATTAAGTGGGGTATGTCTTTTAATATTGGGAAATGTTAAGTGCTTCATTTTGGTCATGGGAATAAACATACAACCTGTTATTTACAAGGTTCCACCATTAGGGAAGCAGAAGCAGGTGCTGATCTAAGAGTATTGATTAGTCACGACTTCAAGTTCGGTCAGCCGTGTAGCATAATAAGTAACAAAGCTAACAGGATGCTTGGGTTTATCACTAAGGCTACTTAGAACAGGTCTAAGGAAGTTGTATTGCCATTATGCAGAAGTTTGGTAAGACGTCATTTGGAGTATGCTGTTCAGTTTGGGTCTCCTTATCTAAAGAAGGACATTACCTTATTGGAAAGGGTTTAAAGGAGGGCTACTAGATTGGTAAGTGGCCTTTCAGACTTAGATTATGAGGGCATGCTTGAAAGGCTGCCTAGCTGGTCCCTGAGCCTGTTGCTGGTTGTCACTTTTGTATTTGTGTTTGTATTGGAAACTGCAAAATGTGATAAAAAATGTTCTTTATTTATTTTAAAAATTCTTTATGTATATTTTAATTTTTGAAATCCATTGTTTTTAATCCTAATATGCTAAAAAATGACAATTTCCTTTTATTTTGCAGTGTTTTTTATTATTTATTTTGTTTCCTTTCAAAATAAATAATTTTTTAATAAAGTTATTTTTAATTTAATTAAAAACTTAGTTTGAAAATATATATTTATTTCACAAAAATGTTTAGAAGTGGGCATTCAAATGCTATAAAATTAAACATTAAATTGAAACTTTTTTTATTTTGTTTTTACTCTTTAGGTTCTATAACCCAAAAACACATAGCCACAAACAATTAAAAAACATATGAAAATTTATAAATTTGCACAAAATTTTGCTTCATGATAGCAATAACCATTTTTAAAGGAAGAAAAGCATATACCTTAATGAATTAGGCATATATATGTTAGGCGAAGGTTACTTATATGCCCAAATGTCATTTGATAAGCATAAATGAATGGAATAATAGGCTTCATTATATGCTACTTATATGCAAATATGACATTTGATGAGTATAAATAAATGGAATAATTCATTAGGAGAAAAATATGTATAAAATGGTTTTAAAAGAATAGTTGATCATTGTCTTTTTGCGCCTTTTCTTGTTGACTTCTTTTAAATTTTAAATAAATGTATTTTCTTAAGTTTTATTCTGATTTATAGGGAAAATATAAAAGATTGGATCGTTTCCAAGAGGACATGTTTGAAGTATTTGAATTTGTTCGCCATCGTAGCCGTACTGATTCTCAAGTGTTTGAGGATTCAGTTGAACTGCAATCATTTTTTATCAAAAGGCGTGATGAGTTATGTAAATGTGGAGAAGTCCTTCTTTCTCCAGCTTTGCAGTATACGGAAGCTGATTTACAAGCTAGTGTTGAAACTTTGCGAGCTCAAAAGTTGCCCAGAGAACAACAGGAAGCTGAAATGGAGCCAAAGCAAGAAAAGGTAATGTTGTTGCACTTTTTTTCCTTTCTCTCTTTCCTGCTCCCTCTCTCTTTAATAAGTTGCTTTCTATTCAAATAAATAAAAATTTTTGCATTTGATGTGTTTTGTGACTTACTGTGTTATGATTATGCAATTGTAGTTCTCAACATTAGATATTTCCTTTCCCTGCCCGATTTTACTTACGAAAATTTCCTTTTATAGTCCTGATTTCCAGCTGTCAAAATGACTCACATGGTTTGACTATAATCTATAATGATTGGCTTGTTACATGAATTTAGCAACTCTAAAAAGAAACTGCAATCATGTAGCATTTATCATAGTGAATTATTTTTGATGATTTTTCAATTTCCTTTTTTATGTCAATTTGTTTTATATTTTCATGTATTTATTTCAGGAAGAGACTCGAACAAATGAAATATCTAGTTCTGATAGTGCTACTTTCCAGACTCAAACGTATTATGTTGGAGACTTTGTGTACATTGAACCAAGGTATTAAAATATTTCCTGTGTTCACTTTCTTTCCTTATTATCAAAAAGACAAGCTATAATAGGTTAAAAGTTGCACTTAATACCATCTTATCCAAACTATTATTATTCATGTGCTTCCGATTTTTGAGAATATAATGAGGAATGGGAGGCAGTAAACTATTTTGTGGTGTTGTATTTCAATTAAATGGTATATTTCAAAAGCTGGTTAAAACTTTCAATTATTCACATATTAATTTTGTTGTGAGTTACAGATTTTTACTTGAAAAGTATTATTATTACAAGTGGAATGGCAGTTGAGTTCTATTCCATCCCCCTGGCAGTTGAGAAAGGGAATCTGCTGGTATTCAGTACAAAAATATTTCTTTGCAATATAAGAAGCTATTCCATTATAATAATAATATGTTGATTTGAGAATTCCAACAATTTCTAATTCTCTGTTACTGCAATTTTAATGGTTAGTCATCAACTTTGATGGATTAAAAAGAAAGGATTGTAGTCAAATTTTGTAATGAATGGTGAAGAATTCTATAAAGGCCCTTTTTTTGTGTAAGGGGTATTGTAAACTCCATTTTTTGCAAGTGTAAATTTGTAATTCCATATTTTTGATTTAAAGTTGGGGTAATATTTTTCTGAATATCAGCCATTTAAGACTCAATGCTTTTATCTTTTCAAATAGATGTTTCTTTTTATTTTATGTCCAAGAGGAGATTAATCTCCAAAAGCCAGAGATTGTTATGGTCTTCGAGCTTGCATCTTCATGACTCAATTGCATTCCACTAATGTGGTATTTTAAGCCAAAATGTGTTGAAGATTATGTTTGAATGTAGTTAAATTTCCTCTTGGGGAGTTTCTATTGTTTTTTATTATTATTTTTTTTAAAAAATAGATTTGTGCTTGATTTTTGTAGTACAGAAATTCAATTTTATTTTTCTGAAAAATATTTTAAGTACTTTGCGAGTATCTTAGTGTTAAAATCTTATTTTTTGGTGAAGTACAAGAACTTTGTTTACACTATTTGTACTGACTAAAATGAAAACTTGCGCCTGTTGTAATTCTTCAGTTATTAATTTATTATGGTATCAAAATATTATATATTTATTATAGTATCAAAATAAATAAATAAAGATTGGTTCACATATTTAGAGTCATTGACTCTTTTGTTGCAAATAAGTGTATTGAAAATTAAAGAAAAACAAAAAAAAATGCTTCAGTAACTGTTGAGTTTGAATCATAACTAACTGATGACAAGAGACTTTCTTGATTAAATAAGATTTATTTTAGATTAGAAATACATGATACACAACGATCAATACAAGCAACGTCGAACGCTGATGGAAAACACAGCAACATCAGTGTTGCCATTAGAAAAGTTAATCAGTTATTCAGTGCAGTTAGCGATTAGGATTTAAATATTTAACAGCAACTCAAGTGTGGAGGTCCTGAACATCTTATTCATAATAAAAAGTGTTTGAATTTTATTTGTTTAACTGCACCTGCAAATAGTTGTACTTGTTAATGTTATGCCCACACAGGGAAAAGGGTATGGAGCCTCATATCATGCATGTTGAAAAATTGTGGAGAGATAACCAAGGAGAGCAATGGCTGTATGGTTGCTGGTTTTATCGTCCCAATGAAACCTTTCATCTGGCTACTAGAAAATTCTTGGAGAAGGTAATTTCTTTTAGCCTCCTTAAATGGTCAAATGTTTTCCTAAATCGGCTCGATCCAGTATTTTTAACATGGTCCGGTTTTTGTGATTTAAGAAGATTTTGGAAAAGCTAATAATTTTGTGAAAATTCAAAATGTAAACATATATTGATTAAAAATGTTATTATTATTTGCCGCTTATTTAATAAAATAGTGTGGAAAGTACAATTTTGTAGCTCCGATATTTTAGAATAGATAGGTAGCTATTTTGTGAAGGGTCAGTTTTGATTAATTCGAGTTTTGTGAAGGGTCTGAAAACGTACCCAAATTTCCTCCGGCTCAAGTCCTGATTAGGCAATGTTTTTCAGATTAGAAAAGGCAGAGTATGCTACTTAACATGCTTGCCATCTGACAAATTTTAAAGAAAATGAATAAATAAGTTAAACACTTGTATATTGTTAAAATTTATTTCTTCAATCAACATTACTCAAAAGTCGATAGAATCTCACAATAACAAAGTACTCTCAGTTGTGTAATAAAAGGAATTTATTAGCATGAAGCACTAACCAAAAAAAAAATCTCAAACCACTTTAAGGAAATGGAAACCCTAACAATATTTCTCTTGTTCATGTAATCTAAACATTAATTTTTATTATTGCCAAAACAGTTACAAAAATGACACACTACTTATGACATTAGGTGGTCTAACTTATCCATGGAAAAACTAATGTACCCGTATAATAACTTAATTTGTTTTGTTATTAAAAACAAAATCACTTGCAACTATCTCATGTCACATTAATAAACAAGGAACTTTCATGTAGGCTAAGGATTCCCAAGCTTTTCCAAACCCTTGGAATTAGAATTTTCTCCTGGCAAACTTACAAAACATGCATGCGACATCTTTGCATTTTGCAGGCTGCACAATTGTAATTTCCACCTTAGCCATGACATGTTACATCATTAACCGGTTTAAACTCATTTTTGTTCTGGAAACGCTTCTAGTTTATTTGAGCTTTGGCATTCTGAATGTAATTAGGGAGTCATTTTTGGCGAACTGAGAAGGATTTTGGATAGTGAACTGATTGGGTTTTTTTTTGCTTGATTTGCAGACTTTTTTTTCCAGTAAGTGCTTTGGAAATGGCATCATCAAAAGTTCATTTAGATTCAGCTAAAAGTCTGCTTTGAACAGCTTCATCATGTAGGCCGCAAACTAATTGCACACAAAACTCGTGCAGTCTTTCTGACAGTGTGTTGTCAAAATTAGTCTTCCGCAAGATGTCGTCCAGTAACATAGTTGGTATCATTTTCATTGGCATGTTAAAACCTTTAATGGAATCTGAAACATTCCACAAGATTTAGGAACAAAATAATATTTTAACATTCTAAACAATTTATCGTAACACTTGTCACCGGGTAAATTAGAAGAAACAAGGCATCGTTTAATGCTGAGTGTTTAATTTTGCATGCACCTAGCTCCCTTTTTTGAAACATAAGTGATATCCTATGCTTCTAAGAAGAAATTAAGTTGCTCTGCATATAGATTGCAGAACCAACATTAGAAATATCAAACTTGCCAAATGAGCCACCGGTTACCATTTAAATCTCAGATACACAAGTTGACTTTCAAATATAAGCAAGAAAATACTATTAAAGGGGGAAATAGTTGTAGGATGGCGTATTAAGAGTAATAAACATGAAATTGTTACATATAAAGAATAAATGTTTTATTGAGATTTTGAGTGACTTTTTTAGTTCTGTTTTTTGCAATAAAAAAAGTAAAAATAAAGATATTATTTATGATTGAAGTTCAAATATAACGTGTATATATATATATATATATACAGAAAATGTGTGCTAAATTTGATAAGGATTGATCAAAAACTCTGCGAGCTAGAGTGTACACAAATTCGATAAAAGTATCCAGAAAAATACGTATGAAAAAAGAGTGGCAGTGAAGGTAAATTTAAGGCAGTAATGAATCAATTTAATCCTGATTTTAAAATGTTAACGTCATCACAGAGTCACTAATACTTATAAAAATTTCTATTTAAGGTCTCAATTGTTAAAAGAAACAAAAAGACATCTGCTAACGTTCCTCTGTCTCTCTAATACCCTTCAGGTCATTCATGAATGACTACCTGCTCGACTACTCAAAAAGGACGCTCCCTCAAACGCTTATAACTTTTAAACGGCTTGAAATTTTTTGCTTTGAAATTTTCAGGGTATATTATTGAATAGCTGTAGAATGGATTTACGAAAAAAAAATATAATTTTTTGAGACCTCTAAACGTATTTTTCCCCTTGAATGAATGAAATAACTTGGAAACATCGGACTATATCACATACTCGTTTGTGCATGTTACATTCTTTAGGAAATAAGAATAAGAAAAGTGTACAAAACAAAAACACATTTATTTGCTACAGTCCCCCCCCCCCCCCGAAAGTGAATTTAAACCAGACTGCCATGTTGCCAACTCTGTAGATGACAAGAAAGAAATATTAACGATACAGTTAAGGTTATAATCATAATATAATGCATAACAGTTAGTGCCTTTGATTTTGTTTTCCAGTTTTATTTGCAGAACTAATTCTCGTAATACATGGGAAACATAAAACTTATTTTAAAATAATGCCGGCTTATAAAATCAGCGGGTTAATGAAATTAATTTTTCAGAACAAATTTTATTTTATAAAGAGGCAGGCACTGCGTAAATATATATATACGTACAGTAAAACCCCTCCTCCTAACAGACACACCTCTTAGGTGGACCATTTTTCTTTCCCCGGCAGCAAAGCATTGAAGCCTTAAAGCAGACAACCCTGTATTACAGATAGATATTTTTGTCTTGATAATGTTTACTTTAGAGGGGTTTTATTTTGTGTATATACACATATATATGTATACATATATATGATAGTTACAGAATTTAAACTTTTGTAAAGTATAGACAGATCTTTTATATTAAATCTGAAATTTTTAGTGAATGCCTTTTTCAAAATATTTTCTGCTTTAAAATTACCTTTAAAAGTTTTCAGTAATTTTTATTCTTTTTTGTTTTAATAGGAAGTTTTTAAAAGTGATAACTATAACAGTACACCATTGAATCAAGTGATAGGAAAATGTTATGTCATGTTTGTAAAGGACTATTTCAAGTATCGTCCAAATGTAAGTTCATAAATTGAAATAATGTGTTTCTATTTGTTACTATCAAAAACCATTAAAAATATCTACATATTGCAATTATATATTTATTGATTCTGTATATAATATAAATGAAACCTTTTATATATATTTTATTTATATATATATATGTTGACTCATTTTAGGGTTTTCTAAAAATTTCTCACTTTTCTAATCAATTACATGAAAAATTTCAGGAGTTATAATGGATCTTTGCTCTCCTCTTCAAACCTTCTTGAATAGTCTTAAATAGGGCATTCTTGGTGCTTTTGCTTTCATTTTACATTCTAATTTTACATTTTACTTTAATTTTTTTAAGCTAAGGTGATTTTTGTAATTTTTACCTAAAAAGGAATTTGGACAGTAAGATTGTTGAATAAGGGTGCATCGAGTCTTTCTATCTTCTCAGCAGTGGAAAAATATCGTCTCCATTATGTTTGCTTTTTTTCATCATTTAATTTTGCATTTTGATGGGACTTTTTAATTTGCTTGATGGCTTATTTTAATTACTTGGTGTATTATTTTATGTTAAAGAACTTATAATTTTGGTCATTGGTGTGTTTTATTGCCTTGCCATTTTTTCTATGCTAATTGCAACAAAAATTCCGAAAACACCTCCAACATGGAGTTGGTCGTGTTGGAGACACTATGGTCATGGTGCCAATAATCTAGCAACATTTCAGTGCTCGTCCATTCTTTCTTACATGCAACAGAAGATTTTTCGCTTATGTTAAGAGAGACCTCGAGGGTAATCGGTACTCTTTGGACGATGAGGTAAAAGCACATAGCCCATCCTGCATTCAAGAATAGTTTGAAGATTTATTTACAGTGATTGTATGAAAAAACTTGTTACACATTGGGAAAAATGGTAGGCTCAACAGTGACCATGTTAAAAAATATACATAATATTTTATCTGTAGAAACTCTTTGCTATTTTGCTGTTCATGTTCTACAAGAATTTACTTTTACTTTTATTTTACATTACTTTTCAGTCTACCCTTGTAACTAAATATTAAAGCAAAAGTTTATCTGTTAAAAGTTTTCTAGTTAGTTTTAGTCTTGAAATTTTCGCTTTTTTTAGATACTACATTCTATCATCAGTTTCAATTAACGGTTGAATGAAAATTAATTCCTGATTTGTTACTAAGCAAAGTTCTAAATTTTGGGACACAATATCATATGGTATCTGAGATTGAAAAATCATGAAAGAGTTAATTTAACTTATTAATTAGATATGTCACTCTGCAACTATGACACCTTGCCTTGAGCAATGAGAGTTAGAGGGGACATGATTCAGTCATTTACATTCATTCAAATTTAAAAATGTTGATGAGCTATATTTATGTACAGAAGTTAGAACCAGAGGTCATTGTTTTAAGCTTTTCAAATCTCAGGTGAATCTTAACATTGGAAAAAATTAAAACTTCAATAGGGTTGTAGGCAGTTGGAATAGTTTACCGGAAGCGACTGTTATTTGCAGTGGGGAAAAAACTTTTAAGGCTCTTCACTACCAAATCGGAAACTCAGCGATAAATAGTGGCTTCGAAATAGTGGCAACAATGAGGGAGTGTCTTATTCAATCTCTTTGCGCTGGTAATTGGCCTATTCTTGTGATGGACAGTGTCAATCACTATGTCTCTCAATGGACAGCTATAATCTTTTGAAGGGGATCCCCGTGACAACCCTGGTAGTTGCGGTCGAGCGGGGTCCAAAACATCTACCCTTTTCCTAGAAAAAGACACTGCTCCTGATCCCCGGGGCTCTGTTTCTTTTCTCAACTTCGGAAAAATCTTTGACTCTCCTTGGAACGCACAAATTGTTTCTTGAAACTAGCACCATTTCTTTGCTAGCACGATGTTGAAGCCGACTTCTTTCTTTCTTCCTTTCTTTTTCCTTTTTTTTTAAAATTCAGTTCACATGATCACATGAGTTATCGTAAAATACAATGTTTATTATTTTTCGAAGTACTTTTTTCTTTCAATCTACTGCTAGAATTAGTAACTGTTACTGTTAGCGATTTTAGAATATGATTTTATCTTGTAAGACATGGAAATCTTAATGACGCGTATATATCCTTGATTTTTTTATATATTTAAGCAAACCAAAAAAAAAAAAGGCATTCAGAAATAAAAACAATGTTGTTTTTTAAAATTTGGTTAAAATTAATAGAAAATGCAAGGATATATGGGTAATTCCACAAAAGTGGTAAACAGTGTGTTCCATATAGATGTTTTAGTTACGTTTCATTTCTTAAAGAATATCTAGACACACGGCCAAGTTCAAAGACGGCGACACTGGCCAATGTGTATTTTTACCAGAACCATTTCAAGCTACTTTCGACATCATTACTCAAAAACTGTTAGGCCTACATACTTGAAATTTTATGCTTCAAATAGGGGCCCCTTGAACCCCTAGAATATTAAATTTCATCGATGTAACTCTTATAGTTATAGAATTATTAAGGTCTAAAAAGTGTAATTTTTATCATTGACTGACTCACTCATCAAAAACAAAAACTACTAATAATAAGTGACTTAGAAACTTGAAACTTGGCATCAAGGTTGACAATTAAGCTTATATAAAAGAAAAAATCCGAAACTTGGGGGAAAAATACATTATCTTGTATTTCTTGTAACGGAACTACAGTGTTCTACTGCTAAATTGGAATCGGGTACGTTCAAAGATGGCATAAAATTATTTTCTTTTGTCCCTCTTTGTTTTTCTCTTATATCAAAACAAAATAGTTAAAAATTTGACTTCAAACGAAGAGCACTTTCAATTTTACTACCCTGGCTAATAATACAAAAAATAAGTAGCTCATTAAGATAAGTTACGTTCAAGAACACGATAAGAAGACAATTAACTATTATAGCTTGCCACATGATTTTACTAACTGCCTGTTCGAAATGTTTCTATTTGGGGGAGTTTTTTGAATATAATGTATTGACATTTAAAACTTACCAAATAAGAAATCGGATACCAGAGAAGGGACCGTTCATAAATGATGCCACGCTTTTTTCTAATATATTTAACCCCCTCCCCCCTTTGTCACAAAATTTCACTCAACGGACCCCCTCCCTCCCTTTGTCACACGTCACGCTATGTTGTATAACCCTGATGTCACACTTCTTTTTACCCCTACCCTCCCCTTGCCACACTTTGTCACAATTTCACGAACCCCCCCCCCTCCCTCGAAGTGTGACATCATTTATGAATGATCCCGAAAGTAACAAGTTGTTTTTAAATGAATTGAAGAACATTGTAGTCTCCTACAGATATGATTAAAATATTTCTTATGGAAGTTGGCACCTCTCATATTTCAACTCTTTTATCGGTGACACCGACTACTCCGAAGATTGCTTGTTCTACCGAATTTGGCCCCTTTTTCATTTATGTTTTTGTTCAATATATATATACTGCATAATTTTAAACTTTGCTTATTAATGTAATTCTCATATTTAACTACGCCAAAATTTAAATTTTTACTCCACTAAAAATAATTTTTTTCAGTGAAATATCATCCACGTGCCTTATCCCACAGCTAGTTTTTCTTTTCTAAAAATTCTGGACATGAAATGGTTAGTGATTGCAGCTCCATTTTTTTCTATGATTAAATAGGTGTCCCCCAACGTTTAAACCACCCTTTAACATTGTCATTTAAAGGTTTTTCCTTATTTACCATTGTAAATAAAGCCAGCCCGAGCACACAAATATCTAGCCAAAGAGCTGCCATCCCTACACAACACACACAAACACATAAAGCCCAATGGTGATAGTCCTGATGCACACCTTTTTCATGCTTTTTCTGTCTTTCAACCTAGGGCACTATATAGTAGCTTGATTTCAAAATTGGGTACAAACTATTTTTTTTCTTAGGACCTCTTCACAATCCCATATTAATAATGTAAAGATATTTTTAAACCCCCTTTTTCTCGGAACACGGTTGGTTTATAACCTATCGCTCGATAGACTGATTGCGCAGTTGAGATGTGTGCTTCGTGCACAGCAATTAAATAAAAGTAATACAGTAAATAAAATGGCAGCAAAAAAGAAAAGAAAATAATACAGTATAGAAGAGAAGAAAAGTTACGGGTGCTTGATAAAGTTAAAATGATGCAACGAAAACGAGTATTATTTTGTAATATGGTTCTGCGGGATAGTTTCACTATACCACGGTTATGTTATAACGCGGGTGCCAAACATGTCCCCCGACGCCCGCGTTTTAACAAAACAAACATTTATTTTTTTAGCTTAATTGTTGCTTAGTTAAATAACTCTTGGGATCATTCATAAATGATGTCACTCTTCGAGGGGGGAGAGGAGTTCGTGAAATTGTGACAAATTATGACAAGGGGAGGGGGTAGCAAGAAGTGTGACATCATGCTTATGCAACATAGCGTGACATGTGGCAAAGAGGGGAGGGAGGTCAAATACATGGGAAAAAAGCAAGACCACATTTACGAAGGTACTAATTCGACCCTTGTATTAATTTTCCCTGTAAAGCCTGTGATTAAATGTCCCTAATCAATTCTGGCTGGGACATTCAAGAATTTATGTAGGCTTGTAATGTCATTTAAGAAATATTTCTTTCATTTTCGCTGTTTAAAACATCCAAATAAAAACGAAATAGACATGTACTTTTTTTTTGCAGGATGGAGATAAGGGACCGTTCATAAATGATGTCACGCTTTTTTCCCATATATTTGACCCCTCCCCCCCTTTGTCACATGTCACGCTGTTACACAATGCACGATGTCACACTTCTTGTTACCCCCTCCCCTCCCCTCCCCTGTCACAATTTGCCACAATTTCACGAACCCCCCCCCTCCCCCCTCGAAGCGTGACATCATTTATGAATGATCCCTAAGACAGAAAGACTCAATGTTTTATATGAGTCGTCAAGATTCAAAACCAGATACATCCACTTTTTTTCGATTTCAACTTTTTTACTTTCTAATAGTTTAAAGTACTCCTTATATGGTGTTAATTTTTTAAGTTTCTAAAGCAGCTATATCATGGTAAAAAGTGGGTTGAAATGTGCGGGTTAGTTACAACCCCCCCCCCCCCCCCCCATTGACCATGTGCTTGTCAGCTCTTCTTTTTTCCCTCCAAATATCTTCCGAGGATAAATTAATTTTGTGTCAAAATTTCAGCAAGGTAAAAGTTAATCCCAATGCTCTCAGCTAGAAATTCGAATTTCTTAGATATTAGATTTTTGCCCGCCGTGAAAAATTTCATTTTTTGTATGTAGCTGGTTTTGAAACTAGACAACTCATATAAGGAGCTCATTCATTTTACCCTAAAATTTGAAAATTTTTACAAATTAAATTAATTTATCAATTAAAATAGACAATAAAATTTTTCTGAGGTGGCCCTCATTTTCTTGGTGCCCTAAGGCAGGCCGCACACTGAGGAGGAAGAGAGGAATTTGAAGCAAGGGGGAATTTTTCGGGTGAAATGTCCTAGCTTCCCACATGCTATGCTCGCACACCGGAGCCGCGCGCTCCTGGGAACCGGTTTCTTTCCTCCGAAAGGCATGCCTCCACAACTTTGACTAGAGCTTTCTTTTTCAGCTGGAGTCGCGTGCACGCAGGAGGCAAAAAACGGGCGCTGAGAAAAATGAGGCGCGATCCTCAGATTTTAACCTTCGTTTCGCACAAATTAATGAAAACTATCTTGTTTTATACAATTACATATTATCATCGTATTCTAACAAGAATGAAATACAACTTTCAGCTGAAAATTAATGTACATTAGTTTATCAAAGGCCCTCTTTTTAGATTTCGGTAACTAAACTTTATTATCATAAAATGGTGCATTCACGTGCACCGTTTTCATTAGCTAAATTTTCTGAAACTTCAATTTTTTTGCCTTCTAAAATATCTATGTGTCTCAATGATTTTATTTTTATAATAATATTTAATAAGAAAGTAAAATTGACTAGAATACACTATAAAAAGTATTGATCTCTGATGTAATGAAGAATATGCAGATTCAATGTCAGTGGCTATTTCTTTTGGACAAGATAGTTTATCAAGAATAAAACTTTTCAATATAACCTCAATAACTGTTCATAAAAAGTGGATTAAATTTTTCATCACTCGAAGTCTACATTTTTATTTCTTCTTTTAATGTACATTCTTTTGAAAATGAATTTCTAAAAGGAAAATCAGAGAATTTGTAAAAGTACTTTCTGCTTTCAACAAGACATTTTAAATAATAACCTTTGACCATGAAGCTCTTGCAAAATAATAACAGTAATAATCTTAACATATGAGTCCAAAAATTTCATAAGTCAGCAAATCTTTTTTTTTTTTTTTTTTTTCACATCTTACGAAATTATGCTTCATTTCATTAAAAGAAAAAAGTTTGCATAGTTACTTTAAAAATGTTTTGAATTAAATAGCTTACAATTCATAGTAAAAAGTTTATTCGGAGCAAAAAGAAAGACACGAACACTTGCTATACCAAAATACAACCTGAACAAAGAAAATTAAATGACATTATAGTTGCAGCATCAAATTTTGCTTGAGTGAATTAAATTAGGAAGCTCAAAATGTTTTTGATTTAAATCCACCTTATCAGGTAAGTGCCAAAATACCAGATCATTATAAGCTCCTTTTTTACTAAAGGGATCCATTTCATTCTAATATGCGTGCAATTTTATTTGTCAATGTTTATTCAGAGATGTTTTAAGATAGTTACATATCAAGATTATGAGCTCAGTATGGATTTTAAATGTTTAACTTCAAGGCATTATGAGAGGAATCCATTTAATTTCTCTTTGTTGTGTGCTTGGTGAAATTTCAAATCATTTTTAAAAAAAATACGCATGGAAGTAAAAAAATCACATTTAAATTTCATTTTTAAATTTTTAATGACATTTGCAGCATAACAGACAGAATGCCAGCATGATGAATATCAAGGTTGGTATTTCTGCAGGGACGGTGACAAAAACTGGTAAAAACCAGGACAAGAATGGTTAAAAAAACGGCAGTAAGGTCTAAAAATTGATAAGGAGCTAAATAAATTATCTTTTGGGAATTAATTAATGCCTTTATAAATTAATAAATGATATTAAAAGAACTATTTAGAAAAAATCAAAGATACAAATTCAGAATGTAGTTGAAATTAACTGAAAATTATACAAACTATTATAATGTCTTATGAGACAACTTGGTATATTTTCCTACTTTCGCTTTTGGGAAAAAAACACATAGTTACTTTACTTTTTTGTGTGTTTACTATTCAAATCCTGAAATTCACCGATGGTATTATGAAATGCCTATATCATAACAGTTATGAAAGTAAAATGACCTACCCAACTCCAAAGAATTGGACACCCCATTTTGAAATTGTTCAGTAGAAAATGGAAAAGTAACTCGACGAAAACCAAATGAGCAGTTCCTTTAATTTTCTATTTATTTACTATAAATTTTGTATATACAGTGTAACCCTAAAGTTGACCACTTGCGGTGCAGCACATTAGTGGTCAACTTATAGAGGGTGTAGATTTTTCTTTCTTTTATTTTTTCTTGCACTGTGCAAGTATTTTCTAAAACTATATTCATTTATAACTAATTGAAATATAGCTTCATGTATTAACGTTACTTTAGAATAGTAATGAGCTGTCTCTTTTTTTCACAATTATCTGAAATATCATTAGGGAAATTTAAAGAATAAAAGAGTGCTCATAATAGTTTTCCCATTGGGTTAACTTGCAAAGAGGTTTGGGCAAACTTTATATTGATGTTTCATCCATACTAACAAATACTGGTCTAACATTATCGCATAAAAATTATCCTGGAAAAGTCAATTAAGTTTTTTTTTAATCTTTGAAAAATAAACAAATAAATTTAGTACTAATTAGGCGGTCAACTTACAAAGGGTTTTTTATAATGTTCCCACCCAAAGTTGGCATACAGATACATAAGTGGTCAATATAGACAGGTGGTCAAGTTACAAAGGTTTCCCTATATTATAAAACATAGGGCTAATTCCGTTCCTGACAAAGGTGGTCAACTTTACAGGTTTTACTGTAGTTTCATTTTTAATTTTGTAAATTTGTTTGAAACTATTTTTTTTTTATCTGATGCTTCACTTCAATTTTAACCTGGAAAAAAAATTAAACGGAGATGTGAATCACAATTTTGCCTGGACAGTTTTTACCAGGTTTTGTCTGTCTACGGCAAAAACTTGCCAACTCTGATAAAAACTCTTTAACAGATTGAATTTAACCTTTTTAAATTCCCGCTTTTACCTAGGACTTCTTTGAAACATTAACAGTTAATCTCATAAAGAGTAGCATATATGCTATTTTATGCGAATAAGGGTTAATCAGCATCAATATTTTTCAATAGAAAATAAAACGCTTATAATGAAATAACAACTATCATTAAATAATATTAAAATGTACGGTATAACATAATGCTTTGTTTCCAAATATGTGTTTTTTAAATGAGTGATAAATCAGCTTTGTAATCTGGTTCTGATAGACATTCGTTCGGTACTGCTCGTTTCACGCGCTTTCCGCCACACTCAATGGGCATGCGCAGAGGGAGCTCGGGGAATGTTCAGTGTGCGGCGAAAATTCGCGATTCCTTCGACGGGCCGATGGAAGCAAGGAAGTGGGTGAACGCAGGGGTCTTTTTGCCTCCTCAGTGTGCGGCCGGCCTAAGAAAGTACTAATTTTGCTTACGGGTTACTACAGCACTCGACATTGCTCAGAGAGGGATCCGTCCCTTTGGTAATATACAAAGACCAAAATCTTTAAATCATTCTCTCGGTCTCGGTTTAGGATGCATAGAGTATGGATTAAAAGGGGCACTTGCATGTAATGCCATACATCTCTACTAATAATAAACCACCAAGTACGTCTGTGTGTGTGTCGATTAAAATGCCTTATAATCGTGCTCTTTGTGTGGGTACCTGAATTAAACAAACATAATGCGTTTTTTCATAGTTTCTTTTTGCATTTTTTATGGGTGAGTCTTTCTCACAAGAAAATAAAGTTCCTTAAATATGTAGGATCGCCGATTGATTGCCGTGGGAGGCTAATTTTTAATTCTGTGGAATGCTATACATCTTAATAGAATAACGTAATACATACACGTTTTAAAAAATACCAGTGTATATTAGGGATGTAACGAATATTCGGCCACTATTCGGTATTCGGCCTATTCGGCCCTTTGGCCGAATAGTCATTTCATCACCGAGCCGAATATTCGGCCTGGCCGAATACTGGGTAAGGTCAAATTCCGCCTGACCGAATATTGATGGATTATTCGGCCAAATAGCTCTGCTGCAGCAAAAAAGTAAATAAATAAAGAAATTAGTAGATTTTAAACATTTAAAATTGTATTATAATTATTCCAAAAGAATACATCAGTCCACTATAGTTTTAATAAATAAAAATAATTTAGAATAAACTACTTTTTTAAAATCTTGTTTTAGACTTGACTGATCAAAAACACATTTTAAAGTTGTAATATTGTATTCTATATTTAGCATTTGCCCCCAAAAGCTGCCAATAGTTAATTATAATGGAGAACATGATAAATTCATTTTATTATTATTAACAAAGTGGAAGCCAGACTTTGTTTGGGTAGACTGATTGTGAATATTGGGTTAGAGAGAAATGTGAAAAGCCCAGAATATATCAGGGATCATTCATAAATGATGTCACGCTTCGAGGGGGGAGGGGGGTTGATGAAATTGTGACAATGGGAGGGGAGGAGGTAACAAGAAATGTGACATCGTGCATTATGCAACATAGCGTGATGCGTGACAAAGGGGGGGGGTTCGCTGAAGTGTGACATATTGTGACAAAGGGGGGGAGGGGTCAAATATATAGGAAAAAAGCGTGACGTCATTTATGAACGGCCCCTCATGAATATTTAGATAGCATAACTTATTAGGGTTTTTGAAAATAAAAACATATTCCAGTTAAGTGCATTAAGTTTTAATAGATCTTTTAAAAATAGGTATGTAAAAAAACCCCATAAAATAAAAATATTAACTTTTATAACTTTTAAAATGTCTTCATAAAACAGTTTTGAGTAAGGTAAAAGTTCACTAAGCACTAGTATTTCTTGCAATTAAATAATGCTAATACTTACTACCATAAAACCTGTCATTTCTATTTTGCTTGTGGGTGAAATTCTTAGTTTTATTACATTCAAAACAATAGTGTAAATAGATTAATTTTAAATAGCTCTAAATTCTTAACAAACAGAATTAAATCATAAATCATAGATTGTGTGTAATTGGTGTTTGACTTTGTGAATGATTTTAAATTTGACAAATACTTTCTATTACAACGATTTTCTAGAAATTTTATATTCGGCCGCCGAATATTCGGTATTCGGCCTAGAGGAAAGGACCGATTATTCGGCTTCGCCCTGGAAGAAATGGCCGAATATTCGGTATTCGGCCGAATCACTATTCGTTACATCCCTAGTGTATATATATAATGACGAACCAACTGGCCCTTTTACTTCTGAACAAGGGCAGGGCAGTGCGGGTACTGCTAGTATTATATATTGTTGTATAGATATTTAGCTGGTTCTTTTCAGGAATTATGTTCATTCATAGCAGAAAATATTTGGTCTCTTATTTAATATTTAATATCATTATGCTATTAACTTACAATTTTATAAGCACTAATAATGAATTTCGTAACCTTTTTGTAGTTTGTGAGATAATTATATTACTTTTAACACCCCAAATTACTTTTGGAACACAAATAAATACATAAATGAAAATATTCTTTTCATCTGCACTTACAATATATCGATATTTCTTTAACATACTCTTCAGCATTTAATTTCCAAATTGAAAATAACAATATTAATGAACATAAAATTTTGATTCATAGTAGTGTATTGTAAAAATGGTGTAATGTTTATTGATCGAACTGCATTTTTATAGTACTCTTTAACACGGTTTCTGCTATGTTAAAGACGTAGTATTCGATTTTATCATAGAATGATTTTCTTCATCAAGCATCAAGGAAAATAGAATGTAATGCAAAAACTTCTTTTCCGCTTGAACTCAGAACAGAAAACCGAACGGGTATCACAAAACCTTTAACCTCCATGCACAAAACATACAAAGCGATCGGTAAAGAATGGATGGATCTCCTGGGCAGCTTGTGAACAAAGGAGACTGATTGCTTGTCACTTTAGCGAGAGGGGAATAGGTCCCTCTAGCCATGCTAGGTCCCTCGAATGGGCGGGCCAAGGTGTAGTTTGTTACGGGGCGTGAATTTTCGTAGTTTTTCAAACTTTTTCAAAAACAACACTTTTACTCCTGCTAATAACAGGTACACAAATTGTCTCAGATATAAACTTAAAATATGGTTTTAAAGAGAAATATTCAAGCTTGGTTTGCTACTTTTCCGTTTTCTCGTATCTTTTCCCAAAGTTTTAAAAATAATGAATTGAAATTTAAAAATGTTATAAAAAATGTTTGAAGTTCACCACAGAAAAAATGAAAAGTAGCAAACCGTTAACTAGGTCCATTCTATCGTTTAAAAGAAACCGCATGAAAATATTCAAATAACTTCTCGAGTTATGGGTAGGACTTTTTGCAGATTTTCCCGTAGAGATAGCATTAGCGCCGAAAAACAAGATGGACGGTAGCGAAGAGCCTTAAGATGATTCTTGATATTCATTGGGGATTGTTAAATTGACTAGGACCAGTCAGCTGGGCCCTGTGCCTGTTGCTGGTTGTCACTTTTGTATTTGCATTTTGCTATTTCTTATTTCCATGTATATTTTTATTGCATCTATCATTATTTTTAGGAGTTTGAATTCAAAGATGTATATGTGTGTGAGTCAAGATATTCAGCCAAGGCAAAAGCATTTAAAAAAATTAAAGTGAGTGTTTCCCTCTGTTCTTGGTCTCAAATTATTGTTTTTTTCTTTTTGTCTAGTGAGTTTGGAAGACTTTTATTTGGTCTCTAAATTTTTTTTGTAATGTATGTTTATCAAGTTTGGCAAAAACCCAGCCTATCTGGGTTTTTTGTGTGATTTTCTGAGTATTTGTGGATTTCTCTGAGTTTTTATGGGTCTTTCTGGGTTTTCGTACAAATTATGTGTATGACATCAGCTGTCATAAATTATTTTGTTTCTAAACATACATAATAGAAAATAGTAAAAAGCCATTAAGTGATAAAAGGGGGTAAATTAATATTTTTGGGCACATAATTAATTTAAAATAACTAACAATATTCACACAGCAAGCCGTCTATCCCCATAATGTCTGCTCTCCCTTTGATAACAATCACAAAATAAAAGTATCATACTGTCCATCATAGTAAATATTTGTTCTTACAAGTAGGCAAGATTCATGAATAAAAAGCACATTTTATGATTTTTCCAGAAAAATTGATGTTTCTGCATCATAATTCCCATTCATATACTAATATATAATGTCATAATTATGATCTTACATTAGTATATTTTCTTCCCGAAAACTGCATAAAAAATAAACTAACATGTTTAATTAAACATTTATTTCCAGAATTATTCCTATTTATGAAAATTATATACCGAGGTTTTTTTTTGCAATAACTAATACAAATTCGAATGTTCAAAATCAACAGCATTATCTACATTTATTTACATTGTTACAATAGTTTATCAACATTCTGGCAGGTTGAATGTGATTTCTCCCACTAATTACCATTCGACTAAGGGTCATTCCAAATCAAATCATCCGGCGGAGACATGATTTGACACCCGAGTTCGGCCGATTTTGATGAAACGGTGAGATTGTTCTACCCATAGATATAAGAACAGCTGTAAAGTTTTGTCAGAAATTTGCAATTCGACGTTGATTGCAAATCAAGCAATTACGCATACTTCTATATTTTTTATCGTAAAACAGTTATTTTTGAAGATAGAAAGTTATTTTTTTTTTTGCATTGTGTTCAGTATTCTTTTGTGAATTGAAATATAGCATTAGATTTGGGATTTAAAAGTACTAAGGCAACTTAAAAAATCTTTGAAGAACAAAATTCAGTGGTATTTAGTACAATGACTGGCGCTCAGAAACTGCTCAATTGCATTAAGAACGTATCCTTCGATTTTAAAACTAATTATACCATTAGAAACTAGATTAAAAATTCTTCAAAGTGGTACGTCAAAATTGATGGGGTTTGGACTTTTCATTGAGTTAGAGCTGATCATGGTTTTGCCTTTGAAAAGTACCAAAATCTATTGTTCCTAATAACTTCGATTTAAAAAAAAATAATATTGGCTGCTCTTATAATGTTGTTATATAGTGTATTTAATTTACATTCATATATATATACATTGTACAAAGGGCTTTCCACCAAAACCGAGTGAAATCATAAAATATTCTGAGATATATTTACAGCAAAAAATAAGTCGTTCTTTTAGAAAATGCTTATGCTCTACAAAGTTCTTCAAACAAGCTTGAAACTAGGAAAATAAAACTGTATGTTCGGTTATAACTGATCGAAGTTACAAAATCAGCCAGACCTTCTATAGTTCAAAATAATATACAATAATGCATGAGAAAGGTTTTTTTTAAATTATTTTTTTTTTGTAAAATGTCATGTTTGTTAGATAAACTAAGGAAAGAAAGTATATATATATATATATATATATATATATATAAGCTTTTATTAGAATAATATTTAACATGCCTATTATTGAAGTGATAACTACTCTTAAGATCGTAGATTGGAAATGTTAGCTATTTAAATACATTGATTGAAATTTATATGTCTCTTATTCTATAGGCTAAAACTAGGTTTCCTTTCAACTTTGAACAGTTTTAACACCTCCCCTTGAACATATTCCAGCTTTTATTAATATTTTTCATGGATATTGATTCAATTTTGAAAAAACGACTGATATGTGATGTTACTTTTGGACTTCCAACAGCACATAAGATATGTTGTGGGAGAACAGTGCATTCATCTTGCCTTTCAGGACAGTAAAATGTTTTTCAAGGTCCATGCGGGTGCATGAAAGCAATCGTGTCACGCCTTTACCTTTGTTGATTTTACTGACACCAGACCACTCCACCAGTTTCCTTCATATACACATGCAACATAATTTATGTAAATTCCTATAAAAATCCAGCAACATATTTGATTTTGATACTCCTTTAGTAATATTCCATCTAATGCATGGTTCAAAGTTTAGACTTGTAGCTTCATGCTTGTTTGAAGAACTTTCTATGGCATAAGCCTTTTGTAAAAAAACGACGTATTTTTAACCAACTTCACAAAGGAAGGAGGTTATACTTTGTTATAAACATAATCAAATTTGCTGTAAATGTATATTAATTAAATAATAATTATCAAATTGATATAAACATATATTAATAATATAACATTCATACTGTACATATATGCAGTTTTTTTTTTTTGGTTTCTCCACTCGTAACTTCTTACCGGATGAACCGATGTTCATGATTTTATTAAAATCGATCGAGGGTAGTTTACCACAGGTCCTGTACCTTTGTTGGAAAATAAATTAATTCTTAACAACACCGATACCACTTTTAAACCTAATTTTTGAAGTCGGTGCAAAATTATGACAGTCTAATTCTCTTTGCACCATGCATTATTTTACATTGAAATTTGCAAAATCTAGGCCATCAATAATTGTAATTAATTCATGGTTACAAAAGTTATCATGAATCAAAATCCATGACAATTTTACACCGACTTCAAAAGTTCTGTTTAAAAGTCGTATCGATGTTGGTTAAAGAATTTATTTATTTTTCATTTTTTTGTGCATTTTATAATTTGAGGTCGGCTCTATTTTTTTTTCTCCAAAAATTGCTGTAAATATATTTCTGAATATTTTATGATTTCACTCCGTTTTGGTGGAAAACCCTTTGTACAATGTATATATATGAATATAAATTAAATACACTATATAACAACATTATAAGAGCAGCCAATATTATTTTGTTTTTAATCGAAGTTATAAGGAACAATAGATTTTGGTACTTTTCAAATCATAACTTTGATCAGCTCTAACTCAATTAAAAGTCCAAATCCCATCAATTTCAATGTACCACTTTGAAGCATTTTTAATCTAGTTTCTAATGGCACAATTAGTTTTAAAATCGAAGGATACGTTCTAATGCAATTGAGCAGTTTCTGAACGCCAGTCATTGTACTAAATACCACTCAATTTTGTTCTTCAAAGATTTTTTAAGTTGCCTTAATACCTTTAAATCCAAAATCTAATGCTATATTTCAATTCACAAAAGAATACTGAACACAATGCAAAAAAAATTAACTTTCTATTTTCAAAAATAACTGTTTTACGATGAAAAATATAGAAGTATGCGTAATTGCTTGATTTGCAATCAGCGTCGAATTGCAAATTTCTGACAAAACTTTAAAGTGTTCTATTTCAAAAACTAATCAATATATTGAGATAAAACTTCACAATTGTTCTTATATCTATAGGTAGAACAATCTCACTAAGTTTCATCAAAATCGGCCAACCTCAAGTGTCGACCCCTGGATGATTTGGCTTGGAATGTCTCCTAAGCGTAATATTTGGCCAAAGGGCCGAATAAGCTGAATACTGAATAGTGTCCAAATATTCTTTATATACTTACTTAAGATACTTTAAGCTGTAGGACTGTATTGATTTTATTTGTTGTACAATGTCTTCTAGATTTTGTATTTTATGAGAGTGTTCTTCAGCTCCCTTGTGTATTGTAAAAACATATCTTACAACATTTAATGCTCTGAGCAGTTCTGATTATGTCACTGCTTCACTTTAAAAATCAGTCATTATCCTTACTTTCTATTCTTAATCACTTTAGAACATTGAACTCATGAAACAATTCCAGAAATCAAAGCTTGAGAAGAGGAAGCAATACTGCAAAAATTTCTGGTAATTGAATCAGTATGGCACTGAAATCTCCCAAAGCAATTTTCAAGCAGTTATGTTATAGAAGTCTTGACCTTATATCCGATAATACATAACATAGAGTTCCAATTCAAAGAGCCAGAACTGTAGAAAAGTGATTTTACATGTGGAGTGTCCTTATATGCAGGTGACCTTATATTGAGGTCTGACTGCATGTAATGAAAAAAACATTGTGGACTATTTGTATATGTTAGCTGCATGCATAGAAAAAGAAACAAATTTATGCTGTTAAACTTTTTAAATTGCGTAGATTTCACTTTCTCTAAAATGTTGGGGAAATATTTATGTTAATAATGTGTCGTAATTAAATTTTTTACTTCCACTTATACACTACCAGAATGTATGTCTTTAGCCACTTTGGGAAAATATAATATTTTGGGATATTTGGAGAATTGCTTCCGCATTTTGGCACATAAGATATGTACACAATGAGCATTCTTTCATTGTTTTGCAAACGAAATTATTAAAAAATTAAGTATTTTTGTTTGTGAAACATAATGCTTCTTGTGAACAATAACAAATCATCTTTATTCCATGCTTTGTTTGATATCGTAGGTAGAGAGAAAAAAGTGTTGGTGATTTCTCCCTATGTAGATGCCATGGCTAATGTGTTTGATTAGTTCTTGTGCTGGATAAAAGTTTTTTGAAAAAAAAAAAAAAAAGAAAAAAAAAATTGTGCATATTTGTGTAGTTAAATAGCTTTCTTTTTCTTCTAAATTTTAGATTTGGAATTTTACTCCAAATAATTACGTCCATATTATGCCAAGAGAAGAACAAGTGGATGCAGTACGTGTGCCATCTATGTTCAAAGATGGATTTGAGAAGCCAAAAGATGAAAGTAGTGATGGAGATGATCCAGATATTGATGTTGTTGTTAAGCCACGTCCAGTATGTTAACATCTTTAATTAATTTACTACAACAAAAAAAAAAAAAAAAGAAAGAAGGGGGATGGGAATGTTTTGGCATGCAAGTGAAAGACTTTTCATTTTTGCAGAAGAAGTTATTAGTATGTTATGGCAAACAAAAAGTTTTAAAGTTTATTCACAGCATTGTGCCCACTGCTTGTTATGTTTATTTACTGTACTTTCTCCTTAAGTATTAATAATGTACTTGTACTGATCCAGATTCCTTGAAAATAAATTAATCTCCCCCTATAATTTTAACTTTTCATGTTTTAATAATTGAAATTTGAACTCTTATTCTCATTTATCAGTCGGAGTGAACACCATAATTGAACTCGACTTTTCTTGATATTTGTTTTTCATAACTGAAATGTTCTAATGGAACCATTCTCCATGTTTGTTACTTACGGCACATACATTATTGTTAAAGAATTTCAAGCGAGAGTAAGAAATAAAGTTGTAATGCAAAACAAATTATTCAAATACCTCATTTCTGTATCAATGTAGCAGTCTTTATTTATTTATTAATTTTTGTAAAAGAACCTTTTTATTAAGAAGCGCATGAACATTTTTCTGTTTCATTTTCATTCAAAAGTTTTGTTTTTCTTAAGTTTTTTAATCTGTCGTCTTACAAAAAGGTACAAAACCGCTCTACTATTTTTGTCCACTTTTCCTTTTAACTCAATTTTATGTGCAGTTGTGAAAGATTGTTACTGCGAGTTTGGCTAGAGAATCATCAGTATAAGGGTACTCCATGCATATTGTGTAAGAAAATCACATAAAGATGTTTATTGGAATAGTTTTTGTGATCCCTATTTCCCCATCTTACAGAAACAAAATAAATGTGTTTCAGTGCTGCAAACTGAGCAACATGTCAATCAATTGAAGTTTCAACGTGAAATTTTTCCATTGTATCTTACCTGGAATTGTTTACACATTTTCATAATTTTCTACCAAATTATGCATTTGCTAATGGAACTAATAGCATTTTTTTCCATTGTGCAAAAGGCTGCACAACAGTTACGTTAATTTTTGTTGAATCAATAAACAAACGCCATTCCTCAGCATTATGAATTTCTCTTAATAAATAATTGAATTGGTCATAACTAATAAAATATCATTATAGTTCATCACTAATTAAATATTACGGTTTTATTTTGAATAAATAATGTTTTATGATCGAAAGCAACACTAGGAACAACGTAAGAATAGAGAACGCATGTATTCTTATAACTAAAAACTATACATGATAGCAAAATTTTAATAGTAGATATGTATTCCTCATGTGAAATTACTTCAAAATAACTAAACATGCATGGGGCAAACTATGTGTTTGCCAGTGTTATCTATTTTCTTTTTTTCTGTGTAAACTTTAAAAAAGTGGAAATTAAAGCATTGAGGCACATCACTTGTAAATTTGGTTCAAACCTGAAACATTTAGGAATTAATGTGTATGGGATGTGCACTAAATAGCATGTCAACATTTAAGTTATTATTTTTAATTGAGTGATTTACGGGGTATCTGCACACCTGGAAAGCCATGTTACAGATGAAGTTCATGTCGCAGAAAGTTAAGGCAAAAGACAAGGAAATGAAATCTCAAGTGCAGCAGATACCCCGAATTTATTATCATTTTCTGAAGGCAATGAAAGATTGCATTCTTGCATTAATTCTACTTTTGTTTTTGAATTCTGCAGAATCTTGTTTGTGAAGTACCCAATCCTGATGAAGGTGCAACCTATTATGAGCAGTATACCATACCCTCTGGAACATACAAACTAGGTATACATGCATTTTTAAAATCCGTTTCTTATTACAGTCTACCTCCTTATATCTGTCTCTTTATAAAAAAAAATTTTTTTCATGCTGAAAGGAAATATGCAGTATTTTTGTTGAAATTGTGTCTGTGTGATAGCATTTTAAATTATATATAATGCAATGAAAATTGATTGAATGTGCTTATCATTGTACAGTAAAACTTCTTGAGATCGACTATCCCACGTTCCGAGAAACATTAGTCATTAAGAGAGGTGGTCACTCTGAGAAGTACCAACATTAGACTGCTTAAACAATTTAATAAAGTTCAACATGCTACTATTACTATAGTAAAAGTAAAAAGTACACTGAAAACAGTTTTGCTTTTTTTTTTTTGTTAAATACTGCTTTTATAGGAACAAATACATGTATTTTGGAAACAAAAATATGTAAACCTTTTTAAGTGTGAGGAATTGTAGATATAGTGAAACTGTTATAGCATCATTCAATCAACGGGAATATTTCTGATGCTATAAGCGATCGCCATTACATTTCATGGGCAAATGATGGGACTGGAAATCCTTTAAACTATAGCAGAGTGATACTATAAACGATGTCACTACAACCAAGTTCAACTGTACTTCAATTTTCCCCAAAGTACCTTAATTATTTTGGTTCTTTTTTTTGCAAAAGAAAAAAGGTATCTTACGTTCTTGCAAACTTTCTGAATATATATCACACAACAAAGTCCAAGTTTGCCAGAATGTCTTTGTAAGCTTGATGTCTGGTATGACGTCATCAAATGGACTTTCCTCTTTTGACTCTGAATTATAATAGTGCCTAAGAGGCTAAAATATTCTAAATTGATTATTCGAAAATTTTCAAAAAGTATTGATTGATGTATTGCAAGGAATTAAAAAGGAGGCAATATTTCTTATGAAAGTTAAAAGTGGCCCGTAACAGAAAATTTCTCGAATGGCTGGTCTCTCCTGGAAAAGAATTTTAATGTTAACACAATGTGTGCTGGTACATTTCACGGCAGAATTGTGCCGGGTTCAGTGGCTTTGCACGCAAATTTAGTTATTCAGTTAAATCTCAATAAATCGAAAATTATTTCTTTTTTTACCCTAAACTTTTCTTATTTTATATTGAAATATATCATACATTGTAAACAAAAAATAAAATTTTTGTCTATAAATTTATCATAGTATCGTAAATATGAAAAATCAAATTGAAATATATAGTTTTAATTTTTTCAAATTATATTATTTACAATCATTCTTACATTATAAAAAAATGAAAATAGCAATCATAAAACTAATTAGCACTTTTGGCCATCTGCTATGATTTTGTATATCACTGCAAAGCTGATTTGACATGCTCTGTTCCATTTCTTTTTGTATAAAGATACATTATAAAAAAATGAAAATAGCAATCATAAAACTAATTAGCACTATGGGCCATCTGCTGTGATTTTGTATATCACTGCAAAGCTGATTTGACATGCTCTGTTCCATTTCTTTTTGTATAAAGAATAACAAGAAATGTGTTTACCACTGGTAAAAATAATTTTGGTTTCACCGATTGTACATTTTGACCACCGATTTTTGTTCACTGATTTACATTTTGAATCACTATAGGCACAACTCATGTTTACAGGCCTCTCATGCAATAAAAATTTTTTAAACATGAAATTTTGGGGGCCCCAAAGCACAAAAACTAATTTGTTTTTCAAATTTCAAAGAGTCAGACTAACATTTGGGAACCCCAACCAGGGTTTGTGTTTTTTCTTTTAAATCAAAAAATCGGATTTTTTTATTCAAATCAGGTTTTTTATATTTTTTAAAAAAGGACCTTAAAAAATATGGATATTTATTATGTTACATACATAGAAACAATATGGCACGTTAATCAATATGCAAAAACATACTCAACTCAAACAAAACTTAACCCTACCAGGAATAATAGTACACTCATAAGTACAGAGAAAATGAACAAATTTAATCTGAATTATTTTGCTGTTGAAACCTGAAAAAGGTAACAATTGTGTGTATTTAATTTTTACATTGCGTGTACTTTAATCATTTTTCTATTTTGTAAATGAAAAAGCCTGAAATATTTTTACCCATTTAGTAAAATCATATGCACACAGCATTACTAAAAACAGAAACTTTTTGTTTTAATCAAAAAAATTAATTGAAAACTTTCACGATAAAAAAATATTTTAGAAGGAAAAAAACTTTAAGCTATTAGGGGACATGGATAAAACTTTTAGGATACATATTCTAAATTATTTATTGTGTGGCATTTATTAAATTTATCTAAAATACTATTTTTAAGATAAAAAACACAGAATGATTCATGATTATTATGAATTCTAATTTGAATGATTGTATAAATTATGCTTCGCTCTTAAGATGCTTGAAGAATAAGAGTAATATTGTAAAATTAAAAAAATAGTAATTAGTTTTAAACTTATGAAATATGTAAGGCACTCAGACAGATGGACCTAGGAAGTTTTGTTTGAAACATTAGTTGTAATTGCAACGTATTTTATTTTTACAACTTTCTAACATTGTAAAATCAATGATTTTTTTGAAAAAAATCACTTGATTTAAATCAATGAACCCTGCCCCCAACATGCAAAATGATTTTGTTTTTAAATTACAAAATGTTTGAATAAAATCTGGGGGCCCCAAAAGTGTAAAATTGATTTTGTTTTTAAAATTTCATATTGTCAGACCAAAATTTGGGGGCTACCAAAGTGAAAATTCCTTGGGGTTTTAGAATAATTTAATAATACAAATTTGTTGTTAATGGAGATGGTCTCATAATAAAGGTGGTCACTCGTAGAAGTGTCACTGTACTGGGAAATTTTACTGGCACACTATAGGTCCAACTGTATCCGATCACCTCTTAGAAGAAATAGATTGGGTGAATCACATAGTTTGATCTATAAAGAATGTTATTACTTAGTTGAGTTCTCTGAACTCATACACATGTATTTTTGAAACTGTGAACTAGTGAGATGGTAGTATTTCTGAATGTGCCATGACTGTTGAAATATGATTCTCTGTGACACTTAACAACATACAGGTGCTATCACATTCTGAGACTGTAAGACAAACTAGTAATTGGGGACAGTTGTTTTTATTAAGCAGAGAAGTGGAGCATTTTGAAGAGAGTATTAAAGCAAAATTGTGAATTCCTTTTGGCTGCATTGCTAGCAACATCTGACAATGTTGCTAACAACAAGCTATTGATCAAGTGATCACCACCACTAATGCAATGTGTCTATTGCAGTAATATAGAGCTCACAATGGACTGTTGATATGTAAAATGAATTAAAATGTAGATTATGTAGCAAAAGCCAGGGTTCGCGCTAGGCCGCGCGCTCGCGCGATTCCCACAATATTTTTTGAAATCCCACTCAAAAAAATTTTTTTTTGGGCTTAAACTTTAAAAATCCCACTTAAAATTTTGGTCAAGGAAGAAAATCCCACCTTGTATTTTCCCCCAGTGTGAACCCTGCAAAAGCAGACACCCCTTATCCTAGTCATAACTCACTTCAACTAGTGTATAGGTACGTTTGACAATGTGAATACATTGACTTATTTTAATGTGAGTATTGAAATTATTTTTCCATTGAATAAAATCTTCTAGATATTTAAAAGTTATTTAAATTAATTTATGATGTTACTGTTAATTTTAAATTCTGAGGCATATGGTACATTAATCATTGTGGTGCTGCTGAAAGAGATGGTACCAATCTCTGGGGAACGCACTAGGTCTGCAATTGGCAGAAGCCAACAGCAGCCCATTAGAAATAATAATAATATCTGAGGCACTTAGGTTTTATGTGTATACTTTTTTTTTCTTCTCATTTCAGTCGTATGAGTTTTTAATGAAATGTAGTGGTTTTTTTTCCTTTTGTTTTATGTGTTTTAATTTTTATATATTTTTATAGGTGACTGCTGCTACGTTCGAACAGAGCACAATAAATCACTGATTGGACGAATTGACAAAATGTGGATAGATAAAACGTAATTTTCTTTTTTAATTCATTTTCGTTCTTTTTTCCTCATAAATTTGATTCAGTTAGTTCGATCCATCTTAAAGATTAATGTTTTATTATCCATTGTCCATATTTACTTCTTGTTGTATGTTGCTGCTCATCTGAGATGGTTACTATTTAAGTTTCATTTTGACCATCTATTATTGCATTTTACCATAGAGAACTTTTATGCCTTGTTCTGAACACATACACATCTGATGTGTGTAAGTAATAAAATGTGTTACAGCTAAATTCTTCCCACCCCCACCCCTCATTTTGCAATACTTTAGCCATATAGAAATTAGAAATTTACAAAAGGTTCTTAATTAGCAATAGAAGCAGAGTACAGAAGGACATACACAACTTGTTAATACCTTTAAGTAACACAATGCAAAAAAAAACAATGTTATTTAGATGTGTTATATTGGTTAGTTTTTATCTTGTTACACAAATATTTTTTTTTTGGCTGATAATTACCTAATATTACAATTAAATTATGAATGTTGCTTGTACATCTAGCTCATTCCTTATCAACATGTCTTTAGCAAAACAGATATGTTGAGATTTATATGTGATATTTGTTCAACTGTCATTCTGGAATCATGGGTAATAAGTTTGCTGACACTGTGGCTAGAGTCGGCTCAGCTGTTTGTTATCACAGCGCTATGCAAATCATTGGTGCCGGATTCAGGGGAGAAAACACTGCAGACTCTGAAGGGGAAGCTTTGTAGTTGCCTGATGCGAAGTTCCATTCTCTGAAACTCATAGGCCTGTTACTGTTTCAAATTTCAGGATTAAAAGTGGACATGACTACTTTATGCAACACTTGGTTTAGCAGGTTCTTCAATTTTCTCTTTATGTAATACTGATGATGTATGGAGAGACCATTTGCACTTTTGTATTGGACTTGCTGAGATATGAAACGGATAGTGTTGCTAAAATTGTTATAACTTTTTATGTGTCTCTCAGCTGTACTGGGTTGGTGGGTCAGATCTAGGTCAAATGTGGGATAATATATATATATATATACCGTAAAATCCCGAAAGTAACCCTCCTCTTTTTAAAAACCAAACTGGCAAATTTCAGATAGGGGGGTTATAATCGAGATTTTCGAAAAAAATTATGAAAAAAAAAGTTTTTAGTATTAATTAAGAGCATTTACTGAAGATAAATAACAAGTATAACCCATTTAAAATTATTTTAAAAACAATATAAAACAAGATTCAAAAAATAAATAAACAAAAATCTGTCTTATAATTTTATAATAGAAAATTGATCGCTTGGGGATGGCATCTTCGACTGAAGAAAGAATTTAGCACTTAAGTTAGCAGAAATCCCTATAATTTAAATTTAAAACTCATAAAACGCAAATTTGGCATGTTCGGGGCCAGCGCTACATTGGTATTTTGTAATGTGCCGAATTTCAAAACACGACCAAAAATGGCGGACTTACACGATCAAAGATGGCGGCTAATGAACGAATCAACGCCAAGAAAGAATTTAGCACTTACGTTAGCAGAAATCCCTATAATTTAAATTTAAAACTCATAAAACGCAAATTTGGCATGTTTGGGGCCAGCGCTATATCGGTATTTCGTAATGTGTCGAATTTCAAAACACGACCAAAAATGGCAGACTCACAAGATCAAATATGGCGGCTAATGAACGAATCAACGCCGAGTACATGAAATTTATTTTTAAGCATATAGACTTTGAATATTTATGAAAAATAAACAAATAAAATAAAACACAAAATGCAAAAAGAAATTGGACATATTTAATCTTTATCATAAGAAAATAATACAAAATTTGTTTTAAAATCGTCAGCCGTTTGGGGAGAGGGGTTATATTAAGGAATATTGAATTATTCCACTTTCGGCGAGAAAAGGGGGGGGGGTATATTCGATGGGGGGGGGGGCTACTTTCGGGATTTTACGGTATATATACACAGGGTCCGACAAAGCCCAGGAGCCAGGTCGCCCGGGCGACTAAATAAAATGCTTTGGCAACTAGATTTTCAGGTGGAAAAAAGATTCCATTGCGCAGACGCAAAGCCGTTTTTTGTAAAAAAAAAAAAATTGAACTTTTGGAAGATTATGAAATGTAAGTTTTTTTTTTTTCAAAGCATTTGACTTTTAATTAGTATTTAAAATTTTCCTTGAATTATATCTGTATATTCTCTGAAAGTGATAGTTCTTCTGCTATCTTTGTGTTTCTTCCAATAATAGTTATGCATTTTACATGTCGTTTATTTAACCCCCAAATTGTTATCAAGTATAAAGCACTTTATTAGTGGATTAAAATTAATAATGCTTAAATTAAATTTGGTATTGAAAGTTTAAATTCTTCAAATGTTGAGTTGATAGGGGAAAAGTCGATGCCTCGAAAAATTGGTTGTTAATGGAGATGGTTATTCAGTGCTTGCCTGATATCTCTATGCTATGTATTTTTATTTTGTCTAGCACATGTGCCTTTCTTTCATATTACAGGGGAAATGCATTTTATCATGGTCCCTGGTTTGTAACACCCCAAGAAGTACAGCATCCTCCTACTAGATTGTTTTTCCGCCAAGAAGTGTTTCTCAGTTCTATTGAAGACACCAATCCTCTTCTCAGTGTTATAGGACATTGTGCTGTTTTGGAAAACAAGGATTATTGTACAAGTAACGTGGTTTTCATTTCCTTCACACCGAATATTTGTAACGATAGCAATTATTAATTATATGTTAAGGAATAGTACAGTGGAACCCCGCTTTTCGTACACAATGCGTTCCAGGAGGCAGTTTGAATGGTGAATTATTTTTTCACATAAGATAACATTGTAAATTGGATTAATCCGTTCCAGACCCACAGATGGTTTCTTATTTAAACCTATGAAAAACAAATGTACAGTACTGTGCATGAAAATATAGATAAATAAAAATTTAACTGCACTTTGCTTGTACTGAGTTGCGCTGAATTTTGGTTGACCAAAATTTTAAGTGGGATTTTTAAAATTTAAGTGCAAATAAATTTTTTTTGAGCGGGATTTCAAAAAATATTGCTGGAATCACGCAAAAATATAGCGCGAACCCTGCTTCAGCTGTTTTTTCCCTTTCTGCTGTTCTGAAACCGTGCGACATTGTCACTTCATTCTGTCCCATTGCTGGTGTTAACAAACTTGTCTTTACTCTTTTGGAATGACTCAGATTGAATACCTTTGACAAGCTTTTTTCCGAAGGAATAAAGCTCCCCTTATTATTCAATAGCTGTGATTAAAAGACAAATCTCATAGTATTCAATATAATTATTAAGTTTCATATTGTGCCTTAGTGAATTGAGGGTCAGGACCATCAAAAGATTCCTTTCTTGTTTCGTTGGAAACAAATGTAGCTATTTTCATCAACACTGAGGTGAGCCAAGCAACAAATTAGTTATTTAAGTTCATATCGGTAGTAGAACACAAGTTAATCCAAAAACCATGGCTGACCCTCAGTACATGGGCCCAGGAATTCTCAAGCATGGCACTTTTTCACTTTCCACAACAAAGTTGCGCCAACTCTGCCAGGCTGCACTAACAATCATCCATAAAGTGCAGTAAATAAATAAATTTAGCTACTAGAAGTCATGGTGTTTGAAATGGCGGTTTGAAAAAAATACTGGATCGTGACCAGCTGTTGGTAGTTTTATAGGTCACAAAAAAGGAATGGAAATGTGAAGAAAGGGGAGGGGTAATATATATATATATATATATATATTCAGTGACATATTATTATTGAACTTTAGTTAATTATTAATACCCAAACCTGGATACCCCTTCCCCAGTTAGTGTCAAGGCATTAAACATTTGAATTTTCTCACTTACAGAAAGGCCTACTGAAATACAGGAACAAGATGTATTTATTTGTGAATCTCGATACTTAGAAGCAGAAAGACAGATTCGAAGACTTACAAAAGGATTGAAAGTAAATGAACTGAAGCAAATCAATTTTCTCTTTGTGTGAAAAAATATACAGTAAAATTTTGTGACTGTCTTTTTTTTTCCAACAGAAAATACCGTTGTCCTCTAATGTTACAGAAGATGAGTATTACTTTTTCCGGAAGCCACTCAATCCTCAAAAGGTATTTTTTAATCTAAAATTCAATTTTTTTTCTTTTTCTTTCTTTCTTTCTCAATCATTGGTCATGATTTCCTTTTTAATTCAAATATCATGTTAAAAGAAATTATATTTACTAAGTTTTAAATTAAATATTTGATTTTTTTTGTTTTGCCTAATCCTCAGTTGCAAACTGTTTCATTTATTCAGGATCCAAAATGATAGATTAACTAGGAGGGGCAGGAATTGTCATTATTATTACAAAAGTAAGAGTTTTCTAAAACGAGAAGAAAAAAAAGTCGGGCAATTTTTAATGTTTTTTCTTTATCTGATTGTTTGGAACTTCAAGTGATTGTTGATTCTTATCATTCATGAATCAGAAGTTGGAAATGGAATATATAATCAACATTCAGAAAAAACTAAAAGCTTTTTTCTTTGTTTTGGTTTCATACAAATATAAGAATGATGACCAGCAACATGTACAGGACCCAGCTAGGCTGGTCCATAATGCTAAGCTTTATCCATAATATAAATCAGGATTTTATTTATCTGTATCCACCACATACACTCACACACACACACTCAAAAAGAAATTTTAAAGGAATTACTATATAAAAAATTGGAATGGGCCACAAAGGTCCTTTTGGACTTCTTAAGTATTCCACAATTATCGAACTTTTTGGTGTTCATCTAAGCTTTACAGATTGAAAAATTAAAGTACTGTATATACTCACCAGATGAAGTTGTTGGGCGTTTGTAATAAAAAGGAACTGAATCCGTTTAACTTATAATTCACATTTATTTGGTCAGAGACATGGCTAAAAATAACAACAGTAAAAATATGAACATGAATATAAAAATTAAAAGAACATAACGGAAAAGACGACGAGTGCTCGCAAGAGCCCCGTAAGAAAAAGGATCTCCTTTAGGAGTTCCTGTACGCAGCTTTAATGCTGCCAAAAAGGGCTCCTACGCATGTGCAGAATGCTCCGAGAACTTTACATCCGAGCGTGCACATTATGCAAATTATTATTTAAAAAGAAGATAACTTTCTTCAAAATAATATATACTTAAATGATAAGAAAAATCCTTTAAAATAATAGACATTTATGGCTATCAGAAGTACCAGGCGTTGCCCTGGTTGAGGAAGATTCAGAAATTTAGAAAAAAAAATGTTAATTTTATCACCACAACATATATTTGAATAGGGGGACATATAAATGCCCATTAAGGAATTTCAGTAATAATTTGACAATTGTGTTAAGCAAAACTAAAAATAATTTAAATGAATAAAACTGAAAAAAAAATGTATATTTAACGTAAAGCTAAATTATGATCAATATTTATGGTTTTTCCTCCAGGAGCATAAACAAATTTAATGGTCAACCAACTCAGAAACGTGCAACATATAATTGGCCATGTGAAAAACATGGGGATATATATGTATATACTGGGTGTCCAGTGCTAACTTGGTCCAATGGCTTTTTCTTTAACTGTTAATCAGAGGGGTATACTGCCAATTGTAAAAATGCTTAAAATGAGGTAGTGCATTATCCTAAAAGTTGTTTTAGTCAATACACGCGTTTGTGTAAAAGTTATGAAATTTATTTAATAAAAATACAGTGATGTCAAATCAGGCATCCTACATAAACCCCCTTTAAGTAACACATTACATTTTTTTTATATATATGTGTAGGAACGGGAGATTCAAACATTAATAGTTCACTGGTAAATAAAAATTAAATAGTTAACAAAATACTATTAATCCGTAATTCAACAAAAAAGCCCGTTTGGATATTCAGAAATAAAACAATAACTCTAGTTAAAATATTACATCAGCCAGCACTTATTCTGCTTACATTCACGAAAATCTATTTTGGCGTAATAACATTAAAATTCGCTTCCCTTTTAGTATATGAATTGGATGCTTGATTGAAATTTTTTATTTTGTCAAGGGTCTTTGTGAAAACCTTCGCGGCTATTATTTCATTAACCCTTTAACTGTCAAGTTATTTTGATGATTTGGGTACATATATTGTCAATTTGTTTTATTGCAAAAATCAAATGTTTAGTACAAAATGAAATATACTTCGTAGTTATAAACTGATATTTTGACTTACATGCATAAAAAATTGAAGGTTTTGTAGCCACTGCATATTCACTTGAGGCAGCTGCCACTCATTTTGGAACACCAGTTCTGGGCCCGAGATAATCTCGGGCATGATAGTTAAAAGGTTAAATACTCTTTAAATCAATTTCATAAGCCCAAACACTTTAATATTTAGCGGAACGCAAAACATCTAACTCTCCGCATAAGATTAGTTAATGATATTTCCGAGCGTTCGTTGAGCAATACATTTTTTCTTGTAATAAACTTAACAACTAATAAAATAAACTTAATTTTTTATCAAGATAAAATCGCTACTCACATATCATCTGCAATTCACTGTTATTCCAAAGAACAACTTATTGAGTTATTTTAACATTGTATGATCATTTTTGAGCATGCAGGTGTGCACGTTTCCCTTTTATTAATTTATCTAACATAAAAGTAATGTTATAAATAAATTGATAAATATTTCTTTCATAGATTTGGGCCAAAGTAATTCAGTAAAGTAATTCAGTCAAAGTAATTAAGAATGACAATACTCGAAAAAGAAATGAATAATGAAAATGGTTTGAAATATGAAGTTTTTTCATTGTATCTTTGTTACGTTTCAACCAATTTACACAACTTATACACCTAAACCTTCCTCATGAATCACTCTTCTATTGGTGCACACAGCTCTGAAATCACTTCAGGAGGCCGAAAGCCTTTTTGACATTTAAAAACATACTGTCGTATTATATATATAAAGATGTGTAAATCCACTTTTTTGACAAAAACTCAACTTGAATGTCAGAGGGTGGATTTATATATGGGTCAAAAAAATTAAAGTTTAATCTGCATAATAAATTTTTAACATTTTAGAATTTTGCATTTAAAATGCAAAATATTACAAAACATTCAAAAATGATACAAGCATTGCCCCATGGTTACAAGCATTAGCAGCATTGCAACTACCGTAACATGGATGGTCATAATCAGGCTAAGGAACTTAACCATGGGTGCCCTAGCATCAAGGAAAGGGGGCTTTAAGGCTTAATAGAAATAGAATCAGAAAGGCAATTAGTCTTATTTGTCACTGTACTTTAAAGCAGCATCTTGCTATTATAAAGGGCAGTAATGACCTAACTTGTAAGGGCTTGGCTGCCTTTATCATGAGGAAACTGTTACATTTGTTTCATATAACTTGGGAACTTATTACATTCCTGTTAGATGCTTGCTGAACTTTACATCATTTACTAGTCTCATTTAGAGTCATGTTTGGTTTGATGTTGAGTACCATAGACCTCTAGTCTCAGTGGTTGATTCTTTTTTAGCCCCCTTTTTTTCTCATTTCATTCATTACATCATTTTGTGGGAAAGTTGAGGAGGGTATGGATGCTGCATGCATAAATATCAGGCTGTTTTGTACTTTTGTATCCAAAAATGTTTTCTTTTAAATATATATATCTAAATATTTTATATTTATCCATATCCTAATTGATGGTACCTAGATAAAAATAGTGGGTAAAAAAATGCAAAATTGTCAACCAATTTGTAAATTGTAGTTTATGTCAACAGTTTTGCATGTCTGCAGTTTAGTTTACTGTCTACAGATTAGTTTTTTATTGTTTATGCCTTTGTTTTTGGTCAACAGTAAGCTTTATATAAGTGTTTACAATAAAATACTAGTGAGGAGGTCGGCTATACCCTTTCCGAAAAAATGGCCAATTTGAAAGTAATCGAAAAAATGCTTTCAAGTGTGCATGAAGCAAATGAGAATAATGATTATTTAAATGATAATATCAACATTTAATGGGACTGCTGCCAAATGACTGAATGTTTATGAACAAACTACTGGTGCTGAATAATATCCCAGAGACAGCTGATGTATTCTTTTATCTCTTGAGGGTCCCTTATCAGTGAAATGAAATAACATGTTATTGTTTTAACTGTGTTGTTTAGTGTATGAGCTATCAGCAGAGGCATTGTGACCACCGTAATCAATGGTCTGTCTTACAAGAACTTATTTGTGCTCCTTACAGTTACCAAACTTTGTGCGCACATTCTATGTGCTTTAAGTGCCATGTATATATCTTCTTTAACCCACTGGCGGCTTTGGCCGTGATATCACGGCCTGAGGAATGTGCGGAAAAGCAACGCCTCCGATGCACCAGGGAACCTGTTTGGGAAAAGGGGAAGGAATATCACAAATATACGCTCCAGACCATCTTGACGTGGAAAAAGCCCATCGTAATATCACGGCTTCAACCATTTTGAAAAAGATTTATCATGGCGTGACATCACAGCCCAAACCGCCAGTGGGTTAAGATAAGTAAATTCATGTTATTTTTCCATACCAAAGCTTACAACAAGGCCTTAACAAGGATGCCAATTGGTAAAATGCGGCACACAAAATTGAATCACAAAGTTTCTGAAACTCTGTGTTTCAATTTTCGTCGACAGGGTGGCGTAGTGGTAAGGCAGCAGGCCTCGTACGCCCAAGATCGCGGGTTCAAACCTGGCCCAAGTTGGTGGATTTTCAAAATGCAGAAAATCGTCTGCACCCATGTCGTATGATTATGCGGCATGTAAAAGATCCCTTGAGTAGACATTTGGCTTGGATGCTCTCGGCTAAATTAAATTCCTAGTGCATATTGCATCAATGAGAGCTCAGGTACCGCCATCTAGTGGTAACTGAACGTCAAAATTCTCATGTGGCGAAGGTACCACACTCATTGTGGTGCCGCTGAAAGAGATAGTACCAATTACTGGGGAACGCACTAGGTCTGCAATGGTTGAGGACCAATACCACAGCCACATTGGAAAAAAAAAAAAAGTTTCTGAATCTGAACCGCATTTGCTGTAGTGAAAAGGAGAAACGAAAAGAACTAATAATAGGGTATTAAGATTTACATTAAAAATAGACAAACAGTTGGAATTTTTGTGTTAAACCCATTCTATTATAGGGAAATTTTTATTTCCATTTATGCCTTGAAAAAACTGATAATTTGAATTTACAATATTTTATTCTTTTTTTTTTTTTTTTTTGTAAATAATAAAAATATTTCATTACTTTTTTTAAAGACAACTTTTTTTTTGACACTTTTTCAAAAAAAAAAAAATTAAATAAATAAAACCACACATACAGTTACAAAGCAGCAGTTTTCTTTTATTAATTCAAATAATGGTATATTTCCCTAAGAAAAAAAATAGACTTTCTGATGTCCCAAAATGTATTTCTGGAATTTTATTCCTCCTTAGGAGCTATTCGAAATGTTTTCAGGCTTTGCATGATAAACAATATCAAAATATTATTTCCTAATTCTAAGTAATTATTGAATGTGTGTGCATGTTAATATGTAAGTTCAAAAATGCTTGAATATACTTATGTATTGTATTTAAATGGTATATGAATGTTTGTTGGGCTTCTTTGCTACATGCATGGAATGAATATTATCCGATTTCTAAGTTTTAATACATTTTCATAAAATCAAAATTAAGTGCTAGACCAATCTATAAATGGGGAATTTTTTTTATTTATTTATATATACAGTAAAACCTGTAAAATTGACTACTTTTGTCAGGAATGGAATTAGTCCTATATTATATAATATAGAGAAACCTTTGTAACTTGATCACCTAAGTTGACCACCTGTCTATATTGACCACTTATGTATGCCAAATTTGGTTGGGAGTATTATAAAAAAACACTTTGTAAGTTGATTGCATAATTATTACTATATTTATTTGTTTTTCTATTTTTGCAAAGATAAAAAAAAAAAAACTTAAAAAGTAACTTCTCTGGGATATTTTTTATGCTGTGATGTTAGACCAGTATATGTATGGATGGATGAAACATCAGTATAAAGTTTGCCTAAACCTCTTTGTAAGTTAAACAAATGAAAAACTACTATGAGCACTCTTTTATTTCTTGAATAAGTTTCTTCTTTTTGCTTCTATCCAACATAGCCATTTTGAAAAGTTATATATTTTTAGGAAATTTTTACCATCATAATAAGTAACTGACATAATTAATAAGATATTTGTCTTAATTTTAACTAAGTACTTTACTTTTAAAGCTGCATAGGATACATTGTAGGTCATTTGGGTTAAATTTCTCTAATGATATTTTAGATATTTGAAAGAAAAAGCTATTTAAAGTAACTTTAATACATGAAGCTGTATTTTAATTAGTTTCAATTGAATAAATGCATAGTGTAAGAAAAGAAAAAACCTCCACCCTCTATAAGTTGACCACTAGAGTGCTGCACACTTACACAGGTTTCACTGTATATATATATATATATATATTTTTTTTTTTTTGCCTCTGAATGTTACACTTAATTTGTGTCAAAAAACTTTCATTTATTTTTCCTTTTTAAAATTCACTGAATTCCTGGATTATATTTTTATGCCTTTTGCATGATTTGTGTGCGTAATGTGTGTTAAAAAATCAGGATTTTTGTGTGAGTTTTCTGCATGTACTTTTTTCTTGCACACTTGCATGTGCTTCACATACTTTTTATTTCAGACTGAAGTGTATAGCACTCCTGTTATTGCTAAGAAGAATATTCCCAGTAATCCTGTGAGTAACTTTTGCATGCAGCTTTCCAATATCTTATTTCTTGATCAATTCAGATAATTTGGACTCCACCATTTTAATATGAAATGTTAATTTTTGTTTTGTTTGTATTTGTATGCCTCCGAAAATCCTTTAAAATTTAATTTTGACCCCTGCCCCCCCCCCCCCCCCCACCCGCTCCAAAAATGGACAGTTGGTTTGCTCTTGGGCATATTTCATTTTGTGCTTTGAATGCTATTTTTCTTTTACAGGATGTCTGCAAGTTATGAAACTGTGTTAATTCTTGAACAGTTTTAAAATCCTTCTTTTACTAGAAATTCAATAAGAACATTATAGCACACAAACTAAATTTCAGGCATATGTTTCAGGGTGGCTAAAAACTTTTTTTTCAAAGCAAAAGATGAGATCTTATTAATGAAAAGGCACTTTTTTGTTCAATGTGAGCAGGCCCATCATTTCAAAATTTTCTGGGGGGAGGGGGGCAATGGGTATATTTTCAATGCATATTATAGGTTAAAAAAACAACAAAATTCATGAAAACATACATAGCTTTAATTTCTAATAAATCTTATAATCTAATAATTAAAATCATAGCTTTAATTAATTTCTAAAAGTCGAGGTTGTCAATTGCCCCCCCCCCCCCCTGATCACCCAAATAGCGAGCGTGGATGTGTGTTTATGCATGAAATAGACATCTAGCAAAAAGGGTTTTAAAAAGTGGTGTGACCCTGAACATGTCTATAGTTTTACTTGCATGTTTCATTTCGCAAATAAATCGGTCTTATAAAATATCTTTTATGCAAAACAAGAGGCCTTTGTATATTGCATTTGTTCTTCATTTTCATTCAATTAATTATTGTATTGTGCTGGATTGAAAAAACGTACAGCAAAGTGTTTGATTTTGACTTCATAACAAGCATCTCTAAAAAGAGAAAAAATGCTACATCTAGTTGAATTGCAAATCTTGCTTTGCTGAGCCAATTTATAACCTAATAAAAGTATTACAGCAGTTAAATAAGAAGTTCTATCTAGATTTAGTTAAATGTTTACTATAATTATGGTATTATATCAAAATTAGAAGTATGTATTAGTTATTGAATAATTGATATTTTTTCTTTATGATGAACAAATTTACATTGATTAGATAAGATGTGAATGTTAAATAAAATTAGCACAGAAAAAATAAAGTGTGCACATTTATATGAACGTAATTTTTGTTTTAAGTCAAGAGATAAAAACCTTTTTATACATTAATATTTTTATAAAGAAACAAATTTGTACTGACTAAAAGAGGTTTAATTACTAATTAACTTAGTTAATTATCTGGTTTATATAATATCACATTTGTAAAAAAACATTTTTTGAAAGTAGTTTGCTTAAAAGTATCATTGATATATATTCAATTAATATATCTTAAATATCCAATATTTTGATATTTATATAAATATTATGATATTTTCCAACCCTGGGCTAGCACAGTTCATTATTCCTTCTTGTCATTATTTAGATAATATAGTTTTAAAATATGTTAAGTTAAAATCATGTTATTTAGTGCTGTTCAAGATAAGTTGTACAAAGAGTTTTTAAAATTTTCTTGTGTTAGAGCAAAACCATGGTATACGAGAGTTTCCACAATTATCCAACTGCTTTAGAGTGAAACCATGCTGTAGGAGATCATGTTATAAGAGAGCTACCTGTAGTTGAAGTGTTCTTACTTTTTATTTAAAATTTATTGTAGGAATTGTCACCTCTAATGACGAGACCTGTTGAGACCGATAATGAAGAATCAAATGATGTGTCTACGCCTATAACAATGGCTGAACATGAGAATTCTCTGCCTATTCTCTCATCATCAAAAAAAGTAAATGACATAGAATTCTATATTTTATAAAACAAATGAATAAATGCAAGAACATGTGTAATAACTTTCTATTGATATTTTAAAAAATCCTCTACTCTTTTTTTTTTCTTTCTTCTATTCTTCTAGCCAACCATTTTATGTTAAAAATGTAAATGCTTTAAAGAAGAATTCAGTGCTTTTAAAATTACTTGTAAAAGCTGGATAAATCTTAATTGATCACTGTGATTATCTTTTTTCAAAAGTCAAGATATAGTCGACTTTGTTCATAACGACATTGAAGGGTCCACAGTGTTTGTATCGTTAAAACTGAGGCAATGTTATGAATGAGGTTGATTGTACAAATCACAAATCAAACTACAGGCTACAACAATAATAATAATAAAAAATAAATTTAAAAAAAAAACTTCCTGGGTCAAGTAAACTTTTATACAAGTTAATTCCTTCACATAAATATCACATTGTTGAAATAGTTGCACTTTAATTTTAAATGCTCTAAAGTGTTCAAATGTGCTATTGTAGTAAGTAACTACACAATTGGGGTCTTTATCTCTATCTCCCAATTTCCAATTAAACTACAAGCAAAATGACACCTTTAATCTGAGCTAAATTAGCAGAGTATTTCAGGTACGCAAAATGCAGTTGAACCTCGTTATAGTGAACCGTCTGTGGGCCCAATAAACAGTTCACTATATCTTATGGAAATAAATGATATCTCATGGAAAAGTGGTTGCCATTGCCTCAGAGGAGATTGCGATAATATTCCCCTAGCACCAGAACACATTTTTGACTGCCGTGCCATTTTAAGATCTCTGGCTCAGCTCGGGGAATTCTCCCCCTTCGAAAGGAGTCTATACTCCAAAAACGTCAAGGAGATAGCCAGCTGTGTGCTGCACACTCATGGTCATCTATAGTTCTCCCCATGGACACAACACCAACCAACCATATCCTATGTTGTAAATTTTTTTTTTGATTTGATTGTGGTTTTGTCAGAAATATCCAATGTGTAACGTACAATTTACTAATGAATTAATAATTACTTGAATAAAAGTTGATTAAAAATTAGATTAGTCGAATCTTAAGTAGTATGTACTTTTTAAAATTTTATATCCTATGTAAGAAATTTGTTAGTTTTGACTAATGCAATTTTAAAGGAGGTTCCTCAATTTCGAAATCGACGATTAATAAGGTTCCCTAGGTTTTTCTCACCTATGTTTCCTTACAAAAGTATTCAGAGTTTTTGGAGCCATTTTAACTACAGAGATTGAATGAGCTTAAATTTTACTTTTTTCCACTGTGGGTAAAAATCCTATTTCATCATCATGTTTGCCATTGTTATTCTTTTCCTTCACTTCAGATTCCTCTGAATGTGAACTAGCTTAAAAGATCATCCTCTACATTCTGTCTACAGCCCGATATTTCTTCTCTGTACCATTTTTAAAAAAGTTAAATTGTAAAATTTAATGTGGAAGTCAAGAAGGCTGCCTTTCAAGATTTTTAGACTGCATGTATAAGTTTACCTTTGAAAGTAAAAAGTCTGTAGAAGGGGCATTTCAGTTCACTATAAGAGGATTTTCTTTGTCTTAACCTCTACTGTGTGGAAGTTTAGGTCTATGTCCAGTCATTCCAGTTACAAGTGACAATTCTTGAGCACTTTTGACTTTCTTTCTCTTAAGTTCTCAGAATTTTACTTGATGAACAATAAAAGTGCAGAATTTTAAAGTAATTTGAAGTAGGGATATGTCATGACTTGCTAGTTACTGACATTATAACCAATGTGTCCTTATAATCAAGTTTGACAGTAAATTATTTCTCAAAATAAAATTGGGTTCATATGATTCTTTTTTCTTTTTCCTTTTCTTTTTTCCAGTAAATGTTGCCTTTATTTTACAGCTTGTTCTTTTAAACAATTGTATTTGCTCCTTTTAGAAGAGCTGTAAAAGAATTGTGACCGGATACATTCTGTTTGCAAGTGAAGTTCGACGTTCAGTGATTGCTGCAAATCCAGATCGGTCATTTGGTGACATAAGCCGTCTGATTGGGACTGAAGTAAGTTTCCTATGGAAAATCAGTTAACAGCAAGTGGTACAAAAATGTTTATGGGTTTAAAACTATCCTCAAAGAAGGGGGAGGTATACGAAAGCAAATTTTAGAAGTTCCTATCTCTGTATATATATTTCTTAAATATCGGTGTTTTACCTCTCATCGTCTTGCTTCCATAATTTTAAAGGCAATTCAACTTATTTTGCTATTTTGACTCAAATAAAAGTAAAACGGCATCTTTGTAATCTAGTAGTTCAAATGTTTGTATGAAAAAGAAGGGAAAGAAAAAAAACTTGCTTTAAAAATTATTTTATTAAAAGTAGTAATAGTTAAAAAGTATTGAACTATAATGCATAATTGCTTGAAAGAACGAATTGAATATGCTTTCATAGTAACTAATGTTATATTCTTTTTGCATGAAAGCAATACATGCATATGATATATATATACAGTGAAGCATCTGTAACTCAACACCACAAGGGAATCTGAACGCATGTTGACTAGCAGATATCGACTTACAAGGATTGTAAATTTCAGCAAGTGAAATACACTTATATTACAGCACATACCGTAAACTAATGTTTTTGTTGGAACACAAAAATTTACTTCTTTTTATTTTAGAGGAAGAATAGCTATGTAGCTAGTACTAAAATTTCCGGAAAAAAAAAAGAAAGAAACGAAAAAATGTATATACACTCGCGGACATTAAAAATAGCACACCAAGAAAGAAGCGAGCTACAACCGCGAAACTATGCGAAGTAGTAGAGTGACATCTGGTGTGCAAATGATGTAAGTTTAGTGCGCATGCAAGTGTCCACGCACGCTGCACTGGCGTTGCAAACAAGAAACACAACCTTTATATAAACTGGTGCATTGTGGAAGATCCATAAACGTGACGATGACGAATTGACGCTATAAGGTGTACCAAAGTGTATAGAATGCCAGGTAGATATCGAAGAAGACATTTCTCCCAATTAAGTGGGTTTGAGAGGGGCCTCATCATTGGCCTGAAGACTGCAGGGTGGTCGACGCGCCGTGTTTCTCGCCAGGTCGACCGTTCTGAGTGTGCTAGCAGAAGGTGTTGGGAGCAGTGGACACGTAAAGGCACCGTTGCATGGCGTACTGGGTCTGGATCAAATAGGGTGGTGACAGCGAGAGACGATTGAAGGATCGTGCGCCACGCACTCACAGATTCCCCAGTGAGCTGTTCCACTGTACAAACAGATGTAGGATGAAAATCTGCAATCCCAGCACCCATTATGTGTACTGCCATTAACACCGGCACCGACTACACTGATGCCAAGCGAGAGCGACTGGAACGCCACATATTGGAGACGGGTGGTGTTTAGTGATGAATGCCGTTTCGTTTCGCCCTGGTGAACGCTGCAATCCCACCCTCACTATTCAGCGACACAGTTCCTGTACTGCAGGTATCTTCGTCTGGGAGGGGCCATAGCCTACGATAGCCGCTCTGGTGGTGTTATGAGGTACATTAACAGCTCAGCAGTATGTGGATGAAATCCTACGGCCTCATGTGCTTCCATACTTAACCGGTATTCCAGGTGCAATTTAACCAACAGGATAACGCTCGCCTGCAAACGGCTCGGATTGACGGGACTTCTTATGATGTGTTTGGACCCTTCCATGACCTGCTCGCTCCCCGGACATCTCCCCTATTGAGCATGTATGGGACCAGCTGAACCGCCAGTTGCCGTCGTGTCAATCCTTGCATGATTTGTAGAGAGTTGTTCAAAATTTGTAGGCACGGCTGCGTCAGGGCAACATCAGATGTCTTTTCTATTCAATGCCAGGCCGTATTGCAGCATGTATTGCAGTCCAAGGCGGTCAGACGCGCTATTGAGCATAGCTGGCTGGACGACTTTGTAATTGTCTAATTGTTTAGTTTTTTTGATCAAGTGTATCTTTGATCTTTATCATTCACTGAAATAAATTTCATTTCAATCCAATGATTCCTTCTTGGTGCGCTATTTTCAATGTCCATGAGTGTATATTAAGAGAAAAAAAATCCACAAGTTTTTTTTTCTTTTTGTATTTAAAACAAAAACTCTGCAATAGCATTTAATTTGCTATAAATTTTTCAGCATTATCATGTGGATATAACAACTGGTGTAGAGCAACAACAACCTTTTACAGCATCGTGAAAGACATCAGGCACATTATCTTCGGATCTTTCGATCTCTTTTTCTTCAGTTGAGAACACACTTGTGCCATTATTTACTGGCAGTTTCTCAGCTTATCTTATCAGTACAGATCTCCTCCTTTCTACAACATTAATATCCACAAAAGGTGGGTGTTTAGGTTGACTTTCTCAATTCAGCATTCATGTTCTGAGGACATTTTATGCTTAATCCCGAGGCGGGGGTCTCCGCCTTGTAAAAAAAATTCCTGAAATGTTTCGCTAAAATACGTTCTTTCCTGAAACTTTCCTAAGTATGTCGAAGTCAGGTTCCCCATGTAGAAGGGGGAAACCGAACAATCAGTGTAGGGGACAATGAGATATTAGGGAACAACAAATTTGAATTTGAAGAGATACAGGGTTTGTACGGTCCTTAAAGGTCTTAGAAAGCCCTTAATGCTCATTTTCATTTTTAAGGCCTTAAAAAGTCCTTTAATAGTCCTTATTTTTTTATTCCAGGTGCTTTTTTTTTTTTTTTTTTGTTAAAGTAAGCAGGTACCCATGTGCTCTATTTGTTTTTGCTATCTTTTGCATTCTTCACAAGAATCAAACTTCTTTCATTTCAACTACTTAATCGAACCTCAAATTTGGTTTGCTCGCATTCGGTACTATCGCGGCTTTCGGACAGACCCAAAACGGCGGATTGACGGACCAAAAATGGCGGACTTACATAAACATCATCGCATTTTTACTACAAATTGCAGTGCTTTCTCAACTGGTAGAAAAATAATTAACTTGTGTTTTTTAATTTTTTTTTTTTTTTTGAAAATAAGTCAATTCATGTGTTATATATTTCTCCAAAAAAAAAAATTCATGGATCTTGATAAAATGCTTCAAACTACAACACCCAATTCAGTTAAAATGAACTTGTACCCACCCACATGGCAGCTCCCAATTTGATATTTCCTGCAATTGTATGAAAAGAAAATCGAGCTACATCTAAATAAATAAAAAATATATATATTAGTAGAGAAGTCGAATCAAAACATCAAGCATTTGTACAAAATGCAATGGTGCCCAGTAACTGGGCATCGTTTAAGACCACAGAAAAACAAATCACACAAGTTCTGTTTTCACACATCTTTTCTCTTTTAAAAGCAAATAATTTTGATTTTAAAAGAGAAAAGAAAAATGAATAAAATTTGAAAAACGGACTTTTAAGGACTTGAGGGAAAAAATATAATAAATAAACAAAAATCGGGAATTTCCGAAAAAGGGCCGAATTTCGGGATTTCAAAGGTGGGATTCGATACTATTTATTAAGTTTAGTTATAAAGTAAATAAATATTTCTCTTTACCTGAAAATTGTTACTAAATCATCAACATTCTAAACAATCATCAGTAAAGCAAGTAGGAGCAGCTCTTAACAAGTAATCAGTAAATAAATATTGCTTTTGAAACTTTTTTTTTGAATTTAAGGGTGGAAAATACTTCAAAGAAGCACATTGTTGACATCTAGCTCAATAAAAGAGATACATTTAACTAATATGTAGGCAAAAAAAAAAAAAAAACCTTTCAACTTTTTTTTGCGTTTGACCAATAGCATGTATGATTATCGCTTACTTATACTGTTAAAGGTAAAAGAATGATTTATTTTTTATTATCATTTTTCTTAAGTCTTCCACTATAATAAGCGCCGAGTTGCCTACTCTCCGGATAACTTTTCAGCTGATCTTTCGCTATACCGTTTGTTCTCCCATTCTTTTTTTTAGATCAAATAAATTCCCGTATCGAAAATTTGTTTTAAAGCAATGTTTTAATATTTAGTAAATTTTTATTGACCAATTTTACTTCGCGATCGTTCGCTGCGGGGTTTTGTTGTTTGAGAGATGATGGATATTTGCTGCGTTAATGAAAATGTGTACCTCGTGAAATTTCTTAATTTGCAGTAAAGTGAAGGAATCGACCTCTTCTTAAACCTATACACCGTAGTTGCCAAATGCTCCGTTTTTCCCTAGTTTTTGTTTTTATTTGTGAACTTCAAAAATTCGATTTTTTGCCAAAAGATCCGATTTTTCAAGCTGATGTACAAGTATTTTTATCTAAAGGGATTGTACTACAAAACAAGAACATTTTAAAAAGAGCCTTTTTAAAAAGACATGTATTAATTTACATGAATTTTCATAACTTATAACGCGAAAGTGTAAGAACATATTTTTCGGAAACTTGCTAACATCTAGCATGTGCTTCGCCGAAAATTGCACGCAGCTTTTGAGATTTATCTTTCTGCATCCTGTAAATATATCAATTATTTAAAAAGTTGGCAGTTGTTTTAGTATTTGCAGCCTGTAGTCTGCTTGTTTCATTTTTTATTTAAAAAAAATGTTCAATTTTTTGAAATTTTATTTTAGTTAAATAAAGTTTTAAGCGAATAAGCTCCATTTTTTATTAGTATGTTGTTTCCAAAATGAAATATTTTTCTCAAGTTGAAAAAAAAATTCTGAATTTTTGCAAGCTCTTCTAAATAATTTTAAAGAATTATTTATGGCAGAGATAAAAATTTAAGTAAACCTAAATTGAGATGCTGACAATATAAGTTAAGTAAAATGAAAAAAAATCTAAATTAAACAAATTCTCAAAACAAAATGCAACGTTTTCTTTAACAATTTTTTGCATTTAAATTGCTTTTCATTTAACTTGTATTTTATAGCACTAACCATTTTTGATAATTTTTCATATCATGATAATTTGCTTACATATGATTAATACTTCTGTTGTGTGCTTCTTATTACTAGCTCCAATAATTATTTAACTCCCTGACTCTATTGAACTTTAGAAAAGCAACAAGTCAAAGAGAGCCCCATAAAAGTGTTTGTGTTGTGTTACCAATAAAAATACGATGGTAAATCAATGTCCTCTACCAATAATGCTTCCTTTTGAAATAAACAGAACAGTTTGTATATTTCGAAAAATTTGTGAGGTCCTTAAAATTTTTGCTAGGTCCTTAAAAAGTTCTTAGAAAGTCCTTATTTTTGGTTTTGCCAAAAGCGTACGAACCCTGAGATAGCATACCCAAAGGGAATTTACTTAGAGAGATTGTGATAAAATAGTTTAAACAGCCGTTGACTAAGCAGGCTTCTGTCGACATGCATCAAGTTACCAGTATTATTGAAATCAGCTTAGTTTAAATTATTTTTGAAATTTTTCTTAAAAATGGATTTTGACATTAGAATGTGTTATTCTAAAACATAAAATATGTTGCACTTACAACCTCTATTTCAAGCAAAACTTCATAGTTCCCTCTGTCTGTTGTGTAAGTATAACATATCTCATAACTTTAGAACTTATCTTTTTTCTCTTTTTTTTTTTCAATTTTTTAATGTTATATTTACTGTTCAGACATCTTAACAGCAAAGTATAATTCATTGAACCATTCATGTTGCAATTCATAGTAATCATGATCCACTGTTTTTAATTTTAATTATAGTATTTTAGCTCTATTTAATGAGCACCAAACAATAAATAATTTTAAATGACAGGGTTTAAAACAACATTGTTTAGAATACATATCCTGAAAGATTTTTCATCCATGTTCCATTATAACTCAAGGTTTTTCTTTTCCTTGCAAAATATTTTTTCATTTTAGAAATTTTCAATAAAGATATTTGATTAAAACAAAAATTTCAGCTTTTAGTAATGGAATGAGCATATGATTTTACTAAATGGGTAACTTAAAAAATATTTTAAGTTATAAAATAGAATTTTTTTTAAAGTGGACTCAATGTGAAAATAAGTGCGCACAATATTTTGATTTCTTAGCTTAAAGTGTACTAATTCCTGGTTTGGTTAAATTTCTTTTTAATTATGCATATTGAAAATTTGTTTATCTTTTTTATTTAAAAATATGTACTGCTGCGAAAATAGCTTAAAATGTGTTTTACCATAAGGTTTAACATGTCATGTCATTTTTATAAGTGTAACATAATAAATATCCAAATTCTTTAGGGTCTGTTTAAAAAAGTCGAAAACATCACGAACCCTGGTTACTTGGGTTTTTTATACATGCAAATTCGACTGGGTTAGCAACCAAGGAAAATATATGCGTTGAGTCACCAGGATAGTCAAACTATCTTTGTGTTGAGTTAAAGAGCTTCCACTGTATATATATATGTACATGTTTGTGTACCGGTACATACATGTATCGGGCTGAAATTCAAATTTTTAAGAGGTGGGGAGATTCTCCTCCTTGATTGGGATATTGTATTAATTAAATATTTAGGACAAATTGACTTATAACATAAACTTATATTAGCTTGTGAATTTTTGTATACAGTAGAGCCGTGGTTATCCGAGTCCGGACTAACCAAGTTCCGGTTTAATCGAGGTACTTTAGTCCTTGAAAAAGGGACATTTTTTTCTTTTTGGCGGCCAATGGCGGCGTCACTAATTGACGTTAGTCAGCCAATGGCGTAAGTTGCATTTTCATTTTATTTTCTGGTGATATAAAGACCAAGAACAACAGTCAGAGACAACTTCAACAGATCTTTCACGGCTACAACCATCGTGTGAAACGGCAGCAAGGAAGCGAACGAATTCTGTTAAACAGAGAACAATTATATGGGTATTTCTTTAAGAAATAACTTTAACTCTAACATGTACTCTGCTGATGTACACATGTAAAACTAGATACTATTTCTATGAATGTAACTTCGTTTTTGTATTTCATTATATGTGCAGTAAATGCCTTTCTTTATATCTTTGAAGACATTTTCATTCATTTCACCAGTTTACCCATGTCTCCCTCTCGATTCGGACAGAGTCCGTGTTATCCAAGTTTTTGATTATCCGAGGTACTCTCCGTCCACATCACCTCGGATAATCAAGGCTCTACTGTACTTTTGTTTTTAAATTAATTACCCGTTACCTGTTTTAGTTTTTAGTATTCATTACTTTGTTTCTGGAATTTCTAGAACCCAGTTGACTTCATTAAAGTCATTGTAAGATCGCTATTAGAAATTTTACAGAATGAGTAAAAGAAATTTATAAATTTGTTGTAACAAGTATTTAATTGTATGTCAATGGTGATTATGAATATGTGTACATAATTCAATATGTAAGTGCTAAAGAATTTAATGTTATTTTTATTATTCAAACAATGTAATGTATTGTTGTGATTTAGGAATGAAAAAAAAAAAGGTGCTTTAATTTTTTTTCCATTTTCCCTTTTAAAGTGAGAACAAAGTTGCAACAGGTACTAAAAAAGTAATTTTCTCTCATAACAGTATAGTGGAAAAAGCCTTTGTTTCCTCTTCAATTTTGCTAAGAGTCATGAATTTATATTGAGACAATAAAGGATATAATTATATGATTTTAACTGAAAACGTTATTTTTTTATTATTAATTTTCCATCCTGTATATATATAAAACAATACTTTAGTAACTTATTAAGTAATATGCTTCTCTGTAAAACCTTTAAACACCAAAACCCAATGAAGCTCTTCCAAGCTTCATTTGGTTGTCTACTGTTCAATTCTTCCAAAACTCATATAGTAATTTTGAGTTAAGGTCCTATCCTTTTTTTGAAAGTTAGAACCAATCCTGAAAACTATTTAACTATTTGTTTACTCATCTTCTTCCCAAATATAAAATCTTTAGTGGCGCAACCTTCCAATTGCAAAGAAAGCTGATTATGAAGAACGAGCTGCAAAGCAGAATGAAGAAACACAACAACTTAGTTTACTTGGAGCAGAGAGTATGCCACAATCACCTGCCTCAAACCATGGTAGCTGTGCTTCTACTGGGGATCGTAATGAGAATATTTTATACGAGTGTTTGTGGGATGGCTGTGACTACCAGTTTGAAGATCAGGCTGATTTGGTAGAACATTTAGCTGTAGAACCTGGTGGGCATATCCAACAAACGTTTCGTAATAAGGATAGAGGTGAGTTTTTTTTTATTCTTCTTTTCTACGAAACATTCACATAATGCAGGGCTCCCATGGCTGCACCAATTGCGCAAAACTGCGCCAAAACGATTTTGCTGCTACATGCTGCTACAAAATGCATTTTTTTGGAAAATTTGCGCCAAAAAGCGATTTTCGGGGAAAAAAATCGAAAAAATTTGATATATATATATATTTTTTCAACCTTAAAATCGACATCATTCGATGCATTTTACCTGTAGTCAACTAATTTTTATCTTTGAAGCAGTTTATTAATGAATATTAGCTCTATCCTCCCTTAAAAACATCAAATATGGATGAGAAAATTGAGCAGAATGAGTGATGTATCCCACGCTTGTAGAAGAAACAGTGATACGATTTATAATATTTTGTAGTATTATATGGAGAAAAATCATTCCTCTTATCACTATTCATGTTGAACATTTTATTTAGTAAGTTTTTCTTGAAATAGATAAAATGTTTAATTTCATGGAACGTGAAAAAAAAAAAAAAAACTTGGCGTTTTTCCTCAGTGCACTGTTTTCTAATGTTTAGGAAATACTAATCAATGTGAAAAATCAATAACAGAACAGACATTAAAAAGATTGCTGCTCCATTATAACAATTTTTTTAAATTCCTTAAGCCTACTTTCCACGTGCAGGCAAAGGAGCGCATACGTTCTACAATCTTTTTGCATCCCCGACAAAAATCAGATTTTTTTCATTTCAACTATTTATAATGTTTCTTCTTAAAGTAAATAAATAAAATGTATATTTATTTTAAATAAAAACATTGTTTGAAAATATATATTTGTTCCCAAAAGTGTTTAGAGGTAGACTTTCAAACGCTGTAAAATTAAACATTGAATTTCAGCTTTTTTTCTTTTCTCATTACTCTTTAAGTTCTGTAATCTATATCATATAACCACAAGCAAGTCAAAAACATAAATATAAAGAACAAAATAAGTTAAAAAATTAAACTTAGAAAATCATTAAAAAAAAGCATGTATATCTTAATGAATTGATGATCTTTAGCAAATATGTTAAGCAATATTATTAGAAGAAATAGAAATTTTGTTGTGGATGAACGACCTCATAAAAGTACACTTACTTAAAGTTTCAATTTTTAAAGCTAGATTTGAAAGTTGTGAAATTATCACTCATTTCCTCTTTCTTTTAATTCAATTTAGTGTCTTTCAGCATCCAATTGCTGGAAGCCAGGACTCTTGAAATTTAACTGTAGCTATTACACAATTTTTGAAAGATGTAAAGATAAATTGTAGGAAAAAAATAAATAAATCATTAGACATTAAATTTTATCAACATATAATAAGAAATACATTTTGCCTTTCTATTATAGAACTGAAAAATATAATTTGGTTCTTGAATTTTCTTGCTGCAAAATTATGAAACTCAGCAATTTACTTTTAGTGCCATTAATTACTTCCAAAGCATCTAAGTGAGCATTTAGGATTGAAATTTAAAGGAATATTTCTTAATCAGAAAAATAATAAATATTACTGCAGGTAGAAAATAGGATTGACTTCAAATATATTTTTTGATGAAATTATATTTAATTCATTCAAAATTTTACTGTTACTATAATCACAATGATTATACCTATGTAAGTACCATTTAAAAAACAAATTTTAATTAATGTTAAATAGTTTAAAGTAATTGAACCTTTCATATTAGTTAGTTTTTGCTTATTTTCTTGAAAGAATAGTGTTTTAGCTATTAAACAAAAAATAGAGAATGCAATGGTTTTTCTTTTGAAAAGAAGAAAATTTTAAGCTTTCTTCCAGCTATTCTTAACTATTAGAAGAAGAAAAAACAACAAAAAAATTTTTTAAATAATCTGTTTCTTGAGAAAAGTATTGAAAAACACCCTTATAAGGGTTATAGGTTATAAATAACTTCTTAAGAAATATAAAAATAATCCACTTTTTAAAGGATGACTGACGTTTACATTTCCTATCATTTTGAAGACTTGAAACTGCTCTTACCCTTGATGTATGAAAATGACATTGCTTTAAAACAGTCATTTAATATTTAAGAAATAAAGAAAAAAATACTCCAAAAATGGTACACAGTTAATATTTTCGGCTCCTAAACTGATACAAAAGTCGATTTCTTCAGCTCCAAACTGATACAAAAGTTAAAATTCTTCGGCTCCAAACTGATACAAAAAGGACATTTTACCTACTCCGAAAGGTGCTACAAATTGTGTTAAGGCAGTCGGAGCCCTGCATAATGTGAACTTAAGCTCTGTAACCTAAATATGGCATTGCACGCAAAAATGTTCTGTTTACCTCAAAAAGAAATGTTCTGTAAGTCAAGTTTTGTTCTTACAGATAAGTCTAAATGAATTTTAAAGCATTTTTGTGTAAATTATGGCAAAGAAACTAAAATTGGAATTTCCTTCTGCTTCTGTGTTGTGCTGTAAGAATTTATTCATCTTAAAAAACTTGAATGGTTGCAGAAATAATGGCTAAATTTTTAACAGATGAGTGGCAGCTACGCAGAAAGTTGATCTGTTGATCAATAAATGATACATATAAAGAAGCTCAAAGAAGAAACCTGAAAAAGCTCTACTTATATTAGTTTATCTTCACAAAGCAGGAATCAGAAAAAGTAGTTTCCCTTGGAATTTCCATTATATTTCTAGAGAATATCAACTTTTCTCACCAATTAAAATTAACTGAAGTCAAGAGATGTGAGAAGTATTTAAATTTTATTTCAGATCGATTTTTGCAACTTGAAGATTGTAACCGGGTATGCTAGTGTTATGTTTGCAATAAATTAAATCTGTTATTTGAGTTTTAAATTGTGTCACAACAAGAGATACGAATGGTCAGGAAAAAAACCAGGAAATTTTGGGGATAAAACGTTTTTTTCCCGAAGGAGTTTATTTCCACCCAGAAAAATTGAAAATTTTGAAATTTCTAGTATAAAATAATACATTCAGAAATAGTTACATTCCAATGTTTTTTCTTTAAATATTTTATATATTTAAATATAACACAACACAAAGTTTCCCTTTTGTATGAGTATGAGAAAAAATGACAGAGATATTTAATTTCAAAGCTTGGAATTATTTCGCTTTTTCTCGGACTTTCTTAAGGGGTCTGTTAAAAAATCAGAATGAAGTATTCATTGAACAATGAATAGAATGAATACTTCATTGAAAATTTTTAACCAACTATAACTGGAAGTATATGTTTGTGACCAACAGTTGCAGAGATGAAAGCCTCCTAAGGACTTTGCTTTTCACCCTATATATATACATACATATAAATGCATGTAACAAACTTTGGAATAAAAAAAAAAAAAACAACTTTCTGTAAAAAAAATTTATTTGATAATTTGCAAAAGTTACATATGCTAAAATCTACTAGCTTTATAACCATTACATCGGTTCTGAGCTATTTACTTTTACATTAAAAAAATAAATAAATCAATAAAACTTTTTTTTTTTTTTTTGTGAAATTTAGTGCTGATGCAAAAGAAAATTTAACATGTTAGACCTGATTTTCTAAGATAATAAGAATATTGCTGGCGATATCAGATCAATGCAATAACAGTTCTCATTATAAAGCAAGTAATGAGTTTTAAAGCATCCTAAGTGCCCCACTGGGTAATTGCCACTCGCCATTTTTTTTTTTCTTCTCCCAGTTTTAATCATGTTTACATGACAGCATTTATTTTTCCTTCACAAATTCTTAAAAATAACGTTAATCTTAGTTTTAATAGTTACTTTGGAGGACAAAAAGAAAAAAAAAATACTGTAAATTATCATGATTTTGCAATATAATGTTTTTGTATTATTTGCATGTAAATTATGTGACCTTAGTTGTAGGATAAAATATGCTATGCAAATGATTTATTGTTTTTTTCCCTTTTTTTAATATACAGATAGTGAAATCCAATGTCTTTGGTATAACTGTCAAAGAATAAAGAAAAACATTCCGTAAGTTACTTATCAGTGTCTAGTAAATGTTTGATGTCTATTGTTTGAAAAGCTTCTGAACTAATCACGTGCCCCCCTCTCCCCTTTCTTTTTATGCATGATTTTTGTTCTATGTAAATAATTAATAAAATTTTATAATTTTAACATAAAAAGAAAAATATATAATCATCTATTCACAATGCGTGCATTTTCATTCTGATATAGCAATACATGGTAATGAAGTTGCCCTATGAACCATAATCAACAAGGAATTTCCAAACTTTACTGAAAGAACAGGGTGTCTACAGAACTGGGAAATCAGGGAAATGTCAGGGAATTGTATCAATCGGGAAAAGTCGGGGAATTTCGAAAAAATAGCAAAAATTCAGGGAAAAGTTATCAAATGAAAAAAAAAAGTTTCTGCCTTTCAAATGTGAGTAATTTTTGCCAAAAAAGCAATATTTCGGCTACTAAGGAATAGGAAAAAAAAAAACAGCTTTTCTTGGTCGCAGCTGCTCTTCTGATTCATTAGCAGCATTTAAAAATGCAACTAAACCTTTGATTTTGAAGAAAGTTTTACAAGTTTCTATGGACGGTCTTAACATTAATGTCAATTTTTTTTTATCTAACATCCTCCTTAAAAGAAACTCCAGAAGATTTGGAAATTCTTAACATTGGATCTTGCGGCTTACATGCTGTAAATTTGGCTTTTAAGACAGGGGCAAAATCTACCCATCGGGAGATTTTTGATTTTATGAGAGCATTCTACTATTTATTTAAAGATTCTCTTGTCGGGAGAGCTCTCTACACGTTACTCAGAGAATTTCCAGAGAAGTTTTGCTCGATTCGATGGTTGGAGAACTCGCAAATAGGAGAGAGGTGTTTAATCATCCTTCCAAACATCAAAAATTTTATAGGCGAAGCAGAAAAAGATAAAAGTGCCCCCTCTAGTCAGAGCTATATCATTGCTAAACGTCTCACCAGTGACCCATTGTTACCGGCAAAATTAGCATTTTTTTATTCAATGGCTCAGGAGTTGGAAATATTTTTAAAAGTACATCAAGATGACATGCCTTGTGAAAAATTTTCTTCCTTTTAAAAAAGTCGATGTTGGAATTTCGCCACTACGCCACATAAAGAAAGCTAAAGCTTCTGAAGGCCAGGTGAGCATTTTTTTTAAAAATATTGTTGAAAGTTTTTAATAGTGTGTGTTAAGAAGCTACAAGAGCATTAAAATATGCTCTAACAAAAGCAGTTTCATGTTTTAATCCAATTATTTCTTTTAATGAAGCATTGTTCGATAAGAGACTCACAAAATTGTTACTAATTTTATGCGAAAAAAATTGGTTGAATTCAATTGTAGCAGGTATAGTAAAAAACCAACTGAAAGAAATCTGTCAAAAACCTTCTAATGTGGCAAAACTTAAAATGTGTAACAGAACAGAAAGACTTGATGCATTTTGGCATGATATGCTATCAAGCTTTTGTTTAGCTTGATAGCACATCATGCCAAAATGCATCAAGTCTTTCTGTTCTGTGCAATTCACCTTGCAATGATACATTATCATTGATGAAGATGGTAATGATTTTGTCTCACGGCAATAGCAATGTTGATTCTCGATCAATAAAGATTGCTTGTGGGAAAATATGAAAGAAGAATCAGTTGTTGCTAGAAGAATAGTTTATGATAGTATTCAAGCAATGAGTGGACTAAAAAATGAAAAGAATATGAAAAGAAAAAAAGGGAGCAGTGCTTCAGCGGAAAGAATCGATAGCCAAAAGGGCAATTTTTGAGGCAACACAAGAGTTGAAGAAGAAATTCAAAGCCTCAAATTTCTGCAAAATGAACTTTAAGGGGGGAAATACGTGTAAAGGTTTCAAAAAATTAAAAAAAAATTTCTTCATAAATCAATTTTACACCTACTCAAAAATATACCCTGAAAATTTCAAAGCCAAATTCCAAGTCGTTTAAAAGTTATAAGCATTTGAGCAAGCGCCCCTTTTGGAGAAGTTGAGCAGGTAGTCCCTCATGAATGACCTGAAGAGTATTAGAGAACGTTAGCAGATGTCCTTTTATTTTTTTTAACAATTGAGACCTTGGATAGAAATTTCTATAAGTATTAGTATCTTATAAGTATAAAAAAGTTTGATTCGTTAACTGCCTTAAATTTACCTTCAATAACACTCTTTTTTCCGAACGCGTATTTCTCCAAACTACGTTTGTCAAATGTGCGTACACTCTAGCTCGCAGAGTTTTTGATCAATCCTTATCAAATTTAGCACACATTTTCTTTATATATACACACTTTAGTTGAACTAGAATCATAAACATATGTTTATTTTTACTTTTTTTATTGTAAAAAAAGAACAAAAAAAAAAAGGTTAAAAATCGTACTTACTTTTCCCATTCTAAAAAAATTTGAAATTTTCAATTTTTTGTGATGATTTTAGTTCAACCAGAAAAGACACTTATAAAAATAGTGGATTAAAAAAAAAATGATTTCAGATAAAAATTGGGACCTCCATTATGTACGCAAACTGCCGATCTAGGTGGCGACTTACAGTGCAGCAGCTAATATCTCCGGGATTTTTCAAGAAAAATGTTTTAAAATTTCAGTAAATGTTCTTCAATATATCTATAAAATAACCTCAAAATCTCAATAAAATATATTTATTCTTTATACGTTAAATAAATCATGAAAATTGCTCTTAATGCGCCGTTTTACACGTATTTATCCCCTTAAATGTTTTTGTTAAGTTAAATCAATTACAAATTTCAATTTTAAATTTATTTATCGTTAAGTACTTCTATTTTTTTTTGCATATGGATATGGAGGTTATTTGTTAATAAATTGCTTAGGAATTTTTTTCATAAATGCTGCATTGGGTTATAATGTGTACATAATGTAAATAAATTTTTGTAAATTGTTAAAATTCTGCATTTATTTTTTAATATTATTCATTCTTCATTAGAGAATAGCCTCATCATATCATTAGATTTTCAAAGTTGTTCCAATATAATTTTTTTTACTGTTATCAAAGACTTATCTTTAAAAGTTCCCTTCAAATGCTTTTGTAATTTTCAATAATTAAAATTGCAGACAGGATTTTTTTTTTTTTTTTTTGTATTTTGTTTATATTCCTTTATTTTATCTTCTAATATTTCTTATTTTTATTTGTATTTCCTTTATATTTGCTTGCCAATTTTTAAATTAGCAGGAAATCAAAAGAGCAGGCTTTGTTTTTTCTTCATTTTTATTAACAGCTGAAAACATTTATAATGCTATATTTAATGTAAACATACATAAGTTTTCAAGAGGGAGCAAAGGGGAAAACTCTTATCATTAGTAACCTAAATCAGACAAATTCGGTGAGCTTGATCAGGGAAAAGTCGGGGAACTTTTTTCTCAACTCCTGTAGACACCCTAAAGAAGCAAAGTCATGCAATTTTCCTTATTACTGTGCAGTTTTTTACTGAAAATCAAGTGATTTTTTTTCGTTTCTTTTGGGTTAGTTAAATAAAAAATCAATCCAGTAATAAATGAGATCTTTTGTTAATTATGTGGCTTAATCAAATGCAGGAATTATTTGATTTAAGCATCATCAGGTATGTTGAGTACTGTGAAGATTATTATTTCGTAATTATTATTTTAAACATGAGTAGCAGGCTTACAAATCCGTTAACAGTAGATGTGATGTAAAAAATATATATATATACCAGGTGTATGCAAATGAAATGAGACGATTATTTTTTAAAAAGACACAATAAATTTGCGAAAACTGTTAGTAATTTTTTTATCCGAAATAATGTCCATCGCTAGCTACATATTTTTCCCCATCTTTCAGGCAATTTGCGAATACCACGCCAAAAAAATGATTGAGGCCAACCAGTCATCAAGCCAAGATTTGAAGTTTTCATAAGAAGTGAAGAGCTGGCCAGCCAATGCGTGTCCCAATGATACAAATAAGTGGTAATCGGAAGGAGCCAAGTCTGGCGAATAAGCCGCATGCGCTAAGGGCTCCCAGCCGAGCGCCTTAACGATGTCCTTGGTCGGTTTAGCCAGGTGGCTAGGTGTGTTGTCATCAAGGAAAATCACTTTGTACTGCCGTTTCTTGTATTGCTCGCGTTTTTCGAGTATAGTAACGTTCAAATCAAGTAATTGTTGCTTGTAGCGATCAGTATTAACTGTTTCACCGGGTTTGAGAAGCTCATAATAGATTGAACCCTCCTGATCCCAGAAAATACACAGCATTGTCTTGCGGTCGATTTGGACGGCTGTCCGGGTCAACATATGATCGATTCTGCTTGGGATTCTCAAAATAAATCCATTTTTTATCGCCAATCACAATACCATGGAGATATGACTTGCGTTTGTAGCGGGCAAGCAACATTTCGCACGCGGTTTTTCGGTTTTCCTGCTAACGGTCCGTTAGCTCGTGTGGCACCTATCTACCGACCTTTATTATCTTGCCCATTGCTTTGAGACGACGGGAAACTGCTCTGGTCAACATTCAATCGTTCTTCAAGATGTTCTTGCGTTTGGCCATCATCTTCATTGAGTAATGCTTGCAATTCAGCGTCTTCAAATTTCTTTGCTGGTCTGCCACGCTCCTCGTTTCTCACATCGAAATCACCATTTTGAAACTTTTCAAACCACCTGTAGCACTGCACACGGCTCAGGGCATTGTCACCGTATGCTTCTACAAGCATTTGATGCGACTCGGGAGCATTTTTCTTCAGATGGTAACAAAAAATTATTGCTGTCCGCGAATCGAGGTTGGAAGGCATAAAATTCGACATTTTCAACGTGGTAAAAAATGCACAATGCACGCTAAAACCCGTCCAAATGTAAACTGAGCGTGTGTGTCAAAGGTCAAACTATAAAAAAATCACGTGCCACGGTTTCGTGATGTTTGCATATATGCGTGGCGACATCTGTTTGCAATCGTCTCATTTGATATGCATACACCTGGTAGTTAATTTTATACAAGACAGACATGGGGAGACAACTTTTTCCTTTTGTTTCCTTACTAAATATTAAAAAACCTAAATTAGTTTTGGTGTGCATATATATTTTTTTGCCTACTTTAAAAATACAGGAAATTTTTTTCAGTCTGGAAGACTTAAGAAAGTTTCTGAGTGTTTTTAGCTGTCAGGACAGATAGTGATAAAAAATGTTATTGTTTTTTACCTCTTATTTAAGAAATAAATCTGCAAAAAGTCTGATTTAGTAGCTAGGAGTTTTGAGAAGGGTCCTTTTTGATAGATTTGAATTTTGTATAAGGTCTATTAATCGGAATTTTGTGAATGGTCCCAAAAGCTCACGAGAGGGATTCATCCGTAGTTTGTTCCGGAAAACTCGCATCTCTAAGTTCAACCTTGGCTTCCTTGCTTTAAGACCAGTGGGAGAAGTAAAATAATTGATATATAATTAGTTTGTGAGGACAACCAACCAAAGTAACTGTTTGCAAAATGCGAAATGATTTCTTTCTGTTCAATTTCCTGTTTTCCTTGTTTCCTAGACACAGAAAAACAAAATGATTGATTTAAATAATATATTGAGTTATAATGTGTACATAATGTAAATAAATTGTTGTAAACTGTTAAAATTCTGCATTTGTTTTTTAATATTATTCATTGTTCATTAGAGAGTAGCCTCTATATCATTAGATTTTCAAAGTTGTTCCAGTATAATTTTTTTTACTGTTATCAAAGACTTATCTTTAAAAGTTCCCTTCAAATGCTTTTGTGATTAATTTACAATAATTAAAATTGCAGGCAGGATTTTTATTTTTTTTTTTTTTTTTTTGTATTTTGTTTATATTCTATTATTTTATATTCTAATATTTCTTATTTTTATTTGTATTTCCTTTTTATTTCTTTGCCAATTTTTAAATTGGCAGGAAATTAAAAGAGCAGGATTTGTTTTTTCTTCATTTTTATTAACAGCTGAAAACTTTTATAATGCTATATTTAATGTAAACATACATAAGTTTTCAAGAGGGAGCAAAGGGGAAACTCTTATCATTAGTAACGTAAATCAGGGAAATTCGGTGAGCTTGATCAGGGAAAAGTCGGGGAATTTTTTTTCTCAACTCCTGTAGACACCCTGAAGAGGCAAAGTCATGCAGTTTTCCTTATTACTGTGCAGTTTTTTACTGAAAATCAAGTGATTTTAACTTTTTGTTTCTCTTGAATATTTCTGATATTTATATTTACTTAATTATTATTTTATTTATTTATTTATTTTTGTTAAGTGACCTGTTGACTATTTCACAATTATGAAAACCGCTTTATTACATGTCGAGTAATTTAATCAATGGATTAATCCCAAAGAAAAACTGCACAAGTTTGTCATTCAGTTTATTCCAAGATTTATTTTTGTTTAAGCAAATTAGGAAATAAATAATCATGTGTAGCAAGTAATAATTATGTTATCATATGTTATGTAATTTAAGTTTATAATTATCCAAAAAAATTGTTCAACTGAAAAGGGTCCCATCCCAATCATTTTGGCTTATCAAAACTTCAACATAATAATTGTACAAAGTTATTTCGGGGGGCAAGTTTTACTTGCTATAAGTTGACTGGTAATTAAAAATTGAAAACTTGTGATGCTTAACAAAGAAATGAATTACAGTTAATGAAACTTTTAAATATTTGTGTTGTAAAACTGAGTACTTTTAGCTTTTTTATTTAAGTAAGTATAATTTTAAACTATCTTATATTTATAATTTTTTTTCCTCCCATGTTTGTTACAGACCCTTTCCAAATGTTGCTCGACTTATCAGACATGTCAAAGAAGTACACTTAAAGACGGCTATGAAAAATATTCTTCCTGAAAATCGTAACAGGTGAGTTGATTCTCGACTTTTGTCGAACTTAGGCTAGAAGACAAACTTTTACTTCTGCATTAAATTTTTCTTTCAAGTTATCAGAAATATGCATACCTTTTTGTACCAAATTTCAACGTTCATCAAAACATACTTTTCGCACTTACAACTAGTAGAGTACAGAACCTCTTATCCGGGAACCAAAAAACCGGGAATTTTTTCGTGAATTTCGCACCATTTTTGAAAGGTTCGTGTTTTTTTTTTTTTTTGCCCATTTAATAAAAATACGAATTTTTTGAAAATACCTTTAAAAATACGCATTTTTTCGTTACTGGTAACATATTAAGTTTTTTAAGTCGAATAATTTTTTTGGGTTTAAAAGTGATGTTTTTTAGGGGAGGGAGCGTAAACATACTTGCAGAAGAAACTTTTTTAAAAAAATTCTCCAACGAAACTTGAGAAAACCCGATGCTTTCACTGTTTTATTTCAATAATTAAATACGAAATAAATAGGTATTTGGATTCTTATACATTTATTTAATTATTTGGTGAGTATTTGAAAAAGAATTGCAGCAAAAGTTGGACTATATGAAAGTTCGGAAATTTTCTAGTACCGCAGATTCACGAACTTTCCGTAATAGCTGGTCGTGTGAAAATTAGAGCTCGTTTATTTTTGTTTCCTAAATTTGATTTTTTTTATTTATTTAAGAGCTCCAACAAGGTAATAAGAATTTAAAATTGATATTAAGGCAACAAAAATTGCGACTGAAAATGAATTCTGTATTAAAATAGAGAAGTCTGTATTAACCAAAGTTGTTGCACACAAGTATGAAATTTGCGTGTTTTTGCATGTAAACATGCTTTTTAAAAGAAAAGCATCTCCAAATTGGAATTCGGGAGTATTCTAGAATGTGACTGGAGGCGGACTTTTAAAAGAAACCAACATCGACGATGCAGATAAAGATGTCCAATTCAGAAATTATTCAAATGGTGCTATGCCCGAATGATGACAAAGAGCAAAATAGAGATGAAGACCAAAATAAGGAAATTTTGCCTGCTATATCAAAGAAACGTTGCATTGAATTAACTAAAGAACTTATAGCAGGAATGGAACAAAAATCTTTTATAGACGAAACGCACATAATGGCTGTTCGGAAAATCCAGCAATTGTTTTTACAGCAAAAGCCTAATTTTCGCCAACTGAAACTTCATGAAATATTTAAGAAATAAATACTAGTATTCATATATTTGAATCATTTATGTCATTTTTATGTCATTACTGTTATTTATAATAGTGCCTAAGTATTTAAATAGATCTACTTGTTCAAATTCATACTTGTTAATTTTCATTGGTTGCAAAGTTGTGATTCTGTTTGTTATTGCCATGAATTTAGTTTTTTCCTCATTGACTGTCAGTCCTAATTTTTTTGCTGCTGCCTCGAGTGCACTGAAAGCCTTGAGTTGTTTTTAAAAGTTAGTCTTTTTAAGATAATTTATATAGAACATCAAATCTGTGCCACAATCATGCTTGAACTATGAACTTTCCCTGTTCCAAAACTAGGTGTTTAAGAATTATCCTATGGGTCATTCCATATCAAGTGATCCAAGGAATTTTACCTCACCCTTTTTGGTTTCTTTCAAATTTGGCTTCTCAACTGCACCCCTCAAGGTAATTAAAAATCCAAATTTTTAGATTTTTATCTTGTTTAGTTTTTTAGTTATCAAGCTTTGATTTTGTAAAAAACTCACATTTTTACATGTATGCTTCAACACAAAACAGACCATAACTAATCAACAAATAGAGATAAAAAGTTCTAGTAAAAAGCATTTTGAGGTATATTGAATACAGTTTTATGTGATATGCATCATGACAAATGTTTTTAAAATTTTAAATTTCTCGAAAAACGTATCATTAATTTTTTTTTTTTTTAAATTCTCAAATATTTCTGTGCGTTTTATCATTGTCTATGCTAAATTTCAGCTTGGGGACTCAATGGGATCATATTTTCCCGAATTTTCAAAAATATTTGATTTACCAAAAAATGAACATTTTTGTGATTCAAGCTATTTTAAGATGATGGTTTCTTAAAGGAGATGATTTAATTAGCCTTATAAACACATCTATGCATGACATGTCTGTGCATGAAATGAACAAGTTCAAAATTTATTTGGGGGAGGGGGGCAACGAATACATTCATTTTTGTCTTATCATAGCTATTTCAAAGTATTGTTTTCAAATTATTCAATAGTTTTTTTTAAATGAACAAATGGACTTATTTTATGCATTAATAATAATTTTTTCCTGATTAATTGTTTGATTTCAGATATATTTTAATGAGATATTAATGATATGAGGGGAAAAAAGTATTTAACTAAACTCATCTGAAATTGTGATAGAAGGGGCACAACTGCTAGAGTTTGCAGCTTTTGGTTGTTAGTCTTGATCTGCGCTTATGAGCTAGCATTCGTCAAAGCAAGACAACAAAAAAACTATGCATCTTACACCCATCTTACCCGTTGAATAGGTTGTGGATTATAAATAAAGTTGAAGCATTATAAGCAAAGACAAAGCTATTTGTTTTATCCATATCCTAACATTTCCATACCTCCCGCCTGAATAGGTTGTGGGTTACAAATTAAGTTGAAAAAAAAGGAAGCATAATAAGAAAAAACAAAGCTATTTATTTTATCTACCTGTATATCCTAGCATTTCCATACCTCATGTCCAAAACATGAATAAAAAAGCAAGGAAATTTAAAGGAGCTGCAACACATATGTTGCAGCTGCTGTGGAATGGCATTTCTATGCTACAGATCATGGGAAAGGAGTATGTGATGACTTGGGCGGGACAGTGAAACATCTTACTGCCAAAGCTAGCCTTCAAAAACTGCATTGAGATCAAATTCTGACACCAGTTCAACTTTTCAATTGAAGTGTTATGAACATTCCTTTAATTCAATTTTTTTATGTAACTGTTCAGGAATATTCTGAAGAAAGGGAGTTATTAAAAGATAGATTTTTAAGAGCACTAGAAGGAACACAGTTTTCTGTGTTCCTTCTAGGTTTCTGTGTTCCTTCACAGTTCACTGTGTTCCTTCGAAGGTTTCGAAGGAACACAGAAGTTTCACAGATTCGTTCCATTCAGTGAACATGAAATTACTACAAAAGTGTGTTCACATAGTAATAACATTCAGAAACAGAAATTCTTTGCAGAAAGTTCAAATGTATGACAAACCTGAAAGGGTACATTACATGTGAATATGATGAAAGGTGTTGACTGGCTGAAGTAATTTAAACAGATGTACTTTTTTTCCTCTTATATGCTTAATATCTCATTAAAATCTATCTGAAATCTGAGAATTAATCAGGAAAAATTATTATTAATGCATAAAATAAGTCAATTTGATCATTTAAAAAAAACTATTGAATAATTTGAAAACAATACTTTGAAATAGCTATGTGAATGTATTCCTTGCCCCCCTCCCCCAAATAAATTTTGAACTTGTTCATTTCATGCACAGACATGTCCATGCTTGTTCACTCACGCATAGATGTGTTTATAAGGCTAATTAAATCATCTCCTTTAAGAAACCATCATCTTAAAATAGCTTGAATCACAAAAGTGTTCATTTTTTGGTAAATCAAATATTTTTGAAAATTCGGAAAAATGTGATCCCATTGAGTCCCCTAGCTGAAATTTAGCATAGACAATGATAAAACGCACAGAAATATTTGAGAATTTTTTAAAAAAATTAATGATACGTTTTTCGAGAAATTTAAAATTTTAAAAACATTTGTCATGATGCATATCATATAAAACTGCATTCAATATACTTCAAAATGCTTTTTACTAGAACTTTTTATCTCTATTTGTTGATGAGTTATGGTCTGTTTTGTGTTGAAGCATACATGTAAAAATGTGAGTTTTTTACAAAATCAAAGCTTGATAACTAAAAAACTAAACAAGATAAAAATCTAAAATTTGGATTTTTAATTACCTTGAGGGGTGCAGTTGATAAGCCAAATTTGAAAAGAATCAGAGAAGGTAAATTTTTTCTCAAATTTTGGATCACTTGGCAGGGAATGACCCCTATAGCAATTCAGGAGTTACCCCAAGGCTTTTAATTTTGTTTTGGACAATGTAAAACGAGTTTCAGTTTTTTTTTTTATCTTCCAATTTTTACATTTAATTAGGTTGTTTATTTTCTGATAGGAGAAATGCTGGGCAGTCCAATATGCTTGGCACAATGTATTAATAATGATAATAACCATTTTTTCAGTCTCCATGTATGCAAATATATTGTTCTAATATTAACAACAATTTTTGTTGCAATGTAATAAGGTTAGGTAAACTGTTAAAAGATGATTAAAATTTTAATACAAATATTCTGTTCCAGAAATTACACTCCATCCAAAAGGAATCCACCTGCTGCTATCTCATTTGGTGCTTTCAATAATGCCAGTAAGTAAAGCAAAAAGAAAAGCGTTCAGCTTTTTGTTTTGTTTTATTTATTTACTTTTTCATTCATTTTTAGTCTTATTATTAGTAGTAGTTTCTTGTGATTGCAATTTAATTGCCTTCATTCATTCTCACTTATTTTTCCTTTTTCTAACGTTTAATCATGTTTTGGAACGTTTAACTTCTGGAAACTGTAATCCAAAAAATTTGTATAATTTTCCTTTAAAATATTTAACACTATACATAGAAGAAAATTAACTTGATTGCATAACATTTATTTCAAGATTGATTAAAGTGAAAATTAGCTTTGTTCTTTCCATATCCATATTGCATGTTTACAACCTTTGTTTATTTAGATTTCAGTTAGAATGCCATTGACTGTTAAATATATTTATTTTTATTGTTATTATTAATCATGATTTGTTTTCAATGACTTATTCAGGGGTGGAGAATCTGCGCCAAGTTTCAATTGATGATACATCGGATACAAAAGCCTTAAATTTGATTTCTGCTCCAAACTGCGCCAAAATTGTGATTTTAATGGTCTGAAATGTTTAAAAACAAATAACAGCTAATTGCACTTTTCGCCACTGAAAAACTGAGAGCTTCATATAAAAAAAGAAGGGAAAAAATCTAAATGTTTTTATTCATTTTTAGGACCATCAATTGATAAAGTATTTGACAACCCCCACTCAAATGTCATTTGTTAAGCTCCTTTCTGTGAGTGCATTCCAGATGGGATCACCTAGTGAACCATGCACTTAAGGCCATGCACCCCACCTCGCATGATGGGGAATTTCATTTTCAGAGGAACTTTCCCATAAAATAAAAATAATAATTTTAAAAAAAGGACCATGCACATTACACACAATAAGTGAAAAAAAATAAGAATTGCATAGCTGCCAACCCTTCTGCATTTTGTAGAAGCTTTCCTCATTTAGTCCCCCTTTTCTTCATTTCTGCACTAATGGTCAGATCTTCCTCATTTTTACTCAGAGTAATAAAGTATGACACGCAAGTCTATGCTCATCCAAATAACGACGCACATGTGTTGAAAAAAAAAACAAATCTGAACTGAGTTTTCGCCGCATGCTCCACAAATGTTTCTCAACCACTCCATAGATTGCAGAATGAACATACATTGTTGCTGGCACCCACCTCAGCTTCAACCAATTGGCTCAGAACTCAAACTATCATTGACGCGGTGTCTGGTTTATGGTTTAGAAATATTTTCCCCCTCCTGACTATATATTTGAAAATGACGATTTTTTGCACAAGAAATAAGAAAGAAATTCAAGTATCTTGCTTACAAGTATCTACTTTTTAAATTTGCAGCTTTTTGTTTCATAATAGATAACACTGTGCAACAAATTTGAACTTTTTTTTTGTCCTTTAGATGAAACAATGTGATTCCATATAAACAAAAGGAGCTTGATTCAAATATCCAAGCCAAAATGGTCCATTACGTAGCGTTTTGCTGCAGACCCACTTCTCATATTTATATATACAATTTGGTTATAGAAGAATGTAACTCAGGCTTACTTGTTGAAAACACAAACACTAAAATGATTTTTTTTGGCCGTTTCATCTTGTGGGCATCTGTTGGTGTGCCCTGACAAAAGATTAGCAATATTCAATTCGTATACTTCCATTCCATAGACCGCTGAAGCGCTTTTCAAACGCAGAGATAACCCTGATGAGACCTTCCATATACTCATCATTATTGCGCAAAAAGTTTTGAGGAAAGAAGTGCATATTGGAGTCCAAAAAGTGTAATTTTAATGACATATGGCAACCTATAATACAAAAGCATTTTATCATGTCACTAAGAAGATCTTCGTTATTTTCAGTTTTCTCATCTCCAAGGAAATGTTAGTACACTGAAATTTCCTTTGTGTTTGCAGAATATGCTACAGAAATGAATAGGGGAAAAATATACTTAGATGGAGGAGCACTGATAAACAAGCGCCACTCTGCTGAATTGTGCTCATCTCCTAATGTTTGAAATAGTACATTCACATCACAGTGGCATACCATTTTTTCTTGCTCTGTAAAATAGTCTACAAAATGCCTTTATCGTCTTGTAAAAGACGCAAAACTTCGAGAAGTAGATAAAGCTTTTGTTGCCAAAAATGTCACTAAAGGGACCCAATTTCATTAAAAAGGTCTCTAGAATGGCAACAATCTCACTATCAATGAGAAAGATATAATTTATAATAAATGAAGTCGATAAATTACAAAAATATGCACATTTATCCAGAAAATACGTAAAAAGTTAAAATGTAGAATTTTGGGATAATGGTACGTGATAGGCAAAAAATAATTGCAGAATCGTAATTTTCAGCCAAAAATACATAAGAAACAGACATTTTCATCCAAAGGACATTTTTCGTGTTGCACAGTGTAATCAGAGGTGTTTTGTTGTATTAATAGTCATGGCAAATTTGTTTTTATAATGTAAGTACACCAAATCCTCATTTTATAAACTGTTTTGTTGAAAATGTAAACATAGAATAATTGTAAATATTCAGTAATGATGATAAACCTTGAATTTTAGTTACTTAATCATCCATGGCACAATTTGGCATCACGTAAAATCTTCTGCATTTTGCAAAATAGGGGTTGGCAGGTATGGAATTGCACCTAAGTACTAAACAAACCTAGTTGGTTTGTTCAACAACTTAATTTTTATAGTTTAAAGAAGTTAAGGCTTTCAAAGTTCACATGTGGGATTATTTTCTTTTCACAATAATGAGAAACAAAATTTTGCTACTTGTAAATGTATTGTACTCATAAATACATTTTTCATTTTGAGTCTTGATCTACAGTAATTTGTTTTATACAAGTAACTTTAGTTTGTTGTTAGCTGATAAAAGATTGTTTCCTTCATACAAACCAGTTTCTTCAGGCAGCATTACTGTTAAGTTCTGCTAATACAAAACTAATAGTTCTGATAGAAAACTTGTAAATTGACCTGATACAAAACTGATATTTCTGATACAAAACTGAATTTTTGATTTTCCACCCCTGCTTATTTAATATACTTCTTTTAATTGTGTGTTAATTTTAAGATAGTACTTTTTTATTAAATAAGTTTTAAAACGACTTATAACTCATAAGAAATAAAATATGTATTGGATGTTAACAAAAAGTTATGTAAATTTTATATCTTAAAACTAATGCTCAGTCTGTTTGAAATGTTAGGATAAAGTTAGTTTTCTCAATAGTAATCCATTTTGAAGAATAGACGTTGCATTAATATTCTAAATAAATGGCATAGTGCTTCATTTTAAAACTAAAATGATTGATGCATGTTTAATTTCTTATTGAATTGCCTATCTGCTTTATGTTTTTATGAGCTTGATAAAATGTGTTTGTATTTAATTTGTTATTGCATGCTCTTTTTAGTTTTGTTTTTGCATGCTTTTTGCAGACATTTCTACTCCCTTTAAAACAGCATCCTTTAATGGGGGACTCCCCATGTCTCCCGCACCACAAGGAATCTCCTACAATTTCCCCCCACCCATGCCTCTTCGGCCAGGTAAGTTTCAATAGGATATCTTGTGATTTGTTCCAGGGTTGGGTTTTATAGCCGTCAAAAACTAATTTTTGATGTGACATAGGTTTAAACCAGGTTTTAACCATCAAAAACCCCAATACAATTTAAATACGCCCAAAATAAAAAAAGAAGGCTTTAATAATAGCAAGATACAGCATTGTTTTTGTTTAATCATAATGTTCCTTAGTTTTAGCACCATTGAATTATAAATAAATATTTATTTATATTTTTCTTTCTTTATGACTTAATTTTCAAATTTTTACACATATTTTTTTCAGGTGTGGATTTTTTGCATATTTGACAAGAATACTGGGGGGAAATTTAAAAAAAGCTGTTTTAGTGTCGATGTTTCTTTGTACTGGTAGGAAAGCATCTTTGAATATGCACTATCCTGGGGAGAGTACATACCTTCATTAGATTTCAATTGTGATGAATTACTTTTGGCTTCTATACATAAAAATTTTTTAAAATCTAAATTTATTTCTGCCAAATATTAGATTAAACCTACACAATTTTAATTATTACAGATATAATTAAGGATTTATTAACTGCATCCTTGCTGAAAGTAATTAAAAGTTTGCATTCAGAATAAAATAATTCATTAAATAAGTGACAATTTCTATTAAAAGACTTGTCACGTTTTTATCTATTATCAGTTCACCTTCACAAAATATTCTACAAATAGAATGTATTTCAAGAATGCACTGGCGGGACATAGCAAATGATGTGTTTTAGGACTTTAAAACCCCTCTTACAGCATCAGAAAACAGAAACCCATGTTTGTGCACTTAAAAGACAATTAATTGATTTTTAAAAACAATTCTTATCAATAAAATCACTCTCAGGCTTAGATTCTGGCTGTGGTACAGCAAGAATATATTTTTGTAGTTTATACTCGGCAGTTTCAATGCATTTATGCTGTTTTATTTAAAATTTATTGGTTAAAGTCTATCCAATTCTGCTAAATCATTTCTTTGATAATTTTTTTTACAAATTAGGTTTTTGACACTTTTTGACGTTTTTGACAAGCCGGTTTTAACCGTGGTTTAAACCGGTTAAGACCGTCGCATGTCAAAAAGCTGCCAACGCTGATTCGTTCATTTAAACTCACTCATTAAGTTCAGAATCTCAAGTTATTATTTTTTTTTTTTACTATTATTATTTCCAATGGCTAGGCAAAATTTACAGAGAACTAAAGTTATAAACAAATAACAAGAGAACACATAAAAAAAGACCGAAGTCATCGCCTAAGAAGCGATCTTGCCTCCCAATATCTTGCCTCTTCCGTTGAACATTGAAGAACCCCTCAAACGAGCAGATGGTCCCTGTCTATTTCTAGTCCAGAATCACAAAATGGGGAAACAGAATTGTTTAAGATACCTATGCACTTCAAATGAGCGGCAAGGCAGTTGTGTCCTGTAGATAGACGAAAAGTAACAACAACCTTACATCTGGATCTATCAGGAATAAAGGACGGACTTAAACTTCTCCAGTTCTTTAGAGCTGTACGAGTTTTAAGTATTGTAAGGCATTAGAAATATTTTTTTAAAAAACAGTTTGATTCTCCAGTAAGAAATGGCTGTAATAGAATGCTGTAACAAGCTGGCACCTCTTGAAGAAGCCCTTTTTTTTTTTTTTGGAAAAACAAAAAAAAAAGATTTCGCATGATTGATCAAAAGCTGGGGAGTTATTTTATTGCTTTGTTCCCTTAAATTTGCGGTATCAATTTCGTAATTATTTTTGTTTATTACAGACCTGCAGCGCTCTTATATTTCCTATCCATTTGAAAATTTTCCTTTATTTCCCCCTACTGTTTCACTCTCAGGGGTTTCTATTCTCCTATATTTTCTACCTTATTTTAAAACCTTATTCTTTATTTTCTCTTTATTTTTTATAATTTCCCCATCCCTATTTTTGTTTTCCAACTGCTTCCGATTAGCAACAATGAAAGTTAAACTAATTTTAGTTATGCTTCACTCCGACTCATTGGTCTTTTTTTTTCCCTTGTAAATTTGCTGCCTCTGCTCCTGATTGTACAAGTTCCTTGATCATGCTGCATGTTAGCTTCTCTGCATCTTCAATTTCACACTGTATGTTGGGATTCTTTCTTCAAAGATGACCGTAATATCCAGCTTAGCAAGAACATTTTTAGAGAAGTGCAGGGGTACGCTCATGGAAAAATTCAGGGGAGATATATATCGGGATAAACCCCCTCCCCTCTCACCTTCCCCGAAAAAGATCTGAAAGAAGCCATTTAAAACCTTTAGACCCTTAGTTGCAGTGGCTAAAACAAGCACTGTTGAGCCCTCTTCTCTTTTTTTTTTTTCCATTCTAAGTCATTTAAAAACATTATTATTATTTTAAAAAATGATTCTAAAACTGTGCCTCCCCCTCCCCTTTCAAAAAATTCCTAGCTACCCTCCTGAGCACATAAATTGCTGCATTTTTATCGGTTTTTATGATAAAATATGGGGGTCATTCTATGTCAATTCAACACAGGGCCAAAATCTCACCATCTCAAATTTTCTTGAAAATTAGCAGAGGTGACTTGGGAAAATATGAAATTTTTCCAATACCGCTGTACTCACTTTTGATTTACAGAGGGGTGAAATTCCACTAAAAACAGAAGATTAAAAATTGGGAATTACTCTAGAAACTTCCCTAAAGAAGAAGGAAGATACTTTTAATGTCTGCAATGTAATTTTCAGAATGGCTGAAGAAATAAAGAAAAAAATGAAAATAAAATTCCAGAGTTTTGATGAATTGAGAATGGGCAGATCTGAATATCAAAGCCACTTCCTCAGTGAGCAACACTAATGATAAGAATGAAGCCTATGACAAAAATAATCACTTTCAATTCATTTGTGTGTGTGTGTTTTTTTTATTATTATTATTAAGTGAAACTGGTATGCAACCTAATATATGTTAGAAGTTAGCTGTTAGCTCATTTATAATGGAGTATCAAAAACCAACTCGAATGTTACTCAAACTAATCATTTTACCCGAAACCGAAGCCTAAAAAAAAATTAATTTTTTAAAAAAATTTTTATATCTAATTGAAAATATAAATAGCTACTTCTAACAAATGAATTACAAAAAATTACATTATATTTATCAGGTTTGAAGTATTTCCAATTATTACTAAGAATTTGTATGACTGTTTAACAATAATCAGTATTTCTATAAAAATGCTTAAATGCCCAGGCATTTGCCCTAATACATAAATGCCTGGGCATGTTCCAACACTAATTATGATGAATGTTGTTTCTACACAATAAAAATTACTACAATACTAATGTAGAAATCTGGATGTTTAAAACGTGTGTTTTCCGCTTTTTTTTTTTTTTGCCTTACGCCTAAAATGGTAATTGATGCCCCATTTGGTGATATATTATTCATATTACTCAGAACATGAATACTTTTTCATGTGAAATGAGACTTGAAAAAAGCGTTACGATCAACTTGGTTTAAACAAGCTTTCAAATAACATAATAGAATTTTGTAAGAAAGGTTGGTAATATATTAAGACAGTGATGGGGAAACTACGGCCCGCGGGCCAAGTCCGGCCCACGGAAGGGTTTAATCCGGCCCATTTAAGAGTGCCGTCGTGAGAATGTTTGAACGCCTTCTTACTTCATAATGTGACGACCCGCATAAAAACTACCTGCGGCGATATCCAAAACACAATAGTATTCTGGACAAATCTATCCGACCTAAACAGATGACTCATCTTCGCTCGAAACTTCCAGACACTCTCGCATTTTCGATTCATTGTTCTGTTTTCTCGAAAGAACCGGAAAACTCCAATTCCCGAACAATCCTTGCAGGTAGGTATAAATACAAGCGAGGCCGCCCGAAGATCAGTTAGTTAGCGACTTAGTCAGTCATCTGCAACGACCCGCTGTGACTCGAGTAATTGTTTGTGTAATCCCCGAAACTCCCACTGCCTCAACAAACACCCGCGCAAGAGCATTAGTTAGCAGTAAGCTTTCGTCAATTGCGTTTCTGTGTGTTGTTCTCCGTAGTAGGTAACGTCTAAAATGGATGTTAAAAAAAGAAAAGTGGATTCAGAATGTCGAGTTTTTAAAGAAGAATGGACCTGGAAATATTTCTTTACTTTATTTAAAGAAAAACCTGTGTGCTTACTTTGCAATACAACTGTCGCAGTTTTAAAAGAATATAACATTCAACGCCATCTCAAGAGCAAACATGAAAACCACTCCTACTCATCGTTAAGTGAAGAGGTGAAAAAAATTAAATCGAAAGATTTAATAAAAAATTTATCAAGTCAACAACAATTATTTCAGAGAGCTAATCATTCTCAAAGATGCGCTACGAAAGCCAGTTATGTGTTGGCTTATAATATTGCTAAATCTAATAAAGCATTTTCAGATGGTGAATTTATAAAGCAGTGCATGATAGATGTGTGCGATATTATGTGCCCTGAAAAGAAAAATGATTTTCAGTCACTGTCTCTCTCAAGAAGAACAATCACCGAGAGAATTGAAAATATTGATAAAAATCTAATTTCACAACTGACTACGAAAACTCAAAAATTTATTTTTTATTCAATTACCATGGATGAAAGTACAGATATCAGCAATACTGCGCAGTTACTCATATTTGTAAGAGGAATCAACGCCCACTTTGAAATTACAGAAGAACTTGCAGGGCTGCAATCAATGAAAGGAACAATGACTGGTGCCGATATATTTTGTGAATTTGAAAATTGCATCGATAAACTTCGTTTACCTATTGATAAGTTATGTAACGTAACTACAGATGGTGCTCCTAATATGGTTGGAACGAATCAAGGATTTGTTGGGAAATTTAATTCTAAATATCCGGAAAATTATGTTGTTTTTTTGCATTGCCTTATACATCAGGATGCTCTCTGTAAATCGGCTTTAGATATTGACCATATACTTAATATCGTTGTAAAACTAGTAAATATGATTCGTTCCAGAGGATTATTACATCGCCAGTTTCAAGTTTTTGGAGTCCGTACATGCTGAGCATTCCGATATCCTGTATTATTCAAAAGTTCGTTGGTTAAGTGCTGGAAAAATATTTGAAAGAATTTGGGATTTAAAAGACGATATTGTGAATTTTCTTATTGATAAAGACATTTATAATCAATTTGACGTCTTAGAAAACGAAACGTGGCTTTCTGATTTCGCTTTTTTCACAGACCTCCTCGTACACATGAATAAACTTAATCTCAAATTGCAAGGGAAAAATCAGTTTCTTCACGATATTTGGCAATACCTGAAAAGTTTCAAATTACAGTTATTATTATTTGCTAATCAGATCTCTAAATCTGATTTTTCTCATTTTCCAAGAATACAATCTTTAAAATTCACTATATCAAACAGTAAGATTAAAAAATACGAAATTAATTTGAGAAAACTATCTTCAGAATTTGAAAGGAGATTTCAGGACTTTAGAAAAATGGAACCAGAGTTTAGTATTTTTGCGACCCCATTCAATGTTAATTACGAAGAAGTTGATGCAAAATTTCAACTTGAGTTAATACAACTGAACTGTAATACTCTCCTGAAACAAACTTTTTATACAGTACCATTACTAGAATTTTATAAAAATTTAAGTCCAGATAATTTCCCAAATCTAATTACTCATGCAATGAAGATAATGACAATGTTCGGCTCATCTTATATATGCGCACAAATCTTTTCAACAATGAAGCTTAGGAAAACTTCTTTAAGAAACAGAATTACAGATGAGCACCTTTCATCAGTTTTAAGAATCTCTGCTTCGCAAATGGAACCGGACTATGATGAAATTTTGATGAAACAGTCTCAATTTCATTTTTCTCACGCACCATCAACCATTAATGACACCAGAAAATAAAGTGATAATACTTCACATCAAGAACTACACTAAATTCATTTTATATTTTGTGCTTATAATTTTCTTACCTTTTGCTTTTTTACTATTAAAATAATAAGTGTATGTAATAATATATGTATATGTTTATAGAACACATAAATTTTTTAACGATTAAGCATTATTCTTTGGCCCGCTACGATTGTGTAGTTATTACAAATGGCCCGTCTTAAAAAAAGTTTCCCCACCACTTTATTAAGAGATAATAATTCACAGCGCTTACTTAAAAACAACTTAACTTATTTTTCTCAGATTGCCCTCTGAAAAAATTAAAATCAGCCTCTGCATCTCATCTGGTGGGGCTTGTACTCACGTTGAGAAACACTAGTTCTAAGACACTGCAATGAATTTTTCTAGTTCTTATATAAATAGAAATTGTTTCATGCCCAAATTATGTACTGATTTTTCTCTTTCAAAGTTGTTGAATATGCTGTTTTTTTTTCTCTCAGGTCATATTTCCAACCCACATGGAGTGAAGTCATTGGAACCCATGTTTGTGGCACCTCCACCTAAAACGCAGCGCCTTCTTCATTCAAATGTTTATATAAAGTAAGGAAATATTTCTAAAGCCTTTTTACTTTTGAATCAAAATCATTTGTTCTATCAAACATGATAGTTAGAAGTTTCATTTTCGCTACAAATTATAACATCATATTCTATGCATATCCCCCAATTTTTCTAAATAACTGTAAACATTTCACTCTTACTGTATTATCCTGAATACCACCTCTCTGCCTCCAAATATGATCACACCCTTATTTTGCCGAGTATAATTTTAGGAGGGAAAACAAACTTAGTTATGTTTAAAATTTTAATCCTGCTTACAGGCAACATAGCAAACAACTTTCTGAAAAAGAGGCCTTGATAGTCAAGACACGGCGAAATCGAGTAAACAACAATGTGGCTTGCTACGTATATAGTGTGAATATGGCCGATATGTAATGTGGTAGTAGCAAAATATTGAAATCTTGATTAAAACCTGCACACCCATTCACAAACATGTTTTTCTGAGAAAAAGTCTGTGTGGTATTTGGGATTATTCGGTATTAGGTGAATGATGGGACATGTTTTCAGTATTACCTTAGGCAAATTTATTTGTCTATCCTTCATTTTATTAGGGTTTACTTTGGAATATTTAACCATCTTAGTCTGAACTGAAATGAAAATTTCCTTAATAACAAATATAATTCTGTCCGTTTTCAAAATGTGATAAATTCATTTCGACATTTTTAGTGCATATTTTCAAAGGTTGTATGATTCATAAAATCTTTAAAAAGTCCTTAATTTCTTACTTTTAAGGTCTTAGAAAGTACTTCTTTTTTCATTCAATAAGGTCTTTATTTTTTGTGTATGTGTACAGTTGATCTGTAATTCTTGTACTTTCTGAGAAAATATATCCTGTATTTCTTTAAATTCTATTTTCATTTCTTTCTATTGACATGACCTATTCAGAAAATTTACTTGCCCGCCGCTATTCTGGGTTCCGATTGAGTCAGAAAATTATGAAATTGTCAGAGAATAAAATTATCCAAATCAAAAATAGCCAAAAATTATCCAAATTCATAGAAACTTTGTCATAATTTGTAATTTATTTGAAATTCCAATGATCATCTTGGTATTATTAATATCAATCATCTTAGCCATATTAAAAGGAGTTCTAAAATTGTCTTATTTTTAAAAATTCATTTACTTCTCGTTTTCTGTACCTCTGATCTCCTATGCCTATATTTTGAAAAATGATGTTTCCTTTCATTCACTATAGAAATTGGATTTTTTCCCCGCTTATTTTTGTTTGTTAAGCTTTGTTAAAAGACAAATAAATAAAGTTTCTTTTTATTTTTATTAAAAATTGTATTTGATAGTTTCTAAACAAAATCCTTAGTAATTTCGGGTTCAAGCTTTCAAATTAAATGTTTAATTTTAAAATTAAATACTGAATCTCTGGTTTAATTTTATTTTTGTTTTAACTTTATTAAGTTCTGTAATATATGCAAAATGTTTTCCATCATTAAAAAAAAAGTATTGGAAATGAAGCATGAAACTGATCAAAATGATAGTTAAATTTGAAAAAGTCAATAAGAAAAAACAGAAAAAGATTATTTTTAGAGTAAAGCATTTATTCATCATAATGAATTGATTGTGCATATTAAAAGTCTGAAATTCTTCACAAATGTCTCATTTGGTAATTTTGTTTTAGTTATTTTTAAAAGTTGCTTTTGAACGTGTAAGATTTAAAAAAAAAATTATTTTCTTTTCATATTTTGTAGATACATTGAGGGATTACAAGCAGAATCTCGGTATATAAGTAATTGGGACTCACATCTCAAGGCCACTCCAGACACCACACAGCCTCCTGATCCACAGCGATTGCCCACCCATTGGTTGGGTAATGGAGTAGAGGGCCACGGCAATGCACTCAATGCTCTCTGGGCTTTGCGAAATTACATGTTAAAGGATGCCCTGAATGTTGCGCACATTCTCTGAATTACACTACCCTCAAAAAAGACATTCATGTGTATGTTTTCTGTGTGTGTGAATAAATACAAGTCCCTTTTTTTTCCCTTTTTTTTTTTTTTTTTTTTGGCTGAATCACTTTTTTAAAAATGGGAAAATGGACACTTCCTTTGAAGCCAGAATTTATAAGTTTTATATTTCAATATAACAATGTGAAAAATTTATTTCTTCATCTACCCTGAAGGAACACAATAGAATTCTACTTTGTATCTAGTTTTTTGCAGTGATAAGTTCTGCTCAGGACTGAAGTTTGCTGATCATCATACTGTAGATTATGATGCTTTAAATTAGGGGGGCACAACTTTTTTACGCAATTCATTAGGACAGGAAGGGCTGTAAGCAAGACAATTGAATTGGTGTTTACTTATGGCAGAAACCAACACTAACTTGTAATGTTCTGAAAGTTTACATAAATTGATATGAATCTATTTCAATTTTGTCAAATTTAGCATTTTTAGTTTAATAAAGGGTCTAATTTTTATAGTGTTCAACTTTTTGATAGTTAAGTTCACATAATTGAAAGAATTGAATAAAAAAATTAAATCAATGTGTTTTATTAAATGCCTAAAGAGGTACAAATGTGGGAAGGCTTATGTAAAAAATGCAAGCATTCATGTTTTGCATTTATTTTGTATTTGCAAAGTCAGGGCTGCGTCCACCATAGACTTGTTTGCAAGAAGAAATTTTTAATTTTCGATCAAAAAATCATATTTTTGGAGCATAAATTCTACTTTAAAAATAGGAAACTGACATGCTAGAGTAGTAATTATAAATTTAAAGGGGGGAAAACATGACATGGATGTAGAATTTATTAGTTTTGCGGAAAAGATGATAAAAATAGATAAGTTTTTAGCTCAACAAAAAATTAAATATTAATGCAAAATTAAATTAATTCTAAATACAAAATTGACTAACCTTTACTCTTAATTAATTATGAATTTAGAGGAATGTATTTAGTAAAAAGTCTTTTTGGAGGAATAGGGGGCATATGGTGATTTCTGCGTTTGACAATCTGCGAATAATAATTTCATTATGATGATTCATGCATAAAAATGTAGTTGGATTACAACTATCAAATGCAAGATTCAAAATTTGTTTTCTGCATAACTATTTTGTTAATTTCAAAGGGGGGGGGGGGTGAGGTCTTTAAATCATGGCAGTAAAATTTGGCACAGATGCAGAGTATTGCTGAAGAGGGAATTTCCTGGATTTTACCTGTCTCCCAGAAAATGTGTTTAAAGGGGAAAAAAATTAATAAAGCTTTAGTTTGTTACTCATATTGTCTTTAATAATTTTACTTGACTCTTGGAGGAAGGGGGAACAGTTGCTTTCATTCCCTCCTGCCTACATAAAATAAAATAAATAAATCTTTGCTGTAAATTATAAAACATATCAAAGGATGTCCATTGTATATTATTCCAGGACTTGAATCCTCATAGTAAACTGAGGATCTGAGGCCAAGATAAGATTGTAAAAAAAAAAATTGTAGTCAATGCTGTTAAAACGTGCAGGTTTGGATTTATAGAACCATATTTCCTGTATCAAAAAATGTTAAAATAGAAAGACAAAAGCTCTCAACTTTAATATTTTGAAAAAAAATGAAAAATTGAACAATTTTTATTAATTAAGTGCTTATTTGCTTAAAAATTTAGTACTTTCCCAAGTATTAGTATAATTACCAATAATTTAATAACTATCCTGATCAAGTATTTAAAAATTGAATAAAATAAACAAATTTTAGATAACTTAGGCTAAAATAACTTCATCAAAAACACGTGTCACGTCACATCAGTGGGCAGGGATGAAAATGCTATGGAGTGTGCAGAAATTCCTGCTCGTAAGTATTTAAAAGCGGCACCGATCGTGAACTTGTATAAATAGTTTTATTTTCTGTAGCCGAAAAGCGATAGTCTCGCTGATGGAGATAAGCTGGGGAAGGGGTGGAGGGAGAGGAATTGCAGGAGTTGAAAATCTTCCCCAAAATTGTGCAATTTTAAATATCTGATACAAAAATATTTACATTTTCGGCGTCCTCCTACCTTTTTATTTTAACACAAGCACTCCCCCACTTGTTTTGAATTTTAACATAAGCTTAGCCCCACTTTTGATGTTCGTAATTACGGGCTTCACGACCTATGGGGATTCGGGGACGCTTCCCCATCAATAATTTGGCAGAGGGGACAGTCCCCTCAATAGTTTGGCAGAGGGGACAGTCTTCTCCTTTCACACAAAAATTTAAAAATAAAAGGACCCAGTAGTGTAGTTCTGGAAAGAGGCGCGGGGACGCTTACATTTACAAGTACCAAAAAGTGTACCAAAACACGAGTACCAAAGGTACACTTATGTTAAAATTCAAAACAAATGGGGTACTCTTACAAAATATGAAAAGTAAGTGGACGCCGTCCCCCTCGGCTACACCACTGAGTGGACCTAAATTTACTTACAATAATATAAATTTACCATGCACGTATAGATTTTGAATCAGAAAGTCCTGCTTTATTTTTTGTGTGAACATTCTCTTTTTATGTGTCATTGTCCATCTGGGATGAGATCAATGAGGAGTCGAGAAAATACGCTTCCGTCACGTCAATCGTTCCATATGGAACAAATTAAGACGGCTTTATGAACTTGTTAAACATGAGTAATTAAGTAGCGCAAGAAAAAATGCAAACACTCGTTTCGAAATGTCTTCAGTACATGTAAAATATGTTAGTAACCCTTATTTCTACAAATTGGGGGTAAATTTTATGATAGGTTGGAAAAATATGCACTTTTTTTAACTCAAACTGTGCTTCAGTAGATATTTCACTTTATATCAGTGCTCCTGGGCCTAGGCGCCCTTGTTTGACTTTAACTTCCAATAGCAAATCTTCGGGGCCAACGTATGACGGAGCGGCCGATACCAATGGCCATATTAAAGGTGCTCAATCTATTATGAGTAAAAAACCTTCAGCAGATTTTGTTCAATGTGAGTCACAGTGCACAAACTTAATAATGAACGACAGTTGCAATTCCAGGTTAGTGGTAAGAAGCTCTTTACAAGTAGCCAATCAGATAGGAATGTTTTTGTCCACAACAAAAACAAACGGCTTGTTTCAGAGCCTTTTACAAAATGAATCTGAATGTCCCGTTGGAAGTACTTACAAAATTAGACCTCTGTGTCGAACAAGATGGATATTTTGTGAAGCTCTCAAATTGAAGAAATACTGAAAAATATTCTTTAATTATGGACACGATGAGTCAGTTGACTGAAGACGTTTCTGATGGTGCTAGAAGTCTTTTAGCTGCTTTCGAAGACGGTTCGAACTATCTGGGATTAGTTTTGGGGCAGGAGCGTAGCAATTTAAAAATCATGGGTGGGGCTCAAACAATTTCATTGCAAATGCTCAAAAGTATGTTCAAGAAAAACCGATTAACAATTAATGAGTAATTAGTATTCGTTCATTATTATTAATATTAATTACAAAAAATCATTAATAAATGAATATTTTTATTTTTCATCAAAGTTTAATGACATGACATTAAAATGAAAATTTCCTGATTTCTAATGGGGGGCTTAAGCCCCCTGAGCCCCCCCCCCCCCCTTTTCCTACGCGCCTGTTTTGGGGAAACACAATTGGTTTGCTGGCAGAAATGAATACATTCTTCCAAGGGAGGAAAAGTACAGTAGCTGGACTGGTCAAATCAGTTTTAACAGATGTTAATTTCTTGGACAAGATGCGAAACGACGCTGTGTTTTCTACCATTTTTGATGATAGTGTCAAAAAATAGAACTCGGACTGGAACCCCTAAAATTGCCAAGAAAAAAAAAAGACCTAAGCGGTTTGATGGTCTGGCAGTAGGTCATGATTTTTCTTTATATGAAGAATACTATCGCATTGAATTCTTTCACTTGATGTGAGAATTGCCGGACCAAAAAGCCACATATTGAATCAAGAAGTAATTCAAAAACAAGTTGGATTAGAAAAGATGCTACTTCATGGAGAGAATCGGGAGTTTGCAGTATACTACCCAGATTTCAATATTTCAAAATTAAACATTTAACTTGCACTTTTTCAAAGTGGAGTTTAAAAACATGACTTGCGTACATGATGTTAGAAAAGCATTAGGTACTACAAATGAAAGCAGGATCTAGGCGATTATTCTCTAACATGAAAATTCTGATACGACTTCTGTTGGTGTTTCCAGCGTCCAGTTGTGAGGCGAAAAGAAGTTTCAGCGCATTAAGAAAGCTGAAGTCGTATTTGCGCTCAACAATGACACAAAAGCGATTGAATCGCCTTAAGATGTGTTTCGTTCATCAAGATGTCATCGATCAAGTTGATACGGCAACCCATCGCAAAAAAAAAAAAAAAAAAAAAATTATTTCTGCGAAGAAATGTTTTGGGGTGAGAAAAGAAATGAAATAAGTCCGTATACATCATTAATTATAAACCATATAAAAATGATTCTGTACAGAGTAAAAGAAACAGTTTTTATTTGTTTGAATAAATATGTTTAACTCTTATGTTTTCTAAACATATTTTCATTTCTCTAGATCACATCCAATTTTTGTTGCAAATTAGGTTCACAAAATAAGTAAATAGTTAACACAGTTCGTATCGATAGAAAAAATTAGAAATTGCTGAAATAATAAAGTGTTTCAATTACTGTTTGGAAAACTAGGACGACAAGTCAAAAGTTGGCGCCGTCCCCTCAATAATTAGATTGCTGTGACGCCAGTGTGTAAGTGTCCCCCCAACTTTTCCCAGGTCTACACCACTGCTAAAATGTGATCACAAATGCAATGAATGACCTGCAACTGATTTTGGGCTCATCCACACCTGCCCTCATCATTTTATCAATCCACGATAAAGATCAAGAGATCCTCTTAAAATTATTTTCGCCGTTATAAATCAAGGATTTGAAAAGTTTAAAATAATGATTTTATAGGTTTTTGCCTTCTATGCAAATAGGCTGTGCCTATTCTCAGACTGGAAACACAATAGGGAAATCAGTGGGATTCTCAGGGAAGTTTTATGTTCCGGAAAATATCAGGGGATATTTAAAGTTTCCCCAAATATCGGGGGGAAATCATCGTTTTCAATATTCAAACCAGCAAGTGTCCGGAGTTTCCTTTGTGAAATTTCCTTTTGTTGCTTTTGGTCATCTCGATTGCCCATTGGTTGAAAGCCCCCGTTCTCCGATTAAGCTGCAAAAAAAGTTACTTTTTTTTTGTCTATGAGTTAAGAAGACATTGCAATTTTGCGTTAAAAGACGCGTGCCGGGTTGATGCTGCCGAATCCGCCAATTTTGGTCGTGTTCCAAAATTCGGCATAACGTACCCTAGCGTGCTGAATTGGGGATTCGGTACTGTACATGATACTGCAGTGGCAGTGGTGCAACAAGGGGGCGGCACAGAGAGCGCATTGACCCCCCCCCCCCCCCCGTGATGATTTCAAAAATAATTTCTTTACTCAATAAAAGAACAATACGCATCTTGAGAAAACAAAGTTATATTTTTATCAAAAAAGCTTAAAAAATGATGGGGGGGTGTATGCATTTTTATTTTTAAAACTTAAGATTTAAAATTCTCGCCAGTTTCATATTATATTACTTATAAAATTACGTTATTTTCACTTTTTTTTCACCTTCCCTCAAAAAAAAAGGGAATTTCACAAAGTTCAGATGAAAAGGTATATCGTACATCCCCCCCCCCCCCAAAAAAAAAAGAGTTTTTCTGGCTTCGCCAATGTGATACCGTTATTATATATGTCCTCCAACAATTTAGATAAAAACTATTGATTTAAATATTTCATTTTAAAGTCACCCCAAGAAGCTTTGAAATAAAGCTAAAATTTAATTTTCCTTAAATTTCCTTTAAATTCAGTTAATTCAATTTTATGAAAACTGTTCATATTTGAACTGAGGAAGGTAGGTAAATTAATAACTTACAGGGGGCGGGAGTTTGTAATTTGGAATATTTTACATTTTAAATAAATACTCCAAACCATCTCTCCTAGATCATCGTTCGCTTGTGAAAGATTCTGCCATTAAAAATAAAAATTAGCCCGAAATGTTATTGCTTGATTTTAGTAAGTTGTTGTATATTCACACAACAAAAAAAGATTGCGGAAACTATCCATTCTCTCTCTCCTTCTCTTAGCAGAAGCACATTCAAGAAAGAGAATTTCATTTCCTTAAGTGAATAAAATACATTACATTGAATGAAGCTCATCCGCAGTGCCATCTAGTGCACACATTTGTAACTTCCCATTCTTGCTTTCAAAGCAAACTCCAGGCGCAGCTTGATCGGCGCAGAGGAGGAAAAAAAAGAAAGAATATGAGAATTATTCGATCACACATTCGAAAACACTCGCCGAGCAGTGCAATGTGTGTTCGATTCCTTCCGCGTGAAACGACGCGTTCAACAAAAGAGATGTTCGCTTTGGATTAAAAAGCCGCTCTCGTTTAGAAGGATTACTCCTCCCACTCCATTTTCTAGTGCGACGATTTAAGGATTCGGAAGATGAGAAGCAGCGGCTCGAAGCTGTCCGGTAAGTATTCGTTTCCTCCCTCGCATCCCTTCTGCCGCTGGTATTTTTGGCTTGTCCCATCTTCTTTTCATCCCGGTGTTCCATGCGATGTCCCTTCAAAATGGCTTTGAAACAAATGCCTCCCCCTTTTTATAGTTTGTATTCGTTTGCGTCAAAATACATCAACTGATGACAGACAAAGACAATCATTATTTAACTTTTTATTTATTTTTAAAGTCGTGACCTGATAATTTTGTTTTATTATTTCAGTTTAGTAACTTTATACTTGTGCCATATGTAAGATACATTTTGTAACCATTAATACCAACTTTTTCTAGAGGCAATTTTTGCTTAATACAGTAAGTAGTAGAAAACCCAAAACTTGGAATCTTCTGAACTTCGGTAATCCCGAATTCGGACGTTTCCGTATTTTAGATCATCAGCATTTTCTTGTCACGAAATTAATGTATCATCGCCCCTTGAATTTTTGCGCACATGCTATATACGTCAGGTACACATTCGTAATATACTAAAAATAGACAATATTTTATTTGCATTTTTTTAAAGATTATAAAAACTCTTATAGTACAGGAATTTTAACTTACAAATTTATTGGGGCAATTAATTTGCACATTGTTTGAGGTAGTCACAGCAAGCATGTCCGTCATTTTTGTAGGGCTGCTGCCAGTTGTGCAATTCCCATTTCCGCGGAACTTGGGGAAAATTCCCGTTGTGTGGGTACGCAAGTGTTCTCCCCCCCCCCCCCTCTTTAAAATAAGACCGCTGAAAGAATTTTAAGTCACCCCTTTTTTATTATTTCAAATTTTCCGTAGATAGAACATGATATTTGGGGAAAAATTACTACCAAGTAAAAGAAAGTTAATGAACATTATATTTTATAGACAAGTATTAAATCAAACGTATTATTATTTAAAAAGCTGTTCTTACGGGTTTTTTTTTTTTTTTGCAAGGAAAAGTACATTAATTCACATGACTAGAACTAAATGTTTGCAGTCTTTAATAAAGCACATTCAGAATTATTTTAAACGTTTTACAAGTTTTTGGGTATCCTATGCTCAAAAGTAGTATGAATTGTTCTTAGAAACAGACTGCATTTTTATTTCATTATTTTTTTTTTTTTTTTTTTGAGGTATAGTTCGGATACAAATGTTTTTAAGTAAAAATCATACATTATTCTAATTTATGTTTCACAATAGTTTGAGTAGTAGTTTTTCTCTTCTTTTCAACGACTTCTTTCAGCAATATCTTTACAAAAGTTATCCTGTCAGCAATATGTACATAGTTTTAAATTAGTTTAATGCTACATCTTTAGTTAATAAATTTAACTGTACTTCGCAGCCGTGAAACTAATAATATTTTAAATATTTTAATAATATTTTAAAAATGAGTTGACAAGTATGAGAATCTGAGATCAGTCAGCCAGGCGATACAGATGAAAGCCCTGGCAGCGTAATTGCCTACTTCTATACAAGCTTCTGAACACTTTCAAAGTAAAAAGTAAAGATATTGTTCTACGAAATATTAAAAATCAAAATGAATGTCAAACGAGTCAAATATATTTTTTTGCATTAAGGTGTGTAATTTAATTAGCAATTTCTAAAATAAATGTCGTTTCACCTATGTCCTAAAGTCATAAAATAGAAACACTACACCCTCCGATGTCGTTACAGTCGAATGTATTTATAGTCAAACTAGCAAACTGAAAAAATATTTTTAAAGGGGTAGCAATCTTAATTATTGTATTGATTGCATATTTCCCGAGAAGGAGTAAGGCGGGAAATGCTATGAATGAGGTGTTCATTTTCGCGAACGCGGGAACGGATATCCGTGGAGCTGGAAAGCACCCTTTTTGGGGCTCCACCCTATTTGTTTTTTTCCCCCAATAACATTTTTTCTTTATTTTCTAAACAAACATCAGGTATGCCGATTTGCAAAACGTCCGGATTTGAGATTTCTTATTTCGAATGTGATCAGAACAGATATTAACGAGGCAATGAAAAGGATAACTATTACATTGGAAATAGTTTGTAAGAATATTGTGAAATGAGTTCAAGATTACTGGGAATTCTTCTTTAGTACACATAAAGTAAAGCTACATTTTTCCAGGGTTGCCCAGCAGGAGGGGGTCATGGCGCAGACTGTGCCTTTGAGATTGGGGGGGAGGGGGGGTGACTTGGTCGACTGTGTGGCCGATTTTAGGGGGGCGCCATTTTGGGAGGGCTCCGTAGTTTTTAAAGAGTTGCGCCAATTCTCTGAGGAGGGTGGGCACCCCTGATTTCTCTCATTCACTTCTACGTGCTGAAAGGGAAGTTTATTTAAACTTCGAAACATGTGTATACTGTTTTCGTTTCTAATGTTTTACTCTTTCTATTGTTTCGCTCTAAAAAACAGTCGATGTAAATAAATGTATATCTATAAAAGCAAAATATCACTCTCTGATTAATCACGAAATCTCAGAAAGTATAAATGCTACAAAGCTGAAATTGAACAGATCCCTCAAGGGGAGTAGGTATGGGCTAAGAGAGGATGTTATAAAATTTCAATTAGTTCTTTTGTAACTGATTTGTTAAGCAAAATTTCCACATAAATTCCCTATCTATATATATATAAAAGTGAAATACCGCTCACTGATTAATCACGAAATCTCAGAAATTGATACTACAAATTTGAAATTTCGCAGGTAGACTCACTCCCCTTAGGGAGTAGGTATCCGCTAGGAATGCATGTTTAAAAATTCTAATTAGATTTTTTTATAATTGAATTTTTGAGCAATATTACAAACATAATTATTACAAACATTCCCTATTATGGGAGTGAAAAAAAGCCTCGCACAGTATTGATATTGCATAGCAATCGAATGCGCTGATTTTTCTGCACAAGATGCAATTAATTAGAAACTCCTAACTTGACAACAACAAGAGTTATAGTGTTTGCAGTTTGATCTCTGAAGGCTTTCCTTAACTTTTTCGCTTTGTATGTGGTCCCCATATGGGGAGTGCTATGGGTACCACAGCCACGGTGCCCAGATCTAGAAAACACCTGGAATGAAAAAAAAGATAGTTATATATAATGTAAACTGTCTTTAATTTCTACCTACTTGTTTTCTGCCTACTTTAGTGCGTTTATTGACTTGAATTTCCTTCTTTTCCCTTCGTAGATTATTGCTTTTGAACCTATTCATGTCAGTTGAAAAATTGTGTTTATTGCCGCTTGGATTTCTTAATTGTAACCTTCTAACTTAAAAATCCTATCGATATCGATAACTTTTCATCGACAGACACCTAAATATGGATTATTTAGATTCGTTGTATAATAAATATCTCTGTTTTAATTTCTGGGTTCGGTAAAGATTAGAATTAGTGCTTATGATTGCAATTTGGAGGGGAAAAACAGTTCAAATGATCAATTCCCGACTTGCATCAGTCGGGGCCCAAAGCAAAGAAAGTTTTCTGGGCCCCGTATAGAACTCAGTGTAGAAGATGCCCCGGTATATATTGACAGTTGTAAATTAAATGATTCTTTGTTAAACATGCGTGGTCTTAAAAAACATGCAAAAAAAAAAAAAAAAAGATGAAACAGAAATTTTAGCATAGAGAGTAAATTAGTTTTGAGTTTTTAATACTTTTTTTCTTTGTGAAAAATTACTTGTTAGAATAATTCTTAAATAAATCGATAAATTTGGAAATTTTGGGGGCCCCTAAATTTGGGCGGCCCGAAGGGCTTTGTTGGCTTGAGCGGAAATCAGGCCTTAAAAAGGATGTAGAAAGCATAAGTTTCGTTGCATTTTCAATTTTGGTAGTTCAAAAGGCTCGATGAAAAGTGCTTGGAAAGCTTTATGCACTTATGTGTGTCTCAAAAATCATAAAATCTACTTAAAGCATACATGAAACTAATCGTTTACATAAAAAAGATAACATTTATATTTTGAAAGAGGAATGAATAATTGTGAGTTTTAATTTGTTAATGTTTTGGCATAATTGATCAAAAATCGTGTTAAATAAGTACACCAATATTTCTATTACCAACGAAACTAATGATAGTAAAAGATCAAACCCGTAGCGTTTTCCAAATTTTCATAAGTCAGTGTTTTAATGTCCTGAATAATTTAAGCTTTTAAAAGTTGTTTATCTTTTTCGAATAAAACCATTCAATTAAAGAATAAGTAAAGGAAACGAAATGAAACAATTTTAATTATACATTAATTTTCAAGTCTTGATAGAATTCTAGATATAATAACATACGTTGGGATATATGGTTTTCGAAATTGGTTTACAGTTACAAAGCCTTAAAAGAAATCAAATAAAATGTGACACTGTTAAATTCAATCGCACCGTTCGGTAAAATGAAATTCGCGACAAAATTATACTTTTTTTTGCTCGAATACTCAAATCTGCATTCCGTACTCGTCTTTCGAACAAGATCTTGTTCCTATGTCAACGCTATCACGTCGATAGTCCAGGTAGGCAAATAAGAGAAATGTCACCAAGTCATCGATGTCTTGTGCGCGTCGTCTTTAGTTGTCATGGAAACGGAAAAAATGCTTCTTAATTATTCACCCCTCCCAAGCTCAAGTTTTTCTGAGATCAGATGGAATTCGCTGGTGATGTGCTAAATCTAAATCCTTTTGGCGGAGTTGACATTCACACATCGGTCATAATTGCAAATGTTGCCAAATGAAAGGTTTTTTACGCATTCATTACTGCTGACAATGCAATGCCCTCAAAATCTCAGTGTGTCATTTATTGATTCGTTCATAGGGCGCATGAAAGAATTTATTTCGAAAGCTAAAAGATAAGAGAATTTTCTAAATTTAAGTTTCAAAATGTTAGAATCTTGATTCAAAAAGAGGCAATTTTGAATTTACTCCGGAAGAACCCCGCCCTGTCCCTCCCCCTCCCTTTAAATACGTCCCTCGCTTCCCAATGACCTCATGTTCTTGGAAGAATATTATGACTGGAGCGCAGATTCTGTTGACCGAAGGGAAAAAAAATCCATAAAAATATAAAAATAACAGCAAAAAATGCCTTTAAAATGAAATTAAAAAATGATCTAATATTTAAACAGGAATATCGATCTAAAACAATAGCTCTGTACTAAAATTGTGATTTCATAAAATATATTAAGAAAAATTGCTACAATATATTTGCATTAACTACAGCTTGTAATAAATGTGAAATATTACAGAACAAAAATCTGCAGGAAGAAACGAAAAAATAATTGATATCTGATACGTTAATGTTTTCTTCATAAATTTTAATATATTATAAAACTTTTATTTCAACAAATTACAAGGAATCAAGATGGCATGCCTTTTGATTTCTTTCTTTTCAAATGTAAAAGAGCGTTTCAAGTCGGAAGGATTTTTTTATATATATATAACTGGGAGAAGCTTCTTGCAACATCTGCATAATTTTCCAATTTTATTTGCAATGTTAAGGTACATGCATCAAGTGAGATTTCCCAATGCTAAACGAATTATGATGGCCGAATTTAGCGCTATCCTACCCGTCGGTTGAGTATTCGTAATCTCCCCCCTCCCTTCACCTTAAAAGAAGAGAACACATCTTGACTTTAAAATATGACTAAAGCTCCTAAAGAGAACGTTCCCCAAGTTAAAAAATCAAGCTTGTGCAGAGATGCTGTCATTTTGTAACGTTTTATTCATTTATTGTTATGTATTGGGGCAAACTATTAAGTTTTTATTTTAAAATATATCTTCCTGAGATGGAATAATCGAGCTCGAGGAAAATAGAAATTTACTGATATACAATACGAAGCCCTAAATCCAGATTCCCCCTGGACTTAAGAAATTCCAAGTATCTAACTTTTCGAATTTTAGATCATAAGGGTTTTGCTCGAAAATCTCCACGGTCTTCACACATCTTTGCTGTAGCTACACTGAATAGGGTCAAGTGGGGTAAAGTGGTCAATGGGGTAAAGTAGACTTACGGCAAATAAAAAGCTATAGTTTTGAAATAAATGAAGCAATTGGTTTAAATTTTTTATTTTAGCTTTTAATAATTAAAAATTAAATTTTACATACAAAATTATATTAATAGCAACTCTTTAGGTGGCGAAAACACTCGAGTTGTTTGTTTATACAACACTTTGAAATTGAAACAGCTTTTTAACTTCTCTATGACATTTTGCTTTAAAGAATTTGCAGCAAATGGACGGTGCAGGTAGTTTTACGTAGATCTCAGAAAAACTTCCTCACTAACTGCGAAGCTAGATTTAGTTTATATATTATTTTACAGTAGTTTAAGCGAGATGGGGTAAAGTGGTCATAGTATTAAGCTTAACATGCGTCGATGTTCTAAAATTACTTATGGTTAATTTATGTGGTAGACCAGGGATTGACTTGCATAGGAATTCACCGAAGCTCAGTTCCCATATTTATTTTCAATTTTTAACGATTAGAGGGAATTCAAGCTATTTACGCAAGAAAATAAATTTTGAAGACTACAGTGCTCGCACTTCTTTTTTTAGAAATTAAGGCACGAGATAGATGTCAGTTACACTGTAACTAATTTCACTAATACCGTTTCACTAATACTGTAATATTTAAAAAAAAAAAAAACTTTTAAATTTACTTTTTAGAAAACCAGCACTAACACAACTGAGCTCAAATGCAATAGAGAAATGACTATAATACAGTCTTCTCACAATGGTGTGTTTAGTATTGAAAAAATTTCAGAAGCACGTTTTAATACAATAATTTTCAAGTATCAATGATTCATTTGTAAACAGATTTATTATAAGTATTATTAAGCTGTATATAGCAATGTTATGTATGAACGTATAGCAATGTATGAACGTATTCATGTATTGTTCTTGTTTAGCAGTGCTTTGAACAAGAACAATACATGAAGAGAGAGAGAATTAAAAATAGCTAGGTTAAAATTAAAATATGTATTTTTCTTCCATTGATTTATAATAAGCTAAAATTATCCAGAACTCTCCTATTAGCAATGTTTTCTTAATATGTTATTTAAGTAATTTATTCATCAATTAAAAGCTATTTTAAATTTTTTCACGGAAAATTTTGAATTTCATATTTATGTTTTGGTATATGTATTGAGTTAAAGTACAGACTTAAAATCTAATAGGGATTAAAACCCAAGCATACCTACTATTTTGTATCCTAACATGTTTTGGTACATAACTTCGTTTTAAGAACATGTATGCAGCAGCTGAAGAGACTGAAGTACCTTACGGGACGTTACGAAGATGAGGCAAACTTTTGACCATAATAGAGGACATGAAATTCAGTTAAGAGAAATAAAGTTGTTTTCGTTCTAAAATGAACCTTTGTTGAGAATTTTGAAGCATTATGGTTATTAATACTTTTATATACTTTTTTTTTTCAACTATGAATACTTTACCCCATGCACTACTCACTTTACCCCACCCCATGGGGTAAAGTGGTCATACACACATCCGAGAAAGAGGGCGTCATAAAATTATTTTACTTAATATTTTCTGCTCAAAGTTTAATGCAATCTTTTCTTTAATAATGTAATGTAAAATAACAAGTAAAAAATCTGAAGGTTTTTAACAAATTCTTATATTTATTGGTGACGAAAGTTTAAAAACGTGGATTTTATGACCACTTTACCCCACCTGACCCTACGACCGTTATTTTGCGTTGTTTCATCTGTTTGGAATTTTTGGCAATAACTTTTCCCTTGAATTTGTAAGCTGACATCTATTTTTTTCTCTCCCTCTAACGAAATACCCACTGATCGAGAACATTCATGAACTAAGTACGGAAATGTGGGGCAAAGTGAAACAGGATTTATTTTACGTATTTCACTTATTTCAAAATAGCTCATTTTCAAAATAGCAGTACATCAAGAGAGATCTATGAATGTTATAACAGAACTTGCATTGAAATATTATTTTTCATTTTAGGCAGTAAATTTGTACGTTAAAGTAAAAGTGAAAAATTATCAGTTTACACCATGTATAGAGCAAAATGAAAAAATGAAATATTTTTCCAATGAAATTGTTTTTATGGGATAATTATCCCTTTGTATTTGTAGGTCTCCTTATGGTAGTGCAAATAACACGAATTGATTCTCATTCACGTATGCAGGGGGTTATAAATATTTCTTATTAAACATGAATAACTAAATGAATGAATGATTGATAAAACGAGCGAAAGAATAAAGGAATTCAAGAATGTGAAAAAATAAATGATCAATTAAATGGACGAATCAAAAATCTACTTAATAAATGAAGTAGGAACTGAATGAATGAATATATGAATTACAAATTTAGTTACATGGCGATTGATGTAGGGACAAAGTGAAATTAAATATGGATTTAACGTTGTTCCGTGCGCACGTGACAAATTGTACTAAATATTTAAAATGTCTAACATAAAATAAATTAACACTGCACTGGACATTAGTAGGTCTTAATTAATATTTAAAATAATAATACAGTAAAACCTGTAAAGTTGACCACTTTTGTCAGGAACGGAATTAGCCCTTCATCCTCTACCTCACCCTGAAAAGTTGACCACTAAAGTGCTGCACCGCAAGTGGTCAACTTACACAGGTTTCACTGTAATAGAAATTTTATGATTATACGAGGTGGGACAATTAGGTATCGAGACTGCGCACCTCCTGTTGCGCAGGCTGTTGTGGGCGAGGTTGCTACTGATTTGTCGCTGACCTCGAACCTTAATGAGCATCTACTGTGTGTTTCATCATTCTATCTGCTATAGTTTACTTCGAGCCTTGCATGAAAAGGACGTTGTTCTGCAGTAGTGTCGCAATCATGGTTAACATAAAAATTGAGAAGGGCATTCATCAAATTTCTTGTGAGATTGAAAAAAATACCGACGGAATGTTTTAAAATGCTAAAAGAGGTGTTTGGTAATAATGCTATTTCACGTGCACGAGTTTTCGAATGGTGCAGACAATCTGGGAGGAGGTTGAATATGATAAACATTGCGGTCTATCTGTGAGCACAAGAACTGATGAAAATGCTCAGAAAATGAATGAAATTGTACGCGGAAAGACAGACGCCTGCCTATTCAATGATCGTAGACATGGTGAACATTAACAGAGAGGAAAAGAGACAAATTTTGTATAACAATTTAAACACCTGCCCATAATGCTTTTTCTGTGAAGTCAATAGCGGACAAGAGCATTCCTGTGCACGAACATCCTCCGTAATCACGACACCTGGCTCCCTGTGACTTCTATCTCCTTCCACACATTTTCAGTCTGTGTAAGAGGTAAAAGCAAAAATATCAGACTTTTTGAACAGTGTGACAGTTGATGACCTACAGCATTGCTATGAAGAATGGAAGGCACGTATACAGGGATTCATAGATAGAGGAGGGGAGTATATGGAAGGGGATTAAAGTAACTTGTAACTTTATTTGCAATAAATCATATTTATGACACCATTTTCGTTACTTCATTGTCGCATCTCGTATAATAGCAAAAAAAAAAAAAAAGACTAAAAACACAATATCACAACATGAGCGTCAAATTTTGAAAAGGCTTGTATTGTCATGGATATTTAGAGTTAACTATTTTTCAAATAGAATAAACTAGATGTTATGGAACAAGTTAAAATGTTATCAAATAAGTGGCCCTGAAAATAGAGTAAATATTCACTTTGCCCCACATTTCCCTACTTATACTTTTCCAAGAGACAATGTTTAACGAAATGCAAAGAGGAGGGTATTGAGAGGATTGATGATAATATCTGTACCGGACGGGTGCTAGGACACGGTGAGGGTGGACGTGCCGGAGTCGGAGATAGAGCCCCAGACCTAAGCGCTTAATTAAGATAAATTGGCAGGTACGTAATGTAAGGAAATAATAACCAACATACAATATATACATTACTTTTTTATAACACACACATTCAAAAAAAAACCTGAAATGCTAGTACGAAAAACGTCCAGTCTTTGGAGAATCATGAAAATCGGACTTACGAATTTGACAATTCGTATTGTATTTTATTTTCAAAAGTATTAAAAAACTAAACTTTGACGCTCTTATACGGTGCCTTATTAACAGTTTGGCACTGTTAAAACTTGTTTTTGATCTTTTGAAACATGTAAACTCAATTCATCATCATAGTCTGATGATGCATAGAAGTGTAGCTCAGCCTTGAATTTTTAGGTTTTTGTACAACACAGCCCCGAGTTCTGGATAGTGCTATGAAGTGAGAAATTAGAATGAGTGACGCAGAATAGACTTACGAAACGGCTTTCCTGAATTTCTGCAAGCGCGTTATACGCACGATGGAATCACTCTGAATGAATTTGGGAAATTGAAATTACGAAATTGCTTTTATTTCAGTGAGATGTGTCATACTTACTATGAGTCGCTGTAAGTGAAATTGGGAAATCGCTCGCAGTTTATCTAGGCACACAGCAGTGCGTCAGCCAAGTTCAGAAACGGTGACACCGGCCAATGTGTGTGTTTACCCAAAAACGTTTCGAGCTACATTCGACCCCATCATTACTCAAAAATTATTTGACCAACATACTTGAAATTTTGTACGCCTAATAAGGATCCCTTGAACCCTTAGAGTACGAAATTTCATTGATATACCTCTTATAGTTATGGAATTATTAAGATCTGAAAAGTGTCATTTTTATTACTGACTGACTGACTCCCTCACTCATCTAAAGCCTAGCGTACTTCTAAGTGACTTGAAAACTTGAAACTTGGCATCAAAGTAGACTATTAAGCATATGTAAAGGAAAAAATCCGAAACTTCAAAAAATTAGGGTCGGTTGGGGTAATTGTAAGCATGGGGTAATTGTAAACAAACTTCATAACTACACTTGTGGTGATTTTAAAAAATTAACTGCGGGTAAGTGATGAACTGCCAACATGGGGGAAGACGTTGAAAAAGTTTCGTATGTTTTGAAACAGCTGTGGAAGCTTTACCATTGTTTGAAAATGTCACGGTGAAAAAAGTTGTTTTACAAAATTTGGTGATCTTACATTTTCCTCACCATCTCATCTACAAAAGCGATGTAAGCGGTTTCAACGATTTTTATTTGTCTTATGGAATGCTGCTAAAAACATTTAGTTATGAATTTAATCCTCCCTGTTATTTTTCATGTGAAAGTTAGATGTTTACAATTACCCCAGAAATTTCGTACTCTCGGGTAATTGTAAACACTTAAATTTATCCTATTTCCAATATTGTGGGGGGACAATAAGTATTATATTTTGATGTAAATTACACTGTTGTGTCTATTTTACATAACTGTTGTTGTTGTTGCTAATGCCACTTGGAAATCCAAGCCCCCCTTGCAAGGCAACCATGAATTAAGGAAGCTCCTACTGATTATTAATGAGCTCCGCTAGAATGAAGTACAATTGGCTCAGAAGGGCTTAATCATTTTGAACCAGCTCCCAGGTGAGAGATCGTCGCCTAGGTTGGTCCCTCATAGGAAATTATTTCTAACTTGCTGGACATTTGAAGCGACGATGTATTTTACCTGCACAGCTCCCTTTAGCGCACTCGGTCTCAGAGTAATCAGTCGCGGAGTCTGTACTTGACGTCATGGTGAAATTAAAAGAGCATTTTTAGCGCCATTTCAGTTTTAATGTGTGTTATGAACAAAAAATGTATGAAACAATTTATTCCCTCATTAAAATTTGAACATGAAAGGAAAGCTTCTCCTTTCAGAAATCTTTCGTGGCATTGGCAAGGCATCCAAATGCATTTCAATAACACACCAGCTTTTTTTCCATTTATGTACTTTTGATTAAAGTGTTGAAATATCGCTCGACTGAAATTTAAATCGTTCAGTTCGCCAAATAGTCAAGTGACCCAAGTCAAAATTTATGCTAATTTTGCTTTGCTAACTAGCATAAAAGATGCTACTGATAGCATATCAAATTAGCATGAGATACTTAAAATATTTGCTAGTTCAGCATAAAAAACCAGCATGAGATGATTAAAATTCGAACACAATTTATGCTTATTAGCATAAACAAAAAACCATAGAATGCTATAAACTGTTGCTTATTTAGCATAATTTTATAGCATCACACGTGTAACGGTGCGAGAGTGGCTGTGAAGCGCCGGGAGTCGAACCGAGATCGTTTTGGTAGTAGGCGCATTCTTTACCGCTTTCCCAAATGGCGCGCCCCCCGGACAGGAGCAAAGAGGGCTATTTGAAGCACTGACTCGCACCGCTACACATGCTATAAATTGTTGCTGTTTTAGCATAATTTTATAGCATCACGTGCTATAAATTGTTGCTTTTTTTAACATAGTATTAAGCATCATATCTTATCTTTGGGCTGATTTTTTAGCATAATATTAAAGCATCAGATGCTAGCTTTTTTTAGCATAAATACTGGGATAACCGCGAGCTATGTTGTCCAATAGGGAAAGAAAACCCTTTAAATTATGTATATTAATGTACTACATCGGACATTTATAAGTGTTTTAAACTAACACTTATAATAATGGCCGATAAAACAAAAAATTATTTTCACGTCATGAAAAGGCCACTAAAACCTCATTAATTTTTGTTTTTTAAAAGCTGTATGAACCATGTATGTAACTCTCTTGTATGCTAGTTGTAGAGCATTTTATGCTAGTTAGCATAAAAAAGCAAAAAATAGCTTGTCAAGGTAACTACCTCAGCATGCTTTTGAGAAGCTTGCAGTGCTAGTTAGTATCATATGCTAGTTTTGTAGCATAAGATGCTTTTCTTTTCTGTATGCTAGTGGTATAGCATTTTATGCTAGTTAGCATAAAAAAGCAAAAACTAGCATGTCAAGGTAACTACCTCAGCATGTTTTTGAGAAGCTTGCAGTGCTAATTAGCATCATATGCTAGTTTTATAGCATGAAATGCTTTTTCCTGTATGCTAGCTTCATAAGCATGGCATGCTAACTAGCATAAGGAAGCATATTTTAGCAAAAAATTAGCATACATAGCATAAACATAGCAAAAACTAGCATATTTTTTATGCTACTACTAGCATAAATTTTGACTTGGGGATTGTAATCGTAAACATTTTCATGTTGATGGTCCAAAAGTAATCATTAAGTCCAATGTAAGTTTAATCTGGATTAGGATTTAAAAGTTAGGCGACATTGGAAAGTAGCTGTTTTTGCTTTAGTTGCTAAAATGTTCTTCTAGGCGTAATTTTAAAGTAATTCAAAATGCTTAAGCAGAGAAATAGAATGATAACACTGGACAACAGTGAAAATGTATCTTGAATGAAAGTGTCGAAATATTTATTAATTTAACTTGCTAATCATGAATATGGCAATAAAAAAGGGAATTTGGCTCCAGTTTTTTTGTTTTGTTGAGATATTACTTTGTATGATCGGGGTAAAAGAATGCAATAATAATGCATTGCATGTCTTGTTTCCAATTTAATTTATAAAGAAATTAAGGTAGCAACATAACGCACTAATACATACCAGTCTTGCCAATACTTACAGTATATAATAAATGTTTACTTAAAAGTGACAACATAAAGTAGAGTCTTACAAAGTTTGGGGAAATCGTTTCGTTTACATTATTGCTTTGCTCTCTCCAAATCATGGGAGCAGCAAATGGCATACTTTTTTCTTTTACCAGTCACCCACAGAGAAAATGTTGTTGCACAGGTGATACAGCACACGTGGGGTGCCCATTTTTTACCTTGGTCGCCTATTTTACAACCAAAATAGAGGAAATATGCCTTCCTGATTACGTCAGTAATGCGCTTTTTCTGTGATTCAAATGCTACGTTGCCACAAATTTAATAAAAAGTTATTGGGATCATTAATGCATTTTCACGACACTGCTGCAATTAAATTATAAAATGACTACACGTAAATATAAAAGCTCAGCCATCCACGAAGTCCAGTACCGCACAGGCGAGCGAGCGGACACCCAGTCTTTTTATCAAAAAATACATCAGGCTGTTACATAATAAATCTGATGTTACTTTAATAGATTGCAAAGAGTTGTGCAATACTTTCTGTATGGTATTACATTGGCAAATGAACAAATGAAATATATAGGAAAAATTCTTGCATTTTACCTATGATATTTGTTAATTTTTTGAAATTCTTTTGCTTTTTCTCGAAATGTTAATTTTATTACACGTTTTATTAACTCATATATTCACAGGGACATCTAAAATGAAATATTACTTATAATGCACAATAAATCAGTTTTTTTTTTTTTTTAATGTTTTAAAAAAAGTGACATCAAAGCATTAGGTACGTTATATCTTTGTACCCCTGAATCTCAGAGATAAGAGCCAAACGACAGTTTTCATGGTGATATTCGTATTCAACACGTTGATTTCATTAAGAATTGGGTGTTTTCAATTTGGATACACGAACTTTGCCAAAAATTGTTGCCCAGTGTAATTGGTAAGACAGTTAAGCATTTATTAAGTGTCCCTAAACATCACAGCCTTACTGAGAAAAGTATTGATAAGTAAAATAAAAAGTTCCGAAAGTCAATTTTTATTAGTAACTTTTGAGAAGTTGGTAATTTTGCTTAAGTTTATGCATTCCATATATTAAATGTTCGTTTTAATTAATGCTTAATGAAATAACATATTAATTAATCTAGCAATTTCTTTCAGTGTTATACATATACGAATTGTAAGTATAAATTCACAATTCAAACATTTTAAGGTTACGAAGTTACAATAGTCTTGACAGGCATCGTAAAAGCTCAAACACAGAGGACTAGGTGAAATATGTATATATATATATCAAGTTATAGATTGGGAAAAAATGAAGTCTGGGTGAAAAATTCCGGTCGTGAAACACCAATTTTTACAAAAATTTGGGCTTCAAAAATGTCGACTTGATGTGACATCCCGGTCATCAAACGCGAATTTTTAGTGGCAAAATACGACTAATGATCACTCATTCCGACATCACAAAGTTTTGTGATGCTAATCTGTATGGTGCCATCACAAAACAACCCCCCTCCCCCTATGTTGGTTATGTAAATACTTTAAAACTAGGTCCGCGGCGAGGGCCTGCTCAGCGCCGTAGTGCGAATTCTTACTAAACGCTTATTTTGAAGTTTAAAAAAAATCCGTTTTATTTTTCTGAAAAACCAAACTACTGGTTTTTAGGCTTTTATTGGGGTTATTTTTTGGGTTTTATTATGTCTTTTTTTTGGGGGGGGGCGCCATTTTGAAACTGTGCCGCTCGACCTTGCACATATGGAGGGCGCGGGACTGTTTAAGCTTTAAATAATTAGAGGATGTCACACTCTTTTAGTAGTTGGTGCTGAAGGCCAGTTCCAGAGCATCTATACCGTGAAATACTGAATTAGCGTCTCCTTAAATTTTCCTGAAATTTGAAAATATGGGAGGGGGATTTAACCCACTACAAAAAAGAAAAAAAGAAAAAACTGCCAATTAAACGCCTCTTCTTGATAAGTAGAAAGCATTGACATAGTAAAAGCTCATCTAAATGCCATTTGTGTAATTGAAAGCTCTACCGATAGTATTAAATTTTGATTCCCTGAAGGAAAAATAAAAAATAAAATGCCGCATTGTTTTCCGATAGCGCTAAGTGCACAACTCTGATTCTTCAAAACATAAGAAATAAGCAATCACAAGAAGCACCTTTTTTTTTTTTTTGAAGCTAAAGCAATCTTGTAAGAAGGCACGTGTTGTAAGGCACGCGTAATCCAAGTTGGAGGAGGATGACATCCGTTTCGGTAGTTCATCCTCCTCCAACTGAGACCTGTTTTCTTTCTTTCTTTTTTTTTTCAATTTCATGTGAATAATGAATCCCTTTAATAGGATGCAAAGAAACTTTGACACCTAGCTATTTTCTTTTTTAGTAACTCATTCCTTCAGATCGAATATTTTCATATGAGCTTGTAAAATTGAAAGATCTTTAGCGCCTCATGATCTTCCGTCATTTTGAAAATGCGTTGTTCTTAAAATAGCAAGAGAATTGGAAATAAATATTTTAAAAAAGAACGAAAATAAAATATAATGAACAAATTTAGGATCGAAAATGAACATTTCCGTACAGTTATCCGTTTTTTGATCGCGGTTTTTGTAAAGAGTTCAGTTTTGCCTCTGCGACTGTTTTTAATTGTTGCTACTTTTCCTTGTTTATAGTTTTAGTAACAATTCAAGCTGAAGGATGCGGATATTCTGTATTTTATGGTATGTATATGCATATATATATTAAATTGATTGCTAATTTAAGCATTGAAGTATAAACATTTTCTTATCCCCCCCCCCTCCCCCAACAATTACACATATTGTCGCCCATGTTTCAGACCGATACAAATTACATAAATAAGTAATCCTTCACGTTTGACTAAACACATCATAGTCAAATAAAATTTTCAAAAAATTCTAAGTGAATTCCAAAATGGTACATTAGTTAAAAATTGCATGCAGTTGCCAAAACGTTTTAAGAAGCTACGGCATTATATAAATGCTCTACGTACCCATTCTGAAGCTACTTTCGAACCATACAATGCTCGACGACGAAACGCAATTTGAAAATCAATCTCTCACAGCGGCGAAAGGTAACTATTGTAATTACGGGGCTTCGAAATAGATTGTTGCGCGTGATATTGAATAGCGGCCAATCTGTGTTTCATATTCAGTAAAAATAGTTAACTTAAGCTCATTAAAATTTCTATTGATACGATTCCAGCTAGTACATTATTAAAAGACTCCAGGGATGTATATTTGTACTTACTAGAGTTCACCCAACAGTCGAAATGCGACCGTAATAATTAAATTTATTATTGAAAACATGATGCGATTTATTCATCAAAATTTGCGATTACAACGTCGAGTTTATTTTGATCCTCCGAACTTAAAGCGAACGTATTGTAAAACAGGATCGCCGCAGGGCCAATTGCGCTCATAAATGTAGCCGTTTGTACTTCTGCCGATTTCGTACTAAGTTGAGTGGCAGTTGAATCAAACTTAAACGTTTGCTTCCATACCCTATTCTCAGTTTTCATTCCATTGTTTCAGAGAAGCCCTCACTCAAACTCTTATTATAATTGCGTTTAATATGACTGTAGTGGCAACAAACTCTTTTTAACAATGCGTTTTATATTTATTACCTTAATAATTTACTCAACCAGGACATGTTGCCATCTGCTAACTATAACAATATAACATTACAATTATTAATGAGGCTTACCTAACGAAAGAAAAAGGGAATTAATTAACTAATAATAAACTTTCCAAAATTTTTAAGGAAAATTGATATCACTGAAACTCGCGAGAGAAAAGGATCTCTGTATGCCAAATAAAGAGATGAGTTGACTCAGAGTACATACCACGGGCTCTCAAAAGCTCCCACCATCGCAAGACTCTTCGCCTCTCTTAGAAAGCAATGTTAATTAATGTTTCTTACTGAACTATAACGTTTTGTAATTAACTTTATTAATTAGCACCGACACGTTTAAGTAAACACGTATTCCGTTGTAATTTTTGTCTTAAATGTCTGAAGTATAAATACTGTTTGCATATTTAAAACATTCGTGTACCCGTAGACACGAAACTTCTTAGCAAATCCTACTTAACGGTTTTTCAGTTTTCGCGGAAGGTTCTGGTCCCCATTAACCGCGAAAAACGAGGGATCACTGTACATTCAGCAGCAAATTTCCTTGACCCACGATACTATGGACAAAAAAGTCAGTCAGAAGATGAATTTATATTGGCAATGGAAACCATAATTGAAGTTTCTAAAGGCACCCTTGGTACGAATGAGGCTACAATAAGGCAGATATAGCAGAATAAAGTGCCACACAATAGATTTGGAGCAAAGATATCCTATGGAAAGCTCCAACCAATGTATCTCCAATAACTTGGTGGAAAGGCTATTGCAGTACAAGGGAATTATCTAGGGTTGCTGCAAGAATTTTTAATATTTCCCCGACAGCTGCTTCCTGCGAACCAACTAGAAAGCATTCAGCAACATAAAGACAAACAAGCTCAAATATACCTTTTTCAACGGTTAATACATATTCATTCAATCGTTCATTTATTAAGTCATTCACTCATTTATTCATTCATTCTTTTGCTTATTCATTTAATCATTCATTAATTCAAAAATATTCTTGAAAATCCCGATCAAAACATTTCATAGGAAAATAGGCTCGTTAGTTCTGGATGAACTTTCTATTTGTACATGTTCTACGTCATATGAGCTTTCCGATAAAGTTTGTTCCAAGCAAATCGTTCCGTTAGATCAGGAATTATATAGGATTGAAATTTTCCCGTAGGCGGTATGTTAATTTTTTTTTGAACTGTTCAAAAATGAACAAAAATTGTTCAAATCAATATTTCACGCCAAGAACTTCTTCCAGTGAGCTTGTTCACGGGAACTTAACTCTTGTACCCAGAGTTTACATAATTTGCTTCATTTTCACCCATAGGCGCTAATGTTAAAATTTTTTTAAACTGTTCAAAATTGAACAAAAAATTGTTCAAATCAAAAAGTAACATATGGAAATGAGATGTCCTCGCCGAGATCTTTCGAATGCAAAAAGAATTTTTCGAATCAGACAATTCGTTCAAAAGTTATTGCGGGGGGGGGGGGGGGGGCAGACCGACAGAAACACTTTTTCCCCATCTCAAAACCCTACTTTCAAATTTTTTATTTTTCAATCTTTATTTAATTACTTAACTTATTTTTGGCTTTTCTTGATTTATAACGATATTTTCACGATACATTAAGCCTTCTTTCATGCTTTATTATTATTATTTTTTTTACTTTTACGGGAAAGTAAGCTAAAAAGAGGAACAGATTAACAAATGTTTCTCAAAATCTACATTTGATGAGCAATACAGTGGTGTGTTCAAACTGCGAGCAAAATGTACTAGAGCAACACACTGACATTGAAACAGGTTCTTTGAGTAGTTGCCATTCTGACCTGGATCTGTCCTATCACTCTGTATCAGAGTGATCTAGAAAGTTTGGATGTTATGGAACCTGAGTGATCCTGCTGTTTAAGGGTCGATTGTCAGTGCTAAAAATTTTGTTCATGAAATAATTTTAAAACGCAATAGTATTGCGAATGTTAATACAGCAGAACCTCGCTATTCGTACACAATTCGTTCCAGGAAGCAGTTCGAATGGTGATTTGTACGAATGGGGATTTATTTTATCGCATAAGATACATTATAAATTGGATTAATCCGTTCTAGTCCCACAGATGGTTGCTAATTTAAACCTATGAAAAACAAATGCACAGAAATATTGTACATGAAATTATACATAAATAAAAATTTAACTGCACTTTGCTTGTACTGAGTTAAGCTGATGGCACAAGTGGAATGTTGAGAGGATGAAGAGAAATGTTGATGTTACTATTTGGAAGAAGAGTCACCTTCCATAAATACATCAGGTAACATCCCTTCAGGTGTTTTCTCCCTTTCTGCTATTCTTTCTTTTTGCACTAGATGAATCTTAGGTTCCTTTCTCTAAAAACATGTCCAATGTTGACTGCCTTTGACAATTGTTCAAAATTTTTCTAAAATGGTCAATAACATTGTCATTGAACAAGTTAATGCTCCTGTTGACCGCAGTAGTGTTAGGAGGCCATTTTTTCACCCCTCTGTGTTTTCTCCCAGTGGTAACCCGGCTCTTTCATTCCTGCAAAGGAAATGCTTTCCTTACTACTTTCCTTCCCTGAAGAAGAAAGTTCTTCAATCACTTCTTCTTGCTCCCCCCCCCCCCTTAGAAAGTAAAAATTGTCAGTAAAATCTCAAAAAGTATTAAATTTTTTTTTAAAAATACAAAACGCCAAACAAATTATTTCCAGGCGAGTTCAAAAGGAGCATAACTTCTCGATTTTTCTTAAAGCCAAACTGGCAACCCTATCCCCTGGAGCCGTCCGAATCGCTGGGGTAAGCGTACATATGACGAGTTGAATTTTACTTGAACAAGTTGGACGAATAACGAGTTGTACGAATAGCGAGGCGGACAAATGGCGGGGTTCCACTATATTGAAATAAAGTCTTGGGGTCGTGACCCATAGGTTGGGAACCACTGATATCGTACATAAGAATTTAAAGGTGAAAAATATTTACAATTTATTGAGTGGAAAATTTTCCGGAAAATTTACCAGAAAATTTGCCGGAAAATTTTCCGATTCAAAATTTTCCGGAAAACCCACATCTCTAGTCACAGGAAGAGAATATTACGTCATTCATTTCTCCTCATCTTTATCTGTTCTGTTGCTCCCCCCTGCGAAAGTGGGAATGACTACTGCTTCTTCTGTTTGTGTTTAGCTTATTTATCTCTGACCGATCACTCACTCCCCAAGTTTCTGAATTGGTTAAATGTCTTCGATGAGGCATCGCAGCATTGGAAAAAACGCAATTTCTTAATGTAGATCATTCTTTCCCGTTTTGTCTTTCCTTTCAATTAAAGCCAAATTTCATTCGTTGACGCTAATGCGTCATTTTTGACGTCAAACTCAAAATTTGCATACTCAGAATTTTAAAAGTGAGAAAAATTTAAATTTGTGACCCTCTTGTTCCCTTTTCTTAAAACTTTTGTTCCCAATGCTGTTGCATATAAGACTTACAATAGTCTTTAACTGATTTGAGCAGTGTACGATCAAATGGGTAAGTAGCAAGAATTCATTTCATTTTTCACGTACATACTCGTATTTTTCTATGGTGCTTCAAAATAAACTTCAACTACCCAAAGTTTTATCACCTATTGCATTGCACAGGTCCATAAGTTTTGGTACGTGTCTCCTCTACAGTTTTCGAACTTAAAATTTGTTCTTTGTTCGTTTCCATTCATTGTGTCTGCACGTATGTTATATTCTATTCATTACATCTGCACAAGTTTGAGCAAACATTATGAATAAAAGCTCCCCGTTGGACGCAATTTGCACAGATATTTATGAATAAGCGTTTTTTTATTATTTATTATTTACAACTTCCACACTTAGCATCGATTTCATAAAACATGAATCCGTGTACTAGTGTGTTTAAGAAGAAATCTTTAAATTACCTCAGGTAAGTGGAAAGTTATTAAATTCCTTAAAAGCAACTCGGATAATTGCTTTTCGACAGACTGCGCATCGTTTTCGCGTTTTCCCGTCCCTCTATCTTTTCTGAACGAAATGTCATTTAGAAGCACTCTTCCCTCAAAGCGAATGATTTTTAGTCTTTCCTCCTCGTTCGTTATGCAATAAATTCCAATTACCTCGACACCAGAAGCAGATGAGGAAGTGGATGCCAGTCCTTTCATTTCTGCCGCACGACTTCGTCCAGAAACCGAAGTAGATGAAAATCTCGCTTATACGGACCGTATTAATTAGGACCTCCAGTTAGCCCGGACTGAAATGGGGGTGAACGAAATTATAAAACAAGAAAATAGGGGGAGGAATTGATACAAATTGAGTGATTGGGTCTGCGGCCTAGCGGTGACGCAATCGGAATAGGAAGGCCCAGATTTTGAATCTGTGCTTCACAGTCTGTGCTCTGAGAAGATGACACGATTTGTAACTTTCTTCGAATTGATTTATTACGCCGACGAATGAAGTTTGCTGCAAGTCGATTTACGTCGCCAACAATGTGTGTGGTCTTATTAATCAGAAATCTGGAGCAGCCACTTTTCTCAGTTGCCACACTTTGACTTCTAAATACTTCCTCCGGCTCCGGACAGTGCTCCGAATAGTTTTGATAGGCAGTAATATATATATATAGGGGAATTCTCTCCACGTAAAAGTGGACACCTTTGGGAAACATTAAAATGGAAAATTTTAACAAGTGTTACTTTCTTATGTTTTTTGGGACACAGAAGTTATTTACAAGCACTCTTCCTACCCCCTTGTGAGAAACGAACTTCTTCACAAAAAAAAACAATTCGGCTGTCACTACATGAATATTAGGAGACCGTTTTTCTTTTGTGTTGCGTCAGTTACTACTATTTTTTTGTATGCATACAAAATTAGCCTAACACCAAAGAATAACACAAGTGTACATCTTTTTAAGCATGAAATTACTTTTTCATTTAATAATTCACGGATTTTTGTTTTTTTTTCGTTAGTTTCCAGTATTTATGTCTATTTCATGTTGCGTCAATAACTTTTAACGTTTTTATAATTTTTTCTCATTACGAGCAGGATAACAGGGTTTCAAATTAAGGCCGTATATTAATCTATTAATGTAGCTGTATAAGACAGAAAAAAAACTATTTCATATTTAATACTTTACTTATTCAAATTATTTAAATTTAACTTTTTGCTTCCAAATGTTGCTTCAGTTACCTGGGAATGCACCTATATATATATATATATATGTATACGTAAATCACAGAAGTGAGTAGTAAGAACATAAAACAAAGATTATAACTTTTACTTAAAAATTCACGAAACGCCTAACATGAACACCCATGTCTCGTTGTGGCATTCCAGGGTGTCGAGACACCCAGTGTAGGAGCTACTGTGTTATAGCAGATGTTAATGTAATCGCACTTGTAAAAGCAAAGTTTTATTCATGAAATGTAAGCATCACTTACAGAAATACTAGTTAATTTGACAAAATGGAGGCAATTCATAGCGTCACGTGATAACGGTGATCGCTGATTTGTTTACCAAATTTTTAATTGAGTTCTACGTTAAGTTCACGAAGCAAAATTAAGCTATCTTAAAATTAGAATATTTTCATAGCTTTTTCTGATTATAAACCAAGTAATTTACCTTTAATTTAATCATTATAAAAGAAATTTATTAAATATTACAATAGTTATAGTGTTTCATTTAATGTTAATTTTATATAAGCGATACTACTGCTTCCTTTGTTTACATCGCTATCACGTGACCTATGACGCTGTATGAATTGCCTCCATTGCTTTCATATCTAATCTAGCACATTCTTTGCTGCTCCCTGCCAAGAGGCAAGGAATTTTTCGAGAAAATTGCCTGAAAAATATTTCCTAATAGGGGAATTCCAGTGGCCCTGCAGAGATCCCCTACTGATAGAACCACTTTCCTTGAAAAGGAAATGCATTCAGTAAACCATTGCAAATATTTTTCGACAGGCAGACACAAAATAATGAAATTGTTGCAACTCTTATCCATCGTTTTTCGCTGGAGTTGGTTAGTTGTCATTGACATGGGAAAACAATGTTTGTGGGCACAATATTAAATGAACGATACGATCGGAACTAAATATTTTCTAAACATTTACGAATTTTTATTTTTTTTTTTTTTACTCAACACAAGTATCGAAGGCAAAGTTTAATTTGTCCGCTCTCTCAGAAACAACTTCATTTTAAAAGTTGTTTTAAGTTACATACAAACAAGACAAATTTGCGATTATGTTTGTGTCTTAACACGCTGACTTGTTTGTTTGTTTTGTGTATAGTAGGTCAAGCCACAAGCAGCTGTATTGAGTCACATCTAGATATTTTTAATCTACTGAAAACGACCCTTGAATGGAATGCGAAGGTGAGTTTCCCTGACTATCGCATTTCCGTTCAATTGTTCTTGCTTTTAAAGATATTTTTACGCTTTAAATATCTTTTATTTTCTTTTTTTTTTAAACCGAGTTTTAATAATGTTTTATATCGTTTGATCTATTGATCTATGCTAAGTTTCACCTATTAATTTTGTCTAATATTTTTCCTAAATATTGGCATCTGCTGTTTCACACAACAATATTTGGGATTTATATCGTTCGCTATCCGGTATACTTGCCCCAAACCCAATCATTTAAATTTTAAACCTATATATATATCTATATATATTGATTACACATGAGATGCAGAATGTAAGTAGTGTACTAGTAATAAACAAACTTACTATTCCTTTCGAAGAAACTTCATCTTAAACAGCCAGATGGATCATTGATTTTTTTTTCTTTTTAATTTTTGTTTCTTGCTTAATCAAAAGCGTCTTACTCAATGCATTTTTTAATGACAAATAAGTGGTAGTAAAAGTGGTAGCACCTCTGCATACTGCATCGTAAATTCAGAGTGACCCATGAAGACGTTAATCTCGCAGAGAAAAGCGCGAGTTCTTTTCGAAAAAATTTCTTGTCGCCTGAGGTAATTAGTTTCTTCTGCTCCAACAATGTCTGTATTTTTCGTTCCTTTCATTGTAAATGATTTTCATTTGCTAATGCGTCTGTTAAATACGTATTAAATTCCCTGTAGTCATTTCGAAAGGTTACATTGTATTTCGATTCGTCTGAGAAAATCGATTTCTGGGAACCTATCACCGCTAAACGATATAGTTATTCAAAAGTATCGATTTAGCATCTTTCTCTGAGAACGACGCGCCCTCATAAAATACCTGAAACTAAGTTTAAAGTTTTATTTCTGTATTGCAGTTTTAAGATTTTTTTTTTGTCGGCTGGTTATTTTTGTGTCCCAACTTTAATAGATTTTTTTTTTTTATTTGTGTCATTTTTTTTTTATTTTTTTTTTTTTTTTTGTTTGAAATAACATTTTTGCAACTTTATAAATTCTTGGAAGATTATTTGAAATTCGTTTTCTTGCTCGGGATTACTTCAATTGTTTATTTCAAAAAGGTAACATATCCTTTTTCCTTTTTCTTATTTTAATGGAAAAATCAATGTCAATGGTCTCCTCTAATGTCCCTCGGTTTATTTCAGAAGAAAAAAAAAGCATCCTTTAGCTTGCACCATTAAAAAGAGAATTTTAAAATGACGTTCAATTCGAAAAACTATCAATATATAGGGGTTGTTTCCTTTTCGAACGAAAAGAATAAAACGTTTACGCAGATAATAACCTAAAAGTCTTACTTCTACTTTTATGTAATAATTGAACTTAATAATCGCTTTTTTTCTTGTTTGTTACTCCACTCATAACTTCTCACCGGATGAGCCGATTTTCCTCATTCTTCTTTTAATCGATCGAAGGTGATTTGCCTTTGTCCCTGTACCTTCGTTTGACCATATTCGATAATTAAAAAAAAGTTATTGGCGGAAATAAAGTCATTTTTTTTTCATCTATAACTTTTGATTAAAGGAACTGATTTTAATTTTTATTTTTTTAATCGATAGTGGGTTTTCTAATTTAAATATAGTACATCGATTTGATAACAATGTCTTTTTAGAAAGAACGAAATGAATGAAAAATAAGTATTTTCTTTTAATTGGAAAGGTTTGCCTTAATATTTCTTAGTTGAGTGAATTATTTAGTGATAAATATTAAATTCGTTGTTAAAAAGTTTGTTGCCATTAATCTGTAATATTGAAAGCAATTATAATAAAATATTGAGTGGAGGCTTCTCTGCAACAAAAATTAAATTCATTCAGCCTGTTTTGAGACTGAAGTCTGTTCTGGACTGTTTAAAATCAATTTCAAAACGCAATTTATCTCACAAATGATTATTTTTCGGCTGCTGTCACTCAAAGCGGGTATGCCATTTGATATGTTTTTCTTTTCTCTTTTTTTAAATAGAGTATTCATATGAGTAATGTATCATATGAGTAATTTACACGAAACAGAATGGACTTTTTTAAAAAATTGGAAAGAAAATAGAAGCGACCTCAAATTAAAAACTGCGCTAAAAAGTTAAAAATAAATTCGTTCTTTAAACAACATCTGTACGACTTTTAAGCGTAGGTGTTGAAGTCGGTGCGAAATTATGATACATAAAATATTTCGTTATGATGAACCAATTACAATGACCCAGAGTTTGCAACAGTTTCAATATAAAGTAATTGATGGTGTAATGATAATTAGACTGTCATAATTTTGCGCCGGCTTCAAAAATTATGTTCAAAAGTCATATCGATGTTGTTTAAAGAATTAATTGATTTTTCACTTTTTAGCGCAACTTGTAATTGAATCGTTTATATCGAAAAGGTAACATCTCCGTTTTGTAAAAGAAAGAACCCTCAGTATTAATTTGTTATTTCTTATGGCATAATTAACCAAAAATCGTTTTAATTTACCAATATTGCATTGCTATTGCCTGCTAAAATAAAACAGTAAAAGATCAGACCCGTAAAGGTTTCCAACTTTTCATAAGCCATTTTTTCCTCTCTCCTAAAAAAAATTTTGTTTTTCATAGTTGTTACCTTTTTGAAAACCAGTCGGTAGAAACTCGATTCCGGCAGAACACTAAAAGTGAAGTAACATCGACTAAGCTCAGTGTTTGGGAGGGTGACAACCACTCGCGGTTGGTTCCTGTACGGCCGTGTACGCTAAAGGGAGCTGGTGCACGTTAAATAGGTCGTGGCTCCAATGTCCTCCAAGTGAAACGATACCTCTGGGGGTGCCATTCCTAGATGATGGTCTCTCATCTGGGAGCTGGTTCAAAAAATTGCGAGTCCTTTCAAAGGGGCCGGAAATCGGACGCTTGCCTCTAAGGGCCCCGTTTGTTTCAGGAGCAGCGTACCCATTCTTCTCGCCACGCGCGAGGACACGACAACAACAACAAAATCCTTTTCCAAATAAACGATTCACTTTGAAGTCAGTTCTATTTTTTTTCCAACATTTTTTTAAAAATAAGTACTGTGTATTGTTGCCATTTCAACTACACGTAAACAAATCAAATTCTTATCAATATTTTTAGCATTTTGAGTCTTCGCTGGTAGCACAAATCTTTTAATTAGTTTATCTTGGTTTAAAGTCATGCTTTTTATACAATTCATTTATTTATTTATTTTTCAGTAAGGGATTTGTATCATAGTAGGGATTTTTTGGCGAGCAGTACTATTCAAATGAAGGATATAGAAGAAAATTCCGTGTTTTCCAGAACGGGACTACTTTTTATTTTGTATATTTTTTACGCTATACAGAGAGCAAATGAAATTTTTCTGCATTAAGAACTTTAACTCTCAGCGCAGCATTGTAAATTGATGATTTAAATTTTAATGTACCATTTAAGAACTTCAATTTTTTTGAAGTTTTATTGGTGAATGAAATGACGCTGATTAACATAAAGCGGCTAGTTACTGCTAATAAGGTTAAAGTTATGTTTTTTTGCCTGTAACTCGCGTAGTGCCAAGATTCAGCTGATTTTTATGAAACTTCTGTATAAAAACGCTCAGAAACACGATGGAAAAAACTTTTAGTAGATTTTCTTAACTATGTTTCGTTCTTTTCCTGTTGAGGTTTAAGTAAACTTTTCATATGTGATCAAAGGAATTTTTGTCCTTTTTAGTTTTAATATCTTTTACTCACTTAATAAAATATTCTTAAATGTGCAAAATTAAAAGAACTTTTTGGCATTTATAAAATTAAAATTCTGTTTTTGTAAATTCTCTCGATTACTCTTCATTTAATTACTATATATTTTTTATAGAACTTTAAGTCTTTTGGCCAGCCAGGAAAATTTTCGGTCGTTCCAGGTTTAGCACGCGTGCCTGGCAGTTGGTCCGCCTGTGGTCAAATTCTTCTCTAGAAGCTCTGGGCCCCTTTTTCACGTCACGACGCCATCTTTAATGTACACATTTAAACTTTCAACAAAGTATTTTGACACTAAAACGATACATTAGATTCAAGCTGTTTTTAAAATCCAACTCCACTGAAAATGTTATTTTTTTTATTTTAAATATTTTTGTTATAATGTCCAAGGACTATTAAAAAAAAAAAAAAAAAAAAATTACAGTTGACTTGAAAGGTTGCATTTTTACTCTGACGCCTTTTTGTTTTTACCTGAAAATGTAGTGCTTGGAAAGGAGCTAAATTTGGTACACACACGGACTCTAATGGGAAGTAGTGCTGATTAGATTTTGACGGTAATCCAGTCAAAACGGATGGCTCAATTGAACATTTCTCTCGTTACGCGTAACTTCTCTCAATGAAAAATGGAAGGAATAAAACAAAAATTGATTGTTGTCATATAATGAAAGAGACACTGCTTTCATTTGAATACTTCTCTAAATTATTTAAATTTATTAAAATTCTGTACATAATTTCAATATTTTTTGTAGATTGACTTCTTTTAAGTATTTTTGAAAATATGTTTGCAAAAAAAATGCAGACAGTAACAATATATATATATATATATATCAAAATTCCAACTTTTCAGAAGGTGTTATTGAATCTAATAGCAGTGCAATTTATTCAGGACTTGTATCCCAAAATGGGTGGGCACTAAAGCCAAAAAGAAAGGTCACTCGTCTAAACCAAAATCGGAAAGAGTTCGTTCAAGAGTGCAATTATAGAGGAAATAAAACAGGCAATAAATTGACAGCACAGAATGTTGTAAAAGTGATAAGATGTCTTACTGTAGATGGGGGGAAAAAGTTTAAGGGGACTTGGTACCCTTTGACCATTTTTTTTAATTTAAGCATTTTATGATACATTTTTGGCATAATAATAAAGGACTTAATAAAAGAAAATGATTGTATGAAGAAATTGTTCAATACCTATGGTAAATTTTGAAAAATTTAAATTTTTTTTAAAAATTCAAGCAAATTTTAAAATGTATCTTCTCGTACAATTTTGAACGTTTTGAGCTAATTTTTCTTATAACTTTTCTTAGCAGTGTTCTCTATAATTTTAAGTATCGGATTTACCATAAGTTACTTAGTTTAGGAGAAAAAAAATAAAATGTTCAGATACGTGTAAAATTACAGTAAAAAATCGATTTATTTTACATTTTCATGTGTAAAAAAAAAAACTTTTAACTTTATTGTAAATCCGATATTTAGTTTTATCAAACATATCATAAGGAACAACCAGGAAAAAATTTGAGTCAAATGAAACACATACAAACAAGTTTTATCACTTCGAACATGCTAACTCATTGAAAAAACACAAACTGAGAAACATCACTTTTAACATTTCAACTTCAAATATAAATATTCTAAACCTACTTTTTCACTTCAAATAGCTTTTTTTTTATATTACTTATCATTCATTTTTATTTAATTTTCTACATATTTTTTATTAAATTTGGCTTTGTTCACTCTTAATAATAGCTTTTATTCAAAACCTTAGTTGCACAGCACTGATCCAGAAATCGAGTAAAATGTAAATTTTTAATAAACAAACATGAATTACTTTTTTACTAGATAAAGCATAATTAAATTATTTTAATAAGAAAACGAATAACTATAATTTACTGCAATGATGCATATATCATAAAAAATTATTATTTAAAACATATTTATTATCTAAAAACACTCCTTTATATGTGTACATGTGGTTGTTTTCCACAACAAGCAATATTTAGACCCAATTTTAATTTTAAAAGCATCCTGCACCATATGTTACACCTTCCTTCTTTTTATGTAACATATCTAGTTTTAAAATAGCTTTTCTTACTAATTTTCGTGCAAGTTGGAATTTTGCACTTCGTCGTCTGTGTCGAAACATTTTTCTCCGAGAATTGAGCACTACACCGAGATTCACAGAGCACTTTCTCAGACTTACACCCAAACCTTTTTGAACTTCTTTTATGTTGCGTAAGGATCTTTTATTGTATTCACACACAGCTTCCGTTACACAACGTTTTACACGTTTTTTATATGCAAATGTTTCTTTAGGACACTTTGCCCAAATCATCTTGTGTAACTTTCATTTGCATTTTGCGTCCCATACGAAGAAGAACGCTGAGCTTCTTCCTGGCGGTGATATATTTAAAAAAAAATAGGTATTCAGCTGCCATTGCAATGTAAACAGCGAAGTGGGCGTGTCATTTAAAGGGACAGTGATGCAATAAAATCGCTTTTAAATATATTTATAATACTCGGATCTTTACGAAACTACACCAGAATATACTAGGAATAGTAAACTATAATTTAAGCAAAAAATTGGAAAATCGATATTTTTGTCGATTTTCGCCACGTAAAGGGTACCAAGTCCCCTTAACTTATTTAACCCTTGAGAATATTTAATACAAGAGCAAGCAGTAATGTCCTATTTTAGCAGATTGAAAGCTAGAGCTAAAAATTCTGGTGTAGAAAGAGATGTCGAAAATGAAGATGAACTATTACAAGCTACAATTGAAGAAAACGTCCCGCAGTGGACCAGTCGGTAGAAGCTCTGTTCCCGTTGAACACCGAAAGTGAAGCAACATTGACTGAGGTCAGTGTTTGGGAGGGTGACAACCTCTCACGGGGTTGCTGTGGTGTCCGTGTACGATAAAGGGAGCTGGTGCACTGTAAATAAGTCGTGGCTCCAATGTCCTCCAAGTGAAACGATACCTCTGGGGGTGCCAATCCCAGGTGATGGTCTCTCATCTGGGAGCTGGTTCAAAAATTAGGAGATCTTTCAAAAAGGGGCGGAAATCGGACTCCTGCCTATAAGGGCCCCGTTAGACTCAGGAGCGTACCCATTCTTCCTGGTCACGCACGAGGATTCGATAACAACAATTGAAGAAAATGCAGAGAGAGAAAATGTTAGAAAGGAAATCCATCTTTTTGCCAGAACTGAAATGTAAAAATACTAAATGTTGTCCCAAAATATACAAGTTGTAGTAAATGTCAACAATTTCATATGGGAAATAAATATCATAATTATACCAAATATGTGTAATATGACAGAGATATGTCACAATATATTAAAATATCTATGTAGCAAACTATATGCATTTTTTTTCGTGAATAAAGTTTAGTAAGTTAAAAAATGTTTTAATTTTTTTAAAGCAACATGCCTCAGCGGATTTTACTTTTTTGTAGAGACCAATAACAGAGTAAAATAATGGCAAAAAATTATTTCAATATGTCGATGATGCAAGATGTTATGACAGTTTGAATTTTGGTAAAATGCTACATTTTCCAGATTTTGGCCCTATTTTATTAAAAGCGCATTCAACTTGCCTCAATGATAGTTACATTTTTTTAAAGTGCTAATACCTACCTTTCAACTGACACCACTTTTGCCATGGCGACTAGAAGGCGCAAGCCCTTGTCAGGCCTTAAAAATGCTAAAAAAATGCCGAAAACACCATTTTTTATGACCTTCAGTGACCTTGCGGCAAAGACTTGCCACAATCTTATCATCCATTATATAAAATAAGACCCTTTTATGTTCCATATCGAAAAAGAATTTGGAGGCAGGTTGTTTGCGCCAAGAGTTGTGGCTCATAACGAATTCCATGTCTTAAAAATTCGCTCAGTTTTTGCCCGCACACATTGACCTTTGGGGGTCCATAAAAGCTGAACAGCTCAACTTTAGAACAAATAATTCTGGGTTTGGTCTTTTCATAAGACAAGTATCAGCTGATAATTTTTTGAGAAAAATCTGAGATGGCATGAATCACAGGTCAGATTCTTGCTCTTAAATATATATTGAGGAAAGTCCTGACCTGGACCCACAGTGTCGCGGTTTACACTGATGGTGCTGCAGCATTAATAGGTAGTAACAAAAGACTCAAGAGTGTTAATAATGAAAATTGCTCCCCATATAGTATTCAACCATTGCATGATACATAGACAAACTCTAGTTACAAAAGACATCGATGAAGAATTGCCCAAGATATTAAATAATGTGGTTATTGTAATTAATTACATTAAAAGCAACAGCTTAAACTTTCGTCTATTTTTATTGCTTTGTAATGAGACGTTATTACTGCATACCGAAGTCAAATATGGCTCTCTCGCGGCAAAATATTGCGATGTATTTTCGATTTGAGAAACGAAGTTTATATTTTTTGGTGGAAGAGGAAACCATATATTAGCCGTTCATTCATTAATGAAGATTGACTTGGAAAACTCAGTTATATGGTAGATATTTTCGAAAAACTGAACGATCTGAATATGAGTCTACAGGGTGAGGGTAAAAACATTTTCACGTTAAGCAGTAAAATTGTTGCTTTTAAGAAGCTGATACTTTGGCAAGGGGAAATTGAACAAAAACAACACAGACATGTTTCCGGGCTTTTCATAATTTACTGAAGACACGAATACAGATTTCTTGTTATTTAAAAATATCATTTTCCGTTATTTGATAAAATTGGTTGAAAACTTTAAGAAAAAGTACGAAACATTTCTAGAAAATGAATTAGGTTGGGGGCCGTTCATAAATGACGTCACGCTTTTTCCCCATATATTTGACCCCCCCTCCCCCGTTTGTCACAATATGTCACACTTCAGCGGACCCCCCCCCCTCCCCCCCTTTGTCACGCATCACGCTATGTTGCATAATCCATGATGTCACACTTCTTGTTACCCCCTCCCATTGTCACACGTTGTCACAATTTCCCGAACCCCCCTCCCCTCTCGAAGCGTGACATCATTTATGAATGATCCCTTGGATCCGTGATCCATTTTCGTTTGATTATTATTAATTCCAATACCCCCTCAAATGAAAAATAAGAGTTAATTGATGTTTCAAGTGACAAAACACTGCGCATTGAATTTAACTCTCTGACTTACCAAAATTTTCGGTTATCGATTCGAAACGAATATGGCGATTTGAAAAGAAAGCGATCGATATTTTGATTCAGTTTACATCTACCTACTCATGTGAATCCGGCTTTTCAAAATTAGTTTTCATTAAAACAAAATAGCGATCTTGATTAGTTCTAAAGATGACTTACGACTTGCGATTTCCACAGATCCGAATGTAGAAGCAATCATGAGCTCCTTGACCTCATACCTCACATGGACTTTTTATGATGTAAAGTTTTTTGAAAGTATTTTTCATTAAATAATTTTTATACCCATATGCATAAAGAAAGCATTGTTCCCTAAAACTATGTGTTGATTCATTAACTGATTTTTATGATGACTTTTTATTAAACTTTTATAACAATTTTATGATGGTCTATAAGTTTGGTGCGCTACTTTAAAAAGGCGTTATTTTAAACGACACGACACTCTTTTAAAAACACCCTGTAAGAGCAAATCCTAGAAAGAATTTCAATGTAACTGCGTTGACGATTAAAAAAGGTCTACTGTCTATCCAGGGGTCGCATCAAAATTTTACACAATGCGACCAGTGGTCGTAAATGAAAATAGTTTGCGTACCACTGGTCTATGTGATAATATTTCTTGATTTAAAATTAAAAATATTATGCTGTGACCAGGATTGCCAAATTAAAAATCTGAAAATACGGGACAGCAGGGGCGCAACGACAAAGGGATCAGGTGGATATCCGATATCGGATGCCGGATATCCGGTACCCGGGAAAAAAATTTTAACATCCGGAATTCAATCCGGACACCTTCCGAAAGATCCGATTATACTGCATCTCAACTTTGGTTTTTAAAATGTAATTAATTAGGATATATTGAAAACATATTTGCATTAAAATTAATGCGTATTACGTATTTTGAAGTTGTGAGATGTTTAATAAAAATGTATAGAATTTACAGATTTGAAACATCAGGATATCGGGGATGACGGACCCGTCACACAAGGTCACTGGATATCCGACATCCGGCAAAATCAATATCCTGGCAAGAGTATGGCACTTTCGCCGGTCCGTATATTGAAGTTCCCCGAGACGCGGAAAATTTCTCAAAATACGGGACTGCCACGGAAAATCCGGGACGTTTGACAACCCTGATGGCGACCCCATGAGAAGTGCTAGAAAGGGTGATGACTCACAAGTTGGGAACCACTGCTCTAGGCGCTGTACTGGAGCGTTGTTAGAAAATGTAATATCAAACTGATCGGGCATTATACTTCACTTCAGCAAAACTTTTTACCTAGCAAAGTAAATGTACCCTACAACGAAAATTTTGAGCTCAAATTATATCTGCGCTCGTGGAAGAAAAGGATAAAACGTTTATAGCTAGTCCAACGTTTCGTTAAAGCTTGAAAATAAAAGCGAAACGAAAGCCTTTCGCAATAACGTTTTCGCGATCAGTTTTTGCGACCTGCATGTCAGCATCTGTGTCAACACAGGCTCAATGCCGAACTCGTAAAGCTTTCCAGAAAACATTTGGTGGAGACATTTCATGTATTCGAAGGCGATAGTTTTTGAAGGATTTTTTCCCCGGAAGAAAGGTAATTACTTATTTAGTCAGATTTTGTTGTCCATTCCCTTTGGAAATTAGAGCAAACATATACAATAATGAAATTGTACATTGTGGTTAAATCTGTTTAAGCTGTGAAACATATCTGCTTCAAAACTTTCATAAAATATTCAAGAACTCAGTGTCACGATTAATGTCACATGGCACCAGCTTAACCCTCTGACTGATTGTCCCGCGATTTCCACGTGCAACGTAAAATGAAGCGAAAATTGCTCATCCCGCGATTTCCACGGGCATGAGCCTTTTAAGTGCACAGCAAATTTTATTCCTCAGTTTCGTCGTTAAAACGTCAGTAATGCAATTTCTCAAGTATTCGGACCTTAAATAAGGTTTTATTCTAGAGATGACTTTAACTGCATAAAGCAGAACAATTCTAATTCGCTAAAAAAGAGAGAAGTCAGAGGGTTAAAGCATTCAGACGTGTAAAATCTTTTTTTTTTTTTCTCTTTCTTTTTTGACACCGCATGAAGTCTTCTTAGCAGACAAAGTATCCAGTAAAATATACTTTTTGAAAATAATTACAGTGGAACCCCGCCATCCATCCGCCTCGCTATTCGTACAACTCGTTGCTCGTCCAACTTGTTCAAGTAAAATTCAACTCACCATTCGTACTTGTCCCGCGATTCGTACGGTGCCAAGGGCCAGCTGAGTTGCCAGTTTGGCTTTTTTTAAGAAAAAAAATCGGGAAATTATGCTTAATTTGAACTCGTCTGGAAATAATTTGTTTGGCGTTTTGGATTTTTTAAAAAATTTTAATACTTTTTGAGATTTTACTGACCATTTTACCTTTCTAAGGGGGCTAAGAGAAAGTGCAGCCACTTCCCCTTGCTGCCCCCTTAGAAAGGTAAAATAGAGAAAGAAACCCAAGAACTTTCTTCTTCAGAGGAGGAAAGTGTTAAGAAAAGCATTTCCTTGGCAGAAATTAAAGAGCTGTGTTACCACCGGGAGAAAACACAGAGAATGGGGTAAAAATGGCATCCTAACACTGCTGTGGTCAACAGGAGCATTAAGTTGTTCAACGACAGTGTTATTCACCACTTTAGAAAAATTCTGAAAAACCGTCAAAGGCAGACAACATTGGACAGGTTTTTAGAGAAAGAAACCCAAGATTCTTCCAGTGAAAAAAGAAAGAACAGCAGAAAGGGAGAAAACACCTGAAGGGATGTTACGTGATGTTTCTATTGAAAGGTGACTCTCCTCTTCCCAACAGTAGCATCAACATTTCTTTTTTTCCTTCTCTCGACATTTTACTTATGCCCTCAGCTCACCTCAGTACCAGTAAAGTGCAGTTAAATTTTTATGTATGTACTATATCATTTACAGTACTGTACATTTGTTTTTCATAGGTTTAAATAAACAACCATCTGTGGGTCTGGAACGGATTAATCCAGTTATCTTATGTGAAAAAATAATTTGCCATTCGTACAACTCGCCATTCAACTGCCTCCTGGAACGAATTGCGTACGAATAGCGGGGTTCCACTGTATATGTTCATGTCCTGCGCTCTTTTTTATATTATAGCTCTTCCTCTAAGACCAAAAGCTGTATCCCATCTTAATCTCCATTATAAGTGAGTACTGGAACAGGTACAACATATTTTTTAAATGTAAGTTTACTTAGCCTTTAGATTACGGCGGTACAGCATATGTACCGCAGAATAGTTTGGCCTTCCTTACGGCTGCGGTACAGCATATGTACCAGACCTTTCGTCCCCTTCCCGAGCGGAAGGAAATCACCAGGAGGTGTGAAAATTACTGAGAGTTATTAGCATTTCCTGTCCTCACGACTAGTCTTGGCGAAATACGCGGCGTTGATTTACTGTCTGGCGAGTATTTGGAATGTTTCTGGTTTAGACACACATATATTCGTCGGATAACATTTATTATAGTCATATAAATACTCACTGAAACATAGGCAATCACTTAAACGATCTCGGGAGGGGGGGGGGGGGGCATGGCGACCTGACTTTTAGATACATAATGTATTTATACGTGTGTTTACGTATTATTACGTGTTCTTGCTTTTTATATATAAATTTAATATATTCCCTTTGCTCACCCCTCCCAAGAGACGTAACTAGAGGTTGCAAACGGGGCACATGCCCCGGGCTCCAGATTATTTTAGGGGCGCTAAATTGACTAAATGTGTGTGTTTAACCTAAATATATACTTTTTTTTTTGTATATAAGGGGGCAAGGGGCGCTAAATCCTGAGCTTCCCCCAATTAGAAAATGACCTAGTTACGTCCCCCCCCCCCCCGTAGAAAATATTGAAATGATGGGCTGGATTAAAACTTTCAATATTTGTCATCTTTTGGTATTAATTTTAAAAAGAGTTATTCTGTCGCACTCAGAGCTCTGCCGCCCTGGGTTATAATCCAATTAGCAACTCGACTCGCTGGAGGTAACATTCCATGTTTATAATTATTTCTTTCTTGGTTTCCTAATAAAATCCACATGTACACTACACGTGTAGAAGTCGAAATAATACGAGTCCACCCATCTCATACATTTTGGTAAGTGCATTCAACTAAAAATAAGTAAAAGAGTTGAAGTGATTGTGAGGGGAATGCAAGTACAATAGCTGGACATTCGGTCTTGCTTTTGTTAACAAAGGACCTCCCCCTGGAGCCATAGGCAGACAGGAGTTTGTTAGAAGTACAACAGACAGTTTGATGCGCATTCTGATTATCTTCGGCGAATGACCGCTTTCCAGTTGCTATATGAGTAAATCAGCAAGTCATTGTGGTGAAAATAGCAAAGGAAAATTGTCTATTCATACCTGCAATTTTTAAGTGAATTAGGATAAAGTAAATCCGTTATAAGGATAGCAGTTTCAGCAATGAGGAGATACTTTACTTCCTTGGTTAGTTTGTGATCGTTTCATATTCTTATCATGAAATACCGTAAAGCAAGATGTTAACTTAGTAGAAAAATAATAATCTATTAGGGAGGGTGCGGGGAGGAATAAAGCGCTGGGAATTATAGAATTCGTGTACTAATAATATACTTAAAATGTTTTACTTGTTTATTGAAGTTGTTGATAATGTATGTTGCAGATGTTTAATATAAAATGCTGTCATCGTGACTTCGCACCTGAGATGTATGTCGAAATCTAGGCAAATTATGTACAAGTCCGGAAAGAAAGCATATCAAATGTCACAGAGCTGAAAAATCTCAAATTAGAAAATATATATTGATGCTTTAAAACAATGAAAGGTCACTACTATTCAACTATATGGAACAGCACTTTTTAATGTTAATTTTAACTCTAATTTGGGCAGAAATTTTGATTGCCTTATTATCTTAGCAAAATTTTTTAGACAAACATGGGGAAATCACTTTAGACTTCAATAATAAGTTGCAGTTTTTTTTTTTCTTCCTCATTTAAACTACATGTTTCCAAAATTATTATTATTGTTTTCATATCTTCCTTTTTTACTTTCTTTCGGAAATTAACTTTAGAAATCATATAATTATTTCGAATTGGCGATTGGGAGCAAAAAAAACAGCAACTGAGTAACGAAAGTTTTTATTTTGGCAACCCTTCTAATGAAGTCAATCACACTCAGAAGAAGTATCATGGGAGTTAAGGACCCCCGTGGTCACACTGAGGGGAAAAAAAATCCGCAGTTTTGCCGTTGTATGGATGAATTTCGGGAGCTCGAGCGCCGTAACTTAAAGGTTAGTGTACAATATCCATAAATAATGAATTAAAACCTCAAATTTTATAAAATCTGTACCATATTAGTCCAAGTCAAAGCCTCCAATTTAAAAACATTTTCTGATTAAAAATTAATAAATCCTAATTGTAACCAAAGAGTAAAAAGCATTTAAAATTTACAGTAGGCAGTAAAAATTGTAAATGAGAATGTTACATTAGTTTAAACATAAATAAAACGTACATCAAAATGATTTGTAATAATTCATAGGTAACTGCAAAACTGAGGACCTATCATTACTTAGAATTAATGGTGCGGTTTCACTGCATGATAAAGATTGAAATTTTTCTAAACAATAAAATGCCAAGGAGGGGGGGCGATGGGGCGATCGCCCCCCCCCCCCCTTGGGCTGATTCAAGTGGATACTACAACGACACTCCTAAGTGAGTTTTTACGCTTTGTGCCCCGGGACCAGCCATTTTTTTATGTTCTTGGAATCCCAGCCTAAACGCCCTTCAAGTTCTATGCTTTCCCCCTGTCCCTTTGTGCTTTAGTATTGTTGAGATGCTAATCCTCGGAGTAATGGGAAAGAGATTCCCTGCTCTTTTCTTCTACCTATCAAACTGGTGACAGCTAGCCAACCCTTAGCACGTGGTGTAAATTCCTGCAGCATTTACGCTAAAACCTGGAGTCTGAAATATTTCATTGAACATTCATAATTACAGATGTTTATATAAATTGCACATACTCGTTGATGGTTTTTTTAGTACATATTTAGTATTACATTTTGAAAATTTTAGAAAATATATTACTAATAATTGCTATTATTTTGTAATTTAGACATATCAACTCAAATTTAGAAAATGTATTTACAAGCCTACATTTTTCTTGAGAAAGCTTGGAGGAAATCCTAACTTGGTTAAAACTTGGCTAAAAAGCAGAATGAGTGATGATAGACTCACTGAATTAGCGTTATTGCATATTCATAAAGATATTACATTGGACCTTGAAAAAATTATAGACAGATTTGCGAAAGCAAAAAAACGTCAGCTTGTGTTCCTTTTATAAGGGCTTTGAATAAACGTATATGCATTGAAAAAATGTGCTAGTAAAATTTTAAATATCACTACACTAGCATTTTTTTTTGTTGTTGTTGTTCCTGCTGTTTGAAAAAAAGGGGGGGGGGGAGCGGAGGGACTGTTGAAAAGGAATGAAGAATCTCCTCTATCCATCCTTACACTGAACCCCGAGATTTCCAAAATAGCCCCCCCCCCCCCCCCTTGAAGATTTTCTAGATCCGCCCTTGTAAAATGCTAAAAGGTTCAAGCATTCAAAATTTACTTTTAATATTCAATGAAGTCATGTGTGTAAAATTCTAAAACTACTAGCTGCTAAAAATGTAACTAAAGTCACTTCCTGAGAAATTGAAGCTATCCCCCCCCCCCCCCCCGCCCGCCCTACCACACCAAAAAAAAAAAAAACACCTTTCAGAGACAGGCGTATTGAATGAAATAACGAAATTTGGAGAGAAATTTTTGTTAATTCAGTGCCGAAACCAATATTCGCGTATCAAAAAGGTCAACGACAATGTCACTCTCAAGAGCATATTCCATGGCAATGAATCGTTTCCTGTCCACTTTAAATTCGAGCTCTTCGCCTGATGCATAAACTTGAACCGCTGCCGCTGCACTACCAAAAGAGAAATAATTTAAAAACTAAAATAGTTTTTGATGATCTCTAACAATTCTATTTTCCATAAAAGGAATTTAATTATATTTCTCTGCACTGACAATTTTTCGTGTTACTGAACACCATTTCCGGTGTTTAGTCGGTGTAAAGTTGAAAATTATAAATTTTTTGATGCCTTTTGAATTCTTTTAAGTGAGTGCCTAAAAAAAATACAGACAGCAGAATTATTTCTTAGCGTATGATGTTCGTTAACTCATCTACGCATCAAACATTCACTACGATTGCTCATTCATCCTCTTTTCATAGAAAAGAGCAATCGCGATGAAATTTCGGTACGTAATAAAGTTAACAAATTTCATAAGCTAAGAAACGTTATACTGTCTATATTTTTTTACTCTAGACATATAAAAAAGAATTAAAGTGAGGTAAATGACCCGGTAGTGGACACTTAGATCTTTAAGCTCCTAAAATAAGCGAATGTAACATTAAACTTGAATGAAATTATCAGAACCTATAGCGAACGATTCCTAGTGCTGGTTCATAGAACTAATGTTGTCGTGGAGCATCTATGCAAGTACATGGATCATAATATTTAATAGCTGCTTCCACAACGGTCACATTTGCTGCTCTTTACTAATGCCGATTAATAAGAAGCTTAGGGATTTGGGGAAAATATATGGGAAAAAAGTGTGACATCATTTATGAATGGTCCCTTAGTCATTTTTAAAATTATTTCTCCAAGTTAACCTCATAAAATAGTGGCCATTAATTTCTGTCCACTACTAATGCAAATACGTATCTTATAAATGTCCACTATAGATATAAATTAAGCGTTTAGTAAATGTGACGTAAAAATCCTAATTTTTCATCAAATGACATTTTATACTTAATTAATATTTAGAGAATTAGGTGGACGATTAAGCTAAATATGCAAACATTGATGTAAGTCCCTTGAAAAAATTTTGCCACGTAAAAGAGCACGAAAAGTTTACTAACGGTGTCCACTACCGGGTCATTTACCTTATTCCTTATATATCAAAAATGAATAATTTTCAATTTTACACCAACTGAACACCAAAAATCGTGTTCAGTAACACCGAAAATGGTACAACTAAACTCAAAATTTTAACAGTGTATGAGAAAAAAATCAAAATGATGTTTCGAAGCTTTATCTGCGGAATGCATACACCATGTAGCGCTAATAGTACAAATATTAGGTACATAATTTTTTAAAGAGGTGATAAAGAGGTCCCTTGAAAAAGTTACCACTAGTTTTTCGCGCGTTCATTTCATTTCGCTCTCGACAATGGATCTATGAAATTAATTTAGATGTAATTGCTCATAAGGGACCGCCCACAAATTATGTCACGCTATTTTCCCATACATTTACCTCCCCCGGCCCCGTTGTCACAAAATGCCACTTCAGCATACCCCCTCCCCCGTTTGTCGCATGTCACGCTGTGTTGCATAAGCATGGTGTCACACTTCTTGTTCCCCTCCCCACTACCTCCCCCTCGAAGTGTGACATCATTTATGAATGATCCCTAAAGCTCGTGATAATGTCACTTTTTTGAACGTTTCAGTCATATTTTGCCCTGAGAAGACAACGGACAAAGTTGTGTTTCACTGAATTTTTTAAAAGGATTAGCGTCGAATTTGATATTTTTGAAAAGAAGAGGGTGGAGAGAAAAAGTCATGGGGAAAAAAAACGTAATTACGTTGTCTGATAGAGTCATTAATGACACCTAAAAAAAACTATTTATTTCTAATCAATTTTGTTGTATGAGTACAATTTTTTCAAGTTATGGAATCAGGCAAATGTATTCCCCCATCAAAATGAATGCTAAGTACAGAGAAGATGTTCCGGGTGCACGCCGACAATGGCCCGAAAGAAAATAATGGAAAAAGAGCAATAATAGGGAATTTAAATAAACTGCAAAAATTGTTCTTTAAAGTTTGATCCCTGCCCCATGTACACTTGGGGATACGTGCATGTAGAATCCGTGGACCCTGAAGTTCCGAGGGTACCCCCCCCCCCCTTCGGAGTATGAAGAATTTCCCTTCCCTTGACTCTTAGGTCAAAAAAGTAGGGTGGGGTACATGTGTGGCGCCATCTGGTGCCATCCAAATGCATAATGAGCCAAGTCGTACTGTCACCGATCTGGTGCTCATCTATAAAATGGAAGGCGCTCTTTACTGCCTTAATTCCTGGTCACTCTGCGAAGAGAAGCTTGGATACCTAAGTGGCATCAGAAACAACGATACTTTTTGAAACTTTTTTTGTGGTCGCAAAGAGTTCTTAAAATTGACCGTATGTATATTAATACAATGGGATTAACTTATTGAGTAATCAGTATTACTTCATAATTAGCCAGTATTGTAAATTGTAAAAAAGTAAAATTTTGCTGAAATAAATTGAATAAACAACAAAAGAAAATACTAATAATAACATTATATATTGCGAGTACTATAAGAAATTTTTATAAAATTAATTCACTACTTTACGAAATCAATATTTTTTGCTTGCTTTTGACTTTCATGTCATTGTTTTTAGAACAAAACAAGGAGTTCCAACTTTAGAACTATACGAGCCTACTTCCCGTGTGCCAACATATAATCTATAAACATAGCCATCTTCCTCCCTTTTATTGGTTTATCTTAAATCCCTTTTTTTTTTTTTTTGAATTTTCAAATGCACCTTTTTAACTCTTAATTAATGCACTCAATATCGAAACATTGCAAGTATGTTTTATCAAAAAAATATATTATATCTTGTAGCCTGCTACAGTTTTATATAAAAAAAAAGAAAAATTTTTGATCGTGTCCCGAAAAGAGAAATAAATTGTTTGTTAAAAATTAAACATAAAAAAAGCACCTTAATAATAATAATGTGCATAAAAAAGCCTTTGCCAATTATTATTTTATGTGAAAACTACAAATTGCTTTGATTTCTCTTTATTTTGATTTAGTCAACCCAGTGAATTGACAACTTTCATCATGTTAAAGAAAATCAATTTCGGTTTTTAATCAATTTTTCCATTTCTTCTATTCGATCGATCATTCATATTCATTTATTCATTCATTCGTTAATTCCTTCATACATTCACTCAATCACGTATTCATTGATTAACTCATTTATTCATTGAAAATTATCCTAAAAAAATCTAGATCAATAAGTTTCCTTAGCAGGTAGACTCGTTAGTTCTGGATGAAGTTTTTGTCCGTACAAGTTCTACGTCATAAGCTCTTTCCAATAAGGCTGTTCCAAGCAAATCCATCCTTTAAATCAGGCTTTATGTAGAATTCCAATCATTTCCCCATAGGCGATAATTTGAAGTTTTTTTGAACTGTTCTTAGATGAAAAAAAATTCGTGAAAATCCTCAAATAAAATATGGAAAAGATGTGTCCTCGCAAAAATCTTTCAAACCAATTTTTTTTTTTCAAATCGGACAATCCCCTCTAAAGTTATTATGGGGGGGGGGGGGGGCAGACAAACCGACAGACAAACATTTTTCCCCTTTCAAAACCCTACTTTCAAAATTTTTATTTTTCAATCTTTATTATTATTTGATTTATTTTCGATTTTTTTTCGTATTTAATGATATTTTTAAGCTACATTAAGCCTTTTATCGTGTTCTTTCTTTCTTTAGCCTACTTCCCGGTAAAAGTTTAAAAAAAAGAAAAATGAAAGGAGGCTTAATGGTATCCTCAAAAATATCGTTAAAAATCAGAAAAAATCAAAAATAAGTGAAGTAAACAAATGAATGTTAAAAAATGAAGTATTTGAAAGCAGGGTTTTGAGATGGGGAAAATATGCCTGTCGGTCTGTTTGTTTCTGTCAGTCGATCTGCTCGCCCCCCTCCCCCCAATAACTTTTAAAGGAATTGTCCTATTCAGAAGTCCTACTCGCCCACGGTAAAAAATGAAGCAAATTATGTAAACTCTGGGGCATAAGATCCAAGTTCCTATAAAGAAGCTTATTGGAAGAAGCTCTGGAAACATTTTTTGATTTGAAGAATTTTTGTTCAATCTTCAACAGTTTAAAAAAATTAACATTAGCGTCTACTGGGAAATTTCAATATTGTATAAATCCTGTTCTAACAGACGGATTTGCTTGGAACAAACTTTATCGAAATGTTGTTACGATGCAAAATATATACAGATACGAAGTTCATCCAGAACTAAACGAGTCTATTTTCCCACGAAACATTTTGATCTGGATTTTGGGAAGATATTTCCGAATGAATGAATGAATAAATGAGTAAGTGAATGAATGAAGAAGTGAATAAATAAATGAGTAAGTGAATGAATGAATAAGTGAATGACTAAATGAATAAGTGAATGCTCAATATGTATAGTCTTGAGCAAAGGAGAGTTAGAGGGGACATGATTCAGTTGTTTAAATTTATTAACATGGGAAATGTTGATGAACTACAGCTATGTGCTGAAAGTAGAACCAGAGGTCATTGTTTTAAACTTTTCAAATCTCAGGCTAATCTTGAAATTAGGAAAAACTACTACTTCAATAGGGTTGTAGGCAGTTGGAATAGTTTACCGGAAGCGACTGTTAATTGCAGTGGGGTAAAAACTTTTAAGAAAGCTCTTGATGTTCATTGGGGACTGCTAAAATAACTAGGACCAGCCTAGCTGGTCCCTGAGCCTGTTGCTGGTCGTCACTTTTGTATTTGTATATGTATTTGTATAAACCGTTGAAAAAGTTATATTTTAAGTAATTAAGAATTAAAGCTAAAAGGGAAAACGAGAGAGCTAGATTATCAATTTGATGTTGGTGTATACGAGAAAGTCAGCTCGTATAGTTCTAGACGAAACTTTTTTTTAAAACTTTGACGGGAAATTAGGTTAAAAATCCAACATAATGGATTGTTTACTCATAGTTCATTGTTTATTTGAGAATTTTTTCTTGTATCTCTGATTCGGAATTTTTTGTTTAAAATATCTTTATTGCATTATATAGGGAAATTTAACATACGGAAAAATGTCGGTTGTACAAGGCTTTATTTTTATAAGAGGGGCATTCTTTTATCCGTTACCTGAATAAGCGGAGCCAACAGTATTTTTATTATTTGCCATTACTTTCCTGTTTTCCCCCCTGTACAAATAAATGTATTTACAGTGGCGTCCGTTTAAAACGAAATCGAAGGGATCCAATGAAAATTCTGCTATAACCGTAATTTCCCTATAAAAATAACGAACAGTACTCGGTGAAACAAGGGAGAATTAAAATTACTACGTTATTACCATAAATTCGCTATACACGACTTCGTTATGAACGACGCGCCTGTATAAACAGTGATCTGGAGTAGAGCAATAAGATTTTGCTTGAAACTGAAGCGAAATAAAATTGTTGTGCTCCACCGCTCCAGTTTTATTTTTCTTTTTTTGAATTACGCTAAAAAACTTTAAAATAAATAAATGATTGTTTTTCTCTGTAATTTTTCTGTTCAAATTTGTTTTCTAAGCTTCATTTTTTTTTTTTTTTTTTTTTTTTTGCATCACAGTGCCTACAAAACATTTTATATTTAATGGTAAATAACGCCAAAAATTGCTCATTTTTTGTCATACATATACCTATAATAAATTAACAAAATAAAAGCGGTAAATAACATGATTCCTATTAAAAGTATTCAGATAAGCAAATCAAAACTGTGTCTGCTCCAGATTCCTGGTTTATTAAACCCTTTTCCTCGCCGCAATTTCGGTTTCGACTGCAGAACTGCGATGCTGTTTCCTCTAATCCCGTAAAACTGCCTTTTTATTTCCGAAAGCGATGACATAAAAGTTTAATTGGACCGATTACAAACGCCTCACTTTTTATTTTCGTTGACATGGAATGCTTCCTCTGGTCTGAACAGTTGTTCTTGAGTTCCTGCTCAGGCACTTAGCTTAAATGGACCGATAAATGTAAATCCAAAACAAGATCCACGATATCCGTAATATTTGATGCAATGCAAGATGCAACTTATTTGCATAATTCAGTGGGGGAACATCGGACACAGTCGATTTAGTCCGTTCATAATCAAGCCGTTCCTTTTGTAAGTGGAAAACCGTACTTTTCCCATCTTTACGAGGTTCTCGGAATGGGAAAAAAACAAACTATCCGCGTTGCCGAATTCCGCTGGAAAGAGGCAGAAAAATCGTGTTCCGAGCTCAGAGAGCGAATCCTATGCTTCCATTGTCCGCGAAAAACAAAGGAATCGTTCCACCGCGAATAAAAATGTCATTCCCGCACGCCGAACAAGACGGTAAATAATGTCCTAAATTAATTCGCATTGCGGACCGGCGTGGTAGATGCTGGATTTCTGCATTCAGTAACGCTATCGTCACGAGGCGAGGTTGGGGCTTCTTTTTGTATGCTAAACCCAGGATAATGTGCCGATGAGCATCCCATCTACTCGGATTAAACGTGCCCAGGATTCTTGAACGCTAGCATGTGAGTATGGAAAGATTGTCTGTATGGGGGGGAGAGAGAAGTCGGGAAACTCACGAAGGTCTCAAAGATTGGGACCTTTCCTCCGCAAGCAAAGAGCTCTTTCGTTCCGAATCCGCAGACACATTACCGTATCACCCCGATGCAAGTACGCCTTCGATTGAATTCGCCAGTATTTTCAACCCGGTCACATGACGAATTCGATACCCGATTGGAGAGTCGAATGCGATTCGACTCTGACGTGACTGGGCAAAAACGATAGTGAAGCCAATCCGATACGGACGAGCGCCCTGATTCTCGTCCGCTGGACAGCGGCAGAAAAGCCGAGTTCCGAGTTGAGAGAGCGAATCCTTTGCTTCCATTGTTCCACGAAATCGGATTAGCATAATGCCTGAAAAATGCAGTTTATTTTTAAATCTAGTATTTCGAATGAGTAAAGCACGGGTGATAAATAACCTGTAGGTTCCTCTGCCATGGACAACCGTTCTAATCCTTGGCAGGCGTGGATGTTAGTTAAGTACTAAATCCGACCATATCCTTCTAATTTAGAACCCACTTTAACTTATTAAACGGCACGCCGGCCATGGGGAGCGGCCACAGAGTTATTCTCGCACGAGTCGGTCTTTGCGTACTAACAAGATTGAACTCTTAATTTAGGCATCATCGTTTTCTGCTTCGTAAAATTCTTTACGGAAAACAATATTTAAAAATTAAAAAAGTACCCCGGCAAGCGGCCCGTAGTGGCCCGCTTCAGACAAGTGGCATGTAAAACAGGTTGGGCGATTAGATCCCCCCAAATATCCTTTGCGATACTGTCCACAAAAACCCATCAACACTAGAGATGTAACTAATATTCGGCCACTATTCGGTATTCGGCCCTTTGACCGAATATTTTGCCTGGCCGAATAGTCATTTCATCACCTAGCCGAATAATGGGTAAGGTCAAATTCGGCCTTGCCGAATATCGATGAAGTATTCGGCCGAATAGTTCTGCTGCAATAGAAATGTAAAAAAATTAAGAAATTAGTAGATTTTAATCATTTAAAATTGTGTTATAATTATTGCAAAAGAATGCATTATTCTATAGTTTTAATAAATAAAAATAATTTTAAAAAAAGCTACTTTTTCTAAACCTTGTTTTAGGTTTGACTGAGTAAAACAGATTTTAAAGTTTTAATATTGTATTTTTTATTTAGCATTTGCTCCCAAAAGCTGGCAGTAGTTAATTATAATGGAGAGTACGATAAATTAATTTTGTTATTATCCAAAGTGGAAGTCGGACTTTGTTTGGGTAGACTGATTTATTGGGAATATTGGGTAAGAGAAATTGAAAAGCCTAGAATATATCATGAATATTTAGATAGCATAAGTTGTTGGGATTTTTGAAAATAATAATATATTAAAGCTAAGTATATTAAATTTTAATAAATCTTTTTAAAATAAGTATGTAAAAAAACCACATAAAATAAAAATATTCACTTTTATAACTTTTAAAATATCTTCATAAAACAGTTACTTCATAGAACAGCAAGGTAAAAGTTCAATAAGCAATAGTAGATCTTTCATTTGAATTAAATAATTAGTAAAATAATGCTAATGCTAACTACCATAAAACCTGTCATTTATATTCTACTTGTGGGTGAAATTTATTACATTCAAAACAATAGAGAAAATAGATTAATTTTAAGTAGTTTTAAATTTTTAACAAACAGAATTAACTCATATATCATAGATTGTGTGTTTGACTTTGTGAATAATTTTAAATTTGACAACTACTTTTTATTACAACGATTTTCTAGAAATTTCAATATTCGGTATTCGGCCTAAGGCATTGCCCGAATATTCGGCTTCGGCCTATTCAGCCTAACAGAAATGGCCGAATATTCGGTATTCGGTTATTCGGCCAAATCACTATTTGTTACATCCCTAATCAACACACCTTCGAGTGGCATCGTTGATTTCTTTTATTCCATCATTAAAAATTATTTTCGTTCAGAGGATCGTGATTTGTTGGTAGCGTTATGATGTCACTTGGAAAAGATAAAGTTTCGCTATTACTTTGATGTCCATAGCAAACCGTCTATTTCGATAGACGCATATTGTCGCTGTCGGCATTTAAACCACTTTTTGCCATTTGAGGATGCTTCCACACCAAACATAGCTGATACATTTTGTCTCCGTCGTTAAAGAGTTGCTATGGCTGTCAAACTATCAACGGAGACGTATCTCTTCAATTGCGCAATCAACAAATCTCTAACGCCTGAGGAAATTCACTTTTAGTGACGCAATAGAAAACGCCAATCAGTGAATACGAGGGCGTGGCTGGTAAGTTATGTACAAGCAATGAAACGCCCTGAAAGGTTTAGTCGCTGTTGCTTGTTGTTGCTGCGGCTGGTCCGAATGCACTTTAAGGTTTTTTTTAAGTTAAACTACATTCAATGAGCGAAACATGCAGGTCTAATACTAGTAGGTCTAATGATTGTAGAAAGAGAAATCGATGCATCATCAGGTAAAATAAATAATTATTATTCTAATGGAGTTTATTTTGAACGTCTGACGGAATTTTGTGAAATTTTTTTAAAAACAAAAAGAACGGTAAAAATTTCAAACTAAGATTCTCGCAACCGAGTTCCAATTTTGTACCAGATTTTAAATTATTTCTAAAGTCTTTGAAGCCATAAATTATACTTTTCGTACCCATTTAAATTAAGAACTATCAAAACAACTTTTTAAAATTTTTAGACATTTGAGTACTTATGAGCTTACAAAGATCCCATTGTCAAGTAAAACAATTCGACTTTTTTTTTTCCGCTTTCTGATTAGGAATTCTCTCTCACTGCCCCCTTGCGGATAAATATTACTTTTCCCAAGGTTTTTATTTATTATTTTTAACCAGGCGACTATGCGAAGAAACTGCTGTTTTTCTCGGGTAGTTTGCTCCTTTTCTTTCTCTTGTAGTAACATAGATATGTGTGCCATCATTGCAGGGGCAACTGTAGCAGCCGAACCAAAATATACAACATGAAAAGAAAGAAATATTGCTTTCAAATAGCATCATTGTTACTGCAAGGGCTAAAACTTTTACCCAGTATAAGAACTAAATAAATAAATGTAAAAAATAACAAACAAGTAAGTAAAAATTAAACATAAAATTTTATCAACTAATAATTTAAAATGTTTTCTAGTTGTAGTTGTCTAGTAGCAAATTTTAGTGATTTGTAAAACGCATAAGTCATATTGCTTTGAAAAGAAAGTATCATGTTTAAAAGAGGCACTCATTGCACCGGTTATAAGGATTAGGGATTGCAGCTGTTTTGCACTTGCTGCATTTCCCCCAGCATTTTTAAAAGCTTAAAAATGTTGCAAACTATGCATTAAAATCAAATTTTTCGTCACATCAGACATTCAAAACATCAGATGAGTATATCGGGGAAAGATAAAATAAAGAAAACCTAGCTTCTAAATATATATGTTATATTAATAAATAAAACAGAAGAAGGGAGAGAGATACAAAATATCGAAATAGAACTGGACGGAAAATGTTAGAAAAAGTCAGTAATCTGAGTGCTCTGCCAGGATTCCGTAGACAATTATAAAATGTCCCCTATTTTCATTAAAAAAATAAATGAAGTAAATTTTAAGAAAAGGTTGGTGTAACGTCTTTGTCAGGGGGAGGAGCAGATGTATAAGAGCTGCTGAAAGGAGGGGGGGAGGCACTTCTCATGGAGACGAAGTATAATATATTCAGGTTTAAAATGCTAATTCACTGTTAGAGTAGGACTGCCAAATCTAACAAGAGCCTACTTTCCTGTATACACCCAACTTCAAATTTATAATCTAGCTATCTCTCTCTCTCTCTCTCTCTCTCTTTTTCTCATTTAGCTTCAGTACTTTAAATATACCTTTTTCAACGGTTAACACATTTTCATTCACTCACTTATTCATTCACTCACTCATTCATTCCTTCCTTTATTCATGCATTCCTTTATTTATTCATTCGTTCATTCATTTACTCCATTCATGAATTTATTCACTCATTTATTTATTTTTTCATTTATTGACTCATTTATTCATTCACTCTTTCTCTCATTCATTCATTCCTTCATTCATTCGGAAATATCCCTAAAAATCCAGATCAAAACGTAGGAAAATAGGCTCGTTTAGTTCTGGATGAACTTCCTATCTGTACATGTTCTACCCCATAAGAGTTTCCAATAAAGTTTGTTGCAAGCAAATCCGTCTCTTAGATCAGGATTTATATAGGATTGAAATTTCCCCGTAGACGCTAGTGATAATTTTTTTTTGACTGTTCAAAATTGAACAAAAATGGTTCAAATCAAAAAATATTACAAGCCGAGAACTCTTTTAATAAGCTTGTCTGAAGGAACTTGGGTCGTATGCACAGGGTTTATGTAATTTGCTTTATATTTTTCCAATAGCGCTAATGTAAAATTTTTTTGAACCGTTCAAAATTGAACAAAAAAAAAAGTTCAAATCAAAAGCAAAATCTGGAAATCAGATGTCCTCACCGAGATCTTTTGAATGCAAAAAAAAAAAAAATCGAATCGGACAATTCTTTTCAAAGTTATTTGGGGGGGGGGGGGGGGGGGGGCAGAGAGACAGACCGACAGACACAGAATTTCCCTATCTCAAAACCCTACTTTCAAATTTTTCATTTTTCAAACTTTATTTAATTACTTCACTCATTTTTGACTTTTCTTTAGTTTTAACGATATTTTTACGATACATTAATCCTTTTTTCATATTTTACTATTATTATTATTTTACTTTTACGGAAAAGGAGGCTAAAAACTGCAAATACGACCGACTTCTATGCAATACGAGACATGGTCATTTCAGAGGGGATATTAAAACTCCTGGCTAAGAGTGCTCTACTTAAGCATCGTCTCCGCTGTTGTTCTGGCAAAATCATTCTCAAAATCGCTAAATGTGGGTTTTTTTTTTTTTTGTTCAATATCTAAGCTCAAAGGATATCGAAAAATTATTCGAATTGTGAAGGATTAACAAGTTTTAATGGATTATAAGCAAATGTGATCGTTTCTTTTAAAGCTCTATGTGCGCGTGTATGTATGTATTTGGGTAAACACTTTTTTGCGGGTATCACATTTTTCCTATTAAGCGTGACAACTTTCTCTGTAAACGAAATGCAAAGAATCATCAGACAGATCTTGGTACATAGGTAGATGCTCGTGCGAACTTGTGTTGATTAGATTTTGGTGCCAAAAACGCTTTATGGGTGTCGCAATCCAATGTTTATCTGGTTAAAATCAATTTTTACTTATTGGATCAGGCTATTTTCAGGCTATTTCTGTATAAATATAAGTTCTGAAGAAAAAAAAATCTCCTGCACCCACTTCTTTTCTTTTCTTTCTTTTTTTAAGGCATTCTGCTGACTAACTAATTTTGTTGAACACTGATCATTGAATATAATTTTAAAACTCCCCTCAAAGAAAAAGGGATTCAGCATTTATTTACGTTTAAAAAAAAAAAAAAGAAGAATGCATCACATAGTCAGCTCTTGACACAAAGAGCTCGTTCTTGCCTTCAATTAAAAACCTTATTCTGTGTTGAGAACACAATTGGAAACGCGTTTCCACTTATTCTTGGAGAAACCCTGAAACAGAAATTTCTTTTTATGTGACCTTGAATTTTGAATGTTTTTCTCACATGAGCCACCGCAACTTCCGTCAGATTTTTCTCTCAGCGTGACTAAGAGCAAAATAAACTACAATGGGAAAAAGTAGTGTGTTGAAAGAATTAGTTATTTTGACATCCATTTAAAAATATTCTTCTGTTTCGAGCAAAGGTGAAACATATCAGGAAAGCAACCGTTTTGGGTAACTGTGGTGCGAAATTATTTGTCTGTTGTAAGGAGTATTATGTTCAGAAAATTACTGACAAATAACATATGATAAAGGATTAGCCCATATAATAAAAGATTATAAATGAAATCATTCCCTAGTTAGCATTTCTTTGAAATGTATTTAAAAATCAAGTACGTTCGGATCAGCATTGGTTAAAATTGACGTCCCCCTCCCACCAGTTCGAAGTACGGAAATTTTGACTAACAGAACTAATCACTTTAATTTATGCATGAGCTAATAGTACTGAAATTAAATAAGAATCAATCACGATAGAGTTTCTTAAAATCAAAACATTTCGTTATTAAATCATTGATTTGGTAAACAAACGGCTGGGCAGAACAGTTTTCTTTTACTCCAAATTCAACCCGACTAGGCTCCACAGCACTGTGCATAACTGTTCACACTCCAATATATGTGCATTCTTCAAGGGGTTCGAGAAATTGTCGGGCACAGGGCCATGGCCCCGGAGGCTGATGCGGAAATCAGGCCCTTCTCATTGGGAGACCCTTTAGTTATTTTTCATGCAAGAAGTACCAGCTCCACAGCACTGTGCATAACTGTTCAAAGTCACTCCAATATATGTGCATTCTTCAAGGGGTTCGAGAAATTGTCGGGCACAGGGCCATGGCCCCGGAGGCTGATGCGGAAATCAGGCCCTTCTCATTGGGAGACCCTTTAGTTATTTTTCATGCAAGAAGTACAGCTCTACGGCCGTGTCCGCGCAAGGTCACACTCTCTCTGTTAGGACATGGCAGTAAATCAGTCAATCGGAACCTATTAACGCATTCCGGGCCCTTTGTTTCTTCTCCAGGCAGATTCCTCGCTTCTTCCGCAGACATGTTTATGGGGTGGAAAAAGAAGACTTTGCTCCCTAGCTTAGGGACCGCTCATAGATGATGTCATGCTTTTTCCCATATATTCGACCCCCTCACCCCCCCCCCCTGTTGTCACAAAATGTCACACTTCAACGGACCCCACTACTCCCCTTTGTCACGTGTCACGCTATGTTGCATAAGCATGATAGTCACTCTTCTTGTTACCACCTCCCCTCCCCTTGTCACACTTTGTCACAATCTCACGAATCCCCGCTCCCCCTCCGAGCGTGACATCATTTATGAATGATCCCTTAGTCTTAATTTTATTGTCCAAGTTAAGCATTTTGTTTATGTAATTTCTTTAGCAATGAAAGAAGATTTTTGGAAAGAAAAAAAAAGTTCTGCTTATCAAATATTTATACTGCTAACCATCTATTCCATATTTTTCCTCTTCTTTGCGTTTCTAATGTTAGAACCTTTGCTTCGGAATGTTTCCGTGCTGTGTTTTTAATTTGTCGTATAATGTGAGATTTCATACTCTTTAGCTTGTATATTCTTCTCGGAGAGTGATATGAGAGTTTAAATGCGTAGGCGGATTCTCATACCAGAGAAGTATACATGCAACTGCTTGAACAAAATATTTTCAATGCACCAGAATACCTTGTAGCCAGTCCCGCGCAGTCCATTTGTGCATGGTCGTGCGTTGAACGACGGCACAGAGACAAGAAGGCATCGGGCTGCTAATCAAAAGGCGCCCTTAAAAAAACCTTAATAAAAACCGAAAAAAACCCGGTTTTTCTGAAGAAAAAAAACCTTTTTTTTTTCAGCCCTAAAAAAAGGCGAGAATTCGCACGATGGCGTCGAGCCGTCGAGCAGGCATGCTTGGCGCGGGTTTACTTGTAGCATGCCTAATAAAGGTGATCTTCCGTACCAGCAGTTCACTCTCCATATTGTCTCACCTGACGGCACAGCAGTATTCCTCTCAGTATGCAATGCTCTGCTGTCGAGCTGGTTTGCTGGACTATCTCACAGATTGATGCCTGTTTTGAGGGATTGGTACAGATGTACCTGGTGGTAGGTTACTGTGGCCTTCCAAAAGTTTTCTTTATGGGGCAAATTTTAACAGACCATTCGGTAAAGTTGGAAATTCAGTAAATAGATGCATGCATGTTTTTTAAAGAAAATTCCACCTCTTGACCTTTTTCTGTGGGACGCATATGGTCGTTGTATCGAGCGTCGATTTATCTATGCATATATATATATTTCACGCAAAACAAACTAGCCAGAAACGATTTTTATTTTTATATAAATGAGTATTAGGGCGAATTATTTTCATTCATAATCACCTCACCTACTAATACTTTTCATTTCGTTCGACAACAATAATTATTCCTTTGTTTAAAAAAAAAACTGAATAAATAAGTAAAGTGAGCGCAAAAAATGACATTTAAATAAAAATATATGAAATTAATTAATTAATTAATTAAAAAGTGTCGGGAACGTGAAATACAAGTTTATATAAATTTGGAGTAATATGAAGACTTATATGAGAAAGCAAACACGAAACGAATACAAGGACAATTAGAACACTACTAATGATGTAGAGCCAATCTCCTGAAAGAACAATTTGAGAGGGCGCTGCGGTTTGAGGGGTGGGGAATGTTTTGTTGATAGAAGAGAATATTTTATCGATTCTAATCATTCACAAGAAAACATCAGTGCTTAACTGTCCCGTGCAATGAGATTGTCTCCATGCATATTGAAGTGAAATCACGACTGATAAATGATAAAAATTGTATCTCATTGCTTCGTGGCTAGGTAAAAAATGACCCCAATGTTGCATAGAATGACGGTCTTCACTTCAAGAACAATGCTCGAAACCTTATAGCAGATAAACACGGCTATTCGATGCCGGTAAGAGAGCGTTTTGATATTTTATGCATCAATTCGATTTATTATAGAGAGATGATTCTTAATCATTTTCGCAAATAGTAAGTTTTTTTATTCTGTTAAATGATGTGTTGACTGTACTAACTTCATTCTTTAGACATCGAAGAGTAAATAAATAATTTTATGTTAATTTCTTTAATCGGAAACTATATATAAACTGGCAAAGACAAAATGGTTAAGTACTATTTTCTGTCCAACCGAGTTTCTTAATTTTTTTCATTGTTTAGCAGCTATGGATGCGTTTTAGTTATCAATAAGGAAATTTTGGAAATGGTTAATTTTCCCCCCCTCCTACTTTGTCCAGTAAAATGTCAATCAAAATAAGATGTAATTTGAAGCTAACAATGTCGAATGTAATATAAAATGAGATTAGTGCGGTGACGCGTTTCTTTTCTTTTCTTTTTTTTTTTTTTTTTTTTTTTTTTTGTCTTCAAACCATCGCTTCGCATGTTTGTTGATTTGCATTAGCGTATATTACACTTCAAATAGGAAGCTCCGAGCGAGTTTGCTAGCATTATGAATAACGATAATAAAATCAAATAAAATGTCTTACTCGTGAAATGATGACCCGCTGTCCTGTGTTCAGCGATTCAAACAGCAGTATGCAGCCCAAGATTGTTACAGCTTAAGGCAGATGACATTGAATTGCACTTTGCCTCTACAGTTCTACCATCAAGCACAGCAAGCCGGCTTTGGGAGAGTGCCAAGAAGAATCCGTTCATGTTCAAGGGAGGAACTGCTGGTATAAAGAATGTGCTTCTATCGTCTCATTCTTGTTCCTTGAGCATACTTTATTTCTTCCGAACTAATGCTGTATGCCAGTTTATAAATTTAGTTATTTTCAACAAACAGAGAAGCAAACATTTTGCTTCGCGTACTAAGTAATCGCACCTGCAAAACAAACTTTCCCAATATTCGAATGGATTCGTTCTTTTCTGCCATGCGTAGAAGCGTCCAACCGTCAAAATTTCGCTGTCGAACTGTACGGGTTGCAGACGACACGTGATGTCCTGCGGAAAGTCAATGCTTCAGTTTTGGTTTCTTAAGAAAATTGTCTCCTCCTTCGACTTCCGGACCACATTCTTTTAATGAAGATTCTCTGTCTCTCCAAATAATTATTTAGCTCAGTGCTGTTGCCAAAAATAAATGTTTTCTTTCGTAAATTATAAGCTCCTCATATTTGCCTCATAACTTTATTTATTTTCATGCAAATTCCTACGGATTTTTATTTGTTGCTGACTGGTTTATAAATTACAAGATGCAGTTCTTTAGGAAAGTGTTAAGGTTAAGTTATAATTTGAGGGGAAGAGAGATGGAAAAGTTTTGTGGGGAACGTTTTGCGTCATTGAATTTGGAGGGCACGGGCGGTTTTAATGATGCATTAATAAAATGGTTTAGGAACATGTATGGCTCAAATACAAATGATCATTTAAATGTTTCAAAAAATTACGATCAGTTTTAACACGTATTTTTTTAAAAAAGGCCAAATGATATATTCCGCAAATGCATAAAACCATTTAGGATGCCGCAAAAATGTCTTTATAAAAATTCACAATATTAGTTATTTAAAAATTATGTTATGAAAACGTGTTTAAAAATAGTTTCTTAATTTCTTTTTAATCCACAAATCGCCAATGCAGATCAAAAATAAACCACAAAAATTAGTATCCGAACTTATGCACTTCTAAATTTTGCGAAAGCGAGAAGAATGAAAGAACGGCATTTGCCACTTAAATAAGCAAACACGCACAAGAAAATGTGCGTGGTATAATAAAAGGAGAATTATACCCAAAAGCAAACAATCAAGCAAAAAAGAAACATTCTTTTCGTATTATTCCTGTTACACAAAATTTACGACTTCGCGCAATAGGGGAGTTGCCTCTCTCGTGGAGATTTCAGCTGCAGTCTCGAAAATGTAAATACGACGCGATCGAGAACTTACCTGGAATTTTGTATTTTAATAGAGATGCTCGCTGATCATCTTCATAGATATGGTTACAACCTAGGAAGGCAATGAAAAGATGTTTTTGTTAACTGACGGAGATTTTCGTTTAAAGTGATGTGAATAATAATCAAATAAATTACACGAGTTGTTGTTTCCTCGCTCGAAGTGAGGCGCCTTTGAGACTTCTGCGCCTTTGAGAGGTCTCTTCAAGTTTGCACCAGCTCCCAGATGAGAGACCGTCACCTGGGGGTTGGCACCCTGGCACCCCCTGAAGTATCGTTTCACTTGGAGGACATTTTGTTGCCACGACGCATTCAGCGTGCAACTTTTCCCTTTATCGTACACGGTCTTAAGGCGACCAGCCGCGAGAGGTTATCACCCTACCAAACCACTGACCTCAGTCAATGATACTTCACTTTGAATGTGTTCTACGTAAACTTCTACCGACTGGTCCACTGCAGGACAAATTACACAAGTCTGCAATGGTTTTTACTTTTAGTTTTGATAATTGATTAGCACCAAATCCGAAATAGACGTTCAATTGTTTCCTGTCACGTGAGGATTTTTCAACAATCGCAAATTTCAGAATTCGCAAGAAATATAAAAATTGAGACTTTAAAATATAGACTTAAGTTCCATTTATTTTTTTTTCTTTATAATGAATTCATTTTACAGCTTATATTATCTATGATTATATCTAAATAGGTGAGAGACCTTAAGAGAAAGGATTCATTAACCCCTTAACTTCTGATAAAAATTGATACGAAGCTGCCATAAATTTCGTTTTTAAAGGTCATTTTTTAATTAATTTATTAATATCTAAACAGGTGAGATATTATTATATAGGGGCCTTATTTATCTAAAGCTTTTAGATAAATAAGATCATATTATATCCATATATAAGGATATATGCAATAAGGCCATATTATATCTAAATTGGTGAGGGGCCTTAAGAGAAGGGGTTCATAAATTGCCAAATTTCGTTTTTAATGGGTATTTCTAAATTGATTTATCAAGTTAATTTTTATGAAGTATTTCATGCTTTCAGAAACCACTCCCTCTTCATCCACACTTGATGACGGGGCATGTAAAATGCTTTCAATTTTCTTCCATAAATTGTCTTTCATTTCTTTGGACTACACTGCTCTGCTTCGAACTTTTTCTTTTGTCTTCTTTATGGGAAGATTTCCTTTAGTTTTTTAATAAATTTCCAATATTTTTGAGCAAAAAACATAGTTTCTTAATGGAAGATTACAGTTAGGCTCCATGCACACAGATAAAATTCAAAGGAACAGGAAAGTGACCAAGCATGGCGAATAGTAGGGTGGAGCGAAAAAACTTTTTTCCGAAATTCACATTGCCTGAGTTATTATATTGTGTGAAACTGCTTGAAACAAATTTTCTCCAAATTTCAGATCAAAATGTTGCCGTCTTGAGGTTCCACACCTCCAGTGAATATTTGTATTGCCTTTTTAAAAAGCTTTTAATGCCTTTTTATCAAAAAATAAAATAGAATAATTAATCATTTGTAAAACTAATATTAATTAATTACGTTTTCATTAATAAATTGTCTTATTAAAACCTTATTGTATAATGTCAGTGATAGAAATTGTTTTTCGTCCATAAATAGCAAATTTATACTCTGAAACTCTGGTTCTGGTTATATAGGACATGTGACGGCGGATTCTGGGTCTATTGCGGATATTATACAAAGCATCACCAACTTCCTTACACAGAAAGGGATTGCAGTTTCGGAACTGGTTGCCGTTGGGTGCCAACTAATGTCAACGTTGGGAAGAAAAATGGCGCCGATAGACGGCGTGAAATCTTTGTTGGCCATAAATTACACTGGTTTGTATGCTTACTGCATACTAATGAACTACCTTACCTCTTCGCCACCTTTTCCAGAAAATTAACTTAAAGACATCTGGGCCATACCAGTTCTCCGGAACAATTGGAAAATCTCTGGAAACGTGCGAAACCCTTGCTGTGACAAGTTTTGTTTCTATCCCAGTTGCTCTGCCTGAAATTGATAAAAAAGACCTCAGTGCAGACCAAAAATACCTCTTCGATATTTCTAGGGCAGTATCCACGGGAGAGTGCCTTCCAGATTTAGCAAACAGAAGTCCCGGTACGATGTCTCATTCAAGGTGGCTCACTACAACCAACAGAATTCTGCGTCTATATGTGTCGACCGCCGAACCAACAGAACACTTTAAGCTCCTAGTAGAATATGTCATGAAAGTTTACGCGCCATCCTGGTTTGAAATAAAGAAAATCCCAGGAGCTACTCATGGAACACGTCACCTGCACGGAATGCTAAAAAAAGCGAATTCTTGCCAGAAGATTTTAAGTCAATCGTTCACGAAGTTATTCAGAGGAACTCTTACTTTGCTTACTCTGAAAACATTCTGTTGGCAATGGTATTGGATGAAAGATCACATATTCGAGAACTTGGCCTCAGAAGAACATTGGAAGCAAGAAAAATCTGACTGGAAAGGTAAAATACGCCAATTTAGTCTTCCAAATTTAAATTTTGAAGTCCAGAGGAACATTTTGAGATGATTCACTGGGACAATCCTTTGGAACCATCAGCTACCATGAACCTCTGACGAAGACATAGCAAGTATGATAAAAAACGGTTCAGAATTTTAAATAGAGAAGCTCCCTTGCCATTCTCAAGCAGTAGAGAGACATGTACGACTGGTAACGTAAGCATCATTGGTAACATGTGGAGCAGAAGCCAGGGATGGATATATTCGCAGTGGAATCAAGTCACGAAAGGAACTTCCAAAGTTTGACACTGAAGTTAATTATTTTGGCCTTCATGTGGAATCCAAAATTGAGGACTGATTTAAGTAAAATGTTTTTTTAATCAATATGACTCGAAAAGTACATTGTAAATTGGTACATTGTTAAATTTATTCTCACTTCCCTTTCTGTATCTGTATGTTTTCTAAATATTAATAGTATTAAAAATTAAGTCTATATGAATATTAATAGCTATGTATTCAATATACACGGCAGACACCCGGTTGCAGGTTAGTGATATGTTTTTGAAACGACAATGTTTTCCTGTTTCTTTTTAATAATTAGAACTGTTTTTAAGTCTGAAAATATAGTTATCTAAACATTAAATTTAAATAATAGAATTTGTTTTTCTCTTACTTTGTGACGTTAATATTCCTTTCTTTGACCCCCTGTGTGGAACCTGAAGACGATGAGTGATTGCCCTGGGATTTTTCTCCAGTGTCTTTTTTGCCAAACTACACCATTTGTTAAGTCAGGAAATATTAAAATTAAAAAAAAAATTTTTTTGCCTTTTTCACTCCACCCTAGCGAATAGTCTCCCTCTGCACAACATGAGCACTTTCTTCATGAAAAAAAGATAAACTTATGCTAAAAACTAATTTTTGTTCGAAACGCTTAAAAATGCCTGAAAAGACAAAAGAAACAGTAAAAGAAAAGCGCAGAGCATGAGTGGTCCAAAGAAACTACAATTCCTTGAACAAAATTGAAAGCATTTTATATGCCTCGTCAGCAAGAGTTTGTACAGAAGGAGAGTGGTTTCTGAAGGCATGAAATACTTTTTTAAATTCATTAAAGTGAGTTCCTTTGAAAATGACCAAAAAGAAAAAAAGGCATTAGGCATCAAACATCAAATGCTAAAATCTAAAGAAGAAAAATCAACGAATTTCGAAGGCTTGTTATATTTATAGTGATTCGAAACACTTTTAATTTTACATCTCACAGAAAAGCAGAGCAAAAACCTGTGCTTGTAAAGGTTTTTATTTTTGCTTTTTGTCTTATGCAGAAAATAGATTATTATTATGAGATTTGTCACAGTAAATATTTTGTCCAATTAGATAACTTTTTATGTCACCAGAATCAAAATATTGTGATGTTTCCTTTATAATTGTTCAAAACTAATGAGGTGCTAACGTAAGGCAACATAATTTAGTTGCTATCCCTTTTAATAAATATTTTTTAATGTAGAAAAATAACTAAGGATTAAAGTAAAAATATCGTTAAACAGTTGGCGAGTTTTTCGTTTAAATCTTGTTTTTTTATGTGAATAATAATCGTACGAATTATGCACCATTTTTTGAAACATCCTCATTATTTTACATGGACTTGTTTAGAACTTTATTTAATTTCGTATTACTCATCATGTTAATTTTTGAAAACTTATCAGGTTCATAGATTCTCTATTCGGTTTGAAATTGTGGATATGAAAAGAGATTGATACAGAAATTAACAGATACAGAAAAAAATAAATAGGCTTTTTTTTGTTTAAAGCAGTTTTGCTTTCAAACATCGTAAAAAATAAATTTCAAGTTTCTAATAGGCGGGTTGATTTTCCACATTTAAAATAGAGACTTTTGTGTTGTTATTACTGAGGCAAAATTTTAAGTTTATTCTAATATGCGTAATAAAACGACGCATTTTCATAAATAATTTTAATAAAAATGTGGCTTATTTTACTCATAATTACAATAAAAGTGGAAATAAAAGAGTAGATGTAAAAATATTTCTTCAAATCATTATCAAATCTGAATACAACATTCAATCTCAAAAAAAAAAAAAAAATTCGATGCCATCAACATTGAAATCGGGTGTTCGGACAATATCGGTCGGTGTTGTCCTGCTCTGTGTGCAGAAATATAAATAATACATTTTAATTTCTACCTGTTAAACTCAAATCATGTGCATAGATTTTTTAATTATTAAATTAATTTAATGTAATTCACATTATTTAAGCATTGAAAGTTGCTTCCTAATTGCTGTTTACTACTAACCAGCAAAATTCCATTTAGACAATTAAGTGCAACAGTCTCTCAGATTTCAGTTTTATTTATTTGTGAATGAAGAGCGTTTGAAATCATTGAGGATGTCTTTCAACCTATTTTTGACATTCGGTATCGCAAGAAAGGAAAAATAAGAGTAAAATTGTCCAGTTAGGACTGATATTACATTAGTATTATAATTTGAAGTAAATATGCAAGCAATCAGGTTCGTATTAGATTTCTCCAAAGGGTGGGGGAGGTCAAACGGTACTCGATGCATATTGCATTGGAAAAATAACAAAATACGTACACATACATTACATCATATTTCTGAAGTAAGGGGGAGGCAGTTACCTCTACAGATCCCCTTAATGACGGGCCTACAAACAATGCCAATTCACTTCCATATCTAAACGTATTTAATAAAAAATAACAGAAACCCGAAAAGTTACTCAATTTTTTTTCCCCCTAGTTAATGACACTAGCTTCGTTCAATTAAATTCATTTTCAACGGTTCGTTGTTGAGATAAAATTGAATGATATATTTATCAAAATAAATGTTTCGTGAGGAAAAAAAATAATTACAGTTCAAACCACTAAACTATATTTTTAATAATACTGTATCGAAAAAGTTATGTTGTAACGAAATTTTCTGAATGAATAACAATTTAGTTTTAGTTATTAGTTTTTATTTCGTTTTATTTTAATTCACTTCAAATTAGTTGAACATTCTTTTTTATTTCGGAAAACATTCTAAAGCTTTTTTATGCGGAAGTTCTTCTCCCCTTTACAATGGTTAATGCAGAAGTTCCCAAATTTTCTTGACCCTGTATATTCTTGGAAGAATTAGAATTTTTTCATGGAACCCTGGTCGGATAATATCTGTCCGTGACATAAATATATTGTCTGTACGATTCTGAAGAAAAAAAGAGAGAAGTGAGAACATAAAAATAACGATTTATAACTCGTGTTTAGGATTCATAAAAGTACCTTAATTCTGATCTATCATCACATCTTTCTTCTTCTTAGGTAACAAAGTATCATCAGATCCTCCAGGAGCCCATGATTTGTAGCTGAGGCGCCCAGTTTGTTTAATAAATTCGATAGTTAAATTTTCCCGCAAAGCTATTTCAAGCAGCTCCTTTGTATTTCGCAATTCTAAGTATTTGCTTGAAACGACATGCGAGCCCTTTGATAGCAAAGCCCGTCTTCTTCTTGCGTTCATCAAAGTATACTTGTCCAGGGCAAAATTACTTTGATGCACTAGGTGAAATTTGTTTCCACAGTTTGCTGATTTCGCACATAAATATATCACTATACTTGTATTGCTTGAGGACAGCTCAAATTCTAGTTGTGCACGTTGTTGTTAGAAATACCATTTGGAAATCCGAGCTTTCTTCGAAGAGCGGCCAGGAATGAAGAGGTAGAAGCGAGTACTCCAGAGGAAAAGAAACCGTAAAGGCAGAGGTCCTATATATAGCTTCAGACACTACACGATAGATGGACACGATTACACGATACCTCAGTTCAAATGCTTCCAGCGGTATTTATTTATAATGGTAACTTGGTTCTTTATGACCACGAGTGATTCAACGTGCACCAGTCATTATTAGCGTACGCGGATTGTTTTCGACACACCAATATCGAGGGCACTATATTTTACGTATCACTTGAAAGGGTTTATAAATCTGTAGGGTTGACTCGAGAATATTTTAGAAAATTAAAACTCCCAGAGATTTCCAAATGGAAGGAAGTTTTTTCTTCTTCTCTACCCCTCCACTCCTTGTAAATGCTGAAAAAAAAAAAAAAAAAAGGAACTAGTGCAAAACTGATGTCTCCAGTATCAAAGCAAAGAAGTTTTCTATTTTTCAGCAGGTCGTAGAGAAACGAAACGAAACGTTCACACTTGAACCATTCCCTTCTTTTAAAATCACATAACAAAAATTAAAATTTAGAGAAATCAATGTAACATTTGGCTAACCAACGCAACTGGTTTTATAACCAACGCAAAGAAGATGGATGTGTCATTTTCCGTCAACCCACATGTGTCTGACACTTTATGCAATAGATTCTCAAGCTGTTGTCATCAAACGCCTTTATTCTTCTGACAGAATGCGAATTCCGATCCCGACAACAATAGATAACGAAACTGATGATGCACGTTTACGTCCTTGAAATCATTGTCTGAAAGTTCTCAGAACTTTGATAGTCCGTTTATGACCGTAATCCTTTCTTTGGAGACACTCGTCGCAAAACCATGACCGTAACTGACTGTAGAAAATTAGTTTCTTCAAACATTGTTACTTGACTGTTTTTCCCCTTTTTTGAGAAATGTATGGTTTAAAATTATGAATATTTTATGGCTGTTGAGAAAAGAATTTACAAAATTGAAGTATGTTTGCACATTTTGCTGTCTTAATGAAGAGAATATGTTTTGCCATTGGTGGATTTTGATATCAGCTCTCAACGTTCTGTGAATTGCAAAAGCTTCTCCCTCCCAACGATGCTTCGCTAAAAATGCAGGCTGAAAAGCAATACATTTAATTCTACACGAATTCTTCGTTTTTAACGAAGCTTACCTTAGAAATATTCATATTATATATAGTATTTCAGGGGTGCCCGCAGGAGGGTTTCACGGCGAAAATGCTCCATCGAAAAAAATGTATATATATTATTCGGTCTCTTCGATTTTAGAAACTCTTGATTTTACCATTTTTTTATTTTCCCAAAGAGTGACCGCCACTTACGGGGTCAGAAGAGAGGAACTCCCCTTCCGGCTGTGAATACAATGTATGGTTAAATATGTATTTCCATTTTGTTGCTTTTTTAGTATAACACATAAAGTTTACCGTGCCCTTTTCCCTTCCCTTCAAAATATTGAAATAATGGGCCTCCGAAGAGCTCATAAAATCGAACGTCAAACTGCAGTAATAACAGCGTTATAAGTCATAAACATGTATTTTGAATTGCAAAAATTATGGGCATGTTTGCCTATGACGTTCAAAGTTTGTCTCTTTCAATAAAAGACAGAAATTAGAATGAAAAAAAATTATTTCAAAAAATTAATTTCGTTGCACAATATCATGAGACGGCAGATCATCATATGAAACTTTCAATTTGTTATTGATTTCATCTGTATCTCACCTATCTTGGTTGATACGCGCTAAATGAGGAATTCGGCAAAGTCGGTCATGCTTGCATGTCCACGACTAGGTGCATGGACGGTCCTCTTTGAGAAGGCTATTATTTATCCTTCAGATGCTCGAAAGGACAAATATCGATTTTTCTCGCCATCGACCTTTACTCAGTTATCACTCTCTTCGTACCGTTTAATGCGTCTTCAGTTTAAATCAATGGCAGCACTATTTTCGAACCCTTCATTAAACGATGGGCGGGGTTTTATTCCAACACATTTTTTATGTTCTCAACTCAAATACGTCATTAAATTTTTTTCCCGTTCCGAGATGGATACCAGCCAAAATTCTGTGTCTAAGTGGGTCGATTCTGGACAGCGGATGACTTCTTTATGATGACGATTAATCGATGTCGAGGCTCCACTGAACGGGCACACCGTTTATAAGAGAACTGATGACTGGCTCCAGTGATTCAACTTAAATGTCAAAGTGATTGAATAAAGCGGATGAAACATTGTTCTCACTTATTATGATCTTTTCCATTACATGGATTTTGAACATCAACATGATGTAAGTCATTCCCTTAATTTCCTTCGCATTAATCACTCATGGCTCTTGAAATAGAACTTTCAAACTCATTAAGTGGCCACATACGTTCGTAGAAAGAGTCAACAAGCGAAGAAGTGCAAATGGAAAAAAATAAGATTTAAACCCTTCAGACACCAGGAACTAAGCACAAACAATTTTGACGCTATTTTTTGGTTCTCTGATTTAAAAAAATGATTACAAAACAAAATAAATAAGAATTTTTTTTTTAATTTTAATTAATAATTAGATTAAATCATAACTAATGCCCAATTTCCATGCTTTCCATGTTTAAAAGGAAGTAAACTATCTGTTTATTAATTTCAAAAACAATTGATTGTTCTAGCTTTCAAATTGTACAAACAGTAGTTAATAAACAGAGACAGTATTTAAAATATACCCAATTGGGTACACTTAGAATGAAGAGGTTAAAAGACACGTAGACCGATATTCTTTAAGTACTTCCCGATTTTTGGAAGCACTGATAAACAAATTTCCTTCAGGCGTCCACAAACGAGTTCCTGACTCGTAACTTAAACTACCTAAAACGATAAAGGAAGGTTTCATATGCTCTGAGTTGGTTGATTTATATTTATAGTATTCATCTAATCTTTTGAAAAGGCAAAAATGAAACGTGATGCTGGCAGCAGCTAGAGTGGGTATTCCCCCATCCCCTTCTATTCTAATTAAGCACAGTATTAAAAAGGTACTAAATGGGCTCTAACGAACATGTGGAAAAATACTATTACATTCGGATAATTCTTTTTGATACCGGATCAATTTTGAAGCTTCGATTTCTTCAACTACATGAATGTTCTGCGTAGGAATAAAGGAATTGTCCTTACAGCGCCTGCCTTATTGTCACACACTAGTTGTTGAATGGGCAATCTAAACTGTGACAGAAGCTTTAGCCACATTGTGCAAAGAAAAAAAAACGGAAAGAGAAGACTTATAAAAAACCAAATAGAGTCTCGAAAATTCATACCGAAATTTGATAGCAAGAAGGATTTTAATGCTACTTCAAGATCATTATTTTTAATATCGTAAAAGAAAAATATTGAAAACGTGTTTGTGATAAATAAATGATACTCTCAAAAAAAAGTAAACTCAGTGGCGCGCCTGCCCTTTTGGGGGCCATGGCCTACTGTGCTCATCCCAGTTTTCGAAAGGGAGAGCCCTGGGGTGAAGAAGCGAAAGTTCCGGTCAAGTGGTCGGCCTGACGCGGAACCCCCAGTGTTTAATTCCCAAGCATGCTTGGTTCTCCTTTTATCGACCCCACTGCAAGGATGAAAGGTTGGGTCGACCCTGCCCAGCCCGGGAAAGATGATACTCTTACACATTTAATTTCTTACATCCGCATTACGTATAGATGTTATATTTTTAAGATTGTTTTTCAATTTTTCATTAAAAAGGAAGCTTTTCCCTAAATATGAGTTTTTCAAGGTCAATCCGGAGGCAGAAAATGATGTCCTATTCTAATAAAATTTTACATTTAAGCTCAGAACATCATTTGGCATCGTTTCCTTGCTGTGACCGATAGAAAACAGGAACCTTTCTTTCCACAACAGGACATCGACCCACCCTAAATACACTAACTCTCGCTATCTTGAAATCAAAGGGAAACCGTAATCATTCGAGTTACCGTAAGTACACCATACAAAAATGAACACAAAATAAACAGCTACCGTACTTTAGATAAAATATCTATATAGAACATCTTGATGTGCGTTACTTTTTCTTTCGGAATCGTTTTCGAAATGTGAAATAACTTCGAATGGTTTTTGTGGTCCTGTCTAATCGCAATTCAATAAATGCCAGCAGCACATTCTTACCAAAGGTTAGTCTTTAGATTATCTCCTCAAAAGTTAGGTAACGGTCCTGTAGAAGAGGAAATACTGAAACTGACCGTTTCAGTTTTAAGAAAGATGTCATTTGGAAAACCATTGCTGGCTTGGGAAGAATACGGATCCGGAAGAAAAGAAGGAAATAAGTTTAGTGAAGAAAAAATTTCGAATTGTCGAAAACAGAAATAGGAAGAAAGATAAAAAAAGACGAACTTTGAGCTAAAGAGCTAAAATTACATAAAATCCTCAACTGGTTTGCCCGTACAGTGTAGGGGGCACTAATAGTTGTCCACATCTGATTTGCCTGTATCGATATTTTCTGCTTTCTTGTTTTGTTTTGCCCGCATTGTTAATTGATAGAAAGGAATTCTTTAGTACTTGTCAATTTTTTACCAAAAATTTTCCTAAAAGGCATATTATTTTGTTGCTTGTATTAAACTTCAAATTTAATATAAAAGTAAAGCTAAAGATTTTTTTTTTTTTTAAATCTTCTTAACGAGTTTAAAAATTTTTTAAGATAAGTTTAGAACACAATTGACTCTAAATGTCTGCTTTTTTGCATTTGCAATGAAGATTGTACTACAGATCTTAGAAACAATTATTAAAAAGAAAAAAAAAAAAGAGTATTGTAAAACCTGAATTTTTAGTCTATCGGGGTAAGCTTCACTCCGATAACTGATCGGGAGATCTGCAATAGAGTCTTCATTTGGTTGCAAAAAACAAACATTCGTGTTCCAAACATTTAAAATAACAAATATATATATAATTAGTTGATTATTTAAAAAAAATGGAAAATAAAACTTTCATTTTTCCTTTATGCCACGTTTTGAGTTTAATTATATTCAACAAAAAAAAAATCGCTTTATTTTTCCGAAACGTCTTTTTTCCCCAACTCGCTTCGAATTTTCAGGTATCATGTATAATTATCAATGTTTATTATAGTAGACCTGTTAAAATACAATTCTAAAACTATTTCACGTTAAGAAATTTTGTCATGTGCCGTTGTTATATTCTGAGGCCTTTGTTTTGGAAAATAAGATACGATTTGAACAAAACTTTTTTCCATAGAAATTCTAGTCTAAGACACGGATTTGCTTGGAGCAAGCTTTATCGAAAGGAGTATGACTTTAAGTTCTACGACTCACCAAAAGTCTAAGAAGCAACGCTCAGTTTCTTTGATTCACTATTTTCAAAACGTTATAAGAGTAACACTATAACGTTAGATTTACTAAAACATTACTTCTTACATTTTTTTAATATTAATTAATTATTATTATTGCTATTAGTAATAGTAGTAGTATAATATTAGTATTGTTTTAGTTTTTATTTTAAGACACATTGTAGATTGTAGACTGAACATTTCAGGTTTGTTTTTTTCAAATTAAATATTTTTTAAAGCAATTGAATTCCCTTCTCAGCTGATGCAAAAGTTAGCTACAATTAGTTTATTTAATAGTAAATCACTTAACATAGATCTAAAACTGCTTTTTAAATTATCGAAAAACATAAAATAATGAATTAATTAATAGAACGACAAGACTATCCAGTTTTTGCTTCACAGTAAGCAAAAGTTATATTTACTAATGTCAAGCAGACTCCTGATAAAATTGCTTCTTATAAAAAATATCTGGTACATTGACTGTGTATTAACAATATTCTATGTTTCTATCTATCTATGAATACATAAATATTGATTACATCTCTAATTATATCTTACGTCGCTCATTTTGGCTCTACTTCATACAAAAGGTATTAAAATGATATGAATAATAATTTTTTGTTAAGGTCTGTTGTAAAGCCTTCATATCAGGAATAACCAACTTACAGGTTACATATGATCAACCTGTGCTCAGATTGTCCCACAGAGGCGCAGAAAGTAATTTAAGTGGTTCGCCCTCGCAAATATCTTTCTAATGATTTTCCCATCAGAGTTTTTATATTCTGAAATAACCCTTAAAACCAATTAATCTGCGTTTAAGCGCGAAAATACGCACAAATTATTTAATTGCATAATTGGGAATTTTTTCCATTCCTTTTGGAAGGGGCACGTCTCTCCTGTGTCCCCCTAAAAACCACTATTGTTATCATCCCCCCCCCCCCAAATCTGCCACTGTTACTACTGTTATGATGTAATCTATTTATCTTTATAAAATAAAAACTTTTCTAAATCAGCTCTCCACCTAATTATGTAATATAATTTTCTTCATGAAATAAAGTTTCGTCAAACGTTTAAAGGGAGTTTTGATGCTAATAATTATTATAAACATTGTTTTTACAAGCCAGAGAAAATTACATTTAGAAATTTAAAAAATGCAATACATTTTCAATATCATTAATTGTAAAGTTAATTTAATACTAATGTTATTACTTAAACTATCATTCTTTTATTTTGTCATTTTATAGTATAATATTAGCTTTTCTGTGACACAAAGACTACACTGTCGTATTTCGTGAACACACACAGATATATATATATATATGTATATATATACATATATATACGTGTGTACACACACACAGCGCTCAAATTCATTGCTGGTCCGCCGCTCCCAAACCATTTCGGAATTGCACTACTAAGAAATGAAACTCAATAGTCCGCCAGAGCAGAGTGATCGTTCCCTATCAATGACAGCCTTTCACATTAAAGTAAATTTTTCTCGAGCGTAAGATCAGCTTAAAATGTCAAATTAGGCTTTTTTTTTTTAAAAAATTAATCTAAATTTCTAATATCACTTTCTTGTCACCAAAAAGATGATATGTCCCCAAAAATGAAAGTTTTAAGTAGGTAACCCTTTTCAACTCATGAAAATGGCACGGCGGAATTGTCCTGTACGAGCTAGAGGGGGATAAAATTTGCGAAGGAATTGTCCTGCTCCGGACAGCGCCTTAGACCATATAGTATCTAGACGAGCTCTTCTATTCACTCGCCATTGTTAGTTCCTAAGCAGGAATAGTGGGGACCAGTTTGACTGACAGGGGTCGGAGATCAAAGCTTTTCGCCGTCCTATACCACGTGGGTGAGTCTTCTCAATTTCTGAACTTGCTTCTGATCTGTAAAAGAGCTGAGATTGCTTTCAGGCAAACGATCAAGACCCATTCTGTGCACAAAAGCACTAACCTGATTTATTAAACATATTAGCAATATTAACAATGAAAAGCGTAAATTTTAATTTTATTTTTAAATTTTTGGAGTATCGTATTCTTGATTATGAAGAACAAGAACGTCATATACATAAATTAACTAAAGCAATTGTTGAGAAATACTTTAAAATATGACTACACCATTTCTAAAATAATATCAAAGAATACCAAAAATGCGTAACAAATACACAAAATTAATTTTATTTAAAAATCAAGAGCAATTTTTAATAGAAATTAAACTATTTTTTCCAGTAGTTAAATTCCATTCTGCTTTATTAATAATGCCCTGCTAAATAATAAATGCAACGTTGAAATTAACATTTCAATAATATTAAATCTTAAAAGACATGAACGATGCTTGAAATATACTCGCAGAAAGGCCGAACGTTCGTTGCATCACCAAGTATACATATGTCTGTGTTCGCTCCAGTTTATTTTTTATTCTCTACTTTTAATAATGTAAGTAAAATTGTTAAATTTTCAGAATTATGTTTAAAATGCATTTCATGCTTCCCCCTTACCAATATATTACATATATATTGTATTTCTGACTGTATTGCACAACACTTAGATAATAAATTAATTTATTCCGTTTGTTTGCAATCTTAGAACAAACTTCATCTTCTGTAATTCATTAAAAAAACAATCGCATTTTAATTAACGGTACAATGGGACCGTCCATAAATGATGTCACGCTTTTTCCCCAGTTATTTGACTCCCTCCCCCCTTTGTCACAAAGTGTCACACTTCAACATACCCCCTTGTCACAATTTCACGAACCCCCCTCCCCCTCGAAGCGTGACATCATTTATGAATGATCCATCCTATGTTTTCAGTCCTACAGGCTAATGTCACATGACTATTAATTTTAGATTTACGAACTGTATCGGAGCAACATTAAAGTTTTAACTGACAATTTTCTAAATAAAATAATTTTTTGAACTTAAAAAATTAAAAAAACTATTTTCAAAACTAAAATTTTTTCTTCATGCTGTTGCTTTCTTTAAATTTATTTCAGATTTTGAAAAGAAAAACAGCTTAAACGCTTTTGTTTTTCCTTCCTTATTTTTCAATGAACTGAAAAAGAAAAGAATAGGTATATTTGATGTTTGGCTTATTAACGTAATATTACAAATGTTTTTACTTTTCGCATTGATATCTCAAGGGCAAGACATAATGAGATTGAAGTCAGTTAAAAACCTTGTAAAAGCAATACGAATTGTATTCATTGCAAAGAGCTTTACTGTATGACATAAACCGCCATATTCACCGTCAACCTAACTCCACGCGTGAAACCACGAGATCCGTTAACTCGGAGTTGGGGCTCAGCGCTGCGAAGTTAAAAATCGGTATTCACGGAGGAAAATCAACCTGGGGTTTTCCAACCACGAAGTTAGTCAACTCGACGCCATGTGGGAACGTACGCAGCCCCGTTATTGGTCAAAACTATCACATGATTTTCTTCATGCTTTTCGCCGCGCAGTGTACATTTCGTTTCCCGTTTTTTAAAATTCCCGTTCTCTGCGATATAGCGATGAATAAAACACGAGTGGTTTTTAGCCCGTTTAATAAGGTATTACTTCTAGCACTCGTGTAAAAAATTTAAAAATATTGAAAAGTAAAGAATCCAATAAAATTTTTCTCGGAAAATGAAAATATATATATATATATAACGAATAGGAAATTATAACCAATTTTATCATTGTAATATATCTCTTTCTGACATTAGAAATGTACCATTCACAAACGATATATATATAATATAGAAATGTACCATTATGAACCAAGCATTAGCGTATTATTGTATCTTTTAAATTTTTATTTGAATATTCTTTCATTAAATCAAGGCTGTAACTAGGGATGCCCACGAACCCCCCCCCCCCCCCCCGAAAATTTTCGCAATGTAGCATATATTCCTAACTGAAACTTTCCTCAACATAACTGTTTCAAAGCCTCCCCCCTCCCCCCCCCAAAAAAAAAAATCTGCTTATGGCCTTGCATTAAATTCATGAGAGTATTTAAAAAATGCATTTGATTTCAATTATAACTATTGTAAATACTTTATTCTTACAATCACTTCGCATTGGCAAAGTACAGTAAAAATTTGGTTTAAGTCTTACAACTGCATGAAACGGCAATTCAAAATTATGTGATTTGGGGTTAACAAGAACCCTTTTTCTAATGAAAATATGAATTCATTAATACAAATACATATGGCGAATATTTTGACTTTTTCAAAAACCTTGCAGTTTACCTTTAAACACAAAACTGCCATTAGCATTATGGATTCATTTTATATGTCTTTTTTTTTTTAAAGAAGCGTTTCACATATTCAAAACCTTTGTTAAATTAAAAAAAAAAGAAAAGAATATACAAGCAAATGTAAATTGGTCAATGACATAAAACACATGGTAAAGGTCAACAAGTTTATTTTATTCGACATACATAAATCAAAATATTCCACATGAACTTCGCAGGCCCAGAAGTAACCTTGGCAAAAAAAATCAGGACGCATGTTAAATGTTCAGTATATACATGTACACTTTAAAGTAGAATAAAATTATATCAAAAAGCAACAAGGAGAGAGAAAAATAAATAATTAAATAAAAATACTAAAGATATATTACCCCCCATTTTTTGGTATTTCTGTTCAATTAGGAATCATGATAAAGTTTCAAAATCTTTAATGAAGTAATAGCTCCCGAGAGAAAAACATTATCGGAAACACACAAAAGCGACAAAGAAAACATTGAACAATACTAGTTAATAAAATTAAAACAACTCTAAAGTTGTATTTTTTGTAAGGCCTCTTCAGAAATTCAAGATCGTGTAAAGCGAAGAAAGCTCTAAAATCTCAACATATTCCAATTTTCGCAACATCCAGTCCGCCATTGCTAATGTTTACATGTACTGCGCATGCGCTCAAACCTTAACTTTGCTCTGGAGCTTGGTTGAGTTACTCGACCTGGCATGGTTTCGGGAACCTGTTTGCGCGTAGTCAAAGTTGATGGTGAATAGGAAATCCGCGGTAACTTCAGGTTGGAGACCGGTTTCGCGTCAAACCATGAGGTTAGAGTTGACGGTGAATACGGCGGTAAGTTTCACAAAAGAGGGCAAGAAACTAACTCCTACTCTCAATGAGCTCAATATATAAGATCATTTTCAAATCACTATTACTAATTAATTATTGATAATACCAATAAAAAAACACTTGTCCATTAATCTATGAACTGTTTCCTTGCGTGTGATAGAAAATAATTGTGCTAAAATGTGTCTGTCATACAATAAGAAATTAAAATAAATCACTCTTCGAATCTCTACGAGAATTAACATGGCACGACGAAGCCCTCTCTCACCGAAGGACTCCGTCACCTGTTTTCCGGGGAAAGACTCCTGCTTACCGACCACGCCCCCAGACCTTGTCTATCTAGTTTATGGTCTAAGGACAGCGCGCTCAGGGGGTGTCCATGGATGTTGAAAATGGGGGGAAAAGACTGAAAAAGGCTTCCGAACAACTAAAATTTTCGGCCTGAAATCACATTTTACCCCAACGTTTAACCTGAGGGTGACGTCGAACCATAGACCATATAATTGGTTGATTGAGGGTTGACGAATCTGCGGCCTTCTTGGAGTTCTCTAAGCTGCCTTACCCAAGACCGTCATCTGGGGGATTAGGAAGGGGCAATTGCCCTCCCCCTGACTTTTGAAAACACTATGTGCATGTATTTTGATGTTTCCTGAAATAAAAATGTGCTGTTTATTCTAAATGGCACGTTTTCATATTTCTGAGCAAATCGTTATTTTCTTATATATATACAATATGTAGAAGAAAGGATTGGATTCGTGAAAATTTTCGAAGTTTGCGATGAAGTTCGCGATTCTACACGTTTTCAGGTGCACTGAACCCCTTTTGACCATTTTTAGAAAATGTTTATCAGAATGTCTGTATGCTACTTACCTGTGCCCGGGGGAGGGCAGCCCTAAGGGTTCGTGCTAACAGGGTACTGGTAAGAAGTAGAAAAGTGTGTCTGTATGAGGGTTTTTTTTTTGTGGTTCCTGTAACTCAAAAAGTAATGCATGGAATCAAGCGAAATTTGGTGCACACATATGAACCGTGATGGAAACTGGTGCTGATTAGTTTTTGACGCGAATCCACTCGAAGAAGGCGGAGCAATCAAACGTTTTTCTCGATTAGCGTTTGTGCTATATCTCAAGAAGGGAAGAATTCAAACAAAATTTGTGACACAAATGAACTTCAATAGGAACAGGTGCTGATTACATTTTGGCGCCATTTCTCTAAAGGGGTTGGAGCAATCGAACGTTTGGAAAAAAATTTGTGGGCACTATAACTCAGTGCGTAATGCATATAACTAAACGAAATTCGGTGTACAAATCCATCCTAATCGGAACAGGTGCTGATTATATTGTGGCTGCATGAGCTTCCAGGAGTGAACAATCGAACTTTTTATTAGTTTTTTGTGAGCGCTGTAGCTCAAGATGTAATGCATAGAATTATTCGAAATTCGGTACACACATTCATCCTGATAGGAAGTGGTGTTTAATAAATTTTGGCGCAATTCGCTCCAAGGGGAGTGAAGCAACCGAATGTTTTTATTGCTAAGCTTATATTTCAAAAATCCAACAATTTAACCAAAATTGTAAGTGAATTTCAGTGGGAAAAGGTGTCAAAAATATTCTGACGCCAGTCGCGCAAAGGGAGCAGAGACTTTGTTTGTATTGTGTTGTTGCCATTTCACCTACACGTTAGCAAATAATATTCTTATGAATATTTTTAGAAATTTGAAGCGTTGCTGATAGCGCAAACCTTTTAAGTAGCTTATTTTGGTTTAAATTCATTCTTTTTAACCGACTTCCGAAAGGAGAAGGTTATCAGTTCATACCGTTCTATTCGTTTTCCAAAACTGCGCCTGACGCTGGCGAGCGATTCCACATTAACAAGAAGTTCCGTCTGGAACTATACGAGCCTACTTTACCGTAAACACCCACTTCAATTTTATAGCTCTCTCTCTCATTCTCATTTAGCTTTAGTTCTTAATTACTTCAAATATACCTTTTTCAACGATTAATACATATTCATTTACTTACTCATTCATTAATTCATTTATTCAGTTATTCATTCATTCATTCATTTACTCATTCATGTATTAATTCATTCATTCACTCATTTTATCATTCATTCATTCAAAAGTATCCTTAAAAATCCCGATCAAAAAACTTCACTGGAAAATAGGCTCGTTTTGTTCTGGTTGAGTCCAACAAGACCTGTCTGTCTGTCCGCGTGGACGAAGTAAGTAGCGCTCCATTATGCAATGAAGCATAGAAGCACCCCGAAAGAGGAAGTTGAAGCGAAAGTCGGGACGCTCTTTTGGCCTGCCGCCAGCTTCAGAGTAGCGTAACCTTGACAACAAGATGGCCTATACGCCGTAATATTATGCTTTTCCTCTTCTATTAATTTTTTCACTTAGCGTTCTTTCTATTAAATGGCAAAGGCATTCTTTCTCATTTCCCCGTTGATATGTCCAAGTTTCACGTGCCACTTGAAGAGTAATACGCCGAAATTATCGTCCATCGTTGGGAACGACTGTCAAATGGAACCCTCATGGTGAAGTTTTAATAATTAAATTTCTTGTTTTTTGCTATAATTACGGCAAAAAATGCTTTTGTCGCAGAGTGTGTAAACACTGATAATTGGTAATTGGGGTTGCCAAATGTTCATCATCGGACAAGTGGGGAGGGAGGGGTAGGAAGTAAATGGAACAAAATAATAATGATTTCAGTTTCCACTATGTTTCCCCCCCCCCCCCCCGCTAATTCTTGAAGAAAAAACATAGTGGACTTCTCGTGAAAATTGCGGACAAATCGGCTATTTTCACATCAATAGCGGTCCCTCAAGTGGTAGACACCTGGCAACCCCGTTGTTAATATGTAAGAATAGCTCTTTCTCTTTCAGGAAAAAACCTTTGCTTTGTATATTTTTCAAGATTTAAGTTTTCCTCAGTTTATAAGTTGTAAACTCTTAGAAAAATGCGTCTACTTCAAATTAAAAAAAAATTTTTTTTGCTCATTGTTGTCAAATTTGAAATGCTTTCGCCATTTATCCATCCCTCAGTATCAAATCAGTTTTGAAGAGATCTTAAGATTAAATAATTATATTGCGCAATCGTAATTTCTTCAGCTTCTACTTTATTGAATGTTGTTCTAATACACATTTGGAACTGCAAAAATACTTATTACTCGAACTTTTGACGTTTTGTCATTTTAGCACCTTTTTATCCTGTTACAGTGTGCTAACAGGAGAAGTGCTTTCCTGTTTGCACTGTACTGTTAGCAATATATTTCTTATTTTCGCCGATTTGCCGGTGCAAAACGTTGGGGAGCATTGCTCTAGATTATATTTTGTTTATATGTGGTCTCCTTTATTTGACTGATCCTTTTGTTTCCTTTTAAGATTTAAAAAACTTTAATCACTTCTCGTATGATTAAAATATTATTACAACAATATTTAGACTACTGAAATGCATTGAAGTTTTAACACTGTAAATTATAATTTTTCTAAAAGAAATATGAATTAGAGCCCCCCCCCCCCCCAATTTTGTGCAGAAGAATGCAGCCTTCCCCCTCAAAACAAATGCTATAGAATTTGCCCTACACGTTTCGGACACCAAATTTCTTTTCATCCTAAACTTATGTTGATGATGTATTTAATATTGCACTACAGGCCGTGGTAACCTAGTGGCTAGGATGTCGGACTTGTAACCGGAGGATTGGGTGTTCGATACCTGACCCGCTGAAGACCCACCATGTACAATTGGGGATACGTGCATGTCAATTCCGTAAGCCCTGAAGTCCCGAGGCAGTTCCGTTCCCTTTCTTCGCTCTTAGGTCAAAAATGGAAGATGGCATATTTGTGGGGGCACCATCTGGTGTCATCCAAATGCATAATGAGACAAGTCGTACTTTCACCGTTGTGGTGCTCATCTGTAAACGAAAGGCTCTCCCCTACTGCCTTAAAGAGGTATTCTAGTTTAGAATTTAAAAAAAAAAAAAAAAAAAATCGATTTTTTTTTTTTTTTTTTTTTTTCATATTTTCAAAGTTTAGACCTTCAAAAATATGCCTGTAAAAAGATTTTTAAAAACTTTAATTATTTTCAAAGTTACATCCGTATTAGTGAAGTGGCAACTAAACCGTAGGAAATCAGTAGCTAGTCGTAGGCAACTTCTAGCTCCCTGCATGCTCCCTGTGTCGTACAAAATCTTTTATTTTCAATATAAACCTTTAACAGAGTACCTACAAGGTCACTCTAGCGCACTTCTATTGTTGAAGTACTCCCATCTGTACTGTACACTTCATTTCAGTATATTTTCAATCGTCAAGACAGCTGGACGTGTGTTTACTGTGTGTTTCAAGAGTAAATATTTCATAGGGTAGTTTTAATTAATTATTGTAGTAAAATGGATAGGAAAAGTATAAGAGGAAGTAATGATTGTGCTGATAGACAAAAAAAAAAAAAAAAAAACGTGCAATCCTCATGCGATGGAGAAAGACACAAGTTTTACCAGTGCGTCAGCAGCAAAGCTAAGAAAGACGAAAAATGAAGATATAAAAATAGAAAACAGCTATGGATATTGTATTTCAGAATTATTTAATTAAAACTACTTAGACTGCCCGAAACCAGACTCAAAACTTTAAACGCGTTTTTCACGAAACTATGTTTTTCGGAACGGTTGACATGATATCTCAAGTTTCAGTGGATCGACTTACTTCAAATTTGGTATAGAGCTTCTGAATATATGTCGCTATCTTTTGACGAGAGCTTTTTTTGAATATTTTTTCTATTTTCCTTAAAAAATTGCCAAAGTTGAAAAATTGAGGGGGAAAAAATTATTTTTTTTTTACATGGTCGCCATTTTGCGACTATTTTTTTTTTTTTGCAAATCGCTAATGTTGAACGAAAACTACATCCCTACTCTTTAAGAAAACCAAGATTTTTGTTTTCAGATCATCAAGGCGGGTGGAATCGTGTCAAACAGGGGGCAGCTTTTTTTTTTTTTTTTGAGTCTCCACTTTGCAGGCCTGTACTTTTTTCAATTTTGACTTTTTTTTTTGTACTAATTTTTATTGTGCTCTTTAAGCAAAAAAAAAAAAAAAACAACCGATAAAAACCCGATGAAAAAAATCTTTACCGTTTTTTATTTACAGCGTTTCAAAAACCCTCTAAAATTTGGCCTTCTAGACTTGAATACCCTCTTAATTCCTGGTCGCTCTGCGAAAGGAAGCTTGGATAGCATACACGTGTTTTTGGCCTACATGGAACTCGTATGTGAAAGAAGTGCTTCATGATGAAAATACATGCTACATCTTTGACATCCAGAAGTAGATACAGTCACAGTGAAAACATAGTGCAGTGAGAAAACTTTTTTTAAGTCAAAAAATATTTATTAGGGGCTAATATAATGTCAAAACATTTCTTAACTGTGTTTCATATAGCATAAAAGAAATACTTAATTTCAGAATACTTTGGAATACGGTCTGAGGACATGCTTTTGCATCATAACCCCTTTTTTGCTTCTTACTAAAGCAGGCCTTTTTTGCCGTTCCAACATTCGTAAAAAAAGGAGAATGTAATTATAATTATAATGCCTTATTATAAAAGCGAGAATATATATACATACATATATATATATATATAAAAGTTACGGACCCCCGAAATTGGTCAAACCAGTTGGCCAAGCACCCCCTTCCCCCGCCCCCAAAAAATGAGTGTCGCATTGCTATGACCAAGTTTGCCAAATAAAAAACTGCAAACACGGGACAGCGGGGGGCGCGCAGGCGGGGCAGGGGGGATCGGATATTAATGTATCGAATAATGTGACCAAGTGATTTTGAAACATCCAGAATCTAATCCGACCACTACACGAAATATCCGGTTATTCGGCATATCAATTTTGGTTTTTAAAACTTAATTGATTGGCATATTTTGAAAATATTGTTTTATATGTATATAATTCATATCCAAAAGTTGAGTTAAATGTTATTTAAGGGCTTTGTAAAATTTGAATATTATCAAAAACTCTCTTGATACACAAAACGATTTTTTTTGGCTAAGATCCTACAAAAGTTGTACAACGTTGAGCACAAAATAAATCATCATCATACCCAACTTTTTATTCTTCTCTGCCATTCCAGTTGGCTCTAAAAATATTTTCTGATAGTATTATCATTTTTCACAGCTCTCAAATAACATTTAACTCAACGTTTGTTTACTATTGAATTATATGAGGGAAATATAATTATGCATTATAATTAATATTAAGATAAACATTTTAAATTATTCAAAAACACAAAAAGAAACCACCCAGCTTTTAGTTTCTATTACCTTTTGACATTAAAAAAAAAAAAAGTATTTGCCAAGAAAGTCGATACTGCGGGGGTCGATGCAATTCCAGACAGGGATTATTTTTCTCTTCAACGTAATAATAATAATAATAATAATAATGCATTTTATTGTAGTTTTTTATTACTTTTTCTGAATATTGTATTTGTTAGTATTATTGACAGTCCCAGGGTTCGCGCTAGGCAGCGCGATCGCGCGATTCCCGCAATATTTTTTGAAATCCCACTCAAAAAAAATTTTTTTTGGGGCTTAAACTTTAAAAATCCCACTTAAAATTTTAGTCAAGGAGGAAAATCCCACCTTGTATTTTCCCCCAGTGTGAACTCTGCAGTCCGTGAACAAAAACCGTATCTTTTCCTGCGGTTTGCTTAAAAAATAACTGCAGAAATTCTCAAAACCTTTGGTACACCGTTACTTTTAACAAATTAATTAATTAATTAATTAATTATTTTGCAAGAGTAATATTTTTTCCATTCAAAGGATGTTGATGCTCCTCCAGTTCTAAAGGCTTCTTTCTGAAACAGAATCAAATAGCGAAGACTTCGAGAGATGATTTCTACTATTGATTACTATCGATCGAATTCCCTAGGTAGCGATCGAACCGCTCGGATGTGATTTCTATCGATACCTTGCGGACGACAGGAATTTCACACATTCTGTCGGCTATCAAATCTTTCAATCAAGGTCTCCTTGGTTTGGCTGGTTAAAGCTGTAATAATCTGTGTAATTTTTATTTGGGAGGGAGGTTAGGGCATAAACACGATAGAGGATTGACGCTAAAAAAACTCGTCTCTAGCTGCAGCCCTGAATGAATCAATGTCATTAATCACCCAACACGCGGTTAGAGAATTTGTGATAAACGTGAACTAAATGCTTTTTTCAAAATCTGTATTTAAATAAAATTATTTATTATACCACATAGATGAATTTTATTTGATTGCTTTCGTATTTTTTACAAAACTAACAATTTTAGTGAATAATTGCACCAGAATGCCTAGTAAAAGATTTAGCAGAATTAAAAATCATGAAATTTAATGCAATGCAAATAATGAAAGTAATTTCTCTTTAGTGTTTTTTTTTTTAATATTGTATGAATACTTCCTAATAATTCATAAAATAAAAACCTTTTTAGGGGTTGTGAAAACTTCGAATTTTCAGTTGAACTAAATTATCTTTCAATACAACCATACAAGGGTTCATTTTACACCTTTCTATCTAGTTCACTTTTAAATTAACTATTTTTTTAAAATGTGTAATAAGGGTAAAATATTACACATTTTAAATTATTTATCCACGGTTTTTTTGGTTTTTTGGTTTTTTTGTTTTGTTTTTCGATACGAGTCACCATGTAAATATTTTAAATTCTGAAGTTTAAAGCATCGAGGTCTGGATGCTCTCCGGATACTGTTTATCAGTTTTCGAAAAAGTACTTCGCTTCCCTTAGCACCCATCTAGCAAAAATTTTAGCTGAAAAATGTGTTCTTGTTTTAAGATGCAATTTATCTCTGTGTTTATGCATCCCATGAATCAATAATGTAACTGTAATCAGTAAAAGTATCGACACACCTATTCTGTTATTTATTATTATTATAATTTCTTCATTTATTTTTCTTTTTTTTCGATTATACCATTGACAATCTCTCTAAGAAAATTTGAAAAAGAATGAAAAAAAAAAGTAAATTAACTGGATAATATATCGTGTGTGTGTATTCTAAAAACTTTTATGTACATGGTACAATATTTTAAATAAGTATATTTCCTAACTACTCGCATAATTTGGTTCGAACTTCGACTTAACCTCCCGATATTTTATCATTTAATTCTCGAATTTCAATTTTTTGCGCCCGAAATAGTGTCTGCAAACATAATTCTATCCATGTAATTCGCGTCCTAAATTACGGGTGCCCGTTAGAGAGAATTTTTTGGTACATTAGGCTCATTGGGGGCCGCCAGGGAATTAAAAATCGTCTGCATAAGAGAAGTGCCTGAATGTTAGGGGAATCTGTTAAGAGGGATTTTGCTGTAATATGTGTATTTAAGCTGTTCAAAGAACTGGTTGTTTTTTTCTGTATAACATGAGAAAGCAGTGTGTTTGAACACATGTGTGATATAAAGAGGCAGATTTTATAAGAATCGGGAAAAAGTGGCGCTATCATTGGTATGCATCATTTTTGATTTTGCTGAAACTTCTATGGTGGCTTCGTCTAATAATTTTACAAGACACGGTACCCCCACCCCCTCCATGTTCTTTTTTTGGGGGGGGGGGCTTTGCTTATGCTGGAGGGGATGAGTACTTTGGGTTTTGGTTTGAATTCAGTCGTTACAAACAGCAATGCGAGTCAAACCCACCCCCCAATCTCTTCTCATCATTCATTTAATATTCAATTTCAATTCTTGGAAGGTGCATTTCTTTTTTTTTTTTTTTTCAAATTTTCAAAGAAAAAAAGAGACTCAATTCACAATTTTCATAAAATTTTGTTTAAAAAAATGCCTAAAATTAAGCGTTAAAATGTTTAAAAAGTTATCCTTCACGAAACGTGGGTGGAAAAAAAAAAGTAGTATTAGCTACAATCTTCTGTTCGTAACCGTCAAGATCATCGATTCAGTTTTTCTTGAGCATGCTCGTCATGCGTCTGATATTCATTCTCTCCTTTATCACTTCATAAACGATCAGAAGAAGACAATGAGGGATTCTGCAGACGCAAAACACAATGCCATGTCGGATGCCAACGTTAATGGCGTAACAAAGTAAAAATGCTCAAATTCACTTTCTGTGGCTATGAATCCACTTCGCAGGTTTCAATGATACGCCATTTACGACGCATTCTTCAAAGATTCTCTTCTTTTCGTTGTTCAGAGTGTAAAAAATAGGGAGACATTTCAGTTTAGAAAACAAGAATGGATGAAAAATTATAGATTTTTTTTAATAGTATATTCAATTTATTCTCCAAGGACTATATAAGCAATCTTAAAAAAACTGCACACGTTCATCGACTATAATCTCCTTATTTGCAAACAAGCTTCCATGAACTCATACTCTAGGGCAGCGGTTCCCAAACTTTTTTGACTATAGAGCCCTTAACGCTTCACTTTTAGTTCGAAGGAAATCCCATTAGTGTTCATATTGAAAATCAAATTTAACGATCTGAGCAAGGCCTATTTAAAGGATATTGTGTTCCCTTCATGTTTATCTTGTCCTCCCCCCCCCCCCCGAAAAAAATGCCGATTAATACCCCTGGATTTCGAAGTCAACTCAAAAGTTGAAAAATGGAGACTGTTGGTTATCCTTCTCTGAATTACCTTTGTAACTTATTTTTTAGTTATCAGGCTGCCAATGAAAGAATCTTTTTTAATAGAAAATGAGAAGAAATTGCAAAATTTTTATAAATTATTACACTTGTCACTGTATTTTTAGTAATGACTGTAAAAGTAGGAAGTTGTATCTCAGACAGTTGAATACATAGACCTGGATTAGCGTCCAATATAGATCTAAATTTGTGTTTAAACATGCACAGGGCAAAAACTCTTGATTTTTTTTTGCTTTGATCTGTTACTGCAAATTGGAGAAGGATTAATATAGCTTGCTTACTTAAAGACTGGTTTTCGTTTAGTTTTGTTTCTTAACTTAGAACAAAAATCCATTGCCTGAAGTATTGCAATATAATGTAAAGATTGTCTCAAACAAGATGAACCCTAAAATTCTATTAGTATCTATAAAATCGTATTAGTGATTTATACTATTCAGCATGGAGAGCTCTTTTGTATTTATGATTGAAGCCACTTCGTTATTACAATGAAAGTAAAAAGTTAAGACTCAATAACTTGTTAAACGAATGTTATCCAAGTGGCTGTATTATTTTAATAATTTTCATACACATTAAAAACTGCCGTTTTAACAAAATAATGTTGAAATCTTTATTTTAAATTAGTAGTTTTAAAAAGGATGATAAATACATGAGTCATGTTGTATGTGTACGAAAAATTAAATATTTAAAATTAATGTTTCCCTTAGACTATGTAATAACAATCATTATATGCAATAACAATCATTGAATTTTCTAATTAATAAATCAAACTTAGTAAAATGAAATGCTGCGTTCCACCGATAAAATCATATTTTGTATACCATTTCTGGTCTAAATCGAGTCTTCCGCATCGCCAGTTTTATTTCTCCAATTGACTTTTTACCAGTTTGTTAAAATTATTACTGAAGAATGTCCCAATTTTTTTCATATTGTTTATAACGGAGTGGAATCGCAAGAATTCAAAACTAATGCAATTTTCAAGTAAAGACATTGAAGCGTTGATTTGAAATTTGAGCGTTGAGTAGACGCATTGTCCAGCAGAAAAATTTAATTTTTAAGTGTAAAAATCATAAACGGGAAACAAATGAAACATGACTGTGCTCACAAACTTCAAACTTTTGTGAGCCATTAATACGAAAAGAGGCATTTGACTATAAATACAATTCTTTCCAATGCCATCATCAAAACGCCAGTACTCTTGGCTAAATTAAATTCCTAGTGCAGTTTCGCATCGTCAGTGTCCTAGTGCTGTTTCACATTGTAAGTGCTTCACATACCAGTGAAGAAACTAGACGTCAAAACTCTCATGTGGCATTGGCATCCGCCGATTGTGGTTCAACTTGAAAGAATGGATGCCAGTTCCCGGGGGATGCACAAGGTCTGCCAAGGTCAGTACGCAGACCATGTAGCATCCCTCCCCGACACGCCGCAATACTATTGGAGAAAGCATTCGTTGATTAAAATAAAACATGTTTTGGTTTAAAAGATCCTCGCCATGTCATCTTATTCCTGTGCTCCTTTTTTTGATCTGAACATTGAACACTTCGCTTGCGCACTTGCTGTGAATACACCCTTTTACTCTAAGTTCAAGAGTTGAAAACCCACTTACCTGAAAGTTAGACATTCTGCTTGCCAAATGGTCACGTGATTGTAGACAAAAATGTTTTCATGTTGACAGTTTAAAAGTAACCATGAACAACACACTCCAGTTTTATCTGTGGTCTGGTAGTTTCTTCATGCGTCACTATTACGAGTGCTCCTACTACTTACTAGTAACCGTTTAAATTTACGTAAGCATCCTTTGTCTGTGTACCAATGTATTATCATTCATGTTGCTGCATTTCCTACGCCGGAAAGTGTGTATAATGAAAAGTACTCGCCTACGTAAAGTAAGGCTTTAATGCACAAAATGATACTACATAATTATACAAAAGAGGAGCCGTTCTTAAAACGGATTTTCAAACGAAAGACACATTTTTCGTTGCCTGTTGCCACTGGAAGGAAACAAATGTCGGAAACTGTAAGAGCATTGAAATTATACCTCAGTGTGCAAAAAACAAAACTTGCATCGGATGACAAAACATTGTAAAAAGCTTTTTTCAAAAAATTAATGCTTCCTTTTTTAATGGTTTTTCCTTTTTTTTTCGCAGGAAACGTTGAATCCTTCCGCACCAACGGGCCGGTCGAAAATGGATTTCCACCAAAAGAGGTAAGAGCTTTCTCAGTCTGGCAACAGAGCTGCGTTTGCGTTTTTATTTCTTTGTTCGAAGTACAAGAAGTATTGTAATCGCGAAAAATTTTCCACCTAAATTTCAGCCTAAAGTTACATTTTGATCACAAATTAATCAGCTTGGACAGTTCACAAGATCCGTATGTATGTACATACGCACGTGCGTATGGACCACTAAAAATATCGGTTTTGACCATCCCCGATTCCGTCTTGACGAATTTTGTCGTGCCGTCTGTATGTTTGTATGAGCATGTCTCGCATAACTCTAAAACAGTTACCTGAAAGTACCTTTTCCTATATTTACTATACTATATAGGTGTAGGGAAATAAAAGCGAACTAAAAATGTGATACACGCACCCACAAGGTGTCCCAGAAAGGCCACGGAAACGCTGCACACTCATATTTCTATCTTAGTGTGCATGGACAAGTATTAAGAACGGTACCTCTCTGACCCAGAGTTTTGAGAAAAATGAGTGAAAAAAATTAAGAGAAAAGTATGACAACACATCTTTTACAAAATAAAACATTATTGGATACATGAAGGCCGTAATTTGCATATTCACGAAGGATGATCTTCAAATTGTGCATTGCGCATATCGAGGTATGCATGTGCGTGCCATGGAATGGCTGACTCTACACTGTGACCCTGGGGAGTAGGGAATGCGCGAGAGGTTAAAAGGAACTTTAAAGATGACCATAAAAAGAGAGAAGGAAAGAAAACGAAAAAAAAAAATTTAAATAATTTCAATCCTTTCGAGGGAGGATCCAAGGAGTGATCCACCGAGTTCATAACCCCTCAATTTTTCGGAAGTAAATACAGGGTGAGAGACGGCAACCGGACGTTTTTTAAATGGTCAGTATCTGGTTGCTAAGTGGCGTAGGGTGCTTAACCAGATATCATAACTCTTGCTACATCATACCATTTGAGTGACTAAATTGAGCCCTGAACCGTAACTCATCGTATGTTTGTTTCACTGTAAAAATATATGGTGTTTGGTTGCCACCATTTTTATGTTCAGTAACAGCAAAATTGAAAATTTCTCACTTTTAAGGTGCCTTAAATATGGTTATATGTCTGTCTAAAAACAATATGGACATTATAATATTTTTAGCACATGAAGTATGTTAACTTAGTTACGTATCTAATTTTCATTACGATTGGTCACTTCTATGAAATAGAATGAATGACGAATCGTTATGAACCTAAAATAATTAATAACAGTACTAACAAACAATGCTATCCCTTCTCGGTCACTCCGATTATAAGAGTAACGTGATGATTGCAATTAGAAAGTAGATAATATAAAAAGAAAAGTTGCTCAACCTTTCAAAGTCAATAACTCATTCTTGAACTGCCCCTTCAAAGAAGCAAAATGCACCAGTGGGGGGGGGGGGGGGAGCACCCCACTTGGGGAAATAAAAATATAAATGAAGTTCTTTTTAAATTGTTTTAATTTTGAAATTTCTATCACTTTTTTTCTCGAGAGGGAATTCAAGACTAGACCACCACCAAATCTCCTTTCTGTTCAAGTTTATAAATTTTCACCAACAGAGTTCCAGTACACGCTCTAATCTTTTTATGAATACAGGACGAAGAATGCGTAGACGTAGGAGAAGTTCGACACCTGGCAGAACAGGTGGTTGAAAATGTTGTGAAAAGAGCATCCCGGGCTGCAAATAGCAAGGGATGTGGTCTGCAAGTAAGTGCCTCTCTTTTCCCTCAACCCTCTTCCCTTGCATTGCTAATATTTCTTCTTTCTTTCTTCTTTGCTTTATTCTAAATTGCACGCACACACACACACACACAAGCTATATATATATATATATATATACATATGCAATATCAAATTCGACGAAATAACGCAATAATCAATCGCAAGCCCGTGGTATTTGTCAAGTGACGAATTATTTCTCAATACACATAACATTTTTTACCTGAAGAACTGGAACGCAGCGCAACAAAGTTTAATTTTTAAAAAAAGTTGGGCTGCCACTGCTCCTACTGTCTTCAGAACTGGTTTTCAAGCGTAAATAGTCTAAATTCTATAAAATATGTAAAAATTACATAAAATACGTAAAATTGCGGCACAGTATTTTTTATGTATAGTAAAATTATACCTTTTCTGAGCTGTGGTCTAATATTGAGGAATAAGTTTTGCGTCCAATATTTTCTAGTGTAGTTTTTCTTTCTTTGTTTGTTTCTTTCTTTTTTTCCTACATATATATATTTATAAGTTGTTTTCTAAGTTAATTCCTACATCGCAGTAAATGGTTCACCATAGCTACATCATTTGCTCTTTTTAATATCACTGCTCCGAACCATTTCTTGCTCACATTTAAATCGTTTGTTCTATATTCTCTAAGTTTTTGCTTAACACCTAGCTAGAAACCTCCGCATAAATTCATTAAATGTAACAAAAATATATAAGAAATAATGTGGAATATTTGTACCGAAATCTGAAGAGTAAAAAAAAAAACACACTATAGCACAAAATTTGCAAAAAATTTGGCACTTGTTTCGGGATCGCACTAAACCCCTTTTTCAATGCAAAGAAAGCCTTTTCGATGGAAAACATCTGATCAAAGCAAAAACAGATACGCTAAAAAGCATTCGAATAGGTTTAAGTTCTTCCTGTTTTCGTATTCGATAAGAGTTTTCGAAGTAATGATAAAATTGACAATGATAAGCAAACAAACTATATTAATAGCGATCATAATTATAACTAATAATGATAAAAATAATGCAATGAATAAAGCTAAATTCCTTATGCCTGAATACAGATAATTAGTAAGATTATGCAAGTAACTCACTTCCACGCTTTATGTGTGCTTACTTTACTAATATTTGGTAAAGGTATGATGTAAAGTGTGCTTACTTTACATCATACCTTTGGTAGTTTATCTGCGTCTAACATTTCCTTATCAACTTAACTATTTCTAATTCCTTATTAATAACTTGGCTGGTACTATTGTCACCTTAAGGACCTGTACAAAGAGGCACTTATTTCTCAAAAGAAAATTTGCCATTTTATCACATTTCTTTAGGACGACCGCTAAAGGAATGAATTTAGAAAGCGAGGAATATTAGGATAAGATATGAGGCATAAGTGTTGAAACTGAGGGGAAGGGGGAGGCTGCAAACATAACTCGGAATGAACTCAACAGTCCTGTCTGTTGGAGGATTCTTGCTTCTCCAGAGAGGTTGTTTCCAAAGAATAGTGTTTGGAATTCTTTTATTTTGACGAAATAAGAAACAATTTTCTTTTCGACAACAACAGCAAAGACAACAGAAACCATAATAATAATAATAATACAAAAATAGTAAAAATTTAAAAGATTCCGAACTAACTTGTACTGAAACATTTTTTTATTTTATTTATTTGCTTATTTTTCACCTTTAAACTAAACATTCGAAAAATATTTAATTCTCCCACAAGTAGGAAAATGTTGATGAAATTAAATGTCAATGCTTCCTTTCCCCCACTACTATCTAAGCGATTCTTTTGCCTCGGAAATCTTGTTGTCTGTAAGCATTTCGTCTATATTTTAAAGGTCTATGTTATGAACAGTGAAACTTTTTTTGGCAGTACGCCAATCCTATTTTCTGTTTTCTGAATTAGCACTTACTATCGATCTGTAGTTTACGTTTACTAAAGCTAAAGTTTGTAAGTTAAACTTCTCTGTGCTAGTAAAAAGGCGAGATTTCATTTTCTGGCAGCAATCTAAGTAATAGGTTGCAGTGGGGGAAAAAACTAAAAAGTCAAAACGTAATAGAGACTGAAAGCAGTGTTTTGAATTGAATATGAGTAATAGGGTAGGATGGGGTAAAATGGGTCATGGGGTAAAATGGGTCACTTGATAAAAAACTCAAAATAATAGAACTTGAAATTGAAATTTTTTAACCAATATTTTTTATGTTATATTTCAATGTGTTGGCAACATTTTTCATTCTAAGCAAAGTTGGATTCTTAAATATTGGCGACACAAAAAATATATTTTTGTAATTTTTGGATAATAGTGTGCTAAACACGTGGTTTACCAACTTCTGAAAATCTCTATATTTTATAAAATAAAAACCCAAATTTAATGGATTTCCGTACAAAGAAACTTTGTAGAACAATTACAGACGAGCATGTAAAAAAAAAAAATTAAATATTGAATTTTTTACACCAATTTTCCTTGGATGGGGTAAAATGGGTCATGGTTAGGCTTAGCTAGTTTTATTCTATTATTGTTTTAAAATTTGCTCTGCTGCACCTCACTGCAGAAAATTCCTAAATTTAAGCAGTTATATGTTGTTTATTTCATTGAAATTAAATGAAAAAAAAAAATTTTTTTTGAATGTTTTCCCTAAAAAAGATCATGTTGATGTGGTAGAGAGAAGTGACGTTGTTGAAGTGTTCTGTGAACCAATATATAACAATCTAGAACAATATTACTTTAACATTTCAATGTAATTATAATTCAAAATGTTGCTAAATATGTTACTTCCTTTTTGTTTTCAATTTCAAAGTAATAAATAACTGTTTTCAGCATTATTTTGCATAATGACCCATTTTACCCCACGATGGAGTAAATCAGGTCACAACTTTATAAGCTCAGTTAAACAATTTCATAATTAAAAAATAAATATTAAAATGATATAAAATTGATCTAAAGGAGTTCAATGTTAAGATGCAATTAAAAAAAAATGGGTAATGTTTCTGGTTTTGTTGCTATGAAACTTTAAATATGAAAATAGCTAAAAATTGACCCATTTTACCCCACCTGACCCTATCTAGTTTCATGACTTTTGGAATACACGAGAGTGGTCCACCTTTGCTCCAAAATGTCGTAACATTCGAAATGTAGAAGTATTTCAATATTAATTACTGTACATATTTTTTAAGATCAGAAGGGGGTTGGTGTGAGCAATCTGAATAATTCTGTTGTTTTGTAGTTTTCAAGTTTCTCATAAATTTTCTGCAGATTTTTCAATATCAATATACACATTTCCATGTGCAGAGTCATAAAATTACATTCCATAATTGATCGGCGATTAACAAAATAAGGCTTTTACTGTGTAAAATAAACTTTATGACTTATTTTTAATTAATAATTAAGCCTACTTTAATTAATAAAATTTCAAATGAAAGGGATACTGCATTATAAGTGAATATAATTATTACATTCTTTTTTCTATTTACTTTTGTTATACCCGGTTTAAATTTTCTAGTGTAACGCTAAAAGAAATAAATGACCCTGTGGGGCTAGTACGGACACATGGTGATGGGAATACTGTGGACATGCCTATGCAAGCCTAATTCGGCTTTCAGAGGTAACAACATTAAGTAAATAGCCGGAGCATATCAGAAGGCGGCGGAGAGAGTCTGTTTTGACTTAATATGTCCAGCTTTTCAATTGGAATAAATCTTGAACATACATAACTAGTCTTCTATTTTAAAAAAATATATTAAGTATTACGTTAATTAAGATACTTCGGATTAATATTTACTAAAAAATATACGTTTATGGTCAAATTAATTTCATATGCTTTTGCATGCATTTTAAAGGATTGTATTACTTTATAGAAATTAATATTCTAGCTTGTTCACTCTAACTCCACCCCATGAGGTGGTATGGGCAAAAAAAAAAAAAAAAAAACTTAAGAAAAATGTACCGTATTTATGCGAATCTAATGCGCATCACCATTTTAAAACTTTAAATAATAAAAAAATTGTTTGTCGGCGAATAAATTCGGTCAGTTTTGCACTCGAATCTAATGCGCACCCCAATTTTGAATACTACATTTGGCCAGAAACGATGCGCATTAGATTCGCATAAATACGGTGTATATATATATTACGAAGGAATTGTATAGCTAAGTAAGTTGACATATCAACCAAATTAAGGGTAAAGTACAAATTCTGATTTAAAAAATGCTTCATGAGTTTAAAATGATATTTAGTACACTTTTTTGCAAAATTTATGAAAATTGTCCCCACAAGCCCCTTCTTTCCTACTATCCAATCGTGTTTTTATAATTTTTGAAACCATCTTGACACACAAAACGAGTTTTTCCACGCGATCCTACAAGAGTTATCTTCTGCATCCCCTTTACTCTTCTCTGGTATTGTAGTGGACCTTCTACATAAACTATTTTACATTATTAAAACTTTGCCCACACCCCTTCAAAGAACTTTAACTCAACTTTTATTAACTATTCGACATTGGGAAAGAGATGACATAATTAATATTAACATCATTTCACGTTTTTCGATCGTTACGACATTTTGGTGTAAATGCTGACCTTCACAACAGACACCAAAAATTTCGAAATTCGGAATTTTTATTACTCAAAATGAAACACAGCTTTTTGTCGCTGCTACATTTTGATACTTAAAAAAAAGTTTTTTCCTCACTGCACTCTACTGGATGAGCAACTCATCGTTCCCTTTCCCTTCCATCCTCTAGAAATTGCCAACCATCCAGATTGACTCGGCGCCATCTCCTCCAAACAGCCCAAATGAAGAAGAGGAACCTCTAGACGCGGACCAGGTAGACCTCAACTGGGAAGAAGACCAGCAGGAACAGGTAAGGAATAGTATGTCGAGTTGGAATGGAAGAATGTGGTCGAAATTTCGACCCGAACAGTACGTACTGAATATAAGCCTAATATCAGTAATTATTTGGTGTAAAGAGTTCGTATAAAACTGAAACAGAAACACACTAAGGGACCATTCACAAATGATGTCACGCTTCAAGGGGGGGGGTGGTTCGTGAAATTGGGACAAAATGTGACAAGAGAAGGGGAGGGGGTAACAAGAAGTGTGACATCTCTGCTTATGCAACATAGCGTGATGCGTGACAAAGGGGGGGGGGGAGAGGGTCCGCTGAAGTGTGACATTTTGTGACAAAGGGGGGGGGGGGAGGGGGAACAAGCGTGACATCATTTATGAACGGTCCCTAAATGTATTTTGCGAAAAAAAATAGTGGAGCCCTGCTTACCTGGACCCATCATCAACATGTACAGACGATCCTATTTGAAAAACTTTTTAGTTCTTAGTTTTATTACTGAACTGAGTGAGCGTCAATACTAATTTTTATTGTGTTAGCCATTTTCTAATCTGGGAGCCGATATTATAAAATTTTAGTGGGAAAACTGAATTCTTTTCTTTCAGAGAAAAAATTTTTTGGCTCATCTTTTGCAATGTTATTCCAAAAAAGGTCATATCGCTTTTCTTGAAATTTACTAAATTATTTTATTTAACATAAAGTAATAAGTGAAGCATAAAATAAGTCCTTTTTTCAAGTATTTTTTTTTTTTTTTTTTTTTCAGTTGTCTTGAACCTAGGATCGCGTACCTGCCATGTACCGAAGTTCAACCGGCTATCATATTTATTCAGTCCCTGGCCAAATTAATAGAGCTCTACAGAGTTTTTGTAATTTTAGACTCAACTCTCAGTCTGATGCAAAAACCCGCTTTTTACTTATTTGGTCATGTTTTAAATACAATGTTCACACTTTAAAGTTGAAATTCTTCGCTCTTGCATTTAGAAGACCGTCAACAAATTAAAAAGGCGAAAAATGTTTTTTATGATCCTGTATCGTAAAAAGCCGGGAATAAGCTGTAAATTTCAGAAAATTGTTTAATTGCCATGGACAATTAGAGCCAAGGTACTTAGCTAGAGTTAATTAAATAGGTCTTTATTAATTTTAGTTTCGAAAATGATCTTTCTACCATCTTTAGTCACAGGAATTGCAACAAATAACATTAATGCAGTACATACTTCAGGAAAGAGGGATGACATAAAATGATTCTTTATTATTAAATAAATCAGCAAGCTCTCTAATATAAGACGACTTTTTTATTTTATCTCTGAAGGGGCACCGAAAACTGAGAATTTTTCTGCCAAATGATTCAGATATGTCTTTTTTATATACATATTTCAACAATTTCTAGAGCTTTTTTTAGTAGATCAGTACTTTCTTGGTCTCGGTTAAATTGCGGTAATTTCTCGAGCGTCAGTAGCTCGGCCAGGGCCATCAAAGTACCGTGGAAAAAAATGAAGCAACCAATAGATGCGTTGTAAAATTGATCCTTTTCTTGGAATGTGTTTAAATATTAGAAATTTATTTGAATTTTTATATGGTCTTTAGTTGTGTCTAACTTTAATTTAAATACTTTTATAAAATTTGTCATTTTTGCTAAAAATGTGAGGTTACTTCCGAGTTAACAGCCTCTAGGGCTGAGGGCCCCAACGAGCCGAAGGCCCGGGGCATTTTGCCAGCTCTGCCACCCTATTGTTACGCCAGTACACAGAACAATTGCACATTTCAATTAAACTATTTTCTGAAATCTACAACTTACTCTTGGATTTTTACGATACAGGATCATCCAAATTTTTTTTCTCCTTTTTCAATTTGTTGACGGTCTCCTAAATGCAAGAGCGAATAAATTTCAGCTGGAAAGTGTGAACATTGTGTTTAAGACATGACCAAATAAGTAAAAAGCGGGTCATTGCATCAGACTGAGAGTTGAGTCTAAAATTACAAAACCTCTGTAGTGCGTCCAGTAATTTGGCCAGGAACTGTATGTTGTAATAACAACATAAATAAATATGAATGCTGAAATCAATGTTTTTCGTAACCAATAAAGGAGTTAATTGCCAGAAACATTTGAATTCATTCAAGGTTTTCTCTAACAGTCAGCGGTATTTACTGGGATGAGTACTATTTATTTTGCTCCAAAACTATTCAGAATTATAGCTTTGTGTATCTAAATATGAAAATTGTTTCAATAAAAAAGAAAAAGCTAGTGGTCCTAAGTAAGTCTAGTAACCAAGACCATTTGTGAAGATTTTAACAAACCCTCTATTTCAATGGTTTCTAACCCTTTCCAGTTCGTGACCCCTTTTCATGTCATTTACTACCCCAGATATGTACACTCGGGCATAAATATATAGATGTTGGTTGATTTTCAGTTGTCTAGGGTTACCAGCAACTGTTCTCAATAACACAAAAAGTAGAAAGAACTAAATGAACTATAGTTGCAACACGTACTATGTACGGGTAATTATTCTAGCTATTCTAACATCTTCGGCCGGAACCTCCTGTCCGATTATTATAATGAATTTGCACACTCAATGCCGACTCGCGTGTCCATTCAAGACCACATCTCGTCCACCACTCATTATTTAATCCCGCTTTCTCAGCGGATGTCGCTACTGTCGGTTCAGAAGTATACATTCGCTTTTAAGTATTCCCCCCCCCCCCCAGATATAGCATATGTTTTGCTGGATAACTCATGTAATTAAAAAGTTTTGTTCATGAGTAACATCCAAAATGATTGCAGAAATCACTAACCTGATACTTATCGCTTATATTACTTTTTACGATAGATTTTATGACCTAAGTATTGATTTTCTGTTTACCAAAAAGCATGGAAGAATATAGACGTGTATATAAAAACCAAGTATCAAAACACGTAAAAAACAAATGCATAAAACACATTCGTATATATTTTAAGATAGAAATAATATGTCGCGACCCCATGGAAATTGTTTTGCGACCCCGTTTGGGGTCGCGACCCACAGGTTTGGAATCATTGCTTTATTCTATAAAAGTTATTATTTTATTGTTTGTAATAACCTCTAGTGGATTGCAATTGGTTTATGACGATTTGTACATACCAGTTTCACACTTTTAAGCAGTTCAGTGACTACGTTAGCGTATTAAAAAAAAGGTGGCCCTGGATACACAGGTCTTTCAAACACGTGATTTCTCGTGCCTCAAAATTTTTGGGAGAGAAGAAGCTATTCGTGTAACCGAAACTTGAGACACCGGGAAAATGTTTTTTGCGTTCCTTATGAAAGGCAGCTAATGAAAGAGAGGGAAACGCGAAAATTCTTTGAAGGAAAAAGCTTGATTTTATCTTGCCGAAAGAGATGATTACCTGTCAAATAAGCTCATGCCTCCTTATTGTAAAACAAAAAGAGAAAGAGGATACGCAACAGTTTTCAATTGTAACAAAGGGAACTTGGGAAAGTAGATTAACCCAATAGCGTGAAGGAAAGAAAATGTCCATCTAGTCAAACGAAAGAAAATCAGAAGAAGAAAAAAACTTTAAAAGAGGGCAGCGTAAACTATCGAGATAAGAGGAATGACCTATGAGTTACCAAAAAAATCCATTCCGTTATATATGTGAGTTTGGGACATCCCGAAAACTTCGAGAAAAATAGAAAATCGAGATAAACGAGAGTCAACTGTATGTAGCATCAAGTTCAACTCTAGTAGTCCTTCCAGTCTAAAACAATTTTCTTCCGTCTCAGTTTTTTCCCTTCTCAATTTTGTTCCTTTTAACATTTCAACCGCTTGAAGCACGAGTTTTTTTCAGAAAACTGGTAAAAGGTCGATTTTTTTTTTTTTTTTTGACTGTAAATGAATATATAGGTATAGTATAAATTGTTTTTGGAAATTTCAGTGGTAGGTGGGTTAACTGCTTATAAACTAGAAATATACCTCAGAATTGATGCAGCTAGAAGCAAAGAGGTGTCGTGTACATAACAAAAACACGACTTTGAGTGAAACGACTGGTGAAGTTTGAATCATATAGGAGCTTTCGTATAATAATGTTTTTAATCACGCTGGGCAGCAGAATCTGTCAAGGCAACCACTAACAAATCTTGCTTCAAAAGAGGTAGGTGTGTTTCTTATTATTTGTACTCTAGTTGTCTCAAAATGCTGATTATGGTTACTCACACCCTTTTGGTTTTAGACGCATAAATTGTTGCTTTAAGTATTTTTTTAAATTAGAAGTGATGCGTTTTTACGGTTCGAGCAACTAATAATATTTTAACAAAAGTAGCATAATAATATACAAGAAAACGTTCGTGAAACTTGGAAAATTTTCAGGCATTTTATATGCATTGAATTCATTCGAAATCATTACTAAGACTTCATGTCAATTTAAACAAATAATTCAACCTCCTTTACGCAAACGATATATGTTTTGTAACTTTGGTTTTCTGTCTTCAGGAAGTAGCGTCAGAATCCGACGATTTGAGAGAATTTCTGAAGCTATACATCGAAGATCTCCTGTTGCAAGCCATGGTCATCGCCCAAAAAGTAAGAATTTATGTATGACAGAATTCCCCTCCCCCCATTGCGATATATTTTCATACTTCTCAGCTGGTCCTTCACTCACCATATCAGTTATAAACGCCCCAACTCACAGAAAATAATCAACGGCCGACGAATAAACATTTTTAGTTGAACATGGAACATATGAACCAATAAGTTAGGTTTTCTTATGCAGCAAAACGGGAATGGAGAAATAAGGAAAGCTCAATATCATTGCTCGAGCAATGGACTAAAATTGAAAAACTATAGGCACGAGAGTTTAGCTATTTTACATTTGCTGTTATGCAATATGATATTCTATGGTTCACAGTTTTTTTACTTTTTATTCGGAGAGATGTAATTAACTATATTAATATTACCATTTAAAAAAATAAGTATGTAAATTTAATATTTTCCATCATTTTTCCGAATTCCGTATATTCTGAATCACGTTAGCTTTTTGATGCTTCAAGTTAAAACATAAAAACCTACCATTACAGTAAAACCCTGTTATACCGCGCCTCAGTATACCGCGGTGACTATCATGTCCCCCGGCGTTTAAACCACCCTTTATCATTGACATTTGAAGGTAATTCCTTATTTTCCATTGTAAATAAATCCAGCCCGAGCACACAAATATTCTAGCCAAAGAACACGCACCCCCCCAAACGCACTATTGTGATAAGCGTGCACCTTCGCCCTGACTTGCTTCTCTTGACATGGGCGGTGCTCAATCTCTCAGAGACTGTCCAGTTCAATGCTTAACTATTCCATTTTCAGAAGTCTAGTTATGCGTGTGTAACTTCTCTTATAGCGCAACTTTTATAGCAAACTTTGTATTCCAAATTCTTTAGCAATCCTGAAAAGTAAACATATTCCCCGGTGTGAAGTGCGTTCCTCCCCTTCCAAATCTAATTTTTTCTTAAAACCTCTCCCTCTTCACAATTCCATGTTGGTAACATAAAGAGATTTTTAAAAACCTTTTTTATCGGAACTCAGTTGGTTTGTAACCTATCGCTCGATAGACTGATTGCGCAGCTGAGATGTGTGCTTCTTGCACAGCAATTACAGTGAATAAAATGGCAGCAAAGAAGAAAAGAAAAAGATTATACTATAGGGGGAAGAAAAGTTACAAGTAATTGATAAAATTAAAAATGATGCAACAAAAGCGAGTATTATTTCGCGAATATGGTTCCGCGGTATAGTTTCACTATACCGCGGTTATGTTACAACGCGGGTGCCAAACATGTCCCCCGACATCCGCGTTTTACTGTATTCATATTTTACTCTCTAACGTATTGAGAACACAGATGTAAACCCAATTGCTTGAATACTCATTTTCTTATGCATGAGTACACTTTTAGTCCCACCTACACTTGGCAATTTTCATTTTCTGTGGGCATCTAACATTGTTTTTTTTTTCTTTCTAATATATTATCTGAGTACTAAGATGAATGTTTTACTGCCTGATGACACAAGTGTATCTAATCCTTTTTGCGCAGAAGTTACAGTTCGTTGGTGTGGCGGAAGAGGACGAGTCCGAAGACGAGGCGCTGCAGACGGACTCCTCACTCGTGCCGGCCCCACCCACTCCGGAAGGATCCGAAAAGGAGGCGGAGGAGGAGGAAGACGACGAAGATGCCCGGATTCGTGAAGCCGCAGAAAAAGTTGTGGAGGAAGTGCTATCCAAGGCTACTGAGTTGGTCGCTCAACGACTGGAACAACTGGCCTCCTTGGAGTTTCCGGTATGAGAGATGCTATACAAACTTTTGCATTTGAAAGGGAATGCAATTCTTAGATCTTGTGGTTAAATTCTAACAGGAAACTGAGTTTGCATACAACATTTATCGGTGTTGCGTATGGTTTTCAGCATAATGGATCAGCATTTCTCAATGCCCATAGCCCACTTTGAAAAGCTAAAATTCATCGTGACTCGTTTTCAGACAAATAAACGTTCTTGAATGCGATGACATTTCCCTTCCCTTTTTTGAGCTTTAAACGTTGGTTTTCTTTTCCTTTTCTCAATTTTACCCCTTTCAAATATAAAACGTTATCACGACTTAGGGATCATTCATAAATGATGTCACGCTTCGAGGGGGGAGGGGGGTTCGGGAAATGGTGACAAACTGTGACAAGGGGAGGGGAGGGGTAACAAGAAGTGGGACATCATGCTTATTCAACATAGCGGGACGTGTGACAAAGGGGGGGGAGGGGGTCAAATATATGGGAAAAAAGAGTGACATTATTTATGAACGGTCCCTTGGCGGTTATTCATAAATGATGTCAGGCTTCGAGGAGGGGAGTTAGAAAAATTGTGACGGTTTGTAGCAAAGAATGAGGAGGGGGTAACAAGAAGTGTGACATTACACAATTTTGATTGATATAAAAACATTTAAAATCACAAAATTAATTTTACTTTTAAAGTTTTTTTTATTTTCATAATTTGATTTTAAATTTTTTTTGATTTTCATAATTTTTTAAGTTTTTTTGATTTTAAATTGTTTTTTTTTTGATTTTCATAATTTGATTTTAAAGTTTTTTTGATTTTCATAATTTGATTTTAAAGTTTTTTTGATTTTCATAATTTGATTTTAAAATTTTGTTGATCATTCTGTATTTTAAACACCGATGCCTATTTACTTCTTTTTAAAAGTTTAAAAGGATTTTTTAGGCACTTTCGTTTTTAAGATAAAATTGCGTGAGCGTGAGTCATTTTTTCGGAATTTGAACAATTAATATATTTTACTGTTCCATACTTATTATCTTTTCTGTTGTGAACCTTAACCTCATTTTATGCAAATTAAGTACACACGTAATCATTATTATTATTATGCTTACAAATGTCAATAAAATTTCAAAAATAAATTTAGAGACATGAGCTAGAGCGCAGTGCTTTGTTTCGGAACTGCAAGCACATATGCTTATGTTATAGGGATCATTCATAAATGATGTCACGCTTCGAGGGGGGGGAGGGGGTTTCGTGAAATTGTGACAAAGTGGGACAAGGGGAGGAGGGGGTAACAAGAGTTGTGACATCATGCATTATGGAACATAGCGTGACGCGTGACAAAGGGGGGGGGGGAGGGGGCCCGCTGAAGTGTGACATATTGTGACAAAGGGGGGTAGAGGGGTCAAATATATGAGAAAAAAGCGTGACGTCATTTATGAACGGCCCCATATAGCGGGACATGTGACACAGGGGGGTCAAATATGGCGACATCATTTATTGACGGTCCTTTTCTGAGAAGTAAACTTTAGCTTCATGAACTTCGTTGTGCCTGATTACTATTTTCGAACTGAAATGTGTTTATATCCCTCACCTTTGGAAGTGAAAATTATCAATTACTAGTGATATCCACACGGCGGTGACTGTGCTAAAAGTTTAAAAAGCGTCGCCTGCAGCGACGTTGAAGAACATCAGCACTCCCCCCTGCCCTGAAAAATGCGCGGTTTTATTGATTTAGTTTGAATAAATATTGCTGCCTAAAGATAAAAAAAAACTTCTGGGTAGTAATATTTGAAGATTATCTCAAAAACATTCTTACGAAAGAGGATATTTGGTAATATTTTTCCTAAAATTTATTTACAGAGCATAAGGTAAAACCTGATGAGATTTCACGGTCGGAGAGATAGCGCACTTGAAGTTTGGGGAGAAAGGGAATGTGTGAGAGCACCCTATTTCAGGTAGTTGTACAGCCACAACAGCACAGTGTCTACTTGAATTCATGCGTTTTTACTCTGAAAATTGTATGACACAACGTTGTTTTCATTCCTTGTTTTACAAATGCAATGAGCTTGAATTTTCATTGTTCCTCTGATTTTCATTTGGATGTGAGGGCTGCAAGATACTTTTTAAGCAAACGCTTTTCAGCTATTTTGACAATTGGCTCGCAGTTATTCTTAATATAATCTGCTTATTATCGAAAGCCATTTTCAGTGCTTTGGTGGGTGAGACTGCACACTCAAGTGCTCAATCTCTGAGGAGAGATGCGAAAAGGTAGTGTCTTAGTTTTGTTCCTGCTGTTTTAAATTACAGCAAAACAGGGAAATAGTGATGGAAATGCATGCAGAAGGAATGAAGTCTATAATATTCACCAAAGGTTTGGCAAAAAATTAGCGTTTTCATGTTTTTTAATCATGTTTTTCCAATTGTACGCCAACTCTACCGGCTTTACCTTATACGCAGATGATCTAAATCTTCTCCGTTGTTCAAAGAAAATTCTCTGAAAAAAAGAAATATCATTATAAGAGTTAAATAAGCCCAAAAATATTTTTTGCATACTTTGACTATGTCGTTTGAATATCATTTTATTTATTAAATAAGTTTATGAAATTTTATATTTACTTTTAAGAAAAAAGTAATGTTCTCGATTATTCTCCAAATTTACACGAATAACTCAAGATTTTTCTTTCTTTTTTTCATTGTTTGAATATTTGAGATTGATGAATGACTATGAAATAATTTTCGGAACAGAAACCTACGAATTTTCGGTAAGGAAATACCATTGGCTATTTCCTACAACAATAAAAGCAAATTTTTCACTCATAGCTCTAATAAAATGTAAATATTATTTCAATTATATATTTTTTAATTATTTCAATTATACATTTATTTTTGTCAGCCGGCATGGTAGCGTCGTGGTAAGGCGCGGAACTCGTACGCCGCAGGTCAGAGGATCGTGCCTGGCTGTGTCGGTGGATTTTCGAGATGCAGAAAATCGTCTGCGCCCATGTTGTACGATTATGCGGCATGTAAAAGTCTTGCTTAAAGGAAGATTAATCAAAAAGTACCACCACTGCTTCCTCTTCAGACCTTTCTTACTCTATAATTTTAACATAAAAGCGTCCTTTTTTATTTTTCTTTTCTTTTGTCTCTTTGATAACTACGTACTAACATTTTTTTATCGCAAAACGGCACTGAAGAATTCCAATCTGTACAAGTTGGTAGGAGTATCTTTGTGTATTTCAGGGCATACCCAGCTTTCAGTTTGACATGGTCAAATCTGCTCCGCCTAGTCCCGAACTCGAAGATGAGTCGCCTCCTAATCAGAAGAAATGGACGTTCAAACTAAACGACGAGGACGCGAACGAAGACGAGAAAGCAACTTCAATTTGTCTTGCTGAGAAGGAGTCCTGGGTATTGCAAAGCATTTTTTGTGCTGAGTCACACTTGCACGCTTCCCAGTCCTAATATATATATGTGATTTGCCTCATTCGAAATAAGAATTGATTCATCCCTTAGTTGGCAATATTTTTATCTTTTGAGTTTGCACTATTTGCTGATTTTGCTTTTGTCGTATTTTATTTTTTTTCGTACCAAAAGAAAAATTGGAGTCTTCGTTTTTTTAGATTTATTGATTTGTTAAAACCTTTTGCTTTGTGGTGACTTTTTACTTACGTTTGCGCTTTTTGTGATTCATTTTCTGTTGCTTGATTTTTTCTCGCGTATAAATTTTTTTTTTTTTTTCCCAAACAATGAATGGCATGTGTTTTAAAATATCTGGTTAAATAATTTCTCTCGTTTTTATAGTTTTTTCACTAGTGCTACATCTTATTGTGCATTCCTTAAACCACCGTTTCTCCACCTTTATAGTACTGCGACCCGCTTAAAAGCTGATGTATAACAAGTTCCGCGACTCTCTAGCTCCAGCGATTTATTTGTACAGTACTGAGATTTGTTACATTTGAACATAATTTAAGATTTTTTATTTAATAAAAATATATTTTTTAGTTATTTGGTCTATTTTTACCTGAAAGGGACCCCATGGTTGAGAAACGATGCTTACTTCTAGAATGATATTCTTAGCTTTAGAATGTAAAAAGAAAAGAACTTTTTAATGCTCAATGTTAAGCCATTTAAAATTTCATCTTAACCCAATTTATGTATTTATTTATTTTCGTAATCACTGTACTCTGCTGTGCGAAAATCTGGCACCGATTAAACATTTCTTAAACATCAATGATATATTTTATAGCAATACAATTCCATGCAAGGAGGTGAAAAAGATTTTATTATCTACTCTCGCATTAAACAATCAAATTACATTCTAGTTCGGTAAGTTTAACCCCTTAACGTATCTGCCCGTGTCTGACCCGGGCGAAAGTTACCGGAAAATTTGGCCATGCCCGTGCGGAATTTTATTTCGAATGCCCGTCTGAGGTCCGTTCGCACTTTGCTTGTACAATATTTTTTCTCTATGTAACTTTTACCCCACCCCCCACAACCTGAAGTTGCAAAGAATAATTTGCACTATACTAGTTTTTCAGAAAAAAAAAATGACACTTTTCGTTCTCTAAGCGGAGCAGTGAGTTCAACACAATTCTACAAATGAAAAAGATATTTTGGATGCAAAGCCATGCTTTTTTTGCTGTAATTTTCACCAAAACATGGGTTCTTACAGAGTTTCATAAATTAATTTTCAATTTGATCTTAAGCATGTTGCTAGTAAAGCTATGCATAAGTAATAACATTTTTGCCCATTCTGTCATGAATTATCCCTATATCATATTAATCGATACGAGGAAAGAAAAAAAACATGTGTCAAATGGAACACATTGGGTGATTTAACTTAATTAAATATTTTAATCTTGAGAAATTTAATGAAATGTTCATTCTTTATTCGAATTTGGCGACTTTGATGGGCTTTAACAAATTGTTTTACTCGCGAAGATTTTTTATCTTTTTTTCGTGTGCGCGTTACATAATCTCAAAATTCAATATGAAATGTGATCCGATTGTTAAATGATTTGATTTACTTTCTGGTTCTTTTAAATGCCTTTGAGATTTCCTGGAATTGTAACTTTAACCGTATTTGGATCATACATACTTCCTGTACCGAAATTTAACTAGTATTTCCTGTTTCAGATAACTTTTGACGATGCACCCGAAGATGTGAGAGATGCGGCCACGCGCTTCATCAAAGAGATAGTCGGCAAAGCCGTTGCCATGGCGGAAGAGGTGAGCTGTATTTCAGACAGTACAACTCATGATGTGCAGTTTAGTTATCCATTTTGCTTTATATTTGGACGTCAATGTGGTTTGCAAGTTATTACTAGGGGTTAATGCATCAGCTCTAATTTTCTAAGTTTGTCTCTATAGTAGGGAACAAAGCCGGGCCCGTCGGGAGAGTTTCGGGTTTTTAAACATGGCCTTAGAGAAAGAAGGCCTACTGACTACTAGAATGAGTCGGGGAAACTGATCGCGGTAATTAATTATGTGGAACCAATGACGTGCGCAGACACGTCATTTGCTCTACATAGCCATGCTCTCTTATTGCTAAACGCATGCAGTCGTCCAATCCATCATTAAAAATTACATTACCACAGAGGATCATAATTTGTTGATTGCGCTGTGACATGATCTGTTCCCTTACATGGGAAGTACCCCCCAAAGTCTGCTTGCTGGTTTTCTCTCTCACTGGTCATGTCACAGCCCAATCAATAAATCAGAGTCCTTTGTGGGAATGTAATATTTTTCGTGATGAATTGAATAACAGTCAATCAGTTTGTTTTGAGCAATATAAGAGCGTGGCTATGTAAAACCAATGAGCCAATGACGTGTCTGCGCCAATAGTTCTACGCAATTGATCTGTTCCCCTGCCTGTGACGTCTCATTCTACCAGGCTCCTCATCTTTCTCGAAGGTCACGGTTAAACTTTCTTCATCTTTGTATTTTATACATATTCAGTAGACACATAACCATTCGAAGTATAAAATCTAAATTTTCTTAAAATTAAACTGAGCACCTACTAGTCATTTTCAGAGATTTTTTTCACATGTCATTCATTACTTTTGAATTTTGTTTGCTGTCCTCTTCTTATATACCCCCCCCCCCCCTCATTTAAAGAAATGTTCTTCTCCTAACATGTTTTCCTTTTTTCGTCTTACAGAAAGCTGTCCCTACCGTGCCCTTCAACTTTGGTAAGTATGCAATAGTTTTCCTGATTCATTGGAATGTTATTATGAACAAAAATACATACATCCGAAGTTACTGTCTTGCAACTAGTAATTAGACCTGAGAAAATGGAGCTAAACTTCTCCCCTTGAAAATGACTCATAAAAAGGAAATCTTCTATACTTAAATAGGCAAAGACAAAACAGTTAGAACCATTTTATCCTCTGTTTTTCAATCGATTTTTATTACTTTTTTTTTTTTGTAGCTATTGTTTAGTAGGTATTGACGAGCTTTAGTGATATCAATTAAAAATTTCGGAAACAGTTTATTGTTAGTTTATTTTTTCCCCTTTTCTTTTGTCAGGCAAGCCTCATTCATAATTCTAATGCTACATACTGTCGTAGATAGTAGATGGCAATGCACCTTCGTCGAGTAAATTATTAGGTGATAAATATGCAACTCATAGTAAAAAAAAAAGGCTGTTGCCACTAAGCAGTATATTAAAAGCAGTTATAATAATAGTTTGAGTGATGAATGTCTCTGAAACAATGGAATGAGAAATGAAAATGGCGTAAGGAATGGACGAAAACATTTAAGTTTTAGTCAATTGCTGTTCAACTTAGTACGAAACCGGCAGAAGTACAAGCGGCTACTCCACTTAAAGCAAGTAGTCCACTTAAAGCAAACGTATTGTACAATACGTTTGCTTTAAGTGGAGATAATCAAAACAAACTCGACGTCATAATCGTGAAATTTAATGAATAATACTTATATAATTACATAAATAGCATACTGTTTTCAATGCTAAATTTAATTATCACTGTCGAACTTCGACAGTTGGACGAACTGTAGTTTAAGTAAATGCGCTATTTTTTATGTGGGCTGTGGAAAGACTCGCAATTTCATATACACTCCCTAAAATAATTATTGAGTGGCTACCATAGGAGAATTGAAATTACTTTACAACCAAGCACAAACGTTTCAACATCGACTAATGCTCACATATGTCCTCTTAAAAATACTTTTACGTATTCTGATCAAATAAATCTACATTCCCGTGAAAACTTAAAACAGCAAAGTACAATTGATAACCAAATTATCGCATTGACATTCGCAATAGATTCAATTGCGATAAAAGAATTGGCTGGATTTGAACGAGGTACGACGTTTATACCTCGTTTATGTCGCGCTCCCGAAGAAGACGTCTATTCTATTCAAGATGCTTCTAGCATCATATTGAGAGGTCTGCGCTTTGTTTCTGTTGGATCTCCCAATTTTGAACAGCAGCTCCCAGATAAGAGGGCGACACCTAGGTTGGCAACTTCGAGTTTACGTGCACCAGCGCCCATACGAGTTTACGTCCCCCCCCCCCCCCACCCTCCCGAAGACGTCCCAAAAGGGTGCGAGACGCGCCACTTACTAGTGTAGTTTCTTAGTGTCAAAATGATCAATATTGTTTTTTGAGGAGGGGGAGAAGTAAAGAAATGAAAATTATGATTGTCGACTCATTGCAGATACTGGAAGCTTCAGAAGCGCTTGTATTTTTTAATTTTTTGCCACATGATGTCATTTTTATCTGTTCTCTTCAAAATATTATCTTGAAATCATCATAGTAGTTGGCCATCTTAAAATTAGTATATAATATTGAAAACTAAAACATTTGATGTTCATAATCTGTAAAACTGTATTTGAATTCTAGAATATGACTTAATTTTTTGGTCAAGAGATCGTCAACTTGAGACAAAATTTAATTATTGTATAATTTAGACTTTTTAACTATACCAGACTTTACACTGACTATATATTGTTTGAAGATATACAGTTCTTATGTATTTTTAAACTCTTGAACATTTTAATTTCTCATGTATTGATTTCGTTTCTTCCAGAAGACGTAGACCTAATAAAGACGTCTGGTCCTTGGTATATCCGGGCCAGAGAGGCTCTAGTGAGGGTTCTCCGCACTGCCTGCTTCTGCACACCTCGGAGGCACGATTCCTGAACTTTAAATTTTCGACGAACAGACTTTGTTCGGTGTTCTTTCTAGTTCGTGTTGGATCCTCCAGAGAAACAAGTCCTCTGCGGCTCAGAAATTAGACTCCATTCAATGTTTCGCTCGTTCAAATCGTCCTGACCGCCAATACCAGATTTCTGCAGTCATGACGTGCATTATAAGAACATGTATCAGAAGGAAATCTACCTTATTTAAAACACGCTTAATCGTTTCCCAGAAACAACTACTTGCTTATGTGTTGCCAAGGTTTTTATAACTGCGAAAGATACCGTGGTGAAATTTAGTTTCTAAGCTCAATTACATTTCATCATTAGATCTTTTGAATGAAAAATACTTGGAGAAAACTCAAAAGAGAGAGAGAGAGAGAAATTGATGTCGTGGTGATTCTCTGAATGGGTGCAAGAGGTGGTGAAAAATGATGTTCTTGACAAAGGAATTTTTATTATTGTACCTACTACTATTAATAAATTCCAGATTCTGTAATCAATCGGACTAGCGGATAAAATCCTGAAAGCAAATTTTACAGTTACCTCATTCTTAAGCGACATGTGATCTAATTGCTAACACAAACTTTTATCTTGAAACTTTTATTCGTTCGGTGGAAAATGTTTGTTGAAAAGTGTCTCTGGTAAAATTATTAGCCGCACAACAAATTTTTCATAATGTTAAATGCTCAGTTTTATGTGAAGTTCCCTTTTTAGCTTTAAGGTAAAAGTAAGAAAAAGATTGAAAGAAGGCTTAAAAAATCGTTAGAGACAAGAAAAATCGAAAATAAATTAAATAATTAAATAAATATTGAAAAACAAATTGAAAATAGGGTTTTGAGATGGGGGAAAATATGTGTTAGTCTATCTGTCCGTCTATCGGTCTCCCCACCCCCAATAGCTTGTGAAGGAATTGTTTGATTCGAAAGATTTTTTTTTCTTTTTTTTTTTGCATTCTAAAGATCTGGGCGAGGAAATCGTATTTCCATATTTAACTTTTCGATTTGAACAATTTTTCGTTAAATTTTGAACAGTTCAAAAATTTTAACTTTAGCGCCTATGGGCAGAAATGAATCAAATTATGTAAACTCTGGGCATAAGATCCAAGTCCCTTTGAACGAACCTATTGGAAAATGCTCTCAACGGAAACATAATATATAATATATAGCATGTAAACTATTTTGTGAAATGTACAGAATATTCCCAGCTTTTAACAATGCAGGATGGGGGGAAAAAATGTCTTTTTTGGTGCACACGTGATTGAATTTTTACTGGAGAGTGCGTGAATATTGTTAAAAAAACTTTACCGAATAGATAAAAACGGAACTTCACAGACTACGCATGATCCATATAAACATTTAGTGCATCGGTTAATTTTGCCTGGGACTGTATTAATTGTTTAGAAAGAAAGAAAACAAATCATTTTGAAATTAAACTTTCATTTTTACATGCTGTTTACTGCAAAATCGCAGCCCAGACACTAAACATATATATATACATATTAATATAATTATCAATTCAATCTTCATTCGGCCAATTGTTATAAACAGATAACTTTGTTGCTGCCTTTTATAACATGAGATTGATGATGGTTATTCGAGTCTAGACAGAATTTGTTTTTAGAAACTGGACGCAAAAGTAGGTTCTAAGTGACTAATTAAGCATCAACTGAAATTTTTTCATTTTTCTAACGAGACGATTCTGCCATTCTTTTAAAGGTTATTGATACATGTATATATATTTATTTATGTAGTAAAACAAAATTAGTTAAACGTTAATATTATACAAGTTACACACTTTTAAAAATAAGCAAATTTAAAAACATTATTCCAATAAGGATGAAAATTAATGTAGTTCATTAAAACAGACGTTGAGTTATTAAAAGCATGACGTTTTGATTATTGTGAGGCTGAAATGTCAGCTCATGAATACATTTTTGCCAGTTCTGAACAGAACTTTTATCTTACCTTGAATTTACTAAACTTTTGACGGTTTTAAACTTCCCAAAGCATCTACTAATAACAATGTGTGGTTTATTTTTGTTCAAGAATTTGAATTATTTTGTAATAGACATTGAAATGACGATGCAAACAAGTCTTCAGCGATGTCTCTTTAAAAATCGTTTGAGGTTATCTTAAGCATTCGAAAATTAGAAGAAATAACTACTGTGTGAAATCTTGCACTATAATATCGCTGGTTGAATGACGGAAAACTTATAGGTATTTGTTCGATTACAAGTGTTATTAGTTGTTGTTGATTAACAAACAGATGAATGGACTTCGATGTTTTTAAATGTTTTCTTGTTGCGCTTCTCCTGATGGTATCTGAATTGCTTCGAATGAAGTTCGGCTTATTTTTCCTTCACTCTAAAAGCAAAGCTAAAATCTAGATTTTGGAAATTCTGGTGTGAGAACGTTGAGCTTCTTAACCCCAGAGAACAGACCAAATGGACTTCTATAAATGAAATATTTTCCTAAGGCCATTAATCAAAAGTTGTATGTATGCTATTGAATGTTTTTAAATTAGTGTTGAATATGAGATGGAGAAAGAAGATAAATATAGACGTCAAAAAGTTGTGTAGAAATCTTTCCTATCCTAGGTGTCGTTTCTGTACTAAATGCCGTCTTTTGTGTCAAAAATTGGAAAGGACCTGAATGTACATGTTGACCCATGTCAATTCAATTTATGCCTTCGTATGCCAAGCAACGTACTTTAACTTTTTTTCTTTTTATACACAGATATTTTTTTCGAAATTTTTTGATGTACATAATTAATGATCTGAAAATACCCAATACCCAAATAAATTTAGTTTAAATGTAAACCAAATGAATTATATGAAGAATTTTACCGACTGAAATTTAAGAAAGGATGGACTAATAAAAATGTAAACAGCACAACAATCAATAAAATACTGTGTTATTAACTGTGTACGTTCCACTTATTTATGGTTTCACCATTTTTGAAGGTTAGTCTATATAATATTTTTTCATGAAATATATTATATGTAACATGTTTGACACATGGCGGGAGCACTGAAGCAGTGCTCCCGCCAACATGTTCAAAAGTAAAATTTAATTCCCTATCGATCGAGTGAAAGTTAATTAAGTAACAAACTTAGAATCTGGGATATTTTAACATCAATTAGGATACGGAAAAGCAGGGACCTGATGAAAAAAAAACGTAAAATGCTGGAAAACTTAGATTGGCAGGATGTTAAATCGGGGTTTCACTGTCGATATGAAAACTTTTCACTTATAATGTGACAAAATAATGATAAATGATGAATTCTTGAAATTGTTGTAAATGCTATCCTTTTTTAATACAAATGATGAATGGCGAATTCTTGAAAATTATGTGAACACTGAAGCAATGCCCCGTCAACATGATCAAAAGGAAAATAAAATTCTTCATCGATGTAGTGAAAGTTGTTTAGTACTTTTTTTTTTCGCAGTTAATGAATATTATTTTTAAGAATAGATACTATGTTACTAATAAGTTTCATAATCTGTTAACATCTTAAATTTTTTAGCCCAGTGCTGGTAAAACGTAGATTGGTGGAATGTTAAATCGGGGTTTTACTTAGATATGAAAACTTTTCACATATAATATGATAGAATAACGATAAATGATGAATTCTTGAAATTGTTGTAAATGTTATACTTTTTTAATACAAATGATGAAAGGCGAAGTCTGAAAAATTATGTGAACGATGCACATTTACTCGAGTGAGTATATTTAGAAATAATAATGAATATTTAAGTAATCACAAAACATTAAGCAAACATTACAAATTTACATAATGCCTCAATTATTTAAAAAATTCTTTATTTAAAAATAACGTACTTATTTTATTTTGAATGTGTGTATCATGGGAAGTTGCAACCGTCTGCCCCTATAAATTCACCACTAAAGCAATGCCCCCGTCAACATGTTCAAAAGGAAAATTAAATTATTCATCGATCGAGTGAAAGTTGTTTGCTACTTGTTTTTTGCATTTAATGAATATTATTTTTATGAATAGATACTATGATACTAATAAGTTCAATAATCTGTTAACATATTAAATTTTTTAGCCCAGTTGAAATCGATATATATTGTTTAAGTAGGCCCAACAACATTTTAAGAAAGAAAATCACCTCTCAAAAAGAAATTTTTCACCTCTCCATGAAACCATGGGAGATTTCAAGCAAAAAAAAAAATCGGAACTTCAGACAAAATTTTGGGAAAAAGTATGCACCATCAATTTAAAACAAAGTATATAGATTAATAATTCCCTCCCCTCTCAACACAACAATACATTGCAAATATATGTATATATATTAGCTCAAAAATAATTCTTTAAGTAATTAAATGAAAGGTCTACTATATTCCAGAAGTTTTTTTTTTCTGAAAAAAATTGTATTGAATTTTTTTAAAAGTAGTACTACTAACTATTTTGCTTGTTCGTAGGTAGCAAGAGAAGCAGATATTAATTGTAAAAGAAATCTTATGATTAATACATTAAATTTTTTTCGGAAAACCGTTATTTTTATTAAAACTTTCGGAAAAGGTGCTCGACAATTTTCGGAAATGTCGGAGAATTTCGGATCAGAATCACCCATGCAGTAATCATTATATGCTACTGATGTAAACTTTTGGTAACTGCAATTTTTAATGGATTGTGTTAGGCATCATTAAAAAATAAATTCGTTAAAATAATCGATCAAATCACAAAATACTTTTCAAAATGGGTCAGTTAAAACACTGATTTTCGTTACATGCAAGGCACTTGGCCTCGCCTCATGGCTCAAACGATGTTTCGTTTACATTCAACCGCGGAATTTCTAACCCACTTCACTTCATTTCTTGAAACAGCTCGTAAGGAGTAAAGAAAATACTGGAAAATTAATAGTTAATTGTTAAATTTAAAAAAATAGTAGGTCGAATTTCAAAAAAACGGCTTCGTCTTGCAAAGCATCAGGCTATAATAGAATTTTGTGCAAAGTTTTGTAATCGTACGTTGCGTAGATTTTGCTGTAGAGCGCGCAGCCACAACGTCAAAAGTTCATTTTATATATATAGATAGATGTTTGACACACAGTATAGCTATGACAATTTTTTCAATGTTTTTGAATGTTCAATGGTTTTTTGTTTCAAATGTTTGTCAATGTTATATAAAAGGCACGCTTCGTCTCACACTTTCCAGTAACCATTTCTTCTGTCTTGGCCCGTGCATTTAGGGGAACAACAACAAAGTGAAGACAGAAAAGCTATTTTTGATCATCCTGTATCTTAAAAATTTTTGAAATAAGCTGTAAAACTTCAAACGAGCACATAGCAAGTATAGTTATTGTACATAGCAATAAGTTTCTTACCATATACAATAACGTTACACATTTTCGTAAAACTGATATTCACAAGGTTATAAGCATCTTTCCAAAATGCCAGTTCCGCAGGTTTTTTGCGTATTGCATATATAAATTTCACTAAACAACTGTAGTTGAGAAGCACAAGAAAATTCTGATACAGAAATTTGAAATAAAAAAACTTTTTAGTTAAATTGTAAACATTCAAAGGAATAAATTTTTTACTGCACATGCGTGAAAGATGGTAGGTGTTTTACATACCTTCGTACGCAAGTATATAGAGCAACTTATAAATAAAAAAAAGTAGTAAATATCGTGAAAATTCAAAGATACCAGCAGTTTAGTGAGTTGTTTTTCAATGATCCTGAGAACAAAGGTGAATAATAAGGGTTGTTCACAAATCAGTAGCATGTGTTCGCAATCATTCAGTGCGTCTGTGCTGTAATTTGTGATAAAAACTGAGAATTTGTGAGGGATCCTTTACTTCTTTACCAAGAGCATCGATGCTTAAGAGTGCTTTGTTTTTTTATTTCCATCCAAACCTATCAACATCTTTGTTAGCTTTATCTCCAACATGGCTGCCTGCGATCATATAGCGGCTGTCCAGACGCGGCGCCAGAACAAAGGAATAAGCGTTCAAACTATACTTCTGGACGTTCTGGATGCAAGTGATGTGCAAGTGTGCAAGTGATATCTGGATGCAAGTGAGGATAAAAATAACTATAGTTACTATAGTTATTTTTATCCTCACTGGTGCGCTGCAAGCACGTACTAGTTTTGTATGGAAATACATTACGAAAGCATTGTTTTTGCCGGGTTTGCAGCATGCATAATGAAGATTTCTTTTTGGTAAATTTTTAGTTCATGCATTACTGATCGGAAGTATGTCTCCCGATGTTTAATTGTGTCTAACCTATATATATTTATTTTAAAGAAATTTTTCATCGTAAATGAAATAAAACGACAGAAAGCAGTAGAGTGTTTTTTCTAAGCATTAAATTAGTGAATGCATACATTTTATAATTTTAGGGATTTATTAAATTCACGTTTGGTTTATATGCATATATTTTATTTGTTTTTTCACTCCATGTCACCTATTCAATTATTCTGCAAATAGAAATCGTGAGTTTGATGCTTTAGAATTTAGATGATATTTTTAACCAGTGATGGCTGACATTTGCATTTTCCCCTTATGTCTCGAACTTTACTGGTTTTATTTATTTATGCATTGGTTTTCTTTATTTGTACTTCAGTTTATTAATAAGAAAACAAATGTCATTATAGCCCAAATTTCAGAAAACAGATTTCGGGACAAGAGGAATCCTTTTATCAATGAATAGAGTTGTACGCATCTGGATGCAAGTAATTCGAGTGATTTACACTCACTTGGATTACTTACATGTTTTAGGTCAAATCCTTACGCATTGATAAAGAGGTTCCTTTTAATTCCAAAACATATGTATGGAGGAATTTTTGCAATTTGCGCTATAAGAACGTTGGTCCGCTCATTAATTTTTTACCACTCAAAAGTAAACTTTGAACTTCATATTATGTCTAGATTATGCTTTTAAATATATATTATTTTTTTTTTTTTGTTCCGAGACGTTTAAATTTCTTATGCTTGCATAGAATTATAAAGTTAAAAGTGGAATGAGTGAGAGAGAATCTATATTATAAATCTAGTAATGTACCTTTTTAAAATTAAACTCGCGCCACATGAACAAGGGCTACAATTGAAATACCTAAAAGGAAGGGAGACTTCCCTCTGAGATTTGTTGTTGATTCTCCACGCGTTCATGAGTACACCCATTTTGTACACTATAGAGTCTTAAAACGTAGAAAAGTAAATAAACTATCTAAGGGACCGTTCATAAATGATGTCAAGCTCTTTCCCGATATATTTGACCCCCTCCCCCCTTTGTCACAAAATGTCACAATTCAACGGACCCCCTTCCCCCCTTTGTCACATGTCACACTATGTTGAAAAGCCTGATGTCACACTTCGTGTTACTCCCTCCCCTCCCCTTATCACACTTTGTCACAATTTCACGAACCCCCCTCCCCCCTCGAAGCATGACATCATTTATGAATGCCCCCTAAAGCGTATTTCTGATTTCTAATTTAAAAGTGGGGAAACTTTAATTTAAGGGGACTTGGTACCCTTTGAACATTTTTTTTAATTTAAGCATTTTATGATACATTTTTGGCAAAATAATAAAGGACTTAATAAAAGAAAATGATTGTATGAAGAAATTGTTCAATACCTATGGTAAATTTTGAAAAATTTAAATTTTTTTTTAAAATTCAAGCAAATTTTAAAATGTATCTTCTCGTACAATTTTGAACGTTTTGAGCTAATTTTTCTTATAACTTTTCTTAGCAGTGTTCTCTATAATTTTAAGTATCGGATTTACCATAAGTTACTTAGTTTAGGAGAAAAAAAATAAAATGTTCAGATACGTGTAAAATTACAGTAAAAAATCGATTTATTTTACATTTTCATGTGTAAAAAAAAAAACTTTTCACTTTATTGTAAATCCGATACTTAGTTTTATCAAACATATCATAAGGAACAACCAGGAAAAAATTTGAGTCAAATGAAACACATACAAACAAGTTTTATCACTTCGAACATGCTAACTCATTGAAAAAACACAAACTGAGAAAAATCACTTTTAACATTTCAACTTCAAATATAAATATTCTAAACCTACCTTTTCACTTCAAATAGCATTTTATATGACTTATCATTCATTTTATTTAATATTCTACATATTTTTTATTAAATTTGGCTTTGTTTACTCTGAATAATAGCTTTTATTCAAAACCTTAGTTGCACAGCACTGATCCAGAAATCGAGTAAAATGTAAATTTTTAATAAACAAACATGAATTACTTTTTTACTAGATAAAGCATAATTAAATTATTTTAATAAGAAAACGAATAACTATAATTTACTGCAATGATGCATATATCATAAAAAATTATTATTTAAAACATATTTATTATCTAAAAACACTCCTTTATATGTGTACATGTGGTTATTTTCCACAACAAGCAATATTTAGACCCGATTTTAATTTTAAAAGCATCCTGCACCATATGTTACACCTTCCTTCTTTTTATGTAACATATCTAGTTTTAAAATAGCTTTTCTTACTAATTGTCGTGCAAGTTGGAATTTTGCACTTCGTCGTCTGTGTCGAAACATTTTTCTCCGAGAATTGAGCACCACACCGAGATTCACAGAGCACTTTCTCAGACTTACACCCAAACCTTTTTGAACTTCTTTTATGTTGCGTAAGGATCTTTTATTGTATTCACACACAGCTTCCGTTACACAACGTTTTACACGTTTTTTATATGCAAATGTTTCTTTAGGACACTTTGCCCAAATCATATTGTGTAACTTTCATTTGCATTTTGCGTCCCATACGAAGAAGAACGCTGAGCTTCTTCCTGGCGGTGATATATTAAAAAAAAATAGGTATTCAGCTGCCATTGCAATGTAAACAGCGAAGTGGGCGTGTCATTTAAAGGGACAGTGATGCAATAAAATCGCTTTTAACTATATTTATAATACTCGGATCTTTACAAAACTACACCAGAATATACTAGGAATAGTAAACTATAATTTAAGCAAAAAATTGGAAAATCGATATTTTTGTCGATTTTCCCCACGTAAAGGGTACCAAGTCCCCTTAAGAAAGGATTTAAAGAAAATCAGGTTACAGAAAATCAGAGAATCCGAAAGCTTTTGGTAGATTTCATCGAAGAAATGCCGGTTGCAAAGTCTTGGTATTAAAAATTGAGAATATTCGGTGTAGTCCAGAAAAAAAGAAAAAAGAGGTGAGAGGGGGGAGGCTTACAGATAAGTTATTGTTATGAAATAGTGGTGGGGTGGGGGCTTTTGAAAAGTGGAGGGACGATCGTGTAAAATAAAGTTTTCGGACGGTCCTCCCCCCCCCCCCCGACTGAGAATACTCATTGCTTTTTGTTGTCAAGGAGTATGTCATCTAAATAAAAAGGTTTAAAGGGATATTTAAAGAGAAATTGCTCTTATACAGGGGTGTCCACGAGGGAAGTTCATGGCGTAGACTGCGCCATTAAATTTTTTGATGAAATTTTTGACACCCCCTGGTCAGGGGGCATGCTTTCATCGAGTTTTAGCCCTTTTGGGTGGCTGTGTTTTTTTGGGGGACTTCGTACCTATTAGTATGCACCATCTTGCTTAGGGGGTTGGCACCCATGTATTGTCAGTTACAAGTTTTCAAAATAATATTGATAACTCTGAACTGCATATAATGAAGCGTTTTAAGTAATTATTTTTAATTTCTCATTTATTGTACTTAATTTTAATATTTGAAAATATTTCCCCTTGATTGTTTATTTTATTGAATCGTTTTCTTTTACAAAGGCCTAATCTTTGACCTTTCTTACTTAATATTTTAGGATTTTATTCTAAATATTTAAACTGTAATTGCTTTAGATAAGACCAGCAAAAAAAAAAGTCGCTACTCTTATATGATAATCTATCTGTTGAAGTTAACTGAAGTCAGCTATACTTATACAATGCAATATTAGTTATTAGTATTATGCTATTAGTCTGTCAATAACAATAAAAAATTGTTGCATTAATCATTTACTTAATTACATTATTGTTCAACTAATTTTTATTTGTTAAGTCACTTCACAACCTAACTCTTCCACTTTCCTGTAATAATTAAATTTACAATAAATGGAATTGAAATAATTCAATTAACACAAATATTAAAAATAACTTTATTAATCATAATCTATGTCATTTTCCTTTTAACTGCTGTTATTTAATAGTATTAACATGAATGTACTGAAAATTGCTTAATAATAAAGTAACTAATAACCACTTAAAGACTATTCAATACGTCTTTCAAAAACCTGCTAGCGAATTTATTTGTGCTACACAATGTGAAAGGATAAATGTATTTCAGAAAATTATGCACAATTATTGTCGTTCAAAATAAAAATAAATCTGTAAGCATAATATGATCAGCCAATTGCGAAGAAAATTTTCTCTATGTTCAGGGCCGGAGCTAGCACGAATGGCGCCCTGAGGCAAAAAGCTTTTTCCCGCTTCTACTATATATTATGAAGAAATATATATTAAAAATGATCGCTACAAACTTTAATAATACATATTTTAACTTTCAAAAAGCTGAAGGAAAGCAATCGCTGATCAGAATGGACTGAATAAGGGAAAATAAAGAACAGAAAAAGAGAAAAAGCAATAAATTGCGTTTTGCTCGTCATAAAATAGATAGGTTTGACTACCACTAACTTTGGAGCCCAGCTGGGGCGGCTATTGAGTTAACCAATTCTACTGTTCAATTACAGTATAGTTTAATTACTTAGAAAAATCATTGTTAGAACATTCGGAAGTTGTGGCATTCTTAGTATAGAGAGCCCATCCACCACGACAAAGTGGTACAAGGATGAGAAAAATCGGTTTTTAGCTGTCCAGAGGTCTAAAACCGCATAAAAAACAAACGTAATATCGATTTTTAATTTTTTTGAGATAAAAACTGTTGTTTTTTACTTATAAAGGTGAAGTCAATATTTATGGCAAATGCGCCCCTAAGAACAACGCGCCCTGAGGCGGGCGCCTCACCGCCTCAGCCTAGCGCCGGCCCTGTCTGTGTTCATTACATATAAAAGTATACGTATGTATGAAAAGTTGTATCTTAACGAATAGCTTCAAAGTTTGCATGTGTTGCTACCAGAAAACGATCTTTTTATTTTTTCCTCTGTATTAAAAACGTTTAAATGGCAAATACATAACCCTGCAACGTATTTTGATAGTTACTTTTGCCCTCAACATTTAAATGTTTATCTTTCTTGAAATTCAAGCCTTTAACGCGATGATATTGCAATGGTTAGACCTTTAAATCCTCGCTTTTAAGTACATGCTAACAGCGCCAATTGACTGAAGTGGCAGAAAATGTAAGTTCTGCTTGCACGCACTTTTTCGCCCGTTTGGACAGCCGCTATATGATCGCAGGCAGCCATGATCTCCAATGACCCATTCAAAGCAATAAATTTTAAGTTAAGATTCTAGAAACCAATAACGACAATGAAAATAAAAGCTGGAACGTTATCCCGAACCGAAAGAAAGAAACTTGCTTTTATTGCTATGCAAAAATACCTAATTTCAACAAATCATATTCTTAAAATTTACATTTTAACTAAAGCCATACAGTGCCGGATCTATGAGGGGGGGGGGAAGCCGGGGCCCTTGCCCCGGGGCACTTCTTGGGGGCGGCAAATTCAACTGTGATGCACAAAAGAAAATATATATTATATATATATATATATATATATATATTTAATTAAGATAATTTAACTTTTGGAGACGGAATTAAAATCCTAGTTCGACACTCCGATTTGATCATTGATCGGCGATTTTGCTAACGATTTAAACCAATTAACAGAATTATTTATTTGTCTAATCTGTCGGAAAACTTTAAAATTGAGTAAAACTGAATATATTGTGTTGTTGATCAGTCAGCCGGCTCCTGGTGGTAGGCAAGTGCTGATAGGAAGGCAATTTTTGTGGGAGGCAAATTTCGCCATGTCAAAATTTAAAAATATAAATTTTATAAAGTTAGGGTTTATTTCACTTGTTATAGTGAAATATAAATTATGCTACACTCAAACAATACCAATAGCTTTTCTTTTAGAGATTTTTAAGGCATCGTTTTGGGAAGGGAGGAGCTTGTGATAGTGAAATATAAATCCTGTCATACTCAAACAATACAGTAGTTTTTCTTTTATTAATTTTCAAAGCATCCTTTTGGGAAGAGGCGAGGGGTGTTGTAAGTGTCGTTTGAGAAGTCAGACACATGGCTCTTCGATGTAAGCGTTTAGTAAGAAGGAGGGAGGGGGGAAATGATAATTTTGCTGTGCATTTTTATGAGTATAAGAGTTTAAAATTTAAAAAGTTTTTGTTTGCTCTTTTCTTTCCCCTAATATTTTTGAAGTCCTAAATGCGTCCTCCTAAGGTCTCAAACGCACCAGTTTTCATCTACTTTTCAAAAATTCCCCGGGGGAGATATGAATTATGACAGGTTATTCTCCCCCGGACCCCCTTCACCTGTCATAATTTCATATATCCATTAAGTTGGGACCCTTCATGTGGCTCTACCCCTCTAATACTGTTGAGCTGAAAAGGCCATGCCGTGGGAACATAAACGAAAGTTTCATGGGTTTATCAGTGCCAGAAAGTGAAAAAATCTTTGGAAAATGGCCAGCGCATAAAAGTAATGTGAAATTTTAACAAGAATTGGATGAAGGGGGTGTGTGCCATTTTTAGGTTTTGCCTTGCCACGGAAAACTCCAAGGTCCGGTACTGAAGCCATATGTTGCAGACTGGCTGCATTGATCTTTGTCCAATTTTTTGAGTGCAACTCGATGCAACTTGAAGGCAACTCCAAAATTGAATAAAAAAAAAAAAAAATGAAGAGGAATAAAAGCTACTGCTGCATACCTTCTGCAAAGGGTGGAAAGAAAGAATACCATGATGGACCATCACGGTATTGATGGTTATTCGACTAACCAACTGAGCCTGTCATTTCAAGTTTTTTCATTGGAAGGTGGGGGAGGACAAGGGTATGAACTCAATAATGTATATTGCGCTGAAAAAACAGCAAAATATATCCATAGAAATACATTATGTTTCTCAAGCTAGGGAGACAATGACCCCTCCTAACCTCTTTAAATGATAGGGGGTATGCAATTAACTATATAATTTATCTTTGTTGTAACTATATAATTTATCCTGGAAAATTACAGAGGGGGCGTGGGACAAAGGGTTGATTCGTCACGAATGATACCCAAAATGTATGTAAGAGTTTATGAAAAGTATATAGTATTGCAACAGTGCATTTACCCCCATTACATTTTAAATATATTTAGTGGTGTATTAATAAATACTCGGTCTCGTTGGTTGAGACAGGCACAGTCTGCCTTGACCCTCATGGGCTGTCACGCCACAAGTTTAGTTTGGTTTGGTATACTTCTGCGTGAAAATCACTCCTACCGTTTTCTGGAATATTTATTCGTTCAGAATGGAACTTTTTTCGGAGGGAGGGGGGGGGGGGGTTACATTACAAATTATCGCGGTATACTTCTCCGTGAAAATCACTCCTACCGTTTTCTGGAATATTTATTCGTTCAGAATGGAACTTTTTTCGGAGGGAGGGCGGGGGGGGGGGGGGTTACATTACAAATTATCGCCCCGGATATGTATGTGTGTGTAGACCTAACATTTTAAATAATAATTCTGCTCTAATATTTCTTTTTTTCTTACATCCTACTGTTCGTCATTCTAAAGTAAAGCCATGGAAGAATTTGCATATGCGTCATGTCTGCTCTGATTTTATCAAAATAGGGGAGATAGGCTGATAGGAGACATTAGGATGAATAGTTTATTTTAGCTCTTTTGTTTTACAATGTAAAATAAAATACTATATAATAATATAAAAAAGAGGGGTTTTTTTTTTCTTTTCTTTTAAACTTTACCTGAAGTATAGTGCAATTAAAAGTTACATGAAAAATTTCGCAAACAGCTATCTGGAGAGGAGTAGGAGCGTGAAGCAGTGAAGCAACGATATATTCTGCTTAAAAATGGAACGGAGCCGGAGCACAGGTTAATTTTTTTCGCAACACAGTGCATTTAAAACATTTATATAATTAGATAGATTAAACAACCTATAAGTAGTAACTTTTTAATATTATCGCATGCATATATATATATATATATATACAGGGTTTGTTCTGAAAGTACAGGTATGTACAGTAGGGTGGAGGGAAATTTTTTTTGGAATTTTCAATCGGCAGGGTGCGGAAAGGTGCCCTATAGCAGTGGTGCGCAAACTATTTTCATTTGCGACCCCCTATTTTGTGTAAAATTTTGTCGCGACCCCTGGATAGACAGTAGAGGCTTTTTAAATCGTCAATGCAGTTACTTTGAAATTCTTTCTAGGACTTGCTCTCACAGGGTGTTTTAAAAAGGGTGTCTTGTCGTTTAAAATAGCGCCTTTTTAAAGTAGCGCACTAAACTTATAAACCATCATAAAAATCAGTTAATGAATCAACCCATAGTTTTGTGAAGTATGCTTTGTTTATGCATATGGGTAAAAAAATTTTTTTTTGATGAAAAATACTTTTAAAAAACTTCACATCATAAAAAGTCAATGTGATGTATGAGATCAAAGAGCTCATGATTGCTTCTATATTCGGATCTGTATTGGAAATAGCAAGCCGTATAAGTCATCCTTTAAATCTAATCGAGATCGCAATTTTGTTTTAATGAAAACTACCTAATTTTGAAAAGCCGGATTCACACGAGCAGGTCGATGTGAACTGAATCAAAATATTGATCGCTTTCTTTTCAAATCAGCATATTCGTTTCCAATCGATAACCAAAATGTTTGTCAAGTTAGTGAATTAAATTCAATGCGCAGTGTTTTGTTGCTTGAAACATCAATTAACTGTTCTTTTCATTTGAGGGATATTGGAATTAATAACATGACACGAAAAGGGATCACGGATCCAACCTATAATTCATTTTCTGGAAATGTTTCGTACCCTTTCGTAAAGTTTTCCACTAATTTTATCAAATGACGGGAAATGATCTTTTTAAATAACAAGAAATCTGCATTATTTTCTTCAGTAAATTCTGAAAAGCACGGAAACATGTCTGTGTTGTTTTTGTTCAATTTCCCCTTGCCAAAGTGTCAGCTTCTTCTTAAAATCATCAATTTTACTGCTTAACGTGAAAATGTTTGTACCCTCTCCCTGTAGACTCATATTCAGATCGTTCAGTTTTTCGAAAATATCAACCAGGTAACTGAGCTTTCCAAGTCAATCTTCATTAATGTATGAACGGGCTAATATATGTTTCTTTTCCACCAAAAAATATATACCTCATTTCTCAAATCGAAAATAGATCTCAATATTTTTGCCGCAAGAGAGCCATATTTGACTTCGGTATGCAGTAATAATGTATCATACGCAGAACCCATCTCATTACAGCGCAATGGAAATAGACGACAGTTTAAGCTGTTGCTTTTAATGTAATTAATTACAATAACCATATCATTTAATATATTCGGAGTTTGTTAGTTAATGCTGCTGCGCCATCAGTGCAAACTGCAACACTGTGGGTCCAGATAAGGTCATTTTCCTCAAAATGTATATAAATAATTTCAAATATTTTCTCTTCAGTTGCTCCCTTCTAACCTTCTACAACGTAAAAATGTTTCCGCTTTGTCCGTTCTTTGAAATGAATAATTGTAGATTTTTCATAAATTTGAATTCGGCGATCCCCAAAAATTTTCTGACGACCCCTCCGGGGGTCGCGACCCCCAGTTTGCGCACCGCTGCCCTATAGGTCCATATGAACGTGTGTAAAATTTTATTCAGTTTGGACAAAGTTAAGATGCGCCCCCACCCGATCAAAGTTTGACAGACACATATATACATTACGTGGATTTTCGCTCTCGTCAACAGTTAAAATAAAAAAAACTATAATATATTTCTTGCCCCCCCCCCCCTTTATGTTCTGAATAACAAAATATTTCGATGTTAATATTGCCTAAATATTTCCTTAATTTTTCGTGCAAAAATTCGAAAAACAAATCAACTTTCTGCGCCAGAATCAGTCTGATATGTAAAGGCGATAGTTAATGTAACGGAGACAGTCAACAAGCTTTTCTTTTATCTATCATGGCCCCCTTATCTAAAACAGCAAACAAAACGTCTCAAATGCATCTTATGCTTCCAACTGTAGCAAGGGAATGTGATAGGCAAGGCATTTTTGACAGATAGGCAGCTTCCATTCCTACTGCTTTGTTACATGTTAGAATAGTAGAGGAAGGCGAAACATCAAATGTGAATAACCGCAGTGAAATTCGCAGGGAGAGACATAAATACAGTACTTTTATAGAAAAAGCTCAACTGTGAAAAGCAATCTAATGATTCAGTCAAGTGTCAAGTGTTTGTTTTTTGATGGAAGAAGAGATAACACAAGAACTCAAACTAAAAAGGGTGAAACCTTCTAGAAACTCTGTTCTAGACACAATGTTTCGTGTTCGGGTCAAAAGCGATTTCGAACAGATTGCGAACCTCAGATTGAGAAATGATGCTGGCATGCTTGACTATACCTAACGCAACGGTGGCTCTTCTGAATATACTAGCCGACAAATATTATATCTCAGTTATACAAGAAGAACATTACACACTCGTTCAAGAGCCAGGTACAAGGTACATTGTTCATGCGACCCCTACGACTGGAGAATCTCGCTCTATTAAAACATCTATAATCAATTACTTCCATGATAACAATATGTCTCTTGAATCAGTGTTAGCTGTCGGATATGATGGATCAAACATTAGTAGTGGCACAAAGCGTGAGGTTATTCGTTTGTTGGAGATGGTCGGCCATTACGCACTTAAGTGTTGATATGAAGCTCAGTACATATCAAATGTACCTGAGGGATATTTAATACGCTGTTTCAGAAGGCAACTGTTCTGATGACTTGGCAAATCGCAAACTGGACCAATAGTTCCTTCCAGATGGTAAACAACTGCAAGTAGAATCCTTCGATTGTGGATTGTATGTTGCAACAGAAGATCCTTCCGAAAACCTCGGTACACTACCAACATATATAATGAGACTATATGTTCCAGTCTATGTTTCTAATTAAAGAAAACCCACATTGTGATGAAGAGGCCCATAATTTTTGGAAACTTATATCCTATTCCAGGTATTTGTATCCCAATTTAAAAGAAATAAATTGACCCTGTTCTAAGAAGAAATAATTTTTATGCTCATCTCGAAAATCTTCTGCTTTCCATGCTCAAGGATTACAGGATGCATATTTAAAAACAAGCACTGAAACTAATACTGTTAGCAAGAGAGCCGAAAATTTTAACAATTATAGAAGTTTCAAGCTTCCTTCTCAAAACCTAGATGGAGCAGAATACATATACTTACATGATAAGTTGGCGGGATGAAGTAATGCGTGAACCTGTGATTAAAAACCTCTCCACAAAAGACCATTCAGAATTGGATTAATTCACCTACAGATGAAGTCCAAATTGAACCTCCCAAGTTCCCCTGAAATTCTCAAGGAACAAAGCGATGTGTTCGTTTTGTAACTGAACTGATACTTCAGAACATGTTTGTGGTGAAAAGCAGAGACATGTATTCATCCTTGCTAAGCTTTCCTCGAGAAATATTATGACTCAGTTCAACACAAAGAGTGAATATTCAGTATAAATTGTGTTTATTGGGTGTACGTCTGAATTTTCATGTTCATGACGTGCTTCAAAAATTTTTCAGAAAATATTTTTTGCAAGTCATAGTATTCGTCATTTAATTGCGGTTAAGAGAGTTCCTTCTATACTTTGAGTGAAATAATAAGTAATTTATGTTGTTTCCCTGGCAATAAATTTTATTTCACATCACTTAGGACAAAAAATATTTCGCCCTAATGGAAGCAGCACATTGCCATCATTTCAACGCAATGATAAATACTATTTCAAGTGATTTTCAAATTTTGCATGCGTTCATTTGAACCACAAAGGCACCTGTTCTGCCTCCTGCCGATTTAAAACTCGAGATTTTTTTCCCCAATTTCTTTCACTCCACCCTTATGTACACGCTCACGCGATATATACACGTGCATTGTCAAGGTAGTGTCAAAAAAGCGCCAAGCCGCTGAATTAAAAGGCGCGCCCTTAAAAAAATAAAAGCTAAAACTCCCCCCCCCCTAAAACCAAACTACGGGGGGAAAAAACCCAGGTTTTTTTTTAATCACAAAAAAGGCGTTCAGTGGGAATTCGCACCATGGCGCTGAGCAGGCTTGCCGCTGGGCCTATGATGTTTTATATCATACTTGAGATATAGATATGAAAACTATCCATTATATTTGAAAATAAAAGTACATGATGAAACAGAAACAGCTTTTGCAATTTAAGACATTTATTTAATTAATCGAAAAACTATAAACAGATGTAGTCAGGGGCGGATCCAGGAATAAATTTTGGAGGGGACACTAGGAAGTAAAAATTGGTTCTTCCTCGTAAATGTTTCTATAGTAAAGTTTCCATTACAGTTTTATGTTTTTTTTTAGTATGACTTAAAAATCTATTCATATTAAATTGCAAAAAATGAGTTAAAAGTTATTTAATGGGATTGTAATAGTAACAATAAATTAATTTTACTCCATTCCATTTAGAGGGAGCACACATGCCCCTTATCACCCCCCCCCCCCAATCTGCTACTGGATGTTATTTTCAAACGATAAAGTCAACGTTTTAAAATACAAAGTCGGAAAAAGTTGTTTGTCATTGTTTTGCATTGTTTTAAAAAGTAAAAGTTGACACATGGATGCAATAGTTTTCAAAATTTTATGCCTTGATTTTATCATTTATTTCTTCTTTTTTTAAAGCAATCATGTTCATGTTTATTTCTTTTTAGAAAGGGTCATATGAAACATTTCGGAAAGTGGGGACATGTTTCATAAAAATGTAGTCTCCGTCTCCACAAGTTGTTTTGAATACAAGGAAAAGTTGTGAAAAGTAGGGACTGTCCTCGCAAAATGCAGAAGTTTGGTCACGTAATTTAAGCAGGTTCAAAAATAGAACTGGGGACCCCACCCCCCCGGAAACATTGCCGTTGTCCAACTTTTTCTATCCTCCTAAACTCAACTCCATCGTGCTTCTCTGGGCATCTTAACTGTGAACTATGAAAATAAACCGCCATATAAACAGAAGCGAAGATTCAGTTCTTCTCAGCGTACTTTGTTTGAATTGGGCATTTTCATTTATAATTCAAATTGAATTTATTTGGGCTGAGGAATCTCTATTTCTTATTAATTACACAACATTTTACTTTCTTAGTATTTTTCAAGTATGAGTGATTTACTGGGATCCATTTTAAGTTCAATGGCGAAACCGCCATCAATGTCAAGTGAAAGAAACAAGCAAATACAAAGTAAATTTCCTGAATATTTATACGGTATCTAAAATGATGTAACTGACGTGTTTAGCATATAAGTTCTTTTCAATCTTGGAAAGTAGTATGCATATTTTGTTAAAAAAAAGAAAAGAAAAGACTACTATATTAGTCAAGATATTCAATCGCCAAGCAACCGAGAAATAGGCAAACGTGGTGGTGGATTCTCGCCCAAACCTTATGTATTATTTTAACACTTTTAGGACTTATATTTGTATTAGTCTTGACAAATGGAGGTAGTTCAGGAAAAAAAATTTAATATATTTTTTTGCTAATCAAGTATAATTTTTGCGTACGCTTTTAATTCATATTCTACTCTTAAGTAGTTTTTTTTTCTCTTCATTTGAAAGTTGTGAGCGGATGGATTCTTTTCAATTCATAATAATGATAAAAGTATTTAATTTTTGTGTCGAAGTTAATGTGTGTCTCAATCATGGCTCATTTATAATAAACATATAACTATTAAATAAATGCTTTGGTAGATTTCACCAGCACCTAAATAATATGTCTGAGTTGCTTTTTGATTGAATCTCTTGATCTGCTAATGCATTTCATTCACACATAAACGTCTTTTATTTCATTGATGTAATGACAATGCATCTGACTTCACATAATGTGATTAACATAAGGACCTATCACTCCAAAAGAAAAGGACTGCTTAATGGGAAGTTGTCACAAAAAGCTGATTCGTAATAATTGCTTTCCATGAGGGCTTATTAATTTCTTATAGAAGTGCAGGAGTACTATTGCCTTCAGAATTTATTTTAACGTGTAAATAATCTGGATTCCACCTAACAGAGGCAGACTGACCCAGGCAGCTGGTTGGCTTTTTCCGCTGGGCTGTCACCCAAATGGGCCAACACAAAATTTTTTTAATTGCGCTGTACAATTTTGAGTTTGTGTTTGAAATATTTTCATAAAATATGTATTTATCAATACATAAAATAGATAAGAAGAAAAACAACACTGCATTAAGACATTGTGTTCTTTATTAAGATGTTTAAGTTCATGTTCTTTCTACCTCTCAACATAAATATGTTTATTGCAGTTTAAAGATAAAAGAAATCTCGTAGAAAACCGTTGATCTTTCGTTTGACAACTGGGCCTACGTGCTCCTTGCACAGTGGTCCAACTTCGTCAAAATGATAATTTTTGCTTTTAATGAACTTAAAATTTTATTTTAAAAGCATTTTAATAAAAAACCGCTAACTAAGAAAATTTTCTCTCTGAATGTTGCTTGTCAAAATGCAAAACATGATCGATTAGAAAACTGATTTTATAACATGCCCAGCTGAGTTTTATTTCACAACATCACATAATTTCTATAAATGCTGTAGGGCAATGTGTCAGCGACGACATTATCTTCTCCGGCGATGTATTTGATATTGGTTGAAAATTGTGCAATGAAGTCGAGATGTCTGAGCTGGCGAGGGGAACAGGTGTCAGAATTTTTAGTAAATGCAAAAATTAAGGGACGGTGATCAGTAAAAATTGTGAAGCATTGGCCTTCAAGTGCGTGCCTAAAATGCTTTACAGCAGAGTACATAGCGAGAAGTTCTCGATCATATGTGCTGTACTTGGCTTCGGCAGTCGATAATTTACGAGAAAAGAATGCGAGCGGTTTTGGGCCATTAGGAGACTGGGAATTTAAAACTGCTCCAATAGAAGTGGTTGAGGCGTCGACCATGAGGGCCAGTGGATGCTCAGGTGACTGAAACGTCAATGTTGTGGCATTAATCAAATCGGATTTGCAATTTTCGAATGCAAGAGTCGATTTATCATCCCAAGGCACAGGACGTTTGTCGTTCTTTTTAGAATTTTTCAGAAATTCATTTAAAGACGCTTGCGTTTCTGCGGCTTTTGGCAAGAACCGCCGGTAGAAGTTTAGCATCGCTAAGAAACGTCTCAGCTCAGAAATAGTTTTCGGTTTCGGGAAGTTAATGATGGTCTCAACTTTATCAGGAAGCGGCTTAACGCCTGCAGCAGTTATGAGGCACCCGAGAAATTTTACGGCAGGTTTTCCCAATACACATTTGTCAGGGTTTAATTTTAACCCATGCTTTTTTAACCGGGATAACACCTCGTGCAAATGTTTAGCATGCTCAACATCTGAGCAAGAAGCTATTAATATGTCATCGAAATAGGGAATACAACAGTCAAGATTGGATAAAACTTGGTGTATATACCTTTGAAAACTTTGCCCTGCGTTCCGCAATCCGAATGGCATAGCAGTGTATTCGAACAAACCAAACGGTGTGGTTACAGCTGTCTTGGGTATATCAGCAGGGTTTATAGGGATCTGGTGGTACGCTCTTGCTAAGTCGAGAGTAGAAAAAATTATTTTTCCATGCAAGCTTTGGGTACAATCCTGGATGTGCGGAACGGGATAGCGGTCAGGCACGGTTGTAGAATTGAGACGACGGTAGTCACCGCAAGGACGATACTCACCGTTAGGTTTTCTGACAACGTGCAAAGGACTTGCCCAGGGGCTTTTAGATGGTCGGATGATGCCCTGAGCGGATAAATATTCAAATTCTTTTTTAACAGCTTTAAGAATGTCGGGAGCTAGTCGTCTAGGTTTTGAAAATACAGGCGGACCTTTTGTTTCGATATGATGGTAAATTTGATCTTGCCTACTACCTTTCATGGGTTGCGATGGGTTTAATAACTCAGGATACTCACTAAGGATTTTATCCAGTATGCCATCACCAACCAATATAGCGATGTTCGATTCAGGAGAGTTAAGTGAAGGTAGTTGTCCATTAGAGGAAAGTCGAGTATTCGCATCAATAACTCTATGGTTTTTAGCATCAACTAGCAGATTGTAGTGTTTTAAAAAATCTACGCCGATAATAGGTTGTTTAACGTCTGCTACTACAAAGGACCATATAAAATCACGGCGCAAATTCAAATTGATGGTCATGCGCTTTGTTCCATAAGTAGCAATTTTTGTGCCGTTGGCGGCATACAACGTTAAATATTGCGATTTAGAGTGCGGAGCGTACGTTTTAGGAATGACTGATACGTCCGCACCAGTGTCAATTAAAAAGGAAAGTTTAGACTTTGAATCGGCCATTAATATGCGATTAAGGTGGCGGTCAGCATTATGGCCGGTAAGCGATCGCCTTACACGTTTCCCGAATGACGAAAAGAGCAAGGAGGGTTGCATTTTTTGGCATTCTCACCAAAATTAATATGATAGAAACATAAACCATTTTCTGGCTCTTTATAGCTTCGATTGCGAGAATTGCTACGGTAGCGAGAGTTATTTCGGTGTCTAGGATTTCTAATGTAATTGTCCCTCCGTGTACTTCGCTCCTGAACTATAGAAGTTAACTGTTTGACTTGCAGGGTTAATTGGTCAATTTGCGCCTGTAGCGCGATATTTTGTGGTGCAATAGAGACTTGTGCAGAATTAATGGACGATTGAGGCGTTAAATCGTGGATTTTATCTGCAATAGATGCGAGTTTCGTTAAATCTTCATTTAACGCTGCCAAAATCGATTGCGTGCTGTTGGGCAGTCGTCCAAGCCAGAGTGATTTAAGCAATGGCTCACCTACGGAATCGCCACCTAGAGCACGCATGCGTATAAGCAATTGTGACGGACGTTGGTCACCGAGCTCTAACCCTTGTAACAATGTCCTTATTTTAGACGACTCGCTTTCTGAGTGTAATTCAACCAAACGTGTTTTTAACTGCTCATATTTGTTGGTTTCGGGAGGTCGCATTATGATATCACTTACGGAGCTTAGTATGTCCGAATCAACAGCTGCCACAACATAATTGAACTTGGTTTCGTCAGTCGTCACATGTGCCAAGGAAAATTGTGCTTCTAAGCGGAGGAACCACAGGCTAGGATTATTCTTCCAAAACGGCGGTGGTTTCACCGCAACGTGAGAAATTTGTGGTTCGTTGAAAATTTGATCTTCAGATGTCGACATTATATATAACTTGAGTTACAAATATAATTCCATTAGGGATTAACACGTAAAAAAACACACATTAAAGTAGCACTCAAAAAGAAAGTTATCATCAAGGCGACAATTATCATAAACGACATTACAATTTATCATAAGTAAGCAAAGAGAATCTATGTCACTCAACATCGAAAGGCAATGTATCAACTCGTGAATATAAAACCAAATTCATTTAGACAAATAAAATCGTGCGGTAACTTACGCAGCTTAGATATTTTTCGATTGCACTTATCATCGTAAAAGTTCACACGTTCTTTGGTCACCAATGTAGTAAAGTCTATTCCATACTAACTATAGTCAAGGTTTTGAAGTTAAAATTGCGTGTCACTCATACAATGATAACTCTGTCATCTTATCAAATATTTATTACATAAAAAATAAACACAATCATGCAGTATTAAACAATTAAGAATGAGGCTTCCGAACAACAAGCGTCGACATACATCGCTACTCCAACAACCGCTAAATTAAAAAATTTTAATTAGAGTTCTTTTTTTTGGTGAAAGTGAAAGTTATTATTTTTTTAGAAGTTGAAGTGCTTAATCGCCACAACAACCGTGCCTGACCGCTATCCCGTTCCGCACATCCAGGATTGTACCCAAAGCTTGCATGGAAAAATAATTTTTTCTACTCTCGACTTAGCAAGAGCGTACCACCAGATCCCTATAAACCCTGCTGATATACCCAAGACAGCTGTAACCACACCGTTTGGTTTGTTCGAATACACTGCTATGCCATTCGGATTGCGGAACGCAGGGCAAAGTTTTCAAAGGTATATACACCAAGTTTTATCCAATCTTGACTGTTGTACAAAACAAACTGTGTCAACAATCTTGATTGTTGAAAACTATCCATTATATTTGAAAATAAAAGTACATGATGAAACAGAAACAGCTTTTGCAATTTAAGACATTTATTTAATTAATCGAAAAACTATAAACAGATGTAGTCAGGGGCGGATCCAGGAATAAATTTTGGAGGGGACACTAGGAAGTAAAAATTGGTTCTTCCTCGTAAATGTTTCTATAGTAAAGTTTCCATTACAGTTTTATGTTTTTTTTTAGTATGACTTAAAAATCTATTCATATTAAATTGCAAAAAATGAGTAAAAGTTATTTAATGGGATTGTAATAGTAACAATAAATTAATTTTACTCCATTCCATTTAGAGGGAGCACACATGCCCCTTATCACCCCCCCCCCCCCCAATCTGCTACTGGATGTTATTTTCAAACGATAAAGTCAACGTTTTAAAATACAAAGTCGGAAAAAGTTGTTTGTCATTGTTTTGCATTGTTTTAAAAAGTAAAATTTGACACATGGATGCAATAGTTTTGCAAATTTTATGCCTTGATTTTATCATTTATTTCTTCTTTTTTTAAAGCAATCATGTTCATGTTTATTTCTTTTTAGAAAGGGTCATATGAAACATTTCGGAAAGTGGGGACATGTTTCATAAAAATGTAGTCTCCGTCTCCACAAGTTGTTTTTGAATACAAGGAAAAGTTGTGAAAAGTAGGGACTGTCCTCGCAAAATGCAGAAGTTTGGTCACGTAATTTAAGCAGGTTCAAAAATAGAACTGGGGACCCCACCCCCCCGAAACATTGCCGTTGTCCAACTTTTTCTATCCTCCGAAAATCAACTCCATCGTGCTTCTCTGGGCATCTTAACTGTGAACTATGAAAATAAACCGCCATATAAACAGAAGCGAAGATTCAGTTCTTCTCAGCGTACTTTGTTTGAATTGGGCATTTTCATTTATAATTCAAATTGAATTTATTTGGGCTGAGGAATCTCTATTTCTTATTAATTACACAACATTTTACTTTCTTAGTATTTTTCAAGTATGAGTGATTTACTGGGATCCATTTTAAGTTCAATGGCGAAACCGCCATCAATGTCAAGTGAAAGAAACAAGCAAATACAAAGTAAATTTCCTGAATATTTATACGGTATCTAAAATGATGTAACTGACGTGTTTAGCATATAAGTTCTTTTCAATCTTGGAAAGTAGTATGCATATTTTGTTAAAAAAAAGAAAAGAAGACTACTATATTAGTCAAGATATTCAATCGCCAAGCAACCGAGAAATAGGCAAACGTGGTGGTGGATTCTCGCCCAAACCTTTATGTATTATTTTAACACTTTTAGGACTTATATTTGTATTAGTCTTGACAAATGGAGGTAGTTCAGGAAAAAAAATTTAATATATTTTTTTGCTAATCAAGTATAATTTTTGCGTACGCTTTTAATTCATATTCTACTCTTAAGTAGTTTTTTTTTCTCTTCATTTGAAAGTTTTGAGCGGATGGATTCTTTTCAATTCATAATAATGATAAAAGTATTTAATTTTTGTGTCGAAGTTAATGTGTGTCTCAATCATGGCTCATTTATAATAAACATATTACTATTAAATAAATGCTTTGGTAGATTTCACCAGCACCTAAATAATATGTCTGAGTTGCTTTTTGATTGAATCTCTTGATCTGCTAATGCATTTCATTCACACATAAACGTCTTTTATTTCATTGATGTAATGACAATGCATCTGACTTCACATAATGTGATTAACATAAGGACCTATCACTCCAAAAGAAAAGGACTGCTTAATGGGAAGTTGTCACAAAAAGCTGATTCGTAATAATTGCTTTCCATGAGGGCTTATTAATTTCTTATAGAAGTGCAGGAGTACTATTGCCTTCAGAATTTATTTTAACGTGTAAATAATCTGGATTCCACCTAACAGAGGCAGACTGACCCAGGCAGCTGGTTGGCTTTTTCCGCCTGGGCTGTCACCCCAAATGGGCCAACACAAAATTTTTTTAATTGCGCTGTACAATTTTGAGTTTGTGTTTGAAATATTTTCATAAAATATGTATTTATCAATACATAAAATAGATAAGAAGAAAAACAACACTGCATTAAGACATTGTGTTTTTATTAAGATGTTTAAGTTCATGTTCTTTCTACCTCTCAACATTAAATATGTTTATTGCAGTTTAAAGATAAAAGAAATCTCGTAGAAAACCGTTGATCTTTCGTTTGACAACTGGGCCTACGTGCTCCTTGCACAGTGGTCCAACTTCGTCAAAATGATAATTTTTGCTTTTAATGAACTTAAAATTTTATTTTAAAAGCATTTTAATAAAAAAACCGCTAACTAAGAAAATTTTCTCTCTGAATGTTGCTTGTCAAAATGCAAAACATGATCGATTAGAAAACTGATTTTATAACATGCCCAGCTGAGTTTTATTTCACAACATCACATAATTTCTATAACTTATGGTACTGCATAGGACAGCTCTAAGAATTTCACTGTATTATATAATTATTGGTGTCCAGTGTTGCAAAATTATTTCATAAAATTAAGAGTAGAAAATTAATTTTATAACATACCCAGCTGAGTGCAGAACTAGACTTTCTAGGTGTTTTAAAACCAAATATACTATAGAATACGGCATAGTGCAAAGTTAACCCCTATGGTTCAAAGTTACCCTGAATGACTAATCAAAAATTGTGTGTTTGAAACTTCTATTTCTCAAAATTATTAAGGGCCTTGAACCCCTTGTTCCCCCCAAATCTCACCAAATATAATCTAAAAATACATTTTTAAGACTTGAATTTCAAAAAATTTTAGGGTCGACCCCCCCCCCCCCTTTTTAAAGGTTACTCAAATTTAGTTTCTAATCAAATAGTTTAAATTGAGTCCTTAACTTCGAAAAAATTTCAGTGGTAAAATTTCACGAGTCTCCTCCTACTTTTCCCATAATCAGACAGTCTAAAATTGCATTTTCATTGATCTTTCAAGAAAAAACATTGTTTCCCTTATCGTCAGGAAAGATAATATAAAATTGGTTTTATAATTTCAATTTCTCAAAATTTCCGGAAGAGAGCTGCTGCTACTATAAACATGATAACTTATAATTGCACTTTTAAAATTTCAATGTTGAAAAATTCCAGGACATCCCAGAGTTCTCTTTTGCCTAATGTCACAAAAACGGCCTAAAATGGGCTTTCAGAACTTTTACCTTTTTTTAAATTACCTTTTTTAAAATTTAAATTTTCATCAAAATGAAAATTTAAATTGTAAAAAAAAGTGTTATGTATTCTACATGAAAAAATATTTCTCTGCGTAATGTATATTTAAATCAAACAATGCTTTTTTCTAGAACAGAAAAAAATGATTGAAAAACAGCAAGCTGCTCAAAAAGAAAAACTTAAACGATTCAGAGAAAAGGTATTTTTTAGCTGTTGAAAATGTTTTATATTGTATGATTTTTTCTTTTCATTTATTTATTTTTACTTCTGTTCACATTGCTCTAAATAAAACTCTATTTTATGAATCACTTAGGGCAAATAAAGATACCAAAATTTCTTGTTGATACAATAAAGTTGTAACTATAAAAGAGGTCACTACAAGCAACTTCAAATGGAGTTAACATTATATTGATTGGGTTTTTAATGTCAAAACCAGTTTTTGACATAACTTGACATGTGTTTAATCAGTGTTTTAATTTGATTAAACTCAAAATCTTCACTAGATTATTTTAAGCATAGACTACTAGCAATAATCAATTATTTTTAATTGTATTCAACCTCATTGGCAAGTATACATAGAAAACAATTAATAGTACATCTCAGAATACAATGCAATAAAAGCAAATTAAAATTATTTCTATTTTATAAACATGACTTTCTGATAGAGAACAAGAATTAAAAAGTTGCATTTGTGTTTAATGCCATAATCAGAGTGGAAAATTAACTTAAATACCATATTATTAAACTTTTAATTTCTCTCTATTTTCCTTAATTATCATTTTTTAATTATTAAAAACCAGTAAATGAAATTATACATGAAAATTAAAAATTTTAAAAATTAAGTATGATGGTTAATTTGTAATAAAATAATTTAGCTAATTTAGAAGAATGTTTGAATAGTTCACTCATTTAAAATAAGTAATGCATAAAAAGTGAATGAGTTACTGTTACCTAATTTCATTGCAATAGCAGATAGCACTCATTTAACAGGTTTTTGACATGACAGATAAAAGCATAAATAAAACCGTCACATGTCAAACACCTAGAAACCTTGATTATATGTTACTAATTTTTTACTGTCATTTTCTTTTTTCAGATTGAAAAAGAAATCAATGATTTTCTACAAAATCCTGAAAAGCATAAGCACAAGTTTCCCCCTATGGACAAAGTCTATCGTACTATTATGTAGGTTTACTTTTAAAACAAAAAATCGTATAGTTAACTGCCATGATTTATTTAAAGAATAAACATTTATACTAATTTAAAAATATATAATTCGCTTTTATGTGCTTCAGACTGATAATATCATTGCTTTTGTTCAAACAAATTTAATTAAGTAATTAACTTGAGGTCGTTCAATGACAAATCATATATAGATGAGCATTTTTTTCTAAATATTGTTTTTGTAGCATACACTGTTTTGATAGAGGAAATTAAGTATCAAGTTGACACTAGTTTATCACCATGATTTCTATATAAAATAACTATAATAATTGTTAAATAATTTGTTTTCATTTTTAATTAAACTTTTTTGTTTGTAGACATGATGTTTCTGATATAGCAGGTATATCTGCATTTGCTTTTGGAGAAGAAGAAATAGATAGATATGTCATGGTTTTTAAAAAGGTGAGAAATACTTTGAAATTGCATATCCAACTTTTAGAAGTTATGTTACCCTTTTTTTTATTTGTAATTTTAAATGCATGTATGGCAAAAAAATTGTAACAATTTTAAGTATTTTTAAAAATAAAACCAGTATTTGATGCTTGTATTGCGTTAAGTATTGTCCCAATTTTGTTCAAAAAAATTGATTTCATCACACTTATATTTCTTTTAGAGCTAAATAAAATTATGGGGCCCTTTCATGTGGAGGAGCTCTCCCTTTCACTTTAACATTTGGGTGTCAGCCCCTGTTAAAAGTGTTTGCCAGTTTATCAGCAGTATTAGCTAAATTGAATACACAACAATTAAATGTGTATGTATTATTCTTCAAACAAAGACCTTGAAATTTCATTGTAAGCACTTAAATTTCTGCTGTGATACCAGTAAAATTTCATGCCTGGAAAAAATAGGTACCCACCTGGGACAAAAATATTTTCAATAAGTTTTTAGCAGCTAATGTAAGAAGCAAAAAATGCCAAAAAAGGAGAAAAAATGTAAAAGATTGAAAGTCGCGTCAGTCTGATGTTTCCTTAAATGCTAAACTAAAATTTGAGTACCAAACATAATAAATTTCCAGAACCATTCCTTTTTTTTCATATCAAGATTCCCCTTTTTTTTCTTCCAAATTTTCACATCTATTCCTGAAGATTTATTTCACTTTAACACTATGTTACCGTTTAAGTATGAAATCCGTTATGTTATAGAATACCTAGTTATTCCATGAAATAACTGATCGTGTCCGTTAAAGTATAAAACTCTCTTGTATTTCATGATGGTTTAACTAGTTATTTCATAGAATAACGATCTGCAGCCCGTTAAAGTGTAAAATAATCTATATCGTATATCTCGCACAACAAAAACATTTACCTTCCACCCCTACTGCATTTATGAACTATTCAAGGCCATAGGGAGAGAACTTGTTTAGCGTGTTGGCGCTACAGCTCAAAGTTTAGGTACTGGTCAGGGATTAAAAAATGTTCGTATAAAACCCAGTGTGCCAACAAAAAATGTTTTTGTTTTAGAAATAATGTTCTTTGTAATTCCAAGTGTCATTTTTGTAATCCTTGTTGTAACAAATGATTTTATGGTACGTTTCCATAAATACCATTTATACGCTGCATAAATGAGATAAATTGCTTCTATTTCATTTTAGATAAACTGTTTATTTTACACTTTAACTGTCTCTCATTAGTTAATTTATAGAATACCTAGTTATTTCATAAAATAACTAGTTAAAGTGTCAAATTAATAATATATTACACATTTTAACGGACATGAACAGTTATTTCATGGAATAACTAGGTATTCTATGAAATAACTGTGTTATATACTTTAACGGTAACAACTATATAAATATGTAAAAATTGAAAACATTAACAAATCTGGAAAAAAAAAATGATTACCCTAAATAAATACCTTGAATCTCTATATTTCTACATAGAAAATATCTTCTTGAAAAAAAACAAATTTCTCAAAACAAAGGTCCTACCTGCCAAATGAACAAATATTTAAAACATTTTTGAAAAGTTATCATGAGCAGGCAGCCTTTCAGGGTGTCCACAGGAGGCGCACCGCATTTGAATGTGGCTTCCAGCTCCAGCTGGGTAGGAGCCTGCAACTTGACAGTTGATGCACATGGTTTAAATCATGGGGGATTAAACTTTGAAGGGGAATACGGTGGATATTTTGACAAAAAAATTCTAAGGTACTCTGCGAGGGAAAAATAATGCTTAAACCCATCAAGGACCAAGGCTGTATCCAGAGGGGGAGCCGACAGGCTCGCCCCCCCCCCCCCCCCCCCGAAATCCCAAAAATTTTCGCAATGTAGCATATATTCCTCCCTGAAACTTTCCTCTACACTAGTGTTTCAAAGTCAGCCCCCCCCCCCCCCCCCCGAAAAAAATTTCTGGCTACGGCCTTGTCAAGGACCAGCATCACCGAAGTAGGAATTACACTCAATTTACTTTAGTGTTCAAGAACATCTTTAAATCCAACATTTCCTCCAAGGGACAATCGGCACACTGATGTGTCCCCATTTTGTAACGAATTGCTTACTCTGAGATGACGTTATTAATCCACTTTTTACAACAGACTGGTGACATAGATGAATATATTTTTCTCCAAAGTCAGATTATGGTCTGTAATGAGTGTCAACAGAAATACACATTAAATAACTGCGGGAGCACTTCGTTCTGTGCGCATGCGTCTTGAAGGGGCTAAAGGACAACCCAGAGAAGATTTTCCAGGATGTCTTCTAGGCAAAGAAACACTATCTCTATAAATGTATAGATGAAATTTTTAAACTAATTATACGATATTGTTTTATAAATATCTCTTTAGGAATTCGGTTGCATTACTTATGGAACGCACCTTATATGACTGTATGCACAAACACTGTAAAAGTCATTAAATCTTTACCTTCAATTTTGAGAAATTGCCAATTTTATTATAAAAAATTAGCAGAATCATTTTAGAGCCCCCCCACCTTTTACAGCATGTTTAACGTGTAACTTTTAAAATGATAAATTGGTTTATATATTATAAAAAAAATGTAACTATTGTCAAAAAAATGTCGCTTCACTTGGTTATATCAATGCAGTGTTGATGTTTTCTTCATTGGCTAGGTCATAAATTCATTGAAGGGACTTTTGTTTCTAATTTTCTTCATGTTTCTAAGTATCATTCAATAGAATATATTTCAGGATTTTTTTTTCTCTTGTGGAATCAATCTTTTTAAACTGTATGCTTAATTGTTTGCTCTCTTATTTAGTTTGAATTATTGCATTTTTTTTTTCAGTTTGAATGTTTCCCCATTAATCCTACTTTCTAATCCATTAATCCTACTTTCTAATTCTTCAAAATATAGTTCAATTTCTTTGAACAGGAGTTTGCACCATCTGATGATGAATTAAATGCATACAGAAATGGACAAGAATGGGATCCCGAAGTTGCAAAAGCTCTTTCTTTGCAAAAGGTTTGTTTCACTTTGTTTTAGACTTCATTGCTGACAGAACATTTGCCTTTGATTTGAAACAGTATTGCCCCATTCATTAGCTACACTTGTTTAAAACATCATCTCAAAAACATGTTTCAAAACCCATTATTGAAAATGTAACATAGAAAGGGAGTAGAAGATGTGGCAGTATTATGACAGAGTCTAATTAAAAAAGAAAACTGTTCAGAAACAGACTGATCCCAGGTATTTTATTAATCTTTGATGCAGATCAAATGCCCTCTTGAGACTATTTACCTGATAACAAGTATTTCTGCCAAACTAGTAGTTCTAAATCTTTAAAACCCTATCGACACAGTAATTTCTCCCACGTTCAAGATTAGTCTGCCATTTAACTAGCTTAAAATAATATTCTCAAGTTTTGTCTCAGAGGTGATTCTAATCCAAAATTTTCGCCTATCTCCCGATCTTCCGTTTTTTAGTTTATTTCTTCCGATTTTTGAAATTGTTCTTAATAATTTCCCAATGTTTTAAAATTAAGCTTAACATTTTGTTTTATGAGCAAACTTCTTCGACCAATATTATCATGTTGCAACCATTAGTTGCATGTTTTACTGTGCGAGAAATTAAGATTTTAGCTGCCCCCCCCCCCCCCTTTCTCCAACATCGATCACGCATTAATCAAAATTCGTTATTGCGAGATTGTCTTTCAATTGCCCCGTGAAATCTGCAACAAATTTGCATGCACTTTGAAAGATCTCTTATATTTTAATTGCTTTTTCTTAATTTCTGCACACATACTTCCATAACACATACTTCGTTGAACATGAGTGTGCCATGTGTTACAATCCTTTTGTATCCTATAAATATTTGATTTATAAAGTATTTTAACATATACTATTTTAAATAGTCACCTGATTACTTAATTTTTATTTTAAAATTGTAATGCATGCTTTTTCCGAAAATTTCATGTTAAGTTCAGAATTTTTATTTCTACTCAGAATCATCAATGTTTTGTCTGTTCAGAAATCTGGCTCATCAATGTCTTCCATTTTTGCTGAATTTAAACAATAGAACAATATTGAATTGAACTCTACTTTGCTCAGGGCTTTGCATGCTGAGCCTTTTAAATTTAGAAACAATCTAAATGTGAAAACCTTCTAAATAACCTGAGGTACTCTAGGTCGGGGGGACCATTCTTTGCTAATTTATATAGCGCAAAAAGTACGGGCTTTACAACTGGGCTCCGTGTGATTAAAAATAATAAATATTCCTAAGAAAATAGGGGTACCTGGGGTCTCTTTTCTGTAATGCAGTACTTATAGTCATCACCCCTTTTTTCTCAACAAAGTATTAAGCGCAGAGGGCGGTATTGAGAAGAAACTACTCATGGCTTATATATAATGCGCAAGCCACATTTTAAAGCATAATTGTGAGGTTCATGCAATACTTAAATGCATTAACAGAGGGATTAGGGGGACCTTCCAGGTGAGGCTGGCTAAGAATGGACAGTTCCATCTTTAAAGTACCTACAATGAAAAATTCAGAACTGCAATAGATGTTTTGCTTTCCTGATCTTAACGAGTTAAGGAAGAACTTCCAAACACATTTCAAATTTTTTTTGTAGCAATAACAATTGGTGGACATTTTATGAAGGGGACCTTCTTAGAAAGTTTTGAGTATCCAACCTCTAGCTATAATTTTTAGTTCTAACCTAATGCCTTTTGGTAAATATTTTTGTGATAGATATTATGTTTTGTTTTTCTCCTTTGAAATATTCACAGAGGAATGCAATATTTGGATCCGCGTTTGGACTAAGATTTAATTCAGTTGGTTTTATTTATTTCACTCGAATGTTTTCTTGTTTTGAGTTGGAACTGGTTAAAATCCTGAACCATTGATAAAAATAGTTTTGTTTATTGACTACTTCAACTTTAATAATTAGAATTATTTTTTAAGTTCTTTAAAAAATGTTTCTTTTTTGGTATATTTTATACAGAAAAATAATTTTAATTGCTCAAAAAATATGATTGAATCTTGCTTATGAACATAGGGGGGGGGGGGGATTCCACTTACTAATTCCACCTTTATGTGAAATAATTTAGCTATAAATTCACGTCAATGTGGTATGGTAAAAATTACCATTGAAATGATTCTAAACAATTGATCTGTTAAATTCAGTGTCAATAATTTCAAGCAACTATTATCTGTAAACTTAATTAATTGTTCCAAACCATTTTATGTTTCCTTTGCATTGCTTGAGTTGGTGCTATTATACTTTTTCATATTATTACATCCTTTCTACCTTTCTTATCAGGAAAAGGAAAGACTAATAGAATCTCAAGAGAACAAAAAGAGGAAAGCACCTCTTCCTCCTAGCAGTAATTATGCAGCAAAGTATGAGAAACTTCTAGGCCTTGATGCAGGCAAGGCAGCGGCCAAAATAACCACACCAAACAAGCAGTTTGGTTACGGTAAGATTTTATTTCTAGCTTTCAATTAGTTTAATAATTTTCTCATCAGAACTTTTCAAGTACTTTTTCAAAAGGCCAATTTTTCAATTTAATTTTATAGATGTTGCCTAGCAATACAGGTAAGGAAAAAATTCAACTCCTTGTAATTATTTATTCTTTTTGTTGATCACTCTTGCAAAATAGTAATACAATGAATAGATCTATATATAAATAAACAAAGATAAACAAGTTAAGTAGGGATGCATCGATAAGCATATTAGCCAATTACAGATTATCAGTGGAAGATAATCGGCCAATACAGATTAATCGGCAGCCAATTTACTATAATAATAGTTATTTTATGACAAGATATTCTTTGGGATGTACCGAAAATCAAATTGGCCGATTACAGATTAATCGGCAACCGATTATCTATAATGATAGTTACTGTGAATGCTACCATTTCTCTATCACTATTCTTTTTATTTACAATTTTCACCTTTAAAGAATTAGCTAAAAATTAGTTTCTGTCAGTAACGATTTATATTTTCCGATTTTCATGCTATTATAAGTAATGTTAAAAAGTATTATTTTCAGATTTTATTCAAATTCTGTGAACCAATTTTGTTATTGATTGTTAAATAAAATCACATTCTGTTAACAAAACCTGAAAGTTCAAGCATTTCAAAATAGCAGCCAGTGGCCAGTAGATACTTTTAATTTAGTAGCACTATTTTTATTATTAGAAACCACTTTATCCAAGATTTTTATTCTTTATAATTGTAATCTTGAAACTCTAAACTGAATCTAGACCGTGGAAGAAAATATTGATACATGTGAAATATTTGCAATATAGTATGCATTTTTATATAATACTAGGCGTGCCGTCCGGCGTTGCACGGGCTAAACAAATAAAGAGAACAATTCTGAAGGAATAACACTAATAGTCCATGTAAAATTTCTAAGAAGTACATAAAAGGTCAAAAGTTCCTTGAATCCTAAGGAAAATACTCCCAAAAAGTCGTCTTTTTTTCTTTTTTGCAAATCAATTATTATGCTAAGCAATGGCCTTCGCGCGAGCCTAAATAAAAGTAACAGTCAAAAAAAATCATAGATTAATTAAGTACAATGCTCCCAAAAAGTAGGGTTTTTTTTGGAATTCGATTTTTATTAAGAAACCGTTGTATGCCCAGCGCTGCGCAAGCTTAAATTCAACACAACATTGAAATTCCTTATTATCTATCCATACAGACACGGACCGATATTAATAATAGAGAAACTCAAAAAATTCACATCAGAATAAGGGCAATTAATTATCCCTTTCTATCTTTTTTAGATTTTACGCCATTTTCATTTTATGCATTCAGAATAATTAACACAATCTTTAAAAGTCCCCGTTAAAATACGAAAAATAGTTTTTATTAGATAGCAGACGATAAATAAATAAAAAAGAAAGAAGGATTGAATTTATGGGAGATTTCAAATACAGCTAAGCCTCACTCTGAATGCTAGAGAGACATTGATTATTAGTATTGTTGATATTTGTTACAACAATGGCAACAGCATTGATTTTAATTCACTCGGCAACTGTGTTATATATTGTTGGAACGATGCCACAATGTAAAAATAAAAAAAAAACTTGCAAAAAAAAATGTGTCTTTAATTAATATCTCCGCTAATTTAGCTATTTTCTTAATTTTTTCTTTCATAAGAACCTTCTCCTGACAATAACAAACACAACAAAAAAGAATTAGCAAAATCGATCCAGCCGTTCACGCGTGATGGTGTGACCAAGGGAAATAGGGATTCATTTTTATATGTATAGATACAAAAAAAAAAATGAGAGTAATAATGGGGAAAAAATGCTTCAAACATCAATTCTTGGGAAATAAATTAAAAGCTTGTACATATTAATTTTAAAAAATCAAAAGCAAAAGATAGTTAATAATGAATTTTTTGTTGAATGAAAAAGTAGGAATTTTTAAAGTAAATTCTAAAATGTATTTTTGAAATTTATGGATAAATAGTGAATGCAAAACAGTAAAATCAATTTAATTACCCTGTTGTAAATTTCCCTTTAATTTTCTATATATTTTTCATGAAATTGCATTTTGATAAATGTTGCTCTGATATTTTCCTTAGTTATGTTTTGAATTGGGGAGGGTGTACCATTGCTCTTGGAGGAATGCCATCCCTGCTTATTGTTCATAAAGTCATTCAGCATGGATTTTCGTATTTGGGATAATAAAAGATCTTTTAATTTAAAAAAATGTGCTTAGCGGAGTAATTGGCAAAAACTGGCCAGTTAAAAAAACTAATCAATAAAGTGGCCAATTCCCGATTGCTGCTGATTAATCAGTGCAACTCTACAGTTAAGTGCCATGTTCTCCTCAGTTTCTCAACTGATTTTCTTACTTTTTTTAGTAGCTATTGATGAGTTTTAGTGTTATCATTAGGAAAAAATTGGAAAATAATGTTTTCCCCTCGCACTTTCAACGTAGATTCGAAGTCTTGTTTTACAAGTCTCCGTTATACTACTCCTTACATGTACAATCTACAATATGTATGCAATACTTAATACATTTTTTACTATTTATAATTCAAAGGAGAAGAAATGTCAAGAACAAAAGAAGAGAAAATAATTTATTAAATGAATGTTAAAACAAAATAATACCAATCCTAAGGTGTCAAATAATCTATCATATTTCCAAAATGTATATATATGATAAGTTTATATTTTCATAATCTTACATGAAAAGATTTTCATCTTTGAGATTGCAATTTTTTTATTGCGTTCGTTTTCGCGATTAGGTTTCAATTATTGTTGCTTTCAGTCCTACTTAATGTCATTATTATTATTATTATTATTTTTGAGTTCTTGTAGCTTTATTCTATTGCTATTATTTTAATTTAGAAAAATTTTTAGTCAATACTGAGAATTGACAAAAAATTTGCGAAATTGAAGTTCATCCTTTTGCGCAATTTCCAATAGTCGGATCTTTTATTGTATGTACTTAAAGGACTTTAGTGCATGACTAGCAGATAAAAGATTGCATTAGAATTTGTTTGTATTTGGAGTTGATTTTGATATAAATGATCCTTTACTTATCTATTGTTTCAAAACTAAATTTCAGTGTCTAGTGAACTGAAAAAGGATCAAAGATCGATTGAACAAACTTTAGCTGACATTCAAGCAAAGAAGAAATTAAAGAAAAGTGAAGAAGCAAAAGAAACTTCTACAGAAAATTAAAATTATTTACATCATTAGAGTATGTTCCTATTTTTTTCATACCTGAGCCGTAGTTGCTGTTAAATTTGGGACAGTTATTTTTAATATAATACTGTACATAGTTAACATTGTTATTTAAAGTGAATTAAATTATGTTTTTAATTTACAGATCTATTAGTAAGTTAATTACATAATATTCCACAGTACTTCACTGTAGTCTGGGCTATTTTAAAGTTTTCTATAATTCAAATGCCATCTCCATTTACCTTTTATTTGAGTAATAGCAAACTTAAAACGTTTCAGAGTGGACATTTTTGTTGCTGAGGGAACATATTTTTTTCTGTTTCTCTTACATTAATATTCATTTTTCACCCTGAAACATCAAAAAACTGCTTTTACAAGTATTGACTGATAATGTTGTCCCCAGGTGACACTAATGAAATGTATATTTCCCCTTCCTTTCACATTTGTGAACCCTGTCTTCGATGTTCGCAAGTTGCCATCACTTTCAGTTTATTATGTCTGCATAATTTTGAGTTTGGTTCTAAATTTTTAAAAATTAGCATTTTTATGCAATGCCAATTTTTAAAAAAAAATTTCGCAATGAAATTTTTTTCTATTCGGGTGTAGTTTTTCGATACATAGAATATTGACATTTTATTGTAAAAAAAAAAAAAAAAACCTTTTCAATACTTGATAAATATGGATAAAAAGTGAAAATTTCAAAATTGGAATATTTTGCCCCGGCAACATATTTTTAATATTTTTTGCATTCTATCGTTTAATCCTTGATTCTGTTTTCTTGTGGGAATGTTTTTAGCATTGCTTATGCACTGATTTGAAAAATTGAACTTGGAAAAAAAAAACATGAATAAAGTGAAAAAGACAAAATGTGACCCCCCCCCCCCCCCCAGGAAATATTTTATCGTGGTTTGGCCAAAAAGTGCGGTTTCTTATTCTTCGCTGTGGAATTGCTACCACAAACCACAAGGACCCTGACACAGAAAATCTTCAGTTCTTTTTTTTTTTTTTTTTTTTGCGAACAGGGAGAGGTAAAACATTAAAAACTGTTTGAACAAAGAGCCATATTTCATAAAGCAAAAATGCTTATACTTCTTCCCTCTGCTAGATTGGGGAGGGAGGGGACAGGAGAGTCATACCCTAACCCATTATATTGGCCCATGTTAAATATATATTTTTAAAATTTAATGCTGTGAACTTTCATATCTTGATTTTTTTCTTTCAGCTTTTATAAATTAAAATCTTTGGCCTTTTTGTCCTACTCTACAAACTATATGCTTACAATTTAGTTATTTATACATTTCCTCATTCCCAAACTTTGAGGACTGCTGTGGCTTCTTATTAAACACTTTTTTTTTAAATTTTTTAAAAGTTTCTTGAGATGAAATTTTTAGTAACCCCCTGGCAAGATATTCATAATACTTTAGATTAGCTGATATATAATAAGCTTTTATTTTACTTTTCAATAAATATTATTACTTATACAGTCAACTCTCGATAACTCGAAATTGAAGGGAAGAAACAAAATTTTCGAGTTATCAAAAATTCAAGTTATCGAAAATCTGATGAATTTCATATTTCATTCTAAATATAAAAATTTGAATGCACAGTAGTATTAAAAAACACACGTATCAAGCTTAACCGAGTTTCTTCTTTATTAAAAATATTTTTCTAGTACAGTCCCTTCCTCCAACTCCGAAAGAAAAAACACGGGTGCCAGTACAGCGGACTGGCAATTTTCTAACAAAAGAATGCGGCAGGTGGAATTCCGATCTCAATTTCTGTGACAAAAGAAAAATATAAAAATAGCAATAGTTAGCGGTTTTCGAAAGCTAAAGTTTTGAGAGAAAAAAAATTACTTGAGTGAATAAAGAAATTCGAGTTATCGAAAAAAAGGAATAAAAAATTCGAGTTAAAGAGATAAAATTACATTATAAAATGTTGAAGATGAAGGGAAACACTTTTTTTTTTTTTGAGTTATTGAGAAATTCGAGTTATCGAAATTCGAGTTATCAAGAGTTGACTGTAATTTATTATTCTCTTCCGATTTACTTATTCTTTAACTTTGCTAAGACTGTGAGGGATTCTTTTTGTTTTCTCTGTTTACATCACTAAACTGAAATTGGTGACCTTTTTTCATAAAAGTGTGAGGTGCAAGTCCCTCACCATCCAGCTAGGGCCTTGATGAGAACAATGAGAAGTTGGTGCTTAACTAAGAACAAAACACAAGAAAACCAAGACTACTCCTATAAACTTCGATTGGTTTCTTAACCAGTGTGATGCACAATTCCTTTCTCACTCCTGAACAAAGAGCTTTGTAATCGACTTCTTCAATATATTCTGACATTAAGACCAGCTCTTTGGAAATGGTTTTTTTGGGGAAACACCTACCAGGCAATTTAATAAGGGTTACACAATGTGTCATAACACCACCTAATCTTAAGCAGCTGCTCAATGTCGAGAAATTATTTTGTGAATAACCAAATAAAAAAATTAAATTGCATTTTTAAATGCATTTGAATTTGTATCTCAAACAAGTTTTTATTCATTGAAATCATGTAAAATACATCTCAGAAAAAATTAAAATAGAAAAACTGAATATTTAACAAATATTAAGAGAACACACATGAGCACTGAATCTTCTTATAAGAAACATCATCACCTATAAGAGTATTATATGTACAGTAGAGCCTCGGTTATCAGAGCCCCGACTAACCAAGTTCCGGGTTAACCGGGGCCCTTGAATTTTTTTGGCGGCCGATGGCAGCGTCACTAACTGACACCAGTCAGCCACTTATTTTCCCGATGATATAAAGACCTAGAACAACAGTTGGAGACCATTTCAAGACCTTTTACGGCTACAGTCATTTCGTAAAACGGCAGCAAAGAAGCAAGCAAGTTCCGTTAAACAGAAAACAATATATATACAGTGAAACATGTGTAAGTTGACCACTTGCAGTGCAGCACTTTAGTGGTCAACTTAGACTGGTGATCAACTTTTAGAGGATGAGGTCGAGGGGGAAGGGCTAATTCCGTTCCTGATAAAAGTGGTCAACTTAAACAGGTGGTTGACTTACAAAGGTGATCAACTTTACAGGTTTTACTCTATATACTATATACATCTTCAAGAGACAACTTTAACTGGAACATGTACTCTACTAATGGTGTACATATAAAATTAGATATTTGTATGTATGCGTCATTTTTTCATATGTACAGTAAATGCCTTTTTTTTACATCTTTGATGACATTTTCATTCATTTCAACCCATGTTTCCCTCTCAATTTGGACAGAGTCCGTATTATCAGAGTTTTCGATTATCCGAGGTACCCTCGGTCCACATTACCTCGCATAATCGAGGCTCTACTGTATGTATATATATATATATATAAGGGGGGAGGCTGAAGTTTTTATGATAGGAAAAATTCAAAGGATACGTATGTTTGTGAAACAACGAAATAAAAGAAACTCTTCACTTTAAACACCACAATTTAATGCATTATGTTTACATACATCAGCTACACAATATTGCACAGCAATAAGAACAAAAATTAACAGTAGTAAAGTAAAAATTTCATCTGAGCATAAGTGAGAAATGTACAAAATTTTTCTTTCATATATTCAAAGTGGTAATAAACTATAGATTCATTATAGTAATGCAATGCAAGCTATTCATTTATTAAAATACAATCGATTTTGCTCACTTGAAAATAGATTTTTCTGAAGTGGCAACATTATACATTGGAAAAATTTGAAAGTGTCAAGATGGAACATTTGAAAGTGAAATGAAGAACTCTAAACTAAAAGCTCGTGCATTCGATAAAGTAATTTTTTCAAAATTTGGTCCAGTGCAGTTTTTCAGAAAAATTGCCATTCTTGATGCAACTGCTGTGTTTACTCTAGCTTTTGTAATTACCAAAAATAGCCATCATAATTCCTAAACTCGGTAGTGAATTCTCTCTTTACACCAGCATAAGAATATTGCAAAATGGCAGTTATGACTTTAAATTAAAAAGAAAGAAAGAAAATATATACTTTTCAAACAATTCCTCTCTAAAAAAGGACACAAAAAGTTTTCTTTTTTGTATGTGTGAGTGTTACAAAGTTGATATGTAAGTTGTAATGCTGATTATAAATACAAAGCATTCAATAGGAAATTTCAATAATGAACAAATACCACATGCAAGAAATCACCATCAAGCTACTTTGTTCTGAAATTTTTGATTTTAAAACGGAAATTTTGAGTTTTGTGGAATTTGACCACTCGACACAGTTCCATATATATATATTATTGTTAAAAGTCAACGCCAACAGCCCTCTTCTTCATTTGTTAAAAAATGAATAATGCTCTCTAATCAAAACTGCTTTTTTAGAATGCATTTTGCTTGGAAAGTTCCAAAGATCATTTTTGAATCATAAAAGGTTTCCAATTTAGTTATGGCTCTGGATAAACTCTGCTTCCTTCTTCGGAAGTACAAAGTTTTAATTTAATCATTAATAGGAAATATTAAGATGCTGAGGAAACAGGTTTACAAAATAACAAAATACAGTCGACTTGTATTACAGAAGCCCCATCAGGGTTGTTAACTCCTTCCCTCTCGCTCCCGTCAAAATCACGGGCTGGAATGTTCAAAAGTAGCGCACCTAAACGTTAAGAAAAATCTATTCATCATTCCCTGAAATGTATTTCTTGTCTTAAGTACTAGCGATGATAGTACCAAACTATTTAGGTTTTTTTTAAAAATGATTTTCTTGCTTTTTTTTTGTAAATTATGAGACCGTTAAGGGGTTAAATCAAATGGTTGCTGTATCAAAGGAATCAATGGAATATTCAAGTCACTTCCTTTTTTAAAAAAAATGACTAAAACATTACTTGCAGACGACTCGGTAAACATACACTGAAATGTATGGTTTTTCAATCAAATTAAAGTACTGAATTTAAATGCACTAGAAAAATGTAATTTACTATGATATACTTTTCTTTGAATTTGATGAAAGAGGACAATAGCTGCATTATTAAATACATCATAAATCATACATTATACCATATGTAACTATAGTATTAAAATCTCGAATGCAATTTATGCAAAAAGAAAAGTATGCTTGTCAAGCGTACAGTAGAAGAGAATTCCATTTCTCAAAGAGAGGTTGTCGATCTTTTTTAAGGAAAGTTAATATTTTTAGTTTTCTCCACTCGGTTAATATTTTTTGTTTTCTCCGCTCTAGTTAAACGCAACAGTTTGAATTTAAAGAATAGGAAAATCGCTACTTGTCTGTCTGGTTCAGACCCATTATATGTCAAGAGTCTCTTCCTTCAGTTGTTATGTCAAAGGTAAAATAATATTATCTTAAACAACAGGCAATTGGTTCTCTTCAAAGGGCTTGAGTTCTCTTTTTGTAACTCATTGAATCGTCGCAATCCAGGTCAACTGCGCGTTTTTTAAAAAGCTAGTTGTGAATGTTTTCTAAAAAATACACAAGTTTATATATATTCAGAGGGAGAGTGTTTAAAACCCCTTATCTATTTTTTTCTAAATTCATTTCAAATAAAAATGTTAACAGTCTCATACATAAATGTTGGTTTAATTAGACTACTTTCACAACATGACTATGCTGTGAAAATTTAATAAAATCATAATTAGTTGTAATAAATTTGCTATAGTGGCTATTAAGCAGTTAAATGTTATGACTAGTAATTTTAAAGCTCTTTTTTTTGGGGGGGGGGGGGGTAACTAAGTAAGACTTTTAGAGGATCACTGTCAGCTCAATTTCAATTTTAAAAAACTTGAAAAAAAAAAAAAAAAAAATAATAATCTAGTGCACGGCAGTATTTTGCACTTACTTGTTTTGTTTGAAATAAGCTATGATGTTAATTTTAATTATTGATGCTGTTGCTATTAATATTGATAGTACATTTCAAGCAATCCAAGAATAAAATGGAATAATTTATTTTTTAAATGGCATACAAAGTTCACCTTTTTTAATGCTTAGCATTAGCTTACAAGACGGGCCGGGCCATCTGTGCACAGAAGAAACATTAATATTGGTTTTCGATTTTAAACATAAAAATCAAATAAAACTAAATTAATAGTTTTCAAAACAATATATGACTAGTAAAAAATCATTTCGTAAATATTTATCTAAACTCATATGACACTTTTTTAAAACATGCCAGTGACTAGAATTTTCATTAAAAGTATTTGAAAGGTACAACAATATGGCACATGAATATAAATAATTAGTAAAAAAATAAATAATCACATAAAATACATTTAAAATGGCATTTATAATAATTGGAAACACATAACTGAAGCAATATGTAAAAATAATCGATAAAGATTCAGCATTATTATAATTTTCAAAATTTATAAATAACGTCATCATATATTCACCTCTTAGTTGCCTGAAACTCATGAAAATAAAAGCATTACTTTGCATTATATCATACAAAAAATTGACAACACATAAACTTTCTATCATAAAGTGTAACAAAAAATTAATTAAAAAAATTTTTTTTTGCTAGAACTTTCAACAGAATCTGAAGAATTTTTTATAATCTCCTGAAAAAAGTTTTGAAAGACTAGAATTTAGGGTTTTATTTTATAAACTAATGACCCTATACATATATTTATACAGTAAAACTCCTCCTAAAGGATACCCCTCTTAAGCAGACAGTTTTTGATTCCCCCGCCAGCAAAGCATCAAACCAAAAAAAGCCCCTCTTTTGAGGACACGCCCTCTATTACAAATGTTTTTGACACTCTTGTGTTTGCTATAGAGGGGTTTTACTGTATATATATATAATTAGTTTTTTTTTTTTTGAAGAGAAATAATTCAGTGATATTTTCAGTACATAAAATGACAAAATACAAGTCTAAATCAAGTATTTTGAATAACTTGTGACTGAGTGTGCTATGTTATGGTAAAATATGTGAATATTATACATTAACAATATAACAAAGGAACTACTAAAATAAAGTATCATGACTAGAAATATGGCCTCTTTTCAAAGTGAATTGAACATATATTCAACTGAAATTAAATCATAATATATTGATCAATGAACTAAAAATTATTTCATAATGTATACTTAACTTGCAATACTATGAAAGAGGATTTTCTTTAAAAAAACATTTGGCAAATCCTAAAAAGAAAGATAACTATCTTTTGTTCCAGTTCATATTTTTAAACCTTGATGAGCAAAAAGTAATGTCGATATTAAGAATTAGAAATAACCTAAAGTATTGATTTCATTTCCCTCCATATTCAAAAGGCAAATCTTGAAACACAGACTAGATTTAAGTTCAGCTTGGATTTTAAATGTTTGAAAGTCTTCCGATTCACACTGAAAATACTCTTTGGTTTTTGCTGTACATCATGAAACATTAAATGTTTAGGTAATATGGAATACTACTTTTTGTGACTGGGAGTAATATTACAGAAAAGTACTCAGCTTAAAATAATTTATGAAGTGAGGTATTACAAGGGATGAATAATACAGAACAGCAACAAATTATAAAGAGGAATCATGAATACCTACTGGACAGAACTGAGAATAGATTCTAGAGCTCAGAAGAGGGGCAACCATAGACTTTTTCTGTTAAAAACCAAATTATAGAGGATATTTTGACATTAAAGTGTCTCTGCATGACTCACAGCAGCCAATTTTACATTTGTACAAGTACTAAAAGTATTCTGAGAAAAATAATTATGAGGTAAAAAAGAGCATCCACATCATTTTAACAAATTTGAATTTCTTTCCAAAAGTTCTTAAAATAAAAATGCATAAATAATGAAAAGTTAAATCCTTCAAGTCATTTTTTTAAAAAAATTCCTTTCCGGATAACCTTTAGGTTACATGAGTATTATATTGAAACATTAGAGAGAAAGAGAGTGCCAACCCTTAAAAACAGTTTCAAATTAACCAAATGAATTTCATCAGATGATACAGAACAGCAAATGCAGCCAGCATTTAATTTTTAATAAAAAATTCTCATAAACAAATTTAACGATTGGTATTTGTCTAGCAGAAAATAAAACTATATATTTTACCTGATTAAAAACTTTAAAAAATTAGAAACTAACACACAAAACGTTTTTCTTTCATGAAGAATAGCTAATATAAAAAAATCTCTCAAAAATAATAAAAGATTTATGACACTAGGGAAAATTATGGATATGTGAAAATTGTAAAATCTTATCAAAATCTATTTTTGTTATAAACATCAGTACATATATGTGACCCATAGCAGGTTTGCATTTAACTATATGCATTTTAAGATTGCTAATGCATTAAAATATGTGGCTTGAATAGGGAAATTAAAAAAAAAAAAGATACTCCCCCCTTGGATACAAATAACTAATAGTCATGGTTCAAATTTCTTTTTAATATTTAAATGTTTGACTTGTTTTCTGATAAGTTTCATTATTTAATTAGCATTAGTAATATATATTTGTATTAAAGGCAGAAATGAAATTAATTTAATGGATTAAACAACTACCAGGGGCGAACTGGCTAAATTGGGCCCAGTCGGCAAAATTGTATTTTGGCTCACCTTTGTATGTATAAAAAATAAATAATGTACTACTACTGTACTTTTGCAGGGTGATGACCTTCTCGAACTCCATTTTTGGATCCACACTGGGAGCAAAGGAATGTAGGTGACCAAAAAGAACAATTCCCAGAAAAATGCATTAAAAATTCGATATATAGGTGCCTCAATGTTAATTTTTTTCCAAATCAAAATGGGGACTCTGTAGTAAAACCTGTTAGGACTGCCACTAACATTTTTCAACACAGTATAGAATCGTGCTTTCGCTATCATTTGCTCTAGTTATCTCAAAATTTTCAATTTTATTACTTACAGCCCTCCGTTCTACAGGTGCCTCATATGTTGCGCAATACGGTTGATAGTTTCAGTAAAGGATAAGGGGAGAGAAAGGTACTACTGCGTGGTTATCACTAGAAACCACTTTGAATCATCAGCCCCCAAAAGATGGCAAGGAACCTCCAACTGAAGTTGGAGGTTCCTTGCCAAACCCTTTTCAAATTAGAAAATACAATGCTTAAAATAAATAGTGCCAAATAAACATTTCAAAAAAATTCTAGCGCCAGGGGCCTCCAAAATTTAATCAGAAATTTTATCAGATTATCATGACATTGTATTTTTAATTCCTTATTTAAACCTACTTCTGCTGATTTATCCTGATTTATTGTGCAACATAGAAATGACATGTTTTTGATTATCACATTAAAGAAGATACGTAAATATACAGGATATGAACTAAAATTTGAAATGTTCCATAAAAAATGTTTGTGCTGGCTTATTTAGGGTGATGGCCAAGTCGGAGATAGCCAACCAGCCGGCCGGGCCAGTCCGCCCCCGACAGCTACTAAATAATTGCCGTGTGAACACTTTTTATACTTTTTCAATTAACTGAAAAGTTTTTTTGATATGTTCCCCCCCCCCCAAATATATTATAAAAATGAGGGGTTTTTTAAAAATTAAACTGCATAATTTAGGTTGAGGTCACAAAATCGAACACATTATATTTACTTTTAGGTTTTCGAAGGTTTTGCACATATTTCTCCTAAATTTAATTCAAATATTAAGTACTCAAAAGTACGGAAAATTTTAAACAATTCAAAAGCTTACATGAGGCACATCTGAGTAGTTGAAAGTCAATACTTTGTATGTTCTTGCAAATAGTTGTGTTTATAACTATTACAATAGACATTGATATAGCAGTCTCAGAATTCAAAAGCAATATTTGATACAATACGAGTAACTTTTAGAGGAATTTGCAATGAGTTATAAGCTCATTTTCTGACAAATAAAAGTAGTGGAACTAATTTATTTATTAACTTATCATCTGCAGAGAAATAATTAAAATAATGATCAGTACATAAAAAGGGACAATGTATTCTTTCCCATCAGAAATTACTAATGCAAAAAGACTAAATACAAATTTTTGCAGGTATTGCTGTTACTAAAATTACAACGAATTAATAAAACTATTTTTTTTCTTAGAATGGATAAAATCAAAGTTGTGTTAATTAGCTTCTATCACATTGATATTATATTCCATACTTTATAGTTTACTTTTTATTTAATTAATTTATTTTGAATGAGTTATATGCATATTTATAACTGCTCAAAAATAAAGTAAAGGATGAAGCAATTTAATTTTTGCTGTGCAGAAACATTCACATTTGACACTGCAAAATAAGATAATAAGTAAACATTTTAAAGTTTATTTAAAGAGCATCATGATACTTATACTATGTATGTATGGAGATTAAAATATCTTGTCATCAAAGGGGGGGGGGGACTGAATTCAGCTTTTTATTTTGAGCTTAATTAAATAGATTCAGTTTAGAAACAAATTTTTAGTTGCAGAATTGTAATTAGAATAATAATTATTGTCTTCTTAGTAATAATAATAAGAAACATCAACCTGATTGCAAATTTCAAAAATGCCACATTCTTAATCAGTATTCAAATTTAAATTAGTGGTAGAAAGTTGGGATAAGGATTTTTAGTATAGAAAAATAGAAGGCCTGTATGACTTATTTAAAACAAAATAGTAGTATTCTTTCTTCTTAAACTCATACTGAATATGAGAAAGGAATGCATTAAACAAACATATATTTTCAAGTATTCTCCTAAACAGTTGTCGCAGAACACAAAAATTCACTTGAAAATAAATTATTCACATAAGGAAGATTAATATATACAGCATTTAAAGTGCGTTCAATGTGTAGAATTTACAATATAATAATATATATATAGTTAACTAAAATCAAAATAACAAGTCATTTCTTTAATGATGATTCAATAAAAATATAAGAAAATAATTAAAACCATTAACTTCAATAATAAGAAGAAAAACACATTGAATTAATTCAGAAAAGATTCTAATTATACTCGTATATACCTACTTTTTTCACATAAATAATATTTTCAACTCTTAAAATGACTTGATTCTAAAAAAGGATTAAAAATTTAATAAGAAAATACTTAAATATATTACAGTAAAAATTCACAATTTAGAAAAGATGATCATCATTAAAAGGAACTTGTTTTAAAGTCTATCAGAAAAGAACTTATACCACATTAAATAACTTAGCAGGTTTAAAATTACTATACCATATAAATAGAATGAATATACGAACTAAAAAAGAATTTAGCTTTATTAAAAAGGAAATTAAAATTAAAATTCTTGAAAAAGGATCAAAGTATTCAATGCATAATGCATAAAAACTAAATAAAAATGTATAAAAGAAAAGAAAACAAGAAAAAAAACATGAACTTTGGTTTAAAAAGATATTTTTATGAAAGTGAAAGTTTACTAGCAACTGGCATCATTTAAGGTTCTTTGAAGTTAATAAAATGATAAGCTTATATACTTTCAAGAATATTTTGTATCAAGTTTTCAAAAACACAGAGCTCCTAAAAGAAAATTGTTACATGCTGGTGATACACTGCTAAGAAAATGGACTAATTAGAAAAGAACAACATAAATTTTAAAAAAATCCTGATTTTTACTATGATTAATTTCAAATAATGTAAAGCAAGGTACATAAAAATGCTTATATTCACCGTCAATTTATTTAGAAATTTTAGTAAATCTATAGATAAATTTAAAAAGTATGTTATAAACAAAGAAACAAAAATACTTTGTAAAGAATGGCTCTTTACATTCGATTGACTGAAAACTATTAAAAGTATGTTCATTTATGCACGTTGTGATATATTTTTGCACTTAATCAATCTGCAGCCTTCTAAATTATTGAAGTTTTACAAAAATTATATATTGGGAGAAATCTATATGATATTTTGTTTGTTTTTTGTTTGATATAGATGGAAGGTTTTCCTGATTAAAAAAAAACATACTTTCAATAATAAACACTTAGAAGTTTTAAAACTTTTTTTTAAAAATCATTAACATAAAAATGAATGAATAAAAAAAAAAGGAACTAGAAATATTTGAAAAATTGCATTTTGTGCATCTAGTATGCAGATTATGTAATTTCTAGTATACAGATTGTGTAAATTTTCATGAATTTAAATCCTTTTTGTAACCAGAGATGTATAAATAAAACAAAAATTTTAAACTCAGAAATATTTGCAATTGTTTGAAAGTCATCTCTTGCTGCCATATTTCTATATGTTGCTAGAAATATTGCATACTGATAAAAAATCAAATGCAGAGCATGAAAATGAAGCAAAATAAATATGAAAATATGCAGTTTTGACATTTAAAGGAGTTGTACTTGTTGCAGCATAAATTGCATATTGATACTAGTTTTAATAATATATGCAATATATATTTTTATTTATGTATATATATATATATATATAAGTTTATATACATTTATCACAAATGTTTTGGGAACAAAAAAGAACAGCACACATAAAAATCCACATTACAATATACTTATGTATGCTTGTATACATACAGATATATATGTATGCCTATAATATATTTGAATTTAAAAAGAAAAAAAATGTTGCAGCCATTGAAAATGGATTGTTTACTTATAGACAGACTTTAAACAAATTTGTCAGAAACAATAATAAACCTCTTTGGTTATACACACGTCAATATTTTCGCGGATGAAAAACTGAATGCTACGAGCGATGCCTCAAAATTCACGTATTTTAATTCAATAGAAGGCAAATACAGTGATGCCTCAAAACGCTAATCAGTATTTTATTTGTGGAAATGGCAACAATAAACAAAATAAAATGACTATAAAACTTTAAAGATTTTCGGGTTTTTGATTAATATCTCTGCTAATTGAAATCCCTCAGTGATGAGAATAGGCAAAATGGCTTTCTTGGAAAATTATGATTTTTTTAATACCTCACTCGACTCTTAGCACCCAGCCGGTCTGTGAGGAGATAGCGCGACATAGAAAGATATGTTTGTTTACTCTCAGATTTTAATATATATGATTGAAAACAATCTTATTACATTTAAATTACTTACACTGATAAAAAAAGTTGCTAAAGTTACTCAGAACCAACATATATTGAAATTGTTTTATGTGTGACTATTACTAACTTTTGTTGCATCAACTATTTTATAATAGCAATTAAATTAATTTTCATAGGTGATTTAATAAAAATTGAACTCCTCAAAAAAATAACAAACTGTCATGTTATTTAAAACTTAAAAAAAGAAAGAAAAAAGTAAGTATCTTAATCTAATAATACATTTTACTCTTCATATTTATTTCTGTAACACAAATATTTTATGAAATATAACTTGATAATATAACTTGTTTTTAAAAGACTAAATCATATACAAATGTGACATATATTAAACATGTATTATGTGTACATTTAATGTACATTCAATACTTGTTATTAGTTAGAAAAAGAACATTTTCAGTAGAATCATTAATTTAAATTGAGTAACTTTTGAGTTCAATGTCGTTACACAACGAATTGTATTATTTTTAGTTTACAAATGTTATGTTAGACATAATTTGAGAGCATCCATTTACCAAAAGCATTTAAAAAAATTCTATCATTAAACATGTATAATTTTAGATAGAAAATAAAGAATTAAAAACATAGATAGAATTGAAAAACTTTCTTAAGTTAAATCAAAAATACATATGTATAATATATAGTATATATATGTGTGTGTGTGTGTCTGTGCAATGATTTAAGTCTGCTATAAGAAACAGTCCAATGATTATCAATGAATGTAAAATTATATCGCTATAACCAAACAAATATCATTTTTTAAAGCTGTAAACATTTCACAAAAAACGGAAATATACAAACATACAATATAACTTGTATGAATGTGGAATACTCATGAATAAGATGAATAAAATTAAAACTTGGAATGCCAAATTTGAACAAAACAGGAGTCTTTACCTAACTCCCAGCAATCTTGTACATAAAAACAGTGCTTTCAGAATGGCACTTACATGATATGTATACAAGTAATGAAAACAATGACTTAGATTTACATTTTTTTGACTTAAGCTACAATGTATAAAAAGAAGAGGATGGCACAAAAATATAGGCGAACATTTAAAAATTACATTTAATTTCAACACTCTCACAAATTTTATGTGTTACAAAATTTCATATATAATCTGTTATTCAAAAAGCAGCAAAGGTTTTATTATTATTTTTTTTTCTTTTCTGTTTTTATTTGTCTTGAAATTCCAGAAAATATTACAAGCAAGATTAGAAATGTGAAAAGTTGGACATCAATAATTTAGACTAACATGACTAGATATTTAAACATTATATTACATCCAATATAGATTTTTAATTAAAATTTTTTTAATTGAATGTCTATCTCTGTGTAATTGTTGTCACCCAAGTAGGAAGGGGGGGGGGGGCAGGGAAACCAATTTTAAAATACTAGAAGGTGGTTTTGTACATATATAATTCGACTGTATTAGATTCAAAAGATTCTGCTACATGTATATAAGAGTAAGGATATATATATATACATATAGTCAAATTCAGAAAAATGTCACTATGTAGATAAATTTGAAACAAATTAAAAAAGAAAAAAAGTTTGAATTTAAACGGGGGGGTTGGGGGGCTGGACAGGAATTCATTACTTGTGAGTAAATATATATATATGTAAATGACTATAATCTAGTGAATTATATATAATCATCATTATTTCCCAAAATCCCCATTTTGCATTCTTTTCTGAGATTACTAAGTTTTAAAAACAATTTGGGTTTTTTTTTTTGTTTTCCTTTTTTTATAATCTCTATTCAGTTTGTTATTTTGTATTCATGAATAACATTTAATTGCACTGCTATGTACAATATTATACAGAATGTAAATATAATTTTATACTTAAAAAACAAACAAATGAGGACAAAAATATGGAACAAATAATTTGACTATCAAATTATTTGATGAAAAAAAAAATTAAAAATATTGCACTAGAATGAAAAAAAAATTAAAGCCTCCTTTAGTTAAGTCTAACTTGTCCATAAGAATTGGAGTAAAAAGTGAAACAACTAAATACACCTTCTCTGACAACAAAATCGTAGCAGTACTTGAACCAATATTTTTGGCCACCCTCAATAACGGTAAACGAAAAATAATACGTAAAAACATTATCACATTTCTACTAACTATAGAAACATTCAATGACTGATGAAAAGATCACAAATCTAGTAACTAAAAATTATCAGCAGACATGTAAACATGTTTCAATTTCAAAATATTAGTTCGTGACAAGAGACATGTATAAACACATTTTGGCGAGACAATTTCTACAAAATATTTTAAAAGTGGAAATTTTTAATAAATAGCTTTCATTTAAAAGTATATTACCTTTTAAACCAAACTGGCTTTCAAAATTTAGTAAAGACAATTTAAGGCAATCTTTAAGCATAGAAAAATAAAACGCATAGTTGTGAAAAGGCAGAAAATTACCAAAAACAGGCAAGATATTATTTCAGGTGATAAATCATGAAAATTAGGGACTGCAATCCAAATATTTACTAAATGAATATTTTGAAAGTATAGTTTCCTCTACTAGGTTACTTCTAAAAATTAGAAATATTTAGTTACTATTGTAACCAAAAATTTCTAACCTACAGTTTCATTTTCTGAAAAGAGTTTTTCACAAGATAGTTTGATAAAAGAAAAAAGGATAAAATAGATAATTTCGTACAATAGATAAATAATTTTTTAAAATTATATTTATTGAATGATTTTCTCACAACGCATTTTCAGTGTCATCAAAATATTGACTAATTCTAACTGATCTGTATGCATTTTGATTACTGGAAAACTAGTATTGTTCCTGCTGAGACTTGGTCATAACAATATATGGAAGATTATCTCTTGAATGCATATTACTACAATATTCATAGAACTGGTAATGTTAATTAATGCTTAATTGCATAAAAATTATAAAAAGGACCCCATCTAATGCATATATGCTCCATTAAGATAAACCATGAGAGTCTCAAAGCAACCCATACAGGGTTGCCAGATCTCCAGGATAGAAAGTATCCAGAGGCAACACAAAGTTGCCCAAATTTTTTCTTTTAACTTCCATTTGATTTTAAATGTTAGTTCACCATAAAAACACTATTTTTTTTCTTTTAAAATGTCTTTAATAAGACAATTTTTTTTTAATTTTGCCAAAATATCAAGTTGCCCAAAAACAGTATGCAAAATATTAATAGTGAACATAACCGTGTGCTGAGCTATAGTAATAGGGATACCACTGGGGCTAATGTACCTGGAGTTCAGATTACTCCAATAAGATGGGGTATTAAGTGCACACCTATGGAAACTTTTGACGAGTTAAACATATAATCATTTCAAATGCATTTGAGGCACAGAATCAATGAATCCAAACTGCAAATGTATGCCAGTTTCGTATTAGTGTTCATTTTCATGCCGTGCGTACGCCTATGATAGTGAATTTTTTTACAATACAGATCAAGCCAGTATTAAAGCCATTTTTTGCTGGTATTTACAGAAAAATAAAATGCAGAAAAATAGTTCAGTTTTACAAGCTTTTTTTTTTCCAGTTAAAATTATATGTCGACTTTCTTTTGAATAAAAACTATTGAGTAGGAAAAATGTCACAGACTGCAATCCCTAATAACATAGTAACAGTACACGTTTTTGTAACAGTAGAATTTTCTTATCCCAAATATAAAATCCTTCACTGTATCCCACAATATGAAAAAACACAAGCAACCGGGCATCAAAGCTAACTTTAAGTGACAATAAATGCATAGCTCATTTTTGCTACCTCAGAAGCGATCAAACAGAGGTTCCTGAATGTCAAACGACCTTAAGTTTCTTGCCATGCTGCGGGATGGGCTCACTATTGCTGGCCTCACTCATGAATCGCACTTGTGGTTGGCCAATGAGGCTAGCTTGCAGAGTAGCAGCTTCTTTCAGGCCATTGGTCATGGCAGCATTGCTGCTGTACATGTCCTGTGAGATGCTGCTGCAGTTAGACTCGCTCAGCGACCCATTCTCCAAACCAGTCTTGTTGGTGCTGCCACAAAGGCCGACGTTCTTTGAATTGATTACAAGGTCATTGCTTAGGGTACTCATTTTGGTTCCAAGGCCAATGAACTAAAACCAAAGTATTTTAAAAATAAGAAAGTTTACATAATAAGAGAAAAGAATAAACAACATAATATGAATTTGAATCATGAGTAAATTTTAACAATAAGCACAGCAGGGGGTGTCCTCTCTCCAAGAGCTATGGTCCACCCACACTCTCTCCAAAAAAAAAAAAACTGAAAAGTATCAGAGCAACATTTATCGAAATATGATTTAATCCAAAAAAAAAAAAAAGATATAACAGAAAGAAACAGAAATTTACAGTTACAAGAGCACTGTTTGAATTGATTTTACAACCCCCCCCCCCCCCCTTCCTAATATTCCGTATCGCACAATCTGCACCATTATCCTTCCCCCTTGTGGGCACAATTGCAGTAAGTCAATGAAATTTTCTGAAACATAAGATGCCATGTAAATATACACATATGTATTATACTTTTCAATCTGGGGGAAGTCATTCGCTTCCTCCTGCCCTCCCAAAATAACAGGCCTAGATTTAACACATCAAAAAGGTAAAAATCAACTTTTTAAATAGAAATTTGTGGGCGTAAATTTTGATTAATTGTACTTTTGAAATGTTACTCTCCTTGCCTCCATTCCATTCACAATTTACAAAGTATTATCATAAAGGTGGAAATACACATTTAAATTTGCCTACTTTTCTGGAAAAAAAAAAGAGAAAAATGGAAGACAAATCATAAACATAAATCTAAAAACCAAAATAAATAAATAATAACAATGCATAATTATAAAACAAAATTCTTTTAAAAGTTTGTACATTACTTTTTTTAAAAATATCCATTGCAACATTCAACAAAATCATTCTACAAAAAATAGTTATTACTATTAAATATCTTTTGATTTTTTAAAATTTACACTATTCTTTCACAAGAAACATTTAAGGCCTTTTTTATAAAATTATTATTAACTTTTTCTTCTATTTTATGCAGAGATGCCACTCTACTCTAAAAGTTTTCAGTAGTAACCTGAACAATTTTCAGTAGTTTTCATCACTTATCAGTAGTTTATAGTACCGGAGAAACACGGATGCAAAAACTACTCAATATTCAACCTAAAGTCAAAATTGCCTCAGCTGAACCAAGGTGGAAACATAATCTAAGCAAAAAAAAAAAAAACCCTGGTAACTCCCTGATTGGGCTCCAAAAATTTCTTTGATGTTATAACTAAATTGTGAGTCACACAGCATCATTTCCATGTGTAATGACAGTATCACAGTGTGAAACCAGAAAAAATAGTTAGGGGGTGGGGTGACTTTTCTGACTGAACTTTGTGCAATTCTTTTGTTTTTTCAGTGAAGGAGAAAATAACGTAATTTTCTAAGTAATATAATCTGTAACAGCTGAGAGTTTTAAAGTTTTTTTTTAAGAATAAAGATCATCCCCCCCCCCCCCATCATTACTTTATGCTTTATGCTTATATTACTTTATTTTCTCAAGATGCATATTGTTTTTGTATCAAGTAAAGAAAAGTTTTGAAAAAATTCCAAATCATCACTTGCGGGGGGGAGGGGGCAGGGTTTGTTGATTTAAATCAAGTGATTTTACTATGTTAGGAAGTGTTGTAAAAATTAAATATGTAGCAATTACAACTACTGTTTCAAACAAAACTTCCTAGGTCCATCTGTCTGTGAGCATAACATATTTCATAAGGTTAGAATTATAATTACTGTTCTTTTAATTTGACAATATATTTTTTAATTTTCCAATATTCTTCAAGCATCTTAACAGCAAAGCATAATTCATTCAATCATTCAAATTACAATTCATAATACATAATCATGAACCATTCTGTGTTTTTTATCTTAAAAATAGTATTTTAGATCAATTTAATCAATGCCACACAATAAATAATTTAGAATATATATCCTTAAAGTTTCATCCACGTTCCCTAATAGATTAAGGTTTTTTTCCTTCTAAAATATTTTTTTATCATAGAAGTTTTCAATACAGATACTTAATAAAAACAAAAAGTTTTAGTTTTTAGTAATGGTGTGATGATTTTTCGAAATGGGTAAAAATATTTCAGGCTGTTTATAAAATTGAAAAATGATTAAAGTTTACTTAATGTAAAACTTAAGAACACACAATTGGTACTTTTTTTCAGCTTTCAACAGCAAAATAATTCAGGTTAAATTTGTTCATTTTCTCTAGAGTAATACCTGGTAGGGTTAAGTTTCATTTGAATCATGCATTTTTATTAAAAATTGTTTACCATTATTATTATTAAAAAATATTTATAGCTGTGAAAATAGCTTAAAGTGTTTTTGCATATTGATTAGGATGCCATATTGTTTCTATGAATGTAACATAATAATTATCCAAAATATTTAGGGCCTTTAAAAAAAAATAATTTTAAAAAAACCCGATCTAAATTTTCAAAAATCATGAACCTTGGGAGGGGGGATATGGGCTCTCTGTGCCCCTCCCCCTTGTTGCGCCACTACAGTATAATGCACAGTACCAAACCCCAAATTTGGCACGCTGGAGAATGGTCTTAGGCCGAATTTTGGGACACGACCAAAAATGGCGGATTCTCGGAAACAAGCGCTGACACACGTTTTTTTTTACGTAAGATTGCAATGTCTTCTTAACTCAAACACACAAAAAAAAAGACCTTTTTTTTGTTGCTTAGTCGGAGAAAATGCTTTCAACCAATGGGAAATCGGCAATCGAGCTGACCACGCGCAACTAAAGGAAATCTCGCAGACGAAACTCCGGAGAATTCCCTGATTTCCCCGTTGTGTTTCCACTCAATAAGATTATTTTGCAATATAAAATACAAATTTAATTTCTAACTGAATTCATTAATTAATTTAGGACCAAATAGTTAATAACAAAACGAGCACACGACGTACGCAACGAAGAATGCGACGAAAAACCTCGAACTCTCTTGCCGAGTTGAACAGGGTTGCTGTAAATATTGCTCCGCATGTGGAGAAATTCCAGTCAGAACCGGAATTTTGAGCTTTCTACCGTTGCCAATCTCCTATTCTTCGCAGCTCCAAACTACCACGAATCGTCAGTAACCACTCGTTTTGGCGACAGTTGGTGAATCTTTTTTTTATATGTGCGCCAAGTGGAAAAAGTTGAACTCGGCTAAAATATTGTATTTTCCGTAGAAAAAAGCGCTTTCCGTAATTCGTAGTAAACTTCAAATTTTTGTATTTTTCCGTAGATACTACGGAAAATCCGTAGCATTCGGCATCTCTGTTTATGTAAAAATGTATACTACATCACAACACCTTCTCATGTATCAATATTTTCCTCCATAGTCTAGATTTAACATAGTGTTTAAGATAATTTTTACAGATATTATCGGGAATAAAAATTCCAGATAAAGTAGCTTCTAACGATAAAAACAGTGCCACTAAATTAAAAGTGTATACTGGCAACTGGCTACTGTCAAAATGTTTGAACTTTGTTAACAGAAGGGAATTATTGTAAACAAAAAGAATAGTGATGTAGAAATGGTAGTGTTCAGTTACTATCATTATAGTTAATCGGTTGCCGATTAATTGGTAATCGGCGAATTTGCTTATCAGTCATTGCGATCTTGTCATGAAAGCGTATGGAATGCATGCAATTGACACAAAATTGCTTAAATCACCTCGTTTTGGAACATCCGATTGCAACCAAAAGGGGAGGTGCACAACTAGAGCTTGTAAAAAGCAAAATTTCAACCTTCTACAACCAACCGTTTTTGAGATATGTGAGAGACCCATATAGACAGCATGACAAAACTCATCAAAACATACCTGGGGATGGTCAAAATCGATATTTCAGTGGTCCATATGCAAATGCGTATGTACATACATACGGATATCGTGAAAAAAAGTCAAAATTTATTAATTTGTGGTTAAACTGCAAATTTAAGCAGAAATTTGAGTAAGGTATTTTTTGGGATTACAATACTTCCTGTATTCAGTATAAGGAAGTAAAAATGAGTTTGAATTTCAAAATCATTTTCCTGACATGTCACCAACAATGTTTGGAATAATTATGTTTGTTTCAAAATCTGCTATGGAGTTTTCCCTGATTAATTTCTTTACCATAAACAATGGAAGCTCTTCTAAAATATATGCACAAAAAATGATTTTTAAAACATTTTTAAAAAATATGTTTTTATGTCAATAAGAAGTGTTAGTAAGTCTCTCGAATATTTAATTTTTCTGAGCACCTTTTTTTTTCTCTATCCTATACATTATATTAAACTTATATTCTCTAAGTAAAAAATTAAGTAAGGGCAACAAGTTCAAAAATTTGTTATTTAATAATAATTCAATCACACCAAGGGAAACACCAAATTATATAGAAATAAAAATAATTAATAATAGTTATTACTATTATTATCTCTATTATAAAGAATGAGTCCTTAAAATTTTGCAAAAGCGATGAGTATAATGCAAAACGCAAACAGACATCTTGTAAGGAGTGTCGGTAAAAAAAAAGCATCCGGAATTGGAGTCCACACATTTTAAAGCAATTCTTGAATGCAACTCCTTTACTACAAAACCAACCCGACGCTGATTCTGTAGCCCTGGTATAAATCATTCTTTTTCTGATGTTTTAAACTGTTCAAGGAAAACATTGAAGAAATATTTTTTAGATAGAGATAGAACTGTTGGCAGTTCAGTGCAGCAATTTTATAATGGCTGAAAAAATGATGCTTTCCGTGATTACCTTATAAATTTGTACTCTCTCTCTAAATTTGCCTTATTTCTCAAGTGACGTGAAACACAAATTAATTAAATGGGTTATGCATGATATGTAGATAATAATAAAAAAAGAAAGGAAAAGAAAAAGTATAGAATTAGCTACATGTAATGGAAGCAACAAAAATTTTACCTCTCCCATAACAGCAATGGGTGTTTCATCAATTGCCTTAGCTACCCTGTGTTCAATGAGATAAAACATATATTCGTCATACAAAAGTCGAATAAGGTGAAATGATCCAAAGCTGGCAGCACTCCTCAGGGTCAGGTCACGGATTACCATTGAACTAGAAAAAGTATAGAAGGTTAAACCTCTTCAACATTGAGGAAAATAAAAACATAATGGAATAATAATTGTTCAATAAGAATGTTGAAAAAAAAATTAAATGTCTGAAACAAGAGAGCTGCATGGTAAAGAAGATTACTGCATAATTACAAGACAGAAAGAAAATGAATAATTTTTCATTTGTTATTTATTACTTTTTTAAAAATGTAAATTTGAAACACATACAGAAAAAAATGGATTTAAATCAAACATTCGACCAGTGCTTAATTGCTAAATTTTAAAGGAAGTAATACATAACTGCCCCCCCCCCCTCCCATAAGTTCCTATTTTTGAAAACTTGAGGTAAAACTTTCAAAGTGATGTTTAAAATGCATGATATAAAGCAGAATAATTTAATTATGGCGTATTAAGTATGATTTAATACACGTTTACTACTTTAAATCTCCAGTGTGTACTAAATTTTTAAGTAAGTTCTGTTTTTTTAGGCATCATTTTGTTTTACTAATAACATTTAATTCATTTCAATAGAACTGTGCTATTTAAAAATAAATAAATAAATAATTTAAAGAAATTTTTAAAAAAATCCCTGGGATGTGCTGGAACTCTATTTTGACGCATTCTGGCTAAAATGAAGCAAAGCATTCGACTCCTCTGACCAGTACTACAATGGTGTAAATAAAAATTCTTCCTTTTTAAAAACTTTACGCACAATCAAATTATACCATGAAATTTTACATTCAGCGATGCCGCAGACTCGTTATAGCACGTCAAATATGCAAAAATTAGGGAGGTGGGGACGCAAAAAATCATTGCAGGATACAAAAAAATAATCGAGTATAATATATAAAAAATCAATACGCAAAAATATTTTTCCATGCCCTTCACCCGCATTTGTTTTACAGCTTTAGTTTTCACAGGTGTACAGCAATGAAAAGGGGCTGGAATGTTCTTCCACATGGTAACTGGACAACAAAGGATTATAGAAGTCGTAGTCTCCTCACAGGTTTACATGCAACACAGCAAATTTGAATGGATATTAATTATATTTTGTCTAGTAGTGAGATCTGCGACTTGTTTTTGTTATTTAGCATTATTTTTATTACAATTGTGTGAATGATGGGGAAAGTTCGATCATTTCGATTTTTTGGATAGCTCAAATACAGCAATCCAGAAATATTTAAGTGTTGGTTGATAGTTTATAAAACCCAAACTACAGTAATAAAAAGTTATAGTGCAATTTGCTTTCGCAATTACGTTTTTTGCCAATTTCTTATTTTTAATTAAAATAATCAATAAAAATTTCCTATTTAATTTCTTATATCCTTATTGCATTCACTATGTAAAAAGAGAGTGCCACTGTCCACGTAATCGACATTGAAAAATTCGCGAATTTGGCATCCTTAAAACCATGATGTGCCATTTTTTTTGGATACGGACCCGCTTTTCGGGGAAAAGGTACCCGAAAATTTGAAATCCTGGGCCTCGGGGACCCGTCTAGCGGCATCACTGTACATTCATTAAATTGTTATGTTAAACTAATTTGAAGTGCTTTTGCTTAACAGCTTCATTTATTACATAAATTAGAATTCACAATAAATTCAACATGACAAGTATCAATCAAACACATTTAAGCAATTTAATTTGTCTGAAAGGAATTGAAAAATTATAGGTTACGTTTTCGGGACTTTTCACAATCAGTAAGTTTTCTTAATTTAACATCACACTCAAGTTGCAAAATTATTTGCTCGCTTTTCTCATTTGTTGAAAATATCCTTATTATTATTTTTATTTATTTATTTTTTAAGCTCAAATTATCAGAAAAGTTTTCATATCCGCAGAAACATGCAAAATGGCTGAAATATGCAAGTTGACAGGCATATGGCTTCATGATGATCGCTACTTATATATATATAAAAGAAAGTCAGTTTAGGTTGTCTCCGTCAGTCTATTTATTATCCTAGACGAATCAATCATGCTTTCACTCATGAAACTTTATACACAGTTCATTTGAAACGCAGGACAGGCATTTCACGTTATCAATAAATGTACCTTGAAAGGCACATTTTAAAATTTGCTCTACTAACATTTTAATTTTATATTTGACTCTTTTTTTTTCACTTATCTGGTTGTAGCACAGCTTCTTTTTATTTTTTAAGCTCAAATTATCAGAAAAGTTTTCATATCCGCAGAAACATGCAAAATGGCTGAAATATACAAGTTGGCAGGCATATGGCTTCATGATGATCGCTACTTATATATATATAAAAGAAAGTCAGTTTAGGTTGTCCCCGTCAGTCTATTTATTATCCTAGACGAATCAACCATGCTTTCACTCATGAAACTTTATACACAGTTCATTTGAAACGCAGGACAGGCATTTCACGTTATCAATAAATGTACCTTGAAGGGCACATTTTAAAATTTGCTCTACTAGCATTTTAATTTTATATTTGACTCTTTTTTTTCACTTATCTGGTTGTAGCACAGCTTCTTTTGAATGTAGAAAGAAAATCAAGCTATCAACTGGAACAAGCAAATGTTATTAAAAAAAGAAGAAGAAAGTTCATTAAGAATTTTAGCATAATAATTCATTAATAATTTCTTTATTAACTTCAAGTAGTTAATTTATAAAGTGAAGCACAAATGTTTACTTTGTTTAATTATTTTACTATTTTTTTGCATTTAGTTTTTGCTTATCATATATACTGGAGAAAATTAAAATATAACTATATGCCTTCTAAAGAATAGGATGCTTCTTTCATCCTATTCTTTAGAAGGATTATAGTTATATTTAATTTTCTCCATTAATTTGCTCCTGAATTAAGTTTAAAATCTTATATTCTGAATGCTTCTTTTATGACCTCCTGCTTTATATGTATAGTATTGTCTGCCCCGTGAACACCTTTAGTTCAGGTTTCACTGAACCTTCAATTCACTAAACTAAATTTAAAGCATAGTGATTTAGCAATACTATTATTTAAGTACAATACAATTTTAGAATTACAAAATATAGATAAGAAAGTCTTTCTTATATAAATGTTTCTGTAAAATATAGCAACATAGCTCAATTATTCTCAAGAATTTAATTATGAAAAGCCTATTTGAAAGCCAGAAATATAGTGTGCTTTGTGAATTTTAAATGTGGGTATTTTAAAAATGATAAGTAATTCAAAATTTTTTTATTCTTCATTAAAACTATAGCATAGAGCATTTGCAATTTACATTGCAAAAAAAGTTTAAGAAATGATATACAAGTGTTACAGACGAAATTACAAACAATGCTTTAAAAAAGTTGTTAATTTCAAAAACATTCTTAATTACAAATACTATTATACTAAAATGTTCTAAATGTTATAACTGTAATAAAAACTGACACGCTTAAAATCTAGAGACACCTTCATGCTCCCCCCTCCCCAATGCTTCTTTAGTATAATTATTCAGCTTAATATTCACCTGGGCTGAATTTGATGTTGCCAAACATTCGTCCAGCCAAAGGGCCGAATACTGAACAACCCCCCCCCCCCCAGTTGAATATTCATTACATCCCTAATCTAAACAAAAATATGCACAAGCACAAATTCTTCAAAAATATGAATCACAAAACAAACGCTTTTATTAACCTGTAAAAAGACCACTTTAGGAGGAACTGCCGCGCTGCTTTGGGGAGATCTGGCTTGCCCTGATATGGTTGCAAAACCAAGTCTACCACACCTTCCAGCCACTGTGCCCATTGCTCAAGGGAATTCTGTTGCTGCAAAGTTATCTTGAAATCTTGTTCTAACTGTTGGACAGTGTTTTCATCACACTGACAAACCCATGATGCTTGTTCCTAAAGAGATTCAAAAGGAAAAATACAAGTATGAGGTTCCAACAGCTCGAATAAATGAGAGATGCAAAATAAAAGCAAAACGGAAAAAACATGTTTTTGAATACATTGCCTTAACTTTTTCAAATCAAAATCATTGATAATTTTAATTGAAAATGATGGTTTTTATAATAAAGTGATTTAGTAATTTCCAATTATTTCAGCAGGAAGAAAAAGATGAGTATGGTGATACAGCTGGTGGCATTCTCACTTTAATGATTTTTTTCTCTGATGTACTAATTTAAAAAAAAAAAATGCTGAAAAATATTTAAAATATTGATCGAGTCTCTAAGAATCTTGGTTGCTTATATGCAGCGAATTTTGATACTGAAAAATCATCTTTCTTGAATATTATTATTAGACGGCCATACACATAAAATTTGATTTACTTACTGGTACTTACATTTTAAAAAATGAGACACTGGCCTTTTGTTTGCTGAATTTTATGCAAGAAGTATGACATAATTATTCCCCCCCCCCCCCCAGAAATGGGAAAGTTTAATTTATTCCTTATCTTCTTCCTTTATGTATCAGTCGTTTCCTATGAAGCTTATCCTAAATTATCTGAAGCAAAATCTGTCTAAAATGTACTTGCATAAACATAATCTTTAATCACAGTTTTACCCATATTTGTTTCAAAAACTTGAACTTAATTGAAAAAATATTTTAAATTAACATTTTATGACTACTAAGTCCCAAACAGAAAACAAAAGACATGTCTATGTTCACCAAATGGCAGAAGTAATTGGAAAGCCATAGGAAAATTGTTGGTTTTTGTTAGAAGGTGGTAGAAACTGTGGAAATTTTTTTTTTTTCCCAAGACGGTAAAAACAGGAAAAAACCATCACATGACAAATATAGTGACACCAATGACAAAAATTTTGCTATTGCTTTATTTTGTAATTAAACAAATCACACCCTCTCACTCATTTCAGCATTTTTTAAGAATAAACTAAAAGAAACAATTACTTGAACATTGTGAAAGTCAACCCGATTAAGATCAGCCATCATCTGGCTTATCTGCGAAGAATTTTGGAGGACGGCTCGAGCTGCCTGCGCCAGATGGTTCAGCGAAGTGTAGCGCCGCAGGGTCTGGGCAAAGGCACTTACTGCACTCACCTGTACAGAAAACAATAGAAGACAGCAAGAATTTAAGTGTGGTGAATAAATTATGAATTAAGCAGTCTGTTAGGGAAAATATTTCGTGATAAAAGTTATTAATTAAATCATATTGATACAGGAATTATAAACACTTCAATGATATGTTTTTATTTAGTAACTTCAAGAGCTTACTTTAACTTTAACCACTTCTTCTGGACAACCAGACATGGCAGATGAAAGCCAGGATTCTAAGCACTTTGCAAAATTTCTAATGGCTTGGGTCAAGGAGCCTAAAAAAAATGTTATTATTATTTAATAAAATCTAGGATAGTTATATTTAATGATAATAAATGTGATTAAAAAAATTTCAACTCAACAAAGAAAGAAAGAAAAGAAAAAGAAATGAGAGAGAGAGAAGAGGACAAATTACCAGATTCAGGTATACATAATAAAAGTGTTCTTAAAACTAGAACATAGAATATCTCTGAAAGTCTACATAAATGTTGAGTAAAATTTTCAAATGATTAAAAAATTAAATGTTTTTAAAAAACTTAAGACAAGACACAAAATCTCATCCCACTATAAAGCAAAGAATTGTTGACCTAATTTATCACATCTTTTTCCCCCCAGTAGGCTGAAGTCATAAGAAAATAATTTATATGAGTGGCTTAAACTTATCCCCCCCCCCCTTTTTTTTTTACAAAAAAATCATTTGATTTCAATAAAACTCTATGTAATTCAAAATGTACCTATAATGAGAGGTAATGAAGGGGGTATGTTCAAAAACTAATGCTACTGTGAATCATGATATTCAATGAAATACATTCCCAAGTAGCACCAGAATGTCAAATGATGTGCATACCTGCCAGCCCCTATTTTGAAAAATGCAGAAGATAATCTAATAATTTGCAGAAGAAATTACGTAAAATGCGGAAGATTTTATGAGATGCCAAATCATACCATGGATGATTAACGTAACTAACGTTTAAGTTTTATTATCATTACTGAATATTTACAATTATTTTATGTTGACATTTTCAACAAAACAGATGTTTATAAAATGAGGGATTTGGTCTAATATTATAAGAACATCTTTTGCCATGATTTTTAACAAAATTGATTATTAACAACATTTTTGATTATCTATTATGAAACAAAATGCTGTAAATTAAATAAGTAAATACTTGTAAACAAATGAATTTATTTCTTATTTCTTGAGCAAAAAATCATCATGTTTAAATATATTGTCATGGGGGGTAAATATAGCTTAACTATAAACCAGACGCTGCGCCGATGATAGTTCGAGTTCTGAGCCTATTGGTCAAAGCTCAATTCAGACTTGGTTTTCCAGCGAATGTGCATGTGCATTCTAATCTGGATGTGCCTAAAGAGTTGCATGTCATACTAACTTTATTACTCTTAGCAAAAATGAAAAAGATCTGATCATTAGCACAGAAAAGCGGAAAATGGAGACTAAATGAGGAAAGCTTCTGCAAAATGAGGAAGGGTTGGCAGCTATGGATGTTATGACTTTCTTCAAAATCACTTCATTCATTAAGTTCCTTTCTAGAAGCATAACTAGGGTATAGCACATATGGAAATGGCTTCAAGTTCCTTTTGAGCAAAAAGCACTATGATGAGGTCAAAGAAATGTAAAAAAAATGTTATTTTTATATATGCTTCCTATGACCAGGAATTGGTTAGTTAAGATTTGAATATAGTTGTGTGCAAATCACAGTACCACTTATATAGGGATACTTGTTTCTTCACCAATAGCTGTAGGGCCTAGAGAAAAGAACTTGAGTCAGCTTTGACAAAATAAAAATGGATTTAAGATCCTTAATGAAACAAGATAATCTAAAGCAAGTTAAATACTTTCAACCAAATAGGATGTATTTACCTAACTTTTTTCTTTTTCTTTACTAGTAGTGCACATTATTTATGAATGTTAAGGATATTGTTTGATGAAGAACAAGCCTTATTTTTATATAAATTGTTTTGCTGCAAATATAGAAGTAACTGAAACTTTCCATTTAGCTTATACAGGAGGCTTTATCAGCTCATAACTTTCAAATTCACTTTTTTTTTCAATTAATTAAATAACATTTATGGAAGAATTTTTTTTTTTTTTAGGGGGGAGGGGCGAGCAAAAAAATATTACTTACTTGGAATTGGACGTAAAACGTCTGGTATAAGAACATCAACTAAGTTTTGGTAAAATTGATAATCTGATTTTCTCATGAAATGCAGAACAGGTTCATGTTTACACAGCTGAAAAAATCTGCTCTTGTTTAGAATTTTCTCATGTTCTCTATAAATATAAAAGAAAAAGTTATATAAGAAGAAAAGAGAATGTACATCTATCAAGTACAATAGCTCTCATTCTAAGAAGAATTGAACACATTTTTAAAAAGTAAAAAAAGAAAAAAATCACATTAAAAAAGAAAGAGGATTGGGAGGAGGGGAAAATAATATATTTGCAATGGAACAAGTGCCAAAGTGGTTCTGCAGCAGCTTTGGAATAAAAAATACTAATTTTGAGCAGTTGAACTATGCTTTGGAGCAAGTTTAAAGAAGCTTCTAATGGTTCAGGTGAATGAAAACAGACTTAAAGTTTGAATAACTACACTCTCAAAAAAAGGATCCTCATTTTCGACGATTCTTCAATTGTCAAGAAAATTTGGTCATTTTTCTTTCCTTGATGAAATGAATTTGGTCATTTTTCCCGCTTGCGTGATCACGTGCTTTTAAAAGGTTACTACAAAAATTTTGGCAATTTGACGAAAGTTTCATAAGATTTGAGCATGCGTTTCTGAGAGTGTAAAGGAATAAAATTTCAATACTTTTTACATTATAATTATTTTTGTCAGGATTCCTTCAAAAATTTTAAAATAAATTTACCTGATATCAAAATACTGTAAATTTCAAAAACTGTGTAAGAAAATAGCTTTGAAGAAATTAATCATAAAAGGCATACCTTCTTCCTATATTACTATTGTATGTTCGCCAGAAAGACTGCCACAGAGTTTCTACCATAGTAAATTGCAAGTTGACTACTGCATCTAAGAAAGCCTATTAAAAAACACATAAATACATATACAGAGATAAATAGATATATGTGAGATTCTTATATCAAAACAGACCTACAATAATTTTCAATGATAATACTAATAGTAAAGTCACGATATTCAAACAAAAAATAAAAGCATACTCCAAAATATTTTAATCAAACAAAGCATTAAATACACATGACTTTTATAGGCTCAACATTCTAAAAAAAATACTGAAGGTAGAAAAAACTCGAGATGCAAAAAAAAATAATAAAAAATCATAGTTCCTCATTTCTTTTTTTGCTGATTTATTTATTTATTTATTTCAACCCCATGTACTAAAAATTGCTAAAAACTCTTAATATTTAATTTTTATTACTGCTTGTGCTTTTGATTTAATTCAAATACTAATAAAATGAGAAGCACAAGCTGTTTACATATTTACAGCACAATTCAGTTGTTTCCACTGCCAAGGGAAAGAGGTTTTCAATTAAGTTATGTTTGTTGACAACTCTGAAAGAATAAAAAGAGTGTATACTAAGTATATTAATGCCAATGCTGTAAAGACTTTTTCTTTCAGATATATTTTTTTAAATTTTAAATAATTCCTAGATAATTTACACAATGAAATAAAAATTGGAGAGAAAATATTCAAAAACACCAGTCCAAAACTAGAAATTGGTTTCTAACACTGAGGCAGATATCCAATATATTACATATTCATTAATTTTGCACTTACAGAATACATTCACGCAAACAGAAACCAAGATAAACGTCCTAGAAAAATTGTGACAACTATATATGCATTTAATATGAAGCAAAAAATGTTAATTACTATAGCATGAATTTTCATCAAAAACATTGCTTCTAAACTTGTGACTGTAAGAGTTTTTAAAAAACAGAATGTTATTTGTTAGGCTAACACAATCAATTTCATTGTAATCCATTTCATTAAAAAAATACCTCGCAGTGCTCCCTGTATAATAGTTTAAATGCTTCAAGATGATCCATAGTTATTCCCTCAGGCAATGGAAAGTTTCGAGTGTCAATGTCAATGAAATTTGGGATGGCTGTGGATGCATCGCCCAGGTACTGCTGATGTTGATGTTGAGGAAGTGGTGGTGGTTGAGAGGGAGCACTCTCAGTCTGACTAGCAACTCCAGATGTGCTTGATGTACTGCTTCCATCATTACTTTCAGATTTGGCTGGCAAGCTGGACTTGAATCGACTGTTAAATCACATAAACAGTACATACAAATTGTAAAGAGAAAATATCACTAGATCAGATGAAATATGTATGCAAAAATACTACACAAGTTCACTAACAATATCGAAGTTTGTATGTTTATAACACTTTTTAGTCAAGAGTGACTTTGTAACATGAAGCTTTAATTAGCAGGACATTAGGATGCGAGATAGTTGGTCTGTTGTAATATGAATGGCAGCTGTTTGGTAGCAAAATACTTGGATCTATGTAGTTAGACACAAGATAATCAACTAAAATAATAATCATTGCATATTACTTTTGATTTAATGTTAATAAAAATTATTTTATTTATTATTAAAAATTCAGGAAGCACTGGCATTTTGGTGTCTTATTTACTTTTACCTTGTTGCCAAGTGAGTGCAAAAGTGAAAACAAAACAAACATTAGATGAAGCATGTGCTATAAAATTGAATAATTTGTGAAAATTTAAATAAAATTAAAAAAAAACAAAAAAAAAAACAGTTGTGTACAAAGTATAGAAAAGAGAAGAGAAGGAAGAACAAATAAAAACAAGTAAAAGAATATGTACAATTTTCAAGTCTTTCTGTGCAATTATATAAAATTATCAAAAGTTGTACTGTTTAATGTAATTACTGTACAAATTGGCAAGCATGATTACAAGCATTTAGAGTAAAATATAAACTAGCTTACTTTTTTATTTGGTTGAGAGTTTGATTTCGCAGTCCAGAATTATCTTCAGAAATTTGGTTCAGAGGAGAATTAGGTTTGACACGAATGCCATAATAATGATACTTAGAATTTCCTCTGTAAAATAATGCAATGAAACTAATTTATAAACATCATACATGCAGTTTTATTACTTTATGCATACCAAGAAGGACACGAGATATTAGAAGTCTCAGATAAAAATTAATAAACATATTACAAATTTACAATCATCAATTTAGACCTTTTTAAGTGCACAACTTGTCAGCCATTTTGGGCAAAAATGGAAGCAACAATCACCTCCATAATAACAGTTGCATAATAAACACAGTGCTGCTAATATTCAATACTATTGACCTTAATATGTAACAGTTACTCAAATATAAAGGATCGACTTGTTGTGTCGGCTAAATTAATTTCCCTTTAAAAACAAAAAAGGGAAAGAAAATAATTCAAAAACTTAAATGAAACCATCAGTTCCCTCAGAGTTGAATCAACACAAAAATCTTCTTCTGTAATTTAATGCTAGGTGAAGTCTTTTTGTGATGATATTTTTAGTTATACAATAAATCGTCTCAAAAGGCACTTAGCTTTGTTAAGGGGGTATTCTAGTCTAGAATTTTCAAAATTCGATTTTCTCTTTTTTTTTTTTGCTTAGTTTCAAAGTTTAGACCTTCAAAAATATGCCTGTGAAAGAATTTTTTAAAAATTAATTATTTTCAAAGTTACAGCAGTATTAGTGACGTGGCAACTAAACCGGTTCGACCATACCGAATGAATAGCCAGCCGTAAGCAACTTCTAGCTACCTGAATGCTCCCTGCCGTACAAAATCTTTTATTTTCAATATAAACCTTTAAAACGGGTAGAATGCGTGTCAAAAATATCATTTAAATCATTTATTTATTTTTATATTTATAAAACATAAATGTATTATTCAAGCACCATACGGGAAGTTTACATAATAATTAAAACTAAAAGAGTCTGGTAAAGTAATTAAGCTATTTGGCAGTGAAAAAAACAGCTATATCAGAGGATTTTTAATACTTGGTTCTTATCTTTGTAAAAAAGCTCAACAACTATTTGATCAGATCGAGTCTCCTTCGCTTTCCTTCCACATTTTTTCTTTATAACACCTGCACTGCAAAAGCAGCTGCCTTTATTTTCTTATTTTTTTTCATGGGGAAGAATACAGAACAAAATTGTCAATGATTACTAAAGGTAAGTATAAAACATCATATAAAATTACTTAGACTGCCCGAAACTTGACTCAAAACTTTAAGCACGTTTTTCGGAACAGTTGACATGATATCTCAAGTTTCAGAGGATCGATTTACTTCAAATTTGGTACAGAGCTTTTTAATATATGTCGCTATCGTTTGATCAGAGCTTTTTTGAAAAAAAAGTTTTTTATTATTTTTTTAAAATTTCCAAAGTTGAAAAATTGGGGGGGGGGGGAGTACTTTTTTTTTACATGGCAGCCATTTTGCGAAAAACTTTCTTTTTTGCAAATCGCTCTGATCAAACGAAAATTACATCCCTACTCTTTAGGAAATAACCAAGATTTTTGTTTTCAGATCATCTAGGAGGGTGGAATCATGTCAACCAGGGGGCAGCCTTTTTTTTTTTTTTTGAGTCTCCAGTTTGCTGGCCTGTACATTTTTGAATTTTTTCTTTTTTTTTTTATTAAATTTTTCTTTTGTGCTCTTTAAACATAAATAAACAATAGATACAAAACCCAATAGTAAAAATCTTTACCGTTTTTTATTTACAGCATTTTAAAAGACACCTAAAAGTTGGCTCTCTAGACTAGAATACCCCCTTAATAAGTGCATAATTAAAGTTGTGCAGGTACCTAGATCCTATAATGGTTTTTTATTAATAGCATATCTATCAAAGATATTCTCAAAAATAACCCACATTTTCTGCAACAAAAGCAAGATTAAAGCTTTATTGACTGATAACATTAAGCATTCGAAAGAGCAGGACAAAAGTCAACTACTAGCAAAAATACAAAAAATTTAAACAAATTTTTCACCTAATGCATAAAAGTTGGTAGGTAGTTGCACATTAACTATTGAAATAAAATGTTTATAATATCAATCTATTTTTAGCCTACTTTCCCATAAAAGTAAAAAAATAATAATGCATGAAAAAAGGCTTAATGTATCGGAAAAATACCGTTAAAAATAAAGACTAGTTTTAAAAAAGTGAAGTAATCAAATAAAGATTGAAAAATAAAAAAATTGAAAGTAGGGTTTTAAGATGGAGAAAATGTGCGTCGGTCGATCTGTCCGTCCCCTAATAACTTTTGATTGAATTGTCTGATTTAAAAAATTTTTTTTTTGCTTTTTGAAAGATCTCGGCACGGACATCTTATTTCCACGTTTTACTTTTTGATTTAAACAATTTTTCGCTCAATTTTGAACAGTTGAAAAAATTTTAACATTAGCGCTTATGGGCAAAAATGAAGCAAATTATGTAAACTCTAGGCACAAAATCCAAGTTCCTATGAGCAAGCTTATTGGAAGAAGCTCTCGGCGTTTAAATATTGATTTGAACAAATTTTGTTCATTTTTGAACAGTTCAAAAAAAAAAAAAAAAACATTAGCGTCTAGGGGGAAATTTCAACCCCATACAAATCCTGATCTAAGCAAAGGATTGGGAACATGTACAGATACAAAGTTCAACAAGAACTGAACAAGCCTATTTTCCTATGAAATTTTTTTGATTGTGTATTTTAAGGATATTTCTCAATGAATAAATGATTGAGTGAAAGAATGAATGAGGGTAAGAGTGAAAGAATGAATGAGTAAAACAAATGAATGAATGAATAAATGAATGACTGAAAGAAGGAATAACAGAATAAATTATTGAATAAATGAAAAAATAGTTAAATGGGTGAATAAATACATGAATGAGTGAGTGAATGAATATGTATTATCTGTTGAAAAAGGTATATTTGAAGTAATTAAGAACTAAAGCTAAATGAGAAAGAGATAGCTAGATTTTAAATTAGAATTTGGTGTATACTGGAAAGTAGGCAGGTATAGTTCTAGACAGAACTTCTTATTAAATAAAGATTTTGTGGAAATATTTTGTGTCGGTATTTTAAATCCGTTTGTGTTTAATGGAGAAATAAGTGTCACAAATACCTGGGAATGGGAAAGTGACCACTTTGTAAAAAATCTCCTCTGCCTGAAGGGATTAACCATATATGAAAAATCTTCTTTCTAAGCCTTTTAGTACAATGATTAAGGACAATGCATAGCTTCTACATTTATTGCCATATCATGACATGAGCCTTGTATTTTTGTCAATGAGTATACAAAAGTAAGTTGAATCTCATTTTTTTCCATCCCTTCTCTGCCCATGCCCTGTTGCTGCCCTATAATCCCCAAAGGGGGAATGAAGGGAAAATGTTCTATTACATAGTATTCACTTGTTGACGGTGACCAGTTTTGTTAGTCCAAAGAGTGGTTCGGTTTGGCAGGTACTGTGTGTTTGCTATTAGTTTTTTTCTTTACTACAATTTGGTACATAGCCAAAAAGTACGAGTAAAAGTATGTACCTCTAATACTCATTCATCACTGTCCAGCTTACAATAAAAATACTTCAAAACCTGTTGCAAAATAACACCTGCTTACGATTAGTAAGTTCCGTCAATACATATTAGAAAACTTCTGGTGACCAAATTAACTTCTACCAACTCAATAAGAATGTTAGTTTAATTTTTATTTGTTTCAGTTCAGAGTTTTCAAAATTTACACAAATTACATCCTTTATTTACTTCAAAAAATGAACTGTAAACAAAACTGACATTTTCATGTAAACTTTTGCTAGAAAGATTAATATATTTTGCAACATTTCAAAGTACTGAGATACTAACCTAGTTCCAAGGCGTCTGGTCCGTAAGCCCAGAAAAACAGAACGAATTAATTTCCCAAATGAAGCAGCATTAACAGGATCTAATTTATGTTCAGAGCAGTGCCTGAGATAATGATTGTACAAAGTACTTCTAGGTAGGCTGACACCCTCAGCAGTTTCATAATTATCAATAAGCCATTGCACCTAAACATACCAAAAAGATATTAGCAAATTTCAAAAAATAATAAATACATTAATGTGATAAAATTAATATGCTATAAAAATTAAACAGTGAATATACAACAAAGGCCATATAATCTCACCCTTAGAGACTTTTTTTGCTGGTGCTAAAAACCCATTACTATATTTTTATAATTGGTCAAACTCAAGATGTAGCTCTTAACCACTAAGATTAACATTAGATTAAATTCTAGCTCAGTAATAATGCATTTATTTCACAACCAGTGAATTAATGTGCTGTTAACATCACCACGTACACTTTCCGAAATTGAATTGAAAATACAAATACTGCAAAAGTCACTGCTATTAAGTCTAGGAATCATTTAAAACATCTTCTACAATTATTTTTTCAGCAATTATTGTATATACTTTTGAATATCACTTAGAGGTAGTACATCAGATTATAAATCTCACACAGAACTGCAATTTTATAAAGATTTAAAGCTTGAAACTATCTGAAATATTTTTTTAAAAATTTAAGCCTTAATTTTGTACTTTGAACCCCTTTCTAAAGCGGTGGGAAGTACGCTTACCACCAAATTCATCTAGTTATAAGTGTTTCTAATAAGCTATTTTGCCCTTTCTGATTGGTAGAAACTTGAAAGACTTTGGGAAGTATATTTACCACCACATGCAACAATATTTAAATATTAAAACTATCTCCCCGTCCCCCTCAAAGCGGTTTTAGAAAAACCATTTTAATCTTATTTAATGTCCTATACGAATTTCTGTTTTGAAACCAATGAAAATCTGAAAAATATTTTAATATACCGATACTACAAAAAAATGGGGTTACTATAATTAAAGGGTAAAAAATTTAAGAAATTGTAGTATAATGGAATTCAACTTATTTTAAAGCATAAACCCTTAAACATACAAAACAAAAACTTTAAAAAAAATTAAACTACAAGACTCCTATGCAGCTTTAACCCCTTAACGCATTTGCCCGTGTCTGACACGGGCGAAAGTTACCAGAAAATTTGCCGATGAATGTGCAGTACTTTATTTCTAATGCCCTTCTGAGATCCGTTCACAGTTTTGTTTGTATATTTTTTCTCTATGTAAATCCCCCCCCCCCCCCCAACCTGAAATTGCAAAGAATAACTTACACTATACTAGTTTTTCAGAAAAAAAACTTGGGCTTTAGGGGGTTAATATGCTGTTATTAGTTGAAAAATAGATTTTAAGGAATAAAACCAATATAAGTCAAATTATCTTGTTGACTACACTTAATAAGCACTTACACTTGAAAAAAATAGCTGTTACAGAAACAAAAACATAGAGATGTTAAGGCAGCAAACACAAGATACTAACATGTATGATATCCATGTCTCGGACATTTTGGTGCTGGGAGTGGTGTGTGGGCTGTGACTGACTCTGGCCTTGTTGAGAAGTTAGCTGCAGTTGAGAAGTGTCATGAGGACTATGCAGTGTTTGGATCACACACTGGTCATTGCTAAAAGGAGAGATGATGTCCCCAACTTTGCCACGAGGATCCTCCTGACAAAAACAAAATGCTTCTATTTCATGCATCATAATAATGTATTACATGTTTCAATGATTTTTGCCTTCAGTTGCACTAAATAATAAGAACAAACATTTTGTGCTGTACAAGTGAGGAAATTCAAAGTAGAAATGAACAAATTTATAATGAAAACCACATACACATGTTCTTAAACTACAAGAAACTATTATTCCGTACAAAAAAATGACATAACTGTTTGGCAAAACAGATTTCTTCAAAGTTACTTTTGCTCATATTGAAAACTGAGTTACTTGTAACTTCGAGACACATGCAGATCAGCCAATATTGCCAAAACCTTTGCAGGAGCATACACTCAGCAGAGCGGAAGGCAGTTCGACTTTTCATCTGAATCGTCTCTAACAGGATATCTCATTATGAGAGAGCTTTCAAGCGGTGCCGACTCAGTAAGAATGGCCGCGTGTTTAGCTTACCGTATAAGCAGATTCTAGTCAACTCATATTATTTCAGCATGGCTTTGATCAATTGTTTATTTTATAGTTGCCTTTAGTTAAGTAATCTGTTGTTTTTAACAATTAATGTATCAGCTTTGAATTTAGATCATTTTTCATAGAAAAACCTTAGGTCTTTTATGCACGGCCCATCAGTTTGCTATGGAGCATCTTGGCATAGGCGCTCGCTGGGGCGCACTCTATTGCAAATTTAACACCCCTGACGATAAGTGAGTGATTTTTAGAACAGTTTCATCATATTTTATAATGAATTACTTTTTTAGAAACTAACATTTTTAGACAATTTCATTCACATGAAATAAGTTGTTGCCATAAAATATTTTGATTATATGTAACACCCCGTAAATAATTAACATAACTTTTCAGCCTTTCTTTTAATCTTATTGGTTAAGATTTCACCTAGATAAAATGTAAATAAATATTAGGAATAAACATGCAAATTTTGTGCCAGAAATAATTAATTGAGCAATTTATATTTTTTGTCAATATAGTGCCTGATTGGGAATGTTACTCACAGAAACGGGAGATATCCTATTAGTCAAGGTAACAGCAGCTGAAACAGGAGCTAAATTGTGATGAGCTTCAGCTTCTATGACTTTGTAGCCATTTCCTTCTTCCATCAACTGAAATTATTCATAATCTTCAAATTTTACATAAATGTAGGTATATATTAATTTGATAAGATAGAATACAGTTCATATAATTGATATCACATTCAACTTCTTAAATGTGAATGCAAAGTAGGAATTTCAGAAAATTATTAAAGGAAACTAATTAATATTTTCATATGCATGAGGGGGAGAAAACACCAAGTAATAAACTTATCAATATACTAAAGAGGTGCTTTTTAAAGTGTTCACGAGGATTCTAATTAAGAAATCAAAAAGCATGCCATATGCGGTTGTGAGAATATGTGGGATGGGTTCAAAAGCAAGCTAAGCATCATAGATGATATACAAACAAGAAAATTAATTAAGCGGTTAAAAAAATAATTCAAAACACTTTTCACTTTTAATCACAAAATCTCTTCAGAAAATGACTCTATTAAAATAAAATTCAGTTTTCCCTTGATTCAAACATTTGTGTTGTGGCATCTCATTAATAGAGGATGCAAACTGTCCAGAAAATTGACTTAACAAAATCTGTGCAATATTTAATTATGTTCATATGACATGACGTTTTTGAGTGGCATGTCACACAAACATAAATACGCACATCATATAAAAGAGGGAAATAGACAAATTTAAAAACCAGGAGGATGCTTCTTTGAGCTCATGGTATATGATTCAGCTGTCCTCTTTGTCTTCCCTTGTGACCACATATGGTGGGAAATCACAACTTTTTTTACCCACTATATTAGACATTAAATTAATAAAGTTTGTAAAATATTACAATATTTTGTCTATAAAGCATATAACACCATTTATTTACGTACATTGGGGCAGAGAACTAGAAATTTCTTAGATCACCTCATTTGGAAATTTGACTTTCATTCCAAGTATTTACAAATGCCTACTTTACCTGAGAATAAGTGACAGGAGTTCCATTCCCTCCTGAATAATAACCAGCAGCAGTAGCAGGTGTATACATGGCAGAAGCATCTGTTACACTATAAACTGAGTAGCCAGTCCTAAAATATATTTTAGAATGTTACAAATTTAAATGTATAATGTTGCATGAATCGAGCTGATTTCACCACAGATAAGAATAGTTAGTGTATGTTTAAAAACTATGCTCTTTCCATCAATTTTACAATAACTAAACATTTAAGAACTAACCAGGGCTAGGCGCACTATGGAGTCTTCAAAATAGTGACCACAGCTTTAAAAAAAGTGCCCAAAATAGTGATCTTTTGCGTGTGTGCTTTTACTTAAACTGAATATAACTTGAAAAAAAGCAGTTTTGTCATCTTTTGAAAACTAAACCTGAATAAATAGAGCTTTTACCCAACTTTATTTTATACCTGTAACTATGCTCATAAATACCTTTTTCAAAACCCATAAATGGCTAAGAGTGAGAGAGACAAAAAATTTTTTTAATTCCTTTCTCAAATTGTTACTTCTTAAAAAATATAAATATTTATTTAAATCGGCAGAAATTTCAACTTTTAATTTATTTTAAAATTCAACATTGAATAAAATTTATTTTGCAAATGCTACTTTTTAACTATTTTTTATACTTGTTCAAGGATTAACTATCACTATTGAAGTAACGGAAAATTTCACTTGAAATAAATCTGCATTTGATATTTTATCAAAATTATTCAGACTGAAAATACTGTGTTTATCTTCTATATCATTGTAGGAAACAAATCGTTTGATTATTCAATACTGTTTTTGTAATTTAATGGTGGTAACAGAATCCAAGAAGAAGAATCCATGACAATTCCCTGATTTTATAATTTTAGTTGTGATAGTTACACAGTATCACTGTCATATATAATGACAGTATGAGTGGCGCAATTAGAAAATTCTTTACGGGGGAAAGGGGTGTACTATTTTTTTCTCACCTGAACTTTGTTCAATTCCTTTTTTTTTTTGGGGGGGGGGGGGGAGATGAAAAAAAAAGAGAGGTCATAATGTAATTTTCTGAGAAATATAATCTGACACTGCTGAAAATTTTTCAAATCTTAAGAAGTTTCTTTTAAAGAATTTAGATCCCCCCCTCCTGCCATCATTATTTAATGATTTCTTCACAAAATACATATTGTCTTTTGTTGATTTTAAAAATATATTTTTGAAAGAAAATTCAAATTATCACTCGAGGGGGGGGGAGCATGGGCTACCAGCCGGTACACTGCTCAAGTCATGGGTAAGGGGTGATCGAGGAGCCCCCCATGTTGCGCCACTGCAGTATCATGGATCTCAAATTTGCACCAACATATTTGCTCAGCACCAACGCTTGCAGAATTTCGGAACACGACCAAAAATGGGGAATTCTCGGAAGCTTCAACACCGACCCAGGTCTTTTTATGCAAAATTGCAATGTTTTCTTAACTCGTAGACAGAACTTTTTTTGGTTGCTCTGCCAGAGAAAGAGCGCTTTTGATCAAAGGAAAAATGATTTTCCCCAATTAAAAACAAAATATTTTTTAAAAAGCAAAAATAGTGACCAATTTTTTAAAAAGCGACTAAAAGTGACAATTTGCTAAAAAAGTGACTTTTAGTGAAAAAAGCGACTTGCGCCGACCCCTGCATTAACTGTACTTTCATGCTTAGTCATTTGAGAATAGTGTTAATAATCACAAGTAAGAACATTTAGTGCATGTTTAAAAGCTAAACATTTAAGCACGGTAAAGAGAGGGCTAAAAAAGAATCATCTGACAATGTTTGTTCATACTTTTATTAAAAAAGGTATTGTAGTTATTTTATCTTACTGCTTTAAGTTACTTCCTACATATTATATTATTTATTTATTTATTTTTTATTATACTATTTATTTATTTAATAATTAATTGTAACAGCTTCAGCTTATTATACGAGGGTCATTTTTTTAAGTAAGAACCATTTTGTAATGGAGTAAAAGAAACTTTATTTAATACCACAAATTATATCAAAAACTAAAATATGAACATTTTTTCACTTTTCAACATAGTCGATATCAACATTCAAGAATTTGTCAAGCCGTGGTACCAGCTTTTGGATCCCTTCATCAAAGAACTCGCCGCCTGATTATTAAACCAGTTCGTAGCTGTTTCTTTAAGCATGTCATCCTTTTCCAAATGCTTCCCACTGAGAAATGCCTTAAGTTTTGGAAAGAGATGAAAGTCTGATGGTGCCAAGTCTAGGCTGTAAGGCGGATGATTAAGTACTTTCCAGTGACAATTGTCCAGTTGCGTTTTTGTTCGTGAATTTCAGCAGAACGACCGTCTTTTGCATTCAAAAACCGAATAACAGCACACACCTCACAATCGGCGGGATTACTGATAGACATGACAACAAACTATGCAGTATAACCACACAACCAGTACTGGCAGAGACGGGAAACGCAATGGTGGTGTAGTGGGAGACCGGCCAAGAGTTGCTGATCTTGAACTGACGTCACTTGACTGGATGAGCAAACATGATGGTTCTTACTTAAAAAATGACCCTCGTAACTAGCTATCTACAAATTATCTAAAGCAATGAAGATTAGTGTTTGAAATGAATACATAAATCCTCTACATTCTGTTACAGTGAAATATTGATATTTTTTTATCTTTATTTGTCTACTGAATTTGGATTTTCTTCTGAAAAAATGTGCATAAATTTTTTGCAATTTCTTATGTAATTTTTTAGCAAATCATAATAACTTTCACTGTACTTCTACTGATATGCTGAATTTCATTTCATTAGTGTCATAAAACTTTAATAATTAAATAATTTTGATTTCTAATTGAGCAGAAGTTTATCATCTTCTTATCTCACAATCCACGTGCTAATTAAACTTTGTAATAGTTCATTTTCAACATTCTTATTTCTTCAATTCTTTTTTTTAATATTTGATTTAAATCAATGATTTGTTTTTTTTAACTCATCTAATTTAAGTCATATACACCCTGTCTATTGTACTGTTTTTCTTAATTTTGCAGTTACAAAAGTTGATTAAAAAAAGTTTGCTGTTCTACAAAATTGTCCTTCAACAATTGTGTCCCTGAAAATCTTAAAATTTCAATTGACATCACTTGCTGTGGCTAAAATCTATTTTCACTAATTAGAGAAGAAAGCAAAATGCTAAACATTTTTTACTTGGATAATTTTGAAATAAATTATATAAGAAAATCAGAGTGATCAATATAAATTGTAATAATTAATAATAAGAAAATATATTGATAATTTAATAAAATGTTGTTGCTGCTTATGCCACTTGCTCCATGATTCCCCCCCCCCCCCCCCCCCGCCCCTGAGAGCACCTCTGGGTTGGTGTTCTGGTAAAGTCCCTGAAGTCCACTCAAAAGAAAAGAAAAAAAAAATGATCAACTACAGCTCTACGATCAACCAAACAGATCTGCCTTGCAGAGTGCCAAGAAGAATCCCTTCATGTTCAAGGGAGCATGCATTCTGTTCTCGTTCTAATTCGTTTAACATACTTGATTTCTTCCGAACTGTTGCTATCTGCCAGTTTAAAAATTTAGTTGCTTTTAACAAACAGAGAAGCAAACATTCTGATTTGCTTACTAAATAAACGCACCTGCTAAACTAGCTTCCCTACAATGCGAATGGATTCGTTCTTTTTCGCCACGCGCAGAAGCGTCAAAATTCCGAGGTCAAACTGTACAGAGGTGAGTTGTAATTTGCACTAAGTGATTTCAAAATACAAATCAGCTATACAATTCAAAAGTAGCATCAGTAAACCCCTAATGCAGCTGTTGGAGATCTTTGAATGGTTTTTACTGTTTTCTGTAACGATTTGAAAGTTAAAAAATACAAAGTAAAATTCGAAAGTATCAACGATCTCATGATCGTTGAATTAAGAACCGTTGGATTAGACATCTTCATACATTGATTTTCTTGTCTAAAAATTTTAAATAAAAAAATAATATTTATTTTAATGAAATGATTTCATTGGGCTCTTTTGATGTGAAGCGTCGAAGATTGTGCAAATCGTATAGCTATGTTGTTTTCGGGTCTCTCGCTCTTCATAAAGGCACAATAAACAACCCCTATATTAACAAGTTGTACTAAATAGTTCTGCGAGCTGAAAATCAGCAGAACTCCAGATAAATGATGCTGTAATTCAATCTGATAAATAAAAGAAGTGTCATATTAGTTTCAAAGAAAATCTAGAGTATCATCTCACTCTGAATGCACAACGCAAAATCAATTAGTTTTGCAAGAAATTTTAACCACATTTTTAAAGTTCAGCTTTATTTTTAATCTACGTTTTTTTAAGTTAAGGGGAGTCGGCATCATGAGACCATTATTTCTCTCTATGGTGTTTTTATAAACACTTTCTGTCTCATGTCACATTACATCACTTTATAAGAAATTTAAAATTTAAAAAAAAAAACTGGATTTCTTAAACATAATTTGAAAATTTTAATTTTTAAAATGAAATTTAGCAATTTTTAAAAATGCATCTTCTTTTTCAAAAATGGGCGTAAAGTCTCAATTTTTTTTTATTGATTCATTACTTATAAAGCAAAACTTTTATGCTTTAGATATTTATAAGCCAAATAGTTTTTGAGAAAAAAATAAAAGCTGAAATAATGCAGAAAAAACAACGAAAAATTCGAAAATCCCACAAAGATATTTAAGAAAAAAAAAGTACTTAAGTTATCATAAAAGTAAAGCATAAATTTATTATGTATAGTTTCAGAAACATGTGGGAAAAATCCACATTATAAATACAAATTTAAAAAAGCCTTTGCATTTTAATTGAGATGAAATGCGCAAAAAAACAAAGCGAGAGAAAACAGTATTTTAAGTTTTCAGCTTGCAAAAACTTAAATCCATTCTTTATCAAAATTTCAAGTAAGGAACTTTTCCTTTTAAGTTACAGTCCTGATGAAATTGCTTCTTCTCGCTTATTTTATTTAAAAAAATAAATATGTGGATTATATTTAGCAATTTCGGTTTCAGAATGAAAAGGTGGCAAATCACAACGTAATAAAACCAATGATAAATCAATAAATATAGCTTCAATTTTTCTGAAATTTTCAGGGAACATTTTTAAAAATTTATTTTACAACTTAAGTCAATAAAAAATATCAGTTTTTCGACATTTTTGGGTGCTGACTCCCCTTAAAACTACTAAACAACATTATTTTGTCCCTTGTTAAATTTCAACTTACACACTGAAAAACTAATTTTAATTTTATCTAAAAAACCAACTGTAATTTTTCCCAAACAGAAAAATGTTACTAAGGTGGCAAACTAACTGGGAGGTAATCCTAGTTTTCTTTCCATATTATATTCTTTTCATCGAAAAATTAAAATTCATAAGGACGTGTTGCAATGGCACTGTTGCAAAAGTTTTATCAAAATATACACCATTTATAGCAACAACAGGGTATAATCTGAAAGCAAAACTCACAGACTGCAAATTTTGCAGCTTGTGCAAACTCTTGTGTAAACAATTCAGTCATGGTAAAAGTTTCATCGACATTAATTTCTAAGAAAAAGTCTTACATTTGACCATTGTTTGTAGCATAGATATTAGGTTCTGATGTGCTTTCCACATACTGAACATAGGCTGGATGAACAGTTTGGTTAGGTTGCAAAGTAACGCTGCTTTCACCGGGATTATCATGCTCAGAAACTAAAAAGAAAAAAGAAAAAAAAATCAAACTTAGTTACATTTTTTTTTCTAAAAAATGCAAACAAAAGTTTCCTTACAAAACATTTCCTATCGAAAGGAAATAATAAATACAAAAGCTAAGTGCTGAATATGACTGGGGAAAATAACCATTAATTCTTTGCAGGCATAAAGAAATGAAAATAAGGATGCATAACAGTCTTTGGAAATTTTACTGTTATTTTTTTCCTATTATTTGGAGATTATATTTAGGAGTTCATTCAATTTAGAAAATCTTTTTAGCTATTTATTTGATTGGATTAACATAAAACTTCACAATTTGAAACTTCAAATTTTTTTTTCACAAAAAAGTAAATTCCCACATATTTAAGAATTGTTGCTTAGTGTCATTAAATTCATAGAAATATATAATTTTTTTTAAGCTACAGATTTTTTTTTAAAAACTACTGAAAATTTCAATGGTCAATACTGAAATCAATAAGGAGAGGTGGGAGTCTCCGAGTCTGTTTGCTCTAGTGACTTTTTAAACTCAACTTCAAAATGGAATTTATCTTACAAATGATTGCATTGTATTGCCAGTAACTTAACGTGGGTGCGCCCTTGGATATTTCTTTTCAAATAGAGCATTTATATAAAAAATGTATTTACACTAAAAAGAATAAAATAAAATATTTTTTGGAAAAAGAAACAAAATCAACTTCAAAGCAGAACAATTAAATATTATGCAAAAAAGGAAAAATAAATTCATTCTTTAAACATCAGTGTGACTTTTAAACATAACTTTTGAAGTCTGTGCAAAATAATGAGAGATGAAATTTTTTGTAACCATGAATAAATTACAAATATAAATGGCTCAAAAATTGCAACAGTTCCTAGATAAAGTAACACACAATGTAATGGCAATTAGATTGTCATAATTTCATTTCCACTTCTATAATTATATTTAAAAGTCATACCAATGTTGTTTAAAGAATGAATTTCTTATTTACTTTTTAGCATAATTTTTAATTATTCTGCTTTGAAGCCGATTTGATTCTTTTCCAAAAATTATTTCTTTTAAACAGTAAACAATGATAAATATCAGTCATCAAATTAAATGAAAGAACTGTTTTGTTCAATGCTTGAAAAAAGCAGTTTAAACATTACCTTCTGAATCCAAAACTGGAACAGGTCGCAATAAAGAAATAAAACAAACATTGTCAAATTTACATTAAATGTTATAAAAAAATAAAATTAAAAGAAAAAATTTATACCTGCAACAGCAATAAATTGTGAAGGGGGTGCTGATTGTGAAGCTTGCACTACAGCATCTGCTTGCTGTTGTTGAGACTGAGTAATAGGAGCGGAATGAGCTGCCACAACTACCTGTGCCCCTCCAATGGCAGATGAAACTGGTACTCCCTGAATATTTTGTTGGGACTTCTGGGAGGTCTGACTACCCTGAGATTGTAAAGAGGAGCTAACTGCAGTTTGAGTCCGAACATCCAATGTCTGTGTTTGGCTGTGGGTTGCCTACAGAAAAAAAAAAAACATACTTTAAATGGAAAAGCAAAAGCATTCTGAGGCATTTTTCAGAAAAATGAATTTTAATAAGAGTTAAAAAAATAATCCTAAACTTTAACTCTTTTACATCCGTAATATTTTTGTAAGGAGAAAAAATTAGCAATAATATTTGATTACTTTAGCCTCTTAGCAAATGTTTGTAAATCCCAGTCAAGCATAAATACTATTTTTAGTCCAATGGTATACATTGCTATAATTATCTTAGGGGAGGGCTGTCATAACAGTCCTTTCATGCAAATACAATATATTACCCTATTAGGATTAGCAATATGGTTTAAAACCAATGATTCTCAGGGTGGTTAAGTTTCCAAACCTCCCCGGTTTTTATGCCAACAAAGGCCTTTGTTGGTATAAAAGGCATACATTAGTAGGAGAAAATTCTAATTCCTGTTACAGACACAAAAAAATATACATTTCACTTTGTAAATGCTACAAAAGGAATAGAAAAAAGTTTCAGCAGTAAAATTCTGTTTTTATGAAAATTTATTTTTCTATTTCAAAAATAAATTTAAGTGACGGGGGTTCCCCGCCTAATCTATTTGGATCAAAGAAATTTGGGTCGTATCTCGCCATCCCAAACTGAATTTTAGCCCTGTTAGTATATAATATACATGCAATACCTTTTTCTAATTTGAATTTAAAATAAGATTTTTACAATAAGGCAAGTTGAGATAAAATGGATCAAGGAATAAAATGGGTCATTTTGTAACTAAATAAGTGAAAATCAAAGTAAAATTGAATTTTTATTACCAAAACTTGTTATAATATTGCTTAGTTTATTGGCAATAATTTTTAAGCCCCATTCCTCAAAAATATAGTGAAACTCTGTTATAGCATTGTTCAAGGGACCAGGATATTTATGACGCAATAGCCAAGTGACGCTATAAGCGATCACCATTACTATTGCTTGGCGAATAAAGGGACTGAAATTTCTTGACGTCATAACAGAGTTGTCGCTATAAATGATGTAGTTATAACAAAATTCAACTGTAATTTTAATGAATACGGCAAGATAAGGAAAACGTATTATTAGAAGCTTTAGAGCTTGCCTTTCAAAACACATGCAGTGGTAGGAGATCGAAAATTCAGTTTTGTATCTGTAAAAATACCAGTTTTGTTTCGGTAAAAATACCAGTTTTGTTTCGGTAAAAAAATACCAGTTTTGTATAGGAATTGTCGGTTTTATATCAAGTCAATTTACAACTTTTGTATTTAGAACTAGAAGTTATATAGCAGATCACTTTTAGCGGTAATGCTGCTTGAAGAAAATAGGAAGAAAACATTTTTCTCAGTGTATATATATGTATAAATATCAATGTTTTGCAGACTACTACTATAGATTTAACTCAAAAAAAAAGTCTTTGTATCATAGACAGAACAACTAACATAAAAGGAATAAAGTTATTTTTATCAAAACAATTTACTGTAATTCAAAACTCAAAAAGAAAATGTATTTATAAATATATTTTCAAGTAGCAAAACTTTACTTCTCATTATTGTGAAAAAACACTACGCCTATGATGAAAATATTTCTTTTTTTGTTTTGTGACAAAATTTTTATATTATTTTTTTTAAGAACAAACAAAAATTAAACAATTAATTGTATAATAAATTAACTTTGTGCACAAGTAACCTGTAATAAAAATTTTCCCATTAAGAAAGCACAAGCAAGCATTAAAATGCAGACATATGTTTCGGTATTGCTTGGAATCCCTTTTTCAATGCAATAGGGGAGCTTCTAGATGCAATTTGTATTGGATTATTACCATTAATTGTATATTAATTTCCCAAAAAATTAGGAACTAGAAACCAAATTTTCTTGTTTCAACTTTTTTTTTTCCTTTTTTTTACAACACATACAAATGGAAATGATCAAACTCTTTGTATTCTTAATATAAATTAGAATTTTCACTTTCTAAGTTTTGACATTCATTAATTAGCTCATTTTACTAAATGTGGATGAATATTTTTTGATATTATTATAGCTCAATTTCTTCAACATTTTATTACGTTTATATAAAAGAACCATTGGACAAATACTTCCTAATAGCCCTTGGTTTTAAAAACATCTTCTCATTTCTAGTAATGACTATAAGGAACCCCTTAGCCGCTGTTTAAGCATTTTGATGCTAAGTTTCATTCATTAAACATGACTTTCATGCCTCTGAACAATTCTCAATAAAATATTAATAACAAGATTCTTTCTTCTTTCTCTTCTTCTTCTTAAATCTAAAATATGAACTCATTACTATTTAAAGACACACACACACACACACAAAATAAAAACTTTTGTATTTTAAGGATTTTTTTTAGCCTAAAAAAAGTTACAATTCCATTTTACTATGTTAATTCCAAGTCCTCCCTTCTGAACTAGTCTACAGAGATCACTATGTAAGCCATAATGTTAAACTATTTACAATAAGTTAAATTTCTTTTTTCTTCAGAGTTAGAAAGCCATTTATAGTATATAGTTTTACTCCAAAATTCACATTGAGATAGCTCTTACTGAGTGACTCAAATAGATTTTTTAGTGTTAAAAAGCTTGCCTTTTCCCCCATGACCTGAAAGCTATTTAAAAGTAATTTATTAATATGTTAAAGATTTAATGCAGCCATTTTTGCTAGATAACAAAATTTTTTTCAGGACATGGGAAAAAATGGCTTATGAAAAGTTGGAAAACTTTACGGTTCTGATCTATTACTATTTTATTTCAGTAGGTAATAGCAAACCAATATTGGTAAATTAAAACAATTTTTGATTAATTATGAAATAAAACTAATAAATTAATACTGAGAGTTCTTTCTTTTTCAAAACGGAGCTATTACCTTTTCGAAATAAATGATTCAACAATCAAAGTAAGGATTTCATTTTTTTTATATTTTCTTTTCCCACATTTTGTTACTAATATTTAAATGATAAACTTAGCTAAGTTTAAGTTTTGAACTGCTTAAAAACTGATGAGATGCACTGAACATTTATTTAAAACCTTACATTACTTGTATGTGATAGATAATAGGGAAAAGAAACATTGAAGGAAACTAGTGACAAAAACAAAATAAACATTGAAAAGAAAATAATTTGAAAGCTTAAAACAGTTGTTGACAGTTGATATTGCTTTTCAACTTAAATGTGTAAAAAGTCTACTTTGATGCATTTGATCCATAAGCTCATTTTCTGCATTGTAAAGCAGATTTCTCATAATCTTGAAACTCACATCTGTAATTCTTATTGCTATTAGTGCTTTTAACATTGTTTCTGAATTTTAACTCAAATTTATATTTTACCTTAAATAATTAAATCTCATAAGCTTAGGGGGGAATTAGAATTGAAAACCAAAAATATTTCAATGACATAAAAAATATTGACAATTTAGAAATACGCTCCACTTAGGTGGATCTTCAAACTAATTGAAAGAAAAGAACTAAGGAAAAATGAAATCAGATACACAATATTTCATTAAATCTTTTTTAAAATCTGAAAGCTAATATTTATGATCTACACATATAGGCACAAACAGAATTATACACAAGAATGCAGTCTCTTAATGTACCAATAGACAAATACAAATACTTAACAAAGATAATTTCCTCTTAATAATAAGCATGAAAATAATAAAAAGTAAAAAACTATGAACTTACTTGACTTGACTGACTATGATTTGTTTGACTGATACTAGTTTGAGGGGATTGTTGCTGTGTTGGGACTGGAGAATTTTGCTGCACATTGCTCAGAGCCTGCATGTCTGGCATGAAACTCTGTGTTGTCATGGCAACCACAGCAAAACTCTACAAGGTAAAGAGAAGTATTTCACAAAAAAGAAAACTCCTTTCATTTATGCAAGCTGAACTCATGTGATTGTGCAATTACATGATTTGCTTACATTTTTGGTAAGAGGTTGACTAAAAGAACCTAATTAGGGCATCTGATTGTCATAAATCTCAAAATTAAACATGCAATTAAGAACAAACAAAAAAAAATTGTCAGTATAAACTACACAGAAAGAAAAATCAAAATATACATATACACAGAATTAATCAAATATGCTATTCAAATAACCAGTATTTTCTATTTATTTTGTTCCTACAAAAAAGACGAAGTAAATAGCATAACTTTTTTATATTATAAGTAAAGTGGACTGTTTGCAATTACATCAATATCCAGCGTCACTAAATTATAAATTAAAAAAAAAAAAAAAGATCACTGAGACAGGTACTTTTTTGTTTGGGGGGCTGGTGATGGTTAAAGTTTTTTTCTTTTTTTTTTTTTTTTTTTGCCAAATCAATTACGCCAATGATGAGGTCATGATGCTTAATATGATGAAAAATATTTAAATATTGCCAACAGCAACCCAAAATGATATATAGTAGTTGGATTTGGCATAAAAAACACCCACCAGCCCCCCCCCCCCCCCAATACCAAAAACTACCAACGAGATGTATATAAAATGTATTGTTACATTTAGGAACTTTAAGTATCTTAATAAAGTCCTAATTGTGGAGGATCTAAATGCAATCATATGTTCTATTTAATTTTTTTTAATTTTACAGTTAAAAATTTAATTTTTTTTAAAACTTAATAGAAATAGTAAGCATTTAATAACATTTTCCTCACATGCAAATATTCTCCAAATGTAGTCAAGTTTATCTAAATGGGACAAACTAACAGAAAATTGTGTCTAAAACAGCTCGACTTTTTAACGAACAAAAATTTGCAAGTGTGATAATGGAAATAAAGTTAAAATAAAATAAAATTCACATAATTTACAATTGAAGTACTTCAAAAGTGAAGAATGTCATTTTTTTCTGACATTGTTTAAAATAATTTTTTACACATTAAAAGAAAACAAGTGCATCAGCATAAGGTACTGAAAAGAAAAGAAGAAAAATATATACTGTATAAAATAGAAATGTAAAAATTTTACTGCTTTATATCTGAAAAACTGATGCATAAATAAAAGTAAATTGCATGAATTTTTGGTACTTAGGTATAGGGATGTAACGGATAGTGATTTGGCCGGACACTCGGCCATTTCTTTTAGGCCGAATATTAAAATTTCTAGAAAATCATTGTAGTAATAGAAAGTATTTGTCAAAGTTAAAATTATTCACAAACACCAATTATACACAATCAATGATGTATGATTTAATTCTGTTTGTTAAGAATTTAAAACTATTTAAAGTCGATCGATTTTCTCTAGTGTTTTGAAAACAATAGAGATATGCAATAAAACTAAAAATTTAATCCACAAGTGGAATAGAAATGACAGGTTTTATGGTAGTAAGCATTAGCATTATTTTACTAATTATTTAATTCAAATGAAAGAACAACTATTGCTTAGTGAATTTTTACCTTGCTCAAAATTGTTTTATGAAGATATTTTTAAAAGTTATAAAAGTTAATATTTTCATTTTATGGGGTTTTTAGATACCTATTTTTTAAAAGATCTATTAAAATTTAAAACACTTAACTGGAATCTATTTTTATTTTCAAAAACCCCAATAACTTATGCTATCTAAATATTCATAATATATTCTGGGCTTTTCACATTTCTCTCTTGCCCAATATTCACAATAAACCAGTGGACCCAAACAAAGTCTGACTTTCACTATGTTAATAATAACAAAATTAATTTCTCATATTCTCCATTACAATTAACTATTGCCAGCTTTTGGGAGCAAATGCTAAATATAAAATACAATATTACAACTTTAAAATTTGTTTTGCTCAGTCAAGACAAAAACAAGGTTTAAAAAAAGTGGTTTTTCTAAATTATTTTTATTTATTGAAACTATAGGTATACTAATGTATTCTTTTGCAATAATTATAACTCAATTTTAAATGTTTAAAATCTACTAATTTCTTTATTTTTTTACATTTCTACTGCAGCAGAATTACTCGGCCAAATACTCCATCAATATTTGGCCAGGCCGAATTTAATCTAACAGAGTATTCGGAATTTGACCTTACCCAGTATTCGGCTAGGTGATGAAATGACTATTAGGCCAGGCCGAAAATTCGCTCAAAGGGCCGAATACCGAATAATGGCAGAATATTCTTTACCTTCCTACTTGGGTATTTTCCCGTGAACCAATAAATTGGCGAAAAAAAATGGATGCCAAAGCTTGGAGCTTGAAATGTTCGATTGCCATGGAACATGCTTTTTCCCATTATTGGCAGCATATGGCATTTTGGCTACGTTTTTAAACTTGGTGAAAATGAAAGACAGAAAAATCCGTAAGTATCGAATTTTTATGTACTTTGAAAGTTGAGGTATCATTGAGGCAGACACATAAAAGAGTTAACAAATAAATGAGAGGCTATTGCACAGCATATTGGAAGAATCTGCCAACACCAAATGCCAAATTCAATAACCAGGGTTCATACTCAAATAATCAAAAAAAATTCCATGACTTTTCCAGGTAGATCAAAGCATAATTCTGGGTAACGTTCTAAGTAAAAATAGCAAATGCACTTGTACATTACATTATATATGTGCATTTTTACTTGTACATTAAATATGCCCACCACAACACGTTATGCATACAATTATATTAATCTCATACTAAAAAATTCTACACAAATGCTTATTAAGATAACAAACTTATACTATAGAAATTCTAGTCTGTAGAATTTCAAAAGTGAAATTTTGTGACACACCACTGCCAAAAAATATTTGCATTTCAGTTTTTTAATTTAAATTTTAGAAAGGTAATTTAAAACTATAAAATATAAAGAATAAATTAAATAAAATAACAATTAAGATGATACCAGTGGAAGCAAATTATCAGCTTTTTAACTTTATAATAATGCATGAAAACAAATATTTAAACTAATGGCGATGTACGCACTTTTATGCTATAACAATATAATAAACACCATTATATAAAGAAAAACCTATATAAGAAAAGAAAAATGTGTTAATTGAGGACTTATTCTTTCTTAAAACAAATACAATACTTAAAAATGATCTGATAATAAAATTCATTGAATGATAACTGTTCAATGGCACTGAAGAAATAAATTAAAACTCAAATAAAAATAACAGTTAATAAAAAAACCTTACTCTTTATTTTTAAAGAACATTTAATAAAATATTATATACATACATACACTATGTAAATAAAACTATTATGAAAAAAATGGAATCAATCTCCATGTTAAATAGAATCAAAGTTGGTAGACTTCATAAATTTTTGGGCAGTTTAGCAATATGGCTGTAGATAATAAGGTTTTCAGTTGTTATCTGAACAGAAAGTTTATAACTTAGCTTTCTTTCAATTTTTTTATTTGTTCCAATGCTTTGCATTTCCCAGTTTCTTTTTTGTTCAGCTCATGATCTATTTCTTTCTACTCCTCTAAAAAACTATGATACCAAATTCTTTCATTTTTGCATGACTTAACATGTCTTTGGTTATGTCTACTGTTTCAACTCTACTTGAGGCTTCGATTGCATCATACCCTACTCTTAATGCAACTAAAGATTTGTCAGTGAATTTATCGACCAACATATCCTTGTTGATTGAGAATCCACTCTCAACAGAGGAATTTTCATGGGAAAGAATTTAAATCAACTTTACTACTGCCCAGAACTCCAACTTCTTTATTCTGAGACAGTATGTTGTCACAGAATGTATCCAAGCGACATTCTTAGTACGGATACATATCTTACAATCGGATATTTAATTGGAGAACGCTCCAAAATTTTTCAAGCAGCAGTCTTTAGGAATTGTAAGACTTTGTACCTCATTTTTAACATCTGGTAAGCAGGGTTGCATGACTTTAGAGTCACTTAACTCAAAATATCGTAATTGGAAAGAAAGGTAGTAACGACCGAACAAAAGTAGCAACAAACTGTCAGGTTCATCAGTTGCTCTCTTTTTCTCCTTCATCGTCAAGGGTCGTGGCTATACTGGGTTGTGATAAGTTCTTCTCCAGCACCATTCATGCAGAATTGCAACTGCTAGCGATTTTGCACTCATTTTTGTCTACGGCAGCATTAACGAAAAAGTATCAAAATCAGAATGGGGATGTTGCGCCAAATGCGTTTTTTGAATGATTTTATATTTTTTGGTAAACCGACATCGCGATGTGCATAGGTTCCCTTCCAAGGGGTCCCCTGGTAGTGGAAAAAATACCTGAGTTTTCCAGGTTTTGTCAACAATTTACGTTTTCCCTAGACTTTTGCAAAGGATATCAATTTCCAGACTTTTCCATGATTTCCAGGTGGAGTATGAACCCTCAATAACATTGTATTGTTCTGCATCAAATTTAAGTTTTCAAGACGCCATTGTCTATTACTCTATTACTTTAAAATTAAACTGCTGAGGTTCCTCTTACTAAAATCAATTTTTCATCATAATATTATAAACTATACAGCATGAGTTGTAGCTTTTAGATTTCTTAAAGGAAAGTATGGATGAATGATGTTCCTGTATTAAGCAAATTTATTTTTAGAAATTTATGGAAATTGATAAAAATACATACATTTGCACGCAGATTTAAAGGAAATTGCATGAAATAGGATGACTTAGTTAAAGTGCACCAAATGAACATTTTCAACAATAAATCTTAGAGCGCCAATTTAAAGATAACTGTTATTTATTTATTTTTTAATAAAAACACAATTATAAAGGCAAAATATTTTAAGTGTCAAGATGAAATCTTTAAGAGGTTTACTAATAAATTTAAATAGAAGTAATGCCCGTTGCATGTTCAATCGTTACATACATTCTCCTATGATTTTTGAATTTATCAAAATTTCGCAGTTCATGTTAATATTTTACTATATTGCATTATACTTTAAACACTTAACAAGATCAGTATGAATTGCAACTTGAAAGCAATTAATATTTGTATTTTTTTATGTTATAATTTGAATAATGGACCAGAAATAGCAAAAAATTACTTATGATCTTTTCAAAAAAAAAATTTCTTGTATTTTAAAAAGCCGATCGCTTTGGAAGCTATGTCTTCTCTACGCTATAAGGCATCATCAATCGAAAGAGTAAAAGTGTACAAATTTCTTGAAGATGATTGCCATAAATGAATGCAATGTATGCATTAAGATATTTTTCGCAATATGAAACGCTTTTACCTTTGATATAAACATAAGACGATAATACAAAAGTGAAAATATTATAACTATGAGAAAACGATCTCATATTATAGCCAGTACTAATATGCAGCAATTCCGCCTAAACCATCAAACATTGCTTCTTACCTCGTTTAAGTACTTATGTTTTAATGCGAAATCTTCAACCGCAACTAAGCATTTCAACATACCTTGTAAACATACACACAAACAAACCCAACAACTTCCCCAAAAACACAAATTATGGCGTTTTAACAGTTAGCTTGTTGCCAGATATTCTCAAAAGTATTACTACCAAAAAATTAATGGCTTTGATGTAGCACATAATTAAATTCACAGGATAATACAAAACGAGCAAAATAAAAACTAAAAATATTGTTGTTGCTCATATTAAGGCCATAGAGTTTATAAATCGCTTTCATTTATAATCTCTATGAATTTGACTTCGTCATTGTGCCTAAAACAGAGAACAGATAGTGCGTCAACAGAGGCACCAAAAAGAATACAAATACAAAAGTGACGACCAGCAACAGGCTCAGGGCCCAGCTAGCCTGGTCTTAGTCAACTTAGCAGTCCCCAATAAACATCAAGAGCTTTCTTAAAAGTTTTTACTCCACTGCAATTAACAGTTGCCTCCGGTAAACTATTCCAACTGCCTAGAACTGTAGCCCTATTGAAGTAGTATTGTTTCCTCATTTCAAGATTTATCTGAGGTTTGAAAAGCTTAGAACAATGACCTATGGCTCTGCTTTCAGCAAATAAGCCCATCAAGATTTTCCATTTTAATGAATTTATTCAACTGAATCATATTCCCTCTAACTTTCTTTGCTGAAGACCATACATATTGATAGCCTTTTCTAAGCCTACCCTCATAATCAAAGTCTGAAAGACCACTTACCAACGTAGTATCCCTTCTTTGAAACCTTTCCAGTAAGGTAAGATCCTTTTTTAAGTAAGTAGACCAAAACTAAAAAGCATACTTCAAAATGAGGTCTTACCAAACTTCTGTATATAATGGCAATACAACTTCCTTAGACTTCTTCGAAATAGCCTAATTGATAAACCCAAGCATCCTGTTAGCTTTGTTACCTTTACTATGCTACACTGCTGACTTGTAGTCTGGACTAATCAAGTACTGGTTCTGCTTCACTATAATGACTGAACCTTGTAAATAATAGCTTGCATGTTTACTTTCCCATGACCAAAATAAAGCACTTGACATTTCCCAATATTAATGGACATACCCCACTTAATTGCCCACTTAGTAATTTTATTCAAATCCTCTTGAAGCTGATTGACTTGTTCATCCGTGTCAACAATTCCCATGACTATGACATCGTCATCAGCAAAAATATTGCTGTTCCCAGAAACTCTGACTAATATCATTAATAAAAATAATAAATGGTTCCGATAACTGCTGCTCATGTTCTCCCCGCGGCAAAAATAGCTAATGATTAATAATTTTTATTTTCTCTTATGAATTCAGAAAATAAATGATATTAATTTTTCACTTTTAGCCTTTTTTAGTAACTGATGATGCTTAAACTCAGCGTATTTTCATTATGTATTAGATCTTTAAGTGTACAACGTTTATGCATACTCCTGCAGCATGCACATATGTGCTTCTGTGTAAGTATGTACACCACTAGTGCATGCGTATATATATATATATATATATATATATATATATATGCGCATGTGTATGACGTGTATACTGCTCTGTACATTTGTATATATCTGTACACCTCCTACAACCAAACTCGTTCAATTTATATCCAAATGACGTATTGTGAACCTAAGTTGGCTCGTCCACGGATTTGCAGTTAACGTGCAGCGGCTGTTATAAAACGTATTCCCGAACTCTTTTTGTTACACCAGCTATCATCCATAGGAAGCGTATTTGGCGTGTAATGGAGATCGATCGGTCGTGCACTGGAGAGCGTAAAACGAACGTCGAACATTTCATTGAATAGGACTTTCCTTATATTACTTACATTATTATTCCTGAGCACATATAACTACGAAATAAATTAATTTTGCACACTTGAGAACAAAAAAATAGTATGCATTGCTGTTATTCTATTTCTAATAGAAATTTTAATGTTACAGTGAGTCCCACAGTGGCAGTGGTGTAGTCGATGGGGGACGCAGGGGGACGGCGTCCCCCTATGTTTTTATTTTAATACGAGCGTAACACCAAACTTTTTACATTTTATAAGCGTCCCTCCACTTTAGATTTCAATAGCTTATCTTTGTATGCATACGCGTCCCCCAACTTTTTTTCTGCAGGACTACACCACTGCGCAGTAGACCAGGCGCGACATTCCGTATTGCGGTGCGTGCAGAGCCTTTGCCGATTTTCCCCAAACTGGCGAAGATTCAGTTCACAATGTGGCCACCCCCGAATGTAAACATTAGACGGAGAACAACACAGCAACCTCGAATTTCGCCGCCATTGTAGTTTCGCCTTCGTACGTCTGCTTAAATCTTTGAATTACTATTCCAAGGTTGCAATAATTCACGCGTACATTATTGCAATGTATTAAACTTATTATTACAATAACATCATGTCAACAAATACATTGCGGTATGTATTTTATTGTTATGATGTTGTTTTCAATACTTGAATGACTTATTTTTATTAAATATTGTTTCAAAAAATACATAAAAAGCATAAATTATCATAGAAACTTTCTTATACTGTTCAAAATGTGTATAAAATCTGACTGTATGCCATGAGAACTACGACAGTTTGGAGTCGTTTAATTTTCATGCAACATTTTTTAGATTTGTAGTAAAATAATTAAATCTATTTAGGCCTGTATAACTATTTTTTTTTTTAGTTAAAAGGTGAAAATTAATAGAAGAGTAAATACGAAAATAGCTATTTCAGAATTGATGAAATAAATGAACTTCCAAAATATTTTCGTTATTTTTCTTTGTTGTGATACTTTTTTATAAATCTATAATCCAGTTGATTTTTTCTCCGTTCAATGTTCAAATTTGTTAAACTTCATTTTAATTTGTTATTATTATTTTGAATTACCGCCCGCAATTTATCATTATAACGAAAACACAATGAAATCATCAATATATGATAATAAAAGCAAACATTTAACAAGTCTAAACATTTTAATATTTTTATTGAGTCGATCATATATTGAAAATACTAATAATACTAATCGACTCAACACTAAATAAGAAATAAAATGTTTGACCTAGTAAAAAACCATTTGTTCAAAAACCAGCATTAAGAAATCACAAATCATTGTACATATGTTATGCTGGATCAAAAGAAATTTATTTATCAACTCATAAAATTGTGAGCTTCAGGATGCAAGTAATAAAATTTTTAAGCATTAAAAATGTAGATGAAATGATTACAATAAAACAACTATTGAATAATAACAATAATAATTTATTTATTGAACTTACGGGTAGTTCCTGACGTTTGTTTACTATTTTGAGCTTTGTTAAGAAGCATCCATTTAATATTGTATAATATACCCTGTCCTAGAATTGCAAAAAACCCGATAATTTCGAAGTGAGGGTAAAAACCTGGAAATTTACGAGAAGAATCTGGGAACATTGGGAATTTCAAGAGGAAAAAAAACGAACTTTAGCTCTCTTCAAATAATCATAAATTATTTACTCACTATAAAATTGTTTTCAGTGTTCAAATATTTTTACAGGACATTATATATTATTTCTATTCTGGATATAACGTTATATTATTTCTATTCTATCGTCAAACATAACATTTTATAACAAGCTTATACAATTGAGAAAATTAGAAAATTAACTTGGAAATTCAATAGGATTTTTTATTGCAATATATTGATTCTAAAATTATATTTGACTTGGTTACTTTGCAGAAAATAAGATTAACCTTCAAAATCCTTTTTCTTTTTTATTCCCTTCCTAGATTTCAAATTACTATCAGAAATAATACATAACTTATCCGTTTTATTCATAGCATTTTATTGCAACTTTACCAACACATTTGGAGGTTTTAATAAGAAATACTATTTAAAGCACTATACATTTTTTGTTAAGGTTGGTTTTTCTTTGTGTTATTTTGTTTTTTATTGATGACTTAAACAAATATCAAGTTTTACAATGTAAATAAAAAATATTAACAACTTCCTTTTTTTCAATTATAACTGTAAAATTTTGTTACAGCGAATACTAACACAACGAAATAAATATGTTGTCTGTTTTAAAATGCTTTAACAGTAACGTTCGGTAAAGTATTTATATTATTACGAAAATTTCATTAAAAAATATGTATTAGTGATGTATTAAAATTATTATTTCAAGAAACAAAAATTTTTTCGGATTTAAACGGAAATTTAAAGCAAAAACCCGATTTTGCTTTAAATTTCCGGTAAAAAGCCCGTTTTTTTCCCCCGGGAATAAACTAGGCGTTTTGAAAGCCTTGCAAAGCTACCTGTGCCAAAATAAGCCCAGCAAATTGAAGTCTTACACTTCTCGCAACAGAAAAATCTGAAGTAATAATTGAATAATAATTTAACTAAATAACATATTTTAGTAATCTGCACAACAATCACCAACAAAAGTGGTCAACTATATTTTTCAGTAATGATCGTACTATTCATAATCTCAAGCTACTTCTACCATACAATGTAGCGAAAGTTCGTAAGTAATAGATACAAGATCTGTTATGTTATTCAATTTCAATTTTTATTTCTTTTTTAAATCTTGCTTAACAAAACACCTCCTGCATAATTCATTATCTTTATTAACTATCCGAGTCGAAACCTAAAGATAGAAAAGTACCCTCTTTGAGAATGTTAATTTTACAATTAAAAAGCACAGTTCATAATTTGCTAAGCGCTATTCAGTTACATGCGAGCAGCCATGTTGTTTATATCACGTGATTTCCGTCTTCCGCCTTGGCTGCTCTTTATGGGCGAAAAATTTTTGGCGTTTAAGGGATCGAGCCAAAGGCTCTGCACGCACCGCAATACGGAAAGTCGCAGACCAGGCGGCAGAAGCTCGGTTCCCGCACAACACCGAAACTGAAGCAACATCGACTTAGATCAGTGTTTGGGAGGGAGACAACCTCTCGGTGGTTGGTTCCTGTACGGCCGTGTACGCTGAAGGGAGCTGGTGCACGTTGAATAGGTCCTGGCTCCAATGTCCTCCAAGTGAAACTATACCTCTGGGGTGCCAATCCCAGGTGACGGTCTCTCATCTGGGAGCTGTGGTTCAAAAGTTAAGAGACTTTTCAAAGGGGCAATCATCGGACTCCTGCCTATAAGGCCCCCGTTCGACTCATGAGCAGCGTACCCATTCTTCCTCGCCGCATGCGTGTACACGACAACAACACTAATGTTACAGCGAAACAAAATACTATACCTAGGTGAAAAAACCATATTTCTCAATTGTTAGACTATTATTTTTATAAATTCAAATCCATTCTTACTAATTTTTCTACCAACAAGATCATTCACAGGGCAGAATTTCAATAGTAAACTCTGTCTCAGAGCAAATGAACAAACTGTGAGAAATAATAACACTGAAACCTGCATTTTTACTACAGACTCTTCAGATCTACCATCTACAATCTCAGCCGACGACCCCCCCCCCCCCCCCCCATCCGACTGTCTTTCTACCTCTTCAGATGCTGCTCCCAGACGTCACCCAAAGACGCTCCTTCACCTGGTCGAGTCTGTCTGCGTACCGGCACCACTGCATGGTATGGCAGAAAATTTCGTTTCCTGATCCCAGTTCCTTGAACTACATTTTCATATCGTCCTTTACAGTCTGGAAATTGATGCAAAATTGTACTCGGAATTTAATTTAGCCGAGAGCATACAAGCCAAATGTCTACTCAAGGGATATTTTACAAGCCGCATAATATCATACGATATAGGCGGAGACGATTTTCTGCATCTTTGAAAATCCACCGACACTGCCAGGATCGATCATCTGACCTGGGGCGTATGTGACCGGCGTCTTAACACGACTGCTGCACTTTAAACTAGTCTCACACATCTCAAGTGTTCAGTTGTTACGTAACTTATTATATCTTTCTTTGCAGTTGTACAGAGTGCGGAAAAACAATAATTTTATTGAGAGGCTATTATCAAGAAATTTGATTTTTTTAAATTTGAAACAAGTTCCTTGTAAATTACAGAAGCAGTTTCCTTTCTGCCTTTTTAAAGAATTTTTTCCCAGTGTGTGTGATAATCCCGACATTCTACTGCTGAACACAGTCGAATTTATTAATATGAACACAATAAGCAGAGATAAGAAATCATAGACAGATTTTTAACTGAGAGTTTTTATTACACTTTCGATGAAAACTGGTTTCAACAGAGAAAACATCTTAAGTTTTTTTGGCAAACCTTTTCTTGAAGTTGTAGCAGAACTGGGCGAATTTACCTCGAGTTGATTGTTTGGTGGTTTCTGAAACGGAAGACGTATAGATTATTGCTTCTCTTTAAACATTTATTTCTATTAATAATCATTCAGATCAGGCTTGGAGTCGATTACAATGAAACGTAATCGATTACGATTACGATTACAAAGGGAGAAATTGAGAGATTATGATTACGATTACGATTGTAATCCTTTGCCAAAAAGTAATTACGATTACGGCAGCGATTACAGTCGTTGAAAAATGTAATCGATTACGATTATGACATCCGATTACGATTTTGATTACGATTAGATTAGCATAAAATTATCCGATATTATGCATACAACTCTCATTTTTACAATAGTGTCATAAATCAAAAAGTTATGATTTTTAATTAAATTTTTGATTTAATTAGAGATAACTGAAATGATGATGAATGCAATTATAATGAAATAATTTCAACATCACAGTTCTGGAATTATGATGTTGCAGAAATGAAAATTTGTAATATCTCCATATATTATAATTTCTCCATTGTATTTATTTTCTAGTTTAAATTGTGCAAATATTTCACATAACACCAATTAGTTTACTGAAAATAATAATTTTGTATGATTCTTTATGAAATCACTTATAAGATGTGTATGAATTGCACGGGATAACAAAGTATTCAGATAGTGTAAGAGATAAATAATCTTTTGAAAAAAAAAGCTGCATTTTAGAATAATTTCAAAAAATTTGAACATGAACATTCAAATAACTCTTAGCAAAATTAGTAATCGTTAAAAAGTAATATGAAGAATAATTATAATACGAATGACTATAATATTTTAATATGATTTTTGTGGTATTTTTTTTTAACATGCACGAGCATATAATTTTTTTCCATGTACTAACTGTTTTATAAAAAATAAAGTGCAAGTAATTTTACAACACAAATTTAACGTACAAGATTAAAAGGGAAATACAAAATTCTGTTGAGGTAATTCTAAGAAGAAAAAAATAATTAACTTTTAAAAATAATTCCTAAATATTAATTCATGCATGTAGAAAACAATTGGGAAAATGTCTAAACATAAATCGCTTTTTCTTTTACATACCTATTAATTAAAAAGAATATTAGCATTAAAATATAAATAAATTTAAGATTTAAATGTATTTACTTTTTTAAATATTCGAAGAACATATTTAAAAAAATAATAATAATCACACGTACCAGGGTTAAGATTTCATGCTTCTTAAGCATAGAGCATCATGTAACGCCAGCTCCTAAATTGCTAAAGTGTAAATGTGCTATTCTTTAGAAAAATTCTTCACTTCTGCCGTTAAAGAAAAGCGAAAACGCAAAAGGCATTTCGTGTCTCTTTTTTATGTGTAGGTGATAGTACTTTTTCCACTAGATTTTCAGGGGGCAGCCTGCTTCGATTATTGAACGGGACCCCGCGGAGAGAAGAAAGGGGGAACTCTCTTTTACTCGCGGCGATCCCGTCCAGACTCTCGCCTATTGCCCAACCGTTTGAATATGTTTTGAAGGGGTAATTAAGGAAGCAAAATGACCGATGCATTTGGTCCTTCTTAGACACCTTCCCCTTTCTTATCTACCCCGAAATCTTTGACTTGCAGACAGATTACCGCTCTTTTACCGAAACTGGACGACACGAGGACACTGGAGACCCCCCCCCCCCCCCGAGAGCCCCAAGGCGATGCGAGTGACTATCCAGACCATACTCTCTTTCTTCTCGGGCTCTCCAGCCATTCCCCGTGGAGAGTGGAGCCGCAATTAAGAATTCTGAGAGACCGCAACAAGTAGGACAACAAGCGTCTCTAGCAGACTATTATATCGTCCTGCCATCAAGGCTCTGCGACCGCCACACAGAACCTTTTATATTATGATCGCCCGTAGGTTACAGACCGCTTAGGATAGGACTTCAGTACACAGATTGAATCCTTTTTCTTGTAATCTTATCTCTTCTATCCAATGGTAGAGCTAAAAATTTCAGCTTTCAGCAGGTCAAGATTACACGATTGCAGGACCAGCAGATTACGGATTTTTCCCTTAAGATTACGATTAAAATTACAGGAGAAAAAGGATTACGGGATTACACAATTTTGATTATGATTATGAGAATATGCCATCGTCAGATTACGATTACGATTACGATTTTTTCAAAATGTAATCGATTACAGCCGATTACGATTACGTAATCGCGATTACTCCAAGCCTGATTCAGATAAATATTTTTGAAATCATGAGACATTCGTTACGTAAATATCTATTCAAAGAAAAACTTCTCAACAACACTGAGGTCTTTTCAGATAAATTCTTTCGAAGAGAATTCATTAAGAGATGATGAACCCTATTGGACTACTTTTACACTTTTATTTATTTATTTTTATCAAACAGGAAAAAACAGCGTTCTACTTGTAAAAAAAAGTTACACTGACGTTTTTTATGTAATTTTTTTCAAACGTTCTTTAAATCATTTTTGTCAAGCCCTATTTTTTTAATGTAATTTTATTAGCAATGTATTAATCACAGTCAAATCAGGGGTAACTTTGATGTACAATTTCTTTATTTTTAATTTCCCCACTCATATTTTAATAGCATTATTGCATTTACTGGCACAAAACACAAGAAAAACTCCTAAAGTGTTGCATAGTCATTAAAAATTAGGAAAAAATAATTATAAACAGCATTTAAAATGAATTATTAACCTGACTTCCATTTAGGGTGACTTTGAACCACGTGAGAAAAGATATCTAAAAAATATTTTTTTTAAAAATAAAGGTATTATAATTTTGCAAATTTAAACCAGAAAAATAAAACACCTAAATATTAAAGAAAAATGATTTCACTACATCAAAGGATATCTATAATTTGTGATAGTGCATAGAGCAACTTCTTGAATTTCCACAACTTTCAAGGATTAACAACTTCAAACCAGCATTGTAAAATAGCTTTCGAGAGCGACTTCAGAATTGCTTTATTACACAATTTGTGCACAATGTTGCAAACGTATTTCATGCAATCAAGAGTAGAAAACTGATTTTATAAACTATCCAGCTGAGTACAGCGCAGAACCTTCTAGTTTTTTTTTTTTTGTTGTTTTGTTTTGTTTTGTTTTTATGAGTCAAATGTACTAAAAATTTTCAAAGTTGTAGTGAATGACTGTATTACTATTAGTGCAACAACTGATGAATGATTTAAAGTAATTAGGGCTGCAATTGATATTTCAAAGCTTAAGCATCCAATTCTTTAAGCTTCTACAGGTTTTGACCAATCATGTGCAGCAGTGTCTCCTGAAATGATTTGACTTTATTCAAAAGCTCATCCTAAAAAAAGCCGAAGAAGTGGAAAGAACCGGGATGTAAAAAACACACCACAAAAAGAAAGTGTTGAAAAGGAAAAGCAAAAGTACATTAAATCAAATATATATTCTCTATTAAAAGGAAAAAACATATATCTACATCTAGTTAGTTCTGAAAAGGATTTGGATGAAGGGTAGAGTTCCCAAAATTCAAGTGTTAACAATCAGATTGCACTTTTGAAATACCTGAAAACGATGATGGGAGAAAGAAGCTAAGGTGATAATACTTGTTTGCATGTTACCAGAAACTAAAAGAAACAAAGATTATCTTGCAAAAATCATGTATACTATCAATGATGGATACTAGACTAGGTATAAAACTGATTAACTCACATAAGTTTCTGCCTGATAAACATGATATTTCTGGTTTTTTTAACTTTTTCTAAAGTGGTAGTGTAATGAACAACATGAGCTTCTGAACATCTGCAGTTGCTTCGTAAAATATAACCAATAAGAAGTATAGTGAAAAGCCCTTTTGAGCAATTCAGCAAGATAATTGAACTTTTTAATGCAATTATAGTCTATCGAAGAAGTGTTTTTTTATAAATAGAGATGACATTTTCATTTTTCATATGTTCTTAAGTGAATTAATGAGAACATGTGTTCATAGACTAAAACAGCCAAACATCCGTCAAGAAACACATCTGTAACATAATAATAGTTTTCTACGATACTTTTTTTCTGTTTTTGCTGCACAGACTGGTTCCGGGTCTTGCAACTAGAATGTCGGATAGCTACAAAAAAATTCGGTGCACTTCCATGGTGCTACAAAGTTTTAACCACTCCCTCTTGTTGACCGATTTCCATTTATTGTTGAGTCCTAAGAGTGGCCTTGACCCAGTTGACCGTGATTTGTTCATTGCGCTACGAAATCACTTAAAACTGATGATCCATCGCTGCTAGTTTGATAACAGTATGTTAAGTCTGTTAAGACAGACGCCCGCAGTGGACAAGTCGGTAGAAGCTCGGTTCCCGCAGAACACCGAAAGTGAAGCAACATTGACTAAGGTCAGTGGTTTGGGAAAGGGACAACCTCTCGCGGCTGGTTGCTTTGGGACCGTGTACGATACAGGGAGTTGGTGCACGTTAAATCCGTCGTGGCTCCAATGTCCCCAAGTAAAACCCTGTACCTCTGGGGATGGCAACCCCAGGTGGCGGTCTCTCACCAGGGAGCTGGTTCACAAATTAAGAGATCTTTCAAAGGGGCAGAGTCGGGCTTCTGCCTATAAGGGCCCCATAGACTCAGGAGCAGCGCATCCATTCTTCCTAGCTTCGCGCGAGGACTCGACAGCAGCAACAATAACAAGACACCTACAAAATGTTGTCAAACTCTTTGGTGTGAATGCACCGGTGCATGAAAGAAAACTGGAAAGAAGTCGAATGGAATGCAATAACATTTAAAATACTCTTACTTTCGTTCACAGTGGGACACGTTTCGAAGAAATCCGACTGCTGCGACTCGTTGTATGCATGAGGAGGATTGTCTCTGATTGGGGATCCCGGTGGGCTCGGATCTGTCATGGTGCTCAAGGAATCACTGTACATGCCTTCATCATCTGTGAAGAAGGTATATTTACAAAATTTCAAACTTCTTGCAAATAGAGAAACGAAACTACTGCATCAAAATACAGGGTGGGGTGGAAGTAATGACCCGGTTGTGAGGGGGTATTAAAAAAACTAATACAACTTGAGACTTAAAACATTTTAAATTTTGATCTGTATATAATCCCATTTTTTTATTCTGAGTTTTGATTACCACTTCAGCAAAGTGGCGGCCTTTAGCAGCAATATACTGGTCAGTCTATAACGTTTCTGCACATTTCAAGAGGTATGGCGAAGGCCGTAGCCAGAAATTTTTTTTCTGGAGGGGGGAGGGGGCCTTGACTTTGAAACACTTAGGTTGAGGAAAGTTTCAGGGAAGAATATATGCTACATTGCGGAAAATTTTGGGATTTCGGGGCGGGCCAAGCCCGTGCCCCCCCCCCCCCCCTCTGGATACGACTTTGATATGGCTTATATTTCCTCGGTCTATCAGCTTTTCTAAAGTATATGGGCGATGTTTCCAAACTTTCGCCAAATAACCTCACAGAAAAAGGCTTCCGCTAGGGACGGTGGCATTACCAGGACTATTGCACACAAAGAGCTCTCTGCGTGGGAAAAAAGTGCCCCAGTGTATTGCTGCTGAAGGCCGCCCTCTTGTTGTAGTGGTACTCAAAATTTAATGTCAAAAATGGGATATATACAGATAAAAATATAAAAAGTTTTTAAGTCTCAAACTGTATTAGTTTTTTATACCCCCTCAAAACAGGGTCATTACTTCGTCCCCATCCTGTAGATTCAAAAAAAACATTTTTGGGCAGTTTTTTTGTTTTTTTTTTTGGGAAAGATTCAAACAGTTAGATTCTTTAGACGACTCGAAGACAACAATTTAAAACAATTGAAAGCAAGATCAAACGTACAACTCGTGAAAGGTCTATAAAAATTCTGCTAAATGCTCCTAAGCACATCTTATTTTTAGTTATTTATTAATTTTTCAGTTCCAGTAATAGCAAATGACATTCCAGCAAGCAGAAAGAAACTGTCCGATATGGTCAGAATGAATAGAAATCAGCCAGAGGGCTAAAATTATGAGGGCTAAAGGACAAATGAATGCAATTTTTCGAGTCAAATCCTATGTGTTTCTTTCTAAAATGAAAATAGAATTTTATTTTGACTCTCAGTTTCTTATAAAGATTAATACCACGCAAACAGCTGAGAGATTTTTAACAACCTTTAATTTCGAATTTTTTTTTCACCAGCTCTTCATTTTCTTTCGGGGTCGTTCACAAATAATCCCACGCTTCAAGGGCTTTCTAGAGGTATTGTGACAAGGGGTGGGAAGGGGAAGGGGTATCAAGAAGTGTGGTATCACACATTTTGTTCAAAATAAAAACATTTAAAATCAGCAATTTTATTTTTTAAAGCAATAGTTTAGAAAATATTATTACTTTCAATTGCTCTTTTACATTAATATTTTTTACTATATCCTACTACTTATGTTTTGTATTGAAAACCCTAATCTTATTTTGTACAAAGTACACATATCACCATTATCATTTTTGTGCGTACAAATGTCATTGAAACACCTAGTTAACGTTCAAAAACAAAACTGGAAATGGGATCTAAAACGCAATGCTTCATTTCTGCTGAACTGCAAATACATATGCTTAAGCAATATAGCGAGACATGTAACAGGGTGGGGGAGATAGCGGGCTGTTTGAAGTGTGACATTTTGCGACAAAGGTGGGGAAGGGGATTTAATATATTGAAAAAAACGTGTGACATCATTTATGAATGGTCCCTTCGTAGGATAAATTCTAAATAAAATAAATATCAGACATAAAGAAAAACTTGAAGAAAATTTAATTCATCTACATGTTATGTTTCTTACTTTCTTTTTTCATTATAATTATTTTTGCCGAACAATATTGCTTTTTAAACGAAATAAGATTAGAATCGCTTTAATTTTCAGTGAATTGAGCAAATCTGAAATCAATCCTTAAATAACCTCAAAAAGGAAGTTAAGGGTTAACGGTATGTTCATTAATACTGTTGTCGTATTGATTTACTTTTCATCATATTTGATTTACATGATTATATATGAGTGTGCATATATATATACACACACATACATATACATGGTGGGTATAAATGGCAAGAGAATCTACTCTAATATAAATTACTTTTTAAAATACCAAAAACTAAAATTATTTATCTGAAATTAAACTTTTGTAAATATTACTTATTTTCAAAGAAAAAAGGGGATTAATTATTCCCAAAGAATATTGGGGTGGGGGTAGAATTATCTCTTGAAGTAAAAAGAAAGAAAAAAACTTCAAATCATCGAAAACTTTTAGTTGCACAAAAAAGGTATGGGATACAACACACATGGTACCTAAAATTGGGTGTAAGCATTTCTTAGTTCACTTTGTCTTCCTGATTCTCAAATGATTTTAACTTGGAGTTTTAGGAATTCGAAAACTGGCTCACATTACCTGCAGTTGTTGAGAATTATCTTTGGAAGAAATAAGAAACAAGAGAAAAAACCCCTTAAATCATCGAAGAATTTTAGTTACACAAAAGCTGTAGGATACACCACATATGGTGCCTAAAATTGGGTGTAAGCATTTCTTAGTTTAACTTTGCCTTCCTGATTCTATAATTTTAACCAGTAGTTTTAGGAATTTGAAAACCCGGCTCACATTACCAGTTGTTTGGCTAATTATAGTGCTACTCACCTTTTGATGGATAAGCTTCAGTCATAAATCGCAGTGAAGTATACACTATGGAAAAAAGAAAAGAAAAGCGAATAATTATTTAGAACGAAATACTATAATATTTGCACCACTATAAAGTTGTATAAAATCAGTAGAATTCAAAAAGTGCTTTGATCGCTATAGAGATGGCGCAATTTTTACACCGGATTGCCGCAATGTATGAAAAAGATTTTATAGATTTTTGAAACACCCTTTATTGGTAGGTAAGACAATGAAATTCTCAAACGTATTTGTTCCCATGGCGTAACGGTGAGGCTCAATGCAACATGTTGCCCAACTTTCCCCCTAGCCACGAGGCGCTTTTGCCAAAACGGTAAAGTAGTCGGTTTAGACGGCGCCCTGGCCGCTGCTTTCATCCATTCATTCTACTACACATCAAATGGTAAAGCAAATAGCAAAAGCCCTTTTGCATTGAAAAGGAAATTACTTGTAGCCTTGAAACACGTGTTTGTAACTCTTGTTATTTGTTTCCTTTCGCTCGAATTATTAAAATATTCAACCTAACTAAGTGTAATGACTGAAAGACAGTTCATATTAAATATTAAAAAAAAGAAACATCACCTATTCAGAAGCATCATCGTCAGAATTGCAGAATTGATACATAGAATTTTCGAACAAAAAGTTTTCTTCCTAGGAGTTAAACCAGCTGCTGTCAGAAGAACAAAACTCTGTATATAAACTACTTTTCATCTTGACTGTTGTACGCATCTTCGAAGTTCATAGGGTTTTCTGGCAAGCAGGGCCCGACTTAGCCTAATTGGGGTCCGGGGCAGAAACTTATTTGGGGGCCATAATTAACTCTGCTTCATTACTTCAGTAATAAAGAACCAAATTTTATGGAAGTATTTAAATTTTTTGATTTGGGGCCCCCTCAGATGTGGGGGGCCTGGGGCAACTGCCCCGTATGCCCCTGCCTTAATCAGGCCCTGCTGGCAAGCATAGAAAATGTGTTTTTGTCCCTCATCTGATGCTATAGAAATAAATTTCCATTGTATCGCAACGCGTTAACAAAAATGATTACCTAATGTCTTAGCGATATTGGAGATGTACTTAAATTTTTAAGTATATGAATTTCCTATCAGTAAATTGACATCAGATGCGGAATACTGATTCATTGCTGAAGAAAGAATAAAGATATCTGTGTTTGAGCTCTTCATCAATATATCAATGCAGCTGCAGCAGAGCTTTTCAATGCATAGAAAGCATGCAAAAAAAGTCTATATCAGCTTCTTCATGTTCAGATCTTAATTCTGTAATTTCTCTCACAGTTAATTTTTACTACCTATAGGTATTAATAGATTACATGCCTGTCAACATGAAAGAAAAATCGACACACTTTTTTAAAACAGTGGAATCATAAGTAGTCCACTGGTCAAAAAGAAAATGCACCAGGTCTTCTTTTTTACGACCATTTGCAAGATATTTCTTAAACTCTTTAGATGTTTTTTGACTAAGGTTCCTGATGTTAAGGGGAGAAATACGTGTAAAGGTCTCAAAAAAAAAAAAAAAAAATGAAAAAAAAAAAAAAAAATCTTCATAAATCGATTCTAAAGCTATTCAATAATATACCCTGAAACTTTCAAAGCAAAATTCAAGTCGTTTAAAAGTTATAAGCATTTGAGCGAGCGCCCCTTTTGGAGCAGTTGAGCAGGTAGTCCCTCATGAATGACCTGAAGGGTATTAGATAACGTTAGTAGATGTTCTTTTATTTCTTTTAACAATTGAGACCTCGGATAGAAATTTCTATAAGTATTAGTATCTTATAAGTATAAAAAAGTTTGATTCGTTAACTGCCTTAAATTTACCTTCAATACCACTCTTTTTTCCGAACGCGTATTTCTCGAAACTACGTTTGTCGAATGTGCGTACACTCTAGCTCGCAGAGTTTTTGATCAATCCTTATCAATTTTAGCACACATTTTCTTTATATATACACACTTTAGTTGAACTAGAATCATAAACATATCTTTATTTTTACTTTTTTTATTGTAAAAAAAGAACAAAAAAAAAAAAAACAAAAACGGTCAGAAATCGTATTTAATTTTCCCATTCTAAAAAAAATAGAAATTTTCAATTTTTTGTGATGATTTTAGTTCAACTAGAAGAGACACTTATAAAAAAAAGTAGATTTAAAAAAAAAAATGGTTTCAGATAAAAATTGTGACCTCCAGGATGTACGCAAACTGCCGACCCGGGTGGCGACATACAGTGTGCAGCAGCCGATATCTCCGGGATTTTTCAAGAAAAATGTTTGAAAATTTCAGCAAATGTTCTTCAATATATCTATAAAATAACCTCAAAATCTCAATAAACTATATTTATTCTTTATACGTTAAAAAAATTCATGAAAATGGCTCTTAATACGCCATTTTACACGTATTTCCCCCCTTAATTGAAATTGCACTTCAATAATTTCTTCTTTCTCTTTGTTTATACATCTATTACAAAATCTGTGACTGTGCTTTTATATTTGATGCTTATGTAAAAGACATATTCCGTTTGAATAAAAGCTAATTCTTCCAATATGTTGAGCATATTTTCCCTTTTTGCTGTTGCACGCCATTCCATCCAGTATTATTGCGCTTTACTTACCTATCTCTTATGTTGGCATTACTATTTGTTACTACTATTTGGAACTTAAGTTATATCTATCAAATTTTGAGATATGGAATAAAGTTTACTCCGAAGATTTTCTTGATATACCAATAAATCTGTAAATCTTCAATTGCACCAACACACCATGCTAATAATTAAATAACAGTGTTGGAATCATGTGTTCCACAGACGATTGATGCATTTGAAGCGTCTGACGTAGGAGGCCATGTGCATTGAAGAGGCGATGAATTTCTTATGACAGTATTTAGGATTAATGCTGCTTTGTATAGAATGGAGTTAATTTCTGCGTTGTTACTGTTTGACAAATTCTTCGGCAGTTCAATGATGCTTTCATCAGAGTCTGTTGAGTCATTTCACAGTGAGTTTGATTAATTAGTATAGGTTGCTCAAGATTTTTGCATGAAACCAATTTAGAAATATTTCGTTGCTTTGGCTTAACCAACATAGTTGTGGAAAGTTTCTTTGTAACCATCTTTTCAGCTACCTATTATTAATACTTAGTTTTTCTATATCCAACTTTTCTGTGGTGATTAAATACATCTGTGATAGTTCATTCACAGAAAGATTTTCAGAACTTTTTAATCTTCTTCCTTTCAACCATAATCCGCTATTTTTCAAATAGCAGATTATACACTGTACAAGGCTGATCATTTTCAGAAGTGTTTTGAACAGCAGCAATTTCAGATGAGATCTGTAGCAACTATTATGATGTTTAGCATCTTTATCATTTTAGCAATTAAATCAATACTTTGAATTTGGCAAAGAAGTTATTCATCATTTTTCCTCAAAGCATTTTCGAGAAATGATTTTTGGAAGCTAACGTCTGACATAGATTTAATTTCTCTTTATACTTTTTCCTAGAAAGTTTGTCATAGAAGTAATGTTCCTTTTGCAGATCAGGCAAAGATCGGGAAAAGATCCTGTTTGGTCGACAAGCTCACCTCTTTAGTCTTTTTGAACTATCTTGTACAATTCTAGGTTTAATTTCATTGTGCGTGTGCGTGTGTGCGTTTTTTTTTTTTTTCTGCATTCCCTAATTTAGTTTTGACCGTGAATCGCATTTAAAATTTTCTATGGTATATGCTCTGGAAGCATTTTTAAAAACATTTCAGAACATTCATCCCTAAAAACTCTTCCAAATCATTTAACTGTTCTGCTGCATATATTTTTTTTTTTTTTTTGCATTTACTAAGAGCAACCCATTTCTGTATAAACTCTTTTATTTCATCAAAACGTTTTTTTTTTTTTAAATACGAATCTAACCCCCAATGGAGTCTTCCGTGACATGTATGCAACAAAATAAAAGCACTTCATCATCCGTGATTGGAATTTAATTTAAAGAGTAAACAAAAACTATCTTAATGATAATAATAATTTAACCCTGTGCAAGTAAACTGTAATAGAAATATAATTTCACGTTAATTTAAAGCACAAATGAGCATTAAAACGCAGACATATGTTTCGGGATTGCTTGGAATCCCTTTTTCAATGCGACAGGGAGCTTCTAGATGCAAAACATCCAAATGAAGCAGACAAAACAACAAAAACAAAGCTTATATAGCCAAGGAATTAACTGTAAACCAATGAGAATAAAGGCAGTGTGAAGTGGAAGTAGAAGTAGCAGGGAAGGTACCAATAAGAGAGCAACAAACGAATCCAGTTGAAAGTACAGGAAGTAAAAAGGAATATCAATAAAAACAAAGCAAAAAAGACGACAGCATGCATAAAAATGTGAAAATACATGAAAATTGCAAAAATAATAAAATGAAATGCAAAGAATAAAATGGAAATAAAATAAGTACAGAAAATACCAAAACAAAAAGCAAAAACAAATTACACATGTAAAGGAGGGGGAGGGGGGGAGAGAAAAAAAAAGAAAAAGGAAAACCAAGAAAGAACAACAAATTAAAGGAACTTATGCCAGACCTGTGAAAAATAAGGAGTTGAGGAAGAATCATTAACCAAATTAGAACTATTCCTGTTAATATGATCCCAACAAAACATTAATGTGAAAAAAGGGCCAAGTTCGATCGAACAAAAACGGCCTTCGGAGTAGTCGGTGTCAGCGATAAAAGAATTGATATCTAACGGGTGCCAAGTTCCATAGCAGATCCTTTCATCATGGCTGTAAGAGCGTACAATGTTTCTTAATTTATTTAAAAACATTTTTTTATCGGATTCCTAACTTGGCAAGTTTTAATAAGATAAGTTACGTTCAAAAAATTTAACTCATTCAATTAGCAATTTTTAATAGTTAGTAAAATCATGTGGCAAGCTATTATAGTTAATTTCTAATTGTCTTCTTATCGTCTTCTTGAACGTAACTTATCTTATTAAAACTTGCCAAGTTAGGAATCCGATAAAAAAATGTTTTTAAATAAATTAAGAAACATTGTACGCTCTTACAGCCATGATGAAAGGATCTGCTATGGAACTTGGCACCCGTTAGATATCAATTCTTTTATCGCTGACACCGACTACTCCGAAGGCCGTTTTTGTTCGATCGAACTTGGCCCTTTTTTCACATTAATGTTTTGTTGGGATATCATTAATTTTTGAAAAGCTAAAATATGTGTTTTTATATTGACGATAAGTTATACTAAATTAAACCAAGCTGAATAGTCGCTATTAATTATTTACATTTCTCCGTAATAAATCCGTAAACCTATCTTTACTTAATTAATATTTTATTTAAAACGTTGAAAAGTTCTGTATAACTACGACACTGGATTCTTTGTAGTCAGCTTGAGTTAAGCCTTAAGGCAAAAAATTAAAGCGGAAAGTGAATTTCAATGCATCAATTATTTACCTTCAAGCGCGAGAGAGTATTGTTTACTTTAAACGGCAGAAAAATATGGCTGCTGTTTGAAGTCGTTAGGTAGAATGCTATTTATGAGTATGCTAGTAACTTCGAAGATAATGTAATTTTTTGAAGTTTCGGATTTTTTCCTTTATATATGCCAAATTATCTACCTTGATACCAAGTTTCAAGTTTCTAAGTCTCCTAGAAGTAGGTTAGGTTTTTGATGAGTGAGTGAATGAGTGAGTGAGTGAGTGAGTGAGTGAGTGAGTGATAAAAATGACACTTTTTAAACCTTAATAATTCCATAACCATAAGAGGTACATCAATGAAATTTGATATTCTAGGGGTTAAAGGGATCGCTATTAGAAGGACAAAATTTCAAGTATGTAGGTCTCATAGTTTTTGGGTAATGGTGGGGTCAAAAGTAGCTCGAAATGGTTCGGGTAAATATACACATTGGCCGATGATCGACAGGATCTTAAAGAGAAGAGAAGGAAAGTTTGTTGCTAGGAGCAAAAACGACTTGAAATTGAAACCTTTTTAGGATTTTAGCAATACGAAAACTGACAGAATGACAGAATGGTAACTCCAACCACTCTTTTGATTTCAATTCTGGGAAAATTATTCAAAAATGTTCTTCCCCTTTAGAGCTTGACTTTTGGGAAGCTTATCATATTAACAGGAATAGTTCTAATTTGGTTAATGATTCTTCCTCAACTCCTTATTTTTCACAGGTCTGGCATAAGTTCCTTTAATTTGTTGTTCTTTCTTGGTTTTCCTTTTTCTTTTTTTTTTCTCCCCCTCTCCCCCTCCTTTACATGTGTAATTTGTTTTACTCTTTGTTTTGGTATTTTCTGTACTTATTTTATTTCCATTTTATTCTTTGCATTTCATTTTATTATTTTTGCAATTTTCATGTATTTTCACATTTTTATGCATGCTGTCGTCTTTTTTGCTTTGTTTTTATTGATATTCCTTTTTACTTCCTGTACTTTCAACTGGATTCGTTTGTTGCTCTCTTATTGGTACCTTCCCTGCTACTTCTACTTCCACTTCACACTGCCTTTATTCTCATTGGTTTACAGTTAATTCCTTGGCTATATAAGCTTTGTTTTTGTTGTTTTGTCTGCTTCATTTGGATGTTTTGCATCTAGAAGCTCCCTGTCGCATTGAAAAAGGGATTCCAAGCAATCCCGATTAATATGTCTGCGTTTTAATGCTCATTTGTACTTTAAATTAACGTGAAATTATATATCTAGTACAGTACCCTAATGATCTTGTGTGAACCACTACCGAGCGCACGAAAATGAAACTGAAATCAGCAGCACTTGGAACATCAGAGGGATACAATTTTCGATTTTCTTAATATTTTATATTAAAAATATTGAGTTGAATGAATAGCCCATCTAGTGACGAAATTGGCAATTAAAGAGCTAGCAAGCCAAGAAAATAGTTCGAATTTCAATTACTGTTTTTAACAAAATGAGACCGTTCAAAAGTGAAAACATTGCAATTTTGTGTAATTTCATTCACAATAATAGATTTCAAGCCAATTCATGTACTGTCGTACATGAACATTGGTAGGGGAACTTGAACGATATCCGCATTCGGCCCATGATATCTCATTCGTGCACTATGTGGCTTTATGGCGCAAGAGCTTTATTAGGCTATAATGCGCTAAAATATTATCTAAATTTGGGAGAGAAAAAAAAATGAAATGTAATTTAATAAGTCGAAAAGACTAAATAATCGACCACAAAATTTTTACAATTTGAAAGAAAATTTGCCGAAATACACATAAATACGAAATCCGAAACTTAGAGGGATGATAAAAATATATAATTGAATAATATTACTATCATTCTTATTATACTTATTCGAATTTATAATGAAATGGACAATTTATTGCTTTATTATCTCTGTTTAAAACAAATATATTTTTTAATTAACTCATTTATTAAGAAGTAAAAGGAGCCCTTTTAGTACATTATGTCTTTTACCTGAGTGAAATCAACGTAAAAAGCGTCGAAAAAAACTGTTCCGTAGTCGAGAAAATTTGGGAAACGTTAACAGTTCTTTAAAATCAGATATAAAAATATTAACCAAATGTGCATATACATTGATAGTAATTTTTTAACCGACTTCACAAAGGAAGGTGGTTATACATTCAGATTGTATGTATGTCGTTTTTTTTTTTTTTTTTTTTTTTTTTTTTTTTGTCCACTCATAACTTCCTACCGGATGAACCGATTTTCATGAATTGTTTTTTAATCGATTGAGGGTGGTTTCCCATAGGTCCCATACCTTGGTTGATCGTATTCGGTAATTAGAAAAAAATTATGGGCTGAAATGTGGTCATTTTTTTGCTTTTTCATCCATAATGCTCTTCTTAGCAAACTTGCTTATATTGGTATTGGTGGAAAAACTTTAATTTGGGTTAAAAATTGGCTGACTGGGAGGAAACAGAGAGTAGTAGTGAAGGGCAATTATTCTCAGTGGATTGATGTCTTGAGTGGTGTTCCACAAGGTTCAGTTTTAGGGCCTATATTATTTATTATTTTTATTAATGATATTACTCAGAGTATTTCTGGGAACATCAATATTTTTGCTGACGATGTCAAAATCATGGGAATCGTGGACACGGAGGAACAAGTCAATCAGTTTCAAGAGGATTTAAATCAAATTTCTAGGTGGGCAATTAAGTGGGGTATGTCTTTTAATATTGGGAAATGTCAAGTGCTTCATTTTGGTCATGGGAATAAACATGCAACCTATTATTTACAAGGTTCCATCATTAAGGAAGCAGAAGCAGTTGTTGATCTAGGAGTACTGATTTGTCTCGACTTCAAGTACAGCCAGCAGTGTAGCATAGTAAGTAACAAAGCTAACAGGATGCTTGGGTTTATCAATAAGGCTATTTCGAACAGGTCTAAGGAAGTTGTATTGCCACTATACAGAAGTTTGGTAAGACCTCATTTGGAATATGCTGTTCAGTTTTGGTCTCCGTACCTAAAAAAGGATATTACCTTATTAGAAAGGGTTCAAAGGAGGGCTACTAGATTGGTAAGTGGTCTTTCAGACTTAGATTATGAGGTTAGGCTTAAAAGGCTCAATATGTATAGTCTTGAACAAAGGAGAGTTAGAGGGGACATGATTCAGTTGTTTAAATTCATTAAAATGGGAAATGTTGATGGACTGCAGCTATGTGCTGATAGTAGAACCAGAGGTCATTGTTTTAAGCTTTTCAAATCTCAGGCTAATCTTGAAATTAGGAAAAATTACTACTTCATTAGGGTTATAGGCAATTGGAATAGTTTACCAGAAGCGACTGTTAATTGCAGCGGGGTAAAAACGTTTAAGAAATCTCTTGATGTTCATTGGGGACTGCTAAATTGACTAGGACCAGCCTAGCTGGGCCCTGAGCCTGTTGCTGGTCGTCACTTTTGTATTTGTATAACTTTTGACTAAATGAACCGATTTTGATTATTTTTTCTTTGATCGATAGAAGTTCGTCTAACTCAAATATCGCGCATCAGTTTGACTACATCTGTTTTTTAGAAAAAACGTCATGAGTGAAAAATTAGTATTTTTTCATTTTAATTGGAAAGGCTAGGCTCGATTTTTCTTTGTTGGAAAACTTGTTAATAAAAATAAAACTCATTGTTAAAAAAGAGTTTGTTGCCATTAAGATGTCATATTAAAAGCAATTATAAGAAGAAATAGACTGAAGGCTTCTCTGAAGAAGAAATGAAATCCAATCAGTTTGCTTGCTCTAGTGACTCTTTAAAATCGATTTTAAAACGAAATTCATCTTTCAAACGGTTAGTTTTTAGTGTCATTCCCTCAAAGGCTTCCCCTGTGATATGTATGTTATAAAAATAGTGTATTTATATAAAAATGTATTTACACTAAAAAGAATGAAATAAAATAATTTTTGGAAAAAAAAATAGAACCGACTTCAAACTATAAATTGCGCCAAAAAGTAAAAAATAATATTATTCTTTAAACAACTTCGGTACGACTTTTAAACATAATTTTTGAAGTCGGTGCAAAATTATGATGGATTTTGATGCATTATTCCGTTTGTAACTATGAAAATATTACAAATATAAATAGCGTAGAGTTTGCAACAGTTTCAGGGTAAAATAACGCATGGTGTAATTATAATTGGACTGTCATAATTTTGCACCGACATCAAAAATTATGTTTAAAAGTCGTATCGAAGTTGTTTAAAGAATAATATTATTTTTTACTTTTTAGCGCAATTTATAGTTTGAAGTCGGTTCTATTTTTTTCCCAAAAATTATTTTATTTCATTTAACAAAAATAATCCTTACTTTTCATATTCATGTTATGTGTGCTGAACACAGTTTCTACTTGTAAACAGACTGCAAAGACTGGTATCGTGATACCATGCATTGATTATGACAAAATCGTCAAAGGATTCACATCAAAAGTTCAATGACAGCTATATAGATTTTAATTTTACTACAATGCCTATTAGTTCACACATATATCGAAATATTTAATGCGCAGTAAAAATTTGAATTTCATGAAATTGAGATAATTTAAAATATTTGAATAGAACAAACTTATTTGTTCTATGACATCCCTCAGCGTAATATTTCTCTTCGTTTCGTACATTTGAACATTAGCATGTGATTTTAATTAAAGAAACAATGTTGGAAAGAAGCTTTCTTTTTAAGTAGGATTTTAGTTGCATGGGAATTCACAGTAGTTCAGTTCTAGTACTTTTTATCTATTGTTAATAAACTTTTACACCTTAAAAATTAGATAGAATTCAGGCCATTAGACCATAGCTCAGACCATTTTACGTATGAATATGGGTTTCTATGGATATAGGGATCGTGCAAGTTTTCTCTTCTTGTTATAAATTAGGCTATGCTTTAAGAAACGTGCAAATATTTTTGTTCTTTTTAAAGAAATTCTGAAATTATCCGAAAAATTATCACATTCAGATGATGAACATTAAAATTTTTGCACTTATAATTTCATATTTTCTACATAACTAAATGTGGTTGCACAAAAAGACAAAAAGTGATAACTTAAAAGGTGTGAGAAAACTTTATTTGTACTTACGATCAGGTTGCGTTTCTTCTGCTTCTGACGGTTTTTTACGAGACCTTGCGGAAACAGGCTCCATGGAGAATTCTTCCTTTTTGGAAACATTGTTTTGAGCTACTTCAGAAGAGTTCAGATTTTCCTTCCATGACTCGATTACTTTTTCCTCGTCATCAGAGTGTTGACATTTTTCTGAAAGTTCGTACTCGTCCTTACTTTCGAAGTTTGATTTCCTTATCTGAAATTTATTCAGAATTTTACAAGTGGAATCTATGAGGGACTGAATTTCTTCAGTAGTATTCATTTCGACTACTGTATCAGAACTAATGCTTTCTCTCACGCTCGATTCCGCAGTACTTTCTTTATCCACAGCTGTTATTTTGTGAGTGGTTTCATTTCGAAATTTATGGGATTTTAATGTCTCGTTTCCTTGAGTTTCTCCGCTATCAATACAACTTTCTGTGCTACATTTCACGAATTCACTGTTATCATCAACATTCATGGCTATAAATTCTAATTTTTCCAATTCCGATTTGTTCCACACGACAGATTCTACTGGTTCCTGTAGATCAAAAGGAGGATTCATTTTATCCACATTCTGAAGTTCAATAGGTTCTGTATCTTGAAAGTTTCCCCCATCATTCCGTTGCTTCAAAATCTTTTCTTCTCTGGTATTTTCATTCGTGACTAAAGAAGATTCAAGATGTTTAACAATGCAACGGCCTTCAGAATTTTCTGCAACCTGAGTTCTACTTGTATACTGAGCCTTGGTTGCACTTTTGCTTACGTCATATTTATCATTTTCCTTTCCGATTACACACTGTCTACATACTACTGCTTCATTTTTTTCTGAATTTTCTGTAATGTGGGAGGTATCATTACAAATTTCTCTGTGATGCTGATCTGATGCTATTTCCGTAATCCTGCAACCTGCGTTTTCAAAAGAATTTGAAGTTTCATGCTTTTTATTGCAGAAAGATATTTCTTCCACACTTAACTGTTCAAAATGACTCAGATCTTTTTCAACTTTTTCTTTATTGTCTTGATTAAACATTTTTGAAGACTTGATCACTTCAAGATTTTCTGAAACCGTTGCGTCACATTTTCCGTTTTTTTCTTCCTTTCCTCTGTCTGTGCTAAACCCTCCCATTTTCAGTTCAAAATGTCTAACTTGAAAGCCTTTTTCACCGTTTTTTCCTTCGTAATCTCTATTTGAGGACTTCAATTCGAGATTTTCTAAAACTATGTTGCCGTGTCGCCCATCTCCTTCCTTTTCTCTATTAATGTCTTCCATTCTCTGCTCAAAATGACCAACTTGAAGGTTTCTTTGACCAAGGATTTTTCCTTCATTATCTCCATTTACGAAATTCATAGACTTCATCACTTGAAAATTTTCTGTAACATTTACATCATCTCTAGTATTTTTTCTTAGTTCAACTGGCGCAATAATCTCTCCAAAATATTTTACATGGTTTGAAGCCGTTTTCAATTCGTGGGGAACCATGTGTGTTTCAGTGGCAAAAGTAAACGGTATAGTTGCAGCGAAAGTATCTTTTATGGCATTTTGTTGAACAGTTGCACCACCTGCCAGTGGTCGTCCCGCGAGGCCTAAGCTCACCTGTTGGAAAGTACTTTGTTTCCTTAGAATGAGCGATTTCCTTATCTAAAAAAAATAACTAATAATAATAATAATAAAAGATTTATTTTGATGGTATTTTATTTTTTTGCTGATAATGATAAGGAACATGATAAAATTTTAAATAAAGTTATTGAAAGAGCAAGAGAACAAAATGTTAAATTTAATAAAAATAAATTTCAGTTTCGTGTAAAATAGGTTAAGTATCTTGCACATGTATTTAATAAATTTAGTATGAAATCTGATCCTGAACAGATAAAAACTGTTTTAAATTTGCAAATGCCTAGTAATAAAAAAGAAAAAGAGTTGCAACGAATTTTAGGCATGATTAATTATCTAAGAAAATTTATCCCTAATATGGTCTGAAACTACATCCTCTTTAAGAGAGTTGTTAAAAACTTCTTGGAATTTTAACTGGTTGTCAATACATACTAAAGCTGTAATTAATGTTAAGAGATATGATTAGTGAGGCCCTGGCAAATTTTGATTCTACTAAACAAATTGCATTGCAATGTAATAGTTCCAAAAGGGGATTAGGATGTTGTTAACTTTCCCAAAAGATGAGAATTGACAACTCGCTGCGGTCAAACTACATTTGCGTGAGGGGAAAAAAAAATCCTCCGTTTCAAAGTATACAAACACTCATGTACATAGGAAAAACTTACCCAATTCATACAGTGATTTCCCTACTCATCAGCATAATAAGTATTATTAATATTTTCTCTTCCTACAAATGTTTGACAATTTTATGAAGCATTGGAACAACCGTGCCCTCTAATAAGTAGTTTTCAAAGTAATGTCGGAATAGAACTAAAATGTGTTCCAAGGTTCTACAGTACTGTATTGAAGATTTCCTGCATTACCGCTAAACAGGCAGGGAAACTAGCTATACACTAATTTTTCTGCTATTCGATTCGTACTTCTGTATCAGTCCGTGATTTCGTTCGGAGTGATTTTACTCAGTACTAAAGTGGTGTCGTGAAATATTCGTAAATAATTTCTAGTAAGTATTCGTTACCATAAATAATTTAAAAGTAAAATATCAAATGGTTTCACGTTATTAAAAAGTTGTCATTCATTCAACACGGAACTCTGCTTGTCATTGCAGCCTTTCTCCAAAGCCATAATCCATTACGTTGCATATGTACTCAATACTCATTGCATATACTTGAACCAAACATAATATGTGCTCTAAAAGTAATTTCGCACAAATATCTTCTTTTGACTGGAAGCTGGGAAAAATGTGTAAAACCATAAAAGATACAGTAAACTTGCATAAATCAAATGGTTTTGAATCAGGAAACACTTAACTGCCAAAATATTTTTAATAAGGAGATTAATTTTATTTTTACGGATTTCATACTTCAACTTAGGTTTTAGTTTAAAATTGTTAGCAAATGCGGAATTGTTTTACAGAATGTACGTTGCGGTTGATACTTTTTCCCTCCGATTGTGAACTTTAAAGTGTAAAGTTTCTTGATTAAAATAAATCCTTTCAAATTACTGCACATAAGTCATATTCAATAAGAAAGTGTTTTTTTCAATAGTTTAGCGTAAAATTCTTTAAAATTACAAAAATTAAAATACGTTATTTCTTGCTCATAGAAAAAAAGCACATTCATGCTAAAATATTTTTTAATCATAGCTCTTTTTATTTGTTTAGTTTTCATTAATGATCACTCCCTCCCTCCTCTTCCCACCCTCCACTATCTTTCTCTCTCTTTTCTCCTTTCGCCAATTAAAGCACTTTATTTGTTTTTGCAGCTGACAGACCAAAAAAAGTATTTAATACTTTACTTGCCTGTTTTTGACTATCAGAAGAATCAGATCCAGGTTCTTGTAAATCTTGCTTAGAATCCAAAAAAGGATTCTGCAGAGTTTGCTGCTTTCTCTTAGAAGAACCAATAACATTATCCACGGGATCTCCACTTGTAGAGATTTTTAAAGGCACACTTCCAATTTTGTTCATCAATCTCACACTACCTTCTGATTCCTGAATTTTCCCTGCCGATTTTCCAGAACCGGTTGAAATACCAGTTTGATATTTGACTTTTTCTTCATCGCTAAAAGGAAGCGAGGAAGTTCCATAATTACCGATAGAAAACGCAAGAAAGATTTACTATCAAAAATGTATATAATAATAATAATTATAGGTTTATCATTCGTCAGTATTTATATGGACATGTAGACATTTTGATGATGAACAGTCTCAGCATATTTTTGAAGAAAATCTTTATTTGTGCATTTTCTATTTTTTCCCCCACTCTTTATTCCTATTGGATTGCTCAATGATCAACTCTCGTTCACTCGTGATCCAAGAACTTTGAAAAGAAAGAATAACTTTCATTGTTAATATATTGGCGCACTCAGGCACACAAAAGATTTGCTTCTACGGTTATGATGGTGAACTTACGACCCGACATAAGTGACACGCGAGCCCATTTGGAGAGACACACATCACACACACTCAGAGCCGTCTCCAATGGCTAAGCAATTATACCAATACATTACAATTTAAGCAGCTTTTCATGATTTTGAGTTTTATAATTTTTCTACTTCTGCAATTACCTTGTAATAATAAACAAAAAATTATACAAGGAAATTTCTTTATAACAAGTACCAGAACAACTAAATATCCGTTATAACGAAATTGTTCAATCCTTTTTAAACGCTATTAAGATAATGTGTATTCCAATATAACAAACAGTCTGTTGCAGTGAAATACTTTCACGGTTATCTGAAGTTCGTTGTAACGGGATTTCATAGTATTCATACCGATAGCATACAAAGTAAAATTCAGAACAGATGTTTATTTTTACACATAAAATTTTGATACGACTGAAATGTTTGAGTTCACGGAATATTGTTCAAATCTTTGTGATACTTTTAATAGATTGAAGAGAAAGATTTTGAACCTCTTCGGAAGTTTATTAAGCGTTCAATGGTTGAATGAATTTATTGAATGCAATGAAAGTTGGTGCCCAGTGAGAAGTTTTTCATGAGGGAAGGGACTTTACTTATAACGTATACATGCATTTACATGTATGGACATACAGTAAAACCTGGAAAATTGACCACCTTTGTAAGTTGACCACTTCGTTCAGGAACGAAATTAGCCCTTCACCCTCTACCTTACCTCCTATAAGTTGACCCCCTATCTAAGTCGACCACTAAAGAGTGCTGCACCGCAAGTGGTCAACTTACACAGGTTTCACTGTACATACTTTTTATTCGTCACGAGGAGATATGACTCCCCTATCCCCGCCTTTATTACGCTACTGATGAAAAGAGGCTTACAGCAATTTGACATCATAGAATATGGTAACTTTAAATAATAATCATTGGTGGAGTTAAACATTTCGAATAGAGTCACGAGGAGAATCACCGAAAATTATGATAAATCTGCATTGACATATGTAGTTTATCAAGGAAAACGATCGAGCTAACTAATCAAATTGGGATAGTAGTGGCTACTCCTGCTACCTAAGTTCGCTTGCTACAGAAATATTTCCACAAAACACGGTGGTAGAGACCACATTAATCCTTTTACTTAATCACTATTTTATGTCTGTGTGCTGTGGGTCCATATATAGTGCGTTACTTTTTCCATGTTTTTATTTTAACAATAGCCCTCCGATATTATTTTAGAAACAATTACCATTTTTATAATGTGAGTTCGCCAGATATCATATCTGACATAGCGAATAAACAAACACTCTTTCTAGTTAAATAAGAACTCCTTACTTCTGACAGTCAACAGAGTCTTTCTCGTATTTCCAAAGCAGGGGTTCTAAATCCTCACTATCCTGTGACGTGAACAGATCGCGTTGATGTTCTATGTTCGAGGACGCTGGAACTTCTGCTTCCGAACCTGATCTCAGTAAGGGCAGAAGAAAAAAGGCATGCAAGTACTAATCACTTGACAAAGACTGATAACACTTTGCAACACGAAAAAAGTCCTTTGGATGAAAATGTGTGTTTATTATGTATTTTTGGCTGAAAATTACGCATCTGCAATTACGTTTGGCCTATCACGTACCATTTTCCCAAAATTTCACATTTTAGCTTTTTACGTATTTTCTGGATAAATGTGCCTATTTTCGTAATTTATCGACTTATACCTTTCGCATTGACAGTGAGATCGTTGCCATTCTAGAGACCTTTTTAATGAGCTCGGGTTACTTTAGCGGCATTTTTGGCAACAAGAGCTTCATCCACTTCTCGAAGTTTCGAGTCTTTTACAAGATGTCAAAGGCATTTTGTAGACTATTGTGCGGAGAAAGAAAAAATAGTATGCTGCTGTGATGTGAATGTACTAATTCGAACATTAGGCCATGAGCACTTCAGCAGAGTAGAGCTTGTTTATCAGTGCTCCTCCATCTAAGTATTTTTTCCCCTATTCATTTCTGTAGCATATTCTGCAAACACCAAGGAAATTTCAAAATTATGAGTGGCAAAAACATATCAAATGAGCCACTTGTAAATCTACATTGTGCCTTTTTTCCACAATTGCACATTAAACTTGGTTTATCGAAATATTTACAAATGATCTGGACAGAGAAGGAGTGACTTTTTTGCACCTCAAGAACAAATTCAAAAATTTAAGTGAGACAAAAGTAAAAGAAAGGGTTTTTATTGACCCACAACTTAAGGAAGTACTTTCCTGATGAAGAGTATGAAAACAAACAGTCAGAAGCCGAAAAATCCGCTTGGATGGCCTTTAAATCAGTGTGCTCACGTTTCCTTGGAAATGAAAAAGCTGAAAACTAGGAAAATCTTGTTGGTGACATGATAAAACACGTTTGTATTATAGGTTGCTATACTTCGTTAAAACTACTTTTTGGACTCCCATATAAACTTCTTTTCTCAAAACCTTGGCGCAGTTAATGATGAGTAAGGGGAAAGGTTCCATCAGGACATCTCTGTATTTGAATAGAGTTTCAGCGGTGAATAGAATGGAAGTACACGAATTGAATATTGCTAATCTGTTATCAGAGCACACAGTTATCAGGGCAAGAAAGTCATTTTAGTGTTTGTGTTTTCAATAAGTAAGCCTTAGTTACATTTTTCGGTAACCAAATTTTATAAATATGAGAAGTGGGTCTCCAGCAAAAACGATACGTGATGGACCATTTTGGTTTGGATATTTGAATCAAGCACCTTTTGTTTATATAGAATCACATAGTTTCATCTAAAGGACAAAAAAAAAAGTTCAAATTTGTTGCACAATGTTATAATAAAAAATGAAAAGTCCCGTATGGTTAGTAGTGATGTTTATAATCGGAAGAATTGAATGAAATTACACGACGCCGTAAAGTTCCCGCAATGTTCATTCAATTCGGAAGTAAACGCGGGAGGTTGATTCGATTGTTTAGCATTCAATTGTGAAGTCACTCAAGAATACACTCAGTTGCTGATCATTACATTATCACTACCCCTTGATATCCAATAATTCGATTATCTCCATCACTAGTGGTTATTAAGGGTTCTCGTAGTATTTTGACTTCATAGAAATAAATAGGGTTTTAATTCAGTACTTTTTTCGCCTGTAACAAAACTTTCTGTAGTAGTGTTATTTAGATATTCAAAAGGCAGAGCAGTAATCAAGTAGGAGGAAGGATTTCCATTCTTTTACATCATAGCACTGCAAATTGTATATATATATAGATATATATTTGTGTGTGTGGTTATTTTCTTTCCTTTTTCTTTTTTATGTCGGATGAAGAATGTGTATTGCCGCATCATTCAAACATTCAACTATATAATACTATCCATTTCAAAAACGTCCGGTTCCCGTCAGTCATCCTGACTATATTTATGTTTAATACAACTGCGTGTTGTTGACATGTGTGCAACTAGTTGACCCGTGCGGAGTTCCGCACTAATTTGGGAGAAAGGGCATTATGAAGAAGAATAGAAAAAAGTAAACGGGTGTTGGTACAAAAGAAGACACGTCATTGAACACATCAGTACAAATAGCTGTTATAATTTTTCCCCCACTGTTATTTAGATATTCAGAACAATAAAGTAATCACAACAATCATGATAATTATTTTTATTATTAGTATGAATAGCATTAAAATACAATGATGAAACGTTCCATTACTTAAAATATAGTTACTGTTGGTTGGTTAGGCTCTACACCAAGGGTCCGCAACCTTTTTGTATCTAAGATCACATACCATAATATGGGACGAATGGCGGGCACCATTTATTTTTTCAAGATAAATTTATAGTTGGTGGACATAGTTAATAATACACACTACATATAATGCACAAAACATTTAGTTTCAAAAATTAATTTACCGTATTAATATTCTTTTGTAAAATAAATTATTATTATATGGCTTGCAAAACATACGTATAAAAATTATTTATAAAATATATAAAATACAGTCAATGTGATCTTCGGCATAGGATTGGGGACCCCTGCTCTACACAATATAAATGAATGTGTAGAGCCTAACGATTGAACAAGTTTAGCACACAGACGCAGCTACTGTCCAATTTCCTGCACAATAAAAACGGAACAGTTTCTTGCTTGTTTACTTGATAACAGATGGTGCTAGCATACAACACCAATTTGGCTTCCTTAAAAGGACCTCTTCTTACATGATTTTAAAAGTCAAATTTAAAAGAAGCGGCACATTTTTAGATCGGGGGTCTATTTTTCATCATTAGCCGGCACAATAAGCTTTAAAATGAGGGGTAAATCATGGAATTTTACAAAGGAATAAGGAAGATATCGCGGAGTGACAGAAAATCACGCTAGAGGAATAATATAGAAAGATAACGAACTTACCTTCGCTGCTGTCGGACGCAGGTCCCTCTGCCACAAGCGCCGTGATTTCTTCAGAACGCAGGGCACATCCACGAATGAATAAATCGAGATCTGTTGCTTCAGTAGCACTTGCCTCGGCAGAGGCACTCAAAGGACAACTGCTTAGCATGTTTCCTTGATCAACAATTCTCATCTGTCAAATAGTTAAATTCACTGCTTTTCAAAGATACAATTATTAGTGATACGTTATGATACGAATATAAGACACATATGTTATAACATTTCCTGCAGGGTGTCGAAGATCGACATGATGCGTGGGGAAGAGGAGCACCTACATAATTACTCACGTAAATTGCAAGTGAAATAATTGGAATCTTAGGGGGGGGAGGCCTCAGCTCTCCTGAAACTTCAGTGACATCAAAAACTATGCTCAGCATAGCTTATAAATATTACGTAATAAATGCTATTGTTGTAAAGTTTGAAATGTTACTCTGCTTTGTCTGAAGAAATTAGATGCCTTGATAACGACTTCTGTGAATCACACTTGTAGTTCTATTAGGAGAAAACAAAGGAAACTTCTGTCAAATTAGATCTTTTGGTTATTTTTATGCCGCATCATTTATTCACTAACCAAACAAGCTTTTTCAGCATAGAAATTCGCTCTCATGACTTTATCACGCTGATTTGTGTTTAAATTCACAGAATACAGATTCAGATTACTTGACAACGTTTAATCATAACATTCGGCGCCAACATTTCGGCCAAGCTTACAGTCTGTCATACGAGAAGTAATAGCGGTGGTAAAGAAATCAATGTGCTTGACACTTGGCGATACAGTTAGCAGTGGAAGGACTGGAAACAGCAGCAGTTTGAATGACATTTTTTAAAGGCATGAAAGTATTTCGATTTTTGCGATTTCGTCCTCAAACCATGCGAGAAATTAGTATTAAAAAATCGGTATCATTTGAAAAAAGAAAGAGTGAATTTTCAGGCCGTATAACTTTCATGTAAGTGGCAGCTTTGGCTGAAACGTAATAAAGTTTTAAAGAGAGAAAAATCACAGCCTACTAGCCTGTGTTCAATATCACAGAATCGTTTGCAAGGAATCCGTAAATGTAGCAAATGCTGATGATAAAACAGTCACCCTTTATGATTACTTCTGATAGAAACTCTCGTTAGACCAGACTGCAACAGAATCAGTTTTTGTATTTAATTAGCCAAAATATACGCTGCATTAAAAAATCGTTTTCTTACAATTTGGCGTTTCCATTATGCAAGGTTACATTCAGGGTTGGGAGGATGGGAGTCGGAGTCAGAATAACTTCAAAATAAGCTGAAAATTCGTTACATCCCTAATATATAGTTGCAAAGGAGTCGGAAGTCAGAGTTTTAAAATATCATGAGTCGGAGTCGGTTGTATTCCCAAGCGACTCCGCAGCCCAGGTTGGATGCCAAAAACAAGGTGGCGGGAAATGGCGTGGTACCATATTTTGAGAATTAACCTCGAGTAGCGTACTTTTGCCGCAGGACACCACTCGAATGGAGAATATTGTGGAGAAACACAGCAAGAAATAATGTAAAGGAGGAGTATTATTCATATTACAATTACTAATATCAAAACAAGCGATCTTCAAAACCAAAATCATATTACCCATCTGCTTTTCCATATCTTCTGCGGATATGTTTTCCTGATTAGACGTTAGGGAAAAAGAAAAGAGATGCCCGGAAAAGTTTCTGGATAGAAAGTAAAGAAATTTTGACTTTTAATTGATCATTTTAATCTTTTATCATCCTGAGTCAGCCTTCAAACTGTGTTCTGCGGAGCGTGTAAAAAATGATAAAAAAGTGATGCAAAAGTAATAAAAATACCTCCTCAATTTATATGCCCTTATTCTCTTCTCTTCTTCTTCTCAGTTGGCTTCCGTTTTTTTTTTAACCGACTTCACAAAGGAAGGTACTGTATGTATGTACATTCGTACTGTATGTATGTCGGTATTTTTTTTGTTTGTCCACTCATACTTCTCACCGGATGAACCGATTTTCATGATTTTTTTTTAATCGATCGAGAGTGGTTACCCATAGGTCCCGTACCTTTGTTTGACCATATTCGATAATTAGAAAACCGTGATGGGCAGAAATGTGGTCATTTTTTTTTTTCTCATCCATAACTTTTGACTAAATGCATCGATTTTGATGATTTTTTTTAATCGATAGAGGGTCGTCTAACTCAAATACTGCACATCAATCTGACTACATTTGTTGTTTAGAAAAAACGTTATGGGGGGAAAAAAGTATTTTTTTTAAATTTTAATTGGAAAAGCTTGGTTTGATTTTTTTTGTAGGTAAAAGGTAAAATTGTTAATAAACATGAAATTCATTGTTAAAAAAGAGTTTGTAGCCATTAAGCTGCAATACAAACAGCAATTATAACAAGAGTGTGACTGAAGGCTTCACTGAAAAAAAATTTAAATCCAATCAGTTTGTTTGCTCTTGTGCCCTTTTAGAATCGATTTCAAAACCGAATTTATTATACAAACGGTTAGTTTTTAGTGCTATTCCCTCAAAGAAGGTTTCCCCTTTGATATAGATATTTTTAAAATAGAGTATTTATATAAGAATGTATTTACACTACAAAGAATAAAATTAAATAATTTTTGGAAAAAAAATAGATTTGACTTCAAATTATAAATTGTTTTAAAAAGAGAGAAATAAATTAATTCTTTAAACAACATCTATGCGACTTTTAAACATAATTTTTGAAGTAGGTGCAAAATTATGACAGTCTAATTATCATTACACCATGCTTTATTTTACATTGAAACTATTGCAAACTCTAGGTCATTTATATTTGTAACTGATTCATGGTTACAAAAGTACTCATGAATCAAAATCCCTCATAATTTTACAATAACATCAAAAATTATGTTTAAAAGTCGTATCGATGTTGTTTAAAGAATTAATTTATTTCTCACTTTTTAGAACAATTTATAATTTGAAGTCGGTTCTATTTTTTTACAAAGAATATTTATCTGGGCTTTAACAGAAAACCGGTACTAGATTCTACACTGGGCCAACGAATCTTTCGCGAGAATTTTAAAATGGTTGACTTCACCTTCTTTCTTTGAAGTGGTATTTACAAATATCGCAACCACCAATCATTAAAAAAAAAAAAAACTATGTTGTCAATTCTAGAAACTACACTAGCTCGAACGGTTTGCTTAGTTGGCGCTTTTTGACAGAAAAATTAAATATCTGCTTTTTTTCTTTTTTAGACTTTAATTTAAGTTATAAAGATTATCTGCTATAAATGAATGCACATTTTCTTGCTGTTGCTTTATTTGAAATGCCGCCAAGACACAAAACAGCGCCAAGTTGATTCAACAATTCATAAAATTGCTATTCCATCGAGGCACCAAATTGTGCCAAACTGGTTGCCCTAACGCACATTATTTGAAATGCCACCTAAACCCATAATCGCATCCTAGATGGTTGTAATAAGTACCGCTGATATTTTTCCGCCTTGCAAATCTTGCCAGAATAAAATAATTCTCTAGTGACTTTCAGTTATAAGTTTTTGATGCTTCACAAATTTCTACTATTTTGCAGCAAAGAATTTAGGATTTAAAAATTACAAATATAATTATTTGAACGAAAAAATATTTAAATAATGTATGACAAATAAGGATTTTACTTTCACTTCGTAATCCATTACTTGAAATCTTTTTCAAAAATTTTGAATTAATCCATTTCTTATTAATAAAAACAAAGAACACTACATTAAATCAATTACTGCACGATTCTTTATCTAAAATGAGTTGATAAAAATACTCAGTTACATCGGCTATGAACGAAACGTAATTTTATGATTACAGCAAATCGGAGAAATAAAATGAGAAAATGTGAAAACGTAAAATAAAAATCTGTACCTAATTTAGAATCCAATTTGTAAGCAATGATTTTGAATAAAAATGACTTGTCTCTAACTGAATACTTTTATAATAGTCGGTAATAATTATATCTCAATTCCTAAAATAGTTTTGTTGATCTTCCAAAATATTCGACCGCTGAGTAATATTCAATCAAATTCTCGAGACCAAGGTTTTGCTTAATCTACAAAAATATGGTTCAGTTTTACAGCTAATAGAAAAGGAATCTAATCCGGAGATAGCTCTGCAAGAAAAGAAAGTTCTCAATATTTCCACGTGAGTTTTCAACAACTATTTGGTAGTAAAAAAAAAAGTCTAAACGTCTCAATGAAAATTTAAATTACATTTGTGCAAGAATAAGGCTGAATCTGGTAGAACTAAATTCATCTAATTCGGGGAAACGATTGTGGTATTAAATCATTAAGCTCTATCATGGCCTCACTCGATAGTAGCTCGCTTTCCGTCATTTTTAGCGATTGTGACGGCCAGTAGATATCCAGTGAGGCCACGCTATATATAACCAGAGCCCCCCTATCTCTGATATAACACTGCAGAGGACGCGGCATAATGCAGTTTTACCAAATAAATTTATTCTGAAATTGGACGCATAAAAATAAAAACCTAAGAGCAGACGATTTTTACTCAAGTAGCTGTAACTTTAGTTAGATGAATATTGCAATAATTCATGCTATTATTCTATATGAATCTTCTTGTAAGTTTCAGGCTTCAGATTAGTTCGATGTTACAGGTATGGCTATATGCAAAAGATATTTAATTTTTCTATTTCGAATAATAATAAAAATCAGAAATTACTATCTCAGTAAAATATGTGAGCTCTGCTGTGTGAGTCACATTAGCAATCGCTAGTTTTCTCCATTGTAAGAAAAAAAACGTTTCCCAGCTTGATCCTAGATGATTTTATTTTTCAAAACCGAAAATTATATTTTACAATACTTAAGAACATGTACAAAAAGAAGAAATTCACATATATAAATCTCTACTTTATAAAATGCAGTGTCTGAATGCCTCTCTCTATGAAAAGAAGTGGGGTTTTTTTTTTTCTTCTGTATTTTCTTTTTTTTTTTTTTTTTTTTTTTCGGTCTAGAAAAATTTTAATTATTTTTTAAAAGCAGAGTCTTCAGTTCCAAGTCTGATATCTTGCGCAGTACACATGCGCAAAAGATCTGAAAATGAATTCCAGGTTTAGCACAGAATATCAAGCAACGACGTAAAAAATCTAAGCAACTGCATGCTGTGAGACAATATGTGCATATCGGGTCGCTCTTATAAATAAGGTAATATGTGTTATAAGCGAATAACGTGTGCATATAACGTAAGCATGTTCGTATTGCATTGACCGAATACACCAACTTTACTTATGCTTATCAATAAAAGAACAGGACATCAGAACAATACATTTTTTTAATAACAATCATCAATATATATATTAAACGCTCTTAAATTAACAAGTAATTACGTTTCTTGACGTAAAACTGAAGCAGAAGCGAAAGGTAAGGGATTGAGGCAGAGGAATGGAATTCATTCGTTCGCAAGGGACTTTGGATAGTAGAAACGATTCGCTGCTTCTTTGGAAAAGAAGTGACTATAACTTCCAAGACGTTCTCATCATCAAATCAAAGTAACCATCTTCATCAATCGATGCACTCACTCCAGTATAGTAATCGATGAATTCTTCCTTAGTCACCTGAAATGAACCAAAAGGAAAATTATTGTTCAAATGATCGTGATGCCCCAATAAAATTTTCTCCTGTCTCTATGGTTTAAAGATGGTGTACAATGAGTTTCAGAAGTGTTATTTTATGAAATATGATTCATTGTTAAAATTGATGGAAATCTTTCAAAATTACCAGTTAGTTAGAGACTGGGGTTTTGTTTAAAAATTAGCTTTAATGATGGGGCATCTGACATGTCAGAGAAATTTATTTTAATGAATTTGAATAAAATTCATTTAATAAATAAACAGGTTTTAAAAATAAGAATCCTCGTTTTCCATATTTTTATTGATTGATTTTTTTTTCCAAAATAGTAAATAATGTGTTTGTACAAGACAAAATGTTGTTTAGGAATTTTCTATAACTTTAGTATTTTAACTATTTTTTTAGCTCAAAAACCTTAAACATAAGGAAAATATTTACCTATATGATTTTGTGCGTGCGTTAGGTATGCTTTCATTTTTTTCGAGCTGGGGGTGTGAGGGAGAGATAGAGATGACGGAATGCTTACTTTTTATGAAAAATTATACAGTAGCTACATCTTTATCTTTTCTTTCTGCCTTAAAAATGCAAACCGAAAATAAAGAGTGTATCAACAACGGAATAAACCCTAAAATATAATTTGAACTATGTCCATCTCAGGGTAGCATCCTCTTTGCGGAACAGAATCGTTTGCCGGTATATGAGTGTAGTCGCCGCTTTCATAAACGAATAATACATTAGGTCTCCACACGTGTCAACTCTGGCATAAACAAATTGTACGGAACAGCATTATATGTATTTGCATATGTACATAAATACCGACAAAACCCCCTACTAATTAATTAAACTCATTGACAGTTCAGCCCCGTTCATGGGGACTTTTGTAACATGTAAATCACCTCTCCGATTCAGAAAAAAACCCGATTGGAAAAAATCCTTTCTACAAGAGAAAGGAGGTTTTGCTTCGGAAAGTGGTTTTACCCATCATCCTTTAAGCAGTTTACAATTTTTAAGTTTTCCACTGTCGTTTTCTTGCTTCGCTTTTCTGAATGTTAGAGTTTAAAATAAATTGTAGGGAAATACTTGGCTGAGGATGTTTTAGTCATGATGTTTTTTTTTTTCTTAATAGTTGCATTCATTCTTTAAAAATCACATCTGATTGTTTTTTTAAAACTTGTTTGCATTTTTTTTTTATAATTTGGTGTTGTAGGAGCTGAAAATGTGGTGAAAATTAAGCTTTTGTATTATACAAAATGTTAAAGAAATATGTTTTAAGTAAATGAAATATTGTTGCTTTTTCTTATGATTAATGAATATTTACAAACATTTCGCTCATAATACCTTAAAAACAAACAAGGTTGTTGTTTGGCAAACTGATTCATCAGAATATTGCCGGTAGCATGCATATGCTGCTTCTGACGCAACTATACACTACGGTCCTTTTCGAGAAATAAACAACTTTTTTTCTTTACTCAATCTTACTATATTACTATTATAAATGAGAAAGTTTGAATGCGTGTTAGTAACTCAATTACGCCAGGACGGCAGAACGGATCTGAATGAAATTTGGCACAGAGATAGATTATAGTCTGGAATAGCACATAGGCTAATTTTTATCCCGCAAAAAATGTACGGCTCTCGTGGGATATCATGATATAAAATCGATGCATTACAGCAAGATGGACGGTGTGGATCAATAGTTATCAGAGGAAATCGGAAGAAAAATAATATTGGCCTGATAGCTTAAGTGGTAGAGCACTTGGAGCGTAACTGAGGGGCCTGTGTTCGAGTCCTAATCCTGAAAAAAAAAAAAAAACGGTATGCGGGGATAAGCGAGTCACAAAAGTGGTATGTGTACACAGAGAAAAGGATCTCACCACTCCGTCGACGACTCCATTCTCTTCGAAGTTCCTGAGAAACTTGTTGAGGAGTTGCTTCTCGGTAAGCTGTCCATTGAGATATTCGGGGTGTCGTTGCACAGAGTAGATGCCACGCAAATCCTCGTGCGTGATTCGTCCGTCTCCAGATTTATCCATTTTTTCGAACGCCTTCTCGACCAGCGTCAACCGGCTGGCAGACATCTTGGGCTACAATAAGAAGAGGTGAATGGATTGGATTCATTTGCGAAAACAGTCGATCTGCTTATGCTCAAGAGTTAGAATGTGGTTCAAGGTGCTCTAGGCTCATATTTGGAGCATATTTGCAGCAAAATCCTCAACATTAACAGAGAAAATACAAAGCTCACTGGCAATAAAATCTGTTTTTTCGAAGACTGTATATTATTTATGCTTTCGTTCGATACGAAAAATTATTTATCGTTTATTAGGTGAAATAATCGCATACACAAATGGAAATCTTGTACTTTTGAAAAACCCAAAATCTTTCAAATAGTTGAAGAACCATGACTCCAGAAAAAAATGAAGATATTTGCTTCAAAAATTGGATGTAACGATAAATCGAAAATTTTCAAAAATTTTTAACTAGTATACTTATATTATTGAGTGGTTAAATAGCGAAAAGATATTGCATGCAAAAGTTTACCATTTGTTTTTTATGTCCATAATTTTAATATGTCAAAGTTGCGAAGATGGTTAAATTTTGACAGAATTTAAAGTCTCTTATGTCAAAAATAGGACTGAATTTTTTATGAGTTTTAAAATATAAATCAAGTTTGTACGATAATTTTTACAGAAGATCAAAATGCCGATATTGATTTGGTGATTGATTGAGGGGAGCGAGCTACATATCACTCACACCGTTTACTTATTTAGCAGGATAGATTTAAGCCCAAAAAACTAGATTTCGGAAAAAATAATGTTTTACCATCGGTCATCGGGGGGGGGGGGGGGACCTGCTTTTTAAAGAGGAAAGAAAAAAGAAGTAAAAAAATATTAAAAATAGGCAAACTTTGTCGTAATGCCAATTTATTTCATAAAATACAAAATTCGATTTATTAAAAAAAATCTTCTTATTTTATAGAAAAAATCTGTCTTATTCTTTTTTAATTATTTTTCTTTTTTCTGCATTTTAAGCACAGGTAGAAAGCCAAAATTAAATAAATGCATTTTTCATAAAAATTTGAAAATGAGGGTAGAATACGAGTTTAAAAAGGACACTATTACTCATTATTGCACATTAAATTTCAGAAACAAAAAATTCATTCACCCCACCCTAATGTATATTATATTCCATGTCATAAGCTGTTTCCGATAAAGTTCGTGTCGTGACAGATATCTTTCGAATAAAAACTATTTCGTTCGATCAGATCATGCATTCAAAAGTTATTAAGGGATGGGGCAGACCGAAAGAAACATTTCTCCAGTCTAATAACCCTACTTTCAAATTTATTTTTAAAAGTATTTCTTGAATAAATTTGTTTTATTTTTGTTTTCAGATATTTGTACGGTACTTCAAGCCCTACTTCAATTTTTTTATTATTTATTTTTACGGGAAGTGGACAAAAAAGCCTGCAATTCAGGACATAAAAAGTAAATAAAACCTGTGATGTTGGTTGGTCCATGTTTAGATTTTAGCGCCCTATCTACTAAACAGCTTTTATAGTTTGAGCTCCAGGAACTGCATTATTATATTTCTCCTTTGTAGAGTTCAGTTTTCGCCGCAAAATTATAAGGGCCATTTCACAGTATTTTGTCCAAACGTAAAGTCCGCAACATGACACTTTTTTGTTGTAACTACGTAATTTATAGTTTAATTATCACCAAATTTTATTTTCAAGTAATGTGTTGAGCACATTATTTGAAAATAAAATAGTGATAATTAAACTGTAAATTACGTAGTTATAACAAAAAAAGTGTCATGTTGCGGACTCTACATTTTTAGAAAATTCTGTGAAATGGCCCATAACTATCTCACGGAACCCACAATCTGATATTTTACTTAAGAACTACTTTATAAACGGAGTGTTACAACTAGCCACTGAATCAAGCAAGAAGCAGTCTCACGCAACGGAAATATGTATATAAAACTTCAATATTCGGCGTGTATTGGTGCTTCGGTAAAACAACATCAATGTGATTACGAAAACCATTTTACACATTATTTATTAATTATTTTATTTACTTACTTACTATAAATTACTTTATTTTTGGAATTTTACTTTGTTTAATTACTTATTTATTGGTTTTAGGAATATTTTAATGATACTTCAAGCCATCTTTAATGCTTTGTTTCCTTTCATTTTTAGGGAAAGTAGACTAAAAACCAGGTTCCGATATTAATATTAAAAAGAAATAAAGAACAAGAAAAAGTTTTAATAAGAACGATCATTCCTCTGATGCCGGATGGTTGAACCACGGTTGTTGCTCTGAAGATAACGTAAGAAATAGCTCATTTTCTTTGCACTCACGGAACTGCATTATGTACTTCACCTTTCTAGAGACTAATTTTACCAGCAAAATTACAACTTTCCATTCAAACCTACAACCCTTACATCTTATTTAAGAACTATCTTATTACGATAGTTTCAAATCGCTATTTTAGTAGGCATCAATCACCGCAGCACAAATGTATGTATATTGTAAAGCTTCAATACTGCCTCTCTGTATTCATGCCTCCCCGCAGTTACAGTGCTGTGACAAAGAAAGCCGTTTTACAGATTTTTTTTTTCAATTATTAAATATTTAATTTTACTTTTATTTTTAAATTTATTATTATTTTGTTTCATTTATTGGTTTATTATTGTTATTTTATTTCATTTATCTTTTTATCGCTTTGAGGTGGATTTTTGCGGAATTTCTTAAATGCTTTGTTTCTTGGTTTACTTTTACTGGAAAATAGATTAAAAACCATGCAGTTTACGATATGAAAATAAATAAAGCGCCCATAGTAGGAGCTTTAAACCAGACAGACTATTGTTCTGACACTGATGACTGATCCACTTTTGGACCTTCGTGCTTTATCTGAAAAATAGTTCCTTTTCTTCGTTGTCATGAAGCTGTATTACATTGTTAAAAATTTCCACAAGAAAATAGTAAAATAACCATTTATTTGATTGTTATTTTACCAAATTTAATTACAACAGTTGAATAACCATTAAAAAGATGGTACTCAAACCGCTGATTGTGAAAAAATCGTTTATTCTGTTTCTCCTAAAAAAAAGTTTAACAAACCGTAATTTACAAACGCTCAATAAGAATCGGACGTCCATCTTGGTTGCGAAACCTTACCGGTCGTACGTTGTTGTTAAAATATGAATAAAGATTTATCAGTTCAAATCTGCATGTGTATATAAAAAAAGAAGAAATAAAAGAAGAAATAAAATAGAAACACATACACACGTAAATCAAAAATTTGAGACATCGGGTTCCCGAACTGTTTGCGAATGAGCGAACCGATAATTTGAGCTGCTGAAGCTTGTTTGTATTTTAATTTTTGCAGCAAATAAAATGATTTTCGTCAATATACTGTGAAATTAGACCAAAAATGACTTTGGATCCAATCAAAAACTGAAATCTCAATTTTAAGGTGTTTACCTGTTGGAAAAGAAGATTTATTGATAAATAAACGGCTGCTTTAAGTGGTGTAGATGGCCGAATGACTAGAGCGCAAGGTTGGTATACTATACACCCGGTGTTCGAGTCCCGCATGCTTCGTTTACAGTTTCTACGCCTCGAAATGGTTTAAAAACTGTAAAAATTTAGTTTTGAAACCATTTTTAAATGGTTATAAAACCGTAAACTTTTTTATTTACGGCATTTTAACCAAGTTGATTCGAAATGGTCTAGGTCCCGTAAAGATAGAAAAATGTTCCAAACCGTAAATTTAACGGTGAATTAGATGAACAGACTGCTGCCGGTTATTTGACCGTAATTTCATGATGAAATTTCTAACAGTGTATTATATTTCTCTTTTCGATAGAGCCGCAAATCCTAAATCCTGATATTTTATTTAATAACTTCTCTTACTACTCTTACAACTCGTTGAGCAAGCATCATTCGTCCACAACAGAAATGTATCTAAGGCTTTAATATTCGGGCTGCTGCTAATTCGATGTGGAAATAGTTAAAGGTGATAAAAAAATGTTAGCATATATTCTTGTCCCTCTAACACTCGTGAAGAGTATTTAATTATTTGCATTGTAAATCTAAATTTATCCCCGATGGTCGTGCTATGCAAGTGGATTTAGAGTGAAATTATATTTTTAGAATCCCTTTTAACCATCTATAAATTATTTGATTTAGTTTAATTAAATTTGATGCAAATATATTTTTCTAGTTTTAATTTGCTTATGCAGGGTGGGGAAAAAGTAATGACCCGGTTTTGAAGGGTTATAAAACAAAACTAATACAGTTTGAGATTGAAATTTTTTTATATTTTGATCTGTATTTAATACCATATTTTTACATCAAGTTTTGAATACCACGTCAGCAATATGTCGACCATCAGCAGCAATACACTGATGCAGTCTATTTATGAAGTTTTGAGAAACGTTTCTGCACATTTCAAGGGGTATGGCGGATGTTTCATCGATAATTCGATCCTTCTGCTCTTCTAAAGTATGCGGATGATGTTTCCAAATTTTCTCTTCAAATAACCCCACAAAAAAGAGCTTAGGGACCGTAACATTACGCGGGCTATTGAAATGCACATAGAGATGCAGTCAATTCTCTCTACGTGGAAAAACATACTGCATCAGGGTATTCAAAACTTAATGTAAAAAAGTGGTATTAAATACAGATCAAAGTATAAAACGTTTTAAGTCTCAAATTGTATTAGTTTTTTTTATACCCCTTCAAAACCGGGTCATTATTTTTGCCCCACCCTGTAAGTGTTTTTGAAAGACTAAATTCACGACTAATTATCTGGATGTCTGAGCGTATTTAAGACATGGACTGACAATCAACTATTAGATCTCATCCATTCCCGTGCCTCTGGTCGTTCATCGTCGCCTGCGTTCTGAAATGATTCCAGCCTGAGTTGGTGCGCTCGAAGATCTTCCAACTTGAGTTGAAAGCTCTCTACCGGGGCCCCTGTGCTGCATCCCCGGGGATAGTTTTATGATGATGTTTTATTTTATCAAGTGCAAATGAATTTGAAGACTGTTAGCCGGCAGTTCGGAGATGAGCCTATTGATTGACATAAGTAACTGTTTTTCATTCTTCTGTAGTACACTGGATTACCCTTGTTGCTATTTAGGAATTTAACATAATTAATGTTAAATAAATTGTAATTGGTTTTCCATGTTGAATCTTGTCAGATTCATTCATACTCTCTTGAAATAACCTTTTAAGTATAAATGTTTTCGGTCTTCTAAACACACATTAGTTCATCCTTTTCGTCAGCCTTTCAAATTTTGCTGACAGAAAACCATTTTACAGAATGATTTTTATTAAATTTTAACCACTTCTATTCATTTATTATTACTATTTTAAGTAAGTTATTTGTCAATTAGTCAATTCATTTAATTACTTATTTATCAATTTTAGGGATATTTTTACAGAACTTTGACCCTATTTTTTTTTTTTTTTTTTCACTTTTACGGGAAAATAGGCTAAAAAGCATGCAGTTTAAGACATGAAATTTAAAAAAACCTACAAAGTAAGAGTTTTTGACCAGACAGACCATTGTTCTAATATGGATAGTTGATGCACTTTAGCAGTTTCGCGCATTATCTACTAAGTAGCTTCTTTACTTTGAGCTCATGGAACCGCAATATTATTGGAAAATAGGACTTTAGACATTAGAAAAATAATATTATCTTTTCCAAAGCCCAATGTTCCCACTGTTACAACTCGCTATTGAAGTAGGGAGGATGCAGTCATCCGCAAAGGAAGCATATGGTTTCAATGTTCAGCCTTGATTGATGCTTCACTGTGAGAGTAGTAGTATGATAAAGAAAACCCCTTTTACAGAAAGATTATTATTATTATTATTATTATTATTATTATTACTTATTTTATTTTACTTTCTTTGTTTACTTATTAATTTTACTTTGTTTAATTTATTTGTTTATTATTGTTATTTGATTTTATTCAAATATTTATTTATTGGTTTTAGTAATGTTTTTACATAACTTGTAGCTTTTTATTTATTTTGCTTTATACACTATATAACCACAAGTCTTGGGACAATTTCATTTTATAATTTTTTCAAATTTCCAGGTAAGTACATGACTAAATGTTCTGGAAATTTGGTCACATAAAAGGTTTCATATAAAAGTCAGTGGATTAATTTGACTTGTTTGTGCCCCCTCCTCCCCTTGTTCTTCGAAGTACTCACGCCGGTGCTATCCGAACTGGTCGAATAAAACCGGGTATATGTAAAAGTAGTGAGAAAAAAAGTTTTTTTTTTTCTTTTTTTTTTTTTTGTTTGTTTTTAATGGGCTGGTGTTAGCTTCTGCCGATTTCAGACCTAGAGATTTGTTCCATCCCTTTCAGCGGCACCACAATGAGTGTGGTACCATCACCGCATGAGAATTTTTACGTCCAGTTTCGTCCCCAGAAAGGGGGAGCACCCGGACTTCGTTGATGCGAAATTATATCAGGAATTTAATTTAGCAGAGAACATCCAAGCCAAATGTCTACTCAAGGGAACTTTTACATGCCGCATAATGATACATGGTCGCAGACGAGTTTCTGCGTTTTGAAAATCCACCGACACTGACAGGCTCGATCCTACGAACCGAGGCGTACTTGTCCCGCGCCTTTTTACGACGCCATGTTTTTTCGTGTTAAAATACTCATTTGTGGCATTAAGTTAATGCCGTGGCTCCCGTACAGAGGAACGAACGGGGATTTAAAAATAACGGAACATGTAATAAAATTAAGTATGATCAGATTCGTACATATTCCAGCAACACAAATTGCAAATGAAACTTTGATCATGCTCCTTGCCAATGCAACAGTGCCCATTCTTTATAGGTGACACTGTATTCAAACTTCCAGGGCTTTCGGCCTGTGGTATAATTGATTGCAAAAGATGCAGCCTTGGTTACTTTCCCCGTCAATTTCATCCGGTGCGGGATAATCTGCTTAATGCTGAATTCACTATTTTTCCCCCGTGATTTGACGTTTTTTTTTCTTTTTTTAGTTTAAGGCCCTTAATTTTCTACACTAAAGTTTTCTTTTGTGGTAGTTTTTCTTTTGCTCAACAACCTGAAGTTCTTAATTACAAGGCGAAGAATTAAGAAATACTGTCTCAACGTCGAGAAACAAATAGCCCGCCCGGTCTTTCATTCAACTCCAAATAATGTGGCTGCTTTCTGCAACTGTAATTTCACGTAATTTTTGATAGATGTCGTCAGTAATGTAGCCAAAAATGACGTTTCGGTTTTGTCCAGCTTTCCCCTAGGTACGTATGTACAAAAGGGTTATTTATGTATGAAGCAATTCTTTGAGCAAAAAACACGTGGTTATTAGGGCTCGAAAATTATATTGCCCGGCATGCACGGGGCATGTAAAAATTCCAATAGGGCATGAATCTTCTACCCTTACGTGCCCGGTTGGGCATGTAATTTTTTAGTCCAATATTGATAACATGTTGATGGACATGCATGTCCACAACAAAATTGGTAATAAAATTTAAATTTCGCAAATTTTGATTTCTAAGGACTTAATATGTAATACAGTAAATCCCTGCTATACCACGCCTCAGTATACCGCGGAATCGGATATACCACGGTGGATATAATGTCCCCCGACGTTTAAACCACCCTTTATCATTGCCATTTAAAGGCGATTCTTTATTTACCACTTTAAATAAAGACAGCCCGAGTATACAAATATTCTAGCCAAAAAACCCATCCATAGAGATGAGATAGCCTACTAATTACACCTCTATGCTTCCATCCCCCTACCACACACACTAACAGATAAAGCCCTATTGTGATAGGCCTGATGTACACCTTTTTCATGCTTTTCTGTCGTTCAACCTAGGACACTACATAGCTTGATTTCAAATCGGGTGCAATCGCTCTGACTTGTTTCTCTTGACATGGGAGGAGCTCAATCTGTCAGGAACTGTTCAGTTAAATGCTTAACTATTCCATTTTCAGAAGTCTAGTTATGCGTGTGTAACTTCCCTTAAAGCGCTATCAGCCTTTGTATTCCATCTTCTTTAGCATTCCTGAAAAGTAAACATATTCTCCAGTGTATGCCGGCTTAAAGCATCGTTTCTTTGAGAAGTGCGTTCCCCCCCCCCCTTCCAAATCTAAGTTTTTCTTGAAACCTCTCCCCCTTCACAATCCCATGTCAATAACATAGATTGAGATAACATAGGTTTGATACATAGACAAGAGATTTTTAAGCCCCTTTTTTTTCGCGGAACACGGTTGGTTTATGACGCTATCACTCGATAGACTGATTGCGCACTTGAGATGTGTGCCTCTCGGCACAGCAATTACAGTGAATAAAATGTCAGCAAAGAAGAAAAGAAAAAAATATACTATAGAAGAAAAGTTATGAGTCATTAATGAAGTTAAAAGTGATGCAGCAAAAGCGAGTATTATTTTGTGAATATAGTTCCGCGGTGTAGTTTCAGTATACTGCGATTATGTTATAACGCGGGTGCCAAACCAGGCCCCCGACACCCGCGCTTTAACGGGGTTTTACTGTATTTAATTTTAATGTCATTTTTTTAATGATTTAGATTAACGTAAAAATATTTCTTGATTCAGATATAAAGCTGTTAATTTACTTTTTTGTCTGATTAATGCTACACGACAAATTCTAATGTCTTTATTAATATGCAATTAAGTAACCTTCTAAGCACGTAAACATTTTTTTTGTGGGGATGTACTTTTCAGACAAACGTGCCCGGCAGGGCATGTAAAATTTTAAAGCTTTTTCAAGCCCTGGTGGTTATACTCCTGCCCAGGTACATAGGTTGATGAATGGAGTGGTTTGTCAGGAATGAGAACCAAACTTTCTCTCACTCACCCTAACTGCTCTCAGGAACTCCTCATACCGGACGCTGCCAGAGCCATCTTTGTCGAATTGCTCGAAGAGCCGCTTGGCATCTTCGTCAGAAATATCGAGCCCAGTGTCCCGGATGCCTTTCGTAAACTCCTCCAAATTGAGATCTCCACTGTTGTTGTCATCCATGCGACGGAAAACCCTGCAAGAGACACAAAAGGTACGATTGAGAATAATCATCACTTTCGAACATACATTTCTATCCGACATCTCAAGCAATTAACTTGTCAAATGCTATAGACTGGATCCCTATAATAAATCTCGCAATGTGAATTAAAATAGACCACTTGGTTTAAACCTTTAAAGGGCCATTTTTTGTGGCATCGGTATACTAAAATATTTTTCGGATTTTGATCGGTTTCAAAAAGGAAATTCATAAAGGTTGCAAAAAGGTACACATAATATTTAAAGTTGGCTCAAAATTGTTGTGGCGGGCGACGTGTGAGGACACAGAGGCGATGGTGGAGGATGCTGTCTGCCGGAGGCAGGGATGGAACCGCGGACCTTCTTGATGGAAAGCCAGTGCTTCCGTGCTTTGCCAAAAGGTACCTAATGGCCAGGACAGAAGATAGCTCTTCAAGGTGTCGAATCGTACCGCCACATTATGATCGTTTAAAGCTTTTGTAATTATGAATCAATTACACTGTGCAACACGAAAAATGTCCTTTGGATGAAAATGTCTGTTTCTTATGTATTTTTGGCCGAGAATTACGAATCTGCAATTATTTTTTGCCTATCACGTACCATTTTCCCAAAATTCCACATTTTAGCTTTTTACGTATTTTCTGCATAAATGTGCATATTTTCGTAATTTATCGACTTAATTTATTATAAATTATATTTTTCTCATTGACAGTGAAATCGTTGCCATCCTAGAGACCTTTTTAATGAACTTGGGTTACTTTAGCTACATTTTTTTTGGTAACAAAAGCTTTATCTACTTCTCGAAGTTTCGAGTTTCTTACAAGACGACAAAAACATTTTGTAGACTATTTTGCGGACAAAGAAAAAGTAGTATGCTGCTGTGATGTGAATGTAGTGTTTCAAGCATTAGGACATGAGCACAATTCAGCAGAGTGGCGCTTGTTTATAGGTGCTCTTCCATCTAAGCATTGTTTTCCTATTCATTCCTATAGCATATTCTGCAAACACAAAGGAAATTTCTAAATTTTGAGTGGCAAAAGCATATTAAATGAGCCGCGTAAATCTACAATGTGCCTTTTTCCCACAATTGTGTATTAAACTTGGTTTATCGAAATATTTGTAAAAGCTCTGGACAGAGGAGGAGAGGACTTTCTTGCATTTCAGGAAAAAATTTTAAAAATTAAGTGAAGAAAAACTAAAAGATAGGATTTTTATTGGCCCACAACTTAAGGAAGTCCTTTCATGATGAAGAGTATGAAAACAAACAGTGAGAAGTCTAAAAATCTGCCTGGATGGCCTTTAAATCAGTGTGCTCACGTTACCTTGGAGATGAGAAAGCTGAAAATTACGAAAATCTTGTTGGTAACATAATAAAATGCTTTTGTATTATTAGGTTGCTATATTTCATTAAAAATACACTTTGTGGACTCCCATATGGACTTATTTCTTCAAAACCTTGGCGAAATTAATCCTGAGAATGGGGAAAGGTCTCATCAGGATACCTATGTTTTAAAAGCGTTTCAGCGATCGATAGAATGGAAGTATACGAATTGAATGTTGCTAATCCGTTATCCGGGCACACCAACACATGCCCACAAGATGAAACGGCCAAAAAAAATCTTTTTTGTGTTTGTGTTTTCAATAAGTAAACCGCAGTTACATTCTTCTATAACCAAATTGTATAAATATGAGAAGTCGGTCTCCAGCAAAAACGGTACGTGATGGACCATTTTGGTTTGAATATTTGAATTAAGCACCTTTTGTTTATATAGACTCACATAGTTTCATCTAAAGGACAAAAAAAAAAGTTCAAATTTGTTGCATAGTGTTATTTGAGGCCCAGAGCTTCCAACAGTTCGTAGATAAAGTAAGTGACATATAATGTAAGGTAACTGAGACTCAAAAATTATTTTTTGAACTGCTTATTCTCAAAAATATATTTTTTTTTTAAGAAGAGGTTATTTCTCAAAAATAACGAGATGTTTTCTTATTTTTGACATAACTCTACTCATAAAGTACACAACATGTACAAAGCAAGAATACGTCGTCTTCGAGAACGTTAGACTACCGTCGAGGTCAGAGCCCGGACCCTTTGTGTTGGTAATCCAAAGCTGCACCACTGTGCCAGAGGGCATTGAATATCCAGGTAAAAAGTTGGACTATATAGCTTCTAAACGTATCAGCTGTTGTAACAAAGTACTTCCACGTCAAATTTCTTTGTATCCCCAATCCAGAAAAGTGTCAATTGTCCACGCGTCCGCTCTTGTTTTACTGCGTTAAATCCGAATTATTTATCATCGGGTATTCTTGCTCTGAAGATACGAATAAAATACTTAAAATCTTGAATTGTTTTGACACCTCGCGTGGTAAGTAATTTGATGCAAATACTACTTCTCTGAAGAAATAATCGTTGAAAAAAGACCTATATTAATTATAAACGTACAGTTGCGCTATAATTAGTAATTTATTTCCGTAAAAATAAAATACGATTTGCCTTTTCTGTAACTGTAATTTCTAAGTAAGTATCGGTACTTAAAACTGTGAACAGTACTTATTCATTTTTAAGTCAACGAAATAGGCAGGAAATCTCATTTTTAAGCAACCATTTTTAACAATTTGTATCACAGACATTCTTCCACATCCTTTAAACCGTGGAAAAATTAATTTCTCGCAAAAACGTAAACGAATGCTCAGAACGGTGAGCTGAATAATGAATTTTTTTGAGTAACAGCTCTAAAATAATCAGAAAATCGTTCAAAATGCTTAGGAAATAAATGTACAATATTTATTTTTAAAAGTCATAAAAATTTATACCAAGTAACGCCTACCTAGCTATAAAGCGTAATGTTTAAAGTTTCTGATTTTTAGGCTGTATATTTTTAAGCCAATTTTGCTAAAAAGAGACAGCTTAATCGTTACATCTCTGTCATTGTCCTTAACATCCAGAAAACTTCTACTCTCCTAAAAGTAACTTAAAACTATCGGTAAATCAGTTTAACGTTTATAAGCAAAGTAAGCTATTCCCTATGTCGATGGGAAACCTTGTACAATGAAAACATACTATCGGTTTTAGTCTAATGTTTAAGTCCGATACGTACTAGGGGCAACTGAAAACCACGCCGAAACAGTTAATATTTTCAGTTAGTACAGTTAATACAGATCGTGAATAAAATACCGTATATAGCGATAGTAGTGATGGAGGTTTGTTTCCACTTTACGTAACGCACAAATCGATGTCCTTATCCGTGCAAAAGATGTTCTTGGATGGTGAAAATATATTATAGGCGAAAATTTACCTTTGTTAAAATAGCAGTGAAGACATGGCGTATTATCATACGAGAAAGTTCCGAAGGTAATATAAATTTAAGAAATCGTTTAAGTTCTTGACAGAATTCAAATTTTTTCATGTCAAAAAATGAGGTTGAATTTTAAAATATGATTGAATTAGGTAGGATTATTTTTTTCAGAAATTATTCAAAATGATAAGAAAGCAAAAGCAGGAGTTGGATTTCAAATGGATTGATACCTTATTCACCCCCCCCCCCCCCCGTATGGTGGCCGGGGATGATAGAATAGCCCCAGCGTAGTTATGCGTGTCGTAAGAGGCGACTAAAATAGCAACATCCGATCCGGGTGACGTAAGGCTTGCTTTGTAGCATGACTATGGCCCCGGGTCGGTAAAGCAGGTCGGCAAAGCTCTGCCAGCCCAGCCCCTATGGCTGGTGCTGGTTGTCAGTTTGTCAGAGAGTTTGTGGGAGGATCGAAGGAGGACAGCGCCACGGTCGCACCCCCTCATACTGGGGGGTAGTCTGAGATAACCGAAAAGGTTCAGTCAGTATGGCCGTGGTTAGCATTGAGCACCTTATTCACACCATGAAAAAGTTTACCCTTTTAGTGGGATTGATTACAAAAACCATGTAGTATTGAGAAAAAAAAGCAATAGTAATATTGAAAATACATTTATTTCTATGTAATTAATGCAAAAATATTCTTCACAAATTTCGGGACTCACTTGCCGAGTCCGAGGATTCCCTTGGCGCCCCTTTGCAAACAGAGCAGCCGCAGCTTCTCGAGCGGATCTTCCGCGGCGATGAGCAGCTTGGCGGCACGCTCCTTCATCACCTGTTCGTTGCGCGTCTGCGCCGATAGGGGACGGGGCATCTTGCGCTTGTAGAACGCCTGCAGAGAGAGAGAATGAAACTGTAAAAAACACTTGAATCTCACACATACTGTTTGCTCTCGAAATCCGTGATTACGAGCTGGGAACGATTCCACTTGTCGAAGGGGGTGTTATGCTGAAACCACAGTTTTGGAAGTTTTATTTTAGCCAAGCATTTTTTTATTTTTCTCGACGTTGAGTTATTCCATTTCTCATTTGAATATTTAGCACAAAAATAAAAGGAAAAGAACGCAGCTAGTTTGTTATTCTTCGCAAAAAGTGAACATATCCTCATTTTTATTTCTTCTATTACTCCAATTTCGATGAAATTGAAGCAGTCCTGACGCATACGTAAAACGAAGGAAGGTTTCAGCTTAGAAAAGCAGACAGTATTACGGAAGCAAACCATACGCAGACTTTGCTCCAAAAGTGAAGCATTTGTCTGCTTCAAAAGAAGAGCAAAAAGCTGGTATATCGTTTAAGGAGTACATGACCCTCTGTTGATTAACGATGCGATATCACTCGCTTAGAACATAAAATCCTTCTAAAATACGGTTCATCCTCGATGTCTCGCTTATTGACGATTGTCGAAGTGACTCATTCGAAGGTAATTATCAAAAGGACACGTTGAATAGCTTCTTACATCAAGAACTACGTTTGAAAGAGGCGCGCAAAAAGGCGATTTTAAGCTCGAGCCTTAAAATACAGAAATAGCCTTTCACTTATTCTAAATTTCATTATGTATTTAAATTTTTCCAAAAAAAAACATCATCACCTCGGTTATTATTTAGTTTCTAATGCTGTTTTGAATAAGTACTTTTCCAATCTTCAACCACTTACCAGTAGGGGAGACCTGGGTGAGTCCGGACAGGGGGAGACTACGGACAACAAGTTTTACACCTAATTTTAATTAATGGGCAGCCATTTGCATATGACAATAATAAAAGCAGAACACTACCAACATACCAGAATTATTTTTACGCGGGAAAACCAATAGGTCTCTCCCTGCCCGGACTCTCCACGGTCTCCCCTACCATACTAGTAGCAGCACAAAATTTAAAAAGTTTTAAGAAGTCAAGACACACACACAAATAAAACTGACATCTCTACCTTCCATTGAATAGATAGAAAATCAATAATTTTAAGTCCTTAAAAGAAAAGAATTCAACATTTCCCAGGCTTGAGTTCAACTTGGCACACGTCCCACGGTCTACTTCTGGGTTCTGCATACTTAATTAAGCTTATTGCACGAGCACCGACTGGTCTGAAAGCAGGTCAAAGTAGCCACAAATCATAAAAATGGACGAAACGTTGTTTTACGCAACTCATAATTTTGGAGAAGGTGTGTTTCGTGCCTTAAAATAGCTCGACGGCTAGGGACATAAACCTCTTTCTTCCGCATTGAAACAATTACGAAATTATTTTACGAGTTGAGAGACGTATGTTGGAGCTACATTAATTCGATAAGTTGGAGGTAAATGAGGTTTAATTTGTATTTTTAAATAGACTTGACCAATATAGCTGCAGAAGCAATACATGAATGATTATACCCATCGGTAGTCTTCTTAGAGTTCTTTGTGCGATATTTAAGACACTGCTAATATAAAGTTATAAAACAATAATAATAATAATCAAAAAGCGCTTCAACCTAATTAAGGGTCATTCCATGTCAAACCAACGAGACACTCAACCTGATTACCGCATAGTTTCATGAAACTCTCAGAAATCGCTCTGACATCTTAAATTTATGTGTAATTTTTAAAAAATCCTACCTCTTATACTTAATGAGCTTCGCTTTTAAAATCAGCAATAAAGTACTTTTATTACTTGCCAGGGAAGTTACCAGCCAAAATATTATGATTCCAGTGTTATATGGTCTAGAGCAGAGATGGGCAATCTTTTTCGGTCGCGGGCCCAAAATCGAAAAAAAAAAAAAAGTTTGACGGACCAGGAGAATTTTTTCTAAAATTTAAAAACTATGCACAAGTATGGATCATGTACATTATACGGCACCTGAGTGCCGTATAATGCACGGAAAAATTTTAATTAAAGATTTATAGGTGTAGTTAGCTTTGAAATGAAAAATAGAATATCTATTATTAACCAAAGCTATTGTTTAGAATTTTGAATGTGATTAAAGTTATTCCATATTTATATTCAAAATGTCCACAAGAGGATCATAAAGCATATAATTATAATGTTAAAGCAAAACTAAATTTATCTAATTTCTTTAAAGACGGCTTAAATACCTAAAATGATCATAACATTTCTTTTCCAATTCTTTCTGTGTGTTTATTGTTTTGAACCTTTTTTATGCTGGCACTGTATAATGCACATGATTCACAAGTATTACAATTTAAATATTCTAATGAGATGAATGAAATTGGGATTTCATTTTTAAAAGTTCCTTATATTGAGGTTAGAAGTGAGATGTGCTGATTCTAAGGAACGAGGCTAAATGCTCATATATCAGTCTACTTCTGAAATAACTCTTTCTAATATTCATAGTTGAAAACACTTGTTCACATATATAGGATGAAGCAAACATAGCACTGATTTTCTTGGCATGAGATATTAAATTTGGAAACTTGCTTTTGGTAATGATTTGTAAAATTCTAACTTTGGTATATTTAGAAACAACCGCTTGAGATGATTGTTCGATTGCAACTCAATTAATTCAAGCTGCAAATCGGACCTCATTGCTTCACAATTTACGTTAAAAGGCATGGTTAAAATATCCAATTCAGCTTGAATGGCACTGAAATCTTGGGATCTGCGTTCGAACTCAAAATGCAGTTTTTCAAGCCATCTTCACAATTCTTAAGCTTCTCTTCATTTACTGAGGGTATTGAATTTAACCTCGGGAAATGAGGCAAGTCGTTCTTAGCTAGCTGCCCAGCCAAAAACATTAAGTTTTAGTTTAAAAGCTTGAAGATGGGCCCAGATATCATCGATAAATCGGTTTTTCCCTTGCATCTTGATATTCAAGTTGTTCATATGCCAAAGATCTGTGAAAAATGCAAAGTCAGAAAGCCATTCTGTATCTTCTAGCATTTCGCACTCCCCAGAACAGTTTACCATGGAAGAACGACACAATGTCGTCTTTCAGCTGCCAAACTCGCTCGAAAACAAAAATAGAGATAGTAAAAAGATCATCAGTCCTCGGTCCTCAAAAAAAAGGAAGAAAAGAATAATATTTAAATAAGGTAGAAAAGGAGATTGATACATAATATATATACATTCCTTTTAATTCACGATCCGAGGCAACTTAAAATTTAATCCGCGGGCCGGATAGAACCTTCCGGCGGGCCGGAGTTAGCCCGTGGGCCGTAATTTGCCGGTCCCTGGTCTAGAGAAATGCGTAAAAGCTCATTTCAAGGGGAATTGCATACCGTTTAATTTCATGTACTACTTGTCCAACTTATATTTTTAAAAATTGTTTTCTTAAAAGTTTTAATTACGAATTTTTTTTAGGTAAGTGTTGTTGTTTTTTTTCAATTTTGTAAAAAATTTATAACTTTTTAAGTGTTTTTAAGAATATGTCCAGAAATTAGTGGATCCATGTGATGATGGTTAGGATTTGGACCATGAACAGATTAGGAGTTATAGAACATAATGTATGACAACATTTTGCAATTTCTGTTAAAAAGTTTTGAAAATTGAAGAGTCTTTTTTTAGTCAGTTTAAAATGCTTGCAAATAATGTATGTTTTTCCTTGGGTGTAACTAAACGTGTCGCAAAAATTTGAGTAAAATCTTGGTTGAATAAGCAGTTATGGCAAGTAGTCCACAATATACCATAATTATCTGTGTAACCAGCGGGTTATCTACTACAAAAAGAAAACTCCTTGTTTTACTATCTGCGGGAAATATAACGATTCGGGCAATACATGTAATTTAAAGAATAATAATAATTATTATCTATGTATATAAGAGCAGTGTCTGTCTCGATCTAACTGTCTGTCTGTTTGCTATAGAATCCCAGGCTGTTTTACCGATCGGGACCACATTCGGCACGGTTAATGCTTACGACTTACGACTCGAGAACTCATTGCTGCAAAAATGAAAGTTGTGACTAAATTAGTTTTTTTTTATTATGTTTTTTTAATTTTTCAATGATTTTTTCCACGCTTATATCTTTTAAACTACACAATGGATTTTAATGCGATTTTCATCAATAGACAGAGTGGTTTAAGAGGAAGGTTTATAGATCCGTTAGAAAAAAATCCTACTGGTAGTTCTTTTTTTATTCTGATTTTACGCAATTTTCCGCATACATTCCCCAATATGGGGGTGAAAAAAACCTTGCACATATTAATGTAATAATATATCGATCGAAAGCGCTGATTTTTCTGCACAAGATGATATTTCTTATAAGTTTCTAAGTCAATAAGAACGCCAGTTATAAGCTTCTTAGTTCGATTTCTTAAGGCTTACCTTGATCCAAAAATAATAATTAGCAGTTTCCTCAACTGCGGGTGAATAGTGTCAGCATAATTTCAATTTAAAACTTATTTTTCAAAAAAGAGACATCAGTTTAGTTTTCAGCGGAGTCAATCTAAAATCATCGCCAAGACCCATTCCAGATGAAAAATACGCAACAAATGACGCCGTGCTACCATTTGGCATTTTTAAGTACCCTTTGGTGACAAATCTGACCCTACTGATGGAATTGCTGACAAGTTTTCTTAACTGATGCTTTTTCATGTTATATTAGTTTTTTCAAGCGTTAACAATGTCTAATGTTTTATTTTTTTGAGAAATAGACAGACGAAGTCTTTCAAACGCTACAGGCTTTATGCCGCAGGGGTTTTTTATACTATTCTCCATCGGACACCCTTGCACCTTTTAGCCGAAGCCTTAGGTAGACAGGGTTTTTTTATACTGCCAAGGACAGCGTCGCATGCGACGTTTTTTATATTTTTTGCTGGAACAACGTATCAGGCGACGTTTATTTACATTCTTATCAAGGACATCGCGGCAGGCGACGGTTTTTATACTCTTAGCAAGGACAGCGACTTATTAGGCGACCTTTTTTACAGTTCAACATGTGCAACGCCGTGTGGGTACCGCTAGTTATTATTAAAAAGACAACTATCGTTCAAAACTATTGAAATCTATTTTGCCGCAAAACAAAATGTAGTGAAATAAATCGTAGATTTCGAAACTGATTCAATTTCACCCATCCCCTCTTAATTCCCCCATTTAACATTTCATGAAAGTTTGTCAAAAGATGTTTGTAGGAAAGATCAAGGCTAAGAAGCACTAAACAGAAATATTAAGCCACGCAGTAAAGATTTTTATGCAACATCGTGAAACTTGTTCATTCAAGTCTATCGTTTATGTTGTTATTTGTGATACATTAATTTCACATCTTTCTGGACTCCTTTAAATGTACAAATGGTGAACAAATTTGCTTTTTTCATCGAAATGAAATTACTCTCGACGCCTTCCTTTGAGGTTCCTTCGCCCTAAAAATGCTATTATTTACATTTAGGTGATTCATTTGCAGATAATAGCTTATCTCCCATGTACTTCACTTATAAAAAACGATGATCAAAAATCTAAAAAGTTTACACTTAGAGAAGACTTTTTATAATGCTAAAAGTACATTACAGATTACCTGAGCATCGCCGGGTTTAGACTCCGCTGGTAAAAACACATTTTTATCTCATAAACAGATGAAAATCTCCAATAGAGCAGGAGAATTTAGTTTATTTAGAGCCGTTTTGGTTAAATGTGACTCCTCTATCACAGAAAGTAATGTAACCATTCAAAAAAAAAAAAGAATTAAAAAAATATAACACTATATATGACACAGGAAGTAAATGATGATGGTTAATTTTCTAGGGCCAAACCCTCCAAGAGTGGTGGACGGTGGTGTAATCGAGCGTTTTTTCTCTCAAACCATGACCGTCATGTATTAAAAAATAATGCAAGAAATGAAACAAAAAGGATAGTTACCCCTACCCCCCCCCCCCCAGATTAAAACCATTAAAAACAGATATTCTTAAGTTTTCGGTGCGAATCTCTTCAAGTAAGTGTTGCAATTGACTGGTTTTCTTCTCAGATGTGATTGCCATACCTGAAAAAATAATGCAACTCATCAAACAACAATAAACATAGAGATAGCTCCAATAGGAGCTGACTTTGACTCGTTTTGGTGCAGATTGTAGCTTTTTATCATTTTGAACATTCAGAGTAATAAATAAAAAATATAAAATAAAGTTTCGCAATGACCACAACATTGTAGTTTGAGAAACTTCTATAACATATTTCATTTTGTTATGTTAATGTTCAATACAAATTAATGCTGCTGAAAGGATGAAAAGAAAAGAGTTGAAAGCGATAACTTTTATCTCTCTTTATTTCGATTTCAGAAATCGAATGAACTGCAACTTAATTAAACTAGGTCAGTCAGTCTTCGCTTTTCTATTAAAAAAACAAAGAAAATTCAACCATCTCCTTTTTCACGAGGACATTAGAACCACAAGACACCATAAGCAGTCACGCAAGCACTATATCACGTATTACAACATATCGTAGATTTTCATGTTTTTTTAACCCTTCGCGTGATGATGAAACAGTTTAAAAACCGTGAGGTTTTTTGTTCTTTTCTTCTTTGAACAGATTCATTCGATTGTTCAGTGCCATTCTCTTCCTATAAGCATCGATATCGTCATATTAGACTCGAGTGGTACGAACTACGTCACCGTGATCGTGCGCCTTACATTTCCGATACTGGTGGAGACGGGTTTCATCGATCGTTGAGAAATCCTTTCTCGAAAATATTTATTTGCCTTGATTGTATCTAGTTTATTCATTAAACGATGCCAGTGGGTAAATAGATTCAAGGACTCTTCGAGCCGTCACTATGATTAAATTGTAATGGCATTGGGTTCTTAGTAAAAAGCACCACTTTTTACTGTGAATGGTGTTCACAATTAGATAAAAAGTTATAGAAAAAGAAAAATCAGTATTTTAAAATTGATTTTTACACTTTTAACTGCATGAGGTACAAAATAATAATAATAATAATAATAGTTGGACTAAAGGACATTGCGGTATATTATAATCTCATTGCGATTCGCGTACTCAATAATCCCTTTTTTTTCCTTCTTAAGGGAAAAGAAATATAGGAACTGTAACTATAACACATACCCTTAAACCAGTGACGACATTGCCGCATTATTTTAATTTTGTAACAATGATTCGACGTACTCTCAATTAAAATCAACATTACCTTATTTCGCCCTTGCCAACACTTCATTTAGGGATCAAATATCTTTTCCGGTCCCTTTGAAAAGGGATCGTAGATGTGTCTCAAACTTGATTTAGAGGACTACAGAAATATTTTCTGATGTACTTCTATTACAATACCATATTACCTCATATACTAACTACACTGTGTCCACTGTTCATTCTATACGTCATCAAAGAATTTGTAGCAATTTTCGCAGCTGCGAGTGCATTTGAACGATTTGGCTCTGACAAAAAACTTCTGAGACGGGAATCCGCCACCATGGGAGGGGAGGTCAGGACGCAGACTGCACCATCAAAATTTTTACAAACGTTTCAAGGGGGTTAACTGAATTTTTGGGGAGAGAGCATCATTTTTGTGGGACTTCGTAAGTTTTCTTTTTTTTTTGGGGGGGGGGGGTGCGCCATGGTTCTTAGGGGGATAGACATCCCTGATTAAACGATTTCCCTTGTTAGGAGTGAGGAAAACAGACTTGCCTTGCGGCCTATACAATATGTAAAGAGCACTCAAGAGTTGAGTACTTAAAAGTCTTTGTTTGAATTAATCAAACGTGAGGTTATATTGATTATGCTTTTATGAAAGAGATTTATAATAGCCTAAAGGAAGTTTTAGGCGTTATAATAATAATTTATCTTTCATTTTAAAAGCTGATGACAGATTTATGAATGATATTATAAACGTACATTATACAATTGAATATATTATCAAGTAATAAATATTAAACTCACTGTTAAAAAGAGTTTGTTGCCATTAAACTGTGATATTAAAAGCGATTATAATAAAAGTTTGAGTGAAGGCTTCTCTGAAACAAAAAATAAATTCATTGCCTGTTTTAAGACTGAAGTCTCTTCAGAACTTTTTAAAGTCAATTTCAAAACGCAATTTATCATACAAATGATTATTTTTCAGTGACAGTTACTTAAAGTGGGTATGTCATTTGATACTTTTTTTTTTTTTTAAACCGAGTATTCATATCTAAAATGTATTTACACTAAAAAGATTTAAAAAAAAAAAAAAAAAAAGAACCGACTTCAAATTAAACATTGCACTAAAAAGGGAAAAATAAAATCATTCCTTAAACAACATTGATAAGACTTTTAAACATAATTTTTGAAGGTGCAAAATTACGATAGACAAAATCTTTTGTAATCATAAATCAATTAAATGTAAACAGCTCAGAGTGTGCAACAGTTTCAATACATAGTAACGCATGGCGTAGTGGTAATTAGACTGTCATAATTTTGCGCCGGCTTCAAAAATCATGTTTAAAAGTCGCACCGATTTGCTTAAAGAGAGTTGTTTGAGAGATTTTTTGTTTTTTAGCATGCTATTTTTCAAACAAAAATTCCTTCAAATCAACGTCAAAATAGTCTAACCAGTGAAATAGTGTTAATTCATAAGATGTTCTAAACATCATGGAATACTATAAAGGGGGTATGACTGAGGTGCGCCAGTTATGCTAGAAGGCTTTCATATATGAAGGTTTCTGGAGACATTCGGAATCTCACCAAGCTTCTGACACTGCAAAATCTATGGACATTGTTAGAAGATGCATATTAATTATTCCAAAGAGTTTTGCGCAATACAGAACGTTATTTCTGACTAAGAACCTATTTTTTTTCCCATGAAGCTACTCTAAAATAGTTTAGTTTATAATGAGCGAGCGCCGAGCGAAACGAGCTCAAACTCCATGCGATCCGAAGGAGCTGCGTAAACAGTTCCGGGGGTTGGCGAGCGACATCGAGTTGGCGAGGGGAGTCCCATAGATTAAAAAAAAAAGTTATAAGAAATTCAAAAGCAGTTGCAAATAGACACTGAATATTAGTACATACTTTAATGCTCCAGTTAAGATTTTTTTAAATTTTAATTGTCGTTTTAATGAGGAATTCTGCAAGTAATTTTAACAAAAAGCTACTTGCAGTTTTTTCTTTTTTTATAACTAAAGCTATCTGCGCTAGATTTTTACTATTTATTTAAAGGAGTAATTAGCTCGTCAAGCTTCCTTTTAATGAGTGTACTCATGACTCCTTATCAAAGTGCCTTTTATTGCTTCTTTAGAATAAACTTGTATTCAAGTTATGGAATTATTTTTGAAAATGAAACTTGAATTTTGTATCAAAATTTATTTACACTTCAATAAATAATTTTGGAGGGGGTCAAAAAAGGAAAAATACATTATTACATACTTTGTAGCACTTAATGCATATCATTCTATTCATATCTTTTTTTTTTTTTCTTTTTGAGAAGAAGTTTATTTTTTTGCAGTTTTAAGTAAATTTATTTTTTAAACCATCAAAAAGAAAGTGTATTACTTATTGATAAAATTCATTTAATATTTTGAAACAACATTATTTCTTCCCTTCAGTCAAACAACCGTAGACTGTTTTCAAATTCAAATTTTTAATACATTATATCATGCTATTGAAGTACGAAAATTTCTAACAAAAAATATATATTTATTCGATTATAACGCTTAGATTTCCAAACCGAACATTAAAATATCCACTTGACACTCGACAAGTAATAAATCAAGGGTCAAAATAAGTTATCATTTTCCGATAACACAAAAGAATCGAGTCAAAGCCATACCTGTTGAGTCAAAATACTGCAATATATCCCGTGAAATCGGCAGGTTCAAATTTCCTTCCTTTCAATCAGACCGCTGGGAATAGTTTAACTGTTTAGTTTACCGCCAGAGGCGCATCGCACTCTACTAAATCGTCTGCCAACTTTTTGAGTCAACGTTCTCTTGCTCTCACGTTGCTATGGCAATCCATATCAACAATACTTCCGTAATTATGTTGCACGTGAATCAAGTCTCGCGTCGATGGCTCATCGATTAAAAGGTTTGATTTTGTTTTCGTTCCTGAAGTTCTGAGTTTCATCGATCCAATCTATGCATGCAAAAGCGATGGAAATCATAATTGACGCGGCGGAGAAGTGAAATACATTTGTTTCGTTGTCGGAACAACTGATCTTTAAAGGAAATTGTAAAAAAAAAAGAGAAAGAGAACAAAGCTCAAATCCTGATCTTAACGTAATAATGACTTTTTCTCTCGTGTTATTGAGAAATAAAATAATCTGCCCTCATCCCCATGCAGTATTTTGATATATTTGTGGAGTCATTCATTATACATTTTCCCAGGAAGTACCGTTCTACATAAATTAATCTGCCCATTTCATTCAAAATATGTTCATAAATATATCTCAGGAAAAGTCGTCATAAAGTTATTTTACTTAACTTTTTTAAATAATGTAATGTAAAGTAAAACACCAAGCAAAAAATCTGAAAGTTTTGAACAAATTCTTGTATTTATTGGCGCCGAAAGTTAAAAAACGTGGATTTTATGATCTCCACCTAACTCCGCCCCCGCCCCCCTATATTATTTATGCAATAATATTTTGATAAGTGTTACGGGGAGCTGCACCATTTCTTTTAGGCTCTGGTGTTGTTAATGAATTCATTCAGCATGGCTTCCTGTTTTTGGCACACTAAAAGCAATTTCAATTTTAAAAAAAAATACTTCTTGGCAAATTAATCAGCGCATCCCTAAATTGGATAACGACTACATTCAAAATTATTTTAGAGCTATACTTATGTCGGTTACAGAATATAAACTGACCGGTAAGTAAAACTAAAAATATGTTTTCGATTTTATACCTATTTTTAGCGGTAAGAACTTTGACGTAAATGTTGCTCCTCCGCAACGGTAGTATCTGAGCAGAGAAACTAACCCTTGTATGAACAGATTACGTTTTTTTTTTCTTTCTTTCCTTCTTTGGCGGTAACAAATATGACATTAAAAAAAAAAAAAAAAAAACATTTGCGCTTCAATATGTTATCCTTTAATGCATTTTGCTACTATATTATTACTGTTAAAAAACTATCACTGTTAAAAATTATTCATAAAAAAAGGCTCACAATATCAAAACAAAACGTGTTTATTTTAAAAACACTAATGGATTGGAAATTATACTTTCTTACCAAACCAAAACAGTATCTTAATTACACATTACAGTACTAAGAATAAGCGAAAAAGTAAGCAATAGAAGACGAGCTTAATAGGAGTGGAGGGTACAGGAACTTCTTTTTTAGCCTACTTTCCCGTAAAAGTTTTAAAAAATTATAAAGCATGAAAGAATGCTTAATGTATCGTGAAAATATCGTTAGAAATAAAAAAAAGTCAAAAATGAGTGAAATAATTAAATAAAGATTGGAAAATAAAAAATTTGAAAGTAGGGTTTTGAGATGGGGAAAAAGTGTGTCGGTCGGTCTGTCTGTCCCCCCCCCCCCCCCCCCCAATAACTTTGGAACGAATTGTCCGATTCAAAAAATTCTTTTTGCATTCGAAAGATCTCGCCGAGGACGTCTCCTTTCCATATTTTACTTTTGATTTGAACAATTTTTCGCTCAATTTTGAACAGTTCAAAAAATTTTAACATCAGCGCCTGTGGGCGAAAATGAAGCAAATTATGTAAAGTTTGGGTACAAAATCAAAGTCCCAATGAACAAGCTTACTGGGAGAAGCTCTTGGCGTGAAATATTAATTTGAACAGTTTTTGTTCATTTTTGAATAGTTCAAAAAAAATAACATAGCGCCTACGGGGAAATTTCAGTCCTATATAAATCCTGATCTAACGGACCGATTTGCTTGGAACAAATTTTATCGGAAAGCTTTTTTAGCGTAGAACATGCACAAATAAAGTTCATCCAGAACTAACGAGCCTATTTTCCGGTGAAATTTTTTTATCGGTATTTTCAAGAATATTTTTGAATTAATGAATGATTAAATGAATAAGTGAAAGAATAGATGAACAAATGAGTGAATAAATGATTAAAAAAAAATAATTGAATAAATTAGCTAATGAATGAAAAAATAAGTCAATTAGTGAATAAATACATGAATGAGTGAATGAATACGTATTAACCGTTGAAAAAGGTATATTTGAAGCAATTAAGAACCAAAGCTAAACGAGAAAGAGAGAAAAAGATAGCTAGATTATAAATTTGAAGGTGGTGTACACGGGAAAGTAGGCTCGTATAGTTCTAGACGGAACTTCTTGTTAATTATGAGTGAATTGGTCTGAAAATTTTGTCATTTCTTTATATTGTAAACACTTATTATTTTGTAATTTTTTTAAGAAATAACTTTAAACGGTTCTTGAGATAATTAAATTTTAAAACTTTAAAACACCAAAAAATTGCCAAATTTTAAAATGTTCCATGCACAATTTGATTTACGCACAGATTCACCAAACTTTTTTCTTACTCTCATTTGACGCATAAGAACGCACCCACTGGTCCTAAGTATTTGCAGATACTGTGCATGATAACATTTGATTTTGTCTTCGTAAGTAATTCCTCTTCTGTTTTTTTACATGCTATTGAGCCTTACGACAAATCTCAAACACTCTACTCAATTTATACGCCCCCCTCCCCATTCAATACTTTCAATGTAACAAACATTATATTGTTCATTATGAGAAGTTTCAGTTTTTTCTGGATACATCAACATTTCTTTTTTTCATTAGCATACCTAAACCTTTACAAATACAAATACAAATACAAAAGTGACGACCAGCAACAGGCTGGTCCTAGTCAATTTAGCAGTCCCCAATGAACATCAGGAGCTTTCTTAAAAGTTTTTACCCCACTGCAATTAACAGTCGCTTCCGGTAAACTATTCCAACTGCCTACAACCCTATTGAAGTAGTAATTTTTCCTAATTTCAAGATTAGCCTGAGATTTGAAATACCTAGTCATCTTCCTGACAATAGCATCTTGATTTAGTCATCTTCCTGACAATAGCCATTTTTTCTAGAAGGAAAACGTAACAGTTCATTTTAAAATGGCAAACTTAAGGTATGAGAACTCTTAGTTGCATTATGGGAATGCAGAATTACAGAGGATTTTTTTTTCTTCCACATTTTAATAGTGTTCGGCAGTAGTTAACTAGAAGTAGTTTTAACTACTAGTTAACTAGTAGTTAACTACTAGTTGTAACTACTTTTGTTTTGAACTAGTTTACTAGTTAAACTACTTTTTTCCCAACTACTAGTTACAACTACTTTCAAAATTCCAACTACTTTCGAAAAAATATTTTTTAAATCTATTTTTTAAACATTAAATTATTTAAATTTTTAGCTTATTAATATAACTCACACAAATGTATTTTTTATATTATGTTATATAATGAAAAAATACTCATAAGAAAAATCATAATATTTATTGCAGTACTTACGCAAATTAAAAAAAGCTTTCTAATAATATATAATCAATAAATAGCGCCAGCACCAGCACATGCACATTGAAGTTTCATTTAAAGACCAAATCTTCATTATGGGGAAGCTTTACTTCTACTCCAGTACCATGCATGCGTTTGGGATGCCATAAAACACAAAAAGAAAGAAAAAATACTGATATTTAGGATTTCTTTTAGAAGAAAATACTGATACTTAGGATTTCTTTTAGAAGAAAATACTGGTTTTTATGATTCTTTTTTAGACAAAATATTGATTTTTATGATTAAAAAAAATTATATCAGCTTCTTCCAAATTAGTAAATTATAGATATTTTGTATTATAAATTTTAATATATTCTGTGTTCAAGTAATTCATTAGAATTTTAACTCACTATATGGTAGCCTTAATGCATCTGGTCCTCTAGGGAAAGATGGAATATCTTCGTTAAGGTGTCAAAGAATGACATTTTATCAGAGAACATTAAGTTTTTGGACATGCTGACTACAGCAAAAGCATCAACCGCACCTTTGGAAAGTATTTTTTCTACATTTGGAATAGTGCACTCAAAATTAAGAAACTTATTGTATTGCTGACTTCAAGATGAAAGGGCCGCCAGGGGGAACTCTGAAAAGGGCACTATGTTTTCTTCAAAAAGGGCACCCTTGAGTCGTGCTTGAGTTTACCCCCCCCCCCCCCCGCAAAAAAATTTAAGCATTGAAAAAGCTTCAAGTTTAGAAAGGTTGCAAACTTTGCATGTGTATCTCAAAATATAGGTTTTCATTTTGAAAAATATATAGGTATATATGTATCATTTACTCCCGTTTTCATAAATATTCTGCTGCAAAATTATGAACTACTCAACAAAGAAAATTTTAGGTCTTGGTGACATTTCGCCACAACCAGGTTTGGGAGAGGTGTACCAAAGTTCCAACAAATCGCGACCCCCCCCCCCCCCCCAAAAGTGCTCTCAATGTGGTCCACAACAAGTCTTAAGGCTGGCTCTGATTATTATTGACAAGTATTTCAGGTGACACAGTCAGAGACGTAACTAGAGGGGGACTGACGAGGCGCATGCCCCGGGCGCCAGATTATTTTAGGGGCGCTAAATTGACTAAATGTGGATGTTTACAAAAAAATATATTTTTTTTTTTTTTTTGTGTATATAAGGGGGGGGGGGATTAGGTGCTAAAGCCTGGTCTTGTCATAGTTAGAAAATGACCTAGTTACGTCCCTGGTGACAGTGACCTAGGATTTCAAACTTGGTGACACTTTAAACCTCAGTCATAGAACTTTCAAATTTTTTCCTTAATCATTTTGTTTCTAATTCAAACATTTTTTTTCTTTTTAGAGGAGGGGTATGGTGGGAACTTTGGAGAAAAAAGCTTTTTATATTGGCTCAATATATTTTGTCCTTTTTACCATTAAGAAGAAATTATATCAGGTGATAAAAAAATGCCGCGCAATTATATGCAAGAAAACACTAAAATTAAATAAGATAATTTTTCACAGGGCAAATGGGAGCAACAATGCTAGTGCAATCTTTACTTCTTTTATTCTTCTATGGGCAAATGTTATGAGATGAAAATAATGTGCAAATTGTGCTTGTATTCAACATCTTATTTAATTTAAATTTTCCTTCTAATAGAGCCATAATTTTCTGTTTAAACAGTTTTTTCAGCCGTGGGGGGGGGGGGGGAGTGGAGGGGGAAGGGTCAAAAGTCATGGAGAGGAATAACTGTATTTAGGCCCAATAAGTGTTTTGCTGTTCACTGTTTAAGAAATAATAAGAAATATTGTAAACCTAAAGCAGATGTTAAAAGATTGCTGCCCGATTTTACGCATTTAGCTAATTAGCATGACCGTTTTCCGCGTGCAAACGAAGAAATACATGAGATACAAATTCTTTTTTTAGCACATATAAACTGATTAGTATGTAGAGATAAAAATGTTTGAATTGAAAAAAGAAAAAGAAATGCTTATTTGGCTTTAAAAATAGTATTTAACTGTTTTGTCTTAGTATAGATTTTGTGAAATGACGCAGATGACTTTTTCTGTTTTATCTTATTTATTTTTTTTTTTTTTCAGTGGTGAAGCTAAATGCTAAACAAAGAACAATTACACATCATGGAACCCCAAATTCGTAATCCCAAAATTTGGAACATTTACAAAAAAAAAAAACCTTGATTTCAATGAAAAATCGGCAAGCCTTTTTTACTGGTTTTTTTTCTTTTGGAAATAAACATTTTTAAATTAGGAAAAATATAATTATAATGAACGTGTTTAAATAAAAATGTAGTTTTCATGAACGTGTCAGAAATTTTTTTTATATTTTAGATCGCGATTTCTGAAAAAGGGTTCACTTTCGCGATTAAGAGTTTTTATTAATTGTTGCTTTAATTCTAAGTTAATGTCATTAAATTTTGCTTATTTCTATCTTTTGTACTTTTATTATATTTATTATTATTGTTTTTAGACTGAGCGCTAAATTTTATGCGATATAGAAAATTCGTAAAACTGAAGTTCGGGCTTTCTTTTATTTTCCCGATAAGCTGATCTTTTATAATTAAACGTCTTTAGTAAGCGGTTAGAGAATTTAAAATCATGTCAGAATTTGATGATATTCTTTTCTTGTATTGTTTAATTAAAGAGGTTTTTAAAAAAAAACGGAAAAAGTATGGATTTTTCGATGTTTTGCCGCGAACGTAAGTCGACATTTACTTCTTTTTTTGTGCTAAATTTCTCGACTTATAAGAGAGAATATACTGTATTAAAATTGCTAATGACCAAATCTATGAGTTCTGGTGCTATTTACAAAAATTACCTATCAAAAATTATCAAAATTTACCCTATAAAGTTACCCATCCTAACTAAAAATAGCATAATTTAAGTTGCAGACATTCATATTTGTTTAAGGCTATACACTTTAAAATAAAAAAAGGCACGTGATGCGTCCCTCTACTACCCCTGGTTATTCCAAGAAGCTAAAGGGGAGAAGACAATTAGACAATGCTCTGGAGTTCTGAGAAAATTATTGGGGACAAATAAAGGTGGGGGGAAGGATGCCTGGATTGAAGTTTTCCTACTGCACTTCCTGCTTTGAAGACCGTTCGGCCGATGTTGGAACGGTCTGAATAGACCGCAGGGCGCATAGAAAAGGGAAGAAAGAGGCCTCCGGGAACAGCGCCCTGTCAAAATTGCTTAGAGTCAGCACTATTATTGGGGTTGATCGTTGATAAGGCATCAAAACTGGTATTCTTGATGAAACATCTAAATAATAAAATTGATTAAACTCTAGTCAACATTTTACGTGATATTTGTCATCTCTGTTTATATATTCAAGAAATTTCTATATACTCAAAAAATTATAATAGTCCAGACAACTTATTTGTATATATTCAAGAAATTATAATACTTGTCAAGAAATATAAGCTTTCTCTTCTGTTTCTTGTTGTTCTCTGTTTATTAAGCATACATTTTTAAATAAATATAATAAATTAATAAATAATTTTTAACTAGTAATAAATAATTATTTCAACTGAAAAATCTTAAAATTCTTTAAAGACATAAATAATCAACTGAATTCGTTACTGTATTTGTGTGCGCAAACATATTTTGCTTTAAAAAAATCCAAAAAAAAATTGATTTAAATCAAAAAAGTGCTATTTGTTTTAATTTTTTTATAAAAAATAAAAAAAATCACCAACCCTGCCTTGAACACAATTTAAAAGAATATAATCTACATTCCAAAGCATGCGCGTTACAAAGATATTTTGCTAATGGATGGGAGTTGAGCAGAGGGAGAATTTTAAATTGATATTAAGGGTAAAACCCTTCATTTTACAACGGCTGAGAAATTGTTACTTCTCAAAAACATAAATTATTAACTTCATTAAACAAATACATATTAAAATAAAAGTTTAAATTTAGAGAAAAAGATTTTGTCTTTATTCATATTCTCTTTATATATTAATTGTTCAGTGGAAATATTTATGTTCAGTGGAATTATTTGGAAATATTCAATGTTTGAATGTTTTACAGGAATTTCTTTAAAATTGTTTTAATGATTAAAAATAATATTGAGTTGAATTATTATGATTTAATATTTAAGAGCAAGCCTAAAAATCGAAATTCAAATGAATTATACTTAAAAGTAGTTAACTAGTAGTTAACTACTTTTTGAGAACAGTTAACTACTATTTACAACTAGTCTCAGAAAAAAGTAGTTAACTACTAGTTGCAACTACTTTTGTTTAGAGTAGTTAGTAGTTGGTAGTTAACTACTTCGACGAGTAGTTGCCGAACACTACATTTTAAGGATTTTAATTTTTGATTCCCAATTTTATTCTTCAATTTTACGTGCTTTATTTTCTTCCTTTTTTATCTCAAGTGCTTTCATATGATTTTTTGGCTTTCATCTTTTTTCTAGATTTTGTTATAAGCCTCTCACCCCCTCTTTTTCTTCTTCTGTTTTGCAGCAGTTGCAGATCCATTTACTTTACATAAAAAATTAGATTTTTTTTTTTTTAAATCTTAACAGCAACTAAAAACAGTACTAGCACTTTTCAGGAAAAATATGTCATCAATTAAAGGAAATGACGTTTGCTGCATAGTCATATGTTACGTTGGTCACAGCAGCACATACGCATTATGCAAATTACGATAAAATTTTTTAAAAAAACTGTTATAGATAGGTAAGAAACAAAGAGATAAACAAGATATAAGTTCTCGAAAACAATAATAGGTTTACAATAAAGAAAAATGTTATTTTTTTTTGAACAACATAAAATAAAAATTGTTATCAATGATAAGATTAATCAAGAATACATAAGTTTAATAATTTCCAAATCTTATAAGTTCTTCAAACTGCTTATGGTTTAAGCTTAAAATTAATGCAAGTTTTAAATTAATACACACATATACAAATTTACATAATAAGCAAGTCTTCTTCATTGCATTTTACTAAGAATTTGGAAGATTACACTATCATGTCCATTTGATATCGCTATTGCTGCCAGATTTAAGATACCAGGAGTGTTGAACTTTTTTAAAAGTAAAGTATGCATAAAATTAAAAAACAGATTGAAGCTGTAATTTACAATCTTTTAAATATTTTTATTTATTTATTCATTTATTTATTTTATCTTTTCTTTTTCTAAATTGGTTTAAAATATTAAACTTCATTAATTTTATTTTCATAATTATAATATGTGATATTACTTTCGAAAGTAAAAAAAGATAATATAAAAAACAAAATCGATTGTGGAAACAAAACATTTTATTTTTTACATTGAAAATACAAATTATTTTCCTTCTAAATTAGGATCTCTTGCCAATACAGAATCATCAAACAAGATTTTGAAAGTTGTACCTTTGTGCCAGTGAACTGTGACTTTTGCTGGCTGAAAGAAAGATTCAAACAAAAAAATTTAACACAAAAAAATCTACACAAGTTATTGTCACTCAATGTTTCAGAGAAACATATGGTAACATCATTTTTATTAATGAAAATCAGGGTTGTTAAAAAGGGGGGGGGGAGGGGTATATTTAAATGAAGAAAATGTTTAATTGTCAGAACTGACATTAACAATTTTTATCATTAAACATAAGATACTAAAGTTCAACTATTTATTATTTCAAAATAAGATCAGATTTACAAAATTAGTGAGATGGATTCACACAACAAAGATTATTTTTCAAATTCACATACATATTTTTCTACATTACTACTACATTATTCGAGCAAAAGCAACTAATACTACAAAGTTTCACGCATCTTCAGAAACAAACAACTGCAAAATTATTGTGTGTTTTTGTTTTAATTAAAAAAAGAAAGAAAGAAAGTTTTAGCAACAGAAGAAACAATCTTATTGCAAAGAAAAAAAAATTATATTTTTTGCAAACATTTGTACACTCTCAGTGTCAGTGTACATAACATATATTTTAACTGACCCTTTAATTAAATTTTACTAACAACAAAGTCTCACAAGTGTAAATAGTAAAGAAAATTAAGTCTTTCTTCTTTTTGTTCTATATTACTTATTTATTTACTCAGTTGTTCACTTTTTAATACAAAATTCTGTAGCAATATTAAGTTACTATTTTAAAATCTCAAAAAAATAAAAAACTGAAGAAATCACAGAAATCAAAGTTAAAAGCAAAAAATAGGAATAAAAACTCAGTCATGTGTAGCGAGGCTGCAAGGAATCCCTTTTTAAAATCCAGAAAAAAGTGAGCTTATAATTACAAAGACCTCTGATAAAAGCACTTCAGTCAGATCTTTGCTTTTCATGTTTATTATTCGAACAAAAGGTAAGTAGTTTACTTACTTCAAATAACTGGAGCTTTGATTTAAAATTAAATGGAGCATTAAATAAAACTTTAAATCCTTCAGACACTGTCATTTTCACTGGATAATTGCATACTTATGCTACACGCTAGCAGTTTTAAAGATAGTTAATCAAGAAATATGGGGTCATCATTAAAAATTAACACTAATACAAATTAATCAACAATATTTAATTTTAAGCAGATTTTTTTTGTTGTTTGTTTGAAAAATGGGTTTTATTTTTAATTTAGAAAATTAAGCATAGTTTGCATCTTAAAGCTAAACTTTAGTAAAATGCTATAATGCACTACCTTAATACCCTTAAATAGATTTTTAAAAACACATACATAAATATATCTATATATAAATATATATCTACATATCATTTAAGCAGTTTAGTAAAGCTGCTTAAAGATATGCTGCTTTTCTAAAGATTTAGAAATCTCTTTACAATTCAAAACAATATAAAAGTTGAACAATGCAAAGCATATGTACTTACAAAATTGCAACACACAAGAGTTGCTTCTATAATTCCGGCAATGAAAGCAGCACAGTTAAGACTTCCTAAAACAAGAGAGAGCGCATAGTCAAAATTATTACGAACACTGAACACTTCTCTAAGAGCATTTTTTTTAACCCTCTTCACTACATTAGGAAATGACACAGACCAAAAAATACAGCATTAGATTGTTCCTAAATACTGCAGTTGATTTCAACTTTGCATGATTTTTTATGACTTCCCATTGCCTTTTAAAAAATAAACAAAAAAATATATTTGAAGACATACACAATAATGGATTTTAAAATGTTCTTTCGTAGTGAAGTATTTAATCCTCCCGAGAAATTCTTATATTTTATAAAAAATTATTGAAATTGCAGATGAAATGGATACCCCAACAAACTATCCAACATCCAGCCTATCAGGCTATTTTTTAACTATCCGATCCGGCCACTGACTAAATTATCCAATATCCGATCTGGCACTGCAATAAATACCCGAGTATACGGCATATGAAGCAATATATCCAACAGGTTAGCTAGGTGAGAAAAAAGTAATGAGGTGTATTAGAGCATAATTGCAGCACTAGTAGTTTCAATTATGAAGAGACTTTTCCTCATAAACAACAGTAAGTTGTGATCAAGAAAGTTTTCCACACTATTCTCCGCTTTAACATTAAACACTTGTTTTTGAATTGTACTTTCTTTTTACATTAATTCTGCTTCTTCACGATACGTGAGATGTCCAGTGTCTTAAGCTATAGGGCACAAGCATCCCATGCCATAGAAAAGAGTTTAAATCTCAACCAAGACATGGGATCAAGAGATGGACAACACATCACATCCAAGAGGAGGAGGGCAAAGGGTGATTGATTCTTCTCCACTTATCAAAAAGAATACAGAATTTTGCATTTGATCTTGAGAATTAAAAAAAAAATCAGCAGATTTAAGTGCTCTTTTTTTTTTTTTTTTGCCTGACTGTTGATATATTCACCATGGGGACAGACATGTGAGTGCCATATGGCTCTAAGTAAGGTCTTTGTGGCAGACGCCACATTTGCTTTTCCTTATTCTGTAATCATTTTTAACATTTTCATTGAGAGGGGAGGAGAAAAAGAAATAAACCAATTACAATGACAGAGGCTCTGATAAACAATTTTCTTGTCACTTCATAAAAGGTGAACAAGAGGCAATTCTATGGCAAATGCAGACTACTGGGCAGTAGGAATTGTCATACATATGGGAGGGAGGAGCTTTTATGGCCGTTGTTTTGAGGGTGTACAAAAATAAATTTACTTTCTTCTATAGAAGAAAGTATTGTATTCGTAAACATTTTCGAATTTCGATAGATTTACACGTTTTGAGGTGTGTTGAACCTATTTTGACCAAATGTCTGTCTATGTATCTGTAGGTGGATTGAAAGAAATTTGGAGCACACATGGACCCTGATGGGAACTGGTGCCGATTAGTTTTTGGAGCGAATCCATTTGAAGGAGGTGGAGAAATCGAATGTTTTTCTCGACTAGCGTGAGTGCTATATCTCAAGCAGTAATGGCAGAATTCAAACAAAATTTGGTATACAAGTGAACCTCAATAGGAACAGGTGTTGATTACATTTTGATACCATTCGCTTCAAGGGAAGTGGAGCAATCAACTTTTATTAGTTTTTTTGTGAGGGTTGACACTAAAGTTAGAGAACAAACTTCCCTGGCTTTTCCAGATTTCTCAGGTGATTTCAGAAAAAATTCCAAGTTGACCGAGGTCAACTAAATATAATTGCGAGATATTTTCCTCAGAATATCTATTGACTGCAGTTACAATGTCAACAACATCATATAATTTTGTCCGAATGTTTGTATCAATTTAATGAAAGTTGTAATTTTGAGATATTTTGCCAAAATGAAAGCATATGATATGATAAATTTTCAGTAATAAAGCTAAAACTCCAAATTAAAATTCCTTAGCATGTTACTAGTAAATAGCATATCATTCAGTCATTTCTTTTAAATAGCCAGTTAAAAAATACAATTTTTACTTAAAAAAATAAATAAATAAAATAATAAAGTGCTTACTGTTTTAAAATTTAATACTTTTCCAAAAAAAAACTATCAGTAATTTATTAATAACTAAAATCACAGTTCATAAAAAAATAATTATTAAAATTTAAAAATTAAATAAGCCATTTGAATATAGCAAGTTCATAAATAATTTGCAACTTTCATAATAATTGAAATATTTTCAGGATGCAAACAGACTGAACTTTCAAGAACAGCAAGCAATTTTCCACAAAGTATATGATGTTGATATGCTTCTGAAAAAATGTATGTAATGAATACAAGTTAAAGTGGTGAAAATTCTATTTCAATGCATTATACAACCCTTAAATATTCAAGATTATTATTCAGATCTTCAAAATAAATCAAAATTTCTTTTCTGCATTTATTTTATTGTTGATCTACTGTTTTAAATAACCAAAGGGAACATGGAAGATGTTTGATTGTTTTAAATAAATCTCAATTCTTTTCATTAATTGAATTTTTCACTAATTCAACAATACAAGTTTGCAAGAAATCTCTCATGATACAAATTTAAATATATAGAGATTGGTGGTGGAAAGGAGAGAAATGTAAAATTTTCTGCTTGTGAACATTTATAAAGTTGTCTGAATTGTGGCATAATTATGCTTTCTTCTGCATAAAACTTTGGGGCTTGCCTTGCGAGGTGATAGCAGCTCAAATTATTATTTTATTTCCTAAGTTAAATTATTATTTTATTACCTTTGAAAAATAGCAGAAAAGTTGGTGAATCCTTTTAAATATTTTTAATGAAAATAAAAAGAAATTTTATTTGTTTATTTTATATCAACACATAATGACTAATTAAAGTGGTACAAAATGGCAAATTCTAAAGACAATATATAAAGGAAACAGAAATATTTTTTTTAATTAATTATATTATTCAAAAGACTATGCATTTTGTAAAGGATTCTTTTAAGCCCAAACAGTTCATAATTTTCAATAAATAAAAATTTTAATAAAACATAAATTTATTTTCAGATTCTCAAGCATATTATAATAAGTATATCAGAAAAACATACCTTTGTCTTTTGGTACTGATATATATTTATTTACCAGAGGATCTTTCTCTATAATAAAATCTAATAAAAGTTGAGAAAAATAATTTTCCAATCGCTAATTAACAATATAAATTCAAATTCTAAAAGAAAACCTTTCAAATAATTTTGCGTTATTATAAGCACCAATTTTCAGGCCTCAATTATGAAAAAATCTAATTTCACATCAATCAAAATAGTCTAGTGCTTATACTTGTTAAATTTTTGAATTTTGATTTTTAATAGTATGTTGATCATAGGTTAAGCCAGCACTTAAAAAATGGTCCCGACTTTTTTTTAACAACAGAAATTATTGCAGTAATCTTGATTGTTTGTTTGTTTTTTTCTATGTTTATGCTAAAAAGCATTAACAGTATGTATTCTGCCAGATAAAGTTTCTTTCTTTCATTTTTTTATCGAGGGAAAATGGATCTCTTGAAGAAATTCTATGAGTGGCAGCTCTGCATTTGCACAATGAACAGGATAAAACCAGGAAATTTTGTATCAGGCAACTCAACGATGGTTACACAATAAACAGAGAGTGTAACAAACACCTCACCCTCTCATTTCTCAAAGCAGCAACTGCAATCCCAGAATTTTAAAATTTGTACCTAAAACCACATGTCAATAGAGGATATCCAACCCCCCCCCCCCCCCCACCTCAAAAACGGTGATAGATACGGAAAGGTTATAAAACAATGAAATTAGCTGCAAGCAATCGTACTCACCCGAAGACCCCCCTCAAAATAAGGGTTTAACTACGCCACTGCATAACACATGTTGATAGTTTAACAGGCTGGCTACAGGGAACCTCTAAAGCAAAATTGCCTGACTTTTGCCAGATTTCCAAAGATTTTTCAGAAAATTTCTCTGATTGAATATTTTATATATATTATGTATATATATATACATACATACATACACACACAAGAGATAAAAAGCAGACCTATTCAAAACACAAATGAATATTACATTAAAATATTGGATATAACAAAATTTACAGCAAGTAAAATTTTCCAAACTTTAATTTTATTCTTTTGAAGAAGAAGACAGAGGCATTGTTCCAGCAGTCAAAAAATTTTCCAGCACGAAAATAAAGTATGAAATTAGTTTTATAGTAGTTCTAGGGAAAGACAAAAGGCTTTTTTTTAACCACTTAATACTTGTTAAAAATTTAATGTTCAGCAAGCACAACATTTCTCTTAATTTTGCTATTTAACTAAACTTTATGCTTCTTCTTCTCAAGCACTACAGCCGGTTACCAGCCAAGGCTGTCTCAGTCAGCTTCGACTATCTAGATCTACTTGCTGCTATAGTCTTCCATCAGTTAACACCCAAGTCCTTCCACCACTTTTCCAACTTATCTATCCACCTTGTTCTCAGTCTTCCTCTTTCCCCCTCTGGAGTTTGAAGAGTTAACTTCTTAACAGAACTTTATGCTATTCAACATAAGTAATTGAGGGGTGAAAGAGTAATTTCTTGAAAGAAGAATGAACATGCATAACTTTCAAAATTCTTTTCCGAAATACTAAAATTTTTAAATGATGTATTTTTTTAAGATTAAAAAAGTATTTAATTTTATTAGGCAATACCAGCTCCAGAAAAGACTTTTGATCAAAGATGAAACACTTCAGAATTAATGCCAGTGTGTCAAAAAAATTGAACTGTGCAAATGAAATAGGTAAATCTCTTAATCTACAGCGTGATAATCTATTCAAAGATTTCATATGCGTACTTTATAAGAAATGAAATAAAAGATTTTTAAGTATATTTTATTTTATTATTTATTTTTTTATTTTAGATTAATTGCCGATCTTTAACATGTGCTTCCTGCGCAGAATCAATTTATATGATGAATAAATGTGTTTAATAGTAATAGTTTTATCGCCATGATGAAGGCAAAACTTGTGCATAGTTAATTATTTTTGTTTTCTGACTTTTTAAAACAGATTACTTAACAGTTTCTTTCTTTATTTCAAGTATTTTAAACGATTTGAAGAATTACACATGCATTAAAAAAATGAAACGAAAAATAAAGAGATATTATCTTTGATGTTTGAAAGTTCGCCCTTACAACCATGATTCACGAAATTTCGATTAAAAATTTCAAATTAAAGTTTTAGTGAAAATAAAAAGAACTTTTGTTTACCTTTTAACAAAGCACAGAAAAACTCAAAAGTTTGAAAAGTCCAGTTTCTATCGCAGGTGCAAAAAGATGGCACTTTTCAATATGTGGACCACAAATGAATTGAATACGGCAAATAAAAGAACTTTGCTGGTTAAAATAATTTTAGATTGATTAATATAAACGATTACATATAATATCGTTGGAGCTTCGCGATAAAGGAAATTTTAAAAATTTCCTGATTTTTGGAAATTTTTGCAAGTTTCCAAAATGCCTTTACCCTGATTTTTCCAGAACATTAGATTTCCCTGACATTTTTCTGATCTCCCTGATTTTCCGGTTCTGTCGCCAGCCTGTTTAATAAAGGCAAAAAAATTCAAAATGCCTGTTAAATTTCAAGTTATATACACACAATATGTACTACACATATATACACTTTCATAACATGTTTGTTAAATTTCAAGTTATAAAGTCACAACTTCCTTTTTTTCATCTTAAAGCAAATTTTTATCATTATTCAAACAGATAGAGCAGAATAAAAACTTGGAAATGGAGGGATTTTTGCCAATTTGAAAATTGTTACCAGGTATGCCAAAGTACTTGGTTTGATGAAAAAAAATGGAATTTTAGTATGTAACCAGATTACCATTACCCTTGTTAAAGTGAGTGTTTTGTATACATTTTTGTGAATTCAATACCAACTTAAAATGTGAAGGATACATGTTTTTTTATCATCATTAGCATGCTCAAGTTTATCAGCTTCTTTCCCAAAGAGATTCTGCAAAGAAAAAAAATCATGAACGGGTAATTTTTCCCATTTTACAATCAATTCAAAATATAGTGGCTCAATGTTTTAGTATATTTAAAAAGCACAAAAAATGTTTTTTTTTTTGAAAGACATAATAGGGGGGGGGGGGAGTTAACAACTTCAAATTGTTATCACTTAAAAGAAAAAAAATCCTGATCAGAAAAAATTCAGTTTGAAAACAGCACAGGAATAAAATTTCTGATTAAAAAATTTAGTGTACTGATTTGATGAATTACTTTTACAATTTTTATAAATAAATACAAAAGCAAATAACAGTTTGACTGTAGTTGTAAAAGTAGCTGAAGGTATGCTGTACATAAATTTAAAAGTGAGGAGGTACACACTTAATAAAAATTTTACAAAGGAAGATTGACTGGTATCTTAGTTAAATGCAAAAAAACACAGAGCATGGCAAAGTTAATACTGTGTTTCCAGAAGATATAAACTATATACTACTGCATACCCTTCCAATACAGTACTCATTATGTGTGCATAATGGTGTTTTAAATTGCTAGCAGTCCAAACATGTTAGACTGTAAAAATCAATGTTTGTACCCCTGAGAAATAAGAACAGACTGCAACAACTTCATTGCAATCCTGTACGTAGGGTAGTATTTATTTAAACAACTTACTCAACATTGATCCCAAAAAAAAAAGCATACTTTTAATTTAGCATTAAAAGTACTAGCAGTAGGACATAAAAATAAAAACAACCATTAATAATAATAGGGCTAATTCAGTATTTTTTGAAATCAATTATTTACTTATTAGAATTACTGAACAACAAATATTGGGAGGGGCCACACAGGTCCTTCCATTTTTCTAGTACAATAACCCCCCGTTATATCGCGCCTCGTTATATCACTCATTCGGATATATCGCGGGCTTTTTTTGTCTCCGAAGATTTTAAGTTTGAGCTCTCAAAAGTAAAAATATTGAATTTCAGATTAAAGCCCTTTTCCCCCATTGAACAAAGCCATCGAACAGGAATGTTTTCCTTTCTTCTGAATTCTTCTTTGCTGCAGTTAAAAGCTGCAACCATTCTCCTCCCACTCCCCAACTTATATGCTTACAGAATGATTCTGCATCCATTTCTAGATACCTTTCAGTAAAAAAAGGATTCACACTTGGCTGAAAAAAATTCAAATTATACCTGCTTAACCAAAAAAGGGAGAGTGATAGGTAAAGGAATTTTCTGGAAAGAAAATAGTTACCTTTATCTTTGACATCGTTTTCTCACCATGCTCAGGTCCACTCAATTTACTTGTACTTTTTGAGTTATTTCTAACGACATCGGTTTTTTTGCTGTCCCCCGGCAAGCGTGATATAACGAAGGGCTACTGTATTAAAACCAATGGTACCCAGGCAGGTTAAACCGCCAACCCCCCCCCCCTTCCCCGATTATGCCCTTGTTGTATAAAAGGAGTACATTAGTATCTGTAACGCTTTTGACAATTCGTTTCCATAGGCATTATAAAAAGCGAGAAAACTAAATTAAAATAATATCAAAAAGAACTCATACACACTTTAGATATTTATGTTAAACATTTTCAAAGAGAAAATTTTGATTTTTGTTAAGGATGCAAAAAGATTGCACGTTTCACTTTATGGAAACTTTGTAGGATTACATGTTTCACTTTGCAGCTGTGAAAAAAAATTTTTAAAAAGCTTAAGTAGAAAAACAAATAACTGATCATTGTCAACAATATATACATAAACTTCACACCTTTTTTTAATTTTTAATAATAATAATTTATTTATAAGAAAACAAATGGATTTTTGAATTTTCACTGAAATTTCCATGGGCAGAAGCCACTTGGCTTATTTTCAAAGACAATCCTAGACGTTTGAGAGGGACTCCACCATGGTGCTCTGAATTTTAGCCCCTGCATAATATTTCATCAAATAACCTTTTCTTTGTTTTTTTTTTGCATGCATTATTAATTGTAGTTTTGTGCAAGCAAAACTGTAGATGGCAAAAAATATCCAACTTTTGTTTAATTGTGCTGTCTTCCCCTACATATACAGGGGTGCCCACCGGAGGGAGAGAGATGGTGCAGACTGAACATATATATGTGTGTGTGTGTGTGTGTGTGTGTGTATGTCTACAGGGGCCATGCCAGAGGCAATTCAGGTCTATGTTCAGACCCTTCACAAAATTTGAACTAACCAAAATGGACCATTCACAAAATTAGTCGGTAAAAACGGATCTTTCACAAAATTCCAAGCTACCACGAATACGTTTCACAGAATTTTTTATTAAATAATCGGCAAGTAATATTCACAAAAATATTTCATGAAAGAAAATCACAACTTTTTAAAAGCTAAAATAATTTAAAATGTTGAAAATATGTGTAATATTTAAAAAAAACACACACACACACACACAAAATTACCCCTACATGTGAAGAAAAAATTTGAGTTCAAAACGTTCTGATTGTCAATTCAATGTGATAAAAGCAATTGTGAAATTTAAATCAAAGAGTCATTATTCTAAAAAGTAAAATACAACATATATAATGCAAATTTTTCAAAAGATTAACACAGATTGATTTACAACTTATTTATTTTCGTCGTTATTGTATTCTGTTAAAGGACACTCTTAGCATGAACTGAATGTGACATAATTCATCATTAAATGTGCATCACTATAATAAATTTAAATTTTGCGTAAAACTCTTAAAATTTATCAATTGTGAAAAATATACCTTCCATAAGGTAGTTTTTATAAATATTAATATATTCAGCAATTTTGTCTCTCTCTTGAAATTTCTTTCCCGCACAAATAAGACATCAACCATCCGTTGCCCTACATGATACCCCATTTGAGATAACCTAAAAAGGAAAAATATGCATTATACCTCATATCTACCATTTAAAATTAATTTTAAACTCAAGTTACTTTTCAGCTTGTTGATTTAAACAAATCTTTAAAAATAATCTTAAATTTCTTTTTAAAAGAAAATCAAACTAATATAGACACATTTTCTTTAAATAAATACAAATACCAAAGTGATGACCGGTAACAGGCTCAGGGCCCAGGTAGGCTGGTCATAGTCAATTTAACAATCCCCAATGAACATCAAGAGCCTTCTTAAAAGTGTTTACACTGCAAGAAACAGTCGCTTCCGGTAAACCATTCCACTTGCATACAATCTTGTGTTCCAATCCCCATTTCTTATTGTGTACCAAATACTTGAAATTACGTCCAGCCTCACAATATAAAATCCTGTCGGGATCGCAATCAGTCTCTTTACATCGCTGAAAATGGGCTTGCTTATAATTAAGAGCTTCTTTCACCTCCATAGAGAACCCCATACGCCAAATTTTTGTGCAACCCTGTTTTGTTCCTATAAAGAACATAATCCCTCATCGTTTACTCCAATTTTCCCTTAAACTCTTCCCACTCAGTATTGTAAAATACATTCAGGTTGTGTAACAAAATAACTCTGAATGTAATTTTAACTAAACTCCATTTAAAGAAAGATCTGAGCTTCATTTTACACAAATTAACAATAGCAACATAAATAGACATAGTATAGTTGCAAATTGTAAGCAGTATTGTATCTAATTGAAAAAAGGACAATGAAGACCAGCCTTTTTTTAAAAAAAGGCCAGTCTTTCCCAATAAAACCGGGCAATCAAGTCTTTTTTTTAAAAAGCCGGCTTTTTTGCAGCCCTGATATCCAGCGATACTTATTACATCCGTATCATTATCCATAATCCATATAATTTCAGTGTTGTTGTTGCTCATCTCGGAATCGTCTAGTAAGCTAGACGACTCCCATGAATCCGAACACTTCCAAAAAGTCCATAAAAAGACTGGGGTCTTGCAGGATCTCTTCTTTACTGAACCCCAGGCGGTCAGGATATGCGCAGGAGAGGCCATGTCCGTCGAGCACCAATAGCATTCAGGATAAGTTTTTTGGCTCTGGTTGAAAGTAAGGGACCTAGTGTGGCCACTCAAGAAGTGCGAAAAGGCAGTTTGATGGGCTCTTGGCCTAAGATTAAAAGATTTTCCCGTTTTTTTTACAAAATACCAAGAGTGGTTGGGAGGAGTTTGTATGGTCTTGTTTAGTGTTATTTTTGCCAGGGAAGAAATTTCGCTGAAGGTAAGCTTCCCACAGTGATGAGTATCGTCTTCAGCGGCGGATTTGGCCAAGAAGTCGGCTTTCTCATTCCCCTCAACACCAACATGTGATGGAATCCACTGAAAGTGGATTCCATCACATGTTGGATGGAATGCTCGAGTGAAAGCCTGTCAATTAGGTCTAAAATATCAAGACTGGTCTGATCTCCGATAATATCTCTATTGGAGATATGCTGGATTGAGGCACGACTATCAGTCAATATCCAAATATCTTGAAAATGATTCGCCCGAGAAGCAAACTGCAAGCCCTTTCTGATAGCAATAAGCTCTGACCTAAAAACTGAACAGTTGTTGGGGTTTTTGATCTTGAATTCTATAGCACCTGTAGGAGTGGGAATAAACACTCCACTGCCAGAGATTCCTCCTTCACCTCTGCTACCATCTGTGTAATATCTTTAGGGAAGCACGAGGAATATTCTCGATAGTCTCCAAATTTTGATGAGGTCTGGGATCTCAGAATTTTTTGTCACACTAGTCAAAAGTTCCTCATGAAAGTGTATCCCATCTAGTTCAAGTCCTCCCCTATGGCTGCTCAGGGAATGGGGCTCCACATCAGAAGAAGGCAAGTTTAGAGATTTCGCATAGGAGAATGGGCTGTTGCTTCAGACGTCGATTGTCAGTACAATTCTGAAGGTAGATGGAGGTTCTATGCTGCTCGCCAAAACTGTAAAGCTTGTTATAATATTTTGTTAAAAGATAAGTTCTTTTCATTGATAGTGATGGTAAGTTGCTTTCAAAAAGCACTATATCATTTGGACAGCTATGCATAAGACCAGTAATGATTCTAGCTGCACTAAGCTGCACGTCTTCAAGTTTACGGAGATTAGAGTTGGAAGCACGGGAGAAAATCGGGAAGCCATATTCCAGGATCGGCCCGACAAGAGAAATATATGTAGTTCGCAGAGTACTGGCTTCAGCTCCCCAGTCTCTACCAGATATAAACTTTAGGATGTTAAATATCTTTCTGAACTTGGCCACCTGACCTTCAATATGTTTATTGCTTGTAATTTCTTGATCCAAGGTGTAACCAAGATATTTAGCATTTTTGACATAACTAAGTTGATTGTCATTCATGAAAATTTCAGGTTGGTAGTTGAAAAGTTGTCTGTTAGTAGTGAAGAAGGTTGCCACCGATTTCAAAGTATTAAAGGTAAGTTTGTGATGCTTGGCAAAAGTATGGGTTTCCTCCATAGCACGATTTAGTCTCAGCTCAATATCCCTTATAATTGCTCCTGAATGCCTCACTATGACATCATCAGCAAAGATCCCCACACTACAGTGCCTAGCAATTTCCTTCTCCAATCCAGCGATGTAGAGAGAAAACAGAATAGGGCTCAACACTGAGCCCTCGTGAGCCCTGGGGGACACCCTGTTTAAGACTAAAAGGATCTGATAAAGTGTTGTTATATTTGACTCTGATGGATCTGTCTCGAAGGAAATCCGAAATCCAGGGCAGGGCTTTGCCCTTTATGCCAAAGGAGTCATGGAGCTTAGTGATCAAAAGTTGATGCCAAACTCTATCAAAGGCTCGGGACATGTCTAAGAGGGCCGCAACTGTATGATTAGTTGGCTTCTTATTTTGTGCATCACGGCAGACAAATAGGATTTGATCTATTGTGCTATGTCCCTTTCTGTATCCATACTGCTCCTTCGGTAGTAATTTTCCAATGCTCAGCTGATGCTTCAACCTGCGCAGAACAAGTTGCTTCATTAGTTTGCTCATAAAAGAGGTTAAGGCAATGGGTCTGAAGCTTTCTGTTGAGCCAGAGTCTTTTCCTAGCTTTAAGATGGGAACAACCGTAGCTCTCTTCCATTCACGAGGGAGTCGAGTCGACCTAGTTTCCAGGAAAGATTAAAAAGATCTAAGAGTCTCTGCATACCCAGAGGTCCAAGGTGACTGATCAAGGAACCATGAATGCCATCAGGGCCAGGGCTTTTACGAATATCCATAGCTCTTAATGCAAAATTAAGCTCTCTCAAGGAAAATTCTTTATTAAAATAAAATTCCCCGGTATGGGAAGTTTGGCAATTATGTATTAATCTTTTAGATTTGTGTTTGATCGCGATATCATTGTGGTTGAAATCCAATTTGCTTATACTCTTGTAATATTCTCCCAATAAGTTAGCCGCCTTCTTGTCATTATGTGCGACCTCATCATTAGACGCAAGAACGGTGTTGAAAGTCACACTTTGTGGTTGACAATTACTGAGTGATCGCACAAGGCACCATAACTTGGTGTTAGGAGTTCTGGCATCAATGTTACTGCAAAGGTTTTCCCAAGTGCTTCTCTTTAGATTTATGTATGATTGTTTGATGTGTGCGTTGAGTCTATTGAGCTCCATCCTATCTTCCACATCACAAGATTGGGAGAATTTTTTGTGCAGTGCATTTCTTCTAAGAATAAGGTCTCTCAGCTTGGGATCCCTATGCAGAAAGAAAGATTTTAGATGTTTGAAGTTACCTCTAGAGATAGATTGGTGGCAAGCATGTAGTATCATCTCTTTAAAATTATGCCACTCTTTTTCTAAATCTTCTGTAAATGTTCCATTGTTCATAGCATTCTCAGTTAGCTGTCTAAAGCAATTCCAATTTGCTTTTTTGAAATTCCAAAAGTTTCTGTGAGCTATTGTAGTCTTTCTCTAATTCCAATAATTTCCAACTCCTCAGCTGCGATAACACATTTCAGTTCATCCCATCTTATTCCTGATACTGTAAGCATTAGTATACAGAATCCCCAATTGCATGCCCAAATTGCTTGTCTTTAACATTTTATTTTATGATGCCTCAAATCACTACTAATAATGTTACTATAGCTTAATATTCTACCCACATTCTTAAAACCTTCAGAACAGAAATCCACTCCATGACATTCTTCTATCTCAGTAAAATACTCCCCACCCAAAATTAGCTGTTTGATTCTGAAGCCTCCAAAATCATATCACTATCCTAAATGGTTCCCCTAAAACTAAGATGCAAACCCTCTCTAGCAACTCAATCACGCTGACAAGAACTTCAAACATCAACAAGCCTGATTGAATTCTTTTCACTTCCACAATAAAGATCTTTAAATATTTTAATGCATGAAGTTTTTTGCCTATCTTTACTGTTTTTAAAAAAAAAAAACTATTTTTTCTTTCTTTTCTATGCTACCATTCTTAGTACTTTTTTTAAATGCTACATTTTGCATTTGCAAATCAAAACAATTTAACCTAATAATCAGAAAATAAAATACAGCAAAATGAAATTTGAAAAAAAAAAATAAATAAATAAACAAATAAATAAACAACCAAATACATACTTGGTTTGCAGCTCAGGAACTGATAATACTCTATTTTGACAGTACTGAACTATTTCAGAAAACAGAAGAGCATATGTACTAATATTTATCTATAAAAAATATACCAGAATTAGTGAATTCTTTAATGAAGCATTCATGTGAACTAGAGCTGGACAATATCAAGATTTTATTATACAGTCTATATAACACTATATGTGGCTCCCATGACTCTAAGCCATTTGACAGGGCGCTGCACCCGGCGGCCTCTTTCTTCCTTTTTTTATGCGCCCTGGGGTCTATTCAGATCATGCCGCATCGGCCTTCAAAGCATTAAGAGCAGTAGGAAAACTTAAATCCAGGATCCCCCCCCCCCCCCACACCTTTATTTGTCCCTACCAGTTTTCTCTGAAAGCCAGAGCATTATTGTCTTCTCCCCTTCAGCTTCTTGGGGTAGTAGACAGGAGCATATAATACTGTGACATCTGTATAATATCTGTAGTCCTGGTAGTAGAAGGGACGCATCACGATGCCTTTTTTTCATTTTACAACTGTGTATAGCCTTAAACAAGAATGGCTGAAAGTTAAATTATGCTATTTATAGTTGGAATGGACAGCTTGCGACCCACTACCTGCCGATAAGGTGCAGCAAATTGGAAAACTCCCGATTTTTCAAAGAAAAATAATCGAACAAGAAAACATTTTTTTATGTTAAAACATATTTAGGGACCTCAAATCCTGCACACTCGGGGCGACGATCTCTCCGGATTTCTTATCCTGATTCAAAAAATTTTGTAAATAGCATCAGGACTCATATAATTTACCATAAGGATTTCATTCATTAATAGCATTTTTTAATACTGTATAAACTCGCTTGTAAATTGAGAAATTTAGCACAAAAAACAAAGTAAAGGTCAATTTACGTTCTTGACAAAACATCGAAAAATCCAGACTTTTCCCGTTTTATTTAACCTTATTAATTAAACAATACAAGAAAAGAATTTCATCAAATTCTGACATCATTTTATATTCTCAAGTCGCTTACTAAAGACTTTTAATTACAAAAGATCAGATTATCGGAAAAACTAAAGAATACCCGAACTTCAATTTTACAAATTTGCTGTATCGCGTAAAATTTAGAGCTCAGTCTAAAAAAGAATAATAATAAAAACAATAAAAGTACAAAAAATAGAAAAAAAAGGAAAATTTGATGATATTAACTTAGAATTAAGGCGATAATTAATAAAAACTCTTAATCGCGAAAACGAACCCTTTTCCAGAAATCGCGATCTCAAATATGAAAACTTTTTTGGACACGATTATGAAAACTGTACATTTTTATCTTAAACATGTTCATTACAATTCATTTTTTCTTATTTTTAAAATATTTATTTCCAAAAAAAAAAAGGTAAAAAAATGCTTTCCGATTTTTCATTGAAATCAAGATTTGTTTTGAAAATGTTCCAAGTTTTGAGATTACGAATTTAGAGTTCCATGATGTGTTGTTCTGGGATTAGCGTTTAGCCTCACCACTGAAGAAAAATATAATGAAATATAACAGTAAACGGCACTGCCGTCATTTCACAAAATCTATATATAAGACAAAACAGTTAAGTACTATTCTCAAAGCTAAATAAACATTTCTTTTCTTTTCAATTTAAACATTTTAATTTCTACATATAAACGCTTTTCTTCGTTTGCACGCGGAAAACGGTCATATGCTAATTAGCGAACTGCATATAATCGGGCGGCAATCTTTTGGCATCTGTTTTAGGCTTACAATATTTCTTATTATTTTCTAAACAGTGACAGCAAAACGCTTATTAGGCCTAAATAGTTATTCCTTTGCAAGACTTTTGACCCCCCGCCCCCTGAAAAAAACTTTGTTTAAACAGAAATTTATGTCTCTACAAGAAAGAAAATTTACAAATTAAATAAGATGTTGAATACAGGCATAATTTGCACACTATTTTCCTCTCATAACATTTGCCCATAGGAGAATAAAAGAAGTAAAGATTGTACTAGCATGTGGATCCCACTTGCCTGTGAAAAATTATCTTAAGTAATTTTAGTGTTTTCTTGCATATAATTGTGCAGCATTTTTTATCACCTGATATAATTTTTCTTTTAACGGTAAAAGGGACAAAATAAAAAGCTATTTTCTCCAAAGTTCCGACCCCACGTGTCCTCTAAAAGGAAAAAAAAATGTTTAAATTAAAAACAAAATTATTAAGAAAAAATTTGAAAGCTATATGATTGATTTTTAAACTGGCACCAAGTTTGAAATCCTAGGTCACTGTCACCTGAAATACTTGTCAATAATAATCAGAGCCAGCCTTAAGACTTGTGTGGGCCACATTGAGAGTACTTTTGTGGGGGCAGCCAGGTGGAAATAGATCTATGTATGCTTAGATAATTTTAGTTTAAAATAAAAGCTCTTGTTATTTTCTAAATTTGGGAACTGAGTTCGCAAATTGCGAAACTGCTCGCAGGTGAGCGCGCAGCGAGGGAATTTTTCTCCCGGAGGACATGCAGCTTGTGACAAAGCGTATTGGTCAAGTTTCTCACAGAAAAAAAGGCTTTGTCGGCGACAAACATCCCAGAGAAGAGATACGTATCCCTCTAGGGCCTGAGTGTGATGTGGTTGATCATTTGACAAATGACTAATTAATTGGAAAAGGTTAGGACTTAATTTGTTTCCTAGAAAGGACCAGGAGTCCCTATTGTGTGGGGTAGTTTGCTCCGTATTTGACCCCTAACGGTTCGACCTTCCACTCATATTGAGATGGATAACCCATAAACTCTTAATAAAAAGTTGAATACTTTACCAATTTTGAGAAATCGTTCTAGTTTTAGCTAATGAAGCCGAAACCCTAGCTGCCAAATTCAACATAGAGGTAAAAACACCTAGAGTGTGTAAATTTCAAAAGAACCACCCAAATATAGCCAACAAAACAACTGAAGAATATTATAGAATCACGATTTTTAATTCCTACCTAGATGATCTGATATCGTCACTTAATGAGCGCTTTTTGCCTCATAAAGATACATTTCTTCCTAGAGAAACCTTATTCCCCAACACGCTGTTGAAAAGAGTTTTCAAGACACAGAACCGTGCATCTTATTCATTCTATGAAGATGATCTTCCTTAATATAAAGATGTGATTGAAGGTGAATGGGGGGGACTATAAGATGAAGTGGAAGTCTGCGGAATTGCTGCCGAACTCGGCGATTGGGTCCCTTTACCACCTACCATTTTGCTTCAAATACTGTCCTTCCTACCAGTATCAGCAGTTTCAGCTGAGCAAAGTTTCTCAACTTTAAGGAGATTAAAAACTTACCTCAGAAGCACGAATAGCTAAAATTTTTAACTGGATTGGCTTTACTCAATATACATAGACACTGTTCAGTATCAGATGACATGGTAATTAACAAATTTACCAACAGAGTTTTGTTAGAAAAGTAATGGTAACTTTGGTTTTTGCTCAAATACTATTTTTACACGTACTATTAAACTTTAATTGAAATATAAGTTCTCATTTCTTTATTTTAAAAACCATTTGTTTTTCAATTAATCAAGGTATTTCTCCTGAATGCAGTTTATGCAAAAAACATTAAGATACCAAAAAAAAAAAAAAAAATTTTTTTTTTAATTTGATTAATTTTGATTTGATAATTATTGGGAAGGATATAGTTATCGTTTTCGAATGTAACATTTATATTTCTCAGCCCTCCCTGAAAAAAAATCCTGGCTACGCCCCTGGGGGCACCCGAATACATATGAAACGTGCATAAATGATACATGTATACTTATATATTTTTCAAAATGAAAACCTATAATTTTGAAGTACACATGCAAAATTTGGAACCTTGCTAAACCTGCTAGCTTTTTTGTTTAAACGCTTAAATTTTTTGCATGGAAAAATATAAGCACAGGTGCTTTAATGGGGGGAGTAATTTTTTTTAAGCACGACTCAAGGGTGCGCTTTTTGAAGAAAACATAACGCCTTTTTAAGAGTTCCCCCTGGCGGCCCTTTCATCCTGGAGTCAGCACTAGTATAAAATCTTGATTAAGATATGTTTCAATTATAGAACCATAAATTAAAATGTAGAAGCATCAATTTTCCTCTTCATTTATTTCCTATCAATATTTCTAGCAAAAGGCTTATGAATTAGCAATAACGCACCAGAACATCACTCTCACCTTCCCCCTAAGGTATTATAATCCTCCCTAAGTATAAATCAACAGCAGTTTCACCATACCTACGTATACACTCTGAAGTTCCAAGGTTTTCGCCCTTTTGAGAGGTACAGTCTGACCCTGCTTTTTCTGACTGCAATACAGTCATCCAGGGTAACTTTGACCCATAGGGGTTAAATGTGAACCATGTCATATTTTTTAGTATATTTGACTTGATTTAAAAATTAGAGTAGAAAACTGAATACAGCACTGAACCTTCTAGTTTCTTTTTTTAGTTAAATATACTTAAACATATAACGTGGTGGTTAAACATATAATGTCTTAAACAAAAGTTACCCTGAATGACTGTGCTATCTCAAATAGCATTAATATGAAAGTGAAGATCATGATACTGGTATAATATCGATATTTCGTGATATATCGCCCAGTCCTAATGTGTACCCACAAGAATAATAGAAATGAAAAAGTTGATTAGGGACCCAAGTTAGATGTAAATGTTTAAAAAGTGTCAATTATCTTTAAATAAAGAGCATGCCATGCAAAATTTAGAAATTTAAACCATCTATAAACTGCCCAAAATAAACTTTTGCTTCAATGCCTTTTTATCCTTAAAAAAATGCAATTTAATAACTTTTATTAACCTTATAACAATCCTCATGCAGTATCAATCTAGCTTTATTCCCAAAAAAGCCATTGCATATAGAAAAACTGCAAACACAAAAGGGTGCGCAAAGGTTTCAAAAGAAAAGGAATAAGAGGGGTTTGAATTTTCAGGTGTCGCATTGCATTGAAAAGTAGCTGTCTTTAAGGATTCTAAAGGAATCTTTGTTAGACCTTCTAATTTCCAAAAAATGAGGGATCATTAAATTTGGTAAACTGACACCATTAACCAAAATATTGTTTTTTTTATATAATTGTATTAAATAATCACCCCAAAATTTAAATAAAATTTAAAAAAACATTCATTGCATTTTGATTCCCACTAGGGGCCGCCCCAGGGGAAATTCAGGTCCATTTTCGGATACTTCACAAAACTCCAATTAATCAAAATGGACCCTTCACAAAATTCCAATTAATCAAAACAGACCCTCCAGAGAATTGCAATTTATCAAAATGGACCCTTCACAAAATTCCAATTTATTCAAAACGGACCCTTCACGAAATTCCAATCTATCAAAATGGATCCTTCACAAAATTTCAATCAATCAAAACAAAATTCCGAGCTACCAAATCGTACTTTTTACAAAATTTTTTATTAAATAAGCTGGAAAAAAATGTTCATCACTGGATGTTTAAATTTCAAATCTTCACAAAAATATTTGATTTTTCATGAAAATGCTTATAAAATTCACAAAAAATGCCCTGTTAAAAATGGTGGATCGACTCCTGCACACTAAGCATGATTGGAATCTAGTAAAAAACACCAAACACATCTACCAAACGATTAAGAAGATTTGTAAAGGCTTCGATGGAAAATTTGTTTTCTGAACTTTTCGTGAAATTTCAAACTTTTCTACACCAATTTGCAAGATCTTACAAACAAACTTACTATGAAGCTGTTAAATAGGTTCTTAGAGATAAACTATTACACATAAAAAAGAAATCCGTGAATAACTCAGCAATATAACCTAATCTACAGTCAAAAGAGACCAGTTATTAGTTATTTCAAAAGAAAAATTACTCAAACTTTTCCAAATAAGCATACTTTACAATTCGACGATGGAGGAAAATTAAAACAGGGTGGCTACAGAATCTCTAAAGAGAAATTTCCCCGACTTTTCCCAGATTTCCAGAAAATTTTTCTGATTGAATATTTTGTATATTATATATATGTATGCGTATAAACACACATACACATACAAAAGATAAAATGCAGACCTATGCAAAACACAAATGAATGCTTAATTAAAATATTAGATATGACAAAAATTGACAGCAGCTAAAACTTTTCAAAATTTAATTTTTTATTTTGAAGAAGAAGAAAAAAGACGGATTGTTACAGCAGAGAAAAAATTTTGCAGCACAAAATATTAAAGTTTCCTAGTTGTCGACATAGAATTAAACGAAAGCTATTGTTTTATATGGATTTAATCGGAATCTAAGCCATTTACATCGGGTCACTTCTCACAGGACAATACAGCAAAAAGTTATAACTTGACAAGACAACAAATTATATAGGGATTGACTTGATAACATCCATAAATGTAAAACACTTAAAGAAAATCGCCCTGCTATAATTACTGTATTTAGATTTAATACTAAATTTATTACAGAATATATTTAAATTTTTATAATTTATCAGGTTAACTTACATCACATCTTCCTTTACTCAAAGGTTTATCTAATATACTTATTTTTGGTAATTGCCTTAAGGAAGCCATATTGTTTATTTATTCTATTAAAACTTGCAGTTACAGTGAATTGTTAAACATTTAAAAGTAAAGGTATAAGATACTTTCAAGCCAAGAAGAAGAACACTTTAGGATGGCCATTTGAGCGAAAGCCGGAGCCTGAAATAGACTTTGGGTATACTTTGGGGCCTTTCAGAAATGACGTCACGCTTTTTTCCCATATATTTGACCCCCTCCCCCGCCTTTGTCACAATATGTCACACTTCAGCGGGCCCCCCCTCCCCCCTTTGTCACACTATGTTGCATAATGCATGATGTCACACTTCTCGTTACCCCTTCCCCTTGTCACAATTTCACGAACTCCCCTCCCCCCCTCGAAGCATGACATTATTTAAGAATGATCCCTTTGGGCAATCGCAACTGGGAGCCATCGGGAAATATTCTTGTTTTTTCTGGAACTCATCACATTTTTTTTTTTTCTATTTGTAAACACAGGAGAGTTATTGCAAACATGTAAAAATCCAAAATGCTAAAAATAACTGTTATATGTGCAGCAGCCGTTATATGGATATCTAGGCTTTTATTCATTGGAGAGTTTAAGAGAGTTCAGTACTTGTCATAGGCCCCCCTTGGAGCAATTCAACTCCTCCCCCCCCCCCCGGAAAAAAATTCAGATCACAAGCTTCAAAAAAATAAAGAAAAGAGAAATTACGCTTTTAAGACACTTTAGATCTTAATTCAAACGCAATAGAAAATTCAATATTTAGCGCTAAGCAATCTTCAATATCCAGGCATTCATAATATTAAAACTGGGAAATAGTGGAATTTTAGAGAAAAAAATCCAAATTCCCCTACAAAAATGCTCATCTCCACAAATAAATCTCTAAAAATTTTGTTAAACTTGTAACAAAACATACCTCAGAAATGGAAGCTTCTGAATCAAGTTTTCTTTTCTTTTTGGATGACGAACGTGTCCATCGCTGGAGGGCAAACATTATTATGTGTCGAAAATAATTAAAAATTTAGCTAAAATATAAATAATACTTGATTGTAAATTAAAATGCAGCATTAAACCGTAGCAGTGAGATTGGAAACTTTGAACGGATGATTTCCAGAGTCGTAATGCAATCAGTGATGGACCATAATAAGGAAAAAAAACACATTTAAAATATAAGAGATGAGAGAACATCTGTAAATAAGAATGCAATGCAAATACAGTTCATCAGTTTTCTAATCAGCTCATCTACAAAAAAGATTTTACCAAAATGGGTTTTTGGACAGGAAGTCGTAAATAAATACAAACTGCTCTTTAAGTTTCTTGATGAGCATCCCTTCCTGGCTTGGATGTTTAACCCATTATTACAAATGTTTTCTAGGGATCCTTCATTTTCAGACCCTAGTGCCTACAACACAGGTTTATCAGAAAACAAAACTCCATCACAGTAGAGAATATTTTCCACGAAACTTATTACTTGTGCGACTGTATTCCCAAATTGCTGCCTTTGGGTAAAAAAGACATCAAGAAGGAAAGAAAACCTTCTGGAGTGATTGAAAGGATCTCTGTTTGTCTGTGTGTGGTACGGTGATTGAAGCCACCTTTCACTGTAAACCCCCCCCCCCCCCCCCCCCAAGGTGATAAGGAGGTTGATTATAACCAGATGAATAGTCCTCTTTATTATGAGCTGCATACTTTGGTGATGATCACAACCCTTCAGAGAAAGAGGAAATAAAATCATATGCATATCTGTTTAATTTTCTTAGGGGGAAAAAAATGTGCTTGTTAAAAGGCCGTAGCCAGAAATTTTTTTGTGTGCCTAAATGTGCCTAAATAAGTAAATACCCAATGGGGGGGGTTGAACCCCCAAACCCCCCCCCCCTGGTTACGCCTGTGGTACTTGTATTGCTTTTCAATTTGTGCTTTTTTCTTACCTTTCACCTATATATTTATCGCCTTTTAACTATCACGTCGTAATCAATAGGTAAAAGGCATTTAAAACCATTGATAGGTAGGCATTTAAAAGGTAAGAAACCTTTTATCTGTTAATCTATCTTCACATCAAAAAAAAAAAAAAAATAGCAAATTTTAAGTTTGATATAGTGTTTGCGAAGCACAATTCATCGTCATATTACATTTCGATGCTTTCAAAGAGGGGGAGCCACAGAGGCGTAGCTAGGTGGGGGCAAGGAGGGACAGCTGTCCCCGGGCGCAGCGTCAAGGGGCGCCAAATTAATGTTAATTTACTTTATTTTTAAATGCGAAAAGAAAATTAATTGAACTGAAAAGGTGTGAATATGTTCGACAAAAAAGTGGAACACTGCAAACCATATCGGGTATGACCAATGTAGCACAGGAGTGCGTGGGAAATCAGACAAATGAAAATGAAAGTTAAAAGGGCTGCTTTTTAGAGCTATTTATCATTTAGGAAGCATAAAAGTTTTTTAAACTCCATTTAGGGGCGCCCCTAGGCCCTAGGGGACACAGGGGGGGGGGCGCAGAATCTTCAGTTCTCCCCGGGCGCTGAAAACCCTAGCTACGTCTCTGGGGAGCCATCGCTCTGAGGGGGATGGGCACTCCCGAGTTTTATTCACTGATGAATGTAATATCTGAACTGATGGAAATTTCTTTTCATTCTTTTTATGCAAAAGGCTTTTAAAAAAGTTTTCTTTAATACATGAGCACTTCCCAAAAGCTTGCGCTCTATTAAAATTATACTAATTATTCGATTATGATAGTGTTTTCAATCTCTCTCTCTCTCTTTTTATGACTTGGACGCTTGGAGCAATATGCAATCAAAAAACAACATTTTTCATTTCTGGTCTCCAGCGTCATTCTCCAGCGTCAGTCATGCGATGTTCGAAATATAATTAATAAATGTGCTATGTGGAGTTTATGCTTTATTCCCAACAATAATTATTTCTTCAATCGCCGCGATTCTTTCTTCTCGGATTCAGCGAAAATGTACCCAGCGCAGAAACATCGCAATGCGTTTATAAACCCTTCGTCCTTCCGGAAAAAACCAGGAACGCCGTGACGTCACGATCTCGACCGTCGAGCTCGGAACGCTTCAAAGCTATTGCAGGGATTGATAGGAAAATGGCTAGAGTAGTAGACAATTCTATGACTATTCTTTACAGAAAACAAAAACCTAAATTCCACGGAAACTAAATAAACAGAAACTGAAAGTTGTATTAAATGGAAATTCATAATTTTTAATCAAATCCCTTAGTATTAAAATATAATTGAAACTTTAACTGTACCTTTATTCATATCTCTCGCCGTTCATTTCAGAACAAAAATTCTGTTAAGTCATTTTGTCTTAACTAGAATCTACTATTAAGGATCTCATTGTCCTTCCTTAATTGCGACTGAATAGTTGTAATTTTAAACTCAGAACGATATTCCTTACAAAGATATAGCAATGGGCACTTCAAGATATGACAGAGCCATTACAGTCTTTTCTCCTGATGGTCACTTATTCCAAGTGGAATATGCCCAAGAAGCTGTAAAGAAAGGTTCAACAGCAGTTGGAGTATGTGGAAAGGAAATAGTTGTGTTAGCAGTTGAGAAAAAATCCGTTGCAAAGCTCCAAGAAGAAAGGACTATGCGAAAAATTTGTCTCCTGGATGATCATGTAGTGATGGCTTTTGCCGGTTTGACAGCTGATGCGCGAATTTTGATTGATCGAGCAAGAGTGGAATGTCAGAGTCACAAGCTGACAGTTGAAGATCCAGTAACTTTAGAATATATCACTCGATATATTGCACAGCTTAAGCAACGTTACACGCAGAGCAACGGCCGGAGACCGTTTGGAATATCGGCATTAATTGCTGGATTCGACTTTGATGGCACTCCCCATCTCTTTCAGACGGATCCTTCAGGTGTATACCATGAATGGAAGGCTAATGCAACAGGTCGTAGTGCTAAGACTGTTCGAGAATATTTAGAGAAGAATTTTTCTGAAGAAATTATTTCAGAAGATGAATCAGCTGTAAAATTCGCAATTAAAGCCTTGCTGGAAGTAGTACAAGGCAAGAATTTAGAAGTAGCGGTCATGAAGAAGAATCAAGCTCTCCGTATGCTTGATGCAGACCAAGTCAGTGGCTATGTGGCTGCAATTGAAAGAGAAAAAGAAGAGGAAGCAGAAAAGAAAAAGCAGAAAAAATAGTATGTTTCTTGTTTTGTTATTGTTGAAGGATAAAGCCAAACATAATATGTTATTCACTTCACAATGAATCGGCATGTATTTATCCTTTTTCTAATTTCAAGTTTTCGTAATAAAACTTAAATTTTTATTTTCTTGCGTGTTTTTTTTTTTTTTGTTTATTTTATTCATTATACCCTTGACAAAAGTTACCTGCATATTATTTGACTGATAAGGCACATTAATTTTCATGCAAATTTTGATTTATTCTTGGCATAAAAAATTTAGTTTTAATAATTATTTATCTATGCAAGGAATAGTATAATATTTACATAGTTGTCATTCATAGAGACATAATTTGTAAAGTTGAAAAAATGCGTCACCCTGAATGCATCTTGGATTTTTCCTGTAAATTTGTTTTGTAAATGGATTGGAGATGCTCCATTATATAAGCTGTGGTCTCCAAATTGGGCAAATCCATGAAGAAATAAGAATTTTAAGGGAAAAGCTCGTTCATTCAGTTGGATTATTAAGTCGGATTTGTCAGAGCTGTTCTGCATGGGTCAGCGGTTTTGAAATATTGTCAGAACCACACAGGAGCAATTCATTAAGTTCTGATTGAAATACTATTACACATGATGCCTTTTATTATTATACAAATTTTACTCTTATTTTATTTCGGTCAGGCCTGGATATTTAAATATTGGCTCCCATCAGAAAATCTGAGGACCCCCACTCTCATCGGATAGCAAAGCAATAAAAAGAAAAGAAACTTTTTTCGTATTTTAAATTTGTGATTGTTGTTTGTTTTTTTAACTGTGTCGGTTTTTGTCTTCACATTTGGGGGGAATTCATTTGTTATCATTTGATTTATTCCTTTCCCTTTTTTCTTTATTCATTGTCTAAGTTTCTAAATGCTCACCTGAAGTTGTGAATTTTTTTAAATTAATTTTATTCATTACTTTATATCAGGGTTGGTTGGTTTAAACCAAATGGTTTTGCACATTATCAAAAACTGCAAAATCCAATTTATGCAGAAATTAGCACTGGATAATTAATGAATTTGTAAATAACCAAACTTTTTTTTTAAATCGTTACAAATTTTTTGCATCTCCTAACTACATGTCAGACTATTTGGGTTTTTTTAAAATTAGCTCTGAAAAAGCTAATTTGAGAAAAACTAGTCTCAGTCATTATAAAAATTAAATGATACTGCATAAAATGATATTGATAATTCCTGTAGTTAAAGAATATATATTAGAAATAATAAAATATCTTCATAGTAACCAATTTTCAAATGTATGTTACAGATAACAATTTTTTAAAAGGCCAAATCTTTTTTCATTTATTTTACACATTATGAAAAAATGCAAAATCCAATTTATGCAAAAGTTACAAGCACAGCATTAGATAAATAATGAATTACTGAATTTGTAAATTAACAAACTTTTTTTTTAATCAGTGCAAATTTTTCTTTGTTTCTAAATCATTCTCTTCTTTTTAAAAAATATGTTTAATCTTTAATCAAGAAAAATAAAGTTTGTACATTGTATTACTTTTATAAAATTGTTCTTGTTTTTATAAATATATTTAATCAGGAAAAGTAAAGTTTGTAGTTAAAAAAAAAGGTAATAATTTCTAAGCCAATGTTGCCGATTTGTATAAGTGTTATCATTGCTAAATCCTGTTAGCGATTGATTTTTTAAAACTTTTTATAGTAAAATATATCTATATTAAGAGACTTGTAATCATTTGTTGATATTACCGATACTGTAAATCAACACACATTTTTTAAAATATATCTTTCATTTTTGCTTATTTTTTATTGATTTAGTAAAATATGCTTTTGTTAAAACTCAACTCACATAATAGTTATTTCTTTAATAATTTTCTGAAAGGTCTGTATAAGTAGAATATTCTAATATGTTAACAGTAAAAATTGACCACATTTGTAAGTTGGCCACCTGTCTAATTTGACCACTTTTGGTCAAGAATGGGCTTTGCCCTTTATTATTTAATGTAGGTAAACCTTCGTAACTTCACTTGTCTATATTTAGTATTATAAAAAACTCTTTGTAAGTAGGCTACCTAATTATTACTATATTTATTTATCTATTTTTGCAAAGATAAAAAAAAAAAAACTTAAATAAGTTCTCCAGGATAATATTTTTTATGCTATAATGGTAGACCAATATTTTTTTAGATGGATGAAATCGACCTTTGAATGACAAAAAAAAAAAAAAACTTTTTTTTGCACTATCATTGCGGTGTTTATTTGATGTTTAAAAATTCTCCCAATTACTAGACTATGATCCCTCATCTGTTTTGTTAAAAATTCAATGTAGAAATCTTTGCTATAACTTAATTGCATGTTTCATTATTAATTCATTAATGTGCTCATAGTTAGCTGAGTTTAATTTTCACATTTTAATAATAAGTTTGTAGATTGTATGATATATGTAATAACTGCATGACCAAATGTCATTCCGTTACTCGTGGAATGGCCCACTTGTTACTAGTTAGCAATTTACAAGCAAAGCATCTTTCTTAATTTTGCTTCTATTTCACTGAACTTTATGCTGTTCAACTATTTCACTGAATTTTATGCTATTCAATAGTTTTTTTTATAATTTTATGCTATAAACCAGGAAATGATCGGAGTCGCAGTTTGCACCTCAGTAGGCTCTAACGTCCTGGATGTCCAATACATGCCTGAAGTTAATGAGGACATGGTCAATTTCGCTTTGCATTCTCTCGTCAGGAGATCGCCAAGTCTCTTTATGGATATTTTTATGGTTAAAAAGGGTGCTGGGGGAAATGGTCATACCATTCTTAGTAGCAAAGTAGGTCAGACGTTGTCCGTTATCATTAGTGCTCTTGTGTAGACTATGCTTACCAATTGTTGGTCTAAATTCCTCTTCTTTTCCCAATTTGGCATTCAAATCACTCAAAATGATTTTGATATCAGGTCTTGGACAGCTTCTGTAGAACGCGCGCAGATTTTCATAGAAGGGCCATTTCACAGTATTTTGTCCGAACGTAGAGTCCGCAACATGATGCTTTTTTCTTTGTTATAACTACGTAATTTACAGTTTAATTATCACTAAATTTTATTTTGAAGTAATGTGTTGAACACATTTTTTGAAAATAAAATTAAGTGAAACAGGCTTTATAGGTCTAATGTCAAACAAACAAGACGATGATTGGGTGGTTCCTATCAAAATATTAGGGAAAATTATCCAGTTTAAAATCCACAGCGTTGCGGATTACTCCGTAATGCCTAGTAATGTAGTGCATAGACTACTAAAAAAGGCGCACCTTATGAAAGCTGATAAGATAATTTTCTGTCTTGACAGAACACTTCTAAATCTAACAGGAAAATTAGTTGAAACTATCGATTATGATGGAAAAACCTGTTTAGAAGAAATTTATGTCATGAAAGGTCCTCAAACATGCTTATTTTGAGAACCAGGAATTAAAGATTTCGGGCTAGGTCCCAATATAAAACTATATTCTGTGCAAAATATTAGAAACTGTTCCGAACCGCTGAAACCAACCAGTTTCTCTAAAAAGACCTTGGGAAACAGTAGCCATGGACCTGTTCAAGCTTCAATCACACTGTTATCTACTGGTAACTGATTTCTACCCACATTATCCAGAAATTGCCAAACTAGAAAGACACATCCATGGAAGTGATTCTTCATTGCAAATCTATCTTCCCCAGACACGGAATACCAGTCATTGTTAGATCCGACAATGGTCCCCAGTTTGAAGTAACTAACATTTGAATTCCAGCAGTTTTCAACAGCATACGGATTTAAGCATATTACTTCAAGTCCCAGGTACCAACAAAGCAGCAGTTAAAGTAATCAAGCTCGCATTTAAAAAATCAGAGGACCCTTACTTGGCTTTGCTAAGCTACAGAGCTTGTCCTTTGAAAAATGGATATAGTCCATCTGAATTGTTAATGAGACGGAAGTTACAAACAACTCTACCTATAGCTCTCTCCGAACTGCCACCTGAAATTGATACATAAAGGAAAACTGGACGCAATGGAGGAAAATAGAATAAAAGCTCAAGAAAGGGATTATAATAGAAGACATAATGTCCGAGTTGAATCCAATCAAGCCTGGAGAAAAGATCTGGATTACGGACAGAAGTGCAATTGGTACGGTGGAGAAGGAGGCAGATACACCAAGATTGCACATTGTTAAGCAAGGACAGCATCTCCTAAGACGAAACAGAAAGCATTTAATTCCGGGTACGAAATTACAGCCAAATCCAGAGGAGGATGTCCTATAAGAGGTTCCTATAAAAATGCTTCTAAATGTGAGATGTCGAAAGACAAAAGATCGGCTCAAGTAGCCACTCCAGATGGAAACAAGCTTAACCAGCAAATCAAACAACCTGTTGTTACGCGGAGTGGAAGAACTGTCAAACCACCCGATAGACTAAATCTTTAAGAGGGGAAATGTGTCATTATCCATGCTAAGTATTAAACATGAAAGCTACAGCAAAGCCTTGGGCTTATATTGATATTGTTGCAAATGCTAACTGGAATCATACATTGGAATGTGCGTTGTATATAGTTGGATAATGAGTTGAAGATGGTCATCATTAAATGTTGTGTTTAGTCTTGAGCAGTTCTTATTTAATTATTGATATTTGCACACATCAACCAAACACGTCCGTAGTGTATCTCATAACTATACACATAGCGTTAGGAGTAAACTACACAGTTGGCACCCCCAGAGGTATCATTTCACTTGGAGGACTGGAGCTGGGCCGGATTTTACATGCACCAACTCCCATTAACGTACACAATCCCGAAGTGAATGTTATGAGAGGTGGTCACCCTCCCAAAAACCTCGGTCAATGTTGCTTCACTTTCTGTGTTCTTTTTTTGAGAACCCAGCTTCTAACGCTAACTAATTCAATTTTATTCTCCTCTTTCATTTTCTCATGCCAAGATGCATCGTCAACCCAACCCAAATGTAAAGAAACAAGAGGTTTGAGGGGAACTCGGGAACTACAATCGGCCTGAGAACGGAAAAATACCTTGATATTCTATATAAAAATGTAAAATTTATAGAGAATTCATAGAATAGACTAAAAGTTACGTTTAAATTAATCGCTAATTTATTACATTATTTATTTTTTGGCGAAAATAAGAAACGCGTGCTTTTAATATAGCTCTGCGCGAGTAAAAGTACTTAACATAGGCTTTGAAACTACAAAATTATAACATTTCAAACTTGCATGAATAAATATTTGACACTAAAATAGGGATGGATCTAACTTTTCTAGATATGTTTTTTAACCATAAATGCCGCCTATTATGACGGATTTTGATGAAAGGAAACCTTTTCTTGTAGTAGAAAGGAATTTTAGGGAAATACATTACGTTTTATCTAGATTAAAGAGATTAAAAAAATTAAAAAAACCCAATTGAATGCAAAAAAAGGAAGTACAAAATCATTTAAAAATCTCTTCCAAGAAGCGAACAGCATTTGAATAGTTAACCCTGAACTAACGCTAGATGGCGTCACTCTTTGTAGCAGGAACCAACAAGGAAGGGAAAGGGAAAAATGACTAATAAAGAATATGTGTAACTTCTCCGCTCCGAACGCGATCCATAACCGTAGCTTAAAAAATTGTTTCACAACTACCACTAGTAGTAAAGCGAAACTTAATTTCACTTGTTTGTGTTAGCTTTAAATAGTATATACAAAACAAGTAACACTTTTTAAGTCTTGTCGCAAGCAGCCGACGTCTGTCAAAAAAGTCTTAAACGAATTAATGATAAACCTGAGAAGCAACAGCTGCAACCACCTTTATTCCAAAAATCATGCCACTGACGTCATACTGATTGTAAGCACTTATTCGTTTGTTTTGTTGTGTGACAGATTATTCTTGAAGAATTGCATTGAAAGGTATGTTACTATTTGTTTCTATATGTAACGAATTGATATTTGTATGTTTTAATTTCTATCGTCAGATTTTAATGCATATTACAATCTAGCTATCGCAAAAGCTAGTATTTTTTTTTCAATCAGTAACTGAATTTAGCATTTAATTTTAATTGAGTTGGGAAGTTGTTTGTAACAAAATAAAGAGTATTCGTCTGTTTATACACTTGAAATCCTATATATATATATTAAACAGCAAATAGCTTTGATAATGTTCGAGTTTTTATTCTGTGGTCATGCAATGCCATTTCATGGCTTGACAAAAAATTGAAAAGATTGTTGTTTTTGGATAGATCTAAGAGTTTGAACCCATGCACCTTCGTATGAAATGAAATGTAACTATTTTCAAAAACTTAAAATCATGTTTAAAACAGGATTGTCAAGTTTTTGCTATATAGAGAGAAAAACAATTAAAAACACCTGGTAAAATTGTCCCTGCTAAAATAGATTTTAGGCCAAGCCAGAGTCATCTGTGTGACATTTGAACTCGAAGTCACACATATTACTTGACTTTATAGACTTAGCCTTTGTATAAAAATAATCACTTTTTTTTATGTAACTTCATTCTATAATATAACAAACAATTCTACGCCAATTTTATTAAAAAAAATAAATTCAATTTTTCTCTTTACGCACTTTAAATTTGTGTCACCTGTGTGACCTTTTTTTGTAATGAAAAAAAAAAAAAAACATATACAACATTTTTAAAAAAGCTCAATTTTTGTATTTTTGACTGGAACTGCAATTTTTTATAAAAATCTATATACTAAAATAAAGGGACTAAATTAAATAACTGTAAATGAAAAATATTGAAAAGCTAATTTACTTGAATCACCTGCGACGGCTTACATTATTTTCAAGTGAGGTACTAAATACAACGGTAGTTTCTTTCTTTTCTTTTTAGAAGGGAAGAAAACTTCTTTAAAGGCCAGATTCTTTTTCATATTTTCTTGACTTTTAAAAAGGGTACAAAATAAATTATTTAAGAAGGTGCTTGGGTTAACAATAAAGCTCTTTTGAAGAAGTCTAAAGATGCAGTGGGGTAAAAACTTTTAAAAAGGCTCTTGATATTCATTGGGGATTGGTAAATTGACTAGGACCAGCCTTGCACCGGTTGCTGATTGTCTCATTTGTATTTGTACAAATAACAAATGTTTTCATGATTACAAAACTGAATCTCTCTTTCTTATATTGGAGAGTTACTCCAAGTTTTATACTATACAACAAAATACTTTATATAAGTTTTCTTAACTTGATGTTACTTATATTTTTTTCTTAACTTTAACTTTTGCTATGTCTGGTTAACTCATTAGGTTTCTTAATTTGATTCTACGTATAATGGGGTCCTGCTGGTTTGTTTAAGCAATTTTTTGTTGAGTATCATACATGTATTACACAGTGAAATGTGTTGAGAAATATTTCAATTTCATGAATATAATTTGATTTATCACCATCAACAATTTTTATCACTATCAGTAGCATATTTTGATGTTATAAATGTCCAATTTCATGTTAAATGGGGAAAATGTTTCTTGTGTGAACCTTCTTCTTTTCTTCCAGAAGTTATGGCTGAAAACACTCGCCCTACACGAATTGGCAGGCACAATCTGCCTTGGTCAATTCAACAAATCCACCAAAATTCTCATCAAATAGCATCGAGTGCAACACAACATATTCATGAACTTCATGATTATGTTATCCAAGGCCTCAGCCCTTTAATTACTTCTGCCAATCTGAATTCAGCACAGAACTCTCCTACACATTCTGCATGGTTTGATACCATGGACAGGCCAAATCCGCACCCTAGAATAACAAGCTCAGCATCTACGGGGAATTTTGTAATCAACATAGAATCACAAGACAATGATTCTTATGAACTAAGCAATAACAATGGATCAACCATTAATTCTTTGATAGCCAATCCAGATTCTGGAGATACTAGTAATAGCTCTGGAGATTCTGATCAAGGAACAATGTTGCGAAATTCTCCAGAAATACAGGCACTGTTTGCATTCTTTGAAAAATATATTCCATTCATTCTTATTTTACTTGTCAAACTCATGTTCGATCACAGAATTGGTAAGTAAATTTATTCTTCTGCTAATTATTTATGCTTTTCTTCATTATTTGTATTGCTACTTATATTAGTAAGTCCAAAATGCCTTTTAGCAATTTAAGAAAACATACTTAAAGTAGGTAGGTTTTGAACTATCATTTCTAAATTATTTAAAGTAACTTTAAATAGCTTGTTTAAAAATGATTTTTTCTGTGAAAATGTGCAAATTCAAAATGTTATATAAGGGTCATTCAAGACCATATCCAGCGCCCCCCCCCCCTCGAAAGCCCAAAAATTTTCGCAATGTAGCATACGAGGTCTCTCAAAAGTATTGGACCTAACTCGATTTCTTGGCGCTTGATATCATATTGATGCTTCCACTTTTTAAGCAGTCTTGAAATCGCCTTTAGTGCATTCATCGCATTAGTTTCAACAGTCTGTTTGATGTCGAACTGGTGTGCTTCAAGCGGCATTTCAATCAAGGGAACAGCCAAAAGTCACAGGGAGCTATGTAGGGATTGTATGGAGGCTGGCGAAGCTGTGCAAGGCTTCGTCAAGGAATATTAGGCGTCCAAAATGACATCAAAGGGCTATTAAAATAAAGAAAAGCCTACACATTTAAATGGAACATGCTTTATCTTTGAGCGCTTTAGAAGACATTGATTTTTAATCCCTGACGATTTTAGCCAATTAAAAACATTTGGAATATTTGTTTGGTAGAAGAAAGAAAGATAGAAAAATTGTCCGCTTTTAGTTATGTTTTCATTTTGAAGCTGGAATTTTTTTGAAATAGGAAAAGTTTTTTTTCCCCAATCTTGGCTCGGCGTCACCCCCAAACGGATGACACCTGGGCCTGCGTGCACCACCGCCTCCCCTTAGCTACGCCGCTGCATCAAAGTCAGGCCCAGGATCATTTATGGTTTGTCATTCCTCCCCGTAAAAAAGGTATTTTGAGTAAGCTGCAGAACTAACTCATCAAATCCAATCAATGAGAGAGGATACATTTTCTTGTCACCCAAAGAGGTAAAGACAACAGAAAATTATCTTGCTTTGCTTTGCTGGGTTAGATAAATATTGGTTTGTATAACCTATCATATTTAAATGATTTTATTTATAAATTTTTCAATTTCTGAAGGAAAAATAATAAAAAAATTGTAAGTATTTAACAAATTCTTTATTCAAAAACATCTATATTTAATAATTAGACACTTATTAGTGATTTAAAAAAATGATTAATTTTCATTGAGATATGTGTTAATAAATTATTATTTATGTAAGCTTGCAAATTCTTTATTCCGAGTTGAAACTAGCATAAATATAAATTTTATTCATCAACAGTTTTTTTCATCCACAGTTTTTTAATGAGATGTCCCATACATGACAAATGTTGTGCTCCATACATAACACCAGTTGGCTCATCATTAATCAGAAAAGCTGAAAAATTAGTTTTGACAAACATAAAAAAGAATATATTTCTTCATCAAATTACAAAATTTCAATCCAAAAAGTTTCATGAATTCAGAGAAACGCTCAAATGTAATTCATTATTAAAAAAATCATTTTTTGTGATATCCCGTAAGTAACAAAATTTTCATAACTTTTAAATTAAAATCTATTGGCCCCATTGAAAAAAAATACAGTAATGTTGTTCCAGATGTACAAATTGTCTTAAAAAAATTGAAAACTTTTCATTAATATTTTCAAAATAAAGTAGGTATAAATACTTCAAAATTTTGCAGTGAAATGTCCTTTACATAACGCATAAATACTGTGAAATGACATATAAATGTTTTTACTTACATCATAGTCCATCACTTGCTTAAATTTTTCAGTAGTTGCTTTGACTACCGCCTCATTTGCCCTAGCCTGTAATGTGTTAATTTTTTTTTACTGTATCTCTATTTATTATTTTAGAGCTTTTAGAACAAATGAAAAGCAAGAGGCTTCTTTTTATTTTCAGTTAGGGGGGGGGGGGACATAAGGGATTTTTAATGTGATTGTAGTATTCATAGTCTCTGTTAAGAATTGTCGAGAGGTCAATCACAAAAAGGTTACATCATCATCAAATAATTGGCAAAGTGAATTTCTATTCAATTTGTTTCCTGTTTACTTAAAAAAGCATGTAAAAAATAACAGATTTAATACATTTTTTGGGGGAGGGAGGGGAGAGGAAATTGCTAGAACTATATACAATAAGATGCATGTGAAAAATTTAAGCATATTACTAAACTTTAATTTTGGAAGTAAAAGAAATATGTATTTACTTGAACTATTTATTTACTACTCAAAAAGGTGAATGAATTAGGTAAAAGGTTAGCAAAATATTCTTAATTTTTCTAACATAATGCAAAATACTGGCTCTAAAAATTAAGAGCATTTTTTGTTTGGTTTAAACCACTATTTTTTATCAGTTTACAAAAGCAAAATTTTTGTGTTCAGATTTTTTCCGACTTTTTTTTAATTTTGAAAAGTTAGTTTTGCAAAATTCACAGTAATTATCCTTTGGAGTATATTCTCAGAATAAAGAATATCCTCTACTATAAGTAGTACCTGAAAAATAGTTATAATAAGATTACATTGCACATTTTATATTTAAAAGAATATCTCAAAAATAGAATGAACTACAATGAAACTCCTCCTAACAAACACCTTTTAGGAAGACAGTTTTTAATTCCTCGGAAGAAAATTATGGCATCTAAAAAATTGCCTCCTTTAATTAGAAATTTTTAATATTTTCAAATATTTAACTTGAATTAGAAAGAGACAAATGTTTTTAACCCACTGGTTTCCACTGAGTGGTGTAGTCCTGGAAAAAAAGGTGGGGGGATGCTTTAATATACGAACATCAAAAAGTGGAAGGTACGCTTACGTTAAAATTCAAAACAAGTGGGAGGATGCCTGTGTTAAAATAGAAAGATAGGACACGCCGTCCCCCTGCGTCCCTCCTCGACTACACCACTGTGTCCCAGGGTGCGTACGCGTCCTGGAACACCTCGAAAGTCCTTGAATTACATAATTTTTTTTTCAAGGCCTTGAAAGTCCTGGAAATTTGGAATAATGTACAAAAATGTCTGGAAAGTCCTTGATTTTCTCATTTTTACTATTACTTTCCAACTTATCAACAGGAAAATTCGCCTTTCTTCAAATTCCTACCTGCAGACATATGATTTTTCCGTATTTTGATGGAATTCCGTAGTTTTGGCAATTAAAAATTTCGCTTCCGCAAAAATTTGTAATTTGGATTTTTTTCTCTATATTTTTAACCCTGAAAGTAGTATTTGAAAGTAGCCTGCTTGCATTCCTACGAAGTTTCACAAATTACGAGTGAAATTTACACATTCGGTCCGTTTTTTGCGCTTTTAAGTGTCAATCTCGATTTTTTAAGCATTTCGAAATCCGGTTGCATCGGCTTCTGCAAAACTTCCTAGTTCTCGTTTAATATCGGATTCTCACCCTTAGACATCAATAAATTTGAGCTTATCATTATTTTTAACCTTTCTTAAGTTTCAGCTTCTGTAAAGGACTTGCAGAAACGTCATTTTGCCATGCCGACTCTAAAATAAATGTCCCCGATAATCAAGGAATTTTTAACCTTTAAGTTTTAGTGATACATCAGTTGATTATAATTATTAAATATTAGAGCCTTATTAAAAATCTGTTTTAAAATATTTTTGCCAAAAATGTTTCGTTTTTTTTTTAATTGTTTTTTCTTTCTTTTTTTTTTTTTTTTTTGCATGTAATTTAAAATGTGTTTAAATTTTAGATCATCTTTAGCTTTAGGGTTCCCCCTTTTCAAATACTCATTTTACATTGTTACAAAATAAATAATATTTCTTTCTATTTTAATTCAATATATAAAAACATGTAAAAAAATATTCACACCTAATTTTGAAGTTATTTCATTTCATTAAAATTTTTTTAGTTATCAAGTATGAAATAGTTATTTCAGTTTAAGAAGTTATTGCTCAGAAACATGTTTATTTCTTTAAAAAATGCCATGTCACTTCCACCATTTTTTTGGTTAGACATAATGCCCCAATCATTTTTTATATTAAAGTAATGAGTTGACTTGCTTAGTATTTAATAATTCTATTTCATAGTAATTTATGCTTGTAATATAAGACTTTTTAATAAGCTTTTACACAGTTATGTCATGATTTTTCAGTATTTTTTTTCTCAGTAAGGCAAATGTCTGACCTGACAAGCAATTAAGCTATGGCTCGTTACATACACAGCCGATACAACACATAAATTTAATTAATGTGCAATATGATAAATTTTTATAGTATTGAATATGAAGTTATTTTATTACAGTTAGAGTTTTCTAAATTAAATAGTATTAAAGAAATATTTCTGGCTTGTAATGTAACTTGTATTCAAGATTTACTTGATTTTTGCTTGAAGAGTCCTGGAAAGTGCTTGATTTTTACTCGGAGAATAATGTACGCACCCTGCCACTTTAGAGGAGTTTTTCCTTATTACATTTAAAAAAATAGGCCTAGTGTAAATATATTTGTTTTAGTATAAAGAGTGTATGTAGATTTCTTTGATTACTTTTGGAGCAAAAGTACCTATATTCACATAATATAAACTAAAATAATTTCCACCTTTTGTTAATAAGGTTCAAAATATGAGTACTCCGCACATTTTGACATATCGAATACCATCCTTGACCTAATTAATATACATTCAACAACATTGTATTCAATCAGGCAAAATTATTGCTGGTATTAATTGTCAATTTTTATTTTTGCAGGGATATTAGTAAATCTAGGACTCTTTATTACTTTTTTTCATGCCAATACAGTTGTAAAACGGGAAGTGGCAAAGCAGGTGAGAATCCGTTTATTCAATATTTTTTTAATATACATTAAAAAAGAAATAATTTTTCAAGTAAGGAAAATTTTTAAATCTCTTGGCAACTTGATATTGTATCTAAAAAAAATTCTGATGGTATAAGCTTTATTGCTTTAATTTATAGAATTTGTTAAACTTCCATGATTTTGTCTTAACTTTGGTTTTTCAGATATATAGTACCAAAATTCAGCAAGGTATTTCCAATATAAATTTTGATAGCCATCTACAAAATCCTGTGAAGTCTATATACATCAAGCAATGCTGAAAACAATTTATTTTCAATTATTATTGATTAGCAAGGCTCACTTGCATTGACTATTTAAGTTTTTTATAATTTTTTTATTCAATTTTTTTTTCAATTCAATTTCAGCCAGACTACGGTGTTGTTAATATTTGTGTTTAGTTGAAAACTGATTCATAAATGATAATAATAATATAACTATGCATATACATTTCCTGATAGCAGTAGTCTTTTTATAATAGCTTGATATGGTATAATGTTTTGTAACACTATTGAACTGGTGTAAGGAAAACAACTTATTATGTAATAGTTAAAATCAGGGCTGCGGATTTTAGCCGGGCCAAAAAAAAGCCGGCTGGCTTTTACTAAAAAAAATGTTTGAAATTTTTTTCCAAAAAAGTTTTTAATAAGATATTATATTTATATCATTTATACAATTAAATTATTACTGCAATAACAAAATACTTGAAATAAGAATGAAAATTATTTAATAGAATGATACATTACAGAAAGAGCAAAAAGAAAGTGCTCCCTATTAGAAATTTATTTAGATTCAATGCAATTTAAACGATTTATGTTCAAAGATTTTTTACTAAGAATTCAAAAGTTCACTTGACACTACTATATGAACTAAATATTACCAATCATTTGCCGTAGTCTTTAACTAATAATCTTATGTAGATTTGAAAACTTTTATTTTTGTTTAGTTTTTTCAGAACTTCTTGTTCTTTGATCAAAATAAAAGCTATTTGTCAAATAAATTGCATAAAACAAAAGATGCCCATCTTGAAGCAGACCAGCTGGTCAACATTAAATTGTACTAGAATGATATTCATCTTTAAAAACTTTAATCTTATGTGAATAAAAATAATTCCATATATAAAAGCGAGCTAACTACTTACCACAGACGACTTCTTTTAAATTTTTGCCATGAGTAGTGCTGTAGGTAAACACTAATTTATTTAATTAGGATTATGTAAGTATTTTGTTAAAGGAAAGGGGAGATACTTCAAATCACTGTCTTTCCTACTCTTCTCGCCTTGAGTAAAAGAATTTTTTTTGTTTGTAGTGTAAAATATATGATAGAAAAAATTAATGAACATAATAGTTCTTTATTGCAAATTTTCAGTATTCTGAATTATTTTAAAGTAATTACATTCTTAACATTAAAATATCAATTTTAAGTGACAAGTATGTACTTGAATTTGTAATAGGAATTGCTTCTCATGTCTATTAAGATAAGGTATTGTGCTCTACTATAGAAGAATTTGATTCCTCTCCCAACCTGAATTTAATTTCCTTCTTCTTTTGTGTTGAAAAAAATAGATTCTGTATAGCTATAATATTAGGCAAGGGCTCAATGAGAGTCTCGCGAAATTAAGCACACAAACACGAAAATAGTAATCAGTATTGTAAAATGCATTCAGGTTGTGTAACAAAATAATTCTGAATCTAATTTTAAATAAACTCCATTTAAAAAAAAGATTTGAGCTTCAGTTTACATAAATTAACAGTAGCAACATAAATTGACGTAGTATAGGGGCAAATAGTAAATAGTATTGTGTATAATTGAAAAAGGCCAATAAAGACCGGCCCTTTTTAAAAAAGACCAGTCTTTTTTTTTTAAAAAAAAGCCGGCTTTTTTGCAGCCCTGGTTAAAATACAAATTATCTGTTACCAAATAGTAATTAACTTTGCAATGATAAGATTTTTTTTATATAACTCTTGAACACACATATAGAACTGAGATAAATGCGTTGTATGATGTAAAATTAAAACAAATAAATTTGTTGCTTACATAAGTAATTTTTGTGTTTGTTAAATTTTTCATGGTCAAGAGAACCTGGGTATTCAAAATGATAAATTAAAGTAGTTTGTTTTCTGCTGAATTTGATATATTGCAGTGTTAGAAATTATTTTAAAAAGCTACTGGTTTGTATCTGATCTGATCACTGCACTAAAGATTTGGGGATCTGACATTTCAATAAGATTCATAAAATTTAGTATGGATAATCTGGTACATATCTGTTAGATAAGACAGTTTAGAGTCTTTAAGATCCAAGAGTCCGAGTCGGACTTTTTGTCCTCCGGCTCCACAGCCCAGCTAAAACCTTTATAACTAAAACTAATTGGAACATAATGCTGAACAATTTGAGACAATGCATTTGATGGTTTGTTTTTTCAATCATTAATAGTTTTCACATTTTTGTTACAGACACGAGTTATGATTTATTTTGATATTTGTTTTAATGAATAGATACATGAAATAGTTTGGAAACTGCTTTGTTACGAAATTAATACTGATTTACTGGAAAGTTGACTCGGTGTAGTTCTGTATGCACTTCATTTTATTTGTTTGTTTATTTAATATTTTTTATTCCTAACAATGTTTGAAAGTCTTAACTTTCATGTTAAATAATAAGGATGAGCTTGCTTAAAAGAAAATTATGTGTGTGTAAAAGTTTTATGCTATGGCTCACAATGAAATTTCGTATTTGATGTTAGTTTGAATTTCTTCTTTCCTCTTTTAGGGTAAACGTAGAATAAGGAGTCTACTGCTTGTGTTTGTAAACCTTGTGATGTCAATTTTGGTTATTTATACAATTTTAGCTGATCATAATTTGGCTTATGCGTGAGTACAAAATATATTTGTTCTCTTAGTATAAAGAAATACTTTTAGTTATCACACACTTAAATAACAAATACCCTGAATGCTACATAAGGGAAACTTTTTCGATTGAAATTATTTTAGATTTAAAAAAAATTGTAAACCATAAATTTTTAAGCATTGATTGATTTAACCTAGCTAAGACCTGAAAGCTAGTTTTAATAAATATAGGAATTTTGTAACTTAAAATTTTTTATTAAAATTTATTCTTGTGCGTTTTGGAAAAGTGTGGAAATGAGATTTTTCCTTCAAAGTTTTGAATTTGATAAAAGGAAAAACATGTATAAAATTGTTTTTAACCTGAGTACCATTTTGTAAGTCTGCCGTGCCGTGGTTGGCATTTGGCGTATGCATGTGTGCACTCATGGCAAGGCACAGACGTCATTACAGAATCATTCAGCATGTGTCTTCTGTGTTCATGTAAAATGTTTCCTCCGACTAAGAGTCCCGCTGATTGAAATCCGCCCTTGATTTATTTTCTAATCTCTAAAGTCATGAATTTGATTGAAATTCATTGTCAAATTCAAGAAGTGGAAGCAGTTTGAGCAATGGGATGGATACGGAAATGGGTGAAAGCTGTTAACCTTCAGTCATTACTGATGTTATGGAGCACAAAGTTGAGAGATCGTTATAAAATGAGGGTGTGTGTGTCTATCAGACCCTCTTCCCCCAAACTTTTTAAGAGGGACCATTTGATAGGTGGATTGATTGTGACTCTCAATTACTTTAGGGTCCACCAGCCTTAATTTCCCTATACCTTTTCATATGATATTTTGTCGAATCCTAAATGTACCGAGTGAAGATTGACAGCATTGAACAATTAAAACATCAAATTATATTCGGAGCAGTTAATATTACACCTACAACCTTACAGAAAATGTTCCAGAGTGTACTGAAATGGTGGAAATTGCCTATACATTCAGGAAGGCAACATAAAATTTAGTATTCTATTGTGTTGCCATTTTCATGTAAATAACTTATGTTTCAGAATAAAGCCCGCTTAAGCAAAAATGTATAGAGACTTTATAAACACTCTGTATAATAGGATGTTTGTAAACCCACATCAAACTGACTGATAGTAAAAGATGGATATAATGGACAGTATAGATTTTGAGATACAAAAAAGAAAATTACATCCAATGCTAAGACTGAAAATGTACGATCACTGCTACTGCACCTAATGTGCCACTGTACAGACTCACTTGGCCACTGAGACCCTTTTTCTTCAGTTACAAATGTATTTAAATAAAATATTAACAATTTTAATTTTATATATATATATATATATTATCTTAGTACAATAATCAAAAGTATTTTGTATTTTTCATGTCATTTGTTATTGAATTTTCCCTAATTTTAGTGCCTTATAATTGTGCCATTAGATGAACTGGGATCACTCAAGTGGAGCAGAAATTAATTTTTATAATTCTGACATTAAGTTTTAAATATTATATTGGGAAGTAAACCTTGTTGTATCTTCTTCATAGTATCATAAGTTATTTCTTATAGATTAATTTTTGTACCACCGTATTCGTCTCCAATTGATTTATGGGATGTCTTGTGGATAGTCTCAGTGACCGACTTTGTGTTGAGATTGATCACAATCCTCTTCAAGCTCGTCTTTGTCGCACTTCCAGCAAGATTAATTGCTTATCAAAAGAAGGTAAATTATTATGGACCTAAATTTATCTTTCTTATACTTAAACCTACTAATTTATGAAACTTGTGTATGATAGTCATTCCCAATAAGTAGTTTCTAGAAAAAAAAATTGTTCTTTCAACCTTCTCCAAGATTCTGTAGGATCGTCAACATTTGTAATTATTTTTCTTAAGTCCTGTTCGATGTTTAAAAAAAATCAAGGACAACGCCGTTCTCTTTCTGGAAAGAAAGTCTTTTATGTCTTTCTTTGTGCTTTCGGCTTCCTTGTCTACTACCAAAAGTTTTCCCGTGCCATTAACGATCTCCCAACAGACCTTCTCCATCGATAGAAACTTCATACTCACACTGCAGTCAACTTAATTTGTGCTGTTTAATTTCTCAATTGGAAACGCTGGATTTGCCATGTTTCTCAGAAAAAAAATTAAAAACTGACATAAAAGACACATTTATAGACAACATAATGACTCCTCATTCAAAAACAGACTTTTCAATTATCTCAGAAAAAATTTCTTGCTCCTCCCAGGCACGAAGCATTGCTTCTAGTCATAAAGATATACATGAACTAATTAACAATGCATAGTGAAGGGCATCCAGGCATATAACCCTTGACAGGCCAATCCAACAAGACCCAAAGTTTTGCTAAGCAAAAAATCCAAACAGCTACGATAATCTTTAAAATTACTACACAGATTTATATAACTAAAAGCAACAATAAGATAAACGACTGATCAAAACAATTTAAAGCCATACTAAAAAAATATAAGTTGACCAGAATCTGCTAATTCAATAAGCTAAACCAGCAGCCATTGTTACTAAGTCGGCACTGCGCTCAAACTGTCTCTTAAAATGAGACATCCTATTTGAGCCAATGCAGATCCATCGTACAGATGAAAAGTCAAATTAACGCCTGCTCTGCTGAGCATACGAGTAAACAGGAAAAATTAAAACTTAGAGTCTAAAGCAAGCACCCTGCTTAAATACGCCAATGATAATTTGCAAGTAACCAGTCCGCACAGAGCATCGTTTACAGTGCATCCTGATTTTGTTGATTGTTTGACAATAGCTTCTCTTATGCATGAAACTAACGCATTTATTAATCTTAAGCAACTGTACTGGTTGCATAGTTGGCGCTATATAACTCTTACATTTTTGCTGTTGCAGAACATTTTAAAGAAATTATTTGAGTTTGCCGACAGTATTGCATTTTATCTATGTCTGTTTCTGACTTAGTGCAAAGTTACAAATGGTTTTTATTATTATGATTTCTTAATTTTTAGAAACTGTGCAATACTTTAGGAGGAGTTCTTCAGTTTTATGCTGGTAAATACAATAACTCAATTAAAATATGAGTAGGGCAATTTCAAAATGTTGAAATTGTGGATGAAAGTTACCCTGATTGACTGTAGTGCAGTTATTTTTTTTAGAGTTCAGTGATCACTAGATTTTTATCACTTTTTAGTTACTGTTGAAATTGTATTTTGCGTTGTAACAAAGTTTGACTGAACAAATAGTGTTTATAAACCTTCTTAAAATTTGTGTTTCAGGGAAAGTATTACTTATTCTTGGAACGTACGTCTCAGCTTTATCGCACAATAGCCCCAATGCAACATTGGCTGTATTTCTTTTCGGAATCTTATTCTGGTCCAAGCAAAGTGTTTGGAGTTTTTCTCTCTGCAGCGTATTTGGTTTTCAAGGTAAGTAAAAAAAGCAGCAGTTTTCTCATGTAAGTGATACTTACTCTAAAATCTTTCCAAAGCTGATTTAATTAGAATAATAGGAACACTGGAAAGTCAGCAAAAATAGAAAAAAAAAGGTTCTTGTTGGTGAATAGTGTCTAGTAGATTTTCTTTCCTTTCCCCTTTTTTGTGGTTAAAATTAATCATTGATTGCAATGCTGGTATACACCAGCTATGTAAATATGTTATTGAAATTTATAATCTCATGGTAGTATATATTTGATTGCATAATACTGGTGATAGTTATTTAAATACTATTTCAAGCTTTAATACTTAAACAGAAACTGGCATTGAACTTATCAAATGCTCTTGTGAAATTAGCATGCATGCTTTTGTGCAACCCTGCCATATAAAAGGAACTTTTTAGGCTCTCTAGTTTACACAATATTATCCCAATATTGGAATCCCCTTTGTTTTTTATGTATAGTCAAAATTAAATTGCAATTTAAAATACAATTTATGCTCTATCTCTAGGTGTAATCTTTACATGTTATCTGAGTAAAAAAATTGCTGCATTAAATGCTGAAAAATATATTAGTTAAATTGTTCTTTTTAGTATAAGTTAAAGTTTTAATGTGTGCAGAAATTACATCCAAACATTTAATGTTTTTTAATTGTAGGGTAAAAGCATTGTAAAAAAAGTTAATTTGTGGAAGAAAACACTCTTTCAAGTGATCCAGAGTAAAGTAAGTTTTCATTCTTTTTATAAAATGTTTTAACTTGAAAAAGTTAAGGGAAGTGGGTTTAGCTTCAAGCTAATGAACAGAATAAGGCAAAAAAGGGGGGGGGGGACTCAAACTTCAGTTACAAGAAATTGCTGCAAAACATTGTAATTTGAAGCTACGTGAAAAAATAAGACTTAACTCAATACTAGAAGAACCCAAGCTCTAAATGTACATTGGAGTAATTATTGTGACACATCACCTGACTCTTGGATGGCAGTTTTCCTGGTTGGGGCCTATTCAGTATGCAAATATGACGCAGTGACCCATCAAAGTCCTCCATGAAATCAACTTTCATCTAAAATACTCTGCACCAAAAAAAAGAGACTTGTTTGCCTCTGTATACCAACATTGGGTTGTTATAAGAATTACTGCATTTTGTCCAAGTGTTCCAACTTTATATCATGCTATGTGTCAATACATGGTAATCCTAAGACTTCATACAGAAAGGAGTTGGGGAGAAAAAGTTTAGCTTCTTCTGATCACCGAGGTTTAATCCCTAATGTGAAAAAAATTGATGTTTGCGTCATGCTGTAACATATTGTAATACTTAAGTTTCGTACTTAAAGATTAGGATTTGGGGAGAAAAGATGTTGTAATGCTACTTGGGCTCAGTTTGCCAAATTATGTCTTCTAATCTTGCATGGTAAATATAAAGGTACTTTGGTATTAATTGTACACAGTTACCAAAGCATGCATTTCATGGGCTCATTTTGCAAATAGATCCTTCTTAAAGTCGTTTAAAATTTCACTTTAGCAATTAATTGCTATGTTGTAGCAATTTCTTTAAAAGCCTTTGCATACATGTGGTTGATACTATTGCAGTGATTCTCAGCCACTGCCGTGGCACTTTCGTGTGCCGCCAAATTTTGGAAATATACATGGTAAAAATTATCGGAAGAATCGATTAATTCATTTTAGATTAACATTAGATGTGATTAACCCATGATAGACAGAAAATTTTAACAATATTTAATTTTTTTTTAATCTTATTTCTGTGAATTCGGATCTTCAGTATTAACCAACATAAAAATGAAAAAAAGAGCGAGGCTTAAATATGGAAGACAATATGAGTAGCATTGTCATTTTCAACCAAATATAAATAAAATAATCAAAAAACATCAAGCTCAATTTCTCATTAAAAGCATTCTTATTTCTATCTTGTAATTAATTCCTTAATAAATGTGCTGTTGTTTTTGTAGTACATATTATATTGTTTTATTTTACATTCAAAATTATTATAAACTATTTTACACAGTATATTATAGGTCAGTAAACAACTTTTAAACTTATCTTTTTCTTTGTGTGCCGCCAAAATTTGAAATTGTTAAAAGTGTGCCCCGACAAAAAAAAGGTTAAGAATCACTGTACTAATATAAAAGACCGTGGTGTATGTGTGTGTAGGAGTTATTGTTATGTAATTGAAATAGGCCTAAATAATGCTGTCAACAAGAATGTTTCAAATAAATCACAACATAAAATATACTGTGGAGCACCGTTTATACGTTTCTCATTTATACTTTTGTGGCATGGGTAAAATCCCATAAAAATTAACACTAGATAATTTTATTAACACATTTCATTAAATTGCATATTTCAACCTCAGATTCTATGCTGGTGATTGTCCAGTTTTAGAAATGGTATGTGACCTTGACTGACCGCTTTCATGTACCTGCCTAATTCGACCACTTTCATGTACCTGCCTAGTTCACGTACCTGCCAGTGGTCACATACCTGCCTAGTTAAAAAATATATATACTCTGGAAGAATGAATATCCCAGTTTCACAGAAAAGGCTGTTCTGATGCAATTCCTAGAACTAGCAGGGGGCAAGCTTTCTTTCTCTCCAACTGACTTTATTAGATTCTGGAATCTATCGTTCACCACATACAAGATGGCTTCAAGTTCGTATAGCAGAAAATTTCTGTCTCTGAAGCAAAAAATTTGCATTTTAAAACAAGTGGATGAAAACCTACATTTCCAAAGAGTAGACCTAGCCAAAATGTTAGTTTTAGCAGTTTCAACTTTAACCGTACTAATTTATAAGCGTAAGACCATCAAGGAATTCCATCATCAAAGGGGTGCTATTGCTTTGAAAAGACTTTGAGTCCTATGTGTAAAATTTGCGGATGTAGAGAAAGTTCTTTTCAGTGGTTTAATCTGTCGTAGGTGCAAAAAATTCCATCAGTGGTCCTTTGCTTATGGAGAAAGCAAAAGAAATTTCGAAGAAGTTGAATGTGGAATGTGATGCATCATTTTCCTCGGGATGGCTTCACAAATTTAATTTAAGACTCAGCATAACAGGCTAAACTAAGTGGAGAGTCTGAAGATGCTGATTGTGAAACGCATGATTGGATTCAAAATCAATTGCCAGAAACAATAAAAGAACATGAACCAAAGAATGTTTTCAATATGGATGAAATTGTTCTATTTTACAACCTCCTGCCATCTAAAACTCTTGCAATCAAATCGGATACGTGTCATGGTGGAAAAAAGAGCAAAGTAGGATTGACCGTGTTATTGTGTGCCAATGCAGATGAATCAGGAAAACTACCTCCTTTGCTTAGTGGCGAATCAATAAAGCATTTTACACTTTTAAAGCCCCTCTGCTTTAAAAATGTAAAATCATTACCAGCAGGATACTTGGCCAATGCAAAATTATGGGTGTCCATGATCTTTCTTTACCAACTCTGCTTTAAAAATGTAAAATCATTACCAGAAGAATACTTGACCAATGCAAAATTATGGATGTCCATGATCTTTGTTTACCGACTGGTTAAAAGAGTTGAAAGATAAAATGCGAAAAGTGTAATGGTGAATCATTTTATTCATGGATCAGTGTCCAGCACATCCACTAATATGGATTTTCTAAGAAACATAACTGCCAAGTTCTTCCCTGCAAATTTCACCTGCAATTGGCAGCTGCCAGATTTAGGAGTCTTAATATCCCTTAAACAACATTATTGAAAACTTTTAGTGCAAACAGCTATCGCCAGTTTAGGCAATGGAAAGTTTTTAAAAAATGAGCATTGACATCTTGCAAGCTATGAATTTCATAATGATGGCTTGGGAAAATGTTTTACCAAAAACAAAAAATAATGTTTCAATCTTGGTCGATTTTTCACTTCAGGAGATGTCATTCCTAATAAAAACGTCGAACCTGGTCATTTTGTTCCACTTGAAAAGTTACATTTAAGTGATGTTTCTGCATTTGAAGAATTTCAAGTGTGATTCGCAACTTGCAACATGTTAACTTCTAGCAATGGATGAAATGGTTGCAAATAGAGAAACTAGCAGTGAAGACGAGGATAATTGCACTGAAAGTCCGCATCCAAATTTTCGACAAGCTTTGGCGGATTTTTACACCATGCAAGAATATCTCCTTGCTTGTGATTTAAACGATAAAAATGGCACTTTTAATTGCGAACAAAGAATTTTCCTGTGCATTCCAAAATAGTGCTACAACCCAAAATAAATAAGGGTTTCGTACATACTGAATGAATATGAAAAGTAGTCATTGTAAATTAATTCGGTACCAAAAATTTTAGTACAGCATACATCATTTCATTTTATTATTGTATTTACTTTTCCAGGTAATATTTTAAGTTACTGTTTTGCTTTTTATTATGAAAATGTTCTTTTTTTTTTTTTTTGTAATTTTTGTTTATACATTTTTTTTTTTTTTTTTTTTGTGGTTCTTGTTTATACGTTCTCCCCCCCCCCCCCTCAGTCCCTTGATAAACATATAAACGGTGCTTTACTGTAATTAACTACATTTATACTTACCTAAAGAGATGCATTTTCACTGCATTAGAGTTAAACATTGGTACTGCATCAGTTCTGTAAAATGCAAGAAAATGAATGCATATATTAAAATTTGTTTGCAGTACTTCATAAATTGGTCATATGCAAGGTCTATCCAGAGAGTGATGGATGGTTTTTCTGCATGGATTTTAAATGAGAAAATAAAAATAATAGGTCTGCAAGGAGGGCCAAGTCTGGAGATGAAATAGAGATGTACAGAATAGCCCGTTTTTCACCTGAAATTTTTTAAAAATTAGTTTATTAGTTTTCTCTTCTTTTCTTCATTAAAAAATTATTATTGCCCCATGCAATACTAGGGATGTTTACTGGGGCAGTAGTTGTAGTTTAACATACTGAAGAAAAAATGAAGAAAAATATTTAACATTAGTTTTATTACTTGCCTCCGCAATATTTGTCAGTCTAAAATTAAAATTTTCAAACTCCAAGTTTTATGTTTGGAGAGAGGATTATAAATTTGTGGTGAGGAAAATGAATAATACAGGGTTTGTATGGTGCTTAGGTTTTCCTACCTTTTCATTTTGGTTCTTACTTTCCTTGTATTTTTTACTTTATTCTATCTTTTCAAAAGCAAATTTGCCTTATTTATTTATTTTGATATATTTTCCTACTTTTCAAGCACATGTTAATTATTTTTATAATTCTTAAATGGTACAGCAGTGTTAAAATTCAGGTTGGGATTAATTTATCAGATTGCCATCTTGAAAGTCTGAGTATGTTCTTAGATGGGGGGTTTATTCTATGAAACTTACAGCACCCACATGATGATTGGAAATTACTGAAATACAATGCTCAAGAGTATGAGAGAATGCATATGATACTGTTTACATAACAGGCAATAGTTTTCTTTTTTATTTATTAAAAGAATATTTATTTGGTTTAGTATTTAGGTTATTAGCTGTGTAAAAGGTGTGTTTGAAATAATTAAGGTACTTTAGCTAAATGAGAGAGAGAAATTTGATGTTTGTACCCAGGCAAGAGGCTTTTATAGTTGTGGATGGAGCATCTTATTTTTTCTGACTCATATCTGTTGTATATATGCACTTATTTGTATTTTTGTACATATTTTGAATTGCTACTTTTTCCCTTATTTTTTTAAGAAGTTCTTAGTATGGACACTAATAGTAGCAATAATAATCCATTGTTTAAATCTTTTGTATATTTCCAGTTCTCATTCATTTTCCTATGTTTTTTTTTAATTTATTTATATTCTTTTTTGCTTTATCCATTTCTAACAATTAATTACTTTTATTCCCCTAAAATTATACAAATGTTCCAAACTTAAATTAACTTTAAAATCTTCACCACAACTGAACTGTATTTAAGGAGAACATTAGCTTTCATAATGCTTTTGGTGAAGTTTGCAAACGAAAACTACTGTATTTTATGGTCTCTAATGCACACTACTGACATTGAGAAATTTTCTCCAAAGTACAGATGTGTCGTATATTTGAAACAAATATTAAATAGTGTTTCATTTAACATTCCTGACAATCTTGAAAACAACTGCAAACAGCAGCAATGAAGAAGGTGAACCTTCAGGCAATAATTTTAAACTTTAGAAAGGCTGAGTCCGTTTTTCTTAAATTATTATTTAAAGTCTGGCTTAGCAAATGTGTTAAAAATAATCATAAAAATTGCTTACAAACTGAAACGCATTTGTAGTCCATAGAATACAGTGTTGTAAATTGAACAAAATCTTCTTTGTTTCACAACAAGCTTTGTGGATTGAATTTGAGAACAAATGGCAGTTTTGCAAAGGAATCACAGACCAAAATACTTTTTATTGTCTTTAGTAGAAAAGTGAGTGTCTAAGAAGTTTCCAAAAATCATTACTTCATCACAAAATGGAATGAAAAGTATATTTTGGTGCACTATAGAGCAGATAGTATTTGGTTATTCATGTATTACATGGAGTACATTCCGTTTATCCAGTCTTCAGTTATACCACCTTCTTGTTTCATCACTTATCTTTTATGTTAAAAAAAATGATTTATCTATACCAAGATGATCCATCATTTCCCCCAGGTATGATTTTTTCTTTTTTTCCAGACTTATGGTATAACTCCATCTTCTGTGCAGATTAAAGAAGCTGGAGATGCATGCCCTATATGCCAAGATGATTACAAATCTCCATCTATGCTGCAATGCAAAGTGAGTGGCAATCAGGATTACATGTCTTTTGTCTGCATAACTATTTAGAATAATTAACGTGATCTGAGACATTACTTTTTATTTATCTGTTTAGTTGACGCAAGTTTTTCTTAGCTCTTTTGTCAATTAATTGCAGTTAAGTAAACATATGTACTCTGTAATGTTGACTCAAAAGCAAAGAGAGGCTAGAAATATCTGAAAAGGACATCTATAGCAAACTTTACTGTTTGGACTCTTTTTTTTTTCCCGCTCACAAAAATTTTCTTGTTCCTTGCTGTAATGCCAGCGCACACATCAGTGGTGATTCCAATCCGAAATTCTCCGACATTTCCAAGAATTTTTAAGGGCCTAATCCAAAAATTAAAAGAAAAAAAAAATCTGTTTTCCGCAATTTTTTTAATTTTAAATTTTTTTTTTTTTTTTGAAGAATAATATCTGTACTTTTCTTTCTTCAGACAAGCAAAATACTTTGTACTACTTTAAAAAACTTTCAAGACGGTATAATAACGTTTCTGGGGGGAAAGAAAGAGCATTTTGGCATTAATATTAGACCTTTCATTTAATTATCACTTAAAGCTTTTTTTTCAGCTTATATATAAATATATACACGTATCTATGTATTGTGTGGTGGAGAGGGGGACATTTTCACCTAAGTACGTATGTGATCTGTATTTTAAATTAATGGTGCATATTTTTTCCGAAAATTTTGTCTAAAGTTCCGAAAATTTCTTTTTGCTCAGAATCACCCATGATACTCATACAATAATGACTCAGGAATTAAAAACTGAAATAAAAACTTTATTTAACTCATAAAATGAGACCTTTGTGTGGAGCATGCGTCTTCTTGCACAAATACGAAACGAGTCGCAAAACCTCGGTTTTTACCTAACACACTCTTTGCCAAATCACTTATATAAGCTGCAAAGCAGCACCCTCTGAACAAAATTTGCAACATCCACTGTGATTCTTAGTTTTGATACTTATAGGGAGGAAAAGGATCCAGTTCAAAACTATAGGGCTTTTTTGTGTCCCAGAATACACTCGTCTCAAATTTTGATGCATCTTTTAACAACGCAAAAATAAACAACTCCTTTACATAATTATTAGCATTCATTACAGTAAAAGAAAATATCTTAAAAACCATGTTCCTTTATTTCCTTTCCATAGAGTAAAATTTAGTGAACTAACTTTATTTATAGTCTTGCTGAAATATTCATCTGAATAAAATTGATAATGGTTCGTCCAGAGCAGTGATTCCCAAATTGGTCTATATCAACCCCCAGGGGTCGACAACAACCTGCAAGGGGTCCATGTCAAGTGAAAAGAAATTGGGGGTCCATGAACTGCAAATGGGGGGTCAACGATAGTGGATCTCGTATAAGTTAATGACTTTGCAAACTTTTTAAGAAAATAGGCGGGAAACGCTAACGAAGAACTTAAGGTACAGTTTAGAAATGGATATCAACAATTCTGGCTTCAGAATAAACATACCTGTTACTTACCCGTATTGTGCAATATCCCGAGAAAGGTTTTAATTGCTTTTTCAGGGTTTCAACGCAGTTGCCAGTCTCCTTTAACAAAAAAAAAAGAAAAGAAACAGACGGGACATCTTTAACTGAGGAGATTTGAAAGTAAACCTTAGTAAATTGATGCCAAATGTTGATTAATTTATTATTAAAGCATCAGGTTCATCACTCCCACTAAAAGCATTTATTTATTGCTTAGTTATTTTATAGAACATGTACTAAATTTTAATTTGATTCGTTTTAATTTGAATTTAATTAATAAGTGTATAAAATTAACATGTGTTTTTTTCTTAAGCGTAAAAAGTGAAGCGTAGTGTGAAAACACTACGCTTCACTACAGTTAGGGATTTAAATCTTTCACAGTGAGTAGCACTCTACCAGCTGTCAAAAATACATTTGAAGTTGATGAATTTGGAAAAAATCAATATCAAGTAAGCTGGGGGTCTACCCAAAACCGAAAAACATGGAAAGGGGTCTACGAAACAAAAAGTTTGGGAACCACTGGTCTAGAGGAATTTCCATTTGTATTTTAGCGGTCATCAAAATCAAATTAAAATAAAATTCTGTAAAATTTATTTAAGATGTTTATTCTTTGACATAAATTAAAGTGTTTCTGAAGGAAAAAGATGAGTTGCAAAATTTGTGATAATATATGTTGTGCTTCTCTGAAGCCGAAATTATTAGATGTAGATTCAGCATCAGTTAAAAGTTGGCTTTTTGTTTTTCTGTGATCGTGCACATGGTTCAATGAACCCAAAATAAGGCCCAGTGCCTAGTGCAAACTTAGATCCTACCTCTGATAACTGTAATATACAAAAGCCATGGGACATATATTTAAGTAATGAAAATCAATAAACAAAAGCAATGAAAAGATGAATTGATAAATAAATGATAGCAATGTGTTAGCAATAGTAGATAATAAATGCATTCCATGCAAATACAAGATTAGGTTGATAATATATTTATGCTATGAAATGGTTGATTTTTTTTTTATTCAACGCTGCGTAAATTATTTAATTTTTATTTAACACCGACTTCAGGGCTGCAGCCCTTTCAGAAAACGCAGTAATTAGGCCCTGTTAGTTCTTTTTGCCTGACCATTTAATGGATTTGACTTTTTCAGTATTAAAATTTTTTTAATGTTTCATTTGTGAAATTCATAGTATATTTCTTGAAATTTATAGCATATCTTCTGCGAAGAATGTGTTGCCCTGTGGTTTGACAGAGAACGTACATGTCCTATATGTAGAGCCCAGATTGCTGATGATCCCACTTGGAGGGATGGATCCACCACGCTCTTACACCAGATATTTTAATATGCCAAAACAGTGTTGCAGCGGAGGAAACTTGTCATTTGTTAATAAATTCTTTTTCTTTATCACATCTTAAGTTTCTTGTCTAACTATGTTTTTAATTCTTTGCTTATACAGTAGAACTTGGATAATTCAAACTTCTTTAAATCGAATTTTTCTTTAATTCGAAGATTTCGCTTGGTCCCTTTAACTCCAATCAATAATAAAATTTTTGGATAATTCGAAATTCAACTGCTTTAATTTGAAGGTTTTTCTCTTCCGAAATCCACAAAAGTACGTTGAAATACTTTTTTGTCTGGTAAAATTTTACCCTACTTGTTTTTTTTTGCAGCAAATTGAACTCTAGTTAACAGTAAATCACGTCTAATCCCTCTCTCCTTACGTTTCGACACGTGACTATTGGTTGCTGGAATGGTCAGATCATGAGTAGAAAATGTTTTTCGTTTTTGTTAAAATCAAAAGACTAAATTCCACGAAGCAATCCAAAATTTCTCAAATTTTTTAAAAACTGTAGCAGGAAATTTTTTACATGATTTTTAAACTTAACCAAAGAATATTTTGTAAAAGTAATACGCTACTTATATGTATATTCCTATTTTCTTAGGTATATGCTATAGTTTTTATTTTTTATTTTATGTACAAACTAAATTTTATTTCCTGAACAAATACAATGTTTAATTATTTTATATACATACCTTGACATTTTCCAGAAAAGGTTATTGACGTAGTTTTTGACATCATAAACGTTATCAGGCGTTCGTGGGCTTTAAATTAAGCTAAAAATAGACTTCTGTAATTCAAAGTTTTGGATAATTCGAAGTTTAGCTGTGGTCCCTTCAGCTTCGAATTATCCAAGTTCTACTGTATTTATTTTATCTAAAGAAAGAAATAGAATTAATTTTAAAAAATGTTTTAAGAATTAATAAAATAGCAATTTTTGTACACAACGTATTAGTAGAACATTCAAGAATTGTTAAGATGCTATGCAATTCTTATAATTACTTTTTATTTAGTTTCAAGTTTGATTTAATTTTTAAAAATCCATGCACTATAACATACATACTGTTTGAATCCTGGTTCCCACTTTTAACCATTTTTTTTTTACAAGAATCTTGTAAACCATTTTTAATTCGACAGCGTAAGAAATGCTTCACATTGCTGTGCCAAGTTTTCACATACTTATTAATAATGAAGTGAGCTAAATGAAACTTTTAAGGGGAATTTTAATTAGTATATCCTTGAAATGTGCTATGAAATTCACTCTGGTAAATGGTATTAATGCTGTGATAAAGCAGCAATTTGTGCTACTGTAAATCAATTTCAAGGTAAGTTTCAGACTTTTTCAAATGTAGCTCTAATTTTTTTTAACTTGATGTTTTCAGCTGAATAATAGGAGGCATTAACAATCATTGAATTTCATTTAAATTTTTTAAAATCAAGTTATCAATCGAAATAAAAAAAATTCTATTGCCTTTCAAGCAATGTGAAAAAATTCAAACTTTCATAGCTGATGCAAATGTTTTTTTTCCAAAACAAAAGCATGAAGTTTTAATGAACTCCAGAATATGCGAAATCATTATTCCTTGAAAGTTTAAACAGGGTGCCTACAGGAGTTGAGAAAAAAATTCCCTGACTTTTCCCTGATCAAGTTCACCGAATTTCCCTGATCTACGTTACTAATGATAAGTTTCCCCTTTGCCCCTTCCCCCCCCCTTGAAAACTATTGTATGTTTATATTAAATATAGCATTATAAATGTTTTCAGCTGTTATTAAAAATGAAGAAAAAACAAATCCTGCCCTTTTAATTTCCTGCAAATTTAAAACTTGGCAAGCAAATATAAAGGAAATACAAATAAAAATAAGAAGTATTAGAATATAAAATATAAAGAAATATAAAAAAAATACAAAAAAAATCCTACCTGAAATTTTAATTATTGTAAATTAATTTCAAAAACATTTGAAGGGAACTTTTAAAGGTAAGTCTTTGATAACAGTAAAAAAGATTATATTGGAACAACTTTGAAAATCTAATGATAGAGAGGCTATTCTCTAATGGAGAATGAATAATATTAAAAAATAAATGCAGAGTTTTAAAAATTTACAAAAATTTATTTACATTATGTACACATTATAACCCAATTTAAAATGATTATGCAGCATTTATGAAAAAAATTCCTAAACAACTTATTAACAAATAATTTCCATATGCAAAAAAAAAAAAACATTACTTAACAATAAATAACTTTAAAATTGAAATTTGTACTTGATTTAACTTTACAAAAACGTTTAAGGGGGAATTACGTGTAAAACGGCGTATTAAGAGCAATTTTCATGAATTTTTTTAACGTATAAAGAATAAATATATTTTATTGAGATTTTGAGGTTATTTTATAGATGTACTGAAGAACATTTGCTGAAATTTTAAAATATTTTTCTTGAAAAATCCCGGAGATATCAGCTGCTGCACACTGTAAGTCGCCACCCAGATCGGCAGTTTGCGTACATCCTGGAGGTCGCAATTTTTATCTGATATCATTTTTTTTAATCTACTTTTTTTATGAGTGTCTCTTCTAGTTAAACTAAAATCATCACAAAACATTGAAAATTTCTAATTTTTTTACAGTGGGAAAATTACGTACGATTTAACCGTTTTTTTTTTTCCTTCTTTTTTTTTACAATAAAAAAAATAAACATATGTTTATGTGATTCTAGTTCAACTAAAGCGTGTATATATAAAGAAAATGTGTGCTAAATTTGATAAGGATTGATCAAACACTCTGCGAGCTAGAGTGTACGCGAATTCGAAAAAAGTAGTTTCGAGAAAAACGCATTTGAAAAGAAGAGTGGTATTGAAGGTAAATTTAGGGCAGTAATGAATCAATTTTTTTTATACTTATAGGTACTAATACTTACAGAAATTTATTTCCGAGGTCTCAATTGTTAAAAAAAAATAAATAAATAAAAGGACATCTGCTAACGTTCTCCAACAACCTTCAAGTCATTCATGAGGGACTACCTGCTCATCAACTGCTCCAAAAGGGGCGCTCGCTCAAATGCTTATAACTATTTAAACGACTTGGAATTTTGCTTTGAAATTTTCAGGGTATATTATTGAATAGGTGTAGAATCGATTTCTGAAGAAAAAAAAATATTTTTAAATTTTTTTTTTTGTGACCTTTACACGTATTTCCCCCCTTAAAGTTCATTTTGCAGAAATTTGAGGCTTTGAATTTCTTCTTCAACTTTTAAAGATTCCTCTTGGGCTGCCTTAAAATTTTTTGCTTTTTTGGCTTTCAACTCTTTCAGCCGAAGCTCTGCTTCCTTGTTTCTTTTCATATTCTTAGTCCACCCACTGCTTGAATACTATCATAAACTATTCTAGCAACAACTGATTCTTCTTTCATATTTTCCCACAAGCAATCTTTATTGATCGAGAATCAACATTGCTATTGCCGTGGGACAAAATCATTACCATCTTCATCAATGATAATGTATCATTGCAAGGTGCATTTCACAGAACAGAAAGATTTGATGCATTTTGGCATGATGTGCTATCAAGCTAAACAAAAGCTTGATAGCATTATCATGCCAAAATGCATGAAGTCTTTCTGTTCTGTTATACATTTTAAGTTTTGCCACATTAGAAGGTTCTGAACAGATTTCTTTCGGTTGGTTTTTTACTATACCTGCTACAATTGAATTCAACCAATTTTTTTTTTGCATAAAATTAGTAACAATTTTGTGAGTATCGTCAAACAATGCTTCATTAATAGAAATAGTAGGATTAAAACATGAAACTGCTTTTGTTAAAGCATATTTCAATGGTGATGTCTCTTGCAGCTTCTTAACACGCACTATCAAAAACTTTCGACAATCTAAAAAAAGTGCTCACCTAGCGTTCAGAAGCTTTAGCTTTCTTTTTGTGACATAGTGCCGAATTTCCAACATCGGCTTTTTTAAAAGGAAGAAAATTTTTCACGTGATGAAAGTCCACATTCAAAATATTCTCTTCCATATCAGTACTTTGACAATGCATCGCCTTAAAATTCTTAATAAAAGACTGGATCAATCTTCATGAAGAAATAGAACAAGGGACGTGTCATCTTGACATACTCTTAAAAATCTTTCAAACTCCTGAGGCACTGAATAAAAAAATGCTAATTTTGCCAAGTAACAATGGGTTACTGAAGAGACGTTTAGCAATAATATAGCTCTGACTAGTGGGGGCACTTTTATCTTTTTCTACTTCGCATATAACATTTTTGGTGTTTGTAAGGATGCTTAAACACCTCTCTGCTATTTGCGAGTTCTCCAACCATCGAATCGAGCAAAACTTCTTTGGAAATTCTTTAGAGAAGCTGTGAGTAACGTGTAGAGAGCTCTCCTGGCAGGAGAATCCTTAAATAAATAGTACAATGCTCTCATAAAATCAAAAATCTCCCTACCGGTTGATTTTGCCCCTGTCTTAAAAGCCAAATTTACAATATGTAAGCCGCAAGATCCAATGTTAAGAATTTCCGAATCTTCTGGAGTTTCTTTTAAGGAGGATGTTAGATCTCTAAAAAAATTGACATTAACATTAAACCGTCCACGGAAGCTTGTAAAACTTTCTTCAAAGTCAAAGGTTTAGTTGCATCTTTAAATGCTGCTAATAAATCAGAAGAGCAGCTGTGACCAAGAAAAGCTGAATTTTTTCATATTCCTTATTAGCCGAAATATTGCCTTTTTGGCGAAAATTACCCACATTTGCAAGGCAACAACTTTTTTTTTTTCGTTTGATAACTTTTCCCTGAATTTTTGCTATTTTTTCGATATTCCCTGACTTTTCCCGATTAATAAAATTCCCTGACTTTTCCCTGATTTCCCGGTTCTGTAGACACCCTGTTAAATGATAAACATCTCTTTCCTTATATAATAGAAATGACAAAAAAAGTTTTAATGCATTTTTCTTTTATTCTTTTTAATAATATGCAGATATATTTTTGGTCAACATGTGTGTAATGGGAAACCATAGTAATATCCATATTATAAGCTGTGCTGTCCAAAACAATCTTAGGCAGGGATACAATTGAAACGCTTTTCGATCATTTTGCCGTTTTCAATCGAATGCTTCGATCAAAATCATACAATTCCGATTCTATTGAAACGCGGCGATCATTTTTAACCACGTAACCAATACGATTGCTTTCATTCGATCATTTTCACGATTCGATTGATTTTCTTACAGTAATGGCGGCCATTTTGGCGATCAGAAGTCGCAGAATGCAAAGAGTTTCATGATCAGTGTTTCTTTCAAGCATCTCTCCGAGGGGCCACTGCCCCCTCGGAGCAAGCCAACTGCCCCCCCCCCCCCCGGGAAGAAAGGTTCAGGTGACAATTAAAAAAAAAAAAAAGAAAAAAAGGGAGAAAGGAAGAATGAAAAATTTAAAATATAGAGGAAATAAAGTGTCCCCTGTTTTGGGTCATAAAACTGCCCTCTCACTGCCAACAAAATGTGAAACGCCAAAGCTCCGGTCCTTCAGATAACACCTGGTTTTAAGCATGGCTGTTGAGAGGGGTGTCAGGTATGGCTGATTCATGAGGCTCGGTTCGACTTCAGAGTAGTGCAGTGGGTAAAATTTTTCTATGGTTAAGATGCAAGGGTAATGGAGGTTGGGGGGGGGGGGGGGGCGACACAACTGACATGGGGCCCGCCTGCGCTATCGGTGGCCCTGATTCAGAGTACTAGATAATCAATACAATCTCCCTTTATTTCATTAAATCTCATGAATATAACCCCTTCCTAAAAGAACCTGCCTTTTATTATTGAGTTTTGGTTCCTTTTTTTTACATATGATAGGAGTCTTTTGATCCATACTTCTGTTATCTGAATCTTTACATATCCAGTTGCAACGAGAGACGGTTGGCAATGAAATGTTTGACACTTTACTTTGAAATTAAATTGTTTATTTGAGGTCAACATTAAGAGTTCTTTTGGAAATTTTCTAGAAACAATGACAAATATCTTTTAAAAAACAATGTACATTTATACTTAAAACATCTAAATCTAGATTCAGGTGATCTTCTGCTTGACTGGCAAATGATCATCACTTTGCAAGCAAGTAAACACATAAATATGCCCATTGTACATGTGCCCTACATTTTTTGCAATATTACATCTCTTTAATGTGAAAAAAAGATGCCAAAAATTGTGCTTTAAGACTTTAGTTTAAAACTTTCCTGTAAGAACTTTAGACACCTTCCCTTTTCCCATAAGGCCACCAAAAAATAGCCTAAAACTGCACTTTTTGGGCTTCAGGTTGGAAAAATTTTCAAAGCATGGCCCCCAGTTCACCTCGTTTTTTCTTAACGTGACCAAAGATGGCCTAAAATTTTCCATTTTCAGAACTTCATCAGTTTTGGAAAATTTTCATGCTATGTCCTCTGGACCTTTCTTCATTCTCCTACATCATCTACGATATCATGAAAGTGCACTTTAAGACTTCAGTTTCAGGAACATTTCCTGGGGAATGACACCGAACACAATCAGTAGCGTCACCAAAAGTAGCCAAAAATTAGACTTTAGTTACGAAAAATTTGCGAGATTAGAGAATCTCCGAACTATTTCTCACATCCTCTAACATCCCCAAACAACGTATGGGACCGTTCATAAACGATGTTCCACTTTTTTTCAATATATTTGACCCCCCTCCCCCCCCCTTTGTCACACGTCATGCTGTATTACATTAGCATAAAATAGGTTTAATTTGCTGATTTTAAATGTTTTTATAGAAATCAAATTGTACTCCCTCCCCTCCCCTTGTCACAAACTGTCACACTTTCATGATCCCCCCTCCCCCCCTTGAAGCGTGGCATCATTTATGAATGACGCCCATCCGAAATTTCATTGCTGGGACTTAGAACTCAAAACGTTTCTTGAGGAGAGCCCTCGCACCCGTCTTCAGTGACGTTGACAAAAATAAAGTAAAACAGCATTTTTAAGGCTAGTTTGAAAATTTTCTCACGGGAGAACCCTAAACCCCCCCCCCCCCTCCTCTAACTTTTCTTAAGAACCTAAAATTGCATTCTCCGGACTTAAATTGCAAAATCCGGGGGTGGGCCCCCGAACCCCCGCCCCGAAACCAGCCTAAAATAACTTATAAGATTTCAATTACAAAAATTTCAGAAACTCACTCCCCTAACTTCACTAAACATAAAGCCGAAAATTGATTCTACTGTATATTACCAGGGATCTATCATACACATTTAAAAGATCCATATTATCATCATTTCTATTCTACCTATTATATAAAATAACACAGCATGATTTGGGTTCATACATCGCCCCTCCTAATTCGTCACCTGCCCTCCCGGAGCAAAAGGTCTGAAAGAAACACTGTTCATGATATTTGCAAATCCGAAGCAATCCATTAAATTTGAGCGAACGGAAGTTTATGCAACGATATCGCTTAGATAGAGAAACATTTATATTTTTATGCGATAAGCTGGAAGGAAAATTGGCACACAAAACGTCAGGCTAAAAAAAGAGAAGAAAAAAAGAAAATGCGAATTTGTCATTGAAAAAACAAAGTCATTAAATCGTCTGCAGGTGCCTATGTTTTAATAGCTTACATTTTTTTAATAAAATTATTCTAGAAGTGTGATAAAGTTATTTTCTAGCCTGCTGCTATTTGCCATTCGTAAAATCTGACTACTGGGAGGAAATATGAAATAGAATTGAACGCATTTAATGAGCAGTGAAAGGTATAGATTATCCTCTAGGAAAATACAATTCAGTAAGAATACAAACTATTTATTACCTCAGGAATATTTACTATTATAATCAACAGTATGGAGGAAAATTGCCAGAGTGACAAAGGCACTTGTCGATGTTACGATCCCCCCCCCCCCCCCTCATTAGGTCCCGAGGCTTTTTTTTTTTTTTTGATAATATCTACTAAAAACCATGTTTCCTTACTCATTCTGTATAAACAATCATCACAACACAGGGAACAGCATAGCGAAACAAACGGATCAAACCAAAACAATAAACAAAACATCAGCAGTTAACATTACAGTTAAAATAGCTTAGCTTTCTCATTCAATTTTTTCATTGGTTCAGCTTAAAGTTCTGGTCATGTGACGATACGCTGAGCGAGGAAATCATTCGATGGCAACCATCGCGTTTTGATCGAAGTCCAGGAAACAAGCTGAATGGCAATATTCTATCAGTTTGAAAATGATCGAATTCGAGTTGAAAATTCAATCATTTTGGATTTTATAGAACGCATTTCAGTTGAATCTAACCGTGACCTTAATTTGTAAATCTGTATTTCTATTTAAAAAAATGTTAAAAATTATCAGATCAATGTGAAATATTTTAAAATGTTTAGTAATAAAGAGATGCCAAATACAAAACAATTTAGTACTCAGAGGGCTCCCACGGCTGCGCCAAAACCATTTTTTCTGCTACATAATGCTACAAAAAGCATTTTTTCGGAAAATTTGCGCCAAATCGCGATTTTCGGGGGAAATTTTTTTAAATGTTAATTTTTCCCCTTAAAATCGTCATTATGTGCTACATTTTTCCTTTAGTTAACTAATTTTTTACCTTTCATGTAGGTCATTAATGAATATTAACTCTACCCTCTCTTAAGAACATCAAATATGGATGAGAAAATTGCGCGCAAAATTACGTTTGTAGAAGAAACAGTGAGACGATTTCTAATACAGTAGAACCTCCATAAGTTGACCACCTAAGGGAGTAATTAAGTGGCCAATATAGAGGTGGTCAACTGAGGAAATTTTTAGGAAAAATTTAGTACATTAGAGATTTATTTATTAAACTTTTTTAGTAGTTTTTAAGGAAAAATTTTGATTTTTTTTTTTTAAAAGGGACAACAAATTTTTCATTTTTTTAAGGAATGATCCACTTATTGTTTGAATCCTCTTTTTGTTTAGTAGGTAAATGTAAATTGAAATTTCATAGTTTACAAGTCTATTAGCATGCTTGGGCATTTTTCAACAGCAAAATGTTTAAGTTGCTCAGAAGAAATTAAAAAGAAGCCAGAAAAAAGAGCGGAATGTGCGGGGGCGAGTGATTACTCAGATAAGCCGAAAACAAACCGGGGAAAACGCAACTTCAAGATAACGTCAGTGGTCAAGTTACAGGAAGTAAATTATAGAAATTTATTTCAAATAACCTACTAAAAAGTGGTCAACATACAACTTATAGAGGTGGTCAACATATAGAGAGGTAAATCTCCATTGAAAATGTGTTGCGACCTTTCCAACTATAAAATTTCGGTCAACATAGAGAGGTGGTCAACGTATAGGGATGTGGTCAACTTTGGAGGTTTTACTGTATTTTGTATTGCTATAGAGAGAAAAATCATTCATCTTGTCACTCTTTATGTTAAACATTTTATTTAGTAAGTTTTTCTCGAAATAGATGGGAAAAAAGTTTACAATTTCATGGAACGTGGCCAAAAAAAAAAAAAAACAACCTTATAGCGTTTTTCCTCAGTGCACTTTGTTTTCTAATGTTTCGGAAATACTAATCAATCTGAAAAATCAAAAACAGAACAGATGTTAAAAAGATTGCTGCTCCATCATAACAATTCTTTTAAATTCCTTAAGCCCTTTTCACGTGCAAGCAAAGGTGTGCATACGTTCTGCAATCTTTTTGCATCCGCTACAAAAATCGGATTTTTTTTTTTCATTTCAAACATTTATTAATGTTTCTTCTCAAAGTAAATAAATAAAATTTATTTTTTTAAACTAGCTATACCCAGCCACGCTTTGCTGTGGCTCAGTCTGGTTCGATGGAAGAGCAAGACAAAGCACATATTTCTAATATGTTCCATTTCACAATGCTTGTTGTGTCAGTGTCTGAAAATGTAGATTGTCTGGTTTACCCATTCTAGAACGCGCAATATATAATTGTCGACGTGAGAAGCAATCAGTGTCTAAATCTAAACTGTTCAATTTGATTGATTGGTCTTGAGCTTTATGTTTTTTCGCAATACTTGCGGGCATTTTTTTTTTTTTTTTTGTCGTTCCATTGTCAATGAAGATTTTGATGTTGTTTGTCCCGCGGCACATTGAAAAATTCCAATAATATCCAAACAGAAGAAACATAAACACAAAAATTCTAAATCAAAAAATTGCCATTCAAAATGAATAATCTTTGTTTTAAAGTTCCCCTTAATCATTAAGTGCAAAAATACTAACAAAATACTTCAACACAAACAGAATAAAAAACACAAATTTTTTTAATCAAAATGAAAATAGCTAAATCAAACTCTTGCCATTAAAAATAAGTAATCTTTATTAAAGATCCCCTTAATCTTCGAGTTTCCCTTATTTATTAACGAAATATTTCAATTAAAACATTAAAAAACGAAAAAATTAAATCAAAACTAAAATTAATTAAAAGTAATGTATGAAAGCATGCACGTAAGTTTGACTTTTTGCGAGGCATTTTAAGAAATTAATACCAAAATATGAAGACCAATAAGAAATATACACGATTGCCATTCGAAGCTATGGCAATCTTATGTTTGCTTATTATTAACGAAATATTTTAATTAAAACCATTAAAAAAACGAAATAATTAAATGAAAATTAAAATAATTTGAAAGGGATGTATAAAAACACGCACGCATTTGAACGGAATGTTCTGGCAAAGTTTCAAAGCAATCGGTGAAGTACTGTTCGTAATTTTTTAGTAGAGCCATGAAAGAATTTGCGCATGCGTCAGGTCTGCTTCGATTTTATCGAAATAGGGGGGATAGGTTGATATGAGACATTACGATGAGTGTTTTGTTTTTTCCTTTTCTTTTTAGCCTACTTTCCCGTAAGAGTAAAAAAAAATAATAATAAAGCATGAAAGAAGGCTTAATGTATCGTGAAAATATCGTTAGAAATCAAGAAAAGTCAAAAATAAGTTAAGTAATTAAATAAAGATTGAAAAATAAAAAATTTGAAAGTAGGGTTTTGAGATGGGGAAAAAGTGTGTCGGTCGGTCTGTCTGTCTGTCCCCCCCTAATAACTTTTGAACGAATTGTCCGATTGGAAAAATTATTTTTGTATTCGAAAGATCTCGGCGAGGACATCTCATTTCCATATTTTACTTTTTGATTTGAACAATTTTTTGTTCAATTTTGAACAGTTCAAAAAATTTTAACATTAGCGCCTATGGGTGAAAATGAAGCAAATTATGTAAACTCTGGGTACAACATATAAGTTCCCATGAACAAGCTCACTGGAAGAAGTTCTTGGCGTGAAATATTGATTTGAACAATTTTTGTTCATTTTTGAACAGTTCAAAAAAAATTAACATACCGCCTACGGGGAAATTTCAATCCTATATAATTTCTGATCTAACGGACCGATTTGCTTGGAACAAACTTTATCGGAAAGCTCTTATGACGTAGAGCATGTACAAATAGAAAGTTCATCCAGAACTTACGAGCCTATTTTCCTATGAAATTTTTTGATCGGGATTTTCAAGAATATTTTTTAATTAATGAATGATTAAATGAATAAGCAAAAGTATGAATGAATAAATGAGTAAATAAATGCATGAATGACTTAATAAATAATGATTGAATGAATATGTATTAACCGTTGAAACAGGTATATTTGAAGCAATTAAGAACTAAAGCTAAACGAGAAAGACAGAGAGAGAGATAGCTAGATTATAAATTTGAATTTGGTGTATAAGGAAAAGTAGGCTCGTATAGTTCTAGACGGAACTTCTTGTTTTCTCCTATATTAATTCAGCCTAACGGGCGTGGGTTTGTGCGGATGTTTTTTTTTTCCATCGATTTATTTTTTTATTTCACTTTCTAAGAAGCGGATCTTGGAAAATTATATAAAACTTTTCAGCAATGCTGCCGCGATGCATTTTCTTAATAAATAATTTCAACTTGAACTTCAAATATTTATTATCTTTTTAATGGTGCGAACTGAAACCCCGGAAATTTTACTGACCAGTTTTGGATGGGAGTTACCGGAGTATCAGTGGCTCAACCAGAAGTAGGCATAATGGGGGCCCGTGCCCCTCGCTCTGACAATGATGATTTGAAATCTTTTCAAAACTGTTCTTATTTACTCAAGAGCATAGATCTGGAGCGGATCAGTGGATCAACGAGATTTTGCTTGGAAACGGAAATGGAGCAGGAGCAAAGAAGTTTATTGTGCTCCACTGATCGATTTTTTAAAAAATTATTTAAATTTTTTATTAGACAATAAAATTACTTAACTTAAAAAAAGGAGATTAATAATACAATCTGTTTAATTTGCTTGGAGCACGGCGCAGCGCGGACCTGGAGTGGTGCCGGATCAAATATTTATAAGTTGGAGCGGAGTGACTCAAAAAAGTGGGCTGTTCCAGATCCCTGATAAGCGGTCCCCCTCCTAACCAGGTCGTATCCAGGGGGGGGGCACGAGCCCGCTGCCCCCCCCCCCCCATCCCGAAATCTAATTTTTTTTCGCAATTTAGCATATATTCCCCCTTTCCTCAACAAAAGTGTTTCAAAATCTGCCCCTCCCCCGAAAAAATTTTCTGGCTACGGCCTTGCGCTCCTCCTATCCAGTTCAATGACTTTCCGTGTACTGTATTCTCAATATCCCCTTGCCTAACGAACATATACCGAATAACCGGCTCTAATTTTTGAAGCCTGTAAATTCTGCAACGGCGGATCTAAGGGGGGGGGGGGCGATGGGGCGATCGCCCCCCCCCCCCCTGGGCTGATTCAAGTGGATACTACAACGACACTCCTAAGTGAGTTTTTTCTTTGTGCCCCGGGACCAGCCATTTTTTTATGTTCTTGGAATCCCAGCCTAATAGCCCTTCAAGTTCTATGCTTTCCCCCTGTCCCTTTGTCCTTTAGTATTGCTGAGATGCTAATCCTCGGAGTAATGGGAAAGAGATTCCCTGCTCTTTTCTTCTACCTATCAAACTGGTGACAGCTAGCCAACCCTTAGCACGTGGTGTAAATTCCTGAAACATTTCATTGTACATTCATAATTACAGATGTTTATATAAATTGCACATACTCGTTGTTGGTTTTTTTAGTACATATTTAGTATTACATTTTGAAAATTTTAGAAAATATATTACTAATAATTGCTATTATTTTGTAATTTAGACATATCAATTCAAATTTAGAAAATGTATTTACAAGCCTACATTTTTCTTGAGAAAGCTTGAGGGAAATCCTAACTCGGTTAAAACTTGGCTAAGAAGCAGAATGAGTGATGGTAGACTCACTGAATTAGGGTTATTGCATATCCATAAAGATTGGACGTTGAAAAAATTATAGACAGATTTGCGAAAGCAAAAAAACGTCAGCTTGTTTTCCTTTTATAAGGGCTTTGAATAAACGTATATGCATTGAAAAAATGTGCTAGTAAAATTTTAAATATCACTACACTAGCAATTTTTTTTTTGTTGTTCCTGCTGTTTGAAAAAAGGGGGGAGGGGCGGAGGGACTGTTGAAAAGGAATGAAGAATCTCCTCCATCCATCCTTACATTGAACCCCGAGATTTCCAAAATCGCCCCCCCCCCCCCTTGAAGATTTTCTAGATCCGCCCTTGAAATTCTGTACATATTTTTAATACCAAAACCGCACAGCCCACAACTTGCAAATACGTAGTAAGTTCGTAATTTAGATACGTTTTCAAATCATGCTAGTTAACTAAATTTTAATAATCAAATTTCGCATGCCGGATATTTCGTGATATGGCAGAATCAGATTCCAGTTATTTAAAAGTTTGTCGGATATCAGAAGTCCGGTTACCCATACAGAAAATAATTATCTACCGAAAAAAAAAAAATTTCCTCAAAAATTCTGATGGCGCAAATTGCCCCATGATCCTCCCCCCCCCCCTCCAGTGGGCACTACTGTCCCTGCTCAAGAGAAGTTATGGAAGCGTGTTGGTAAAAACAAAGTTATTTTATTCAATAAAGCATTAAATTGTGGGCAAGGTAAGGGGCGGAGGGATTTTAATTCCTTTAAAATATGAGAATTTTAAAGGGGTTGCAGATTATTACTCTCAAAAATTTACGTTATTTCCCTTCTTTTTCGCCTTTCCCCAACTACAATAAAAACTTCCATATGGGGAAAAATAGGTACAATCCCCCCCCCCCCCCAAAAAAAAAACAGGGATCTGGGGCGAAGCGTAGAGCAGGAGCACGGAGCAGTGAAGTAACGAAATTTTGCTCCATCTTGGAGCGTAGCAAGAGCAAACAAATTTGTTGCGCTCCAGTACTCCATTTTTTTTTTCACTTTTTACTTTTTTATCACATTAAAAAAATAACTAAAAAAATGATAAAAAATATTATCTATTAAAATTACTCGGAGCATGAAGGCAAAGAAACTCAAAATCCCTGCTAAAACTTTTTTGGTAGCGCCAGGCATTTGGACTCGCATCAAACGAAACAGACTTAAAAAAAAAAAAAAAGGCAATTAAAGTAATATCGAGGAAGAAAAAGAAAAAAAAAAACAAACTATGAGATAAGAAGTGCACGCTTCTGCCCATCCACGAACCTATCACCCCTTTCTGAAGTGGAACCGCGCGACCTTGATAGGTCTGCGAAACGAAAATGAACAATATTTTGAGGTTATGAACAAACGAACATTTACATTTTTATTTATTATGCACTCAGAGTTGATTAAACTGCTAATTATTGTTTTTGGATCAAGGTTAGCCTTAAGAAATCGAACTAAACAGCTTATAACTATCGTTCTTATTGACTTAGAAACTTCGAACAAGCTTCATCTTGTGCAGCAAAATCAGCGCTTTCGATCGGTATATTATATTAATATGAGCAAGGTTTTTTTCACCTCTATATTGGGGAATTTATGTAAATATTTGCGTAAAATTGGAATGAAAAGAGGAACTACCTGTCGGATTTTTCTCTAACGGGTCTATAAATCTTCCTCTTTAATCACTCTCTATTGATGAAAACCGCATTAAAATTCGTGAAGTACTTTAGGAGATTTGCGGTTATGAACAAACGAACACTTACATTTTTATTTATATAGATAAAAACATTGCTTGAAAATATATATTTGTTCCCGAAAGTGTTTAGAGGTACGCTTTCAAACGCTGTAAAATTAAACATTGAATTCCAGCTCTTTTTCTTTTATCATTACTCTTTAAGCTCTGTAATCTATATCATATAACCACAAGAAAACATAAATATAAATAACAAAATAAGTAAAAAAATTACAGTTAAGGTAGAACAATCATTAAAAAAAAAAAAAAAAAAAAAAGCATGTATATCTTAATGAGGGAAATCCAATGATACTCTTCAAGCATAGGGGTATCAAGGAGGGCCAGATCCACACAGCAAAGTAATAAGGTTGGGCTGGCGCCCAGCTATTGCAATCTCCTGGTGGGAGCGAGCATTGATAAACTTCACTTACCCGTGCCTAGGGGAGGGCAGCCCTAAGGCCACGTGCTAACAGGGTAGGGGGGGGGGGGGTAAAGTAGAAAGGTATATCTTAATGAATTGATGATTTTTAGCAAACATAAGCAATATTATTGGAAGAAATAGAAATTTTGGTGTGGATGAACGACCTCATGAAAGTACTCTTTCTTAAAGTTTAAATCTTTTAATTATATTTGAAAGTTATGAAATTATAATGCATTTCCTTTTTCTTTTAATTTAGTTTATTTCAGCATCCAATTGCTGTAACCCTAGGGCTCTTAAAATTTAATTGTAACTATTACACAATTTTTCAAAGATGTAAAAATAAATTGTTGAAAAAAAAACCTTAGACATTAAATTATCAACAAATAATAAAAAATACATTTTGCCTTTCTTTTATAGAACTGAAAAGTATAATTTGGTTCTTTAATTTTCTTGCTGCAGAATTATATGAAACTCAGCAATTTACTTTTGGTGCCAATAATTACTTCCAAAGCATCTAAGTGAGTATTTAGGATCGAAATTTAAAGGAATATTTCTTAATCAGAAAAATAATAAATATTACTGCAGGTAGAAAATCGGATAGACTTCAAACATTTCTTGATAAAATATGAAATTATATTTAATTCATTCAAAATTTTACTGTTGCTATAATCACAATGGTTAAACTTAAATAGTTACAACCATTTAAAAAACAAATTTTAATTGGTAAATGGTTTTAAACAGTTGAACCTTTCGTATTAGTTTGTTTTTGCTTATTTTCTTGAAAGAATAGTGTTTTAGCTATTAAATAAAAAGGAAGGAATGCAATGATTTTTAAAAAGAAGAAAATTTTAAGCCTTGATGTATGAAAATAACATTGCTTTAAAACTGCAATTTAATATTTAAAAAATAAAAAAAAAAAAATCCTCCAAAAATGGTACAAAGTTGATATTTTCGGCTATTAGACTGATACAAAAGTCGATTTCTTCTGCTCCAAACTGATACAAAAGCCCATTTTTTCTGCTCCAAATTGATACAAAAGCTCATTTTTATCTGCTCCAAAAGCTGATACTCTGTGAGGCCGGTGGGAGCACTGAGTACTATAAAAATTAATTGCATAGGAATAATTATTTGACATGTTTAAGAGTGGACAAAGTGAACGGGTGTGCGATAAGAAAAAGTGAAGTCTGCCCCTTTGAAATCCGACTAGTTTGTCCTTGATGAGTGGACAAAGTGAACCACTATGAATGTTGTATGCATATGCAGAGATGCCACTCTAATCTAAAAGTTTTCAGTAGTAACCTGAACAATTTTCAGTAGTTTTCAGCGCTTATCCGTAGGTTATAATACCGGAGAAACATGGATGCAAAAACTACTCAATATTCAACCTAAAAGCCAAATATTTGCCTCAGCTGAACCTGGCGGCAACAGAATCTAAGAAAAGAAAAAAAAAACCCTGATAACTCCCCGATTGGGCTCCAAAAATTTTCCTGAAGTTATAATTAAATTGTGAGTTACACAGCGTCATTGCCATGTGTAATGACAGTATCACAGTGGTGAAACCAGAAAAAATATTTAGGGAGGGTGACACTACTTTTCCAACTGAACTTTGTGCAATTCCCCTTTTTTTCAGTGAAAGCAGAGGTGGTAGTAGTAGTAAGGATTTGCATTTCCAGAACTTTCGAAACAATTTCCTGAACCTCGAATTTTTTTTCATAGGTACTGTATTTTTTGGTATATAAGACGAAATGTAATTTATCTTGTTGAAACTTATGAAAACTACTTAATTCAGACAGAAATGGAAAAAGTACTTATTTTAACAGGGCTTGCAATGGAAAATGTATAAAATATAGGACAACAGGAAAATGGTACAAAAAGGGCGTACTATTTTAATAAAATGTGTGGATTATTAAAAGAAATACAAATTCCTCTAAAAAAAATCATCAAAATGATGAAGAAAACATTACTAAAATTATTTATTGCATTTAATAAGACTGCAAGAAATTAAAACCCAAAAGCTCTTTTTTATCGATTCAGAATAAAAGCAACAATTAACAATCTAACAGCAAACACGAACCCTTTACGAAAATCGCAATCGCAAAAATGAAACTTCACATCATAGCTACAAATTTCTAATTGTAATTACAATTCATCCCCCTTCTTTTTAAAACATTTATGCCTAAAAATTCGCGGCAAAATAAAATTTCCGACATTTCCAGAATTCTACCACCCCTAGAAGGAGAAAATAACGTAATTTTCTAAGTAATATAATCTGCAACTGCTGAGAGTTTTAATTTTTTTAAAAAATGAAGATCGAATTTTGGAACACGACCAAAATTGGCGGATTCTCGGAAACAAACGCTGACACGCGTTTTTTTTACTTAAGATTGCAATGTCTTCTTAACTCAAATACAAAAACAGTGACCTTTTTGATTGCTTAATCGGAGAGAGAGCGTTTTCAACCAATGGAAAACCGGCAATCGAGCTGACCACACGCAACGAAAGGAAATTTCGCAGACGAAACTCCGGACGCTTGCCGGTTTGAATAATTTCCCTGATATATAAGAGAAATTTTAAATATCCCCTGATATTTTCCAAAACATAAAACTTAACTGAGAATTCACCGATTTCCCGGTTATGTGTCCACCCAATAAAATTATTTTTCAATATAAAATACAAATTTAATTTCTAACTGAATTCGTTGATTAATTTAGGACCAAATAGTTCATATAATAACCAAATGAGCAAGCGACGTACGCAACGTAGAAAGAAGAATGCAATAAGCAAAGCAATTGCCAATGCTAAAAGCACGTGTCGTATCCCGCAAGTCAGCGAAAAAATCCGAACTTTGCCCGACCCGATCTTTCTCGCCGAGTAGAACAGGGTTGCTGTAAATATTGCTCCACGCGGGGAGAAATTCCGGTTAGAGCCGGAATTTTGGGCTTTCTACAGTCGCCAATCTCCTGTGGTTCACAGCAGCTTTGAGCTACTACGAATCGTCAGTAAGCGCTCGTTTTGGCGAATGTAGGTGAATCTTTTTTTATATGCGCGCCAAGAGCGAAAAGTGGAACTCGGCTAAAATATTGTATTTTCCGTAGAAAAAAAAAGCGCTTTCCGTAATCCGTAGTCAACTTCAAATTTTTGTATTTTTCCGTAGATACTACGGAGACTCCGTAGCATTCGGCATCTCTGCATATGTAAAACATAAAAACTCATTTTTGGTTCTCCAAAAACTTTAGTTTCAAATCGTAATAAAAAAGAAAAATTCCAATATATTTACAAAAAGGAAAAAAATAGATCTATAATATATGTATGTTGAATGCAGCTAACTTTATGCCAACATACAAAAGATTTTTCAAAGAGCTCTAAGTTGAAGGAGGGAGCTGCTTAAAATTTTATGAGCATAAAAGAAAAACCATTAAACACAAATATAGCAAACTTTTTATTAACAAAGTGTCTGCTGTAACAGTTAATTTTTTCTGATTTATTGATCACTTTATTTACAAAGTGCAAAATTCATGCACATATTATAAACATTTACACAGGCTTATTGTCAGAGTGCGGCATCAAGCTCCTATTATATGATATAATTTTTATTTATTTTACTTTTAAAAATTTCAACTCTCAGTAGATATCCTCCTTTCCAAAGTTCTTCAACACATAAAAACACATGTCCTAAACTAATGCACATTTTTATAGAATGAAAATCAAATTAAATTATAGGCTAAGTTTGTATTAAACATTTTTTTCATTTACGAAAGTAATCATAAATGGCAGAAAAGTAATGTATTATGCTTTTAAAGATGCTAATCCGTTGTTCTAAGGCTCTCCCCCCCCCTTTTTCATAGTTTAGGAATATTTTTACATCATTCAATAATTCATGAAAATTTACATACTTAGATACACATTTACTTGTATTTAAAAAAAATTGCAAAATGCTGTTGCAAAAATATTGTTAACCACAATAAAATATGAATTCTATGTATAAAACACATAAAATGAAGAAATATGAAAATATTCAAATACAAATAGTAAGATGGAACAATGGAAGAAGGATATTATATAACATTCCAATAACTTTCCAAAAAATGTATTCAATTTTGTTATTTTAATATTTGCATAAAATTAAAAACAATTGATTTTGAAATTGTTTCAAAATAACTTTTCATAATATTTCAAACTATGTGTATTAAAAGTTAAGGCTTTGTATGTACACTCATTCCCAATGAAATCCAAAATATAAGCCCACATAATTATAATTTTTAAAAATCTAATTTTCTTTTCATTCCCATTCAGTAGTACCAGGAGGCTTTGGAGTTAAATCATATAGGATTCTGGAAATGCCTGGAACATCCGCCATCTCAGCTACCATTTTCTGTATTACCTGGAAAAAGAAGTTTCCACGCACTTTAAAATTGTTTAATTTATGAAGATTACATAAAGTTGCAATCATCTAGAAATAAATAACCTACAATATTATTTAATAACTTTCCAGCCACTAATTTTGAATACAAATTTTTTGAATCAAAAAGTTATTTCAACGCAGTAACTAATGAAAAGTTTAATTTAATCTTAGCATACTTCAGATAAATACTCATGAAATTAATAAATATTATATAAATATGAATTTTTTGCTGAATATACTTTATATTACCTTCTGTTTGGGAAATGATATGAAATATGGTGTACCAAAAGCAACTGCTATATGCTATAAGATAGCTTACACTATAGCTTGTACTTTTCTTCAGGAAGAAAAACCTCTTTTAAAGGAATTGTATTGACTTTCTGCAAGCAAATATATTTTTCATGCAGGATTTGCACCAATAATCGTTCTGTTTAATTGCAATGAAAAGGGTGCAAAAAGGGATAGAGATTTGTTTGCAGAAAATATTTTTTTCTGTTTATTAATGTGATTTTAAGCATTTCACTAACAACATTAAATAATGAAGTAAATTTTGGATTTTATGCCTAACATATTCCAATTCATTGTTGACTGCAAATTTGGCTTCAACTGACGGTTACACAAACAGATTAGACCAGGGGTCTCCAAACTTTCCAGCCTTAGGGCCATATTGATTACTCCAGTAAATTCCAAGGGCCAAAACCATATTATCATTAATTGTTGCCGGTGGTAAAAAGTTGAATCAGTCCACTAGTGGTGTAAAATATGATTACTTTTTTGCCAGATGCCATTAGCGACGGGGAAGCTGATGTATTTTCTGTATCGTATGGGTATCCGTTATAATGGGGTACCCGCATCGTATCGCCATAGTAATCATTGATTACAAAAGTAATGAAATACACAAGTAATCATTGATTACTTTTTTCTTCAGTAATCGTTACTTCGGTTCCTAACGAGTACTCAAGTAACGAATGAGTATTTTTTTACATGAAAAAAAAAGTCCGAAAAAGTACGCCACGTTTAAAAAAGGCTGCAAATCGAACTAAAGTCCGCAAAACGGCAACACTGCATATTATTAATTTTCCTGTCATTATCTGTAATTTCTAGATTAGTCGTAGAGTACGAGCGAGCCATGAGGAGTAACGTGACAGGACATCTGGTGGACACAAGCAGAAATAGGTAGTACCTTCTATCCCTAACAGATGGCGCTAATAGCACTTACAGAATAATCTCGTTGGTTCGATAAAGTTCTGGTGTCTTCCACTCACTTCTAGATGGCAGTAAGTGAAATATATAAGAAGGCTAGTGGCGCAACCACAAGTCAGTTCCTATGACACTGCTGTGAAATAAAATAGTGCGTACCTCCTTAAAACGTGTTTGTGCGTGTTTAAGTTTAAGACATCTTTGTAACAATATTTTTATTTGAATTGTTGCTTTTGTGTGTGATTTAGTAGAATGGAAAAGAAGCGAAAAATTGATAGTGAATGCAGAAAATTCAAAGATCAGTGGAACATTCAGTATTTCGTAATTGAGTCCAGTAACAAGGCGCTATGTTTGATTTGCAATGAAAGCATAGCCGTTCTCAAAGAATATAACATTAAACGTCATTATGAAGCAAAACATTTTCAAAATTACTCAAAATATACAGGAAGTTTGCGGACAGAAAAATTCGAAGCTATGAAGCGCGGATTGAAATCGCAGAAATCTTTATTTACAAAACTCAAAACTGAACAAGAGGCTGCAACTCGTGCCAGCTTTCGTGTGGCTCTTGAAATTGCAAAACGTGGAAAACCATTCACCGATGGAGAAATGGTCAAAGAATGCATAATCGCAGTAGCCGAAGAAATGTGCCCTGAAAAGGTAAATTTATTAAAAACTGTCAGTATGTCAGCAAACACTGTGGCTCGAAGAGTAGAAGACATCGCTGAAAATATATCCTCTCAACTGTTCAACAAAAATGGACATGTTGAGTGGTTTTCTTTGGCCTTGGATGAGTCAACGGATGTGTCAGATACTGCTCAGGTGTTGATTTATATTCGAGGAGTAGATAAAAGCTATGAAGTGCATGAAGAACTTCTTGATATGTATAGTATTCATGGCACAACTACTGGTTCAGATATTTTTAAAGGAGTTGAAATGGCCATTAAGCAAAAGAACCTTCGATGGAAAAACTTGAAATGTATTACAACTGATGGAGGCAAAAACATGAGTGGGAAAGATAAAGGAGTGGTCGCTTTTGTGTCAAAGGCTGTAGAAAATGACGGTGGTTCAAAACCAATAGTCTTACATTGTATCATTCATCAACAGTCTTTGTGCGGAAAATGTTTGGATATGTCTGAAGTTCTGAAACCAGTCATATCAACTGTTAATTTTATCAGATCTTTTGGGCTGAATCACCGACAATTCGTACAATTTATTAAAGAGATTGGAGAAAATGACTTACCTTATCATACTGCCGTACATTGGCTTAGTTGTGGGAAAGTCCTTCAGCGCTTTTTTGAACTTCGAGCAGTGATCGAATTTTTTTTGAATGAAAAGCATCGCCCTCTTACTGAATTGCAAAACAACGCATGGCTGTGGAAGTTAGCATTCTATGTTGCTTTGACAAAACATGTGAACGAACTGAATTTGAGATTGCAAGGAGAAAACCAGCATCTTCCTGATTTATACAATAATATCAAATCATTCCGGAAGAAATTGATACTGTTTCAATCACAACTACGAAGTAAATATTTTTCACATTTTAAAACATGTGAAATATTTAGCCACACCACTGAGACCGAGTTTCCTATCGATTTTGCAATCGAAACTTTGAGTGCTTTGAAAATAAATTTTGATACTCGTTTCTCGGACTTTGATGCCATTGCGAATCAAATTAAGATTTTTCAGAATCCTTTTGATACTGACATTGAAACCCTAGCCCCGGAACTTCAAATGGAAATGATTGATCTACAGTGCAGTGATATAATTAAGAACAAATATCAAAACTTATCTTTGTTGGAATTTTATAAGTGTCTTCCACTGACACAATTTGATAATTTGCATACATTTGCTCGTGGGCTGTTTTCTGTTTTTGGTACTACTTATTTGTGTGAGAAGACCTTTTCCAAAATGAAGTACACAAAAAATGTTTACAGATCTAAATTAACTGATGAGCATCTTAAATCTCTTTTAATAATTGGTACAAGTAAAATTAGTCCACAACTACAAACTATTGTCAGTGGAAAATCTCAATTACATAAATCTCATTAGTATTTCATATGTCGTTATGCTTGTTATAAGTTATCTTTTCATTTAAAATGTATAAAATGTTAGTTGGATTCATTTCAATAATTTGTTAGTTAGTAAATAATAACCTACAACAATGTTATGAGTAGTTAGCCCATGACCATATCAATGTAGATGTCATATTAATAATTATTCAACATAAAAATAGATTACTTCAGTAAACTTAATTTAATTTGCTATAAAAAATAAATATGTTCTCTAGAAGGAGTTTTCTTTCAAGCATGCTAGCTCTCCGCGGGCCGGACAAAATCTGTCCGCGGGCCGGATGTGGCCCTCGGGCCGTAGTTTGGAGACCCCTGGATTAGACAAAAGAAAAAGAAAAATCGAAGGTTCACACACACACAAATACTTTCATCTCCTAAACTGATATTCATTATAACACAAAGGGCAGTTGTAAACACATTATAGCCCAACAGAAGTTACCTAGAGGGCAGAGCGATTTTTAACAGTTCTACAGAAAGGCAAAAAGCTTTTGTAAACCATGTTAGCAATTAAATAATCAACTGTCAAAGAATTTTTTTCAATTTTGTTTCCATTGATTTTTACTTCAAGTTGTTAAACATTATTGTTAGCTGATATTTAATATTTTAGACAAATGACAAAGCAATTGTTTTGCAAAAAAGAATGACAAGATGTGTAATTTTCAAAATTCACCTTCGCAGCATTTATTTCAACTCAACCTTGATTAATGAATAATGCACGCTTTAAAATATTCAAAACATTTTATCCCAAAAGCAAATACAAAGTTGTAAAAAGGACTTGCGCTCACAAATGTTCAATATTTTGAGATTAATGAAATTAAATTTTTACCGAATATTCAAATATATTAAGGTAGATGCAATTGGCAAATGTTCTAATCAATTCACAAAGTTTACAAATAAACACAAGTTTACTGTCATACCTCTTGTCTTTCCTCTCTTTTCTTTCCACTTTACTTTTCTCTGAGTAATTCAATTCTCTAATAATTAGTGTTGAATGATTAAAATTTACCCCGCAAAGAGTTTATATAGAGCTAACTTTTACAGCATAACATTAACATTTTTGTCTTGTAGCAGATTGAAACAAATTTCTAGGAAAAACTAAAAATATTATTTAAACCAAATTTTTTTAAAAAACAAGTTGATGGTGATTCGACAAAACAAGTTTACCAGATATTGATTTCCAAGCTCTAGATTCTGAAAATGGTTATTAACTTTTAAGTAATAAGAGATATATTGCATTTTTCAAACATATATATATAAATCTGAGAACAAAAATAAATAAATAAAACTCAAATTTCACCCTTTTTGCTCGATTCTCTTTACAAGAAAAGAGTATAATAGTACAGTAATACCTCCTTTAAGGGACACCTCCGAAAAAGGGACATTTTTTCTGGCTCTAGTCCCTTTGAATAGGGACATCAATGTATTTACCTCTGAATAAGGGACACTTTATTTAAAGGACTTGCAATGAGAAAAAATTGCAAAATTAACGTAAGAAATATTAAATTTACTGAAACCCAAGTATCCCTTTTGATCTAAAAATTTATTGGTAAAAGATGTTATGTGTCTTAAATGCATGTAGAAACGAAAAGTATGTATTCCAAAATGCTTCGCAGAACATAATTACGAACGTTTTTCCCTCTTGGGCATTCATATGGGGCCAACGCTGATAAGATAGAACTGGAGTTGAGAAATTTTCTATACAAAACATGAGTGCACACAATATTGAATTGTAAATAATATCACCAAACTGACCAATGTAACAATTACCTCGGATAAGTGCTAAAAAACTTTGCCAAATTTTTGAAAAATTATTAGTTTTTTTGTAAAAAAATTTTTTTAATTCAAAAATTTGGAATTTTTCCATGTAGTATGCAAATTTATTTTATTCAGTATTTCAGTTTACATTTGTAGCATTTACGTTTAAATGTTAATGCATGTTTATTAGATTACGCTTTGTATGATGCATGCCTCAATTCATAAACCTCCAAGATGGGTCACCTCTATTGTGCAGTCACCTTTGTGTCCCTTATTGGGAGGTTCTACTGCATAATCATGGTCAAATAAGCAACACTTATATCGAAAAAAAGGGAATAAAATTGCTTGTAGAGTCAAATCTAAAATTAGATAGACAAGACCTCTAAAACGCCAACCTATATAACACAATTCTCAATAAACCGCACAACTTTTCAGAAGTAAACAGTAACTTGTGCAGTTAAAGAAACCCTATATTCAGCACTGCAAAAATAACAAAAAGTAGCATATTAAATTTTTAAAATTTGCTATCTTTTTACCTCATTCAAAGCTTTTAAACGAAAAATAGTACTCGCAGTACAAAATTCATATCGGATTGTTTTCGTAAATGCCGCTACGCAAACCGCGAAGTGAGCAAAAGTGTAGGATGAAGAACTTATTTTAATGCTGAAGCATATTTATTTGAATGATGATCAAATTGTATAATTTACACTTTCATTTTATTTTGAACTGATTTTAATGTGCTGTATTGATATATACTGAATATTATTTAATAATTTTTTCAATTGATCTTTATAATGCAAAACCTCTGGTTCCATTATAATGGTAATATTTTGTACCTTTGCCCTCGACTTTTTTTTAAAAAACGCATTAGCAAACACTAAATCATGCAAAAATAAATCTGTGTAAAAGTTTTAATCAAAGTAATTTAAGCTCTTAAAATGAGTATTCTTAGTTAGGAAAAAAAATTGAAAAATAAAATAAATTTTAATAATGAATGTTTTTAAAATCCTTTGCTTTTTGAGGCACAATTGTATTGTGCTGATGCTGGAGGTAAAGATGGATGGTGTTTTCCTGCCTTAGAAACACATGTGGGTAAAAAAAAAAATACCACCAATAAGGATATAAAAATATAAATTTTTTCATCTTAAAAAAAATCAAGGTTGTTGTAAAGAAAAGTTTCCTTTTCGAGCAGTGAAAGACAAAATAATGCTTTTGTAGCAGATTTTAGTTTGGAGCAGTTCAAAGCAATTGAAGCAGAATTGTGATCCTTGCACTTGATTTCAGGCATCTATAAAACAGCATATAACCAACAAAATTGACTGGAAAGACTGAACCCATAAAAAAATGTTAAGTAAAATTTGTATTACCGTAATTTCTGGAAGAAACACTGCATCGCCGTAAACGCCGATAGAAGTTGCGCAGCCTATCTGCTGTCCCTCATTTTCTTATCACTCTTTTATTAATTTACTTTTATGCCAGAGCCATTGAATTTTTTTCCCAGCAATGCATAAATTAAATGCTAGCTAACATTTGCTGGCTAGGCGGCAGTGCAGTAAGAAGGAATATGCAAATTTAGACAATTTCACCATGATCGGTTGCATCCTTCGTGCGTGGCTGGGCGGAGTCTGATGTAAGTTTCACAGCGTGCCTCACTATGCAAACGACGAGGTGTATATAAATGCGTGCTTGCCGTCATCAGTAGTCGGTGGAGTAGGGGGATTTAGTTCGTAGGTAGTAGAATGGGCCATTGATTCACTGGAGTTTTAAAACTAAGTTGGATTATTAGAAAGCCCGGTGTTAGCCATCTTGGCAATTCATAATGTTAGAAAGTCTCGTGGCAAATTAGGAGGCCATGTTGCCGTAGATTCAGTTTTTTTTTTATGCCGGTGGTCTACTTCTATTAATTAGGTTTTAATATGTTGTACAGTCTACGTCCAAAATAAATTATTATTTTAAACTTTGCTTGATATTATTGAACTCGGCCAACACTCACTCTGCTATTTGACTGTTTTAGACCAATATGGTCAAACACGACATATTAGTTCATCCAACGCCGCACCTTAAAATGCTGCAAAACCATGATATATGACGGTATAAAGTACACACTACAAATACATATTAAGGGGAAAAAGAATAGAAAGAATTTACTTTTTCATCGTTAGCACAGAAATCACACAGAACAGAAAAATTAATAAGTTATCTTGCTTTTCATGAAATTTTTATTTACAATTATTTAGACTTCAAAAGCCATCAAAATCGGAATCTTCGCTGTCAGTATTAACGACAAAATTACTCAACAGTTCTTCATTGAAATTACATTCTGTATCATCTTTGTCAGTTTCATATTGTTCCTCAATATCCACTGTGGGCGTATTTATATCACTAATTCCCGCAACTTGAAATCCTGATATTATAGTTGATTTTTTCATATCATCCCGCGCACTTGCAACCCAAGTTGTAACTTCCTCGTAACTTGCACCGCGCATTTTCCCACTTTTTAGGTATGAATGCAAGCCCTCGCTCATCCATTGCTCCCTTTGCTTTCTTATTTCGGCCTTGAAGGATTTATTTACCAAAATATCCACGGGTTGCAGAAGCTTTGTCAACCCCCCTGCAATGATCGCTATTGGTGTCATAGTGTTTACAGCGACTTTTTATCGAGTCAACCACATGCGAGCGCATTAAATCCATGATCAACAGCCCTCTGGACTCGAAAAGGGAGCCTTTCCACTGCTGATAAACTTTTCCTAGCCACTCATGCATGACGTCCTCACGCATCCATCCTTTCTCGTTCGTGCAAAAAACGACACCAGGGAAATTTCCTTTCGTAAGTTTTTCTTTTGAAGATGAGGCAATGGCTTTAGCTTGTCGCCATTTGCTGCACAAGCTAAGACGCAAGTGAAAGCTGTCTTTTCATGCCCTGTTGTTATGACAGACACAGTTTTAGCTCCAGTTTGGTTCACTGTTCTGCTTGGGGGGGGGGGGGGGCAGTCTAATGTCAATGGAACTTCATCCGTGTTGAAGATTTGGGACGGCAGCAGTTTATTTCTCTCCCACACTGGCCTTAACAAATTCCAGAAAAGAAGCTTTTTTCTGTTCTCTTTCTTTGGCAAATTCTGGCCCACTGTCGTTTAGGTGCGGACTGAAATCTTTTTTCTTTCCCCGAACCTATAGCAGCAGCATGGGCCACCTTTAAAATCTTCAAGGTTCATCTTGCGAGCAATCAGTTTCGCTTGCAAGTGAATTTTTATTGTGGATACCGGTAATCCCTTTTCTCGTTGCATCATAGTCCATTTGTAGAAGACCTCTTCTAATTCTGGCCATCTAATGATGCCGCTTCTCCTGGCCCTCTTCTGCTTTGGCATATTTTTAAATGTCCCTTTTTTCAGATTTCCACCGACGCACACGTCTGTCGTTTACTTCAAATTCTCTGGCTGCAGCCCTATTTCCTACCATTTCTGCAAGGGAAACAACATTCAATTTTAACTGTGCAGTGTAACTGCAATAACGCTTTGGCGCCATTTCAAGAATTAGTGCAACTGCAACTGAAGAGAAGACTAATATGCAAACACGTTTTACTATGCCTACACGTTAGCTAAAAACCAAGACCAAAAATGATAAAGATCTCCGTTGCAGTTACTAGCTGGGTTAGTTAGTAAGTTGCCAGATTTTTCAAACTCCAGAAAATAGTGTTGCTTTTTAAAATATTAAGCACTTTAGTTCGCTTTTGAATGTTATTTCCCCACAAAGCTGAATATTAAGAAATAAAAGAATACAAGGAGGGAAAAATAATATTTTTGAAAGGTCGCGAAAATTTCAGATTCAAAAAGTAGTTGCACAATTTTTGGTCTCCAGCCATGTAAAAAAGTAGCGATATCGGTGATTTTTCACCCATTCTGGCGGTAGGCCTAATGGGGTTCTGGCCTAACTGGAGGTAGGAGAAAAAGGTTTAGAGGGGTTGTATGGTGCCGCAAGCAAATCCAGCCAGAGTCGGCAAATCCAGTTCTTTTCATATGCGTCCTCGAGTACGTAATTCCCATTTGCTGCGAACAAGGAGAGAATGGTGCAATGATTAAGGGTGTTAAAAAAAAAAAACGATCGTAAGCGCCGCACTGAAAAATTTTTAACTTTAAAACACGTAAACGCCGTGGCTTTGGCCCAGAAATTATGGTACTACAAATGTACAAAAAAGTGGCAAATCCTCAAAAAGGTGATCACTTTTTTAAAAAAAGGCGACTCCACTCCTCACCCTAAAATTTCTACTCACCTCGAGCGGTAGTTCCTTGCCAGGGGTGGCCGGGATTCCAGTCATGAAGTCATGAGTGATGAATGTCCGGATGACCGCAGAGCGTTGGCAGGAGGGATTCCTGGATGCCACATCCCTGTCAAAATGAATGGGGATCAAGATGATCGGCATCTGCGACAGGCTGCCCACCTGCCCTGAAGCCTGCAACACTTGATGAGCCACCCAATCAACTTGGCGCAGAGTACTCAATACTAGAGGGGTGAGGAAAGTTGGAGTTACATCATGAACAGGATGTGGAACTGCTTCACCAAAGATCCAACATACCCTGTAGGAGAAATAAAATTAAGTAAGTTGATTTGCATTAAAGCATGTTGAACTCTAGATGAAACATAATTTCAGTCTACATTTAAATACTAGGACTTATTTTTTTTTTTTACAATTTTCAAACAATTGCTTCATGAGTACAGAATGTATCAGGAAATGTCCACTCATTTTCCATCAATTTCTATAGTTAATTATTTGTTTCAAACCTATAATTGCATTTAATTTTCTTCAATAAACAAAGTTTCGAATATTTTCAGCATTAAATAATAACGCTTTTTTTAATGAACATTTGAATTGGATATTATAATCAAATTCTAACTACATTTCTTATACTACTTAAGTCTACCTAATTCTTAATACAAATTCTTAGAACTACAGTAGCAGTTGTTACCTCAATTTCTAAATAGCATAATCAATTTTAAAAGAAAAAAATCAAACTTATATACATAGGGCTGCATCGCATAGTGATTTTGAAGGATTTGATCATGCACTTCACATTTGTAACATTTCTAAAACATTGCGACTTTTAATCATTTATATAACTTTTGGGACCCCATTTTTTTCCTTAAAGGGACCCAGGTTTACAAGAATGCCTGCATCCTTGGGCCCCTGCTTGAATATAACTCAGCTGCGAGCCTGACTATTCAGGGGTTTTGTAACAGGGTCCGTTTTGATTCAATGGAATTTTGTGAAGGGTCTGCTTTGATTGACTGGAGTTTTGTGAAGGGGCCAATTTGATTCGTTAGAATTTTGTGAACGGTCCGAAAACGGACCTGAATTTCTTCTGGCACAGCCCCTGCTATTGCTCTGCTTATTGTAATTTGTTGGAGGGGAAAATCAATTCAAAGAATGAAGGGCGAGAACTAGCTCATCGAAGATTGGATATTTTGAAACTTCCGGATTTCAAATCGCAAAAAAATCCAGAAACCCAGATTTTCTCCTCAACCCTTTTTATTTTGGTACTACAAAAAATAAACAATGAATAAAAAAAACTAGCATATTTACTCAATCTTTACCATTATGATATTGAATTTACAGGCTTGTAAAATGGTGGAGAATAGGATTATTATGAATTTATAGTAAAAAGAGTCACGAAAGATATTAGAAGTTTCATGGAAAACACAAACTATTTGAAAGTATAACAGGTGAACGATTGAATTTTTTTCAGCAAATTTAAAGTGGTTGGAAATAATGTGGAATATTTTACAATTGAGTTAATAAAAATTAAGAGCACTGGTAAATTAACAGAAGAAACATTGTTCTTTGATGTACATTTCATTAGCAAAAGTAGAAATTATAACATATTGCGTTACAGTTCCGAAATCGAATTTCGTTTCAACAGGAAATTACCAAACTGATCCATTGGAAAAAAGATATGGCTATATATTTTCAACTCATGGAAGAACGTACAATTTAAACATAAGAACAACACTAGCATTAAAGAAAAAAATGTTGCGGTTCACAAATAATTTATAGATTTGCATTCCACAAAATATGGATCGCTTCTGATATGATTGCTTTTCTGGTGTGAAATAAGACATTTCTGAAATAAAAATAAATAAGTTTTCAAATAGCTAAATTTTAGAATTATACTAAAAATGAAGAAAGTTACATATATCTATTTTTATTTCTTATTATGACTCACACAAAATTTAAAAAACCATTTGTAATGTCACTCTTTTATGATTGATATTTTTAAAGGGTGTTTCTTTTAGAGGCAGAGAACTTGAATTGGAAATAAAACACAAAAAAATGTCTTTAATATTCATCGAATTTGCTTTATCTAAAAGATAAGTTTATGGCACTAATCGTCAGAACGAGATGGCCAGATAACAGGTCCATTACGGGATATTATTCTTTCGTCAAATGGAACTTTCAGTAAATTGCCTTGCTTGCTGTGTGGCATGTGACGCAGTCCGGCTGAAACCACATGTCTGCAACACTTATTCCTTGCAATCGAGGCACAAGAAAGTTAGTAATAATGTCTCGGTACCGCTCAGCGTTGACTGTAACAATCTGGACCCTGAAATGGACCTTTAACTAACTGGCCACCTCGTTCTTGCGATTTGACAACCTTGGATTATTTCCTCTGGCATACTTGCCAACTTTTGAAAATAGTCATCAGTAGAACTTTTATGTGAATGGAATTACTTCATCGAAGAAGTATTAACACTCGCGATAAAAAAAAAAAAAAAATTGGCATGTACTAAGATATATTTCTATTTATCTTTAACATCACTGTTGGTTTCAATAAGTTTACTTCAAAAACTATTCTTTTTTGGTGGCCTAATTAATGATGTAAATTGAAATATTTTTTGTTTTTTATATTGAAGCAAGTTTGTTTGGGGTACAACAACTAAAACTTCATTACAAACTACACATTAAACTTTCCCCCCTAAAACAACTATTTATAAATAACCATTTACAAGTCAATAATTACTCTGATTTGTTACGTACAATTTATAGCCTCATTTTTGAAAGCATATAAATTGTTTTATATCATACTCTTGGGTGCAACTGGATTGGAAGTTTTGCGGGGCGTGGCAAAATGGCACAAGTGAAAGTCTTCTATTACACAAGATGAAATATAAAGTTAAAGTGGGATGAAAATAATGTTTAACACTAAATTACTGATGTCTAAAAGACAGAATCACACCAAGAGTGTTTTCAAATACCGGATGCAATCGGATATTGAGGTCCGTAAGAAATTGTGACCCGTGCGTAAAAAGCAGCTAAAATCCGTAAATTTTACGCATAATCCATAAAAGTTGGCAAGTATGCTCTGGGAATATGTGAAGCCCTTTATATACACTGATAAACCAGGAACAATGCAGCACTTGGAAGACAACATTCGGCACATTATTCCCGGCATTCAGCCAGATCTACTCTAAAAAGGGTGTGTAAACTGGACCTCCAGGTTACACCATGTACATGCCCAGCCACAAGCTCGACATCATATTGAAACATTAATGCCATAAAATTATCTTTCAAATAAAGCAAATTACATGAATATTAAAGACTTTTTTTTGTTTATTTTCATTTCAAGTTCTCTGCCTCAAAAAAACCACCCTGTCAGCTCCTGAGCTGAACTCTAATGCCTAAGGGCACATGTGGTGACTACCTGTGGTATCCGCGAGAAGAGAGGGTCCCACGGAAAAAAAAGATCGCCGGAGGGAACGGGGACCAACCGTGGGAGCGGGTGGTGAGAACAAAAGGGCATTCGGTGCCTGGACTTGAAAAGGAGAGGATGAGATCCTCAAGACCTCCCAGAAAAAGATATGTTTAAGGAGTTTGTATATAGCAATATTGTAAATAGCAATATTTAACCAAGAGGATGAATAAAAAGTACTAAAAAAAAAATGCAACAAGCGAGTTTGTGATCTCTGCGTTCCTCGATAATATACAAAACCCCACACACCCTTTATTTGAAATGATAAACATAATGACAAAAAATCATCTTTACAGAGGGTGATTGACAAATCCAAATTCAGAAATTGGGAAAGCTTTGTCAGTAATTAATATTTGATATTATTTTGAGAGATTAGGAGGAATTATTATTTTCACAAAATGTAAAAGCTGTTATGATAGATACAATTAAAAAGAAATTGAGAAGCTTGATACTACTGATGCAGAAGAAAAACTGCAATCATCCCAAGATAGAACTAATTTTGAAGCATTTTCTGTCCTTTTGAATATTTCTTTATTCTTTTTGATTATACAAAGATGAAATATAATGATGATAAAAAATTAAAAAAAGAAAGAAGGATATGTGTATAACTTTGAGATATAATGCTGAAGACTAATATCATTTATTAACAATTTCTTGTCAGCAAATAAAAATAGTTAAATTCATGAAATTTAAAATTGCATGCTATGTTTTAATATTAGAAGGCAGTTTAAGCTAAAAAATTCACATGTTTCAGAAAAGCAGAAATAATCCCCTGCAGGAGGGAAAGGGAGAGCTTTTTAATTACTAAAATAACGGTTTTAAGCTTTATATTCAATCTTAAAAACATAAGCTTTACAGTAACAACAGTTGCTATTTATCTAATCAATGAAATTACTCACTAACACTAACAACACTAACAAGTCTTGTTCCATCGCTTAGCGGCTCTCTTGTTTTGCAAGGATCAGGCCCACAAGATTTTTTCCTGTTTTCCTTGCTGCGGTCTCGTTTTTACCCTGGTAAGTTTTGCATACTGGAAAAAAAGCAGGTGCAGCTCGGTTGAGAAATGAGCAGCCATGGAGAAAGTCCTTCATGGGTTGAAAAGGCCCGAGATCCATAGGAACAAGGTCTTGTAAGTATGAAGAATTGGGAAACCATATCAAAATTATTATTTTGAAGAAACTGCCGAGTTAGGAGAGCTCAATGAGCAGGGATGTTGTCTTGATGAAAAACATCTGTTCAGTCTTATTTGGTCATTTCTCATACAATGCACACCTAAACAATGGTCTAATAGCAACTTGTTCCACACCAGCAATAATGACTTCAATCTGATGGTTTATGGCTGAGGCTGCTTCATTCATGGTCACAGGATTCTCGACTTTCTTCGCACACTTTTAAAATCCATGGTGCCTTCATCACGTCTTGCTCAATTCGCAATGAATTTTGATAGGTGTCCCCCCCCCCCCCAAAGTCGAGAAAAGGAATGATTGTCATTAATCTTGTAAACAAAACTGCACTATTTTAACTATAGGAAACATTGTTCATGGCAACAATCACGGTAAAGTACTGCCGTTTATGCTACTAAACACAACATATTTCCTGTCAATTTAAAAAACCTCCATGTCTTCCTACTTAGGGTGTAAATTAAAATTAACAGGGGTGATTGCGACACAAAGAAAAAAACCCTGAAAAATGTTTATGCAAAAAGTCGGTATCCCTTTTTATGTACCATAAATTATAAGACAGCCTTTATACACATATAGTTACAACAGCATGTTTAAAATAACGCTTCAAAATAAAATTTATATTTTACTTACCTTAATAATTTGTTTATTACCTTAATAATTTGTTTACCCTTTAATTTGTTTATGTGTTGCAAATAAATTGTAATTTATAGCAGAGCTGCCAACCTCAAGACTTGAAAAATAGGAGCAGTAGAGGTAAAAAATAAGAGCACAGGGGTAAAATAGGAGCATGAAAACTTGCAGTATTTTTCATCTTTTTGAGCTACCATCACGTTATAGAACTATTAAATATTTTTTTTTCATCCACTGTCAAGTTATTAGAACTCAATTTAATTAAAACATTTTACATTGAATAACATAGAAAAAGCAGAAATAGTGGGAAAAATTACGATTTCTTTTATGGAAAAGAGGAAAGAAAAAAGGGAAATACGGACATTACTTAGAAAATTTTCTATAAAAACATTACTTTCTGTAAAAATATGATTAGAAAAATATACCTTATCTTATCAGACATGTGACTCACTGCGGATTTTTAAAACAAGATTATTTATGAGACTAATATTTAACAATGATAATCAAAAACTGACATGATCACTAAAAGTCAAAGGCAAAAAATATATTTTTTAAAATTCTTTAAATTTTCGGCGGAGATTTCGATAAAATGACGTCTGTGAAAGTCCTTTACTACAGAAGCTGAAACGTAAGAAAGATTTAAAATAAAATAATAGATCAAAGATTAGGTAAGATCAAAGTTATTGGGAACCAACAGGAAGAATCCGATAGTAAATGAGAGCTAGGAAGTTTTACCGAAGCCGATTTACCGATTTCGAAATGAGTAAACAATCGGAATTGACCCTTGAGAACACAAAAAACGAACAAAATGCGTAAATTTTACTCGTAATTTGCAAAACTTGGCAGGTATGTACACAGTTACTTTCAAAAATTTTCATAGGGGGAAAAAAAGAGAAGTTTTCCAAAATTACGAATTTTCCACAGAAACGAAATTTTTAATTTCCAAAATTACCGAAAATAGGAATTCCGTCCGTTCTTAAGAGAAGCGACATGCAACGAACGAGCAGCATTTTGCTCTGCTCAGATGAAGAAAACTTTGTTTTTCTTTATTAAAACAAAAAGTACATTGCGGAGCTTGAAAAATCGGAGTTTTCTGTAACTTATCGGGTTTTCAGAGTACGTAAAAAAATCGGGTAAACTTCGAGAAAATCGGAGCACTTGGCAGCTCTGTTTATTGTAAAACAATAAATAGGAATTTCCCATGACTATATATATTTTGCCAAATTTTTGCAGTGAAATACTTTTTCTATTTAGAGTCATTATTTTTCCATTTATTTGTCAAATGTCTGCAACTTTTAAAATAAAAGTTGAGAAAATAACTCGAAGTCCAGCGCTGATTTCAGGAAAAGGACTTAAAAATGCGTTATTATGCAAAAAAAAAAAAAAAAAAAAAGAAGTTGGGAAAATGAGTTCAACTTTTTGCGATGTTTATCGGAAAAATAACTAAATAAAAAATAAAAAAAAAACCCTCCAATTTTTATTATTGTTCTTTTAAAACTAAAAATAAAGTCCGAAAAAAAAATTTACCACTTTTGGTGATGTTTACATCGGGAATGTAAACATCCCCAACCTCGTGGTTTGTCGCCGGAAAAAAAATTCCAAAATGGCGCCAACGCCCAGTTATCCCTAACAAGGAAAGCACGTGGGACATGGTATTGTTCGTGTTCGGAACAAAGATGGTTGGCGCCGTTACAACCCTTGCTGCGTAAAAGTTTGCTACAAAGGGAATGTTTATCGCTTTTCGGCGAATTTTGTGTTCCCATCTGCTAAATTTTCAATTTTGAAGACTGAAAAGTCCAATTTTTAAGACACGGAAAGAGCGTATGAAAAACCTGGATTTCCGGGGTACACCCGGAATACAATCACCCCTGAATTAAACATGAAAAAAACAAACAAATTTGACATGTCGGATAACCGGGTTTTTTAGTACGGTGGTAGAATGGCATTTCAGATATTTAAAAACCTGCTGGATACCAGATATCCTATGTCTTCTAGAGAGACCGGTCTTATTGGATGAAAATTTTTATGACCTGTTCATAATTTTGGTGACTTTTTTGGGACTTTCATGACTTTTAAACACCCAGTTTTATTACATTAAAATGCTTACATTTCTGCCAGCAATAAACTCATAAACCCAACGTTGTTTAGAAAATTTCAATGAAAATTGCATTTAATTCAACATTCAGTACGAGAAATGGAGCTAGGAGGAGCTATTTTTTTTTCCGGAAAGAAGAGGTGCATGCAATTCCGAAACAGGTACAAAATTTTTTGTTGCAAATTAGCATTTAGACAATGCTGAATACTGTTATTGTTTGATTATTCCTTTTCTTTACTAGTTTTTTTCCTTTGGTATAATGAAAATAAAAGAATAGCTACGTGTAATGCAATTGAAAAAATATTCTATTTTAATGACATTCAAAATAAAATTGTTTCTTACACACATGGTTAATAAAAACATGTTGCAAGAAAGCAAACATATACTTCATTGGAAAAAAAAAACTACCTGTTCACATTGTGGCAAACACGAGGTATTATTTTAGCTAAAGTCATCAGATCCTCCCAATCATCTATCTCTGAATTGGATGATAAGCCCACTACATAGCTATAAGTTCGTTGATCTCCCTAAAATATTTTGAAAAGCCTTATTAAAACATTGAAGTATACAAGTATATGTATATAATCATCATACACTATTTTATAATATATTTACAAAAATTATTGAAAATAATTTGCCAATCATATTTTTTGAGGCAGAAAAAGTAGAACCATGTTGCATAAAAAACTAAAATCAACTGGAGGAGGAGGATGGGGAAAAAAGATGTTAGGCGGGATCTGTCTCATAACCTGCACACTTACAAAGAAAAGAATTCAGAAGATTTCTCAAAAATTAAAAAAGATGATTTACAAAAATATTAAAAGATCATCCTTTATATTAAATACATATAGAAAAAAAATGTACGACAGAACCTTGATTAACTGAGCTGATGACCATGCCCATTTTTTGTAAATGATCCTTTAAAAAGGGCCTTCTTGGCTCTCCTGCTCTTAAAGAGCTGTTTTTTAAAGAATAAAATATTTTCTTGAGATGTGTGTTATTTTTGAAAATCTACTACTAGTTGATTTCCTTTTTAAATTTGATGAGTTGTAAGACAGAACTTTATATATGTTTAATTTTATCATTTGAAAAATTCTATTGTTTTTATTTTAAAACATGCTGAATTAACGAGCCCGGCGAGTTTCTGTACAGTTTCTTTTAACCAATATTTCCGATATCAAAGATACTAGCGGTCCTAATTCGATCAGATAAAAAGAGGTTTAACTGTTCTTTCTACTAATACTGATTTTAAAGTTTAAACAGGGTGGCTACAGAATCTCTGAAGCAAAATTCTCAGACTTTTCCCTGATTTACAGAAAATTTCCCAGATTGAATATTTTGTATATATTATATATATATGTACAAACAAAAGATAAAAAGCAGACCTATTCAAAACACAAATGAATACTACATTAAAATATTACATATAACAAAATTTACAGCAGGTAAAATTTTCCAAAATTTAATTTTACTATTTCGAAGAAGAAGAAAGAGGCATTGTTACAGCATTGAAAAAATTTTGCAACACAAAGATAAAGCATCAAATTAGTTTCATAGTAGCTCTAGGGAAATGCAAAATGCATTTTTTAACCACTTGTTTAGTAATTTAATGTTCCACAAGTAAACCATTTCTTTTAATTTTGCTTCTATTTAATTGAATTTTATACTATTTAACATAAACAATTAATAAACACTTGACGGGTGAATTGCCTGAAAGAAAAATATGAACTTGCAAAACTTTCAAACATTTTTTTTTTTTTGAGATACTTAAATTTTATTAAGAATAATATGCATTTTTAACGATTAAAAAATCATTTAACTTTATTAGACAATACCAAGCTTCAGAAAAAACTTTTGATCAAAGATTAAACATTTTAGGATTTATGCTGATACATCAAAAAAATGAGCTGTGCACATGAAATAGGTAAATATCGTTATCCACAGCATGAGAATTTATTCCAAGATTATTTATTATTTATTTATTTATTTATTCACAATTAACTGCTGACATTTAACACGTTTTTCCTGTGCAGTATCAATTCATATGATGAATGAATGTATACACTAGAAACAATTTTATCACCATGACGAAGCCAAAACTTGTACATAGTTAATGATTTTTGTTTTCTGAATTTTTCGAACTTAAATATATTATTTAACATGTTTCATTCTTTTTTTTCATGTATTTTAAACAATGTGAAGAATTACATATGCATTAAAAAATTGAAACAAAAAATAAAACTAGAGACGTTAGCTTCGAAAGCTTAAAAAGTTCCCCCTTACGATCACGAAATTTCAAATTAAACTTTTAAAGAAAAAAAAAAAAGAAATTTTATTTTTTACCTTTAAACAAAGCATAAGAAACATCGAAAATTTAAAGTCCAGTTCTCATTGCAGATTCAAAAGATGGTGTTTTTGGATATGTATGAAAAACGGTAAATAAAAGAACTTTTTGAAAAAAAAAAAAATTTTAGAATTGAATTTTAATAAGGAAATGTCAATGCCGTAGCCAGAAATTTTTTTTCGGGGGAGGGGGTGGGCCCTGACTTTGAAACACTAGGGTAGGGGAAAGTTTCAGGGAAGAATATATGCTACATTGCGAAAATTTTTAAGATTTCGGGGCAGGCACCCCCCCCCCTCTGGATACGGCCTTGGGGAATGTTGATGGTATTGTTATGAATGATGTATGTTGCTAATATTAAGGATTACAGATAAGATCGTTGGAACGGTGGATAAATCAAAATCAAAGAGAAATTCCTCGATTTTCACATTTTTGCGAAATTTCCTTGCTTTTCCCCTGATTTTTTCAGAACATTAGATTTCCCCAATCTCCCTGATTTCCTGGTTTTGTCACCACCCTATATGCTTAGGTTATAATCAACATGAAAATGAAATACGTTTAGAATAGATGCTGTACTAAAACACTAAAATGTGACTCACTTGAACTCCTACACTCTTTATTGGCAGTAGTGTTGAACTTATTTTGTGCTTCCTAGAAAGTTCTAAGAGAAAGACCTGCTCTTCCTCAGAAGTACTACTTTTCACTTTATTAACAAGTGCATTCTTCTGGGGGAGAAAAAAGGGAAGTCAAGCATAAATATGAATTCCATAAAAAAGTTAACTGAAATTAAAAGAACTGCAAATTTTAAAATTTTACTTTTCACACATGTTTTGATTTTATCATATTTCTAAAATATAACAAAAAGTTACGTCTAGAACTATACGAGCCTACATATTCATTGATTAGTCATCTATTTTTTCATTCATTAACTCATTTAGTTATTCTTCACTCCTTCCATTCATTCACTTACTCATTCATGTATTTATTTATTCATTCACACATTTATTCATTCATTCTTTCACTCCTTTATTTGTTCGTTCATTCATTCAGAAATATCCTTAAAAATACAGATCAAAAAGTTTTGTGGAAGAATAGGCTTCTTAAGTTCTGAATGAACTTCCTATCTGCACATGTTCTATACCCTAAGATCCTTCTGATGATAAAGTTTGTTGCACACAAATCTGTCTGTTATATCAAGATTTATATAGGATTGAAATTTCCTTGTAGGCTATAATGTTAAATTTTTTTTTTTTTTTGAACTGTTCAAAAGTAAACAAAATTGTGCAAATAAAAACTGTTTTAAGTTGAGAGTTACTTCCAACAAGCTTGTTCAAAGGAACTTGAATCTTACGTCCCGGGTTTATATAATTTACTTCATATTTCCCCATAGGAGCTAATACTAAAATTTTTTGAACTGTTTAAAATTAAATGAAAAATTGTTCAAATCAAAAAATAAATTATGGAAATGCTAATTATGTTCTTGCTAAGATCTTTCGAATGAATATATATATATTATTGAATTGGACAATTCCCTCCCATTTACCAAATTTCAAAACCTTATTTTCATTGTTTTTTTCACAATACATTAAGCTTTCATACGTTTTCCTTTTCTTTTTTTCCCCCTTTTACAGGAAAGTAAAAGTAATACAAAAGTGATAGATATGCGTGTCTAGAAGCATTAAAAAAAACTTAGAATTAATAATGAAGTAGACATTCTATCCAACATTTTTCCCATGTCCATTCATTTTGAACAATAAACATTAAGAAAAAGACGCGGCCTATGGGTAAACATAAAATATAATTGGTGAGGCAAGACCACTAAATCAAGACTCGGGGGAACGACAGAAGTGGTAATGATGGATCAAGATTCTGTATATAAAAAAATAACACAATTAAAGACACTAAATTATCAGATTTCTAATAATTTGATGATTCAAAAAGTTATAAAACAGTTTTAAACATTCAAATACTGATATGCTGATTAACGGCTGCAATAATCGTGTACTGAATACTGCTACTTCGTACTATTTTATCATTTTGTGAAACTGGTATTTGATAAGATAAAATACTGGTTTTTGGCTGTAATTAACATATACTTTTATTAAAAATGCTAAATTTAACTTATTAGGCATCTATTGATGCTTGAAATACATTTTCCTCCCCTTTTCATCTGTGAGTCAGTAAGAAAACAAAGTTTAGAGAAGACTAACCTTTTCAGCTGAAATAGCATATTCCACAATAACTTTCACAAGAACACTGGTTTCAGAAAAAAATTTATCCATGTATGGTTCATCTGCACAAATCACTCTGACAGCAAGGCCTGGCCCTAAAATGAAACAAATGCAAAATAAAGATTAAACAGCTGAAAAAGAACACTTTTCCGATGGGATATGAAGTGGGGACACATACATACACGCACAAAGCTCATTTGGAATTATAGAGCCGTCTACTTTCAAGCATAATAATATCAATTATATCCTAAGCTTTGGTTTGATATAATTCCAAAACAAAATAGGGGAGACCTTTTTACTCCATCCCCCTCCCCTGTTAGCACATGCCTTAGGAGTGCCCTCGCACGGGCACGGAGAAGAAAAGTCTGACGAACGCTCATTACCGCCCCGAGATCGTTAGGCTGGGCTGGCACCCAGCAAACCTAACTCCTGCTGTGAACCTGCCCTCCTTGATACCCCTACACTAGAAGAGTATCATTTGGAGGGTTGTGGTTCCCTAAAATAGGGGAGACCGGGGCTAGCTGTTACATTCGAATATAAAACGAACCACATTGCGTAACTTTTTTTTTTCTCTTGTTATATAGTTGCTTGCATTATTGACTTCTTCAATGGTACGAGAAGTATTTGCAATCAGTAGCAGAGATACTGCATATAAAAACTTTGATTTTATCTTCACAATATTTTTTCTTGAGACTGAGGCTTTGGACAGATCTCAACACTTTATGTACCACATAAAAGCATAGATTGCAGGCAAAAGGCTACATATTTAAAAGTTCTATGCAACATTATTATATCAAGTATATGAACTGAAATGTAAAATGGCGCCAAGTGGGACAAATTGTTACAGCGCAAAAAAGCTTGTCCCATCAAAGGATCGGGAAGATTATTAAGAGTCATTCTGCCACAGGAAATATTTCTAGAGGTATCAGAAAGTGATGATTGATACGTCTAATAAACACGGAGTAAATTTCATAATACCTTTGAGGTATACTAAAATGAAAATTGCTAGTCCTTGCATCAATAATTGTAATTTAATAATATGTTTCGTGACCTTGGTATGACAAATCGCAAACAATTTCAGAGGTAGATAAATATTGCGTATGAAATTAAATCTTGATGCCAGGATTACAAACAAGGACTGCAAAATAAAGTAAGCGGGGTTTACTTTACATTTCAAATCCAAATGCAGGTGTGCAGGGTTGGTTACAGCAAAGCTTGACAGTTCTTCACAGATAAGACTTCAATAGACAGATAGAAAATCTTTACCAATCTTGAAAATGCCTACAACATTTTAAAATTACAGTGTCAAGATGCAAGTCAAAACACATACAGCAATAGTGCACCAACAGGAGGTGGTCCTGCATCATAAGCAGGTCCTTCAGCAGGAACATATGAGCTTACTTTTACTCTACATTGAATACAGATCCTCATATAATAGTACAGCCAGAGGTCAATGTCAGTCCACAGGAAATAAGGCCATTTTCAAAATGGCAAAAGAAAAGTGGTCCATAAGTGGAGACTTATGATTAACTAATATTTTAAGAGATTCAAGCACAAGAAAATGCCCTGAAAGTAGAGTCCAAAAATGCTAATGAACGAACTGAAAACTATAGTAACTATCGACTCAAAGGTTAACTTATTTATCGACCAGTTAAAAAAGCACTGCAATTTGAAGTAAAAATGCATTGACGCACGAATTATGTAAATCCGCCATTTTTGGTCTTGTAAATCAACCATTGTAGGACAGGTTCCAAAATTTGGCAAATTTCGAAAGCAGGCATAGCACCAGTCCTGAGCAAGCTGAATTAGGGGTTCAATACTGTAGTTGAAATGAAAGATGAAAGAAGTTTGATTCTTGTGAGGGATGAAAAAAATTATAAAACAAATAGAACGCATGGCTAGCTTCTTATTTAAATAGATAAATAAGTAAATAAGCACCTGAAATAAAAAATACGGACTTTTTAAGGCTTTAAAAATGAATATGAAGAGTGAGGACTTTTTAAGGACTGTATGAACCCTGTAATGGCTACTACACTTCCTATCCGAAAAAGTTTATTGTTTTAATAGTATCTGTAATTTTCTGTTACTGTGAGGAGAAGAGGAGTTTTCCTGTTCAGACTATATTCAAGAAACAATCTAATAAATTAATGAATCCTACACAATCTTAGTGACTGTTCTACTGTTTAAGAATTGTACGAATAATAAAAATACTCTTGAAGTAGCAGGAAAAGATACAAACAGAAAATAAGGAAAAATTTGTGTGAATAAGTAGGAACCATATAAGCCCTGAGTAATGCAAGAAATTGAAGGAATACTCACACAGATTGGTTTATTTTTTTTTAAAACTGTAATATAAGGTGGTAAAATGTAATGCAAGAAAATGAATTGAGAAAAAACTTTTTATTAAAGAACTCTCAAGTGGCAAACTAGTTCTGATTTTAGAACTGTTTAGTCACAAGCATCTAACAATAAGAGCAACAATATCAAAAAAAGAATGAGTAAATAAAAAAAAAACTTTATTACTTACCAGGGAAAGGATGTCTCTGTACAACATCATCTGGCAATCCGAGGTCCTTCCCCATTATACGAACTTCATCCTTATGAAAATCCTTCAAGGGCTCTATAACTCTACCTTCTCCCCTTAGTAATCTCACCAGATCTGTATCATTATGGTGAGTCTTTATGGCATCTGCATTACAGCTGGCCAAAGCAGAGGCACTCTCAATAAGGTCGGGCCGCAATGTTCCTATAACATATCCCATATTAACAAGAATTTCCGTCCAGAGCTATACAAGCCTACTTTCCCACGTACACCAATATAATTTTGATAATCTCTCTCTCATTTAGTTTTAGTTCTTAATTACTACAAATATACCTTTCTCAACGGGTTGTACATATTCACTGACTCATTCATTCATTCCGAAACATTCTTAAAAATCAGGATCACAGAGTTTTCTGGGAAAATAGGCTCCTTTAGTTCTAGATTAACTTCGTCAGGGTGAGTAGCCACATTTTAGTTCAAAAAGTAAGCACTTATAAGCACTTTGTAAGCACATTTTCAAAAAAAAATAAGCACATGTTTAAGTACACATATACATTATTACTTGCATGATTAAGAGGGAAAACACGGCTTGACAAAATTATATACTTCTAACAGAAATAGCTAACAAAATGAGAAGAGAGGCTTTGCACTACATAAGGAAAACAAATAAGTTTTACTCTATAAGCAACAGATGCATTGCTTATAGAGTTTGTTTAATTGTAGTATTAACCAGAGATGCCGAATGCTACGGATTCTCCATAGTATCTACGGAAAAATACAAAAATTTGAAGTTGACTACGGATTATGGAAAGCGCTTGTTTTTCTACGGAAAATACAATATTTTAGCCGAGTTCAACTTTTCACGCTTGGCGCGCGCATAAAAAAAAAGATGCACCTACAGTCGCCAGAACGAGCGCTTACTGATCATTCATGGTAGTTCAGAGCTGCGAACAATAGGAGATTGGCGACGGTAGAAAGCTCAAAATTCCGGTTCTAACTGGAATTTCTCCCGGGTGGAGCAATATTTACAGCAACTCTGTTCTACTCAGTGAGAAAGTTCGGATTTTTTCGCTGACTTGCGGGATACGACACGTACTTTCAGCCTTTTAGCATTAGCAGTTGCTTTGCTTATTGCATTCTTATTTCTATGTTGCGTACGTTGCTTGCTCGTTTGGTTAGTATATTAACTATTTGGTGCTAAATTAATCAACGAATTCAGTTAGTAATTAAATTTGTATTTTATAGTGAAAAATAATCTTATTGGGTGGAAACATAACTGGGAAATCAGTGAATTCTCAGGGAAGTTTTATGTTTTGGAAAATATCAGGGAAAATTATTCAAACCGGCAAGCGTCCGGAGTTTCGTCTGCGAAATTTCCTTTCGTTGCGTGTGGTCAGCTCGATTGCCGATTTTCCATTGGTTGAAAACGCTCTTTCTCCGATTAAGCAATAAAAAAGGTCACTGTTTTTGTATTTGAGTTAAGAAGACATTGCAATCTTACGTAAAAAAAAACGCGTGTCAGCGTTTGTTTCCGAGAATCCGCCAATTTTGGTCGTGTTCCAAAATTCGATCTTCATTTTAAAAAATTAAAACTCTCAGCAGTTGCAGATTATATTACTTAGAAAATTACGTTATTTTCTCCTTCTTGGGGTGGAAGAATTCTGGAAATATCGAAAATTTTATTTCGCTTCTTGACCCTAAATTTTCCACCCTCTTTTTTTTTTCTTTAAATTTCAGCAATGCATATTTCTTAATTGATTTATGCACTTCTTTAAAATATCGTTGGCCTTTCCACGTGCAAGCAAGAAAACGTATGCGTTCTTTTCTTTACGCAATCTTTCTGCACCCTGCACAAGAATCGTATTTTTTCCATTTTAACTCTTTTTACAATTTAATTATGAAGTAAGTAAAATTCCTTTTTATTTTTATCAATATCTTACCGTTGCATATAAGTCGATTCGCATGTAAGCAGAACCCCCAACTTTCAGACAAATAAACAGAAACCCAAGTGTAGGTCGACCTTTCAGAGATAAATCGGGAAACTTTTTGCCGCGAATTTTTAGACAATTGTTTTAAAAAGAAGAGGGATGAATTGTAATTACAATTGGAAATTTGTAGCTATGATGTGGAGTTTCATTTTTTGCGATCGCGATTTTCTAAAGGGTGCGTGTTTGCTGTTAGATTGTTAATTGTTGCATTTATTCTGAATCAATAAAAAAAGAGCTTTTATGTTTTAATTTCTTGCAGTCTTATTAAATGCAATAAATAATTTTAGTAATGTTTTCTTCATCATTTTGCTGATTTCTTTAGAGGAAATTGTATTTCTTTTAATAATCCACACATTTTATTAAAATAGTACTCCCTTTTTGTACCATTTTCCTGTTGTCCTATATTTTATACATTTTCCATTGCAACCCCTGTTAAAATAAGTACTTTTTTCCATTTCTGTCTGAATTAAGTAGTTTTCATAAGTTTCAACAAGATAAATTACATTTCGTCTTATATGCCAAAAAATACAGTACCTATGAAAACAAATTCGAGGTTCAGGAAATTCTTTTGAAAGTTATGGAAATGCAAATCCTTACTACTACCACCCCTGCCTTCACTGAAAAAAAAGAGGAATTGCACAAAGTTCAGTGGTAAAAGTAGTGTCACCCTCCCTAAATATTTTTTCTGGTTTCACCACTGTGATACTGTCATTACACATGGAAATCACTCTGTGTAACTCACAATTTAATTATAACTTCAGGGAAATTTGTGGAGCCCAATCAGGGAGTTATCAGAGGGGGGGGGGGGGGGGGGTCTTGGATTCTGTTGCCGCCAGGTTCAGCTGAGGCAAATATTTGGCTTTTAGGTTAAATATTGAGTAGTTTTTGCATCCATGTTTCTCCGGTATTATAAACTACTGATAAGCGCTGAAAACTACTGATAATTGTTCAGGTTACTACTGAAAACTTTTAGATTAGAGTGGCATCTCTGTATTAACTAAAATACACTGATCAAAAATATACAATAAAGTAACAAATTGCAGTTATTGCAGGTATTATTCTGATAATCTAGCAAAAAGATACAATAAAGTAATAAATTGCAGTTATTGAAAGTAATATTCTGATAATCTAACTTAACATAATGAATATATATAGGCGAATACCGTGGGTAACGGAAGGACGTTTTTTACAACAAAATAGGACTTTGAGAGCTTGGCAATTAAAAAAAATAACTATTTTCAAGAAACTGACAATCAAACCTTTATACTTTCTATGAAGTTATATGAAAATTAATAAACTTGTAATTTTACAATTAATAACTTTTTTTTAAGTTGAAATTTTAAAATTGGTAACGGAAGGACATTTTTTCGACATGATAATTTTGGTTGCACTATCAACTTTAAAGTTCAGTTAAACTATTTGCAGAAATTTCTTGATACAATTTGGGCATCTTAAGGAGGGCTCATTCAATGTATATTAGGAGAGTTTTTTTTGAAAATAATTATATTTTTCACTAAAAAGAAATATTTTGTCATGGTAACGGAAGGACGAAACGGAAGGATAAAAGTGTCAAAGTACAAGATACACATTAAAAAGGTTGAATTTCTTTCAAATAGACGTGAAAATCATGAGTAAAACCTCTTTTCAGACTTATTCATCAACTGGTATATCTCTGCTTGTATTTGCACATTAGATTCATACTTGAACCTGCGTCTCAGTCAAGTGCTGGGGCAGTTCCTATAATTATCTTAAGTTTGATTTTTTTAATTTCTCTTTTCTCTCTGTTGTTTTTTATTATCTGTTCTTTGTTGGGCTAACATTTGTCCCCTTTTACAGGATATATATAAGTCAAACATTCATGAATTTAGTTTTTCAAATGCAACACTTCAAAAAATACCCTCCCCCCCCCCACCTTCATCTCTTGCCTCACCTAGTTAAATGTTTTCCTCTCCGTTCAACCCTAATAAAAAAATTCTGACTTACAATTGCAGCTCTACTATTACACTTTAGGGATACTTTGCTAAGTATTATGTAGTAAGATTTAAAAATCTTCCACTAGAAACAAATATTCCTATTTATGCTTATAGGATAGAAAGCGTTAATTACTGCTTAATGGGTGCTTTGTGTTTATGGCAGAGAATGGATTTCTTTCCATCTTTCAGTGAGGTACTCATTGAATTTTGATAGATATAATGTGAGGGAAGATGTCTAACTATAAGACTTTAGCTGGGTGTGCAATGTCTGCAAAGTCTTTTGCAATAATGAGCTTCTCAGATAAACTGTTGCTCCACACCAGCACTGTCGACATCTCTTTTTCTGTGACTGTTGTCAAAGAAGTTTTTTGATGCCTTAATCTTTAAACTGTTTTTCAATGAAAATTAAATTTATAAATAGATACTGATGTTTAAATAGGCATATTAAGCTTTGTAACTGAAAAAAAAAAAAATCAATCCAAGTATGGACACACATTGTGTGCATCAATAAAACCAGAAACTCACTTTTCTGTGGTTTAGTTCATCATTAACCAGTGCATATTCTTGACCTTTTCCACACCAAATCAAATACATGCAATGAAGATAAGTTTTATGTAGTGAATACATGCTGCTTATATTAATAGAGTATTTTTTAAATTAAGTGGAAATGAGTTTAACTATGACTGTTCTTCCGTTACCATGATTTATGTCCTTCCGTTACCATATTTTTGTCCTTCCGTTACCATGAAAAAACCCCTAAAATTGCATTTCTGAAAAATTTTGACTCTGCCAAATTAATGCAAGCCTTAAACCTGCAGTGTACTGAAAAACTCGTAATTCTTGAGCCATTGTGCTCTGAGTGAGATAGTTGATAGCCACTTTTTCGGTAACGGAAGGACATGTTCAGTATGACTAATTAATTAATACACTACTTTTCTGGCAAGAATATTTTTTTTTATCAAATGAATGAAAAGCTTAATATAACACCCAAAGTATAATAGTTAATCTGTTTGTTAAACTTTTATAAATTAATTAATCAAATTTTTAGGTTAATTTAAAGTTTAAGTAATTTGGCTCTACAAAGGCATGACATGAAAGAGTAACTTTGAGCACAGTTTTTAAAACTTAAATTATGTCAAACTCAAAAAAAAATTCTATTTTCAAAAATTTTACTTATTTCTGAAGAAAATGATGTATTACAAGTGGTCCACAGCTAATTTTTAAAATTTAAGTGCCATTTCCCTTTTTTCATGGAATTCACCTATATATATATATATATAAATTCTTTATTGGGGGGGGGAGGGGCAGTTCTTTTATTTCACCGGAACTTTGAGCAATTCTTTTTTTTTTGGGGGGAGGGGGGGGGGGAGAAATAATGTAATTTTCTGAGTAACATAAAATGGCACCGCTGAGAATTTTTTAAATCTTAAGTTTTCTTGTTTTTAAATTTAGATCCCCTTGCGATCAATATTTAGTGATTTATTAATAAAAACATAACTTTATTTTCTGAAGATGCATGTTGTCTTTTGCTAATAAAAATTATTTAAAAAAATTCAAATCACTCAAGAGGGGAAAGGGGACACGGCCTACTATGACCTCCCTTGTTGCGCCACTGCAATATCATGTACAGTACCATACTTGCCATCTTTGGAGGGGGAAAAAACTGGAGTTTTTTCCAATGACCCCCCCCCCCCCCACACACACAAAATGAATGATTAAACTGACTTAGAAATTAAAAAAAATTTAATGTTCATTACAGCAATATTTGACAAAATTTTATCATCAAATGTTTGATCGAAACATTTTCCAGCAAAACTATTTTTTATGAGCAATAGGATGTTCTCTAGATTTTCATTTGACAGCATTGAACGAAACTTGGTTTCACTTTACAGAAAATGCATTACTGCACGGAATGCACAAAATCCCAAGAATTACATTTAGTTAGATTATAAAAAGCCAGTTCTCCCAAATACTTACTAGCTTACATCTATGCCACAACAATTCAAACAAAATATCAAGACCACGTCTGGTGTGCACTTAACAAATAAATTATCCCATTTTTTTTTTTTTTTGATTTAGCCATTTTTAGTTATATATTGAATAAAAATAGGAAGAAATGTTCTTTAAATATTTTGTAACAATACATAATGACTCCCAAAAAGGAAAAAACCCAAACCCTAAGTTGAAGAAAAAAAACAAAACAAATTTAATTCTATGGGATCATTCATAAATGACGTCACACTTCGAGGGGGGAGGGGGGGGGGGTTCGTGAGATTGTGACAAAGTGTGACAAGGGGAGGGGAGGGGGTAACAAGAAATGTGACATCATGCATTATGTAACATAGCGTGACGCGTGACAAAGGGGGGGGGGGGGCGCTCAAATATATGGGAAAAAAGCGTGACGTCATTTATGAACGTGCCCTATGCAAAAAATATTTTTAAAACAAGATAATTAATAAGGAAGCAATATTAATAGTTATAACTAACTAATAGAATCACTAAAATTTTTAAAAAAGGCTAAAATTTTTCACTGAAATTTCGAGTGGGTGTGGCAAAATGAGAAGTGCAAATCCTCTACTACAGAGGCTAAATAGTAAAAAATAATAAAAATAATGGTAAACCAGAAGTTATTGATGTCCAAGAGATGGAATGAGATAGTACACAAAATCTAGGGACTTTTACCAAAGCGGATGCAATCGGATTTCAAAAAAAAATCGAGACTGACCCTTGAAAGCATATCAAAGACAAAATGCAAGTTTTACTGCTAATTTGTAAAAGTTTCGTAATGCAAGTATCTACGCATGCTACTTCAAGATTTTCTAATTTAAAGATTAAAAAAATTTCCAAAATTACGAGTATTTGCGGAACCGAAATTTTGACTTTTCAAAAATACGGAAGTTCGGCAAAATACGGGAAAATCACATGAAAACTACTCGGTGAGTAACTACGATTATGAGCGCCGTCTATTGAGCAAGAAAATATTGAAGCTTCATTGATTTATTTTAAAGCGAAAATTACAAAAAATGGGAGAAAATTGAGTTAAACGGGAGATCAGGACACAGAAGCAAAAAATGGAAGTCTCTCGTTCAAACAGTGGACTTGGCAAGTACGCAGTACCGAGCCTCAAATTTGGCAAGCTCAGCACCAATGCTATGCAGAATTTTGGAACACGACCAAACATGGCGGTTTACAGAAGCATCGGCGATGACACGCGTTTTTTACGCCAAATTGGCAATATTTTCTTCACTCATAGTCAAATGTTTTCACATTTTGAATATGAATGGCGATTTGGGCCAGCTGGTTTAGCAATCGGAACACCATTTTATGCATCCGATGAGTAAACTAATGTTCGATTTCTGCTAGGGGGGAAACTAAACATTAGTAATTTTTTAAAGAAAATGAACATTTTAAGGAAAAGTAAGCACTTATAAGGGCCTTTATATTTTATTTTCAAATATAAGCACTTGTAAGCACCGCTACGGACCCTGTTCGTATATGTAGATGTTCTATGTCATAACATTTTTTCGATTAAGTTTGTTCCAAGCAAATCCATCCCTTAGAACAGGATCGAAATTTCCCCCATAGGCGCTAATGTTACACTATTTTTGAACTGTTGAAAAAAAAAGTTTCCCGTTGAGAGCTTCTTCCAATAAGCTTGTACAAAGGAACTTGGATCTTATGCCCAGAGTTTACATAATTTGCTTCATTTTTGCCGATGGGCACTACTTTTAAGATTAATTGAACGAAAAATTGTTCAAATCAAAAAGTAAAATATGGAAATGAGATTCTTGCCAAAATCTTTTGAGTGCAAAAAAAAAAAAAAAAATCTTTCTAATCGGACAATTCTTTCAAAAGTTATTAGGGAAGACAGACAGACTGACAGATACACATTTTTGCCATCTCAAAACCCTCTTCCTAATTTTTATTTTTCAATATATTTTTTAATTAATTGCTTTATTTTTGACTTTTCTTTATTTTTAACAATATTTTTATTATACATTAAGCCTTTTTTCACTCTTTTTCTATCTCTACCGCACAAAATTAGGCTAAAAACTAGAAATGTACAACCACAACTAACAATAAGCTGGTGACTTCTGTCCTTCATTTTGATTTTATAGGGTAGAAACAAAATTCCAGAGATAATATTTTCTAATTCTCAGGAGATAGATTTGGATCTTCTGTAAATAACTTAACATGCAAGATCAGTGTTCTCACTAACCATTTGCTTATTAAAACAAGGCCTTTTTAAGACTATTCCCCCCTTCCCCCCCCCCCTTTTTTCACCATAGCACAGACAGGAGCATGCTCCAATCAGAGGCCATAGTTTTGTTTGCTTGACCCTCAATAAATTGAAAGTTATTGAAAAACATTGATGGTGAAACTGGCCACATTACATTATACTAGCAAGCAAAATATATTATAGTAATATATAACATGTCCTTCATGAGTGCAATCAATTTATACGATGAATGAATATGTTTAATTAGAAAAATTTTATATGTTTTTGGACCCTTCACAAATTCCAATTAATCAAAATGGACCCTTCACAAAAATCAAATCAACCAACACCAGCATTATTCTCCCCTCCTAAATCCTCATATATACTTTTTTTTCTTTGAGAATTAAGAAAAAGTTGAAACTGAAATTCAGTGGAATTAAGGCTTTAGTTTAGATATTATAAGGGATGTTAAAATGACACTGCATCTATAGAATAGCAAGTAGGGCTTATCATTGTTCACTATAATGGAATGGTAGCTGTAATTAAAATGACATTGCATCTATAGAATAGCAAGTAGGGCTTATCATTGTTCACTATAATGGAATGGTAGCTGTAATAGTAATTCATTCTAAAGAATGTGCACTGTATTTCATTCATGAAACAAACATATAGGTAATGAGATAACAATTTGCAAAGCACATAATAATATACTTACCCTGACCAAGTAAGGTTTCTTCAGGTTTTAAATTAAGATCAGCAATGATTTCATTTGCAACCTAACGAGATAAGAGAAAATATTGATTTTGATACATGACAGCATAAGAAGTTTTTTAGGAATATTTTGTTAAATTAGAGTTTTCAGCACCTTGGAAACTGATTTTTATAACTAAAGAGTTCCGAAGGGCTCTGTAGGCAAAAACAATAGGCGATCCTTGCCATAATTAAAAATTCTTAGATATCTTCCAAGAGATCATACAACCTTTTAACCAATAGCCATTAACATACATACACTAGTATATTATACATACATATACACACACATATATATATATACACTAGTACTTAGCTCTATTATCGTTCTCAAGTGTGGCAGACAAAAAAAAAAAAATGTTTGCTCTAAGCATCTAACTGCTAGAGTAGCTATCTAGCTAACTGCACTGGAACATTTATTCCCATTTATAATAAAATCGAAGTGACCCAATGCATAAGACGTATAAAATAATTGAAGCATTTATGGTAGGGGCCTTCAACCCGCGGCCAGCCGAAGGTATTTTACTGGCCTGCCAAGCCTTTGTAACAAGTTAAAAACGAAAATGTTAAAAAAAAGAAATAAATAAAATTAAAAGGAAAAGAAAACGTGCGATTGCTGCAACAGTTTAAAAAAAAGACTTCACAAATGCGCATTGCGGGAAAACAGTATGGAGAGAAAAACTTACAAATAACTTGTTTACAAGAAGTTCCGTCTAGAACAATACGAGCCAACTTTCCCGTACACACCAAATTCAAATTTATAATCTAGCCATCTCTTTCTCTATTAGCTTTAGTTCTTAATTTTTTCAAATATATCTTTTTCAACGGATAATACATATTCATTCACTCAGTCATTCATTCTTTCATTTATTCAGCCATTCATTTATTCATTCATTCGTTTACTCATTCATGTGTTTATTCACTCATTTACTCATTCATGTATTTATTCACCCATTTATTTATTTTTTCATTTATTCATTTTTTTCCTCATTCATTGATTCATTCTTTCACTCTGTCATTTATTCATTCTTTCACCCCTTCATTTATTCATTGAGAAATATCCTTAAAAATCCGGATAAAAACATTTCATAGGAAAATAGGCTCGTTAGTTCTGGATGAACTTTCTATTTGTTCCTGTTCTACGTTATAAGAGCTTTCCGGTAAAGTTTGATCCAAGCAAATCGGTCCGTTAGATCAGGATTTATATAGTATTGAAATTTCCCCGTAAGAGCTATGTTAATTTTTTGAACTGTTCAAAAATGAACAAAAACTGTTCAAATTAATATTTCACGCCAAGAGCTTCCTCCAGTAAGCTTGTTCACTGGAACGTGGATCTTGCACCCAGAGTTTACATTATTTGCTTCATTTTCGCCCATAGGCGCTAATGTTAAATTTTTTTGATCTGTTCAAAATAGAATGAAAAATTGTTCGAATAAAAAAGTAAAATATGAGATGTCCTCGCCGCGACCTTTACCTTTTGAATGCAAAAAGAATTTTTCGAAACGGACAATTCGTTCAAAAGTTATTAGGGGGGGGGGGGGGGACAGACCGACACACATTTTCCCCATCTCAAAACCCTACTTTCAAATTTTTTATTTTTCAATCTTTTATTTAATTAATTCATTTTTTCTTGACTTTTTTATTTTTAACGATATTTTCACAATACATTAAGCCTTCTTTCGTGCTTTATTTTTACTTTTACGGAAAAGTAGGCTAAAAACAGACTCGACATTTAAGAGGGTCATTAATTCATAGCTGCGCATGTATTTTGTTGGTTCTTCGAGGCTGGGATACCACCATATATATTCCCTCCTCCCCAATATAAACCTCAAGACATTTGCTCTGAGAAGGAAGTTTTAGGGGGCGGCAAAATTTGCAACGTCAAAATTTAAAAATTTAAATTAAAAAAAAAAAAAAAAAAAGACCGAGGTCATTTTCCCCTGTAACAGTAAAATATAAATCATGATATGTTCAAATAATACAATAGTTTTTCTTATACAAATTTTCAAAGCATCCTTTTGGGAAGGGGTGCAGGGAGGGTGGAGCTTGTGATACTGAAATCTAATTCATGCCATCCTCAAACAATACAATAGTTTTCTTTTACAAATTTTAAAGCATCCTTTTGCAGACAGGCGGGGAAGAGCTTTAAGTGTCATTTGAGAAGGCGACCACATGGCTCTGCGATATGGGCGTTAGTAAGAAGGGGAGGGGGGAAACTGCCCTCTGGATTTCAAAAAATGCTAATTTTTTTCTGCATTTCTATGAGTATTTTTATGAGTAAAAGCATTTAAATTTAAAAAAGTTTCTGTTTGCTTTTTTTCCTAATATTTTTGCAATCCCAAATGCGTCTCAAAGGCCTCAAAATGCACCAGTTTGCATATAGTTTTCAAAATTTCCCCGGACCCCCTTCGACTGTCAGAATGTCAAATCTTCAGCTTAGGAGGGACTCTTCATATGGCTCTAACCCCTAATTAGAGCTGAAAGAGCCATGTCGTGGAAACATTAACAATTGTTTTATGGGTTTATTAATGGTAAACAAGTGAAAAAAAACTCAAAAATGGCCAGCGCATAAAAGTTTATGAAATATGAACAATAACTGGGTGGAGGGGTGGGGGAAGGTACTTAAGTTTTGCCCCGCTGTGCAAAGCCCCAAGATTCAGTATTAGAGGAGAGACGCCTAAAATATTTGTTTTTTTCAATTCGTGGTGTGTAATTTTTCAGAAAATTTTGTGTGAAGCCCATCAATCTTCTGAGTTAATGGATGGGGCCCTCAGGCGTAAAAGGTTGAAGACCCCTAATTTACGGGATGCAAAAAGATTGAAATCTCGGCCATGGCATGCAATTTTCGGCGAAACACACATTTAATGTTGGCATTTCCAAAAAAATTGGTTTTTACTGATAGTTATAAAAAAACACTAGAGAATGCACATTGCACTGATAGAAAGGAGCTTAAAACTAAATGATCATTGAGTGGTTGTTGTCATGATACTTCATCCATAATAGTCCTAAAAAGGCATAAAATCATTACAAATTCTCATTTTATTGAACTATATTTTTTTATTATATAGTTTTCCTTGACGAAAGGTGCAACTAACTGCTATTCCTTACCTTTTAAAAAACATTTTAGTCTTAAAATCGCAATTTTGGCACATTTAGAGCAGAATTCACGAATCTAGGCCTTTTTGTATCAGATATATCAGAAATTGAAAATTGGCGGAGATTTTCTATACCTACAAGTATCTGGATACAAATAAAAAATAATAAGAACCTGAGTAGAAAAATAAGTAATTTCTAAGATTTCAAAAATGAGAAATAAAGATAAGGACCTTTTTAAAAAAGGGGATAAAAATTTAAGGACCATATGAAGCCTGTTCTTCCATTAGTGAAATTTTTTCTTCATGAAAGGAGAAAAATTAAATGTATAAACAATATACATAGTAAAACGTTTCCTAACAGATACATCTCTTAGGCGTACAGTTTTTAGTTTCACAGCAGCAAATCACTGGGCCTAAAAAAACCTCTTTTGCGGACAAATAGTCTTGTCCTGATGGTGTCCGCTATAGAGGAATGTTACTGTATCTACAGTAATATATAATGTATAAATAGTGTCCTCTGTCATAAGAATAAAATTTTTATACCCTCATAAAAGTGTCACCAATGATTTTCCTTTTTTCTTCTGGATCTGATGTTGTGCATAACATAGGAGTATCTCGCTTTCTGCCGTTCGGGTCTTTCCTGTCAACTGGAACTGTAGTTGAGCCATTATAAAAGTTTTGGGAAGCATTCAAAACTGCAAATATTTAAATAGAAATTGAACATTACACAAATTCCAACATTTTTAAGCTTGCGACAAAGTTAGTTTTCATAAGCTAACTTTTCAATGATTATATAATTTTGTTGCAACCCATACTGCATATTCTAGATAGATTAAAGCACAGCAACTAATGAGGGCAATGTTTTTAATTTTAGAATACAAAGGAAAAAGAAAATAAGGCCTGTGGCTCTGAATACAGCTTTTAACATATGAAAATTATTTCCTCCCATGTTACCCAGGTGTGGAATTTATTCATTCTTTAGTTTGCTTCAAAAGAGAGGGAGGAAAAACCTGTTCAGATATTCTCATAAATATTAACTAAATATAATGTAATGTAACTTAGAAAGTTTCAAATTAAATAGAATACCCTCGCTGTTGCCTGCAACTTCATTCGTATGGAAATTGATGTGTATGTGTGAGAACTGACAGCCTGATCAAAATGTGATGAATGTGGGTGAATATTTATTTGATGAAAAAAATGATGCCTAATGTAAATCATTTTAAAATGCAAAGTATTCATAGGTAGCAAAGTTAGTGTTGCATTAGATGCAAGTAGGAAAAACCAGACCAGATATAAAATCAACCAATGTTTATTGGTAACAGCACATTACAGAAATTAAATTTAAAAATGAGGATTAACTAAAAACATTATTAAAGTTGCAAACAAAGATTTTGACTAACATGGCTGCTGAGAAAACAGCTAATGAATTCTTAAATACTATTAAAACAATGAATTAAATCTAAATACCGAGCACGGCAGCTATCAGCCGACACTAAGCCTAAGGAAAAAACAAGCCTCCGAAACGAGTCATGCGGAAACCAAACAAGCGATAGTAAAATCATTCAAAAGACACACATGCTTATATACCCCTCTGCCAGATTCTCCAAGGCAAAGCCTCATATTATTTATGCTAATTTGGCGGCCTGGGACATTGGAGAATGAGGATGCGTCATCACAGACCTCGCTCCCTACATTTGGTCACATGACAGCAGTTCGGTCACTCAGCAATTGCCGATGACATAATTCCCATCGTTTCCTTAAGTTTATACGTGTTAGCATAAAAATTCCTGTTAAGCTGTTAAAAATTAACAAGACATTTAACTTTAAGGCTTTGAGAATCTTATAAAGAATAAGTAGTGAGCCTACTTCGGACAAAATGCCAACATTATAAAAGGCGTCCTTTAGTGCACAACATTTATGGGTAGCAGACAGGGATGTCACAAGGTCAAAAATATAGGAGGGGGAATGAGTTTGGCGGCTAATCATTTTTTTAATAAACGTACATATATATTACATATATGAGCAGATGTATATGTATATATGAATGGATCCAGTTTCTGGTTTAGGAGGGGCTCATTATTAGAATATGAGCAAACAAATCTGGAAAATGACTAGCAATTTAACAGTATGAACCTAATCATAAGTGTAAGATTTGAGCAAAAATAGGGGGGAGGGGGCCTGAGGATTCTTTCCCAGATATTTTTAAGAATTAAACTCTCAAAATCCCATTTCATACAATCCTTGATGATGTTAAGGAGATGGGGAAATCTATTTTTTGTGACATCAAAAACAGATTTGGAATTCTCCAGCAGAAATTTTTCGAAATTGAAGTTTTAAATTAGCAATTTTCGGGTCCATTGCTAATGCTAGAAAGAGGGGGAGTTTTAGGACTCTTTTTCTGAATTTTTTCATCATTTGAGTCATGAAACGCATATTAGGCTCTCATTGATAACTGTAGAAGACTGCTAAAAATGTACCGCTTTCTTTAAATTTGAGATTTAAAATCATCTAAGAAGAAGTTCTTTAATGGATGCCAAATTGGCGTTGTCTATGCTTGTGTCATCTGTTATCCAGTAAAACAGGAAACTTCTCTTTTTATTGTGTAGCAAATTGGAGTTTTAGCCGAGTCTGTGTTAAACTTATTCAATTGTTGGGATCGGCACATTCATTTATATTATGAATGTGTAGAGCCTAACTAACCAACGATAACTATATTTTAAGTAGTGGAACTGTATTGTTATTGTATTTTAATGCTGTGTATACAAATAATAAAAATAATTATCATTATTAATGTATTATTTTATTGTTTTGAATATCGAAATAATATTGGGAAAAAATTTGTAACAGCTATTTGTACTGACACGTTCAGTTACATGTTTTCTTTTGTACGAACACCCGTCTCCCAAATTTCTAAAGAATGAAATGGCACACCAAACGATTTGGTGGGTAGCGCGGAATCCCGCACGAATCGACTGGTATTATAATAATTGTGAAAAGAATATTCACAGCATAAATTCTTATATGCCAAATCACAGCCGATTATTTGTCCTGGCCAATGCTTCGTTCCATCTCAAGTTTTAAGTGCTAAATAAAATCTTTGTTAAAGGTTTTTCTCAACACATTTGATTTTACGCAAAATCAATAACGAAAGAGAACTATAAATGTATGAAAACATTCATGAATTTTAAAATAGAATGACAATGAAGCATGTCAAAATACCAGATACACTTACAACTATTTTGCCAAAATTATTATGAAAATAGTTAAACTTTTTTCATTTCCAAATACTTGTACATATATACATGTGTCTAAGAAAGATTAACAAGTTAAATAACAAACCTTTCAATTTTAAGCCTAATTTTTTGAGAGATGCTTCAACTTGTAAGCTTTCATTCTTTCGCATAAATCCATTATCAATATGTATAGCTATTACTTGATCTTCTTTCAATGCCCGATGCAAAAGTGCTGCACAAACAGTAGAATCTACACCACCACTGACTAACATCTATAAAGAAGTAAATCAATGATTAGGAGTTTAGAAATAGTGATTAAAAAATTTAGAAGTTTTTTTCAACAAAAGTCTAAAGCAGGGGTTCTCAACCTTTTAGTAACCACGTACCACTTGAAATTTTCGGAGATTTTGACGTACCACGTTATATTTATATATATTTTTATTTATTTATATATAATATATAATTTACATTTGGTCATGCTTAGGAAAATAAAAATGTATTCTACAACTGTATGTATGTAAATAGAATTTACTTAGATACAAAATTAAATGTATCATACATTAAAAACAATCTTACATTAGTCATTAGTTCATTGAACACAGTCACTTAAATTTAAACAGATCCTAATGAGCTCCCTGTTGTTGTTTGTTCTTGACCAAATTTTCTATATCTGGGTCGGTTGAACTCAACTTGATTTTTAAGTCCTCTTCAACACTAATGCGGTTTCTGTATTGATTTTTAATGTACAGCAGTTCTGAAAAGCCCGATTCACATAAGTACGAGGTTACAAATGGAAGTAAAAAGATTATTGCTTGCTTGAGCACAGATGGATATTCAGTTTTTGTCCCCATCCAAAAGTCTATTAAAGATTTTTCTTTAAACGCATTTTTCATTGAGCTGTCACTTATACGGTCGATGAAACACTCTTTTGAGTGACTACGAAATTTCCCTGAAAATGGATTTCTAATCCACTCATATTTAAAAAAATCTTGATTAAAATATTTATCAAAACTCGTTTGAAGGGCTTCCATATGACTAGTGATATCATCAGTCACTTCTGGCTTCAGAGAAATATCATTTTCTTCCAAAAATGATGCAAGAGTAGGGAATGCAGAGAAATCCTTGTCCTGTGCTTGAGAGCGAAACAGAACCAACTTTTTCTTGAAGGATGATATTTTATCGTTGGTAGTGAGCACTGTTGTACTCGGCCCTTGAAGTCCCATGCTCAAGATATTAAGCCTATCAAAAATATCAGCCAAATACGCCAATCGTGATAGCCATTCTTCATCATTGAACAAGTGTTTCATGTCATGATTTTGTTCAATTAAAAACCTAAAGGCTTCAGACCGCAGTTCAAATAGACGAGTTAGGATCTTGCCTCGTGACAACCATCTAACCTCGGTATGTAGGAGGAGAGTTTGATATTTTCCACCCATATCTTCACACATCAAAGAGAAAAGCCGTGAATTAAGAGCCCTGGCCTTAATAAAATTAATGACCTTCACGCTATCCGTTGAAACAGACTTAAGGTTGGCAGGCATACCCTTGGAAGCCAAAGCTTCTCAGTGAATAACGCAGTGAGTACTTTGGCATTCTGGAGCAACTTTTTTTATTCTTGCTCCTAATCCACTTAAATGACCCGATATAGCTTTTGCTCCGTCCGTACACAAACCAACACATTTAGACCATGATATTCCCGCTTTCATAATGTACTCATTTATGACATTAAATATGTCCTCAGCTTTAGTGTTTGATTCAAGAGGTTAGCAAAATAAAAATTCTTCCTTTACTTCATTTTGATAATCAAAACGTATGAATACAAGAAGCTGCGCCATATTTGTTATGTCTGTGCTCTCGTCTACTTGCAGTGCAAAATAATTACATTCGCGCAGTTGAAGTAAAAGCTGTTCTTCAATACTCGAAGACATCTCAACAATTCGCCTCTTTACTGTGTCATTCGACAATGGAATTTTCTCGATTTCCTTTCTGCCTTTTCGCCTAATACTGCCTCGACTATATCCTTAGCGACCGGAAGTAAAAGTGTCTCGCCAATTGTATGAGGCTTCCCTTCTTTAGCTATTCTATAACTGGCAAGGTACGATGCTTTGACCAGTTTTTTGTCTATATTTACAAATTTTGCCAAGCACTGATTTTCTCTCTTACACAATTCAGATTTTCTTTGAAAAAATTCAATAGGTTTGTCAACCAAATCGGGATGCTTAGTAGTCTGGTGCCTCTTTAGTAAGGAAGGCTTCATGCTCTGATTTGAAAGTGTTTCTGAACATACAACACATTGTGGAATAGGATTATCGTTATTTTCTGTGCCAGGTTTTACTATAAATCCTAACTGTAAATACGCTGCATCGTACTTACGATTTGGCTGAGGTTTAATCTTCTTTTGACTGTCCTTAGAGGTGGAGGGGTTAGTCAAATATCGCTTCATTATGTCCACTAAAAACTAATGCTGAATTACTACTAAAAACTAAACTTCACTTCATGGAACACAATCGAGAAGCAGCTAACATTGGCATCAGAATGAAACTACTGGGTGAGAAAGTATCACAAGAGAACGTGACACCAGCTCATGCCACTGTCAAAACAAAACTGACGGTGTGGGATGGTCGTGATGAGTGGCGGAGGGTGAGGAGTGGGAGAATTAATCGAGTCACTCGGGTTGTTTGTGTAGAGTCAAGGTCAGCGTCAAACTGCCACTATGCTATGTAAAACACAGATGGAGGAATTGTATTCTTAACGCGGAAATGTTACATCGTAACTGTAAATTAATGTTATTCACATTCAACAGTTTTTATTGTTATTGTTATTATTAATCTATGACTGCGTACCACCTGAAATGTCCCCGCGTACCACCGGTTGAGAACCCCTGGTCTAAAGCATTACTGTGAGATAAATAATTTTGAATTTTCACATTTTCAGTGAACTTAGATTCATTATGAATGCACCATCTGTGCCTCATAATTTTGGCAAAAGCAATCAATTGGGCTGTCCCACCATTTAATGTATATTTTATTGATAAATAAACTATATAGCAGTTATTCTATTGTTGATACTAAAAAAAAAAAATAATGAAAATTTTTCTGCATGGGTGATTAATTTATGTCAATTCATCATAGGCTCAAAATCTCACCATCTCGGATTTTCTTGAAATTTAGCACACTTACTGGTATAGACTTCTCTTGGAAAATATGAAATTTTACCACAATACATGTACTAGTTTTTGGTATAACTGAGATGCAAAATAAGACCAAAATTAGAAAACTGCAGATTTAGAATTGCTCTAGAAGCTTTGCTAATTGAGATCGACTTGGGTAAGGACTCAGTTTACAGCATTTCCTTTTGTTGTTCCAATGATATGCTACATCAGCACTATAAATAGTTTCAATATGAACAAATCAAATGCAAATCATAACTGCAATGAAACTAGTACATTCCTGCAAGGTAATCTACTCTTCCTGCAAGGATCCGTCAATATAGTCTAGGCTAGTGTCCATTGAAATGTCAAGGCACCTCTTTTCCTACATATATAACTTTTTTGGTGGTATCTATATAATTTTGACCAGCTGATTCCGAATTTATTGAGTGCCAGATGCTAAACCTTAAGCGTTTTTATCAAAATCGCCATCATAAATCTTGTGAAGCTGAATGAAGAAAACAAATGTGCAAATAATACATAATTTTACAAATGATTTTATCGTTGTGTATTGAGTACCTTCATTATGTTAATTTTGTGGTAGTACCAGTGCAACGTTGAAAATTAAACGAGTTAAAATTTATTCGCGGCACAAATTTGTGTCGTTACACCCCCCAGCTGGAATTAAGATTTCGTTTATTTAATGTTTTTAGAATTTAGTTTCCCAGAAAATTTTGATTAGGCCGAAATAGTGGTTGCACATAATAATGTTTTTAATCGCGAAGTGCCACAATAATTCCCCAGATCAACGACTACCTTGAATGCGTTTACAGATTGGCATGAAAAGAAAACAATTCGACTTACCCCTTGTGGATGGCGTGTTGATCATGAAAAGAAAACTTAACAAGTTTTAACAAATAACAAAAAATTTTATTTATGGATGAACTGGCTGCATTTTTACTCTTATAAAATAAAAAAATATAGGTGATCACCTGCACAATTACTATATTAGATTAGACTGTTAGACATCCAATTTTTTTTACAAATTACATTTGAGCATCCTCAGGCGGTGCAAAAAAACTATTGATCCATTTTTCTGTAAGAGATCATCCTTTTGGGAAAAAGTTGAAGAGAAAATATGCGTTGCGTGCAAAAAAAAACTTTTACTTGAAGTACGACTTATAAACTTATGATGAGGGCCTCCTGGCTCCGAGAAAAAAAGATTGCAATGGCGGGCATCGCTCCCGTTTTACTGGTGCAGCTGCGTCCTCTCATGGATTTCGCCGGACTTTTGCTGGTAATCATTGTCGCCATAATTTTGAAATATTTGCAGATTACTTTTTTTTTAAAAGACATAACGTGTGGCTCACACGGTGTCAGGGGCAGGATCGAAAGCCCCATATCGGCGGTCCTCTGCCATTATTTCACAGAAAAGGAAATCGATGCACCGGCAACCTCTCGACACGGCAATCTCGGCGAGAGTCATTCGCATCTCTCCCACTTTCTCCTCACGCAATTTCTCCGATGGCAACGGCGCACGTCACGTGCACCAATGAGAGCGCAGGAGGAATTTCGGCGGGAACCAATCAAGGGTGACTCGCGAATTCTGAACCAAAACCAACAGATAAGTATCACTATGACGCATCAAAAACAACCTGATAAGATCTTCAAGACAGGATGTTCGAAGATGGACGACAACTTCGTTGAAAACAAGATGGCTATTTGGTAAAAAAATGGTAAGTTGGAATGAAAAAGATTAAGTTTAGCATGGCAAAAGAATTTACGAATCGGTAATTAAAATAAGCAAAATTTTGATGTTAAAAGAATTTAGTGCCGAAAATACCGATTTCGTGAAAAATAAAATAATTTGGAATAATTTAATTGAAAGGAAGCATTACATAAAAAATTAAATGATAAAAAAAGTTTAGAGAAATAAAAATAAATTAATTAATAATGAAAAAAAATAATTACAATAGAAAAAATGTGATGCAATATCACAAATTTATAAATATCACAATATAAGGAAAGTTTAAGTTACAAATATAGAAAAAGAAAGTGTTTAACTCAAAGTTATGCAATGAAAAAACTTCTGTTATGTCTTATTGAAGCAATTTAACTTACTTTCTTCCTTTTGCTTCGGGAAAAAAGAACAAATCATTACTTTCATAACTTCCTAATCCCTTCTTTCTGTTTTTAAAATTCGAATTATGATATTCACCAATGGCATTGTCCATTGCCTACATCATAACATGAGTTATAAAAGTACAATAATTCCCCCACCCCCAAACCAGCTTTGAAATTGTTCAGTAAAAACTTGAAAAGCAACTAGATAAAAACAGGACAGTTTATTAATTTTTCTATTTATTTATTAACTGTAAATTTGGTATATAGTCTCATTTTTAATTTTGTTAAGAAATTAAGCATCTTTTCAAAAAATGCATATTTCTAATATTATACTGCATATATTATACACATCTAACTTAGTGCCTAAATTAAGTATGAATAACATTGATTTGAAACTAATGCTATTTTTCCTGGGACAGTTTTTACCACCTTGTTTACGTCTATCGCACAAAGTTGCCAACCCTGGTTATGGGGGATATCGGGAAAACACGAAATACTAGTATTGCAAGTATACTTATAACCTCTGGCATGGAATACCAAATCTTAAAGCTAACCATCTTGGAAAAAAACTGCCTTTTATTTGTTATGATAGAAAATGTTTCTCATCAAATTAGGAAAGGGTGAATAATTAAATAAATTTTCAACTTACTAAAACTTTATTCTTCCCCACATGTTTCTTGATATATTCAATGCACTCTGTCTCTCTTGATTGCATAGTGAAAGTCCCAGACAAACCAGTAATATTGTATAGGAAGTTCTTCATTATGAGTTTTCCCTTAGTGGTCAGATCAACTTCAGGATGAAACTGCACACCATATATTTTTAGCTTTTCATTTGCAATGGCTAAAAAAATTGAAGCAGTTTTACTAAAAAATATTAACAAAGAATGGTAATTTGACTATTACAAATGTAAAAAGCAAATATTCTAATGAATGAATTCTACTTGAAAACACAAAAAGATTTTTTCCTCATGATTTGGACGGAAATATTAGAACCATATTCAAATTAATTGCATGAGACAGGGAGGTTGCTTTTATATCTTTTTTATTTATTACCATAATTTTTTTTAAAGATTTATTCATGCTCTTATTTTTATTTGCTTATTTATATTTAACCACTTTTAACACTTGCTTCAGATGGGATTATGTAGCAGATGTTCCAAATGGACATTTTGGTGGCAAACACATATGTAAGTACACACACACACATCGTGAAAGAACTAGACAAAATTGATAAGAGTGATTAATATAAAAATTTAGCTTGAGACATGAGTGAAAAATTTTTCGTGGATGCAATACTTCCTTTACTTTGTACAAGGAAATAAAAAGGCAGAAGCGTTGATTAAGAGGGAAAGGAACAAAAGCAAAAATGAAAATTTTGAAGACATTTACTTAAGTCGGAAAAGGATGGGTCCAAAATTCGGAAATCAGAACAGCTAGCAAGTATACAGCACCATTTTTTTTTTTTTTTCAAATATTTAATTATTGCTTTTTTAAAGTTTTATTTTGATGATTGTTTGATCTACTTTTACAAATTTGATTCATTGTTACTTTCAAGAAGAAGGTCATTGGTTACCGCAGATGGTCAGACGTAGGCTCTGTTCCATTGGAAGGTGTGGTGAACTCCTGAATTTTGAAGTGTTTCAAATAATTAAAATTGTACAACTGACACTTTTGTAATTTTTCCTTTTTTTTAAATTTTTGTAAAAAGCGTACAAAAACACCACTAAAATTCTACTATAATCTGGGACCATTCCCATTTTTTTTTCCAATCCCCATTTTTACACTAGATGTTGAATGTTCCCCTTTTATTATCATAGAACTTCACAGAAGCCTTGATAAAACACTAAAAATGAATTAATTGCTGTTCACTTCAGAACTACAATCCAAAGTCACGGCAAGAAACGTTCAAATCATGAGGCATGAAGCCCCTTCTTTTCAAAAGCTTTGCAGATCAGTACATGTGCAGATTGACTTCACATCTCTGGATCATTGAGGCATGGGACAAAAGCCATGCCTCCAAGAGAAATGGTTAAGAGCAGCTGAGAAATTTCAAGCCTGTGTGTTTCGACAACAGTGCTCGTGCTACGTGGGAGAGAACAGACGGAAACACAATAATTCAAATACATCCTTTTCAAACAGAATTAAAATTCCCCAGTTTTGCATTTAATTATTTTTTTTATCCAAGTAGAAATTAAAGAATAAATTGTCGAGTTTTTCTTTTTGTCTCAGGCTCAGTCTCAATAATTACATGAAGCCAAAAATCTGTCTTTAGACGGAAGGTCTTGAAAAATGCCTTATGCTTTCTTGTTTTCTTGTTTTCTTTGAAAATGATGTAAAAATCTCAAAATTAAAGAAAAAAATTTGATATAATTTAGAAGATAATTGAATATTTATGACATAAAATCAAATTCTTTTTCACTAAAATATGATCATTCAAGAAGTAAACATGTACTTTCAAACAAAACAAATGAACAAATGAAAACAAATCAATCGTGAAAAACAAATAAATTGTGTAGTTAACACTTTTTTGCATTGAAAAAGGTGTTTTTGTTGTCTCAAAGCTTATAGTTTTTGCAATTTCTGATTCAGAATGACACTTGCTCACAGGTTATAAATAAGTTCAAAAGACATAGAGCTCAGTTTCCCAAACTTTTTTACCCCATATACAGGGTTGGGTTTATTCTGGAAGATACCAATTTCTTCCAAGACCAGGGTTCGTGATTTAAAAAAAAAAAAAAAAAAAAAAAAAAAAAAAAAAAAATCGGATTTTTTTTTTGATTTTTTTAAAGAATATATATTTTGGATATTTATTATGATAAATCCATAGAAACAATATGGCATGTTAATCAATATGCAAAAACATACTTTAACTTTTTTCACAGCAATAAATATTTTTTAATAATAATAATGATAAACAAATTTTAATATAAATGCATGGCTCAAATGAAACTTAACCCTACCAGGAATAAAAGTACACTCATAAGTATAGAGAAAGCGAACAAATTTAATCTGAATTATTTTGCTATTTAAAGCTGAAAAAAGCAACAATTGTATGTACTTAATTTTTACATCAAGTGTACTTTAACCATTTTTCTATTTTATAAATGAAAGAGCCTGAAATATTTTTACCCATTTAGTAAAATCATATGCTCACACCATTACTAAACACTGAAACTTTTTGTTTTAATCAAATATATGTATTGCAAACTTTATGATAAAAAAGTATTTTAGAGGGAAAACCTTAAGCTATTAGGGGACATGGATGGAACTTTAAGGATACATATTCTAAATTCCAACAATTGCTGCTTTAAACACTATCATTCTGAATTATTTACTGTGTGGCATTTATTAAACTGATCTAAAATACTATTGTTAAGATAAAGAACACAGAATGGTTCATGGTTATTATGAATTCTAATTTGAATGATTGAATGAATTATGCTTTGCGGTTAAGACGCTTGAAGAATAAAATATTGTAAAATTTAAAAAATTGTAATTAATTCTAAACTTATGAAATATGTTATGCACACAGACAGATGGGCCTAGGAAGTTTTCTTTGAAATAGTGGTTGTAATTGCAACATATTTCATTTTTACAACACTTTCTAACATTGTAAACTTAATGATTTTTTTGAAAAAAAATCACTTGATTTAAATCGCGATTTAAATCATGATTTAAATCAAGCTGATTTAAATCAACGAACCCTGTCCAAGACACTGGAAAAACAAATGGAAGAAATGAACAGGAAAGTTAAAAAATTAAAATATATCGACTTAGTGAGAGAATTAAACAATTAGTATAATTAATTACATCAGATGTAAAGCAGACGATTAATATTAGAAACTATTTTTGTAAAAATAAGTTATCTGTAAAAAAACAAGTCAAATTTGACAGGTACTTATGGGTAATATTCGTTACAATTTTAGGAGAAGGTTTATTACAACTTTGAAAACGGGCCACTCCTTCTGCCACTGGTGTAAAATAAAAAATTAAAAAACTGTACAGTAATAGAAGAATTCATTCATATTTGCATTTTTTTTTATTTTGCTACAAAAATACATTACCATTTGATAGTATATTGTGTAATTAATTTCTAAAAAAATACTAATACATAGTAATACATTAAAAAGAAATAAAGATTAGGTTTATACGTAGATAAAAGTTACACACATGTAATTCATACTCTCCCTTTTACACATACTTAATGTTAATGACCACAGAAAAGATTACAAATGATTTCAGTTAAAATATTAAAATTTATGATACTTTTATTTTTGCATCGATTGTAAATTACCCTCGAAAGAAAAAATAACAGTGGTTTACTTTTAGCCAGTTGTTGGTCACACTTTTAACTAAATTATTTTGATTAAATTTGCGCTATTATTATTAATTGTAAGCATTAGAAAAATATTTTTATTTTAAATATTTTCCTTAAATTTCACTTATTATGGAAAAGCTTATTACAAAATAAAAACAGAGCTTTTGTGAACATTTTTTTACTAAATATACAATTAATTGATAAACATAAAACTTCAAAATAATCCATAGGTTACATGCCCTTACAAAAAAAAGGGGGAGTATAACTGAGAAGATGTGGAAAAAATTAGAATTATTGGTTAAGATTAGTTTAAGCACCTGAAAATGACGAAAAAAAAAAGAAAAACTTTTTATTAGCTTAAGTAGTAATATAAATCTTTAAAAATTTTCCCTGAAAGTTTCAGAAAAATTGAAGCAGTATTTATTGATTTATCATTGATTTTATTACCCGTGTGGTTATAAAACTAAAATCAATCAAAACGAACCCTCCACAAAATTCCAAGCTTTCAAATTGTGTTACACCATTATTTATTGTAAAAGTGGCAAATAATAGTAACATTTTTCATCACTATTATATTTAAATTTTCACAAAATTATTTGATTTTTCACAAAAATCTTGTTAAAATTCACCAAAAAAAAGACCCTGTTAAAAAATGTTGGATCGATCCCTGGATACATATATATTTATATAAGTATATTCAAAGTTTATCCTAATGTCTTTGAGAAATACATAAATATAAAGGTGCTAAAATGCCCAAAAAGGAAATAGTCAATTTCAGGACTTGATAATGAAAAAATACGATGCTTATAATATTTGTTTTTTAAGTAAATGATTTTAACGTGCAGTAAATTCGGGGGGAAAAAACACTTTGCCGGGATAGAGTGTTTTTTCAAGTGGGGCCCTCCCAAAAAATCCTGAGAGGGTCAGTCAATAGCAAAATACTATAAATAAGAATGAAAATTATTTAATAGAATGATACATTACAGAAATAGCAAAGAGAAAGTGCTGCTTATTAGAAATTTATTTAGATTCAATGCAATTTAAACAATTTATTTTCAAAGATTTTTTACTAAGAATTCAAAAGTTCACTTGACACTACCCTATATGAACTAAAGATTACCAATCATTTGCCTTAGTCTTTAACTCATAATCTTTCGTGTATTTTAAAGCAACTTTATTTTTAAAAACTTTTTTCAGAACCTTAACTAGTTCTCTGATTCAAATAAAAATAAAAGCAATTTGTCAAATAAATTGCATAAAATAAAAGATGCCCATCTTGAAGTAGACCAGCTGGTCAACGTTAAATTGTACTAAAATGATATTCCTCTTTAAAAATTTTTTTAATGTTATGTGTATATAAAAAAAATCCTTATATAAAAGCGAGCCAACTACTCACCACAGATGACTTCTTTTAAATTTTTGACATGAGTAGTGCTGTAGGTAAACACTAGTTTAGCTAATTAGGATTATGTAAGTAGTATTTTTTTAAAGGAAAGGAAATACTTCAAATCTCTTTTTCTTCTGTTACTCTTCTTGCCTTGAGCAAAAGACTTTTTCGTTTATAGTGTTTATGTGTAAAAAAATTAATGAATATGGTTCTTTATCATGGGTGCAAGTCCTGGAAGTTGCCAGGACTGAACAATTTTTACGCTGACTAACGAGAAATTTTTCACGTGGGGTTGGGGGCATTTATTATATATATACAGTTGTCCCGCCAGAGGAAATTCGGGTCCGCTTTAGGACCCTTAGCAAGCAACCCTTCACAAAATTCCAAGCATCCAAATTTTTACTTTTTAAACCATTATCTATTATAAAAGTAACAAATAATAATACAAAATTTCATCACTATATGTTTAAATTTTTAATTTTCACAAAAATCTCTCTAAAATTCACAAAAAAAGATCCTGTTAAAAAATGCTGAATGAACCTAATATAAGCAATACGATTTAACTTTCATCTACACATGGTAAAAGTTTTACTACTTTTTTTTGGGGGGGGGGGGGGCTGATATAACCTCATTGATATGCCACTATTCTTTTCCTTTCAAGTATACTTTTTTGAGTTAATTAAAATTTGAAATACACAGTATGGGACTTCAATTCCGGAACGCTCGGGGCCGCGATCTTTCCGGATTTTGGATCCTCATTCAAAAAATTTTGTAAGTAGCATCAGAGCCTATATAATTTGCTCTGGAAGATTATATTACCATTTTGTATTATCGTATATATTCGTCTATAAGTCGTGAAGTTTAGCACAAAAAACGAAGTTGGAGTCAGCTTACATTCGGAGGCAAAGAATCCAAACATTTGGACGTTTCCCGATATTATTTTAACCTCTTTAACTAACCAATAAAAGAATACCGTGAAATGCTGATATGATTTTATACCCTAATTCTCTAGCCACTAAATTGCAGTAAAAGACCAGATTATCGGGAAAAAGCGAGAAACGCCGATTTTCAATTTCGCGAATATTCTGTATCGCGTGAAAATTAGAGCTCATTAAAAAAAATAAATATAATAAAACTACAAGAAATGAAAAAAAGGCAAAATTTAATGATATTAACTTAAAACCAAAGCAACAATTAATAAAAACTTTAACTGCAAAAACGAACCATTTTCAAAAAATCGCAAAATAACTTTTTTAAAACCTGTCCATTTCCAATCCTAAACATGTTCATTACGTTTTATTTTCATCCCCCCCCCCCCCGTTTAAAATGCCTATTTTCAAAAACCACTGCCAAATCTTTCCCGATTTTTCTTCAAAAAACAAAAGCTGTTTTTTTCAGCTGCCGATTTTTTTGAAAAAGTTCCGGATTTTGGGATTCCGAATTTGGGGTTCCATACTGTACAGGTATGATTTTTATGTACTAAAAATATAATTATTATAATTAATAAATGAACACATGAATATGAATCAATCAAGAGAATGTAAATTAAAATGAAATAATAATGGAAAGTACTTTTTAAACGAAAGTAAAGGGAAAACGGAGTTCTGATTATAAAAAAGGACTTGATATTTAACAAATAATAAGGGGGGGGGGGGATATCAGTTGTGACTAGCTTATTATGGTTGATTAAGAAATTAAATGAAATGTCTTTGCCTGATGCATTATATTCCCACCAAAATTTAATGGCCGATCCAAAAAAAACGAGAAAATTTTCGCTCGCCTATGTTCCCGCCATTTTTCGCCGCTTTCGAGGAAAACTTTCAGCTTCCTTCATTTAAAAAAAAAAAAAGAGTATTTGTCCGAAATATCTACTGAAAAAAAAGCATTTTTCCGTTGTCAGTAACGAAGAATATCTGAAAAAATACCGATATAAACCCCCTTAATTCTTGCAGAAATCGGAAAATTTTAAAAGGCTTAAAAAAGTAAAAATGAGAAAAAGTACATATTGAACGTCCTCTTTATGACTAGTTGAAAGCTTTAATGCGGTAAAAAGTTATTTATTTTTCCAAGCTTTTTTATTGAGCTAAATACAGTTCTGCTTTTTTTTTTCATTTGCTTCTCTTCAAAATGAAGTAAAAATAATAAGGGCAAATTAAAACAAAAATAACATTAACAGTCACCACGAAGAGAAACTTCCGTTATGCGATCTAAATGCATGTAAAACATTCTTTTGATGATTCATCACCCAATTGGCCTTTAATCTTCTAGTTATACTCATTGAGTCATCCCTAATTTGTTCAAAGAAACTTTTAGTATGGTACAACTCATTCATTTCAAATAGGATATTTTCCATATCAGCTAGTCAAAATGAGGAGCGATGGCGATAAACCCACAAAGTCGTCATGTAAAGTAAAATGATGGGCGCCATTTTGAAAACGAGTTCTTTTAAAAAATAGTCCGAAAGTTAGAAATTCAAACAAACCTTTTGAAAAGAATGAAAATAAAAGCTAATGTTGGAATTTAATAGCGGTTATTTGCAATTTTTGTACTTGCGAATGGTCCATTGAGATTGCGACCGCGTTTTGTGCAAATAAGGGTTCGTTTTTGCGTTTGTGACTTTTAATTGATGGCGATCGTACTGAGGCGAGACGTTGTTGTCCCATCTACACTTGTCCTAGGACAGCGCGAGTGGAAAATTCATTTGCGGATGATAAAAAATTGCCTTCCTTCATCGCGATCTTTTCGTATTTTTTTCCCTTCCTCGAGTATTTTCAAAGGACGGAAATCCATCCCGTGGACGGAAGTATTGAACCTATGTTCTTTATTGCAAGTTTCAGTATTCCGAAATATTTTAAAGTAACTAAATTCTTAACATTAAACTATCAATTTTAAGTGGGAAGTATGTACTTGAACCTGTAGTAGGATAGCTTTTTATATGTATTAAGATAAGGTATTGTGCTCGACTATACAAGAAACCAAATTTGATTCCTCTTCCAACCTAAATTTAATTTCCTTCTCCTTTTGTGTTGAAAAAAAATAGATTCTGTATAGCTATGGTTTTAGGCAAGAGTTTAATGAGAGAGTCTCATAAAATTAAGCACACAAACACGAAAATGGTAATCAGTATTGAAAAATGCATTCAGGTTGTGTAATAAAAGCCGGCCGGTCTGGCCTTTTTTTTAAAAAAACCCGGCTTTTTTGCAGCCCTGATTTTAACATACTTTACATACTACTTAGGGTTCATGCATAAATGATGTCTCACTTCGAGGGGAGTTGAGAAATTTTGAGTTTGTGACAACGGGAGGAAAGGGGATAACAAGAAGTGTGACATCACACATTTTAAATTCTATAAACAGATTTAAAATCACCAAATTAAATTTATTTTTGAAGTTTTTTAAATTTCACAATCTGATTTTCAAGTATCTAATTTCATTTTGCATTAAAATCACCGATGCTGATTAAAGTCTAAATTTACTTCTAGTTAAGAGTTTAAAAGGAAATCTTTTGAAGCATTTACACTTTTACAATAAAATAGCAGTTGGGTCATTCCGTGATAACAGTTTTGTTTTGGAGGGGACATTTTTAATAAATTATTATGTATAATATAGACAAATTCAAAAATACTGAAAGGCAAAAGAATTTTTTTGAAGTTATTATGATAGACTAAGCTCATAACAATAAACTAGTGGATTTATTTTGCATAAATTAATTTAATATAAAATAAAAACAGACTGTTGTGGAGGGGACAGGAAAATTTAGTTTCATTGTGTTATTTTTTAAGTTTGGGTTTCTTTGCTCTGTCCCAATATTTGAATTACTGAAACATTTTTTATTTTAGATAGTAAGTACTTATTTACAGACAAATTATGTATTTAAAACATTCGAGTCTAAAATTAAGTAGATTTATTTTTTTTTAAATGTGTCCTTCTGTTGCGGAGGGGACTGTTGTGGAGGGGACAGAATGGCTATTTAGTTCAATGCAAGCTAAATATTTAAAAAAAATAAAATTTGCACTTTTGAAAGTTAGTTTGTTACAAAAATATTTAATTATATATATTTTCAATACATTCCAAAAAATTATAATTAAATCTTTTATCAAACACTGGTTCTGGTAAGATTTTTAAAACTTGTGAATGACAAATCCAACTTATGTCGTCTTTTTCAGGAAAAGCAAATACAGTTCCTAAATCATTGCATTTTCTTAAGAACATGACTTCAACATTGTCCCCGTCTGTCGCAGTTACTTGTCCTACAAATAATTTTTCTGTATTTCGAATAGTTTTTATTTTAACTACAACAAAATTTCCTACAGTACAGTCATTCTTCTCACTCGTCTCATTCTTCTTCTGTTGTAAATTGACTCTTTTGTTTTCATCCGAGTTTTCGGTATAAACATGATGAATTTGATAATTCTGTTTTTTGTCTTCCTCGCTTAATGTAAATGGTGAATTAACAAATACTTTCAATTTATATTCACCGAAGGGTTCTGCATAGTGCAGAGTGCGAGGCACAGATTTCCCCATCTTCTGCCATCTACTTCTGAGCTGTTCCCGATGAAGATTATTGTTAGTTTCTGGGGAAAATAATACAACAACTTTTTTACTATGCTCTTTTGCCACCTCATAAAACTCAGCAGCATCATTTATAACAGCTTGATTTTGCAAAATTTTTGAATTCACGTATCGTTTCAATTCTGCACCAACACCATCAGCAGGTCCCTTTCCATGTGATGTTTCAAAAAACGACCAGTCTGCTGAACATCCAAAATCTGATTCATGGTGAATGAGATTCCCCAAAGTAAATCGATTTTTAAACTGGCTAGAAGGGCCATCGCTCCAGTAATGAACTTTTTTCATGTTTGTGAGAAACCTTTTCTTTAAATCTTCTAAGATACAACTATTGTAAGCATAAATTGTATTTTTGTCGTGTTGTGTATCATCTGACACAACACTATAACAAATATGGGATAAATTATCATTTTCTTTATAGTAAACAACAGCAGTGAAAATAGTTACTTGCACAGAGCACCAATGTGCATTCATAATTTCATTTTGCTGTCTTATTGAAAAATTTTCAGCAAAATCCTCAATAATTAATATTTCATCATTCTGTAATTCCTGTTTCAGACACTGAAGCTCTTGAAATTGTCTTTTGATGTTATAAATATGCCTTGAAAATGGAATGAGTAACATCTTTAAGTTTTCAATGACTTCAGCTGCAGGTAATGTCATTGGTGACTTTACAGATTTCCCATCAATATTAATCCACTGGTAAAATGTTATAAGACTCTCACTATCCATATCTTCAAACTCATCATAAATTGCACTTACACCACACTCTTTACATTTACGATCTGCACATTCAATTTTTATCAGAGTTTCATAATTGCATAAAGTCAACTTCAGCAATTCTTTTATATTTTGAATTTTAAAGTCAGGAAAAGATTTCTTTATACCTGCTAGTAACAATTCTAAATTTTCATGATACACACAATAACAGACTTCTCTATCTTTCTCTGTCATTGGAAGGACATATTTTGGTCTTATTTCATGAAAACGACTAATACCAATCTTTGTATCAGAATCTTTACAAAATAATGAGTAGGCTTCTTTTATTGTCATTTGAAGTATACGTTTCTGTGCTTTTGTTTTGGATTTGCCATTTCGAATAATCACAAAATCTTTTCGGCCAGGACACAGTCTGCTGATATCATCTCTTTCAAAAAAATACTGAACTATGTCTGTTGAAATAGCATCTGATCTTTTTTTTCGTGTTTCACAAATATTTACCTTCTTCAAAGTTGATGAACTGTATAACCTTTGTTGTTTTGAAGGGGATAAATCTGCAATTACTTTAGCAATTACTGCTACTTTCTTTTCAGGTTCTTTTGGCAATTTTCGTTTTACTCTAGCAACAGCTTTTCCAAGTGCTGATGGAGAAGAATAATTAATGGAAGGGCATTCTTGCTCCTTTAAGCTTTCCAATTTCTTTTTTCTCCAATTTGCTTTTCTTAATCTTTCTTTTTCTCTTTGAATGGATAATTCTTTAGGTGTCTTAGTTATAGCTTTTGCTATTGCTGATCTTTGCTTCCATCTTAAACGCTCTTTGGCTTTTTGCTGTAAATGCAATTCTGGATTAAGCTTTAGTTTTTTTCTATATTCACTAGATCTTTCTGTAGATGTTTTCCCCATACCTAATATATATTCTTTTACAACACTTTGAATTTAAATGCATTAACAAAAAACTAAATTACTATATTTTATTAAACCAGTATCCTGAAATCAACAAATTTATCTGACAACCATGTGCTCACTCACCAACATAATGAACTACTGGGTTGGGGTCTACAAGTGTAAAGGCAAGGTACATCTATAGGTAACATAAGGTGCTGCCATCTATTAAGCATATTGTACATTTAAAATGTCAATAAAATCATAATTTCAGAAAGTTTATGCATCCCAAAAACTAAAAATGTCCCCTCCACAACAGAAATTGTCCCCTCCAAATCAATTTTTAAAAAATTATATTTAATTAACTATATTTTTTTTCTACCAGTGATTGATACAATTAAGCTCATAATACCTTTTAAAAAGTAGAATTAAAATATTTTGTAATTATTTCATTTTTTTCACCTTTCAAAATAAAAAATATTATTAAAAAATGTTTTGGAGGGGACGCCACATTTTTTACATTTATCTATTTACATTTTTTATAGAGTTGAGTTGTATTTTTAAAATTAAAAATTCACTTTATACTTATAAGTAAATAAACAAGCCTTTAATTTAGCAATATATATGTAAAATAAAGATTATTTAAAATGGAAAAATGCATATATGACTGTCCCCTCCACAACAGTAAAATATCTAAATTGTGCATTTGAAACTAAAGAAAACGAAAAAAAAAATGTTTTTTGGTAAAAAAAAACACAAATTACAAAAATATAATTCATAATGAATCACATGACACATTATTTGTTATTCTGTTCCAAAATTTATTTTTAAGGCAATCAGGACCTAAATAGCATGGAATGACCCAGTTAATTTTCTCAGAATTTGAGCAATTAGTATTTTCTACTATTATATACTAATTATCTTTTTTGTTGTAAACCTTAACCTCATTCTATAAAAATGAAGTACACAACATAGTGCTTTTTTTTCTGAACTGCAACACAGCAAGTACATATACCTATTTAACCCTTTATCTACCGACGGTACTTATAAGTACCATTCTCTATAAATTCCATCCCAGCAGCCATTTTTACCAATATTCTAATGGTACTTTGCTGGGACAGTCTTTAAACTCCCCTTTTTCAGGATACATTACAGCAAGGGTTCTATAAAGAGTATTTTAGCGAGGAAAGGAAAATACATAGTCTTGAAACCGATGCTGTGTTTTGAACTTCCATTTTGCTCAGATCCCTTAAAGTTTCCCTCCAGAAAAGCAGGAAAATTCAAGAATCAAGTCACTGATTTTTTTTTTTTTAATGTGATAGTTAAGAACTTAGAAAACTATTTGACGAAATATTTTTATTAAAAAGTGTATGTACTTTCAAAGGGTAAATACTATGTGGCCCTTATTAGCTATAAAGAAATAAATACTTATAGACTGAGCATTTTATTTATGTAAATCCCTTAATTTTCAGTGCAAATACCTAGGCAAACTATTTTTGTAAAAAAAATTACTGCAGATCATAATGCAGTAAATAAAGGGTTAATGTAGTGTGACATGTGACAACGGGGGGGGGGGGGGGGGGGGGGGGGGTTCAAATGTACTGAAAAAAAGCATGACATCATTTATGAACAATTCCTTATATATTTTAATTTATAAAATGTTTCAAACAATTTCCTATTAACACTTACCAGCAATATGGCTGCCAGATTTAGCTGTCACTTTGAAGGTATCAGCAATTTTATCTACACTATCACCATGTGTTAAGAGAGCCATTTCTTCCTTATCTAAGCCCCTAAAAAGAGTTTAAAATCCACATCAGCAGGAAGTACACACTGCTAAGGAAAGTATAATGAGGCAACAGAAAACATTATTTAGTTGAACCCAGGTACTTAAAATTTAATTTATATCATACATAGAGCCAAATTAGCTGTGATAACTGTATGAAAATAGTAATTGCCAGAGTTGTCTAGCATTTCTTTCTTTTCCTATTTTTTTACAAAAAGTTTAGAGCATCAAATAAGAAATTTAAACTTAGAATAACAAATCTAAAAATTTTAAAATTCTTTGGAACTCGAGTCTAAGTCCTCTGCCACCAAGGGTATTTCCCATCCCCTTGATAACTAACAAGCACAAACTCAAGGAGAATGTTGTAAAGGGCTGAAAGTGGCCAGTTTTGTGCTTTAAGGGACAAAAGGAATAGAAGGCAAAGCTATGTGGAAAGAATTTTGCAGTTAACACCACTTGGACAAGAGAAAAAAGATTAACATGTCAGCAGTACTTTAAGACAGGACCAAAGGGATGGGTGAGTGGATTTTAAATATCTCTCCTCCTCCCCCCCAAATCTCTGGGCACTAAGAGTTTTTTTATAAGGATTTTTATTGTTATTTCCTATTTTTAGTTCTTGACAGTTTTTTTTATGTTTTCAAAACAAAGCAAAAGGATTTTGACCTTTTTTAGCCCTCGACTTTTTAAAAATTCATTAGCAAAAATTAATCAAACAAAAGTAAAACCTGTGTAAGAGTTTTATCAAAGTAATTTATGCTCTTAAAATGAGCATTTTCAGTTAAGAAAAAAATGAAAGAATAATATTAATTTTAATAATGTATATGTATATTTTTAAATTCCTCCAATTACTGTTTCGCAATTACGTCATGTGCCAGAGCCTGAGGAAAAGATTGTTGGTGTCTTCCTGCACTGGAGGGGGAGGGGTGGAAATATCATCGGTAAGGACAGAAAAATATACATTTTTTATCTTTAAAAAAAAAACTTAGAGTTATAAAGAACAAGTTAAAATTTTTTTTAATTTTGGAGCAGAAAAAGACTAAATAATTGTTTTGGAGCAGCTTGTAGCATATTTTTTTGCTTGTAGCAATGAAAGCAGAATTGTGACCCCTGAAAATTTATTCATAGGAAATAAAGATTTGACTAGAAATTAAAAAGTGCTTAAATTGGTTAAAATTGCTTAATTTTAGGGGGAAACTAAATCTTGTCACTCTTTAAATATATATAAACAATAAAATCAAACGAATATTTAGTTTAAATTTCAACTTAAATTACTTACTTAAAAAGAGCAGAAGATGTGTCTACTTGAATAAGGAATTGACCATCTTCGCGGGAATCTTTCTTCAGAATACTTCCACCAAAATGTTTATTGATCATCTAAAAATATACATAATTATACACAATATATGTTTTGACCTCTTTAATATGTGTATATTAACAAAAACAAAAAATCAGAATGTAAATATTTTATAAAAGGAATTTCAAGCCTTTCTAACTATATATGCATCTTTCTTTAGGCAATTTTATCTTTATGTGATTGGATGCACACTACACCTTTTGAGAATGCTACTGCCTTTTATGAGCATAATGCAAGTCTTCTCCTCTAAATATTTTTAAATATACGTTAAACCTCTCAGTAAGGGACACTAAGAGGACTGGAAATTTTGTCCCTGGAATAGAGGTGTCCCTCCCTCGGAGGTTCATAACTTGATGCATACACATACTTAATTAACTTAATATTAAACATGTGTTATCATTAGTATTAACTTAATAATAAACATGTGTTATCATTTAAGCTTAATGCATGCAAAATATAAGTCAAGTTTATTGAAATTGAAAATTGTTTCATTGAAAAACTAAAGTCTTAGCAAAACTGTCGTATTGGCAAAGTTTTGCAACTTTGAAGTAATCTATCGGATGGGTTTGTTTTAAAGTATGCAATTTGCAAACACAGTATAAATTAGATTTAGCGTACATTTTCCAATCATTGCATAAAAAACTTTTTGGTAGCCAGGTACTGCCCGTCAATGCTGAGCCCACATGAGCCTCTCCATAGTAGTAAAGAGGGAAAAGCCTTCACAATAGAGCTCAAAACTCGCGGTCGCCAGTCGCCAAATGCGACCAATTTTCACGTTTTGGCGACCATTGTTTTCATTGAAGTAGCCAATGTGGCTACCATTTGCTAATGCTAAAATCCTTTCCCAATAAAGAAGAAAGAAATTGGAGTTAATTTTTGCTCCCCACACGGAAACTAGGTTTTCCTCCGATTTTTACCGAAAATTGCGTACGGTGTTTGAAATTTCAATCTTTTTCCATCCTGGAATTATTACAATTATCTTGAAAGTCGTAAGGTATTTTTGCATGCACAACCTTAAATCTGCTTAGTTGTCGTTTCATTTTAACAAATAATAAGAAAAAAAGTAAAGATAGAAACAGCCAAAATCGTCACGTGCTTCGCCGAAAATTGGATTCTACGTTAAAGATTGTAATCCTTTTGCATCGGATACAAATTTCAATTATTTTCTAAATTAGAAGATATTTTTCGCACCTACTACCTTAAATCTGCTTATTTTGCATTTTATTTTAATAGTTTCTGGCTTTTTTTTTAACACTGCCGATATTGAACACGTGTTTGTCGAAAATTGCGTTTATCATTATTATTGTTTTATTTATTTATTTACTTCAAATTTGATTTTAGTATTGAAAGCTATTTACTTTTTAGAAGATACTAAATTTTGGATAAATAAGAAATTTTAGAAAATTGTTAATTTACCTGGATCTAACTTCTTAAAAAATACAATAAACAATTATTGAAAACTGTTAGCTAAATAAACAGTTATTGAAAAGAAGTATTATCAAAAATCATAAAATAAATAAGAATTTTTTTTTACTTAATGATAATAATAATAATCAGTGCTGGATCTAGGGTGGGGCAGCAAATTCAACAGTGATGTACAAACGGAAAAGAAAGAAAGAAAGAAAATGGGGGGGGGGGGGAGAGAGGAGAAAGAAAGAAAAAAAAATTTATTTATGAAAATTTAACTTTTGAAAAAGAATTAAAATCTTAGTTCGGCGCTCCGATTTTATCATTGATCAGCTATATTGCTAACGATTAACTCCGATTAATGGAATTATTTATTTGTATAAACTGTTGGAAATTCTAAAATTGAGGTTAAGGGGAAGAAAATTTCGCAATGTCAAAATTCAAATTTAAAAAAGTCAAGGGTTTTCCCCCTTGTGATAGCAAAATACGTATAAATCATGCTATGCTCAGACAATACCCAATGGTTTTTCTTTTAGAAACTTTTAAAGCATCCTTTTGGGAAGAGGTGGGAGCTTGTAAGTGTCGTTTGAGAAGGCAAACACATGGCTCTTTGATATGGGCATTAGTAGAAAGAAGAGGGACCTGCCCTCTGGATTTTTAAAAAAATGTCCATTTTTTCCTACATTTTTATTATTATTTTTATGAGTAAAAGTGTTTAAATTTCAGAAAGTTTTTGTTTTTCTTTTCCCCTAAAATTTGCTTCCCCCCCTAAAGTCTCTCAAAGGGTCTCCTAAGGGCCTCCACTTTTGGAAACTATATGCACCACTTTGCATATAGTTTCCAAAATTTTCCCAGGGAGGAGGATCAGAATTTCATATCTCCCAGTTAAGGACCCAACATATGCTCTACCCTTTAATATTGAGCTGAAGGGTCAATGCTGTGGGAACATTAACGAAAGTTTTATTGGTTTAACAGCAATCCCAAAAGGAAAAATACTAAGAAATGAAAATGCCCACGCATGAAAGTTATATGAAATATCAACAATAATTGGTTAGGGGGGGCGGCATTTTTAAGTTTTGCCCCGCCTCGGAAATCTTCAAGATGTGGTACTGATAATAATGTGTGTGTATAAATAGAAAAAAAAGCCAGAGTAATTTTGCCAAGGTAGATAATTGTTCAATCAACATTTAGTAGGAATTTAGGCATTGACAAGCAAGAAGAAAGGGAGTATTTTTTCAATTCTGAGAAAATTAAGTTCCAAAAGACGGTTGTAGGTTATATTGAAAAAGTCCATTCATATTTTTGGTACTAGATTTTGAGCTATTCCCTGTTCGGATTTTAATACATTGCATTGACAAATATGTTATTATTACATGTATTTATTTCAAGTATAATGATTAAACATTAGCTAAAAAATTAGTCCCGGAGGGACTAAACGTTCTTAAAATGTCTAACTTTAAAAACACCTGTGATTGCGTGCCTGAGAAGAACTACATGGCTTAGTTAAATGTAAATGTAATTTAAACGCCCATTGCAATTGATACCAGTTTTATGCTCTTAAAAACAATGCACAGTTAAACTTTTTTGCAGATGTGCACATTTTTTAAGTTTGGCTACCATTTTTTGAAATTTGGCTACCATTTTGTGGGGTTTTAGTAGCCATTGGCTACCAATCAAGAATTGGAGTTTTGAGGTATACTTCACAAGCAGGTTTTGGCAAGCACTTTAAAATACACTTTTTTCTTTATTCATGCTTCTAGGATTCATACCAATTTTTAGAAGTTAATTTTTAGAAAATTAAAAGAACTTCAGCTTCCATTAAAATTTTCTGAGTGAATGTCCCCTTAAATAGTGTCCTTCATTCAGAGGTAAATACATTGCGGTCCCTATTCAAAGGTACTGGTACTAGAAAAAGTGTCTCTTAAAGGAAGTATTAGCAGAATAATAGTTTACCAAGCAAAACATTAGGTTCACTTACTTTTAATAGGATGAATAGTTTCAAAAGATCATTTAAAGATTGTTAAGAAACTATAAGCAACACGAGTTGAGCCCAGCCCAGACCTGTTGCTGGTTGACTATTTTGCATTTGTATGCAAACTAATTGCAGATTAAGATATAAGATCAATAACTTGTACTTAAAATTTCACTGATGCTATCAAAGTGTAAATATTAAAAAAAGGGGGGAAATTGGTTCAATTATCCATACCTGCATTCCATAACAAATACCCAAAACGGGCAAACCACAACTGAAGATGTGAGGATCATGAGAACATGTATCTGCAGCATTTACCGAACTAGGACCACCAGAAATTATTATTGCCCTGAAATAAAAAATCATTTTAAAAAGATACAGGCATAAAGGCATAAACTGATTACCTCTTTGAAACATGGAATAAACTACTTTATGAAATTACAGTTGTCATAGGTGAATTCCGTGGGTAACGGAAGGACGTTTCGTACAACAAAATAGGACTTTGAGAGCTTGTCAATTTAAAAAAATGACTGTTTTCAAGAAACTGAGTCAAACCTTTATACTTCCTATGAAGTTATATAAAAATTAGTAAACTTGGAATTTTACAATTAAAAACTTTTTTTTTTTAAATTTTAAAATTGGTAACGGAAGGACATGATAATTTTGGTTGCACTATCAACTTTAAAGTTCAGTTAAACTATTTGCAGAAATTTCTTGAAACAATTCGGGCATCTTAAGGAGGGCTCATTCAATGCATATTAGGAGAGTTTTTTTTTGAAAATAATTAGGTGCCATAGTACAAGATACACATTAAAAAGCTTAACTTCTTTCAAATATGTGTGAAAACAGGGTGCGTACACTATTCTCTGAGTAAAAATCAAGCACTTTCCAGAACTCTTCATAGCAAAAATCAAGTGTTTCAAATGAAGTAAATCTAACCACTTTGAATACAAGTTACATTACAAGCCAGAAAGATTTCTTTCATACTATTTAATTTAGAGCACTCTAACTATAATAAAATAACTTCATATTCAATACTATAAAAATTTTATCACATCGCACATTAATGAGATTTATGTGTTGTATCGGCTGTGTATGTAATGAGCCATAGCTTTATTGCTTGTCAGGTCAGACATGTGCCTCACTGAGAAAAAATACTGAAAAATCACGACATAACGCTTTGTAAAAGCTTATTAAAAAGTTTATTACAAGCATGAATTACTATGCAATAGAATTATTAAATACTAAGCAAGTCAACTCATTACTTTAATATAAAAAAAAAAATTATTGGGGCATTATGTCTAACCAAAATAAGGCATGGAAATGGCATGGCATTTTTTAAAAAGAAATAAACATGTTCCTGAGCAATAACTTCTTAAACTGAAATAACTATTTCACACTTGATAACTATAAAAATTTTAATGAAATGAAATAACTTCAAAATTAGGTGTGAAGACTTTTTTACATGTTTTTTATGTATTGAATTAAACTAGAAATAAATATTATTTATTTATTTTGTGACATTGTAAAATGAGTACATGAAGGGTAATGCTAAAAACGATCTAAAATTTAAACACATCTTAAATTACATGCAAAAAAAAAAAAAGAAAAAAATTAAAAAACGAAACAAAAACAAAACTGTTTTAAAAAATTTTTTGGCACAAAAAAAAAATTAAAACAGATTTTTAATAAGGTTCTGATATTTAATAATTATAATCAACAGATGTAGCACTAAAACTTAAAAGTTAAAAATTCCTTGATTATCGGCGACATTTAGAGTGGGCGTGGCAAAATGACGTTTCTGCAAGTCCTTTACAGAAGCTAAAACTTAGGAAAGATTAGAAATATAGATAAGCTCAAACTTATTGATGTCTAAGGGGAAGAATCCGATATTAAACGAGAACTAGGAAGTTTTGCCGAAGCCGATGCAACCAGATTTCGAAGTGCTGAAAAAAATCGGGATTGACACTTAAAAGCGCCAAAAACGAATCGAATGTGTAAATTTTACTCGTAATTTGTGAAACTTCGCAGGAATGTACGCACGCTACTTTCAAAAATGTTCATAGGGTAAAAAGAATAGAGAAAAAGAAATCCAAATTACGAATTTTTGCGGAAGCAAAATTTTTAATTTCCAAAATTACCAAAACTACGGAATTCCGTCAAAATACGGAAAAATCACATGTCTGCAGGTTTAGAATTTGAAGAAAGGTGAATTTTCCTGTTGATAAGTTGCAAAGAAACAGTAAAAATGAGAAAATCAAGGACTTTCCAGACATTTTTGTTCATTATTCCAAATTTCCAGGACTTTCAAGGCCTTGAAAAAAAAAAATGTAATTCAAGGACTTTCAAGGTTTTCCAGACCGCGTACGCACCCTGGTGAAAATCATGTGTAAGACCTTTTTTTAGACTTATTCATCAACTGGTATATCATTGGATTTGTTCATATATTAGATTTATACTTGAACCTGCGTCTCAGTCAAGTGCAGTTCCTATAATTATCTTAAGTTTGATTTTTTAAATTTCTTAATTGTTGGTCCAACATTTGTCTCCTTTTACAGCATAAATATAAGTCAAACATTCATGGATTTAGTTTTTCAAATGCAACACTTCAAAAGATATTTCCTTTCTCTCCCCCCCCCCCTCCCTACCTTCACTCTCGTCTCACCAAGTTAAATGTGGTTCTCTCGGTTCAACTAATAAAAAATTTCTGACGAACAATTGCAGCTCTACTATTACATTTTATGGATACTTCGATAAGTATTATGTTGTGAGATTAAAAACTATCTTTTCACTAGAAACAAATATTCCTATTTATGTTTATAGGATAGAAAGTGTTAATTACTAATTAATGGGTGCTTTGTCTTTCTGGCAGAGGATGGACTTGTTCCTATCTTTCAGTGAGGTACTCACTGAATTTTGATAGATATCCTGTGAGGGAAGATGTCCAACTATAACACTTTAGCTGGGTGTGCAATGTCTGCAAAGCCTTTTGCAGTAATGAGCTTCTCAGATAAAATGTTGCTCCACACCAGCACTGTCGACATCTCTTTTTCTGTGACTGTTGTCCGAGAAGTTTTTTGATGCCTTAAGCAGCCTTTACACACACGTTCTTAACCGCGGTCCAGACGGCGAGCCATTCAGATCCGCGGTCAAGAGCGTGCGTGTAAATGCAATTTTAGGACGCTTGATAGGAAATATTATTTTTAAATTCTCACCACTTAATTCAAAAGTAAAAATTAATTTCGGTAACTTACTCCTTTATTTGGTTTAAGCCTTTGACATTGTAAACAGTAAGAGTCAGCTAAGTTGCGACGTACCTCCCGACTCGCAAATCTTTTTCAAACTGATTAGTTGGTTAAATCCGCCACTTGGGGGCGTTGCCGGTTTTCCCGATCGAGAATTTTCTCGAATGCACATCACGTGTCATCGACGCATGTGCGTACACGTGCTCAGCGGTATACGCAAATCACCCTCCGGTATTTAAGTGTAGTGCTCGCTTGCTTCTCCCTCTTAATCCTTTTAGAACTTCTCTTGAGACGTTCGCTCAGAGAGCGAGCGGGAAGTTGACGTTTTTACCCGGTGAGACGGACCATATGCCTTAGAATACTTTCTTAGGGATAGTTGTTTCTTGAGCTGCATCGACTCTGTGTGAAATTCCCGATAGTTAAATTTTATTCATAAAATATAAAAATCTAGTCAACTTTATTTTTTTTACGAATGGCTTTAGGTGACATTTTTAACGTTGTATTGTAAAGTTATTGAAATATTTTTCATAAATAAATCTCTGCTATTCTTTTAAGAACTGTATTAGCTTCGAATTATTTCTTAGCAAAAATAATGGGTCCTTTAGAAGGGATAATGGCCCATCAAGGGTTATGGGCCCAGATGCCCTTCCCTGTGCATTGTTGACTAGTACATGTATGAAAGTAAAAATCGGTGCTTCGAGTCGGGGAGGCCAGCAAAGAAATTTTTTTTTTGGAATAAGTAAAAGGAGGATCTGTCTTTGGGTAAAGAGTCAATACGTTGTGTGTTTATAATTGTGTATTTTTTTTATGTCAAATTTTAAAATTCTTCTCAAGCAACTTCGTCATGGCAAGTCCGTCATTCCCAATCGAAAAGTTGAACAGCACAAATTATACAGAATGGAGCACAAATATGAAATTTCTTCTAATGGAGAAGGACTGCTGGGAAATCGTCGAGGGCACGGAAAAACTTCCGATAGTGAGCAAAGAAGCCGAAATTACCAAAAGGGATGTGAAGGAATTTATTTCCAGAAAGCGAATGGCTTTATCCTTAATTTTTCTAAATATCGAGCAGGACTTAAGAAAAATAGTTGAAAACATAGAAAACCCTTCAGAATCCTGGAAAAAGTTAAAAGAGCATTTTTATCCCGACAATCGGTGCATTCATATGCAACTTTACGCAGAGTTAAATAATTGTAAATTGGAATCTGGCGAGAAGTTAAACCTATATGCAGCCCGCCTCAGGCGTATTTTTGAAAAAATAAAAATCGCTCATAAGGATTTTCCCGAGGATTTTATTATATACCAGCTATTACGTAGTCTTCCTGAAGAATTTGACCATGTCATACAAGGAATATTGTTGCGACCAGATGAAACTTTTAGATTCGATAAAATCATAGTGGACTTGATAGTCGAAGAAAATCGTCTTGAATTACGCGATAGTAATCAGTGTAAAGTTGAAGTCTCGCATACCAAAAGGAAAAGAAATATAGAGTGCTACAAATGCCATAAAAGTGGTCATATAAAAAGGAACTGCCCACTCTGGAAGGATCCTTCCCATCAACGGACAACGAGGAGCCCGGAGTCTACTGACGATAGATACAGAGGCCGACGTGGGAGTCCACAGCGAAATCCAAGTTTCTCCAAGGAGCGAGCCCGTTCCCCATCCAGTACACGATGTGAGTACCATGACTTTTTTATATTCGAATCCAACATTAGTGAGGTAAATGAAAAACCCTCAAAGTGGATCTTTGATACTGCAGCTTCACACCATTTTTGTGCTAATCGAGATTGGTTCCGAACTTTTACCCCTGTTAAAAATGTAAAAATTGCGGTCGCAATTAAAGACCAATGTTTTCCAATTGAGGGAAAGGGGGAGATAAAAGTTAGATTTGGCAATCGATCTGTAGTTTTACAAGATGTCCTGTACTCTCCACGCTTGAGAAGAAACATATTATCAGGTGCAAAATTTGACCAGGGTGGTGCAAAATTTTGGGGTGAAGGAGGTTTCGTGAGAGTTTCCGACAAAAATGACGAGTTGATTTTAAAAGCTATTTTAAAAAACGGTGTTTATATTACAGATTCTATTAAGTCTAGTCAGCTCCCTTTAAATTGTAGTCAAGTTGTTATAAATTCTAGTCATATAAATAATGAAACTCCAGTGAGAAATAATCAAATGGATGATTTGAAACTTTGGCACAAACGCCTGGCTCACGTTAACGTTAAAAGTATTAAGAAAACTAGTGATCTAGGAAGCGTTAACGGCTTGCCTAAATTTAAAAATTCAAATATATTTTGTGACGACTGTAAAATATCAAAATTTAAAAGAGTCAATTTCAAATCATTACACGGTATAAGATCAAAGTACCCGCTCCAACTTCTTCATGCAGACGTTTGGGGTCCTTGCAACATTGAAGGAAGGAACGGGGAAAAATATTATTTATCTATAATAGATGATTTTTCACGGAGATGTTCATTATACCCATTTAAAAATAAAAGCCAAGTCTCTGAGATCTTTAAGCAACATATTTTACGATCGGAGAGGTTTCTTGGCAGAAAAGTAAAATGTATTAGAACTGATAACGGGACAGAATTTGTAAATAGAGATTTTGATAATTTTTGTAATAATCATGGGATAAAACATGAATTAACGAATGTATATTCTCCTGAGATGAACGGAGTTGCCGAAAATCTTAATCGCACCGTTGCTGATTGTATCAGAGTTCTAATAGAAGAAAGCGGTTTACCAAAGAAATTTTGGCCAGACGCCGTATTGTATTTTGCTTATACATGGAATCGGGTCTGCCATAGTAACTTGGATAAAACCCCATTTGAATTATATGGAGGCAATAAACCGTCAGTAAAACATCTGAGACCTTTCGGTACTATAGTTTTTGCAGGAATTCCCCGTCAACGTAGATATAAGTTAGATGATAAAGCTCAAAAAGGCGTTTTGGTGGGATACGCATTTAAGACAAAAGGCTATCGTATCTGGATACCAGAAACGGGGAAAATTTTGGAAACCATCAATGTTTCTTTTAAAGAAAATTATTTTTATAAGGATGATTTCAATAGTATACCCGATAGTAATGTTATAAATTGGTCTCTAACAACCCCTAATAATTCTGAGCAGGAAAGTGATTCGGATTACGAAGAAGCGAGGGAGAATCAGAAACCTGAAACTTCGGACGATTCTTGTAAGGAATCGACTTCTGAGATAGAATCAAATTCAGAGGGGGAATCTTCTGATGAAGATAATAGTTTTAAGACTAAAAGGGATACTATATGGTTTAGAAAGGTAGTTCCAAGACCGGATGGATCGCGTAATGATATCTATTATTTTGAAAAAGGTCACACCATCCGTTTAAGAAGCCTAAATGATGTAGAACGATACTGTAAAAATAAGAATATATCCTACGATCCTCAAATTTTTTCTTTTAGTGGACGGGATACTTTTCAAGGGGAAATTCCAAGTAATTCTGTTAGTTCAAGTGTTAGCGAGTCCTGACTAGACCACGAAATTAAAGTGCCTAACTCTTATAAACAATCCTTAAAATCTACAGAACGGGAGGAATGGCGTAAAGCAATGGAATCAGAGATTGCAATTATGCAGGAAAGGAATGTTTGGACTTTAGCCAAATTACCGGCAAATGCTAATCCAGTAGGATGTCGGTGGGTTTATACATTAAAGAAAAACGAAAAAGGGGAAATTGTCAGATTTAAAGCTAGACTTTGTGCTCAAGGGTTCTCTCAAGTAAAAGGATTAAATTTTGAGGAGACCTTCAGCCCTGTTGTAAATTTCAGTGTTATTCGTTTTTTCTTTTCATTATTAGTTGTGTGTTATAAATGGTTAAATGTTCAATGTGATGTTAAAAATGCTTACCTGTATGCTCCTATAGATGATCAAATATTTATGTGCCAACCCCCAGGTTTTATAGAAAAAGGAAAAGAGAAATTATATTGTAAATTAAATAAGGCAATTTATGGCTTACATCAAAGTGGCCGCTTGTGGTTTTATGAAATTAACAGTGTGTTAATTCAGTTAGGTTTTAAAAAGTTTTCAAGTTGCAATTGTGACTAATTTTAATTCTAACGTAGTTTTATTGTTATATGTTGATGACATTGTAATTTTTGGAAGGAAAGATTCGGACATTAGTAATGCTTTAAAATTATTGAATGAACAATTTGACTTAAAAGTACTGGGAAAGACGCAAAAATTACTTGGCATAGAATTCGGCGAGGACGAAAAGGGCCTACACTTGCATCAGACTTCTTACATAGAAGAAGTATGTGAGAGATATAAAAATTTTCGTATTCCCAATGCATCTTTACCTATTAGTAAGGGAATTGTTTATTCTAAATTAAATTTTCCGAAAACCGATGAAGAAATTAAAGAAATGTCAAACATACCGTATAGAAATTTGTTAGGATGTTTAACTTTTATTGCAAATCGAACCAGACCTGACATATCATATGCAGTTAACATCTTTAGTCAATTCCAGAGCAATCCAGGACTTGTTCATTGGAATGGACTGTTAAAATTATTAGGCTACGTTCATCAAAGTAAGGATTTAAAACTTTTTCTAAATTGCAATAAAGTTCAAATTATCGCATTCACTGATTCCGATTACGCGGCAAATCGTGATGACCGAACTTCAATCGGAGGTCAGCTAATTTTGCTTGATAATTCACCCATTGAGTGGCGAACCTTTAAAGAAAAGAGTGTAAGTTTGTCCACCATGGAAGCCGAATTTATCGCAATGACTGAAGCCGTGAAGGAGTTAATATGGTTCGACAGAATTTTGGACGAATGTTTTGAAAATAAAATGATAAATAGATCGAAAGCTAAATCTTTACTTTTTGCTGATAATCAAGCTTCAATTGAATTTATAAAGTTGCCATTAGAAAACCACCGAAGCAAGCATATTGATGTTAAACTTTTTTTCATTAGAGATTTACTGTATAAAAATATTTTTAATATTAGACATGTTTCTAGTAAAGATAATTTGTCGGATATTTTCACGAAACCGCCGACCTAAGCCGAATTAGAGAAATTTGTTGAAAATTTTTTTTAAAAAAGTGCAATATAATATCAATTTTTGTATGAATGTTCTAAGTACTTGTTTTTACATCAGTCAGTTTATTTTACTTCTATACAAGGTTTAATATAAATTGTTATGAGAAATTTTTATGATTGAATTTAAAAGTAAAATTGTTATTATAAACGTAAAAGTATATTAAGTGTAAATAACTGATGTAAAAAATTTTTTTAAATGGAATTGTGTATAATATGCTGATTTGAACTGCTACTTGTAGTATTTCTTATTGTATTGCAGATTAAATGTGATTATCTACATTCATTCCCTGGGACTTTATGGATTTGAAATTAGTGACTCTAATTCGATATTTGGACTTGGAAGTGCTACTGATGTGATCATGTTGCTGTTTGTGATCGTCAAGTGCTCATGTTTTTCAATATATTAGAAATGTTAATGGGTGTTTCTGTATTTTACCCATTGAAAGAAAAATACTGGTGTTAATATTAACAAGTTTCACTTTTTGTAAAAGGAATTTAACATATATGTTAAAGCCTAAAGCCATGTGATATTTTTTATAGTAATAGTGTTTTTACTTTTCATTAAGATGATGAGAAGGGGAGGCATTGATAGGAAATGTTATTTTTAAATTCTCACCACTTAATTCAAAAGTAAAAATTAATTTCGGTAACTTACTTCTTTATTTGGTTTAAGCCTTTGACATTGTAAACAGTAAGAGTCAGCTAAGTTGCGACGTACCTCCCGACTCGCAAATCTTTTTCAAACTGATTAGTTGGTTAAATCCGCCACTTGGGGGCGTTGCCGGTTTTCCCGATCGAGAATTTTCTCGAATGCACATCACGTGTCATCGACGCATGTGCGTACACGTGCTCAGCGGTATACGCAAATCACCCTCCGGTATTTAAGTGTAGTGCTCGCTTGCTTCTCCCTCTTAATCCTTTTAGAACTTCTCTTGAGACGTTCGCTCAGAGAGCGAGCGGGAAGTTGACGTTTTTACCCGGTGAGACGGACCATATGCCTTAGAATACTTTCTTAGGGATAGTTGTTTCTTGAGCTGCATCGACTCTGTGTGAAATGCCCGATAGTTAAATTTTATTCATAAAATATAAAAATCTAGTCAACTTTATTTTTTTTACGAATGGCTTTAGGTGATATTTTTAACGTTGTATTGTAAAGTTATTGAAATATTTTTCATAAATAAATCTCTGCTATTCTTTTAAGAATTGTATTAGCTTCGAATTATTTCTTAGCAAAAATAATGGGTCCTTTAGAAGCGATAATGGCCCATCAACGCTCAAGAACGCGGTTAAGAATGACACTCAGATGCGAGCTCATGATCGCGCTCTAAGAAATGATGCATTTTACATACACGTTCTTAACCGTGCACCAAAGTGGGAGGATTGGACAATTCTCCAGGCTGTGGCTTCTGTAATAAAAAATGCCTTTTGCGCAGTTTTGTGTCTGAAATAAAGTGATGCATGTAGTATTATGTATAAATTATTGTGATACATTTGTAAATTATTTTTCTTTTATGTATTCATTTTATTGTGTTTAGAATGTTACTATACAAAGAATTAAAATTATCTAATCATTGAAAAGAAAATGTGCATACGTTACTTTTAAAAACTATAAATGAAAAAAAGAAAAAGATGATGAAAGCGCATTCTTTGTTTCCTAGCATTTTCGTTTCAAATATTTGATTTTTTATACTATGAAGGGTTGTAGATTAATACAGTCAATGCCAAATTTGTTTCTTTGCAAATTCGAAGCAACTTATGTTAAATGCATTTCTAGTGCAGCAGACGAGAAACTTATGTATGAAATTATCGTTGCAAGACTTTTTTTAGATTAAAATTATCTTTTATTTCCAGAAGCAGACGATAAACTTATATATGAAATTATCATTGCTAGATTTTTTGCCATAGATTTTTTAGACTAAAATTGTTTTGTCCTTTCAGAAGCAGACGATTCAACTACTAGATAAAAACAATGATTCTTTTTGGTTAACATTATTTTATAGCATTTCGAGTTAAATTGATCAACGGATAAATTAGGTACGGCGGATTTTTGATAATCAGAGAATTTTTACGCAAGTTCTTAGCTCTATATAAGGAATTGTCTCCCCTTTGGAAGATAAAAAGCAAGGAATATAGCAACAAATAAAAAATGTGGCTTACTACAAACTAGCATCTTTATGCAAAACGGTTTTCTTGGAAGCAAATCGCAAGTTTGTAGTTAAAAAAATTCAAAGTATGCGTAGTGTTTTTAGGAAAGAATTAAGAAATGTATCTGAGAGTAAACGCAGTTTGCTCTTACAAAAGACCAAGAGACTCCATGTGAAAGCATCAGTAATTTAACAACCGATGATCTGCCGAAGTGGAAGTCGGTGTGAATGAAAATTAAATGAAAAGAAAGTACGAGTACTAACGAATATATTCATTCTTGTACACTGATTGAAGGGGAACATCAAGAACAAGTAAGAATACTTTATTTGATGCATTATTTACAATATTTACGCGTTTATGCAGCAAAGATATACGATTATATTTTTCTCTACTTTTTTTCACCCAAATACGTCGTTTCGGTTTCTTTTCACCACTTAAAGTAATTGCTGCAATACATAATGAAGCAGCAATAGTACAATTTGAAAAATGACTTTTCTGGAGAACATTGATCATTACTTTTTTTTTTCATATATTGTAGCTTGAAACGAGGAACGTTGTTAGTTCCGAAATTCCGCACGCCACTGGGAACTTCAATGAACGCCCCGCATCTGAACGCGATCTTGCGCGCGGTTAAAGAATGTGGTGCATTTTTCGGCACATTCTTGAACGCCACAGTTTTACTCGCGTTCTTGAGCGTGGTTGGATGCGCCACGTTCAGTCGCGCGGTTAAGAGCGTATGTGTAAAGGGCGCTTTAGTCTCTTTAAACTGTTTTTCAATGAAAATTAAATTTATGAATAGATACTGATGTTTAAACAGGCATATTAAGCTCTGTAACTGAAAAAAAAAATCAATCCAAATATGGAAACACATTGTGTATAATAAACCAGAAGCTCGCTTATCTGAGGTTTAGTTCATCATTAACCAGTGCATATTCTTGACCTTTTCCACACCAAATCAAATAAATAAAGTTTTATGCAGTGAACACATGTTGCTTATATTAATAGAGTATTTTTTAAATTAAGTGGAAATGAGTTTCACTATGACTGTCCTTTCGTTACCATATTTTTGTCCTTCCGTTACCATGAAAAAACTCCTAAAATTGCATTTTTGACTCTGCCAAATTAATGCAAGCCTTAAACCTGCAGTGTACTGAAAAACTTGTAATTCTTGAGCCATTGTGTTCCTGCTGAGATAGTTGATATCCACTTTTTCAGTAACGGAAGGACCTGTTCAGTATGACTAATTAATACACTACTTTTCTGGCAAGAATATTGTTTTTCATTTATCAAATGAATGAAAAGCTAAATAAACCAGCTGGGTTTGTGATTTTTTTGATTTAAAAAAAATATAATTGGATTTTGTTTTTTTTAAAGACCTTAAATACTTTGGATATTTATTATGTTACATTCATAGAAACAATATGGCATGTTAAGCAATATGCAAAAACATGCTTTAAGCTATTTTCATAGAAAATAAATATTTTTTAATAGTAATGATAAACAAATTTTAATACAAATGCATGACTCAAATGAAACTTAACCCTACCAGGAATAATAGTACACTCATAAATACAGAGAAAGTGAGCAAATTTAATTATTTTGCTGTTGAAGGCTGAAAAAAGTAACAATTGGGAGTACTTAATTTTTACATTGAGTGCATTTTAATCATTTTTCTATTTTATAAATGAAAAAGCTTAAAATATTTTTACTCGTTTAATAAAATCATATGCTTACACCATTACTAAAAACTGAAACTTTTCGTTTCAATCAAATATCTTTATTGAAAATTTTATGATAAAAATATTTTAGAAGGAAAAATCCTTAAGCTATTAGGGGACATGAATGAAACTTTAAGGATTATCCTTGTCCTTAATAGATACATATTCTAAATTCTAACAATTGTTGTTTTAAACACTATTATTCTGAATTATTTATTGTGTGGCATTTATTAAATTAATCTAAAACACTACTTTTAAGATAAAAAAACACAGAATGGTTCATGATTATTATGAATTCTAATTTGAATGATTGAATGAATGATGCTTTGTTGTTAAGATGCTTGAAGAATAAGAGTAACATTGTAAAATTACAAAAATAGTAATTAGTTCTAAACTTATGAAATATGTTATGCACACAGACAGATGGACCTAGGAAGTTTCGTTTGAAACAGCGATTGTAATTGCAACATATTTCATTTTTATAACACTTTCTAACGTTATAAAATCAATGTTTTTTTGAAAAAAAAAAAAAAAAAATAACTTGCTTTAAATCAAGCTGATTTAAATCAATGAACTCTGACCCAAAGTATAATAGTTAATCTGTTTATTAAACTTTTATAAAATAATCAAATTTTTAGGTTAATTTAAAGTAATTTCGCTCTACAAAGCTGTGACATAAAAGAGTAACTTTGAGCACAGTTTTTAAAACATATTATGTCATATTCAAAAAAAAAAAAAAAATTCTATTTTCAAAAAATTTACTTATTTCTGAAGAAAATGATGTATTACAATTCTCCCAATGCTAATTTTTAAAATTTAAGTGCCATGTCCCCTTTTTCACGGAATTCACCTATAATAAATAATATGATTAAGAAGCTTTATCCTTGTTATCGTGTTCAGGGCTCTGTACAAGTAAGAGTAGATTATAAATGACTCAATTCACTTTTCAAATTCATGCTATAGGTATAGTCCATATCGATTTAGGCAGGGGGGTTACCCCCCTGCATAGTCTCAGAAGTTTTGAGTTGAATGTTAAAATTTGGAACAAAGTAAAGTATAGGCAAGGGTTGATCCAGCATTTTGTAAAAGAAAAAAGATTTCTTTGATAATAAATGCCATCATTTTCGAAAAACTTGATATTTTTTAACTTTTAATGCTAAAGAATAACTTTTTAGGGTTCAAAATAATTTATATTCGGCGTTTACACGTTACAAACATTGAGCTTGTAGCTTATTTTTGAGTTTCTTCGATGTCCAGATGTTTCGATGTCGATGTTTCTTCCAGGATGTCTGAAAGTGATTCATTGACTGTAGAAAAACAAAAGTGATTATACAAAATGATCTCAGCAGCTTTGCAAAAACATTCTGCTTGAATCCTCCTAAAAATATTGTTTTCAAGAATGAAAATCTTTCTGCAAAAAATCCTTGCCGTTCACCGACATTGTCACCGTGTTTGACACTATTCTGCTATGAGAGTGTTTACAGGCAGCCTATCAAATGCAGCCTGTATAAAGGAAGACAGCCAAAGCTATTTCTTCGTCTTTCCAAAATAAAGAAGATTCAACACTGAGTCGTTTCAGTAGATCTGCCATCCTGATAGGCAAGCTGAGAAAGAAAGAGAGCAGTGACACCATCAATAGTCTCTGTAATGCTTATCAATAAGCTTTTCCAAAGCCTTTAGGAGAAAAGAATGCAGACTAAGAGGATTAAAGGACTTAGCCTCATGGTTATCTTTTCAATTTTCGGTATAAATATAAGCCTAGTTTGCCTCCAAGCAGTCAGAACACGCTTATAAGCAATGAATGCTCTGAAAATCTTACAAAGAATGGGGGCAAGTGTTTTGATCCCTTTCTGAAGAAGGGCAGGGAGTATGCCATCCATACCAAGAGTTCTAAAGGGTTTGAAAGAGTAAATCGCCTAGACGAAAAATAGAACTTTTTGAGTAACATAATTTTAGAATTGAATTTTATTGAGGGAACGCTGATTAATACAAATGATTATGAATACAATCGTTGGAACTTCAGGATAAATAAAAAAACCAAGAAAAAAATTCCCGACATTCAAAAATATTTGCAAATTGCCTTGATTTCCTCGTTCTGCTGCCACCTTTCTGCATTCCCCTCCTGTAAAGAAAATATAAATAAAAATTTTCATGCCCTCCCCCCCCTATTATTATTGAATAAACTAGAAATACAAACATTCATTTTCAATTTAATCAAGAGTTTGAAATGCGAATGCAAATCAACTTCACAAACATTAAGTTGAAGCAAAATAATGCCTCACCGCACTTATTTCACTTTATATTATATTAGATATTAGCTTCAAGTCATAATTTAATTTGTTTGACACTGTACTGGACAAATAATCCGCCCTTACTGACTTATCATATACAGTAAAACTCCTCCTAACGGACACCCTTCTTAGGCGGACTGTTTTTAATTCCCCAGCAACTAATCATTGCGAGCCTAAAAAAAAAGGACCTATCTATTACGGACAAATATTTTTGTATATAGAGATTATTTGTATAGATAGATTATTATAATATGTATAGATACTGAAAAATTAAAACTAGGAAAAAATAGCAAGTAGATAGATAATAATACAAAATATTCTATATTTTTGAACACCAAAGTAAAAAAAAATTTTTTTTCTTTTAATGCAAACAAGTACTTTCTTTTGCAAAAAAGATCTTGTAAAATGGTCTATTACAAATTATTTTCTTCAAGATCATTAACAATTGAAATGTTCCTTAGAGTTTGTGCTTTAAAAAGGGACTTTTTGGTTGGCTTCCTCTACAAATCAAAACCATATTCAAGCTTATTTCAAATGCTTTTAATCATGCACAAATACTAATTATTTCAAAATGAGAGAAAGATTGGATTTGAATATTTAGCTCATGCAGACAATATTAAATCTTGAAAATTATCAGGAAAACCAGAATACCTGTTTTAAAGCCAAAAAAAAAAAAAAAGAATATAATCACCTCTGACAATATTATGTTTTATGTACACATCCGTAAAAATATGAATTGTTTTACCTGAAACCTTGAGCTAGTAATGTTTCAGCTTTTGTATTTAGAGGCAGAATTTCGGTTTCAACACATAACTCTCTTACTCTTCTATCAATGACCTAAAAGAAAAACTTCATATTTAATCATTTAGAGATACTTAAACCATGCCTAAAATTTTCAGTTTTGAACTCATTAATTATATTGCACCAATGTCCACAACAAGGTGTTTATAAAGCTTTTGCCATACTATTACATTAACCTTTTACATGCAAATGTTCCAATATTGGAACATCAACTCTAAAAATCTGTGGAAAATACAATTTTATCGGTATTGCGCTGCAAAAATTTCTGCGTGTATTTAAACTATTGATTGATTTTTTGACATAATTATTATATTACTGAAAGTAGTGGTATTGACAATAAAAAAATTGTAATTTATTCATTTTTTGTACCTTTCATCAAGCAAGACAAAAAAATTCATACAAAACTTGAAATTTAATTAAAAATTTCACAACTAAGTGAGAACAATTAAAAATAGTCGCATTGTTAATTGAACATGTTTTATTTAAAAAAAATTATGTTAATATAGATTTTATTGACGATGAAATTTGCATGTTCCAAAAATGGAACATCGGCGTGTAAAGGTCAACAATTTAACACATTACAGTTCTTTTGGTTACATGGCATCAAATAAATAAAGACAATTTTTTAAACGTTGGAACTCATGGTAAATGATAGGCAGATGTATTTAATGATTGTTTATTTTCATTCAGTTCCCGTCTGCCCCACCCCCCATTTCCCCATCCGCAGCAAGCCTTCCTATAACCTGAAGGGAAGCACTTGACCTGAAAGGGATTACTTTTCTCTACAAACCCCATATGTTTTTTGATAACTAGACTTCGTTTATGACTAAAGCGTATCAAATTAGAGGATAAAATAAATAGTTCAAGGATAAAATAGTTCATCACGTTGGTGCTAGTGGAGACAACACAGAGAAACACATTTTAGGGAATTATGAGAAAGACTTTTAGCTATTTTTCTGCTCTGCTATTTTTCTCAGTTAGTGAGTATTCCTCACACTGATCTGATGTTTCATACAAAACCTTTTTGAACTGTAGACGAGGCACTGGATTATTTTTATACAGTATCTGACGATTCTGAAGAATATATTGATATTCGTCAATTGCCTCCAGAAGAAAGGGGGTGCTCAACAGATGAAGAAGACATTGATGAGTACATTTTTGAGCCCGTTCTGCCATCCGATGTTTGTCTAATATATATGGCTGATGCTGCTGGCTGGATTTTGCAGTTACATTTTCACAAAGGTGCAACAGCAGAATTGTTCAATTTCTATTTTGGGAGGGAGGTACCTTGCATTTACATCGCATGAAACCGAAAATCCATTGTGTCCCGGGACCTCAAATACATCCTTCTGAAGTTTTAAGAAAGTCTGATGCACATTATTTTGTGCCTACATCACAAGCAGTTGTGCAGTATGCAAGAAGAATACTACAAAGAAATGTTTTGAGTGCGACAAAAGACGGCGTGAAGCATGCTTTCCTAGCTACCATGGAGTGGAAAAAATTCAGGACATTGAATCCGCGAGCATTTATAATAACTATTATACATTGTTTCAAATAATTTTAGTAAGATTTGTTATTCATACATTATTTAACTTTTCATTCACAATATACTTTGTGGTTTCCAAACTATGACACAGTGATACTTGTTGCTTTTCTAATGCTAATTTATTTCGGTTTTTTTTTTTGATGCCTTCAAAAGGTAATAAATAATTTTATTTCTCTAATTATAACTCCTGGTTATCAGCAACAAATCATTTTTAGAGTTCAGTTTGTTAGACTTTATTATTTGAAGTTTCGTTGCATATGCAGAACATGTATAGCTGAAGGACTTCATGAAAACTATCCCTGGAATTACGGTACAGCTTGGCTATTTTCCCCCTGTAGTGCCAATCACAAAAACCTTGTGTAATTTGCCTAAAATTTCTTTAACATTCCTCAAAAAACCATTAGTTTGAACTTAAAAGGTGCAAATTAACTTTTTTTAAAACTTGTAAAAAAAAACCAAGTGTTACCCGCCAATGTTCCATTTTTGGAACACGCCAAAAATCATGTACAAAAATTTTTTTTTTTTGAATAAAAAACTTATCCATAGTTCTTATATTTGCTTTATAAAGTGATTTTTAGCAATAAATAGTTTGTGGCATGTTCCAATCTTAGTGCGGCATTTAAAAGGTTAAAAGCATGCTGATAGTCATAAAAAAAATTCCAGTATACAAATTATGCATCACAAATAGCAGCGTTGGCGAGGATATTCACTTGATAAATACTGCGACATACTTTTCTCCACCAGACCCCTACCTGTTAGCCAAGGCCTTAGGATTGCTTACGCATGGTGAGAGGTAGTGGGGTCTACGGATTTTACATGCACATATCCCCAAGTATACATGGTGGTTTTCAGTGGGTATCGAACACGCGACCTTCCAGGTGGAAGTCTGACGTGCTAACCACTAGGCTACCAAGGCCATACTGTGATATACTAGTCGACCCGTGCGGAATTCCGCACTAATTTAGGAGAAAGGACATCATGAAGAAGAATAGAAAAAAGTAAATGGGTGCTGGTACAAAAGAAAACATGTAAGTGAACACATCAGTACAAATAGCTGTTAAATTTTTTTTCTACTATTCTGCTGTGGGCAGGTAAACGGCAGTATCTACAAATTTTTCGATTTTCGTTTTTTTGCATTTTTGTAATCTATATTACTTCAAGTTTATTGTAGTAACATGTTTATTTGGTTTACACTACAAATAAACCATTTTTTTTGCAGTGGCAATTAGCAGTAACTGCTTTTAACGCTACATTATGCAGGTAATCGGCAGTATGTACATATTGCTCTTTACCTTGCCACAAGCGTTGTCTTGGCGATCGAAAATTGCGGAAAAACCGGTTTTGCCACTTTCTTTGATCTTGCTCTTTCAGAGTGATTTAGTGTTCTGTCGCAAAGTGTGAAAAATTAACTAGTTACTTTATTGTAACTAATTGTTGCTTCCTAAAATGGATGTAAGCGCTGTAGATGGTCGAAAAATTTCCTTTGTTTCCTATTCAGTGTCAGAAAACTCGGAGCAAGAACTCCCGTCTATGTCAACCTGTAGCCAAAATTCCATGCGGGCAGGTGAAGAGTCGCTTCTTAATGCAAAAAATTGTGAGTAGCTTATAAAAAAAAAAGCGGTGCCGAACTCAGACTGAACGTATTGCTAGAGACGCAGAAAAGCTACAGCTGCGGTCTCCTTGCAATGCAGATACTTGCCAGCTGAACTGCTGCAAAACAATTTCCCTTGAAGAAAAAAAGGAAAATTCATGAATACTTCACAAAGATGTCCAGCCACGAGAAAAAAATGTTTGGTCTTACAGAGAATTCAAAAAGAAGCAATAAAAAGGAAGACCACTGAAACGATTCGACGTAAAAATTCTATTGGGGTATTCGTTCCAAATATCTACCGGAACCTACCGTGTTTGCAAAGTTTTCTTTCTAAACACCCTCGGATTCCACCCGAAAAATAAGAAATTATTACGACGGCAATTAGGACATCTGAATTCGACTTGATCTCACCATGTCCCTCGCAACGCGGCCGCCAAACTCCCCCGTACAAAATTGAGAGAGAGCCTATATGGAGCCACATTTTGTCATTCAATCTATGCACAAGCAATTACAGGAGGGAACTCACTATGAAACGACTTTATCTTCCGAGCGAACTTACAGTAAACTCCATGCACAAGCATTATAAGGAAAAACATACGGAAAATCCCTGCAGTTACTAGATTTACCTAAAGGAGGTAACTAAAATGAACATTAGTTTTCCCAAACTCGGAGGGGAACACTGCTCCACATGTTTAGAATATGAACGTCGAAACCATAGTAACCATGCCATACATTCCGACTGCTTTGTCTGCAAGTCATCGGGTACATATCTGCAAAAACCAAAGATCCTCGGGATCGTTACAAGGTTGATGCTGAAAATTCTTTACAAATTTCTCACCCATATCACGTCATTTGTAGCGTCAAATTGCAGTAGGTCATTTAAAGTTACCCCGACTGGTCACAAATCAGTCTGCTTTACGAAAAAAGTTTGTAGTTTTTCATGAGACTTTCGCTGCAGTTGTAGATCAAAGGAAGAATCAAAATGTATCCAACACAACGAGGAACTGATCTGGCATGAAGCTGTGGCTGGGTGAAGTGCCGAAAAAATTGCCTCCTCTTACGCCAAGGCCTGATAACTAGAGAGAGACAGCAAAATGGTCGTCTACTAGCTGAACAATTGTACGGCGCAAAATAAAAATTGGTGCCTATTTACCACCATGACTGCCATGGTAAACAGCAAGAAGAGAAGCGCAGAGACAATTTCCTTCTGATATTTTGAACCCGGGCGCACTTTCATGAGCGCTAATTCCGTTCACCATGGGATGGGAACAGGAGATCAGGAGGTAATGTTTTTGATTTCCCCGACTTTGAAAAAGTTGTGGCTACCTCCAACAGCAGGAAGATGACTGTTATCAACATGAATGTACTTCACTTTCTGGACTTCCCTGCAGGACAATCCCAATGGAAACTGAAGTCCAAGGACAGACCGTACTTAGACGACATAATAAATCGTCAAAGTTGAGTTCCGCCGAGGTTCTCGGAATCTCTTCTACAAAGAGGATCATAAGCAGCGTCGGCTCAAAGAATTCGACTTAAAAACACGACATTATTCAGAAATTGTGCCCTTTAATGCCAGAGGATTGAAGAGCCTTTTGGGAGACCCTTCCAGTCAATGATAAATCAGAAGATTTAATAGATGAGTAAAAAATTCTTTTCATGAAGTTTTTTATTTCTCAGTGATTAATTTAACTTAAAATTTCTGGATTCTGAAAAGGCTTTTGTTATAACTATGCCCATTTACTTCGGCAAATATTTCTGGTATTTGATGTTATGCAATCATTGCAATTTTAAATTTATATCAAGTTGATATGTGTCTTTTTGGCACTGCACATCTATTTTACTTACATTTTTTTATATTGCTACTTATTATTTTATATTATTATTTATTTATGTTAAATATATGAAAACAGATGCATGAAATTTATATATGTTTTTTATATAATAAAATATATTATGGTTTGTAATTGTATGTTTTATATCATTTTTTATTTATATTAAATTTCTATCCAGTGGTTACATAGTATTTATTTAAATGTCATTAATAAAATAAAAATACATACACTCTTCGTAATAATATTTTTCGCAATAACCTATCTATTTTGCATCATATGCACTTCGTAATGCTTAACTACTGCGCATTTAATAAAGAAATGTGCAGTTACTGCCAACTGCCAGCCAGCTGTATATGACAATTATTACTGAGAACGGAAGGTAAACGGCAGTAACTGCTTTTACAATCAATAGGAATGCAAAATCAAAATAAAACCTAGGGCGAAAAAAATATCTTAATGTCAACACATAAAATCACTTTACTTCAAATTTCAGTGTTTTATTGTTATTTTTGGGAATTCAAAAACACGTTTCTTCAAATATCTCGAAAACTCATTTTGTGTAGATACTGCCGTTTACCTGCCCACGGCAGTATTATTTAGATATTCAAAATAAAATAATCACATTAATAATGATAATTTTTTATTAGTATACATAGCATTAAAATACAATAACAAGACAGTTCCATTACTTAAAATATAGTTACAGTCGGTTGGTTAAGCTTTACACAATCATAATATAAATGAATATGTAGAGCCTTACGATTGAATAACAGACACAACTAAAATCGTCAAATTTGCTACACAATAAAAACAGAAGAGTTTCTTGTTTGTTTACTTGATAACAGATGGCACCAGCATTCACAACATCAATTTGGCATCCATTAAAGGACGTCTTCCTAGGTGATTTTAAATCTCAAATTTAAGAGAAGCGGTACATTTTTTTCGTCACTAGCTGGCACGATAATCTTTAAAACGAGGGGTAAATCATGGAATAAGGGTTGACTTTGACTCGCTCATCAGTCGAGTAATTCATAGTGCAAAGTAGTTTTTCTCTATGTTAATTTTCTAATGTTGAGCATGACGACAATCAACATCAATAAAAACTTTTATTGTAATAATAGTTCTATAATTATAGTATTATGATAAAATTAAAAGTATGTATCAGATAAAGCATAACAGATATTTTCTCATTATGATGAATAAATTTACATAAGATGTAAATATAAAATAAAACGTACCACAGGCACCATAAGGAGTGAACCCAATATTTTTATTTTAAGTAGAGATGACAAAAATTTGGCGTGGCTGAATAGTGAACTATGATTCAGCCTGTAACAATTTATGTTGCGAATATTCTCTTTAAAATTATTATAAAACTAATAAGCCCAATGATCATACGAAATGACCGCTATATTAGATATTGTAAATATACAATTCTCCCAGTAACCAGAAATGCGCACCAAATCAAAGAGGTATTTATCGGGTAGAACAGTAAAGTTTCATGGATAAATAATTAACATATATTAATTTCAAAAAAAAAAAACTTCTAAGTTACAATATTCCGTAAAATAAAAATATTATTTACTATATAATCAAATTGTTTGTGAAAAATATTCATTTATATCCAACATAATCGTCAAAACACTTACGTCGGCCACTTTAATATATATAAAAAGCACTGATGAAAAATAAATTAAAACAAAGAAAGAAGGATTAAATTAAATCCATGTTTACATTAATTTTTAACGGAGATTTCAAACCTAGCAATGCCTCACTCAAAATGCTAGAGAAATGCTTTGATTATTAATATATTTGACATGTGTTACAACAATGGCAAACGGCATTACAGTTACGCAAGCAACCAATAAGCTATAGGCGACAGACACTTAAGCCGCTTATATATAAGATGATATATTGTCTTTTAACTTCTGCAAAATTGTACACTTTATAATAAAACATAAGGATCATTCCATAGTAATGGACGTTACATTTACACAGCATTTTTTAACTTCAACAAGCTTTCTAACAAACTTTTTGGATATTTTTTTGGTTTTTTAATTTTGGCTAATAAAAGTACATGTGTTCTATGCATGCAAAAAAATTTTGAAGATATATATGTAAATGCTGTCGGTTAAAAAAATTCTGAAATTTCGTTATTCGGGCCCTCGGTGGCCGAGCGGTCTTAATACCAGTTTCCGCACGCTGCTTGCGCGCAGTAACGAGGTCGTGGGTTCGATTCCCACCTTGCCCTGGGTGTATTTCTGTTATTTCCTTTCTTTGTGATGTAATAAAATCTTTCCTGTATTGTCTTGTGCTATCTGTCATATTGGACGACAGTTCATAAGCGAGTCCCGAGACTAAGCACACGAACTGGAAAATAAATGTAATTCAATTCAAATTCAATTCAAAGATTTCGTTATGTGTGTACCAAGACGGTTTAAACCCCCATGGTTAAAACTGATACAACTCTGGGAACGTGCCTTTAGTGTTTGAAAAGCAAGTTGAACAGCATTTACAAATGCCTTTATCTCCTTGCCATAATACAATGATTGACATCCCCACATTCCCAGTAAATATTTAATAGCACAAAGCAGGTAGCGATTCTCGGTGCTCTCTTTAGCATCTTCCCGCCTTTTCAACTCACTCTGCTATAGCCTTTCAGTAGAAATTGCCTTTCTTAACAAGAGTTCATTAGAAAAAGTTGATGAATTGGAAAAAAACTTGTTAGAGTGAAGCAGCAAAACTGGAAGAGCGAAGTGGTGAGGGACACTGTATATGGCGTGTACATAATGGTTTGTGTACACTTGTAACCACAAACCATCCAATGATTAATAATATATTGTTTAATTTGCAAGTTGCTAAGAAATAAATAAGCATTAATAAATATACATTATACTTAATATTTATAGGAATATCAAAACAGGTTTTTCTTCCCAACTAAAGAATGGAGGCGTTTTTTTCTCAATTCAACTTTTAATTCTAAACTGAATTGTTTAGTTTTTTTTCCTAACCTCTAGATCATCAAAAATAATTTTTCTTAAATTCTTCGTCCCCTCCTCACAAAGAATTGCATATTTCTGTAGAAGTTCACTGCAGAAAGCCAGTTTTCTAGCGACAGACAATTTCTTAATTTCCCCTTAATTTCACGACAGCATTAAGGATCTTATTACCAAAAAGTGGTACTCTAAGTCGAAAAGCGGACAAAACTCATGCTTGAACTTAGTGCCTAATTTAGGTATAAATAGCACTGATTTGAAACAACATTTCTTGTATCTGATTGTTGTAGTGAGTTTAGCTAGCCAAAAATAAAAAGGTTGCAATGAGTGCTACTTTTGCCATTACGGTAGCAAAAGCCTTTTTTTTTTTTGCCAGGATAGTTTTTACTAGGTTTTTTTTTCTTCTTTGGCCTATGGTAAATACTTGCCAACTCTGCTACCAATAATTGAACAGAAATAATAGTATTTCCAAGGCTTTTACCATTTACTAGGTACCTGTAAAAACCTAGTTTTTTATCACATCCTGGTGAAAACCATTGTTCATGGAAAAAACTCTACCCTGTCCCTGGTTGACAGGCATGAGTATGGAAGATTCATAGGGCACAGTCTTTAAAGAGGATCCAGTTCAGCATTGGAGTGGTTCAGAAAGTAAAAGGTATCTATGGCCGAGATGAAAGCGGTAAAGAGGGGAGAGCGACAAAACTGACATAGGGCCTCCATTCGCTCTTGGTGGCCTAATCAATGACGGGGTATCCAAATAACATATTGAAAACGGTTCTTATCTTTTGTATATGTGGTATGGCGTAACATTTGCATAGTCTGTGGTTCTCCAAATTAAAAACTTAGCGCTTAAAATGAATAAAAATGACTTCAGTCTACCCTATTTCTGGGCCCATAAAATGCATTTTTTGTACCAAAATATGCCTTAAAATCAGTTTATGGTATGGTGTAAGGGTAAAATTTTCACCCCCCCCCCCCCCCAGATGATTTTTCTTGTAAAATACCATTAAATATCTCACCTATCCCATCATATGGTTGCCTTAATCGAATGCTGACAATAAGTTTGACACAGCAGAATATGAAAATTCTTCACTATTTAAAAAGTATCAATAGCGATATTGAATTTCCACATAGTTACAATGAATAAACACTGTATATTTGCAAATTTTTTTAACTTAACAGGTCTGTTTTTGTTGTAGAGTGTTATCTTTAAGACTGGAACTTTGATCCTTTTTTTCCTGACAAATATTTTTCCTAAATTTTAACCTGATACATCATGGTGCTTCTTATGTGCTGGTGTATCTCACAGGTTGAAAAATACAGTAGTCAACCAAAAGTATTCCAAGGCTACAAAAGCTTGATATGGCTTAATAGGTTCACAAATTTGGAAACAAATAAATGCCACTAAGTCATATACTATGGTTGTTACAGTTCAAATAAGTGAAAAAAAAAACCCTTTAGATTCATGTCAGGTGGGGCCTCGGTGGCCGAGCAGTCTTAGTACCAGTTTCCGCCCGCTGCTTGCGCGCAGTAACGAGGTCGTGGGTTCGATTCCCACCTTGCCCTGGGTGTATTTCTGTTATTTCCTCTCTTTGTGATGCAATAAAATCTTTCATGTATTGTCTTGTGCTATCTGTCATATTGGACGACAGTTCATAAACGAGTCCCGAGACAAAGCACACGAACTGGAAAATAAATGTAATCCAATCCAATCCAATCATGTCAGGTAATTTGAATAAAATTAACTGGTTTGTGTCTATCTATGAAATGATACATCCGAAATATGGCAAAAAAGAAAAGATAGATTTTCTGAAGATGACTATAAGGTCCAAAACACTGCAACATCACTTGGAAAACATGTCGAGTTTTTTACAATTTTCGGGAGGGGCAAGAGAATATAAACAGCAATTGCTCTTTCAAAAATATCTTATGGTAATATTTCTTGCATATAAAACTTTAAGGCACGCCTCAAATAAAGGTATATGCAAGTGTATGAATAGAAAAATATTTTTCAAACACAAAATTAAGAAAGAAAATATTATTACCTTTCCATATTGAGCTCCAGCATCTAAAATCGCCACTTTTTCTGTATGGAAAATTCCATTGACACAGTTACCAGACTTTGAGTCCTGCATGACGCAGTTCTCCCTGAAAAATAAAATATAAGTCTTAAAGCTAGCCATTATAATGCAAGGAACATCAGAACAGTATGGCCTTTAAGTTTTTTCATAAAATGTTGAAATGATTAATTTTAACTATATCTGGACACATAACAATCAACAGTGATAAGAAACAAATTTCATCACAACTACTTCATTATTTTAATCTCTGTTTTAAAGTATAAATTCATCTATCTACGATAATAAATTTAAAAACCTAATATCAATATTCATTGACAGATAGTATTTTGTGGAAGAGTCCAAACAAATAAGTCACCGTACAAACCATTTGCATGTGCCAATACTGCTGATGAGCATGCAACTTTCTTCAATATTAGCACAGCGTAAAAAGACCTAGTTAAGAAAGAAGAAACAGTACGAACACGTAGAAAAGTAATGATCTTTCATGCATAAAAAATCAGAAAACAAAGTTAGTTCTCGCAATTTCTTAAGCCCCTACATATTTTTATAGTGGTTTCCTAAAATAAAATAAATAAAAAATAACAAAGTTAGAAATTAACTGAAAACATTTTTCGCCGCATTAGGCAATGGAAACATATCGTTTTCCGTTAATGTAACATAACTTGAAGGCGTTGTAATCACCTGCTCTTTTTTTTCAAACCGTCTTTACTCTTCCAAAATTTCAGTTTCGGCCTGCTGCTCCGACATGCCGGCCACATATAATTTTTTGCGGTATTTTACCCAATGTGATTGAAAAAAAAGTTCTCTCTAACACTACATATATCACTATAGCAAACGCACTTGTTCAAGTATAATAAAAATCCGCTGCCGAACTACATAAAAAAAACTTTGGCAAAACAAGTTCATGGAGTAAAGAAGATATGGGCGTTAAAATATGATCAGCAACATCATAGCCTAGTGGACCTTACCCACGGTGTGGCAACGGAGAATTTAATTCGGCTGTGGTGGTATGGTGGTGGTGGCATTCAGCATTCAGAGCTAATCATTCGCGTTATAACGTATAAAATTATAAATAGCGTTTTATCTCATAATAACTAGCATCTGCATACATTCGACAATTATATTCAGAGTGGCGAGGAAAGGTATAAAAGAAAAAAATACGAATTTTCACCGATTTTCTGATGTGGTACCAAAAGGCTAAAAATCTGAAAAATACGATTAGTAAAAAAAAAAGCGAAATAATGGAATGTTTGTTTTTTGTCTTGAGCATTTATGAGAGAGAATACCGAACATTTTTCATAAATCACCTCATAGATGCATTGAATGATTGCGAAAACATGCGGCATATTTATGAACACAGTCCCCGTTCGATTCATCTCTTTGCACAGATAAAGGAAAATCAACTTTTACTATATATTGCCTATATATATCTTTGATTTTTTGCAATATCCAACGCGAAATTTTTTTCGCTATGTAAGTTGAAAATGTGGTGGTGTAGTCGAGAGGGGACGCAAGGGGACGAAGTCCCCCTATCTTTTTATTTTTACACAAGCGTCCCCCACTTGTTTTGAATTTTTACATAGCGTACCCCCACTTTTTGATGTACCTACATGTAAGCGTCCCCCCACCTTTTTTTCTAGGACTACACCACTGTAAGAACAGTGCCATATGACACTGTTCTTACAGTGGCTGAGCAAAAAAATAATTCTTTTAAGCTCTTATATTTTCTTAATTATTCATTTTTTTTAAATTTCTTATTTCGGTATAATGATTCTCTTGTAGGTTCTCATATAGTAGATGGTCCTTATAGGTTCTTGTAAGTTCTTTTTATAAGTATGGCTACATTTCGCGCGAAACTTTGCGTGTTATAAGTAGCTTTGCAAGGGTTTTAAAACACTTGGTTTATTCCCGAAAAAAAAAACGGTCCCCCCCCCCCCCCGGGAATTTAAAGCAAGATCGGGAAATTTCAAACTTCGCAAAAACTGAGAACATTTGATTTTTTTCCTTGAAATAATAATTTTAATACATCAATAACAAATAATTTTTTATGAAATTTTCGTTATAATATAATTACATTAACGAACATTATTGTTGAAGCATTTTAAAACAGACAACAAATTTATTTCGTTGTGTTGGTATTCGCTATAACATAATTTTACTGTTGAGAATGAAAAAAAAGGAAGTTGTTTTACCTTTTTTATTCACATTGTAAAATCTGATATTTGTTTAAGTTATCAATTAAAAACACAATAATAACACATAAAAAAAACTTAAGACTGTTAAAACCAACCTTTACAAAAATTATTGAATTGTATAATAGTGCTTTAAATAGTGTTTCCTATCAAAAATTACCCCTCCAAATGTGTTTGTAATATTGCAATAAAATGCTATGAATAAAACAGATACGTTATGTATATACGCATTATTTTTTATAGTACAGTCGTAGAGCCGCTGTTATCCGAACCCCGACTAACCGAGTTCCGGGTTAACCGAGTTACATTAGAAAAAACGCATTTAGAGCGGGCCAATTTTTTTTTTTTTTTTTTTGGCGCCCCAGCCGATGGCACAGTCACTGACGTCAGATGCTTTTTCATTTTGGTAGTGAACAGTTTTTTTACGGTTTGTTTATTTTCGTTTGTACTCTACTATATTTGTTAAGCGATGAGTGCTAAACGCAAACGAACTGCTGTGTCTTTTTTAGACAAAATTACAAGGCATCAGCAGACTCGATAAAGGAGAGACAATTAAAAAAGTAGCTTTGGATTTAGGTGTGAGAGAATCATCATTTCATAATATGTACAGTAAAAGCCTTTTTACACGTCTTTGCCGACGTTTTCATTAATTTCATCCACGTTTCCCTGTCGATTTGGACAGAGTCAGTCTTATCTGAGTTTTCGATTATCCGAGGTAGCCTCGGTCCACTTTACCTCGGATAACCGAGGTTCTACTGTAATTTGAAATCTAGGAATAAAGAAGAAAAAATATTTTGAAGGTTAATCTTATTTTATGCAAAGCAACCAAATCAAATACATTTTTAAAAGAATATTCTGTATTAAAAAAGCCTATTGAATCTACAAGTTAATTTTATCAATTATATAGATTTGATATAAAATGTTATGTTTGACGCTAGATCATATATCTAGAATAGAAATAATATAACGTTACAATGTTATATATTCTGCAACAATGTTTGAACACTGAAAACATTTTCATATTGAGTAAATAATTCATGAGATTATTTGAAGAAAGCTTAAGTTTGTTTTTTCCTCTCAAATTTCCCAATGTTCCCAAATTTTTCAGTTTCTTCCCGAAAATTTGCGGGTTTTTTGCATCTCTAGTTATAAGCCAACAACACGCTAGGGAAATTGGCATTTTGCAAGGAAATTATTATAACGTCGATAAGCGTACTAGTTTTAAGAAAACAGGTAGAAATATCGCACATAGCACATAAATTCTTCTGTGGAATTTACAGCTTTTGGCAGGATGATAGGAAACGTCATTTCTTTTCCTCCATTTGTCGCTGGTCCCTTAAATGCACGCGTGATGAAATTTTTATTGGAAAGCGTGAGAAGAGACGCACGTCTTTTATATGACCGAAAATCCAAACTATTTTGTCATGTATTTCTCTAGAAATTCTAAAAAATGTTTAAAATGAAATTGCCCCATGACTTTTGGCTATATAGTATTATTTTTGTACCTAAGGACAGCAGTTTTCAAACTTTGCCTCTAATAAAAGACCTTTTCACTATATAACTGTTCAACAACAAAGTTTAAATCAGTACTCACAAATTGATGAATTATGAAAGCCACATATTCGAAATAATTTTAATGTAATGTGGAAACAATTATAAATTTATGTGCTATTCGAAAATTGTACTTTTATTGATTGAACTTTTTGATCATTTGCACCATACATAAGCAATAAACATTTGTGAATAATTTTGCAACTTTATCACAGATCTGTTTTTCAAAACCAGAAAATAATATTACTTAAAATTATTGTTTTTATTATTTCTTTTTAATTCTGAAATTCTTGTAATAGCAGCTTCAGGAATTATACTTACGAAATTCTGCTTAAGTTTTGCTGTTATCACGGAGAAGTTTACGGTGGGAGAAGAGGTGTTGCAGAAATACGTTTTCTGCACGGCGTTTATCACGGGCAACGCCATGGCGGGAATACTTTGTTTTAATCAGTACAACGCGCTTTTTGGGATGGGGGGGGGGGGTGGAGGGGCTCTTGATTTTGTTTCACAGCAGGCGATTTCTATTAAACTATCTTAGAACGGGCTGCACCCTTAGAGATGCAAAAAACCCGGGAATTTTCGGGAAGAACCTGGGAAATTTGGGAATTTTGAGGGGAAAAAACAAACTTAAGCTTTCTTCAAATAAACATAAATAATTTACTCAATATACAAATGTTTTCAGTATTCAACTATTGTTACACAGCATACAACATTGTAATCTCGTATTATTATTATTCCAGAAATATGATCTATAGCAGGGGTCTCCAAACTTTCCAGCCTTAGGGCCATATTGATTACTCCAGTAAATTCCAAGGGCCAAAACCATATTATCATTAATTGTTGCCGGTGGTAAAAAGTTGAATCAGTCCACTAGTGGTGTAAAATATGATTACTTTTTTGCCAGATGCCATTAGCGACGGGGAAGCTGATGTATTTTCTGTATCGTATGGGTATCCGTTTTAATGGGGTACCCGCATCGTATCGCCATAGTAATCATTGATTACAAAAGTAATGAAATACACAAGTAATCATTGATTACTTTTTTCTTCAGTAATCGTTACTTCGGTTCCTAACGAGTACTCAAGTAACGAATGAGTATTTTTTTACATGAAAAAAAAAGTTCGAAAAAGTACGCCACGTTTAAAAAAGGCTGCAAATCGAACTAAAGTCCGCAAAACGGCAACACTGCATATTATTAATTTTCCTGTCATTATCTGTAATTTCTAGATTAGTCGTAGAGTACGAGCGAGCCATGAGGAGTAACGTGACAGGACATCTGGTGGACACAAGCAGAAATAGGTAGTACCTTCTATCCATAACAGATGGCGCTAATAGCACTTACAGAATAATCTCGTTGGTTCGATAAAGTTCTGGTGTCTTCCACTCACTTCTAGATGGCAGTAAGTGAAATATATAAGAAGGCTAGTGGCGCAACCACAAGTCAGTTCCTATGACACTGCTGTGAAATAAAATAGTGCGTACCTCCTTAAAACGTGTTTGTGCGTGTTTAAGTTTAAGACATCTTTGTAACAATATTTTTATTTGAATCGTTGCTTTTGTGTGTGATTTAGTAGAATGGAAAAGAAGCGAAAAATTGATAGTGAATGCAGAAAATTCAAAGATCAGTGGAACATTCAGTATTTCGTAATTGAGTCCAGTAACAAGGCGCTATGTTTGATTTGCAATGAAAGCATAGCCGTTCTCAAAGAATATAACATTAAACGTCATTATGAAGCAAAACATTTTCAAAATTACTCAAAATATACAGGAAGTTTGCGGACAGAAAAATTCGAAGCTATGAAGCGCGGATTGAAATCGCAGAAATCTTTATTTACAAAACTCAAAACTGAACAAGAGGCTGCAACTCGTGCCAGCTTTCGTGTGGCTCTTGAAATTGCAAAACGTGGAAAACCATTCACCGATGGAGAAATGGTCAAAGAATGCATAATCGCAGTAGCCGAAGAAATGTGCCCTGAAAAGGTAAATTTATTAAAAACTGTCAGTATGTCAGCAAACACTGTGGCTCGAAGGGTAGAAGACATCGCTGAAAATATATCCTCTCAACTGTTCAACAAAAATGGACATGTTGAGTGGTTTTCTTTGGCCTTGGATGAGTCAACGGATGTGTCAGATACTGCTCAGGTGTTGATTTATATTCGAGGAGTAGATAAAAGCTATGAAGTGCATGAAGAACTTCTTGATATGTATAGTATTCATGGCACAACTACTGGTTCAGATATTTTTAAAGGAGTTGAAATGGCCATTAAGCAAAAGAACCTTCGATGGAAAAACTTGAAATGTATTACAACTGATGGAGGCAAAAACATGAGTGGGAAAGATAAAGGAGTGGTCGCTCTTGTGTCAAAGGCTGTAGAAAATGACGGTGGTTCAAAACCAATAGTCTTACATTGTATCATTCATCAACAGTCTTTGTGCGGAAAATGTTTGGATATGTCTGAAGTTCTGAAACCAGTCATATCAACTGTTAATTTTATCAGATCTTTTGGGCTGAATCACCGACAATTCGTACAATTTATTAAAGAGATTGGAGAAAATGACTTACCTTATCATACTGCCGTACGTTGGCTTAGTTGTGGGAAAGTCCTTCAGCGCTTTTTTGAACTTCGAGCAGTGATCGAATTTTTTTTGAATGAAAAGCATCGCCCTCTTACTGAATTGCAAAACAACGCATGGCTGTGGAAGTTAGCATTCTATGTTGATTTGACAAAACATGTGAACGAACTGAATTTGAGATTGCAAGGAGAAAACCAGCATCTTCCTGATTTATACAATAATATCAAATCATTCCGGAAGAAATTGATACTGTTTCAATCACAACTACGAAGTAAATGTTTTTCACATTTTAAAACATGTGAAATATTTAGCCACACCACTGAGACCGAGTTTCCTATCGATTTTGCAATCGAAACTTTGAGTGCTTTGAAAATAAATTTTGATACTCGTTTCTCGGACTTTGATGCCATTGCGAATCAAATTAAGATTTTTCAGAATCCTTTTGATACTGACATTGAAACCCTAGCCCCGGAACTTCAAATGGAAATGATTGATGTACAGTGCAGTGATATAATTAAGAACAAATATCAAAACGTATCTTTGTTGGAATTTTATAAGTGTCTTCCACTGACACAATTTGATAATTTGCATAAATTTGCTCGTGGGCTGTTTTCTGTTTTTGGTACTACTTATTTGTGTGAGAAGACCTTTTCCAAAATGAAGTACACAAAAAATGTTTACAGATCTAAATTAACTGATGAGCATCTTAAATCTCTTTTAATAATTGGTACAAGTAAAATTAGTCCACAACTACAAACTATTGTCAGTGGAAAATCTCAATTACATAAATCTCATTAGTATTTCATATGTCGTTATGCTTGTTATAAGTTATCTTTTCATTTAAAATGTATAAAATGTTAGTTGGATTCATTTCAATAATTTGTTAGTTAGTAAATAATAACCTACAACAATGTTATGAGTAGTTAGCCCATGACCATATCAAGGTAGATGTCATATTAATAATTATTCAACATAAAAATAGATTACTTCAGTAAACTTAATTTAATTTGCTATAAAAAATAAATATGTTCTCTAGAAGGAGTTTTCTTTCAAGTATGCTAGCTCTCCGCGGGCCGGACAAAATCTGTCCGCGGGCCGGATGTGGCCCTCGGGCCGTAGTTTGGAGACCCCTGATCTAAAGCATCAAACTCACGATTTCTATTTGCAGAATAATTGAATAGGTGACACGGAGTGAAAAAACAAATAAAATATATGCATATAAACCAAACGTGAATTTAGTAAATCCCCAAAATTATAAACTGTATGCATTCACTAATTTAATGCTTAGAAAAAACACTCTACTGCTTTCTGTCGTTTTATTTCATTTACGATGAAAAATTTCTTTAGAATAAATATATGTAGGTTAGACACAATTAAACATCGGGTGACATAATTCCGATCAGTAATGCATGAACTAAAAATTTACCAAAAAGAAATCTTCATTATGCATGCTGCAAACCCGTCAAAAACAATGCTTTCGTAATGTATTTCCATACAAAACTAGTAGGGTCAGTTGGGGTAATTGTAAACGCTTTTTCAAAGTTTTAACTTTTGATCCCTCCCTACCTCTCGAATGAATTCAGAGATAAAATTGTGAGCATTGCAGCCACTACGGTACTTCTTGTGAGTAAATGCGTACAAAAATTTTGACTGTATGACTATTTGTTAGCGAATGAGCTCGTGTTTACAATTACCCCAGAAATCTGGGGTAATTGTAAACAGTGATTTATTTTCGAATAAGGTTGATGCAAATGGAAAATTGGTTTCATACACAGTCTGCTTGAAGGCTTAAGAAGTTCCGGAGCAATGGTTCTCAATCTGCGGCCAGCAGGCCGCATGTGATCCGCTGAGTTATGTTATGAGTCGTCTGAGATCATTTAAAGAGAAATATCTTTCAAAAAATCAAGTAATGCGACAAATTTATGTAAAATTTCTCCCGCAGTTAATCAGTCGGTTAAGCTAGGATCCCACAAAAGACCGAAAGTGAAGCACAACTGGCCGTAGTCAACGCTTGGGAGGGTGACTACCTCCCGCGATTGATTACTCTGAGACCGAGTGCGCTAAAGGGAGCTGTGCACGTAAAATACATCGTCGCTTCAAATGTCCACCAAGTTAGAAATAATTTCCGCTGAGTTACCATCCTAGGTGACGATCGCTCATCCGGGAGCTGGTTCAAAATCATTAAGCCCCTCTGAGCCAAGTGTACTTCCATTCTAGCGGAGCTCATTAATAATCAGTAGGAGTTTCCTCAATTCATGGTCGCCCTGCAAGGGGGGCTTGGATTTCCAAGTGGCATTAGCAACAACAACAGTTATGTAAAATAGACACAAAAGTGTAACTTACATCAAAATATAATACTTATTGCCCCCCCCCCCCCCAAATATTGGAAATAGGATAAATTTAAGTGTTTACAATTACCCCAGAGTACGAAATATATGGGGTAATTGTAAACACCTAACTTGCACATGAAAAATAACAGGGAGGATTAAATTCATAACTAAATCTTTCTAGCAGCATTTCATATGACAAATAAAAATGGTTGAAACCGCTTACATTGCTTTTGTAGATGAGCTGGAGAGGAAAATGTAAGATGATTAAATTTTGTTAAACAACTTTTTTCACTGTGCCATTTTCAAACAATAGTGACGCCTCCACAGTTGTTTCGAAACTTTCGAAACTCTTTCAGTGTCTTTCCTATGCTGCCAGTTTATCACTCACAAGCAGTTAAGTTTTCAAAAACACCACAAGTGTAGTTATGAAGCTTGTTTACAATTACCCCATGTTTACAATTACCCCAACTGACCCTACATGCTTGCAGCGCACCAGTGAGGAAAAAAAAAAAACTATCGTTTGAACGCTTATTCCTTTGCTCTGGCTCCGCGTCTGGACAGCCGCTATATGATCGCAGGCAGCCATGAGTTAACACTCTCAATTAAATAAAGTTCGAAATTGAGCGTATATGTAAGAAATTCCAACTTTCGATGGTTGAAGATAAAGTAGCAAAAATGGCATATCATATTGAAGGAAATTTATTGCTCTACAATTTTGTCGGCGGCAATTTTTTAGAGAAACGATCGTGGGGGGGGGGGGGGGGGCACTAGGGTAAATGTTTGACAAAAGGAGTAATGTAAAAATGATTTTTTTCGAAAACGATTTTCTATATTGTATCTTGAAAATCGTTGGAAATTCGACAAATATGTATGAAAATAATTTTACAGGAAATTTAATTAGCCTTCAGCCTTCATTTTTATTTAGGGCATATTCTTTCTCGAGTCTACCGTTTCGAGACATAATCAAAAACCCAAAAATTGGCTTTCCCCGTCCCCTTTCATCTCCAGCTCAACCTCCCGAGGATGGGGATTTCAGTATGTTTTACCAACCCACCAACTACTCCTGACAAATTCCTGAAATCAAAGTTCTTGCATATTCAATGGTTTCTACAAATATATTCATTGACTGTACTAATAGTGAGCTCTTATAAATCATTCTTAGGGTACTTTACATAAATACATACAGAACCGAACTAAGAAATGTACAATTATGTGCTTGAGACAAAACTTCGAAGGGGAGGGGGCAGATCTTTTTCACTTCCTTTTTTCTCTTTTTTAAAGATTTACGGAAAAAGTTAGTGTTTCTCAGTACTGGGAAACATTAGCCTCGCTAGAGCCACAGAGTACAGTTCGACCTCGGAATTTTGATATTTGGACGATATTGCGCATGGCAGAAAAGAAAGAATCCATTCCAGTTTTAGGGAAGTTCGTTTGGCAGGTGCGTTTATTTGGTTCGCAAATCAGAATATTTGCTTCTCTGTTTGATGATAACAACTATATTTATAAACTGGCTGAAAGAACTAGAACGAGGCACATTGCTTATACTACAGTGACTAGAATACCTAGTGTGCCGTTCGGCGCGAAAATGTTGAAAACGAAACTAAGCCACCAGTAGGTGGCGCTAGCATCGACAGCGAGGTAACTGATAAGCAGAGCGAACGTTAAAGAATCATTTACTCGTCTTACCGCCGTATTCACCGTCAACTCTAACCTCATGGTTTGACGCGAAACCGAGTTCCAACCTGAAGTTACCGCGGATTTCCTATTCACCATCAACTTTGACTACGCGCAAACAGGTTCCCGAAACCACGCCAAGTCGAGTAACTCAACCAAGCTCCAGAGCAAAGTTAAGGTTTGAGCGCATGCGCAGTCCATGTAAACATTAGCAATGGCGGACTGGATGTTGCGAAAATTGGAATATGTTGAGATTTTAGAGCTTTCTTCGCTTTACACGATCTTGAATTTCTGAAGAGGCCTTACAAAAAATACAACTTTAGAGTTGTTTTAATTTTATTAACTAGAATTGTTCAATGTTTTCTTTGTCGCTTTTGTGTGTTTCCGATAATGTTTTTCTCTCGGGAGCTATTACTTCATTAAAGATTTTGAAACTTTATCATGATTCCTAATTGAACAGAAATACCAAAAAATGGGGGGTAATATATCTTTAGTATTTTTATTTAATTATTTATTTTTCTCTCTCCTTGTTGCTTTTTGATATAATTTTATTCTACTTTAAAGTGTACATGTATACTGAACATTTAACATGCGTCCTGATTTTTTTTTCCAAGGTTACTTCTGGGCCTGCGAAGTTCATGTGGAATATTTTGATTTATGTATGTCGAATAAAATAAACTTGTTGACCTTTACCATGTGTTTTATGTCATTGACCAATTTACATTTGCTTGTATATTCTTTTCTTTTTTTTTAATTTAACAAAGGTTTTGAATATGTGAAACGCTTCTTTAAAAAAAAAAAAGACATATGAAATGAATCCATAATGCTAATGGCAGTTTTGTGTTTAAAGGTAAACTGCAAGGTTTTTGAAAAAGTCAAAATATTCGCCATATGTATTTGTATTAATGAATTCATATTTTCATTAGAAAAAGGGTTCTTGTTAACCCCAAATCACATAATTTTGAATTGCCGTTTCATGCAGTTGTAAGACTTAAACCAAATTTTTACTGTACTTTGCCAATGCGAAGTGATTGTAAGAATAAAGTATTAACAATAGTTATAATTGAAATCAAATGCATTTTTTAAATACTCTCATGAATTTAATGCAAGGCCATAAGCAGATTTTTTTTTTGGGGGGGGGGGGAGGGGGGAGGCTTTGAAACAGTTATGTTGAGGAAAGTTTCAGTTAGGAATATATGCTACATTGCGAAAATTTTCGGGGGGGGGGGGGGTTCGTGGGCATCCCTAGTTACAGCCTTGATTTAATGAAAGAATATTCAAATAAAAATTTAAAAGATACAACAATACGCTACTGCTTGGTTCATAATGGTACATTTCTATATTATATATATATCGTTTGTGAATGGTACATTTCTAATGTCAGAAAGAGATATATTACAATGATAAAATTGGTTATAATTTCCTATTCGTTATATATATATATATTTTCATTTTCCGAGAAAAATTTTATTGGATTCTTTACTTTTCAATATTTTTAAATTTTTTACACGAGTGCTAGAAGTAATAAATTCTCAAACGGGCTAAAAACCACTCGTGTTTTATTCATCGCTATATCGCAGAGAACGGGAATTTTAAAAAACGGGAAACGAAATGTACACTGCGCGGCGAAAAAGCATGAAGAAAATCATGTGATAGTTTTGACCAATAACGGGCCTGCGTACGTTCCCACATGGTGTCGAGTTGACTAACTTCGTGGTTGGAAAACCCCAGGTTGATTTTCCTCCGTGAATACCGATTTTTAACTTCGCAGCGCTGAGCCCCAACTCCGAGTTAACGGATCTCGTGGTTTCACGCGTGGAGTTAGGTTGACGGTGAATATGGCGGTTAGTTTTCGCACTTTTTTCAGTACTAAAAAAAGGAGGTGCAAAAAATATGTGATTTTTAAAAAAATATTCAATCATCTGTTCTAGAAAATAATTTGGAGCAATAAATAGACGGCTGTCGTTTAGGTGAACACAAGCACGAAAAATGTTTTTATTTAGTTTTCGGAAGCAGTCTTAAATGAAAACCATATATTTTGTTAAGAGAATATTGTTATACATTTTAAAGACAAATCTTTTTTAGTCCAATATAGTGTGAATGAGCTGTTGAAAATAATTGCATTATTATGCTCATATTACCTAAAAAAAGAAAGGCTATATGTCTATGTACTATATTTTAACATAAATAAATAAATAAAAAATAACAGTAATTACTATCACATAGGTTTTTTAAAAAGCACATTGCAATCTGATGTATATTTAAAAAAAAAAAATAAACACTTGCAATGTCATTTTTTAAATGAACTGCATGCTTAAAATTTTGTGTTAGATTTTTTTTTTTAAAATATAGATTTAATTTTTTTTTTTTTTAATTTACATTTATTTAAAAACACATTATGATGCACAAAGTTTTGGTCAAGTTTCAATTACATACAATACCAAAATAGAAACAAATAGGATTTTTCGGGGGGGGGGGGGCGGGGGCGGAGGGCGTACGTGAGGTGGGTACCGCTACTAGAATAATACCTAGAGCAGTTGCATTGGTGCCGGAACCCACTGGAACACTGTTCCGGTACTACTTTTCTGGGAAAACATTTGAACATATGCTTACAAAATTTTAAAGACAAATCTTTTTTAGTCCAATATAGTGTGAATGAGCTGTTGAAAATAATTGCATTATTATGCTCATATTACCTAAAAAAAGAAAGGCTATATGTCTATGTACTATATTTTAACATAAATAAATAAATAAAAAATAACAGTAATTACTATCACATAGGTTTTTTAAAAAGCACATTGCAATCTGATGTATATTTAAAAATAATATCATTCGGTTCCACTTTTGGCTTGAAATACGCAAATTTAGTCAAAAGTTGTAGATCATGGGTGATTCCCCGCGGAAAAACGTTTTCGGAAATCCACACAAAATTTTCGGAAAAGTATGCACCATGAACTTAAAATAAAAATTATATAATTAGGTGAACTTGCCTCCCACCCTAACACGTACGTATATATGCATATAAGCTCAAAAAAAAAAAAAAAATCCTTCAAGTAATTAAATGTACAGTCTGGTCTAATATTACTAATACCAGAAGTATTTTTTCCCCAGAAATGTTATTGCATTATTGAAAGTTTTTTAAAGTAGTATAGTATAAAATATTTTGCTTGTCTGAAGGTAGAAAATTCTACCTTATATTATTCGCTAAGGAAATAATATTCGTTAAACAAATCTTAAGATAATGACATTGAAAATTTTTCGGAAATGTAGGAGAATTTCGGATCAGAATCACTTATGTTATAGATGTTAACGTTTTTGTTAATATCAGTATTTTCAAAAATAGTAAGATAGACATACGTACGAATTTAAGATTGACCAATAAATCTCTTCTGGTTCCCCTGTGCGATGTGAATATCAGAAATTACCCTTAAAATAATGTAAAATTTGACATTTAATAAATTTTCACATTTTTGACTTTCTGTTTTGGCTAGTGCGGAAAAGAATGAAGAATGGTATGAGAAATATACGTTCAAAATTTAAAGTGTAAATAAATTAATAATCGTATTTATTTTTGAAATGTTTCTAAAACATTTATTTGGAACATAGCGTATCTCGAGTGTTGCCAAAAATGACAAGCCATGCTGGGTTTTAGACGTTGGGAAGAATCAAGGGTTCAAAGTTGGGAAGAATATACTTAGTCCTTCAATGGTATTTGAATCGAAGCTGTGTCCCGAAGTAGAGGATCAGTAAAAAATTGAAGAAAATTTATTGCAATCACCCTGTAAAAGTAACGCTCAAAATGCATTTCAATTGCAGTACATTATTATGATCCTACTTGAAATTATATGTATTTATTTTTATGAGAATATCACGTATATTCATGGGGATATGAGTATTACTTTGAAAAAATCGCAAATGTCTCGTGAGTTGTCTGTTTATAAATAACAAGCACACGGTGTTTCGCATAGTACAATGTAGCTTTCGGAAAACTTGACAAAATACAATATAAATAACTTTACAATCAAAATGCAAGAAGTGCTAAGTAAAAATTCCAAGTGATTATCGTGATGGTTCGTAGATTCGTCGATCGGACGAGTTAAATTTTAGTAGTTTTCAAAAAAAAAAAAAAAAGCAGAACAGTAGCTTTCAAAACTCACACTGTTTATACACGATTTGATACAGTGTTTACTCACGTTTATACGCGAAGAAACAAAATATATAAGTCAAAGTGCCTAAAAGCTGGCACGCAAAATGCAGTTCCTGAAGGTGACACCCTCAAATAAAAAAAACATTTAAAGTATTAATCAATTTAAAGAGATTTAAGACGTGAAGAAGGATTTAAGAAATGATAAAATTCAAATAAAAGAAAATCTCATTTTAAATTATTTTAGCAAATTGCTTTAGGAGTCATTTTTGGGGTGTCAACTTTAGAGCACTTTACCTTATAACAAATATATAACAACATATCGGCATATCGCAAATAAAAAAAGTAGCATACTAGTTTTGAGAAGAAACTTTTCCCAAAATAAGCCTCCTGCATAAAAGTCGTAGCATATTTCTTCGAGGGTAATTATTTTATTTTCCAAAGTAAAACGTCTATTACTGGGACTAATGCATAAGTCAGGGGTTCCCAACCTGTGGGTCGCGACCCCACATGGGGTCGTGAGACACTTCTCATGGGATTGCCGTATAAATTCCAATTTTAAATCAAAATCCGCATAGACAAAATGACTCTTTCTTATGAACAATATCATTTTCAGTTATTTTGTGCTAAACTTAAGGTCATAAACTACAAACGAAGTGTCTAGTGATGTGACAATTTTTGTCCCATTCGACCATAATAAAACCTACAAAAATATTTAAAAAAAGAAGTGCGCAAAAAATATTCAAATAATATAGAAAAACATTTTGAAAATGCACAAAAAATATCCAAGTAATGTACATAATTTGAATAAATTCAAATAACTTACAGAAATATTTAAGTGAGAGCAGTGCCTCATTCATTACATCGCGACAACCAATTTTTCTTTGAATCCGTCCATTATTTTTTTAGAGCAGTGACGCGTTACGAGGAAAACGTTCAACGGAGCCATCCCCCTAATCAGCACCATTTCCCATTAGGGTCCATGTATATATATATATATATATATATATACCAAACTTAGTTTCATTCTAAGTATTATGCTTTCAGTTTGAGTGAGCACAAAGAAGTGTGAAAGTAAAAATGCGATCTTTCAGTCCAACACCGATGTAAATTTGTTCATTTTAAAGCAGTGTCCTTGGACATTGTAAAATAAATATGTTTACAGTGGGGTTGGATTCAGAAACAGCTTGGAATCTAACGCATCGTTTTTGTGCCTAAGTACTTGAGTGAAAGTGCGTGTGTGTGTGTACGCATATGGGGTCACGGTTTGCTTATTTGTTGAAAATGGGGTCCGGACGTGAAACCGTTTGGGAGTCACTGGTGTAAGTTGTTAAGTACACTTTACAAAACTGGTCTTAAACCAAAACCAAAACTGATATCTTTTCAATAAGTCTTAAAAAAGCTGCCATTGCCAACGCTTTGGACGGAATTGAAGATGAACGAACATTCAACAGACAGCTGGTGCAAACCGTATATAAATACTTTCAGATCACGTTATTTCCTATGATTAATTCAAGATAATTGCAAAAGCGACTGATGTTGCACATTTTTTAAAACAATGTTCATATAAATAAACATTTTTTCGCAAGAAAATTCGCAGCTGGATTTTGTAGCATCCAGGCGGGGATCTTTTTGGAGCTAAAATTTAAAAAAGGCAACATTATTGACATTAACAGGAAAAAGTTATGCATTCAGTCATGTGGAATGTATAAATTGGAGCTTACCTTGAATGAGTTTAGAAAAAAGGGGGATGGAGAAATATGAATTCACGCGAACAGCTCTTTCAATCTGCATAGAAGTAGCACTTCACATTCGCAGCACAATTCAAGTAAACGCTAATCTTATCGTACCACGTCAGATGAGTAACTTTTTGAAGTGAAGATAAGCAGGGCATTTCAAAAGGAAAAAGGTTTCAGCAATAGTAATTGTTTGAAGAAAAACAAGATTTACTCAGACGTAAGCAGTTTAATCTTAAAGAAGTACAGTAGCCCCTCGTTATATCGCGCTTGTCGGAGGACATCGGGGGCTTGGCGATGTATCCAAATGCGCGATATAACCGATGCAGTTAGAAATAGCTCAAAAAGTACAAGTAAATTGAGTGTCAACGTAAAAAATCTAGTTTAATCTTAGATAATGACAACTTTCTTAATAATAATAGCACTTGACTGTTTTATTATTAAGAATCTGTCTCTTTCATTCAATTAGGATCAATACAAAAAGAAACCTCATGCAAAACGTCAATTGGTTTGAATAGAGTCATTCTGCAGGTATGTAGGTTGGGGAGTGGGAGGAGAATTGTTGCAGCTTTTAACTGCAGCAAATTCGGAAGAAAGAAAAACATTGCTGTTTGATTGCTTTGTTTATTGAAGGAAAAAGGGCTATGCTGAGAAATGCAATATTTTTACTTTCGAGAGCTCAAGCTTAAAATTTTGGGAGACAAAGAAAAAGAACGATATATCCGAATCACGAGTTGCGATATAACGAGGGGTTACTGTAGTACAATCTTAAACACTGGACAGAAGGCAATGTGATTTTTTTTCCTTCTTCTTCTTTAAAGGGGCCAAAGTTGCCAATCATTTGAAAAGGATCCCTGTTGTAACTGTGGAAAGTGATTTCTTTGAATTCTCCTAAACCTTCATAAAGCAGTTGAATAAATTATCGCTGCGTTAACTACTTACAGGCACATTTGAAAATAAAAATGCATAGCTACGTGCTTTTCAAACTAGTTGCAGTACGTGGCAAGTAGTTTTTAACGTACTGCAACTGGTTTTGAACAGAGGCGTAGCTAGGGTTTTTAGCACACGGGGACAACTGAAGATTTTGCGCCCCCCTGTGGGGAATTTTGACTCCTAATGGCGCCCCCAAAGTGAATTTTTAAAACTTTTATGCTTCCTAAATGCATAAAGCTCTAAAAAGCATCCCTTTTAACTTTCATTTTTATTAGCGAACATTCACTTCTAAGGGAAAAATGGGACAATGACGGGACAAGACAAAAATGGGAAATTATTTGTCTGATTTCCCACGCACTCCTGTGCTACATTGGTCATTCCCGATATGATTTGCTGTGCTCCCACTTTTTTGTCAAATATATTCACATCTCTTCAGTTAAATAATTTTCCTTTCGCATTTAAAAATAAAATTAATAAACATTAATTTGGCGCCCCTTGACGCTGCGCCCGGGGACAGTTGGCCCTCCTTGCTCCCACCTAGCTATGCCTCTGGTTTTGAAACACGTACGTTTGTTAACCACGCTCCGAACGGCCACTGCGAGCCATTCAGATGCACATTCAAAAGTGAGTGTAAATGCAAATTCGGAGCCCGCTCAAGAATGCATTCAGATACGCGATCAAAATCGTGGGTGTAAATGCAGATTTGCAACATTGTAGCGTGTTCACGAACGATGTCAAGAGAGCAGGCCGCCGAGAGGGGCTGCAACCATGTGCGGATTTAAGACTCAGACCGTGTGGGGCGCCCACGACACCCTAGGGTGAGGGCGCAGGGCCTGATTAAGGCAGGTGCATAAGGGGAAGTTGCCCCGGGCCCCCACATCTCAAGGGGCTCCAAATCGAATAGAAAGTTTATATAAATTTTTACTGTACTTTCTAAGTAATCGTAAATGCATAAGACTTAGCATTTTCTAATATTGAATTTAAATAGCGCTTCTACCAAATATTTTCTCGTCAGATGAGCTAAATCCCTTAATGGAAGACATAGAATTGTCAGAAAATCAATAAAATGTATAGAACGATATTTCGTTTGCCCATTGGAGGAGGGGGGGGGGGGACTTTATAGTTACTTTAGCTTCTATTCAATTTTCTTGTTATATTATCTTATCTGTGATGAAGGGAAATAATTAAATACTTCCATAAAGTTCGGTTTGTCATTACTGAAGTAGTGAAGAAGAGGGGCAGAGGGGGCCCCCAAATAAGCTTTCGCCCCGGGCCCCAATTAGGCTTAGTCGGGCGCTGGCAATAGGGGGGGGGGTGTTTTTATTTTTGAAAGAAAGATTAAAAGCAATCTCTCAAAATGACAGGGTGGCGATGCACCCCTTGCTCTCTCATATGTAAACCAGGTGTCGGAGGCATGACGGGAGCCGGCATTTGAAGGGAGCCCTGGCGGCCCTGTTCAGATGGGAAAATATGTGCAAAGTATTTGTTATTGTAAAACATTTCTTAATGCTTTTTCGTTAAATGTATTGCATTTTACAGAATATACCATTAGGGTGGTGCTTATTTTTCGAAGTTTCAAATTTTCAACGTCTTACCCTCTAAATTTGTTCCATTATACGAAAAAATGATTATGATAAAATTTTATCACCAGCAAACAATATTTAGAGGTAGCTCAAAAAGGGTAAAGTTTCATAATTGAACGAGAATTTGCGATTTTTTGAATTTTTAAGCAAAATAAAAATTATGATTTTCAATTATGTTTAATTTATTTAATTATATTAAAAAGTAACTTCTCTATGAATCAGTAAAAATAAAACATTTGTAATTTGTGTAGCTATAATGAAATAGTTTTCTTAATAAAAAATACAGTATTTAAGTGTACCTCATGGGTGGTAATAAACCAGTGATCGCCAAGCTTATGGATCCACTGAGCAACTATACCTTTTCTACATTTTACTCAGAGATATTCAGCCCCTTTATCCCCAATAAAAAAGAAAGGAGAAAAAAAAAACAGGACCAAAAAAAGTTGAAATTTTTCAGCTCTCAGTTATTTATATATGCAGTGGGCAGCTACATTTTTCATGTACTATATATTTATGGCATCAAAATACTCTTTATTTTCTGTCTGAGCCATGAGCGAAAAATCATAATGTAGTATTAACAAAATATGGAAAATCAACAGTTGTTGGTCTAATTATGTGCAAATTAACCACATGAGTACCACTGCAATCTACTAAAGATTTTTTTGTGAGTTACTTGTAGTTGGCATTTTATGGTTTGATGACTACTGGTCTAAACCATGGGTAGGGAACCATTTGGTTTCGAAAGGAGACACATTAAATTTGCTGCTTGGGATTAGCCGATATCTTATGTGTAATGCGCATAGTGTAACATACACAGTCTAGCAGCAAACCCCTAGCATATATTAGGCGGCATGCCATTACCAGATAATATTAGTACTAAAAAAGAACACACAATGAATTGAAGCTTATTTTTTTCCCTTGGCTTTATCTATTTTAATTTTTATTGTTACTGCTGCCCTCCAAGGAAGTGGCTCAGAAATTCAGATTTACCCAATTCATCAAACTCAAAACTTTTAACGCCTTATTTATCCTTTACAAATTACATTGAAACTATCTAGTAAGCTCATTGCATTGCCTTGAAATCAAGCAGCATCTATATTACAAATGCATAGTCATAAATATCTCGTTTGGTCTAATTTAATTAGATATAATGCAGCTGGGATTCAATAGTGTTATTAAAGCAATATTTACAGTTTTTCTTTTTTTTTTTCTTAATGTCTAATGCTCTCAAATTTTATTTGTGGGACATTTTCACCGCACTGCCAAGTTCACTGTCATTTCAGAGCAAAATTGTTCCTTACTTTTAGTTTAGACCAGTCGTTACCAAACCGAGAAGATAGAATGAGAAGAGATATATAAATTAATCATGTTGAGCCTTGAACGTTTAGACATCTTAATCAAAAACTTTGTTTTGTTTAAATGTCTTTCTTCTTCATGTTCATTTATTCACCTTTGCTAGAATGTTGTAATTTGTGCTTGAATATGCGTCGACATAGAACACTGACGGGGCAGGGGGGAGACAAAGAAGGGATGTATATACATATTCGTATACACATAAAAAACAGATAATAGGCCAAATGCAAATCCTATTATAATAGTATACAAAATGATATAATTTTCATAAATGCATTTTGAGTGCACATCAAATGTCATTCCAAGAACTTTTAATTGGGGATTAATGGATTTAAAATGCAAGCTTTGAAATGCAAAACATTTCGAATCTGAAGTCGCTTTAGGTTAAAGAACTGCATTCATTTCATGTTGTGTTGTCAAAGGTAAAGCAATATTGCTGGTCTTAAGTCAGAATAAATGTCTATATTAAACAAGTCAAGTAATAAATACGTCGAGAAAAAACTTTGTAACCCTTTTTAAGCACATCGAGCGAGCGGTGCCTAATCTCCGGAAGGTAAGGCTCTCGAGCATGGAGGTAGGTTCTTACATCCATGCTCTCGAGGGATGAGATTGAGTTAAATGACATTCACATGTTCTTTCACAATATCGTGTGAGGTTCAAGTTCAATTGGAGATGGAGTGCAGAGAGCTAAAATTTATGGTGTCGGTGTTAAATACATGAGATCTATGTATTAATGCGTGAATTAAAAACTTTGAACTCTTTTTAAGTCCATTGAGAGTGGGGACGTAAATAAGGGGGAGAGGTCCGTGCCAAAGCACCAGATTTTAGGGGCGCTAAATTGACCAAGTGTAATGTGCGCGTATAAGTATGTGTGCTTTTTTTTTTTTTGGTGTGAATGTCGTTGGGGAAGGGGGAGGGATAAGCAAAATCATGATGCAAAGAGTTCTAAAAGTAGGCCTATCATTTCGAAACGGTCTCAAAAAAAAAAAAACAACATATATATATATATTTCTATCAGTTGTTGCCAAAGAAACAAAGAAATACTTACCATGAATATTTTAACTTTTTTCCGTTCTGCCAAAAAACTCAATCTATATAATTAAAATTAGTTCATGACTGTCTGACTGTCTGTAACTACATCTCCTCTGGACTATCTATGGAATCAGGGGTCGAGGCAGGTTCTCGTTCTCATCCCTCGAGAGACTTGCCTTCACCTCGGATATAGAGTACCAATCATCTCCGGTCTGTCTCTGTATCAGAGATCGAGGCAGATACCATTACGCATTACGGATATCTTGGGAAAACCATTTAACATTTAACTCACCCGCATCCCTCGAGAGCCTTACCTTCCGGAGATTAGGCACCATGAACCTACACATGTCTATGATGTCCCCGTCCGTATGCGTATTGGGCATCTGGGTATTTTATGAACTTTTCTCCTCCATCCGTATTTCCTGTTAGCACGGAGTGTATTTTATACGGACTGGAAACTGGTTTGGCGTTTGTCGCCAACTTATTACAGTTCTACCATCAAAAAGAGCAATCTGCCTGGCAGAGTAACGAGAAGAATCCATTCATGTTCAAGAGAGGAGCAGCTGGTATATGAAATGTGCTATTTTTGTTCTCGTTCTAGTTCTTTTACAATACTTGATTTCTTCCGAACTGATGCTATATGCCAGTTAATAAATTTAGTTCATTTCAACAAACAGCGAAGCAAACATTCTGATTCGCGGACTAAATAAACGTGACAAAACGAACTTCCCTTCAACTTTCGGTCTTTTCTGCCATGCGCAGAAGCGTCAAAATATCAAAAGTCCGCGGTCGACCTGAGGCTGATGTCAGGAGGCAGAAAGCTTAAAAATATGAAAAGTGAGAGTAGACCTATTACTCTAAAACACGGGATAGTTAGAGTCAGAGTGTGATTGTAATTAAAGTTACCCAGTTTAGATCGCCGTAAAGCTCGTTCTAATAGACGTATGCCATTCAACAGCATTTGTAACGTTATCAAATCACACTATGCATCGTGATGTAATTGATATTGTGGGTGAACTAAAACCAAAGTGTAGCAGCTTAAAACAGGCCCGTCATTTCAAAATTTCCCGGGGGGGGGGGGGGGAAGGGTATAGACTCAAAGTAAATTGCACTAACAAAACAACAAAAATATGCACACACACTTAGTCAATTTAGTGCCCCTAAAATCTGGCTCCCGGGGGCACAGGCCCTCCCCCCCTTTAGTTACGTCCCAGTACGCCTTGTTGTCCTTACGAGTGCACCCTATTACCAATTCGATGCGCCCTGTAGCTATTTTAAGAACACACCCAGGTCGTTTCTAACTCCAAAAAGGTCCCCTTTTGGCCTTTGGGACTAAAAAGGGCGTGAGGGGAGGGTCAAACAAGTTGCATCAAAAAAGGTTGCGGGGCGCAATAGAAAGGGAAACAGGGCGTTGCTTCTTCCTAAGGCAACTAGTAAATTGTATTATTTATTTTAAAAAAATAACTGTTCCTTTTTCATTCGTTTCAGTTTACTCCAGAAATTCCATAAAAACAACTGAATTTATATATATTTTTAAAATTTCAGACACATTACTCTTAAGAATTGTATTCAAATATTTATAATACTACAATACCACCAGGGCAAGACAGCCGAATCTTATTTCATGTCTATCGCCACCGCTTTCTCCCTTGTTTTTCCCTTTTTTTTTTTTTTTTTAAGCAGGGCGCAACACTCTTGTCCTCGTCTGCCGCCACGCCCCCGTTACGTCCCAGTCCGCCCTACTGAACTTTGGAGTACGCCCAGCCAGGGACGTAACTAGGCCCTTTTCCAAGGGTTTAGCACCGCCCCCCTCCAAACCCAAAAAACGCACATACTTATTTTCGCACACACATTTAGTCAGTCTAGTGCCCCTAAAATCTGCCCTCCCCCTTAGTTACGTCCCAGTACGCAATGTCATCCTTACGAGTGCACCCTGTTATTAATTCGATGCGCCCTCCGGCTACTTTAAGAACTTGCTCAGCCGTTTTAACTCCAAAAAGGTTCCCATTTGGGGCTAAAAAGGAGGTTCATCAAAACAGGTAGCGGGCCGCAATAGAAAGAAACAGAGCGTTGCTTCTTCTTAAGGTAACCAGTAAAGTGTTTTTTTTTTAAAGGAACTGCTCCTTTTTTTTTTTCGTTTCAGTTTACTCCAGAAATTCATAAAAACAACTGAATTTATATTTTAAAAAATTGCAGGCACATTTCTCTTAAAAATTGTATTCAAATATTTATAATACTACAATAAAAACTAGGCGAAACAGCCGAATCTTGTTCATGTCTACCGCCACCGCTTTCTCCCTCCACCCTCTCCTCTCCCCAGCTCCCCAAAGCTCCCTTCCTAAATCCTTTTTGCCGCTCTAAACACGAGTTCAATGGGTAGACACAAGTGAGAGATCCCCCAGGAACCTCAGACAACCGCTAAATTTTGGTTACCTTCAAACAACCTTCTATTTCGCAGAAGTGACGGTGTTTGGAAAGAAGGCTGGCAGCCGCAAGACGATCTGCTGGGATCGTCAGCTGAACATACATCTTTTGTACGAGACATTATTAAAAAAAAAGAAACAGGAAAAAAAATGTGGGGGGAGGGGCGGGGGCGCACCAGCCATTTGGCCGGTTGGCCAGTCCGGCCCTAAACACCAGGAGGTTCTATTAAGAATCGAAAAACTTTCCGGTGTCATAAAGTTATGAGTAACTGAAATTTGTGAAGATGCGAATTGCGTTCCACCTTAAATTTTACTGCTTTGAATTACATCTTCAAAATTCAACTACGTTCAGTAGATAAGAAGCCACAGGTACATTTATGACCACCAAAACATACTTATGACTCAAGCCGTCTTAATAAAAAGGAATGGATCATGCTCTGCGGGAGATTGTTTGATTCTGATGCGAGCAAACAAACCAGCAATTCTTCCAGAACTAGGTAAAGCAATAATAAAACCTTCAAGTAGCGAATATTAAGAGTATGTTCCAGATAAGATAAGCTTTGTATCATCAGTGGAAGATACTAGGAGAAGATACATCGATAGCCGTAGTACTTTCGAAATTTATCTTCTGATATGACACGAAGCAAAGAGATTAAATCCGAAACTTGTGATTAACTCTTTAATTATTTCCCAAGTTTCATTCATTTACAACACCATAAACAGAGAATAAAATAATATTTCACACACACCGATGTCATCCAATGCTCCATTGCTGATCTAAGAATATTTTAATAAAAACCTTGCAAGATAGGTCCATTATTTGTGAAGGTCTCAGGGTCTCATCACCTTGAAAACCAACCAGCTTCTGAATAAACTAATCGCTTCTTAATTTTAAATTTTAATGTACTTACTGTTGCCATGCAATAATACGGAAATATGCAAAAACAGTAATCCAATTTTAACACTTTCTCCTATTATTTTCGTGTGACCCTGATTTCGTTTTTATCCCCCTCAGTCCCACCTTGTTACATAGATTTTAGAAGTCTGCACTGCAATGTATTGTTGTTGTTTCTAATGCCCCTTGGCTATCCATCAAGCTCCCCTTCGCAGAGCGACTATTAATTAAGGCAGTAAGGAGAGCCTTCCGTTTATAGATGAGCACCACAACGGTTTAAGTACGACTTGGTTCAATACGTACTTGGATGACACCAGATGGCGCCACCTTCCTTTTTGACCTAAGAGAGAAGGGAAGGGAAATTCTCCACCCTCCGGGTACCCCCGGAACTTCTGACTTCACGGATTTTACGTGCACGTATCCCCAAGTGTACATGGTGGGTCTTCAGCGGCTCAGGTATCGAACCCGAAATCCTCTGATCCGAAGCTCGACATCCTAACCACTAGGCTACCCTGTAATGTGGTAAAAATGTCTATTAACTGTAGCTCAGTAGGCCCTTGCTTTACAGTAATTTCTCTACTTCTCTCAAAAAGAAATGTCTGATTCGAATGTGTTTGGTTCGCTTATGAGTTATGACATTCTTCCTTGATTCTCTGCATGGGGGTCATAGGCGTAACTAGGGTTGGGGAAAGGGGGGGGGTCACCCTAAAAATGTACAAACTAAACACCAATAAGCAGTGCACAAGAGTTCAAAATTTACTAGTCATAAATACTTGTCATTACAGATATACTCCGTGTTTATTTCAGGCATCTCTCGGGGGGGGGGGGACTACCCCCTCGGAGCAAGTCAACTCCCCCCCTCCCCATCGGCGAAAAAAATCTGATCACAATTTTTAAAAAAAGAAAGAAAAGAGAAATTACGCTTTTAAGACATCTTCAGGCCTAATATTGAATTATGAGTTGTGCTAGTATTGCTGCTGAAAGATTATTTTTTAACTTTTAACGACATTTGTGAGCATAACAATAAATGATAATGATTACATGTGGACTTAAATAGCATAAAATTAGATTAAGGTTAAAATAGAAAAAAGATAATTAGTGCATAATAGTGAAAAATAATTAATTGACTTCTGAAAAAGGACCCGCACTTATTTATTTTAAAAGTAAATACCTAAGAAGAGTTTCTTTTAAAATTTTAATTAGAAGTGACTTTAAACCTTAATAAGCATCCGTATTTTCAATATAAAATGAAATCAATGAAACTTTAAAATCAAATTATGAAAATAAACAATCATCAAAAATAAGTTTAATCTGCGGTTTTTTACACGTTTTTATAGAAATCAAAATGTGTAATATCACACTTCTTGTTATCCCCCCCTTGTCACAATTTCTCGACCCCCCCCCCCCCCGCCGCCGCACTCGAAGTAGTGTGACATCATCCCCTATAAAGTTAAAAAACGAAAAAAGGAGGATTAATAAGCAGTTTCTCAGCATGGGAGGAAGAAATAAAAAGTTGAAACTAAAATTGCAAAAAAAAAAAAAAAAGAGGAGGGCGCAGCTAAAATATTATTTCGATAAAATTACATAAAAATAATCATACCTTTCCTGCTTCAAGGTTACTTCCCAAAATAGGACAAAATACTTTCACCTTTTCTTTTACTCATAATCAAAATTTGTGCGCAGGCGAGCAAAGGAGACTTTTGCAAGGTCAAACAAGGTCTCTGTTTTATTGTGCAAAATGGTTGAGAAAAAAAAGAGAATATGATTCGAGGAGAGGCATCCGCAAAGGGGCAAGAGCCCTCCCCCCGCCCCCCTTGTCGGAAGCGTTTCTATGTTGATTCGATTTTACGAATTGCTAGTTTAAAAAAGAAAATAAAAGAACTAAGATTTGTCCCAGCAATAACAGCACAAACATCCATATCCCGCAATCGTAGAAGGATTAGGCATTAGCTTACTTCCACAATATGGGTAGTTAGAGTGTCGCCATTTCCACGAATGTAACCTTCGGGCAAGGATGGACAAAGCACCAAACTGTTGTACGTATATTTATGGCAGATGTGGTTCCATGAGGCTCGCATTTTGCGAAAAAAGGATCACTATATTTCCTGTTTTTGTGTGGTCGGGTGATTAGAACCATATGCAGTCCTTAGGCAAGGAATCAATCCGTTATCTGTTGATGACACGCGGGACCTATCGTCTAGAGAATTGAGAGAAAAAAGGGTCTTTTTTTGAGTTCTGGTTTGTAGGCCCTAGATGTTTGAAGCGCCGTCTTGTCGTTTCCCCATTTGTAAAACAGAGGACCCCCCCCCCCCTCCCGCTCCCAAACAGGAAAAAGAACAAAATCTAATTATTATTTTTTTTTGTTTAAATTTTTTTTTCAGACAGGTTAAAAGTTTCGAAAGTATTTCGGGGGGGGGGGGGGGGCTCGGGTCCGTTGCCCCCCCCCTTGCTTAAGGCTTTGCCTACAACACCAATTTATCAGAAAACAAACCTCCATCAAAGAGGAGAATATTTTCCAGGAAACTGGTGCGATTGTGTTCCCAAATTGCTGCCTTTGGGTAAAAAAGACATCAAGAAGGTAAGAAAACCATCTGGAGTGATTGAAAGGATCTCTGCTGTCTGTCTGGGTGTGGTACGGTGATTGAAGCCACCTTTCGCTGTAAAATTCCTAAAGGTGATAAGGGGGTTGATTATAACCAGATGAAAAGTCCTCTGTAATATGAGCTACGTACTTTGGTCATGATCACAACCCTTCAGAAAGAGGAAATAAAATCATATGCATATGTGTTTATTTTTCTTAGGGAAAAAATAGATATGTGCTTTGCAAGGCGCAGCCAGAATTTTTTTTGTGTGCCTAATAAATGTGCCTAAATAACTAAATACAAAATAGGGGGGGGGGGGTTGAATCCCCAAAACCCTCCCCTGGTTACGCCTATGGCAGAAGTCACTTAAAATTATGTTTATAATCCTTTAACATTACTGTTATTAAACTGAAAAGGTAAGTTAGGGAAGGAAAATGCTACGCATTTTGATACTAAATGAGTGATGCCATGAATCTGAATTTTTCAACTGCAGAAACTGAAGCACATGGCTCTCACAGCACGTTGGTAAAAAAGAAAAGAAAGACATTGCACATCTATAACTATTTTGCGATTTTCTTTCAAGCTATAGACGATACAAAAGGCTATCCCGTTGCGTCTTAACCCCCCCCCCCTTCCCAACAAGTTTACATCCCTCGGTTTTCTCGGAATTTTAGAACCAAAAGAAATAGCAACCCCTCCACCAATTCCGAGAAACTCCAGTTCAACTTTGGCTACAAGTGCAGACTCGCCCCTAAATGACGATTGACAGATGCATCCCGCCTTATCACGTGACTCTCCGTTTCAGTTTCAGTTTCTCACGAATGTGAACTAGTGGTGGACCGTGCTCCAGGCCCCGAGAGTCTTGCCCGTTCTTCTCCTTCAACGTCCATCTCCACGATTTTGTCCGAGGAAAGAGATGAGGGGAATTCCACAGCTTGTCTCCTATGTTGTTCACACGAAGTAAAAAAAAAAAAATTCCCACAAGCCGATTAACTTGACATAATTTCCACCAAGTGGAGGAACAAAAATGAATAAATAACTAAATACCCAATGGGGGGGGGGGGGGGGTTGAACCCCCCAAACCCCCCCTGGTTACGCCCTTGATGGGGGTCGAGCATGTGGTTCCAATATTTTTCATCCCCCTCCTATATTTATCTCAAAGTGTCACACTTCAGACACTCCATTACCTCTCCTTTTCCTAGTCATCTGTGACCATGGCGGTGGAGTCGGATGGAAAAGCAGCGATGGATCCAGTAATTTTAACAGGGTTCGTTTTTTGTGAATTTAAATAATTTTGTTGGTAAAACTCAAAGTTTAAACATACAGTGACTAAAAAAATATTATTATTTTTTGCCGCTTATTTACTAAACGATTCTGTAAAAAGTACGATTTTCTAACTTGAAATTTTGTGAAGGGTCCGTTTTGATTGATTGGAATTTAATGAAGGGTCCGTTTTGATTGATTGGAATTTAATGAAGGGTCCGTTTTGACTGATTGGAATTTTGTGAAGGGACCGTTTTAATTGATTGGAATTTTCTGACGGGTCCGTTTTGGTTAGTTAGAATTTTGTGAAGGATCCGAAAACAGACCTGAATTTTCTGGCATGATCAATGCAAAAGTGCCCGATTCCGACTGCGACAAGCTCAAATATATATATATATATATACATATAATCAAAAGTTAATAACGTGAATCAAACTGTGAAAAGGCACACGAGGCAGCACACTTAGACAGTTGCAAATATATGTATGAAATAGAGAATATATATATTAAAAAATTAGTGGGTATGTGAAAAAACAACAATTAAATAGAAAAGGCTGAACGTGGGAAATCAAATATAAATATTCAAAAATGAAAAAGAGCCTGCCTCTTCATCAGTGGGAGGGAGCAGGAAGCATATATAACGAAATATTGTCATTGCAGGTATATGCTTCCTGCTCCCTCCCACTGATGAAGAGGCAGGCTCTTTTTCATTTTTGAATATTTATATTTGTGATTTCCCACGTTCAGCCTTTTATATTTAATTGTTGTTTTTTCACATACCCACTAATTTTTTAATATATATATTCTCTATTTCATACATATATATATTTATGTATGTATGTATAAATAAATGGTGATCCCCAATTTGAGTTTCTTAACTTTAATTTAATTTTAAAAATGCACAAAATTTAATATTTTCCTAGTTATACTTTTATTAATCGAATATTTAGCATAATTTATTCAATATGCAGGGGTGGTAGCAGTAAGGATTAGCATTTCCTGAACTTAAAAAAAAAATTCCTGAACCTTGAAATTTTTTTTTTATAGGTACTGCATTTTCTGGCATATAAGACAAAATGTGATTTATCTGGTCGAAATTTAGGTAAGCTACTTGATTCAGATATAAACGGAAAAAAGTACTTATTTTAACAGGAGTCGCAAGGAAAATATATAAAATATAGGAGAACGGGAAAATGATACAGAAAAGGGAATACTATTTTAACAAAATGTGTGGATAATTTTAGAAATAATATAATTACATCTAAATAATCATCAGAATGATAAAGAAATTGCTATTAAAATTACTTACATGCGTTTGATTCACTCCTTTTGCCCACATCAATTTATTATTTCCTGCATCAATTATTGCTTTTGCTGCTTCAATATTTTTCATTTTAATCATGTTTGCAGTATTTTATTTCCTTCATCTATTATCACCTAATTATGCAACTAGTGCAAAACACGCCAAATTTCGGATTCGAGGGTCTTGCGTAATTGATTGTGTTGAAACTAGAACTTGTTTTAAAAAATAAGTCAAATAAGACTGCAAGGAATTAAAATGCAAGAATAAATTTATTGCTTTTATTCTTTACAAAACAAAACAAAAAAAAAAAAAAAACATTTCCGCAAAAACGAACCTTGTATGAATATCGCGTTTGCAAAAATGAAACAACACATCATAGCTACACATCCCCGATTGTAAGTACATTTCATTTCCGTTCTTTTAAAAATATTTTTGTTTAAAACTCCGCAGCTAAACGTTCCCGATTTTTTTTCTGAAGGTAGGGAGGTTGACTCACACGAGGGGGTTTCCGTTTATTTGATTGAAAGTTGGGGGTTCCGTTTACATACGGTAAGATTTTGATAAACTTAATAACAGAGCTAAAATGCAAAAAATACGATCCTTGTACAGAATGCAAAAAGATTGCGCAAAGATAGGAACGCATCCGTTTCTTATTTGCTTGCATGTAGAAATTAGGCCTACTTAAAGTATTGCATTTTTTAAGAAATGTATAATGCTGCAATTAAAAGTAAAACAAAAATGAGTTCGGAAAATTTAGGATTATGGAGTCAAAAGAATTCGGCAAAAATAAAAAAATCGGAAAATTTCCGATATTTCCGGAATTTTACCACCCCTGTATCTAAGCCAAACAAGCGTCATACTACAATAAATCACAAGCAAACTATTAATTTAGCTACAGAAATACATTTTATTGAATTCTTGTATGCTTAACATGAGCAAACTATCAATGTTTAAACTATTTTTATTTTCTATATTCTTTTATGCATAATTTATGAATGAATTACTATGTTTATATTCAGCACAAAATGAAATTTTCCAGCATAAAAATGAAATTTTTCAGTTAAGATACAATTCATTTTAAAACAGAAAAATTTCAGAGTATACTTGTACTTGGTTCTTGATATAAAATTTAAGTTTCTTTATGGCATTAAATCAATGATGAAAGTTAGGATTTTTATGAAAAGATATTAGTTTTAAGCATATGAAATGCTGAGAAAAAAGTTGATCCTTGAATGATCCTATTTATTTCAAATTTACCCTAACAATGTTTGAAATGAAAAACCGTTTTTCAAGATTCGAAAACCTGACTTTCGTATGCAGTCTTTGATAATGTAAGAAAACATTTACTTACTCAGGGCAATTACGGTCGTCATTTAAGATAGTCAAGTTATCAAAACATGTTTACCAGTTATTGGTGTATTGTTTTTATTTTATTTATTTTAGAAAGTCATTTAATGACGTTGCTGTATAATTTTTCTGGAAACAAATATTTTAAATGTTTTAGTCGAATTTTGACTTCAGATATTAGGTGCATTTTCCAAAATGTTAAGTGCATGTTTCAACTTTAATGGCATTTTTTTGGGGTCATTTTTGGAGTGTTTTTAGAGCACATTCAGGGATTTTTCAGGTCATCAACTTCCAGGGCAAGACAATAATGAAGAATAAGCCTTTAACATGACGCAAAAAAGAGACAAATGTATAACGCAAAGTGAAAACAGACATTAAGTAAGAAGTGTCAGTAAAAAAAAACTCTGATTCGCGGATTCAGTTCACCTGGTGTCGGAGTCAACTTGTTTTTAAGTGAATCCGGTTCTGCAGCTCTGCTCGTGGCACAATTTAGGACAGAATTCTTAAAAACTTTAAGACATTTTCAGGACACTAAATGAACAACTTACAACCGGATATCCAGTGTCCCTTGCATGATGAATCCGAACCGGATATGCGGGTTTGATGCTGAAAACCTGTAAATTAATTCTATACTTATCTTTAAACATCCCACAGCTTCCAAACATATAAAAAGTTTGTAAATTACATATATTTATCAAAATTTCTCAATTAATTACATTTAAGAAACTAAATTTGACAAGCCAGGTAAATGGATCTTTTGTGCAGTGGCTGGATTGGTGTCTGGATATTTAAAAATCAGATGGATGCCGGATATGGGATATCCGGGGCCTTCTAGGAGGACTGCTCCCGTTTGTTCCCGCCTGTCGGGACAAATGTCAAAAAAGTAGGATATTTTAGGGCATAATTTGAAAAATTAGGAATTTCAGGAAAATCAGGACTCTTGACGCCTGCACTACATTATATAAAGATATGCTACTTCAAGTTCAGAAACAAATCACTAAGTTTTAGAACATAGTTCACTTTTTATTTTAAAACTTAATACTTAAAATATTAATACAAAGTAGCAGTACAGTGAAACCTCCTTTAAGGGACACCTCCGAAAAAGGGACACCTCTAATTAAGGGACACTTTTTCTGGTCCCAATTCCTTTGAATAGGGACCGCAATGTATTTATCTCTGAATAAGGGACACTATATTTAAGGGACAGTCACAGAGAAAAATTTCTAAAATTCAAGTTATATAGATAATTTACTGGAAATTGAAGTTTTTTTTTCAAAAATTTAACTTCTGAAAGTACTAGCCTGATTCCTAGAATCATGACCAAAGAAACACTGATATTTTAAAGTGCTAGCCAAAACCTACTTGTAAAGGCTTTTCCCTCTCTTATACTATGGAAAACATGTATGCTCAGCATTGACCGACAGTATCCGGCTACCAAGAAGTTTTTGATGCAAGGATTGGAAAAAGTGCACTAAATACAATTTATACTGTATTGCCCAATTACACACTTTAAAACAAATCCATCTCATAGATTACTTCAAATACATTTCTGTAAGCTACAAAACTTTGCCAATACGACATTTATGCTAAAATTTTAGTTTTTTAAGGAACAAAATGTAAATTTCAATAATTTCAACTTACTATTTGCATGCATGAAACATTTTCAGTATTTTAGCTTAAATGGTAACACATGTTTATTATTAAAAAGGTGAACCAAGTTAATACACTATGCGCGTATGCATCAATTTATGAACCTCTGAAGAAGGGACACCTCTATTTAAAGGACAAAATTTCCGGTCCTCTTAGTGTCCCTTATTGAGAGGTTTTACTGTATTTTGGAATTAGAAAAATTTTGATTGAAACCTATCTTTACGTTTAATGAAACCTTATCTTTACGTTTAAGCTTACATAAACCTTATCTTTACGTTAACCACAGGTCACGGCAAAAATTACTAGGGTCTGTTTACGGAACTTTTACAAAATTCCAGTCAACCAAAACTAGGGTTCCCCAAAGTGGCTCCATTGGATTTTCGGGCAGGTCCCCTTGAAAAACCCCACGATTTTGATAAAGTTGGTTTTTTCAGAATTTACCGTACTTACTTTTGCAACATTTACTTCAGAAACAGAAATAATGTTATACTTATAATTTTTCTCACTAACAAAACTTGAAATTGCCATTTTCCTTTGTTGACAATTTTGATCTTTTATATAGATACTAGAGGCACCCGTACGGCGTTGCAGGGCTGAATTTTTAAAACGTCGCCCTAAGGCGCTCTCCTTGCTAAGACTATAACAAATATTGATAGCGGCATAAAGCCTGCAGTGTTTGAAAAACGTTGTGTGTCTATTTGCCAAAAAAAAAAAAAAAATACATTAGACATTGTCAGTGCTTGAAAATGTCATATAACATGTAGAAAGATCAGTTAAGAAAACTTGCCTGTATTAAGAGATTAAAAAAAAACGTCGTCTGCATATAATTAAATGATATACTGTAAACCATACTTAAAAAACGTATACACAATTTCTTGAGTATTCTTTATCGCCGGTTTATCAACAACGACTTCACTTTGTAGCGTGTCGTCATTCACCACGTTATTTGAAATCTAGAATAAACTATATGTCCGTAAACTTTTCCAGGCAATATTTATTTAAATGCTATTGCTAGACCAAGGAAATCGTTAAATCAGGGAAACAGAAGTTTTATCAAGTTCAATCTCGACTTTAAAACCAATTGCCAATTTGAGAAAAACATAAAATAGAAAATATGCTTTATTATTGTTTGATATGCTTTATTATTGTTTTATCTTTATTAAACTGACTTATTTTGAAAAATAAGTTTTATATTGAAATTAAGTCGACACTATTCACCCGGAGTTGAGGAAACTCCTAATTATTATTTTTGGGTCAAGGTAAGCTTTAAGAAAACAAACTAAAAAGCTTATACCTGGCATTCTTACTGACTTCGAAACTTCGAAGAAATTTCATCTTGTACAAAAAAAAATCAGTGCTTTCGATCGATATATTATATTAATATGTGCAAGGTTTTTTCACCCCTATATTGGGGAATTTATGTGGAAATTTGCGTAAAATTGGTATAAAAAATGAACTACCAGTCAGATTTTTTTTCTAACGGGTCTATAAATCTTCCTCTTGAATCGCCCTGTCTATTGATGAAAACCGCATTAAAATTTGTTGCATACCTTAAAAGATCTCAGCATGCAGACCAGGCTTGGAGTAATCGCGATTACGTAATCGTAATCGGCTGTAATCGATTACATTTTGACAAAATCGTAATCATAATCGTAATCTGACAGTGGCATCTTCTTATAATCATAACCGAAATTGTGTAATCCCGTAATCCCTTTTCTCCCGTAATTTTAATCGTAATCTTAAGGAAAAAATCCGTAATCTGCTGGTCCTATAATCGTGTAATCTTGACCTGCTGAAAGCTGAAATTTTTAGTTCTACCATTGAATAGAAGAGATAAGATTACAAGAAAAAGGATTCAAGCTGTGTACTGAGGCGACCTATCCTATCCTAAGTGGTTTGTAACCTACGGGCGATCATAATATAAAAGGTTCTGTGTGGCGGTCGCAGACCCTTGATGGCAGGACCATATAGTCTGCCAGAAACGCTTCTTGTCCTGCTTGTTGCGGTTTCTCAGAATTCTTAATTGCGGCTCCACTTTCCCCGGGGAATGGCTGCTGGAGAGCCCGAGAAAAAAGGGTCTAGATACAGGACTTCTGGATATGTCACTCGCATCGCCTTGGGGCTCTCAAGGGGGTCTCCTCGCGTCGTCCGGTTTCGGTTAAAAGAGCGGTAATCTGTCCGCAAGTCAAAAAGATTTCGGGGTAGATAAGAAAGGGGAAGCACAAATTACCCCTTCAAAACATATGCAAACGGTTGAGCAATAGGCGAGAGTCTGGAGCCGGCATGAAATGGACGCCCCATTTTCGCTTTCAATATTCGAAGCAGACTGCCCCCCGAAAATCTAGTGGAAAGAGAATGTCACGAAATGCCTTTTGGCGTTTTTCTCCTTTCTTTAACGGCGGAAGTGAAGAATTTTTCCAAAGAATATCACATTTACACTTCAGCAATTTAGGAGTAGGTGTTACATGATGCTCTATGCTTATGTATGAAATCTTAATCCTGGAAACGTGTGATTATTATTGTTTTTTTAAATATGTTCTTCGAATATTTAAAAAAATACATACATTTAAATCTTAAATTTATTTATATTTTAATGCTAATATTCTTTTTAATTAATAGGCATGTACAAGAAAAAGAGATTATGTTCAGACATTCTCATAATTGTTTTTTACTTGCATGAATTCATATTTAGGAATTACTTTAAACAGTTAATTATCTTTTCCTTCTTAGAATTACCTCAACTGAATTTTGTATTTCAGTTTAATCTTGTACGTTAAATTTGTATTGTAAAATTACTTGCCCTTTATTTTTTTATTAAAACAGTTACATGGAAAAAAAAATTCCCACAAGAAATCATATTAAAATATTATAGTCATTCATATTATAGTAATGATTAAACTTTGTGCAAAGTAATAGAAATAAAATTTCACGTTAAATTAAAGCACAAATGAGCATTAAAACGCAGACATATGTTTCGGGATCGCTTGGAATCCCGCATTGAAAAAGGGATTCCAAGCGATCCCGAAACATATGTCTGCGTTTTAATGCTCATTTGTGCTTTAATTTAACGTGAAATTTTATTTCTATTCATATTATAATTATTCTTCATATTACATTTTAACGATGACTAATTTTTTAAGAGTTATTTGAATGTTCATGTTCAAATTTTTTGAAATTATTCTAAAATGCAGCATTTATTTTCAAAGGATTATTTATCTCTTACACTATCTGAATATTTTGTTATCTCGTGCAATCCATACACCTCTTATAAGTGATTTCATACAGAATCATACAAAATTATTATTTACAGTAAATTAATTGGTGTTATGTGAAATATTTGCACAATTTAAACTAGAAAATAAATACAATGGAGAAATATACTACATTTTTAGAAATTGCGGCCAGCTAAAATTTTGATTGTATGCACACAAAATAACAATGAACCAGGTAAATCACTTATGCATTATATACATTTAGTGCATCGTCTTTTTTTATATACAAAATACGATCAATGTAGTTATCCCTCACATGAATTTTAAAAGTTCGGAATGTGCCTTTCCTGATTTTATATATATATATATTACAAATTTCTCATTTCTGCAACGACGTCATAATTCAAGAACTGTGATGTTGAAATTATTTCATACTAATTGCATTCATCATCATTTCAGTTATCTCTTAATAAATCAAAAATTTAATTAACAATCATTACTTTTTGATTTGTGACACTATTGCAAAAATGAGTTGTATGCATAATATCGGATAATTTTATGCTAATCTAATCGTAATCAAAATCGTAATTGGATGTCATAATCGTAATCGATTACATTTTTCAACGACTGTAATCGCTTCCGTAATCGTAATTACTTTTTAGCAAAGGATTACAATCGTAATCGTAATCATAATCTCTCAATTTCTCCCTTTGTAATCGTAATCGTAATCGATTACGTTTCTTTGTAATCGACTCCAAGCCTGATGCAGACACAGGAAGCGACTTTACTTTATATTCTTTTAAGATTTCTTAAAGATATTTGTAGATAAACATTATATATTTTTCGAGATTTTAAAAATTTTATTTACTTCTTTCTTTTTTATTCAAAATTTACTTGAAATTAGACAAAATAGTGAACATATGTGATATTTGCAGTGTTTCTTAAATTGCACCCATCCTCAAATATATACATCATATTTCCTGTGCTTTTATATGCAAGAGTTATTGACCAATAACTAGTAGTTTAATACAATTCCACCATTATTTCCAATTTCTTTAGTCAATAAATTTTATTTTATGTGATATTAAAAATGTTTATGATTTATGTGCTCCCTTCCCCTATACTTTTTGAACTATACATTGTGGCACAATTTGCTGCACAACAAACTTGTGTAGCATGTTACAAAAACTTCTTTAGTATATGTATGTGTTTTGGAATTATAAAGAACCCTTCTCAATGAAAAAAGTATTCACATATTTTATTTCTAAATAGAAACAAATGTTTTCTTCTTAAGTAATCATATTTTAGTAAATATAATTTTTGATAATATTTTATATACAAATTTAATTCTTTTAAAATTTAAATTAAATTCTAGTTTTTCTCTTTAATTTCCAATTTTTTACATTATATGTGAACAAAATTGCATGATTTAAAAATGGTATGAAATGTCAAAATAACCAAACAGTAGTTTGGTACAATGTTTAATTAGAAATTTAAATTTAAAAGCCTACTTAAAAAACCCAGTCTTTTCCTCAAAAACCCAGGCGGGCTGGGTTTTTTCAAACCCTGATTAAAAACAGACCCTTTCACAAAAGTCCAGTCAATAAAAATGGACCCTTCACAAAAACCCAGTCAATCAAAATGGACCCTTCACAAAATTATGATTTACCAAATTATAACTTTCTCAAAATAATTTATTAACTAAATGACAAAAGCAAGTTCAAAATATCAATACTGTTATTCCAAAATTTCTATTTTCATTGAAATATCAAACACTTTTCACAAAATTATTTGATTTTTCAAAAATCTTTTTAAAATCCCCAAAAAAGGACCTTGTGAAAAATGCTGAATTGACCCATGTGAACACAAAATACTCTTTTAAAACAGATTGAGCTTTAAAAAAAGAGATCTCAATATAAGTTTTACTTAATGCAGTAGCATCACTAAGAAGGGAGGTAAGGGGAGGGGTGGCTTATAAAACTGTTTTTGGCACTGTTGGGGGGCACATTTAAATGAAATAAAAAGTTTTGTGAAAAATTTCAGACAAAGAAATCCTGAATTATACAATTTTACTGATGCTATTTTAGCGTATCACTAAAAATAAATGTAGTTTACTGAAAGTTACACCTAATAAATAAAATAGCATTTCGTTCATTCTTTTTTTGCACTACTGAAAGAAATATAAACTGCAAGAGTACAAATTTATGGCTTTTCTTTTTTTGTGTGTGTGCGGGGAGGTGGGACACCAGGGTTCGTGATTTTTTTGATTTAAAAAAAAAAAAAAAAAAATCGGATTTTTTTTAAAAATACCTTAAATATTTTGGATATTTATTATGATAAATCCATAGAAACAATATTGCATGTTAATCAATATGCAAAAACATACTTTAAGCTTTTTTCACAGCAATAAATATTTTTTAATAATGATAATAATAAACAAATTTTAATATAAATGCATGGCTCAAATGAAACTTAACCCTACCAGGAATAAAAGTACACTCATAAGTATAGAGAAAATGAACAAATTTAATCTGAATTATTTTGCTATTTAAAGCTGAAAAAAGTAACAATTGTATGTACTTAATTTTTACATCAAGTGTACTTTAACCATTTTTTTATTTTATAAATGAAAAAGCCTGAAATATTTTTACCCATTTAGTAAAATCATATGCTCACACCATTACTGAAAACTGAAACTTTTTTTTAATCAAATAGCTTTATTGCAAACTTCTATGATAAAAAGTATTTTAGAGGAAAAAAACCTTAAGCTATTAGGGGACATGGATGGAACTTTAAGGATACATATTCTAAATTCCAACAATTGCTGCTTTAAACACTATCATTCTAAATTATTTACTGTGTGGCATTTATTAAATTGATCTAAAATACTATTGTTAAGATAAAGAACACAGAATGGTTCATGATTATTATGAATTTTAATTTGAATGATTGAATGAATTATGCTTTGCGGTTAAGACGCTTGAAAAATAAGAGTAATATTGTAAAATTAAAAAAATTGTAATTAATTCTAAACTTATGAAATATGTTATGCACACAGACAGATGGGCCTAGGAAGTTTTGTTTGAAATAGTGGTTGTAATTGCAACATATTTCATTTTTATAACACTTTCTAACATTGTAAACTTGATGATTTTTTTGAAAAAAAGTCACTTGATTTAAATCAATGATTTTTTTAAAAAAATCACTTGATTTAAATCGTGATTTAAATCATGGTTTAAATCAAGCTGATTTAAATCAACGAACCCTGTGGGACACTAAAAATAAGATGCTTATCTAGCATGTTTAATGCAAATGCCAATAGAATTTTAAAAATAAATATAAAGGATTTAAAAAAAAAAAAAAAAAAAGAATATTTGCTGATTCTACTTAAAAATTTTTTTTTTAAATCAAGATGCTTGATGTCACACTTTTTGTTACTACTCCCTTCTTTCTGTCTGACAAATTCACAATTTCTTTTTCCCTAAAAGTGTGACAAAATTTATTAAGAGCCCGTATCTATCTATCTATCTATATATATATTGTTTAGCATTTTTGACAAAATTTACAAAAATCATTTTTCAAGATATTTTTTTTGCTAGAAATTGATATTACATAACTTTTAAATTTAAACAAACACTTAAAAATAAAGCTGAATATAAAAACTAATTAGAACTTCTAAAATTATAAATCATGAAAATATTCTTAAAAATGCTCAATTTTAAATATATTATCAGTTGAAATTTAAACTTGTATAATCATCTTTTTTTTTTATTAAGTAATTATTTTGTATTCATTTCAATTTTAGCTGCGTGAATTCACATTTTTCACGTGGCACACTAGAATATTGCGATGCAGAAATTGCTACTTTGTCCCACCCTAATATATATACATATAAAGACAGTTATGAGATACACCCCGGAGAAAATTCTGATTGAACTACTGAACCTGGGTGCATAAATAAAAAGGCTTGGACTTTTAATTAGCCTAGATTTAAATTCCATGAATGCTTTTTCACACTAACCAATTAAAAATGACTAAATTCTTTCTAGAAATGGTAAGAGATCTTTTTCTAGAAAGAATTCCATCATTTCATCACTCTTCCCTACTGTAAAAGTCCAAATCATAAAACTTCTTACACCCATGACTGTCAGATTGTATTTTTAATAGTTAACAAACTTCACTTTTCTGTATTTAAAGATGTTATACATCATTTTCACTACTTTGGGTCAATCAACATATACTATACATAAACAAAATCAACAAATGCTATACATAAACAAAATCAACAAATGCTATACATAAACATGAAGCTTTATTTACATAGAAGTCATAAAATACATATCTAAAAATTGTATAACTTTCTTGCCAGAAAATATAAATGTACACCTTAAATGATACATATCATTACTTATATAAAAATGCATTAGATATTGCATTTTCACATTAAAAAACACAATATTTATCAGCATTATGAAATAGTAATCAAAATACTGAACTACCATTTCAGAAATTGGGAGAGAGAAAAAAAAAGAAGGTTTCTGATTTAGAAAAGAAAGAGGGAAATAATGTGTGACAGGAACTTATTAGAGATGATTAAATTTGTTATGTATCAGGTTTATGGAACAACACCTCTAAATTCAATTGCAGCATATTAGCATTTCAAAGATAACCTTTTGAGACAAAGCAGCAACAGATTTTTTGCCATTATTTCCATTTCTTAATGATAAATTTCACAGATTTTTCAACTGAGATGATACAGCTTCTAAAACTTTTTCACTTGTACCTAGAAGAAAAAATTAACATACTGTAATTAGTATACTATAAAATTTCCAGGCCACAAGCCTACCACTGGTGATAATTGATCTTATACATTAAAATCCGAGAGTAAACAAACATATTTATCTATCTATATATCTATGTCGCACTATCTCTCGAACGGCTGGGAGCTACAAGTTGAGTGAGGTATTAAAAAATTCATAATTTTCCAACAAAGTCATTATGCTATTCTCTTCAATGTGAGACTTTAATTAGTGGAGATATTGATTAAAAACACAATAATTTTAAAAGTTTGATAGCCATTTTATTTTATCTGCCTGTTGCCATTTCCACAAACAGTTTCTGTATTAAATAATCAATATAAATGCCATTTCAACGAATGAAATTCTAATCAACGTTTTTAGTATTTTGAAGCATTGATGTATTTCTGCGCTTTATAGTCAAGTTGCGTGAATTTTGAGTAGGGATGTAACGAATATTCGGCCTGGCCGAATATTGATGGACCATTCGTCCGAGTAGTTCTGCTATGGTAGAAATGTAAAAAAATTAACAAATTAGCGGATTTTAGATGTTTGAAATTATATTATAGTTATTGCAAAAGAGCACTTTAGCATATAGTTTTAATAAGAAAAAAATATTCTAAATTATTTTTATTTAACATTATTTTTAGGTTTGGCTGAACAAAAACAGATTTGGAAGTTATAATATTGTATTTTATACGTAGGATTTGCTCCCAAAAGCTGTCAATAGTCTATTTTAATGGAGAATAAGAGACTTTTTAGGGGTAGATCCAGAAGTTTTTAACAGGGTGTAACGTTTTGTGAATTTTAAGAAGATTTTCATGAAAAATCAAATTCTTGTGTGAAAACTGAAAATTTAAACATATATTGATAAAAAAATTTATTACCATTTGCCTTTTTTGTAATAAACAATGATGTAAAAAGTGCGATTTGGAAACTTTGAATTTTGTGAAGGGGTTGTTTTGATTGATTTGAATTTTGTGAAGGGTCCATTTTAATTAATTAGAATTTTGTAAAGGATTCATTTTGATTAATTGGAATTTTGTGAAGGGTCCGAAAACTGACCTTGATTTCCTCTGGCATGACCCCTATTATTTTGTCATTATAACAAAATGGAAGTCGGACTTTTTTTGGGTAGACTGATTTATTGCGAATATTGGGTAAGAGCGAAAGCCTAGAAGATAACATGAACATTTAGATAGCATAAGTTGTTAGGGTTTTTGAAAATAAAGATATATTCCAGTTAAATGCATTAAAATTTAATAGATCCTTTAAAATTAGGTTTGTAAAAAACCCATAAAATAAAATATTAACTTTTAAAATATCTTCATAAAACTATTTTAAGCAAGGTAAAAGTTCACTAAGCAATACTATTTATTTAAATTTAATGAAATAATTAGTAAAATAATGCTGATACTTACATTAAAACCTGTCATTTCTATTCCACTTGTGGGTGAAATTCTCAGTTTTATTGCATTCAAAACAACACAGAAAATACATTAATTTTAAATAGTTTTAGATTTTTAACAAACAAGAATTAAATCATACGTCATAGATTAATGTGTGGAATTGGTGTTTAACTTTGTGAATACTTTTAAATTTGACAAACACTTTCTATTAGAAAGATTTTCTAGAAATTTTAAAATTTGGCCGCCTAATACTCGGTATCTGGCTATTCTCCCAAATCGCTAATCTTTACATCCCTAATTTTGAGGCATCGCTGGTACCATTCAATATTTCGTCTAAGAAAATATTAACTAGTGTATAACCAAAGAAATCTAGAGAGAGACTAAATATTATTCCTGGTAAATTTGATGAGCAGACATTATTTTTTGAGTTGATTTGCTATCTCTTTCAAGCGAGCAACAAACTGTTTTTTGAAATTTTGGATCCGAAGAAAGTTTCTATCTCTCTCTCAACTGAACTGTGACCTAAAAACATTACTCAGGGTTCATACTCAAATAGCCAAAAAAATTTCCATGAATTTTCCAGATAGATCAAAGCAGAATTCCAGGTTAACATTCTAAGTTTGCGCTTATTTTTGTCTACGACAGCAATAACGAAGAAGTATCAAAATCCAAACAAGGATGTCCCGCCGAACACTTTTTGAAATTATTATTATTTTTTTTGGTAATCTGACATCACAACGAGCGTAGGTTCCCTCTAAGCGGTCCCTAATAAGGGAAAAAATTCCTGACTTTTCCAAGTTTTTGTGAAAAATTTACCTTTTCCCCCGACTTTCTCATGATTTTTACAAAGGATATCAAATTCCATGACTTTTCCAGGTTTTCCATGATTTCCAGGTGGAGTATGAACCTTGATTACTGGAATAGCAATTTGTAAGAAATGTGAGGCAACCTGTCATTTGCTCAACAAGTAATACTATTTGAAAACAACATAACTCAAAATTAGAGTGAAATGAATTTCAAAATGCAGCAAATATTAATATAAATTATAAAAAGCTAAAAATGAAAACAGATACCTGTTTCACTTGACAGTTGCTCAAATTCACGCATAGTAGCTGTTGAATGCCGCTGAAGAAAATCAATTTCACCAGGACTTAAATCATCTCCTAACTTTTTCAATGCAAAGAGGATTTCTATTTTTTGTTCATTAAGAGTGTCTTCAGATAATTTTCCTAATTTTGTTTCCTGTTGCAACTGAAATTGCAAGATGACAACTTTTAGCAGGCTGATAAATACATTAATTAAAGAGAAAAATAATGTTTTATATTTACATATGTTACACATGTAGTCAGGGTTACCCACCCCACCTCAGAGCAATGGCACGCCCACTAAAAAGCTACAAAACTGATCAAAATTGAAGACCCCTTCCAAATTGCCCTAACAGTCGGCCAAGACCACCCCAAAACCTCCTAAAAACACTCCTTAATAATTTAAATTTCCCCATGACCTCCCCTCAATGGGCACCCCTGAAGTAGTACAAAGGCTGAGCACCGGCAAATTGAATCGGCCACTTTAATTAATCATATTGTCAAAAACAGAACAAAATTCAAAATTAGCGTGAAAAAACCGCCAGATTTTTTAATCAAACGCATATAGCTAACCATTTCCCACAATCACATCTTTTTCTTTTCTTAGCGTTCTTTCCGTAAAATGATCTCCTTTTTCTGTTAAGAATGGAGAGTGGGTGTTACACACTTGTAGTGAGATTTCTCAGAAAAAGCCAAACAACATGTGATGGAAAGAGACACCGAGTCTAGGAGGATGCCGAGTCCTAGGTTCTAGTCCTTTGTCACTAGAGATTAAAGGAATTCTTGTGGTGCCTGCTTGCACCTGCTCAACATGGCAAAAGGCAAGAGGCTGAAACAAAAATGAGAGACGCTCCTCGGACTCACTGGGGAAGGGTAGGAAGGTAGTGACTAGTCCGAAGGAGAGGGGACAATGTCCTTTGATTGCTAAATTAATACTTTGATTAAAATCATAGGAATGACATCGGAGCAAAGAGGTGCGGATTATGAGGACTACAGATTGGTTTACGACATCGAAAAAAGGATGTCTAAATTAATGACTGCCTCTTCTAAGCAATCAAAAATAAATACATTTTTCAAACCTCAAGTATGCTAAAATTTGAATTTTTAATAGTTTTTCATATTGTTTTATTTTTTATTTTTTGAAAATTTTAAATATTCAACAAATGTATTTCAAATAAACAGCATACTTCTTATATTTTGCAACTGTTAGTTAAATGAAGTTTTCTTAAATACTATGTAGCACTTTCTATTAAAAAAAAACACTAAATTTTGCTTTATTGAATCAAAACTGTTTAGAACAAACCTGATTAATACAAGCGGCGGCTACTGTATTAGGGGGAATTTCTCGGTATTTGACACACCAATGGTCTGTAAACATATTTTAATATATCATCTCATTTTCGATAAAGTTTAAACAAAATTTTGGTGTTAAGACAGCTACATGCTGTCTAGTTTTGAGTGCTTTTCACGGGGAACTTGAGCTTGTTCAAGGATATGGGAGTATACACGAGTTTCTTTTAAATAGGAGAATTAAACTGTTTAGGTTTTAGGAGTTTTAATTTTATTTTCTTGTTATATGATTTAAAACTCTGCAGTCCTTTTTTACTTCAGGAGCCATTTCATTTTAGTTCTCATTTCATTTAGTTTTCTATTGTTTTCCTCAGACGAAGTCGATTTCTTCCATGCAATTTATTTCCTGATTGGACTATACAAAATCTTAGGGTATTCTGATTTTTTTTTTTTTTTTTCAATTTCAGAAATCTAATTTCTATTTAAGTCTTCATTTTACTACATTTTCCTTACTATTTTCAACCAATATTGGTCTTAATAAATTCTCAGTGACTGGTAAAATGGTTGTTCTTCTACTTTATAAATTACATTTTATGTCAGCTATACTACAAACAATACCTTATTGACAAGGTTTTTAATGATTTTAAATTTGAAGATTAATTTTCACAGTTGCCAAAATACAACTAAATTATGTGTTGCCAAACTACAAATACTCAAATATGCTACTCCCCCCCAATGGACTACATTATCACCCAAATATTGTAAAATACTCCATTAACAAATTTAATTACTAAAGACAAATACTTTACACATATTAAATCGCTTTTTAATAGGTATCGATAAAGCTATTGTGAAAATATTTGGATTTTTTAAACTGAGGAATGCGACTCTCCCTTTAGTGCCAAAGCAAAACATGGCTTATGTAAAAAACATGCCTTACTTACAATAAACTTTCAGTCATTTAGCTCTATTTAATTTAGGAAAAATTCACCAATTGAAACTTTTTGAAGTACTTTACACTTTGTGCCGTTTTTCAATGTTAACACAGTTGGATTAAAAGTATAAACAAATAAATGGCAATACAACCAAACTCGGCCTTGAAAACGATCTCTTAAAATGTTTAATGCAAGATACCAGAATAAGTTTTTTATTATAAAGGTGGATAACTTCCATCAACAGCCAAAGCTGACAGGTGGTTAAGTTTAGCTTTGAATAGTTCGAGCAAAAAACAAACATTAAGAGAAATAGAAACCAGAAGCTTTCTTGGCAAGGCAGATCTGCTAACACTTATTAGGAACATTAGTACACAAAGAATTCATGCCAAAAGAATAAGCAATGTTATAGTTATCTCAACACAACTGTGCAGTTTTTAAACAAAAATAGACAGGATTGCCTGCAATAAATAAAGTTTTTTTCAATCAAATTGCATGCTTTCAAGCATGTAGAAAACATGCAATGGATAATTCTTGAGTAAGAGGCAGTTATTTGAAACAATTGGCCTGAACATTCCAGTATATCTTGGAAGAGATAAAATCTAGCAAAGTTGTCTTCAAACCTGTCAACTGACATGTTGGCACCTTAGCTCAATTTCTCTTGGCAGTAGCATTGAGAGATTAGTGAAGCACTCATTGCTATGCATTGATTCATTTGTCCTCAATTTGTCTTTGTTTTCTTTGGACATGGTTTCAGATTTTTCATACAACATTTGAAAACAAGTTTGGTCACCAATTTAGTCCACTCATTGTTGCTTTAGCAGAGGAAAGCCTCAGAACCATCAAGTTTTTTGAGAAACCCTATACCACCCTTATAAAAATATATCATAAAATAATAGGTAAAGTAGATGCATACGTCATTAGTACTTTGTACAGTCAGACCTCGATATAAGGTCACTCTAAGGGACATCGCAAAAGTGACCTTATAAGCGGGGTGACCTTTTAACCGATTCATTAGCAGTTCACAACTGAGCACGTAAATACACATTATGATTTTTTAAAAATGGTAATGCAAACGAAAACATCAGTTATTTGGTAAATATTTAAGTCCATAAATTTTAACAGTAAAGAATTAAAGAAAGTTATATATATATTTTTTAAAATTTAATTTAAAATAAAGCTGGTTATAAATTTCCTCATAGTGTACATACATACATAACATCTTACCTTATTTAAAATAATCATTCATGCAGGTCCGTCTCGTTTTTGGTTTCATTTTTCGAACAATGTTTTCTAGATCTTGTAACTTCTCAAAATGTTCGTCAACTCCCTCATGGTTTGTAAAAAAATGGCGTATGACATTTATTGCATTGAAGGCTTCCGCTTGGGCTACAGCTACAGCCTCAGAATCACTGTCATTGTCCTCACTGTCCACAACTTGTGAAACAATTTCAGAAATTGTAGCTTCAGAAGTGGTGGCAATTTTCTCATCAATCAAACCATATTCTTCTTCCCCTTGAATGGCATGGCCACGATTTCTCAGATCTTCCATCAGAACAGATAGAGGAATATCGTCTTCTTCTTCGGTTTCGTCATCCACGATACTCAGAGAATCCACAAAACCAGCATGACGAAAACAATTTGCTATGCATGTGGTGGACACCATGTTCCAACTTTTGTACACATAAAAAATGGCATCCAAGACAGTAACGTGAAACTTCTTTTTTTGGTCGATGACAGCGATAAGGTCCTTCAAGAGGAGCTTACGATAGTTCACTTTTAGGTTTTGAATAACTCCTTGATCCAATGGTTGGAGAACGCTGGTCACATTAGGAGGCAAGAAAACAAGCTCAATTGAGGCTAACTGTGGGATGTTGGTATGAGCTGTGCAATTGTCTGCTATGAAAACAACTTTTCGTTTCTTCTTCACACAAACTGCCTGTCTAAACGTCGTATTGTTTTCTCCCAAATGGTGACGGTCATCTACGCTTTTTTGTTAGCGTCGTAATCCACGGGTAAAGATGTAACGTTTTTAAAGCAACGTGGCTTTTGGAATTTACCAATAACAAGAGGTCTCAATTTTTCAGAGCCATCCATATTGGCCCCTAAAAATACTGTGTCTTTCTTTACTTTTTTTGCCACCTACACATTTTTCATTTTTGAATGCGAGAGTTTTGTCAGGCAAGACTCGGAAAAAAAGACCACATTCGTCGACGTTGAATGCATCGCATGGCTTATACCGTTTCAAAATGTCATCTTCTAACACAGATTTCTTCCAGTCATTTAAAACAGTTTCGTCAACATCTCCAGCTTCACCACACAGTCTCTTGAAAGTTAAATCATCTTACTTTAAATCTCTGAATCCATCCATTGCTCGCCATAAAATCAGGTTCTCCCAATTCCATGGCTATTTGCAGAGCTTTTTCTTTCAGTACTGAGCATGATATTGGCACATTTTGTGCTCTAGCCATTTTTATCAATTGGAGAACAGCTTCTTCAATTTTCTCATAAGGGGAAAAACGCATCCTTTTTCTTTTCCCATTTCCATTGCGATGAGAAGACAGAATAATGAACAGAATTGTTGACAGAATAATGAACAGAATGAAGACAGAATTGTTTAAGGTGGTGCGTGGTATACCACGTTCTTCGGCAAAACGTGCTTTCGATAAATTTGAATTTTCAAAATCTTCAGCAATTTTTTCTTTCTCTGATAGAGTCAACGTCTTTCTCTTTGCCGACATAATGACACGATAAGAGTGAGAAAGGTTCGAATGAAATTCTTTCCTCTCGTCTGGTCAGCAAATGGTCACGTGACAAGATGGGAAAACTTGTCCTTTGTTCTCGTCCGAATGGCGAAAGCTCCCCCTTCCCTAGAAGTGTGGACAGGGACGATTCCTCGTCCCTGTCCACACTGAAGCGAGGCAGCGAAGGCGGGGGAAAATTCTTTGTGAACTGGGGAGTGGAAACTCTCCAGGTGTGTTTGTTGGCTGCAACCTTTTCCTAGAACTCGAGAGGGGTAATTACCTTGTAAGGAAGTTAAATAGGCTTTTGTTAGAAAAGAGCTTCCCTCGCCTGCATGACGATAATAAAAGATCATATACACAGAAGAAATTCATACTTGAAATTATCTGAAGGTGGTCAGATAAAAATGACCTTATAAGCGATAACGATTTTTAAAACTTGCCCATATATACGATAATCTGTAACAAAGAATTCCTATTCAGTGAGCCGGGACTTTGGAAAAGTGACCTTATATGCGGGGTGACCTTATATGTGGATGACCTTATATCGAGGTCTGACTATGTGTAAAGAATTACCTACATAGAAGTATTGCACTTTTATTCTAAAAATTTTAACTAAAATCAACGTAAAATAGCATTAACTCATGTTTCAAATGTTACCTACCACTGCATCCATTAAATTTGGTGACTGGTGTGTGCGTGCACTTTTTTTACAAAGTGTCAAAATCTAGGCTTACTGATTATTTATTAGTCTATATCAGTAGTCGCCAAACTTTTGGGAAATCATTGAAAAATCTAGGCTTACTGATTATTTATTAGTCTATATCAGTAGTCGCCAAACTTTTGGGAAATCATTGTAAAATCTTAAATGAATTATAGAAAACACCTTTACAATTTCATAGCAGTAATGTATTTTTGTTTTAGTTAAAATGAATCACTGATGGCAAAGTTCAAACAGTTTTTTCTTTCATGCTACAGCTTTTGTGCCCCTCTCCTCCAAAGGGCAAAGACTATTCAACAAAGTTTTATCCTAGGAAATTCATTATAGATAATGGCAATAGTAATACAGTACAGAAACTCTTATCCCAGAACCAAAAACCGGGAAACCAGAAAACCAGGAATTTTTTTTTGAATTTCCCGCAATTTTTGAAAAGTTCGAGTTTTTTCGCTCATTTAATAAAAATACGAATTTTTTGAAAATACCTTTAAAAGTACGCATTTTTTTATTACAAGTAACATATTCAGTGTTTATAAGTCAAATAATTTAGTCTAAAAATGAAGTTTTTTTTAGGGGATGGGGTGTAAACTTACTTGCAGTAGAATATTAGAAAAAAAATTTCTGCAACGAAACTTGAGAAAACCCAACATTTTCTTTATTTTATTTCAATAATTAAACACGGAAGAAATATGTATTTAGATTCTGATACATTTAATTATCTGGTGAGTATTTGAAGAAGAATTGCAACAAAAGTTGGACTATATGGAAGTTCAGAAAATTTCTAATACCCCAGATTCGCGAGTTTTACGTAATAGCTGAACGTGTGAAAATTAAAGCTCGTTTATTTTTGTTTTATGATATTTTTTATTTATTTAAGAGCTGCAATAAGGTAATAAGAATTTAAAATTGATATTAAGGCAACAAAAATTGCAACTGTGAAAATGAATTCTTTATTAAAATCGAGTTTGCAAAACTGATGTTGTTGCACACAAGGATGAAATTTGTGTGTTTCTGCATGTAAACATGCTTCTTAAAAGAAAAGGATCTCCAAATTGAACTTCGGGAGCATTCTAGAATGGCTGGAACAAGGGATCTTTTAATAGAAACCAACATTGACGATGCAGATAAAGATGTCCGATTTGGAAATTATTCAAATATTGCTGCACCCGAACAATGATAAAGAGTAAGATAGCGATGAAGACGAGAATAATGAAATTTTGCCTGCTATATCTAACGAACGTTGCGTTGAATTAACTAAAGAACTTATAGCAGGAATGGAAAAAGAAATATTCTATATACGAAACGCACATAATGGCTGTTCGAAAAATCCTGCAACTGTTTTTACAGCAAAAGCCTAATTTTTGCCAACGGAAACTTTATGAAATGTTTAAATATAAATACTATTTGTACATATTTGAATCATTTATGTCATTTTCAACCTCCCCCCCCCCCCAACTCTCGTTTTGAATTGTGAATATTATTGATTTTTATCTTTTAAAGTTCTTTTCTTTCAATATTTCTTAATTTAAAAGTACAGTATAGGATCTCAAATCATGAACGCTCTGAGCCGCGATGTTTCCGGATTTCAGAATTTTTCGGATTTTAAGTCCTCATTCAAAAAATTTTGCAAGTAGCATCAGAGACCACATAATTTGCTCTTTTAGTTTTTATTAGCATTTTCTACATTTATAGCATTTTTTAGTATCGTATATACTCTCTTATAAGTCGTGAAATTTAGCACAAAAAACGAAGTTGGAGTTGGATCTAGACGCTCTTCCCGATCTTTTTTAAATCTCTTCAATTAAACAATAAAAAAAAAGAATTCTGTCAAATTCTGATATGATTTAATGTTCTCTAGCCACTTATTAAAGACTTTTAATTGCAGTAAAAGATCAGACTATCTAATGCGAAATTTCATTGCCAAATTTCAATTTCGTGAATGTTCTGTATCTCGCTCAAATTTGAGCTCATTTAAAAAAAAATAAATATGAAAACTAAAAGAAATGAAAAAGAGAGATTTAATGATATTAACTCAAAATTAAAGCAACAATTAATAAAAACTCTAATCGCAAAAACAAACCCTTTTCAGAAAATCACGAAATAAATTTTTTGAAAACTGCACATTTTTGATCTTAAACAATAAACATGTTCATTACATTTTATTTTCCTTCTTTTTTAAAATGCCTATTTTCAAAAGAAAAAAAGATGCAAAATATTTCGCAATTTTTCTTCAAACAACAAAAGCTTTTTTTTTTCTCAAAAAGTTCCCGATTTGGGGATTCCGAATTTGGGGTCCCATACTGTATTTCTTTACTATTTTCTACTTATTTTGAAGCAGTATAACCATTTGTTATTGTAATTTGGGTTCGATAAACCTCCGAATATCGGCATTTTTCAGAGATCCAAAAAACTGGAAAATAAATCCGGGATGGATAGCGATGGTCCTGAGCATGCTGGATAAGAGGTTCTGCACTGTAATATGCAACAGCAGTCTCATTCTTTCGACTGTACTGCGCTTTATTTCAAATTGAATTATCTACAAGAACAAACGAATGTAAATAAACATTGAGATGCAAAACAATTAAAAGGTTAGGAAAGAATGAGTTTTACTTCTCTTAATTTATCACGGAGCTGACCAGGTTGCTTCTTTGCAAACATTCGTATGACTTCTGGAGTTTGAAAAGCATTGCTGATGGCTGCTTGAATTGCCTAAAAAATTATTACATTAAAATATATTACACATTGTATAACAAAACGAATCATATTGGAACCAGGGGTCATGATTTTTTCCATTTTTCAAAAAATATATAAAACATTTTTTTGATTTAAATCAGATTTTTCTGATTTAAATCGGATTTTCTTTTATTTTTAAGAGGCTTTAAATGTTTTGCACATTTATATGCTACGCTACATTTATAAAAATAATATGACATGTTAAACAAAATATTTTAAGCTATTTTCATGACAGTAGGTAGCTATTTGTTAATAATAATATAGATTAAAAAAAACTTTGATACAAATGCGTGATTCAAATGAAATTTAATCTCACCAAGACTGTACACTCTAAACACAGAAAAAAATGAAAAAATTTCCCATGATTTTTTAAAACTTTTAAAGGATGAAATATATCAAACAATTTTGTGTCATGACTAAAGTGAAACTACTGAAAAATAGGTTTAAAGATCACGAGCCATTATGTAGAGTCGTTATTAAAGAGGCAGATACATAAAACAAAAATATTTCAGCAAGGTATAAATATCAGTATTCAAAAACTGTTCTAAAACATTTTTTTCATATAAAAAGAAAACACATTTTGGGCAGGAAAAAAAGTCATTTTAGACTTTATTAGGAGGCTGCCCCTTTCTTTTAAAATAAGTTTATTCAAAAAACATTACTAGTAGAAAAATTTATCTCAAGATAAAGGTCAAGATTCAGGGTCGCCACTCGCCACGTGGCGACCTTGTTTGAAAAAGTGGCGATTCAAAAAATTAAGAGCGATCGCCACCTTTCCTTTTTTTAATTTTTAAAGAAAATAGTTTCTTTTCAAATACATCTATAGAATTTACAAATCTTGCTTCTTTCATGCACACAAGCACAATAAAAACACATCAATTCGGCATTCAAGTAACCGAATTTTGGCAGATAATTTTCATTTTCCCTTTCACAAGAAAAAAATGGCGAAAGCGTTTTCCGATTGCGTTGTTTTTTTTTTTAAATCGTTCTAGCTGCCATATAAATATTTTTAATACAGTGGGAAACAATCTAAATCTTGATTTTTTTTTCTCATAGCCGCAACACTTGCATTTCAGATCGGCCATTTTCGCAAAAACTTATAAAACATAAGTGTCGCGCCATTTGAAAATGGTGTGAAAGTTTGAACAAAAAGTTTTGAAATGAATGAAAATAAAATATACTGAACAAATTTAGAACTGGAAATATACATTTTTTTTCTAATTGTGTTTGAAAATGGTCCGTATTTATGATCGCTGTTTTTGTAAAAGGTTTGTTTCTGTAATTGGGATATTTGTTATATGTTGCTTCTATTATTAACAAAAATTTTACATTTAAATACTTTGTACTGTATAACATTCAACACAAAAAACTATATCGCAAAAATTAATATTTCCTTAATTTACCATCACCAACGAATTTAGTTTTTTCTTTTTCCAATTTGAAAGTCATAAGATTTTTTTTTTTTTTGTAAACTTATAATTTTGACAAATTATTATGCTTTCTTCACTGAAAATAAGACACATAAGGAATTGCGGGGGAGGGGGGAAAGTCCTCTCCCCCCCTCCCCAGCTTCGCATAGGTGGAAACCAAGTTAATCAAGTTTAGTGGCCACTGGCCACTTTCAAAATTTCTGAGTCTTCACCTTTATCTCAAGAGCTTCTTAGTCCAAAGTCATAAGCCAAATATGACGACAGTAGTAATCCATGTTTTTTTTGTTCAGACACCAGGCAATTGGTATATATATATACCAATTGCCAAATTTTAAATATATATATATATATATTTAAAATTTTTCACATAAAAGAATCGAGGACTGACTGCTTCCCTAATGCAACCTCAAATCCGTCAATTTTCAGATTTTCTTCTTTTAGTCTTCATTTACTAACTATTCTATCTGAAAAATACAATTGTGTTTAAATATGAAATTAATCTTTGTTTATCCAACACCAAATTTATTGGTAATCCCCTGTACATCTGTATTTTATTATTACAGTATGGGACCCCAGTTTTGGAATCCCGAAATCCGGAAAACCCAAAATACGGAACTTATTTGAAAAGATCGGCAGCTGAAAAAAGTTTTTGTTTTTTGGAAAAAAAAAAAAAAAAAAAATCGGGAAATGTTTTGTATCGTTTTTTTTTTTGGAAATAGGTGTTTTAAAGAGAAGGAAAATAAAATGTAATGACTATGTTTAGGATCGGAAATGTTCCGTTTTTAAAAAAATATTTCGCGATTTTCTGAAAAGGGTTCGTTTTTGCGATTAGGGGTTTTATTAATTGTTGCTTTGAAAATAAAATCGATAAATGTTTTGCATCGTGTTTTTTGGAAATAGGCGTCTTAAAGAGAAATAAAATAAAATGTAATGAACATGTTTAAGATCGGAAATGTGCAGTTTTGAACAAAAAAAATTGCGATTTTCCGAAAAGGTTTCGTTTTCACTATTAGCTTTTATTAAGTGTTGCTTTGAAAAAAAAATCGGGACATGTTTTGCATCGTTTTTTTTTTTTTTTTGGAAATAGGCGTTTTAAAGCGAAGGAAAATAAAATGTAATGAACATGTTTTAAGATCGGAAATGTGCTGTTTTTAAAAACAATATTTCGCGGGTTTCTGATAAGGGTTCGTTTTTGCAATTAGTTTTTATTAATTGTTGCTTTAATTCCGAGTTAATATCATAATATTTTGCTTTTTTTATTTCTTGAAAGTTCTCTTATATTTATTTTTTAAAATGAGCTCTAATTTTTACGCGATATAGAACTTTCGCGAAATCGGAAATCTGTGTTTCTCGCATTTTCCCGATAGTCTGATCTTTTACTACAATTTAGTGGCTAGAGAGTATAAAATCCTACCACAATTTCACAGAATTCTTTTCTTTTATTATTTAATTAAAGAGGTTAAAATAACATCGGGAAAAGTAGAGACGTTTCGATGCTTTGCGATCCAACCTACTCCAATTTTTTTTTTTTTTTATGTGCTAAATTTTGCGACTTATAGGCGAGTATATATGGTAATAAAAAAGCTATAAATGAGCAAAATGCTAATAAAAAGTTCCAGAGCAAATTATATGGGCTCTGATGCTACTTACAAAATTTTTTGAACGAGGACCCAAAATGCGAAAAATTCCGAAATCCAGAAAGATTGCGGCCCCGACCGTTCCGGATTTGAGGTCCCATACTGTATTTTATTTATTTATTTATTTGCCAAAAAATTCTTCATATAACTTTTTTAAATGACATGCATTCTCAGAACACTTGAAATATTAACAGTTTTGCAGTTAAATCGTACTTTACATTGGCTGTTACCCTAGTAACAATTATCTTTTAAACAGTGCTTCAAAGGTAGATAATTTGTGAGTAGCACAGAACCAAATAAGACAGCAGCATAAAAAAGGTTAAAAAAGGGAAAGAAAAAACTTGATGATAAAAAATACATTTTGTTGTGAAACCAAAAAAATATTATAGATGATGAAAAATAAAATTGTTAAGTAATGCATAACTAAGTTTACTTTTCCAACTATTTGTACTTAGACTTCCTGATAATTAATCATTTAATTTTTTGCTCCTAAAATCTGCTCTGTCTGCAGTCAGAGTACCACCAATGTAATTTATTCCCAAAATAGTGTCAAGGTTTCTAATTTTGCGTGTCTGTTACAGAGAGGCTTCGCTGCTGGGGAATTTAAAACCATCCGCATAAGAGGGGTGTGTCAGGAACAATTTTACTGTACTTAATATAGAGAGGTTTTACTGTACATAGTATAGAGAGACTACAAGAGAGAAAACTAGAGCTTTCTTTAGTTTTCAGAACTAATAATTGTTTTAATAATTGTGCTCAAATTATTGTGTTGAGTACCAACACATTTTGCTTGTTTTCTTCAATGGCAACAAGGCATAACTGCAAAACATTTTTTGCGTTTTAGCTTTGCTTCTTTCTTTGGGGGGATTATTTTAATTTCTGTTAGGTAAACATGTTGCATCTATGCATTTGAAATCATTTTAAAAAGGGGGGATCATTATTAATCTTAAGTTAAAACATAATACTACAAAATGATAAACTACATCAAATTTATTAGATAGATCAATATGTAAGACATGTTACTTACAACTTGTAATTGCTGTGACTTTTATGTGGTAACAAAGCTTACAAGTAACGAAAGTTACGTTTATAAAGCCAAAAAAAAAAGAAAGAGTTCCGAGAACATACATTTTTTGTCTGATTTTTGAAATTGCATTATTTTACAGTATTAGTGAAATATAAACTTGTTTTATATCTACCTTTCAAAATTTTAACAAAAAGTTTTCAATATTTTGTAACACAGGTTACTGAGAGAAAAAACATTCCCCAGTCTCTATTTCACGAAGTCGCAAAACTCAGCAAAAAAGTTCATTAAATGGAGCTACTCGTTAAGTAGGGATTTAAAACTCCAAAAGTCAGAGTCGAGCCATTTCCCAGCCGACTCAGCAGCTCTGGTCGGTACACATACAGATGAAATAATTTGGTACACATAAAATAATTTCCATATCGCCCTGGCTAATAGTTGCACTACTGCAGCAATACTACAAAACTGGCCAGAGAGATAATCCTCTCGCATATGATTACTCTGCAAAAAATATCAAGGTGTTATGCATGTGATAATCTGATGTTACAACTATACTACATATTGTTGGTTGTTGTATCTGGTATCTCCAAGTGGCAGCTAACTGTATCACTGCAAGTAATAAAACTGGAAAAATTACTTTCACAGAAAGCTAACACAGACAAGAGATGCAAACTCCATATCAAGAACAGTTTCAACAAAAGTTCTCAAGCAAACAGCAACGTGAATATTTCTTAAGATTAACTCTTCAAAATAATACACAATGAGTGATGACAACGAAAAAAAAATTAAAATTTATGAGAAACAAGTCTTGCTCCAAAACTGGACAACTATGGAATGAAATAACACACCCTTTTTGTCAAAAGAAGAATGCAAAGAATCAGTCATGGTGATATTATAATCCTCCACAATTCAACCTTGCTCCAATCCTCAATTCATTACTTTTCTAGGAAAAAGGTACATAAGACTACACGTGGACACTGCTTCAGCTGTTTACAGCCAACAATTATCAAGGGAAATATTCCAAATGAGTTTAATTTCTGGTGATAATTTTGACATATAGAAGGTTTCGAAAAATGAATTTTGAGATGATAACTACAGAATTCTGGTGGAATATTTTTTTGTTTTAAGATATCAAGGTTAAATTATTTGAAATCATGCTTCTGCTAAAAACCTAGATTTTACAAATTGACTTTGTCTAAGTGCAAATTCAATAATTGAAGAATTTGAAACAAAATGCAGGTTGAGAACTAAAATAGATACAAATTACAACAAAATCGTATGTCATACCAACTGCATGCTCCCAAGTTCATCGACTAACGTCATGTTACCAGATATTATTCTACTGAGAGAAGCATTAAATTCGCGTAGCTGGTCCACTGTTTCTGCTTTAGTTTCTTCATATTCTTCACTGTCCAGTTGATCTCTAAAGAGAACAGACAGAATGACATTGAACTAAATTACGTAACTCTTGCATTAAGAGGCATTTTGCACCATTTTTAAAACTATGATGTTCTAATTATAAAACTAATGCATATGTATAAAAGGCTTAATTATTTTGAGAGAAATATAGATTTATTTTCCATGATATATTTTAGCATTTTTGGGACATTTTCAAAATTACTCAAAGTTTCGGCATGTGCTACCAACAGTTGGAATCAAATCAAATCTTTCCGAATTGCAAGTTAATTAGCATTAAAATTAATAAAGCCTTTAGCACAAATTAAATTATTAATGTAATGGATGTAACACTTGTTTTAAAATTTTAATCTGGCATGGGAATAATAAGTACTTTATTACCCTGAGTCTAACACACTGATGGCGGTTGCTATGGCAATGGATTAATCAATTGCATTTTAGGTATGACAGAGTAATGTTTTTGCCCTTTGGCACAAAGAAGACAAGAGATTCATTTCCTTTTAAACTTTAGTCATTACTAGATACACATTTTTGATTAATATACAATCCAAACAAAAATTGGCTCAGTTTCGCGGTTCTTTCATAAAATCCTGTGTCTTAAAAAAGAAAGCGAACATATAAAAAGAACATATAAAAGAAAGCAAAATAAAAACATATAAAAACTCAGTCTTTTCACATAAGCCTGTTTCAGCCTATGTGAAGTTTTTTTTTAAATAGTTGACTTTTAATTATTTCAGCTGGTAGGTATTTCACGTTTGCCTATGGGCAGCATAGCTAAATTCGGCTATGTGTAAGAGACTTTTAGATCCCAAAATTTGCACTTTTCAAGGTCAGACAATTAGCTGAAAACTTAATGAGGTTAGAAATATGATTGTCCTCTAACAAATAATGCTACAGTTCTTCTTTGACGCAGTTTAAAGCAAATTATTTCATTAAAAATAATGAGCGCGAAACGCAACAGATAATTTTTTGCTAAGCCAGAAAAGCAAAATTGTAACCAAATTTCAACATGATGATTTATTTATAATCTGTTGTACACCACCAACAGAAAGCTAACTGTATCAAGACATGACATCGAAACGAACAGATTATAAATGTAGAATTAAATTTTAAATGAGAAATACATTTTCTTGAAGATCTGAATAGTCATACTTGCATTCTTCCAAATCGGCTAATTGAGCTACAAGTCTATCCAACTGCTGTTCTAAAATGTTCTTTAATTTATTTGTTTCTGATAACCCACGAGAAGACATATTAAAATTAAATAACGAATGATTTTAAATGTAAAATTCTACAACTACTTCAAGTAAACTGAATGAATGATAAACAGATTAAAAATCATCATATTGATAAACAAAGGACGTGGATACTGCACCGATCTTCGGTGAAATATCTCCACCGCTAATTTGCAGAGTTTTGAGAACCGCCAATGAAAACGGTTCAATAGTATTTATATTATTTAACCTATTTCTTTGATCGGCACTGTAGCGCTAATTTTATTCAACCGATCTGTGCGACAGGGAGCTTCTGGCTGCGAAATTAGGCTTAAATAAGCTTTGTTTTTGTAGTTTTGTCTGCTTCATTTAGATGTTTCGCATCTAGAAGCTCCCTGTTGCATTGAAAAGGGGATTCCGAGCAATCCCGAAACATATGTCTGCATTTTAATGCTCATTTGTCTTTAAATTAACGTGAAATTATATTTTTATTACAGTTTACTTGCACAAAGTTAAATTATTATTAATCCCATATAGATTGAAAAAAGTTTGAAAACTTCCCTGAAACGTTCATTACTCTTCTTTAATAGAAACTAGATAATTCAGGAATCGAAAAAATAACATTGGACCAATGTTTTTACCTACTCAACGTACAAATTTATGTGATGTAGGACAAAAACACGATGTGAGTTTCGGTTTCGGAATATAAATTATCCCACATGAAGTCTTCAGCCGAATGTCCTGCAACTAGTGGGGATAAAAATCAAAGTCCTACTTCATTTAAATTCCCTCCTAAAAATCGTAAAACACTTTGAAGGACTTTTTATCTTGTTGATTCTTTTTGGTCTTTAAATATTATTTCTTTATCAGGAATCTGGCAATAGAGTGAATCACTTATTTGATTAATTTTGTGGGCGAAGTCGACCGCCATAGGTGCCGCGCAGTATTAGTTATTTTACTGTGAAGTTGATTATTTAGAGTATATTTTATCTTTAAGCAGTTTTGTTCAACAGTCTTGTCATGTAAGCTGAAAAATTAATATATTTTTTTCCGACTCTTATCGAGCATATGTTAAAAGTGTGGTTTGTAGCTGTGCACTGTCATCGTGACTCATAGGAAGACTTGACACCCGGAAACTCTTTAGATTTGATAACTTGTTTTTGCTAACTGAGACAATAATCTGTTAGTGTTATTAATATTTGTATTTTGCTGGAAAGCTTATAATTTTTGATTTCACCCTTGTTCCTCGATTTATAACGAAAACCTGTAAGGGATTTAAAATTAGCCTTGATCGAATAAAGTGCAGCTTAAGATGGATAGTTTTTTAAAAATACGTATATATTATGAAATTTTCTGTACAATTTTCGTGTATTTGTTTTAGTTCTTATGAGATCATAACGAGTAAGATACTTCTGTAGTAACTTTTAGTGTTGCATTAATGAAGTCTTCGAGTTTCTATTTTTTTCTTTCCTACTGTGTATACACGCAATACTTTTGCTGTTGTATTACTGATCACCTTTTCTTGTTGATGACTTCGGTTGTTTAGACCAGGGTTTCTTAACGGAAGCCATATGGCCCCCTCGGGTGCCACAGAAAAACCTGGGCCCCCACAGGGAAAAATGGTAAAATAGGGGAGCCATAAACCTCCGAAAGGAGACCACAAACCAATCATTTCAAACTGATAATATATTCCCCATTCCAACCCATGGTAAAATATTACACATTATTCTGATCAAAAATATTACAAATCTATAATATATGACATTGTATTCTCTGAAAGCATGAGTGTGCTTACTGCACTTAATGATATATTAGTTCAATGCTGTGGTATCTATTAGCCAACAGTTGATTTGAATTTCTTATATAGGGCAAATTAAACCAGCTATCAAAATTAGAAGAAGCAATTTCCTAATGAAAAATAAAAGTTTACACGAGGGGGGGGGGGGGGGGACACAACAAAATTTTGTACCCATAAAGGGGGGGGGGGCACAAGTCAAAAAAGATTGAGAACCCCCGGTTTAGACTGTTTCAGCGATCGCAGGTCCTGCTCTAATTATGATGTATGAAAGGGAAACAAAGTTGTGGTAACTAAATACAAGTGTCCATTCCCTTTTCTATACGATTAGAAATTGTTAATTACTTAACTACTCAAATATTTTTCTAAAATAATATTTTATTATGAACACTATACAGTTTAATTAAATTATTTTATTAAACACTTATATACAATTCTGTACGATAGAGCGTGTATTTCATATTCTTGTGTGATTTCATTAATAAGTTTTTAATGATTTTAAAAAGACCTAGAATTTTAATACTGTGATAAAATTTTCATACTCATTTTGTATATCTAAATATTTAAACTATCACACTGTAAAGATCAAAGTTCTTCACATGGTAATGCATCAAAAATATTCTTAAAAAGGTGATCATATTCTGCTGGTTTTTTAAGTCGAATAAAAAAAAATTAAGGTATATTTAAGTTTTCTCCCTACCCTGATAAATAAATTAGGTACAAATTTAATTTTTAATTTTTTTTAACTATTAGAAAATCGAAAAAATTTCAACTACTTTTTATTTCATTTTATCCAAGATGTACTATATTATTCTATGTTTAAAATCCAATTAATAATTATTATTTACTGATTAAATGGATGCAGTTAAATGTAATTGATGATTATTTTTATTGTATAATACAATTATTTCAACTACATATAATATTGAAATTTTTTTTGATTATTTTTAATTGTGTTCTGTGTTTAAAATAATGTACTTAAAAATTTGGGTTTTACTTTAATATTTTGGTGGTTTATTCCAGTTAAAACTTAGTTTCTTAGTAATGGACGTTACATACATACACAAAAATGATGGAAAAACAGATCATGAGATCCATACTAATGTTTCAGAATCAAAATTAGTCCCTCCCCCCAATGATACTAATGCTAAATATAAATTGCACATATTTAAACATTTGTATTATATTTTTTGAGGTAGAAAAAAATAAAATTATTTGATAAACAGATATGTTACATGAATGGAACGTCATTTGCACTACAGTGTTATTAGTTGTAAAAGTCTGAATCTATTATGTACATTTGTTTAAGTAATTTTTAAAAAGCATTTCAAGACATGCAAGCAATGTCTTGTCGCACCTTCAAATAAAAATTCAGTCATGTTTTTCTGTCATAAAAAAGTAAATGTTGTGTAAAAGTACAGTAGAACTTGGATAATTCGAACGTCGTTAATTCAAACTTTTCTTTAATTCAAAGATTTCGCTTGGTCCCTTGAACTTTGCATTCAAATTAATGTTAAAATTTTTGGATAATTCAAAGTTCAACTTCTTTAATTCAAAGGTTTTTCTCATCTGAAATTGACAAAAATACTTTTTTGTCTGCTAAAATTGTACCCTATTTGTTTGTCCGCAGGAAATGGTAGATTTGCGGTATTTCTACCTAGCTTTCTTTTGTGAAAGATTCTTCCAGGGCATATGCTATCATCCACTTGTTGGGAACATGGCAATATCATTAGTTGCTCGAATGGTCAGATCATACAAAGAAAATATTTTTCCCATTTGTTAAAATCAAAGGACTCAATTCAGCAAAGCAATCTAAAATTTCTTAATTTTTTAAAACTAGCAGGTATTTTTTATATAATTGTAGTACTTAACGAAAGAATAATTCGTAAAAGTAATATACTATACTTATATATTCCTATTTTAGTATGTATATGCTATAGTTTTATCTTTTATACTATGTACAAAATAAATTTTATTTTATTGACAAATAGTACAATGTTTAATTATTTTATATATGTTAGTGCCTTGACATTTTCCATAAAAAGATTATTGACGTTGTTTTTGACGGAATAAACATTATCGTGCATTTATGGGCCTTAAACTAAGCTACAAAAATTAGACTTCTGAAATTCGAAGTTTTGGATAATTCGAAGTTTAGCTGTGGTCCCTTCAGCTTCGAATTATCCAAGTTCGACTGTATTACTGGATGTTATGTTCTACGACAGGCATGCTATTTGTGCCCTGAATGTTAAATCAATAGATGCATTTGTAGTATGTTTACTTTTTGTAAACTATAAGGGAATCCCAAAAGTCATATTAAATGCGTTTTAAGATTATAAAATGCAGGTTGTAATTATTAATGATAATCGTAGTATTATAATTATAAAAGTTGAAAAAATCACTTTGACTAAGAATTTAAGCCCTAAATTAATGTAAGATGTAATTTTAATTCAAACAATACTTTACAAAAGGAATTCAACACACACACACCACAAAAAAAATATCATCTGCAGGAAATGCAAATAGTCTTCGAGCGGACAGGTACTGGGGTGCTGATTTTGCTAGTACCACTCAATATCTAGTTGTTTGTGCTATTTCCAGCTCTTCCCAGACTTGTGCAGCTTCAAGACTTCCAATGATATATAACACTTGTTTGGGGATATTGAGAGGATATGATTATATCCAGTTGGTTTCAAGTTAGCTAGAATATGGCCTTTGAGAAGCCCAGTGAAAAGTCTTCCTAATATGATATAAAATTTAAAATATTCCTTTTTTTTCTTATATTTTTGAACACTCCAACCCCATAATGTGTATATTTTACTTTATTGCTGCAGTTTTACGGCAATGACAACTTTTGTCACTCATGGTCTACACGCAGCATAAATTCAGTAAAATGTGCTCATCCTATGACTGCCACAGGCTTGAGGTTTTTGTGTAATGAAACCTTATCCTGCTATTTCATTGTTTAAACTAGTAATGCCTTTAAGTGAAGTTTTAGTGCAGGCATGCAAAAGTTTTTAGTTGTCCTGGTGAAATATCGAATTCTGAAAGTGGTTATATGGCCAGTGTTGCTAAAAAAAATGTGTAAGAAAAGCTTTGTGGATTTTGTTTTGACATTTATCATTAAGCAAAATTTGTAACATGATTTGTGCAAATATATTTCTTAAATGGTGTAGTAGATACTTTTTTGTATTAATTTTTCTTTTCAAAATATGTTTCGTATTTATTTTCTTTTATTTTTATATTAGGTCCACCGAAGGAAATGAAGCTGTATCTCCTCCTACTAGGCAACCAAATCCTCAATCGACAGCTGCATCCAAGAGGTTACAACAAACACAGGCCCAAGTGGATGAGGTGAGCTAGAGATATTATTTTCACTTACTTGTGCAATATTACTTGGAATCGGATTTGTATAATATGCAATAAACATTTTGCATACCTAATTTTATGCTGCAATACGTTGTAATAGTATTCATATTCTTTTCATCATTATTATATCAATTTTGCAAAATATGATCAAACATGTACAACATATTAAAAAGAAAACTTATTACCATTTTTAATTAAAAAATGCTATGTTATTGAAACAAAACTTCAGCATATAACTGAATTGTGTAGACTACAGGGTTCGTGATTTTTTTATAATGATTTTTTTTAAATAAAAACAATGTTTTTTTTTTAAATTTAGATCTGATTGTTTTTTTTATGCTGGCCTGAATGATTTTGGATATTTATTATGTTACACTTATAAAAATCATGACATGTTAAACATTATGCGAAAATACCTTTTAAGCTATTTTTACTACAGTAGGTAATTTTTAGGAAAAATAAAAATGATCAAATTTTTAATACCAATGCATGATTCAAATTAAATTTTTCTAGAATAAAATAAACATCTTATTTAATCAGTCTAAATGAAAGTAAAGTTATTGTTCTAGAACCGGTATGATTAAAATTCTAAATTTTTCTGTCTTTTTTCTTTTTAAAGGAGGTCGGGGGGGGGGGGGGGGGACAGTGACACCTGAAAAAGAACATTCAACAAAATAAATATGCCAATATATGTACTTAATATTCAAGAAGTTAATCTGATTGGCAAAAGTATTTATTTATTATCGAGTCCACAATGTCAGCATGTAGGAATGTCACCTTTTTAGTATTTCCTGAAATTAATTTAATAGTTGATGCCAGGGTTCGTTGATTTAAATCAGCTTGATTTAAATCATGATTTAAATCGTGATTTAAATCAAGTGACTTTTTTTCAAAAAAATCATCAAGTTTATAAAGTTAGAAAGTGTTGTAAAAATGAAATATGTTGCAATTACAACCACTATTTCAAACAAAACTTCCTACGCCCATCTGTCTGTGTGCATAACATATTTCATAAGTTTAGAATTAATTACAATTTTTTAAATTTTACAATATTACTCTTATTCTTCAAGCGTCTTAACCGCAAAGCATAATTCATTCAATCATTCAAATTAAAATTCATAATAATCATGAACCATTCTGTGTTCTTTATCTTAACAATAGTATTTTAGATCAATTTAATTAATGCCACACAGTAAATAATTCAGAATGATAGTGTTTAAAGCAGCAATTGTTGGAATTTAGAATATGTATCCTTAAAGTTCCATCCATGTCCCCTAATAGCTTAAGGTTTTTTCCTCTAAAATACTTTTTTATCATAGAAGTTTGCAATAAAGCTATTTGATTAAAACAAAGTTTCAGTTTTCAGTAATGGTGTGAGCAGATGATTTTACTAAATGGGTAAAATATTTCAGGCTTTTTCATTTATAAAATAGAAAAATGGTTAAAGTACACTTGACGTAAAAATTAAGTAATTGTTACTTTTTTCAGCTTTAAATAGCAAAATAATTCAGATTAAATTTGTTCATTTTCTCTATACTTATGAGTGTACTTTTATTCCTGGTAGGGTTAAGTTTCATTTGAGCCATGCATTTATATTAAAATTTGTTTATTATTATCATTATTAAAAAATATTTATTGCTGTGAAAAAAGCTTAAAGTATGTTTTTGCATATTGATTAACATGCCATATTGTTTCTATGGATTTATCATAATAAATATCCAAAATATTTAAAGTATTTTTAAAAAAATCAAAAAAATCCAATTTAAATAAAAAAAAATCCAATTTTTTTTTTTTTTTTTATTTTTTAAAAAAAATCAAAAAAATCACGAACCCTGGTTGATGCTTATTTTAATGTATCGGTAATTTATTAACAGCAGCACATTTAAGTTTTCTGCCATTCTGGTTGTTATTGTTAGACTGAAGAAAGTTATATTGTTACTGTGTTATAATGATTCAAATCTCGAAATTTTCAATGAAGGAAGTAGATGCCATGTTCTTTTACTTCAGCTTCTATCTTCTTGAATTAAGCTTATTAAACCTATTTAATTCTAACTGATGTGCCCAGACTTGCTTGGGCTATCTTGAATATTAGCCCAATTAGAGGTAGAAAAGAACTTCCCAAAAATCTTCATTTGATTAAGGAGCATTATCCCAAAAAAGTTATTAGAATGAGATTAACCTATCCTAAATATGGCAGAAACCTGGTATAACGTGGTTGTTGGGAGACATGTTTCACACCCGCAGTATAGATCCCAGGAGCAGAATTATATTCGGTGTTCTGCAACATGACCTCAAACAGTTCCAAATGTTCTGCAGGCATGTCGTCCAAATTTGATGGACCACAGTAGAACACAAAATAGATATAAGAATATTAATTAACTAGTAAAATATTTATTACTCATTTTTGACATAACATATTAAATTATTTATTTAAAACCAAGGCATACATTCAGAATTTGCAATTCTGTCAATGACTTTTGAAGTCGGATACTGCGACATTAATGCAGATGTACTGTTTACAAAATGCTTATAAAAATTTGGCCCATACATTGTGACAATGGCTGCTTTTAACAAATTTCTAACGGATTTATGGCCAGGTGGTGCACCATTGGAATATATAAACATTCTTTTGTCAGTTGTTCTGCAGTAAAGGTCAAGACTCAGAAATTTTGCAAGTGGCCAGTGGCCACTAAACTTGATTAACTTGGTGGCCACCTATGCATCATAAAGCAAAAGTGCAAAGCGGGGGGGGGGGGGGGGGGGATGGTGCATCAGTGCACTACAATTCCTTATGTATCTTATTTTCAGTGAAGAAAACATAATACAGTAGTACCTCGGTTATCCGAGCCCCGACTAACCGAGTTCCGGGTTAACCGAGGTCCGTTTGCCCTTGATTTTTTTTTTGAAACAGAAAACAATATATATATACTACATATATATATAGGCTTCTTTCAAGAGACAACTTTAACTGGAACATGTACTCTACTGATGTGTACATATAAAATTAGATATGTGTATGTATGTCATGTCATTTTTTCATTTCATAATATGTACAGTAAATGCCTGTTTCTACATCTTTGACGACATCTTCATTCATTTCAACCCATGTTTCCCTCTCGATTTGGACAGAGTCCGTGTTATCCAAGTTTTCGATTATCCGAGGTACCCTCGGTCCCCATTACCTCGGATAATCGAGGCTCTACTGTATTTTGTTAAAACTATCAAGTCTTCAAAAAAAAAAAATGTATATGACTTTCAAATTGGAAAAAGAAAAAACTTGCTTCCTTGGCGATGGTAAATTAAGGGAATATGAATTTTTTCAATACAGTTTTTCATGTTTAATGTTATAGAGCACAAAAGATATAAATGCAAAATTTTACTTGTTTCATCATAGAAGCAACAGATAACAAAAATCCCCCTCACAGAAACGAACCTCTTACAAAAACCGCGATCACCAATACGAACCATTTTCGAACACAAGTGTAAAAAAATGTATAATTCCAGTTCTAGTTTTGTTCAGTACATTTAATTTTCATTCTTTTCAAAACTCTTTTTCAAGCTTTCACACTATTTTCAAAATGGCGCGACACTTAAATCCGATTTTATAAAGCGAAAATGGCCGATCTGAAATGTAAGTTTGAAATGAAAGTTATGAAAAGAAAATCAAGATTAATATTGTTTCCTACTATATTTAAAAGATTTATATGGCAGGGAGAAGGAATTCAAAGAAAAAAAATAGCGTAATCGGGAAAAAATTTTGCCATTTTTTTTCTTGTGAAAGGGGAAATGAAGACTATCGGCCGAAATTCGGTAACTTGAATGCCGAATTGATGCGTTTTTATTGTGCTTGCATACATGAAGGAAGCAAGAGTTGAAAATTCCATAGAAGGTATTTGAAAAGGAGGGATTTACTTTAGAAATTTTTTAAAAAAAGGAAAGGTGGCGATCGCTCCTAATTTTTTGAATCTCGACTTTTTCAAACAAGGTCGCCACGTGGCGTAGCGGAGTTCTGCAGAACATATCGTTTTTTTTTTTTTTTGTTTGTTTTTATTCTTTTGCGTTTGTGCTCGCGTTTTTTCCCCCTCTTCTTTTTAAGAATGAAATGTTCTGCAGAGATCGCGTTTGTTCTGCGACGTACGTCGCACTTTTAAGCACTTTCTGCTCCCGGGGTATAGATTAACCGCGGTACATCGGAATGATGTCGAAGTAGTGACAGACAGTATGATGAAAACACCTGTGAAATGTAATTAACTTTATCATTCATTGAGCACAAATTTAATCTTGCCCTATCTTAAAAAAGTCTGCAAGTGATGTTTGGCAAACTGAGGCATTTTTGTTTTTTCCTTCAGCATATTTTTTCACAGTAGCAACACAGCATTGTTCAACGCTAAGGGCCGTGAAGTATCCAACTATCAGAAGATGAAATGTGCGAAAAAGCACTTTATGAGGAATATTATGCTTCACTGAAATTTTAAATGCAAGCCTTATCCTAAAATTGATCTTTTTTTTTCGGGGGACGATACTTTTCCCCACGTTAAATCCAAATTTGCGGCCTCTCGGACCCTGTTATTTCGAGCTTCTACTGTACCTTCAACATACTCTAAAAGTCCTTATCAGTATAAGGACAACTGTTTTTAAGTAATGTCAACAATACCTAAAAATTTAACATTCAAATGAATAAATAATCCTTTAAATAAAGCGAACAATCCCTAAAAATCTCAAATTATAATATGCAGTGTCCCTGAAAATTGATAAAGCAATAGTAGTTCTAAAATAACAGCCCCTTGGAATTCCCATTTGAGTAAGAACAACAATGTTTAAAAATTACAAGTACAATTAGGACATTAGTTCCAAATATTCCCATTAAGAGCAACATTTCTAACTAGCGTCAATAGTCCTTCTAAAACTCCCAATCAAACTAAGACTAATCTAAGAATAAGGAATCCTAAAAATTCAAATTAGAATAAATGTAAAAGTCCCTTTTTAAATCTTCCTTTTAATGGGAATAACAGATCTTATAAACCCCATTATAACATGAAGTCCCTAAAAGTTAAAGAAAAATAGCTACTTTATCAAGGAAATAAATATTAAGTCACCAAAAAAGGAGTTTTACGCAGGGTGAAGTATTTATAGTTAAAAATAATTTGTTATTCAATAATCCTCGAAATATGCATATAAACAAAATAAGTTATATGTGTTGGCTAATGAAACGACATAGTCAAGATAAAATAAAATAGCTATCAATTGTGTGCTGCTAATGATTGTTCTAAAATGATTATAATTGCAGTTATTAACTTAGAAGTATAGAAAATATTTCATACTAAGCAGAAAAATGGGGTTCCTTCGATTGGTGTAAAGCAGGATTGGCATGGTTAAAATCAAGAGGTTTGAACAGTGGTGTATAACAAAAGGTTAAAGATTCCCCCCCCCCCCCCCCGAAAACAATTGTTTTTCTGCTCCCTTAGGGGAAAATAAGGCTAGTGTGGGCAATTTTCATAAGTTTTGCAAAACTATGTACTAAATACAGTTTTTAGGCATCAAGTATTTTTTATAATAGGGTTGGTGTTTTTTGCCGGCAAAAAGTTGTTTTTGCTGGGTCGGTGACAAAAACTGAAAAATAAGGGCAAAAATGGAAAAGACGTCTAAAATGGCAAATACTATTTGTTCTTAAATAATATGCAGTGGGTCTACTATTTAATACGTTTTAAATTGTAGAAATAATTGAATTAATTTTTAGGTATTATTGAATATCTTTATTTTGTTAATTAATAAATATTAATGTCCTAGAACCAATTAGGATTTTGTGGAAAACGCTTTGAGGTGCATCCGGACCTGACCTAAGGTACCTATAACCAAGTTTTGTACTTCTGGACCTTTCATTTGCCAGGGGACAACTAATGCACAAACTCTTCTTTGTATGATTAATTAAATGCAAAGGAGAATTAACCTCCCTGAAAACTCTTTTTAAGTCATATTGCTAATCGTAATATAGTAATATATATATATGCAGGGATTGTTATGACATGTGCTTTGCAGCTAACATTAATTCAAATAATTCTGTTATTTTCTGTACAAGGTAAAAAATAAAAACTAGTAAGTTCAGTTTTTTAGAAGTAAATCTATTAATTATACTATGAATGATTATGTTTGAAATTAAGACTGCAGCTCCAATATCAATTCATTTCATTATTAATTACATTCAAGTACTGATTCCACCCATTAATACAATGCTAATTTTAATTTATGTACTCGTAATTTGGCATATAAAACATTATGCTGTGTGATTATCTTTCATTTTGTCCAATGCAATGGTGAGTAACCAGAAAAACTTATTCAGTCACTCAGTGGATTTTCATTCGATTGATCTTCATTTCATCTCTTAAATATACGGAAAAAGAACAAAATTTTATTACTATATAGGTTGTTGGAATAATGCGTGTGAATGTAGAAAAAGTTCTGGAACGTGATCAGAAGCTCTCGGAATTGGACGAAAGAACAGGTGAGAACGCTGGATAAAACTAAAAGAATGAACTTGGTTTTGATTTGGGAAAGATATGAAACAAGTGAAATGTTTGAACCTATTTACATATGGCTACATACATATATATTTCCATTGATACTTTTGTGTCATTCATTTGCAAAAATTTCATAATTTTTATATACTACCATTTCAGTGTTGATATTCTTTTGCTTATATTAAGATGTACGATTTGATGAATATGAATAACCTTAAAATGCTTAATTAGAATTGAACTCTATTTTCCGAATTGCAGAATTCTGAAATAATTAGCTGAAATCGAACCACTGAATTTATAGTATGTTTCGAATTTTAATTTTTATTCCAGACTGCAGACTGGAGCATTTTCTTATGTAGACTTTCCAGTGTTACTTTTCTTTGGGAAAATATGCTCTTTTTTTAGGTTTATTATGTCACAAAGATTGCATAAAACCTTTTTACCAAAAATGACGTTTGAATGAATTTACGTTTGTATGCATGCCTTTGGAGAACAAGAAAATTTAGTGCATTTCAATCTAATTGTAATTTTCATACTTTTATTGAGTCAGATTAAATATTTGTCCCAAAATGCTTAGTTTAGTCTATGTTAAACTTTAATTTCATATTGAGTTACGGGTATTTTGCAAATGTAATTGCTTACATTGATATTAATGTTCACAAATTATCATTGAGTTTTTATTCCTAGTTTGCGTAAAACATATGTGGTGCTCAAAGTTGCATTGAACAATGATGAAAAATATGAAATATAACTTACTGCACATAATGCAGATAATACATGTAGATAAATCAATGGTTACTATTGTGATATGGAGAACATAAATCCTGATTAATGTAAAATATGGGAATGTTGTAAATATTATATCTTTTTCTTTCAATACCAAAGTTCATTCTTTCATATGTAATAATTGATTGTGTCGTCTTCTCTTTATTTTTCTGTGCGGCTTGTGTTTGGATCCCCTTCCCCTTTGATAGGTTGTGGATATCATGCGTACAAACGTGGAAAAAGTCTTAGAAAGAGATCAGAAGCTATCGGAGCTCGATGATCGTGCAGGTAAACACTTCAACAATTGAGTAAGAGATAGTTTGCCCTTATTTAAAATTCTGTATGTTTGTTTGAAAAATGGTTGATGGTTTATTTATTTGGGGACATACATCAAGTTTGATTGTTAAATATATATTACTTTTTATGAGATCTCGTCCTGTCTCTGCTTTTAAATTTTTCAGGCCATCCACTACTTCTTCAAAATTTGCTGTATCCTCATCCTTTCCGAAATTTCTCAATTATGAAAGTTCTAGTAACAGCAAAAATTTTACCTTGCATTGTGCATACCTATAGCCATTTTTGAATGTTTTTATTATGATTGATAAACTGGTAGAATACCAAACTTTCTCTATTTCATCAAGAATCAGCATTTTTCTTTGATGCTTAAGCACTTTTGCTTGGACATTTTTAGCAATCCAAGAAATGAAATAACCAGCATGACAAAGCAAATCTTGATAACAAGTGGAAGGGCTATTTAGGTTAAAAGAGGAAGTATTGAAGCAAATTCTGAGAATCTGCCTTAGAGTTCGAAGATTGACATGACATGCCCTTAGCAGAGTGGATGAAATGCAAGCAAACAATGACACTAATTCAGTTTCTTCTTTCTGGGAAAATCTTTATGGAAAAAACTGTAAACACCAATTTTATTCCAAGAAATTTCTTAAAAGATGTAAAAGGAAAATATTTCAGGAAAAGGGTAAAACAAATTTTGGGTTACATGAAACGTTCATTAAATAGAGAATGCACATCATTATTTAGAGGGTATTTCATATAGAAAATTGCTTCTTTTGAAAAAAAAAAATTCATAAAATGGAGAAATTAGCAGAATCAAGGTCTATTTATATAATACAGACTTAATAAGGTTTCAGAAATGTTATGCTCAATTTGTGTGAGAAACACTGAAAGTGATGGCAGTTAACTCTGAGCCTTATTAGCAAATATTTTTTAACTTGAGTCTACTTTTATAAGAAATTTTCTTAGGTAACTGTTATTTTTCTGTTTACTGTTTTAATTTATTTTACATTAAATGTTTAGATTATAAATTGAAGATGCACATAATTAAATAAAAATTGTATATTGGTTTATCGGTAGCATTAAGGAGCATTAAAGAGAAACAGACGCGTTCTAGTGCAGATAAAGCAAAATTTCTCAGTTTAAACTCCTTCTCCAGAAAATAATCAAAATTTTATTTATATTAGACAATACTTTCTTTTTTTATTTTTATTTATTTTTTATTTTTTTTATTCAAAAAAAAAAAAAGAGAAAAAGACATGCACACTACAGACAAATCCATTTACAGTGATGCATAACATACAACAATAGAAAAAATAAGGGATTAAGATTTTAAAAACTCATGACATTTAGACTTAAAAACAGTAAGAGACATATCAAAAATGTCCAAACCCGCAGAAAACTCATTAAAAATTCTATAAAATTTATACAGGGAAAAATTACCAATATAATTATGTTTTACAAAAGGAATAACAAACAAATTGTAATTTCTAAGACACCTAGTTGGTACATTAATGCTGATAGATGCCAGGATATCATTACAGTCAATCACATTATTAATAACTTTATAAAAAAAGAGTAAACAACAAAGATCACGGCGAGATTTCAAACTTGGAATATCAAAACAATCACGAAGAAAGGAAGAAGAAATATTCCGTACATACTCTCGATTGGACTTGAAATATAAATACCGGATAAATCTGGATTGAACCTGCTCAAGAACTTTAATTTTATTAACATAGCATGGATCCCAAATAAGACTGCAATACTCTAAATTAGAGCGAACCAAACTAAAGTACAAGACCCTGAGTGCTCTTATATTAGTAAAATCTTTAGTACAGCGCTTAAGAAAACCTAATTTTTTATAAGTTTTGAAAACAATATCATTAATATGGATTGAAAACTCAAGTTTGACATCAAAAATAACGCCCAAATCCTTTACAGTGTCTGAACGAAGTAAGGGAAGATTATTAATCCTATAAGGATAATTCAAAATGCCAGATATACGAGAATAACTAAGAACACAACATTTCTTGATGTTAACGGATAATTTATTGTCCAAACACCACTGGTAAAAATTATCAAGGTCATTTTGAAGAAAAGCAGCATCAGTAGAAGTACGAATTTGCTTAAAAAGTTTCAAATCATCAGCAAATAAAAGATGATCGGAAAAAGATAAAATAGAACACAAATCATTAATAAACAGAATAAAAAACAAAGGACCGAGATTCAACCCCTGAGGTACTCCAGAAGAATTAGTAAAGTCATTGGAAATAGCACTATTGAAATGCACATACAGCTTTCTATTATTTAAATAGGAAAAAATCCAATCAGTCAAATTAATATGAAAACCCAAAGCAATAAGTTTCCTAATCAAAATACCAAAATCAATAGAATCAAACGCCTTTGAAAAATCCGTATAAATTACATCAAGTTGAGAACCATCCTCAAAAGAAGACACAATGTTATTAGTTAGAGAAAATAAGTTAGTAAGTGTCGACCTCCTAGGAACAAAACCATGCTGAGACAAAGAAATTAAGTTTTTAACCTGAAAAAATATCTTATCGTACACAATAGTTTCCAGCAATTTCGAAAAAGGGCTCAAAATAGCAATAGGACGATAATTTTTACAATCAGATGAGTTACCACTCTTAAACACTGGAAGAATTTTAGTATACTTCCAAACATCAGGAAAAGTGTTGGTCTTTAATGACAAATTAAAAATAATAAGAAGAGGATAAATCAATACATCAGCACAACCCTTTATAATAAACGAAGGGACACCATCAACACCAACAGTTAAAGAAGACCTCAACTTCCTAATAGCCAACACAACATCCTCATGAGTAATATTATCAATCTTAATAATATCATGCATATTACAGTCATTTCCAAAACAATCTCTGTCATAACTAGAACTCATCTGATAAACAGAGCCGAAATAATTGGCAAAGGCATCTGCAATATCGTTATCATTATTATACTAGATATCATCATATTGAATGCTATTGGGCACTGAATTCTTTTTGTTGAAATAGGACCAAAACTTTTTAGGCTCAGAAATCAAATTATTTTCAGTTCTTTGTATATAAGAAGCATAATCCCTACCGATACTAAGTTTTAATTTAGATCTCATTGACTTAAATTCATCATACAGTTTAGGATCACCACTATTTAAGGCCCGCTTACGTACTTTACTCTTGGATTTGATCAAATTAATTGTATCAGTAGTGTACCAAAAAGGATACTTGTTATTGACAATTTTAAAAGGAATAGTAAGATTAAAAACATCATATAAATAACTATAAAAATTATGTACAGCATAGTTCACATCACTACAAGTATTCAAGAAATTCCAATCGATAGCAGAAAACATAGGCCACATAGACAAAAAATCTGCTTTTTTAAAATCATATCTACTCTTCTTGACAAACTTACCACCAGCACGACAAGTAATAAAATTAATACTAATAGATAAGGCAGGATGATGACTATCTTCTAGGACTAAAGGCATATCACAATGTTTAACCGAGATATTAGAATACCCAATATTAGAAAGCACCAAATCCAAATATTTGTTATTACAATTAGGAACTGAATTAAATTGACCAAGGTTATATAATTGCACAAAATTAAGTAACTCATATACTTTCGGATCAAATAAATTAGTGTTCAATAACTCACCTATAATAGGTAAATTAAAGTCACCACAGATAAAAATATTATCGTAAGAAGAAAATTTAACAAAAACATCAAAAAACTGCACATAATCATCTTTAGCAGAATTAGGTGGAAAATAAATTACACAAAAAAGAACTTTTTTACTATACTTTAAATTAATAGAAATCCAGATACACTCAAAATTTAGATCAGGAACCTCGATCAATACAGGTAAAAAATATTTTTTAAGAGCAATAGCCACACCCCCACCACGTCTAAAAGAGCTAGTCAAAGAATCCCGATCTTTACGGAAAACAATATATCTATTATCAAATAATTCGGTTGAAACAATGTCACTGCATAGCCAAGTTTCAGTTAAAAAAATAATATCATAGTCCTCAGAAGAAGTAGAAATAAAAAAATCTTTAACCTTGGACCGTAGACCACGAACATTTTGATAAAAAATAAAAAGTCACTTATCAGGACCCGTAATCGGCACAGTAGGACCAGCACCAACACCAGAATTTTCAGCATCATCCTGGAAGATCTGGTCACTCCTCAATCTTCCAAAAAACTCGGAAACCAAACATCCCTCTGGCCATACAGAAGCATCCAATAAACGGTCAAATTCCCTCTCATACACCTCAATATGGAAGGATGTGTATGTTCGAAATTTCGTTCTTAGCTTATGACAGTGCAGAAAATCGAGCTTCAAAGGGTTTAAAAAATCAATGACCTCGGTTACCGAAGTCTGAGGACTTAGTCTAGACAAAAAAACAGCCCTTTTTTTAGGTACTTTTGAAACACTTCTTAGTCCCGAATCTTTCATGGATCCATTGAGAATACGTCTGGGTTTATTTATTTTTTTCCCTCTACCATCACTGGCCCTAGGAATATTTACCTGTAGATCATCCGTGACAGGATCCGAAACAGGCCTAGTCACAGACGCGTAACTTTCCACACTTCCATCAGAGTTACCAGCTTGTACAAGAACGGGAGAAAAAGATGATTCAGATACCTTAACTGGATTAACATTAATTGGCAAAATCTTGCCAGGTACAGAAACAAGTTTAGCCAAATCTTCAACCTTATTGGTAATATCTGCTTTGAACAAATCAAAGTTACTTCTAAATTCCATAAACAAAGTCTCCAGATTGTTAACTCCAGAACAGTGTTGATCATTCGCTATTATAGATGGCACCACATTACTAGTTGACTGAGAATTCCTTACATAGTCCACAGCAGCTTCTTTGCAGACGTCACGAAAAATAGTAGATCTAATGCATTCAATTCTTTTAATAATTGATGATTTTAACTCACCCAAGGCACACCTGGCCTCATCACGGACCGTTGGGTTCATGTTACACTTAGAATTGATAGCGGTATCCAATTTACCGTAGAACACATCAAGAGCACGAAAAAACTCAACATCACCATCATCCGCCATCTTGGTTTCTTTTTTTCCCCTTTGTTTCTTTTTAGGCTGTTTTCTATAGTTTAATTAAAAAGATGTGTTTAGTTAAATACAGATGAATGGCATTCTGCTCACTCACAGCAATGTTTGCATTGTCCTCCAGGTAGAGGGAAGGGCAATAGATCACTCCCTTTAAAAATGAATCTAAGGCATAATTCTAGCAAGTGCACCAAAAACGACACTCGTTTTCTGGTGAACTCTAAAACGAAGTAAGGATTTGGTGATCTTTGTAAACGGAATTGGTTGAATGCATTTAACAAGGACTGTTTCTTTGTGAGTTGTATTGTTTGTGAGATTCTAATTAAAGTTACGATTCACTTCCAAATTTGTTCCCCCCCCCCCCTGGAATTCCCAGATAGACAGGTTTGGGCTATTGAGAATGGGATCTTGGGATTTTATTTACCACTTACAAAAAGTGATGAAATACTGATCTGCTTACCTTCTTTAGTTGAAATAAGAAATTTTCAAATTTTATTCCAGAAAACCTTTTTTAAATTATATCCAATCTTTTCGAAACAGCAGCAAGTAAGCTTTTCAACATCACTTTCCTCACGTTTTCAAAAGCATTAAGTGTTTTGTTGGGAAAATTGTTTGTTGGTTGTCCAATCCATTTCTAAAGAAATTTTAACATGATACATAAAAGTGAATTACTCTTTTAATATGCATAAGAGAATAGCCCATATAGGTCATTATTATTTTCCTACTTCTCTGGTTGAGATCACTGGAAATTTTCATGTAAAAGGAAGACATGAAAAATAGGAGAAAGTATATAAGTGAGAGGTCACTATAACTTGAATATTGTTCAAAAGTAAAATATGCTAATGATACATTTTCCCAATATTAATTTTTATTTATTTTTACTCGTTAAGAAAGTAGTTTAGTTGAATTGTGCAGATTTATCATCTTCATTGTTGTAAAGGAAAATGATTCAATTTCATCAGTGTTCTTATTGTAATACTTTTCATTATTATATTCAAATAACTCTTTATTCTTAAACACAACATATATACATAATAACTGTGTTTGGAAGTTGATGTGTTCATGTATTATTACACATGCGTAAAGTTAAAAAGTGTAAAAGTTTTCCTGTTTTGGTTTAAAAAAATAATCACTGTTGGCGGATAACTTATTTATTATTAATTTGCATCTAAAATAAACGGAAAAAATGTTTTGATAAGTATGAGTAACTCATTGGAAACACAGAGCCGACGCTAGAGGTTTTAAACTGTTAGGCAGTAAATTAGGCACATTTTAAAAGTGTTAACCATAGGATATTGCAATCAGAAGAAAAGTGCGATTTTTTTAAACAAAACGCAATCACTTACTTATATTTTTTTTATGGATGAAAATTTTGTGGAATTTTCCTTTTATCAATAATTTCACCAAGTTGGAATTTATTTCACCGAGTTTACAATTTTGTCGCATTTGGTGAGATGGCGAATGCTTAGCCCAGGCCCTGAGACTCATTTAAAGCTTCTTTAAAGCTGTTCCCTGGAAAGCCATTTAAATGCTCTCAGCTGTAGTCCAATAAAAAATTCCGAATATTTTGACCACGAAAGGGAGACCCAACTTATTACTGTGGGGGTGTAACAAAACAACTGGTGTAGCTTGCGGTGGATCTGTTGGTACTTTTGCATGATGGAGACTCGTTAAATCTCCAGTGGATTTAAATTAACTGTCAAGAAAAGCATTTATTCTTTTTCGCTTATTTTTGAAGTTTATGCTCTTCCTGTTTTAGATGCCTTGCAGCAAGGTGCATCACAGTTTGAACAACAAGCTGGTAAACTTAAAAGAAAATTTTGGTGGAAAAATTGTAAAGTAAGTTTTTATATCCTTAGTTATTTTCAGGAGTAAATTACTGGTGAATATTTTTTTACGAAGAGTATTTAATTATGTCATGAAATATTATTAATATTAGCAAACAATTTATGGAATGGGTTCTGAATCTTCGTAGTTCACATAATTACTCGGTCTTATTTGTCCCGTGATAGTGGACATCTTTGAGATAAAATTCAAGATTCCCAGTTGCCACTCCCCACATAGCGACCTTGTTTGAAAAGTGGTGATTAAAAATTTTAGGAGCCACCTGTTCTTGTTTTTAACCCTCTCATGCATACCAGATACTAAGACGTTTTCTAGCTTTATAATACTCGGGGTTGGTTGGTTTAAAGCACGTTGGTTTAAACCAAATCTTTTTTCATTTATTTTGCACATTATTAAAAATTCCAAAATCCACTTTATGCAGAAATTACAAGCACAGCACTGAATAATTAATGAATTTGTAAATTAACAAACTTTTTTTAATCAGTACAAATTTTTCTCATCTCATATCTACGTCAGACTATTTGGGTTTTTCTAAAATTAGCTATGAAAAAGCTAATTTGAGAAAAACTCGTCTCAGTCATTATAAAAATTAAATGATATTGCAATTGTAATTCCTGGAGTTAAAGAATATATATTAGAAATAAAGTGCAAAGATAAAAAAAAAAAACTTAAATAAGTTCTCCAGGATAATATTTTTTATGCTACAATGTTAGACCAATATTTGTTTGGATGGATGAAACATCAATATAAAGTTTGCCTAAACCTCTGTGTAAGTTAACTATTCAAGAAATCTACTATAAGCACTCTTTTGTTCTCTAAAGAAGTTTCTTCTTTTTCTTCTAATTAATCTAGCCATTTGGAAAAATTATGTATTTTTAGGGAATCTTTACAATTAAATAAGTAAACTAACGTATTTATCTTTAACTAAGTGCTTTAATTTTAAAGTTGTATAGGATAGATTGTAAGTCATTCAGATTAAATTTATCTAATTGTTAGAAAATGGCTAATTACTAATTTTAAAGTAACATTTATACATGAAGTTATGTTTTAATTAGTCTCAAAGGAATAAACGCATAGTGTAAGAAATGACAAAAAAAAAAAAAAAAATTAAATCTCCACCCTCTATAAGTTGACTTTAGTGCTGCACCCTAAGTGGTCAACTTACGCATCTTTCACTGTAGGTAACTTCCTGAAAAAATAAAAACTATATTTATAAGAGAATTAAAATTCAAGGTTTTAGCTTAGTTATTTAATTATCAATAAATTAATTACTAATAACATAAATTAATTACTAATAACAACATAACTTAACATACAATTAATGATCTAAAATCTCCATGATTTTCCAAAAGTCAAATTGTTCTTTCTGCAAATGCCTTTTAAACCAAAAAAACCTGGTTTAAAAAAAAAACTGAATTTTTCCATTCCTGATAATACTTGATCTTACCAGCTTAATAATGATCACTTCCTTTTAAATTGAGGAAAATGGCTTGCTTGTAAGTTAGAGCTTTTGTCTCCCTAGAGTTGCATGTGTCAAACTTGTGTCGAATTTCTTTATGAAAAGAAATGATAATGTCTAGGATGCTTTGCTTTTTAATCATTTAAATGCACTGAAACATTGGAGAAATGAAGTCTGGTAAGCTTATTTGTAGAACTTTTAATGAAATATTGAATAATAAGCAAAAAAGATTCTTTTTGAAATGAAAATGCTTTGTACGAACTCTTTGAATTTGTGAGAAATCGCGCTTCTCACAAGGAGGGATGAGTGGACAAGCTGAGGAAAAGTTGGGAAATTTTGTTGCAAAACCTGGAAAATTGATTTACTAAGTCAGTGGCTAGCCTCCGTTATTTATTTATTTATTTTGGTGTTCAGTATCACGTAAGATTTTTCTTATTATTTGATGAACATCTAGTAACATTTGTTTTTTTTTTAATGAAATTTTTAGGTGCTTTTTTTTCCTGCAATTAACGTTAAAGTGCTCACGATTTTAAGAAAATAAAATTTTATGAACTTGTAAGTGAAATATCTTTTGCAAAAATAGTTGTGTGAAATAAGCATAAGGAGAAAAAGTTTTATTATAATTTTCTTGAGTAAATTAAATTGTAAAATATGCATTGATTCTCAATAAAAAATTTTCAAGTAAAAGTATAGTACCATATACAGGGCTGCCACTCTTCCGTCCTGGAGACGGAAATCCGTCCTTTTACGATGATCCAAACGGAACTTTCCGTCTCGCAAATTATTGGTTTAAAAAAAATTTGTAAAATAAAAATTTTGGCTTGAAAAAATACTGAATATTCGCCCATGCTTCTGTTCCAATTATCACTAGTAATCGGCATCGTCGAAAATATGGAGTAAATTAAAAACAATTTTTAAAAAATTGCCGATATCGGTAATTTTTAAAATACCGAATTTTCGGTATTACAATGCGGGAAAACACTGGAGTTCTGGTGTATAACAGGAATACAATCACCTCTGGTTTATTGTTTAATAATTTTGATAACAATCCAAGTTGAGGGGTTTGTGCTCGCATTCAATTTTTCGATCGAGATTTTTTTAAAGGGTTCGTTTTTTCAAAAGCGATTTTTGTTGATTGTTTGCTTTTGTTCCTTCTTTCTAACTTGAATTGTTGTTGAAATTAGAAAGAAGGAACAAAAGCAAACAATCAACAAAAATCGCTTTTGAAAAAACGAACCCTTTAAAAAAATCTCGATCGAAAAATTAAATGCGAGCACAAACCCCTCAATTGGATTGTTATCAAAATTATTAAACAATAAACCAGAGGTGATTGTATTCCTGTTATACACCAGAACTCCGGTGTTTTCCCGCATTGTAATACCGAAAATTCGGTATTTTAAAAATTACCGATATCGGCAATTTTTTAAAAATTGTTTTTAATTTACTCCATATTTTCGACGATGCCGATTACTAGTGATAATTGGAACAGAAGCATTTATTAATTCACATAAAAGGAAGAAAACATCAGAGAAAATCATTTGTCTTGTGAAAAAAAAGCAAGGAATGTGGACGTAAGCAGCTATGCCGCGGACGTGCTATAGCGCGTCAAATACGCAAAAATCGGAGATGGGGATGCGAAAAAGAAAAATATTACGCGTCCCCCGGGACGCGTGATTTTCATCGCGGGAGAACAAATAATTAATCGAGTAAAATATATAAGAAATCGATAAGCAAAATTATTTTTTGCTCGTCTTTGACCCGCATTTTTCTTTCAGCTTTTTTTATATGAGGAGAAGGTGGGAAAACGGCGCTAGCTCGCGCTGTCGCGGGTTAGGTAAAGGGAAACAGGTGAACAATTCCAAGTCAAATATGCGTTTTTTAAAAAATTTGCTGGTATGAAAAGGTTTTGTTTTCGCGATTGAGAATTTTCGTAAAGTGTTCGTTTTCGCGATTACGATTTTTGCTGAGCTTTTATTTTGAATTAAAATAATAAACAAAATTTTCCTATTTAATTTGTGTCTTATTGCTTTCACTATTTAGAGAAAGAGTGCTACAGTTCATGTAATCGACATTGCGGAAAATTCGCGAATCTGGCATTCGTCTAAAAGTTAATCACTTGATTTTTAGCTTTTAAATATGTAATTTTTGTTTTAATTCTTGGTTGAATTGTTATTGAATCAATTGCTAATTGCATTGGAAAACATTTCTTGTCATAAAAAATTTATTTTTCATTTATATCTCAGGAGTGGTAGAGTTCCACAAATAACCGTAAATTTTTTTGCTCAATCTCCCTAAATTGTACTCTCATTTTGTTTTTTTCCCTTTCAATTGCAACAATATATTTCTTGGTTAATTGTAGTAATACTTAATAAATTACGTAGGCCGAATTTCCATGTGCAAGCAAAGAAACGCATGCGTTCCTTTTTGCGCAATCTTTCTCCATCCTTTACGGGAATCGTATTTTTTTCATTTCAATTATTTTGTAGGTTTAATTAAGAAGTAAACAAATAAAAAAGGTTCTTATTTTTATCAAAATCTTACCGTTTATACTTGCGTATAAGTAGATTCACATGTAAGCCGAAACCCCCAACTTTCAGACAAATAAATGAAAACCCTCGCGCGTCGACCTCCATACTTTCAGAGAAATATCGGGAACGTTTTTGCTGCGAATTTTTAGACACAAATTATTTAAAATGAAGGGAAATGAAATGCAATGACAATTAGAAATGTATAGTCTCATTTTTGCGATTGCGATTTTTGTAAAGGGTTCGTTTTTGCAGTTATGTTTCTTGTTAATTGTTGCTTTTATTCTGAATTAATAAAAATAAGTTTCTGCGCTTTAATTTCTTGCAGTATTACATTTGATTTATTTTTGTTAAAACAAGCTCCACTCGATCAATTACACAAAATTCGCGAATCCGAATTTTGGCGTTTCTGCACTTTTTGCATAAGAGATGAAAGACACAAAGGACTGCAAGCAGTATTAAAACGAAAAATTATGCAAGATAATGAAGCAGCAAAAGCCGTGAATGGTGCAGGAAATAATAAACTGAAGTGGGCAAAATAGATGTATTAAATGCATGTAAATAATTTTAACGTTTTTTTTAACATTCTGATGATTATTTAGATGTTATTGCATTATTTCTTTTAATGATCCACACCTTTTATTAAAAGAGTACACGATTTTTTAAAACTGTTTTTAATTTTTTCAAGAATTATTTTTAATTTTTGCAAGAATTTTCGGCTTTTTTAAAGAAAATATTGGTACATTCAAGTATGTGTGTGTATCTTTAAAAAATTCGCATCTTTGTAAAAAAATTACGTGATTTGGCTATTATGTGCATGGTAAAAAGTTCAGTCTAAAAATTTTTGAAGAGTGGCACCCTTGCATATATTATGACACTCTATAAAAGCTTATCTGAATTTTCTGGCATTAAAATGTTATTGAACTGCTGTACATGTTGGCCACGTGTTCTGTAGCATGTTTTTTCTGCTGTGCAGTTTTTTTTTTTATAGAAATTATACAGTGGCGGATTCAGAAAAAAATTCTGGGGGGGGGGGGGGGGGACAATGTGGCTGATGTGCGTGGTTTCAGCTTAAAAACAAAATAGAGGGGGGGGGGGGACACAACTCCAGAAACTGTGATCCGTTTTACTTTCCAAATATAATTTAATCAATTATTTAATTAAACTTAATTGATTTATTAAATTTAAATTATCAATAAAATTTTAATTAATTATTCCCTAATTAAATACAAAAAAACACATTTTTTTTTTAAACTGGACATATATAATAAAGGAATATATACTGTGAAAGCACTTATTTTCTTGAGCACTTTTTTTCAACTTTTGGTTTTGTTCATATATAATTCGCGAAATTTTCAGCTCGCAAAATCACCAATAACTTTTTCGCGAAAATTTAGGGGGGGGGGGGGGCAAATGGAGTCTTCTTCAAGTCTATTGAAGATTTAACGTGAGCATAAATCAACTGTCTAAGTGATTTTGCAGGTGTCTGCTTCTTTCTGTCTTAGCAATTACCCAGTTATCTCAGTTTGTCACATAGAATTGAAAGAATAGAAGTCACATAGAATAGAAGTTTTATCGCTCCATCTGCAAAATAGTTTCTTTTTCCTCGTTTTTAGCGTAAAGGAAGAAAAGAAAGTCAATTCTTTCTAGGCCTTACCTAAAGCGTCTGGAGGGGGCACGGGCCCCCGTGCCCCCCCCCCCTCTGGATCCGCCACTGAAATTATACATGCTTTATATATTTTACATGTGCAATTTATGTGCATACTAGTCTGTGGCTAATGGCACCTTTGGTGCACACATTTTTATGGTCACCAGCACAATTCCTGAAAGCATTGTTGCATTCTTAAGGCATTTGGTGCTAATTACAATAAATCCACTAGATTGCAGCCCCCTTTTTTTTCTCTAAAAAATCAAACCATTAAGGTAAATGAGGTCGTGCGAAATTGCATCTGGGTGTTTTGTTTAGATATTTCTCTTGAACTTAATGTAAATTAGATTTAAAAATTAATACTAGTAAGTTCAACTATCATTCAAACCCAATTGCATTTTTAATATGGGAATTTATTGCTACCAGAGAGAAATGCTAAGCAAAAAAGTATGGTATAAGGTTCTGGGCATATACTTAGTTCGGTTCTTGTAATACTTAGTGGTTCCTAATAGGTTTCTAATATTGAAAATTGTTGATTTTGTTTGGTTCTAGATGATTGCCATAATGGTTGGTATTGGTCTAATTATCGTTATCATTATTGCAGGTAAGTTTTTTAGACATAAATTACTTGTGTTCTACTACAGGCATGAAGATTTTTTTATTTCGTCTTGGAGAGACAAATATGGAGGTTTCTAAAAATGTGGCGCAATTTATAAAACTATTGCAATCAATTATACTGGACCTGACATACAGCATAGCTGTTGTTTAAAGGGAGAAAAAAAGTTCCTTAATAGGTCCCTAACTGTCAAAGAAAGCGAGATTGTAAGTTTTAAAACTTCAACCATCAGTTGTATTAAGAACGGTTGTCACCTTACTGGGCACATGGTTTCCTTTGAAATAGGGTTGGGTTTCTTCCGGAAGAAACCGATTTCTTCCAGGATTGTGGAAGAAATAGAAGAAACTGAAACAAAATGGGAGGGGGGGGGGGGGACTAGAAATAAAACAAGTTAAAAATCAAAATATATTAACTAAGTAGGAGAATTAAACAACTAATATTAGAAATTATATTTTTGGAATAATAATATTTTTAAAAAACAAATAAAATTCAGCATATAGGTAACAGTAGTTGTTATAATTTTAGGAGAGGGTTTGTTACAACTTTGTAAAGGGGAATATTGTTTCTGACATTGATGTAAAAAAAAAAAGACTATACAGCAATAGAAGAATTCATATTATTTTAACATAAAAATACATTACCATTTTAAAGTGTATTGTGTAACATATTAAAAAATATATTCCATACCGATCAGAATGCAGATTTTCAAAAATGAATGGTCTAAAAGTTTTTACTTCGATATTAATTAGTATTACTCTGATAAAGTATTAATCATTTAAATGTCAGTCAAAATATGTTTTTTTACATTTTTGAGGAATAAGTTTAAAATTTCCACTTTTGGAAGAAATTTTTCTTTTGGCCAGATTTTTTTAAAATGTTTTTTTCCACTTTGAAAATAAACTTGCTACGTATATTTCATGATATATCTTTAGTTTTAAATAAATAATGACTATCTTAGACTTGTCTTTATTATTCACATTAACACAAGAATATTTGGGTTCTGTGCATTTATATGAAACTTATAAGTTCAAATAATAAAAATTTGTTTAAAAAATAAGTTGATAACGATATTAAATTGCTTAATTATTAATTTAGCATGTGTAATTAAATGTTTATAGGTCTAACTATATGTACTTAAGATTTTCTTGAAAAATATATTTGTTTTACATTACAAAATTGCAGCTTAAATGATAAATTATGAATAAATGAGTTTTTTCTATTTTCTTCCACTTGAAAGAAACCTATTTCTTCTGGCCAGTTTTTTCCACTTAGGAAGGAACTTGCCAACTCGGCTTTGAAACCCCATGACAAAAGGAGTGAAGTTTTGAATATTTCAATAACTTTTAGCAATTGTTAGGTTTCTGTCGGAAAACTAAGAATTGCTGAAAGTTTTATGGGATTGTAAGGCTTTCCCCCCCCCCCCCCCAAAGTTCTTTCATCCCTTTGTTTCTGAGTAAACATTCCCCTAACAGGTATTTGAACACTTTTACTTTACAAGAGGATCTTCTCAATACTGAAGTTAATAGTAAGAATTGTCTTATAAGGTAAAGGCTTCCAGCTTTTTACTTTATATATTTTGGGGGGGGGGGGGGCAAAAATTCTGACTTTGTTCACTTCATTTCCTAAGAACTTTTACATTCATAATCACTAAAGCTTATATAGAAATCTTTGAAGTTTTTTTAAAGGAAAGCACCATTATCCACTCATTGTTAGAATTTTGCTTTTTTCCTCATGCCTGTTACATTTGTATTTAATGTGTTAATTTTTTTTTCAGATGTGGGCTATCATAATTGCTGTAATAGTTATAATAATTATTATTATTGTTGGTAAGTTTTATTATTTTGTTTTATGATTTTATTCTGTTTTGTTTCCTTCTAAGAAATTGAAATTAGTTGATTGAGATTTTGTTCCTAGGTTTTAATTACTTTTATCGTTATTATTATTATGTATTTATTATTTTAGTTTTATTTATTTGATTTTTTATTTTTTGTGTATTTCAGTAGCAATTATTATTACCCACATTTAGATTGAATTTGTTATTTGAAATAAATACTTGACATAACTGATTGTTTTTAGTGCCATATTTAGTTTTATTAGTTGCTATCAAAAAATTTCTTAAGTTTTCAGAGTGTGAAAAAAGGAGTCCTTTACTTTTATGGCAAACATAAGTTCGTGTCACCTTAAACCTTTTTAAGAGTATTGTTACTCAAGTGATAAATTCAATTTCTAATTAAAAATGACTCTCTGCATCAACATCTATAAAAATATATTAGTGAACCTGTTAAAGGGGAATGGATTAAATTTAAAAAATATTTAATTAAAATTAATGTTTAAAAAGGAAATTTTTTGAACCAGCTTATTAAATGTGATCTATTGAACAAGTAATGTAACAAAAGTATATGCAAATTAAAAATATAGAATTAAAGCCATAGCAGGGTGCATAAAGTTTGTCAAAACTTCTTATTTTCTACATCCTTGATTATCATTCCTAATCTTAAGGGTTTTAAATTACATACAATTGTACAGGGACTCAATATTTATCATTGGCCACATAGCCAATCAACATTTACTATATGTTGCTCATGTCTCTATGTAGTAAAAAATGGATTTCATTCTTTCAACTGTTCCATGTACCGAATGATTCCTTTTCATTGTTATCTAATGTTAAAACTGCCACTATTTTGATATGACTGCAAGGTATCTTTAAATCAGTTAGAACTTTAGCTTTATAAGCACTGCTACTCTCGATGGTTGACTCTCTACCATGTTGTGCCGTAATGTGTCCCTCTTTCATCAGTAGCTAGAATCTGGAGGATCCCCTTAGTGATCCATTTCTTTGAAACTGGATAAGTTTCAACCCTTGGGAAAGAAATAGATCATTATGCCAACTTGAGCTCTTCTGTGTTGCAAAACTTTTGCAATATAATCAGGTTCGTCCTGAGAAAAATTCAGTTGGGAGACATCAAGTCTGATTTTCCCGACTAATATGTGCGTATATACATATTTACACAGTAGTACACCCAGGATTTTGATTGGGGGGAGAGGGGGCATTCAGCTATCTATTATTTTAAATTCTACATTACAATATTTTTAAGTTACTTAAAATTATTTGAAAACTTTATAATTTTGATTTTTAAAGATAAGTATGTACCTTACTTAGCTATGGCCATTTATTTTAATACAGTACAGAACCTCTTATCCGGCATGCTCGGGACCATCGCTATCCCGGATAACTGGATTTCCCGGTTTTTTGGATCGCAAAAAATGCCGATATCGGAGGTTTATCGAACCCAAATTATAATAGCAGATGGTAATAATACTTTAAAATAAGTAGAAAATAGCAAATAAATACTTCTAAATTAAGAAATATTAAAAGAAAATGACTATATTTAAAAGATAAAAATCAATAACATTCACAAATCAAAACGAGAGAGGGGGCAGGGGGATTTGAAAATGACATTAAATGATTCAAATACAGTATGATGAGACATCAAATTCGGAACGCTTGGCGATCTTTCCGAATTTCAGAGTTTTCCGGATTTTTAATCCTCATTCATAAAATTTTGTAAGTAGCATCAGGGCCCATATAATTTGGTCTGGAATTGTTGGTCTTAAAAATTAATTTTTCTTTTAGATTCAAAAAATTCTAAGTTTAATTAATATCCAACATGAGCTTTTAGAGGTTGTGTCAGCAGGAGATATACAGGAAACATTTTTATGAAAAAAATGGATTTATTTACAAACTATTATTAAATATTTTGAACAAAAACATACATTACCACATGGATTCCGATGGTGGTTTACAAACGGACAATGATTTGGTTTTAAAAAAACATGTTGATCACAGCACATTACTTTCAGTCAGTCGTCCAACAACTTTTCTCAATATACATGAAGATAGATTTTTTTTTTTTTTTCAAGAGTCCAATGTCACACCTTCACATTTGAATCGGGATTAAATGAAGAAAATACTTGAATTCTTCCATGAAAACAAAGTGAAAACTCAGTGAATTCTTCCAAACAAACTCAGGTAGTTGATAGTCACTGAACAAATGACATCTTGGGTAGTTGAAGACAAACAATTTTTAAAAGTAGATGTAAGTGAGGTCAACAAATTTTAAAGACCAAATTACCTTTGAAAAAACAATTAAAAACTTTTCTAAAAATAACTATTTACAAGCATCTATCGCCAACATTCTAATTTCTTAACATGCCAGTTGTAAGCTGAAATACACGACCTGCCCGGAATACGATCATTCAAAAATAATTCCAACATCAATGGGTCGGCCACATGGCAAAAAATAAGAATGCCTATCACTACAACATCGGGCTGTTCAAGCCGAACGGCGAGCTCTCAGCGAGCAAACGCCCAAGTAGTTGGCAGATGCTACACGTGTCGGGTCGACCGAGCAGAAGAGAGCCTGAGAGAGTTCGTGCATCGTGCTTTTATACCCGTCCGATCTTAGTGACGTCATAATCAAACACTTCAACTTTCACTTCATTTGCATAGTTGATGAAACTGGTCTTTCCTCCATGCGGTCGTGTATTCCTAGAAACTTTCTTCCGGTTTGGCAACACCGGATCGAACACATTGCAATTGTTGACATAGTTCTCGCTCGCCATTGCTATTATGGCGCGAGGATTTTGAAAAAACCGTGTGCCTGAAGAATGGCCTGAGACTTTAAAGCCGTTCACACAAAGGAAACAGGTAAACCTCAATGAAAACATTACATTACTAGTTTAAAATACTTTCACATTACAAGTGTACTGAGAACTAATAAAAATATAATGGGTTTGTACCCAACAGGAATTTGTTATTACCATTTTGCTCATTTATAGCATTTTTTGTTATCTTGTAACTCACCTATAAGTTGCGAAATTTAGCACAAAAAACTAAGTTGGAGTCGGTTTACATTCTAGCAAACATCGAAAAAGCTAAACTTTTCCCGATATTATTTTAACCTCTTTAATTAAACAATAAAAGAAAAGAATTCTGTCAAATTCTTATATGATTTTATCTTTAGCCACTTACTAAAGACTTTAAATTGCAGTAAAAGATCCGACTATCGTAAAAATGCGAGAAATGCCGATTTCCAATTTCACGAATATTCTGTATCGCGCAGAAATTAGAGCTCATTTAAAGAAATAACTATAATAACACTACAAGAAAAAAAAACAGCAAAATTTGACGATATTAACTCTGAATTGAAGCAACAATTAATAAAAATTCCAATTGAAAAAACGAGCCCTTTTCAGAAAATCGTGAAATAACGTTTTTGAGAGCTGCGTTCGGGTGTAGCACCATTTGGATGATTTCCGAATCGGACATCTCTCATTTATTAAATCATCAAGTTCGTAAAATTTCATCATCAATCATTTTTTCCAGCAATAAATGATTTTAAAAAGGAGGAAAACAAAATGTAAGAAGCATATGTTTACATGCAGAAACGCACAAATTTCATACTTGTGTATAACGACTTCGATTAACGATTTTGATAAAGAATTCATGTTCACAGTCACAATTTGTGTTGCGATAATATCAATTTTAAATTCTTATTACCTTATTGCAGCTCTTAAATAAATGAAAAATTATATAAAACAAAAATAAACAAGCTCTAATTTTCACACAAACAACAATTATGGAAAATTCGCGATTCTGCTGTATTAGAAGTTTTCCGAACATTCATATAGTCCGACTTTTGTTGCAATTTGTCTTCAAATACGCACCAGACAATTAAATAAATGTAGGAATCTAAATACAAATTTGTTTCGTGCTTAATTATTGAAATGAAATAGAGAAAACATTTGGTTTTTTCAATTTTTGTTGGAGAAATTTTTTTTCTATTTTCTTCTGCAAGTAAGTTGATGCCCCCTCCCCTAAAAAACATCGTCTTTAGACTAAATTGTTCGACCTTTAAACACTGAATATGTTACTTGCAACGGAAACAGGGTTCGTACGGTCCTTAAAGGTCCTTAGAAAGTCCTTAATGTTCATTTTCATTTTTAAGGCCTTAAAAAGTCCTTAAATAGTCCTTATTTTTTATTCGAGGTGCTTAATGTTTTTTGTTAAAATAAGAAAGTCTTACAAAAGAAGACAATTTTTCGCATCCTTCACAAGAATCAAACTTCTTTCATTTCAACTACTTAATCGAACCTCAAATTTCATTTGCTCGTGGCTTTCGGACAGACCCAAAACGGCGGATTGACAAAAAGAAAAATGGCGGATTTACATTATCATCAACGCATTTTTACTTCAAATTGCAGTACTTTTTCAACTGGTAGATAAATAAGTAGCTCTTTTTTTTTTTTTTTTTTGAAAAGGTATAACTAAATTGATGTGTTATATATTTTTACAAAAAAAAAAAAAAACATGTTCATGGATTTTGATAAAATGCTTCAAACTAAAACACCCAATTCAGTTCAAATAAACTTGTACCCACCCACATGGCAGCTCCCAATTTGCTATCTCCTGCAATTGTATGAAAAAGAAAATTGAGCTACATCTTTAAAAAAAATGTTAGTAGAGAAGTGGAATCAAAGCACCAAACATTTGTACAAAAGGCAATAGTGCCCAGTAACCGGGCACCATTTTTGCGTTTGACCAATTGCATGTATGATTATCGCTTATTTATACTGTTGAAAGTAAAAGAATGATTTATTTTTATTATTATTTTTCTTAAGTCTTACACTATAATAAACGCCGAGCTGCCAACTCTCCCGATCGCTTTTCAGCTGATCTTTTGCTAAACAGTTTGTTCTCTCAAACAGTTTTTTTTAGATCAAATGAATTCCGGTATCGACAAAATTAATTTATTAATTTGTTTTTTAAAGAGCAATGTATTTTATTTAGTAAATTTTTAGCAACCAATTTGCTTCGCGATCATCCGTTGTGGGGTTTTATTGTGTGGGAGATTATGATATTTGCTGCGTTAATCAAAATTTGTATCTCGTGAAACTTCTTAATTTGCAGTAAATTGAAGGAATCCGACAGTTTCTTAAACCTGTACACCATAGTTGCCAAATGCTCCGTTTTCCCAATTTAATTTGTGAACTTCGAAAATCCGATTTTTTGCAAAAAGATTCGATTTTTCAAGTTGATGTACAAGTATTTTTACCTAAAGGGATTGTACTACAAAACAAGAAAAATTTTTATGGAACGTTTTAAAATATATGTATTAATTTACATGAATTTTTATAACTTATAATGTGAAAACCTATTTTTTGGAAACTTGCTAACATCTAGCACGTGCTTCGCCGAAAATTGCAAGCAGCTTTTGAGATTTCTATCTTTTTTGCATCCTGCTAAATGTATCAATTTATTAAAATGTTGACAGTTGTTTTAGTATTTGCAGCTTGTAGTCCGCTTGTTTTATTTTTTTATTTTAAAAAATTGTTCATTTTTTAAAACTTTATTTTAGTTAAATTATGGTAGTTACCATTTGAGGGTAATGTACAAAGTTTTAAGCAAATTTGCTCTTTTTTTTTTTTTTTTTTTTTTGTATGTTGTTTTCAAAATGAAATATTTTTCTCAAGTTGAAGAAGTTTTTTCTGAATTTTTGTAAGCTCTTCTAAATAATTTTAAAAAATTATTGGTTGGTTGGTTGGTATGAAAAAAAATGTAAATTAAACACAAATTCTCAAGACAAAGTGCAGCGTTTTCTTTGACAATTTTTTTATTTAAATTGTTCTTTTATTTAAGTTGTATTTTATAGCACTAACAATTTTTGACAATTTTTCATATGATAATTTGCTTATATATGTTTAATGCTTGTGTTGTGTGCTTCTGTTATTACTAGCTCCAGTAATTATTTAACTCCCTGACTGTATTTGACATTAGAAAAGCGACAAGTCAAAGAGAGCTCCATAAAAGTGTTTTGTTGTGTTCCTAATAAAAATAAGATGTTAAATCAATTTCCCCTTTCAACAATGATTCCTTCTGAAATAAACATAACAGTTTATATATTTCGAAAAATTTGTGAGGTCCTTAAATTTTTTTGTAGGTCCTTAAATAGTCATTAGAAAGTCTTTATTTTTTGTTTTGCCAAACGAGTACGAACCCTGGGAAAAATGCGTATTTTTAAAGGTATTTTCAAATAATCCGTATTTTTACTAAATGGGCAAAAAACGCGAACTTTTCAAAAATTGCCGCAATTTCACGAAAAATTTCCAGTTTTCTGGTTCCGGGATAAGAGGTTCTGTACTGTACCTTGATTCTACTGAAGAAAAGTAAGTTTAAGGAATTTGAATGCAACTTGGATAATTGCTCTTATAATGGAAAATTATGAGCATGGCATATTTTTTTCAAAATGTATTTTATGCCTTTAAATTGGCATAAAATGTTTTATTTAAAAAAGGGATGTATATATATAAAAGGTAGCACACCCAGGATTTTGATTTGGGGTGTCAAGATTTGGGATAAACCAGGCATTGATTTACCTGATCTGATATAATGGGTGTTTCTTTCCCTACTGGATATCCGGTGATTTATTTATTATTTTTATTTTTTGATTTTTATGCCAAACCAAATTAATTTCTTGTTAATAATGCCACTTGTAAACCTTGACACGTAGTAATTGTATACCATAAAATTAAACTTTTCATTTTCTTTCAATCATTCAAAACTATTAGTTCTGGTTATATTCTGTAATGTCTATTTCAGTTCGATAAAAATTTTAGATCTATTCATTGACTCTTACAAAAATTTTTTTTATAATTAGGTATAAAGATGTATCGTAACTATGAAAATTGACTTTTTACTTTCATGTTAGTTTTATGTTTTCTCTTTTAATTCTTTCAGCTTGGGTGTATTCATAAGATTACTGAGCAGAATTGGTTTCAACACCTTATGTGCTCACAGATTGTAACATCTGCAAATCTTCTCACACCCTAACTTAAAAACTAAAAGATTAAAAGTCATGATGTGTGCATGTCTGTTCTTTTTGTGTGTTTTTTTCCCCTCCAGGGAGGCCAATCAACTGGAATTTCAAATGTGTATTTAGTTTTAAAATCTGAAATTCAGTCAATTCCATGCATTTTGTTATGAGCTTTTTCCTCTTGTTAAAATTGCTTCTTAAAAAATATAGTTGAAAAAAATTAAATATGAAGTTAATAAGAAGTCCCACTAAATAATTTAACATTTTTATTATAAAGGAACATTAGTCATTGAAAATGACTTCATACTCCGTTACAGTAAAAAGGTATTTCTTCCCAAGAGATGCCATAAAAAGTTACAAAAATGCATGCAGCGCAAGCTGTTTTTTTTTTTTTTTTTTGTGAATGCATGAAACTTTTTTATTACATTATTGTTCTTTTTTAATTTTAAGTTGGCATATAGATGCTTTTGAAATCCCACTGATGTTGAATTGGTGTCTCTGCTGCAATTTTCTAGGTATAAGAGGTATTGATGTTCAACAGTGTTGCGATGGTATGAGAAATATATGCGTAAATGACACATAGAATTAGTAAATATGTAAGAGCAAAATTAAAACAGCTGTGCTGTAACTGTGCAGTGGATGTTAGATTAGGCTAGGGTCTACAAATTATAATATTTAAGATCTGTAAAATTCTATTTAGATTAACACAGAATTATTTTGAGAATTGCAATTTTTGAATACATATCGTTTATGTGGCCATGTTAAGGAAAATTATTAAATCGATTCTATTCTATATATTGAAAAACATTAAATTTTTGAAATTTTAATGAAACAAGCCTGTTCTAATACATTAATAAGCAAGATTTATTTTTGGAAGCAATTCATTTTAATGTCTTCTTTTTATAAGGTAGATTAGATTTTTAGAAAACTCGATGTGGCAGCGAAGTATTTTTCTGTAATGAATCTTTTGAAAAATTAAGATAATGTTGTCCACAATTTATAACCTACTTTGATAAACAGTTTGTGACAAATTATATTAATAGTAAAATTTAATGAGTGGGCATGTTTATAACAGACCTCTTTTGGGCTTGATTTTTATATTAAGCAGAAGGATTCAAAATTGGAGATGCTAAGCCAGTTGCACTACACGGCTCCCATGAGATGGTTGAAAAGCCAAAAGTTTTTTAAAACTTGCATTTTTAAAACAGAAATGAAATTCTTTCACCAGAAATGAAGACTAATCTATATCTTTATGTACACCGCGTGAATCAGATTAGATATCTCAAATCGCAGAGTAAGAAATTGAATCATTTTTCAAATATTTTACACTTTTTGATGTAATGAGTGTTTTTTTTTTTTAATGTAGTACAATTGGTGAATTTTATAAATTTTATTCTTTATTGGGAACCTTGTATTAGGCTGGTTTAAAGCAATGTATCAACTATCTTTCCATTTCTGTATGCCATTAATCTGGAAAGCAAAAATTTGCATTTCCTTGAATTCTCACATAAGAAACACAATTATTTTGATAGGAAAGAAATTTTAGTATGTCTTTTTAAGATCAGTAATTGAGTTTTATATAAATAGTTCAGATAGATGAGAGAAAAAGTGCAAAATGTCAAGGAAACTCATATTTTGGTACTCACATCTGAATTTGCACTTTTTACTAAACAAACTATTTAATATTTTGTATATTTTAATGAAATGACTTTTGGACTTTCCTTTACATTATGGTCTAATATTGTACAACTATTGGTAAAAAGAGAATTAATTTTTTACCTTTCTGAAAAAGAGAAAGTTTAAAATGTGGGTATAGAGAATTCTTCCCTCTATTTGTAAGCATCAGTTATTGTATGCAATATTCCAGTCTAAATATATTTTTATTTTATGAATATCTTTTTCAAGCCAAGCAAGCCATTCTATCAAGATAGCTTTTGATCCTTACTTGATAGATTACATCTTTCTTATTTGGTTTTATTACTTATGTAATAAGTTGATATAGACAAGTCAGTAATAAAAAAATAAATTGTTTTTATAATTTTTGCTAGTTACAAATTAATAAATTATTTTTAATTCTTAGTATTTTGTATAATTTAATTTCTTAATTATTACTGAAAAGCGTAAAGTTTTTATCTGTTTAGATTTCATTTTTTATAATATTATATTTGATTAAATTTTGTTATGATAATTACATTAAAAATCCATAAAGTTCAATAAAAGTATTAATAATAGCAATAATAATCTTTCTTAATTGTTAACAATAATAATAAAAAAAACAGTATTTGTAGAATCTGCATGAAAGCATGTTTAGAAGTATGAAATTTATAGTAATTTCCTTACTTATTTTTTTTCTATGTGACTAAAATTTGAATATTAGTCAATTACATGAAACTCTATTTCAGTTATTTAAAAGTTTCTCTCTTTTTTTTTTTGCATACTATTTCTATGTTATTTGGAGGGAGAAATGTTATTCTTAAATTCAGATTTTTAAGAATTTTTTTTTTTTGGACAGAACAGTATTTTTAACAAAAGTTATGTTGTACATATTATTCTTGTATAGTGTCAAAAGTAATTTGCTGATTAAGCTGTTCTCAATTTGGCATTACATTTCCCACTCATTTACTAATATTGCTCGCTATACAAATTGAGTAATATATCAATTTCTTATACATGAGTTCTTTGTATTGCATTTATTAAAATTATAACATTTTTACATCAGTTTGATATTTGTCTTAGAAAGCATATGAATTCTCTTTTTTCATTGTTCAACATTTTTCTTTTAATTATGTTGATAAAAACTTCATAAAATTTCATTAGAAAAAATGTATTGGTTGGTATGCTATTTCTAGCATGATAATTTCTAAGATTTTATAAAGGTAAAATGTACTTGTATTGAATCTAGGATAAGCTGCTAGTCAGTATTCAGACCTAGAAAAGCTTTGCTCATGCTGAATTTTATTATGATTTGTTTTATTTATTTATTATTTTTTTATGTTTGGTTTGCTTTTTCAATTTGGTTTTCTTTTCATTTCTTTTTCCAGTGTCTAGTGTAAGTTAGAAAGATTGCTGCGTGATTGCTTTTCCATTTGTATATGCAAATTCTAATACAAGAGAAAAGAATGATGGAAGATGAATTGCATAAAATTAAGATTCGCCAAAATTTCCTTTTGCTTAATCACGATAATAAGAGCTGAATATAATTTGCACCTGTAAATGCTATATTTCTTTTCCTTTTGTTTTTTCAATAGTTTTAAAGTAATGCTTCATATAAAAAAGGTAAATTTTTTTGCATATTTTTTAAAGCATTATATATATTTTAAATTGTACTTGCGCAAATTTGTTACAATGAGTTTTCTTTCTATACTGCCTGCTTCTCCCTGATGTGCTAAAATTCTTATTAATTTAGCATTAAAGAGAAATTTCTGTAGCAGAATCTGTAAAAAATATTTTCTGGCATTTCATTTTAACCCTTATTAAAATTGCACTGCATTGTAAATTTAATGCATGTTCAACACTTCTCTTTGGTGTTTATTAAGCTTTATGTAATCTATCAAAGGCTTAGTATGTTTAAATATTTTGAGTTACTATGAATATTTTAATACTTATTGTAGTTATATATATTTACAAAATTTTTGTGTGTTGTACAAATGTTATCATCCTATATTTTTAAATTTGGGAAATAGTGCAATTCATTCTAAAATAATGGCCAAAATAGTTGCTTAGAATAGTTAATCGTGAGTTAACCTTATCTAAATGTAAGTATATCGAAAGAACTGCTGCATTTAAAGAATTGTGATTAAAAATTTTGTTTCTTTAAACATCACTCCATCATAATTTCCTAAGTAAAGATGTATATATCATTGAAATATTAGGAGATACTTTAAAACTAAATGTCATTTTTTAATACAACTTATTAGTGTGGTGCAGCTTAATATATAAAGTTTTTACATTTATTTGAATGCTATCTTAACTAATGCACACATAATAGGCTGGCAGCTGTGTTATATTTTAATTTTTATTACTGTATATTGGATATAAGAAACAATGTTTTATTTATGAAGTCCGTGTGTAATTGTCACCAAAAAAAAAAAAAACATTAATTCATTCATTTTTAACTCAAATGACCACTAAACTTGTATTTATCCTTGAATATATGTTAAATTTCCTAAAACGAGGTATGATGAGCATTGTTCGTTATATAATTAATAATCTAATATCTTAAATATCCTTGACCATTATTGCGTAACTGCATAGAATATTGAAGAAATTGCTTCAATAGCAATGAAATCTTAAGAGAGTGTTTCCCAAACCGTGGTATGCGTTTCCTGGGGGTATGGCAAGTGCTTGGTGGGAGTATGCAGTGTACTGGGCTGGGAACATTGGGTAAATACTGCTTCAAATTGTCTCAATTTATTGTTGCAATGTGAAGATATTCAATTTTTTCATATTCAATATAATTGTGAATGCTACCTTCACAAAATTTATTTTGGCAAAAGATTGTTGGTAATGGAGATGTTGATTCTTATCCCTCCCTTCACGAGTTTACTGCTAATTCGGCTAGAACAATTGATCCAAATATTCTGAAATGCGTAACAAAAGCACAACATTGAGAGAATTTACGAGTGTACTTGAGAAATAATTTTCCTGGTTTTAGACAAAAATATTGAGCTCCTAAGATGTCCATTTTCATATTAATGCTAGGTTTATATATAACATACTGGCAGAAAAAAGTTGGACTTAGCTTCAGGCGGATTTTTGCAAAACAAGCATAAGTTGTGTAACTTTAACAAAATGTTGGTTGTAACTGAATATGTCTATCCAGTTTTAACAAAGAAAATCCGGACATCTGTCCTCTCAACATACACAATTTCAGCCTTTTCACTAGTTATAATGTATGTTGAATTTTATGTTTTACTTATATTCTATTATTATTATTTTACTTATGCACTAAGAAAGGGTAAAAAATTTTTTTGATTGTTATTGAAGTGTATGTATGGGCAGAGGGGTCTTGCCAGAGGAAATTCGGGTCTGTTTTCGGACTCTTCACAAAATTGCAATTATTTCAAAATAGACGCTTCACATAATTTCAATCGGTAAAAATGAATACTTCACAAAATTCCAAACTACCAAATCATACTTTTCACGGTATTTTTTTTTTGAAAATAACTGGCAATTAGTACTGAAACTTTTTATCACTATATGTTTAAATTTTGAATTTTAACAAAACTGTTTCATTTTTCACAAAGGACCCTGTATATATATAAAATATGGAGGAGGGGTATTCAGTATTACAAAAATTATAGAAAGGGTACACACACATATCTCAAAAGTTTGGGAAACACTTTTAACCTTTTCGTTGTGGCACTGGGTACAACTGTTGTACCAGTGCCACATGTTGTACCAGTAAAATTGCATAAATATGTGAACAGTTTTTGTTCTAAAAGTGCTTGCTGTAGGAAAAAGGTTAAAAGATATAGCATGAAAAATAGCAAATGGGAGAAACTTTATTATCAGAAAATCATAATTCATAAAGAATAGACTGTTAGTGTGCATTAGTTTTATTTGAAGATGGGTTTATTAAATAATGCTCGTTAAAAAAATATTACAATTAATTATTTCTGAAAATGTAATGCAATAATCTTGCGTTTGAAGAACCCTTTGAGATTATACCGCTTACACACTATGTAGATAATGAAATTATATTACACATTCCATTGCATAGCTTCAAACTGAAAGTCTTCTAGTGGTTGATGTTACTGCATAGAACCTTTAAATCATGAAATACTTATATTATATCTTTGTTGCATATAGCTGTTGAGTGTAAAATTTAATAACTTTATGCCACCTCATGATATATAATGCTTCAATCTTCAAGGAGATAAATGTTGAATGAATGAGACATCTAAATTTTCTGATTTGTTAAATGCATTTTAGTTAGGAAGGAAATGTGTATTTCACATCTAATTATTCATCTAGATGTTCTTTTAAGTAAATTCTGATTGTGCCTTAATATATTTGTTTTAGAATTGCTTATTGTTTGAAGTTTTATTTACATATGCATCCTAATGGTATAGATATTTCAGAATATTTCAAATCTTCTAAAATATTGTGTAATATGGTTCAGAATTTTAACTTTGCAGTTAAATATTTTTAATTTTTACCCCCTCCTCTCCCATTAAAAAAGAAAAAAAAAAGCTGGTGCATTTTTAGTGTTCAAGTTTTTGGTCTGAAAAATTTTTAACAGTAGAAATGTTTTTTTAAAAAAAAAGGTTTTTAACGTATGTTCAAAATTTATGAAGTGCCCTATGTTTTCGAAAAATAGGCTTATTAGTTTCTTTCATGTAAATACAGTAGAGCCCCGGTCATCCGAGGTAAGGTGAACCGAGGGTGCCTCGGATAATCGAAAACTCGGATGACACAGACTCATACCAAACCGAGAGGGAAACAGGGGTAAATGGGTGAAATGGAATGAAAACTTCGTCAAAGATGTGGAAAAAGGCATTTACTGTACAAATTATAGAATGATGTTTCTCTCACACCAAAATCTGAAGTTACTTTTTTAATTCTATCTCCTTTATCGACTCTGTTGGTATTGATGGCTTGTAATTTAGTCTCCAAATACACAATTTGATTTCGTTTAGCACTTATCACGTAACAAATACAGTACAATACAAACGAAAATAAACAAACTGTTCACTAGCAAAATGAAAAAGCAACTGACATCAGTCAATGACGGTGCCCGCCAAAAAAATGACCCGCCCCTATGGCGCTATTTTCATGGACTAATGCACCGGTTAACCCGGAATTTGGTTAGTCAGGGCTCTGATAATCGTGGCTCTACTATATTTGTATTTAATATTTTCTCTGAATTACAATTGTTGATATAAATTTTCCCACATCTATTGTATGTATATATAATTTAAAAGTTTTTATTCATATCATATTTTTATTTCTGTCACTTGATTTGCATTGCTTTAAAGTTTAAATGCACTGTGAGTAATTTGAGAATATTGCTTTGAGCTGTATCTTTTCTTTATATATCTATGCAGATATATATATATATATATATGTATACAAAAAATTAAAAAACAAATTACTACTTTAGTTTGTGAATATTCCCATCCTTTACTATCATTTCTGTGATAATTTTTAATTTTAACAAATATAAATATAACATTCCAGGATAGGGTATGATTTCTGAAGTCAAAAATTTAAACAAAAATGCTTTGATATTTGTTTTAATTTTATAAGATAAACTTACTGTGAAAATCTGTATTGGTAAAAATGAGCAGTGTTGAATATTTTCCTGGCTTGAAAATATGGAGAAAAAAGTATTAGAACATGTTTCGGAAAATTGGGGGGGGGGGGGGATCAAATCTTCCCCTTTTTTTCCCAATCATGAATGCAAATTTTTCTGTTTTATCATGTAATAAAAAGAAATTTAAAAGAAAAAAAATTGTATTCCAGATAGAATTGCATTTTGGTAAAATTTTTCCTTTGTAGTTAATTTAATATTCACCAAAGAGGTCTAATTTGTATTACAAATAAATTTTCATTGTTTATTTACAGTACTGAAGTTTTTTACTGAAGTTTTACTTGTCATCACATTATATTTAATTTTTTCTTTGCATCCGAAAGGGAAAAACGGGCATATTGAGAGTTAACTGAAATAACGTAGGAATTTTGTAAGTTACTAATATTTGCTCAGACTATTGCGTTCGAGGTTCCGTCAATCAAAATCCATGCAGAAAAATTTGTTAACTCATTGTAGAGGTGAAGTTCTACCCATAAAATGTTTTGACACTCTAGCTTTGTTGTACTGAGTTTTAAAATATTTTATAAGATAAATCAATGTATTAACATTGGCACTCATCATAGACTTATAGTAGCAGCTGTTTAACTTATTCCAACCATGCCACATGTATTTTTGTTTTACTTCTAGCACTTTTAACTATTTAAAAGTCTGTAAACGCAGTACGTGATGTATAGTTTATGTGTGATTCTCTGGGAAAAAAACGGAACACACAATTTTCGGAAAAAGTATGCACCACTAAAAACTATGTAATTAGGTGCCCCCCCCCCCCGCCACACACACAATACATATGTATATATATATATATGAGCCGTTAAAAAAATCCCTTAAATGAAAGATTTGTAATTATTGATACCAAAAGTCGATTTTTCCCGAGACTTGTTCGAATTATTCAAAGTACTAAATATTTTGCTTTTTTTAAGGTAGAAAAACAAGATAGATATTATTCAGCGAAGGAAATCTTAAAATAAATCAATTTTATGAAAATTTTTTTTTTTTTTTTTGTTTTAAATTTTCGGAGCAGGTTTTCTAAAATTTGGAATTTTCGGATTAGAGTAACCCATGATAATTTGCATACAATTTGTTGCCTCTTTCTCTCTCTCTTTTTTTAACCACATTTCAATTTCAGGATTTAGAAAAGCTCACATTAAAATGTTTTTAATAAAGGAAATATTTTAAATGCAATACATCTGGGTCTGGGAGAAATTTCTCTAAAATGTCTTAAATGTTGTGCAATGTGAACAATAAAGTTATGTGATTGTCAAAACTGCAGTATTCCTGGTTCTACTTTTATATGTTGAAGATTCTTTTTTTTTCCCTCTGGAATAAAGTTTGGCAAAATATCTCTGTAAATTGTAAATATGAACATAAGTCCATTTTTCTTCAGAAAAGGAAAATGGTTCTTGCGGTTTGGTGTGTAAAGATGTTGGTATTGTTCCAATTATCTAATTGTGTATTATTTAATAAATGTTAATAAATGAAGTTTCTTGCTGATGTTTAGAATTCATTTTTCTTTCATTGGTATTTGGATTTTCCCATCATTTGCCAAAACAAATGGTTGCATATATGTAACTCATTTCATACACTTGAACGAATGAAATGTTTATAATTGTGCCGATTATATAAATTTTATTTATACAAATTGAATGAATGAAATATGCTTATCGGTGATTTAAAATAAATTTCCTATTCAAATAACTTTTACCATTACTAAAACCATCTAAAATTAATGCTGTCTAAAATAGTTTCTTCTTTGATGATTTAGATGGAATTCATTTTCGATATTAGCAGAAAACAACCGATGAAGTTCAATACAGAGTTTATCCCTCAAATTACTGTTTTAACCTCTTCCCATAAAATTGAATATTGACTACATTTGATATTTTTATACATACATAATATAGGACTCATAGGAATAGATATTATGTTTTGAACCTTTAGCTGATCTAACAGTGTACAGTGAAACCTCTCTAAAGGGACCACCTCTCGTTCCGGCGAAAAGCGGTCGTTCAGGGAGGTGGTCGCTTAATGGAGGTTGTTTGAAATTATTTAATAGTGTTGAACATGTGCAGACGTGCACAAAATAAATGATAATTAAACAAGTAAACGTAAACGCGTTTAAAGATTTTGCAATTACAAGAGCATTTTCTTTCTCTACTAACGCGCAAAAACTAAAGTTAAGCGTTCTTTCGATCCCCTGCCCCCTTTTTGCATCCTCATACTTTTCTCTTAAAATTTTGGTTGGTTAAAGTACAAGAAAATATTCCATATTCAAGAAGATTATAAATGCTTTTTTCATCATAACCTGCGAAGAGGTACCCACCACATGCGCACATTGTAGTCCTGGAATAAGCTTTCATCCATGTCGGCACTTTCTCCACAAAGAGTTTTGAAAACAATATTGTTTCAAGCTAGCCATTGCTTGCTGCAAGATCTGTTAATTCCAATGGCTTCAGAAATTTGAGTTCCTCTTTCTTTTATTAGCGTTTCACTAACAGGAATGTTCTTTGACCTCACAGCTCCGAACCAATCCATTGAAACTTCATTAACATAAGAAAAATTTTCTGATCTCTACTTCTTTTGACTGTGTTCTTCCCACCCTTTAGTAAGCATTTCCTTGTTTTTTTAAATTGTCATAGATTTCAGTTTCCCCACATTGAAATTTTTTTTGCAGATTTTCTTACGGATTTACCGTTTTTGTACTCCTATCTTTGTAAGTAAAGAATCACTCTTTTGTCAGATGCTGTCTATAAAATGTCCTTTCAGTATCGGTTGTTGGTAATCAAAATGAATTTTCTGCTGAAAAAAAAGGCCGTATTACCAAGCCCTCCATCAACATCAGTTGATCGGTTTCTTAATTGTTTACAAAAGTGAAACACCTAAAGGCTCCGAGAGGGAGGGAAAATGTTCTCGAAAATGGGTAAGAATGACCACCCCAGGGGGTGTCTAAAAATACGGGGATATCACTCTATCCTGTTCATAAAGGGGATAATGTGTTCTTGCCCAGAAGGAGTTATTAAACGGATACCGAAAGCTGACTTCCTCGAGGAATTCCTGAAAAAATGGCCACCTGACATCTGAATTGGAGGGGTACATGTCCCCCCAGGGGTTTAGACAACTACACAAACATTGCAGCACCGTTTCTTACTGATTGCAGCAATTGAATGATTCAGAAATAAATGTGGAAGATTTTTTTTTTTTTTTGGAAGAAAATGTGGTCGTTTCGAGAGGGTGACTGTTTAGATGTGGTCGCTTAATGGAGGTCAAGTTAGTATTAAATTAATGCGGGAAAATTCTGTTCCAGCAATTTTTGGGTCGTGTAGAGAGGTGGTCGGTTAGAGAGGTTTCCCTGTATATGAAAAACACTGCTAAACCTCGGGTATTTATCTTAAGATATGGGTCTTGAGAAGACTCATGTTTTATGTCAATAGCACGCTGGGCACAAGTTATAACATGACTTTTCTCCATTCTCCCAATAAAATGAAAGATGTTATGGTGGGGGGAGAGGGAACCGTAGCCACCCCTAAATTTTTAGGGGTGCCTACTTGTGAAAAAGATACCAATCATTGTAGATTAATCATTTACAAATTTTTACAAAAGTATTGTATTTTCTTTGTGGCTAGCAAATGTCGCTGCTTCTTTCTCATGCCCAGAAGAATAACCAGTAGAGGTTTGCTCAATGCATTACATTTTGGACGATTTAAACTGCATAGTTTAAAAATAATTCCACATCATTCCTATGCTATGATTAACTTGATCTTGCAAACAATATTAAATATTAATTCAATGTATTGAATGAAATGACCAACTGAATATCTTTGCAACAAGTCTACAGTTTGGATAATGTTTAAACAAAAACATAAATCAATGTGGGCAAAGTTCATGTTCATAAAACTTGAAATTTTAAGAAGGAAAACAGAAGTGTTGAGAAAGATTTTTGAAAATATTACATGAATGCTCAAAAAGAAATATCAAGTAAAATAAATGGTTTAATAGAAGTTTAAACGTACAAGTTAAGTTATCCTGTTTAGATTCAGATAGAGTTTTCTAATAGGGGGGGGGGGGGCAACATGTAGTGCATGAAGCAAACTTGGGGCATTGAATAATCACAAATGGTGCAACAACATTTTCAAAATCTTAGAAGTCAAAAACCTTCGAAAATGCAACAAAGATTTTAGATTGACATGAAATTTCAACCAGAATGGGGCTTGAATGACACAACTCTAATTTGAAAAATTCCTCAAACAATAACCAATCGACAAAATCCAACTAACTTCAACAGCACTGTGTGGTTCTAGAAAAAAGGTGGGAGGTTCTTATGTATATGAAAATAAGTTATTAAAATCAATAAGTGGGGGAAAAGTTATGTTGAGGATGCTTTGGTTAAGATTAAGCAGAGAGAATCTGTATCTTCTCGACTACACCCGATTCGATAGTCTCATTTATAATAATGTTCATGTACTGTAACGCAGTTTCACATCATTTAAAATTCAATCATACATAGAATCATGAATTTTATTTAAAAGCTTAAGATTAAGAGTATGCTGTGGCTTTTCCATTTAGCAAGTAGCATGATTCTCTTCAAGAGAGGAAAATTCCACCTAATCTTGCAACTAGTGCTAACTATCTCATCCGGAATTTAAACTTTTTGTCTTCCCCTCACGTGAGTCATATGCTCCCAGCTAACATCATTAAAAATTTTCATCAGCAGCGGTCATCCTCTTGTGCAATATCGGTAGTATTTTAGTTTTGGGTTTGAGCTCTCAACTCGCCTTTCCCCTAAAAAAATAATCTTATCCTTATCTTTCTTTGTCAAACAAACAAAAAGCTCGAAAATTTACTAGTGTGATGCATCTGAACTTTTGTGTAAAAAATTTGGATCGATCATATGCAAGAGGTTGTATCCCCCTAATCGACACACGTCATTGGAACTGTTTCTGTAAGCAAATGTATTATGCATGCAGAATTGTTTTGTAACATTGCAATAAAAAAAGAGAACTTTTGAGATCTGTTTTCTAAAAAGATTATATTCTGTAGGGTGCCGACCAAGAGGGGGAGGGGGGAGCGAAAGGGGTCATGTCAGAGTGCAGTATTGAAATTTTTAGAGGTGGTGGGGGGAGGCACCCCTGTATTCTGCCTATTAATATAAATTTAAATATTTCATTAACACTTGAATAATGAAAAAGGATGGTCACCCATCTTTCTGTATGTAACATATTGCAATACTCTCAGTCCACATTCGACTGCAAGTGAGACTTAAAGTTATGATTATAAACAGAAACAAACTAGATTTAAAAGTTAATAAGTCAAAGGTTCGAATAAAGTATACTTTTCTGAAAACGTTTTCCTCCTAAACTGATGTTCGTTATGTCACTAAGAGCAGTTCTATACACATTATAAAATAGTACAGTCTGGGGGGGGGGGGGACAAAAACACGTGTAACTGCTCAGTCATCATGCACTCTAGAAAAAAGTCCAAAATTGACATGAATAAATCTTTCTTTTAAATTATTAACTAGAAGTTCCGTCTACAGCTATATGAGCCTGCTTACCCAATATCAAATTTATAATCTAGTTAACTCTCTTTCTTTCTCATTTAACTTGCGTTCTTAATTACTGCAATTATACCTTTTTTGTCATTCATTCACTCATTTATTTTTTCATTTGGTCACTCAATTTTTTGCTCATTTATTCAGATCAAAAAATGTCATAGGAAAATAGTGTCGTTTAGTTCTGTTGAACTTCGTACCTGTGCATGTTCTACTGCAGCTGTATATTAAAATTGTTTCATTCTAACAGGATATACAAAATCATTAAAAAGTATTATGCCCACAAAAGTTCAGTTTTTTAACATCACTGAAATTTAAATTTTTACTGGTCCACCCCAGGTGACACCCCCCATATTAATTTTAGAAGCAAATTTAAAACCACTCTTCCAGCTATAAAACTAAATAGAATATTTATTAAAGCTAAACAACCCTCTAAAACTCGACTGGAGACCCACCAGTGGATAGGGAACATAGTTGGGGAAATGCTCTTGTGTGCTAAATTTCTGGAATTTTAACTGGAAGTGCATGAAATTTTGATTTTAAAACGTACCCAATTAATACCATGAAAAAAGTGTGTAATAATAAAAAGATATGGTTTAAATTTACATTATTTCATTACTGTAAAATGGTGTAAGATCGTTTTGATCAAAACACCTATGTTTTAACACAATTCATTGGGTATATAAATAAATACTGATACAAACAATCGATAATAAATAAGTTTAATACTTCCTTTTTTTAACATTTAATACAGCAACAAGATTTTTATTGGCAGTTTTTCTACTAATGCTAGGATTTGGAAACACTTTCCCAATACATTGTCACACGTTTTAGCCACTGATTCCAATATTCTTTCATAACATTCTCATTGAAGAAGTGCACAGTTGCAGGAATTCCATTTTCATAAGCCACAACAATAAGACCTTTGCTTACCTAGGAGGGTGAAAAATAGAACATTGTGTAAGTAGCACAATTACATAAAACAAATTATTCGACTACATGTTTTTAAAAAGGTTTATCATTTTTCAGGCAAGATTACATTTGAAATGAGGATTGGGGCTCTAAGTCCAAGCATCATATACACATCTACTTAATTAAAATGTGTTTGCGTCCGTATGTCTGTGACCACATCGCCTCTGGAGTGTCGGTGTGTGAGGGGACAGGACAGGTACCAACGCATTAAGGATATGCTGGGGAAGCCATTTAGCCTGTCTGCGTCCCTCAAAAGCCTTATCTGTCAGAGATAGGGTACTAACCACATTTTCTTCAGATTAAGATGAGTGTGCCTAACAATGACAGGGTTTGGCAAGCAAACCGAGCAGCAGGCAAAGCCTCCTAGTGTATGGATTAATACATGAAGAAAAAACTTTGTTGCTCTTTTAAGCACATGGTGAAGTGAGATTTGGCATAGATAACGTTCATATGAGAAAAAGTGCTGAAAGATAAAAATTATATACAGTGAAACCTGTGTAGGTTGACCACTTGCGGTGCAGCACTTTAGCAGCCAACTTGGACAGGTGGTCAACTTTACAGGTTTTACTGTATTTTTACTTTTTATACATTGGAATTTTTTGCTTTTAGTATTGTAGTACAATGTTTTGTCTGCTTATATAATCACATATTCTTTACTTCATTTTTCATATTAAATTTTAAATTTTAAATTTGATATGATTTGAAAAAACTAGAGAAATTAACTGTGTAGCCGTGACAAAACCTGGCGAATACAGCAATGAGAAAAAAAGAACACCAAAGGAATGTCAAAAAACACATTATTGTATTTTTAAAATGGCTCATCCAAGCTATATCTCATCTTTCAAATAACTTGAAAATGACGTATTTGTTCACGCTCGAAGTTAACAAAACAGCAAAATTTAAAAAAGGTATAAGGACTCATCAGTGTTGGTTTGTCTCAAAGAATGAGCGATGCAGAGCACCTCACAAATCCCAAGCAAAAACACACTAAAACCGACAGCAGTATAGGCCTGAAAATCTTCAAAACAACCATAGAAAATAAAAAAATGAAATACAAAATGTGCAGTTTCAGCCATGCCACATTCCCAAGACTAAAATAAGTGACACAAAAACAAAACCACTCCCAAAATAATTAAAATAAACCACTTTTACCTAAAAAAATCTGAGCAAAAATGCCAAATCTGTGTTCAACTGGTCAGTTTGTAAAGAGAAGTTTAAATCATGTCCAAGAAATTCCAATCTATATTCATGCAAAATCGTTTAGCCAGCGCTGTTGCCATACATCAAATAAAATTCACCCCGTGTAATGTGCTTTAGAAAAGTATTGTCAGAAGGGCAAATTAATTGGTTACAAAAAGCGTTGGATGCAAAATCGTTGCATCATTGAAGCTGGGAAGGAACTTATGCCATTGAGCTTGTGTGGGATGGACATCCCTGGCTTGCGCATATTATACTATGCATTTAGAAGGAAAGGAGGAAAAATAATAAATAACATACCTGAAAATAAAAGAGGCAATCAAGAAGTAAAAAATATCAATTTTGACAGGAATTACTTATACAATTCTATGATTTACATTACTTGTTAATATGAAATTATATTAATTAACCATATATGATTTAGAAAAAAAATTTTAGAGTGCTTGAATGCACTTACTAAGTATTGAAACCTTGGATCAAAATTTAATGCTCCAACATAAGCTGCTATTTGAAGAGGCATGTCATACAAACTTTTAATATCAGTTTTTGATTTCTTTGAAGTTTTCCAATCAATAACAACTAAGTGATCCCTGAAAAGAAAACAAAGTGAATGTAGTATTTTACCAAGGTGTGTATGATTTAAATCAGATGATTTAAGAAAAAATAAGAAGAAAAAATCATTGATTCAAATCAAATGATTTAACTAAAATTTAAAGAGGCAAAAATGCTGAAGAATTACTAACTAATTTTCAATATTTCCCAGAAAAATAAAAGAAAAGTTAACAACTTCTGTTCTGGTAGTTGAAGGAGAAAAAATACTAGAAACTAAATAAGAAAACAATATGACAGTGACACAGAGCAATCACAATCTACTTAAATGCTTAACACCAATCTTGGTTAATTTCCACAAATTAAAGGCAGATAATTGTAACATAGCTGAAGCTCATAAAATATTGGATGAAATATTTGGAAAATATCCTAAAATAGCATAACGCATCAAGATACAGGTATCTACATCTTTTTTTTACAAAAAAAATCTAAACACAATTTCACCTGGTCATTTGCCAATCTTTTGTCGTCAAAATATAAAGCAAGAGTTTTAACAAACTATTGGATTTTTGTCCCAAAAAATACTTGTTTCTAATTCCATCTGTCTGACTGAAACATCAGATGAGGTCCATGAACCAGTGGGTTAGTAACAGGGGAAGAACTACATCAGGACTAAAAAACAGCCGACTCTACTAGCAACATATACGAGATAACTTGTGAGCTGGAGTAGTCTACTCCAAGTTGCATTTTAAGGAAACTTTAATGCTATTGAACTATTCAGTATTGTATTCAAACTTATAATTTGTTCACAGGCTCATCATTTCAAAGTTTTCCTGAAAAAGAGGGTAAATATACTTCACAATACATGTTACCTTAAAAACAATTAAATGTACACCACACAGGTGTTAAATACATTGTATTCAAAAATCTAAGGGGTAATTTCCCTCTCCAGACCCCCCCCCCCCCGGCGTCTGTTCACGCACCTCCTTTTCTGCTTTTTTTTAGGGGGGAGGGAGAGGGAGCAGGAATTAAATGAATGTTTTAAAACTTTGTAGTTGTAACATCAGGATCAGAATGATTATCAGGAGTTCAAAAGGCAGCTAAACTTTTCTTATTTAGATGACTAGATAGAAAAGAGAATCATATAAACATCTAACTGTTCTGTTATTTTTAATTTTAGTTTCGTTATTAATCTATTTGTCTTTGGGAATAAATACTTTGCAGAAAGGATTTTAAAAATCTTTTACTGAGCAATATGTAATATATGTATATTTACACTGTATTTGCAACATTTTTTTTGAATTTCTGAAATTTTGTGTACAAATATAAATTTAAATACAATGCTAATACATAATTTGAAACTGACATTTTGAGAAAAATGTTAGTTTCAAGTCTTTTTTATTAGTTTGAAAAATATTTTGATTTAAATTAAAAGGAAATGTGCTTTAAATAAAAAAACTCATATGAATCAGTTTGATCATTCATATTCATCATTTTGATTTAAAAAAATTATTATTTTTTTCATACCGAGACTTAAATTTTATTTGCAGATGTGTAGATCAGGGTTGGCAAAGTTTTGGACACTATGGTAAAGTCCATGGTAAAAACCATGGTTTTTACCGTTCTGTCCAAAACCCATGTGTCCAAAACTGTCCGAAACTGTCCAAAACTATATTTTTCAATAAAATTGTATTTAATTAAGGGGACCCGAACCGTTTTAAGGCGGCCAATTTGTAGTCAACTTTCTTCAAGCGTTACTCCCTCAGCCATAGGGAATTTTATTTTGCTTTTTTTTTTTTTTTTTTGTTTTTTTAAGTAAGTCTTTCTCTATATGTAGACCAAATTGTATCCAAAAATATTGAATATTTATTTTTTTATTCAATATCAAAGTTTTTTACAATTTCATAACTTCCGGAACATTTTTCTCATAATCCATTCAAGATTTTATTGATCTTATTTTTTTATTTTATTTGTCACATCTTATAATGAATTCACAACCAGGGATATTTAAAAATTTCACTTGATAAAAATCTGGTCAGCTAAAAACTTTTCGTAGTGAATACACAACATTGAAAAAAAAAATTTTTTGTAGGTTGTTTTTAAAATTTTGAAAAACCCTTGGTTGTAAATATAGGCCTAATATAGCCAAATCATATGCAAAAAAAAGTATATTGATTCATTTAGCCCTTTTTGAGAAAACGGTTCCGGAAGAGGAAAAAATGCAACTTTTCAGGAGAGCCGATGATCCAGAAGTTCAAATTTCTCGCTATTCCCGGGCTTTTTGTTCTCTTAGTTCGATATTTCCATGCTATGAATGTCATCGATTGTTACTGTCACTACCGTCGATAATCTGTATATCGCAATAAACTCGAAAACACAAGGAAGGGTAAAGTGTTTCCCCTTGCAAAGCAAAAAAACCCAATTTCGCTAGACCAAATTTCGATAGACTCGCTACTTTCAAAAAATCATTTCAAGTACTTAGAATGCTCAGATTTACATAATTTTTACAGCAAATGATCCAGGAAGAGTTCTAGTTTTAATTTAAAAAAATTAAAAAAAAAGTGAATTTTTTCACCCAAAAACGGTTCGGGTCCCCTTACAGGAATGCAATAATTAACAAATTGATGCAATAAATATTAATTAAAATATAATATCTTATTTTTATTAAAGCTTTATTTACTGAATGCGAATAGTTTAAAAAAAATATGTTTAATTTAAAAAAAAAAAAATACATATCATGGTTCTAAAATCTCAAAAATCTCTTAGTTATTGGCATAAAATTTCAAACTTTAATATCAATTTGTGTGCATAGAGGTATAATAAGAAATATTATATATAATATAATTAATATAATTTTTATAAATTAAGACAAATTGAAATCATTGAGTGATATTTCAAACTACAGAGAAAAAAATTACAAATTTGCCCATTTACAAAACAGTTAGAGGGTTAAGATAGACTGATGGATTATTAACTATACTATTACACGAAATATACTATTACACGAAAAGAAGTACTCAATGGATTCAGATCAAACTGGATTTAATTTTGTAAAAGTACCATATAAAGAAATTTACTAAACAATTAAATTGCATGAAAATGAAAAATATACATAACATTTAAGAAGAAAATTCAACAAAATAGGAAAAGAAGAATTAGTAATCTAGTTCAATCAGTCCTCTTAATATCCGATAGCAGATGAACAGTTTAGCTGCTGTGTTATTGCCTAGGCGATCCGTAAGTTTTCAATGGATGACTCCAAAGTTTGAAAACATCCTTTCTATAGATGCCGAGCTTGCAGGACATGATAATAAAAATGAAATGTATTGTAAACACTCTTTAGAGTACCCTTCTGGTTCCAATAGTTTACCCACTGCAGTCCATCATGTAACAGGACTTACATTTTCCCCTGATTCAGTAAAATAAGTGGACGGAAATGGAGCAGCTTCAGCTTCATATGCAAATAAAAGGGAAGTGCTTTCTGGATATTTCTGAATTATGTACGAACGGGCACTTTCTTTTTGAATGATGGTTAAACCTTCTCATCTGTATTTTGGGTTCAGTAAGTAAGCCAAGAAGTGAAACGGTCACATAGCTTGATTCAATCGTTTCAAAATTTCTGCTGTGTGAGGCTGTAAAGACTGGTCTTTCAGTAAAGTTATCCAAACACGGCATGCTTCATCAATTGTAGCATTGTCTCTTTGTAAACAATCGAGAGAATCTGCTATTGGCCTTCAGTTGGGATAATAAATCTTTAGATTGTTTATAAAAATTATAATTATTGATAAGATTTGCTATGTTTTTGTCTATGTCCTGATATCATCTGGATTTACAGGAATTTGGTGATATGCTTTCAATAAATCTAGCTTAGAAAATATTTTAGTACCGTGGAGTTATGCAAAATCTTTTAGATACGGGATAGGATATCTATCCTGCAGTGTGATTTTATTTAACAACCTATAGTCCCCAGTCGGACGCCAATCCCCGGACTTTTTAGGAACCATATGAAGCGGGCTAGACCAATTACTGCCGTGACGGCCTGCAAATTCTTTTTTTACAATTTTAAGTTGAGCCGGATGTAAACATCATGCACGGGCCTGAACTGGAGGACCTGTTGTTTGAATGTAATGTAATGTATTGTGCTTAATTTCTGCTTTAACTTTGGCGCTGGGTTGCGTAAAAATTTTAAATTCCTCCAAAAGTTTATGCAATCTAGAGGTACCCAAAATACTTTTAATATTTGGCATTTGAGATTGTACAACGTGGCTATTTGAAGTTAAAGATGTTAGCGGATCGATAAGCACTTTTCGTTTGATGTCATTAAGTCATATTGTTCCAAAAAATCCGCACCAATTATTGGTTTGCTTACATCTGCGATAACAAACTTCCCTGTGAATTTCTGTCGTAAACTTAAGTCTACAGTCATTAATTTTGTGCCGTAAGTTTTTATACAGGAGTTATATGCTACTGAAAGAACAAGATTACTAGTCTTATGGCTTTTAAAACATACACATTATATACGCGCGGTATACACATTATATCGCTTCCTGTGTCTATTAAAAAACTAGCACCTGTAATTTTATCATTAATAAAAATACGACTATTTTTAAAATTCTGCACAGTTGACGCCGTATCTACTGACAGACTTACTCGTTTGTAATGAAAATTACTCTCATACCTAAAGTAAGGCTTTAATACACAAAATTACACTACATATTTATACAAAAGAGGAGCCGTTCTTAAAAACGGATTTTCAAACGAAAGACAGATATTTTTAGTTGCCTGTTGCCACTGGAAGGAAACAAATGTCGGAAAACAACAAGAGCATTAAAATTATGCCACAGTCACTCCCCTCTAAAAATCTGTAACATAGTCTGATAAGTAAGCTGGTTTTCTTTTAGAACGAACTGGACGGGAAGGCCGAGTTTGACACTCGATTGTCTGAGAATCAAACTCCTCAGGATTCGAAAGAGAGAGGTCAGAGGCCTCTGCAGGTGATTTTCTTCCTCTATTGTGACGTTATTATCTTCTGCTGGTAACTCACCACGAGGAGCCAACCTTCTAGTTGATACAGTAGACTCTCGTCCATCCTGAAAGCGAATATGGGCGTAATCCAGATTACATTCTATGAGTTGGACCTCCTGCACGAGTGGATCAAACTTACTCGTTCGAAAATTATTTTTTATTAGGACTGGACCTTTCTCCATTAACCAAGTCGGCATAGATCTTCCGTTTTCAGTTCGTCTGGGATGGTTGAACATACGTTCATGAAGAGTTACATTGGTTGAGGTACAAAGGAGAGAGCGAATGGAATGCAGAGCAACATGTAGAACTTCCTCCCACTGGTCGATTTTCATATTATTTGACCGAAGCGCTAGAGTTATGGTCTTCCATATAATGCCGTTATATCTTTCAACTTGGTCGTTTCCTTGAGGATTGCAGGGAGTTGTTCTGCTAGTTGCTACACCTTTGGAATTTAAGAAAGCTCTCAGTTCTTGAGACATAAATGAAGCACCTCTGTCTGTATGCACATAAGAAGGGATTCCAAAATTAATAATTATTAAAATGAGGTTTTAATTCCGCGCAAATTGGACAAGAATTGATTACCATTTTGACGTCCTCTACTGAAAACGGTAAGTTTTTCGCCCGTATCCAGTGATTCATTCTAGTCACACCGGGGTGGCAAAGAGCGTTATGCAAGGACTTTAAGTCAGTTGCATGGTCCATACTTGCACTTATCCTAGAAAAAGTATCGGCTGATGCATTTTGTTTACCTGGTCTATAAATGATATCAAATTTGTAGCAAGAGAGTTCTAAACGCCATCGAAGGATCTTTTCATTTTTGATTTTAGCAGTGTGTTGTTGATGGAACATAAAAGAAACTGAGCGCTGATCTGTGACTATTTTAAAATGCCTTCCAATTAAATAATGGCGCCAATGTCGAAGAGATTCAACTATTGCATATGCTTCTTTTTCGATCGAGGAATGCCGTTGTTCTGATTTATTAAGGGTGCGCGAAAAGAAAGCTACAGGTCTACCTGACTGGCTTAGAGTTGCAGCAATAGCAAATTGGGATGCATCTGTTTCGACAGTGAAACCAACTCCATCCTCGATAGCAGCCATAGATGTATTGATCAACTCTGTTTTCAAAGAGTGAAAAATTGAGATCACTTCTTCTGATAGAGGAAAAGCTTTCTTCCGCAGTAAAGGCCGTATTCTCTCGGAAAATCTAGGTAGCCATTTGCTGTAATATGAGAACATTCCTAAAGCTCTTTGTAGGGAAGCTGTATCTTCAGGAATGGGTAAATCAATGAGTGGTTGTAAACGAGTAGGATCAGGCCTAATAGTTTTGTCCGAAATAATATAACCGAGCAGATTGATAGTTCTAACGGAAAATGAGCACTTTTCTTTGTTAGCGTTAAATTATACATCTTAATGGCAGATAAGAATTTTTCTAGGTTTCTGTCGTGATCTTCTTGACTCTTCCCACAGACAGTGACATCATCTAAGTATGGGAAAACACCAGTGAGCTTCTGTTCATGAATTATTCGGTCTATAACCCTTTGGAAACAAGCCACACCATTCGTGACACCGAATGGAACGCGATTAAATTGATAAAGCTGTTCACAGGCTTCGAAAGCAGTATACGGTTTCTCTGATTCAAAAATTGGTATTTGGTGATATGCGCTTTTTAAATCTATGACACTAAATACATCAAATTTCGAAACCTTAGAAATTATTTCATCTATTCTCGGAAGTGGATAAGCATCTAAGAAGGTGAACTTATTTATAGTTTGAGAGTAATCTATCACCATTCTTTCTTTTTCATTTCTTCCTTTGACAACAAAAGCTTGCGCACGCCACGGAGAGTCACTAGGCTCTATGATGCCTTCATATAGAAGTCTTCTTATTTCTAACTCCATGAAGCAGTTATCTGTGTTAGAATGCCGTCTAGATTTTGTTGCAATAGGAGTGCAATTTTGAGATAGGTTTGCAAAGATAGAAACAGGCATAACTTTTGCAACAGCTAAATTGCAAATCCTGAGAGGTGGTTGTGAGCCACTGAATGTAATTTCAATTGCAGAATGATACTGTAATACATCATGTCCAATTAAAACATCCGAGCAAAGATTTTTCATAATTAATAGAGAATTATTATCGTAAACATAACCTTGCATTTTAATATTCACCTTGCACTGACCAACTACTTCCGAAGATAAGGAAGAATTGGCCATAGTAGTTTTTCCATGGTATGGTAAGATCGTAATGTTACAGTTTTTCTCGAAGGTATGATCAATAAAACTCAAGGAGCTCCCAGTATCAATTAATGTATTTGCACTGACACCATTCACTTCTACTTGAATTATAGATTTCCGAAGACAATAAAGTGATGCAGCAGAAACTGCTGCGATACAGTAAGTAGAAGCAACTGTATTTCTTTTCGCTGGAGTATCTCTATAAAGGCAAACGCGCTGAAAATGTCCCCGTTTAGAACATAATTTGCACAAGGCATTCCTGGCAGGACATAAGTTTCTTGAGTGGCGATGACCACCGCAAAAGTAGCAACCGCCTTTTTTTTTTTTGATATAGAAGCAACTGTTGACGAAGTGTATGAGGCTTCATTACTATTATCACTGATTTGAGCTGTAGTACTATCAAAAGAAGTGGACTGACAAGTGTGTTTTAAAGCGTCAGAATGTTCTGGTACACCAGAGTAATTCGCAGACTGTAGTTTCGCCAACTCTAAAGAACGAGCCTGATTGTAAGCGCTGTCGAGAGATAGAGATATGTTTTCCAGTAATCGTTGGCGAATTTGGCTGTCATTTAATCCTCTGATTTTTAAAAAAATCATTGATTTTTAACAAGTGATTTTTTTTCAAAAAAATCACGGATTTTACAATGTTTGAAAGTGTTGTAAAAATGAAATATGCTGCAATTACAACCAGTTTCAAACAAAACTTCCCAGGTTCATCTGTCTGTGTGCATAACACATTTCATAAGTTTAGAACTAATTACTACTTTTTTAATTTTACAATATTACTCCTATTCTTCAAGCATCTTAACAGCAAATCATAATTCATTCAATCATTCAACTTAGAACTAATAATAATCATGAACCATTCTCTGTTTTTTATCTGAAAACGTTTTTAATAAAGATATTTCATTAAAACAAAAGTTTTTGTTTTTAATAATGGTATGAGCATATGATTTCTCTATTCTAAATGGGTAAAAATATTTCAGGCTTTTTTATTTATAAAATAGAAAAATGATTAAAGTACACTCAATGCAAAAATTAAGTACACACAATTGTTACTTTTTTTCAGTTTTCAATAGCAAAATAATTCAGATTAAATTTGTTCATTTTTTTTCTGTATTTATGAATGTACTATTATTCCTGGTAGGGTCAAGTTTCGTTTGAGTCATGCATTTGTATTAAAATTTGTTTATTACTATTATTATTTAAAAATAGTTATTGCTGTGAAAATAGCTTAAAGTTGTGTTTCTGCATATTGATTAACATACCATATTGTTTCTGTGAATGTAACATAATAAATATCCAAAAACTTTAAGGTATTTTTTAAAAACTCAAAAAAATCCGATTTAAATCAAAAAAATCACGAACCCTGATATCACACATCTTTTTTATATTGTAATTTTAGATAAACTGTTTAAGGACTATGAAATTTTTATTATAAAAGTATTAAATTATTTCGATTGATTCAAAATCGCGTATATGTTTTTTTTTCCTTTCAGTTATTTAAGAACTTAAATGTGAGTTGAAAATGTAAATTTTAAATACATTACAAAATATATTTTGTTATGTCGTATACAGAAAGACTTTTGTACCACTTCTTCATTCAGAGAATCACAAAGTATAGTCTCCTTTATTGCAAACCTATTCTCTAGAAGAGGCTCATTTTTCGAGCAAGCAGACCTTCTAGTTTTTCAGTGCCTGTTCCCCTAAAAAAAATGACAAACAAGCAACATATGCTGTCTTATTTTAGAAAGAGCAAAGACTTTTTCTATAGTTTTCTCAGCAATTAGCTTAGATAGAATTATTTTTCCTGTTCATGCTGAACTGCAAATCTAAGCAAAGGAGGAGGGAAAATGCATTTTTAATAAAAATGTCTAAAATAGTATGATAAATAATTATCTTAAAATATTTCATTTCCCCAAAAAAATCGTGGGGCCATATGTCTATTTGTAGTCTCTCTGGGTCTGAAAGTTTACACTGCACATTAAAGTAGCTGCTAAACGAAAAAAACTTATTAAACAAGGGGAAACCTAGAGAGTATCATTGTACGGAACATGTATTTTTGAATCTCACTTGTAATTAGCAAGACAATCGGTGACACCCGTGTAACAAAGAAATGGATGAAAAATACGTTCTTCAAGCAGCTTCACTTCTTTGATTAAAGGCAGGACAGCTTTCAAACTTTTCCAATGGCCAAAATTTTCATCTCTGATTATTAAATCTGCCTCAGAGCCAACAGTTAAGTATGTGTTGATAGTGTTATGCAAGGATGAGCCATTTTCGAACAACTCTGAAATAAAAGAGATAAAAGTTAAAACTGAATGTTCCTACCATTTTCACTTCACGTATCACAAAAAAGCAACCTGCAACTGTTTCCAAAAAAATAACTATGGGTCATTCCATGTCAAATGGGCCAAATTTCGGAAAGTTCCCCACTCGACCCCCTCCGATTTTGATGAACTTTTTATGGCATGTGCATCTATGTCTTAGATAGAGCCATGCCAAATTACAGCTCCATAATTTGTATAGTTGGGCCACTATCTATGGTTTTGCAAAGACGCCTTTTTTCATGTCGCAACCAAAATGACTAAATCGTCTACTTTGTGTTCTTATTGATCATGACCTAAGCGGAATACCACTGTGAAACTTGGTGATCCTGCCAAATATTTGGGATATAACAGCCTACTGGTACAACGAAAGGTTCATGTATTTTAGCTTTTTTACATTTTGCTGCCAAAGGAGCTCGTTTGTGCCGATGTGGCGGATTTTGACCACACTTTGCCAGCTTGTATCTGTCGATAGAAATATTTTCTGAACTGGATTCTTTCATCATTTGCACCCTGCTGGCATGTCCTAAAGGTGTGCAAGTGGCATCTTGATTGCTCAATTAACTGCCGAGTTATGCTGGTTCAAAATTCAGTTAAAAATTTCACGCCTCAATTTTGGCTCATTTTCAAAGAGCCATACCTCAAAAGGGATCACTCGGATTTGGTTTTTCTTCATATCATTAAAAAGAGCTCACTTTCCTCTTTAAGGAAATGTCTTCTGAATTTTTGAGACAAAGCAGTTTTATATAGATGTTGAGGTTCAAAACGATATACAAAATATTGCCAATTACAGAAAATAGAGTTTATTTCATTTATTTATACATGATCTAAGAGGGCTACCGGGCTGAAACTTGGTGATCCTGCTAAACAATTGGGATATAACAGCCTACTAGTGCAACAAAAGATTCATGAATTATAGATTTTTCACATTTTGCTGCCAATGTAGCTCAGTTGTGCTGATGTGGCGGATTTTAACCAAACTTTGCCAGCTTGTATCTGTCGATAGAAATATTTTCTGAACTGAATTCTTTCATCATTTGCACCCTGCTGGCATGTCATAAAGGTGTGCAAGAGGCATCTTGATTGTTCAATTAACTGCCGAGTTATGCTGGTTCAAAATTCAGTTTAAAATTTCACGAGTCAATTTTGGCTCATTTTCAAAGAGCCATACCTCAAAAGGGATAACTCGGATTTGGTTTTTCTTTATATTGTGGCGGTACGATTCGACACCTTCAAGAGCTATCTTCTGTCCCGGCCATTAGGTACCTTTTGGCAAAGCTCGGAAGCACTGGTTCTATCCCTGCCTCCGGCAGACAGCATCCTCCATCGCCTCCACCTCTGTGTCCTCACACGTCGACCGCAACATTTGGTGACCCGGACGTGATATATGTGGCGGTATGATTCGACACCTTCAAAAGCTATCTTCTGTCCCGGCCATTAGGTACCTTTTTCTTTAAAGTGGAGGGGGAGTATATGTGGCGGTATGATTCGACACCTTCAAGAGCTATCTTCTGTCCCGGCCACTAGGTACCTTTTTTAATTTCTTATTTAACATAAATGTGGCGGTCGACGAGAGAGGACACGGAGGTGATGGTGGAGGATGTCTGCCGGAGGCAGGGATAGAACCTCGGACTTTCTTGATGGAAAGCCAGTGCTTCCGTGCTTTGCCAAAAGGTACCTAATGGCCGGGACAGAAGATAGCTCTTGAAGGTGTCGAATCGTACCGCCACAATATCATTAAAAAGAGCTCACTTTCCTCTTTAAGGAAATGTCTTCTGAATTTTTGAGACAAAGCAGTTTTATACAGACGTTGAGGTTCAAAACGATATACAAAATATCGCCAATTACAGAAAATAAAGATTATTTCATTTATTAATAATGACCAAAGAGGACTACCGGGCTGAAAGTTAGTGATAGTGCTAAACATTTAGAATATAACAGCCTGCTGGTGCAACGAAAGCTAAATGTATTTTAGATTTTTCACACTTTGCTGCCAAAGTAGCTCATTTGTGCCGATGCGGCAGATTTTGACTACACTTTGCCAGCTTCTATCTTTTGATAGAAATATTTTCTGAACTGCATCCTTTCCTCATTTGCACCCTGATAGCATGTTATAAAGGTGTGCAAGTGGCGTTTTGATTGCTCAATTAACTCCTGAGCTATGCCGGCTCAAAACTCATTTAAAAATTTCATGCCTCGATTTTGATTTATTCAGGCATGAAGTTTGTGAATCAATTTTGAACCGGCATAACTCGGGAGTTCATTGAGCAATCAAAATGCCACTTGCACACCTTTATGACATGCCAGCAGGGTGCAAATGAAGAAAGAATCCTGTTCAGAAAATATTTCTATCAACAGATACGAGCTGGCAAAGTGCGGTCAAAATCTGCCACATCGACACAAATGAGCTACTTTGGCAGCAAAATGTGAAAAATCTAAAATACATGAATCTTTCTTTTTACTAGTAGGCTGTTATATCCCAATTGTTTAGCAGGATCACCAAGTTTCCGCCTGGTAGCCCTCTTAGATCATGTATAAATAAATGAAATAAACTCTATTTTCTGTAATTGGCGAAATTTTGTATATAGTTTTAAATATCAATATCTGTATAAAACTGCTTTGTCTCAAAAATTCAGAAGACATTTCCTTAAAGAATAAAGTGAGCTCTTTTTAATGATATAAAGAAAAACCAAATCCGAGTTATCCCTTTTGAGGTATGGCTCTTTGAAAATGAGCCAAAATTGAGGCGTGAAATTTTTAACTGAATTTTGAACCAGCATAACTCGGCAGTTAATTGAGCAATCAAGATGCCACTTGCACACCTTTATGACATGCCAGCAGGGTGTAAATGATGAAAGAATCCAGTTCAGAAAATTTTTCTATCGACAGATACAAGCTGGCAAAGTGTGGTCAAAATCCGCCACATCGGCACACACGAGCTACTTTGGCAGCAAAATGTAAAAAAGCTAAAATACATGAACCTTTCGCAGTACCAGTAGGCTGTTATATCCTAAATGTTTAGCAGGATCACAACTTATGGAGCTGCAATTTGGCATGGCTCCATCTAAGACATATATGTACATGCCATAAAAATTTCATCAAAATTGGAGAGGGTCGAGTGGGGACCCCTGGCACACTTGACGTGGAATGACCCCTATACATATACAGTCCCTGGCCAAAGTAATAGATGCACTATAGTTTTCGGAATTTCATGCTTAAAACTCAGCCTGATGCAAAAACCAGTTTTTCACTTAGTTGGTTGTTTTAATTTACACTTTCCAGCAAAAATTCATTCCCTCTTGCATTTAGGGGACTGTCAACAAATTGAAAACAGAGAAAAATATTTCGGATAATTTTGTATCATAAAAAGCTGAGAATATGCTGTAAATTTCAGAAAATAGTTAAATTGCCATGTACAATTATTCTGTACCTTTTCATAAAAATTGCACTTATACTCACAAAGATATAGGCGTTTCCCTAATTCCCTTCATGCATTTTTTATAACCTGCAAAGGTTCTCTTTGAAACGTTATCAAACTTTCAGAAAACTTGACAACACACAAGTGAAGCATTATATTGAAATTTGAAATAAAAATAATCATTATTTGATAAATTATGGACATTTAAAAGAATCATTTTTTTTTGCAATGCATGCATGAAAGAGAGTAATTTTTAACTGTCGTAATTTCAAATCCAAGTATATAGGGCAACTCATGAAAAAATTCAATTAAATATCTTGAAAATTCAGAAAGATATCGGCAATTTAGTGAGGTGTAATTCAACATTTTGTGGAAAAGAGCCAATCCTTTTTAAAGGGTTTGTTCACAAATCAGTAGCAAGTACTTCCAATCATTCAGTGCATTGTATGCTTTCTTAAATCTGTAAAAGGATCAAACAAGCCAAGTTTTGTGAAAATCTTAGACTATAGACATTTTTAACAGAGGCTAAAATTCAGGGCGGGATGGTGGGGCCCCAGCACAAATTTCTCAGATCCTCTCTTTGAAAACAAACCGTCCAACCAAGAGTCTGCCGCCCACAGCAGATTTGAAAATTTTTGGTAAAAACGTTAAAGTGGAACAGACGTCATATCTATCCCCCCTCCCTGACAATTTTTTCGTTGGCACCAAGAGACCATCACCAACGGGATTACAACATTTTCATTTTGCCTACTTTAAATAGAGTACAACATCACTCTTGGCGATGATTTTTATTGCCAACAATGTCAAGTCATACACATTACACACAACAATGTCAAGAAACATTACAATACCAACAATTACAAATTACATCTCACACAAAATAGCAATACTACTATGTAAAGCATATAGAGTATTTTCAACAGCAATTCAATATATAGCAGACTTACACACAGAAACATTACTGCGTGAAAGCCTGCTTATGCTATTATTTTACCTTTTAATCAGAAAACCAATTGACAAATTGCTAAAATATTGAAGGTTTGGTTTTGATACTGCATTTTCTCCTGTAAATAATTACAAATTTGAAGCATCCCATTGATTGTCATAGCAACTTGGATATTTATAGTATTTCTTGCAAATGTGATCTATTACATAGGTCAGACAAAACGTGCCCTCAAGCACCGTCTGAAAGAACATGAAAATTATGTTAAACGTAAAGAATTTGTGCGGTCTTTGATTGCTCAGCATTGTTGAACTTTTGATCATGGTTCCGAGTTTTCTTCTCCTAAAAGAACAGTAAATGCTCTTCAGTCTACGACCTTGATTTTTGGAAAGTTTATTATAGGTGGAGAAATTCTCATTCTTTAGTAAATGATATTTCCAGTACTTCATTTTTTCCTAATATTTGAAAACGTTTTATATTTTTTCTGGTTGATTTGACATCCAGCAGCTATGACGGCAATCTTTTTGTATACTTACCAGGAATTAGAATTTTCTCTTCGAAAATGAATATTTATTAATTTTATTTTCACTTGATTATTTCATAATTTTAGTTATATTGTGGCAAGAAATAGCTGAAAACATTACAAATACTAATGAAATCCTTTCATACCGAAAAGGTCACAGCCAGGGAGGTTTGGAGGGCTAACCTACCTGTGAATCCTTGGTTTTAAGCCATACAGAAAATCTTTTTTGTGGTAAAATATATGCATGTGAGGATTGCTAAAACTCCCCCACCCCTCCCTCTATCCAAAGGGGAAAATTTAGTTGTGTAAACCATTCTACTAAAAATAGAATTTATACGTGGATAGCATTTACAAACGTTTATAATCTGAGAATTCATTAAAGGATGAAATACTCAAATAATATTGCTATGATTTCCCCCCTCCAAATACAGGATGCTCACTGATCTCTATGGAAGGCCATGATTAGGGTTGCAAGTTTGTCGTGGAAAAAAAGAGCACGAAATTCGCGGGACATTCGCAGCAAATTTCACAAAATGTTCAAAAGAGCACAAATCTAATAAAATATAGGATATCTGCAATGAAAGTTATTCTTCATTCTCAAACACAGGGATATTATTAAAAATGGAAGAATTTCAACTTCGTTAGAAACATTTAAATATTTGTAATAACTAGACAATCGTAGCGGGCCAAAGAATAATGCTTAATCGTTAAAAAATTTATGTGTTCTATAAACATATACATATATTATTACATACACTTATTATTTTAATAGTAAAAAAGCAAAAGGTAAGAAAATTATAAGCACAAAATATAAAATGAATTTAGTGTAGTTCTTGATGTGAAGTATTATCAATTTATTTTCTGGTGTCATTACTGGTTGATGGTGCATGAGAAAAATGAAATTGCGACTGTTTCATCAAAATTTCATCATAGTCCGGTTCCATTTGCGAAGCAGAGATTCTTAAAACTGATGAAAGGTGCTCATCTGTAATTCTGTTTCTTAAAGAAGTTTCCCTAAGATTCATTGTTGAAAAGATTTGTTCGCATATATAAGATGAGCCGAACATTGTCATTATCTTCATTGCATGAGTAATTAGATTTGTGAAATTATCTGGACTTAAATTTTTATAAAATTCTAGTAATGGTACTGTATGAAAAGTTTGTTTCAGGAGAGTATTACAGTTCAGTTGTATTAACTCAAGTTGAAATTTTGCATCAACGTCTTCGTAATTAACATTGAATGGGGTCGCAAAAATACTAAACTCTGGTTCCATTTTTCTAAAGTCCTGAAATCTCCTTTCAAATTCTGAAGATAGTTTTCTCAAATTAAGTTTGCATTTTTTAATCTTATTGTTTGATATAGTGAATTTTAAAGATTGTATTCTTGGAAAATGAGAAAAATCAGATTTAGAGATCTGCAAAATTAGCAAATAATAATAACTGTAATTTGAAACTTTTCAGGTATTGCCAAATATCGTGAAGAAACTGATTTTTCCCTTGCAATTTGAGATTAAGTATATTCATGTGTACGAGGAGGTCTGTAAAAAAAGCGAAATCAGAAAGCCACGTTTCGTTTTCTAAGACGTCAAATTGATTATAAATGTCTTTATCAATAAGAAAATTCACAATATCGTCTTTTAAATCCCAAATTCTTTCAAATACTTTTCCAGCACTTGACCAACGAACTTTTGAATAATACAGGATATCGGAATGCTCAGCATGTATGGACTCCAAAAACTGTTGAAACTGGCGATGTAATAATCCTCTGGAACGAATCATATTTACTAGTTTTACAACAATATTAAGTATATGGTCAATAAAAGTAATTTAACTTTGTGCAAGTAAACAATAATAATAAAATTACACGTTAATTTAAAGCACAAATGAGCAATAAAATGCAGACATATGTTTCGGGATTGCTTGGAATCCCTTTTTCAATGCGACAGGGAGCTTCTAGATGCAAAACATTGGATATTTTGCATCTAGAAGCTCCCTGTCGCATTGAAAAAGGGATTCCAAGCAATCCCGAAACATATCCTCATTTGGATGTTTTGCATCTAGAAGCTCCCTGTCGCATTGAAAAAGGGATTCCAAGCAATCCCGAAACATATGTCTGCATTTTATTGCTCATTTGTGCTTTAAATTAACGTGTAATTTTATTATTATATGGTCAATATCTAAAGCCGATTTACAAGGAGCATCCTGATGTATAAGGCAATGCAAAAAAACAACATCATTTTCCGGATACTTAGAATTAAATTTCCCAACAAATCCTTGATTGATTCCAACCATATTAGGAGCACCATCTGTAGTTACATTACATAACTTATCAATAGGTAAACGAAGTTTATCGATGCAATTTTCAAATTCACAAAATATATCGGCACCAGTCGTTGTTCCTTTCATTGACTGCAGCCCTGCAATTTCTTCTGTAATTTCAAAGTGGGCGTTGATTCCTCTTACAAATATGAGTAACTGCGCAGTATTGCCGATATCATTACTTTCATCTATTATGGTAATTGAATAAAAAATAAATTTTTGAGTTTTCGTAGTCAGTTGTGAAATTAGATTTTTATCAATATTTTCAATTCTCTCGGTGATTGTTCTTGAGAGAGACAGTGACTGAAAATCATTTTTCTTTTCAGGGCACATAATATCGCACACATCTATCATGCACTGCTTTATAAATTCACCATCTGAAAATGCTTTATTAGATTTAGCAATATTATAAGCCAACACATAACTGGCTTTCGTAGCGCATCTTTGAGAATGATTAGCTCTCTGAAATAATTGTTTTTGACTTGATAAATTTTTTATTAAATCTTTCGATTTAATTTTTTTCACCTCTTCACTTAACGATGAGTAGGAGTGGTTTTCATGTTTGCTCTTGAAATGGCGTTGAATGTTATATTCTTTTAAAACTGCAACAGTTGTATTGCAAAGTAAGCACACAGGTTTTTCTTTAAATAAAGTAAAGAAATATTTCCACGTCCATTCTTCTTTAAAAACTCGACATTCTGAATCCACTTTTCGTTTTTTAACATCCATTTTAGACGTTACCTACTACGGAGAACAACACATAAAAACGCAATTAACGAAAGCTTACTGCTAACTAATGCTCTTGCGCGGATGTTTGTTGAGGCAGTGGGAGTTTCGGGGATTACACAAACCATTACTCGAGTCACAGCGGGTCGTTGCAGGTGACTGACCAAGGGCTCTACTACGAAGGGTTCGGAAAGCCATTCACTCTCGGAATTGAAGCTCTCACGTGACTCATGACGTCATCTTTCCGAACTCTGGCTTACCAAGAGGCCATCGGAATCGGTCTGCCTCCGGTAATTTGCTCCCGGAATAAAGGGCTCACGTGACTCATGACGCGCTGCCTCCGGTAATTGCTCCCGGAATCGACTAAAAGTTACCACTTCGGAAAGAGGTCCCTGTATTTCAGTTCCGAGGCCGAAATGTACTTTTAGCTATCTGCGATCAAGAAGGGAGCCGAAATTTGGGAAGAATTACCAGTGTTTATAAATAAAAATGACAGATTCGAAATTCCTGTGATGAATACATAAATGATAAGCTCATTGAAGAATTAAAAGACCGTACATTTGGAGCCTCGAGCATAGATCAGAAATACATTTGAAAAAAAAAAAAAAAAAAAGAAAGTTAAAAAATCTTTGCTGTAAAAATTATATTTTTCAAACATCAGTTTTATTATAGATTTATTCAACATATTCTCATGTATTTTTCCATTGATTATGCTATTCATCTAATTTTTTATGCATAAGTTTAATAAATTGGCCGTTTTTTAAAAATTTTGTTTATTGTTTAACGTATATTTAAACTATCTCTGTTCTTTTACTTTATATCTTCAATTTGAAAAAAATCTAGTCGTTGATATAAAAAATAAGGAATAATATACGAGTATATATTGGATTTCCTTCATTTCTTCTTATTAATTTACATATTTTTTGTTTTGGTCTAAATTTGTTTGTTTTTTGTTTCACTTGTTATATTGTGTTTTATTTTAATTTGCAGTTATTTTTAAATATTTTACCTTTTAAATTTGCTAATATGTATATATATACTAAAGTATTATTTTTTATTTATGTACCAACGTCCCGAAACTTGTAGTAGTTCTTTTAACATCTTCTAATAAATTTTCTTGCTGTGGATCGCTTCCCAATTTCGATACTTCAAGATGCTTTTATAGTATATATATCCTGGTATAGTCATTGTGATTATGTATGCACTATAGGTTTTCTTAAATTACATAGAGATTATTCTCACTGTAATGTCTCAGCAAAAGAAAAAAGACAGAAGAGCAAACAGTATGTACTACTTAAACTTCATTCGCTATTAGTGCATAAATCTTATTGAGCAGTTCAAAACAAAAAAGAAAAAAAATGAATTGAGAGCCCTTGCTCCCATTTTTTTTTCCTAAATATCAAGTCACTAGTTTACCATCATCATTAAAAAAAAAAAATTATAAATTAAAAAGCCAAACTTTGATTCCAGGGTTGGGGTTTTGGACGGGACATGTGGTTTTTACCGTCCAAAACTATCCGAAAGTGTCTTAAACTGTCCTAAAGCTAAAGGGGTCTAATATAATGGATTTATATTTAATGCAATATTAGTAATGAATAAATTTAAATATTAATTAGTTGTAATTAATAAATATGTGATAATATTTATCTTTGAAATGTTAATTTGAAAAAAAAAAAAAAACTATTTTGCTTGAAAAAGTAAAAAATTGTATTATCTCTGTTACATAAAAGCTTCCTTATACAAGAGTTGGTAGTGATGTGAAAATAAAGTACCAATGTAACTAATTTCATTTCCATTTATGACTCATAATTTCTTTTCAATGCTGTTAAATATTTAGAATGGGCTCTGGGAGCCTAGTGGTTAGGATGTAGGACTTCTAACTGGAAGATTTGGGGTTCGATACCGGACCCATTGAAAACCCACTATGTACACTTGCATGTAAAATCTGTGGACCCTGAAGTCCCGAGGCGGTTCCGAGAGTACCGGAAGGTGGAGAATTTCCCTTCCCTTCACTCTTAGGTCAAAAACAGAAGGTGGCGTATTTGTGGTGGCGCCATCTGTCATTCAAATACATATAATTAGCCCAGTCGTACTTCCAGCCTTGTGGTGCTTTTCTAAACGGAAGGCCATAAGTAGGCAGTAAGTCGATAAGAAGGGGGTCATTAAATTATAAACAGCCACTGACACATTAGAAAGATACCCCAAAATTAAGAAATTTGTGCTGTTCATGTTCTGGATTTGCATTTAAAAAACACAGCAAAATAAAATAATAATAACACATTTGTTTACAATAGTGCGTTCTTTATGTTTATTTGCATGGTACAAAAAACAAATTGAATTTTTTTGAAGAATAAAATTTTTTTGAGTTTAAAGAGTTTTTTTTTTCTTTGATGAAAATTTCAGATAAAAATGAAATTTTTATCAAAATGCTCTATAGGAAAGTAAAATTATTTTACAAGACAAATAAGTTTATACATTACAATTCTTACATTTTTTCAGATAATGTAGTTTAGCAAAAAATATTTTTTTATCCACGAAGTTAGCATTGTACTTTTATTAGAGTATTTCAAAACCAAATTTTAATTCATATGAGATCTAATTATAAATTGAATAAGTAGCAAAGTCATCGAATATTTATATACATAATTTTTATGTATATATATATATATATAGTATATGTGTGTGTGTACGCTTCTATTATATGCTTGCTGTCATTATTTAAAACTTTACCAACATGGTTGGATTTAGTAAACAATTATACAGTTTAACTAAATTATTTTATATTGAGATAACATTTGTTTTCGCCATGTGAGAAATGTAACAACACGAGTACAATTAATGCAAAGCGATCACGCAAGTGATTTTTCCAGGGGGGAGGGCGCGTAAAGGGTATATATTTGATTCATATTACAGGCAAAAAACAGCAAAATACATAAACACATAGTAAACGAAAGTAAATCATGCATATAGTTCAGTGCTTTGTAATTCCAAATAATGGAGATTTGTTTTGTTCTTAACATGAATTTTTCAATTCGAAAAAAATACATAAATAATAATAATTTGATCTCATGATTCGAGTGTTAAATTTTTTTCACTGTGGTATACATATTGTAAATATATCTGAAAGTCATAGTTTTAAAAGTTCTATATAAATTTTACATAAAGAAAAGTTATCAAAATCCACAATATTTAACTGCAAAACAAAAACATTTGCAGCATTCGACTAAACTTTACTTTACGGTAACCCATGATTTATCGCCAAATCTGGAAGCAATTTTTTAAAGAAAATTTCGTAAAGAATCCGTTTTGCAGCATTCAAACAGAAAGACGTTTTAATATGTTTATTCATCAAAACAGGAACGTTTACCATTCCTTAAAGTTCAAATACATATATAATGATTTTTAACTAATAGAATATTTATTCGATAACATATTAAAAAGTTAAAACACGGTTCGCGAACGTTTAGAGGATTTTGATGACATTCAACAAAGTCGTTCTGCTGTTAGCAGAACGATTGTTAGCTGTTCTGTTAGTAACATAACGCAAAGTAATGACAATTTATTAAAAAATATTCATTAAAATACCAACAAAGAACCAATTTTTTGTTAGTTGCACCTTCATACCACTTCTTATGGCGTTTAATCCTTTCAGCTTTCTTTAAACATACTGCAAAACGCATCGAAATCTGCGTTAAATAACAATGGCGGACGAAAGCAAGGGTTGCCATAATATATAAGCAAACTTGAAATCGTTCTGTGATTGACTGAAAAGATATCACTCCCGGAAACTCGAAGCCAGCTGTCAATCACATTGCCGAGACTGAGTTAACGGTTTTTCGGTACCGGAATAGCAAAGTTCCGAGGCCGGAAAGTTACCGGTACCGAAAAACCGTTACCTCAGTCTCGGAAATGTGATTGACAGCTGGCTTCGAGTTTCCGGGAGTGATATCTTTTCAGTCAATCACAGAACGATTTCAAGTTTGCTTATATATTACGGTAACCCTTGCTTTCGTCCGCCATTGTTGTTTACAACTGATTTCGATGCGTTTTGCAATATGTTTAAAGAAAGCTGGAAGGATTAAACGCCATAAGAAGTGGTATGAAGGTGCATTTAACAAAAAATTGGTTCTTTGTGGGTATTTTAATGAATATTTTTTTAATAAATTATCATTACTTTGCGTTATGTTACTAACAGAACAGCTAACAATCGTTCTGCTAACAGCAGAACGACTTTGGTTGAATGTCATCAAAATCCTCTAAACGTTCGCGAACCGTGTTTTAACTTTTTAATATGTTATCGAATAAATATTCTATTAGTTAAAAATCATTATATATATATTTGAACTTTAAGGAATGGTAAACGTTCCTTTTTTGATGAATAAACATATTAAAACGTCTTTCTGTTAGAATGCTGCAAAACAGATTCTTTACAAAATTTTCTTTAAAAAATTGCTTCCAGATTTGGCGATAAATCATGGTTTACCGTAAAGTAAAGTTTAGCCGAATGCTGCAAATGTTTTTATTTTGCAGTTAAATATTGTGGTTTTTGATAACTTTTTTTTATGTAAAATTTATATAGAACTTTTAAAACTATGACTTTCAGATATATTTACAATATGTATACCACAGTGAAAAAAAGTTAACACTCGAATCATGAGATCAAATTATTATTATTTATGTATTTTTTTCGAATTGAAAAATTCATGTAAAGAACAAAACAAATCTCCATTATTTGGAATTACAAAGCACTGAACTAGATGCACGCTTTACTTTCGTTTACTATGTGTTTATGTATTTTGCTGTTTTTTGCCTGTAATATGAATCGAATATTTACCCTTTACGCGCCCTCCCCCCCGGAAAAATCACTTGCGTGATCGCTTTGCATTAATTGTACTCGTGTTGTTACATTTCTCACATGGCGAAAACAAATGTTGATCTCAATGTAAAATAATTTAGTTAAACTCCATAATTGTTTACTAAATGCAACCATGTTGGTAAAGTTTTAAATAATGACAGCAAGCATATAATAGAAGCGTACGCACACACACATATACTATATATATATATATATATATATATATATTATGTATATAAATATTCGATGACTTTGCTACTTATTCAAATTATAATCAGGTCTCATATGAATTAAAATTTGGGTTTTTGAAATACTCCAATAAAAGGACAATGCAAACTTTGTGGATCAAAAATTATTTTTTGCTAAAATACATTATCTGAAAAAAATATAAAACTTGTAATGTATGAACATATTTGCCTTGTAAAATAATATTACTTCCTTATAGAGCATTTTGATAAAAATTTCATTTTTAACTGAAATTTTCATCAAATAAAAACTTTTTAAACTCAAAAAAATTTTATTCTTCAAAAAAAATTTTTTTTTTTTTTTTTGTCATTTTGTTTTTTTTGTACCATGCAAATAAACATAAAGAACGCACCATTGTAAACAAATATGTTATTATTATTTTATTTTGCTGTGTTTGGTAAATACAAATCCAGAACATGAACAGCACAAATTTCTTAATTTTGGGGTATCTTTCTAATGTGTCAGTGGCTGCTTTTAATTTAATGACCCCCTGCTTATCGACTTACTGCCTACTTATGGCCTTCCGTTTAGATAAGCACCACAAGGCTGGAAGTACGACTTGGCTCATTATATGTATTTGATTATATGCAGATGGCGCCACCACAAATACGCCACCTTCCGTTTTTGACCTAAGAGTGAAGGGAAGGAAAATTCTCCACCTTCCGGTACTCTCGGAACCGCCTCGGGACTTCAGGGTCCACGGATTTTACATGCACGTATCCCAAAGTGTACATAGTGGGTTTTCAATGGGTCGGGTATCGAACCCCAAATCTTTCAGTTAGAAATCCGACATCCTAACCACTAGGCTACCACATCCCGTTCTAAATATTTAATAGCATTGAATAGAAATTATGAGTCATAAATGGAAATGAAATTAGTTACATTGGTACTTTCTTTTCACATCACTACCAACTCTTTTATAAGGAAGCTTTTATGTAACAAAGATAATAGCAATTTTTTACTTTATCAAGCAAAATAGTTTTTTTTTTTTTTTTTTCAAAATAACATTTCAAAGATAAATATTATCAAATATTTATTGATTACAACTAATTAATATTTATATTTATTCATTGCTCATATTGCATTAAATATAAATCGATTAGATTAGACCCCTTTAGCTTTAGGACAGTTCAAGACACTTTCGGATAGTTTTGGACGGTAAAAACTACATGTCCCGTCAGAAACTGGTTTTGCGTCCAAAACCTGAACCCTAGATTCAAAGATTGGCTTTTTAATTTATTAATTATTTTTTTTGATGATGATGGTAAACTAGTGACTTGATATTTAGGAAAGAAAAATGGGAGGAAGGGCTCTCAATTCATTTTTTTCTTTTTTGTTTTGAACTTCTCAATAGATTTATGCACTTATAGCGAATGAATTTTAAGCAGTACAAAATGTTTGCTCTTCTGTTTTTTTTTTTTTTTTTTTTGCTGAGACATGACAGTTAGAATGTCTCTATGTAATTTAAGAAAACCTATAGTACATACATAATCACAATCACTATACGAGGATATATATACTATAAAAGCATCTTAAAGTATCGAAATTGGGAACCGATCCACAACTAGAAAATTTATTAGAAGATGTTAAAAGAACTACTAGAAGTTTCGGGACGTTGGTACATAAATAAAAAATAATACTTTAGTATATATGTATATTAGCAAATTTAAAAGGTAAAATATTTAAAAATAGCTGCAAATTAAAATAAAACACAATATAACAAATGGAACAAAAAACAAACAAATTTAGATCAAAACAAAAAGTAAGTAAATTAATAAGAAGAAATGAATGAAATCCGATATATACTCGTATAGTATTCCTTATTTTTTATATCAACGACTAGATTTTTTTCAAATTGAAGATATAAAGTAAAAGAACAGAGATAGTTTAAATATACGTTAAACAATAAACAAAATTTTTAAAAAACGGCCAATTTATTAAACTTATGCATAAAAAATTAGATGAATAGCATAATCAATGGAAAAATACATGAGAATATGTTGAATAAATCTATAATAAAACTGATGTTTGAAAAATATAATTTTTACAGCAAAGATTTTTTAACTTTCTTTTTTTTTTTTTTTTCAAATGTATTTCTGATCTATGCTCGAGGCTCCAAATGTACGGTCTTTTAATTCTTCAATGAGCTTATCATTTATGTATTCATCACAGGAATTTCGAATCGGTCATTTTTATTTATAAACACTGGTAATTCTTCCCAAAATTCGGCTCCCTTCTTGATCGCAGATAGCTAAAAGTACATTTCGGCCTCGGAACTGAAATACAGGGACCTCTTTCCGAAGCGGTAACTTTCAGTCGATTCCGGGAGCAATTACCGGAGGCAGCGCGTCATGAGTCACGTGAGCCCTTTATTCCAAGAGTGGTCAGTCGATTCCGGGAGCAAGTTACCGGAGGCAGACCGATTCCGATGGCCTCTTGGTAAGCCAGGGACCCTACCACGAAGGTCTCGGAAACAAAGTCGCTAGGCGAAAAACCAGTTTTCCTCCCCGCGTGACGTCACATTCCGGGATCCGCAAGTAAACGCTACTACGAAGCTCACGGGAAGGGTCTGGCTGCCGACTAGTGCTCCCGAAAACTTGTCGCCTGGGTAGGAGCGGGTGAGTTCGCATTGTCGGCAGCGAGTAGTTTTGCTATTCACGCGATTTTTGAATTTTGTGTTGAATTTATTTTAGCCACAGAGTTGTGCTCCGTGATTTTAACTGTTCGTTCATAAACTGCATCGTTTTCATTTTATATGCTTTGGCAACATCATTGTTGTTCCATGTTTGTTTAAATTCGTGTTTCCGTATATGTGATCTTTTGCTTATCTCTCTTGTAATATGTTATTAGTATATATAAAATTAATTCCTTCATTATATTGTAATGTTATGTTCGAGCTTCTAGCATTAGTCCAACAGGTTACGGCCCAGGATACGCATTATATTTAAAACATTATAATCTTTAAGTAGTTTTGTTTTCCGGTTGTATTAGCGTTACATAAAGTGGAAGTAACGATATGGCGGAATTCCGAAGTGATATCGTCAAATTGAATAATCAAAATTATTCAAACTGGAAATATAAAGTTCAGCTACTTTTAATGAAGGAAAATATATTCAAGAGAGTTATTGAAGATGAAAGACCAATTTCAAGTGGTGAATCGAGCACAAAATTAATAACTGATTGGGAAGCTGCTGATAATAAAGCACAAGCTTATATTGGTCTTACAGTCGAGGATGATCAACTTATTCATATCCGGGGTAAGACGACAGCCAAGGACATGTGGAACACTCTTAAGGAATATCATGAGAGAAATACATTAACAAATAAAGTTCACCTCATGAGAGTGATTTGTTCTTTGAAACTTGAAGAAGGCGGTAATATTCGCCAACATGTTACTCACATGCAAGAGTTGTTTTTAAAGCTTAGAGACATTGGCGAGAAGTCTTTATCTGACAATTGGAGTGTGGCGATGCTTTTAAGTAGTTTGCCTAGAAGTTATAATCCTTTAATTACTGCTTTAGAAACACGTTCTGAAAGTGAACTGAGTTTTGCCATTGTTCAGCAGAAGGTTATTGCGGAATATGAACGTAGGCAACATGCAGTAGAAACTCTTAGTTCCTCTGAAAGAATGTTGAAGGTAAACCTAAGCAAAGATGCTCGGAAAACTTCCATGAAATGTTATTTTTGCAAAAAGTATGGGCATGGGAAAAGTGAATGCAAAAAGTATTTAAAGTGGAAAGAAAGTCATCCAAATAAAGTTAATACAGTTGAACATAAAGATAGTTTGTTTACTGTTGGAATTCGATCTGAAAGTTGGATTTTGGACTCTGGGGCTACTCGGCATGTAACTAATAATAAAAAGTTTTTCACATCTTTAGATAGTTCATATGTTGATAAAATTGAAGTTGCAAATGGGGAATTAGTTGAAGTTGTTGGCATTGGTAGTGGAAAATTGCTATTTAAGGATCGAGAAGGTTCAATTACAGAAGTTGTTGTTTCTGATGTGCTTTATGCTCCAAAGGTTATTGGAAATTTGGTTTCTGTTCGACAGCTAACTCTGATCAATATTTCAGTGACTTTTATTAAAGATTGTTGTGAAATTGTCAAGAACGGAAAACAAATAGGATTTATTAGCACTGTTGGGAACTTATTCAAATTATGTCAACCACATAAAGTTAACACAGTGATTGAACATAAGGAGGATTGCATACATGCGTGGCACCGAAAAATGGGACATCGCGATCCAGAAGCAATAAAGAAAATGCATACTGAAGGACTTTTATCTGACTTGAATATAGTTGACTGTGGTATCAGAATGTCCTGTGATACATGCATGAAAGGAAAACTCACACGCTTACCATTTCCTAAAGAATCCACTAGCAAGTCAACTGGTCCTTTGGACTTGATTCACACAGATGTTTGTGGACCAATGCAAACAATGACACCCAGTGGTAAACGGTATGTAGTGACTTTTATTGACGATTTCTCTAGGTATACTCACGTATATTTATTGGCAAATAAATCTGAAGTTCCTGATACTTTAAAACGTTATATAGCACTTGTGAGAAACAAATTTGGAAGAAAGATCAAAATTATTCGATCTGATCGTGGAGGTGAGTATCTAAGTACACACTTAAGAAAGTATTTAGCTGATAAAGGAATTCAAACTCAGTTAACCGCTGTTTTTTCTCCTCAACAAAATGGTGTAGCAGAAAGGAAGAACAGAACATTGGTGGAAATGGCACGTTGCATGCTTATTGATGCAGGCTTACCAAATCAATTTTGGGGTGAAGCTGTGGTGACTGCTAATTTCATTCAAAATAGAGTTCTTACTCGAGCAAAGAAGTTAACTCCATATGAATTGTGGAATAAGAAAAAACCTAAAGTGAAGAACTTTCAAATTTTTGGCTCCAAATGTTTTGTTCATGTACCAGCCCAAAATTGTCGAAAGCTAGATAATACAGGAATAGAAATGATATTTCTTGGGTATGATGAAGAATCAAAAGCTTATCGTTGCTACAATTCATTTTCACAGAAAGTGGTTATCAGTCGAGATGTCAGATTCAGTGTAGATGCATGTGAAAGGTATGAAAATTTCAAAAATGATGAAGATGTGGATTCAAGTGTCATAATTTCAACTCCAGGAATCGAGGTTCAGGAGGAGATAAGTGAATCAGTTGATGAACCACAGATTCGTGTTTCTCATAGATCAACTAAAGGCATTGCTCCGAAAAGATTAATAGAGGAAATGCATACTGCAAAAGACGTCAATGTACCCAAAACCTATAATGAAGCAATTTCTAGTGAATTCAAAGAAAACTGGCTTCAGGCAATGCAGGAGGAGCTAACATCATTAGAGAAAAACGAAACCTGGGAGCTGTGTAAACTTCCGGAAGATCGAAAGGCAGTTGGGAGTAAGTGGGTGTTTAAAGTTAAACGGAACACAAGCGGAGGCATCCAGCAGTTCAAAACACGGCTTGTTGCCCAGGGATTTTCCCAACGGTACGGGGAAGACTATGATGAGATCTTTGCTCCAGTTGTGCGTCAAACAACTCTACGCACCTTATTATCAGTTGCAGCAAAAGAAAAACTAGTAGTTCATCACCTAGATGTAAAAACAGCATTTTTGAATGGTAAACTAACTGAAACAATTTACATGAAACAACCTCCGGGTTTTATTAAAGGTGATACATCACAGGTGTGCTTATTAAAGAAGAGTATCTATGGCCTAAAACAAGCAGCTAGAGTCTGGAATGATGCAGTGCATAATGTTATTGTCAGTGCAAATTTCAAACAAAGTGAAACAGATCCTTGTCTTTATTCCCGAAGATCATGTGACAGTTGGTGTTATATTTTGATATATGTAGACGATATCTTAGTTGCTGGAAAATCAGAGGATGAAATATGTGCAGTTGAAAATATTTTATCTAAGAAATTTGAAATCAAAAATCTTGGTCCTATTCAACAGTATCTTGGAATTGAAGTTAAAAAGGATCCAGATGGGAACTTTGAGCTATGCCAATCAAATTATATCAAGAAAATTGCGCTTGATGTAGGACTCTCAGATGCCAAACCAGTGACAACACCAATGGATCAAAATTATGGGAAGTCAGAATATACAGACCTGTTGAAAGACAACACTAAATACCGAAAACTGGTTGGATCCTTGTTATATGTATCAGTTAATACCAGGCCTGATATTTCGGCAAGTGTAAGTATTCTTGCACAAAAGGTTTCTTCTCCAAACCAAGAAGACTGGACACAATTAAAACGAATTGTGAAATGTTGTAGAGAGTACATGATACAACTCAACTCAACTCGTTCTTGTAGTATTATCATCAATGTCTAAATAAATGTTTATTGTTTGCTTTATACTTAGCTCTGAGATTGTGTACTATTTACCGATATTTACATCAGGTTATGGGGCCCAGCATGCTTTATTTTGTGCAAAATTAGTACATGCCTCTTTAGAAATTAGGTGAAAAACGATTTGATCACAAATTGGAACTGATTCTTGGAATTGAAAGTTCGTTAGGCCTAAGTGTCATGTCGGATCTGAAGATTCAGATTGAAAAGCTAAGTGGTTCTCAGAACTGGAGCAAATGGAAATGGCAAATGCTGATGCAGTTTGAACAATATGAACTGACAGCGATAGTTGATGGAAGTTTAAAATGTCCCGGAACATCAGAAGCAGAAGTGAAGAAGCTGAGTGAATGGCGCCGAGACAACGCGAAAGCGGCATCGTTGATTGCTTGTTCTTTGAGTTCTGCTGTGGCTGATCTTGTAATTAACCATTCAAGTGCCAAAGAGATATGGGATAAACTTGTTAGTGTGTACGAGCAGAGCAGCATTCAGAGACTGAATCTTCTTATGACACAATTCTTCCAAGTCTGTAAAGATGAAGATGATAATGTTGCGACGCACGCCGCCAAGGTCGAAAGAATTTATACTGACATGAATAATGAATTAAAACGCATTGGTTCTGGATCAATTCCGGTTGAACTGTTACATGGTAAAATTCTACTTACTGTCGGCCCTGAATATCAAGAATTCAATAATGTGTGGGAATCGCTAGATGCTGAAAAACGTACAACGAATAATCTTGTTGAAAAGCTGTGCACAATAGAACAGCGTGTCAAATCTTCTGCAACAGTGGACTATGGTGCATTTTCAGCTCGAGCTCCTGTTGAGAAAAACGAAGCTAGTCGTGGTGCTTTTCCAAAAAGTAATTTTGGAGCTGATGGAACGAAGAATAAGATAAAGTGCTTCAAATGTGGTGGTGGACATTTGTGTAAAGATTGTCCAAAGAAGAAGAAGTTTCCAAATAAGTATGTTTCTTCAAGAAACAACAAGGGAGCATTTACAGCATCTGTCGAAGGTACTCAGCCAGACATCTGGATCTGCGACTCGGGGGCTTCTCATCACATGACAGCAAACAAGCAGTACTTTGTAACTTATGAGCATTTTCCTGTACCAGTGGAGATTTCTCTTGCTGACAAGAACAAGACCTATGCATATGGGTCAGGCAGAATAAACATCAAAGTATGTATCCATGGAAAATGGTATGAAGCTCATATGGAAAATGTTTGGTATGTTCCAGATGTACGAAGACATCTTTTCTCTGTTCAACAAGCATCGAAGCACAATGTTGAAGTGAAAATGAATGACAGAAGTGTAGAGTTTCATCGAAATGGAGAACTTGTTGCAGTCGGCTCTTGGAAGGAGGGCACATACATTATGGCTATGCGTGTAGTAGTACCTGCATGTCCAGCTGAAATAAGTGTGGCAACAGCTTCTGAAACTTTACAACTGTGGCACGAGCGTTTGGGTCATCAGAACAAACGTCATGTTCGAAAAATATTGGATAAAATGGACATTCATGTGCCTTATGCTTCAACAAATGAGTTTTGTGATGGATGTGCTCTTGGTAAATCTCACAGAAAGCCTTTCAAACCACGACCCTACAGAGCTGAATCGGTGGGTGAAATAATTAATGCTGATGTTAATGGGCCCATGTCAACTGAGTCTTTGAATGGTGCAAAATATTTTGTGTGTTTTAAAGATGACTATAGCAAATTTCGTAAAATTTTCTTTCTTAAACATAAGAGTGAAGTCAGCTCTTGTCTGCGCATGTTTCTCAATGAAGCTGCTAATCTTGGCCATGTTGTGAAAGCATTGCGTTGTGATGGTGGAAGGGAATTTGACTGCGCTGAAGTTCGTCAAATTCTTGCTGATAAAGGTATTGCTCTAACGTTAAGTATTCCATATACACCGGAACAGAATGGTTCTGCGGAAAGGGAAAATAGAACGATTGTAGAACTTGCACGTTCTATGCTTGCAGTGTCTGAGCTCCCTCGATCATTGTGGGCTCATGCCTGTGAAACAGCAGTCTATCTGCTTAACCGAACTGGTGTATCTTCAGTAGAAAGTAAAAGTCCACATGAGCTCTGGACTGGCAAAGTAGTTCCTAGGTTGAATAACCTGCGAGTGTTTGGAACGGAGTGTTATGCACATATACCCAAGATCTTCAGACGTAAATTTGACAACAAAAGTGTCCCAGGTCATTTTGTGGGCTATGTAAATGATAAGGATGGTCATCAAATTTATGTGCCTTCTATGAATAAGATAATAAAATCTCGAGATGTGGATTTCAAGCCAGAAAGACTCTGTATAACTTCCATTTCAGTGGAGGAAATCTCTGAAGGATCACCTCAAGTGGAGGAAGACTTGGACACAGAAATGGAAAATTCAGTAGAAGACAGATCTTCAGATGTTCAAAGAGATGAGACAACAGTTCGACAGTCTGAAAGAAAGCGAGATGTGCCAGCTTGGATGAAAACAGGAGAATTTCTTTTTGCGAGTGCTGCAACAATAGATGAATCGGAAAACCCAACTACATACTCGGAAGCTGTTTCCTCTGACGAAAAGAACTTGTGGCTAGCTGCCATGAAAGAAGAAATAGATGCTCTACATGAGAATGAAACTTGGGAACTGGTCGACAAACCAATTGGTTCTAAAGTCATTAATTGCAGGTGGGTACTGCGAAAGAAATTTAAACCTGATGGAACTGTTGATCGATATCGTGCACGTCTGGTAGCTAAAGGCTATGCACAGAAAGCTGGTTTTGACTACGATGAAACATTCAGCCCTGTAGCACGATATGATACAGTAAGATCTGTTCTGTCTATAACTGCAAGAGAGCAATTGCATCTACAGCAGTTTGATGTAAAAACTGCATTTTTATATGGAACTCTTCAGGAGGAAGTGTTTATGCTGCAACCAGAGGGATTTGAAGACAATAGTGGGAAAGTTTGTAGGCTTCGAAAGAGCTTATACGGTCTTAAACAGGCTCCTCGCTGCTGGAACATGTGTTTTGTGGATTTCATGAAGAAACAGGGACTGAAAGCTAGTGATGCTGATCCATGTTTGTTTGTGAGACAACACGAAGGAGCAAAACTAATAGTTGTCATCTACGTCGATGATGGACTAGTTGTTGGGACTGATGAAGTTGAAGTGGAGGAGTTTATGTGTAAACTTCGTCAGTCATTCAAAATCACCACAGGCTCCATAAGTCAATTTCTCGGTATGAACATAACCAGACTGTCTGATGGTTCGGTTTTTGTGAATCAAAGTACCTATGCAAAAAAGGTACTTTCAAAATTCAACATGGATACCTGCAATGCTGTATCAACACCGTCTGACAAAAGCTACATGTGTAGTGACAAAAATGATCCGGTGATAGGAGATGAAGTTCCTTATCGTCAAGCCGTGGGCAGCCTAATGTATTTGGCTATCGTAACAAGACCAGACTTGGCCTATGCTGTTAGCGCTGTGTCAGAGAGTCTGGAAAATCCTAAGTCTTCAGATTGGTGTGCCGTCAAGAGGATTTTAAAGTACATAAAAGGAACTCTTGAATTTGGATTGCTCTATCAGGGAAATGAGCAGTCGGAGGATTTGAAAGCATATAGTGATGCAGACTTTGCTGGGGATATTAAGAAAAGACGTTCAAGATCAGGAGTAGTGACTAAGTTTTCAGGTGCTGCTATAAGTTGGTTGAGCCAAAAGCAACGAAGTGTAGTTCTATCAACCACAGAAGCAGAATACATTGCTGCGAGTGAAGCTGCAAAAGAAGCGATTTGGCTAAAGCGACTTTTTAGGGACATAGTTGACATCAAGGACTGTCCTTCTCTTTTCGTTGACAATGCTAGTGCAGTGAAGTTAGCTCGAAATCCTGAGTTTCACAAGAGATCGAAACACATCGAGGTCCGTTACCATTTTGTTCGAGAAAAGGTTCTCGAAGGTGAACTTAACATCGTTCATATCCCAGGAGAAGACCAAATAGCAGATATCATGACTAAACCCTTGCCTGTTGCAAGGTTTACTAAACTAAGAAAAATGTTGGGATTGACTTCTATATCTTAATGTGTTTTTCTATGTTCTAATGATGTGTGAGTTGTGACATGTGGAGGAAGTGTTGTAGAGAGTACATGATACAACTCAACTCAACTCGTTCTTGTAGTATTATCATCAATGTCTAAATAAATGTTTATTGTTTGCTTTATACTTAGCTCTGAGATTGTGTACTATTTACCGATATTTACATCATGAAATATTTGAGATCTACTGCCAATATGAAACTTAAGCTTAGTAATGTAAGGATTCAGAAAAATTCTGCACTATATGGGTACGCTGATGCAAATTGGGCTGAAGATCGTAAAACGAGAAAGTCCAATAGTGGATATGTATTCTTCTTAAATGGGGGTGTCATCAGCTGGTGTTGTAGGAAGCAAACATGTGTTTCATTGTCTTCTACAGAAGCTGAGTATGTAGCCTTGTCTGAAGCATGTCAAGAAGCTCTGTGGTTGCGACGTTTATTGAAAGACATGTATCAAGATGTTAACAGTGCGACAACAATCTACGAGGACAATCAGAGTTGCTTATGTTTGATTAAGAGTGGGAAGTACTCTAATCGTACCAAACACATAGACACAAAATACCATATTGTTAAGGACTGTGTGGATAAACATCTCATTGAATGTGAATACTGTCCTACTGATCTGATGATTGCTGATTTGCTAACCAAACCTTTGTCACCTAACAGACATGCGGTACTCAGAAAGAATTGCAAAGTTTATGAAAACGAGGAGGAGTGTTGAATTTATTTTAGCCACAGAGTTGTGCTCCGTGATTTTAACTGTTCGTTCATAAACTGCATCGTTTTCATTTTATATGCTTTGGCAACATCATTGTTGTTCCATGTTTGTTTAAATTCGTGTTTCCGTATATGTGATCTTTTGCTTATCTCTCTTGTAATATGTTATTAGTATATATAAAATTAATTCCTTCATTATATTGTAATGTTATGTTCGAGCTTCTAGCATTAGTCCAACATTTTGCGGCGGAAAATTGAATCTTGAAGGCGCGGAAAAATTGATTATTGCCTTATACAAGAAGTGACAGCGTAATATAGATCTAAGTATCGAAATTGATTTACTAGTAAGAATTTTGTACTTTGAAATTAAAAGATTTATTTATATGCAACAACGAAAAAAAAAAAAGATTTTTGAATGAAGTTTTATTATTTTCGAACAACAGAACGTATTCATTAACGAGAATCAATGCATTAATTGAATTGAGTGCCGCAATGCTTATAAAGTTAAAAGATGAGAAGAAGCTGTGGTGTGTATTCAATGAGCTGTTTGATTGATCAGTCGATGATTTGATTTTAATATTTCCTATATTTTACAAAAAAAAAAAAAAAAAACCTCGCATTCGCCGTACTGAAATTCATCAAAAATACCAAATTTGATTAGTTTCCTACATTTATATTCATTCACTAATTTATGTCTATATCGTTTAAGGTGTTTTCTGCTTTAAGTAATACTTTTCGTTCAATTTTTAATAGAATCAAGTAGTATCGGTTTACGTGCTATGCAAAATCTTAATAGATAAATTGAATTTATAAAAGTAAATTGGTAACTTTAGTATCGTAAAAGACCTCCCTCTTTCCCACTTCGATATTAAAATCTTTGCTCAAACTAGCTTGGAACTTTTAAACTTTTTAATATTTTTATTTTGCAATAGAAGTGCATTTTCAGAATCCCTTCCAAATGATCTAACACTTTATAAATAGTTTTCAAATCACCCGCCGCACAATTTGAGTGGGGGGGGGGGGGGGGGGGTAGAGTACACGCCTTCATTTTGAAACTGCTTATTCAGCTTCAATGTTAAACGATTTGATTTTTTCTATATCGCATATAAAGTACATTTCTATGACCCGTTTTATATGTTCTAATTTGAAAACTTTCTATTGTTTTCAAAATATGTACCTCGCATCGGCGGGAGGAGGGGGGGGGGGGGCGGTTATTCCCTTTTAGAAATTTAGTTCTCCCCGTATTTCTTCTAGGAAAAAGAAACTGAAATAATGTCGAGTAATACAATTATAATGAAATATATAATTAAGATAATTAAACACCTTTTTGTCGGATTAACAACATACCGAGTTGATAAGAGTTTTATGCACCGTGCTAGCTCTAAAATTTTGAGTTTAAAAAGTCATAGCTAATTTATAGCATGAAATGCTATTTTTAGAATCAGGAGCTGTCCCCCCCCCCCCCCCCCCGGCTTTGTTCAGACTTGCTTATGGAAACTTTCGATCGTCAAAAATCAAAATTATTTCCATGTTGCACTTACATTATTTTTTATTATCTGCTGCAAATGTTCTAATTTTAAAAAATTCTATTGTTTCCAAATCATGAGTTTCCTTATGGGGGGGATCCCTCTTGAAATTCAGTTTTCGATTTTTTCGATGCTCCTTCAAGGAAAAAAAATAATGACTCATGTAGAAAAGCACAGCAAAATATTTAAATTAAATTATGAGTAATATAATTATAATAAGCTTCTTGCATCACTAACAGCAGCTTGATGATGCGGTTTGTTTAATGTGCGAATTAGAAATGAATTAGATCACAGCCGTTACAAACAATTTCTCAGATTAATATTCCCCCCTTATTCGATACAAATTTAAATGTTTAATATCAATTTACTTTAGGCTGTAATGAATATTTCTGTAGTCAGATGGCAAAATGTGATCTGCGTTTTTGCTAATTTTAGAGGCGAACAAATTCAAAGTTCTCTGCACGATGTAAAATCGGATAATTTATTTACGTTATGGCTACCTTATAGTATATTATACCCTATATTATACTTTGCTACCTTATAAATTTCATTAAAATGTCCCCAAGACACTAAGTACGTAATTATATCATTTGCGCTAAAAAAGTGAGTATTGCATTTCTGCCATCTGACTAAAGATTGAACATAATTCTTTAACACATTTTCCCTTCTGCTGCTTTTAGACCTTTTGTTACCTAATTTTGAGTCTTTTTACGCCTTTTTAATCGCCCCAAATTGTAATTTTTCCTTGGTATTAAGACTTGATAAAAACATTTTTGCAATCTTTGACGCACTCTAATTGATAATTTATACAAATAAAATGATATCTTTAGATATATCAGAGATCGTTCGCAGGCTTGCTCTACATTCATCTAAAATAATTAAAAATTAGTATTTTCTATTTGATATAAAGGCGGAGCAGCGAGCGAGCGCGCACGTACGAATATTTCCGAAAAGGCAAGCGAAAACACCGTTGACGGAGCTATCATTTGATTGGTCAACCGCTTTTCACTTGCGAGACGCGAGAGCAAGGGAGAAAATGGTCACTCGAGACCGTCGTGGTAGGGTCGAATGGGGTCAACCGACTATTTTCTCGGCGTATCTCGGATTCCGTGATGGAGAACTAGACGTCACGAGTAGTTGACGGGACCTTCGTGGTAGGATCCCAGGTTTCGGAAAGATGACGTCATGAGTCACGTGAGCGCTTCAATTCCGAGAGTGAATGACTTTCCGAACCCTTCGTGGTAGAGCCCCAAATCGCTAACTAACTGATCTTCGGGCGGCCTCGCTTGTAATTATACCTACCTGCAAGGATTGTTCGGGAATTGGAGTTTTCCGGTTCTTTCGAGAAAACAGAACAATGAATCGAAAATGTGAGAGTGTCTGGAAGTTTCGAGCGAAGTTGAGTCATCTGTTTAGGTCGGATGGATTTGTCCAGAATACCTATTGTGTTTCGGATATCGCCGCAGGTAGTTTTTATGCGGGTCGTCACATTACGAAGTAAGAACGCATTCAAACATTCTCACGACGGCACTCTTAAACGGGCCGGATTAAACCTTTCCGCGGGCCGAACTTGGCTCGCGGTCCGTAGTTTCCCTATCACTGGACTAGGATTAAAAAAAAAACTCCACATGCTTTAAAAGAATTTGAGGCTGGTTGGCGAAATCTATGTTTATTGTTACTGCTTTCATAAGAAAATGATTTTGATTTCTTCCTTGGCAACACTTTACAACATTTTCAGACTTTGGGTGCCCAGATTTTACATTATTTACGTTCTAAAATTTGTTAAAAATAGGAACTTTCGCTAGTCAAAAATTTTTTTAAAAAAATTGCGGGTTTTAGGAAAAGTTTTAAAATTCGCGAAAATCATCACGGAAATTCGCGTTGCGAATTGTTGCAAAGTATTTTCTTAAAATATGTATCGGACATTGGATATCCAACTAATCTTTAAATATGATATCCGGAATTGGATTTGGTCATTGCACAAAAGATTCATCACATCAAATTATTTTATTGAAATTTAATTAACTAGCATGTTTTGAAAATTACAAACTTACACTACATAACTCCATAACTTTTTTCATTTAATTTTTTTTATTCACTGAAACCTACTTGTACAAACACAGTAAATATGACAAAGAAAACATAATACAAACTAATATATTATCAATACGATGTAACAAATATTGATATATAAGCAAAAGAATAATGTATACAAAAACTATTCATATTGTTTTTATTACTGTCTTAGCAATACTTCATGGAAAATTATATTACATTCAGAACATTTAAAATGAATTTTAAAAATACAGGTGCATTTATCAAACTTATTTCAAACAGTAAAACATTTCCTTCAGTCACAAATAAAAATTTTAGAGCATTTCATTTTTAAAAATTAAAATTTTGAGCCACCAGACCTGTTCTTCTTAAAAAAAATACTTTTTGCTTTATCAATAACACTTTGTGCCTCATTCAAAGGGATTCTAATGATATCAGCATCAAATCTTGAAGTTTTCCTTCTTTTAGACAACTTCTTTTGTAAAGTTTTAATGCGCTTCATGCATGAAAATCCTCATTCTGCATGTTATCACTAATGTAATTTCTGATTGTTTTACGAACTCCGGAAATTCTTCTTCGTACTGCATTATTAATATAATCTTTCACATTTCATATGATCTGTAACTTATGTTTATTTGCTTACAGTAATTAAAGTCTTTTATAAGAATTGCTATATCTATTAATGAGGAATTCCCTGCAGCATATTTCGAGAGTAACACGTTTAGTTCTTCCTGGCCATATTTACTTAAATGAATTGCTGATGATGGATAACTTTTTCGATTTAAGATTTTATTAAATGGGGATAAAATGCTTAGATTTTTGCCTGGGAAATGATTTTGCAAATTTTTCACAACCTCTTCAATGAACTCTAATTTAATCTTTTCTACACCCTGAATGGAAACTGAATTTGTTAAATTTACCCCCTGGTATACATTCCTTTCATCACTACTTATAAAATTTTCAAAGAATAACTTTTCATCGTTCCTTCTATTTAATCTTAATTCGGAAATTACACTGATAGTGCTTGTCAGCATGGATACAATTTTGGAGATAATGATGTTCTGATATATCTAATATACCAGATTATCGGATCATTTAATAAATAGACAAAATTAACACTTTCAATTTTTTTAATTAATAATTTCACTTTTACGGAATTTATATCTTTAGATCTTTGACCAATATGCTCCAGGGTGTCTATTAGTGAGGGGCATATTTTTATTACTGACGCTGAATTTGTTTCGGTTCTTTTAATTTTATTTCAGGGTTGTTATAAATTTCGCTTATTTGTCTCAAGGCTGATGTCCTAACTGGGTTATCATCAAAGAAATGATACAGTTGTGACAGGGTTAATTTTATCAACATTACTTCTTTAGCCGCTTGTGACAGTGCCAAAGAAACCCTACCCTGTCTGCTGCACAGTGTATTTATGTCAAATATGCTACTCCAGAATTTCATAATTTAACAGCAACACCATTTTTACAGCCCATCATAACAGCTGCTCCATCTGTGCTAATTCCAACAACATTAGAAATTTATACATCTAAACTATCAACTGTTTTTTAAATGGATTCCACAATAGTGTCTGCTTTTCCCTCACCTAATGGACATATATTAATAAATGATGTTTTATTTAAGCCTTCAGAAACATAAGTACAATATACCATTAACTGTTTGAAGTTTACTACATCACAAGATTCGTCACAGATCAATCCTATGTAGTTCCAATATTTTACTGCACACAGTACCTTTTCCTGCTTCTGCTACAGCACTTGTCATTTCAGACACAACTGACCGGTGACTGTAGGTCTGACCAGGAAATTCGACACCATTTTCTTTCTGTGGATGAAGAAATTAAAAATCAGTTAATTTTAAAAGAAAACCCAAAGTATTGAATCCAAATTTTATCAATTACCATGCACAAATTTTTATTTCCATTTTTTTGAATCATCACTATGAGGAGTTGGTAAAAAGCAACATTAATTTTTATTTGTTTTAAATGGCTGTAGAGGAAAATTTACTACAAAAACAAAATATCTTTTAGTGCAATATAAGAATTTGACATCACATTGGAAAAATATGTTATTATGGCGATGATTGAGAGTTCATAAAAAATAAAGCAATAAATTAAAAATAAGCCCCAAAATTTCTAAGAAAAAAATAGTGTGTCGGGATGGGGGAGAACTTTTTTTTTAAAAAAGTGCTTATTTCATTTTGAAAAATATATTCTATTGTAACTACTTTTAAAAAATATATGAAATTCATTTCTTAAATAGGCATTAGTTCAAATATGTATAATATATGTGCTTAATTTAATTGTCAATGAAATATAAATTTCTCCACTAATTTTCCGAAAAAAACTTGAGCAATGGTAAAGAAGTAATTGGCTCGAAGAAAGAATGATTTATATAATAAACAACATATAGAATTTAACTAGATGTAATAACATACTCCTGATCTATAATGAGAACAGATTTCAAGATTTCATATTTAGAAAAGAGCTAAAAACAAAATTTGTTTTGAGATGGAGTTTTCAATATATCCTTGAAATTTAATATCAATTCATTGTGATAATTAAATGCGTTGCTTTAAAGTGATTATCGCTGAGATAAAGGCAAAACTTGTCAATAATTACCATTTTTTTACCTAATTTTTATTCCCACCTGCATTTTTTTTACCGATTGGAGATAGGTGTTACATTATAAAACTTAGAAAATAAAAAAACATAAAAATTATTGAAGCAAAAAATTAAACCTGGGTTTTTAGGACTAAACCTTTTAACACTTGAAGACACACATTAAGACTCACATATTTAAAAAAAAAATTAAAGGCAATTCTTGCTTAAGTCAACAAAGAAAAATTTAATTTTAGTTACTTTTAATTAACGCTATTAACACTTTCTTTTTCGTGTTAGCATAAGCAGAATGGGAATCAAAGGCTTATTCTAAAGAATCAAATTTCTTGAGCAAATGCTTTAAAATTAGTGACTTATGGCTTCAATATTTCAATGGAATCCATCTAAAACTAAACTGAATAATGGTCAAATTTAATTACAAATACAAAAGTGACGACCAGCAGCAGGTACAGGGCACAGTTAGGCTGGTACTAGTCAATTTAACAAACCCCAATGAACATCAAGAGCCTTCTTAAAAGTTTTTACCCCACTGCAACTAACAGTTGCCTCCAGTAAACTATTCCAACTGCCTACAATCCTATTGAAGTAGTAATTTTTCCTAATTTCATGATTAGCCTTTGAAAAGCTTAAAACAATGACCTCTGGTTCTACCTTCAGGGCATAACTGCAGCACATCAACATTTCCTGTTTTATTGAATTTAAACAACTGAATCATGTTCCCTCTAATTCTCCTTCGCTCAAGACTATACATATTGAGCCTTTTAAGCCTAACCTCATAATCTAAGTCAGAAAGACCACTTACCAATCTTGTAGCCCTCCTTGAACCCTTTCCAATAAGGAAAGGGTTCAACTCAATTCATTCCTTTTTTAGGTACGGAGACCAAAACTGAACAGCATACTCCAAATGAGGTCTTACCAAACTTCTGTATAATGGAAATACAACTTCCTTAGATCTGTTCAAAATAGCCTTATTGATAAACCCAAGCATCCTGTTAACTTTGTTACTTACTATACTACACTACTGACTAAACTTGAAGTCGTGACTAATCAATACTCCTAGATCAACAACTGCTTCTTCTTCACTAATAATGGAACCTTGTAAATAATAGCTTGCACGTTTATTCCCATGACCAAAGTGAAGCACTTGACATTTCCCAACATTAAAAGACATACCCCACTTAATTGCTAACCTAGAAATTTGATTTAAATACTTTTGAAGCTGATTGACTTGCTCTTCCGTGTCAACAATTCTCATGACTTTAACATCATCAGCAAAAATATTGGTCTTTCCAGAAATACTCTCACTAATATCGTTAATAAAAATAATGAACAGTAACGGCCCTAAAACTGAACCTTGTGAAACACCACTTAAAACATCAATCCACTGAGAATAATTGCCTTTAACTACTACTCTTTGTTTCCTCCCAGTCAGCCAATTTTTAACTCAATTTAAGGTTTCTCCACCAATATCAATATAATAAACAAGTTTGCTAAGAAGAGCTTCATGCGGTACTTTGTGGAACGCTTCCTGGAAGTCAATATAAACTACATCTATGCACTTTTTGTTATCTAAAACCAGGGTAACCTTGTCATAGAAATGCAACAATTTAGTTGTACATGACCTACCCTTCCTAAAACCATACTGAAAACCAGTTAACACTTTATTTGCCTCCAGGAAAGTTGCCATCTTGATTTTGATCAGTTTCAAAAATTTTACAAATTTCTAGGGCTCGACCGATGTCATTTTTTGACCGATGGGCCGATGCCGATTGTTGGCCGATTGCTCCGAGATCGGCCGATTATTTTCTTCTTCCATCGGCCGATGGGAAAAATTTGCTTTTAACCATTATGCTTATCAAAAATGTCATTCAAATCATTTATTTATTTAAATGTTTATATAAACATTAATGCATAATTCAAGCACCGTAAAATTGGTTGGAGGAAGTTAACATAATAATTAAAACTAAAAGAATCACTCGCGATTCTAGTAAAGTAATTAAACAATTTGGAGGTTAAAAAAATTTTAAAATGCTATATCAGAGGATTTTTAATTCTTTTTTCTCATCTTTCCAAAAAAACTTAACAACTATTGGATCGGATCGGGTCTAATTAACTTTCCTTCAACATTTTCTCATTATAACACCTACACTGCAAATGCCAATTGCAGCGGCCTTTATTTTCTTATTTTTTTCATGGAGAGGAATGCGATGTTATAATAATACAGACTAACAAATAATGTGGGCTTGTATCTTTACCAAAGCTGTCAACTCCTTCCTCTCAGATTTTTTTCATAATTCTCCCCCCACCTCGTTTTGAAAAGAAAAACGGGAGCGATTATATGTTTATTTTTCATTATAAAAGTTATTTTAACTAAAAATAGCTTTTTCTAAAATAAAAGTCTATTAAAAAATTTCGCTCGCAGTAAAGGCCCCCCTGTTCATAACCAAGAAATACTGAATATTGCTTTAAAAACATAGACGTGAGATTTTTTTGTCATTACTAATGAATGCTGGGGGCGAGGGAAGTCTTAAGAACTAATCTTATTAGCTTTTTTTTTTCTTGTGAGTTGAAAATTACACTACAATACTTGACATATTCCTTATATTTTCATGAGCTCAATGTAAGGTCACCGAAATAAACCAGTATTTTGAGCACCAGCAGTTTTCTCTTGACAAATAATCTTTTGAAAAACACCTCATCGTATATAAATATTAAGATGTATTTTGAAAATATAAAAATATATATGTGTTTGTACGTTGTCAATTTTTGAAATTAATGAAATTGTAGCAGTTTTATTAAGGTACTATTCCACCCTGTCGCGCGAACTCGTTTTTTAAGAATTAAATTTTTGAAAATTGCAAAGTCGAACTTGGACAGATAAAATTTCAATCAATAAACATTTATACTGAAAAATTGATTCATATTTTTTATCAGTATGTTCTATGTTGTAAACTAATAATAAAATAACAAGAAATATTCTAAACTGAAAGCAGATGCAACGAGATTGTTGTACAATAGCAGAAAAACTGTCAACTGTCTAACATGTGGCATCAAAGCCAAAAAAAAAAAAAAAAATGCGCTGAAAAAAAACGGACTATACACGGGGAAAAATTAAAATAATTATCGCATAAAAAATGTTAAGATGTATTTTGAAAAAAAAAAATGCATTGATAAATCTTTGAAAAGAAAGAAATTTTAGCATTTTTATTAAGATGTTATCAGATCCTGTCGCGCGAACTCGCATTTTGAAAATTCAATTTTTAAAACTTGCAAGTTGAACTTGGACACATAAAATTTCGATCAATAAACATTTATACTGGAAAATTGTTTTTTATTTTTGACCAATCTTTTCTATGTTGAAAACCAATAATGAGAATAACCACACACTAAAGATGCAACGAGATTGCTGCACAATTGCAGAAAAACTAACACGTGGGATCGAAGAAGAAAAAAAAAAAAAAAACGCTAAGAGAAAAAGTTTACGTTGGTAAAAATTAAAATTATTATCGTACTTTGATTGAGTTGACTTTGTATTGTTAACAATTTTGGAATAATAAGAAACATGACAAACTAAAAGCAGATGGTATAATATTACTGCACAAGGACATCTAATGCACTAAGTCATTATTAAACGAAAAACAGACAAAAACGAGGCAACAAACCTAGTGCGAAAAACAAATAGCACTCATAAGACTCCTCTATTACTTTTACTTTAACATATTCCAGCGGTACCCAAACTGTGGTACGTGCAGTCGAATTTTCCGAATTAGAGTTGGGAGAATTTTGGCTCAAATCTAAAAATGAATTCTCGTTATTGTCCAGAAAAGCGTTGCTGAATCAAATATCACCTCGCTTGCAGCAAATTCTCGTTAATTTTGTTTTTAACCGACTTCACAAAGGAAGGAGGTTATACATTCATACTGTATGTCTGTCGTTTTTTTTTTGTTTGTTTGTTCATAGCCCCCTTAACTAGATGCCTTCCGAAATGGAGCGAAACCCATTACCCTACCGGCAACGATTTTCTCCCACTGACAACGAAAACGCCGCTATAGGGCACGACCTATTTGCTATTGGATAACGATGTTTTACTTGTTAACACTTGGTAAAATAAAAAGCGGTAAAAATTGTTCTTTTAAAAAAAATCATTTGAATTTTTTTTTTAAATATTTAATAATATGACTCATTTATTACATTATTTTTTCGCTCTTACTTTATTGTGCAGTTAAACAGTAGGAAATTAAGTGAAATTATTTATTTTGTATATCTGGTTACTCTAGGAACATTTTAACGGAGCATCTTAAAACTTCTATTTTATTAAAGTGGTTTTCCCCCAACTGTAGATATTTTAAAAGAAAAATTTTGTTACACAATTGAACTGATTTTTCGTTTAAGTAATAATTTAATTATTTTAGTCTGTAAAATGAAACTTCGCTTAAGAAACAATTATTTTTTAAAAATTTGCAAACGTGCTGTGCAGCAAAATAAAACATTGTTTCTGTATTCTATAAATGTAGTTAAACTTATAATTGCATGTCATCACTTATTTTTATTATTATTATTTTCGAGTAAAAGGGAATATATATAAAATATAAAGAAGTGTTGAAAGAAGAAATTTTAAGCATTTCCATTAAAAACATATTTCTTTGGCACTTTTCTATAAGAACAGTTGCAAAAGTCGAGAACACTTGCGTACTTAGCCAATCTGTACCACAGACAATGCATCAAATTTCGATTACGAAATACTACTTTAAATACTTTCATATCTTAAATCGAAATCGAACTTATGAAATTTTAATTTTGTTACAATCGAAGGTTCTATTGCAACTGAATTAGGTAGTTGACCATAACATTTAAACTAGTACATTATAAAAAAATTTTTTAAAAACAAATAGATAGATAAAAATGCAGTGAAAAAAAAAGAGAACAATTATTTATGCAATTCATGCATAAAGAATATAATACACTTAATTTCAATTGAGCATTTTTACCGTTGTAAGAAAACAAACAAAAATCCAGTTCTTGATTAAAACTTTTAATTTTAATAATTGTTTGAGAACAATGCTATAGATAAAATAGTTAAAGACTTATTTGGAGCATTTTGAAAATTTTTGAGACGATGTAAGTATAACTTCCATGATCGATTAACAGCAAAGCTATATAAGTGTCTACTTATATGTGATAAATATTTGAGTAGACACTTATATGGACTCATCTGTTTTAGAAAAAAAAGAATCTGTTTTTATTATTATTATTTATACTTCTAGTGATCTTGAAAATTAAATCTCTTCCCTGAATTTTAAAAGTCAAGAGTTTTGCAAAGACTCTGAAAAGATGTTCAAAGTTTTGAAAAGCTTTTAACGGGCCGTTCATAAATGATGTCACGCTTTTTCCCCATATATTTGACCCCCCTCCCCCCTTTGTCACGCTATGTTGCAAAATGCGTGATGTCACACTTCCTGTTACCCTCTCCCCTCCCCTTGTCACACAATTTCACGAACCCCCCCTCCCCCCTCGAAGTGTGACATCATTTATGAATGATCCCTAAGTGTACTTGAAGTAGCAGATATATTTTCGTACTACCTTTTATATTTTCCAAGAAATCATTGCTTAAAAAAACGAGCAGAACGATGAGGACGTTAAATTGGGGAACTTGGAACCAAACTCTTCATTTAGCCAAGTTATAAAAAATTTTCATAAAAATCAAGTTTTTATTCTTATAATAGAATCAAATTTAATCTTATCATAGAATCTGATCTATCCCCCCCCCCCCCCCGAAAGAAAAACTAGTCCTTTTGGTTTCAATAAATAAAATTATAAATAAATAAATAAAAAATATGCATACATACAATAAAAATGTTGAAATATGTGAATAATTACAATTTATAATGCATTGTACTAAAGTCATATTTTTAGCATGAATAATAGGACAAATATTACTTCCAAATTATTCTCATTAATTGATCCATAGAACTACATAATTATGTTCTTGAAATATGGTTAGAATTCGATTCTATGCATGAATAATAATTTGAATTTCTTTCCTTACTAATTTCAATTATTTCTTATTGATCCATATATATGTCTTCGTATAACTGTTAAACTTTTTTAATAAAAAAATCTATAAGCTCAATTTAATTAATATTTGCATAATATAAAATGCATCATAATATATAATCATTCGTATTCCAAGGACAATCTACAATAAAGATTGGACAACATAATAAACAATGTACATTTATATAAAAATAGCTTTCCACGATATTATTATTAATTAATTAATTTATTTTTATTTTTTGCCAAATAGACGTTATGAAAGACACACACATAGTAACAATAATAATAATAATAATAATAATTCCCTTGTCTTGATATAGCGGAGATCCATTTTCTACGCAAACTAATGTCCGATTGAAACTAATTTTTTTTCTTTTACTGAATTTGTTGTGAAAAATGGAACAACACAGTAAACCATCTTTCAATTAGTTATCTTGGTCCTGAAAAGCACCGTTTTCATTCAAAAGAATCAAATTATTAGGGGGAAAAAAGAAGAAATAGCAATGAGAACCAATCTTCTACCCTTCAAACTAATGTAAAGAGCGCGGTTTGTTATAGCAAGATAAGTAGCGTTCCTGGTGGGGGAAAAGGTAACTAAAATCCGCGGCTAACTTTCCCCGCAAATCGCTAGGCATCTAGTTAAGGGGGCTATGGTTTGTTTGTCCACTCATAACTTCTCACCGGATGAACCGATTTCCATGATTCTTTTTTTAATCGATCGAGGGTGCTTTCCCATAGGTCCCGTACCTTCGTTTGACCATATTCGATTAATAGAACAAAAGTAATGGGCAGAAATTTAGTATGTTTTTTGTTTTTTCATCCATATTTTTTGACTAAATGAACCAATTTTGATGATTTTTTATTCAATCGATAGAGGGTCGTCTAACTCAAATATTGCAAATCAATTTGACTACATTTGTTTTTTAGAAAAAACGTTACGGGTGAAAAATAAGTATTTTTTATTTTAATTGGAAAGGCTTGGCTTGATTTTTCTTTGTTGGGAAATCTATTAATAAATATAAAAGTCATTGTTAAAAACATGTTTGTTGTCATGGGCTATAATATTAAAACAAATTACAGCAAGAGTTTGACTGAAAGCTTCTCCCTGGCAAAAATTAATCCAATCAGTTTGTTCGCTAAAATCGACTTCAAAAGGGAATTTATCGTACAAATAATTAGTTTTTAGTGCCATTAATTCAAAGAAGTTTTGCCCTTTGATATGGATTTTTTCTAAATAGAGTATTTATATACAAATTGTATTTACACTAAAAAGAATAAAATAAAATAATTTTTATAAAAAAACAGAACCGACTTCAAATTATAAATTGCGTTAAAAAGTGAAAAATAAATTCATTCTTTAAACAACATCGATGTGACTTTTAAACATAGTTTCAGGCACTTAGAAGCAAAGGGGTGTAAGTGACCAAAATAAAAATTTTAGATAGCTAGTGCAAATGATAAATTAAACACCCTACTGTTTTGTGGGAAAGAGATTTAATGGTAGCTTTGACAGATACTGCAAAAAAGCGTGGTTTGAAAAAATTACTAAATAACAGCTGCATTCCGTTTGCTGGCAAAGGGATGCAAGTGCACTTACATCCGTTTGCCTCTAAATAAAATTATTTGATTTTTCAGTTAGTTTTTAGCCTACTTTCCAGTAAAAGTAAAAAAAAAAAAAGCAATAAAGCATGAAAGAAGGCTTAATGTATCGTGAAAATATCGTTAGAAATCAAGAAAAGTCAAAAATAAGTTAAGTAATTAAATAAAGATTGAAAAATAAAAAATTTGAAAGTAGGGTTTTGAGATGGGGAAAAAGTGTCGGTCGGTCTGTCTGTCTGGTCGGTCTGTCCCCCCCTAATAACTTTCGAACGAATTGTCCGATTCGAAAAATTCTTTTTGCATTCGAAAGATCTCGGCGAGGACATCTCATTTTCATATTTTACTTTTTGATTTGAACAATTTTTCGTTCAATTTTGAACAGTTCAAAAAAAATTAACATTAGCGCCTATGGGCGAAAATGAAGCAAATGATGCAAACTCTAGGTACAAGATCCAAGTTCCAATGAACAAGCTTGATGGAGGAAGCTCTTGGCGTGAAATATTAATTTGAACAATTTTTGTTCATTTTTGAACAGTTCAAAAAATTAGCACAGAGCTTACGGGGAAATTTCAACCCTATATAAATCCTGATCTAACTGACCGATTTGCTTGGAACAAACTTTATCGGAAAGCTCTTATAACGTAGAACATGTACAAATAGAAAGTTCATCCAGAACTTACGAGCCTATTTTGCTATGAAATTTTTTGATCGGGATTTTCAAGGATATTTCTCAATGACTCAATGAGTGAAATAATGAATGAATGAATAAACAGAGATGCCACTTAAATCTAAAAGTTTTCAGTAGTAACCTGAGCAATTTTCAGTAGTTTTCAGCACTTATCAGTAGTTTATAGCAGTGCTTCGCAACCTTTTCTCACCTACGACGCACCAAAATTCCTTCTAGAATTCCGCGGCACACCAAAAGCTAAAGTATATAGATATTAGTTGATACACAAATTTTACAATAAATGTTTGTTTTTTATTGTAAAAGTATACATACATAAAACCATAACATATTTATTTCTACGCAATCATAATAATAATTAATGTGATACCTGCGCTTGTTTCAATGAACACAAAAGTTTTATATTCGGCTCAATATTTGACAACGCAACCCGAAGTTCTTGGTCAAGATCTTTTAAGCATGATCGCTTATCATTTTTAATTTATTTTTAAGCCAATCAGGCAATGTTTTTATTTTGTACTTTTGATAAGACTTCAGTGAAAACTTTTATCTTCGGTAAAACTAGTTATTTTTTTTTATTTCTCGCAATTGTTTTATTTTATTTTTCTTAAATTGAGGCACTCTTAATTCAATAAAAACTTTCACAGTCTTTGTAAAAGTTTTGGCAACTCTTCGCACGTTTTTAATATTATTTTCATTCGTCGTTCTTAGTTTGCTTTATGTCCCAAATTATTAATTTATCAAATTTTTAATTAATTATGTCCCAAATTATTTTTGAAAAAACGGCCCTTTTCAGGGCCAAACCAAGACATAATTTGTCAGATATGTCAAATGTCTTTCGGGTAGAGGAAAACTCTGTAAGCGCATATGAGGAAGTTCCATCCAGAACGTGAATAAGTTTCCGTTCTGCAATGCAAAAATAATTCATCTGCAGTAAAGCAATACTTTAGTAAAAATAGTAAATAATATTGAATGTTAAGTCAGAGAGGGGTATCCTTTTTAGCCTACTTTCCCATAAGAGTAAAAAAAAATAATAATAAAGCATGAAAGAAGGCTTAATGTATCGTAAAAATATCGTTAAAAATAAAGAAAAGTCAAAAAAAAAAAAGTAAAGTAATTAAATAAAGATTGAAAAATAAAAAATTTGAAAGTAGGGTTTTGAGATGGGGAAAAGTGTGTCGGTCGGTCTGTCTGTCGGTCTGTCCCCCCCTAATAACTTTTGAACGAATTGTCCGATTGGAAAAATTCTTTTTGCATTCGAAAGATCTCGGCGAGGACATCTCATTTCCATATTTTACTTTTTGATTTGAACAATTTTTTGTTCAATTTTGAACAGTTCAAAAAATTTTAACATTAGCGCCTATAGGTGAAAATGAAGCAAATTATGTAAAATCTGGGTACAAGATATAAGTTCCCATGAACAAGCTCACTGGAAGAAGTTCTTGGCGTGAAATATTGATTTGAACAATTTTTGTTCATTTTTGAACAGTTCAAAAAAATTTAACATATCGCCTACGGGGAAATTTCAATCCTATATAATTTCTGATCTAACGGACCGATTTGCTTGGAACAAACTTTATCGGAAAGCTCTTATGACGTAGAACATGTACAAATAGAAAGTTCATCCAGAACTAACGAGCCTATTTTCTTATGAAATTTTTTGATCCGGATTTTCAAGAATGTTTTTTAATTAATGAATGATTAAATGAATAAGCAAAAGAATGAATGAATAAATGAGTGAATAAATACATGAATGACTTAATAAATAATGATTGAATGAATATGTATTAACCGTTGTAAAAGGTATATTTGAAGCAATTAAGAACTAAAGCTAAACGAGAAAGACAGAGAGAGAGAGAGAGAGAGAGCTAGATTATAAATTTGAATTCGGTGTATAAGGGAAAGTAGGCTCGTATAGTTCTAGACGGAACTTCTTGTTATAAAAACTATTGGAAAGTTGAGCAAACATATTTTCCGAAAGCATGTCGCAAAAGTCGTGTTTAAGAACTGATAAAACTTCCTTCTTTGTATTAGATAACAGTTAAGCTGCAAATGTGTCTTTCTGAAGAAATAAAAGTTTTGTTTTATTAGATTCAAGATGCAGAAAGTAATAAAAATGTTATGTAGTAAAATATTCAATGTTTTAAATTCACTAGTTTCTACCGATTCGATGCCACACATCCATTTTTATTTACTATTTTATAAACGTCAAAGTAGTAACTTTGCTTCAAAATTTTGCTTTTGATTCATTGAACTGTTTACTGAAAGGAACTGAATTCCATGAAAATGACAACTTTTACGAAATTGTTATGTAACGTGGTAGGAACGTGTTTATTTAACTTTGTGTTGCAAAATAGTGACAACAATGACATACGAGTGAACGTGATGTACCACGCGCAAAACGGTCATTTTGCTTTATCTATGATTAATTTGGTGGGGCTTGGTGTTTACACAACACACTGTGCAGTTTTCAACTGTTCTCACCAGGGGACCACTGAATAATTATATATAGTTATGATAAATTATTCTATAGTATATTTAGAAAAATAGACATTATTATGAAAAAAAATTGTCATTGTGTATTAAATACACGAGGGAAAATTGTAAAATATCAAATTCAATGTATTTGACAGCGGCACACCTGCATCTGGCTCATGACACACCAGTGTGCCGCGGCACACCGGTTGTGGAGCACTGGTTTGTAGTACCAGAGAAACGCGGATGCAAAAACTACTCACTATTCAACCTAAAGCCGAATTTGCGTCAGCTGAACCATGGTGGAAACATAATCCCAGAAAAAAAAACCTGATAACTCCTGATTGGGCAAAAATTTCCCTGATGTTATAATTAAATTGTGAGTCACGCAGCATCATTGCCATGTGTAATGACAGTATCACAGTGGTGAAACCAGAAAAAATATTTAGGGGGTGGGGTGACTTTCCCACTACTTTTCCAACTGAACTTTGTGCATTTTTTTTTTTTTTCAGTGAAGGAGAAAATAACATAATTTTCTAAGAAATATAACCCGCAACTGCTGAGAGTTTTAAATCTAACGGTTTTTGTTTAAGAATAAAGATCATCCCCTCATCATTACTTTATGCTTATATTACATTATTTTCTCAAGATGCATATTGTTTTTGTATCATCACTTCAGGGGGGGGGGACAGGGTTCATTGATTTACAAAAAAAAAAAAACATTGATTTGACTATGTTAGGAAGTGTAGTAAAAATGAAATATGTTGCAATTACAACTACTGTTTCAAACAAAACTTCCTAGGTCCATGTCTGTGTGCATAACATATTTCATAAGGTTAGAATTAATTATCATTCTTTTAATTTGACATTTTACTTTTACAATATTCTTCAAGCATCTTAACAGCAAAGCATAATTCATTCAATCATTCAAATTACAAAATCATGAACCATTCTGTGTTTTTTATCTTAAAACTCGTATATAAAACAACAATTGTTAGAATTTAGAATATATATCCTTAAAGTTTCATCCACATCCCCTAATAGCTTAAGGTTTTTTTCCTTCTAAAATATTTTTTTATTATAGAAGTTTTCAATAAAGATACTTGATAAAAACAAAAAGTTTCAGTTTTTAGCAATGGTGTGAGCATATGATTTTTCAAAATGGGTAAAAATATTTCAGGCTTTTTATTTATAAAATTGAAAAATGATTAAAGAACATTTAATGTAAAACTTAAGAACACACAATTGGTACTTTTTTCAGCTTTTAACAGCAAAATAATTCAAATTAACTGTGTTCATTTTCTCTGTACCTATGAGTGTACTATTATTCCTGGTAGGGTTAAGTTTCATTTGAGTCATGCATTTGTACTAAAATTTGTTTAAATTATTGCTATTAAAAAATATTTATTGCTGTGAAAATAGCTTAAAGTGTGTTTTTGCATATTGATTAGGATGCCATATTGTTTCTATGAATGTTACATAATAATTATCCAAAATATTTAGGGTCTTTTTTTAAATTTTTTTTTTAAAAATACGATTTAAATTAAAAAAAAGTCACGAACGCTGGGGGGGGGGGGGGGGGGTATGGGCTCTCTGGGCCCCTCCTCCTTGTTGCGCCACTACAGTATAATGCACAATACCAAACTCCAAATTCGGCAAGGTGGAGTACGGTCTCGGGCCGAATTTTGGAACACGACCAAAAATGACGGATTCTCGGAAACAAACGCTGAAACGCGTTTTTTACAAAAGATTGCAATGTCTTCTTAACTGAAACACAAAAAAATGACCTTTTTTGGTTGCTTAATCGGAGAAAGAACGCTTTCAACCAATGGGAAATCGGCAATCGAGCTGACCACGCGCAACGAAAGGAAATTTCGCAGACGAAACTCCGGAGAATTCCCTGATTTCCCGGTTGTGTTTCCACCCAATAAGAATAAGATTATTTTTTAATATAAAATACAAATTTAATTTATAACTGAATTCGTTAATTAATTTGGGACCAAATAGTTATTAACAAAACGAGCACACGACGTACGCAACGAAGAATGCAATAAGCAACTGCTGATAGTTAGAGAGCCTTTATACTGGGAGAGAGACGTCAAGAGCTTCAGATGGGTGTCTGCGCATACTTTAGCGCAGCAAAAACCGTCCAACTCGCTTTGGCCACGTCGTCCGCATTTGGCCCAAGTATCGCTCGCTTGGCGGGAACAGTTCAGTTAGGACCAGTTATAAAAAAGGAAGTGTCGTTAATGCTCACTTATGCTGCTTATGTATTATTTGGTTTTCATATAATTTAGTATAGGATTTTTTAATTTTAAATCATACTTTTCTTCAATCTAAATATATTTAACATAGTAGTATTTGATGCAAACATGTAGGCAAACTTAACCTGCTTAAGTTATGGGTCCCAATCAAGTAATACATGCAAAATATATTTACACGTAATAAAAATACACTTAAAAAAAGTTTCATGTTAAAATAGTAGGAAGTATAATTAATTACAATAAAGTTTTCTTCTTGTTTTAATACTTACTTTTCTTTTGCTATATCATAATTTAAAGAGTGGATACTGTTACTCTAGACATTTTACTCCTTAAACCAGCGCAGAACTATGTGTGTTTGTAGAAAGATGATGCAGGCTAAGAAATACCTATAGTTTTTATTTCTAATGAAAATTTTATAAATCATTTTTATGTAGGAACAGTGTTAAGTAATTAATCGATGGAAACAAGCTTAACTGATGTTTAAGTAGCCCAAATGCCTAGGTAAGTAACCGAAAACAGTACAGACATGTGACTCACTGGGGAAAAATTACTGAAAAATCACGACATAATGTTATAAAAGTTTATTAAAAACCTTATATTACAAACATAAATTATTATGCCTTAAATACTAAGCAAAGTCAAGTCATTAGTTTAATATAATTCATTAATTGGAGCTTAATGTCTAACAAAAAAAAAGTGTGGAAGTCCTACATTGCATTCTTCAGAACTTATATTGATACAAAAAGTCTGAATGCAGAGCAATGTATAAAAATTCATTGCATGTTTTGAAGAAATGAACATGTGCCAGAGCATTAACTATTAATGAATAAGGTGTGAAGATAAAAAAATATAAAAAAGCAATGTACCAAAGTATTATACGAAGAGCAATACTTAAAGGACAAGATAAGTTTGACACTGGATTAATAAAAAAAATTATGAGAACAACAAGATTAAGAATACACAATAATCATACTTGTGATTTAAACACACAATGGTTGATTTTTTATTTGTATATATGCATATAATTTTGAACTACACTACTAGACTTGTGAAACTCTAAAATTAAGAAGAGGTTTACAATTAAAATCGTTGGGTGATTTTTTTTTTTGTCGAAGTTAATGATTGTTTTATGGTATTTAAAAAACAATTCCTAATTTTTTCACATGTGTTTTAATTATATATTGAATGGAAATAGAAAGAACTGTTATTTATTTATTTTTCAACAATATACAATGATTACTTGAAAGGGAAAAAAAAAACCCTTAATACTAAAGATGATCTAAAATTTTAATACATTTTAAATTATGTATATGCAAAAAAAGGAAAAAAAAATATTTTTAAAACAAGGTTATTCATCAGACTGTAATATTTAACAATAATAATCAAATCTAACTTAAGCTTTAGTTCCCCCCCCCCCCCCCCCGAATTAAATCGCTTATGACTTTTTCGGTTAAGGGTGCAAAACGTTAAACTTGGGTGCAAAGCGGGTGCATATTGTAGAAACTTTTAATTTCCGAATTTGCTTCCGTGGGGTGGGCCAACTCAATCGACTTCAAGCTTTTTAGCATTGAGTATAGTAACCTGTATGGCGAGCGTTTAACATCAAATGTCGCCAAAGCATGCTTCTGTCATGTATCGGAGAATACAGCATCAAAAATAATATTAGCATACAAAAAACTACACTGAATTTAAGGAAAAAAGTAAGTTATTATAATAATGCACATCCTAAAATACATTGATTAACCAGTAAAGTCAAAAAAACATAGTTTAGGATGCAAAAAACGAGACAATGAACACAGGCCTAGTACATCAAAACGATTTTTCATAATTACTGTGCAAAAGTGCATCTTTTTAAGGCGAAATGTGGTTAAAGAACACATCAAAGAATATAAAACTAAAAACCAAATTGTATGACTTCCTCTATTTTAAGAGGAATCCTTTCTTTTCTAAGACGACATTTTGCGCGCAATGTTATTCCTACGGAAAGAAGTCCAAGTTCTTCGTTTTCTGGACGGTTTTCTCCTTTGGCCAATCAGCGTGCGATACGGAGTTGGCGTCTCTCTCGTAGTATAAAGGCTCTCTACTGATAGTCAGTGCGCAAGTGTAAGCGAAAATCCATGAACTATCTCGCCCAGTAGAACAGGGTTGCTGTAAATATTGCTCCGCGTGGGGAGAAATTCCAGTTGGAACCGGAATTTTGAGCTTTCTACCGTCGCCAATCTCCTATTGTTCGCAGCTCCGAACTACCACGAATCGTCAGTAAGCGCTCGTTTTGGCAAGTTGGTGAATCTTTTTTTTTATATGCGCGCCAAGCGCGTAAAGTTGAACTCAGCTAAAATATTGTATTTTCCGTAGAAAAAAAAAGCGCTTTCCGTAATCCGTAGTCGACTTCAAATTTTTGTATTTTTCCATAGATACTACGGAGAATCCGTAGCATTCGGCATCTCTGAATAAATGAAAGAGTGAAATAAATCAATGAATAAATGAATGAGGAGAAGAATGAATGAATAAGTTAGTGAATAAATGAAAATATAAATAAATGAGTGAATAAATACATGAATACGTAAATGAATGAATAAACACTTGAATGAGGTAACGAATGAATGAATAAATGAATGGCTGAATAAATGAAAGAATGAATGACTGAGTGAATGAATATGTATTATCCATTGAAAAAGGTATATTTGAAATAATTAAGAACTAAAGATAAATAAGAAAGAGAAAGAAAGAGATAGCTAGATTATAAATTTTAAGTTGGTGTATACGGGAGAGTAGGCTCGTATAGTTCTAGACGGAACTTCTTGTTAAATATGCAATGCAGACGATCTATTTACGAAACTTAAAGCGGGGAAGAAGGAAAAAAAATAGGGAAATAATTCCGAACTGTTGAATAATAATAATAAAAACAAGGCTTAAACCGTCTGCAGATTTTATTTTTGTCATGTTTTGTTTTCGGCAATTGGCAATTTGTCTAATGGCAATGATTTTTAGTCTGTTGATAAATATAATTATTCAAAATTTATATTATGCAGTTTTTAATTAAGTTTATATCACTAACCAATTATCTTTATTACTGAGTCTAAATTAGCAAAATGAGCAAGACACGTTTTTAATTTAGTGGCAAAGGGGTGTAAGTTAACCGGTTGGAAGCAAAGGGGTGTAAGTGAAAAAAAGGTATTTTTTTTTTAAAATCCTATGCCAAATCTAATAATCAGAAACACTTCACACTTCATTCTTAAACTAACACATACATATAGGAATCGTAAATAAAAAAAATTTTTACATGAAGAACCTCTAGAATTTAGTACAGGAATTAAACTTCAAACGAGTTTTACTCAAAATGATACTTTAGTCACTTACATCCCTTTGCTTCTCACCGCCTCGTTTTAGAAGTCGGTGGAAAATTATGACTCTAATTACCATTATACCATTTGCTACTTCATACTGGAACTGTTGCTAATTCTGCGAAAATATATATATTTGTAATTGGGGGGATTCATGATTACAAAAGATTTTATCTATCCTAATTTTGCACCGACTTCTAAAACTATGTTTAAAAGTCACATCGATTTTGTTAAAAGAATGAATTTATTTTTCACCTTTTAACGCAATTTATAATTTGAAGTCGGTTCTGTTTTTTTATAAAAATTATTTTATTTCATTTTACATGTATTTTGTACTTTAAGACGTATTTCTAATGTGTTTTGGACGTATGTATTAAGAGTATATTTTATATATTTTATTTTATATATACAGCTTTATTGTAAAAACTCTTTTCTCTGCATTAATAACTATCAAAATAGTGTAATTAATATTACCTAGTCGTCCTATTATTTTTCTATAACCTGTTAGTACTCTATTCTATATAATAAAGTTAGACTCGCAGTGGTACGCTAATGGTTTGCAAGAGAAATGGTGGTACGCGAAAAAAGAAGATTGGGAACCGCTGACATATTCTATTTCGCGAGCATTCTGTTCAAAGAGAAATAATTTTAACAATGAAGGTTTTCGGGCAGCGATCGCTTAAACTATTTTTCCGAATTTTTTAATCAAATACTTTGTAGAATGACATTATTTTTGTGTTTTTTTTAAACTGATGTGCTGCCTGTTATTGTATGGAAATCGAAATCTAGCTATGGAGAAAAAAGAAAGTTAAAGACAGAATGTTTTCTGGAAAGTTGTCCCTGCGAAAAAACATCGGCCTTGCATCGGCTGTTAGATGTTTTTCAAGGCCGATGTTTTTCTAAAGTTAACACGACGATGGCAACTTTGACGCCGAAGTCGCCGATGACGATGGCAACTTTGTTGAACAATCGGCGCCGATGCATCGGTCGAGTCTATAGGCAGATATAGATAATAGTAGGAATTTAAAAAGGAAGAACAAATTTATGTACCTATTTGCCTTTTAACAAAGCTTAATAAGTATCTAAACTGGTAAAATTCCACTTCCAAAGCGGATGTAAAAAGATTGCATACTTCAAAATAAAAACGGCAAATAAAAAAAATATTTAGATATGTGTGTGTATATAATACATATAACAAAAATTATTTCATACTTGCATTTTAACTGGTTTACGATAATAAATATTGATAATTGCCGACATAATTCTTTTTCGGATCGTAAAACCGGTATTTCGGTATTATTTGCGAAACAATTTGGAATCTCCGTTCATTATTCTATAACTTATGACATGAAATCTGCAATGAGTATTGTTAAAATCTACAAACATGAACATCGTATTTGTTATCCTATAACCCACATCTTGATCATTTGACTCTATTATTTTCAGCACATAATCCACAGCGGGGTATCCGCGGTTAATGTATTATTTTACTGTTTTGCATTAACAACTTGATGATCAAAAAAATATATAGACATCTATTTTAAGAAAAGATTTAAGACAAGAAATAAAAAGAAAATAAAGTTTAAAAAGGTTGCTATAAAATGTTACTTGGAACTTGACTAATTGTGTTACCTCCAGAGGTAGCGCTGAATGGCGACCTTTTGTTGGGGATAATTTGGCCCAATGCTATATTTTGTAGCTCTGTCCTCTTCCCTTGATTTAATTTAACTATTGAAATATATTAACAACGTCAACAGAAAAAATGTTAAAAGGCAAATGTTGTGCTGAAATAACTATAAAAAACGGAATTGAATAGCGTAGTGCTGATTCTAGGATGAAAGGGCCGCCAGGGGAATTCTGAAAAGGGCACTATGTTTCCTTCAAAGTGTCCTTCCCTTGAGTCATACTTAAAAAAATATTTTTTACTCCCCCCCCCCCCATTGATTAAATCTTTCCAGGAAAAAAAAATAAGCTTTAAAAAAAAAAGCTTGCAAGTTTAGCAAGGTTGGCAACTTTGCATGTGTACCTCAAAATATAGGCTTTATTTTGAAAAATTATCATTTATGCACATTTTCATATGTATAATGCTGCAAAATTATGAACAACTCAACAAAGAAAATTTTAGGTCTTGGTGACATTTCTCCACGACCAGGTTTGGCAGGGTAGCAAAGCTGCAACAGATTGGGAAGGGACCACCCACAAAAGTACTCTTAATCAGGGGTGATTGCGAGATTGCGACACAAAGTAAAAAACCCTGAAAACTTTTTATGCAAAAAGTCAGTATCACTTTTTATGCACCATAAATTATACGACAGCTTCTATACACATATAGTTACAACGGCTTGTTTAAAATAACTTTTGAAATTAAAATTTATATTTTACTTACCTACTTCTAACTAATAAGAAAAATTTAATTAATTAATTTTTTTGCAAATGCATTGTAATTTGTAGTAAAACATAATGAATAGGAATTTCCCATGACTATATATTTTTTGCCAAATTTTTGCAGTGAAATACTTTTCTATTTAGAGTTATTATTTTTTCATTCATTTGTCGAATATCTGCAACTCTTAAAATAAAAGTTGAGAAAATAACTCGAAGGCCAGCGCTCATTTCAGGAAAAGGACGTAAAAATGCGTTATTATGCAAAAAAAATGAAGTTCGGAAAATGAGTTCAACTTTTTGCGATGCTTATCTGAAAAATAACTAAATCCAAAAAAATTGCCAATTTCAGCGATGTTTACAGGCTAGGTCCTGTACAACTAATTTGTTGCATTTCTATGACAAGGTTACCATGGTATTAGATAATAAAAAGTGCGTAGATGTTGTTTACATTGACTTTCAGAAAGCGTTTGATAAAGTACCGCATGAAGCTCTTCTTAGCAAACTTGCTTATATTGGTATTGGTGGAAAAACTTTAATTTGGGTTAAAAATTGGCTGACTGGGAGGAAACAGAGAGTAGTAGTGAAGGGCAATTATTCTCAGTGGATTGATGCTTTGAGTGGGGTTCCACAAGGTTCAGTTCTAGGGCCAATATTATTTATTATTTTTATTAATGATATTACTCAGAGTATTTCTGGGAACATCAATATTTTTGCTGATGGTGTCAAAATCATGGGAATTGTGGACACGGAGGAACAAATCAATCAGTTTCAAGAGGGTTTGAATCAAATTTCTAGGTGGGCAATTAAGTGGGGTATGTCTTTTAATATTGGGGAATGTCAAGTGCTTCATTTTGGTCATGGGAATAAACATGCAACCTATTATTTACAAGGTTCTGTCATTAGGGAAGCAGAAGCAGTTGTTGATCTAGGAGTATTGATTAGTCATGACTTCAAGTCCAGTCAGCAGTGTAGCATAGTAAGTAACAAAGCTAACAGGATGCTTGGGTTTATCAATAAGGCTTTTTCGAACAGGTCTAGGGAAGTTGTATTGCCATTATACAGCAGTTTGGTAAGACCTCATTTGGAGTATGCTGTTCAGTTTTGGTCTCCGTACCTAAAAAAGGATATTACCTTATTGGAAAGGATTCAAAGGAGGGCTACAAGATTGGTAAGTGATCTTTCAGACTTAGATTATGAGGTTAGGCTTAAAAGGCTCAATATGTATAGTCTTGAGCAAAGGAGAGTCAGAGGGGACATGATTCAGTTGTTTAAATTCATTAAAACGGGAAATGTTGATGGACTACAGCTATGTGCTGAAAGTAGAACCAGAGGTCATTGTTTTAAACTTTTCAAATCTCAGGCTAATCTTGAAATCAGGAAAAACTACTACTTCAATAGGGTTGTAGGCAGTTGGAATAGTTTACCGGAAGCGACTGTTAATTGCAGTGGGGTAAAAACTTTTAAGAAAGCTCTTGATGTTCATTGGGGACTGCTAAATTAACTAGGACCAGCCTAGCTGGGCCCTGAGCCTGTTGCTGGTCGTCACTTTTGTATTTGTTTTTTAACATCGGGTATGTAAACATCGCTAACCTAGGGGTTTGGTGCCATAAAAAAAAATTCCAAAATGGCACCAAAGCTGTAACAACGAAAGCACGTGGGACGTGGTATCGTTTGTATTCGGAACAAAGATGGTTGGCGCCGTTACAACCCATGCTGCGTAAAGGGTTGCTACAAAGAGAATGTTTATCGCTTTTCGGCGTATTTTTAGTTCCCATCCGCTAAATTTTCAATTTTGAAGACAAAAAACTCTGATTTTCAAAACACGGAAGGAGGATATGAAAAACCCGGATTTCCGGGGTACACCCGAAATACAATCACCCCTGCTTAATGTAGCCAGCACGTCTTAAGGCTGGCTCTGATTATTGTTGACAAGTATTTCAGGTGACAATGACCTAGGATTTCAAACTTGGTGCTATTTTAAACTTCAATCATAGAGCTTTCAAATTTTTCCTTAATCATTTTGTTTCTAATTGAAACATTTTCTTCTTTTTAGAGGAGAGGTAGGGTGGGAACTTTGGGAAAATAGCTTTTTATTTTGGCTCAATATATTTTGTCCTTTTTACCATTAAAGAAGAAATTATATCAGGTGATGAAAAATGCTGCACAATTATATGCAAGAAAACACAAATTACATAAGATAATTTTTCACAGGCAAATAGGAGCTACATGCTAGTGCAGTTTTTACTTCTTTTATTCTTCTAAGGGCAAACGAATAAGAGGAAAATAGTGTGCAAATTGTGCTTGTATTCAACATCTTATTTAATTTTTAAATTTTCTTCCTAGTAGAGCCAGAAATTTCTGTTTAAACAAAGTTTTTTTCTCAGGGGTTGGGGGGGGGGGGGGGGGGTCAAAAGTCTTGGAAAGGAATAACTGTATTTCGGCCCAATAAACGTTTTGCTGTTCACTGTTTAGAAAATAATAAAAAATATTGCAGCCTAAAGCAGATGCTAAAAGATTGTTGTCCGATTATACGCAGTTCGCAAATTAGCATAAGACCGTTTTCTGCGTACAAACGAAGAAAATCATATACATGAGATACAAATAATATTTTTAGCACATATAAACTAATTAGTATATAGAAATTAAATTGAAAAAGAAAAAAAAAAGCTATTTTGGATTTGAAAATAGTACTTAGGTAACTTTTGTCTCATGTATAGATTTTGCGAAATGACGCCGACGCTGTTTACTGTTTTATTTTATTGTATTTTTCTTCAGTGGTGAGGCTAAACTCTAATCCCAGAACAACACATCATGGAACTTTAAATTCGTAATCTCAAAACTTGGAACATTTTCAGAACAAATCTTGATTTCAATGAAAAATCGGAAAGCATTTTTTTACCTTATTTTTTGGAAATAAACATTTTAAAAATAAGAAAAAATGAATTGTAATGAACATGTTGAAGATAAAAATGTACAGTTTTCATAATCGTGCCCGAAAAAGTTTTCATATTTGAAATCTCGAATCTGAAAAAGGGTTCGTTTCCGCGATTAAGAGTTAATTCAATAATTAATTAATTATTGCTTTAATTGATTAAAGTTAATATCATTAAAATTTGCTTTTTCTATTTTTTGTACTTTTATTATATTTAGTATTACTGTTTCTCAGACTAAGCTCTAACTTTTTCGCGATACAGAAAGTTCGTAAAATCGAAGTTCGGGCTTTCTTTTATTTTTCCAATAATCTGATCTTTTGTAATTAAAAGTCTTTAGTAAGTGGCTAGAGAATATAAAATCATGTCGGAATTTTATGAAATTCTTTTCTTGTATTGTTTAATTAATAAGGTTAAAAAAACGGGAAAAGACTCGATTTTTCGAGGTTTTGCCACGAACGTAAGTCGACCTTTACCTCGTTTTTTGTGCTAAATTTATTGACTTTTAGCGAGTATATACAGTGTTAAAAAATGCTATTAATGAATGAAATACATTTATGAATGCATGCATGAATGGCAAATTATATAAGTCTGATGCTATTTACAAAATTTTTTGAATCAGGACCCAAAATCCGGAGAGATTGCCGCTCTGAGCGTACTGGATTTGAGGTCCCTAATTACGTTTTAACATTTAAAAAAATGTTTTTTAAGGCTATAAAAAACACTTGTAAAATGAAGAAAAAAGGCCCTTGATGCGTCCCCTCTACTACCCCCAGTTATTCCAAGAAGTTGAAGGGGAGAAGACAATAATGCTCTGGAGTTCTGAGAAAACTAGTGGGGGACAAATAAAGGTGGGGGGGGGGGGGGGGAGAGCCTGGATTGAAGTTTTCTTGCATTTCCTGCTTTGAAGGCCGTTCGGCCCATGTGGCATGGTCTGACAGTGCTTCCCCCAGGCTTGGGCGGGAGGGCGCCGCGCCCTGCCCGCCCTTGGATTCGGGAAACGCGCCCATCTTGCCCTTTTGTTAGTGAAATTGCGCCCTTCTTGTAGAGCTCAAAACTCGCGATCGTCAGTCGGCGAAGGCGACCAATTTTCCCGTTTTTGGCGACCATTGTTTTCATTGATGTCGCCAACGTGGCTACTATTTGCTAATGCTAAAACCCTTTCCCGAACTTTTATCTTGACACGTGACCTTTCCCAAATTCTCTTGTCCACTAAAAATTAAATAAAGAAGAAAGAAATAGGAATTAATTTTTGGGCCACACGGAAACTAGTTTTTCCTCCGATTTTTACCGGAAATTGCTTACCGTGTTTGAAATTTCAATCTTTTTCCATCCTGGAATTATTTCAATTATCTTGAAAGTGGTAAGACATTTTTTGCATGCAGTACCTTAAATCTGCTTATTTGCCGTTTCATTTTAACAATTTAAAAAGGAAAAAAAAGTATAAAGATAGAAACAGCCAAAATCGTGCACGTGCTTTTCCGAAAATTGGATTTTACGTTATAGATTTTAATCCTTTCGCATCGGGTACAAATTTCAATTATTTTCTAAATTAGAAGATATTTTTCACACATGCTACCCTAAATCTGCTTATTTTGCATTTTATTTTAACAGTTTCTGGCTTTTTTTTTTTTGAACTGTGCCGATATTGAACACGTGTTTGTCGAAAATTGCGTTTATCACTAATTATTCACCAGTATTGAATCACTGTTATTGTTTTATCTATTTATTTACTTCAAATTTGATTTTAGTATTGACAGCTATTTACTTTTTAGAAAATACTAAATTGTGGATAAATAAGAAATTTTTAGAAAATTGTTAATTTACCTGGATCCAACTTCTTTAAAAACAATAAACAATTATTGAAAACTGTATGCTGAATAAACAATTACTGAAAACTGTATGCTAAATAAACAATTACTGAAAACTGTATGCTAAATAAACAATTATTGAAAACTGTATGCTAAATAAACAATTATTGAAAAGAAGTAGTATTATCGCAAATCATAAAATAAATAAGGAATTTTTTTTTAGTTTAAACATTTTACAAAATTAATAATGATAATAATGATCTCTTTTAGGGCCGAATGTTGCGAGATTTTTCGGGCACTTTTCGAGATTTTGGGGATTTTTTTTTTCGCATCATTTTATGTCTCTTTTTTGGCTTTGGGTAATTTTTTGTGTGTAGCCTGAAACCCTTCCAAGGATTCTGTGCTTGATTATATTGTTATTATATATTGTATGAGATAGAGAGTTTTTAAAACTCTCTATCTCATAAAATTTAGGACAGTAGGTGCCCAAAGACTATTAAGAAAATTCTTTTTTTCATCTTTATAAGGGACCCATTTGGGTCAAATATGCATTTATTACATCTGTAGATGTTGAGAAAGCTAGACCAAAATATAAGAGAAAATGCTCTTTCAAACAATAAACTATTTACTATTCAAAATATGAAAAAGCATTTAATAATCCCAATCTAATGGAGCTTTCTAGTTATTTCAAGAAAGAAAAGTTTTAAAATGTAATAAAACTTGCGGGAAAAAAGATGGCAGCGTGTGAAGAATCCATATATTAAACATTTCCTTTTTCTCTCCTTATTTTAATAAACATTTATTTCAATCTTTAATGAAAATGTATTGTATTAATTTTGCTTCTTTTAAATTAAAAAAAAAAAAAATACCACTGTCATTTTAAGCTAAACCATTGCTTTCAATTGGTATTCTTGATTAATTATAATGGCAATTTTGCTGTTTTTAGGACATGTTAAAAATTTTAAAGGGCGTTTTCAGTGATCGTTTAGGTCAGCGTTTCCCAACCGGGGGTTCGCGCGGTGCAGAGAGGGGGTTCGCGAAAATAATATTGCAATGGCGGAATTTTTTATCTAACGTAAAAGAAAAAACGAAGTAATAAATTTACATACGTATTAAGAAGGAGTGCAAAAATGAGTTTTTTAAAATAAATTATATTTTCCAGATAATGCAGAAAAGTAGCGGACTGACATAGGAAGCATATACAAAACTTGAAATGCACTTATTTCTACTTTTCTCTGATTTCTAAAATTTGGGTCACAAATTGGTACCAAAAGATATTTATTGATTTATTTTAAATTTTAGAACGTATGTTTCCCCAACCATTTTCCCACTTTTTCTTCACAAGAGTGAAGAGCGAGTCGGAAATATAAAAATTTACAACATAAAATTTAATATTTTGCTTTATTTTAGGCTAATTTCTCACTATACAAACCCTAAAATGGAACTGGAAGGTGTTTATTCATTAACTTTGGACTCGCATTTACCACACTATATTCCAACTTTTCTGCATTATCGCAATTAGAAATTTAGAAATATGTAAATTTTAATTTTTCTTAAAATTTTCAAAATTTTTTACCAAATTTTGTATATTTCAACCGGAAAGTGAAACCGCTATCGGGAAAATAATTTAAAAACTTTTTTAGGAATACATATGTTTACTGCCCTAATAATTACTCGAAAAGAGTAAATAATGAAAAGGTCATAATTAAAACAATATTTGGAGCTGTATTTTAGTTTTATTTAAACTTAGATATTTTACAATAATTATATTTTTTTACATTTCATGTAATGAAGTATGATACATTAGTTTTTATGTACAACATAGAAAATAAGTGTAATAGTTTTGTCACCCGTTACTATATATTGACTACAGACGGGGGTTCGCCATTTTCTTTCGGATCTTAGAAGGGGTTCGCAAGGGAAAAAAGGTTGGGAAACACTGGTTTAGGTCATCAAAATCTGGGCTCTAATTATTATTACTGAAGCTTTATTGTATTAAGAAAAAATACATTCTTATTTTCTTATTATTCCTCAGAGGTGATCAGATCTTCAGAAGTACTGGAATGAACAGAAACACTCTCAAATTAATAAAAATATATAACTCAGAAAATCCTTGCTAGATATTTTATTGAATTTAAAATCATTATTGGTCGATGTTGCCTTGAATATACAAGCAGAATTTTTTCATGCTTTACTTCAAATATTGAAAACGATCTTAAAAATGAATATTGTACAATTAGTTTATATATATTTTTCAATGTTCAGTTTCACTGTGATGATTTGGATGTTCGACTAAAATGTGAAATTATGGCAATTATAAAGTATTACAACGGGAGGATTCATAAATGATGTCACGCTTCTAGGGGAAGGGGAGTTCCAGAAATTGTGACAAAGTGTGGCAAGGGGAGGGGTAACAGGAAGTGTGACATTCTGCTTGTGCAACATAGTGTAACATGTGACAAAGGGGGAGGGCGGTCCAACATGGAAAAAAGTGTGATACCATTTAGGAACGGTCACTACTTCAAATTACATGTGCCCTTTATTTCGATAAGATGCCCTAAATTTGGAAAAGTGCCCTTTTTTTTACAGTAGCACCCTGCCCTTTTTCAATCCTGGGGGAAGGTCTGGTCTGAACAGACCACAGGGCGCATAGAAAAGGGAAGAAAGAGGCCGCCAGGCGAAAAAAAAATTGGAAAGGGCAGCCGGGCGCAGCGCCCAATTAAAATGGCTTAGAGTCAGCACTATAGCGATGCTCTGACGGTCTGATATAATGCAAACAGTTTATAAATCTAGAACTGAATAATTTTATTAACGTTACATAAAAAGTATATAAAAATATAAGTTACAGAAATATCATTTTAGAAATGTTAAGAAATATATGAATAAATATAGTAGGACCTTCATCGATTGTTTGTCATGGGAATGTTTATTTAGGACGGAAAAAAGACGAATGCGGTTCAGCAAATGGATCGAGCTTCTACGGTATGTAAGCTATACTGAAAAAAAAGGGGCGGGGGAACTAAATTTTGTGCCGATGTATTGAAGCGTTTTGAAATTTTGAGGATCTGAAATTGACCTGATTATAATTTACTAAAATACAAATGTAATGTAATATACAACGTTACAGGGAGGGGGGGGGGGAGCAGACAGACAAAGAGAAAAAAATCATGAACTAAGATGACCGTTATATTTCTATTCGTGATTTGACACGATACCACATTTTACGGATATAGCACTGGCCTGATTGTAATTTAACTAAAATTTAAAATGTAATAATGGTAGGGGGGGGGGAATAAAAAATGAAACAAAACTGCAACGCCTGCCCTAAAATGATCATTTAATTAAAAATAATAAAGATTTGACTTACCTGCAGTGTAATTAGAGATGAAAATTTCAACTCTACAATTTCTTCCTTGGCCATCCAATATGCTGTTCTTTTTTTGTGTAGTCTGATTTTCAGCAGCAATTACAAATGTTTTTTCGGTGCTTCATAATTGCTATCACTTGTAAATGTTGTCCCGCTGATATCTATGTACTTTACTGTCTAGTTACTAGAGTACTGTGTTGAAAATTTGTCGATCCACTTGTGAATTAATTTTTCATTCTAACACGAGTGCAAATATTGTACAGAACATCTTCGCATCTTTGTACTCTAGCCATTTTAATTCAGTTTTCCATTTTTCATTAAACATACATACTGTAAACATTTTTCCTAGCTAAGAAGGACCATGCAATTTCGTTCCATAAGTACAGACACACTTGCGGATGCCAGGTCGGACAATCTGCAACCAGACCAAGATGTGCCCTCCCTAATGAGGGGGGGGGGGGGGTCAAGTGAGCTTTGTAAAGAACAAAATAAAGGAGATTGGAGATAAGAAATGTAGGAAGAAGAAACAAGAGGAGAGGATTTTACTCTGGGCACAGGGGCGAGAACCTAAGCGGTGGGGGGTCCGTAGAAAGAGGGCTGTAAAAGAAACAAAAATGCTCATAGGAAGGTTCTGGATGAACAATGGTGTTTGCTATGCTATTTGCAATCCCTTCAGGAAAAATGGAAAATTCATTCCACTCTGGTTTTACTTGGAAGAAATTTGAAAGAAAATATCGGAAGGGAAAATAGCGCATCCTTTGGAACACATTATATTTCAAATATGAGGTTTTTAAAAAAAATTGTGCATCTTTTACGCACTATAGCACCTCAGCGGCACTCGTGGAACTAATAAATCTTAAACATCACAGCCGAATATCGGGTACATATTCATCAGGCAAAGGATACTAGTTATCCAGTATTAGGAAAAGTCATTCAGGGGGCAAGGGGAGGAGCACCCCTGATCATGTATCGTAATAAAATCCAACATGAAAGCATTTAAAATAAAATGAGAAACATTTCACAATTATAATTGTGGTTTTAAGCACTGAAATCATACCTGTTTGATATTTTTTGAAGCCTTCTTCTCCTAGGGCATTTAACATATTCTGTTTCCACTGTTCTAAAATGAGAACTCTTTCAGATGGCATTGTTTTCTCTAAAATAGATGAAACACTTGGAAAAGATGTCCTCGTACTCAAACATTTCAAGTAATTTCTCAAAATATTTGCTTTTTTAATTTTATTGCATAAATCATCACTAGAATTTTCTGATTGATTCAATAATGGAAAGTCTGCAATATATTTCAGATAACCAGGATTTTCAGTGTCCTCTAGCTTCATGTTTGGTTCCAAAATGGGAATTTTTGTTTGATGTTGTATGATTTTATTTACAATTCTATGCTTATCTGCCGATTCTCCTTTCATATTTTGAATGGGCCCAAACAAAGATTTGTTCTCCCAATTCAATCGTTTAACAACAGATGAAGCTAATTTCATTTCTGTTGCAATGGGACATTTTCCTGTAGCAGGAAAAGTTCTTTTAAGAATAGTCAATTTTTTCTTCTTCGGAAAAGTTTTTAGTTTTTCATCCAATTTTTCAACACCCTTTTCCCAGCAACAAGTACTACATGCAATTAACCTTTCAAATATAATACCATAATTATTAGCTTTTGAATAATGAGTCGTACATTTCCAGCACATCATGGTTTATAGAGCGCTCATGAAAAGTTAGTGAAGTTATTGATGTCTGATATTATGACACATTTTAAACAAAGATTTGTTTTATAGTGTTCGAGATAGGCAATTACTTTATGCGTTAATGTACACACAAGAATACGAAAGGAAAAAAAGCTGGAACTCAATTACAAGAGCGTTGCACTTGTATACACCAGAATCGCATTAAAGTAAATTAATATGTCAAGATATAAACCCTCTATCCATACGAAGTCAAACACATAACTTTTGTGAATTGCATCGAATAATAACTTTTGATTTTAAAAATAATGTATTTCTTTCAACAATGTTAAAGCACAAAGAGAAAGACAAATTATCTTAAAAATATCAGCGAATTGCTATTACTCTCTTACGGTCGATTCACTCATAAGTAAATAAAGCAAACGGTTCGCAGCTAAAATAAAACCTTTCCACCTAAAACCCAGACAAAATCAAAACATGATAACCATGTTTAAAAGCTTCAAATAACAAATATTTTTTTTAACCTTTCGATATTCGAAAATGCTTGACTGATTCCCTTATATTTTTTATTCTTTTCTTTTTCCCTGGTAAATGAACATGAAGCACTTCATTTCAGAGCTGTTAATTGCGCTGCGCATGCTTTGATGTTGATGTTTATATATTTCCGATTTTTAACTACCTTACTTTTAAGCGCGTCAAGTGAATTTTATGTAGAAATTTATCAGCATAGAAATGCATGCTGTTCAGTTCAGTAATTTGTCACGGAGTGACGGTTCAGTGCTTATGTCTTCAGGTAATTATTTGTGTTATTTCATTATTGTTTAAATATTGTATGCAAAATTGTTGCTTTCTGACTTCACAAGTGAAGCACAGATGTATCTGTTGTTGAACACAAACTATAAGTATAATACGTGGGAAAACGTTATACAGAGGTCATATTTATTATATTATTAACGTTAATTAGAATTGTGCTTACAATTCAGCAGCATTTAAAAAATTCAATAATTTTTGTTTTACTGATATTTTTTGTTTCAATCTCAAAAGGAGTCTTCTCAATCACTGAGAGGCTTTGCAAATTTTGCCTCTGTAATTCAACTTACTCAACTTTAGTCTAGGGCTGCCAGATTTTAGTACGGCCAAAAAAAAGCCACCTTTAAAAAGGCCGGCTTTTTTCAATAAAAACCGGTTTTCATTAAAAAAAATATTTAAAAAAATTTCCCAAGAAAATATTAAATAAAAAGGATGTTTATATCATTAATACAATGAAATTATTACTGAAATAACAATACAAATACAAATGTGACAACCAGCAACAGGCTCAAGGCCGAGCTAGGCTGGTCCTAGTCAATTTAGCAGTCCCCAATGAACATCAAGAGCTTTCTTAAAAGTTTTTAGCCCACTGCAATTAACAGTCGCTTCTGGTAAACTATTCCATCTGCCTGCAACCCGATTGAAGTAGTAATTTTTCCTAATTTCAAGATTAGCCTGAGACTTGAAAAGCTTAAAACAATGACCCCTGGTTCTACTTTCACACATAGCTGTAGTCCATCAAGATTTCCCATTTTAATGACTTTAAACAACTGAATCATGTCCCCTCTAACTCTCCTTTGCTCAAGACTATACATATTGAGCATTTTAAGCCTAACCTCATAATCTAAGTGTGAAAGACCACTTACCAATCTTGTAGCCCTCCTTTGAACCCTCTCTAATAAGGTAATATCCTTTTTTAGGTACGGAGACCAAAACTGAACAGCATACTCCAAATGAGGTCTTACCAAACTTCTGTATAATGGAAATACAACTTCTTTAGATCTGTTCCAAACAGCCTTATTGATAAACCCAAGCCATAGGCGTAACTAGAGTTGGTGAAAGGGGGGGGTCACCCTAAAAATGTGCAGACTAAACACCAATACGAAGTGTAAACGAGTTGAAAATTTACTAGTCATAAATACATGTCTCTAAAGATATACTCTGTGTTTATTTCAGGCATCTCCCGGGGGGGGGGGGGAACTACCCCCTCGGAGCAAGTCAACTCCTCCCTCCCCCCCCCCCCCGGCAAAAAAATTCAGATCACAAGTTTTAAAAAAAGAAAAAAGAGAAATTACGCTTTTAAGACACTTCACTTTCAGAAACACTTTTAGGGAAAGGATATTCAGCACTATCACGAGCGACACCAAAAGTAACTTAAAAGATATAAGACTTTATTTTGAAAAAAATTGCGGGGGGGGGGGGGGGGAGAGTAACCTAACTCCTTTCTGTTTCCTCTAACATTACCAAAGTATCCCGAAATTGCATTGCTAGGAAGATTTCAAAAAGTTTCCTGGGGAGAGACCTCGAAGCCTTGCCTGCAGAGTTATCCTAAGCATTATACATGTAAGACCAGCTACAAAAATTTAAGTTGCAGAAGCACCAAACACCCACTCCTCTAACTTCACCAAATATCTATACATCTACTATATATACATCAAAAAGCTGTCATATATGTAAAAAAATTCATATCAACATCATTTCTAATCATATATATCTATATATATGTATATATATAAAGGGTATGATTTTGAAGCATACACTGCCCTTCCTAATTCTTAATATGCTTCCCCTGCTCCGGAGCCAAGGCAGTATCCAGAATTTTTTTTCGGGGGCGCCCAGACTTCGACACACTTATGTAAAGAAAAGTTTTAGGGAGGAATATAATACATTGCAAAAGATTTCTGGGGGGCTGCCCGTGGGTCCCTCTTTCCCTCTGGATACGGCCTTGATTCACAAAAACATTAAACATTCCTTACTAGATCTATTAGTTTATTTTTTAATTCAAACGCAATAGAAAATTCAATATTTAGCGCTAAGTAATCTTCTATGTCCAGGCATTCATAATATTAAACCGGGAAATAGTCGAATTTTAGAGAAAAAAATCCAAATTCCCCTACAAAAATGCTCACCCCCACAATAAATTTCTAAAAAATTTGTTAAATTTGTAGCAAAACATACCTCAGAAGTGGAAGCATCTGAATCAAATTTTCTTTTCTTTTTGGATGACGAACGTGTCCATCGCTGGAGTGCAAACATTATTATGTATCGAAAATAATTAAAAATTTAGCTAAAATATAAATAGTACTTGATTGTAAATTAAAATGCAGCATTAAACCGTAGCAGTGAGATAGGAAACGTTGAACGGATGATTTCCAGAGTCGTAATGCAATCAGTGATGGACCATAATAAGAAAAAAAAAACATTTAAAATATAAGAGATGAAAGAACATCTGTAAATGAGAATGCAATGCAAATACAGTTCATCAGTTTTCCAATCGGCTCATCTACAAAAAAGATTGTACCAAAATGGGTGTTTGGACAGGAAGTCATAAATAAATAAACTGCTCTTTAAGTTTCTTAATGAGCATCCCTTCCTGGCTTGAGGGTTTAACCCATTAGGACAATTGAACTTTAGGACTCCATCACAGTAGAGTATATTTTCCAGGAAACTTATTACTTGTGCGATTGTATTCCCAGATTGCTGCCTTTGAGTAAAAAAGACATCAAGAAGGAAAGAAAACCCTCTGGAGTGATTGAAAGGATCTCTGTCTGTGTGTGGTACGGTGATTGAAGCCACCTTTCGCTGTTAACCCCTCCCCCCCAAGGTGATAAGGGGGTTGATTATAACCTTATAACCAGATGAAAAGTCTTCTTTGTTATGAGCTGCATACTTTGGCCATGATCGCAACCCTTCAGAGAAAAAGGAAGAAAAAAATTCATATGCATATGTGTTTAATTTTTTTAGGGGAAAAAAATTGTGCTTTGCAAGGCCGTAGCCAGAAATTTTTCTGTGTGCCTAAATAAGTACATACCCAATGGGGGGGGGGGGTTTGAACCCCCAAACCCCCCCCCCCCTGGTTACGCCTATGACCCAAGCATCCTGTTAGCTTTGTTACTTACTATGCTACACTGCTGACTGAACTTGAAGTCGTGACTAATCAATACTCCTAGATCAACAACTGCTTCTGCTTCCCTAATGATGGAACCTTGTAAATAATAGGTTGCATGTTTATTCCCATGACCAAAATGAAGCACTTGACATTTCCCAATATTAAAAGACATACCTCACTTAATTGCCCACCTAGAAATTTGATTTAAATCCTCTTGAAACTGATTGACTTGTTCGTGCTTTAAGTAATTAAGTTTTTCTGCAAACTTGTATTACACTTCTGTGGAGTAGTATTAACGGTATGTTTCTTATTTATATGTTGCGATGTAGTTTTTATTTTCAGAGACGTTTTGATACCTTTTTCAGCAATAAATGATTTTAAGAAGGAGGAAAATAAAACGGAAGAAGCATGTGTGCATGCAGAAATACGACAATTTAATACTTGTGTATAACGACTTCGTTTTTACGAACTCAATTTTACTAAAGAATTCATTTTCAGTCGCAATTTTTGTTGCCTTAATATCAATTTTAAATTCTTACTAGCTTAGTGCATCTCGTAAATAAATAAAAAAAACATATAAAACAAAAATAAACTATCTCTAATTTTCACGATCAGCTATTACGGAAAATTCGCGAATCCGTGGTATTAGAAATTTTCCGAACTTTCATATAGTCGGACTTTTGTTCCAATTCGTCTTCAAATACTCACCAGACAATTAAATAAATGTATAAGAATCTAAATACATATTTCTTTCGTGTTTAATTATTGAAATAAAATAGAGAAAACTTCAGGTTTTCTCAAGTTTTGTTGGATAATTTTTTTTTCTAATTTTCTTCTGCAAGTAAGTTGACTTCCCCCCTCCCCTAAAACACATTGTTCGTTTTTAGAGTAAATTGTGTGAATTATAAACATTGAATATGTTACTTGTAAAGGAAAAAGGCGTATCTTTATAGGTATTTTCAAAAAATTCGTATTTTTACTGAATGGACAAAAAAACGCGAACTTTTCAAAAATGGCAGAAATTCACGGAAAAATTCCCAGTTTTCTGGTTTCCTGGTTTTTTGGTTCCCGGATATGAGGTTCTGTACTGTACTTAAATTTTAAGGGACCCTATTTAACTTTAAAAATCCCTATATTGTCAAATTTTGCCCTAAAATCCATTTAAACAAGTCTTCCTAATAGTCATATTGCGTTGTTGGTAGCTATGTCAATAAAGATTTTCTGTAAAGTGTCATCGAGCTCCTTTCCAAAAGCTATAAAAGTCTCGCATATCTTCTTGTTAATTGTCAGTTTGGTAATTTTGATAATACGGTAGAGTCTCGAAAACTTGGCCTGATGTGGACCGAAGGGTGGCCGGGTTTGAGAATGTCAGGTTATAGGAAACGGTTTAAAAAATGTATATAAGTATGAGTGTTTCTTCAGAAAATACAGTACTGTACTTGTACAAATTGTTCGCTTGACAATACAACAGAATAAACTGCTCAAATACCCTCAAACAAAGAGAAAGTATATTCGTTATGAAGGCGTACTGCCTTTCTTTGCTGCGCAAAAAGGAAACTTAAAAGAATATTCAGTGTACAATAATTTTTCCTGATAAGACAGCTCTGAAAAATACTTTATGCGAGCCTAACATTGTCCATAACAAAAATAAACCATCCGGCTTTGCAAAAACTGGCTCCTCCCCCCCCCCCCCATAAATTTGTAATATCCTTGAATGGTTCTACATCTTCAGTTTTTTCACCCTACCAAGCTGTGGGCGAGTTATCTAGACCTACTGCAGTTTGTGGAACTGTACTGTATCTTAATTCAGCTTTAATATTTCATGTTTTTAACTCACGTATTATTATTTTTCCAAAAATATTTAGGAGATGCTATAGTGCAGACATGTGTTTATGGCCCAACAGAAATCAAAGTAAGCAAAGAGCTTTGTAATAAAGCTGCTGTTGAAGTATCCTTTAAGCCCAAAGTTGGACAATCTGGTAAGAAATGTTTTCATGTTCTAGGAATTCATCGAGCTTTGCTGAGCCTGATTTTATAAGCATAGTATTGATTTAAAAATATTGTATTGAGCATTTTATTTTTATAAGGATTCCTTTACATTAAGTAGTGCTGAAATAATAAACACAAACCAGGTTTAGAGGCCAACACAGAAATAAAAATTTCACACAGACATTATTTGTTCCAGTATTGTGAGGAACTAAAAATGCACGCAGTGGGGGGAAAAGTGAGAAAAAAAATGGGAGAAAAAGTGAGGGTAGGCTCAAACTGAAATCGAAAAAGGTGTAGAGATCCCTTAGTTAAAATTAAAAAAAAAAAAAGGTGAATGTTTCTCCCTCGATTACAGCACTTGATGCACCAATAAACAAACTGCCAATTACTTACACCCAATCGATCAGAAGAGATAATCAGCCAATTAACTTTGACAATATTTTTAATGCTACAATTTCTCCATCACCATTCTTTTGTTCACAGTTTTTGACTTTTCAGAGGCAGTTTAGGGCTGCCGGATTTCAGATAGGCCAAAAGCTAGCTTTTATGAAAAAAAAATATTTAATTTTTTTCCTCCAAAAAAAAATTAAATAAATAAAATTATATTAATAACATTAATCCAATTAAATTATTACTGCAATAGCAAAATACTTGAAATAATAATAAAAATTATTTAATAGAATGATACATTACAAAAATAGCAAAAAAAAAGCTCCTTAATACAAATTAAATTATTTTATTATTTAGCAAATAAATTATTTTCCCTATAATTTATTAATGTAACTAATATAAGTTTCCCGTAGTTCGCTTTTATAAACACGAGAGTTTTCATAATGGTTTGTATGTGCAATTTATGTTCAAAATGTGTTGCATAATTGGTTTTTTTTATTATTATTTTCTTTAGATAGTGAAGAAAGGCTAATGGAACATTTTATCCGAAGTGCTGTTGAACCGCTCATTTTGACATCTTTGCATCCTCGGACATCTATCAATATAATCATTCAGGAAATTCAAGATGGTGGAAATGTGGGTATTATTTTCAGTATTTCACTGAATGTGCAATATTGATTTGAGTTGTTGGGGGAAGATCCCCAAAGAGGCTTGGTGACCTCAACCTAATGTGTCATGGTTTGAAAAATATGAGTAAGTGTTTAAACAAATAACAACATTTATTTAATTTTGAAAAAACAAACAAACAAGGGTAATGGTAACAATTAATATTTTAGACACATAGTAAAAGTTAACTAGTATCAACTATATCCACTTTACACAGTGGTACAACAATGAAAAAGATACCGAAAAAGTTCAACTCCCTGGTGGCTACAGAAAATCTAGCACCATCGTCAACTCGTCCAGTAGAACGTTATGGCTTTCTTCACCCGGAAAAATCTCATTTTCAAGAATAAGACAGAAACACTGGGGAAAAACAGCATTGCTGAGTCAAAACAAAACATCAAAAGGCACCTCGCCAGAACAGGTCCATAACTAGCACAAACAGAGCAGAATCCCATGGGTGATGCTGATCCGAAATTCTCCGTCATTTCTGAGAACCTGTTCCGAAAATTAAAAAGAAAATCGGTTCTCTGAACGTTTTTCAATTTTAAGATTTTTTTGACGAATAATATTTGCGCTTTCTTCCTTCAGACAAAAAAAAATATTTTTACTCTTTAAAAAAACTCTTAATGCAATAATTATTTTGGGAGAAAATCCTGGTATATATATATATATATATATATATGTTGAGGGAGGGCCTAAGTATAAGATTTTTGTTTTTAATTTGATAGCTTTTCCGAGAATTTTGTATGAATTTCCAAAATTTTTCTCTGAGAATTGCCCATACAGATTCCAATTAGTCGTCAACCAACCAATACGTAGCGTAGACCACCAGAAGCGGAGCTGGGAGGCAAAGATCGGCGCTATGAGGAAACAACCGAGAGAGCGAACAGCACATTTTCTTTGCTTATACCACACGTGCATCACTCACATGATTTGCATATTCAATTTAAAACATTCACAATATATTCACAGAAAAAATGCAATTTCTTATGAGTGGCAACACTCAACCTATGCTACCGTAATCGATTTGGTTATAACTGTCACTTTAACGGTTTGCATCGTGAAATTTGTTTACTTAACTTTCACTATTTAGAACTTTCAAGATGCCCGACTGTAGGATTTTAAAAATAACCACCCTAAAACCTGGAGATTTTTCCTCTCACAAATGAGTAAGTAAAAGTTATTTATGCACAGAAACATCCAGAAATAAGATAAAATAGGCATGTTTTTCCAACATGAGTGAAAAATTTGATTAAATTCATCCTTGAAATCAATGATACATATAGGAAATATTAAAATGTCACCAGACTATTGAACAGTGATGAATTGGCTGCAAAAATTGCCCTGATAGGGAGGGGATGTCATGGTGCCATATAGTTTGCAAAAATAATGTTTCTTTTTTTAATATAATAAAATTTCACACACATTAACAATCTCTGTACAAAAAAAAAAAAAAAAGGTGGGCATACTAGATAATAATATTTAAATGATGAATTATTTTGAAAACAAAAGTGTGGTATTGGATGAGATCCTTTGATAATCATTTATTTAAATATCTCCTAATGCAGGGAGAGAGTAATTTTTATACTTACAGTACTTATGAGATACATTTAAAATGATAATATGACAGTGGGCAGTCCTGTGCCAAGCCTGATCGACCTGCAATGCTATTGTTATGGTAAATTCGATTTCAGAATTCAAGACGTTTAGTTCCGATTTTTTTATATTTATTTGTTCTAATACTACCTGTAGCGCTTCAACATCAGTATCTTCAACATTTGATGACAGAATCGCTTTTGGTAAGCGATTCTGTCTTTTTAATTAGTTTAGTTACACTACCTCGTAAACCTGCTCTTTTTACTTTAGCCTTTTCAATTTGATCCATCCTGATTTCAAAGCAACAATATTTTCAAATTATGAATCAAATTTTCAAAGTATTACTTCTGTTCAATGCTTAGAATTTCTTAGAAATATATATATTTCAAGTACTTTTGTAAACATAATGCAAATATTTCAAAATTATAAATAATCACAGTACCTTCTATTCCAAGCTCGCCGACGAATCCACGATAAGGTAGCTTATTATTTATCCAAGATTCGAGTTAAGCACCAAATTCATCATCACAACGTACTATCCCGGGTTTCGGCACCATATGAAAAAAGGGTATTCATTTCAATTCTTGACTCGAGAACAAAATAGTATCGGTGTAGTGATGGATAGCCAAGGGTGAAAGTACCAAAATTAAGTCCTTGTTTGCCTTTTAATTAATTTTAATTAACAATTAAACACATAACAACAACTAAATTAAAATTAGACTGAAAAATATTATTTCGGGCATTTTTGAAGGAGCGTGTCTGGAAAAGGCTCCAACCTTGTTGCATGAAATCCAAGTTTCAAGTGAATCTTCAATTTGATTGTCAGACCAAGGTTGACTGGTTGCATCAGACATGATTTATGGCATGACTCAAGTAAATCACGTGAACAGATTCCCAACAGTTATGTCATCAGAATTGCAGGTGCAGACTATTTCTGCTACTTGCTGTATCTGAATAGCAGAGTAGTGAACAATACTGAATAAAAAAAATAAAATTTTTCTTTAGAATTCTGATATTATGTAAGAAAGGAAAGCAGGATTTTTTTTCCCTCAGCTTGGGTACAGCTGAATTTTGTTAAGTGAAACTCAGACATTCAAAATTCTATTATGTAAATTAAAAAATTAGTGTTCATTTTAATTGTGATATAAAGTTAATAGTGTGAATACTAAAAGCTTTTTAGAACTTCGTGTTTTGTTGCAATATAAAGTGCTGAGCATTCAATAAAAATGTGACTTGTCTGCGATCATTGAACTATGTATCTTATACGAATGAGAGATCTGAAAATTTTCAAGTTCTAATCATAGTGTGGTATTACTACATAACTGAATGAATAAAATTTACTAAACACATGAGAGATGAAACACTTACTTGTTGTTAAACAGAAAAACTGCTTGTCTTCATTTGCAGTTTGTTGTCCAACACATCACATACACAGTAACGCATCCAAGGGGGTGGTTTTGGGGGTTAACCCCTAAAAAAAACCTGCCTTTTGAAAAAAAATTAATACCCTTTTTTCTCCATGAAATAAATGTGTGTATATATATATAAATATACTAGCGGTACCCGCACGGTCTTGCCCGTGCTGAATTTTAAAACGTGAGTTGTCCGTAAACCCAATGTCAGAATTCATTTTATGTTGAAGTGGAAAATGAACTTTTAACAGTATCTTAAGAAAATTTTAAAATATTTTTTCAAAGTTAATATGTTTAGAATTGTCATAACCTGAGAATTAAAATGATATATTTGTTTTAAAATTAGGTCAGTATGCGACGATTTTAGCGCAGGTTTTGGGCAAATTTGTGGGTCTTACAAACGATGGAATTTTTATTACTAAATCTGAAAATAATGTTTTGAAGCTTATATTTTTAGAATTGGTATACCCTGAGCTTTAAGAAAGTTGTTTTGTTTCCTTTTTATTAAAAAAAAAGCGGATGTGAGAATAGTTAGATAAACGAAAATCGCAAACATTTTCCCATATCTCTGCTTGCAAGCTGCGGGCGGGACCAGTCTGCCAGTGCGTTGGGGGAAAACTGCAATATAGGCATATGCCTGCAATGTAGGCAACGTGCCTGTCCAAACAATATCTTTTGGAAACTGAGAGTCAAACAATTCTAATGGGTTGCTTATGCCTCTTCTATATCTTTCAATTCTTCTCGTTTTAGGATGTTATTTTGAATCATATCTACGTCCACCATGTTTAACACTGAAAAACGTAAACAAACTGCGATGGGCTGAAATCAAAGAAACGATAAAAGACGAGCGTTCGACTCTGACTGAGTCACATGGTATAAAACGTTCGAATTGTTGGAGTTGAATCTGAATCGTCCAATTTTGAACGAATAAGTCTATGAATACGTTCGAATGCGTGTAGTTGAATGAGAAAGTAAATCTCATTTTTCGAGTTAATCTGGCTTTCTTAGCAAACATTATGCAAAATAGATGTGTCAAAATTCTAGCAACTAGACGAATAAATAAAGTTGAAAAGTAATTTAATATAAAATAAAAAATCCCTCCAAAAATTTAGTTTTCCCTCAAAAATTTTTAATTAACAATGTCTGTATTTGAAATAAACTTATTTTTACTATTATGAAAATGTTTGATCAAGTCTGAAAGAAATACACTATAAAAATATGGCTGTTGATAAGCTTGATTATTTATGAGTAAAGTTCTAGCTTTTACTTTGAATTAATAAAATATATTTATTCATTAGCTTCTAGCATGTGGTGTGAATTCAGCTTACTTAGCCCTCTTAGATGCTGGTATATCAATGACTGGAAGTGTTGCTGCAGTTCCAATTGCTGTTTTTAAAGATAAATTGATTCCATTTCCAACAGTGAAAGATATTAAGGTAAACTTCATAAGTTTCTTTCAGTGATTTCTTATTGGTAAAGTTATTTATCATGAATGGAATTTTCATTGGTGTGGTATTTAACCATCTATATCCAATTAAAACTAATTTAATTTGAGATTTGAAATCATCAGATTCATATTTTGTCAATTTCAACATTTTCAGACTTTGTAACTTTTGCAAAATGTATCTAATTTAATGCAAATATTCTATTTATTAAATTGTTTACTTGATTTCCACTAAGCACTAATGCAGGGCTATTTCAGTGCTCTAAAAATTCACTTTCTAATAAAAAAGAGGAAGGAGGGACTTTTCTTGTTAAATTAGGTAAAAAAAAACCCCCATGCATCTGAAATAAAGTTACATAAATGCTTTCGTAAATAAATAAAATTTTAAAGCTCATGATGGTACAAAACATCGCAGCTAGGAAACTGGATATTTCTAATGTAAGATTTAAACAAGAAGTTCTGTCTAGAACTATGCGAGCCTAGTTTCCCGTATACACCAAATACAAATTTATAATCTAGCCATCTCTTTCTCACTCTTTCTCATTTAGCTTTAGTTCTAAAGTATTTCAAACATACCTTTTTCAACGGATAATACATATTCATTCACTCACTCATTCGTTCTTTCATTTATTCAGCCATTCATTTATTCATTCATTCGTTTACTCATTCATCTATTTATTCACTCATTTATTTATTTTTTAATTTATTCACTCATTTATTCATTCATTCATTCTTTTCCTCATTCATTTATTCATTCTTTCACTCTTTCATTTATTCATTCATTCATTATTTCACTCATTAACAAATATCCTTAAAAATTCCGATAAAATATTTCATAGGAAAATCGGCTCGTTCGTTCTGGATGAACTTTCTATTTGTACATGTTCTACGTTATAAGAGCTTTCCGATAAAGTTTGTTTCAAGGAAATCCGTCCGTTAGATCAGGATTTATATAGGATGGAAATTTCCCCGCAAGCGCTATATTAATTTTTTGAACTGTTCAAAAATGAGCAAAAACTGTTCAAATTAATATTTCACGCCAAGAGCTTCCTCCAGCAAGCTTGTTCATTCGAACTTGGATCTTGTACCCAGAGTTTACATCATTTGCTTCATTATCGCCCATAAGCGCTAATATTAAATTTTTTTTGAACTGTTCAGAATTGAAAGAAAGATTGTTCAAATCAAAAAGTAAAATATGAAAATGAGATGTAATCGCCGAGATCTTTCGAATGCAAAAGGAATTTTTCGAATCGGACTATTCGTTCAAAAGTTATTAGGGGGGGGGGGGGGACAGACCGACCAACAGACAGACCGACAGACGCACTTTTTCCCCATCTCAAAACCCTACTTTCAAATTTTTGGTTTTTCAATCTTTATTTAATTACTTAACTTATTTTTGACGTTTCTTGATTTTTAACGATATTTTCACGATACATTAAGCCTTTTTTCATGCTTTATTATTATTTTTTTTACTTTTACGGGAAAGTAGGCTAAAAAAGAAAAAAGAACGACTGTTAAATAAAAAAATGTATCTATATGTATATAATCTTTAAAGATGCACAATTATTTCGCAGCAATATTTTGAAAATTATTTAAAGCTATTAGAAATATATCACACACACAAAAAAAAGGTTCATTTATTAGACAAAGTTATAAACTTCTTCTAATAAATGAACCTTTCTTAGAAGAAGTTTATAACTTCTTCTAATAAAGGTTGTTTTTTTTCAATATAGGTCTCTTTAAATACAAAGACAAATACAAAAGTAACGACCAGCAACAGGCTCAGGGCCCAGCTAGGCTCGTCCTAGTCAATTTAGCAGTCCCCAATGAACATCAAGAGCTTTCTTAAAAGTTTTTACCCCACTGCAATTAACAGTCACTTCCGGTAAACTATTCCAACTGCCTACAACCCTATTGAAGTAGTAATTTTTCCTAATTTTAAGATTAGCCTGAGATTTGAAAAGCTTAAAACAATGACCTCTGGTTCTACTTTCAGCACATAGCTGTAGTCCATCAACATTTCCCATTTTAATGAATTTAAACAACTGAATCATGTCCTGTCTAACTCTCCTTTGCCCAAGACTATACATATTGAGCCTTTTAAGCCTAACTTCATAATCTAAGTCTGAAAGACCACTTACCAATCTTGTAGCCCTCCTTTGAACCCTTTCCAATAAGGTAATATCCTTTTTTAGGTACGGAGACCAAAACTGAACAGCATACTCCAATTGAGATCCCACCAAACTTCTGTATAATGGCAATACAACTTCCTTAGACCTGTTCGAAATAGTTTTATTGATAAACCCGAGCATCCTGTTAGCTTTGTTACTTACTATGCTACACTGCTGACTGGACTTGAAGTCGTGACTAGTAATCAATACTCCTAGATCAACAACTGCTTCTGCTTCCTTAATGAGGGAAACCTTGTAAATAATAGGTTGCATGTTTATTCCCATGACCAAAATGAAGCACTTGACATTTCCCAATATTAAAAGACATACCCCACTTAATTGCCCACCTAGAAATTTGGTTTAAATCCTCTTGAAACTGATATACTTGTTCCTCTGTATCCACAATTCCCATGATTTTGACATCATCAGCAAAAATATTGATGTTCCCAGAAATACTCTGAGTAATAATTAATAAAAATAATAAATGATATAGGTCCTAAAAGTGAACCTTGAGGAACACCACTCAAAACATCAATCCACTGAGAATAATTGCCCTTCACTACTACACTCTGTTTCCTCCCAGTCAGCCAATTTTTAACCCAAATAAAAGTTTTTCCACCAATACCAATATAAGCAAGTTTGCTAAGAAGAGCTTAATGCAGTACTTTACCTAATAAGTTAATAGACTACAGTGCAACAACTTTTATTTATAAGTGTCTACTTATGTTAATGATAAAATTACTTACATTTTTCAAACATGCCAAAAATTAATGATCAATTAACGATAATTAAAATTATCAATAATTAGATTTTATGAGGTAAGTAAGACCTTCACATGGGGACTTCAGGATTGAAGACCTTATCAATGAATTTACCTATTTAGGAGTATAAAAAGTCTCTTGAAAATAAATTTGCTGGTAAGGTTAGGATGATCTAACTCAACTTAATCCATTAATTCTATTATGGGGCATTATGTATAAATGGCAAGTGATTTTAATCCATTCACAATTAGTGGAATTCATATTGTTTTGGGGAGTATTTCAAGTTTCCCTCAGCATGATCAACTAAAGCACAAATAAATCCTCCTTCGAGTTGATTTGCTCTTGTCTATCATGCCAATACACATGCTTGATATTCTTGACTTATAGCATTATCATCTTCAAAAATCTCTTTCCAACACAAGCGCTCCGAAATTTTCACTTAGTTTCATCAACATCATATCTCAAAGTATTAATTGTGTTAGATTAAGTTGAATGATTTCTTCCCCAATTTCCTCTTTTTTGGAGGCCTGATTAATGATTTTAGCAATTAACTTAGCTAACTATTTCCTGTATATTTCTATTTTAATTTCATTTAATAAGATGTTTGATATGTGTTCAAAGAATTTTATTTTATTTTTCCAATAATGTTTATTCCTAAAATATCTCAATTTGAATTTCTTCAAAGCTTGCATGAAAAAAAAAAAAACGAAAAGAAAACTTGCCTTTTTTAAAGCTTATAAATAGATGAGAAACACAATTTTTTTAATCAAATTTCAAATGTGTGTGTGCCTGTAATTCCAAAATCTGTGGCCTAGAAAATAAGAACCATAAATTTTGGAAAATTCTGTAGCCTTACAATAACAGATCAATATTGAAACACCTTTGTTAGGTGAGCATAAAAAAATTATTTCTTTGATAGAACAAATCAAGGGCATAGCCAGAAATTTTTTTCGGGAGGGGGGGGGGGCTGACTTTGAAACACTAATGTAGAGGAAAGTTTCAGGGAGGAATATATGCTACATTGCGAAAATTTTTGGGATTTCGGGGGGGGGGGGGGGGGCCGTCAGCCTCCCCTCTGGTGGTTTCCATACTAACCCTATATAGTCATGCAAAGTGCCAAAAAACATGGGCATGACTTGAGGAGGAGAGAGAAAAATCCTATTTATTTAAACTAAACACTACATTGTGTTGAAACTTTTATTTTTCCTTCCATGATCTCAGAATAATCTTGTTCTCTGAGAATATTCTCAACTCACATCTATAAGATAACTTAATAAATATCTTAGAATTTGCTCAGATATCTTTCATACATGTGACTCATTGAGGGAAAAAAAATACTGAAAAATCACGACATCATGACGTAACTTTAGTCCATGGACAATAATTCCAAAACTTTTGGATTCCGAGCTAACTCCTTAGCTAGATCAATTACTACAGGGGCAACAGTGAAATGGAGGCTATGTTCAGCCAGGGTACCAAGCACCATAGCTTGACTTGTTAAAGTACAGTCAGATATCGGAACTAATGGCTTCACAGATGGTTGCACGATGAAAATTTTTCCACGTTCTATCTTTAAAGCTGGGTTTAACCCATACACTGTTTTGGGAGCAGGAGCAATAGAAACACCAAGAAAGGAACTAGTGCGATATTGTACCACACTTTTCTCTCAGTTTTTATATTAATATTCACAAAGTTATTTTTATTTTTTCTCTTATTCAATTTTTCTGAATTCATAACAATGTAATTGCTTAACAAGCGTTGCTAACTCGCATTAAGCAATTACATTTTTATGAGTTCAGAAAAATTGAATAAAAGAAAAAATAAGTATATAACTTTGAATAATAATATAAAAACTGAGAGAAAAGTGTGGTAGATAGAGCATAATTAGATAGAGCATAATTGGTTAATCTGGACTAGAGATGGGAATGGTCGGAAAAAAACTGAAATTTTGGGGAAAAAAACGGTTTTTTCTAAAGGGGTTTATTTCCACCTGAAATAATTGAATATTTTGAAATTTCTAGTATAAAATAATACATTCAGAAATTTATAATAGTTACATTCCAATGTTTTTTCGTTAAATATTTAATATTTTTAAATATTTCTTTCTTTAAATATTTTATATTTTTAAATATTTCTTTCTTTAAATATTTTATATTTTTAAATATTTCTTTCTTTAAATTTTTTATATATTTAAATATAACAGTACAAAGTTTTCCTTTTGTATGAGAAAAAATGACAGAGATATTTAATTCCAAAGCTTGAAATTCTTTCACATTTTCTCGGACTTTATTAAGGGTTCGGTTGAAAAAATCTGAATGCAGTATCCATTGGACAATGAATATAATGAATACTTCATTGAAAATTTTTAACCAACCCCTTAATGCAGGCCAAAAAATCGTGAGAAAATCCCAAACATTGAAACTAAATATCTCTGTTTATTTTTGTCATACAGAAGGGAAACATTTTGCGTTATGTTCGTTAGGATGGGCGGGCGTCAACTTTTACTAAATATGACTACAATGACTGGGGGACTCTATAAAGAGTTAGTTTCTATAATTTTCACAAAATTGATTTTTTAAATTAAAAAATGCTATTATCATTAATGCTTACAATTTTTAAACATTTTTATAACTGGAAGTATATGTTTGTGACCAATGGTTGCAGAGATAAAAGCCTCCTAAGGACTTTGCTTTGCACCCTGTATATATACATACATATAAATGCATGTAACAAACTTTGCAGAAAAAAAAAACTAAGCAATTTTCTGTAAAAAAATTTGATAATTTACAAAAGTTACATATGCTAAAATCTACTTGCTTTATAACCATTACTTCTGTTCTGAGTTAATTACTTTTACATTAATAATAATAATAAATCAATAAAAAAAATGTTGCTTTAAAACTTATGATTAATTTTGGATTCAAATTTAATTTTATTTTTATGATTAACTTTAATCAGAATCAGTATTTGAATTTATTGAAGCAATGCTGCTGGAAGATGAACATTCACATTCCATTGAAATACTGGACTTGGACTCTTCATTAAAAGTCCTAAATTCCAGCGAATATTTCTTTCAAACTAGAGTAATATCGTTACTTTTCTTTTTTTGAAAAAAAAAAAAAAAAAGCTTTAATGGCAGTTTAAAATAGAAAATGTTATTGTAATGATTATACAAAAGGTCAGAGGATCAGTAAGGTATATTGGTATAAACAAAATTATTTTCAAAACATGAAGTTATATTTTTCAACAAAAATATTTTATTTTTCATTACTAAAAAATTATTGTATTATTATTATCATTGTTATATTTTATTTTTATTACAGAAAATTAAATTTTATATTGATATAATAACAAATGTTGTCAAATTTTCTGTTTTAAGATGCTCTGTAAAAATGCCCGGATATTTATTTTCTAAAATTAATAGAAATTTAATTCCTAATGATAAGAGTTTTTCATTCCCAGAACTCTATTTTATTTTTGCTTATATTTTAATTATTGAAGTTGTAATAAATAAAATATTATAAAGAAAAGTTATAGATAATTTTAGGATTTACAAAGTCAAACTTGCAGTTACAAAGATATAATGAAAAAAAACATTTACACATTTCTTTTCAATAGAAACACCCCTGGTCCCGAAAACTATTTAAAAAAATCCACTTTTACTTGTAAAAAATCAATTTTTCCCAATTTTTCCAGAAAAAAAAAACTATTTTTTTCCACCACCTCAAAATTTCTGGAAATTTTACATCCCTAATTTGGATTCTACTTCTTTAACATGTTTTTTGCTGACCATATGCACTTCAATATTTTTAAACCCTTTATTGCCCTAGTCAATTTTTTGATTGCAGAAAGTACAAATCACTTTACCAGGTTCATCAATTTTCCGGATACATTCCGACAAAAGCACTTTATTTTTCCCATTCTTTAGCGACAAAGTCACAGTTTTACCTAACCAGTTCCATCGAAATTTATTTTTTCCGCCTTTATCAACATCTTTCACTTTGACATCGAATTTGGAAAGATGTACAACAGACATTTCAGGAAATTATCGTTTTTGTTTCAAAATAAGAATAGTCATTTTGAAAAGGAGTATAGTTTTTGATTCAAAACAAGTTTTTGAACAAAACAAAATTGTCCTATAAACATTCTCAATAGCAAATTTAATTAAAATTATGACCAAATATCATTATCAAATCCATAAGCAAAAAGAGCATTCCAAAAACTTAACTACTGAGCATGAACACTACTTCCTTGTTTAGGTTTATGTATTCCAAACATTCTAACACACAATTTCACCGCCACAAACACAAACGATCCATCGGTTTTGAATCAGACCAATCATGATGCATGAAAACGCTATGATGTCACCTACCCGTTTGTTCTGTCGTGGATCACTCAATGTGCAGTAAAGTCTTATTCTTCTGAAATGTGACGAATGCAAAGTCTCACGCAAAAAGGGAATCTTTATTTTTTTAGCGATTTTTTTTTTTTTTTTTTTAAAGCGATATAAAACTTTACTTTTCAGAATAACCAAAAATACGGAATTCCGTCACAATGCGGAGAACTCACATGTATGTATCTTTATAGGAAAATTTGTTTCACTAAATCTTATAAAGTTTTGTATAACAAATACATATGTATCTTAATTAATATTTTACTCTCCCAATAGGCAGCCAGGGGTGTAACAATAATATGCATTGGAAGTCCTGAGCAGAATATTCTTGGAATCAAAAGCGGACCATTTGTTTCATCACAGGAGTTGCAAAAGTGTATCTCTATAGCTAAAAACTGTGCTGAAAATTTATTTCAATTTTACAGAGACTCTGTGAGCAAACGATATAAATGATCAATAGTATAAATGAAAATGTGGAATGAAACATTTTCATTCTTTTAAAGAGTATATTTAAATGTTGTCTCTTGAAAAGCTGCTAATATTTGTTTCAAATGTACTATACAGAAGAAAAAATCATAATAATGTAAGAAATAAATCTTTCACTATTTTATTGCTATGTGGATTATTAACAAAAATCAGATTTCTTATTCACCACCCCAAAATTTTGCTTTTCCCATATACTTTTTGCCCTGGCATGTATTTGTCTACTGATACTGGAAATGTTCTCAATTTGTTTTTCACATACTGGAGGTATTTAAAACTTTAGTGAAGTACCCAAAAAATACTTAAATGTTGTTACTGATAATTTTTTTTTCTCTTGTACCAATTCAATATACAGGGTTCACGCTAGGCCGCGCGATTCCGGCAATATTTTTTGAAATCCCACTCAAAAAAATTTTATTTTTAGGCTTAAACTTTAAAAATCCCACTTAAAATTTTGGTCAAGGAGGAAAATCCCACCTTGTATTTTTCCCCAGTGTGAACCCTGATATATACAGTAGCATGCAAAAGTTTTGCGCCAGCCTATTTTTCATACACATTGCATAGAAATACGATGGTGAAGGAAATATAAACGATGAATTAGAACAGATATTCACTTATATTTTTAAAAAATTAGTTATATACAGTGACATTACTTTCAAATAATTATTTGTTCAACATTTTTTTATTAATGACTGTGCAAAAGTATCGGGTCATATTTTTTAAAAAAAATAATCAGAAAGAATAAAGGGGAATTGGGGTTAAATGTCTAGTACTCTCTCACTCGACTCAATATTACGTTGCCATGCCCTTAGCAGCAATGACTGCAACGCATCAACAAAGCATTGAGTCGATTAACCGCGAGATTTGTTCCTTTGGCAATTTTTCCCACTCTTGTCCCAAATGGTTCCACAATTCCGTCTTGTTGGAGTGATTTTTCATTCCAACACAGACTTTCAGGTCTTGCCACAAGTGTTCAATGGGATTTAAGTCTGGTGACTGCGATAGCCAGGCTAGGAGGCTTTTCGATTCAGAAGAAAAATTTTCGCAAGTCGCGAAGTGTTTCAGATTGTTATCGTGTTGTCAAATCCAACCATTAGGCAAATTTTTCATTGCAAATCGAAGCATATGATCTAGAAGAATGTTCTTGTACCATTGAAGCGTCCATATTGCCGTGAATTTCCACCAGCGGACCAACGCCATCAGCAAAAAAGACTCCCCAAACTTTGATGTTCACCACCGTGTTTAACAGTAGGAGTTTGATACCTTACATTGTATCTGGTACCTGTTGGACGTCTTACATACTTCTGACTATCACTTCCAAACAATTGAACCTTCCTACCTCAAGACACTGTACTCAGACTAACATCGACTAGATTTTCACTTCATAATTCCCGTGAAACATCGACTGCACTTTTTCACGGATTGACAACACACTTTTTTCTTATAATTTTGTCGACATAACTCTGAAGTTTTTCGTGGCCTACTGCTCCGTTTTTGTCACACAGTAAGTTTGTTGTTTTATACTTCGAAATAATACGATTAACAGAACTTTTACCGAAAAATAAAGTCCTTGCAATGAATCGTGAACTTTTTCCTTCTGAAGAAAGCTTCATCACGATTTCACGAACCTCAATAATCATGTGTTACTTCCTTGTGTTATTCCTTGCTTAAAAATTTCATACGACATCATAAACCAGACCACGTGATACGATCTAGCCAATCGGATATGTTTATTTCAGAATGTCTAGTGAAGTGTAACGTCTTGTCTTTCAGATGGTGGTGGAGACTGGGGCTGTACTTCAGTTCAGTTCACTTTCTGAACCGAAGTACAGTGTTGAGGGCAGTATTATTACATGTTTAAGTGCGTGCCAATTTTGTTCTGTTACAAAATCTAGGTATTTAAAAGGCAAATAACGGAAATGTTAGTAGAGATTGCTTCTGTGCTCTTAGGGGATTCTGATTTGAAATTCTCTGAATTTTCTAAACATTTTTAAAAACCGAAAATTAAAAAAAAGGAAAAAAGTTTTCGAAATGTTTTTAATTTATAATTCTTGATTTTTCTTTGACAAATAATGTATAGATAGATAATAATCTCTCTCTATATATATATTAGGGATATAACGAATAGTCGGCCAACTATTCGGTATTCGGCCATTTGGCCGAATAATGATGGACTATTCGGCCGAATAGTGCTGCTGCAGTAGAAATGTAAAAACAATTAAGAAATTAGTAGATTTTAAACATTTAAAAGGGTATTATAGTCATACAAAAGAAGCCATTAGTATGTAGTTTTAATAAATAAAAATAAGTTAGAAAGAAACTTTTTTAAAACTTTGTGTTTAGGTTTGACTGAACATCAAAACATTTTAAAGATATAATATTGTATTTTATACTTAGCATTTGTTCCTAAAAACTGGGGATAGTTAATTATGATAGGGGATTAAGAAACTTTTATTTTGATATTATTAACAAAATGGAAGTCAGACTTTTTTTTTGGGAGTTAAGAGAGAAATGTGAAAAGCCTAGAATATAGTATGAATATTCAGATAGCATAAGTTATTGGGATTTTTGAAAATAAAAAGTATTCCAATTAAATGCATTAAATTTTAATAAATCTTTCAAAAATAGGTATGTAAAAAAAAACATAAAATTAAAACATTAACTTTTATAACTTAAAAAATGTAGTCATAAATTCATTTTGAGCAAATTAAAAGTTTACTACACAATATCATTCCTTTAGTTTGAATTAAATAATTAGTTAAATAATGCTAATGCTTACATTAAAATTTGTCATTTCTATTCCACTTGTAGATGAAGTTCTGTTTCATTGCATTCAAAACAATACAGAAAATAAATTAATTTTAGAGTTTTAGATTCTTAACAAGCTATAAGTAAATCATACACCAGATATTAATGTGTGGAGTTGGTGTTAGACTTCATGAATACTTTTAATTTTGACAAATACTTTCTATTACAACGATTTTCTGGAAATTTTAATATTTGTTTTGGATCTAGAAGAAATTACTGAATATTCAGCATTCGATTATTCGTCCAAATCACTAATTGTTACATCCCTAATATACATATATATTTATGCTTTTTTTTTTTTTTTTTTGTCTTATGAGAAGAAAAATATTTTGCACTTTGAAAAACTCGGAGCAATGTTTCTGGAAAAAATGGACTTCTAATAACTCCAGGGTTGGAGATGGGGGGGATATGGCGCAAATTACGACAGTCATATTTGGTGAAGGAGGCCTTGGTCAACTGTTTGGCTAATTTGTGGAAGTTCCATTGTAATTGTAAGGGGGGTGCGTCATCGTCCCGAGAGGAGGCACCCCTGACTTTAATTCCTGTATAAATCAGAATATTGTTAAATAAACGGTTTTATTGTTTGTTAATTGATTTATAACTTCAAAACAAGAATAAAACATTAGTTGTAAAAATAAGGCAGTTAAAAATATACTTCGACCTAATTCTATGTTTCTAGAACCTTTTCCGTCAGCAAATCTCAGATACAAATTGACGTCGAAGTATGCCAGATTTGAATCTTTTTTCCTAACATTTTAAAAGGTTTTTCGACATTTTCAGTTTTGTTAATAACTCAGGGGGGGGGGGGGGACATGCTACATTCCTAATATTTGGGGGACAACTGTTTGGCAAATATACGGAGGTTCCGTCGCAGTTTTCAAGCGGGGTGCGTCATCGCCCTGAGAGGGGGGGCACCCTGATTCATTCCTGTATAAATCAAAATGTCATTAAATAAACGGTTTTTGTTAATTATTAATTGATTTCAAACTTCAAAACAAGAACTAAAGATTAGTTTCAAAAATAAGTAGGTTAAAAAACATACATCGACTTAATTCTATGTTTCAAGAACTTTATCGGCTATCAAAAGTCAGATCCCACATACAGATTGACGTCAAAGTATGTCAGATTTGGATACTTGTTCCTAACATTTAAAAATGTTTTTCGACATTTTCAGTTTTTACTATTTTGCTTCTAACTCCGGGGGGGGGGGGGGGGGGGGGGCAAAGGTTGCGGCACTGAGATTTTTTGGGAGGGCAGTCATGTCAGGGACATTTGAGGGGGGGGGCTTGGTCGACTGTTTGGTAAATTTGGGAGGGTTGTCATTTTTTGGGGGAAACGCCATCCCTCTGAGGGATGGTCCCCCTGAATAATTCCTGTGTAAATCAGAATATTGTTAAATAAAATCTTTTATTGATTTTTAATTGATTTGAAACTTCAAAACAATAACTAAAAAATAAGTTTTAAAAATTAGTCTGAACAAGCATACTTCGACCTAATTCTATGTTTCATGAAGCTTATCCGTTATTAATAGTCAAATCCCAGATACAGATTTACATCGAACTATGTCAAATTTGAATATTTCTTCCCAACATTTTAAAATGCTTTTCCACAGTTTCAAGTTTTTACTATTTTGCTTATAATTGATGTATGAAACAGAATATTGCAAAATAAACGCTTTTGTTGATTGTTAATTGATTTAAAACTTCAAAAGAAGGAGTAAAAACGAGTTTCAAAAATAAGTTTGGTAAAAAAACATATTTTGACATAATTCTATGTTTCAAGGAACTTGTAGTAAAGTCTATTCCATACTAACTATAGTCAAGGTTTTGAAGTTAAAATTGCGTGTCACTCGTACAATGATAACTCTGTCATCTTATCAAATATTTATTACATAAAGAATAAACACAATCATGCAGTATTAAACAATTAAGAATGAGGCTTCCGAACAACAAGCGTCGACATACATCGCTACTCCAACAAACGCCAAATTAAACAATTTTAATTAGAGTTCTTTTTTTTGGTGAAAGTGAAAGTTATTATTTTTTAGAAGTTGAAGTGCTTAATCGCCACAAACTTATCCATTTATAATAGTCAAATCCCAGATACAGATTGTTATCGAAATATGTCAAATTTGAATATTTTTTTTTTCCTAACATTTAAAAATGTTTTTCGACATTTTCAAGTTTTTACTATTTCGCTTATATTTCATTTGTTGATTGTTAATTGATTTTAAACTTCAAAACAATAAATAAAAAATGAGCTTTGAAAATTAGTCTGTGAAAAAACATATTTCGACCTAATTCTGTGTTTCAAGAAGCTTATCCATTATTAATAGTTAAATCCCGGATTAACATCGAAATATGTAAAATTTAACGATTTTTCCCCCAATATTTAAAAATGTTTTTCGACATTTTCAAGTTTTTACTATTTCTCTTATAATTGATCTATAAAACAGAATATTGCAAAATAAACGCTTTTGTTGATTGTTGATTGATTTAAAACTTCAAAAGAAGGAGTAATGAGTTTTGAAAATAACTCGGTAAAAAAACATATTTCGACATAGTTCTGTGTTTCAAGAACCTTATCCGTTGTGTCAATAATCTGTACCTTATCAGGTACAGATTATTGACATCGAAATATGTCAAATTTGAATATTTTTTTTTCCTAACCTTTTAAAATGTTCTTCCACATTTCAGTTTTCACTCTTTTCCTTCTAATTCATGTATAAAACAGAATATTGCGCAAAAAACCCCTTTTGTTGATTGTTAATTGATTTTAAACTTCAAAAGAAGGAATAAAAATAAGTTTTGAAAAAGAAGTCGGTGAAAAAACATATTTCGACACAATTCTATGTTTCAAGAACCGTATCCGTTATTAATCGGGATTCAAAACGTCGATCTATGCAGGACCAGCGTCGATCTTTATTTTTGTGCTACTTGGGTTACCGGTTACCAACCTATTGGTTGGTTGTGATCTGAAAAGTCTGAAAGACCACTTAACCAACCTATAGGTTGGTTTAAGTGGGCTTTCAGACTTAGATTATGAGGCTAGGCTTAAAAGGACTACAGCTATGTGCTGAAAGTAGAACTAGAGATCATTGTTTTAAGTTTTTCAAATCTCAGGCTAATCTTGAAATTAGGGAAAATTACTACTTCAATAGAGTTGTTGGCAGTTGGAATAGTTTACCAGAAGCGACTGTTAATTGCAGTGGGGTAAAGCCCAAGAAAGCTCTTGATGTTCACTGGGGACTGCTAAAAATTGACTAGGACCGAGGCCGACGAGATAGATCTCGTCGGCCTCGCTAGGACCATGGCGGTTAAAGGGACTACTCCCTGACTAGGACCAGCCTACAGTGGCTAGAATAGATAGTGTGCCGTTCGCCATTGTGCTCCAGTGCTTTTTCTATACCCGAAAGTAAGCCTCCACTAGATGGCGCTCTATCCGACAGCGAGGTAATAATGAATGGATTTCGGGTTGCTTTTCATTTTACGAAAAGGGTTGCAACACTGACTTGGCGAGATGGAAAAGAAAAATTTACAATCTATTTTTGGCGTTTAAAGGCCGCTTTTCATTTTGTGTACGTTTTAAAAAGAAAACGCAAATTCTGATTTTTCACTTTTGTAGAGTTTCTTTCCTCAAAATAAGAGAAAAATTATATGAAAATAATAAATGTAAAGTGTGTGAAAAACAATTACACAAAAACAGAAAAAAAAAAGTCATTGATTTTTTTTTCTTTTAATCTGACTTTAATCTTCAATTAAAATCAACGCAATTATGTATTTTGGAACCAATAATTGATAGTCTTCGAATTATAAATCAAAAATACCTTAATCGTTGAAATCCTGCCTTTGAGCATGAGCCGAGTTTTTCCCAGGCTGAATAGCTCTGGTGTAGGCCACAGGCTATTATATACGCTGGAAATTTCAAGGCATAGTAGCTCCAGAAGCTATTCAGCCTGGCCCAGACTGAATAGCCACGTCGTTCCTTTTAAATTTTTATTCATCAACAAAAATAAAGCAGTCATCACTGGTGTTTTGAATTTTGGGGACAAATGGATTTAACAAAATGCCTGCAATCAGTGGTTATTTTTTGTGAACAAATATAAAATATAAAAGAGCTTAAAAATGAGGTTTAATTTGGCCTTTTACTGCTGTAATTTTCCATGAACAAAACTTTGACTGATATTGTATGCGGCATATTACTATTGTTAAAGATCTTTGTTTACAGATTTTTGGAGTATTTTACTTGAAGTAATTTTATTGAGCTTTACTTGAATATAATTTTTAAATTGTTTGAAAATGCCCTTTTATGGTAGGATTTTTACAGCTTTCTTAAATAATGGAATTTTTAGGAAGTGACTTATGTTTTGTTTTATCAAACAGTCCTTGGTATAAATCTTTAAATATTATTAAATAATGCTACTTAGAAAGTGCTGAAAAAGAATTGTTTCCTTCGTGGAAGGACTCAATAGTTCTGTGTATGGGTTGTACTTTCTACATTGGTACCATGGTATATTTATATTTATAGTGACAACACTATAGTACTTTCTGAAGTAAGTAACTAATCTTTCTTAAGGGGAAAACGTCAGATTTGTACCCAATGTTAGGAATGCTTATATAATATTGCTTTTAATCCGAAATTGGAAAAAATTTTTTGTGCCCCTTCGCAGTTAAAAGATAAGAAGAGGCATTCAAAGAGAAATAGTGTTAATTTTTTCAGAGAAAAGTAGCTTGCATAAAAATTTGGTGCACGCACTGTATCAAGTGTCAGAGATGCTCTTAAAATGTATGCAGGCTAATTTTTATTCAGTAAAGTGACATTGTTATGCTCTGATAGGATTTTGCCTTGTAAGGCTTGGCATTTTTTAAAATATTGCCTATGAATTTAGAAAAGAACTGGAGCAAAAGCTAGCTGAACACATTAAATAGAAATTCTAAAATTTTTCCTCAACCGTTAATATGGGTAGGACTCAAATGAGAGAGAGTTTTATAAAAATTTAATATTATTATTATATGGACCCTTCCTTCTCAAAATTACAGTCAATCAACCAAATCTTACTTTTACAGATTTGTTAAATAAGCTACAAAAAATAATATTTTTTATGACTATATTTGAATTTTCACAAAAGTATTTGATTTTTTGCAAAAATCTCTTTAAATTTTACAGAAAACTCTACTTTTTTAAATTTTTACACAAGAGTCTTGGCACTTTGTTGATTTTTAACACAAAAGTCAAACAAAAGAAGTTTTTAAAACACACTTTTTAATATCGGTAACTTTCTCTTGTATCTGTAAGTGTCCCTATCTTTTCCCCCATGACTGTTCCACTGTTTATTTCTAACATTATTAATTATTTTTTTCTAGAATACTTGAAAAAACTATGAGTACCTTGGCTGACAGTAATGCAAATGATGAGGTGAAAACTTGTAACAAAATGACAGATGAGCTCTCTGCAACTGTGAACAAGACAGATAAACTCTCTCCTGCAGTATATGTGATATTTCTTGTGCTAATAGTTGATTTGCTGGGTTTTACTGTCATTCTACCTCTTCTACCTTCAATATTAGATCATTATGCTTCCAAGGAAGATGTAAGTAATTGTACTTAAGCTAAGCCATAAATATAATTCTTTGTGGGTAATATTGTTGTTTTTATTGACAGGATTTGTATGACTCGTATGCTTACAGTATTGTTTCAACTTTCCTTATATTTTTTATATTGTCCTATTTTTTTACACAAATTTCCCTTCTTTGTTTGTTTGTTTTTATTTTCCAAGCACATTTTTATTGTTTTTAGAATTCTTAAAAAGTACATGAGGCCAAAATTTAAGACAAAATTAATTTATCGTAACCCCTCCTTGAAAAAATCTGGGCAAGCAATTCCCGCCCACTATAGATAAGAATTTCCATTAAAAAAAGAGGGTCCGTTATTACATTTACTTAAGTATAGGGTGTTTTTCTTAGAGGCAGAGAACTTGGAATGGAAATAAAACACGAAAAAATACATTTAATATTTATGTAATTTGCTTTATTTGAAAGATAATTTTATGGCATTAATGTTTGAATATGATGTCGGGCATGTGCATAGAGCGTAAATTGTGTAACCTGGAGGTCCAGTTTACACACATTTTCGCAGTAGATCTGGCTGAATGTTGGCAATAATGCGCCGAATCTTGACTTCCATGTGCTGCATTGTTCCTGGTTTATCAGGCTAGGCAAGGGACTTCACATATCCCCAGAGGAAATAATCCAAGAGCGTCAAATCACAAGAACAAGGTGGCCAGTTAGTTATCAGATCTACCACGAAAAGTGTGTGAAAACTGTTCCTTCCAGGTTACATCATGTACCCGCCAACTGAGGTGTTTACATGCCTGACATCATATTCAAACATTAACCCAGGCACGTAGGAAAAGGGGGGGGGGGGAGCTCTGGGGGCTTGAGCCCCCCATTAGAAATTGAGAAATTTTCATTTTAATGTCAAATGAGATAAAGCTGCTTTTAAAGCAAATTTATTTAAAGATCTATAAAAATATTGATTTATTAGTGATATTTTGTAATTAATACTAATAAGGAGTGAATACTAGTAACTTTGTAATTGTTGGTTGGTTTTTCTAAGAAATAATCTTGAGCAGTTAGAAGTGAAATTGTTTGAGGCCCCCCCCTCCCCGGCCCATGATTTTAAAATTTCTGAGCTCCTGATTATGCCATAAAATTATCTTTCAAATGAGACAAATTACATGAATATTAAAGACATTTTTTTGTATCTTATTTCCATTTCAAGTTCTCTGCCTCTAAAAAAAACTCCCTTTACAAAAATTAAACAAGATTATTGATGATTGCTTTAATGATTATATCTAGCTATCTGTAAAAGAAAAATGCAATAATCAACACTCGAAGGCAATCAGCATGTCAAACAACAATATATTAGGATATTTTTTTTTTTTTGCTCTCAAAATGGTAAACAGCCTAATTACATGAACGTGACTCACGAGGAGGGAAGACACTTCAAAAGCTAAAACTCAACTTAGGCACGCAAAGTGGCCAACACAGCAAAGGCCTACTGCGAGAGCATGAGCAACACCGCAGAGAGGCGAGTTCTGAGAGAGTGAGCGAAGACGGAAGTGGTTGAATCAAGTGAAGTGTAAGCACTTGCTTCCAACTTTTTATACACGTCAGATCGGATGACTGGATCATGTCGTCATTAATAACTACTTTAACTTCGACCTCATTAACATAAGCATTGAGATCCATCTTCCCTCCACACAAGCCACATATTCCTCCACAAGATTTTCTGGTTTGTCAACACCAGATATGCTACTCGGCGATGTTTACTCTTTTTATTCTGCCATTAAAATGTGGCGCGTGAGATTTGAACGCCAGTGGAACACCCTGAGATTTGGAATCCCATAAGCCGTTCACAGAAAGAAAGTAGGTAATTGAAAAACGCTTTCTAGTTTACTAGTGTGCCTGAGAATAATGAAAAATAATGGGTTTCTACCCAACAATTTGTGCCTGGAAAGTCACGAAAACTCATGAACGGTCATGTATTTTAGTTATGATTGAAATCTATCATAAAAATTGAAAGTTTATCATTGATGTTGAGCTCTGAAATTTATAAACGAAATTTGCTGAAACAGTTTTTTTTCCTGATTATTCATCCATATCTAAGGCTGCAAATTGCGTCCCAAGGCATTCTTTACACAATAAAGACAATTTTCCCTTTAATTGATGTTTGATTCTTTTTCCCTAGTGTCATGGTTTTTGCCGAGTCTGGCTTTTTGCTGTGTAATTGCTTTCTCTTCTTTTCAAAAGACATGCACAACTTGATGGCCTAACTTAAAACATATTGTTCTAAAAATTTCAATTGTATTCACAAATTCTTCACTGTTCAAAAAGAAACCAGAGATTCGTTAAAGAAAAAGAATGAATCCAATTCAGTGTGCATTCTTCAATGTGAAAAATGTTGTATGACATCTTGCTGTGCAAAATTGCCATTGTTTTTTCTGATAATGAATTACAAGAAAAGGCAAATGGTGCATATTTTTGGGAATAGTTACAACTTAAACTATTTCCGTAAAAACTTGCTTATCTTTACCCAGATAAATATAATTTGATTTTCTCAAGAAATGGCTTAGGCTTAGAAACTTTCTTGGTAAGTATTTTTTTTTTTTGCTGAAAAAAGTGTCTCCTTAAGTCAAGAGATGTTATAGACGGAATACAAGGAAAGTCATGGATTCGAAAAATTGAAGTGTAGCAGATACCCTGAAAACCGGTTTTCTACTGAAGTTGAAAAAATCAGTGACTATAAAAACTCAATTCTTTATTGAGAGTGGAGTTTTTTCTCTAGCTGTTTTAGGTGGTCGTTGCAGTCAAAAAGTGTAGCAGATACCCTGCTTCTACTTAGGTTGGTGAAAAAAACCTCAGTGACAATAAAAACTTTCAATTCTTTATTGAGAGCAGAGTTTTTTCGCTAGCAGTTTTAGGTGGTTGTTGCAGTCAAAAAAGGCCCATTCGAATTGTGTTCCAGTTTGTTATGTAGCTCAATTGTTACAAAGTGACTGTACTGTATGAAGTTATTTTTAAAATTTTTAAGTGTTTTTCAAGAGTTTAATCCTATAATAGATATAATGTTATAATAAAAAGACTTATTCGTTAGAAATACAAATACAAAAGTGACGACCATCAACAGGCTCAGGGCCTAGCTAGGCTGGTCCTAGTCAATTTAGCAGTCCCCAATGAACATCAAGAGCTTTCTTAAAAGTTTTTACCCCACTGCAATTAGCAGTCGCTTCCGGTAAACTATTCCAACTGCCTACAACCCTATTGCAGTAGTAATTTTTCCTAAATTCAAGCTTAGCCTGAGATTTGAAAAGCTTAAAACAATGACCTCTGGTTCTACTTTCAGCACATAGCTGTAGTCCATCAACATTTCCCGTTTTAATGAATTTAAACAACTGAATCATGTCCCCTCTGACTCTCCTTTGCTCAAGACTATACATATTGAGCCTTTTAAGCCTAACCTCATAATCTAATTCTGAAAGATCACTTACCAATCTTGTAGCCCTCCTTTGAATCCTTTCCAATAAGGTAATATCCTTTTTTAGGTACGGAGACCAAAACTGAACAGTATACTCCAAATGAGGTCTTACCAAATTTCTGTATAATGGCAATACAACTTCCTTAGACCTGTTCGAAATAGCCTTATTGATAAACCCAAGCATCCTGTTAGCTTTGTTACTTACTATGCTACACTGCTGACTGGACTTGAAGTCGTGACTAATCAATACTCCTAGATCAACAACTGTTTCTGCTTCCCTCATGACGGAACCTTGTCAATAATAGGTTGCATGTTTATTCCCATGACCAAAATGAAGCATTTGACATTTCCCAATATTAAAAGACATAACCCACTTAATTGCCCACCTAGAAATTTGATTTAAATCCTCTTGAAACTGATTGACTTATTCCTCTGTGGCCACAATTCCCATGATTTTGACATCATCAGCAAAAATATTGATGTTCCCAGAAATACTCTGAGTAACATCATTAATATAAATAATAAATAATACAGGCCCTAAAACTGAACCTTGTGGAACACCACTCAAAACATCAATCCACTGAGAATAATTGCCCTTCACTACTACTCTCTGTTTTCTCCCAGTCAGCCAATTTTTAACCCAAATTAAAGTTTTTTCACCAATACCAATATAAGCAAGTTTGCTAAGAAGAGCTTCATGCGGTACTTTATCGAACGCTTTCTGAAAGTCAATGTAAACAATGTCTACGCACTTTTTATTATCTAATGCTTTGGTAACCTTGTCATAAAAATGCTTTAATGCTGTTAATGCAATTTATTTTTACTCTATTTTACTAAGGATTATTTATATCATTGGATGGAAAAGAAGGTTAATTATTTTCAAGATTTATTTGGCTCTCCTACTCTATTTAACAGAGTTCTTTTTGGGGGTGAGTATTTTTAAATATGCATTTTTTTAAATTAAAAGATAGAGTTCCCTTTGTGCAAAGTGTATTTCAAAATGAGTAAAAACTATTGAATGGCAGAAGTAAAAGTAAGAAAGATTAAAACCTGGTTGTAATTAAAACCCTGGATATAAAAAGATTAAAGCTGGTCTGCCATTTTTATCTTTTTTACTTTTACTCATTTTGAACTATGCATTATTTTAATTTAATTTAATTGATAACATGATTTGTATAAATTATTCATTGGATTAGCATTTTTTTATTGAAAAGTCTGATTTTCAAAAATAAACAATTCGGGGAAAAAATGTTACTTTTGTGTGTGGTCACATTACGCATGTTCTAATTTGTGGTCTGGTAGCACAAAAGCAATTTCTGAACAATTTGCATGATATCATAGCCCAATATTTTGTTTGAACATAAATGACCAAGACAGTTTGTACCAAACTCTTCAATTTCATCCAAAGAGAATTTTCATTCATTTTAAGATAGTAGAAATTTTCCTTTTGGCAATTAAAAATTATGCCTTTTTATGTAAATAAAGTCGCAGGTAAACCTTGTTTTGCAATTTGAAAACTACTTGAAGTGAATAAAATACAATGGAACCTCAGTACCTCGACATGAGGATAAGTCGACTACCCTTGGAAACTGGACATTTCCCACCCCTAATGGTTGGCCCAGTGCTAATTTCAATTGGCGAAAACCCTCCAACTTGACACACAATTTCCAGGAACCCCTGTAAGTCGACTTCAATTTTATATTCTTATTAACTTTTTCTTCCTATGTTTTTTCATGGTGTACAATTCTGAGAATTTAATGGTGATGTTTCTTCGTCAATAAATCAATTCTTTTCTGAAAAATGTGCCTCAAAGATTCCCCTATTGCCCTTGTACCCTGTGGAGCCAGAAACGCAGCAACGAGCATGCTCTGCGTCAGTCGTCAATGTCACTTCTTAATTTTATCGGTCATTGCATGAGACTCCCTCCAATCAATGAAAAGGCATATAATGTATAAATTTTTCAAAATAATAAAAACAATAGATTAATTATAAACGGGGATAATTTCATTCACTGGAATTGGATAACTTAAATGGTAAGTAATTAATCAGGCAATAAGTAAATAATCAATACAAACCAATATTAGCAATTGAAATACAAAACCTTGGTAACTCGACACCCGTTTATTTCGACATGTTTTCGTGTTCTCTTGGGGTGTCGAGTTATCGAGGTTTCACTGTATATATGTTTATTATGTGTGATCTAATTGTTCTACAAACTTTGGAAAGATACCTGCCAGAGCAGTTTCTTAAGGGCATTTAATGTGCTGCAAAAACAGAAAAGTGTGACGTTTTTTCGCTGAGATATTCTCAAAGTTATAAATTTTGCTAAAAATTTTAATAAAAAAAGAACGAATTCAAATTTTAGGAAAAACGTGGTGTGTCAGGATCTGCCCCAAGGCAGAGGTGACCACTGCCCCTCAGAGCAATGGCGCACTCCCCCATAAAACCTTCGTAACTCCCCGAAATTGAGGACCCTCAAATTAATCAAAAAGTCGACGAAGCCCTCCCAAACGTCCCTGGAATGACTCCCCTGATGGGCACCCCTGCCCAAGATATGCAAAATTTCATGCTTTTACGCCTTCTCCCAAGGGCGATCGGCAGTGTTCGGCAACTACTCGTCAAAAAGTCATTGACTCCCAACTACTAACTACTCTAAACAGAAGTAGTTGCAACTAGTAGTTAACTACTTTTTTCCGAGACTAGTTGTAACTAGTAGTTAACTGTTCTCCAAAAGTAGTTAACTGTTCTCCAAAAGTAGTTAACTACTTTTAAGTATAATTCATTTGAATTTCCATTTTTAGGCTTGTTCTTAAATATTTAATCTTAATAATTCAACTCAATATTATTTTTAATCATTGAAACAATTTTAAAGAAATTCCTGTAAAATATTCAAAGATTGAATATTTCTAAATAACACTAAACAATTTATATATAAAGAGAGTATGAATAAAGACAAACCTTTTTCTCTAAATTTAAACTTTTATTTTAATATGTATTTGTTTAATAAAGTTAATAATTTATGTTTTCAAGAAGTAACAATTTTTCAGCAGTTGTAAAATGAAGGGGTTTACCCTTAATATCAATTTAAAATTCTCCCTCTACCCAAACCCCCATTCATTAACAAAATATCTTTGTAGCGTGCATGCTTTAGAATTTAGATTATATTCTTTCCAATTGTGTTGAAGATTTTTTTTATTTAAAAAAAAGTTTAAAAATAGTATTTTTTAAAAATTTAAATCAGATTTTTAAAATTTTTTTAAGCAAAATATGTTTGCGCAGAGAGTAACAAATTCAATATACAAATAAGTTGACTGGACTATCATAATTTTTTGAGTATATAGAAATTTCTTGAATATATAAACAGAGATGGCAAATATCACATAAAATGTTTTCTAAAGCTTAATCAATTTTGCTATTTAGATGTTTTATCTAGAATACCAGTTTTGATGCCTATCAACCCCCAATCTGTTTCTTAATTTTGAGTGCACTATTCCAAATATAGAAAAAATCCTTTTCAAAGGTGCTGTTGATGCTTTTTCTGTAGTCATCATGTAAAAAAACAATGTTCTCTGATAAAATGTCCTACTTTGATACCTTAACGAAGCTATTCCACCTTTCCCTTGAGGATCAGATGCATTAAGGCTACCATATAGTGAGTTAAAATTCTACTGAATTACTTGAACCCAGAATATATTAAAGTTTATAATAAAAAATATATATTTTTTAATAATTTGGAAGAAGCTGATATAAATAGTTTTTTATTTTTAAATCATAAAAATTAATATTTTCTTTAAAAATCAATATTTTCTCTAAAAAAGAATAATAAAAATCAGTTTTTTCTTTAAAAAAAATCATAAAAATCAGTTTTTTCTTTAAAAAATCATAAAAATCAGTATTTTCTTCTAAAAAAAATCCTAACTATCAGTATTTTTTCTTTCTTTTTGTGTTTTATGGTATTCCAAACGCATGCATGCTACTGGAGTAAAGGTAAAGCTTCCCCATAATGAAGATTTGGTCTTTAAATGAAGCTTCATTGTGCAGGTGCTGGTGCGCGCACTATTTATTGATTATTAAAGCTTTTTCTAATTTGTCTAAATACTGCAGTAAATATTATGATTTTTTATGAGTACTTTTCCATTATGTAACATAATATAAAAAATACACTTGTGGGAGTAATATTCATAAGCTAAAAATTTAAATAATTTCATGTTTAAGAAATGTTTTTTTTTTTTTCAAAAAATAGATTTAAGAAACATTTTTTTGAAAGTAGTTGGAATTTTGATATTGTATTGTTGTGGATATTACGATATACCAGAAGACATTCAAACTATCTTTAATACGGGAACAACCAAAAACGCTACATACACAAAACACAAATCAATGTTGCCATCCGGCAATACTTAATCTTTTGACATAAGATCGATTACATTGATATCGATTATATCACATCTCCCCCTATAAGTCTTTAGTCCAAAAGTCTCTTTGGAATTTTAATGATTCTACCACTGCGAGTTTTGTTTATCTTAAGTTCGGGAACTGGTGTAGGGACATCCCTAGCTGTATCCGCAACTGGATCAGGCACTTTTTCTGACATTACAACATTGTCCTTAGTTGGCGGCACATTTTCTGGCAGGTCGTTAGGCAATGCTGGATTTATCTCCGATTCATCCCAGCTGAAATTCAGAGGAAGGGATGCAGGATGTAGATGAATTCTATTCCTGCGAAACACACCTCTTGGTGATTCGATGATGTACGATCGAGGGGTTGTATGCAAACTTTTTACCTTTCCATATGATCTTAAGTCTTTCACCCAAACCGGTTGGCCTACTTCCAGTGGCTGAAGGTTTCTGGCCCCGTGGTGGTTGTCAAAGTTTCGTTTTTTTCTATCCCTTAGTTCTATTTCCTTTTTCTTTAAGGATCGGAAATTAGCCAGATTAGGGCACAACATTTGACTTGTTGCGGGCATGGGAGTTCGCAACTTCCTTCCCATCAGCAACTCTGCTGGGCTATACCCGTTTTCCAAGGGGGTCGATCTTATGGCTAACATCATCAGGTATGGATCCTCTCCTTGAGATTTCAGGAAATGATTCTTGAAATTTTTTACCATGGCTTCAATGAAGCCATTGCTTTGAGGAAATTTAGGACTGGATGTTAAAATTGAAAATTTGTATGTCTTTGCAAATTTTTGATATTCTGAATCGATAACCTGAGAAAACTGAGTCCCATTGTCGCTTCGGACTGTTTCGGGTATGCCATGTCTGGCAAATATTGATTTCAAGTGTTCAATGACCTCTAAGGATGACAGATTATCCAATTTCCCTACCTCAAAATATCTGGAATAGTAGTCTGCTACAATGACGTACCAGTGACCTTTTAGCTTTAAAAGGTCGGTTGCAACTACTTGCCATGGTCTTTCTGGAAAATCGCTTGAAATCAGAGGTTCTTTATGATAGCTTTGATACTGTATGCAATTTGCCCAATTTCTGACTAAAACTTCAATTTCTTTAGATATACCTGGCCACCAAACAGATTGCTGAGCTCTGGCGCGGCATTTAGTTATTCCCTGGTGCCCATCATGGATTCTATCTAAAATTTCTTTTTGAAGCTTTTCAGGAATCACAATTCTTGCGTCTTTGAACAGAATTTGATTTTGCAGTGATAGAGAATGTCTATGTCCCCAAAATCGTTGAATCTCAACCGAAATTTCATTTTTAGGTGGCCATCCGTCTTGGCAGTATTTGATCAATGTTTTACAAACGGGATCTTCATTTTGTAACTGTAATATTTCTGCTAGTCTTTCATCAGATGCTGGAAATATATCGATGATGTTTTGGACATACGCGGCAATTTCTTCTGACAATTCTTCATCTTCATTTTCAGATGTAGGACACCGAGACAAAACATCGGCAATTACTAGCTCTTTGCCTGGTTTGTAAGAAATTGTGAAGTCATATCTCATCATCCTGAGTTTTATCCTTTGTAAACGAGGTGTTAACATGTCTAAAGGTTTTGACATGAATATCGGCACTAAAGGCTTATGATCCGTTTGAATGTGTACTTGTTTACCTACTATATAGTCTCTGAATCTGTCACAAGACCATATTATGGCTAAAGCTTCCTTCTCGATCTGTGCATATCGTTTCTCTGCATTTGATAACGTTCTAGATGCATAACAAATTGGTGAAATACAACTTTTCTCCATGTGATATAAAACTGCCCCAAGACCATATGATGATGCGTCACACGAAATATAAATCTCTTTTTTTAAATCAAACATTGATAACCCGGGAGTTTGGCAAAGTTCGTCTTTAATTTTCTGAAAAGAAACCTCTTGGGCTGGCCCCCACATCCATTCAACATCATTTTTCAACAATTGATATAGAGGATTTGCTATATCGGCCATTTTAGGGATGAATTTACTTAGAAACCCGCTCATGCCTAAAAATCTTTTTAACTCTTTTACCGAGTTAGGTCTGGGAAGATTTGCTATAGCTTTTGTTTTCTTCGGATCTGGTTTAATTCCTTCGCTTGAAATTACATGTCCGAGAAATCTCACCTCCTTAACTTTAAATTGGCATTTCTCGACATTAAGAGTCCAACCTGCAGCTTGGAGTTTATTTAACACTTCCCTTAGCCGTTTATCATGTTCTTCTTCCGTTGCCCTGAATATCACAAATTCATCCATCAGTCCGACAATTCCTGGACCATCTGGAACCGTTTCCCTAATTTTTTTCTGGAATACTTCTGGTGCAGATTTTATTCCAAAGGGTAACCTTTTAAATTTATACCTCCCAAAAGGCGAAATGAAAGTTGTTAAATTTGTTGATTCTTCATCAAGGCTAATTTGCCAAAACCCCGCATTAGCGTCAATAACGCTGAACACTTTAGCTTCACTAAACTGACTCAACGTATAATCGACTGAAGCCATAGGAAAATATTCTCTTTCTATGTTATCATTTAAAACTGAAAGGTCTACGCAAATTCTAATGTCACCCGACTTCTTAGGAACTATTACCATAGGAGCACACCACTCCGTAGGTTCAGCAACTGTTTCAATTATACCCTCTTTGGTCATTTGTTCTAATAACTTTTGCAATTTACTTCTTAAAGCCAGAGGAACTCTTCGCGGAACAGATATAGCATAAGGTTTTGCGTTTTCTTTTAATTTAATTTTATAAGGCTTTTCTACTTTTCCAAGACCACTGAATAATTTTGGAAATTCATCTACAGGGTTTAATTCGGAATTCACTTGAAAAATCCGCTGAATAAGGTTTAAATGTTCACTAGCCGTGCAGCTTAGTAAAGAATGTTGTAAGCCACTAACAACATACACTTCATCTTTAAAGATTAGATCTTTGTTCTTCAGATCCACACGGAGAACACCAGCAATATCAAGATTTCCCCCGTCAGGACCGCAGATTACTTTCTTGGAATTAAATAACTTAAGATGTTTAAGTTTTGCATCATAAGTGTCTTTTGGAATGACCGTTACTTCAGCTCCTGAATCAATCTTAAAATCTATGGAAGTATCATGTATTATAACCTGGGTAGTCCATCGATCGAATAACTTCTCATTTTTGTTAATCGCATTCAAAACATAACCCAAAATTGCAGATGGTTTTGTTCCCTCTACTTGATTAATCTGAAGTTTCGATTTGCAAACTTTGGCATAGTGCCCGGTTTTTTTACATCTATTACAGATCGCTTTACGCGCTGGACACTCTTGTTTAGTATGTTTCTCATTTTTCCCACACCAAAAACAAGCTCCGTTGTTTTTTGACACTACTGACTGGGAATGATTAATAAATTTAGGTTCAGAACGAAATTTATCATTGGTTTGTTTATGTTTGAACGTCTGATTTTTCGGCGTTACGGCTATTCGATTAGCAACTTTAAATGACGAAGTATCATTTACTATAACGCTTTGTTGGCTTTTGATTATTTCAGCTTGGCGAGATTGCGTAACGGCTTTTTCCAATGTTAGTTTAGTGTCAAGTTGCAGATTCTCCGACACTTTTTTATCTCTAAGACCACAAACTATTCTATCACGAATCATCTCATCGTGAAACGAAGCAGGAAATTCACACGTTTGAGCTAGCGAATATAATGCAGTAATAAAATGCTCAACTGATTCGCCCTCTTCTTGTGTTCTGGTATGTAACTTATAACGTTCGTAAATAACATTACGTGTTGGAACAAAGTGCTGTTCAAATTTTGTTTTAACAAAGTCAAAATCCTTCTTCTCTGCTTCTGTCATATTGAATGACGCTAAGATATCTTCAGATTGCGCACCCATAAGATATATTAAAGAGTTTACCTGTTCTTCTTTGTCTTTTGTTTTCAAACCTGACGCCGATCGAAATCGTTCGAATCGATCTATCCACTTACTCCAATCATCCGGCCGAAAGGAAAATTGTTCGGGCGCTGGAATCTGATACATTTTGAAGGCGTGTATTCAATCTGCCACCATGTATTGTTGTGGATATTACGATATACCAGAAGACATTCAAACTATCTTTAATACGGGAACACAACCAAAAACGCTACATACACAAAACACAAATCATTGTTGCCATCCGGCAATACTTAATCTTTTGACATAAGATCGATTACATTGATATCGATTATATCACAGTAGTTGTAACTAGTAGTTGGGAAAAAAGTAGTTTAACTATTAGTTAACTAGTTCAAAACAAAAGTAGTTGCAACTAGTAGTTAACTACTTCTAATTAACTTCTGCCGAACACTAGCGACCGGTATGCATAAACACATATACTGACACACAAACTCTGTTTTATTTATATACATTTCTGCTATGTTATGCAGGTGATGTACTTATGGGGAAAGGAAAAAGAATGTTGAAGTTGTTGTTAATAAGAAAAAGAATAATGTTTCTGTAGGCAATTTATTTTTGTTATGTTCTGTTTCTGCCATGTTTAAACTTGCCTTAGCTTATAGTTTGTTTTAAAGTTCAATTATTCTGAATTTATGGTAATGTTATCTTAAAGCTGACTGTTATTCACAGATCAGAAAAATATATTCTGCTTTGAGGAAATATAGAATAGAATTGAAAGCATTTAATAAACATAGGAAGGTAAGGGTTTTCTTGTTGAAAGTTACCTAAACACTACTATGTTTTAAATTTTGAATATTTCACTATATATGCTAGACAAATGATTTTTAAAGTTGTCAAGGAAGAAAGAGAAATACAAACAAAGTTCTAAAATGATATAGAGAGAGCTTTAGAAATTATTGAAGAAAAAGTCTCAGAAAGAAATTGCTAATGAAAACAAACAAGGGCCGCATAGATGCAAGAAAAAGTTGAAGATCATTTGTTTTTTTTAGACATTTATTTATTCAGATGCCTAAATAAGAACCTAACCGATAATTCAGCTTTTCAAAAATTAATTATATCCCAACAAAAACATAAGTTCGATAGAACAAACAACCTTCTGAGTAGTCTGTGTCACTGATAAAAGAATTGAAGTCAAATGGATGTCAAGTTCCATAGCAGATCCTTTAATCATAGCTGTAAGAATGTGCAACATTTTTTCATTCTTTTAGAAAACATTTGATTTCTAACTTCTAACAGATTTCTAACATGTTTCAAAAAAAAAAAAAAAAAGAAGAAGTTCCGTCTAGAACTATACGAGCTTACTTTCCCGTATACACCAACTTCAAATTTATAATCTAGCTATCTCTCTCTCTATTTCACGTTTAGCTTTAGTAATACCTTTTTTAATGGTTAATACATATTTATTCACTCATTTACTTATTTTTTTCATTCATTCTCTCATTTATTCACCCATTTGTTCATTCATTCTTTCACTTATTCATTTAATCATTCATTAATTCAAAAATATTCTTGAAAGTCCCGATAAAAAAAGTTTTATAGGAAAATTGGCTCATTAGTTCTGGATTAACTTTCTATCTATATATGTTCTACGTTATAAGAGCTTTTCGATAAAGTTTGTTCCAAGCACAGTAGAGCTTCGATTATCAGAGGTAATGTGAACCGAGAGTACCTCGGATAATGGAAAACTCGGATAACACGGACTCTGTCCAAATCAAGGGGGAAACATGGCTTGAAATAAACGAAAATGTCATGAAATATGTAACAAAAAGGCATTTACTGTACATATTATGAAAGGAAAAAATTACGTTACATACATACAAATATCTAATTTTACCTGTACACATCAGTAGAGTACATATTACAGTTAAAGTTGTTTCTTGAAGAAGTCTATATACTATATTGTTTTCTGCTCAACGGAACTCGCTCGAATTTTGCTGCCATTTTACTCGAAGGTTGTAGCTGTAAAAGGTCTGCTGAATTTGTTTCCGACTGTTGTTCTTGGTCTTTATATCACCAGAAAATAAAATTAAAATGTAACTTATGCCATTGGATGACTGATGTCAGTCAGTAACGCCGCCATCGGCCACAAAAAAAAAAAAAAAAAAAAAAGCGAATGTGCCTTGGTTAACTTGGAACTCCGTTAGACCAGCGCCACCTAGATAGGGAGAAGGCCATGACAAGCCACCATGACGTCACTGAGAGCAGGGAATAGGCAAGCAAGCAGCCCATCATACCTGCCAACTCTTCCAGAAAATCCGGAAGTTTTCAGGAAAAACGCATTTTCTTCCGGCCTTCCGTATGGGAAAGAAATCTTCCGGATTTCGGTTTTCCTTTTGAGATTTTTTTCCATCACGCCAATTTCAGCCATAATGCGCCAATTAAGCTGTGCTCACTGACTTTATTTGTATGCTTTCGCAAAGGGCAGTAACGGCGGCCGATGGCCAGTAGCATTCAGTAAACAAGTAGTAGGTTGCCATAAAAAGTAACACCTTGGGCGAATCCACTAATTGGATGGGATATGGGAATCTGTATTTCAATATGAATGCGGTGCACAGTAGGATAAGTTGTTTTATGTTCTTGGCCAATCTGAGCTCAGTTGGCAACATTGGCTACGGCTAGTAGGAGAAGCACGTGTTTTCGGGTCGGAGCGGCGATTGGAGAGTGCATTGTTGGTTTTGTTTTCATCTGTTGTTGAACAACGCTATTATCGCTACTATCAATGTACTGTATTTTTTAATTATGAGGATATACATTTTTAGTATTTAAGTTGATTTTTTTCATTTAATATATTCTATAAATTTGATTTTCAATCCTCTATATTTTCACAAATGCCAATGTATACATATGTAATGTATTTTCTGCTTGAGGGAAGGGGGAGATCAGTTTTTTGCCGCGGATGGATAGTTTATGTTTTATTATTACTAAAAGGTGAAGATAAGTGGTATTGCTCTATGTGTTATGCGCCTTGAAACTATATTTTGGGAAGTAATGACATGAAGTGAAGTGGGATCTCCTGCTAGAGCCAACATCGATTTTCTATCATAGACTACTCAAATTAGCTTAAAATCTGAAAAGAAACTTTTGTGAAATGAAAAATATTAGTTGGCCAGAGTAAAAGCAATTGGGTAAAACTTTCATGTGATTCAGTATCCATCAAAACTGAGCTAAAGAATTAATGTACGCACACGAACATTTTTTAATGTTAAATTTTGCTCAGAAGGTACATAAATTTCTGCTTTCTGCTGAAGCCATCTGTTTGCTTCCTTTTCGAACGATGGGCATTTTGGTTGGACTTTTTTACATGCTATATTTTTAAAAAATATAACTGTATATATACAGTTTGGGACGGCAATTCTGGAACACTCGGGCGCGCGATCTTTTCGAATTTCGGAATTTTCCGGATTTTGGGTCCTCATTCAAAAATTTTTGTAAGCAGCATCAGAGCACATATAATTTGCTCTGGAAGTTTTTATTAGCATTTTGCTCCTGTATAGCACTTCTTATTATCGCATATACTCGCCTATAAGTAGCGAAATTTAGCACAAAAAGCGAAGTTGAAGTCTGCTTACATTCGAGGCAAAACATCGAAATATCTAGACTTTTCCCGATATTATAATAACTTCTTTGATTAAGCAATAAAAGAAAAGAATTCCGTCAAATTCCGATAGGATTTTATATTTTCTAGCCACTTACTAAAGACTTTAAGTGCAGTAAAAAATCAGCTTATTGGGAAAATGGGAGAAACGCCGAATTTCAATTTCGCGAACGTTCTATATCGCCCGAAGCGCTCATTTTACAAAAATTAATTTTATGAAACTACGAGAAAAATAAAAAAGTTAATGATATTAACTCAGAATTAAAGCAACAATTAATAAAAACTCTAATCGCAAAAACAAACCCTTTTCAGAAAATCGCGAAATAACTTTTTTGAAAACTGCACATTTCCGATCTTCAACATGTTCATTACATTTTATTTTCCTTCTTTTTCCAAAAAAAGGTGCAAAATATTTCCCGATTTTTTTTTTTTTTCAAAAAACAAAAGCTGTTTTTTATACAGCTGCCGATTCTTTTGAAAAGTTCCCGATTTTGGGTCTTCCGGGTTTCAGGATTCCGAATTTGGGGTCCTATACTGTATATATATATAAATATATGTATGTGTGTGTATGTATTATTTTTCAAATTTAGTTAAGAGGAGGAAAAGATTCATAGCAGAAGCAAAAGTATGAATGAAAGCGAAAAACGTCTAAAAGTCGCGGGGGGGGGGGGGGGGGGGGAATTTCCAGTCACCTATATGACGGATCTGCTCTCCCACCGTCGGGGAGGCTTGCACCCCCGTCGGAAAACCTCTGCCGCCACCACTGAGCAAGTTTTCTTTTTTTATTGCTTGCCTTTGCCTCATTTGTCCTTTTTAGAGTCGTTCATCTTTTTGCAATATTTTTTTAAAAACATATTTGATGCTGAAAATGCCAAATATTTTGTAATTGTATCTGTACTGTGGTGCTGACCGCAGGCAGCTATCAACAAAAAGCTCATGTAACACTGCATACTTTGTAGTTAAATTCAGTACTGTTTGTCTTTGATTAACACCACTCAGAAATTCTTTTTCACTGTCCTTTGAAATTAATTTTTGAACAATAATGTAACAACAAGTTACAACATTCACAATTTGTTCCTGAGGATATATTAAGCCACCTCTATCCATGTTAATTATTAAGTCATAATTTTTATCTGCAATTAAAGTATTTTCCGTTACTAAGAAAGGTGCACAAAGTTCACATTTAAGCTTTTTTAAAGAGACACGAGCACAATAACCAGCAGATATAAAAATTAAAACAGGTAATAAGTTCTTCACATTTTTAAAATCGGAATCTGAAATATTTTAATCAAAATTTGTACAGTACTGATTCTGATTATCTGTATCATCAATATCTGCTGGATCATCTACAATCCTTAATCCTAATTATCCCATACAAATACATTCACAGTAATTTAAAACTGGTCTCTTACCTTAGTGTACTTTGTAGGAATGAAATCCTGCCGATTTATTGCGTTTATCCATTTTCGCTTCAGATCACCAGCCTTTGGAAAAGAAAACAACTGAACTTTCTGTGTATATTTGGATAATTTTCTCTGCAACTTGGGACGCCACAAGTAAAAACCATGCTTCAAGACGTTTTGTTAACCGACTTCTGTAAAAACAAAAGCATTATTCTTTCCCTGCTCTGTGTGACTTCATAGGCACCGAAAATTTGCCGAGCAAGGCCTTCTCCATATCTAGGTGGCGCTGGTTAGACTAGGCTCGGATAACCGAGGCTCTACTGTAAATCGGTCCGTTAGCTCAGGATTTATATAGGATTGAAATTTCCTCATAGCCGCTAATGTTAATTCTTTTTCAACTGTTCAAAAGTGAACAAAAATTGTTCAAATCAATATTTTATGCCTAAAGCTTCTTCCAGTAAGCTTGCTCATAAGAATTTGGATGTTGTGCCCAGAGTTTACATAATTTGCTTCATTTTTGCCCATAGGCGCTAATGTTAAAATTTTTGAACTGTTCAAAATTGAACAAAAATTTGTTCAAATCAAAAAGTAAAATATGGAAATGAGATGTCCTCGCTGAGACCTATCGAATGTAAAAAGAATTTTTCAAATTGGACAATTTGTTCAAAAGTTATTAGGGCAAATAGACCGACCGACACATTTTTCCCTCCTTCTCAAAATCCTACTTTCAAATTTTTTTATATTTCAATAATTATTTAATTGCTTAACTTATTTTTGACTTTTCTTGATTTCTAACGATATTTTCATAATAAATTAAGCCTTCTTTCATGCTTTATTATTTTTTTTTACTTTTACGGGAAAGTAGGCTAAAAAGTGACATACTATCACAGAGTTTGGGAAACACAGAGATAGTTGTTAGCAAGTGTTGAAAAGGGCAAAGTTTGGCAGTGGCATGTTCTGAAATTTCAACATCTCATTCTTAACAAAATTATTTGTGGTACCTAGAAATGAATAAAATAATAATAAATACTTATTTATCTCAGAATATTTATTTTATAATTTGGTAGTGTTTAAAAAATGAATTAATAGGGATATATTTACTAGAACAAAATAGTTTCATTAACAAGTTTATAGTTCAAAGGTACCTTTTTACTTTTGCTAACAATATAATATTTTTCCCATGGCAGAATAAATTATGTATGAATATGTGGATGATATTTTAAATAAGTAAGTGCTTTAGCAGAGCAGTAAAATTAATGAAATCAATATCAGAATAGTTTTTCTTCTAGAATCTTATTGAGAAAACTAATTGATATTATTCCTTTACAAAACTTTTTTTTTTTTTGTTTTTATTATTCTAAGGCTAGCAACTTCTAATTTGTTCTTGTATTAAAACAACAGTAATACTCTTGTTTTATTGCTAAAATGATTTGTCTAATCATAAACCAATGTGAAAATATTTAAAAGGTTATTTATTGCCTTTAGAGCTATGACTTTTATTATGATTTTTTTTGTTTTTTGTGCAGGTTTCTTGGGATCTATTTTTTCTGGTTTGCAGTTTCTCGTGTCACCAGTTTTTGGAGCTTTGTCTGATGCGTATGGACGTAAAAGGATTCTTCTCCTATCTATGGTGCGCTAAAGCAAACATTTATTTTAGCATCTTTAGAGTGATAAATGTGAAATTTTTTTATTGTAAATTTATTTTGTGTTTTTTTAATAATTAATTCTTTTTAATAGAAATATAACAAAACTTTATTATGAGTACTGTTAAATGAGATGTTTTTATAATAGGCTGGACACTGTTAAAATTTTATAAATTAGTGTACAGGGATGTACGAATTCCACTTGTGTGACAGAAATATTGTGTGTTGAAATGTTCAAAGATGGAAGCAAGGCAGAAGAAAATTACTTTCATGCAAGGTTGGTGTCTTTGCCAGGCGAGGGACACAAACTGGAAAAAAACCAGGGCAAAAAATGGAAAACTCTGCAAAAATACTTGTTGTACACTTAAATAATGCTCAGTAAGGTCTTATAATTTAATAATGACCTAAATAATTAAATTATCTTTTGGGTATTATTGAATGTCTTTATTTTGCTAATTAATAAATGTTATAATTAAAATAACTATTTAATGAAAGTGTGTTACAAATTTAGAAAGTAGTAAAAATTAACTAAACATTATGCAATAAAAAACTTCTGTTATAATGTCATATAAGGCAACTTTATGTATTTTCTTACTTTTGCTTTTGGAAAAAAGAACACATAGTTACTTTCAGTTTTCTGTGTCTTTGCTATTCAAACCTTAAAATTCACCAATGGAAATGGCTACACCATATCAACAATTATAAAAGTACAATGACCTACCCAACACCCAAATATTGCACTCCATTTTAAACTTGTTCAGTAGAAAGTGTAAAAGTAACTGGATAAAAGCAAAATGAACAATTCATTTAATTTTCTATTTATTTATTTTCTTGCTGTAAATTTTGTACATAGTAGTTCCATTTTTAATTTTGTTATAAGATTGTGCATTTTTTTTATTAAATGCATATTTCTGTACAAAAATGCATAAATTTTACTCATTTAACTTAGTGTTCAGATTAAATATGAATAGCATTGATTCAAAACTAAACTTTCTTTTATCTGATGTTTTAGTTTACTTTTAACCTGGAAGAGAAAAAAAAAATAAACGGACGCAGTGAATCTTATATTTATCACTTGGGTGGCAAAAACCTATTTTTGCCAGGAAGAGGTTTTCTATGTTTTTTCCGCCTAGGGCAAAAACTTGCCAACCCTGCTTTCAAAAAATAAAGTGATCACATGCTGAAAGGATTAGATTAAGGATTACTCAAAAATGAGTGACTTTTGAGCAAAAATGTCTTGAAATAATTATTTTCAAAGGATTCTAAGAAGCAAGATAAATTAATTGAAACCAGACCACTAAAGAATGAAAACATTTTATACTGCTGCTGTCAAAAAAGGCTGGGAAGCCAAAAAATAAATAAACTGATACTATTTCATCTATTAAGCTAAAACCAAGCATGCCTAACCATTAACCAACCAAAAAGTAAATGATTTACAAATCAAGCAAACAAAGTCATTAGAAAATAAAAGTTTAAATATTTAAGACATGTTTAGAGCAATGAAAAGAAAGGAAATGATTAAATAGAAAAATAATGATTGAATGAAAAAATATTTAGAATAAAATATGTACTGTACGTATAATTACAATATATATGTTTGTGTACAAACAAGGAAATATACATGTATGATTATGTACACATATTTTTCTTTCAGTTTGGAATTGCCTGTTCTCATATGATTTGGTGCTTTGCAGATTATTTTTATCTGTTTGTGTTGGCCCGCATTGTGGGAGGTTTGAGTAGAGCTAACATTACTCTATGCACTGCCATTGTAACAGATCTATGTCCTGAGAGATCTAGAGGAAAAGGCATGGTAAGACATAAAGCATTGGTATCTAATACTATTGGATTTCCCAACGGTAAACCTACAAGTGACCATCATAAGTCACGTAGGTAATGAGTGCCTTTAACTCCCTTCCCCCAGGGCGTAACAACGAGTTAAATGTGCTGACACAAGTCATGGGTTCTACAAAATTAATGACCACTGTATTGTGTTGCTAAATACACACTGATTGGTTGTCATTTATTCTATGATTTATAATTATTTTCGTTTAGAGAGCCATGATTTGTTGACTAAGATGTGACACATCTGGTTCTTCTAACCAAAAATGTTGAATCCAAAATGTAAAAATCCCAATTTAACTGTCAAACAAAAAATCTCCAAAGGAATCTTATTTAGGTGGGAAAATGGTAAAGCAGTTTGATCAGATATTTTTGGCTGTTCAAATTTAACTATCTCGTTATAATGAACAATTGAAAAACTTCTGTTGTAAAATAAAATGAAGGAAATTATAATTTTTCTCCCTATTTGCATTAAAATTTTAAATGTTTCTTTTTCTACCTTTGACTTACTTTTATCATTTTTCTCGAATTATTTAAGGCATTATCATAATTCATTATTTAATTATTATGAAGAAATTGCATATACAAGGCTGGTCTTCAGACGATTGGACTGATTGTTCCCAATAGGGCCTGTGCCTAAAGGAGCCCCATGCTTAAAGCGCCTTTGCTTAAATTTTTCCAGGCGACAAAAATTGAAATATAAAGAAAGAAAGAAAAAAAAAACCCAGCATATTTGTGAAACAAGGGACCAAGCTTTCTGCATGTGTATTTCAAAAAGTGGGTTTTCATTAAAAAATTTTTTTAAATGCATATATTTTGACTTGATATTCTACTGCAAAATTATGAACTCAACAAAGGAAATTTTAGTTCTTGATGACATTTCGCATAGACCAGAAGTCTATCGAAATTGCAAACGGAGGGAGAGTCCACAAGACTAAGAATTACTCCACCATAGTTTAGACGGTAGTCTTTGTTTGGGACCGTTCATAAATGATGTCACGCTTTCCCCCCCACATTTTGACCCCCCTTTCTTCCTTTGTCACAAAATGTCACACTTCAACGGACCCCCTCCCCCCCTTTGTCACGCGTCACGCTATGTTGCATAAGCAGGATGTCACACTTCTTGTTACCCCCTCCCCTCCCCTTGTCACACTTTGTCACGATTTCACGAACCCCCCTCCCCCCTCGAAGCATGGCATCATTTATGAATGATCCCTTTTAACATTTTTCTTCACACCTCATTTTGATTTTATCATTGATTACTGGAATGATTGGACTTAACTATCAATCTAAACTGTCAAATTCTGTTTCCTAGATCTCGATAAATTTTAACCTTAAAATTTAATGGTTCAGACAGGTACTGCTGCATACGTAACTGTGTATGACACTTGGCAGAGTAATGAAATAGTATAGGCTCTGAGATCAACCTCAAAAGGAAATATTGTTACGAATTTGGCAACAGAAAAAAAAAATACTGGCAGAATACTTACCTAATACTATAATAAAGGCTTTGTAAAATACATTCATATAGTAGATTTATCAGAAAGTATGTTTTCTAAAATTTATGCAAAACCATTTTTATCGTATAGGAGTTCTTTCATCATGTAAGTAAGTTATTTTTGTTGTGTTGCAATTTCATTTGCATTCTCTATAAAATCAAACTAGTTAATTGCATGACTCCAGTTTTAATGGCATAAATATTGTAGACCCAGGTGGCAGGGATGCAGGATATTATTGAGGAGGGGGAAAATTTTTTTTTTTTTGGTGATAGTACTAGTCTTATGGAAAGTTTGTTCCAAAGGGAAACAATTATAAAGGTAAAGTTTGCTATCCTTTTTTTTTTCACCTGTCTCTCAGGAAGTAATAATTGTCCCCCGCCCCTGTATTCGTCCTTGTTTTGAGCTTTCAATGTTGTTATAACCAAGGTCAACTGTTTTTTGACTTACATGACTATGATTTAAAACTGTATGGGGATATTCATATCATGCATGAATTATTAATTTCACATTTTTCTTTTGTATTGAAATATTTGATGATATAATGCATGTATTTTCTTTAGGCACTTATTGGGATTGCGTTTGGAATTGGTTTCATAGTGGGACCCATCATAGGAGCAATCTTTTCATCTAACTCAGTTAGCTCAAAAAATAACTTATACTTTTTACCTGCCATCTTCGCTCTTTCAATGTCTTTGCTGGATCTGTTTATTGTTTTGTTTTTTTACAAAGAATCCCTTTCACCTGATAAAAGAGTAAGTTGATGGAATTGCTAGTTTTTATTATTAACTCTCAATTTTGTAAAGTTGAAAATATCCAACAATTTAGAATGCATTTGGTCGTAATTCAGATTGAAAATGATCATCAATATGATGTGCTGGTAAGTAGCAACGACTTGGAATGACGTGCGTGCACACACACACACGAAAAAAAGTGAGTCATTTGATGCAGTGACATGCAAAATGGTGTAAGTGACAAAAGAAAGATTTTGCGTAAAACACAAGCAAAGTTTGAATCGTATGGAAATCTCAATGTAAAATTTTTTTTTAATCAGGCTGGACAGCATCACCCTCCTAGGGCTACCACTAACATTTCTTGCCATAAAACAAGTGGGTGTTTCTCATATCATTTGTGTTTAGTATCTCTAAATTTTCAATTTTGTCAATTGCACTTCTTTGCTTTTAAGCGCCTTGCGCATTGTGGCTTCTGGCAGTTGTCACATGAACAGTTTGGTATAGGGGGAGATTGCTGTCATAAAAAGTTAGAGATAAATTTTCTCCTGCCCGGTAGTTGCTTTTGCAAAATAGAGAGTTGATAAGGACTAAGAAATGTATATCATCCGTGATAGTGCCTGTTTGATTTGCCCAGTAGTGACATAAAAAGTTAAGGGCAACATTTCTCTTGTCGGAAATGAATATCATACTTGTTTTAATTTGCAATAAAAAGTTTGTTTTATATAAAATTATATTCTTGTTTTGGATGGTAAAATCTGTAAAAAATAACTGGATATAATGCTTGAAATTGTTTCAAAAGATAAGTGAGGTGAGGTATAGGGACAGAAATGACAAATTGTCTACATAAAATTCTACAGGAGTAAAATAGACAGCTACTTTCTTGAAAATGCTTTTTGAAATAATTAACAGATATTGAAGAATACATTTTATGCCAAAAAAAAAAATCTATGTAAAAACTGTTGTAAGATTGATTTTGACCTGCAGTTAAAAGCAACTAAAATGTATGTATTCAAGAAGTTGTTTTGTATAATTTGTATTTTCATCATCAGTGTTTTCATATGTATATACAATAAAGCTTGTTTATACATCTTTCAAGGGACTGAACTGAAACGACATGTTATCAAAACATTACTTTGATTTTACAAATTTAATCCCAGTAACGCAATTTTATTTAAATATAACAGTTTTAAGGTGCTAATAAAGTTTTTTATGCAACTAAGCAAAAATTATTCTTTAATATTTCTATACTTTAGTATTTCTATACTAATTCTTTAGTATTTCTATACTAATATCTATACTAAAAATAATAATTGAATTTTTAAACATAAAAGTGAAGTAAATCATACCTTTATTGTATATCTTGAATACTCATTTTTCAATGTATATTTTCAGTATTAATGTAGTTATGTATACATATATACAATATGCATGCACATGCAGACATTTGCAATGTTAGAAAAACAGTAAATATTTTATTTTTCTCTTTTATTGTTAGGCTGGAAGCATTGGTCAAGGTCTTTCTGAAGCTTATCAATTTATTAGTCCACTGTCCTTATTCTCATTCAGCCCTGTACTTAATATTAATCCTAAAGGTATGCTGCTCTACATTCTCATTTTGCCATTCTTTTATTTTAATTTTGAAAAATCTATTTTTCCAACATTAAATTTGAGCAAATATAATTTTGAATTGTCATTTGCACTTTTAGCATATAAGTTTTGTCTTTTGTATAAAATGGCAAAGTTAAAAAACATATTTTTATTTAAAGTTAGAAACTTATCATTAGGCAAGTAATTGGATTGTAAAAAAGGATTCTTAACACAGGGAAACCTGTGTAAGTTGACCACTTGCGGTGCAGCACTAGAGTGGTCAACTTAGACAGGTGGTCAACTTATAGAGGGTAGATATTATATTTATTTATTTTTTTTGTCATTTCTTACACTATGCATTTATTCATTTGTAACTAATTAAAATATAGCATCATGTTGCATTAACATTTCTTTAAAATAGTAATAAGCTATTGTTTTACACAATTATCCAAAATATAATTACAGAAATTTAACCTGAATGACTTACAATGTATCCTACACAACTTTAGTATTAAAGTATTAAGTTAAATGTCTTATTAACTATGTAACTTACTTATTTGACTGTAAGAATATTCTAAAAATGCATAATTTTTCAAAATGACTATATCAGGTCGAAGAAAAAGAAACTCATTTAAAGAATAAAAGAGTGCTCGTAGTAGTTTTCTCATGTGGTTTAACTTACAAAAAGGTTTAGGAAAACTATATTGACGCTTCATTCATCCAGACAAATACTGGTTTAACATTATAGGATAAAAAATATCCTGGAGAAGTTATTTTAGTTTTTTTATCTTTGCAAAAATAGATAAACAAATAAATACAGTAATAGTTAGGCGGTCAACTTACAAAGGGTTTTTTATATTACTCCCACCCAAATTTGGCGTACATAAGTGGTCAATATAGACAGGTGGTCAACTTAGGTGGTCGAGTTACTAAGGTTTTCGTACATTATACAACATACGGCACATTCTGTTCCTGACAAAAGTGGTCAGCTTACAAAGGTGGTCAACTTTACAGGTTTTACTGTACTTGTTTTTTGTACTCCAATTTGCTTTTGTTATTAAATGTTTAACTCTTTTCGACTTTAAATTGTAAAAAGTAATAAAACAGTCTACTCTTAATTGTAAAAAGTGTTAAAACAGTTGACTCGATTCCTCCAGTGGGGAGCAATGGGTAGCGCCTATGTAACTTCAGTGGTCAAAATCTTTTATCAGTGCATGATTTTCCATTTCTTTTCCTGTTTTGTACTTTTATCTTTTATTTCTCCATTTTCTTCTTTATCTCTTTTTTTTTTCTCCCTTACTCCATTTTTTTTTGTGCAAAATGTTTTGAAGACTACAATTGTTCTTGGAAAATATGCTTATGTCTAGCTGGATACTTGAAATAAGAAAAATTGTTCTTGTAAAAGTCAGAATAGTCTAGCCGATCTCGAGTATTCAAACCATTGGCTACATACAGTCCAACACCACGTTTTGGCACACGGTGCTTCTGAACAGGGCAGAAAAGGATGAATCCCTTCTAGTTCTACCAAAGCTCACTGTGCAGGTACATTTATCAGCACACGAATGAGCAGGGTGTCTTCTCTGTTTGTCCTTATTTATAAACTGGCATATAACATTAGCTCGTAAAAAATAAAGAATGCTAAGCAAACTAAAATGAGAACAGAATATGGCACATTCCTTACACCAGCAGTTTCTCCCTTGAACAGGAATGGATTCTTCTTGTCACCATTCACTGCCAGGCATAGTACTTCGTTTGCCGGCAGGTCCGTATTCAGTCGTGATGAATCACTCCATTGTACAGGGTTAGAAATCCTGTATCAGAATAAAAAAAAATCAATTGCTTCATTTTACTACAATAGCTTTCATACTCCTCTATTCCTTTTTTTTCTTTTGCTCAAAAGAAGAAAATATTTGTATAAACTATTTTAGAAAACATTTAACCCAAAATGAAAAATGGGGACCAGCATGAGATTTTCTCTCCTAAAAATATGCACTTAAATTTTTGCAAAATTGCAGATTTTATTCTTGAGATTGTTTTTAAGCATGTACAAACAGTTTCATGTATTTCAGTCAAAATTGCAATTTATCTTTATACTTTTTGAATACTTTTATATTATAATATGTATACAAGATCATTAGTAAAGAGCAAGTATGATGTAAATGGAATTTTCCCCAGAATTTGATGCTAGTACATTTTTTGACGTTTTTGAGCAGTTTTTAAAGATTTTTACAGCTTTTTAAAGTATTTTTCTCATTTTTAGAGCATTTTTCTATGTTTCAGCTCTTTTATTATTTAAATCTCTGATTAAAACTTAGTTTTATTAATTCATTAAATTTTACAAAACACTAAAAGGTGGGTCGAGGTTAGAACTATAAACCAATCTGCACAAATTTGAATGAAGACAAATTGAGGAAATCAGTATTTTTGACGTTGAAAAAGTTTTCGGTGTTATACTTGGAGAAGATAAAAAGAAGTTTGAAGAAAATTCATCCGTGAGAGATATTATTTATTTCAAATTCATCTCAATTATGTCTGAAATTTTTCAATATACAAAAACCTTATTTTCGTATGCAGTCTTTGATAATGTGAAGAAACATTTTATTACTCTTATTGAGATTCTGTCATTTATGACTTAAGTTATCAAATCACATGTTTACTATTTATTGTTGTATTGTCTAAAAAGTTTTATGAGTTTATTTTAGTCACTTAATGCCATTGCTGTTATAATTTTTCAGAAAACAAATATTTAAAATTCTTTAATGCATTTTTGACTTCAGATCTTAAGTGCATTTTTCAAAATGTTACATGCTTGTTTTAAATTTTAATGGCATTTTTTTGGTTATTTTGGGTGTGTATTTAGAGCATTGTCAGGGATTTTTTAGACCATCAACTTAAAAAGCCTGATAAAAAATTTTGATATCTTATTTTAATATAATTTTTATGCTTGGTGTGCACATTGCAATTTTAAAAGCAAAATCTTAAAATAATTTTCCTTTTTTTTGAGGGGGGGGGGGGAGATTTTGGTGATTTTTGTGTACTGTTGAGAACTTTATTTCATATTTATATTATTTTGATATATTTGTGGTCATATTTTTGTTTCCAGAAAAGAAACATTTACAGCAAATTGGTCTTATTTATTTCTTGTTTCTTCTGATTTATTCTGGGTTGGAATATTCTCTGAGTTTTTTAACTCATATTCGTTTCAAATTTACAAGGTAAGTCTGTTGTAAGTGTGTTCATTATCTATTATCTTTTATTTTCTAGACTTATTGAAACACTTAGTAACATTTTATGTGTACTTGGTAGTGATGCAATATGTTGACGAGCACTTTGGTAAAACAAAATATTTGGCCATATGTCTGTTAGATTACCATCGTAACCCCAAGCAGCATCCACCATCAAATATGACCTGCACCCTTAGCATTAAAGGTACAATTTTTGGGGGAAGGGAAAGGATACATTAATCTGTTAATTACCAATACATAATTTGTATGCTGCTAATTTCATTAAGTCATTCTAGACAAGTTATCACTATAAAACCTAAAGCTCTTCACTTCTTAAATATAAATGCTGTAATCTGGAGCTATTTTGTGCAAAGAGAGAACTTATTTCTTGGAAATTCTATTAAGACAGGGTCCAACAATTGCAGTATGTGAAAGTCATAGTACGTGAATGTGGAGCAAAGTAAAATAGTTAAAGGAAATTACTTTTTTTCAGAATGAGCAAATTGTAAAATTACTTTGAATATAACACTACATAAAGAGAGAATTATACATTTTATGATTGAACTTGCATTGGAATATAAATTATCATTTTTGGCATTAAATTTGTACATTAAAATAAAAGTGGAAAATTATCACTTTGCCCTGTGTATGTGGTAAACTGATAATTAAAATAGTTTTGTAACGAAACTCATGGTAGCTCAGCTGCTGTACTTCTTTTCAATATTATATGAATTTTTACACAAGCAAAAATAAATTTAATTCATTACGGGCCCCCTTAAATTTGGGGACCCAGTTCCATTTCCTTGGAGGTCCTTGTAGGAAATTTGTTCTCAAAAGTGTGAAGAAATCTTAGTAATATCAATAACTAATTATGTTTACCTCCTACATCCCAGAGGTAAACTCAAAACAAGAAAATTTTGAGTTTTTTAACATTTTGACTCCGGCAATTCTTTAATAGTACTATTTTCCTTTGTTAGCCTGGACTGCAAATATTATGTTGGATCTGTGAGCATACAAAGTTAAATTGCTTACAGATAGCTTTTGTAGTTTCAGCATCATCATCCATGGCTTGGCAGCCAAAGGTCGGCAAAGGCCTTCTGGACCAATTGTCCTCAGCTTCCCCTACTTGCAGATAAACTTTTTAAAATTTGGGCTAGAAAAAAAAAAAAAAAAAAAAAAAAAACGTTAAAAATAATTTAAATTGGGGTCTTGAAAACTTCATTGTTACTGCAGTTTGCCTGTGGGATGCAAAATTATTATGCATTTTGTCTCAAAACATAGTAAAAATCTCTAACAGCAATGTTGTCAAAATTTAAGGAATTGCTTCCTTGTAAAAATGATTATAATGTCTCAATGAAAAATGACATTTAAAAATGAATTGCTGAGCATAACTATGTGCTCTGTTTGGATCTGGTTGAAAAAACTACAGTATGGCGACCGTATAATTTTGTCTCTCATTTTACTATAAAATTGTGGTGAAAAAAAATTAATGAAATGATGCTGGAAATTTTAAAAATGTTATCCTGGAATTTTGGATCACTAAGTCAGTAGACACTCCGAACTTGATTTACCTAAAACTGGGGCTAACTGTTGGCTTTATGAATTTCTACTTTACATATACAGGCCTTGTATTTTATTACTTGAAATTACATATTGAAAAAATCTGCTTGTATATAAAATTTTTCTATTAAACAACCCATTAATGTATTTATTGAGCTATAATAAATGGCTATTAATTTAAGATAATATTATTATTTTTTTTATTTCCAATGGCAAGTTACAAGACAATTGAATATCATACAAAAATAAAAAAGAGCAATGACATCAGTATAATCTATAAATGCAGGGCAGCTGCGTAGATGTGGTAAGTCCATATCTTCCGCAAGGTTGCGTTCCGCTGCAGAATCCTTAAAAATTCAATCTGAGAGCAAGATTTTTGCCAGAGTTGTAGAGCCTTTTCCCGAACAAGACGTTGCCTAGGGTACACCATTTGAAGGTAGATCTACTTTGTACCCCAATTTAGGATAATAACAACTAATAGTTTTGTTTTTCATAGAAGAAAGTTATCTTGTTTTCACAACAACAACAAAAAAAAGTTTTAAATTTATAAAGTTATATTTCAAATGATTTGGAGCCTAAGCTACGATAGAGATATTACAGCCAATGTTATGAAATTGATATTAGCTTTGGAAAAGTTGACTCTTATAGCTCTTCATAACCTTATTTCTTTTTTTTTTTTCAGTATGCAGCAAGGCAAAATGTTTTTATTCAGTGGGATAATCATGATTCTTATTCAAGGTATGTTTCTTTTTATGGTTATAGTGAGTATCTTTAATGTAAAAAATGTCCTTGAGTTAAATGTTTCTGTGTTTTAATTTAGAAAGCATAATTAATTCCATTTAAATTTGATTTCTACTGCTACCCAAAATCCAATAATAAATATCGTACATCAGTTCTTACAAAAATTTGAATGCTAAATTAAGTTGGTATAATGTTTTGTAAATAATGAGCAAAAATAGTTTTTTTTTCTTAAGAGTTAAAATGCGTTAAAATATTTATTCTGAAGTAACGTCATGGAAAAAAAGAAAGAAAAAAAGAAAAGTTGAGAATTACTGTTTAGGAAATAAAATCTTTAAATGCAATGCAATATGACAGTAACAGAAATGAAGTTTTTAGGACCGCTGTTGTCCCAGTGTCATATCAGAAAAGTTAAATTAAAGTACCTACGTATATATAGGTACTGATTAAATAAGTGGAGGTCCAGGCCTAAAGAGCAAGTGGTGGCTCCAACCAAACAAACATCAACAATTGTAATCGAAGTGATGTTTCTGCTAGCCCACTTTGGCAAGCCATGATTCCCCCCTTTTCTTTTCTTCATGTGCCAGAATGTTTTGCTCCTTTTCCAGACTATTGTTTGCTAGTTCATAATTAAATGCATAGTGTATACTGCAACAGGGCTGCCGGATTTTAGCTGGGCCAAAAAAAGCCGGCCGGCTTTTTTTGGTTTAAACCGCTTAAAAAAGGCCGGCTTTTATTAAAAAAATTTTTTATAATTTTTTTTGCAAAAAAGTATTAAATAAAAAATTATATTTATATCATTTATACAATAAAACTATTACTGCAATAGCAAAATACTTGCAACAAGAATGAAAATTTATTATAATGATTTATTTTTAAAGATTTTTGCTAAGAATTCAAAAGTTCACTTGACACTACTATATGAACTAAATCTTACCAATCATTTGCGTTAGTCTTTAACTAATAATCTTTTGTGTATTTTAAAGCACCTTTATTTTTTGTTACTTTTTTCAGAACCTTAACTAGTTTTCTAAAAGAGGCCCAGTGGCTGAGTAACCTTTTGTGCTACCATGCCACAGGTCCTAGGTTCGATTCCTTGGCTGGGCAGGGTCGACTCAGCCTTTCATCCCTTCAGTGGGGTCGATAAAATGAGGACCGAGCATGCTTGAGAGCTAACACTTGGATTTCTGCGTCAGGTAGACCACTTTACAGGAATATCTACGGCTGCACTCCAGGGCCCTCGATCTCGAAAGCTGGGATGGGCACAGTAGGCCAAGGCCCTCAATGGGCTGTCGTGCCACTGAATTAGTTAACTAGTTCTTTGATCCAAAGCTATTTGTCAAATAAATTGCATAAAATAAAAGATGTCCATCTTGAAGCAGATCAGCTGGTAAACGTTAAATTGTAATAGAATGATATTGATCTTAAAACATTTTAATGTGCTATGTATATAGAAAAAAATTTCTTTATACAAAAGGAGCCGACTACTCACCACAAATGACTTCTTTTAAATTTTTGCCATGAGTAGTGATATAGGTAAACAATAGTTGAGCTAATTAGGTTTATGTAAGTAGTATTTTGTTACAGGAAAGGAGATACTTTAAATCAGTCTTTCCTACTCTTCTCGCCTTGAGCAAAATGCTTTTTTGTTTGTAGTGTAAAATATATGATAGAAAAAAATTAATGAATATAGTTCTTTATTGCAAGTTTCAGTATTCTGAATGATTTTAAAGTAGTTATATTCTTAACATTAAAACATCAATTTTAAATGAGAAGTAAGTAGAATCTGTAATAGGATATCTTTTCATATGTATTAAGATAAGGTATTGTGCTCGCCTATAGAAAAAAACCGAATTTGATTCCTCTCCCAACCTAGATTTAATTTTCCTCTCCTTTTGTGCTGAAAAAATCGATTCTGTATAGCTATAATATTAGGCAAGAGTTCAATGAGAGTCTCACGAAATTAAGCACTCCAACACGAAAATGGTAATCAGTATTGTAAAATGTATTCAGGTTGCGTAACAAAATAATTCTGAATCTAATTTTAAATTAATTCCATTAAAAGAGAGATTTGAGCTTCATCTTATACAAATTAACAGTAGCAACATAAATCGACATAGTATAGGTACAAATAGTAAATAGTATTGTGTCTAATTGAAAAAGGCCAATATAGACCGGCTTTTTTAATAAAAGCCGGCTGGTCTGGCCTTTTTTAAAAAAAGCCGGCTTTTTTAAAAAAAGCCAGCTTTTTTGCTGCCCTATACTGCAATGACATGCTTCACAGGGAGGTCATTAATAGTAATCAATCTCCTTCTGATTAATCTGCCCTGCTTCTTTTCAAAAAATAGGCACATCGAGCAAAAAAAAAAAAAGAAAGAAAGAAAGAAAAAGAAACACAAAAATTAAGTAAATTGTTTTAGCAATTTACAGTCTTTAAACCCCAAATGTGAAAAAAAAAATAAAATAATAATGAGCTCTTTAGGTTTAAAGGTCTTTTAAAGTAGGGCCCAGGTAGAGTGAACAGGTTCACCATCATAAATCAATCCCTGTATATATATTTTAAGTTTTTTATGTGGATTAATTTTATAAAATACCTTAAGTACTAAGGATGTTTTTTTTTATTGACTAATTAACTTGAACTTTGTTCTGTTTCAATATTTATTTATGCATAGAAGTCACTGGTATTGTATATTAAAGGAAATGTTTTTTTTTTTTTTTGCATATTTCACCTTCAAAAGTGTAATGATTTGATGTAATGATTTTAGGTGGTTATGTAAGAAGAATACCTCCAGGAAAAGAACTAAGAACAGCTGCATTTGTGAGAATATTTTCTTTATATTTATATCAACATTCTATTCCTACTTGAATTTATGTAACACCAGTAAAATTTGGGGTAATTTTAATTAAAACAATTATTTTATTTTTATATTATTAATGCAATTGGTACATTTATGTAATGTAAAATCTTGGTACCGTGTATACAGTTACAACAAAACAAATTTTTAGTTCTGTTTTAAACCCCAATGGGAAATGTTAGAGCTTCTACGGCTGTACCAATTGCGCAAAACTGCACCAACACGATTTTTTTGCTACCTGATGGCTACAAAATGTGTTTATAGCCAATAAATATTACTGCAGGCATAAAATCAGATAGACTTAAAAAAAATTTTTTATGGTAAATTAGGAAATTATATTCAGTTCATACAAAAATTTTATTGAATTTTAATTAATGATAAATAGTTTAAAATAATTGAACCTTTCGTATTAGTTAGTTTTTGCTTTTTTCTTGAAAAAAAAGTTTTAATTAAACAAAAAGGAAAACTTTAATGGAATACAAGATTTAAAAAAAGAAAGAAGAAAAATTTAAGCCTTCTTCCAGCTATAGCAATACTTAACTATTATAAGAAAATCTTTTGTTTTAAATAATCTTGAGAAAAGTTTTGAAAAACACATTTATAATGCAATATTTATAAGTTAAGTTAGTCTTACTTTTTGAATAGGTTATGAATAATTTCTTAAGAAATGTAAATATAATCATCTAATTCAGTTTTTGAAGGATTACTGCCTTTTATGTTTATCATTTTGAAGACTTGAAAGTACTTTTATCCTTTATGTATGAAAGTACATTTCGTTAAAGCAGCCATTTAATATTTGAAAAAAAATAAGAGGGGGCGGGGGAGGAAATCTTCTAAAAATGGTACAAAGTTGATATTTTCATTTCCTAGACTGATACAAAAGCCCATTTTTATTTACTCCAAAGTCTGATACAAACTCTGAGTCACTGTATGCATATTCCGTTCCATTGAACGTTTCGTTACAATGCCGTATTTTCCGGTCCCTTGGAGTTCTCTGCAACAAAATTTCACTGCATATATATGATCTTGATTTGAAAAATATAAAACATGAATAGCTAACCTTGACATAATGACTCCTTTTCTTGTGATAATGAAACATTTTCTCTGATGCCAGTTTAATTTTCTGCTTAAAGAAAACAGATACAATGACTATTCTTCCACCCTATTTTATTTTGTTGAGCAAGGTTTCTTTTCTTCCATTAATTTTTATATGAAGTTTTATTTATAGGGTGCATTATTGATCATTCCGTCTTTTGTACTTATTGGCCTTTCATTTAATCTACCAATGTTGTATTGTGGTCTTGCTCTCTATGCCTTTGGTAAGTACTGTAATACTTTGTATTTTACTGATCTAAATAGCATTAATTTTATCTACTACCAAATTTTATGTAAGGTAGGTTGTACCTGCATAATGTGTTTACTGAGAAAAGTTTGCTTAAAAAATTTTTCTCATCAAAGATTGTGATAGTGTGTATTTCCCATCTCTAAAATGCAGATCACACTATGCAAGCTTACGAACAATATATCACGCATTGATGTTGTGGTTATGTTTTTTTTTCGTTTATATGATTTAGCTATTCAAAAAAAATGTTTTAATTTCTCAGATATTGCCTCAGAATTTGAGTAAAAAAGGCCTCAGTTTTTAGGGGTGATGAACAACTTAAAAAAAAAAAAAATCTTCTTCAATTGGTATCTATTTTTACCCATAATTATTTATTTTAAAATTTATTGGAATAAATTTTTTGGTCAGAGTTACTCTGTGAAGAAGAATACTCTTTCAAAAATGAGGGCATGTATTTTTACTCTTTTGAAAAATTCTTATCATCATGATCTCTATATGTGTCATATAAATCACACTAAATTGTTACTCAATTGTATTTGAGATGATATTTCCTGTCTCTATTCCTTAATTATCTGCTTCATCAATTTCATAGTATAAATCATTGTATAAAATAATTTTCAATTTGTAAATTTTGCTTTGCTCTCTGTTGCATGTATAGATTTTCTTTCTTTTATAAAAGTCGAGATACCTGGTTACAATCTGCTTAGACTAAACACATTAAATAATGATATTCATATGGTTTGGGATGAGTTGCTGAGCAATAAGGTTAAGAAGCTATCATTGGGGAATATTTATAGACCACCTGCTGAAATGGAACAAGGCCAGGCAATGAATCCTCTTTTCAGGGAAATGTATAGTAACTATTGTCATAATGAAACTGTTTTTAACAAAGTAATGGCTGAGAAGAATATTCTTTGAAAATAATTGGAAACTTTCTTAAATAAAGTTGTTAGAAACTCAGCCCATTGTATTCTATGTTGGATATTATTTTTTGTGATGTTGTTTCTCTTCATGGGCTGTGTTTAAGAGATGATATTTGAGATGGAGTGGGCCCCATTGTTTATTATGGGGTCCCCTTGCAAGATAATGCTATGGGTCCCCGTCCAATTTTGTCAAGTTAGATATAAGTATGTAGAATGTCTTGAGCTCATTTTTTACATCCTGGGACACTGCTCGAGCTGAAACCACATTGCTGTGATCTCCTTTGCCCTCCATGTGGGGGCCATGAGACACCCTGATGAAGGCCTCATCAGTCAAATCATGAGTCATTATATAGAGGCTGACCGAGTTGAGTCTCCTGAAGGCAGTAGAGGTTACTACTGTCAAACCTCATTATTACCACACCCTAGGATTTTCTAAAAATGTTGCTATAAATAGAGCGATGTCTTAACCGGAATCACTTCAAAACACTGAACTGTACCATGACGGATAATTAGTGACTTAACCAAATAAATTTGACATTTTTAATTGGATTCCATTAATATAATTTTACATTATAAGCCAAAAAGGGGCATTTCTTTATTTCACAATAAAATTCTTTCTGAAATTGTTTTGCTTATTTCTTGAATTTTTAAAATTCTTAATAAAATTTATCAAACAATGTCTTTCATATATATTAATTTTGTAACGCACATATATATATATATATTTTCTTTTTGAATTTAGCTTCTGCCACTGTGGTCCCTTGCCTTACTACTGTGACGTCCAAGATGGGTGGTATTAATCAAAAAGGAACTGTTGTGGGCATTTTTCGTTCGTTGGGTTCCTTGGCCAGGGCCTTTGGACCATTTATTTCGGCCTTTGGTGAGAAAATGCTGCATTTCCAATTTTTTTGAAATTATGAACTTGTAGCAATATGATGTTAATTAATTGAATCATTATTTTAAAATTTTAGGAAAATTGTAACAGCAACTTATAGGATTTTTAATCTGATATACATGCATAAAAAATGTTGATAATTTACAAGTAAAGGATAATGTTTATTAGTTAATTGTTCAATCTAAAAATACTCAATTATTTACTCAATCTAAAAATATCAGAGATTTTTCTTGCCTACAGTTAAGTATGAAATGAAACCATTATGTCGCATATCTGAGTCTGAATTATGTTTTACTGAGGAGTTTTTGCCTTTTGGTGCAAAATTCTTGGTTTTTTCTTTTAATTCATGGTTTAAAAAAATATTTGAATTTTGTATTTTGGTAAATGAATACAAAAAATCTTGATTCCTCGTTATTTTAGTCAAAAATGTATTTTTACTTATCAAATTGTTATTTTTAAAGCTTTTAGTTTTCCCTACAAGTTCTTTGCCTAAGGCACCTAATGACCAGTGCTCTATTTTATAAATTTTCAGCTAACTTTTTCAAAAAGGGAAGAATATTTTTTAATTGCCTCATACTTAATTTTGCCGTATCATTAATTTGGGTTAATATTTCACAACAAAATTAGCACCGCCATGACATATGATATTGTGAAGGGTTCCATCACTACCATTATACATAATTGTTCAGAATAGTTTTCTTTTCTGTTTAGTATTTCATTATCATTCTTCGTGACTGCATTTTTATACAGTTGCCACCAAAATGAATGATACAGATTGCTATTCTATAGCTATATATTTAATTTAGTTAATTATCAGTCTCAAAATAAGCTTTTATTCATCTTCATTGGTCTTGCAATACATCCATTTGAATTTGAAAAAGAAAGTTGTTTAGAGAAATTTATAACTTCTAAGCATGTATAAAAAAATAAAAAAGAAAAAATAACAGCTGACTACTTAGAATACACATGAAAAATTTGGGTTTTTAAAATACATAGTACTCATAGTAAAAATGTCTCTATTGCTATACTGAAAATACTAGTACCTGGAAAACAAAAGTTTTTTTAATCCCTAAAAAAGTTTGCTATGTATTGTGCTAAAAATCAACTAGTGGACATACATAGAGGAAAAATAGAATAATTTCTAAATTAAAGTGAAGAAAAGGAAGTAAAAAACTTTTGCTTGTTACAATGTTGCTAATTTTTAGAAACTTATACTATTGAAGACATTACTTGGCACTTTATTCAGCTGTCCCCACGCACATCATATTGTGCCTTTCAATTGAAACATTTGTTCTCAGAAACATATGGGAGTGGAACAGGTTTAAAGCTACATTGAATGGACAAAAAGAGGAGGTTATCTGTGTTTTTTTTTCTTTGTGAAATATAAATATCAAAATTTCTTTTGTGTATTGACTTGATTTCAAATTAAATAAAGCAATGGATAAATCTTTTTTTTTCAGGGTATTGGAGCTTGGGTCCGGAATTCTTGTACTGCTTGGGTGGTTTACTGTTGGTTGTGCCTCTGATTCTCATTCTCACTATATGCAGAACCGAGACTGATACACTCAAGAAAGAAGAGTAACACGTGAAGCATTTACATTTTTGAAAATTTTTATTTACTCAAATCTTTATATTTTGGTACATTTTTCATCTTTCAAAGTTTATACTTTTACAAATATGTATATTTATATATCTGTGTTAAAAGGTTTTTGGAATAAAGGTCTACGTGTACTGTTTGTTTGTGTGTGTTTTTAAGCACCCAGTTCTTGGATCCTAATTAATTATTTTTTTGTATTGTGTTTAAACCTTTTTAACTTTTAAGAAAATGGTTTTGGGAGTATTAAGTTATATACTTTTCAAAATTACTCAAATGTTCTTTTTTGTACTGGATATTTTTCTGTATCCCCCCCCCCCCCCAATTACTGGATATTTTTAACAAGGAAAGATGACAAGTTGTCAGTATGTGCATTTTATAGATATTTAATTTCAACATTTTGAAAGTTTTTTTCTCAGCATTTCTTATGATTAAAACTGTAATATCTTTCATAAAATTATAACTTTCATCATTGGTTTAATACCTTAAAAGATTTAATTTTTATATCAAAAACCAAGTACAAGTCCAATCTTAAATTTTTCTGTTATGAGAAAGAATTGTATCCTAATTGAAATATTTCATTTTTACGCTGAAAAATTTCATTTTGTGCTGAGTATAAAACATAATAATTCATTTGTAAATTTTTCTTCTTATGCATACAAGAATGTAAAAAATAATGGTAATGTTCCAGAAATATCGGAAATTTCCAGAACTTTTTTTACAGAAGTTCCGGAAGTTTTTTTGCGAACTCATTTTTAAAAAAAAAACTTTTCATTGCAGCTATATATATTTTTTAATTAATGCAATACTTTATGTAGGCCTAATTTCTATATGCAAGCAAAGAAATGGATGCAATCCTATCTTTGCGCTATCTTTCTACATCATGTACAAGAATCGTATTTTTGTATTTTAAATCTTTTTTTTAAGTTTGCTAATTATGAAGTAAACAAGTAAAATCCATTATTTTCATCAAAATCTTACCGTATTACTTGCATATAAGTCAATTTGCATGTAAGTCGAACCCCCCCAACTTCACGACAAATTAACGGAAATCTTCGTGTGAGTCAACCTCTCTACCTTCAGAGAACGTTTTGCAGCGGATTTTAGACACAAATGTTTTTAACAGAAGTGAAATGAAATGTAATTACAGTCGGAAATGTGTAGGTATGATGCATAGTTTCATATTTGCAATCACAATTTTCATAAAGGGTTCGTTTTTGCTGTTATTTTTTTGTTTTACTGCTTTATTCTGAATTAATAAACATGTTTTTGCCTTTAAATTTCTTGCAGTATTATTTGACTTATTTTTTTAAACAAGTTCTAATTTCAACTCAATCAATTGGGCAAATTTCGCGAATCCGAAATTCAGTGTTTTCTGCACTATTTGTGTAGTTAGGTGATAATTAATAGGTGAAGCAATCAAAATATTGCCAACAGGATTAAAATGAAACATTATGCAAGATATTGAAGCACAGCAAAAGTCATAATTGATGTAGGAAATAATAAACTGATGTGTGCAAAGGAGTGGATCAAACACATGTAAATAATTTTAAAACCATATTCCTTATCATTCTGATGATTATTTAGATGTAATTGTATTATTTCTTATAATAATCCGCAAATTATATTGAAATAGTAGTTCTTGTACCATTTTCCTGTTGTCTTATATTTTATACATATTCCATGCGATCCCTGTTAAAAAAAGTATTTCTTTCCATTTCTATCCGAATCAAGAAGCTTTCGTAAATTTTGATCAGATGAATCACATTTCGTTTAATATACCAGAAAATGCGGTACATATAAAATGAAATTTAAGATTCAGTAACTTTTTTTGAAAGTTCAGGAAATGCAAATTCTTACTGCTACCACCCCTGTTTGAATCAACAAGTTGAATCGATTTTCAAATGACACAGACGTTTTTTAGTACCTTTTATAAACCTATACTTCAAAATAAGAATGGTCAGGGATCTAACTGTGACTGAATTAACAGCTGCAATTTTGCGTGAAGGACCATCTGACTGAATAATGAATGGTGAGTATGTGTTATTTTCAATCTGCATCACTCCCTAAGGTTTTTACATCGTAAAGTATATATATATATACTTTAAACTATAACAAAATAAGCATTTTGGTTTTTGTTTTCAAGTACACATCCTTCAGGATGAAACTCTAACATGAAATAAGAACATAATAAATATTACTACAGGATAGACGAGTCAGAAGTCAGAGCAGCTCACCTGCCTTAGGTGTTGCAAAAAGTGTCTTCTGATTTGTGTTACTAAGTGGTTAAATGTAATTAAATGCAGGGAAATTTTTTGCTCTCTTCTGCAGAATCTGATGTTGGCACGATGATTCTTATAAAGAAGCGTGATTTAATTATTTTACCATTATACCAAGACTTTAAAATTCAAAATGTGCTTGGATCCCATTTGAAGCTCATTGAAGTTTATTTAGTATGTAATCTGTCACATGATTTCTAGTAATTTAATGTTTGCAGTTGTTTCCAAGCTTTTGCTTGTTGAAATTCGCTCAGTAGAAACCATGTCTGATTTTAGACAAGCATTGCAGTGAAAGTAAATGTAGATATTGTTCAAGGATTTCTTCCCATCAAAGTTTCCAAAATTTCCCATTTATTCTCCAAATTGCTAGATTTATTCCAATGTTTCGAAATTCCTGTTTTTTTTTTATAATAAGAACTATGATTGCAAGTAAAGTATGATTTATGTGAGTGATATGTGGATGCTCACCTTCATCACATCATGCCCATTTTGCATATTTCAGATTTATTACTCACAGCAAAAAGTTTAGTTTTAGGGGCTTATAGCACGTTTTATCTACCGATGATCATATTTTATATTAATATTCCTTTCTCAGCGAGAAATAATATGTGTTTGATGAAATCTGGCATTTTTTCACGTTGCATTGTTGTCATCAAGTTTTGAAATACACAGTGTGCATAAGGCTTTCTTCAGTAGTGCTTTCACTATTCCCAAACGTTCTCATCATATTGAGACTCGAGTTGTGCTACTGAATTATTAAATTTAATAGCTTTTGTGATGTCATTAGTTTAAAATTGAGCTTTCACACCATAAAACTAAAATATCAGTTTTATATGCTCCAAAGAATGGAATGTTAGTACATTCTAATTCTTTAGTTTTGTTCCTGTGTGGAATATGGTTACTGTTGCAGCCTTTTTAATCGTTTTGGGAGACAGTCCTGTCCAGGTCACTATTTTTTAAAAAAATAGATGTGCAATTATTTTAAATACATAAATAAATAACTGCTTTTTAAAGACTTTATTTATATAGTTATTTTCTTATATATTAATTTATTTTTTAACTTCTCTTTAGAAATCTCCATATATTATTCAAAATGTATAACTCAAAAATATATTAACGTAATAAGTTGCCATATTCAAAAACGAAGTGTGTAATTTTGAAAGTGGGTGGTTTTTAAAATGTAATAAGCATTTAAACATGGAAGTAAATTTTTGCAAGAAATAATGAGATGCGAATAATTCATATAAGCTACAAATATTAAGAAATTAATGTTGTAAAAAATATGTACAATTACAATTCATGTGATTCATGTGGTCGACCCAGCACAGCATTGATTTTAGATAAGATAAGTGCTATTATTAGTGAAATACTTACAGTGCTGTATTTAATGCCAAAATGTAGAACAGCATTGGAGGCTATATTTGTCATAATGACATCTCATCGGGTACGACTGGATTCTACAAGTCATCAGTCCATACCAAATGAGATTACACCGTGACAGTTATTCTGTTGAGTTTCCTTCCTGTCCTGAAGTGGTACCATCATCTGAAAAGATTCGAAAATAACTTTTTTTCTCTCTCTCTCACACACACATGTATGTACACACATATATATATATATATATATAGGGAACTAGGGCACAGTGAACTCCCGTCCACAGTGGACCACTTCCTTTAAATCTATTGCTATCCAATTTGTTTTGTTCATATGAAGTCTCACAGACATTACCATGGTTATGCTTCTTTACACTACAGTTGAAAAATATGATACGGGAAATACTTAGGAACCCGTTTTGTGCACATTTTATGTTTTGAGCGGTTAAAAGTATTTTTTCCATCGTGAAGTTAAAAGATTATCATTTAAAAAACCAGAAAAATTTTATCAGGACTGAACCAATATCTATAAGTACTAAATAGTTTTTCTGGAAAGGTAAAATCATGTTGTTTTTAAGTTCCTAAAAGTTATTTACATATTTATAGTTTTTATTAGTAATTATTTATATCATTTCAACATGGGGCACAGTGGACTGGACCTCCATCCAAGAGTCTTAAAGTACAAATTAGATTTACCAGCTTATTTATTTTACTTAAATTTACATGTACACATGTAATACAAAGAGTTAACATGGGAAAAACTAATAAAAACTAAATTTCTGAAAGTAAGATGGATTTTTGAATAACATGGAGTTATTAGAGTTATTTGATATGTATTGCCTTTTCAAGAAGTAAAAACCTTTTTTTACTCGATTAATTTATAAATTATCTATTGAACAGGTTTAAATTTAGGTTTCATTATCTAAAAATGGTGCATTACTGTAAAATAGAAGATTTGGCTCTATAGTTATAGATGAAATTGAAAGGAAATCAGTATAGAGGCCTGATAGATTAGTAGAGCATTTGGCACATAACTGGGGAACCTGGGTTCAAGTCCCAGTCCGAACTAATAGATTTTACTCTATTAAAGCTAAAACTATTTAGCAAAGTTTAACGAAACTCCTTTTAACTACGCGGTTTCTGTAGGATACAATTGTTTTGCTATTCCATAGGAGCTGTGGATTTTTCTGGGATAAAAAGTAGCTTAAGTCATTCTCTGACTCCTAACTACCACAATGTGAAAAATCATGTTTATCCCTTGCTCTGTAAAAAACAAAAATAAATCTATCCCATGGGAACCGTACAATTTTCCAAGTTAAAAAGTAGCAAGTAGCGTTTATCATTCTCTGACCCCTTAACTACCAGTATGTAAACAATCATGTTGATCCTTTTGCTCTGTGAAAAACAGAAACAATTCCATCCTATGGGAACCATAAATTTTTCCTGGATAAAAGTAGCCTATGTGCTATTACCACTTAAGCTATCAGGCCAATACTGATTTCCTTTTAATTTCATTTATAACTATTGAGCCCCATTGTCCATCTTCAGTGCCGGATCTAGGGTAGAGCGAGTGGAGCGGCCGCTCTAGGCGCCAGATGGAAAGGGGCGCCAAAAAGCCAAATGCGAAAAACAATTTCCAGTGCAAAAAAAAAAAAAAAAAAAAATTTATGGTGCCTTTTGGGAGGCGCTGGAACAGTGTTGCCAGATCAGATAAATCCCTGCCTTTTTTAAAGCTAAATCTGACTATTTGGAGCGGCTAGTCCTAACCTAGTCCGTAATTAAATTACTTCCGTTTCTACACTCTATATTCGAATTCTTCTATTCGCTGAGAGCAAGCGACGTCATCTTCTCAAGCGAGAATTTCTGCTCGTTCTTGTGATTTGGTATGATTTACTATACCAAATAAATGTTGTTAGCAAATCCATACAATCAGAGTCGGCAGACTTGTTAAACGCCACGAATCTTTTACACAACTGTTGCCAATTTGTTAAGCAATATAGGGATACTGGTTACGCATCAGCTATAATCATAGCAAAAAAAAGCTGAAATCCCACCTGTATTTCAAAAAACAAGAAACCGAAAAAGAAAGTTTGACTATGAATCTCAAGATGAAACGCCAATAGACTCAGAACAATATTTTAAGACCACTGTGTTCTATTCTTTGATAGATACAATTACAGTCGACGCTCGTTATAACGACCACGCATTATAAAGACCATTCCATTATAACGACCAGTGATAAAAGCCCCAACTTTCTTCCTATGAACTCTATGTTAATTTGCTTTCGGTATAACGACCGTTCTGTATCGCCCAATCCAATACAGCGACCGCATTCAACGGACACTATTTCCGGTATTTTTCCAAAAAGAACATGTTTCTAAATTTGTAACTTGAAATGACCTTGATTATAGTTTACTGACAAGCTGCATGCAGCCTTCAGTGTTCAGTCAGTCCAACTTTGACAGGGGGAGGGGATTACCACTCACCATAGTATGGAAAGAATAGAGAGGGGGAGAGAGCACGTGGACTTTACGGATTTTAGGAAAAGGGGTTGACAGATGTATTGGTAGTTTTTGTCATTTGAATCACGTGTTTTCCCAAGGGTCGATTCTCCGAAATACGAGGAGTCTTGCTGTCCGTGACTGGTGGTGTCATGTCAGCTCAGAAGTTCTGCTTCCAGAAATGTGAATGAGAGGGTTCGAGAAAAATTAACCTGCTCTTCAACCTGAATGTTGACAGGTTCCAGGTCACGTGCCTTGGATTAGTTATCCTCTGGGGGAAGGAGCGAAAAAAGAATAAGGTTCTTCAGTGAAATGCATACTGCAAACAGGAGTTGCATTTTCGCTATTGAACGAGATGGCAGGTTCAAACAAGCGCAATGCGATATGTCTAGATACTAAAATTAAAATCTTAAATGAAGTTGATAAAAAAGTTTAAAAAAAATGCGAAATTGCTAGAGTTTTCAAAATTCCCAAAAGTACCTTATTTGGCATCATTAACAACCGGGACTCAATTTTAAGAAAAGAAGAAATTGGAGTCAAATCTTCTAGAAATCGGTCCCGTGAAGGGAAATTTCAGAAGATCGAAGAAGGTTTATATGAATGGTTGAAAATAATGCGATCAAAAAATGTCCCAATAGATGGAAATTTGCTGAAGTCAAAAGCTCTAACTTTTGCTCAAAAAATGGACATTGACGAAACTGTGTTCAAAGCTTCGGACGGATGGTTGCAAAAATTTAAAACCAGACATGGTCTTTCATTCCGGAAGCTTTGTGGCGAAAGTGGTTCTGTGAATGAAGAAGCAGTGGACACATGGAAAAAAGAAAAGCTGGAAGAAATTATCAAAAATTATACTCCAGAGGATATTTTTAACGCAGACGAGACTGGACTGTTTTTCATGATGAAACCTGATAAATCTTTCGTTTTAAAAAACGAAACTGCGAGTGGAGGGAAAGAAGCCAAGCAAAGACTAACAGTTCTCTTATGCTCAAATATGTCTGGTACTGAAAAACTTCCACTCTTAGTGATCGGAAAATCAAAAAAGCCGAGATGTTTTAAAGGACTCAAAACCTTACCTGTCACGTACAAAAACAACTCCAAATCGTGGATGACATCTGTCATTTTTGAGGAATGGCTACGTTGCTTGGATAAGCAAATGACAATTCAAGGTAGAAAAATTATTCTTGTAATTGATAACTGCACGGCTCATCCCAAACTAAATGGGTTGAAATCAATCACCGTGGAATATTTTCCACCTAATGTCACATCTGTTCTTCAGCCACTAGACCAAGGGGTCATTATGAGTTTTAAACGCAATTATAGGAAGTTACTACTGCGAAGAGTTGTTTCTGCACTCGACGAAGATCAAGATTACAAAGTTGATGTCCTAACAGCTTTGCATCTCTCTAAAGCAGCATGGAATGACGTCTCAGAAAAAACCATCAAGAATTGCTTCCATCATGCTGGTTTTAAAAAGCAAGAGGAAAGGGAATCTACTGCTGAAATAATTAGTCCGGCAATCGAAGATGAAAATTTCGTTGAAGAAGAGGAAATGCTGCAAGAAATTTCTCAGAAAATGAACATGGATGCAACGTTGAACTTTGACGATTACGCTAAAATCGATAATGACTTGGAATGTGTCGAGCATCTGTCAGAAGATGAACTAATTTCCCGTTATTGTGGACAGGAAGAAATTGATGCATCATCATCAGATGAAGAAGAGGAAGAAATTGTAACAAAAACTCCTAGCATAAAAAATGTGTCTAATGCTATCGAGACTTTAAAATGTTTTTTTGAAAGGCAAGAAAATACAGAACACTATTTGTCATCAATAACTGAAATGGAAAATTATGTTTTGCAAAAATCATATGTGCTAAAAAGGCAAACAACCATTTCTGATTTTTTCTTCCGAAAATGAATGATTTGCAAGTATGTAATTTTTTCCTTATATTTTCTACTTTAAAATCTGTTTAACATTTTATTATAACATATTGCACTGATAATTTTTTTTAAATTCCAATGATAAAATATAATTTGAGCATTTTGTTGGAATCTTTGAAAAATTGGCAATTTTAATGGAATTACTATACTGCATGATGCATGCATATACATTTTTAAATTCTACCTCTTATAGCGACCACCCGTTATAAGGACCTTTTTTTGTGGAACGGAGATGGTCGTTATATCGAGCGTCGACTGTATAAATTTGCTGGAAATACGTTTCGAACAGCTGTCTAATTTTAATGCAAGTTGGAGTTTCTTATATGATATAAAGCGACCGGTCGATAAGCCTGAATTGGAGCAATCCTGTTTAAATTTGCAAAATATTTTGACACATGATTCACACAGCGATATTTCTGGAGCAGATCTGGCTCAAGAAATACTAAGCTTGAAGCAATTCTTAGACACAGACCAAGGACAACCGAAAGATGTTCTTAATGTCTTGAAAAAAAAAATGGTGTGATTTGTTTCCAAACACTTGGACTGCCCTTCGGATACTACAAACTAATCCAGTAAGTGTCGCAAAAGGTGAGCGAAGTTTTAGTAAACTTAAACTGATAAAAACCTACCTAAGATCGACCCTAACTCAATAAAAATTGTCAAACCTGGTAATTTTATCAATTGAAAATGATATTGCTCAATCCATACCTAACAGGTAATTTAATTGAAAAATTTGCAGTGCAAAAGCAAGAAAGGTAAACGTTGTATCGATTAATATAAATCTAGGGAATGTTTTCTTTTAATTAGTAATTACAATACCTACATAGGTAACAGTTTTTTTTAATGACTGATTGAAAATCACAACAAATACTAATTTAATTATATATAGCAGTAAAAGCTTTCTTAATATTAAGTGTCAATAAGTCTTGATACCTGTATTTGCAATAAAAGTTGATTTTTGAAAATTTGTGAATTATTATTTATTTAACATAAAACCAAAGTAGAATTTACGTGAAGTGAAAGCGTCGGCCAAAGGGCGCCAAAAGACAATCTCGCTCTACCCTGATCAAGGGCTAGGGCCGGCGCTGTCCATCTTGCGGTAATGTACCATTTTTATATAATGATATACCACGGGAACCGTACATTTTTGCGAGATAAAAAGTAGCCTATGTGCTATTCCAGTCTGTACTTTAACTATGTGCGAAATTTTATTCAGATACTTTCAGCGGTCCTAAAGTAACAAACATACATCCAAACTTTCGCATTTATAATAGTAGTAAGATAAGATATATTTTTACCCCATTACATGCATAAAAAAGTAATGAAGAGAAATGCAACTGTTTGAATTTAAATTAGACTTTGAATTCAATATTTGCTAGTTACGAAAATTTACCTGTGGGGTACAGATACATACATGGAATGAACACCACACAAAATGACAGACTACAAATTATGGTCTGTCATTTTTCAGAAATAACTGACCTTAAACTGTAAGTACTACATCCTAAAAATTACAAGTCTTTTCTAGTCTTTTATTTCGCAGAAACGTGCATTGAATCATAAAAATAACAGGATTTGAATACAAACTCGGTGCAATTATTGTACGATTAATTCTGTCAATCATTTCGGGGAACGGGGAGTTCATACTGTGGCTCAAGATGTTGAACCTACTATTTGATTTATTATTTATAGCCTTTTTTTACTCGTTGTGTCATTGACAGAAGTTCGGATTCACAACAGTGTGCTCTACAGGTGTAAAGAAAGGTCGGACAGACCTAGGCATAATGGGACGAGTGACATTAATGTGGCAAAGGAGTCTGGTTGGTAAAGCAGTAATCGATGCCAGTTCGTTGTAATCATTCCGGGTAGGGCACTTAACCCGTCCATTGGAATGGTGGAAAACAGTAAATCGCGAGGGGAAAACGGTGCCAACCGAGGTCATCGGTCCTGCCCGAAAAGATCGGCACCGGCTGTTTACTCGGAAAGCGTCCTCTGCCGTGTTGTCGAAGACAATGAGACATAACTTATGTCGGCCTTCTGCCGCGTCTTGGGACGCGACAATGCCACTGCCGGCATACTTTATTCGATTATTATTTCAGCGTACGGGTCGATGCGATTTCGGCGAAGAAATGCGAAAACCCGAATGGAAATGGCCCCTTGTTCTCCTCGCTTTTTATGGGGAGATTCGAATGATGGCGACATCGAATGGACGATCCTCTGGGCTGATAAATCAACCACTCTCATTTTGCCTTCGTTTTTTTTTCCTAACGCAGCAAACGCTCCGAGCTGTTATTTTCTCTGAATGCTTGCACATTCAGCCCGTGAACCAAATGTATTTAATTTACGTAGTGGGAAAGTGGGCCAGATAAATGATTTTACGTGGAGTGTTTGATAACCTAAAATGAACGGTTCTGGAGTCGTTTCTTTTCGTGGCGGATTCATGTGAATTTACATTACTACGAATTACTAAGCTCTTGCTTCTGCCGAGTAGTCTATTCAAGTACTACAAGTTACTCCCGTCTCTTTTATTGATTTATTTTCTTTCATTTATTAACTTCTTGAATTTTGAGATTATTTCTTTAAAACTTACAATTTTATTTCGTTAAAATTAGTTACACTATCTTTGCCCGTTTTTGTACAACTTTATTTGTTAATGCATTATATTTTTAAATGACGTTCATAAACATAGAATTTTCAAGTAGAACATCCGAACTGAATTTTTGACTTGAATAAGTACAACTTAAGAGCCAGAACTACAAAATTTTAAGAATAAAAAATTCAAAGACACTAATATTTATTTATATTTTAACGGCAAGGAAAAAGCACCATAGCCGACCGGGTATTTGAGGGGAGGGATGAACGGGACCACTCCCCCTACCAAAAGGCATCTGGTAATACTATGCACTATATTAATACAAACAACGATTAAGTTTAAACAAAGTTTCAAAGTAAAATAAGAATGCTGTGTGAAATATTATTCCCTGCCACTGTCTGGGACTAATCAACACTTTTTTGAAAGTCTTGATTGAACCAGTTTTTATATTTCTTAATTGTGTAAATGAACTCAAAACACATAGTTCATAGGTCTGTTTTTCGATTCCCCCGATGGTGGGGGCGTTTAGGTAAATGTAGATTTCTCCTAAAGACCTGATTTTGGGCTCATTCCCCTTCCTCAAAGCAGAATTCTGAATACGATACTAATCTTATTAATATTTCTGCAGAAGATAGTGAAAAAGTATATTGCTTAACTGATGCGTAGAAATTTTAAACGTATCTTTTGATAGTGAAAGTTACAAAATATGAAGTTTTTTTTAAAAGCTTTATTTAGTATATATTTAGATGTGGCAACAAATTATGAATATAAACGTATAAAACGAGTGCTTTAATGCAGTGGCGTTCCTAGCATGGGTGTCACCCGCCGGTGCGGAAATTTGGGGTGTCACCGTCACCCCCTCTCCTCCCCCCAAAAAGGTATGAAGAGCTTTTTAGTTTGAGTGTTCATTCAGTTTGAACGTAGCTTGACACTTTCTACTCTAACAACATTGTATAAATTCAGCTCCGGATCTTCGATTTTTTCGAGGTGGGGAAATGACGTCCATCTTAATTTACATTTAGTAATAACACTATTAAGAATTATTAAAAAAAAAAAAAAGAAAAGCATAAATAGGGTGAAAGGATAAAACGTAAGATAAGTTTAATTCTGAGAAATTTTTTATGTGCAATTTTTTAGCTTTAGTTACTCTCCTTAAAAACGTAATTTTAGGTTTAACTTCGGCGATGTTAAGGAAAGAAGGGGTGCGAGGGCTCTCCTTAGGAAATTTTCCAAAACTTTTGTCCTAGTCCTAAAAATCCAGTTTTCGTGAACTTTCGGAAAGTTAGAAAATGAAGGCCCTATTGAAAAAAATTTTCAAAACTGAAGTCCTAAAAATGTCGTTTTATGCTATCTTTGGTGACGATAAGGGTGAGGGTGGACGAGGCAGCAACTCTCCTCAAAGATATTTTTAAAAATTGACCTCCTAAAAAGGTAATTTTAGGCTGTCTTTGACAACATTAAGTGATATTAAGGGGGTCGAGGAACTTTGCTTTATTGATTTTGAAAACAGTGGGGGAGGGGGGGGGGGGGTCCGAGGGTTTTCCCCCCGGAAACTTTTTTCAATTGAATTCTAAAAGTGCAATGTTTGGGTATTTTGGTGTCGTTAGGGGAGAAGAGAGAAACCTCTGGGAATATTTTCGAAATGGATGTAAATAGTTATTTTCGAAAAATTGAAATCCAAAAGACGAAATTTTAATTCGCTCTGGTGTGTTAGGGGAAAGGAGGAGGTTGGGGAGGGAAAGAAATTTTCTCCCAAAATTTTTCTAGAAATTGAAGTTAATTTTAGGTTATCTTCAGTTCTATTAGAGGAAAGAGAAGTTCATGGGCATTACTCTGAAAGCTTTTTAAAACGCAAGTTTAGGCTATCTTTAGTAACATTTGAAAAGTGGGGAGATTGTTGGTCCTCCTCCGGAAAATTTTCAAAATTCAAGTCCTGAAAAACGCATTTAGTGACTATCTTTGGGGGAAGAGGTTCAGGGATTCTCTCTGGAACTTTTTGGCATAATGAAATCCATCGGTTTTTAATTGAAAATTTTCGAAATGGGCATTTTAGAAATGCAATTTTAGGCTCACTTTACGTTACATTAGAAGGATCCCAACTCCCTCTCTATATTTTTATGAAGCGGACGTCAATTTTAGGCCCCCCCGGGGGGGGGGAGGGGGCAGGGCAGAGTTCCTCGCCCGGAAATTATTTGAATTATAATTATCTTTGATAAAGTTAGTGCATAGAGGATTTCGTGAGCATTCCCTCGAAATTTATAAAAATACAATCTTTGACTATGTTAATGAAAGGGGAAAGGTCGGGATGATCCTCCGGAAGTTTTCCGAAATTGAAGTCTTATAAACCATAATTTTAGGGGCTTTTTTGGCTACTTTAAGAGGGTCATTGCCCCTTTTGGATCCGTACTCTGATGCCACATTTGATTCGGCGCCTCTCAGAAAATACTCCCGGAGGCTATGTTCTCTCCAGACCCAGCACCGCATTTAAGCATTCTAAAAATGTAATTAAAAATTAGCCAAATTTTATTGCATTATATGTTTTTGAACACACTTAAAAAAAACTCAACATTATAAAAAAATTCATTCTATTGGCCATGGCTTAATTTCTGCCAAAAAGAATGAAAAAAAGAGAAAATTGCAAGAGCATGCATATAACTTCTTAATGACTTACATGTTTATTCGTATACAGTCTCATTCGAAACTTACTCGTCTCATTCGTAAACAGTCTGCAATTCAACTTAATCCTAAATCCGGGGCTGTGGAGTCGGAGTCGCTTAAAAATATGTAGACTCCGACTCCGGGGAATTTTGTTTTTTGGTGAGACTCCCTTCAAAATGTCTGCTTGCGTTTTGCATTGTACTTATTTCGCCTTTTGCATCATTTTAAAGACTCATTCTTCAATATTGTTATTATTATTATTATCGTTATTATTATCATTATTATTATTTTCATTGCCCCGAAATGGGCGTAACAAAAGCATAAAAAAATATACTTCACTTTAACTGAAGCAGTATAGTGCCATCATTTAACTCAGAGTTGAATGATGAATATTTCAAGTGCCTTTGGGAGCATCTTAATATTAATATATTGCATTGAAATTTTACATGTGTTCATTTGAACCACAAATGCAACTTTTCTGCCCCCTGCCGACTCAAAATTCCCAAACTTTTTTTCCCCAATAGCGCTGTTCACTCCACCCTTAATTGTCACTTAATTGTTCACGACAAGCCTCACTTTCTTAACAAAGCTGAGAGAGCCTCACATTATTCGGAACTTGTATTCATATGTAAATGGTCTGAATTCCGCCTAATGTGTAAAAATTCGCATAGAATTGAAGAAAAAATAAGAGATACAGGAGTGAACTCGAATGCAAATTAAGGTCTAGTTCGAGGAAATTTAAATGGTAAATTGCTACATCGGTGCATTGGTCGTCGAGCGCCTTTGGACAGTACGCTTTATCAATGACGTATTCTAGCGAGTCACACGATGAAAAAATCGTGGGATGCGTTAACATATATCAGATATGGTAAAAAAGTTTGGACTGTGTCGTACCGCCGAAATATTCCGAATTCAATATGCGTTTGAATGCAACCTCTGTGGAGACTCTGAGGCTCCCGTACATCTCATATTAGAAAGTCCTGCCACGAACAGTTAAATATCAATGGTGTGTTGTACTATTTTGTAGGAGAATGTAACGACCATAGTTTTCTTCTAATTGGGGCAAATGGAAACGACCAACTCTGTAACATATTCTAATAAATTGTCCCACCAACAATCCTCTCCTCAAAAAAAAAAAAAAAAAAAAAAATAAAAGGCGGAAAATTTCTACACATTATTTTTTATTTCCGATTAACACTGAACGAAGTTGTACTTTTTCTTTTTCTTTTAGGAACCCTGCAAAGTTGGGCCATTCATTTATCTAATCTGCTTTTAGGAACTTAGCATTCAATACGTTTTAGGAAGTCTATCTATTTACTTTTTATAGCTGCTCAAAATACAGTTATTCAATGAATAACTAAATTTTATCAATAATTATAAACTCTTCACTTTTTAAGATGTCGTACTTCCACTTTAAGGTCTGTTATTTTGGCAAAATGGTAGACCATAATGAGCCATTTTGTGTGGTGTTTACTCCGTGTATATATCTGTACCCCACAGATAACCATTAAAAACCAGTTCACTGATATCTAAAAACTAAATTTATATTCAATCATACTCTTTCCGTATTCACCAAATTTCATGCCTAAGGTTTCGTTGGAAGGTACTAATCACATTAATGGTGAAAGTATTTTCAGTTGGTTTCATGAGTACAAAGATGCGAGTGGGAAACTTTTAACGAAAAGTAATCTTCTCTTTTTGATTATTAGATTTCTAATGTGTGATTTACGTAATGAGTGATATGTCCCAGAGAGTTCGTGAAAAAAAATGCATTAATTTCAGGGGGGGGGGGGAGAACTAAAACTTTAACTTTGTACAGAGATGAATAGCTGATTCTTATGCAGAAATATGCTAAGAGAAAACGACCAGAACTTGTTACTAAAGTTGCATAGACGAGTATGCATCACAGAACAAAGATAAAAAAAAGACTGAGCATCAGGATTGACAGCCATAAGGCTGTCAACATGAAACAGTTTTTGACTACACTCACGTAACCATTTGGCGAGTATACAATATGCATCCTCTAACCTTTCAGCTACGGGGCTTTTCAGCAGTGTCGCAAATTTATAAACAGAGGTAGTTTAATTTCACCGCGATGGAAATAAAGGCGCCAAATTCAGACATCCTCTTTCTTGACTACAAGATTCGCTTTTATGCTGTCAGCCGCTTCCTATCTTATGCGCAACGGAGCACACGGTCTATCTGTATTATTGGTCTGTGGTATGCTCATATTAAATTTGTTAGGTAATGTGTATCATATTTCAAATTAAAAAAAATTCATTCATACTGATTAAAAAATTTTCGAGAGCAATGCTAATGTATATGATTTAGGTTTTTTCTTTTTTTTGTCAAAATTAGCAACTTTATTTAACTGTTTCTTCACTACTATTAGCTGTGTCGTTTAGGATTTTTAAAATCTCGTTAGTGAAAGAGGAGCAATTTGTTTATCTTCTGCTTTTTTCGCTGAGAACACAGTCCGCGCCCGCATCCGTAAAATGATCCGCTTTAAGCGCGATGCGTGCAAGCTCAGCATTAAAAGCTTTTAAGTGCCCGAAATTTCTGTCACCAAATGGCAAGTTTGCTTTAGCTCTATTTTTTCAGGCTTGCCTGTCGATTTTTGTACATTCATGCATTAATTTATGCATGTTGCAATCCCTGTTTAATATCTGCAACATACATGTACAAGACATGTTCCTTTTTTGACTACTTGTACAAAAAAAAAAAAAGATACTTCAGCCATAGACTTCCATGATCCTTCCTCCATGTCAATCTTCCTGACATGGAACGTGAAATTAAATGAAACGGAAGGTAAATTACCACCTTTGAAAGTTAAATAAGGGAAAGATGAGATATAAACAACCTTTTTCAGCACAAAATTGCAATATCTTGTCTTTGCATCTGCAAGAAAAAGAAATCTTTTGTCGGATGTCTTTGCGTCCATAATCTCACATCTTTTTGCATTGAAAAAGGAACTTCTTATAGTTCCGAAAAACATGTCTGCAATTTTGTGCTTAAAACGTTGTTTATAATTAATTTTTATTTTTCGCTCAGAATGATAAGTTTTTATTGCTTATTTATGTAAGGGATCAGACTTACATACGTCACATATCCCTGCTCAAAATATTTTTTACAAAAATATTGAGATGTTTTTAAAGTAATATATGTTTATTAAGCCGTTTTGGCTGATCGCTAAAATTGTTTAAAATTAAAAAACTCAATTCAATTTGCATGTGTGTATGATTTTCATTTCATTTTCCCAATTACGTTAGAAGACGAAAAAAAAGAAAACATTGAAAATCATATGATCTCTAGTGAGAACTATTTAGTAATCTCTACACTTATTTAAAGTCATTGTGGCTTGCGGTGTGTTGCTTGTCTGTGTATGCGACATTCAGACTAAACTATATCGCCACTTAAAGCATTGAAGTTTGTCACGCAACTGCTAGTAGTAGCTCAATGGGGGAACAAGGAAAATTAATTTACAAATTATTATTTTTTAAAATTATTTATTTTATTTTGTTTATTTTTTTAAAGGATTTTTTGCGTGATTTTTCCTACAGCATAACTTCTTATGATTACTTAAAGACAATCGAGCACCATCAGATGAGATGAAAGCATTCTACTGAGCGATATTGAATTCGAAGTTCGAACGTATATAAATTCAATTATTATGTTGAAACAGCTTATAATGTGTTAAATGCACAAGTTATTTTCCGTTAAAATAAAGATTTTCTGATTCCGGAGTTTTAATACTTTAGTTACTCTTAAACGAAAAAAGGAAATAGGGATCCTTCACATTGCGTAACATTCATATTCATCCGATTGCTCGATAACTTTCCTTTGCTTTCATTTATTTGAATGCTGGGAAGCCTTAAGAGTTCTCCAGGAAAGCACTTTCCCGCCTATGTTGTGTTTCATCTAAAAGACTCGTACAAAATTCAACTAACGTGAAATGGGTTGAAAGGACTTAACTAATTCGCATTCATAATGCAGTCCTTTCGCTTAGAAGAAGAAACTAGTTGATTAAAAAGGGAATAAAAGGTTCATTTGCTTCCGAGAAGATACGGTGAATGAATGCTCTGCGTTCCTAATTTGAATCACGACTCGGAATTTAAAAATACATACATATTTTAAACAGTCAACAGGGTGGCGTAGTGGTAAGGCGCTGGCTTCGTATGCCCAAGATCGCCAGAAACCTGGTAAAAGTCGGTGGATTTTCAGGATGCAGAAAATCGTCTGCGCCCATGTCGTATGATTATGCGGCATGTTAAAGATCCCTTGAGTATCCGTTTGGCATGGATACTCTCGGCTAAATTAAATTCCTAGTGACGTTTGCATCAACGAGAGCTTAGGTGCCACCATCTAGGGGGAAACGGAGCGTCAAAAAATTGCAGCAATGGTACCACACTCATTGTGGTGCCGCTGAAAGAGTTGGTACCAATCTCTAGGGACGCACTAGGTCTGCAGGTCTGCAATGATTGAGGACCATTTCTGCAGCCCCATTAGAAAGAAAAAAAAGCAAACACATTATAAACAAAATAAATATAAAAGTACCACAAAACTATATCCATTGAACCTAGAATAATGCACTAAAAAGAAACTGATCAAACAATAAAGATGACTTACTCGTTTTCTAAATGTTTTCAGCGAATGTTTGATCACCTTATATCATTAGCTTTTGGAAAAGCAAGAGTTTGCGTTGCATGCCGAAGAGCAAAAAAATGACTAATTGCTTTGTCAAAGTTCTGTCAAATCTCGTTGCCGTGTGATCGTTTACTTCTCTCTAAGTTCTACCAAATGAAATGGAATCGCTTGAATATGTGTTCCTTCAAGCGAGACATAGTAATGCCTGCCACTTGAATTGTATTGGAACCAAGAAATGAAAAATTAACGACCGTTAAGGTAAGGATCGTTTTTCGGGAGAAAAAATTGTTGGGGGGGATATTTTCAAACTCATCTTCGAATGTAACTGTTCTTTTGCCTTTCCTTTTCCCTTTTTAGCCTATTTTCCCGTAAAAGTAAGAAAAAAAGGCATGAAAGATAACAATAAAGAAAAGTCAAAAATAAGTGAATTAAAAAGAGGTTGAAACATAAAAAATTTGAAAATAATGTTTTGAAATGGCGAAAATGTATATCTGTTGCTCTGTCGATCTGTCTGTCTCCTCCCCCTAATAACTTTTGAGGGAGTGATCCGATTCGATTTTTTCTTTGCATTTGAAAGGTCTCAGCGAGGATATCTCATTTCCATGTTTTATTTTTTAACAATTTTTCGTTCAATTTTGAACAGATCAAAAAATTTTAACATTAGCTCGTAAGGGGAAATATGATGCAAATTATATAAACCCTGGACGTAAGAACCAAGTGCCTTTGAACAAGCTTGGAAAGAGCTCTCAGCGTCATATGTTTTATTTGAACATATTTCTCTCAATTTCGAACAATTCAGAACATTAGCGCCTAGAGGGAAATTTCAAACCTACATAATTCCTGATCTAACTGATGGATTTGCTTGGAACAAACTTTGTCGGAAGGATCTTGGGGATGAGAGACAAGACTGACATGAAGCATGTACAGATACCAAGTTCATCCAGAACTAAACGAGTCTATTTTCCCAGGAATTTTTTGGATCTGGATTTTTACAGATATTTCTGAATGAATGAATGAACAAATGAATGAGTGAAAGAAAGAATGAATGAATGAGGGAATGAATGAATGAATAAATACACGAATGAATGACGGAATAAATAAATAAATGAGTGGATGAATGAATGAATGATATGGGTATTAAACATTGAAAAATGTGTATTTGAAGTAATTAAGAACTAAAGCTAACTGGGAAAGAGAGAGAGAGAGAGAGAAAGAGAGATAGATAGTTAAGTCTGTTTTATGTTCATGCGCAATATTTCATAGTTGGTTCGTTCTCGCGCCTCAAACTAGATAACGTTCCGTTTTGCTAGTTCCGCTTTTTATACAGTCGACGCTCGTTATAACGACCACGCATTATAAAGACCATTCCATTATAACGACCAGTGATAAAAGCCCCAACTTTCTTCCTATGAACTCTATGTTAATTTGCTTTCGGTATAACGACCGTTCTGTATCGCCCAATCCAATACAGCGACCGCATTCAACGGACACTATTTCCGGTATTTTTCCAAAAAGAACATGTTTCTAAATTTGTAACTTGAAATGACCTTGATTATAGTTTACTGACAAGCTGCATGCAGCCTTCAGTGTTCAGTCAGTCCAACTTTGACAGGGGGAGGGGATTACCACTCACCATAGTATGGAAAGAATAGAGAGGGGGAGAGAGCACGTGGACTTTACGGATTTTAGGAAAAGGGGTTGACAGATGTATTGGTAGTTTTTGTCATTTGAATCACGTGTTTTCCCAAGGGTCGATTCTCCGAAATACGAGGAGTCTTGCTGTCCGTGACTGGTGGTGTCATGTCAGCTCAGAAGTTCTGCTTCCAGAAATGTGAATGAGAGGGTTCGAGAAAAATTAACCTGCTCTTCAACCTGAATGTTGACAGGTTCCAGGTCACGTGCCTTGGATTAGTTATCCTCTGGGGGAAGGAGCGAAAAAAGAATAAGGTTCTTCAGTGAAATGCATACTGCAAACAGGAGTTGCATTTTCGCTATTGAACGAGATGGCAGGTTCAAACAAGCGCAATGCGATATGTCTAGATACTAAAATTAAAATCTTAAATGAAGTTGATAAAAAAGTTTAAAAAAAATGCGAAATTGCTAGAGTTTTCAAAATTCCCAAAAGTACCTTATTTGGCATCATTAACAACCGGGACTCAATTTTAAGAAAAGAAGAAATTGGAGTCAAATCTTCTAGAAATCGGTCCCGTGAAGGGAAATTTCAGAAGATCGAAGAAGGTTTATATGAATGGTTGAAAATAATGCGATCAAAAAATGTCCCAATAGATGGAAATTTGCTGAAGTCAAAAGCTCTAACTTTTGCTCAAAAAATGGACATTGACGAAACTGTGTTCAAAGCTTCGGACGGATGGTTGCAAAAATTTAAAACCAGACATGGTCTTTCATTCCGGAAGCTTTGTGGCGAAAGTGGTTCTGTGAATGAAGAAGCAGTGGACACATGGAAAAAAGAAAAGCTGGAAGAAATTATCAAAAATTATACTCCAGAGGATATTTTTAACGCAGACGAGACTGGACTGTTTTTCATGATGAAACCTGATAAATCTTTCGTTTTAAAAAACGAAACTGCGAGTGGAGGGAAAGAAGCCAAGCAAAGACTAACAGTTCTCTTATGCTCAAATATGTCTGGTACTGAAAAACTTCCACTCTTAGTGATCGGAAAATCAAAAAAGCCGAGATGTTTTAAAGGACTCAAAACCTTACCTGTCACGTACAAAAACAACTCCAAATCGTGGATGACATCTGTCATTTTTGAGGAATGGCTACGTTGCTTGGATAAGCAAATGACAATTCAAGGTAGAAAAATTATTCTTGTAATTGATAACTGCACGGCTCATCCCAAACTAAATGGGTTGAAATCAATCACCGTGGAATATTTTCCACCTAATGTCACATCTGTTCTTCAGCCACTAGACCAAGGGGTCATTATGAGTTTTAAACGCAATTATAGGAAGTTACTACTGCGAAGAGTTGTTTCTGCACTCGACGAAGATCAAGATTACAAAGTTGATGTCCTAACAGCTTTGCATCTCTCTAAAGCAGCATGGAATGACGTCTCAGAAAAAACCATCAAGAATTGCTTCCATCATGCTGGTTTTAAAAAGCAAGAGGAAAGGGAATCTACTGCTGAAATAATTAGTCCGGCAATCGAAGATGAAAATTTCGTTGAAGAAGAGGAAATGCTGCAAGAAATTTCTCAGAAAATGAACATGGATGCAACGTTGAACTTTGACGATTACGCTAAAATCGATAATGACTTGGAATGTGTCGAGCATCTGTCAGAAGATGAACTAATTTCCCGTTATTGTGGACAGGAAGAAATTGATGCATCATCATCAGATGAAGAAGAGGAAGAAATTGTAACAAAAACTCCTAGCATAAAAAATGTGTCTAATGCTATCGAGACTTTAAAATGTTTTTTTGAAAGGCAAGAAAATACAGAACACTATTTGTCATCAATAACTGAAATGGAAAATTATGTTTTGCAAAAATCATATGTGCTAAAAAGGCAAACAACCATTTCTGATTTTTTCTTCCGAAAATGAATGATTTGCAAGTATGTAATTTTTTCCTTATATTTTCTACTTTAAAATCTGTTTAACATTTTATTATAACATATTGCACTGATAATTTTTTTTAAATTCCAATGATAAAATATAATTTGAGCATTTTGTTGGAATCTTTGAAAAATTGGCAATTTTAATGGAATTACTATACTGCATGATGCATGCATATACATTTTTAAATTCTACCTCTTATAGCGACCACCCGTTATAAGGACCTTTTTTTGTGGAACGGAGATGGTCGTTATATCGAGCGTCGACTGTATTTCTTTATAATATATTTGAAAACTATGTTTAATGTTACCCAAGTTTTGAACTACATTAAATATTACTAATTTTTTCGCTATTTAAAAGCGTTTAATGCATATAAATATTAAAAGCATTCTCGCTCTATTAAGTTTTTAAAACGTTTATGAAAAAGAGAATTTTTTATTTAACATGCATTCAGCTCTTGTCATTGAACCTATTTAAATCAAACTCTATTCACAAATGCACAAGAGAGGAGGGGGGGGGGGAGACTTGATTATTTTCTGTGTAATACATAGTAGATATTTTAAAATGTTATGCATTGCTTGATGGAATCAAATCAGTTTAGATGTCGGAGCTCATTTTCAAAGTGGTGAATAATGCTTTGAAACGAAAGTGTCATCTCAGCGTTTTTGTGCAGCATTGTTCTGAGTAAGTTATTATTTCTTTTATATTTGTGGTATGTAATTCCTTCCTCCACCCAAAAAAAAAACCATTTTCTTCCATATTGTGCTCAATAGGTAATACTAATTACGTGATTTCAGGTACTTCGGTATGATGACCGGTGGTATTTTAGTATCACACTACTGATCGTTTTTAAGTCAACTGTTACCAACTTTAAAGTTGTAAAATAAAAATAGGTAAACTAATTAATTAAATTAAGTTAAAAAAATTAATTAAAGTAAAAGAAATAGTAACCCGTTATAGTTACACTTATAAAAATAATTCTCGAACCATCATATGTAATTGAATAAAATATCTAAGTAGTTTAGAAGGATTCAAGTATAGAATTTAATCAGAAGACTGAAAACTGAGTTGAAATGGAACTGAGTATTCGAGGAAAACAATAAAATAGCTTCTCACGCGTTAAGTAACATATTACAATGGAAAAGAGAGATTACCATGGGTCCCGCAGAACACTTTTTCTTCTCCATGCAGCACTTGAAGACATATCTCAACTGTTTGTTGGACTCCCCAGAAGAGCGCTCTCTGAATCTTCCCGTCCACCTGTTGCGTTGGCGTGTGAACAGACAACGGTCGCCAGAGGCTTCGAATTCGTGGCGCGAGAATCGGATTCGGACGAGAAATGCTGACTGAGTCACGATTTGCAAAACGTGATTAATTATCTTCCGCAAATGTTCAGCATTAGCATTACGCAAATTTAAGTTTTAATGCTTGGAATCATTGTCCTCATTGGGTACATTTTTGAATAAAATTCGTAATTTATGCGTAGTGGAATTATGAAATCTCGATTCATATTTCACGTGCGTTACTAGCTACAGAATGTCCAAATTTGATCTTTAGATTCATTCGCTATATAAATAAAAATAAGATGTTGTGTATATAAATATCTGTATGCGTATGTATGTACATGAGTATAAAACCATGTTCCTTAAACAGTAGAGGTCCCATCTGTGAGTACGTTGAATAGCCTGAATAGCAATTTCTGGTACGCAGAGTCGAAAGTGAGTTCAGTTGAACCCACGCTGCTCTGATTTCTGCGCCGAAGGATTGGCAGGATACTCGCTAGGGCTGAAATTCAGTTATACGCCAACAAAAAAAAAAAAAAAATGCATTTTTGACTATTTTTTTTACTGGAAGTCACAGATCTTAAGCGTTTATTACTGCATTTGTTTACAACTTTTAAACTAGCCGTCACAGATCTCAAGTGTTCAGTTCTACGTAACTTAACAAGTTTTTCTCTGTAGTTTTACAGAGTGCGGAAATACAAGAATTTATTGAGAAACTGTTGGTTATTTGATGTACAACAAATTCTTCGTAAATTTAAAGAAATACTCATTTTTCCTACTGTACTTTTACAGAAGTTTTTTTGCAGTGCACTCTCTTCGAAATAGAAAAGGAAAAGAGAAATTTCTGCATTGCCATGCATTATTCCGAAACTAACCTAGAATCGGCTTTTGACGGTTTTGATGACATATAGTAGGCTTTTGAATAAAATGACTAAATTCTGCGCTGACATTTTTCTAAATGTACTTTCAAATTTACTTAAATATAACTTTTAAAAAGTTGATTTTTTAAAATCTACCTACATTGAAAATTTTAACATTACAACATATTTTTTCTGTAACCCCTCCCCTAAAACATAGGTTGATTTTTTGTAATACCTTCTGTCCTTCTGATATAAGGTTTTAAAACCTTACTCAAAACATCTTCATTTATTTTAGTATTTAATCAAAACTAATTATGCGTAGTGCATAAGGAAATAGAATGGTTGAACCCCAGTGATTATCTTCTGTTACTTATTTATGCATTTAATTTTCTATTAAATAATTTTGAACTAAGTATTTATTTATGTTATGAGGATGAGAAGAGAGAGGAAAGGAGAGATGTCAAAAACTTAGCATTAAAAAAAAAGTCACAAATCAAGTATTTTAATCGTCATATAAACTTAAATACATTTTAAGACTATTCGGTATTTCTAATGTCTCTATTCCACATGGAAGTTGCCAGTTCTTTTGTAGAGTCCATCTTATTGTCAACCTGCAAGTATGTTTTAAGGTCATGGGTATAAAAGCGCGATTTGCAAGTTCCGGTAGAAGGTTTCTGACTGTCCATAGTATGACTTCAAAATTAGAAGCGTTGCAGTAACCCAATGATGCAAGTATATGTGGCTCAAACTGCGGGATTATTCGCAGCAGCAATCTCCCACAAAGTATCAGGGGTTCATAATGTGCAAAAAGCCAGCTGGTGAAGGTCGGGACAATCTCCCGGGATGCTTTTGGAATTACCGACAGAATGGACTGGATGACGCAAACCGTTACACCAAACCTATTTCCGAAGCTTATGTATCTGCACAATCTCCGGAGAGGAGTCTCTTCCGACAGTAATGCACCAAAGCTCAGGAACAGGTGAAGCAATGCAGGAGATTCGATAACAATAGCTAGTTCCGTGGGGTGGAGCCACATGTTCCGATGGAAAACCTCAATCTCCAGAACTCTATGGCAGTTGATCAGTACGCGTTGCTTGTAAGCATGACTGAGGAAAAACTGTGCAAATACGATTTCTTCCCGATTCATCAGCACAGAAGATGGATAAGCTGCATCTTCTGGATTCAGAAAACATCCCAAATGGGCATCAACTTGGTAAATATAAAGGATGAGTTTAGCTATGTATTCGCTGTCATTTATTTTCGAAAAGTAAGCTCGTTCCGCTATGTAGTGTAAAGTTTTCTTCCCGAATTCCTCAGATTGGCATCCAGACGAAATCCACCATTTCTCGTAAAGGTGTAATATCTTTAGTAAACTGTCCATTTTCAAAGCCTTACCCGGGTATTTCAAAATAAAATCTGTAATTTTAGCTGCATAATCATTTTGTAGAAAGACAGAATTTCTCGACAACTGAATAGATTGCATTTTACTTGGAGTACTGTAGCTTCAACTATCTGGTAAAAACATTCAAAAACTATTTTACACCAAATCTAGAAAGCTAGGCGTTTTGATTATGGAAAAGTGGTCATATAAGAAAATTATTGAAACATCAGTGGTTTACTTACATTTTGATTTTTGTTGATATAGTTTCACGAGCTATTGAGTTTTCACATAATAGTATTCATTGTCAATTTATTATTTAACTCATAGGCTACTATTGATTCAGTTAAAGTGATGAAACATCTATCATTAAAAATAATGTTAGGTGAATAGGTTCTTTACATCCATCTTGGTAGTATATGTTCAGAGTTTACTTAAAAAAAATAGCACATTGGTAATGACAAATGTTTTTTTTTGTTTGTTTGTCCACCCATCACTTCTCACCGGATGAGCCGATTTTCATGATCTTTTTTAATCGATCAAGGATGGTTTCCCATAGGTCCCTGTTTTTACTTGACCATACTCGGTAGAAGAGAAAAAGTTATGGGCATGTGATTTGTAGATTTCGTTGGTTCGTTTGAAATGAGTTCAATGACTAGCAACACAGAGTACTTTCAACAAGAACCTTTAATTTTCCAAGCTTCATTGGTTTATACATGCACTTCGGCGTCACAAAGGCTTCCTCTTCAGGCAAGATCTGATTGGCTACAACAGGGCATGTGGTATATTTTTTGGTTTTTCATCCATAATTTTTGACTAAATGAACCGATTTTGATGAATTTTTTCTTTAATCGATAGAGGATCGTCTAACTCAAACTCACACATCAATTTGACTACATTTGTTTTTTGTTTAGGAAAAACGTTACGAGTCAAAAATAAGTATTAAGTAAATAAGGCTTGGCTGGATTTTTACACGGTTTTATTTAACTTGATTTGTCACGGAAGTTTGTTACGCGGTTTTCAACCACTATTACTGCATAAACTACCTTCAAAGTTTGCGCACAAGCTTATCTTCGATGACAACACAATATTCCATCCATTTTATAATTTATTATAATGTTAATTAAGTAAAAAAATTAATAATTTTGGCTTTGAGGAAATTATCAGTTATTATTTGTCGAATGGCAACGATAGCTTTGTTTGGATAATGCAACGATGTTTTGAATTCTAAAATACTCAAATCATGTCGAAAAACGAAACTGCGAAATAAAACCGTGTAACTTAAAACATCTTTTTAATATGTAATTTATGATTCAACGAACAGACTACTTGAAATCAATGTACATAAATCTGTATCTACAATCTACATTCAAAACTAATTAAATGAATCGGTTTAAGAGCGCCTAAAAATGAAATGAAACAGTACACACACACACACACACACACACACACACAAAATATCATATATATATATATATATATATATATATATGCAGGGTTCTTATATACGGGGGGAAAAACACAAGGTGGGATTTCCAAAATTTTAGGTGGGATTTTTAAAATTTAAGTGCTAGCAAATTTTTTTTTGAGTGGGATTTCAAAAAATATTGAGGGAATCGCGCAATCGCGCGCCCTAGCGCGAACCCTGATATGTATTCAAAAATTAAAGAAATACGATTTATATAATTTAAAATTTGTAGCTTTGAATTTTCCAAATTTAATTCTTTGTTGTGAAAATTATTAATAACTATAAAACTCATTGCTAAAAAACACTGACTTGAATGAAAGCGACACACACACGGCATGAATGCATAACCTCCTCCTTTGTGAAGCCGGTTAAGAAAGGGTGCAGCACAATTACAAACATGAGATCCAAAAAGTTATTACACCGTCTGAGCACATAGTAATCACAGAAGCATATCTTAATGCTAATTCTAATATAGTCAAAAACAGCGCCCCCACGGGGAAAACATGAGCTGCTTTTGACAGTTTTGATTTTACATCAATTGTTGTTAATCCCCAATTTTTGGCTATTACAGTTTTTGACGTCACTTCCTAATATTCATTTCTGTATTTGTGAATAATTGTTAGTAGTTTTTAGGGGGTTGTGGAAAACTGCTTCCACGACTTTGAAATTTTGTTTTATTTAAATAAAAGTTCAATTTCTGAAAACGACTTTAATATTTTAATCTATATTTTTTTGAATTAATTTCAAAATTCTCTCCTTCTCCCCCACTGCCTGTTTTACGGAATTTCCTTAATTGCAAGCAAAATATATTTCATAGTGATATTTCGTATGATGGAATGGATAGCCGGATACATCAATGGGATTGTGGGGTTTTTATTTATACTTCATTATTTTAAAAGTAATTACATTATTATTTTAATTATTACTCCTATTATTTTATTTTTATTTATTTATTTTATGTTTTTTCTTCTTTTTTTGCTTTGCCTGCCGACTCAATCTATTCACCTTTGATTTTAAGGCATACTACTGATATGTGCACATGCAAGGATTCTTATGAACCCCTTTTCTCAGAAGAAAATTTTAGTTGTGCTGGTGAGATAGATGTATATTCTTAAATGAAAATAAATTAGAAAATGTTCATTCAAAATAAAATTTGGATTTGTTTTTCCGATTTTATTTTGAATACCATTTTTCTCATGTAAAATAGAAATTTTATAAAAACGATGGCTTCAGTCACAGTATATGCAAAAAATAATTGCTGCGCCTCCAAACATAATAACTCACAATGCCTCATTGCCTTTTACGCTGTCACGCTCCCGACACTACCCCGAGATTTGTTGAAAAGAGCGTTGTTCAAGAAGAAAACAGCTTTGCGAATGCGTTTCAGCATTTCGACCGATTGTTAAATTTTTTATGACTTACGTTGCAGCGATCTTTGCTATGTAAGCAGCTACAAGCAGTCTGGTCATCACTGCTACATTTCTCATCCTTTAAAGCATAGGTTTACAAACTTTTTTTTTTCGTGGACCCCTTGCCATTTTTTTGCTTTTCGCAGGCCTAGAGGTTATTCTAAAATAAGTCAGTTAGTGCAATACTTATATTCGAAAGTACTAAAACAGAGAAACTGAAGGTAGATTGAAACCTAAATCGTTCTAAAGCAGACGGAAGACAGCAAGATCTATGGAAATGTCACGTGAAAGTTGAGAAATATGTCAAGACAAAATTTTAAGAATTATTTTTCTTTATCAAACAAAATTTCACTTTTATGCCCCAAAATTTCCTGACGAGCTAATGCACATGATTGTAACTAATATCAAAAGTATAAGTTTTTACTTATTACAATTGCAAAGAGAAAATGGGTGCCTACTTGCAAAATTTATAATATATTTTAATTATACACTTAATTTGATATGTACTTATTATATAATTGTGTATAGTAAAAATTCATTGGCAAAATTTGCATTATGTGTATTGCGGATACAATATAATGATAGCTTGCTTAAAGAAGCTCCACAGACCCCTATTTACGTCTCATGCACCCCCAATTTTTTCCTTTGTTGACACGGAACTCTTGTAGGCCAGTATAGTTCGGCCAAGCAAGGATTATTGTTCAATATTATTGTTCAATATTGTTCAATTATTGTTCAATTATTGTTCAATATTCAGAGCAAGGATTGCTCAACTTCCTACTAAAACACACTAACATCTATATAAATAAAACCAAAAGTTTGTGTGTGTGTGTATGTGTGTGTGTGTGTGTGTGTGTGTGTCTGTCGATCGCCTCCTGGCGAGATGGAACGGGCCAGAAGTACGAAATTTTGGTTACAGGTACCTTGGGTCGGGTCCTCGTGCACCTCGAAGCGTTTTTCCTAAAATTCGAATTTGTTCTTTTTTTATTCCAATTTTAAGCAAAACTGTTTATTTTAAGAATATCTCATCGATGAAACGTCCCACGTTTTAGATTTTTGCAGCATATTGATGCCCGTAAAAAACTACACAAGATGATCTCCTTCTGAAGTTCGTAGAACAAATAGAACACGCCCAATATTCATTTAAAGTAGTTTTCGAACTTTAAAGCAAGGCTTACCTCTGAATTTATCTGCTCAATTTGCGTGTTTTCGCCAAAATAAATAGTACTTTTGTCGCCAACTAGATGATTTTTGTAAACGTAAGATTGAAAAAATGCTGTTTTATCGTTATTTATGCCGTTTTATGAGCGAAACAAATTCTAAAATTCATTTCATTTTTTAGCGTACTGCAGACGATTTGTAATTACTCCTTGAGGTTGATCCTTCTTTGTTTTTTGGCGATTTGCATGAAATCTTATGGTAGAGTGTCCGCTTTATAAGCGAACAAATTCTGAAAATTCATTTCATTTTTATGGATATTTTGTGGATTATTAACTGCATGCGATTTTTAATGTTGATTTTTCTTTCTTTTTTGACGATTTAATATTTATTTCTTCGATAAAAACTATGTTGGAAAATCTTCGATATCGCTTATTTTTGATGAAATTTAAAATTTCGCCAAGTAGTGATAACTTTTTAGTCGCTTCCTTCCAGTTAATTGTTCTCAATTTATTATTTTGCGCTTCATAACTTTTCCAAACCGCGCCCAATAATCCTTATCAGTAATATTGTTCTCATTTAATTCAATACATGATTTACACTGTAGGATCATGGCGTATTTCAAAATGCTTCCATTACTACAGTGCAATTTGGCGATCTTCTGCTTTATTTTAACTTTTTTACCTAGCGATTATTGGTCCCATATTTTACACAAGTGATTTTTTTTCTAACATTTATTTATTTTTTGTACTGTCTATTTGGCGCCATTTGGGAAGAATTTAGTTATGTCTTTCTATGAACTTAAATTTCACACGTCAGAATTGGTTCAGTACTACACATTTTGTAATTTAAATAAGCATTTGCCTTTTGAAATAATGCTTTCGTTTTTATCCGAACTTTATGAAAGTTCCATTCAATTGAATTTTGAGGAAATGTTTTGACGATTATGCAAAGGGGGATTTTCAGGAACGGGTGTCCTTATTTTGATGGGGAATTTAAGGTGGACTGCTGGGTAATTTTAGGAACAGTAGCTCTTGAAGGTCAGTATTATACTTTTAGTCACTGACGTCTTTATTCTAATGGATATTTTATGGGACTAATGTCATTATTCTATTAGGGATGTTTAGGAATAGTTGTCTTTATTGAAATGGGGGGCTTTAAAGAATGTTTTCTTTATTGTAGCAGAAATATTCAGTGAGAGTTGTTCTTGATCTGATGGAGATTTTTAGAAAGAATACTACTCTTTTTCTGATGGGAAATTTTAGATATATTGTGGTCGATATTTTAATTGCGATTTTTACGGGCTTTTGATATCATTTTAACACAATTATCTCTCTGCATATGTGCATTTGAGTTACTGTTTCCCTTACTCTAATGGCAATTTCTATGAACTTTTGTTATCATTTTAATGTGGATTTTTATGGTCTAATTTTCGGTCTAAAAGGAATTTTTCAAGGCTGTTCGCTTTAATGCAATCGGGATTTTTAATGAATTTTACTGTCTAAATAGGATTTTTATGGACTGTTGCCCCTCTCCTACTTGGATTTTTTGAGAAATTTTTTCGCTATACATTTACAACAGAATTTTGGACATGCGTCACTTGGTCTGCGAATGATGCAATTTTATCCCGCGCAACGCCGGGCATGTCAGCTAGTACAAAATAAATACAATGTAACCCAGATTTAACTATTGTCCATGGACTGTTAAACACTACTATTAAATCAAGGATATTGTTAAATCGAGGGAGATGTAACATTCCAGGTCTCGCGATAGTGATTTCGAACTCTTAGTCAGTAAATTAGCCAAATTTTAAAAGTGTTAGCCAAATTTTAAGAGTTTTAGCAGAAGAGTAACTTTAAAATCTTTGATGATGATTTTTTCTAAATAAAAAACTGTATTCAGAAGAAAAAGTATGATTTTTAAAACAAAATGCAATCACTTACATTTTTTTCACCGATCGAAATTTTGGAGCGTTTTCTGTTTGCCAATACTTTCGCCAAGTCAGAATTTATTTCACCGGATTTACAATTTGTCGCATTTGACGCTCTGGCGAATCTTTAGCGCTGGCCATGCATTCATCTTTTTCAATCAGAACTTAGAAAACTTTTCTCTAACTCGATAAAATCGTTAAATCGCGTGTCGTTTTTCGAAGTTATTATAATGTAGTTGAATTTTCTTTTCCATTTTGAAATTAAGAGTCAAGTGGACTAAGTAACAATTGAGTTTTTCGGTTAGTGTAATCGGGGTTTATGACTTTAAAGTAGTAACGTACAAATAAAGTTGACTGATATGAATAAAGTTGACTGATATGAGCTTTATTTGTACGCCAGATTCATGACTTATGTTTATTTAAGCATGGTTTATTATAATAAGGAACCATAAATATCCAATCTGACATGAAATGGTAATTGATTTTCATGGTTAAATATGAGGTTGCATTTTTCTTTCTGCAAGTGAGTGACATACTCCGATTTGGTGTTCTGTCATCGTTGTAAAATTAACTAATTTTGTCTTGAAAAACTATTTTTTACATGGAAATTTGACTATGTGGGCTACACTTATCTAGGATTACTATACGTCCACAATTTGAGTGATAGTGTGTGCCCTCATGCATTTTTGAATGAATTCGGTTGTCCGCATTTTTGGAACCATTTTTGAGTTTGTCGCCGTTGAGCCAGCAGTATAGTTACTTATACATCGTAATTGGAGCAAAATTTAAGAATTTTTGAGTTAGCTCGTAATTTTCCATTATTGTAACTACTTTTTAATTTTAAATGTATAATTCTTTTAATATTAATAGCATGAAAAGTAAAATCTAAAATTCATGTTTAATTTCTTTTCCTCCTGAAACTGAAAATGACTCAAATTTTTGACTCCAAACAGTATTTTTTAAACTTCAATGCTTTTTTTTGGGGGGTTATATGGTTAAAATATTGAAAATTTTTTGCAGTGTAATAAATGCTCATGTCTTTAATGAGATGATTGGATATAGTGAAGAAAAGTGTCTTTTTGCCTACTTTCCCACAAAAGTTAGAAAAAAGGTATGAAAGAAGGCTTTTACGTATAGAAAAAAATATCGTTAAAAATAAAGAAAAGTCAAAAATAAGTTAGTGAATAAAGATTGAAACTAGGGTTTTGAGATGAGGAAAAGCTTTAATTAGCGGATATATTAATTAAAAACGCAATTTTTTGACCCTTTTTATTTTATTTTTAACCGACTTCACAAAGGAAGGAGGTTATACATTCATATTGTATGTATGTCGTTTTTTTTTGTTTGTTTGTCCACTCATAACTTCTCACCGGATGAACCGATTTTCGTGATTTTTTTTTAATCGATCGAGGGTGGTTTCCCATAGGTCCCGTATCTTCGTTTGACCATACTAGATAATTAGAACAAAAGTTATGGGCAGAAATAGGGTCATTTTTTTAATTAGTTTTTCATCCGTAACTTTTGACTAAATGAACCGATTTTGATGACTTTTTCTTTAATAGATAGAGGGCCGTCAAACTCAAATATTGCTCATCCATTTGACTAGATTTGTTTTTAGAAAAAACGTTACGGGTGAAAAATAAGTATTTTTTTTTTTAATCGGAAAGGCTTGACTTGATTTTTCTTTGTTGGGAAAACTATTAATAAATATAAAACTCATTGTTGAAAAAGTTTTTGTTGCCATTGTGATATAATAATAAATGCAATTACAGTAAGATTTTGACTGAAGGCTTCTCTCAGGCAAAAATTAAATCCAATCAGTTTGTTTGCTAAAATCTACTTCAAAACGGAATTTTTCATACAAATGATTAGTTTTTAGTGTCATTCATTCAAAGAGGGTTTGCCCTTTGATATGGATTTTTTAAAAATAGAGTATTTATATAAAAAATGTATTTTATATAAATACTCTATTTTAAATAAATTATAAATAAATTAATTCTTTAAACAACATCGATGTGACTTTTAAACATAGTTTTTGAAGTCGGTGAAAAATTATGAGCCTAATTACCATTACACCATGCGCTACTTCATATTGCAACTGTTACAAAAATCTTTTGTAATCATGAATCAATTACAAATATAAATGGCCCAGAATTAGCAACAGTTCCAATATGAAGTAGCACATGGTGTAATGGTAATTAGGCTCATAATTTTGCACCGACTTCTACATCGATGTTGTTTAAAGAATTAATTTATTTTTCACTTTTCAGCGCAATTTATAATCTGAAGTCGGTTCTATTTTTTTTCCAAAAATTGTTTTATTGCATTGTTGCATCGTTCCAACAATATAAAATAATGCAGTCGTCATTTGAATTAAAATCAATATGCAGTTGCCATTGTGTAACAAATCAACGATACTAATAATCAACATTTCTAGCATTTTGAGTGAGGCTTCGCTGTATTTGCAATCTCCGTTAAATTTATTCCTTCTTTCTTTTTAATTTATTTATCGTCTGCTATCTAATAAAAACAATTTTTGTATTTTAACGGGGACTTTAACGGTTTCGTAACAAAAATTGAACGCCAAAAAATTCCTACTTTTTGGAAGCATTGTACTTCATTATTCTATGATTTTTAGGGACTGTTGCTCTTATTTAGGCTCGCGTGAAGGCCATTGCTTATTAATATTGGTCCGGGTCTGCATGTCTGTGTATGGATAGATAATAATGAACTTCAATCCGGGCTTACAACGATTTCGTAACAAAAATCGAACGCGGAAAAAAAAGAACTACTTTTTGGGAGCATTGTACTCAATTAATCTATGATTTTTAGGGACTGTTGCTCTTATTTAGTCTCGCGCGAAGGCCATTGCTTAGCATAAAAAATCGATTTAAAAAAAAAAAAAAAAAAAAAAGACGACTTTTTGGGTACTTCTGACCTTATATGTACTCCTTAGAAATTTTACAGAGACTATTAGCGTTATTTCAGAATTGTTTTCTTTATTTGTTTAGACCGTGAGACGCCGGGCGGCACGCCTAGTCTATATTTTATTTTTTGATTTGAACAATTCTTTGTTCAATTTTGAACGGTTCAAAAAATCTTAACACTAGGGAGATGTGTTTTATTAAAGTGATTTCAAGATTTTTCAAAGATATTCTAGAGCAGTGCTTTCCAAACTGGGTGTCGCGACACCCTGGGGTATCGCGTATTAGCATCAAGGGTGTCGCGAGATTGTAAAACGAATGAAGAGCTTATGATAAAATAATATCAAACATCCTTTTCTTGGTTCAGTGTAATCATAGATCACAAAACAAAACAATTTTGACATGTTTCCATTAATGTCTAAATGTGCAGTTAGTAGTGAAATACAACCATTGATTCATGACCATTTACTGCAATTGAAAGATAGGTTGCATGGATATTTTCCAACATTAGATATAAACCAGTATGACTGGATAAGAAACCCTTTTGTGCTTTCCAGCACTTGTGAGCTTCAACCGAGGAGGTTAAAGTCTCCGCTCCCTGACTTCAACTTGCTGAAGGGGTGCCAGGAATCAGATTTGTGCAACTTCTGGATTTCTATTCGGCATGATTATCCTCACCTAAGTAGGAGGACACTCTTCATTTTGCTGCAGTTTTCTACAACATATTCGTGTGAAAGTGCATTTTCTGTTATGACTCATACCAAAACAGTTAAACGTAGTAGTTTGAGAAAGTTAGATGAAGAAATGCGTGCGAATTTGTGTTACATCCGACCTATTATAAGACAGATTTGTAATGGCCGTCAAGCCCATGTGAGCCATTGGATTCTTGATAGTATTGGAAAATTTTGTATCTGTGAAAAAAGTGTTTAATCTATTAATTATACTGTACTTCCAATTCACATATAAAATAATTATTGCTTTAAAATACCGTATTTATGCTAATCTAATGCGCATCCCCATTTTAAAACTTTAAATAATAAAAAAATTGTTTGTCGGCGAATAAATTTGGTTGACGTCATCGGCGAACTGCTGACCAGTTTTGCACTCGAATCTAACGCGCACCCCAATTTTGAATACCCCAATTTTGAATACCCCATTTGCCCAAAAACGATGCGCATTAGATTCGCATAAATACGGTACCATTTGTTATGATGAAATCAAGTCTGCTTTATTAGCATCAGTGAAAGGATGTCTCGGTTAATTGTATGTACTGGAAGGGTGTCGCCATCAGGGAAAGTCTGGAAAGCTCTGTTCTAGAGTAATCCTGAAAATTCTTGAATTTCTAAAGGGCACCTAAGATTAGCTTTATATGTCCAGAAGTCGTTATATGAATTATGTGACTGTAGCAATCACTAAACAGAATAAAACTAAAAGTTTTTGAGAAACCTTCTTTTGAACCGACTTTACAAAGGAAGGAGTTAATACATTCGTACTTTACTTTATGTCTGTCGTTTTTTTTGTTTGTTTGTTTGTCCACTCATAACTTCTCGCCCGATGAACGGATTTTCATGATTTTTTTAAGGTTTTTTTTAGGGTGGTTTCCCATAGGTCCCATACCTTTCTTTGACCATATTTGATAATTAGGAAAAAAGTTATGGTCAGAAAGATACTAATTTTTTTGCTTTTTCATTCATAACTTTTGACTAAATGAACGGATTTTGATGAATTTTTCGTTAATAGATAGAGGGTCGTATAACTCAAATATTGCACATCAATTTGACTACATTTTTTCTTAAAAAAAAAAACCCTTACGGGTGAAAAATAAGTATTTTTTAATTTTAATTGGAAAGGCTTGGCTTAATAAAAAATGATTTTCATAAAACAATAGAACCGACTTTAGCTAAAAAGTGAAAAATAAATAAATTTTTAAACAACATCAAAGTGACTTTTAAACATAGGTTTAGAGGTCGATGCAGAATTAGGATAGGTAAAATATTTTGCAATCATGAATCAATTACAATTATATATTTTCCCCCAGAATTTGCAACAGTTCCAATATGAAGTAGCAAATGTAATGGTAATTAGACTCGTCATTTTGCACCGACTTTTGAAAAACTATGTTTCAAAGTCACGTCGATGTTGCTTAAAAAATTAACTTATTTTTCACTTTTTAGCGCAATTCATAATTTGAAGTCGGTTCTACTTTTTTTATAAAAATTATTTTATTTTATTCTTTTTAGTGTAACTACACTTTTATATAAATGCTCTATTAAAAAAAACTCCATATCAAAGGGCAAACCTTCTTTGAACGAATGCCACTAAAACCTATTCATTTGTATAATTAATTCCGTTTTAAAGGCGATTTTACCAAGCAAACTGATTGGATTTAATTTCTGCCTTAGAGAAAAGCCTGGAGTCAAATTCTGGCGATGATCTTAGATTGATTGCAAGAATGAAATTGCAATATCATATTAATTTCATTTTCCAGCCATGTTGAACTGTTGTCTCGCTAACCGAAAGAGAAGATTCACAATGAAATGAAGCTTCGCTAGCGGTACCATAGAGATGAAATCGTAGGTCATAATATTTTTAGTTAAATGAAACTTGTAAACCATACCTAAAAAACGTATGCACAATTTTGTTAGTATTCTTTATCGCCGGTTTATCACCAACGCCTAATTAAAAAAGTCAAATTGTAGCGTGTCATCATTCGCCACGTTATTTAAAGTCTCGATTAATAACGAAGTCCGTAAACTTTTCGTGGCGATATTTATTTAAATGCTATTGCTAAATCAAGGAAATTGTAAAATTGGGGAAACGGAACTTTTATCAAGTTCATTCTCGAATTTAAAAATTATTGCTAATTTGAGAAAAACTTTAAATCGAAAATATGCTTTATTATTGTTTTATCTTTATTAAACTGAACTATTTGAAAAAAAAAGTTTTATATTGAAACTAAGCTAACTTTATTCACCCGGAGTTGAGGAAACTGCTAATTGTTATTTTTGGGTCAAGGTAAGCCTTAAGAAATTGAACTAAAAAGCTCATAACTGGCGTTCTTATTGACTTAGAAACTTCGAACAAATTTCATCTTGTACAAAAAAATCTGCGCTTTCGATCGATATTATACTAATATGCGCAAGGTTTTTGTCACTCCCATATTTAGGATTTTTTTGTAAAATTTGCGTAAAATTGGAATAAAAAGGGAGCTACCTGTCGGATTTTTTTCTAACGGGTCTATGATTCGTCCTCTTGAATCACTCTGTCTATTGATGAAAACCGCATTCAAATCCGTTGCGTAGTTTAAAAGATCTCAGCGTACAGACACGGGAAGCGACTTTGTTTTATACTCTTTTAAGATTACAAAAGATTTTATCGGTCAGTCTATTATAATAAAGTATTTTTTTTCAAAGAATAGAACCGACCATTTAATTTTGTGTAGAACTTCTGCCGCCCAAAAGTACGCCTTTTAAAATATTCGCCCTTTTGATCATGCCATCAGTTCTCACACATACACATCAAAATTTCCACTCGAACGAAGTCGCGGGATCAGCTAGTCTATTTATAAATATGCAAAGACAGAATAGTTAAGAATCATTTTCTCCTCTGCTTTTCAACGGATTTTCTTACTCTTTGTTTGTTTAGTAATGAAGTGACGAGTTTTAGGGATATCAATTAAAAAATTTTGGAAACCGTTCATTATTAGTCAACTATTTCCCCTTTTCTTTCGTCAGGCAAGTCTCATTTATGATTGTACTGTTATATAGGTGAAGACAGCAGTTGCATCATGCCGTCGCCAAGGGACCGTCCATAATGATGTCACGCTTTTCCCCCATATATTTGACCCCCTCCTCCCCTTTGTCGCAAAATGTCACACTTCAACATACCCCCTCCCCCTTTGTCACATGCAAATCTATATTGCACCCGATGTCACACATCTTGTTGCCCCCTCCCCTCCCTTTGTCACAATGTGTCACACTTTCACGATTCCCCCCCCCTCGAAGCATGACATTTATGAATGACCCCAAGTGTGTGCGTATGCAAATATATACACACTTTTGTGTGTATATCAGAGGGCGGGGGCGCTAAAGCCTACTTGTCTTACCCCTGTTGGAAAATCACCTAGTTACGCCCCTGTACACAATAACGACAAATTCATCTCTAAAGGTTCGTCGTTTTGATGAGAACAATTCTATAAATCGCGTTCATAAACGACAAAATGGTAAAACTACTCGTATATATATTTAATAGTAGTTCAGCTAAATAGTTTGCATTTATCTCACAACGTTCCGAAAAGTCCCGAATTTAGCATCAAGTTATGGTAAACCACTCATATTTCTTTTACTAGATGGCAGCACTAACGAATGCATTGAAACAAAAAATCATCTAAAATGTGTCTAATCAATAACTAAATTATAAATGTAAAAGAGCATTTTCATGAGCTTTTATGTTGTGTCATTTTATTATTTTCAAATTTTAAAAATTTGAGGAGTGTATCGGTCAGTCTATTATAATAAAGTATTTTTTAAAAAAAAGAAAAGAATAGAAACGACCTCAAATTATAAATTGCCCTAAAAACTGAAATATAAATTTATTCTTTAAACAACATCGATGTGACTTTTAAAGACAGTTTTAAAAGTCTGTGAAAAATTAGGATGGAGTTAAGGAGTTAAATGAGTTAAATGAGAGTTTAATGGAGTTAAATGGAGGCGATAATGGCTTAAAAACCGCAACATTATGCGCTAATAAATCATTTTGTTTAAAGGGAGCGATCAAATGCCCACTTTTGGGCGTTAATTTCTGGGCGGTAAATATTTTGTCCTAGACGCAACTGTACACTACAGTCGTTTTCTAAGAATAAAGAACAATAACAAACTACACAAATTGTAACTAACCTAAGAACAATGTACTGTACTTAAACCGCGCACAAATATATAACTAACCTAACGATAATCTAATTACAAAAGAAAACAACTATCCTATTGTTTAAAAATAATAAAGAAGGATTAAATTCGCTTACATTCATTTAACGGAGATTGCAAATACAGCGATGTCTCATCAAAATGCTAGAAACCTCGATTATTATTATATTTTATTTGTTTAACAATGGCACCTGCATTGATTTGTTTGTTCACACGGCAACTGTAACAATTGTTGAAACGATGCAACAATGCAAATAAAATTAAAGTTAATTACCGTGAAAAATAATTTCAAACTACAGAGAAAAACGCTTATAACTTGCGGTTATAACATCTTTTCTAGCTAATTTAGAGGCTTCCAATTTTAGCACGAAGGGCAAAACTATATCTAGGATAATTTTTTATGGGCTTTTTAATGGTATCAAGCTCGAAAGGATGCGATAATTTCTTCCGATAGAAAAGGACTATTTTATGCAATTTTCGGTTCTCCGCTCCTTAGCGTGTTGATATAAACCTATAGCTATTCCCGACCAATGGGCTATCAAACACTGGAAGAATTTTTCAAATCGGACCAGTAGTTCCTGAGATTAGCGCGTTCAAACAAACAAACTCTTCAGCTTTATTAACCGACTTCACAAAGGAAGAAGGTTATACATTCATACTGTATGTATGTCGTTTTTTGTTTGTTTGTTTGTTTGTCCACTCATAACTTCGCACCGGATGAACCGATTTTATGATTTTTTTTAATCGATCGAGGGTGGTTTCCCATAGGTCCCGTACCTTCATTTGACCATATTCGATTCATAGAACAAAAGTAATGGGCAGAAATGTAGTACCTTTTTTGTTTTTTCATCCATAACTTTTGAGTAAATGAACCGATTTTGACGATTTTCCGTTTAATCGAAAGAGGGTCGTCTAACTCAAATATCGAACATAAATCTGACTACATTTGTTTTTTAGAAAAAACGTTGCGGGTGAAAAATAAGTATTTTTTTAAATTTTAATTGGAAAGGCTTTGCTTGATTTTTCTTTGTTGGGAAAACTATTAATAAATATAAAAGTCATTGTTTAAAAAGTGTTTGTTGCCATTGTGCTATAATATTAAAAGCAATTACAGCAAGAGTTTAGGCTTCTCTGTGGCAAAAATTAAATCCAATCAGTTTGTTTGCTAAAATCGACTTCAAAACGGAACTTTTAATGCAAATGATTAGTTTTTAGTGCCATTTATTCAAAGACGGTTTGCCCTTTGATATGGATTTTTTTAAAAAATGGAGCATTTATATAGGAAATGTATTTACACTAAAAAGAATAAAATAAAATAATTTTTATAAAAAATAGAACCGATTCCAAAATATAAATTGCTCTAAAAAGTGAAAAATAAATAAATTTTTTAAACAACATCGATGTGACTTTTAAACATAGTTTTAGAAGCCGGTGCAAAATTATGAGTCTAATTACACCATTTGCTACTTCATACTGGAACTGTTGCTAATTCTGGGAAAATATATATATTTGTAATTGGATTCATGATTACAAAAGATTTTATCTATCCTAATTTTGCACCGACTTCTAAAACTATGTTTTAAAGTCACATCGATGTTGTTTAAAGAATGAATTTATTTTTCTCTTTTTAGCGCAATTTATAATTTGAAATCGGTTCTGTTTGTTTATAAAAATTATTTTATAATATTAGTATAGACAAGGCTGAACTTAATCGTAACCGTTACTAATTAAACCGTAAACTGGATCAAGTTCAGCCTTGGTATAGATTATTGTTATGCCCTCAAATGTCATTAAAAGTTGAAAAATAAATTAGAAATGTGATCTATAACGCAGTGCTTTTTTCTGAACTGCAACACAGCAGGTACATGTAATATAGCGTGTGACAGAGGAGTTAAGAGGTCCGTTGAAGTGTGACATTTTGTGACAAAGGAAGGGAGGGAGTCAAATATATTGAAAGAAAAAAAAAGCCGTGATATCATTCATGAACTGTCCGTTATTCAATTTAGCGCCCCTAAAATCTGGCGCCTGGGCACAGCCCTCCCTAGTTACATCATTGAGCGTGTAGAAAATTGGAATCGAGTTGCAGACTTGACTACTCTCGTCGAGCTCGGAGGAAGAAGGAATGCCGCATCTGGTTACTTATCAAATTTATTTGGTATTTGGCGTTGTTGACTAAGTTTTACCGCGCTTTCGCTTATCTTTCTTACTGTCGCAACTGAAAGTGTCTAACGCGTGGCTGTAACTTTACGTACCAAATATGAAGTCTTTTGATTCATCACGCGTTTTATTCGGCATATTGCCTCATTTTTGTGTTGATTAAAACGTAAAACAGTAAGAGATATTCTTCAGAATATTTATCATTAAACTCTATTAACTTAGCTTCTAATCATCCTCAAATATTTCCTTTTAAACCAAATGTTTTGCATTACATTTCCTTTCATCACATTTAGAAAAGGGTGATTTAACAATGAGTAGTGATTAATTCAGAACTTCTTAAATAATTAATTTATGAAATCCTTCTTAATTAAATTTAAAAATTTAATTATTAAGGACTTCATACATTTAATCCATTATCACATTAAGTAACAGACATTTCCTTTTTCAAAAGAAAAAAAAATCTTGTCGCAAAGATATATAAAAAGCTGCATAAAATTCTATCAAAGAAACTAACGAAGCTGAAATATATTTTAATTAATCTGATATTGAAATCAAATTGAAATTACGATCGATGCTTCAACAATTAAGATTTAGCATTAGTAAAAAAAGACAAACATAAGTACAATACGATCAATGTCTAAACACTTGGATAAGATATTTTTAACCTTTATTTAGTTAAACTCTTAAAATGGAAAAATCTAGAGATTTCGAATTTGGAGTCCCGTACTGTACTAAATTCGCAGTTTAGAGTGGAAATTTATAATTCCATTTTGCGTCAGTATAATATTGTGACGGTTTCCCTTTTGCGTTTTCCGATTATAATTAAATAAGTGAAAAATAAAACACATCTATGCCTCTAAAATTCATCATCTTAAAAAGTATCTATTCATTTTTGCAGTTCCAAATCTGGTATGCCTTTGAATATTCTTCCTTTTGCAATTGAAAAATATAAGTATTGCAGACGAGGTGCATTTTCGCCGTAAAACCGTTTTCATTGTAACAGTACTACAACTGCAAAATAAACAACTTTACAGGGGTTGTCAGTCACCGGCTATTTTAACTCGAACACTCATTTCCCCCCGCTCCTGCTCATGTCCTACTAGGTCTCTTTTAAGACTCGTCCTGTATATATATATATACTAATATTGTAAAGCTGAAGAGTTTGTTTGCTTGAACGCGCTAATCTCAGAAACTACTGGTCCGATTTGAAAAATTCTTTCAGTGTTAGATAGCCTATTTATCGAGGAAGGCTATAGGCTATATATCATCACGCTAAGACCAATAGGAGCCGAGCGCCGAAAATTGCATAAAATAGTCCTTTTTATCGGAAGAAATTGTCGCATCCTTTCGAGCTTGATACCAATGAAAAGCGCGTAAAAAACTACTTCAGGAGGTTTTCGCTACGTGCTAAAATTCGAAGCCTCTAAATTAACTAGGAAAGAAGTTATAAGCGTTTTTCTTTGTAGTTTGAAATTATTTTTTCACGGAAATTAACTTTAATTTTATTCGACCCAGATAATGAACGTTTTATTTTATTTGCATTGTTGCAGCGTTTCAACAATTGCTTCAGTTGAGGTTTGAACAAACAAATCAATGCAGTTGCTATTGTTAAACAAATCAAATATAATAATAATCAACGTTTCTAGCATTTTAATGAGGCATTGCTGTATTTTCAAAATATAATTTAAGATAGACCGTGCAACGCCGGGCGTCGCAGCTAGTATATATATATATATATATATACATAAGTGATATATGCAGTAAAACCTGTAAAGTTGAACACCTGTCTAAGTTGACCACTAATGTGCTGCTCCGCAAGTGGTCAACTTACATAGGTTTCACTGCATATATCTGTGGTCTCGCAACTGTCCAGGAGACTATTATACAGGACACCACTTGCACAAACAACACATTTATTATCACAATGGACGAACACATTAGATTAAACATATAATAAACATTAACATCGAACACCACAATCATCGTACATCATCCATCGTATCTTCTACTCTTCAGAATGCAAAGCCATCTGCTTCCGCACTGCCGCGTGGCAGCGTAAGTCTCAATAACAGTACGCGCGCAAAGTAGTATATAGTTCAATGAGTTAATTGGGGAAAATTCTCACACATATATATATATATAGTCAAATTGTCCTAACAAGAGTGAAGGAACTGAGACAATATTGTTAAGGGTTCGTTGTAGTTTAAACAGGTGACTACCTCCTTGAACATTCAGTGCAATTTATTTTCAAGTTATTTACAGTATGGTTGGTCAGTTGGTGTCGTGTCCGTCATGAAGTCAAATGGATCCGTGGGCTCTAATCACAGCCTTTGCCAGCTCCACTATTTTGTCTGTGTAGACATCGCCTTCAAATGGATGTTCTCCGATGCTGTGGAGAGATGCTGGTATTCCTGGACGGTTGGAAATATGACTAGGGGAGAGCTCTTCACCAGGACAGTTTCTACATTTTACATATGTTCTGGTATTGTCTGCATTCATTTTCATGCCGTGCAAAGTGGCCTGTTCTCAATCTAGTAATTGTCTTTGTAATGTGTCTGTTGGCATTAATCTCGCATATTTGATGATTGACCTTGATGGTTTTCTCCTTAAGTCAGTATCGGGCTATGGCGTTGGCGTCATCAAAGGTAACCAGGCTTGTGGTGTTATAGTTTAAATCTATTGTGTGTGCCCCTTTAGCCGGTTCATCATCTGAATCATTGCCATCAATTCCTACGTGTGCAGGCATCCATTGCATGGTGCATGCTTTCTCCATTTCACAAATTGTCAGAGTATGTGCAGATCTTACAAGCACAGAGAAGTATCTCACAAAGTTCGCACATCACCGTAAAACCAACGGTAATCTCTTATTCACTTCTCAAATCCGAATAGAACCAAGAACGCATCTTGCAGCACAAAAAACTAAACTGAACTCGGATCACGTGACATGAGTAACCCAGAAATTCTAGCAAAAATTAGGATTAAAATAATAAATAAAGTGTGAAAGAAGGCTTAATGTATCGTAAAAATATAAAGAATTTGAAAAAGGGGTAAAGGTTTAAAAAACTTTCGGTCGGTCTGTCTGCCTCCCTAATAACTTTTGAGGGAATTGTCTGATTCGAAAGATCTCGGCGAGGAAATCTCATTTGCATATTTTACTCGTTGATTTGAACAGTTCAAAAAAATCAATGCACAGGAATTAGTTAGCATTATCAAAACCTTATTAAATAGTTACGATGCTAAAACAATAAATTAAAACTAAAATCAAAGTGAAAAACATATTTTACTCGTTGATTTGAACAGTTCAAAAAATCAATGTACAGGAATTAGTTAGCATTATCAGAACCTTATTAAATGGTTACGATGCTAAAACAATAAATTAAAACTAAAATCAAGTGAAAAACATATTTTACTCGTTGATTTGAACAGTTCAAAAAATCAATGCACAGGAATTAGTTAGCATTATCAGAACCTTATTAAATAGTTACTATGCTAAAGCATTAAATTAAAACTAAAATCAAAGTGAAAAACCCGTGCCAAATATTAAACGACATATTTTTCTATTTATGATACGAAGATTTTCGTTTTTAAATCAAACTAAATGCGAAGTTTTGTTGTTTGACTAAATCAAACATTGATGACTTGAAATAAAAGGTTTCCTTAAATTCATAAAAGTACTGATTGTGAAACAGAAGCAAAGTTCTGAAAGTACTCATGAGATAAATACATATTGCATAAGTCCGACAAAATTCATCTGAATATGAAAATGAATTTTATTCTTGATTTCCGGATAGAAAGATGTGTCAAATATACTAACATTTAAGTCATGTTAGAAAAGAGAAATCTTTATAGGACTTAGAAAATGTTTTCAGGAAGATCGAATACCCACTTTCCGAAAAGCGAGCAGTCAACTTTAATTTTAAAATCCTTTCCTATGATAAGGGTAAAAGATGAAAAATGACAACCGCGATTTTTAGAAAGAATTACCGCTGGGAGCTTAGCGAAAAATCCGAAAGGACTTTACTAAGCATTTGAAACAATTGAGAAAAAGTGCACCTGTATGCAGGGGTGCCCCGAACTTATATTTTAGGGAGGAGGGGGAAGGATTCGCAATTTCCTGAATGACTTTATGGAATCATAAACATCGCTGTATTTAGAGTTAAGGACTTATTGCTTGTGTACAGAATTATATATGATGCCTTCACTACTGTTGACTGTCATGACAAGCAACGAAGTAGATTGAGCCTGCAACTGAGCACAAACTGAAATTGATGGTTAAAGTTTTATCTCTTCTTATGTTTCTTTATTATTTCATTTCAAGTTTATACTAAGTAAGTCAACCAATGAGTGAGACCAAAAATTAAAATATTTTCACAAATAGAACGATAATAAAGGAATAGAAATAAAACATTTGAATTCAATTTAAAACATTCAGTTAGTAATAAATCAAAACCAATCCAAAGACCAGAAACTACTCTAAACAAAAGTATACATTCCAGCCTGCAGTTAGCGTAAATGGAAATGTTTTCATTTTTCCTGAGGCAATAACAGCAACATTATAAAATAGAGTCAATAGAAATATACAAAAATGAATTCACTTTAGCATATGTATCAATTTTTTATTTAAGTAAGTTTTCTTTCAGTCGGTGTTGTTAATCATTGTTCAGTTTATATATTTGAAACAAAATGATTATTCCTATAAGTCTATGTTCTTGTTTTATTTTCATCCAAACCTGATTATAAGCCGTGTTATGAAAAATGTTATTTTTGTATGACTTTAGTTAAGTGTAATACCAAGCATAAATTCTCATGCAAATTTATGATTCGATCGCATCTGTACGTCGTAGTCTCTCCTTGAATGCTCCAAACCATAGTTTTTCCAGCTGGAGCTGGCAATCTATAGAAAAAAAAATAGTCTCGTGGGAGGAATATACTTTTATTAAATGAATATATTTAAAATTACCATGAAGTATTGCAATATTCGGTATTTTATGATAAAATGTTGTAGGAAAGGGCCGCAAGACTCTTTATGCATTTTTTTCACACTTTGTAACCATTGGAGGAGTCTTTGGGGCTTGTTGAGAAATAAATAAATAACATACTATTACAACATTCATGCTTTTAACAAAGATTTAGTTCGCCATATATCTTTGAAAATTAACTGTTATTTCCCATATACAATTCCATAGGCTGATAATAACTAATAAGCTAGTTTCATTTGTATTACGAGTAAGTTAATCATGAATTTGAGTTCGGAAATGTAGGAATAGTTAAACTGAAACTCGAATCAGCAAATCAACCGAGAATGTCTTTGCTTGGCTGTCCGCTTATAAATACTCCATGTCCGAATCAAAGAGTTGAGCGCCACGTTGATTGGCTCATTTCGGATGCCATTTTCCGCATCAGCGGAGTCTTCATATTTCGGCTCTCGAATTGACCGGATACTCCCTCCGAACGATATTTGAGATTCCTTTGATTATTGAACATGAACACATTTAATTCTGGTGAATGTCATTCCCTGTATGTAGTGTAGCATTTCGTACATCCCCCCAACTTTCTGCAGGAGTTTTCAAAGTTACCAAAATCTTCCAATTTAAACGAATTTGTAATCTATGGTTCTTTTTGATTAAATGTGTTGTATCTCTCTTTTGTAAACTTTTTATGCCATGACTGGCTGTACCCGGCCACGCGTTGCTATGTCTCAGTCTGGTTCCATGGAAAAGCAAGAGAAAGCATATATTTCTAAAATATGTTTAATTTCACAATGCTTGTTGTTTCATTGTCTGAAAATATAGATTGTTTGGTTTACCACTTCTAGAACACGCAATATATAATGTCCACGGGAGAAGCAATCCGTGTCTAGATCTAAATTGCTCAATTTGATTGATTGGTCTTGAGCTTTATGTTTCTTTCACAATGCTTGCGGGTAATTTTTTTTGTCGTTCCATTGTCTGTGAAGATTTTGATATTGTGTGGCTCGGCACATTGAAAAATCCCAACATAAGCCTTATCGAAATAGAAGAAACCTAAACATTCTAAATTTAAAAAAATGCCATTAAAAATAAATCATCTTTGTTTTAAAGTTCCCCTTAATCATTAAGTGCAAAAATTCTAACAAAATACTTCAATACAAACAGAAAAAACACAAAATTTTTAAATCAAAATGAAAATAGCTAAATTAAACTATTGCCATTAAAAATAAGTAATCTTTGTTTTATATATAAATATATATATTACTGTATATGATTATATTTCCCAGTCCTGGGGAACAGTTGTACTCAAAATAGCTTGGTCTTTTTCGTCTCCTGGCATTTTGTCTTACAAAAACTGGTAGTCAAGCAGCAAACCAGATATTTTTTTTTGCCAGTATCAATTCTCGTTTTTTAAAAAACTGGTAGATAGAAAAGCGTCGTGATAATTAACATTAAAAAGCGAAATAATTAAGTCAAAATCAAAAGTGATACATAAAAACACGCACGTATTCGAACGCAATGTTCTGGCAAAATTTCAAAGCAATAGGTGAAGTACTTTCGGAAATTTGAGGTTATGAACAAACGAACACTTACATTTTTATTTATATATATCGATAGAAAAAAAACAATATGAAGTAAAATTTGGAACAGCAAAAGCAATGGTCCTATCTTTTAATAACCTTTTTTTTCTGAGGGGAATGTTTGAAGCTATTTGAAAAGATTTTTTTTTTCTAAGCTCTGTAAAAAAAATATTAGTTTAACTTCGTACTGCTATTTTTCTATATAGTTCCCTTGCTATGTGCTCTAAAATATAAGTTGTTAATTTGTGCTTGAAGTCTTCAAGAAAATCTAAGCATTGAACTGTTCTGTAAACTTAAATTCAAATGATAGGTCGCTTCGAAATATTTAATTGCCTTTTAGATATCAAAAGGCGATTGATTTGAGATTCCGTAAGCAGCTTCACTCGTGGATAGGTACAAGAAATTCTAAAGTATTTGAAACTCGCCAGCCAATCAGCTTCAAAGGAACATGGATGGGGGCACCAGAGAAGTCATTTCATGCTTGATATGAGTGGAGATTAACGATTCTCCAAAATCAGGCGAAATCTATTTCAAATTAATTATTTTTTTCAATGTTAATATTGAGTTCTATCTTGCTAGTCTAATAAATCTATTTCTTACTATGGAATGTGTTTAAGTAAATGATGTGATTGGAATTGGGACATTCTCAAATTCTCTCTCTCTCTCTCCCCCCCCCCCCCATGTTTTCATTCTCCAGAAATCAAGAAGAAAATGCCAATGTGCTTCAACATTTTTTACATTTAAAGAAAAACTAATTTATTTAAATATTAGGTTGCCATAAACCATTCCTCAAGTTTCAATATATCTATCTTATCGTGAAGTAGAAGACTTCCAAAAAAGGGTGATAAGTGAGAAGATACTGTTCTAACCAATTTTCAGGTGTAAGTTTTAAGTACAGTTTCAGGTGTTCCAGAGCACACCTAGTGAAAACAAAACTTGATTATGCAAGTGGACGGCAGAGAGAGGAATAAACATATGAACTTTTACCGAGAAAGCAACACAATTTTAATATACTTGCCAACTTCAAAGAGCGGAAAATTTGAACATCGCTGTCAGGGTAATGTTTGTAGAAATAGCTGGAAATTCTCATCCGACGACCATTTTAACCCTTTCACTATTTTAACGAGTCTGACTCGTGATGAAAATTTTAGGCCAAACTTGAATATCACGAGTCTGGCTCGTTGTTTAATTTTATGTCAAACGTGGATATCACGAGTTTGGACTGTAAGCGACATTTCGGGCCGAACATGAATATCACGAGCCGTATTAGTGGTCTTAATCTCGGGCTAAACAAGAACGTCTGAATGAGCTCCTATCTCTTTTTTTCTCTCTTCTTTACATGAATAGGTATTTTATATCTTGGTCTCTAATGCAGCTTACGTGCTATTTTGTTCTCCGCTTCAGCTCTTTTTTTGACCATTGGGGGCATAAGTTGGGCACGGCTTGTTCCAAATTTCAGCGTAGTGGAAGGGGTTAAGTTCATTTGAAGATGTAGGATTGTTTTATTTGACTATGACCTTGAAATGATCCCATTAACAACGATTCAAGTCAAAGGAATAAAGGGGAAATCTTTGCTATCTCCATTGTTTGGGAAAATCAAGAGTACCGAGATTTCCCCCTAAACGTTCAATGCGCAATGCCTCCCAAACGTTTTTAAATCTTATGTGTTCGATTCAAACAGGCAGCATGACGCACAAATCCATTTTACTTCGCATTTCTCGAGATAATGACGGTTTTGGTTGGGTTATTTTGAGATACGGTACGGACTGTGTTCGGCACACTCCAATCTGTGATCCGGTTCAGTACAAAATAGCACGTTGAATGCTCATCGTAACTGTAGTTAGCCCTTTTTTATTTCTTGCAGTATTGAAACAGGTAGAATGTGTAAAAAAAGTCATTTATATTCGTACATTATGCGACTTTTGAGCTTAACTAAACGACTTATAACTAATGAAAATTTTTGTATATTTTAACATACAGAAAAGCTCTTACCCTGCCTTGTCAAAATCTTGTAAACATCCTGACATGGGCGAGCCATCCAGTATATTCAATGAACATAGTTTTTAGGTGAAGGTTTGAATCATTCTCTTTAACAGGCCGTGTACTATTTCAGAATAAAAAAGTGTTTTTATATCCGATGCATTATTTCCTATTGTTTACTCTGTATAAACAAAATTGTTTTGCAAATCGAAATCACGCCTCATAAATGAATAGAACCAATAAAAGCCATTCACGTAGAAAACAAAACAACAAATCAATTACGCAAATTAACTAAGGGAAAAGAAAGTTTGAAATCACATTTCATGTTTTTAAACGGAGACACACTATGTGTAATAATGCTTTCGTTTAAAAAACTCGTATATGTAGTTATATGAAGGTATAATAAATCATGCTAATGATGGAAAAAAAAAGTTTCGAAATTTAAACTCAGCTTGGGGAACTTACAGATACGTAACTGATCATAACAATAATTTTTCATGCTTTGAATCTATATAAGCTTGTTCGCAAATAATAGCTTTTGTGAGTGAAGAGGGATCTCTTTTTAATTTAGATTCCTCTCCGCCAGGGACCTGGCAAGATCGGAAATCAAATTTCTGATATCATTGATTTAATTCAGTTCAACTTTGCAAGATCGATTGTGTATCGGAAATGACAGAATAATGTTGAGATTTATGTTGCAATGTTTCTCTTTTTTGTTCGAAGTTGGAATGAGTCCCGCAACACACATTTTTGGAGGACAAATGGAATGGAAGCTTCATATTCCCCATCTATGTAGACAGGAAATGGGGAACGTTAACGGGAAGTGAGCAAATGGAATCAGCTTCGTCAAAATGTGCTGTAATGGTGTGGAAGTAAGCAAAAGTCTTTTCTAGAGAAGTTTCCGCAATCTACTTAGTCTTGATAGGGCACAGTGTTGACTTGCAAAAATAATTTATAGATGAGATCGAAAGTTCAGTTTTATTGATATAAAATTACTTTTCTGTTACTCCTATAATTCAACAGTTTATTGATATATGTAATATTCATGATGTTATTTATTGAGTGGAGCATTGATGTAAATATTTTGAACCTTTAGTTTAAATGTTTTAAAAGAATTTCCTTGTATAATGTAGAAATAGAAAATAATTTAGGGAATAAGATGATATTTTCTGAAAAAATAGAAAAAATTATCTCAGTTTTCTAAAATTTTATTTTACTTTGAGCTGATATAAACTACGTCAGATAGAATCTGTTCGAAAACTATAGAATAAATAGAACAAGAGTTATTGTCCCAAAACGCGTGTCTCCCTTAACAAAAGAATTATCGTCAAATAAAGATTTTGGAAAAAAGCAATTCCAATAATGCATTACTGTAAAACTAAGCCACTGAGTTTCAATTTAAACGCAATTGTTAAATTTATGCAACCAGTTTTCTTATCTTTTAACATGTATGAGGCTGATTTCGCCAAAAGGGTCCTTCCATGTGCGTTCAACACAAGGTTAAAATCTCACTACCTCAGATTTTCTTGAAAGTTGGCACTACTTGGGAAAGTAATGAAATTTTACAGAGACATGTGTGCTCGTTTTTTATTTAGAGTTGCAAAGATCGACTTAAAGTAGAAGATGGCAAATTGCGAAGTACTCTAGAACAGTTGTTTTTCAAGCTACTTTTACTTCGTGAACCCCTTTTCAAATGCGAAAAAGAAAATGGCGAACCCCCTTCTGCACTCGTTAGTAACGGGTGACAAAACTATAAAATTTCCCAGCACATTTATTTTCCATGTTCCACAATAGTTCATAACAAGATTGAAAATATAATTGCAAAACATATAAGTGTAAATAAAAACTAAAATTCCTTTTTCATTATTTGTTATTTTTGTATTATTAACGGGACAGTAAACATATGTATTCGCAAAAAATATCTTTAAAAATTATTTTCCTAATAATGCGAAAAAGGTGTAGAATGGCATGAGAAATAGAAGAACAAAATTTTGAAACAATAAATATCGTTCGGTTCCCACGCTCTTGTTGAAATATACAAAATTCGCAAAAGGGGAACTGAAATGCGATAAAAGTGAGTACAAGATTTAAAATGAATGTAAAACTATCTTCCGGTTCCACTTTGCGTTCTGTATCCGAAAAATTAGCTGAAAATAATGTAAAGTTTTACATTTTAGTAAATTTTCATATATTTGAGTCTTTCTTCGCGTTAAGGAGGAAGTGAGAAACGGTAGGAGAATCGTGCATTCAAAATTTAAAAAAAAAAAAAATAAAGAATATCTTTCGATACCACTTTTGTGATTCAGATTTTCGAAATCAGGTAACAGTAGAAATAGGTGCATTTTAAATTTTGTGCGCATTCTTCTTATGCCAGTCCACAACTTTTACGCATTATCGCGAAAACAATTTACTTTCAAAAAATCATTTTTAAACTCCGTTCCTAATATCATTGTAAATTTGTTATTTCGTCTTTCTTTAACGTTAGCAATTAAAACTCAGCCACTTCAATATTATTTCCGTTTTACAACTCCTCTGCACTAACGAATCTACTTCCACTGGTCGCGACAGAGAAAATTCGGGTCCGTTTCCGGACCCTTCACAAAATTCCATCCAATCGAAACGGACATCGCACGAAATTCTAATCAATTAAAACGTACACTTCACGAAATTCTAATCAATTAAAACGTACACTGCACGAAATTCTAATCAATTAAAACGTACACTTCACGAAATTCTAATCAATTAAAACGGACACTTCACAAAATTCCAAGTAATCAAACATCACACTTTTCATAGAATTATTTATTAAATAAGCAGCAAATAATGATAAAATTATTTTTCACCATAAGTTTAAAAATTTTGAGTTTTCACAAAATTATTTCATTTTTCACAAAAATCTTTTCAAAATTTACAAAAATAGGGCTCTGTTAAAAATACTGGATCGACCCCGGACCTTCACTTTGAAAAATTATGCTTTGTCCTTACTGCATTACTGAAACACATTTAGGACTAAAAGGTACAACGGCAGAAGGCTACTAGGCGGTACCACTAAGAAGAAATTAAAAGTCTCACTGACGATTCTACTTCATCTATTAAAATTATAGATCGTCTTTTTTGTCGTACATTACTGAAATGAAATTTTACATTAACAGAAAGATGCAATCAGCCAATAGGTGTCTGCCATGCACAAAAAATATTGAGATTTGCTTAGACGATATGGGGCGTCGTCTGACAGCTGTGTTGCTGAATCATGGGAACCATATTGAGCACTTGTACGTTGACTCGTTATTCGCTGTAATATGACGTGTGCAATATCTAAGGCATTCGTTAGGAAAAAGTTAAAAAATCTCAAATTTATTTATTTTTTCTCTTCATAAAAAAATCGTTTTTCCTTCCATTTGTTAGGTGCCACCGCATCTTTTTATCTTTATTCCCCTTTCTTTTAGCCCCTACGTTAGGAGTCATTTTCTTAATGCTATGAAACATTCGGACTTTTAAAAATTCCAACTCATTAATAATGTATAATCTAAGCAAAAATTTAATTTCGGGTCGCATTATTGTCATCATATTCAAACTGATGGAAACTAAACCACGGCCCCAAAATATTAGTAGGAAAAGCAGCAAAAATCTAAACATACTTTATGCTCCCGACTGCACTTTTCCACGTCCACGAAAAAAGGGTTCACAATTATGAAATCCTGTTTTTTACTTGAATGATTTATCTCACTTCCGCGTTTTGGCCGCGAGTTATGTATCCCAAGATGCTCCAATCCAATTCCGCCCACATTTCGATGTGTACATTATAAATGTATCATCCGATATAATCTCCGAAGAAATAACTTTCTCCGCGCGGGATTTGATTCTCGGTAAGTCTCGGGAGGATTATTCTGTTTACGTTCCAGGGAAATCTTTTCACGGCTCCGCGTGAAAGGATTTCTACGCGAGATTAGCCGCTCGGAGTAAGAGGAAATGAAAATATTGTTGTATACTTTGGCGTATCATCGCGTTAGAGAGTTTACACTTTGCTGTCGGTTCCGCGTTTGGGAATTTCCGAGACGGGTTAAAACTAAAAGCTCATATTTGCGATTGTCCAGCGGACGTAAGGATGGACTTTGGGTCTTCAGGGAGCACGAGCCTCCAAAATTTGTCGCAAAAGAATAAATGGCATTAATTCCACCTGTAAAAAGTTACGTTTTAATATTTTATATATATATATATATATATATATAAAGGTAATGATAAGTCATGCTATAAAAACAAAATAAATTACTGCAGTATATTCTTTGCCTTTTGGTTATTGACGATGGCATGAATAAATATTGTTATTTTTAACCAACCAGGCACTTAAATGATCAACTACCATACACGTCGTGATAAAAAGGGATCAATACAGATTTTAATCTCCTTTTGAAATGTAAAGAAAAAAAGGATTGGACACAATATTGAAATAGAACTAGAGATTTAAAAGTCTCCTGAAAAACCCCGAAACAGCCCCGTTTTTCATCAAACACCCGGAAAAAACCCTAGCTTGAAAGTTTTATTAGTTAAGAAAAATAAATTAGTATTCTGAATTTCGCTTTTTATGCTTTCAATGGAAAAATATTATTAAACTAATTATACATTTATAAATAAGGGGTAGTTGTAAAAGTTAAAGGTTACAATTGTTACAAAAAATCTGAAATTATGCTCAAAATAAAAGGTATAAGCAACTAGACAGCTGACAATTAACAGTTTAATAGTAATGAATAATGCAAAAATCGAAAATGCTTCACAAAAAGGGAAACACGGCGTTACCGTCAAAATGAGGATGTATGGTAACCCTAATTTTATCAGAACGTCTGGTCACGATTTTCGTTCTCTTTTATTTCTCCAAAACAAAAGAAGAGGAAAAAAAAAAGAGATTTTACTCTACCATTGTCATGTTGAATTGAAACTGAATATATAGAACTGCAGCAAAACGCGGAAGAACAGCTAAATGGGTGAGATTTTAATACACACCATTTACTCAACTATTTGCTAATCCTGCTCATTTACCTAACGTGATTTGGAAAAGTTGTTAGAAATATTCATATAGTGCAACAAACATTTACATGATTATAGTAATGGGAAGGAAAATCCCATGTACATAAATGTTTACACGTGTGAACGCTTAAATTAATCTATCTTTGATATAAACCAAAAAAAAGGAAAAATCTGTTACATATTTCTTGGAAAGGAAAATTTGACCAGAAAATCCAGTATCATGAAACAAGACATGCTATAATTCAGTGAGCACATCGGAGCTAATAGCCTTTCCCCTACAGCGAGCAGTGGAATTAATTGAGTTCACTAATTCGATTGTTTCTTGGGGCTGCATAATGAGATTTTAAAAGCTTTTCCAGTTTGATGAGGGTTTGTGAAAAGAGGCAAATGGATTTCACTCTCTTTTAGAAGTGGCGGGAGTTTGGTATTTGCTTTTAAAAAAGAGTTTATTTCCTAAAAATTCACCTCAGGAAAGTAGAAACATGGTTTTCCAGGCATGTATTCAAAGGTCACGAGCTCCAAGTACTGTGACTTCGGTTATGGTTTTATTTAGTATGTGCAAGAGCAACAGTGGGTCTATTAGTTGTTGCCAGAAGTATGGCAAACTAGTAAAATCATCTGGAGCTGTCCGTTACAATAGTAATTAGTAATATTGAGTAAGAAAAATCAGTTCCACATGGCAAAGTAAAAATAAATAAATATTCATAAGGAAATAAACCTCACTATGTCCACTGTCAAATGAGAAATCCAATTAACCTTTAAGTTACGGCGCTCGAGCTCCCGAAATTCATCCATACAACGGCAAAACTGCGGTTTTTTTTCCCCCTCAGTGTGACCACGGGGGCCCTTAACTCCCATTATACCTCTTCTGAGTGTGATTGACTTCATTAGAAGGGTTGCCAAAATATAAACTTTCATTACTCAGTTGCTATTTTTTTGCTCCCAATCGCCAATTCGAAGTAATTATATGATTTCTAAAGTCAATTTCCGAAAGAAAGTAAAAAAGGAAGATATGAAAATAATAATAATAATTTCGGAAACATGTAGTTTAAATGAGGAAAGAAAAAATCTGCAACTTATTATTGAAGTCTAATGTGAGTTTCCCTATGTTTGTCTAAAAAATTTTGCTAAGCTAATAAGGCAATCAAAATTTCTGTAAAATTAGAGTTAAAATTGACAATAAAAGTGCTGTTCCATACAGTGGCGTACGCAGAATTTTTTCAAGGGGGGGGGGGGGGTTCATAATGTTCTGAAACTACTAAAAGAAATTCGAGTATGTAATAAAGCACTATTATTTAGGGCTCAAGGGGGGGGTTTAAACCCCTAAACCCCCCTTGCGTACGCCACTGGTTCCATATAGTTGAATAGTAGTGACCTTTCATTGTTTTAGAGCATCAATATATATATATTTTTGCGATTTTTCTGCTCTGTGACATTTGATTTGCTTTCTTTCGGAACTTGTACATAATTTGCCTAGATTTCGACAAACATCTCAGGTGCGAAGTCATGACAGCATTTTATATTAAACATCTGCAACATACATTGTCAACAACTTCAATAAACAAGTAAAACATTTTAAGTATACTATTAGTACACGAATTCTATAATTCGCAGCGCTTTATTCCTCCCCGCACCCTCCGTAATAGATTATTATTTTTCTCCTAAGTTAACATCTTGCTTTACGTGGTATTTCATGATAAGAATATGAAACGATCACAAACTGAACAAGGAAGTAAAGTATCTCCTCATTGCTGAAACTGATATCCTTATAACGGATTTACTGTATCCTAATTCACTTAAAAATTGCAGGTATGAATAGACAATTTTCCTTTGCTATTTTCAATACAATGACTTGTTGATTTACTCATATAGCAACTGGAAAGCGGTCATTCACCGAAGATAATCAGAAGGCGCTTCAAACTGTCTGTTGTACTCTTAACAAACTCCTGTCTGCCGATGGCTCCGGGGGGAGGTCCTTCGTTAACAAAAGCAAGACCGAATGTCCAGCTATTGTACTTGCATTCCCCTCACAATCACTTCAACTCTTTTACTTATTTTTAGTTGAATGCACTTATCGGAATGTATGACATGGGGTGGACTCTTATTATTTCGACTTCAACACGCGTAGTGTACATGTGGATTTTATTAGGAAACCAAGAAAGAAATATAAACATAGAATGTTACCTCCAGCGCATCGAGCTGCTAATTGGATTATAACACAGGGCGGCAGAGCTCTGAGCGCGACAGAATAACTCTTTTTAAAATTAATACCAAAAGATGACAAATATTAAAAATTTTAATCCGGCCCGTCATTTCAATATTTTCTACGGGGGGAGGGGAGAAAGGTAACTAGGTCATTTTCTAACTGGGGGAAGCCCAGGATTTAGCGCCCCCTGCCCCCTTATATGCAAAAAAAAGTGTATATTTAGGTTAAACCCACACATTTAGTCAATTTAGCTCCCCTAAAATAATCTGGCGTTCGGGCATGTGCCCCGTCTGCCCCCCTCTAGTCACGTCTCTTGGGAGGGGTGAGCAAAGGAAATATATTAAATTTATAGATAAAAAGCAAGAACACGTAATAACACGTAAACACACGTATAAATACATTATGTATCTAAAAGTCAGGTCGCCATGCCCCCCCCCCCCCCCCGAGATCGTTTAAGTGATTGCCTACGTTTTAGTGAGTATTTATATGACCATAATAAATGTTATCCGACGAATATGTGTGTCTAAACCACAAACATTCCAAATACTCGCCAGACAGTAAATCAACGCAGCGTATTTCGCCAAGACTAGTCGTGAGGACAGGAAATGCTAATAACTCTCAGTAATTTCCACACCTCCTGGTGATTTCCTTCCGCTCAGGAAGGGGACGAAAGGTCTGGTACATATGCTGTACCGCAGCCGTAAGGAAGGCCAAACTATTCTGCGGTACATATGCTGTACCGCCGTAATCTAAAGGTTAACAACCGAAAATTCGAGTAAACAAAAAATACAGTGAAACTTCTATAGCAGATATCACTGGGACTAAAATATTTTTCCGTAATAAAGGGAAGTAATAAAGGGGTGTCCGCAGAGAGGGTTTTTTTTTTGTTTCTGATTATGTGAACTATTTTTCAGTGCAACTGTATTTATATATTACATTTTTGTACCTAAATAACTTTTTGTGAACTACTTTTTAAAAAAAAGTGTATGGAATAAACTATCTTGAAAAGTTCTTATCCAAATTTATAAGTTAATGAAACATAATGATGTTAGTCATTCACGTTTTCTTATTCCGATACTAGACAAGAGGTAAATATTATTAGATTCTGAACTTCATGCGGAGTTTTTTTTCTTTTCTCAGCATCTATTTATTACCCATTCTATCACAAAAAAAGCATGTTTTCTTTTAAGATGCAATTAATCTGTGTTTATCCAACACCAAATGTATCAGCAATGTAATGTATCAATAAATCAGTAAAAGTATCAGTACGATGTTTTTTGTAATTAGTAATTATTTTCCAAAACTTATTTCGTTTCTTTTTTCGGCTGAACACAGACGCTTAGCTTTCAGCTGTTCCAAGGATACTGGAAAACTGACAGCTTTTGCTGTTAAGTCGTGTTTTTACAAGTTGTAACACTATTAAAAATATTGACTGTATGACGCTTCAGAGGTGCATAATTTGGCAGTTGTCTGAAACTAAATAAGGTAATAGGAAGAAACAAGTTGAAAAGCTAAAAAACAGTTATTGTTGAAAAGCCTAAAAAGTTTTGCACACTTGGTAAAAAGTGAAAGTTTTAAGCAATGTTTTAAATAGTTTACTTTCTTAACTACTCGTATAATTTGCTTCGAACTTTGATTCCCAAAATAGAAAAGATGGACTTGATATACATCTTGTAAGATCCACTGCAATGCCGCTATCAACTGGCCAGGCTTCAACAGGGAAAATTTATATCTCACCTTTTCGCTGATACAGTCACATGTTTCATCGAATTAGGCCAAATAAGGGGCCGTTCATAAATGATGTCACGCTTTTTTCCCATATATTTGACCCCCCTCCCCTTCCCTTGTCACACTTTGTCACAATTTCACGAACCCCCCTCACGAATTAACAATTTAAGGTGTAAAAATTGCAAGTAGTTTTGTTATTATTTCAAAAAATTCTAATGGGCTGCTGTTGGCTTCCACCAACAGCAGACCTAGTGAGGTCCCGAGATATTGGTATCATCTCTTTCAGCTGCACCGCAATGAGTGTGGTACCATCGCCGCAGTTTTGTCATTATTAACAGTCATATTTTTGCTCCTGCACTAATAATCGACTTACTCTTTACTGCAATTTTCCTGCACTGCTCCATAACAAAAACTTATCAGAAAATTTCAATCAAATAACTTTTAATGATTCACTGACAACATGCGAAGTTCATTTGTATGCACAGTAACAAAACATATACGTTGAAAAATTGATTGTTTTTCATAAGAATATTGAGTAAAAGAACAATGCCACACTTAAAAGGTTAGCAAGCCTATGCGCGCGTTTTGAATAAGCATTACGAATAAGTAATTTTTCCTCCTCGAAAAAACATACAATATGAAGTTGACGAAAGCTTAAAATTCGATTACAATATTTTAAAGCTTGAAAGCAGTTAAATGTAAATTCCAATTTAACATCTCTATGCTATTTTCCGGAAGGAAAGAAACTAAATGGCGGAATTTTTAAAGAAAGAAAATTAGCTTCAGAAGCATAAGATGAAAAAAAAAAAAAGATTTTAATTTAACTTCATTTAAAGTGCACTTACTAAATGTTTCATTTAAAGATCAATTTTTTTCCTATTTATGTTTAAAGAGATAAAGGTACTCGCACAACACGAAGTTAAATATGTTTTTTCCCCTCGAATTTAAGTACGTGTTTTTAGTTTAAATCTGAAATAAAAAAGATTCATTCTTATTTAGCTAGTATTAACATTTTAAGAATGTTAATGAAGTAATGGATTTCTTTTTGCTTCCGGAAGATAACCATTGTTTCGTCCTTTCAAAAGGCTTAAAGACTTAAAAGAAATGAACGTGGTATTAACGCATTTTAAATACTCACTGAGATTTCAATTTAATTAACGCATTTGACACAATTAGCTTTTTAGTGAAAGTATTTTTTCATGGACGGTCATTTTAATTGCAAATTCGATAAAATTTTCTTTAAAAATAACGGCTATTTTAGATTTTTTTTTGTACTTTGCTCACTACACTAAGAAGTACGGTTTATCGTTTTCTTCTTAGTTAAGTCACTATAAAAAAGTCAAAAAAGGTTTTTAGTAACAAAAAGCAGCTTGCCGTAGTTTTCTTAACTTTGTCGTATGAAATTTTCTTCTGTTATAAAATAATTGTTATTATAAATTTCTACTGTAAATTGAACAGATTTCAGTTTCGTTAAAGGTATTAGATAATAAGTTTAATTTAAATTATGAATGAATATTTTATAAAATAAAAAACTTAAGAATGACAATGATCATAAAAGAAGTAAATAAATTGCAAAATAAATGAATTAATAAAGAAAAACAATATAAAAACTAATCAATTGTGAACATATATAATAGCTAAAGCTTCATTGGCTATCGTTCTGCTTGACATGCCTCAAGCTTCTTCAAATCACGAATGAAGTACCGTGATAAAACCGGAGACATGTTAGGCGATACGTTAGCTACAAACATCTTGGATGGAAAACGAAATATAAGTCCGGAGTGATGCGGCTTTGTACCGAACGTAGTAGGAGGTAAAATAGGTGAGAAGGCGCGGTCGGAGAGATTGGACAATTACAATTTTGGATGGAAGTGGAGGTATGAGGACACCGCGATTTCAGGTAGTAGAACTTGAATTCATAAGTTTTTTTCTCTGAAAACGAATGATACAACCTCGTTTTTATTTCCTGTTTTGAAAATGTAATTGTTTAAATTTTCATTTCTGTTCCTCTGCTTTTCATTGCGATCAGAGTACTTCAATATGCCTTTTAAGCAGACTTTTTTTCGGCTATCTTGACAATTTACTTGCAGTTATTATTAATATGACTTACTTATTATCGAAAGCCATATCCCATGTGCGGGAACCGCCCATTTGCACAATCTCACCCGCCCTTTAAGGAGAGAACCCAAAGATTAGCTGTCTTGGCCTTATGCCAGCTGCCATTTTAAATTACAGCACAAAAACGTAAATACCGATGGAAATGCATGCAGAAAGAATGTAATCTGTAATATTCACTAAAAGTTTGGCAAATAGTTAACGTTTTCATTCTTTTTTGTCGTGTTTTCCTGTTGTGCGCCAACTCTACCCGCTTTACCTTAGCAGTTGCATTCTTCTGCAACAAATGTACTTAGATAAACTGTAAAGGTGCATTCCCCATTAACAAGGCAGCAACAAAAAGTTGTTCAAAGGCTTTCAGCGCATGGCATTCGTTCCACATAATTTAACAACCACGACCTTGTGTTGATTTATTGGCCGTCATTAAAAGTTCGGAGGATTGCTTTAAATCTTTTATTAATCGATTCCGTTACTCCTATTTTCCTCTTAATTTTGTTTTTCTAGCGAAAGCTAGAAGTTTGGAATGAAAAGATGCTTAGGCTAGAATTAAAAAATATTACAATAAATGGCATGGCTTTCATATTCATTCCAAAATCCTTTGTTCTGAGTTGCATCTGCCTGTCGAGAACTCCCCAGTTAAGGGATAAGTGGAGAGTTGGATCTTCTATTTTTTATTGTATTTAGGATTTATGATTTTTTTAAGCAAAACCATGTGATTCTAATGTACGAATAGACATTTTCTGAAAAAAAAAAAAAGATTCAATCCTCAAATGTGTCAACCAGTTATTCATAGTTTTCCCTTAAGGTGTCGAGATGTCCCAAAACTACCCTAATTCTGCATTTAAAATAAAAAAAGAATTGCTACTTCATCCACCTCGTCGAACTGCGAAGAGGATTTTTGAAGTGGTTGGATCCCTTTTCCTCGCAATTAAGTGGGGTCCCATGGCGGCCTGTGCATTGATTTCCGATGTAGCGAATCGAATCTTTTCGCGGAGGGAACCTCGTTAAGCGAATCCTCATCGATCTGCAAGACGTATCTTGTACCGTAACAGGTAGTTTGGCGCGAAAACTCTCCTTCTTTGCAGATGTTACCTGGAGCGGTCCTCGCAACCAAGATCATGATCCTCCGTTCGAAAAGCTTGTTTCATGATGAAAACGGAGAAGTGATAACATTTCTTTCTTTTGCTTAACACTGTTCTATATCTCCTTCGTGCTATTATCTGACAGGATATTAGTGGAATTAATGATTAATGATGTTCGAAAATGGTCGACAGGGTGGCGTAGTGGTAAGACGCAGGTCTCGTATGCCCAAGATCGCAGGTTTAAACCTGGCCCAAGTCGGTGGATTTTCAAGATGCAGAAAATCGTCTGCGTCCATGTCGTATGATTATGCGGCATGTTAAAGATCCCTTGAGTGTCCGTTTGGCATGGATACTCTCAGCTAAATTAAATTCCTAGTGTACATTGCATCAATGAGAGCTCAGGTACCGCCATCTAGTGGTAACTGAACGTCAAAATTCTCATGCGGCGATGGTACCACACTCATTGTGGTGCCGCTGAAAGAGATGGTACCAATTACAGGGGAACGCACTAGGTCTGCAATGGTTGAGGACCAATACCGCAGCCCCATTGGAAAGAAAAAAAAAAAAAAGTTCGAAAATGAGAATTTTATGAAAGAAGATTGGCAATTTCTCTCTGCCCGGAGGTTTCAAAACGATCTTTCATATTCAAGTATTATTTCATTGTACAAACCAAAGAAATTATTGTATTCATGAAAAAATTTCCACATAACTTTTAGTCAACGTTTATATTTTAATCACCCATGAATCAAATCTAACTAGTTTTTTCATGACGTATGACAGGGTTGGCACGCTCTCAAACCACAACCCATTTCGCAAGGACTTTACTACCAGTACAGCAAAAAGCTTTTTTTAAATCCTAGATGAATATCAGGATTCATTATGTATAGGATAGTTTTGAAAAATTACTGGTGGAAGAGTCCTTACAAAATAGGGCGTGGCCCAAAAAGTTTTGGGGCGAACAGATGGGGAAAAAAAGGGAAACTAAATGACCACTTTTCGAGTTTATTTCGCCGAGTTTTTCGTGATGTCTGAATTGTTCTATGTATGTATTTTGTCTCTCTCTCTCTTGCATAACTTCAAAATAGATCATCGTAGAAGGTTGAAATTTCTTAAGTAGTCTTGCAGAATCTCTAGTTGTGCACCTCTCCTTTTGGTGGCAATCGGATGTTCCGAAAGGGCTCTTTGCTCGTGTTTTGTAGGAAATTCATGTTAATTTCAAATCGTTTCTCGTATCAAGGTATTTTTCAACTTTACCATTGGTGTTTAAAAGCTCGCTGTTTAACTTTGAGTCTGTGTTACTACAGAGAAGAGTTAGTGTGTTCACTTCTTGCCTAAGACAAGGGTTCTTAAACCTTTCCGACTCACGCATCCTTAGAAGAATTTACATTTTCTCATGACAAACTGGGCGAATGCATATAAGTGGTAAGGAGCATTTTTTCCCACAGGAGAAGGGGAGGGGGGTTTCCGGCCCGGATTTTTCTGCTGTTGATGCATTGCACAGTGCACCTATTGGATGAGAGGAACTCACAACTCAGTGCCATAGATCTTGTTGGCAGCAAGCTGCTGCTATCTTATCTCCTCCTTCCAAAGGAAGAGATTGCTCGAAAGAAGTTTTTTCAAAACCCGAAAAAAGTATTCAATATATATTAGTTGTATATATTTTTTGAACTGGTAGCTATAACTGTAAGCGTTAGCAAAGATACTCGTGAACAATATTTTTGGCTTTTTGACTGTAACTATACTCAACTGCAAAGTCTCGTGACTATGGAGAAATATGCTTAGAGCAAGCGAAGAAAGTCGTTCTCCGCGCGGTGTCTGATTTTCGAATTAAACTAAGCACTTCGCTATAGAAATATGATAAGGTATTTTAACCTACACATATATAGCGTTTATTTGTCTTAATTTTCATAAAATGTTATATATTTTCAATTTTACGGAAGGAAAAATACCTACATTTAGAACTAACGCTCTAGCCAATAAGAGCTCACGAGCAGTTGGCGATCTTCTGACAAGCGGTTTGGCGAGACTTGGAATTGCTTATATTTATGTCCGATAAGCGGTTTGGCGAGATTTGAAATTGTTTATATTTGTCTGACTCGCTGACTTGTAACTTTGCAAAGCTAAACAGTTTTCATTATTTCTATTCGTTAATATCGTTATTATTATTGTTAATATCGTTCGTTTTATTATTATTATATTCGGTAATATCGTTATGATAACTATTATTTTTGTTAATATCGTTCTTCTTCTTATTATTATTGTTAATATCGTTTTTTTATTATTATTATATTCGTTAATATTGTTCTTCTTCTTATTATTATATTCGTTAATATCGTTGTTAAATTATAAGAATAGAATCTACTCCAAAATTGAATTACGTCTTTCAACCCCACGAGAAAGGCAGTGCTTTGAAAACCTTTGAAAAGACAAAAGTCATGAATGTATTTCACAAATTGCAAGAATGGAATCCACCATTTGGGAAAAACTAGATAGTCCGATTTTTGGCTAAAATGAGATAAATACCCTGGGTAACCCATGTTGGTGTCCTACACATCCTGTAAAAGTATGAAAGTCATAATGTCAGTGGTGTTCTTTAAAACCATTGTGCATTATTAGACCATTTTAAAACCATATTGCGTTTCAAAACGTAGCTGTAATGAAAACAGTTTTTTGATGTTCGTACAATATCTGTCTGCGTAAAAGTATTAAGAGTATAATTTCTCTTTTCTTTTTCTTTTTTTTTTGTCGAAAAGAATAACTTACGATGAAAATATATTTGATCCAATAAAATAAATTATGATTGCATAAAAAAAAATAAGTTTTTAAATTTGTTATATTGTCTTTTTCTGATAAAGAGACAAGTGATTTTTCAAACATGCAATGTGCCAGATAGAGCGCTTAATCGGATTATTCGCCTAGTTGGTAGCTTGGCGTCTTTTCGGCCCTCCTCCTGTAACCCAACAGCCTCGCTGTTTACTCATATCTTCTGCCGCGCATTGTGACGTCACTGTCAAGAAACGTTGCAGTCTAGTATATATGATTTCCATCCTTGGGGTACGATATAAATATTTCATAGCACGGGTGGAAGGGGTATCACTTCGTAAGGGGAGAGCTTTCTTCAAAAGCACATATTTAAAATGCATGCATGCATACGCATATCAATAGGTGTATAGTTTTAGTGCCTGATGGCATGGTGTAATGCCATCAGGCACTGGTGGTGTCCCCCCCCGACCCCCTTGCTACGCCTCTAATTTGTATTAGTATTTAAAGTGAAATATAGCTATTTTTGTTCTCCGTCAAAAGACCCTGAATTCACAAAAATTATTGCTTTTCTTTTACCACGTGATTTATTTCACACGCGAGAGATATCATTGGCTAATTCAGGACTTCTTCCTTTTCTCCCGGGGGGGGGGGGGGTCATAACTCTAAGTATATATATATATATATACCACCTCAACGCATGGATTTTCAAGACTATTGCCAGTCCTACTGCGTTACTAGGATACTATATATTAACGTACTAGGATTGGCAATGTGGTGGAAAATTACGCGTTGTGGTGGATGAAACACAAAATACTCCTGGAGACGTCCTGGATTCAAACAACTATGAGTATTTAGAGTAAACAAAACAAAAAAAAATAAGAAAGAAAGGGAAAAGGGAAAAATGAATGAAGACAATGAATCAAAGCAAGTGATGTGTAGCAAATGTTTTCAACAAAAATCTTCCCTTACAACAAATACTTGATTTTATATTACACTGCATATCAAGTAGGGTCAGTTGGGGTAATTGTAAACGCTTTTTCAATGTTGTAACTTTTGATCCTTCCCTACCTCCTTTAATAAATTCAGAGGTAAAATTGTGAGCATTGTAGCCACTACTGTACTTCTTGTAAGTAAATGTGTACAAAAATTTTGACTTTACGACTATTTGTTAGCGAATGAGCTCGTGTTTACAATTACCCCAGTGTGTTTACAATTACCACAGAGATCTTTGGGGGAATTGTAAACAGTGATTTATTTTCGAATAGGGTTGATGCAAATGGAAAATTGTTTCATACACAGTCTGCTTGAAGGCTTAAGAAGTTCCGGAGCAATGGTTCTCGATCTGCGGCCAAGAGGCCACATGTGGTCCTCTGAGTTATGTTATGAGTCGGCTGAGATCATTTAACGAGAAATAGCTTACAAAAAATCAAGTAATGCGATAAATTTATGCAAAATTTGTCTCGCAGTGGATCAGTCGGTTAAGCTTGGATCCCACAGAACCCCGAAAGTGAAGCACAACTGGCCGTGGTCAATGCTTGAGAGGGTGACCACCTCCCGCGTTTGATTACTCTGAGACTGACGGCGCTAAAGGGAGCTGTGCACGTAAAATACATCGTCGCTTCAAATGTCCACCAATTTTGAAATAATTTCCGCCCAGGGACCAACCTAGTTGACGATCTCTCATCTGGGAGCTGGTTCAAAATCATCGAGCCCTCTGAGCCAAGTATACTTCATTCTAGCGGAGCTCATTAATAATCAGTAGGAGCTTCCTTAATTCATGGTCGCCCGGCAAAAGGGGGCTTGGATTTCCAAGTGGCATTAGCAACAACAACAACAGTTATGTAAAATAGACACAAAAGTGTAATTTACATAAAAATATAATACTTATAGTCCCCCCAAAATATTGGAAGTAGGATAAATTTAAGTGTTTACAATTACCATAGTGTACGAAATATATGGGGTAATTGTAAACACCTAACTTGCACATGAAAAATAAAAAGGGAAGATTAAATTCATAACTAAATGCTTTTAGCAGCATTCCATATGACAAATAAAAATGGTTGAAACTGCTTACTTTGCTTTTGTAGGTGAGATGGAGAGGAAAACGTAAGATCACTAAATTTTGTTAAACAGCTTTTTTCACTGTGCCATTTTCAAACAATAGCGACGCCTCCACCGTTGTTTCGATACTTACGAAACTGTTTCAATGTCTTCCCTATGCTGCCAGTTTATCACTCACAAGCAGTTAAGTTTAAAAATCCACCACAAGTGTAGTTATGAAGCTTGTTTTCATTTACCCCAACTGACCTTATTTTTGCCGATTTTTTAAAAATACATTATATTAATTTATGCATTTATTATGGGGAATTGTGGATAGATCCCAATGGTAAAGGAACTTGCTGCTTTCTTGGAAGTTGCCTGAGGATTGATTTCCCTCATCAACGTGCTAAACCAGAAACCTCAACTAAGTTTCTTTTCCGAGAGGGCAGTGTGTTTTCACCGTGTGTCAGAAGCGAAAAATAGACTCCCTCCCCTGCCTGTTTTGGTTTTCAAGCCTGCTTGCGATAAATAAGGCAAATCAACGAAAAGTGCGACGTGTTTCAATACTCCATTTATTATAAAAATTTATTCACCCTTGAAGTTTCTGAATTAAGAAACAGTTGCATAAAATAGAAAGAAAGGAAAAGGAGAAAGAAAAAAAGTTTCAGCTAAAATTATCTTCTGTTTGCTAGTAAAAGAACTAACAGAATATGTTCAATGAACGTGGGTTACCATGGTTTTTCCCAGTGGGAGAAAATTAGGAAAACTTATGCCAAGCGGCATAATAAGAGTTTCACAATGTGCTCCAACTATGGAGCAAATATTTCACATTTGGTAGAATGAGTGCAATAGTTAGGTTTTAAAATTCATATGTGGATTGACTCGAGTCATGTGACTCGCTTGGGAGTAAACTTCCACCACTTCGGTACGCGAACGCGGTTTTGGCATCGTTTAATCTGAAATTTATTCCGCTAAATAAGCCGCTGCTTATTTTTTTTCCTCTTAATTACGTGCATTACCCCGACAAATTACGTGTATTTACATCATTTGCCTTTAACAATGCTTAATTTTCTGCTAATCTATTATTGCATGAATGTCGTTTTGAGTAAGCGCATCTGCTACTAGCTTAATCCTGCACTGCGCCATGTTGTTTTTAAACAACACCTCTATTTTAGTTCACTATGCTCTTATTTTGTATTATTTTTAACAAGTGGCACATTCTTTCGTTTTATTTTGTATATAAGATCATATTTGTTAGTATAGTCTCCCCTAAATCTTATAAACTTGGTACAAGGTTACTCGTTTTTCACAAAATCGAAAACCACCGGAAAAAAAAAAAAAAATTGCGCAGTGTAGGGTTATATTCATTAAATGATTTTATTAGGGACTCAGTAAAATAGACGTCTTCTTGATTCATAAACATAAGTAGGAGTAAAATTGCCGATTTTCTTAAAAGTTACTAATAGAAATTGATTTTTGAACATTTTTCTCTTTCTTACCAATAATTTTCTCAGTAAGGTGGTGATGTTTTGCGATATTTTTTGACAATTGCGCAGCTCTTTTCATAGTTACCAGTTGTTATCTCTCTGCCTAAGCAATTCGAATTGTTTTAAAATTACGCCTAGCAGAACATTTTTGGCAACTGAAACTGAAAAGCTAGTTGCCAATGGCGCCTTACTTTTACATCCCAATTTCGCATCTTGGTAGTCTCTATCTCTACTAATAATAAAGCAGTAAGTATGTTTGTGTGTGTGTCTGTCTGTGTCCGGCGTAGGGCCCAGACCCTCCGGCGGATTTTCATGAAATTTGCACGAAATTAGTTTGGAACATGGCGGTGTGCACCTCGTAGAGTTTTTTCTGAAATTCGAATTTGCTCTTTTCTTATTTCAATTTATAGCCGAAAATTTTGCAAAATAGTCGTTTTCTATGGGAAGGAATTATCGCATCTTTTCGAGCTTGACACCGTTAAAAAGCGCGTAAAAACCTGTTCCAGAAAGAGTTTTGTTCTTTGTGCTAAAATTCGAAGCCTCTAAATTAACTGGAAAAGAAGTTATAAGCGTTTTTCTCTGTAGTTCGAAATTATTTTTTCACGGTAATTTACTTTAATTTTATTTGAATTGTTGCTATGCCGACTGGTTTATGATCCTTTTTAGCCTACTTTCCCGTAAAAATAAAAAAAATAATAATAAAGCATTAGGGCTCGACCGATGGCATTTTTTGGCCGATGGGCCGATGCCGATTGTTGGCCGATTGTTCCGAGGTCGGCCGATGGCCGATTGCCGATTATTTTCCTCTTCCATCGGCCGATGGCCGATGCCGATGGCCGATGGAAAAAATTCGCTTTTAACCATTATGCTTGTCAAAAATGTCATATAAATCATTTATTTATTTTAATGTTTATAAAAACATAAATGCATTATTCAAGCACCATAAAACTGTTACTGTTTGGAGGAAGTTTACATAATAATTAAAACTAAAAGAATCACCCGCGATTCTAGTAAAGTAATTAAACTATTTGGTGGTAAAAAATAGCTATATCAGAGGATTTTTAATTATTTTTTCTTATCCTTTCAAAAGAAGTCAACTACTATTGGATCGGATCGGGTTTCCTTCCCTTTCCTCAAACATTTTCTCTTTGTAGCACCTGGCACTGCAAATGACAAGTGCAGCTGCCTTGATTTTCTTATTTTTGTTTTCATGGGAAGGAATGTAGATGTTATAATACAGGCTAACAAATAATGTGGGTTTGTATCTAACAAAATTGTGAACACCCCTCGGATTTTTTTCTTAATTTTCCCCCCGTTTTTGAAAGAAAAGTGGGAACGATTCTGTTTATTTTTTATTATAAAAATTATTTTAACTAAAAATAGCTCTTTTTATAAAATAAAAATAAAATATTAAAAAGTTTCGCTCGCAGTAACCTCCCCCCCCATGTTCATAACCAAGAAATACTGAATATTACTTCAATAACTTAATTCTTAGTCTTAAGAACCAATCATATTAGCTTTTTTTCTTGCGAGTTGAAAATTACACTAAAATACCCGACATATTCTTTATATTTTTATGAGCATAATATAAGGTCACTGAAATAAACCAATATTTTGTAACGTGCAAAATATTTTGAGCACCAGCAATTTTCTGTTGACAAATAATCTTCTGAAAAAACACGTGATCAATTATAAAAATTAAGATGTATTTTGAAATATATATATACGTTGACAATTTTTGAAAATAAAGAAATTGTAGCATTTTTATTAAGATATTATTCCACCCTGTCTCGCGAACTCGTTTTTTAAGAATTACGTTTCTGAAAATTTCAAGTCAAATTTGAACCACATAAAATTTTGATCAATAAACATTTAACTGAAGAATTGATTCATATTTTTTATTAATATGTTCTATGTTGTAAACTAATAATAAAAGAACAAGAAATATTCGAAACTGAAAGCAGATGCAACGAGATTGTTGTACAATAGCTGAAAAACTGTCAACTGTCGTAACACGTGTCATCGAAGCAAAAAAAAAAAATATATATATATATGCTTAAAAAACGAAGTTCACGCGGAGAAAAATTAAAATAACTATCGTATAAAAAATTAAGATGTATTTTGAAAAAAATATGCATTGATCAATCTTTGAAAATAAAGAAATGCTAGCATTTTTATTAAGATATTATTAAATCCTGTCGCGCGAAGTCGCAAGTTGAGAATTCAATTTTCGAAAATTGCAAGTCGAACCTTGACACATAAAATTTTGATCAATAAACATTCATACTGGAAAATCGTTTCTTATTTTTGATATTTTTTTTTCCTATGTTGTTAACTAAAAATAAAATAATGAGAATAACCGCACACTAAAAGCAGATGCAACAAGATTGCTGCACAATTGCAAAAAAACTAACACGTGGCATGGAAGAAGGAGAAAAATACGGCTAAGGGAAAAAAGTTTAAGCGGGTAAAATTATTATCGTACTTTCATTGAGTTGACTTTGTATTGTTTACAATTTCGGAATAATAAGAAACAGGACAAACTAAAAGCAGATGGTACAAGATTATTGCACAATGACATCTAATGCACTAAGTCATTATTGAGCGAAAAACGGACAAAATGAGGCAACTAACCTAGTGCGAATAACAAATAGCACTCATAAGACGCCTCTATTACTTTTACTTTAAGGGGGGAAATACGTGTAAAAGTCCAAAAAATTAATTTTTTTTCTTCATATAAATCGATTCTACAACTATTCAATAATATACCCTGAAAATTTCAAAGCAAAATTCCAAGTCGTTTCTTTTCGAGCAGTTAAGCAGGTAGTTCCACATGAAGACCTGAAATGTATTAGAGAACGTTAGCAGATGCCCTTTTATTTTTTTAAAAAATTCAGGCCTAGGATAGAAATTTCTAGAAGTATTAGTATCTATAAGTATGAAAAAAATTGATTCATTACTGCCTTAAATTTACCTTCAATACCACTCTTCTCCCCAAACGTGTTTTTCTCGAAACTTCTTTTTCGAATTTGCGTTTGATCAAGTTTTTGATCAATCCTTATCAAATTTAGCACACATTTTCTTATATATACGCTCTTTAGTTGAACTAGAATCATAAACATCCTTTATTTTTACTTTTTTTATTGTAAATAAGAACAAAAAAAAAAAAAAAGGTTAAAAATCGTATTTAATTTTCCCATTCCAAAAAAAAAAAAAAGAAATTTTCGGATTTTTTTTGTGATGATTTTAGTTCAACTAGAAGAGACACTGATAAAAAAAAGTTGATTTAAAAAAAATTGATTTCAGATAAAAATTGTGCCCTCCAGGATGTACGCAAACTGTCGAGCCGGGTGGCGACTTACAGTGTGCAGCAGCCGATATCTCCCGGATTCTTCAAGAAAAATGTTTAAAAATTTCATTAAATGTTCCTCAATATATCTATAAAATAAACTCAAAATCTCAATAAAATATACTTATTCTTTATACGTTAAGAAAATTCATAAAAATTGCCCTTAATACGCCATTTTACACGTATTTCCCCCTTTAACATATTCTATTTCTCTAGCATTCTGTTCAAAGAGAAATAATTTCAATAATGAAGGTTTTCGGGCAGCGATCGATTAAACTATTTTTCCGAATATTTTATCAAATACACTTTGTAGAATGACATTATTTTTGTGCTTTTTTAAAATTGATGTGCTGCCTTTATTATCTGGAAATAGAAATTTAGCTATGGAGGAAAAAAGTAAGTTAAAGACACAGAATGTTTTCTGGAAAGTTGTCCCTGCGAAAAACATCGGCCTTGTATCGGCTTTTAGATGTTTTTTAAGGCCGATGGGCCGATGTTTTTATAAAGTTAACAGCGGCTGCCGATGCCGATGGCCGATGGCAACTTTGTTGAACAATCGGCGCCGATGCATCGGCGAGGCCGATGCATCGGTCGAGCCTTATAAAGCATGAAAGAAAAGCTTAATGTATCGTGAAAATATCGTTAAAAATAAAGAAAAGTCAAGAAAAAGTGAAGTAATTAAATAAATATTTGAAAAATAAAAAATTTGAAAGTAGGGTTTTGAGATGGGGAAAATGTGTGTCGGTCGGTCTGTCTGTCTGTCTGTCTGTCCCCCCCTAATAACTTTCGAACGAATTGTCCGATTCGAAAAATTCTTTTTGCATTCGAAAGATCTCGGCGAGGACATCTCATTTTCATATTTTACTTTTTGATTTGAACAATTTTTCGTTCAATTTTGAACAGTTCAAAAAAAATTAACATTAGCGCCTATGGGCGAAAATGAAGCAAATTATGTAAACTCTGGGTACAAGATCCAAGTTCCCATGAACAAGCTCAGTGGAAGAAGTTCTTGGCGTCAAATATCGATTTGAACAATTTTTGTTCATTTTTGAACAGTTCAAAAAAAAAAAAAAAAAGAACATACCGCCTACGGGGAAATTTAAATCCTATATAATTCCTGATCTAACGGGCCGATTTGCTTGGAACAAACTTTATCGGAAAGCTCTTATGACGTAGAACATGTACAAATAGAAAGTTCATCCAGAACTAACGAGCCTATTTTCCTATGAAATTTTTTGATCGGGATTTTCAAGAATATTTTTGAATTAATGAATGATTAAATGAATAGGCAAACGAATGAATGAATAAATGAGTGAATAAATACATGAATAACTTAATAAATGAATGATTGAATGAATATTTATTAACCATTGAAAAAGGTATATTTGAGGCAATGAAGAACTAAAGCTAAACGAGAAAAACAGAGAGAGAGATAGCTAGATTATAAATTTGAACTCGGTGTATACGGGAAAGTAGGCTCGTATAGTTCTAGACGGAACTTCTTGTTTTTTAACGAATTAAAATTTATTTCTTGCGGTTTTTAGCATTTTGAGTAGCAGCCGATATTTAATTAATTAATTAATTAATTTATTTATTTTGGATTTTGATTATTCTTTTTCTTTAAAACGAATTAAAATTTATTTCTTGCAGCTCACAGGCATTTGATAGCTGTTTGTTTTTTTTTTTTACTATTTTGACATGCATTTTACGGGACCATTCTCCGTAGTGTAGATGGTTTTTTAAATATATAGCGATTTTTGTTATTCCAACTAATTATTACTATTTATGTTTTTATTTATTTTATTATTTTTTCTAGAGTGAATTAGCACACATGTTATTTGCCTATTTGAGCTCGGCTGAAAGGTTTTTCCGCTTTCAAAGCTTTGTTTGCTGCTCTTAGTTTCTGAAAGCTACAAGATTTCGTAGCTCTGTTTTACTGTCAATGAATAATAGCTAAAAACTAATTATACTAAAAATTTATTAATTAAAACTATTCTAATGGATTATAATCGTCCTTTCTGTGTGGTTACTTGAACAAACAAACAAACGTTTTCTCTTGAATATTTTTTCTTTCGTTTTGTTTCATTTCTTTTTTCCATTTTTATTGTATGTGTTTTGTAAAAAGAAATGCTTAAATGTGTTGGATCGCTGATTCATTGCCGATTGCGGATAGTTTTTAATTATGTGAAATGCTATATTTTTTAGTAAAATAATATAATTTACACATAAAAAAGTTACCATTATTGACACAATGGCGCACCGACTGGCCTTTTCATTTTTTAACACGGGCATAGTCGTGCGGGTACCGCTAGTAGTTTATAAATTTATAAGTATAATATGCATGCTTAACACGTTGAGGACGTCGTGTGGCTCATATGCGAATAGTTTATCTGGCGGCGTGTACCGCTGGTGCTTATATCAGTTATAGTCTTATAACACGGTTTTGTTTGATGAAAAAAAAAACTTCATGTTGTTAAAAAAATATTTTTTACTGAAAAATTGTGAAGCTTATTTTTGCAGGTAACAAAAATCTGCGCCTCCCTCAATGTGTGAAATTTATATTTTGCCTATTTTTGGTAGGATTTTATCATGAATTATTTATTTTTATCACTCGTATTATCATTAATTGATTTTGTCATTTATCTATGTTTCAGACGAACATATGTTCTAATTTCGAGGGGTACCATTTAAGGTACTGCCATCCAAAGAGAGGAGTCCTGCAAAAAGTACTTTTCGGAAATGAGTGTATGGTTTGAGCACAATTATTATCAGGCCAACTTCATTAAATCCTTTATTGGTTTCTACCTACATAAATCACATGGGAAAATATTGCAAAACATGTAAGATAATTTTTAACTCGATCAGCTAAACGACATTATTTTTTAAATTTGTGAACCAAGATTGTCATACATTCATTACTAAAATGGGATTCATTAAATTGAAAGCACGCGGCGTCAAGGCTGCACCTCAGTAATGGCATCGGTTCCGCTTTTTCAGCAAATGCTTTTAATGATCACATTTGTCGCCAAGTGCATTAAACACGCAAGAAGATCCATTTAGTTTTTTTTTTCCATTTATTTTGTTTTACTTTGATATGCTCAAGTGAAATTCTGATTTTTTCTTTGATTGATTTTAATGACTTTTGGTATATTTTGTGCAAACCATTTTGATAAAAGTAAATTTATCTCATGGTAAATCTCAGCGGGAAAAACCTTTTTCTTTCCGGAGTTGGGAACTTGGAATATTTGCAATGCATTTAATTGGATTAAAATGTATAAATAAATATAAATCTAATGCGGAATGGCAAAATATAAGAGTTTACAAGTCATCTGGTCAGGAATTCTGTAAATAACAGAGGTTTCCTGGTATAATTTGTTTTGTTCTACAGTGAATTGAATTTTTCTCGATGTCTGAACGAATATCTTAACAGCATAAAACTTGTACATGTTCTACATATTTTATGCGGTATACTTGTAGTATTCCATCTGCGGTCAGAATAGTTATTTTTAATTTAACTATCGATATTAAGTTTATATCTGGAAAAAATAAAAGATTCTTTCTAGAAAATTGATATTTGAAATCGTCATCTGTATGCTTGTAAAAATCAATCGTTATTACATCCTCAATTATGTTATCTCACTTCCCCCGTTCCGTAGAGTTTTTTTAGAAAAGGTAGAAGATTCTTATAAAGAAGTTTTGACTTCAAACACTTCATGAAACGGAGTATTTATATAAGACGATATAGAACTGAATTTTAATGGCTATTTAATAGTAAAGACTTTTTTGAGATATTTTTATTCTGCTCAGAGCCATGGAGTTATGAAACTACCTTTGCTTTTGTAACGTTCCAATTTAGTGCACAGCTCTCAATTCGGAACTTATTTACATTGGATAGAAGAAAGTTTTATTAAAGCTGCAATGTGGATTTAACGATCCATTTCGAATATAAAATCTCCCTTCTGCCTTATGACTCTCCAAATATTTGTAATGAGCTCTCTCTGGATCCACCAGCAAAGCCTTTAAATAGGGAAACTCTTTTCCATGTCACATGTAACAGCGCAGAGGAAAAAAGTTCGCGAGAGTTTACGATCTCTGTTGAAACTGGCTCGAACAGTGATTTCTATTCGAGATCGCAAGCAAGAAGTGTGTTTATTCTGGAAATGATGAGATAGAGTGAAGTTTAGAATTTTATTTCATTTGAAGTTGAAAATAAGGGAACGATTGCCAAAATGATGCTCTGCAGCAGTTGTGCGCAAAACTCATATATTTGGCAAAGTTAATTTGCTAGATCAGAAATTGGCAAACTTTGAAACATCTCAACCCACTTTTCAGAAGTAGAGTTGGTGGCGACTCCATTTTCTTCCCGACGCATTTCGTGCTCTAAGAGATACTTGATTTTTGCGTAATTAAAATTGCAAAATTGACGCCAAAAATCCCAAATAAATTGCCCTGAGATTTTTGATCGAATTAAAACAAGTTTGAAACTTTCTCTAAAACTATTCTTCACATGTACTAAAGTAGTTTAAATATAGCAAAAATATAGTAAGCTAAATATAATTCCCATAATATTTGTTATTTTAGAAATATCGTACAATAGACATTCATTAAAAGGAGATTTTACTGTATCCTAGCAGGATCTCAAGTATCTCTTACGAAACGCTGGAGAGATCGTGGTTTTAGGGATTTTTTTGTACTTTTATTGCTGGATTTCTATACTACAATTGAATTTAATTTAATAGTTTTTCTATTTTTTGCCTACTTTCCCGTTAAATGAAAAAAAAGTATGAAAGAAGGATTAATGTATTGTAAAAATGTCGTTAAAAAAGCCGAAAATGAGTTAAGTAAAAAGAAAATTAAGGAAGGTTTTGAGATGAGAAAAATGTGTGTCTGTCGGTCTGTCCCCACCCAATAACTTTTGAGGGAATTATCCGAGTCAAAGGAATTTTCTTTTTTGAATTCGAAAGATCTCGGCGAGGGCATAGCATATCCCCATATTTTATTTTCTGATTTGAATATTTTTTCGTTTAATTTTGAACAGTTCAAAAAATCTTAACATTAGCGCCTATGAGGAAATATGAAGCAAACTATACAGACCCTGTGCTATAAGATCCAAGTTTCTTCAGTTAAGCTTATTAGAAGGAGCTCTCTGCGTAAAATATTTGTGCAGTTGAACATTTTTTTTCCAATTTTGAACAGTTCCAAAAAAAAACAAAACAAAAACATTAGCGCCTACGGGAGAATTTGAATCATACGTAAACCCTGATCTAATTGACGGATTTGCATGGAACAACTTCATCGAAAGGGCATTAAAAAGTAGAATATGCGCAGATACGAAGTTCTTCCAGAACTAAACGAGCCTATTTACCCACGAAATTGTTGGTACAGATTTTTATCAATATTTTGGGGAATGAAGGAATGAATAAATGAATCAATAAATGAGTGAGTGAAGGAATGGATGAATCAATGAATAAATAAATTTGTATTTACTATTGAAAAGCAGGAAAGTCAATTTACTTTAGTTCATAACTCCTGTCCATACTCAGGTAGACGTTTAGAATTTGTCCTAAACATAAAGACTCGATTCATTGTTAAGATTTTTACTGAAAATGATGAATAGTACTATATTTTCATAATATACAAGTAGCATGGAGTTCATTGAAGGAAACGCATACAAGTCAATGCATTCATAAATACATAAATGAAAAACATTTAAATTAACTTATATTATTCTACGGGAACATCAATGATCAAATATCAGATTATGTTTTTTTAAAAACCAATAAGTAAAAACATTTCCTGAAAAAATTGAGTATTTCCCGTAGTCCACAGCAAACTATACATTTTCCGTAGAAACAACGGGCAATTCGTAGTGGTTGGCATCTCTGAAAGAGAAATACTCATACACGTTTTAGTGATTGCGAATTTAACTCATTTCCTGCATTTTCCAGAATGCGCTGTGCAATCGCATTGCTCAATGATTTTCTTAAAAGTTTGTCAGGATCTCATTGGACAGAATTTGAAACAGCAAGGCTGTTTTCAGCAGGAAATATTTAAGTTGCATACACTGTGTCGTAGTGATTTTTAAAAAATCTTTTTTTGGATAAAGTAAACGACAAAATGTTGTTTTTTTTGAAAAGTGATGAGATTAATGACTTCTCTCCACTTGAGCAAGGAATAGATCATAAACAATCATTCATGGAACTCATCGTGGCATGATTAATAGCGTTTCCGCAATTGATGCAAGAACAAAAATAATGACGCGATTTTAAGCTTAAAACAAGGCAAAGAGTTTATAAGAAAGAAAAATCAGTTTTGTATTTAAATTAAGTTTTATTTCCTGAACATTTTCGTTCTGAATCGGTTCATAATTAGAATAAGGAGTATCTTTTTCGTCTTTCGAAGAGTGTTTCTATAACAGTTCTATCACGAAGCACAAAGTAACTTCTCATTGATTTTGGTGAAATTCAATATCTTATATATAAGCGCCTTATTCTGTCTGTCTGTCCGCGATAGGATCCTAGGCCGTTTTACCGATCGGGACCACATTCGGCACGGTTAATGTTTACGACCCGAGAAACACATCGCCGCAAAAAAGAAAGTTGTGACTCAATTAGTTCTTTTTTAATTATTTTTTAAAAATTTTTCAATGCTTTTTTTGACCCGTTTTATTTTATTTTTGCATTGTTGCTGTCGTTTCCAACAGTATAATTACAGTTGCCGTGTGAACAAACAAATCAGTGCAGTTGCCATTTAACAAATGTAACAAATATACTAATAATAATCAAAACGTTCATCTAGCATAATTGAGTGCGGCTTCGAAGTGTTTGCAATTTCCGTTAAAAATGAATGTATACGCGAATTTAATTTAATCCTTTCTTTCTTTTTAATTAATTTATTTATTTTCGCCCTTTTCATATTTTTCTTATTAGAGTGTGTTAAAAATGTGTGTTTTACTTATTAATATTAAATACCATGTAAAACCTTGATCAATAAATATTTTAGATTAAAATACTTAATTCAAAGTATATTGCGTTGTGTTATAAAAAATTGAATTAAATATATAACTATTCATATGCTGAAATAGAAAATCAGTTGTTATTGTGAATAAATCATATTCATAATAAAAAAAATCAATTATTTATTCATTATAATTATTTCATTAATTTCATAAAATTTCTTGATTATATTGAATACCCTTAAAAATCCAAAAAAAACTTACATCTTAGGCATTAATAAAAAAAATTGAATTGGCCAACAAAAAAATATAAAATAATGATTGATCAATCAAAAGAAAATGTTAATGACCTGCGGATCCACGGCTTGAATTAGCACTCTATTTGATACTTTCGCTGATTGATGCAGGCGGAAAACTTGATCACCAGAAAGCGCGCCTTTGCTGCATAATGCTCTTCTATATTCGTTTCAAAACACATAATGTCCGTGATGCAGTTGTTCATTGGTATAGCATTTTTTCATCATGAAAAGCAGTCATCAATTAATGCGTGTCCATCAATATAGGTAAATTCATTTAGAGATTTAAAAGTACAGTACAGGGATCCTGATTTATATTATACCATCTCTAAGTATAAAAAGAGATTTGTTTCCTTTGATCGGTCAATGGATACAATCATTAAACTATCCAAAAAAATATACAGCATCTTGATTACTTCGATCAACGCATTTTTGTAAGGATAATCTTCACTTCAAAATGCAATTTCAAAAAAAAAAAAGCAGTTATATATGGCATCCCCAGTCAGAAGGAAACACAAAGGAATTCCTCTGCTGGGGAGCTAGCGAAAAAAGCGTCACTCAAGAAGCTATCAAGTTTCCAACTGCCGGAAAAAAAATGCACATGGCGAGGCACTGGAACAGGAAACCTACGCCACAGGATATAGTACATAAGTAAAAATGGTTATGATTTGAATTTATCTGGCCAAAAGATTTAGAAAAAAGTGTAAATAAAAATTGTAGGTGTTTTAAAGTATAGTTCATGCAAAAATTAATCGCGGAATTTAATGTAAATTATAATTCTAAATATCTGTGAAAGAAAATGGCATGCTGCGCAAACCTACATTACAAGTGCGTGACAAGTTTCCGTCACGGAGTAACAGTCAAGCAACAGTTAAGCGTTTAAAAAAAATATATATTATTCAAGGCTTGAATAAAGTAAACCTTGAATAAATGAGAAAATATTATTTTGATAACTAAATGCATCAAAAGAGAATTAATTGATCTTTTGTTACATTATCCCCCCCTCGAAGGAAAAATTTTAAGTACCTCGAAAATATTCTAGCATATATAAAAAAATTTTTGGCCAGAAAAATGCAATACACTGTATGCATATAACTTCATTAAAATATGATGACAATTATGCATCTGTATTTTCCTGTCATCAACAGGAATATCAATACTTGATGCAGTCATGATAAATTAATATATATAAAAAAAATATTTCAGCAGTTGAATAATTAAAATTTTTGAATCACCCAGAATCTCACTCCATATACCATTTCATTTCAAAGTATGAAAAATTCAACATTGTTTTGCATTTTAGTCAACGATGTTTGTAAACAAACTGCCATGATAATGTAAACAACAACAAATAAAACAATTCTCTGCATGTTATCATTTTACCAAATTATTCAAATCGATCAAATTTATGCAATTTCACGTTGACACAGTAATGCATTGCTAGTCTAAATTTTCCCCAAGTTAGCTAGGCTTGAGGAAGAAAAAAACAATTAATGCACACAAAATATACAAGGTAGCTATTCTTGTATAAAAACAATGTGAATTACATCTTTCTCAGAGTCATTGAATATTAGTACATGACACAAACAGAAATATTTCATTCATTATTTAAATTAATCATTTGGCAGGGAATATTTTGCTTATATGCAATTTAACTGGTTTGTCATTTGTATTTTCATTTCTTACTAAATAATTATCATTCCTAAAAATTCTCTCAATGACATAGGGACCTTTGTATTTGGGTAACAAAACACCAGGATTGTTCAAATTTTTTATGTAGACCCTGTCATTTATCTCAAATTTTGTGATAGATCTACCCTTTAATTGCTTTTTATGTTGTTCAAAGTATTTATCCTCATTTGTAGCAACTAAACTCCTGTTCTCCTCAGCACATTTTTTTGTTTCAAGAACATATTTGTTATAATGATCTACTAGAATAGGATCTGAAAATTTTTCCATTGGTACATTGATAGATCTACCATAAAATAATTCTGCAGGAGAAAAACCAGTGACACTATGAGTACTAGCATTATAATGGAGTTTAAATAACATGATTTTTTGTGACCATTCATAAGTTTTTTCACATAAAGCAGCAATACTTTCTTTGAGTATTCTGTGGGTACGTTCAATTGCCCCATTGGAAGCAGGATAGTAAATTGAAGCTTTCCTATGCTCAATATTTAAACTGTTAAAAAATTCCTCAATTTCTTTGGAAACAAAGTTTGTCCCATTATCAGTTAGAATGATCTTAGGAATTCCAAAACGAGAAAAATAAGTGTTTAAACATTTTATAATAGATGATGAAGAAATATTTGCCAATGAAAATGTCTCTAAGTATCGTGAATAGTGATCTAAAATAGTTAAAATGAAAAAATTGTTATCAATACTTCTACATAATTTACCAATAATGTCACAAGCCAAAAATTCCCCGGGAGCAAGATTCTTTTTTGAAATTAATCTTGGAATGGTTTTAGCAGGTTTAGGTTTATTTGCTAAACATTGTGGACAAGCACGACAAAATTTTTTTACAGCAGTAAACATGGAAGGAAAAAAATACATTCTTTGAAGGAAATTAAATGTTTTCTGGGTAGCAAAATGTGGTAAGTGTGCATTTTCAATGCATGCCTCCCTTAAACTAATTGGTACATAAATTCTTTTAATATTGTGACTTTTACCCCTTTTTGTGACTTTTACAATTTTTAACAATAATCCTTCATTATTTATACAAAAATTTTCTGAAGTTTTTATGTCATTGTCCTTTAATTTTTGAACAATACCTAAAATTTCCCTGTCTTTTTGCTGTTCTTCAAGAATGACTTTATTAGATAAGTCATGTTTTGGTTGAAAAATATTAATGTTGTTAATAGCTAATTGTTCATCATCATATACTCTACTTAAATAATCAGCTGGGTTGTTGATTCCTGGTAAATAAATCATTTGGTATGAAAAATCCTGTAAAAATAATAACCATCTGCTGACAATATCAGTGTAGCATATGTATAATAGAAACATGTGAGTGGCAACAGTAGGAAGAACAACAGAACGGCAGACAGAGTCGAACCGCTGAGACGAACACTGGAACATCGAACATCTCGCATATCATGGAACATTACCGAACACCTCAGAAACTCTCTTGCATATTTAATCTCCTATTTTATATTTGTATTGTGTTGTGTTGTGAATTTGTGATTAGTTTAGTGTTTCAAATTAAAGTAGTTCTTGTTTAAGTAATAAAAGACACTTCATAATGGCGACGAGTGAAAACGGAAGTACTACGGCTACGAACGCGAACATTCAAACTAATTTATCCTGTTTTAAATATGCAGAATTCATCCAGGGTAAGGACGATTTTCGTTATTATTTTCGCAGATTCGAACTAGAACTTCGTGTATGTCGCATTACCAACGAGAATGACAAAAGAGATTTGATTTTGAAATGCATGGGACCAGCTTTATTCAAACTTGTGATGGATCATTTCGACCCGACTTCACCGGATCAAGTGCCCTATCCTGACATAACTTCCTTTTTAGAAGGTTATTTTAAACCGACAACGAACATCCATGCTGAAAGAACAAAATTCTCACAACGTTTCCGCCGACACGGCGAAACAGTTGCTGAATACGTAGCTGCATTACGAGCTCTTGCCGTAAATTGTAAATTTAAAAATACTCTCGATGAACGTCTGCGAGATCAGCTAATCTTAGGCATAAATGATGCCCGAATTCAAGAACTTTTATTTAGAGAGCACCCCGATGATTCCGCTACTTTGAATGAGGTGGAAAAATCTGCATCTAATTACGAGTCTGCATTATTAAATCGAGAAACGATCGAATCCGTTATTAAAAACGAGCATTCAACAACACCACACAATATTCATAAAATTAAAGCTCAACCAAATTTCCCTTCTAAGAAAGCAACTTTTCAATCTTATAAGCCCTTTTCAGAACACACGGGAAAAACCATAACAAATAAAAGTGAGAACTCCAACGGTAAAGAAAAAAAGTTCATCATTGATAAACGCCAGACATGCATTCGTTGCGGTAATCGTAAACACTCGAAGGGAGAAAAATGCAAAGCTGAGTCAGCGATTTGCAAAGCGTGCAAATCTAAAGGACATTATGAGAAAGTTTGTGTTCGGTCTGGGAGAGCAGAATTTGTTAATCATATTTATCGCATTCAACAAGGAAGTAAATATGAAGTGAAAGCATTTATCAACGATGTGGAAATAAATTTTCAGTATGACACTGGATCTAGCGCTTCAATAATTCCTGAATATTTTTGTGAACAAATCGGAAAACCGAAACTTTTAAAAGCAAAACAACCTTTTGCTTATCCTTACAAACCAATTAAAACTGTTGGTGACATAAATGTAAACATAAGGATTGGAACACTTACAAAAACATGTCGTTTGACTGTCGTTCCTGGAAAGAGTACACCTATTTTGGGTAAAGATTTAATGCAACAATTTAACTTAGAACCCAATTATGAAATAAATTATGTTTCGAGTAATATCAGGGATATTCAAGCAGCTCTTTTAAAGGAATATTCCGAGGTATTTGATCAAACAAAGATTGGGACTATTAAAGGTTTTGAAGCTGAAGTTAAACTTGCTCCAGATTGTAAACCTATTTTAGTTAAAGCCAGACCAGTACCTTATGCATTGAAGTCTGCTGCTGATAGAGAAATTGATCGATTAGTTGAAAACGGAACTCTTGAACAAGTTGATGCAACAAAAGAACAAATTGAATACGCTTCACCAGTGGTCTACGTAACTAAGAGTAATGGGGAGATCAGATTATGTGGTGATTTCAAATCGACAATAAACAAATATATTATTAAAGAACAATACCCCTATCCAACTTTTGATGACATTGTCACGAAATTAAATGGATGCACGGTTTTTAGTGTAATCGATTTAAAGGATGCATTTTTGCAAGTGAAAATTCACGAACACTCGCGTAAATACCTCAACATTGCCACACACAGAGGATATTATCGATTTTGCCGAATGCCATTTGGGATTTCTGTAGCTCCAATTATATTTGAAAAATTAATGGATCAGTTTTTAATTGGAATGGAAGGTGTTACTTGGTTTCAAGATGACATAGCAGTTGGAGGTAAAAACATAACAGAACTGGAAGAACGATTAAGAAAAGTTTTTAATTTGTTTCGCACCATAGGTTTGAAAACACAGGTTTCTAAATTACAACTGTTTAAGTCGGAAATAAAATTTTTAGGACATATTATTAGCAAAGATGGTATTCTACCGGACAAAGAACGAATACGTGCTCTTAATGAACAACCAGCTCCTACTAATATTTCTGAATTACGATCTTTTCTGGGTTCTGTGAACTATTACAGTCGTTTCGTAAGGAACTTACAAACATTGTGCGCACCATTGCATGAACTGTTAACAAAATCGTCTACATGGGCGTGGACTGAAAAACACCAAAAATGTTTTGAGAAAGTCAGGCAGGAAATCTCTTCACCTAGAATTCTTGCTCATTTTGATCCGAGCAAACCAATTGTTTTGGCTTGTGATTCTTCCAGTCGTGGAGTAGGTGCTATATTACAGCATCGCATCAACGGTGAACTTAAATTAATAGCAGCTGCTTCAAGAACACTCAATCCAGCAGAACGAAATTATTCTAGTATTGACAGAGAAGCTCTGGCTATTATGTTTGGTTTGCAGAAGTTCTACAAATACCTCATTGGAAACCATTTCACAATTCAAAGTGACCATAAACCTCTAGAAAGAATCTTGGGTCCACGCAGTGAAATTCCTCGTTTGGCTGCTTCAAGATTAACAAGATGGGCAGTCACACTTGGAGCATTCGACTATGAATTAGAACACCGACCAGGAGAACAAATGTGCGTTCCAGATGCTTTATCTCGCTTACCCTTGCCTGAGAAAGAAGTAAGTGAATTTGAAGATAGCTCTACAGTTTACAGAGTAGTTAATCATTGCATACATGAACTTTTACTAACACACCGCACTCTGCGCAATGAAACTTCAAAAGATCCTGCTTTGAAAAAAATTATTTTGTACATAGAACGTGGTTGGCCACAAAAGAAAAATCTAGACCAAGAACTTTATCCCTACTTCGAAAAGAGGAATGAATTGTCGTATGAGCAAAGAATTATTATGCTGAATAATCGAATCGTCATTCCCAAGAGCTTAAAATCTCAAGTAATGAACATAATACATGAATCCCATACTGGCATAGTTGCGATGAAATCGGTAGCCAGAATGTCAGTATGGTGGCCTTCTATTGACAGAGACATTGAAAATTTGATTAAAACATGCTTCGACTGCAACGCTTATCAACCAAAAATTTGCGAATCTCCATTGTTATTGTGGAACAATGCTGGAAAACCATGGGACAGAATTCACTTGGATTTAGCTCAATTAAACGGAGAGAATTGGCTCTTCATAATCGATTCACATTCGCGATGGCTAGAAGTTTTTAAATTACGAACTGTCACTTCTTTTGATATAATTAAATGCTTTCGTAAACTCTTTGCAACGTATGGAATTTGTAGAATAATAGTGTCTGACAATGGGCCTCAATTCACCTCTTCCGAGTTCAAAGAATTTTGTGAGATGAATGGTGTAAAGCATATAAAAACGACACCATATCACTCTAGAAGTAATGGTCTTGCTGAGAGAGTAATACGAACATTTAAAACACGTTTCAAAAAGACTCACAGAAAATTTTCAGATCAAGAACATCAATTACAAGTATTTTTATTCTCCTACCGTACTTCAATACATAGAGCGACAGGTTCTACGCCAGCAAAACTTTTCCTTAATCGGGAACTTCCTACACTTTTTGATAGATTAAAACCAGATCCTGTTAATGATGTAGAAAGCTTAAAATCTAAATTTTATCATGACAAACGATGCAAAGAACGTGACTTTAACATAGGTGAAAACGTTTGGCTTCGTCGCGGAACAGATTCAACATGGACACCCACCACTATTGTTGATCGAACAGGACCATTATCTTACAGAACTGATGGACAGCTTAGAGTACATGCTGATCATCTGCGAAGGAGAGAATCACCTATACATCCTCCAAGTTCTTCAGAAACCCAGTTAGACGACAACGCAGATGAGGACACCCTAGTTGATATTCAAGAGCGGCATCCCAACGACTCTTCGCTGGATAGCACTGTAGATGATAATGAAGATCAATCATCCGAACCATCTCCACAGTTGCCACTACGACGCTCTACTCGTCACAGACGACCACCCAAACGATTCGATAAAGAATTCAACTATTGAATTCTCTACTATATATTGCGCTATCTGTTTCTTTTTATTTCTTTTAAAAAAAGGGGGGAATAATGTAGCATATGTATAATAGAAACATGTGAGTGGCAACAGTAGGAAGAACAACAGAACGGCAGACAGAGTCGAACCGCTGAGACGAACACTGGAACATCGAACATCTCGCATATCATGGAACATTACCGAACACCTCAGAAACTCTCTTGCATATTTAATCTCCTATTTTATATTTGTATTGTGTTGTGTTGTGAATTTGTGATTAGTTTAGTGTTTCAAATTAAAGTAGTTCTTGTTTAAGTAATAAAAGACACTTCAATCAGGTTGTTTATCAATATGAATGAAATTTGTCAGACTTTTTGCATCAGTTAAAATTTGAAAAGTAGTACCATACAGAATTTCCCTAAAATGTTTAACAGAAGCATATATTGCAAATAATTCACGCCTTATAGATGGATATTTGGATTCAGCAGGTGTTAGTTTTTTGGAATAGAATTCAATGGGATAAAACTGGTTGTTTACTTTTTGCATTAGTATCGAAGATATTGCTTCTCTACTAGCATCAGTAACTAAAAATAATGGAGCATCCTTAACAAAATTTTTTAAAGTGGGTTTATTTAAAATTATGCTTTGCAACTTGTCAAAGGCATCCTGACATTCAGATGACCAAAAAAATGGAGTGCTTTTCCTAGTTAAGTTGACAATAGGAGAAATAATTTCTGCATAGCCCAATATTAGATGGCGAAAATAATTAGTCATCCCTAAAAAAGTTTGAACTTGTTTGACATTTTTTGGAATAGGAAATTTAGAAACTTTATTGATGTTATTTTCAGAAGGAGAAAAACCTTTGCTATCAATGTTAAAACCTAAATAAGTTATAGAAGATTTACACAATTGCAATTTTGCAGGATCTAACGTTAAGTTAAAAAGTTTAAGCCTGTCAAAAACTTGTTGCAAGGTGCTAATTAGCTCGTCGACTGAATCAGCAGCAATAACAATGTCGTCGAGAAAAAATTGTATATTAGGACCTTTTAGTTCATTTAAACAAGATGCTAACAAGGATACAAAATATGATCCACTGTTGCGAGCGCCAAAAGGAAGACGTTTAAATTGATATGAACCAAGTTCAGAGCAAAATGCCAATTTTTCCCTATCTTTGGGTTTTATTTTGATTTGAAAAAATGCAGATTTTAAATCCAAAACACAGTAAATATTTCTACCAGCTATATTTTGTACTATGTCAGAAATCTTTGGCAGACACACTTTAAATGGTTCAGTGATGGAATTTAAAAGTCTGAAATCGACTACCATTCTAAATTTCAATTCTTGATCAGGATCAGAAGGATTGGGTTTCTTTTTTACAAAAATTACTGGAAAACAGTAGCTTGAATTGGAAGTTTCTAAAATGTCGGCCTCAAGTAATTTTTTTAGCTCCTGTTCAGCGAATTTTTTAGCAATTTTTGGGATAGGATAGGGTTTTGTCTGAATAGGAAAGTTATGCAAAAGTTTGAATTCAGGAGTAACTAAATCAGTAGAACCTAATGTAATATAGTTTTTGGAAAAAATAGGATAGTTATTCATAAGTAATTTGATCATTTTATTTTTGTCGACTTCATTTAAATGTTTTAAATCAAAATCATTAGGAGATAATTCTTCCTTTCTTAATTGTAATACTTCTTCCATATTCAAATTATTGATTTGCAGCATTTGAGATTCACATGGTTTCTTAATATCATTTTCAAAAATTTCTTGAATTGATCCTAAATTTTGATCCTTTTGAAGCATTAAGTTTTTGTTGGATTTGTTTTCAATGATCAAGAAAATAGAATCAACTTCTTTGGCAGAATGTATGGATTCACTGATATTACATAAATTTTTTATTTTTCCTGGAGTAAATAAAATCAATTGAAATGGTTTTGCCTCAATAGGAATTTTAATTTTGATTATTTCGAAAGAATTGGGTTTAATTGAAATATTGAGAGCTGATTTGACTTTAATTTGCATTGTAGTTGAATTTGCATTATTAGAGATTGGTTGATTTTGTAATTGATTTGTATTAATATTTGTTTGGTTTTTACTAGAAGTAGTGGTTATAAAATCTAATTGAGTTTTGTCGGAAATTAGTCGTTTGTTTACAGAATCAAGAATTATTTTGTTTCTGTGGAAAAAATCATACCCCAAAATTAGTTGATAATTGGCATTCCAATTGAAACTAGTTGTGAAAAATAAATTGGAAAACCATTTTCCCTGGATTTTAAATTTCATATCAATTGCAGATAAATATGGGATCTGCTCGTTGTTGATAGTTCTGATTTTTACAGAACGAGACACATAATTAATTTTGACCTCACCCTTGATCTTATCTAAGACATCAGTTTGACAAATTGACACATTCGCGCCACTGTCAAGGAGAGCAAAAAATTTAAATTTCCCAAATTGGATCTCTATTATTGGTAAGGAATTATCTGAATCGGTACATGACATGAGAACTCTGAATTCCTGATGATTTACAACATTATCAATTGCTTGATTGTGCTGATAAATATCATTCAGCTGTATAGTTTTTGTCGATGCCTCACCTATGTTAGATTTTATTGGTATTTTGTCATTGTTTTGGTATTTTTTATTTTTGCCCTGTTTATTGGATGAGTTTGATTGCTTTTTACAGCCCTTGATTTCAGGATTACGCCACCTTTGAGTGTTTACAACAGAATTGTGGGTCTCCGAATTTTGTAGATGGCTGAAATTTGTGTGTCGAAAACCCCCTATTAGTTTAAATGTTTTTTGAACTGGTTTTTATTGTAATATGGTTTGAAACCCCTGCCTCGCTGTCTTTGATTGAAATTTCTAAAGTTGGATCTGCCCCTGTTTTGAAAATAGTTAGAATTTTGATGATCCCTTGAATTACCTGGATAGTACCAGCATTTTGTTGTCAAGTGTCCTTTCTGACAAATGTGGCAAGAAATTGCAGTTGCTGCATTATTATACATATTACCAGGTTGAGAACTTGAAGGATGAAAATTGGAAAACTGATTACCCTGCATTGCATTGATCTCATATTGAAAAGATGGTGCAGCTGGATTTAAATTTTGTGGTTGTTTCAGTTTTTCGACGCATTCTGTTAACTTTTGAATTTTATTATTTGTTTCAGCCTGACTTTGTAGAAGAACATTTATCTCTACCTGGGAATTACAAGCAAAATTGCTTGGGTTGTTCAAAGCTGATTCGATATTTTTTGCAATTTTTATTGCCTTAAAAAAAGTTGGAGGACCCTGCTTCATGGTTTCTAAACGTATTTCTGGGCGTAATGAATTTAAGAATTTTGAAAGTTTTGTTTGTTCCAGAAGGTCAGCGATTTCTTTTGAGTTGTTATTTTGAGGGTTCAAATACTTATCAGCAGATGCTGCAATTAATTCACTTACTTCTTGTACAGATTGATTAGGTTTTTGGGAAATGTCCCAAAATTCCCTCTGGGTTGTTTCGAAATTTGGTGTTTGAGTGAATTTTTTAGTCAATTCATCGCATACTTTGTCATACTTTGCATCACGATTTCTATCTAAAAATTTTGTTACATGGTCAAACGCTTTGCCCCTTAATTGGAGTTTCAGAACAATAAGTTTCTTTTGTGCAGACCATTTTTCTAATGATGCAATATCTGTTAAGCTCTGAATGAAATTTTTAACATTCTCGGATTTTAATCCAGAAAAAGTAGGTATTAAAGGAAGTAAAGAACTGTCTGCCATGTTTAGTTAAGGCAAAAAAACTATCACATAAATATGCAATTAAAAATTCAGATATCTAGCAATCCCCCAAAATGCATTTAAACAAATGAAAAATATAATAAAAATAGTTCATGTGTGAAAAATATATTAAATTAACCTGTAAAACATGAAATGCATTCCAAAATTGAATTATAGTATTTTCAAAATCAAATTCTCAAGAATTCATGCATACTGTAATTGTAATTATAAATATCACAGTCATCACAGATAATCGCCTCAAAAATATTCATGAAAATCATCAAAATAACATGACACAAGATCGGTAAATGGACTGAAATTCAGGTTGATAATAAAAATAATGCAATAACCCAAAAAACCTTTCTTTAAAAACTAAACGTTTTTCGTCACGGCGCCAATTATGGTTAATTATGTTAAAAATGTGTGTTTTAATTATTAATATTAAATACCATGTAAAACCTTGATCAATAAATATTTTAGATTAAAATACTTAATTCAAAGTATATTGCGTTGTGTTATAAAAAATTGAATTAAATATATAACTATTCATATGCTGAAATAGAAAATCAGTTGTTATTGTGAATAAATCATATTCATAATAAAAAAAATCAATTATTTATTCATTATAATTATTTCATTAATTTCATAAAATTTCTTGATTATATTGAATACCTTTAAAAATCCAAAAAAAACTTACATCTTAGGCATTAATAAAAAAAATTGAATTGGCCAACAAAAAAATATAAAATAATGATTGATCAATCAAAAGAAAATGTTAATGACCTGCGGATCCACGGCTTGAATTAGCACTCTATTTGATACTTTCGCTGATTGATGCAGGCGGAAAACTTGATCACCAGAAAGCGCGCCTTTGCTGCATAATGCTCTTCTATATTCGTTTCAAAACACATAATGTCCGTGATGCAGTTGTTCATTGGTATAGCATTTTTTCATCATGAAAAGCAGTCATCAATTAATGAGTGTCCATCAATATAGGTAAATTCATTTAGAGATTTAAAAGTACAGTACAGGGATCCTGATTTATATTATACCATCTCTAAGTATAAAAAGAGATTTGTTTCCTTTGATCGGTCAATGGATACAATCATTAAACTATCCAAAAAAATATACAGCATCTTGATTACTTCGATCAACGCATTTTTGTAAGGATAATCTTCACTTCAAAATGCAATTTCAAAAAAAAAAAAAAACAGTTATATATGGCATCCCCAGTCAGAAGGAAACACAAAGGAATTCCTCTGCTGGGGAGCTAGCGAAAAAAGCGTCACTCAAGAAGCTATCAAGTTTCCAACTGCCGGAAAAAAAATGCACATGGCGAGGCAATGGAACAGGAAACCTACGCCACAGGATATAGTACATAAGTAAAAATGGTTATGATTTGAATTTATCTGGCCAAAAGATTTAGAAAAAAGTGTAAATAAAAATTGTAGGTGTTTTAAAGTATAGTTCATGCAAAAATTAATCGCGGAATTTAATGTAAATTATAATTCTAAATATCTGTGAAAGAAAATGGCATGCTGCGCAAACCTACATTACAAGTGCGTGACAAGTTTCCGTCACGGAGTAACAGTCAAGCAACAGTTAAGCGTTTAAAAAAAATATATATTATTCAAGGCTTGAATAAAGTAAACCTTGAATAAATGAGAAAATATTATTTTGATAACTAAATGTATCAAAAGAGAATTAATTGATCTTTTGTTACAGAGTGGCAGCGCTCTTTTTTCCCAGTTTCGTTAAAACTGTTGTTTTGAAAAGCATAATAAAATTTTCAATAAGTCATTTCGATGATAAATATATATTTTTCACAAACAATTTGATTATATGGTAAATAAATATATAGTAGTGGGGGCTGTAAGCGAAGGGGCGTCCTCGCCGCCTGACCTGGGTTATTCAGTTGAATTAGCAGACACCTTTGCACAAATCATTTTAATTACAATTTATAATATCTAGAACAGCGGTCATTTCGTATGACTGCCGGATGTACTAGTCTTATATATAAGCAAATTATTCTGTCTGTCTGTCCGCTCTAGAATCATAGGCCGTTTTACCGATCGGGACCACATTCGGCACGGTTAATGTTTACGACCCGAAAAACTCATCGCTGCAAAAATGATAGTTGTGACTCAATTAGTTTTTTTTTTAAATTGACTTTTTTAAATTTTTCAGTGATTTTTTTTGACTTGTTTTATTTTATTTTTGCATTGTTGCCGTCGTTTCCAACCGTATAATTACAGTTGCCGTGTGAGCAAACAAATCAATGCAGTTGCCATTGTTGTAACAAATATATTGATAATAATCAAAACGTTTCTCTAGCATATTGAGTGAGGCTTCGCTGTATTTTCAATCTCCGTTAAAAATTAATGTATACGCGAATTTAATTTAATCATTTCTTACTTTTTAACTTATTTCTTTATCGTCTGCGCTTTTTATATTTTTTTTATTAGAGTGACCCTTTTTTCCCAGTTTCGTTAAAACTTTTGTTTTGAAAAGCTTAATAAAAGTTATTTCGATGACAAATCTAGAACAGCGGTCATTTCGCATGACCGCCGGGCTTACTAGTTTTAGCATAAGGATTCTAAATTTGAATTTAAAAGGAGAAAAAATTTTGACACTAATTTTTACACTTTTTTCGACATGTCTGTTGAGGGGGTCCCTGAAAAGGTGTTGCCATTCACCATTTGAGTATGACTGTCATTAGTATTCGGTCGGGCAATCCCCTTCGTCTAACTTTAAATGAAGCTATTGGTTCGCTTGACAGATGAGAAAACATTCGTATTAAGGATTCCGTGATAGGTGTCATTGCTGTTGGGAGGTCTTTTGAAGTTGTTTTCGCAGTGACTTGAGATTTGTGTTGTAAAGCGAATTGAAAGATTTTTGAATGGGCAATTATAGCCGTGAAGGATTCTACGACTAAAATGTCTTAAAAAATATGCCAAGTTGTTTGTCTTTTGACTTTTTGATGCAAATTTATTGAGCAGTTATTTAACATAGGATTGAACCGAAGACCATGCATTATGAAAAAAAAATATTTTAATTCTACAAATTTAATTTAAAAATGAACTTTGAGGATATCTTTGAAATGAGGCATAAACTCTATATCAATAATCTCGGATAATTTAATGACGTATTCAATCTTAAATAGCTAATAAATGTCCAGATAAAAAAATGTTTTTGAGATTCATTTTGCAATGTACGCTGAACAAGAGTAGAAAGCATCTTCCCTATCCAAGGAAATGGGCTGTCCAAAAGTCTATCATTTGTTCAATGTTCATGTTCTCTCAAAAATACTCACGAAGAGAAAGAAACTTCAAGCGATAAAAATAGTTAATTTGAATTCGTATGTTAATTGCTCGTTTCTTTTTCCTCCTAAATATTTGTAAGAACACTTTCACATTTGAACACAAGGGGGTACAAGTTCCATCCTCGAACTTAACCCTTTTTCCCTGAACACACTATCAAATCAGAATCCTTGTTATTGGGATAAAATGACTTATTTTTAAGAACATCATGTACTCGAGATAGCTCCGAGTCAAAATGGCTTGGATTTGAAAAACTGAGTTCTTTTTTTTTCTTTTTTGTTTTGCTAAGTAACCCTTTTCTCAAAAATGATCCGGTACGATCTCATTTTTGAGAGTAGTGGAAGAAAACAATGCTTTTTCCACTGGGGTTTGAACGCGGACTGTTCACACTCTAAGCTAATATCCTCTAGCCACTAAGTAAGGAAGACATCGAAGTGCCAGAGAGACAATTTAGATTCGATAGTTTCCAAACGTATCATCTGCATGTGATAAAGTATTTCTGTGCCAAATTCCTTCTTAGCCCTATCTAGAAGAGCGTTAATTATCCACTCGTACATTCTGTTTTTTATTTTACTGCGCCCGCTCCGAATCCGACGAATTATTCATCCGGTATAGCTGCTCTGAAGAAACCAAACAGAGCACTCACATTCTTGAGCCATTCTGACGTCTTGCGCGGTAAATAATAGTACCTTAATTTTGATAATGCTATTGTTCTGAAGAAGTTATCGTTACATAAAGACCTATTTTAATCATACATGTGAAGTTATTTTGATGATTTTTAATTTATTACCGTTAGGTGGTCTTCCTGTAACTTTGATTTGTAAGTAAGCATTGGTACTTAAAGCTGAGAATGGCGCTTGCTCAAGTCAAAATTACTTTAAAGAAAATAAATGAAAGGTAAGGAAGCTATATTTTTTCATTTTTAAGCACATCTTTTTAATCTTGCATGGAAGATATTAACTCAAAGCTCTTGTTTCAGCGTACATTCCGAAATGAATCTGAAACTTACACTGACAAGGAAAATAGATTTTTACAATACAAAACAAAAGGTTCAAAACCATAAAAGTTAGTAATGCTTCTTACAACTTCCTGAAATATTATTTTACTTTCGATAATAGAAGAACTAAGCATTGTCGGGAAATTTGATAAATACCGATCAAATCTGTCATTCCGAGCTTTATGTTCGAGCTTCCCTACTAACAATGTTTGAGTGCTTAATCTTTAATGTCTCAAAATCAAATGTTCTTTTCGTTTTTTTTTTTTGCTTATTATGCAAAATTAAATTTAGTAGCATGTGACCAGTCTTCGTTTCGTATGAGAAAATAGTGTATGAAATATTCTAGAAATACGGAATATATTCGATGTTTTCATAAAATGGTAATGTTGATTTCTACCTGCAAGAGCGCACCAAAACTTCGCCCGAGAATAAATTCATTGCGATTCCGCATCCATTATGCGGGGCATTTCTGCACGCGCGAAACTATCCGGTGTCTTCTTACCCCTCGCAGTTTCCGCCCTGAAGATGGATGATCTCATTTCGCGATGTACCTAGAGCAGTCTGGCGTGACTTGGACCATCCGGTGTGCGTCCGGATCCCGGCGGGGACACTGCTGTGTCCATTATGAAGAGAGAAATCGGCAGATGCAGAGTTCATCTCTTCCATTTTTGCGCCCGAATCAGTCTTTGTTCAGAAGATCAGCACCTTTGAATATCGCGTGAGCAATTTAGTTTCGATAAACCAAAGTTTGGTAAAAAACATTTAAAAGGAGAATGGAACAATTCCCTTCTTGTGTATTTATTGGGAGTAGATAATATTTTCAAAGATATAGCATAAGACATATTTGTGTGCCGATATATATGCATATATGTATAATATCCGCCCCCTTTTCCTTAAATTTGTCATGTAACATGTAAATTGAGAACAAGCAAGAATTTCTCCCAGAAAAAAACGAGTGTTTTTGTTTTGTGCACCAGCATCTATTTTACAACATAAGTTATCACTAGACTTCTGCTACAAAACATGTCAAAATAATTTCTCAATGAAGTGAAATCCTTACTTTAAAGCAGCATATATCTATTTGATGTTAAAAGGATATTATTAGTTATTATGAAGAGGATAAATTTATTCTTTTAAATTTTTGAGTGTGTTGTTTTATTTAATTCCAACTAGCAATAGGGTTTTACGGGGAAAATTTATAATTGTGTCCATTTAATAATTGTCCATTTAATAATTTCATAATTGTCCTGAAAATTTTTTTAATGCATAAGTAAACAAACACTATAGGTAAAATACAAAGCTAAGCTGAATTTCGACAATCTAACGCTTAAAATTGTATAAGTAAGAGAAAAACAAATAGGAATTTTTACACCATACTTTTGACAAGTACAGTAAAACCTTTCAATGAGGGACCCTAAGAGGGCTGGAAACTTTGTCCGTTAAGTAGAGGTGTCCCTTCCTCGGAGTTTCATTATTCGATGCATACACGTATAGTGTATTCAGTTAGTTTAACTTGATATTGAACGTGTGTAACCATTTCAGTTTAAATACAAGTGTTTCATGCATATAAAATGTAAGCCGAAATTTATTAACATTTAAAATTTTAGAAAAAGCATCGTATTGGCAAAGTTTTGTAACTTACAGAAATTTATTTGAATTGATCTGTTAGATGAGTTTCCTTTAGGCGTATACAACCGCAGTATAAATTACAGTTAGTGTACACTATACAGCCAGGGACTAAGCTCTAAGCCAAAGCGAATACCAATGAGAGAGACCTAACATTTGAGTCCCAGCAACCGCAATTTGCGGCGGACTTCTGATCAAGGTATCCCCAGTGCCAGGTAAGTATGCAATGCTCATCATCATCATATCGTAAATTTGTAATGGGCCGTTAGGCCCCGGGGGGGCCTTTTACCCAGTATCTATGTGAGTAAACTTCGGAGGAGATCAATAAATGTGCCCTAAGGCTAACTTCATTGTCCCCGTGGGGCAGGGGTTTGTCCAAATCATGGACGAGGGTTATAGTAAAAACATTATAATTGAAATGATAAATAGATAATAATAATATTTTTTTTCCAAAATTTTTTTTCATTTTTTAAAATTTTATACTTTTTTTTTGTTATTTTTCTTTTTCTTTTTTGGTTAGTACGAGTAAGTGAGAAAAGCGAAGTCAAAAGGCTCCAATGTAAATAATTCACTGCGAGTTTGGTTTTGAAATTTCTCTCTTCTTTTCTTTCCAATCATTCTCAGGTTACTTTCACTCTCCAAGAGTTGCCATCAAACGAGACGAGTGGGGGCTGAGCCCCGGAATTATACGGTCATAGTTAGGCGAAGCGGATCAAGCTGGGGGTTGAGCAGGGGGTTGTTCTTGGTGCTCAGCGAATCATAGTCAAGCAGACAAGTCTGCGCGGGGTAGGGGTATTTCGATTGGAGGTTTCTGTATAGGAAGACTGCTTTCTTATTTCTTCGTTTGGGTGCTGCGGGAAGCTATTGTATAGTTTTAATGCATTCTTGATTATAAGTCTTGATATGGAGTCAGTTTTGAGTTCAGTATGGATAGATTTTCCCTTTTCGTACCAACGGGCGCCGGAGATTTGTCTTAACATTTTGTTTTGTAGCCTTTGAATTTCAATTATTGTGGTTTTTGTTGCATGGCCCCACACATTGGTGCCGTATAAGATGGTTGGTTTGAGAATTTTATTATAAATCAGGAGTTTGTTTTTAAGGGTGAGTTTGCTGTGATAGCCGAGCAGGGGTTTAAGGATATGGATCTTGTGTTTTGCATAGTTTAATTTTTCTTGGATATGTTTGTTGAAGTAGAGCCCACAGTCGAGGGTAATACCTAAGTATTTTGCATGATGCTTGTAGGGCAGTCTTGTGTCGAGTAGCTCTAAGTGGTCGGGGCCTTTTTTCTTTTTATTTTTCTTGAAGTGTATAGCTTCGGTTTTCTTTGGATTCAGGGTAAGCTTCCAGTTTTTGCACCATTTTTCGACGTTATTTAGGTGGTCCTGGGCATACTTTTTTACTAAGGTCTTTTTCCTCTGCTTTACAATGATAGTCGCGTCGTCGGCGAAGAGTGCAGTTACGGTTTTGTCGCTTGTTGGGAAGTCGGCCGTGTATATATTAAAGAGCAGTGGGGATAAAATTGCCCCTTGGGGGACACTACTGTTAATTTTCTTGACGGAGGAGAGTGCTTGGTTTAGTTGGACTTGGAAGCTTCTTCCCTCTAAGTAACTTATCACAGTCTTGATTAGGGGTCTTGGGAAGTTGTGCTGGATTAATTTGTAGATTATGCAGTCGTGCCATACTTTGTCGAAGGCCTTTTGCAGGTCCAAGAAAATCCCGACAGTAGTTTTGCTATGGTTCAGTCCCTCTGTTATACTATTCACAACTCTAATTAATTGATGAATCGTGCTATGCTTTGTTCTGAAGCCGAACTGTTCAGGTGGGATGATGTTATGGGTTTCGATATGGTTTTCTAGCCTAGTTTTTAGGATCTTTTCAAAAATTTTCGAAACATGAGAGGTGAGGCTAATGGGCCTGTAGTTTTGAGGATTTCTCGAGTCGCTTGTGGGCTTGAGGATGGGGGTGATTCTTGATATTTTCCAGGCTCTTGGGAAGTAAGAGTACTTCAAAGAGGAATTTATTATTTTTGTGAGGCAAGTTAGTGCTTTGATGGGAATGTTCTTCAGCATCTTATTTGTAATTTTGTCAAGGCCTGGTGTCTTCTTGTTTTTGCTATTTCTTATGTGATCAGCTACTTCTTTTGGGCTAGCGGGTGGGATTGGCGAATGAGATTGGGGGTTGTTACGTAGTTTGCAATTTCTGCCCGTATTTGAGAGTAGAAGGGATCATTAGGGGTGTCGGGGGTGGGTTGGAAGTTTTCTTCGAAGGCTTCAGCAAGAATTTCTGATTTTTCTTCATCTGTGCTGTATACTCTGTCATTTTTGTGGATAGAGGGAATTTTTTTGTGCGGGTTCTGGAAAGCCTTCGCAAGTTTGTACAGGGAGCCGGTTTCGGGGGAGAGACTTGTCCATCTGTTTATAATAAACTCGGTCCATCTGTTTTCTTTATAAAGTCTGGTGATAGACTTAATCATCTTTTGCATTCTGTTTATTTCAGTTTTGACCCTAGGGTCACGGGTTTGCTGCCAACACTTTTTCCTCCGGTTTTTTTCTATTATTAGCCATCTTGCATAGGGGGGCAGTCGAATGGGGGTGTTGCTGAAGGTTTGGGAGGTGGTCGCTTCGTTGTAGGAGCCAGTCAGGATGTTAGTAAAATTTTCCAGTTTGGTGTAGATGTCGGGTATATTATCGATCTTGGGATTTCCTTCGATCTTTTCGTGCACCAGGTTTGTGTACTTGTTCCAGTTTGTAGTAGAGATAATATTTTCTTTTTTTGGGATCTTGTAATTTAGGTTAAAGGTTAGAATGACAGGATTATGGTCCGACGATAGTTCTGCCAAAACATTAATGGAGTACGGCCAGTTTCGGGTTCTTGCAAGAGCTATATCTAGAGTTGTTGATTCGCCGGGGCCGAAGTGGGTTGGAGAGTTTGGAGCGTATATTTGGTAATTATGGTCCATGCTGGATTTAATTAGTTCATTTCCTCTTCTGTTTCTTCTGCCCAGATTCCAGTCCGGATGTTTGGCATTGAAGTCGCCCATGAGGATCGTATTGAAGTTGTAGTGTCCTAGTTTCTTGAGCTCGTCGTTATCTAGAATCCTAGAGTTAGGAGGGGCGTAGATGGAGGACACAGTTAGGTGGTCGTTGTTATTTAGTTTTACTATTATTGTGGTATTTTTGAAGGAGCATGTTGGGATTTTAATTTCGTTAGTATTCAGGCTGCGCCTGGCGTAAATGGCTGTTCCTCCACCGCGGCCGATACCTCTGTCGTTTCTGAATGCCGTGAAGTTTGGGATGGCTCTGAGCCGAAGTCCAGGTTTCAGGTGGGTTTCTTGAAGGAGGATAAAGTCTGGGGACTGAAGCGCAATAACGTCTTCTAGTTCGTCGCATTTTTCAGGGGAGAGCCCGTTTGCATTCCAAGAGAGGAGCTTGAGTGAGCTAATTTTTGCCATTGTTTTGATTTTCTAAATAGACGTTCAGGTTTTGGACCAGTTTCTGCAGGTCTTTCATCATGTTAGTGATCGTAATTGGGAGGGTGGCCAGTGCTTCTATTTGGTTAGTTAGGTTGACTGGAGGTGAGTCCGTGGGTATCATTTTTGCTGCGGAGGCGTAAGTGGGGGGGTTGATAATATTGCTGTTTTGAGCTATTTTTTCCGATCTTGATTTGGGATTTGGTCTTTTAGTGCAATCTATACTGTTCGCTAGATGGTCTCCTTTGCAATTTGCACACGTAGGCTTCTCTTGTTTTGGTCTAGTACATTCTCTGGTCCAGTGTGCGTCGGCGCAGATCAAGCATACGGGGTCAAGGGTGCACATGTAGGAGCTGTGACCATATCGTTGGCAGCGGTAGCATTGGGATATGTGTTGGGTTTTTCCTAGATGTTCGATTTTGACTTTGTAATAAGAGATTGACTCAATATTGTAAATTTCCTTATTTTTTTCATTCTTTTTTGGGAGGTTGAGGTTAAAAAGGGGGATTTTTTCTTTTTGCTTCCCTCTTGTGATTTGGGTGATTTTATCACAGCAGAGGCCTTTCTCTTCCAACTCTTTATGGATTTCATCTACATCGTAGTTAATGGGCAGTCCTCTCAGGACTACTTGCAAAGCTTTATCTTGTGGAGTTGTCTCGTGTGGGATTTGTAGTTTTTATTATCAGCATAGGATTTAATTTGCCGCTAGTAGAGGACATTTTTTGTTTCCACTACGAGCTCTCCATTTCTTTTAAAGGTTCCGTAGATTTTCGTTCCAACTAATTCACTTAGCTCTTTTAGTATTGGGGTTGGATCTGTTATCTCAACAAAGGTAATGGGTGGGGTTTTTTCCTTTTCGATGCTTCTGTATTGCATGTTTAAGTTTAAATTATTTTCTCTGAAGGGTTTTTTGTTTTTTTCTTTGTTCTTTTCTGGGGAGCTATCCAGGTTGCTTGCGGGTCTTTTTTTACTATTTTGTGGTTTTTCCGTATGATCTTGGTTTGTTTCATCGGGCTCGTCTTCATCCATATCGTAGTTTTAAATTTCCAGGTTTTCGTACGCGTTTTTTGTTTCTATCTCTTGGTCTTGGGATTTTGCGATGTCATTTTTATTACTATATTCAGCGAGGATTTTTTGTTTCCTTGGGTGGGAGAATTCCAGGCTAGGAAAGTTTGCTTGGGATTTGTTTTTTCCAGTGAGGGAAAGGATAAGTGATCTTAGTTCTTCCTGTTCTTGCATCATCCTCTCTTGGGATTTTTTTAGTTGTTTTTGTTCGCTTAGTAGGTTTGTTATTAAGTTGTCTTTGTTTTTATTTTCTTCTTTTAATCTTTCACATTCTCTGTCACTGTTTAAGCTGTTTTTGAATAGAAACTCTTGTCTAGCTATATTAACTCTGAGAAAAGCATCGTTGAATTCCCTATCAAAGTCTATCATTTCTTTGTCATAAGTTAAGTTTAATCTTTCTTTTTGGATAATTAGTTTGTTAAATTTATTGATTATATCTTGGTAGTGGCTATCATCCCTGGCTTTTTTGATTAAATTGTTAACTAAGTTAAAGGGGGCTAAACCCGCCTGCTCACAAGAGATACTGAAAAGGTTTTTTCTTACCCCGGGGTTTTCAGTAGATTTCTTCGTCTTTTTGTTCCTCTTCTTCGGGGATGTCGAGGTTGTTGGTTTACTTGAGCTCTCATCGCTCGAGTCTGGCAAAGTCCATTCGTCCTTTGAGACGTAATCCTTGACAGGGTTGATAGAGGGGGAGGCCATGCCTTGGGTTCTGTAATACAGCAGTTGTTCTCTCAAGGCACAATCTGCCTCACTCAATCCAACTCCACGGTCTCCCGGCTCAGATCCGTAACGACCCAAAAGAAATGATCCAATATCCAGCAGCAGCAAACAAGAACGATAATTCAATACACCGTCCGAAAAATCTCCGTCTTCTCGCACCAGCCGACGCTGGCTCCTCGATCGCGTTGATCTTGATCAGCTACAGAGAAAACCTGCCTGCCCGATTTCGAGCCTCATAATCACGCTATGCAATGCTCAGAAACGTTCCGAAATATATATTACATTACGTGCTAAAAAATACTGGTAGTTAAAGAAAATGAATCTCTAGCTCCGCCCCCCCTCCAAAAAAAAAGAGCATTTTCAATGACGGAAATTGCAATGTGTCGCCCTCAAATGAAGCTGCTTGCTTTAAGGAAAGTATTTTTGTGTCTTCAGATTTTTCCATTTAAAAAAAAAAAATAAACAATCGAGTTTTACCCAGTTCTTCAACAAATAGGCGCAAATTCTCTATTTTGCACCCTCATATTTTCTTTTTCTACAAATTCTAAGTTTAAAAGTTAGCTTGAATCCACTACTCTCCGTGTGATCTGTTGGCCTTTTACAGGGAGAATTCTACTCCGTACAACAATTTATATCACCCTCTATGAATTTTAGAAACTAAAGAAAACAAATTCATAGCCAGTAACGCAATCTAGCTATTCGCCCTCCTGTAAAAATTTTCGTTTTTCAGAGCTGTTACCTTTTCAAAATGCACGATTCAATTAAACCATTAATTTACTAAAAACAGGGAACAGCGCGAAGGCAGTGCCGTCACCCATAAATTGCACGCCCCAACTGACTGAAGCGCAATGGACGGTCTCCGACCGGGGAAAGAATAGTTTAGGACATTCCAGACTCCAAGTAAGTATGGGACACAGAGTAATCATAAACCAGAGGCACATCTTAATGTTAATTCCTTGTAGTCAAAAACTGCGTTCAGCGCCCCCACGGAGAAAAACAGGAACTTCTTTTGATGGTTTTGCTGTTACTTTAATTGTTGTCACTCCCGATTCTTGGCTGTTAAGGTTATTGACGTCACCCCTATAACCATTACTCATTTGCTTCACTTGTGAATAATTGTCAGTAATTTTTATCGGTTTTGGAAAACTGCTTCTATGACTTTGAAATTTTGCTTCGTATAAATAAAATGCCATTTCTACCAACGACTTTAATTTTCTAACCGACATTTTTTAAAAAATTGGTTTCAAAATACTCTTTTCTTTTCTCCCTCCCCCTTTTATAGAATTAAACTGCAAGTAAGATGTATTTCACACTGATGTTTCGTTTATCACAGTCATACTTATAATAATACTTTCAAAACATATTAAAACTATTTCAGAATTCTAAATATTTGTTTGCCCTTTTCTCGTTTTTACTTCGCCTAGCATTATAATTGTTGACTCAGTTTCTTTTAATTTCGTTGATACAGTCTTTTATTCTATACTTCTAAAACCAATAGCTTTGCATGAATCTCAGAATAGTTTTTAAGATTACCATCTTGTTTTATTCAAAGTACTTATTGTTCTTTTTGAATTAAAAATGACATTAAATATCATACAAAAAGATCTAACAAATCGGGTACTTTTCCATTTCGGGAGGGCTGGCGATGGTTATTATTATTATTTTTTTAGCCAAGTCAATCTACTATAACATTTTTAGGTTACCGTTGGCGATGTTTAAATATTTTTCGCAAAAAAAAACTCCATAAACTAAACAAAAATTGATTTAGCAAAAAAAAAAAAAAACCTATCGCCAACCCTTAAAAACCATCTTAAAAACCAAAAATTGGAGCAGAAGTTTAATCATAGAACAATAAACAATATACATAAAAAATCTTTATTTAAACTCTCTATGTAGTAAGACAAGGTGCACAATTATAAAAATCACTAAAATATATCCTATTAAATAAAGGCCAATATAAAAAAGGTAAATAAATTAAGCATTAATTTTCAACGGACAAAACTGAAAATGTAGAACATGTTCTAAATAAGTTCAGTTAAATATATTTGGTATCAAGAAATTCTTAAGTTAGATATTATTTTAAAAAGTAATCCTTTCTAAATACCGTAAATAAACTTTAGCGTTGAAAAATATTCCAGCAAATGACGAACAAAAATAATGAAAGTGCAAAAATGATTCAATCTGAAAGAACTACGCAAAGCTGCAAATGAGCGAACCGATTCTGAAGAAATATGCAATTTCCTTTCAAAACAAAGATAATATCGTCGTAGAGGAGACATGAGTTAAACTTCAATGCGAACTCTTGTGATTTAGTTCATGTTTTTCCCCGTGGTGCGCTAGTAAAATCGACACTACTAAACGGCTTGAGAGTTGACCCTCTGGTTTATGATTACTCTGTGGTATAGGTTTCCCGTCACCCGATTGCACTCAGTATCATTTTCTGGTGTGCCAAATACTGGTAGTTAAAATAACAGCTCCTAATATTACAAGCAAGAATAGCGATTAGCCATCCTTTTTGCTCAGAATCATCTCGAGAGCAAATAATGGAAGCTGCTAATTTTAAAGAAATAAAATAAAGTAAAAGCATAACAATCGTGTCAGTTGTCAAGCTGCGCCATTGGTGACTAAACGCGACTATTAACTATTTAAACGTGAGCACTGTGTTGTATTTTATTATATAAGAAATCACTATATTATACTAAACTACTTTATTACATAAATAAGATACATGAAGGAAGCGATATTAAACAAACTTCTTGTAGCAAGCAACAACTACCAACTGTCGCCAATTCTATCAATTTTAATCAACAACATAATATGTTGCCAACACATGTTTTGTAATATAATACATTTTAAATATACAACACACAGCTGATACGATCTCGCTTCGGATTGGCTGCTGATATTAGCCGTTACGATATCATTGGATCCTACAGCCCCATCATTAGATATATATATAGTGAAACCTGCGTTAGTTGACCACTTGCGGTGCAGCACTTCAGTGGTCAACTTATAGAGGATGAGGTAGAGGGTGAATAGCTAATTCCGCTCTTGACAAAAGTGGTCAACTTTGAAGGTTTTACTGTATACAGAAATAATATATAGATATAAAGAAATAATTTTACATGTGTAGAATAATTATATATGCACAGAAATATAGAATATCTCTATGAAATCTACTCTGAGTACAGTGTTAGTGGATTTGTAGCAAAGATTCAGAAAGCCGGGGTGGAGCAACTTAAAAAAGTTGGTACTCCAATTTCCATGAACAGACAATAGAAGAAGCTGTTAAAATTTCGTATTCGCAGTTTTTGTACTGCAATTTTTTTCGGGATAAAAGTTCTTCTATAAGGTTTCGTCTTTCTTTCGTGGGTACAGAAACCGTTTTTGTGCACCACTGAAGATCAATTAATTAAATATAGCAACTGATATGAATTAACAAAGTTAGCGGGAAGATATGAATAGGAAGATAGTTTCCGTGGTCGTGGTTCTCCTGCACAAAATCGATTCCATCCAAGTGCGCAGGAAGGATTTTATTGTTAGAATAAACGTTTTACCTCAGACGATGCATAAAGGTTTTTGTAATGAAAGTAATAGGACAAAGGCTCTGTCAACGACATTTTAGTTTGAACAGTTTCCGTCAGGACGCACACTCGTTTGATTCTAGTCTGCAAAAAAATTCATTTAAATTCATGTATTATTGCTTCAGGTTTCAAGTATTATAAACAGAGATACATTATCACTGAAATTCGAGTTGGAATAACTCTTATACCTCAGGAACAGACTAAGTCCGAAAATGGCGGTTTTCAGATATTGTTTAATTGTTTGAAAATTAACCAACAAGGTATGAAGCATATATATATATTTAAATGTTTTATGGCCAATCATGTTTTATAGCCTAATTCACATAACAGCTTTGTTGCCAGGCAAAGAACTCATTCTTTTCATCTTTTACCCTACTTTCTCGTAAAAGTAAAAAAAAAAAAAAAGTATGAAAGAAAGCTTAATGTATATTAAAAACATCGTTAAAATAAAGAAAAGATAAAAAGATAAGTCAAGTATTCAAAATAAAGATTGAAAAATAAAACATTTGGAAGTAAAGTTTTGAGATGGGGGAAAATGTGCGTCTGTCGGTCTGTCTGTTTGTCCCTTCCTAATAACTTTTCAGGGAATTGTAAGATTCGAAATTTTTTTTTTGAATTCGATAGATCTGGGCGAGGACAACTTCTTTTCATCTTTATTTTTTGATTTGAACAATTTTTGTTCAAATTTGAACAGTTCAAAAACTCCTTACATTAGCGGTGTTGGGGAAAAATGAAGCAAATTTTATAAACTATGAATATAAAATCCAAGCTCCTTTGAACAATCTTATTCGAAGGAGCTCTCGACGTGAAATATTTTTTTGATTTGAGCAATTTTTGTCCAATTTCGAAAAGTTCCAATATATTAAGATTAGCGTCTGCGGGAAAATTTCCATCCTTTATAAATCCTGATCTAACAGACGGATTTCCTTTAAAGAAACTTTATCAGAAGGTTCGTTCATTCTAAATTTTGTTCTTTTGAGCACCGTGATAATGCATCTCTGTTTATAATACTTAAAGCAATAATACATGAATTTAAATGAAATTATTTGCAGACTAGAATCAAACGAGTGTGCGTCCTGACAGAAACTGTTCAAACTAAAATGTCGTTGATAGAGACTTTGTTCTATTACTTTGATTACAAAAAAAGGGCAGAAAATGTGAAGATACGAAGCCAGAACGAACCAGAAGGAACCAGAACGAAAGGAGCTTATTTTATTATGAAATTTTTTGATCGGGGTTATTAAGGATATTTCTGAATGATTGAATCAATAACTGAACGAGTAAATGAATGAGTGAATGAATGAGTGAATTAATGGAAAAATAAATGAAAGAGTAAATGAATGAATGAATATGTAACCGTTGAAAAAGGTATATTTGATGTAATTAAGAACTAAAGCTAAATGACAAAGAGAGAGATAGCTAGGTTATAAATTTGAAGTTGGGTGTATAGTTCTAGACGGAACTTCTTGTTAAAGTAGTGATAATTTGAATTACGTTAGTCCGGCCCTGAGGTAGTTTTGGTCGGATGCAAAAGTTCCTTCTTTAAGCACACATAATAATTTAATTTGAATAGGGGTGGAAAAAGAATTCATTTGGTTTCGAGCTATATTCAGACATTTTTGCAAACATTGATGGTCATTTTTCACATTATTTTTGGTTTCTCTGGTTTAAACTCCCTTCGAAATTTACTCATTCGTTTCTTAACATCAATTTTGCATGAATTATTTTCTTAACATTTAATGTTTCTTATGTCATTTTATATTTTCCTGTTACCCATTAATGACTGATGTTGCGCTTTCTCAACCCTATTTTTTTGGTCGTTTTTCTTATGTATATTTTTAGGTAACTTTTTTTTTGTGCGGAATTTCCCCCCTATACTCGTTGAAACTCTGTGTAACACACACACAAAGTTACCTAATAATATGCATAAGAAAAGCGGCAGAAAAAAGTTTTTACTAGCGTTGCGAAAACGCAACATCAGTCATTAATAAGTTAAGATTCTTTGAATTAAAAAAAAAAAACTTTTAAAGGGATGAAGGTCTTCGTTCTTCCTTCATACTTCCCATTCTTGAGTCACTCGTTTTATTTTCATCATATCATCCTCCTAACTATTTACTTTTCACTTTCTAAAATTCCGGAAAAATCACTTTTTTTTTGCAAAATCGTTTTCCAACCAATAGTCTTTGGCACGTAGTCCCGGTTAGTTCCTTTTTCATCCCTGAAAAATGTAAACCACTCCTCGCTTATAACAACTAACAATAGTTTTAAGGCCTGATAACCTCACACTATTTTCCCCACGGAATCTTTGTAAATGGAATACATCGCCTTTATGTTTCCGTTAAAAAACCATTCTCTTTGCTACGGATAGTCATTTAGAAAAAAATATAACAAACACGAATTACACGTTAGTTTCTTCACACTACCACGAATATAAAATTCTATCTTCATTACAAAAAACTTTTAGCTTGTGTTCTAAGTCACTGAATACATGAATAACTAAAGCTTAAGTTATAATCCAAACGGGAACAGAAAACAGAAATCGCCATTTAAAAATGCTAATTTATTTATAAATTAAATTTATTTCAAAAAATATAGTTATCAAACTAACAAGGAGGGATCATATAGTGTAAGAACGCATCCGACACATTAACAATCATTCAAATTATTAACCAAATAGTGCACGTGAAAATTGATAATACAAATATTGCTGTTGACATATGAGTTTTGTATTTGCTATTCAAACTTCTAGTCAAAAATGCATTGTTATAGGTGTTTGTAAATTTTCCCATTGAATTCCAAATTTGTGCGAGTTAAAAGGTTTATAGAAAAATTTCAGCCTGAATAAATTCTGCTCTGTAACAGGCACATGTCCCTAAATCTGCTTCCATTCTAAATGCCAGCGACAGTTAACACGAGCGATACTGTTGAAACCTCTTCACAAATGGATGGAGCTCTCTCCTCCAGAGATACATGTTTACATTGTCAGGAACATTATCTACGATATGGATAGAACCCCATTCCTATTGTCGTATTAAACTCGAAATCCAATAACAGCGTTCCTTCTGAACTGGGAACAATAAAAATGTTCACTATTTGGGCAAGAGCGAGCTTACTTGATGCTGTTTGTTATAAGCAGAATCGATAACTCCCATTTCAAAGGGCTGAGTAAATATTGTTGCAAGTCACTTTACTCTCGAACTCAATATTTGCAAAGAAAATTATTTAAATGCAAAACTTGTAATGAAAAAGTATCTCAGAGGCTTGAAAATTTCCTTCACAAGGTAGACCTTTTATTTTATTTTTTTAATTAAGAAAAAGTTACAAGTGAACCGCTTTTAGCTATGGAGTGTGTTTAGTTTTTTTGTGTGTATTTATCTTGTAAGTCTCATGAAAGTACACAGAAAATACCTTTTTAAGGTTTAAACAAGAAGTTCTGTCTAGAACTATACGAGCCTACTTTCCCATATAAACTTCAGATTTATGATTTAGCTACATCTCTCATTAGCTCTCTCATTTAGCTTTAGTTCTTAATTACTTCAAATATACCTTTTTCAACGGCTAATACATTATTATTCACTTATTCATTCATTCATTTACTCATTCATGTATTCATTCTTTCACTTATTCACTTATTCATTCACTCATTCATTCATTCATTCACGCATTCATTCTTTCCTAACATAATTTATTCATCCATTCATTTACTCATTCAGGTATTGACTCCCTCATTTATTTTTTCATTTATTCACTGATTTATTTATTTTATAATTTATTCACTCATTCACGCATTCATCCTTTCCTAACATAATTTATTCAGTTATTCATTTATTCATCCATTCATTTACTCATTCAGGTATTGATTCACTCATTTATTTTTTTCATTTATTCACTGATTTATTTATTTTTTTCATTTATTCCCTGATTTATTTATTTTATAATTTATTCACTCATTTATTCATTCAGTCTTTCATTCATTTATTTATTCATTCAGAAATATTCTTAAAAATCCAGATCTAAACGTTTCGTGGGAAAATAGGCTCGTTTAGTTTTGGATGAAGTTCCTATCTGAACATGTTTTACATCATAAGAGCTTTCCGATAAAGTTTGTTCCAAACAAATCCGTCTGTTAGATCAGCATTTATATAGGATTGATATTTCGCCTTCGATAATGTTAATTTTTTTGGAGCTGTTCAAAATTGTTCAAATCAAAAAATATTACAAGCCGAGAACTCTTTTAATAAGCTTGTAAGAAGGAACTTGGGTCGTATGTACAAGGCTTATGTAATTTTTTTTCTTTTTCCCCAATTGCACTAATGTTAAAAATTTTTGAACCGTTCAAAATTGAGCAAAAAATTGTTCAAATTAAAAAATAAAATATAGAAATAAGATGTCCTTGCCGAGATCTTTTGAATGAAAAAAAAATCAAATCGGAGAATTCCCTCAAAATTTTTTGGGGGGGGGGGGGGGGGCGAGACAGACAGACCGACAAACACATATTTTCCCCATCCCACAACCCAACTTTCAATTTTTTTATTTTTCAATCTTTATTTATTCACTTTACTTATGCTTGATTTTTCTTTATTTTTAACAATATTTTTACCATACCATTAAGCCTTCTTCCATATTTTATTGTTATAATTTTTTACTTTTACGGGAAGAAAGACTAAAAATGAGCCAGCGAACTGAACTATATCGTCACCAACCATGCTTCGAATAAATAGATAATTAATATTAACAATAATCATGATAATTTTCTTAAAATGTCTTTTATGAGTTAAATGAATATTTGACAAGTTATGTACTATTTTTAATACAGCAAAAAATGTTGTATTTAAAAGTTGTTTTTCTAGACAGTCAATTTATATTGTTGCTAAACTATTAATGCGTTGATAGTACTATAAATTTTCGGTCAATTTAAGATTTTACTTATAGTTTTTTTTTTTCCTCTAATTTTGGTAGAAACTTATGAACACGGTGCACTGGCGATTTCTTTACCTTCTAACCCTTGGCGATAGATCGGAGAAATATCGTTCACCTCACCGTTATATTTGCTCTTTTATTTTATTTTTACATTTTAGTGGAGTTTTTATTCTGTTGGAGGAATTTTTTTTTATTTCAACTAAAATTTTAATCGTTTTTATGTTTTTTTTATTTGCTCGGCAGGTTATACCACTTTTTAATCGAACTTCTGTTCTCATTTCGCTTGTTTTATTTAGTTCGAGGATTATATCATTTTAATCGAATTTATGTTCTCATTTGATCGTCTGATTTACTTAGTTGGATGATTGCGTCATTTTAATAAAAGCTTTCATTTTTGTAATGGTTTGCTCTATTTTCTTAGTGAATTACTTTAAGCTTTAAATGAATTTTTTATCTTGTTAAAAACTGAATTAAAAAAAGAAAAAATCAGTGGCCATAAAAAATGAAAATAATCACCAAAATAAGCAGTTTCCGTGTAACTTGGTTCAAAACTGCTGATAAATTCTAGGCGGTGTGAATTTTTTCGGCATCAAATTTTAGATATTCTTCTGGCCCAAAAAGAACTTCAAGGAACAAAAAACAAAAACAAAAAAATCTTGGTATGTTGCAAAATGCCATTGACTTTAAACGAAATCTTCTATGGCTGGAAGCTTGAGAAAACAGATACTTGGAGTCGATTTATTTTTCCTTTCCCTTATATGAAAATAACTTAACGTTTCCTTGAGCTTCAGTTATGTAAGTTAAATACATGTGGACAAAACTCAAATTTGTTTTACACCATTTTCATCAAAAAGTAAAATATGGAAATGAGATGTCTTCACCGAGATCTTTTGAATCGGACAATTCGTTCAAAAGTTATTAGGGGGGGGGGGGGTACAGACAGACCGACAGACAGGTCGAAAGAGCAACAGACCGACAGGCACACATTTTCCCCATCACAAAACCCTACTTTCAAATTTTCCAATTTTTATTTAATTATTTCACTTTTTTAAAAATTTTTAACGGTATTTTTACGATACATTAAGCTTTTTCCATGCTTTACTATTATTTTCTTTACTTTTACGGAAAGTTGGCAAAAATCACAATTTGTTCAAAATCTAATGCATGCATACGCTATCTTTTTCTTTCTTTCTTTTTTTTTTACCGTGTTTGATACTATAACTTTTGTGTTAGTATATTTTTTATGCTTTAAGTGCGAAATATTGTCTATATTTCTGACCTAACGGGTGAGGTATGACGGAGGTACTGTAGAAAAGTAGTTGATTAAGTTTTTTATACTAATATTTTATATCCTTTAAGTTCTTTAGCATTTCAGTTTTTTAGTTTTGTAATGTATGTTTATTGACGCAAGTTTAACCAGAAAGCACGTTTTTATCGCTAAATTGTGTTTCATTATTTTGTTATTCCATTACTGTTCTATCACCGATTAAATTAAAAGGTAAGCAACCGATAACTAGATGGAAACTGGTACGTCCATTTGTTGTTAGGGGGAGAGAGACATTGTCTTCTTTGCAAGTTTAATCACATTATAAAGTAAATACTTAGAATTACTTCATAAACATTTGTTCTTGGGAGGCGAGCCATTTTTTTATCAGTAATGCTTTGTTTATGAAACAATTCGCAGTTTTTAGAAGAATACATCAAATGAAATGAACTAAGAACATTCTTTCTCTATGATAGACTGGTTCACATGGATTCACCTTTACTGGCCTGTTGGCAGTTTTCCGCGCAAAACAAAGCCATAAAAGCTTTTTCTTAATAATAGCAATAACGAGCATCGTTTGCAACTTAATTTTGTTGCTTATTTAAAGTTTTATAGTCTGAGTGAAGTATAACTCAGATAATTATTTTTATCTTAAAACTTGAATGCAACATTTTCTGGAAAACTGGAGGAATAGGAATCAACTGTTTTATTTCTCGTGACATTGTTCTAACGGGCTTAAAGCTCTCCCTTGACTCGAGAATATCCGTTTTGTACATGGAACAGCAGGGGAAGAATCTTGTGCCTTTGGCATGAATTCGTTGAAGTGAGATCTTAAAAACTGGCACGGCAGGTGGATTGAACTCACGCCATTATCACATATGTGGATTCACACATACCATCCTAATAAGGATTTAAAAATAATATTGTGAATCGTTGACCATTGAACACATGATGGCTTCTTTTTGACGAGCGAAAATGCAACATTTGGATTATTAATTCCTCGCCTCATTGCTTTACTAGCTTTAATCGTAAAGTACATTTAGGTATATTACCTGCAAAATGTATTGTATATTTTATTTTCTCAACAAACGACAGTGTATTGACTATAATTTGCGCGATCCTACATAATTAAATGATGACATATACTTTTTATAGTAGCTTCTATAATTAACGATAAAAATATAAAGCTTGTATTTGAGTTTTCCAGTCAGAGATTAGAGAGGGGGAAAAAGTTTCGTTACATAACTTTTTTTTTTTGAATGGAACAACTCTTTTTATTTTTAGATCGTTTTCGAGCAAAAGAAGAAGCAACGCGATAAGACGGTTCCTTTCCTTACAAAACCCAGTCCTATCTTGCTATGTTATCTTCCTCAACGAGGTGTTTGTGTTGGAGCGCCGCATATAATACTTCCTACTCGAAACGTAGGAATAATATTAGCTTTCATGGAAAAATTGCATTGTTCGCCCACACATGGCATTAATGGCGGTTTAGTTGAGATAAATTAAGTATTGTTTTAGGCAAGTAAATAAGTGTGATTTGCTGCTATGTTGCCAACAAGACGTACTACCTCCACAGAAATTTAAGCCTTAGTTTAAAATAAACATTCAATTATTTTTAGGTAAAGAAAGGCGCTTAAAAATTGTGATATCGAGTGTTTTCATGAACATTTCAAATCTCTATTTCCTAAGAACGTGTTTTATTTTTTCAGAACTTCGCAATACTTTTGAAGAACTAAATGATAACCGAATGCAACCGAACTGTGCACATTTTGGAATGATCTTCTATTCCTTTACCTTGACATACCGCAGCTGAGAAGTACGTATTGGCAGGTTACACAATATAAGAAAGATAGTTAAGACAATTAGAAAATTAAGGATAAAGTTAAGGAATTAAGGCAAATGATTAAAATAATTTCCAGATATAAAGAACTACTTCTGAGATTTTCTAAACTTATTTTACATATTTCGTTCGTTAGATAAAAATTCGAAACAGTTTCGTAGTTTGCCAAGCGTCTACAAAGCGTATTCGGAGTTAAATCGATGTTTCTTTCAACAGGGAAATCGAATTTTGAAGTCACCGAATTTTCACCGGCTGCTTCCGATCCTGTCGGCAAAATCCAATATTTAAAGATTTCGAAAGGAAATATTTGGATGGAGTTCAGAGAAAACACCAGCTCGCAGAACATACATATTCGAGAACACCGCTTACACGAGCACTACGTTTCTCAGGAAAAAGAAAAAGAAAGAGTTTGAAACGCTGAAACACTTCACGATACGGGCTTAGAATTTCATTACACATAAGCGAAACGACGGCAATTGAACTTCAAAAGGACCATTGTTGTGCTTATAAGAAACTAGTTATACAATTTAAAAAATGAATTTGTCTTAGAATACCACGTAAAACCCCAGAGGTACTATCCCGCTAAGAGCGAAGCGGCATCCTCCAAAAGCTTGGTTAAGTTCGATCTTGGATTCTAAACTTTGCTATTTACCCTATGAACTTTATGAGTGCTTTCAGATTTAGAGGCAAGATGTCCAAATTTAAGGTTTACTTCCCTTAACCAATTTTGCAACATTCGTCCTCCTATTTCTAACTTATCTGTCTCTTGGTTTTATTCAGAAATTCTTTTCTTATCAAGTACATCTGCATTACTCCAGCCATTTTTCTTCTGTTTCTTCAAGTTCAGTTCCAGTATTGGTCTTTTCTCGCGTGTGTTTTAACGCAGACTGCGAAACTCTCAGTGGTACTTTTGTTCGTTTTAAATTCTGTCTGGGTTAAATTTCTGTACCCTTAGCGTCTATTGCAGTTACAACAAATTGTTCATCTCAACTATCTGTTTGTTTTAGCTATGTACAATCATATGGTTTGTTGTGCCCAAATTGTGGACATTTCGTGGGCCTTTTTCTTTGTTATAACAACCTGTACTTTTTTGGTTATTTAGTCCACAATTGAAGTGAAGCATTGTTTAAGTTCTGGCAATTTCGTTCTTTGAGGAGAATTGTGCCCGTCGTGAGTTGAGAAAAAGCGCCTATCATGGATATCTTACTTTTTTAGAATTTCTTAAGTTTTTCCCCCCTTTTCCTCTCTTTTTTTTGTTAAGCATTTTAATCTGTTGTTTGAATAACCATAAATGTACATTGCATACAACGACAAAGTGTGTCTTTGTCTTGTTGTTCTGCCTATTTCAGACTGTCATATTGCAGCAGTCCAAACTCGAAATCTCCTCAGCCTCCGGAATTTTTTTAGAAAATTTAACTTCTAAAAGAGGAAGGAGGGAAGAGAGTAGGCTCTTGTAATGCTCTCAAATATTTTGGAAATATTTGAGATCCCGCCTTACTACTGACTTTATTCATAAGAAAAATGATTCACGAATTTATTTACCTAGTTTACTTATCTGAGAGCTTAGGGATTTCTTATAACGCGACACTTGTTGAAAGAAGTTTCACATGCAGTGCAACTATTGGCCAACCGGACTATGTGTGCTTTCGATCCTCATCTACTCGAAGCACGTGGGACTTCTTTCCCGCCAATCGATCTCGTTTCATGAGAGGGCGCTGGACTGCCTCCTCCATCCGCCTCCTCCCTTTGGAATTTCGCGCGGCTCAAGAGAGCGAGTCCGCCCTTCCAGAGCGACCACATCGCTTCGTTTTGGAGAAATCTCTCTTTCGAGAAATTTTACTGAATTGAATCTCGATCATGCCATACTTGTATATTGAAACCGCCAGGGAGAGACTCTGCCGAGGAAGCAGGTAATGTGTATTTACATGAATGCGTATAACCCCGCTCATCAGCTTAATTTATCATGTTCTTACGAAAAAGTTATGATAGAAAAGACGGAAAGATAATCTGTTGCTGTGTGAGAATGTGACCAGGTTAACTTAAAAATTTCATTGGTAAGGAAAAAAAGAGACAATCAGCAAGTATTTCGGGTATTTTTAAAACAATCAAACCTTTAACTTTTTGCTTTTAGAATTTTATATTTTCGATACTTATTGCTGTTTATGACTAGCATTTCAGCAGCATGACTAAATTATATATATATAATAGATATATACAATATGCAATTATATGTACATGTATATATATTACATGGGTGATTCTCACGAATTATGAAAAAGTAATATTGTCACTCTAATAGTATTCCATAAAACGTTTTAAAAAAATGTTTTATTAATAGCATAATTATTAACATTTAAGAATTATTTTACATTGATGTTGACAAATTATATTGTAAAACGTAGGTTAATTTTCAAAATCATTTCTCTTCCTGGTATGTCACCAGCAAAGTGTTTGTTGCCAACTTCAAAATCGCTATATATTTTTCTCTGATTCATTTCTTGCATCTTAAACGAAGAAAGCACTTCTAAAGTTATGCACAAAAAATGATTCTTAAAATAGTTTTAACAGATACGTTTTTATGCCAATACGTACAGTGTTAGTATGTCACTCGAAGATTTAATTTTTCTGGGACCCTCACAGAAAAATTAAAATTTCTCCATCCAATTCTCCATAGGGCAATAGTGTTTAATATTTAATTTAAGCCTTAAAAACACGACTGGAATGCAGCCTTGATATTGCATGTCTTTCGGCAGGGGCAGGGAGAAGAGTTTACAGGAAGCATCTGTCTGAAGAAAATTTAAATAGTCTTTTTCCTGGCTTTTATAAATCAATAAGAAATTATACTGTGCAGGGGCATCCCAACAGCCGGGGGGGGGGGGGGTGCACAAATATCTACCCTAGGAGGCATTCGATATCCGGTATTTTTCAAATATCCGGAACCCGATCCGGCCACAGCACGAAAGATCTTGTTTGTATGCAATTAAGTTTTCATAATATTTGATAAATTTGAGTTTTTTATTTTTTAGAGTAAATGTCTGTATATCATATTGCTCTCTGTAAAATATTTATAAAGGTCTATAAATGGATACTAAAACAAAAAATTAAATTGTTTTGAAAACTTTTTTATTTCTTAATTGAAAATGTATTTTCTGAGAATCACCAGCACATTAATGTGTTGTTTGGTCTACTTTCCTGTAAAAGTAAAAAGAAAAATATGAAAGAAGGCTTAATGTATCGTGAAAATATCGTTAAAAACAAAAAGCAAAAAATTTAAACATTAATTAATAATTAAATAACGATTGAAAGATAAACAAATATGAAAGTAGGGTTTTGAGATAGAGAATATGTATTTGTAGGTGTGTCTGTTTGTGTCTGCTCCTCGCGGCTCTAATAACTTTTGAACGAAGGTTTTGATTCGAGAAAGACTTTTTTTCCATTCGAAAGATATCGGCGAGGACACCGCTTTTCCAAATTTTAATTTTTGATTTGAACAATTTTTCGTTTCAACATTGAACAGTTCAAAATAGCGCCAAGGAAATATGAAGCAAGCTGTAAACCGTAGACATAAGATCCGGATTCCTTGGAACATGCATATTGAAAACAATTCTCGGCATGAAATAATATTTTATTTGAACTATTTTATTTCAGTATTGAATAGTTCAAAAAAATGTAACATTAACGCCTACGGGTAAATTTGAATACCATACGAAACGTGATCTAATAGACGGATTTGCTTGGAACAAACTTTATCAGAAGGATGTTACGATGTAGAACATGTACAGATACGAAGTTCAACCAGAACTGAAAGGGTCTATTTTCTTACGAAATGTTTTGATCGCGATTTTTAAGGATATTTCTCAATGAATGAATGAATAAATGAGTGAGCGAATGAATGAATGAATAAATGAATAAGTGAATGATTAGGTATAAACCGTTGAAACGAGTATATTTGAAGTAATTAAGGTATGTGACCACCCAAAAATCCTTGTTTTGGCGAAATTTTTCGAATTTTTTTTATGCATTCATTTTATAGCCTAAACATTTAAGATTAAAAAAAATGCTTCGTTTTTGTTTTTACGATAATTAGAAGCAAAGATATAGTGTAATTACTGCACCAGAAGTCAATGCTTTGTGTTCTATTAAAATATTTAAATGTGTTTTCCGAGAAAATGTGCTTTGCGTTATTTTTCTCTACGATAAACATCACTAAAAAATCTTTAAAGATATTGAATTCAAATTTTGAGGAAATGTTTTATGCAGTTCTATCTGTGTTATGAACTAAACTCTAACCTATATATGTATTTATTTTTTTATTGCCTATTTTGTGAAAAAATACCGTTATTTTTAAAAAGTGAGGTTTCGCACAAAATATCCAATATTTCAAAAAATTTTCAAATTATTGTAAATCTTTTAGTTCATAACACAGATAAAGATGTTATTTATGTCTTGTATAAATAGTTTTGAAATATATTAAATAGAATTTAGAGTAGAAGGTTTTCCGTAACTACAATTTTTCGCTTAAATTTTACAAAAAATTGCCAATATTTCCAAAGTCAATGATAAACTTATAGAAAATACATTTAAATTATTAGTTTTATTTCCAATTTCGATAAAAAAAACATGTGCTATTAATTGAAAATTCATATATTTGAAAAAAAAAAACGTGCTCCGATGGTAGTCACATACCTTAAGAACTGAAGCTAAATGAGAAAGAGAGAGATAGAGATCTAGATTATCACTTTGATATTGGTGTATACGGGAAAGTAAGCTCGTATTGTTCAATGCAAAAATATGTTTTTTGCATTTATAAATTATTTGCAACTTTTGACTCCTAACCGATCGTGTCGGAAGTCTTAACTTTGAATAATAAAGCAGAAAAATTTACTCCACATGTATTAGATTTCTTCCTTTCTTTCTAAGTGTTCGGAAGCAGTAAGCTATGAAGCTTATTTGAGACGTTAACGAACTGTTTATTTCTTTTATTGCTTTTTAAATGTCGCACGTATACCAATGAAAATTAAGCCAACGTTGTGTAACGAGGTCGATTTATCGCAAGATTTGCAAATAACGGAAATATACGATTTTCAAACAAAAATCCTGGTTCGAATCTCAGCTTTGAAGTAGTTATTTAGAGAAAGGAGAAAGTGAAATGGTTGCTATTTCACGATATAAAAAATCCCGAATCCGCTAGTCACTGGAAGTCGGATGACTTACTTAAAATAAAAGAACAGATCTGTATGTCTGTGGTGCGCTTAGATGGTAAGAAGCATGGAATTTAGTGCAAGATTAACTAATTTATTCTTTCGCATTCGCTTCATCGAATTTTCAGCGAAATCTGTTGCGTGTTTATAGAATTCTTTACAACTGGGCATAAAAAAGTGAGGAACACTTTTGATTGCCGAAGGCGGCTTACAGAGTGTAGTTTAAAATACACAAGTTCCAGTACTCACATATGAGCCTGTGACATGATTCTTAAATTGAAGAAACAGTGTAAAAAGACGAAACAACTGAACTCCGAAGGCGAATACCTTAAGTAATAAAGGAATAATCGTTCTTTTTAAGAAAAAAAAGTAAATAAGTGATTTTTTAATGTGTTTAAAAAGAAAACAAGAAGAGTTCTTTAAAAAATGAGATTCCAATAATAAGTTGGCGGTATTAATCCACTCTCCTCTATAGCAATATTCCATTCTGCAGAATCAAATTTATTTACCGGGATTTTCCTAATCGTATGAGCAGTGTGAGAACCTTACTCCCACACAAAGGTTCTCTGGGAAGCTATGGTGTAGCAAAGTTGGGCTTGAGACGTTGCTTTTTAGGAAAATTATCAGCGTTCCTCTTACGATCGTGATACAATTGAGATGCCGGGTACGTAAGGATTAGCAAGAGTAGTAATCAATAACATTATACACCACGCAAATTGTACCACACATCGGAACAACCAGGGATGATTTTTGGGCTATCCCGAAGAAAATGCCTGTTCATGCCATGTGGTCATGAAACAGGCCGCCCGAGAAAATGCCTGTTCATGCCGAATGGCGCTTTTGACGCTTGCTTGTTTTAGAATAAGCCATAATGGGGACGTCAGAAATTCTTTTTTTTTACGACATTCACCTATTTATACCGGCGGCCGCTTGCATAAATTCAGCATCTATACTTATCCGCATTCATTCTTCCATATTCATTCTTATATCTATATTTATCTATCCATTTATACATTTACTAGTAAACCCGGCGGTCATACGAAATGACCGCTGTTGTATATATTATAAATTGTAATTAAAATGATTTGTGCAAAGGTGTCTGCTTATTCAAACTGAATTACCCAGGTCAGGCGGCGAGGACGCTCCTTCGCTTACTGCCTCACATTAATATATATTTGTTTACTATATAATCAAATTGTTTGTGAAAAATATATATTTATCATCGAAAGAACGTATTGCAAATTTTGTTATGCTTTTCAAAACAAAAGTTTTAACGAAACTGGGAAAGAGAGCGCTGCCATTCTAATAAGAAAAATATAAAAGGGCAGACGATAAATAAATAAATTAAAAAGAAAGAAAGGATTAAATTAAATCGCGTATGCATTAACTTTTAACGGAGTTTGCAAATACAGCGAAGCCTCACTCAATGTGCTAGATAAACGTTTCTATTGTTATTAGTAGATTTGTTACATTTGCTACAATAACAATGGCAACTGCATTGATTTGCTTGTTCACACGGCAACTGTAATTATACTGCTAGAAACGACGGCAGCAATGCAAAAATAAAATAAAACGGGTCAAGAAAATCACTGAAAAATCTGTAAAAAATAATTTAAAAAAAAACTAATTGAGTCACAACTTTCATTTTTGCAGCGTTGATTTTCTCGGGTCGTAAACATTAACCGAGCCGAATGTGGTCTTGATCGGTAAAACGGCCTGGAATCGTAAAGCGGACAGACAGACAGAAAAAGCCGCTCATATATAAGAAGATGATTTTTAAAAGGTTTCTATATCTATATAATATATGAGCATTTATTTATCCACCTACATACTTATATCTACATTTATATCGATCGACATACATGTTACTCCATATATATATATATGTATATATAAATAACTGCATATCTATATCTATCTATCTATGTATCTCAGCGGCGGGGTAAAAAATTATTCGACGAATATAAAGAATATTTTAATCAATCCATCTGGGAGGCGGTTTTGTTTTATTCTATCTCTATCTACCAGAAAAACTATGTATGTAGGTAGCTTTATGTTTACGAATCTATTTATAATCTTACGTTTTTCTATTCTATATTTGCTAGCTGATTTCCCTTCTTATGCTAGTCATATGTTATATTGACTGCAAATTGACAAAGTCGGAAAATTGAGCTCTCGCACAGACCACAGACTTGGCACGTCAAGTATCCAGCGTCAAGTATAGTGTGCTTGTTCAGGGTGATATGTCAAGTCTGCTCCAGTGTGAGTGTGTTGTTTAGTGTGACAGTGTCCAAGTCCAGTGTGGCATGTCAAGTGTGACAAGAGTGTGACATTGTCACTCTGGGCACTGAAAAAATATTTTAAAAGGAAAAAAAAAAATGTAATTTTACCTGTTCCTTACTGCATAAACTGTATTCTTATTTTTTTCTATGTGACTTGATTTTTAAATGATATGTTCCCCAGTGTAAAAAATTTAGCTTTCGAAATCTTTGCGCTCCCCCCCCCCCCTCATTACTCATATAAATATCACGCTCTAAAGCTCATAAAGCAACCGCTCGTTTTTATGAAAATCTCGGTCTGCATATTAATTGAACGAGCAATGGCGTCTCGCTGAGCATTGAATTTCATCGTTCGGTGATGGATCTGGTGTGTACCTCAGGAGCAAACCATTTTTATCCCGTTCCCATTCAGCTTTCTCTGCCGTCAATAAAAGAGTCCTCTCTTTTATTTCCGCAAAATAAACCCACGGAGAAGTGTATCAGCCTCTTCTCAGATGAAAGCGGTGAAATTTCCCGTCAATTTTCTTGAGTACGCTTGAGACGTAATCCGTCATTTCCTTTTTCCCCTCAGCAAAGACGTTCGAAAGCAACTCGATGAAATTTTTACTGTTTCTTCTAAATTTCCCTTTTCTATTTTTTTTCTTTTGGGCAGCAGATAAAGATTTTTGTCTCCCCCCCCCTCCCAAAAAGAATCACAACAGTTATTTGAGGTTACGAGTGTGCTCCTCTTGTTTAATTTAATATTAGTGAATTATAGCTTAAATAGCAAAATTGCCGAATAATTATGAAAATGCCAATGGGTCTAGAATTGTAAGTCAAGCAAGTGTTAGACATATGGAAAAAATTTATACGTTGCTTCAGTGCATTTTAAGGAAACAAGTAAACAATAGAAAAACGAGCAACGCATAAGACATGATGTAAATATTTCTTGTTTGTTGCTCGCTGAATATAAGCTTGCATAATAGGATGCTTGAAAAATTATGACATTCAAAAATTGCTCTTTAATACGTAGTTTTTTCAAAGATTACATGAAGTTCGCTTAGAAATGTGTTTTCTAGGAATTCGTGTTTTGTTTAGAAGATATTATACAACCTTAGCTCAAATGTTTACCTTATAGTAAAACAATAAATAAATACATAAATAAATAAATAAATAAAATAAAAAATAAAAATAAATGAAAATAAAAGTAAAATTTAAGGGAAATGTACATTGTTATTGACGATTGAGCATAATTCCGTTCTAAATTTCTTCGTAAATGCTAAATTCACCATCCTCAATGAACGAAGAATTATGTATCCCACTTGAGAAAAATTTCTTCTCATTTTTTTTTCATGTAATATGAGTTAAAAAGGGACGACAGCTTCCTCTTCAGTTCTCATTTTGGGACTTTTAATAATCATGTTTCACCAGCGCTTTTGGCTAGTACTTGAACATTGTCAAGGCATTATTCTAGGCACCTTTGATTAATAGGAGAACTTCTCTGATAAAAGAGCGAAAAATTCGATTAAAAGTTCATGACATACCTGTACATCGAGATTGCCCTTATTTTATACCTGTGATAAATGACCAGAGTTTAAGAATTTAGCACCAAGAAAGGCTTTCCACTGTTTTACCCAGATAAGACGTCGCAAGAAAAAAGGTTGATCATTTATTAATTGCTTATTTTTTCACTCCATCTGTCTTGGTTTCAGTTTGAAAGAACTTAAATGGGGTAACATGAAACCAATGTTTGTTTATCACTGTGGTGAGCATGAGCCGATAAAAATCTGCTCTATTTATAACAATTTTAATCTAAATTAAAATACTATTTATTGTTCTACTCAATGTCTTACAAGAAAGGGAATAATGGCTATCGTATTTCACGAACTATAATACGACGCTAACCACAATAAAATGCAACGATTTTTAAGCAATTTACCTGAAAAATTATTTATCATTACATTACAAATGCAAACTAAATGTTTTAAAATTAATTTATGACCTTTAAAAGCGCAAGAAATCATCATTTAAATTTTGCTCTTCTCCCCCTTCAGTCGTTGTGGTTGACCATTTTAAAAGCTGACGAATTGAAACCTAACTGAAAATTTTAAAATCATCTAAAAATATACGACGTGCTTTAATTTTGAAGAAAAATTCTCGTTTTATATTTATTATTTGAACACAAATCTAAACTAAATTTGTTAAAATTAGTTTATAACCTTTAAAAGCGCAAAAAATCATCATTTAAACTTTGTTCTTCCCCCTCTTCACGTTCTTTTGTTGTTGAGCATTTTAAAGACTAACGGGAATTTAAACCAAACAGTGAAAATTTTAACATCAGTTACGCTTATACGACACGCTTAAATTTTGAAGGAAATTTCTATCAAAATCGTGTGTCTTGAAGTCTGTTAGTATGGGTAAGATTACGTGTTGTGTTGCGGTCTCACTTCTGTGATATGGCCCTGTTGATAAATCATTATTCATGAAGATGAATGCGAAATATTTGTGAAAATGTTGCATTCTACACCCATGCAGCCGCATCGTCGTGTGTGTACTACTTCTTGGATCTTTCAAAAATATTTTTACTAAACACTTTTCATTTCTGTCTTATTATCGTCAAATAAATCAATCTTGTTGCTCATATATATTGAGGGTGAGAGTTTTCTAGGGAGGATGTTTTGTTTCATTTAAGAAGGATTAAAACAAAAAAGACTCCTGGAATTTATAATATTTTTCCACAAAATTTAGTCGAATATGCAGAGGGATTAGTATGTCAGGGTATGCGCACTTTTTGGCCACACCCCATTTTGTAAGGACTCTTCCACCAGTATTTGTATAAAACAATCTTATATATAATGAATCGTGAATATCGTTAAGAATTTGAAAATTTTTCTGGTGTACTGGTAGTAAAGTCCTTACAAAATAGGGTGTGGCTTGGTGTACTGGTAGTAAAGTCCTTAAAAAATAGGGTGTGGCTTGGTGTACTGGTAGTACAGTCCTTACAAAATAGGGTGTGGCTTGGTGTACTGGTAGTACAGTCCTTACAAAATGGGGTGTGGCTTAAGAGTGTGGGAACCCTGTAGGTGAATCTTATCTTAAATATTTTAATCTCTTTTTATAACTGAGGGACAGCTCCAGTGCATTGAAAGATAGCTAAGCAAAATGATATGCACTGTGATAACTTTGTGTTATTTACCCGCTAGGTAATAAATATCAGTCATGGCTCAAGGTACACGACACAGTGGCTAAAGGTATATTGCTGTGTTGTACCTTAGACCACTTCATAGTCTCAGAAATGCATTTTTCTTATTTACAACATTACAGATTTTGTTTTGAGAAACTCTGGGATGGTAAAACAATAGTATTAAAATGTACTGCCATTCACAAACGGTATGATAAAATATTATAATTTTAGAAATTCATTTCCAAAAAGGCCTCTAAAATGAGAACCTTAAGGGACTCGAAATATCTTCTAAGTAACGCAATATTTTACTTTTTAATCAAGCAGCTGTTTCGTATGCATTTTTCAAGGAAGGCATTACACAACGAACATCAAACTTCTCGTCACTGTTTCGAAATTAAAACACGACTCCTATGTCATCAGTTCTCAAACTCACTTTTCATTGATCTTTAAATTCGTGTTTGGGATCTGCACGTTTACATCTTCGCAAATGAGCGTTTAATGCAAAGTTAGTTTTGAGAGAATTCACATACAGTAAATCCATTGTAACAAAAATAATTTTAAATTCTTAACTTTTATTCAATATTGTCTGACATCATTATCACGTAAGAAACTAAATCACTATCATGTATATTAGAGGCCCCCGGCGGGCACCATGGCGCACGTCGATCGGTCTAGGTGCGCCCGCTGCTTGTGCCCAACGATAAAACAATTCAGTTTTCCACTTTAAACTAGAGAACATTTAGAATTAAAGGGTATTAATAAAGGGCCATATAACTATGAATAAAGAAAGAATTTTAACTTCTGGAACATAGCTGACAGAAATGAATTTCCATTCTTAAAAAAAGCAGCATAAAGTGGTTTTTTGGTTCCACATACTTATGAGAATCATTGTTTTCGACAATAAATATCATAAAATCAAAATATAGATCACGACTTACAGACGAACATCTTGACGATGTCTTGCCAGCAAGAATTTGATCGAATTCACCCAATTATGAAGCGCTGGCCAGTGCAATGCAATGCCAAATATCACATTGACTTTGTTTTATAAGTAATTTTTATACTTCGTATAGTTTTGCAAGAAATTTAGTAATCATTTATTTTACATAAGAATATTAATACTAATTATATTCATATGTTAGATTAATTTTTTAAATTAATTTTTTGTGCATTATATGTAGTGTGTATTATTCAATATGTCCACACACACCAACTATAAATTTATCTAGAAAAAATAAATGGTGCCCGCCGTTTGACCGATACTCTGGTATGTGCTCTTAGGTACAAAAAGGTTGGGGACCCCTGATGTATATGAGCTGTGCTCTTTATCGGTCACCTTCATTGGACCCGCTTCGGTAAATGCAGTGTTCATTGTGTACCACGTGAGAGGGCACACTTCAGCGAGAGCGAATAATTTTGAAAAGTATTTTTGAGGAATACAGAAGAGTGTCCTTTAACCGTAGGGCAGTATGGGAAAAGTCCAAGGAAAGAGATCGCCAAGAAGACACGAGTAAGAGAACCAGGATACGCTACAGCCCAATAAATAATTATGGTTCTCTGGCCGAAAGTAATTTTAAATCATTAAAAAAACCGCAACCAATCAGTACGGGTTTGGCCACACGATGTCGGATGATTGAAATGCATCTGCTTTATTAATTGATTTTTACTTCCTGGCAGGAAGGGAAAAGCATCCACTACACCGTCAAAAAGTTTTGAATGCATGATAATCTCCTGGAAAGCATTTATCCGGAGTCTGACGTAAAACTACATGTAACTAAAAGCAGGAAACTACAAAGTCTTTAAAAAAGGGAAATTGCAGAGAATGAACAACATGTATCCTTCTGTAAATTGTTAGCAACAGATAATACACAGCACACTCTCAGAAACGCATGCTCAAATCTCACGAAACTTTCACCGTATTTGACGAAAGGGCTTCGTGAAAAATGCTCCGAGGAAACCTTTCATCAAATTGGCGAAATTTGTGTATAGGAACTTTTTAAAATTACGTCATCGTGAGAGGAAATAATCGTTGTAAATGATGAAATTTTCTTGACGATTGAAGAATCGTCGAATATGAGAGTGCTGTCTTTGAGTACGCTGAATTATGATTTCTGGCACTCAAAGTCGAACGGGAGCTCATTTGAGCCCACGCAGTTGTGATTTCTATGCCTTAGACTGCTCGACCAAAGCTGCCTCCGGAGTTGGCTGGCCAGGCCACCAAGAGGGCTACGCTGCGCAGAAGAACTGGGTATAAACCGAACATCAACAATATACAATGCATTTCTTGACAATTTTCATACTGGTTGTCGTAGATTTCAAGTGTGTTCAGTTTTATGTAACTTTTCTTTTTTTTTCATTCATATTTCTGATTAGTATTTGAAGTGTGGAAAATGTAGCACCCGACAAAATATTCCCTTGTCGGATGTCTTTGCCTCCATATGCTCAGACTTTTTTTTTTTTTCAAAGAAAAAGAAAATGCCTTGTAAATGTGAAACACGTGTCTGCAACGTTCATTGCAATTTTGGGCTTAGAACGTTGCCCATTTTTAAAAATATTTTTTACATGTAATGTTAATTTTGTATTGCTATGACGTACAACGTTTTAAAATTTTCAAATCATAGAATATTTTTTGGAAAATAAAAAAGAACCGACTTCAAATTGAAAATTGCGTTAAAAAGTAAAAAATGAATTCATTCTTTAAACAGTATCAATACGACTTTTAAACATGATTTCTGAAATCGGTGCAAAATTGTGACAGTCTAATTACCATTACATCATGTGTTATTTTATATTGGAACAGTTGCACACTCTCGTTCATCGATATTTGTATTTGATTCATCATTGCGAAAGATTTTGTCGATTTTGCACCCACTTCAAAAATTATGTTTAAAAGTCGTATCGATGTTGTTTAAAGAATGAACTTATTTTTTACTTTTTAGCACAATTTATAATTTGAAGCCGGTTCTATTTTGCTTTCCAAAAATTATTATATTTAATTCTTTTAAAGTAAATACATTTTTTACACGAATACTTTATTTACAAAAAAAAAAGAAGAAGAAGAAAACAAACACACACACAGAAACATATCAAAGAGCACACCTTCTTTGAGTGATTTGCGCTAAGAACTAATCATTTGTATGACAAATTCCGTTTTGAAGTTGATTTTTAAAGGTCACCAGAGAAAACAAGCTGCATCGATTTAATTTTTGCTTCAGAGAACACTTCAGTCAAACTCCTATTGTAATTGCTTTTAATATTACTGCTTAATGGCAACAAACTCTTTTTAAACTAGAGTTTTATTTCTTAATAATTTTCCTAACAAAGAAATATCAAGCAAAACCTTTAAAATATAAAGAAAAAAAAAGAATTTTTCACCCATCACGTTCTTTCTAAACAGCAACTGTAGTGAAATTAATGTGCGATATTTAAGTTAGACAAACCTCTATCTATTAAAAAAATCATAAAAATCGGTTCATTTAGTCAAAAGCTATGTGTGAAAAAAAAAAAACCGCCCCATTTTTTTTAGTTATAACTTTTTTTCTAATTTTCGAATAGGGTACAGGCCCTATGGGAGACCAACTTCGATCGATTACAAAAAAAAAATAAAAATAAAAATAATCAAAATCTGTTCATCCAGTGAGAAGTTATCAATGTACAAAAAAAAAAAAAAAAAACCGGGATAAACTGATAACCTTCCTTGTAGAAGTCGGTTAAAAAGTGATAAGCCCACTAAATGCATAAATACATCAGCTTCTTCGCAATGCAACAATGGGACATGAATTAGATGCATTGTTCCTCTCGGACCTCGACTAGAAAATCATAGAGGCACGCTAAAAAATCATACTCACATTTATGTTATACAACCCGAACCTGTGAAAAGTAAACTGTTCGCGAAAGAGCTTCAATGACTCATCTTATTGTAATCGAAAAATACAGAGAGAGAGAGAAAAACAGCGAAATTCTGAGACAGAACCTGTTGGAACCACAACATTCCTATAGGTTCTGTACTGAAAACATTTCCCTGATTTCAGGCTTATCTGCTTTGTTGTCACATTTGGAAAAACTCCTAAAAAATATCAAATCAACCTGAGGTGCAGCTGTTTTCATTCGATTGCGAAGAACAGAAATTTTATAACCGTCGCTAAATGTCAAACAGCCTACAGTAGTAGGGAGACTTCAAAATGCATTTTTCTATATTAAGCGACCTCCCTCGGCTTGGGTTTCAACATCATTATGCAAATGCAGAGTCAGCGGAGAGCCATAAAACTATTTCCTTTAAGCAACGCCGGCATGTGGAAAGTTTTTCACTTCCGCGTTTTTCTCGCGCAGTGGTACTTTACTTGCACTTGGCGTGATGGATTCGTTGTAAAATCTCATTTTTCATAAAATCATTTCGCAATTTTAACAGGCGTAAAAGATACGATTGCAATACGTTTCCCTTTTCCTGAAAGGCAATACAGTAAAACCCCGTTAAAACGAGGGTTTCGGGAGACATGTTTGGCACCCGCGTTATAACATAACCGCGATGTAATGAAACAGTACCGCGGAACCATATTTACGAAATATACTCGCTCCTAAACAATTCAGGAGCTATTGAAAATTTTAGGAATATTCCTTAAAATGAATCATGTTTAATTATAACTCATATTTCACTGTAGTTTGAATAGTAGGATTTAAAAAATAAGTTTTTTAGCAACATGTTCAAACTTTGAACTCATTTTCTCTGTTACATACATTTAAAAAACCATTTTAATCTATCTTTAATTTGTAAGCGTCATTACTCAAATACTTCATTACAGGAAATTTTCTCAACTAATCAAAATCTTGTTGAAGGAAATTCTCTTAGTTGAAAGTATCATTTTAAATACATCAAAAAATAATGCTATTTATTTCGACAAAATTTTTTATTGAGACCAGTTTATAAATGTTCAAATTGTTATTAACATTGCTGATATTTTTTTTGTAGGGGAGGGGATTAATGATTCTGCTTTTAACTGAAAATTAAATACGAAATGCTTTTCAGCAGCATCGGTGATCTCTAAAATCTTTTTCAAATGCTTTAATCATTTTTGTGAATATTTTTCTATACCTTTTTTTTTTACGAATTTGCCGTTAATATGCTTTCCATATTTTTTTCTACTTTCTACTGTACTTAACAATGCATATTTCAGGGAATGTTCTTCTTCTTGTTTTCAACGCTGCTTTTTAAATTTATAATCCCGGTCATTCTATCGAACATCACCAAGCAAACTACGAGGCATGTAAACAAATATCGTTTATGCAATTACCCACGTTAGATCTGTTTTTTGGAAGTAACATAAAAGTCGTAAAACATTCATAAAAAATGGGAAAAGAGCGAAATGTGTTAAACTGATGAAAGCATTCTGGGAAACATAATGTCAAACAACATTCCATTTGCTTTTCCTTCGCTTCAATGTCGTTATGCAAAGGATCTTCCGCGGAGATCCATAAAGCCCCCTCTACTACTCCCCTTTAAAACGATGCTTTTCTCCTTTTCCACGGCCTTCCTTTGGCCTTAAAATGCTCTTCGGTGCTGTTGCATCACATGATGAGGCCGTTTCACTCCCTCGAGAATAATATGCCACTGAGGATTCCGTGTCGTGTTTACTGAAGCGACAAAGCGACTTTCGCATCACGACGTTGCACATTTTTATTTATTCTTCCTTCTGTCTGATTCTATGTTTCACCCCTGCAAACTTACTTTCGTTGCTACTGTTTCATTCCCCGTGTCACAGACATTACAGAACTTAACCTTTTCGTTTCATCTCAGGTACTAACTATTAAAATAACTTACATTTTGGCTTGTTCTCATATCTTCATGCCAGCCTTAAAAATTGTGGAAATGGTTTAGTCTAAGAAATTATATTTTGAAGTATCTTATAAAAACATGGCCGTGACAGATATGTTCAATTTTGTCATGCCATGTTGTGACGTCAGACGTCAGAGCAACAGCACGGTGACGTCCGCTTGTCGTTGTATGAGGCGACTGGGTAAAAAAACGAGAAGTAAATAAGGGTGCTTTCATATCAAAGGAAATATTCCTGTATTTTCTCACCTGCGCAAGCGCAGAGCAAACATTTGAAAGCAAAAATAGGCTATGCGCTTGAGTAAATAATATGAAACAAGAATATTGTCTTTGGCGTAAAACCACCTAAGGGTGCTTTCAAACCAAAGGCGACAAAGACAATATTCCTGTCTTTTCAACATCTGCGCAAGAGCAGAGCATATTTTCGCCTTAAAATATAGGGTCTACGGTTGCGCAGAGACATGCTTTTTGTTTTTGTCGCCTTTGGTGTGAAAGCACCCTAACAGTTGGTTGTGTGCTCTTGAGAAGAGCGGAGGTAGAACATTGTGTACAGTTTATATGTTATTATGTATAAATAAATGTTTTGTGTTCGTTGTAAGTGAAGATGTGCTGTTTGGAGTTGTAGGGAGTCGTCGGGTAAAGTTAATCATCACACATTTAATTTACATAACAGTTCAAAATGTTTGTCTCCTATACTAAAATCCTGTCACTACTTACTAAAGTAGGTATGGAGACGTGTAAGCAAGCCAAACTTATTAAGTTATCTTAATGTTAATTACTTGAAATGAAACAAAAATGTTGTGACAGGCATGAGAAAAAACTCATGGAATTTTCCTTCAGCGGAGTGGTCTCTATCTTGTGTTAACGCTGAGATTCCGTAATATATCTCGGTTACGGAGTCCCAGCGGGGATGCCACGAGTGAAAGCTAGAAAATTAAGTTACAAAGTACTTAAACTAGTTGAATAGAAGAAAATAAATAGGTTACCTTTATGACATAAATAATAAGCACAAAATTTGCTGAAAGTTATTTAAACCCTTAGATTTTCATTCAGAAGTGCATTTGTCTTGAAAGGAAGCTTCTTTGTATCGGCAAAACATGTGTCTGCAACAACTGTCTGCAATCTACCATTATTTAGAAAGCCGCCAATGTTTCTAAGAAACAACAATAAAACCTAAAAAGTAAGTTCGTAACAATATGATAGTCAGTAAAAAATTCCTTGTCTCCAAAAAAAAAAAAAAACTCAAATGTTGATTCAAACTAAGTTCTTACTTAAAATGAAAAAAGCAGAACGAACTAAGCTCTTTTCCGATGATAAGTAATAAAAGGGAAGCTAATAGAAAAACTATTTATGATATTTTGATAATCAATTTTTCTAGATTTGAATATTTTTTAGAACACGATCAATATCTTTTTATGTACTGTAGGCAAAAATGTTCTTCTAAAATTGTCAAGGAAATGTGCACTTTGAATGTTCTGCTTTATGTTATATTGAGCTCATTTCGAAGTTTTAATGCTCAATTTCACATTGAAACAACTAAAAAATATTCAATGGTTTTGAATCCAATTGTATCTTTTATCAGTCGATATTGATTTCATTTTTACGGCTAAAAGAGATATTGTCGAAATGAATATGCTGCTTTCGTTGCCGATAAATTTTTGCATGCAGAATAACTTCTGGCAAAAAAAAAAAAAAAAAAGAGACAGAGAGAGAGAGAGAGAGGAGGGTTGTGTGCGGAGTGTACGCAGCATTTCTTTTCAGTTTTTAATGATTATCGTAAGAGAAAGAATAATTTAAAGCATGAATCGTACCATTTTAAGAGTTTTATGTTCATAACTGCAACCTACATCTATAAATCTGAATGCCCTTTTCTCTATTTGAGCACTAGACAAATATCATCCCTTGACAGAATCTAAGAAGATTGGATTCGAAATTAACTCCTCGGTTTTCATTGTCAAGGTTCCATTTGAAATGCGAATTACTTTTTTTTCCCGATTTATTCCGATTTCAACAATACAAAATCATTGAATATCTAGTTTTACGCAATTTTTAAACTGAGGAAAAAGTTGCAAATGAAATTTGTTCTATATTTCCACAGCGATTAGACATATTGTGACAACGACTTAAACTTAGTATTAAGGGATTAAAAACCTAAGGTTCACTCAGATTTAAGCAAACCTGTTGATAATAAATATAGTAAAGAAATTCCCTATCAAATAAATACATAAATAAATAAAATAAAATAAAAAGAAATGCACGAAATTAAAAGTTTTTTTTTTAAATTTTAAAACGAGTTGTTTAGTTTCGTTATCACTTTTAGAAACTGAATGAATAAGTCAACTCTTTCCTGCTTATTGAAGACGCACAAAATATAACAGGAGTTATTACGATTAGTTATTTTCTCGTGCGGCAAGACTTTAAGTTTTGTTCTAGTGATAGTTTCAAAACAATGAAATCGAACGGTTCTTAATCGTAAGTATGACTTAAATTCGTTTGGATAGCTTGTTAATCTTACATAATGAACGCGTTTATATTGCTATTAATTTCTTCATATCAATTAATTTCTCTTTTCAAGTAGATGAAGGTAAAGAAAACGTGATTAGTAAAGATGTAGCACCTTAAATGGATTTTTGACTCCAATTCATTAGCGGTGAATGCAAAGGTTATTACGAAGCAAAGAAAAGTCCATCAAGTCGGAGAGCGTGGGTAAAGGGAACCTGAAAAAAAAAAAAAATGTCGTTCCCATGTCGCTAATTACGTCAGGCTTAAAGAAGTAATCTCTTGAAATTGAGTTTCTTTTCAACCCGGGTGCGGTGGAAACTTATTTGCTTTTTCTTTCGTCATTCAGAGTCTTTTTTATATTTAAAAAAACAAAATCTCATTTTCGTTCGTTAATATGGGGGAAAATGAATTGCTTAAAACAAAAACAGAGACGTGTCACTGGGACCTGTGGGATTGGAGCTTCTTTTTTTTTTGCGTTTTAGGAAAACGGTAGAGTGATTTTGTCAAAAATTAATACCAAAAATGATCACATAAAAATGAATGAAAATGAATATTAATGAATAATAAAATATAATAATATATTCAGCATTTAAATGTTGACCATTGGTAAAAATAAAAATTCTTATCATGATTTTCACGGCTCTTGTTTTGATTTTATTTTCGAGAAAAAGCAGAATCATTTCTACTTGAATTATGTCTTCTTGGAACCTTTTTGACAAACAAAACAATAGCAAAAGCGACTAAATTTTTGCTCCAAAAAGTGGGGAAGATTAAGGGACTGATTATTTGGACTATCTGATTTAAGCATTCTTGAAATTTAAAACTTCATGCAAAAGAAAGAATCTCGAAATAGAATTATATTTAATTTGCGCCTTTGTAAAGTACTGTACGATGATTATTCTTCGTATTTTTATTTATATATTTATTACTTATTTATTTTATACCTAGTCAGACTCGAATATTTTAATAGAGTAAAACTTTTCTCATAATTTAATTCTATAATTTTTTTCTGCTATATATTTGTACGCTTACATATTAAAAGCATTGAAATAAAAACGTTCGCATTAGAAAACATTGAAGAATGTTAATAGTTAAAAGTTTTGAAACATAAGAGTTTGAAAACGAAGTCGATATCGTTTATAAATTAACTAATAGCTTACACAAAAGTAATATATTTTGTTTACAGGAAATTTGTAATCGTTTAAAAAGTACATTTGTACCCTATTTCGTGCAAATGCAAAACTTCTGTATAAGGTATATTGGACATTAAGGCAATAGAGAGAGACATACGTAGTTGATACTAGAAAATTTATGTTGGTATATTTAAAAGTGGGTTCCTTAGTTCTGCAGGAACTTCTCAGCATTGAATGTACATATACAGCCACGCTGTAGACACATAGGAACAAGGCTGCCTGAAAAGTTTACATTTGTGTATCATACCAACTTTCCAGTAGATTATTTTTGCTTATCCGGAAAGTTATGTTGGTTTCAGTTCTGATTTTTTCACACAATTCGTTTGTTTTTATGTCATGTGTCTGCTCCGCAACTCTTGACTTTTCTCCAGGAACGAGATAAAAAATGAATTAAACTCCTGACGTAAAGTACTCGCAGTCCAAACACAAATATTTACCTCTCAGGATAAAAAAAAAGACGTTGTTGATTTTTATAAATTTCTCACAATCGCGGTCAAAAACGATATTTATCATTTTCGTCTTGTCGGTAGAATAGGGAATAAAAATGTTTTGTAACATTTATGATGAGGTTTCCCTTTGAATTTGTCGGAGAAAAACGTTGATTTATTGAAATAAAATCCGAAAACAGAAAAAGTTAAATTCAAAGGATAAAACGGCTGTATTTTGTACTTATGAGATACGAAAAGTGAAAGAATTTTTCAATAAAAATGATCTTAAAGGTTTTTTGGGCAAAGTTAAAGTGAGTAGGGAATATTTTTGCAACGCTTCCAATTTTTACACTTTTAAATAGTTGTTTAAAAATATTTTTCTCGTGAAACGCATGATTTTAACAAAAATGAGTGTTTATGTTTTTTTAAACTCACAATTATTCCAAACAAAAAAAAACGTACTAGGTAGTTTAGAAAAGAAACTTTTAAATTGGTAGGGATAATAAGTAAAATATGACAGAATTATTTCCAAGTGACTCATATTACCACGACAGACATATTCAATGAAGGAAATAACGAGAGAATCTTAAAGCGTTTACCTGGAAATCATTTTCCACGTAAGAGCATTTGATAGTATCTGATCTCGAGAATTTAAATAAATACTTTTTCACGGGCATGAAAACTTAGGGGGGGGGGGGGGATATAGGCTTACTTATGGAAAGGCAAAACCCTTTCCACAATTTCCGGAACTAAATGCTTGTTATCTATTGAACGTATATATAAAATTACAATAAGATTCTGAGTTTAAAATCTTAATAGAATATCTGAAAGTATTTTCTACAGTGATGTAATATTATATCATTAAAAAGTGAGCAATACTGCGCTGTTTTTCACTTCTTATAGAAATATTTTCGTAAACAGTTTTTTAAGACTAAGTTTACCAGTTATAAAGTAACGTAACAACAAAAAGAACTTTTATTAAAGCACATGAGCACTATTTTTTCCTCTGATTTTTTGTCATTGTTCTATCAACCGAGAAATTCTTTTTAAAAAAGTTCTTTAGTCTCTTTTCAAAGAAGGTGTCGATATGCAGTTTAAGAATCTTCGAAAAAGTGAGCAACTGACTGTTCAGAGATATGAATAAGGACATGAAAATAAAATGAAGTATGAAGAGACAAAATCTGGTGACTGTGTAACTACTAACTGTGGGCTGACCTGAATACCGAAACTGAGCACCGAAGCTGACTAACTTTTACCCGTGGCTTCGCTCGCGTTAATGTAGATTTTGTCAATCAATTCAGGTTGTCGATCAATACAGGAAGCATTCACGTGAAAATAATATTTTTTTTTTTTTTATTCAGGTTGTTGGTCAATACAAGTGAATGTTAAATGGTTAGGTGGAAAAAATCTACACAACATAAATCAGGATAGGAAATACTGAAAGTTTTGTCAGTAGAGTTATAGCAGAGACCCTAATACTAAATACCTTCCGATATGAGAGAAAAACGGCGGTGAAAAGTTCTCCGCTAGGTGGCGCAACTGACCTGCTGTATCAACTTTAAATTTCTTTTAAGAACTAGTTAGGTTTTAATTTTAGTCAAAATTTGCTTTCTGGAAGATTGCGTTTGCTGATATGTTTAAAATTAAATAGTTTATGTAATGTAAACACTCAGTTAATTAATCTTTGCTATATGTATCTACTTACAAAAGCAGTATTATGAGCAGAGAACTATCGCCCTGTATATAAAAAGGCCAGAATATGTATCGATTTAAAGCGCTATCGTAGGGCATTTAGTATAGGGGGCTCTGGTCATAGGTTCGTACTTATCGCCAATGAAAGATTACCTACAGTTAATTAACATTTCTTGTTAGTAATTTAGCAAGCTATGATGTAACAGTTGCCAGAATAAAAATGATTAGCGATATAACTAATAATCAATAAAAGTAACATATGTATTGTTCTACCAAGGCTGAACTTGATTTAGTTTACTGTTTAACGCTCAAGTTCCGCCTTGGTTCTACACATGATGTATTGGTATTTTAATAATTGTAATATAAATTGTTTTGTTAAGTTAAATTAATGAAGCTGGGTTTCAAAAAAATAAAAATAAATAAATAAATAAAGTTTTTGTTTCTTTAAAGTTTTTTGTAAATTTCACACATTACCTTGACAGGTCTAATTACTTATTTATTGCACCTCCCCGTTTTAAATGACCATAAAATGACGTTAACGATACTGATTTTCTAATTTTGACTTTAATGATCGTGATCAGTGTTCTGTGTTGGCGTAGCGCCCTCTATATATCATGTGACTTGGTATAAAAGAATCTTTTCGAAGCTGTGTGAAAAAGAGTGTGTTCAATGGCGGTTGTAGAGTTCGCTGCTACATGAGGTAGCATGAGAAATTTATGTGATGAGAATAAAATTAAGATGTTTATATTTAAAGAAAGAGTGAGTGTATTTTATCCAGCTGAGTTGTCGACGTTACATTGGTCCGTTGGGAGCCGCAGGAAATTTAAAAGTATCAGTTTAAAGTATTAAAATAGGATTGTTCTGAGAAGCGTTCGTTCTTCGTTAAAAAAGTTTTCGAAGGTCATCCTGCGAAAGAAAACAGCTGTCGTGAACAGCTGCCTTTTAATAATAATAATAAAGGTCTTCGTTCGGCACAGTGTCTGGAGTCGAAGTAAGAGCAATGTTATTATTATTTGTTTCGAATGATTTTTTGTCATGAGAAATTGAGTTAGTGTTCTTTTAGTTTCGATTTGTTCTATTTATGAGAAAGTATATGAACATGAGTTTCGTTCAATAAATATTTGAGAAGTGTTCTTTTTCTTTCTATTTGAGGTATCTAAGAGTTTAAAGTGTTTTACTATTTGTTTAATTATTTGTGAGAAATATTATATGTAATTGGATAATCAGTAAAAAAAAAAAAATGTTCAAGGGTGCTTTAAAAAATGATTTAAGGCAAATTGCGACCGAATTAAATTTGACGGTCGATGAGAAAATGACAGTTGTGTCATTAAATGAGCTTATTGAAGCGAGTGATATCTATAAGACAAAATCGGATTTTGTCAAGGAGTTAGCAAATACTATAATAGAGAATAGGAAGATCGAGGAACAACGAGCTGTTGAAATCGAAAAAATAAAATTACAAAGATCGCAAAACGAGTTGGAACTAGCTAAAATTAGAAATGAGAGCAAAAAGGATGTTAGTGAAAATGAAATAAAAACTGAGTCTTTAGATCAAATTATAAAGAGTATAAGAATCTTAACGGTAAAGGTGCCAACTCGTCCAGAAGGATGGGGCTTGTTTTTTAGCTCCTTAGAAAGGGCATTTGAAACAAAAAATGTATTAGAGGGATTAAAGGCAGAGATTCTGCTCAATCTAATTGGTGATAAAGCGTCCAATATTATAACGTATTTGCAAGATAAAGATATAACAAATTATGAAAAAATGAAAACTTTAGTTTTGAGAGAGTTTGAACCAACGGCATATTCTTGCCTAGAGAATTTTAGAAAAGCTTCTAAACAACCGCATGAAACTCATGTTCAGTTCGCATCGCGTCTAATAACTAGTTGGGAATATTATTTAAAATTGAGGAAGGTTTCTGATTTTGAAGCTCTTAAAGAACTTATAGTTTCGGATAAAATATACCAAACACTAGATAAAGAAACAGCCTCGTTTATAAGCGTAAGGCAAGGAGATAAGTGGTTTTCTCCGAGTGAGTTGGGAAAGGAAGTAGATTTATTCTTCACTTCTCGCGGAAGAAATATTATTGAGAACAGTAGTGTTAATCGCAGGTATAATAGAAATACAAAGGTATTTTTGTCTGAGGTTAAAATTGGTAAATGTAGTTTGTGTAATTCAAATGAGAAACATGGGTTATATATTTGCCCCCAGTTCAAAAGACTCTCTGTAAAGGAGAGAGTTGAAGTCGTAAAGAGGAACAAAGCCTGTTTCAAATGTTTAAATTATAATTGTACAGCACAAACATGTCGATCAAAGAATTGTTTCTGTGGTTTACCACATAACTCTTTAATTCACTATTCTAAAGAGGAAAATCAAAATGGAACTCTTAAACGAGCAATTTCGAAAATTTGTGTTTTACCATCACCTGAGTGATCTACTTATGTAAATATGAATAAATTGAGTAGTATTTTTTTTTTGTATTGCTATTGCTTATATGTTATTATTATTATCATTTTTTGTTTATTGAATGTTTAAGTAAACATGTCAATGGGGGCCGGTATGTTCTGTGTTGGCGTAGCGCCCTCTATATATCATGTGACTTGGTATAAAAGAATCTTTTCGAAGCTGTGTGAAAAAGAGTGTGTTCAATGGCGGTTGTAGAGTTCGCTGCTACATGAGGTAGCATGAGAAATTTATGTGATGAGAATAAAATTAAGATGTTTATATTTAAAGAAAGAGTGAGTGTATTTTATCCAGCTGAGTTGTCGACGTTACAATCAGGTTATTTAAATTTTAATACTGCATTAGAAGCAAGTATACGGTTTTTTTTTATCAATCCGTATCTAATAAATAGTGTTATTTTTTCCTTTTCGTAGAATAACATTAATCTTTCTCCTTTTTTTCTAAATTCTGCATTTTTGAGAAAAATCTTCTGAATTCTTAACGCTAGAATTACGTGTCAGAAATTCAGATAGACGAAAAAGTGACGCTTTATCTGGAGTGATGCGTCATCGATGTGCCTGGATAACGTGTCTTATCTCCAATAATGAACAGTTTACAAAAATGAAGGTGATTCTTCATTTCGCATCAGCAGGGGATCTCACATCATAATTTGAGCAAGCACACTTTGAAATGTACTATTTTTGAAGCACATTTTAAGCAATTGTGATGCTTAAGAAATTACTCACGTCGAACGTGAAATGGTGATTTTTGCTTCAAATACAAAATCATTATTAGAAAAGCTGTTCTCATATTTAGTGAATTTTGCGGAATAAATAAAGCATTTTTAACTATTCCATTTCAAAAAATCAATTTGACTCTTTGTAATCAACGTCAAAAATAATTTACTTTTCACTCGTTGAGAAGTTCGAAACCCAGAAATTACGCCTTCCTCTTTGGGAAACTGTTTCCCGCACTTTTTATTCTTCAGAAGATCGAACAACGTATGTATCATTCGGGCACTTGAGTACTCATTTGTCAAATTAATTGCGCGTTCTTGGCGCGAAATAGACAGCATACGGAACTTGACGAAAGACCAATAATTTATGGATGTTGAATTTTTCAATGGCATCAGAGATTTGTGAATATTTTTGTAAAAATCCCTAACCAGTTAAGAAAGTAGAACGAATCGATAAGATCTTTGGCGAGTAAAAATACATGTCTTGGATTATTTTAAAAGTCTTTCATAATGCACCGGAGAATTATTGAAACCTTTTTCTTTTCTATTAGTTTTTTATCTACAAATTCCTTTTAGACTAAAAATTACACTCCAAAATAATCCATATTAAAATGAAAACAACAGTTCATAAAAATCGTCATAGGTAACAGTAATTAAAATACACCATATGCATGAGGACAATAATTCCAAAATAACATCAAGAGTCTGTTAAAATCCTAATTCCAATATAGAGAACACTACATCTAAAAATTCCCATCAGAATAAGAGCAGTATTCTCTTTAAAAATACCCATCCGATGAAGAACAACAGTTGAATATCTCTGCTACAGTAAATAAAATATTCCTTAAAGTTTCCCATTTGCATAAGTAATGTTCTAAATATCCTTCATAGAATAAGGACAAATAATCTCAAAAAAGATCCATTAAAAAAGACACGTCACTGACTAAAAATATCTGTTAGGCTACAGACTTTAACAGTTGCTGTTCCTAAAATTACCAACAGTCCAGCTTAATATCCCCATCGGAATAAGGACACCAGTTCCTAAAAATCCCGCTTTGTAAAATCGTCAAAACATTTTCTTAAAATTCAACAAAATATAACTTGTATAAAATTCGGCTAAAAATGGCAGAAAGAAGAACATTGTTTCCAAAGGCAAATAAGCATGCACATTTAAGTTAGAAAATGTCCAATACTGACGTGTGAAATTTAAGTTGATAAAAAAAAATAACTAGATGCTGTCCAAACGGCGCCAAATAGACAGTGCAAAAATTAAATAAATGTTATAAAATAAATCACTCAAATAAAATAAGGAATCAATCGAAACCGCTATGTAAAAAAGCTAAAATAAAGCAGAAGATCGACAAATTACGCTATAGTAATGGAAGCATAACGCAAATGCGCCAAGATCCTATAGTATAAATCACGTATTGAATTAAATGAGAACAATATTACTAATAAGGATTTGTGGCGCGATTTGGAAAAGTTACGAAACGCGAAGTAATATATTGATAATTAACTGAATGGGGAAGGGCGTAACAAAGTTATCACCACTTGGAGAAATTTTATGTTTCATAAAAAATCAGTGATATCGAAAGCTTTCTAACCTAGCAAATGTATGCGACTTACTACAAAAATAATTTTCATTAGTTTTACGTTGACAGAAATCATCTATTTGGCGACAAAAGTACTATTTATTTTGGAAAAAACACGCAAATTGAGCAGAAAAATTCAGAGGTAAGCCTCGCTTTAAAATTCGAAAACTACTTTAATGAATATTACGCACGTTCCATTTGTCCTACGAACTGCAAAAAAATTATCTTGTGCAGTCTTTTACAGGTATTAATTTGCTGCAAAAATCTAAAACGTAGGACGTTTCGTCGATGAGATAACCTCAAAATTAACAGTTTTACTTAAAATTGGAATAAAAAAAGGAAATTCGAATTTTAGTAAAAACGCTTCGAGATGCACGTGGACCTAGCCCTAGGTACCTACAACCAAAATATCGTACTTCTGGACCGTTCCATTTCGCCAGAAGGAGATCGATAGACAGACACACACAAACTGATACACAAACTTTCGGTGTTATTTATATATATATTAAAAAAACACTTAGTATAGCTATAATTATTATTTAAAAATCATTAATTGCCTAGAATATTAAAAAAACATTGTGGGAAAATCCAAAGAAAAAAGAGGGAGAAAGAAGAAAAAGGACATTCGATGGATCTTATATTTGAAAAATTATAGCAGGAATATTTCTGACATAAAAAGGAAAAATTAATTACTTTTCAGTACATTCAAAGGCAATAAATTTTGATCGAGATTCTGAAATTCTACAATGAATAAAATACGGTTCAACAAGCACTAAATGAAATATGTATATATATATTAAAGTTTAAATTATGTTTGCTTGAAAAAGATTTTTTTTTCTTCCCAAAATTGATAATTTCGAAACAGTATTGCCTTTTTGCAAACCTCCGGCTGTCATGTAATCGACTGGAACAAAAAAGTTACAAAACTATTTTATTAACTAATTAATTTCAAAGCTTCCATTTCGCATATGTTTTGAGTAAATTACATTTGCTCATAAGTATCAGTTTGTAACTTTATTTTCATTAATGATCTTCTTACTATAGAATTGAACTCATTTTCAAAATTGAACAATGGATGTTTATTTTTAGTCATGCCTAAAATAGCAATGTCTACTTTTTCATTAATATTGATTTTGTCAAAGTTAGTTTCAATGCTTGAAAAAATTAATTAAAATTTTCAAAAATAAAAATTCCTAAATTTGCATCACATTTTCATAAAATTTGAATAATAAGTAAACTGCTGGGTGAGCTATCACTAAAATGTATTGCTCAAACTACGATTGAACATGTTAAATCAGTACATTTTTGTAGGAAATAAATATTAGTGGCAACATAAAATATTTTCGAAAATTCTCACGCTCCATCAGTCAAAGTGCCAATCACAAAATTTTTTAAGATGAAACAATATGGGAAGATCCCTGAATTTATTTGTGACTTTCAAAGTCACTTTAGGGGCAAGAGGACAAGAGTTTTCCTAAATAAATTCAATTCATATTGTTTCAAATACGGGTTTTGCTCTTTAGACACATTTCGACTCCTTTTACCTTATCGCCTTGGACTGAGACCCTGGGGGCAAGTATTTTTAAATTTACAGCAATTGTAAATTGTACCGTTTTAGAAAGTAAGAAGCGCCCCCACAAATGCGCCCCCACTGATTAGGACACCCTGGTGAAGAAACGAAGCTCTAAATAATAATTAAAAACAAAGACTATGCTTGAAGTTTACGTATCGTACGACGAGTACATCACCCTAAGTATGCTAAACCTTTGGCCTTACTTTTAGCTAAAATTATTTTTCTCCAGAAAATGATTAATCCTGCTTAAATAAAACATGAAAGCAAGTTTTTATATTTTAGAACGGCTTTTTATCCCCTTGACATATTTATTTTGGGGGTCATTCATAAATGATGTCACGCTTCGAAGGGGGAGGGTTCGATAAATTGTGACAGTTTGTGACAAGAGGAGGGGAGGATGTAACACGAAGTGTGACGTTTCCCATTTTGGTTTCTATAAAAACGTTTAAAATCAGCAAATTAAACTATTTTTTATTTTAATAATTTGGTTTTAAAATTTCATTGGTCATTTTGTATCGTAAACCCTGATGCTGATTAGAGTTTAAATTTAATTCTTGTTAAAAGTTTAAAAGGAAATTTTCTTAGGTATTTACACTTTTAAGATAAAATTGCGTGGGTGATTTTTTCAGATTTCGAAAAACTAATGTATTTTACTGTTCTATAATAATTATCTTTTGTGCTGTAAAACAAAACCTCACTTTATCTAAATTAAGTACACGCGTAATCATTAGTATTATTGTGCTCACAAATGTCATTTTAAGTTAAAAAATGATATTAGAAACATGATCTATAACGCAGTGCTTTGTTTCCGAACTGCAAGCACATATGCTTATGTAATATAGCGTGACATGGGACAAAGGGGGAGTAGGGAATATGACGAAGTGTGACATTTTGTGACAAAGAGGGATGTTGTCAAAAATATTGAAAAAGGTGTGACATCATTTATGAACGGTCCCTTTTGCGCGTATCTCTTGTAAGGATCTCTTGTAAGGATCTCTTGCTGTAAAACGGGCTACATGGCGGGGATGGTGTTACGGCAGCAAAGCGAAGATGTAGTTTATCTCAAAATGGATCGCAAATGAATCCCAATTTGCCAAGGTAAGTCTAAAAGGTTTCGTTTTTGAGCAAATATGAAAAATAATGCTTTTACCTTCTGTAGCATCTGATTGAAAACTTAATTCAAGAATTTGCATCGTGCAATATTTGAAATAGTTTTGCAATTTAGACATTGAGAAAAGTTTCAGAGAAATTCGACGACTCATTTTCAAACATTATCGGCAATTTATTTGCGTAATTGTCGCATTGCAAATTCATAATATATTTATTCTTCCATAGAAACTCTATTCAATTACAATTTAAACGTAAAAAATGCGCCTCTTACCTTAACTCTTCTACAAGTATTTTCGAGATGTGTGAAGGAAAGAAAGGAAATAGGAAAAAAATAAAAACATTTTTTTTTAAGTATGGCAATTCTAGATAGTATTCACAGTGAATTGCTAAACTAAATTCGGATGTTGTTTTTGCATTTAATGCTTTTGAAAATTAAATTAGTTTACGGGAAGCCAGAATTGTGCTTCGTTAGAGGACAAAGGTTTAGAGGAGTCTTAAAATTTCATGGTGCCGTACATTGTGTGAATAATTTCTTTCACTTGTTGAAATTACACTCTCAACTTAAATAAGATGTCCTCCAAATTCAGAACTCAAAACAAGTTTTGAATTAAAGAAATATAATTTTAAGCGTATAAGCGAATTCGTCTATTTTTTAGACAAATATGCCTCTTCAATCCATTCCGCATGGTTGTTTGACAATGTGAAGATGTTAAGCTACTCAGAAGTTATTTTATGCAAATAATTTTTTTATGCCATGCCCTTTGGAAAAATGTAATGTCAAATATTCGATCGACAGTGTTAGTATGCATGATTTATACTTTAAGACAGCAAGTTGAGCGTTTAAAAAGAAAAAAATAGATTTTAGTGAAACCGATGCCTTAGCTTAAAGGATAAAAGTGGATAGAGTGCTTAAAAGGCGGTTTATACATTATTCATGAAGTTTGATCATTCCTTGAATTATATCAAATTAATTTGAATCAACAGATTTTATGTGTGCATAGTTGACAAAGTAAACAGATATTCCGTAAAGCTGAGTATTGAAAAGAACGTTTTTGCTTGGAAACTGCACAAATCTTATTTTGTATGCTGATGAAACGATAACTACATCAGTATGTGAATACTTTATAAATTAACGAACATATTGCAGCTACGAGTAATTTAACAAATGATTTATCTCATAAAAGCCTTGCAACTCGGTCGAAAATGGAAAAATAAGATCGGAAATTAAATGCCGAAATTCAAAAATCTCTTCGAAAGACTATGAATACTTTGTATTTAATGAATTTGCTATGTTGATATTGTAAACAAATTTGTAAATGTATTGTATAATTGTGTAACTTATAGAACGAGTGAATTATAGGTCTTTCGGGTTTTATTTTGCACAGTATTTTTTATTTGTTTAATTTTATTTATTTATCTAGTTAGTTATTTATTTAGGCATATGTACAGATGTTCTTTCGTCATTAAAAGCAACAACAAAGCGTCATGAATCCTTATTCCTTATCTGTTTCCCGCATTTTTTGGCGTTGTTCTAAGCACTATAGAAGAATTCACAATTTCGTTATCCAGATTAGAGTACAATCTAGCATTTATGAAGATGACATACTAATAACAACTAATTCAAGAATTATGTAATTAATGAAGGCTGCTGCTTTTAATGTAATAATGATCTTTAGGAGTTTTACTGTTTAAATGGGAATTTTTAAGGACGGTTGACCATTTTGAACCGGGATATTTTAACTAAGTATTTCTTTATATGTTTAAAACAGAATTTTGGACATGTCACTTGGCCTGGGAATGATGCAATGTTATCCCGCAAAGCCGGGCATGTCAGCTAGCATTGAAATAAAACTACGATAACAATTACTTAACTTTGAACACATTTGATGGCATGGCGAACTTGATTTTAAAGCTTACGATATATCAAAATAACAAAAAATTGAGCATGTACTGCATGTAATTTCGTGTCTCAGTAGTTTACACAATGACTGTTGTATTGGAATAATGAGAGACGTTCGAACTGCTGCAAAATTATACTAATATTTGACAAAACTCGCTAATTAGTTTTGAAGAAATTTCTGCACTTTTCAGATTTCTGTATTATTTTTAAGCACATGAAAACGAGCAAAGTGAAATTTATTCGAAGTTCCTAACAAAGTTAGAAATCTTGAAACACTTGTTTGTCTCAAAACGAAATGTGGGCTCACCTATATTTGTAAATAAGGCAAAGATTAAAATAGTCTTAGAAAATTAAAAAAAAAAAAAAAAAAAAAACACACATTGAATTTTGTAATGTATTTTGATCAACATCAAATTAAATAAGTACTTATTAATGGTATTATTAAACATTTTTTAAAATCATAAACTTAATTCATTGAATAGATTGTCTTTCAAAAGAATTTCTAGTTAACTGTGAAAGGTCACCTGATAGACGACCAGCATTAACCATAACAAGCTGTAATAGGATGACACCTCCCTTTTTAGACCTGAGAGTGAAGGGGAGGAATATTTTCTCTAGGCTCCGCTACCCTCGGAACTACTTCGGGACTTCAGGGTGAACAGATTTTGCATGCACGTATCCCTGAACGTACATGTAGAATCGCACGTACGATGGATCTTCAGAGGTCCAGGTCCCGAAGACCAAACCTTCTGGTTCAAAGTCCGATAGCCTAACCACTAGGCTACCGCGGCATTACTATTAAATATCGCGAATGGAAAAACAATATATCAAATATACACTTATTTTAGAAGTACTGTCGGACAAATAGTGATTGAGTCTAAGCAAAATCTTTTAACCCTAAATGACAAACAATCAGAGAATCCAACTTCGGATCATGTAGTCCTCTAATGGCTAACTTCCTTTCATTAAAACTTTTACAAATGCATCTGTAAATTTGCTTTACACACACATATATATATATGTATATATAATATATATATATATATATACTCACAGAGAGAGAGAGAGAAAATAACAATGACAAGAACCAATCAAAGATACCAGATGATGTGCTTGGTGCAGTAGTTCAAATATCGCAATATTAAGAGAGTTTCGATTAAAACTGAATTATTAATAATAAGAATTATTTAAAAGCGTTTTGAGTGTCTCATATGTATTAAGAGAGCTGAAACAATATAAAAAATATTTTTTCGAGTCGTATGAAGGGGGGGGGGGGAGGATTTAAAAAGGGTTCAAAGGAAGAAATACAATTCATTTATATATTTTCGTGTATGTGGTCTAAATCGGCCGATGCTTTAAAAACACCCATTTTTACGATGATAGTTTATATTTTAAACATATTTATTTAACTATGTTCAAATATTATTTAAATACATCAACATCTCTTGGTGGCTCATGCCTCCAAATTTAATGAAGTTTTGGAGAAAAAAAAGTGAAGGTACCTCACAGTTTAAGCGTAAAACTTACTAAAAACATTCCTGCTTTTTTTCTCTCTCTATTGGATACAAGTTCGACTACTTAAAAAACAATTCACAAATACAACTATTTACAAAAATATTTTATCAAATTTTTCCAAATTTGGACATATTTTTCCGGATTGTTTTTTTTTAGTCTTTATACTTCCAAAATTTTATGCGGTATTACGACGTCAACACGAAAAAAAAAAAAAAAAAGAAGAAGAATATGAAGAAGAAGACTTTTCTTGACCCACCTTAATGTTCTTGTTAGTCAAAACATATGCTATGTGCTAATTAATGTTACTTCACAAAACTGCTCATAACCTCATGTATTTTAAGAGATTATTATCTTCCTTTCATATTACTTCTGGCTGCATTTTGAAAATTACCAGAATCGTCTGCAGATATCTTGAGCGTAATGCGTGATACATTTATATATTCTTTTCTCAAATGAAAGTTTGTGAGCTACAAAACTCTGCAAAATATTAAATGACCCATTATATTGGAACCCATTTCGTATTACGGCTAGTGCATTTCTGCATCGTTTATGCTCACAGAAGTAGGCTTCCGTCAGATATCCATTGCGTGCAGCCAGCACTTAATATCGATTTCAGATTTGTATGCGCGGCGTTTGTGATGGTGTGATAAATGTTATTGTGGGAACTAACTCATATAATTCGCATATTACCTTGTTCTGAGGGAGAAGCAATAAAGGCTTACTCGCTTCTCTCAGTATACAACTTTACTGACATGAGGGTTAAAAAAGATATTTCCACAAGTTGATAACTTAATGAAAAATTCACTTCGTACACTCCCCCCCCCCCTTTTTTTATTTTTCATTTTTGCTTGAGTCCTCTGACATTGCATTTAAATACAGCGTTTTTGCGGTTCAAACACTCAAACAGATAGCATTATGTGATTGAGTTTATGCCCTCTGTTAAGACTACACACCAGGAACAATTTGAAATTAACATGAATTTCCCACAAAATACGAGTAAAGAGCTCTTTCGGAACATCCGATTGCCACCAAAAAGAGAGGTGTACAACTAGAGATTCTGCAAGACTACTTACGAAATTCTAACCTTCTGCGATGAACTATTTCAGTGTTATGTATTTTGGTGTGACAATACTCTAAATGCTTATAGTTAAAAATAATTTCACGTTAATTAAAGCACAAATGAGCATTAAACACTCTTTTGATTTCAATTCTGGGAAAATTATTCAAAAATGTTCTTTCCCTTTAGAGCTTGACTTTTGGGAAGCTTATGGTATTAACATGAATAGTTATAATTTGGTTCATGATTCTTCCTCAACTCCTTATTTTTCACTGGTCTGGCATAAGTTCCTTTAATTTGTTGTTCCTTCTTCGTTTTCTTGTTAGTTTTCCTTTTTTGTGTCTATTTTTCTCTTTTACCTCCCTCCCCCTCCCCCTCCTTTACATGTGTACTTTGTTTTGCATTTTGTTTTGGTACTTTCCGTACTTATTTTTATTTCCATTTTATTCTTTGTATTTTATTTTATTATTTTCACAATTCTCATGTATTTTCACATTTTTATGCTTGTTGTCGTCTTTTTGCTTTGTTTTTATTGATATTCCTTTTTTACTTCCTGTACTTTCAACTGGATTCGCTTGTTGCTCTCTTATTGGTGTCTTTCCTGCTACTTCTACTTCCACTTCAATCTGCCTTTATTCTCATTGGTTTACAGTTAATTCTTAGGTTATATAAGCTTTGTTTTTGTTGTTTTGTCTGCTCCATTTGCATGTTTTGCATCTAGAAGCTCCCTGTCGCATTGAAAAAGGGATTTCAAGCAATCCCGAAACATCTGTCTGCTTTTAATGCTCATTTGTGCTTTAATTAACGTGAAATTATTTTTATTATGTTTATTTGCACAAAGTAAATTATTTTTATGCTCATAGTTTCTTGAATCCGGGACGTCTCCGGGAGTATTTTGTGTTTCATCCACAACGCATATTCAACCATTTTAACAATCCTAGTACGTTAATATATATTTCTTATTAACGTACTAGGATTGGCAATAGAGTTGAAAATCCATGCGTTGCGGTGGTATATATATAGTATCATAACACCTCCTCCCCCAGGAGAGAAGGAAGAAGTTCTGAAGTTGCCAATGATATCTTTCGCGTGAAAAATTAACCACTTGGTAAAAGAAACGCAATAATTTTTTGTGAATTCATGGTTTTTTGACGGAAAACAAAAATAGCTATATTTTACATTACAGACCAATACAAATTAAGGGCGTAGAAATCGGGTGGTGGGGGATTATTATCCACCATGCCATGAGGTAAAACTAAACACCAATTGATATGCGTATGCATGTATGCATTTCGTATGTGCTATGAGAGAAAACCCTCCCCTTACAAAGTGATACTCCTCCCACCCGTCCTACGAAACATTCCTCGTACCCCAAGGTAGGAAATCATATTATAGTTACAGCCCAAAAACCAAAAAATACTGTTACAAGCATTTTTGCTAACGCTTACAATTATAGCTACTAGTTCAAAAAATACATACAACTAATATATACTAAATACTTATTTAATTCCATGCAACTGGCGCTCTTTCAATAACGAGTTTCTTTCAAGCAATCTCTTCCCTTGGAAGGAAGAGATAAGATAGCAGCAGCTTGCTGCCAACAAGATCTGTGGCACTGAGTTGTGAGTTCCTTTCACCCAATAGGTGCACTATACAATGCATGAACAGCAGAAGTTAATCATTACCCCCTCCCCTGTAGGAATTACGATGTTCATCACTTATATATACGTTCGGCCAGGGTGTCATGAGAAAATGTAAATTCTTCTAAGGATGCGTGAATCGGAAAGGTTTAAGAACCCCTTAAGCAGCGCAAGAAGTGAACACACTAATTCTTCTCTCTAGTGACATAGACTCAAGGTTAAACAGCGAGCTTTTGAGTACCAATGGTAAATATGCAGAAATACCTCGATACGAAAAACGGACACAGGTCAGTCTTATTCTCTCAAAATAGTGATAAACCATTTTCTTCAAGGACAACAAGTCATCCTAAAAATACGCTTTAAGCTAGCAGAAGCATTTTCATAGTTATGTGACCATCCCATAAAGGCTACTCTAGGCTGTGTAATTAGAATAGGCGCATCAAGGTCGCGCTTCCTGCTTTGTCTCCATGGCAGCTGCGAGAAAGATAACAGAAGCAGGCCTTTTTTTGCACCAGCTAAGGCAATGGCATTACTACATCTCCGATTCAAAATATTAGAATAATTGAGAAAAGTAATAAGAAAGAATTTATTTTCCATTTATTTATTTTTGATATTAGGTAAATGCAATTAAATTTCTCATACATTAAATCTGGAATTTTTAGATAAGATTTTAACATTTACAAAATATAAAATACAATAAATTAGCTGTACAATAGCTTTCTGAAACACATCAAAATATTAGAATAATATTTGGATTAGTTCAAAATATTAGAATACTTTATCTCACGCAATCTATTTTTGCGATTGAGAAATAAATCTGATTTTAATCAGTATATTATTATTATTATAACTAAAACAACAAACTGACTTATCTTCCCCAAACCATGTGGGAAAAAAGCTTCCAGCACGGAAACCATGGCGATCAGAAGGGGAAAAGGTAGAGTTGTATGATCTTGACACGCCGATTCTAATTGCACAGACTATAATATGATCTAAGCTGCTAAACGAATTGTTATATCGGAGAGCGCAAGTACGCAAAACTCCTCAATAGTTGAAAATATGATGAATCTACACATTCTCTCTGTCTCTCTCTATATAAATTTATATATATATATATATATATTGTGTGTGTGTGTGTGTGTGTGTAATGTATATACAAAATACGCAATTTACGCATTCAGTAACTGAATACAATAAATAAATTAACGAAGCATTACAAATTGAGTAAAATAAACAGAATAAAAGTACCGAAGTGTTCTAAAATGTCAGTACAGTAAAATGTCAAAACGGTAAGCAACAAAGTTTTTTTCCCTGTAATAGGGGTGACTTTCAGCCTTAAACAGAGTCGAATTAAATCGAGGGTCTTCAATTTCACGTCTGCATTAAACAAGTGAACGAAACAGTTGGTCCCAGAATTGATGATAAGTCGCAAAATTCGGCAAAATCTGTGAAAGTGCAAGATGTTTCTGAATAATTTACCCTTTTCAACGGAATCCATCATTATTTATGCATTAAATGCATTTTTCGTTTTACGTGCTAACGAAGAAATGGGTGGAACACTCATTTGGTTTCTTAAATAAAAATCATAAAATACATAAATTAAACCCCAGAGAGGCCATCATTTCATTCCAGGAATGCGAACTCCAGTGGCGGGAATGTCTTCCGGAGGCTGAACATTCTTTCGAAGACCCATTCGTTCCGGAGAACATTCCGAACAGAGCCACTATCGCCGTCGAGCACTAGTCCACCAGGAAACATTCGCGCCATATACTTCAAAATCTAGTCGCGGATCCGACGCATTTAGGTGGACCTGTCTCTTCATTTCCTGGGGGAGGGGGGGGAGAGCTGGCGAGGTTTGTTACTTCTCTCTTTAAAGAGCACAATTTAAAATTCATTTTTGATGCTGAAAAGTCGTGCTTTCATTCCAGGCATATTCATTCTTTGTTCCCCGGCGTAAAGAAGATGTAAAGTACAGTAAAACCCCGTTAAAACGCGGGTGTCGGGGGACACGTTTGGCACCCGCCTTATAACACAACCGCGATATCATGAAGCTGTACCGCGGAATCATATTCACGAAATATACTCGCTCCTGTTGCACGACTTTTAACTTTATCAATTACACTTAACTTTTCTTCTATTGTATAATTGTTTCCTTTCTAGTTTGCTGTGCAAGAAGCACACTGATGACAACTGAGCGGTTAGTCGTACGAGTAATAGGTTATTCAGATTAAATTCTTCTGCTTTTTGAGACTCCTAAGCTGAAATCATATCAATCGCAACAGAAACAATTGTGTTCTGAGAAAATGTGAGCTTAAAAGTCTTGTTAAGTTATCAACATGAGATTATGAAGGGGAGACATTCTAAGAAAAAAGTAGATTTGTGTGGAAGGGGAGGAACGCACTTTTCAAAGTAACAATGTTTTAAGCTTTTATGCTCTCTCACGGACAAGAGAATATGTTTAATTTTCAAAAATTTCGAAGAATCTGAAACACAAAGGGTAGTTTGTAATGATAAAGTGTGGTTTAAGCGTCGGGGGACATGTTAGTAACCGCGTTATATCCGATTCCGCGGTATACTGAGGCGCGGTATTGCGGGGTTTTACTGTATCAGATTTTATAGATTGTTGGGCACATCATTCGAAATACTTTCTTAGTGATCTTAAAAAGGAAAACGCTTCACAGAAACCAGAGTTGATGGAGAGCGCTATAATTTTTATCATTGCTTCAGGAATGACTACATTCTCGTGATCACTTTCGCGTTTGCATGAGTCGATTTTGGAACATAGTGTTTGTAATACCCAAAGGGTCTCTTTCCTTTTGCTTGGCAAAAGAAAAGAAATTTAATCTTTTAAATATTTAAATTTTTATTTTTATAGTAACATAACTGTCCTTTACCAGGCCTACTAATGGAAATCTTGGACATGTTCATCTAACCAAAATAATAATAACTTCAAAAGCTTAAACTATTTAACTTAACATGATATCGTGCTCATAATTTCAACTATAATATTATTACAGCATTAATTGATACAGGAAGACATTTTGTCGTTAAGGAAATTTTCCAGTTAATAATACAGCTCAGTGTTGTCAGCTGGCTTAAATGTCGACGTACAAAAGAGGGAGATGCGCAAACTAGGTGACGCGTAAGCGAGAGCTTACTATATAACTCAGTGTTGAAGTGAGAAATTACTTTGTAGTCTACGGAATGGAGATGTTCTGATAAATTTGTACAGGTTGCATTTGGTTTTGAGGAAGAGCCAACTCCAGCTGTACATTCGGAGGCCACTTTAATAAATAATTGAAACAGTGCAAGAGTAAAAAAAAATATTTCTTTTTCGCACAAATGGCATTATTTTTGAAAAATCCCAATTCTTTTAAATGTTGAAGATCCATAAATCCAGTACGAGTGGTTAAATTTTCGTCAAACTTGAATGCAATGACAGATAAAACCTTATCTTCTTTCTTTCTCTTTTTTTTAAAGCTGTTACGTATTCTTGGATGGGTAAATGTTTAAGAGATGTAGACGAAATTTTGCGTATGTTAAAACAGCGTTGTTGATATGACGTCATATTTTATGTCAAAATTCAGACACTTTCGAAATCGTTGAAGTTCTTGACAGAATTTTCATTTTTTTCCTAAAAAAGTCTGAGGCCGAAGTTCTGATGAATTTTAAGATAGATATAAAATTTGCGTGATTATATTGGGAAGAAATTATTGAATTAAATTAATGACGAGCAAAATTGTGGGGATTCATTTTCATATTGGCTCCCCACATCCACTCACACCATAAAAACTGTAGTTTTCAAGTACTATACATAATACACACACACACACACACAAAGTCATATATCAAATCAAAATCTGTGATGAAGAGTTTGTTATTCTGTAGTTGACATACATTTCCACTTTAACATAAGATTTTAATTGAGAAAAGATGTCAGTAATATACATATCAGTATATAAGCAACAAATTTAACGTTTTCACTGATTTCGCCGAAACCTTCTATAATTGAGCACTTTATAATTCTGAAAACTTAGTTGTCAGAGAACTAAATTTTAAACCTCATAGTTTTTATAGGAAGAATGAAAGTTCATTTAATGCAATTATTATTAAGAATTATTTAGACTTTAGGTCGCAAAATTGAAATTTATTATTCACTTCTAAAGTTTTCCTTATTGAAAATTAGAAAAAAAGAAAATAATAATAATAACAACAACAATAATAAAAACCACATAACATAAAAATGAATAAAAACTTTACTTTTTTCTTCTTTTTTCTTGTCTTTCTTACAAAATCGATTTCAACCACTGAAAATTTCTCATTTTATGTTTTATATTCGATACCCTCTCTTTATATTATAACCAATGCTTATGCAAAAAAAATAATAAATCTAAACATGCAAGGGTTGAGATGTAAAGACATAGTACAGAAGCTTGTTGCCAAATGCATTCCTTAACTTTTACTTTTGATTACTCTGGTAAATTATGTAACAGTTGCAGTTTAATAATTTTTAAATCCAACGCTTTAAAGCACCAAAATGTGAAAAAAAAAAAAAATGCAGACACACCGAAACCCGTGGCTTCAATACATTTTTAAACACATTCTTGCAATAAAACTCAAGATTTCAGCATGTTTACTATCAGCGCAAAGATAATGCTGTCCTGTTAGTTAATCTAAAGACTTATTTTTTTAAACATTATTTTTACTGTTTTATTTCGCTCATTTAAAAGAAGAAAAAAAAAGGAAACTTCTTGCTCAGCACTGCTCAATAAATAGTTGCAAAAAATTATTTTAATGTTCAGAACATTGTGTAAACTTTCAATAAATTTCGTCTAGCATAGCTTTTATAAGCTTTGAGTTGACGTAAAAATAAAGAAGAAATATATCCTGAATATTAGCAAATTTAGCTGAAATTTCTGCTGAAAATTGAAGTAGGAGGATTACAAATTGTGTTTGATGTTCATTTAATTTAATTTTTATTAAGAAAGCTTTTTAAAAAATATGGCAGCCAATCATAAACCTGCACGGAAAATTTCAGATTTTTGTTTCACCTGGAAGAATGCAATTTCAAAATTTGCATTTTACATATAATCGAGCTTAATAAAAGTAGAAACAAAGCGCATTGCAGCAGATTATGACTAAACTGAAAATTCAAACGCAGCACGAAGGTTAACCACCATGTAAACGAAATTTTCTACTAGCGTTTGAGGTAGCATTAAAATTCTATTTTGGTGTCTAAATAAAATACGTCACTCGTTTCCGAAGCTTGAGAGCGCTGTTCGAGAGAGCGAATATTCTATTCTATGCATTTGAATTTCTACCCGATGGACTATTCCCATTCTATTTCGCCATCTTCATTCAATAAGAGCAGCTGGAACCCCCGCATAGTCACGAAAAGGCGCGGGATCGAGTTTGCTGAAATTCCAACCAGGCATTCACATAATAAATGGTCTGGAGTGCTGCAATGAAATGATGAGGGATCGGCGCGACTGGCAGAGGCACCCATTTTGGAAAGCGCGAAATTAAATTTAGAAAAGGCAGCTTCATTTATGAACTGAAAGTAGGATGTAGAACTTCGAAAAATGTTGTTATGTAAAACGAGTATGAAATGTGCACATTTGAATTTTATTGATATGAAATGCATTATTTTCGCAATTTAATCATTAAGAATATTCATATCGTTTATGGGAGAAACATAGTAAGAAAAATGGTGGTTTGTTGCACGGAGCTGGAATAACAACTTTTTGAGTTATTCATTCCCCTCCAGTTCCGCTCAGACATTCAAGCATTTGCTTCAATTCCGCTCCGTACTCTGAGGAGTTTTGAGAATACGAACAATTAATTTAATACGAATCATATTATTTACTCACTGAATGGGAGTCATCGCCTTTGCGCAGCTGCGAAAGGCAAAATTTTGTCGTTTTCCGATTATTCATATTTTTATCATTTTTACTTCACATGAATAAATTTTTTCCTTTTAATTCTACGCATGTATTTTATTAGATTCACTTAATCAGTTTTATGGTTGTAAGAAAAAAAATATTAAGAAATATAATTTTGAATGAGCTTTATGAAATTTTCCCATATACGTTGATACACTGCGCGCAGACCTACAACAACAATTGTATATCTAAACAATTTTGTTTTTGCATTTTTATGATTATAGAAAAGCATTTAACATTTTACACCTATTTAAGATTTTATGTATTAGAAAATATTTGTTTATTGAAAATAATAACATGAAAATAGTAACGTGAGGCAAAAAATCCTATTAAATGCACTTGAACAGCTAAAAATAATTTTTAAGACAAGAAAATAAGTGCATTTTTTTAGTAATATAACAATATACCGCACCTAAAAATTTCAAATCAATATCTGGTAAAGTTTTTTTTTACCAGTGCGTGCAAGGGTCAAAATCACTATTCTGTGAAAAACGCGTTTAAAGTTGAAAGTTCAAAATTTCATTGCCTAGTGTCTTTCGTATGGCACGAAAATCACTTAAAAATGTCCAGCGAAAAATCATTATTATAAAACGGAGTTCATATTCAAAAAAATATATAACAAGACAAACTGATTAAGCAAAACCAGGTGTCACAGCTACAAATAGAAATGTAAACAAATAACAGCTGGTCCATTTAAAGCCAAAGATGATCGAATTTTGCTTCCTAGCCACTTCTTTTATTGAACAGTTTTTAAGGTTCTAGTTTGAATATTTTGTTGAGATTTGTTTTAAATGATTCAAAAATGTTTGTAGTTTCTAAAATTGCAAAGAGAAAAATAATTCATTTTTTGATGACTCAGCAATAAAAAAAATATGTTTTATATTTATTCATCCTCGCATTTGATTCTTTTACGGATGAAGAATTATATTTTATACTCGCACTTAGTCATTTTACACTTAAACGAAATTTATCGCGGAAAAAGTCAAAACTATACTGGATTGGATTTTTTTAATTGGTTAAAATGTCCTATAGTAATTATTTTTAAAAAAATTTCTAAATTTAACAATTTTTTTAGAGCATAATTTAATATGCTAACATTAAAAAAAGTAAATAAAATAAAAGGAAAACCTAACTGCTATGATTTACAAACATGAACTGATGTGAAAAATTTAAAATCTTGTTTTTAGCATATAAAAAAACATAAAAATAGGGCAATAAAACGCTGCACAAAAATTTGTGTTGCGCTGTGTTGTCATCTTTTGAAAGGATATATTAAAAAGAATAGAGCCCATGAGCAATAAAAAAATAAAACTATTTTAGAAGAGCGTTCAGAAATTCTTTCCACAATGTATTATATTATACTGGATATTCATTCTTTTCCTGTATAGGCTAATGCTGAGTGGCCTCTGCAATGGTACTCTGGTGCCCAGCGCATTGAAGGCAGTCCGGGAAAAAAATCATCAGCAGACGGTGAAGGTCATCTTTCCTGAACAATCAGCGGACGCTGTCATCTACGTCACGGTGAGTAAAAAATTAAAACTGTTCTTTGGAGCTCTAGAGGTATAAAATATTTCCTGTTGCGAGTAAAATTTATACGAACACAAGAAATGATAAGGCGAGGGAATACTTCTTAAAATGCGAAATGCATAAAACAAATTTTTAGTAAAACATCTTCCCAATTGTTATTGATGAATTACGTATTAACTAAGCGAGGACACCTAAATAAATAAATTAATCCATCAATCAATCAATTAATTAATAAATAAAAATAACAATAATAGTTAATTAATTTGCAGTTAAATTATTTTTTTTTCTAATGGGCTGCGTATAGGTTCTTAATCATTTCAGACCTAGTGCGTTCCCAGAAATTGGTACCAACATGTTTAGTGGCACCACAACAAGTATGGTACCATTGCCGCAATTTTTGACGCTGTCTCCCCTTATATTGCAGCACCTGAGCGCTAATTGATGCAAGCTGCACTAGGAATTTAATTTAGCCGAGAGTATCTGCGCCAAACGGATACTCGAGGGATCTTTAACATGCCGCATAATCATACAACATGGGCGCTGTCGATTTTCTGCATGTTGAAAATCCACCGACTTGGGCCAGGTTTGATTCTGCGATCTTGGGCGTGCGAGGCCTGCGCCTTAACACTACGCCATCCTGCCGGCGCAGTTCCATTATACACAATATTTTCATAAATTTTCTAGGAAGAGACTTGCATAATATATTGTATGAAAATTGTTCAGAAGTAAGTGAAATGCATGATCCGATTTTTTAGGTGGTGGTCATATTTTATGCTGCCATCATTCTCATCTTGGTGGGTACGAACATCCATCGGTTTCGACGACCAGGCACTTTTCCGAACTCTCCTCCCCTCGATGGTCAACAGCCCCAGACCAATGTGCCAAATGCGAATATGCAACAGGTACTCGTCAGACTGGATCATAGGTATGTGTTTTCATTTGCATTAAAATTTTCAGAGAACAAATAAAGAAATAAAATGAAACAAAAATAACAAAATATATAGGAGGAGGTTTAATTTTAGTTATAGCCTGGATCTGACAATTTAAACTCAGATGGACGAAGGATTAAACGATTTCATTTGTTAAAATAGGAGACGAGGAAAACAAGTTTGTCTCAATTTTCTCCCCAAGATGAAGCGATTTCTCTTAAGGTCAGAATTATTTTCTAGCGCTGTCTGTTTTGAAATTATATAATAAATGTAGCTTCAATCATAATTTTAAATATTACGCACTACTAGGGCACTCCCGCCTCCCGCTCGCTATCTCTCACTAACCCCAGAGCTTCTTCGGACCGTTTTGCGAGTTCGAGCTCGCTCCTCACAAACTAAACTATCTTACAGTAGCTTCATGGACAATATCCGTTCTCTGTCAGAAATAGCGTTCTATATTGGTTTCACATAGGTTTCACACAGTTATCAGAAGCTTGGCGAGATTCCGAATGTCGCTATTAATACACACAATTGCAATTGTTTATAAAGTTACGAAGTAATATAGGGTCACTTGGGGTAATTGTAAACATGGGATAAATATAAACAAGCTTTTAACCTGTTTATATTTGCAGACATGCCAAGTCTCCTGCTTTTGGCAGGAGACTCCTGCTTTTCAGTTCAATTTCTTGTCTCCTGCTAATGCAGAAATTTCTCCTGCTTTTTAAGCAAAAAAAGAAAAAAGTCTCTGAACTTTTCTTCAGTTACATACATCTCTTTGCAGTAAAAATTTAGAAAGCTTAAAGACTGTTAATACTTTTGTCAATTTTGGTTTCAAAAGGTTTTTACTGGCTGCAGTTTCATAACATAATTTTTTTGTTTAGTGTTTGTGCATTTCATGACCGCATCAAAATTTTACTTGTAATCGCTCAAATATTTTAATTTCTTGTTCTAAATTATCTTCACTAACAAAAGACGTTCGAAATGATTTAGTAAATGATCTAAACAAATAAAACAGCAAAAATCAGCATTTTATTTTTAATGCGAAATTATCTTTTAAAAATGGTTAACTTACAAAATATGCATTTTATATCTTGTAGATTAATTTTTATGTTAATTTATATATAAGAACAAAAAATGTACCAGTTTTATATAAGCATTCAACTGGTTCTGAGGTATCTCCTGCTTTTCGGTTTCATTTCTCCTGCTTTTTCGTTTTGTAAGGTTGGCAGGTCTGTATTTGTCGTGGTTTTGAAAAGTATCTGCTCGTGAGTGATAAACTGGCAGCATAGAGACGACATTGAAAGAGTTTCGGAACAACTGTATAGAGGCGTCACCATTGTTTGAAAATGACACAGTGAAAAAAGTTATTTCACAGAATTCAGTGATCTTATATTTTCTTCTCCAGCTCATCTACAAAAGCAACCTTGTTTATTTGTCATATGGAATCTTGCTAAAAACATTCAGATATGAATTTCCCCTTCCCAGTTATATTTCATGTGCAACTTAGGTGTTTACAATTACCCCATATATTTCGCACTCTGGGGTAATTGTAAACACTTAAATTTGTCTTTTTACAATATTTGGGAAGGCAATAAATATTATATTTTTATATAAATGACACTTGGAAATCCAAGCACCCCTTGCAGGGCCACCAGGAATTAAGGAAGGTCCTACCGATTACTAATGAGCTCCGCTAGAATGAAGTGAACTTGGCTCAGAGGGGCCTCATTATTTTGAAACAGCTTCCAGATGAGAGATCGTCACCTAGTAAACTGAAAACTTCTTAACTTTCGATACAGTGGAACAAAAAAATTCATAATCATTGTTACTATCCCAAATTAGAATCCCGTCGCGCCAAACTTGGTATGCGATTAATTATCAAATTTTTGAAATGTAAGAATTCGAGATATGTTGTTTTCTATTTTTAATATATTTAATTTCATTTTGTGTTTCAAATCAATTTTGTGTTCATTCAATTTTCAGATTAGTGTCATTGAATGACATCAGAAAACGATCTAGAATTCACCTCTAAACAAAAGTTTTCGTCTCTTTCTTTCAGAGAACGAGCTTACCCCGTGTCAACTACACAAGAAGAGTTAAACCACGACATGGAAAATCAAGAAACAGATGGCGCTCCAGTTTGAATCAGCTCTAATGATTCATTTCGCAAATTCATATCATGTTGATGAGCGACATCTACGGAAAGTGCTTCCAATTGCCCAAACTGAATGGTGGCTATTTCTAATTTCTGACAAAGGCATTTCCAGAAAAAAATAAAGGTCCATACAAATGAGATTAATATTTTCAAACTTCCTATGTATTCACTGTTTTTAAATGTTAACACCTGGATATATATTTATTGAGGAATAATGTATATTTCGAGCTATATGGTTGAGTACTTGGTATAAAGTTAGTTAAAAGTATTTAAAGAGGCTATTCTTTACTTCTGGAGCTTCAAATTGGTTTGCCCGTTCAAATATTCAAGAGTTCTAAAGTGGTTAAAATATATGAAAGTATGATTTAGATTAGTGTTATTTTATGATTTAGTTACTGCCAATTCATATATTAAAATAAAATCTTCAAGAGCAAGGAAAATAATTTTAAAACTGCAGTTTTTGGGGATAACCATAACAATATTGCTCATGATTCGATGTGACAAAAGTTTTAACAGAGTAAGTATCCATATAGAAATGAAGAAATCTTTTAAATTACATATGGTTCTCTCTCGAAAAATATGAGAACTCTTAAAAATGAAGTTAGTTTAATTTCTGTTTAACTTAAGAATCGTAAAATAGCTATAAAAATTGAATGTGCTCTAATTTTATGATCACTGTTGAAACGACATTCGTGAGAAAGGCTTTCTACAAGAATGCCTTTTTATTCAAAAAGTCCTTTCTTTTTCCTTTGAAAAAGGGCTCCTTGTAAAGGCGAAATACGGTTATGCATTTTTATTTCTATTTTATGCGTCTAAAGTTTATCTTTTTGGTTCAATACTTTAGCACAAAAGTGAACTTTTTAATTTCATATCTGACAAATTTACTTCTACGTCTGGACGTTACACCTATAATAAATAATCGTAAACTATTGTACACTAAATTTTGTTAAAAAACAATGCAAAGTAATTTCTATTTTACTGGCCTTTACTTTTGTAAAATAATATATTTCTCAAAAAATTCCCGAAAAGGGCATTTTAATTTGATGTTCATATTATTGATGAAAAGTAAACTTGTCGAAATTTTCTGCTTTATATAAGTTACTAACTGTAAAATTACGTACACAATAATGGACGTTATTTCTTAACTTTTGCAATCTGGTAGTCTGAGGAAAGCGCTATCCCTTTGAAGCAGAGGTCATGAATGCTCTTTTAGCAGCTGCCGCTTGCCTTTATTAAGTTCATTCCACGACAGAATTCCAGTACAATTATCCTGCAACTTCCTGATCAATCGTTCATTTCTGTAAAAGGAATTGTGGAAGAACACTAACTGAAGTTTCATTTTCTGTTGTTCCATTCTGCAAAAAGTACAAAAGAATTCAGCTATCTTGCAGCTTTTTAAATTGTCGCTCATTTCCATAAAAAAAATGGTGCAAGAAATCTGTGACCTGAAATTTTAATTTCTCTTGTTCATGGACACAGAACATTCCCGAGGTTTCCATTGTCTTACCGAATTAAGCATCGCATTAACCTCTTCATTCCAAGTGTACCCAATTGCGTACATTTTAAAATGCTGTTTATTAACTACTGTTTGTGAAATTTGAAAGCTAAAACACCCAATTGTTTTTGAAATTAATCTGAATATAGTTTACTTCATTTTATACATGGAAAACATGGAAATTGGGCATTAATTATTATTAAAGCTAATTATTAATTAAAATAAAAAATTTTTTTTTAGTTATTTTGTTTTGTAATCATTTCTTAAATCAGAGAACCAAAAAATTGTGTCAAAGTTGTTTGTGCTTAGTTCTGGGGTCTGAGGAGGTTAAAGAAGAGCGACCAAAGTTTAAAAATATCTATGTGCCATATTTTATGCCTATTTGTACTTCATCCACGCTGTATTATTTTGTATGGTATTGGAAGTCAATTTCTCTATTTTCATTCGAAAAAGAAAATAAAAGAGAAAAGAAAATAAATAAAATAAAACTTCAAGTCTACTGAAAAATATTGGTTCATTGAAATTTAGCTTGGAAATTGTTTAGCATAAATATGAACAGGTCAAGTTTTTTGAATAATAACTGTAGATTGGAGTTTCTGTTGCTTAAAACTTATATCTTGTTACATTTCACCCGTACATGTAAGTGAGATGGATGTTATATTGATATTATCGAGATAACTGACAGTATCAATATGAATGTACATAAGTATGAATGGATATACATGTTAAAAGGAAGTAAACAAAATATTTTATAAGAAACTGCAACCTTAGAAAGAAACAATTGTTATCTAAAAACTGAAATAAATTAAAATAAAAGTGAAGCATGCTTGTTTGTTACGTTTATACATGTTTTATTATGATTTTTTGTGTACATATGTACAAGTAATAAAGAAACTAATCTTTTTTCTTTACATTTTTATTGTAAAAATTGTATACATAAAAAAACTTATTTCTCGCTCCTATATCGTTAAAACGTTTTTTTTCCTTCTTCCTAATGGGGCTGCGTATGGTCATTAACCTTTGCGGACCAGTGCGTACTCCGGTAATTGGCATCCATTTTTTCAAGTAGCACCACTGTCGGTGGATGCCATTGCCACTGAGAATTTGGACGCTCAGTTTCCCCTAGAGGGGGGCACCTGAGCTCTCATTTGATGCGACTTGCGCTGGGCATTTAATTTAGCCGAGAGTATCCAAGTCAAACGGATACTCAAGGGATCTTTAGCATGCAACACGGGCGCAAACGATTTTCTGCAACTTGAAAATCCACCGACTTGGGCTAGGTTTGAACCTGCGATCTTGGGCATACGAGACTTGCGCCTTACCACTACGCCACGGTGTCGACATATCGTTAAAAAGTAAAAATAATAAATAAAACAGCAATGAACATTCGTTTATGTTCCATATTCGCCCAGGCCAACCGTAGTCGGCTCCGGTACATTTCACATGTGGTAAAATTAAAAAAAAAAATTGCTTTTTGTCAATAAATTCACGTTTTGTAGTTGAGCCAAATATGTCACAATTGACCAAATATGCCCTTTTTGTACCCATGTATGGCATATTTCTCTATTTAACGAAGGCCGAAGATATTTGGTATATAAGACACTTTGCATATAAGTGTCAAAATTGCTGGAGTCACCTCTGCGGATATCTTCTAGTCTCGAATGTAGATTATCTACGTCCGGACAAACACCGACCTCCCGTCAAAACCCAGTTTAATGTATCTTCTGTAGTGTGTGCATAGCTCAATTTTTTATTTTGCGGCCATGAGTTCGAAGCAGAGTTGCCAAATTTAAAAACGGCAAATACGGGACTGGTAAGGGGGGGGGGGAGATATCGGGAATCCTATGCGACCACTACACGAAACACGGAAGATCCGGTTATCCGGTATGTCAATTTTGATTTTCAGAATTTAATTAATCAGCATGTTTTAAAAGCATATGTAAGTGTAAATTAAGAACTTATTACGTGTTTGGAAGCTAAAGGATAGTGAAAAAATGTATAGATTTTAGAGGCTTCAAACATCAGAGCGGGATATTCTGTACTGACCCGCCTCACAAACAAGGGTATCCGGCAAAATACTCGATATCAATATCCGTTCAAGAATGCGGGATTTTTGACGTCCCGTGTCGAATATCCCCGGGACATGGGACAATTTCTCAAAATACAGGACAGTTCCGTAAAATCCGGGACGTGTTTGGCAATCCAGGTTCCAAAGTGAACTTATTACTCAAAGTATTCGTTTTCTGAAAGTCAAAAACTGCAAACTAAACCGATGTGCTGTGAATTTGACGGTTATCAAGAACATATTTACTCCGCATGAAAACTGAAATTTTCCAAACATTTAGTCACCACAACGGTAATAGAAAACGAGCATGTATAGTGACTCCTCACGTCTAGCCTCTGAGAAATTGCGTGCAGAAGAACCCTCGTACGCAAAACGTGTGACTTTCCGCATATTTGCGCGTGAAAAACTGAAGCTTCGAGAACTGTTTAAAACTTTTCCGCAGTGGACCCGTCGGTAGAAGCTCGGTTCCCGCAAAACACCGAAAGTGAAGCAACATCGACATAGGTCAGTGTTTGGGAGGGTGACAACCTCTCGCCGCTGGTTCCTGTGGGGCAGTGTACGCTAGACAGAGCTGGTGCACACGTTAAATAGTCGCTTGGACGAGGCATGGATTTACTAATAAATTGTGGTGAAATTTGAGCAACGGTTTCTAGTTCGCGCCACGCAAAACGTTGTCGAAAATTCATCCGGCATTGCAAAGCCACTTGTGTGAAGAAAATTATAGTAAACGCGGATATCTATTTCGAATGCGTTAAAAATTCGTAACGGTGCTGAAATCTGTTAAGTCAACTTTGCCTTCCTCGGCAACTTAATCCGTTCCCAAGTTGATCCGTGTTATTATTATGTCTGATTACATTTAATCTATTAACTACGAGTTTATGTATAATTTATGTTTATGTTACACCTTTTTTTTTTTTTTTTTGAACTCTTCTTTAAAATTAATTAACAAGTTAATCCAGAACTAAACGAGCCTGATTTTCCCGTACACCAACATTGATTTTAAAGCATTAATGTCACTCAGCTTCACGGCTCCAAATTATAGCAAATAACCAAATAACCTATATCATCATTTAAAGGATGATTATTACAAAAAAAAAAAAAGAGAATCTTGGTTCGTGGGTTCGTGCCAAAAGTACAGTATCATTAATTATGATAATGATGTTAAATTTATTCAGTCAAATTGTTGGGTATTATGGTAAATTTAATTCTAAATATTTATTTAAAAACAATTGTACTATTCAAGCATGGTTTCAAAGCAAACTCACACACGTAGAAAAAAAGAATGGTAAAACTGCATAAAAACTTCAAAATGATAGAAGTAAAGCAAAAAGGAAAGAAACGTTTTTGTACAATAGTTTTTACAGGATTTCAAGCAGAATACCTGTATTGATATTGTTTTTCTCATAAAGAAATTTTGAATCGTTAGAGATAATTAACAATGGTAAGAAAGAGTAAAAATAAAAGAATCGTCCTAAACATAAAGAAGAAAACAAAGCATTTACATTTTAATAATAATTCAAGTCACCAAAAGCAAAATAGTTTTAGATGACTTTCTTTTGAAGGGAAGCAAAGTTTAAAAGTTTCAGAATTGTTAAGTTAAACCTGACCAACTTAACAATTGGTCAGATTTAATGTCCAATGATGGTCTTTCATCTGAATAATAGAGAGTGCGTCGTGTCAGTCTACGAAGAATTTTTTCCTCCTTAAAACCTATAGCTCTCCTTTTTTTTTTTAAAATATATCTATATACATATATAACATGAGACAAAAAATTTAAATATTTTTAGACTCTGCAATATTTTTGTGTTTTCGGAGTAAAAACTTTGGACATAGGCAGCAACTTTTTCTTGACAAAAATGTTTTGATTTCGCCTCTAGAAGCTATTGTTAAAATTTTTTAAATTGTTCTTAAATATTCTTAAAATAATCTGATCGTAAAGAAATTCTGCTTGATATGCGTAAGATAAAAAAACGAGAAAAATCGGGGTTGAAAATGATTTTGATAAATGGACAAAAACACAGGAGTCCACCCCTTCAGAGCGATGGCGCACCCTCTGAAAAACTACAGAACTCCCCAACCAACGACCTTCCAAATCGGTCAAACAGTCGACCAAGCCCCTGAAACGACCCCCCCCCCCACAAAATCTCAATGGTGCAGTCCCCATGACTCTCCCTCCTGGGGGGGGGGAGTCTATATATATTTTCTATCTATATATATAAAATGAAAGTTTGATGAACTTTCGAGTTGGCAACGTCCATGTTTATATACGCGCTACAGCAAAATCTACGCAACGTACGATTACGAAAAGTGGCACAAAATTCTATCATATCTTGGTGGTTTGCACTTCGAAGCTGTTTTTTTGAAATTCGTTCAATATTCTTTAAATTCAACAATTAAAATATTAATCCTCCAGCATTTTCTTTACTTCACACGAGTTCTTGAAAGTGAATTAAAGTGAACTGAGTTTCAGATATCACTGTGCAACAAATTTGAACTTTTTTTTTTGTCCTTTAGATGAAACTATGTGATTCTATATAAACAAAAGGTGCTGTATTCAAACGTCCAAACCAAAATGGTCCATCACATACCGTTTTTGCTGGAGACCCAATTCTCATATTTATACAATTTGTTTACATAAGAATGTAACTGAGGCTTACTTATTGAAAACACAAACACTAAAATGATTTTTTTGGCCGTTTCATCTTGTGGGCATCTGTTGGTATGCCCTGACAACACATTAGCAATATTCAATTCGTATACTTCCGTTCTATCGACGGCTGAAACGCTTTTCAAACACAGAGATGTCCTGATGAAACCTTCCCCAGGCTCATCATTAATTGCGCCAAATTTTTGAGGAAAAAAGTCCATATGGGAGTCCAAAAAGTGTAGTTTTAATGAAATATAGCAACCTACAATACAAAAGCATTTTATCATGTCACCAACAAGATGTTTGTAGTTTTCAGCTTTCTCATTTCCAAGGAAACGTGAACACACTGATTTAAAGGCCATCCAGGCAGATTTTTCGGCTTCTGACTGTTTGTTTTCACACTCTTCATCATAAAAGGACTTCCTAAGGTTGTAGACTAATTAAAATCCTTTCTTTTACTTTTGCCTCACCTAAATTTTTGAATTTGTTCCTGAGATGCAAGAAAGACACTCCTTCTTTGTCCAGGCTTTTACAAATATTTAGATAAACCAAGTTTAATGTGCAATTGTGAAAAAAAGGCACATTGTAGATTTACAAGTGGCTCATTTGATATGTTTTTGCTACTCATAATTTTGAAATTTCTTTTGTGTTTGCAGAATATGCTACAGGAATGAATAGGAAAAAAATTCTTAGATGGAGTAGCTCTGATAAACAAGCGCCCTTCTGCTGAATTGTGCTGATGTCCTAATGCTTGAAATAGTACATTCATATCACAGCAGCATACTTTTTTTCTTTCTCCGCAAAATAGTCTACAAAATGCCTTTGTCGTCTTGTAAAAGACGCGAAACTTCGAGAAGTAGATAAAGCTTATGTTGCCAAAAACGTCGCTAAAATAACCAAAGTTCATGAAAAAGGTCTCTAGAATGGCAACGATCTCATTTTCAATAAGAAAGATATAGTTTATACTATATTAAGTCGTTAAATTACGAAAATATGCACATTTATCCAGAAAATTCGTAAAAAGCTAAAATGCGGAATTTTGGGAAAATGGTACGTGATAGGCAAAAAATAATTTAAGATTCGTAATTTTCAGCCAAAAATACATAAGAAACAGACATTTTCATCCAAAGGACATTTTTCGTGTTGCACAGTGTATTCCGCGGATGAATGTAAACAATAATGGCGCCGGCCTTGCATGTAACGAAAATCAGTGTGTTTTAGAAAGTATTTTCAGATTTAATTGATTATTTCAATGAAATTTATTTTTTAAAAGATGCAATCCATTAAAAATTGCAGTTACAATTACATCAGTAGCAAATAATGTTTACTGCATGAGTGATTCTGATCCGACATTTCCGAAAATCTTCGAGCACCTGTTCCAAAAGTTAAAAAAAAAAAAATCCGAAATTTTTAAAATTTACTTATTTTAAGATTTCTTTGACAATTAATATCTGTGTTTTTCTTTCTACCTATTTTGTACTACTTTAAAATACTTTCAATACAATAATTCTTTCCAGAAAAAAAAAAGACTTCTGGTATACAACACCTTTCATTTAATTTCTTGAAGGATTAGTTTTGAGCTTATATATATATATATATATATATATATATATATATTTACGTATGTACTGTGTGTTGAGGAGGGGGGGGGGTTTAACCTATATAGTTTATTTTAAATTGATGGTGCATACTTTTTCTGAAAATTTTGTGTGAAGTTCGTTTTGTTTCCACATTGAATCATCCATGGTTATTGGAGAGGTGGAAAATTTGATTTTCTTTTTTAGAATGTTGTTGATCCTGCTTGAACAATATATATCGATTTCAAGCATTATTATTCAATTAAGCGGCTCGCCCAACCAGTTTAATTCAACTGGGATGAAAAATTTTAATATGTTAATAGATTATTTAACTTATTAGTAACATAGTATCTACTCATAAAAATAATATTCATTAATTACCAAAAACATGTAGCGAACTACTAATACACTTAATTGTTTAATTTTTGTATCACAATTTACCCTTTTTATTGGTTGAAATAAACATTTATGAAATAACATTTATATTTTTGAATTCAAACTCAGAAAGAATGTACTGCTATCTATCAGAGTCAGACTAAAAAAAAAAAAAGCTATGTAAAAGTTTTGATGCCACATGATACAAATATAGATCAATAAATATAGGTTATTAGTGATAGATTGAAATAATTTTATGCTTAAATCAAAGTAGATATACATTTGTGGAAAAAGACTGGCTGAAATACGTTTTTTATCGGGTGACTTAAGAAGTCGCCTTCGGTGTCTTGCTTGAAGAAAAAAACAAGTTGCGCCGTAGGCGCCGCTATTTTAATTTTTGCACGGGCAACGCCGTTGCGGGTACCGCTAGTAATATATATAGTAGTAATATTTGAAATGAAACTAAGAATAAAGAACCTAAAACGTTCTGGACAAAGAAGAGCAGAAGTTACTGTTTCCTCAAGTAGATGGCAGCACTAGAATAACGTCGAGCGATTCTTATTCCTTTCTCTCTAATTAAAAAAAAAAAAGAAGTAAATAAATAAAAACAAAAATAAAAATATTTGAAAGAAAAAATTTTTTACACTTTTTTTAAAACCCCCCCCAAAAAAAAGCGTTTTATAGTTTTAGCTATAAAACTTTTTTATCTGTATAAAATCTTCCGTAAAACCTTCAAAAACGTCTCAACAATTGACACATTAAATTCTAAAAAAATAAATGAATTGTGGATTGTCGACGTTTTCGTAAAAGTCACCAAGTCCCAGTCTAAAGTTTCGAGACATTGGCAATCGAAATTTCCGGATTTTTGCGAAAGCAATAGTAAAAATCATTTTAAAGACTCTTTAACTCCTGCAATGCAACTTGTACATTGCATAATTGGTGTATGTTATGAAATAACTAATTTTAATTTCTAATTCACTGTGGTAGCACATCAAACTTTTTTTTGTCGTCTTATGATTTTTGAAGACGATAAGTGACTGCATTGGGATTTTTTTGCAGTGTCTCTTTTGCTATACAGCACTATTTGTTGAGTCAGGAAATGTTAAAATTTTTTAAAAAATGTTTTTTTCTTTTTTGATTTTTTTACCTATTTGATGTTAATTTTCCTTTCTTTGACCCCCTGTGCGGAACCTGAAGACGATGAGTGATTGCGCTGGGATTTTTCTCCAATGTCTTTTTTGCCAAACTGCACCATTTGTCGAGTCAGGAAATATTAAAATTTAAAAAAATTTTTTTTGCCTTTTTCACTCTACCCTAACGCGCATACATTAGAAAGCCTTTCTTCCATATATACTACTAGCGCATGCGCTGGTAGTAAAAATGGAAGAAAGTGAACAGAAATCCTTTTGTGTTCTGCAGTTGGCAAAGACCGAATCTGAAGTTGTGGACGTGCGTTACGGATTACGTTCAGATGGGATCCCCCAAGTCATAATAATACCTGTAGAGGGTACCAGCAGTTTGCAAATCCCGATAGGTTGAACATTCACTGCACACTCGAACGCTGGATTGGCCGCAAAAGGCCCAGCTTGTTTCGCATGGTCTCCACGTTCTCCTGGTCTCACGCCATGTGATTTCTACCTGTGAGGGTTCATAAAGGATCGTGTGTATGTGTCTTCACTACCAGCTGACCTACCCGACTAAGAAACAGGATTGAGGCAGCTGTTGCAACAATTACACCACAAACACTGAACAACGTTTAGGAAGAACTGGGCTATCGACTTGATGTGTGCCGTGTGACGAAAAGACTCACAATTAATACTTGTAAGCTTATACGTAAAACTGTTTGAGTTACTCTTTCATTTAATTAGCTGTAATTTTACGTTTTACGTTATAAGTACTACAAAGCGTTAAAACTCCGATATTCATTTAGAAACACCCTGTATTTTGTTTTCAAAAGTAATAATAAACTAAAGTTTGATGCTCTTTATACGGTGCCTTATTAAAAATTTGGCACTGTTACAACTTGTTTTTGTTCTTTTGTCCTTACAAAACGGGGCGTGGTCTAAAACTGTGCGAACCCTGGACAAATTATTTTCCCATATTTATTTATTCATTTTTTTTGTTAATTTTACTTATTTATTTTATTGTTATGTAAATAAAATTGCTTTTTAATTTTATTTTTATTTATTTGGGTGAACAGTGCTAGATACTTGAATGAGACATTGCTGCTTTTCCACCAACATGTTTATATTTTCCTTCACATACACAAAATTCTCATTTATGAATAAATACATTAAGTAGTGTACTTGGATACAGCATTCCTTACATTATAGAAGCTCTTGTTTTCGACAGCATACACAGATGAAGGTCATCTCTCATTTTGGATTAATACCATTTACACAGAAATATTAATTGTTTAAAGGGAAAATTTGAGTTAATTACAATTTACAATCATAAAATGGGTATTAGAACTGTAAGGAATAATAACTGTTTTTCAAGGTCATTTTTTTTATATTCATCATTTAAGGGATGCATTTATAATAAGGGACGCATAAGTATTTGGAGACGCATTGCGTTTAAAGCGGTGTTTTCCAACTGGTGGTCCATGAGAGCCTCGCGGGTGGTATGCAGGAGATTCCGGCGACTGCTTATAAAAAGTAATATTTCCCTGTATTTAAATCAAAATTAGAATTTTCTTTGACCAAGATTGATTAAATGATTTTTTCCTGATGAATATCAAATATTTATTGAATTATTTTTAACATAATAATTATTTGTACATACCGTAACACGTCATAATAATTTTTGACTGATTAGAGTCCAGTCCTAGAAAACCAGAATTTTCTTAACAACTTATAACAAGTGAACACTTCATACCTTTGTATGCGGGTGCCGAAAAGACAAGACCCTAGGTCCTGGATTTCCTCAGCTTGTGGGGAAAAAATTCGTTCACATTGAAAAAATGAGATAAATTTCCATCGTTATTTTGGACTACGTAAATTTTGTGTTCTTTATCTCTTTAGAAGACAATTTACAATTACAATATTTGTTAGTTTTTGTCACATACAATATAGCGTACGTTCTGAAAATCACCATTGATATGTTTGTAATATTGTTAAGTATAATAGTTTCTTAGTTAGTGACAGTTTGTTATGTATTTAATCACCTTTGAATTTGATTACAGCTGATGAGATGTGTGTAATAATGTAATGGGTGGTCCATGTTGCCTCGTAGCTAGGTGGGGGCAAGGAGGGCCAGGTGTCCCCGGGCGCAGCGTCAAGGGGCGCCAATCTAATGTCAATTTATTTTATTTTTAAATGCGAAAAGAAAATTATTTCAAATGAAGAGGTGTGAATATGTTCGACAAAAAAGTGGGATCACCGCAAATCATATCGGGAATGACCAATGTAGCACAGGAGTGCGTGGGAAATCAGACAAATAATTTTGCGAAGCCAAAGTGTCCCATTTTTCAATTATAAGTGAATGCTCGCTAATAAAAATGAAAGTTAAAACGGCTGCTTTTTAGAGCTATTTATTATTTAGGAAGCATAAAAGTTTTTTAATTCCTTTTAGGGGCGCCCCTAGGCCCACAGGGGCACAGGGGGCGCAAAATCTTCAGTTGTCCCCGGGCGCTGAAAACCCTAGCTACGCCTCTGGGTCCATGGCTATTCCCGTCCAAGCTGAGTGGTCTGCCGTTATCTACGGGTTCGGAACCACTGGTTTAAAGGAAACTAGTTATAATAAAACAAACAGATTCTTTTTAAAAAGCAAGTTATTAATATAATTCCTTTTTCTGCACAAAGTATTAGTTTTCAATTAAACACAATAATTTATAAAAATACAATTTTTTAAATAAAGATCGATCCCCAAAAACTGACAAGAAGTCTAATTAACCGAAAGACTGCAAGGAAAATCTGCGTTTGCGTTCACTAATTATTGTTTTACTGTTTTATGGCTTCATTAAGGAGACTTAAGATTTGAAGAAGAAAAAAAGGAAAACCGAAAGTTTTATAAGAGAGCTTTATGTGCTCCAAAAGCTACTTTGCATTTAAGCAAATACAAAGAAAGTCATTTATTTATTTATTTATTTATTTATTTATTTATTTATTTATTTTTTGACAGAGAGAGAGAGAAATTATAGGTAATAGATAAATTTCAGCTTATTATTTACTTATATTTTTATTATGTTGCAGCTAAATAGTTTATATATATTTGCATTTGAAATGCAGTTTTCTTTCTTCTTTTAGAATCGTTTTCCTCACGCTAGTTATGCAAGATCTTTGACCAGGAGCTATGAATAAAAGCATAGAAATACGACTGACAAGATCATGTCTCCTTATCCAACTAAATTTTTAAAGGTAAATACTAAAGTATATTTTAAGACTGTTGACGAGAAATTTGTGTATTTTTTTTCACATTTTATCTTTTTTTGACAAGTTCGTAGACATATTCGTAAGACATTCTGTCGACATTTTGATACATAAATATTAGAATTTTTTGAAAAAATATCATCCTATTGTTATCTGAAACTAAAGTAAGAAAAGAAAAAATATAAAAATTTTTAAAAAATGATTGACAATTTTCATTTGTTTACAAAAAGTTATAGTTGTTTAAGAACATCATTGATTTACTTTTAAACAATTAATTTCTATTAAACTGTTCCTCATTTTCGGTCCTATTAAGCCCTTAAGTATCACATTTCATTTTGCTCACTAAGGTAGTAAAATACCCATATATTTTACATGAGCAATTTAAATTCGCACAGTACTTTTTAGATTCTCAGTATGTTTAAAAGGATAATTGCTTTTCTGTCGGCTACAAAGTGTAGCGTACACGCATGTCATTTCAAGTTTGACTAATTCGTTTAAAAATGTCACGTTATCGTTTTTGTTCGAAAGTTTAAAGAAAAAACATATCACCAACAATTTTGTCAAATATGAAACGTGACGGACAAGTTGTGTAATTACATTTGATACATGTGTTTCAAGATTACAAGTAACCTCTTTCGCAATTCGAGTTACTTAGAACGATTTTTGCACAATGACGAAAGTAAATGACTAAGGAATGTACTCGTTCAAATGCGTTTTTAGCCTACTTTCCCGTAAAAGTAAAAAATAAATAAGCATGATCGAAGGCTTAATGCATTGTAAAAATATCGTTAAAAATGAAGAAATTTCAAAAATAAGTGAAGTAATTAAATAACGATTAAAAAATAAAAAGCTTTATGGTAGAGTTTTGCAATGGCGTAAATGTGTGTCTGTCTGCCCCCCCCCCTCCCCTAATAACTTTTGAACAAATTGTCAGATTCAAAAAATGCTTTTTGCATTCGAAAGATTTCGGCGAGGACATCTCATTTCTATATTTTACTTTTTGATTTGAACAATTTTTCGTTCACTTTGGAACAGTTCAAAAAAAAATTAATATTAGCGCATATGGGCAAAAATGAAGCAAATTAGGTAAACTCTGGGAACAAGATCCAAGTTCCTATGAACAAGTTTATTGGAAGAAGCTCTCGGCATGAAATATTGATTTGAACAATTTTTGTTCATTTTTGAACAGTTTAAAAAAATTAACATTTGCGCCTACGGGGAAATTTCAATCCCATATAAATCCTGATCTAACCGACGGATTTGCTTGCAAAAACCTTTATCGGAAAGATGTTGCGATGATGTACAGATACGAATTTCAACAAGAACGGAACGAGCCTATTTTCCCATGAAAATATGTATCGGGATTTTTCTCAATTAATGAATGAATAAATGAGTGAATAAATGATAAAATAAATAAATGAGTGAGTGAATGAATACGTACTATCCGTTGAAAAGGTTATATTTTAAGTAATTAAGAACTAAAGCTAAATGAGAAAGCGAGAAAAAGAGATAGCTAGATTATAAATTTGAATTTGGTGCATACGGGAAAGTAGGCTCGTATAGTTCTAGACGAAATGTTTTGTTTTTTCTGTGAGACGAGAAAAGATATTGGCAAGGAAACTTATTTCAAACTACTGAATTCACCCGGGTGAATTAGGGCTACAACAGGGTTTCTCAACGGGCGCCCTATGGCCCCCCCTAAAATTCTAAAGGGCCACAGGAAAAATATGAAATTAGGGCAGCCATGAGCCTCAGAAGGGGAACCATAGCTTAATAATTAAAACTAGGGGGAAAATATTCCAAATAATTTTGACCATATTTCTTCCTCCATGAGGCTATTTACAAGATCAACTGTAAATGTGTGTTTTCCTACATTACGTGTAAAATAAACAACTTTCAAAACTCTCATGAAGAAACTCGAAAGCCCTCTTAAGAAGTAGAAGTGAAAAAAAAAATCAAATTTTTTAAAATTTAAATTAAAAGTGTGCATTTAATTTAAAGTTAAAAAAATATATACAGAAATTCTCATATTTTCTATAATTATGTTTAGGTAGCTTTCCACTGCTGTCGAATTTGCCTGGTTTTTGCTAAGATGCGACTCTTCTTCCCCCGTGATTCCATGAAGCCGTTTTTAGCCTACTTTCCCGTAAAAGTAAAAAAAAAATAATAATAAAGCAAGGCTTAATGAAAGAAGGCTTAATGTATCATGAAAATATCGTTAGAAATCAAGAAAAGTCAAAAATAAGTTAAGTAATTAAATAAAGATTGAAAAATAAAAAATTTGAAAGTAGGGTTTTGAGATGGGGAAAATGTGTGTCTGTCGGTCTGTCGGTCTGTCCCCCCCCTAATAACTTTTGAACGAATAGTCCGATTCGAAAAATTCTTCTTGCATTCGAAAGATCTCGGCGAGAACATCTCATTTCTATATTTTACCTTTTCATTTGAACAATTTTTTGTTCAATTTTGAACAGTTCAAAAAATTTTAACATTAGCGCCTACGGGTGAAAATGAAGCAAATTATGTAAACTCTGGGTACAAGATCTAAGTTCCCATGAACAAGCTCACTTGGAAGAACTTCTTGGCGTGAAATATTGATTTGAACAATTTTTGTTTATTTTTGAACAGTTCAAAAAAAAAAAAAATTAACATACCGCCTACGGGGAAATTTCAATCCTATATAATTCCTGATCAAACGGACTGATTTGCTTGGAACAAACTTTATCGGAAAGCTCCTATGACGTAGAACATGTACAAATAGAAAGTTCATCCAGAACTAACGAGCCTATTTTCCTATGAAATTTTTTGATCGGGATTTTCAAGAATATTTTTGAATTAATGTATGATTAAATGAATAAGCAAATGAATGAATGAATAAATGAGTGAATAAATACATGAATGACTTAATAAATGAATGATTGAATGAATATGTATTAACCGTTCAAAACGGTATATTTGAAGCAATTAAGAACTAAAGCTAAACGAGAAAGACAGAGAGAGAGATAGCTAGATTATAAATTTGAATTCGCTGTATACGGGAAAGTAGGCTCGTATAGTTATAGACGGAACTTCTTGTTATCACTATTTTTCCTATCTTAGTTCAAGAAATACATTCTTTCTTTCTCCTCTTGTGAAATTAAGATTGCTTCAGTTTTAATAAAGCTTTCTCTGTCTTACGCATCGTAATTGAAAGTGACAGAAATACTGTAAATATGTAATACAATTACTATCACGAAAAGTTCAGATGATATCAAATCACTTCAAACAACGTTTATAATTGTTTAGACATTATTTATTTCCCATTTTTTAGCCTACTTTCCCGTAAAAGTAAAAATTATATATTAAAGCATGAAAGAAGGCTTAATTTACCGAAAAATATCGTTGAAAATGAAGAAAAGTCAAAAATAAGTGAAGTAATAAAATAAAGATTGAAAAATGAAAAATTTGAAAGTAGGGTTTTGAGATGGGAAAATGTGGGTCGGTCGTCTGTCTGTCTGTCTGTCTGTCTGTCTGTCGGTCAGTCGTCTGTCGGTCTGTCTGTCTGTCCCCCCTTAATAACTTTTGAACGAATAGTCCGATTCGAAAAATTCTTTTTGCATTCGAAAGATCTCGGCGAGGGCATCTCATTTCCATGATTTGAACAATTTTTTGTTCAATTCTGAACAGTTCAAAAAATTTTAACATTAGCGCCTATAGGCAAAAGTGAAGCAAATTAAACTCCGGACATAAGAGTCGAGTTATTATAAACAAGATTATTAAAAGAAGCTATCGAAGGAAAATATTTGCTGAGTTGAACAATTTTCGTTCATTTTTGAACAGTTCAAAAAAATAACTGTATTTTTTTCTTTATCCCGGCGCAGGCGATAAAGTAGTCAATAATGATGCAATCGACGCCAAACGAAATACCTCCGCTGGTAACCTTTTGCGCGTTTTGCTGCCTTGGCGAGATTTGCGCCAGGATAAAGGAATTCATTTTGAAACAGTTCAAAAAAAAAAAAAAAAAAAAGATTAACATTAGTGCCTGCGGGGAAATTTCAATCCTTTATAAATCATGATCTAACAGACCGATTTACTTGGAACAAACTTTATCGGAAAGATGTTTGGCCGTAGAACATGTACAGGTACGAAGTCCAACCAGAACGGAACGAGCCTATTTTCTTATGAAGTTTTTTGATCGGGATTTTTAAGGATATTTTCTAATGAATGAATGATTAAATGAATGGGGGAAGGAATAAACGAATAAATGAGTGAATAAATCAGTGAATAAATAATAAAATAAATAAATGAGTGTATGAAGTGAAAAATAAATAAGTGAGGGAGTAAATACATAAATGAGAAAAATGAATGAATAAATAAACGAATGACTGAATAAATGAAAGAATGAGTGAGTGAATGAATATGTACTAACCATTGAAAAAAGTATATTTGAAGTAATTAAGAACTAAAGTTAGATTATGAATTTCAAGTTGGTGAATACGGGAAAGTAGGCTCGTATAGTTCTAGACCGAACTTCTTGTTTCCTTAGTTTTTTAGGCTGCAATGTGTCAAATTTTCTCAGAAGTACTTTGTAATATTTTATTTTATTGTAAGGAGACAGTTAGAATACCATTTGACTTGTTTTGTCACATAGCTTCGTTTTCTTGAATTGAATAAAGAACTATTTCTACCTCTGACGCAATTTTTACTACAACTTTTTTTTACCACTCTGAAATTTTGTTGAGTGTAAATTAGACAGGTTTATCTTTTATATATTATTTTATAAATTAACAGACGGTTTTATCAATTTTTCTGCGTAACCCTCTTCTGGTAAGCAACACTGATGTTCTTCAGAACTCTCATTGTCTCCAGTAACCGTTTTTGATGCACTAGCATTTTTTGTCCGTTCTTGTTTAAACTAATTTATTCTCTGCAGTTCTTTATTCTTTTCTTGCTTGTTTCTCCCATGAAATGTTTGTTTTTGATATATTAACATCGCCTTATAACCCTTTTCCTCTCAGAGCTTTGATCGTTTAGAAACTTTTATTCCATGACTATTATTTTTTTCTCTTTTATACTACAAGTATTTAAGTTTACACACGCTTACAGGCAACAGTGTCAAAGAAACGTTCAGCATCTCGACTAAATTTTGTGACGTTGCAATCAAACTTATCGGACCAACTTCTGCTTTTAGACTTTAACAAATACTTTCATTCAGCATGCTAGGATTTTATCATTTGTAAAATTCTTTTGCTAAAAACAATGGTAAAAGAAGCTTTGGACCATATTTGTTCTATTTTGGGAACTAAAGTCACATATTTCGCAGACCGTAGGATTTTTCTCTGAAGTAACTATGAAGCATGTCCAACCGTACCGCTTCGTAACAGATTCGTTAGCAAGCAGTTTCACTTAAAGCAAATCACTAAATTTCCCCAAAAATAGGACAGTCGAACATTTGTCTTGACTAATTTAGACCGACCCATTTTTACTCAATACAATAAAGTAAGTCACAAACTAACAACATATTACATTAATCTGTTACCGAATAGGCGGAGTGCAGATGCCAACTCAACTGAACTCGGCAAAGGTACAGAGCTCGCTACCACATGCAGACAAATCTCCCCCCTCCCCTAGCCCCCCCAACTCCAACTCCGGCGATTATAGAGGCTCTCGAATACCATGCCAATACAGTACTAAAGGTCTTTTTACCATTCTATTCATATTATAAAGCTTTTTTAGAACTTCATTGATACCTGCAAAAATCTTTGAAAAACCTTCAAAGACTGTTTTCATGAAACTTTAACGTCTTTGCGACGCCTCAAACCGTACTCCAACATTTTTCACATTTTTAATTTTTCTTATCTGTACCATAAGGCGCTATTACAAATTAAAAATAAAAAGTTTATTTTTATGTAAAATAACTTTAAAATGCAGAAAAAATTTCAATTTAAAGAAACTTTAACGTCTTTGCGGCACCTCAAGGCATATTTCAATTTTTAATATTTAAAATTTTTCTTATCTATACCAAAAGGCAAGTTTTATATGCTATTACGAACTGAAAATCAAAAGTTGTTTTTTTTCGTTCCACCCTAATGTGCATTCTTATATTTCAAGAAGCAATTCTGATCATTTTGAAAACGTATAGGCAAATCTAAAGAAATTAAACCTCATTAAAATTTATAAATCTCCCTTATTTTCCGTTAATTAAATAATGCGAAGGGATTTCGCGAAAGGTAATAAGTTTATCAGTTTCAAATAAATTAATTAATGAAAATTTGAAAGAAAATATTTTATGACATCATTCAAAACATAGTTAAGATGTTTTGTGTACTGAAAAACAAACAACATAAAAAATATTTGCATAAAATGCATTTTTCCGAAATTCACAATCATTTTCAGTCCTGAATAATTTTATTAATTTATGGCCCATAATATAGGTACATATTTTTCTTAAATTTTTGTTGTTACTAAACAAATAAGCAAGTAAATAAATAATAATAACTTCTTAAAAATATTTTCCCATATCAACATTCTTGATAGTACTCGACTAATGTCTTTAAATCGTGGAATATTATTTTTAAAGTATAGTGAAAAAACAAGCACATTAAAAAGTGCTTAAGACTGTCTAATGCACAGATTCCCAAACCAGGTCGTGGCACTCTTGGGAGAATTAGAATTTATTTATTGCACTCTAGTCATGTAATATCTACCTGTGGTACGTATGTTAATTGTATATTTGTGCAATTTCGGAGAAGAAATATTTTGTTGGCTCAACAACAAAAATGATTTAATGTCGCGGGTACCTGCCAGTTTCCCTCATCTCTCGGTATACAAAAGGGTTCCACGGCGCTCAATTTGGGAACTCCCCAGGTCTCCCTCAGATTACTGACTGTCATTTTCTATAGACTGGGTTATTTTCATTAATTGTACAGTGCTGGCAGGTTTAAACAAAAATAATAGTAATATTAATAGTAATGACAGCAATAAAAATAATCTGAAAAGATTCATTAAAACCATAGGGCTGCCTAACAAATTTACTTATAAGATAACAAAATATCTATAATGCCTTTTCAGCAGTATCATTTTGCCTTCAGCTTGAAAGCCATATGCAAAGAAATTATCAAAGTTATCGTGCGTGGAAATCGCTTCATACAAACCATTTGAACCTTGATTTATATCTTTATTTGTTATATGAGCATTAGGGAATGCTTGAAAGTTGTACCTTGTTAGAATTCATATACGCAGAAGTGCACGTACTTTTATGAATGCAATGAAGCAGTTAGTTCCTGTAACATTAAGATGCGATTAAGATTTAAAATTATCGCTATCATTGTTTCATAAAAAGAAAACAAAAAAAGAGTTAATAATTTTCAATCGTCCGTTTAACGATTTTTCTTCAAAACATAATCTGGTCTCCCGATAGCAATCCTCGATAGAAAATCAACATTTTTTTAATACGTTGTTTGCTTGCTGTCACGATTTTCCCATCAGAAGAATTTCTTTTTTTTTCTTTACTCTATGAATATGTTTTTGCCCAAAAACTATTAAACATTTCCACCATTCCACATTTATTATGAGCTTACCTCATCAGGCTCATAATCATTTCTTCTGTGTTGTTTTTATTAGCGGCGCTGAATTTAACTGAACTGTTTTTTTAAAGCTTAATCGATGAATGTTCACAAGCATGTTGAGATGTTGTTGGTTACAAGGGCCTTTGAGATACCGTCCCTCTTTTAACTGTCACGAAATCCTTCTTTTCACTTAGCAACTGCTCTGTTTATCCACACATGCTAAAGAATTCCTGCCTGAATCTTCCTAAAATGCAACACGCGACAGAGACCGAAAGGAGTAAGCTAAGTTTTCTCTTCTACATTAGTTAAAATAGAAATGTATGCCACTTGTATAATTTTACGTGCACTTTTGTATTTTTATAATTTCTGTCATGTCTGTTATATGCAATATACAGACAATGCAATATTTATCGGTTTATGATAATACAACGTTTTAAAAATGATTCTTAAACCGACAACTAGGATGTTTTTTATAAAGGGGTACCTTGTAACCACCGAAACTCGTACCTGAAATCATTTAAATCTTGTGTTTTAATTACGTAGTTTTTATCATTCATATAGAACATTTGTAAACGTTCCTAAAAAGCCACATTGGAATGTCATCCACATACTCTAAAAAAGTAAAGTAAAATTGCGCCCTTAGCGCTCGTCTGTAAGAAATGAATGACAGTTAAATAATAAGCGTACAAAAAAAAAAAAAAAAAAAAAAAAACGGGTTACCGGCGATGCCTCAAGTGCTGTGCTAAAAAACTGTTGCTTAAACTAAAAATTTTAGCGAAATCTAGATTTATTTTTTTTATATCCATTCAGTTTTGAAATTTTACGATGAGAGGTATTTTATTGTAGCTGGTTCAGTTGTTTATTTTATTTTCCCTACTTTCGTATGCTTACATATTGAAACTAGTCGAAAATTATTCATGAGTGTTAAAATGGAAATTTACCTACTTCTACAAAATACTATTTCTTTTACATTGTACAAAGATGTAAAAACTTGATTGAGTTCAAAATTTGCCAATAAAAAGGTAATCTAGGCCGCCATCTGTGGGTACGTTGAATTGCCCTGCCTTAGACAGCACGGACAAATATGCCTTAACGAGTTAAACTTAACCGACTTTTTTCTGTAGTTGTATAGAGAGTGGGAAAACAAGAACTTTATTGAGAAACTGTTATCAAGAAACTTGATTATTAGATTTTGAATAAGTTCTCCGTAAATTTAGAAAAATACTTAGTTCCCTTCCTGTACTTTTACAGACATTTATTTCATGTGTAAAGAATGTGTATCTAAACATTTCACAGTTGAAGGAATTAGTCGTTATTAAGAAAATAAGTAGTTAATGCATTGTTTAGATGCACGTTTAAACTTTTTAGTAAAAAAAAGGGCCTAAATAACTTTTATTTTAAGTCTTGCGTTTTCTCTTGGTTATATGTATCAAAGCGTTTTTAACTTCGAAAATGATTCCCACAATCGTAAAATCCGGAAAAACTCTGAAAGTTAAATTGTTTTGTAGAAAATGCACTAAAGTTGAATTATAATAAAGCTTTTTCAAGTGTTATGTGTAAAGGTTTACTAGAATTCAGTAAAGAAAAAGTGTTGAGAAATTTGTTTTTAAATTTACTTCAAATAATAGCAGTCGTAATACGAACTTGTAATAAAGCACCTTAATTAAACGACTCGACATTCAAATCGTTATTTTTCTTATAAAATAAACGCGTACAATTTTAAAAAGTATTCAAAAAAAAAAAAAAAAAAGAAAACGATAAAAATTAAAATAAAGGTTTGTAAATTGATACATTTTGGTAATTTTAACTCAGAGAAGAAAAAAATCCCTTTCTTAAAATTACATCAAATCCTCATTTCAAAACGATGGAAATGAGAAGGAATCGCACTCTACCATTGATTAAAATTAAAGATATATTTTTTTAATTTTGGGTGTCATCAAAAAATATGTGATATCTTGTAACAATTTCAAGAGAATTTTATAACACATAGAAATGACGGTGAAATTTTTGTACGCGCGATATATCCGAAAGAGCGATATAACGAGGGTTTACTGTATTACATCTTTAGCAGTAAGATGAGTTAGTGAACTAGCAGTCAATGAGATGAGAATGAAATAACCGATTTGGCCAATACTTCTTGAATTTTCCTCAAGAACGATTCCAGAGCTTCCACTTATTTCATTCCAGATCCATGTAATGAGCCATGTCGGAGTCAGACGAAGACAGACCACAGTCTCAGCGCTCCTGTGGCAAGATCCTGTTGCGGTTGCTCTTCTCTCATGTCGGACTCTTCTTGCTGGTATGCCTGTATGCCGGATTCGGAGCCTGGATATTCGTTCTCTTCGAATACGACGACGAGACCCAGCTGAGGAAGGAGCGCATGATCCGTTCCATCGACGTGAACGACTCCCTCGTTTACCTGGCCGCACTCTTTTATTACTGGAGAGACAAAGGCTTCTCCAGGGAGGAGTGGAACGACAAGGTCTACTCGGAGCTCAAGACTCTGGACAAGTTCATCGTGAACATGGTGCAAGCTGTTCAGTACGATGGCACCATGGATGAGGAGAACTGGGACAGAGAGTGGACATTCGGAAATGGATTGCTGTTTTCAGTAACCATTCTAACCACCATAGGTGAGGATACATGTGCACGCCCCGGCCACCCCGTACCTACAGCACAGGCGGTTTACCGGTTGGATGGTGACCGATTGTGTGACGTTGCGTAAAACAAAATGTTCCATCACGGACGCAAGTGCACATCGATTGCCTCGTTGTGTCGTTGCGTTGCATGAGTCTTCAACGCAAAGCTGTTTTGAGATTCGTCCAATACATTTTGATTTTCCGATAACCCCACACACAAAAAAAGGGGCTCATGGGTTGACCTCAGGAAAAAAGGGAACCAGCTAATGTCCGTTAAAATAAGAATCAGATGCCCCAGAGCAATCCCACAGTGCTGTAAGCATAGCAAACCCGCAGGAGGAGCAATGTGGAAAAGTTCCATCGTGCATAAATCACATTTTGTGGAATCCGGTAGCGCTTTGAATGACCAGGAGGAACTTCTGATCAACATGTCACAGTAGCCCGTGACTCGTGAGCTCAATCAATAAAAAAAAAAATCTTCTATTCCTCGCGTAGACATTGCACACCAGACAGTGGTGCACAATAGGTGCAGTGACTTGTACATTTCAAAATAAAGGTGTTCCTATCCTTAAAACCACCAAAAATCCGTCCTCAAAAACGAAAAATGCAGCTTTTCAACTAAACTAAACTTAAAACCAAAATCTTGGTTGTTAGTTTAGTATAGTAGCGAAGTTTAAACGCATTCCGCTCAGTGGTTTTCGCGATATTATATTTCCTTATTGGGGCGCTTATTTCTTGTTCCAGTCTAATGCGTACATCTAAAATAAAAGGTAGTGCATTTGATAATGTTTCCCGCAGTAAGCAAAATTTTTACTCCATACGTTGGAAGATTGTCTGACGCAATTATTTATTTATTTTCAAAAATAACACTCCCTAAAGAATGATTCTGGTTATGCAATAATAAATTTAATAAATAAAAATACTGCTATTGAAAAATACTAATAATTTCTACAGCTATTTCTTCTTCTCAACTCCCTAGGTTACGGCCACGTGGCACCCAACACCCAATTGGGTAAAATAGGCACCATCTTGTACGCGCTCGTGGGTATCCCTCTGACTCTGATCTTCTTGGCGAACATTGGCGATTTGATGGCGTCTGTTTTCAGGTACGCATACAGCCGGCTGTGCTGCCGCTGGTGCCGTGGGGCCCGCAGGCGGAACGAATATGACCGGGAGGCCGCGGTCAGGATGGGCGGCCGGTTACCACCCCTCTCTTCGGATGTCGTCGGCAAAGAAGACTACATGCCGACAGAGAAGGTCAGTCTGCACCAAATGTATACCCCTCATCTTCACTATAAAAACATTTAATGTAAGAACCAAAAACAAAAATTGAGAATAAAAGGCGGTCACCTTTGGGGTTCCACTCTACGTCAATTTAATTTTTGCAAAACCTTAATTTTATTGCTTTTACCAAATTATGTTTTAGTTCCCCGCTTTTGAAATATGATCATTGCTGATGACAGAAATCTTCGAAAGGAGTGCACTTGTCCATAGATATTTTTTTTCCATCTGTCGAGCAAGAAAAACTTGATAATTAATTCCCTTAATGTTACTAACTAAAAGGAAAGAATTAAATATGACAATGTATTTTTCCTAATTGCTGAGAAGGAGATGTATTCATTAATGTATTGATTGTGCTCTAGCTACACCTATATAGCTCTGTCACAGCTATATTGCTTTGCTAACTAGTATCATACAAAGTAATGTACAGTTACTTTAAGTTGAACCATATGCTCAGATTTCATCTGACGGGATGTGATCCGCTTAGTAGTTTTAATACCAAATAAGTTACATATCATTAATATTCAGTCCTGTGTTGTTATTTCAAGCTTAGAAACGGTAATCCCAATTTGCAGAAGGCAATGTTACATGGTCTAACAGATTTAATTTTTGAGAAATTAAGTGTCTAAAAGCTATTTAAAGAAAATAAAGGATTAAAAAAATGCCACAATTTTCTTTTTGCAACAGCTGTAATCGGGGCCTATATATAGTACTAGAGTACGCACGGATTTTCTGCCGTTTTCGGATTACCTACTGTTTTATTTTACGCATTTTCACCCGCCTCATTTCTTTCGGATAAATAATTTCCTACCGTGGATTCAGATATATATTCTTACTAAAAATTATGCAATCATTTATAGGGTTCTGGTAAGCAAAAGAATCACATTGTTGTACAATAGTTTATTTATCTCTTGAAAACAAAATATACCCTAAAATGTTGTATAGAAACTATTAAAATGTTTTTTTCGCAAAATAAATATCTTAAGAATGATGTAAATAGTGAACTAGATGCACTATATGTACGAATTTCATTTTACTGTCGGTATTGCAATGAAGATCTTCAATTTTCAGGCACAAATCCCCATCATCCTCAACTTACTGCTCATATCCATCTTCATTCTGCTTGGAGCGGGCATCTTCGCCTATCTTGAAGACTGGGACCTTCTGAGTTCAGGTTACTTTACTTTCATCACTCTGACTACTATAGGGTTTGGCGATTACTATCCAGGCACTGCCTTCGAAGGATACAAAGGCAGCGTATGTGAGTAAATCTAATTTCCTATTGTAGCAAACCTGTTTTATTGTTTATTCGCTTTTTTTTCGTCGTGGCTCCCTGTGATTCAAATTTGAGTGTCTAGATGTGTAAGAAATCCGCATCACATATGAGAAAATAATTAGCTATTTTTACTGTTTTATGTTTACTACAAGTGTTGTAACAACAAGCTCAGAATCGTGCAAAATATGTTAATTTTTGTTCCGCCCTCCCATTCCAATGCTTAAATATTTACGTGTCTCGAAGTCCAAGCCTTGACAAGCAGTTCAACGTTTTAAATCTTTGCACTGAGCCACATGATAGCAGCGCCAAACGACTGAAGTGGCAGAAAATGTAAGTTCCCAGTGTACTCGTTTTATCTTCCACATCTAATGCATCGTAGGAAGCCATGTTTTTTAGCCACTTACTTGCTATATACGCGCATGCTTCTCAATGCTTATAATGTTTTATATCTCTAGATAAGGAAGGAAGTATATACTTACATAGGCGTAACTAGGGTTGGGGTAAGGGGGGGGGTCCCACTAAAAATGTACAGACTAAACACCAATAAGCAGTGCAAAAAAGTTCAAAATTTACTAGTCATAAAGACTTGTCATTACAGATATACTCCGTGTTTATTTCAGGCATCTCTAGGGGGGGGGGTACCCCCTCGGAGCAAGTCAACTCCCCCCCCCCCCGGGCGAAAAAAATCGGATCACAGTTTTTAAAAAAAGAAAGAAAAGAGAAATTACGCTTTTAAGACACTTTACTTTCAGAAACACTTTCGGGGAAAGGACATCGAATAATATCACGAGCGACACCAAAAGTAACCTAAAAGGTATTAAGACATTATTTTGAAAAAAATTGCCTGGGACAGAGTAACCAAACTCCTTTCTGTTTCCTCTAATATCACCAAAGAATCCCGAAATTGCATTGACAAGAAAGATTTCAAAAAGTTTCCAGGGGAGAGCCCTTGAATCCTCGCCTATGGTTTTGGACCTACCTCCTGTCCGGATACCTTGCTGAATACGCTGCCCTTCCTTAACATGTCCCCCTTCCCCTGGAGCCAAGGCCGTATCCAGAAATCTTTTTCGGGGGAGCCCAGACTATTAATTTATTTTTTATTTAAAATTCAATAGAAAATTCAATATTTAGCGCTAAGCAATCTTCTAAGTCCAGGTATTCATAATATTAAAACTGGGAAATTGTGGAATTTTAGAGAAAAGAATTCCAAATTTCCCTACGAAAATGCACATCCCCACAATAAATTTCTAAAATTTTTGTTAAATCTATAGCAAAACATACCTCAGAAGTGGAAGCGTCTGAATCAAATTTTCTTTTCTTTTTGGATGACGAACGTATCCATCGCTGGAGTGCAAACATTATTATACATCGAAAATAATTAAAAATTTAGCTAAAATATAAATAATACTTTGATTGTAAATTAAAATGCAGCATTAAATCGTAGCAGTGAGCTTGGAAACGTTGAACGGATGATTTCCAGAGTCGTAATGCAATTAGTGATGGACCGTAAGAAAAAAAAAACATTTAAAATATAAGAGATGAGAGAACATCTGTAAATGAGAATGCAATACAAATACAGTTCATCAGTTTTCCAATCAGCCCATCTACAAAAACGATTTTACCAAAATGGGTGTTTGGACAGGAATAAATAAAAACTGCTGTTTTCTTAAGTTTCCTTGATAAGCATCCCTTCCTGGCTTGAGGGTTTAACCCATTAGGACAATTGTTGGCTAGGGGTCCTTCATTTTCAGACCCCAGCGCCTACAGCACCATTTTATCAGAAAACAAACCTCCATCACAGGAGAATATTTTCCAGGAAACTTGTGCGATTGTGTTCCCAAATTGCTGCCTTTGGGTAAAAAAGACATCAAGAAGGAAAGAAAACCCTCTGGAGTGATTGAAAGGATATCTGTTGTCTGTCTGTGTGTGATATGGTGATTGAAGCCACCTTTCGCTGTAAAATTCCTAAAGGTGATAAGGGGGTTGATTATAACCAGATGAAAAGTCCGCTCTAATATGAGCTGCGTACTTTGGTCATGATCACAACACTTCAGAAAGAGGAAATAAAATCATATGCATATGTGTTTATTTTTCTTAGGGAAAAAATAGATATGTGCTTTGCAAGGAGTAGCCAGAATTTTTTTTGTATGCCTAATAAATGTGCCTAAATAACTAAATACCGAATGGGGGATGAACCCCCAAACCCCTGGTTACGCCTATGCGAGCAAAATACCATTTTACAAAAATTTTAACAGGACTTTCGTAAAAAAAAGTTTTTATGCATTTTCATTATTAGTATGTACACATTAAAATCTTAATACAGTAAAACCTTTTCAAGAAGTTTTTAATTTCAATACCAGTTTCCTTCCCATCTCCCTAATGTTAAAATAACGCTTTTAAAAAGTTTTGATTTTATTTTTTTCCCGCTGAATGACTTTTCATATCAAAAACAATACCAATTTAGAAAGTTTCCGTTTGCTAACTCAAGATCGGAAGGAAAATATTAAAACTTACCTAATTACAGTGCAATAGCGCAAAGAGGAATAAAAGACAATATATACACATAAATATAAAAATATCATTAGAAATATATAATATATATATATATTAAGTACTTTCATATTGTACGTTAATTGGGATTTTGTAGGAATATTGATAATATAAGTCAGCAGAAGTCACTTAAAATTATGTTTATAATCCTTTAATATTACTGTTATTAAACTGAAAAGGTAAGTTAGGGAAGGAAAATGCTACGCATTTTGATACTAAATGAGTGATGCATGAATCTGAATTTTTGAACTGCAGAAACTGAAGCACATGACTCTCACAGTACATTGGTAAAAAAGAAAAGAAAGACATTGCACATCTGTAACTATTTTGTGATTTTCTTTCAAGGCTATAGATACAAAAGACTATCTCGTTGCGTCTTAACCCCCCCCCCCCCCCGCTCCCCAACAAGCTCACATCCCTCGGTTTTCTCGGAAGCTTAGTTGCCGAAAGCAATAGCAACCCCTCCACCATTTCCGTTGGCTACAACAAGTGCAGACGATTGACACCCCTAAATGACGATTGACAGATGCACTCCCCCTTATCACGTGACTCTCCGTTTTAGTTTCAGTTTCTCAACGAATATGAACTAGCGGTGTACCGTGCTCCGGGCCCCGAGGGTCTTGTCCTTCAACGTCCATCTCCACGATTTTGCCCGAGGAAAGGGATGAGGGGAATTCCACATCTTGTCGCCTATGTTGTTCACACGAAGTAAAAAAAAAAAAGGTTTTTCCAAGCCCACAACCCGATTGACTTGACATGATTTCCACCAAGTTGAGGGGAAAAAATGAATAAATAACTAAATACCCAAGGGGGGGGGGGGGGGGGTTTGAACCCCCAAAACCCCCCCCCCTGGTTACGCCCTTGTTATACTTATTGTAAGTAGAACATATCGCTCACCAGTGAAAACACTGATCTTCAAAGCAAGAAAGACGTATCGCACTTCAACAAACATTTCTTTTTAAATTAAAAATCATTCACTGGACTTATGGTACAGTTATAAGCATATTTGACATTGTTACATAAGAACAAATAAAGGACATATCAATTGCTAGGATCGAAAATGTGTAATTATGTTAAACAAGTGTGGCATTTTAATTTTTGTAGTATGTAGGGTGTTTAATAACTGTCATTTTAAATTGAATTATGTCTTAAATTAATAATTTTCAGTGCAACGTTTAAGCCAGGTAACAAAACTAAAGATGCGTTAAAAGCATAAACTACAAAACTAGTTATTTATCTTTTCTAAAAGAAAACATTTGTTATTTCTAATAATTAGCGGGCTATACACTCCTTAAAAGAATAAACGTATTGCTACTCACTGTATGTATGTTGAACATTTCTAAAAACAAAACTTAAAAAAAGGTCTAAATAAATTTAAAAATTTTAAAGTTATGCAATCACATATCTTACCCTCTCTTCCAAAGTTTAAATTTTACTGTTCTGGCAGGTTTCGATTTTCTTGTGTCGTAGATATTTTTACATTTTTTCTGATTTTTATAGACCGTTTCCAATGAGCCGAAGTGAAGTAAGGCACACAGTGTAATATTGTATTCGACCGTTCTAAAACAGAGTAAACACGAGTGTAAAGCTTAACCCAAAGCATGATAAATGAACGCAGGTGAATTCAAAATGTATGGAGAAATGTCTCGTTACAATTGAAAAATTGAACTTTAAAACTAAACTTTTAGAACTATTTTTTGTTCATTCTTTTTTCCATGGTTTAAAAATTCACGTTATGCTTGAACATTTCGCTCCGGATACTGCCTTGCTACTTGATATTGACATGAAATGTGTAACGTTTTGCAATAACAGTGCCCATAAAATAAACAGAACACAAGTTTATGACTTACATTTAATTTAATATATAGTTTATTAATATGCTTATTATATAACAAAGTGTTTATCCAAGTGCATTGGTAAAATCTGTGTTAGCCGGAAGATTAACCAAATTTTGCGATAACTTGTTCAAATGGAATTCAGTGAGAATTCACCTCATGTATTTTCAAATTTTTTCCTCATTGACATGGAATCCTTGCAGGTCGACCAGTGGGAGTTCTAAAAGATCACTTTGGGAACCACTAGGTTAGCATCAACAGTTTACGAACATTAAGGGGATAATAAGCTTAACTTAAGAGTAAAATAAGCATAAAAGATAATTTAATATTATTAACGGTTAGTAATCAGTTCTTGGAGTAATCTTCTTGGATGTGAGATGTTTTACAGTAGAAGTAGATACTTGAATTGATGCATTTACGCTTAATTACAGCAAAGACGCTCACCTTAATGGGCACCTGCTTCTATATGATGCTCGGCATGGCTCTGGTAAGCATGTGTATCAACTTAATGCAACAACAGATAACGGAGAAAGTCAAATGGGTGGCTACGGAGGTGGGACTCATCCGACAATCCGATATCCCGGACACAGAGGAAGAGAAGTATCTCACAACCCTCAGCTCCCAGTTGGAAGAAGCGTGATTGAAAACTTAAAGACCAGTTCAGAAAGGAAGATTTCAACTGTCATTGCTATTTTTGATGAAATAAAAGATTAGATAACTTTAGTTTCTCGGCAAATGTTCACATGTTCGACATTTAATGTTCAGTTTGTTACATGCTGTACCGGAGAGATTTCAAATCAGAAATAATTTGGTGTCTTCTTTATGTTCGTAAAAGCTTTTAAACTTTTCTTAGCACTTTTTTTTCCTTTATAAGAAAGGAAAAAAGTACTTTTTTTTTTGTGAAACTTAAATTTTATAAAACGTGGAGTTTTAGAACTTGGAAATTAGATAGCAAACATATTTTTAAATGCAATACAACATTTGTATCAAATTTTACTGCAATTATTGCTTCTTTTCTACCAAACAAAATACCTGTCAGAATTATCTCTGACCATATTTCCGACAGAATGGCGGTTATCCTATCACTTGCTCTAATTATCTGCAATTCATTTTTGTCACTTACACCCCTTTGCTACTAGGCGCTTAAATCATTTTATCGTGTACGCTTAAGTTTTGAGTATATTTATTATGCACAACAATCAAAGATATTACACAAATGAACTTTCCTAAAAATTCATCACTCACATAAAACAAAACCGAGCAGAGATGGAATCCAAAGCGGTGATGTTTTTTTTCACTGACCCACAGCACTCGAAGCGTTGTCAAAGTGATTCATGCACGGCTAGAACCATCGTCACGGTTGTGGTCACTTTGCAATTTTAGTTATCAGTGTCTGTTTTGATAAATATTTGAAAGGATGGAGTGAAGGTTAAAAGTTTTTTCATCAGGTAAGTAATAAAACTCTTAAACTAAGCTGGTATTACTGGTAGTGTTTCTTTAGGCGCGTTAAAAAAAGAAATTAAGTACAATATCAAGAGGTATTTAATTTTATTTTTTCCCCCGCTAAATTTACATTAAAGGTTTTACCGCATTAAAGAAACCCATTTTTTTTTTTGTGTACGATTATTTCTCCAATAGGTTGAATTAACTTTGAATTAAATTGAAAAGATTTATAGTAAATATAAGGAGTAAAACTTTTGTTTATTATAGCCACAACTTTCCGAGACATAATACAACGCGTATCAAAATCAGAACTTTAATAAAAAATATTGCATTCCTAAACTTTGAATAAAAAATGACTATGTTATCGGAATTTATTTCATCCCGTTTTCTTTAATTCTGTGAATTCCTCATAATTTCAACTTCATAGCCACATCCAACCTGCTTCCTGGAAAACTTCAGTGATGGCCTGGTACAGACAATTATGAGTAATGTAAACATGTTTGTTCAGGTACTGTACGAACACCTAAACCACTCTTTTCCCTTTTCGCAAGTTTGATTTGGCCTGAAAAAGGATTTTTTTTCAGATGAGTCAATAAACATTATCGAAGAAACTCACTATTCGCCATTAATTTTTACGCTGTGGCCCTCGTGAAATAGTTGTCAGGTATGACGAAGCGGGAAAAAAAGTTCAGCACGCTAAACAAACACTATAACGTATGAAAAAATCTGCTAGAAACATCCAGAGCATTGCAACCAAGATTAATTTTGCTGCACTGCTATAAATAACCATACTTTGGTCGTACTTGTTCAGAATTTTTCTGTTCGAAAAATATGCATCTTTTCATGGAAAACCATTTTCTTTTCTCTCCCCCCTCCGCGCCTTTAAAAAAAAAAATTCCTGTATTGCACAACATCAAAAGAATATAAATAAGAACACTACTCGTCTCAAATACCTTTAATTCATATATCATACTTCATTAAACAACTTTAATTACATATAGTTGTTGTTTCAAATGAATTTAAAATATCGTTTTGTGGTACAAAAATATATATTTATTACGTTCCTTTTAAGATCAAAGAGATCACAAGCATTTTAATATCGAAAGAAACAGAAAGTGACATAGAATTCAGTTATAACTTTATACATTGCAGGTTTACTTGACATGGATCGTTTTGAGTGGAAAAGTTTCTCAGGACTGTATGAGATGGTTTTGAAAATACAAGCAAATATTTACAAATATTTCAATGACATAATTTCTAGTAATCTAAATAATAATAATAATATAAAACTAACAAGAGAGAGGGAGAAAAATAATAGCCTGTCCTGATTAACTGAATCAGTCTTTTAATGCCTAAATTTAATAACAAAAATTATTGTTTATACACCTTACGTATTCGGCAGAGACCAAAAAGTATTTTGTATTGCACAGCCGCGCCGCTGTGACGCATTGCATACAACCGCTAGTCATAGGTTTTATAGCTTTTATAAATTACTTTTCAAAATTGGACCTATTTCAGAAACTTTTTATAGTTTTATAGAATTTGCAATAGGTTTTCATAGTGTTTTATAGAAGTTTTAACGTAGTTGATCTATACACATTTTCACACAGAATAAGTCTTGGATACAGGACTTTACTGAGGAGGGAGCTAATTCCTTCCGTCTTTACATGTCTCCCAAAAAATGTGTTCTTACAGGGAAAATTAAGAAGTTTTAGTTCATTATTCTTGTAATCTTGGATAATATTCTACTCTCAAGCAGGGTGGGGGGGGGGGGGGGGGATTGTCTCAATTGCCTGCCGCAACATAGATTGCGAGAATGTCTTCATGAACTCATACAATTGGTGGTTTACTGTTCAGAGATTTTAAATATATTTCATAAACTTCATTAACATTTGTAAAATAGTCGAAATTTTTTTCCACGGAGTTTAAATGCTTTTAGACAGTCATCATAAATTCTTTAAAGACTAATTCGAAAAAGGATTCCCTCGTTCTATGGAAAACAACTATAAAATTTGTGGAGTTTATAGTTGCTCTCTCTTACGTTCACTGCATGCTCAAATCTCACGAAACTTTCGTCGTATTTGACGAAATGACTTCGTGAAAAATGCTCCGAGTGAACCTTTCGTCAAATTGGAGAAATTTGTGTAGGAACTTTTAAAAGTCACGTGATCGCGCGAGGAAATAATCGTTGTAAATGGCGAAATCTTCTTGACGATTGGAGAATCGTCAAAAGTGAGAGCTCCATTTCTGAGAGAGTTTTCTATAAAGTATACAGAACATATGCTCTTCACATGTACTCCTTAATTTATAATTTGTTTACCTAAAATCTATGCATATTTTCTGCAGTTTGCATAATTTTATTCATTTATAGACCAAAAATAATATAGACTGCGCCTTCCATTGTACACAAGATGACTGTCAGGATAAAAGATTAGATTGTTGTTAGGAAAATGAGGGGCTTGAACGCGTTCCATTCATCCTAACGTCTATAGAGTATGTCCATGTGACGTCCTGTGCCATTGAACTCCTCAATGTCACAGGTCGTTTACGTAAGAGTTTGCGTAAAACGTAAGCCTTTACAGACGATATTCTATGCATTCCTTTCTATGAAAAACGAACACCTCTGGATCACACGTACTCACTAAAAACTATGAATGTTCAAAACAGAAACCCAATTGCGTTAATGGATTGAAGTTTAAATCAAAATATAAATCCTTACGTGGTTTTAATTTTACCTTAACTAAAACAAAGAATAACTATTCCAAAATGTACCTTTATTCTTTACTTTCATCTGCCTCGCTACAAAGTACTATTGCTAAGTTTATCTTACGACATTTCGCTATTTTATTTCTTAAGAATCATTATCCTAAAGTACAATCACAGATATCTTATAATGTCTTGGCTTAATTAAGTTCGAATGAGAGTACTCCACTATGGTACCCTCTTCTTTAGCAGTTTAGTTAAATGCCATGGACTCTGTGAGAGAAAAACTATAACCATAGTCAACATTTGTTAAATGTTTCTACAACGAAACAATTTTCATATACATCAATAAATATTATTCCTGAGCATTAAGTGTACAAATCATAACAAAGCCGGATTCAGGCTTTCAAACTGTCTGGGATAGTCATGACTTATAGTAGCAATGTATGGCCATTGAAACTAAATTAAAAGAACATATCCTTTTGTACGGAACTTGCTCACGAGCATGAAAATGTATAAATATCATATGATATCTCAAATGCAAGAGATCCACAACTCAAAAAAAAAGTGAAAATGGCAGTAAATTCAGAATTAAATGTGTCTTTTCTTATCGAGTTCTTCGTATACTAATCGCATGAATTTATTTGCATCACTTAGCTTTTCGAGATAACTCGAATTATACCTGGAACTGAATCATGAGATAATTCAATAATTATTGAAAAAATTGTACTTTAAAAATAATAGCTACTAAGATTGTAACTCTCGAAAACGTTATTTAACTTCAAATAAGTGTAAATTATCTAAAAAGAAAACTGATTTTTAGTTTGTTACTGCAAAATGTTTTCCGTTGCAGAGTTTGAGTTTACGAACAAAATAATAGTAAATGTGTTTTACACGCATAAACAAATTTAAAGCCATGGTTTCGATTTTCCAAAAACGACAGTAAAGGGAATGGTGCCTTTTTAACATTCGTTTATTGTGAATGCACAACATTTATTCAATATTTTTTTAAATTTTTTAAATTTTTTTTTTTTTCATTTTGTATTTAATGCATTTTTTTTTTATAAATCTGAGCGTCCTTCCGTTTAAATAAGATTAGAGTTTTCAGTGAATTACCATTATTAAAGTACAAGTATTCAATCAACTGAATTTCACTTATGGGTTAAAAATAACTTGATTCATAAAAATAAATCTGCTTTATGGTTGGTTGCTTTTTTTTTTTTAATTTTTGTCTCGGGAAGTTAAAAAAAAAAAAGTGCGCCCATCTTTTTTTTTGTTTTGCGTCATATTCATATTACTATGGTAGAACGCTTTTAGACTTTTCAACTTCCGCGTTATATTAGGAGGAGCTTAATTTCTGAAGTAACGTTTTTTTCCTTTTTACCAACTTTTTAAAGTACCTGTTTTTTTTTTTTTTCTGAAGCTGTTCAATAATTTTCGATTTTTATCTGAAAACTTTTGAGTTAAGTCAAGTAGTATCATGTGAAGTATTCCCTATTTCTAGAAACATGTTAATGTGTTCGTTGTATCATTAATGATTTTTTCCTTCCTGTAGCAGTAAGTCTTTTACCACTTGAATAATCGAGATAAATAATATTTTAAAATCGTTACTTTGTCATGCAAACAGATCAATGTACAAATAGGAACTCTTTTTTCTGAAGTTCTCATCTTCATCCGGCCCTGAAACTTAATGGAACAGAATAGAAATCACAGGTGGCTACTGCCACCTGTGCATCCTGTACTTGTACCTCGATCGATATGGTTTTGGCTTTGGGAACATGAACCTCTGCCTGTAGACCAATTTCTCTGTGAACACTGGTTCTGCAGTCGTTAGGTCGTCGCATGTCTCATTGACCTGGCTCTTCTTCACATAAGCCATGACCATGCGGTTCGTGTAGTATCTCCTCGTGTTGATGACACGAGACTGGAACTCCTGTTTCTGGACACAGATATTGTACCACATCCGTGTCCGGTTCCGCAAGTCATCCACAGCCTCTGACATCTTGTCATGACCGTAGTCTCTTATCCTCTGGGATAACCTACGCACGAAGTATTTATAAAGAGCCATGTCTGCGCTGTTAAATTCCTCGAGTCTCTGGAGTAAGTCTTGACTCATTTTTTTCTTGTACCTGGAAAAAACGAAACAAAGAAAAGATCGGAAATTTTCTTTCATACTTTTCAATACCCTGTATCATTGCCTCTAAATCATTGCAATTAATTTTAGGAAGACACTTTTGAACTTTAGTGCACATCGCTCATTGGATGGCAATGCTATTAAATGCTTACTGCACAAGTGGGACAGTTATGGTGACACTGACTGGTGAACCACAAACCTTAAACAGCTAGACAGCACAAGGGGACGACGTAGATGGCCCACAAACAAGTCACGTGAGCATAACCTAAAAGCCAATCTGTGTACAAAAAGCTACTGGAGGGGGTGGCAACCGTTCCTTCAGCTCTTCTGTCTCAAATTTATATCATATTTCGAAAATCTTTTCAATTTGAGACAGATAAGCAAAACAAATCAATTACTGGTTATATTATAATTGTTAAATTCAAGTAGGTAATTTTTTTGATTATTTCCCCATAAGTATACAATTTTAACTAATATTTAAAGTTAATATTTGGTGATCTAGATTGAAGTTTGTAGTTTTTTTTTTTTTTAATTGTTGAATATGAATTTTTAGATTTTTTCGTCCTTTTCCGAGATTTTAACGGAAGAAAAATATTAAAATTCAACTACGTTTCTGATAGTTAATTCCATGCTAACTTTTATTCTAGAATGTTTCGAAAGAATTATAAAGATATATTTGTGAAATTTATAAGAAATTTTTAAAAATTGAAAAAAAGTTGGTTTAAAAAAATTAAATTAATGGTTGATCACAATGAGGCTCTACTTTCAAATTTCATTTCTTATCATAATTATAATTAAATGCATGTAACATATTTCATCTGATTGTTAAACGAAAGAAAATTTGAAAAGTGGTACTGTGCCCGCTTAAAAAAGTAGTAGCAAGTCTTCACAGTCAACTGAATTTGGGGTAAGTTTTTGGGATATTCATCGGCTTTAATTTTTTTGTGTGACAATATTTATCGATTTAAATTTAGTCAGTCTATGACAGGTACAAACTAAGTAGCAATTGCAACAACTTGTTACAAATTTTAAGATGATTAAATATTAAATAGCCAATGGTATGTTAAACAGCCCTGAATGTTTTAAAAACAGTTTCGAGACAAGAAGCCATTTGAAGTTTTAATAGATACGCACTGAACTCTTAAAGCGAAAAAGTGAATAAATTCAGCTTTATGTAGTAGAAGAAGAAAGCAATAAAAAAAAAATATTCCCTGTACTGTAGGAAACGGACGTGTGGCGGAGTAATTATTAAAAAAAAAACATATGTCCTCTAAATATGGTAAGAATACCAAAAATCTAAACCAAACGAAGTGGAGATTGTTTCAATAACTCTGGTGGAGAAAAGAATTAAACACATACACATATCGTCGGTTCAATGCTACAACTTAATGACTCAGAAATTGAGGTTTTCTGATATGAGTGTTCTAAAAGGCGTAGTTCAGGCCTCTGCACATTGTGCTACAACTCGACAACTCAATGAGACTATTTATGGATTTATTTCAAAATGTTATAAACCGATAACATTAAAGTATCATCAGTGTATAATGCTAAAATTACATGTGTATACTTTAAAAATATTTTTAGTGTCCTAATGAGATATTCTGGATATATATATATATGTATATAAAAGATGTGAATGAATTACAGTTTGAAGTTCTTTACCAACAGCAAAATGAAAATTCGTTTTGAAAATACTTTAAATGCGTTTAGCTTCTTGGTATATAATAGTAACCAAACATTGGTAACTAATAGTAACAAAAAACAATTTTTAAGGGAAGAAAGCACATTCTAAATCATGATTTTTAACGCAGATCTCGGGTACAGTTAAACGAAGTTTACGTGAACTTTTAGTCCGATATGCTCTAGTTTATTCGATACATATGTCAAACCATGCTACAAGAAATAGTATAAAAGCTTCGTTTATAGAAACCCCAATGAATTCGTATATAGGAACCCCGATGTTTACTGCCGAAGAACTAATATTCCTTTACAAGATAAATTATAAAATGAAAATTGCCTTTTTTCAAAATTTCGCTATCTGTTAGTTCGAAAACAGTCGTTAGAACAATGTCAGTTGCACGAGCAACAAAACCACAGCTACAATACCAATATAACAACAGCAACACTAACAATAGTATCAATCGACATAAAGAAGCATATTTCTGTTCGGGGACTCAATTTCCAAACTGAATGGATATATTCTCGTATAAATAAAGTATATAATTGTAATATGTGAATATAATTTAATTTATGCACAAGCTTGACAAGCATTTCAACTATTTGTGGATTACATAATCACGTAATGACGCAACAATCACAAAGTCGTTTCGGTCATACATTCCTTTTTCCGTTTTTTATTTCAGTTACTGAAAAACCGAAACTTATATCCTTCAAACGAAATAAACTTAATGAGGATCATTGCGTAGAGTTCAAATGGACTGGTCATGCCTCACCTTTTGTTCCTGGCGTTTAAATGAAAGACAATGACGTCATCAGTGGTCCAGCATAGGAGGTCTCGCAACAAGATCAGCGATTGGTCCATTTTTTCCTGGACCATCACGAGATCGAATACAGAGTCTAAAAAGGTCACATACTCGTGGACGGCGGACAAGTTGCCGAATAACTTTTCGTCGAAGCCCAAGTCGAACAGCATTTGGTTGAATCCGATTTTGCCAGCCATGCGTTTCTCGTAGAAACTGGCGGGCTTTTGGTGTTTGCCTGGAAAAATAAACACATCACTCATGAGCTGCTTCAAAAACTGAAAAATTAACTACAGTAAAATTTTGATTACTCCAAAACTCTATGTTTTCCGTAATTATTTTTTTTCCCCTTCGTGAAATTACTGCTAACACATGAAAGGCATTTTAAACTAAAAACTCAGGTAACTACGTAGACTACTACTAGAGTATAGAACTTATTCTTGTTAATATTTTGCTCGTTTTACTTTTTACCAAGCGCTTTTGTAATAAGATGTAAAGATGAAAAATTCGCAGTAGTAATCATTTGAAAAATATTCTTTGAAGAAAGTATTTTTCATGTAACAAAATATGCGAATATATTCTCCTAAAATTGTTTTATAACAATATCTTCACACTGCACAGTTTAAATACAAATCAGTAACTTTAGAATAAAAAGTGTTTAATATATGGTTAAGATACATAATAAAAAAACATGTTTTTAAGATTTTTAAAAAGCAAAAGCAGTATTTAAGCAATATAATGTCTACATTCTTTGTTTCAAATCGTTGTTCTGAAAACAAGCTTGAGTGTCCAAAACCATCCTCAAAAGAAGATAAGTCGTTCTTAGAAACAATGCTGGAAGTTTTTAGTACAATTGAGGGGTGTGTAAATGAAGTTTTTAAGAAATGTTTTTTTAAACTAATCATGTTTAATAATAATTCATTTTCACTGTACGTTAAATAGCAGTATTGGAAAACAAAACGGCTTTTTTTAAGCAACATCTTTAGACTTTTATGCTCTTTTCTCTGTAACATGCATTCACAAAAAAGAAAAATAAATTTAATGTATCTTAAACTAATAAGGATTTACTCAGCTGCTTTATTACGAAGAATTTTCTCAACTGATCAAAATCTTACGTTGCTCATAGAAAATTCTCACAAATAAATTTATCCCTATAAAAGATAAATTTATTTCATTTTTTTCTCCATTTTCGTTTCATATTTTTTGTAAACTAAGAATTTCAAGGAGCTAAAAAGATCGATTTTCCTTTGCTTTGCAATCACATTTTCCCAACTCACAGTAGCTTTCTGGTGCGTGTTAAATGATAGATCGGGAGAAATGAGAGATTTTCAATGCGGAGTTTGCATTACATTATTAGAAAATGTACACAAATATTGACCGTTAGATAAATGTCTCCATGAAAGGGAACTGCAATCACTCAAAATCATTGTTATTTGAGAGGATGCTAGTGATTGGTTTACTGCGGGAAAATTGACAAAATAGATTTAGAATTGCTCTGTAATAATCCAGTATTGTCCAATCTAGTCCTTTGGAGGTTGAAATGAAATCAAATTTCAATATTAAATGTTGCTAGTTAGAACTTTTAGTTGTGAAACAACTCATTATTTTACCTTCTTCATCGAAATCCTTTTATTATTTTTAAGTATTTTTACAGCACGAATATGTTGAGCATGGTACCTAAAATCAATGAATGAACTTCATTTAAAAATGGATGAAATGAAAATTTAAGTAAATCTCACCTAACTGTGAACACTAATGACGTTTAAAATTATTCATCAGGTGTCCTCGAGAAACGACTTATGAAATGTACTGCATTGATTTTGGAAACATGAAATTAGAATTACAGCCAAATTCTCTTATTAACAAAGAATGTTTAAAGGATTTGCAAGCAAGGCCTGTCCGCACTAACTGATTTTAACTCAATTAATAGCACATAGGTTACTTTTTATCCTGGAAAAATGTCCAGTTAATGAAGGATAGAACTATTTTCACACAGCAAGGGGTCGGCATTATTTTTTGGCATAGTGGCAATTTAGGGGTCAGAGAATGACATAGGCTGTTTTTTCTCCCGGGAAATGCCCGGTTGGTTCATTCCACGGGGACTGACGTTACAATTTGACTAAGTTTTTTAACTTTTAATATCCACACTCTCTTGAAATTTAATTTTATTTTTCTGAAATTGATCTAAAATACCATGATAGAGTACAATAATACTACCCATTCCTGTTTTTAGACATGAAAAGCTTTTTTGTGTGGAATTAAGGTAAATCAAAAATTGTGACTGATGTTACACAGAAGAGACATTAGGAAAAACAACTTTTATATTAATTGAATTTCTCCTCAAATTAAGAACATGAAGATTAAAATTCTTTTTTCCCAATCAAGTAGACATTTCAAACTTTACGAATACACTTCGTTCCATTTTGAAAACTTTAAAATTTACAGTGGAGGAAATTTTTAATTACCGTGACTGATGTTACAAACATTTTGTGACTAATGTTACACCAACATTAATTGGTTTAAATTATAATTTTTTTTTCCTTAAAAGTCAAATTAGCAATTTTTTCTTTCAAAATTACACAAATCTACTTAAATGATAAAAAATGAACAATAGTAAATGAATATAATTATACAAGTGATGTTTTTAGGGCAATTCAAGCAAATGAAAAGTGTCCTCGTGCATTTACTACATCTGGTGTACTAAGTTTTCTTATTATTTTTTCTTGTGAATAATAAATTTCATCCACATTGTCAGACCATTTCCAATGCTTCCCTGTTGGAATCATAACACTGACCAAGTAATCATAGTTTTCAATGGCTCTAACTTCACCTGCAAAGAGCTGTCCCTCATATTCCACAAGAACCCACTCTCCAATTGTGGCCACCAAGTATGGAACTTGTTCCCTTGGTTTTGAACAGGCAAATGATGTTTTAGATAAGTTTGAGCTTTTGGTGATTTTGTCTACCACCTCCAAAAAGTGTTGTTGCGTGATACCAGCTATAGCTTCTGAATCAGAAAATATTTTATTCAAATTTAACTCTTTATAACGCAATTGTAAATCGTATGATGAGATCTCAAAGATTTTCACACTGCTTGAAGCTGCGGCATTTACAAAATCTTTTACACTGTATACGAAATCCTTTCTTTTTTTTTACAGCTTCTCATATCTGCCTCTTTACAGAGCCTCCAATGCCGTCCACTGTGACGGCATTGGCTTCGATTTAATGAACAATTTATATTTTTATGTAATATGGGTTTTGTAGCTGCAATGAACTTGTTTTTGAATTGGGCCATCTGACCAAATATGTAAGACTTCAATTCCTTGAAGAATCTTTTCCAGCATGCTTGTTATGAGAGGAATGACAATCTCTTTAGAATGAGAGAGTTCATCTGAGGCTATCGCATACGGATGCATTCTACCTGAGTGGTACAGTGCTGCTGTAAATATGCTTACTTGGGCTTAATTAGGAGCACCTGTTTCCCCAATTTCATTGTCAAACCATTTTTTTTATGACAGCCTTCTGCTTTCGTGGAGATGTAGGCAGGGCGCACTTTGCACGAGTTATAGCTTTTCTTAAGGTTTTATTATTTTGGAAAAGGGGTTATGTCACTGCTAATTGAAATTTTGCACGTTAATGTGCTACATTTTTATACTATTTTTCCAACATTTTCTTTGATTTCTCTTTTTGAACTGACTTAGGTAACTTAGCTAGGTTATTTCTTTTTTATCTCTACTCCTTTTAGCTTCTGCATTGTTTAACTTTTTGTAATCTTCATATTTTCCTTCCTTCTTTAATTTATCTTACCTACTTTTTTGCCTTTCTCCAGCAGCCAATGGAAAAGAGACTGGGAAAGAGAAAAGTGACTGATGTTACAATGTGACTGATGTTACATATTTTAAAGAAGTTTTTAACTCATAAATTGAACTGTTATTAACTATTTAAGTAATTGATATTTAAGATATTATCATCAATGAAGAGAATATCGCTTTTTATATTCTTAACACTATTTTTCTTTAAGTAATAAAAACTTTTATAAATTTTTGTGACTGATGTTACATTACTATGAGGCCTAATTTATAAAAAATAACTTTTAATACATTAATCACAGTTTAAAGATTTTTTACTGACCTAACCTCACATATAGACTAAATTTCAATAAAAAAAAGATTTTATACATACCTGTTAATTTCTTTACGAAAACAAGATGAACTTTCCGAACCTCTCTAAAGACAACAACACATGTGACAAAAGTAACATTGCCAAACATTGCCTATAAAACTTACAAAAAAGTACTGCGGACTTTTTAAACATAATTTTATAAAAATTCACATATTTTTACCATAGAGGAAAAAAAACTGCGTAGCTGCAAGAAGAAAATTTTTTTATGTTGATGTCCCTGTTTTCATGGAATTGCCCGGTTTCTTTGTAATAGCATGAAACCTACAATAACCGTGTATTTAACAGAAGTTCTGTTAAAGTTCGCTAAATAGAGTTTTAGCATTAACTGAGTGAAAATGGATTGGTCCGGACCGGTAGGCCTATACCGATTTCCTTTCGATTTCATCTATAACTATAAAGCCAAACCGTCCATCTTACGGCAATGCCCCCTTTTTAACACTAAGTGCACTACACTAAATCTAAACGTTTCCAATAAATAATTTTTAAATTAATTGAGTAAAAAATGCTTTTTATTATTTGAAAACGACCGCTGTGTATATTTGCTCCCTAATTCTATGCTTTCTAGCCCAGATTTGACAAATACGTACCGCCCAGAAATCAGCACCCGTAAGAGGGTGACAGCTAGCGAAGCTATGCTTTAATTTCCGATCAAAATTGATCATAATCTATTTCGTAATAAAAGATTTTTAAAGCAGTAAAACCTTTTATGTATCTTAGTCCAGCGTTTACCAAAGTGGGTTTCCTAAAGCCCTAGGGCTCCGCAGAAGGATGGCAAGGGTTCCTTTGGCAATTTATTGTTATATAAACATAAAATTATATTCAGTAAATTGTTCAGAAAATGTTTCGCGATGATGTTTAGAGCTGAAAGTGGTAGTTAATTCACTTTCTGAAAACAAAAATATATTTAACGAAAGCGAAATAAGAATAGAAAAAGTTCAGAGGATTTTTACAATTAGTTAATTAATGTAAAAATTGTAAAATGATGTGTTGCTCTGAAACTCTATTGGAGTGATTCAACAAGAAGTTCCGTCTAGAACTATACGAGCCTACTTTCCCGTATTCACCAACTTGAAATTTATAATCTAGCTAACTCTCTATCTCTTCCTCATTTAACTTTAGTTCTTAATTACTTCAAATATGCCTTTTTCAATGGTTAATACATATTCATTCACTCACTCATTCTTTCATTTATTCAGTCATTCGTTTATTTATTCATTCATTTTTCTCATTTATGTATTTATTCACTCATTTATTTATGTTTCCCTTCATACATTCATTTATCTATTTTATTATTTATTCACTGATTTATTCACTCATTTATTCGTTTATTCCATCACTCATTCATTTAATCATTCATTCATTCGAAAATATCGTTAAAAATCACGATCAAAAAATTTCATAAGAAAATAGGTTCGTTCCCTTTTGGTTGAACATCGTATCTGTACATGTTCTACGGCCAAACATCTTTCCGATAAATTTTGTTCCAAGCAAATCGGTCTGTTAGATCATGATTTATAAAGGATTGAATTTCCCCGTAGGCGCTAATGTTAATCTCTTTTTTTCTTTTTTTTGAACTGTTTCAAAATGAATTCCTTTATCCCGGCGCAAATCTCGCCAAGGCAACAAAACACGCAAAACGTTACCAGCGGAGGTATTCCGTTTGGCGTTCGTTGAATCATTATTGGCGACATTATCGCCTGCGCCGGGATAAAGGAAAAGGTACCGTTAAATATGGAAATGAGATGTCCTTGCCGAGATCTTTCGAATGCAAAAAGAATTTTTCGAATCGGACTATCCGTTCAAAAGTTATTAGGGGGGGACAGACCGACAGACCGACAGACAGACAGACAGACAGACCGATAGACAGACAGACAGACCGACAGACCGACCGACACACTTTTTCCCCATCTCAAAACCCTACTTTCAAATTTTTTATTTTTCAATCTTTATTTAATTACTTCACTTATTTTTGACTTCTCTTCATATTTAACGATATTTTTCGGTACATTAAGCCTTCTTTCATGCTTTAATATATATATTTTTTTACTTTTACGGGAAAGTAGGCTAAAAAGGGCTATAAATTGCTTAATAATAAAAGGTTGAAAATTATATTCGATGCTAATGATTGATGAACAAAGAAGGGAATTTAGTTGGTTTTGTAATACTCTTGACCATATCCCTGAAATGAATAGAAGAGGTCGGTTTAGTGAACATTTTTTTTCTTTCTAAATAGCAAAATAGATACTGAAGGCTTCTTTATGTACGGGTGATATTCTGCATCTTGAGAATCCACAGATATTCTCGGTTTTGAACCCACGATATCTGGCTTACGAGGCCCGCACTTTACCCGACGCCACCGGGCCGGCTACGTTTAGTAAACAAAACTAGTGTTTTGATGATGGCATTGGAAAGAGTTTGTTTTTATAGTTAAATGTCTCTTGTGCGTAGTAATAGTTCAAAAAAGTGTGAAGTTTGGGTTCATAGTCATGTCTCTTTTGTTTCCTGTTTCTGATTTTTACGCTTAAAAATTAAATATTTCTGCTGGACATTGCTTCAACTCAACGCTCAACTTTCACATCAGCGCTTCAATGACTTAGCTAGAACAGTGCATTAGTTATGAATTTTTCCATTTTCAATCCAATATAAACAGTATAAAAAAATCGGGGCATTTTCTAACATAAGAATTTTATCAAAATGGTAAAAAATAAATTGGGGAAATAAAACTGGCCGTGCGGAAAAGGCTCGATTTGGGCAGGAAATGGTATAGGAAATATGATTTTATTGGTGGAACACAGCATTTCATTTCTATAAAATTAATCTATTAATTAGAAAATTCAAATATTGTTATTAAGTGTATTGGAAACATTAATTTTAAATACTTACTTGTTAGTATAGATAAAACACGACTCCTGTATTTTTTCCTTTTTTAAACTATTAATTTAAAATAAAGATTTAAACATTATTTTGTTAAAACTGCAGTTTTTAATGTGCATGAAAATTATGAAAATAATAGAGTCACTAGCAGAACTTTCATTCAATAGTTAACTTTTGACATTCAGTGCAATAACTTGAAGTGGTGTCAATCATAAATACAAAAAAGCTCTCCATGCTAAATAGTATAAATCACTAATAAGATTTTAGAGATACTAATAGAATTTTTGAGTTCATGTTATTTGAAATAATCTTTTCATTATATTACAATATTTAATGCAATGAATTTTAGATATCTATCTGAGATAAAATCTCTTACCTTTACAGTCATTACTAACAATACAGTGACAGGTGTAATAATTTACAAAAACTTTGCAATTCATTTTTATTTACAAAAGTGTCTTTCATTGACAAAGTGGCTTTAAATAAGTCTTGTGCAGATCGTTAAATTTGATTTTCGATCAAATTTAACGATCGAAATCAATTTCATGTAACGATTTCGTTTCACACTAACAGTGGTACCTCAAATAGGGAACTGCTGTCTTAGTCCATTCTTTCTCTACGTCAATTTTGAAATACATCCAAATCAGTAAAGCTCCGTAAAAATATATTACTTGTCAACAACATTGCAACAAAATAGCATTTAACCAACAAATATTTGGAATAATTTCAAATTCTTGATGTTTTAAAAATTTGAAATCATTCCAAATATTTTTTTGATTATCCATTTATAGAACGTGTTAATATTTTCATCATAGGAGAGCCATGAACATTTTTTTTTACTTACATCCGTTGCATCTATGTTGAACAATTCAAAGGAAAAACCTTTACACTTTCTCGAAAATAAAGTCAAACAAACTTATACGTAGCGATGGAAAATTATGCATAATATTGTAGAGAATATTCTGAAGGTAGAGAATATTCAACTAAAATTTAGTTGCAAAAAAATTGCAACATTACATATTTTACACGTAGAAAAGAATCATCAGTGAAATTAAAAAAAACAAAAACAACCAAATACTTGATGCATTAACATTCAGAACAGTAGCAGTCACAACATTGTATAGAATATTATATTGCTTTAAAAAGAAAGGAAAAAATCTGTTTTTAAGATTTTTTTTTAAGGCAATCGTAGTTATTTAAACAATTAAAACCAATATTATTTTTTTAAAGAACATTCATAACTGTTCTTAAATTAGTTTGAGAATCCAAAATTGTTGTCACAGATTACGTGAATTGTCCTTTCCAAACTATCAATTCTGGGTGTTTTTTTATTTTCATTGCCGGCACGGTGGCTAGATACTGGCTTCTTTATCTCCAAGATTGTGAGGTTCAAACCCCGGCCGATGGCGGAGGATTTTCGAGATTCAGAAAATCGGCAGTGTCCATGTCGTATGACTATGCGGCATGTTAAAGATCCCTTGAGCATCCATTTGACTTTGATACTCTCTACTAAATTAAATTCCCAGTGCACTTTCGCCTCATCAGAGCCGAGGTGCTTCTAGCTTGTGAGAAACTGGGCTTCGAAATCTGCATGTGGTAATGACACCTGCCGATAGTGGTGCTATTTGAAGGAATAGATGCCGGACCGAGGAATTCACAAGGTCTGCTGTGTTTAATGACCAGTACGCAACCCCATTAGAAAAAGAAAAAGAAAATCCTTTTAGATGCAAATGAAGGTTTTAAGAAGAATATTCTGAAAAACTAATTATTCATAAATTGAAATAAACAATGTTTCAATTGTAATTAATATTTCATTATAGCAGGATTTAAAACAAAGGTGCACTGTAAAAAAAATCTCCTGAAAATAACGGAAAAAGTACGGCATCAGAGTTGCCGGAAATATTCCGTTTCTGATAATATTTTCCCGAGATTTGACAGAAGTTCCATTTCCTTTTTATCCGCTAATCCAAATCAGGTTGTGAAAATACAGCAACCGTAAAACGGAAAAGTTCCGTTCTCGTGTTTTCAGGGCGTGATATTTCCATTTTTGGAAAGAAAAACCATGTATTGAAGCACTACGGAAATCTTACGTTAAAATCAGTCAAAAAAAGACTCTGAAAATTCAGGTTTTTTTTTTAAATGTGTGTTTTCAGCAGATTTTTTAAACTTTTAAGTAATTTTCACTACAGTATGTACACAAAAAATTAACATACCTTTTAATTGATAAACATGTACTCAATTATTTTATTGAAAAGTGCTAATTGCACTGACTTAAAATCTTTTATGTTCTTCAGAGAAAATTCTCTTAAGAGATATTGTCATTATAAAAGGTAAGTAAAACCCAAAACAAGTGTTATTTACATGGTTTGACAAATGATGATTGAATATCTATATAAATAAAAAATGTAAGTGTTCGTTTCTTCATAACCTCAAATCTCCAAATGCACTTCACCAATTGCTTTGAAATTTTGCCAGAACATTGCGTTCTAATACGTGCGTGCTTTTATTTATCACTTTTAACTTATTTTAATTTTGATTTAATTATTTCGTTTTTTAATGTTTTAGCTGTACGACGCTTTTTTAACTACCAGTTTGTTTAAAGATAAGAATCGATACTGGCAAAAAAAAAAAAAAAAAATCCGGCTTGCTGCTTGACTACCAGTTTTTTGTAAGACGAAATGCCAGGAGCCGAAAAGAATACCAAGCTATTTTGGCCACAAATGTCCACCAAGACTGAGAAATAGAAACATAAAACATATATAATAAGGATTACTTTTTTTGAATGGCATTATTTTAATGGTTTAATTTAGCGATTTTAATTTTATTTTTTTTTATTTTAAAATTTTGTGTTTTTTCTGTTTGGTATTGAAGTATTTTTGCACTTAATGATTGAATGGAATTTTAAAACAAAGATTATTTATTTTGAATGGCAATTTTTTAATTCATAATTTTTGTGTTTGTGTTTCTTCTGTTTGGATAAGGCTTATGTTGGAATTTTTCAAGGTGCCGAGACAGACAATGGAACGACGAAAAAATTGCCCGCAATCATTGTGGAAAAAAAAAAAAAAAAAACATAACGCTCAAGACCAATCAATCGAATTGAGCAATTTAGACCTTCTCATGTGTACAATTATATATTGCGTGTTCTAGAATGGGTAAACCAGACAATCTATATTTTCAGACAATGAAACAACAAGCATTGTGAAAAGAAACTTATTAGCAATATGTGCTTTCTCTTGCTTTTCCATCGAATCAGACTGAGCCACAGCAACGCGTGGCCGGGTACAGCTAGTTATTTCACAAATATTAATCATGTTCGTCAAATTTTATGCTTTCTTTCAAGGAGTATTCTCGATTATCCTCAAAATTCCAACTTGAGGAGAATAATCCGTGATTGTTCTCGACTCATATCTCTACTTGTATGACATGAATATTTATTCAGTTGTTGGTGCGCAATACTTAAATGTAATACGTTTCGGAAATAGATCGCACGAAAGAGGTCAGTTGAACTCGAAAGAAACGATCGATGGTCAGTCCTTGCCAGGACTATGCCTCAACTTCAAGCGGTTGAGTGAAAATCAAAGGCTCGTATTCACAATTCATCATCAAGAACGTGCAAATGCTTAACGATTACAGATTTTTTAAACGCAAGCTCGTTTTCTTAAACAAAAATGTCATTTTTTTCCCTTATAAGAGAATTGGCTTTTAAAAGAGGAAAACTAGCCTGTGTCAGTTGATGTAAACGCCTTTTCTAATAGTCTAATTAGATCTCGTTTAGAATATGCCTCAGTGTTTTGGGACCCTAGTCCGGAAAACTTTCCATCTGTTTGTTTTTTCTAATGCCACTTGGGCATCCAAGTTCCCCTTCGCTGAGCGACCAGGAATTAAGACATTAAGGGAAAGACTTCCATTTATCGATGCCACGACGGTGGAAGTACGAGTTGTCTCATTATGTATTTGGTTGACACTAGATGGCGTCACAACAAATACGCCACCTTCCTTTTTTGACCTAAGAGTGAAGGAAAGGGAAGTTCTCCACTCTCCGGTACCCTCGGAACTGCCTCGGGACTTCAGGGTCCACGGTGGATCTTCATCGGTTCGGGTATCGAACACCCAATCTTCCCGTTCGTAGTGCGATATCCTAATCACTGCGCTTTTTCAATGTACATTGAAAGAATTTAAAATAAAATTTTAAAGTGTCTTAATTTAAAATTTTCAAATCCTTACAAGTGAAACATATCATCAAAATGCTTACTGAAAATTTTAAAGATTAACTCGCTGGAAAGCAGATGTCAGTATTTCTTACTAATGTTTTATTACGGTCTTTATTCACAAGAAAATGAAATGTTCAAATCTGCTCGATGAAATTAAGTTTACGTACCGTGATTATAATGCAAGGCATTTCAACGAATTTTCCTCGGACCAAATTCATATAAAGTCTGCAGATAAGTATGCATTGTATACGTTTTACAAATTTCACAACGAATATGCTGTTAGAATATATATTTTTAATGCTATACGTTCAAAAATAATGTCAGAAATGCTTTAAACTTTTATTGAAACTTTTGAAATTGCTACTAAAAATGGGTACTTATAAACAAGGAAAATGTACTCATTTCTAGGCATTTCCCCGATTTAGGATTTTTCCGAGTTGTCTCAATTTTGTAAAACAAAAGCACTCATTATCTCGATGTGCACATGTGTACTTAATGATTGATGCACTTGTTTTTAAAAGAATTGTACTTGAAAAAAATGAGTATGTTCAGGTTTTTATTTTTAAGTATATTCTTTTTAACTGTTTCTTTTTTCCCTTCCATTTATGTACATTGTCTTTTCTGTTGAGTAGTTTTAGTGCTCGTTTGGAAATCAATAAAGTGTTTTCTTTGTTGTTTTTATTTCAGCGTGGTACATCACTACTTAATGGCAATCTTATCATTTTTTTGGCGTGCCTCGATATGTTTGATTCCAGAGTTACAAATAAGCATACAAAATTGTGCGCAAATTGCATTCAAACTTGTGACAGGAAAAACGAAAATGATGCACAAAAAGTATTTTCAACCAAACATCAAAACTCTGCATTGAAGCTCTTTTCAGTTTCAATCACTATGGATATGAATTGAGGGACTGAAATGATGATTCCCACACTGAGCTGAAAACAGGCTTGAGTGGGCGCATTTCTTCAAATGTTCTTCTAATTTGTTCTTTTAAGCCTTTAACGATCGGTTAATTTTCAATAAAACGGTCATAAAAGTGCCTATCTTTTTATCCCTGAAAATTACATAAAAGTATGTGTATGGACAATATATATATATATATTCATTTTTAATTTTTGATTTGTTTTAATCTCGAAATTTTTAGCACTCCAGCCCGGAAATATCACGTGAGCGAGAAATAGAGAGCGAAACCTCACCCCGGTCATTTTCACGGGAGCGGGAGGGAAGGGATTAATGTATTCGTTTTTATTTTCTTAGAGCATAAAGTGTGTTAAAGTTAAGGGAAAAATGATTCAAAAACATTTCGAAAATGAAGGAAAATAATAATAACAATAACAATAATTACAACAAAAAGAATGACGATAATAATGAAAATATAAAGAAATAATGCAACACATAAAGTAAATAAAAATTTGAAAAAACGGAAGAAAGAAGAGAAAATAAAGGAAAATAAGTAAAACTGCAGCATCCTTTTGGATTCTCGTGAAATAAACGTCATATTTTCAGAGGTCACCTAAGGCGTATGTAGAGAATATAAACTAGCCAGGAAAGAAATGATAACCAGTAAATCCATGAAAAATGTTGCACAGAAACATAAAAATAAACAATGAAGTCGCGGCGATAAAGTTGAAATTTGTTCTTATCAGAAATATTCCGTGTAAAGGCTCACAAGGTTTCAAGAGAACACCCCGTCCAATCTTAACAAAACAGACCACCCTTACGTCACAGGCTGAGCCTACAGGCTCCCTAGTACGTATACAAAAATCGTGAGCCTGTGACATAAGGATGGACTGTGTTGTTGAGATTGAGCGAGGCGTCTCCTAAACGTGTGCCTTAAGCTGACTAATGATCAACTAAAACCAACGTCAACATGTTTTCTATATTGAAATGCTCTATCCGTAAATGCCAAAGTTAATCTAATCAACTTATTTGGTCCATCTAACTTACCTAAGGTGTCGAATCTCTCTTTGTAGAAGCGATGCATGCTGTAAAAGGAGAAGAGGGACTCGTACAACTCAACTGGATGACGGACTATGGTCACGAACTTGACGTCATCTGGAAAGTTCCGTCTCATCTCGTCATAGTTGAACCGGCAGTGATGAGTGAGGATATTGTACCTGGAGAAATTTTATTATTACCGTTACTTTTAAAGAGTAAGTTTCAGCATTAGAAATGTTTTCAGAAGGGAACTGAAGCGGAGCGTAGTGCAGTCGAGCAGCGAAGTTTTGTTCGAAACTGGAGCAGTGTTTGAGCACAAAACTTTCTTGTGTCCCAATGCTTCGATTTGTTCCTTCTGTTTTTTCAATTACATTCCAAAACTTAAAAACAAATGAACGTTTTTTTTCCCAGTGCCTAATCTTTTCGCATCATAACGCGTATAAATAAAACCACGGTCGTGGTCAGGATTTAGGGTTCGATACCAGAGGGGAAGTCAGCAGACGCGAAAATTATCAACTCCCAGAACGGGGAGGGAGGGAGTGACGAAAAATAACAATGAGAAACTCTTTCCCTTTCAGAAACGCATGCTCAAATCTCACGAAACTTTCGTCGTATTTGACGAAATGGCTTCGTGAAAACTGCTCCGAATAAACCTTTCGTCAAATGGGCGAAATTTGTGTAGTAACTTTTTTAAGTCACGTGATCGCGCGAGGGAAAAAATCGTTGCAAATCACGAAATTTTCTTGACGATTGAAGAATCGTCAAAAGTGAAAGCTCCATTTCTGAGAGTGTTTGAGATACTGTAACTGGATTGAATATACTTTAAATTCTATAACGAGGATCTATCGGAGGGTAAGTCTGGTGCCAGCCCCCTCAGTGATACCAGTTTCAATAGCGTATATTAAAAATGTTGCGAAAGAATTTGCCAAGAATGTTGAAATTAATCAAGAACGAAATTTCGACGTTCGTGGGCGATCAAATGGGTTGTGGTGCATGACGGTTCTTAGTTGATGGAATAATTTGTCTGATTAGTTCCGTTAAAAGAATGAGACTTCGCTTTTTTTTTCCCCGCTTGTGAGGTTTCGTGCTGTTATGTTCTCGTATTCTGAGTTGGGTAGAGCAATTTTGTCTTCGGACTTCGAAGGCCCGGTCTTCTTCCTCCCTACCGCCATTATTTCCCATTTGCGGCCCAGAAATCTGTCATTAATCGTCACATTGAAGTCTAAGAAAAATAAGTCAGTTTCAAAACTATGTTTTAAAAAAATCACTTTAACACAAAATGCTTTAAATATTAGCTTCTTTGACATCCGTTTTTACTTTTATTCTTGGAACCAATTCTAGTAGTACGTATGAAACATTATATACTTTGTACGTATTTATCTTGAATGCTATAATTACGAAAATATTCGAGTGTGTTATGAATAAAGAACCCCAATTAATGTGCGTTATGACCAAATCATTCCTTGAAAATGTCGTTGGGTTCGTCTAAAATGCAATGTTTTCCAGGAAATTGCGAACTCAGCTACATTTTAAAGGAATGATTTGTTTACAACGCATATTAATTTTGTTGCCTTTGCCCGCGTGAAAAATTGTCATTCGTATGTGGCTCCAGAAGAAAAAAGGCATCCAAACGGCTGGTTTAGGCCTTTTCCTTATGATTTTTTCTCTTTTTGGATTGAGAAGTTGAATTTAAAAGCAGTACATCGCCGTGTAGATTAGCTAGTATGTATAAAAAGTGTAAGGAATTTTTAAGACTAGGTATATAAAATAAAATAAAAACTAGTAATTACAGTTTTCTAAGTACATATCTTCACAATAAGCTCCTTCGGCTTCAATACATTTGTTACAGAGGTTTAGGAACGATTCGAATGCCTGCTACAGTTCACATTGTGGAACTGCCTAAAAAGCTCGCGTCGAAGCTATTTGTACATAGTGTGAAGTGTGACAAACAATTTTTAATACTACAGCTGGAACTAAGATTGAAGTTACGCTATTTGTGTTACCGAGCACTCGCGAAAGTCCTTAACTATCAGCAGATTCACTGCTAAAACCTCAGTTCATTTGTTTACTATTATTTTTTACATTGATGACATTCACGCTATGCAAACAGCTCCGACGCGAGCTTTAGAGACAGTCCCACAATGTGAGCTGGAACAGGCATTCGAATCGTTGTTAAACCGCTGTAACAAATGTATTGAAGCCGAAAGAGCGTATTTTGAACAAAAAGACTTTTAAAAGAAAAAGTGCAAAGTTAGATGCGTTAAAAAAAAATCAAAAGACAGACGCATTCTCGTGGGGGAAAATAAACAATACCAAAAAACAGTTGCAGTAAAATTTTTAATTTCATTAATTTGTGCAAGCAAGATTTTTGAAACTAATGTGAAGTTTTTTTTTTTATAGATAACCATTGCCTTTTGAAAACTGAGCAAAATGTTAAATGAATGAACTTACGAAACGTGTAAGGTAGACTAAATGAAGAGCGAGGTAGCGATTGTTTATTGCGAATGAATTCGGAATATTTACAGCAGTGGGAAAGATTCAGGACCGATTTGCTTTTACGTTTCGGACGCCCTTATGAGAGTCTTCACGTGAATGCCTGAACCCATAGAAATGTTGCTATACCATCATCATCACATAAATTTGTTTGCGGGCGATCAGGCGCCGCAGGGGCCTTTTACCCAGGTTCCGTGCGAGCATACTTCGGATGGGTATCATTCCAATAGGATTAACATCATTGTCCCCGGAGGGCGAAAGAGTCCAAATTTTGGACTGTTTGTTAGTTTCTATCTACCAGTGGTTAGTTGAACAAAAAGATATGTTTTTGTGCTTTTTTTAAAATTTTTTTTATTTTTTTTTTTTTATTTTTTTTTTATACATAGATTATAAAGGATTAAAATGAGTGAGAATGAAAAACTTCCGATCAAGTCCCACTGCAGCGAGTTGATTCTTTTTTTTTTCTTTTTTTTTTTTCCTGATAGAAAAGTCATCACGAGGAAAGACCAGAGCAAAGATTAGATGGCCGCATGAAGGGCCGGGTCCAGCTGGGGGTTGGGCAGGGAGTTGTTTTTAGTGCTGAGTGAGTCATAGTCAAGATAGCATGAGTGGGCGGGGTCTGGATACTTGTGATTGAGGTTCCTATAATGTACTTGCTTTCTGATTTCCTCATTTTGATGATTTGGGAAGCTGTTGTCAAGCTTGGTTGCATTTTTGATGATGAGACGAGAAATGGAGTCGGTTTTGAAGTCGTTGTGGATAGCCTTCCCTTTCTCGAACCAACGGGCACCTGCAATTTTCCTTAACGTTTTGTTCTGAAGCCTTTGTAACTTTAGTATAGTAGTTTTGGCTGCGTGTCCCCAGACAGGGGTGCCGAAAGTACGGTGGGTTTTAGGATTTGATTACAGATGAGCAGCTTGTTTTTCAGTGAGAGTTTACTGTGGTACCCCAATAGGGGTTGTAGAAGGTTCAGTTTATGTTTTGCATTGTTTAGTTTACCTTCTATATGTTTGTTATAGTACAGTCCAGCGTCAATTAGTATTCCTAAATACTTTGCTTCATGTCTGTAACTTAATCTGGTACCTAGGAGCTCAAGGTTTTCGGGCTCCTGTTTTTTTTCTTGTTTTTCTTAAAATGTATTGCGACAGTTTTGTTAGGATTAATGTTTAGCTTCCATTTCTGGCACCATTCCGTAATACTTTGGAGGTGCTGTTGGGCATGTTTTTTAACAAGGGTGTTCATTCTTTGTGTCGCTATATTGATTAACTTTTCAGTTATATATTTGCCTTCGGTACTGAAAACTGGCAGTCAAGAAACCTAAGAAACAGAATTGAGACAGATGTCGCAACAATTACACCACAAACGCTGAACAACGTTTCGAAAGAACTGGGCTATCGAGTTGATGTGTGCCGTGTGACGAAAAATGCTATAATTAAGCCCTTATAAGCTTTTCCGCAAAACTGTTTGAGTTGCTCTTTCATTTCATGTATTGATTATAATTTTACGTATTACGTTACAAAAACTACAAAGTCTTACAACTCCAATATACATTTTGAAACACCCTAAACTTTAAATCCTATAACGAGGATCCATCAGAGGGTATCTCTGGGGCCAGCCGCCTCAGTGGATCCTGCTCAAATTTGATACATTAAAAAAAAAAAAAATAATCAAGCGTGGAGAAAATAAACTACACTTAAAACAGGCGGTTGAAAAAAAAAACAGTTGCAGTAATGTGAAGAACTTTTTTTGAAACAACCATTGTCTTCTAAAGATTGAGCAAATCGTTAATTGAATAAACTTACGAAACGTGTAAGGTAGAACGAATGAAGTACGAGGTAGCGGTTGTTTATTCATATTGTATTCTTCATACTTAAAGAAGCGGGAAAGATCGGGTAAAATTTGCTTTTAAATATTAGACCCTCTTACGAGAGTCTTTACATGAATTAAGACACAGTGAAGCAATAGCTGTTGGTGCAATGATTAATTTTTCAGTTATATATTTGCATTCATTACTAAAAACTGGTAGCTAACCAAATAAATTGAATAGCACAATAATTTAAATTTCATATAAGTTTTCAGCCCTCCATTATTGTTTCAAAAGTTTCCTGTTTTGATTCCAAAATAGAAATTTAAAAGTTCCACAATTATTTTACATCAACAACCCTAACATCAATAATGTTATTGTATCTGGCTGCAAACCATAACATCTGGTTAGCAAATTTTGGTCATAGACAAACACAAATAGCATACAAGGTAAACACAAGACTCTATTTTTGTTGCACCATCTGTGAAAGCAACTATCCATAGTGAGAAAATTTGTTTGCTATTATTAAACAAGATTATGTCAATTTTTAATAAGACGTAAATCAGCGGTTTTTAAATTATCAATGTTCTGCAGAAGAAATTTTTACGCATTTAGAAACAAAATTCCAAAACATAAACGTAGGTGAAATAGAATTATAAAATAGCAACGAGTAACAAAATAAATCAGGAGGAGCATATTATATCGCGTCAGAGGAGTTTTTTTCTTTCCTTCTCAACAGCGAAAATTATTATGAAAAGAAAATTCTTGTTTCAATTCATTCTTAATACAGTGTCGTTGTGGATAGATTAAGGTAATTAGAGCGCGGTTCTAACCAGCTTTGTCCTCAGCGTTTTTTGTTATAACGAAATATTTGTATTCTCGCAGCTCTTCAATCCCTCGCGTGTCTGATGTGTTGGAGTTTGTACATTTTTTATGCTCTTTTTGTTTTATTTTTGTATATACCCTGAGCGTGTGAAAGAATGTTAAATAAGTTTATAAAATAAAATAAAAACTAGTAATTACATTTTTCTTAAGTATTTATCTTCACAATAAGCTCCTTCGGCTTCAATACATTTGTTACAGTGGTTTAACAACGATTCGAATGCCTGCTCCAGCTCAGATTGTGGGACTGCCCCAAAAGTTCGCGTCGAAACTGTTTGTACATAGTGTGTCAAAGATTTTTTAAGACTACAGCTGGAGCTAAGATTGAAATGGCGCTATCTGTGTTATCGAGCAAGTCTATCGAGTATAAAATAAGTCTGACTCTCTTGCATCCTTCCTCCCCCAAATCATTTTCAATGACCGAAATCGCAATGTGTTGCCCTCAAATGAAGCTAGTTGCATTAAGAAAAATGTTTTTGTGTCTTCAGATTTTTCCATTTTTTATTCCAAAATTATTTTTAAAATTAAACAATTGAATTTTACCCAGTTCTTCAACAGATAGGCGCAAATTCTCCAGTCGGCGCCCTCATATTTTCTTTTCCTACAAATTACAATATTAAAAATTATCTTGAATTCCCTCTAGACCGTGTGATCTGATGGTCTTTTACAAGGAGAATTATACTCTGTACAACAACTTATATCACCCTCTATGAATCTTAGAAACTAACGAAGAAAACAAAATTCAAAGCCCGTAACGCAATCTAGTTATTCGCAAAAAATCAGCTTTTGAAGCACAAATGAATGCACAAACTTTTGAATCTTGTATACTTTTCATAGCGACAAAGAACGCCTTCAAAAAATACAAGTGAATAAGAAGTAAACAAATATAAAATGAGACATAAGTGAGAGATAATTAGTGGTGTTGATTAACAAAATAAAGACTATGTTTAATAAGGCATGCGTCCATTTTCTAGGAAGATTTCAAGCCTTGACGTTTTAAAATAAAACCATACAAAGAATTTTTAATTTTGTGCAAGAAATTGTGCAAATGATAATACCCTACTGGAGTATTATCATTTACAAATTCCTATTTTTTTTTAATTTTTTCATAAATCTTTTATTATTTAAATATAATAATAAAATCTTCATATACATATGTTGTTATATAACGTATGGTTCAAAGTATTTTCAAAACTAGAGTATAGAATATTCTTAATTTGTCGACCAAAAAAAAAAAAAAAAAAATTTTTTTACACGCATAATTTTTAAAAAGGGTTTTGATTGGGAATTACTGCAAAATTTTTTATGTTCACAACGAGTTAAAATAATGAACAATCGCAAACTTTTTCTTTTTAAAAAATATTTTTTTCTTTAGTGGGGAAAAATGTTAGGTTAAGGTAGGAAACAAACAAACAAACAAACAAACAAAAAAAAACACCTGTGACACTAACGTAAAAACTTCGGAATTTCGAAACGTGTCTGAGAAACCGCTGAGGAGGGCTGCCACAGCGCGCATGCAAATTGCAAAATATACGATATAACTTGAAACGAGGTGAGGACAATAATTGAATCGTTTGTTTCGAAAATGTAACAACTCCGTTTTCAAAATAAAGGAAAAATTTTCAGTATTAATTTTTTGACATAATTAATGGAAAATTGTGTTCATATAGCAATATTGCATTGATATTGCCTGCTAAAGTAAAGCAGTAAAAGATGTTTTCCAACTGTTCACGGTTTTTATTTAACTTGATTTGTCACGGAAGTTTGTTACGCGGATTTCGACCACTATTACTGCATAAATTATCCTCAAACTTTGCACACAAGCTTATCTTCGATGACAATACAATATTTTATCCATTTTTTAATTTATTATAACGTGAATTAGGAAAAAAGATTAATAATTTTGGTTATGAGGGAATTACCGGAAAATTATTTGTCAAACGGCAACGATAGCTTTGCTTGGAATGTTTGGATAATGCAACGATGTTTTGAATTTGGCGAAAATCCTGTAATCGTTAATTGTGTTTTAAATAAAACTGTGTACCCAAAACATTTTTATACATAATTATTAAGAGCTGTTTCCTTTTCGAAATGTACGATTTAATTAAATCATCACCTTACTAAAAACCAAGAACAGCGCGAACGCAATCCCGTTACCCAAAAAATGCGCGCCCCAACTAACCGCAAGTTGCGGAAGTGTCAGCGCTCAGCCACCAGAAGTGCAATGGTCGGCCTCCGACCGGAAAGTCCCTACCTTAATCAGGGCATGCCTGACACCAGGCAAGTTCCAGAAACTCGTCGCCAATTACACCCAGTATTATTTTCTGTTGTGTCAAATACTGGTATTTAAAATAATCGCTTCTAATATTACAGGCAAGAATATTGCCATCATTTTTGCTCAGGATCCCCAGCAGAGCAGATAATGGAAGCGGCTGACTATTTGCATCCACAAAATGAATGGCCATCTTTTATTAATTCTCAAATGTTATTACAGTAAAGCCTCTCAATGAGGGACACTAAGAGGACTGGAAATTTTGTCCGTAAAATAGAGGTGTCCCTCCCTCGGAGGTTCATTAATTGATGCACACACGCATAGTGTATTCATTTAGTTTAACTTGATATTGACCATGTGTAATCATTTCAGTTTAAATACTGAAAATGTTGCATGCATATAAAATATAAGCCGAAATTTATTAACATTCAAAATTTTTTCATTGAAAAACTAAAATTTTAGAAAAAATATCGTATTGGCAAAGTTTTGTAACTTACAGAACTTCATTTGCAGTTATCTATTTGATGGGTTTGCTTTGAAATATGTTTTTTTGCAACGCAGTATAAATTACGTTTAATGTATTTTTCCAATCCTTGCATAAAAAACTTGTTGCTCGCCCGGGTACTGTCTGTAAATGCTGAGCCTTGATGTATTCCATAGTACGAAAGAGAGAAAAGCCTGCACAAGTAGCTTTTGGCAAGCACTTTAAAGTACACTTATTTCTTTGTTCATGCTTCTAGGACTCATACCAACTTCCAGAAATTAATCAATATTGTAAAACTTAATATATATAACTCGATGTATATAACTTGAATTTTTGGGAATATTTCTCCTGTGAATTCCCCTTAAATAGAGTTCCCCTTATTCAGAGGTAAATACATTGCAGTCCCCATTCAAAGGGACTGGGACCAGAAAAAGTGTCCCTTAATTATAGGTTTCCTCTTTTCGGAGGTGTCCCTTAAAGGAGGTACTAGTATAATTTGTTTCCTAACGAGATATATCCATTTTTTCCCTCCAAATATCTTCCAAAGAAAAATTATTTAAGTGTTAAAATTTCAGCAAATAAAAAGTCTATCCCAATGCTCTTAGCTAGAAAAATCTTGATTCTCTAACATTTCTAATTTCTTAGATGTTAGTTTTTTGCCCACCGTGAAAAATTTCATTTTTGGATGTGGCTGGTTTTGAAACTAGACGATTCCATATACATATATAAATATATAAACAGGGTGAGTCACGGAGACAGACGTTTTTGGAACGTACCAAACTCGACTTTTAGAGGGAGAAGGGAGGTGAACAACTCCCCTTGAGTTGTCATTAGTACCCATCATGCTGATGCAGATTCCAGAACATCGCGTATTTGCTTAGGACACGTACGTGAAAAACGGTGGCCTCTTACCCAACGAAGGCAAAACTTCTTTATCGGTCGTCATGGGGAGTCCCGGTTTTTTATGTAGATGTCATAAGAAAATACGCGGTGTTCCACAAAGGCATGATGAATACTAAATGACATATCAAAGGGAATTTAAGGTTCCCTCCCGCACTCCCTGTATTTTCTCTACAAACCGGGTATGGTACGTTCCAGGAATATCCGTCTCTTGTGACTCAACCTATATAAAGAAAATTTATTATAAAGGAACTACGCACAAAGAAAACATAATGTTTTCAATTTATTTACTGATTGTTCTAATTTGAACTTACTGAATTAACCGATGTACTGACCTGAGACCGAATCTTCTGGCATCGGGCACCATTGACCAATTAAAAGGCTCAGGATGGCCGATGTAGCTCCCTTTGGGAGGCAAAACGAACGTGAGCCCTTTTCTGTAACCGTAACGCGTGAAAATGTTCTGGACGCTGGAACTGGCGCACTTGTGGGTCTTCAAAAACACAATGTTCCTCCGCGGCAGGCAGGTGTTCGTAAAAGGGTCGAACGGAGGATCGGTGCCGGTTTGAAACTCTTCGCTCAGTACTCCTCTCCACGACCTACCAAAGAAAAGGATTCATTAAGCTCTTAAATTGTGCTTACTTTCAAATTAAGGATACATTAAGGCGTTGTGAAATTTATTATAATTTGATTCTTCTTAGTTTAAGAATAAGGCATTAAATTATGGAAAGAGAAATAACGATAGATCGTAGGAGATTTCCAAATGCGTATGATGAGCAGTTACGTTAGAGCGACAAAATCAAATTGAATACGGATGATATAGATCTTTTTTAATATCCAAGAAGAGTATGGTATACAAAGTTTTATATAGGTACAGTGGGAAGGGGGGGGGGATGAAAATCTCCTTCTTAGTTGGACGCTATTTAAGCTAGAGGCACATGAAATACGTCCTTTTGTCAGGAATATACCACTCTCTAAAATTCAAAAGAGGTGAAGGGGTCGTCGTCTTCATATCAAAATGAGCATCAATTTTAAAATTTTGAGTGACAACCCCTCTCCCAGATTTTATGACATATTTATATGCAGCAACAAAATTTAACTTTGTATACCAATTCTCGTTAGTTCCGTTCACCCGTTGCTTCAGAATGAAACTGAGGAAAATACGTCTCGTAATGTTAAAAAACAAATCTGATATTTTTACATACAGTATCTAAATAACCATGGGTATGACTAAGATTGTTTTTTCATGCAAAAAGGTGCGCTAACCCAATAATGAAAACGTGATTTTCACGGTCGGAATTATTAATATAATATTTTTTATAAATTATGAAAATAACAATTGAGAAAATTGTGATCTGAAACCATATTCTATTTTAATGAAGAATCAATCCATCTGAGCTTTCTTAGGGTATCCAAAGCTTCTGCTCAAAATATGAAGTAGTTTTTATTCTACACTTAAAAATTCATTTTACTGCGTTTAAGGGACCCTATAAGTGCAACTAAAAGCAAACTGAAATGAAGCGAATTGTGAAATAAATTAGAAAACCTAGGTGCCACAAATCAAAATATAAAATGCAACCCCCAAAACACGGTTATGAGACAAAAATTTAGTAACTGCTCGCACAGTTAACAAAACATTGCACTGCCAGGAAGTTCTGTACTATGGATACGTTCGATAAAAAGTTAACTCGTAATGTTTGAAGTATTGATATCCAAGCGTATAATGGGTAACTTAGGATTTAATGATAAGGTACGCAGAAATATATTTTTTAAAAAAGCTGTAAAGTCTAGCTATGTTTGTATACTGTAACAAATGTTTGCCAGAGGAAATACATGAGAATCTACTAGAAATCATTTATTCGGAGTCTGTTGTAAAACTAGAGAGACTGAATAGCAAGAAACTACAAAGATTTTTAAAAGAAAAATAGAAATTACACGGAATGAAAAACAGAGAATTAACTTACACATTAATCTGTTGCAATTTGAGTGCAACAAATAATGTGCCTCAGCAGTAGCGCCATCAATGAGTATACTGAATTACCATTTCTTGTGCACGAATTTGAAGGTCGGCTCTAGAATTTGAACTCATGTGTTGTGATAACTGTGCATCATTCCGACCCGGTGACAAGATGCCTTTGGAGTTGGGAGCACTGACTGCCTAGGGCTAGGCTACTCACCAGAGCCAAAGTAAACCGTTCGCCAACAATATTATACAGTAAGTTTCCTGACAATTTTTAAGTTGGTAACAACAGCCTACCAAGAAGCTTGACTCATGGCTTTTTAATGAGTGCTCACGTAGCTTAGCAGATCTTTCTCTGTAATTGCATAGAGTGCGGAAAGCAAGAATTTTACTGAGAAATTGTTATGAAGGAACTTGCTCACTTGATTTTCAAAAAGTTCCTCGTAAATTTACGGAAACCCTCCCTTTCCTGTCTGTATTTTTACAGACATTAAAGCGTAGTTTATCAGGCTGTTAGTTGTGTAGTTCAAGGTAAATACAGAAATACGTGCAGAAGAGAACATAAAAACAATGTTCCTTGAAATTATCTACTAACACAGAAACAGTACGTTTTAATTAACTCTCTTGCTGAAAGTGGAATCTTACCACCGTGTTCCGTGGGACTTTTGTTTTGTACCGTGGGTTGGGCTAGGTACAAAAACAGAAGGATTTTTTGATTTCGCTGCTAGCACTCTTTTAGTAATTAAAAATTGTATGTGCGATCTTGATGTCAACATTTGACGAATAACTAGATGGTAAAACGTGTTTAGAATATACTGACGTTGCTTGAAATAACGCTGTGTTGTGTTGGCAGGAGAGAAATAAAAAATATTATCGTTTTCGAAAGTTAAAGTTAAAAAAAAACAAGAATTTTTAAAGGGTCAAGTTATATATATAAGGCGTTTTATTAAGCACTATAAAGATAGGTATATAGGAAAGAGAGAGAGAGAGAGAGATAATTCAATTTTCTTATTTTAATCTCTTTACTTTTTTAAAAAAAATTCGTAGCATTATTTGAAGGGGGCGCAGAAGGTAGGAACAAAAGATCAGTAATCAGGTGATAATGCTATGTTCATTTTCTTATGGATATATTATTCGCTGTTCGAACATATTTCTATGACGTCAAAGTTTTGCAAAACGTCAAGTCATTATACGGAGTATTCTCGGCCAAAAAGAAATTTTATCTTCGCTTCTTCAGTAAAGCTGAGTTTCAGTTCTATTGAAATGCAAATCGCACTCATCCCATTACCCCACCGGCAACTTGAAAGGGCGACCTTTTTCCTCAGTCATAAAAACAAACTTATGCAGCCAAGAACTGATGACTGTGCGTTGATTTATTATGTGCTATAAAATGGATGAAAGTTATGAAAATATGGATAGGGAAAGTATTTTAAATCTAAATGTTTTTCCTCCATTCTCGCTCAGGAGAAAATGCAACCTATTAAGCATTAAATACTTAAAGTTTAGGAATGCCAAAAAAATATTTACAATAAACATTAAAGAGTTTTTCAATCATGTTTAAAGATGTGGGCATGTGAAAAAAAAAAACCAAGGTTTTTTTTTTTCCTTTTTCTCGAATCGAAAGCATGTTCTATTTTTCTGCCCCCCGCTTTTTTAATGATTTGAAGAAGATGAAAACCTATCCTAAGATTAAAGATTTTGCACTCCTGGGTATGTAATTAGCCCATTCCCTGTCGCACATGCTCTTTGGTACAACTGAGATGTGTCAGATTCATGTGCAGAAATGACTAATTTTGGTGGCCCAATTAGTAAGGTAAATGACCCGATAGTGGACACTTAGATCTTTAAGCTCCTAAAATAAGCGAATGTAACATTAAACTTGAATGAAATTATCAGAACCTAGAGTGAACGATTCCTAGTGCTGGTTAATAGAACTAAAGTTGGCGTGGAGCATCTATGCAAGTACATGGATCATAATATTTAATAGCTGCCTCCACAACGGTCACATTTGCTGCTCTTTACCAAAGCCGATCAATAAGAAGGTTAGGGATTTGGGGGAAATATATGGGGAAAAAGAGAGACAGCATTTATGATTGGTCCCTTAGTCATTTTTAAAATTATTTCTCCAAGTTAACAGCATAAAATAGATGATATTAATTTCTGTCCACTACTAATGCAAATACGTGTCTTATAAATGTCCACTATAGATACAAGTTAAGTGTTTAGTAAATTTGACGTAAAAATTCTAATTTTTCATCAAATGACATTTTATAGGTAATTAATTTTTAGAGAATTATTTGAACGATTAAGCTAAATATGCAAATATTGATGTAAGTCCCTTGACAAAATTTTCCACGTAAAAGAGTACGAAAATTTTCTTAACTGTGTCCACTACCGGGTCAATTACCTTATATCTACATTTTTCTTTCAATTTCTTAAAAAATATAGATCATCGCCATCTGCGCTGAAAAGCTTATTTGACACCGAACACAAGAAACGAGGAAAGAAGCTACTTAACTGCTTGAAATAGGACCGAAAACATTCAAATGGAGCATGCTATTTACTGCTTCAAGCAGCAGGTACGTTTTACTATGATTAAGGTTTCAAGAGAAAATGAAGACAGTCCCTTGAATAATTAGTATTCTCTTGAAGATTGAAAAACAAAAATTTGTTAACCGGCTTTTGACAGTACTTTTCAAGCGACCGAGATTCTTGATAAAATTCCTGTTTTCCCGCTCTCTGCACAACTAAAGAGATTTGTTAATTTACGTAAGCACTCATTAAAAAACCACGAATCAAGTTTCTCTGTAGTAAGAGCTCCGAGGATAATTGACCACTTAAGATCTGTGGTTACCAGTTTAAAAAAGTGTAAGCAAATGTATTATATATTATTGGCGTAGGGTTAACGATTTTGGAAACCTGCCAAGCAGAGTGGCGAACTAGTTTATTGCACAGCACTCCTGCTCCAAAAAGAAAAATCATGCAATGTCAGCATCAGACATTAGTCACTGATTTTCATTTTCATGTTTTCGACCAAATACATTTGAAAAATTGTTGACATTATCAAGTTTTAAACAAAAATATAATCCTTTTCTTTCACAATGTATTAAGCAATCACTTTAAAATTCATCAAATATCTTTAATCACGTTTTTTCAGACACTTTTTACTTTGACTCTATTATTAGAATAATTATTAAACAATTGTTTGAATAAATTATAATGTTAGTCACCTGATGAACTAACAAATTAGCTATTTATTTGTTATAATATATTGTTGTTGGAAAGAAATGACGTCTTAAATGCTTTGTTAAATTCAAAAGTTATGCTTATGCGTGCCTTTTTTCGTGGAAAGCTGCATAAAAGAGAACTTACGTGTAAGAATCTGGCTGATTAAACTGAATGACGTACACCACGAAAGCAGCGCAAAAAATGACTGTGATCAAACTGAAGCTGCGCTGACTGGAAGTGACTGAGGCGGATTTCGTGCTGTTTAGCTGTAAATGAAAACAGTAAAAACAATTTAAAGTCAGCTTAAATGCTAAAAAGTTAAATTCAAATGATAACTTTCACGCTGACAGAATAAGTTGGAAAAAATTACGCTACTAGGGTTAAAATTTGCAGTCAAAAAGAAATATACTTGATACTTTGGTTGTAACTTAGACTATCTTGTGCTGAGTTGATTCGATTTATAACAGGTTAATTAAGCCTTCTCCCTCTGGTAATGTTTCTAAGCGCAAGTCTGCCTTTACCATCATTTTACCTTTTTATCCAAAAATCAGTCGACAAACTGCTAAAATATTGAAGACGTTTGGGTTTGATGCTGCATTTTCTCCTGTAAATAAAATAAAATTTACAAATTTGAAGCATCCCATTGATTTTCACAACAACTGGGGTATTTATAGTATTTCTTGTAAATGTGGTCTTTCTTACATAGGTCAGACTAAACGTGCCTTAAAGCACCGTCAGAAAGAACATGAAAATTATGTTAAGCGTAAAGAACTTGCGCGTTCTTCTATTGCCCAGCATTGTTGGACTTTTGATCATTGTTTTGAATTTTCATGTGCTAGAACTATCAGTAAATGCTCTTCCGTCAATGACCTTGATTTTTGGGAAGCTGATCACATTTGGGAAAATTTTCATTCTTTAGTAAATGATTTTTCCCGACATTTGGAAACAATTGTTATAATTTTCTTTCCTTTCCTGTTTTTTTCCCGCCTTTTCCTGTTCGTTTCCCGCTATTTCCCTCTTGGGCTCTACTCCCGCCTTGTTCCTGGCCCCTGATTGATCAATCTCTAATCCGACACATTTGGTATAAATACCGGTTGTCTTTCTGGTTCTTGCCTGTTCACTCACAGCTTTCTAGTTATGTGTTGAGTGCTTCTTTTCTGCACTGATGAAGAGGCTCCATTGTAGCTTCGAAATAGCTATTTGCGATATTTTTTATTTCGAATTTGTGCTTTTTACGTTGTTTTATCTTTGTACTTACATTTTAGCACAAAGCATTTTGATCATTTGTCTTATATGTCTTATATATCTTGCGCACTTTTTTTAAGCTAAATAGCACGAGCATGAAGTGCTCATTCGAATTTTTGGTCGAATTAAAGGTTTTTTGAAGTTACAAGAGGCAATGAAGAAAGGATTCTTCATGAAAAAGAGGTGGACTTTCTTGAATTGCTAAACTCGGCAATAAATACATGCAATTTTCGTAGCAAATTCTGATGAACACCTTAAATTTTTTCAATCTTTTGTTACAAAGCTCTTTTCCGTAGCTGTGGGTACACATTTTTTGAGATGACAAATCTGACGTAAAGGTTAAATGATCAGATGAAATGCGTAACGTTAACGAATATCTGGCTCGGAAGCGTGTCGTTCCAAAACGTAATGCCAACTCAGTAGTTGTATTACATACTGATAGCTTGGATTGAGACGAAATTAATAATACGAAAAACAAGTTTTTCATTTCATATATATTCAAATTCAAACACTGTTCGCACATTCATTACAGAAATATATCATTTAAGAAATGCCAGAACATACCTGAGACGCAACAAGTGTCTATCTTGTGATCTTAAGTACACTCTATTTCTTATGACGATAGATAATGTTATATATATATATACAGAAACAATTTTGTCACATTCACAAATGTACACGCGTGTATAATATTAAATTACGTTCAAGAAAAAATATTAAATTATTCTTAAAAATTATTTCAAAAAAATATTTTAAATAAAATGTGATTATTGGTATGGCGCCCACTGTTTTCACGTCGATACTGAATGCGACTGATGCGTCATGCTTTCTCATGTAACGTTCATCCGGGTTAGTTCGGATTGAGTATAGGAGTCGAATTCTGCCGAGCGAGTATGTATAGCAGTGACGCTTCCACTATCTTTCTCTCTCGCTGACTGTTCCTCTCACGCTTAGTCGACTCGAGCCGACTTCAATCGAATGAGGGTGACACCCCAGTTTTATTCAGTACCCACAAAATGTGTTAAACGCTCCTAAAAAGTTTTCACTTCAAAAAAAAAAAAGAGAGAGAGGGTGAGAATACCTACTCTCTCCTCAGAACAAAGGTTGCGTGGTGATAGTTGTTACCAATTGAGTAAAAGTGTAACGGAGAACTGTACATTCCTTTTTACCGCTGTAGTGCACACCCAAAATATTACCAACTGCAATTCAGAATTGAAAAATCTTTAGAGAAAACAAAGGCAAGTGTCTGCATTTATTTTACTAATCACACTGCCGATCAATTTTGAAGTCACTCAAAAGGGATATCTTTCAAGCTACGGCAGTTCCCTTTCTCGTGTATGCAGCAGTTCAGAATTTGAAATAATTATCAGTTAAATGTGAAATGACGAATGCACTGGGTCGTTTATACTGTATGCTGCCAGTATAGGATTCAAAGGCAGATAAAATGCTTCTTCAAGAGCAAACTCAATGCATGAGTATTTAAAGCTGCTCAATTATCCTAGGTTTCATATGCTAATTGCGCCAAAGTGCATGAAGATAGGTTAATTTTTTTATGAATCAGTTCCAATCTCTTCTCTAACTGAGAATCGTAACAATAAAGCCAAAGTCTATTAAATTTTTCGGAGCTTTTTTTTTTTCACTGAATATTTATTTTAATTTCTTAATGGGCAGCGCAGTATTGGTTCTTAACCATTGCAGACCCCAGAAATTGGTACCAATTCTTTCAGCGGCACCACAATGAGCGTGGTACCATTGCCGCAATTTTTGACGCTCAGTTCCCCCCTAGATGGCCGCACCTGAGCTCTAATTCATGCAAGCTGCACTAGGAATTGAATTTAGCAGAGACTATCCACGCCAAACGGATGCTCATGGGATATTTAACAAGCCGCGTGATCATACGACATGGGCGCTGTCGATTTTCTGGATCTTGAAAATGCATCGACTTGGGCCAGGTTTGATCCTGCGAACATGGGCGTACGAGACCTGCGCCTTACCATTACGCCACCCTGCCGGCTCACTGATTTTTTTTTTTTTGCGAAAAATTTTTGGATTCCGATGTTCGATATTTCGCAATAACACAACGAGGAATACAACGAGAGCATAGCCCAAGCTCATATTGCAGACTAAAAGCACATTGGAAATAAAACTCTGGCCTTCCCGGAAAAATCAAATTCTTTGCTTCTTGCGAAATGGAAGTATTTCAGTACTTCAGCTATATAATAAGCTTCTCATATTTCGTATTTCAGCTATAAAATAAGTAGCACCATATATTGTAGTGTGTCCTCTAAGCTGGTTGCCAGCCATCAAAATAGTTGAAGGTGATGTACCGATGAAGGTGATGATGTGCAACAAACGTAGTAAATTTCTATTAAATGGGAATCGTTTTCATCACTATGAAGTTAATAGGGTTCTCATTTCTCGTGATTATAGTTCGTTTTCAACCAATTGAAAATGAAAACAAGCGACAAGCGAAGCAAGAGACACAGACTTAAAGAAACAATCAATAAATCGTCTTTTTGACCTACATTCATGCATAAAAAGCGCAAATAAAGTGACACCGACAGTTGAAAAACAATTTTTTCTTTAATTTGTTTAAGTGAAAAGAGTTGCAATATACAAACGTATGTGTATTTATAACTTTCGAAAAAGGTTTAATGGTAAAGTAAAGGGGGAAAAATTGTTCTCCGAGTCCCCCCCCCCCCATATTTTAACTCAAGTGTCCCCTTCACTTTTTGGCCTACTTTCCCGTAAAAAGTAAAAAATAAATAAATGAAGCGTGAAAGAGGGCTTAAGGTATTGTAAAAATATTGTTAAATGTAAAGAAAAGTCAGAAATAAGTGAAGTTAATCAAATGAAGATTGCAAAATAAAACATTTGAAAGTAGGGTTTTGAGGTGGGAAAACTGTGTGTTTGTCGGTCTATCTGTCCCCCCTTTAATAACTTTTGGGGGAATTGTCCGATTCGAAAGATTTTTTTTTGCATTCGAAAGGTCTTGCCGAGGACCTTTACCTTTTGATTTGAACAATTTTTGTTCAGTTTTGAGCAGTTCAAAAAATCTTTACATTAGCGCCTATGGCCAGAAAGGAAGCAATTATGCAAACTCTGGGCAAAAGATCCAAGTTTATATGAAGAAGGTTATTGGAAGCAGTTCTCGGCGTGAAATATTTTTTGATTGCAAAAATTTTTGCTCATTTATGAACAGTTAAAAAAAATCAACATTTGTTCCTATGGGGAAATTTCAATCCTATATAAATCCTGATGTATCAGACATATTTGCTTGGATCAAACTTTATCGGAGAGATGTTAGACCGTAGAGCATGTACCGATGCGAAGTTTAACCAGAACTGAACGAGCCCATTTTCCTATGAATGTTTTTGATCGGGATTTTTTAGGATATTTCTGAATGAATGAATAAATGAAAGAATGCATGAATGAGTGAATAAATGAATAAGGAAAAGAATGAATGATTAAATGAGTGATTAAGCGAAAAAAATAATTAAATGAGTGTATAAATACATGAATGAGTGAATGAATATGTATTAGCCGTTGAAAAGGGTATATTTGAAGTAGTTATGAACTAAAGCTGAACGAGAAAAAGAGAGAGAGAGAAAGAGGTACATAGCTAGATTATAAATTTGAAGTTGGAATATAAGGGAAAGTAGACTCGTACAGTTCTAGACAAAACTTCTTGTTTCATTTTAACTCAAGCTTATGTCCATTTTGTTATGTTCGCATATGCAAACGCCCCCCCCCCCCCACTCTTTCCCCCCAGGACAACACTAATGCTTAGAAAGGATGATGTTGATTAAATGTGGCCAATGGGAAAATTGATTTTTCAGTAACATGGCATGAAGTCAAAAGATTGTCACTTAATATTTCTCTTTAGCTTACCTGTCATTCGTGGATCATTTTAGTAAGAGAATCGATGGGAAAACTTAAATATTGTATTACACGGTCTTAACATTTGACGAAACGAATGCACACAGAAACTAGCGTGACGACATCCATCCCAATGAATAATTTAAAACATTATTACTTTCCGATTTGATCGTTTCTACTACATTTATAACGGACTCAAAAGCGTTATTGACTGAATTCAAAATTTTGCATCACAATGACATTTAGTTGAGTCAAGTAAGAAGAACAAAAAAACTCTGTCGAAGCAAACACGGTAAACGAAAGGGATTAGGTATGAGTGACAAAACTACTAAAATTATCATAATGGTGAAATTAGAGAAAAATAATGATCGTGTTTCCACTGAGTTTGTTCATCAAAAATATTATTTTCTGGCCACTTTTCCCTTTAGAATCATTTTAGAAATACAAAATATGCGTGTGGGTTTCATATGAATATTGCATACATTTTAACCCATCTAACTTTTATTTAACAAAACGTTTGATTTGCTATGGTCACTGAGCGAATCAGTTGTGTTCCTGCAAAAATAATTCCAAAATTCTATGTTTTGGGAAAGTTGTAATGCGTAATTCAAACCTTTACCTCTAAATTGTTCATAAAAGGCTAGATTTCTATGAATTCTAATAAAATATTAATGATAGATAATTTATGACTATATTTTAACAGACAATTATAAATTCACATATTTTTTAACGTATTTTTTAAACTTGAAAAGCGTGAAAACTTTTTTATACGAAATTGAGAATTTATAAACAAACATTTGCTTTTTTTTATAAAAATTTTGAAATTGTTTCTTATTTGTCGCAAAATACCTTTCCCATTGGTAAAATATATTTTTGTAATATCTACTCCTACTGCATTCATTACTGAATGCAAAAGTTTATCTTTTTCTCAATAATATCTGTATAATAAATTCATCCAACTTTCTACAATATATGAAATCAAATACTTTATTTTCTTCACATAAGTCGGTTCAATTTTTTTTTGGTTTTGAGTTTAAACTCATGTGGTGTTTTTTATTTATTTATTTATTGATTATTTTTTTTGTTATTTTTTTTTTTTTTTTACTATTGTTCGTTAAGATTTTTAAAAAACTGAAAAAAAAAAAAAAAATAGGATGGTTTCCAATTTAATAATGTCTTCTGCTCTGCTAAAGTTATCCATTGGATTATTATTGATAAAAACTCCTTTGAAAAAATCAAAGTGATTTCTATGTCTTTCCACAGCAACAAAGCTTCTGCAACAAGACTTGGAGTTTGGAACTGTTTTATCTCCGGTAATAAATACCATCGTATTATAAAAACAACTATATTTTCTCAGAGATAATTTAGTTACAAGTCCAAAATCTAATAATGAGAACACAGTCATTGTTGCCAATCTTAATAACAAAAAGTCCTGTTTCCAAAACTTACTTTAATATATTACAGGAAGCTAAGCAGTTTTGGTTGCCAGAGACCACCAATGGCCCTAAGTAAGATTTTGACTATGCATTAAAAAGATTTGCCTGCTGATTGAAAGCTATAAATTGACTATTTTATTCTAAGATAAAGTTTTCACATTTTTATTTCTCGGCAGAAGAATTTGTATATGGATTGGATCGGGTCACAATATTCCCAAACCAGCACGGTTGTTTTCACGAAGTTTCTGAATAATATTTTAAATTCAACCAACCGCTACCATGTCTACTATTAAACTAACTATTTTCTAACTTCTATTTCTTAAGTGTCTAATGATAACTAAGCATCTTACTTAAGGGCATTCCATCATACTTCAGAAGAAATATTCTTCAATATTTAATTTAGCAAACTGACAACCTTTTCGCTTAACATATATACTCTCTCAGAAACACATGCTAAAATCTCACGAAACTTTCGTCGCATTTGACGAAATGGCTTCGTGAAAAATGCTCCGAGTGAAACTCGCGTCAAATTGGCGAAATTTGAGCAGCAACTTTTTTAAGTCAAGTGATTGCGCGAGGAAAGAATCGTTGAAAATGACGTAATTTTCTTGACGATTCAAGAATCGTGAAAAATGAGAGTTATATTTCTGAGAGTGTAACTGCTTGAGAATTAACTTTCTACTTGCTTTTTAGTGCCAATTTGTTTTTAATTTAAATGCATCAATTGCAGGCTTTAATAGGATTTAAATCAAATTATTAAAAGCTCTGTAATTGAAAATGCAATGAAACCACAAATATAAATTCAAAAAGTTTAGAAACTGAAACAAGGTAACGTATTTGAGGCACAGGCATAGAGTATTTGACAAAATAGTACACATTGGAAATTTATAGAAACTGATATACTGTACTTGAAGTGCAGGTTTATTGTGTTTGAGACAAATGTCTCAAACGCAGTAAAAGCAAGCTCAAAGTTCTCTTTGAATTTTTTTCATTCTACTGGTATCGAAGATGTTTCAACTGCATGGATTTTTCATACGGCATGTCAAACCGATTTTTTCTTTCAAGTATGCAAAAAAAAAAAAAAATCTACTAAAGGGCGTTTTTACTATGCGTTTTTAGTTTATTGAAAATAATAGTCGTATAAAATATTCATTGATCTTTGGTACACACAAAAAGGTTCCATTCAAATGCGGATTTGTTCATTTTCCTTTCTCTCTTGCTCGCTTTTTCAAATGTTCATGCTTTAAGTGACAATTCCATAATGTATTAAAAAAAGCTGCGATGCTTCTGTATACCGATACATCAATTTAAATTTTATTAACTTAAGTACTCTAACATTTTAAAGGTTAATGAGATCAAAAATTCTGCTGGAATTAGAGAATAATTCTTGTGCAAATGAAATTAAAATAATATATCGACATACAGTGTATCATTACAATATGTAAAATCGAGAGGATACCAAATGTTACACTCTTTTTTTTTCATGAAACATCTTATAATTACTTTTAAACGTAAATATGGAGATTTATATGAATGGATCGCCTTGCGCTAAATCTTTTTGAAAATGTGTGTCTGTGAATAGACGCACTGAAACTGCTATGTATTTCAGTTTTGCACTTAAGAAAAAGAGAACAAAAAATTTGTGTCTGAACGTACGATCTGAGATTTAAGTGCGCGAAAAGGGGGGTCCAACGGAAGGAAAAGGGAAACAGGACAGTTTCCGACTATTTATCTTACCTGCGCGGCTCGCTTGGAGATGAAGTCCGCATTTTTCTTGTAGAGTGGCCCGAGTCGTAACTTCCGTTTCACTTTCTTCTCCATGCGCGTTTCCAGCGAAAAGCGCGCGCCCGCCACAACTTTCGCACTCTCCCAAAATAAGGAAACACGATCGAAAAGAAAAGCAAAAGAACGGGGGAATACCTGTGTATGTCTGTCCTTTTTGGAATATTGGAGGGTGTGGTCTGAGTAAGAGAGGATCGATACCGATGAATCTACCTGTAAAAAGCACTCCCCCCCCCAGAATTGCCTTGGATACCGTGATTGTGACATTGGCCGGAAAGGGTTCGGTCTCGTGGCTCTATCCAGATACCTGAGGATGACCATGAATAGGGTGCCTATTAATATGTGAGAAGCATGTTCCCGCCATGCATGGGGACGCACTGTTTTCATATTAGAGGTTCATCATTTTGTTTTTGTTTTTATTCAGTTACCACTTACCGCAACATGAGATAACACTAAGATATAGTTTCTTTCTAGCAAAGGCCAGAGCTAACAACATGGGTGATTCTAGGTGAAAAAACATTTTTGGAACTCCACACAAAATTATCGGAAAATAGAGGCAATTTAACACGTTCACGCCGGGGCAAATATCTACGTTTTTCCGCGTGAGGCGGGACTGTCTTGTATCCTTAATTTTTACGCTTCGTAAAGGCCTTCGAATTTTTATATATAATGGGTCACGCCGCCCCACAGAAGTCAAGTGTGACACACCGGTGGGTCACACCGACGTAAACGTGTTAAGTAAAAATAAGTGTTAAGTATATATATAAGTTTAAAAATAATCCTTCAAGCAATTGAATGAAAGGTCTAATAGTAATACCAGAAGTCTTTTTGTTTCCAGAAAAAGTTATTGTATTGAAAGTTTTTAAAGTGGTGCAAAATATTTTGCTTGTCTGAAGGTAGAAAGAAAACTAGATATTAATTGTCAGAAAAATCTTAAGATTAATAAATTAGAAATTTTTTGGAAAACCGTTTTCTTTCAGAACAGGTGCTCGAAAATTTTCGGCAATTTCGGAGAATTTCGGATCAAAATCACCCATGGATAACAAATCTATAGGGTAGGATGGGGTAAAATGGGTCACTTGAGAAAAAACTCAAAGTAATAGAACTTGAAATTGAAATTTTTAAACCAATATTTTTTATGTTATATTTCAATGTGTTGGCAACATTTTTCATTCTAAAAAAGTTAGGTTCTTAAATATGGCAACACAAAAAAAATATTTTTGTAATTTTTGGATGATAGTGTGCTAAACACATGGTTTACCAACTTCTGAAAATCTCTATATTTTAGCAAATAACAACCCAACTTTAAAGTATTTCCGCACAAAGAAACTTTGGAGAATAATTACAGCTGAGCATGTAAAAAGAAAAAATTAAGTACTGAATTTTTTACACCAGTTTTTCTTGGATGGGGTAAAATGGGTCATGGTTAGGCTTAGCTAGTTCTATTCCATTATTGTTTTAAAATTTACTCTGCTGCCCCTCACTGCAGAAAATTCCTAAATTTAAACAGTGTACGTTGTATATTTTGTTGAAATGAAATTTAAAAAAAAAATTGAATGTTTTCCCTAAAAAAGATCATGTTGATGTGGTAGAGAGAAGTGATGTTGTTGAAGTGTTATGTGAACCAATCTAGAACAATATTATTTAAAAATTTCAATGTAATTATAATTCATAATGTTGCTAAATATATTACAAACTTTTCTTTTCAATTTCAAAGTAATAAATAACTGTTTTCAGCATTATTTTGCATTATGACCCATTTTACCGCACGATGGAGTAAATCAGGTCAAAACTTTATAAGCTCAGTTAAACTATTTAATAATTAAAAAATAAATATTAAAATGACATAAAATTGATCTAAAGGAGTTCAATGTTAAGATGCAATCGAAAAGAAATGGGAAGTGTTTCTGGTTTTGTTGCTATGAAACTTTAAATATGAAAATAGCTAAAATTGACCCATTTTACCCCACTGACCCTAAAGGTTAAATGTTTGTTTTCGTGACATTAGTGTTTTGCGCAGGGAACGTGAGCAAAAGAGTATTTTCCAATTCCTTCACTCCGTGCTCCGAAATGCTGTAATATGAATATTAATAATCAGCTTTCTTTATTTAATTGAATAATTGTATTTATGTAGGAAAAGTAAATTAAAACGTGTTTATAGACAATTTATTTTGCAAATAAAATATCATACTTCGTTTTTTGTTGTTGTTCTGTCAAAGCTAATTTTATTGTGGAAAAACTTAAAATTTTTATTGTCTAAAATAAGAGAAAATGAAAATATATATTGACATTTAAAAAAATAATAAAGGGACTTTGTGAACAAGTAAACTGTAGAAAATTATTGCACGTAATTAAAGCACAAATGAGCACTAAAATGCAGACATATGTTTCGGGATTGCTTGGAATCCCATTTTCGATGCAATAGTGCAACTTCTAGATGCAAAATCATTCAAATGAATCCAAAAAGGGATTCCAAGCAATCCCGAAACATATATCTGCATTTAATGCTCATTTGTGCTTTAATTACGTGCAATTATTTTTTAGTTTATGTTTGACATTTATTTATAAACAACATGAGGCGATAGTGACAATAAAAATAACGAAAAGTTATTAATTTACGACAGGTATGGACAGGATTTAAACATGAAATTATATGCATGGTTAAAATAACAGAAATTAAATACATGAAAATAATTTATTTCAATTCAGGTCCAGTTGCGCACAATGCTTTTATTAAATCAAAATGCAAGGACTATCAGAAAGCATAAAACTAAACAATATGTGAGTAGAATAAATAGATGATTGCTAGAAACAATCTACAATGAAGATCCACTTTTTATAGTTCTCGGATTGCAATAGTTTTGCCTTAAAACAGTGAAATTTAAGAATGTTTTGCAAGACTACCAATCTTACATTATCAAGTTAATAAACGTCAGGAAAGTGCAGAAGATATTTATCTCAAACGTGTACCAGATAAGGAAAATGTTGTTTTATTAAATAAGTAAATGCAACACATTAAGTGGTTTGCTTCTTTATTGCTGTATTGTGCACGTAGCTCCCATATTCATTACGGTGCCCCGTTCCCAGATCATGTCACGGGCACTTTCCATTTTTATCGAACTTAGAAATAGGTGCATAAAATTAAGTTATAACCTCCTTTTTTTCATTCTCGGCCCCTTTTTGGTCTGTGTTCTATTGCTGTGGTGCTACTAGCAGCTCCAATGTGGGAGTCATGATTGTGAAAGTTCAGATCACACTCTTTACTGAGAACCCTTAAAAATAGCTTTAAACATTTTAAAAAATGAATCAACCTGCTCTACAGGAGTCTTTGTCTGCTAAAAACAATATTTTAAAAACAAAAATATTTTAAAAAGTCTTTAACTGGGAAACACAGTGTAATTGAAGTACTTTTACACAAATGCATAATTTTCTCAAATATCTGAGGTCGACGTAATTCTGAGAAACGGTGAGGTTGTGGAAAATCATGCTAAGCTAACGAAACACACTTGTTTGCAGTCTGAATTAAAGAAACCATCCGTTCTTATTGATTAATATAACTGAGCATAGGCTAATCAAAAAGCCTGAAATTTTAGTATAAGTTTCCTTCTTTGGTTCACGAACAAATATTTACTTATTGCTCTTGGAACAAAAGTGTTAGATCAATTTCGGTGATCTTTTAAGTCATCGCTTCCACAGAGCGAGCAGCGATCGTGACTTCTCGTTGACAGTATTTTGCAAGGGGAGGGATTCCTGAATACTTCCTCTCATGCTACCATCCGTGGACCTGCAATCGTATTCAGGTTCCTCCACTGTACGATTTGTATCGATTGCTTGATCATCGACGTAGAGTCGACACTCAGTGTATGATTCGTTTTCACTGTCCAACAGTTCGTCGTCATCGTACGTTACAGACGAATAAGTCTCTAAAAGTCTCCAGCTATAGTCCAAGCACCAAGCGTCGCGGAGTTTCTTCACGCAAATGCAAATGACAATCACGAAGAAAGTCGTGACGAAGAAAGCGATCACTCCCAAGACGACGTATTCATCGAAGACGGTGTTTGCTGAGGCATCCGTGGCACTAGTACTAGGAGCGGAAGTTACATTTCCGGGCACAACACTAGTACCTAAAAACATTTTTGGAAACTTCCCATCAATTGTTATGCAATAATATATTTTAAAAATAATAAGAGAATTTAAAAATATCACTTCAAAAGAAAAAGTTTGGTTAATGTTGGCAATGAAAAAACAACTTTATGACTTTCTCAAAAATAAAACATTTCTTCAAAAGCTGCATGTCGGTTGAATAAGTTATTCTTTAATTTAAACTTAAAGTCAAAATTGAAATGTTTTTAGAAAAATTGTATCAAAAATGGAATTTTTTCCTGTTTAATTTTTTATCAGTAAAAATATTCGTAAACGATGCCTATAAGATGCTTTTTATATGTATACATGTATAATTCTAATATTACTCGATATTGAAGCAAGTATTATGTCTCAATTTTTTAACAAAATTTCATTATATACATATCTTTTCAATCAGTTACGGGCCAAAAAGCGGAAAATTCCATTTTCCACCGCAACCCATTTTTTGCATTTTCCTGTTAAATTCCCAGTAAATATAACGTAACATCTTCATAGAAAACCACATGTGAAAAAATATGTCATTTTACCATGACTTAAAGTTGTTAAAAAATTCAGTTCGAATATCTTGTTTATCCCCCTGCAAAATGGTTTGAAATTGAAATTACCTAAATATTCTAGAAGAGTAACATACTATATTCTAGAAAAGTAAAATGAGCGTAATTTTGCTGAAATTTTTATTTTATTACGACATTGAATAACATAAGAGCGACATTAACAGTAATAACTATTTAAAAGTGCATGTTAAAGAATAGTAATTGTTATCAATTACAAAGCAGCGACAACAATCATATTTATTTTGAGAAGAACTTGAGTTGCAGTGAGACGAATGATTAGTCAATAGAGAAAGTGATAGAAAGTAAATATTTATGTACAAAATTTATGTATTTATGTATAAATACAAGACTAAAGAAGAGAAGACGAAAGAGATAGGAATTATAGTGGAATAAGTCACAGAGCTTGATAAAATATGAGTGAGTAATAAATTAGTAGATTAAATGCAATCATTTTGACTCTAGCCGAAATAGAGGAATGTGTACTAATTTGACAATTATTTTTTTAAAAGGGGGGAGGGAGACGAGATAATGACCTTAAAAGAAAGTGAGTCAAGCAATTTGCATATCATTCTTCTGATTGTACTTTGTCGTCAAGATTTAAAACACTTATCAGAATATCAGAACATTGATCTTCAGATAATGCAATAACATTCACTTTTTATTAAAACACTTAAAGATTCAAAAAGTCGGACATTTAGTGACATTTATTCAACAACTTTAGAATCAGCACTCACAGCCATTTACATGTAGAATACTTTTGGAAATAGAGTTCAATTTACAAAAAAAAAAAAAAAAAAAAAAAAAAAAAAAAAAATGTATTGATTCACTAAGAATAATAAATGATGACTTATTGATTTAAGAAACTTAACAAGTTTTTTTTTTCTTGAAAAAAAAAGTTCATGTAATAAAATTGAGTCTGTTTATTAAATTTTATGAAAATTGTCATGTAACTCCAATCATCACATGCATTTCCAGGGATAGTAGCTAATTTTTAAATGAAGTGAACGACATTTTCAATATTTTGCTCCATTTGCAAATGACTTAGATTATGTTTCAGTTGATGCGCAATTTTGATTCGCTTATTGTTCTCGGATGAGGGGAATGAACTTTACAGAGCAAGTTTTCTAAATACACCCCCCGTCATAGAAAATCGAAAAATACATTTGTTTTAATAGAAACGTTACTTTAACCTAAAGGAAAAATTTTTTATTAAAGCATAATTATACCAACAGTTTCATTTTAAATGTTTCAAATGTCTATTTCATTGCTATTCAAAAAATATGTGCTGTTAGCAAAAAAAAAAAAAAAAAAGAATCCAGTGCTTGTAGCAAACTTTCTTAGGTGGAAAATACGATCAAATGTTGTGTGAACTTTGTTAAACTTTTTGGATGAAAAAAAAATTAAGTAAATTCAAATGACCAGCTTTTCTTAGATTTAGAAAATAAGTCTACAAATTTGTTCAGATGTCACTATTATGAATTGAATTTGGACAAAAATTCAGCACTTGTTTAATGTGAAATCTATTCTACTATGCGAACATGTCTAAAAATCTACTTTTAGGTATTTTAACGCAAATATAATATAGAAGTTACATCACACATGTCGGAAAAGAATTGCAACAAATGTTATGAAACGTTTATAGTTGAACACATTCTTAAAAACATATTTGTGTTTTCCTAACATTTTTACGTGTTTCAATAAGTTAGAAATTATATATAGGTATTTTTAATTTTGATCTTTGAGAAACATACCTTTATCATTAAAATTACTCTTTCAAGGAATTTTTGTAGCGAGAAGAAATTGACTTTAACTACTTACATCAATAATGTAGAATAATGTAATGTAGAATTCTAGAATGATAAGTTGAAATTGCAGAAATAGAATCAATAAACTTTAAACAGGAAATGAGATGAATAACTATTACTAAAGGACCTTAACAAATAAAATTATTAATCAACTTATTCAGAGAAAAATAAAATTCTAAAATGTGTTAAGGTAAAAAATAAGAGGTCTTTTTTGAGTCGGAATTTCTTTCTCTCCTTTTTTTTTTTTAAATTTGGCATTAAAGAAATACTAACGAAAAACGGATCTGCAAAGCTTCCTGGAAACTATTCTAAGACACACAATGGCTTTAAAATTATGAAGAATTTCCGACTATATATATATATATATATATAAATATATATATAAACAATTGAAATTAAAAAATAACCTTTTTTAAAAAATCTTGTTAAACTTTCTTAAATATTTAAAAGCAAGTATAAATATGTTTTTGAGATTTTTCCAAGAATTTTCAAATTGCAAAACGAATGCTGTAATAATTGTACAACTGTAAAAAACCTAAAACTTTTAAAGGTTCCTTAAAGTAATATTTTAAAATAAATATTCTGACAATTGCATTGTAGAACTGCTGAAAATATCCATAATTTAAAATGTTGAAAGCAAAATTCGATAAAGCATTAGTAACTACAATGAAATGTAAAACGTACGTAGTAAAAATTATGCAATTGAAAAAAATATACTTAAATATAATAAATCTTTTACTTACCATTTTGAAGTATTTCCGAAGTACCCATTTCTTTTCTTTGCGAAATGAATATCATATAAACACACAATATAATACCAAGAGTAAACATTCAATCAATCGCTCTACATTTTGTCTAACAACATCGCTTCAGAGTCAAACTATCAAGTAGAGGAAGCAAGTGGTTTGCAATGTGCTCTTCTCAGTTTGTATGAAAGACGTAAAATTTATGAGGGACTCATAACAGAAATTTCAGATGTAGTAAGTAAATAATGAGTTTCCCCAAGCACAGAAAAACTTCTTCTTCAAAGTTACAGTCAAAATAGAGATATTTTTGGAAAAAGAAATAGCATTTTATCTGCTAATACACAGAAATGTGTTTTTTATATTCAAATGCATTTGAAGCAAAACATTAGAATCAGTTTGTAGAAAAACCGCCATGCTCCGAATCAAAAACTTCTTGTAAAACGGGATTATAGTTTTCGATTAAACGTCCTTTAAATCAGAAAGTAATTCACCAGAAGTCTGATACTTGCTTAAAAAAACATTTATAGAATTTACAGTAATTGGAATTCGTTAGCGAACTACAATTACATTCGCCTGCATTCTTCCTTAGCAGTCAGAAAAGCATCTATTCAAACGTTTATCTGTATTTGTTTGTGATAATCTCTCTCTTTCTGATTACCATTATCAAACTGTAAGCATAAAACGTGGATGATGATTCTGAAATTCAAATAACTTTTGTCTGTTAACAAAGAGAAAACATGATTTTAGTTTACTGAATATACTACGCAATTGTCGAACGCCATCCTTGTTTTTCATCCCCCTCACGTGTTTATAACTGTTATCTCGCTTTTTGTCGTCACAGAGATAAGAGATGCACGTCAGCGACCAGGAAAACGTGGAAAATCAGGATATTTATTAATTTTGCCCCTGATTCGATGAGAAGAGAATAAATAAGCATTTGCCACATAAAAAGGGAAATTCTTAAATGTGAATTAAATGAGAAGAGAACTAAATTTCTGAGATCAGGCTGATAATTCCTCTATAGATTCCACAGATATTCTCTATATATTTTAGTCGTTCTTCCTACATTCTGAATGAGTGTTGTAAAAGTTAGGTCACGTGACATTGCGTCTTAGTTATTTTTAGTTTGGCATATTCCTTACCTATCTTTTTTCCAAGTAATAAAAGAAAAAAATCCTTTTTCATAATTTTCCATTTCATTCTGCTTTTACGTTTTATTTTATTTGCACGTTGAGTTGAGTTTCTCAAAAATAATATGAAATAGAACATTTTTGATCAACACAAATAAATTATAAAAAAATACATCAGGAAAGTCCCAAAATTAATTCATAACTGTTCTCTCTCACGCCCTTTTTTATTATAATTGTAGCATCAAATGTTAAATAGTTTGTAGCAAATGTGCACAAAAAGCGACACAAAAACAAGCACTGGATTTGTTTGTGTAAATACTAATAAATTTTATTCAGAGATCACACACGTATGTACATTCACATATTCTGTCATGGGAATGCTGTACTTTATATGTAATGAAATCACTAACATATTAAAACTGAATTTAAATATGAGACGGGAATGTAACTAATACCCTTGCTCGTACTCAGCAGCCACGAGGAAAGTAAAGTTCAGATTTCAAGAAATATAACATATAAACCCTAAATTGTATATATCACAAAAATTTGCAATGAAAATTGAAGACTGGTGTTTTGAGATAATTTTTTTTCTCTCCAAATAAAAGCAGTCACGTATAAAAGAAAACTCTGAGATTTGCACATAGAGTTCTCTTAACCACAACAAGACATTGGTGACAGCAGAGGCGAAAATCGAACACCATGAATAGGGGAGACTGGGGTCCATCGTAACATTTTGAACTTTTTGCGAAATATATCTCCACTGCTGTCCAGACGGAGCAGTAGCTTCGAGTACCAGCTCTTAAACAATGAGCAACAATTCCATAGTCTTCTTTTGAGAATTGACTGAGAAGAGATGTTTTTGTACTTAAACTAAAATTATTCCTCGGTTTTCTTTCCGTCTTCTTCCTCTAAATCATAGGTATGTGTACATAAGCCAACTTTTTTTACAGAATTTCATTGCGTTTGTCGTATTACAACTGCGTACAGTTTAAACTTTATAATTGATGGTTGTTTAAATGATTGACAGATTAAGCTTTAAAAACATCGATATTAATTTAATTGCAATATAAAAACTCTCTTATTTATGAGCAGAATTGTAAAATTTGCTACATTTGATGCCCGGCTCCATGAATAGATTTATTGTATTTAAATTAAGCATGGAATAAAAAATGAATTTAAAATCAAAGTATCATAACAAATTACAGCAATATGAATTGATTGCAAAATCTTACATAGAAAATTTTACGTCAAATATTTTTTTATCCGTTCACCTTAAAAACATTTTAATGCGTCAGATTTTTTATTCGATAAGTTTTGTTAATTGTGATTTGTTTTCATCTATTACATACAGCTATGTCTAAACAAAACAAATAGACAGGACAGAAAATCAACCCTGTTATATGCTTTAAATAAAATCGAAATTCCTCTTAGAATTATTTACCAACATAACTCCAATTCTTAGAAAAGGGGTCTTCAAAACACGTCACCTAGTCATTTGAATTCGTTCATAAAATATAAAGTCAGCATGAAATGTGACAGTAATTGTTAAAGCATTTCTTTGTTTAATTTCAACTTTTTCGGTAAAAATAAATGTGTTAAAAAAATGTTTTAGAAAGGCTAATTTTCAAGTCATATTTGATAATCGGAATATTACTTGATAGTGTAGATTGCCTTGAATATCAGAATGACGACATTGCAAGCAATTTTCATCACTGCGCAAGCGATGTTGCAGATTTCGTCCATATTCGTGTCCAGTCTTGATTGGATCAATCTGGCTGAAATATGCAGCCGCGCTTGCATGGTGAAGAAAATTGCTGGTAATGTTGCCACTCTGATATTTAAGGCACTTTAGATAATAATCAATTCATTACTCTAATTTGCTTTTCTTGCTTTTAGGCATTCAGCGGCTACTCGAATTTTGCATATTACGGAGAATGTTTTGCTTATATTTTATTTCGTTTAATTTTTCTAAAATTTTCTACATTATTACTTTAAAAATCATAATATATAAATGAACACATTTAATAAATGAAAAAAATTATTTTTAAAAAGTTTTACTTCTTAAATTTAGTTTACTTTTTTTGTGCAAAATTATCATAAAATCAGTATTAGCATTGCTGATCCAGTGCTGCATTTTGCTTACTTATAATTTTCTTTAAAATATGTTTCTGTCAAATGATATTTAGTTGAATTTATAAATATTCTATTGAAGGTGTAATTTACTTTAAGAACTTTTTGTCAATTGGCATCTTACCAACGATTGAAGTTGTAAATGCTTTTCACAGCGACCGACTTTAACTGTAATCGAGATCCCGAATTATGGATTTGAGGATTATAGAGCGTTGTCTAACAATGTACTTTGTTCTTAGAAAGATGCGGTCCTCCGGTCTCTCTGCGTGTCCTCAACTGCGTTAGAATAGCTTGGAGGAGGTTCCTCTTGAGGATCATTGCTGGCGTTTTGTCTCTTGAAGAGCCTTGACCAGAGTGTCGTTGCACTGTCCTCTGTCTGCACGACCGCCGAGTACTCGGGTGGATTGTCATCGGGGGGCCTCCAGTCGTCTCCAATGAAAGCCAGATTGCACACTCCATTGGATAATTCCAGTTCTGGTGTTGCAGGTGGGCGACGAGCAAGGATCCACCTCACCAAAAAGTGGTACACCAAGTGTATGACAACACCGAGTCCGAAACCACCAAGAAAAGACATCCCCAACAAGATCGCATTCTCTTTCTGCCTGGATTGATCGGGCTGAATCCCCAGAGTTTCGTTATCCCAGATGACGTCATCCCGGCGGGAGACTGTGGTGTGGTAAGTGACCGTGGCGTTCATCTCATCTTACGAAAATAGAAAATAATAAAAAATTAGCAATCAAAACAGCAAATTTCATTATATACATTTTAAGCTTTATTGTACCGTTTATAACTTGCACTGATTTTTTTTTCGCTTTTCCCGACATTGTTAATCATGATCCGCTGTTGATTTGCAATCTTTAAAATTTGAAAGCAATTAACTGAGATTTTAGTAAAATCAAAATTTTCCATAAGGTCAGATCATTCGTTGATTTGATTAAGAGTAGATTGTTGTCAGCTTTGAGTTGAATATAGACAAACATCCAGAATAGGAATAGTGATCTTCAAACTTTACGTCGAACTGAAGAGACGAAATGACCGAATCGCAATAAAATAAACATAAATAATGTAAGAGTTAAATGGTGAAGATCAGGTTATTTAAGTGCAAGTTGCAAGTAAATTTTAAAAAAATTTTCTCTTATCTTGCATTTTCTAAATTTTATGGAGGAAAAGACCAGAAAAGAAAAATGTGTTGAAAAAAAATATATTAATAACTATGGGGTCATTTATAAATGATGCCACGCTTCGAGGGGGGTCGATATATTGTAACAGTTTGAAGACAAGCGGAGAGGAGGGGTAGCAAAAAGCGTGACATCACACATTTTAGTTAAAATAAAAACATTTAAAATCAGCAGAATAAATATTTTTTCATTATTTATTTATTTTAAAATTTTTTTTTGTTTTGTTTTCTCAATGATTTCATTTTCAATCAAAAATATCCATGCTGATTAAGGTTTAAATTAACTTCTAGTTAAGAGTTTAAATTTAAAAGGAAATCCTCTTTGTCATGTACACTTTTAAGACAAAACAATGCGGGGGAATTCGAGAGACCAATTTTTTCTACTGTTATATACTAATTATTATTATTATGCATTTACTTTTTGTTGTATACCTTCGCCTCATTTTATACAAGTTAAATACACACATAATCGTTGTCAGTGTTACGCTCATAAACGTCATTAAAAATTCAAAAATAAAATTGGAATTGTGATCCATAACGTAGTGCATTGTTTCTGAACTGCAAGTTCATGCGCTTATGAAATATAGCATGACATCTGACAAAAGAGGGTAGGGGATGTTGAAGTGTGACATTTTGCGACAAAAGGGTGAGGGAGTTCAACTACATTGAAAAAAAGTGTGACATCATTTATAGACCGCCCTTACTGTATTTAATGCTGTTTCAGATTTGAAAAAAAAAAAAAACATTTATGATATTAGGCTTTTAACACAATGCTAATTTTAGATATTATAAAATTTTCAACAAAATGCGTGAAAGTTAATTTTACTGTAAGTATTTTGAACAGTTCCAACTTGAATACTTCAAATGAGATGTGGTAATTATTTCATTTATTTCATTGATGAATTAAATGATATAAAATTTGAGAGAAAGAGAGAAAGCATATAAAAATATTTAATTTAAAAAGAATTGTAATTAGCAGTTGCTTTTTTTTTCTTTCTAAAAACAATTAACACTTTTAGCGAATCGTATTTTAATTGGAAGAATAGTTCTTATTTTAAATCACAGTCTAGTTCAAAACGAAGGTTGAAGAAGCCTGCTCAACGATGCAAAACTTGCTTTTCAGTTATTCTGGAAACCATTTTTCTTTAGTAATAAAAACATTTTTAAATGAAAAAAAAATCATTATAAAAAGACAGTTCCAATGTCACAATGCAAGAACGGTATTTAAAAATGCATGTTTCTAGCATGAAACGATCGTTCCAGAACTAGCTTCCAACGAACAAAATGTTCAACAACGAATGAAATGCTTCTTGCCGGTTTTCGAACATTAAATGTCCAAATGTCATTTGAAATGGCAATGTGATTAATGCTCTTTTATGGATGTCCTCTCACTTTTTGGCAGGGGAACGACTCTTCGAAACTGTTCCACTCCATCGGTCAAGCGTCTAACGAAACAAAAATTTTCGAATGTGAAGACTGACACGTGTCTGCGTTTTAACATGAATTTATAATTGAGTTTCTGAAAATTTATAGTGGAGTTGATGAAAAATTCTAACTATCAGTTAAAAAAATAAATTGTTTACCTTTGTTCTATTATTTTGTTGCATGAACAACGTAAAAAGGTACAAATGGCAACTAGAATTGCAGTCACGTGCTTCAAAGAACCGTTTTTTTTTTTTTTTTTTTCAACGCGAAAAAAAACAATTTAATGCTCAACAAGCAAAGCAGTTATCTTAATTTTGCTTTCATTAAATTGAATTTTATGCAATTCAACATAAATAATTAATAAATATTTGACGAATGAACTGCTTCAAAGAAGAATGTGAACATACATGACTTTCAAACTTTCTTTTTGAAATACTTAAATAACACATGTCTGAAATTCTAATTGTTAGTTGTGTCTTTTTAGGTTGCTTATGTCCGTAAACTAACAATTATATTTTGATTGATATGAAATGCACTTGGAGTTGCAAAACAATAAGAGTTTTGAGAGGTAAAAAATAAAACCTGGGAAATTTATGGAAAAAACTCTTAAGAATCTAGGAATTTTGAAGAAAAAAAATAATGTTTGATTTTTTCTTAATTACAGTTTTGTTTTTCTTGTCTTTTCTTTTATTTATTTTTCTTTTGTTTTAAATTACGGGGGAGGGGGATTTTTCTTGAGTTGAGTTCATTAAAAACGGATTTTGAGATTCAATAAAATAAATAAGTAAATAAATAAAGTAAAAAAAGTTTTTATAACAATAATAGTTTAATTTCGAGGAAGATGCATTATCTACTAAGAAAATTCTTGATTAATATTTTATTATATTGTTAAGCTTTACATATTTGGAACACAAAAATAAAGTAAAGTTGCATTCCTCTTGTAACAATTATGCGAGTGGGATTTCTTTTAATGCAGCGTTTCCCAACCGGTGGTTCGCGAACCACTAGGGGTTCACGGGGTGTAGATAGGGGGTTCGTGAAAATAATATTGCAATGGCGGAATTTTTAATTGCTGACGTGAAAGAACAGATGAAGCACTAAATTTATATACGCATTAGGATGGAGTGCAAAAATGATCATTTTAAATAAATTGTTTTCCTGATAATGCAGCTGCGGGCTGACATAGGAAGCATTCGTACAAAATTTGAAATGTACATACTTTTACTGCTACATAATATCGAAAATTTGAACCTCAAAGTAGTGTCGAAAGTTATTCATTGATTTATTTTAAAATTTAAACGTTTGTTTCTCCTTATTTTTTCTCGTTAGCACGAAGAAAAAGTCGGAAATATTGATTTTTTTTTCATTACAATGGCTAATTTTTTTTATATACAGACCTCAAGGTGGAAACGGAAGATAGTTATTCAATAATTTTAAATTTTGTACTCACATTTATCACACTTTATTTCCAACTTTTCAGAATTTTGTATATTTCAACCCGAAAGTGGAACCGAGCGATATCCATCGTTTGATTCAAAACTTTGTACGTATATTTCTCACACCATTCCATAACTTTTTCGCACTATAGGAAAATAGTTTTTAACGATATTTTTCGTGAATACATATTTTTAGTGCCCTATTAATTAATCAAAAATAACAAATAATAAAAGGTAATTTCAGTATTTATTTAAATTTAAGATACTTTGCAATTATATATTTATTTCTTGCTACGAACTATTGTGCAATATGGAAAATAAAATATACAAATAAATTTTATATTTTTGTTGCAAGTTACTAAATAAGGGGGTTCGCCATTTTCTTTCGGATCTTGGAAGGGGTTCGCAAAGAAAATAAGGTTGGGAACCACTGTTTTAATGCAATGATAATACCTTCACCTTCTTAGTATTTAGACTACCGATATCGAAAGCTTACCACAGCTCAGGGGGGAGGGGATCTTTCTGCTCGTCTGATTTATTGTGTACATAAAACAATTGTTTTTTATAACTCAAAAAATCATTATTACAGTAATCTAAGTTGCCGTTTTCTTTTATATGAGCATTCCAACCAGTATAGTGAGGATACCTTCATCGCTATTTAAATGAGAAACTGTTCTGTTTCTATGCTTTCCTTTTCACAAACACAAAAAATCAGCTACATAAATGTATTAATCGCAGACTTCAAAACGTGTTCTTAAAAAGAAAGGAAAAATCTGTTTGAAAAAGCTCGAAAATGAGAAATTGTAAAAAAGAAAAACAAAATTTTTTTTTGCATTAAATTCGCAGCAAAAAAGCCTTATTTTTCTCACTACCAAACTTTTAAATTATATGACACTTCTGTTTCTGAGGCAAAGAATTAATTCATGTATTAAAGTTGGCCGAAAGGTTTATGAATTTTCTTCCAGTGTTGCTAAAGTTGGGAAAACAATAATGATAGTAATAATTGCAAACAATAATTTTAATAATAATAATAATAAGAATAACAATGATGATGATGATGATAATAATAATAGTAATAATACTATAGTATTATTATAATAATAATAAAGCGGTCTGATATATTTCCGTAGAGTCTAAAATTAATTTTCTGATCCGTTCAAAACTGAATGAAAAATTGTTTCAATTAAAAAAGGAAATATGAGAGCGACGGTGTCTTAACCAGGACCTCCAAACAAAAATACGCTTTATAAATAATTAATTGTGAAATATGAATACGAAAAGAAAGGTTTACAGGTCAACAAATATGATTGATGCATGAGCGACTCGTTAGGATCTCTCTACGCAAACTGCAAGCTTTTAAACAGTATGTTTTTAAACAGTAACTATAACTTAGCAGCGTGGGTGTGACTAAAGAGGTGAATCGGAGAACGAGAATATTCTAAGCACATTCTCCTGAAGTTGAAATTTGGAAACAAATGGAACGCATTCCTTTTTCGAAAAAAAAGACATAAATTTTTATAAACATCACATAATAAGGAATAATATTTAATTATCCAAGCATATAAATAACATTATTTTGGGGTTTATTTAACCCTTTTAATGATAATTTCAGTTAACAGAATTTTCGCTGAGCAAAGTGAAAGATTTCGGTTAGTTCAGCGAACGATTTGTAATAAAGTAATCAAGTAAATGCTTATCAATTCCAGATTTTTAAAATGTATATTGCACAGAAAATAACTTAAAAGTTAGATGTTGCTTAAAGAAAGACAAAAGAGTCTTATTATCAAAACCAATGAGAAAAATGAAGTCCAAAACAAGACTGCTTTTAGTTCAAATGCAATTAGTTTTTGAGAACTGCACATAAAACTCAGAAAATTGTTCTTAGAGCAAATACAAATACAAAAGTGACGACCAGCAACAGGCTCAGGGTCCAGCAAGGTTGGTCCTAGTCAATTTAGCAGTACCCAATGAACATCAAGAGCTTTCTTAAAAGTTTTTACCCCACTGCAATTAACAGTCGCTTCTGGTAAACTATTCCAACTGCCTACAACCCTATTGAAGTAGTAATGTTTCCTAATTTGAAGATTAGCCTGAGATTTGAAAAGCTTAATAAATCAGTCTTACCTGTCAATTTATTCAGTCTTGACTCAATTTATATAATTTTTGAGAGTACTTATAACACTTAAAGTTGTTTGTACAATTATGAATGATCTTGAACAGCGCATGTATTTTTTTAAAGAAATGTTTAAATAATTTTAGAAAAATCTGCAAAACAAATTTTTTTAAAAAATAATAAATTGAAGTCATATTTTAAACTGATCATATTTAAAAAATCTAAGCTGCGCAATGTTGTGATTATGGGAGATATTTTCGAATGTTCTGTATCATGAGAATATTCTCGATAGTTGGCGGGAATTTTAAATCTCTGGCTGTGGCTATGTATACTATGAAAGGCAAGACTTGCAGAATGCAACTTTATATGTACATGAATATTTTTTTTCCCAAAAAAAGAAAAGGAAAATAAACTTACCCATAGTCTCAATAAATTTCTAACGAAGACTAATTTTTTAACAACACATTATAAAACTAATCACCAAACGCAAATCAATAACGTCTATGAAAAATGTGTTTGAATAAATAAATAAAATTTGAACGGAAAATCAAAAATCAGTTCTTGTTTCTAAGTCATCATTAAATTGCCGGCTAGAAAAGAAGTCCCAAACAAAAGTCACTGTATTGATTCGATTTTCAAAAAGAAGTGATAGTATTAAGGACGGGAAAATGGCTGTCATTTCGTTTGCGCTCCCAGCCAAACAATACCTTTACGAATGTTATCTCATGCTGTCGCATTTTCATATCTTTTAGTGCCGTAGATGGTTTTATCACCATTTAACTCTTTATATTTTACTCGTGCCTATCGCATTTTTTTCTCTGCCGCTTTAGAACAATGTGAGCACTTTAATCTAGTTATCTAATAATAAGGAGAATAAATGAGTCATTACAAGAGTTGAAAAAAAAAAGTTTTTCAGTTCAAGAAAAGTTATACTTTTTTCTGAAATGTGTTGCTACATTATATGCCATTTGGTGAATCACCGCCAATGAGCTCCGAGTGTTATGCCCAACCGGGGTTTTAATATAAGATAAGCGCCATCCGTTTTTGCATGAGCACCACATGGGTGGAAGAAAGACTTGGCTCAAATAGAGAGTGATTCCTCGGATTGCTCCAGATGGCTCCTCCACAGGACACCACGTTCCTTTTCAAGCCTAAAACTGAAGAGAAAAGAAAATCTCCAGTTTGCGGTTCCCTCGGAACTGGCTCTACCTACTAGGCTACCAAGGCCACAGAAATTTCAAGTAAGCATCAGGAATGCAGGAACTGGTATATCCCTCCCCTTTTTCATTTTTCCGCTTTCGCATGAATATAAGCATATTCGGTGTGCTCTTGAGTAAGGTTCACCATATTGGTTATTCGGACCCTCAATTCAAGAGCAGAAAACCCATTTTTTTGACTTCAGGACAATGTGACGTCTTCGTAATCACATCTCGAAAAAGCCTCCGTTTCTTAGGTTGTAGGAAGTATACTTGCTATCAAATCCATCAGTATTTAAAATGTTTTTAGTGACCTATTTTAATCCTCTGATTAGCAGAAACGTGTAACAGACTGTGGGCAGTACAGTTACTACCGAGTGCATTTGTAAATATAAGTAGCATATGCACCCCCCCCCCCCACCAAAAAAAAAAAAAAAAAACTTTAGGAGTAAAAACCAAATTAACTTTTTTCGATGGACTTACATAAGTCTCCATTTGAAACTTAAGTAAATCCAAAAAATACTTTCAATGTTTCCAGAACTAGAAAAAATTAAAGAGTTAACCCGTCAAACGAATAAAGGATAAATACATTTAAAAATTACTGCAAATATAAAGCACTATTGTAACCAAAATATATTATTTTAAGTTAAATAGATAATCTCTTTAACAGTTGCAGGAAATTCATCCGAGCGTTAAAGTTATGAAAAATAGTCTGTGGTGTCATTTTTCAAGTTTTAAGCTCCTATTTTGAGCTTGAAATTCTTGGTAAACGTATCAGAAAAAGAATTTATTCATGCTGATCGGACATTTGCATTACAGTCCAATGCCCAAATCAAGGGCATATGCAAGAAAACTTATAGTTTTTGTGGTCCAGAGGCATCTGAATTTTATTGAGCTTCCAGATTCGATACACTCACACACCTTCAGAAAAGGTCCTCCTAGGCCTTCTTAAAATTATTAATTTATGGGTGATTCTGAGCAACAGAAAATTTTCCGAACTTGACGTGAAATTCACGAAAAAAATATGCATTACGAATTTAAACTAAAAATTATGTAAAGGTAACTATTTGAGATAGCAGATGTTAAAATACCATGCAACTTTTAAAACAATTCAAATATTTGTAGGATGCAACAGAACTGTAACGCACGCACGCTAATTTTCAGAGAAGCACTTATTCGATGTTGGCACGCTTCCTTCCAGATTATAAGTTTTTATTTATACCTTGGTAGAAATTAAGAAAATTCAATTAAAGTATTAGAGATCTTTTAAAAGCTTATGCAAATTTGCACCGATTTCATACGGTGCAATTGAAAGAACATCTCGCAATAACGCATTTTGATTAATGCGTGTTTGATGGTGAAGGGAGAGGGAGGGCAGCTAAAAATCATTTTCTCACGCAGTAAAATATGCAATGAACGATTTCGAAGCGATAATATTGGTAAGAATTTTGCTAATAGATCAAAATGTTAAGCTTAATTTTAAAATGTCGGGAAATTACGAAGAACAATTTTTAAAAATCGTGAGAAATAAACTATAAAACGGAAGCTTGGGAGATAGGATGAAAAGCGGCAGTCTCCTTTAATAACTGGGATAGTTGGCAACTCCGCATCGTCAAACAAATCTTAAAATTAAGTAATTGAAAAAGTTTCGGAAAACTTAATGTTCAAATCAGGTTATCAAAAATTTTCGAGATCTGTGAGGAATGGAACTAGTTTTTAATGATACTTTCATTCTCTTTTTGCACGCGCATCACAGACAGCTGCCGTGCCGTCGCTACACGGTTCGTCCGTCAGAATTATTACAAATGTCACTTCAGCGATTCCTAACCTTTTAATATTTGTCCAAGAAGTTTGCTTGTGGGACGCACCATACAAATCTTAGAGCCATGTCTAGAATAGCTAGGACTAAGCAGCAAGTTGGGGCAAAAATGGTTCTTAAAAATTTCTCCCATGCTCTATAAGAAGATAAATCAAGACAGTTTGCTTGATTTATAACTTTTGTGATAGACTTACACACAAATTAAATTACAATGATGATGATGTTTTATACATCAAGAGAATAGTATGTTGTATTCGTGGGTATGTATGATAAACATTCTGAAAGAGTTCATATTTTTGAGCAATTTAAAATTCTATCTTTAGATAGGTAAGGCCACGTTTCTGTTTTTCCAAGTTAGCAAGAGCGGGATTTTGTGGTATTGCTACGCATGAAAGTTTGCGACTTCACTACTGTGGGATGACAGAAAAGTATTTGTAATAATTATTTGGTGAAAGCTTTTAAAAATCAACAAAAATATAAGTGAAAAATACAAGTTTTACAAGGAACCCCTTTTTCGATGAAGTGAACTTCTAGATGAAAAACATTCAACTGAAGCAGAGATCAACAGGAACACAGCTTAAATAGCAAAACCTTTCGGTTCAGCTAGATTTTAAGTGTCTTGAAATGGAATTGAAAACTGATTAGTGCTATCATTATAATTTTTTTTTTTTTTTTGGGAAGAATTCCTTACATTTTATAAATACTAGTTTCATTTTGCATCAATTCTTTTAGAAAAATTTTGCCATTTCAAGGCTTCTCAAGCCATAAGCTCTTTTTTTAATTAAGAGAGGGGGAACGGTTCATTATGAAATTGGGTACATATTTCATTAGCACTAACTATAACTATTATTTCCCCCCTTATAAAAAAAAAAAACTATTAAAAAAAATTAGAACATCGCAAAAATTACTTTTAAAAAATTACACTTGTAATATTGGTAAAAACTTTCATTTATAGATAAGATGACTTTAATTACTTCTGAAACAAACAAAAGTGATTTGAGCCATCCTTTTCTGTGGAATTTTAGTTGAAAGAAGAATTGCCCAATCTACATCAACATTTATATGGTGGAAATCCGTAGCTGCTGTAAAAAGAATGCTTTACTGACAAAGAGTCAGCAGTGGTGTAGTTCTGAAAAAAATGTTGGGGGGAAGCTTATACATACTAAGCACTTGAAATCAAAAGTGGGGCAACGCTTATGTTAAAATGCAAAAAAAAAAAAAAAAAAAAAATTGGGGGACGCTCGTATACAAATAAAAAGGTAGGGGGACACCGTCCCCCTGCGTCTACACCACTGAGGGTCAGTAATAAATTCACATGCTATCACAGTAAAAGTTTCAACGGCAGCAATAAACCAGAGTGAATATTTTCCGCATTTGGATTTGTTCACAGCAAATTCAAAAATCGACCACAAATTGAAAAGGTAATAAAAAAATAATTTGCTTTTTAATTTTTTTTTTTACACCCTGGTGCAAACCCTAACCTTTGTTTTAATGATTTCTATTTACAAGACTCAAAGGTTTACCCGTGTCTGGTGCACTGATATGTAATTAATGTAATATATTAACACTTACTTAAAAAATGAACATTTATAAATGAATGTCATTTCAGAAAGGTAACAACTCTTAACGCTCCGTCGGGCGCGCTCCAAATTTTGCACCATCGGGGGCGCTGTATCTCACAGATACATTTCGTAATAGCAATGCGTAAATTTAATTATGAAAGTTTTTTTTAAAGTGTTTCTTTGTTTTTGGTACCAGGCTTCACCTCCCTTACACTCGGACCCCTATCTCTCCTTTATTTCCATACAAAACACAATGAAAATATTTAATTACAACGCAAATACTTACTAGCAAAAAGAAACGTAAATTAATAAAATATATGCGTACAATAGGTGTTTATATATAATTATATTAAGTGAAGATATTCTTAATTGAAATATTAACTATTCAAATAATTTTAGGAAATGAAAAAAATAATTTGACTCCGATACATTTGATTCATCAATTGCACTTTTTTTTAAAAAACATCACGGTATGTTCTCGGCAAAAACCCTCGCGGCATTTTAGGCTCTTATATTGCATTTACCTAGTCTTTTTGTTGAATGACATTCCATAACCAGAATGACATTCCATGAAATCTCCTTTGTCCTTATCACTTTCATCAAAAATTTCTACATCTTAATCTTAATTTTCATCAAAAAAATTTTTTTTATGAATGTTTCAAGATCTTTCTGATCATTTAAAGCTAGAAAGCATTTTTTATTTATTTTCAAAGCAAAATAAACGTAAAAATTAATAAAATTAGTATAACAAACGGAAAACGTCATCGGTCGCGCTGTATCCCACAGATACAAACCGAAAATGAACCCTCAAAAGCGGGGGGGAAAATCCCCCAACACCTACTCCCACAACATTCTAGGAGACCTAGTGACCGAAAGGGCAGATATTGCTCTGGTCAAGGTCATGACATTCCTCCTTCAATTTAAAAGAAAGTAATTTCAAAGCTTTGTATCTGTTTGATACAGCGCGACCGACGGAGTGTTAAAAACAAAATTTTTTTCAGGAGATAGAAAAAAAATGGCTTAAGGGTCTGATCTTTTACAATTTTATTTTAGTAGGTAATAGCAATGCAATATTGTTCAATTAAAATGATGTTTGATTAATTATGCCATAAAAATTAATACTGAGAGTCCTTTCTTTTTCAAAACAGAGATGTTACCTTTTCGAAAAACGATTCAAATGTAACAAGCAGAAAAAGAAGCGAAAACAAATAAATCATCAGTAAGTAATTTTTATTAATACATGCAACACAAATGCAAAATTATGAATATTATCACAAAAGGGAAATGGTATTAAAAACGAAAAAAAAAAAAAAAAAAAGAATTTTATGCAGCTTTCTCTTCTTCTACAGCTTCCTCTTCTTCTGCGTCGGAATCCGTCTAGAAAACAGGAAAATGTAGTCGTGAAATAGAAATTATTTTAAAGTACACAATCAAAGAATAATGCATTTAATAAAATATGAGTTTGGCTTATGAGTGAAATTCGACAACGTTCAGTAGGATACCATCTCTAAAATGGCAGTTAGAATAACAATAACTTGCATGAACCACATTTTCATCGCATGTTTTTAACACAACTTTCATTTCTTTCATTAAAAGTTCACCACTAATCTGTTAAATGCACGGTGCACGCACATCAATCGACCACGATTTTACACTTCTTAAAACGTCTATCATTACGATGAGCTTTCTATGTCCAATCATCATATATATATATCTGAGAGCCATAGTACCTCAAGTTCATTTTTTAAGTTTTTGCAATGAAATTAAAAAAAAAAAAAAATAATTTAGTACTATAAGGCAAGACTTTCCCATGTGAACCTTAGCATAAATAGCATAAAGATGCCCGGTGGCAGCTTTTAAAGTTTGGAAACCCACTTTTACACTGCAAAAATTTTGTATTTTTCATGTACACCGTAAAAACTTTGCATCTAGTTTCTTTGGGCCATTTCACAATATTTTGTCCACATGTCGAGTCTGCAACGTGACACTTTTTTTTGTTATAACTACTTAATTTAGTTTAATTATCACTTAATTTTATTTTCAAATAATGTGTTGGTAGGACTTTCACACTAGCAAAAAAGAACGCATTTTCCTATCTGTATGTAATAAATACTCAGGTTTCAAACTTTGAAACGTAGAGTCCGCGACATTCAAATACCGTGAAATGGCTCTGCTACCATTTTTGGTGTTCACTGTTCAGTTGCTGTAAAGTTTAAAATTTTCACTTTTTGATGCATTTTAAATTGTCTGCCTCAAAAACTATAGTCAGTATAATGTTTCTTAGCACAAGGAAATTTGTTAACTCACTTACATATTTAAATTTCACTGCGATGCTCATTTCTATAAAAATAGGATAAATGAGCAATCATACTAAATTTTTGATGCGTAGATGAGTTAAAGAACATCATATGCTAAAAAAAACATGGTTTGCATTTTTTTTAGACAGACACTTTAAAAAATTAAAAACACATCAACAAATGAATAATTTTTAACTTTACACCAAAATTTTTTAGTGTAGCAACTGGCTTTGTCATTGGTACTCAGGACGTCCATCAAGTGTTAACTTGCAAAAACTCGAAAAATGGACTTAAGTTACTATGGCTCTTGGGTACAGATACATTTCCAAATACGTATCTGTACCTGATGTACATTTTTTTTTCAACCTTCCTCTTTTTTTTTGAAAAGGGAGGGGGGGAGTAATCAATTCTGAAAATTTAGGTTTACAAATATCTATTAACAGATTCCTGTTTTTAAATTTTGCATATTGGTAAAAATTTGCTTTCATGTAATAACATTTAATAAATTATTTAAACCTTGCAGTCACTTCCAAATTAGATTGCTTCAACATGATATACAACAGAAAAATGCCTTTTCTTTGGTCCAGGACAGGACTGTCCAAAGCAAGGGAGGGCACAGCAGCTGCAGACATTTTGAAAAATGGAGGCATAACCGACAGTTTTACGTTGATTTCAAAGTTTTTCTGAAGTCATAAGAAGGTTGGAGATAGGAAATAAATTATGAAATTAAGGCTTAAACAGTACAAACACTTTTAATGTACCTGAAAAAAAAATTTCTACAACCGTCAAATTTGCCTATCTCAAATTTTATAGGAAGGAAGAAAAATTTAAGATAATCAAGTTTGGAGACAGATGTTTCAATGAAGTGATAAAAATGAGCAATTGTAACCAAAGTCAAAGAGCTAATGAAAGTTCTTTAGATTGTGACATATTTCCTGTTAATTTCGACTGAATGTTTGAAGTTAAAGGGGGAAATAGGTGTAAGGATCTAAAAAAAATTAAAATTTTTTTTCATAAATTGATGCTACAACTATTCAATAATATAATCTGAAAATTTCAAAGCAAAATTCCAAGTTGTTTAAAAGTTATAAGCATTTGAGCAAGCGTCCTTTCGGAGCGGTTCAGCAGTTTAATGACCTGAAGTGTATTAGAGAGACAGAAGAATGTTAGCAGATGACCTTTTGTCTTTTTTAACAATTGGGACCTCGGATAGAAATTTTTCTATAAGTATTAGTGACCCTGTCATGATGTTCACATTTTAAAATCAGTCTTAAATTGATTCGTTACTGCCTTAAATTTACCTTCACTACCACCCTTTTTTTCAAACGAGTCTTTCTCGGAACTACTTTTTCGAATTTGCATACTCTAGGTTGAAGCGATTTTGATCAATCCTTATCAAACTTAGCACGCACAGATTTTCTTTATATATATATGCTCTATTTGAACTACAATTATAAACATATCTTTATTTTCACTTTTTTTTAATTGCAAAAAAACAAAACAAAAAAAGGTCGAAAATCATACTTAATTTTCACATTCTAAAAACAAATAGAAATTTTCGATTTTTTGTGATAATTGTATTTCAAATAGACGAGACACTTATAAAAAAAGTACAGTGCTCCCACCGGCCTCACAGAGTTTGTATCAGATTTTGGAGCAGAGAAAAATGGGCTTTTGTATCAGTTTGGAGCAGAAGAAATCTACTTTTGTTTCAGTCTAAGAGCCAAATATATCAACTTTGTACCATTTTTGGAGGATTTTTTTTTCTCTTTATTTTTTAAATATTAAATGGCTGTTTTAAAGCGATGTTATTTTCATACATGAAGGGTAAAAGCAGTTTCGAGTCTTCAAAATGATAGGAAATGTAAACATCAGCCATCTTTCAAAACTAGATTATTTTAATATTTTTAAAGAAATTATTCATAACCTATTCAAAAAGTAAGACTAACTAAACCTATAACCCTTATAAATGTGTTTTTCAATACTTTTCTCAAAAAAACAGATTATATTTTAAAAAAGTTTTCTTGTTTTTTTCTTCTGCTAATAGTTAAGAATAGCTGGAAGAAAGCTTAAAATTTTCTTCTTTTTAAAAATTATTGCATTCCTTCCTTTTTTGTTTAGTAGCTAAAACACTATTCTTTCAAGAAAATAAGCAAAAACAAACTAATATGAAAGGTTCAGTTCAACTGTTTTAAACTATTTATCAATAAAAATTTGTTTTTAAATGGTACTTATTTAGGTGTAACCATTGTGACTATAGTAACAGTAAAATTTTGCATGAATTAAATATACTTTCAAATTTTATCGAATAATGTTTGAAGTCTATCCGATTTTCCACCTGCAGTAATATTTATTATTTTTCTGATTAATAAATATTCCTTTAAATTTCAATCCTAAATAGTCCCTTAAATGCTTTGGAAGAAATAGCACTAAAAGTAAATTGCTGAGATTCATAATTTTGCAGCAAGAAAATTCAAAAATCAAATTGTATTTTTCAGTTCTATAATAGAAAGGCAAAATGTATTTTTTATTATATGTTGATAATTTAATAACTTATAATTTATTTATTTTTTTTCCAACAATTTATTTTTACATCTTTTAAAAATTGTGTAATAGTTACAATTAAATTTTAAGAGCCTTAGGGCTAGTTATTGACTTCTGAAAGCAACTAAACTGAATTAAAAGAAAAAGGAAATGCAGGATAATTTCATAACTTTGAAATCCAATTGAAAAATTGAAACTTTAAGCAAGAGTACTTTTATGTGGCCGTTCATCCACACCAAAATTTCCATTTCTTCTTATAATATTGCTTAACATGTTTGCTAAAGATCATCAATTCATTAAGATATACATGCTTTTATTTAATGATTTTTCTAACTTAACTGTAATTTTTTTACTTATTTTGCTCTTTATAATTATGTTTTATGTTTTTTAATTGCTTGTGGTTATATGATATTGATTACAGAGCTTAAAGAGTAATGAGAAAAGAAATAAAAGCTGCAACTCAATGTTTAATTTTACAGCGCTTGAAAGCCTACCTCTAAACACTTTTGGGAACAAAGATATATTTTTAAACAATGTTTTTATTTAAAATAAAAATAAATTTTATTTATTTACTTTAAGAAGAAACATTATAAATGCTTGAATGTAGCGGATTCAAAAAGATTGCAGAACGTATGAGCTCCTTCGCTTGCACGTGGAAAGTAGGCTTAAGGAATTTTAAAGATTTATTATAATGGAGCAGCACTCTTTTAAATATCTGTTCTGTTATTGATTTTTCAGATTGATTAGTATTTCCTAAACATTAGAAAACCACGTGAAATTGTAAACTTTTGAAACTATTTCAAGAAAAATTTACTAAATAAAATGCTTAATATAAATAGTGATAAGATGAACGCTTTTTCTCTCTATAATAGTACAAAATATCAGAAATCGTCTCAATGTTTCTTCTACAAGCGTGGGATAACATCACTCATTCTGCTCAATTTTCTCCTCCGTATTTGAGGTTCTTAAGAGAGGGTAGAGCTAATATTCTTTAAAAAACTACTTCCAAGGTGAAAAATTAGTTGGCTAAAGGAAAAATGTAACAATTGATGTCAATTTGAAGATTAAAAAAAAATATCCAAAATTTTTTAGATTTTTTTCCTGAAAATTGCGATTTGGCGCAAATTTTCCGAAAAAAACGCATTTTGTAGCAGCATGTAGCAGAAAAATCGTTTTGCAGCAGTTTTGCGCAATTGGCGCAGCCGTGGGAGCCCTGAAAGTATTTTTTTAAAAAATTGATTTCAGATAAAAATTGCGACCTCCAGGATGTACAAACTGCAGATCCCCCCCCCCTTAATAAAAGTGCCGCGTGAGACAAATAAACATTTTTAATTAAAATAAAGCACTGGAAAAATCACACAAAATAAACAGAAAAGAATACAGACTAAAAATGAACACACACATATCCAACATGGTGATTTTAACTCTCTTAATATTCCTTCCACAAAGTTACATGGTGCTCTTTATTGGCAGAAATTTTGTTACAAGATAAAAAGTCGCCTGCATTAATATTATTGAAAATTTTACTGCACAATTTACTGTAAATGTATGTTTCCTTTATTGTAGCACTTGCATCAATAACAAAGTTATAAAGATACAATTAATATCAGCCCCTTAAGAATCGCAAAAGCACTATGCTTCATGGCTTTTGAAATTAAAAGTCAAGAGTTCACCCTTGTTTATTAATGCCCCCTTCCGACCGAGTGGACAGAAGTCCTGGAAAATTTGTTCTTTGAATATAATTTTCACCGTGCGTCTGGTGATTGAGAGTAGGGATGTATTAAATATTCAGCCACTATTCCGTATTCGGCCTGGTCGAATACTATAAAAGTCGAAAGAGATAGTTGGCTGAATAATTTCACCTTAATAAAAAAAATATTCTAAAATTTGTTTTTAAATACATTTAATGAAAAATATGGAAAATTACATTCCACTGTATTAATTTTTTAGAAAATCTTAACATTTACTCATTTAAAAATGTATAATACATAACTGTATTTAATAATTTTACATAATATAAAAATGTTTTCTTGTCACAAATTTATCTTTAACCCTATCCCTGTAACCTGGTGTCCCTGTCCACACAAACAGATACCAGGCAGGAAGTCATTTTGTATTACAAAAGGACAAAGTTATAGAGTTAAACAAGGATTAGAACCTTTAATAAAATGCGAAATATATTATATCACTTTTCATGTTTAAATCATGAAAGAAATCCATAACATAAAATTTAACAATTTTTAGCTTATTTGTATATATATACTCCCCCCCCCCCCATAGGAGAAATAAAAGTAGAAAAGGTCTTTGAACGTATTTAGTGGATGAGCAGGAAAATGAAAATTAATTATTGAAAAGGATTGGTTGTAGATGATATAACAGAGATATCGTTAAAACATGAACTAAATTGGCCAAACAAAACTAAATGGCTCCCTCAGAGTTCCATACTATGATGGGAAAAAAATCTCTATAATCAACAAAGAAATGAATCGCTTAGAATGGGCTGGATCAAGTGGTAGAATACTCATAAAGCTGTGTGAAGTGTATTTACTATCCATAAACCAACAGTAGAGTCAGAAAGAGCCTTTTCGTTAAGTTTTATTTGCCCTTAAAATTCAATTCTGACTAGGAAACTAGTCATAGATTCATTGTTTTTTACATTCTTATTTTTCAGCATCAAAAGAAAAAATTGTAAGTACTTTTTAAGACAGTATTTTTTGTAATTATATTGCTATTGTCTTTACAAATTACACAACATTAAATGTCATTATTTACAAGATCTGTGTTTTTTCATACTTTTCTCTAAAATTAATTCTAAACTTGAATATAATACTTAACCGAGATTTCTCAACCCTGCTGAATTAGTAAATCTGAATCCCGCACAGCCAAAAACAATGCAGGATAGCATTCCTTAGTTTTGTGGTAATTTATAAGTGAGAAACAGGGAGGAAAATGCTAATGTTTTCCTAAACTGCAGGAAAATTTTAAAATTTTGACAGAGAAGTTTGCAAAGTAGGAAATTTGAGATAAAAAGGTTCTACTGCATATTCACGTGAAATATAACAAAGTGGTAAAAAATAGTCAAAACAATTTATCGCTTTACGTTTAAATTTTGAATTTTTACAAAAATATTTTTTAAATTCCCAAAAAACGGACCTTGTTAAAAATGCTGGATAAACCCTTGAATGAAGTTTTAAAATTTTCTGTTATCCCATTTCTCAAATATTTTCTTTATTTCTACACCTTTCTTGATGCTCTATGAAATAAAGCCAGTTTTTATTGTTTTTTTTATTAAAAGTACCTCTGGTAATGTGATGTGCACTTCAATACCCTGCACCTCACTATGTCTGCTTCAATTTTTAACACACAAGAGGCGTTTCAACATTTGCAGCTTTTCCCTTTTTACCCTTTTTAGTTCTTGGAATTTTTTTCTAAATTAAGAAAATCAAGCACTTTTTCAGAAAAGGATCCAGGCAAAATGAATACACTTTTGATAAATTAAAATGAAAGACTTTTGTCTTTCAAAATTACATAAATTTTATATACTGTATTTTTAAGTACTAAATCCCAAAAGTAACCCCTCCATCGAATATACTCCCCCCGCTTTCTTGACAAAGAACTGGTTTTGTGACTTCTGTATTTTTAAATATTAGTATATCACATAGAAAAAAGTAGCAATTGGGAGACAAACAACAAAAGTAAGAAAGAAAACTTATGTTTAATGGGGAGAATGAGGAGGAGGGAAATGGTAAATTATCCATAAAAATATTTTTATTTTTTTAAAGTGTTTTAAACACTTTTTTTTTGTGTGTATGTTGAGCAAAATTTGGGCTAGGGGGACCTGTCAAGTACAAATTTATTTAGAGAGACTGAAAATAATCTTAATAAAACTCTTTTGTTCTCTCATAAAATTATCTTTTCTGAAAGCAGAGCAAGATAAATGTATATCAGTATATTAAATATTTATAAAAAACATAGGAAAATATCCTACCAAATCCTCCAAATCATTGCCAGAAGACTGCAAACCTCCCATCTTTTTCATCATCTAGTTGAAAGAAAGGAAGAAAAAGATGAAAGCTTTTTTTTTTACTCATATCATGCCTGAATAAAAATACATAGAAAAATTTCTTAAATCTGTGCAAATAGGATTATTATCAAAATTCTCACAGGGAGTTGCACATTTTAAATACATTTCTATATAAAAGCATTTTATCCCATGCATATTTATACATGCAAAACAAATTCTTAGGAAAACAAAGGACGTAGCCAAGAACTATATATATCAATTATCTGTTTTAACAGTGAGTTAAGAAATTTTCAGATAAAACTAAAATTTCTACTAATTAAAATTATGATAGTATCAGAGATGACAACCTGACAGAACAGTTTTCCTTAAAAACCAAAGCAATTTTTCAAACTATATTTCTTTTTCCAAAAGTCAAACAATTTAGTTTTTGCCTTTAACATAAATTCTAAATCAGAGTTGGATCTTTTTATCCAGGGTTCATTGGTTTAAATCAAGTGAATTTAAAAAAAAAATCATTGATTTTACAATGTTAGAAAGTGTTGTAAAAATGAAATATGTTGCAATTACAACCACTATTTTAAACAAAACTTCCTAGGTGCATCTGTCCTGCGTCCATATAATAACATATTTCATAAGTTTAGAACTAATTACTACTTTTTTAATTTTACAATATTGCTCTTATTCTTCAAGCATCTTAACAGCAAATCATAATTCATTCAATCATTCAAATTAGAATACATAATAATCATGTACAATTCTGTGTTTTTTTTATCTTAAAAATAGTATTTTAGGTAAATTTATTAAATGCCCCACAATAAAGAATTCAGAATATGTATCCTTAAAGTTTCATCCATGTCCCCTGATAGGTTAAGGTTTTTTTCCTTCTAAAATATTTTTTTTATCATAGAAGTTTTCAATAAAGATATTTGATTAAAACAAAAAGTTTCAGTTTTTAATAATGGTATGAGCATATGATTTTACTAAATGGGTAAATATATTTCAGGCTTTTTCATTTATAAGATAGAAAAATGATTAAAGTACACTCAATGTAAAAATTAAGTACACACAATTGCTACTTTTTTTTCAGCTTTCAACAGCAAAATAATTCAGATTCAATTTGTTCATTTTCTCTGTACTTATGAGTGTACTATTATTCCTGGTAGGGTTAAGTTTCATTTCAGTCATGCATTTGTATTAAAATTTGTTTATCATTATTATTATTAAAAAATATTTATTGCTGTGAAAATAGCTTAAAGTGTGTTTTTGCAATTGATTAACATGCCATATTGTTTCAATGAATGTAACATAATCAATTTCCAAAATATTTAAGGTCTTTTTAAAAAAAATCCAATTTAAATTTTAAAAAATCTGATTTTTTTTATTATTAAAAAAAATCAAAAATAATCACGAACCCTGTTTTTATCTGCTAACAATGATTACTATGCTATACGAGTCTACAATATCATTGAAATTAAGGACACATAAACAAGTCAATGTATTTCAATAAAATAAAATGGGATAGACTTGTAATGCTGAAAAGTTTTACAAGACTTAATATGCTAGCAAACAAATGGATGAATATGAAATGCAAGAAAACTAATTTAAATAAGAGCATTAACATTATACTGCAGCAAAGTGTCTACATTCAGAATCGGAAAATATGAAAGTTTAACATTTTTTCTTTTTACTCAGCAAAATTTCAGTGGAAGATCTAGTTAACACCAAGGAAACATATGCCACAAACTAATTTCTTTACAACAATCAGTACCCTAATAGCACAGTGACCAAGATGGGACCCGCATGTGACCGTCACATGACAGTCGCGAGATGTCACTGCAACATAAGCAAACAGGTTGCAGAAACTTACGAATGTCCTCCCCACGGCGACGGCACAAAGTGACTTTGCAGTGACGACCCCTAACGACGTTAATGCAACTGTGGTCACTTAGTGACGGTGTGGCGACGTCACGATGCAATCGCATGGACAGTCGTGACCCTTATGTAACGTCGCGTTTAAGTCCCCGAATGACAAAGGCCGGTCACTTGGTGACAGTTTAGCAACCTTCAAACACAGTCGCAGCGACTTTCAAGGCTTATATGTTACCTTTATATGACGTTGCAATCAAGTCCCATTGAAACTTAAAAGTCGTCACTTAGTGATGGTTATGCGACGTCACGACGCAGTTGCATCGACAGTTGTGTCGCGAATGTGACGTAGCGTTAAAGTCCCGCAGTGACTCAGAGAACGGTCACTCGGTGACAGTTTAGCGACTTATCAATATCGTCGCAGCGACTTTCGAGACTTATATGCCACCTTTATATGACGTTGTAATCAAGTCCCATTGAACCTCAAAAATCGTCACGCAGTGATGGTTATGTGACGTCACAATGCAATCGTTGCGACCTGTGTAACCTATTTGTGAATTTCTAAGTGACGTCGCAGATAAATCCCCCGAAATGACTTTTAGGGCTCATATGGTGAAGGTATTGCCACGTCACGATAGAGTCGCAACAACTGTCGTGATGCAGTGTTTGTCATCTTCATGTGACGTCACTGTAATGGCAATTCCATCAAAACTTTTACAACAATTCAAATTTGTGAAATAATTTTGTTAACTTAGCTTGACTTTATGCTTGATACTTACTTCATATCATGATTGATTAAAAACTCTTCAACTGTAAAACATATATTCAATAGCAAATGTATTTTTTTATTTTTTAGTCAATTCTCATCACAATAAGCAACATTTCTTTTTCATATTAGGCAAAAAAATTTGAACTTCTATAACGCCAGTAAAATATGAAAAAAAAAAACAAGAGGGAGAAATTAATCTTTAACAAATGCATAAGTTCAATTTGTTACTAGACAGTTCAGGAAGTATTTCCCAAAAATATTATAAGTACATACATGAGTGTACTTTATTGTGGCAGCCTATTATGTAAGTAAAAATTAATACATAAAATTGCTATTAAAAGGAAGACGACTTGAAATGATGCCTTGTTAAAAACAGGTAATCCTAGTTTCGAGACAATTGGATTTTAAAATTAATAATGACATATTTCATAATTCATTTTATCACTGAAATTTGTACTTTTAATAGCTCACTTAAAACTTTGTAACCAGATCCTACACATGAAAAGGTTTTTAGAATTTACTTAACTCAAAACAGAAAGTCATCACAATTATAGTCCAAGCAAAAATTTCAGTACTTCAAGTGCACTCTAAAATGTGACTTTATAAATCTCAATCACCTTATTTGTTTTACTACATTACAGGACTTCAGATTAAAATATACAAAAGTAAAATGAAACACTTCAGGAAAAGACAATATTTATTTGGTCTATAGTTTATGCAAAACATAATAAATTTGTTAAAAATTAATATTAAATAAATATTCTAAATTTTAATAAATAAATTAATTAATTTCTTGCTAATGTCCATCTTTTCTGTCTGCAATGCCATCTTTCCTACTCCTGCAAAGAAAAAGTGAATAAAAATGCAATTAGGAAACTATAAACAGCCATGTTAGTGCAACTAAATATTTTTTTATTTAGATTAGGACATCAAATTTGTACATTTTATATTTGTAGAGTATATTATGAAACATACTGCAAGCTGAGGGAAAACACAATCATTTTCTCATGGTGAACAATTGAATGCTTTATATTCAAGTAATTATCTGATCCCCACCCACCCTACTTTTTTCATTAAAAAAAAAGAGCCTTAATAGCTTTCTGATGCTACAGACAGAATAAAAGACAGAATAAAAATAATTCTTTGAGACAGAATAAAATAAAACAGAATATTGAAAAGACATCTTAGGTTTTCAATATAATCATTGGAGTTATCATAAATCTTTTTTAATGCCTAAAAGATAAATTCAAAAACAAAAGCTTATTTAAATATGTTCATTTAAAAAATGTTTCTAAGTCAAAAAATAAAAGTAGTCATCATTAAATAAAATTATCTTGTTAAAAAATAGTTTATAAAAGCTTTTACTGCCTTTTCATTATGGAAAAATAGAAGGGGCTTTGGTAAATGTCAAAATTGGGGGGCTTATAGTCATATCTAAAGTATTTATCCAAAAATATTCTTTATCACATTTTTAAACTTGGTAATAGTTACCCCTTTTTTAGACAACTCTGTTGTAACATCAAGAAATTCTGGTTTCTGTTTGCCAAACTTCAATATGTACCGCTGATAGCGTCACTCACTTGGCTATAGTGCCAAAAACATTCCGATCCTTCGAATGACACTTTGAGTTCTGATTAAATACAGTATCCAGAGTGTCTGCAGATTTTCAAATATATTTTTCAATTTTAATTTTCAGATCAGTTTTGCGATGCATCGGGTATTGGTTCTGCTACATATTGGATATCTGTTGTCCCCTGTATGATGTATATGTACCGGGCATCCGGCTGATGTCTTATTGCTGAAACTTCTGATTTCTATGCATATCTTTAAACATCCCACAGATTCCAGATACACTATAAGTTTATAACTCATATATACTTTCAAAACATTTCAATTAAATTTTCGTGATTTGCCTTGCGTCCAGTGTCCCTTATCTGACGGATCTGAACTGTTGTACCGGATAACCAATGTTTTAATTAAATTATAAAATTCTATATATATTTTTAAACATCCTACAGCTACTTAATATGTAAGAAGTTTGAAATTTACATTATATTTTAAAAATATGCTGAGTAATTGAAATTTCATGTCATATTGGGATCTGTCGTGCAGTGCCCAGTTAGATTCTGGATATGGGAAAGGCCACGATATTCGTTACAGAGGAAGCACTCTATTATCATTTTTAGGCCCATATAAAAAAAAACTTGAATTTCAGATATCTGGTCCCTTGGAGAGTGGAGGGGACTGGTGTAGTTAGAAACCACCTCCCCCCCCCTAGATCTGGGATTATTACAAACCCCACATTTAGCCTACATGACATGGGCCAGATTACTTAGCCACTGCTATCAAATTTTAAAATTTAGCACCACAAAACCTGTAAAGTTGATCTCTTTTGCTAGGAACGGAATTAGCTCTATAATATAATAGTGTATGTAGGGAAACCTTTGTAGCTTTACCACCTGTCTATATTTGACCACATGTCAGAGTCCCCACTATCCCAGCAGCTTAAAAAATAGGACCTTTTTCAGGCCAATTTATAACTATATATAAGGTCACTTTACATACTAATACATGGTAATACATTTAAAAAAATAAAGATTAGGTATATATTTAGATAAAATTTACATATATAATTCATACTTCCTTTCACACAGATTTAATGACAACAGAAAATGTTACAAATGATTTTATGTAAATTATCAAAATTTACCGATACTTTTATTTTTGCAACGATTGTAAATTTACACAAGAAAGAAAAAATAACAGTTGTTTCCTTTTTTAGGTTACTGTTCGCACTTTTTAACTAAATTATTTTGATTAAATTGGCTCTATTATTAGTAATAAGTAATAAGCATTAGAAAAATATTTTAATTTTAGATGTTTTTATAAATTTTACTTATTGTGGAAAAGCTTATCATGAAATAAAAACTGAGTTTTTGTGAACATTTGTTACTAAATATACAGTTCATTGACAAACATTAAAACTTCAAAATAATCCATAGGTAAACGTGTCCTTGCAAAATTTAAAACGAGTACAACCGAGAACTTTTTGAAAAAAGTAGAATTATTGGGTAAGATTAGTTTAATCGGGAATCAAATGGGTCAATTTTTTCTTTTTTCCCTATCAATTTTAGCAATTGCTGTGATTTACATTGAGGATTCAAACCCGTAGTATAATATATTAAATTTTTATTCTGATGATTCAAGCAAATGCTAAAAAATAGGGCCTTTAATCACTTTTTAGGGTTTTTATTACACTAAATATGACATTTATCCCCTATAAATCAATCTTAGATCTTTCTTAGGGCCTTAGGCCCTCTATGACCTTTTTATGGCCCATGGAAACCCTGTATGTACACCACATTTGGGTGGGAGTATTATATAAAAAACCTTAAGTGGATCATTAAATTACCATATTTTTTAATTTTTGGAAAGATAAAAGTAACTAAAATAACGTGGTTGTTTGGTGCAGGTTGTTTTTTATGCGATATTGTTACACCAGTATTTGTCTGCATGGATGGAACAAAATAAAGCTTGTCTAAACCTCTTTCTAAGTGCACCATATTGGGAAAACTATGAGCATGAGCCCTCTTTTATTCCTTAAATAAATTTATCTGTGTTCTATCTTAGATTGCCACTTTGAATAATTATATATTTTAAAGAAATCTTTACCATCAAATAAGATATTTATCTTAATTTTAACCAAGTACTTTAATTTTAAAGTTGTATGATACAGTGTAAGCTATTCAGGTTATTAAATTTCTCTAAAGATATTTTAGATAATTGTGAAATAAAAGTTAGTTTCTATTTTAGAGAAAGAAAATACATGAAGCTAAACTTAATACCATTTTAATGAGCTAAAGCATGATGTCCTATTATAATATTTAAATATAAAAATATGCATCAATTACAAGTGTTTTTAATCATCCTCTGAAAAACACATCTAGATAATAAGGGCACGGAATATTTTGTTGTGCTAATACTTTCACCGAGCCTGAATGAATGCTAATGTAAGAATAACAAAAATTAGAAAAAATATTATCCTTATCCTCTATAAGTCGACTATCAAAGTGGTGTATTGCAAGTGGTCAATTTACCCAGGTTTCACTGTCTATCACATATAGATACTAAGTGAGCAGTAAATTAAAAATTGAAACTTACTTTGTGCTTCGTTCTTCTCTTTGCTTTTGGTATTCCAAGCATTTTGGCAAGACACTGGGATCCTGCAGTCTGAAATGAAGTCAAAATATGTAAATTCTTCATGTGTGTATTTAGTAAAATTAGGAAATGCTATTTTATTTATTTTTCGATTGGGGAAATTTACATTAAAAAAGGCAGTTGTTATATAATAATACAAGTGCAAAGCTTATTACTCTGAGGGTGATGTTAACTTTTGTAGGTAAATTAAACTGAAATTAAAAACTAATAGAACTAAATCTATGAATTTTTGAAATTTTAATTTATTCCCCACTATGAAGATTTTTAGCATAAAAAATTTTAATATTTAGAATTACTAAGAGAATTACTGATTATCAAGTAGGAATAATTCAACTACATACTCTGTCAATACAGTGTAATTCCATAAGAAATAAATATTTATAAGTACTACGGCAAGCAAATGAGCTTTTAATTAAAAAAAATAAATTTACGATACAGAATCATTTAATACTGCTTGATTTATAAAGTATGAGTAAACTCCACAAGTTAAATTAATATGCAGTAAAATTTAGCAAAGCATTCATTTGTTATTTCCAAGTGACAGGTATAAAGGCAGATGTTATGAAACAGACCACTAATGGCACTTGTGCAGAGTGGCACTTTTGTGACGTGTCGGATCCAAGGATCTGAATTAGCGAAACAAGCTAGCGAGGGAATTTATAGGAGTTTGGAGAAATAATATATGGCAGACTGAAGCACATTAGGTATTGCATACAGACATTGAAACAGAATTAAATTCATATAAAAATGAAATGCAACATGCATAATTGTAATTCAATCATAACTTAGTGACTTGTAATGATTTTTTGAGGAGTTTGGATAAATTATATGTGGCTGATCACATGCGGAATACCAGATTGAAATACACCAAACGCTATATTCATCAGAAGAAATATGAGTAAAATATGTATAAAAATGAATTGCATTGTCTAATTGTAATTCAAACAGAACTTAGTGAATTCCTGTATTTTTAACAGATATTTCAAAAAGGCCGTCATCTCCAATCTATGCAAAGAGCGGCACTGCTGCAAGATCTGATTTAATAATCAAGACTTAAAAACAATGGGGTTTTCCAGACTTTCTTACTGCTTCGTGCACTTCCCCTATTTCAAGATCGTAGCTCATATAAGTCACACACCATCTCCAACTCATTCAAAGTTCCTAAACTTATGTCAGAACTGAAACGCATTCCCGGTAGCTAAAGTTGTAACCACTGCATTTTCATATTACTGAATAACTTATCAGAGACTAGTAGCAATCAAAGTAAACCTTAAAGGTCATATCCCCCATCACACTGGAGCATTTTAAAATCTAGATTGAAAAAATTTTAAAGCCAGGACTTAATGTTTTATAATTTTTGGAAATACAGGCACATCATGCATGAGCAGGGCCGGCGCCAGCACGAATGGAGCCCTGAGGCAAAAAACTTTCTTCCGCCCCTACTATATATTATGAAGTAATAGAGATTAAAAATGATGGATACATATTTGAATTATATATATTTTAACTTTCAGAATGCTGAAGGAAAACAATCGCTGCTCAGAAATCGCTACTGAATAAGGAAAAATAAAAAACAGAAAAAGCAATATATTGCATTTTGCTCATCATAAAATAGAGAAGACACTTTCTAGAACTGCAAACACTTATAAAGCGCCACCTTCGAATGCATTGAAGCCGCCTGTCGCTATGGAGAAGATAAGGATAATGTGCAAAACAAGAAATCGTTATTTAAAACGATGCAGTCGATATTTATGGCCAAATATGTGCCCCTAAGAATGACGCGCCCTAAGGCGGGCACCTCACCGCCTCGGCCTAGCGCCGGCCCTGTGCATGAGATCAGGAGAGGCAACTGTTTACCTTGCCACCCACAACTTTGAAAATACATTGCAATTTTTACGAAAGCAAGAATTTTGTCCTCTTTTGAAAATGTAATGCCAAGTAAATTGTTTTCTAAATTGAGGTATATTGATTATAAAACATACAATTTGCAATGTGAAATGAAAGAAAAAGAGGGGGTGGGGCAAAAGAACTAAAACTGCAACCCAAGGTCCTATTACACTAGTAATTTGAAGTAAATAAATATAATAAAACAAAGTTACATTTCAATGATATCTAAACATACAGCATAAAAACATTTAAAACCCATTTTACCATAAAGTAGAGTTGTCGTTCCTCTATAAAAAAAAACAATTTTTTCCCGGGAACAGAATGATATATTAAATTAGCATAAAATAAATGTTTAGAATAATTCATCAAATATAAAGTAGACGACTATATTAATATTGAACCTAATTTCTGCTATAATAAACTACTGTTGGACATGCATTTACAGGTAATGATTATCTCAACTCATCAGAGAATGTTTTTCTATTTATACTATTCCCGTACAGAAAAATACCAACTACTTCTTATAAAAATACAATATTTCAACATTAAACATGTGCAATCATTATTATGATATTATAAATAAATTGTATTCTTTAAAGCATTTGTATCTTAATGCAAATTTTAAAGCATTCTTGTTCAAAACATTTTGTTTTATGCAATTATTACTCAAATGAATTATGTGGTATAGTCAGTACATAATTTTAAGCCAGTATTGTCATTTACATAAAGCAGTATTTTAAGTCAACTGGAAAATAGACCTAAAAATTCAAGTTTCATTCTTTAGTAGCCAGTTAAGATTTCTTTAATGATTTATAATTATTTCATCCTGAGCTTTTTAATATAAAATATTAGCCAACCAAAATTTATGCAATGTTCTTCTATAGCATATTTACATCACACCAATCTATATCTAAGAAATAAAGCCATATGTTATCTAATAATGTATGTAACATATAATGTTCTAAGATGTGAACAAAATTGGAACCCTGAGTAACAATAAAACAGAAAAAGTCATAAAATTATGACTTTAGAAATGCTTTGCCGAAACAAAAAAATATATAGATGCTATTTAAATGGTTTAGAAATTTGGTAAAACTGAAGCATAAGTATTGCGTTTCCAATAATTACTTCAGCTTTTGTTCGGTATTCGTTGCGAAGTAAATAATAATAAATAAATAAACTAAATAACAATACCGTAAAACATAAGTGATAACAAGAGATTTACTTTTTAATTTGGTCATTTGAATTGAAAAAAAAGAAAGGTAACGGCTGCTCCTATTGGCCTTTGAATAAATACAGTTGACTGTGCTGTCACTGTTTTAACTATAAAATTGTTTAAACATTAAAATAATAATTAGTATTAAAAATATTACTCACCCAAGGATATCAAATAGATTTCATTCTTTCAATGCAGTTTCCGTCTTTGCCTCGGACGAAATTCCCGCATGGCATTGGCACTCAGTCAAAGTCACAGCTAATACCGATGTAACGCGGGATTCTTTCACTTTGCTCTTGACTTGTTTAAATTTGACAAGTCCTTAATTATTGTTGTGATATATTTGTCTGTATGTGTTATTGAGTGTAATTTTAACTATTAAACTAAAGATATGTTCAAGTAAATAATAAATGAATGCAAGGAAGATTATTTAATTTGGTTACAAGTTTCCATTCAATGATGTTTTTGGACACACACACACAAAAACAAGTTAAGTAAATGTCCCCATAATGTTACAAATATTTTGATTGATAAATTGAAGAGAAACAAAAGTTTGCTACAAATATTTTCTACGCTATGTGCACTCATTATCAATTCAATGGTTGTGTCAAATTGCGCTATTACGATGATATCTTGTTAATATCCGAATATAATTAAAAGTAGTACACGAAATATCCAATAAAACTACTGAATTGCATCTCAGAAAATTGAAGAAACAATTTTCATCAACCTTGGAACTTTTGGCGTTCTTGAGCATTTAATCTATTTTTGGGGACAAAGTATTAAAAATTGATGGCCAAATTATACATGTAGAACAACCTCGAGAGTTGGGAATTCCGACCGTCTGGATTATGGATTTTTTGAGATAATAATAATTTAAAAGAAAAAATATATACCGATATTTTTAGGTAAATTTGTCCTTAAATGACAATACTTTGAAACTTTAGTAACTAAAACTGATTCTTTTAGATGTTTTTAAAAATAGTTTTTTGTGAGTGCAATAGTTTTGCTTTGAAATTAAAATTACACACCGCCATACGGAGGGAAGAAACAATAAACGGTTCCATTTTGCGAAAAGCATCCTATTTTGAGCGTTAAAGTTGTAGACTTTATTTTTTTTAATTTTAAGTGTTTCAAATAAGTCTTATTCAGAGTTTACAGGCTGAATACATTGTATTTTAGCGAATTTTTCTTTTTCTTTGCCACCACGTGTCGTGCGTAAATTAGCGTTTTTCTGCAATCTTTCAGCATCTGCGTTCAGTTTACGGCATTTCTTATTATTGTATCAATAGTTTACAATATAATGCATACTGAGCAAATATCTAAGGCCATTTTTCCTTATTAATAATATTTTTTTTTGCAATGATCATTTGCCATAATGCGTAATAATTAGACACAGCATATTATAATAAGCCGCAGCCAATTATCTGCCGATTTTTGTTTCAACATTACAAAAGAAATTACCTGCGGTCTATGCATCAAAAAATATGATGGTTTTTGTTAAATGAAATTAAGAAAAAAAGGTAATCACTGCGGGTAAAGTAAAGTAAAATGTCAGCAGAACTCGTGATGAGTAGGTCGATTTTGGTTCAGATTTGTAAAGTCTCAACAGAACTTGACCGAGATGTCAAATAAAAGCTACAAATGGCTAAAAAAAATTGACATGACTGTATTGGAAAGGTTTTAATCCATCTTTAAAAGTGACCTCACTGCTTGTTCAAGGCCGTTATTCCTTTTAGCTCGCTTTCTATGATAAAAGGGAGGAGAGGGAGGGGTAGGAGCACGTCATGGTGAATCACGTGACAGTGCACGTCATGAACCTTACAGGCATTAACCAGGCAGGCCCTGCGTCAAGCAGCACGAGCGCAATGCAGTCACTTACGAAATTTTCCTTGATGTCACATAAAATCACAAATACGTCACACGTCAGTTACTGCGATTGAATTGTGCCGTTGTAAAGCCCTCAGTAAGAGTATGGCTTTAGGGCATCGTGGGGAGAGAGCGGACATTTGTAACTTGTTGCAACCTGTTGCTGACTTGGCGGTGACGATTTAGAGCCATCACGTGACGGGAAAGTGTCTCATTTCGTTACTATTGACATTTAGGGAATCACCATTGACAATATATCTGTACAACAATTTATTTCATCCCAGTCCAATCACTTGAAATTCAAATATGCAATGAGGGTCGTTCGTGAAGTAGCATAATCGTCCCAATGAAGTTTGGATCAGAAGTTACTACAGCATATATATCAAGGTAACAAATAAGTCGGGAAAGACGCTGTCACTGTGTTGGGAAGTTGCAAAACTGTCCCCATGTGACAGTTCTTTCAGTCTCAGTCACGCGGGACTTTCACGCAACGTCACATAACAATCACAATTGCGTCAATTTTTGATGACTGCATAGTGACATTTCGTGACCGTCACATGATGATCACATAAGGGTCCTATCTTGGTCACTGTTCTATTAAGGCAGTCACTCTAGGGATATTAACGTGACGTCACATGACAATCACAATTGTTGATGTGACTGTACGTTACATCGTAACTAAGTGAAAACAGTTGCATTTGCGTTGTTATCGGACGTCACTGCAAAGTCACTTCGTGACGTCACCGCGGAAGGATATTCGTAAGTTGCTGCAACCTGCTTGTGACTATACAGTGACATTTAGTGACCATCACGCGACGGTTGCACGAGGGTCCTAGCTTGGTCACAGTGTTGGGACAGCTACTCTGAGGCTTTAACGCGACGTCACATAACAATTACAATCACGTCACGACTGTTGATGAGACTGTATCATGACGTCGCAACACCGTAACTAAGTGACTGCTGTTGCAGTTGCGTCGTTAGGGGGACGTCACTGCAAAGTCACTTTGTGACGTCGCCGTGGGGAAGACATGCGCAAGTGGCAGCAACCTGTTTACTAACGGTGCAGAAACATTTCGTGACCGTCACGCGACGGTTGCATGAGGGTCCTATTTTGGTCACTGTGCTTGGGGCAGCCACTCTGAGGCTTTAATGCGACGTCACATAACAATTACAATCACGTCACGACTGTTGATGCGACTGTATCGTTACGTCGCAACACCGTAACTAAGTGACTGCTGTTGCAGTTGCGTCATTAGGGGACGTCACTGCAAAGTCACTTTGTGACGTCGCCGTGCGGAGGACATTCGTAAGTTGCAGCAACCTGTTTGCTTTCGGTGCTGTAACATCTCGTGACCGTCACGCGACGGTTGCATGAGGGTCCCCTTTTGGTCGTTGTGCTATTAGCATTCTAAAGGACGAGAAGCGACCTCATTCTTAAGGTTAGAAATAAGTCAAAGGCCTCGATCTGAGTGAATTGGTAAGTCTCAGAACTGTGTTTACGGATTGTCCTTTCAAGACTTTAACGCGACGTCATATAACGATCACAATCGCGTCACGACTGTCGATGCGACTGTGTTGTGACGTCGCAACACTGTCACGTCATATAACGATCACAATCGCGTCACGACTGTCGATGCGACTGGGTTGTGACGTCGCAACACTGTCACTAAGTGACACTTCTGTTGCAGTCGTGACCGTCACGCGACGGTTTGATTTCGGTCACTACTATTGGGCAAATAAAGTCCTTTATATAATCCCCGTAGCTGCTTTGGGAAAGTGACCGTTTTCTCACTCCGAGGCTTTTTGCGACGTCACATAAAGATCCCAAGTGCGCCACGACGGTTGCTGCTACTGTGATATGACGTCAGAAACAGTTACAAATTGAGTTCTTAGGGGATGTCATTTTGTGATGTTGCTGCGAAGGACGTTCGAAAAGTTGATGCGGCCGCGAAAGGATATATATCGTAGTTGAATTGAGCATTTTGAGACAGCACAGTGTCGTAACGTAGGTGTCCCGCGACAGTCACAAAATGGTTGCATTTGGGTCACAGCGGTTACTAGTGTTGTTAAAATTTTGCAGTTAATGATTTTCTCGATGACAAAATAATGAATTGAGAGGTTTTACGTGAAAAAAAATTTTTTTGCGTCAATGTACATTGAAGTCACATTGTAACGTCTTCGCAACGTCACAAAGTGACCAGTCACAAACTAATCCTTGCAGTGACGTTGCGGAGAAGTCACACGAAAGCTGTCACAAACGTGTCACATCATGACTCTTGTGAGACGTCACAAATCGGTCACTTTGTGACTGTGACAGTTGTGACTCGCAGTGACGTTACTGTGACATGTTGTGTTATTAGGGTACATTTAATTGCATTTTTTTTTTTTGCGCGCAGAAAATTCGACTTTCTGTAGTCTATAATAAAGCAAAAATGTTGGCTATTTTTCACAGTGACTATGTGCAATTTGCATTGGTTGGCATCTTTGCACTAATCTTTCTAATGTAAATAAAGTTGTCGGTACAAATTCAGTAAGCAATTTCAGATCTTGTCTGAGATTAATTTTATGTCTAATAATACATCCTGCCTTAAGAAAAATGGGAAATATTACAAAATATCCAATAGGGTATCAACAGAATTTGAAAAGTGAAATTTTGTGACCTTTATGGGTTATTTTCATAACCTTTCAAAAATATTGGTAGCTGTATTGTGCATTTTTATACTTTTGTTGCACTTTAATCCCATTTAATTGGAAAGATATAGTTCAGAACTAGAGGAAAACACTTCAAGTGGAATTTTTTTTTTGAAAACCATTAAAAAGGTTCGAGGAGTACTGGTTGTAACATTTTTGGGACCTTTATTTTTGTGGCTTTTGATTACTTTCATGTCCTATTTTTGAAATTCATGACTTTTTAGAGACTTTAGTGATCCGTAAACACCCTGGAAATTCTGCAACCATGAAAAATTGAAAAATGTCCGTGACCGAGCTAAGCAAAACACAGACAACTTTAAATACAATACAAAACCTATCTAATTAACTTTTATTGATTCCAACTTCTAACTGAAAATGAAATGCTTTCAATAAAATATTAAAACAATTCCAGATTATCTGTTATCATTATCTTTAAAGGGTGCTGGTTAAAGGTAAATGAAATTATTTTTAGTTTTAAATATACAAAAGTGTGAAAAAAGTATGACTTTCAGAAGCATTTATATAAGTAGGTAAATATTGAGGTTGATTCCATTCTTTGAAAAAATCATCTCTTTCTAATTTTTTAACTGACTTCACAAAGGAAGGAGGTTATACATTCATAGCGTATGTATGTCGTTTTGTTCTCTTCAGAAAGCAATTTTATACTTTTGATGGCAATAATGGGAAATTAAAAATAGTTGATGTTATGATCTATACCATGTAGGTATGAAAGACTTCTACAATAATGAAGAAAAAACTCTCTTTTATTGACTCATGGGCAAACTAATGTCACCAATGCATGCATGCACAAAATTTCACATATAGGCCAATTGTAGTGCATTTCACATCACCAATATTGTAGATAGATAATCCTCTAACTAATAAAATTAAGCAACTCGAAAAATTATCGAAACAAAATATCCCAGCACTGTGACATTGCAATTTGCATGTAATAAATGTTCAAGCACAAATGTATGATTCATGAAAATTAACAAAATTTCTTATATGATCAACAGGTGTTTCTCAGAGCTGTTACAGGCTGAACTTAATTTTACTATAATTTAAAAGTCAAAGCAATTTACAAACAAGAATGATTTGAAGATTTGGAGTCTAAGAGCTGAAGATAAATTTTCAACTCAAATTTATGTAAGGGACTAAAATTCAGGGCACGATGACGGGATTTTCATACAAATTTCTCCAATCTCCTCTTTGAAAATATACTTCCGCCCGGTCTATTTTCAAGAAACTTAATTATGGAAGTACTTTTATGCATTAAAAAGTTACAATTTCACAACAATGAAGACAAATAACAGAAATATACATTTTATGGTATAAAATCAAAATATCTAACAAACTAAGCATGATAATTTTTTTCACCCCTTAACTCACTTCTTCAAAATCTCCATCATCGTTTACATCAAAATCAGAATCATCCTCATCTTTATATCTATTAAAATCTATTCGAAGCCAATGATACTAGAAAAAAAAAAATGATTTTAATACACATTGAAAAGTTTTACATGATTACACTATTTATATAAAAGAAACAAAAACAAGCAGTATAATTACAAAGTTTTATCAAGGCATTACAAGACAAGATACAAAACTGCAGTCATTAAATAATATTTCAACTAAGACGAGAGGTTTCTTAGCATGAATTCAGTATGTATTCAGATTAGAGTGGAAAAATCCTTAAACAAGAATAAATATTTTTTCTAAGCTTACAAGCGCTTGAACTAGATATTTTCCCCACAACTTCAGGACATATTCAAATGACTATGAATGATTTTCAGTAAAGAAAAAATGTTCTGATGCTCACACAAAATGTTCAGAAAAAGTGTACACCACAAATCGAAATAAAAATAACATAATTAGGTGAACACAATTATAATTTTTAAAATTGAGTTCAATTAATCTACCCCCCACACACTCAATACATACATTATATGTCTACAAGCTCAAAAAAAAAAACAATAATAATAATAATAAAAAATAAATATATATATATGAAAGATTTGTATTATTAATGGCAGATATTATTTTTTCTAAGACTTGTCTAATTATTCCAAGTTTTATAAAGCACTATATTGTTATGCTATTGTATTAAGCTTTTTAAAGTACAGCTTGTTTCAAGGTAGAAAGACAAGCACAAATATTATTTGTCAAGGAATTATCTTAAAATTTTGAAAAATGTTTCAGAAGACCCATATTTTTTATGAAAATTCTCAATGACGTTCCAAATGTTAACTTTTTTCTACCGAGAATCACCAACGGCAAAGACCGAAAGATATGCATATTGGCCACAACACTTGCAGACCCTCAAACACAGAGTTTTATCATTAGCATAAAAGTAGATCACAAATGGATGTTGTGGTGGAAATAGATATAAGGCTTGGTAACCTCAGGCAAGATTACCATTTATGTCAGCTTGGAAACCATTAATAAACTCAGTATGAGGCTTGGGATCCTATTGAAAAGTGACCTACACTTGTGGCTGGACTTGCGTGGCTATCAGGCATGACTCCTTGTTGACAAAGTTGCCAGTGTAAACTTAAACTAGTGGGTAATTAATTCCATGTCAAATCAACCAATGGTCAAAACCTCACGTCTTTGGATTTCATTTATTTTTTGCTCAAATGGAGTATTCATATGACAGATGAAAAATACCAAGTTTTTTTTTTTTTTTATTAATTCGTTTTTGAGTTATAAATTTTTCAAATTTTGACGAAATCATAAAGTTTACGTATTCATGAAACTTTAGACAGCTGTAATTAAAAAACTATTTGACCTAAATAGATGAAACTTGTACTGTTTTCTTCAGTATTTTATGAGGTTTTATAAAATATATAACATGACACAGCTACTTAAAAAAAAAAAAAAGAAAATATTTTGCAAACAAAAAATTTATAAAATTTAATATAATTCAAAATCGAAATTTTTAATATTTTTGAAAAAAAATTATTGTACTTGGCTTCCTTTTAGCAACATGTATGCAAATTTTCAGGATGGTGTTCCTATGGTATCATGATGGAAAAAAATTTCTCTTTGTGAATCTAAATGTTCGAAGAGAAAATTTTTTTTCATATATTTTATAAAACCCCATAAAATACTAAACAACAGTACAAGTTTCATCTATTTAGGTCAAATAGTTTTTTAATTGCAGCCGTCTAAAGGTAATCAAACAAAGCAAAATTTATGATTTTGTTAAAAATTTAACTTTTGAAGGAATTTTTGAAAAACTTTAAAACTTCAGTTTTTTCATCTTCAAAGTAAGTATAATAAACAGACGAAAAATCATTACAATCTAAAATACTGACCTTAAAAATTATTTTGTTATGGTTGATTTGACATGGACTTACCCTCGGGTAATTCCATGTCAAATCAACCAATGGTTAAAACCTTGCGTCTTTGGATTTCATTTATTTTTTGCTCAAATGGAGTATTCATATGATAGAAGAAAAATACCAAGTTTTGTTTTGTTTTTATTCATTCGTTTTTGAATAATAAATTTTTTAAATTTTGACAAAATCATAAATTTTACATATTCATGAGGTTTTATAAAATATATAACATGACACAGCTTCTTTTTTTTAAAAAAAATTTGTTTTGCAAACAAAAAATTTATAAAATTTAAAATCTAAATTTTTTGACAAAAAATTATTGTACTTTAGCTTCTTTTTAGCAACATGTATGCAAAATTTCAGGATGGTGTTCCTGTGGTATGATGAAAAAAAATTTCTCTTTGAACATTTACATTCATAGAGAATTTTTTTTTTCATCATGATACCACAGGAACACCATCCTGAAATTTTGCATACATGTTGCTGAAAAGAAGTACAATAATTTTTTTTCTTCAAAAAAATTAAAAATTTCGATTTTGAATTATTTTAAATTTTATAAATTTTTTTGTTTGCAAAACCAAAAAAAAAAAATTTTTTTTTAAAGTAGCTGTGTCATGCTATATATTTTATAAAACCCCATAAAATACCGAAGAAAACAGTATGAGTTTCATCTATTTAGGTCAAAAAGTTTTTTAATTACAGCTGTCTAAAGATGATCAAACACAGCAAAATTTATGATTTTGTCAAAACTTTAAAACTTCAATTTTTTCATCTTCAAAGTAAGTATAATAAACAGACAAAAAATCATTACAATCTAAAATACTGACCTCAAAAATTATTTTTTTATTGGTTGATTTGACATGAACTTACCCTGGTAGTGCTCCAATTTACTACCACCTAACTAATGCAAGTTTCTTTCCTTTCTTTACACGTGAAATAAAACACCAGAAAAGCTACATGAAGGCTAAAAATGTGCATAATGGGATTTAGAATTCAAAATTTGAAACATTTGTTTCTCTGAACAAAGAAAAAAGAAAAACGTATCCTTGAAAATTTCAAGCCTGATAGATAAAACTTTCCGATATACAGTAGAGCGCAGATTATCCGGACTTTTCGGGGCAAAGGTAGATTCGGATAAAGAAAAATCCGGATAATTGGATTGACAAATTTTAAAACACAAATAGGGCTAGTATTTTTAGGCAGCTTCCCTTCACACGTTTTCCAGGCTTATGACTGACAGTTGCAGTAGTGTATATTTTATCATATTACGAATGGCGTGATTAGAAGTTTTTTTTTTTCTTTTCTTCATTTTTAATATATATTTTTTAATATTTACAAAAAATGATACAGAAGTATTATTATACATAAAAATGATTCGTACATTGACTGTATAACAAAAACCTTGTGATGTAAAGTAATCATTTGATAGTCTTTCTTTTTATCGTTTTCCTGCCTTTAGAGAATCCGAGTCAGGGTTTTTGTGTGTTTTTTCCTAGAGCGCAGGAAAAAATAACCGCATGGCCCCTGACCAATCCGATTGATTGGACATCCGGGTAAGCGGCGTCCGGATAAGCGGCGCTCTACTGTATAATGCAAATTGAACAAAGAAAATTCATCAAGTTCTCCCTAAGATATGATGGTTCAAAAATGGACATTTAAAAAAAGTTTAGGTGCCTATAAATCTAAAAACAAGCCAGTTCCATTCTTTAATTTTTCAGAATATGTTGATGAGGAGTTAGTTTAGAAATTTACAAAATTACAAGTTTGTAATTCTAATTACTGATAAGTTAGAATAATCTTAACTTAAAAAATTATTTGTCAAACTGAATTTTCAGTTAACTTTGGCTGAATACAGTAGAAAATGATTTTCTTTGTGGTCTTGCAAACTTGGCTATTAGATACTTACTGTGCCTTGACAAACACAAAAAGTTGTCAAGGCACAGTAAGTTTTAGGGATGTGCTTTTTTATTATGTGGTTCTCCAGTAGGGATGCCACTCTTTGAAAATCATTAGAGTGAACTTAATTCCAACTTTCTACCCTGAACATAGCAAAACCAAACATTTTTGTAAATATATGGAAGTTTTCAAGCGAAACATATACACTCAATGTATTAATATTTCCCTCAATATAAATTTCAATTGTCAAAAATAAACTTATATTAAAATAATTCCTTCAATACAATTTTGAAAATACAAAATAACACTTAAACTCTATCATCATGTTAAATAATATTATTTTCAGCTTCTGCTTATCGTTTGGAAGTAAACTTAACACCAAGTGCATCAATTACTCAATGGCTGGAAAATCCCATAAAAATCAGTGCTAAATTTAAAGAGTCATACAAAATAGTATAGCTGACAACAATCAAAATTCATAATTTATTTTCATGTAGCACAACTGAGTTAAAAAATGGCCCATTAAAGGGTTAAATGACAAAACGAGAAGCATGTCAAATAAGTTACTTAAAAAATTCCATTTCAAAAGGGTTGCAAAGAATAACTAGTGTTGTTGAACAGTATTGAAAAAAAATTCTAAATTAGTTCCTTCTGGAGTATAATTTTTGTACATCAACTTGCAAAATTAGATTCAGAATACCTTTCAAATTAATCAATGTAGTGTGCAAGCATATCAAAAAAATTTTTGTCTTTCCAAAGATAATTTATTTATGGTTGTTTTTTCTTTGCAGATTTATAAGTAATTTCAGTAAACGAAGAATGAGATAAAATTTTGAAAAAAAAAAAAAAAAAAGCTGCATGTCTAAGGAAAACCACCAAGAATGTGTCAAAACCCAAAGCGATAGAATGACACTGCTGTTCAACTTCCTTATGTATCTTACTTTCAGTAAATGAAAAGTGAAGTCAAAACTATTATATCTACAACACAAAAAAACAGATGTGTATATCTGTATTATGAATAATTAGATGTTTTATAATTAACACTGATCAAAATGTAAGAATTTTTAATTAATGCTTATCTTAGTTTGGCCTTTTAAACTTCTATGAATGAAACGCATATTGTCAAATAACTAATGTTATTTATATACCATAATACTTATTTAAAATATCAAAATGTGAAAGAAAATATGTTGAGCTGCTTAAAATGCTCTTGGGAAAATTCCCATTTATAAATGCCCTTCGCAGTGGGCTTTTGCCCACTTACTAGTCAAACCCTTAGTAAAATATAATAAACAACCACTGGATTATGATGAATTCTTTAACAGGTTACGGATAAATTAATCAAATGTTTTATTTTTTCACACTTATAACAAATTCAAATATTCAGTTATATCAGTCAAAAATCTCATTTTCGAAAAGCTAAAAATTTCCAATACTTTTTGTTTTCCTCATGATTGATGTGTGTTTGAGCCAGGGTTCCTTGATTTTTTTTCAAAAAAAAAACATCCAGTTTACAATGTTAGAAAGTGTTGTAAAAATGAAATATGTTGCAATTACAACCACTATTTCAAACAAAACTTCCTAGGCCCATCTGTCTGTGTGCATAACATATTTCATAAGTTTAGAATTAATTACAATTTTTTTAATTTTACAATATTACTCTTATTCTTCAAGCGTCTTAACCGCAAAGCATAATTCATTCAACCATTCAAATTAGAATTCATAATAATAATGAACCCTTCTGTGTTCTTTATCTTAACAATAGTATTTTAGATCAGTTTAATAAATGCCACACAGTAAATAATTCAGAATGATAGTGTTTAAAGCAGCAATTGTTGGAATTTAGAATATGTATCCTTAAAGTTCCATCCATGTCCCTTAATAGCTTAAGGTTTTTTCCTCTAAAATACTTTTTTATCATAGAAGTTTGCAATAAAGCTATTTGATTAAAACACAAAGTTTCAGTTTTCAGTAATTGTGTGAGCATATGATTTTACTAAAGGGGTAAAAATATTTCAGGATTTTTCATTTATAAAATAGAAAAATGGTTAAAGTACACTTGATGTAAAAATTAAGTACATACAATTGTTACTTTTTTCAGCTTTAAATAGCAAAATAAATCGGATTAAATTTGTTCATTTTTTCTATACTTATGAGTGTACTTTTATTCCTGGTAGGGTTAAGTTTCATTTGAGCCATGCATTTATATAAAAATTTGTTTATTATTATCATTATTAAAAAATATTTATGGCTGTGAAAAAGCTTAAGTATGTTTTTGCGTATTGATTAACATGCCATATTGTTTCTATGGATTTATCATAATAAATATCCAAAATATTTAAGGTATTTTTAAAAAAATAAAAAAAATCCAATTTAAATAAAAAAAATCTGATTTAAATCAAAAACATTCGATTTAAATAAAAAAAATCCGATTTTTTTATTAAAAAAAAAAAAAAAAAAATCACGAACCCTGGTTTGTGCTCATCAGAGCATTAAATCATGTTTGCTTGTCCATTCTATTTACAGTTTAATGGCAATTTTTTGCCATCTTACACCAATGTTACATGCTGATTAACACTTGATAAAGCAATTTTTATCTATTACTACTATGTTGAAATATTTTATAAATCACGATTGGTTTTAAGAAAAAAATTCAATTAGGCTATTAAAAAATTAGTTTTACCTTTTTATTATCTTTTAGGAGTCTATTCCAATAAGGACCTTCTTCTGCTTTTTTTAAAATAAAATCGATTCCTCTGTCTGTGTGAGAATACTTGGAATCCTAAAAGAGAAGTTTTTAATCATCATTAAGACCAATGAAATATTACACAATTTAGAGTTAAAATTTGATTTCTAAAATCAATTTGGAATCTTTGTTAAACAGAAAGAATACCATACTTATCCATTGAATAAATTGATTTTTATTCAAACTGTCCATTTATTATATATTTTTGAAAGAAAACTGCAAATTGAAGCATAAAATAGTCCTAGTATCTCAGAAGATCTTTGATAAAATCAGCAATTATGCATCTTAGTAAAAAAATATTAAAGCCACAGATTTGCAATAAAACTGATGAATTCAAGCATTGTTATATATATATATATATATTTGCACTCCTGTGACATTCCAAACCAAATCATCCAGAAACGGAGACTTATGATTTGAAGATCTTAATTTAATGTTATTACATTGTTTATGAAAAGTAGTACATTAAAGTTTTAGAAAAATAAAATTTACTTTTCTCCACCAGACTTTACTTTTAGCCGATGGCTTAGGACTGCTTTCACACGGAGCTGGTGAGGCTGAAATTCAAATCTTGAAGTGGAGGGGAAATTCTCTTCTAAGCTTTAAAGCACATAAAGGGGAATGAAATTTGTAAGGCAGAAAAAAAGACATATTATTTAGCTACTTCAACTCCACATTATAAACGTTTTAAAATCAGGGTCTGATATAAATATATTTTTTCAGTAGAGTGATTTACAGTGAAATAACCCGGGTTTATAAGTCCTTACATGAATATCCAGTCATACCTGTTTTTCTCAAACTAGCCTATCTTAAAAGCTTCTCCATGTTAAAAATTTTAAATTTCCCTGCATTTGTAGCATAAATTTTAGTTTTTCCATGTGTATCTCGAATGCACTTGCCCTAAAACCGCTACAACTCGAATTCCTGCTAAACAATGACTTTTAGACTTGAGCCTCGTATTGCAGGGAAAATTATGTTTAAGAAGTAAATTTTCTAGAAATTCCACCCACTCAAACAATGGACGAGAGGTCATTGACGTACAATTTAAAAGAGTTCTACCTTCGAAACTCACAAAGAAAAATACTTTTATTGTGTTCCTTGGAGTAACATTCTATTAAGGCATACACAGATAAATTAGCAGTAATCAGTAATCGGCCACTTAAACGATTATGTATAATCAACCAGTTCTTACTGCTATATCGGACAAAATGTTTTTCACTAAATAACTTTTAGTACAGTCAATCATGGAAACTTTGATCCACAATTTCAATTGCCCACTGATATCTTAATAGTGAGATCCATCCCATACGTGATCCTTACATTTAGGATAAGTTTGAACGGCATCAGAAAAGTTATATGATGAGAGGATTGCTTTCGCTATACAACCCATTCTTAAATTGCTGATGACCTTTGAAAACGGCGCTTTCAAGCTGAAAGAATTTTAATGTTTTCCTTGTTGGGAAAAATTTTAAAACTAAAATGCATAAGAAAAATTGCAAAGATTCTCAGTTAGTGAAATTTGTGATTGCAATACCGGCACACCGAATACCAATATTTTCAGTACCTCAGTTATATATATATACATACACACGTTTTTTTTCATTCAAAGAGGTTTTAATTTAACTTATTAAATATCTACTAAAGGCAACCGTCTAAAGACAAAATTCGGTTTCAAACACCTGAATTAACAGAGCATCAATGAATAAAAGCAACTGAAGAATACAAAATTATATTTTTAACACTAGATGATTTGATGAAGCATCACATTTTCGAGCATTTATGTGCTCTGCCACCAAGATTTTATTTCGCTCAATTCTTTGTTCACATACTTCGCTTATTAGGCCATCCCACTTGCAACGTTGTAGAAATTTCTTTTAAGTATATGTCACAAATGTATTTTTGTATAAACAATTCATTCAATTTCAGCATTGTCTTATTTTATTTTTTATATTTGTCTCAAGTATACTGGGTTTCGAGGAGCGTTCCATTAGTGTATAAGAAATGGTAATTTGTTGCTGGTATTAGTTTTTTTCTTGTCTCACTACTTTGCCCTACACTTCACAAATTAATCTGTAGTTTCTTTTTTGATATTTTTTGTGCATTTACACGTTAAGGTTATTACAACCATAATTTGCATTTAAGTTTCCCATATCAAGTGGATTTTTCCTAAACTCTGGCAACCATTAGAAGAATAAATAGGTAACGTTTTTTTTTTTTTTTTTGTAATATTATTTACTCTTCCGTATGCTATTAAACTGCTCTCATTATAAATATTTGAACCTTTATACCTTTGATGCTTTATTTTATATTTGTTCATAACAAAATTGTTCACATTATTTTAGTTTAAGCATTTCTTTGTATAAAACTACAAAAAATGTAATAAAACAAATTTTTGATTCCTTTTTCTGAAAAATTTATAATACTGCTACCAATACCTGATATTCTAGCACTGCATTAGAAAATATATTGAATACCAGTATTATATTTTTGGTCCAGAATTGCAAACACTACTTGGAAAGAAATATTCCTAAAAGTGGTGCCAATCAAGTATTTAACTGTAAAAGTAATCTAAACACAGCATAAAGGAAATAAAAGCATAATCATCATGTTGCCACTCAAGATAACTCCTAACTAATAAATTTAAACAAAACAGGCTGAAGGAAAGCCTAACCAAGATGTTTGCAAAACATATCTAAATTAGAGCCGATTTTGGGTGGTATTTAGGAGAAATTAATAAAGAACATTTTTCTTCTGTGTGAAGTAAAAAAAAAGCAGAAAAACACGAAAGTAAACATTTTGCTGGATTAAAAAGAAAATATATTTTAAAACCAAAAATAAATAAACTTAAGGTGTCATAACAATTATTTAAATAAGCTTTTTTAGTTCACTTAAAAGAGAATTTAATACTGAAGACAAAAACTTAGTTTGGGTGCAGTGGTGTAGTCCTGCAAAAAAATGTTGGGGGAACGCTTATACATAGGAAGATAAGTAATTGAAATCAAAAGTGGGGAGATGCTTATCTTAAAACTTAAAAAATGTGGGGGATACTCATATTCAAATAAAAAGGTAGGGGGACGCCGTCCCCCCTCGACTAAACCACTGATTGAGTGAAATAAGTTGTTTAACTTTTAGCTATTATGCCTGTGAACTGAAAAAAAAAAACTAAATAGGTGAAATATAAACTGGAGAAAAGGCTTATTATTGTTATTGTTTTATGTTTTTTAATCGACTTCACAAAGGAAAGAGGTTATACATTCAAACTATATGTATGTCACATTTTTCGTTTGTTTGTATGTTCACAACTTCTTATCTGATGAACCGATTTCCATGATTTTTTTAAATCGATCCAGGGTGGTTTCCAATAGGTCTCGTACTTTCGTTTGACCATATTTGGTAATTAGAAAAAAGTAATGGACAGAAATGTGGTCATTTTTTGTTTTTTCATCCATAACTTTTGACTAAATGAACCGATTTTGATGATTTTTTCTTTAATCCATAGAGGGTCGTCTAACTCAAATATCGCACATCAATTTAACTACATTTGTTTTTTAGAAAAAACGTTACAGGTGAAAAGTAAGTACTTTTTAGTTTTATTGAAAAGGCTTGGCTTTATTTCTTTGTTGGGAAAACTATTAAAAAATATAAAAGTCATTGTTAAGAAAGAGTTTGTTGCCATTAAGTTGATACATATATTAAGTAACTAGCTGACATGCCCGGCTTTGCGCGGGATAATATTGCATCATTCGCAGGCTAAGTAACCTATGTCCAAAATTATGTTGTAAATATGTAAGAAAAAATTTTCTTAAAAAATCCAAGAATAGGGCAACAGGCTCTTAAAAACCTTATTTAAACAGTGAAAATCGTTAAAAAACACGATTGCATTAAAACGAACAGCCTAGAAAAATTCCTTTTAGACCAAGAATAATAGTCCATAAAAATCCACATTAAAATGCCAACGACAGTTCATAAAATTGCCATTAGTGTAACTGCAACAGTAAATAAAATGCGCACATGCGGCGAGATAATTGTGCCAAAATGATATCAAGAGTCCATAAAAATCCATACAATGTCTAGAACAATGCATCTAAAACTTTCCATCAGAATAAGAGCTGTATTCAGTTTTAAAATGTCCATCAGATGGAGCACAGCTGTCCCTGAATATTTCTGCTAAAATAAAGAAAAAAAATCCTTAAATCCCCCTATTTCAATAAAGACAACTATTCCTAAACATCCCTAATAGAATAAGGACATTAGTCTCAAAAAATTTCCATTAGAATAAAGACGTCAGTGACTAAACATACCCATAAGAATACTGACCTTCAAGAGCTACTGTTCCTAAAATTACCAACAGTCCATCTTAAATTAACCATCAAAATAAGGACAGTTCCTATAAATCCCGATTGCAAAACCGTCAAAGGATTTCCTGAAAATTCAATTGAATAGCACTTTCATAAAATTCGGATAAAAACGAAAGAAAGGGAAGCATTTTTCCAAAGGCAAATGCTTATATAAGTTAGAAAATGTTTGGTACTGAACCAATCCTGACACGTGAAATTTAAGTTGATAGAAAGAAATAACTAAATTATGTCCAAATAGTGCCAAATAGACAGTAAAAAAAATTAAGTAAATTTTTTATAAAATAAATCACTTGAGTAAAATATGGAAAGAAAAATCAACCTCAAGATAAAGTAATTGAAAATCGTCTGCACTTTATAATCCACAAAATATGCATAAAAATGAAACGAATTCTTAGAATTTGTTTCGTTGATAAAGCGGACAATCTACCATGAGAAATAATATGTTTCATGAAATTGTTGAACTGGTACCATAATACTAAATAGCCAAAAAACAAAGAAGGATCAACCTCAAGGAGTAATTACAGATCGTCTGCAGTACGCTAAAAAATGCAATCAATTTTTAGAATTTGTTTCGCTCATAAAACGGCATGAATAACGATGAAACAGTATTTTTTCAATCTTGAGTTAACAAAAATCATCTAATTGGCGACAAAAGTAGTATTTATTTTGGCGAAAACACGCAAATTGAGCAGATAAATTCAGAGGTAAGCCTTGCTTTAAAGTTCGAAAACTATTTTAAATGAATATTGCACGTGTTCTATTTGTTCTACGAACTTCAGAAGGAGATCATCTTGTGCAGTTTTTTTACGGGCATCAATATGCTGCAAAAACCTAAAACGTGGGACCTTTCTTCGATGAGATACTCTTAAAATAAACAGTTTTGCTTAAAATTGGAATAAAAAAAGAACAAATTCGAATTTTAGGAAAATCGCTTCGAGGTGCACGAGGACCTGACCCAAGGTACCTGTAACCAAAATTTCGTACTTCTGGCCCGTTCCATCTCGCCAGGAGGCGATCGACAGACAGACACACACACACTTTCGGTTTTATTTATATAGATTATAGCAAGAGTTTGATTGAAGACTTCTCCAAGGTAAAAATTAAATCCAATCAGTTTGTTTGGTAAAATCAACTTCAAAACAGAATTTATCACACAAATGATTAGTTTTTAGTGCCATTCATTCAAAGAAGGTTTGACGTTTGGTATGGATTTTTTAAAAATAGAATATTTATATAAAAGATTTATTTACACAAAAAAGAATAAAATAAAATTTTTTTTGGAAAAAAATAGAACCGACTTATATTATAAATTGCGCTAAAAAGTGAAAAATAATTTAATTCTTTAAACAACATCAATGTGACTTTTAAACATAGTTTTAGAAGTCTGTGCAAAATTATGGATCTAATTACTACTACACCATGTGCTATTTCATATTACAACTGTTGCAAATTCTGGGCCATTTATATTTGTAATTGATTCATGATTTAAAAAGATTTTACCTATCCAAATGTTGCACCGACTTCTAAAACAGTTTAAAAGTCACATCAATGTTGTTTAAAGAATTGTTTTATTTTTCACTTTTAAGCGTAATTTATAATTTGAAGTGGGTTCTATTTTGTTCCAAAAATTATTTTACTTTATTGTGTTTGTTAAGTATACATAAAACCATACATCAAAATTCAGTAACTTCATTTCTCCCTTTACTTTAAAAGTTTTTGTAAAAAATGCTGTTTTATAACGTTCTAATTCAGGACACCTCCTTAAAGCAGGGTTGGCCGATTTTAACCAGAGGTGGTTTTAACCACTGTTTTGACCGGTTTTAACCCGCCCCGGTCAAAACTGTTTTGACAACCCAAAGTGGCCAAAACTCTAATAATACTGTAATGTGTTATGTTATTATGATCCCCTGTTTATGCAGAATACTAATTGTCCAGTTTAGCTTGAGAGTACCCATGCTGTGCAGCATTGTATCATATTGTCATATGTCCATATTTACAAGATATAACAAACAAAATGAATATGAATCAAATTTATTTGGAGCCATTTTGTGTTTTTGATGCACTGAATTGACTGAAGGTGACAAACAATGGTAAAACAATTACCAATCTAATTCTGCTGCAGCCCCCTTTTTGTATAGCATTTTTAACAAACAACAAGTTTGGAGGCTTTTTCTAAGCTTAATCTGTTTCGTAATTTGTTTTGGACAAAACTATAATTTGAGAACAATCTTTCAATGCCAGCAGAACTTGATGGGCAGTTGTGAAAGTGGATGACAAAATTAAAAAGTCTTCGTTGATAATAGTTTTTTTTTTCCTTGATTTCCACCATATTGATGCTTTTATATTGTTTTGCACTTCAGAAGTGAAATATGATCTTGAAACGGGTCTTCTTCAGCTTGGAAGGAAATGACAAACAGAAGGTAGGCAGGATTCAGTTATGATAACCAAATGTGTGTTGATTCTTGTTGTGGTGCTGTCAGTCTTTCTCCCATGTCTTTTGGATCCAACAAATATGCAAGAATATGAGCTGGTGTGATAGCCTGTTCGAACCGAAATTTGAGGATGTCAGCATAAGGTTGTAGTTCATTGTTGTTTACAAGCTTTAACCACTCGCAACAAGCAGTAGAAATATTAGCCTCTTCAGATTGCAGATTATCCAATGCAGCAGCCACGGGTTTCAGTTTCTTATATAACAATTTCGCTTCTTTATATATCGAAACATCATTTATTATTTTTGTGATGTTTTTATCAATATCCGATTCATGATCTTCCAATCTTCAAACAAAACTCCCGATTCAATCAGCATGAAAAAGAAACAATGTTTTCATGGCACTCAGTTACTATGAGTATGATGAAAGGTTGCATCATGCTAGCTTTGGTAGCAGCCAATCAATAAAAAGGGGCAGGGCAGAAGCAGTAATCAACCAATGAGAAAATGGGTGATGCAAGAAAAAAAGTTCATTACATTATTAATAGCATCCTCATTTCATATTATATTGGAAATTGGATACTGCATATTGAAACTGCAATCCCTCTTAATTTAGAATATTTATTGCCTCATTTATTTTAGTCATTAAGCTTATTTTTTAAACAATATTTCAATTTCAACCTTGCTTGCTGTTATTCCTTCTCAGTTTAAGTTACTTTTACTTACTGCCTATCAAATTGGGGGGTGTTGCATCTAACCATTAAAGAAATAAACAACTATGCAAAAAAATTTCAAAATTCCTTTTTTTTTAGTTTTGACCATTTTGACCGGTTAAAACCATTTAAGCACGGTTAAAACCAGTTTTGACCAGTGCCCCGGTCAAAATAAAAAATTAGTGGGTTTTTGCCAACCCTGCCTTAAAGACCCTTACACAGCAGAAAACTCACCCAGTTTCATCAAATTTGAATGTCAACTTAAATTTGGCTTTATGAATCATGGAATGATTTGCATACCAAGATAGTAAATAAAGTTTATTATTTATATATGGTGTTTTAAAACATTGAAATCATACCTCTTCTTTAATATCCTTGTAGAAATTAAGAACATTTTCAAATTCTGTTCCTTCTTCATCTTTTCCTCTGAAATATAGAAATATACCGAAAATAAAAAAACTGGGTTCAGACACTCAATAGAGAGAAATTTGATAACTTATAGTATTAGAAGACTCCATATTCCATCAGTATGATCTAGGGCAGAGGTCGGCAACCTAAACTGACTGAAGGTCTACTTTCCAAGTTCAGTGAACACCAAGATCGACTCGGAGGACGGAGGGGGGGGGGGGGGGGGGGTATACACTATTAATTGGACATGTTGGGACTGCGCCTGTCTTCAAATTGTAGGTTAATTCTTGTCAGAACGAGTTTTGATGCTTGTAAAATTTCTAAAATAATGGTGTGTTAACACCGTTTACTAGCATCAAAACAATACTAAGGGATCATTCATGAATGATGTCACGCTTTGAGGGGGGAGGGGGTTAGTGAAATTGTGACAAAGTGTGACAAGGGGGGGTAACAAGAAGTGTGACATCATGCAACATAGCGTGACATGTGAAAAAGGGGGGTCCACTGAAATGCGACATATTGTGACAAATGGGGGAGGGGGTCAAATATATGGGAAAAAAACGTCACATCATTTATGAACGGCCCCTATTATATTATTTCTTTTGAATTTGATTTAAAAAAACTTGGTTTTTGTTCTGTTATTTAACTGAAACACACACGTGAAATGCAGTTACATTCTCTCACCGAGAGCATAGTAAATATGACGACTGACATTCCATATTATTGGACGTTTCTTTAGGTCCGGTGAATGGTCTGTCAAACGAATAAACAGTTTCTGACAGGGAAAAAATAAATAAAAAATTCGCAATTAAATTAAAAAGTTATTTTATTTATTTTTTAACACCGTAGACTGTCCAAAATGTTGTCGCGATCTACCGAAAAAGGGCTCGCGATCGACCCGCCGACCACTGATCTAGGGTATAACCAGCGTAGAAAATCTTTAGCCAAAAAGAAAAACCTTCAGAAAAATATTAATGTGTATCAGAATTACAAAAATCTGCCCACTTTTTAGCAACTAACAATAAATTTAAATTTTAATCGTAGTGTCTCTAGTAATGTATATCAGCTAAAAGATGTATTGAAAATAAATAAACACACCATTAAGAGGGCTGAAGTTTAATTCTGGGACAGCAGAAGTAGAAACCCAATATAACGTGTTTATTGGGAGGCAAGCTGCATCAATACAGAATAGTAATGAGTTTCATATTTTGAAAATGTTAGCTGCAATTTTTATTCTTTTTTTGAACATACGGTTACTACATAAAACCAAGGTTATCCGGCTCTTTTCACTTTCAGAAAGAATTACCCTGCACCAGGGTTGGCAGGTTTTTGACATGCGACGTTTTAACCATGGTTAAAACCGGCTTGTCAAAAACCTCCCTGTCAAAAAGTGTCAAAAACCTAATTTGCATTCATTCGATGCACTGAATCCAGTCGTACTTGGGACCTTTTTTATGTGCTGTAAAATCCTCCAAATCCATTCAGAGGAATTTAAATTTTTAAATGCCGTGATTCTTTCATTATCGCCAGGGTATCGCTATGACTATGACGATAAAAAAAATTATCAAAGAAATTATTTAGCATAATTGGATAAAATTTAATCAATAAATTTTAAATAAAACAGCATAAATGCATTACAACTGTGGAGTATACACTACAAAAATATATTCTTGCTGTAGCACAGCCAGAATCTATGCCTGAGGCTGATTTTATTCATAAGAATTGTTTTTAAGTGTACAAACACTGGTTTCTGTTTTCTGATGCCCCTGTTGGAGGGGTTTTAAGTCCTTAAAACACATCTTTTGCTGTGCCCTGCCAGTGCATTCTTGAGATACATTTTATTTGTAGAATATTTCGTGAACGTGACAACAGACTATAATGTAGCAATTTTTTTAAAATAGAAATTGTTGAACCAGGGTTCACACTGGGGGAAAATACAAGGTGGGATTTCCCACCTTGAAAAAAATTTTAAGTGGGATTTTTAAAATTTAAGTGGGAACTTTTCTTTTTGTTTTTGTTTTTAAAAGAATATTACTGAATTGTCCGATCATGATCCAATACAAACTATGTAATAGAAGATGATTATCTAAGCTATGCTCAGCAAAGAAATAAACATCAACAAAGTTCACACAAAATGGATCCTTCACAAAATTCGCGATCGCAAAAATGGTTTTTAGAAAATGTTAAGCATGAAAAAGATCCTCCAGTATTTTAGTTAACTAACCAAAATTCTTTAATGCGTGATTGTTACAAAAAAATTCTAAAAATTAGCTTAGTATTTTCTCTATTTTTTCTGATCATATGCCATTTTATCTATTGATGTTTTTCTATGAAAACAATATATTTTAGGAACCAGCATTCTCTTGTAACCTTGTGACAAAGGAAGCTTCCCTTTTTCCACTCCTTTTTTTAATTTTGTCCTCTGTGAATAGAATGAATGAAGATAAGTGCATTCACAAAGGGCTTAAATTGTTCAATAATCCAAAGGAATGAAGAAGTTGTCAATCTTTCCCCCATGTTATTATATATGTTCAATAGGGTTCCTAGATCCTTCTTTTCATTAATGAGGACAAGATGTTAGTTGAAAACTAACAATACTCCATTTAGTTTGTATTGAATTATCAGTTTAGAATAGTAAGTAGTTTCGTTTTGCGATGTTTTAAATGCGTGTCCGTTAGTTGCGGGAACAGCGCGCAAACGAAAATTTTTTGAGTGGGATTTCAAAAAATAGTGCGGGGATCGCGCGAACCCTGGTTGAACACTTATTTGAAGAATCATTTCATTGTGAATTGCAGAATTCAACTTGAAATCATGTTATAAGTCAAGAAAAATATACATCGTAGTATTCCAGAGTTTGAAAGGTTAAGAATACATAAAAAACTATATTTAATAAATTAAATGTGTTACCTGAAAATCAGCTTGTCTGAACTTAATTTGATATCTGGCTTCTTACAATCAGGTACATGGATAAAAACATATACAAGGCTCCGCCTTTCAGCCCACTGTACAGAAGCAGGTCTGAAATTATCATATTATGAGAACACATAGACACAACATCCATTACTATAATCTAATACTAATCATTTTAGAAAAATTAAGCTGAATACATGTACACTATAATCAAGGCCGTATCCTGGGGGGGGGGGGGGGGGGGGCAAATGTCCAGGCCCTCTAAAGAAAGTGGGAATCTACCCTCCCCCCGGAATAGTGACTTAGATATGGGAGAGCTCAGAGGGACCCCACCAAAATGTTGATGTCCAAAAATATTTTCTGAGACCGTAATTCAATTTACTTTTACTCTAAAAATAAATATATTTTTGCTTTTCTTAACAATTGAATAGAGTGAACACTGCCAAAAAAAAAAGCCACTAGTCGCAATAAAGACAAACTTGAACCCTTAGGGTTATAGGGTCGTACCACTTTCCATAGTAGTTTCTTCTCAGAATACTCTATAACCAACCCCTAGTATACACCGATGGGTGATTAAAGTTTCCTCTTGTGAAAGCTCTATCCACCTCCAAGTCTTATACATCGGTGGGTCAGCTTGTCCTGATCAGATTTTACCAAAGGCTTAGTTTTTACTTCATTTTTTTTCCTGAACTATCTGAACGTGCAAGCCAAATTATGTAGAGAAGTGCACTGTGAATGAGAGGTGTAAGATAATGAAGCGAGCAGAACCAATCATAGGTCAAAAGAGAAGATTTTTCCCAAACGTACATTTTACATATTGAGGTATTAAAGTCGGATAATATTGATGAACTTTTAAGCAATTTAATAATTTTACTAATAATATAATTACTTAAGGATTAAGATTTGATAAAGTCTTTCATTCCATTACTAGAAATTCTTTTTTAACCCTCTTATATTACATATTAAAGCATTTTTGCTTTTTTTACATATTTCACTTTCTGTATTGGAAAATTTCCCAAACATTTAGATTGACTGAAGTTTTATTTTTTCCCAAGACATGTACACTTGATCAGTGTTTAATCTTAAACGTATTATTGTAGGATTTGCATTTTTCTCTGAAACATCCTCAGTTCCTGTTAAATTTCGTCTAAAGTGAAAATTATATAAATACGTAAATCAGATTGTTTTTAGCAGTTGTTTAAATACTTTTTTTTTTTTCAATTTTCTCATAAAAATGTATCAAGTTATAAGCTTCAATTACTAAAACTATTTTAATCATGAATTTGACCAATTGTTCGTGTAAAACGAAACTAACTGCGAGAAACCGTACTTCCTCCAAAGAAATCCCCCTCCCCCCTGAAATTAGGGCCTTAGCTACACCACTAAATGCATACTCTTTGCTTGTTTTGTGACACATTTCTAAAATAACTCAACTGATTATCAGGTCATGGACAGTTTTTAAAACGTGCACAGCACTTTCAGGAATTATGGTAACTGTATAAAGACTCAATAGTAAAAATTTATGTCAATTTAGAATTAAAAATTCAGAAGGTGTTGAAAGAATGTTTCCTACTGAATCACACATAACATATTAAATTACTTCTATATTATAAGCTAACTACATCAGGGGTCACTCCACAGGAAATTCAGGTCCGTTGTTGGACCCTTCACAAAAATAAAGAGCTACCAAATCTTACTTTTTGCAGTTTTATTTATTAAATAAGCGGAAAAAAAATACCACTGTATGTAAAAATTTTGAATTTTCACAAAATTAATTTTTCAAAAATCTTTTTAAAATTCACAAAATCCGGACATTTTAAAAAATGCCGGTTCGACCCTTGTACATACGCAATCCTATTAAGCTCTGGGCATCATGAAAGTGATGCTCAGGTATCGTAAATGCACATGAAGGCATAAATTAAACACATATAGTAGAATTTCATGTATATGCATGATTTTCAGTTATTTCTGCCAATTAAATGTAAGAAATTCAGCCGCACCTGACTAAAACAGCGTTGCACTTCAAAAGGAATTTTAAATTATTTCAGGCAGGAAAATTATAAAACACTACTTATTCCTATATGCTAACATTTTCTGTAAGTAACATAAATCAATAAATGCAAAGAAAAACGAGTACATTTCTATTTTTACAAAATTAACATTAGGAGATGAAATATATCAATTGGTGATGCTCAATTTTTCAGTAGCTAGTACAAAAAAGGGGCACACTAAAGTGAATGAATTTAACAGGATAACAATTTTCAAACCTTTTCGCAATTTCGTCACCAGGCATTTTTTAAAAATAATTTATGAAAATAATTATACTGCGACAAAGATTTATTACACACGTGCGTGCAGTTAGCAAAAAAAAGGGAATTTCCGCGTAACTTCTAGATTGTTTTTATTTTAGGATTGCCAGATTTCTGTCTTCTTGACTTCTACAAGTAGCTGCTCAGCGCCAGTTGTTGATACTCCACCTAGCGAAACGCCTTCTGTGATTGATTGAAGTACATTTATTTTCCAGTTCGTGTGCTTAGTCTCGGGACTCGCTTATGAACTGTCGTCCAATATGACAGATAGCACAAGACAATACATGAAAGATTTTATTACACCACAAAGAGAGGAAATAACAGAAATACACCCAGGGTAAGGTGGGAATCGAACCCACGACCTCGTTACTGCGCGCAAGCAGCGAGCGGAAACTGGTACTAAGACCGCTCGGCCACCGAGGCCCCCCGCCTTCTGTGACTCGGGAACGATCTTGTTCTAGTAAAAAAAGGTAATTTTTCTCTTCTATACCGGGCGCTCCAAATTGAAAAGTGGCCCCTTCGTGATCGCAAATTTCCTTTCCCCCCCCCATTAGACTCCATGGAATGCAAGTTTTACTGCTGGAGTACAGCTTAAATGCTGGATCCCCACCACACACATTAACGTTTTTAAGCGCACTTTAAGAGGGGACCATGTATTTTTTTTACCTCCGGGTACCCGAGACTCCTTAATATTCTCCTGAATCCCTGAAAATATATGGAAGCAATTTTAGGGTGTTTTTTTCCCTCCAGCCATTTTTTATTCCTCTTTCAATGCCTTCTCGTTGGTCTCCATGGCAACCAGTATGAACAGAGCAGGGCCGCTGAATTCCACCCATAACAAAATATGTTTTGAAATCTGGATCCCAGTTCTTATTGATAACTATTTTTTATCATCAGTGAGTTGCTTGCTCCCCCCTCTCGTGTTTGGTTCATGGATATTTAACAATTTTAAAGGTCAAACGAGCCAAGGTGCATTAGTATCAGGACCAAGTTTATGCGAAAAACAAAAAACAAAACAAATTAAATTCATTCATAATCAGTTTGCTAAAAATAATAACAGCATAGGTCGAATGATAGCCTACACAACATTTAACTCAGTGCAAATGATTATCATTGCAATCTTCGCGCAACCATTTGTTGCATTCGATGCACTGAATCCAGTCGTACTTGGGACCTTTTTTATGTGCTGTAAAATCCTCCAAATCCATTCAGAGGAATTTAAATTTTTAAATGCCGTGATTCTTTCATTATCGCCAGGGTATCGCTATGACTCTTCACAGTTAATGACATTTCCACCATCATACTGAAACTGGTTGAAATGCAACCAATGCAACAATCCTGTCCTGTTTTCGGAGTTCGGGTGAATCTTTGCGCAATCCAAATTCTCAGAGACTTTTTCTTTGTTCGGGAAATTTTTTCTCAACATTCGGCAAAATTTGGGGAAATAGTATTATTAATATGTGTTCTTCATTATTATAGTCAAAAACCTTTAAGCGTTTGACGACTCGAAGTTGTGTTTTGTAGATAGGGGACCTAAAATGGGGGGGGGGGGGACTCCTAAATGAGTTTGCACTTCACCAATGTTTATGACTTAGCAGGAGTGCCTACTGCACACGGCCCAACCCCTCAGAGCGATGGTCCAACCCCTTTAAAAATCTGCGGACGCCCCATAACGATGCAGCTCCAAATCGGCCGAGCAATGGGCCAAGCCCCTCAAACCTCCTGAAAGCAATCCTAAAAATTTCAAAGGCGCAGTCTGTGCCATGACCTCCTCTAGTGGACCGCTCCCCTGCTTTTGGACAGCATTCGTAAACCAGTGCTATGTTTATCTGTCTGAATGCTTGTCCGTTTTGTGTGCTCAGATGAAACTAAAGTTCATACACTCATGAAATTTGGTACAATTTTAGTTTGAATCATGGGGATGTGCGAGGTGCGCTTCCCATGGTTTTCCATGGAGCAGTGGTAATATTTTTAGCACGGTTTTTCAAGACTTTTTAACGATTTAAAATTTCTTTCAGGGCATTCATATGCTTTTTTTCCCTTCTTCAAAGGATCTCCCCCTCCCCCTTTATCTACCTGATAATTTGCTATTATATATTATTATTATTATTGTTAGTTACTTTTACTTTTGTAAACTTTGCTTATGAACTTGATCTTATTCAAAGTGGGACCTTTTGGGGTTGTTATCCTTATTGTAGTGGTATACTAATTAAATGAATAAACCGCGAGTTTTTTTTTTTTTTTTTTGCGTATGTTAATTAATTGAAAAAAACGCGCAGTTATTTTCTTTATTTTCAGACTTAATAATGCATAAAGTTCCTTTCGTATTTCAAGAATGTTTCCTTCTATAATAGCCTATTATTTATGTAGCGAAAAAATGGTCGCCGCAGGCTAATTCTTTTAAATTTTTGTCAAGGGCAACGCTGTGACAGGACTATATTTTCCGCGTATTTTATTTAAATAAATGGAACATATAAGTTTTCATTTTCTTTCTTTCTTTTTTTTTTTTTTTTTTTTTCTGTCTGATTTCAAACTCTATTGGAAGGACATCTTCGCGACTTCTTTCCCATTATTACCATGGCTAATGCCGCGGCGGAAGTACTATCTGTACGTATTCGTATTTTTATAACAATGCAATAAAAACTGCCCTTTTTTTTCATATGACTTAAAATTTGTTTGGAAGTCTTTGGTCTTTTGATATTTTTTTTAACTCGGGAAACGCCATGGTGAGAGTACTTTTATCAACATTGTCTTATTATTTCTGCTTGTTTTAATTCGTAATTGTAGTTTCTAGAGAATGTTAGGATTGAAAGTTAAAAAGATATTGATTACACAAAATACGAGGTGCATTCAAGTCCTAAGGCCTCCGAGTTTTTTCTAACTGACTACTCATTCGAAAACTATGAAATTGATGTTATTTTTCGATGTAATCTCCCTGCAGACGTACACATTTTTCACAACGTCGACGCCATGATTCCATGGCTGCGGCGAAGGCTTCTTTATTAGGAGTCTGTTTTGACTACTGGAAAACCGCTGAAGCAATAGCAGCATGGTTGGTGAATGTGCGGCCACGGATAGTGTCTTTCATTGTTGGAAACAGTCAAAAGTCACTAGGAGCCAGGTCAGGTAAGTAGGGAGCATGAGAAATCACTTCAAAGCTGTTGTCACGAAGAAACTGTTGCGGTCGTCCGGCAGCATTCGTGGCACCCACCTGGAGGACACTTTTCGCATTTTCAGCTCGTTATGCAGGATTGTGTGCACAGAACAAACGGAAATGCTAACACTGGAGACGATCTGTTCAACAGTCATTCGGCAATCCCCCAAAACAAGTCTCTTCACTTTCACGATCATGTCGTCAGACCGGCTTGTGCGAGCCCGAGGTTGTTTCGCTTTGTTATCACACGATGTCGCACCCACGAACGCACATTCAACACATCCATAATAACTCCATCACCACATGTCTCCTTCAACTGTCGATGAATTTCAATTGGTGTCACACCACGCAAATTCAGAAAATGAATGATTGCACGTTGTTCAAGTAAGGAAAACGCAGCCATTTTTAACCGACTTCACAAAGGAAGGAGGTTATACATTCGTATTGTATGTATGTCGTTTTTTTTTGTTTGTTTGTCCACTCATAACTTCGCACCGGATGAACCGATTTTCATGACTTTTTTTTTTCAATCGATCAGGGGTGGTTTTCCATAGGTCCCGTACCTTCGTTTGACCATATTCGATAATTAGAACAAAAGTAATGGGCAGAAATGTAGTATTTTTTTTGTCTTTTCATCCATAACTTTTGGCTAAATGAACCGATTTTGATGATTTTTTCTTTAATCGATAGAGGGTCGTCTAACTCAAATATTGCAAATCAATTTGCTTACATTTGTTTTTTAGAAAAAACGTTACGAGTGAAAAATAAGTATTTTTTATTTTGATTGGAAAGGCTTTGCTTGATTTTTCTTTGTTGGGAAATCTATTAATAAATATAAAAGCATTGTTAAAAACATGTTTGTTGTCATGGGCTATAATATTAAAAGAAATTACAGAAAGAGTTTGACTGAAGGCTTCTCTGTGGCAAAAATTAATCCAATCAGTTTGTTTGCAAAAATAGACTTCAAAAGGGAATTTATCATGCAAATGATTAGTTTTTAGTGTCATTAATTTAAAGAAGTTTTGCCCTTTGATATGGATTTTTTAAAAAATAGAGTATTTATATACAAAATGTATTTACACTAAAAAGAATAAAATAAAATAATTTTTATAAAAAAACAGAACCGACTTCAAATTAAAAATTACGCTAAAAAGTAAAAAATAAATTCATTCTTTAAACAACATCGATGTGACTTTTAAACATAGTTTCAGAAGTCGGTGCAAAATTATGGGTCTAATTACCATTGTACCATTTGCTACTTCATATTGGAACTGTTGCTAATTCTGGTGAAATATATATATTTGTAATTGATTCATGATTACAAAATATTTTATCTATCCTAATTTTTCACCGACTTCTAAAGCTATGTTTAAAAGTCACATCGATGTTGTTTAAAGAATAAATTTATTTTTTACTTTTTAGCGTAATTTTTAATTTGAAGTCGGTTCTGTTTTTTTATAAAAATTATTTTATAAGTATCTAAAACAGTTCTCATTCTCGACGCTACTGCTAAAATTCCTTCTGTCGTATGGTGTTGCTGTCTCTGTGACGAATTGACAACGAACGCACGCTCATTTTAAACCAATACACATGTTTTTATTTCTTTCCAGTTTGGAGAAAAAAAATCGGAGGCCTTAGAACTTGAATGAACCTCGTACAAGCTATTACGATTTTTAACGCTTATCAGTTTTTTTGAAAAGTTAGATTACGCAGTAGATTGCGATTACTTTACTCTTTCTGGAAATTTATGGTTTAAAATTCCAAAACACAATTAGTAATTTCACAAAAAGAGATTTGTCTCAATTGATATATGCAAATAATTTTATAAAGTAAGTTCACCAAGAGTTTGTGGGTTTAACTTCTTTGAATTAAGGAAAAGAAAAGGAAAAAAAAAAAACGTTTCACAAAGCTGTCATTTTGTTTGGAAAAGTGTCTATTAGAAAAGCATTCATCGAATCTCGAAATAGGGTTTCTACAAAAACAGCAGTGACAACTTTTTTGCCATTCATAGATTTTTCAGACCGCCAGAAGAGATTTTTCTCGATCTGTCAAAGCACATAAGATTCTCAAAGAAAAGAAAGATTTCTGTCAGAAATTGCGAGAGAATATTTTATAATAACGTCTCTTTGTTTCCACTTAAGAGTTAAAAATATCTTTCAATCCTATACTATTTCTAAATTTGCGCTTTTGTACTGCACAGCATCATTGAAATCGTGAAATTAGCAAATTATTTAATTTAATCTCCTTAAAAAAATAATTATGCATGCATCCTTTAATTTTTTTCGTATGACACTTTTTCGAACAAATTAATTTTTAAAAGTTTCCCTACTGAACAGCGGGTCGTGCTTTAAGAACAAGCAAGCCACACAAGATCATACCTGTCGATTTCTTGAGGTAAAAATCCATATATTCTAGGATGATTCTGCTCTGTGCCATAGGGCCTAATCATTTAATTTAATTTGTTTTAAAAATCTTTACTTGTACTGGTTACAAAATGGAAAAGTTCCCCTGGAACCAAGAGTTTGACTTGGAATGAAAGCGATCCGATACTTACTCTACCATTAGGACATGTCCGTTCAAGGTTGAAACATGGATGGGATAATTTGACCTTCAAACAAACATAACTCAAAAAATACAGCTCGCTAATTCGCGCTTTTGTGTCACATTTAGGGAATGATGGGGGCGCATCAAAAGGAGAGATATTACAATAGGGAGTGTCCTTACAAAAAAAAAACCACTTTAAATGCGATGGAAGATTTCGCATCATGTACTCGAAATTCGTATGTTTCCATACATTGCATTTAGCGAACTTTGTCGCATTTAGGCTAACTGAACTTATTCAAATTTGCTTAATGCTAAGATATTTAACGTTTTACCTGAGTTCATGCCTATGGGGCAGTTTGGACAGTAAATCTTGGGGAAGTTTGGACAACGTCCAATCTGCCTTAAATCTGTCCAAAGGGAACCAACTACTAATACACCTGCTCATATTATCAAAAGACCTGAAATTTTGTTATGCGAAAAGGGCAACGTGTAGACCAGGGGTCCCCAACCTTTTTGTACCTAAGAGCACATACCAGAATATCGGTCGAATGGCGGGCACCATTAATTGTTTCAACATGATTTCATAGTTGGTGGACATAGTTAATATAACAATAGTTAATAAAACTAATTTAACATATGAATATAATTCGTATCAATATTCTTGTGTAAAATAAATGATTACTAAATTGCTTGCAAAACGTACGAAGTATAAAAATTATTTATAAATTATTTTAAATACAGTCAATGTGATTTTTGGCATTGCATTTCACTGGCCAGCGCTTCATAATTAGGAGAATATGATGAAATTCCTGCTCGCAAGCAATCGTCAAGGTGTGCATCTGCAAGTCGTGATCTATATTTTGATTTTATGATATTCATTGTCGAAAACAATGATTCACACAAGTATGTGGAGCCAAAAAACGACTTTTATACGCTGCTCTTTTTAAGAATGGAAATTTATTTCTGTCAACTATATTCCAGAATTTCTCATGTGATAATAGTTTTGAGGTAATGTCATTCTGAAGATCCAAAATTTCTATCTCGTCTTCTCGCCTTACTTGAAGAAATTCTGAAAGGCATGTTGCTATTTCGACTACGTTTATTTGACTTGTAGGATTTACAAAAAAAGGTGACTATGGGCTCGATGATATTAAATTGTTGAAAGCGCTTTTTAAATTGATCTTGAAGCGATTGGAGATTGATGACAAATGCTGATAAGTCTAGTATATACTCTAAAGTCTAAATGTTCTCTAGTTTAAAATGGAAAACTGAAATACTTTTATCGTTGGGCACAATCGGCGGGCGCACCTAGACCGATCGACGGGTGCCATGGTGCCCGCAGGCATAGGGTTGGGAACACCTGGTGTAGTCAAAGCGTTTAAAAACGTCTGCAACATGCGACTTAAAATACTTTGTGCCACAAACTATTGAGGAAAATGGGTAATACATCGGTTTCCGTGATCGTTTTATAATGATACCGATAAAAGTCATCGCATCCTCATATTTTTATAAGTTTGGTTGTAAGACAATTAAGAATTATTATGCTTGCTCATTTTTTAAAAATAATGTACCTATTATACAATGAATATAGCTTTTGTCCAATCCGTCCCTACCCCATGTTCAGAGTACCCCGCCGGGTGTAGTTTGGACTAAACGTGCACTTTTCTTTCAAAAAATCATTAAAAAAAGTGATTGAGAAACAACCATAGCTAATTGCTAAGGAAAAGGGTAATATATATTCTCAATACTTTTATGTTACAATTTTGACATTTTTACGGCTACACCAGCTGTCTTTAGACAAACATGACCAATCTTCCCCACTTTCCACTATCATCTTAAAGGTGGAAAAGCAATATTTTAGAAAAAAAATTCTTTAAACCATCAGGCGCCCGTTTAAATTTGGCTACTTTTCTAAAAAAGTGAAGGAAAAAAGAAAAGGAAGAAAAAACCAAAGAAAAAAAATGTAAAAATATAATTCAAGAACAAAAGTAAACGAAAATAAATAGCGTAATAAGAGAACATAATGATAATAAAACAATATTATATCGGTCCTTCTTCCGCCAAAGTTTTGAGAGAATGCTCCATTTCAAACAATGTTCTTTTTTTCACTGTTAAGCATAAATTTCAACATACATTTTACTTTTAAAATTGCTACGTTTTGATTTAACAAAAACATTATTATTACTTACCTATTTTGATTGCTAAAAATTTAGATGTACACGCTTCTTATTCCTCTTGCAAGAAACGATGTTTGGTGCAATTTTTTGCTTTACTTTCACTTTTTCTATTTTATGCAAAAATGCATACTATATTGCAACATTTCTCATGTATTTATACTTTCCTCCGTAGTTTAGCGTTGGCATAGGGCTTAAAATTACTTTATTTAGATATTATAGTGGCTTTTTAGTAGTACTAAACTAAAAGTGTCTATTTGCCGCTAGCTACTACCTAAATATTTCAACCGTCAGGTCTAGTTAACATAATCTGATTTTATTAAAAATCAATAAGAAAATTGGTTCATAAAATTTGAATAAAATCTTACAATATTACTTTTAGCCTACTTTCCCATAAAACAAACAAAAAACAAACAAAAAAACAATATATCTTTACTAATATTATAAAGCTGTAGAGTTTGTTTGCTTGAACGCGCTAATCTCAGGAACTACTGGTCCGATTTGAAAAATTCTTTCAGTGTTAGATAGCCCGTTCATCGAGGGAGGCTATTGGCTATATATCATCACGCTAAGACCAATAGGAGCGGAGTTCCGAAAATTGCATAAAATAGTTCTTTTCTATCGGAAGAAATTATCGCATCCTTTCGAGCTTGATACCATTGAAAAGCCCGTAAAAAACTATCCTAGAAAGAGTTTTGTCCCTTGTGCTAAAATGGGAAGTCTCTAAATTAACTAAAAAAGAAGTTATAAGCGTTTTTCTCTGTAATTTGAAATTATTTTTTCACGGTAATTAACTTAAATTTTATTTGACCTAGATGATGACCGTTTTATTTTATTTGCATTGTTGCATCGTGTCAACAATTGTTACAGTTGCCGTGTGAACAAACAAATGAATGCAGTTGCCATTGTTAAACAAATCAAGTATAATAATAATCAACGGTTCTTGCATTTTGATGAGGCATCGCTGTATTTGCAAAATATAGTTGAAGATAGTCCGTGCAACGCCGGGCGTAGCAGCTAGTATATATATATAATAAAACATGAAAAAAAAAACAAGAAGTTCCTAGATTGCTTTAGGAACCTTCCCGAAAAAATAAATAAATAGCTACTGTTTTTGCATTTATCCTGCTTTCAGTTACTTACACCATTTTGCTTTTCTTCAATTTCAACTTCATTTTTTTATTGTGCTTTTTTCATTTTTACAAGAAGGAATGCTAAAAGCGAGCAAAATAACGTAAACCATTTTCCTGTAGCATCTTGTCTTATTATTACTACTATTATTACTGTTGTTATTTTTGTCTTTTGGAGGAGGGGAGGTAAGTGCAAGAACTGTCACTCACGTAAGGTCTAAAAACTGCTGAGTGCAGACGTAAATTCTAAATTTCCAACACATTTCGGAAAAATTTATTCACCTAGAAAAGAGGTCACGCGGATTTGAGCAAATGCAGAACATAAGTTGAAGAAAACTGCTAAGGTTTGCTATTTTTGTGGAAATGTCAATTTGCTTATACATTTTTTCGAACGCTTTGACTCATTTTATTTGTTTATTTACCAAGTTTTTCGCAAAAGAAGTTCTACGAACATAGCAACAAAATGGCTGGTGGGAAAAGATCGTTTTCCGAAACATGTTTTCGTTGATACAAATAGAATCATTTTCATTTTTGCAGATGATACAAAACAAGGAAATAGAATTCTAGGTTGTCATTTTCATAATGACCGTAGTTTAGTACAGCAGCTTTGATTTGGAGAGGAAAATTTGATGGTTACTTCAAGCAATAAATGTAAACGTAGTTTTCCAAGGTTTATCGCTTTTTTTTTCTGGCAAGAAGTGTATGCTTTTTGTAATTAACTGTATTAAGTTAAAACACCAGGCCCTTGGATATTAAGGTAATTGATGTGAAACAATAAATTGGTATCCAGTTTTACATTTCTGCTGCCCCAACGGAGAGAGAACATACCTGTGGGCGAGTCATGTGCATCATTTCGTGAGCTCAGGAGGCAAGGTCGCACCCGCTAAAAAGCTGCGGAGCCCCTGAAAACGATAACTCCCCAGGAATTGGCTAACCCCCGTCATTGATGGTGATGATGATGATGCAATATAATATGTGGCATATTGTAATGCGTCAAATATTTATATTATGTGCATAATTTTAAAGATCGAGTAAATGAAATCCAATTTTAACAGGATCATCAAAATGAGTTGGCATTGTTTGAGTAGAAAAAAACAGTGGCTTTTTAGTGTCATTGACTTGTTAACCGACTTTCCACATAGGAGGAGATCATTAGTTTAAACCGTATGTATTTCATTTGATTGATGAACTGATTTTGATGATTCTTTTTACTTTTTTTTGGAGGTTGGTCTCGCATATGTCCCGTACTTTGGATTGACCATTGGTGGGCCGAAAAAACCTTTTTTTTTATTTCGAAGTTGTAATAGCGCGGAACACTTGCGAATTATATAGAAAATAAAAATTTTTAAAAATTATCAAAATCGGTTGACATCTTCCGGTCGCGCATAGGCCCTAAAATTTGACAAAATATGAAAAAAATCTCATTTTCACTATATTTTTTAAAATTTTTGACTTAGATGTTTTCGTAAGGTAATAGTTTGTAACGTCTTCAAATAGAGCTTAAAAACAATGTGTTTTAATTTGGTTTAGATAAGTTGATATCTTCCGGTTGCGCACCAGCCCCGAAATTAGCCAAAATATTGAAAATTTCACATTTTTACGAGTTTTTTTTACTATCTTTAATATACTTCATTTTAACGTACTAGTTACAGCATTTTTAGTTTTGAACAAAAGAAAATAGTATTTAATTATGGTGTGAATAAATTAAGAACTTGCGGTCGCGCAATGAATCCAATGCCATACGAGAACAGTACCCAAAAAAGTGTCTCTCAAATTCCTGCGCCCTCTCCCCCAGTTACGGGATCTTCAAGTGGCTAGTTACACGACTGACATGCAGAATAGGGTGGGCCGAAAAAACTTTTTTTTTAATTTCAAAGTTGTACTAGCGCGGAAAACTTGCGAATTATATAGAAAAGAAAAAAGAAAGAAATATATCAAAATCGGTTGACATCTTCCGGTCTCGCATAGGCCCTAAAATTTGACAAAATATGAAAAAATCTCATTTTTGCGATTTTTTTTTTCAATTTTTGAATTATATGTTTTCGTAATGTAATAGTTTGTAACGTCTTTAAATAGAGCTTAAAAACGTTGTGTTTTAATTTGGTTTAGACCAGTTGATATCTTCCGGTCGCGCATAAGCCCCAAAATTTGCCAAAATATTGAACATTTTACATTTTTACGCATTTTTGGTACTTCATAAATAATTATTATTTAAATGCAATAGCCGTAGCATTTTTTCACACAAACTGATAATGAGGTATAAAAAAAGCTGCCAGATGTTTGTTTACTGTTCTTTAAATGTACTCAAATTTTTAACTTTGAAAACAAAATTCTTGTTGCTCTTATTTTTTTCACAAAATTTGAGATTTCTTTGACTGCTTTTGTAACATTAAATGCTCTATATTTCCAATAATCTTAATTTTTAAATACTTTTCACTTGAAGTTTAACACTGATATTTACCATACAAAAATTTAAATTCATAATAAGCATTTTATTGAACTGTAAAAAGTAATTGCACGTAATTAAAGCACAAATGAGCATTAAAATGCATTAATTACGTTCGATTACTTTTTACAGTTTCATTGTGCACAATGTTCCTTTATTATTTTAAACATTTAATTGTTGAATGTTGAAATAGATAAATAATTTTTATAATTGATTTTGGTATCAACAGGATACCCTCCTAAAAGCGATTGCATACTCTTCCCATCCCGCATACACAAAGAAAGCTGTGGAGCCATAGGAACAATGACCGCTTAAAAGCTAAGAGAACACCTGAAAACAATTCCCTACAAATTTCAATATCCCAGTGCAAAAGTTGAGACAGGGGTAAATATGTAGTATATTAGTTAAAATAATTTTTAAAAAAATCTTGAATTAGAAACTAAAAGTAAAATAGAAAACTGGATTTAATGGTTGATCTCATCAACGCTATAAACTCATGGTGGCAGATATCAATTAAAAATTTGTAGCTCAAGGTTGAAAACTAAATCTGAATGTCATATTTTTGTTAAATGTTATTCAAATTACTCAAATTTTTTATTTAAAAACAAATTCTTTGTTCTACTGAATTGCTTTTTTGACCAAATTTGATTTTCTTTGTACTGTGATTGGTGTTGAACAGCCTTCATTTCTAACAATATTAATTAATAAATAATTCTTGTTTGAAATTTAACAGATATTTTTGACATTACTGTGATGCTTTATGTAATGATTGGTTCTGCATGTCAGTCGTGTCACTAGCGAGTTGCAGATCCCGTAACTGGGGGAGAGGGCGCAGGAATTTGAGAGACACTTCTTTGGGTACTGTTCTCGTATAGCATGGGGGTCATTGCGCGACCGGAAGTTCTTAATTTATTCACACCATAATGAAATATAATTTTCTTATGTTCAAAACTAAAAATTCTGTAACTAGTACGTTAAAATGAAGTATATTAAAGACAGTAAAAAAAACTCGTAAAATGTGAAATTTGCAATATTTTGGCTAATTTTGTAGCTTGTGCGCGACCGGAAGATATCAACGTATCTAAACCAAATTGAAACACATTGTTTTTAAGCTCTATTTGAAGACGTTACAAACTATTACATTACGAAAACATCTAATTCAAAAATTAGAACTATTTCACTATATTCAAAAAAATATAGTGAAAATAAGATTTTTTTCATATTTTGTCAATTTTTAGGGCCTATGCGCGACCGGAAGATGTCAACCGATTTTGATAATTTTTAAAAATTTTTCTTTTCTATATAATTCGCTAGTTTTCCGCGCTATTACAACTTCGAAATAAAAAAAAAGGTTTTTCGGCCCACTATTGACCATATTCGATATAATTAGAAAAAAAGTTATGGGCAGAAATGTATGGATTTTTTTTCATCCATAACTTTTGACTAAATGAACTCATTTTGCATTTTGATGATTTTTTAAAATCCATAGAGGGTCGTCTTAGTCAAACATCACTTATTGATTTGACTACATTTCAGTCGTATAGTTTCAAAACCAGCTACATTAAAAGAATGAAATTTTTCACGGCGGGGGAAAAAACTACCATCTAAGAAATTGGAAATGTTAGAGAATCAAGGTTTTTCTAGCTAAGAGCATTGGGATAGACTTTTAACTTGCTGAAATTTTAAAATGAAAATAATTTTTCCTTGGAAGATATTTGGAGGGAAAAAATGGATGTATCTGGGTTTGAAACCAACTTTGGACATATCCGGTTATAAAACAAACTACCAATAACATTTTGAAAATTAATAAAAGATGGCCATTCATTTTTTGGGTGCAAATAGTCAGCCGCTTCCATTATCTGCTCTGCTGGGGATCCTGAGCAAAATTGATGGCTAATATTCTTTCCTGTAATAAATAGGAGCGATTATTTTAACTACCAGTATTTGCCACAACAGAAAATAATACTGGGTGTAATCGGGCGACGGGTATCTTATTACTGATACTACTAAGACTTACCTGGTGTCAGGGATCCCGGTCGGAGGCCGTCCATTGCACTTCGGGCTGACGGCTGCCACTTCCGCAAATTGCGGTTGTGCGGGGCGCGCAGATTTTGGGTAACGGGCGTTCGCACTGTTCTCGCATTTTAGTAAGTTAATGGTTTAATTAAATCGTGCATTTCGGAAAGATAAAAACTCTTAATAATTATGCATAAAAGTGTTTTAAGTTACACGGTTTTATTTAAAACCCAATTCAGAATTACTGTATTATCGCCATGATTTGAGCATTTTAAAAATTCAAGATATCGTTGCATTATTCAAACATTCCAAACAAAGCTATAGTTGCCATTCGACAAATAATAACTCTGATAATTGCCTCAGAGCCAAAATTATTAATTCTTTTCCTAATTAACGTTATAATAGATTATAAATGGATGGAATATTCTATTGTCATCGAAGACATGTTTGTGTGCAAAGTTTGAAGATAATTTATGCAGTAATAGTGGTCGAAAACCGCCTAACAAACTTCCGTGACAAGTCAAGTTAAATAAAACCGTGTAAAAACAAAACTTTTTGCAAGAGACAAAAGAAGGGCTTATGAACAGTTGGGAAAACTTTACGTGTCTCATCTTTTACTATTTTTTAGCAGGTAATAGCAATGCAATATTGGTAAATGAAAACGATTTTTGATTCATTTTGCCGAGAAAATTAATACTGAGAGTTGTTCTTTTTTCACAAGGAAGATGTTACCTTTTCAAAATAAGCGATTCAATTCTTGTCCTCGTTCCAAGGTATATTGTATATTTTGCAATTTGCAGGCGCGTTGCGACAGCCAGCCTCCGCTGTTTCTCAGACACGTTTCGGAATTCCGAAGTTTTTACGTCAGTGTCACAGGTTTTTTTTTTTTGTTTCATACTTTAACCTAACATTTTTTACCACTAAAGAGAAAAATATTTTTTGAAACGAAAAAGCTAGCGATTGTTCATTATTTTATCTAGTTGTGAACATAATAAATGTTGCAGTAATTCCCAATCAAAACCCTTTTTAAAAATTAAGCGTGTAAAACAATTTTTTTTGCCGACAAATTAATAATATTTTGAACTCTAGTTTTGAAAATACTTTGAACAATGTCATACGTTATATCTTCTTATATATAAGCTGCTTATTCTGTCTGTCGATCTGTCTGTCTGTCCGCTATAGAATCCCAGGCCGTTCTACCGATAGGGACCACATTCGGCTCGTTTAATGTTTACGACCCGAGAAACTTATCGCCGCAAAAATGAGCGACTCAATTAGTTTTTTTAATTATTATTTTTTAATTTTTCAAGGATTTATTTTGACCCGTTTTATTTTATTTTTGCATTATTGCCGTCGTTCCGAACCATATAATTACAGTTGCCGTGCAAACAAACAAATCAGTGCAGTTGCCATTGTTGTAACAAATGTAACAAATATACTAACAATAATCAAAACATTTCCCTAGCATATTGAGTGAGGCTTCGCTGTATTTGCAATCTCCGTTAAAAATTAATATATACGCGAATTTAATTTACTCCCTTTTTTCTTTTTAATTTATTTATCGTATGTGCTTTTTATATTTTTCTTATTAGAGTGTCAGCGCTCTTTTTTCCCAGTTTCGTTAAAATTTTCAATAAGTTCTTTCGATGATAAATATATATTTTTCACAAACAATTTGATTATATAGCAAAAAAATATATAGTAGTGTGGACAGTAAGCAAAGGGGCCGCCTGACCTGAGTAATTCAGTTTGAATTAGCAGACATCCTTCGCACAAATCATTTTAATTACAATTTATAATATCTAGAACAGTGGTCATTTCGTATGACCGCCGGGCTTACTAGTTACAACATATGTATATGAAGATTTTATTATTACATTTTAATAATAAAATATTTATGAAAGAATTAAAAAAAGAAGTTATTTGTAAATGATAATACTGAAGTAGGGTATTATCATTTGCGCAATTTCTTGCACAAAATTAAAAATTCTTTGTATGGTTTTATTTTAAAACGTCAATGCATGAAATCTGCTTTCAAAATGGACGTACGCCTTATACTTAACATGGTCTTCATTTTATTTGAAACTAAATCAAAAACATTAATTTATCTCTCATTTTATATTTGTTCATTTATTTACTGGTATTTTTTGAAGGCGTTCTTTGTAGCTATGAAAAGTAGGGTCAGTTGGGGTAATTGTAAACAAGCTTCATAACTAAACTTGTGGTGATTTTGGAAACTTAACTGGGCGGGTGAGTGATGAACTGCCAACATGGGAAAGACGTTGAAAAAGTTTCGTATGTTTTAATACAGCTAGCGTTACCGTTGTTTGAAAATGACATAGTGAAAAAAGTTGCTTAACAAAATTTAGTGATCTTACATTTTCCTCTCCAGCTCATCTACAAAAGCAGTGTAAGAGGTTTCAACCATTTTTAGCCTACTTTCCCGTAAAAATAAAAAAAATAATAATAAAGCATGAAAGAAGGCTTAATGGTATTGTGAAAATATCATTAAAAATCAAGAAAAGTCAAAAATAAGTTAAGTAATTAAATAAAGATTGAAAAATAAAAAATTTGAAAGTAGGGTTTTGAGATGGGGAAAAAGTGTGTCTGTCGGTCTGTCTGTCTGTCGGTCTGCCTGTCGGTCTGTCTGTCTGTCGGTCTGTCCCCCCCTAATAACTTTTGAACGAATGGTCCGATTCGAAATATTCTTTCTACATTCGAAAGATCTCGGCGAGGGCAATTTTTTGTTCAATTTTGGACAGTTCAAAAATTTTTAACATTATCGCCTATGGGTGAAAATGAAGCAAATTATGTAAACTTTGGGTACAAGATCCAAGTTCCCCTGAACAAGCTCACTGGAAGAAGTTCTTGGGGTGAAATATTGATTTGAACAATTTTTGTTCATTTTTGAACAGTTCAAAAAAAATTAACATACCGCCTACGGGGAAATTTCAATCCTATACAATTCCTGATCTAACGGACCGATTTGTTTGGAACAAACTTTATCGGAAAGCTCTTATGACGTATAACATGTACAAATAGAAAGTTCATCCAGAACTAACGAGCCTATTTTCCTATGAAATTTTTTGATCGGGATTTTCAAGAATATTTTTGAATCAATGAATGATTAAATGAATAAGCAAAAGAATGAATGAATAAATGGGTGACTAAATACATGAATGACTTAATAAATGAATGATGATCTATTAACCGTTGAAAAAGGTATATTTGAAGGAATTAAGAACTAAAACTAAACGAGAAAGACAGAGAGAGAGAGATAGCTAGATTATAAATTTGAATTCGGTGTATACGGGAAAGTAGGCTCGTATAGTTCTAGACGGAACTTCTTGTTATTTGTCTTATGGAATGCTGCTAAAAACATTTAGTTATGAATTTAATCCTCCCTGGTTTTTTTCATGTACAAGTTAGGTGTTTACAATTACCCCACAAATTTCGTACTCTGGGGTCATTGTAAACACTTAAATTTATCCTATTTCCAATATTTTGGGGGGGGGGGCAATGTTCTATATTTTGATGTAAATTACACTTTTGTGTCTATTTTACATAACTGTTGTTGTTGTTGCTAATGCCACTTGGAAATCCAAGCCCCCCTTTCAGGGCGACCATGAATTAAGGAAGCTCCTACTGATTGTCTCCGCTAGAACGAAGAACACTTGGCTCAGAGGGGCTTAATGATTTTGAACCAGCTCCCAGATGAGAGATCGTCTCCTAGGTTGGTCCCTCATTGGAAATTATTTCTAACTTGGTGGACTATTTGAAACGACGATGTATTTTACATGTAGAGCTCCCTTTAGCGCACTCGGTCTCAGAGTAATTAGTCGCGGGAGGTGGTGACCCTTCCAAGCGTTGACCACGGCCAGTTGTGCTTCACTTTCAGTGTTCTGTGGGATCCAAGCTTAACCGACTGATCCACTACGGGACAAATTTTACATAAATTTGTCGCATTACTTGATTTTTGCAAGATATTTCTCTGTAAATGATCTCAGCCGACTCCTAACATGGCTCAGCGGACCAGATGCTGCCTGTTGGCCGCAGATTGAGAACCATTGTTCCGGAACTTCTTAAGCCTTCAAGAAGACTGTGTATGAAACAATTTCTCATTTGAATCAACCTTATTCGAAAATAAATCACTGTTTACAATTACCCCAGATCTCTGGGGTAATTGTAAACACGAGTTCATTCGCTAACAATTAGTCACAAAGTCAAAATTTTTGTACACTTTTACTCATAAGAAATACAGTAGTGGCTACCAGGCTCACAATTTTATCTCTGAATTCATTCCAGAGGTAGGGAAGGATCAAAAGTTAAAACATTGAAAAAGCGTTTACAATTACCCCAACTGACCCTATACAAGATTCAAGTATACAAGAATGAATGAGAGGGAATGAATATGTATTATCCGTTGAAAAGGTATATTTAAAGTAATTAAGAACTAAAGCTAAATGAGAAAGAGAGAGAGCTAGATTATAAATTTGAATTTGGTGTATACGGGAAAGTAGGCTCGTTTAGTTTTAGACGGAACTTCTTGTTTTTTATTGATTTACGGGCAGTAACTTAAATATTGATAACTGAAAAGAGTGTTCATATAAACGAAATTATTCCCACATTTTATTTTTTATTAAATTACTCGTTCGAAAGTAACTTTTACTTCCTCATTTTCCACATTCTAAATAGCAATTATGGCTTCTGAGAAAAAATTCCGCTCGAACTTAAATTTTTAGTACATTCATGTAGCTTATTAAAAAAAAATAAAAACACCATTTAGTTAATGCGCTTACATTTGTCGCAACAAGAACTCTATTTCAAATGCATTATTCAGTTCTAAAACGACATCGCTTAGTTAAATAGCAGAATTTGAGTTAATGCATCGAAGTGCTCTAAACAGGATTATAATCTTTCCAAATTTAATCAAATAAAAAAAGACATTTACTCCTTTTTCCGCACAGAGTTCATTCATTTTTCCCTGCAACCGAGTCTTTTCCCTGACGAGCTTAAAAATTGCTATCCCAAAATGTTTTTCGAACAAATATACGAAGCATTTACCGCAACATAAGACTATTATTTTTCATTAGTGTGACATTAGCAACGCGCATTCGTCAGCGGTCTGCAATAAAAACATCATTAGAAACAACTTATGTTTTGTTCGCCGAGTAAATAATCCCAATTATTTATTGACTCAGTCTCTGTTTTGAACTGACTTTTTTTTTTACTTCCGTAGTGCTGCATAAAAAAAGTCACACACTTCATTGAATAGGAAAACTGTTCATTGAATGTAGATCATGAAAATGATTTATATTACTGTAGGAAAAAGCTTACGTATTTCAGTGCTCATTTATGAGGGGAATTAGAGGGCGTAATTAATTGAAAATTATTTACTTTAAGCGGAAGTAGTTTTGGAAATTCAAGCACTTTTACACTGTCGCGCGTAACGAATGTTCAAATCGCGCTTAATGAATGCTCAAATTATAATAATTCAAATTCATTTTAATTATGAAGCTTCAAAAGTTATTTTCCCCTTGGTAAAGTATCTCAAATGAGCTCCAATATTTAAGTGGACCATAGGAAACAGAAAAAAATATGTTTTAGAAACAAACACTGTTTAAAAATAAATAAATAAATACGTAGAAGTAAAAACCAACGAATAAATAAATAAAATAATTATAAAAGGAGCATTTAAGAGACCTATATACTAAAAATTACGCCATGTCTGTGTGTGAAAAGCACGACAATATTAAATCTTGAGGAAGAAAAGAAATTTTTTTTTTTTGGTCATTCCAGCTAAAAAGAAATGTTTGCAACTGTGTTGCCGTAAAAAAACTTCTTTTTTGTACAATCTAAGAAAAATTCATCATATTTTATTCTTATCAGTTTATATTGCTCCTATTTTATGCCAAGTAGACGAGAAAATACGACGGGGAATTGCTCAACGAAGAAGAATAAACTATATGGAGTGAAAGTACTCTCTGCAAAACAAATCTGCTTTTCTGCCTATTTCATGGTTAGAGCTTTTGGAGAAAATTATTGACTGGAAATTCGATCTGCATGCGCGTATTCTTCTGCTACATAAAATCTTGATTCGTCCTGTTTCTGGAGAAAGTAAAAATGAGAGAATCATGGAAGTAACGCGGAAAACTACCTAACGCATACAGACAGAATACAGAAAGAAAAGATATCGTAGGCTTCTTTCACTTCTCCCCCAATTTGAATATGAAGTAACCATTCGCTTACTGAAGAGGCAGGACTGCTTTGTTTCAGTTTTGTTTCGTTTTAAACAGACTGTTCATACCGCTTACGTTGTTTATTCAGCGGAGATCTTTTTACCTAACTAAAAAAATTAAATTTGCATACCTAATACATTTCTATTTTGGTATCTAGTATTGAACAGCATAGGGGGTTCAGAACTGAAAAAAAAAAGACATCGTATTTGTTGGAAACGACTTAAACACATAAGTGATCGAGGTCTTAAAATGAAAGATTTCGACTATTAAAATTAAATTTGCATAAAATAAAATAATTTTTATAAGAAAATAGAACCGACTTCAAATTATAAATTGCGCTAAAAAGTGAAAAATAAAATAATTTTTTAAACAACATCGATGTGACTTTTAAACATAGTTTTAAAAGTCGGTGCAAAATTAGGATAGATAAAATGTTTTGTAATCATGAATCAATTAGAAATATATATATATTCCCAGAATTAGCAACAGTTCCAATATGAAGTAGCAAATGGTGTAATGGTAATTAGACTCATAATTTTGCACCGACTTATAAAACTATGTTTAAAAGTAACATCGATGTTGTTTAAAGAATTAATTTATTTTTCACTTTTTAGCGCAATTTATAATTTGAAGTCGGTTCTATTTTTTTATAAAAATTATTTTATTTTATTCTTTTTAGTGTAAATACATTTTTTATATGAATACTATATATTTTTTTAAAAATCCATGTCAAAGGGCGAATTTTTTTTGAATAAATGGCACTAAGAACTAATCATTTTTATGAAAATTTCCGTTTTGAAGTCGATTTTAGCAAACAAAATGATTGGATTTAATTTTGGCCGCAGAGAAGCCTTCAGTCAAACTCTTGCGGTAATTGTTTTTAATATTATAGCCCAATGGCAATAAACTTTTTAAACAATGACTTTTACATTTATTAATAGTTTCCCCAACAAAGAGAAATCAAGCAAAGCCTTTCCAATTAAAAAAAAAAAAAACTTATTTTTCACATGCAACATTTTTAGCCTATTTTCCCGTAAAAGGAAAAAAGAATAATAATAAAGCATGAAAGAAGGCTTAACGTATCGAGAAAATATCGTTAGAAATCAAGAAAAGTCAAAAATAAGTTAAGTAATTAAATAAAGATTGAAAAATAAAAAAATTGAAAGTAGGGTTTTGAGATGGGGGAAAAAGTGTGTCTGTTGGTCTGTACCCCCCCCTAATAACTTTTAAACGAATTGTCCGATTGGAAAAATTCTTTTTGCATTCGAAAGATCTCGGCGAGGACATCTCATTTCCATATTTTACTTTTGATTTGAACAATTTTTTGTTCAATTTTGAGCAGTTCAAAAAAATTTAACATTAGCGCCTATGGGCGAAAATGAAGCAAATTATGTAAACTCTGGGTACAAGATCCAAGTTCCAATGAACAAGCTTACTGGAGGAAGCTCTTGTCGTGAAATATTGATTTGAACAATTTTTGTTCATTTTTGAACAGTTCAAAAAAAATTAGCATACCGACTACGGGGAAATTTCAATCCTGTATAATTCCTGATCTAACGGCCCGATTTGCTTGGAACAAACTCTATCGGAAAGCTCTTATGACGTAGAACATGTACAAATAGTTCATCCAGAAGTTCATCCAGAAGTACAATAAGTTCATCCAGAACTAACGAGCTTATTTTCCTATGAAATTTTTTGATCGGGATTTTCAAGAATATTTTTGAATTAATGAATGATTAAATGAATAAGCAAAAGAATGAATGAATAAATGAGTGAATAAGTACATGAATGACTTAATAAATTAATGATTGAATTAATATGTATTAACCGTTGAAAAAGGTATATTTGAAGCAATTAAGAACTAAATCTAAACGAGAAAGGCAGAGAGAGAGATAGCTAGATTATAAATTTGAATTCGGTGTATACGGGAAAGTAGGCTCGTATAGTTGTAGACGGAGCTTATTGTTTCTAAAAAACAAATATAGTCAGATTGATGTACGATATTTGAGTAAGATGACCCTCTGTCGCTTAAAGAAAAAATCGTCAAAATCGGTTCATTTAGTCAAAAGTTATGGATGAAAAAACATAAAACATAGTACATTTCTGCCCATAACTTTTGTTCTATGAATCGAATATGGTCAAACAAACAAACTGGACCTATGGGAAACCACCCTCGATCGATTAAAAAAAAATCATGAAAATCAGTTCATCCGGTGCGAAGTTATGAGTGGACAAAAAAAAAAAAAAAAAAAAAAAGACATACATACAACAGTATGAATGTATAACCTCCTTCCTTTGTGAAGTTGGTTAAAAAGGACTTTATGTAAATAACGTATGATCGCAATGTATAAGTAAAATATTTGATCTATCAACCCATTTTTATTGCATTGTTATAGTGTACATTGTTAACATATTGGTATTCTTAATATATATGGCGATTTAAACCTTTTTTCAGCACACTGGATAAATCTGAGTGGCCCACCATTGATGGGCCTGGTACTGATACATCAAAAGTTTGCTAGGTCCACTTCATGAGCATACAAATTACCTAAGTTTTTAAAGTTTTAAAAATTGAATTATGATATATTTGATATTTTAGTTGATTAATATTTGAGATAAAAGTTTTGAAATATATATTTGAAAAAGTTCTTCAAAGTTTAGATATGTAACTAAATGCCCCCAAAAGGGCCCACTAATGGTACATTGACTTATGATGCGTAATAATTAAATTAAAAATAAATAAATAAATAAATAAAACTGACTCCAGAGACCAATGAAAATGAAACTTGCTGAAAATGTTTACTACCACAGTTCTGGAGAATTTTTTTAAATTTTGCTTAAAAAAACCTTCGTCACAAAAACATCTCCAAATAAAAAAAAAAAAAAAACAGGAGCACTTTTTCTTTACACAAATCACAAATACCGCGACATTTCTTGGAAATTTGGCTTACATTCTTTTAAGCTTTTGCCTGTATGATTTTTCCGTAGAATGAAATGTGCAAGAAACATGGGATTAAATTGTGCTTTCATTTCAAATGAAAGGTTGAAAATGCAAAGGCTAATGTATGAAAAAATTCGGTTTTATTCGAGATTTAAGCACGTTTCTTTGCAAAGGTTTTGCTTACAATTGCTCTTAGAATATTAATAACAGAAGAAAATGGAAAAGATGTAATTTTTAAGCAATAAAGCAGATTGTTCATGTATTTACTATTTTATTTCATTAGTTTTTTAAAATTTACTTCTTAGAGTTTTAATTTCAGAGATTTTTCAAAAAAGAAATATGTGTAAAAAATGCAGGAGAAAAATATGAGACAAAATGCAACCGGAAGTGACGGCATAATTTGGCGAACACTCATCAATATCTGACATATGCTGGGATAAAGAAACGCCCTTTTAAAGGAGAAACGAGAGGGGTTTGAATGATTTTTGAGGTCCTTTTCTTTTTAAAATTAACATGTGAAACCTGTGCTGAATGAACAGAAATCGTTATTATTAAACAGTTGTTTATTCAACACTATTCGCAGTTTTAAGAATTCATAATTAAAAAAATACGACAGACAAGATATGCATATCTATCACAATCGTTCTCAGGCAAATTAGTGAAACATTATGTTCGTGTAAATGTGTGATATTATAATAATCTAGACTATTATTAAATGAGTTAATTATTAATTAAGCTTTATTTAGGCGTTACAAATCTACTTAGGTAGAGGTAGTAATACAAAAATTAACTTTTCTACATAACGCTGGATATAGAGTGCGTATCGAAATGATAGGTCCATCAGTAAAAACGAAATTCATGTTAGGAAAAAATTTTTTATTATGCATTAAGTACTATTTTATAATATACTCTAGTTCAACCAATGAAAAAATAATGCTTAAATGATATACAAATCATAGGAATGATAAACGAAACAAAAAATTTGTGAAATTGCTGTTTCAAAAAGATAGGTCCACTGAACGAAACATTAAATTAATAATCAATTAATAAGAAATTTTCCCACCTTTTTTCAAAATGAGCTCATAAATCCTATTCGGCATGGTTTTCTACAAGTTTTTGCAAACAGCTGGTCTCGATTTTTGCCCATTCGGAGGAAATAGACCTTTTTAAGTCTGTAATACAGTTGTACTGCTTTCCACCTGCATATACTGCTCTTGCGAGTATGCCCACATGTTTTCTACCGGATTCAGGTCCGGGTTGCAAGGTGGCCAATCGATAATATGCACACCATTATCCAAGAACCACTCAAAAGTGGACTTTGCAGTATGCACAGGAGCATTGTCCTGTTGGAACATGTAGAACGGCCCTCCAATGTGCTCTGCTTGTGGAAGAAAATTTTGTTCGAGCAGCTGTTGATAGCCTGCAGCATTCAAGCGATTGTATACAAATGTTATATCAGTTTTTCCTGCGCGTCCGAAGCCGGCCCACACCCTAACGGAACCACCACCAGCTTGCCTCTTCGAGAATATCTCTCTATCGTTACGCAGATCATGCCAGTAATATTGCCAGCCATCTGGACCTTCCAGATTGAATTTTTTTTCATCACTGAATATCACTCGATGCCAGTTTTCTTTCCAGAGCATCACTTCCTGTGCGAATTTCAATCGCTTTTCTTTGTGATTTTTAGACAATTTCGGAGCCGCTTTCCTCTTCCTGTAAACTAAACTACCAAACTTCTTTATAATTCCGTGGACCGTTGATTTTGATTTTGAGAAATTTGTTTTCTGGCCAAAGTGGATAAGCTTGTATTTCCTGATTTCAACTCCTTTACAATAGTCTTTCTTAGTCGGGGTGTCACTTTTGACAGCCAGCCAGATGATTTTTTCTTACCATAAGCACTTCTATGTCTCAAAAAATTGTTTACGACATTATGAGATCTGTTTAAAAGTTTAGCTATTTCTCTATTCGATTTTCCACACTTTTTAAATGCGGCAATTTTCCCCTGTTCAACCAGCGAAAGACTGCAACGACGACCCATTTCGTTTGATTGCAATGTGGTGTTCAACTCCATTTAAATAATATAAAAATTTTCATAAAATAAAAAAGAATTATTTATTTTTAACAAAATGCTTTCTAGATAATTATAACGATTATTGCTGAATTATCTGTACCCAAAAAAAAGGAATTATTATAAATTAACAGTCGAAACATTGAAAAATGCGGGTGGACCTATCATTTCGATACGCACTGTAATAGGTCTTTTATAGTAATGAAAGACAAACTTGATAGGTATTAAGATGTTTAAAACTACTTGTAGTTTTAAATGTTTTATCGTTCAAGTGCATGCTACGATCGTAACCTTTTTTTTTATCTTTGGTAAAATTTGCTTTAATAGTATAGTTTTTAAGGATCTGTACTTACAAAATTCCTTTCAAAATATGTTTCTTATTCATGGTGTATTTTGTCATACGATTCTGAGAAACATAAAAACTTTAAACTTGATAGTGACACGAATAATATAACATACCTCATATTGCACCATAACCCAAAAACTCCTTTTCAAAACATATGTATACATTTAAGTTAGAAAAGTTGGCGAAGTGTTAGTTATCTCTCTCTCTCTCTCTCTGTATATATATATCTATATATAATTATAAAAATAAAAAATAAATAAAAAAAGCTAGAAATTTCTGTAAAAGGGGGGGGGGGGGGAGATGTGTAAAGTGTAACAGAGGCTGAACTTGACCTATTTGTGCGTAGCATACTTGATATTTGACCGAGCCCCTCAAACTCTTGCTGAAACCGGATGGTTCGCAACCCTTCCCCTTCCTACGCCCACTGATATATATATATATATTTTTTTTTTCTTTAAAGAAAAATATTTAAACATTAAAAAAAAAATTTTTAGTATATAAAATCAAAAAGCTTAATTGGGACTATACATATAGCTGTCTATCTAAATATATATTATATTTATCTATTAAGTGCAAAGAAGAAACGTTACTTTATTTTTATTAGCAATATAGGTTTTATAAGGCAGAAATAAGTTTTATAGCAAGCATAGTTTGCGAGCATGTAAGAACAAAATAATCCAGGAAAAAAAAATGATCTGAAACGGCAATTAAACTTTAAACGCAGAGTCCTGTCTCCTGTTTGTAGTCATCAGCAAACCTTCCAGATGATATCTCATCGAAATATATGCGGGGTATAAAATACAATACATATAGGTGTGTTACACGGTGCGTTAGGGATGCCATAGTACCCCCATTAGCAAATAAAACGGAGACCCCGGAAAAACGAGTCCCCCATGTTCGAAAGGCAATTCTTTTACCGCCTCGAGACTAAACTGGGCTCAGTGTCATCTCTTTCCTTATAGGCTCTTTAATCAATATATAGCCAAACTGGAGAGTTTGATACCAAAAACGAGATGTCAACTTTAACGTCAGTTTGGCGATACTGATGATAAATGGCGATAGTCCCACACTACCCAATGTTAAACATTGGTGAGGTTGCCATAGGCATAGTTATTGTTTGTCTCTTAAAATGAGTTTAAAAAGAATCATCTTCAAAGATAGATAGATACTTTATTGTATCTTTTTTTCATCCTTGTAATAGTGGTAAAATTAGAATAAAAACAACTTCTAATAATTAGAAAATTCTTACAATTATGTGCTGATTTTAAGCTTAGAAATTACATACAAAAAACCAAAAAACAAAACGTTAAAGAAAAAGTATAAATGTCAAATTTAAATGAAAAACACACTCGTCAAAATAATTTTTGATGAATATTTCTATAACAATGTATTACATCAAATTTAAGGCTTCAAACAAGAAAGAAAGGATACTCGAAAATCAATGCTAAACATAGGGCCACAGGTGCTTGTATGTTGGTAGAATCGTTCCTCTTGTCTCCGGAAGACTGATGCCATAAATTCAACATTCTGCCGTTCGAAGAGCGACTGCTGGTTGCGTTTAAGCGATGAATGATTTCCCATGAAAAATATTCATGACTATGGGACGTTTTAAAAGAGCAAAACTACTATTTTTTGTGACATAGGCTACATTGACGATTTTATTATTAACTATTTCAATCTCTTCATCTTCTCATTCCTCTTATAATTTGTTAACTTGCCGATGTTGTGGCATTCATGTGATAAGACGTGGAAAAGTCAGCCAGACTAATACAGATAAGTACATGCCCTTGTGAAAATTAATGTGAACAAAGGAAAATTTTATACAAAATTCATTTATTTACCCAAATATTACAAAAATCACTACATAAATTATTTTTAATACTTAGTACGACCTCCTTTACCTTTAATAAACAACTTAAGTCTTGTAGGTATTGATTCAATTGTTTTTATGTAAATATTTTAATACTATCATCGAGAGACCAAGTGTGAATTACCGCTGAAAAAAGCTTTTTTTAGTTGTGCAGTCAAATTTATTTAGTCTGTCCTTGGCAAAAGACTAATGATTTTCGATAGGGCTCATGTCAGGCGAGTTTCCTGGACCGTCCCATAACTGAAACACTATGTTCATTCATAAAGGCTTCCATTTTTTGAACACGTGACAGGTGGCAAAAAAAAAAAATACGTACCGATGCAGCAACTAATGGGAAAGGTTTTCGCTTGGAGCACGCGTTAGTTTATCTGCTGGACTGCTTAACGTAACTATGGTAATAACGCTCCTAATTACATTATCTATTCCATTTGTCCTTATTCATCATGCCATCAACTTTAACAATGGCTCCTACCTCCATGTAAGTGAAACAATCTCAAAGGAATAACCATTTCTTTGTTTATCCCATTAATTCGCACAAGGGTGTAGTTTGTATGCATAAAGCTCACATCTCTTTGCATTGAAAAAAAAAAAAAAAGATATTTGCACTTCCGAAAGTTTTGTCTTCAATTTTCATTGTAATTTTGTACTTAGCAATTTAATGAACAACATTTTTTCACTTAAATCAGCTATTTAAAATTGTTTGGGACAGTGATAAATATAAGGGAAGAAACTTTTTCTTTACTACGTTGCAAAATAACTAAACGTGTCAAGCATCTTGAGAAATTCTAAATATGTTTAAAAAATGCACTAAAAGACATAAGCGTTGGAAAATATGAAATTCAGTAAGTGCCCAAGATCAAAAACAAAAGGATACGTACACAGATTTTCTGAAAAATAACATTCTTAACTCTTCTCCTTAGACATATAGAAGATACGTAACATTTCCACTTGTCCTTTGAAATTTAAACGGAAACTCATTAGAAATTATTCAAAATCCAAAAATACTATTTAAAACTTTATTTGTGGAAATTATAGCCTTTTTAATTACCGCCTTATTTTTGGAACGGTTGGCACAAATAGGTTCAGACGTTGCTTAGCCCACTTCTTTTTATATTTTTCTTAGAAATGGGAACTTTTTATCACAAAAGGTTTCATTTTGAATCATCAAAAATAAGAGTTAGAAATAGTTTTAAATGTGATAGCAATTCCATGAAGTATATTGATTTTTTCCCCAGTTCCGACATATCGTCACTCATGTGCATTGAATCTGAATCCTAATCTAATGATACATTTCGGCGGAAAATCAGCATCTGATTATTAATTTTATAAGCGCTTTGAACCAAGGACGTATTTTCGAGGGGAGAGGGAGCCGTGGGAAGTCAAATATCTTCGTATTAGAAAGATTTCTGGAGACAAGATGCACATAATGTTCTTCCTTTTTTAAAAAAGTTTCTCGAGATCCTCCCCCCCCCCCCTAAGTTTAAAGCTTAAATTGTTCATTTTCTCTTTTTTGATTACAACCATTTTCTTCGCAACTGTTCTTTTCTTTATTTTCTTTTCCTTTTTCTTTTTTTTTTCAGTTTGGTTTCCTTTATTTCTTATGCTTTCTGCGAGTAAAAATATTTCACATTGAAGCTATCGTTGGTGCAATAGATTTGGTCGATCATTTATAAAAGGAACTTTCTTCCCTTTGTTAAGCTCAAATAAATTCACAACTAACTTTTTCGAATAAGGATGTGAAAATATTGAAACTTCAACTTCGAAAACTCCCTTAATGTTTAGTAATCGTACCGGATTTCTTTCCTTTAATTTTGCTTGTTTAACCATATGTAGTTCAATAAATGTGAGTGCCTGCGTTTTGCTTTTTGCTTCATTTACCAATCAGAGAAATTCAATTCAATAATTCCACTTAGAACTAATGATTTCTGTTTCACATTAAATTAGTAAGCCTAAATAGACAGTAATTTTCATCTCATATGCTTTCTTTAAGAAGCTTTTAATTTTTAAATAAGGAATGATAAAAAAAAATATATTTCCTCAGAATTTTCATGTCTATATCTTTTATCTAAAAAATATGCCTTTCACGACTAGAAAAAAAAAACCACTTCTGCAGAAGATGAATAGAAACTAAAAGGTTTCGTCAAAGACATATTTCAAGAAATTATTAACTCAAATAGCACTGATGCCAGAAAAAAAAAATGTTATTTTCGTTTAAAAGAAAACAAAGCGGCTTCATTTGTCCTTTTTACTTCAAGCAGAAAGTCTTCGTCTTTTAAAAATATGACGGATTATTTTACAAAATCGGCTTTTTCAGCTCTCTGAAAACTGTGAATGGAAAAATTAGTTATAAAAAAATTACTTTATTTTTCTGTGAAAAAATAGTGGAATATTGAAATATTAGAAAACTCATTGAAAGGAAGCGAATAGTTTTGTTAAATCTTAATTGAATTACTTACGCTTCTGTTTGACTTCAAAAACAAGTTTTTAAAACGAATATGCAAAAAAAAAAAAAAAAAAGAAAGAAAAGAAAGAGAGAGTTCAGGATTTCTTTTATTCTTTTATAATCTATCGATCATGCTTTTTATAACATAATATTTTAGGATTTTATACATTTGTTTTTTTTTTTTTTTTGGTTTTAGAAGTAAAATAATTGTGTTATTCAAATTAAAAATTTTCTTCTTCGATGAAAAAAATATCGGGTCAGTTTGAGCAATTGAAGGTAAATGTAAACAAGCTTCAAAAATACACTTGTGGTGGTTTTGAAAACTTAACTGCTGGTGAGTGATGGATTCGCAACATAAGGATGACATTGAAAGAGTTTCGTATGTTTCGGAACACCTGTGGAGGAGTGGAGGCGTCACCATTGCTTGAAAAGGAGACGGTCAAAAAAGTTGTGTAACGAAATTTGGTGATCTTAAATTTTCCTCTTCAGCTCAGACACAAACGCGAATTTCCACAACTTTGCAGAATTTGTACATTTCATACCGAAAGTAAAACCGAATGATATTTATTGGTTGACTCAAAATTTTCTCCATATGTTTCTCATGCTATTCCAGAACTTTTTCGCACTATCGGGGAAATAGTTTTTAAAGAAGATATTTTTTGAGAATATGTTTGCGGAAGTACAGAAGTTTACTCTAAACTGAGTTTTTAGAAAAAAAACCTAGTTTAGAGGGTATATGCTTATGCTTTCATTTCCCTGGCTTCTTCAAATCAATTAAAAGCTAAACTATGTTGCTCACAATCTATATATATTATTTCCCCTAGCCCATTTTTTTTTGTTGTCAGTTCGCGAGATTTTCCAAATTTCATGATTGACCCCTCATTTTAAAGCTTACCATGCCGGCTACAGACGAAAAATAGATCCACGCTCTAAAAATGCACCATTTCTTTTAAATTTGAGATTTAAAATCATCTAAGAAGAAATTCTTTAATGAATTTCAAATTCATGTTGTGCATGCTGGCGCCATCTATTATCAAGTACACAAACAAAAACTTTTCTGTTTTATTGTGTAGCAAATTGGACAGTTTTAACTGCGTTTGTGTGTTAAACTTATTCAATCGTTAGGCTCTACACATTCATTTATATTATGAATGTGTAGAGCTTAAGTAGCTATACTTTTCATAATGGAACTGCTTCGTTATTGCATTTTAATGCTATGTATACTACTGATAAAAATAATTATCATTATTATTGTGATTAATTTGTTATTTTGCATGTTTAAATAATTGTGGGGGGAAAATATTGAAACAGCTATTTGGTAATGATGTGTTCAACTACAAGTCTACTTTTCCACGAACACCCGTTCACTTTTTCCTGTTCTTCTTCATAATGTCCTTTTTCCCAAACCAGTGCGGAATTCTGCGCGGGTCGACTAGTGATGAATAAAAGAAACTATGTTTTTTCCAACACAAAGTAAAAATTTTTGTACGTAAAAGTAGAAAAAAGCAAGCAGTTATAGTGACGTGATCCAAATACATGGAAACGTGCTAAAAGGCAGACAAAATTGTTTTCAGTTTTTAACATTTTTGCAAATGTTTATATATGTGTGTGTGTGTGTGTGTTAAATGTGAGGTGGAGCCAAAGTGGCCTTAAAATAAGAAGATACAATTAGAAATGCAATCAATACTTATGTCTATACATGTATACATATAGGTGGAGAATATAAATTGAGCAAACAGTTTCTCTACGTTTTGAATACGCTTTATTTTATTTACTGTTTCAATGTTATTTAGTGTTTTTAATTGTCGAAATAAGTGTACACGGCTAGAGCTTTAAATATATGTTTAAAATAAAATTCAGTACTAAACCATCGGTTTTGATAAAAATTCAATGTCCAAAAAGGGAAAAAAACTCACTTTTATCGTTTTTCTTTAAAATAATTTTTTCACTGAATCGTTTTGGTCGTAAGCAAAGCTGTGGTAAGGGGCAAGGGGGGGGGGATGAACTTATCTGTCTGCGGAAGAATTAAAATCATTCTTCCATCCCCGAAATACGCATGCCACCATGATTTAAGGACTTAAAGAGATGGAAACGTATGCATTTTTACTCTAATGCACGATTTTTTGCGGATTAAAAACTGAGCAACGCTCTATTCCTGCTGAAAATGCAACTTGCTCTTTCGTTTTTGTTAATGTCTTTTTTATTATTATTTTTTTTTAAATGTGGAATAAGTTCAGCTGCAAAATTATTTTTTCGCCACGAGAAAGGATTTTTTTTTTTTACATTCTGAGATTTTAGAAAGATAAAACTTAGGGAAAGCTTTTAAGACTGATCTAAAAATTGATTTGCGTCAGAAAAGTTCTTAGATTCTTTTGAAACTCTCAGTATGGTAAATTATTGTGAGCACACAAAACATTTTTCAGTTATTCGTGAATAATGTAAGGGGTAAAAAGAGTTTTTTTTCAGCAATAGTTTTGCTAAGAGTTAAATAACAATTTTCTATTGCCATTTCCTCAAAAGCACTTTGAACTACTTATTTTTTTGTTACCTGTTCGTTAACTTCGAATTTAATATCTTTAAAATTAAATCTTATTTTTACTGAGACAGAGATATAAGTATTTGGTTTAAATAGGAATTTTTTCTCCCCCAAAAGCGGTTAAGTACTTTGAGGTCGAAAAAAAATCCAGTCAAGAGATAAGTCGAGAGATGTTTAAAATACAGTTGCCAAAATTGGAAAAGGAAAAAAAAAGAAGTTGTGTTTAATTGACGTTACCAAAATGGAAAAGGAAAGCAAAAATTCAGGAAAGTTAAAAGTTTCGGAAGTAATTAAAATGTATTAAATGACAACTTTGAGAAGGATATGAAAATGACACAAAACACTAAAGGAACAATAAATTTCCTTCAAAAGCCAAAAAGCTTGTTGTTAAACGAGGGAACAAATATTAAGGAACCTTATACGCTGTTTTGTCACGGTATTCTAGTTAGCTTTGAACACTTTCATTTTGATTGACTTGTTTGCAATGTCAAACGTCGTTGATTGTAATGTTAATATTTTTGTAAAGTGAGTACTTAAAAGAAAGAAAAAAAGGTGGACTGATGGCCTTTAATACAGGTAAACGTTTAAACACAATTTATATACCATTTCGAGTAAATACGCGTAAATCAAATAATGTTTCATCCTTTGTTCTTCTCATCTTCTCACGAAGGATAATCTTTTGAGTTACATATATTGCAATGCTTCAAGTAATAAATAAGAATCTTTTTGTCTTTAAAAGGATAAAATTGCGTCATTGCATTTTCCATGCTCTTTTGGCAGCAAAGAAGATTTCATAAATTTAGAAACAAATTAACCATTACTAACAACTAACCATTACTATTCATTTATTAAAAAGACAATCATTTTTAAAAAGCAAAACTCAAAATTTAAGATTAATTTTTTAAAAATATTGCTTAAAAATATTTTTTAAAATTATTTTTAGGAAGTATATTTGGTAATTTTAGGTGACATATTTTGCCGAAAATATCCCCTTGAAATTGCTAAAGATAATTTTTTTTGATATTTGACAGAAATTATAGGGAATATTTTACATAACCGTATCATGTGTATGTGTAGAAATTTATTTTTTTTTTCAAAAAACCTATCGAAAAGCTTAAGATCCCGTTCCTGAGGTTTTGTGTAATATTTAGATGGGTAGAAAATGTCTACTAATTTCTTTGCGGGAGAACAGTATGGCCACCATAATCCTTCAATATAGTCTGACTTACGTCCTTACATCCCTTTAGATTTTGAAAGAAAATATAGACAGGTGGTATCCCAGTCCCATTGAAATTAATTAAAAATGATTTTTCTTGGATAATGATTATCGAGGTACAATTTTTCTTCTTGGTTTTCATTCTTATTGTTACTATTTAACCTTAAGCGTTAATTGGCGTTAGCCTAACTCAAAAATAATTCATAGAATAAAAGAAACATTTCATCAAATAAATTTAACAAATCCTTTTTTTATTTTTTATTTATTCATTTTTTTATTTACTTCTTGTATCCCTGTACCATCGATAGGCTCTTGTAATATTTAAATGAATGTTATTTTCTTTCTCAGACACTTAAACTTTTTTTCCCTTTTCCGATATCTATCTTATCTCCAAAGCATTGTAAATCACACTTCCAATGAAAAAACAAAAAGAATCTTGCCTACATACTTGTAGAAACGAACTCATAGTAGATGTGATGTAATTAGTATACAGTTGGCACACATATGTCAGAGAAGTAATAAAGTAACTATGTTTTAAGCAATGAAACATGTCGCACCCCGGCAACAAAAGTGACACAACTCGAAAATCATTAAAACATCTGTCGTATAACAAATCGACAAATAAAAATCTCATGAACTTGTACTGCATAAAATAACCGATTAATAGATATTGGTCCTAGCGTTTTAGGTTCGGTTCATCCGTTAGTGTTTCCAGAACGATGTTGCATTGTTTCATGAATATTTTTGAAAGATAGAAACTCGCAAACTCAAATTTGTGAGTTGTGTCACTTTTGTTGCCGGGGTGCGAAGTGTCAAATTTTCCAGCAGTCAAGCAGAGATGATCTTTGAAAGATTGTGAAATCTTTACAGTTTGCCTTTCCATTCTGCGAACTTACTAAAATTTCAGAAATTCTTTCACTAAATTTAGCGATTTTTTTGAGGAACTGGGAGGGATTAGAGCCACTACAGAATACAGGCCGACCCATCGCCGCCATTTTCTGTCCCAAACCAAAATGTAAACAAGAGCGTGCTGCTAGATTGGCGCCTTTATCGCTGTCAGTGGCGCTTTTAACAGCTACGCCGAAAAGAAGGAAATAAATGGGACTCCTTAGCTATATACAATACCGAAAAACGCTCTCTGAATTCAAAATGCCTTATATATTAATACAGACTTGAAAAATAAAAAAGCATATTAGAGATGTGCTATTTACATTAACTCTAGCCAAATGCTTAAGCCTTTTGCTTTACATATTTATGAAAATTTTAAACTACTGCAATTTCATTAAGTCATTTTCCTACAACATTAAATAGTTTCAAAAGTTATAAAGGTCATGCAAAATTAATAAAGATTTATATTTCCCTTTTATAACCTTTTCTTTTAACTTGGTATACAAACACAATTGTTTTTAATTTGATTTGATTACTTATTATAATTTTTTTTTATTTGTAATTATTATTTATTCATTTTTCTTCATTGGGAAAAAGTTCTTAATTTTGTTGAAGCATTGCTGTTGCTGTTTGCTTATGAACACTAAATTTAGAAGGCGACAATTGGCGACAAGCAAATTTCGTCGCCAACAATTGTTGCAAACCTATTATTTCATAACTTAATGTTTTTTTATAATTAAAACCATAATTACAATATTCAGATTCATTTTTTGTAAAAAGAAAGAAATACGAAAGTAATTCATTTCAGAAAGGTAAAGCATTAGAATAAAATCAGTGTACTTACAATGCAAAGTTTCGTATTCTTCGTTGTCGCCAATTTTGACGCCGGCAATTTATAATCCATTTTTTCCTTCTTTCTTCATCTGTTGGAAAAGTAAACAATCTCCACTTGTTTCTGGAGTGATTGTTGCAATTAATTGCAGCACAACCACCCATTTTTCAATCGAAAAAGCTATAAAGCAACGAAATACCAAAACTCTAGTCTTAAGATAGCACAACGCAGTACGACCCAGCGAACGAGTAGGACAGAAAATGGCTGACGAGTCAGCTCGTAGTTATAGGAGCCTTAGGAGGGATAGAAGAGATAAATCTCGAAGTACTTCAATCAATAAATAAATAAAAAAATATATTTTTTTAAATGCTAGTTTGAAATATTTTCTATTATTTCCATTCTTTCAAGTAGCACCACTATCGGAGTATAAATTACCACTTTTAGAGCGGTTCTTTTAATACTCAGTTTCTCTCTAGAAGGCGGCACCTGAGCTCTAACTGATGCGAAATTACACTAGGGATTTAATTTAGCCGAGAGCCTCCAACCCAAACAGGTACTCAAGGAATCTTTAATATGTCGTATAATCAATACTCATACGACATGGGCGCTGACGATTTTTTGCATGTTGAAAAACCACCGACTTGGGACAGGTTTAAGCCTGGATGTACGAGGCCAGTACCTTACCATTACGCCACCTTGCCGGCTATTTTTTTCTAAAGGACTTATAATGGTAGAGTGGAAAAAAAAAGGTTCAACATTTGAAGTAAGTATATATACATATTTTTTTGACATTGTGCAACTTAACTGATAATTTTTCTATGTTTTTATTACTTCTTTGGAATGCTTTTCTTCAAATTTTTTTAATTCTTCAAGATGATATATAGTACACGACAGGCAAAGTAATGACTCAGGTTTCCTTTCTTTGAATGAATCATTAGTTCTTTACCAAAAATTGCAAGATATTTTCTCATTTTAAAATATTTGTCAAAATCACGAAGTTTGTGCTCAATAAATTCTCCTCTATAACGGTAAAAAACTTATAATAAGCTTTTAAAATCTCTTTATGTTTCGAAGAATCACATGGTATTAATTTTGGCATTGCTTCTTCCAAATTGCATGTGTAAGTAAATAAAGGAACTCATTATGATAGACTGTGAAACAAAAAGAAAGAACGAAAAAGAAAAAATTCAAATGCTTATCCCAAAAATTCTATTGCATATTTATGTTTAAAATTGTCAAAAAGCATTTCTTCTAAATCAAAAATTGATTCATTCTTTTAAAACCTTCTTTGAGTTAAAACTTACTGAACGGATCTAATTTAACGTTACGAATTTAGTAGAAAAAGATTATGTAGACTCTTTAATAATAATAATACATAGAATATATGTATATTTGTATAATCAGCTGACAACATGGCAATATCATAGCGCTGTCGCTTTTCATAGCGATGTCAAACTCAGAAATGATTTAGTTTTTCCCAATTTAAATGTATTTTGAACACTCCTATATTTTCGTTTGTAAATCAAACAAAATGTGTGCCCCCATTGCATTGAGCTTAAAATAGCTTATCTTTCCTTCAATATAATTCGTAGAAGTCGAGGTTCATGACTCCCTTTTAGCGATGTAAAAAGAACGTATAGAAAACTCCACCGAACTACAGCCATCTACATTTTTCAAACCCGTCTGCTATAAATTTGAGCAATATTTATTTTGGCACAAAATTTCTTATCTTGTTTTATAGCCTTCAAAAATTTTCGACTTTCAAATCTGATTTTCCCCCATGGCTTGGAAAAGCCATCACATTCGAAATAGACTGCATCGTTCTATAGAAATAAAACGCACTATTTCCGGCATTGATGTTTCAACCTCCGAAAAATGGCTATTTTATCAAATGCAAGGAAAACTTCCGTACTTATGCAGCTCGAGTAATTCGGAAAAGTGAAAAATGACATCATACGTATATCTCTTTTTCCGAGGGATTTCTCTGAGAATCGTCATTGTGGAATAACAATACAAAAATTGTTTTATGAAATATTATTATTGTCTCTCCAAAAATATAGTGTCGTTCATGTATAAAAGACTTAGAATTATATTCGCGATTGCGTCGAAACTTATAAACAATGTATCTTGCGTATATTTACTTAATTAATTATATAAAAAATCTGAAACTTACTTGTACTATGCTTATTAAATGATGTATCGTTTTAACAACAGAACAAGGCAGTTTATATCATTCCAGCTAATGCCTTAAAATGGCGGTTCGACGGGAAAATCGCAATGCCAAACTTGCACTAGATTTGGCTCCTCTACTTAGGTGCCAACTTTGGCGATATCTCACCAAAATTGGTGACTTACTTCCAAGTTGTCGCCAAATAGGAGGTTATGTACTTAACCATGCAGTTGTATTGAGTGACGACTTCGGGAAAATATCTTGATATGGAAAGCGACTTAAAAACGGCATGATTCGGCACAAATCGCATGAAAGACCCCTTTTAGAACATCCAATCGCAAACAAAAAGAGAGGTGCACCATTAGACGAAATACTGAACCTAAATATGGAATTTCAACCTTCTGCGGCTAAACGTTTTTGAGTTGTTATGCCAGATACATACATGCATACTAAACTCCGCGCATACAAACGACAAGGCAAAACTCGTCGAAATGAAATCGGGACTGATCAAAATTGATATTTCGGTTGTTCATTCACTGGTACGTATGTATGTACAGACGAACATCGTGAAAAAAAAAATTCAAATTTTATTTGGCTCATTAAAATGCTAATTTAGAATGCAATTTGAGTGGTAAATTTTTCGATGAATCCAATACTTCCTGTACTTCGTACAAGGAAGTAAAAAACCCCTCATACCGCTGTCTTTCAGGAAATTTTTAATTGATTGAAGGATACACCGTTAATTAAGCACAAAAGTTGCAAAAAATTGCAGGAACGTGTTTCCAATTTATAAGGAATCCATTTCGCTTTCTTTGCGTTTAAAAAAGGGTTCCATGTTTCCTTTTAATCTTTTGATAATTAGCACGAAGGAGGTCTATTTACTTCTAAAAATTTTAATTGAATCGGAACTCAAACTAGTTTTAGTTATACTGTTGTTGTTGTTATTAATCCCCCTGGCATAGGAAAGCCAGGTCCAGAAGATCAATAAACCACTGGCTTAGGGTGATATGCAGCTTCATTTTAGAGCGAGGAACCACGAGGGCTGAAGACTGACTTGACCTCAAATTTTGCAGTCTCTTTATTTTGAGCCAGATCCCAGGTGAGAGACAGTCGCCTGGGATTGGTACCCCCAGAGGTATCATTTCACTTGGAGGAATTTGGAGCCACGGCCTATTTAACGTGCACCAGCGTCGATGTTGCTTCACTTTCGTTGTTTTGCGGGAACCGAGCTCCTACCGACTAGTCCACTGTGGGACATTTCGTTATACTTAAAATAGTATTAATAAAGGATTAATTAGAGGCCCCGTGGGTGAGTGGTAGCCTCCCGTGCAACCATGCTACAGGTCCGGGGTTCGATTCCCTGGCTGGACAGGGTCGACTCAGCCTTTCACCCCTTCAGTGACGTCGATAAAATGAGGAACAAGTACGCTTGGGAATTAACACTGGGGATTTCGCGTCAGGCCGAGTACTTGAGCGGAACATCTCCACCCAGGGCCCTCGGTCTCGAAAGCTGGGATGGGCACAGCAGATCATGACCCCCATTGGGCTGTCGTACCACTGAGTTAAAGGATGACTTAATAAATAATTAATCATTTACGTACTATGAGACAGGTTTAACGGTGCGAAGTAATATAGCTTCAGTTAAACACCAATAGGGACATAATTAGGCAATTTTTTCTTGACATTGAAAAATTGCATTATTTCTTTCGTGTTTTATCTTCACTGATATTGAATTATTGCTTTCCTTAAAGAAAGAATATTCAGTTCAAGGTATGATTGAGTTTCTTTATTATTATTCACTTTCAAATTTTCGATAAGATTAACGTAGAAAGAGATAACATTAATATAAAAACCTATTGATCTCTGGAAAAGACTTACAATCACATTTTCGCAGTCTCTCTGAGATCGCAGATAGAATCTTTTTTTCCTCTTTTTCCCTTCTTTTTTTTCGTTCATTTACTGGAAATGGCTTAATGAAGTTCAGGAGCGGTAAACTAATAATGAGTCATTATTTAGGCAGACAACGACGACATTTTCCCTTTAATTAGAGCATGTAGAAGTTTTTCCTTCGTTTTCGCATTTCTTAAGTTTGTTTTTTGAGAATAAAAGCTTTAGGAAATTTTAATTGCCGCTTGCCTTGTTCTTCAAAATATAAAACACAAAAACATCGCTTTACTGTTCACGTGGGTGAAACATTTTGATGATAATATTAATTGTGTTTAAAACTGAGACCACGGTTTCTCCTCACTAAAGATGTAATTTAAAAGCTGTGGTTAATGAGAATGCGATAAGATTGCAATTCGATAACCTAAAATGGGAATTGAAGCTTTAAAATGGTGCATGATGTCACATTTCAAGTGAATGCTTCAAATTGAGCATTATTAATTACTTTTATTACGTTAAGAACATCGTACAAGTTACGAAAACACTGAGCACAACAACATACAACATAGAACGAAAAACACAAGATATCGGAACACAGTTACAGTTACAATCGGTTACAGTTAAACTTACGCACTTAAAACAATTTATGTTACATCTCCCCTTTTTAACAAGTTTCAGACATACACTATTTACAAGTCAAGTCTTTTTATTGGTTTAACAACTCTCCCGGATCGTGTGGTCATAATGGGCTTGTTGACAGCATCCGGATCGGGATCAGGCGGGACTGGTACAAGAACAGGATCAGAATTCAGCGACTTGACACTAGAAGGCTGAATAGGAACTTCAGTTGTTGGTTGGTTAATTGAAGGATTACCTTGATCTGGCCTCAAGTGAATTCTATCCCTCCTAAGTTCACTTCCAGCAGCAGTTTTCACTAAGTATGAACGTGGAGCATCTAGCTTTTCCAGAATAGTTCCCGGTGTCCAGTCTCTGCGATTTAGTTGAACGTACACTGGCTGATTAGATTTTAAATTTTCCAGATTCACATGTGATCGGTCATGGTATTTCTTTTGCATCTCCTGATTATTCAATAAGTTCTTATAAGTCTCTGCTGTTGTAAATTTTGGTTTTAATATATTCTTTTTAGTAGGCAGTAGAGACCTCAATGATCTTCCCATAAGCATTTGTGCCGGCGATGGTAAATGATATTTTGGGGTGTTATTGTATTCAATCAGTGCCAAATTTGGATCTCCATTATCTTCCAATACCTTCAACATCAGATTCTTGATTGTGCCTATTGCACGTTCTACCATCCCGTTGGATTTAGGGTATCTTGGTGAAGAGGTGACAAGTTTAACATCATATTCCTTAAGAAAAGCTTGAAATTTATAACTGTCAAATGGCGGTCCATTATCTGAATGCAGGCATTTCGCTATTCCATGTGTTCTAAAAATTTGTTTCAATGCACTTATGACAGCTTCTGCAGTTTTCTGTTCGACTTTTCTCACTTCAATAAATTTTGAATGATAGTCTATGGCCGCTAAGTAATCTTTTCCTTTTAAATACATAAAATCTATTCCGACATCAATCCAAGGATGCTTGGGTATGTTGTATGGTATCATCCCTTGTTTTGGATTTGATTTTTGAAATTTCTGACAAATTCCGCAACTGTTTATAAAGTTCTTGATTTCTGTTGTCATATTTGGCCAATAAATAGAGTTTCTTGCTTTATTTTGACAAGATGTTATGCCCTGATGTGCAACATGTAATTTCTGCAGAATTTCACCATGCATTTTCTTAGGGATGACCAACTTATTTCCAATAAATACCAAATCATCATGGTAATGCAATTCCGACTTCTTATCCCAATACGGTTTTAGATTTTCGGAAAGTTTCTTGTATTCATTACGCCATCCGTCTTGTATGTAAAATTTCAGCTGTTGCAATTCTTCATCTAGCTTGGTAGCTTCTTGAAGTTCTTCGGTTTTCTCATCACTAGCGCTCAAAATGGTGTGAACAGTAGCGGCTTCTAAGAAACTTGTATCCACATTGGCATCAGTTGGAGACCGTGATAGTGTATCCGCTATGTACAAATATTTTCCTGGAACATGCACAATTTTAAAATTGTATTTGAATAGTTCCAAAGCCATTCGTTGTAATCTCGGAGAAAGTTTCTCTATAGGTTTTTGTAATAGTCCAATTAGCGGCTTGTGGTCAGTTTCAATTGTAAACTCAGTTCCATAAATAAAATAGTGGAATTTTTTACAGCCATTTAAAACAGCTAACAGTTCCTTTTCAATTTGACTGTACCGTTGCTGTGTTTCTGTGAGAGAACTGGAAGCATACACTATGGGGTGATCATCTTGTATCAAAACACCTCCAAAACCATATTGGCTGGCATCAACTGACACAATTGAAGGTTTTCTTATATCAAAGTAAGCCAAGACTGGAGCATTAGTAACGCACAATTTGAGCTCTTCAAACGCCTTCTGTTCATTGCTGGTCCAAAGAAATTCAGCATCTTTACTTAATAATCTACGAAGACATCCTGTTTTGTTGGAGAGGTTGGCAATAAACTTTCCCAAGTAGGTTATCATTCCTATAAATCTTTGTAATTCGGCTTTGCTGGTTGGAGCCTTAAAATCCAGAATTGCTTCAATTTTTTCATTATTTACCGAGATTCCTTCATCTGTTAATTTATAACCAAGATATCTCACAGATTTCTTCTTAATTTGGCTTTTTCTTAGTGAGAGTTTTAAACCACATTCTTGAGCTCTCTTCAAGACAGATAGAAGTCGTCTGTCATGTTCGGCTTCCGTCTTTCCAAAAATTAATACATCATCGATGTAAACAACTATGCCGTCTAAGTTGGAAAAAATGTTGTCAACAGTCTTTTGGTACACTTCCGGTGAGCTGCATAATCCATATGGTAGGCGACAAAATTTATATCTGCCAAAAGGTGTAGCAATGGTACATAATTTAGAACTTTCAGGAGAAAGTGGAATTTGCAAAAATGCAGAAGAAGCATCTAAAACTGAAAAATATTTTGCTTGATATATTTTTGAAAATATAGCTTGTTGGGTTGGAATTGGATAATGTTCTCTTTTTATGTACTTATTTAAAGGCCTTGGATCCATGCATATTCTGACTTCTTTATTGGGTTTTTGAACAATAACAATCGGATGTACCCATTCTGTAGGTTCAGTTACTTCTTCAAGAACTCCTGCTTTAATCATTCTGTCAAGTTCAGTTTTGACCTTATCCCTTAAAGATGCCGGTATAACTCTAGGAGAAGCAATCTTAGGCTGAGCATTTTCTTTTAATTTAATACCATATATATATGACAGTTTGCCAAGTTTACCAGAGAAAACATTTTCATATTTGTGAACAATATCGAGATTATTAATTGTATCTACATTTTTAGCAATATTTCTATCAATTAAACGTAACTGTTCACATGCTTTCAGCCCTAAAATAGCATTTGATTCTTGATTTACAACATAAAAATCAAATACATGTAATTTATTTTTGAATTCACAGCACAAATTACATGTTCCTAACACTTTCAAATTGTGCCCTGTATATGATTTCAAACTTTTGTTTGTTTTGTTTACTTTTGATCTTTCATCTATTTTCTTTAACAAATTAACAGGAATTATATTAACTTCAGCTCCGGTATCAATTTTGAATGGTATTTCACAATTATTTATAACAATATTTTCTCTCCATTCAAACTTTGAAGTATTTACTTCACTCACAGATTCCAACACAAAAGAATCAGTATTATTTGTCGACACAGAGGAATTATGTTCTATTTCATTAACTTTTTTACTTTTGCCTGCAATCGCAAAATGATTTAATTTTTTGCACTTATTACACCTTCTCCCCCATGCTGGACACTTTCCAAACGCATGTTTTGTTTTGCACCTTGAGCAACAGTTATTCTTGAAATAATCCTGTTTCTTTAATTTACTTTCGTTTTTGTAATTTCTATTATATACCCTACGTCAGTATTATTTCTTGTAGTTTTGATAACTTCCACTACTTCTGATTTCCTATCAGACCCTTCCTTCATGTATTTTACTTGAATTTCACTTGATTCCTTTGCCCTACAGTATTCCACTGCTTTTTCTAGTTTCAAATCTGAATCCATAAGTAGTTTCTCTTTCACGGAACAATCCCTTATTCCAATTATCAATAAATCTCTTATCAAACTATCTTCCTGATTTTCAAAAGAACAATCCTTAGCGAGATTTTTTAAGTTAGTTACAAAAGAATCAACAGTTTCAGTTGGTTGTTGTACACAGTTAAAAAATTTGTAGCGTGCAATTACAGTATTTTTCTGTGGTTCAAAATAATTATCAAACCGTTGGATAACTGTATCGTATTTCTCAGCATCTGCAGCAGCTAATTTAAAGCTATTAAATATATCGATACATTCATCTCCCATACGATTCAATAACAAAGCAACTTTTTACTTATCAGATTTGTGGTATAATTTTAATGCTCTTATAATTTCTGGCATTTGTTTCCTTCCAGTGGCAACAGGCTGCGAAAAATATCTGTCTTTCGTTTGAAAATCCGTTTTAAGAACGGCTCCTCTTTTGTTTAAATATGTAGTGTCATTTTGTGTATTAAAGCCTTACTTTAGGTATGAGAGTAATTTTCATTACAATTTAATACACAAACATTAAGGCAATCATCTCTAACTGGAATTCCTTTTAAGTAATGGAAAAATACTTGAAGCCAGACAGACTAGATCTAGATCCGACCAGCTCGACAGCGGATAAGCAATGGATACATTGGAGAAAGACTTTTGATAATTTCTTAAAACATATAAAAGAGGTTTCTGACGGTGATAAGCAGCAACTTCTTACAAATTATGTCTCTTCGAACGTATATCAGTACATAGAAGGTTGTAAGGATTTTAAAGAAGCAATCGATATTTTAAATTCATTGTACGTCAAGCCTAAAAATGTTATTTACGCCAGACATCGCTTGGCGACAAGGACCCAATTGACTGGAGAATCTGTTGATCATTATCTCTCTGTTTTGAAACAACTGAGCAAAGATTGCAATTTCGAAGCTGTAACTGCTGATCAAAATCAAAACGATTATATCAGAGATTCTTTTATCAGAGGATTAAATGACAGCCAAATTCGCCAACGATTGCTCGAAAACGTATCTCTATCTCTCGAAAGCGCTTTCAATCAGGCTCGTTCTTTAGAGTTGGCGAAACTACAGTCTGCGACTTACTCTGGTGTATCAGAATATTCTGATTGTTTTAAACAACCTTGTCAGTCCACTTCTTTTGATAGTACTACAGCTCAAATCAGTGATAAAAGTAATGAAGCCTCAGACACTTCTCTGTCAACAGTAGCTTCCTTATCAAAAAAAGGCGACTGCTACTTTTGTGGTGGTCATCGCCACTCAAGAAATACTTATGTCCTGCCAAGAATGCAGTGTGCAAATTATGTTCTAAACACGGACATTTTCAACGCGTTTGCCTTTCTCGAGATACTCCAGCAAAAAGAAATATTGTTGCTTCTACGGACTGTATCGCATCAGTCTCTGCTGCATCACTTTATTGTCTTCGGAAATCTATAACTCAAGTAGAAGTAAATGGTGTCGGAGCAAATGCATTAATTGATACTGGGAGCTCCTTGAGTTTTATTGATCATACCTTCGGGAAGAACTGTAACATGTCGATCTTACCATACAATGGAAAAATTACTATGGCAAATTCTTCATTATCTTCGGAAGTAGCTGGTCAGTGCAAAGTGAAAATTAAAATGCAAGGTTATGTTTACGATAATGTCTCTCTATTAATTATGAAAAATCTTTGCTCGGATGTTTTAATTGGACATGACATATTACAGTATCATTCTGCAGTTGAAATTACATTCAGTGGATCACAACCACCTCTTAAGATTTGTAATTTAGCTGTTGCAAAAGTTATGCCTGTTTCTATCTTTGCTAACCTTTCTCAAAATTGCGCTCCTATTGCAACGAAATCTAGACGGCATTCCAACACGGATAACTGCTTCATGGAGTTAGAAATAAAAAGACTTCAATGTGAAGGCATCATAGAGCCTAGTAACTCTCCGTGGCGTGCGCAAGCTTTTGTTGTCAAAGGAAAAAATGAAAAAGAAAGAATGGTGATAGATTATTCTCAAACTATTAATAAGTTCACTTTGTTAGATGCTTATCCGCTTCCGAGAATAGATGAAATAATTTCTAAGGTTTCGAAATTTGAAGTATTTAGTGTCATAGATTTAAAAGGTGCATATCACCAAATACCAATTTTGGAATCTGAAAAACCGTATACTGCTTTCGAAGCCTGTGGACAGCTTTATCAATTTAATTGTGTTCCATTCGGTGTCACAAATGGAGTGGCTTGTTTCCAAAGAGTTATAGACAGAATAATTCATGAAGAGAAGCTCACTGGTGTTTTCCCATACTTAGATGATGTCACTGTTTGTGGGAAGAGTCAAGAAGATCACGACAGAAACCTTGAAAATTTTTATCTGCTATTAAGATGTATAATTTAACGCTGAACAAAGAAAAATGCTCATTTTCTGGTAGAACTATCAATCTGCTCGGTTATATTATTTCGGACAAAACTATAAGGCCTGATCCAAATCGTTTACAACCACTCATTGATTTACCCATTCCTGAAGATACAGCTTCGTTACAAAGAGCTCTTGGAATGCTCTCATATTACAGCAAATGGCTACCTAGATTTTCTGAGAGAATACGGCCTTTACTGCAGGAAAAAGCTTTTCCTCTATCAGAAGAAGCGATCTCAACTTTTCACTCATTGAAAACAGAGTTAATTAATACATCTATGGCTGCTATCGAAGATGGAATTGATTTCACTGTTGAAACTGATGCATCCCAATTCGCTATTGCTGCAACTCTAAGCCAGTCAGGTAGACCCGTTGCTTTCTTTTCACGCACTCTAAATAAGTCAGAACAGCGGTATTCATCAATAGAAAAAGAAGCATATGCTATAGTAGAATCACTTCGACATTGGCGCCACTATTTAATTGGGAGGCATTTCAAGATAGTTACAGATCAGCGCTCAGTTTCTTTATGTTTCATCAAGAACACACTGCCAAAATCAAAAATGAAAAGATCCTGCGATGGCGTTTAGAACTCTTGCTACAAATTTGATATCATTTATCGACCAGGTAAACAAAATGCATCTGCCGATACTTTTTCTCGGATAAGTGCAAGTATGGACCATGCAGCTGACCTAAAGACCTTGCATAACGCTCTTTGCCACCCCGGTGTGACTAGAATGAATCACTGGGTACGGGCGAAAAGCTTACCGTTTTCTGTAGAGGACGTCAAAAGGGTAATCAATTCTTGTCATATTTGCGCAGAATTGAAACCTCGTTTTCACAAAAATGAAGGAAAATTAATTAAAGCAACTACACCGTTTGAGAGATTAAACTTAGACTTTAAAGGACCGTTACCTAAACGAAACAGAAACCAATACGTCTTGACGATAGTGGATGAATATTCTCGTTTCCCTTTTGCTTTTCCTTGCTCAGATCTATCTGCTGCTACTGTAATAAAACACTTGAAATATTTATTCAGTATATTTGGAATTCCCTCTTATGTGCATACAGACAGGGGAGCTTCGTTTATGTCTCAAGAGCTGAGAACTTTCTTGAATTCCAAAGTTGTAGCAACTAGCAGAACAACTCCCTACAATCCTCAAGGAAACGGCCAAGTCGAAAGATATAACGGTATTATATGGAAGACCATAACTCTAGCGCTTCGGTCAAACGACATGAAGATCGACCAGTGGGAGGAAGTTCTAGATGTAGCTCTACATTCCATTCGCTCTCTCCTTTGTACCTCAACCAATGTAACTCCTCATGAACGTATGTTCAACCATCCCAGAAGAACTGAAAACGGAAGATCTATGCCGACTTGGTTGATGGAGAAAGGTCCAGTCCTTATGAAAAATAATTTGCGAACGAGTAAGTTTGATCCACTCGTGCAGGAGGTCCAACTCATAGAATCCAATCCAGACTATGCCCATATTCGCTTTCAGGATGGACGTGAGTCTACTGTATCAACTAGACGGTTAGCTCCTCGTGGTAAGTTACCAGCAGAAGATAACTAACGTCACAATAGAGGAAGAAAATTCGCCTGCAGAGCGCTCTGATCTCTCTTTTTCGAATCCTGAGGCGTTTGATTCTCAGACGGTCGAGTGCCAAACTCGGCCTCCCCGTCCAGTCCGTTCTAAAAGAAAACCAGCTAACTTATCAGACTATGTCACAGATTTTTAGAGGGGAGTGACTGTGGTATAATTTTAATGCTCTTATAAATTCTGACATTTGTTTCCTTCCAGTGGCAACAGGCTGCGAAAAATATCTGTCTTTCGTTTGAAAATCCGTTTTAAGAACGGCTCCTCTTTTGTTCAAATATGTAGTGTCATTTTGTGTATTAAAGCCTTACTTTAGGTATGAGAGTAATTTTCATTACAAGATTTACCTGTCTTTTCTGATGCTTCTAAATACAGAGTAAAACGCTGCTTAAATTTTGACCAATTTTCGGCCAAATTTCCTTGTAATTTCATACAACTGGGAGTTTTCAGATCCATTTTGACTGCACCGCTTGCCACTATGTCACATTTCAAGTGAATGCTTCAAATTGAGCATTATTAATTACTTTTAGTACGTTAAGAACATCGTACAAGTTACGAAAACACTGAGCACAACAACATACAACATAGAACGAAAAACACAAGATATCGGAACACAGTTACAGTTACAATCGGTTACAGTTAAACTTACGCACTTAAAACAATTTATGTTACACATGATTAAAAAAAAAAAAGAATGGAAATATCTAAAACAGGTTGTCTGCTTTCAAGTCTTTAACAAAAATTTGAATTTGACGAATGTCTTAGGATCTTAAGCACTATCTCCTTCTTCAGAGTTTTCAAGAATAATTCATTGTATTGATTAATAGAAAATAACAACAATTGAAGGACTTAGAAGCAAAGGAGTATAAATGACAAAATTGAAAATTTGGTGATAACCAGTGCAAATGATAGGGAAAGCACTATTCTATGTTGGGGCAAGAGATATTAGTGATAACTCTAACAGGTACTCCGCACCGACCTCATTCAGAAAAAAATTAACATTAAAGGTTCCATAAGATTCAAACTTTGAACGCTTTTTTCTCAGAATCGTTTTTGGTCACTTCCATCAATTTGCTTCTCACTGCCTTAAGTTTGCACATAAATTCATTCACAAGATTCTTGATGCATTGGTGAATTTTACAACTATCAGATGATAACACAACCACAAATTTTTGGTCCTCATCCATCACTTAATTCTGAAAACTCAAACGGTTCAACGAAAGCATACTGCGGTAAATTTATAACACATTAATTAATAATTTTAGCTCATAGGTTAGAACGTTTATTGTTCTTAATTTTAGGTACTTTAGTTATAAAGATTGAAAATAATGGATATGAAGCATTGCTAAATAAACTACCAAATGCTTCCCTTTTTATCACAAATTATAAATAAAGTGTTTTAAACGTTTTTCTCTTATTATAAAAAAAAAAAGATTTCTTTTAATTACATGTATTTTAACCTTATCTATTAGATAACATCAAATGTAGGTTCACACCAGGAAAAAATGAAGCACTCGTAAATAATGCCAATACATAAGATCGCGCAATTTTAGCTTGCTATTGAATTCATTGAAATATTAGAATTCATCACTCAAAAAATAAAATTTTATTCAACCGTATCTTGTAGAAAATTTTACTTAAAGAGAAAAATAAGAATATTTAGTCAGCTTCATTCACAAATCCTTTTTTCGGTTTTTCCCTTCGGATCAAAGAAGTTATGCAAGAAAAAAAGGTTAAGAAAAAGCTACCGGAAAATGAAAGAAAAAGAATGCGTATCTATGCAAAGACATATTTCTAAAACCAATTTCTGACAGAACCTCCGAGTTGTTTGCAGAATTTCTGTTACAAAAAGCATCGAATATGAAGCAGCGGCCAGCTGTTTGCAAAAATCGCAACCGACGCTGTTTTCCTTTTGCATTTATTCCCCAACGAATTTCTCAAGCTGTGTGAATTTCTTTCTACCCGTAACAGGCGTCAAAATCTATTCTGTTCAGTTTGTCGTGATTTTGCATTTTCAAATTGAGAGACGAAAAACTCTTGCTGTATAAAAGCAGTTCGCAGCAAAAGGAAAATAAAACGTTCCATTGTGTTGTTATTTGTTTGTTTTATCAGAAAATGTTTGGCTCTTATTTTTACCACCGTAAGCGTTTTGAAAATGATCTCGAATTTTACGCGTTTTGAAATAAAACTTGGTTGCATTTTCTGATATGTTCACGTTTGAAGGGGGAAGATTACTTCTAAAAAAATATTTATTACTAAACAAGAAAAGAAAAGTGACAGCATATTCGCGCAGCATATTTTGCAAGAATTCACCCTTGCATGTTTTGGGTTATTTTACTGTAAAGCATTTCACGTAGGATGGGGTCTTTTAATGAATGTCACCTCCTGAATATATTTCATATTTTAATTTAATGGAATGTAATAGGACGACTGGTAAAATAAATTCATTAATGTCATTTTAAAACCAGTGTTCGCCAAATTTTTGAGGGCACTGTGAAATCCCCCACCTCCATCGAAAAAAACCCTCTGCAGGATAAAATAGTAAGAAATTCTATTCTGTTATTAATCAAGTGTCAGTTACATGATACGAGGCACCAGAAAGGTTTTCACTGCTAAGACAGTCGTATTGTTAAAAAAGCACATGTAAAGAGTTTAGTTCATCGGTTGAGGATGCATTTGCAACGAAAAATTAAGCATTGCTTAGGCGTTTTTTTTTAATTCTTTTCTACTAAAATAACGAATTTCATTTATTCAAACACTCTAGGAAAGTTAAAATTAATTAACTTTTGAGTTTGGAGTAAAAAAACATCTATGATTCTGAAATTGTTACAAGGCTCATAAAAAGTGTAGGTTTTTAATAAGTAATAATTGTGGATGTGAAAAAAAAAGGCCTCAAATAATCTTTGCTATAAAAGATATGTTTACTAAGTCTTTTTTTTTAAATTGTGAAATCATGCATTTACGCCAACAACTTTAAATGGCGAAAGAAATTTGAAACTGAAACATAAAGTAATGTTCACGGTCCGCTGCGTACATTGCTAAACCTCCTATTGATCTCAGGATTTCTTGACAGCATAAAATTAAGGAGGACAATTGGTGTGGTGTACATAATATTACAAATTTTAAAGCATTTTTATAGCATGTTTTAAAGAGAAGTTATACTTGCTTATAATGTAAATGACAGATTTAAGCGAGGATATTTCGCTTTAAAACAGACCACGCACACACATACAAATAACTACAACAATATAAACATAAGTTGTAGCACTCGTCTTTTTATGTTACAAGAAAGAAATTGATAAATATTTTCTGTTTTTCTTGCAGTTACAGAACTGTTATTGTAATTAAAGAACTGGACGCAGCTAAATTGCTTGTAATAAGAATTTCTAGATTTCAAGTCTAGTCAATATTCAACTTAAAAAAAAAGATTGGAATCCTTCTCTTCTCCCACTGTACTTTTCAGAATTTAAAAGTTACTTCTGTTTAAAATACTCCGGCTGATATAAGTTTAAAAAAACCGAAGTTCACAAATGCAAGTGTTGGTGCGCGCTTCAAACTTAATTCAAAATAAATTGTCAAAATTTTCAATATCTGTTTCGAAAATGAAAACTGTCAGAAAATAAAATTCAAGCACTCGCATATAAAACTAAAAACTATGCTAGCAATATATCAACTCTTCTGATGAGGTAACACTATACAATTCACCAAAATCAAGTTTACTATGCATTCTGTCTTCAATACTCGAATAGAAATGAAGTTTTTTCAGCCAAATTCAATTTTATATTCAGGAATCTGAAAATTTCAATAAAACGTTTGCTTTTAAACCTTTTGGGGAAGTTGTCCGATGCAAGAACAGTGTTTTGATTTTTCTTTCGCTGGAATTGGTGATGTTTGTCGCTTCAGTTAAAATTCTCCCAGTGTGGCATTTTGAGATGATTGCTTCTTCAGTAATAACTTGTCATTTAAGAAACAAAGAAAAACGCAATGTCGTAGTAAATCCTTCGAAGATATATATTTTGGCTCAATTTAGGGCAAAAAATGCGCAAAATTTTTGGCTTTTTGGGACTCGCGGAAGTTAAGAAATCTAGTTCATGATTTACGAAGTATTTACAAGGTCCGGTAGAATACTCTCGCTGAGTTTAAGTTGCTTGATTATAATTTTGTGAAGGAATCGCTTCGGAAAAGCACTAAACTTTTGAATTATAATTCGTTAGAAATGCGGGCCCTCTGTATTTTACATTTCCTCATTTGCTTTAAAATGGCTAATAACTTATTTACATTGCTTCCGTCTAAGATATGAAATGTTCTTAATTAGTGTGGAGCTGTTAAAATCCTATTTTGTGAAGGAAAAAATCAATAAAAATAGCTGCTTTTATTGAACATAACTACAAAGCAACAACAACACAAAAACCAAATATTTAGTCATGTTATTAGCGAGATTTATCATAATCTATATAAATAAAACCAAAAGTTAGTGTGTGTGTGTGTGTGTGTGTCTGTCGATCGCCTCCTGGAGAGATGGAACGTTCCAGAAATACGAAATTTTGTTTACGGGTACCTTGGGCCAGGTCCTCGTCCACCTCGAAGCGTTTTTCCTAAAATTCGAATTTGTTCTTCTTTTATTCCAATTTAAGCAAAACTGTTAATTTTGGGTTTATCTCATCGAAGAAACGTCACACGTTTTAGATTTTTGCAGCATATGAATCTCCGTAAAAAACTGCACAAGATGATCTCTTTCCGCAATTCGTATAACAAATAGAACGTGCGCAGTATTCGCTTGAAGTAGTTTTCGAACTTTAAAGCAAGGCTTACCTCTGAATTTATCTGCTCAATTTGTGTGTTTTCGCCAAAATAAATAGTACTTTTGTCGCCAAAAGGAAAATTTCTGCTGAAGCAAAACTAATGAAAATTCCTTTCAGATTAAATTGCAAACATATACTTTTCTCGCCACGAAGATATAACTTTTTTTTTCCGCGTAGTCAGTTGTTTTTAATTCATTATTTTACGTTTCGAATTTCTCTGCATAAGATGCATAACTAATTTTTCTGCATAACTTCATAAAATGATGTGTTTTTGAAATTCGTAGAACAAGTAGGACACACACAATGTTCATTTTAAGTAGTTTTCGAATTTTAAAACGATTCTTAAATTACCTCTGAATTTATTTGCTCAAGTTGAGTATTTTCGCTGAAATAAAGAGTACTTTTGTTGCCAAATAGATTATTCCTGTTACAGTAAAGCTAATAAAAATTGATGTTTGGATAAAGTTGCATACATTTACTAGGTTGGAAGGCTTTCGATATTGCTGATTTTTGATGAAATTTAATATTTCGCCAAGAGGTGATAATTTATTTTCCCCCGTGCAGTATTTGTTCTCAATATACTATGATATTTTACGCTTCGTAACTTTTCCAAAAGGGGCCAAAATTCCTTATTAGTAATATTGTTCTCATTCAATTCAATACGTGATTTACATTGTAGGATCTTGGCGCATTTGCGTTAAGCTTCTATTACAATAGTGCAATTTGGCGAACTTCTACTTTACTTTAACTTTTTTAACTAACAGCGGTTTTAATTGATTCCATGTTTTACTCAAGTGATTTATTTTATAGCATTTATTTATTTTTTGTACTGCATATTCGCCACCGTTTGGACAGAATTTAGTTATCTCTTTCTGTCAACTGATATTTCAAACAGTATTGGCGCAGTACTAAACATTTTCCAACTGAAATGTGCATGTTTCTTTGCCTTTGGAAATAATGCTTTTCTTTCTCCCGTTTTTAGCCGAATTTTATAAAAGTGCTATTTTATTGAATTTTAGTAAATGTTTTGAAGATTTCGCAAGCGGGATTTTTAGGAACTGGTGTAATTATTCTGATGGGTATTTTCAAGTGGACTGTTGGAAATTTTAGGAACAGCAGGTCTTAAAGTTCTGTAGTCTAATGGTCATTTTTAGTCACTGACATCTTTATTCGAATGGAGATTTTTTGGGACTCATGTCCTTATTATATTAGGGATGCTTAGGAATAGTTGTCTTTACTCAAATGGAGGGCTTTAGGGAATGTTTTCTTTATTGTAGCAGAAAGATTCATGGGCCATTGCTCTTCATCTGATGGACATTTTTAAAGAGAATACTGCTCTAATTCTGATGGGAGTTTTTAGATGTGGCGTTGTCTATTTTGTAATTGGGATTTTACGGATTCTTAATATCATTTTGGAACGATTATCCTGATGCATATGAGCATTTTAGTTACTGTTGCCCTTACTCAAACGGAAATTTTTATGAACTGCTGTTGGCATTTTAATGTTGATTTTTACAGACTGTTTGTTATTTTTAGTTCAATAAAAGAAATTTTTAGAGACTGCGCTTTTTAATGTTATCGTGATTTTTAAGAAGTTTTACTGTTTAAATGGGATTTTTAAGGACTGTTGCCCATCTTCTGCTGGAATTTTTAAACTATATTTCTCCTTATATAATTACAACATAATTTTGGACGTGTGTCACTTGGCTTGGGAATGATGCAATGTTATCCCGCGCAACGCCGGGCATGTCAGCTAGTAATTAATAATTTATCGCCTGGAGACAGACTCATCATTTAAAGAGGTCAAAATACCTGTTATATATTTCATTTATATTTATTTTATTTCATGTTTTCTGTTCATTAGTTATCGTCTGCAGTTCAAAACAAGTACTTTAACTTCCTATATTTAGGGAAGAACGGGGAGAGTCCGGACAATTTTTACAGCTAGAAATATCCAGAAAGCGTTTCCTTGTGACCTGAAGATTCAGCTTTATGTGAGATTTTTTAAAATTACCTAGGACGCCCTGTATAGGGACAGTATGAATTTTAGTGCAAAGAGGGAAAGTGTCCGCGGTCTCCCCAACACCGTGGGGGGGGGGGGGGCTCAGGATACATAGGAAAGTAAAGATCAGTGTTTCAAGAGGTTGACACTCAAGTTACTTCTAGATAAACAATGAAAACTGGGTATAGAATAAAAGAATATGACCAATGACACAAGAATTAAATGTTTAATAAAAACGTTTTAAGTAATAATGAACAATAATTCAAGAAATATATTTACATAAATCGGGTACGAAAAAAAATTGACGAGTTTTGCTGAAATGTTGAGGAGATTCAAGGTGCCCTAAAACTGAGGACCATTCATAGAAAATGATGTCATCATGAACGGGCCATTTCCACAATAAACCGTTTTTTATCATAGCTTTAACCTCCAGTCCGTCGTCTAGAACATTACAGTCACGCCCAGGCAGACGTTGCCGTCATATTTAACTGCGATATATTCTCTTACCGATTTTTCGAATTGGCACTTCCTTTTGATGTTCTTCGTCTCCTGAATATTCCGAAATGTCAAGATCAGATGATGCAGAGGGAATGTCGATGTTGCTAATCCGAGCTAGTCGTGTCACAGTTGGGTCCCATTTTTGTAACTATTGCTTTTTTTTTGTTTGAAAGTCAGTGTGCGTTTCGAGGGCTTGGGTGCTAGCTCCTGTTCCCTTTCTTCCTTGAATTCAGCATACGTGAAACGTACATACAGAATACAAAGGGAGACTCGGGACGAATGTCCTGAGTCTCTCAAAGCAACATTCTTGAAGAAAAGGTGATCTGACACAAGCACTGTGTACGTGACGCCAGTTTAAACACATATAAATAACAGCTTAAAAACCCTACTCTCATGATAAATACGAAAAAACACAGGACTTGCTAATTTACTTAATGAAAGTTTAGATACTTACCGCAAAATTTTAGATCAGACTATGCCAAATCACTTTTTTTCACTTCACTGCCGTATTTTGACTTGACGGGCAGCCATTTGCACATGACAACAACAACAGAATACTACCAAGATAACAGAATTATTTTTGCGCAGGAAAACCTATAGGTTAGGAGAAAAATGGGCTGTCCGTAGTCTCCCCCTGTCCGGACTCTCCCCTATATACGACCACTACTTTTACTTATCGTTTCTTTTCTACGTTTCCTTTCCTTCGAAGTGCAATGAGCAGTAGTTCCGCTGTATGTATATAAGTATCATTTAAGGAATGTCTATAGTATTTTAATAATACAATTACATGCAACTACAAGAAAATACCCTCCTAATATTAGATAGAAAAGTCTCACACTCGTATCCTTTTTCGACATTCCATTTCAATTGGCTGTAAAAGCAATTTATTTGTAGTGTCCACTAGCATATAAAATGTACATCAAAAGTGAAGCTACATGAGGTTTTAAGTTGAATACCTGTGGGAATGACACTTGGAGAACATGATTTCTCATTCCGTTGCCTGTCAGCGAATTAATAAGTACCTCGTAATAGGCATAAGAAAAGTAGAGGAAAATTAATACGGTTAACATCAAAAGCCTCGATTTTCGTCGTCCTGGCATTTTCAGAGCTGCAGTGTTTTCCTTGATACAGAAAATCAAATTACGAAGTAATTATCCGTAGTATAGCAGCACCACAATTATTGTCGATTACGTTGATGTTTTCTTCCATATTGCTGTTCACATGAGTCAGATTTTTGTGCGCTCTTTATATTGGGAATACTTCCGTAAGGAAATGTTCAAAAATCAAGGACAGAGACCAACTGTATTTTTTTGGTGAAATACTGTAAAAACTACTTCATATATTTATTTCTAATTTTTTGATATCATTAACATCCATCATGTGGGAGAAAATTAGAGCAATAACTATTTTCTGAACAAAATAGATTATAATAATAACCATTGAAACAAATAAGGTTAATAAATAAAACAAACTGTGAAACGTTCAAACGCCTCTCTTGAAAAATGTCCAATTTGCAGATATGACTGTTCATTTCTATAAGTAATATACAGTTCGACGACGAAGTTCTGACACTTGGACGCTTCCGCCCAAGGCAGAAAAGGACGAATCCATTCGGGTTTTAGGGAAGTTCGTTTCGCTGGTGCGTTTATTAGCATGCGAATCAGAATGATTGCTTCTCAGATTGTTAAAAGCAGCTAAATTTATGAGCTGGCATATAGCATCAGTTCGGAAGAAATCAAGTATGCTAAACGAACTAAAACGAAAACAGAAATTGCGCATTCCTTCTATCAACAGTTCCTCCCTTGAACAGGAATGGGTTCTTCTTGGCACTCTGCCAGTCAGAGCTCTCTTTTTGATGGTAGTATTGTACATAACACGGTGAGCTACATCCCCCTTGTAATTATAATAATCTTCTTCTCAATCACAGATTGTATGAGTTGCATTTTTACTCTCAGTTAAGGGATCACTCACAAATGATGTCACGCTTCGAGGGGTGGAGGGGTGTTCGTGAAATTGCGAAAAATTAGGAGAAGGGAGGGGAGGGGGTAGCAAGAAGTAGGACATCATGCATTATGCAACATAGCGTGACGTGTGACATGTTGTGACAAAGGGGGGAGGGGGTCAAATATATGGGAAAAAGCGTGATATCATTTATGAACGACCCCTAATGTATATATAGCAGTTTCACATTTGCATATTCTAACTGACGCAATATACAGTGAATACAATATTTACTCATTGAAGTGTATACAGTAGAAAACATAAAGAAGAAATTCATAAAACCACCACATATACCAGAATGCAAATCGCTGAATTAATTCATGCGTCCAGTCATCTCCGAATATAAGAGAAAATGTATATTAAATATTATAGATTAGAATTATTATTAAAACATCTGAAGTAAGATCTATAACATGAATGTAATGAAGCGATTCTCAACCCCCCCCCCCCTTGGAGGGCGCAAGCACACAAGAACGGGGGCGCGAGAATATCCATGAGAAAATATTACTTTAAAAAATTGATTAATTGACTGAAAGGAAAGCACACGTACACATAGAATACAAAATATACATTTCGATATATTTAATAACTTATTAAAGTAAAACAAATTACTAAAGTAAAACTTCCTCAATCAAAACATGCTAAGTTAAAAACAAGTTTAATAATTATTAGTGACTTCCTTAGGCCTGTGTTTCAAAGCAAAGTTTTTCAAAGGAACGCTTAATATTAGAAATAGCCACTCTCAGTTGTTTCTATATTTAGCCGAGATCTATAGTTTCTCTTCAAAGAAGCCAGAGCAGAAAATCCAGTTTCACAAAAGTAAGATGTTGAAAATGGTAATAGAAAGCGAAATGCTCTTGTTTTTAGTGCAGAAAAACCATCCCCTACTCCTGCCGAAAATTGAAATTGTGATTTATTACTAAATTAATTTTATTACTAAATAACTCGTTTTTACTCTTGTTTTGGCAGTTAGTTAAAAATAATTCAAAAACAGAATCAGTACTCTATATACAGTATTGAGTATTGATTCTGTATGTACTCTTGTAAACTTTTTATGGTAAGGGGGCGCGATGAAAATTATGATAGAAAATTGGGCAGCGTATACTGTAAGGTTGAGAAACGCTGATGTAATGTTTCCATGCAAAATATGTCGCGTTAAGGCATTATTGAATACACAACTGCGCACCTGCACACATTTGGTAGTACAGTCCAGGGAATAAAAAGAAAGAAAAGAAAAGAACGAAACACTCCTTATTATTAAATATTATTTGCAATAGATAAACATTCAGTATGTCAATTTATCAATAGCAATAACAGTTCAAAATGCAAATCATAAAATTTTTCTCATGGGTTATCATCATATTAAAATGAATAACATTTCAAGACGTAATCTCAATTTTAGATTTTTAATCAGCATTAAAATTTAACTTCGATACCAATTTTAAAATGATTTATTTTAGCTGTTGGTTCACAATTAAGCTTAAAAAAAATCCGTGCTCTACTAATTTAAAAACTGTTTTTGATGGCTAAGGCTTACATGGTTACGGCACTGTTTGCTTTTCATATGAAACTATGAACCAGCCCAAAGACAGAAAACATATGTGTAGTTGAAAATAATAATTTGATACGTGTTGTGAATTATAAAATTAATACTTGAAAAAAAAAAAGACTAGAGAAGCTTTTGTGTGGGTATTTAAAATTTCAGTTAAAAATATTCATTTTATTCTCTTTTGGTGCATAAAATACATTTCTCGGTGGTCTTAGGAGCTGCGGAATGTATAAAATTCTACCAATTTAGTAAAGTTGCAAAATCTTGATAGAATCCTAGTGTTTCGTAAAGATTTACTTAAAATTTATTCATTATGACACATTATATAGTTCTTGTATTTCATATGCATCTCAATGCGTGATTTTTCAACTTTATATACTTCGACTGTAAATTAGCATTCTGAAAATACTGATGATCCCTTTGTAACTATCTTCGATTCTAGTGGTCAGTATGTATTCATGTTCGGTATATAGGCTAATTTGAAAACGCTGGTTTCATTTTTGTTCTTGAAAATAGTGCATTGTAATAAAATTTTTGAAGTTCGTGTTCTTTTTGATATGAACACGAACCCGGAATGAATGCGATGAATACGACCCCTTATCGAAATTTTACTTCAATCATTTAAAATAAGACTTTGATCGATGTCGGTAGTGGCACCTTACTTGCTTATCCGAAGCTCATAATGGCTGGGTGATTTAGAACGTTTTTTTCTTTCCAGTACTGTACCATGAGCTTTAAACAATTTCAATATTTAATTTATGTTTAAATGACTGTTCCAACTTTTTTTAAAACAGCATGCACTCGATTGTGCTTCTAATTTAATTTTTTTTTTTAGAAATAGTCATTAAAACGATCTTGTTGTAGGAACAACTTTTCGATTGTTCTTTGCTTTATTTCTTTTTTGTTTGTTCAAAAAATCTGTCGCGTAATTTTTAAATTAAAAAATTGCATTAAATATTTCAAACGTAATTATTTGAGTGAATCGATACGTTTAAATTTCCTAACTAATGTATTAAGCGGAAACTGCAAGTTGCTAAATAAAACCGAAACTGAAATGAAAAATAATGAACTGTTACATCTTCGAGGTTTTTCTAAAAGAAGTGGAATATAGTTTTCGCTTAAAATTTACTCTTAAACTCGGAGCTCTGGTGTAGAAAAAAAGAAAGAAGAAGAAGAAAAAAGAACTGATACGCGAGGGCGTAAGAAGTTTCGGAATGAAAACTAAACAGACACAATTCGGAAACTACGGTGACAACATAATACGAATGTGCGCGATTTTAACCAGGAGTGATATATGCTGCAAGAAATTGAAAAATATCAGTGGGAGGGAAACTTTTGAAGTTAAGATTTGATTTTTTTTTCTGTCAAAAAACATCTTCGGGTATCAAGCAGTTATTATTTCGCACCGTTAAGCGAAGAAGTACGAAAGTAGTTTGTATTCTTCGGTGTTTGAAAAGGAAAGCGAAGGAGAGTTTCAGAGTCGGACGGAAAGTTCTGAAAGCAATTTTGAATGAGGACAATTCATCTCGATATTCGGAAGAAAAAGAAAACGGCGAGAAAGAAACATGCTTTGCATGAAGCGATGCAAAGATATTTGTACAAGTCATTTAACATTTGCGCTTTTTCTCCACATTCTCAATTTTCTGAGTCGGAATCCATAGGAATTCAACTTTTTGATTTTCAAGAAAATAGACGAGTATTTTTTATATTCGCATTTCCCATTTTAAAAGCCTTTCTCGAAATATGTCGCACATTTTTCTTCGCTTTAGCAATAATTGTTTATGCTTGATTTGAACCGCTCTCAAATAGGCTTAAATCTATACACGTCTCATAATTCAAAATCTGTTAAAGAAGGGAGGGGGGAGGAGAGTACCATCAAAAACTGTATTGAAGTGTATTTTTTTAACAAAAAGAGTCTTCTGACAAAAACACGTTTGATAAGTACATAGTACAGCAGTTGTAGTCTTTTCATGTGCTTCTTTTCAAAAAGCTGTCTTAATTTTTGCTCACAACAAATCCGGTTGCTCAAAAATGGTTTGTTATAATCCTGTTATTTCAAGTTTTATCTGATAGTCTCAAAAAATTCTGAAAATCAACTCAGCAGTATTTTTAGCTCCGTAGCGGAGCAACGTGATTTTGCTCGAAACCGGAGCAAAGAAATTTATTGTGCTTCACTGCTCCGATTTTTTAAAATTACATTCATAAACTTCAAAATAAATGAATGACTCCCCCCCCTTTTAATTTTTTTTGTGCTCCTAATTATTTTCGCAGCTGAAACATTATACAGATACTCTAATAGTCTACAAGTAACTGTTTAAAATTTTTTCACGTATATACTTATTAATAAGTTGGTCAATTAAATAGATAAATAATGTGATTTTGATTAAAATATTCGGAACTGCAGCAAGTACTTGAGCGTTGGAGCAGAGAAACTCAAAATAATAGCTGATCCAGATCCTTGGTTCTTAGAATCTATATAGAAAAGAATTCGCTTCATGAAAATTGCTGTGCAAATTTCGAGGGAATTTAATTTTCGTTATTCTCGTCGAGGCCTTTCGAATGCAAAAGATATCTTTCGAATCGGACAAAGGGGACAAAGGGATTGGGGGGGGGGGGGAGAAGCATACAGACCGCCAGACACTCATTTTCCCCATCTTAGAACCCAACGTTCAAATTTTTTATTCGGTTAATTAGTTCACTTATTTTTGACTTTTTCTCATTTTTAACGATATATTTACAATACATTAAGCCTTCGTTCATTCTTTTTCTCTTGATTAGACTACTTTCCCGTAAAAGTAAAAAGTAAAAAGGAAAATAAATGAGAATAGTATGAAAAAATGCTTAATGTATCTTAAAATATCGGTAAAAATAATGAAAAGTTAAAAATAAATAACTAATTAAATAAATATTGAAAAATAAAAATAAAATGTGTTTCTGTCGGTCTGTCTGTTTGTTCCGCTTCTCCCTAATAAATTTTGAAGAATTGTTCGATTTGAAATATTTTTCTTGAATTCGGAAGACCTCAATATTTTATGTTTTGATTCGAACAATTTTCGTTTAATTTTGAACATTTCAAAAAATCGTAACATTAGCGGTATTGGGGAAATATGAAGTAAATTTTATATATCCTGGACTTAAAATTCAAGTTCGTTTGAACAAACTTATTCAACGGAGCTTCTGACGGGAAATTTTCTGTGATTTGAACAATTTTTGCTCAATTTTGAACAGTTCAAAACACTTTACATTAGCGCCTGCGGAGAGATTTCAATCTTATATAACTCCTGATCTAACTGACGGATTTGCCTGAAACAAACTTTATCGGAAGTAGCTTGTTGCTTAGAATATGTATCTATTCGAAGTTCAACCAGAACTCAATGAAGCTATTTTCCTATGAAATTTTTTTGATCTGGATTTTAGGGGGTATTTCTGAATGAATGAACGATTGAATAAGTGAGTGGATGAATGAATAAAGAAATGAATGAATGCATGAATAAGGGAATGAGAGAATGAATAAACGAATGAGTGAAGGAATGAATGAAATAATGAATGAATGAATGTGTATTCATCGTTGAAGAAGGTATATTTGAAGTATTTAAGAACTAATGCTAAGTGAGAAAATGAGAACGAAAGGGAGATAGCTAGCTTATAAATTTGAAGTTTGGGTATACGGAAAATTAGGCTCGTATAGCTTGAAACGGAACTTCTCGTGTTTTTTGTTCCTTTACGGGAATGTTGGCTAAGAAGGAAACTGTCGAGTATTGTATATACTCTGACATTGATTCTTGTACAGGTGGCCAGGAATATCACCAGCACAAGAACAGGAGTATAACTGATTAGCTTTTCAAACTATGATTAGTAACGGGCTTTTACTTCGGAAGATTTGATGCCGACAACATTGCAAGTAGAGTTTTGGCTGTAATGTAATTTCGTACACTAATTCCTACTCATTAGATTTTAAGAAAACTGTTACTTTAGATTTACAAACTTTCCAGTTGGTCGAGGGCTAGAAAGTTACTCCCTAAAGTTGAAGTATAAGATGACAATATGTAACGCACTTTTGACAGCTTTTAAACTGACAGTAACAGATCTCTAGTGGCAATCCTTCCGCGACACAGGCCCGGCTTTCGATTCCCGGGCTGGGCAAGGTCAACTCGGTCTTTCATCCGTTTAGTGAGGTCGACAAAATGAAGACCGAGCATGCTTGGAAACTAACACTGGGATTCCACGTCAGGCCGACCACTTTACCGGAACATCTGCTCCTGCACCCCAGAACCCTTGGTCTCGAAAGCTGGGATGGGAATGGCAGGCAATGGCCACCCACAGATCTCTAGTGCTTATTCATGCATTTGTCTGCAATTTTTAAAATGGTAGTCACAGATCTCTACTAACTTTTTTTTTTTAATAGTTTTACAGAGTATGGAAAAACAAGAATTTACAGAGAAATTGTTATCAAGACACTTGATTATCTGATTTAAAACAAGTTCTTCGTATATTCAGCGAATAACTAAGTTTCCCTACTGTACTTTTACCGAAATTTTTTATAGCAACTGTAACTTCTAAGCAGTGTTTTTGGAACGATCTCAATTTAAACTTCATTTATTGTGAACCTGGGAACATTTACTTATACTTTATGAACGCGGAATTAGGTAAAACGAAATTCTTGCATCCACTTCCACTTATCTAGAAATATTATCAATTATAACACCTAGTTCATAAGGAATAGGATTGCAATTACGCCACGAATCTAATGTAAACACATCAAAAACCTGAAAACTAATTAACAGATAAAGAATTGGGAATAACTTCCTGAACATTATTTGGAATTGCTCTGTTTCTGTTTCTATACTTTTTACAACCAACGTTATCATTTAAAACACTACTTTATTGTTACCAATCGTTGATGAAATTGTAATCAAAGTTTAAAGAAAAACGTTCTGTCTGGTTTACGTTATTTTATAGTTTTTAACTATTAAATAACTGTATAAGTGTAACTAGAGATTAGTTACATTTCGAAAAATGTTTATTTTGTATGGATTTCAGAATCTACTTATGTTTTTTTTTTTTAATTTTTACGAGGAGAAGTAAAATGGGATCAAAAATTATAAACTAATTACAATCTCACAAAATGTTTTTCATAAGTACAAATAATGAATAAACCATTTGAAGGAGATACACAAATATGTGAAAGGAGGAGAGGGGAAAGGTATGAATATGCATCATTAAAGTAGCATATATCTACGATAAAATAATGAAGTGTATATATATATAGGCATACATACCTGCATATGCATAGACACTGTTCTTTACTCAACAAGAGTTATTTCATTAAAGATAAATGTCATTTTGATGATGCATATCCGATCATGAAGTCCATGAACTAGTGTGAAATGCGTCTTTCCGAGATTATATTTAATTCCGCTCCGTCGATTGTGCAATGCGGCGTTTGTCGCCTAAAATGAAATTGCAATTCAAGCTCCCAGATCGCCGAAGCAGGAGAAAATGAAGCGAAAAACGTTCGACGCTTTGCCGGAAACAAAAGCGTCTTTTGTCGAGCTGAAAATGGCCCTCCGTTTGTAAGAGAACCTTTTATTCGCTTTTATGGAGCTCGCTATTGCATTTTTCACTTTCAAAACGCATTTTGTCGATTCATTTACTTCGAGCTGCAGGCGGCGGAGGGGGTTTTAATTTCGGATACTGCATTACGGGAGCGTGTAGCAGACAAGAAAAACTGCATATTGTGTAGAGACTCCTAAGTAGTAGAACTACACTTCGTGTAAGTTTTATCCTGTAGAAGAAAACGGTTGCTTGATTGAAAAATCACATTTCGAAACGTAATTGACTGGGGGAGTAGTGTGGTTTCGGATGATTATGTTTATAGGCAAAATGTATAGTAAAAATAGTTGGGAAAACGAAAGTACTCAGAACAAAACTAACATAGTATTTTTTTCCTATATAATCTTTTTAATCGTAATTACACAATTTAAATCTGTTCGCATCTGTCATTCAACTGTCTGTTTGTACTGACTTCTCCTGTAGACAGTCACTTAGGGTTCGAAATTAAAATGTAAAAGTTAAGTTTTCATTGGCATCCTAGCTGTTTTGCTTTAGTTGCCACAAAAGTTCTGCTAGGCTTGTTTTTAAACAATTAAAATTTCTTGGACAAAGATAACAACTGGTAACTATGAAGACAGTTGTGCAATTGTTGAAAATTATCGATAAGTAAGAGAGAAATGTTCAAAACTTGATTTCTATTAGTAACTTTTAAGAAGTTGTTTATTTTATTAAGTTTATGAATCAATACAAAAGTAATTTTAATCAGTGCTTAATAAAATAAAATATGAATTAATTGGTGTTACTTACAAAAAAATCAAACAAAAAAAAACTTCATTTGCAAGTAAAAATTCACGATTCAAAAATTTGAGGATCAAGAAGTTACCATAGTCTTCATGGGTATCGTAAAAATTCCAAATACAGAACTGTAGATGACATAGGTAGTATATAAAAATGTAATTGTACAAAGTTATACTGGATTTTAAAAAATATATAAATAAATATATCATGACGACTTGGTGAAAAATCGTGGTTGTCAAACTAAAAGTTGTATGAAAAATTAGGCGTCAAAAGTGATGAGTGGGTGCAAAATCGGGGTCGTCAAACGGGAATTTTTAGTTGCAAAATACGACTAACGACCGCTGATTTCAAGCCCTGCTTACATCGAAGAAAATCTTAAAAAAAAAAAAAAAAAAACACTAATTCAAGTTTTAATATTGAACCAATTGTGAATAGTTTTCTAGTCCCTACTGCAAGTGTTCTTCAATGATACATTTGATCTTACATCTTGTAACTAAAATATCATGAAAGAGTTTTAACAGACGATAAAAAGCCCTTTTGGCCCTTTATGCCGCATTTTTAAGGCGCTTCTATTCAGAAAGAAAGTCAGCCAACATGAAACCATCACAAATCAGTTGAAAAATTGAGTGAAGTGGGCAAAGTTTTTGAGCTGCCGCAATTGTTTCTTAAACGCCATCGCTACTTACTTGCAAACTACTTACGACGTGCTTAAACTTTGACCTTCGAGATGCGGGACTCGATCGCAATGTATTTAGTTGTTAATCAGACTTTAGAAATTCTTGCGATACCGGGAATCCAAAACTTAACGAATTTATTTTTTCTAAAAATGTTTAAAGAAGAGTTCAACAATGACATTGTTAAACAGGATCTTAAATTATATGTTAATTTTTAATAGACAATATTAGGGTTAAAACAAAACAGCTGTTTCACTTCCGAAGTTTTTGGATACATACTCGTATGCGCCAAATTAGCCAATAGCCAAAGTACAGTTCTACCATCAACCAAAGCGATCTGCCTGGCAGTGTGCCAAGAAGAATCCATTCATGTTCAAGGGAGGAACTGCGGGTGCAAGGAATGTGCCGCTTTTGTTCTCGTTCTGGGTCGTTTAGCATGCTTGATTGCTTCCAAACTGATGCTATATGCCTTTTTATAAATTTAGTTGCTTTCAACAAACAGCGAAACAAACATTCTGATTCGCGTACTGAAAAAATGCGTCTGCAAAACGGACTTCCCCAAAACTTGAATGGATTCGTTCTTTCCTGCCATGCGCAGAAGCGTTCAAACGTCGAAATTCCGTGGTCGAACTGTAAGTAACTGTTTAGGGCATTTCGAGTCATGGGGATCTAAAATCACAGCCTAACAATGGAAGGGTCCTCACAAGACTGCATTGCCTCACACACACACTTTAGGACTGCCTAAGTCTAAGTGTTTTCACCATGCGTAAACCAGGTTTGAATTGGCGCACGAATCACGATGCAAGCAGCATGAACTTGAACTTTTAATTATCTAAACTTTAATGCAACTAGAAAAATTGCACCATGTATTGATGTAAAGTTTACTCAGATTTCTTTTTCAGTGCATACCGTTAGTTATGTTTCTCCTATAAGAGTTCCAATAAGAGTGCCACAAATGGGGCATTTTCAAATAACAATAATGATAATTAAAAAAAAAAAAAAACTTTCGAGCAACCCTTAATAGTTTAGCATTCTTCTTGATATGATGAAATATGTTTTTACGTAACAAAGGTGTTCATAAAAATTAGTTCAGGTGAGGAGAAAATAATTATACAAGGTGATTAAGCCTAGAAACGATAGCGTGATAATTTTTATGAACACCTTTCTTACGTAAAATCTGTTTTTACGTAACAAAGGTGTTCATAAAGATTAGTTCAGGTGAGAAGAAAATAATTATACAAGGTGATTAAGCCTAGAAACGATAGCGTGACGTTTTTATTGGGGAGAAGGCCGACTAGAAAAGATGAAGCCTTCACTATTAGCCATGTCCGCCCTGCCTAATAGGTAAGGCAGACGACAGTACTATATGTATAAATATAGAGTTATCTTTAGAGCTCACATCAATGTAAAGTTTCTCACGCTAAATTCATGGAATTCCCGAATTCATAATTTTGTGAAGGGGAAATGAACAATTTGCCAAATGAAACTCCACATTTTACAGGATCATGATGCAGCCTTAACTTAAAATTAGTTAATTAATTATTATGATGATTATTATTATTTTGAGAGTTAATAATTTATTATGTATACGGAATAAAATAAGACGCATTGACTGATAATATTAAAAGCTCTGTAAAGTTTCAAGCAATACATACATGGCAGTAAGGAACACAGTAAGGAGCATGTAAGAACTCATGAACCAAGGATTCGTAGGCAAAAAGGCCTCTAACAACAGATTGAAGAGAAATGTCAGGAGTATGGCAGGAGGGTAATTATAACTGTATGAGCTGAGAACACCTTAAATTTACTTCCTTAGTTAGTTTTTTGACTTTGCAAATGGCTCTCAGTGTGGTAGGATCGCGCTCTCTTAAGTAAGATGTAGAGCTGATGCTACAGGATGCTTCTTCCTCATACGGAAGACGTTTTGCTGGTCCCCTATGAGCACTTCAAGAGGGACTTGCATGAGAACAAAAAGAACGATAAAAAATTTAACTTTCTTGAGCAGTCATAAAGTATATATATATATAATATCTTATAAACATGACTGGTAGTCAAAGGAAATAGCGTACTGATAAACTAAAACTGTTTTTATTTAATATTACAAGTGGCTTTCTTTTATTTCATACGTTTTATCTCGATGGAATAAAATAGTAATTGCAAAAATATAAAAACTTTTCCGTTAAGAAACATATCTTTAGCGGTATTACAAGCAGTCTAACTCTCTGGTCATCTGTATATTTCATAAAGAGTGCTAAAAACACTCAAAATAATAATAATAAAAAAAAAAAAAGATGATTTCAGTTTTGCTACGTGTGAAATAATTAACTGATTACAGCAGCAGTATATGCACAAAAATTGTTGTTTCAAAAACGATGTCAAATCCTTTCCGCTAAATCGTAATCAGTGAATTCGACAGTTTAACGACCTGTTGTCACCTATTCAACCTTTTGCAAAAGAAGGCGCAGAAGCAATTCCATTGCTTGCAATCAACACAGGCGCCACTGCAGTTGACTTTTCAAAGGCACCGCTAATACACGTTTCATGCCTCCTGCTTACGTTCGGGCTGTAAGTAAAGATCTAATCTCATACGTTTAAGTCATTGCATGAATTAATATTATCATATTAGCAACTTTTCTACCTCGTGGTCAGTTTCGAAAGTTTAAAAAATAATAATAATGCACTCAGAGTGAAAACCATGTCCTTTTTGGAATCAATTTTTCTGACTGTCTTCTAATTTTACACTTAATTATTTAGAACGGTTAAACACCTTTTCTTGCTATAACCGCCTTCAAAAGTTACAGAAAAAACGAGAAATATTTTTTACATAACAAAATGTTATTTTTAGAGAATATTCTGCGAATTTTGACCGCTTTGCGTTGCATGAAGTTTTTAACTGACTGTTTTGAAAGTACTTAGTCACGGTGGCAGCTTTTATTATCCTGGCTTGATTTGGAGTTGCAAAACAAAAATTGTTCACTCCTTGCATAAGTAACTTGTGCAGTTGTAGAATTAAATCGAAACTCTTTTAATTATTCAGTTTTCATATGTACAACAAAGACAAGAAAGCTGTGACTAAAGGCAGAAATACACGAAATTTAGCATGGAATAAGTAAAAACGTCAATATATTATAGCATGTCTATTCTTTTGTTGATTCGGTTGTTTTTCAATTGCGTTTCGCATCTGAAGTGGTTGCGTAAATTCAAAGTATTTTGCAAATCTTTTTTTTTAAACATTTTTCAATCCCCTATAAAACTCTGTACTTCTCATTCATTTAAGTTATTTTTTAATTTCATTAAAGAAATTTACATTTTCGGTTTCTGTTATTTAAGTAAATAAAAAACTTTTTACATGCTGTGCTGGGATTTATCTGAAACCTGCAATGCCAATATTTTCGGGGTATATACTTCCTGCTCCCTAACACTGATGAAGAGGCAGGCTTTTTTCATCAGTTATTTTGCGGTTCGATTTTTAATATTCGTTCATTTGTTATTGAAATTTTAATTGTTTTTTGTTTAATATAATTAAATTTTTACATACCCACTAGTTTAATATTAACTTTCTTCTTTCTTCCTTATTCAACTATTATACAACTATTTAAACGTGCTGCCTTGGGCACCTTTTTGCATATACGTCATAATTTCTTTCAGACCATACACACACGCACGCGCGCACACACAAAGAGCAGATGAAATAAGAAAACGTAAGGGGATGTTTGAGCAATTGCGCCACCCCGAATCGTCTATAATATTCGTGCATATGATAAACTAAGGAGCTTTTGTGTGGCGTGTCTCAGGAAAATTCTAAGTTCGAGAAACATGAAATTTGATATATCGGAGTAGTTTTTGTAAACTAGTTCATCTCTACTTCGATTTTTGTTAAATTAAGTTGAGTTATTTAATGTTTCATGCGATTTTTAGTACTTTTAGCCTCACAGCCCCGAATTAATTGCACCAGTAAAACATTTTTTTTTTTTTTTGCACTGATTGGAAGTTTAAAACTGTGAGTAGTTTGATTTTAATTGATCAGAGAATTTTTTTTATTTATTATTATTTTTTTTAACACTTTGTATTTTAAGAAGTTATTTTATGTTGATACTTTACTCATTTCGCGCACTTTGATTTCCATTATTTTCAGATAAATTAATTTAAAATGATTATTTTATTTTGTGTGTTTATTGTGTGTGTGTGAGAGAGAGAGAGAGAGAGAGTATTTTCACAAATAAACAACGAATTAAAAATGCGATGAAATTTAAAGCATAAAAAGGCTGATAAACAGCCATAGATGAAAAATAGATATAAATGAATTGAAATAATTTTTATAGAACCGCCGAATTTACATAAGCAGACCCGAAACGATGATGGATATGGATATGAATTGCATATACAATAAATATAGGTAGATACATATAAGAATATATATAGATAGATATCGATAGGTAAGTTTAGAGATAGATGTATAGATAGGCAGAGGTATAAAAATACATAGAGATAAATTGAAAAAAAAAAACTATACCGCCACCAAATTCACTTCATTATCCTACTTACAAATGTAATGGTTTCTTTTCTTAGATGGCTCGGTGTGTGAAAAAGAATCAGCTAATCGAGTTATGGAAGTTTCGAATGTGCTCAAGGCTTGCAAGATCATGATCTCCCCCATTAATTTTTATTTATTAATTTTATTTTATTTTTTCGCTCGATATTTCGTGTATTCAGAAATCATAATTATTTTTTTAGCTGGAAAAAGAAGTCGACTTTTAAATGTTATGTTATTAAAAGGTATAGAAATAATAATAATAATTACTATTATTATTATTTCATTCTGAGACGAATAATGTATATGACATCAAATATAAAATTATACGTAAAGGCTAGCTTGCATGTTTGATAGGTGATTTTTTACTTGCATTTAAAAGGAGGCTTCAATTTGTTTTAAAGAAAATTTAACGAAATGTTAACTTAACATTCTATTTATTTATAATTGCGATTACATTTCTTCCACCTTCGAAGTATTTGTTTTTATTAAAGTTTGCATTGCGACTGTTTTCTTTTGTTATCCCCTCCTTTATTATTACTTTAATTTCTGTTTATTTACATGTCTAAATGCTTAAATCTTAGTTTGGAATATATCTCGCTTAAAAAATACCAGTTTTCGTTTTAAAAATCTAATCTAATAATATGAACTTATTTGGTTGCTGCGCCTTATAATTTGACGAAATGAGTTAAACATAGTTCTTCAAACACTAAGTAATCTAGAGCTAAGAAAGCTAATGAAACTTCTCTTTGCTATTTAATTGTTAGAAAAAGAATATCTTATAAAGCGGTATTTACTTCTAACAACTAGTAATAACAACTCAATTTTTACATAACAGCCTTTTTCTTTGACAACCAGTAAAAAATATGGCTTAATTTATTCATATTTACGTAAGTAATCTTCCTTTTTGGTTGTCCCTTGTAGAGATGCGTCGATATTCATGTAAGCCTCACTTGAATGCTTCACTTGAAACTTGAATTAAAAAGATAAAACGAATTGTATTCAGAAGCGTTGAAATGAATTGCTAAATGCATCTTGTTAACAGTTTCTAATTGCTCAAAATTTACAATAATTTTTCTCCGATGGATGCCAGAGTAATCATGTTCGATAGACGCCATCTTAAGACAATTCACACCCATCTAGTAGAAAATTGCTTCAATTTTTTTATCTTCAATTATTGCTACTCCGAACTTTACACTTTGAGTTACTGACGTATATATAACTTACTATACTTTAAAATGATTTTTCCTGTCTATAAATAACATGTATGTTTTCTATGATATGAATAAATGACTGTATTTCCCTCGCATAAAGTTTGAAATTCAGCACAGTACTGTATTTCCTTGTACAAGCAATGAAATGCAAAACAGCACTGTACTCTAATAGTACAGCAGCATTAGGGGCGATGAATTAGTTTTTCTGAACCGTTCATGGCATAAATGATTGCGATCATTCCTTATCAAGCATCAGTTCATCGCAATGACAATTCTTGCAGCGAAGAAAAGCTATAAATTTCATTAAGTAAGGCACAGTATCCTTTTACCCTATTTACTAACTTAGAAGGGGAAAACTTCACAAACAAGAACGAAAAAATTTTTATTTAAAATAAATAAATGAATGAGCACGTTGTAATAAGGTTTTCTGAATCGTTTCTGTCATTTACAGATTGTGACTATTCCTTAGTTTGCGTTAGTTGATCGCAATGAAAATTCATCTTGCAGTGATCAAAACTATGATTTTTCATTAAGTAAGGCACAAACCCTTTTGCCTTATTAACTAACTTTCAAGGGGAAAATTTTGCAAATAAGAACAAATAACATTTCTTATTTAAAATAAATAGGTAAATAAATAAACACGTCAATTAAGAATGCAATCCCGAAACATTCAAATATAATTTAGGTTAGGTATTTTATTAAGCATAGTAATGAAAAGTTTTGATTGTATAGACCATTTTTATAAAAAATGCTTTCAGAATAAGAATGATTAAACGAAACGACTGTAACTGTAAGTACACGTTTACTAAACGAACTACATATTGAATTTCGTGTAAGGATGACTACACACGCTCTAACTTGTTTGACAAGCATGCTTGTGCAAAGCAGTTTTGCATCGGTGCGATGCTTGCACTATCATCGTTGATGCTTGCGTAAGCATCGCGCTTATGCAAAATTCTCCTGTACACGCTCAAGTTTGCTTGCACAAACATGTTGGAGAGTGAGTAGGCACCCTAAACTAATGGTGATTTGCGTAAGCTAAATCAGTAGTGGTCACAAAGTTCTAAATTACAAATCAATGCTTCTGGGGGTGATGGATCAGATACTTATTCTGACTCTTGGTTTAGATCAAAATTAGTATCAAAATGTCATAGGTCGTATCTTCATCTATCGTGCATTGTCTGAGTTATGTCGTACTTGAGGGGCTCATTTTAAGCGAAAGGCGCTCAACTCTGTCTTAAATACGTGTAGTATATTCTACTAGGGCTCTGCTACCAAAGGGACTTTAATAACAACAATAACAAAACGTTTAGCCAGTTTCAGTTGCGAGATTCGAATTTTTTGTTTTTGTTTCCTTAAGAGAGGTGGCGTAGATTCACAACAATGCTTAAATGACCTTAAATTATTATTCTACTAGAATCTTCAGAGTCACTGCGTCGGTGAAAGAGACAGGTAGCCGTACAACCGGGGCTTTCATGGCCCGGCATCCGGTTTGGGCCATATTGGGCGAGATATCACTGGGTTGTCGCAAATTCTTTCCAATTCCGTCACAAAGTTCAACGCAACCACCGAAATCGACTGACAAGCAGGCACAGAGTGCTTTTTGAGCGCAGCGAACTAGGGATGGAACACCAAAATCTATATAACTAAAATCCGAACGCTTCTGTGTCGCTGTTTCTGCATTTCGACAGGTACCATCGAATTAGGAAAGCCGTTGCACTCCTTCCCATCCCTTAAGAGCTTAACCTGGCGGTGATATGAATTGAGTACACCACTAAAATACATCGCCATCAGCTGTGACCCCTTCTCATCCCTCAAGAGCTGAACCTGGCGGAGATATGAAATCAGAAGCATAATCCGTCCCCATCTGCTATGTAACCAGGCATTCCGGTAGTTCATGGTTTTACATCAGTGCTGGCGCCGAATTGGGTGAGATATCAGCGAATCATCACTAAATTGACGCCAAATGTGATGTATCCATCGAAGGCGGTTTACGGGGTCAGCAACACCACCGAAAGACAAGGCCTGAGGTCTCAAGCGTAACCTCATGGTGACGTCATCACAAGTAGGTGAACGCTAACAACCAATAATAGCTCTTTGAAATATTTTATTATTGTATTCAAACTAAGATTATTTTAATCGCCAAATATTAACTGTCAATGTCAAAAATGGCAACAATTCTTTTTCTTTAATTCTTTTGAACTATACTGTAAGGAAGCTGATATGTAAATATAAAGATGCTGTTGAAGCGATTAATGTATGCCAATGCATTATTTCACTTTTTATGTGTGTAATTAAAGTTGCGTAACCAGCAACTACTTCATAATTTAATCGCAAAAATACCATTCATGTGTTGCGTTCCTGGATGCAAGTTCAGTTACAGCTTAAACGAAAAGATATCCGTTTCTAAGTTTCCAAGTGAACTGTCTCGGTTGGATAGATAGTTGAAAGTGTTAATTCCAAGGAAAGACTTCAAACAAACAAAATCGTCTAGAGTAAGTCCAGATTTGATTTTTATTCACAATATGCACTGAATATTTTAAGTACAATTCTGTTTAATGCCCCTACAATTATTTATGTGCGTCGTCAACACTAACGTTAGCGATAGTATGTAAATACGACAGATTCACTAAATATTCACTACAAAACATAGGGAAAAAATTGAATGATAAATTTAGTGAAACATTAACTTTGCACTTGTGTGTTTCTATGTCTGTTATTATGGCGCATGAAACTAGACTGTACACTATAATGTAAGATAACTTAGAAGTCGTGATACATATTCTTTTGAACAACATAATTTAAGAATACGAAATGGCGAATAAAAAAAGAAACCCGTTCCTTAAAATTATTTCAAATAATTAAATTTACTAATATGATAATCCTACTTCAGAACTGAAATACTTGGCAAAAGAAACAATGGTATTTTCTTGTAACGGCATGCCAAAGATTATCGCCAAAGATTTAAAATCTTATTCCAGGAATATACCGCCAATATCGAATGAAAAAAAAAAACAATTAGTGACCTTAAAATATTTTTAAAAATTTATAAATGCGCCAATGTAAAAAAATCACCAAAAGTCTATATTGGCGATAAAAAATGCTTTGTAACAAAAAGTAGTTGGAAATTACTAAGAAACATGATATGAATAAACTTTATTTATTGAATATGCATGCACCACTGAACGTTCTAAGTCATATGTAAGCTGACATAATTTAACAACTTGTTCAAAATTGAACAAGAAGTTCCGTCTAGAACTATACGAGCCTACTTTCCCGTATACACCAGCTTCAAATTTATAATCTAGCTATCTCTCTCTCTCTCTTTCTCGTTTAGCTTTAGTTCTTAATTGCTTCAAATATACCTTTTTCAACGGTTAATACATATTCATTCAATCGTTCATTTATTCAGTCATTCATGTATTTATTCACTCATTTATTCATTCATTCTTTTGCTTATTCATTTAATCATTCATTCATTCAAAAATATTCATGAAAATCCCGATCAAAATATTTCATAGGAAAATAGGCTAGTTAGTTCTGGATGAACTTTCTCTCTGTACATTTTCTACGTCATAAGAGCTTTCCGATAAAGTTTGTTCCAAGCGAATCGGTCCGTTAGATCGGGATTTAGATAGGATTGAAATTTCCCCGTAGGAGCTATGTTAATTTTTTTGAACTGTTCAAAAATGAACAAAAATTGTTCAAATCAATATTTCACGCCAAGAACTTCTTCCAGTGAGCTTGTTGCTTGGAACTTGGATCTTGTGGCCAGAGTTTATATAATTTGCTTCATTTTCGCCCATAGGCGGTAATGTTAAAATTTCTTCAGCTGTTCAAAATTGAACGAAAAATTGTTCAAATCAAAAAGTAAAATACAAAAATGAGATGTCCTCGCCGAGATCTTTCGAAGGCAAAAAGAACTTTTCGAATCGGACTATTCGTTCAAAAGTTATTAGGAGGGGACAGACTGACAGACCGACCGCCACACATTTTCCCCATCTCAAAACCCTACTTTCAAATTTTTATTTTTCAATCTTTATTTAATTACTTAACTTATTTTTGACTTTTTTTTATTTCTAACGATATTTTCACGATACATTAAGCCTTCTTTCATGCTTTATTATTATTATTTTTTACTTTTACGGGAAAGTAGGCAAAAAAAGGAGAACTGTTTCTAAACTAAAATGTTGTCGGTTTTTTTCGGGGGGAAAAAGGAGGGCTTTCGTATATGCTTTCCGAAATGTTTTCGAATTTAATAGATAAGTAAAATAAAGTTCGGGTTAACGATGATTTGCTGACACTTTCTCAGAGAATTAATTTAAAGGATTTTAACTGTAGGGTACAAACAGAAGTTTCTTTCTGAATTTTTCTTAATTACTTATATTTACTTTTTTGCTAAAAATTTGTGAATGATGTTCATTTATTCCAAATGCAAATAAATTTTAATAATTGGATAACTAAATGTAAGCATAATTTGAAGTGCTAAAGCACAGTCAAAACAACCAGGATTGCTGTATTCTATTTTAGTATCTTGTTTGTGTTCGAATCATTTAATTTTATCTTTTCGTATAGCAAAAATACGCCAATCTGTGCTTTGTTTGTTTAATTTAGTGGAGGGGGGTGACAATTTTATTTGAAAAAATATTAGAAGAAATGTAAATGTAATCATAAAAACAGTAAAAAATAAAATAAAAATATTTTTCACAGGAGTGTGAATTACACTTTTCTAATGAATATTTGCTCAGAAAAGAGATAGTAAAAAATATTACCCTTAATATGATTCTTAACAATGAGTGTTTAGAACATGACGAATGTTTCTATGAACGCACAATAGAATTAGTTTCAAAGTTTTTGGTTAACACCGGAACGAATATTTTTTTAAAGAACTATTGTATATAAAACCAAGGATTTCAAAACTCCTACTAAGAAACGAAAATTACAGACATTAACAAACTCTAAAACTAATGCATAATTTTGTGCTGAAAATGTAACTTTAAAAAAACTCATATGATGATGCATTCATATTTTCAAGGGTTTTAACGATTTAAAGCATATTTACATTTTAACAACATTTTTAAGTATGCCTTTTTCTACCAAAAGTGATTCATGAAACTTAATAAAAGATTTTGAAACATTTGAAATATTATTATTAAATTAAAAGGGGAAAATGCATAAAAAGTTTGTTTAAAATTTTCACTCAAAGTACATTTTTAAAAGAGTTTTCAAATGTTTCATGAAGGTGTTTTTCAAACGAGTTTTAAAACTGCAAAAACCATACTTAAAAAAAATGTTTTCAAAGATATTTTTTTTGGAAACCATCAACAGTGTTTTTTAAAGCATCGTTCTACTCATATAATTATTGAGTATGAATAAGATTATCAATTACAGTAAAACATTGTTTAATGACCGTTTACTAGATGAAGAGTTTGTTTTTAAAAGCGAAATCGTAATTTGTGATTTGATTAAAATATTTTCTTTTCTACCGGTTTTCTTGTATCCTTGATTTATATTTCTACGTACATAAGTCTAGAATCAATTATTAATTACCATCTTCATAAAAAATGGTCCGAAAAATATAAAATACTGAAATGTTTTAAAGCGCTTAAGGAGACCTATTGTTAAAGTTAACCTACTTGTGATGACGTCATCGACGGAGATAGTTGGCCTTATCTTTCGGTGGTGTTGGGTCAGCGCGTATGGTGCCAAGTCCCCTGAAGCCGAGTTGGTTCAAGTTCCGATACCAAATTCCAATCAACCGTCGTAGGTGACAGTCAAAGGCGCGGTGCGCATAGCAAGTGCAACGAGTGCGGACTTAGGCGAGCAGAGGGCAAAATCTTCTAGTACCTACAGATGTAATTTTCGTTTTAAAGAAAAGGCCTTCTTTTTAATTGAAGTATAAATTGCTATTTAAATAGGAGCTCTAATAATCCCATATCAGAAAATGGAACAAGTTATCATTATATGAGTTCTGAAAGAATTGCCGAAATAGTTTCTAAAATAAAGATATAGGTTTCTAATAATGTAGTGTAATTGTGTGTGTGTAAACGCCCATGTAATAATTTATAACTGTTTCCACACGAAGAACATCTATTAACTTTGAAATATTTAGTTTTATGTATCCTTTCCAGGAATTAATTAAACTCTGTCTGCGAAATTACTTTTATGAAATCAGTTACAGCAGAGCCATAACTACTTTCGTATTTGAAGAAAATATTTTCGCAAGAATGTTTCCTATATCCAGATTATATTGTATATCCAGATTATTTTGAGAGAGTGTCTCTGACAAGGTTGTCACCTCTGCGCTACTCTACAAGCATTTTCACTTCGAATATTGGATATGGTTTCCATGGAGCAGGCATTTTTATTTATTCGCAACCGTAACGAATCTCTTCCTATGTCTCTTTCGTAGAAATATGCACTGTGTATTAATTATGGAAGCACTATTGCGCTATACGTGAGTTTAGATACATCAATAATTGTATCATTTTTTCTCTGACTCAACTTTCACAGCATTTTATTAGGATGTGATTAAAGTAATAAAAATCAAGAAGTTCCGTCTAGAACTATACGAGCCTGCTTCACGCACACACCAAATACAAATTTATAATCTATCTCTTTCTCGTTTAGCCTTAGTTCTTAATTACTTAATTATTGCAACAACTTATTCTCGCCTTCGCATCACAGAGTACTTGAAGATGAATTGTTAAAATACATAAAATAATAAAGTTTGTTTTTAAACCTATGCCTTCCATTCATACAAAACACGCAACATCTTTCTTCGGAAAAAGAAAAGACAAATACTTCCATGACGTGATGCGTGCAGAAAAATAGCTTCTATCGCTGGTACCAGGGCATGCCTGTGTTCGAATTTGAGCGTGGAAGTTATAGCAGTGTCATACACACAGAGAGGCATATATATATATATATCAATGCCGATTTGATCACATCGTTCCTTCCTTACAGAAAAGTGATGCCTCATTTGGAAGGTGCGTCTCATTGTTTGAAAAACACTGACGCACTCAACGCATGTTAGCAAAATTGATAATCAAGGTATGATGTTGAAAAATGATTGATACACATTTGAATCGGCATGCATTTTTTAAAAGTTTTACAAAAGCATCACATCAGATGAAAAATTGCTCGCCTATCAGAAATTACTTGCCTACCACATCCTTTTGTTAATGTTAGAAGCATAAAGGACGCATGTGAGAAGCTTATTTTATTTTATTCTGTCTTACTGTTATTGATGAACCACTTTTGCTGCAGTTTCACTTCACCATCCAAAATGTACTGTAAACTCCCATCAAACTTCGACGGGCTTGGGGTACGCGGTAGCTTTGCTCGAACTGAATGAAACTTTTTCACACCCTGCTAATGATCAAAAACTACAAAAAAGAACATTTTTTTTTTTTTTTGCTTTCTTCCCCCCAGCCTCTTTCAATATATACCACAACTACGTCCATTATTGATGAATGACGAGTGGCAGGTTGAGCGGTTCGGTAGAAGATGAAAAGTAATAATAACTATTGTTTTTGTTTATCAGATGAAAGTGATCACGTCACCTTGTGGTCATTTTTTGTCGTTATTATCTTGATAATTTATATAATATACTATACCTCGGGTTCCGAAACTTTTCCAAGTCGTGTCAATTTTAGAAGAATTAAAATTTTGCCATTGAACACTAGTCAGATAATGTCTGTCCGTGGTATATAAAATAATTGCCTTTATCTACGATTTACGGAAAAAATTGGACAAGTATGAGAAAGAACACACAAATAATGATCATAACTCAGATTTTATTTGACTTTTAACTAATTTTTTTATTTAACTAATTGTACAAATCGCAATTCTTTGTTTTATCAACAGCAGAAACAATTTAATATCACGGGCAGCCCGCGACACTCCAAAGTGACGCGGCACCCACTCTGGGAACTCCTGCACTATGCCTTTTCTGCAATTTAAGACAACCTGTCGCTTGGGATCTGAAGATATATGCCCCCGTGCGGGAAGTTTTGAAATAAGTTTCCTTGCCAATCTCTTCTCTCGTCTTAGAAAAACAAAACACTGTTCCTTTAATATACTTAAATATCACAAATTGCCTAATAGTTTTAGCATCACTGCAGGTATCCTTGCTAAATTATTACCAAACTCGCTTAGAATCAGAAGATCAGTTTCCTTATCCGCAAAGTTATAATATTATAAATGTTTCCTTGGTACAATATCTTTCCTTATCTCAGAGAAATTAAGTACCATATATACACTGCTATTCTCGCCTTAGTAAAAACTGGTACAAAAAGCGTCGCACAAGCCAACATCACGCAGCTGAATTCTATGCGACGAAGAAAGTTAGTTTGCTAGCATCTATTCCAGAGCTTTCCAGACTTTCCCTGATGGCGACACCCTTCCAGTACATACAATTTAACGAGACACCCTTTCACTAATACTAATAAAACAGACTTGATTTTATCATAACAAATGGTACCGTATTTATGCGAATCTAATGCGCATCGTTTTTGGGCAAATGGGGTATTCAAAATTGGGGTGCGCGTTAGATTCGAGTGCAAAACTGGTCAGCAGTTCGCCGATGACGTCAACCAAATTTATTCGCCGACAAACAATTTTTTTATTATTTAAAGTTTTAAAATGGGGATGCGCATTAGATTAGCATAAATACGGTATTTTAAAGCAATAATTATTTTGTATGTGAATTGGAAGTACAGTATAATTAATAGATTAAACACTTTTTTCACAGATATACAATTTTCCAATACTATCAAGAATTCAAAGGCTCACATGGGCTTGACGACCATTACAAATCTGTCTTACATAAGGTTGGATGTAAGACAAATTCGCACGCATTTATTCATCTAACTTTCTCAAACTACTACGTTTAACTGTTTTTGTATTAGTCATAACAAAAAATGCACTTTCAAACGAATATGTTAAAAATAAGCTCTTCATTCGTTTTACAATCTCGCGACACCCTTGATGCTAAGTCGCGACACCCAGTTTGGAAAGCACTGATCTATTCTAATCTTTAAAAAAAAACTGGCTAAAAACGTTTCGTGAATGTCCCATCCAACTAAATGCATTAAATTTTCGAAATAGCCTTCCTTACCAGCTATTATTTACAACAGCAGGCAGGCTGCGGAGTAGTCTCAGGTCTCTTTTCTGCAGCCAGATGAATTCGCTGATACGAAATTTTTAATTGATAGTATCTTCCCTCGTCTTAGCAAAAACTGGTAGTTAAAAAAAGTCTTGCCCCATTCAACTGAATTAAAAGTTTGGAAAGAGGTTTCTTTGCTGCGTTACTGCTGTTGGCGTATTGCACATTAAATGTCCCGATATTTTTCAAAAAAAGTATTTTTTCTTTAATATTACCAGATTGTGAGTTTCAATACCTCTTCTCGTCTTAATAAAATTAAAGCTTTTAGTTAATAAGGTGTCATGGGCTACGCTCTGTCGTTTAGAATCAGAAGATCCATTTCCCTGCCGATACCTTTTTTAGCCTACTTTCCCGTAAAAGTAAAAAATAATAATAATAAAGCATGAAAGAAGGCTTAATGTATCATGAAAATATCGTTAGAAATCAAGAAAAGTCAAAAATAAGTTAAGTAATTAAATAAAGATTGAAAAATAAAAAAATTGAAAGTAGGGTTTTGAGATGGGGGAAAAAGTGTGTCTGTCGGTCTATCTGTCTGTCGGTCTCCCCCCCCCCCCCCTAATAACTTTTGAACGAATTGTCCGATTCGAAAAATTCTTTTTGCATTCGAAAGATCTCGGTGAGGACATCTCATTTCCATATTTAATATTTTGATTTGAACAATTTTTGTTCAATTTTGAACAGTTCAAAAAATTTTAACATTAGCGTCTATGGGTGAAAATGAAGCAAATTATGTAAACTCTGGGTACAAGACCTATGTTCCCATGAACAAGCCCACTGGAAGAAGTTCTTGGCGTGAAATATTGATTTGAACAATTTTTGTTCATTTTTGAACAGTTCAAAAAAAATTAACATACCGCCTACGGGGAAATTTCAATCCTATATAATTCCTGATCAAACGGACCGATTTGCTTGGAAAAAAACTTTATCGGAAAGCTCTTATGACGTAGAACATGTACAAATAGAAAGTTCATCCAGAACTAACGAGCCTATTTTCCTATGAAATTTTTTGATCGGGATTTTCAAGAATATTTTTGAATTAATGTATGATTAAATGAATAAGCAAAAGAATGAATGAATAAATGAGTGAATAAGTACATGAATGACTTAATAAATGAATGACTGAATGAATATGTATTAACAGTTGAAAACGATACATTTGAAGCAATTAAGAACTAAAGCTAAACGAGAAAGACAGAGAGAGAGATAGCTAGATTATAAATTTGAATTCGCTGTATACGGGAAAGTAGGCTCGTATAGTTCTAGACGGAACTTCTTGTTCTCATCAGAGAAGAAAATAGTGAATGTAAAAGATCGAGCAAGCTCTATCCAACTAAACGCACTGAAATATTTGAAGTAGTACTTATTATTTGCCACCGTTTCGTATCAGGTACAAAAGGCGGCTTCCAAGTTAAAGAGAAACCACTTGCGATAGAAGCATTAACACAATTTAAGTATTAAAATAAGTGCCAGTCTCGTGTTAGAAAAATCTGGTAGTTAAAAAAGTCTCGTGTAGCCGAGGGGTTCTCAACCTTTTTTAACTTGCGGCCCCCTTATGTTCGCCAAATTGTTCCATGGCCCCCCTCGTGTACATGCGCGTATATATTAATTCATGTGTGTGCGTGTGTATGAGTGTAATAGTTATTTATTTACGTATGGGTTACGCAGAAAAATTGATAAAACCGTTTGTTAATTTATAAAATAATATATAAAAGATAAACCTGTCTAATTTACACTCAACAAAATTTCAGAGTGGTAAAAAAAAAAATTGTAGTAAAAATTGCGTCAGAGGTAGAAATAGTTCTTTATTCAATTCAAGAAAACGAAGCTATGTGACAAAACAAGTAAAATGGTATTCTAACTGTCTCCTTACAATAAAATAAAATATTACAAAGTACTTCTGAGAAAATTTGACACATTGCAGCCTAAAAAACTAAGGAAACAAGAAGTTCGGTCTAGAACTATACGAGCCTACTTTCCCGTATTCACCAACTTGAAATTCATAATCTAACTTTAGTTCTTAATTACTTCAAATATACTTTTTTCAATGGTTAGTACATATTCATTCACTCACTCATTCTTTCATTTATTCAGTCATTCGTTTATTTATTCATTCATTTTTCTCATTTATGTATTTACTCCCTCATTTATTTATTTTTCACTTCATACACTCATTTATTTATTTTATTATTTATTCACTGATTTATTCACTCATTTATTCGTTTATTCCTCCCCCCATTCATTTAATCATTCATTCGTTAGAAAATATCCTTAAAAATCCCGATCAAAAAACTTCATAAGAAAATAGGCTCGTTCCGTTCTGGTTGAACTTCGTATCTGTACATGTTCTACGGCCAAACATCTTTCCGATAAAGTTTGTTCCAAGCAAATCGGTCTGTTAGATCATGATTTATAAAGGATTGAAATTTCCCCGCAGGCACTAATGTTAATCTTTTTTTTTTTTTTTGAACTGTTTCAAAATGAATTCCTTTATCCTGGCGCAAATCTCGCCAAGGTAACAAAACGCGCAAAAGGTTACCAGCGGAGGTATTTCGTTTGGCGTCGATTGCATCATTATTGACTACTTTATCGCCTGCGCCGGGATAAAGAAAAAAGTACAGTTATTTTTTTGAACTGTTCAAAAATGAACGAAAAATGTTCAACTCAGCAAATATTTTCCTTCGATAGCTTCTTTTAATAATCTTGTTTATAATAACTCGACTCTTATGCCCGGAGTTTAATTTGCTTCACTTTTGCCTATAGGCGCTAATGTTAAAAAATTTTGAACTGTTCAGAATTGAACAAAAAACTGTTCAAATCATGGAAATGAGATGCCCTCGCCGAGATCTTTCGAATGCAAAAAGAATTTTTCGAATCGGACTATTCGTTCAAAAGTTATTAAGGGGGGACAGACAGACAGACCGACAGACAGACAGACCGACAGACAGACACGACCAGACAGACAGACCGACAGACAGACAGACCGACAGACAGACAAACCGACAGACAGACAGACAGACAGACAGACCGACCGACCCACATTTTCCCATCTCAAAACCCTACTTTCAAATTTTTCATTTTTCAATCTTTATTTTATTACTTCACTTATTTTTGACTTTTCTTCATTTTCAACGATATTTTTCGGTAAATTAAGCCTTCTTTCATGCTTTAATATATAATTTTTACTTTTACGGGAAAGTAGGCTAAAAAATGGGAAATAAATAATGTCTAAACAATTATAAACGTTGTTTGAAGTGATTTGATATCATCTGAACTTTTCGTGATAGTAATTGTATTACATATTTACAGTATTTCTGTCACTTTCAATTACGATGCGTAAGACAGAGAAAGCTTTATTAAAACTGAGGCAATCGTAATTTCACAAGAGGGGAAAGAAAGAATGCATTTCTTGAACTAAGATAGGAAAAATAGTGATAACAAGAAGTTCCGTCTATAACTATACGAGCCTACTTTCCCGTATACAGCGAATTCAAATTTATAATCTAGCTATCTCTCTCTCTGTCTTTCTCGTTTAGCTTTAGTTCTTAATTGCTTCAAATATACCGTTTTCAACGGTTAATACATATTCATTCAATCATTCATTTATTAAGTCATTCATGTATTTATTGACTCATTTATTCATTCATTCATTTGCTTATTCATTTAATCATACATTAATTCAAAAATATTCTTGAAAATCCCGATCAAAAAATTTCATAGGAAAATAGGCTCGTTAGTTCTGGATGAACTTTCTATTTGTACATGTTCTACGTCATAGGAGCTTTCCGATAAAGTTTGTTCCAAGCAAATCAGTCCGTTTGATCAGGAATTATATAGGATTGAAATTTCCCCGTAGGCGGTATGTTAATTTTTTTTGAACTGTTCAAAAATAAACAAAAATTGTTCAAATCAATATTTCACGCCAAGAACTTCTTCCAAGTGAGCTTGTTCATGGGAACTTAGATCTTGTACCCAGAGTTTACATAATTTGCTTCATTTTCATCCGTAGGCGCTAATGTTAAAATTTTTTGAGCTGTTCAAAATTGAACAAAAAATTGTTCAAATGAAAAAGTAAAATATAGAAATGAGATGTTCTCGCCGAGATCTTTCGAATGCAAGAAGAATTTTTCCAATCGGACAATTCGTTCAAAAGTTATTAGGGGGGGGGGGGGTACAGACCGACAGACAAAACTTTTTCCCCCATCTCCAAACCCTACTTTCAATTTTTTTATTTTTCAAACTTTTTTTAATTACTTAACTTATTTTTGACTTTTCTTGATTTCTAACGATATTTTCATGATACCATTAAGCCTTCTTTCATGCTTTATTATTATTTTTTTTTACTTTTACGGGAAAGTAGGCTAAAAACGGCTTCATGGAATCACGGGGAAGAAGAGTCGCATCTTAGCAAAAATCAGGCAAATTCGACAGCAGTGGAAAGCTACCTAAACATAATTATAGAAAATATGAGAATTTCTGTATATATTTTTTTAACTTTAAATTAAATGCACACTTTTAATTTGAATTTTAAAAAATTTGATTTTTTTTTTCACTTCTGCTTCTTAAGAGGGCTTTCGAGTTTCTTCATGAGAGTTTTGAAAGTTGTTTATTTTACACGTAATGTAGGAAAACACACATTTACAGTTGATCTTGTAAATAGCCTCATGGAGGAAGAAATATGGTCAAAATTATTTGGAATATTTTCCCCCTAGTTTTAATTATTAAGCTATGGTTCCCCTTCTGAGGCTCATGGCTGCCCTAATTTCATATTTTTCCTGTGGCCCTTTAGAATTTTAGGGGGGCCATAGGGCGCCCGTTGAGAAACCCTGGTGTAGCCCTAATTCACCCGGGTGAATTCAGTAGTTTGAAATAAGTTTCCTTGCCAATATCTTTTCTCGTCTCACAGAAAAAACAAAACATTTCGTCTAGAACTATACGAGCCTACTTTCCCGTATGCACCAAATTCAAATTTATAATCTAGCTATCTCTTTTTCTCGCTTTCTCATTTAGCTTTAGTTCTTAATTACTTAAAATATAACCTTTTCAACGGATAGTACGTATTCATTCACTCACTCATTTATTTATTTTATCATTTATTCACTCATTTATTCATTCATTAATTGAGAAATATCCGTAAAAATCCCGATACAAATTTTCATGGGAAAATAGGCTCGTTCCGTTCTTGTTGAAATTCGTATCTGTACATCATCGCAACATCTTTCCGATAAAGGTTTTTGCAAGCAAATCCGTCGGTTAGATCAGGATTTATATGGGATTGAAATGTCCCCGTAGGCGCAAATGTTAATTTTTTTAAACTGTTCAAAAATGAACAAAAATTGTTCAAATCAATATTTCATGCCGAGAGCTTCTTCCAATAAGCTTGTTCATAGGAACTTGGATCTTGTTCCCAGAGTTTACCTAATTTGCTTCATTTTTGCCCATATGCGCTAATGTTAATTTTTTTTTTAACTGTTCCAAAGTGAACGAAAAATTGTTCAAATCAAAAAGTAAAATATAGAAATGAGATGTCCTCGCCGAAATCTTTCGAATGCAAAAAGCATTTTTTGAGTCTGACAATTTGTTCAAAAGTTATTAGGGGGGGGGGGGGGGGGCAGACAGACACACATTTACGCCATTGCAAAACTCTACCATAAAGCTTTTTATTTTTTAATCGTTATTTAATTACTTCACTTATTTTTGAAATTTCTTCATTTTTAACGATATTTTTACAATGCATTAAGCCTTCGATCATGCTTTATTATTTATTTTTTACTTTTACGGGAAAGTAGGCTAAAAACGCATTTGAACGAGTACATTCCTTAGTCATTTACTTTCGTCATTGTGCAAAAATCGTTCTAAGTAACTCGAATTGCGAAAGAGGTTACTTGTAATCTTGAAACACATGTATCAAATGTAATTACACAACTTGTCCGTCACGTTTCATATTTGACAAAATTGTTGGTGATATGTTTTTTCTTTAAACTTTCGAACAAAAACGATAACGTGACATTTTTAAACGAATTAGTCAAACTTGAAATGACATGCGTGTACGCTACCCTTTGTAGCCGACAGAAAAGCAATTATCCTTTTAAACATACTGAGAATCTAAAAAGTACTGTGCGAATTTAAATTGCTCATGTAATATATATGGGTATTTTACTACCTTAGTGAGCAAAAAGAAATGTGATACTTAAGGGCTTAATAGGACCGAAAATGAGGAACAGTTTAATAGAAATTAATTGTTTAAAAGTAAATCAATGATGTTCTTAAACAACTATAACTTTTTGTAAACAAATGAAAATTGTCAATCATTTTTTTAAAATTTTTATATTTTTTCTTTTCTTACTTTAGTTTCAGATAACAATAGGATGATATTTTTTCAAAAAATTCTAATATTTATGTATCAAAATGTCGACAGAATGTCTTACGAATATGTCTACGAACTTGTCAAAAAAAGATAAAATGTGAAAAAAAATACACAAATTTCTCGTCAACAGTCTTAAAATATACTTTAGTATTTACCTTTAAAAATTTAGTTGGATAAGGCGACATGATCTTGTCAGTCGTATTTCTATGCTTTTATTCATAGCTCCTGGTCAAAGATCTTGCATAACTAGCGTGAGGAAAACGATTCTAAAAGAAGAAAGAAAACTGCATTTGAAATGCAAATATAAATAAACTATTTAGCTGCAACATAATAAAAATATAAGTAAATGATAAGCTGAAATTTATCTATTACCTATAATTTCTCTCTCTCTCTCTGTCAAAAAAAAAAAAAAATAAATAAATAAATAAATGATTTTCTTTGTATTTGCTTAAATGCAAAGTAGCTTTTAGAGCACATAAAGCTCTCTTATAAAACTTTCGGTTTTCCTTTTTTTCTTCTTCAAATCTTAAGTCTCCTTAATGAAGCCATAAAACAGTAAAACAATAATTAGTGAACGCAAACGCAGATTTTCCTTGCAGTCTTTCGGTTAATTAGACTTCTTGTCAGTTTTTGGGGATCGATCTTTATTTAAAAAATTGTATTTTTATAAATTATTGTGTTTAATTGAAAACTAATACTTTGTGCAGAAAAAGGAATTATATTAATAACTTGCTTTTTAAAAAGAATCTGTTTGTTTTATTATAACTAGTTTCCTTTAAACCAGTGGTTCCGAACCCGTAGATAACGGCAGACCACTCAGCTTGAACGGGAATGGCCATGGACCCAGAGGCGTAGCTAGGGTTTTCAGCGCCCGGGGACAACTGAAGATTTTGCGCCCCCTGTGCCCCTGTGGGCCTAGGGGCGCCCCTAAAAGGAATTAAAAAACTTGTATGCTTCCTAAATAATAAATAGCTCTAAAAAGCAGCCGTTTTAACTTTCATTTTTATTAGCGAGCATTCACTTATAAGGGAAAAATGGGACACTTTGGCTTCGCAAAATTATTTGTCTGATTTCCCACGCACTCCTGTGCTACATTGGTCATTCCCGATATGATTTGCGGTGATCCCACTTTTTTTTCGAACATATTCACACCTCTTCAGTTGAAATAATTTTCTTTTCGCATTTAAAAATAAAATAAATTGACATTAGATTGGCGCCCCTTGACGCTGCACCCGGGGACACCTGGCCCTCCTTGCCCCCACCTAGCTACGAGTCAACATGGACCACCCATTACATTATTACACACATCTCATCAGCTGTAATCAAATTCAAAGGTGATTAAATACATAACAAACTGTCGCTAACTAAGAAACTATTATACTTAACAATATTACAAACATATCAATGGTGATTTTCAGAACGTACGCTATATTGCATGTGACAAAAACTAACAAATATTGTAATTGTAAATTGTCTTCTAAAGAAATAAAGAACACAAAATTTACGTAGTCCAAAATAACGATGGAAATTTATCTCATTTTTTCAATGTGAACGAATTTTTTCCCCACAAGCTGAGGAAATCCAGGACCTAGGGTCTTGTCTTTTCGGCACCCGCATACAAAGGTATGAAGTGTTCACTTGTTATAAGTTGTTAAGAAAATTCTGGTTTTCTAGGACTGGACTCTAATCAGTCAAAAATTATTATGACGTGTTACAGTATGTACAAATAATTATTATGTTAAAAATAATTCAATAAATATTTGATATTCATCAGGAAAAAATCATTTAATCAATCTTGGTCAAAGAAAATTCTAATTTTGATTTTATCACAGGGAAATATTACTTTTTATAAGCAGTCGCCGGAATCTCCTGCATACCACCCGCGAGGCTCTCATGGACCACCAGTTGGAAAACACCGCTTTAAACGCAATGCGTCTCCAAATACTTATGCGTCCCTTATTATAAATGCGTCCCTTAAATGATGAATATAAAAAAAATGACCTTGAAAAACAGTTATCATTCCTTACAGTTCTAATACCCATTTTATGATTGTAAATTGTAATTAACTCAAATTTTCACTTTAAACAATTAATATTTCTGTGTAAATGGTATTAATCCAAAATGAGAGATGACCTTCATCTGTGTATGCTGTCGAAAACAAGAGCTTCTATAATGTAAGGAATGCTGTATCCAAGTACACTACTTAATGTATTTATTCATAAATGAGAATTTTGTGTATGTGAAGGAAAATATAAACATGTTGGTGGAAAAGCAGCAATGTCTCATTCAAGTATCTAGCACTGTTCACCCAAATAAATAAAAATGAAATTAAAAAGCAATTTTATTCACATAACAATAAAATAAATAAGTAAAATTAACAAAAAAAATGAATAAATAAATATGGGAAAATAATTTGTCCAGGGTTCGCACAGTTTTAGACCACGCCCCGTTTTGTAAGGACAAAAGAACAAAAACAAGTTGTAACAATGCCAAATTTTTAATAAGGCACCGTATAAAGAGCATCAAACTTTAGTTTATTATTACTTTTGAAAACAAAATACAGGGTGTTTCTAAATGAATATCGGAGTTTTAACGCTTTGTAGTACTTATAACGTAAAACGTAAAATTACAGCTAATTAAATGAAAGAGTAACTCAAACAGTTTTACGTATAAGCTTACAAGTGTTAATTGTGAGTCTTTTCGTCACACGGCACACATCAAGTCGATAGCCCAGTTCTTCCCAAACGTTGTTCAGTGTTTGTGGTGTAATTATTGCAACAGCTGCCTCAATCCTGTTTCTTAGTCGTGTAGGTCAGCTGGTAGTGAAGACACATACACACGATCCTTTATGAACCCTCACAGGTAGAAATCACATGGCGTGAGACCAGGAGAACGTGGAGACCATGCGAAACAAGCTGGGCCTTTTGCGGCCAATCCAGCGTTCGAGTGTGCAGTGAATGTTCAACCTATCGGGATTTGCAAACTGCTGGTACCCTCTACAGGTATTATTATGACATGGGGGATCCCATCTGAACGTAATCCGTAACGCACGTCCACAACTTCAGATTCGGTCTTTGCCAACTGCAGAACACAAAAGGATTTCTGTTCACTTTCTTCCATTTTTACTACCAGCGCATGCGCTAGTAGTATATATGGAAGAAAGGCTTTCTAATGTATGCGCGTTAGGGTAGAGTGAAAAAGGCAAAAAAATTTTTTTTTAATTTTAATATTTCCTGACTCGACAAATGGTGCAGTTTGGCAAAAAAGACATTGGAGAAAAATCCCAGAGCAATCACTCATCGTCTTCAGGTTCCGCACAGGGGGTTAAAGAAAGGAAAATTAACATCAAATAGGTAAAAAAATCAAAAAAGAAAAAAACATTTTTTAAAAAATTTTAACATTTCCTGACTCAACAAATAGTGCTGTATAGCAAAAGAGACACTGCAAAAAAATCCCAATGCAGTCACTTATCGTCTTCAGGTTCCACACAGGGGGTCAAAGAAAAGAATATTAACGTCACAAAGTAAGAGAAAAACAAATTCTATTATTTAAATTTAATGTTTAGAATAACTATATTTTCAGACTTAAAAACAGTTCTAATTATTAAAAAGAAACAGGAAAACGTTTTCGTTTCAAAAACATATCACTAACCCTGCAACCGGGTCTCTGTCGTGTATATTGAATACATAGCTAATAATATTCATATAGACTTAATTTTTGATACTATTAATATTTAGAAAACATACAGATACAGAAAGGGAAGTAAGAATAAATTTAACAATGTACCAATTTACAATGTACTTTTCGAGTCATATTGATTAAAAAAACATTTTACTTAAATCAGTCCTCAATTTTGGATTCCACATGAAGGCCAAAATAATTAACTTTAGTGTCAAACTTTGGAAGTTCCTTTCGTGACTTGATTCCACTGCGAATATATCCCTCCCTGGCTTCTGCTCCACATGTTACCAATGATGCTTGCGTTACCAGTCGTACATGTCTCTCTACTGCTTGAGAATGGCAAGGGAGCTTCTCTATTTAAAATTCTGAACCGTTTCTGATCATACTTGCTATGTCTTCGTCAGAGGTTCATGGTAGCTGATGGTTCCAAAGGATTGTCCCAGTGAATCATCTCAAAATGTTCCTCTGCTTCAAAATTTAAATTTGGAAGACTAAATTGGCGTATTTTACCTTTCCAGTCAGATTTTTCTTGCTTCCAGTGTTCTTCTGAGGCCAAGTTCTCGAATATGTGATCTTTCATCCAATACCATTGGCCAACAGAATGTCTTCAGAGTAAGCAAAGTAAGAGTTCCTCTGAATATCGTGAACGATTGACTTAAAACCTTCTGGCAAGGATTCGCTTTTTTTTTATCATTCCGTGCAGGTGACGTGCTCCATGACGTGCTCCTGGGATTTTCTTTATTTCAAACCAGGATGGCGCGTAAACTTTCATGACATATTCTACTAGGAGATTAAAGTGTTCTGTTGGTTCGGCGGTCGACACATATAGACGCAAAATTCTGTTGGCTGTAGTGAGCCACCTTGAATGAGACATCGTACCGGGACTTCTGTTTGCTAAATCTGGAAGGCACTCTCCCGTGGATACTGCCGTAGAAATATCGAAGAGGTATTTTTGGTCTGCACTGAGGTCTTTTTTATCAATTTCAGGCAGAGCAACTGGGATAGAAACAAAACTTGTCACAGCAAGGGTTTCGCACGTTTCCAGAGATTTTCCAATTGTTCCGGAAAACTGGTATGGCCCAGATGTCTTTAAGTCAATTTTCCGGAAAAGGTGGCGAAGAGGTAAGGTAGTTCATTAGTATGCAGTAAGCATACAAACCAGTGTAATTTATGGCCAACAAAGATTTCACGCCGTCTATCGGCGCCATTTTTCTTCCCAACGTTGACATTAGTTGACACCCAACGTTGACACCCAACGGCAACCAGTTCCGAAACTGCAATCCCTTTCTGTGTAAGGAAGTTGGTGATGCTTTGTATAATATCCGCAATAGACATAGAATCCGGCGTCACATGTCCTATTTAACCAGAACCAGGTTCTGACAACAAGGGTTTCAGAGTATGAATTTGCTATTTATGGACGAAAAACAATTTCTATCACTGACATTAGACAATAAGGTTTTAATAAAACAATTTATTAATGAAAACGTAATTAATTAATATTAATTTTACAAATAATTAATTATTTTATTTTATTTTTTGATAAAAAGGCATTAAAAGCTTCTTAAAAAGGCAATACCAATATTCACTGGAGGTGTGGAACCTCAAGATGGCAACATTTTGATCTGAAATTTGGAGAAAATTTGTTTCAAGCAGTTTCACACAATATAATAACTCAGGCAATGTGAATTTCTAAAAAAAAGTTTTTTCGCTCCACCCTAATGCGCGTACCAACAAACAAAACTATTTGGGTTGTTCTTTCATTTCATGCTATTATCATGATTTTAAGTTTTATGTAATAAATACTACAAAGCATAAAAACTCAGATATTCTTTTAGAAACTGTATATTAGCAGAGGGCATGTATAAATGCTGAAATTGTGTATTCAGAATTATAAATACAATTGAAATAAATAAATACATAAAAAACAAAATAAATACATAATTAAAAGAGCAAAAACAAGTAAATAAATAGATAATAAAATAAACAAATAAGCTAATAGTTTAGATTTTAAACAAAATTTACGTTAAAAATAAAAGGAACTTTGTGCAATTTGGAGTTTATCTATACATCTAATTTTGATAATTTGAGCTTCCGCATCACTATTAGCATAAAAGTGATGGAAGTACTAAATTGTTATAGTTGTCAAACTATATTATTTTTGATAATTCAGTGGGAGTGTATAATGTTAACAGCATTCTGAAACCGTTCTTTTACTTTATTCACAGAAGAACTGTCCCAAGAAAAGTGTAAGCTTCTCTTTTGAAAAACATTTTCGTGATATACGAATGAGCAGTAGTAAAAGACCATGTTTTTATTTTACTCGAAAATCAATTGATAGTTTTCACACTGTGCGCCAGTTGGTCACGTGATTGTAGAATTCTTTCTTTTATTTTTTTCAAAATTTTGATCAATGTCAAGACGATTCCTCCCGGTCGCCAATAGACGTTGCTAGAAAATAACGTTTGGAATAACTTTCCTTCACAGCAGATTTGATTTAATTAAGAAATAAAAAACGAAGTTTTCAAATGCAGTTTCCGTATAAAAAACTTCTTATTTTTGTTTCCATTTATTTAAAATCAAGATAATATTTTATACGGAGCTTTAAACATTCCATTCAAAGGCAATGAAGAAAGAAAATATTTGGTTAAAAGCTAGCGGATTAGCTTTAAAATTAGCGGCAAAATTAGTTTATAGAAACATTTCAAGCTTTTTTTTATCTACGTTTTGAAAAACTAAACCTTTCCAGAGAAAAAATTATCTCTGGAAAGTTTGAACAAAAGAAGAAGAAGAAAAAAACCAAATATTTTTTAAAGTAATTCGATAAGAAATCGAAAAAGGTAATAAACTATAAGCTTGTTTTTCCTTACTTACTTCCCAAAGAAAACATAAGAACCATTTTTCATTTACTTTTGCAAAAAAAGACGTCTTTCATGCCTTTTAAGAGTTAATTGAATTTCACTATTTTCAATTCAGAGAGAAATATAATTGTTATTTTCCGCACAGTTTCCTAAACGAAAAAACATTCGAAAGCCAAAACTATTTTTCTTTTGCTAAGAAATATTTTGCAAAAATGTTACTAATCACTAAATTAATTTATGTTTGCTTCGATATGCATTCTGTGAAATGAGATATTTAAAGAACTAGATTTTTTAACTAAATGAAAAGTTTCGAATTTAATTGAACGTGTCGGCCATAACCATCCGCTGGCAAAACAAATATTGTGTTGTGCGTGTTTTTATTGCATTTTTGAATAATATTGCATAAAATTTAAAGAAATTAATTCACTGAAGCATTCTGAAATTGAGCAAGTGCCATGTTTTGCGTTTCAAAATTAGTTCACTTTTAATTCCTCTTTCTCTGCGTTGGTATCTTGAATGGTTAGATTTGTTGCACTATTAATTTAAATTAACGCAAGAATAATAATCATAACCATTACTACATACAGGACCGTGACAAGTAGTATAAAGATTTGCAAATTTTGTGCTTTATTAACGTTCCTTTCACCATTTCTTTCTCAGCACACAATCAATTATTTTTATTGCTTATGAATGGGACCTCATTCGCTATGCAACATGATTGTATCACTACGATAGCATTCATTTTAATTTAAAAAAGGGTTGAGTTCCACAATATTTTCCGTCCTTGGTTCCCTTAAGATGTTAAGTTTAAGCTATTCCTCTTGAGATGTTACTGCTTACTGCGAAGATCGAAGAAAATGTACAGAAAAAAAGGATATAAAGGGAAATTATTTTTATTGCTTATGAATGGGACCTCATTCGCTATGCAACATGATTGTATCACTACGATAGCATTCATTTTAATTTAAAAAAGGGTTGAGTTCCACAATATTTTCCGTCCTTGGTTCCCTTAAGATGTTAAGTTTAAGCTATTCCTCTTGAGATGTTACTGCTTACTGCGAAGATCGAAGAAAATGTACAGAAAAAAAGGATATAAAGGGAAATTATTTTTATTGCTTATGAATGGGACCTCATTCGCTATGCAACATGATTGTATCACTACGATAGCATTCATTTTAATTTAAAAAAGGGTTGAGTTCCACAATATTTTCCGTCCTTGGTTCCCTTAAGATGTTAAGTTTAAGCTATTCCTCTTGAGATGTTACTGCTTACTGCGAAGATCGAAGAAAATGTACAGAAAAAAAGGATATAAAGGGAAATTATTTTTATTGCTTATGAATGGGACCTCATTCGCTATGCAACATGATTGTATCACTACGATAGCATTCATTTTAATTTAAAAAAGGGTTGAGTTCCACAATATTTTCCGTCCTTGGTTCCCTTAAGATGTTAAGTTTAAGCTATTCCTCTTGAGATGTTACTGCTTACTGCGAAGATCGAAGAAAATGTACAGAAAAAAAGGATATAAAGGGAAATTATTTTTATTGCTTATGAATGGGACCTCATTCGCTATGCAACATGATTGTATCACTACGATAGCATTCATTTTAATTTAAAAAAGGGTTGAGTTCCACAATATTTTCCGTCCTTGGTTCCCTTAAGATGTTAAGTTTAAGCTATTCCTCTTGAGATGTTACTGCTTACTGCGAAGATCGAAGAAAATGTACAGAAAAAAAGGATATAAAGGGAAATTATTTTTATTGCTTATGAATGGGACCTCATTCGCTATGCAACATGATTGTATCACTACGATAGCATTCATTTTAATTTAAAAAAGGGTTGAGTTCCACAATATTTTCCGTCCTTGGTTCCCTTAAGATGTTAAGTTTAAGCTATTCCTCTTGAGATGTTACTGCTTACTGCGAAGATCGAAGAAAATGTACAGAAAAAAAGGATATAAAGGGAAATTATTTTTATTGCTTATGAATGGGACCTCATTCGCTATGCAACATGATTGTATCACTACGATAGCATTCATTTTAATTTAAAAAAGGGTTGAGTTCCACAATATTTTCCGTCCTTGGTTCCCTTAAGATGTTAAGTTTAAGCTATTCCTCTTGAGATGTTACTGCTTACTGCGAAGATCGAAGAAAATGTACAGAAAAAAAGGATATAAAGGGAAATTATTTTTATTGCTTATGAATGGGACCTCATTCGCTATGCAACATGATTGTATCACTACGATAGCATTCATTTTAATTTAAAAAGGGTTGAGTTCCACAATATTTTCCGTCCTTGGTTCCCTTAAGATGTTAAGTTTAAGCTATTCCTCTTGAGATGTTACTGCTTACTGCGAAGATCGAAGAAAATGTACAGAAAAAAAGGATATAAAGGGAAATTATTTTTATTGCTTATGAATGGGACCTCATTCGCTATGCAACATGATTGTATCACTACGATAGCATTCATTTTAATTTAAAAAAGGGTTGAGTTCCACAATATTTTCCGTCCTTGGTTCTTTTAAGATGTTAAGTTTAAGCTATTCCTCTTGAGATGTTACTGCTTACTGCGAAGATCGAAGAAAATGTACAGAAAAAAAGGATATAAAGGGAAATTATTTTTATTGCTTATGAATGGGACCTCATTCGCTATGCAACATGATTGTATCACTACGATAGCATTCATTTTAATTTAAAATGGGTTGAGTTCCACAATATTTTCCGTCCTTGTTCCCTTAAGATGTTAAGTTTAAGCTATTCCTCTTGAGATGCTTACTGCTTAATGCAAGGAAACGAAGAAAATGTACAGAAACATTTAAAGTGATATAAAGGGTTAAAATTGTATTGCTACACTACTTGTACGCAAACATCATTCAGTTTTACCTTCAGTAGCATTACATCTTAAAATCTTAATTAGGGCTATGAGCTTCCCAATATTTTTCCTTTGGTACCCTTCATTGTGTTCTTAAACCATTTAGCGTACTTCCTCTATAAACTTTACTATATGAATGTAACAGTTTGGGAAGACGCTGTTCACTATACAGAAAGTTATATTACAGTAGTAGCAAAATGGTTTGAAAAAATGGCGGTACGATAAAAAATTGGGACCTCTGTCTCGTACATGAAAATGATGTACACACGAAATATTAATTTTATATCTAACTGTAAAGGTGAGACCTGGTTCTTGGAAAAGAACTATGGTTTCAAAGTACTAAAAAAAATCTGACGAAGTAAGAATTTTAACAAGAAAGAAATATGCTACTTTTTCGAAATATGCAAAGATTGCCGGTAACATGAGTCATTATTAACTTCAAAGATGCATCAGTCCTCTCTGTAGATGGCAAAAGTAGCTTCTTCCAATATAGAAATTTTATTTTAGATGAGATACACATTTTTACGTTTGAAAACATCAAAAGCATTTGATGTTTACAAATCCATTGCTAAGCTAACCTCTTGTAATTTCATAAAACAGAAATTTTCAAGTACATTAAAATTTATGAAGGAAAAAAAAAAAGATTAATGTGTCATTTATCAATACATTTTACTTTTTCTTCTTTTTCGATTATTTGTTATTTTAACAGTAACATTTATTTCAAAATTTAATAAAAATATTTCGGATCAATTACAATTGACATTTTGTGAAGAATTATTGTTTTAGATTGATATTCTTGTTTGATTACACTAGTCGACAAAAAAAAAACTTTTTTTCCCTAACACAAATACAATTAGCTATTTCCAACTAATTTTGTAGCGTAGAATTCGAATGTAATTGTAAAAAAGCTGTAACACGTACAATTTTTTTGTTATGACTATCGTATAGTACGAAAAGACCACCTTCACAAACGATTTACAAGCTGCTAACTCTGTTTGATTAAGCCTCCCTTCGAAATCATGGTCGCAAATCACTTGTCTAGTTTGAGGTCCAATAAAAACATCTTCTTTAAGTTTTGCTTCACTCAATTGTAGAAAACGTTCTTTTAAAAATTTTAATCCTTATCCTTCTTCTTTGTCCATGGCCTTCACAAGGTTTCTCATCAGTCCTAATTTAATGTGAAGTGGAGGGAGCAGAATTGTTTCCCTTTCAAAAAGAGAGTTGTATTCAACATTACTAGCTCCAAGATGGAGGGATGTTCTGGGTATTCATTCCTTTTTTACGAAATGCTGTGCTGTTGCTCGACTATCCCACAAATATAAAAAGCAACAATACTCAGTAAATCTCTCCTGAAGACCCATTAATATAGCTACGACCTTCAAGTCTCCACAAATTCGCCGATTGAACTGTTTATACTTAAATGCAATTCGAATAGTCACCACGTTAGCGTACGTTTCTTTCATGGAAGCTAAGTGGGCTATTGGTTTGCGAAGCCGATCATTCAGTTCATTGTGACGAATAAAATGGAGTTCGCTGTTCGGGTTACAAGTACTTTCAACAACATGTGTTTCAGTTGTGTCTTCAATGTCACTCACTTCTCTTGAATGTCAATATCTTGTCAATTCTTGAATGTCAATATCTTTTCATTTTTTTCTGAAAAATTGCTAAGGCACGGGTTCCACATTTCACATTTTGCGGGATGAGCTAATTATATAACTTTATTTCATATTATTTTTTAAGGAAAGTAAACTGTTTTTAATTTCTAATAATGCTGCTAACAATACATAAATATATATATCAATAAATTTTAAAAAACGCTTTTCTTTTTTCAAGGACCTTGATAGAAATATTACTGGAAGTATATTTAACATTAAGCATGTGCTTTTAGTGTTTTTAAATAATAAGTCAATGAAACAGTTGGTACCATGAAGTGCTTGCCGTGAGGAACTATCTGTGCAGAGGGGATATTCGGATATTCAATTTTATGTATTTGCTTTTCGGAATATCCTTCTGTGTTTGTAAGACAAAAGTAGCAATCATCAAAAGCATTTGAAGGTCCTCGCCACACCATTGGGACATCGTGGTAAAGCGCTTTTTTTGCCTTTCATCCACTGACCAAGAACCACATTGCAACTCACGTAACACACGTGAGGAGCTCAATTTTTATCTTGGTCACCAACTTGGTACCCGAAATACAAGAAACAAGCCTTATTCACATTTTTTTCCTTGAGATTTAAAAATAAACCGCGCACAAATGTAACAAAACTTATCTGGCATAGTTTTGCAATGTCTGCGCTCAAAATTTGCCATTTTCAACATGAACTATAATTAAAAAAAACCACAACTATATTCAACAAGGTAGGTTTACATAATGGGATGCCAAAAATAACTAGATACGACGAGATTGTACGATACCAGAAGCGTTGGGTTGCCACATGCGACAAAAAAATTATGAAAAATAGCAGAAAGGTCCAATTTTTGTTACACAAAAATGTGACGTGGTGGAACTTTTTTGCATGCAGGTATTTGAATAACAATATGAATCTATAATAAAAATTGTAATTTGGTTGTTGTTAGCGAACCACTGTAGAGCAGTGTTATTAAAGTGTATCATTATTATTATTATTTCAAGGTCATTTGTTATTGTTATCAGATCGTTTAAAATATTTCTGAGAGCATATTTAGGCATTAGGTCATCAAAATCTGGGCTTAATTACTACACATATAAGTATTAAACAATGGTAACATTACGGTGATAATTTGTTTAAAGATAATTCAATCACATATACCACTAGTTACATCCCATGTACCACAAATTGTTTGTATTTCTTTTATCTATTTTTTGTTGTTGACAAGAAGCCCTTATGAGTTGGAAAGACCCCTGGAGGTCCAATGTGGACCACCTTATGAATCAAACATGTAAATACGGCATTAAATTTTTTTATTTTCAACTAAACATGAGTTAAAGTAAATTTTATTCTACAGAGAAACAATACAGTGGTACATTCATATCTAATAAAGAATTCTTAAAGCATTTGGCAAAATATTTTTCTCAAACAGAATAATTCATACGTTGTTATCCACTATAACATTCTATGAGTTGATATTTTACATAATTTATTTGGCGTTACAAATCTATTTTTATAAAGGTTTGCCTTAACGAACAATTTTAAAATAATGTGCATGAAGTTTAGTTTCTGTGATTGAAAGATGCAATTATTTGGTAGACGTGTAATAGAATTATCGTAATAAGCTTTTCCAAGATGCAAAGTGGGGATGACATAATTGCATCGAAGCTATGGATTTTTTCCATGCAGAAGGAGCAACTTAATAAAATTCTGTATGGATTTGTGATTGAAACAGCAATAAGTCAAGTTCCATAAAATAAGGTAAAGTGGCCCTTAAAAGTATTTTTATATCTTTAATATCACATTTTGCACGTTCTAAGCGAACGCATTCTTCATTCTGGAAAATTATTGGAATGCAATAAAGAAGTCATTTTATCACGGGATTTATGGGTACTCCCAGAATGAATGATTTATAGAAGAATGTATGCACGAAAATGCAACAACGGAAGCAATTAGTGGCAGCCGTTGCATGGAACTGCCATTATTTTGGAATAGCTAAGCCAATCTCATTATCAACTGGCTTGATGGATATTGGTCTAGAAAAGTTTCGTTCCACGGCGAGGAGTTGTGGACATTTTCAAAGCTTTCAGTTAGGGAACTTATATTTCTATTTTGCTTATAAGCTCAAAAGCTTTCCTAAATTGTCTTATTTCTTTACTAAGATTTAACGATTTTGAATAGCAGTCTAGTTTTTGGCACCTTTCGTTTTGAATGAGCGGTAAAATAGAACACTTATTGGTAAAATAAAAGCATAAATTTCAGGAAGTAGCTAAACAGTGAACAATCTATAAGTAAATGTCTTAATCTTACTGTTTGCTGGCCTTTAATATCTCAGTTAATTACAAACTAAAACAGCTGGAACTGAGATAAACAATTACCTGAAGCATATAAAAATTTCATCAAATGCTGATTTGCGACACGTACTCTTTATTCTATTTTTTACCTCATCATACGAAGTAAAGGAGGGAAACATTTCTCCCTAGTTTCGAAAATCATTTCTCAGTCAAATTTCACCTAAATTTCTATCTTAACTGTCCATTAATAAATATTTACTATTTTTTCGTGACATCCGCATGTAGGTACAAATGTACACTCATATTTTCCATTTAAATAATTACAGCAACTGAATACATTTCTCATGAGAGGTCCACGTTGCCTAAGACCTCAACACAAAGCTACGATCGCAGTGAAAATTTCCCGAGTTTTTATGTCCATATTTTTTCCATTTCAAAAGTAAAAACTCTGTTCAATGCTTTAAAAATTGCTCTTACCTTCTTTATTTATCTATTTACTTACAGTAACTAATCAGATTGGTAATTTTATATTGGATGAAGTTTTTGTGTCCGAGTTCATTTCTGTTATTTTTTCTACGAATGTATTCTTGCGTAATAAACAAAATGCTTCCCGTTTAAGTTTAAAATCTTAGAAGAAAAAAAATTAATAAATAAAAAAATTTATTGAAAATAACGCTTAAAATTTTGACGTAAAGATTTTTTAAAAATATTTTAAAACAAAGGATTTTTTTTAAATAAAAAAGACGTCTCGTTTCCTTATAAAATATTCTTTAAACTCTTAAAATTATATATAAATAAATAATGAAATAATGAGAATTAAAAAAAATATATGTTTGAAATATTTTGGAGCAGAAATGGGTTGCGACAGAAAACTGTCTGATGTCAAAAAATCGATGTTGGCATGCAGAAAAATAGTCTCACTTACGTCAGGGCGATTATCGAGTTTCAAGAAGATTCCTTCAAAACAGTACTTTCCAAGAAATAATTTTCCTAATATTTCCTAATTTTCTTATTATTTAAAAACACTAAACGCATATGCTTAATGTTAAATATACTTCCAGTAATATTTCTATCAAGGTCCTTAAAAAAAGAAAAACGTTTTTTAAAATTTGATACAAATATTTATGTATTGTTAGCAGCATTATTAGAAATTAAAAACAGTTTACTTTCCTTAAAAAATAATGTGAAATAAAGTTATATAATCAGCTCATCCCGAAAAATGTGAAATGTGGAACCCGTGCCTTAGCAATGTTTCAGAAAAAATAAAATCTCCTTTTATAAATTGAAAAAAAAATAATGGTATGGAGAAACGGATTTATGATTACGTTCATTAAATGAGTGTTTCCGAAGTACATCGTAATCTCGTTAAGCTGAGTTGAGAAGTTGAAGGTAGTGTACAAAATGATTTAAAAAAAAAAAAACTAAGAACATTTGTTTTGTTAGCTTATTATCATTCGCGGCTTAAACAAACAAACAAAAACATATTAGCAGTAAGTATCTTTTAATAACCTAGGCTCCAAGTTGTACTCGGTTTTAGCGACAAAATACTAATTACTAAAAGCAAAAACTGAGCCAAGATGTAATTAAAGCTGACAGCTCAGCAATAAGATTAACACTATTGGCGCAAAAGAGAGAGGAAGCTTTTAGTATCTAAAGAAAACGTCAAACGTTTTACAAGTAAATATGGGTTTTAGATCGTTTTCATTCAGAAACTGCAATAAAAATCTAAATTAAACAAAGCTCTCTTTAAAATATATTCTAATGTTAAATATAGAAAGTTTGTTCTTAAAAATTACTTGCCAACCATCATGTACTCATTAATTTCGAAAACATAAAATCCCCTGACCTTCGCAAAAGCAATTTTTCTCTAATGCAGAGAAAAAATGTTTTTGAAGAATCAGTAATCAAGCTTTAAGTGGAAAAAAAGAAATAAGGAAAAGAAAACAAGAAGTTCCGTCTAGAACTATACGAGCCTACTTTCCCGTATACACCGAATTCAAATTTATAATCTAGCTATCTCTCTCTCTGTCTTTCTCGTTTAGCTTTAGTTCTTAATTGCTTCAAATATACCTTTTTCAACGGTTAATACATATTCATTCAATCATTATTTATTAAGTCATTCATGTATTTATTCACTCATTTATTCATTCATCCTTTTGCTTATTCATTTAATCATTCATTAATTAAAAAATATTCTTGAAAACCCCGATCAAAAAATTTCATAGGAAAATAGGCTCGTTAGTTATGGATGAACTTCCTATTTGTACATGTTCTACGTCATAAGAGCTTTCCGATAAAGTTTGTTCTAAGCAAATCGGTCCGTTAGATCAGAAATTATATAGTATTGAAATTTCCCCGTAGGCGGTATGTTAATTTTTTTTTGAACTGTTCAAAAATGAACAAAAATTGTTCAAATCAATATTTCACGCCAAGAACTTCTTCCAGTGAGCTTGTTCATATGAACTTATATCTTGTACCCAGAGTTTACATAATTTGCTTCATTTTCACCCATAGACGCTAATGTTAAAATTTTTTGAACTGTTCAAAATTGAACAAAAAATCGTTCAAATCAAAAAGTAAAATATGGAAATGAAATGTCCTCGCCGAGATCTTTCGAATGCAAAAAGAATTTTTCCGATCGGACAATTCGTTAAAAAGTTATTAGGGGGGGGGGGGGGTGACAGACCGACAGACAGACAGACAGACAGACAGACCGACAGACAGACAGACCGACAGACACACTTTTTCCCCATCTCAAAACCCTACTTTCAAATTTTTTATTTTTCAATTTTTATTTAATTACTTAACTTATTTTTGACTTTTCTTGATTTCTAACGATATTTTCACGATACATTAAGCCTTCTTTCATGCTTTATTATTATTTTTTTTTTTACTTTTACGGGAAAGTAGGCTAAAAAATGGGGTAAATTAGTTTTTTAAAAACAGACTGCTCTATAAACAAATGTAAAAAAATTAAAAGTATGTAGATATTATTGGGGTTCGGACAAAAGCCACTAAGTACTAAACTCATTTTCAGCTATAGTCAATATAAGCTTTTGAAACGCAACTATAAATACCAAAAATATTTTTCAGACACATAACTTCTAGTGACGGAACTTTTAAATTCATAAAATTGATTTTTTTGCCTACTTTCCCGTAAAAGTAAGTATATATATATATATATATATATATATATTTATATATATACATAAAGTACGAAAGAAGGCTTAATGTATCGTACAAATATCTTTAAAAATAAAGAAATGTTAAGAACAAGTGAGGTAATTGAATAAAGATTGAAAAATAAAAAAGCTGAAAGTAGTGTTTTGAGATGGGGAAAATATGTGTCGGTTGGTCAGTCTGTCCCTAATAACTTTGGAGGGAATTGTCCGATTCGGAATTTTTTTCTTCATTCGAAAGATCTTGGTGAGGCCATCTCATTTCTATATTTTATTTTTTGATTTGAGCATTTTTTTTTTTAAATTTTGAACGGTTCAAAAACTTTAACATTAGCGTTATTAGGGGAAATGCAAAGCAAATCACATAAACCCTGTACGTAAGACCCAATTTCTTTCACACAAGCTTATTAAAAAAGCTCTTGGCTTTAAATACTTTTTTATTTAAACAGTTTTTGTTCAATTTTGAACAGTCCAAAAAAAAAATAACATTAGGGCCTAGGGGGAAATTTCAGTCCTATATAAATCCTGATCTAGCGGATGGATTTTCTTGAAACAAACTTGGTTGGAAAGCTCTTCTGATGTAGAACATGTACAGATGGGAAGTTCATCCAGAACTAAACGAGCCTATTTCCCTGCGAAACATTTTGATCTGGATTCTTAAGTATAGTTCCGAACGAATGAATGAATAAATGAGTAAATGAATGAGGGGATAAATCAAAAATATATAAATGAATGAATAAATACGTGAATGAGTGAACGAATAAATTAATGAATGGAAGAATGAATGAATGATTGAATAAATGAATAAATGAATGAGGGAATAAATGAGTGAATAAATTCATGAATGAATGAATAAATAAATGAATGAATGAATGAATGAGTGAGTGAATGTATATGAGTTAACTGTTGAAACAGGTATATTTGAAGTAATTGGGAACTTCAGGCTAAATGAGAAAGAGAAAGAAAGAGATAGCTAGATTATAAATTTGAAGTTGGTGTACACGGGAAAGTAGGCTCGTATAGTTCTAGATGGAATTTGTTGTTTCCCCCCCCCCCCCCATGAAATATTTAATGAAAAATTGATTGTTGTAGCTCGTCCAAGAAGTTTTGTGTGTTTCAGTAACATTGGTAACTAACGTAAAGACATGATGTATTGAGGTTTTTATAGACAATAATGAATGATATTATGTTATATATATATCTCATTAAGATTGAAAACACCCCTAAAAAAAGTCCAAATGAAAAGGCGTCAATTTGAAATGCGATACGGCATTGAACAGCTTTTGCTGCACTTGCAAATGAATACATCATTTGGAATCCAATTTTTTGTCAATGTGTTTCTATAATTATTAGACGCAAAAATGAAATGGAAGCTATAATAAAAGGAAAGAAAACAATTAAGATAAGGTACATACGTTATTCTTCAAAAAAAAAAAAAAAATGCCAGCATCCGCTATCGGAAAATTGAAAAGTTAAATATGAATTTGGTTTTCCGTCAACAAAGTTTCAGTTAAAACTGCAGTAAATGTAAAATGATTATAAGTCACACAATACTTTGTTGTCTAAACAAAACAATCCATGTTTTAAATGTTTGATATTTAATGTAAATTTAACAAAATCCGTATGAAATGTTTTCGCTTCTTTAATAACAAAGCATCAGATTCTGCATTACTGCTGTTCAAAAACCGATCAGTAAAAAAATACATCGTTTACGACACAGTTTCCGTAAATTTTCCGTAATGCGTCGTAAGATGAAAATTTTGATAACTTTCAGAAAACATAACGAACAATTCGTTCTAATTGTCAGGTCCGGCACAAGTATAAGCGGCGTCATGAGGCAACAAAATATTCTACTCCACTATTATATGTACTCTATAGCTAAAATATAGCTCTCATAAACTAAAAATATAGCCCTTAAATACATGCAGGAGTATTTAAATAACGATTAATATCCATTGAACCCTATATATATTCTCTTATTCATTAGAAGCGCTCACGCCACTACGCTGTAAATTAATTAGCTGCTAATAGCTGCCGTCCTTAAAGTTGCGTCTTGAGGCAAGCACCTCGCTGAATCAGCCTCCTGTCGGCCCTGTTAGTTATCACCTCTGGTAGCAGATTAATTGACTAAAGCATGTTAATATAATGAGAAGTATATGACTTGATTTTTAAAAGTGATTTAAAAAATAGAATCACTTTTAAAGATAATTACATAAAAATAAACCACACGAAGTATCGTCAGAAAATACTTGGTGAAAATCCAAGAAAAATGTTTTTTTTTTTTTTTTGTTTTTTTTATTTGGTGGATGAATTTGTCCACTCGCTGAAATCCACTTAGCAGCCGTCAACAGAATCGAGATTTCGACGCAACAGCTGCTGGAATAATATGACAATCTGTCATTTCCTACTGGACGACTCTTCGTCACTGACACTGACTGAGGGTGCCCGCTTTCTTCCTCATGGTTTTCAGAGCTGTAGATTTTGTTTGGGTCATCGGAGTCATAATTTCTTATCCACATTTTTTACTCTATTTTTTATCAGGGATTTGAAGCAGAGCGTGGAGCAAGAAAGGAGGAGTGGGGAAACGATATTTTGCTCCAAAGCTGGAGCAGATAAAAGTGTGCTCCAGTAATCCGATTTTTAAAAAAAATTACACTCATAACCTTAATAAATAAATGATGTTTGCTTTTTCTAATATTTTTTCGCAACAGAGTGCATAGTAAACAGTATGTGTTTAAAAATAAAAAAGTTACTTACAGGTTATTTAATTAAAACTTTCTCACATACATACCTATTAAAAAATTAACTAAATAAATTTTTTTTTCGGGATTATTCGGAATAGAGGGGAATTGGAGCAGGGAGTCAAAAAGGTGGTTGCTCCAGATCCCTGATGAAAACTCGGATTTTTTAAAAATTTCACTCTAAACTTTGAAGTTCGCTTTTCTGTTCCTTCTTTTTCATTTTTTTTTTCTAACTCGCTGATGGTTTGATCTGACAACAATAATTATTTTCTTTCTTAGTTTTGCCGTTATTGTAGCTTTTTCTTGCCTGCTGTTGCTAGAACAGGGCATGTGTAGTGCCAGTGAGGGCTTCCAACCGAAGATTGGGCGTTCTATACCTGACCCGCTGAAGACCCACCATGTACACTTGGGTATACGTTAATGTAAAATCCGTGGACCCTGAAATAGCGATTCTGTTCCGAGGGTACCGGACGGTAGAAAATTTCCCTTCCCTTCGCTCTTAGGTCAAAAAAGGAAGTTTGCGTCATCTGGATTGTCATCCAAATACATATTGAGCCAAGTCGTACTTTCGCCGTTGTGGTGTTCATCTATAAACGGAAGGCGCTCCTTACTGCTTAATTCCTGCGAAGGGGAGCTTGGACACCCAAGCGGCATTAGAAACAAAAGCATCAAATGTTGATTTTTAGTCACTACTGGTTAATAGAGGCGGGGAGAAGCAAAGGGATGTAAGTGACTAAAGTATCCTTTTGAGTAAAACTCGTTTGAAGTTTAATTCCTGTACTAAATTCTAGAGGTTCTTCATGTAAATATTTTTTTTTATTTTCGAGTCCTATACGTATGTGTTAGTTTAAGTATGAAGTGTTTCTGATGATCAGATTTGGGGTAGGATTTTTAAAAAAAATAGCTTATTTTTACATACACCCCTTTGCTTCCAAGTGGTTAACTTACACCCCTTTGCCATTGAATGAAAAGCGTGTCTTGTTCATTTTGCTAATTTACGCAGTAATGAAGATAGTTTGTTAGTGATATAAACTTTACTAAAAACTGCATATTATAAATTTCGAATAATTATATTTATCAACAAACTAAAAATCATTGCCATTAGACAAATTGCCGGAAACAAAACATGACAAAAATAAAATTTGCAGGCGATTTAACCTTCTTTTTATTATTATTATTCAACAATTCGGAATTCTTTTCCTATTTTTTTCTTCTTCTCCGCTTTAAGTTTGTTACATAGATCATCTGCATTGCGTATTTAAACTAACTGAAAAATCAAATAATTTTATTTAGAGGCAAACGGATGTAAGTGCACTTGCATCTCTTTGCCACCAAACGGAATGCAGCTTTTTTTAGTAATTTTTTTAAACCACGCTTTTTTGCAGTATCTGTCAGAGCTACCACTAAAAGCTCTTTCCCACAAAACAGAAGGGTGTTTAATTTATCATTTGCACTAGCTATCTCAAAATTTTTATTTTTTCACTTAACCCCTTTGCTTCTAAGTGCCTGAATAATGTTATTTGCATGAAATATCAAATCACGTTAACATAGCCCAGTTTTATAAAATTATTTAGAAATTTTCTAGGAGCATAGGTTTTCCTCGCAACATATTATATGATAAATATTAAAGGTTTAGTGATTAAAAAAAAGTTAATGAGTAACTTCTTACATTTTTATCTCATATGTACCTACAAAAAATGAATAAATAAAGTGATAATATTAGTCCCATTAGAACTGTTCGGAGCAAGAACGGCGCTAAAGTCGATATTTTGAATTCATAAAACTGGCTTCCTCAGTTTCGTGATTTTTACTATTGCAACTTTTATGCTGTGCCTCAAGCGTATGTCTACCCTCTTTATTTTATCTATGTCACCATATATTTAGGTATATGGCTTACATCAAAACCAAAATGAAAGAAAATTTGTCATTAAGGAGAAACTTTGTTTAATGATCAAAAATCTTCAAAAAGATTATAAAATTAAAAAAAAGGTTGAATTTTTTTTTGTGCGTAAATTCTAATCCCAAAAGTACTTTCATTTTGTCTTTTCTTTGCAATAACTATTCTACTATTAATACATTTTATTTTTAACAGATCAGTTGTTAAGTTTGTTATGTTGGTTCACACGAAATTAAACAAACAAACAAACAAAATATAAAAAAATAGATAAATAAATAAAATAAAAATAATCGGATGGATATAAAAATATAAGTAAATAAACAGACTTTTAGGAGTTGCGTGACTTTATAATTCTAACCTATAAAAATTCAGAATTAAATATGCAGTTTTACTTCTGCTCACAAGTTTGGAAAAAGTCGGTTTTCACATCATAAACCTTTTCTAGTGAATCTCATTATTATCAAAATTGTTGCACAACTGTTTTTACTTATTTATTATTATTATTTTATTTTAAGATACTTTTTTAATTTGAGAAGCAACTATTTGACAAAAGAAATAAATAGAATTATATGAAAAGTAACTACCAAACTACCGCTGTTGAAGTTACCCATTCGAACCGCAGTGGGCGCTCCACGCGGTTCCTCTAAAAGAGCGGGACCTCGGCCGGATTCCGGCATTCTTCGTCCGCTCGTCCGGGCGAGAGTAGGGACTGGAATCCGGAAGGACCATGCGCCGCAGCCACCCATGATCTCGTCGGAGACTCGGCTCGTCGCGCGCTGCCTCCTCACGACGGCCATCATGACTATGACGATGTCACAGTTGCCCGGTAAGTTCAAAAACGAACGCAGCTCTTGATTGGGAAGCCTCGCATTGGCTGCAGTCTCGGAGCCGGAATAAATATTGTGGAAAAATAGAACTACAGTAAAACCTGTAAAGTTGACCACTTTTGTCAGGAACGGAATTATCCCTATAATATATAATGTAGGGAAACCTTTCTAACTTGACCACCTGTCCATATTGACACCTGTTATATTGGTAACTAGCGAAATGTGTAAAGTAGAAAGAATGAAGTACGAGGTAGCGGTTCATTACAGAGAGTGAATTCTTCGTATTTAAAGAAGCGGGAAAGATAGGACCCTCTTATGAGAATCTTCACGTGAATACCTGAACATTAAAAGCCTGCAAAACCGTTGCTTGATTGATTACTTTTTGACTTATATATTTGCATTCAGTACTAAAAACTGGTAGCCAAGCAGATAAATTTAATAGTAGAATATATTTTGATTTATTATAAGCTTTCAGCCCTCTATTATCGTTTCATTAGTTTCCTGTTTTGATTCTGAAATAGAAATTTAAAAATTCCACAATTATTTTAAATCAACAACCCTAACATCAATAATGGTATTGTATCTGGCTGCAAACCATGATATCTAGTTAGCAAATTTTGATTATAGACAACACACAAATAAGATACGAGGTAAATAAGACTCTATTTTTGTTGTACCATCTGTGAAGCAACTATCGATAGTGAGATTTTATTTTCTATTATTAAACAAGATTAAAATCTATTATAGTTTCATTACTTTCCTGTTTTAATTCTAAAATAGAAGTTTAAAAATTCCACAATTATTTTACATCAACCCTATCATCAATAACGGTACAGTAAAACCTGTAAAGTTGACCACCTTTGTAAGTTGGCCACCTGTCTACGTTGACCACTTTTGTCAGGAACGGAATTAGCCGTATATTACATAATGAAATAAACCTTTGAAACTTGACCACCTGTCTGTGTTGACAACTTATGCACGCCAAATTCGGGGGAGAGTATTATAAAAAACCAATTGTAAGTTGACCGTCTAATTATTACTATATGAGTGATTCCATACCAACTCACCTAAAAAAATAAAAGTTGGTCGCATGACCAACTCGGATTTTTTCAAATTTGGTACACAGATTGATGATATAGAGGAATGAAAAAGTAAAAATTTTTAGCTACCTAATCCACTTATTTTTAATTATACAAGTCCTCAAAGTTTGTCTGCCATCTCAAAATACCGAGAAATTGATGAATTTTAATTTTTTTTCTTGGAACTCTATTCATGCAATGTGAAAGTGTTAGATATCTATGTGTAAGATAATCCAGGCATTCAAAAAAAAAAATACTACACTGTTCATAATGAAAATTGTTAAGGTATAGTACTCTTAGAAGTAGCAGCCACACAAATTCGATTTTCCGATTTTGTAAAATTGAGGATTTAATTCCAATAAAAGGAAAATAAAACCAAAGGCTTACTCAGTTTTTGGTAGAGTACATGTGCTCAGCATAAAATGCTACACAATAAATTACTTGGGTGTCTCACTCCTTCTTGGAAATCTTTCATCTTAAAGACAAGCCATAGGGCAAAAACATGCAATTTCGGCCAACTTGTCAGCCATTTTTCTCATAAAGGGCAAGCACTAGAAAATATTTAATTTTTTTAAATTAGCTATTGATGTATCAGCTATTCACAGGAAAAGAGTTTACTTCTGGTTATTTTTTCATAAAGAGATATTCTGCTGATAGTATATGCATATTTTTCTCTAATACCATACCTGTTTGTTTATCTATTTTCGCTATAAAAAAAAAAAAAAAAAAAAAAAAAAAAAAAAAAAAAAAGAACTCCTCCAGGATATTTTGTATGCTATACTGTAACAGCAGTATTTGTCTGGATAGATGAAGCTGCAATATAAAGTTTGCCCAAACCTCTCTGTAAGACTATATGGGAAATATACTATAAGCCCTCTTTTATTCTTTAAATAAGTTCTAATAAATTCTCCTTTTTTCTATAGCCATTTTGAATAATTATATACACTGATGGAAAAAAAAATCCCAACACCAAGAAATAATTATTGTAGAGTAATGAAATTTCAGCAATACGTTTATATAGGTAACGTACGTAATTGATTACAATTTCAGGATCACAGGTTAATTTAAGCGCGAGAAGAGCCATTGCAGAAGTGAAATACAGGTACATTAATAACCGGTGTAACCACCAGAATTTTGAATGCAAGCATACAAACGTGCATGCATTGAATCATACAGGTGCTGGATGTCCGTTTGTGGGATGGAGTTAAAAGCCTGTTGCACTTGGTCGATCAATACAGGGACGATTAATGCTGGTTGTGGATGACGCTAGAGTTGTCGTCCAATACGTGCTCAATTGAAGACAGATCTAGTGATCTGGCAGGCCAAGGCACCATGTCGACAGCCTGTAGAGAATGTTAGGTTACAACAGAAGTATGAGGTCGAGCGTTATCCTGTTGGAAAACACCTCCTGGAATGCTACTCATGAAAATCAGAACAACAGGTTGAATCACCAGACTGACATACACATTTGCTGTCAGGGTGCGTGGGATAACCACGAGAGTGCTTCTGCTGCCATAAGAAATTGCTCCCCAGACCATAACTCCAGGTGTAGGTCCAGTGTGTCTAGGCCGCAGACAGGATGGCTGCAGCCGCTCACCTGGCCTCCTCCTAACCAACACACGGCCATCACTGACAAAAAGGCAGAACCGGCTTTCATCAGAAAACACAACAGATCTCCACTCCGTCCTCCAATGAGCTCTAGCCTGACACCACTGACGTCGCAAACGGCAGTGGTTTGGCGTTAGTGGAATGCACGCTACAGGACGTCTGGCTCGGAGCTGTCCTTGAAGTAACCGATTGGTAACAGTTCGTTGGGTCACTGTGGGGCCAACTGCTGCTCGAATTTCTGCTGCAGACGCAGTACGACTCGCTACGGCCAATACGCCCAACACGGCGGTCTTCCCTCTCAGTAGTGCCACGTGGCCGCCCGGAACCCGGTCTTCTTGAGGCAGTGCCTTCCCTTGACCACTGCTGCCAACATTCATGCACAGTGGATGCATTCCTGCCAAGCCTTTCCGCAATCTCGCGGAAAGAAAACCCACCTTCTCGTAGGCCTATTACACGACCTCGTTCAAACTCAGTGAGCTGTTGATAATGGCTTCGTCGTCTTCTTAAAGGCATTGTGGACTAACATCAACTCATTACATCAAATCTCGACACTAAACAACGCTCAGTAACGTTACAGCGCGTATTTAAAGCTAACCTGATTTGCATCTTCCGTGTGTCGCTACTAACGTCACACTGATGCGCCGAGCGCAAAATTTGAATCGACGTCATCTTTCAGATGTATAAACACGGCTGCCAAATTTCGTTTCGCTAGCACAACTCCTTCTTGGTGTTGGGATTTTTTTTTCCACCAGTGTATTTTATTAAATCTTTACCATCACTTAAGCAATTGACGTCAATAATATTTATCTTTTTTATAACTAAGTGATTTAATTTTAAAGTTGTATGAGATACATTTTAAGTCATTCAGGTTAAATTGATCTAATAGTGCTTTTAGATAATTCTGAAAGAAATAGCTAATTACTATTTTAAAGTAACGTTAATACGTGAAGCTGATAGTTACAGATGTATAAATGCATAATGTAAGAAATGACAAAAAGAGAAAAACCTCCACCCTCTGTAAGTTGACCACTAAAGTGCTGCATCACCAGCACTTGAAGTAAGTTGTTGTTGACCACCGCAAATGGTCAACTTACATAGGTTTCACTGTATTTTAAACAACTCGGGAATTTAGATCTTATCAGCCATGTAGATCCATGATGGTTGAAACACGCTGCCGAGACAAGCTTATTACAGTTGTGCCGTTTGTTAACGGGCATTCAGAAAACATACTCAAGTCAAAGGTATTTCTGTATTAAAGGGTGAACATGGATTATGTTATTTCATAGAGAAATGTTCACATTTTAGAGGTTTTTGCCGATAATTCAGTGCAATTGGTACTCATAATTAACAGCAGTTAGAGTATAAAAATCATAAACCCATAACAAGAGGACACAAATAAATGAGTTGAAACGAAATGAATGATTGAATATGTACAAAATATTTATGTATCTAAAAATCTCGATTTTGATACTTGATTTGTCCAAGTACAAAGAGATCATCTACAACTGAGAGTTTAAATGTATGCTTTATGCATACATCTGGGAAGGACGCATTGATTTTCTTACAGATATTCTCATTTTTGTGGGATAGCCGTTGAAAAGATTTTATATCATTCTAAAAGTATTGCGAAGCCTTTTTATTTATTTATTTATTTTATTATAGAGGCTAATGGACATAGAAACAGCATTGGCAAAATGGTTTAATTTTACAATCATCTATGCCCCTCAGAATATCTTTCTATTTTTCCCTTTTCACGTTATTGTAAAGTTTACCATCTTTTGATACATTCCATGGATAACTACAATTTTTATTAACCTTGTTTTTATCGGAGGAATAAATATTAACTCGCCAAAAATAAAGAAAAATCAATCTCAAGATAAAGTAATTGAAAATCGTCTGCAGTCAATAATCCACAAAATATGAGTTTTTAGAATTTGTTTCGTTGATAAAACGGACACTCTACCATATGTAATAATATGCATCATGAAATTGTTGAACTGGTACCATAATATTAAATCGCCGAAAAAGAAAGAAAAATCAACCTCGAGAAGTAATTAAAAATCGTCTGCCGTATGCTAAAAAATGAAATACATTTTTAGAATTTGTTTCGCTGAAAAACGGCAAAAATTGAGATAAAATAGCATTTTTTCAATCAACAGAAATGATCTAATTGGCGACAAAAGTACTATTAATTTTGAAACACGCAAATTGAGCATATAAATTCAGAGGTATGCCTCGTTTTAAAATACGAAAATTACTTTATGAATATTGCTCGTGTTCTATTTGTCCTACGAACTGCAAAAAAAAAAAAAAAAAAATCTTCTGATGCAGTTTTTTATGGGCATTAATATGGTGCGAAAATCTAAAACGTGATCCATTTCTTCGATGAGTTAATCCTAAAATTAACAGTTTTGCTTAAAATTGAAATAAAAAAAGAACAAAATCGAATTTTTGGAAAAACTCTTCGAGGTCCCAAGGTACCTGTAACCAAAATTTCGTACTTCTGGACCGTTCCATCTCGGCAGGAGGCGAGCGACACACACACACACACGCACACACATACACAAACTTTTAGTTTAATTTATATAGATTACCTCTGATAAGATTTATCAAATTAGGGAATTGAATCTGAATTTGTTAAGGTTAAAAAATGTCTTTCTTTATGCATAAAAACATCTTTCTTTTTTTCACAATAAATGCTTAATTCTGCGAAAAAGAAAATATGAATCAACAGCAAACCAAAGACTTGTTATTACTAATGGTAAAAAATCGACATTTCAAGAAATCACTTTGCCCTTCTTCTATAACTTTATTATCTTCACCAGAGACAATGAGATTTTTAGAAACAAATACAACTAAAGCATCAAATACTAGTACGAATTTTATATTTGTTTTGAAGGAAAGGGTCTTATTCTTAAATTGAATAGTAATATATAAGATTACTTCATGAGGTGAAATGTTCAAAAAAAGTATCACTTTCTTTATATGCTCACATAATTAACACGTACTTTAGTAAATTCATGTCTATGAAAATAATTATATCTCTATAGTATCAGACTTCAAGGACAAAAACAGAGAGAGAAGGGGGCGGAGGGGAAGAAAGATAAAATAAATTATTTAAGCAACTATAGCTCTAATAAATTCTTATTTTAATAATTACTAATGTACTTTTAAATTCTGTGAAGAATTAAATAACTTACGGGGCAAAACCTTTTTAACGAAACAATTTTAAAATAAAATAATTTCTATAAAAAAACAGAACCGACTTCAAATTATAAATTGAGCTAAAAAGTGAAAAATAAATTAATTATTTAAACAACACTGATGTGGCTTTTAAACATAGTTCTAGAAGTCGGTGCAAAATTAGGATAGATAAAATCTTTTGTAATCATGAATCAATTACAAATAGTATATATATTTTCGCAAAATTAGCAACAGTTCCAATATGAAGTTGCAAATGGTATAATGGTAATTAGACTCATAATTTTGCACCGACTTCTCAAACTATGTTTAAAAGTCACATCGATGCTGTTTAAAGAATTAATTTATTTTTCACTTTTTAGCGCAATTTTATAATTTGAAGTCGGTTCTAATTTTTTGTAAAAATTATTTTATACTAGCTGAAATTCCCGGCTTTGCGCGGGATGATATTGCAGCATTCGCAAGCCAAGTAACACATTTCCAAAATTCGGTTGTAAATATATAAGGAAATTTTGAAAAAAAATCCAAGTAGAAGAGGGGCAACAGTGCTTAAAAATCCCATTTAAACAGTAAAAGTCATTAAAAATCACGATTGCATTAAAAATAGCAGCCTCGACAAATTTCTTTTAGACAAAAAATAAGTCCATAAAAATCCACATTAAAATGCCAACAACAGTTCATAAAAATGGCCATTAGACTAAGAGCAACTGTAACTAAAATGCACATATGCATTAGGATAATTGTTCCAAAACGATATCAAGAGTCCGTAAAAATCGCAATAACAATATAAACCACACCACATCTAAAAATTCCCATCAGAATAAGAACAGTATTCTCTTTAAAAATGTCCATCAGATGAAGGACAACGGTTCCTGAATATTTCTGCTACAATAAAGAAATATTACTTAAAGATCCAAATTTTAATAATTACATCTATTCCGAAACAAACCTAATATAGTAAAGAAATTAGACCCAAAAAATCTAGATCAGAATAAAGACGTCAGTGACTAAAAACACGTATTAGACTACAGACTTTAAGAGCTGCTGTTTTTAGAATGGCCCCAACAATATATCTTAAATTCCCCCTCAAAAAGAAGACACCAGTTCCTAAAAATCTCGCTTTTCAAAATCGTCAAAGCATTTCCTGAAAACTCAATTAAATAGCACTTTTATCAAATTCGGATAAAAACGGAAAAAATAAGAGTATTATTTCCAAAAGCCAATGCACATTTAAGTGAGAAAATGTTCAGTACTGAAGCAATTCTGACGTATGAAATTTAAGTCGATAGAAAGAAATAACTAAATTCTGTCCAAATGGCGCCAAACAGACATCTAAAAATTTAAATAAACGTTAGAAAATCAATCACTTGAGTAAAATATGGAATGAATTAAAACCGCTACGTAAAGTTAAAATGAAGCCGAAGATCGCTAAATTGCACTATAGTAATGGAAGTATAACACAAATGAGTCATTATCCTATAGTATACAAAATATACATAAAAATGAAATAAATTTTTAGAATTTGTTTCGTTGATAAAACGGACATTCTACCATAAGAAATACGATGTTTCATGAAATTGTTGAACTGGTACCATAATATTAAATCGCCAAAATTGAAAGAAGAATCAACGTCAAAATAAAGAAATTAAAAATCGTCTGCAGTTCCACAAAATATTTACAAAAATGAAATGCATTTTTAGAAATTGTTTCGCTCATAAAACGGCCTGAATAAAGATAAAATAGCATTTTTTCAATCTTACGTTAACAGAAATCATCTAGTTGGCGACAAAAGTACTATTTATTTTAGCGACAACACGGAAATTGAGAAGATAAATTCAGAGGTAACCCTCGTTTTAAAATTCGAAAACTACTTTAAATGAATATTGCGCATGTTCTCTTTGTCCTACGAACTGCAAAAAAAAAAAAAAAAAATCATCTTGTGCAGTTTTTTTATGGGCATTCATATGCTGCAAAAATCTAAAACGTGGGACGTTTCTTCGATGAGATAAACCCAAAATCAACAGTTTTGCTTAAAATTGGAATAAAAAAAGAACAAATGCGAATTTTAGGAAAAACGCTTCGAGGTGCACGAGGACCTGACCCAAGGTACCTGTAACCAAAATTCGTACTTCTGGCCCGTTCCATCTCGCCAGGGCGCGATCGACAGACAGACACAGACACACACACAAACTTTCGGTTTTATTTATATACAATATTCTTTTTAGTGTAAATACATTTTTATATAAATACTTTATGCAATAATAATTTTATATTTTGAATAAATGGCACTAAAAACTAATCATTTTTATGAAAGATTCCGTTTAGAAGTCGATTTTAGCAAACAAATTGATTGGATTTAATTTTTGCCGCAGAGAAGCCATCAGTCAAACTCTTGCGGTAATTGTTTTTAATATTATAGAACAATGGCAACAAACTTTTTAAACAATGACTTTTACATTTATTAATAGTTTCCCAACAAAAAAAAATCAAGCAAAGCCTTTCCAATTAAAATAAAAAATACTTATTTTTTACCCGCAACGTTTTTTCTAAAAAGCAAATGTAGTCGGATTGATGTACGGTATTTGAGTTAGATGACCCTGTGTCGCTTAAAGAAAAACTCGTCAAAATCGGTTCATTTAGTCAAAAGTTATGGAGGAAAAAACATAAAACATACTACATTTCTGCCCATAACTTTTGTTCTATGAATCGAATATGGTCAAACAAAGGAACGGGACCTATGGGAAACCACCCTCGATCGATTAAAAAAAAATCATGAAAATCGGTTCATCCGGTGAGAAGTTATAAGTGGACAAACAAACAAACAAACAAAAAAAAAAAAACGACATACATACAGTATGAATGGTATAACCTCCTTCCTTTGTGAAGTCGGTTAAAAAGTGATGATTTCTTTGTATTTATTTGAAAAGGAAACAAATGATTTCCCAACAACTGCTACTTCAATATCAAGTTCAAACAAAGCAGTTACTCACGGCAACGTTGCATAAAGTGAGAGTGATTTCTTGCTACCAGAAAACATTCAAATTGGTACTTACCAATTTGGAGATGAATTTAAAGTTAAGAGCATTTTCAATTATTAAACCAACAATTAATACATAAAAACTAACTGCTTCAAGGTTCGCACACTTTAGCCGCGTTCACATGGCACTTTTGTAACCCGCAAATCCCCTCTCCAATTCGGAAAAAACCCGTTTGGGAAAAACCCCGTTCACATGAGAAAAGAGGTTTTGTCTCGGAAAGCGGTTTTACCCATCATCCTTTGCGCACTGTTTACAATTTTTACGCATGCTATTGCCGTTTTCTTGCTTTCGCTTTTCTGAATGTTACAGTTCAAAACAAATTCTAGGGAAAGACTCGGCTGAGAATGTTTTAGACCTGATTTTTTGAAAAAAATAATTGCATTCACGATTTAAAAATTACATATAATTGCTTTTGTTTAACATGTTTACATTGTTTTGTTAATGCTTTTTTGTAAGAGCTGAAATCTAGTATACGAAATGATGTATCTTTTGAAAATTAAGATTTTGCATTATAAAAAATGCATCTTTCTTAAAGAAAAAGGAAAGAGGTGTTCTAAGTAAATTAAGAGCATGAAAGATCGTTGCTTTTTTCTTACGATTCAGGAATATTTACAAACATTTTGCTCATAATATCTTAAAAGCAAACAAGGTTGCTAAGGGCAAACTGATTAACCAGAATATTGCCAATTGCATACATATGCTACATCTAGCAATCAATATCAAGACATTTTATTTTATGTACAGGTGGTGGCTATGCATCGTTTATGAGACAATTGAATATTAATTCCAAATATAGAATTAATTATGACACCCAAATGACTTATCAACAAATATAATCAGACAACAAATAAAGTTCATGATGTATTTGAAAAATAGAAATGATCAAGATTCAAGCTACGTGTGCTCTTATTAAAACCAAAAATGCAATGTTATGTATTTGTTTTTTTATTGCAGGGAGTGTAACTGAATTAAATGGAGAATTGTTATCTTAAATAAAGGGGGAAAGATAGTTCAAAGCTCTGCATTTTCATATATATATATATATATATATATATGTGTGTGTGTGTGTGTGTGTGTGTGTTAAAGATGCAACGAATATTCGGCCACTATTCGGTATTCGGCCTGCTCAAATAGACGTTTCTTGATTTAGCCGAATATTCGGTCTTTCCGAATACTGATCATTATTCGGCCGAATAGTTCTGCTACGGTAGAAATGTACAAAAGTAAAGAAATTGGTAGATTTTAAGCATTTAAAATTGCATTATAGTTATTGTAAAAGAACACATTAGTATATAATTTTAATAAATAAAAATAATTTATAAAAAACTACTTTTTTTAAACATTGCTTTTAGGTTTGATACAGTTACAATATTGTATTTTATACTTAGCATTTGCTCACAAATGCTGGCAATAGTTAATTATGATGAAGAATGCGAGACTTTTATTTTGTTTAGTAGCACAGTGGAAGGCAGACTTTGTGTGAGTAAACTGATTTATTGTGAATATTGGGTAAGATAGCAATGGGAAAAGCCTAGAACATATCATGAATATTAAGATAGCATAAGTTATTGGGCTTTTTAAATTAAAAAAATATATTCCAGTTAAATGCATTAAATTTTAATAGATCTTGTAAAAATAGGTATGTAAAAAGCCATAAAATAAAAATATACTTTTATAGCTTTTAAAATGTCTTCATGAAATTATTTGGAGCAAGGTAAACATTCTAAACAATAGTATTCCTTTAATTTGAATTTAGAAATTAGTAAAATAATGCTAATGCTTACCAATTTTATTGCATTCAAAACAATACAGAAACTACATTAATTTTAGGTAGTTCTGGATTCTTAAACAGAATTAAATCATACATCATAGATTATTGTGTGAAATTGGTGTTTTACTTGGTGAGTACTTTTAAAATTTAGAAAATACTTTCTATTACCACGATTTTCTAGAAATTTTAATATTCGGCTTCGGCCTAGGAGAAATTGCCGAATATTCAGATAATTATTATATTCTATTTTTTTAACCGCCTTCACAAAGGAGGAGGTTATATATTCATACCGTATGGATATCGGTTTTTTGTTTGTCCACCCATAACATCTCACAGGATGAGCCGATTTTCAAGATTTTGATTTTTTTTTAATCCATCGAGGGTGGTTGCTCAAACGGAATTTATCATTCAAATGACTAGTTTTTAGTGCCATTCACTCAAAGAAGGTTTGCCTTTTGATATGGATTATTTAAAAATAGAATATTTATGTAAAAAATGGATTTACGCCAAAAATAATAAAATAAAGTCCCTTTCGGAAAAAAATAGAACCGACTGCAAATTATAAATTGCGTTAAAAAGTGAAAACTAATTTAATTCTTTAAACAACATCGATACGATTTTTAAACATAACTTTTGAAGTAGGTGCAAAATCATGATAGGTTTTGATTCATGATTACTTTTGTAATCATGAATAAATTACAAATATAAATGGCCCAGAGCTTATAACAGTTTCAATGTAAAGTAACACATGACGTAATGGTAATTAGGTAATTGTGCGCAGGCTTCAAAAGTTATATTTAAAAATCGTATCGGTGTTGTTAAAGAATTAATTTATTTTTCACTTTTTAGTGCAATTTATAATTTAAAGTCGGTTCTATTTTTTCCAAAAATTATTTTATTTTGATGTACATTATTTATGTATAAGTAATTTTGAAAATCTTAATTATTTTTTAAAAAAATTCTGAACAGTAATTTCTAACCCGGTTAGTTTTATTTATAAACACCACAGGGTTGTGTAAGAAAAACCTGATATGGCACAGCCAACAAAATTATGCCTACATATTAATCGCATGCATGTGTCGTTTCAAAATAAAAGATACGTTTTTAAAAGTTTAAACCTTTATGTATTTCTTACTCCTTAGTTTTAAAGACATTTAAGGACATGAACTAATAAAAATGAACAAACCGATGTCACTATGATGAGTACGACAAATTATTTCTGCGTTTCAAGATAAGAAATTACTTTTTCAATAATGAATGAAAAAATAAAAGCAACAATACTCTTCTACCTTGGTACTAACATGTATGGAAACGTACAAGATCATAGGATTTTTCATCTTAATTTTTCTTAAATTTATTACATCTAGAGATGACAAAAGATATACACAAAATTGAAAAATAAACATAGAAAAAATTACAAGTAAGAAATAATTTTTATTGCTGTACTTTTAGCCTATTTCATTTAAAATCCTCAAGTTGCGCACACCATACGAAACGCGCGAATTGTCAATCAAAAGTTAACTCATGGGGAATCGAGAGTGCTGCGCGAATGGCATGCTGGGTAGAAACCCCGCAAAAATCCTGCTCTTGGGCAGGAGGCAACTAGACCCAGCATTTACCCGGTAAAAAACCGGAATGCGGTGATAAGCAGGGTACAAGCGGGTTATAAGAGTGCCATGTGAACGCGGCTTTTGAGGATTTTGCAAGAATCTTCCACCAGTAATTTTCTAAAATGTTCTTATACATATGGAATCGTAACATTCTCTGAGACTCAAAGAAGCATTTTATGATACTGGTCGTAATTTCCTTACAAAATGGGGTGAGGCTTAAGAGCGTGCGAACCCTGTGCTTTATGAATATTAGGAACAAAAACTAGTACAAACTGCTTTATGCTCTGCCATGCAGTTTGGTGTTTAACTCAAACTTTGTCTTCAAAATGAAACGCTAAGTAAAACTAAGTATTTGAACAGCACAGTGTAAAAACTCTGAAGACAAATTAAAGTTTTGTAGAAACATTTTTGATACTTATAAGCGTTGGGTATACAAAGTCTATTGTTGTATCTAGGGTTTTGTTAGCTGACGCCTTGTCTGACGCGTCGCAAATTCTTAGCTCTTTCGAATATTTCTTTTCCTTCTCTCTCTCTCTCACACACACACTTTTTTTTGAGGAAGGCTCAGACATGTCAGGCAGTTCTTTACCTTCAAAATTCTGGATAGACAGCTGCATATAATAGAAATTTCTATTACTTTGCACAAAGTTTAATCATTACTAGCTGCATATAAGTTTGTAACCCAATGACACCCTCCTGCAAAATGTTCGAAAGCCCCTTAGTCCTCGACTCGGGTCTCTTAAAGTCCCGTGCTTGTGTCCCTATGTTGCTGCCAGTGCTATAAATTATTTTTTATTGACACCAGCAGGTGACAACTTTTTATCTCGAATAGAAACATGTATAATTAGAGAGCATAATGTTATGTTACTAAGAATATGAACTTTCTGAGTTGAGGTTTGTCTAATGTTTTGTTTGAGAGCAAGAGAATGGCTTTGTATGTATGAAAAAGTCATTTTCGGGACATCTTTCCTCATTTATTGTTCACTCTAACCTTAAATCCAATTCCACGAAATATTTTTCCAAGCGTGGACTAAATGTTATTCCCGCCACGAAACTCATCTCCCACACATTTCACGAAATGCAGGAGTTAAAAAACGGTGAACATAGAGCAAAATAATGCACCGCCAGATCTATTTTTCATTGCTTTGAAAGGCATCGCCGAAGTAAGTATGAATTTTTCGCGAAGCCTCCTGGAATATCTTTTTGTTCAATAGGGGGCTTTTGCTACGGATTCTTTTAAGACCGAAGAGTGCTTTTGTGCTTTGCGTCAGTTTTGAATGCACATCATATTGCTCGAAGAGCGACAAAACCCGATATGCTTTGAGACATTTATAAGAAGTGTATCTAAAAGTATAATACTGTGGTCTAAAATTTGAAGCAGCAGGTAACACGTCATGACTCAATTATAAACATTTCTTGCAAAGAGTAATACGAAATGGTCTAAAGTGTTGAGATTCAGAAGAAGACATAACAAATATCAATTTACTGATATTACAAAAACTAAACGGAATGACATAATTTTTTAAAAAAGTCATTTCTAAAAATAAAAATAAACAAATAAAATAAAGTCAAACTTTTGCATTTGGATAGTAAAGTGATAAGATTTAAACAAAGGGTATTTATATGTATAAGGTAGTCAGCTAGAGAAAGCTCGAACTTCAATTTTTTGACATGTTTAAAAAAGTTATTTAACAGCATCTTTAGTACACTTTAATGTGATTTTTTTTCTTCGTTATCACGAAGTTTCTCTTTCTTACATTCGGTAACTTGAAATAGTTTTTTGGCTCAAATTGTTCGCTTCCAGTTTTCCAGTTTTTTTATTATTTCCTACCCCTCAAAATTACGGTTTTCAAGAAAACTATTTTCGGTTTTCCAAAACGCTTTCAAATGATTGCCAAAAAAATTTCCTAATGAACTGGATGTTTAAAAGAGTTTTTAATTTGAAATATTGAACTAACAATGTTTTAAAAATAGATAAAACTTGAATTGTCATTTCATCTTCTACAAGACAGCTTCACAACTTTTCCTGAGACAATCTAAACACTAACTTTTGCAAAAAATGTGAAGCGTGCTTTTACTGAACCGTGATTGGACAAGATCACGAACATATTTCAATTCAATAAATCAATTTCATGTTTGAAAAAAGCAGAGAGAGAAAATGATTCTCATCAAACTGTTCTGTATAGATATTTTTAAAGTGAATTATTGTAAGTATTTATGCTGTGCTCCGTTTTGTATCATGTGCAACTCACTTTTGTCAAAATAATATTCTCTGGACTTTCCATTATCTGAATTTTCGCATTAGTGTTTTTTTCATTGCCTGGAAAAAGAACTTACAATTGCCACAAAATGACGCTTGGGAGCAAATTATGAACAAAGTACTTGAAATGATAAATAAGGTATTTGATCATGAAAATTACTACTCACTCTAAAATGGAATTAAAGCTTGCAGTGTACAGAATCCCTTTTCAGTTCATCAATATTGTCAGATGTATTTTACAGAGATTCTAAAAGGCTAACATTTTGAATTTACTTTTAATTCACAATAATAATAATAATAATAATAATAACAATAATAATATAAATAAACTATTTTTAAAAAAATAAAGAATGAGACTTTTATTCGGTGTTGCTGAGAGGGTTGGGAAGACATAACAAATATCAATTTACTGATATTACAAAAACTAAACAAAACGGAATGACATAATTTAAAAAAAAAGTCACTTCTAAAAATAAAAATAAACAAATAAAATGAAGTCAAAATTTTGAATTTGGATAGTAAAGTGATAAGATTTAAACAAAGGGTATTTATATGTATAATATAAATACCATTGCCCTATGTCGCCAAGGAGCAACGTGGAAGTCCATATTTCACACTCGACGTTCGAGATGTATTTGAAGAAAATGCGCACTGAAAAGAGATTCCCCCTTTCTTCTTGAGGCAGAGATGAAATCGCTAACGGAAAAAGACACGGAAATCTTTTTTTCCCTGTCCCCCTCTCCCCGCTGACGAACTCTCGAGAGTTCTGAAATGTTTTCTCTGTTGGAAAGTCTCAGAATGGATTTCCATTCTGTTTTTCTTCTTTTCACGTGAACTACGCGAATTTTTTCCTCGAGAAGACCGGAATACATTTAAAGCGATCCTGAAAGAATTCCTTGATCCCAAATCGAATTAAGCATCAAAACTCCTCATTATTTTTCACGCATTCGTCTTGTATCTCTTTCAAAGTCATTTGCGAGGGCTCATGTTTTGTACTACCGAGTCCTTTTTTTATCACTGTGTGGAAATTCTGTAATTTAATTTCTTACGTTGTGAATTATTACTTTGTGCAAACTAGAATTCGGGGTAATCAACGCAATGAGGAATAAATTTCACGCAAATTTCCGCCATCCATCTCAGTACCTTTCCCCATATCTCCATCCTTCCAGACTCGTAGGATCAGCGAAAGGAATGTTAATATTACTAATCAGATGTCACTGTAAATCTTTCTGTAACGCACACTAAAAAAATCTAGTTCAATCTTTCAGAAAAAAAAAAACAAAAAAAACAACCAGAAGTTCCGTCTAGAACTATACGAACCTACTTTCCCGTATACACCAAATTCAAATTTATAATCTAGCTATCTCCTTCTCTCTCTTTCTCCTTTAGCTTTAGTTCTTAATTTTTTCAAATATACCTTTTTCAACGGATAATACATATTCATTCACTCATTCATTTTTTCCTTTATTCAGCCATTCATTTTTTCACTCATTCGTTTACTCACTCATGTGTTTATTCATTCATTTACTAAATTCATGTATTTATTCACTCATTCATTTATTCATTGAGAAATATCCTTAAAAATCCCGATAAAAAAAAAATTTATAGGAAAATAGACTCGTTAGTTCTGGATGAACTTTCTATTTGTTCATGTTCTACGTTATAAGAGCTTTCCGATAAAGTTTGTTCCAAGCAAATCGGTCCGTTAGATCAGGATTTATATAGGGTTGAAATTTCCCCGTAAGCTCTGTGTTAATTTTTTGAACTGTTCAAAAATGAACAAAAACTGTTCAAATTGATATTTCATGCCAAGAGCTTCTTCCAGTAAGCTTGTTCATTGGAACATGGATCTTGTACCCAGAGTTCACATCATTTGCTTCATTTTCGCCCATAGGCGCTAATGTTAAATTTTTTTGAACTGTTCAAAATTGAACGAAAAATTGTTCGAATCAAAAAAGTAAAGTATGGAAATGAGATGTCCTCGCCGAGATCTTTCGAATGCAAAACGAATTTTTTGAATCGGACTATTCGTTCAAAAGTTATTAGAGGGGGGGGGGGGACACAGACCGACAGACACACATTTTCCCCCATCTCAAAACCCTACTTTCAAATTTTTTATTTTTCAATCTTTATTTAATAACTTCACTTTTTTTTTTGACTTTTCTTTATTTTTAACGATATTTTTACGATACATTAAGCCTTCTTTCATGCTCTATTATTATTATTTTTTAATATTTACGGGAAAGTAGGCTAAAAAAAGGTAAAATTTAGCTGCACCCAACATTTGGTGCTAAAGTTGAACCATTATAATGATTTCTAGTTTCGCATGAAACTAGGAAAGCAACACCATTATAAAGGTTCAACCTAGTCCCAAACGTTGGTTGCAGCTAAATGTCACCATGTTTTCCATTTTTTGGTGAAAGGTTGAACTAGATTTTTTTTTACAGTGTACAGAATATAATTTCTGTCTGTGTCTTATATAGAATATTATTGGCAGAAGCTGCAGAACATTACTCTTTCAATGTGGGGATTGTTTCTAAATTGAAAAAGACTAAAATTTTCTGGGGGCAGAATATTAATTTCAAGGAAATTAATAAGTAATTTGCAACAAAGTTTTAGGAGACTAAAGACTTTCAATGCAATTACTTCCTAGAATATAATAAATGGCCTTATCACATGACCAATCTAGAAATATGCTAGTTGAGAAATTCTTCGAGAACGAGACATTCCCCTACATTTAAAATTTGGAGAATAATCGTGAATATTCTTTTTTATCTTAAAAGAAAATGAGAACTTATAAATATAATTATTATTCTGAAATATTATTCATTTCTTATAATCAAAACACGGGTGCTCAATTTTTTTTTTGCTTTTACACATGTTATAGTGGTAATTTTTACTCAATAAAAATTTTCTCTGTGTTCGTAAGAGAATTTTTGAAACTAGCAGACGCTTTGTAATCAAACGGTTGTAAAAAATCTTTGAATCCTAAAAAATATAGCAAAAGTGATTAAGAGACTTTGTTCTATTTTGTATCTCAATACATTAACAAAATGTACATGTTCAATTGATCTCCAGTATTGGACACGCTTTCATCCTCACCAGAAAACCTTACTATGCATAAGTATCACACATTTCTTTCCAACCGAGGGTGAGTGTCATTTTATCGACTTTATGACAAGTGCAATTTTCTACTGTCAACAGTTCATTCCATTTTGATTTAAAACATCCCTCTTATAGATTTAAAAACATTGTTCAATATTTCGAAATAAACAGTACTTTCAAGCGTCAAGTTCGTTAAGAGCAATTTTTTGACAGTCAGGCTTGGTTTTTTTTGTTTGTTTTTTTTAAAGTAGAACCCTTTTAATACCAATTAAAAAAAAAGTAAAAAAAAGTGAGAAAGTTTCAGCTCAAAAAAAAAAAAAAAGTTTGAATATAGCCACATTTTCCCTCAGAAAAAACCTCAAACATTACCTTTTTATTAATGTAATATAGTTACTCATTTTAAATAATCAATATTTAATATGTAGTGCTAGTATTTTAAAGTATAATTATAATATATTTCACTGAACTTTAAATCATTCGTTCACATCAAAAATGTGAAATTAGACTTTTTAAAAAATATGATACATGAATCCTCGAATATTCTCTTTTATGAGAATATTCCACAGAAGATTATTCTAGGTTATAACCTGGAATTTCTATTATCTGCATCTCTCTCTCTAGTATCCCTATCTCTCTAGTTCTTTACCCAAATGGCACATGTAATTCGAATTTAATTTTTCTGATGGACCACACTTAACTAGCACTGTCAAACCTGATTTTGTGCGGTTTTTTTTCTACGCGATTATTTTTATTTATGTGATTTTTTTTGCGCGTTTTTTTCTTTATTTAATACAATTTCCTTTTTTTATGCGGTAGTCAAACATTGGTTTCGTACGGTCTTTTTAAAAGTGATTTTTTAATGTGATTTGTTTTGTGCAATTTCTCTTTTATATGCGGTATATGAATGATTACCAACGATGTTGCATTACTATAACACCGCTGTAATGTTTTCTATCAGCATCCACATGTATACTGATACAATGTATGTACTTATTGCGTCACCCAATTTCAATGTATTACACCAGGTCTAGTTTAGCTCTGACTATTTGAACTCCGATGTCGAAACTGCAAACGATTTCAATGTCTAACAAGAAGTTCCGTCTAGAAATATACGAGCCTACTTTCCCGTATACACCAGCTTCAAATTTATATTCTAGCTATCTCTCTCTCTCTCTTTCTCGTTTAGCTTAAGTTTTTAATTGCTTGAGATATGCCTTTTTCAACGGTTAATACGTATTCATTCAATCATTCATTTATTCAGTTATTCATGTATTTATTCACTCAGTTATTAATTCCTTCTTTTGCTTATTGATTTAATCATGCATAATTCAAAAATATTCTTGAAATCTCGAACAAAATATTTCATAGGAAAATAGGTTCGTTAGTTCTGGATAAACTTTCTATATGCACATGTTCTACGTCATAAGAGCTTTCCGATAAAGTTTGTTCTAAGCAAATCGGTCCGTTAGATCATGATTTATATAGGATTGAAATTTCCCCGTAGGCGCTATGTTAATTTTTTTTAACTGTTCAAAAATGAACAAAAATTGTTCAAATCGATATTTCACGCCAAGAACTTCTTCCAGTGAGCTTGTTCATTGGAACTTGGTTCTTGTACCCAGAGTTTACATAATTTGCTTCATTTTCGCCCATAGGCGCTAATGTTAAATTTTTTTGAACTGTTCAAAACTGAACAAAAAATTGTTCAAATCAAAAAGTAAAACATGGAAATGAGATGTCCTCGCCGAGATCTTTTGAATGCAAAAAGAATTTTTTGAATCGGACAATTCGTTCAAAAGTTATTAGGGGGGGGGGACAGACCTGCAGACAGACAGACAGACCGACAGACACACTTTTTCCCCCATCTCAATACCCTACTTTCAAAATTTTTAATTTTCAATCTTTATTTAACTACTTAACTTATTTTTGACTTTTCTTGATTTGTAACGATATTTTCACATACATTAAGCCATCTTTCATGCTTTATTATTATTTTTTTTAACTTTTACGGCAAAGTAGGCTGAAAAAGGGATTATAAAAGCAGATTTGAAACTAGCATAATACATATAACAAATCTGAAAAGACAGTAACAGAAATATAATTTCACGTTAATTTAAAGCACAAATGAGCATTAAAACGCATTAACGTGAAATTATATTTCTATTACTGTTTACTTGCACAAAGTTAAATTATTAAAATCTGAAAAGAGTTTGAAATTCCAAAAAAAGCGTCCTGACTCTCAGGACGTTTTCAAGCAGATTGTCGGCCTTGTCGCAAAAACGTATCACCAAATTCATAGTAGCAAAAACTAAACTAACTTTAATATTTTCAAGTAACAAAAGCGATGAACCAGTTCACCAAAATAAGTGCGTTTTGGACTACGCCGCGGTATTGGTAGGGCTAAACTATGTGCGTTTTGAAAATTCTTCGATTTTTAAAATGAAACATTGAATTTTTAAAAAATATTTTCATGGTAATTTAGTTATTTAGTTTGTTCCGAAGTCACCTATTAGGCGTCTCACTTTTCTTCCGATAGACTGCTGTCCATCCAAAAAAAAAGGGCGAGAGATGTAAACGCCAAAGTAATTGAGATTTAAGTAGTGTCAGTGATGGGTGATCGAAAATGGCAACCCTCTTTGAAGCGAGGAAGACGAGAAAATCAGTAATGAGTGCTACCTTCATGCCTTTAAATAACCGGAATTCATTGATTTCTGTATAAAAGGAACCAACTTATGTCTAGCTTTCATTTATCTCATAAAAAGTCGACCTGAAAGGTAAGACACATTTTATCTAGAAGTTTATCGTATCCCGTTAACGCCAAATAAATTTAAAAACAAAATCCGAACGTGATTGCGGTTTAGTTTGGGAAGTATTATCATTGCTCGGTTAAAACTTTCCGGCCCGTAAAAGTTTTTCTTTTATCTCTGTAGTACATCTTGAGGCAACTATCTGACAGAAAAAATGTTAAGCTCCAGAATGGGACCAAAACAACCTTAAAATTAAATAAATATGCTAAAAGCTTCGATTTTCCCCTCAAAGTTGCTCTTCCCAATAGTTGTAAGATTTTGTGGAGCAGACTATATAGAGCCGCATTTCTTATTTCGCTTTTTCAGCCAGAAAATAATTAGATTAAGGTCAAGAAATCCGATAACTTCCCTTGGGGCAGGTTGAGGCGCATCCTGGAGGGGCACATGCCCCGCCGGAATCATGGCTCCTTTCTTGCATTCATAATGAAACTGGGTCGGTGCATTAAAAATGCAGGAGATTAGATCGCTCGGAAGGGGGAGTTCTTTCTCATAAGAGGGAAGATGAATTTCGTCGTTTTTTTTCAAATAATTTCTGTAAGAACTGCGCAGTGCTGTAGTCATAAAAGTTGCAGACGATATACTGTATATACATTTTTTAAAAATGAGAGGGTAATAAGCTTAAATAATCGAAATTTTACAGACACCGAAGTAAATGTCACTTCCGCTATCGATGTACTAGTCAACGAACTGGATTCTGTAATCTTCTGCTACACTCTCCTCACTCTCAGAAATAGAATCGTCGCTTTTGAGGACTTTTCAATCGTCAAGAAAATTTCGTCATTTACAACGATACTTTCCTCGCGCGATCACGTGACTTAAAAAACTTACTACACAAATTTCGCCAATTTGACGAAAGGTTTACTCGGAGCATTTTTCACGAAGCCATTTCGTCAAATACGACGAAAGTTTCGTGAGATTTGAGCATGCGTTTCTGAGCGTGCTGTAATCATATGTTTTCAACTACATCCAAATTACTATTAACTACCTTATCCTAGGAAAAGAGAATCTAACGAACCGAAATCATATTAATATATACTAAATATTTTATTCATGAATGCATAAGTATAATTAGCTACCAGCTATTTCTATGCCATTCTTGTAATAAATTGCAAACTTTGTCTTTTCTTTCGGATTTAACTTTTCGGATAATAGCTTTTTCTTCATGCAAATCTCTCTTGAAAAATACAATAAGAGATAGAAAAAAAGAAATAGACGGGTAATTTGGCTAAAATGCAATTGTAAAGATTTTCCAAAAAATGCATTCTTATGTTATAGGGCGCAGTGATATGTGCAATGGAAGTTCCCATTATTGAACGTTTTTTAAGGCTGTCGAATCGCGTCAGTGTATTATGCGACACTTCTTTTTGTAGTTATGATTTGACAAAGCACTAAAATAAAATAATAAAATATCAAACATTAAAAAGCAGAAGCTATACGTTATTTTTTCAAAATAAACCAGAAATAAAAGAACACTGTTTCAGAAACGTGATATTAGTCTATGCATTGTAAAACATGGTTATCAGAAACATTAATATAAGATGAGGAAATGTGAAAAAAAATGAGCATTAACCAGTAAACCGTTTCCTAAATTGAAAAGAAAAGGGCCTCTAACCGTTAGGCCGAAATTTGCCTGGAAGTTGTTTTTCTTACAACACTTCCACCCCCTTGCATGGGCGTGTCCAAAATTTCACGTCTGACAATCAAAGCACCTGCTGAATAGAAGCGCACTTTGAAGAAGGAATGTCCCCTTCCCATTCATGGATGGATTGTGGGGTTTCTCTCCTGGGTACAATGGTCATTCACGGATGAACTGACCACAAACGAGTTTTCAAACATGTTTTGGAAGCAGCTAAAACGGAGATTTCATTAGTTATTTGCTCAGGTTTCGGAGTTGCTATATCTCGTTATTTAATTTTTTTTACGTATTACCATAACCCTATACAACATGTCAATTTTTCTAATATTTGAAAGTCAAAATTTGCAGTAAAAGAATGACGTTAAGTGAAATATCTATGCAACTCACCTATTACTTCACAGATAAAATATGCTAGATTTAGAAAAATAAGAAAACAAATTTGAATATTTAATTATTGCAGAATTGCGAACATTTATATGAAAAGCGATGACAATGGTTCAATTCATTAAAACATACTTTTTTAACACCATATAGTAATTTTAATATTTTCTGATGAATCGGGGTTGTTCTATGAATAACAACTAGTCTGAAATATAAATTAAGAAAGAAAAAGGAAAAGAAAAGCAAAAAAAGAGCAAAATATCTAGAATTTTGTTTTAATCCTACCTTAAGCTCAAATTTGGCATCGATATGAATTTTAAGAAATCATATGTAACGGAGTCTTGACAGCTGAAAATATGAATATAGATACTCGTATAACGCATTACAAAAGATTTAAAACTTATTTGAGGCACTTGTAAATTAGGAACATCTTGGTAAAAAACAGTTATTCACATCTTAGTATTTTGATACAATGGCGTGCCAAGACTATTTAAATATCGCCCCCCCCCCCCTCCAGGTTTTCTCTCACAGGAAAAATAAGATTTATTCCTTCTACTTATGTTCAAAAAAACTTCATCATAAAGTATAAATGATTGTATCTAAACTATGTACAAAAAAAAAAGTCTTTGTTGTCTCTGAAATCAGAGAGCAAAGGTTCCATGTGTGTCACGTGTTTTGAGCCGTGTGTGAAGAGGAAGGGAAAGCATTCTATACACGAGATTCCCCTCCCTGTAATATTTACAAAATTGATAAAATTTATTTATGATCTGAACAATTTTAAACAGGAGAAATTAGATTGATGTAGTGTATTCCTTAGTTTTTACCACGTTGTAAATCTGAACTACAACAATAATTAAATACTAATATTAAATATCGCTTCCTTTTTTTATAATAGCGATATGTACTTTCCAAAATTAATTCTTTACGCCACTGCGGTTTTATGTGTTCCTTGGTAATACACCTTTTAAAAATGAACTAACTTTCTACAGTGTTATGTTTTGACGGTAAGATTGCGGTAAGAAAATTCACTGTAAAAAGTTAGTTCATTTTCAACTTACCAAGGCGGAGGGTGGGATATGTAAGTTCCCCCCCCCCCCCTCCCATCTTTGGTTCGAAGCCATATTGTCAGTTCCAGTACAAGAACTGCTATGACTAAAGAATAAAATTCTGGTTGATCCACTAATTTTTGCTAATATCTCCTGAACTAAACGTTTGAGGCATTTTCTTTTTGGTTTTATCAGTTATTAGAAAGCAACTTTTTGTTAGGATCCCTTTTTTATTTCCAAAAAGATGCTGGTGTGATTGTCTGCTTTCATATATTTGTATGGCATGCTTTATGAGTAATGTGACCATATTTTTAAAACTAACACTCAGGACGTGTAACGGGGAGGGAGCATACATATATTTTCCAGAGGTTTTGTATAGCACACAAACGAAAGAATTCCAGATTTGACACACGAAATAAATTGACATGAGATACCCCCCCCCCCCTTTCTCCCCGAATTCACCTTTGTTTTCGCCTCCTTTCAAATATAGATATCTACCCACCTTGTATCTTGCGGGAAAACCAACGCAAATTAAACATAGAGTAAAAAGTCAAAATTTCAACATTTCATTTCATTTGGCGGATTTTGAGTAAATTATAATGAGAAACGTAGGGGGACGAACTCTTGGCTTTTTCTCTTGATTACAGATGAAGATCAACGATCAACATGCAATAAATGGTTTATTAATGAAAAATATTTGTTTGTTTATGACGTCATTGCGTTTTTTGACAATGAACTTCCACAAAAATCACCATGTGAAAAAAATTTGGTGTATTTATATATTTCTCGTTTGGAGTACAAGCAGGGCTTTGGTGGGGCATGTGCCCCGTGGGACAGTGAGAAAGGGCGGAACGTCTAGTCACTGTATATATGATTGGCCCATTACATATTTTCAATGAGCCTTTTCGAGATAAAACACCGTAAAATAGGGCGAATCGAAACACTTTTCACTTTTCAAGGTTAACAAAAAGGAACTGGTGATTTTTTATTTTTATTTCGTTTTTATATTCTATTCTTAATGTACCGCATTTCAATAAAATATCTTGACATTTTTCTAAATTTAATTTCTCTTAATTTAACATGACATAATATAATATATATATATATATATTATATTCATATAAAATTATTTATATTTTTAAGTTATAAATTTTCAGTTAGCTGAGCGCAAAATCCCACCAGCTTAATTTCTTTATTTTTTGGCTAGGTTTCAGGATTAGTTGCTCCACAAATGGCCCGGCAGAACCGAAAAGTATCAAACATATACAATACATATATATATATATATGGGGAGGATAGAAAAGGTGGAAGGAGGAAAATTTGTACCTTGTACTATTTTCGTCAAAAGTTTCAGGATACTAGGATAAAACTTTATGTTCTGACAATGGATGTAAAATGTCAAATTATTCTGATTTTTTTTTTTTTTTTTTCTGTTAGTTGTCAGTTATTTAGCTGCAAATTGAATGAATTTTACATGATGTCTGAGACTGATAGCATTGAGGAGAGCTCGTATGGTAACATTCTTGGTTATTCTGGTTTTCGTTACTAAGAGGGAAGAGCACAGACGATAATCTGGAGCATTGTTCGATCAGCTCATACTCTGCCTCACACACATATATATATCGACACAATAGGCATATACATAGTACATAGACATATATATATCGACTAGCGAAGTCGTATTAAGTGAATTTACGGTTATAACGTCCAATCCGCTGCTCTTTCGGGGGGGGGGGATGCATTTTAGCAGTTTATTTATAAGGAAGTAAAAGTTACTTTTACCGATGTAAAATAGAGAGTTGCTGCATGCAGAAAAAAAAAAGATAAACACAAAACAGCAAGAAACACGGAACAAAAGGCAACCATTCTTGAAACCCGCTTTATCTGCGCTTCGTTCCTTTTGAAACTCCTGCATGTGTATTTTTTACCGCCCCACTAAGGGCTCAAGAGCCGCATTTCTTATTTCGCTTTTTCAGCCAGAAAATAATTAGATTAAGGTCAAGAAATCCGATAACTTCCCTTGGGGCAGGTTGAGGCGCATCCTGGAGGGGCACATGCCCCGCCGGAATCATGGCTCCTTTCTTGCATTCATAATGAAACTGGGTCGGTGCATTAAAAATGCAGGAGATTAGATCGCTCGGAAGGGGGAGTTCTTTCTCATAAGAGGGAAGATGAATTTCGTCGTTTTTTTTCAAATAATTTCTGTAAGAACTGCGCAGTGCTGTAGTCATAAAAGTTGCAGAGGGTATACTGTATAAAATTTTTTTTAAAAATGAGAGGGTAATAAGCTTAAATAATCGAAATTTTACAGACACCGAAGTAAATGTCACTTCCGCTATCGATGTACTAGTCAACGAACTGGATTCTGTAATCTTCTGCTACACTCTCCTCACTCTCAGAAATAGAATCGTCGCTTTTGAGGACTTTTCAATCGTCAAGAAAATTTCGTCATTTACAACGATACTTTCCTCGCGCGATCACGTGACTTAAAAAACTTACTACACAAATTTCGCCAATTTGACGAAAGGTTTACTCGGAGCATTTTTCACGAAGCCATTTCGTCAAATACGACGAAAGTTTCGTGAGATTTGAGCATGCGTTTCTGAGCGTGCTGTAATCATATGTTTTAAACTACATCCAAATTACTATTAACTACCTTATCCTAGGAAAAGAGAATCTAACGAACCGAAATCATATTAATATATACTAAATATTTTATTCATGAATGCATAAGTATAATTAGCTACCAGCTATTTCTATGCCATTCTTGTAATAAATTGCAAACTTTGTCTTTTCTTTCGGATTTAACTTTTCGGATAATAGCTTTTTCTTCATGCAAATCTCTCTTGAAAAATACAATAAGAGATAGAAAAAAAGAAATAGACGGGTAATTTGGCTAAAATGCAATTGTAAAGATTTTCCAAAAAATGCATTCTTATGTTATAGGGCGCAGTGATATGTGCAATGGAAGTTCCCATTATTGAACGTTTTTTAAGGCTGTCGAATCGCGTCAGTGTATTATGCGACACTTCTTTTTGTAGTTATGATTTGACAAAGCACTAAAATAAAATAATAAAATATCAAACATTAAAAAGCAGAAGCTATACGTTATTTTTTCAAAATAAACCAGAAATAAAAGAACACTGTTTCAGAAACGTGATATTAGTCTATGCATTGTAAAACATGGTTATCAGAAACATTAATATAAATGAGGAAATGTGAAAAAAAATGAGCATTAACCAGTAAACCGTTTCCTAAATTGAAAAGAAAAGGGCCTCTAACCGTTAGGCCGAAATTTGCCTGGAAGTTGTTTTTCTTACAACACTTCCACCCCCTTGCATGGGCGTGTCCAAAATTTCACGTCTGACAATCAAAGCACCTGCTGAATAGAAGCGCACTTTGAAGAAGGAATGTCCCCTTCCCATTCATGGATGGATTGTGGGGTTTCTCTCCTGGGTACAATGGTCATTCACGGATGAACTGACCACAAACGAGTTTTCAAACATGTTTTGGAAGCAGCTAAAACGGAGATTTCATTAGTTATTTGCTCAGGTTTCGGAGTTGCTATATCTCGTTATTTAATTTTTTTTTCGTATTACCATAACCCTATACAACATGTCAATTTTTCTAATATTTGAAAGTCAAAATTTGCAGTAAAAGAATGACGTTAAGTGAAATATCTATGCAACTCACCTATTACTTCACAGATAAAATATGCTAGATTTAGAAAAATAAGAAAACAAATTTGAATATTTAATTATTGAAAAATTGCGAACATTTATATGAAAAGCGATGACAATGGTTCAATTCATTAAAACATACTTTTTTAACACCATATAGTAATTTTAATATTTTCTGATGAATCGGGGTTGTTCTATGAATAACAACTAGTCTGAAATATAAATTAAGAAAGAAAAAGGAAAAGAAAAGCAAAAAAAGAGCAAAATATCTAGAATTTTGTTTTAATCCTACCTTAAGCTCAAATTTGGCATCGATATGAATTTTAAGAAATCATATGTAACGGAGTCTTGACAGCTGAAAATATGAATATAGATACTCGTATAACGCATTACAAAAGATTTAAAACTTATTTGAGGCACTTGTAAATTAGGAACATCTTGGTAAAAAACAGTTATTCACATCTTAGTATTTTGATACAATGGCGTGCCAAGACTATTTAAATATCCCCCCCCCCCCCCCTCCAGGTTTTCTCTCACAGGAAAAATAAGATTTATTCCTTCTACTTATGTTCAAAAAAACTTCATCATAAAGTATAAATGATTGTATCTAAACTATGTACAAAAAAAAAGTCTTTGTTGTCTCTGAAATCAGAGAGCAAAGGTTCCATGTGTGTCACGTGTTTTGAGCCGTGTGTGAAGAGGAAGGGAAAGCATTCTATACACGAGATTCCCCTCCCTGTAATATTTACAAAATTGATAAAATTTATTTATGATCTGAACAATTTTAAACAGGAGAAATTAGATTGATGTAGTGTATTCCTTAGTTTTTACCACGTTGTAAATCTGAACTACAACAATAATTAAATACTAATATTAAATATCGCTTCCTTTTTTTATAATAGCGATATGTACTTTCCAAAATTAATTCTTTACGCCACTGCGGTTTTATGTGTTCCTTGGTAATACACCTTTTAAAAATGAACTAACTTTCTACAGTGTTATGTTTTGACGGTAAGATTGCGGTAAGAAAATTCACTGTAAAAAGTTAGTTCATTTTCAACTTACCAAGGCGGAGGGTGGGATATGTAAGTTCCCCCCCCCCCCTCCCATCTTTGGTTCGAAGCCATATTGTCAGTTCCAGTACAAGAACTGCTATGACTAAAGAATAAAATTCTGGTTGATCCACTAATTTTTGCTAATATCTCCTGAACTAAACGTTTGAGGCATTTTCTTTTTGGTTTTATCAGTTATTAGAAAGCAACTTTTTGTTAGGATCCCTTTTTTATTTCCAAAAAGATGCTGGTGTGATTGTCTGCTTTCATATATTTGTATGGCATGCTTTATGAGTAATGTGACCATATTTTTAAAACTAACACTCAGGACGTGTAACGGGGAGGGAGCATACATATATTTTCCAGAGGTTTTGTATAGCACACAAACGAAAGAATTCCAGATTTGACACACGAAATAAATTGACATGAGATACCCCCCCCCCCCTTTCTCCCCGAATTCACCTTTGTTTTCGCCTCCTTTCAAATATAGATATCTACCCACCTTGTATCTTGCGGGAAAACCAACGCAAATTAAACATAGAGTAAAAAGTCAAAATTTCAACATTTCATTTCATTTGGCGGATTTTGAGTAAATTATAATGAGAAACGTATGGGGACGAACTCTTGGCTTTTCCTCTTGATTACAGATGAAGATCAACGATCAACATGCAATAAATGGTTTATTAATGAAAAATATTTGTTTGTTTATGACGTCATTGCGTTTTTTGACAATGAACTTCCACAAAAATCACCATGTGAAAAAAATTTGGTGTATTTATATATTTCTCGTTTGGAGTACAAGCAGGGCTTTGGTGGGGCATGTGCCCCGTGGGACAGTGAGAAAGGGCGGAACGTCTAGTCACTGTATATATGATTGGCCCATTACATATTTTCAATGAGCCTTTTCGAGATAAAACACCGTAAAATAGGGCGAATCGAAACACTTTTCACTTTTCAAGGTTAACAAAAAGGTAACTGATGATTTTTTATTTTTATTTCGTTTTTATATTCTATTCTTAATGTACCGCATTTCAATAAAATATCTTGACATTTTTCTAAATTTAATTTCTCTTAATTTAACATGACATAATATAATATATATATATATATATTATATACATATAAAATTATTTATATTTTTAAGTTATAAATTTTCAGTTAGCTGAGCGCAAAATCCCACCAGCTTAATTTCTTTATTTTTTGGCTAGGTTTCAGGATTAGTTGCTCCACAAATGGCCCGGCAGAACCGAAAAGTATCAAACATATACAATACATATATATATATATATGGGGAGGATAGAAAAGGTGGAAGGAGGAAAATTTGTACCTTGTACTATTTTCGTCAAAAGTTTCAGGATACTAGGATAAAACTTTATGTTCTGACAATGGATGTAAAATGTCAAATTATTCTGATTTTTTTTTTTTTTTTGCTGTTAGTTGTCAGTTATTTAGCTGCAAATTGAATGAATTTTACATGATGTCTGAGACTGATAGCATTGAGGAGAGCTCGTATGGTAACATTCTTGGTTATTCTGGTTTTCGTTACTAAGAGGGAAGAGCACAGACGATAATCTGGAGCATTGTTCGATCAGCTCATACTCTGCCTCACACACATATATATATCGACACAATAGGCATATACATAGTACATAGACATATATATATCGACTAGCGAAGTCGTATTAAGTGAATTTACGGTTATAACGTCCAATCCGCTGCTCTTTCGGGGGGGGGGGATGCATTTTAGCAGTTTATTTATAAGGAAGTAAAAGTTACTTTTACCGATGTAAAATAGAGAGTTGCTGCATGCAGAAAAAAAAATGATAAACACAAAACAGCAATTAACACGGAACAAAAGGCAACCATTCTTGAAACCCGCTTTATCTGCGCTTCGTTCCTTTTGAAACTCCTGCATGTGTATTTTTTACCGCCCCACTAAGGGCTCAAAAATGACTTTGCTAGGGTATGTTTTATCTGTTGTTACAGAAAGTATTGAACAAAAATTCATGCATTTGACAGGATAATCCCTATGGCTTCCACACACTATCACTATTTTCTGGAAAATCATCTTGATTTCTGGTTCCCACTACTTCTCATTATTTCATTTGCTTTCAGCGAAAATTATTAAGAGAAGTGCTCCTTCCCGGAAAAAATAAATACTAAACCAAAAAGGAATTAGTTTTTAGACTCCCATCTTCTGATTTTGCATCTGATTTTTTTGGAGTTTAGCAATTCTTTTTCTTCTTTTTATCATGAAATGCTTCATTTCGTTTTTGTGGGCTCAGAATGTCTGGTGGAAGTACTCAAAAACGTTAGGCAGGTCTGCTCACCAGAGGGCGGGGGGGGGGGGGGGGGGTCATGGCGCAAAATGCGTCATTTTAATTTTAAAGGGTTTGATTTTAGGAGGTTTTAGACGATTTTAGGAGGTCATTAGCAGAGTCCGACAAAAATGTTAAAATCTTAGGAGCCAGGGAAAATTTTTCAAGGGCCAGCTATAATATTTTCATTTGCGAGCATAGTAGCCACCTGAAAAACTAGTCGCTGGGACGTGTCGGACCCTGGTCATTAGTTTTGGGACTCCTTGTTTTTTTTGAAGGGTGGTGATGCGCTATCGCTTTTAGATATATATATGTGTGTGTGTTTGTATGTGTTTCTGTCTGCCTACATGTATATTAATACAGCGTCTTATACGAAAAATATGCGAGTCCGTTGTTCAAGATGCAGCTGCTAATGGAGCAATCCGAATAGAATAAAGGTGTTTGCGACTCTGAAGGTTGGATAGTTACTGGTATCCTCTCAGTATATATGCCCAGACAAACCTGGGTTTACGTCCCCTTTCTGGGCACCTAGTCAGAAAAGAACAATCACACGTAAAATATCAGAGAAAGAGAATTCTCTTTAATATGGGATGTTAAAAATTGTAAAAAGAAAAGAAAAGGAAGGCAGTCAATCACATTCCACCTCATCAGACTCTCTGGAGCTTCAGGACTCCTAATTTTTTTTTTTCGTAACCAATCAGTATCGACATCATTAAAATTTTATTTCTTTCATGTTATACACATATACATACACACCTTGAAAGAGGTAAACACAGGAATAAATTAAAAGCGTGTGTGTGTTTCTAAAAATAACTAAAAAAAAAAAAAAATGGGAGGGGGACAAAAGCAGTTTTTTTCCCCAAATATTAGGAATACGGGAAAACTTAAGCAAAATTAGGAAACTTATGCGTTTATTTATCCCGTTTTGTGTTGTGTTTTTTTTTTTTTTTTAACTGTTGAACTTTTTTTAAAATTTACATTGCGGACTAAAAAATACAGATTGGGACGATAAACAATCTTCCCAATCTGTATATTTCCTTTATTTGTGCTATATTTTATACCTACAAAGGAATTAAGTATAGGTTTCATTTATACTCTACTCCTCCGGCTTCAACGGTTGGTATTTCAGTTTAATGTTTCTTGAGCCTTCAAAACCCCGCACGAAACTAAAAATGACAAAACAAAAAATCTTTCTAGTGATAAGTGTGTTGTCGAATGTGACGTCGGGGAACGGCATCACCACAGCTTTTATTTTATATCAAGCCCCCACCTTTTCACTATTGCATCTCAATCGCCCCTTACTTATTTATGTTCGCAGCTGTAAGAGTCCTCCCCCCACTTTCCCCTACCTAGGACTATGCCATTTTGCTAGCTGAGTTAATTTTACTTTCCAGTTCTGAATGTACGTAATATATATTTACAGGAGGGGGGGGGGGGTCATGGCGCAGACTTCATCTTTTAAAATTTTCATTTGTATATCAATGGCTACAATTCAGGGCGGGTGTATTTCTCAGATCCGGTAGGAAGTCTCCCACCTGCGGAAAGTTCAAAAATTTTCGATGAAAACGCGAAAATCCGCTGTTTTCACTTTTATGTAATGTTTCCAATATTATTATTATCAAAACAGGAAAAAAACACATTTTGGTTATAAAGTATATAGATAGTCAAATAATAAATGTTATTGTTGTTTTCCCTTCCAAAAAAATTGCAATCTTCTCCATATACTGTATAAAGCTTGGTGGGGAGCCTCCCCTGCACTTAAAAATGCGAATTTTAACCCTCCTATGCATATGTATATATTTCTTGATTGATTAATATCATTAAGAGATTAATAATAAACACTGAAATTTAAGTATTATTCTATTTTTGCTTCTATTTCTTTAAATCGTCGTTATGGTAAAAAGGGAAAATTAAGTTCAAAATTGATCTATATTATAGGCCCGCAATTATATTAAGTATATATATTCGAACCATAACATTTGCGTTTTTCCGAAATAATTGCATTTTTTACTCAGATAACATCGAAAACCTGAACCTCCAGGCAATTTATTTGGAGCCCTTTATATTAGAAGTTCAGCAGATGTAATATATTTCATTTGAATAAATTTTAATTGCAATTTCTCTTGCGATTTGTGCGAAATATTCACTAAATAATGGTTGCATCATTAATTTGCTAAGTAAAATTGAATCAGCAGATAATTTGATGAAAATAGTTTTAAAAACACTCGATATGAATGAAAGTAACATCGTTTGTACTCTCATACAAAGAAGCATGCAGCTTAGGAAAAAAGACCCACGTGGAAACGGGCCATCAAAGGTGAAGCTCATCGATGTGGAAATGAGCCATCAGGGACTTGGGGATCACAGACCAGCAAAAGAAAGGAGGTAGATTGACAGCGGCCGCATTCAAATGATGCCCCTTCTTGTACTTCCAAGCTTTGTGGTTCCGCAAAAAGGGGAAAAGTACTCTTGAGGGAAGAATATGCGTTGTAAGAAAGCCCAATGTTCTGGCTAGTTTTCCTCGGGCTGGCCACCCGAAAAGCCAACCCGAGCTCAGCTCGTTTGAAACGGTTTGCTGGTTAAATATTGATAATAATTTGAACTAAAATGCAGAGTTTACCTAATTTTCGATTAATTTGAAATTTCTGATAATTCAGTGCGCGGACTATTTGTTTCGGATAATCCCTATTATAGTATACGATACCAAATAATAGAATTTTCGGATGAAGCTTTCAATGAGAACAGACACTTTAATCGATGATTTGTCTGAAGAAAATTAATCGATTCCAATTTTATCAGATAATTCAAACTGTTACAAGTCCCAAAACTTTTTATAAATGCAAAGTTAGTTTGTGAGTTATCTGTATATTTTTAGATAAATTATTAATGAGATAAATGAAAGTAAATTAAATAAAGATAACTTTTGTTTTCAAAGATGTTTCATACCATCTTTGAGCTCACAAGTTGGAATTAATGGCGAAAGTTTGTCATTAATTAGAATTAGTTTCGGTGTTGATTAAATCGAATTTTTGATAGACGAATTTGAAGTGATGTTGAAATAAAAATTAAGTGTTAGTGTTCTTTTATTTTTTGATGAAACTCTCATAAAGATTGAAATAAAATATAAATAATGAAATAAAATCGTATGCATCGCTGATTTGTTGCAATAGAGGCACAGCTCGAAACATTATAATTTTTGAGTTAATACTACAGTAAAACCTTTTAAAAGGTATCCGAACACGTTCGGAGCACTTTTTTAGAAAAACTATGTTTAGAAACATTGTTATTATTTTTTCGATGTAGTTGCAGTAAAAATCAGAAATTAACTAACATTTTAAAAAAATATTCATGCAAAATTTTATAAAACTTGTAATTATTAGTAAAATTTTAAACGAAAAATCCAAAATTTTGAAAAATGCTACAAATTATATTTTTGAATTTAACAAAACAAAAATAACTCAAAATTAACTTACTGACACTCATCTAGGGCATATACCAACAATTTTGAGGATATATTGTAAAGAAAATTTTTTAGAGCTCATCGAAGCATTAATAGTAAGATTTTTGGCAAATTTGCTACTTCGATACTTCATAGACGGACCATAAATAGCAAACTATTGCAGTTATGATTAAGATTTTGTTATATGCCCTAGCAGCCAATATAGAGATACAGTGTGCCAAGTTTCATAAAAATAGGATGAGTATATTTTGAGTTATCATTTTTGAAACGAGCAAATTTTACGTAAAAACTCATTTTGAGAAAAATGCATTTTAAGTTTAGACTTTCATATTTTTACCATATATTATGCCCATACAAATATAAAATTCAACACAATAATAGCCCATGCTTTGCTTTTACATATATTTAGCACATTTGAACTTTATTTATTTAATTTTTTAATATTTAGGCTTTTTTTTGTACTTGGTGATGAAACTTGCCAACACAGAAATACTCACAATTCATCAATTCAATAATATATTTTCAGAATTATTCACAATTGATTTTTCTTTTTGATAGACCTCCTAAAAAGCAATATGTAAACAAAAAACACACATTTTCACTTTTATGAAGTTGAAATAATTAGGTTTTTCGTGGAAGAATTATAATTTAAAAAATGCCATACATGCGACAAACACATTGGCTAAGTAATAAACTAATTTACTAAGTAACTCTTTAAATTACAACTTACAAATTAAAATTCCCCACATTTATAAGTAATGCCCTCTTCTTGTTCAGATTTTGCTATTCTTCCTTTTTTTATTTGTCTATTTTTCTTTCGAGAAACTTTCACATTTGGCAAAGAATGCCGTCTCGATTCCCTCACCCGTTCTTCATCAATCGCAAGGAAACCTTTAACTCCATGTGCACCAAGTTGAATGCCAGCAGCTTTTAAAACATCAATTAGCCCTTTAAAACCTGCATTAAATTGAATCACAGCTAGATACGCTCCTAATTTCAAAGTTTTGCTCTCGACGAACACTTCCTTCGGAACAAACTTCCATAAAATGCCATTGAAACTTTCGTTTCCGTTCTGGGTTTTGCCATGGAGGCATTTTTTCAGTAATGATTGGTCGCAAAGTTTCATATAATGAGGTTTAACAATATTCATGATGTTCTTTGAAAGACCTTTGGATTTTTCCTCATACTTTTTACCCATGGCAATGGCTCGTTGATATTTGCACCAACTGTCAGATCCAGCGGGGCATTGGCCATGAAAAGATTGTTTTGCATTTGAGCAACAGTGGAAAAACACTGCAATCACAGAACTTTGCATCCCTTCTAAATTATTTGTATTGCTTCTTATTGCAATCCCGTAATAGTTTTGTAGCTTGTCAATAAAAGCATCTGTCAGCTTTCCTTTTCCCCCGATACCTTTCTGTTTCTTTTTCAGATTTCGCAGCCTTGTACCCACACGCTTTTGAATGTGCCCTATGCATTCATACTTAGAGACAGTATTTTTTCCATAAATGTCTTTCACAGCATCATAAGCTTTTGAATCTCCATCACCATAGAAATGTTCATAATGCAATTGTCGTGCTTTTGTAGATCGTTCAAAAATTCTATAAGCTCCAATAGGTTCCATCGAACCAGATGACCCTATGTGCTTTTCACAATTATGAGACGGCTTTTTAAATTTTCTATTCTCACAAAGTCTGCACATTTTTGACATTATCTCAATGTCAAGTACTTTGCCACTATCAATGGATATGGCAGTTACACATCCATTTAGCGAAGAATAACCTCTTCGTTGCCAACTGCCATCAACAGACACACCGCACTTAACAGTGTCACCTTCTTCTTCCCTAATTCCACCTTTTTCTTCTATAATTTCAGTAGCGGCTTTATTCATAACTTCACAGGCAACTTCAGAAGCAGCAGATCCCAATTTCTGTTCAATGGATCTGAACGCTGTTTTTGAAGGGGCATTTAAATCAAGAGCAGAGCATAGTTTTGTTGCAGCAGAATAACCTCTACCTATTATTCGTAAAGCAAACACAAATGCAGTGTTAATAGTATGCCCTTTGTTAATTTTTGCACTTGTGCAGAATGACTTCATAAAATCACAGTTTATACATTTAAGTGTCATGTTGGTAGCTAGCCCAAACACAGATTCCTCCATCAGATTTAAATTACTTTGTAAACAGATGGGACAGCATAAATATGAAAAAACGTCATACAATATTTGCAAGTTGAATATAACATTTTTCTCTGATGCGTCAGGAATAGCCGTTTGTGAAGAATCAGAATTTAATTTTGTTTCACTCACTGTCGGTGCAGTTCCATTATCCTCATAGTTTTTAGAAACTGAATTGCTGTATTGATTCCCTCGAAACTTTTTTTTACGAGCATAGTTCCGATTCTTTTTACTCCCCATTTCAGAAATTTATATGAAATCTAAATAAAGAGCTTTAACTATGACGTATGAATAGTTAAACAATTAAATATAAGCAGCTAAACAGTAAGAGCGAAACTAAACAATAACAATTTTCAGGGCGATGAGAAAACACGATGTAAACCAATGATGTTGCCAATATGTCAAGTAATTTTATGTTGCCACACAATTATTTAATGATTACAAACTGTTTTTATCATAAAAATTAATTGCTATTAAATTACTAAAGCCAAATTTATAAATAAACTCTGACCTCAACTTTGTTTTGACAGATTCCCGGCCCTTTAACTACTCACTTCCGGTCTTTTCAAACTTCATTTCCGGTTTTCCGATCTTGCTTTAATGACCGATATCTCGACTTCTAATTAGCGTAGAGACAAAAACGAACCAGTTTTGGAAAGCTAAAGAAGCGATTAATCCAATAAAATTATTAAAAAAATTTGTGAAATTTGGTCAAAAATGACCATTTCAACGTGTTCGGATACCTTAAGTTGGCCACTTGCGGTGCAGCACTTTAGTGGTCAACTTAGACGGTGGTCAACTTATAGAGGCTGGATATTTTGGTTTTTTTTGGTCGTGTCTTACACTTTTATTTATTTGTAACTAATTAAAATATAACTTCATGTATTAAGGTTACTTTAAAATCAGTATTTAGCTATTTTTTTCCACAATTATGTAAATTATCATTGATAAATTGAACCGGAATAACTTACAATGTATCCTATACAACTTTAAAATTAAAGCATTAATTAAAGTAAAGATAAATATCTTATTAATTACGTAAGTTACTTATTTGATGGTTAAGATTTAATAAAAATAGATAACTTTTCAAAATGGCTAGAAAAATTAGAAGAAAAAAGAAGAAACGTTTTTCAAGAATAAAAGAGCGTTCATAGTAGTTTTCCCTTATGGTTAACTTACAAAGAAGATTAAACAAATTTACTATTGATGTTTCATCCATCCAGACAAATGCCGGTTACAATATAGCATAGAAAATATCCTGCAGAAGTTCATTTTTAGCTTTGCAAAAATAGATAAACAAATAAATATAGTAATAATTATGCGGTCAACTTACAAAGGGTTTTTTTATAATACTCCCACCCAAATTTAGTGTACATAAGGGGTCAATATAGCCAGGTGGTCAAGTTACAAAGATTTCCCTGAGCTATATAATATAGGGCGAATTCCGTTCCTGGCAAAAGTATTCAATTTAGACAGGCGACCAACTTACAAAGGGGGTCAACTTTACAGGTTTTATTGTATAAGGATAATTGTTTTGATGATCGCTATTATACTGTAGCGTCAATTCAAAAATCTTAATTTCCGAGATGCAACGTTATTGGAGAAACTGATATGTTATTTTTATTGCTCAGTTTTTTTTTCTTAATTTTTGATTTTATTTAATTTATTTATTTAATTATTTATTTCGAAGACTTTAGACTATACTTGCCTTTATATCCAACGATGAAGAATCGCTTTAGTAATGTGAGTATCCAGATTACGTTCTGAACTAGGAGAATTATTTTAAGGAAAACAAATTTGTTCAGGGCGTTTTTGTTACTCTAATCCACCAAGTTCAGTGTTCTACTCAACTGAAAATGGAACTTTTAAAGTGAATAATGAAGTATTATTCTGACATTGTAAAAGTTTGTAGGCAGAAATTGCTTTTCGCTAATAAAGAGAACACTGAAATTGCTAAGTGCAAACTTTATTCTCTTTATCCTAGTGTTCTATGTATAGGACGGGTCAGATTTCTTATGTAAAAATCGCAAAATATTTCAAGTTTTGTGATATTTAGTCTAGTTAGGTTTGTTATACCTCAAAATTGAATAAAAGAAATTAATTGTGATAAAACGGGTTAATGAAAATAAAATGATCCTCTTTTTATGGGAAAAAATTTTATGATTTCTCTGTCATATAAAGAGGACCCTTTTACTTGCATTAATACTATTGATGGAGAACTGGTCAACACTTTCATCCGTAGATGAGGGTTTGGTTTATCAATGTCATCTTTAAAAATAACTTCTACGACAAATGTTATAAAACTAGCAAATGTAAAGTAACCCAATTACAGTGAAAAAAACGTCAAATAACACTAACAGTAACGTCATTAGGGTGGGGGGTTTTCCCAGGGTGAGACCTATTTCGGGGGTATTGGAGATTATTTTGTGGAGTATGAGATAAAGAGTTTTTGAAAAAGACATATACTTGAATTATACAACTTTACTGATGCTATTTCAACGTATAACTGAAAATAAATCAAGTTTACTGAAAAATGTACTAAATAAATGAAAGAAAATTTCTTAAAATTTCTTTTTCTTTATTTTTCTGTTTATTTATTTATTTTGCACTACTTTAAAAAATACTCGTACAAACTACAAAAGTACAAGTTTAGACATCACAACATTTTTTTTTCTTTTTTATTATTTTTTTATTTTTTGTGTGTGTGAGGGGTGCGGGGGAAGTGACACCACAAACTACCGGCCCGGGGGACATCCATGCCTAATAACGCCACTGATAATAACACTCAAAACAATAATAAAAATTTTAATATATTAATCAGTCCGTTCCGCTAAGAGATTTCAAGTAACGCAGGTTCATATATCCCAATATATGTCATGTTAATTTAAGAAGAGAATTTCTAAAATCAGAGAAGAAAATTTTCAAAATATATGACAGTTTATTTTTTTTTATTAAATATAATTAAAGAAATAAAGGAAGGGAACATAAATAGCGTCTACAGCAAATACTGTGCAACCAGGAAATGAAAATATCTCTTACATCTATTTTAATCCACTGAAAACAATGAGCAATAAGGGTCAATCCATGTGAAATCATCCAGAAAAAGCGAAAAATGTTGCTCGATGTTTTTGATTTTTTTATATTTTGGCAGTCAATTTATTGTTATCTTGAGACCCCAAAACAAGTGTTAAAAAGTTTTTTAATTCTTGAAAATTTTTATTACAGCCGTTTTCAAGTCACCTCTTTAGTGGTTTTTCATAAAAATACTGCTTTACATAAATCTTTGTAACTTTTTTATTTCTGAATGTTTCAAAATGATTTAAAAACTATTATATTCTGTAAGAAATGAGAAAAATTTTGCTTTTGGTTTCTTTTTTGATATATTTTTTTAAAAATACGGAAATTGAGTTTGAAAATACCATTTTCAAAACGAAAATTTGCGCTTTTCACGTTAAAATTTTTAATGGAAGAAACTAACACTCGCCTGTACATTTCTTGCCCTGAATAGATACCTTTTGGTAGTTTCATCAGAAGCAGTATGGAACACTAGGAGGGTTTCCTTTATTTTATATAATTAGCCAAACTTGGCACCTCGGTGTAGAAATGCTAACTTTGACATTCAATATCTAAAAAGGGACTGAAGGAAATTTTATGAAATTTCAGGGAAATAATCTTTTTATAGATATAAATATGTAGCAACGTTTTTATAAGTGATATCGATGTTTTTTTAGAAATACGGCACCTCGAAGTTAGGCAAAAAATCACGTTTCTTTTCGCCTTTTTTCACATTTAAATGTCATCATACTGCCTTGTTTATTTTACTCAATGCTTCAAAAGGTTTATAAGGTTTTCCAAGGTTTATAAATTTACTTACAGCGATACATAAGCAACAAAATCAACGATTAATGTTCAATTTATCAAATCCATGTTTGTTTTGATGTAGTGAGCCAGCACATAAGCATATCATGTCTTAACTAGTATTCTTTTATTGCTAAACTTACTAAATGATTTGACGAAGAACAATTAGTCACGTAGTCTAATGTTTATATTTTTCGATTATTCAAATTTTGCGTCTGAAACTGCAACTTTAACTAATGCAGAGTTCAACGTGGAAACATTTTTTCCCCTCTACCTTATTTAAACACAAGCAGAACAATTTTAAAAGGAAACAATAGTAATACATAAATTACCGTTGGATTCTCTTTAAAATACTCTTTTTTTTTATTCGTTTGAAAAAGAGTGCTTTTATTAAAAAGATAAATTTGTTGTTGTAGCAATTAAATTAAAACACGATATATTAGTTCACTTCATCGCAAGTAAACAAAATTAAAAAAAAAACAAAGTTTTTACGTTAACTCTGCATTAGTTAAAGTTCTCAGACACAAAACTTTAATATTCGACAAATATAAAAATTAGACTACAGGACTAATTGTTCTTCGTCAGATCATTTAGCAAGTTTAGCAATAAAAGAATACTAGTTAAGACATGATATCCTTTTGTACTGCCTCACTACAACAAAACAAACATGGATTTTGAAATTTAATATTGATCGTTGATTTTGTTGTTTATGTGTCACTGTAAGTAAATTTATAAGCCTTGGAAGATCTTATAAACGTTTTGAAGCATTGAGTAAAATAAATAAGGCAGTATGATGACATTTAGATGTGAAAAAAGGCGGAAAGACACGTGATTTTTTGCCTGACCTCGAGGTGCCGTATTTCTAAAACAACATCGATATCACTTATAAAAACTTTACTACATATTTATATATATAAAAAGATTATTCCCCTAAAATTTCATAAAATTTCATTCAGTCCCTTTTTAGATATCGAGTCTCAAAGTTAGCATTTCTACACCGAGATGCCAAGTTTGGCTAATTATATAAAATAAAGGAAACCCTCCAAATGTTCCATACTACTTCTGATGAAACTACCAAAAGGTATCTATTCAGGGCAAAAAATGTACAGCCGAGTCTTAGTTTCTTCCATTAAAAATTTTAACATGAAAAACGCAAGTTTTCGTTTTGAAAATGGTATTTTCAAATTCCATTTCCGCATTTTTTAAAAAATATATCAAAAAAGAAACCGAAAGCAAAATTTTTCTCCTTTCTTACAGAATATAATGGTTTTTAAATCATTTTGAAATATTCAGAAATAAAAAAGTTACAAAGATTTATGTAAAGCAGTATTTTCATGAAAAACCACTAAAGATGTGACTTGAAAACGGCTGTAATAAAAAATTTCAAGAATTAAAAAACTTTTTAACACTTGTTTTGGGGTCTCAACATAACAATAAATTGACTGCCAAAATTTAAAAAAAATCAAAATCATCGAGCAACATGACCTGGATGATTTCACATGGATTGACCCATAACTAAGACATAGGCAATGCTCTAAGCTTGTTGTTCGAGACATTAATCTCATCATTTCGCTCTCTTTAATCCAACCCACTCTAAACTGGGAAGATTTCGCATTTTTACTTTTTCAAAATGAACGTAAATGAAAATCACCAACAGTGAAAATGGATGAATGGGGTGTTAACGAACATGGAGTAGAATGAGCTATTTTCAGCCCTTTGCTCATCCAGAGAAGGAGAGAGTACTTAAGACTGCACTCCACGAATCACACAGGAAGATGGAGAGGAAAACATCAGTCGGGAGCTGGTGGGGAGGGTGAAGAAAGAAGATGGAAGAATCTTTCGGAAAGTCTGTCGGCTATCAAGGCAGGGTGTGTCGAACAACAATTGACGTGCTCCAGGGAAAGAATCTGAGAGGAAAAAAGAACAAAACTTCGAGTCAGAACTTGCGTATTTTCTTTTGCGGTTTCTTTTGTCTTGTTTTGTTTTCCGATTGTTTTATTTTTTTCTTTCGCTGCCGCCATCGAGATTAAGTACTGCGCGGGAAGAAGAATTCCTTTTGGAAAGCAGAAACATGTGCAGCAACTTTTCTTGACCAAGAATTTTAATACCCATTTGTTTTTGCTATTTAATTGCAGTATTTTTTTACATGTTTCCCAAAGCTCTTTGCATTTCAGATTTATTTAAATGCGTTTCATTTTGAGCTTAAGACTGATCAAGCGATATAAAAAATAATTAAATATTGGATAAAAAGTGTTTCTACAGCATTATAAAACTATTCTCAAAAGTTCAATTTTAAAATTTTGAAATAATTCTTTGCAAACGGTGTTTACAAAGTGAAGAGCGTATTTTAAATCAGTGTATAACAAAACAGCGTATTGTTACTATGTTCAAATGAAGTTCACGCATGCTAAAAAATAAGGTAAACCAAGTATATAAATTAAAAAAAAATACAGTAATAAATCCTAGTGAAAGGTCACTTTATCTTTACTAATGACGAATTCATTTACGAATTAATTCCACTATTTAAAAAAAATCTGTTAATGTTTGTCATAGAGTGGCAAACGTTTTGTGAAATAGTATTTGTTTTTTTTGAGTAAAAATGTTACTAAACATAACCATAGAGATCGAAGGCGTTATAAGATATGGAAGGCACACAAATTTTCATTTTAATTTTAAAAAATCTCGTAACATAATTATTTATCTCACTTTTCCTATTTTGCAATCAAAAGTATTTATGTGTGACCTGTGGTTGCGAAAAGCTAAGGTTGAACAGGCAAATCGCTTCTTACTCTGCATAATTCAGAATAATATAATTTATTTCGCCCAAAATATATTACAGAAATGCTTTTAATCTTTCAAACGTGATATTTTTTCATGCTGTAAAAAGAGATCGCGTCGAACGTCGAAATCCTGCTTACGTCATCCGGATCTCTTTCTCTGCCATCCCTCTTCTCAATGCGCTGGGCATTCGGAAGCTCACCGAAGCTTAATCGAATTAATTTATCAATCACGTCCAACACGATTCACCTTCAGCGCCACCATCCGACTAGTATTTTACTTTTTCGGAAGATTTTTTTTGTCTTGTTTTGGTTTTGCTTTGAATTTCTCTTTCGTAATTGTTTCTCGGCAATGGCGGAAACTTTTCGCTAATAATCGATAGAAATTTTGCACATGATTTTCTTGACCCTGTTTAGTTTTACGTTCGTTCATAAATACGTCTAAATGGTAATGTCATAAAATTTATTTATTCTATTTCATTACTGTTATATATGTCATTTATATATTTATTTTATTTTATATTTTCTATTTTTTAAATATCTTTTGTATTTCATATTTATTTAATACTAGCGGTACCCGCACGGCTATGCCCGTGTTAAAAAAAGGAAAAGACCAGTCAGTTCTCCATTGTATATATAGTGGTAATTTTTTTATGCGAAAATTATGTTATTTTATTAAAATGTATAGCATTGCACATAAATGAAAAATTACTCACCCACGACAATGAGCCAGCGATCCTACACATTTAAGCACTTTTTTTTTTTACAAAGCACACACAATAAAAAAGGAAAATAGAAATGAAAGAAACGAAACAAAACGAAAAAGAAAATATTTAAGAAAAAACGAATTTTTTTTGTTTAGTTCAAGTACCCACACAAAAAGGACAATTATAATCAATTAGTATTTTTAAGTAATAACTTTTTAGCAAAATTAGTTTTTTTCTATTATTCATTAACATTAAACAGAAACACGAAATTTTGTAGCTTCCAGAGACTAACAGCAGCAAGAAAGGCTTTGAAAACGGAAAAACCTTTCATCTGAGCCTAAATAAGCAAATAACATGTTTGCTAATTCACTGGAGAAAAAAAATAAAAATATAAAAGCAATAATAGGTTGGAATAACAAAAATCGCTATAAAGGATAACATTTCTTAAAAAAAACCCTGTGCAGTATTTTAATTCGTTTAAAAAAGAGAAATCAAATCCTAAAAAATAAATTAATAAAAAATATGCTGCTCCTCAAAATGATAACAAGAAGTTCCGTCTAGAACTATAGGAGCCTACTTTTCCGTATACAGCGAATTCAAATTTATAATCTAGCTATCTCTCTCACTGTCTTTCTCGTTTATCTTTAGTTCTTAATTGCTTCAAATATATCGTTTTCAACGGTTAATTACATATTCATTCAATCATTCATTTATTAAGTCATTCATGTACTTATTCACTCATTTATTCGTTCAGTCTTTTGCTTATTCATTTAATCATACATTAATTCAAAAATATTCTTAAAAATAACGATCAAAAAATTTCATAGGAAAATAGGCTCGTTAGTTCTGGATGAACTTTCTATTTGTACATGTTCTACGTCATAAGAGCTTTCCGATAAAGTTTGTTCCAAGCAAATCAGTCCGTTTGATCAGGAATTATATAGGATTGAAATTTCCCAGTAGGCGGTATGTTAATTTTTTTTGAACTGTTCAAAAATGAACAAAAATTCTTCAAATCAATATTTCACGCCAAGAACTTCTTCCAGTGAGCTTGTTCATGGGAACATAGGTCTTGTACCCAGAGTTTACATAATTTGCTTCATTTTCACCCATAGGCGCTAATGTTAAAAATTTTTGAACTGTTCAAAATTGAACAAAAAATTGTTCAAATAAATTGTCAAAATAAAATATGGAAATCAGATGTCCTCGCCGAAATCCTTCGAATGCAAAAAGAATTTTTCGAATCGGACAATTCGTTCAAAAGTTATTAGGGGGGGGGGGACAGACAGACAGACCGACAGACAGACAGACCGACAGATAGACAGACCGACAGACACACTTTTTCCCCATCTCAAAACCCTACTTTCAATTTTTTTATTTTTCAATCTTTATTTAATTACTTAACTTATTTTTGACTTTTCTTGATTTCTAACGATATTTTCATGATACATTAAGCCTTCTTTCGTGCTTTATTATTATTATTTTTTACTTTTACGGGAAAGTAGGCTAAAAACTGCAAGAAATAAATTTTAATTCGTTAACAAAGAAAAGGATCATAAGCCAGTCGTCATGGTAACAATTCAAATAAAATTGAAGTTAATTACCGTGAAAATATAATTTCGAACTACAGAGAAAAACGCTTATAACTTCTTTTCCAGTTAATTTAGAGACTTCAAATTTTAGCACGAAGAACAAAACTTTTTCTGGTACAGTTTTTACGCGCTTTTCAACGGTGTCAAGCTCGAAAAGATGCGATAATTCCTTCCTATAGAAAACTACTATTTTACGAAACTTTCGTGTATAAATTGGCATAAAAAAAGAACAAATTCGAATTTCGGAAAAAAACTCTCCGAGGTGCACACCCCCATGCTTCAAACTAATTTTGTGCCAAATTTCATGAAAATCCGCTGGACGGTCTGGGCCCTACGCCGGGCACAGACAGACACACGCACACACATATACTTGCTGCTTTATTATTAGTAGAGATAGAGATAGTGAATCTGCTTATTAATAATCGTCTGCAGAACTTAATATTTAAAATAATTACTTTAACTTCCAATACTTTTAATACTACTACTTTCACTTATCGTTTTGTCATTACCCTTCCTTTCCCTTTCATTCGAAGTACAAAGAGCAACAGTTCCGCTGTACGTATATAGGGTATTATTAATGCATTGCAAAAAATAAATGCAGTTATGTGCTTGTCAGGATTACATCGATGTATTATTTAACGAATGTCTACAGTATTTTAACAATACAATTTCACACAATTACAAGAATTGCGTTTGCACATAACGTGAGCAGTAAATGCCTAAAAAAGGAATTTTAATGTTTTTAATTTTTCTGCCAAGATTAGCTGATAGTAGCATGAAATGCTAATGATAAATAATAAATAATAAACATTACATAAATATCAATACGTCATAAAATGCATAACAGGGATCATTTCAAGAAGAAACTTTTCACATTGTTATTTTTCAAAATATGTTGCTTTTATACCATGTTTTGAACTAACAAGAAGTGTGTTCTCCAGTAATAACAAAATCTCTCCCTCTGTAATAAATTCTAACAAAACAGAATTAGGGTTTAAACAAAAGGGCTAAATAGATCGGAACTCCCTTTAGAAGAGACTCAAATATTACACAGCTATAAAAATGTCGCGTTTATATCAGCAAAGCTAGAAACAAGAAACGTATAAAAGAATTCCTACTTGAGCAAATGTATATATATAAATATATATACAGTTGAACCTCTATTTAACGAACGTCTATTTTACGAATTTCTCCATTTTACGAATTTGTTTCTTGGCCGTAAGAATATTTAAGTTTTTCTGTGTAAAAACACTCCCCAAATAACGAAGTGCATTCTCTAACGAAATTTCTTTCTGGTAATAAAAAAAAATTCCACCCTATTGTTCAAGTATTTCTTTCTTTAATCACTTTTTAAAATATATATAAACATTTATTTTTTGGAGTACTGAATAAATTTAATTCTAGATTATAATGATTATTCTTTGTTTCATCTTTTCTTAAGTGAAAGAATTAAAGTAAACTGCTATGTATAACTTACTGTATACTGTATAACTTACATGGTATGTAGCGCTTTTATTAGTTTAAAGTGAGTTCTTATGTAGCTAAAGTATTAAAAAATGTAAATCTCTACTTAGCGTTTTTCTCCGTTTAACGAACCTATTCGTTGGATTTTGCGACTTCGTTAAATAGAGGTCCAACTGTATACACTGTAAAAAGTGTGGAGTAAAGTAGCTCCAAATTTGGTGTTAAAAAACCTTAAAAACTGTGTGAACAAACACTTTATTTCAAGCTAACACCACATCAAGGGTTTATGAACACTTTAAATGGTGTAGTTTGCATTAAAACTCCATACTGGTGAATTTTTACACCACATTGACACCTTTCGGGAATTATTTTCACTTGTGAAAACACCAACTTTGGTGTACGTTTCAAAACTTGTGGTGGTAACGATAGATTATTTATAAACAAATATTCGATTCTGTTTGCGTCGCCATTTTGTTAAAGTCGCTGCAATGGTTGCTGCCGAAACGAAGTTTGGTTTCATTCGAGGTATGTTTGTTTTTAGTTGTGTAATAAACACAATTAAGTTAACGCAGGATAATTGTAACTTCATGTGTATGTCATTTGTATTTAAGTATTTTGTTAAATTCAATTTATATGTTACGCATTCCATGATACATTAAGCCTACTTAGAATTTGTCTCCATTAGAATTCGTTATTTTATTTTTCAATCAGCTTTAGTTTTCAATCAGTTATCCATCTTTAATTTTTTAAAATTGTATAATTATTAATTTTAAATCCTTTTTCTAAATTACATAGAAAAAATTTATTTTCGAGATGCTTTATAAACAATATTCTTAGTTTCTGATGAAATACATTCAGAAAAAGTATCAGTTTATTCGCTTTTTATTACTGAAGAATAAGAGCTTTCTTTAACTATGTAATTCTTGGGCATTTTTACTTGCAGAAGAACATTACAATTGCCGTAATGCACGTTTTGAATAAAATGTTATTAAGTAAAATAGAATTTGCATTCTCGTGAGGAATTGTTCATATACTGTGTAATTTTCCAACAGTTTGAGAAATGTTCTTTCTATTTTTATTTTGTTTGAACAAAGCAGCCTAAAACCACGTAGACGAATAATGAGACAGCTGCTTTTGTTTTACTCTTGTTTACTTTTTTACTGATACTTCGCAGTCTTTGAGTTGCAACGGTACAGTGCTGAAGTTTTATTTAGATTTTTAAAAAATGATTTTAATTGCATTAGTTATTGATTTCAGTAAAGAACCTCTCGGAGGTACTGAGTCTTAAGAATTGATTTTGTAATAAAATGTGTTTAATCTCACCCATCCTTGTGCGTTTATATATCTTAAGCAGGCTTTTTTTTTTTTTTTTTTGACAATATTCATCTTTAATTATATTTCATATAGTATGAATAAATAGGTGTAGTATTTTATAGTATCTTTGTATAGCAAGCAGATTTTTGTTTCATTTGACGGCGTTTCGTGCAATTATATAAAATATTATTCTTACATTGGCCCTGCAAATATCTTGTTTAAAATTTTCCTAGAAATTAATATGTCCTGCCCCCCCCCCTTTCCCCGGGAAGATTAGCTGGTGTAGATATATGTTTGGCTCTGCTATAAAAATAGGTTTCCCAATAAAAAAATTCCATACTATAGCATGCTTTCAATCCATACTTATAGTTTGAATTTTTATTCTGAAAAAAAAGTTCTCATATTTTATGATCTAAAAGCTAGACATCCTGTCTTCTTTTACTTTCCTAAATAATGTCCGTTTCCTCCAGGGATGTGGATCCGGAGACACATTTGGGCTCACTTCGGGATAGAAGAGTCGGAGTTGATTAAAAATGTGTCGACTGCTAATAAATATATGCCGTAGTAATTGAGCTGGAGTAGGAGTCTGTGCTTTACGCAGTCGCCTCCGCCGCCGTGGTTTCCTCATTTATCAAAAATCTTATAATATGTCAGCGGCTTGAGCGTCTGTTTGTCGCCGATAGCGTATTGGTTGCTAGCGTAACTGTACTAGCCAATGGGGTGAAGTTTCCACGGCATTCAAATAGTACATATACAGTGATACAATACATGCAGTTATTATTGTTTTAATTAAATTATCATGGTATTTAAGAAGATTTAAATATTTTTAATTCATACAATTGTTGCTTATTATGTACAACGCGTAAAGAGTTTAAAATTTTGCCCGATTTTATTCCGACATTGTATTTTAAACTGAATTTTCAGTTGAGCGCAAATTGAGCGCGTCAGGGGGAAGGTGAACATTTGTTTGCATTAGCAATCATCTGTTTTTGAAACGGTTTACAACTGAACGCAAATTGAGCGGGTCAGGGGGAAGGTGAACATTTGTTTGTATTAGTATTTTTAATATCTAGAATAGCGGTCATTTCATATGACCGCCGGGCTTTCTGGTATTATATATTCATCAAAAAATATTATTTCATGTGTATTGATAATTTATTTTTATAACATAACACTTTTTCTGGTACGGTTGCTGGAGTTAATGAAAATCAAATAAATATAGCATTTTTTGTCCTTGAAGTATGCAGCCTAGTCATTCAAATGAATATCTTCAGTGAAATGTAACTACTTAACCAAAAGCTGACCATGTTGCCGTTAAAGGAAAAAATCCACTTGACCTGCTTTATCTGTTTCGTATTTTTGTAGTATTTAAATTATATTTTGTCTTTTGTACGTTTTCAGAAAATTGATCAAAAACGAATCACTTTTTCAAAATTGAAACTCGTTGTGAGTTATTTAAATATTTTTGCTATTTGAATTTATCAAATATGAGTAAAAAAAGATTTGTACTGGTAGAATTATCAACGTTTTGGGTATTTTACCAACATTTTGGTTGCGTACACTCTAAAAGGTTTTGGTGTGACACAACACCAAAAGTGGAGGCAACACTTCGAAACCAAAAGTGGTGTACGAAAACACTACTATTATTTTTGGAGTACTGAGAATTATCCTTGGTGTTTGAAAACTCCAAGAATAATCTTTGGTGTTTCAGTACACCAAAAATAGCCTGGTGTTTTCGAACACCCTTTTTGGTTTCGAAGTGTTGCCTCCACTTTTGGTGTTGTGTCACACCAAAACTTTTTACACTGTATATATATATATATACATATATATAACTCAAATAGTATCTTAACTCAAATTTTCTCACTTATATTAAATGAGAAAACTTGCGTTTCTTCAGCCATGTGCTCTTGTTAGTGTTCATCGAACCAATGACAACCTCTCTTTTTAACAAAAATTACTTCGTAAAAGGCAGAGCTCTAGGATTATAACCCACTTACTCCATATTATGTTACCTGGAAATAAATTATTCATGACAAGTGGTAAATACTTTTAACCTTCTATCGAATTACAACCTTCTAAAGGAGTACTTATTTTTCAAACTTTTATTCCTTAGAAACTTTTGCAGCATTTCTAAGCGCATAGTTATGCTCACGCACAGCACGATTTAAGCTTTCATTAAAAGTTCTGCCCTGAAATAATTCGATTTGCACTTTTCAATTCGCAGCAAGAAAGCAGGATTTATGAATCTTTACCTTCGTTTGCGTTCAAAATGCTCTTGGAGCAAATTTAAAAGCATAGATGTGAATAGTTTTCATAAGTAATGAATTTTACCAATAAGGATTAAGATTACAAACCGTTAAGTATTTTGCTGTAATCAATTGAGCTGTTCCCAGCAGGTTGGTATGTTGATATGGTTTACATAGAATTGTTTTTTTTAAGTTTAAATATTTCTTCTAATTCAAACCGTCTGAGATATTTTAAAATCCTGGATCTGGAAGAGCCGCTTTTTTAAGTTGCTCCTCTTCGAGTTGCTCAGTCAGTACTTACTCTCAAAACTCTCCGAGTTTTAAGTACTTGCTCAAAACTCTCCGAGTTTTAAGTACTTGCTCAAAACTCTCCGAGTTTTAAGTACTTGCTCAGTCAGCTTACTTGCTCAAAACTCTCCGAGTTTTTGGTACTTGCTCAGTCAGCTTACTTGCTCAAAACTCCCCGAATTTTAAGTACTTGCTCTTGCTTGCACACTTCAGCTCCACTCCGTGCTCCGAATAGTTATAACAGAAATCTTTATTTACCGCTTTTATTTAGTTAAATTGCCAATAATCTTTATATAAATAGGCAAAGACAAAACAGTTAAGAGCCATTTTCTCCTCTGCTTTTTAACCGATTTTCTTTCTTTTTTTTTTTTTGCTTCGTAGATTCTGACGAGTTTTAGTGATATCGATTAAAAATTTTTGGAAACAGTTGATTACACCGGACAACAATGAACGTGTATCTTGAATGAAAGTGTCGAAACATTCATTAATTTAATTTGCTAATCATGAATATGGCAGTAAAAAAGGGAATTTGGCTCTAGTTTTTTTTGTTATGTTGAGATATTACTATTATTATGTTTTGTATGATTGGGATAAAACAATACAATAATAATGTATGTTTTGTCTAAAATTTAATTCATGAAGAAATAAAGGTAGCTACAGAAAGTACCAATAGATACCAGTCTTACCAATACCTACAGTTCATATTAAATGTGTATATAACAAAAGCGACAACGTAAAGTAAAGTCTTGCAAAGTTTATTGACGAAATCGTTTCGTTTACGTGATTGCTCTCTCCAAATCATGGGGCATCAAATGGCATACTTTTCCTTTTACCAGTCACCCACAGAGAAACTGTTATTGCACAGGTGATACAGCATACGTGGGGCACCCATTTCTTATCTTGGTCACAAATTTTACAACCAAAATAGAGGAAATATGCCTTCCCGATTGCGTCAGTAATGCTATTTTTCTGTGATTCAAATGATACGTTACCGCAAAAGTAACAAAAGTTATTGGGATCATTAATGCATTTTGCAAATGTAATTATAAAATGACTACACGTAAATATAAAAGTTCAGTCTTCAACGAAGTGAAGTTCTGCACTGACGAGAAAGCAAACATCTACAACTCTTTTTATCAAACAATACACCAGGCAGTTGCGTAATGAGCCTGCTTTTACTTTAACAGATTACAAAGAGTTGTGCAATACTTTCTGTGTGGTATATACTTTCAAAAGGACCAAATGAAATATAGAAAACAAATTCTTGCATTTTACCTATGATATTTGTTCATTTTTTGAAATTATTTTGTTTTTTCCTCGAAGTGTTTATTTTATTACACGTTTTATTAATTCATATATTCACAGAGACATCTAAAAATGAAATATTACTTACTATAATGCACAATAAATCAGTTTATTCTGCAAAATGTTTCAACATTTTATACATTAAAGCATTAGGTGCATTATACCTTTGCACCCCTGAATCTCAGAAACAAGAGCCAAAACACAGTTTTCATGGTGATATTCCCACGTTGTTCAGCACGTTGAATTCAACGTTCAGCAAGTTGAATTCATTAAGAATTGTGTGTTTCCAGTCTAGATACACGAACTTTGTCAAAAATTGTTGCCCAGTGCTATTAGTTAATTATTTCCACTTTTCTTTTGACAGGCAAGCCTCATTTATAATTGTAATGTCCTATTTTTATAGATTAGAGATGGCAACATGCCTTCGTTGAGTAAATTATTAGGTGATACATATAAAACTCATTGTCAAAAAGTTTTTTGGCACTTAGCAGTTATATTACACGCAATTATAACACGCGTTTGAATGAAGGCTTCTCTGAAACAATGAAATGAAAAATGAGAATAGTGTACGGAAATAAATATTTAAGTTTGATTCAACTGCCGCTCAACTTAGTACGAAATCGGCAGAAGTACAAGCGAATACATTTATGAGCGCAATTGGCCCTGCAGTGACAATGATTTACAATACGTTTGCTTTAAGTGAGGATGATCAAAATAAAATCGATGTTATAATCGCCAAATTATATCAATAATACTTACATAATTGTATACATATAGCATTAATGTTTTAAATGCTGAATTTAATGATTAGGGTCGAATTTCGACTGTTGGGCGAATTCCGGTAGTATAAATGTGTAAATAAATTTAAAATGTTATTTATAGACGTTATTTATGAAGAAATATAGTACAATGCTTATATGCAGTGCTGCAAAAAAAAAAAAAAAAAAAAAAAAAAAAAAAAAAATGTTTACTCAAAAAAGAGAATAAAAAGAAAAAGAAAAAAAGTTTTAGATTTTTGAATAAAATTCAAAAATTCCCTTTTCTCCCTCATTCCCCTCGAAAATCCCCCTTTTTGATTTCATTGAAAATGAGATAAAAATGGAGCAGAAGAGCTCAACAAGTCTTTTTGCTCCTGCTCCAGTTTCAAGAAACATCTCGTTGCTCCGCGCTCCTGCTCTGTTTAAAATTATTGTTTCTAGTTTTAATTTTTTTGCGCTGCCATGTTTTATCTTGTTATTCTTTTTACGATGTTTAGAAAAAAGATTATTACATTGTTGGGGAACTCAGAACACCTCCCCTTTCAACTTGAAAGCACTTATGTTGGAGAAACGTTTCGGTAAGTACTGCAATACCGATATGCTTAGTTAGAGTTCGAGTTTATAAGTTAATGTGTCTTAAATTCGTAGTTTATTGAAACAAGATGAACAAATCGCGAAGACATTTTGGAAACTGGTGGACTGAACTTATGGTAAAACGCGTTGCACATCTCTTGAATTTTTCACAAGCCCGGAATTCTTGAATTTATATTACTTCTCAGAAGGATATATATACTGTAGATCATGCAGTTTGTCAATAATAGGGTTTTTTCCCACAGAACATTAAAGAACACTAAATCATTCCAATCTGGTTCATCATAGCTGGAAAATTTCCATTTTGTTATCAGACAAGAAACTGCACTCTGAGTACTGCAACTCTTGTTATTTTATTGGGAGTTGAATGACTGATATAAGCACAAATACCGATGCCGTTAAGAACATATATAGTTTTTATACCGCATTTGGATGAAATTTAAATTCTCAACTTTTTCATCATCTTGTTAGAGAAAATATAAATGCTCTTAATAAAACTTCCTAATAAAACCTAATAAGCTTCCTAATAAACCTAATAAAACTTCAGGTATGGTACTTCCATCATACCTGAATCGTTCCAAATCCCGGTTCAGAATATATCTCAATCCTTTCAAAAAGTAGAGTAAATGATATTAGTGTTATTTTACACATGGGCGTCTCTGTTTTCTTATAACAAACGGTTGTTATATATTTCAAAGCATATCTTCATACTCAAAAAGTCTACACATATGACTCTCCGACTTGACCGAACATTTTCCGTTTATCCATTAATATTCGAAATGTTTTTTTCCCTTTTGATATAAAATAAGTATATTATTATTATTTTTTACTAAAAAGCGAAATCCACTTCAGTTTTATACTTTTAGCACTGTATCTGCAAACCTCCATTCCATTTTGAACGCCATCTCAAGAGAAACCGAAGAGAAATGTTTTGCTGAAATATGTTTTTAATATTTTACGAGATGAGAATGCACTAAACAACTTTTCTGAGATAAATCAAAAGGTCGCAAACTAATTTATTTACTTTTCGTAATTTTCAAGCCTTGCTTTCCATGTGAAAATTAAAATTATGATGGCGTAAGTGCAAGTCGAGGCGTTTCACTCTAAAAGAAGCTTATCATGTATCAAACTAAAGGGTGAAATTTTGCAAAAACTTCCACGATAAGAATTCTTCGCGCCAAGAACGGATGACTTTTCTCTGCTCTAAGAGAATTCAATTTAGGTCTCACATCTCTACGCGCCGTGAGAGTGAAAAATTAAACGGTTTCGGTCTTCCTAACACTTTTCAAATCAAAAGTTTCCCTTTTCATGCTTTAAAACTCTTAATTCGGTTTTCTGAATGCTCAGCTTTGAGTCATAGAACTACACCTGATTAAATTTGTTCCCGAAGAAGAACTGAAGCGCTTTAACTCTTGATTAAAAATTTCTCCCGTCCCAAGATTCCTGTCCTTATTCAGATGAGTGAAATTAGAAATAACTTTCTTCCATGGCGGATGAGTTTGCAATGAAAGAAAAGCTTCGGGCGAAAATTACGTTTTTCACCAAAGAAGTCGATTTGCTTAGCGAAATTGTTGGAGGGGGCTATCAATGTAAAAGTAACTTTAAACGTACTCAGAATGCGACCACCATAAAACTTAACAAGATTTTAAAATGCTCCAAAGCAATTAAATGCGTCGTTAATAATTGGTGCTAAACATACTTAAAAATGAACTCCAATCACAGTAATTTTGTGTCCCTTTAACTGGAAGATATTTTAAGCTCGTTAATGTAAAATGCATAATTTCTAACACTTCTTAAATAAAACTTTTGTTTTACTTAATCTTTATGTAGCAGACAGTGATTTTAACCTCATTAATGTTCTCCACAACGATTTGAAATTGTTGCATCATAAAAGCAAAAAGACTATTTTTTGAGTTTTCAATATAGGTACCACTTTAAGAGCGAATTCAACAGTTAAGATACATTTGAAAATTCCAAAACGAAAATACAATCTCTTCCTGAAAATTTATTTCAATATAAGAGTTATCTCAATATAAGATTATGTAAGAGATTAAGCACAGAATATATCTGGCTACTAAAGGATTGGATAAGATAAAACCAAAAGAAAAGGAAAGGAAAGTTTATGGTTTAAAACATTTTACAATGGTTTCGATATGTTATTTATCACAGTTCCCAACAGCTAACTATTGTTAAAAATAGTTTGTTTTGATTAATATATCGTTTGAACTGCTTATTGCTCTAATATGCACATTGCAATGGAATTTAAAATTTAGAAGTATTCTGAACTAATTTTTTTTTTTTTTTTTTTGATCGATAACTTAATTTAGAGGAAAAATAAATTTGTTTCTGACCAAATAAAGTTTTCGTTATCAAGGGTTGGAGTCAGAATTTTATGCATTTGATTTTGTGGTTATACATTTAACATAAAACTTTGATTCGTGAGGAAAATATTGACATGAAGTATTTCTAAGTAAAGGACTTTTTGAAACAACTGAAGTTATTAAAATCTTACCAGTGATGATAAGAACAATTTGGGTCCCTACTATAACAAATTTCCCCCTTAACTCACCTCTTTCGTGGGCCGTTTAGCTCTTTTGAATACATTCTAGTTTTTTATGTTTTTTATTATTTAAACAGTAGCATTTAAGGAAGTGTAATTTATTATGTCAAATTTTATGTTTATACTAGGGAGATTCACCTCCTGCTCGCTTCTGAAACCCCCGTCTTTGATAGGCTCACCAGTCTCTTGGAGTACGTAGAGTTTCTTTCTTACGAATAAGGAGATGAGACGTTAGAAAAATCGAAATTTAACCGTAATTGCAGGATTTACTAATGTATAATTAGCAGGTAAAGACATCATAATTCTCGGCTTCAACAATTAAAACTTCCAAAGGATGAAAGCGTGCTAAACACAAGGATACCCATGGACACAATAGTACTTTTCTTCTGCAACGAGCGAGAAAACTCACGCGAAAATGTCCGACAGTTGCTGCTGGAATGTTCACACTACAGCAAAAATTGCATGCAAGAACTCGCAGCGACAGTCGGCGGAGGGAAAAGGCATGCAATTCTTGCATTGGTTCTCACGTAGAAGAAAGAAAGTTTCTTCATTCTGTGCAATATTTGAGACGCTGTTCCGAAATAATTGAGGAATTGCAATGTGTTGTATTTGGTGCTGAAATTTTTTTTTACTTACTTTGTTTTTGTATCTTCTCAAACTGCATTAGATTTGTATATATGCTGAAGTATTATCGACACATTAATTATGGAAAGAGGCGATAATACTTCAGTAAGAAAAGGTCATAAAGAGGAAATTTGAATGAATAATTTAAAAAAAAATAAGGATTAGAATTGTGCACAAAATTAATAAATGGATATTTTTATTACGAAAAGTTCGCTATATAGTTTCTAAAATTGGATTTTTAAATCATGACTTCACAATTTTGACAATAAAAAGGGACAGGATAGATTGGATTTCTATTTTAACAACCTAACATGTGTCTGTATGCAATTAAAAGTTACTTGCACGAAACTAGTGTAGGTTTTAAAAAGTATATAACATTTTTACCTGAAGTAAATGAAACGAAAGTAAAACACTTTACAAACCCTTTGCCCCACAACTATGCACCCTTTTATGACGCTTTCAGCTGCAAAAGTGGTTAATAAATTTAATTACGTATCAATAAAGATCATTTTTAAATGTTTTAAAAGAAGTTTTAATCTTTCTTACATATAAAGGTTTTACATGAATCAAAGTTTGATGTTGAATTTTCATTGGTAATAAGTACAAGATTAATTGCAATTCTGTAAGTGTTGGCTACCTTTTGCTAAATCATGATAACATAACAAAAATGATTAATTTAAAGTGATTACAATATAGTAAAATCTTTATACATTTTACCTGCATCCATCATTTTAACGTAGGCATCGTCTTGTTTTAATGGTTTAACGATATCGTCGGACGTTATTCTGACCCACGTTCATCATTTTTCCAATCAGCATATGAAATGAATAGTTCCGTGGAAATGACCGCTAGTGGTTGTACTGTATATTATTTCCCACATATTAAACTCAGATAACAATTAAAAGTAAAAAAATATTTGTTAAAAGGAAACTATAAATCGTCGACAGCTTTAAAAGTTTATCTCAAAATAAATGTTTGCAATCACTTAACAATATTTCTATTTAATGACGAAATAAAAAGGATTTTTTTCATTAAATATTTGTTTTTGAAGGGCTACATAAAATTAATTACTTATTTAATATCTTCTTCAATATGAACGAACAAGTAAAAAAATGTGTTCCATATATAATTGTAAGTAATAACAATAATCATTGTTTAATATTAAATTGAAATTTTAACATTGGAAGAGGGTTAAAGTACTAAGCAATGCAAATTAAAGTAAATAATAAAATTAAATAAATAATCCGTTTAAAGCCATGCATTAAATTAACTTTTTAATTCTGAAGTGTACTGTTCCTTTTGTTTTCTTTGACCCTCAATATAATAGATAAATTTGTTTCTACTAAACTACGCATCATGATTTTTCATGGCATGTTATTTCGTGGATTTTGTAATAAGAAATGGAGGTTACATTCATTTCTATCAGATTAAATCGCTAAACAGAAATTTCAGAACAATAATCCTTTTTTAGGACACAAATCGACGCAATTGCTGTTGTTCGCAAGGAAAAAGAGAATGTGTTAAATAATATCCAATATATACATATATTTATGTATTTATTTACTTATTCAAATTTAGTTTTATGTTATGGGAATTTTTGTTGAAATTTAGCTCTTCAATTTTTTTCTGTATGTACGTACGCTGACACATGAAAAAAGAAAATTACTTAAACTTTCAAGTTTTACTATTAATAAATATAATAAATTAATAATTTTAGAGTTTACTGACGTACATCGCGTACCACTTTAAGAGAATGAATTTGGTATTATTTTCGCAAAAACTAATAGCCTCATTTTGACATACTAGATTCTATATATTTTCAAATATGGAAATTAGGCTCTTAAAAAGCCCATTTTCCGTAAATTTAAATACTATAGAGTGTGGACGAATTTCTTATGAAAAAAATAAATAAATTTTCAAGTACGGTTTATCAGTTTGATTTTCTGCATACCCCTTTAGAACTTCAAGATTAAAATTACATTTTTCATTTCAGGTATAAATTGAAGTTGTTTTAAGACATGTAAAGCATCATTCATCAATAAATGTTTGAAGTCTGAGTGCATGGGATGTATATGAAATTTGGTTTCGTGATATCTGATCACAATCCAAATAAATTAAATATTTACATAGCCAAACGGAAAACGCTAGTGCATGTCACTATCGCATTTACTAGTTAGGAACACTTGTTTAGCTCTCTCGTTCTTGTTTAATGAGTGAGATGTTTCTTTAATTGTGTCTAAAAAGTATACAGACTCTGGATTTTTATCCACATTCAGAATCATTTCTGAAATAGTTATTAAACAAATATCTTTCTGAATTCTCCTCCCATCATAACAAATTCATGATCGGATGAAAGGAAACAAATTGGTTTTCTCATTGTATTGTATAACAATATAAGTGAAGGGCAAAGAAAGATGATTAATGTTCGAAGCATTTCTATATTATTTAAACAATTAGTAAAGGATATAAAAGGTTTATTATTGCTTCAAATATCTCATAAGTGGTTGATATCTACCCTCATTTGTGATAGTTTTAGCTATTTTTTCTTTAGTCTTCGTGATTCCTAAACAAAAAAAAAAAAAAAAAGCATGCACTATCACTCATAAATTTCAACACACCTTCTTTTTAACCGACTACACAAAGGAAGGAGGTAGTACATTCATATTGTATGTATGTCGTCTTTTTTTTTGTTGTTGTTTGTTTGTCCACTCATAACTTCGCACCGGATGAACCGATTTTCATGATTTTTTTTTTCAATCGATCAAGGGTAGTTTCCCATAGGTCCCATACCTTCGTTTGACCATATTCGATGAATAGAACAAAAGCAATGGGCAGAAGTGTAGTATGTTTTTTGTTTTTTCATCCTTAACTTTTGACTAACTAAACCGATTTTGACGATTTTTTCTCTAATCGATAGAGGGTCGTCTAACTCAAATACCGTACATCAACTGACTACTTTTGATTTTTAGAAAAAACGTTGCGGGTGAAAAATAAGTATTTTTTATTTTAATTGGAAAGGCTTTGCATGATTTTTCTTTGTTGGGAAAACTATTAATAAACATAAAAGTCATTGTGAAAACATGTTTGTTGTCATGAATATTAAAAGAAATTACAGCAAGAGTTTGACTGAAGGCTTCTCTGTGGCAAAAATTAAATCCAATCAGTTTGTTTGCTAAAATCGACTTCAAAACGAAATTTTTCATACAAATGATTAGTTTTTAGTGCCATTCATTCAAAGAGGGTTTGCCCTTTGATACGGATTTTTTAAAAAATAGAGTATTTATATAGAAAATGTATTTACACTAAAAAGAATAAAATAAAATAATTTCTATAAAAAAAAATAGAACCGACTTCAAATTATAAATTGCGCTAGAAAGTGTAAAATAAATTATTTTTTTAAACAACATCGATGTGAATTTCAAACATAAGTTTAGAAGTCGGTGCAAAATTATGAGTCTAATTACCATTACACCATTTGCTTTATATTAGAACTGTTGCTAATTCTGGGAAAATATATATATTTGTAATTTATTCATGATTACAAAAGATTTTATCTATCCTAATTTTGCACCGACTTCTAAAACTACGTTCAAAAGTCACATCGATGTTGTTTAAGAAATTGATTTATTTTTCACTTTTTAGCGCAATTTATAATTTGAAGTCGGTTCTATTTTTTTATAAAAATTATTTTATTTCTTAAATTTACTTCAAAAGCACACAAAATCCGGTACTTCAATGCAACGTTCAAGTAGATGATACTTGTAAACCTTCTTCCATTCATTTCTGTACCAAATATTGGTTGTAAAAAAGGAGTAAAAATAGATTTTTCACGCATTGCCCCAAAACGAACATTTTAGAGCTTAAAGTGTGAAGTGTATTGTGTTTGCTCACTGCATCATATTATGCAGAATATGTACATGAGGGGTATAGTAAGATGTTCTGATAGGTGTTAGGTGCATGTGAGCGTGCTCAGGTTTAAAGCAATACTTATAATTATACGATAATTAAGCAAGACTTATTCGTAAGATAAGTTGCTAATTAAAATTTCCGTGTTATTCCTTTGAACAAGTGTTATTTTTGTTTCTGGATGTCTCCTTGAAAGAAGTCATCAACAGAAAAGGATAGGACGTTCTGTGATTGTTGCTAGAAGACTAGAAGGATCATTGTAAAAGGTTCTTGTGAAAGTAGAGAAGGGAAACTGAGTTTCTTAATAACAATAAAATTTCTATTTTTCGCACTCTCTACAACTACAGAGATAGATATTTTAAATGACGTAAAACTAAAAAACGCTTCTAATGTGGGCCTACCAGTTTAAAACTTGTAAATAAATGTATAATTAACACTTGAGATCTGCGACTACCAGCTTAACAAGTTCCAGGAAATGCATTTTAGATTGCTGGCGTTCGGGCTCCCTTAACCCTCGTGACATCCTAACTCCAAAAGCATCTTTGACCGAGCAGCGTAAGGCGTACAGCGTGGGTTCAATTAAACTCATTTTCGAGTTATACGTTATCCGAAATAGTACTTCAGCATATTATCTGTTGTTGCCAGTTAACATATTTCTTTTGTTTTCCGTAATTTCCTTTTCTAAAGACTTTGAAGTTTCCCGTTTTTAATTATCCGTAGTTTTACGTCAAACTCCTGATAAACGTTTTTACAGGAACTTCTAATGTATTTTCAGGCATACGAACTTTACAGTGTAGTTTGCGGGATATCACTTGTTGCTGAGTTTCCCTTGGCAGAGTACATTGCCCTTTTAACCGTTTGAGTCCCAAGCAGTGCGACCGCGTTCTTCAGATTTTAAGTCGAGAAAATCCAGCACATTTCGGGCATTCAAGACAGCCAGCGGTGCGTTACTGACTGCCGAAGTCGCACGCTCAGATTCACTGACGCAAGTACATCACACAGCTCCCTTTTAATGTAAATACTACATTTTACAACAGGTAGAATAAGTTCATCGAAAAAAATAAACGAAGCGCTATCGCGCCCCTTGGTATTTCTCGACATAAAATTAAACAAGCGCCATCTCGCTGCTTGGGTCTTTTCTAATATATTAGGAATATTGCGCTGTCTGGAATTTTTCGAAAGTGTTTTTTCAATACCGTCTGGGACTCAAACGGTTAATGAAATTTAAAATTCTACTGCAACTGTTTTTTTTTTTTTATCGACTGTGTTTGTTATTGTTTACTTTCCCCACGTGAATGCGTCTATCTTTTGATTTTTTTTTTTGGAAATATCTAATTTTGCTTTTGTTTTTTTCAGTACTTTAATTCAAAATAAGCTCCCTCGGCTTCAATACATTTGTTACAACGGTTTAACAACGAATTCGAATGCCTGTTCCAGCTCACATTGTGGGACTGCCTCCAAAGCTAGCCACCAAATTGTTGTGGGTAGATTAGGTAATTAGCGCCTGGGACTAACCAGCTTTGTCTTCAGGGTTTTTGTTTTTCACGAAAAATTTGTATTTTTGCAGCTTTTCAATCTCCGACGTGTCTGCTGAGTTATAGCTTGTAAATTTTTTATGCTCTTTTTATTTGAATTATGTATACCGATACACAGTGCGTAAAATAATTTTTTAAACTAGGTATATAAAATAAAATAAAAACTAGTAATTATATATTTTTAAGTATATATCTTCACAATAAGCTCCTTCGGCTTCAATACATTTGTTACAGCGGTTTAACAACGCTTCGAATGCCTGTTCCTGATCACGTTGTGGGACTGCCTCCACAGCTCGCATCGAAGCTGTTTATATAGTGTCAATGTCATCAAAGTTAAAAAATAAATAAAAAAATGAACTGAGGTTTTGGCAGTGGATCAGCTGATTGTCTCAGAGTTTTACGAATGCTCGATATAACACAGATAACGCCACTTCAATCTTAGTTCCAGTTGTAGTCTTAAAAATTCGTTGACACGCTGCGTACAAACAGCTTCGATGCGAGCTTTGGAGGCTATTCAACAATGTGAGCTAGAGCAGGCATTCGAATCGTTGTTAAACAGCTGTAACAAATGCATTGAAGCCGAAGGAGCTTATTGTGAAGATAAATACTAAAAAAACATAATTACTAGTTTTTATTTTATTTTATAAACCTAGTCTTAAAAATTCTTTTATACACTGTGTATATATAAAAATCAAATAAAAAGAGCATAAAAAATGCACAAACTCCAACTCATCAGATACGCGGGAGATTGAAGAGCTGCGAAAATACAAATTTTTCGGGTTAACCAAAAACCCTGAAGACAAAGCTGGTTAGAACCGGGAGCTAATTACCTTAATCTACCCACAACAACACAGTACTAAGAATAAATTGAAACAGGAATTTTCTTTTCGTAATAATTTTCGCTGTGAAGAAAGAAAGAAAAAAAAAACTTATCTGACACGATATAATATACTCCTGCTGTTTCATTTCGGCACCCGTTGCTATTTTATAACTATTTTCCCTATGTTCATGTTTTGGAAAAAAAATTATGTATGCGTTACATTTTTTCGTAGAACATTCATAACTAAAAAACCGCTGATTTATGTCGCATTACAAATTGACATAAAATCTTTTAACAATCTATGTTAATATTATAAACCTGAAGAGTTTGTTTGCTTGAACGCACTAATCTCAGGAACTACTGGTACTGGTCCAATTTGAAAAATTCTTTTAGTGTTAGTTAGCCCATTTATCGAGGAGGGCTATAGGCTACAGTACCTGATCTTGGAGTTTTCCGAGACGGGGCAAAACTTAAAAATACCGCCCCCCTCCATACCAATATTTGTTGATATCTCATATAACTTTTAATAAATGGCTGACCTTTTTTTATTTTTGAGGATTTTTCATTTTTAGCTACTGAGATAAACAGATACAACTTTCGTTAATGTTCTCACAACATGGGCTTTTCAGCTCAACATTGGGAGGGGGAGGTCGAACCATGTGAAGCCCCCCCCCCCTTAACAAGAGATATGATATTCTGAGAGTTAAAGGGGGTCCGGAGAAATTTTGGAAACTATATGCGAACAGGTGTATTTTTAGGCCTTAGGAGACGCATTTGGGACGTCAAAAACTTAAGGGGGAAAAAAGCAAATAAAAATTTTTAATTTAAATGCCTTTACTCATAAAAATAATCATAAAAATTAAGCAAAAAATTGGCTTTTTTCTTTTTTAATACAGGACTGGACCTCCCCCCTCCCTCTCCTTACTATCGCCCATATCGAAGAGCAACGTGTTTGCCTTCTCAAACAACACTTTACAAGCTCCCACCTCTTCCCAAAAGGATACTTTGAGAGTTTGTAGAAGGAAAATTATTGAGTATTGTATGATCATAATTTATACGTATTTCACTATTGTAAGGGGAAGAAACCTTGGCTTTTGAAAATTTAAAGCTTTAAATTTTGACATTGCGAAATTTGCCACCCCCCCCCCCTCCAAACCTCAATGAGTTTCCGACAGTTTATACAAATAAGTAAGTCTATTAATTGGTTTTGATCGTTAGCAAAACAGCTGATCAAGGATAAAATCGGAGCGCCGAACTAGGATTTTAATTCTCCTCCAAAAGTTAAATTTTCTTTATCAAATATTTTTTCTTTCCTTTCCTTTCTTTTTGTGTGGATCACAGTTGAATTTGCTGCGTCCCCAGAAGTTCCGCCCAAGCATGGGCCCCGGCTTGCCCCACCCTAGATCCGGCACTGATAGGCTATACATCATCACGCTAAGGCCTATAGGAGCGGAGCACCAATGAAGAATGCATCAAAATCGGGTTTTTTTTCTTTTGAGAGCATATGTCTATAAAAAAGTAATGTAATATTATTAGTATATTAAATTAATATTTTGTCCTCCGCCAGAAAATGAGCATTATTTAAGATAGACCGTGCAACGCCGGGCGTTTGCAGCCTAGAAGCAAATAACATTTCACTATGGATAGTTGCTTCACAGAAGGTGCAACGAAAATAGTCTTGTTTACCTTGTATGTTACTAATGTTTGTCTATGATCAAAATTTGCTATTACGGTTTGAAGCCAGATACAATACAGTGAAACTTGTTTAAGTTGGCCACTTGCGGTGCAGCACTTTCGTGGTCAACTTAGACAGGTGGTCAACTTATAGAGGGTAAAGATTTTTTTTATATTTTTGTCATTTCTTACACTATGCATTTATACGTTTGTAACTATTAGCTTCATGCAATAACGTTACTTTAAAATAGTAGTTAGCTATTTCTTTCACAATTATCTAAAATATCATTAGATCAATTTAACCTGAATGACTTACAATGTATCCCATACAAGTTTAAAATTAAATCACTTAGTTAAAATGAAGATACATATTAATGACGTAAATTACTTAAATGGTGGTAAAGATTTCCTAAAATATATAATTATTCAAAATAGCTATAGAAAAAAAATATTTAAAGAATAAAAGAGTGCTCTTAGTATTTTCCCCATATGGTTAACTTACAGAGAGGTTTAAGCAAACTTTGTATTGCTGCTTCATCTATCCAGATAAATACTGGTGTCACATTATAGCATAAAAAATATCCTGGACAAGTTATTTTAAGTTTTTCATTTTTGCGAAAATAGATAAACAAATAGATATAGTAATAATTTGGCGGTCAACTTACAAAGGGTTTTTGTAATATTCCCACCCAAATTTGGAGTACATAAGCGGTCAAGTTCCAAAGATTCTCCTACATTATGTAATAAAGGGCTAATTCCGTTCCTGACAATAGTGGTCAACTTAGACAGGTAGCCAACTTACAAAGGTGTTCAACTTTACAGGTTTTACTGTACCATTATTGATGTTAGGGTTGTTGATGTAAAATAATTGTGGAATTTTAAAAAAAATTATTTTAGAATCAAAACAGGAAACTAATGAAACAATTAGGGGCTGAATACTTATAGGAAATCAAAATTATTCTACTATTCAATTTATCTGCTTAACTACCAGTTTTTAGTACTGAATGCAAACATATAACTGAAAAGTTAATCAATCAATCCAAGTCGTTTAAAAGTTATAAGCATTTGAGCGAGCGCCCCTTTTGGAGCAGTTGAGCAAGTATTAGAGAACGTTAGCAGATGTCCTTTTTCTTTCTTTTAACAATTGAGACCTCTTATAGAGATTTCTATAAGTATTAGTATCTTTTATAAGTATAAAAAAATAATAATTCATTTACTGCCTTAAATTTACCTTCAATACCACTCTTTTTTTTCCAAACGTGTTTTTCTTGAAGTACGTTTTTTGAATTTGCGTTTTCGATCTATCTTTATCAAATTTAGCACGCATTTTCTTTATATATACATGCTTTAGTTGAACTAGAATCATTAACATATCTTTATTTTTACTTTTATTATTGTAAAAAAAGAGCAAAAGAAATAAAATAAAAACGGCTAAAAATCGCACTTAATTTTTTCCCATTCTAAAAAAAAATAGAAATTTTCAATTTTTTGTGATGATTTTAGCTCAACTAGAAGAGACACTTATAAAATAAGTAGATTAAAAAAAAATGATTTCAGATAAAAATTGTGACCTCCATTATGTACACAAAGTGCCGACCCGGGTGGCGACTTACAGTGTGCAGCAGCCGATATCTCTGGGATGTTTCAAGAAAATGCTTGAACATTTCAGTAAATGTTCTCCAATATGTCTATAAAATAACCTCAAAATCTCAATAAAATATATTTATTCTTTAAACGTTAAAAAAATCATTAAAAATTGCTCTTAATACACCATTTTACACGTATTTCCTCCCTTAACACTTTGCTCAGTTTTCAAAAGACAATGGTTATTTTAAAAAAAATCTTCTCATTAGCTGCTCAAATCATGGTTGCACTAGTTAACCATTTGAGTCCCAAGCAGCGATCGCGCTCTTCAGATTTTATGTCGAGGAAACCCAGCACATTTCGGGCATTCTAGACAACTGGCGGTGTGTTACTAACTATCGAAGTCGCACGCTCAGATTTACCGACGCAAGTACATCACACAGCTCCCTTTTAATGTAAATACTACATTTTACAACAGGTAGAATAAGTGCATCGCAAAAAATAAACGAAGCGCTATCGCGCCCCTTGGTATTTTTCGACATAAATTAAACAAGCGCTTTGGCGCTGCTTGGGCCTTTTCGTACATATGTAGGAAAAGCTCGATTGCGCTGTCTAGGATTCTTCGACAGTTTTTTTTAATACCGTCTGAAACTCAAACGGTTAAGAAACATACTGATATCAAGAGTGCTTTTGACCGCTCAAGTCTCTGAAAACTTCAACACAGGAAGATACGTATATTAGAGTGATATCCAAACGAAATATGTTCAAAACAACCTGTCAAAGTCGTGCTGAACTGACGGAAGCAAGAGAAACTAGCGTATCAATATAGACAATCAAACGTCGCCTCCAAGCTGCTGTCTTAAGGGGCTCTGTAGCAGCAAGGAAATCACATCTACTGCAGATAAATATAAGAAAAGGCTCAACTGGGGGATAGAAAACAGAAGGGTTTCAGATGTGATCAGTGGAAAAGGTACTTTTAACTGACGAATCAAAACCTGAAATAGTTGGTTCAAAAGGAGTCGTTTGGTTCGTCGTACTGTGGGGTCATCATATGTTATCTGCTGAACCCAACTAAGCATGAAGACAGTTCTGTCATGATTTGGAGAAGTTTTGGTGGTGGTGTAGTCGTTATCTTGTAAAAATTTATTTATTTATTTATTTATTTATTTATTCAAAAAAAAAAAGAGAGAAAAAGACATGCACACTACAGACAAATCCATTTACAGTGATGCATAAATAACATACAACAATAGAAAAAATAAGGGATTAAGATTTTAAAAACTCACGACATTTAGACTTAAAAACAGTAAGAGACATATCAAAAATGTCTTAACCCGCAGAAAACTCATTAAAAATTCTATAAAATTTATACAGGGAAAAATTACCAATATATGGGATCACGAATTACAAACGATAGCACAGCATCCAAATGGATCAATCCATTTCTATTATAACTCTCAAGAGATATAAATTTAGAAATAATCTTTCACCTTGTAAATATGGAGAAACGATATTATTTGCTTAAAATTTCTTGTTCTGTCTTTGAACTGTTCTGCCAGCGTTTTCAAGAAATTCCTAATATCCAATACATTATTATTGCCTTTTTTAATTTCACAGATTTAAGCTTTTTTATTTTGTAATACGAACGATTGTTATTATACTCTTGTAATTAAAATTAAAAGATTTCAGTTTTGCACTTAAAATATATATATCTACCACTTTAATTCTAAGACTATCAGTAAACCAAGATAAAGCTTTCATTGAATAATGCAGTTAGAAAAACAATGGGATGAAAACCCATTCCCGCAAGTGAACTTATCAGTTTTAATCTTTTCCATTTCAAACTACAGAATAGGAAAAGAAAAAATATCATTTTGAAGCTATCGACCAAAAAAAACGTGATGGAGAAAAGGGAAGGGTATGAAATCCGTATTGAAATACTTTATTCTGTTCAGACTTTTAATTTTGATTATTTTTCTGAGAACATGATCAAGGCTGAGTGTCGTTGAGGATAGAATCGATAATCAGTAAAATAATCGGACAAAAATATAGAACACTTGAATGGTATTTAAGGGTTTATGAGATTAAAAGACACGGAAAGACAACAATGATTCTCCTAACCAACGAATTACGGGATTTGGTTTAATTACCTCTTCCCCCCTGCAAGTATACCTAGCTAATAAAACTAAAATTTTAATGGGAAAATGATTGCTTCAGCTATGATAACCTTTGGATCCTACAGAAACTAAGATCAGTGCTCAAAAATATTTCTTTAAAATGAGCGTTTCCAAAACCGTTCCACCTCTTAAGGAACTCTTCGTCAATGTCGAAGTTCCAGGCAGTGCGGTACTAAGATTTCTTCTAAAAAATAAGTAAATAAATAAATAAAGTAAAAATAAGTGTCGGTGCTCGTATTAAATGAAAGTGAACACAAAAATTACATATATATATATGTATATATATATATCTTTTTTATTGAAGCATTTGAAAGCAGTATTACGTTGATAAAATTCAGAAAAAATATCGGAAATTTATTCTTTCCCAGACTGAATAATTTCACAGAAAACCGCTTGAATGTGCACGCATAACTGCCGAAATGTATTAACAGCTGATTGGCAGTGTGTTTATTTTGTTTTAATTTCCCAACGTTTCGAGTAAATTGTATTGGTTTCCATGCTTGAATTGCTTGGGCTTCGAATCTTTGCATGAATGTTGTTTTTTCTGCTGTGCTTGCATTTTGTAAGGATTTCTGTGGTTTTGGAGAGAAATTGACGATATATCCTCAGGTTGGCATCAGATTTGAAAAATCGCCAAATTTGGTGACTTTTCAAGTTTTATGTACAGTTATGGGTTTAGCTGCGGAGTCAGGCTGATTTTGGGGTAAAGCAGTCGTTTAAAATCGTGTCGATTCCGACTCTGGTTGCTTTCTTTCTTTTTTACTCTCACTTCTGACAAAGTCTGTTTACGTTTCACATTATACTTGTGTCGCTTTTGCATCATTTTAAAAGGGGACAAACTAATTTTATTTAATTAATAACTAATCTTTAATATTTTCATACTTTTAAGTCTTAACATGAAACATTAAACACTATTGTCTTCCACATATATGATAGATAAAATAAATAGGTACCCATAAAAATTAAATTTTCGAGTGACATACTAATATTATACTTATGGACATAAAAAGGTATTTTTTAAAAATACTTTAAAAATCCTTTTTTGTACATAACTTCAGAAGTGCTTTCATCGTTTAAGATATAAGACATTTATTATAGATAAACGTATACTGCCGTGCTAAGCACAAAATTCGTATATGATAGATATAAAATCTTTTGTAGTTATGAATTTATATCAAATATATCACCCGGGGTTTGCAACAGTTTCAGTATAAGTTCATAGTAACAGATGTTGTAGTGGTATTTGAAGTGTCTTAATTTTGTACCGACTTCTAAAATTATGTTTAACAGTCGCGTCGATGCTTTTTAGAGAATGATTTCATTTTTTACTTTTTAGTGCAATTTTTAATTTGAAGTCGGTTTCATTTGTTTTTCCAAAAATTAATTTAGTTTTATTTTATATAATAGTATTAGAGTGACAGTACTTTTTCCTATTTCGCGAGAACCCATATATATATGTATATATATATATATATATATATATGAGGGCTTCTGAGTTTTTAAAATTCCGGAGTCATCTTTTGAACAGCTCTGCAGCCAAGGTTATGGGTTTTGATGGAATATACCCGACTAGTTATGTTTATGAGTTTCAAAGATTATTCTCGTATAAAGAGGGCTCCCGCCAGTACGCTTTCTGTAGTTAATTTAGTTTCTGACTAAGTTGTAGTAACGTCAATAGTTTAAGTGTGTTGCGAAACCTTTGTGCTGTGAGCTATGCACTTAATTTTGCTATTGTGTATTCGTTATTGGAAGCAAATACGAGGCTGCTGTTGTTTTCACTGTGTTTTCCAATATTATTGGAGTAATTAGCATTTGAACAAGTGTATCTTTGTTGTAAATGAAATTGCAGTGTGTTTTAAAGGAGTGAGTCCTCCTGACAAGAAAAAAATGAAGTTTGACGAACTCTTAATAAATCATACGATATTAAAAAGAAGACACTTCATCGTTGTACTTTCATTCTCCTTTTTCTTTTTTACTTTGGAGATAACTACAATCATCCTTTAACAATGTATTGCGGCGCCCTTTTTTCCGGGGAACCTTAGATAGGAAATCGTGGTTTAAAATGTAAAAGTAAAAGTACTCAGTACGTGTATGCTTTAACACGTGAACATGAAAAATAAAGTATGAAAGGAATTGCAATTATCGAAACATTACTTGTGTACCGGGCATTTAAATATATACACTAAGAAAAAATCTATTAAAATTCTGTATGCGTTTTATTTCTGCTTTTGCTGTCTTGTATAAAATGTTGATGATTTCGTACGAGCACAGCAGCAAGCTTTTCCTTTATTTTCTTTTATAATCCAAAGAAAAATAGAATGATTCTACTATCTACTATTCTGTAAGACATGATGAAATATTTCTGATCATCGATATTTTATACAATAGCAATTCAGTATCAAGAGTTTTGGAATTCCAATTCTCTTCTTTTATTCCTGGTTGTTTTCACTTCGAATCATTCGGAAAAAGAGCAAAATCATTCTGCTTCCTTTCTTTAACTTTTATCACGGAATTAGTTTTCGGGCAAGAACTGATATTTAAGCTGCGGAACTCTGCTTTAAAATGACCTGAAATAAACGTGGAGAAGGAATGAATTTTAGATCTCTTTCTGGTGTTGGAATTTCGCTTAGTGTGAAAGAATTATCTATAATTCAGGGAAAAAGGCAATTTTTGGACAGAGGATAAGTTGACTAGATTTTTAAATTCTTTTTTTGAAATTACATAAATTTTCCCGGTGAAATACGGGTGAATATTTGAAAACATTCCTTATCACACGAAAACTAACCTCGAATACATTTTTAACGAAAGCATTTAAACTTGAAAGTGTTATTGTCGGGAAAAAAGTAATTTAAAGCCAATAAACCCAGACGTTCTTTCACGAGTTTTCTGTATTATTAAACCCATATATATATATAGGAAGAGAGATTTAAAAAAATGGCAAAAACGGAAAAATAAACACATCACCTAAACATGCGCAAAGCAGAAAAAATTTCAATAAAGCAATATACACTATCTACCAAAAAGTATTTGGACACTTTGGATTTTAGACATTTTAAAAAAAATCTGGAGAAATATTAAACTTGTTCTGTATTTTGCACCATGGAAAGAAAGTACTTAAGCTCACATTTAAGAAACAAAATTCAGGCTTAGAGCAATTAGGGGGCGGTCAAAAAAATAAAGAAGGAAAAAAAAAAACACTTTTGAATATCTTGTATCAAAAAATGATCGAAATGTCTTGTAACTTTCGCAAAACATTTGTAATTATATACGCAATGCTTACACCCGCTTTCGTCAGAGTAGCAGTAATATTCTTGAAGATATGGGTATTTGTTTTAAATATTCGAAAATTTTTGCGAGTGTTTTGCTTGTAACTCGCTAAGTTCTATCTCAAATTACATGAAACTTTCAGACAACTTGACAAAATAAAAAGTAAGTATAATACCAAAACGTGGGGAAAATGTAATAAATAGTCAATGAGAATTGAGCAGTTTTATTAAAACAAGTGTGATTGCGTATGAGCGAAAGATATTAATTATTTTTAAATAATTTGGTAGTGAGATCTATGGAGCAACTTATGTAAAAGTTTCAGTTGAATATTGATATTTTTCAAAGAGATATAGACCGTACAGTGAGCCGTATTTAGCAAGCTCTCAAATTGGAGAAAAAAGATAAGGGGTTTTCCACAAATTTTTATATTGCATGATAATTTTGGCAAAGTAAACAATAGCGTGCAAATTCAGACTCCATAAACACAAATAATACAGTTTAATTCTGTTTAACATCTGTCAATTTTTCAATTTATCATGCAATATAAAAATTTGCGGAAAACCCCTTATCATTTTTCTCCAATTTGAGAGCTTGCTAAATACGGCTCACTGTATGGTGTATATCTCTTTGAAAAATATCAATTCAACTGAAACTTTTACATAAGTTGCTCCCTAGATCTCACTACCAAAATATTAAAAAAAATAATTAATATCTTTCGCATTGCGCAATCACACTCGTTTTAAGAAAACTGCTCAAATCTCATCGACTATTTATTACATTTTCCCCACGTTTTGATACCATACTTACTTTTTATTTTGTCAAGTTGTCTGCAAGTTTCATGTAATTTGAGATACAACTTAGAGAGTTATAAGCAAAACACTTGCGAAAATTTTCGAATATTTAAAACAAATGCCCATATCTTCATGAATATTACTGCTATTCTGACGAAAGCGAGTGTAAGCATTGCGTATATAATTAAAAATGTTTTGCGAAAGTTACAGGACATTTCGATCATTTTTTGATCCAAGATGCTCAAAAGTTTTTTTTCCTTCTTTAATTTTTTGACCGCCCCCTAATTGCTCTAAGCCTGAATTTTGTTTCTTAAATGTGAGTTTAAATATGTTCTTTCCACGGTGCAAAATACAGAACACCAAGTTTAATATTTCTCTAGAATTTTTTAAAAATGTCTAAAATCCAAAGTGTCCAAATACTTTTTGGTAGATAGTGTATAACAGAAATGTAGTAAAACATTTTTGAAAAGTTTAAAAATAAATTTTTTAAGAGTTTGAGAATGAGACTTGGACTCATCAGTGTCGGTTTGTCTCATAGAATGAGAGATGCAGAGCACCTCACAAATCCCAAGCACAAACACACTAGAGCCGACAGCAGCAGAGGCCAGAAAATCTTTTAAAAAATCATTAAAAAACAATATTGAAATACAGAATATGGGGTTTGATTTTTAAACCTTTCAAAATTTTTTTACTACATTTACGTTATATATACATATGCGTGTGTGTGTAAGTGTGTCCTTTAAGTAAACTCACTGGTTTCGAATTTATCTAAGCTTGCGAAGTTTTTGCAAACGCAACATATCACAAGTAGCGTTCAATTCATAATTAGAGCCTAAGATTCAGGTAACCGAAAAGCAATTACTTTTATCCATCAATGGACGTCGCACAAAGATCATACATAGTATTATCCAGGGACCAGGTGTGAAACAACGCTCAAGATATTTACACCCACAAATACTTACTTGAAAGTTAAGGGAATTACCTGATTATTTTTTTTTTAATCGCCCGAAAATACTTGAGAATATCCTGGAAATCATTTATTCGGAGTCTGACGTAAAATTAGAGAACTAAAACCTGTAAGCCACAAAGTGTTTGGAAAGGGAATTGCAAAGAATAACAAACAGAGAATATTCTGTAAATTGATATAACAAACAATGTGCGGCAGTAGTGGCGCTACTTGTAGTACGCTGAATTACTATTTGCTGATAAAAGTCGAAGGTGAGATTAATTAAGTCCACGCTGTTATAAATCCTGTGCTTTTAGCCACTCGGTCAAAGATACCTTCGGAGTTGAGAAGACTTGGCCGCCGACGGTGACGGCCCAATAGAGCGGAAAGTAAATGGTACACCAGTGGTTCCCAACTTTTTTCTCCTTGAGAACCAACCCCCAGCTGAAATATCAAAGAAAATGCCGATCCACTTAGTAACGGGTAAAAAAACAACAAATTTTATAACAGAATCATTTTCCATGTTGCACAATAGTACACAAGAAGAAATCAAAAGATGATTGCAAAAGATAGAGGTATTCATGAAATCTACAGTAATAGCTACACGAAATGGAATTTTTTTCAATTACTACTTTTCTATTAGCTTTTTTATTTGAGGTTTTAAGGGGTCAGCGAACATATGTATTCACAAATCTACTTTTAGAAATTGTTTTCCATGTTGTTAGTGTGAAAAAATTTCGGAAAGGCATGAGGAACATGCGTACAAAATCTTGAATTAAGCAATAAACCTCTCGGTTGCATTTGTAGTTTGAAATATACTAATTCGAAAAAAGTTATTTAAATTTACAGAAATACTAAAATTTACGTATTTTTCAGTTTCTTACTGTGATTGCTCAATGAGTTGAAACATAGTATATAAAATTCTAATAAAAAATTAGCATTAATCAACAAATATCTTCCGGTTTCATTATGCGGTTTATTTTTTTACGTATTTTTCAGTTTCTTACTGTGATTGCTCAACGAGTTGAAACATAGTATATGAAATGCCAATAAAAAATTAGCATTAATCAACATATATCGGGTTTCATTATGCGGTTTATATACGAAAAATTAGCCAAAAATAATGTAAAATCTTAATTTTTTTTTTTGGCGCTTTCTTCGCACCAACACGGGAAAAGATAGAAGAACTAATAGGAGAAAATTAAGATAAATCAATGAATATCTTGTGGTACCCCTTTAAAATTCGAATCAGGCAAAAATATTCGAAATCAGGCAAAATTAAAGAGCATAATTTAAAGTTTGTACATGTGCTTCCTATGCCAGTCCACCACATTCTTTTGCATTATCTGGAAAACGATGTATATATACATATATATGTTTTTTTTTACTCTGCGTCCATATGTACGTTAAATTATTCCGTAATTTTGTTTTACGTTAGTATTAAAAAATTCAGTCAATACAATATTATTTACGAGATCCCCCTTCCTACTCTACAGGGGTTTAGCTAACCATTGGTCGGATAACTGCGCGGTACGAGAACAATATTTATTGCATCTCTTGACAATTTTTAATCTTGTAGTCACAGATCTCATGTGTTAAATTATGTATTTGTTTGTAATTTTTAAATTGACAGATCTCGAGTGTCCATATTTACGTAACTTAGCAGATCTTTCTCTGTAGTTCTAGTATAATGTGGATATAAAAGAATTTTATAAGGAAACTGTTATCAAGAAATTTCATCCTTTGATTTGAAACAAGTTCTTTTTGTAAAATTGCAAAAACACTCAGTTTCTTTTTTGTGCTTTTACAGATATTTTTAACAGTGTACATAAATTTGAGTGTCTTTATTAAGTTGTGTTCCTTGCCACATGTAGCGCATAGAAGCCTGTTTGGTCTTAATGTAAAGTTGCTGATGTGTACGAAGTTTTATCTTGTAAGTTGGATTCAAGTATTCTTTAAAATTTCATATGCATCTTATTTTTCTTTCCTTTCACTGAGAAACTGAAATCATGCTACACATCTGGTAGTTAGTCGTGGTTATTCTTGAAAGTCAGACATTACCTTCTGATGCCAAGTGTTATTTTATCTCCAGAACCTAAAGAAGGCAACCAACAAACAAAATGTAATAAAAAATAATTTCACGTTCAGAAAGCACACATAAGCATTAAAACGCAGAAACATATGTCGGCATTTTAATGCTTATTTGGGCTTTCTTACCGTGAAATTATTTTTTATTACAGTTTACTTGCACAAAGTTAAATTATTATTATAACAAACAAAATGTTCTTCTGGGTTCGGATGTGCATCCAATTGTGATCAAAATATATTTTACTGAATTGGGTGAAATCCTCGAAGATATGTATAGTTAAAACGCCTTAGTTTTCTGTTAAAATTTTTAAAAACATTTTTAAGTGCATCTAAACTTAAGCTTATACTGCAGGCTGTATCCGACTTTAATGCAAAGTTCTATTTGCAAAAAGTAAACAGGACAATTTTAAAGATTCGTATTAAAAGATTCATTTTAACTTTTGCATGTACAGTAAAACCTGTAAAGTTGACCACCCTTGTAAGCTGACCACCTGTCTAAGTTGACCACTTTTGTCAGGAACGGAATCAGCCATATATTTTATAATGTAGGAAAACCTTTGTAACTTGAACACCTAAGTTGACCACCTGTCTATATTGACCACTTATGTACGCCAAATTTGGTTGGAGTATTATAAAAAACTCTTTCTAAGTTGGCCGCCTAATTATTTATATATTTATTTGTTTATGTAGATTTGCAAAGAGAAATAAAAAAACTAAAATAAGTTCTCCAGGATATCCTTTATTCTATAATGTTAGAAAAGTATTTGTCTGGGGGGATGAAACATCAATGTAAAGTTTGCCTAAACTTCTTTGTAAGTTAACCATATGGGAAAAATACTATGAGCCTTCTTTTATTCTTTAAATACGTTTTTCTTTTTTCGTCTATCTGATGTAGCCATTGTGAAAATTATATATTTTTAGGAAATCTTTACTATCATATAAGTAAATTACCTGATTAATAATATATCATCTTTATTTTAACTAAGTACTTTACTTTTAAAGTTGTATAGCATACACTGTAAGTCATGCAGGTTAAATTTCTCTTATGAAATTTTAGATAATTGTGTAAAAAAACAGCTAATTACTATTTTACGATAATGTTGATACATGAAGCTATATTTTTGTTAGTTACACATGAATAAATGCCTAGTTTAAGAAATGACAAAAATAAATTATCCCTCTATAAGTTGACTACAAAAGTGCCAAGTGGTCAACTTACACAGGTTTCACCGTACTTCTTTTAGAATACTTTGTTTCTTTACTGTTGGAATTTGCATTTTGATGCAAAATAAGAACTTCAGTCTTCTTATTTATACTTACAATTGAATGATTTTGAAGGCCTATGTGTCTTATGGCTTTATTAACACGACTTTAGGTAATACAAGTTTTTATGCAGTTTTCTTTCCTTCCACTTAGAAAAGCTCATCATTCACCGTAACAGCTCATTTGGATACATTTAGTAGATGCCAAACATTCTGAGTGATTGAAATTTGTAACATTTTGTTGCGCCCGACTTTCGTATACACCTCTAAGAAAATAGTATAAAACCGGTATAAAAAGAAAAGAACTTGGCTTGAAAAAGCTATAATTTTCTGAATTCAACTCCCAAAATACTTTCTATACTCTTTGCATGAAGTCGAGAACCTCAAAGCTAGCTGAAAAAGTTAAAAACATAGGACATTTTTTTTTACTGATACTCACTTCCTCAAAATCTAAATTCTGTTTTAAAAATTTCACATTTATTCTGCAAAAAGGCTAAAATATTGTGAGAAGCAAATTAACTTTTTTGCTTGAATTCTTAATGAAATTTTGCGATCGCAGGAGATCATTTCCCCCAGGTAGTTGGCAACATTGTACTATAAATATTTTACCAAGAAAAGGATTTTTTTAAATGCATTTTGCGGAAGTACTTAGTTATTTTCAATCAGATATAGAACTCAAAACATATTTTTTATTCTTATGTGATTAAATTTTCTTCAACAAGTTTTTGAAAAAGGTGACCTTTACTTGAAATGAAAAACATACCAGTTTTGATATTTGTATGACGAGTAACAATAACAAGAATGAAGTCAATTAATGTATTTACAAAAGCTGGAATTTAAGATACAACGGCTGTATGAAATTTCGGTAATTTTAATAATAAAAGAAATCAAAATGTAAAGAAACTAGCCTGCAGAACATCTGCGGGTTAGAAGTCTAACTAAACATGATGATCGCTCGGTCACTTCAAAGAATTGGAAATTAAAATTTGAGTTATGAATGGAAATACTTTTTAATAAATAGAAATAATTTTTTTAAAGTCTCGTAAGTTATGATAATAAGTACAAATTTTATGTTACTTTTCTATGCTAATCATTAAACATTTTTTTAAATATAGTTTGGCCATAGTTTGGTTTTTACATGATGTCAGTATCATATCGTACCGCAAAATTTAATCGTAATTGGTCCACGTTAAGTGAAATATATATATATATATCAGGGTTCGCGCTAGTCCGCGCGATCGCGCGATTCCCGCAATATTTTTTGAAATCCCACTCAAAAAAAATTTTTTTTGCGCTTAAAGTTTAAAAATCCCACTTAAAATTTTGGTCAAGGAGGAAAATCCCACCTTGTATTTTTCCCCAGTGTGAACCCTGTATATAGATAACGTGAATTACATATTTTCATACAAGTTTTTACCATCATTACTTTACTAATCCTCCTGATTGGCACTGCACTTCCTAGTTTTCTGTCTCAAATTCTTTAATTATTCTTTTGTTATCTCTCTTTCGCAAGCTTAAGTTGTTGTTATTTTAAACTAATGGTAGAATTTAAAAAAAGAAAACAAGAGCAGAAAAAATGAAAGAAAGGAAAAACAGAACATGTTTTGTTTTGGTGCAGGAATACGTAATTTCTCCCACAGTTTTGAAAAGTATTACTAATATTGTTTTGTTCCTTCTGACTAGTAAGAAATACAATCAGTTTGGGATTTGAAATATTTTACGTTCTCAACAAATGTTATTTCCCCTACGTGGCAAATGCACTTATTACTATTCACGGGGTATAAAAAAAAAACTTCTGTAAAAGTACAACATGGAAACTGAGTGTTTCTTCAAATTTATGCAGAACTAGTTTTAAAATAAAGAATCAAGTTTCTTAATTGCCGTTTCTGAATAAATGGCTTGTTTTTCCGCACTCAGTAAAGCGAGTGAAAATTATTTGTTACGTAAAACTGAACGTTTCAAATATGTGACTACCAGCTTAAAAATTGTAAACAAATGCATAAATAGATTCTTGAGGTCTGTTACTACCAGTTTAAAAATTTTCAAAAGTGCAATATATATTGTTTATGTACAAGTTACTCTTAACGAGCTGGGTCTGGTGGGATGAAAGGAGATCTGTAGAGTGATCATGCCTGGTTCGAAGAAAGCCAAAAGGAATGCTCCGAGCCCCTCCGACTTCGAAGCGAAGATAAACCGTTCCAGCCTCCCAGATCGGAACCAACTCTACGGAGCCATCTTAAACGACAAGGACATCACTGAACTTAGGAAATTCGAGGCCATAATTGATAGTCATCTGGCATGGTTTTACGACTACATAGGAGAAGGCAACCCAGTCAGCACCAATGATTTCCTTATCTACTGAAGCCTTGCCCGCTGTCTTACCCAGGCCTCCATCAAAATCAAGACTTACGATTTCCAGATGGAATTGGAAGAGTTAAGAGAAGAGAACGTCAAGCTCCGCGCAGACCTGAAGGAAGCGAAGAATTCGACGCTCCCCCCTGCTCCTGAAAAGAAGAAGAGAAACAGACGGCCGGTCGTCCTTATTCGTGAGGAAAACCCCCAGAAGGCTCTTGAATTGATCAAGCAAAAGCACGACGAGCCCTATGAAGTTCAGCTACATAGGGACGAAGTAAAGGTATTTCCCGCCAGCGAAGATGGCCACCTTGCGGTGATCCGCTACGCTGAAGAGGAAAAAATGGAATACTACGCCCCGAGATTCGACCAGCGCCCTCCCCTCAAGGTAATACTAAAAGGGCTCCCGGTCAATTTCAGCGTCGAAGTACTAGGCACAGAACTCTCCAAGCAAGGACGGAAAGCCACCAAGATTAAACAGTTCCAGGGGGAAAATGGGCCCCTGCCCATTTTTTGCATTCAACTAGACTACTCCGATGAAAATCTCAAGATTTTTGAAGAACTCGTAACCATCGCCGGCTTCCAAATAAGGGCGGAGCGGCTACATAGGAGAAAAGGCCCCATCCAATGTTACAGGTGCCAAAGGTGGGGCCACAACTCCTACGATTGCAACGCAGGTGAAAAGTGCAAGTACTGCGCTCGTCCACACCGTTCCAAGGAATGTACGTTCAAAGATGAAACACCGAAGTGCGCCAACTGTCATGCGGCGCACCCGGCAACAAGCGACGACTGCCCGAGACGCCCCATCAGCGGAGCCAATCGCAGAGCAGCACCAAAAATCAAGAAGCAAACCTCCTTCTACAGGCCGAAGCAAGACCTCATAGCCATCTTGAAAGCAGCTATTCAAAGCTACGAAAATGGACTGAAATGATGAACTTTTACATCTCCTGAGCATCCGCTTATCTTTTATTTTCTATTTTTTTCCACTCTAAGCCCTTCGGGGACAAAGAAGTTCACTTTCTGATGTATACCCTCCGATGTTTTCTACTACGGAACCTGGGTAAAAGGCCCCTCCGGGGCCTGATCGCCCATAACAAATAGAAGTTATGATGATGAGTTACTCTTAACTGTAATGAGCCGCCTGCTAACAACCCTACTTTACTGCTGCGCCTCGGCGCAGACTAGATGCTCAAACCACTTTTAAGAAACTTATGTAATGAACTAACGATCTGGACATCGGGTAAAAGAGTGTGGAGACTTTGTACGCCCGTACAAAATTATGTGCTGCTGCTGCTAACAACCCTTGGAGGAGAGCCTTTCTGACTCCGGAGGTATTCTAGGCCAAGTGGGAGTAGGCTCAGTTGGCTTTGGGTATCAGCGAGAGTAATTCAACGTTTCGCTGATGGCTCCACTACTGCGGCGTGTTATCTTTTTTTAATTCTTTGTAATTTCTTTCTTTTTAGTCTCTGTGATTTTCAGTCAAACTCTGGAAAAACGATTTCCAGGAGAACCTCCTGCTTTTTCGGGCATTTTTTAAAAAAATTTGCAGTGCTGTATCTCTCTTTGAACCGTTTCCAATAAGGCAATAAATATCCTTCTTTAGATATGGAGGCTAATACTGCACTGCGTACTCCAAATGAGGTCTAACCAGACTCCTATATATTGTCGCTCTTTTTTTATGCATTGCATCTAGTCCTATGACCAACCGGCAGGTACTGTTTTTGAAATCAGAAAGAGGCCGGTTCTTAAAGATTTATCGCAAACATTTAGATATTTTCTTTGTTTTCCTCTTTTTAACGGCCTAATTATATATGTGCCCATAAAAGTCAGAATTTTATGTTTATTTAACATTACCCAGTTTTCCTCTACAAATAAAGATAATAATAATGCTTTCTAACTCATCGTGAAATATTTACACCCGTATGCTACCATTGACGTAAAAGAAAAGATTTTCTTCGAGTTTCATTAACTATTCAAGCGAAATGTGTTTCTTTTTTTCAAAATATGTTGCTTTCTGGCGGTGAAAATATGTAATTTTCTATAAAACGGCGAATTCGAAAAATAAAATTGTTATAATCGCTTTGCAAAGTGTTACATTCTTTTGTGCGTAATCACAAGGTTTCTGTTTATTTATCAGAGTTTTTCAGTGATGTCTAGAGAGTATGGTATTTTCTTCGGAAAAGATATTTTACAATAATCTATACTATTGGGTATACGAATATATGCCAGTTGGACTCATATCGCATACTGGGTTTTGTTATCTTTAAAAGTTTTCTCTTTTACGTCTGTTTCGTGCACTTGAGTAGAATTCCATAATTTATAAAATACGTAAAGTTTTCCGTACAGTATTCCTTTCTTGGAAATATCGAACAAACCCTAAATACGCCATTCAGCGCTGCCTGAAAAACTAAAGACATTTAAATTGCTTTGAATGCTGTAAAAATGATTGCACCCTTTGCAGAGTATCTACACTTAAAGTTCCCGTTTTCAGATGCATCTACAACCGAAAGCAGTAATCAGACAAAGGTGATATTTTGTATTTGACTTAATAAAGGAAAGGAAATTTTCTCCAGTGAGGGAAAGCATTTTTTTTCTTTCTATTGGGGCTGCGGTATTGCTCTTCAACCATTGCCGACCTAGTGCGTTCTCCAGAAATCGATACCATCTCTTTCAGCGGGACCACAATGAGTGTACCAGTGAGGGAAAGTGTTTCGTAACATCATTCCCATAGGAGGTTTCATAAATAAATTACATACATAAGCAATTGTCTTTTATACATAATCAAATTATAATAGTAATAACAATAAATAAATAAATAAATAAACTAAGCAAAACCTGTGCAAACAGATAAGGGACCATTCCTAAATGATGTCACGCTTTCTTTCAATATATTTGACCCCCCCCCCCCACCTTTGTCGCATGTCACGCTATATTACATTAGCATAAAATAAGTTTAATTTGCTGATTTTAAATATTTTTATAGAAATTAAAATGTTCGATGTCACACTTCTTGTTACCCCCTCCCCTCCATTTATCACAAACTGTCACACTTTTTGAAACCCTCCCCCTCGAAGCGTGACATCATTTATGAGTGACCCGTAAATAGATAAATCAATAAATCAAAAACCATATAATGTGCATTATTTTGAGCAACCACATGAAATCACAATATGCTGAGTGAATGCAATGAAAGGTTGTCGTCAAACTCAGGTAAAATTCTTGGTTGAACATCTTTCTTCCTAAGTAGAGTTCAATAAATAAAAGCATAAACCATTGCTTTTGTTAGTCTTTTTTCAGCAAAATATATAGTAAACACATTTTGGTTTAGTTGGTAAAGCACTCCTGTATTGACACTTCTTTTAGCGACCACGTTTCCTCGAAACGGAGAGTGGTTACTCCTCAGAAGATTCAATGCGTAATGATGCCCTTTTTCTCCCAAATCAATAACTGGAAAACAATATTAAATAATTCAAAAAATTTTCTATATTTCCTTCCAATGAAAATTTAATTTATTTCTAGCTCTTACGTCAACCCCCGGGCCACTGTGCACCCTTGTTGAGTTCCACCAATGTCTTCAGTCACTGCAAAGTCACAGCAATGACCTGGCCTTTGCAGTCACGCGCTACGAGCTTCTCACACTGTGCGGGTGAGTTTGATTCACATCACTAAGTTTCTATTCTTTTCCTTTTAAATTTTAGATTTACAAACATAAAAATATTTACAAATGATTATGTTATTATTCTTGTTTTACCTAATTCTGCCTGTAACTACGATTCCAGCAAAAGTGACTTATACAGTGATAGTTTAATTACGTTGCCCCAAAACCTGAAACTCAACAACCAAAGCAGAAATCAATTACATAACAAAAACAAAAAAGAAAAAAAAAGAAAACACCTCCCCCTTTTCCCAAATGTTATTTATCTTCTCCTTTAAGTTTATATTGTCACATTTGTAAGAGTAAATTGTTACCAGAAAATTATCTCTGTAAACATTTTACAGAAAATTTTAAAAGGCTCCATTTACATAGATTTCTGAAGAAATGTTTCCCATTTTGGGGACGAGATATTTGGAGAACGATCTATTTTTTTACAACAACTGGAATAGTTACTCTGGTTAATTTAATAACGTTACGTTGGTCGTTCTAATTGGAAAACCAAAATCCAGGCCAGATTGTTCGATTTTGAATGAATCTCCTTGCAACGTATACCTATAAGGAGAATGTTTAATGAGTGAAAAATCCACCGCAATCTTTTCCTTCTCATAGCCACCTCAGAAATACTTTCTTTTAGATCTAGTTTTATTTAATTAAAAGATTAAAACAGATACTATATGTTTCACTATGTTGATCTCCCATTCTTTCTCTCACTTTACGTACCGTATGTTTTTATTTTAACTTTACGTAATCCTGCTTTGATCCACAAAATTTAATTAAGTTTAATACAAGAAGCATGATGAAACAACTCCTTTAGTTAAGACAGTTGTTAATTATAACCGAAAATTGCGTTTTTAGTGAATTTTTGTTGAATTAAACTAAATTTTTGTTTTTGATTAAACAATTGAATTTTCAGAGTATAACTTGAACTTTTATATTTATTTATATTAATTGGGAACTATTAACCTTGAAACCGAATTACTCGATTGCAATTTTTCCTCAACATATGTGTGCCTAATTTTTATCTTAAGCGATTATCCCTTGAGTAATGAAAGTGAAAATACCATTCACTACTCTAAAGTAGTTTAGCAAAAAGTTTTCATCAGGAAGATATAATAATATTTATGTTTCCCAATTGAAATTTCGCCATTTCTAGTGAATAGAAGTCTGTCTTATCTTATGCAAATAACTCCCTAGCTTGGTTATTTTTAAAGTTACAGCTTCTCACTATCTTTCTAATACGAATATTTTAGTATTCTTCCTTAGAAGAAAATCAATACACTTGATCATTTGCATAACATAACATAGAAAATTCTTTTGAATTCAAACATTGGGAAATCTAATGCATATATGCATTCCGGGAATAGAATATCTACCCACGCATTAAACAGATAGCAACTATACAAAATGTCTTATGTTCCACCAAAATGTGAGAAGAAGCGAAAAAATAAATTTCTGCTTCTAGCCTGAAAAATACGATAATCACGTGCAGTGATGTTGCCAACGTAAGAAAGCCAGCCTCGTGTAATAGCCTGCAGTCGCATGCTGAAGATTCATCATTTATACTCAACTCAGCTTTTCACTCATTTTGGCTGAGAGGATAAAAAATCGCCACCAGAACTGACGAAGATAAGCTTAAGAACATGTGTCGAAACGAGTAGCTGGTGGAAACAGAAAAACTAAATGAAAAAGATTCATTCAAAAAAGTTCTTTTTTTGCTTCATTGGGCGCTTTTAGCATAGAAGAACTGCAAATAAGATTTCTTCTTCCCTAGAATTTTCTAAAGCATTTTAAATATCACGCAATAGAAAACGTTATTATATTTTCCAGGAAACGCCCATCGGATAAGATATTCATTCTAAGAAAGGTAGTTTCAGCAAAAGAATACTTTTGAGTTCATAATGCGAAATGGGTTTGGTGAAAAGACCACAATTCGACATAAGATCTTCAAATCATTATTTTACGAGTAATTATACAGAAGGTCGTTCTCACTTTATGGAAACAATTTTGTGATCTTTTTCTCTCGTTTGCGTTTTGTGGTACAACTTTGGCAACTTCAGAATAATCGTCTGCTAACGTTTTCTTTTCATTGGAATGTAAAATAAAAGATTTATTTTAAAAATGAGAGATGGCTCGAAGATTACGTAACTGGGCATTCCGAGAGGAAATATTCGTATCAACAAATTACAAAATAGTGTAAAAATATCGGTTATTGCACTTCAAAAAAAGGTATTGATGATATATTAAATTTTAAATTAAAGAAACGTCTAGCTGAAAGTAAAAATGAAAACATGGCTCTGAAACCACATTCTAAGACTTCTAACGGATGGAACTATCATGAAAGTGAAGTCTCTGATTCTAAAAGAAAATCAGTCAAAAATTCATTGCATCGAAAGTAGGAATGTTTTCCTACACTCTAAGTAAAATCTTTCATAAAGATTTAAAATAAAAAATGAGGTTTAAATCTAAAGGTCATCGGCTTTTAAACACATTTCTGAAAGAAAAATAAGTTTTATAAAGTTATATAAAAGACACCTAGCGGCTGAAAAATGGAAAGTTGTGGTAACACTCGATGAGGCATGGGTATATTTAAGTGACTGTAATAAGAAAAGATCACTTTTTTTTTGCTCAACTGACGAGAATGACCGTACGAAATGGCTTCGTCAGTGTGCAGAAAAGTTCCTAAAGAGATTAATGATAGTTTCAGGATTTTTTACAGCAGCAAATTAAAAACAACAAGTAAACCGATAATTAATTCACTCTACTATCCATAGAATATTTTAGAACTAATTTTTGAAGAAGAAATTCTCGCCTTATATTCCAAGGACATTAATACAGTTGTGCGTCATATTGAGAAAGCATCTAGTCGCACGTCTAAGTCAACTGCCGTTTATTTATCAAAGAATGAATCAGAAACAGGAATGTAGTGTATCCCATTCGATGAAATACCTTTAAAATCACATGACGCCTCTCCAATGGACTATTGGGCTTTCGGTTTATTCAATCGAGCCTTAGGAAAACGGCATCCAAAGACACTGAACGGCTTTGGTAAACGGTAGAAGAGAAATGGAGTAAAATTGACCTGTCAGTGTACTAAGAAAAGTTTACTTTCATGGAAAATTCTGCTAGAGCTATTGTCAATCATGGTTATCAGCTAGATGCAAATCACCACACAAAAAAAAAACCCCGCATTTAGTACATAAAACTTAACTATCAAAATCGTTTCCATAAATTGTGAACGACCTTCTGTACAACTAGCATCTTAGTACCACGCATTTGCTGAAAACTCTGTTACTCGAAAAATTATAATTTTTTATTTACTGCAGGAATTATTACGTAGGGAAATGGCAAAACTCGCTCAGTACGTGTTTTTTTTAGAAAACGAAAAGCTAGTTGCTGTTGAATCTTCATTTGCTTAGACATTACTTCCAAATGTTGTTATGAAACAAAACTTATTATAACCAAGTAAAAAGTGAAAAACAAATCAGTTTCCAAAAACTGTTGAATCCTTCACGGTTACAGAGGAAAAACCAGTTTAATCCATTTGTATGACCGTTACAGTTTAATAGATTTAAAATCGTGACTTTTCAAATGCTTACTTGTTGGAACAGGGTTCGCACGCTGTTAAGCTACTCCCCATTTTATAAGGATTTTACCACCAGTATATTAAAATGCTTTGTTGATTCTTAAGGAATTTTACGATTCGTTATGTATAAGAGAGTTTAATAAAATTACTGGTGGAGGAGATCTTACAAAATGGGGCGTGGCCTAAAAGTGTGCGAACCCTGTAGAAGTAGAAGAAAAGCCACTCGCATCCATCACTTCAATGTCGTTCTGGCCCGGATCTTGTTTTGATTTTTTTGTTTTTTCTTTTCCTTTTGAACAAAATGGCCAGAGTATGGGTTTACTTTTGCTTGGAAGGATAAGGCAAGCCAGAATGGAACGCCCTCACAGATACAAAGGCTGCTATTTGAACTTTTAAAGCAAAACTAGTTAAATGTATAGTGTTTGAAAAAACTCAATTCATAAAATAGTGCAACTGTAGAGAACTGATCAAAATGCACTTTTTTAAACATTATTTCCCAAAATGTTTCCAGTGCGCAATTAAAACGTTTCAAAACAGTTATTCTCGATTCCCCACAAATTTTGAGTTTTGGATTTAACGGGTTTTTCCATTTGCCTTCTCAGTTGTAGAATGAATAAATAATTTTAAGCGTTCAATATTAATAAAAAGGAAGAAAAACATACTTGGGTAACATGCAATAAGAAAATTCTTAAAGCAAAAGCTTTACCACTGATCTTACATTCTGCTTACATGAAGTTGACAAGGTTCGTGGGGTAAACAATTATTTCTCTAATTGCGCGATTGTTATTGAGGTCCATACTCCATAGTCTATAATATAAACTTTTAAAAAAAAAAAAAGTTTCAAACTGATTTTTGTGTTCATTTTTTTTTATGCGTGTTTTTAATAAATGTACTGCTACACCAATATTAAAAAAAATATTTTACAAACTCAAATGCAAACAACTTTAAGCAACAGGCTCTGGGGGGGGGGCAGCTAGACTGGTCCTAGCCAATTAATCCATTCCGAATGAAGATCAAGAGCTCTCTTGAAACTGTTTATCACATTACAAGTAACAATTGCTTCCAGTAAATCATTACAAATGCCTAGAACCCTACAGAAGTAGTCATTTTTCCTAATTTCAAAATCAATGTAGGATTTGAAAAGCCTAACACAATGACCTCTGCTTCTTCCTTCTGTGAAATATGTAGCCCACCAACATCTTCCAGTTTAATAAATTTCACTCATAAATCGTGTCCCTTCTAACTCTCCTTTGCTCGAGACTATACGTGTTTAGCCTTTAAAGTAGAGAATTGGGTATAAATCTAAAAGTCCAATTACTAACTTAGTATCCTTTTACTGAACCATGTTATGTAAAGTAATAATGTTCTTCTTTCGATATGGAGCCCAAAACTGAACAGCATACTTTAGATGAGGTCTAACTAAACGTTTACTGCCTCCCATTCTTCTCACCATCGGATTTCGAAGATAGCCCGGAATACATTTTTAACATGTAGTGTAGGTATAATATCTCTCATTTATCTTGGCAGCACCCTGAAAGAGAGCGTGTCTTGCGTGGACAACCACATGAAGCACTGCTTCTCTCCTACACAAAGAAAGGTTTTCAACAGCGTCGTCGCAGGGGCAAGACAAGTGCTTCTGGAACTCTGTGTGCCAGGCCCTATCCAGGAAGGTGAGACAAAATTAACTCATTTTAATATTAAACAGAATAATAAACCACAAAAAGGAAGCAGTCTAAAGACACGCGTAAAACTTGTTTAAGGTTCATAAGGTTTCATATGTTCGAAAATGGAAATTGTCTTAATATAAGAAAATGTGCAATATATTTTCAGTTGAATCTGTTTGTCTCGAACTGCATGCTAGCACATCGCATTCAAGCATGCCAATCCTTCCAGCATTATGAATTTTTAATTTTTCACGGGGGAGACACCCTGTATGATGGAGGATCTGCCCAAAAAGAAGATTGGTTCAAGTGCAGTGAATGTAACAAATGGGCTCATGACCAGTATAATGTAAAAAGTACAAAGGAAAACTGAGTGTTTCTTGATAACAGTTTCTCAATGAAATTCTTGTTTTTCGGAACTCTAGAACTAGAGAAAGATTTGTTGAATTACGTAAACTTGAACATTTGAAATCTATGACTACCAGTTTAAAAGTTGCAAACAAATATATAAATAAAGATCTTGTGACTTTCAGCCAAAACATTTTCAAAACTGCATTACATATTGTTGATGTATAATTAACATTTAGCGGTAGTGAACAGCCATCTGATCGATCGTGTCTAGCCTTTCACTGCTACAGGCATCATTGGCCGAGCGGTGTGGGCTCACAGTATCTGTTACAATCAAGTTGCAGAATGGTATGTTTTTTAGCCTACTTTCGCGTAAAAGTAAAAAAAAATATATATTAAAGCATGAAAGAAGGCTTAATGTACCGAAAAATATCGTTAAATATGAAGAGAAGTCAAAAATAAGTGAAGTAATTAAATAAAGATTGAAAAATAAAAAATTTGAAAGTAGGGTTTTGAGATGGGGAAAAAGTGTGTCGGTCGGTCTGTCGGTCTGTCCCCCCCTAATAACTTTTGAACGAGTAGTCCGATTCGAAAAATTCTTTTTGCATTCGAAAGATCTCGGCAAGGACATCTCATTTCCATATTTTACCTTTCGATTTGAACAGTATTTCGTTGAATTTTGAACAGTTCAAAAAATTTTAACATTAACGCCTATGGGCAAAAGTGAAACAAATTATGTAAACTCTGGGTATAAGAGTCGAGTTCTTATGAACAAGATTACTAAAAAGTTCTCGAAGGAAAATATTTTTTGAGTTGAACAATTTTTGTTCATTTTTGAACAGTTCAAAAAAATTAACGGTATTTTTTCCTTTATCCCGGCGCAGGCGATAAAGTCGCCAATAATAATTCAACAAACACCAAACGGAATACCTCCGCTGGTAACCTTTTGCGTGTTTTGTTGCCTTGGCGAGATTTGCGCCGGGATAAATTAATTCATTTTGAAACAGTTCAAAAAAAAAAAAAAGAGATTAACAATAGCGTCTACGGGGAAATTCAATCCTTTATAAATAATGATCTAACAGACCGATTTGCTTGGAACAAAATTTATCGGAAAGATGTTTGGCCGTAGAACATGTACAGATACGAAGTTCAACCAGAACGGAATGAACCTATTTTCTTATGAAATTTTTTGATCGGGATTTTTAACGATATTTTCGAATGAATGAATGATTAAATGAATGAGTGATGGAATAAACGAATAAATGAGTGAATAATTCAGTGAATCAATAATAAAATAGATAAATGAATGTATGAAGTGAAAAATATATAAATGAATGAATAAATACATAAATGAGAAAAATGAATGAATAAATAAACGAATGACTGAATAAATGAAAGAATGAGTGAGTGAATGAATATGTATTAACCGTTGAAAAAGGCATATTTGAAGTAATTAAGCACTAAAGTTAAATGAGGAAGAGAGAGAGAGGGAGAGTTAGCTAGATTATAAATTTCAAGTTGGTGAATACGGGAAAGTAGTCTCGTATAGTTCTAGACGGAACTTCTTGTTATTCTGTGCAATTTTCGTTTTTAAAGAATTTAAAGTTTCTTGCTTTTAAGTCTCTGTAATTTTACGTCAACTCCGGATAAATGATTTCTAAGAGATTCCCATGTAATTTTCGGCAAAAAAATTCTACAGTGTATTGACGAGAAGGATGCCAAGTTTCTTTGTGAATTGTGTTTGTTTCTCATTTTTCCTTCCCACCATAGAGGAAAACGAGATAGTTTGCAGCATTTAATATATTGATGCGTAGATCCATAAATGTGCATCGTATTTCAAGTACTTATACAGCAAAATAACCTTTAACGTTTTAATACTCAAATGAATTTCACTTATTGAATTTTCTTAAATTTATTAAAATGCTTTTGGCCAGAATAACCGCAAGTGTCCTATTTTTCCTTATCGTGCCCGAAGCTCACAGGTCTGAAGCTCACAGTAGGAGAAACGTTGCTCTAGCTCATATAGACCAGCATCTCGTGTCCCAAGCTCAAATATTTTTCGTACTCAACTCTCTTGTCACAAGCCGCCCCCTCCCCAACCGAAGGGAGGAGCGGAAACGAGGAAGATGGATTATTCTGCTTATTTTGAACTTAATTATAGATAAATGGGGATTTTTTAAATAAAATAAATAATAATTTTGTTGAGATTTATGATCAATTTTCCTTTAGGTTTTTACCCCAGGCTTGGGACTGGGCAGTATCAGTTAAGACACAGGCGGTTTAAAAGGGGCAGGCAGTTTCCCCTTTGTCTGTTTCTCTTTTTTTAAGCTGCAAGCTGTAAACTTGCCATTGTCGTGTTTACCATTATGTAAATTAATTATGTAATTTCCAGATTATTCCATTTTTGTCACGTAACTTAGGGGGGGCCAAACACTTGTGTAGGTTATTAGACCGTCTGTAGTCTTTCATAATGTTTTCAAATTTTTCATCCAATTGTGCATGAACTTTTATTCTCTTTACTCCTGCGGTGCAATTTCTTTTGCTCTTAACTAGTTGGATACTTTTACCGATTGATCTTTCCAAGACTTTAGAAATTGTATATTGGGGTTTTTTTATGCCAATGATTCTATTTAATTGTGAGTTCCACGATTTCACTTTATTTTTGGTCCTGTGTCGTTATCCATTAACATTACATAATTGAAAAGAAACACTGGGAGTGTCCATCGATTGTTCTACAAATTAATTGATAAAACGTTTCAGTTTGTCGTTATTTGGAATATTTTCCATGATTTGGAAAAAGACTTCAGACTACTACTGGGAGAAAAATAAAAATAATTTAACTTTGTGCAAGAAAACAATATAATAAAATTACACGTTAATTTAAAGCACAAATGAGCAAAACAATGCATTGTTTTGCTCATTTGTGCTTTAAATTAACGTGTAATTTTATTATTATTGTACTACTGGGAGCTTCAAACACGTGAGACGGTCTAGGGTCCTCCCAACTGTCAAGTTGATACGTCGGGAAAAGGGGGGATATACTTGGGAGCTTGGGACACGATATATTGGTTTATGCGAGCTAGAGCCACGATTCCCCTATTGTGAGCTTCAAGCGCGAGAGCTTCGGCCACGGACCCTTATTTTTCCCACCTTTCCCATGTGTTTCCAAACAGAAGTGAAGAGATCCTTCCTTTTCTGAGCTGCTTCCTAACAATGCGCCAAGACTAGTTGGTTATTGCCACTTTACTAACAGGGTGTGTGTATTTGTCTCCTTTCAGCTTATCTTCGGTATGCATCGTGCTTCAAGAATGTATCTCTGTCGGAGGAGAAGTGTGCACCGAAATACAGGCACCTGATGGAGCTCTCAGAAAATGTGAACAGAAGGAAGAGCGTAGACGACGGACTCAGGGATTCGTGTTGGTGAGTCATCCCTATCAGTGATTCGTTGTTGAATTCCCTGAGACATCCACTAGTTTATTCTTATGTATCAGTACTATTTTTTTAAAAATCAAACATTTTATCTATGTATATAACAAGGTAGAGCAATAATTATTTTTTTTAAAAAAAGCTTTAAATATATTTTCACCAATACATCGGGAAAAGATTAAGATCGTTTTAATTTTTAATTGACGTAACATTAAATGAATTTGCATCCTAAAAGCATACATATACGCGTATTTTATTCGTATGTACGTATTTATGTATGTACATATTTCCGCATAACTGAAAGACAATTAGTCGTAGAAGATAAGAAATTTTGTATGTAGGTTGTGGCAACGTCTCGTTGTACACCTCCCTTTTATCTGCAATCGGATGTTCCAAAAGGGCTCTTCATTCGTTTTGTGTATCAAGTTCAAGCAAATTTCAAGTCGTTTGTAGTGCCAAGATATTCTCTTGAACACCTCGCTTAATTACTTTGTATAGATAAATGTGCAACAATTTTCGAATATCTGGCCAAATTTAGCTCCAAAAAGGAGGCGCTAACTCTAGTGATGATTTGGCGAGATTTTGGGGACGTTCCCGTATAGCTCGATGTTATTAACCCTTTTGGCCTCACAGTAGAACACATCTTTGCACCTCTCTATTTTTCTCATTTTCAAGAATTTTAATCACAAAACCTAGTTTCCTACTAAACATACATGCAAGGATATCTATTCACCATCATTTTTGTTCAGTAGATCGCAGTTTGCCTCTAGCAGAGCAAATAATAAAAGCGTCTAGCTGTTTTCAGCTAAAAGGCACTTGGATATTTAATTAGTTCTCAAAATATTATTATATGAAATTTCCTGCATCTTTATAAAATTACATAATATAGGTTATAGTGTTTAAGAGCAATTCAAACCTTTTAACTAAAAAAAAATTACATATAAATTGCATTGAAAATGGAAATTTACTATATGTTCTATTTGTAGGACATCAGGCCTTATAATAAAAAATGTGTATTTTAATTTTTGTTTGATTAATAGTACACCAGATGACTATCAGTAAAACGCTTATGTTTTTGTGTTATAATAAAACAATATTTTCTCTAAAAATATTGTGTTGTGCGTATAATTTAGATGCTTTAAGGTGTATTGACTAAAGCTTCTGTAAAACTTATCATATAATGAGCAGGACCTATTTAAAAAATGGAGCAAATGAGATATGGGCCTTATTGATGTAGCTAGGCCTGAAAATGTGAAGTTATTTTGATAATAAAAGCACATCAGAAATGAACAAAAATAGACATTAGACATGCAAATTGAAATATTATGCATGAAAAATCACGCATAGTAGTTGTATGAAAACATAAAAATATTTATGTATTTTTTAAATATATGCATGCATTTCTATACATTTTCATGCGCATTTATTTTTTTTTTCAATGTTTCATACAAAATAATTGTAATCTGTGCGTAAAATATATTTTCACTTTTTGCTTTATTGCCTGTTGTCCGGCTATTAGTGAATTTTTTAAATAACTCGCTAATTGGCAGAATATTATAATATTTTAAATTTAAGATACTGGCATAGACTGTAACATATCTAATCACTCATTAATTTTTTATATTTCCAATTAAAAATTCAAGTAGGAAGGGGTTAAAGCATCGGTTAGATTACAATAAAGTTATGTAGTGTTTATCGGGTTTTTTTCTTTCTTGATATTATACGTTATTATACGTTTGAACGGTTTGATGCGCTACTTGAATGCACACTGCAAAGCTGTCTTACGTACAAATGGGTTAAATTTGTTTTGTGTAATGATTCCAATCAATTAATCTCTAAAGAAAATTTGTTTAGACATTTAGGTTTCATTCACGACAGAGACTACGTAGACATTTTGCACCCGCCGAATAGACTTGCTGTGGTTATCAAACTAGCAATGATTACGTACGTCTTCTTTGAGGACGCAATGTACAAACCACGCTCGACTGAGTGAAAGAATTTTCAATGATGCAATAAAAAACAGCAAGCAGTCAAAACATGGGCGCGGTTATTAAAATGCGTAGAACCAATAAAAAGCCCTGAAATTATTCGTCGCTGTTGCTCTTGGTGTGAATGAAACCTTATAGAGCGTAAAAGTTTAGCGAAGTACGACTTGTAGAGAAGATGTAAATCACATTGAAAAACATACATTTCCACACTTATTTTTTTAAATGTAATAATTTCTCTGATTATTAAAACAGACTTGATCATTGATATTTCGTTGTTTGAAATGCTGGGATTAGTTAAGCATCGTATAAATATATTGCTTAAAATACAGATAATCAATGTGCTTCTATCAGTTATTCCTTATTCATGTCTACTTCATTTTATTTGCAGCGCCTTTGGTGAATTCGTCACCTGCAAATATTTGCACGTCGGCCAAGATTGCGGACATGATGCTACCAGATTCTTGCAGCAACATTTGGACCGCATTTCCAGTCCCCTTATTCACGAGCATTGTGCCCTCTACACTTACGCATCGGACGCCTGCGCCCCTACGTCGGCGACATCCACTACTCACACTGTGGCGCTTGAGACCTTTGCATTCTCAGCGGCATGGATAATCACATACTTGGTGACCAAGCACAAAGCTTGAATTGGTCTCCTTGGACGGCGTGCTACTTCATTTTATTCCGAGAAGAACAACCTGTTTTTAAAGAGAAACGAAAACGGAACTTTTCCGCTTTCTGTTAAAACTCTTAGTGACACATCAATAGACATTTATTTACCAGAATTTAAGTTAAATTTTTATCGAAAACTATGCATAAGCCCCTCCCTTTAATACTTACTTGATTCAATAACTCTTTCATTGCAACAGGAGAATTGAGAACGAAAAGACCTAGATAACGTTAAAATACTTATGCTCTTGGTGTGCACTTTTAATTTCATTTGCCATTTTCATTGCAGAATATGCAAGGAATAATAGCAGATATATATATATATATATATATATATATAAAGAAAAGAGTTCAAAGAAGAAAAAATTTTTAGTGAATCAAGTTGAGGAAAAATGCTTTCTAAACACTTGTGTAAAACTATTATCTCTAACAATTTACAACTCAGTTTTAAGTTAAGCATTTAGTCCTACAATGTATATTTTAATTTCGTTTTATATTTTTTATATTATGTTATTTACTTTTAAATCAAATATTTATGTATTTTAAGTTCAATAAATGCCATAAGAACTACCACAAAATCATGATTTTTGTTATGCTAATAAATGCTTAGCCCTTTTCAGCATGGAAAATTTCCGGCCATGTGTCATTGTGCTGTTGGTTCGTTAGCGGATGGCGTCCCCCCCCCCCCTTCGAGGTTTTAAAACGGATTTGTCTTCTTCCAAATCATGCAAGAGACCTACTTAATTTTGCATCATTTTATTCAAATTGAAGATAAAATAACTGTAAATCAAACTTCTCAAATATCTTTGGTAGAAACGTTAAGAGCTGCTTGATGTAAGTCATGCAAGATGACATGGTGTTGTAATGCAAAAAAAAGGGGGGGGGGGGCGTGATGTCTGGTTTTGCTCCAGTATGCCACAAAATTTACGGCGTCTTCCAGAGTTGCATGACCAACTTTAGACTAGAAATCATCTTTATGCATTTTATTTGTGTCGTCAAATGAATACATTCTTAACTTGGTTACTAAAATGACGGAAATGCAAAACTTTCATTGAATAACGAAAAAAGCGTAAAGTCATCTTCTCGATTTACGACAAAGCTGCTTGAATGATCCTGGAAATTGTAAAAGTCGTGCGTGGTGCTCAAAAATTATTGTGCCGTTTTTAGCCTACTTTCCCGTAAAAGTAAAATAATAATAATAATAAAGCATGAAAGAAGGCTTCATGTATCGTGAAAATATCGTTAGAAATCAAGAAAAGTCAAAAATAAGTTAGGTAATTAAATAAAGATTGAAAAATAAAAAATTTGGAAGTAGGGTTTTGAGATGGGGAAAAAGTGTGTCGGTCGGTCTGTCGGTCTGTCCCCCCCTAATAACTTTTGAACGAATTGTCCGATTGGAAAAATTCTTTTTGCATTCGAAAGATCTCGGCGAGGACGTTAAGAACTGCTTGCCCTCGCCGAGGTTCCATATTTTACCATATTTTACTTTTCCATATTTTACTTTTTGATTTGAACAATTTTTTGTTCAATTTTGAACAGTTCAAAAAATTCGGGGAAATTTCAATCCTATATAATTTCTGATCTAACGGACCGATTTGCTTGGAACAAACTTTATCGGAAAGCTCTTATGACGTAGAACATGTACAAATAGAAAGTTCATCCAGAACTAACGAACCTATTTTCCTATGAAATTTTTTGATCGGGATTTTCAAGAATATTTTTTAATTAATGAATGATTAAATGAATAAGCAAAAGAATGAATGAATAAATGAGTGAATAAATACATGAATGACTTAATAAATAATGATTGAATGAATATGTATTAACCGTTGAAAAAGATATATTTGAAGCAATTAAGAACTAAAGCTAAACGAGAAAGACAGAGAGAGAGAGAGATAGCTAGATTATAAATTTGAATTCGGTGTATACGGGAAAGTAGGCTCGTATAGTTCTAGACGGAACTTCTTGTTCATAAAAGAAATTATAAAGCAAGTGATGGTGATAGATATTCAATACTGGAACCGTTCCTCATGATACATTTTTCTGTAACACTCTTTAAATTTCCGTACGAGGCTAGGACTATGACGATCAAAACAAATTTACAAATTCAACTTCATAGACATTCGTTATGTATACTACATTGTACGACACTATGTATTTTTAGTACATTGTACGGCACTATGTTTTTATAAGATATGTATACGACATTATGCATGTATCGTACACGATATTCTTTCGACCATAAAGTCGAAAGAATATCATATGGTTGGTATACAGTACAGTTGGAGGAATATCGGCTGGAAGATTCAACTTGTCCCGAAAAGAACAACGTTTGCCCTATGGGGTCGGTCTTGTTGGTTGAACATACAAGGCATAATTTCCAGTTACTCGATCTTCTTGTGTGGTGGCTAAGAACAGCTGCAGATAATCATGGGGTTACAATCTAAACCACCTACAATTGGCATGCTGGTTTGATAAATCTCTTCAAAGGATTGCATTACAACGGTGTCATGTCGATTGCGGACGGTCAGATGAGAAAAATGGTAGGGTGGGTTATCAACAATGGGACAAGATTTGCAAGGGCCAAAGGGTTACATTCCACATGCGGACAGACAGATACGGGTGACCAAAAAGGGAAATTTATCGCGTCACTTAGGTTTTATCTTCATCTTCCCGGTACATATTTCCCCTCACTCTTTTCCTCCGGCTTTTCTCTTTTCTCGACATAAAACGGATCTTGCGCTTTCATACTGCGGCGTTTCAGCTGCCAAGTCATAGCTTTTGCTATTCATTTTCGAATTTTTTTTCGTAAAAAATCTGAGGTACGGGTGATGATATTTATTCACAAACTCTTTTCTTTTCTTTTCTTTTTTTTTTTTTTTCGTATTGCCATCGTTTTTTTTTTTTTTTTTTTTCGAGTTGGATTCTTGCTTCATTTGAGAATTTAAAAATGAGCAAACATGCTTAGAACATTATATTCAAAATTCGTCTTCATATTTAGCTTACATTTGTACTTTTTATCTTTTGAGCAAACCGATGAAATGTATTTTTCGATTTCAAACAGATTAGATAACATCAATTATGATTTTTCTAATGCATTAACTAAAAGTAATTGAAAAAAATTGTTTTTTTAATATTATGCCCATTTTTTCAAAAACTTCGCTCGTTAATCGACAAAAATAATTATTTTTACTGATAAAACAACACCGGTACGACTTTTACCATATTTAGCTTTTTTAAAGTGCATATTATTGTATATGTCTAGCCGTTTATCTTAAACGGTTCGCGAGTTGCTAGCGTTTTAGTAAACGACGCCGACGCGGGGCCCTCCCCCCCCCACAGGGGTGTCGACCCCTCAGGGTGCGACATGTGTTTTCCTAATCACTAGCGCCTGTAACAATAACAGCAATTAAAACGCGTTAGGTTTTCCGTGCATGCTCAACTCCTTTTAGATACCGATCTCTTTTGCACACTTCAAGAGAGACTTACATGAAGATAGCAACTTCAGACGAAGGTCCTGAATGCGTGACTCAAATAATAAGAACTTTAACCTGTTGCATGATAATAAATACTATTGGTAGCTATTGAAAATGTTTATCGATCCGTTACAACTGATTTACTTTAGTGGTCATCGAACTTATGAGGACACATTGTATCCGTACCTTTTTCAATTTTAATGCGATCTACTCCTTCCCCTCTCCAAAGAAAAAAAAAAGGATGCTTTCCAATTCCTAATTATTTATTTCATGCATAAAAACACGAGAGGGCTATCTTGTCATAGTTATCACTTTGCCATGCACTTTATATTTAACACCAACAAAATATTTTTTTAGTTTCATGCTGAACTACGCGATATTCAGAGCGAATATTGGAGAAATATGGAAGAACAATCGCGGGTATAGCAACGTGTACATTAAACCACCTGAACGCCATCACGACCCACCGAAAATTTCCCCCAAAACCAACATCTTGATGACCCCTGATTTAGTACTGAGCATAAGTCTTCGGCATTCTATAAAATTCATTCACGAGTTGAATAAGTTTTTATTTTAGTTAAGTAAAATTTTTATCTCAATACCTTCTAAATTGAAAAACACACACTATTATTAATGATTTTAGTGTAGCAGTAGATACACTGTTCGTTGGTGGTAAATCACCTATAGAGACAGCAATGGAGGCAATTCATCACGTCAGTCGCGTCAACGATGATCGCTGATTTGTTTACCAAATTTTTAATTGAGTTCTACGTGGAGTTCACGAAGCAGCATTAGCTATAATAAAATTAGACTAGTTTCATAGCTTTTTCTGATTATAAATTTTTCTGATTCTGATATTTTCTGATTTACCTTAAATTGAATCATTATAAAAGAAGTTTATTAATTATTACAATAGATATAGTGTATTATTTAGTGTTAATTTTATGTAATGTAGAACTTTATTTAGGCCCAGTTTTTATTTAGATTTGTCGAACTCGAAGTAAAACGATACTACAGCTTCCTTTGTTTACTTCGCTTACATCGGTATCACGTGACCTATGACGCTGTATGAATTGCCTCCATTGAGCGTTGATGTTGTTTACTGGTAGTCCTCTTCGAAGCAAAACAGGCGTACACCCTTTTAAATAACTACATATAATTTCATCCGACCAAGGGATCCTTCCGTTATTTATTCTTATCTAAGCCAACTATATAATTAACTATACCACGGGCATCTCGTTCCATGCTCACTAGCCCCCTGGAAGTGCAAGCAGTTCCTGGAAGGCAAGCAGTTGGATTGCTGCGTGATTGAAGCTCTTTACGCTTGATTGTAGTTTAGCAAATGTGGTTTTATAAATTATGCTCACATATTATCCTAAACTGTCTGGCCTTAAGCAGTGCTCAACCCACACATACTGAAAACTTAAACTTCTTGGTGATTAGCACATATATACAGCAATTAACTTTTTGTAAGGCCGTATTTTGGCGTGAATAAGTCTTTAAATTTACTACCATACGGGGGCAATCCAAAAATACTAATGATAACAAAATCGGGGAATACAGTTTGGAGTTACAGCTTCGAATCTATCCTCAACATCTAAAATTAAATTATACCACTGGATAACTAAAGGATCAAAGAATCCATTGCGATAAGCGAGAACAGTGACGCATTGGGGGGTGGGGGTGGAGGAGAAAGCGCCTCCATTTTGAGGTTATTTTACTGCTTATCGAGATTTGCAATTAGTATAGCTTTTGACTCGGCGAAGCTGCGAGGTTCGTTTAAGTTTTAATCATCAGTTGGTCTTCAAAATCTAACGACTGTATATAAAACATTAGTTTAAAGTAGGGACAGTGAATATAATGAGGTGTTAGAATAAAAAAATATCAAAAATATATAGATAATGTCGGCTTATACACGTCGAAGAGCCAAAACTATAAAGTTATTAATTAATGAAGTTGTATTGTGACACAAAAATTATTTGTTTCCTTACTTTTATTCTAAATACATAAATAAAAGTATTTTATTCAAAAAATATAACCCGTTACATAACCGTATTCATGTACAACACACGGCCGTGGCCATGACACAGCCACACCCCACATTTTTTGTCTTGGTAACGATACAGTAAAATATTTTTTTTTTTTAAATTTAGAATATTTTCAAAGAGGGAAAAGATTAGTTTGAGAAAAATCATTAAAAAAACAATATTCTTTATACCCCCCCCCCCCCCCTCTAGGGAAGAAGTATGCTCTCCCATTTCAACAAAGGTGGTAATTACGCAACCCACAGTTTTTTCTCACAGACTTCTGCCAATGAGAGGTATTAAAATAGCTTACTATGAACACTTATAACTTGGTGAGTTTTGTTGGAGGTACACCTTCCCACCGACTAATAAGAAGGAAAAACTCTCTTTTTACGAAATCTTTGAGACTAAGAAAAAAAAATCGTTAACGCGACAGATCTTAAAGTAAAAAACCACCGAATACGAATAAGGCGCTAAGCTGTATTGAAAACCAAGATTTCATGTAGAATTCATCGTAGACTGAATGCATGTTACAATGAATTTTGAACACATAGTTTAAGAACTTCCTTGCTCTGGTTAATTTCTGGCATCCCACAGTAAAGTAGTCGTTAATTTCTATTTGTTTCAATGCAACATTTGAAAAGGAGCATAATTCCATTTTGTCAAGGGTAAAAAGGGTTAATAGGCTGCAGCACGGCAGATTCATATAAGGGATAGTTATATTGGAATTTCTGCATATGTCAGTAATAAAAATCGTCGGATGATATTTGAAGCAGCCTTTTACTCGAGTCTTCCTGAAACCTTTAATATTAAAATAAAGAAACGCTGTTCTATTTAAAATAAATATCATCAATTTTTAATGAGCGTTCTAAAATATTATAATTGTATTATAATTGCTTAGAAGAGCTGAGTTGTCGTATTTAAAGCAATAATTTATTGAATGACTTTTTTTCGTAATAATTATGTAATGACGTGTAACATACAGGTAACCTACTGTAATTGGCGCTTTCGAACGTGATGACCAAAAGCATAGATTGCTTCTAAGCTGACTGATAGTGTGATTTAAAAAAAAATTTGAGTGTTTCTAAAAGAACAAAATGGGAAATGCAATAGTGATATTATTATTTATGTTGCATATCAAAAAGAGTGTTTGTTGATTCGTGTTTCAAATCACGAAATATCACATGTATATGAATTTGTTAATATTAAAATAAATTACATGTTTTCTTTTTCTTTTTTTTTTTTTGTTTCATTTTTCTTCGGAAATTTCAATTCAAACTCATATTCTAATTCATGCTTTATACGCACTAAAATTTCCTGGAGGAGTAACAACGACCTGAATTCAACGAAAAAGTAATTTTTTCTTGGATAGACATGTAGATGGTAGAAATTTATAAAACTCAAAAGTAGAAATATACAGGTCCATTTCTGCAGTAGTAAAAACGCAGAAATGTTAATTAATATTGATATCATTCATACTAAAAACTGTTTTAAGTAGTTAGTAGAACTCTCTCCACATCATGGTCTAGAAGAACAATTTACGTTACCTGCACTGCAAGACATGGGTTAATAAACTACAACACCAAATTTGAGGTATGTAGTAATGTATAGTACTTCCCTTACATAGATAAACTAACTTCAAACTATTACGCGTGTTAAGTATGCAACTCAAGTCATGGCCTCGTACATTATTATACAACGTCTAAATCCGACAATCTATGTCTCGTGTGTTCTATGTATATTAATGCACGAGACCATGAGTGGATATGAATTCTTAACAAGAAATACCTAAAATTAGAATTGGACTTGATGGAAGCAAAAGGAATTATTGAGAGAACCGAAGAACCAACGGCATGGGTTCATCCAATTGTTATTGCCCAAAAACCGAATGGAGCAGCGAGAATATGCATGGGTCCAAGAGAATTAAATAAAGTTATACAATGTGCAAAACCGGCTATCTCTGTCTCGTTTGTTCTGCGTACCTGTATATTGATGCACGAGACCGTGAGTTGAGTTGCAACAATTTGAAGCGGAAACTTAACTATATTAGTAACAGTAATGCTTTAAAGCACTGTATTGGATTAAATACTCAGTGTCGATATGAATATCAAACAATTACAATTGACAGCACACATGTTTAAACCCTTAGAGAATACCCATCGGCAGGGTGAGTTACAGGTGCTAACAGTGAAGTCTCAATAACATGATGACACTATTGGAAATTGAAGCTACGCGAGCAGATTCCTTCTAGCGTTATCTTGTCATTCAGCGTTTTCCTCTGGCGATGTTGCAATCCAGATATTCTAGCTGGATATAGACATTGGATTTCTGTAGCCGAATGTGGCGGAAAGTGTTGTAATCCATAAATCAACTGTTGCTGCAGTACAAATGAGAGAAAAAAAAAACTAGTTATTTTTCACTTTATTTAAACGAAACTACCTCCTGTGAACGAAAAAGCAAAGTTCCTCTTCTTAAAGGAGGCATTATTATCTTTTGGAAAACATTCCTACGGTAATGGCCCTAAGAAATCATATTACTTTTAGCATAGACAAAGAACACCAGTCTATGCTAAATGGTTGAGAGCGCAATTTATTTGTCAATTGCGAAGATGTAAAAAGTATTCGAAGATGGCCACGATTAGTTTTTCTGAAAAATGTTCATAGTTTCATTTATTCCTTGATATAAACAACTTAATGAAACAAATAGTTATTGAAGTTTTACAGTTAATGTACGACACTATATAAATTTATTTCATGTAACCTATTTAGAAAAAACAGCAAGGTTATTCTAAACTGCAAAAAGATATTCCCGCTGACAAAGGAGGGGAAAACCTCTTTACAGTTTACTTGTCCACCAAGTTCCTTTTTTATTTTTAACCATGCACTGCGCCGTGTTGTTTTTAAACAACACCTCCATTTTTCGTTCACTAAGCTTTAATTTTGTAATATTTTTAACATGTGGCGCATTCTTACGTTTCATTTTTTATGTGTGATCATATTAGTTAATATAGTTTCAACTAGATCTTGTAAACTGAACTCAAGGTTAATCTTTTTTCACAAAATCGTAAGACATGATGATTTCGTAAATACAAATACAAATACAAAAGTGACGACCAGCAACAGGGCTCAGGGCGCAGCTAGGCTGGTCCTAGTCAATTTAGCAGTCCCCAATGAAGATCAAGAGCTTTCTTAAAAGTTTTTACCCCGCTGCAATTAACAGTCGCTTCTGGTAAACTATTCCAATTGCCTATAACCCTATTGAAGTAGTAATTTTTCCTAATTTCAAGATTAGCCGAGATTTGAAAAGCATAAAAAAATGACCTCTGGTTCTACTTTCAGCACTTAGCTGCAGTCCATCAACATTTCCCATTTTAATGAATTTAAACAACTGAATCCTGTCCCCTCTAACTCTCCTTTGCTCAAGACGATACATATTGAGCCTTTTAAGCCTAACCTCATAATCTAAGTCTAAAAGACCACTTACCAATCTAGTAGCCCTCCTTTGAACCCTTTCAAATAAGGTAATATCCTTTTTTAGGTACGGAGACCAAAACTGAACAGCATATTCCAAATGAGGTCTTACCAAACTTCCGTATAGTGGCAATACAACTTCCTTAGACCTGTTCGAAATAACCTTATTGATAAACCCAAGCATCCTGTTAGCTTTGTTACTTACTATGCTACACTGCTGGCTGGATTTGAAGTTGCGACTAATCAATACTCCTAGATCAACAACTGCTTCTGCTTCCCAAATGACGGAACCTTGTAAATAATAGGTTGCATGTTTATTCCCATGACCAAAATGAAGCACTTGACATTTCCCAATATTAAAAGACATACCCCACTTAATTGCCCACCTAGAAATTTGATTAAAATCCTCTTTAAACTGATTGACTTGTTCCTCCGTGTCCACAATTCCCATGATTTTGACATCATCAGCAAAAATAGTGATGTGCCCAGAAATACTCTGAGTAATATCATTAATAAAAATAATAAATAATATTGGCCCTAAAACTGAACCTTGTGGAACCCCACTCAAAACATCAATCCACTGAGAATAACTGCCCTTCACTACTACTTTCTGTTTCCTCCCAGTCAGCCAATTTGTAACCCAAATTAAAGTTTTTCCACCAATACCAATATAAGCAAGTTTGCTAAGAAGAGCTTTATGCGGAACTTTGTCAAACGCTTTCTGAAAGTCAATGTAAACAACATCTACGCACTTTTTATTATCTAATGCCATGGTAACCTTGTCATAGAAATGCAACAAATTAGTTGTACAGGACCTACCCTTCCTAAAACCATACTGAAAATCAGTCAACACTCCATTTGCCTCCAGAAAATTCACTATTTTGATTTTTATCAGAGTTTCAAAAATTTTACAAAGAACTGAAGTAAGACTCACAGGCCTATAATTTCCTGCCTTAGTTTTAGACCCTTTCTTGAAGAGCGGCGTAATGTTTGCCAGCTTCCAATCCGCTGGCACAGTCCCCGAGTTATATGAAGATATGAAAATAGTCAAGACAACATCCACTAATTCCTCTGCACATTCTACTAAAATTTTTGGATAAACATTATCAGGTCCTGGAGCCTTATTTGCTTTAATCTTTTTCAAATGAAACAACACATCATCCCTAGAAAATACAAAGTCCTCAAGCTGTGTATTAGCTTGCGTCTTGCTTATGTCAACTGTTGAGATACAGTTTCTGTTAAATTCACTGGAAAAAAAATTATTTCGAATATCAGCAATATCCCCCTTATTTTGAATCAAGTTCCCGTTCTCATCCACTAGTGGAGGTAGTACCAGGTAGGCACCTGAGTATTACGAACTTTCCCTGAATTAGCATAAGCAAAAACTTTCTTAGGATTCCTTTCAATGTTATCTGTAAGCTTTTGCTCCAATTCCCTTTTCTTACTCCGTACCAAATACTTGAAAGTACGTCTAGCTTCACAATACAAAATCCTGTCAGCATGGCACCCAGTTTGTTTAAGTCGCCGAAAAGTGGCCTGCTTATAATTGAGAGCTTCTTTTACCTCCCTAGAGAACCATATGGGCCAAATTTTCGTAGAACCCCCTTTCTTTCTAAAAGGAACATAATGCATCACTGTTTTCTCCAATTTCCCCTTAAACTCTTTCCACTGAAGATCAGCTTCACTATTCTCCAATCCAGAAGAAAAAACCTCTTTCAAACCCTGCCTAAATGCAACATAATCAACATTCCTGAAGTTAGGTACAAATCTGAAATTTTCACCTTTGTGAGCATCGAAGCTGGTCCAAAACCTAATAGTATTGTGATCACTATATGTTCACCTATACTCAACCCCTGAACAGAACTTCCGACGTGACAAAAAACTAGATCCAAAACAGCACCATGCCTAGTCCCCTGGGTAACAACTTGATCCAAAAAACTCACCAATCACTTTCAGAAAATCTTCTTCCCTACCATTGCTAGTGTAAAAACTATTCCAGTCTATGCCCGGGAAATTGAAATCCCCCATCATGATGACCGAGCCCTTACCAGACATCTCCCTAATAACACTATACATATCCTCGTCTTGATCCTGACTAACATTAGGCGGCCTGTAAATATTCCCCAAATGTAACTTCTTACCCTTATTGCTCAGCAACTCCACCCAGACCATTTCAATATCCTTAGGCTTATTATTGATGACCAATTCATTGCAAATAAAAGTGTCCTTAATATAGAATAAAAGCCCTCCACCTTTCTTACCCAGCCTGTCTTCCCTAAACAAATTATATCCAGCAATACTCACTAAATCCTTATCATCATCAGTAACCCAAGTTTCCGTAATTCCAATAATATCCAACTCCTCACCTGCGATAACACTTTTTAACTCGTCCATCTTGTTCCTGATACTGCGAGCATTAGTATATAAAAACCTGAGCACGCCCATTTTGCTTGTCTTAAACATTTTTTGATGCCTCAAATCACTACTATTCATGCTACTATTGCTTAATATTTTACCCTCATTTTTAAAACCTCCAGAACAGAAGTCAACACCATGACATTCTCCAATCCCCCCATCCAAAATTAGTTTTTTGATTCTGAAGCTTCTAAAATCATATCGCTAACCTTAACTACACCCCTAGAACTAAGATGCAGACCATACCTCGCAACCCAATCACGCTGACAAGAACTCCAAACATCAATGAACCTGATTGAATGCTTTATGCAAAGTTTTTTAAGAATCAGGTTCATGCTCCTAGCCCGCTGATTTAACCAACCCCTATGCACCCCATACCTGGGAAGCAAACCATCTACCTGGACATCTGTCGAAAAGTTAGTTGCTTTATCCAACAGGTTCTCCCAATCTTTAACAAGCTCCTCGTTTGTGCTGTTACCGACGTCGTTAGTCCCCACCCACAAAGTAACTGAATCTCCCTCCTTAAACATTCCCTTTTTCTCCACAACCTTATTAACATCCTTCACCCGAGCCCCTGGTAAACAGCACCTAGCCACCTTGCGCCTTGTTCTCCCGACCACATTACCTATCCCGCGTACCATAGAATCCCCTAAAATGACACCCTCTGTTTTTAGGTCTACAGTTCTACCTTTCCCTATACTAGATCCTTCTCCCGCAACCTCACTCTCCCCAACAAGCCCATCACAAGAAGTTCCCACCAATTTTATAGAATTTTCACCCAAGTTATTTCTAACTAATTGGGCTTCCAATGCTACCACCTTAACACGTAACTCTAATAATTCAGCACATCTTGTGCAAATATATTCCTGCTCTGTAGCTGTATTAGCGTTTCCCTCCAATTTATTAAACATCTCACATCTATCACAGCAAATCCACCAACTCCCATTACCGTTTTTAATTTCCTTCATTAAACATATAACTCCCATATCTAAATGAATCTAATGCAAACAATCAAAAAAGCAAAATAATACACAAATCAGCAAATTTAAGCTACTACTCTGATTAAAAACACAAATTACATTGAAAAATGCAAATAACTTGAATTTAAACACAAATAACTACAGTAAAGAACAAAACCAGGCTGTTCCCCAAGACTTACAAAATGTACACAATCACCACATGGTTAAGCTTAACAACGTTGCGCCTGCGAATGCGCGGCGTTGTTTTAAAACAACGCCGCGCATTCGGGGGCAATTTTTATGTCCTTCATTATTCGCAGTATAAAAAAGAACAGGTGTCACAGGTTGTTTTATTTCACTTTATTTAGTATCTTTTAGAAGATTATTGCTAAATGTTTCACAATTCAGCTTAAAGTGGTCAATTAAATTATTATTTAGGAATTTTGTTTAAAATCAACTCACGCTCAACCAAAGAAGAAACGAAGATTATCGCATAGACCCCCTACAGACGTTAGGTTTCTTGTTTAAAATCTTTTATGGAAATTATTATTAAACTTTATTGGTAATCAAAGTAAAAATTTGCACATGTAACTAATAATTATTAGTTACATCTTCAAATTTTTACTTTAATAAATTTTATAAATTTATAAATAATAATAGAATTATTTTAATAAATTTTCATATTTTAGTGCTATTTTATGATTATAACGCATGCCTATTTATTATTGATTTGGTTTCATTTGTTAAAATGATTATATAAAATAATTATTATTGTTACCCCTAAATGCTCAGTGTTGTTTTTAAACAACATGTCCGATTTTCTCGAATTGTTTTCAGTATTTTTCGCACTTATAACTAGCACAAACAAACACAAAAAAAAAAATATTTAAAAGGGAAAAAAAAAAGCGCATTGTAGGGTTAAGGTTATACTAATCCCAACAAAACATAAATGTGAAAAAAGGGCCAAGTTCGATAGAACAAAAACGGCCTTCGGAGTAGTCGGTGTCAGCGATAAAAGAATTGATATCTAATGGGTGCCGAGTTCCACAGCAGATCCTTTGATCATGACTATAAGAGCGTGCAATGTTCCTTAATTTATTTGAAAACATTTTTTATCGGATTCCTAACTTGGCAAGTGTTAATTAAGGTAAACTACATTCAAAAAATTTAACTCATTCAATTAGCAATTTTTAATAGTTAGTAAAATCTTGTGGCAAGCTATTATAGTTAATTTCTAATTGTCTTCTTATCGTCTTCTTGAACGTAACTTATCTTAATTAAAACTTGCCAAGTTAGGAATCCGATAAAAAAATGTTTTCAAATAAATTAAGGAACATTGTACGCTCTTACAGCCATGATCAATTGATCTGCTATGGAACTTGGCACCCATTAGATATCAATTCTTTTATCGCTGACACCGACTACTCCGAAGGCCGTTTTTGTTCTATCGAACTTGGCCCTTTTTTCACATTTATGTTTTGTTGGGATATCATTAACTTTTGAAAAGCTAAAATGTATGTTTTTATATTGACGATAAGTTATACTAAATTAAACCAAGCTGAAGAGTCGCTATTAATTATTTAAGATTTTTTTCGTCTGTTTACATTTCTCCGTAATAAGGGCTCTACCACGAAGGGTTCGGAAAAGTTCCGAATCGGTAACTTTTCGGCCTCGGAACTTTGCTATTCCGGTACCGAAGAACCGTTAATTCAGTCTCGGAAATGTGATTGACAGCTGGCTTCGAGTTTCCGGGAGTGATATCTTTTCAGCCAATCACAGAACGATTTCAAGTTTGCTTATATATTACGGCAACCCTTGCTTTCGTCCGCCATTGTTGTTTACAGCAGATTTCGATGCGTTTTGCAATATGTTTAAAGAAAGCTGGAAGGATTAAACGCCATAAGAAGTGGTATGAAGGTGCAACTAACAAAGAATTGGTTCTTTGTTGGTATTTTAATGAATATTTTTAAATAAATTATCATTACTTTGCGTTATGTTACTAACAGAACAGCTAACAATCGTTCTGCTAACAGCAGAACGACTTTGGTTGAATGTCATCAAAATCCTCTAAACGTTCGCGAACCGTGTTTTAACTTTTTAATATGTTATCGAATAAATATTCTATTACTTAAAAATCATTATATATGTATTTAGAACTTTAAGGAATGGTAAACGTTCCTTTTTTGATGAATAAACATATAAAACGTCCTTCTGTTTGAATGCTGCAAAACGGATCCTTTACAAAATTTTCTTTAAAAAATTGCTTCAGATTTGGCGATAAATCATGGGTTACCGTAAAGTAAAGTGTAGCCGAATGCTGCAAATGTTTTTATTTTGCAGTTAAATATTGTGGATTTTGATAACTTTTTTTTATGTAAAATTTATATAGAACTTTTAAAACTGTGACTTTCAGATATATTTACAATATGTATACCACAGTGAAAAAAAATTAACACTCGAATCATGAGATCAAGTAATTATTATTTATGTATTTTTTTCGAATTGAAAAATTCATGTAAAGAACAAAACAAATCTCCATTATTTGGAATTACAAAGCACTGAACTAGATGCATGATTTACTTTCGTTTACTATGAGTTTATGTATTTTGCTGTTTTTTGCCTGTAATATGAATCGAATATTTACCCTTTACGCGCAATCCCCCCTGGAAAAATCACTTGCGTGATCGCTTTGCATTAATTGTACTCGTGTTGTTACACTTCTCATATGGCGAAAACAAATGTTGATCTCAGTGTAAAATAATGTAGTTAAACTGTATAATTGTTTACTAAATGCAACCATGTTGGTAAAGTTTTAAATAATGACAGCAAGCATATAATAGAAGCGCACACACACACATATACTATATATATATATATTATGTATATAAATATTCGATGACTTTGCTACTTATTCAAATTATAATCAGGTCTCATATGAATTAAAATTTGGGTTTTTGAAATACTCCAATAAAAGGACAATGCAAACTTTGTGGATCAAAAATAATTTTTTGCTAAAATACATTATCGGAAAAAACGTAAGAATTGTAATGCATAAACTTATTTGTCTTGTAAAATAATTTAACTTCCCTATAGAGCATTTTGATAAAAATTTCATTTTTATCTGAAATTTTCATCAAGGAAAAACTCCTTAAACACAAAAAAATTTTATTCTTCAAAAAAATTCAGTTTGTTTTTTTTGTACCATGCAAATAAATATAAAGAACGCCCTATTGTAAACAAATGTGTTATTATTATTTTATTTTGCTGTGTTTGGTAAATGCAAATCCAGAACATGAACAGCACAAATTTCTTAATTTTGGGGTATCTTTCTAATGTGTCAGTGGCTGCTTATAATTTAATGATCCCCTTCTTATCGACTTACTGCCTACTTATGGCCTTCCGTTTAGATAAGCATCACAAGGCTGGAAGTACGACTTAGCTCAGTATGTGTATTTGAATGACACCAGATGGCGCCACCACAAATACGCCACCTTCCCTTTTTGACCTAAGAGTGAAGGGAAGGGAAATTCTCCACCTTCCGGTATTCTCGGAACCGCCTCGGGACTTCAGGGTCCACGGATTTTACATGCACGTATCCCCAAATGTACATAGTGGGTTTTCAATGGGTCGGGTATCAAATCCCAAATCTTCCAGTTAGAAGTCCGACATCCAAACCACTAGGCTACCACATCCCATTCTAAATGTTTAATAGCATTGAATAGAAATTACGAGTCATAAATGGAAATGAAATTAGTTACATTGGTACTTTCTTTTCACATCACTACCAACTCTTGTATAAGGAAGCTTTTATGTAACAGAGATAATAGCAATTTTTTACTTTTTCAAGCCAAATAGTTTTTTTTTTTTTTTCAAATTAACATTTCAAAGATAAATATTATCAATTATTTATTAATTACAACTAATTAATATTTATATTTATTCATTGCTAATATTGCATTAGATATAAATCGATTAGATTAGACCCCTTTAGCTTTAGGATAGTTTTGGACGGTAAAAATCACATGTCCCGTCCGAAACTGGTTTTGCGTCCAAAGCCCCAACCCTGGATTCAAAGTTTGGCTTTTTAATTTATTAATTATTTTTTTTTATGATGATAGTAAACTAGTGACTTGATATTTAGGAAAGAAAAATGGGAGGAAGGGCTCTCAATTCATTTTTTTCTTTTTTGTTTTGAACTACGCAATAGATTTATGCACTTATAGCGAATGAATTTTAAGTAGTACAAAGTGTTTGCTCTTCTGTCTTTTTTTCCTTTTTTTTTTTTTTTGCTGAGACATGAAAGTGAGAATATATCTATGTAATTTAAGAAGACCTATAGTGCATACATAATCACAATCACTATACCAGGATATATATACTATAAAAGCATCTTGAAGTATCGAAATTGGGAACCGATCCACAACTAGAAAATTTATTAGAAGATGTTAAAAGAACTACTAGAAGTTTCGGGACGTTGGTACATAAATAAAAAATAATACTTTAGTATATATATATTAGCAAATTTAAAAGGTAAAGTATTTAAAAATAGCTGCAAAATTAAAATAAAACACTATATAACAAATGGAACAAAAAACAAACAAATTTAGATCAAAACAAAAAATATGTAAATTAATAAGAAGAAATGAATGAAATCCGATATATACTCGTATATTATTCTTTATTTTTGATATCAACGACTAGATTTTTTTCCAAATTGAAGATATAAAGTAGAAGAACAGAGATAGTTTAAATATACGTTAAACAATAAAAAAATTTTTAAAAACGGCCAATTTATTAAAGTTATGCATAAAAAATTAGATGAATAGCATAATCAATGGAAAACTATGCGAGAATATGTTGAATAAATCGATAATAAAACCGATGTTTGAAAAATGTAATTTTTACAGCAAAGATTTTTCAACTTTTTTTTTTTTTTTCAAATGTATTTCTTATCTATGCTAGAGGCTCCAATGTAAGGGCTTTTAATTCTTCAATCAGCTTTTCATTTATGTATTAATCACAGGACTTTCGAATAGGTCATTTTAATTCATAAAGACTGGTAATTCTTCCCAAAATTTGGCTCTCTCCTTGATCGCAGATAGCTAAAAGTACATTTCGGCCTCGGAACTGAAATACAGGGACCTCTTTCCGAAGCGGTAACTTTCAGTCGATTCCGGGAGCAATTACCGGAGGCAACGCGTCATGAGTCACGTGAGCCCTTTATTCCGAGAGTGGTCAGTCGATTCCGGGAGCAAGTTACCGGAGGCAGACCGATTCCGATGGCCTCTTGGTAAGCCAGGTTTCGGAAAGATGACGTCATGAGTCACGTGAGTGCTTCAATTCCGAGAGTGAATGGCTTTCCGAACCCTTCGTGGTAGAGCCCTAAGTCCGTAATCCTATCTTTACTTAATTAATCTTTTATTTAAAACGTTGAAAAGTTCTGTATACCTACGACACTGGATTCTTTGTAGTCAGCTTGAGTTAAGCCTTAAAGCGAAAAATTAAAGTGGAAAGTGAATTTCAATGCATCAATTATTTACCTTCAATGGCGAGAGAGTATTGTTTACTTTAAACGGCAGAAAAATATGGCGGCTGTTTGAAGTCGTTAGGTATGATGCTACTTATGAGTATGCTAGTATCTTCGAAGATAATGTAAGTTTTTGAAGTTTCGGATTTTTTCCTTTATATATGCCAAATTGTCTACCTTGATACCAAGTTTCAAGTTTCTAAGTCTCCCAGAAGTAGGTTAGGTTTTTGATGAGTGAGTGAATGAGTGAGTGAGAGAGTGAAAAAAATGACACTTTTCAAACCTTAATAATTCTATAACCATAAGAGGTACATCAATGAAATTTGATATTCAAATGGTTAAGGGGATCGCTATTAGACTTACAAAATTTGAAGTATGTAGGTTTAATAGTTTTTGGGTAATGGTGGAGTCAAAAGTAGCTCGAAATGGTTCGGGTAAATATACACATTGGCCGGTGTCACCTTATCTTAATTTGGCTGACTTTCTGAACTTGGCGGACACACTGCCGTGTTCTGCCGTGTGTCTAGATTCGATTGTATTGAGCATTATGACAATATTGATACATTGCAAAGGTTTAATATAAATAAAAAATCCAATCCGTAAAAGTTATTTTAGAAGACCATTATCATATCAAAAACCACAGCAATACAACAAGCCATTGCTGTTTAGAATTTATTAAATATATAAGGTTTTTCTCTTGACCCACACCTTCATTTTCGTCATAAAAATTTTTAAACGCACCGCTAACCATAAGGTTAGTAAACTACCACCTATAATATTTAATGTATAATTAGTGGAACTAATTAAAGGCATTCTGAACCGATTTAGGTAAATGCTATTTAAAATGTGCTTCCCCATTAAGTATCATTAACAGAATGAGGCATTTTCAAACTATAATAGTGAGCACTTTATCTCTGTTTAAATTCCGTTAATACACTTTTACTTCAATGAAACACTTCTCTTAAGCAGGAAGCACTGTGCATTTCGACTCATAACTTTTCTCAATTAAAAAGGTGGTTAATCGGTTAAAAACTGCTTTTCTCATCCTATAAATATGAATCAAATTTTGCCTTTCGTATGAAAATAAATAAGGCTAAGAAAAAGACATTGTTCTATCGTCTAGTACAGGGAGAGAGAACCGGCGACATTCTTGAATCGTCCTTAACAGTTAGTTATATGCAATTTTGGATTGAAATATCTTCGGCGCTCACTTCACGAAGTTTTAAATAGTGCACGAATCTAGCGCCATTTCTTTTTTTAAACCTTCTAGACACGATATCTTTGTGTAAGAAATTTATTGCGAATAGACGCATTGAAAAGCCATTAAAGGAATATTGATTCCCGAAAAAAAAGCAAGTACCGCAGTACTTAGAAAAAGAAAATAAAGAGCAGAAATAAAGACGAAGATAAAACGAAACCTCTCTCATTTAATGTCAAAATTAAATTCAATAACTTTTTTATGACACAAATGATGATTTCTTTACCATTTTGAAAATCGTTCTTTTACTTAAATCAAAAGCAACATGTCATGTTTTATGGCAACTTAAAGCATTTTATTTCCATTAAAAAAACGAAATACCTAAGAAGAGATGTGGTATTCAATAATTCCAAATAATGTAGACACCAGAATTTACATCGAAACTTGAACGATAATTCAATACAAAAATGAGCAAGAAGTTTCATCTTGAACTATACGAGCCTACTTTCCCTTATACACCCAACTTCAAATTTATAATCTAGCTATCTCTCTCTCTCTCTCTCTTTCTCATTTAGCTTTAGTCCTCATTACGCCAAATATGCCATTTTCAGCGGTTAATACATATTCATTCACTGATTTATTCATTCATTAATTCATTTATTTAGACATTCATTTATTCATACATTCATTTATTCAGACATTCACTCATTCATATATTTATTCATTCATTTATGTATTTTTTCATTTATTCACTCATTTATTTTTTTTTTTTCATTTATTCACTCATTCATTTATTTTATTTTTTCATTTATTCACTCATTTGTTCATTCATTCTTTCACTTATTCATTTAATCATTCATTCATTCAAAAATATTCTTAAAAATCCCAATCAAAAAATTTCATAGGGAAATGGGCTAGTTAGTTCTGGATGAACTTTCTATCTGTACATGTTCTACGTCATAAGAGCTTTCTAATAAAGTTTGTTCCAAGCAAATAGGTCCATTAGATCAGGATTTATATAGGATTGAAAATTTTCCCTAGGCGCTATGTTAATTTTTCTGAACTGTTCAGCTCAAAAAATATTTCACCGTCGACAGCTTCTTCCAATCAGCTTGTTCGTAGGAACTTGGATCTTAATCCCAGAGATTACATAATTTTCCCATAGGCGGTACTGTTAAGATTTTTTGAAAAGTTCAAAATTTAATGAAAAATTGCTCAAATCAAAAGTAAAATACGGAAAAGAGATGTTTTCGCCGAGTTCTTTCGAATGCAATAAAAAATCTTTTGAATCAGTCAATTCGAATCAAAGGTTATTAGAGAGACAGACCGACAGATCAATCTTTATTTAATTACTTAACCTTTTTTGACTTTTCTTTATTTTTAACGATATTTTCACGATAACTTAAGCCTTCTTTCATGCTTTAGCATTTTTTAAAAAACTCTTAGTAGGCTAAAAATGGGCTCTGCACAAGAGTTTGTGAATTTTTTCTGCAGGAGCCACAAGAGCCACAAAAGAACGGGCTCCGTTTTGTATCACACAAATGTAGTTTTGTATAGTATTGTACAGTGGAGGGAGGGCGGGGGACTGAATCGAAATACTCAACTTTACTCTGCTATCATACGCTCTCAAAACACAAGTAAGGGATCATTCAGAAATGATGTCACGCTTTCTTCCCCATTTATTTGACCCCTCCCCTTCCTTCGTCGCAAAGTGTCACACTCCAACATACCCCCTTCCCCCTTTTGTCACATGCCACTCTATGTTGCATAAGCAGGATGTTATTTTTATCCCCTACCCTCCCCTTGTCACAATTTCACGAATCCCCCTCCCCCCTCAAAGCAAGACATCATGTATGAGTGATCCCAAAAGTGTCAATCTCCATCGATTAATGTATTTCATTAATCGTTCTGGATATGTTAAGTTCATTAAAGCTATAGATATTAACGAAAAATCTCTTAGGGGACATCACTATATTGAAGTTACTACTTTTAAGGTCCATGTATATCAAAGAAGGGAAATGAATCTAGTGAAACCCAGTGAAAGAATTTTACACATTATTTTCAAAATAAATTTGGGGTTGCATTTTATACTTTTTGATTTGCGACACGATGGTTTTCTACTTTATTTCAGTTTGCTATAATTTTAGTTGCAGGTATACGGTCCCTTAAACTGTAGTAAAATGAAGTTCTAAGTGTAGCATAAAAACTACTGCTTATTTTGAGCTGAAATTTTGGATACCCTTACAAAAGTTTATCCGAATTGAATTTTTATAAAAACATATGGCTTCAGATAACAATTTTTCCAAAAATTAATTTCTCAGTAAAAAAAAAATAATAAACAAATATTTTCGAACGGGAAAATGATGTTTTTATTATTCGTTTAACTCATATTTTTATATATAAAGAACAATTTTTCGATGTCCATGGTAGTTTAGATATTATATGCAAAAATATCAGAAAACTTTTTAGTGTTATGAGAAGTGTTTGTCTCAATTCAATTCTGAAGCAACGGGTGAGCGGAATTGCGCGAAAATTGGTATACAAAATTAAGTTTTGATGCTGAATACGAATATGTAATAAAAAAGAAGGTATGTCATTCAAAATTTTAAAGTTGATGTAATTTTAATATGAAGACAACCTTTTAACAAATGTTTAACTACAGAATATAATAGAGTACATTATTCTTGGCAAAATGACATATTTCATGTGTCTCTAGTGTAAACAGTGTCCAAATACTAAAGAATGTTTTGTCCCCCTCACCACCACCACCACTGTGCACTGTGCACCACTTCGTAAAATATATGCAAATGTGTGTGGATCTCGCTCGAATGTCTCACGGTAGTACTATGCAGGGTAAACTATATAACTCCGTTCAACTACGAACTTAATTCAATGGTAACAATTTTCCATTACTTCTTGTTCATGGGGCCGGTGTTTCGTGGCTCACCACATAATTGTTGAATTAAGCATATTTTCAGCTTTTAGGAAATTGCTTACGCAGCGAAAATATACGAGGGTGAGTCAAATGGAAATCGGAAAACCAATAGAAGAAATCTAAACACTCTGGTATTACGATCACACCCGGTAAGCATGAGTGTGGACTCTCCTGCCATCGACTGGGATTGGTCCCGCGACCCCATGTGACCAAAGCGAGATACGGGAGTTTCCAATATGACGGCCCCTCTGCTGGAGTGAACCTTATCCGTTTTATCCACAAGGAAGTCGCGAACCTGATAGAAATTCATAGACGCATTTTGGCGTTGTATGGGGCTGCGTGTGTATCGCAGACTCGGGTGTACGAATTGTGTAAGAAATAGAGTAGCGGCACAAAATGCTTTTCGGACACGCTGAGGGCAGACCAGGCACACCGTGTTGTGGCAACAGTACACGTGCAAGCGTGCCAGGTCTGCCCTTAATAAGATATACATTAGATTTTCTATAGCAGTTTTCAGGTTTTCATTTGGCTCACCCTTGTAATAACAACCTATTTACTTATTTATTTATTGATTTTTTTATTATTGTTTGAAAATAGATTACTTTATGTTTTTCTTGGGACTTGTATATTTTTAGTAGGCAACTTTCATAGTTTTCTTTACTTCTGTATTTATTGATATTGTTTGGAGATATATGAAAAGTTTTCCTCTCTAAAAATTGAATTCCAAATAGAAATGTATGTAAAAAATGCTTGAAATCAGATGAAATATCTCACTTTTTAAATCTACAGAATAGAAAAATTAGAGTAAAACTAAACTCTTTTGTACTATATTGCGTTTTGATTACCCGAGTACAACCAGAAGAGAGCAGATAAATATATAGTTCTTCCGATGAGAATTTGTAAGAAAGTTTCAAAGTCAATGATTCGACTCGGATATTGAGAGCAAAAGTACGCTCTTTTTTCTCAACTTTCCTTTATTGGAAAACTATCATGAACATCCCGTTCGAGCAGACGGCTCTTTTCATTCATCTTTTGTATATTATTGGCACTGGACGGTACTGTTTTTGACCCAAAAAGGGGGTACTTAGAGAAACAAGAAAAGAGAGGAAAAGTTTTGATTTTTTTCAATTTGGTTCAAAAATCCATTGCTATTGCCGCTCTCATTAGAAATTAAATGTTTTTTTTTTTTTCAGATCCCACATATGCTTAAATATAATAATGCATAGCATAAACGAAAAAAAAAATGAATAATTTACCTGAAAAAACATTTTGCGTCTAGTATTTTAAAGTCGAAATTTTCCAATTTTTTGCTAAATTTGAAATTAGCGATTTCTAAAAAATGGCAACTTGCATAGAATCATTTTTTGAATCAGTGCTAAAAATACATAGAAACCCAATTTTCTAACTTTAGAAAACAAGACACAATTTGAACTTTGTAGACTAGTATTACCTCACACTTACCCTTATTACAAAATTTTTCTGAAGGTTTCATATTGGCAGAAAATGTTTTTAAACATTTAAAAATGTTATGCATATTTTATAAACTCTAAGCTACAGCCGGTGATGTATAATCGTGCCGGCCGTGTTATTTATTTATATTTAAATTGACGACAGATGGAGGGAAAAAACGTATATAAAAGCAAATGCTACCACAAAAACAATGCATTCATTATGTAATTAAAGAAAATTATTAACACAGAGCAGTATTTGTTACAATAGGAAGTGCGAATGGCAGCTCGTTGTTAGCGTGGCACGTGGTCTTGCTTAGAACGTTACCACAATAATAACTAAGCTTAAAGAAAAATGGAGTTAAAGGAAAAAATATTCAGTCCAAAAATAAATTACCAGTGTTCACTGACGTGAAAAAAGAGAGAGAGAAAAGAAAGACTAAACTAGTCTAAAACTAAAAATGAAACAATACATAAAAAAGCATTGAAAAAGAATAAATAAAAAAATGTAAATGATAAAAATAAGAAAGAAAAAAAATTATAAAACGCAAGGTGGCTTTAATACTCATTGTAAAATTAAAGATATTTCTATGGGAACTGCGGTATCTGCAGCTGAACTCAAAAGTGGGAAATTGAGATAGAAGGTTTTCCACCCCCATTTATTCTATTCTGATAAAAAATAAGGGAGTTGGCAAGAGGAAAAACTTATTAAACCCACATTTTTGAAAAAAAAAAAAAAAAAAAAAACGAAGTAGTGATTGCTGTTGAGCTTTCATTATTTCAAAACGGCAATACCTACAATGAAATGCATGTCCGAAATCTTCTCACGATTGCATACACAAAACCAGTTAAATTCATCTGCACGGTATTTGCAGTTTCAAAACTTGTTTGGGCTTTAACTTTCAAATGCCTCTTTAATAAAAACAGAAACAAAACCAATCACATCCATCTTTCGAATATTGTAACCAGCAGCACTGATATTAGTTTCGTTAATAATTCACGTTTTCTTTCAAGTAAAATGACATGTATGAAGGACGTTATTTTCTTGGAAAAACAAATGAGCTCCTGTATAGATATAAAAGCTGGTAGCTAAATTTATACAAACAAAACCTGTTACATACAAACTGTTTAATTAAATAAATTAATTCAAATAATAATGCAACTCTAGCGTTAAAAAAATGAAATTTCTTTCATTTTTAAAAAAATTTTCAAAGCTCCAGTATAATTAACATGTTTTAAAACAGTTTTCATACGATTTTTCAAATCTTCAAATTTGGTTCTTAAGAGTTTTGCCATTTTACTTAAAAGCTATAGAAGTTGAAGCTACGAAACAGTATGAAAATGTTATCCGTAGTACAAATACATTATCAACATTCCTCTATACTTAGAAAACCTACTGTTGGATGTGGTCACATAAAACTAGGAAAAAAAACTTTTAACTGATCATTTTCCAATAAGGTTTAATTTTGTTTATTTTTTGAAAAATCGTTCACAGTTTTTATAGTAGAAAGATGTGTTTGAAATTCGATACATCGAGAAAGTATCGGAAGAAACAAAGTCAATAGCTCTGTCCACCTTGTAATGTCTCTTTTATCGCTCATAGAACGCTCCCATTCCTCAACGTAAGCTTGTCTTTTGTGGCGAAGAGGTCATTATTGAAAAGTCGGAAGACTTTATGCTCTTTTATTACATCGGGTCATCCATTTCATAGGTCATCATCTATTGGATCTTCCCACAGTTCCAATACACAGAATGAAGGAAAGGTCGATTGCAAAAGAGTCTTTTTTGTGAATTTAATGTACGTTTGCTTCAAAACGAAATTCATTCAAACGTTAACGAAAGAACTATTTATGGTATTAATGCATATTATTAGGGAGAGACTTTGAAATGATGATTATATTTATAAATTTTTGCTAGCGTTTTTTAAAGGGTGGTGAAAAATATTCATCAAATATTTGCATTTCATACACGAAGAAAACAAAATCACTGTCATCTTTTTGAAAAGAATCTCTCACAAACTCAGAGCATGTCCATTCCTTAGACACATGCTTACTCATGTAGTAATCAAAAGTTATGATTTACGTTTCTCAAATATTATGATATTATGAGACTTAACAACTAACTCAAACAATAAATAAATGGCCGATAAACTAATTATAAATAAAATAAATGAAATTATTGCTATGAACTAGAGCGGTACTCTATCGCTCACCACAAAACTGAAACTGGATTTTTTCTAAATATCTCTAGCGCGATATAACAATAGCACTGTTGCCATATACTTTCTACATAAAGTGGGAAAGTGCACATCATGCGAGGGAAAAAGGTAATTTATAATATTTTACTGTCGTCTTTCAGCGTAATAAATGTTAACGGCCTGAAAGCTATATTGAATTCCCTAAGATCAATTTGTTTTATGATATAACATCTGTTAGTGATTTTATTCAATCTATTTAATTGTTTTTTTCACTAACTAATTAAACTATATTTAATGTTTTTACTAATTAAAAAAATCTTCTTTTTTTTAATTTCATTGATGTATTTAAAAAAAAAATATCCTTACCAGTTGAAAATCACTTCACGTTAATTAATATTAAAGAAATTTAAACTAAAACCGAAATCGCAAAATGAAGAAATCTTGCATCCTAAACTTAAAATAAATTAATGCTGAACTTTTTTTTTTTTGATCAAACTCATTTTCCTACATCGCCTGTCATCATTAAATGAACTTTATTTATTTTGATAAAAAGCCCTTTCCAAAGAGTACTCCAACTGATTGTTGTAACTAGAGTTGAATTTTACAGTAAAATGAAGAATTAAGTTCTAATTATAGTTTATTTTTGTGAATAAACTTTATATAAAACTAGCGATACCCGCAAAGAGTTTAAAGAACGTCGACTGCGGGAACGTTTGAAAAAAGAACCACCTTCCCGCTACGGCGTTGTCCGTAGGAAACGCCCTTATGTCCAGAAAAACACCATTATTTTATCAACTTAGAAGCTTGAAGCAAAGATCCTCTTGGTCCGGAAAAAAATGCTCTTTCTAAAGATTCGTAATATTAAGTCGTGCAAGATTTCCCCCACAGTTGGGCAATTTTAATAAATAATGCTTAAAAGATTATTAAAAAAACTAGTTAGAATTTTCAAAAATCTTTTCTTAACAGAGACCTACTCCCCGTGAGGAAGCTACTGCTAAATTTCGAATTTGTATGAGATTTCGTGATTAATCAGTGAGTGGCATTTCGCATTTATAAACATAATATAGATATCTTGTATGCTTATATCTTCTGGCAGCGTTTTCAGGGATCTCCGGAACACTCGGCTTCTTCGGCAAAACCTTGTTAAGTGTTCCACAGGAAGAAAGAGTCTCTAGATTGCACGTTATGAAGTAAAAAAAACGTATTTGTAACTTTAAATGAGTTTAACAATAACTGACTCACTTGAACTAACTGGGTATATTATATTTCAAGTAATTGGTTTATAATATTGGAGAAAATTGAGCTATAAAATAGGCTATAAAGCTATGAGCTATGCCGGTATGGACACCGCAATAGTCACCTCTTATTTCAAAAGACGCCTATGACTGTGAAACATGGATATAACTGACATTTTTATGCACTATATTGCATTGGACACGGTGTAAGTTTACTTGGTCATTGGCGCCTAAATCATCAGCTACGATATACTATTTGCATTTACTTGAAAATATTTCGGAAGTTGGTTCTGCCCATTTAGGTAGTTTTCTACCCAGTGACTCATGCTTGCGATAGCCAAAAGAAATGTACTGCACAAATTCAAAAGAAAGAAAAAAAATATTTCCTTACGCATCTACTTGCTAGAAGTTCAGCCAATGGATGCAATTCACCGCTAGAGGGACTCATGAGCGATCATCGTTGCCACGTGATATCCGCTCTTTGTTTACTAAGATTTTCAGTTTTGCTCTACGTTTAGGTTCACTAAGCAAAATATGTTATCTTAAAATTAATTAGACTATTTTCACAGCTTTTTCTGATTATAAGCCAGTATTTACATTTAATTTAATCATTATAAAAGAAATTTGTTAATTATTGCAATAGTTATAGTGTTTTATTTAATGTTAATTTTATGTAATGTAAAACTTTATTTAGGCCTAGTTTTTAATTAGATTTGTCGAGCTCGAAGTAAAGCGATGCTACGGCTTCCTTTGTGTACATTGCTTTCATCGCTGCCACGTGACGTTGCTTGAATTGCCTCCATTGAGGCGGTGAGAAATATTTCTAAAGACAGAGCATAAATGTTAGATTTCATGAAAAAACTACAGCGAGATGAAGAACTTTAATTTAAATTTTATTCTTTCATACCTGATTTTCAATATTTTAGGAATCTGAACAAACAACACAAATAAAAAGAATAAAGCTGATAAAATAAGAAGTAAAATTTTCATAACTCCTTTTCATTCAGCCACCAGATGATCTTGAATGTCAGTTCGGGCTTTAACCATTAATCTTAAAGCACATTTTTCAAAAATTGTTGCATTAACTTCAATGAAGGCCGCAATTAGGTGACATACTTTTTCTTGAGAAAGTATCGCCGATAATTTCTTTCAATTCGCTATTCACGAAATGTCTCAAGCTGAAAAGGATGTACTGGGTCTGTTAAAACTAATTCCCATCGCTATATCTTATAAAAAATGCTCCTTTCAATAAAATGGCAGCGAAATCGAATTTTTGATGCGGTCCCATAAAAAGCATCCTTCGTCTTTTGTGTGAGTGTGTCGTCCGTGAAATAGGGATAAAAGCAATTCTTCAACCACACTTTCTTACCCCTCTTCAGGGCACAAAGGAGGTATCGATTCGAGGGGACCCCAAAAGAATAACCTCCTGCACACCCTCCAACATTTTTATAAGTCTGCAATAACTCCGGAAAGATCGGAAGGAGGAGGGGGTGTCGGCGCGTCGTTCTCTTTGTAGAATATTTCGGGAGCGTTCGTAGGCATGAATTTAATATTGATTCTTCGCAGGGCGTTGAAGAAATGGCATTCAGTTAAACCGTAGAGCATGTTCGGATTCTTTCAATCGGCCAAAACACATCAATGTGAAGCATATAAGTATTTTACAAATATTCAAGAAATAAATGCAGTCACATAACTTTATAAGTTGTTGTTAATGTAATTTTCACCTCCGTGATTTAAAGTATTTAAGTTAGATATATTTTAAAATAAACATAGTGGCCATGAAAATTTTCACTGGTAAGGGCAAACCCTTACCAGTGTGCTAAAATTAATGTGATTATGCATATGCTTGTTTCGATGTAAAGTAAAGGCATTTAGGAAGTTTTTAGGAGAACTTTGAGGTAGTATCGGAAACTTCAGCCTCTCCTCAACTGTAAAATCAAATCATACAACTAGAAAACCAGATTGCATCCAATAGGTAACTTTCACGATTTGAGAAAAATTCCCTTAAATCATATTTAATTAAAATAAAAATAATATTCATCGTTTTTTACGTTTTTATGGGTTTTTTTCATCAAGTTTAATTGTTATCGAACATAAAAATAAATGTACAAAATTAAATTAAATTTAAAAAAGGCATTACTTTTGGTGTTTTTGAATATTGAGCAGAAATTTAATTATTTTTTAAATATTTAGAAATAAATAAAAGTACATATTGCAGATTTTGTAATTAAGTTAAAATATGATTTAAGAAAAAAGGGAGGCAAGATATAAAAATATTGAAAATACCTCCAACTTTGAAAATTTAATATTATATATATTTCCTCCAAATTAGAACAATTTTTGTGATCCCAATATACACAAAACCAATATTGAATCCTCACTTCTTCAAGATATTCATCACAGATGAATCAGTTAAGCTTTTTGGCTTCTTACCTGGAATTAAACCAAACTCCATTTAACATCATTGAATTTGACTTCAGAAAAATCTTTTAATTTATCTTCTAACGTTCTTTTCAGAACGCCACATTTTTCACACCCTTATCTAATTGGGCCCTTGTTCCTTCATACTTTTTTCATAGTTTCCTTCATAATCTTTTTTTTTCCAGTCCTGGCTTGGTGCACCCATTTTCCCTATGATCACGAAAAACAAAAGCATTCTGCGCGAAAAGGATCCTTATCAAGTTCAAACTTATTCGAATAGCAAACATGGTTGCTAGACACGTATTAGTAAGCTTAAGGAAATTTACTGCACATAACTGAAATCAATATTAATGTAGTTTTTAACAATGAACAAAAAGAAAAACTTTACCTACTTCAAGGCAACCTGCGTCAACTTGGAAATTATCTTCGTTCACTCCAAAAACTGTTAAAAACACAAACTTCAAAATCACTGCATTTTTATTGCTTTAAAATACTTTAAAATTTTAAGAAAGATCTCCTTTTATTGCTCCGGATCTTCTGTCGATTAAAATGAAATATCAAAGCATTCTCTAGACCGCCGCTTCCAAATTTCTTTTGCAGCAAAAGCAGAGTTTGAGTTCCCGATTTCAACTTACAAATACGAGTTATTTTTAACTTTACATTTAGACTATTAAGCAGTAGCAATGAATTTGTGCAGAATAAATACAAAATAATATGTTTGTAATTGACACGTAACACGTTTTCTGTGCATTTTTTCATGGTTGTTTTTAAATCACGCACTTTTAAACTAAATGATCCAACAGATAAAAAACATTTAATTCTAGAGTCAGGAGTTTAAAGTTTTCACGTCAAAATAATATTATCTGTTTATGAATTTCTCGGCCTGGAATAAATTAACTCATCACAAATTATTAAATAACATCTTTCTTTTTCACCTAAAGGAATCGCTTTTGAATAAATATAAAAGTGTTTTGTTCTCAGTTGGTTTAGAACGATTTTTCTCAATTGTTCGCAGTTGCTTTCGAACTGTGACTAACTTTTCCAACACTCTTATCTTAATTAATTATTATTTTTCTTCCTTTTTTTTTTCTTTCTTCGTTTTCTTCCTTCCATTCTTTTTTTTTTTTTAAATTCTGGACAATAGCTACCAGTAATATTTATTATCATGCAACAATAATAAGTAATTATTTTTGAACTCAGCATCGTTATGAATTTGATGTTGATAAAGTTCTTCGAGTCATGTACATCTCTCTTGAAGCGTGCAAGAGAGACCGGAATCTAAAAGGAGTTGCGAATGCGTGGAAATCCTAAAGCGGTTATCACACTACAGGAATTACAGGCAAACGCAGCCGTAATAGGAATCGTCAACTCTATCGGAAACTGGTTTTTCTACCAATTTCCCCCATAGTTTCCTTAAAATGCTCGTGTACTATATCAACTCACGGTTGCTCGAATTAGAAGCAATTCGTTATCTGTGCAAGAAAAAAATTGCTTCTAGAACGTTTAATTTAAGGCAAATCAAGAAAGGACCAATTATGGGGCTGGGATTTCATGACGTCAAATCAACTTTCCAGTAAACATGGCGGTGAAGGATTTGAAGAGTGGCGATCGAAGGATAAATGTTAAAACGAGAGTGAAATATCGAAATTAGATTTCTTTGATTTAAATTTGCGAAATCATGCCGAAAAAACATTTGTAGGATTTAAAGTCGCTACTTTACTAGTGCAGGACATTGCAAAGACTGTCTTATGATAAAATCGCTACCAAAATGCAAGTGCGTTTCAGGTCATAAATTTAGAGACAGTATGACTACCGTTTTTTTTCTTTTTTGTTTGTTAGAGCGTTCAGCAATAATAGTCTAGGCATCATATGTTATTTTCCATTTTTGATGATTTTTTAACTAATTCCTCTTATTTTATTTTAATTAAATTTAAACTGTAGTCCTATTTTATGATTCGTTAGAATTCGTTTCATATTCAGTAAGTTGTGCACACCTCCCAAAAATTTCCGTCCGTGGCGCTCCTGCTTATGTCCACAACAGTTTTATACAACTTTAAATGAACAGTTGGAGTCACAATAAGAAAAAAAACTGTTAATTAGATTGATATTAGAGGAGACACAGAATACCAAATTATAATATTTTACCAAATTATATTCTATAATCAATAGAGTCACGACGGGGAATGGTGGAGGGTTTGGGTGCCCCCCCCCCCGGGTGACACCCAAAATGAGATATAGAGTTTTAGAAAAATACATGAACTTGAACTATACAATTTTAAGGGTGCTATTTTAAGGTATCATAACTGAAAATAAATGTAGTTTAGTGAAAGTTATCCCAAATAAATAAAATGAAATTCCTAAAGTGTTTTTTTTTATGCACCTCTGAAAATAATATAAACTACAAGTTTATACAACGCAACAACGTTTCTTTCTTTTTCCTTTTTTTGGGGGGACAACAAAAATTATCGCCTCCGGGTGACACTTATGCTAGGAACGCCATTGCTTTAATACAATTCCGTTAAAATTAAAGATCTTGTGATGAAAAAACTCATAGCATATAATTTGATACTAAAACTCGCAAAATATGTACAACGTTTTAACAAAACTTTTTCAGATTTCATGTGAATGTATTGCATTATAATCCAACAACAATTTGTGATCACAATTTTCTGAAATATTTAAGCAGGCAGAGCCGCCTCGAGCTTATATTTTTGGGACGGGAGGGTGATTTTTAATTTCCCGACTGAAACTTCGTATTTAAATGAATTGCGAAAACCAAACTTAATTAAACATGATCCATTGATAATAAGTGATCAATATATACATAAAATAAAATTTGATGCCTTGCAATTGCAACTGCTATTGACAACCATATAGTTGTCAGTCAAAAATGAAAAACTATTGTTATACTAAATGGTCAAATTTACCATGGTCTGTCAGAATTTGCGGAATAAGAACAATTTTTGGGAGGTCAGAGTGACTTTCCGTAACCTTGCATGGGGTGCCTCTGAATGCAGAAACCTACTTGTTTGAACGAAATATCAAGCATAAAAAACTGTAAACAAATGGCCAACACGAGGATACAGATTAGAAAATGTAGCTCGTTATGAGCAACCGTCCGAGAAACCGGGTGGGAAACTCCGGATCGAAAGTTTCCTCCCGAGGTTGCCGATAGAACGAGGTGGAAGTAACGTTTCCTTCAAAATTCCTGTCGTGTGATATCCGCTTTACGCATTTTAATTGCTGTTGTTGTTACAGGCGCTAGTGATTACGAAAACACATGTCGTCGCACCCTGGGTGGTCGACACCCCTGTGGGGAGGGGAAAACACCGCGGGTGAGTCGTTTACTAAAACGCTTGTACGCCCACGATAATATGCGTTTTTAAAACGCTAAAAATAGTAAAAGTCGTACCGATGTTGGTTTATGAGTAAAAATAGCTATTTTTGTCGATTAACGAGCGAAGTTTTTGAAAAAATAAGCCAATCTGTTTAAAATCTTAAAAATATTATCAGTACTTTAAACAGCGAAATGGAAATCGCAACTGCTGAAGATAGTACATAACAAATGTCGCAATCTATCCAAAATATTCAAAACCATCATTTTAACTAATAAACTCATTTTTCTTTATAAAAAACTCATACCTATAGTGTAAAAAGATTTCTTCACTTAAAGGATTAGTTCATTAATAAAGCAGAACCGTATGAATTTGCACTTAGAGCCTTTTTATTTTTACATGTAGGTGAAAATGATTCTTAAAGTAGTAGAAAGGATAGTTTTAAATAGTGTTTCAAGCTAAGCGTTTTCTGAACTGGAAATATTTTTCATTTTTATTTTATCTGTTTTTCTCATCCGTTTGAATAAACAAGGAAAAATAACTATTTTCTTTTTTTCCTCAGAAAAGTTGGCAATCTCGTTTTCTGGGGATTTTGCGGGTGCATTTGATAAGCTGCATTTTTTAATCATGAAGCACTAGAAAATGAGTAATTCTCATGAGAAGTTTCCAAGCGAGTAAAGTTGTATTTATTTGATGTAATACGAATCTTTAATTTAAAGATTATTTTATTTTAGCAAAGATTGTGTAACAATGAACAGCTCCCTGAACAGTGATACCTGAATGAAGCAAAGCAACTGATTCTTTTTTACTGGTAAAAATTATCGCCTTTTTTGTTTCAATCAGTAATTCTTACACTTGAATGAAAACAGGGAAAGCACGTCTGTCGAGAGACCTACATCTCTTGAAGTTAGAGATGTGATAAATGAGGTTATTTTTGAGACATGTTTTCACTTCAATTCGTTATGAGCAATGGGAAAAGATACAGTAGTGCTTAAAGCTACCTATTACTTGAAAAAAAAATTCTGAATGAGCTCAACAGAAATCTACTCAGATTTATTAAAAAGCGGTTTCATTGAGAAAAATCCCGAGTAATTTAAGCAGAAATGCTGAGCAGGGCATTGATTACCAGTGCATTACAAAACAAGATAAAAGTTCTTGTTTCGATTGGCAATGTTGTTTTTTAAATTTGTGTCAGATTTTATGCTTCAACAGAAGATACACTAGGATAGCGTTCTATTCAGAGAAATAAGTTTCTCAAACTAGCTAATTTTCTACTACAAAATTTTCCATTTTTGTTTTATGTAAGTAAGTTTTAAAGTTTTGCTGGCGACTGTTGGTTTCCTAAGCCAAGGCCAGTCAAACTTTGATTTTAAAAATTGTCGTTTACAAATTCAGAAGTTCCTTTCATTTATTGTTCTTGAAACTAAGCGATTAATAATAGTCTTCTTTTTCTTAATGTCTTTTTTTAGTTTTTCAGATTTGAAATTAATAACCATTGTATATAGCAAACATTTTCAGGCTCTTTTTCTTCCCACAACTATTTCATTTCATTATATGCGAATCAAAAAACTTTCTGTTTTCAATACATTTACTCACCGAAATAAAAAAGGGTTGTTAATTTTCTGAAAGATTAATAATTGCACGTACCACTTAAAGCGATATCTTTTAGAATATGTTGTCCCCACATGATTTATTTAACTCGAACTCAAAAAAATTCACTGGGAAAACTCTTATTAAAAATCGTAATATTTCTTTCTCCAAAATGGTCACCAATAGAATCACCGTTCTCTCCTACTAGAGTAAGTCACCAAATTTCAAAAACTCCAACGCAAACGAAAAAAGTTCCCTTCGCAGTTTCTTGCATCGTTAAATGAAGGGGTAATAGATTTTTAGGTTTATCAGTAAAAATCAATCGGAAATATTTTTAATAACAAATATTGGAAACTTAGTGTCAAAGTACATTGATACCATATGTGTATTAGTATTTTTATTAAGGTTTAACGAAAATATTAATTTAAATATTAACTTCAAGCTTAGATATGATAAGTGTTTCACAAATATGATAACCTGAGTTTCCTGAAAACTTATAATTCCTAGTTATATATTTATTTTTCTTTTAATTTAATTTGTTTCGCTCTATTAGCTGATTCAATTAGAATTTCATTAGGTTTCAACTAAGTTTATTGTAAATAAATTCAAAAGCATTTACATTAAGTTGGTAAATATCCTTTTAATTATTATTTCATGTGTGTGCAAAATCCATTTAATTAAATGCTATATCACACCTCATTTATTAAACAAATCGCTTGTATTAATGCCTTGTATTGGCATACTATCCCTTGTAATATATATTTATGAATAAGACTTCTATTTACAAAGTTATAATGGATGTATGAAAACACAAGCATTATATTACAGCTTTTAACTGATGGTTTGATTAAACCACATAAGTGATAACAATTCAAATATCTCTCAATTTATCTTAAATTGTTCCCGTCTTAAAAAACGTTCTTTTAAAAAATTAAAAACTTTTCTTAATGAAAGTAAAACTTCTTGAAACATTTTAACTTTTGCTTATGGAAAAAATGTCTTTTCTTTAATCCTGTTTAACTTTTCTTTTGTGTGCATTGCGAGAATTTAATGTAGAACGTTTTGTGATAATGAGATTTGCATTACGTTAGCAGAAATTTTCAATTAAAACAATTTTTTTAAGTTCACTGGATAAGTTATTTCCATTATACAATAACAATAATGAAGTAAAAATGCAACAAAAAGATGGTTGGTGTTTGAGTGCAAAGCAAAATTATTGAATGTTTTAAAAACGTAATTCTGTAATATTATTTATAGAAGTTTTTCTTTCCCTTTTTTCTCTTTCCTTATTTCTTTTTGGTATATATGTATATGCATACATACATATATATACATATATATGTATATGCATACATACATATATATATATATATATGTAGGCTTTCTTGTTGGCGTCTAGGTGTTACTTCAATAATGACTCCCCATAAAGATAAAAAAAAAATGATTATATTAACGCTTCTATTTACATAAACCATATACAGAACAAACTTCAATTAAGAACATCAACACCATTCAAGCAGTACAGCGCTTACACGTCCACACAGAACGGAGTCTTCCTCAGAACTACTCGCTTTCCTTGCTTTCCGCCTGATGGCTCTGCCGTCGAGGTCTCCTCGCACTCTACATATATATATATATATATATATATATATGCATATAGATGTGTGTATAGTGCATATAGATGTGTAAGGTTTGCCTATTAATATTGAGTGCATAAATTACAAGTTTTTTTTATCTATATTTCACAAAGAACGAGTAAAATCTAACACTTTTAGTTCGGATAACATTTAACTTGAACATTCTCAAGCTAGTTGGAGATAAGTTTTTAAAACTGAGTTAAATTACTTCCCATCCCCGCAGCGCTTTTTTCATCCTTTTTTTTAAGTAATAAAAATAGGGAGAGTTTTTATGTATCGCTTATTTCTATTAAAGGGAAGAGCATTGAAGTTTCGTTTTAAAACCTGATTTTAAATTCTGAGTAGTAATACCACTCAAAATGTTGATTACATTACTTAATGTTGCAATTTTGCTTTGTAATGAATATTTATTGTTAAGTATATTTGTTATTAGAGTTGGATAGGGATTTTTTTCAGGCAGAACAATTTCATTTGTCGTTAATAATTGAAAAATATTTTTACAGACTATTTTGCTCTTTGTATTATCATTTTAGGGAACTTTAAATTTATTTACGGTTGAAGAAAGAATATCATTGGTTAATAACTAATGTTATATTTTCCTGTCCTTTCTTTTTATAAAAGAAAAAAAATTGCAATGTGTGCAGATAGTATGATGTTTCATAATTCCATTTTGTTAGCGACCTTTATACTTTCTACTATGGAAATGTACTGTTTTACAACCCATTGAACTTCTGTTATACCAGATTCGATCATAAAATAAGTGCTCAAAGAAAAGATATAAATAATAGTAATAATAATATCCAAGCAATGGTTAGCAATAAAGTAATTAGCACATCAGACAAGGAAAAACTTTAAAACCTTTCGTAAGCGAATTCGTTGAGCCATAATTATGTTTATTTATTGCATTTTTAGTAAGAAAGTAGCTTTTGCAGTAAGATAGTTATCAGATATAACATAGGTAGATCAATTAGAAATAGTGCTGCTATCAACATGTTGGCCACCTCTGCTCTGTGTGAATCTTAGAGCGAATAAATGCACGAATATTTGCCGACGCTTAAGGTGCTTTCGTACCAAACGCAATGGCGACGATCGACAAGGATTAATTTTTTCAGGCCATTGGCTCTACACAATTTCATATTCACGTCCTCGTGTTGACAGATTGGCTTCTTTTTCTTTTTTTTTGCGTCATTAAAAGGGACTTTCTTTCAGCCGACAGTGATTGTGTTGTTGAAGACATACGTTATCATTGTTAGTTTGCTAACCATATCAACAGTCTGTTGCGACTTAGACAAAATGATTCCGTCGCCTTTGGCGTGAAAGCATTCCTACGATTGTTTCGCAACTTTTTACGACAGTTAGCCAATTTTTACAATTTTATGCTCGTAGTTAGTTTTTTACGATTTTTATTTATATATTTATTCCGTTTTTTCAATAAATTTCAGATATAGGCCATTTTTAGTGAAACTCTAGCGCTTTTTCAAACAAATATAGCGATTTTTCAGCAAGTTTCTGCAGTTTTATTTCAACCGTACCATATGTCGCCAAAGAACCCCGTTTTTTCTTTTAATTCCACACATTAGTGAGGAAAGTTATTGAGTAAGAATGAATGTTTAGTGTTAGCACTAAAAAAAAGTAAAATCTTTCTTTTATGTCTTCTAAAACTCCAGAAAGCATTTCAATTGTTAATGGTCATGAGAAAAACATTTGTTACCATAGGTAATTTTGTAGTAGTACCTTTTTGACTAAAGCAATATATATACAGCGATTGTAAATTCATTCACATAATTTTCAGTAGCCTCTTATACACTATTTACCAAAAAGTATTTGGACACTTTGGATTTTATACATTTTTTAAAAATTCTGGAGAAGTATTAAACTTGTTGTTCTGTATTTTGCACCATGGAAAGAACATACTTAAACTCACATTTGAAACACAAAATTCAGGCTTAGGGAAATTAGGGAGCGGTCAAAAAAATAAAAAAGGAAAAAAAAAAACACTTTTGAACATCTTGTATCAAAAAATGATCGAAATGTCCTGTAACTTTCGCAAGACATTTTTAATTATATACGCAATGCTTACACTCGCTTTCGTCAGAATAGCAGTAATATTCATGAACGTATGGGCATTTGTTTTAAATATTCGAAAATTTTCGAAAGCGTTTTGCTTATAACTCGCTAAGTTCTATCTCAAATTACATGAAACTTGCAGACAACTTGACAAAATAAAAAGTAAGTATGGTACCAAAACGTGGGGAAAATGTAATAAATAGTCGATGAGATTTGAGCAGTTTTGTTAAAACGAGTGTGATTGCGCATGCGCGAAAGATATTAATTATTTTTTTTAATAATTTGGTAGTGAGATCTATGAAGCAACTTATGTAAAAGTTTCAGTTGAATATTGATATTTTTCAAAGAGATATAGACCGTACAGTGAGCCGTATTTAGCAAGCTCTCAAATTGGAGAAAAAAGATAAGGGGTTTTCCACAAATTTTTATATTGCATGATAATCTTGGCAAAGTAAACAATAGCGTTCAAATTCAGACTCCATAAACACAAATAATGCAATTTAATTCAGTTTAACATCTGTCAATTTTTCCAATTTATCATGCAATATAAAAAAAAAAACTTTTCCTTACGAAAATAAAACTAATTGAGAAATCGAATGCAACGCATTGTGTTCTCCTTCTTAGCCCTCCTTTCCTTTAATTGGAACACTTTCACATATGCCATCGATTTTATTCGTAGAAAAAAAAAACTGAATATTGACAAAATGTATTTTAACATAGTTATTCTTAGAGAACAAGACGTCGTCAATTTTTTTCTTTCTTTTGGACTGTATTATATCGCTCAATTAACAAAAAGAATTCAAATGTATCAAGTGAAATATCAGCATTTAAATCTCAGAAATTAGCAACAGGCGAATGAATTCGTTATATTTTCTAATGATTCTTCGATAAGTTTGAAAAAAAAAAGAGAAAAGAATGCTTCGTTTGCTTCCGGTTTTGATTGAATTATCTTTCGTTCGTTAGTATTATGTTTCTGAATTGAAAATTATTAATTAATAATTAAATATTTCCAATGATAATGGAATCGTGTATTTACCAGATCTTAGTATTAATATTTTTAATAATTAAAAACTAAAAATTAAAGTTACATCATACGCATTTGATTTTTGACTGTGCATGAACTTGTCAATGGTTTGAGAAGCAATGGAAATACATTATAAAGTAAAATCAATTTATTACACAAACGCAACATGAATATCACATAATATTTAAGAACACTTCTACTATAGAGTAAATATATTGCTGCTACTCAGGACTGTCGCAGGATGAATTCGGTTGGAGGGGGGGGGGGGACTCGGTACTGATTTTGCTAACTGACTCTTAACACTTTTCCGACCAATATGAGAACAACACACACACACACACACACACATATATATATATATATATATATATATCAGATTATACACATACATGCATACCTACATACATATATATATATATATATATATATATATATATATTGTGTGTGTGTGTGAGGGCGTTCATGTGTATTAATTTTAGCCAAATTAACCGTTTCGGTAAAGTCGCAATTTATGACCTCTTTATGCCCACCAATAGTCTATAATAATATTTGTCTTTCTATTCGCAATCAATAATAAGTAAAGTATTACAAAATATCAGCATGCCCACAGAGTCTCAGTTTTTGAATTTTGGAGACACGCCTTTTACAAGATTTAGTTTAGTTTTGTTTTCAAAATCAAGGAAGGCGTGCTTCTTTTAAGAGGGCGTCAAATTTCAGGTCATCCTAGCGGCAGCATAAATCTAAATTCGAATCTGCTCTGAAGAAAGAAATTCTGTTACCTATCCTTACATTTTTGTCGATCTTTCTTATAATGCATATAAAAGAATATTGCAGGAAATCGAAGTCATTTCCTCTTTCAGAAGCATAGGAAGGACGGAACCCTTTAGTTTCCTATTTACTTCCGATATTGTGGAAAGAATGAATCCAATCTGCTCGGCAGCAGAGCTGTTTATCATATTTTGTTTTGTTGCATTTTCCCCAACGCGATGATCATAAATTTCCGAAATTCCAAAGCTGCCATTGCAAAGGGAAAAAAATCGTTTTGGATCCACGAAGCCAAATGGAGGGATAAAGATTGAAAGATTAATATGGACGGGGGAACTGTTATGTGTGTCATGTGTGTAAAATAAAATTATGCAGCGAAAAATTAAAAAAATAAGAATAAAAGAAATGTTGAAAGTAATTTCGCAGGTTGATCTATATAGTATAGGAAGAGATAAAATTCTGTGAAAACAGTGAGCTTCTCTAAGGCTCTGATTCCCAACCCTTGTGCCGAATTACTTTAGCATGCCTCAAGATTCTTGAAGTGTACTGATTCTGGATTTATTCCGAACAAAGCTATAATAAGCCACTTAATTTTGTATGAAGGGACAGTTGAAACATTTTTGTGATTCGCAAATACAATAAATTTCCATACATTATGGAAATTTGTAAACATGTTGAATAGGGTGGTGCTTATTTTTCGAAGTTTTAAATTTTCAACCTCTTACCGTCTAAATTTGTTCCATTATACCAAAAAATGATTATGGTAAAATTTTATCACCAGCAAACAATATTTACCGGTAGATCAAAGATGATAAAGTTTCATAATTAAACAAGATTTTGCGATTTTTTGAATTTTTAAGCAAGATAAAAATTATGATTTGCAGTTATGTTCAATTTATGTAATTATATTAAAAAGTAACTTCTCTATGGATAAGTAAAAATGAAACATTTATAAATTGCATAGCTATTATAAAGTAGTTTTCTTGATAAAATATACAGTATTCAAGTCTACCTCATAGGTGGCTATGGCGAACGCGACTTGCGCGCCATCACACGGCTCTACGAGCCCAGAGACAGACGAGCTGGCACTGTGAGCGTAAAAGCAACGCATCCGATTCTGTGCGCGGAATCGCGCACGATGATTGTATTGTGTAGAGATAGCTTTATGTAATAGTGTAGTGTAGACTAGTGTATATCATATGTGTTTTACAATGATTCGGCTCTTCATCATGATTAATGGCCAAAGTGGCAACAACTGTCTAAACCAGTGATCGACAAACTTATAACGACAAACCAACCTCCCCACAGTAAAGAAAGAAAGAAAAAAACAGTACAAAAAAAGTTAGAAACTTTTCAATTCTCAGTTATTTTATATATGCGAGTGGGCAGCTACATATTTCATGTACTATATATTTATGCCAGCAAAATATTCTTTATTTTCTGTCTGAGCCGTGAGCTATCAACGCGAATATTAACAAAATATGGAAAATCAACAGTTGTTGGTGTAATTATGCGCAAATTAACCACATGAGTACCACTGCAATCAACTAAAGATTTCCTTACGAGTTACCTGTAGCTGGCATTTTACGGTTTGATGACCACTGGTCTAAACCATGGGTGGGGAACCACTTGGCTGTGAAAGGAGACCCATTAAAATTGCTGCTTGGGGTTAGTTGGTATCCTAAGTGTAATACTCATGGTGTAACATACACAGGCTAGCAGCAAACCCTTAGCATATATTAGGCAGCATGCCATTACCAGATTAGTACTAAAAAAGAACACACAAATGAATTGAAGGTTATTTTTTCCCCTTAGCTTCATCAATTTTTATTTTTATTGTTACTTCTGCCCTCAAAGGAAGTGGCTCAAAGATTCAGATTTACCCGAATCATTAAACGCAAAACTTTTAAAGCCTTACTTATCCTTTACAAATTATATTGAAACTATCTAATATGCTCATTGCACTGCCTCGAAATCAAACAGCATCAATATTATAAATACTGTATAATAGTCATATAAATATTTTGTTTGGTCTAATTCAGTTAGATATAATGCAGTTGGGATTAAATAGTGTTATTGAAGCAACATTTAGTTTCTTTCTCTTTTTCTTTTCATTTCTAATGCTCTCAAATTTTATTTGTGCGACCTTTTCATCGCCTGCCAAGTTCACTGTCATTTCAGAGCAAAATTGTTCCTTACTTGTAGTTTAGACCGGTCATTACCGAACCGTAAATCGCCAGCTACAGTTAATCCCCGAGGAAATCTTTGGAAGATCGCGGTCATACTTAGGTGGTTAATCTGCACATAATTACAGTAACAACTATTAGGGGATTTTCCATATTTCATCAATATTTGCATTGAAAGTTTATGGCTCAGAGGGAAAATGGAGAGTATTTTTTTTTTTTTTGGCATAAATGTATGAAAAAGCAGTAACTGCCAATATAGTAGCCCTCTCGTCTCCGTTCTGGCATATATAAATAAATAACTGAGAATTGAAAACATTCTTACTTTTTTAACCCGTCTTTCTTTACTATGGGGGGGGGGGAGGGAGGGTAAGAATAACTCATTGTAAAATTTGTAAAAGCTATTCTTGCTCAGTGGTTCCATAAGTTTGGCGATCACTGGTTTAGACAGTTGTTGCCACCTATGAGGTAGACTTGAATACTGTATATTTTATCAAGAAATCTACTTTATTATAGCTATGCAATTTACAAATGCTTCATTTTTATATACAAAATAAAATAAAAATCTCAAGATATAGCAACAACTTCGTATTGCGAATTTTTTATTTACGATTTTGTTGACAGACACTTACTAATTTTCAATAAAAACAACTTTGTATAACTTCTTTTACGAATATTCAGCTAATTTTAATCAATTTTCTTTTTGATTCTTGAGGGAAAATGCGTACACAAGAAAATTATGAAACAAAATTCTTGACTTGCTATTTTTTTAATTATAAGTTTCAAAAGTTCTTCCGGAAATTGTTTCCCATACTTTTTAATTCACCATTCCTCATAATTTAGCTTTTTCAATAGCTTTTTCTCTTACTTTTTCAGAAAACCTCCTTTTAGTTTTGTTTTCGTGCATTTGTTGGCTCTGTCATCAGCAATCTCATAACTATAAAGAGTATGCGTCCTGATTTATATGGTTCCATTCTTCGAAGCCTTTAAAACTCTAAAGTAGATGACTTTCCAAAGAAAAGTTGCAAAAGGAAAGAAGAAAAATGGAAACACCGTTGGTTTAATTTTTTCAGAAAAAAAAAATAATGTGCATGGTAGGAAATTTTGATTATTATATCTTCTCAACAAATAAAAACTCAAGCTTTGCTGTATATTTAAGTTGTATTCGAAAAGATAGCGATTTATTTACAAGGAAACAACATTCTACATGTCTTCACTTCAATATGTGATTCAATATTTCAATTCGAAATTTGGCATCAGACGAAGCTCATAAAAATGTCGAAAATCAAGTATGTATCGAAAAGAGACTTGAAAACAAATTCTTTCTTACTTCGTTTGAATTTTTTAGGACGCGTCGCTTCGTTTTCTTACCATCAGACTCTGATGCACCAGTCAAAATTTGAATTCCTTTTACTGATTCTAAAATAATGAATATTTCAACAGCCAGGGAATACTGTTCATCTTTCTAGTTTTCCGTCATTACTTCCTCCGATTTATTGGAAGTTCGCGCTGTGTGTACTTTGACTGGATGCACTGTGCAGGCATTTTTATTTACGTAGCGAGTGCATTAGACTGGAAGTAAACGACGTATTCATAGTAACAATATCTTGGCTTTGCACGACGCAAATATTTCACGTCAGTGACACAGGCGGAAAATCATTCGAAACATAAATTACAGTTTGTAAGTTATTGTCAAACGAAAATATTTTAAAATGTTCCTAATGAATTGGCAATCGATTTGCGGCAAAACAAAGAGTTTTAAAAATTAGCATGTACAACATGAAGCAACATTTTGCTGCTTTTTCCAGAAAGATTTTTTTCTTACTATTCAAAGCACGAAATGGAGCTGGAACGTAAATACTTAGAAGTCCTGGCGGAGCAAACTGAAAAAGTATCTGCTGCTCCTAGTCAGAATCATATTATTTGTCGCATTTATTTATTTAATTTATAAATAGGTATACTTACATAGCAGTTAAAATTCTTCTGACACGTATCGAACAGTAAGATAAAGTAGAATACATCTTATTTTAAGATGATAAGCTTTTGGAAACTAAAAGTTTAGTAATAACACTGAAAGAGAATGATTATTCTATGTTCAGTGGAAATTAATGCGATGAAAAGTTGATTTGTATCGATTCGGCGCATGACCAAACCTCAGGAACAAACAAATAAACAAAAAAAAAAAAAAAAAAAAAAAAAAAAAAAAAAAAAGGAGAATGCGAGCGAAACGCAAATCAAGTTCGAATTAAGTAAATGTGTTAAGAGGATTGGATTTTCCATGAAGTAGCTATTCCCAATAGTTCTAATATTTTGACGATCTGTCTATGAAGAACTTCGGTTCGTATTCTTGATTTTGCAGCCGGAAAATAATTGGATTAAGGTCCAGAAATTCGATAACTTTTGTCGAGGTTGCCCGAGCCATTTCATGCTGGGCATTTGCCCCATTAAATCAATATCTTCTTTCATGCATTCATAATAGAAGCGAGCTGACGCTTTAAAATGCAGACGGCTGAGACTTTTTTGCCGCAAAATGTTTTGCCGTGATATTGAAGAAAATGAGAGGCTTTCACGGTTGTTTTATGTTTTCATTTAGTGAAAACGTACGTGAACAAGTAATGCGATTCAAATGAATTCTGGCATCGGAAAAATGAACTATTCATAATATATGCAATACCGTCATACTATTATTTGTTTTCGGCTGTTGCCATGTCAGGTAAATAAATAAATACATAATTTTCCTACCAGAAATATGTTACTTACATGCGATTAAAGGATCCGTTTAAATTTAACATGAGAAATATACTCAGTTATTTATCTTTCCCTGGAAATTTTCTATTTACATTTAAATGTTTAGTAACTTTAAAAAAAGCATTGATTATTTTCAATGAAGATATAGTATTCTTAAACAAGAATTAAAACTAGATAATATTCTTAAACAAGAATAAAAATAAATAGTATTCTTAAACGAGAACAAAAATAAATAGTATTCTTAAATAAGAATGTATACCTGTTTTCGTTCACTTGTTATCCGCAGCCCCATCCGAAAATAAAGACATGCATAAAACTTTGCATAATGACTTTTCATCAAATTTCATCGAGAAAATTTGGTAATAATTTGGATGCGGAAATGCTTCATTCTTAGAAAATAAAATTCAATACAGACGATCATTAAGACTAAAATAAAATTAATAAGTACGTAAAAATCCAAGAAATGCGAACGCGGGCACATTAAAACTCATTTACTTGTCTAGACAAACTTTTGAAAAAGTGTAATGACATTCGAAAAAGAGTGAGTGCTCAATTAAAAGCTTAAAAATAAAATCCTAAATTAGGAGTTATTGAGATAGAATATTTGTACAAACACAAACACCTTTTTGTTCGATAAGGGGATAAGAAAAAGAAAAAATATGTTTGCTTACAAATATTTTTTTAATAACCAAAAGTTAAAAGTAAGTTTTTCTTTCTTTTTTAAAGTTAAGAAGATGTATACATATTTTATATTTATTTGTTTCAATTATGTTCTCAGTGAGCAATACTGTTAGTTTCAATGACTTACATAAATGTATTTTTCTAGCAAAAATCTCTGAAAAATTTTTCTGTTGAAGCAAAAATCGTTACAATTTGAAAATTTTAATGCTCGACCCAATCTACTTCTGAAAATACTCTCTTTTAGTGGCTAGTAGATATTAAATGTAAGTTTAGCATAACAGCCAAATAAAATATCTTATTTAAATATTTCAAAAGATTTGCGCCTAAACAGAAAATATTTTCCTTTCTGCTTTTACAAAACAAATTTTTTTTTTTTACTGCAATTGAATGACAGGTTTTTAAAGAGGCTATGTAATGCCATATTATTCAAATAGATATACATTCTGAAAGGTAACTAACGTAATTTGATAAAAAGACTTTTTTGCAAACTGCGGAGGATTTTAAACCGCTACTTCAATAAGGCATGAAAATCTTTAAATGCTAAATAAATTATTACAATAGATAGCAAAAGTTTGAGCATTGTTTTGTAGATATATTAGTAAGAATAATAAATGCTAAATTAATCATATTACCAGTTTTTAAAAGTTACTTCTATAGAATATCAATTAAATATTTTTGCACATGTACAGAAAAAATAGAAAAACATACAAAAAACCACTTGCTGTGAGATTTTACTTGGAGCCTTTCCATAACTAATTTAATTCTACTAACAAAAGGATTAAAGAAAAGGGGGGGGGGATTTATATGTTGCATATATCTGGAAAATCCAAAAAAATATTAAGAGAAAAAAGAAAAAAAAAACATATAAATTTTTTAAAAAATGTACAAATATATCTTTTAGTAGTAGCTATTAATTGTTTGATTTAATTGATTAATCCTTCGTCCATGACTTAGACTATTTTTGCCCTTCGGGGACAAGGAAGTAAAAAACTACTTGATAAATACCCTCCGATGTTTGCTCACACGGAACCTGGGTAAAAGGCCCCTCCGGGGCCCGACGGCCCGCCCAAAATCTAAGTTATGATGATGATGATGCACATGTACAAACGTAATGTTTTAATGCATAAATTGCAGAGCTTGATTTTTCAGTTTTAACTAAGTAACAAATGTGTTGAGGAATATGCTTTTTTGGGTGAATAGCAAAATTAAAATTTGACATTTTTATCCGTTTTATTTTAAAAGTTATTTTTATTCTTAATTTTAAAAAATTAGAAGCTTTAGATTCGGAGGGAGGAAAAAACCCTGCAAAGAAAAGGGAAAATTGATTCTTAGCCAGGATCTAAGAAAGTTTTATAGACAAACCCTTTCTGAACATACAGTTTTGATTATTGTCTTTTGAGCGATTAGGTGCCAATACGTTCAAAGAAGATTTTTTTGCGAATGCTCACAACACCTGAAGAACAGCCCGAAATAGAATCTCGGAAAATGCTAAAGTTGCTATTGCACACATTAAAGCACGTCAAAATGGAAATTCACACGTGGGGGGGGGGGGGGGAAGCATGTCTCAATTCCGCACTTCGCTCCTTCCAGCATTTCAGTTCCACGTGATTAGTCGTCGACGACCCTTCAAACAATGCGTTAGGGCTCGCTAATGCAGTTTGCCGATTTCAGACGTTCTCCGGCCATTGGGTTCAAGAATAAGCCGAAACCAAAACACATCACCGAGGCTTCGGGACCATTAGGTTAGCGTGTTAATATGCGTTGGCCAGATGACAGGCGTTTAGAATAGACAGAAGGAGCCTTTCACCGGAAGGACATTAGAAACTATTCCGTCATAAGTGATTGCAATGCATGTGCGTTGTGCCATATTGAGATGATAAATGTTTTCACTAAAAATGCAACGTTAATGAGAATCAGAAAAAAAATTGTATTGTCTCGTTTCTAATGTTTTATTTGTCAAAAAAATGTCTTGTGACAAAACACAAGAATGGTTGCTATTGATTTTCGTGAAATAATAATCATTGTATACAAATTTCTTTGGGGGTTCACGTTGCTTTTCTTACCTAAAATTCGGAAGTATCTTCCGATTAAGTTGGATATTATAAATAAATGAATTAAATAATTTCTTTTCATCATTTTAATAACATAATTTTTATGCAAAATATTTTGTTGGATTAAGTTTGAATTGTCTGTAGTTTTCCACAATTTTATGGTATAATTTGGTATTCTTTTAAATAAAAAATACTTATTTTTTTTTAATCAATAAATGCTCAGTTTTAACTCAATTTTTATTTTGCGGGTTATGGCATGTTTAGTTTAAAAAATGCATTAATACTGTGTGTCTTACTGTACATCAAGAAAAAAATTCTCTTTTCACATAATTAGTGAAAATCCTGAAAAATATTTAAGCAGAAATGCTTACAGCTCTGAGAATAACTAAATAAGAATCACTAACTATGACGTAACTTTTTTGTTTTGCTGCTCCCAAAGCACTTGCACAGCTCGTTGTTGAGAGCAATTTTCAAAAAACACTCCGTTAGAGAAGGAGTGACAGTAATTAATCTCGAGACGGAAGGCTATCAGGAACACTGCCAAGTTTTTTCGGTTAATAGTTTGAGCATTTTTCCAAGGTACGTTAGGAATATCATTAAAACGCGATCAGTCTTTGATATTTTTACCAGCATTTGGTGGCAGCAGAGGGAAACAAATTTCTGCATTACCCATTCATCATCGATTCGGGCAAACGACTGCCAAATGGACTGATTAATAGCTAGGTACTTTGACAACATGAAAGAGTCAAATTAAGAGGAGAACAAATTAGTTTTAGTGTTTCTGCTTGTTAAATGCTTTTGTTTCATGTTCATGTCTTCCGCTCGTAGCTATTGTTGATTCAGAATGTGACATACGAGGAACATAATTATATTAAGCGAGATTTGTCGTTATGGTAACATTTATAACATTATACAGTATGATCCAAAAAAATTTTGACACAGGAACACTTCGGTATGTGATTCAATAACTTTAATGCACTATCTCGTTGTGAAAAATTGTTCATTGATGATAGTTTTTGTAACATGAATTTATTTTGTGTTATATAGCAAAGTGTAACAGTTAAATAACGTTATTAAAGGCCAAACTAATGCTAAATATTGCATAAACGTCCCCTTTTTCATTGCACGAAATGCGTCGCGTTTCCGAGATAAAGTAACAGTCCGATGAAGCACGGAATGTTGGACTCAACAATTGTCATTAGCCAGCCAATTGCAGAACAATTAACAGAACAGACTGACGAATAACAAGAAATTCCATCTAGAGCTATACAAGCCTACTTTCTCGTTCATTCTAACTTATTTATAATCAAGCTATATATTTCTTTCTTTCTCATTTAGCTTTAGTTCTCAATTGTTTCAAATGTACCCTTTTCAACGGTTAAAACAAATTCATTCACTCATCAAAAAATGAAACATGGAAATGAGATCTCCTCGCCAAGATCTTACGAATGAAAAAAAAATCTTACGAATCGGACGATTAGTTCAAAAGTTGTTAGGGGGCACCGACAGACATATTTTTCCCATCTCAAAACCCTATCTTCAATTTTTTTATTTTTCAATCTTTATTTAAAAACTTCCCTTATTTTTGACTTTTCTTTACTTTTAACGATAGTTTCACGATACATTAAGCCTTCTTTCCCATTTTATTTATTCTATGTTTTTACTTTTTAGTATAAAGTAGGCTAAAAAATAGTGAAAAGCGTTTCGAAAGCCAGGAAAATAGATAAAAATGAAAAAAAGCCCTCATCCTAGACAAAACTATACAGGTAAGAACAAACTGCTGAAAATACAGCATAATGAATTAAAGCATATATATATATATATATTTAAAAATCTGGAAATCGACAAAAATGCTTGAGAAAGAACACAAAATTGAAAATTACTAAATAGAAAAAAATAATAAAAAACGGTTTGAAAAAAAGAAAAGAAAGGAGAGAAAGAAAAAAAAGGCAAACAACAATCAAGAGAGTGTTAAAGAATGAAAAGCAAGTTACAAAAACCTGTGCCAAACTCGTGATAAAACGGAATAAAGCTTGTTTTAATAATCAAATTAGGCCACTCGTCATGAACAAGAGCATGGAATGGGGGAGGAGGGTGATTTGGATAAATTTAACAGAATTGAAATCTTAGTAACCCAACAGAGTTGAGTAGGGCCAGATTTACTTGAATTCTGTTTTATGTGCATAACATACCGACTAATCCAATGAAACTGCACTGTTAGAAATTTCATCATGAAATTACGATTAAATAACCGGCAGCAGTCTGTCCACCTAATTCACCGTTAAATTTACGGTTTGGAACATTTTTCTATCTTTAAGGGACCTAAACCATTTCCAATCAGCTGGGTTAAAAAGCCGTAAATACAAAAGTTTACGGTTTTATAACCATTTAAAAATGGTTTCAAAACAAAATTTTTACCGTTTTCGAACCATTTCGAGGCGTGGAATCTTCGAGGCGTAGAAACAGTAAACGAAGCGTGCAGGAATCGAACCCCCAATGCGTGGTATACCAGCCTTGCTCTCTAGCTATTCGGCCATCTACACCACGTAAAGTGGCCGCTTATTTATCAATAAATCTTCTTCTACAACAGGCAAACTGCCTTAAAATTGAGATTTCAGTTTTTGATTGGATCTAAAGTCATTCTTGGTCTAAATTTACTGTATATTGACGAAAACCCTTTTTTTTGTTGCAAAAATTAAAATACGAACAAGTTTCAGCTGCTCAAATGATGGGTTCGCTCATTCGCAAACAGTTCGGGAATCCGATGTCGCCAATTTTTGATTTACGTGTGTATGTGTTTCTATTTAGTAACCACTACTTAAGCCAATTTTTTTCCCTTCTTTGTTTATATACACATGCAGATTTGAACTGATAAATCTTTATTCATATTTTAACAACAACGTGCAACCGGTTAGGTTTCGCAACCAAGATGGACGCCCGATTCTTATTGAGCACTTGTAAATTACGGTTAGTTAAACGTTCCTTAGGATAAACAGAGAATAAACTATTTTTTTCACAATCACCGGTTTCAGTACCATCTTTTTAATGGTTATTCAACTGTTGTAATTAAATATGGTAAAATAACAATCAAATAAATAATTATTTTACTATTTTCTTACGGAAAATTTTAACAGTGTGGCTCTTCATTAAATCAAGTGCTTGATTACTTGAAAAATTTTAATATAGAAAAATACGCCGAAATATAGCGTAGAACAATGTCTTTTCTTCTTTTTTTCCCGAAAACATGGGGACATGTCACTTTTATTGACGTATGAGTGTCAAAAAGAAGTAATTGCATTTTCTGGGAAATGGCACATTTTCTACAATCTCAAATTCCTTTTTTCATCCAAAAATAGGTTATGCTGGGCAGAAGGAGAAAATATTGAATTTTGGATGAGAGATTTTTTCGAATTATTTGAAAGGATAGCACACTTACGGACGATATCATTTGCCGGAAACATATCCAAGAAAACCCTATAAATATTCTTGCATAGGAGGACATAGTTATAGTCCAAAGATAGCTTCTAAATTGAAACGGCAGCGATTTAAGTGATATATTTGATCAAACAAGTAAAAGAACACTTACTTCTAAGCTATATGTTTCTAAACTTGTGTATTTCAAAAAAGCAACATTCCGCCGATCAAATAAACAAGCTTAAGATTCAAGACCAAGACCCTGAATTGAACTAGTTTTCTAAACTTGAACATAAAATACCTGTTTTAAATCGCAATATTTAACTATCGTAGGGGCTAGTTTTCCGCTAAAACAAAATTCCATTAAAATTATGAATATATAAAACAGAATTTTCTAAAATGAGTGCTGAAGTTTTTTTTACCTTTATTTAACTTTTTCTGAAACACTTCTAATGTTGAAACATCTTTTAAAGACATCAATTCCTTTGGGAATAGAAAAAAAAAAACATCACGACAAAACTTTCATAAACAGCTGCGCTTGGCACCTTCGCCAGTGCGTGGAGTTTTAAAGCTGCAAGACAAAAACTTCCAAATTTCTTTGCCGTTGTGCAAAAGTCATTCATCATCACAATGAAATAAAACAATGGCTCAGTTGATGGTATGCGCAAAAGGGAATGTTTAAGCTTTAGCGAAACTTCCCAATGTGAAATACTTCATTATTTAGTCTTTTCAGAATGGTGACGCTCACGTTTTCACAAGGAATAGAGTCTTTGTTTCAAAAGATACATTCTCGTTAGAAATGTAAAAGAAAAAAGAAAGGAAAATCCTACATTGTAAGTTATTTCAGCATGCAATTTACATTTAGTTAATTTGAGTAAAAAAAATCAATTTGTCTCTAAAATAGTTATAAGGTACTGCTTAAAATATTTTTATATTAAAATGATTTTAATATTTATTTGCTTTTATAAATTATATTAGAACGTTATTACTGATACGTTCAAACAAATAATTTAAAAACAATGTCTAATCTCTAATGTTCATCACAAAAGCATTCGGTTTCTCAGCTTGGAAAGTCACCGTTTAAGAGCAACCATTTTCAGCCTACTTTCGCGTAATAGTACAAAAAAACTAGAAGTTCCGTCTAGAACAATACGAGCCTACTTTCCGATAAATACCACCATCAAATTTGTAATCTAGATATCTCTCTCTATTTTTCTCATTCAGCATTAACTCTTAATTACTTCAAATATACCTTTTTCAACGGTAATACCTACTGACTCACCCATTCATTTATTCATGCATTCGCTCCACGAAATATATTTAAAAATTCAACTAACGTTTCATACAAAATAGGATTTCTTGGAACAAACTTTTTCGGAAGAAGCATGTGGCGAAGAATATGTACAATACAATGAAGTTCATCCAGAACTAAACGAACCTATTTTTCAATGAGACGTTTTAATCTGGATTTTTAAGCATATTTTTGAATGAATGCATGATTAAATGAATGAGTGAAAGAATGAATAAATGAATGAAGGAAGGGATGAATGAATGAGTAAGTGTATCAATAGCTATTAACCGTTGAAAAGGGTAAATTTGAAGTGATGAAGAACTAATGCTAAGTGGAGAAAAGAAGAGAAATATCTAGATCATAAATATGACGTTGGTATACACGGAAAATTAAGCTCATACAGTTCTCGACGGAACTTCTTGTTTTAAACTCAGATTGTCGAAAAGTAAATGTCAACCATATTTTCTGATGTCAACTTGTGAATAGATTGGTAAAATAGGTTAGTAAAATTGTTTATTATATTTCATATGGATTTGCCTTTAACCCTTCAGGACTCGGTGAGCAAAATATTCACACCAAGGGAAAAAAAAACATCTTGTATTCTACTTCATACGCGAAGGTGCTGCTCTATCTAGCTTCTTCTTGTAACCTTCTCCTATTGCCCCGATGTGCTTCGCAATTACTAAGTCTTATTCTGACTGTCGCCAAGGGCGTTTTCCAGTCAGAGTAGTCAAGTGGGAGTGTGTTTTCTCACAGTGCCAGTTCTGGCGAAACTTTTTTTTTTTTAGGGTGAGCGTTTTTCACAACAAATTAGTGCTCGTTTTGGTTCATCATATATTAAGCTAGGTGTGTACCTAAATGGACTAATATAAAGGAATAAATCAATTACATAGCATAATTGTTATAATTATTTAAATGTCTTTGTACTGATTTTTTTTTTTTTTTTTTTCGAGGCTTATTTCACGAGGAAGGTTTTTGGTTCAAATAGCTCTGGCTAAAAATGCATCTCACACAAATTATAAAATAGAAACACACATAGTTTGCAAAAAAAAAAAAAAAATTCCTTGTTTTCATAAGGAACAGTTTGTACCCCACAAATTAAAGTATCTAAGTTGCATGACATAATATTTAATGGAAACAGAAAGCGTGTACGATATATTTTGAATATTATTATTATTTTGGGTAGTATCTGGTGTTTCGGATAAATAAAAATGCTTTCTATTTGAAAATATTTGAACGAAATAGGTGGTGTGAGAAGACTGCTCACGCGCGAGTTCTCAGGCTTAATTTTGATCCGAGTTCTGAAGAGTTAAGTTCGTTCGTAATAAAGACAGCATATTAAATTATCTTTTTCTGAACGTTTTGCGTAGTTTCATGGTTTTTCACCTTTCAAAGCCTGCAAAAAATGTTGCAAATGATTTAGAGGTGAAAATAGTTTCTGATTAAAATCGAAGAGGAGTTGTTGTTTTGTTAAAAAGGATTGAATGGGCCGGGAAAAGCTACGCAAGGTAACAGAAGAACGAAATGTGTTTAGTCTGCCACAATCTTTTACAATTCTCTACACTTCCACTGATTTAAAACAGGCTGATTACTGGTAGGGGAGACCGAGTTTAGTTGATACATTTCACGCAATTTGATTCTTTTCAATTTTTACCTTTCATAATTGCTGGCTTTTATCATATTATGACTTCCTTTATAATTTAATCAATAAATAGCTTTATTAGATAATGAACAATGATATTGCAAAATGAAGCTGAAAGACCTGTGAATTGTTTAAAGATTATGTTTTATAGAGCATTCACCATCATAATATTTATTAAAAAATTTCGAATACAAATACAATGGATTCGATAAAAATTATTATAATATGTTACGTAATACCAAATATTAACTACATAAAATTTATCATTAAAATTCGGACATAAATAAACAATCAATTCATGAAACATAATGTTTCTATTATTTCCACTGTATGATGCATTTTTGTCTCAGACATTATTAAAATGTGATCAACTGTCAATAAGTTATGAAAGAATATAAAAGTTTTATTCTGAATTTCCCATTTCGATTCTCTCGATTTCTGATATTAAATCATTCCACATCGTTCCGTTCCAATACCACCACAATTTTGTGTCTTGCTTTCAGTATGACAAAAAAAAATGACGTTGTTTTTCAAGCCAGAAATTTATTAAAGCTCAGAATACTTAGTTTAAACCAGTGGTAAAATTAAATATAGAAGATAAATGAACATTTGATCTTAGTCGTTGAAGCAGGGTAGAATGTGAAGGAGTTGTCCGCATCATTCATGAAAAATGCATCTAATAATGAATCCTGTTTCGTATTGGGAGAAAGAAACGAAACGTTTTTCTTTATGTTTCGACTGCATTCAACGGAAAGTCAAATAAAATTTTTTGATCACGTATGAAATAAGTTACTTACGAAGTCACCACATAATACTGAAGTCAAACAAAATGCTCAGGGATAAATTGTTATTTTTTGTGCGGGCAGAAAGTGTATACGCATTTCCCTCCATGAAATGTGTCTGTATATGAATCTTTAAAAAAAAAAAAAAAGCTCAATATTCCAAACTTATATTTAATTCCATATGTTTGACTAAATGCCTAAGTTTTACTTAATTAAATTTGGAACGTTGTAAAAGGGTAGGAATTTCAAGGATAATTATGGAAAATCTAAAAACATTCTTTAAATAAAGAAATTGTAGTGTTTAAAATACAAAGCAACAAGTTTTTCTCAGAATAAATTAACATTTATTGTAAAAAAATGTTAAACATTTCTTCTATTAGACATATATGGAGTCATAATATGTCGTCATATCAGAGTTTTTGAGAGGTAAAAAATAAAAATAGCTAATTAAATAATCAGAGCTGACGAGGTTCAATAACGCTTTTGTGTCATTAACTGACGAAGAACTCTTCGAGGCACACCGTAAAAAACTTCGGAAAAATACAAAACGGAAACTGGGTATTTCTGTAAATTTACAAAAAGCTTGTTTAAAACCAAATAACCAAGTTTCTTGATAGCTGTTTCTCAATAAATATCTTGTTTTCCCGCAGTCTGTAAAATATATGAGAAAGAACTGCTGAGTGACGTAGGTACTCATTAAAAAGATACGAATTAAATTTCGCGTAACTTTTGTCGCTACCAGTTGCAACAAAATTGTTAAGAAATGCATGCAAAAGTCAAACAAAGTAAGTTAAGTAATTTAATTAAATAAAGATTGAAAAATAAAAAATTTGAAACCAGGGTTTTGAGTTGGAGAAAATGTGTGTCAGCAACTTATTTACTTTGAACCAGTTTGTGGTAGGGAAGGTAATGGTCTTTTTTTGGTAATGTATAGGTTAGCCCAAGCATTAAGAGAACCGGATTGTGGTCTGATGATAAGTCATCAATACTGTCTATAAGGTATGGCCAGTTGTTATTTCTAGCAAAGTCTATTGTAGATGGGTTTCCTGAGCTAAAGTGGGTGGGTGAGTCGGGGGTGATGATTTTATAGTCGTTTTGAGCTGCATAGTTAAGTATGAAGTTCCCCTTTGCGTTGTTACTAGTGCAATTCCAGGAAACATGATGAGCATTAAAATCGCCCATCATGACAACATTTGAATTTAGATCGGATATTAACTTAAGGTCACTGTGAAATATGCTATTTACCGGGTGAACATAAATTGATGCAACAATGAGTGATTCATTTTCTCCAATCCTTAGTTTGATGCACGTGTTTTCAATTGAAATGGTAGGAATTGGGACAACTTGGTAATCAAGACTGCGTCGTACATAAACTGCAGTGCCACCGCCAGTTCCAATGCCGCTGTCCGTTCTAATACACGAGAAGTTCGGAATGTTATAACGGACACCAGTCCTAAATTTAGTCTCTTGAACAAGAACGATGTCGGGGGAGTAATTTCGCACGACATTTTCCAGCTCATACAGTTTAGTTTTGGTCAGATTGTTAGCGTTCCATGACAGAATTTTCAGTACGCGATGAGCCATGATGCAGAGACGATAGGGGGGGGGGGGGGGGGGGGGAGTCAGAAAAGAAATTAAAATTCGTCAAGCTGATCTGCTAAAGTTTGGAGGGCGCTTATTATAGTGGTGAAGGTTTTCTTCATATTATCTTTTTCTGATTCAGTGCTGGAATTTACAGCTTTAGCATATGACTTGTCGGAGTTTGGTAAGTTTTTGTTTTCGTTGTTGGCGCTGAGCACCTGGAATTCCTCTGCTCTCTTTTTCCAAATGATTTGGTTATGATCTTCTTTTGTGATCTGCTTAGGCCGTTTAATGCAATCATTTGAGCTATCGATGTGGGCATCGCCACAGTTACAGCATTTGGGAGTGCTGCTATTTTGTTTCGGGCACGCGCGACTAAAATGCTGACCAGCACACTTTAAACATCTAGGATTTAAGGTACAGAGATGCTGGGAATGGTCTTTGGCATGGAATCTTTGGCACCGAAAGCATTGGGTCACTTTCCCTTTTCTTTTAAATGACTCGATCTTCACTTTAAAGTATGATATTGCTTCAATGTTGTAAAAAAGTTTGTTTTTATCATTTTTTTCTAGGTTTATGAAAAAAAGAGGTAGGGGGATCTTTTCCGTCCCTTTTGTCATTCTTGCAATTTTTAGCGGGCTGAAGCCCAATATATTTAATTCTTCTTTTAACTCCTCTTCCTTGTACTCAATCGGGAGCCTCTGTATAACTGCCGTAAGCGTCCTATCTTCTTCTAATTGACTTGTAAAGGACTGCAGCTTCTGTTCATTTGTGATTTCCCTCCCGATTTTGTGTTGTTCAGAATTTTCTGGCTCAAGAGCTATCTCGTTGTTTTTGATTGTGCATGTTACTTTTTTGTTAAGATCTTTTGAAATTCTATCAAGAAGGGGTTTAGGATCATTCACGCCTATAACGGTGATCTTTGGTGTCTTATTTTTCTTTCTTGATTTTTGTATCTGGAAGTCATTATTTATCATTATAGTTTCATTGTTGTTTTCGTTTCATGGGCTTTCGTTAACTGTCTGATCTCTTATACGGGCTATTTTATTGATTCTTTCAGTTGGCTCATCATCATCCGAGTTTACGCATTTTTTATTATTTGATTGGGATTGGATATGTTCTGTTCTTTCTCTTTCTAGCTGATATAATCTTTCTTCAAAAGTCGCCTTAAACTCGCCTAATTCTTTTTTGATCTTTTCGTAGTTTGCTTTGTAGCTGTTCGATCTATGCATTAATTCGCGGTTTGTATTGTTTAAACTGTTGATCTGCTGAGTTTTCATATCTAAATCTCTTGACAAGAGTTTACTCTTAGTTTCGTGGGCAGAGTTTAGTAACTATCTAGTCCTAGAAAGCAAGTTAAAATCGCCTTTATCCTCAGGGAGGAAGCTAGTATTTTCTAGATAAGCGAGAAAGCTATTTATTTGATTAGTTTCGACGACTTTTAAATCTTTGGCTTTATCTAGTGACTTACTGATAACGTCAATACTAAATTTCTTAATCTGGACAATCTGGTTTAGAGAAATGGATATGCCTACCGCCCGGTAGTCGTCCTTCAGGTGTCTTGCTTCCTGGATTTCTTCGTCTGATTCAGGGCCCGCGATGTCCATCTGCAGGGGTAAGAACATGTTATTTTCCATCTCCGCATTCTTGCCGTTGTCTTCATCCATGCCTAAGCTAAGTTATATGGACTTGATAAAGGCCCTTCCCTAAGGACTTCAGATGAAGGGGAAACCGCTTTCGTCAACCTCCGTCGAACCGCTTGAACGAGCGCACACGTCGACTCCACGTTTCCTGATGAACTCCTCGTATCACTTCGTATCGTCTGACGCCACATGCGATATGTGCAGCAACTGTGATTTTACTGCTGAGCCATGAATGACTCGCTATCTATGACCCTCAATTAACATTAAATTTTACGATTTATTTATGTATGAGATTGTTTGAAAACATCACTGGTGGAAAAATCCTTACCGGATGGAACGAGGCTTAAAAGTATGCGAACCCTGTAATAGGTGCTTTTAAATGTACTTTTCATATCGAGTCACAGCTTTTGTCTGTTGGTTACTTTTTAATTTGCAGATACTGTCCCCTACGCTCGGACCAGCGGTAAGGTATTTAGCTTATTAACGAAAAAATCATCAAAATCGGTTCATTTAGTCAAAAGTTATGGATGTAAAACAAAAAACTGACAACATTTCTCCGTATAACTTTTTAAAAATAATTATCGAGTAAGGTCAAACAAAGCTTTGGGACCAATGGGAAACCACCCTTGATCGGTTAAAAAAAGATTTATGAAAATAGGTTCATTCGGTGAGAAGATATGTGTTTTTCGTTTTCACACACAGCTTAAGAAAAAGATACCTCAGAAATTCAGTGCTGTTTTTAATAGGCAACCCAAGTCGTTATTAGTTTTGAAGAGCATTTTGGTGATATTTTTAGCTCCTTTAAGGAAGCTGCTGCCTCCATTCTTACCTACCTATAAGGTTACCAGAGTGGAAGTTCCACGTTGTGTTAAAAACAAACGAAATAGCCATTTTCGAGTTCGATCGTGGTAAAAAATGTATATACATGAGAGATTTTTTTATACATGTGCAAATATACAAACTGTGTGTAGACAAGTATAAAATTCTATGTACTCAGAAACGCAAGCTCTAGTCTGATTAAATTTTCGTCGTAATTAATGCTAATACAGTCAGAAAAATTTACGACACATGAAATGAAGTGCAAAACTTCATCAGAATTTTGCAAATGCACTCTTATTTTTTACGATTTATAAGTACAGAATGATGCAAATCTAAAAATTTGGGGAATTTCTGCGTCCCCAAGTACTAATTCTATTTTTAGAGACATAGAGCGAAAACATATTGAGATTTGGGAACTGTTCCCGAAATTTGAGGACGTATGTTCACCCTGTAGGTGTATAAGTATGGTGTCATAATTCTGAAACGGGAGGAAGTTTGTATAGTGCAAGAGACGACAGAAACACAAAATCAATATAATACTTCTAGTTGGTATTACTTTTCGGCAGAAATTTTAGTTTCTTTCTGTTTTTCCCCATAATTTGCCTCATTAATTCACGTTTTATTTTTAAAAAATATTATTTGGTACCGGCTGTAGACTCGTGATACGGCAGCGGTTAGGTCTAAATTTTGTCAATGTTAACGATGTTAAAAGAGTTGTTGAATTTGTGTTATATTTTGATTCGAATTATTGCAAGCGACGATAGTTATTTAATTGAAAATATTGAAGCAAAACGCATCAAAGCACTTTATTCCCTTAGCCCTATGTTATTCGTGACATAAACAATGTGTCCCATTAGTTTTACTACTGTGTACATAAAAAACGCAAAAGCATTTAACAGAAAAAAGAAATCAACAAAGTTTTGATCCAAAATAGTCTTTATTAGAAATTATACAGATGTACGCACGGCTATAAAGACATTTCTTGCCCTCTCAAAAACTTTCCTTTTGAAATTAAAGTGGCCTAATTATGCTAGAACCTTTTAATAGGGAGTACTTACATATTTTTTTTGTAGGCGTCTGATATTTACTGGCAAGTATCATAACATTCTCTGTGCGCAACTATGCTATTTTATAAATTTGAAGCGGCTGCATTTGTTTGTTTGCATCGGCCGTCTGATTTTTTTTTTTTTGCTCCGTAAAATAGGCCGTATTGTTGTTGGAAATTGCTTGTTCTATGAAAAAGTTATGAAGTTTGTTCTATGAAGCAGCAGCTCACATTATGGTGGTAGTTTAACACAGCAGCGATTAGTGATCTTTTCGTTACCGTTCGCGAATCATGGACGGTCACTCCTTCTGTCGTCTTCAATGGACTCTCTTCTTTACCCTCTGCAAACAGGTTATACGGCCAAAAAACAATAGCACCTCAAGAGTCACGGAAAGATGACCACTTTGCATCGCAATGGAAATCAGTTGAAAAGTGAGTAAGATGAATTTCGTCGTTTTTTTTTTTTTTTTTCAAATAATTTCTGAAAGAACTGCGCAGTGCTGTAGTCATAAAGGTTGCAGATGGTATACTGTATATACATTTTGTTAAAAATGAGAGGGTGATAAGCTTAAATAATTGAAATTTTACAGACACCGAAGCAAATGTCACTTCCGCTATCGATGTACTAGTCAGGACTCTGTAATCTTCGCTATACTCTCCTGTAATCATATGTTCTCCACTGCTTTCCAAATTACTATTAACTACCTTGTCCTAGGAAAAAAGAATCTAACGAACCGAAATCCTATAATGTATACTAAATCTTTAATTCTCGAATGCATAAGTATAGTTAGCTACCAGCTATTTTAATGTTATTCTTGTATTAAGTTTCAAACTTTGATTACCGATGCTGCTGTTAATTTTTTTATTTGTATTAACTTGTTCATGCAAATCTCTCTTTAAAAATCAAGAGAGATCGAAAAAGAAATAGACGGGTAGCTTGGTTAAAATGTAAGTGTAAAGATTTTCCGAAAAATACGTTATGTAATAGGGCGCAGTGACGTGTGCAATGGAAGTTCCCATCATTGATGGTTTTTTAATGTTGTCGATTCGTCTGTGTATTATGTGACACTTCTTTCTATAGTTATGTTTTGACAAAGCGCTAAAATAAAATATCAAACATTTAAAAGCATAAACTATACGTTAGTTTTTCGGCACAAATTAGAAGGCATACAGCTATGCCCTAATACAGCTTTGGAACTGCTGCACAGAAATAGCTAACATCTTTATAAGAAATCAATCCTGTATGGGGTGCTATTTTTGTCTAAATCTTTAAAATAGCTTAAATTTTATTTATTTATTTTTTTAAAGAATCATTTTGCCGTTTTTCGACAATGGTTTCTTTGCAAATGTCAGAAGAATGTAACTATTGCGTAAGTTTAAAATCTGATGAAAATATCGTAGTTAATAATTCCTAAAATTAGAGTTAAACAAAACTAATTTTTAGAAAATTTAAAATTCAACGAAAATGTCATTGAATGATATTGCTTTGACTGTTGTACTTTTTAAAGCTAATTTTTATAATTATTTCAAACACATTTTGCCAATACATTCCAAAGGTTGGACGAACTTAATTGTAAAGCCATTTTACATTGCAAAATTTAAGAATTAAGGATAAAGGTCACCAGTTTTTGAAAAATGTATTTTTAAAAAAATAAGGATAATAAATAAATTATATATATATATATATACGAGAGTTGGCACTGTAATAGGGGCAACTATTTATCTACATGGAATACAAAAGTGAGTCCTGTCACCATGTTTTACAGTCCTTCAATACAGTGGCCAGTAATGTGTATAACGATTTCCCCATTTCCAACGATGTGGAAGTCGCAGAGCACTTGTAGCAGCGCCTGTTCTGTGGATAGTTCAAACAGACCGGTCTATTGCCGCAAGAATCTTTCGAATAGTTTTGAAGCGAAAGCCTCGAAGTGGTCCCTTCATCTTAGGATTTAAGTCAAAGTCACAAGGGCTTAGATCTGGGGAGTATAGTGGATGGTAAAGAACTTCCCAGCTCCATCGATCGAACAAATCATTCACAGCTTCCACTGGATGCGGTTGAGCAGTGTCATGCAAAATGATAGGCGTGTTCTGCAGGCGTGTCGCCGTTTTTTTCGCAAAGCTGCTCTGAGATGCTGCTCCATACATGAGCAGTAATACTGCGCATTGACGGTGTGCTTCTAGGGGAACGGTAGGCGTTAAGATGACACCATCTCAGTCGTAGACGAGAATCACCATAACTTTCACATTACTGGGCTTCTGACGACTTTTCGAACGTCGTGGTGACCCGTAATGATACCATCCGTTTGATTGGCGTTTCAGTTCTAGCTGGTACGGTCTGGCCCACGTCACATCCAGCGGAATAGTATGGCGTAAAAAACCCTGTCTTTCGCGCTCATAGCTCTCCAGGTGGCTTCGAGCAGCCTCGCATCGTAGCCATTTCTGCATTTCCGTCAAATGGTGTGGCACCACATGTGAAGCAATTTTTCTCCATCATAAGTCAGTTATAACACTTCCAACGTTTCCGACGCAAATTTAGCGGATTGGTTAAACTTTTTCTGCAGCGATGTTTAGATATGTTGTGGTGTTTAGACGTTGATCAGCCATGAATTAAATGTCCGCAAGCGATATAGCCGTAACGTTGTCTCTACTAATTTAAAGGTTGTTGGAATAAGGCTTTTGTGCTGCTTGCGCAAACGTCATTAAAAAATCAACATCATTTGCAATAACATTCTCATTTTGTCTAAACAGCCTACAGGCTACACTACTGTTCTCTTTCTGCTCATAGGGAAAATCTTAGACGTCTGAGAAAAACTGGAACAATTCTGGTTCTCCTGTTCAATTTGTTAATTTTGCTTTGACCACTCAGTTTTCTTTATTTGTCTTAGGATTCCCATGGTCTTTTGCAATGTCAGCTTGTACTGAATTGATAAAATCAGAATTTCTGTCTGGTAATGACTGAGTAGCATCACTGTATATTTCTGGAGGACACGCTGGCCAATAGGGCGGAGCGTAAAAAAAAACTTTTTTTGGAAATTGTTTTTGCGTGAGGGCTGAAACGTTGTGGTGTGGCATGAGGAACATACGCACAAAATTTTAATATAATCAATTAATATCTTCCGGTTCCACTTTTGGGTGAAAGAACGAAGAAAAGCGTCAAAATGAAGGGAAAATTCAACAATTTTGTAAATTTTCAAAATTTTTATTTTCTTTTTGTGATAGCGGCAAATATTAAGCAGAAAGAAAGAGAAACATAAATAATTTTTTTTTCAATTAATCCATCAAAATCTTTCGGTTCCACTTTCAGTGGTAAATGTGTGAAATTATATTCGAAAATGAAGTAAATTTTGCCACAACATTAAATTTTCACGTTTTGATTTTCCCTTTGCAAAGATCCCTTTTCCTTTGAAAAGTTGTGTGACGATATGAAAAATTATGATTAAATTATATGATAATCAATACTACCTTTCGGCTGCACTTTCTTTTCTAAATTACCAAATCCTGGCGAAAATAGAAATAAATCACAATTTAATAACAAATGATAAATTTTTGCCTTTGAAATATTCAAGCATATATTTTGGAAAGCTTAGATGTTTTGAAATAGTAATTATGCACATTGAGCAGTAAATGTTACTGCAAAACACAATTTTCGTGTAACTAAATGAGTCTTATGTTCCAAAGTTTCAAAGGTACGTTATAGCTTCATTCTCCAAGATCTATATTTTTTGCTCTGTACTGGCTTTTGGTTTCAAACGATGCCATGACACGCCTTGATTTCATTTTTAACCTGATGTATCCATCACGTCTGCTCACACCTGGGACACTGACTGGGACTCCGAAACCCGGGGAAAATGTCTCATGCTCGTTGGTTGACAACTGCGAATAGAATCTTGCGTCTTTATATTAGCACCAAGGAGCCCTCCAACGTGCTACAAGTTTTTCCCGGGTTAATGTGCAAAGTATACGCCCCTGCGTGGTTTAGGATTAAATCACATCACAATTGCACAGATGGTCCACAAAATCTTTGGACCACAATTCCAGATTCACGTTATCTTACAGACAGTCTCAAGTTAGTTGTAGCCTCTGTCTTTCAAAGAAATGGTTAATTTGGCCATCCTGAAACCATAATTCTTGCAAAGCTTGCTTACCCAGACCAAGACATTCCAGAAACTGGCCTCCGCAGGATTTAGAAAGCAAGGGTAGAAACCGGCAGAGGAGTTCGTGTGTTCAGAATTCCTGAAGTCGATTTTAATGCTGAATCTTAAATACATCTAGTAGGTTGGTAGAATTGCCAAATAACAGAGCCTCTAATTACCACCACATTTAAAACAAATATATAGAGCAATCGATAAAATCTGGAGAATCTCCAGTATCAGCATTGGAAAATATGCTAACGCATTCATAAGAAAAGGATCAATTTTAAAATGGATCCATAGGTTCATTTGAATCATTTGCCAGGGAAATTCTCTGTTTTTGGTCCACCTTCAGAGATGAAATGAAAAAGTCTTTGTGTATTAGATAACTTGCTGATTTACTAATATTAAAGAATCATTTTATGTCATCCTTCTTTCCTGAAGTATGTACTGCATTAATTTTATTTGTACAATTCCTGTGACTACAGCTATTGCTTCGAAACTAAAATTAATAAAGACCCAATTTAATTAACTCTATGGGACAAGACAGGCTAAGTAACTTGTCTATTCCGTCTATTGAAAATTCTATGTGGCCCGATCTTTAAACTTTGATGAAGTTATTGATACTTTTGAGGAACAGAAAGATCGGGGAAAAGAATTTTATTAATAACTATCTTGTTAATATTAAAGTGTTATTTTATTATAAATATGTAATACCTATGGCGTTTGAATACTAAATTTATTAGATATTTGACTAAAATGCACGCAATATTAGAAATATTGTTGAGTAATTTCTTCAGTGATTTATAAAAATGAAATTACAAGGTGACGATTTTTTTGGGGGCCCCATTCAATTGCCCCTGGCCTCAGATGGTATATTTACGCCACTGGCGTAATGTAAACCTGTTAGTAGCCTGCGGCGCGTGATGTAGTGCTTTTCGTCCTGTTCGTTCACGGAATGGGTCAAGTTCTTAATCATTTGAAATGTACTTTATCAGCGGTTAATACACTTAATATCAAAACATAATAACTTTCTTTGAATTGAAAAAAAGTTGTTGTTGAAAAACGATATCAAATTTATTCTCTCACACTGTCGGGTATTATATTTCAGTAATTTCATATTTGACTATAAATATCTTTAATCGGATAATATTTAAAACTAAATAGAAGTTTTCAGAAGGGGGGAAGACAGAAAACTGCGTTTCAATAAATATTCTTTCTTGTAAAAAATGAAAAAAGGTCAATAATAATGTGTATTTTTTAAAAAAGGAAAGAAAAAAGGAGGTCCGTCTAGAACTATACGAGCCTACTTTCCCATATACACCGAATTCAAATGTATAATCTAGCTATTTCTCTCTCTTTCTCGTTTAGCTTTAGTTCTTAATTGCTTCAAAGATACCTTTTTCAACGGTTAATACATATTCATTCAATCATTATTTATTAAGTCATTCATGTATTTATTCACTCATTTATTCATTCATTCTTTTGCTTATTCATTTAATCATTCATTAATTGAAAAATATTCTTGAAAATCCCGATCAAAAAATTTCATAGGAAAATAGGCTCATTGGTTCTGGATGAACTTTCTATTTGCACATGTTCTACGCCATAAGAGCTTTCCGATAAAGTTTGTTCCAAGCAAATCGGTACGTTAGATCAGAAATTATATAGGATTGAAATTTCCACGTAGGCGGTATGTTAATTTTTTTTGAACTGTTCAAAAATGAACAAAAACTGTTCAAATCAATATTTCACGCCAAGAACTTCTTCCAGTGAGCTTATTCATGGGAACTTATATCTTGTACCCAGAGTTTACATAATTTGCTTCTTTTTCACCCATAGGCGCTAATGTTAAAATTTTTTGAGCTGTTCAAAATTGAACAAAAAATTGTTCAAATCAAAATATGGAAATGAGATGTCCTTGCCGAGATCTTCCGAATGCAAAAAGAATTTTTCCAATCGGACAATTCGTTCAAAAGTTATTAGGGGGGGACAGACCGACAGACAGACAGACCGACAGACCGACAAACCGACAGACAGACAGACCGACAGACCGACCGACACACTTTTTCCCCATCTCAAAACCCTACTTTCAAATTTTTTATTTTTCAATCTTTATTTAATTACTTAACTTATTTTTGACTTTTCTTGATTTCTAACGATATTTTCACGATACATTAAGCCTTCTTTCATGCTTTATTATTATTTTTTTTTACTTTTACGGGAAAGTAGGCTAAAAAGATAAAAAATTTCGTCTGCGACCTTTATTTTGTGTGAATGTTAAAGCGCTTCTCTAATTTCTCTTTCTTTTGATTCAAAATTCAGGCAACCTGCCTAAAACTTTCGGTAATGTTAAGCATACGGTAAAATCATTTATCGGTTTTTATTAACATTTTTTCCCTTTATTTTACTCATTCATTCATCCATTCAATCACCTATTTATTTATTTATTCATAAATTAATTGATTTTTTCATGCATTCACTCACTCATTCATTCATTCATTCATTCAATCACCTATTTATTCTCACATTTAATTAATTCTCACATTAATTCATAAAATTTCATTCAGTCCCTTTTTAGATATTGAGTCTCAAAGTTGGCATTTCTACACCGAAATGCCAAGTTTAGCTAATTATATAAAATAAAGGAAACCCTCCAAATGTTCCATACTGCTTCTGATGAAACTTCCAAAAGGTATCTATTCAGGGCAAAAAATGTAAAGGCGAGTCTTAGTTTCTTCCATTAAAAATTTTAACCTGAAAAACGCAAGTTTTCGTTTTGAAAATGGTATTTTCAAACTCCATTTCCGTATTTTTAAAAAAATATATCAAAAAAGAAACCGAAAGCAAAATTTTTCTCATTTCTTACAGAATATAATGGTTTTAAAATCGTTTTGAAATATTCAGAAATAAAAATGTTACAAAGATTTATGTAAAGCAGTATTTTCATGAAAAATCACTAAAGATGTGACTTGGAAAAGGCTGTAATAAAAAATTTCAAGAATTAAAAAACTTTTTAACACTTGTTTTGGGGTCTCAAGATAACAATAAATTGACTGCCAAAATATAAAAACAATCAAAAACATCGAGCAACATTTTTCGCTTTTTCTGGATGGTTTCACATGGATTGACCCGAAAGAAAGAGGTGTAGCTAAATTATAAATCAGAAGGTAGTGTACATGGGAAAGTAGGCTCGTATAGTTCTAGACGAAAATTCTTCTTTTTTTTTTTTGTTTTTTTTTAAATTGAGTTTCTGCTTATGTTTTAATTCTTTGTAAAATCTCAAAAGGCTGGATACTGTCGGTCTGGCAGTTCCCCCAAATAACTTTTCAGGAAATTTCCCGATTCGAAAGATTTTTTTTCCTTCGAAAGTTCTCGACACGGATATTTCATTTACATATTTATTTTTGATTTGAACAATTTTTCGTTCAATTTTGATCAGTTAAAAAAATATGTTAACATTGGCATGTATGGGGAAATATTAAGCAGTTATATATACCCTGGGCATAAAATCTAAGTTCCTTTGAACAAGCTTATTGGAAGAAGCTCTCGACATTATTTTTTTTATTTGAACATTTTTGTTCAGCTTTGAACAGTTAAAAAAATTAACATTATAACCAACGGGATTATTTCAAATCTATATAAATTCTGATCTAACGAACGGATTTGCTTGGAACAAACTTCAACGGAAGGACCTTATGACGTAGAACATGTACGGATACGAATTTCATCCAGAACTGAAAGAGCCTATTTTCTCATGAAATTTTGTGATCTGGATTTTTAAGGACCTTTCTGGATGAGTGAATGAATAAACAAAATAGTGAATGAATATATTTTAACCGTTGAATAAGGTATATTTGAAGTAGTTAAAAACTAAAGCTAAATGAGAAAGGGAGAAAAATAGCTAGATTATGAATTTGATGTTGGTGCCGAATTGAAGATAAACTTGTATAGACTTAAATTCTTGTTCAAACAAGTCTTGTTCTTTGAAGTGCGTAAAGACAGAAGGACCTCATAATGTAAGCTTTACAAATTGTTCTGAAGTAATCTTTCATTGTGTATAATATATTTACTAAGCTAAAATTAATGTACTTTTCCTGAAATATTGCGAAATATTTATATTGTCCAAAATATAATTTCTGCTCTTCTCTAACTTATTCTAGACAGTGAGACCCCCTACCCGCGCTGTTGCAGAAGGTTGGTTCTTTTTCGGGGGGCCTTTTCAAATTAAAATTGTGATAACTAGTGCTCATAATTAGCCCTTTAAAGGGCCATTTTTTTTGTAGAATCGGTATGTTAAAATATTTTTCAGATTTTGTCTTGTTTCAAAAACATATCATAAATTCATATAGGAGAGTAAATAAGTTTAGCATGATAATTTCCACCCCCCCCCCTTTGAGGGGGGATAGTTTTAATATCTGAATATTGATGCATGTGGTGGTAAATATATTTCCCCACAGCCTTTGCAAGATTCTGCCAATCAGAAAGGGTAAACAGCTTACTATAAACATCTATAATTTGATGAATTTGGTGAGAAGCATACTTCCCACCGCCTTATAAAGGGTTAAACAAATAAGAAATATTCAGTTGTATCCAAGGTATCAACACGTACTACCATGATGTCATTTGTAAAAATTTTTGCCTTTGTTTCTTGAAAGAAAAATTAAACGTCAAAAATACCCTAACTATCCCGATTTTCCCCATTTAACATAAAAGTATTGTTTGTTCGAGTTAAAAAAAAACGGACTACCACATGAAAAAAACGTTTTATTGTTACATGACTGATAAGATGTACTTTATGTTTCTTTTTTAAATAAATACTCCCTTATTTAACTAATGATCTTAGAAAATTGTTGCCCTGTGGCGTTGCAAAAGCACAGCTTAAATTTTTATTCCATTCGTAAAAATTGTATCTTCTCAGTTTTTCTTTTGAAAAAAACGTACTTTTCAAATCTTAGTCAAACATTTATAGAATAATATTTCCGAAGTCTTTGGGGAAATGATTTTCTTCAGAACGCAAGTTCCATTACGAATTCAAGCAAAATACACTAAGATTATTTTTCCCCTTTTGGTAAGGAAAAGGTGTATTTCGGTCTGTAGTCCCAAGTTTTAGGAAAAACTCAAATATAAGTCTTACAATGTTACGATATTTTTCTCAGTGCTTCGAAACAATCTTCAAAACTTTTAAAAAAATATTATTGGGGCCGAAATACAATTTTTTTTCTCCTTAATATTTATTATGCGGCCTTAAAATGAAATGTGAAATACTTGTAGTTTATGTATTTTTCCCGAATAATTTATGTTTTAAATTGATTTTTCATTTAGATTTGTTACTCAATACTTAATTCCACATAATTTATAAAAATAGATTAGAATAAAAAAGGGTCAACTAGCCCTAGTCTACACTATTCTTAAGAGTATTTTTCACTGTGCTAGCAAGTGACAACTCCTGTCCAATCCAGAAACTGTCAGATAGCAAAGAACTGAACAATGACCTTGTGGAACGTTTGCAAGAAAAGTGCAATGATTTCGAAGTTTGATTGGATGATACATTTATTGGTGTAGGCCAGTAGTCTGCAATTTTTAGAAACTTTGTGCCAATTTCACGCAAACTATTTACAGCTTAAGTGAAATCAAAAATAAATGTTTGGAGATTAGTTTTTGTCAATTAGAAACAACCTCGAATTTATTTCGTCCGTCTGTCTTGTTGAACCCAAGCGTATCCCTTTCTTTCATTAAAATACAAAACTTTTAAAAGCTTTAAAACTGCACACTTTTTATTATAAGTTACCCAGATCCTAATACTTTAGTATCGAAGGCTTACTTTTATTGAAGCAACCTGCCTCCGGTTTTTTAGAATCTAAAAATTGAATCTGAAAACAAACGATTTATCTCATTTCTCATTTTTTCTTAGGTTTAAAAAAGTTCTCATTCAACTCATGTATAATAGTATACATAAGGAGGTATTTCTGGTTATGACAGATAAAATAAACACCTCAACCACGTCTCGGAATTGCCTACTATTTTTAAGATTGTGCTACACTTCAAAACATTTCTTTGGAAAGTCAAAATGATTAAGATTCCTTTTGGAGAACAAATCAAAGTGGCTTTTCTTTCGATTGCAGACCACACGTGCTATTCATCTTACTTTGCAGGTAACATGCTCAGCAACTTCTTCCCAATCTATCACCAGGAAGATAAAACACGATCATCGGACGTCCAAGAATTTTGAGTCGATTCTTATTCTTCGGGGGACATTTAAGCGCAGTATGCTCCCCTTGGCGCGAATGGATGACCTCAATTCGTCAATCTGTTCTCAGTTATAGCAAATGTGTATTCTTTACAGCATGTGGCACTTAAGTGTGTCTTCGTAAGAAAGACAACTGAGCAGACTGTCCAGAGAGGAACACATTCTTCTCTAGCCTTTGTTTTGTTTCTTGTTGCTGGGTAAAATTATGTCAAGGAGGGAAACGACAGTGCAGACGAATTTGTCATTTGACCTGGTAGCATTAGAATGAGTTAACATTTCTGTATGGTCTCTTATATCTTATATATTAAATTGAATACGTCTGTTCATATGATTTTCTTTACACGGTTTTATTTAACTTGATTTGTCACGGGAGTTTGCTACGCGGTTTTCGACCCCTATTACTGCATAAATTATCTTAAAACTTTGCACACAAGCTTATCTTACATGGCAATATTCAATACTTTTTATAATTTACTATAACGCTAATTAGAAAAAAAATTAATAATTTTGCCTTCGAGGAAATTACTAGAATTATCATTTGTCGAATGGCAACGATAGCTTTGTATGGAATATTTGGATAATGCAATGTTTTAAATTTTAAAATACTCAAATCATGGCAAAAAAAGAAACTGCGACGCAGCGGAGCAGACACATGGAGGAAAAAAGGAAATTATACCATGAAATACGAGTAAAACCGTGTAACTTAAAGCATTTTTTATATCATTATTCCCTCTTGAAATGCTCCGTTTCTCACCTAAAGATCATTTACTGTACTTACGGTCCTCGTACTTTGTATTCCCCTTGTACAGTTTATGTCAGTCATACAGTTAAACTATTTTAGAACGCTCATTAAAAGTTGATGATATTTATTTTAAATAGAACAGCGTTGCTTTACTTTAATATTAAAGGTTTCAGGAAGACTTGAGTAAAAGATTGCTTCAAATATCATCCGACGATTTTTATTACTGACATATGCAGAAGTTTCATTATAACTATCCCTTATATGAATCTGCTGTGCTGCAGACTATTAATCCTTTTTACCCTTGACAAAATGGAATCATTCTCATTTTCAAATGTTGCATTGAAACAAATAGAAATTAACAACCACTTTACTGTGTGATGCTAGAAATTAACCTGAGCAGGGAAGTTCTTTAAACTATGTGTTCAAAATTCATTGTAACATACATTCAGTCCACGATGAACTCTACATGAAATCTTGGTTTCAATATAGCTTAGCGCCTTATTCGTATTCGGTGTTTTTTTACTTTAAGATCTGTCGCGTTAACGATTTTTTTTTCTTAGTCTCAAAGATTTCGTAAAAGAGAGTTTTTTTCTTTTTATTTGTCGGTAGGAAAGTATACCTCCAACAAAACTCACCAACTTATAAGTGTTCATAGTAAGCTATTTTAAGCACCCTCATTGTCAGAAGTCTGTAATAAAAAACTGTGGGAAGCGTAATTACCACCTTTGTTAAAATGGGAGAGGCATACTCCTCCCCTAGAGGGGGGCAAAAATGTTATTTTTTTAGTGACTTTTCTCAAACTAATCATTTTCTTTCTAAAAGTAATCTAAATTATAAAAAAAATATGTACCGTTACTGTTGAAAAAAATATGGCCTTATAAAAAATTAATTGCGATACATATGTGCTAATCACCAAGAAGTTTAAGTTTGCAGTAGGTGTGGATTGAGCACTGCTTAAGGACAGACAGTTTAGAATAATATGTGAGCATAATGTTAAAGCCACATTTGCTTGACTACAATCAAGCATAACGAGCTTCAATCGCGCAGCAATCCAAATGAAACTGCTTGCGCTTCCAGGGGGTTAGTGAGCCTGGAACGAGAGGCCCGTAGTATAGTTAATTACATAGTTGGCTTAAATAAGAATAAATAACGGAAGGATCACTTGGTCGGATAAAACTATACGCAATCATTAAAAGGGTGTACGCCTGTTTCACTTAGAAGAGGACTACCAGTCAACAAAATCAACTCTCAATTGTTGTCTCTATAGGTGATTTAAAGTGCAACCAACGACAGTGTATCTACTGATACACTGACATGATTAATAATAGTATGTTTCTCAATTTAAAATCTATTGAGATTACAATTTTACTTAACGAAATTAAAAACTCATTCAACTCGTGGAGGAATTTTTTACAAAGCCAAAGACTTATGCTCAGTACTAAATTAGCGGTCAAACTGTTGATCTCGGAAAAATTTTCGGTCGGTCGTGATGGGCGTTCAGGTGGTTTAATGTATATGTTGCTATACCAACGATTGTTAGTCCATTTTCCTTATTTCGCCAATATTCGTATTGAATAGCGTGTAGTTCAGAATGAAACTGAAAAATATTTTGTTGGCGTAAATATAAAGATCCTGGCAAAGCGATAACTATGACAAGATAGCCTTCTCGTGTTTTTCTGCATGAAATAAATAATTAAGAATTGGAAAGCACTTTTTTTTTTCCTTTGGAGGGGGAGGAAGTAGATCCCATTAAAATTAGATACGGTAAGGATACAATGTTCCTCAGAAGTTTGATGACCACTAAAGTAAATCATTTGTAACGCATCGACAAAATTTTTCAATAGCTACCAGTAATATTTATTATCATGCAACTAAGGCTCGACCGATGCTCGCCGATGCATCGGAGCCGCTTGTTCAACAAAGTTGCCATCGGCCATCGGCATCGGCTGCCGATGTTAACTTCAGAAAAACATCGGCCCATCGGCCTTAAAAAACATCTAAAAGCCGATGTACGGCCGATGCTTTTCGCAGGGACAACTTTCCAGAAAACATTCTGTCTTTAACTTTCTTTTTCCTAGATTTCTATTTCCTATTTCAATTTGCATTACTATAACAGGCTGCCCAGCAGTTAAAGAGCACAGAAATAATGTCATTCTATAAAGTATTTAATAAAAAATTCGGAAAATTAGTTTACGCGATCTCTGCACGAAAACCTTTCATTATTGAAATTATTTCTCTTTGAACAGAATGCTCGCGAAATAGAACATGTTAAAATAAATAGTAATAGCGCCGTCTTATGAGTGCTATTTGTTTTTCGTACTAGGTTAGTTGACTCATTTGTGCGTTTAATGACTTAGTGCATTAGATGTCATTGTGCAATAATCTTATACCTCCTGCTTTTAGTTTGTCATGTTTCTTATTATTCAATTCACGTGTTACAGTTTTTCTGCAATTGTGGAGCAATCTCGTTGCATCTGCTTTCAGTTTAGAATATTTCTTGTTATTTTATTATTAGTTTACAACATAGAACATATTGATAAAAAATATGAATCAATTTTTCAGTACAAATGCTTATTGATTGAAATTTTATATGTCCAAGTTCGACTTGCAATTTTCAAAAAATTAACTCTTAAGAAACGAGTTCGTGCGACAGGGTGGAATAATATCTTAATGCAAATGCTACAATTTCTTTATTTTCAAAAATTGACAATGTATACAGTATGGGACTCCAAATTCGGAATTCCGAAACCCGGAACTTATTCGAAAAAAATCGGCAGTTGAAAAAAAAAAAAAAAAAACAGCTATTGTTTTTATAAAAAAAATCGGGAAATGTTTTCACCGTAGGTTTGGAAATAGGCGTTTTAAAAAGAAGGAAAATAAAATGAAACGAAGATGTAGATCGGAAATGTGTTGTTTTTGAAAATTTTATTTCGCGATTTTCTGAAAAGGGTTCGTTTTTGCGATTAGAGTTTTCATCAATTGTAGCTTTATAATTCTGAGTTAATATCATTAAATTTTGCTCTTTTTAAATTTCTTGTAGTTTTGTTATATTAATTTTTTGAAATGAGCTTTAATTTTCGCGCGATACAGAACATTCGCGAAATTGAAAATCAGATTTTATCGTAGTTTCCCGATAGTCTTATCTTTAACTGCAATTTAGTGGCTAGAGAATATAAAGTCACATCAGAATTTGACGGAATTCTTTTCCTTTATTGTTTAATTAAAGAGGCTAAAACAATATCGGGAAGAGGTAGATGTTTCGCTGTTTTGCCACGAATGCAAGCTTAGTCCAACTTCGTTTCTTTTGTGTTAAATTTCGTGACTTATAGGCGAGAATATACGATAATAAAAATGCTATAATGAGAAAAATGCTGATAAAATCTTCCAGAGAAAATTATATGGGCTCTGATGCTACTTACAAATTTTTTTGAATGAAGACTCAAAATCCGGAAAATTCTGAAATCCGGAAGGATTGCAGCCCCGAGCGTTCCGGACTTGAGACCCCATACTGTTTTTTTTTTTCAAAATACATCTTAATTTTTATAATCGATGACGCGTTTTTCAGGTTATTTGTCATCAGAAAATGGCTGGTGCTCAAAATCTTTTTCACGTTTACAAAATATTGGTTTATTTCAGTGACCTTACATTGTGCTCATAAAACTATAAAGAATATGTCAAGTACTTCAGTGTAATTTTCAATTCACAAGAAAAAAAGCTAATAAGATTGGTTTTTAAGAGCCCTCCATCATTCATTTGTAATGACAAAAAAATTTCACGTCTATTTTGGAAAGCAATTTTCGGTACTTCTTGGTTATGAAGAGGGAGGGGGAGATGCGTTAATGCGATCGAAACTTTTTAACATTCTATAGAAAGAGCTATTTTTAGTCAAAATAACTTTTATAAAGAAATAAAAAACATAGAAAGTTTCCCGCTTTTCTTTTAAAAACAGAGGAAAAAATCCGAGGAGGGGGGTTGACAATTTTGTAAAAGATACAAACCCACATTAGTCTGTATTATAAAATCTGCATTCCTCGCCATAAAAAAAAATAAGAGAATAAAGTCAGCTGCACATGGCATTTGCAGTGCAGGAGTTATAAAGAGAAAATGTTGAAGGAAAGGGAAGAAGACCCGATGCAATCCAACAGTTGTTGAGTTTTTTTGCGAAGATAAGGAAAAAAAATTAAAAATCCAGTGATATAGCTTTTTTTCCCGCCAAATAGTTTAATTACTTTACTAGAATCGCAAGTGATTCTTTTAGTTTTAATTAATAGGTAAAAATCCCCTAAATAGTCTTTTATGGTGCTTGAGCAATGCATTTATGGTTTTATAAACATAAAAACAGATAAATGATTTAAATGGCATTTTTGACAAGCCTTCTTTCTACACGTTTTACTGGTTTAAAGCGAATTTTTTCCATCGGCCATCGGCCGATGGAAGAGGAAAATAATCGGCCATCGGCCGATCTCGAAACAATCGGCCAACAATCGGCATCGGCCCATCGGCCAAAAAATGCCATCGGTCGAGCCCTACATGCAACAGTAATAAAGTTCTTATTATGTGAGTTACGCATCCTAATTCTTGACATGGGGCCCTGTGTTCCTCATCCAAGTTAGACTCTCTTGAGGTGTGCAAGAGAGACCGGTATCTTAGAGGAGGTGATCATGCACGGAAATCATTTTAATTGCTGATATTGTTACAGACGCTAGTGATTGTGAAAACGCATGTCGTCGCACTCCTGGGTGGTCGACAAACCTGTTGGAAGGCGGGACACCATGGGGGAGTCGTTTACTTAAACGCCTATACACCTTCAATAATATGCATTTTTAAAACGCTAAAAAGTAGTAAAATTCGTACCGGTGTTGTTTTATGAGTAAAAATAATTGTTTTTGTCGATTAACGAGCGAAGTTTTTGAAAAAAAAAATAAGCATAATATTTTTTAAAAAATACTAAACAATTTTTTAAAACTACTTTTAACGCATTAGCCAATCTTTTTAAAATTGTAAAAATATTATCAGTACTTTAAACAGCGAAATGGAAATCGCAACTGCTGAAGATAGCACATAACCAATGTCGAAATCTATCCAAAAAATTCAAAACTATCATTTTAACTAATAAACTCATTTTTCTTTATAAAAAACTCATACCTATAGCGTAAAAAAATTTCTTCATTTAAAGGATTAGTTCGTTAATAAAGCAAAACCGCATGAATTTGCTCTTAAATCCTTTTTAGTTTTACATTTGGGTGAAAATGATTTTTAAAGTAATAGAAAGGATAGTTTTAAATAATGTTTTGAGCTAAGCGTTTTCTGATCACGGATTGTTTTTAATTTTTATTTCAAGTTAAGGATTTTATTTAAATGTGAATCTCTTGCCCACCTCTATCCATTTTAATATTAAGTCAGATAGGTCGCGAAAACTCGAATAATTCGAAGGATTTCTTATCAAAGGTGAGGAAAGTTCCTCTGTAATTTTTCTGCAAATAAATAAATAAATAAATAAAAATTAAATTCTCGAATATTGAATTTCTTATTCTTTTTGATGTGTTTCTTAAGCATTTAATCCTTCCACAAAAAATCATTCAAATGCTTAAACAAATAATAAAGCTTAATTTTTATTTTTTAGAATATTGAAACTTTAATATCGTAAGACTAATAAACTTCCACCTTTAAATTTCTGCCATTAATGCCCTAATGTTCAGCAAAACTTAATTTTATTTACAGTTATGCGGGGGATTTCTCTTAAAAAAAAAAAAAAAAAAATATAACACAACTTATAAAGTTTCCAAGGTACCTTACGCATTCCCATCAAAATGAGCGCGAACTTTTCCATCGTCTTTAATGACTTGAAGAGCTTTGAAAATAAATAATTGCATATTATATAACCTACAATTAAATGTTGATGCAAGCAGGCTTGTTACAGTGATTGTTAAAGAAGGAATTATACAAATACAAATACAAATAAAAAATGACGACCAGCAACAGGCTCAGGGCCCAGCTAGGCTGGTCCTAGTCAATTTAGCAGTCCCCAAATGCAGTCCTAGCAAAAAGCATCGTGATTCCATGAAATATTTTCCTATAAATGAGAAGACGTTACTCAAAAAAAAATCTTCTTTTTTTTTGAGGGAGAAGGAAGGCTGCAACTTTTAATATAATTGAACGCAATTACTAATTAACTAATGAAATAAGATAAACAAATAAATCTTAACTTGTATTTAAAAAATAAATACATTAGGAGTTTAAAAAATATATACATTTCTTTTTATCAGTAAAATATTTTGATAAAATTACGATTACCATCCGTAAACAAAGAGGACTTAACGCAACAGCAACAATTAAGTTGTTTGAGAAACTGATTAATTGTCATGCTGATTGCATAAATTGATTTTTCTGTTTCACATAAAAATAGAGATAAGTTTAAAGATAAGAAAAGGCATAAAGATAAGGTTAACGCATTGACATTTGATATAAGAGAAATAAATTAGCACTGATTTTGAGATGTATAACGAATTACACAATTTTTGAGAGAAGCCAAGTGATTTGACAGATTACCACTGACACTTCTGAAGCATGCTACTACTGAAACAAATCATTGACTTAATAATAAAAGGGCCCCTTTTAAGTAACTTAAACACAAGAAATCTTTTAAGGTATGTGCCTAACTCAAAATTCTAAAAATTAAGTCGCGGAGCACTGAATACTAAAAAAAAAAAAAAAAAAAAAAAAAAAAAAAAAAAAAAAAAAAGCAAAAAAGGGGGTACTTACAAGAATGATTCATTTTTGGAGATTGTAAAATTGTGCGAAATTAAAATTTGGATGGTTTTTTTCGTTTTCTGAAGAGCTACAATTTTCATTTGTTTGAGAAAAACCTAATTTTTAGAAATGTTCTCCAGATATTTAAATAAAATTTGGCCTGCATATTCAGTTTATGTTGGGGGTATTTTAGGAGCTAAATATAGCTTGCAAGTATGTATTTGCTCTTTTTGCAGCTTTATTTGATTCAAAAGAAATTGCAGCTTTTTCCAAAAAATGATACTGAGTGCATAAAAGTTAGTATATTTCAGTGACTTTGAAAGGTATTTCCAACCCTTTACTTCACAGCCCACATAAGTGTTGTCGAAAACTATTCAATAGATTGTTTAATGGACTGTTCAGCGAAAGCATTAATTTTTGCTAATATTTTGCAAAATATCATCTATTTTTGAAAAACTAATAAAAAAATCACAGTTTTGTTTTCTATCATAACTGAAAATACATGAGTTTTATGAAAATTTCCTATTTTTGTAAAAAAGTGCTCCGACGTTAGGCATACCTTATGATAGCATTGGGAGTATGTAACTCGCAACTTTACATATTCACATATTTTTATAGAGCATTTGGATTGTAAAATCTTACGAAAGGCAATATCAGGCACAAATAGGAAGGGCTGCTTTTAAACACCAGCTCTATCGCATGAATTTCCGAATAACTTTCCGGTCAATTCTTCCGAAAGTAAGTCTTTACAAAATGCTTTTTAAGAAACATTAGCATTCCTCACCAAAAGGTGCCTTTCCTCTCTGATGGTTTTGCTTCTGAATAAGTTCGGCAGCAAATCAATTCTTGGAGGAAGTGCAACCTTTCATGGTTATTTACAGCCCTATTTCTCACACCTGCGCTCATAAATTAGTAGCGAGTAGACGTGAGAGCTTTTTTTGTCTTCACTTGACGGTAGATAAAGCACTTTATTTTGAAGCAACCAATTGCGAGCAGTGTTTAACCCTTTAACTACGGGAATATATTCACAAATCTGTTCGTCTGAACGCCAAAAAAAAAAAAAAAAGTATCCAAAAATTGTATAAATGGCGATACAGCAATTTCTTATGTATATGTCATGAGTTTCTTACATAAAAAAGGCAAAACTGGAGTTCCAATCAACATTAGTCGCAAACGTCCCATTTTCAACCTATGGCGATTATTTTAGGAAAAAACTCTTTCGCCCCAGCAAATTTTGTTATTTGCTTGGTTTTGTTATATTTGGTTTGGTTATATTTTGTTTTGTTATATTTTGTTTGGCTAATGTTAATTGGAAATTTTTTGTTCAAAATCAAAATTCCTACGAGATGTAATTTTTTTTTGCTTGCAAATCGGCGGTACGCTGTATCAAAAGGGGATTATCAATACCCCCTTCTGCACCTTTGATTTTGCCATTTTCAATTGAATAAATTATTACTTATAATGTAAAGGACGAATATATTTCCATTTATTCAACTTTTTATTCTGAAACCTACATTTTCAGCAAAAATTCATCAAATCGCTTATTGACGTTACCCGTACCACAGAAAAGTTTCGCCAAATCGTCTATTGACGTTACCCGTAGTTAAAGGGTTAAAAAGATGCATTCAAGAAAATTTACTGATTGATAAAATTTTGTGTTTCAGCAATAAACAAGAAGTTATTCCAAAACTGAACGAGCCTGCTTTTCCTTATATAAACATAGATTTTGAAACATTTACTCTGTCCTTCTTTATCTCAGTCGATTCGCTTCGGTTCTAAATTACTTCAATTGCAGCTTTTTAAGAATCAAAAGAATTATTTTCTCGAACAACAAAATAAATTGTGTTTTTTAAAAGAAGACTATTAGTTATGATGAAAACGATATCAAGTTCATTTTTTCAAAATGTTGTGAATCATTATATTTCCGGACTTTCTAACAATTAGTGCTTCATAACAGAAAATATTTAAAGTCGTGGTACATATTTTTGCAACACGTATACATACAAACATAGGAAAATCAAAAATTTGGAACTGAATTACAATAGAAGATATATTTCAATCTCCCTTTTTGGCCAATATCCTTTTTTTTTTGAGAAAACGCATCATAGGGTGGGTGATACAATTTACGTAATTTTTAAATTAATATATGTTTTAAGAGGCATTCAAGACCATATATATATGTTAAAGTTTATCCGCTCGGTAATTGTTTTTTTTTTTTTTTTTAATGAATTTTCATTTTATACCCCCTCAATGCTCCAGTAATCGACACCTATGCCCTAGCGTCTGATCCACTATTAAAGTTCCAATGTGTAAAGTATTTGTTTAAAATTATCTTAATGTTACATATAAAGTATTTCTTCTATAACTTATAAACCTAGAATAAATTCATTTTAAACATGGTTTATCATACATTCTCTAAAGACATCGGAAAATATAAAACGGCATCGGATTTTTTTTTACTTTGTGTGCCAGTGGATAGCGCAGTTGCTCCAATATCGACCCCGTTCTCTAAAAGAGGAGTTAATTGTTGGAAAATATGAACAAAATAATGCAGAAGTGTTATAAATCAAATTTACATGCAAAATCGCTCAAATTTTATTCAGTTCAATTTAAATAACAAAGAATATCAATCAAACTACTAGCGATTGAAACCCTATGGAAACCACTGGTGCGTAATCTAAATGATCCAGTAATTGACATAGCTTATTAATTCATGAAAGTATGAACACTTAAATTTACATTTCATTAATTAAATAGGTACATCTAATAGATCTAAAATTGTAAATATTTAGAAATATTGATGAAATTAATTAAGATGTAACAAGATTAAATCCCCCAGTTCACATTAAGTCTCCAAGCAACTGTGCCCAAAAAGTGGCTGCGTTTTTCCCTCCACACATTTCAGACGCATTTTTTGATCACTCTCAGAAATGCATGCTCAAATCTCACGAAACTTTCGTCGTATTTGAGGAAATGGCTTCGTTTAAACCAACGACAAAAAATGAATGAAGGCACTTTACAGTAGCGTTTCCCAAAGTGGGTTCCGCAGAAGGAGGGCGGGGGTTCCCATGTCAATTTATTATTATTAAAATTATATTCGGGTTTGAACCCACGATCTCGGGCCTACAAGGCACGCGCCTTACACAGCGATACCGTGCCGTCTACGCTTAGTAAACTTCGAACTGGTGTTTTGAGGATAGTATTGGAAAAAAGTTGTTTATATAGTCGAATGCCTCTTGTGCATATTAATGGTTCGCAAAAGTTTGAAGTTTGTGTGCTGTCATGTCTCATATGTTTCCTGTTTATGATTTTTACATTTGAAAATTAAATTTTTCTTCTGGTCAATGCTTCAACTCAACGCACAACTTTCAAATCAACCCTTTAACAACTTTGCTCGAACAATGTTACGGTTTTGAATTTTTCCGTTTTCAACGCGATATAAACTGCGGACCCATTTAAACAATACTTTTATCAAAAAAGTAAAACGTCAATTAGGGAAATAAAACTGGCCATGCAGAAGTCTTGATTTGGACCAGAAAATGGTATACAAAGTATGATTTTATCGGTGGAACACAGCAGTTCATTTTACTAAGTTTAATTTACTAATTAGAAAATTCAATGATTGTTGTTAAGTGTAATGCAGACATTAATGTTAAATGTTTAATTGTTAGACGTAGATAAAACATGCCTCATGCATTTTCCCCCTTTCTAAAACTATTATTTTAAAATAAATATTTCAACATTGTTTTGTTAAAACTGCAGTTTTAATGCGTATGGAAATTATTGAAACAACAGAGTCACAGTGATAACTTTCATTTAACAAGTTATTGAGCCTTAACTTTTGACATTCAGTGTAATAACTTGAAGTAGTTGCAATCATAAATACAAAAAAGCTCTCAATGCTGAATAGTGTAAATTTCTAATAAGATTTTAGAGAGCCTAACAGAATTTTAGAGCTCATCTGATTTGAAACAATCTTTTCATTATAGCATTGCTCAATATTTCACGCAATGAATTTTTGTTTTATTTTAAGAGAAAAAAAGTAAACCTCAAGCAAGCTATATTAATCCTTCTCCCGCTTGCAATAACTTATCAAGGCAAAGAAAAAAAATCAAGATTTTTTTGGCCTGTGCATATTTAAACACAAATGCAGATTTTGATTGGACGCTACTCCAGGTCTATGCATTCTACTATCTGATATAAAACCACCTACCATAACAATCATTACTAGCAATACACATTGCTAGTAATGATAATTTACATAATTTACAAAAATTTTGCAATTTATTCTTATTTTTAATCAGTTTCTTTCATTGGCATCCTGATAACTTAAAAATAAGTTATTAAGGTAATTCAAGAGTATAAGCAATAGTCACCATTTTTCACCTTTTCAGTTGACTTTGAAATCCAGGGAAATTAATTGAGGCAATGAGAATTAAAGGGATGTAAGCACACCATTCTATATTGTGACAAGAAATGTTAGTAATAACTGTAACAGGCGCTCCGCTTAAAATATGATTTAGAAAGAAAATAACATTAAAGGTCTCATACTACCCAAACTTTGAACCCGTCTTTATCGGAATCCTTTTTTGGTCAAATACATCCCTTTGCTTCTCACTGCCTCGATCGGCATCTTTTTCACGGGGTGGAGGGGCAAGGGGGAGCAAGATAAACATGAAGGGAGCTTTCCAAATTAGGACTTTACAATGCTAAAACCATCAATTCAAAATGGGCTATTTTCAGTTTATTTCACACGGGGAGGGGAAACCCTTTAAATAAACCTTGTTCAGATCCGTTAAGCGTGAATCGTAAAGTGGCAATTGGTTTTAACCAACAACACAAAGAACATTTAATAAACAAAAAATATATATAAAATATACATTACAAATATCTAAGAGACCATAACCATCGAAAATCCATTTCCTATCCTTTTAAATTTTAAAACAATATATCACGAGGTGATTAAGGGAAACGTTTAAAAAGAAAGTTATTATTGTCAACAGAAATATGTTTTCCGCTCGTGAGCAAATATTATCAAGATCGTTAAATTTGATTTTCAATGTGAACATTGATGGGGGTTCCTCAAAGTAAAAGTGAACCATTAAGGGAATCGCTGCTGTACAGTGCAGCTACCGTTGATTTAATACCCTAATAAAAAATATTCATTTCTTAATCCCAAGGTATCGCAATATAGACCTGTTTTTCTGATTGCCTGCATCGCACGCAATCCCAGCAACCAAAAATTACGCATCGCGAGCAACTGCAAATTGCGGAAGTGGCGAGAATCAACCCGCCGTAGCAAATGAAGGGCCGTTGCTCGGGGAAGCCTCCTCGTTGGACAAGGCATTCCCTTTAGCCAGGCAAGTATGCTCGACAAGCAAATGTTCAAACGGATATAATACTTTTCGTCGCAGAACTAACTGGTTGTTCCTTAATCAATTAGGTTGTCTTCCGCTTTCACCCACAGCTTAAGAGTAAATATATGTGAGAGTTTTTTTATACATGTAAAGTACAAGTATAAAAAGTGTGTGTAGACAAGTATAAAAGTCTACATACTCAGAAATCCATGCTCAAATATGATTAAATTTTCGTCGTAATTAATGCTAATACAGTCAGAAAAAATTACGACACATGAACTAAAGTGCAAAACTTCTTCAAAATTTTTGGTCGTCTTGTAAATGAATCGAAACTTCGAGGAAGTAGATAAAGCTTTTGTTGCCAAAAATGTCTCTAAAGTAACCGAAGTTGATTGAAAAGGTCTCTAGAATGGCAACGATCTCACTGTCAATGAGAAAGATATGATTAAAAAAAAAATTGAGTAGATAAATTACGAAACCATGCACATTTATCCAGAAAATATGTAAAAAGCTAAAATGGAATTTTGGTAAAATGGTACGTGGTAGGCAAAAAATAATTGCAGATTCATAATTTTCAGCCAAAAATACGTAAGAAACAGACTTTTTCATCTAAAGTACATTTTTCGTGTTGCACAGTGTAACCGCCGGTACATCTTGTGAAAATTGGACAAAGTGCAGTCATGCAACTTACTGAATTCCTAAAAGTTACACGCCATCAGTTATCCATGGTTCATCAAAGAAGCACGATAAAAGGGTTTGCCCCTGGAAGAACGAACGACATGGTAATCGGCCGACGCAAGATTTGCAAGAACTCTTGTGACGAGAAGGGGTCGTCGAAACGATGACAACAGGGTGACCTCTTGTCATTGGTCGAAGGGAATACTTTACCCCTTCGGGCTATAAGCGCGTTTCTCCCGTAGACTAAAAACATGGAGTTTAAAAAATAAGCCTTCAATTCGTAGAAAAGCCACGTAAACACTTCTATTTCTAATTTTTCTATTCAGCAATGTTGAAAGTCTTGACTCCTGGTAAAAATTTGTTGAAAACTGGTTGTTTTTCCATTGCTATGGCACTTTTATTTGCTTCATGGTAGTAAGCTTGAATGGTCACGAATCAACGCACTAGTATTCACTAAGAATTTCATATCAGTGTTGCCCAATTTGTTTTGCTTACAATTAATACAACTATCAAGCTTCACTTTACTTATATGTTGCTTGTTGATAGTATTTAATTCGAATAATCATTGCTAGACCGTTTAAAAATGAACCGCTACTCTTTGCGACGTGACACAGAAAAAGCAACAAAATAGCTCTCAGTAAAGTGTATTTATTAGTTATATACTTCCTTTGACCGATAATCTATGAAAAATGTTCCAATATTCTAAAATAAAAAAATATTCATATTTCCTCTTTAAATTGAGCTAACGGCTTTTGTTTTCTTAAATCTGCGTATAATTCTTAAAATTTGAATGATCCTAAAAAAAAGTTGAATCCCTTTTCGAGCATGCTACCTTTTGCCGAAAGAGCGCAAGTCGACTTCAAAATCATTGCGCCTCTCGGTAAAAGCCGGTGATACGCGGCCGCGCTGGTAAAAAAGATGCTGTCGGGGAGCATGCGCAGTGGACGTTGTCATCGCTCTTACTTCTCAGTTTGGGAACAACTTCTATGACCGACCCCTTCTCGGCTGCGACAGTTTTGTTTTGGCACAGAAAAGCGAGCGGCCGACACCTTATCCGAAGAATCTCTGCCTCATCGGCCGAGGCAGGGAATGGGTTCCAAAACGTAGGAGGGAGAGAGGAAGGATTTAACAAACTTGATGTTTGTACACGGGGACGGGGAATTAGGTTCATACGGCTCTAGAGGGAAACTTCTGTTATTCATAGTAATCCAATTCAGAAGAAAGAAATTTAGCAGGAGAACTGATCTTATTGCACGGAAGACAGCGGCTCTGAATGAAGTCAACTTTTGACTGGAAAGAAGAGCAGAATCACTATGAGGGGGACGAGTAACAGAGAAAATTTCGGAACATAATCGTAGCAAAAATTTTGATTGTGCGAGTGACTGAAAAAAAAAAAGATTATAGGCCGATTCCATTTTTAAACTAAACTGAATATCTGGTTCAATGGAATTTAAAATCCCCAGAATGTGCCTACTTATATCGCTGCTCAAAACACATTTTAAAACTGACATAACCTTTATGAAATTCAAAATATGATGTAAGGCTGGATAATTATTTTATCTAAAAATTTTCTCCTTTGCTATTAATAATTCAGTCTCATTAAAAGTCTTCGTAAAAGTCGCAACAAATCAAAAATTTTAATTATAACATAAAGTCACACTTAATAAAGAGTACAATTTTCTTTTTATATTGATAAAAACGCTCAAAATATTTATTTATTCATTAAAAGTTTTAATTTTTGTAACATATTCCGTAAATAAGCTCTATCGAATAGCAATACTTGATACAAAACACATTGCACGTGAATAGGAAAAATGGAATATTAAAGGTATGGATCCGAAAAGTTTTTCAATTACATTAAAGATTTTGAGTTTTCTATGAAAGAAAATCGAATGCTCTTGAAATCTAAACTGAACTCGAAAAGCTTGAATTAACATTGCTCTTGTGTTTAAAGAAAGAAAAATAAATTTAGACAGCTGAGCGAAAATTCGAAAGCAATCAAAAGTGTATAAGTTCTACACGTAGTTCCCTTTGAGGAGAATTTAATAAGAAGTACGCTTTCTTCGCTTTTCCTTTTTATCAGTTTTGTTTATTATTTTGCTGAATAATAGCAAGGTTGAAGGTTATGAGTCAAATGGATTTCTCTCGACTGAAAAAAATGAATTTTGTGCCAAAACTTTTAGCAATTCTTTCCAACGCAGTTACTTTGCGTCAAAGTGTTTTTAGCTAAAAAAAAAAAAATGTTTCATTCAAATTCTAGCGCGTCAGTTTTTTTTCATCATACTTTAAGAATTGATTTTTCGGAACTTTTCAAAAATCACTAGAGGATTTCTTTGCTCAATTTGTTGAAAGTAAGCAAATGGATCTTCTTCCGTCACAAAAATTCGTTTCCAGTTCTTTTTTTTTTCTTTTTTTTCTGGGGGGGGGGGGAGAAATTATTTAGGAATCATTACCGAATTCATATTAAAGAAAAAGAGTCATAATTTACAGTAAAGGTATCAGCAACAGTACCAAATAATTTTTAAATAAAAGTATTTTTGAAACAGTTGATGTTGTAAGTTTTATTTTTTGCAATGTAAACATTTTTGCCCGGAAATATATGAGAATATCCAGGAAATAATTTATCCAGAATCTGAAGTAAAATTAAATAGAACTAGAAACAGGAAACCGCAAAATCTTTAAAAAAGGAAAGAACCGAGAATAAAAAACAGAACCTTCTGAAAACGGATAGCAACAGATAATATGCCGCAGTAGTTGCGCCATATGTGAGTACGCTCAATGTCTATTTCTCGTCCATAAAATGGAAGGTGAGTTCAGAACTTGAACTCGTGGCTGCACAGTTGGGAGGACTGGGCAACACAAACGTAGCTTCCACATTCGACCAAATTCCGTACCATTAGTTTCTTCTGCTACACGCACACTGGAGAAACACACACGCAGCGCGTCACGATCGGTTCCACAGACGCATGTTGCCGAGATACCGCATGCGCTAAATTTTGCATCTTGTTGCTTGCTGATACAATGTGGCACTCGCACTTTCGTGAACGTGTTTCCCAGGACCTTAGTTTTAGTCTTGTTAGATGCGCGAAACAGCAATAAATTATTTCTGTTCCGGGATTTAATGAACACGAATCTTAACGAAATACTCAAATTAAATTATTCGAATTAACAACTTCCTACGAAACAATCATCTGTTATTGTTTGCTCACTGCAGTGTAGCGCCATCTATTGTTGAAATTTTCCTTTCCTCCCCACCCCAAGCTATATTTATTTTACGATTTTTAATCAAATTTACTGTAATAAATTTTGTAAAATTCAGCACGCTTTGATGCACGTGGACATATGTAACGGAAAAAAAGTCATACATGATATGTTCCAATTACTACAAGACTGCCAATTTTGAAGAAAAACGCAGTCGTACTGATGGATCGTCCCTACGGTAAGAGAGAGAGAGAGAGAGAGACGGATCTAATACATACGGAGGAGTATAAGCACATGATGTGCTTGTCTCTGGATTGTCAGCGTCATAGTAATTGTCAAACTGAATGACAAGTTAAATTTACACACTAATATTTTTCCAATAAGAAAAAATCTTGAATTTCTGAGAAATACAAGATGGCAATTCACAAATTTGCAGGTAATCAAAGTAGCTGTCCCTCACGAAAGAAATCCTCTGATTTTTATGAAAAGAGAAAAAAAGCTTGCTCAAACGAAAATTTAGAAAAAAAAAATGCTTTGATTCATAAGGCAATTTTACGACCAAAAGACATCTTCGTATAATAGCGCATGTGTATTACGTCAATAAATTACATTTTTCTTTCTTTTTTTTAATGGAAAATCGTCTAGCAAAATTTTACAAACACCGACAAATGCACCTACACATATATAATTCTTGAAGACATTGTCTCCATTGCTTTTTTACCGAAAATGCAAAACTTTTTCCTTCCAGTAATGCAAGATGTTGAACTGTTTAGCTTATTTAATATAGTATTTTAAATTTTTGGGCCGTCAGTCATTCTGGATAGTGTAAAAGTTTTAAAGCTACCATCAAATAATTAGATTGGCGAAAAGTTGTTAGCTGACACTTGAATAAATTTTATTTAAATAATGAAAAAAAAATGAACAAACAATTTGCTTTTTTGTCGAAGCATGACATGAACATGACAAAATGACAGTATCTCATAATTCTTTTCTTTCCCCAGAAAAGTCATGTGTTTGTCTTTAGACAACATTTTAGAATTCTTTAGTTTATTTTGTAGTTCACATGAACACATGATTTGTAAAAGTGCGAATAAACATTTCAATCAAATTATTTTTCATGCAATTGTAACTAAAATAAAAATTTTTTGCTCTTTGAAGCTTTTTGTTCTCAATTTTCTTCCATTTCTTCCCAATAGGAACCGGGAAAAATATCGCCGAAGTATTCAAGCATGGCATTTTTGGAATCAGACATCAAATCAGAAAACATTTTTCGACGTTTTCAGAATTTCATCTTATTTTTATCTTCTACAATCAGTCGGTGCAAAAGTTTCAGCATAAGGAGAGGAAAATGGGCACTACTTTGTTCTTCAATGGAATTGCATCTCAAAGAATTTCCATGCGCTCCAATCTTAGCTCAATCTGACTGTCCTGATTTTAGCGCGAATATCGGCATCTTTGAATATAATTCTACTTTAAGCAGAAGCGTGCCTTTGAAGTCAATGTCAAATCCATTTAAATGAGAAAGACCATTTGCATATCCTGTTTCCAAATATTAAAAACGGACATTTTTTCATTACTCCTATTTTGTTTTGAGTTGTGATTTTACATAGGTCGCTTTTTAAAGTTTCGAACAATAAAATACCCCTTTTAAATAATGACATTTTATTCCTACTACAGTCGCGCCCGTTTATAACAAAATCAAAGGGACCCAATGATAATTTAGTTATTACCGTAATTTCGTTATAAGAAATAACGATTAGTGCTAAGCGGTAAGACAAATGGGAACTTAAATCATTACGTTATAACCGTAAATTCTCTACATACGATTTCGCTATAAACGAGCACGACTGTATTATAGTTAATTACTTGAGTGAAGATCACCCCAAATTAAGTGAGAAAACAAAAACATTTTTATTTTAAATAAATCATTATTAAGGATGCATGTACCTGCAGTTTAAACTTCGAAATTTATGTGTTTTTCTTCGGCGAGGTACAAATTTATCTTTTATAGTATAATATCCTTTACAAAGTTTAAAATAATTTTACTCAACGTTTTGTAACTCTTTAAAGGGATATATTTCACAAAATTCGTAATCTTTTACGTGAAACCTAGGCATTATTTTGAGACAGTAGTACTCTGTGTGTGCGTGTGTGCAAAAAAATGAATTGAATTTTAGTAATATTTAACTTTATATAAACACATGATTTATAAAATTGAAACCAAAGTCGTAAAAAGTCATTAATCTGTTAAAACCCTTAATCAAGAGTATCAACCCATTTTGTCAATAATTATTGCCTTATAACAAAAAAAGTTCTTTAAACAGAATGTCTTGCTACCGAATATTTTTGTTTCTGTGACGTCATGTTTAGTTATAAGTTTTTTACAACGTTGAAAAATTGAACAGAATTACACATATTGCATCATGAATGATCAACGCGATAACTTGGATAACTCTTTCTTCTTCTTCTTTTTTTTAATTTCTTTTCTTTTTCAGTTGTCCCCATAATTGAAAGTAACATTTATTGTAAATAATGAAGAAGTTTAAGAAATTTTTTATCATGATATTAAAATACATCATCATAATAACGACGCATATGAACTCAAATGAAGTAGAGTTTTCATTCAATATTTTCCATGACAAAAAATTTTCATTTCAGAATCATATAAAAATGCGTATCTCTTACTCTTTTATAAGATTACTTTTCTTATAGCAAAAGATACAATTTTCTCAAAGTGAATGTTCATAAAATCAGCACATTTTAAGTATTTATTACTTGAACACTTCCGACACAGAAGACCAAACTACGTTTCCTGCGAGAAATAAAAACGAAATTCCTCGTGTACGTCGTGAGATAGTGACAAAGAGACGTTATTGCATTTTCGGGAAAATGACACATTTTCTCACATCTCAAATTCCTATTCCGAGCCAAAATACATATTTTTACCGTTGCAAAGGAGAAAAACATTGAATTTTGGATGAGAGAAGAGTTTTTCGGCTATTCGAAGGAATATCATACATCCGTGAGTGTTCGTTTACCAGAGACAATTCCATAAATATTTGACTATGTGAGGAAATGGTTCCTTTTCTGAGTGACTCTTTTAAAAGAAAACCATTTTCAGTTCGTTGGATAAATAAGTAAAACATACCTCTCTTCTGAGCTTTGTCTTTTTTTAATGAGTTACACCTCAAAATGCCCACTCAAATTTTTGGTTAAAATTTTTGCTTAAAAACTAGGGACGTAAAAAACACGCACTCGTTTGAACAAGTCTTTAAAACTACGAATGTTAAATACGCATGTTTTTAAAGAACAATTAGTTTTAAGCAAGGGCCTTGCCTTTCGGATGAAACATTTTGCTATTGAAATTATAATGAAGTATAAACATTTTCTAATATGAAGTTCGTAAAAATTAATCCTACTTTTCTTATTTACATTTTTCGGCATTTTTTAAAGGAAAGAATACTTTTAAAATGGTGTAGTTCTTTTATAGAAAAATTAAATAGAAGCATCACAAAAAAGTATAAAACAGCTGTTCTTGGCAACTTCGCTGTTACAGAGACAACTTCATAATTTCTATAAAAGGATACTTTGAAAATTCTTTGCTGTTTGGAGCGATTCTTTATGCATCGCCACGAAGCAAAACAATGACATGTGTGGTAGCGGACAAATGACAGAGGGACACTTTCAGCTTTGTCATACACAGTCGCTTTTTACAATGTCGCGACTTTCACACTAGGTGAATTCGTTCTCTTGTCAAAAAAAGGCTAACAGTATTTACAAAGCACATTCCATTTTGTTTCATATTTCAAAATGCATTTTTCACTTCAGTAATAAAAAATTAAGCAACAAATCAAAATATCAAACTATACAGTTAAAATTTTTTTCGTAATTTCGCGCAAATGAACGCTTTTTTTTAATCTATCGTATTTAATAACGTGAGTTTGTTTCTCAACCAGTTAAAAAAATAAAAGTGGAAAATATCTTTTTATTGAACATTACTTTATTGTGTTTTCCAACACATTTATTTACTGTTATTTCGCAAGCCCTTGTGTTCAAGATTAAGGTCACTGGGTTAAATGTTACGCAATTTTCCATAATTCGTCTCATTTAGGGAGTATTTGTCCATTTTTAGGGCACTTTGGCACTTAAGGTTTAAAAAAAAGATTAAGTGTAAAGCTACTTTTTTTTATGCTAAACTTTTTTTTTTTTTTTTTTCAAAAAAGTTTTTACTGACTTTTAGCAGCAAAATAAGAAAAATATATCATCATCATCACATCCAGGTTGTCTCCATTAGAACTGTGAATTCCAAATGATATAAATGAAACGATGCATTTTATGCATCTCAGTGAATCTCTTTTTTATAAGTTTGCTGCTATCGGATTTTGAAACATGAATAATAATACATTATAATGGAATAATACTCATACTTAAAATACTTTTCTTTTCTTAGTCTCATATGGGGTTTTGACGCATTTAGGGAACGTTGAGGGAGGCTGATGCTTTTTTCAATGAGAAGTTAAATCCAAAAAAAAAAAAAAAAACTTTAATGCGGTGCAAACGCCAAATCTTGCATGATGTTGCATTTATAGAAGATAAAAGAACTTTGTCTCTTTTGGGAGTTGTCAAATTCGACCACGCAGACTTTATTAGTTTGTTTCAATTTATAATGAAGAAACGATGATAGAAAGAAAAGAAATGAAAATTTGCTCTCACGTGTTTGAGAAATTTTAATCAGTTTATACAAAATGAGTCTTAAATCTTATCAGTTATCTTAATAGGGAAAACTACATATTGAATGAGCGCACATTTAAGTGTCATTAATTCTTAAAAATTTTCATCTTAATCTAAAAGTTATTATTAAAATTAATAATGTGTGCACAAGAGTTTAGTACTGTCTACGGTGCATTTAAGTGCTCACGGCTATCGGAATCCAATCAGAAAGTTACTCTTCTATCCGTGCGGAATTCCACATTTTATGCAATGAATATTATATTTAATATATAATTTTAATAGTATATTTTCTACATTTTTTAAATTTACTGCATAAAAATAAAAACACCAAATAAAATATAAAAGAACACTTTTAAAATTTAGTTTATCAAAAATCAACGATCCAACGAAACCATTAATTGGAGAAAAATCAATGCGGGACTCGAACCATGAGTGTTGGGTATACCAGCCTTGCGCTCCTAACCACTCGGCCTCTAACCAGCAAACACAACACTAAATTAGCATCCATTAAAGGACCTCTTTTTAAATGATTTTAAACTTCAAATTTAAGAAAAGCGGAAGATTTTTAGACCGTGCGTATATTTTTCCGGTGTAGCGGTTAAGGAAAGCTTTAAAATGATGCCTTATTCCTGAAATTTGATGAAGTGTTAAGGAAGTTATGGCGTACCGACCAAAAAAAGGTCTTGAGAAATAATATATATGATGGTAAGGCCAAAAATAAATTCCGATATTCATGGTTACTCAAGTCATTCACAAGTCACAAGTATGAGTAAATGAAAGAAATAGGCCGAGTTGAAAAATTCACCTTAAAACGAAACATCGGACTTTTTATACTTCTTTGTTTTTTTCCTGCATTTCAAGATATAATTCATTTTAATTACAATGCCTTCAGTTTTGCCCTATTTTAATTCCTTTATACTTTTAAAATATAGTGACAGGTAGAAGGGAGAATTTGGGTTCAGTTGCGCAATATTTAATCCGTGCTAATAATAAAGCAGAAAGTACGTACACGTTGTATGTGCATGTGTCTTGTTCCTATCCACGAGTTGATTAGAAAATCCAGTTATATTTTATTTTATCCTTTGCCAAAGTATTTTGCTTTTCGTAATAAAAATGCGTATGTTACACCTGAATCTACAATTCGAGAGAAATGTATTTATAACATCGTAACTTTTATATTGTTTTCAATTTTGATATTGCTTTAGTATTTTTAGTTTCATTTTTTTCTGTTTAAAATGAGAACTATTTTCAAAATTCATCTTAAAAAGCCCTCCGTTTCTGAAGCATATCATTTCATTTACTCACAACAGCAGAAGAAGTTTTATTCTTTAGGAAATCCTTATGTTAAGATAGCGTAAGATAAATTTAATAAATAAGAAAAATACCTTTTCTATCATTAATAGTGCTGTAAGATTAAGGGAATCACATGTTTTTTGCACGTTTTTTTTTTTTTCAAAGCTAATACGTAACTAAATTTAACATTTGATACCTTGTAATTGCACTTTGAACAAAATTCACTGCATATAATCATATATATGAAGCTAAATAATTTGTATAACTTTTTATTGTTTTAATAACACGTCAGTAATAAAATATTCTACATCATTTTCGTTTTTCTTTTTGCAATTTATTAAACTTTTCGTACCAGGCTAGCTCAAAAGCATTTACTTAGAGAGCCGCAAATGATTAAGATCGGTTGGAAAAATAAATCATTGCGGCTTTTCTTCCGATTGCAGGTTTCTAGTGCGATTCATCTTCCTCTTCAAGTCTGCATTCTCAGCAACTTTCGCCCAATCTATCACGACGAAGATAAAACACAATCATCGGACCTTCAAGAATTTTGAAGTCGCCTGTTATTCTTATGGGAACATTTAAAGGCAGAATGCGGCTCTCCATTTGTATTGGTTGAGTCGAAACCTTCAATCCATCCTCAGTTTTAGGAAACGTGTTTCTCCATCGTATTCTTTACCGCCATTTGATATTTTGAGAGGCTTCTCTAGAAGAATATCCGTAAAAATTTTAGCCACGAACGTATTTTTGTGCGCTTTCAAAACTCGTCTCTAGTACTTCTAGTTTAGAATTCTAATAATATTGACATTGGATAATATTAGGACATTAAATTTTTAAACCAGAATCAAAAGCAATGTAAGCATACTAGGTCGAGATATTCGTAAGTTTTTCATGTTTATTTAATGTTGACAAGGTTTAATTAACTTGTATTAACGTTAACCTATCATATTCGATTTAGGGAAATTCCACAAGAGATATGGAATATTTCAGATGTGTTATCTGAAATATTAATGGGGAATAATAATTTGTCCCATTGCAGTGAAGCTATGCTGATCAAAATATGATTTAGAAGTAAAAATTCGAAAGTATGGATGGCAACATTATATATTACAATTATATGCATTTTCGAAAGCCAGAAATGAAATTTAATGTGAATTAAAAGTCAAGTTTTCATGTTGATCGAAGACATCAGAACGAAGACTGTTTTTAGGCTTTTCACTGTGGCATGTCAATTTTTCTGTAAGTAAAGTGTAAATTTTATAATAATCTTGATCACAATAAAAATATTGACAATATTTTGCTTGTGAGATAGAAAATGCATCGTATTGTACTGAAATTCATTAAAACCCTAAGGAGAATTTACCAACAGTTCACTTGTGAGTTTAAAAGTAGTAATTACTTTGTCAGAGTGGCCGTCCTAGAGTTTGAATTTGTCTTTCAACTAAAATTGCAACAATATATAATGCAACTAAATCATATCATACAACGGAAAGAATATTGCCTTGAGGAAGAAACACATCAAACACTTTGTAAACCTTGATATTTTATTGCTATGAGTATTAGCATTTGCACTTCTAAGTATGCATCATTGATATGTTATTTGCGCTACTATAAGGCAGCATAAGCCGTCAGGGTGGCGTAGTGTTAAGGCGCAGGCCTCGCCCGCCCAAGATCGCAGGCTCAAACCTGGCCACAGTCGGGGGAGTTTCAAGATGCAGAAAATCGACAGCGCACATGTCATATGATCATGCGGCATGTTAAAAATCCCTTGAGTATTCGTTTGGCATGGATACTCTCGGCTAAAATAAATTCCTTGGGCAGTTTGCAACAATTAGAGGTCAGATACCGCCATCTGTGAGGAAACTGAGCGTCAAAATGATACTTCACTCATTGTGGTGCCGCTGAAAGAGTTGGTACCAATCTTTGGGAACGCACTAGGTCTGCAATGGCTCGAACCAATATATACTCAGCCTATTAGAAATTTAAAAAATAAGGCGACATAAAAGCGCAGGGAGCTATGTGTTCTTTTTTTTTGTTGTTGTTGCTTTTTTCTTAATCTTATTTCCGAGATTCCATGTAATACAGTTCATCGAATATGGGTCAACATTGATGTGTAGTGTTAGCTGATTGGCAGTGTCATAACTTAGCCAGTAAAATAATAAAAAAAAAGAAACAGTTAAGAAACTTACGAGCCATTAAAAATGGTACAGGAAATGGTTTTAAACAAGATCAAAACGCAATTGCTATGCATTTTCTGAGCAGCAGCTAATAGAATACACTGAGTTTATTTGAACATAATCAAAAGAATATTCGATAAAATGCAGTTGAGTGATGTTTATGATATCTGTGACGTAAGTACGTTTAAAACAATGAGTCCACATCCAGTTATAAGGGTAAACATCATAAACCCCAAACAACATCACTAATGCACATCATTTAACAGATCGTTTCTTCCAGCAAATAGAGACCTAATGCTTTTTCGCATTAAAAAGCTTTTAATCCCCTTTCATTTGAGTACGGAATGCACCAACTGGTAGCGTCCTATCGCCATTACCGATTTTCTCCCGAATAAGAGACTTAGATACGAGGATCTGAGCTAACAGCTTTTCATTCGCCAAATTTTCAGTTTTCACTAATGTTTGAGTTTTAGAATACAATTATTGACGATGTTTATTAATGTAAATTGCAATTGCTAATACTATCTCAATGACCGGGAAGAAAATAAGCTCTGAAACATTTTTTTTCTTCTGTTTCCAGACTGTGCAGTTTTAACTGTTTTAATTATTATTGCCTTTTAAACACAATAGAGAAAAACACGTTCTACACTGATATAAAAACGATATATTCTACTTAATGAAATAAACAGACATCTATTTCTGCTGAAAAAAATATCTTAGAAATAATTAACAGAAGATAAGAGTACATACTTCCTTTTTCAATGCATTGAAAAGGGGATTCCAGGCAATCCCGAAACATATGTCTACATTTTAATGCTCATTTGTGCTTAGATAAGAGTGCAATTATTATTTTTTACAATTTACTTGTGCACAAAGTTCCTTTATTATAAGAATATATGCTGTTTGTTTTTACAAGCCGAAACCTTCACTCGTAGTACGCATGCGTCAGGACTGCTGCAGTTTCATCAAAATAGGAGCGATAGAAGAAATAATGATGAGGATATGTTTACTTTTCGAGGAATAACAAACTAGATGCGTTCTTTTTTTTTTTTTTTTGTGATAAATATTCAAATGAGAAATGGAATAATTCAACATCGAGAAAAATTAAAAGAAACTTGGTTAAAATAAAACTGCCAAAACTGGCTTTAGCGCATCACCCCTTCAACAAATGGAATCATTCCCGACTGGTAGTCGTGGCTTTTTAGAACAAACAGTATTTATCATTTAACCAAAACTATAATACCAGAAAACCTCTATTCAGAAAAAGATTTTAAATTAATTGAAAGCCATATAGCGTTTATTACTCTTCTATGAAACGTTACATCAGACAGATTCTGTATTACCACACAATACATTTTTCACCTAGCTTCCTCATTCAGAGTCAGTAACTATACTTTACTTTATCGCCAATGGTCTCGCTCTACTAAAATTTTCTTCTTCTGGGGGAGGAGGGAGTTGTTTCATATAAGACCTTGCAGGCATATTTGCTACTATATTAAGAAAAGGAAAATGGTCTAAAATGAAAGGTTCAGGGGAGTTAACCCCAAGCCCTTTCATAGTTGCACCCCTGTTTATTGCTATAAAATGTCAAGTCAGAACTTAAAACAATGTATAGAAAAATGATTGCCTTCAGCAACTAGTTTTTAACCATTTTCATAATAACTTAAGTATTTAATGAGTTTATTAAATAGTCAAAGTGCAATTATCTCTTTCATTTCTTTTAAATTTACGTATTAACTATTTTTTAAAAGGGCATCACAGCTCCGGTATTCTAAACTATTTCAATCAAATATATAACTAAACTATTTCAATAAAAAATTTCTGTAGTTTCTCTCGAGCTGAAATATTTAGAAAGTGATTTTCAGAAACGAAAAAGCACTCTTCCGCTGAGAACTTTTTTCTTTGCTTAAATGTTTTGCTTTTGAGCGTTTTCGGGAGCAAATCAATTCTTTGGGAGAAAAATTTTTTCTTAGCTATTTACAACCCTATTTCTCACACCTGTGCTCATAAATTAGTGCAGCGTAGACGTGGATGCTTTTTCAGTCTTCGCTTAGTAAGTTGCAATTTTCTATCTTACGCTTTTAAACCGGGAGAAAATTTAAATAGCAAAGGTTAGAAAATGGCGAATAATAAGATTTATGGACTTCAATATTTTTGTAGGCAACGCAAAGTCTCCGGAAAACATTTTTTTTGGAAAAGTCTCAAGATGGAGATTGAAGTCTTAATTTCTTCGACTCTCATTACATCCTCGTTGTTTATCAAGTTGGAGGAACTAAGAACATGTTTTGAGAGATTTGATCCTAGAGTCCCCATAGTCGTTGAACATTTGTTTAATCTATAAAATTGAAAGAAAGTTTTGCTTCTCTAGGTACGTAGCACTAGTTTACCTTTCTTGTAACTATTATAAATTCAGAGAAAAACAATGGATGTGAGGGTCAAAATTGCAATGTAAAACTGAACCACGTGTTTCGAGTTTCTACGCCAACTATTATCCGCAACCCTTGGATTTAGTATCAGTAAATTATTGTTACACCTTTAAAAACGCATAAGATGAGTTTGGTAGTTTAAGGTCACTGGTTCTTCTTCTACTTATTTTATTCATTCATCCATTTATATATTTTCGGAAATAATTATTTAATATTAAGGAAACTCACTTTGAATAAGAAAAGAAAAATTGCAAATTAAATTTGTGTACTTGTGAAATATTATATTACCCCCCCCCCCCCAGAAGATTATTCACATAATGCAATAATAATACAAAAAAATAACGTTAAATAAAGTAAGAAAAGAAAAAAAGAAAAAAGAAAAGCAACAGATTTGAATTTAGCGTGCAATCAAGAGATAAAACTAAAGAACGTATCCGTAAAAGTAAAAAACATCTTATAACTTTTAAACGGTATTCCCTAATATGAGAATTAATAATATGTTTTTTCACAATTCAGTTCAGCATTGTCACCCCTTTTTCTGAACATTCCTATTAATGCTTCTTTTTGGAAAAATTTTACTTAGAGTTCTACTTCTAAGAGTTCTACGGAAAACGTTGCCCATCGGAAAGATATTAATGTGAGGACAACTATATGAAAAATTTGAGGGGGAGAAAAAGGACATTCTCTCTCTGAGAATAAATCGTCGCAAAGATTCAATGATGAAAAGAAATCCAATGGCCGTTTTACGAGAGATGAATGATCCCTTGATCGATAGACAAATGTTAGTTCGTCGCCAAGGGGAATGTTTGCTCTTATTGTCAAGTCAAGAATCGTCATCATTTTCAAGCTTTCGTCTTTTCTATACACTGTTAAAAATTCTGGCTTTACCTTTCACCAAAAAGATGGTGAATTTAAGCTGCTACCAGCATTTGGCACTAAGTGGAACCACATTCATGGTGAAACTTGGTGAAACTACACCATTTTAATGCTTCACCTTCGTACCAAATGTTGGTATGAGCTAAATTTCACTTTTTTTTTGTCGAAGGTTGAACTACATGTTTTAACAGTGCAAAGAGACGAAGACGAAGCCATCTTAACTTAATGTTTTAAGACAAAATTTAAAATAAAATTAAAATTTAAAAGTAGGAAGCTAGTAATTTCTTCATAAATGAGCCTTAGTGGCAGCGGTTACTGCAAGGAAAAGAACCTCTAACAATTCTAAAATGTCATTTGATTAGGAAGACATTTTATCATTTATTTTCCAACTATTAGTCACCTAATTCCAAACATTCTAAAACGTTGCGGTTTTGAGGTGGTTTTTCGCCTGTTAATCTTTTCCGATGGCGCTGGTACAAATGTACTAGTAAAAAATATCTTTATTGTTATTTTATATTTTGAAATAAAACTAACTGTAGAAATAAAATTTCACGTTAAATTAAAGCACAAATGAGCATTAAAACGCAGACATATGTTTCGGGATCGCTTGGAATCCCTTTTTCAATGCGACAGGGAGCTTCTAGATGCAAAACATCCAAATGATGATGCGACAGGGAGCTTCTAGATGCAAAACATCCAAATGATGCTTCATTTGGATGTTTTGCATCTAGAAGCTCCCTGTCGCATGAAAAAGGGATTCCAAGCGATCCCGAAACATATGTCTGCGTTTTAATGCTCATTTGTGCTTTAATTTAACGTGAAATTTTATTTCTATTACTTTGCACAAAGTTTAATCATTACTATAAAACTAACTGTACGAATATTGCACATAAAGATATTTCTTTTCTTCGGGTAAGATAGCCATGCTGGTGTAGGTCTTGCTTCATAAAATAATATAGCTGAGATCCATATTACTACAGAAGTACATGAATAGAAGCTAATTGTGTGTTATTTTCTTTAAGTGTTTTCTGGAAGGAAAAGGTCAACATGCTTAAGGTTATTTTTCTTAAGGATCAAATATATGACTTGAAATGTATTATTATAAGCATAATGAACTTTTTTTTATTTATGGAATCAACTGTCGCCAGTATGGGATTTCTTATGTAGGTCAAACAAAACGAGCTCTCAAAACTCACTCAAAGGATCGTGAGTTTGGTACTGGGCGGTCAAAGATCTTGCTTGGACGCTAATCGAGAGCTTTAAACTATCGTGGCCGCAAAGTTCGCCATGTTCCTATTGCAAATCAACACTTTGTTCCTATTGCAAATCAACACTTCTGGGGTTCCCAGATATGGTGTTGATCGGCCCCGAGTTTGTGAAAAAAATCAACACGTCGATAGGGTGGCATTTTTCTCTGTCGTGTGTTGTTTGAGCTGAAGTCGGACTTCTACGTTTGTGGTGCTAACGCTGAAAATAAAGACTCAAATCGTGGTCATAAATTGTGCAGCATATTCAACTCGTGGTTGGTGTTTAGAATGGTATAAGTAACAATAACAAAAGAACAAGAAAATTATACGAGGAAAAAAAAGTGAGACAGGGGGGGAATTATTCAACATTATTGAAGTTCCAGCCAATCATTTAACTTCAATGCAGGAAAAAGTGCCAAGAAATTCTCATCCTCTTCCGATCATTATTGTTGAGAAGCTTTTCACAACTTAATGATTCGCTGAATTCAGTTAAATGATTGAAAGTCTATTCATTTTTCTCATAAGTTTCGCTTTCGTAAATTTATCTAAAAATCAAATAAATGAACAAAAAAACATAAATGAAAAGGAATACTCAGCATAGAACAAAATTTGACCAAAAATTCATTCGTGAGAAGTTTTTCCTCCCAGAAATTAAAAAACAATTTCATCTTCAGAATTGCCTTTTTTCCATATTAAAATAAAGCACTTTTTGTTTTTAATGTTTCATTTCTTATTTTGATTTACTTAATTTTAAAGCAAACTCTAATTCCAAAGCATATGTTTGTATTTTTCTGTTCCTTTACTTTTACAGGTGCCAATTTTAAAATAAAATGAACACCATTGAAAAACTCAAAATCAAACGCTCCTACCCTACCTTATGATCTGATTACGGAAGAATAAAACAAAAAAACAAAAAAAAAAAGAAAGGAAACCCAAAACCCGAACGAATCACTTTAAAATAGAACATAAGTTTTCTTTGATGAAGCTTTTGAAAGAAAGTTTCTAAGTCAATGAAGCGACTTTTGATATAGAGGGAAGCATGTGGGGTATCTTTCTCGAACTTTTATGTATCGGAAAACTATCATGGGCATTCCTTTTTGGGAAGATGCTTCTGTCCATTTATTTGGCTACTTTCTTGTCATTATTCGAACGGCCCTCCTCAATGACAAATACATGTTCATTAAGAATTTCTTACGCTGTAGCACAGCCGCTTTCAACGAAACGCTTATTCGCCGTTTAATTCGCATGTTCGAAAAGTAATTGATGCTTATTTTAGAGTTTTTTTTTGTATCTTTTGGATCGTACAGTAAAAATTAAGGAACTTATGGGTTGATGAATAACTATTCAAAAAATATTTATTTTCTGTTATTATTACATTTCAAAAATCATTTACTATCGGAACTAAAATTTTTAACGTTGGAAAGTTGAGTTTAATTTCTAGAAACGATCTCAAGTCCTGATATGGGAAAAACGGACTTCTTTTCTCAAAAATACGTAGGAGTTTATGCATAAAATAGCATTGACTATCTTATCAATAAATATGTTTTAAAAGAGGAATTTTTACACAAGTCAAAGAATATAAAAACTATTTCATATGGGCGATAGACGTATGTCATATGGGCGCTGCACAGGTATGCTGAAAGCACACTTTTGGTTTAAATCAGGATTCTCAATGGGGGACAAGTGGCTCTTTTGCCGATTACGCAGAACATTTAGGACCTCACAGCCCACGAGAATCAACATAAGAATAACGCAACCATAAACCTGGGAACGAAATCTAAACGCTCAAAAAATTCCAAAGTGTTTGGTCTGAAGTGCATATTAATTTGAATATTCTCAACTTCATTGTAAAAAAGCAAACAGCAAGATTTCAAAAAAAAAAAAAAAAATCTACCTGTGTACCTATACTACATATTCTACCTGTAAGTATAGAATATTTTTCAAACATCTTATTAAAATCAACTTGTATTGTATTACAATTATTCTTGTATACTCTGTAAAACATTTTTGATCTTACACTGTTAAAAAAAAACCTAATTTTCAAATTGGTTTTTGACTGATTTTAACGGAATATTTCCGTAGTGCATCAATACATGGTTTTTCCTTCCAAAAACGGAAATATCACTTCCTGAAAATACGAGAACGGAACTTTTCTGTTTTACGGTTGCTGTATTTTCACAACCTGATTTGAATTAACGGAGAAAAAAGAAATGGAACTTCTGTCAAATCTCGGGAAAATATTATTAGAAGCGTAATATTTCCGGCAACTCTGCTGCAGTATTTTTTCCGTTATTTTCAGGAATTTTTTTTACAGTGTACTGAACACCATGTTTGGTGTTCAATCGATGTTGAAAATTATTCATTTTTTGATGTATTTTAAATTCTTTTAAGTGTTTGTCTGAGAAAATAGAAACAGCAGAATATTTGTTAGCATACGATGTTCGTTAACCCTTATTCTCATAAAGTAGCATATATGCAACCTGGGGTTTTCCCCTACTTTCTATTTGTTAATAAATAGAAAGCAGGGGAAAACCTCAGGTAGCACCTATCCTACTTTATGAGAATAAGGGCTAGCAAATAACAATGCAACATATGCGCTGACGTCACTTAGCAGATAGAAAGTAAGGGAAAACCTCACGTAGCATATATGCTACTCTATGAGAATTAGGGTTAACTGATCTACGCATCAAAAATTCATTACGATTGCTCATTTATCCTCTTTTCATAGAATTGAGCAATCGCAATGAAATTTTGGTACATAATGGAATAAACAAATTTCGTGTGCCAAGAAACGTTATACTGTCTATATTTTTCAGACAGTCACATAAAAAATTATAAAGTATATGCAAAAAGGAATAATTTTCAACTTTACACCAACCGAACACCAAAAATCGTGTTCAGTAACACCAAACTGGTGGCAACTAAACACAAAATTTTCAGTGCAGTACTAGCTCATAAGTCTAAAAAATACTCAACTTAATTAATTAAAAGTGAAGAAATGCTGTAAAAGTAACATTTTGATAGTCAATAAATGCTAGCCCATGCATAATTAAAACCACTCAATCCATCTGAAATTCGGCTCCCAATACAACGGCTCCGAAAGCACGCGAGCATAACTTAATTTCTTAAAGAATTAGTTCTATAGTCGGAAATCAAACGCAGTTTTCTAAGTAGAAGCTAAAATCGCCGTTTCGAGGAATATAAATATGACGGACAAAACAAACGAATGAATTTTAATGACATACACTTCAGGCCACGGAGTTAGAAGGCGCGAAAAATAGAAAAGAATGACTGTACTGAAATTCAAATAAGGTATGAAATCGAAGTCTGAAATCTCATTAGTAAATAAGGGGAACTCATCTAATTTCAGTGAGGAAAATTATTTATAAAAGGTGCAATATATATATATATTGCGAATATTTAGAAATTTACTTCAAAATGAGTTTTATCATAATCTGCGTAAAAGTATATTCATATGTTTTTCAATCTTATTTACAATATAATTTTGAGCGAATCGAAGGCATCAATCGATCGTATTAGATGGTCGATCGTCGATCGTATTGTTTACATTAGGACGGTTGAATTGCAATATATTTAAGAATAAAAGATAGATTTTATAAGAAGGAAATGAAAAAATATTTCAATAACGCTGGAGATTTTAATTTTTCAACGAAAGAAAATCGAATATACTTCAAAAGCTCTAAGCTGTAATTGAAAACTCTTGTATTTAGAGGAAAATATTCGTTTAGGCAGCTAGAAAACAGCTTGAGAGCAATCAAAGTGCACAAGCTGCACACCTAGTCTTCAGTTAAACAGGAAGAAGTTTAATATAATGCCGTTAAGAAGCCAAACTTTCCTCTCTTCCCTCTTTTCTCCATTTTGCATATTACTATTTTTTTTAAATAAAAGCGAACTTGGAGGTTATAAGTCAAACAATTTTCAGATTGTTTTCACTCGGCTGAAGAAAATGAGATTGGTGAAAAAACTTTTACTGTTGATTTTTACCATTGTTGAATTCGATAAAAAAAATGAATAACAGAAAAAAAAAGTTTTATTTAAACTCTCATGCTGTTTTTTCAATCAGATGTGTCGATTGTTTTCTAGAAATAATTGCCAAAATTTATTGAGTTTACAAAAAAAAAAACTAAATATTTCAATAAGAACGTATATAGAGTAGAGATTTTTTAGAAAAAAAAAGTAGCGGTAGCAAAGTACAGTCGAGTAGTGATATTGTAGATATCGTTTAGAAAAAGACTGAAAAAACAGAAAGGTAAATGCATCATTCAGATTTTCAAGTTATTTTTAACCAGACATTACGATCGATGTTTCTGTAGTTTTCAAAATCTTCTAGAAAAAAAATTAAAAGAAAAAAGTAGTAGTAATAGAGTATAGTAAGAGTCCAAAAATGTAAAGGTCTTTTAGGAAAAAAAGAAAAAGCAGAAGGCAAATGTTCCATTTAGTAAAACTTCCCATGAAATGTTTTTTAATCAGACATTACAGTCAATCTTTCAGCAGTGTTCAAGTTTTACAAATGTGCTACCATACCCGTTCAGTGAAATTCAGCGGGTGTATACCCTTTCACATAAGAAGCCTGTATTCCTTTATTTCAAGAAATCATTTTTAAAAATTGAGTTCATTTTCAAACGAAAGGCTAGATAATTTAATCAAAACTCTTTGAAGGGATATAAATTTTAAGAACAGTATTTAATTACGGAAAGTCGCACTTAAAATTAAGGAAAAAGGGTTATTTTTTACTTTAACTGTTGAAATACAAGGAAAATGTTTAAATTACTAAAGGGATTCTTCCTGCATTCCAAAGGTGCAATTTAACTGCTGGCAGAGCAAACACGATCTTTGATAGTTGCAAATATTTTGTCTAAACAATGAATTAACAGAAATAAAAAAGGTACTCATACAAAACAAAATTATTTTACCAAATATTAAACCTCGTACCGCTGTTTTGAAGTTCAGTTTTACGCGACAAATTCAAACACTGTCATCCGAAACGTAGGAAAACGACATCGGGGGTTTGATATTCTTTTATAGATTTAGGTTAAATTAACTAAGCTTATCATTGTTCAGAAATAACGTGGTACTCCGGTTGCCGGATTATAGGCGGCGAGTAATAACAGAGATAATGATGCTCACAGGGGTATCATAAGGTGTCAGTTTAGAACTAATGACCTCTTCAGAACGCTTATTCCTTAAATTTAGCGCTTTAAGTTTCTTAATTTTGCTTCGTTTTAGAGTAAGACGTAATACTTCATTAGTAGTTCTACTGATGTGTAATTTTCACTACATATACATTTTTTTTTAATCTACAATAACTTATATGGAAAAAGAAATGTATTTGGGAAATCGTCAGGCTTCGAGACCAGCTCAAAAGCAGTTACTTGCTGTTAAAATGGCTCGATGTGTAATTTTAAAGTATACGAAAGAAAAGAACACGTTTTGAGCTAAGTCAAAGTTGCTGCTGTTTTTTGAAAATGCGTAAATATTTTTTTTTTTTTGAATTTTTAGTAGACCTATTCAAAAATATTCACATTCTCAGCAGTTAATTTCAAAAATGGCCAATTTACACTTTCGGAATTTTTAATCGAGCAATTATGCTTAGGGATATGCAAAAGTTTCCAAAGGCTGTCCATCAGTAACTAACTATCTGAGACAGTGGCATAGTGCAGTTTTTCTAGAGGGAGAAGGGGAGCAGAACAGGGAGTTCACTTATACCTCACATGCAGAGTGCAGACACACACCATATGTATAACTTTCATTTTTAGTGTTACAAGCACTTTACACCCTTGCCTCCTTCGCAACGGCACGGATCGGCAAACAAATTTACGTAACCTGTGCTAAGTACAACTTTCTCTTTTCTTTCAGCGTCAATCCTAATCTTAATCCTAAAATGTGTCTCAAATCAATTTAGAATAATAATAATGTAGCTTAAAAGTTCTAATCAATGGTTAGTCTATATGCGTAACAAAGTATATACGATACTGATTGGTTAACCTTTGCTACATTTGGTTTGGTACTTCCGGTTAGAAGTCTACCGGATGTCGGACTTCCAACCGGAAGAGTGGGAGTTCGATACCCGGTCCTCTGAAGACCCCCCATGTACACTTGGCGATCCGTGCATGGGAAATCCGTGGACCCTGGAGTCCCGAGGGTACCGGGGGTGGAGATTGTCCCTTCCCTTCCCTTCACTCTTAGGTCAAATAAGGAAGATAATGTATTCGTGGTGGCGCCATCTGGTGTCATCCAAATACATAAAGAGCCAGGTCGTACTTTCACAGTTGTGGTGCTCATCTATAAACTGAAGGCGCTCCTTATTGCCTTAATTCCTGGTCGCTCTGCGAAGGGGATATTGGGTACTCAAGTGGCAATTCAGAAACAACAACAACAACAATCTTGCTTAAAATTAAATTTATTCTTAAGAAATCTGAGAGCATATTTTCAAAGTATGTAAATGTGGTGTTATTAGATTCTCCTGTTATACGTTTTCCAAACATTTGAATCTCAGTTGGTGCAAAATTTTTAGCATATGAGGTAAAAATGAGCACCTCCGCTTTTTTATTACTTCGATTGAACTCTATTCCATGTATACTCACAGACTCTTTTCTCAACTTCCCGTTCCATGGCTTTCTTACTAAAATCTGTATTTTTGAATGTTATTGCATTTTAAGCAGAGACGCGTGCCTTTGAAGTTGATGCCAGAGCCAATTAAATAAGAGCGACCCCTTGCTTATTTTGTTCCCAAAAGGGAATACATTTTGCCGCTCGAAATATGAAAAGTTTTTTTTTTTTTAGAACTCAGTTGTACTTTCAAGAGAGAAATCCTTTGCAAATTCAAACCACTCGCAGAAGTAATTAAAATTTTCGTTGGAAAAAAAGGAAACAAAAATAGGATCAATTAAAATAAGCTATCATTAAGTTAATACTCTAACTGTGATTTCAATGCTGCAAATTTTCTTGCTAAGTTAAATTTTGCTTCGTAGCAAAGCTCGCCAACTCTGTCTTCCTTTAAATGATTGATAAATAACATCTCTATCTCTATCTCTACTAATAATAAAGCAGCAAGTATATGTGTGTGTGTGTGTGTGGGTGTGTTTCTGTGTGTCTGTCTGTCTGTCTGTGTCCGGCGCAGGGCCCAGACCGTCCAGCGGATTTTCATGAAATTTGGCAAGAAATTAGTTTTGAACATGGGGGTGTGCCCCCCTCGGAGAGTTTTTTTCTGAAATTCGAATTTGTTCTTTTTTTATTTCAATTTATAGCCGAAAGTTTTATACAATAGTCGTTTTCTATGGGAAGGAATTATTTCATCCTTTCGAGCTTGATACCGTTGAGAAGCACGCAAAAATTCGAAGCCTCTAAATTACCTAGGAAAGAAATTATAAGCATTTTTCTCTGCAGTTCGAAATTATTTTTTCAGAGTAATTAACTTTAATTTTAATTGTTACCATGCCTCGAAAAACTCTTTTTGCATTCGAAAGATCTCGGCGAGGACATCTCATTTTCATATTTTACCCTTTGATTTGAACAATTTTTCGTTCAATTTTGAACAGTTCAAAAAAATTTAACATTAGCACCTATCGTCGATAATGAAGCAAATAATGTAAACTCGGGGTACAAGATCCAAGTTCCAATGAACAAGCTTGCTGGAGGAAGCTCTTGGCGTGAAATATTAATTTGAAAAATTTTTGTTCATTTTTGAACAGTTCAAAAAATTAACATAGCGCTTACGGGGAAATTTCAATCCTATATAAATCCTGATCTAACAGGCCGATTTTCATGGAACAAACTTTATTGGAAGGCTCTTATAATGTAGAACATGTACAAATAGAAAGTTCATCCAGAACTAACGACCCTATTTTCCTATGAAATTTTTTTATCGGGATTTTTAAGGATATTTCTTACTGAGTGAAATAATGAATGAATAAAGGAATAAATGAAAGAGTGAAAGATTGAATCAATGAATAAATGAATGAGGAAAAAAATGAATGAATGAATGAAAAAATGAGTGAATAAATGAAAAAATAAATAAATGAATGAATAAATAGATGAATGAGTAAACAAATGAATGAATAAATGAATGGCTGAATAAATGAAAGAATGAATGAGTGAGTGAATGAACATGTATTATCCATTGAAAAAGGTATATTTGAAATAATTAAGAACTAAAGCTAAATGAGAAAGCGAGAGAAAGAGATGGTTAGATTATAAATTTGAATTTGGTGTGTACGGGAAAGTAGGCTCGTATAGTTCTAGACGGAACTTCTTGTTTCTTTTAACGAATTATAATTTATTGCTTGCGGTTTTTAGCATTTTGAGGAGCAGCCAATTTTTAATTTATTTATTTCTTTTTTTGGATTTTGATTATTATTTTTTTAAAGCGAATTGAAATTTATTTCCTGCGGCTCACAGGCGGTTGATAGTTTTATTTTGATTTCCTTATTTTGACATGGAATTTACGGGACCATTTTCCATACTGCACAGGGGTTTTTAAAAGAAATGTTATTCTTTATAGCGATTTTTGTTATTCCAGCTTATTATTACTATTATACTTTCATTTATTTTATTTTATTTTCACCTGTGAATTAGCACATATGTTATTTTCCTATTTGAGCTCGGATGAAAGGTTTATTCCGCTTTCAAAGCTTTGCTTGCTGCTGTTTGTTTCTGAAAGCTGCAAAATTTCGTCTTTCTGTTTTAAGCCGGGTCCAGACGCTACGTTTTGCACAACTTTTTGTGTTTGCAGTTCAACACGTTGCAGATAAAACGTTGCGCATAGATTGGAAAAGTTCGCAGTTTCGATTCCGGTGCGAAGACTGTACAGTTGCAGCGATAACTGAGCTAGAAAGCATAGATGTCTTTGAACTGTGCAGACAAATCGGCACATGTAGACGGTAGCTCCCTTTTCCGATTCATTTTGTTTCTCAGTTTCAATTCGTCGGGCGATAATGACCGCCTTTCGGCAATGTTCTCGGGAGTTTCTCACAAAATTTATTGCATTATGCGAAAGTTTCCCATGCATTTGGCGTATCAAATCCAAGATGTATAGTGACAGGAATAAAAAGGGGGACGCTTATGAGAGTTTAGTGTAAAAATTCAAAGATATTGATGCAACCGCAAACAGAGAAACAGTTGTAAATAATTAATTCTTTGAGAAGTGTTTACCGTAAAGTATTGGCAAAAGTTAATAAATCGATTCGATCTGGGGCTGGAGACGAAATCTACAAGTCATCTCTCTGGTATTTTGATTTGTTACATTTCCTAAATGATCAGGAGACACCAAGGCAGTCTAGGAATACCATGGATGAAAATAAAGAGATTGCAGTTGTGGAACCACCAGAACAGGCAACAAAAAATATTTATTTTATGTAATCATTTGACCACTTTGAACGCCGGGTACTTCTGAGACGTTCCAGTCTTTTTTTTTTTTTTAACATGCCAAAATTGACCATAGTAGTACCTCCTTCATGACGATATCGCCCAAACTGAGTGAAATATACAGATATCTCTGCAGAATGTAGACGCATAAAAAACTGCAACGTTTTCATTCAGTATTAAGACTGCGTAGACAAAAGGTTGTACAAAACGTAGCGTCTGGACCCGGCTTTAATGTCAATAAATAATAGATAAAAATTAATTATACTAAAAATGTATTAATTAAAACTATTTTAATGGATTATAATCGTCCTTTTTGTGTGGGTACTTGAACTAAACAAACAAAGGGCGTTTTCTTTTAAAAGTTTTCTCTTTCCTTTTGTTTCGTTTTTTTTTCTTTTTTTGTCCTCTTTTATTGTGTGTGTTTTGTAAAAAAAATGCTTAAATGGGTAGGATCGCTGGTTGAATGCCATGGGCGACTAATTTTTAATGATGTGGAATGCATTTTAATAAAATAACATGATTTACACTAAAAAAGTTTATAGCTTTATACACAATGGCAAATCGACTGGTCTTTTCATTTTTTAGAACGGGCATAGCCGTGCGGGTACCTCTAGTTTATAAATAAATTGTAATGATCATTAGTAAGCAACAATAACTCACAGAAAGAAGAGAAAGACTGAAAATGGTTTTCTAAAATCAGAAAAGAAAATATATAAATCTGGAAATGTGTATTTGCCATTTTTAATACTTCGTGAATTTCAAACAAATTGTTTTAGCTTTAATATTTATGTTAATTCATCCAGTTGACTGTATACTTTATTTTGTTTAAAGTTAAGATGCTTTTTAGCGTATTGAAATAACTCTTTGTACATTAAAGTTCCTAAAAAATTTTTTGCACATAGCTCTTCAATTTTCATCACACTGAAGTTTCTATTTGTTCTTAGATATTTTATTTTAAGAAATGTTGATTGAAATTATATAAACATTTAATGGAGATAACGTATGTAGAATCTCATTAATGCATAAAATTTGTGGGAAATATTTTTTGAAGCTTTGCCTATCTATGTACAAAGTATTTTTCTAATAAACTATACAATTTTAGAAAAGTGAAAACACACATCATGAATTTACACTATTGAAACAATAAAATGCTGATTATGATTTTGTAGCAGAACAAATGATTTTTTTTCAAACAACATTAAACACATGATCTTAGATTGCACGTACTAGTGTTGTACAGAACTTACTGGATATATATATGTGTGTGTGTGTGCTATCACACACATTTCCAATTTTTGCACACTTTTTTGTTCTTTTAAAGAGTTTGTTTCTATCTTGAGAGACTAAATATCTTACCTCTTAAGAAAATTCTATTTCTTTAAAGATTCTTAAATGTTCCATCATTAACCGGAGAGTTGAAAAAAAAATTAGCATATTCTTACTTTTTTTCTTCACTTAAGCGTTTAATGCCAAAAAGTCCAGTTTAATGAGATCTACTTTTTAAAAAGAAGCATTTTTAACGTCAAAAAATACTTTTCTTTGCTCGCACATCGAGCACGTCAATTTTTTAAGACGCGGATTTAAAGCTGTTCTGAAAGACAATTAAGATTCATGAAGTGTTTATTAGATGAAGCAAAAAATGATTCCCACACTTTCTTATAAATATTAATGCGACAAATGTTGATCTAAAAACAGTTTACATCGTAATTTTAAAAAAGAAGCTAAACCATTAGGACATTAATGCTTTTAAACTAGTTTTTTCATCGGTTTCATAAAATCTCAGCGTTTTTTCCATCTTCTGTCTAGCGTTTATTTATGCATTGCAGTTCAAAATTTTAAACAACGTTGATTGGTAAATTTTGAAAATATACTTATTTTGAAGCTTTGTTGTAAAAGAAACTTTCTTTAGCAATGGAGGTAAATAAACTTCCTTTTTGTCATCATCCTGGCTTTCCTGAATCAACGTGTACCAAAGTTTAAAACTAATATACTAGCCTTAAATAAACACAAACTTCATTAAAAGTTTGTTTAATAATAAAATTTGCTGCTACCATTACCAGTTTGCGTACAATAAGTTTATACAAGGGTGTCATACTGGTCGGAATTGATTTTCGTTGAACGAACATTAATACATAATGCGCAAGATTATGAAGGAAAAAAAATTTATTCATTCTTTTTTAAACTTTAGATACATGTAACACAAGGTAAAAATTATATTTTATAGTTCTCCATCGTGTGGTATCTTTCAAAGCAGTCTCCAATATGAAGCCCTGGTTTTCGAGAACAAGTGTCCCCAAAATAACTAGTTTGGCGTCTTCCGCCTTTAATTTTCCTGTTTAAATATACATAATAATCTTTACTCTTTACATCTTCACAGTGCCGCAATATATGAAGTTTGCTATTTACCCTGTCCTCTTTAGCTCAGGACGATGGACTTCCTGGTTTATGAAGATGTTCCATCACGAAAATTACCTACAAGTTGTTCCACCAATTTCCGGGGGAAAAAAATTTAAGAAGCGAAAATGCCTAATTACTCTTAACACAGTTTATAAAATGTTATTTCGAATTCTACGTACCACCGAAGCTTTTTCAACTTAACATAATATTGCTGATGGCTGAGAGTAGACATACGACCGCAAAGGCTTAAATTGAACTTTTTACAAACCAATGGATTGAGCACAAGCCAGCTGAGTTGAACTCTTAAGTAATTATGAAGAGCAGTGCTTTCTCAAAGTCTAGAAACTCCTGGAGTACAGGAAAAGTTTCCAGGCTGTGATTTCGCTCCCCAAAACTTTCTTTACTTTCAAGAGTTGTTATACATACCTAGTGTTGTTAAATGCCCAGGCATTTATAAACTGGGGAAAATGTCCAAAATCCACAAATGCCCGGGCATTTATGGGCTTTTACAGAAATACTGGCTATTGTTTAATAGTCAAACAAATTTTTATTAATGATTGAAAATACTTCAAACCTGAATTTTTTGCAATTCATTTGTTAGAAGTAAACCTGCAGATATAATTTTGTTCTATCTTTTTTTGTGTTTTAGTCAAAATAATTTCAGTTGGCTTTTGAAACTCGGATTTTTTTAAGGTAAGAGCGGTTTATTTTAACTATTTTGGGAGCGGGTCTGTTGGTGTGCCGCTTTTTTTTTTTTTTTCACAGAACTGCGGCATGGATGAAACCCCATATTTTGTATTTTAATTTTGTTTTTTATGCTTGTTTTATAGAATTTCTGGCCTATGTTGCTGTCGGCTCTAGTGCAGCGATTCTCAACCTGTGGGGCACGCGAAAATATCCAAGAGAAAATATTATTTACAAAATCGATTAAGTGACTGAAAGGAAAGCGCACGCACATACGCATAGAAAACAAAATTCATTTTGACATATATAATAACTTATTAAAGTACTTACTAAATAAAAGCTTATTTAATCAAAACATACTAAATTAAAACGCAAATTGATTAATTATTAGTCATCTAAATGTTATACAGAGCAAAGTTTTTCGAAGGAAGGCTTAATATTAGAAATAGCCACTCTCAGTTCTGCTTCTTGAAAATGCTAAAAGAATGCGAAATGCGCTCGTTTTTAGTGCAGAAAAATCATCCTTAACTCCTGCCAAAAATTCAAATAGCGATTTTTTACTAAATTGTCTTTTGCTTTTGCCACTTGTCGTGAAGTCTATGCATTTTTCGTCATCAATTGAGAGTCCTTCGGGAGTCTTATGAAATGGATCCCTAACCCATTCGGTGTCAATGCTTGCTGTCAATTTGTCGTCAATTCGAAAATACTTTTCAAAACTAAGTAAAAGAGGAAGTAATGTTCCTGCTAATAGACAAAAAAAAAAAAAAAAAAGAAAGAAAACCCCCGTGCAAACCTCATGCAATGGAGAAAGGCAGCCACAAGTTTACCAGAGCCTTAGCAACGAAGCTGAAAAATGAAGATATAAAAATAGAAAACAGCTATGGATATTGTATTTTGGAAGGCTCGAGACGGCATCACTCTCGCGCGTGTGGATTTCCTTTCACAAACATTTTTTTCCCTTTTGTTTAGTCATACTTCTGTTTTAATTCTAAAAAATGTATTCCCAGTTCCTAAAGATCAACCCGTCTAGGTTAGCTTTCATGAACGAATTCTTCTACTTTCATATTCCTTTAACGTTATCTCTCTGCTTGGTTTTCATTTCAAATTGAATATTTTAAATTTCCCCGCTTTCATTCGCTTCATCTGTTCACTGCCCGCTTGGCAAAATGTCAGGTTAGGTTTCTCGCCAACGTTGGCCCGCGTTTACTCTTGTTTTGGCTGTTAGTTAAAAAAATTTAAAAACAGGATCTAAAATATTCAATACACATTAGTGTTGTATACCTATATTTTATTGCAAGCGGGAGGCGCAATGAAAATTATGATTGAAAAATAGGCCGCGAATAGTGAAAGATTGAGAAACTGATCTAGTGTGTTTTTGCTTAAAATATGTGAGGTGCTCTGCATTGCTCATTCTTTGAGACAAACCAACACTGATGAGTCCTTGTCTCATTCTCAAACCTTTTAAAAAATAATTTTTGAATTTTAAACCTTTCAAAAATGTTTTACTACTTGCGCACGTTTAGGAGATAAGTGTTTATTTATTTTTTCCGTTCTTACTGTTTTTCATGCAGTCATCCTATATATATATATATATATATATATATATATTATATATATATATATAGGCTTTGCTATCAATAATTATAACCCACAGGAAGGATGGTGCTGGATTTATTTTAACCATCTCTAGATTTTAAAAGTAAAGTCTTCTCTGTAGTTCGAAATTATTTTTTCGCGGTAATCAACTTTAATTTCCTTTGAATTGCTACCATGCCGACTGGCTTATGATCCTCTTCTTTTTTAGCCTACTTTCCCGTAAAAGTAAAAAAAATAATAATAAAGAATGAAAGAAGGCTTAATGTATCGTGAAAATATCGTTAGAAATCAAGAAAAGTCAAAAATAAGTTAAGTAATTAAAGAAAGATTGAAAAATAAAAAAAATTGAAAGTAGGGTTTTGAGATGGGGAAAAAGTGTGTCGGTCGGTCTGTCTGTCTGTCCCCCCTAATAACTTTTGAACGAATTGTCCGATTGGAAAAATTCTTTTTGCATTCGGAAGATCTCGGCAAGGACATCTCATTTCCATATTTTGATTTGAACAATTTTTTGTTCAATTTTGAACAGTTCAAAAAATTTTAACATTAGCGCCTATGGGTGAATATGAAGCAAATGATGTAAACTCTGGGTACAACATCCAAGTTCCCATGAATAAGCTCACTGGAATATGTTCTTGGCGTGAAATATTAATTTGAACAATTTTTGTTCATTTTTGAACAGTTCAAAAAAAACTAACATACCGCCTACGGGGAAATTTCAATCCTATATAATTCCTGATCTAACGGCCCGATTTGCTTGGAACAAACTTTATCGGAAAGCTCTTATGACGGATAACATGTACAAATAGAAAGTTCATCCAGAACTAACGAGCCTATTTTCCTATGAAATTTTTTGATCGGGATTTGCAAGAATATTTTTGAATTAATGAATGATTAAATAAATGAGCAAAAGAATGAATGAATAAATGAGTGACATGAATGACTTAATAAATGAATGATTGAGTGAATATGTATTAACCCTTGAAAAAGGTATATTTGAAGCAATTAAGAACTAAAGCTAAACGAGAAAGACAGAGAGAAAAATAGCTAAATTATAAATTTGAATTCGGTGTATACGGGAAAGTAGGCTCGTATAGTTCTAGACGGAACTTCTTGTTAATGAATTAAAATTTATTTCTTGCGGTTTTTATCATTTTGAGAAACAGCCGATTTTTAATTACTTTTATTATTATTTTGATTATTCTTTTTTTTCTAACGAATTAAAATATTGCACACTCGAATGAAATGTTAGCCTTTATAGCGATTTTTGGTATCATCATATATATTATTTCCTAAAGCCTTTCTTTGGTCGGTACGCCATAACTTCCTTAATACTTCATCAAATTTCATGAATGAGGCACCACTTTAAAGCTTTCCTTAACCACTACACCGGAAAAATAGACACGCGGTCTAAAAATGTACCGATTTTCTTAAATTTGAAGTTTAAAATCATTTAAGAAGAGGTCTTTTAATGGATGCCAAGTTGGTGTTGTGATCATTGCTTAGAGGCCGTGTGGCCGAGTGGTTAGGAGCACAAGACTGGTATACCCAGCACCCATGGTTCGAGTCCGGCATTTCTTTTACGCATTCTCCAATTAACTGTTTTGCTGGATCGTTGATTTTTGATAAACTAAATTTAAAAAGGGATCTTTTATATTTTATTTTGTGTTTTTATTTTCAAGCATTAAATTAAAAAATAGTAGAAAATGCACTATTAAAATTATTTATTAAATTAAATATTCATTGCATAAAATTCGGAAATCCGCACCGGTCGACTAGTAATTAATTAAATCAACACTACAAATTATTTACTTATGAAACACACAGTAAAAGCACGTCCAGCTCGCTTGACGATTGAAAATAGACTGAAATGAAGAATACAGTAAAGATGGGAGTATTTCAACAATAGTAAGTTAAAACGACCTTGTAGATACTCTGTTAAAGATTTATATTGAAAATAAAAGATTTTGTACGATACGGGGAGCATTCTAGGTAGCTAGAAGTTTCCTACGGCTAGCTATTGATTCGCTACGGTCACACCGGTTTAGTTGCCACGTCACTAATGCGACTGCAACTCTGAAAATAATTAAATTTTTCTCAATTCCTTTTACAGACATATTTGTGAAGGTCTAAACTTTGGAAATATCCAAAAAAAAAATTAATTTTTTGAAAATTCGAAACTAGGGTACCCCTTTAATACATTAAACAAAATAAATAGCACGATTTGTTTTTAAACTCGAAATGAAATTACATTTCCCATGAATTTTAACGAATTATAGAACATATATATATACGTATATGAACTATAAAGCTGAAGAATTGCATTATTTCGCCAGTCATTCAATGAACGTTCATAATGCAACAAATTGCTACGAGATTTGAAAAAATATTGCTAAGGAAGAATGTTTTCCGAAGCCATTGCATGATTTCGCAAAACCTATTTACAGTGAAACGACGAACTTAAATACTTATCCTGTAATATATGTTACTGCAGATGGGAAAAACTGGTAGAAAATACTATATGCATTATATTCTCCAATAACAGAACGTTAGATAATCCTTGTGTGAGCGTCAAGCATACAGCAGCTCAATTGTTTGATCGAAGAGACCTAATAAGAAGTAAACTGAATAGTGCAATGAATTGTTTATTGTTTTACAACGAATTATATTACAGTATGAGGATAGGACAAATTTTATCACTGTATCGTTATAAAAAGTTCACGGAAACTTGAATTACTCATTTTCCATAACAAAGGGCGGCACAAGTACCATTTTGAGTTTCAGGCGTCAGGTCCCAATGTGTACTATCTTGAGGTGCACTCACACTGCACCTCAAGATAGTACACATTGGGACCGAACAAAGAAATGCTAAATAATACGTTGAGAAAGTGCAATAAAATAATAAAATAGGGCATTGGAAAAAATGGCCGTATCAGCCTGTCTATAGTTACAGAAACACCTTCGTCTAAAGTTCCATACCCGATGAAAGTTGCTTCTGACGCCAAAACATTGTTGTCAACTCGTCTACTTTTCCCGTCAACAAACATGAATAATTGTAAATAATACTGCCTTACAAAGAGGGAGAGTGGTGCTAAACGTCCCCCACTTTTCCCTATAAGAGTTACAACATTATACTACCTATATTTCATTACGAACTAATTTTATTTATTGCTTATTATTATTATTTTGCATTAAAAGAGGCAAAAACGTATTTTAATTGTTATTATATATATATACACATATATATATATATAGGCTCTTGTCTTGGGTGTCTAGGGGTTTCTAAAATCATCACTCAACATAACGATATAAAAAACTGACTATATTTACACTTTCCTATTTACAAAACTATATACAGAACAGCTTCAATTACGAACAACAACATCATCCGAGCACCGCAGCGCTTACGTACACACAGAACGGAGTCTTACTTAAAACTAACTGCTTACGCTCCCTATCGCCAGAGGGCGCTGCTGTCAATGTCTCTTCGCACTCGCATCCTACAGCTCGGTCATGCTGACACTTTGGCTGTCCTCAGACAAACCTGGAAAGACATTTAAAAAAAACAAAAAGAAAAACAACATAAAACAGTCACAGGAAAAATGAAAAAAAAGTCAATGTCTATTGGTCGATGCTCAGTCCAAGTTGCGGGACCAGGGCTTCATGAAGTCGGCTGCTGTTGACGTTTTAATTGGCCCTTCGTGCTGGCCAACTCTCTGAACCTCATATCGGTCCCTACCTTTCGCATTGACCACTCTGTACGGCCCCAAATAGTCTGCGTGCAGTTTCAGCCCAGGCGCAAACTGGGTTCGCTTGATTGCAACTAAGTCTCCCGACTTGTACTGATTCGCCTTTTTCCTTTTCCTGTCGTAGTATTTACGATTTTCTTCCTGAATCTTCAAGATATTTTGCTTGGCTTCATCCCTAATTGCCATTCGGTTTTCCGCAAAGTGGTTCTCACTTTCTTCATCTAATAGCTCTTTAAAAGCAATATCTTCTTTGTTGCGCATTTTTACTCCCGTTAGAAGCTCAAAAGGGGTCCATTTAGTGCTGCGCGAAGTTACACTATTGATCATTCTCTGTAGGCGATCAACATTCTTGAACCATTTCTCGGGTTCCTGTATAGACATTTTGGTCAAAACTGGAATGATGGTGCGGTGGACTCGTTCCACCTGTCCGTTTCCCCTCGGAACTCCTGAGGTAATTAGTATATGTTTAATGTTTTCTTCTTTTATAAAATCTTCAAACTCTTTTGATCGAAATGCTCCGCCTCTAGTAATGATTAATAATGATTAAACTTTGTGCAAAGTAATAGAAATAAAATTTCACGTTAAATTAAAGCACAAATGAGCATTAAAACGCAGACATATGTTTCGGGATCGCTTGGAATCCCTTTTTCAATGCGACAGGGAGCTTCTAGATGCAAAACATCCAAATGAAGCAGACAGAACAACAAAAACAAAGCTTATATAGCCTAAGAATTAACTGTAAACCAATGAGAATAAAGGCAGTGTGAAGTGGAAGTAGAAGTAGTATTAAAGGCACCAATAAGAGAGTAACAAACGAATGTAGTTGGAAGTACAGAAAGTAAAAAGGAATATCAATAAAAACAAAGAAAAAGACAACAGCGTGCATAAAAATGTGAAAATACATGAAAATTGCAAAAAAATAAAATAAAATACAAAGAATAAAATGGAAATAAAATAAGTACAGAAAATACCAAAACAAAAAGCAAAACAAAGTACACAGGCCAAAAGAGGGGGAGGGGGGGAGAGAGAAAGAAAAAAAAAAAAAAAAAAGGGGGAAACTAACAAGAAAACCAAGAAAGAACAACAAATTAAAGGAACTTATGCCAGACCTGTGAAAAATAAGGAGTTGAGGAAGAATCATTAACCAAATTAGAACTATTCCTGTTAATATGATAAGCTTCCCAAAAGTCAAGTTCTAAAGGGGAAGAACATTTTTGAATAATTTTCCCAGAATTGAAATCAAAAGAGTGGTTGGAATTCCAACAATGTTGAGCAATGCTAGACTTATTCAGCTCTTGCTTTCGTACATAACCTTTATGCTCATTTAACCGAATTTTCAGAGCACGTTTTGTCTGTCCAATGTAAGAAAGGCCGCAACGGCAACTAATTTGGTAAATACCCCAAGTATTAAGTTGATCAACAGGATCTTTAAGAGAAGAGAAGGAAAGTTTGTTGCTAGGAGCAAAAACAACTTGAAATTGGAACCTTTTTAGGATTTTAGCAATACGAAAACTTACAGAATGAAAGAATGGTAACACAACCAAATCCTTTCTAGAAACCACATGATTGGGACCAGAAGGTTTTTTAGAAAGTTTGTTATGAATAGAATCAATTAAAGAGTGAGAAAATCCTCTATCAACAGCTACAGCTTTCAGATAGTTGAGTTCAGTCTTGAGAAGCTCAGGAGAAGAGCAAATATTAATAGCACGATGGACAAGAGCATTAAAAGCCGAATATTTTTGGTTGGGAGGATGAGACGATAGTCTGTGAGGAGGTAAAGAAACAGCGAAAGGTTTACGATAGACAGAAGTTGTGAAACCAGACTCACTCCTAGAAATCAAAACATCAAGAAACGCGAGGCTACTATTAAGTTCTTTCTCACAAGAAAACTGGATATTAGAATCAATGGAGTTCATAATCGAAAGAGCATCATCAATACCTAACAAGTTACTGTCCGTTAGGACAAAACAATCATCCACATAACGAACATAAAATTGAAATTGCAATTTTTGGAATAGTTTTTCCTCAAAATAATGCATATAGAAATCACTTAAAATAGGACTAAGAGGACTTCCCATGGCTAGGCCATCTACCATAGCATAGAATTTACCATTAAATACAAAAGTGCTCTGTTGCAAGCACACACGAGTAAGAAAAACTAATTCCTCGACTTCCACAGAAGTAAAATGGAATTCAGAAAGCCTTTTCCTGAGGCAAGTCAAAGCGCCATCAACAGGAACATTAGTAAACAAAGAATTAACATCAAAAGAGGCCATAACCGAATTATTCGGAACGAAGTTATGAAGTTTCTTAACAAAATCGGTGGAATTTTTAACAGTGAAAACATTCCGACTCCTAAGTGGAGAAAACACAGAAACTAAATACTTGGAAAGTTTATATGAAGCAGTGCCAATATTGGAAACAATTGGTCTGAAAGGAATACCTGCCTTGTGTACCTTCGGTAAAGCATAGAAACGCGCACAATTAGCAACAGAAGGAATCACAGACCGTTTAGCAATCAAAGGAATAGAATGAACAGACTTAACAGCAGAAGAAATAGCTTTTAACTCCTTGTCGCTAGGATCTTTATAAATTTCAGCATAAGGACCAGAAGCAATTAAATCATCAGTTTTTTCAACATAAGATGATTTATTAAGAACAACAATCTGACCACCCTTGTCAGCTTTGGTAATGACCAAATCAGAATTTGAAACTAAATTATTGACACAGCGTTTCACAGAATGGGTAAAACCAATATTAGGAACTTTTGAATTGAAATTAACATTGGAAGCAATAAGATGCCGAACTGACTCTTTTTGAGTGGAAGTTAAGGCACTAAATTTGAAAGCTTTTTCAACTGGAGCAATAAGTTCAGAAAAAGAAGGCTTTTTAGCCAAAGCAAAATTGTTATTACATTTCAAAGCATTAATTTCACTACTATTCAAAGAAAATTTCGAAAGATTTACAACCGCATTCCTATTAACAAGAGGCAAATCAGCCGGAACAGGAACATTTGAATCGTTACACAACTTGGTAAATTTCTTATTTAAAGTAATTTTGTGACTGTCAGATGAATGAAGAGCTCTCGCCCATGACATTCTATCAATAGAATCAAAATCGAAATTAGAATTAGATACAGAAAGATGTAAATCATAAAGTTCACGTTCTATGAACGAAAGTTTTTTCCTAGTTTCCTGGATAGAAGCTCTAAGTAAAGCTAATTTAGAACGAAAAATTACCTTATCAACCCTAACAGAACGCGGTAAATTACACTTTAAAGTGATAAACTTAGGAATGACTTTCTTGCGCCTGCAAGCCTGGAGAAACTTTAAATGGTTCAAAAACCGAACCTTTTTAATTCGTAGATTACAAAATCTGTTAACTTGAGACATAACCAGAATCAAAACAAACAAAACATAAGGGGAAAAAACAATAGCTAAACCGTTCAATAAACAAAAAGAAACAGAAAGAACAAATTGCAAAACATACACCACGTAACAATATGCGGAACAAATGTCAGAAAACAAAAAAGCAAAAATAAACACAGTCAAGAAAAGCAATGAGGAAAGAATAAAAATCAAAAACTCACCAAGCAGCGAACAGATGGGAGAACAAAACAAAAGAAAGAAGAACAAATTCAGGCACGTTAAGCCTAACAGATAGTAATGATTAAACTTTGTGCAAAGTAATAGAAATAAAATTTCACGTTAAATTAAAGCACAAATGAGCATTAAAACGCAGACATATGTTTCGGGATCGCTTGGAATCCCTTTTTCAATGCGACAGGGAGCTTCTAGATGCAAAACATCCAAATGAAGCAGACAGAACAACAAAAACAAAGCTTATATAGCCTAAGAATTAACTGTAAACCAATGAGAATAAAGGCAGTGTGAAGTGGAAGTAGAAGTAGTATTAAAGGCACCAATAAGAGAGTAACAAACGAATGTAGTTGGAAGTACAGAAAGTAAAAAGGAATATCAATAAAAACAAAGAAAAAGACAACAGCGTGCATAAAAATGTGAAAATACATGAAAATTGCAAAAAAATAAAATAAAATACAAAGAATAAAATGGAAATAAAATAAGTACAGAAAATACCAAAACAAAAAGCAAAACAAAGTACACAGGCCAAAGGAGGGGGAGGGGGGGAGAGAGAAAGAAAAAAAAAAAATGGGTTACCAAAGGTTTTTTGCTGAAGTCTTAACTTGTCTATGGCTGCTTGGGCTGTTGTGGATTTAACGGGGTATAACCAAGTAAATTTTGTGAATGAATCCACAACTGTGAATATATGTTGGTAATTTTTATTCGTCGAGGGTAGGGGGCCTATAAAGTCAATATGGTACGTATCCAACGGACTATCATTTTTTGGAATAGGATTGAGAAATCCTTCCTGCTTCCCCGACTTTTTGTTTACAAGTATGCATTCTACACAGTTAGAGATTACAGTCTCAACGTGCTTTCTCAATTGCGGAATAAAGAATTCCTCTCGAATCATATCCATTGTTTTTGCAATAGCGAAATGTCCTTTTCTGTGAATCATCCTAATTATTTCATTTGACATCACTTCCGGTACCACTAACAGTTCCCTACCATTTTCACCTTTATACAATGCATTGTTTTTGATCAGATAATCGTCCCGTTCTCCCTTCCGAAGCGATGTTTTCATTAGTTTTACATATTCGTCTTCCTCTTGAGCTGCAACGATTTTAGATGTTATTTCGTCTTGAGAGCGGGTTACCACTAAAACAGTATTGCGGCTAAGCGCGTCTACGTGTTTCATCTGGGTTCCAGATCTATGAACGATTTCGTATTGAAATTCTTCTAAAAACATAACCCACCGGGCAACTTTCGGTGTTAAGTCCTTTTTTTGAAGGGTTTTCTGAAACGCGGCGCAATCTGTTACTATTTTAAATTTTGAACCCAGAAGGTAATTTCTAAATTTCTTTAACGCTTCAATCACCGCCAACGCTTCCAACTCATAGCTACTGTACTTATCTTGCTGTGGTGTCGTTTTCCTACTGAAATAGTGTACTGGATGGAGATGACCATCATCCGCTTTTATCAACAAAACTGCGCCAAAACCATGGCTACTTGCGTCTGTGTGCAACTCTAGTTCTTGACCCTGCTTAAATATGTGTAAAACTGGTTTTTCTGATAGAAGACTCTTTAATTTTTGAAACGATTCGATCTGTTGTGCACCAAAGGAAAAGTCAGATTCTTTCCTCAAAAGATCACTCAATGGTTTGGCTATCAATGCATACTGAGGGATAAATTTCCTGAAATAACCAGTCAATCCGAGGATACTCTGAACCTGCTTCACAGTTCTCGGTTCCGGAAATTTCTCTACAGCCCTTGTTTTATAACTGGATGGTCGGACTGTGCCATTCCCTATTTCGTATCCCAAGAATTCTATTTCTCGTTTAAGAAATTGACATTTCTTAAAATTAAACTGGAGTCCATAATCGGACGCTACTTTGAACACTCGTTTTAATTTTTTTAAAACCTTCTTTCTTGTCATGTGAAGGAATGACAATGTCGTCCATATAAATGACCAAGGTATTGTCATTCAGGCAGTTCTCTAAACACCTGGCGCTGAAAATATAGCGCTGAAAAACACTAGGAATATTAGCCAATCCGAAACTAACTTTGCAGAATTCATACTGCCCATTATGGGTAACGAAGGATGTATATTTTCTACTCTTCTCATCAATGTCAACATGAAAAAAAACCATTCTTTAAATCGAGCATTGTGAAAACTTCTGCATCACTGAGACGGTCTAACACATCCTCAATAAGTGGTAGTGGGAAATGATCTCAAACTGTCTTTTTATTTAATTTTCTGTAATCAACACATAGGCGGTGGGAGCCGTCTTTCTTTTTTGCCAAAATAATGCCGGAATAATAATCGCTACACGATTCTCTAATAATTTTTTCCCTTAACCATTCTGAAATTTGTTTTTCTACAATTTTTTGTGCAGTGAAAGACATACGCTTAGCTTTGGAACATACGGGTGTTTCATCTGTCAATATAATGTTCATTTTTAGATTAATGTCCTTTGTTTTAAGGGTTTTATAGCACTTTATCAACACTTCTACTTCATTACGAATGCGGCGCTCTGAAATGTGGCCAAGGTCAAAGTCCACTTCTCCCACAGCATTAGCTAAGTTAATCAAAAAACTATCCATGAAATTTATTTCCGATTCCGAATTATTTTTTTCTTTCTCGATAGAAACGCCTGTATCTTTTTCTTCAGTCATCTTAAGTAAGCAAACTTCGCCATACGTTATTAGGGTGAGGGGGGAAAGATTCTCACAGCTGCCTTTTTCTTTTTTCATTGCCGCCTTGTTTTTGTCTGGGATGTTTTGCAAAGCGTTTGAAAGGCTTGAATATTTCTGATTCGTTTGACCTAGTATTTTCATTCCGTTTTCATCTATCTTAACAATTAACTGCTCTAGTAAATCTGCACCAATAATCATATCTGTACACACATTTTTTAACACATAAAATTTTGCTGAAAGCACATAGTTATCAATATTTACATTAGAATAAAAATAGCCCATAGGAAATACATTTTCTCCGCTTATACCACTTATTTTTGTTTCATCGAAGCACATTTTAGGTGAACCAATTTTTGCATAAAAATCATAAGAAATCAAACTAATTTCGCTTTCAGTGTCGACCAAAGATGAAGTGTTCTGTCCCTTTATATTTACATTAATTTCCTATTTTCTCTCGTTCTTCCAACGGGTAAGTATTCTCAACTTTTCCCATTCAAATTCGCGTTTTTCGTTTTCAATTCGTTCCGCAATTATAGTATCAATCAAATTTTTAGTATATTCTTCATCAAAAGTTTCACGCTCTACGATTACTTCTTTAAGTTTTAATATCGTAGGATTTTCAGGAATATTTAAACCTAATTCCGAAACTAGTTTTAATAAGTCTTCCTTGCGAGCTTTGCCAAGAAAAGACATTATGCACAAAAATTAGAAACAAAGTACTCGCAGTTTAAGTCCGATGTCTGCTTCAATTAATCGCAATGAAGAGTTCTAAATTAATCCACCGGCAATCACTTTATCCGGGCCGTGACCCCACATATAGGCTCTTGTCTTGGGTGTCTAGGGGTTTCTAAAATCATCACTCAACATAACGATATAAAAAACTGACTATATTTACACTTTCCTATTTACAAAACTATATACAGAACAGCTTCAATTACGAACAACATCATCCGAGCACCGCAGCGCTTACGTCCACACAGAACGGAGTCTTACTTAAAACTAACTGCTTATGCTCCCTATCGCCAGAGGGCGCTGCTGTCAATGTCTCTTCGCACTCGCATCCTACATATATACACACAATTCCAGGCCTAAAGCTAAATGAGAAAGAGAGAAAGAGAGCTGGCTACCGTATCAGTTTGATATTGGTGTAGGCAGGAAAGTAGGCTCGTATAATTCTAAACCTAACTTGTTGCTCATATTTAGAAAACAGGTAACGAAATTATTTTTATTCAACATTCACCATCAGTGCATGGTTTGAATGTCGACATTAACCGGCGTACGTTCGCCATAATGATATATTAGCAAATGTTTCGGACAATAAATGACTACGTGAATGTCAACATTCATCAGATTTCGGTCTTTCACCGTAGCATATATACTACCTACATTTTATCATGAACTAATTTTGTTCCACGTTTATTATTGTTATTATTATTATTACTATTGTTATTTTGCATCAAAAGAGGAAAAATATATTTTGATTATATATATATATATATGGAAATACCTAGTTATTCGATGAAATAACTGAATTATTCACTTTAACTGTAACACATATACAAAAAACGCCAAGAAAAATCCCCAAATTGACCAAATTGTTTTTGGTGGTTTTTGGCCGCCTCTATAATAGAAACGTACCAGAATACCTCTCGTACTTCACCTTTTGCCGAAGTATGCTGTCAAGTTTTGTGAAATATGTGTAAAGTTTAAATTATTTTGCATGCTTTAAACCAAAGCATGTGTAGGAAATCGGCATTTTTGGAAGAAAAGCTCTTCATGCATATGTACGTGCTGTTTCTACGCAAATGTATAGAATAATTGTACATGGCAAATAAACTACTTTGGGAGATTTACCTGACCGAGGAAGATTTACTTTTAAGTTTTGGATCCTCTTACGAGAGTCTTCACGTGAAAGAATTCCTCAGAGTCAACATAGCTAAATTGATCAACTGTTGAGTTATATATTTGCAGTCAGTACTAACAACTGGTTGTAAAGCAGATAAATTTAATAGTAGAATAATTTTGATTTTATATAAGTATTCAGCCCCTAATTGTTTCATTAGTTTCCTGTTTTGTTTCTAAAATAAAATTTTAAAAATTCCACAATTATTTTACATCAACAACCCTAACATCAATAATGGTATTGTATCTGACTGCAAACTATAATATCTAGTTATCGAATTTTGATCACAGCCAAGCACAAGTAACATACAAGGTAAACCAGACTCTATTTTTGGTGCACCACCTGTGAAGCAACTGTCCATAGTGAGATTTAACTTGCTTTATTAAAAAAGATTATGCCAATTTGTAATGTGACGTAAATCAGCGGTTTTTAAATTATCAATGTTCTACAGAAGAAATTTTACGCATTCAAAAACAAAATTCCAAAACATAAACGTAGGGAAAATAGAATTATAAAATAGCAACGGGTAACAAAATAAAACAGTAGGATTATATTATATCGTGTCAGATGTTTTGATCTTTCTTTCTCCACAGCGAAAACTGTTACGAAAAGAAATTCCTCTTTCAATTCATTTTGAGTACTGTGCCGTTGTGGGTAGCTTAAGGTAATTAGCGCCTGGTACTAACTAGCGTGCCTCATTGAAGGCACGCTAGTACTAACCAGCTTTGTCTTCAGAATTTTTATTTTTCACGAAAATTTTTATTTTCGCAGCTCTTTAATCTCCGGCGTGTCGGATGAGTTGGTGTTTGTACATTTTTTATGCTCTTTTTATTTGATTTATATATATACACAGTGTGCAAAAGAATTTTTAAGACCAGGTTTATAAAATAAAAACTAGTAATTATGTATTTTTAAGTATAGTTATTCACAATGAGATCCTTCGGCTTCAATACGTTTGTTACAGTGGTTTAACAACGATTCGAATGCCTGTTCCAGCTCACATTGTAGGACTACCTTCAAAGCTCGCGTCGAACCTGTTTGTACACAGTACAGACCTGCAAGAGGGCGGGGCGAGAAGGGCGGTCTTCCCAGACAGAATATTGTAACCTTGTGCTAATGCCCATGATATTGGAAGAAACTTTTGGTAAACTTTAATTTTAAAAAGAAAGGAGAGAGGATTCTTAGAATAAAAGAAAAAATTTTGCCAGTCAACTATTCAATATTGGAAACAGCCCAGTCCTTATGTAATAATTATTTGTCCCAACTTTATCCAATTGTTTTCTCTGCAATCAGCGTAATTTTAACACAGCCATTACCCTGAGAGATATTTTTCAGAGTTAAAATTAATAATTATTTATTTACGATCCACTTTGGACCAAGAAAAGTTGACATCTTTGGCAATCTTATCGATTGAATCAGAATTTGTAAAGAAGCTACGCATTGATAAGGTTGTCAATAGAATTTTCTTCAGGATAGCGTTTCCCAACCGGTGGTTCGCGTGGCGTAGAGAGGGGGCTCGCCAAAATAAAATTGCAATGACAAAATGTTTAACTGCTAACGTAAAAGAAAAAACAAAGTAACATATTTACACGTATATTAGGCCGGAGTCTAAGAAGATTTTTTTTTTTATAAATTGTTTTCCCGATATTGCATAAAAGTGGTGGACTGTCATAGGAAGGCATGAGTACAAAATTTAAAATGCACTTATTTCTACTGCTAACCTGATCTTGAAAATTTGAATCTCAAAGTGGTATCGAAAAATATTTATGGACTTATTTTTAATTTTTAATGAATGTTTCTATTGTCATTTTCGCATTTTTTTTCCTCAATAGCGCGAAGAAAGAGTCGAAAACAAGAAAATTTACTAAAATGTAAAACTTTGCAGTATTTCGACTAGTATTTTCATGTACAGTTCCTTAAGTGAAACCGAAAGATATTTATTCATTAATTTAAAATTTGCACTCACATTTATGACACTTTATTCTGACTTTTGCTACTTTTGTGTATTTTAACCGAAAATGCAACATAACTAGATTTAGTGATTCTTCCAAAAAAATTTTACGTGTATTTCTCCTGCCATTCCATAACGTTTTCCCACTATTGGGAAGATAATTTTTAAATAGTTTTTTGCGAATGCATATGTTTACCGCCCTATTAATAATTCAAAAAGTTAGATGTTTTGCAATTACATTTTTATTTCTTGTTAGGAACGTGTAAAATAAATGTGCTAGCAAATTTTATAATTTTTTTTCCTGTTACTAACAACTACAGAAGGGGGTTCGCCATTTTCTTTCGGATTTTCGAAGGGGTTAGCAAGGTAAAAAAGGTCGGGAACCAGTGCTTTCGGACATTCATCAAAGTAAAGTAATTTCAGTAAAGGCATCTAAATGCACTTTTTTTTAATTATCATTATTCAGTAACCTGTAAATAATACATATTCTTTATGGGACTTGAATGCTTGTAATCACATATGGTAAGATGTAAAATACTCAACAAAAATCAATATGTTATATAAGATATAAATCGAAATTTTTACAATAAATAAATTTGTGGCTGCTTACTATTCCGTTGGGAAACTTTTCTACCTAGTTTAACGTTTAATGCACGAACACCCACTCACCCATGTACGCGCGCACACACACACATATATACATATATATAAATTTATATATATATATATCTATATATATATGCTTGTGTGTGTGCTATACATATGTAGACCCCGCAAATAATTCCGCTCCGGGGCCCGCTTTTGGTTGGCCGCCTCTGCACGTCAACTTCCTCATCAGGTAACAAGCATAGTATTTACTTTTACTTACTTCATTCCGACTCCTAATTCTGTGAGATATGCAAGGTATGTATAATTTTTGTCCTCAATGTTCTTTTCCTATTCAGGCTCTATTACATGTGTACATTGACAGTTGTTCAAATGTAATGCATACCATTGAACGGTACGTCTCTTTAGCAACAAAATGGTGCATATGGCTTCGATTTTCATTGAACAACTTCATCTCAAGCCTAAGGTAAACTGAAAGCATACTTGGGGGCGTGACAGAAAAAGAAGGGGTGCCTCCCACTGTCAAGGTGTAAAGCACCAGAAAAATTGCATTAAGGCTCGAAACCTTAATAACTGCATACTTGAGCTTATTTTACAGAAAAACCACCAGATGAAGAACAAATATCCGCTTCTTCTGACTTTCAAGATATCAGCCCTGAATTAATTTTAGCTTTATTCCAAAAGTGGAAAAGGAAAGCGAAGGAAAAGCCTGCAATAGACTGGGGAAAACTGTTGTTTTACCTGAATCAACTTACAAAAAATGAATTGTTTGTAGAAATTAAAAGAAATATGTCTCCCAAAACTTCTAGAAAAAAGCTGAAAATGTTCTTAAAAAGTTCCATTGAAACAAAGAAAGAATAAAAAGGGGGGGGGGGAGCATATTGCCTAGATAAAAGTAGTATTATGATTTTTTAAACATTCTCTCATGCTTAAGATACCATTCATTAGTCGTGTCAGAAAAAAGATGACAAGAAATGTTTTTACTGATACGACTTCTCTGAAGAAGTTTGGGTACGGTACATTAAAGAGAGCGCTTGGCAAACAAATACTGTGCACAATTTCTTTGCATTTGTCGATAGAAAGTGCTGACGATAAGAAAGTTCACAGCTGTATGCTATGCTAAAGCCATATGAATAAGAAAGTGATAACTCGCTTTAAACTTGAATTAATTCCCCGTCTAACCTATTGGGCAAGATGGGGAAAAATGTACTTTTTTTTCCATTTGTTATAAATGTGATTAAATGTAGCAAATGTTCAAACTTCTCTATGTATTATTGCAGTTCAATGACTGAAAAAGCAAAATGTAATGCAAAAGGGTTTGATTTGTTCATTTTTACTTACTCTGTCTGGGTTTAAAGTTTCCCCATCGTGCATACCCCCTCCCCCTAATTTAAAGAATGAAACGTTTTTTTTCATGTTTGCAGAGAAAAATGTATTTTCAACTATTTAAAAATTGCTCAAAGCATAATTTACGAAACTTAGCCTTAATCGCTACATACTTGAAGTTATTTCGCATAATATTTGCATTTCTAACAACTAAGAACAAAAACTAAAAATAGGTATAAAAAAAATTACAGATCATTCTGTTCTTAAATTTGACGATCGTTATTATCAGTTCCTACGTCAAGAATCATTAGTTTGCGAAACATTTTCCAAAATTCTAGTAACTTTAACTTTGGAAGACTCTAATTATGAAACAGGTTCCGCCTGTTTCAGAAAATGCCAATACTTACTTTCACTCCACAATTAATGGAGTCTCACGAGTTGAGCAAGCTGTTCGACTAGCATTAAATCTTTTTAAAACAATTCACACAGCTAGCTAGCTACCTTACATAAGAAATGTGCCTCTTAATAGACTTGTAGAAAAATCGAAATTTCGATACGTAGTGTTCTTAAAAAGCAGATGTCGTCCTTTGGATGGAGACATTTCGTCCATAGGGAATCATTCATAAATGATATCCCGCTTCGAGGGGGGGAGGAGTTTTTGCGAAATTGTGAAAAGGGGAAGAGCAGGGGTTAACAAGAAGTGTGACATCATGCTTATGAAACACAGCGTGACATTTTTTGACACAGAGGGGAGGGGGTTAAATATATGGGGAAAAAGTGTGATATCATTTATGGACGGTCCCTAGGAGAGAAACTGACGTTCCTAACATGAGTGTCACCAGGTGTGGTAATTTGTGATGACACCGCCCCCCCCCCCCCACAAAAAAAAAACTTTGGTGCGTTGTATAAACGTGTAGTCTATATCAGGGATCTAGAGCCTTCACGTTGTTTTGTTCTCCGCTACGACTTCTAAATACTTGGTCCGGATCCGCTGCAATTCCGCTCCGTTCTCCGTTTAATTCTAATACATTCTCAAACTTCTTTGCTGCGTTTTTCAGTTGCTCCGGCTCCCGCTCCAGTTCCGAGAAAAATCTTGTTTCTCCACTCCTACGCTCTCATGCTCTTCGTTCCGTAAAAGATCCCTGCTTTAAAGCATTTTTAGTAATGATTTTTTAAAAATCATAAATTCAACTTTTTTATTTATTTGGTGTCACTCTCATTTAACTTACCTTTATGTTCAGTTATGATGCGGTGAATTGGCATCAGTAAAATTGTATAAATGAAGTACTATATGCATTTTTTTCAAAACTCCTCATCTCATTTTGGGTGTCACAGCTCAACACCATTCACACATATATATATATATATATATATATATATATATATATATATAGGCTCTCTGTTTGGCGTATAGGGGTTACTTCAATAATGACTCACCATAAAGATATAAAAAATGACTATATTAACGCTTAACTATTTACAAAAACTATTTAAAGAACAAACTTCAATTAAGAACATCAACACCATTCAAGCACCGCAGCGCTTACACGTCCACACAGGACGGAGTCTTACTCAGAACTACTCGCTTTCGCTGCTTTCCGCCTGATGGCGCTGTAGTCGAAGTCTCCTCGCACTCTACATATATATATATATATATATATATATATATATATATAAGTATATATATATTTATTTTTATACCATTATACCACTCATATATACTTTATATCACCATCGGTTGCCTCCACCAGCACGGAACACGGGATTTCGTGGTTAGTAGCAACTATCCCTATTTCTCAGATCAGATAACGTAAACCATCCGGGTGTAAAAAACAAAAATCAGAAGTCGCAACTGAATCAAAGAGGAGAGCAACCATGCGGGAAAATGACCGAGGAAAGTTAGAAAATCCAGGTAAGGGCAAAGCAAATAACAAGAAACCTTCAAACGAACGGAAGAAAAAGAGACGTGTCAACTTGTCATCCTCAATTGAAGAAATTCCTTTAGATACCAGTGGTGACAGTTTTGATGAGGATAATACGACGATTTTTGTGCTGTGTGTAAAGGCACTTTTATGCTAAAAAAGGTCCCAAGTGTGACTGGATTCAGTCCATCGAATGCAACAAATGGTTTCACGAAGATGGCAATGATGATCATTTGCACTGAGTGAGATGTTGTGTATTCTATCATTCGACCTGTACTGTTATTATTTTTAGCAAACTGATTGTGAAAGAATTTAATTTTTTTTTGTTTCTCTATAGTCATTGTTAATTCATGTCTTATTTTTGTAACGTTTGTCTCATTTTTTTATTTATTGTGGTGTTGCATCTAGCCTCTATATGTGGGGGAAGATGTCACAATTGAGTGACTTTTTTTAACATTTATTTTCTCATTTATTTTCATACTGAGAAGATAATAAACTTGTGTACGCAATAAATTAAACATTGAAAAATAGTGTGTATTTTTTTTAATGATCCTGTTATTTCAATTTTTAATGTACTAATCGAAAAGTGTGGCGTCTTCCCTCGACTTACCTTATATATATATATATAATACATAGGTCTGTGCTTTTTTAAGAACAGATGGATAAAGCAGAGTGTTTTCGCACAAATTTTCAAGCAACAATGCTTACACGATGTATGTGCGCACAAGGAACTGTTGTACAGGTTCTTTAGCCATGGGAATGCGAGAAAACGTAGCTACTTTTCTCGTAACAATTCAATTTTCTGAAATATATAACTTATTGAACATATCTTGAAAATCTTTTAATGAGAGGCTCAAAAAAAAAAGAAAAAAAAAAAAAAGGAGAAGATAGAAAAACAAACAAAAGAAAAGAAACAAATTTTTTACGTTGAAATTTTGTTACACTATGCATGGTGCTGTTTTAAGAAATTGAAACAGCTCTTGAGTCTGAATTTTAAGGCATGTGCACAAAACAGCACAGCGCATGTTTTTTACATATTTACAGATTAATTCAAAAATTTAACAATCCTACAAATTTTTCCTTCGTGCGTCAATAACTTTAGTAGTACTCGACTATATCAAATCAGGTGTCGTGACGACGCTTACAAATGGCGTAAGCCGTTCCGAAGGCCGGAGAGCGATAGCGAGCAGGGCACGGCAGCCCCCAGGTTTATAAAAAAGGTTAGGAAACAGTGAAGGTTGAAAGATTACATAACATGTACTAAGTGATTTTAATAATGAGGATAACTTTTTTGACTACCAGTTATTTTTGTATTCTGATGTATATTTATATGTGAAAAATTCATCAGCTAGCAACTCTAAGGACTCCAGATAAGGCTGTTTCGAGCAAGTCTCTGTTGATTTCTCAACAGGGGTATGCCAGGAAGGCTAAAAAAGTTATATAACATGTACTAAAAAATTTTAATAATGAGGATAACATTTTTAACTGCTAGGTTTTGTATTTCGTTGTATACTTATATCTAATATATGATTTTATTATGTGTTTGGTTTTATCTTTCGGTTTTTTTTTATGATATACGAATTTTGCCTAAACAGCATAAGTTTGTTTCTGAATGTATACTATATATATGCGTGTCAGTGCGTGTAATTATAAAACGACCATTTATAAGCTCAAAAGATGCCCAGATATTCTATGAAAACATAAAAGAGCAACTTTTTGCTGTCATTCTCTTCTGAGCATTTTTACAACTATTCAATAACTTCTTAATTAACAGAAAAAAAAACGACGGCATTCTGAAATTAGTCTAATTTGATTGCGATTAAAATATTTTTTGGAAAGTTCGAAAACATTAAGTTTTGTTTAAAGATATTCAAAACTTTGCATCAGTAACAAATTTCAAATTTTCCAAAAAGTTGATCAATAAATTCATTAAGTGACGAGAGTAGGGCATAATATTGTAGGAAAATGCAAAGCCTTGTATGCTGACGCTACGAAAAAATGACTTGAATCAATCGGAAACCAAAGACATTGCAAGAAAAAAAAAGTTAAGCTGAGAAAAAGATAACAATTTGCACTTCTTTTCATAAAAGTTGTACGCAAATATTTTGTTTCTAAATAATTGAAACGTATGCAACTGTTTCAAAATAACTGAAACGTATGCAACTGCTTCAAAATAATTAAAAAGTATGCAACTGTTTCTAAATAATTGAAACGTTTGCAACTGTTTCTAAATAACTGAAACGTATGCAAGTGTTTCAAAATAATTGAAACGTATGCAACTGTTTCTAAATAATTGAAACGTTTGCAACTGTTTCTAAATAATTGAAACGTATGTAACTGATCCCGCCTATTTTTGGAATGTTCTTCATGTTAAGCTAAAAAATTCGCGAATGCTGAAACCTTTTTTGAAGATTTTGAACTTCATAAAAAGTCAAAAATTTTATTTTCATCTCCCAGTAACTGCTTTACAACACAAATACGCATAAAGGCTGTCTTTTTGCAACTAAATTTTACATCTTATACTGTTCTTCCTCGAGATGAGAAATTATAAAATTTTTGCTAACACAAGATATTATTGCATGTAACTTTTTTTTCATTCAAGTATTTTGTGTACAAAAATGCCTTGTATTAAAAAACGCTCTCGCGCATACTATATATATATAATTTCAATAAACTTTGAAGCTGCTATTAAACCTCTGGTGATTGCAGCCCTTGCCAAACAATCCTCAGAGAAACTGAACAAAATAAAAAATAATTTCTTTTAAAGTAATACTCACTTAGACTCTTGCCTAACCTCTTAAGTTCTTCATCTTCAGAATTATTCTTCTTTTGTGAAAAAAAGAACAGCTTCCATCACTTTCTCTTGAATCTCATTTAGACAAACTTTTAAGATTTCAAAATTGAAAACCAAAAGAAAGAAAGAAACGTATTAGACAATTACTTTTTTCTTTGATGATTTAACTACAAATGTGTTTCTTGCTAATGAGATTTTCATCTTCGGAAGATAACTTTTTAACTCCCAAAAAGAAAAGAAAAAGGAACGCACCTTTCACATCAAAACGTTTGGACGGTAAAATTTAAAACAGAAGTTCGGCTTTCAAGTTAAGCCTGAAAAAATACGAGATATATAAAAATACATGAGTCTTATGAATAATAAATACATGGGTTTACAATTTTTGTGTTCATGTCTTACTTTCTTATTTCTTATTCACAGATGAAAACAGGGTGTGAAAAACTCCTTTAATTGTTGTAGGAAATTCAAAATAAAAATTAGACATAATGAAATGCAAATTTATTTTAAACCTGTATGTATCAAAATAATCTTTGTGTACTGGTATGATTATTTTTACACACTTTCGAGGAAATATAACATTTTACTGCATTTCTATTATATATATATATATATATATATATATATATATATATATATGGGAATTTTCCCAATTAACTTACTGAACTATATACTATGCGCGCGGGCTATTACTTAGTTATATGGTGTGACGCGGCAATGCGAAGACATATTGAATTGGATTCAGATGATGAGAGGGAACGATGAGTTTGATATCTATGTTTTTTTAGGTTTAATTTAATTTGTTCGTCCGTAACTGTAATAAATCTGGTGTTTGTGCAAATAATGTCTTTGATAATAGTACCCCTAGTCAAAATAAGAGAGCACACACACACACACACACACACACACCTATATATATATATACATATATATATATATATATATCATAATATATATATATATATATATATGTATTTTAAATGTAAGGGAAAAAAATAACTTCAGCAAAATTAAATTAGTGAGTTTGTAAAAATTAATAACAATTAAATTTTAAACATATTAATAGTGGCAAACCACAAATGCACGAGTATTAAAATTCGAACAGTAAATTAATCTAAAAAGCCTGCCTCTTCATCAGTGGGAGGGAGCAGGAAGTATATGTAACGAAAATATTGGAATTGCAGGTTTTTCAGAAATCCCATCATAGCATGTGCGCAGTTTGTAATTTATATAGATAACGAAAATAATTTATATATATATATATATATATATATATATACAGTGAACTCTCTATTCTGAACACTCATGGGACCGAACAAAAGTGTTCAGATTATGGGGTGTTCATTATAGAGGGAGAATGATTAATACACTTGTGTATTGACTTTATCGGCTGTACTGAGTACTTAGCCTGGTTAGCCATGCCAGTTACTGAGGTGGAGGTGATAAATTTAGATTTGGCGGCTAATGCAATGGCAAACTAAACACAGTCGGACCTGTACTCTTACATCTCGTTTTTCTTTTAATTTAAAAAGCTTTACATTAGAATAAACAAACAAAAAAGTAAATTATAATGAAAATACATCAGAGTTTTTGGTATATTTTCCCAAAAAAATGAGTAATTTTAGTTTGTTTTTGCATTGTGTATGCCCGAGCAGCGTATTATTATCCAGTTGTTTAAAAAGCGGAAATGTTTCTTGAGAAGGCCGTACCCAGAGGGGACGAAAAAACAAAAAAAAAAACTTCAAAACATGCTGATTTATTTTCCCGTTTTTTTCTCGAAAATTCCACACTTTGAGACAGGTTCATTCAGCTCAAAAGCAGCTAGAATTTCCTTTTTTTTTTTACTAATTGCACTAACTTTGCCTACAGAAATTCCAAATTCAACTGCAATTTTTCTCTGACTCACTTTTGTCTTCAAGTTTTGAATAACATCGTACTTTTCGTTGAGGTTTAGTTCTTTCCGCTTAACTTATTTCTGACGACGTATCTAACTTGTTCTTTTTAAACTGTAGCAATCGGTACACTTTTCTCCACCAGACTCCCACCTGTTACCCGAGGCCTTAGGATTGTTTTCGCACGGAGCTGGTGGCTGCATTCTGGCAAAAAATGTCACCTTTACCAGCGAAAAATGTCAGCAACAAGAAAGAAACGGAAGAGATACGGCTGTCCAACAAGATGGGTAGGGGGAAAAGTGATAAGCCTTTTCTTGACCATTCCATCTAAATTAGCTGTCAGAAAAGGGGGGCAATTTGAATTCCGCGCTCCTGTTCAGTTTAAAGAGAGGTAACCAGTGAATGAGGGATAAAAATAGCGTTTATAATACTGGGCTGTTCATATTATACTATGCTCAGATTACAGAGGGGTCATCCTATATTAACTGTATGAAGTGTCACCGGGACTATCGATAAGTGTTCACAATATGGGGGTGTTTACATTAGGGAGTGTTCAGATAGAGAGAGTCCACTGTATATATATATATTGTTGTGTGTGTGTGTGTTTGTGTGTGTGTATCCAGCTGGGCCTGGAGCAAGGGAGGAGCGGGGGTACTTCAGAGCGGGGCCGCCGCGATTATATCTCTCGCTTGTCCTCCGTTCCAGGTCCAGTCATAGAGACATCTAATCGCGACAGCCCCAATCAAACTGTGTACTGAAGCTTCTTGTAATGTTTTTTACATTCGTATACATAACAAACAAGTAGAAACTGTACAATATTTAAATTTAAGAAAAAACCCTTTATCAAGTTTTTAGTGGATCAAAACTTCAAAAAGCATTCAGTGCTGCAAAACTTTAAAATCTATCAATGCAGCGATTACATTTTCTGTGCTGATTTGTGCTCACCTTTTTTTCTTTTTCTGCTCTTTAGGATCTTTAGAGAATAACGTTCAGTAACTAAACAGCTCACCTCCAGAGGAAATCCCATTTCAGGAAAATTTCTCAAATCTCCTATCATTAAACGAAAAGATGGTAAAAAATCATATTAACAGATCTTTCTTTTGATTTTTTTTAAATATTTAATACAGAGAAGTCTTGTTTAATGAGATCCATTGCAAGAAGGAATAAGAAGTATTTTTTCGCTCTAAAATAAATCTTTCGTTCGTGGACAGAAATTGTCCTTTTTTTTAAGAAGGGGATTTGAAAATATTCTGGAAGACAATTAAGACTCATGAAGCGTTTTTGAGGTGGAGAAACAGTGCTTTGCTTAGATTTCTATAAATATTAATGCAACAAATGCTGACCTAAAAAGTAGCTCAAGTGGAAATTTAAAAACTAAGCTAATTAGTCGGAGCATTAACTTTTTAATCGGTTTTTTAGTAGACTTTAACTAGTCCTAGCGTTCAGTTGAATTTTATAATGCGGTTGGACAATCTTAAATCTGTTTTAATTCGTAAAATTTCGTAAAAAGTTTCTTTTCTCCCCTTCAGACAAGTATTTTAAAATTAAAGAAAACTGCTTCAGTAATAAAAGTCAGTTAAACTCTGTTTTTATATAATGCCAACATGCATGCATTTATAAAGTCCCTGACCAAATTATCAGACGCAGTGTGGATTTTTCGTAATTACATGCTCACCACTCATTTTGGTGTGAAGTTTTCTTTTTTACCTAAACAGTAATGCTTATTTACAGTATACAACTTTCCAGTAAAAGCTCCATAACACGTACTTTTAGACGAGCAACAATAAATTGAAAAAGGAAAAAAAATCTAGATCATCCTTCACCGTAAAATGCGAAAATTATCAGTAAATTTCACAAAACAGTGCACTTGCTATGTACGATTATTCTTGGATAAGTCACAGCTCTTGTATCTAGGAGCTCACTTCTTTTGCTCTGAAAAAAAAAGGTTCCTTGTAGCTTCGAAACGCATGATTGCAATATTTTGCAAAAATTGTGTTTATTTACATTTTAACATTTTGCTTTGTAAACCTGTTTTAAAATGTAATCTCCCTTTTCGAAAAGGTAACATCTCCGTTTTGAAAAATAAAGAGCAGTATTAATTTTTATGGCATAATTATCTAAAAATCGTTTAAATTTACTATTACTATGCATTTGCTATTACCTACTGAAATAAAATAGTAAAAGATCAGACCCGTAAAGGTTTTCCAATTTTTCATAAGACATTGTTTTCTATCTGCTGAAAAAAAAATGAAAAATGAGTTGTTGCCATTTCGAAATGAACGATTTAAGTATCTTCCACCAAATATATTTAAAGTCAGTTGACAGTTAATGGGAAATGTTCAGTTTTTTTTAAATCATTTATTTTATTTTTTTTTTTTTTTTTTTGTAATAAAAAATTATTTCACGTTAAGAAAAACAAGTTAGCATTAAAATGCAGACATATGTTGCGGGCTTGCTTGGAATCCCTTTTTTCAATGCAACAGGGAGCTAGCTTCATTTGGATATTTTTGCATCTAGAAGCTCCCTGTCGCATTGAAAAAGGGATTCCAAGCAATCCCGAAACATATGTCTGCATTTTAATGCTAATTTGTTTTTCATAACGTGAAATAATTTTTTTATTAAAGTTTACACAGCACAAAGTTATTCTATTATTTATTTAGTTTTAACTCTAAAATTTATCTCGAGATAATTCGGATGAGCAAATTTCACAGTTACGTTATGGAAAACCAAAAAATTGTTAGATTTGCAAATTCGTTACATCTTTATCGCTTTCTTATATAACAAAGCCTTTTTATACACTGCAACTTCAAAAATAAACTTTTCAAACTAAAACGATTCCGCATTTACATTAAAACACAAATATTAGTATATGTAAAGAAATTCAGACTTAAAATGTAGTTATAAAACAAAATACTTGACATAAGCAAAAATAAAAGTTACGGTAAGGTACGCTAAAATGTTTTGCATTATCGCTATGAAATATACCCCACGTTCATTTTAGACAGATTTTACCATATAGTTCCTGACGTAGATAAATAAAGAGACTGATCTTTCAAAGTACCACCATAAATTAGGCTCTAAGAAAAGTGTTCATGAACAACACAAAGTAAAATACCATGCTTTTTTATTTTTTGCTTTTTTTTAAGGGAATGAAGAGCATTTAAAATCAATGGAGGAGAAAGCAGCTTTATTGTTTCGAAATCCAAATCTGGCCCCAATTACAGAAGAAGACATGCTGAATAATGAATAATTATTTAAAAGGATAAACTAGTTGTACGTTTCCAAATTGCAGGTGTAATTAAAAGTAAATCAATGACAATAACTCAAAATGAATGATCTTTATGTCTACTTACAATTTTTACAGAGCTTTGTTAGCATTAAAATTTATTTAGTTCCTGTCATATTTTAAAAACATTTAATGATGCTTTACCTTTAAAGAAGAAGTACTAAATTAATTAGTATTAAATTCTTTATTTTAAACAAGTAAGATTCTTTGTGTTTAAACATAAAACAAGAAAATGATAATTTGATTTTGCATAAGCGATCCAAAGATTACTCCATATACATTTGGACGCCTCTACGCATGACAGAAGAGGACGAATCTATTCGAGTTTTAGGGAAGACCGTCCTGCAAATGCGTATATTAGCATGCGAATCAGAATGCTCGCTTCTCCTTTTGTTGAAAGCAACTAATTAAAACTATAAACTGGCATATAGCATCAGTTAGGAAGAAATCAAATGTGCTAAACGAATTAAAACGAGAACAGAAACGGCACTTTCCTTATACCAGCAGCTCCTCCTTTGAACATGAATGGATTCTTCTTGGCAGAGTGCCAAAAAGATTGCTTTGGTAGATGGAGGAGCTGCACATTTGTTTTGAAATTACAGTAAACTTCCTTTATAGCAGACACCCCATCAAAACAAAAATATTTTTGTCCGCAAAAGAGGGAGTTTTTTAAGCTCAATGACTTGCTGCTGGAGAATCATTAACTGTCCTACTTCAAGGGGTGTCCACATTTGAGTTGTGTCCGTTTGGAGGAATTTTACTATGTCAAATTCGCTTCTATCACTCTAGATGATCGCATAAATACAAAAAAAATCGAAAATTTTGCAACTTTTTCGTAGCTTTGCGTGATTTGTGCGCTTACTGAATAAGTAGCTTCAATTAGTGGTGAAGCAGTTGCTTGAGGTACTTATTTTGAGTTGCTAGGAACTACCATCATTAAGAGATCATTATTCAATGACTGCAAAACATGTGGAAAAAATTCTAGTGCAACCATTCACCAAAAAATGGAAAAATTGGGGAAATTTCGCTGCACCAATATTTTGTACTAAGTTCAGCCATTATAATGGTGTAGTTTCTCCTAGTTTCACCATAAATGGAAAACTAGTAACCATTGTAATGGTTCAATCTTAGTACTAAATGGTGGTTGTAGCTAAATTTCCCCATTTGGTTTTCCATTGTTTTGCTGAAACGTTAAACTAGAACTTTTTACAGTTAAGGCTACTCAAAACGGGGTTGGCGCCTTTCTAAGCTGTACGCAGAAAGTTCTAAAACAGACGATTGCTACTCTTATGCGAGAGAGGTATGTCCTCCAGGAGAACCATCCACTTTGCATAATTACTTGCGAGATTAAATTTACAAATATTTAGCTTTCATGTCGAAGATCTTTCTCATTGACTCTTTGACTATTTCAAAACCTACGAAAAAATGCAAGAAAAATAAAATGCTTAGAATTTTCTCTATTAATATTGCAATTAATTAAAGATTTTAAAGGATATTCAATCTGTATTTGTCGTTTTCTTTCTTTACTGTTTTTGATTTAACAGGCTTTAATCATTGCTGATTTTCTTTTATTATATAAAAACAAAATGACTAAACTCCAAATATGCAATGGAAATTTAGGTAAAGGAAGGATGAGAAACATTTTTGGAATCTTCAAAAGGTGTTTAACCAACGCCCAAGAAAAATCACTTGTTTCTTAAGAACGAAGTGTTTCATTGTAATTTGTGATCGCAATTGCATTGTAAGGGAACAACACATCTTCCTTTCACAAACAGGGCGATGAGGATTCTCCCTCTGCTCTGTCGCTTTCCAAACACCTTCTCTGTGTAAGACGCGCATGTATCGACTCAACAGTTGTGATAAGCCGAACAATGCTGCAGCGGTATCCTCATCAACATTTCAGTTGCTGCAGGAATGTCAACTGGTAGATCTCAATCATGCACAGCCCATGAATACGCAGATAATGTCTTTTGAAATATCTATTACCATCTTAGAGCGCCGTCATTTACATAACTATAATATATTTCCTCATGCGTCGAACAGTGACACGAACCTGCAAGATTGGGTAGTGTCATTTTTTTTTAACTTTTGGAAAAGTATTCGTGTAGTTGATCCTGGGCGTTTTTTAATCTGGAATCTGAATCTGGAAAAGGAATTCATATTTTCCCAACTTCAGATGAATTTCTCTCAAATTATAAATTTCAAAATTTTAAGAGAAGAAATCGATTATTTTATGGCGTACAAGCGCCTACTTTTTACATTTCTCCACATCCTCCTTTTTAAAAGGGAAAAATAGAACCGTTCTCATCCCTCTTCACAAATTTAAGGAAGTAATCTGTAGTTTCAGTCACAGCATCAACAATTTTTTTCCATAATAGCTTGCAAAGTGGAACTAGAAAAGTTTGTGGAAAATACATGGATTTCGATTTCTAAAATATTTTTTCCTCGGCGATTGCGCAAACATATAAATATATTTCATTCCACTCTTTTTAGCCTACTTTCGCGTAAAATAACAATAATTATAATAATAGGGCATGAAAGAAGGCTTAATGTATCGTAAAAATATCGTAAAAAATAAAGAAAAGTCAAAAAATAAATGAAGTAATTAAATAAAGATTGAAAATTTAAAAAACTGAAAGTAGGGTTTTGAGACGGAGAAAATGTGTCTGTCGGTCTTTTTTACCGCCCCCCCCCCCCCCCAATAACATTTGAAGGAATAGTGCGTTTCGAAAGGTCTTGACGAAAACATCTCATTTCCATATTTCACTTTTTGATTTGAACAATTTTTCGTTAAGTTTTGAATAGTTCAAAAAATCTTAACATTAGCGCCTATGGGCAAATTATGTAAAATCAGGGCGTAAGATCCAAGTTCCTACGGACAAGGTTATTGGAAGCAGCTCTCCGAGTGAAATATTTCTTGATTTAAACAATTTTTGTTCATTTTGGAACAGTTAAAAAAAATTAACATAGCGCCACCCGGGGAAAATTCTATGCTATATAACTGCTGTTCTAAGAGACGGAAGTAGGGTAATAATGGGCGTTCTGCCCCAAGAGGCGGATCGCGGATCAGGGGGCGTGGCTGATCCGCCTCACAATACCCCCAGGCGTGCCCTCAGGCGTTAATCGAGTGGAGTTGAGTTGTATGCCCTCAGGCATTTTTCGAGTAGAGTTGAGTTGTTTTGCCCTAAGGCGTTTTTCGAGTGGAGTTGAGTTGTATGCCCCCAGGCTTTTTCGAGTAGAGTTGAGTTGTATGCCCTAAAGCATTTTTCGAGTAGAGTTGAGTTGTAAGCCCTCAGGCATTTTTAGAGTAGAATTGAAATGTTTTTCAAAAATTTATAATTTTGGAATGGCAACACCTATTTGTTTCAGTTTAGGACTTGATGCAATGCGATGTCGATTGTAGCGCCATCTATGAGAAGAAAATGGAACTATTTTGGAACTTAGATTTTTTTTTCCAATTTTTCTCTCAGAATTCAAGCAGGAACTATTTTATATTACAAAAATAATTATAATGTATAATGAATAAAATTTATTGTCGCTATTTACATCCTATTATGTATTTCTTTTTTATTTTATTTCTTTTTCGAATTAGAAAGATTTTCTTTTTCAACCTTTTTAATGTTTCCACTTAGCATCCGCACAGGAACTATTTTATAAGTTAATTATTTTTACACTGTGATTAAAAAATTCTCGTCATTTTTACTTAGAAAAGACTGAAATATTTTTTAGTTTTTATTTATTTATTTATTTATTTATTTATTTATTTTCAGACTTAGAAAATTTTTCAGTTGCAAGTGATTTTTTCTTGTATGTAAAACATAGTACAGTAACATTTTTCTGATCCGTTTTGCAAATTTTTTCTTAAATCATAATTTTAACTGCATGCAACATTTCATTTTAAAGTTTTTTTCTACTTTATATTATTATTACACTTACAGTCTCCTTCAAAGAATATTTTATAAAACTCTATTATTTCACATATGAACGCAAAAAACTGAGATTGAACACGTAAAACTTAGAACAATAATGTAAAAATACTAAGTACAAAGCATATTCATCCAGTAAAACTCAGTACAGAATTGTAAAATTGCTAAATACAAAAGGTTTAAACAGCATGAAAATATAAAAGTACTAGATAAAAAATGTCACAACAGCATGAAAATATAAAAATACCAAGTATTAAATGTTAAAACAGAACGAAACGAGTGTTAGTACTACTAGTGCTTGTTCCAAACTTAGTTTAATCCAGCCAAATTTAGTACGAAAAGCAAAAGTACTATGCCCAAAATGTTAAAACTTTGATTCATTCCATAAAACAGTAGAGAATGTAAAAAGTTACTAAATAAAAACGTTTGAACTTGCAAAACAAAATGATTTTCTACTTGCAACATTTTAGAACTTCGCATGAAAATGTAACGTTTGAAACTTTGAACTAAAATTTCAACACTGAATCATAAAAAATCCGAAACAATTTAAACTGTGGAATAAAGATTTGAGACTTAAAAAGTAAATTTAAAAACACTAAAATAGATTTGAGAATCTTAAAAGTGAAATAGAATAATAACTTCACTAGAAACGTAAAACTTGAAAAATTTAAATCTCAAAACTTAAAACTATTGCAAAGTGCTTTATGTGAAACGTAAAAGTGCTACGAGCAAATTGCTAAAACTGAGAAAAGTTAGAAATACGTAGAACAAATCATTTAAAACTATAAACTTTCATAACTTAAGCCCATTCAGAAAAGAATGGAAACGTAAAATTACAAAACCTAAATTCATCTACTAAAAGTTCGGTAAAAAAATGTAAAAGTACTAAGAGCGAAAACTAAAAAACAGCATGAAAGCTAGAAATAAAAAATACACAACATGAGAACTTAAATTCATCTAGAAAAACTTAGAACAAAAAAAGTAAAAGTTTTGAAATTTTCAAAACAAAAATATGATGCACTTGAAAAATGTTAAAACTTAGTGCAAAAACGTAAAAATTACTATGTACAAAATGTTAAAATTTAGATTTATGTACTAAAACAGTGAATGAAGATGTAAAATTACTAAGTGTAATATATTAAAACAACACGAAAACGTAAAAGTACTAAGTACAAAACGTTAAAAAAAATATTTATCTACTATAACTTAGACTGAAGTCGTAAAATTACTAAGTACAAAGTGTTGTACAAACATCATAAAAATGTGCAAATATCAAGTATAAAGCAGCAAAACATAGATTTGTCTATAGAAACCTTGATCAAAAAATGTAAAAGTTCAAACAACAAAATCCTAAAACTCTGAAAAATTGAAAACACGCAGTACAAAAACAGCAAAACCTGTAAAAATGCTAAGTATAAGGCTGCAAAACTTAAATTTTTCCAGAAAAACTTAGAACGAAGTTGTAAAAGTACGGAACGTTTCGAAGTAAAAGTGTTATGCACTTACAAAATGTTAAAACTTAATGTAAAAATGTAAAAAATACTTCGTCTAAAATGTTAAAACTCTGATTTATCTACTAAAACTTAGAATGAAAATGTAATTCAATCAAATGTACTAAGTATGAAATAGTAAAGTAACATGAAAATGTGAGAGTACTAAGTATATCGCGTAGTCATCAAGTGAAACTTTGTACAAAAATGTTAAACTTAAGTACGAAACTTAAAAGACTTAGATCTGTTTGCAGAAATCTTGATCGAAAAACGTAAAAATTCAAACAAAATCCTAAAACTCTGAAAAAAGTAAAAACACGCAGTACAAAATCAGCAAAACTTATATTTGTCTACTGAAATCTTGATCAAAAATATAAAAGTTCAAGCAACAAAATCTTAAAACTCTGAAAAATTAAAAACATGCAGTACAAAACAACAAAACATGTAAAAATGTTAAGTATAAAGCTGCAAAACTTAATTTCATCCAGAAAAACTTAGAACGGAAAATGTAAAAGTACGAAACTTTTCAAAACGAAAATGTGATGCACTTGAAAAACGTTAAAACTTAATGCGAAAATGTAAAAAGTACTACGCACAAAATGCTAAAATTTAAATTTATCTACTAAAACTGTGGATGAAGATGTAAAATTACTATGTATATATTAAAGCAGCAAGAAAATGTTAAAGTACTAAGTACAAAAACGTAAACAAATTGATGTATCTACTAAAACATAGACTGAAGTTGTAAAATTACTAAGTATATATTAAAGCAGCAAGAAAATGTTAAAGTACTAAGTACAAAAACGTAAACAAATTGATTTATCTACTAAAACATAGACTGAAGTTGTAAAATTACTAAGTACAAACTGTAAAACATCATAAAAACTTGAAAATAGCAAATATAAACCAACAAAACATAGATTTGTCCACTGAAATCTTGATCAAAAATGTAAAAGTTCTAACAACAAAATCCTAAAACTGATAAATTAAAAACACTTAGTACAAAACAACAAAACATGTAAAAATGGTAAGTATAAAGCTGCAAAACTTAAATTCATTTAGAAAAACTTAAAACGATGATGTAAAAGCACGAAACTTTTCAAAATAAAAGTGTTATTACTGCAAAATCTTAAGAATTACTACATACAAAATGTTAAAACTCTGATTTATCTACTACAGCAACGCGAAAATGTAAAAATACTAAGTATATAACGTATTCATCAAGTGAAATTTGGTACGAAAATGTAATCGTTTATGTACGAAACTTAAAAAACTTAGATTTATCTACAAAAAATCCCAACTACAGTCGTAAAAAGTATGAAATGTTAAACATCATGAAAATGAAAAATTTCCGAAAATGCAAACATCAAAACTTAGATGTATCTAATAAAATTTAAAACGAGTAAAAGTGTCAAACTTAATAAAAGTACTAAGTAAAAAAACAAAAAAAAAAAAAAACTTATATTCATCTACTAAAACACAGAAAAACTTTCAAAATAAACGTGTTATGCACTTACAAAATGTTAAAACTTAAATTTAACTACTAAAACTGTGGATGAAGGTGTAAAAATACTAAGTATACATTATAGCAACACAAAAATTTAAGAGTACTAAATATAAAACGTAAAAAAAGTTAGAGTTATCTAACTAAAACGTAGACTGAAGTCGTAAAATTACCAAGTACGAAATGTTCAAACATCATAAAAATGACTAAATAACAAGTATAATGTATCAAAAACATAGATTTCTCCATTGAAATCTTAATCAAAAATGTAAAAGTTCTAAGGACAAAATGCTAAAGTAGTGAAAAAATGAAAAATACGCAGTGCAACACAACAAAGCATGTACTAACTATAAAACTTCTAATCTTGAATTCATCCAAGGAAGAAAAATAAAACTTGGAAACAAAAAAAATATGTAAATCCGAACGAAAATTTTCAGAAATAAAACTGTTATCCACTTGCAAAGTGTTTAAACTTAATGCAAAAATATAAAAAGTACTGTGTATGAATGTTGAAACTTAGATTTATCAACTAAAACACGGAATGAAGATGTAAAAATATTAAGTATAATATATTAAAGCAACACTAAAATGTAAAAGCACTATGTACAAAACATCAAAACTTAGATTCATCTAGTAAACTTTGTACAAAAATGTAAAAGTACTAAGCATAGAACCTCTAATATACATTTATTTTAGTAAAAAACAGAACGAAACTGTTAAAGTACTAAAGCCAACGCATCAAACAAGGATTTAATCTATTAAAACAGTACAAAAGAAAGAAAAGTACTACATACAAACTGCAAAAACTCTTAGAACTAAAATTAAAAAATGTAACAAATCATAAAATTTTAAAACTTAACTTCATCCAGAAAAACTTAGAACGGAAATGTAAAATTACTGAAGTTTACAAAACAAAAGTGATAGGCATTTGCAAATTATTAAAAGCAAAAATGTAAAAAGTATTAGATACAAAAAGTACGAAACATCAAAACTTGGAGTAGTATAATAACAAAACTGCAAATTCGATTCATCAAGTAGCACTTAACCCTAAAATTGTGAAAGAAATGTGAAAACTGATATTCACCTTTTAAAATGTAAAAATATTAAGTACACGATGTTCAAACAGAACAAAAATGTAAAGGTACGAAATGTAAAACTCCAAAAAGTTAAATTCCTCTACTAAAAAAAATGGTTTAAAAAGTAAAAGTACTATGTACATCAACTAAAAACAGCATGAAAAATTAAAAATAGCAAGTACAACACGTTAAAACAGCATGAAAATCTAAAAGTACTAAGTACAAAGCTTCAAAACTTACGTTGATCCAGAAAATGCAAAATGTTAAAACTTAATGCAAAAACGTAAAAAGTACCACATACAAAATGTTAACACTTAGATGTATCTACTAAAACCTAGAATGAAGTTTTAAAAATACTAAGTATAATATACTAAAGAAACACAAAATTATAAAAGTGCAAAATACTAGAACTATCTATTAAAACTTCAAAACATAGATTCCGCATCAAAACATATAATCTGTTTACAAAAATCTTAATCAGAAATGTAAGAGTTCGAAGAACAAAGTGCTAAAACTTAAAAAGTAAAGAAACGCAGTACAAAACAATAAAGAATGAAAGAGTACCAACTATAAAGCTTCAAAACCTAAATTCATCCAGAAAAATTTAGAACGAAAATGCAAAGCTACGGAAAGTTTCAAAATAAAAGTTTTATGCACTTGCAAAACTTAAATTCATCTACTAAAAATTCGGTTAGAAAAGTAAAAGTACTAAGAACAAAAAATTAAAAACAGCATGAAAATGTAAAAGTACTAAGTACAAAACATCAAAACTTAAATTGATCCAGAAAAACTTAGAATAAAAACGTAATTGTATGGTTATTTTAAAAATAAGAGTATTATGTATTAGCAAAACGCTGAAACGTAAGACAAAAATGTGTAGAATGAAGAAGTAAAAATACTAAGTACAATATACTAAAGCAACACCTAAAACGTAAAAGTACAAAATACAAAACATAAAAAAAAAAAAAATATGGAGTTATCTAAATAAAACTTCAAAACGTAGATTTGTCGAGTGAAATCTTAATCAAAAATTTTAAAATTTCGAAGAACAAAATGCTAATTCTACGAAAGATTAAAAATACGCAATACAAAACAATAACGCATGAAAGAATGCTAACTTCATATACCAAAATCCCTTAAATGACAAAACCTAAAACCATTAAGAGAAACTTAGAACGAAAAAGTAAGAGTACGGAAATTTACAAAATAAAAGTGTTATGCACTTGCAGAATGATAAGACTTAGCCTTAGCTACTAAAACCTACAATGAAGATGTAAAAATGCTAAGTATAATATATTAAAGCCACACAAAAAAGTAAAAGTACTAAATACAAAACGAAAAAAATGAAGATTTATCTACTAAAACTTAGACTGATGCCACAAAACTACTGAGTACGAAATGTTAAAACACCATGAAAATTTATAAATAACATGTATAAAGTTTCAAAACATAAATTTATCTACTGAAATCTTGATCAAAAATGTTAAAGTTCTGAGAACAAAATTAATAAAACTGGGAAAACTTAAAAATACGTAGTACAACACAACGTTACAACTAATACGTTATATACTTAGTACTTTTACATTTTCGCGTTGCTGTAGTAGATAAATCAGAGTTTTAACATTTTGTACGTAGTAATTCTTAAGATTTTTGCAGTAATAACACTTTTATTTTGAAAAGTTTCGTGCTTTTACATCATCGTTCTAAGTTTTTCTAAATGAATTTAAGTTTTGCAGCTTTATACTTACCATTTTTACATGTTTTGTTGTTTTGTACTAAGTGTTTTTAATGTATCAGTTTTAGGATTTTGTTGTTAGAACTTTTACATTTTTGATCAAGATTTCAGTGGACAAATCTATGTTTTGTTGGTTTATACTTGCTATTTTCAAGTTTTTATGATGTTTTAACAGTTTGTACTTAGTAATTTTACAACTTCAGTCTATGTTTTAGTAGATAAATCAATTTGTTTACGTTTTTGTACTTAGTACTTTAACATTTTCTTGCTGCTTTAATATATACTTAGTAATTTTACATCTGCATCCACAGTTTTAGTAGATAAATTTAAATTTTAGCATTTTGTGCGTAGTACTTTTTACATTTTCGCATTAAGTTTTAACGTTTTTCAAGTTCATCACACTTTTGTTTTGAAAAGTTTCGTACTTTTACATTTTCCGTTCTAAGTTTTTCTGGATGAAATTAAGTTTTGCAGCTTTATACTTAACATTTTTACATGTTTTGTTGTTTTGTACTGCATGTTTTTAATTTTTCAGAGTTTTAAGATTTTGTTGTTTGAACTTTTATATTTTTGATCAAGATTTCAGTAGACAAATATAAGTTTTGCTGCTTTTGTACTGCGTGTTTTTACTTTTTTCAGAGTTTTAGGATTTTGTTTGAATTTTTAAGTTTTTCGATCAAGATTTCTGCAAACAGATCTAAGTCTTTTAAGTTTCGTACTTAAGTTTAACATTTTTGTACAAAGTTTCACTTGATGACTACGCGATATACTTAGTACTTTCACATTTTCATGTTACTTTACTATTTCATGCTTAGTACATTTGATTGAATTACATTTTCATTCTAAGTTTTAGTAGATAAATCAGAGTTTTAACATTTTAGACGAAGTATTTTTTACATTTTTACATTAAGTTTTCACATTTTGCAAGTGCATAACACTTTTACTTCGAAAAGTTCCGTACTTTTACAACTTCGTTCTAGGTTTTTCTGGAAAAATTTAAGTTTTGCAGCCTTATACTTAGCATTTTTACAGGTTTTGCTGTTTTTGTACTGCGTGTTTTCAATTTTTCAGAGTTTTAGGATTTTGTTGTTTGAACTTTTACATTTTTTGATCAAGGTTTCTATAGCCAAATCTATGTTTTGCTGCTTTATACTTGTTATTTGTACATTTTTATGATGTTTTAACACTTTGTATTTAGTAATTTTACGACTTCAGTCTAAGTTATAGTAGATAAATATTTTTTTTAACGTTTTGTACTTAGTACTTTTACGTTTTCGTGTTGTTTTAATATATTACACTTAGTAATTTTACATCTTCATTCACTGTTTTAGTAGATAAATCTAAATTTTAACATTTTGTACATAGTAATTTTTACGTTTTTGCACTAAGTTTTAACATTTTTCAAGTGCATCATATTTTTGTTTTGAAAATTTCAAAACTTTTACTTTTTTTGTTCTAAGTTTTTCTAGATGAATTTAAGTTCTCATGTTGTGTATTTTTTATTTCTAGCTTTCATGCTGTTTTTTAGTTTTTGCTCTTAGTACTTTTACATTTTTTTACCGAACTTTTAGTAGACGAATTTAGGTTTTGTAATTTTACGTTTCCATTCTTTTCTGAATGGGTTTAAGTTTTGAATGATTTGTTCTACGTATTTCTAACTTTTCTTAGTTTTAGCAATTTGCTCTTAGCACTTTTACGTTTCACATAAAGCACTTTGCAATAGTTTTAAGTTTTGAGACTTAAATTTTTCAAGTTTTACGTTTCTAGTGAAGTTATTATTCTATTTCACTTTTAAGATTCTCAAATCTATTTTAGTGTTTTTACATTTACTTTTTAAGTCTCAAATCTTTATTCCACAGTTTAAATTGTTTCGGATTTTTTATGATTCAGTGTTGAAATTTTAGTTCAAAGTTTCAAACGTTACATTTTCATGCGAAGTTCTAAAATGTTGCAAGTAGAAAATCATTTTGTTTTGCAAGTTCAAATGTTTTTATTTAGTAATTTTTTACATTCTCTACTGTTTTATGGAATGAATCAAAGTTTTAATATTTTGGGCATAGTACTTTTTCTTTTCGTACTAAATTTGGCTGGATTAAACTAAGTTTGGAACAAGCACTAGTAGTACTAACACTCGTTTCGTTCTGTTTTAACATTTAATACTTGGTATTTTTATATTTTCATGCTGTTGTGACATTTTTTATCTAGTACTTTTATATTTTTATACTGTTTAAACCTTTTGTAATTAGCAATTTTACATTTCTGTACTGAGTTTTACTGGATGAATATGCTTTGTACTTAGTATTTTTACCTTATTGTTCTAAGTTTTACGTGTTTCATCTCAGTTTTTTGCGTTCATATGTGAAATAATAGAGTTTTATAAAATATTCTTTGAAGGAGACTGTAAGTGTAATAATAATATAAAGTAGAAAAAAACTTTAAAATGAAATGTGTCATGCAGTTAAAATTATGATTTAAGAAAAAATTTGCAAAACGGATCAGAAAAATGTTACTGTACTATGTTTTACATACTTAGGAAAAAAAAATCACTTGCAACTGAAAAATTTTCCAAGTCTGAAAATAAATAAATAAATAAAAACTAAAAAATATTTCAGTCTTTTCTAAGTAAAAATGACGAGAATTTTTTAATCAGCGTAAAAATAATTAACTTATAAAATAGTTCCTGTGCGGATGCTAAGTGGAAACATTAAAAAGGTTGAAAAAGAAAATCTTTCTAATTCGACATCGCATTGCATCAAGTCCTAAACTGAAACAAAAAGGTGTTGCCATTCCAAAATTATAAATTTTTGAAAAACATTTCAACTCTACTCGAAAAGAGCCTGAGGGCATACAACTCAACTCTACTCTAAAAATGCCTGAGGGCTTACAACTCAACTCTACTCGAAAAATGCTTTAGGGCATACAACTCAACTCTACTCGAAAAAGCCTAGGGGTATACAACTCAACTCCACTCGAAAAACGCCTTAGGGCAAAACAACTCAACTCTACTAGAAAAATGCCTGAGGGCATACAACTCAACTCCACTCGACTAACGCCTGAGGGCACGCCTGGGGCTATTGGGAGGCGAATCAGCCACGCCCCCTGATCCGCGATCCGCCTCTTGGGGCAGAACGCCCATTATTACCCTACTGACGGATTTGCTTGGAACAAATTTGATCGGAAAGAGGTTATGACGTAGAATATATACAGATACGAAATTCAACCAAAATTAAACGAGCCTATTTTCCAATTTTTTATTCGGGATTTTTAATGATATTTTTGAATGGATAAATAATTGAATGAAAAAATTAAAAAATGAGTAAGTAAATGAATGAATGAATATATGAATGACTGAATAAATGGATGAAATGTTGGGAAGACTGGCCGATGAAGGCTAGCAAGTTGTTCGCTATCATCATCACGTAAATTTGTTGGCGGGCGATCAGGCCCCGTAGGGACCTTTTACCCAGGTTCCGTGCGAGCAAACGCCGGAGGATATCATTCATAAAAGTTAACTTCATTGTCCCCGGAGGGCGAAAGGTTCCAATTTCATGGACGGTTTATTAGTCTCTATCAACGAGTGGTTTGTTTAACAAAAAGATGTGTTTTTTTTTTTTTTACTTTTATAAAATTTTATATTTTCCCCCCATAGATTATAAAGGTTTAAAATAAGTAAGGAAGAAATGTTCCAGGTAGATCCCACAGCAACGAGTTAGTTTTTTTTTTTTTTTTTGACATTTTTCTATTTCTTTTTTTTCCCATACCAGCTATAAATAGCGACAGCGAGAATAGACCAGAGACAAGGTTAGGAGGCCGCGTGAAGGGCTGGGTCAAGTTGGGGGTTGGGCAGGGGTTGTTTTTGGTGCTTAGCGAGTCGTAGTCGAGGTAGCATGCGTGATCGGGGTAAGGATACTTGTGGTAAGGTTTCTGTAGTGCGCTTGTTTTCTAATTTCTTCATTTTGGTGGTTTGGGGAGCTGTTGTAGAGCTTAGTTGCAGTCTTGATGATCAGACGGAAAATGGAGTCGGTTTTGAGTTCTCTGTGTATAGACTTCCCTTTTTCGAACCATCGGGCACCTGAGATTTTCCTCAACGCTTTGTTCTGTAGCCTTTGTATACCTAAAATAGTAGTTTTGGCGGCGTGTCCGCAAACAGGGGTGCCGTAAAGTATTGTGGGTTTTAGTATTTGATTATAAATAAGCAGCTTGTTTTTCAAAGAAAGTTTACTATGATACCCCATCAGGGGTTGCAGAAGGTTCAATTTATGTTTGGCATTGTTTAGTTTATTTTCGATATGCTTCTTGTAGTAAAGTCCAGCGTCTATTATAATTCCTAGGTAATTTGCTTCATGTTTGTAACTTAGTCTGGTATCCATGAGTTCACGATTTTCTGGACCCAGTTTTTTATATTTTTCTTAAAATATATGGCGACTGTTTTGTTGGGATTTAGATTTAGCTTTCATTTCTGGCACCACTCCGTGATGCTTTTTAACAAGGGTTTTCTTCCTTTGTTACATAATACTTGCTGCATCATATGCGAAGAGGGCTGTTGTAGTATGGATGTGGGTGGGGAAATCAGCCGTGTATATGTTAAATAGTAGGGGCGATAACAGGTTGTCCGCTACAGCTGAAGTTAAATTATAAATGTATTTTTGAGATTTTTTTAAGTGGTAGTCACAGATCTCAAATGTTCAGTTTGGTGGAATTTAATAAATTGTTCTCTGTAGTTTTACAGAAGGTGGGGGAAAAGGAATTTTATTGAGAAACTGTGTCAAGAAGCTTGATTATTTGATTAAAAACAAGTTCTTCGTAAATTTAAAGAAACACTCAGTTTCCCATCTATTCCTTTAACGTAATTTGTGTTTTCAGTGTAGCAACTTCAGAAAGCTCTTTACGATTCAAGAACGGTATCCGTACAAAACGTGTAATGTTTTTATCACAGTCGCAAAATAAAGCAGAATTAATTAACCAACAAATAAAATACATACCGGACTTTTAAACTTCGCTTCATTTAAAGCTGTTCTATTTAAATTTCTCAGCTGCAGTTGCCTACTCACGAGCATATGATTTAGTCACGGACTTATTTTCGAAGAAGAAATTCAGACAACATTTCGAGCAAGTTTCCATTTCTTATTATGAGCTATAAGATTCTACTTCAAAGCTGCGTCCTAAAGACGGAAGACACGACTTTTGACAAAGAACAAACATTACATATTCATAGATGCGACTTTTTAGTCATAAGATATAACTTCAAGAAAGAATTTCAGAGTAAATTTAAATGCAGAATGGGGAATGTGTGGTGGATTAGTGGACGTATCGTTAGCATTTCCGTTTCGAGGAGCTTATGAGCTTAGTTGCAAGCTCAAGGCTTAAGTTAAACGTATTTTTCCGTCGGGGAACTACATTTATGCCTTTGATTTTGATGACTGATCTCAGTGGTCGGTTAAAGTTAAAGTAAATATTAAAACTGGATAATCAATGCAATATTTATTCGGCTGCCTTGAGCGAAACATATCAGGAAACCGAAGTTTTACCGATTTGGAATACATTACTCATGTTGTGACATTCAGTTTCGCTCAGAGTGTCTGATGCTTCCCCCGAGAGGTTTTTTTATTTTTATTTCAAACAGAAAGTATTTTTTATACTTCCTAAAACTATAAAATAAATTGCTTTTAAAAAATTTAACAATTACCTTAAGAATGAATCATGATGTATCACCTTTTGAGCAATATAAGGTTTTAAAAAAAAGTGGAAGGGAATAAATGCGATAAAAAACATAATGATATGAAAACGTAATAACAGGGAAATCTGCTTTTTTCCTCTTGAACAAAGAAAGCGCAAGAATTTACAAACTTTCAGTAACATTTTGTTTTCTGCCTACTTTCCCGTAAAAGTAATTAAAAAAGAAAACAAAGTATGAAAGAATATCTAATGGTATCGTTTAAATAAGTTAAGTAATTAAATGAAATATTGAAAAAAAATTGGAAGTATTGTTATGAGATGGCGATGTGCCTGTCCGTCTGTATGCCCTTAAAACTTTTGAAGGAGTTTTTGAAGATTTTTTTTTTTCACTCAAAAGATCTTAGCGAGGAAATTATATTCCCATCATATCCTTTTTTATTTGAACAGTTTTTCGTTTAACAGTTCAAAACAGTTCAACAGTTCTGAACAGTTCAAAAAATCTTAATATTAGCGCCTATTGGGAAATAGGAAACAAATAATATAGACCTTAGACATAAGATACAAGTTCCTCTTAACAGGCTTGTTCAAAGGAGCTCTTGAGCCACATGAAAAAAAAAAATTATTTAAATAATTTTTGTTCAATTTTTAACAGTTCAAGAAAATTTAACATTAGCGCCTGCGGATAAATTTCAATCCTATATAACTGCTGTTCTAACAGTTGGATTTGCTTGGAACGAACTTTATCGGAAGGATCTTATGGCGGTAAAAAATGTACAAATACGAAGTTCATCCAGAACTCAACGAGCCTCCTTTCCTATGAAATTTTTTTATCTGGATTTTTAAGGGCATTTCTGAATAAATCAGTGAAATAATTAAATAAATGGGTGAATGAATGAGTGAGTGAGAGAATGAATGAATGAATGAGTGAATGAGTAAGTGAATGAGTGAATAAATACATGAATGATCGAAGGAATATGTATTAACCGTTAAAAATTGGTATATTTGAAATAAATACGAACTAAACTAAATGAGAGAGAAAGAGTGCTGCATTGTGTCAATCTGACATTGGTGTATGAGGGAAAGTGGGCTCGTATAGTTCTAGACGGAACTCCTTGTTATGAAAAGTCTTTCATTTAAAGCTTCCCAACACGTAACACATAATGCTTTAAAATTTAATAATATTGCCTTTCGCCAACTGAATTTTCGTCTGTAAGCTCATTCCTTTTTCATTGGAAAAAAATTATTTCTTTGTAACCGCGAAAGTAGTTTTTGCAATTCTTATTGTTACTTGTGCATGTTTAATGTTGTTTTTATAATTGTGACTTCTCGTATGAAAATAAACTTCTTTTTTTAAAGTTTTGCTATGTACAATGATAATTTGTTTTTCAACATGGATCTACAGATATTTTAAGCTGAGTCCACACTTGAGCGACGTAGGCGGCTCACCCGATTTGTTGCTTGAATGCTCAGGTCATGCGCAGAAGCTGTTTTTCGTTTTCGTGACGTCATGGCCACCCTGTGCATGTCTAGTCTGGACGCGGCCTTATATAATATTTTTTTTTTCTAGAAATGATTTGAAACTGTTAAGTTGTTTTCACTTTTCTGAAAACATTTTAGTACTATTAGCTGTTTTGAAAGTTTTACAATTGTTGAGGAACGAACATGAAAACCTTTCGAAATTAGGATCCTTTTAAAACTAATGCACGTTTCAATAAACGTAAACATGTATGGTTAGTGTAAACTATTCATTAAAAATAATCCTTCTTCAGAATTAGTTAAGGACAAAAAACTTTTAGACACTAATTATCCATTATGATTTTTAAAAAGGAGGGATGTGTAATTTATGTTTCCATATGCTTCATTGTCTGAATTTTACGATCATTAAATTGCAAGTAAACGAACTTCGAAGTTATTACTCAATCACTGTGATTTCAAAGGATGAAATCATTTAAGTAAGTAAGTAAAGTCCATAAAATTCATAATTACAATATGGACAACACCACGTCTAAAAATTCCCATCAGAATAAAAGCAGTATTCTCTAAAAATTCCCATCAGATGTAAAACAACGATCTCTGAATATTTCTGCTACAATAAAGAAAACAGTCCTTAAAGCCCCCATTTGACTAAAGACAACTATACCTAAGAATCCCTATTAGAATAAGGGCATCAGTACCAAAAAAATCTTCAAAAGAATAAAGACGTTAGTAACTAAAAATACCCATTAGACTACAGAACTTTAAGAGCTGCTGTCCCTAACATTACCACCAGTTCCTCTTAAAATCACCAGTTCCTCTTAAAATCACCAGTTCCTAAAAATCCCATGAAAAATTATCAAAAGATTTCCTGAAAATTCAATAAAATAGCACTTTCATAAAATTCAGTTAAAAACGGAAGAAAGAAGAGCATTATTTCCAAAGACAAACAATCATGCACATTGCGCATTTATGTTAGAAAATATACAGTACTGAACCAAAGCTGACGTGTGAAATTTAAGTGGATAGAAATAACTAAATTATGTCCAAATGGTTTCAAATAGACAGTACAAAAATTAAATAAATGCTATAAAATCAATCACTTGAGCAAAAGATGGAATCAATTGACACCGCTACGTAAAAGGGTTAAATAAAATCATAAGATCGTCACTATAGTAATGGAATCATAGCTCAAATACGCTATGATCCTACAGTGTAAATCACGTATTGATTTAAATGAGAACGATAATACTAATATGGATTTTTGGCGCAGTTTGGAAAAGTTACGAAGCGCAAAATAAATATTGAGAACAATTAACTGCAAGAGGGGGGAAGTCACCACTTCCCCACTTCAAAATTTTAAATTTCATCAAAAATCAGCAAATATCAAAAACTTAACAATCTAGTGTATATGTATGCCACTTAATACAAAAATAATTTTTATTACTTTTACTTTAACAGAAATCATCTATTTAGCGACAAAAGTACCCTTTTTGTCGAAATATTCAAATTGAGCGAATGAACATAAAAGTAAGCCTTTTGGGCCAAAGTAAATCGAAATAGGAATAATCGAAAGAGAAATGGACAATGAAAATGGTTCGAAACATGAGGTTTTTTAATTATATGTCCGTTATATTACAACCAATTTACATACCTAAACCTTCCTCGTGAGTCCCTCTATCTATTGGTGCAACCAGCTCTAAAATCTCTTCAGGAGGCCGCAAGTCTTTATGCTCTTTAGAACCGTACAGTCGTATTATATTTATAAAGATTAGCAGTAACTTAGAAAAGTTACTGGTAGTGGAGAAAATAAAGTGTTTACTGAAACACAAATATTGCAATACGAAGAGCTTTACATTACAACCCATAATAATAAAGCTTAGAAGAACAAGTCTTTTCAGAATATATACAAAACTTAATTAGGAGCTAAACATTTTACAGAAATTAAAAAAAAGTTTATTAAATAAAAGAAAATATTATAATATGCATCCATAATAAAATGCTTTCATATTCCGTTAGGAATAAAAGAAATGACAAAATGATAGCCACTAAATTTTTCGAACTATTTCAATAACTTCGTTTGTTACTTCAATATTTTAACTCGAATTTCTGATTTATTTTCTCTCTATGCAATATTTTAGTAAACATTTATTATTATTAGTTTTGTTTTTGAGGAGCAAGTAAACTTGTAATTCAGCTCGTGATGCTAGGAATCATTTCACGCTTGTCTGCTATAAATATTTTTTTAAATTATACAATTAGCATAAATTTGAATTATTTACATTTTCATCCTCCAATCACCTTCACTTTTTAGCCTACTTTCCCGTAAAAGTAAAAAAAAATAATAATAAAGCATGAAAGAAGGCTTAATGTATCGAGAAAATATCGTTAGAAATCAAGAAAAGTCAAAAATAAGTTAAGTAATTAAATAAAGATTGAAAAATAAAAAATTTGAAAGTAGGGTTTTGAGATGGGGAAAAAGTGTGTCTGTCGGTCTGTCGGTCTGTCCCCCCCCCCCTAATAACTTTTGAACGAATTGTCCGATTCGAAAAATTCTTTTTGCATTCGAAAGATCTCGGCGAGGACATCTGATTTCCATATTTTATTTTGACAATTTATTTGAACAATTTTTTGTTCAATTTTGAACAGTTCAAAAAATTTTAACATTAGCGCCTATGGGCGAAAATGAAGCAAATTATGTAAACTCTGGGTACAAGATCCAAGTTCCAATGAACAAGCTTACTGGAGGAAGCTCTTGGCGTGAAATATTGGTTTGAACAATTTTTGTTCATTTTTGAACAGTTCAAAAAAGAACAATTTTTGTTCATTTTTAAACAGTTCAAAAAAAAATTAACATACCGCCTACGGGGAAATTTCAATCCTATATAATTCCTGATCTAACGGCCCGATTTGCTTGGAACAAACTTTATCGGAAAGCTCTTATGACGGATAACATGTACAAATAGAAAGTTCATCCAGAACTAACGAGTCTATTTTACTATGAAATTTTTTGATCGGGATTTTCAAGAATATTTTTGAATGAATGAATGATTAAATGAATAAGCAAAAGAATGAATGAATAAATGAGTGAATAAATACATGAATGACTTAACAAATGAATGATTGAATGAACATGTATTAACCGTTGAAAAAGGTATATTTGAAGCAATTAAGAAGAAGCTAAACGAGAAAAACAGAGAGAGAGGTAGCTAGATTATAAATTTGAATTCGGTGTATACGGGAAAGTAGGCTCGTATAGTTCTAGACGGAACTTCTTGTTATTAGTCTAACCTGATTTTTTTATTTCAGCCGCCTATTTATACTTTTATGCTACAATCAGCTATATCTTTTATTCATTTGATTTGATTTTTTTTTTAAATTGCAGCTGTGGTAGCCAATTTTTTCGTTTGAATCCCTTTCATTGCTAAAACGTTTCAACAAAAAAACTTAGCATTAGTTAAGATCATTTTTGCGCAGAATAATTCAGCATACAACATTTGATTTAAATAACGGTTTCGTATTCCAGCGTATCCTTGGGATTTGAATTTTAAAAACCTAAGAAGCATTAAAAGAATCTTATTTTCGAAAGAGTTGAATTTAGCGGGCATTATTTGCATTTTGCGACTTATACTTTTATTATGACGAGTGCAATTTTGCAGTCAGTTGCCATTTTTAACTTACTGTAAAACCTGCTTTCGAGACTGGAATTTTGCTCTCAAACTACACTTCATGTCACTTGCTTTTGTGCTCTCATACACATTACAAGAGAGACTTACATGAATAGAATGGAAGCATCATATTTATTACATTATATATTAGTTAGTGTTACATATGTTACTGGTAGTAAAGAAAATAAAACATTTACTGATAGACAAAAGTTGCTTTAGGACACATAATTCGATTCGTTATTTTTTTCATGATTATTTTTTCATGATTATTTTTTCATGAGCTGAAATAGATAAACTTCTGTTCTTCTTAACGTAAAATGTATCACATATTTCTTTCCTTCAAAAAGTATAGCTCACATCCAGTGCTTTTGGAAAATGTTTTTGACAAATGAAACTATGTTTCAAAGCATGTTATTTTTGAAATTTATTTTATACACAATAAATAGCATTGGAAATTATATAATTCCTTAATTTCTAAATCGTGATCCGTGAGTTTGATTATTACGATAAGGAGACTTTTGCATGAATATAAGAATAACGCTTGAGACCAAAAAAAAAAAAAAGTTTGGATTAAAGTTGAAGTGATTTCTGCATTAAATTTGCACGTTATTAGTAATTAGTACGTTTTATGAGAAATTCTTAAATCGTATACGTATTGTTGTTTCAATTTGTATTTGTTAACATACATTTGAAAATATTTTTTGTTGTTTCACATTGCAAATGTTAGGTATCTTTTTTTACTTTCTTGTACGAATCAGAGGAAGTACTGCATTTTCGAAAATTTCTCACTCAAGTTTTTGCGACTTTTTGTGTTAACCGCCTATGAAGTATTTTTGACTAATCCTCTTTTTTCGATGTCGGTACGTAGTCTATAATATTGGTAACGATGTCAAATCAATCTCCCGTTTTCCTTAGTCAAGTTTCTAATAATAACATGCCACTGAGTTGGATTTTCGACTTCTTTTTTATTTACAGCACCTATCAATAAAAGTGTGCTTAAGCATAATATTTTGGAAACTAAAACAAAAAAGCTAGAGTGTCAATGACGCCTAAAGTTTCCATCGTAATTTCGAACCCTACTCTAGGTTAGCGACTTAGAAATAACACGTTCATGTCGTTAATAACTATGTTTTACGTCTATAGGCAGTTTCGTCGAAATGGCATTTAATTCCCACATGTTTCATAACATTCTTCCGCTTCACAGAAATCAAACACAAAGAAAATCAGAATTACATTGTTCCTAAGGAAAGTTAATGTTTCTGTTTTTATTATACTTTGTTAAGAAAGAGAACCTTTTAATCCGAGAACTCGAAAACGTAAACGTAATTCAATAAAAATAGTGATTAAAAAAAAAAAAAAAAAAGAAGAACAAAAAGAATGAAGGAAAGAAAGAAAAAAAGAAGAAGCACTCAAACACATCGGCTGTTATTTTACGAGAATATCACTGTGTTTTTACACATTCCATGCACTAAGAATGGAAGATTGTGAAAATAAAGTTTTGCTGCACAAAATGTTTATACTTCATGTTTGCTTTATTTGACGATTATTTTCGCGAAAAGGTCGTCGGACTGAATGTTTTACAATCCGGTCACTGTTACTGATCGCTTTCCCATAAAGTCAAAGGATATTTTATACTCAATTCACTAATACCGAACAAATAATGTTTCTTTTCTGTGCATAAGATTACTGCTTTCAAAGTTTTTAAAGTCTTCTGCATAAAATTGACGTCACCATTTTTAGGAGAATATAATTTATCATTTCAGTGGTTTTGCTTTTAATAAAAATGATTTTTCTTTCCTTTTTTAAGGGGTTAAATAGGTGTAAAACGGCGTATTAAGAGCAATTTTCGTGATTTTTTATAGCATATAAAGAATAAATATATTTTATAGAGATTTTGTGGTTATTTTAGGCATATATTAAAGAACATTTACTGAAATTTTCAAACATTGAAAAATCTCGAAGTCTTGAAAAATCTCGGAGATATCAGCTGCTGAACACTGTAAGTAGCCACCCGGATAGGCAGTTTGCGTACATCCTGGAGGTCACAATTTTTACCTGAAATTATTTTTTTAAAATTTACGTTTATATATGAGTGTCTCTTCTAGTTAAACTAAATTATAAATAATTTTAAATAATTTTTAATAAATTAATTTTTTTTTTTTAGAATGGGAAAATTAAGCACGATTTTTAACCGTTTTTTTTTTTTTTTTTTTTGTTCTTTTTTTTTACAATAAGAAAAGGAAAAATAAAGATATGTTTATGATTCTAGTTCAACTAGAGCGTATATATATAAGGAAAATGTGAGTTAAATTTGATAACGATTGATCAAAAACACTGCGAGCTAGAGTGTACGCAAATTCGAAAATAGTAGTTTCGAGAAAAACGCGTTTTAATCACTTTATAAGAAAAATTAGGAAGGATTAATCACTTTATAATTAAAAAAAAATGAGGTTTATTTAATAGTTTGTGCTATTTTTACTTTTGATCGTAGTGATTTGGCCAAAGCAGTGACTTATAGTTTAGCCTCTTCACAAGTACAAGCATAACTGAGTATTTTTGTTCAATACTCGTGAAAAAGTAATGTACAGAAATGTGTTGTCGAGCAGTGGACCATTCAACAGAAGCTCGGTTCCCGTCGAACACCGAAAGTGAAGCAACATTGACAGCGTTCAGTGTTTGGGAGGGTGACAACCTGCAGCTGTTGACTGCTCTGGCACCCGCGTACGCTAAGACACGGTTATGATTCGGCGCTGTCTTTGCCCTTGCCTACGTCAATTCACTTCCATGCTGGTGCACGTTAAATCCACCGTTGCTCTAATGACCTCTCAAAGGGGCGGAAACGGTCTCCTGCCTATAAGAGCCTCGTTACACTCAGGACTCGCCAATAACAAACACGTGTTTCGGATTAGCCCTTTTTTTCAACGTGAAAAAATATAGGAAAAGATGATAAGACATCAAAGAGTAAATTTAAGACAAAAACTGTCCCGACTATTTGTAAAACCGAAACAGTCGACGACTCAGTTTTTAAAATAAGTTCGGCCAAGGTGGGAAAATTTTTCAACCCAGAGTAAAAATATTAGTAACTACCAGTCTTTTTAAAGATCTTTCTAATGGAGTTGCTTATGGTCCCTAACTTTTGCACACCTCGTACATTCCATGGAAACCGACATCCATTTTTCAGTAGCACCACTATCGGAAGATGCCATTACCACTTTGAGGATTTTGACGCTCAGTTTCCCCCTTGATGGTGGCACCTGAGCCCAAAGTGATGCGAAACTGACCTAGAATTTAATTTATTCGATAGTATCCAAGCCAAACAGATACTCAAGAGATCTGTAACTTATCGCATAATCATACGAGATGGGCGCCGACAATTTTCTGCATCTTGAAAGGCCACCCACTTGGGCCAGGTTTGATCGGCCAACTTGAGCGTAGGAGGCTGGTGCATTACCACTACGCCACCCTACCGACTCTTTGCAAAGAAATACATAGACCTTTAAAACGCTGTGGTGTTGACGGAAATAGGCTTTTTTTTTTTTGGTCAGCTCGCGAATATTGTATTTAAGCGAATTTGCAAAACGTAAAGGAATGAGCAAAATTGCTGAAAACAATTAGAATGATGTCTTGTAGGGCGAGTTATTACTTAAAAAAAGTCTACAAAGAAATGTCCTGAACAAAAGAGGGACTTTCTGTGGTTCTTGTAAGATCCTTACGATTAACTACGTGTGTTAATGTTTTATTGCTACTATTTTCACGTCAACAAAATATTTGGCTGTTTATTATTTTTTAATTTACTTATTTTTCCTGTTAAGATTTTTAAGTCATTTAAAAAAATATGAGAAAAACGAGTTTTTCCTTACTTGAAAGAAAAATTAACTTCATCAAATGACTACGAAACTGCAAATTTCATGGAAATCGTATCAGAATCCCCCTTTTTTTCTGTTATTTAAAACCAAGTTGTATCTCTTAATATATACACCACTATATTTGCTCTGATGATATATAATATTTAAAATTGAAAAGAAAAAACATAAAAACACACGCACATTAAAATCCGCTTTTTACATTCCCACTCATTTTGTATCTCCTGTGTAAAAAGTAAGAAATCTGCTGAACCTTATTGTATTCTTATGTACAGGCTCTGTATCGAAATATCACAAGATGCACTCGTATACTTCCCCTGCTTTACGTATTTTACTTAAAACGTGGGAAAGATTGCAGAAAATCGCCGTCATTTCCTCTTTCAGCATAGGACTCCAGGAACCCCTTTAGTGCTATGTTTAGTTCCCCTATTTGCTTCGGGTATTGCGAAAAGATTTGCGGCATCCTTCTTAACATGGCGGCTATAAATTTCAAACTCTGAAGCTGTCCAGTTTCTATTTACTTATTTATTTATTTTTTAACAAAAGAGGAGAATGAAGGGATAAAAAGAGAAAAGATTTATATGCGACGGAAAAGTTTAGAACTTGTAACTTTTTGGTAGCAGCTTGTCTGAAATATTGAGGAAAATAAATAAGGATAGAGAGTACTTACTTAAATTTACTCTTTTTTTAAAATGTACAACTAAGTCATTACCCGACGAATTTTGTCTTACAACAAACAAATTTAAAAATACATTCTCAAAAGAATGTTGTCTTTTAGGATTTTTTTTTAAATAAAGCAACACTTTATTTTTGTTGTACTTTTTCTTTCAATCTCTTTTATGAATTTCAGAATAAATACACTAAAATAAACTTAACTACAAGCGTTAAGAAAAGCTTCAAATACTTCAGCTATAGAAATATAGAAGTTATAAAATCCTAATGAAAGAGCTTCTTAAGTCCTTCCATGCGATGGTTGTCGGATGTCACTCAAAATTCCCTTTTTGTATTCACATTTGGATTTTTTTTTTCCAAAAATCTTGTTGAACTTGGCGACGAGCAATTGCAAAGATTTCACAAGGAACATTAGGATTATGGAAACCAGCCAGATAGCAATGTTATTGGGAACCAGCAATGATGGGTGACTACAGCTGGTTTTTAAAGAGGGAAGATTTAACACCAAATAAGGGAAACAAATTATAACATTTCAGCGTATTTATAAAAGTTTGATAGTTTTATGTTTTATTTAGTCTATATTATGTATATTTTCTCATATTAAATAGAATTCCATGATAAACTAAGGAAACTAATCATGATAAAAATTGCGATTTAAATGCATTTGTGAATTTCTTCTAGTACTAAAAGGTAGTCATAAAAAACTGTACGTGCTACAGCATTATTACAATTATATTCAAATTTTACGCTACAGAATTAGTAGAAAACAGCTAATTTCATTTGAATTAGGAAACATTTCTTTTTTTTTTTTTTTTTTTTGACTACTAGTGTAATGTTCAAATAGTATTATTTCTCTACATTTGGTTTAATCCGTACTTTAAAAGCACGGTATATATGACAGTAAACATACAATATGAAATGTATAAAAGTTTTCATATCAAATAAAAATTTTAAATTTTAACGCATTAAAAATTACAAATAGTGAAATACGATATTCTTCTTAAAATTTGATGAAAGTAATGATTTTTCCAATTGTAAAAGTGACAACTTGAAATGGTCGTATTTATTAGATGAATTGTAAAATATAAATCATGCAATAAGAGTTTGTGAAACGAAAAAGAATTTCAAGTAAACCAAATTAAAAAAGATATGAACAATTTACGTAAGTATTGCATAAAAATCTAGAGTGTGTTTCATGCATTAGGTCATCAAGTAAGAAATTTGTAGGTTATGAACCAACTTTGCCCGTTTTTCTACAAATTTCATCCTTGACGACTAAATAACTATAAAAGTATGTACGCTCACCACGTGCGCGGTGAGAGGAGTGAATATTCTATTTTTAAAAGAAGTATTGTCTTCTTCTCTCTCTCTCTCCAATAAAGACCTTTTTTTTTTAACCGCACTAAATAAATGCATTATTCCGAATTTTCAGAAAGAGAAAATCCTTATTCGTCTGGTTCAGGCTTATTTCGTGGAGCTTTATATCAAAAGATGTGTTTTTTTTTTTTCGAAATACGTGAAATCTCGTTACCACAAACTCCAAGGGACGAGGAAAGTACTTCGTTGTCACGCAATATAAATCAGCGTATTGGTGTCTTCTTCAAAGTCTTTTCCAAAAGTAGCTGAAACGCAAGAGGACTGTATTTTATTTTGAATCTTGAAATTATGAAATTGTATGCTCACTTCCGCTTTACCAAGAGACCTTCACCAATTTTCTTTTTTCACCATTCCCCACCATTATCATTGTTAATGAAATTAAATTTTAGCTGCTAAATAAAATTAAACAGTCACTACTCATGTTGGTTTAGAGCAAAAACGAATTGAAAATGTGAAACGTTTAGAGAGGTGGTAGAATCTTTTATGTTTTGCTTCCTTAATCAGAGTGCATAATGATCCTGGCATAAATTTAGTTCGAAAACTGCAAATAAAAAAAAAAAGATTGCTTGAACATCATTCCCACCTTCAAGTATCTGCATAATACTGCATCTATGAGGGCGAAGAAGGTGTCTTTGTACGGCCTCCGAAAGCAGAAGTGACACCTCATTAGAGACCGCTTACGAGTCTTACTTAATTTAAGGAAATGCGCGGAATTAAAGCAGAGAACCTCTCATTTAAATGGGGTGGATTATGTGCTTAGAGCGGGAAAAGCCGTGAAGTGTCGCTGGCTTTAACGACCTGAACAAATGTGAAAAGATCTAGCAGTCATTTAGGGGGCTCGAACATTATGGAAATACTTGCTAGGCCGGTCTTTCATGAGCTGTGGGAAATCGCTGCTTGTAATTTTAATGGGAAATTTAGTCGTGGGGCAGATTAAATATGAATGAATTAGAAATTAGAATGATGCATGTCTTCGACATCTAGTTTCGCATACGACTCAGTTAAGGATGGCAGATTAGTCATATAGCAAAACGGTGGGTGAACAACCCCGCTTCAAAATATCAATGAAGGATTTTCATACTTACAGAAAATGTTTGATCCTTTTCCTTCTACGTCGGAAGTCATTTCAGGAAAAAATCCTATATAGTAAATCCATCTATCAGATCAGGATTTTTGCACTGTCAAAAAAAAAAAATGTGCTTAAAAATACATAAGAACAGCTGGAAATCATTTATCCGGAGTTTGACGCAAAATTACGGAGAATAAAAAACAGAGCACACTCTGTCACATGATAGAAACAAATAATGTGAAGCAATCGTGGTGAAATCAGTGAGTACTAGAGGAGGAAAACTATCGATAGTACTATCAAAGCCTATCTATCTTTCTGACTATCGTGAGAATCGATAGTTCTTTTCAAACAATCGATATTAGGCGATAGTTTTTGTCTAGGCAAAACTGGAAGCTTTTCTTAATTACATTCAACTTCTTTTTTGGAATTTGTGATAAGTACGCTTATTTACCGTCGATAAATTATTTTTAAGTGTTGATATGTTTCTGTCTTTCTTTTTTTTCATTCTTATCACTAAAATAATCGTCTTTTTTTCACTCAAATATCAAGCCCAATAAAATGTTTCCTTAAGCGTTAAACTGTCTGTTTGCGCAAACTGTCTCATTTTAATCAAGTAATGTAACACAAAAATAGTTTTCCCGTTTTTTATAAACAAACTTAATTCTTGAATAGAAAAATATTTATATTTTTACTCCCTATGCTTGATTTTGTCAAAAATATATGCTTGACAATAAGAAATATTATTACCGACGCGAGCTATGGAGCCAGTCCCACAATGTAAGCTGGAACAGGCATTCGAATCGTTATTAAACCGCTGTAACAAATCTATTGCAAAAGAAGGAGCTCATTTTGAATAAAAATATTTAAAAATATATATTTACTAGTTTTTATTCTATTTAATAAACCTAGTCTTAAAAACTCTTTGACACACTGCGTACATAATATACAAGGGAAATTACAACATTCGATGTTGAGATTTTTTGTCTAATTATATTTATTAATGGTTTGTTATATATAAACAATATACGAGGTACAAATGTTGAAACACAGCCTCAATAAATTGCCAATATCTTTCTGAATGTTCAATATATTCACCTAAAATTTTTTATGAAAGTTAAAAATTGCATCTTTCGCGCAGTAAAAATTAATTGCTATAAATGTCCATAAGTTATCAAACACTCAACACTTTTATTTCAAATTTCTGTATAATTCTTCACTTGTGTGATGTAAAGTTTTCTTAAAGTTTGGTGACGTTTTGTGAAAAACTTTACGGTGTTACAAGCCAAAAACGTATGAAGTAACTTGGAGAAATGCTTTATATCTTCGCGAGTATTAGTACATTTTTTCCGAAAATGCATAGAATACATGGCAATTAAATTATTTTCTGAAATTTACAGCTTATTACCAGCATTTTACGATGCAGGGTCATCCAACACATTTTTCTTATTTTTCAAGTTGTTGACGGTCCCTTAAATGCCAGAGCAGATAAATTTTTACTGAAGAGTGTGAACATTGTAAAAAAACGGGTTTTACGAAAACTGTATAGGGAGTCGATTTATTTGGCTAGGAACACTTTATATATATATATATATATATATATATATAATCAAAATATATTTCTTCCTCTTTTAATGCAAAATAAAAATAATAATAACAATAATAAACGTGAAATAAAATTAGTTCATAATAAAATTTAGGTAGTATATATGCTACAATGAAGGACCGAAATATGGTGAATGTTGACATTCACTTAGTCATTTGTTGTCCGAAACACGTGCTAAATATCATTATTGCGAACGTACGCCGGTTAATGTCGACATTCAAACCATGATGGTGAATGTTAAATAACAATAATTTCGTTACCTCTTCTCCATATATTAACAAAAAGTTAGGTTTAGAATTATACGAGCCCAATTTCCTACCTACACCAATATCAAACTGATAATCTAGCCAGCTCTCTCTTTCCTTCTCGTTTATCTTTACCTCTTAATTTCTTCAAATATAGTTTTTCGACGGTTTATGCATATTCATTCACTCGTTCATTTATACATGCACTCACTCATTTATATTTTTTTCATTCATTCGGAAATATCCTTAAAAATCCAGCTCAAAAGGTTTCGTGGTTAAATAGGCACCTTTAGTTCTAATGAACTTCGTATGTGTACATGTTCTACGTCAGAACATCTTTTCTATAAATTCTGCTCTGAGCAAACCCATCTGTTAGAACAGGATTTATATAGGATTGAAAATTCCTCATAGGCGCTAATATTTTTGTTTTGAACTGTTCAAATTGAACAAAAAATTGTTCAAATTAAAAGTTTCTACACAGTTTTAAGAGCTTCTTCCAATAAGCTTGTTCAAAGGAACTTGGATCTTATGCCCAGAGTTTACATAATTTGATTCGTTTTTTCCCATAGGCGCTAATGTTAAGGTTTTTTGAACGAAAACTGTTCGAATCTAAGAGTAAAATTAAAAAATGAGCTGTCCTCGCCGAGATCTTGCGAATGCAAAATAAAAAAAAATATATCTTTCGAATATGACAATTCCTTCAAAAGTTACTGGGGCAGGGGGGGTGGGGAAGACCGACGGACACACATTTTCCCCAGCTCAAAACCCTATACAGTGGAACCCCGCCATTCGTCCGCCTCGCTATTCGTCCTATTTGTTCAAGTAAAAATTCAACTCGCCATTCGTACTTGTCCCGCGATTTGTACGGCGCCAAGGGCCAGCTGGGTTACCAGTTTGGCTTTTTTAAAGAAATAAATCGAGAAAGTATGCTCATTTTGAACTCGTCTGGAAATAATTTGTTTGGCGTTTTGGATTTTTTTTAATTGTAATACTTATTGAGATTTTACTGGAAATTTTAACTTTCTAAGGGGACAGCAAGAGGAAGTGGTTGAAGAACTTTCTTCTTCAGATTAGGAAAGTAGTAAGGAAATCATTTCCTTTGCAGAAATTAAAGAGCTGTGTTACCCCTGCGAGAAAACGCAGAGAGTGGTGGAAAAATGGCATCCCAACACTGCTGTGGTCAACAGGATCATTGACTTGTTCAACGACAATGTTGTTGACCATTTTAGACAAATTCTGACAATTGTCAAAGGCAGACTACATTGGACAGAATTTTAGAGAAAGAAACCCAAGATTCTTCTACTGCAAAACGACGGAAAAAAGAAAGAACAGCAGAAACAGAGAAAACACCTGAAGGGATGTTACCTGATGTTTTTATGGAAGAGGAGTCCTCTTCCAAACATTTCTCTCAACATGCCACTTATGCCATCAGCTCACCTCAGTGCAAACAAAGTGCAGTTAAATTTTTATTTATATATAATTTCATGTACAGTACTGTACATTTGTTATTCATAGGTTTAAATAAGCAACCTTCTGTGGGTCCGGAACAGATTAATCCAATTCGCATTGTATTTTATGTGAAAAAATAATTCGCTATTCGTACAAATCGCCAGTCGAATTGACTCCTGGAATGAATTGTGTACGAATAGCGAGGTTTCACAGTATTAAAAATTTTTATTTTTCAATATCAATTTTATTCGTTAACTTATTTTTGAATTTTTCTTATTTTTTACGATATTTTTACGATACATACAACCTTCTTTTATTTTGTTTCTGTTTTTCATTTTTACTTTTTCTGAAAAGTAGGATAAAGTTTGTAAAACGTGTGTTTCGCGATGTTTTACGGGACCAACCATAGAATGTAGGATCACCAACTTTTTAACGTAAATTTGTACATACCCAGGTTTTCATTTTGAGGGTAGAGCAGAATGAAAAAGTTGTTTCAACAGTTAAAATCATTGTTGAAGTTGATTGTTTATAATGAATATTGTTTTCGATTATTGACTATTAATATTGATTTTACTTTGTTGTCTTTCTAACAGTATCCTACTCAGAGGTAATTTTATGCACCAGTATCGTATTTATTTCGAGGCATTTTTATGCTATATTTTAAGAGGTATTTAACCGTGGAAGCATCATGCTTTGCGAATGAAGCGAGCAGCGGCGGAGCCCATTGTCTTTATAAATTATACTTACATATTATTGAAACATTCTTATTTGTATCATACGAATAATGCATTCTAAATGTTCAGATATAATTATACAAATAATAATTATTTTCCCCCCTAATGGACTGATGTTAGCTTCTGCCAATGGCAGACCTTAAACTGTTACTTGTGTTTGTCTATGATCAAAAGTTGCTAACTAGATATCATGGTTTGCATCCAGATACAATACCGTTTTGTTGATAGGGTTTTTAGTTTAAAATAAATCTGGAATTTATAATTTTCTATTTTAGAATTAAAACAGGAAACTAATGAAGCCATAAATAGAGGGCTGAAAACTTATATGAAATCAAAATTATTCCACTATTAAGTTTATCTGCTTAACTACCAGATTTTAGTACTGAATGCAAATGTATAACTAGAACGTTAATCGGTACTGTTACGCTAAACATCCTGATTGGAGTTTTGGCAGAAAAAACCTCCGAGGAACTAATCTGAGGAAATTTAGCGCAGATTTCGAGTATCAAATTCAAGCCCCAAACTCCCCCACCCATTTTGGTCCCTGGGAACCCACTACTCGCGACATAGCTCTTACAAAAACCAGAAATTGGCCCTATGCAATTAATGCGTACCCCGAACTATCTTCGGATCATAATCCGGTAATTCTAACATACAACCTAAACTATCAGATTCCCAGAAAAGAGAAGAAATGCCTTACCACAAATTGGAGCAAATATACCAATCTAATTTACGAAAAAATTGAGGGCAATCCCCAACTAACCAATAGCTCAGATATTGAAAATTACGTTGAAAAGTTCACCGAAGCTCTGGTAAGTTCCTTCAACGAGGCCACTATCTCCCGGGGTATTGACAGCGTTCCGATACGCCCCCCCCCCCCCCCCATGCATGCATCCTCATAATTGAAAAAAATAGAATAAAAAAAACGGTGGCAACAAACCTATGACCCTACCCTCAAAACAGAGTTAAACCGGCTTCAAATAATGATCAAATCCATAACGAGGAAGTACAAAGAAAACCGGTGGACGGAATTCATCGAAAGCCTGGCCCCAGAAACTGGCTCACTTTATAAATTAGCGAAAGCTTTTGAAAAGCCATTCAAACCTATCCCATCAATCCACCATAATGGCAGAATACACAGCACTGACACAGAAAAAGCCGAGACTCTCGCCGAAGCATTTGAAGAAAATTTTCAACATATTCCTCACCCCCCCCCCCCCCCCGACGACCCCTTTTGCAACCATGTGTCTGAGGAAATTGTTGACTATGTTGAAACTCTTCACCCCCAAAACGATATAAAACTCGCAACTCCTAAAGAAATTGCCGATTTCATAAAAAATAGCAAAAACAAAAAAGCACCAGGTCTAGATAAAATATCAAACAAGATGCTGAAAAATATTCCAATTAATGCTCTTACGTGCCTCGCCAAAATTATAAACAGTTCAGTAAAAATGTCTTATTTCCCAAAACTATGGAAAATTTCAAAGATCACCGCAATAAATAAAGCTAGCAACGACTCAAGGAACAGGCAAAGCTATAGGCCAATAAGCCTCACATCGCACATCTCAAAAAGCTTTGAAAAAGTGATCAAAACCAGGCTTGAAACCCATATTGACGAACATAATATTTTACCACCGGAGCAATTCGGCTTTAGACCCAACCATAGTACAATTCATCAGTTAATTAGGGTAATAAACACGATCACCGAAGGTTTAAACAGGAGTAAAACAACAGTTGGAGTTTTTCTTGACCTACAGAAAGCGTTTGACAAGGTCTGGCATGACGGAATTATTTTTAAACTAATAGAGTTAAACTTCCCGAGCTATCTAATAAAATTGATGATTAATTACTTAGAAGGACGCACTTTCCAAGTCCAAATTAACGATTCCCTTTCGTCTGTAAAGCAAATCAATAGTAGTGTACCTCAAGGGGCAGTTTTATCGCCCCTATTATTCAACGTTTACACTGCAGATTTTCCTACCAGCGTTATTACTACCACTGCCCTCTTTGCAGATGACGTCATCAAACAAAGAAAGAAAACCCTTGTCAAAAAGTATGCACAAGAGCGCCTCCAAAATATAACAGACTGGTGTCAAAAGTGGAAATTAAAACTTAATCCGAGCAAAACAATAGCGATCCATTTAAAAAAAAATAAAAAGAAAAAGGGACCAGAGAACCTTGAACTAATGGGTAACAGGTTAAGCTACAGACACGAAGCTAGCTACCTTGGTATTATAGATGCTGGACTTTACTATAATAAGCATATTACAAATAAATTAAATAATGCTAAGCATAAAATGAACCTCTTAAGACCCCTCTTAGGGTATTACAGTAAGTTATCGCTAAAGAATAAACTTCTTATATACAACCAAATACTGAAGCCCACAATCCTTTACGGCACCCCTGTGTGGGGCCACGCAGCTCGCACGACCATAATTGGTATTCAAAAAATGCAGAACAAAATCTTGCGACAAATTTCAGGCGCTCGCTGGTTCGAAAAAGGAAAAGCGATCCACAAAGAGCTCAAAACTGGTTCAATCTCAAGATTGATTATTATAAACGCCACAAAACTTTATAACAGCTTCCCCAACCACCATAATGAAGAAGTCCGCAACCAAACTACGTATAGAAACTTAAATCATAAGTACCCGTTCCCTGCGCACTCGTGCTACCTTGACTATGATTCTTTAAGTGCAAAAAATAACCCCTTACCTAACCCCCAACTCGACCCGGCTCTTCACGCGGCCACCTGGTTTTTTCCTGTTTCGTCGCTCTGTCGTTCAAAAATAATTTGAAGAAAATAAAATTTTGAAAAAAAAAAATAGAAAAACTTACAAAAACCACTTGCTGTGAGATTTTACTTGGAGCCTTTCCATAACTAATTTAATTCTACTAACAAAAGGATCAAAAAAAAAAAAAAAGGGATTTATATGTTGCATATATTTGGAAAATCCAAAAAATTATTAGAAGAAAAAAAAAATATATATATATATATATATATATATATATAAATTTTTTTAAAAAATGTACAAATATATCTTTTAGTTTTAGCTATTAATTGCTTGATTTAATTGATTAATCCCTCGTCCATGACTTAGACTACTTTTGCCCTTCGGGGACAAGGAAGTAAGAAACTACTTGATAGATACTACTTATAGATGTTTGCTCACACGGAACCTGGGTGTTGTGAATATCCTCTCTTTATTGTGTGAGATTTCGTCTCTCACACATGAAATTAATAGATAAGTGTCCGAGCGGTATATTTGATTCTGCTGGGTGCGTATGTTTCCCGACTCGATGTGAAATTGATGAAACGATATTCAGTCCCAGACATTTATTAAACACATACTGATGATGGGACACAATACAACTATCTACATAACATACAAATACAGTAAGTCTTTTTACAACATCTTGGATAAGAGCAAGGTTTTGTCGCGTCCGTTCTCCGGACAATCTCCGTCGCAAGTCCCCTTTTTGCTTCTTCTCTTCCCACGCCTCTCCCCGCCCCTCCAAGACCCCTTCGGCCGAGGTCGGAGGTCAAGCGGTTTCTAAATTCGCTTCCGGTTCACGACACTGGGTAAAAGGCCCCTCCGGGGCCTAACGGCCCGCCCAAAATCTAGGTTATGATGATGATGTTCTGTTACGCTTCTTTCGTGAACCTCTTTTTACAGGCTCACGCCAAGACTCTCGTAAGAGGGTCTAATACTTTAAAGCAAATTGGCTCCGGCCTTTTTCTCTTCTTTAAATATGAAGAATTCAATCTCAATAAAACAACCGCTACCTCGTCCCTAACAAGTAACCCCTTTCAGTCTTTTTACAGAAATCCTTCGAAGGAACCTATTTTTAAATTGTTTCAACTTAAAACAAAACATTATTACAATCGAAAGAACCAACTCAGGACTGCTGTGTCTTGGTTCAAATCTTTAGAACACAAGTTTTAAATCGGACAAAAACTATTTAATGGGAAAGAGAGAAAGACCAATCGACATACATTTCTGCCATCTCAAAAGTCGCGTACTATCCTTTTTTTTTTCGAACGTTTATTTAACAAATTTACTTTTGAATTCGTATTTTTTTCCCTGTGAAAAGTAAGTTAAAAAGAACTTTTATTTATTCATATTTCTAAATGACGAAAAAGTATAGGAACTATAAGTTTGGAAAAGAAGAAGCTGAGTAATAGAATTTGAAAAAAGGAATACAAAAACCAAAATCTAAAATATATCTGATTTTTCATGAAAAGGTAAAATTTAAGTAACCTTAACTTCCGTTTTTTTTTTTGCAAAAACTGAGAAATTTCTCGAAATGCTAACTGATTCAAAACTAAAGTATTTTAGAGGTATGCAAGCTTCCATTCAAATTACATGAGCTACATTTATATTGATGTATTCCTTGTACTTAGTCCAAAATACCGATTTATTCATACATCTGCGTAAAGAATAGATTCATCACTAGCATTTTTGCAAATACTGTCAGCTTGAAATACTTTTAAATTGCTATCAAAAACTTATTTCAAAACATTACACCAAAATTTTTATGCAGAGCAACTTTTGCGTTGTGTTATGCGGTCATAATGTAGTTCATTTGTATTCATTGTTTTAAGCTAAGGGACCGTCCATAAATGATATCACGCTTTTTCCCATATATTTGACCTTACTTCTCCACTGTGTTACAATATGTCACACTTCAACGGACCCCTTACCCCCTTTGTCGCATGTCACGCTATGTTGCATAAGCATGATGTCACACTTCTTGTTATCCCCTTGTCACAATTTGTCACAATTTCACGAGCCCCCTCCCCCCTCGAAGCGTGACATCATTTATGATTGATCCCTAAATGAACGGCAGAAAGATTGGTTGATTGATACCAAAGTTCCCTGTAATTGAATTCTACGGCACATAGCGCAAAAAATGGCGAAACGTTTCCCTTTTCGTAACAATGAATTTCTGAGGCCTCTTTTACGTGATAATATGAAACAATGTGTAGGGAAAAAATCCGATAATGAAGACAGAAAATCCATATCTGCGAACAGATTTACCCAGATAGATTCTCGATAAATCGAAGCTGGACAGATCTCGGAAGTGCAGACCGCACATTAGATCAACAACTCGGAAAACATAGTTTTCTTATGAGAAAAAAAAATCCCTAATATAAATTAATTTATTGTAATTTTTCCAGTTAGGGAAAGAAATTATAATGTTTAAACGTTGAAATTATTTAAATTAATGCAAAAATTTTTGAGAATTTAAGAAAACGAAATGAAAATATGAAATAAATTTTTAATTCAGTGTAACCTTGCTAATGTAAAAAAATTAGAGATCGTACAAATTTTAGCGAACTGTAAAAAAATAATTGCACGTAATTAAGGCGCAAATGAGCACTAAAATGCAGACATATGTTCCACACCTTCTCTGCAGTATCTGGAGAACAATTATTAAAGAACCATGTTTACGCTGTGTCCACATGTAGATTAATTTATTGTTCCGTTTTTTCTTTTACGTTAGCAATTAAAAATTCTGCTATTACGATATCATTTTCACGAACACCTTTCCTAGGGCGAACCCCTTATCCTTTCATGATATTTAGTTTTCCTGAAATATACCAAAAGAAGCAATGTAAGTAAATTTAGGTAAACCATTTCGGTTTTCAATCCTAATTTCAACGAGAAATATATCTGCTGGAAGTATATCTGTCAGGAAAAGGAGTATAAGCACACTGAAACTTTTCGTTCTAGTCAAAATGAACTTCAAAATGATTTAATTTTCTCCTCTCTAAGGCTCGATGCAATATTCACTTTAATCGCATTAAACGGCTGTCTGCTCGGTATTTCTCAAAATGAACTGAATGAACTTTTACGCGTATCAAACGCCTCTGGTGTTTTGCGCAATTGATTTCGCTCTTTAAATTTATTCACTGTTCTCATCACGTTGTCTGTAATTGTGTTTTCACGCTCTTTCGTCACCAAATATCCAAATAATCTCGGCAATATGGGAAGTCAACTTCAAGGGGAAAGTCTAAGTAATTAGAGAAGTAGAAAACTTAAGGAACATGTTTTAGTATTTTGATTTTTCAAAATATTCCGCCTCTTGAGAAATTCCTCTTTTCGAAACACTGACACTGCCAAGATGTGTTCTTTCATTACTACTCTTTTCTAAACAAAAACATTAATTTTTGTGCGCAATATAATGTTGACTTCAGGCAGGGTGGCATAGTGGTAACCAACTCTAACTGCAGCCATACTAGATCTACCGTGAGATTCCTATAGACTACCCCAATACTAGGGGCGCGGCTACAGCGCTATCCTCCTTCGAGCCTCCCATAAACTTTCTGACACTTGACAAGGAGCACCGGCCATAAGGGCTGGGCTGGCAGAGCGTTGCCGACCTGCTGTACCGTCCCGGGGTCACAGTCCTACTACAAAGTAAGCCTTACGTCACCCGGAACGGATGTGCTATTTTAGTCACCTCCTATGACACGCATAGCTACGTTGGGGCTATTCTTCCCCGGCCACCACTCAGGGGAAAGGGTGGCACAGTGGTAAGGCGCGGAGCTCGTACGCTCAAAATCTGAGGGTCGAGCCTGGCTGAGTGTGTGGATTTTCAAGATGCAGTAAATCGTCTGCGCCCATGTCGTATGGTTGTGCGGCATGTAAAATATCCTTTGAGTAGACATTTGGCTTGGATGTTCTCTGCTAAATTAAATTCCTGGAGCAATTTCGCATCAACAGAGTCCGGGTACTCGCCCTATCATGTGGAGAAACTGGACGTCTAAAACGTCATGCGGCGATGGTGCCACACTCATGGTGGTGCCGCTGAAAGAGATGGTGCCAATCTCTCTGGAACACACTAGGTCTGCAACTGGCAGAAGTCAACAGCAGCCCATTAGAAAGGCAATTGTAAGCTATCTTACACCTGAATGATTACTCGAATCCAAATATCACATGTTTATTGACTGTAAAACTTTGTGTTCATTCATTGGTCGTTTACCCTTTTGTTATACCACTATTTATTTGCCGACCCAAAAGAACCTGAATCAATGTCATGTAAAATTTATGAAATTTTTTTACATAACTTACATACATGAGGAAAAATGACTTTACTGTCATGCCGTCTGATGCTACATATATAAAAAAATATTATTTAAAAAAAAAATGAACTTGTGTTTTAGCTTTCATCCACTAGTCATACTACCTTATACTTTGAAATTTGTCTTCTCAGTCGCTATAAATGCTATATAAAACTCAAATTATGTGAAAAGAAATGCCGTTTCCACAAACTACAAATGACCGGCAAAATATTTTGTCGTGATGAAATAATCGGTATAACGGAATACACGCTATCCAAATACCGTTTAAATCGGAACTAAATAGCTATTTCGTTCTACAGATGCTTAGAAATATCGTTACAACAAACTCCAAAAGACGAGAAAATATTTTGTTGCAATGGAATGATGCTTACAATGGAATGCAAGCTATCCTAATGTCGTTTTAAAACAAAAATGAAAAGGTGTTTTAAGGGCGTGGCTTAAGAATGTGTAAACTCTTTTTTTATTTTATTTTATTTTTTAAATCCATCTGCGCCAACCATCTCAAAAACGGAGCGGTTCTTTACAAACGTTGTAGTTTTTATATTTATCGTCAAATTGTTTTCTTTTGGAGTCTTAACTATTGTTGATGGATTTTCCTTTACGTATGAAATGACGAGGGAAAACACATTTGTAACACTGCAACTGCGAGTTTGAAAGTAATTTAATTTTATCATATTTCTCTATGTTTATGAGTGAAAGATAAGTAATGAATATGAGTAAAAAAATCTTTTGCCCTTAAGCTTAGACTTGGACACCACCTGAAATTCTTATTTTCAGAAAATTTTATTTTGCAAGAAAACTTGTACCCTCTCAGTGCCTACCGTCCCCTTTTATGAAAAGTCATTTACTTACTTATTTGTTTATTTATTTATTTAATTGGGTATATTAAAACCATATTTTACGCAATTATTTTCTTTTATTTTTCATCATTTCAAACAATATTTTTTTTAAATATTTTAAGTAAAAGAAAAGTTGGTATTTAATGGGTTTAAAAGAGCTTTACATATGCGCCTCTATGTACTATATTGTTAAAGTGTATACGATATTCTAGAAATATGAGTTTGTAGTTTTTGTCTCAAGATTGCGTCAAATGCTAATGTTATGAGGCATTTTCAACAAAAGAATGAAACCATATTTTTTGCTAGTTTTTTCTTTCATTTACCACCATTTCTAACGATATATTATTAAAGAGTTAAGTAAACGAAAAGTTGGTTTTAATGGGTTTCGTTAGGTCACTGAAGATACGATTAAATATCTTCTAAAAATTAAAGGTCTAACAGCATTCAATACCGCAACATAGTTGGATATCTCTACGTGGAAGTAGCAAAAGACATTCAATGCTCTTAGACTTCATGAGGTTCTCCCCAGATGAGGGGATTTGTTTGTACGCTAAATTACGAAATGTTTCCCCAATCGCAAATTTGATTCTCTGCTAACATATACTGACACTTATTCCATCACTTCTTCTGAGTAAGATAAACTGCCCACCGTTTTCGTACTAAGTAAATAAAAGCGGAAGTGGCGAGGATTCCTTGCTGTTGGGGAAATAAATGCAAGTGAGAAATATTCTAAATCTTCCATTAAAAAGAGAATGTTCTGCAAGTGAATACACATTAGGGAATGATTAAAGTGTAGTACAAAGCGTTTTTCTGTAAATTAGTTTAAGTGCAATGTACTTTTCTTCAACTGTATTGCAGATTTTTTCCCTTTTAAAATCAGCCTTCTTTCACGAGGCCTTAGCAACTAGGAATATGTATTGCACAGTCAAAAGTTTTCAGAACTAAAAACATTTTCCCACTTAAAAAAGAAAAAAATAACATTTTTATTAAAAGCAACCACTGAAATGATAAATTATATTTTCCTAAAAATGGTCCCATCAATTTTATGCCGAAGAATTTAAACATTTTGAAAGCAGTGATGTTATGCACAGAAAAAGAAACATTATTTGTTTGGTATTAGGGAATTGAGTATAAAATATTCCTTGACTCTACTGGAAAGTGATCAGTAACAGTGACCGGATTGTAAAATATTCAGTCCGACGATCTTTTCGCGAAAATAATCGTCAAATAAAGCAAACATAAAGTGCAAACATTTTATGTAGCAAAACTTCATTTTAATAATATTCCTGTTTTAGTGCATGGAATGTGTAAAAACAGTGATATCCTTGTAAAAGAAGAAGATCAGAAGTTTACCTATTTCAGCTCATTAAAAAAGAAACTTGTGGAAAATAAAGAGTGGAATAATGTGTCCTAAAGCAATTTTTGTCTATCAATAAATGTTTTATTTTCTTTACTACCAGTAACATTTTGTAACACTACTATATATAATGTAACAAATGTAATGCTTCAGTGGCGGAAATATTCTGAATCATCATTCATGTAAGAGTCTCTTGAAATTTTTCCACCCGGGTGGGGCAATTAGTGACCACACGAACGAGAACAAAAAAGCGCACGAAAAAATGTGAGAGAGACCAAAAGCAAGTGGTGTGTGTTACAACTTCATAGGAATGAATGGCAGTTTGAGAGCAAAATTCCAGTCTCCAAAGCAGTTTTTAGAGAAACTCAAATATGGCAACGGACTGCAAAATTGCAGTCGTCATAACAAAAGTATGAGTTGCCAAATGCAAATAACGCCCGCTAAATTCAATTCTTTCGAAAATAAGATTGTTGTAATGCTTCTTAGGTTTTTAAAATTCAAGCTTCTTAACTAATGCTAATTTTTTGTTTCAATTTTTGAGCAATGAAAAGGATTCAAACGTAAAAATTGGCTACCTCAGCTGCAATTTTAAATAATCAAATCCAGAATGAAAAATATAGCTGATTGGAGGATAAAAATATATACTGCAGCTGAAAAAAAATCCGGTTAAACTAAAACAAAAAAGTTCATTTGCGCGAATTGGGAACTTGTAAAACAGTCTTTCCTCCCATTTGTTCTTATTAAACTAGTGGGTTTAAGTGTTTAAAAGGCATTTGGTGCATTCCTCGGTAACTGACGCAATATTCGGAAGCAAAAAGTTAACTTAAAATAATTAGAATAAGTAAATAATATAAAATAGTTTGTTTTACTGTCTTATACAGTTTCATTAATACGGCCTTATTTGAAACCCTGTTGTTCTACTCGTAATGAGAAAAAATTATAAAAAAACTACAGTAACTGACGCAACATGAAATCGACACATGTACTGGAAAATTCAAAAATCTGTGAATTATGAACTTGTGAGAAGAAAATTTTTATTTAAATGAAAAATTAATGCATGCTTAAAAAGATGTACACTTGCGTTATTCTTTGGTGTCGGGCAAATTATTTATGCATACAAAAAATAATAGTAACTGAAGCAAAACAAAAGAAATACGGGCTTCTAATATTCATCTTCTGACAGCCAAATTGTTTATTGTGAAGAAGCTTTTTCTCAGAAGGGAGTAGGAAGAGTGCTTGTAAATAACTGCTGTATCCCAAAAAACATAAGAAAGTAATACTTGTTAAAATTTTTAATTTTAATGTTAGCCAAAGATGTCCACTTTTACATGGAATTCACCTCTTCACGCCTCACTCTAAGGGCATGGTTACGTTGTTGTTTGTCCTTGCAGATTCCGTTCAGTTACTACTGTTTTATTTTAAGATTTCTCAGACCAATAAAATTAACAAATTCCTTTTACCTTGAAAAAGCCATTCGCTGTAATTACTATACTATATAGGTGTAGGGAAATAAAAATAAACAAAACATTTATTTAAAAAATTATGAAACAATAAAATATAACTGTTAACGTGCGTACATGGATATTAGTTCTTAAAAAGGTATATTATATAATTAGTGTAGTACGGGGAATTCATACAGTGCACACACACACATCAGCTCGTTTTTTCTTGTGTGTATGTGTGTGATAACGACGTACAGATTTAAAAATTACTTAAAATACATTTCTTTTCTTGCTATAAATTTTACATGCATTTTTCAGTATTTTTTTCGATAAAAATTTTATAATATTGTACGATGTACTTAACAAATGCGATATATTTTCAGAAATTAGGACCCTAAGCTTTCTTTTAAAATGGCGCCCACGAAACTCAAAAGCCATAAATATTCTTAGCTCCGCCGAATCGTTATTAATATTACTCGATTTAGACGAAGGCTTCGGTGAATGTTTTTCTCAAAATTTTACCTTATGCACAACACATCTGGGAGCAAAAAAGAAAATTTCCATAGACGAGTTAATGGGAAAGTTTCTTTCGGGAAGCTTTTTAATGGGATTTGTTTAATTCCAACGATATTCTTCTTTGACGACGTTGTTGTATCCAGACAAAGCCTCATTTTAGAAAAGAAATTAAAAGTTTCCTGGTCTTAACCTATAAGACAATTAGCGGGCATGCAAAAACTCCATGAAAGGATTTTCTTCGTTGAAGTCGATAGGCCGGTCTTAAAATTTCTCATAAATATTTATGATTTCTAAAGAAAGGTGCTTAGCTTTAAATTACTTTAATTACAAAAAAAGTCCCCGTTAAAATGAATGTGGACGACATATAAAAACATAGAGTTAATTTTAATTGTATGGTCTTCATGCCTTTTTGAAAGAGAAAAGTAATAAGACCATGAAATAATATATTTCTTTCTTCTTCTTCTTTTCCACATTTCAAAACGGCTTTTTAACGCTGGGTGAGTACATCTGAGAAAATTCCCCACCTTGTAATTGAGAAGATTACTTTTAAATAGGCTATGCTACTAAAAATATCTTTTTCTTTAACATTCATTTTCCCGCTCAAATTTTAAATGATTAGTTCATATAATAAATTCCCTATACCTTGAATCGAGTGTTTATTTGTCGAGTGCGTATTTGTCATCAATTAGTCGAGTGCGTATTTATCATCAGTTCTAATTTAAAAAATTAGTTTAATTTACTGAAAAAAGTAAATTAAATATATATGCAGACTTTTATAAAAATATATTGAAGTTTTTATTAAAAAAAAACTCCTCTATCTTTTAATAGCTTAGCGATGTAAAGGGTTTAAATATTATAAAATATTTCACACAGTCTGAATTCTTATTCTATGAATTATGAGAAATTCGACTATGTCTGGTAAATCAGGATAGTTGTGGTTGGTTATTTATTACTATGAAATTGCAATGTGCAGTAAATGCGTCATTTAGATTTAAATTTTCTATTAAAGTATCTACATTACTAGGAAACTGACAAAAATATTTTTTAAACCAAAGAAATAAATCTTTTTCCTAAAAAAACATTTATTGTACACAAGTACATACAACTACCGTTCAATGAATAAAGCATTCATTGGGTAATCTACAAGTTGAACATTCAAGGCAGCTTCATTTTTTAGGGAAATTTAGATTTGAGCATTAAATAATATGTTTATTCCTCAGTTGTAAGATTTTGCTGCATACAAAATATAAGGACTTTATTTCAGAATTTGAGTACATTCACATTTTAAGCAGCGATATATATAACAAATAAAGCATTTTTATCAATGCACAGTGGGACAAAACATTATTTGACACAAGTTAAGCAAGAAAACATAGATGAGGCCGGCACTTAGAAGCACAGAGGCGTAAGTGACAAAATTGAAAATTTTGAGATAAATAGTGCAAATGATAGAGAAAGATATTGTGGACAGCATTTGATAAGAGATGTTAGCAATAGCTGTGTAACAGTTGTTCCTCCCCGATGCGATTTAGAAAAAAAGTAACATTAATCTCTTCAGACCCCAGAACTAAGCACAAACAATTTTGACGCTAATTTTTTGGTTCTCTAATTTAAAAAAGGGTTACAGAGCGAAATAACTAATTATTTTTTAAATTTTAATTAATAATTAGTTTAAATAATAAATAATCCCCAATATCCATGCTTTCCATGTTTAAAACGAAGTAAACTATCTGTTGATTAATTTCAAAAGCAATTGGGTGTTTTAGCTTTTAAATTGCAAACAGTTGTTAATAAACAGCATTTTTAAATATACCTAATTGGGTACACTTGGAATTAAGAGGTTGAAAGTCCTCAGAAGATCCAAACTTAGAACGCGTTTTACTCAAAATCGTTTTGAGGTCACTTACATCGCTTTGCTTCTCACTGCCTCATGTTTTTTTACTGTGCTGTTCTTAAGTTTTTCTCTCAGCCAACTCTCTCGCGGTTCACAGTTCACACAAAATTCCTGGAACAATTATTTGTCAACACTTTTAAATATTGAAGTACTGTCAAAATTACAAATAATACATTTCTTGCTAAGAGAGAAAATAAATGTTTCATCCTACTCGAAGTACTGACAAAATAAAAAGTTATTCTTTGTTTAAGAGCATCTGCGTCCTGAATTATTTACGCTCTACGTTAAAAAGCAAAATAAGGTAAATATGCGGGCATTGGCATGAAAAATTAAGGAGTGTTCCGTTGTATAATTGATTAACTTTCATGTATGCTAATTAAATATTAACAGATATGACTGACGTTAATTTCTCTACCAGTTACCCTTTTAGAACAAAGACGACACATTATCTAATGCACAAGACTTAGAGCCTGGTATTCTAGTGGTTAAGTCAACGGACTTCCACCTAGTAGGGCACGGGTTCGATACTCGCTGAAGACCCAGTGGACCCCACTAACTCGCCCCGTGCGCAAGCAATCCCAAGGCAAGAAATCCCTTCCTACATGATCTCTCTAAGATTAAAAACAGAACCGAACAATTTAGCCCTTTAACTACGGGTACCGTCAATAGACGATTCGGCGGAATTTTCCTGTGGTACGGGTAACGTCATTAAGCGACTTGATGGAATTTTTGCTGAAAATGTAGGTTTCAGAATAAAAAGTTGACCAAATGGAAATGCATTTGTTCTTTACATTACAAGTAATAATTTATTCAATTGAAAATGGCAAAATTAGAAGTGCAGAAGGAGGTATTGACCACCCCCTTTTGATACAGTGTGCCGCCGATTTGCAAGCAAAAAAAGCTACATCTCATAGGAATTTTGAACTTGAACAAAAAATTTCCAATCAACGTCTCAAAAAATCGCCATTGCTCGAAATGAGGCGTCTACGACTAATGTTGATTGGAACTCTCCAGTTTTGCATTTTCATGTAAGAAACTCATGACATATACATAAGAAATAGATCTGTCGCCATTTATGAAATTTTTGGATTTTTTTTTTTTTTTTTTGGCGTTCAGACAAACAGATTTGTGAATATATTCCGGTAGTTAAAGGATTAAACAGTGGCCCAGATACTGTTTCAAAAAACCTAGTTATCTAATTTGCTTCTTGTTCTTACAAGGCATTTTTTTTTTAACATTTTGAAACTGGTACCTTTCCATTTATTTATTTTTTTGGAAAGTAACAAATATAGAGTTATATTACTTCAAATGAGGTCCTTTCAGTTATTCTTATCCAATCTCCTTATAGAAAAAACTCTTCATCGTATTCTTAAATACTTTTCAAAGATAAATCGCACAGTGGACCAGTCGGTAGAAGCTCGGTTCCCGCAGATCACCGAAAGTGAAGCAACATTGACTGAGGTCAGTGGTTTGGGAGGGGGACAACCTCTCGCGGCTGGTTGCTTTGGGACCGTGTACGCTAAGGGAAGCTGGTGCATGTTAAATCCGTCGTGGCTCCAGTGTCCTCCAAGAGAAACGATATCTCTGGGAGTGCCAACCCCGGGTGACGGTCTCTCAGCTGGGAGCTGGTTCAAAAAAATTTAAAGACCTCTCAAAAGGGGCGGAAGTTGGATTCCTGCCTATGAGGGCCCCTTTAGACAGGAGCAGCGCACCCATTCTTCTTTGCGCTAGGGTTCGACAACAAGAAATGATAAATCAATCATTTGATTCTGGTGCATTAAGATCCGGCGGAAAACAGCCAGTTATTATTAATACTTATTACAACTATTTTATTCAAAGTCCGAAAGGTTGAGTCTTAGGATGCGTGATCTATAGCCATAACTCACTATGGTTGAAGCGCGTCAAGAAGCTCGATCATACCAATCAACTAGAGACGCAATTCAATTGAATTTCATCACATTTTCAGAGTGAAATAAGACGCAGTAACGACCACACAATGGAACTAAACCTAACCCACAAAAACACTGCTTGCACTTTCGTATTGCAGAGATCCGCGGAATTCGAATACGTATCTTCAAAATGGTATAAAAGTAACTAAAATCTTCGGATTCTTGTTTGTGGTTCCATCATTTCATTCCTCTGATATCGCTTTTCCCCATATGAAAAAGGCGATATCCTGAAAAAAGAAAAGTCCATTATTATTACAACTCACTAAATAGTAATCAATATTAGTGAAAGAAATTCAAATGCAGAGTCATTTTCTTAAAATAACTTTAAAGGTGTATCTTCTTTTGAAATTATTGACTAGTTCAAGAATTATAAAGTTTGTTCATTGTGCACAAATCTGAGCTAAGCGAAAACAATTCGGCAGCATTTTTTAAACGATGAAAAGTTTTAAAATGGTATTCCGCAGAAATACTTTTACGCGATCCAACATTTATACGATCGAAAGGAATATCCATTTTAAATGCTTTCATTGACTTGCTAAGTATCAACTTAAAAAAGGGAATAGTTGGAGTGAAGTTCCTTGAAGAGTTTAGTAACGTTTTTAATTAGAAATTCCCAAGAATTTTAGTGTGCCGTCGGTGTTTATGTTATCGATTGTAAAAAGAGTGGGATAATCTTACACGTACAAGTATTTTAGTGTGCCGTCGGTGTTTATGTGATGGATAGTAAAAGAGTGGAATAAGAGTGGTAGAAGCTCTTAAAAGAGTGGAATAAGAGTTTCGGTGTTCGCATCGCAGAACACCGAAAGTGAAGCAACATTGACTGAGGTAAGTGGTTTGGGAGGGGGACAACCTCTCGCGGCTGGTTGCTTTGGGACCGTGTACGCTAAAGGGAGCTGGTGCACGTTAAATCCGTCGTGGCTCCAGTGTCCTTCAAACGAAATGATACAACCATGCATGTGAACTTTTTGGAAATAAACTTTTACAGGCAAAGCAAAATTTAACGTTGAAGGTTAAGAAATTCCAAATTTTTATAAGTATTTACTACCAAGCATGATTTGTTAGGATAGTTTTTTTTTTTTTTCATAAATTTGAAAGAAAAAAGTATATTTAAAAACTACTTTTGTCGAAATTTTTGTCTTTAAACAATGAAAAAACGAAAAATCATTACCTTTTTTTTTTTTTTTTTTTTTTTTTTTTTTTGTATAAGAAGAAGTTTTCCGCCCTGGAGAAATTGCGGAAAATAGTTTTCTAGGTTTTATTGCAGCTGTCATTTTAAATTTCAGCATAATAGCAAAACAGTGACGGAAATGCACCAAAAGCAAATGTATTCTGCATTATTCATTAATAGTTAGGTAAAATTTGGAACATTTTCATTCCCCCCCCCCTTTTTTTTTGTTGTTGTTGTTGAATTTGGCGCCATCTCTCCTGGCTTTACCTTAATGATGATAAATAAATGATCTTATAGTAATTAATAAAAGCTGGATATTTTGAAGTAAAATGTTTATACGCATAAAATTGGAGAATGGATATGTTATAAGTTGTTTTTCAAGTATACACAAGTATGCTCTAGGTACTTCAATTTATTAATTTAGCAACATGAGCCCCCCCCCCCCAAAAAAAAATGAAATAAAAAGAAGAAAATGTTCAGCAATTTAAACGATTTTGTCCCATTTAAAATATAAGAGCTAAGTGGTCAAAATATTTATGTTTTTATATATTTCAACCATGAAAAAATTTAAAAACATCCCAGTGAATTTGCAGAATTGGCCCAGATAGATATCCGAATAGTGTTCAAAAGAGGTTTTATTATTATTTTTTTTAATTTATTTTCATTTTATTTTTCATTATTGTTATTTTTTAAATTTTTTTTTAAATTCTTTTTTTCGTTCCTTTTTCTTTCTGTATTTTGTTCTTATTCAATTTTATTTCATTCTTATTATTTATTTACTTAACAACTTAACGGTCACATAATTTTTAAGAAAATAACAACAAAAGCGGCTATCTCTTTTCCAGAAAAACTATTAAAAAATGCTTAATCTCGAGTTATACTATAAATAGTTTGATACTATCATCTAGTATGTAAGACAAGAAATAAATAACTTTTCGGGATTGAGGGGAGGATTTTTTAAAATGTTTTGGTGCGCTAGTTTGGAACATTCCAGCCCGTGATTTTGACGGGCACGAGAGGAAGGGGTTAAATTTTATGCATTTGTTTCTTTTTCAGTTTCGAAAGCAAACTTTTATTAAAAATGAGATTTTTTAACCGAGTAACTAACAAAAATACAGAATTTCTTTCTCTTTCAAATATTTAGCTAATCAAGAAAATCAGTTAAACATATACAGAGTCAGTTGTGTTCCAGTAACTTGGTTCTGAAGAAGATAACCGATCGAAGGTGATGGGAGTTTTAGAGGATGAAGAGGTGGGGGCTGTTTTCCTCGCATTAGAGCTTCTCTGACGGGAAAAAACGTTTTACAGAGTTTCTTCATTTTTAAGGACTAATAAGAGGGCTAAAACTTGGGAGTTCGTTAACAATTTTCGAAAGCGTCATGTGCTAAAGTTGATTTGTATTTGTAATGATAATTAAGTGCTTTGTGGTTTTTGTATCGGGATAGAAGCATATCAGTTAAAACCGGTTAGTGTGCGATTTTGCTCTAATTACAACACCACGCAACTGACTTCCTATTTCCGAGAGGAGGTTGCGAAATAGGTGAATTTTGCGGAACTAATTAGAACTTTTTTTATTAATTAGTTATTATTGGTAGTTTTTAAAGCATTGTATATTTTTTTATAATCAATACGAAAAAAATTTATAATTTGCTTTCTTTTATGGGGGGGGGGGGGAGATATCTGAGACAATTCGAGAATTCTTTAGCAGATATTACAGTCAAACTCCGCTATAACGAACCCTCAACGGACCAACTTCAGAGATCGCTATAACCGAGGGTTTACAACATCCGATTTTGCAAAAAGAGTGTTAAGTGACTAAGATACTTCTATATAATAAATATATTTCTAACAATCAGGGTAGAGGAGTAAAATATTAACTTTAAATATGGTTTTTAATAATAAACATACAAATATAAAAATTTATCTTATTATTATTTAACATTGGAAGAATAGGCGCGGAATGGGCCTTGAACAGGAGGATTTTGGAGAAAAGATGGGGAATCATTGTAAAAGATAGTGTTTGTCTAGACTAGAACACAAATGGCAAGGAATGTTGATGAGATAAATCGTATAAGACTTAAAATTTCGGGATTGCTACAACCGATTTTTCGGTGATCGTTATAAGCGAGTGAAAATGCGTTAATGACATAGGGTTTCAGTTGGGACCATTTGAAAGATTCGTTACGATCGGGATATCTTTATATCCCGGGTTCGCTATAGCAAGGTTCGACTGTACAAAAGTGCCAAGCATTTATGCTGTTGGAAATTCTATTCCTCCATTATTAATTTTACTATTACAATTGTGAAATCAACAACATATGTTTCTGTTTTACTATTAGCCGACGAAATGCCATCACATTCATTGAACTTTCTAGGGAACATGGGACGATTATATTTGGTTTCCCACCTCACTTAATTCCCAGACTGCAGCTCTATGTCGTGAGTTTCATTCGGACATAAATTACGCTTTATACTTAAGAAGTAAATACTTAGTTTAGAAATCATTCTGAAAAAGCTGTCACACACTTTCAGATTTTCTCAATGTTCGCTGTAATTTTATCACAACAGCTACTGTGTAAAAGTTTCTGACATTTCTCAAGCCGGCAATACAGATTACATTGTGCAACAAGGAAAAATGTCCTTCAGATGAAAATGTTTGTTTCTTATGTATTTTTGGCTGAAAATTAAGAATCTGCAATTAGTTTTTGCCTATCACTTGCCATTTTCCCAAAATTCCACATTTTAGATTTCTACGTATTTTCTGGAAAAATGTGCATATTTTCGTAATGTATCGATTTAAATAATTATAAATTATACATTTCTCATTGACAGTGAGATCGTTGAATAAAGGCGTTTTGTAGACTATTTTGCGGAGAACGAAAAAATATGCTGCTGTGATGTGAATGTAATATTTCAAGCATTAGAACATGAGCACAATTCAGCAGAGCAGCGCTTGTTATCAGTGCTCCTCCATCTAAGTATTTTTTTTCCTATTCATTCCTGTAGCATATTATCCAAACATAAAGAAAATTTCAAAATTATGAGTGGCAAAAACATATCAAATGAGCCACTTGTAAATCTACAATGTACCCTTTGTCCACAATTGCATAATTAAACTTGGTTTACCGAAATATTTCTAAAAGCTTCGGATAGAGAAGGAGTGGCTTTCTTGTATCTCAGGAACAAATTTAAAAATTTAAGTGAGGCAAAAGTAATAGAAAATATTTTTATTGGCCCACAACTTAAGGAAGTCCTTTCATGATGAAGATATGAAAACAAACAGTCAGAAACCGAAAAATCAGCCTGGCTGGCCTTGTAATCAGTGTGCTTACATTTCCTTGGAAATGAAAAAACTGAAAACTACGATGATCTTGTTGATGACAAGATAAAATGCTTTTGTATTATAAGTTGCCATATGTCATTAAAACTACACTTTTTGGACTCCTGTATGGACTTCTTTCCTCAAAAACTTGACGCAATTAATGGTAAGGATGGAGAAAAGTTTCATCAGGACATGTCTGTGTTTAAAAAGCGTTTCAGCGGTCTAATCTGTTATCAGGGCACACCAACAGAGGCCAACAAGATGAAACGTCCAAAAAAAAAATCATTTTAGTGTTTGTGCTCTTTCAATAAGTAATCATCAGTTACATTTTTCTATAACCAAATTGTAAAAATATTAGAAGTGGGTCTCCAGAAAAAACGGTACGTGATGGACCATTTTGGTTTGGATATTTGAATCAAACACCTTTTTTTATAGAGAATCACATATTTTCATCTAAAGGACAAAAAGAAGTTCAAATTTGTTGCACAGTATTATCACATGATTTATTCAAACCAGTCAGTGTTTCTTAATGTCACAAATATTAGTAAGGTTTTGAATCGATTTTCCTTACACTGCCGTGCTAAGCACAAAACTCGTATCTGCACTTCTTAGAAAAATTAAGTTATTGTCACCAGGTAATTTTAGCAACCTATTAACCATCCGGCATCTAGGGTGGCGACCGTAGGACGAAGGGGGGGGGGGGGGAAGGAGGTAAGCAAAGTGAGAAGAACATCAGATTTTTGGACTTTGTTGTTGATGTTTTGTAATGTCCGCGTTGTGTTCAAAAAATGTAAATTGTTTTGTGCTAGATTATACTATGAATAAATGCGCTGGAACTGAATTTTTTTGAAGTTGAGCCTTGTACCGATAAAGTCATTTCGGTCAATAAAAAAAAAATGATTTGAACGGGGTACCCGCGGAATGTTCTACATTGTTATAGCACTGAAGGCCTCATCTAACCTCGGTTTATTATACCTCCATGTCCTCTCGTCCCTCGCTTTCTTCTTCGGCCGAAAGAATCCGAGCGCCGACTGAATTCCAGACTGTGAAGTGGATGCGGGGGATGACGTCCGGGGAAGGTGGCTCCTCCCCCTCCGACGTTTCCGCCTGGTGTCAGTGGGCCTGTCGGGGGTTCTCCGGCGTCTCTCGCGGCACAGGCAGACGATGGATGCGCTGCCTAGGAGCTCGATCAGTTCGATAATGGAGACGACAGACACGCCGAGATACAGCCCCAGACAGCCTCCCAGGTCAGCCAGCAGTTTGGGTAACTGGAAGGATGAATTCATCCGCATTCAAACAAAAGTCACATAGTCCACAAAATACATTTGACGAACTCTTGCAGTCTATTAAAACAATTTTTTAAAGATACAGCGTAACTCCTCCTAACGGACCCCCCACTAGCAAAGCCTTGAGCTAAAAAAACCTCTTTTGTGGACATCCCTCTATTACGGACAAATATGTTTTGTCCCCCTGGGGTATGCTACTTTTTTATGTGTTTATTTTTATTATTATAAACCAACGTTTTCAACCAGGGTTTCCGGACCTATAAGGTTCCGCAGTGTATTGATAATGAGATAATTATTACTATCAAGAAATCAAACGCATTAGTTAAACTAGTTCTCCTTGTAGTAAAAAATAAAAATATATTAATAACTTCAATGGCGATTCACAATGCAAGGTGAATTATTTTTAATACAACCTGCTATTTATACTAAATTTTGAGACTTTTAGCATTTGTACACATTTAAAGACTTTTAATTTAGAAAGTAATTAAGTAATTCAATCTCGCATGAAAGAATAAAACTAAGGTAGAATTTTGAATTTTGTCACATCATAATACTTTCTTCATACTGCTTCATAAAAAAGTTGACCATTTTTGCATTCATTTCTGTAAAAGTACAGGAGGTAAACTTAGTGTTTCTTTAAATTTACGAAGAAATTGTTTTAACTCAAATAATCAATCTTGATAGCAGTTTCTCCATAAAATTCTTGCTTTTCTTAACTTACAGAGGGAGATTTGTTAAGCTACTTAAATTTAAACACTTGAGACTTGTAACTACCAGTTTAGTTTAAAACGAATGTTTAAATAAAAGCTTGAGAGCTGTAACTACCACTTTAAAAAATGTCGACAGTGTCTTAGCCACTGTTGCCGCTTAATTTATCTTCCACTCTGGTAGTTTCCGATTTTGGATATTCTTGATTTTAAGTCCCTGTTATTTTACGTCCGACTGCGGAAAATGAGAATCCGAAAGGAAAATTCATGGACGTTAGGAGCACTTGGAAATTGTCAAAAGGACTCCGTAAGAGGTTGGGAAGCTCTGTCATAAAACAATTATGAAATTGAAAAGGCACATGCGGAAATCTACTGTAGGAGTTATGCGCTTGTAAAATAATTTCTATTATTTTTCATAACGTTTCATGGGGAGCTAGCAACATGAGACCTTTTTTAATCTCTATTGTGATTTAAAATGTTTTTAATATCTTTCATGCATTATCATTTACGGTGACAACTTTTAAAAAATTGATTTGGAAAATAAAATCTAGGAAACTTACGTTTTTTTTTTTTTTATAAGCAATTTCTAAAATGCAAACTCTTCCACAAAAATGGTCGAAAAAAAAGTCACAATATTTTCTGGGATTCAGTACTTCAAATACAAAACTTTTATGCATATGTAAGCCAAAAAACTCCTTAGGAGAAAAATAAAAACTGAAATAACGCAAAAAAAAAACAACTAAAATATGTGTATTTGTAGTTCCCTTTAATGTTTTAAGCACTTAAGCTATCTCCTAAGTATGTAGTTTTTCAGGAACATGCGCTGTGTGTGGGGGGGGGGGGGATATCAGCATCATAACTACAAAACTAAAAAAGACTTTTCATTCTGAATAGCATTGAATACATAAAACAATTCGGGAGAAAACAACAAAATGTTTACTTAGAAACATTCTGAAGAAAGTGCAATTGCCCTTTCATTGTCTCATTTTAATTTCAGTGAAAACGCCACAGCAAATTTCGCTCCTGGTTCATCATATAAACATTGTTTTACACAAATGAAAAAAAAAAGAAATAAACCAATCTTTTTTTTTCTTTAATAGTTGATTAGTTTTGATTCACTGCTTAGTTCACGTTCGATGCATCAACAAATATTGCTTCCAACTTTCTGAAACTTTTAATGATACCTTCTGGAAGCATTTTTAAATGCATAACCTCATTATTTCCGAACAACTTAGTGTTAAAATAAAAAATTTAAAATAAATTATGAGTTAAGCTATGTTAATATGAAATTCAAAAGAGAAAAAGAAAACGAATACAATGTAGGTATACTCAGCTCCGGCTAATCATATTTCTGAGAATGAATAAAAATAATAGAGTGACATTCTGAGAGTGAATGAAAACAGGAAGTTTCGTCAAAAACTTATACTAGCCTACATGCCCCTTCTGCACCAAATTCAAATTTATAATCTAGCTATCTCTCTTCGTTTCTCATTTAGCTTTAGTTCTTGATTACTTTAAATATACCTTAGTCGACGCTCAATAGATATTCATTCATTTATTCATTCACTCACTCATTCATTTCTTTATTTTTATTTATAACGATATTTTTACAATACGTTAAGTTCTTCTGTTTCTTTTTTTTTCCGACTTTTACGAGAAAATAGGCTAGAAAATAACAGTAATTCCTGATATTTATTATAGAGCTCATAACTATGCATCTCCAACTGTACGTCTTAAACATACGTTAATAAAAATTTTCCTAAATCAATACAAGTGTAGAGTGTAGAAAAATTAATGATTATCAAAAAATGTTAATATTCACAAAATGATTTGTTAGCAGTTAAACTAAAGTTATGTAGTAAATTAGGTTTTTTAACCTCACGCAATTTTATACGATTTGTCAACAAAATTTTAGTTTATACTTCTGAAAGTACAGAGGAGCTTCAAATTTTGTGATAATCGGAACAAATGTTTAGGAGAAAACATTTACTAATTTAGTGTTTCGTGTAATAAAGGAAACAAAACTTATAATTCACATTCAGAATTTGAATATTGTAAACATATTACGCATGTGAAGAAGAACTTTTTTGAAAGCGATTGTCATTTTCAGCAACAATGTAATGCTAAAATTCAATTTTATCGAAAAGTTATTTCAATGTTACCAATATTAGTATAGAAGGAAATTGCATTCATTCACTGCCTTGGAAGTTTTTATGCTGCTATAGAGAAATGAAGGAAGGAGAACTCAATTATTCCAAAAGTATGAGGTCCCGAAAAAAAAGCCGGCATTGAATAGCAATCTGATGCTTTAGTTCACATGTGAAATTATCCAGCAATATTAAGTTATTAAGATAATAATATTTTTGGAGAGCTCTTTGATGACAGTTACAAAATATTCATCAATAGACTACGTTCGGAAAATATGGCAGTTCATTATTAGACAGTTCATTTAGCAAAAACTGAATTTTAAAAATTTCTTTAGAAAGAAAAGAAAAAACAATATTTTTCTACTCACCGTGTAGCTATATCTTTCTTCTATGGACATATAAATCATTTCTTCCATATACAAATGAATTCTTAAAAGATTTTCACTACGAAAGAAATACAAGCAATTAAAAGCAGTAGAATGAATGAATACGCATATTAAAAAGTAAGTCATTAATATGTATTTACTTGTTTATATAGTTATATGACAAACGCGTTTTGCGCGCCATCACACGGCAGCAACAAACTTTAAGCAGACGAGCTAGAACTTTCATCCATCGAACAACTCATTCGATTCTCTGCTTGCGAATCACGCTTATTAAATGTCTCCTTAGAAGTGCATTGTATAATTATAGTATAGTGTAGAACAGTGCATATAAAATGTGTTAAGAAATCAAAGGTGTATTTTTATGATGCTTTGCTTCTCCTTCTTATCTAAACCCCCTTTTAAATTATTCACAATCATTGATATCGAGAAACTGCTCAGAATCAGACATTACATTTCATAAATGGTGTAGGAATAATGAAACTGTTTGCAAAAGAACCTAAAAATGTAAATGAAATGATTTTTCAGCAGTTTGTAAACTAAATATCGAATTTACACATTTCACAACATACCTCTTTTTTTCAGACAGACAGAAAATAGTCCTTGCCGCAAGAAACGTCAAAATGCCACAACAAACGTCAAGAAACTTCAAATTCACGCTGAATCTTAACACACTATTCTTTTTGAAGTTTTGAAGGCACTACTCACTATACTTAAAATAAATGGGCCATCTATCCAAGAAGTGCATAAACTCATTTTCAACAAACGGACAGCACTGAATACCGCTTCAAGTAGAAAATATGCTGATGTCAACATTTTATTATAAAAATTAAAATTAAATTCTAGTTAAGTTGAGTAAGTTTACCTGTACGCATTGAAATACTTTAATTTCCGACTACTTTAAAATAAAAACCAAAAAATATCAAAAAAACTAATGAACTATTTAAAAAAATAAGATGTATACATTTGTTTTGCAATTATTTAAAAACTTACTATGGTAAAAGCAACTACTCACTCAGAAAACTAACATCCCTGAAGCGTATACAGTAAAACCTGTAAAGTTGACCACCTTTGTAAGTTTACCACCTATCTAAGTTAACCACCTATTCTAAGTTGACCACTAAAATACTGCACCGCATGTGGTTAATTTACACTGGTTTCACTGAATAAGTGAAAATTCATTAATTAAAGTCCGTAACCTCATCTTTCGTTTATCTGCTAAACGTTAACTGCTATCGAAAAGTTAAATTATCGTGTCGTAAGAAACGCTAGGCAATAAAGGAGATAAACTAACGTAGGTAATCCTCTGCGTTCTCAGAACTAACTAATTCATGAAGTTTTTTGACATTTACAAGTCATGCTAAACTTGTCTCCATACATTCTGACATCGTGCAAAAGCATGTCACTATTGAGTCGTCTAGTTTCAAAACCATCTGCATCCAAAAAATGAAATTTTTCACAGCGAGCAAAAAACTCTTAAGAGAAAATATGTTTAAGAAATTCTAAATGTTAGAGAATCAAGGATTTTCTAGCTAAAAGCATTGGGATAGGCTTTTAGCATGCTGAAATTTTAGCACAAAAATAATTTTTACTTGGAAGATATTTGGAGGTAAAAGGTGGATGTATCTGGTTTTGAAACTAGACGACTCTGTTGTAAAATGTGATAAACAAATAAAATAAAAACAGAGCGGTCTTTTTAGCTGCAATGTAAGAAACATTAAAATTAAAATAAATACACAATTAGGATCTCCATTTGCCCTTATTTATGTGGACATGTATGTATTTTGACCATGACGCTGTGTGTTTTCACACATTTTTTGGAAACTCGGTTTTGTCCGCATTTTCAAAGAGAATTTAAAAATTTTTCACTCTGCATTCTTGTTGGTTATTGATTGTCAACTATATACTAAAGTCCAACTATAAATTTCAGAATTTTTGAGTCGATTGTAATATTTTACTTCCATAATTAATTTTTTTATTCTCGTTCCCGTAAAAGTTTTTAAAAATGGAAAAATATGGAAGACTTAATGTATCGTGACAATATCGTTAAAACAAAAACAAAAATCAAAGGTCAAAAATTAGTTAAGTAATTAAATAAAGATTTAAAAAATGAAATATGAAAGTAGGTTTTTGACATCGGGAAAATGTGTTTCCGTGTGTCTGTTTGTCGGTCTCTCGGTCTGTCCCCCTCCCCAATAACTTTTGAACTAATGATTCGATTCGAACAAAACTTTTTCATTCGAAAGGTCTCGGCGAGGACACCTCATTCCCATATTTTAGTTTTTGATTTCAACAATTTTTCGTTCAATTTTGAACAACTCAAAAAATCTTAACATTAGCGCATATACGGAATTTTGGAAAAGGAATTTCGAAACGAGCCTACTTTCCAATGAAGCAATTCGATCTTGAATTTTTAACAATGTTTGTCCATACAGTATTTTTGGAACCTCAGGGTTATTGTTTATAGATTACATACATAAGATTTTGAGATTTTTCTGTTGTTTACTAAATGTTCATGTCTTTAATGAGTTGATTGTGTGCAATAAAGAAAGGCGTCCACAGTTTGATATTTTGAAAAAATATGTTACATATACTAAATATTTTACCGAAAACTATCTGGAGTTAAAATTTTTCACTAATTGACAAATTACAATGACACCCCCAGAAAAGTATCACTCAGTGCGAGCCGCAGCCCCTCCCCGCCCCATACAGTGACGCTACTAGTTTTAATACAATTATCTCATTAGAGCATAATTATTCTCACCTGAAAAATGTGTCATTGACGAAGTCTGTCTCCTCCTCTTCGTCAACAGATGCCATGTCCATAAGTCCAGCAGCTTGAGGAATCCTGGTCCATTGTTCCCAGGAGCGGTTCATGACATACTGCTGGTGACTTAAATTCGGCCAATCAGATTTCGACAGCGTAATCTCGTACCGGACAGATCTAGTGAATAAACACATTGAAGGCATCATTGTACAGACATTATAAATATTTTTAAGTTACTCTTCTTACTTTTTGTAAGCATTATAAACATTCTACATATACACTGATGGAAAAAAAAATCCCAACACCAAGAAGGAGTTGTGCTAGCGAAACGAAATTTGGCAGGCGTGTTTATACATCTGAAAGATGACGTCGATTCAAATTTTGTGCTCGGCGCATCAGTGTGACGCTATTAGCGACACACGGAAGATGCAAATCAGGTTTGCTTTAAATACGCGCCGTAACGTTCCTGAACGTTGTTTAGCGTCGAGATTTGATGTAGTGAGTTGATGTTAGTCCACAGTGCCTTTAAGAAGACGACGAAGTCATTATCAACAGCTCACTGAGTTTGAGCGAGGTCGTGTAATAGGCCTACGAGAAGGTGGGTTTTCTTTCCGCGATATTGCAGAAAGGCTTGGCAGGAATGCATCCACTGTGCATGAATGTTGGAAGCAGTGGTCAAGAGAAGGCACTGCCTCAAGAAGAACGAGTTCCGGGCGGCCACGTGGCACTAATGAGAGGGAAAACCGCCGTGTTCGGCGTATGGCCGTAGCGAGTCGTACTGTGTCTGCAGCGGAAATTCGAGCAGCAGTTGGCACCACAGTAACACAACGAACTGTTACCAATCGGTTACTTCAAAGACAGCTCCGAGACAGACGTCCTGTAGCGTGCATTGCACTAACGCCAAACCACTGCCGTTTGAGACGTCAGTGGTGTCATGCTCATTGGAGGACGGAGTGGAGGTCTGTTGTGTTTTCTGATGAAAGCCGGTTCTGCCTTTTTGTCAGTGATGGCCGTGTGTTGGTTAGGAGGAGGCCAGGTGAGCGGCTGCAGCCATCCTGTCTGCGGCCTAGACACACTGGACCTACACCTGGAGTTATGGTCTGGGGAGCAATTTCTTATGGCAGCAGAAGCACTCTCGTGGTTATCCCACGCACCCTGACAGCAAATGTGTATGTCAGTCTGGTGATTCAACCTGTTGTTCTGATTTTCATGAGTAGCATTCCAGGAGGTGTTTTCCAACAGGATAACGCTCGACCTCATACTGCTGTTGTAACCTAACATGCTCTACAGGGTGTCGACATGGTGCCTTGGCCTGCCAGATCACTAGATCTGTCTTCAATTGAGCACGTATGGGACATCATTGGACGACAACTCCAGCGTCATCCACAACCAGCATTAACCGTCCCTGTATTGATCGACCAAGTGCAACAGGCATGGAACTCCATCCCACAAACGGACATCCACCACCTGTATGATTCAATGCATGCACGTTTGTATGCGTGCATTCAAAATTCTGGCGGTTACACCGGTTATTAATGTACCTGTATTTCACTTCTGCAATGTCTCTTCTCGGGCTTAAATTAACCTGTGATCTTGAAATTGTAATCAATTACGTACGTTACCTATATAAATGTATTGCTGAAATTTCATTACTCTACAATAATTATTTCTTGGTGTTGGGATTTTTTTTTCCATCAGTGTATTTTATGTATTAGTGTAAATAAATAGGCCAGTATTGACCTAACCGAAAAAGGAAATAATTTTTGATTATTTGCTATTATTCTATTGAAATCTCACTAAATGGAAGATCAGTCGAACTCATTTATAATGACACCAATTTTAACGACCGTCCGCTGTAACTCAATAAATCGCTTATCTTGGCATTTCACCATAGAAAATAATGTTAAATCACCTCGTTTTTAGCATCATTCGAAAGCTTAAATGGGTACTTCTGTATGAACGTCGTTTTTCCCCGCTATTCCAATTTATATTTTATCGTTTTTCAATTCGAATTCTAAGAACTTATTTTGAAAGAAAGTTGTCATTGCTCTACAACTGTCGTTCGCGTCCCACTTCCAGTTTGTACAACTAGATTCATATTGCGGAGCCACTAATCTTCCCTGTTCACTTTCCGGCTCCCGCGTCTCAACAAATTTAAGCCTATAAAATTCAAAATTCAGAAAAAATGGGTGCATGTAAAACTGGAATACATTTGGCAAACTAGTGAAGAAATAACGAACTCTGATAACTTCCAAGAAATCAGCATGTATGCAGCAGCAACAAGAATTCAAATGTATAAAGCATTGTCAGCGGCTCAGACTAAGCCCCTGATGGCATACTCACTACTTTTCTCCTCCAGCATCCTTCCCTGTTAGCATTAGGCCTTAGGGATATTCTCCGCAGGGCGCGAGGCAGTAGGGTCCACGTATTTTACATGCAGGTACCCCTAAGTGTACATGGTGGGTCTTCAGAAGGTCGAGTATCGAACCCCTTACCTTCCGGTCGGAAATCTGACATCCTAACCACTAGGCTACCACGGCCTGCGTACTTACTACTGCACAACATTCGAACGCTTTAAAAATAGAATCTGGATTTCACGAAATCAAACAAAACGAATAATCTACTAATGACAACATTTTCGTTAGCGAAATTTACTCGGAGAAAATTACAGAAAATGATGGACTTCGAAATAATATTTGTAAGTCTGCTAGAACTAGGCTTCTACAGTAAAACTAAAATAAAATTCTCATTACTACTACAATGCCGTGCTTCATAAAGTTTATGCAAATCAGTTTACTTGTATAAAAGTTCTCATTTACCCAGTTAAGATATTTTTATTGTCTTATAGGGGCCTCAGTGGCTGAGCGGTCTAATGTACTGGTTTCGGTGCCTCCCTGCGCGGAGTGAAAGAGGCGTGGGTTCGACTCCCACTTTCCCCTGTTTGTATTTCCTTCTTTGTATATTAAAATTTGTTGTGCTGTTTTGTTCTATCTGTCATATTAGACGAGAGTTTGAGGCATATCCTTGAGAATACCAAATAAACTCGAATATTTATGTGACCTGAAATGGTCGTAAACTAACAATATTGTGTTACAGTATTTAATTCGATTTGTAAATTCTAGAACCAGCACCGTATAAAACGTCATCTCAGTTTTAACGGCTGGGCACCCTTCAATGCCGTTATAACCGAGATGACCATAATTAGCAAGTTCTTTGAACACGCAATCCACACAAACCATCCTGTTTAACCCGTTACAGATATACCGCCTAGACGAAGACCTTTTTGCAATATACAATGAATGAACAATGTATATGTATTCTAATATTCCTGGCACACCTTTTCAAATAAATGCTCCTAAAATACTATTTCGTAAAAAAGGGAAAAGAAAATGACCATTAATTTACCTACAAGCTGGTCGGCAGACGTCGTCACAAACATTTCCGTTTTCACTAAAATTCCTGTACACTTGCGATCGGCAAGTTGCTAAGTGAAAAAGTACAAATTAAACACAAAGATTCAAAAAAAAGCTTTTTGTTTTCCAAAAAATATACAAAAGCTAAAAATGAAGAATAATCAGGGAATCAGCAGCTATATAGGTGGATGCTTTCATATTTTATTCATTGATGTAACTATTTTTTTATAATTATAAAAAACTACTAATAATTCAAACCCATAATATACAGTTAAAAAGTGATACGGGACAACACTTGCTCAAAAAGTGACTGTTTCATAACACTTTAAGCGTTATAAAACAGTCGCTTTTTGAGCAAGTGTTGTCACGTATCACTTTTCAACTGTATATATGGGTTTGAATTTAACAGTCTGCAACTCAGAAAATGTCATTTCATTAGCCCCAAAAACAGTCAAACCGGTAACATACTTGAAATTTTTTACTAAAAGCATTTTTTTTCTTCAATATGGATACTCGTTTTTTAGCTTGAAAAGTTGCATAATAGCAAACAAACAAGTTGGAATTTTATTCCCAAATGAGACATTTAGAAGCAAAGGGATTTAAGTGACAAAATTGAAAATTTGGAGATAACCAATGCAAATGAAAGGGAAAGCACTATTCTATATTGGGGCAAGAGATGGTAGTGTTTCTAACAGGTGCTCCGCAACAACCTGATTTAGAAAAAATTAACATTAAAGGTCCCATGAGATCTACACTTTGAACGCGTTTTTCTCGGAATCGTTTTTTGGTCACTTACATCCCTTTGCTTCTCACTGATTTAAATGATCGATTTGAATTCTCAAAAACAAGTAGTGGGAATTCCCTTTTAGGCTCCCCAAAAAGGAATCCTCATTTTTGTACTGAAAAAGGCGGAGTTACCTTCAACAATTTAGATGTGTTGAAGGAAACATAAAATCAACGTAGATATTATTCTTCAAAATATTACTAAAATATACCCGTTAAATATGATATTGAAAAAATAAGAAATTAAATTTGATATTATTCATTAAAATATCACTGTTATTACTCTTATTCAATACAGTATAGAAGAAAATTTAAAAATGAATTGGACATTATTCATTAAAATAGTATTATAATTAAATTAATTAATACGATATTTAAAGAGGAACTGAACTTGATATTTTTCATTAAAATATTACTATGATTCACTTATTAAATACAATATTTTTTTTAAATAGCAAGTTTTATCACTATTGAAAAAAAAATTAAAATCGTGTTTTGACACTTTTAGGGGAAAAGAGAATTCCGCGTTGAAAATCAAAACATTTATGTAGGATGAATTAGCTTTTCATTTACTTATTTTTGTACCTGATTATTCATATTTAAACAAATCATTATAATTGAGGATGATCTAGTATGCATCGATCATCGTTATGCAGCTGCTGAAATTTCGACTGCTGTTGTTTTAACCAAAGTGACAAATAAACTTCCCAAAGATTACAGAATTAACTGACAGCACTTAACAGAGAATATTAATCAATGCATCATCTTCACTAATAGAGACCACCTGCGAAAAATGTTCACTCAGTCTTCACCCCATTTCTAATCCGTCTTGATTAACCTAAATACAAGGACTGCCTTTATGTCTGCATAAAATTCGGCCACCTGCACAATCTAGATTAATTCTAGATTTCTTCTTCACAAATAAAGAAAGTCAGAATCCTTATAAAGTTACAAACATTTTTTGATTCGTAGTTATAAATGCAAAACATTGCAAGCAAAAACTTCAGATTAGATTATTGAATTTAAGTTTTACTTAAACTTTAAGAGGACAGCTTTATTAGTTTCATAACCAAACGTACTATGAATTAATCTTTTGACTCCGAACCAAAAATTTTTCATTCTCTCTGATTTTCTGAGAAAATAGCTTCAATTATTAATGCAAAGTTTTGCCTATATTAAGGGGAGTCGGCACCTTGAGACCATTTTTTTCCTATATGGTGTTTTTATTTACAATTTTCGTCACATGTCATGGAATATCACTTCATAGAAATTTAATATAAAAAAACTGTATTTCTTAAATATAATTTGAAAATTTTAATTTTTAAAACGAAATTTAGCAATTTTTAAAAATGCATCTTCTTTTTTAAAAATTGGCGTAAAGTCTCAAAATTTTTTTATTGATTCATTACTCATAAAGCAAAACTTTTACGCTTTGAATTCTTTATAAGCCATACACTTTTTAAGAAAAAGAATAAAAACTGAAGTAACGCAGAAAAAACAACGAAAAATTCAGAAAACCTATAAAAAGTTATCATAAAAAGTAAAGCATAAATTTGTTAGGTATAGTTTCAAGACCATGTGAGGAAAAAATCCACATTGTAGATACAAATTTAAAAAAGCCTTTACATTTTAATTGAGATGAAATGCGCAAAAAACAAAGCGAGAGAAAACAGCATTTTAAGCTTTCGGCTTGCAAAAACTTAAATGCTTTCTTTATCAAAATTTCAAGTAAGGATTTTTTTTTCAGTTACAGTCACAATGAAATTGCTTCTTCTCGCTTATTTCATTTAAAAAAATAAACACATGGCTTATATTCAGCACAGTTTCGGTTTCGGAATGAAAAGGTGGGAAATCACACCGTGTACTAAAATCAATGATAAATCAATAAATATTGCTTCAATTTTTCTGAAACTTTCAGGGAGCATTTTTAAAGATTTATTTTACAACTTAAGCCAATAAAAAAAATGCCGGTTGTTTTCGACATTTGAATTCTTCCCAAATGAAAAGTGGCAAAAAAAAAGAATCACAACCGCTTTTTCTATTGCAAAAATAACAAGTTGCTTTAAATCTTCATTAGAGATTTTAGTAGAATACTTTTAAATTTTAGAAGAATGTTTTTAAGAATAAAATAAGAAAAGTAAATATTACCAATATTTTACATTGATGTGGTTGAACAGTATCGACGATAATGCATATCTTTGAATATATGCGCTAAAACTCAATAAATATACAGGTTGGTTATAATTAAACTTCCCCTTTTCAGGGCTTCCTACAGCTAAACTGTTCAACGGATTTACACAAAACCAGTATGTGGACTGTACAAGAGATGTGCCCAAGGGATCATGAAGAAAACCAAAGTTCTAAAAATGGCAGCTAGGGGCGCTTTTTAGTCTTATAGCAGGGTTTTAACGTATTAAATGACCAGTACGGAATAAAAATAATAATATCAATATCTATGAAATGAGAAAAATTCATTTCATGATAACCTAAACTTATTATTTTTCTTTTGGCACACAGATGAACTGTTATAGCTGTCTTTACTTTCATTTTAAATGGCAAGATGATAGGATATGGACAGAAAAGTGTACAATAAATGTTGATGTTATTATTTTTATTCCTTATTGGTCATTTCCTACGTTAAAACCATGTCATGAGGTTAACCAGCGCCCCTAGCGGCCATTTTTAGATCTTTTTGTTCATGATTCTTTGAGCTCATCTCGTGTATAATCCACATACCAACTTTGGTGTCAATCCGTTCAACGGTTTTAGCTGTAGGATGGCCCTGAATAGGAGAAATTTAATTATAACCACTCTGTACATGTAAAAATATTTCTGTCTAAATAGTTTTACATGTTTTTAATTCAAAAGTAGATAGATCAGTTTCTAATTGAAGACTGAGAAAATACAAGGGAGCAGATTCTTATTTTCTGATACAAACGCCTTTAACTGATGTTTTGAGTCGGGTATTAAGTGCAATAAAGCAAAAAATTCGCTGTGCGCTTAAATTCGTGAGATCATGCTGTGACGACTTGGAAACCGTTTGGGAATAGTTCATGATTTGATCATGATCCATTGCAAGTCGAGAAAAGTCCAAGAACTCATTACTATTGATCTGCAAACCATGGCATAAACAAAGATTACCGAGTTTAGCTATAATTGACACGGAAAATAGTGTAGCTTACAATGTTGCTTGTTGCATGGGTTGCAAAATTTCCAGCCAGTGTTGTCCTTAGCAGATCTCGGTTGTTCATCTAAGCAGCCACAGGTTGAGAATAATATGGTGTTCTCACACAAAGTGTTGCAATGCTAAAAAAAAGAGGGGAAATTATTTACCAAAGGTCAGTTACCGAAGGGGGGGGGGGTCATTCATAAATAATGTCACGCCTCGAAAGGGGGATGAAGGGAGATTCGAGAAATTGACAGGGGAAGGGGCCTGGGTTACAAGAAGTATGACATCATACATTTTGGTTTCAATAAAAACATTTAAAATCAGCAAATGAAGTTTATTTTTAGTGTTTTCTTAATTTTTAAAATTTTCAGTAAAAAGTTAAAAATTTGAAAATGAATCTTATTAGGCATTTGCACTTTTACGATAAAATTAGCGCGGGTGTTTTTTTTTTTCAGAACTCAAACAATTAATATTTTTACTACTATGTACTAATTATCTTTTTTGGTATAACCCTTAATCTCATTTTATACAAATTAAGTACAAAAATAGTCATTATTATTGTTATGCTCACAAATATCATTAAAAGTTTAAAAATAAAATTTGAAGTATGACCTATAATGTAGTGTTTTGTCTATGAACTGCAAGCATATAAGCTTATGTAATACAGCGTGACGTGTGACAAACGAGGGTAGGGGGGAATGTTGAAGTGTGACATTTTGTGACAAAAGAAAGGAGGGGTCAAACATATTGAAAAAAGTGTGACATCCTTTATGAACGGTCCCTAATGAGATTTAGCTAAATAATCACAATTATCTGAAAACAACTACAACTTTCGATTCTATTCATTTGAGTATGAATGATGAATGTGTTTTTAAAAAATCCAAAATCCCATGGATATAAATAGATTATTGCACTACTTCTTGTTAAATCCAATTTCAAAAATGTCTGATAAGATACTTCTAAATGCACATACTTAATAATTGAGAAATTTGTTCCATGAAATATTTAGCAATCATTAAGAAATTGCTCGGAATTACTAAATTGCTTTAAAACATTGAGCATTACGCGCAAAAATGGCTTTATATTGCCTTTATGGTATTATTTATACAAAATGACTTTATAATTCTAATTTCAAAAGCTTTGTAAATTAATTTATTAATTTTTAACAGCTCAAAATTGCCTTGAGAAACACAACTCAATTCGTAATAAACATTAACAATTCGCGGAGTAACGATGCCTTAAATTATTTATGTGCATGGAAATACATGTTTAAAACATTTTACTTTCTGTCTTTGTTTTAAATCTACTTCATTGAAAAGAATAAGTAATGACAGTTTAATAAACAACGAAATTTTCGTTTTTTTTTTATTATTATTTATAAGAATTTCAAGAATAAATATTTGGATTACGAAAAAGCTAATCAGCATACAAGTTCTAACGTACTTATTCTTTTAATTCCTAATTAGTCGTACCAAAATATTTTTACCGTCAATTGTAAAGCTTCAAATTTTATCGTTCTCTTATTGACCCTGCTTAATTATTTAATTCATTGTATAATATTGCCTAAGTTTTGACATTATCCATAGATTTATAGAAATTACTAATGAAGAGATACAATTTGCTTTATAAAATGTACTACGAATAAAGTTTTCGTGATAAATGATCAAAACGTTTTAATAATTAATCGCTCTCATGGTGTTACCAGGAAAAAAGTTATCATGACTTTTTTCTCCCCTGATTGAAATTCTTGATCAAAACTTGTTGCTCCCTACAGCTATGTAAGCGTACAAATTTAAAGATATTTTAAATCCCTATCCTTGACAGTTCTTATTGTGCATAATTTTCATCATGCACATCATCATCATCCGTTCGACCTTGCAATGTGTAGACCATGGCTTTCTTAGAAGAAAGAACACACACATACTTTTGTGTATGTGTCTTAAGTCTGAAAGTGTTTAGTCATATTTATGTAGAGTTGTCAACTTTCTACGTTTTCAATGCATTGATTGCAAATTTTTGTAAACATATTGATTTCAAGTAGCAGCATTTTACATGAATTAATGTTTTTGTCATTTGCATCTAGAAGCTCCCTGTCGCATTGAAAAAGGGATTCCAAGCAATCCCGAAACATATGTCTGCATTTTATTGCTCATTTGTGCTTTAAATTAACGTGTAATTTTATTATTATTGTTTACTTGCACAAAGTTAAATTATTTTTATCATTAGTAAATTGTTTTCAGTGCATTTTATACGCAAAAATATCATGTTCATTTGTAACTTAGATTATTAATATTATTTTTCCTTCTCTTTTTTTTCTTTTTTGAGAAAATATACACGCATTCTTACATTTGTGTAATTTTCTTTCATAAAGTTAGTTATGTGCTTTACTTTTCGAGCGAAACATCATAGATTCTTCCATTAATTTAGCTTGGTGGATAATGTTGATGCAATAAAATGAACGGATGAAATACAATTCATTGAAGGAAGTCAGCATTTCAAAAAAAGTAAGCTCTGAAAGAATGGATGAAAAATTAAAACATAATTGAATTTAAAAAATCGATAAGATGATTTTGTACTTACTTCGTAAGTGTATTCGTTATTGGAGAGGTCAAATTCCAAGCCAAGAAGCTGTAAATGTTCGATGAGCTTGGAATCAAAAAATGTTTCAGAGCACGTGCCTTCCTTCCCAGGAAGAAGACGACTTACTCGCTGGAAGAAAAGATATGAGTATAAATGTACTATGACGGGATAAAAAATAAAACTACAGCAACATTAGCCCCAAATTCTGATGAAGCTGAGTCTTTTCCTGTGATTTTGGGAGTGTTTCATTACTTTTCAATTTGATCATCTACATTTTAGAATTGACCTCAAACATGATCACAATCAGGAGGGAAAAAGAGAATCTTGAGATTGTTTTAAATTTCTCTTTGCACTTAAGTAATATTTTCTGAAAAGTATGCTTCAACAAATTTTTAAAAAGTACGTAGCTTGTTGTAGATCATTTTGCTTCTCAAAAGCTAATTTTACGTATCTCTAAATTTACACAAATCAACTCCAAATGCGGTTTGACTGAGCTTGAAAATTCAAAACGTGCGATCAAAGTATTGACACTTTTACGCAAGAGCAATTTAGCAATCGAAGAAACGTATTTTTAAAAATTAGTATGGTACACTATTATAACCGACTTTCAAATGGACGACGGTTATCAATTCATACTGTATGTATGCTTCTGTTTTTTTCTTTTCTTTTTTAGTTTGTCTAACTTCTCACTGAATGAGCCGACTTTTGATGATTCTTTGTTTAATTGGTCAAAGGTGGTCTCCCGTAGGTCCCGTACCTCCATTTGACTATATTTGACAATTCAGAAAAAGTTATGTGCAAAAATTTAGTTTTTTTTCCATCCATAACTTTTGATTAAGTGAACCAATTTTAATTATTTCTTTTTAACCGACTTCACAAAGAAATTAGGTTATACATTCGTACTGTATGTATGTCTTTTCTTTTTTGTTTGTTTTTCCACTCATAACTTCTCACCCGATGAACCGATTTTCATGATTTTTTTTTTTAATCGATCGAGGGTGGCTTCTCATACGTCCCGTACCTTCGTTTGACCATATTCGATAGTTAGAAGAAAAAGTTATGGGCAGAAATATAGTGAATTTTTTTTTCTTTTTGCTTTTTTTTTTTTTGCTTTTTCATCCATAACTTTTGACTAAATGAACCGATTTTGATTATTTTTTCATTAACCGATAGAGGCTCGTTTAACTCAAATATCGCACTTCAATTTGACTACATTTGTTATTTAGAAAAAACGTTGCTGGTGAAAAATAAGTATTTTTAATTTCAATTGGAAAGGCTTGGCTTGATTCTTGTTGGGAAAACTATTAATAATTATAAAAGTCATTGCTAAAAAAAAAATTCGTTGCAGTTCAGTATTAATATTAAAAACAATTATACCAAGAGTTTGACTGAAGTCTTCTCACAGGCAAAAATTAAATCCAATCAGTTTGTTTGGTAAAATTGACTTCAAAACGGAATTTATCATGCAAGTGATTAATTTTTAAGGTCCAATCACTCAAAGAAGGTTTTCCCTTTGATATGGGTTTTTAAAAATAGAGAGTATTTATATAAAAAATGTATTTACACTAAAAAGAATAAAATAAAAATACTTTTTAGAAAAAAATAGAACCGACTTCAAATTATAATTTGCACTAAAAAGTGAAAAATAAATTAATTCTTTACACACTATCGATGCGACTTTTAAAGATAGTTTTATGTACCAATATGAACACCATGTGTTCATATTGGAACTGTTGCTGATTCTGGGTAATTTATATTTGTAATTGATTCATGATTACAAAAGTATCTGTCCTAATTTTGCACCGACTTCTAGAACTATGTTTCAAAGTCACAAAAGAATTAATTAATTTTTTACTTTTTAGCATAATTTATAATTTGAAGTCGGTTCTACTTTTTTTCTAAAAATTACTTTATTAAAATAGATAGACTGTCTTTTAAAGATCGTACATCGATTTGACTACAATTGTTCGTTAGAAAGAAGGTTGTGGATGAAAAAAAAGGGCATTTTTCTTTTAATTGGAAAGGCTTGTCTTGATATTTCTTTATTGAGTAAATTACTTATAAATATAAAACCCATTGTTAAAAAGAGTTGCCGTTAAGCAGTAAAATAAAAGCAATTATAATAAGAGTTTGTGTGAAGGCTTCTCTGAAATAAAAATTAAATTCTTTCAGTCCGCTTGCTATAGTGGCTTTTTAAAATCAACTTAAAAATGGAATTTATCACACAAATGATTAGTTTTTAGTGCCAGTCACAAAAGTGGCTGTTCTCTTTGATATGCTTTCTTTTCAAATAGAATATTCATATCAAAAATGTATTTACACTAAAAAAGAATAAAATAAAATAATTTTTGGGAAAAAAAATAGAACCGGCAACAAATTAAAAATTGCACTAAAAAGTAAAAAATAAATTCATTCTTTAAACAACATCTATATGATTTCTAAACGTAATTTATGAAGTCGGTGCAAAATTATGATAGACAAAATCGTTTGTAATAACTTAAAAACATCTGTAATTAATTACAAATATTAATGGCCCAGAGTTTGTGACACTTTCAGTATAAAGTAATGCATGGTGCAACAGTGTCACAAAGTTCCCTTCTGTTTTTATAAACTCACCCTTCTGACTCCAATATGCGCGCTTCTTCCTGGGCTGACAACGATGCCTCCCCTCTTCAAAGTCGGGAAAGTAAACTGCGGATGGACCAGCAATCGAACGCCGAATTCTGAAGAAATCAAGTTCCAATACTCTTCTCGCTCAATATTCAAAGTCAATCGGATTCCTGAAAAGTAAAAACAGCGCATGCAATTACCTGTAACCCTTATCAGTATTTAGAGCCCCTATATAGACAGGCCGACGCATCTGCCATTTTGGATCAGAGCACTTGTTCTACACTGTAAAAATGTGCTTAGTGTTACTGAACACCATATTTGATGTAAATTGGCAACTTTCATGTGCTGAGAAACATAATACTGTCTATATTTTTTAAGACAGACAATTAAAAGAATTTAAAATACATTTTAAAAAATGAATAATTTTTAACTTTACACCAATTGAACACCAAAAATGGTGTTCAGTAACACCAAAAAGGGAGGCAGCAAAAGGCAACATTTTTAGTGCACCATTATCCATTCTTTCATGCATCGACTTTTGGCCATGATTTATTCTCTCTGGCATTTTAACTTTGGGTCAGTCCTTGTGAAATCATCCAGAAAAGGGGGAAAACGTTGCTCGACATTTTTTATTTTTTTTAATTTTGCCGGTCAATGTATTATTATCTTGAGATCCCAAAACAAGAGTTTAAACGTTTTTTAATTCTTGAAATATTTTATTACAGCCATTTTCAAGTCTCATTTGCAGTGGTTATTCATGAAAATACAGTTTTACATAAAGATATTTATAACTTTTTTAATTTCTGAATATTTCAAAAGGATTTAAAACCACTAAATTCCGTAAGAAATGAGAAAGTTTTTGCTTTCGGTTTATTTTTTTGATGCATTTTTAAAAAAATAAATCACTATGGATAGTTGCTTCACAGGTGGTGCGACAAAAAGAATCTCGTTTACCTTGTATGTTACTTCTGCTTGTCTGCGATCAAAATTCGCTAACTAGATATTATAGCTTGCAGCCAGATACAATACCATTATTGATGTTAGGGTTGTTGATGTAAAATAATTGTGGAATTTTTAAATTTTTATTATAGAATCAAAACAGGAAACTAATGAAACAATGAATACTTATATGAAATCAAAATTATTCTATTCAATTTATCTGCTTAACTACCAGTTTTTAGTGCTGAATCGAAATATATAACAGAAAAATTAATCAATCTAGCAACGTATAGAGCTGAATATTTTTCGTTCCCGTGAAGACTCCCATAAGAGGGTCTAAAACTTAAATAAGCAATTCATCCCCGGTCTTTCCCGCTTCTTTAATTATAAGGAATTCAATCTCAATAAACAACCGCTACCTCGTTCTACCTTACACGTTTCGTCAGTTTATTCAGTTAACACTTTGCTCAGTTTTCAAAAGACAATGGTTATTTTTAAAAAAATCTTCACAGTAGTTTTACAAATCATGGTTGCACAAATTAATGAAATTTAAAATTTTACTGCAACTGTTTTTTTTTTGTTATTGTTTATTTTCTTCACGTAAATGCGTCTATCTTTCGATTTTTTTTTTTTTTTTTTTTTAAATGTATCTATTTTTGCTTTTGTTTTTTTAAGTATTTTTATTCAAAATAAGCTCCTTCGGCTTCAATACATTTGTTACAGTAGTTTAACAACGAATCGAATGCCTGTTCCAGCGTACATTCTGGGACTGCCTCCAAAGCTCGCGTCGAAGTTGTTTGTATAGTGCCAATGTCATCAAAGTAAAAAATAATAGTAAACAAGTGAGGTTTTAGACGATAGTTAAGGAGTTTCACGAATGCTCGATAACACAGATAGCGCCACTATAAGCTTTGTTCCAGCAGTAGTCTTAAAAATTATGTGACACACTGAGTACAAACAGTTTCGACGCGAGCTTTGGAGGCAGTCTTACAACGTGAGCTAGAACAAGAATTCGAATTGTTGTTAAACTGCTGTAAGCTGTAACAAATGTATTGAAGCCGAAAGAGCTTATTTTGAATAAAAATACTTTAAAAAAATATGATTTCTAGTTTTTATTTTATTTTACCACCCTTGTCTTAAAAATTCTTTGACACACTGTGCATTACAAATTCTCTATAATAATAATAATACAGTATCTGAATTAATAAAATATATTATAAATCAAATAAATTTAGAGCTGAAGGCCGATTACTGTTCAGCAGTAACTAATTTCGTTCAAAAATCAAAATATTACTTGTCAAAATGTTTAAGCATATATTTAAAAGAGCAATTCTTGTATATATATATATTGAGTTCTTGAAAATGGCTCTAACAATTTCGACCAATCTTTGTATTTAAACCAGTCTTTGTTTTTTAAGCTGACCTATGTAGGTGTCTTCCCCGAAAAAACGCGATTTTACACAAAAAACGCATTTTTCAAATAACGCAATTGAGGAACTTGTAACAATGAACAAACATCATCCGCTATACATATTTTATTTCAATTGAGATAGCAATACACTGAGTGGCAACACTCAATTTTTAATTTACCTTTTGTTGATTGGAATTTGTTGTTGAAATTTTTTCTTAATGAATAATTCATTAACGTGAGGACTCTCGTAAGAGGGTCCAAAACTTAAAAGCAAATCAGCCCCAGTCTTTCCTCTGCTTTAACCCTTTATCTACTGCATTATGATCTGCAGTATTTTTTTTTTTTTTTTACATAAATAGTTTGTGTGGGAATTTGCACTGCAAAATTAAGGGATTTATATAAATCAAATGCTCAGTCTATAAGAATTTATTTCGTTACAGCTAATAAGCGCCGCAGAGTATTTTAACTGTGAAATTAATTACATACCCTTTTAAATCAAAATATTTCGTCAAATAGTTTTCTAAGTTCTTAACTAGCACATTAAAAAAGAATCAGTGAGTTAATGCTTGAAGTTTACTACTTTTCTGGAACGAAATCCAAAAAAAGGAGCAATCTGAGCAAAATGGCAGTTCAAAACACAGCATCAGTTTCAAAACTATGCTCCTTTCCTCGCTAAAATGCTCTTTATAGCACTCTTACTGACATGTATCCTGAAAAAGTGGAATTCAAAGTGTACCTGCAAAATACCATCAGAATATTGGTAGAAATGGCCTCTGGATAGAATATATACAGAATGGTACTTATAAAGTACCGTTAGTAGATAAAGAGTTTAATATGAAGAATTCAATCTCAATAAACAACCGCTATCTAGAGGTGGAAAGCTATCGATAATCAGCGCTATCAATAGTTATCGATATTTTGAGTTGAAACTATCGATAAATATTGATAGTTTTCGATAGTAAGGAGTTTTGACGTTATTGCTGCATGCGATGCAAATACTGTTCCCCAATATAGCGATATTAGGTAATTTGACACAATGCCAGAAATTGCACGGATCTCTACCTTTTCAACAATGAAAATCCTGATTAAAACTGAATGACGATTGTTTATTTTTTATCATCAAATCATTGAGTGATAAATATGTATTTTTCATTTCCTCTACAGTCGTTAAAAGAACACTTTTTTTAGAAACACATATATTCATTCATTTCCAACTTTTATAATAATGAGAATTTTTTGTCTCCTTTATTATGTGATTCGCATCGTAATATTTTCATTTGAATTTTAAAATTTATTAGACTTAATTTTTAAACAATTTATCGTATAAAATATGTTACCATTTGTTGTTCCACCTTTCTTGACTGACACTTCCCGATTTTCTTTTTTGTCTCGAACAGAAATGGTATGACAAAGGCCAAATACTGGAGATGTAACATTTGAAAGGACAACACGAAAGTTAGTTCTGCAAAAGAATTGGAAGTCATTGGAAATTGACACCGTAATGAATATATATGCACTTATTTACAAATTTAATGAAAAACATTTTTTTACACAGTTTTATCTAACTTGATTTGACACGGAAGTTTGTTACGCGGTTTTGATCACTATTACTGCATAAAACATCCCCAAACTTTGCACACAAGCTAATCTTCCCGATGACAATACAATATTCCATCCGTTTTATAAGTTATTATAACGGTAATTATGAAAAGAAATTAATAATTTTGGCTCTGAGGAAATTATCAAAATTATATATTGTTTAAATCCTCGTTAAAATTAAAGCGAAATATAATAGCAATTATTATTGTAAATGAAACTCTTTAATTAAATTTTTAGTTTGGAATTAAATGTTTTCTTCTTTTTGAAAATGATTTGTAAATAATCAACTCCATTTCAGAATGTATAAGGTTTTATTTTTATCTATTTATTTATTGCATAATAACTGTTTTTTTTTTAACACTTTTGGGCTAAAAACTCAAAGCTTTTTATCTTAGTGAAGCAAAAATGCAAGTCACAAAATTGAGTACTGTGTGTTAGAGTGGAACGAAAAGATCTAAATCATAAATCAAAAACGCCCACATGTGGAAAAGCGGTCTCTGCTAATTCTCCTTATATTACTAACTATCAGTTAAATCCAACAATTTCTTTGGCTCCCTAAACGACTTTAAATTTAGTTTTCAATTCATTCGTTACAAAAATTAAGAAAGCAGATTGAATAATGTTGAAAATATACGACAGCTCTGGTTTTAAACTGCTTGTGGTGTATAAACGATCTAATTAACGGCTAAAATAAACTGTCATTAACATTTAACCGTTAGTGTTGCAAAACTATGTGTCATGCCCTTAACTAAACTGAAATAAATTACTCGAGCTCATGCGTGCGACGCACGTACGAGTATTAACTCGATTCTCAGCCTCCTTCCTGTTAAGGGTCAAACTTTTGATATGAATGACCATTACACTACTAACAGTTTCAAATCAAAACTACCGTAATTTTTCGTTATTTGCTCAGTCCGATTTCTTTACTTTTGTAACAAATGAAGCGAAAACTAAATATTCAAAACCGTTTGGGCATATTGGTTAAAGAAATTGGTTGATTTAGTTGATTTTGCTGGTATTTCGCATTATTAATGGGTTTAGCAATAGATCACCGTTCCACATATAGGCGTTTTTATATATAACTTTTTTTTCACTCCTCCTTACTGAGCATTCAAAAATATTAAAAGAACCTGAAAAGAGTCTACATTTTTGTTTAACCAAACCGATAAAAAGTTACCAGGAATAAAAAATATATTTTTGCCACAAATAGTTGTTTTTTTTTAAATCCTCGGAAGTTACCAAAAATCACCAAAGTACTATTTATTATAAAAATGCAATCACAACTTTATCATTGTTTTGTGATCATCAATAGGTCATCTTTATGATAGTCAGGCCGAGGTTCAACCAGGTGTCTCTTAAGTCAATACAAAAAGACTAGTTTTCGTTAACCTGGTCTGATAATCTCTAAATTAAGTAATCAACCCCCCATGTTAGAAGCATTTCCCACTTACTGGTTACTGAAACAATCCTTGCTGTTGTAGGTGCATTGGACAATTAGATCTTGACCTTGGTGACCATACTGAGAAAGGTCATCTTTAGTCAGGCCGAGGTTCAACCAGGTGTCGCTTAAGTCAACAGCACTTTTTGAGAGAAGTTCTGTTTCAGACTGAAAGCAGAGAGCTTTCTGTTTGGCGGGAGAAGCTTTCATCTTAGAGTGGTCGAAGTAAGAGTCAGCATACGCCTGAAAATTCAAAAACATAAAATGCATGAGAGAAAAAAGGGATTTCTAAACAAATATTTAGAGAGAAGAGTTAATTATTTAAAGCAAAAATGTTTGACACAATGCAGGTTCTAAAGTTCAGTTTTAATTGTGTGTGCCCTCTCAATTGCAATCGTAATTGCTTCTCTGCAGCTACATATTCTATAGGGAAAATTGAGTTGTAGAGGCTTGACTGGCTAATCTTTCCGGGGAATACCTCTACTTTCCAAAAAATCGTCAACAAGATGATTTCGATGCTTACTAAAATAAAATTAGGTCCAATTGCCCTCCTGAAAAGGCTAACATAGGACTCTAAAATCTCATCCCCGTACCTCACACCAGTCATACGGCCTCTTTCGAAAACATGGAAAGGTGTGGGGTCATCTATTACGATTCCGGTCGGACCATGAAACTTCCGCTGTCATAGCGGTCGACTTCTAGAACTTGTATGTTGGGGTCTAAACTAAAATATGAATAAATATTTCGGAACAACTCCGTATAAAGGTGTGATATTTAAATGAAACGAGGTCTTAGTGTTTGCAAATGCGTTAAGGGAGTAGCAAAAAGTGATTTAGTGGTGGACTTTTCTTCCCCCTCTAACTCACCCTTTTTATGACGTTCAGATTGCAGACGGTGAGAGCAGGGAATTCCACCGCCTCGGCGTCTTTTTCTTCTGTGATAGTGACTTTGGGACTTGAGGCAAATAACGATATGAGGTAGCTGCAGTGGTAGCAGCAGCCGGCTAAAGATGACAAGAAGACTCCCATCCAGAAGCCACGCCTCAGCCGATGGTGACTTGTCGAGATTTTGCGAATGCCATGTGTCGTAGTTTGATCCACGTAAGTGGATATAAGGCTGTGATAGCTGGAAGTGCCACTCCAGTGTCGACCCATGGTTCTCAAAGGCAATATGGGCTCTCACTTGACGGCTCGTTTCAGGCATATAGGAAACACTTTAAATGAAAGAAATTTATCTCTATATTTGTAGCATGATTGCACCTATTTTTTCTAAAGTAAAAGTCAAGCATCAAGAAATTAATCAATTGAATCAAATGCACTTCAACTGTGGAAAGTTTTTAGCAGAGCCTTACCGGAAAGTAAAAACTGTGGACGCGGAGCAGTGGAACAACGACACTTTGCTCGAAACTGGAGCACAAATGGAGCAAGAAAATTTTTGGTCTCCCCTGCCCGGTTTTGTTACATTTTGTTTTTATTTATCTATTTTATTTTTAATGTAGTTATTTAATTACGTTTAAAAAATTATAAATAAATGAATGAGGAGCTTTTCTTCCTAGTTTATTTTTTAAATTATTATGTTTTGAACAATTTGATGATTGCGAAGAGAACATTCTGTTATAGTTATTTCGTTCCTTAATACTTCTGACATTAAAAAATACTTTCACGTTTAGAAATTGATAACTTAAATAAATAAAAATGATAAACCATATGAGCACAAGTTAATTGCTTAAAACCTTTCAAATGTTAGAACATGGAACATCGGACCTCTCGGTAATGCATCTGAAACGGCGGGACCCGTTTTTCCATAGTGTCCCCTCTAATCGATTGCATAGGTTTAATTATCTTCCTAAAAAAGAAAGCATAAGCTTCCACGGAGCTTTAGCATTGAAGTGCAACTGTGCTGATGGGGGAAGGGGCTGATTTATGTCCAAGAGATGAGATTTCAGGTGCTCTCACATGGAACATTTTGATGGTTGAACAAAGGGATTAGTGAATCTAAAACGCAAGCATTTTTGCCAGTTTCGTATTAGCGTTCATCCTTATGAAGTAATGGAGATACCATGGCACCCCTGGTGACTCCCGTGCGCACTCTTATGAAAGAAATCGAGAAAATCATTTTAGGAATAACTGAGTCGCTTTCTGAGCCCAGAAACTAATACTATTACGCTGGGAGAGCTAATGTTGTTTCTATGAAAATAAGTTGTAATTTCTTTCATAATTAAGGACGTTTTGTGTGGTTGTTAGAAATAAAAATTTTGCTGTTCTTATACAGTAGTACCTCCTTTAAGGGTCACCTCTAATTAGGAGACACTTTTGCTGGTCCCAGTCCCTTTGAATGGGGACCGCAATGTACTTACCTCTGAATAAATGACACTCTATTTAAGGGGCCTTCACAGGGAAAAATTCCCAAAATTCAAGTTATATACATCAGAAAAATTTACAGGAAGCTAAAGTTTGTTTTTTTACTACCTAAAAATTGATTTCTGGAAGTTGGTATGAGTCCTAGAAGAATGAACAAAAGAACAAGTGTACTTTAAAAGTGCTTGCCAAAAGCTATTTGTGCAGGCTTTTCCCTCTTTGTACTGTGGAATACATGTGGGCTCAGCATTTACAGGCTGCCAACAGGTTTTTTATGAAAGGATTGGAAAAATATACCAAACGTAATTTATACTGTGTTGCAAATTACATACTTTAAAGCAAACCCATTAAATAGATAACTTCTGTAAGTTACAAAACTTTGAAAATACGATATTTTTTCTAAAATTTTAAATATTAATAAATTTTGGCTTATATTTTATTTACAAAAAACAATTTCAGTATTTAAAATGAAAATATGACACATAGTCAATATCAAGTTAAACTAAGTGAATACACTATGCGAGTATGCATCGATTAATGAACCTCCGAGGAAGGGACACCTCTATTTAACGGACCAAATTTCCAGTCCTCTTAGTGTCCCTCATTGAGAGGTTTTACTGAAATAACATTTTGAGAATTAATAAAAGATGGCCATCCTTTTGGGGGGAGGGGCTCAAATAGTTAGCTGCTGCCATTAACTGCTCTGCTGGGGGTTTCCTGAGCAAAAAGGATGGCTAATTGCTATTCTTGCTTGTAATATTAGGAGTGAATATTTTAACTACCAGTATTTGGCACAACAAAAAAGAATACTGGGTGTATTTCAATAATTTCGACTTTTATGTTGCATGCATGAATGAATGGCATTAAACATTTTCAGTATTTAAACTCAAATGTTAACACAGGTTACAAATTAAATTAATACACATAACTCTTTATGAATCAATTTATGAATCTCCGAGGAAGGGACACCTCTCTTTAAGGGACAAAATCTCCAGTCTCCTTAGTGTCCCTTAATGGGAAGTTCTGCTGTACTATTATACACAAAATTATTTATTGTGAAATTGCTTCTTTTGTGTTTCAAAATTTTATATGCATCCATGCAAGCAAATGACATTTCGCAGAACAAGGAATTGATTAGAAAAATCCATTTTCTAAAATTCATTCGCACGCTACGTATGACAACCACATTTAGCCGAAGAATTCTATTTACCACTGAAATCTAAAAAACAACGGACGCTTGTTATCATGAATAATTTACAGCACCGTATCATGAAATCATACATTTATTTTGTCGCTTTGGAATAACTAATGCTCACTTTCGTTTTAAAATCCTCACAGACGAAGAGTTAGTGACTTCCTTTTAGTAATGAATGTTCTTCGAATATATTTTTATTATTGACTTTCTATTGACAAACGAAACATTTTTGATCGAGAACGAACCCCGCTGTTCTGAAACAAAACAAATTATATTACTGTCTAAGGTAATTATTCATTCCATACGATTTTGCAAATGTTTTATTCATTCAGTTCGACTGAATTTAGTTCAAATTATTTTTAATTCTAGAACTTGCCGCTTGAGACTTGAAAATTCTCGTGTTTTACATATTTCATTTTTGCAGAAATATAAAGAGATATATTTTCGCTAAGTAAAACCTCCCAGTAGCGTATCCAGGAATTTTTTCGTGGGGAAGATATGTTTTAGAAGCAGTTTATTAATGCATGTTTCTCAAATGACTTATTTTCTAGGTATCAAAATTTTGGGAGGGGGAATATATATCCCACTGTTCGCCCTCCTGAGTACGTCCACGTAAAGTCCGGTTCTTTGAAATCTTCTACTTGTAGTATAAAGTAGGAACACTAGCAGAAATCCGACATGTTATTTCAATCCTTGTGATCAATTCTGGCTGTTCTGTTTCATTTTGATTTCAAGTATATATATATATATATACTCGTAGTTAGGTAGGTATGTATATCACTAGTATTCGCATCAGGAAACTGATTCATTCTTAATTATTTCATTTTTTGGAAAAAACAGTTCTAACTATAGTATCAGGTGCCCTGTGCTATCATGTTGAGGACTATGTTCGATAATCGTCTTTTCAGGTGCAATTTTTGCTTTTAAACCTCGTATGACTTGTTTTAAAGTTGTTTTTGCAAAATCAGGCTGGAAATTCATAAATTCTCCTGAAAATCTAATATTTTTGAAAGACTTTACATAAAGCAATCTTATATTTAGTGTTTTATCAATTAAGAAACTCAAGACTTTTGTAAACAACAAGGAAAAAGGAAAGAAAATACAATTCGCAAATTTCCATAATAAAATGACGAAGTAACAATATTGCACTTATCAGCAGAAATATAATCAGTGATGCTATTAAAAGATGATTTCCGTTCTGGTTTCCTTAAGATAGGTTTAAAATTTTTGAAAGCTTTAAGTGCACAAAGAACTCTTCTTAAAGACATGGAATTTTAAAAATTTAATTAAACTATGCAATATTTTTTTGTGCTGTCTAGGCCCCTTGCTTTTTACATAGCATTTCTAAGAAACATATTTAAAAAGTTCTAGAATTATTAGAAGCAGCAAAAAAAGCTATAGATTCAATTTAACTTAATAGCAAGGTTAAAAATAAATTTAAAGAATTAAATCTTTCCTTGCGTTTCTACAATTTCTGTACTCCTCCCTCTTCTTATAATTTTCGAAATTTCGTAGTAATTCACTTTATCAACGGGAAAATTCTCTAACCACTATCTTGATAAAATTTCAGTTCGGATTAGTATTTAGAACTTTGCTGAAATAAGGATTCCGTACACTATTAGTTAATGTGTTCAAAATTTTGTACATCTTTGCTAATATCCTAAAAAATGCCTTTACCGTTCAATTTTGCAGCCAAATATCATTCTCGTGTCGGTAAATGAAAAAAAAAAAAAAACAATTAATTTTCATTGACGTATAAAAATATCAAGCAATACAATATTGGTACATGAATACGATTTTTGATTAATTATGCCGTAAAAATTAATACTGAGAGTTGTTCTTTTTTCAAAACGGAGATGTTACCTTTTCAAAATAAACGATTCAATTATTGTCCTCTTCCCAAGTTATATTGTATATTTTGCAATTTGCAGGGGCGCTGCGACAGCCAGCCTCAGCGGTTTCTCAGACATGTTTCGGAATTCCGAAGTTTTTACGTCAGTGTCACAGGTGTTTTTTTTTTTTTTCTTGACGCATACTTTAACCTAACATTTTTTACCACTAAAGAGAAAAATATTTTTTGAAACGAAAAAGCTAGCGATTGTTCATTATTTTAACTAGTTGTGAACATAAAAAATGTTGCAGTAATTCCCAATCAAAACCCTTTTTAAAAATTATGTGTGTAAAACAATTTTTTATTTTGCTAGACAAATCAATATTTTTTTTAATTATAGTTTTAAAAATACTTTGAATGATACGTTATATTACAACTCTAGCTGCGCTTGGATTCACTAGGCCAGTGGTGGGAAACTTTTTTTAAGACGGGCCATTTGTAATAACTAGACAATCGTAGCGGGCCAAAGAATAATGTTTAATCGTTAAAAAATTTATGTGTTCTATAAACATATACATATATTATTACACACACTTATTATTTTAATAGTAAAAAAGCAAAAGGTAAGAAAATTATAAGCACAAAATATAAAATGAATTTAGTGTAGTTCTTGATGAGAAGTATTATCACTTTATTTTCTGGTGTCATTACTGGTTGATGGTGCATGAGAAAAATGAAATTGAGACTGTTTCATCAAAATTTCATCATAGTCCGGTTCCATTTGCGAAACAGAGATTCTTAAAACTGATGAAAGGTGCTCATCTGTAATTCTGTTTCTGAAAGAAGTTTTCCTAAGCTTCATTGTTGAAAAGATTTGTTCGCATATATAAGATGAGCCGAACATTGTCATTATCTTCATTGCATGAGTAATTAGATTTGGGAAATTATCTGGACTTAAATTTTTATAAAAGATGAGTCATCTGTTTAGATCGGATGGATTTGTCCAGAATACTATTGTGTTTTGGATATCGCCGCAGGTAGTTTTTATGTGGGTTGTCTCATTACGAAGTAAGAACGCGTTCAAACATTCTCACGACGGCACTCTTAAACGGGCCGGATTAAACCTTTCCGCGGGCCGGACTTGGCCCGCGGGCCATAGTTTCCCCATCACTGCACTAGGCGGTCTTTGAAGTCATTTTACGTGCTCTTTTTTTTTTTGGAGGGGGAAGGGGGAGGATAGTTAAAGTAGCTCTCTTCCCATTAAAATCCCGTGAAATTAAAGCTAGTCCTACTTCACTGGCTTAAACTTCATAAAATTTCGAAAAAAATGGGCTAAAATTACATTTTATTGCAAATATTATGTACAGATATTTTAAGTACGAAAAATCTAGAGCCAGCAATTGCAATAGAAGCGATTTTTTATTCAAGATATGTCTTATCAACTTAATTTCACGTACTTTCAACGTCGGATGGTAGTAAGAAGTCGGAGGTATGGAACGAGCCCAGCAAAGCAGCCACATTCGTGAACTTTCCGAGAGTACCTGTTTTTAAAGTGCTTGAAGACTGGACAGAAAGAAACCGGTCAACCTGTAATGTGTTATCGCACGAACAGTTGGATTCAGAAATCACTGCTTTGCTCAAAGCCACCCGAAATCGCCAACAAAACGCAGAGAGAAATGGAAGCTTCCAGATGTGATGTGGCTATCTAGCGGGTCCTCCAGGAATAAACAGTGATGCTACTCAGTCATTACCAGTCAGAAATTCTGATTTTATCAATTCAGTACAAGCTGACATCGCAAGCCCAAGATAAAATAAACTGCGTGGTCGGAGCAAAATGAACAAATTGAACGTATAAGCCAGAATTGTTCCAGTTTTTCTCTGAAGTCTAAGATTTTTCCCATGAGCAGAAAGTGAATAGTACTGTAGACTGTTTAGACAAAGTATGAGAATGTTATTGCAAATAATGTTGATTTTTTAATGACGGCAGCACGAAAGCCTTGACTGCTACAACCTCTAAATTAAGGGAGACAACGTTGCGGCTATATCGCTTGCGGAATGCTTAGGGCCATTTAATTCATGCTGATCAACGTATAAACACCACAACATATCTAAACATCGCTGTAGACAAAGGCTAGCCCATCCGGTAAATCTACGTCGGGAACGTTCGAAATGTTAAAACTGAATTATGATGGAGAAAAATTGTTTCACGAGGGGCTCCACATCATTTGACGAAAATTCAGAAATGGCTACGATAGGATGCTGCTCGAACCCACCTGGAGTGCTATGAACGCAAAAGAGAGGCTTTTTTACGCCATATCATTACGCTGGATGAGATTTGGGCCAGATCGTACCAGCTAGACCTGAAACGCCAATCAAACGAATGGCGTCATTATGGGTCACCACGGCATTCGAAATGTCGTCAGGACCCCAGCAATGTGAAAGTTATGGCGATTCTCGTCTACGACTGCGATGGTGTCATCTTAACGCCTACAGTTCCCCCACAAGCAGACCGTCAATGTGCAGTATTACTGTTCATGTATGGAGCAGCATCTCAGACCAGCTTTGCGGGAAAAAATGGCGACACTTTCTGAAGAACGCCCCTATCATTTTGTATGACACTGCTCGAACGCATACAGCGCAAGCTGTGACTGATTTGTTCGATCAATGGGGCTGAGAAGTGTTTTACCATCCACTATATGCCCCAGATCTAAACCCCTGTGACTTTGACTTAATTCCCAAGATGAAGTGACCCCTTCGTGGCTTTCGCTTCGAAACTATCCAGAGATTCTTGCGGAAATAGACCGGTCCATTGGAACTATCCACAGAGCAGAGGCTGCTACAGGTGTTCTGCGACTTCCACATCGTTGGAAACGGGAAAATCGTTGGAAATCGTTATACACATTTCTGGCGACTATATTGAAGGACTGTAAAACATGGTGGCATGAATTACTTTTGAATCCCATGTAAATAAATAGTTGCCACTGTTAAAGTTCCAACCCTCGTATATATATATATATATATATATATATATACACATGTATATATATATTTAAATAATCGGCAAAAACTGGCGACGTTATCCTTAATTCTTAAGTTCTGCAATTTAAAATGGCTAAACAATTAAGTTCGTCCAACCTTTGGAATGTATTGGCGAAATGTGGCTACAATTTGAAATAATTATAAAAATTAGTTTACAAAAGTAGTACAACAGTCAAAGTAATATCATTCAATGACATTTTCGTTCGATTTTAAATTTTCTAAAAATTAATTTCGTTTAACTCTAGTTTTAGGGATTAATAACTACGATATTTTCATCAGGTTTTAAATTTTTCATTTTAAAATAACGCAATAGTTACTTTCTTCTGACATTTGTGAAGAAACAATTGGCGAAAAACGGCAAAATATTTCTTTAAAAAAATAATTAACTAAAATTTAAACTATTTTTAAAGATTTAGACAAAGATAGCACCCTATACTTCTCTCCACCAGACCCCTACCTGTTAGCCGAGGCCTTAGGATTGCTTACGCACGGGGAGAGGTAGCGGGGTCTACGGATTTTACATGCACATATCCCCAAGTATACATGGTGGTCTTCAGTGGGTATCGAACGCGCGACCTTCCAGGTGGAAGTCCGACGTGCTAACCACTAGGCTACCACGGCCCATAGCACCCTATACAAAATTGATTTCTTATAAAGAGGTTAGCTATGTTTGTGCAGCAGCTCCAGAGCTGTATTATAGGGCATACGGCGTATGCCCTCTGGTTTGTTTCGAAAAAAAAAGTTTAGTTTCTGCTCTTTAATGTTTTATTTTAGTGCTCGGACAAAACATAACTACAGAAAAAAGTGTCGCATTGTACACAGACTAATCGACAGCCTTAAAAAACATTCAATGATGGGAACTTCCATTGCACATATCACTGCGCCCTATTGCATAAGAATTCTTTTTTTTTTGGAAAATCTTTACACCAAGCTATCTCTCTTGCATTATTCAAGAGACATTTGAATGAAGAAAATGGACTTATAAACAGCAAACGAGAGAAAAGACAAAACTTGCAATTCATTACAAGAATGGCATAGAAATAGCTGGTAGCTAACTATACTTATGCATTCATGAATCAAAGATATAGTATACATTAATAGGATTTCAATTCGTTAGATTCTCTTTTCCAAGGATAAGGTAGTTAATAGTAATTTGGAAGTAGTGGAAAACATAACATTACAGGAGAGTGCAACGTGCAGCAGAAGATTACAGAATCTAGTTCGTTGACTAGTACATAGATAGCGGATGTAACATTTACTTCGGTGTCTGTAAAATTTCAATTATTTAAGCGCCCTCTCATTTTTAAAAAATGTATATACAGTATACCATCTGCACCTTTTATGACTGCAGCACTGCACAGTTCTTTCAGAAATTATATGAAAAAAAAAACGACGAAATTCATCTCATTCACTTTTGTACTGATTTTCATTATGAGGCAATTGTGGTCATCTTTCCGCGTCTCTTGAGGTGCTATTGTTTTCCGGCGGTATAACCTGTTTGCAGAGAGTAAAGAAGAGAGTCGATTGAAGATGACAGAAGGAGTGGACGTCCATGATTCGCGAAGGGTAACGAAAAGGCCACTGGTCGCAGCTGTATTAAACGACCACAAATAGTGTGAGCTGCTGCTTCATAGAACAAACTGGAACCCATATTACGTACCTCTATCTACATGATATTAAGCTCTGCGCCATTCTCATTTTTCTTCATAACCACGTGCCATACAGATGCATGAAAGCGAGTGAAAACAGCTAGAACATATACTTACGATTAAAATGAAATAAATAAACACTCATGAAGTCAAAACCTCAATTTCCAACAACAATACGGCCTGTTTTAAAGAGCAAAAAAAAAAAAAAAAAGGCCGATGCAAACAAACAAATGCAGCCGCTACAAACTCATAAAATAACATAGTTGCGCACAGAGAATAAGTTATGATACTTACCAGTAAATATCAAACGCCTACAGTAAAAATATGTAGGTACCCCCTATGAAAAGGTTCTGTCATAATTAGGCGACTTTAATTTCAAAAGGAAAGTTCTTGAAAGGCAAGAAATGGCAAAAAATCGTGCCAACATCTGCATAATTTCTAATAGAGGCTATTTTGGATCAAAACTTTGTTGATTTTTTTTCTCGTTTTTTAGCCTACTTTCACGTAAAAGTAAAAAAAATAATAATAAAGCATGAAAGAAGGCTTAATGTATCGTAAAAATATCGTTAAAAATAAAGAAAAGTCAAAAAAAAAAGTGAAGTAATTAAATAAAGATTGAAAAATAAAAAATTTGAAAGTAGGGTTTTGAGATGGGGAAAATGTGTGTCTGTCGGTCTGTCTGTCGGTCTGTCCCCCCCCCCCCCCCCTAATCACTTTTGAACGAATTGTCCGATTGGAAAAATTCTTTTTGCATTCGAAAGATCTCGGCGAGGACATTTCCATATTTTACTTTTTGATTTGAACAATTTTTTGTTCAATTTTGAACAGTTCAAAAATTTTAACATTAGTGCCTATGGGTGAAAATGAAGCAAATTATGTAAACTCTGGGTACAAGATCCAAGTTGCCATGAACAAGCTCAATGGAAGAAGTTCTTGGCGTGAAATATTGATTTGAACAATTTTTGTTCATTTTTGAACAGTTCAAAAAAAAAAAAAAATGACATACCACCTATGGGGAAATTTCAATCCTATATAATTCCTGATCTAACGGACCGATTTGCTTGGAGCAAACTTTATCGGAAAGCTCTTATAACGTAGAACATGTACAAATAGAAAGTTCTTCCAGAACTAACGAACCTATTTTCCTATGAAATTTTTTTTATCGGAATTTTTAAGGATATTTCTCAGTGAATAAATGAATGAGTGAAAGAATGAATAAATAAGGGAATAAATACATGAATGAGTAAATAAATGAATAAACATTTGAATCAGTAAACGAATGAATGCATAAATGAATGGCTGAATAAAGGAAAAAATGAATGCGTGAACGAATATGTATTGTCTGTTGAAAAAGGTATATTTGAAAAAATTAAGAACTAAAGCTAAATGAAAAAGAGAGAGAAAGAGATAGCTAGATTATAAATTTGAATTTGGTGTATACGGGAAAGTAGGCTCGTATAGTTCTAGACGGAACTTCTTGTTATATACACAGTTTTAAAACTAATGGGACACACTGTTTATGTCCCGAATAACATAGGGCTAAAGAAATAAACTGTTTTTATGCATTTTGCTTCAATATCTTCTATTGAATAAATTTCTTTGCTTGCAATAACTCGAATCAGAATATAACATCCAAATTCAACAACTTTTTTAAAATCGTTAACGTTGTCAAAATATTAGACCTAACAGCTGCCATATCACGAGTCTACAGCAGGTACCAAATTATATTTTTTAAAAATAAAACGTGAATTAATGAGTCAAATTATGGGGAAAAAAAGAAAGAAACTAAAATTTCTGCCAAGCATTAAATCCAACTACAAATATTATATTCATTTTGTGTTTCGTCTTCTTTTGCACTATGCAAACTTTCTCCCGTTTCAGAATTATTATGCCATACTAATGCACCTGCAGGGTGACCATACTCCTAGAATTTGAGAGACAGTTCCAAATCTTAATTTTTTTTCGCTCTATGTCTCCAAAAATAGAATTAGTACTTGGGGACTCGGAAATCCCCAAATTTTGAAATTTGCATCTTTTTGTACCTTAATTCGTAAAATATGCAAGTGCATTTGCAAAACTCTGATGAGGTTTTGCACTTCATTTCATGTGTCGTAATTTTTAGCCTACTTTCCCGTAAAAGTAAAAAAAAAAATAATAATAAAGCATGAAAGAAGGCTTAATGTAGCGTGAAAATATCGTTAGAAATCAAGAAAAGTCAAAAATAAGTTAAGTAATTAAATAAAGATTGAAAAATAAAAAATTTGAAAGTAGGGTTTTGAGATGGGGAAAAAGTGTGTCTGTCGGTCTGTCCCCCCCCCCCCCCTAATAACTTTTGAACGAATTGTCCGATCCGAAAAATTCTTTTTGCATTCGAAAGATCTCGGCGAGGACATCTCATTTCCATATTTTACTTTTTGATTTGAACAATTTTTTGTTCAATTTTGAACAGTTCAAAAAATTTTAACATTAGCGCCTATGGGTGAAAATGAAGCAAATTATGTAAACTCTAGGTACAAGATATAAGTTCCCATGAACAAGCTCACTGGAAGAAGTTCTTGGCGTGAAATATTGATTTGAACATTTTTTGTTCATTTTTGAACAGTTCAAAAAAAAATAACATACCGCCTACGGGGAAATTTCAATCCTATATAATTTCTGATCTAACGGAATGATTTGCTTGGAACAAACTTTATCGGAAAGCTCTTATGACGTAGAACATGTACAAATAGAACTAACGAGCCTATTTTCCTATGAAATTTTTTGATCCGGATTTTCAAGAATATTTTTTAATTAATGAATGATTAAATGAATAAGCAAAAGAATGAATGAATAAATGAGTGAATAAATACATGAATGATTTAATAAATAATGATTGAATGAATATGTATTAACCGTTGTAAAAGGTATATTTGAAGGAATTAAGAACTAAAGCTAAACGAGAAAGACAGAGAGAGAGAGATAGCTAGATTATAAATTTGAATTCGGTGCATACGGGAAAATAGGCTCGTATAGTTCTAGACGGAACTTCTTGTTTCTGACTGTATTAGCATCAATTACGGCGAAAATTTAATCAGATTTGAGCTTACGTTTCTGAGTACGTAGACTTTTATACTTGGTTACACACAGTTTTTACACTTGTACATGTATAAAGAAAACTCTCAGTTATATATACATTTATATTTTTTACTGCGATTGACCACAAAAATTGCTATTTCGCTCGTTTTTAACACCATGTAGAACTTCCACTCTGGTAACCTTATAGGTAAGAATGAAGACTGCAACTTCCTTAAAAGAGCTAAAAGTCTCGCCATTGTACTCTTCAAAACTGCTAAGGACTTGTGTTACCTATTAAAAGCAACCCTGCATTTCGGAGCCATCTTTCCCTATTGAGAGTGTCTCCCCTTCGAACCCTTAACAATGCCTTCCCGATAATCGTTTAAGCTGTGGGTGAAAACGGAAGACACCAGCGAAACATTTTCTTTAACTACCAGTATTTTTTGACACATAATGTAGTATATATTTCGGAACGTTTCTGTGTCGTGCATACTTACCTGGCATTGGGGACGCCTTCACTAACGCGGCGGCTCCCCCGAGCAGAGATCCTCCTTTGCACGTCCGCAAATCGCGGCTCCCTGAGTTGAAACGTTAGTTCACAATAGTTCCTGGCTGGATAATATACAATAACTGAAATTTATACGCTGTTGCATGCGGCAAAACAAACCCATCTAATCTATTACTTCAAATAAATTTCTGTAAGTTACAAAACTTTGCTAATATGACATTTTTGTCAATACAATTTTAGTTTTTCCAATGAAAAATTATAAATTTCAATAATTTCGACTTTTATGTTGCATGCATAAATGGCATGAAACATTTTCAGTATTTAAGCTCAAATGCTAACACAAGTAATTAAATTGAATTAAGTTAATACACTATATGTTTATGCATCAATTTATGAACCTCCGAGGAAGGGACACCTCTATTTAAGGGACAAAATCTCCAGTCGCCATAGTGTCTCTTAATGGGAAGTTCTACTGTATATATATTCCCTTCGTAATTTGAAGCTTTTTTTCAAGCAGAAAGGAAAGCTTAGTCCAAATGTAATCCAGGCACAAAGTGAGCAAACTGAAGTGTTAGAGCAATTAAAATTGTTTTACTGTTTTGCTGTTTTATTTTTTATTTATTTATTTATTTATTTTTTGTCTTAAAAGTGAGAAGAAAGAATTTTAAAGAGAATATGAAAGGACCAGTCGTTGATTTTAGGGGTGTTCAGGTGGAACATACCCTTTCCAAGGGTATGAAAGACATTTGTAATGATCCTAATATGTTTTAATTATTTTCTTGATCGCGCAAAAACATTTTCAAAACTATTGTCTAAATGTATACAAAACATATTTGAATAAAACCATTTCTATTCATAGCCACTAAACAAGCAATGACCTCTGATGCCTCTAATCCTTCCGTCAGGTCAGAAATTTATCCAATCAACATTTCAATAATAAAATTAAACAACTGAATCATGTCCCCTCAGACTCACCTTTGGTCGAAATTGCATACTAAGTCTTTGAAGTTTAGAACTATATTCTAAATCCGAAAGTCCATTTGCATACACATTCCTAGGATAGTAATCCATATGACAATTGTTTTTATCATTATGTCGGCTCATTATTATTGCATTTGGTAAAATTGTTTGTATGGTTTAGTTTTATATTGGCTTAAAACGTTAAAAAAGTTCAGGCTTTCAGGTTATGTAAATTTACTATATAAACAATGAAAACCATAAAAACACTAATGACATCTTTCCTATGAAGAAATGTACAAAAGCGGATCATTTATTATTCCCTGGTGCCGCCTTTAGAAATTATTTCTGAATCAGCCTCTAGAAAAAAGTAATAAGGGTAATGAAACAAAACTTCTTAAATTGCATATGGGGTGAAGGTTTCTGCTTGTAATAGTTGTCAATTAGTTAAAACCCAATGTTTTGTAAGAGTATCTACTTAACCCCTATGGGGAGATTTTCGATAAGACAGCAATATACTATTCATTTAATAATAGCTTTAAATTATCAATAGAGAAATCTGAGTAAAAATCTACCATATAGGTTTCGTCACAACCAAAGTTTAATTTCCAAGCGATATTAAAGGAAAACTTTAACATTTTCTTAACTCATGATATCATTCTTTGCGTCGGATTAAATAACACTAAACAAAATGAAGACGCAAGTAATATTTCTCATCAAGTCGACCTCTTTTCAGAAATATATCATTTAAGCGTGGGAAAATGAAGAGCTGTTTGACATAGCTTTTAAATGATGTGCTTTTAATGAGCCGCGACTAGACGTTCGATACGCATTCTTAATCAACGGACAACTTCATACTCTTAGACTTTCTTGGACCATTTTTTATGGGTTCGTGGTTTGAGGTTTAAAGTTGAAATTTACTGTTGCAACATTATCAAAGACTTTCAGACTAAAAAGTTAAAGAAAAAAGTCAGAATACATACAAGTAAAGAAAAATAGAAATCACGAATTTGTAACAACTTTGTAGGAAACAATGCTATACTTTACAGTTTTTAGATTACTGTTTATTGTTATACCGTTTTACAGGTTGGTTACAGTTAAAGATACTCTATTAAGACTTGCATAAAGATCGTTCTGATAGACGTAAGTTTTTGAAACTCGATATATAAGTTATGAATAGGGAAAATAAATCTGCAATAAGAAAGACATAGTGAAACTTTTTACCACCAGCTTCTTGCTTTTCTATCAATTGCAATTCTCCTCGGCAAGCTGCTGTAGGTGTGTAAGTGAAAAAGAAACCCCTCGCGATACTGTTAACCCTTTATAGGGGAATTTTTTTGTAATATCGGTATATTAAAATATTTTTTGGATTTTGGTTCGTTACAAAATCGAAAAAAATAAATAAATTAATTAAAAATCGGCTGCTCCTCAAAATACTGAAAACAACAAGAAATAAAATTTTAATCGTCGGAAAAAAAAAGGATCATAAGCCAGTCGTATTATGATCCTTTTTAGCGTACTTTCGCATAAAAGTAAAAAAAAAATAATAATAAAGCATGAAAGAAGGCTTAATGTATCGCGAAAATATCGATAGAAATCAAGAAAAGTCAAAAATAAGATAGGTAATTAAATAAAGATTGAAAAATAGAAAATTTGAAAGTAGGGTTTTGAGATGGGGGAAAAAGTGTCTGTCGGTCGGTCTGTCCCTCCCCCCTAATAACTTTTGAACGAATAGTCCGATTCGAAAAACTCTTTTTTCATTCGAAAGATCTCGGTGAGGACATCTCATTTCCATATTTTACTTTTTGATTTGAACAATTTTTCGTTCAATTTTGAACAGTTCAAAAAATTTTAACATTACCGCCTATGGGCGAAAATGAAGCAAATTATGTAAGCTCCTGGTTCAAGATCCAAGTTCCAATGAACAAGCTCACTGGAAGAAGTTCTTGGCGTGAAATATTGATTTGAACTATTTTTGTTCATTTTTGAACACTTCAGAAAAAAAAAATTAACATTAGCGCCTACGGGGAAATTTCAATCCTATATAAATCCTACTTAATCGGAAAGCTCTTATAACGTAGAACATGTATAGATAGAAAGTTCATATAGAACTAATGAGCCTATTTTCCTATGAAATTTTTTTGATCGGGATTTTCAAGAATATTTTTCAATTAATGAATAAGTGAAAGAATGAATGAATAAATGAGTGAATAAATGAGCGAATGAATGAAAAAATAAGTAAATGATCGAGTAAATAGATGAATGAGTGAATGAATAGTGAATAAATGAATGAATGAATGAGTGAATAAGTGAATAAATATGTATTAACTGTTGAAAAAGGTATAAATAAAGCTAAATGAGAAAGAGAGAGAGAAATAGCTAGATTATAAATTTGAAGTTGGTGTATACGGGAAAGTAGGCTCGTATAGTTCTAGACGGAACTTCTTGTTTATTTCTATCATTCTTTAATAAGTTTAGTACCTTTATCAAAGCGTTTTAGCAATATTTTAAAAACATATAAATAAATAAATAAGGCACTGCCAAAAAATTTCATTAATTATTTTCATTTGCTGCAGTGCTTTTCAGCAACGAAGAAAGAAAATTTATTCTCCGCTAAATTCGCTTACCTGTGAAGGTAAATTCCGCTGCTGTCCCGCAACCCGATGACTGTTGTCCTGCCAAGAATTGTTTACTGAAAAAGTCCCCCAGCTCTACCCTCACCCATCTGCTTCCTTCTTCTCACGTGACTCTTTAATTATTCAATAACCAATGCATTCAATAACCGACAAGGTGGCGTGCGACACACCCCCTCGTGTTGACGCAGGCGACAAAGAAACATTTGTCTTCACACTTGATTGCAAAAAATGCCTGTTTACCGCCGAATTAAGGTCATAGCCAGTTCAGTTTTAAGGGGGCATATCAACCAAATTGTTTGCTGGCGGAGTTAATAATGTCAAATCTTTCTGACGCAAATATGCAGTTTGTCGTCTCAGAAGTTCATCAAGTAGACGTTTCTAAAATAAAATACGTAGAACGAAAATGTCTTCCATTCTGCAATAGATTAATGCATTACTCGAATTAATATGAAGCAGCGTGAAGCCATTACAAAATAAAATAAAGTAATGAGTTATTCTCTTTAAAATATACTAATGCAAAAGTACGAAAAAAAATTGTCTAAATTTTGTACAAATGTTCAATATAACGCAATTCAATACCTGTTATAAATGCTTTATTTTTGCTGAGCAATTTCAGTGGTTAAATTTCTTGAAAATACGATAAATACTAGGAAAATTTAAAAATTGTTTTGAATTACGACACTATTGACTCAATTATTGTCACTGGATGAGGTTATTTTACTCCATAAAAACCAAAGGGGTAGCCATATAAGAAATTGCTTGAAATCGTCGAGTATACAGTATTTGTAGCCGAGCTATGCAAAAGAAAAATACATCACTTTTCCACGGATTACAGTGGAATAGTCAAGGTGTCAAAAATTTTTACTTAAACCTCTCCTGATGATAATAATAAAAAGTTTTTAAAAAACAAAAGACTGTGTTTTCACATGGTCTAAATCACATGGCGTAGTGCAAAGTGTTTTCAAAACGCAAAAGATCTGTGTGTTCACATGTTCTAAATCACCATGGTGTAGTGCATAGTCATACGGCCCCGTATGATAATAAATGGATCTTTGTTTTTTGAGTGGTGAAAAACAGGACAGCCGATTCAAAGTTATTGTGGTGTTCGAGTCCCTTCCTTCCTCCCCCAATGATTGCGGGAGTGCTGCTCACCCCCGTATTTTCTTATACAGTTTTACAATCAAAACATATCCCTATTAGTAGTGGTGTTGATTTTTCTCTTTGCATTCATTATGATGGGAAGAAAAATCATATAATAAAACAATATTTGAGTTTCAATCAAACATTTTTTATCAAAAAAAGATCTGTAGTACTTTGTAATTTTCATAGGAGTTTAAATTTTGGACTCTAACCGAAAGTAAGAGGGTCGAAGAAGACCCCCGACCCCACTTCTGTGGAGACGGGGTACTTGAGCATCTACACCGATTTTCAAAACTTGACGCCCTAAAAAGAAAATCCAAATGGTTGGACATGCTATCAGAATGACTTATAAAAAAAGGCATTTTTTTCAGCAACCATGGCGGTTATATTTATATTTTAAGTCTTAGATGTAAAAGTTCAAGCGCAGTAAGCGACGCAAAAACAATTTTCTGCGCACGTGCGTCACCACTCTGTGATGACACAAGAGTTCGGCTACAAGTTGGAGCGACAACCCTAGGGTTTTAGTTCCAGGGATGTCCGCCAAAGAGGACTCGTAGAACAAATTTCCACTACATCAGGTTTGCCTTTGAAAGCTGCATAAAATTGGATAAAATGAAATCACATTATTAATGTTCCTTTTGGCACGTTGATTGATTGACACAAATCTAGACTCCATAATGAAGTAATATTTTCAATGGAACAATAAAATAATGATGAGAAAAAACAAACTCTGAGCAATCAAATGTATGCAGTGAAACATAAAGTACGACGTCCGGGGCAGACGTTTTAAGCTGCACCCCGTTTTTTGCATGTGGGAGATTTAAAAATTAGTAATTAAAAATCAATAATTGGTTTTTTGAGTCTGGCGTTGTTGAATTTTGGAGTTTTTTTTTTTTATTGCCTTAATACTATTTAGCTGTCAAATTAGGAATATCGAACCTTCCCTATTGTCCCGCATCCGGGGAACTTCAATAAAGGACGGTAAAAAGACACATATTCTTGCCAGGACATTGATTTTGCCGGATATCGGATGACCATGTGTAGGGTGAGTCCGGCTCTAATTTTTGAAACCTGTAAATTCAATACATTTTTCAAATATCCCACAGCTTCCAACACGCAATAAGTTTTTAATTAACATATATTTTCAAAATATGATAATTAATTAAATTTTAAAAGTCAAATAACCGAATCTCTCTGATGCCGGTTCGGAGTCCGAATAGTACTTAAAAATCGGTTAACAGGAAATCCAATGCCAACTGTGTACTTTTCCGTTGCCGCGGCTTTGGTAGGGGAAAAGGTGGCTCTGTACAAAACTGGTTTCTACTGAACAATTCGTAGATTCAATGCCCAAAGATTTCTTTTAGGGTAAAATCAAGCTGATGTTTAATAAGTTCGGAAATATGCGTTTTTTTTTAATCGGGTATGAAAAGGTTTCGTTTTCGCGATTACGATTTTTGCTTTGATTTTGTTTTGAATCAAAATAATCAATAAAATTTTCCTATTTAATTTGTTATAGCCTTATTGCATTTACTATTTAAAGAAAGAGTGCTACTGTCCATGTAATCGACATTGCGGAAAATTCGCGAATCTGGCATTCAGCCGAAAATCAATCACTTGATTTTTTGCTTTTAAATGTGGGATTTTGGTTTTAATTTTTGGTCAAATTGTTGTCGAGTCAATTACTGATTGCATTGAAATAAATTTCTTGTTTTAAAAGGTTTATTTTTCATTTATATCACAGGAATGGTATAGTTCCGCTAATGCCGAAGTTCCAGAAGTTTTTTTTGTTCAATCAACCTAAATTTTTCGCCCTCAGTTTGGGTTTTCCCTTTAAATTGCAGCAATACCTTAAGGTTACTTAGACGTAATTTCTATGTGCAAGCAATGAATCGCATACGTTCCTCTCTTCGTGTAATCTATCTGCATCCTTTAAGGTATCCGTACACCTTCGAGACCAAATTTTTGAAATTTCTTGAATTTTAAATTAAAAGTTACATTTTTTATTCATACATGATCGAAAACTTATGTATTACTCAATAAATTCCCTTTTCGTCTATTTGAGGGAATTTTTTGGGGGGAAAATAGGCGAAATATAGAGAAAATGCCACTGTATCGCAAAACGAGGTAAGTCAATAACAAATGCATTTATTAACATTCTGTAAATTTGAGATCAATGTTAATAGTCTTCTCTAGGGAATAGACTACACTCATGATAATAATCCTTTTATTTATAAAGCTGTAGTGGTTGCAGTACCTATACACATGCGAAATCCCAGAAAATATGTGAAATTTAGCATATAAGCACCTGAAAAATGGAAATTATTGAACTTACAAACATGTATATAGTCTATTCCCTAAAAAACATTGTCTAGAATTAGTCTGTAAAATACATATTAAGGTCTTTGAAACGTATGTTTTTGAGATATCGTGTTTTGCGGTAGATGAAATAGCAGAAAAATCAATTTCGAGCAAATGCAGAAAATAACTTTTAATTAGAATTATTACTGCAAAAACAGTAAAAAGTAAAAAAAAAGTTTACTTGATTTATGAAGTTCAGACTTTTAATGAATAATTGGTTTTAATTTATTTTTTAATCGTTTCAGCATGTATTGTTTAGCAGACTATAAAATAAACAAGCCTAAAACTGCACTTCCGGTACTTAAACCTGTACTTCCGGTCATGAAAATTGATGACATTTAAAATAGCTGTAACGTCACTTCCAAGTACGATAGAAACAAAATTAAAACTGTTTTAGAAAGCTAAAAGTTTAAAGTTTTGTATTAGAGCAAAATTGAAAAATCGATATTCTAGTCAAAAATCACGTTTTAAAGGTGTACGGATACCTTAAGGGAATCGTATTTTTTTTTTCATTTCAATTATTTTTTATGTTTAATTAAGAAGTAAACAAATAAAATTTCGTCTTATTTTTATCAAAATCTTACCGTATATACTTGCGTATAAGTCGATTCGAATGTAAGCCGAACCCCTAAGTTTCAGACAAATAAGCGGAAACCCTCGCATAAGTCAACCTCCTTACTTTCAAAGAAAAATCGGGAGCGTTTTTGCCTCGGATTTTTAGACCAAATGATTTTAAAAGAAGGCAAATGAAATGAAAATTACAATTGGAAATATATAGTTTCCTTTTTACGATCGTGATTTTTGTAAAGGGTTCGTTTTTGCAGTTATATTTTTTGTTAATAGTTACTTTTATTCTGAATTAATAAAAATAAGTTACTGCGCTTTAATTTCTTGCAGTATTATTTCATTTATTTTTTAAAAACAAGCTCTTAATTTCCATTTGGTCAATTATATAAAATTCGCGAATCCGAGTTACGGCGTTTTCTGCATTTTTTGTATAGGAGAGAAAAAAAACAAAAGACTGGAAGCAGTATTAAAATGAAAAATTGTGCAAGATATGGAAGCAGCAAAAGCCATAATTGATACAGGAAATAATAAATTGAAGTGTGTAAAAGAAGTGAATTAAACGCATGAAAAAATTTTAATATCATTTCTTTATCTTTCTGATAATTATTTAGATGCTATTGTATTATTTCTTTTAATAATCGACACATTTATTAAAATAGTACACAATTTTTTTGACCATTTTTCTGTTTGTCCTATATTTTATACATTTTCTATTTCCCTGTGAAAATTAGTATTTTTACACATTTCTGTCTAATCCAACTTTTTTTTCATAAAGTACAACCAAATAAATCACATTTTGTCTTATATGCCTGACAATACCGTACCTTAGTACCTATTTAAAAAAATCAAGGTTCAAAGTTTTTTTTTTTTTTTTTTTTAAACTTCATGAAATGCAAATCCTCACTGCTACTATCCCTGATAGCTTCAAAATCATGATATGCTATTTTATGGATAGGGACACGCTTTTGGGAAAAGTGACCCGTAAATTTGGAAGTCTTGGGTCCCAGTGACCCGTAGTTTCCAAAGTCTAGCGGCATCACTGCAATGTATACTACATTATTGCATTTTAGATATTTTTTAGCACTGTAAAATTTAAAGTACATTTATATATATCTACATATGAGGTAACTGCATAGGCAGTGGGCCATTTGAGTTTTAAGGTCAAAAAACAAGAAATTCCAACATTCCAAGGAGATAAGAGATCAGCCTCTAATTGGCAGAACCTCATAGCCATCCAATACCAAAGACATAACCTTCACTTTATGTTTTGTCAGGAGCTAGAATTTTTGTTACTAAAGTTGATCTTTAAAAAAAAGCAATTGAAGGAAACTCTTAACCATTTTCTTAAAATGTCTTCATTCAATATTTTTTGAGCCTACATTGTTTATTTATTTATTTTAAAGTTTATTGATATTATATGGTTTTGTTCTGAATTTCCATTAACTATCATTAAATTTTAAAATGTCAAAAAATTATGGATAATAAAACGTGGCCCACATTTAGATCAATGTTCTACTAAATGCTGCAGCAACTTGCATAAGAGTTCCAGAACAGGAGAAACGAAAAAACAAAAAATTGTAATGGTTGGAAACAGTTTATTAAACAACGCTACACTCTCAGAAATAGAACTCTCCCTTTTGATGATTCTTCAATCGTCAAGAAAATTTCGTCATTTACAACGATTCTTTCCTTGCACGATCACATGACTTTAAAAAGTTACTACACCAATTTCGTTAATTTGATGAATGGTTTACTCAGAGCTTTTCTCACGAAGCCATTTCATCAAATATGACTAAAGGTTCCTGAAATTTGAGCATGCTTTTCTGAGAGTGTAATTGAGGTCTAATATCCACATTGCCCTGCACAGAAGTTAAAATGAAAGATTGATAATTAACATACACTTTTATTTTAAAAAATGCATGTTAGACAATAATTTAAATCTCATATGACTAGAATCCATTTTAATTGCATTTTTTATAGCATATGTTGCTCATAATTGCTATTCTTACAACATATGATCGGTTTCTTCTCTTTTGCTAACACATTTAACAAACCTTGGTGACCCAATTTGGTATAGCCACTACTGGTTATCAAAAAATTAATACACCCACTTGCGGAACATAGAAATGATCTAAGTTCTTAATGTTTTAAAAATTCTCTTATGATTATTTTGAATTGAGGTGATTATTATTCTAGATAAGAAAGCACATAGATTAGTAAAAGTTCTTTAAAGTTTAGATGATGAATGAGCAAATATCCTTAAGTAGCCCAGTACTGGTGTATTTACCTTATGTACACACATGATGCACACCAGGGCATTCAGGATTTCCCAGTGAGGGGGAGGGGGTTAGTTGTTAAAGTTAGCAGTTTTAGGTAGTGGGCTATGCCCCTACACCCACACCTTACTTTTTAAATATTATTACAATTCTTCTTCTTATTATTATTTTATTTGCCATAAGCATCCTCTTCAATCCAAGCTGAAATATTTCATAAAGCAGAAGTTTCAATTTCAACCATTAAAATTTTCAAGTTTTGAATTCAGTAAGCAGAACCTTATTTAGTTCATTTCTTAAACTTTGTGAAAAGGTGCTCAAAAATTGAAAACATAGATTTTGAAAGAGCATAAAATTATTTTTCTATTGAAAATTAAATGGAGAAAAATTGGTTGCAACTCGTGTATGTACTCCTATCAATCAGATATCTATTTTAGATAAATGAAGGGTAATTTATATTTTAAATTAAATAAAATAATAATTAATAACCAATAATTTATATAATGAGTTGTAGTAATATATTAATACAACAAATTATTCATTGCAAATTTACCCGAGAAAGGTTATCATTAAGTTTAGCCCTGAAAAAAGCTAACTTTTTTTAAATAGCCAGCTGAGAAAAATTTTAACAAAAAAACTAGAAAGTCTATCATAAGTTATATACTGAACAAGAACATTTGCTGTTCCTTCAAACCCTTTGAGACTCAAAAACATCATGCACAATGTGCGTGTTTGGCTTTTAGCTAATGTATGGACCTTCTCTGAACTACAACCCCTTACCTACCTATTGTACCTGGAGGCCGGGAAAAAGAATTTCTTGGGATACAAATCTAGGTAAAAGAAATCTTCTCAAGCTGAAAAAAAAAATCTCAATATTGCTCAATCTTGGAAAATGCTTAAAGGGTTCTATAAGTACACTTTATAGCGTTTACTTCTGAGGATGCTTTTGCCATGAAAAGCCCAAACTTGTAAATATTAATTCCAATATGCAAAAAAACTTCATTTCAAGGGGCTCCCAAATCTTCTTTTATCACAAAAGGAGTTATCAATGGAAACAAGCTCACTTGTTTATTCAAATTCTTCACTGAAATATTCACAGAAAAATATAAATAACACGTTATTTGCTAGTTTACATTATTTCACAGGTTTCATCTGCCACAAGCCATCATTTAAATAATGAATATTGTCAACACCAATGCCTTTGTTTACTTTCGCTCTGCAACAAAAAGAAGATATTATTATTATTATCAACATCACTTAATGCCTTAAATGCACGTGTTAAATTTACAATATAATAGTATTAAAATGGGACTGCACACTAGATAGTTATTTCTTTTTAAAGATTAAAATTGTTGTCGAAGCAACATTGGAAAATATCATATTTACATAAATATCAACGTAACGAATATTTATGATGTATATGCATCAGATATTCCATACATATATAAATCCATATGGTATGCATCAATGATATATATCACAGATGTTTTCTTGCAAACTATTTAAAACTCCATTTATTTAACTGTGTGATACTACATAAAGCAGAATATTATTAAATGAATTAATTACTATTAAACCTCACTTAATCAATACAGATTTGCCTGTAATTATAAGAAATATTAATATAACAAGATTTTTTAATAAATATTACTTCATTAAAACAAAAATTAGGTTCAGATAGATGTATACACTAGACATGAGTTCGGGCTCACTTTTGCAGGCCCGAGCCCGGAGATTTTAAGTCCGAGCCCGAGGGATACTGTTCTGTGTCAAAGCTCGAGCCTAAAATGATTTTATAAAGTGTTGTTAATAGATGTGTTGCTACATCTATTAATAGTAGGCTTCTTATTGCCATCGCAATTAGTTCTAATGATTTTTCTTTTAATTTAAAATAAAGAATACATTTATTTTTAAACTATCATGGAATGCTCCAGTTGAGATTAAATTCTGCTGAGCTAAAATGCATGAAAAATCTTCGTTTTGGAAGCATTTTTGGGAAGTTCTTGATTTGCAGTCGAATTTAAAATTGGAATATATTTAGTGCAACTATTGCAGTTAGAAGACCTGATAAGATGGGACTCTAATCTGGAGCAAATTGAAAATGAAAATGGACACAAGACTAACAAAAAACCATTAGTCCAGACTGTAGGTTGATGTATGAATATTTTATCATGAGCCCGAGCCCGAGAGTAACTTGAAAGTGTAGAGCCCGAGCCCGTGTCGGGCCCGGGCTCGGGCTGAGCCCGTCTCATCTCTAGTGTACACCTCATGTTGTCCATGGTAAATTTTATTTAGCATTTACATCTTATGTAATCAATGTAAATTTGATCAAAATATTGATGAAATATCAATTATGCTATATCTGAAACATACTTGTAATTTTGGTATAATACTATAATTATAGTACTATATAACAACAAAAGTTTCTATTGCTGTAGATTGGTGTCAAGTTTAATATTAGAAAATGAAAATGAACCCTCCTTTTCTCATATTATGTATTAAGTATTTAGCAACCCTACAAGAAAAGGTGGAGAGCAGTTTTAGCAAGTCAAATTTATCTGTTACATCACTACATTGGTACAAGTACACTTCTATTGTAACACATGAAAACTTAACACTACTAATTCCTTTTAGTAGAGAAAAATTACAACTTTTCTGATGGTAAAATAGAAATTGACAAATATGAGAGCAGTGAACATGGCTTTCATTTTGAATTTATCCATAATATAATTTTAAACTGAAATGAGAAAAGAAATTCTAATATCATTCAAAAGATATAAGTTTTCTTTCTCCTCCCCCTCATTTTTTTCTTGAGTGAGTTCTATTACATTTCATCTCAAAATTTCTTAACCACTTCATGACATAATTTCCGCAAATGTCATAATTTTCATCTTCAAGAGACATCCATCCATGATAAACATATCTATTGACCTACTTATATATCCATCTATGTATCTATACATAACTACAGTGGAGTAATACTTTGAGAAGAGAAAAAGAAAATCAAAAGTCATTCGCACACTAAAACTTGGAGTTTCTCTCTAACTAGCCAATATCTATAGTATATAGTATAGTCCTGACACAGCAGAGAATTTTTTAAAGTGGGCTATATCCGTATATCTCCCACATAAAACACAAGACAACAAAAAGATCTTAAATGTATATAAATGTCATCATGCCCAATCTCTAATCGAAAAGATGCAATAGTATCTCGTATAGGGGCAGCTGGAATCATTAAAAGGGAATCTCCCCCTACATTTTCCTTTATTTCATTCAATTTCCTGAATGAAAATTTTCATAGATGCTGTCTTGTATGACTGGCACAATAGTAGGATAAGGGAATGAAACCTGTGCAATCTGCAAAATTCCAGTTCCTTTCTTTAGCAAAAAGTTGGCCATTTTGTGCCTGTATATTCCACAATGAGCAGGGACACATCACAATATGGCACATTTATGTAAGATATTTAATAAGTTTAGATTTGACACAAAGTTTATAAGTAATGATAACCTGAATTGCAGACTTAAGAATCACAAAAAAAAAAAAGAAAAATGCACTAATGACTCTCATAGCTATCAACATTGCAAAATGAAAAATAAAGACCTCTAGATTTCACAACAAAAGTTTAATTAAATAGGGACAGGTGGGGTAAAATGGGTCAATTTTAGGTATTTTCATAATTAAAGTTTCATAGCAACAAAACCAGAGACATTTCGCATTTATTTTCAATTGCATCTTAACATTGAACTCTTTTAGATCAATTTTATGTCATTTTAATATTCATTTTTTAATTATGAAATAGTTTAACTGAGCTTATAAAGTTGTGACCAGATTTACTCCATAGTGGGGTAAAATGGGTCATAATGCAAAATAATGCTGAAAACAGTTTATTACTTTGAAATTGAAAAAAAAAAGTAAGTAACAAATTTAGCAACATTTTGAATTATAATTTCATTGAAATGTTAAAATAATATTGTTCTAGATTGTTATAGATTGGTTCACATAACACTTCAACAACATCACTTCTCTCTACCACATCAACATGATCTTTTTTAGGGAAAACATTCGAAAAACTTTTTTAAATGTAATTTCAATAAAATAAACAACATACATTGCTTAAATTGAGGAATTTTCTGCAGTGAGGTGCAACAGAGTAAATTTTAAAACAATAGTAGAATAGAACTAGCTAAGCCTAACCATGACCCATTTTACCCCATCCCAGAAAAACTGGTGTAAAAAATTCAATATTTTTTTTTTTTTACATGCTCGGCTGTAATTGTTCTCCAAAGTTTCTTTGTGCGGAAATCCTTTAAATTTGGGTTGTTATTTGATAAAATATAGAGATTTTCAGAAGTTGGTAAACCATGTGTTTAGCACACTATCACCCAAAAATTACAAAAATATTTTTTTTGTGTTGCCATATTTAAGAACCTAACTTTTTTTGGAATGAAAAATGTTGCCAACACATTGAAATATAACATCAAAAATATTGGTTTAAAAATTTCAATTTCAAGTTCTATTATTTTGAGTTTTTTATCAAGTGACCCATTTTACCCCATCTCACCCTAGGCTTTTTTTCAAGCTAAGTAGAGATTCTTCAAATAAGGAAAAAGTACATTCATTATATGCACTGCATATACAAAGCATCAGTGGCATAGCTAGACACCTGGGCGGTAAGGATGATGTCACCCCATGTAAAAGATTAAACAAAAAAAAATCATGTAAACATGATATACGCAGTTTAATGCAATATATTTATTTTAACACATTGCAGCTTGCGTCAACATATTTAAGGTATTTGTTGACGGCAATGGTGTGTTTAACGTTAAAAAACACTTTGAATATATTTTGGGAAGGAAACATTTTGCTCAGTTAAAAATAAAAAAGAAAATGATAGAAAAAATATACAATTTTAGGTATATATATTTTATTCTGTAGAGCTTTTAAAGGTTATTTTTTTCCCTGTCGTGGCTGGGTGTCACCCTTAAACGGTGACACCTGGGATGGGCTGTCCCTACTTAGCTACACCACTGCAAAGCATGATCAAAAATTACAATTAGGGGTAAAATAAAAATTTGTCAAAAACTTTGGTGGTTAACAATATAAAAATACTTACCATTTCCTTGTGCAAACAGTTAGTTTTAATTAAAAGCAAATATTCACAAAAAAATTATGACTAATTGCTTCATTGTAGGAATTTTTTCAAAAATTCTCTTATAACGTCAAAATTAATTTTTAAAAAATTTCCCGACTTTTGACTGAAATCTGACAGATTTATACTTGGTTCCGGAGTTCGGGAAAAGGTGCCAAAATCTGGTAGTCTCCCAAGCGCAATGGGAAAGCTGGCAGTATTATACTGAAATGATTTTTTGTTCATTATTATTATTACTAAACTAAACTAAACTCAGTGGTACGATAGCCCATTGGGGGCCAAGGCCTACTGTGCCCATCCCAGTTAGAGACCAAGGGCCCTGGGGTGCAGAAGCAGATGTTCCGGTCACGTCGTCGGCCTGACGCAGAACCCCCAGTGTTTAGTTCCCAAGCATGCTTGGTCTTCACTTTATCGACCCGATGAACGGCTGAGTTGACCCTGCGCAGCCCGGGAATCGAACCCCGGACCTGTGGCATGGTAGAACGGAAGGCTACCACTCAGCCACTAGGCCTTTATTACTATTATTATTTTTAAATAATTAGGATGTAAACAAGCTTTTTAATGCTGGAACAAAACAAACATTTCTAAAAATTAAAAATTTTTGAACCTTGAACTATTTGCTTACAATTTTGAAACAATCTGTAATGCATTAAACTTTGTTTTCATACACATTTAGATTTCATTTTCAGAATGATAAATATTTCATACTTACATTTCATCTGTACTCATTGTAGTTAACCCCACTGCAAGTGCATGTTCTTTTCCTTCAGCCATAATAGCCTGTAATTTTTCAACATTAAATTTAAAATGTAAAAAATAAATAAATAAAATACTGAAAACTACAAATAATTTAAGCAAATGCATGTAATTCTGTGTGGGCATTTCACAGCAAAAGAGCAAAACCAAAAGAGAATTTACTACTAATATCGGAAGAAAATAAAGATAGTAGCCCATTATATTGGACAAATGGTCAGCCAAGCAGTGTTATCTAACTCTCTCCCCCCCCCCTATGATAAAACCATGCTGACAAAATAATGTGCCCTTTTTTTCATTTCTTTTAGTAAATTGAAACTTCTTGATTTCAAATGCAGAAGGCATCGAAATAAAATAAACACAGTGAGACACCAATTCAACATAACACATGGGTCAAAAAGTCCCAGGACTAACCAATAAAAACACAATGTTTTCGCATACTTAAACTTTATTCATCTATATATTCTCCTTCTACAGTGATGCAATCATTCCAACGCTTCTCTAACATTTCTATGCCCTTCTTGTAGAGCAATTTATCTTTGGCCTCAAAATAGGCGTTAGTTTCGGCAATAACCTCTTTGTCCAAACCAAATCTCTTCCCCTGGAGCATCTTTTTCAAATCAGCCAAAGCCAGTAGTCGCTGGGTGCCAGATCTGGTGAATCGGGTGGGTGCGGCAACAATTCCAAGTGTAAATCATTGATTTTTGCTAGCGTTTTTACTGATTTGTGGATTGGTGCATTGTCTTGATGAAACAATGGTTTTTCTTTGCCATATGGGGTCGTTTGCGCTTAATTTCGTCGCTCAATCGGTCGAGTAAGGCTATATAATAGTCACTATTGATCGTCTGGCCTTTCTTCAGATAGTCAATGAACAATATTCCGTGCGTGTCCCAAAATACAGACACCATAATCTTGCCAGCTGATTGTTGGGTTTTTGGGCTTTGGAAATCAATGAGGTCAAAAATCAGACCTGCAACTCTTAAAATATGACGTTTCGTCAGAACTGGGATCAAAATAACGTTAATCAAATTTCTTGTATCAAAATAAAGCGTATCCTTTTCAGGATTCCAACCTAATCCCAAAACTTCAAGTGGGAAATTACTTTGGCCTAGACATTTATTCGCACTATTTCCATCTGCCACATGGATATGTTTTTTCCTACAATTCACGAAGTTGTTTACTATTACTCTGCCATTTCTGTAAGTCCATGCCTGCGTCCCTAAATATCTGTATACATTCCAGGCTAGTCTGGAGCGCAGCTTCGACAGTTTGCATACCACTAATCAGGTCATCAACATACAGATTCCCATTTAAAATTTGAAAAAAAGATGAAAATTTCTCAGAATACTCTTTAATATGTTCTTTTATTGTGGCTGCTAATAAAAACGGAGAACAATTTATGCCGAATAACAAAATCTATAAACAATAGGGTCCTTTTGACTAAGTTCGTTAACCCAAAAAAATCAAGATACATCTCTATCAGTTTTCTCAAGTTGTAATTGCAAAAAAGCTTGGCAAATGTCTGCTGTAATTGCAATGGGATTATCTCTAAATTTAAGCAAAAGATTCAAAATATTAGGGTAGAGATTGGGCACAACATGTAGACAGTCATTTAACGATAATTCATTTTTTGCATGACTGGATGCATCAAAAACAACTTGTACCCGACTCGTCACTTTATCGTTTCTAATAACTTCTTTGTGAGGTAGATAAAATTCAACCCCCTTTTCATTACTTTCTTTTTGAACCCTCTCTATTATACCTTCGCGCTCATAACCCTGAATCACGCCTTTATACTCATTAAAAAAATCTAAATCGTTTAAAAAATGTAAACGCAATCTACGAAATCTTTCTGACGCCACTTCAAAATTGCTTTTCAACATATCCTTTGCATTATCTTTCCACAAAAGATTTACTGTATATCTACTACCATCGTATTTAAGATTAGACTTAAATTGTTCTAATTGTTTGATTTTCACACAAATAATCACTTTTATAAATTATTCCTAAAATTTCCAAATCATGAAACCTTGATAAATCATTCAATAATACTGCATTATCCACAGAAACTTGTGAACACACAACATTTTCAAACTCAGATTCTGCCACGAGCCATCCGAACTTGGAATTTACTGCCATCAAATTCGGCGAGATTCGAACTCTCTCATCCAGCACAATATCCAAGAAAAGGTCGGCGCCAATAAGAATTTCACAATTATAAGTCTCTCCCTCACACACGCTGAAATCTGCAAATTCCATTCCCAACTCTTTCATTTTATTTATTATTTTTTCTGATCATGGGTGAATCGGCATCGAACTTATTGTTTCACTGACTAAACATTGAACTGTCTTTTTCCAACTTTTTATTTTGTTTTGCAGTTCAACGCGAACAACCGGATATAATTTTTGTTTTGCATACCTGGCACCAAATGAAAAAACCGAGAGATTTTCTTGCCTTATTGGCTTCAATTGCAAGTGCTGTGCTAATGATTCATTTATAAATGTTCGATGTGACCCTTGGTCGAGAAGAATCCGTGCAAATTTACTTCTGCTGTCTGATTTTACTACTGCACTGCACGTTTGCAGAATGACCCTTTTCTACCCGACAATCTTATTGCGACACTGGGAGACTGAACTAGGCGGTAGAGTTACATTTTCTTTTTGTACTGATACTTGATTATTGCAGATTGACTCATGGTGGGATCCAGATCCGCATTTACAAATAGATTTATTTCTGCAAAATCGCCATACATGATTTTTATTAAAACACTTCAAACATCTAAATTCTTTTTTCAACTTAGCTAGTTTGTCCTTCAGCTTAATAGTACATTCAAATTTATCATGTGACTCATTACAGAACAAGCAATTATGAACAACGGTATTAAATGCAGCAGCTGATGAAGACTGAAAATTGTTTTTACGATTACCTGTGCGTTGATTTTGGTGGTCAAACCTACCTCTTCCCCTTGTATAATTATTATTAGTGCTCTGACCAGTCAGTGTGATCGCTGATTCCCTGCATTCCACTTCTTTTCAAATATACTCAATTAACTCAGTAATGTTAAACTCGTCCCGAGAACTTCTTTTACGGTTATATTCTAAGCTCATTTCATCAGGCATTTTCTTTAAAATAATGGGGCACAATAAACTACCATAAGACCCCGCTGTAACATTTAAAGAACTTAAAATACGAATGTGTACTTCACACTTACATAAAACTTACGTAAACTTTTTCATATGAGCACTAATTATCAAGTCTCTACGACCAAATCTATCTTTAAGCAAACCCAGCGCGGAGTCGTAATTCTCAGCTGTTAAAGCAAACCCTGAAACGGCGCTTAAAGCAGATCCCCCTAACAAACTTTTCAAATATGTAAATTTCTCAATTTGACTTAAAAACTCGTTACTATGAATTGCATTATCATACCGATTGAAAAAATCAAGCCAGTTAATAGCATCACCGTAAAATTTTGAAATTACTAACGTCGGTAATTTAACTAAATGCTGCTGACTTGAATTTGCACTATCATTCACAAGTTGCATCTGTGAACCATGTTCATAATTCTTATCGACATGTTCTGCATTTACGCTGGCGGGAACAGAATTCTGCTTAGAATTTTTTACATATCGCTCTATTTTACCGCGATATTTTATTATCTTTTCGAAATATTCTTCGCTCGCTAAAACTTCGTTTTCAACTTCATCTAGACTTAATAGTTCAAAAATCTGATTTTCGATTTCCTTCAACGAATCATTCTTATCTTTTAATTGGTCAGCATAACCCAATAAATCTTCCTGTTGATTATCTATTGTATAATCTTCGTCAAATTCAACAACGAAAGTGTTTTCAATCTTTTTTATCAGCTTGCTAGTTGCTGTTCTTATTGCAGCACACTTTTTTCTAACAGCAAACAAAGCAGAATCCTGCTCACCGCTATCTTGTTGAGACATTTTGGTTACGAATACAATAATACGAATAGTCAACTTAAACTGATATTCAAAAATCAAAAACCAAAATAAACTCACTCACTCTTACTCACTCCGTGTAGCACGTTTCTGCTTTCCTAAAACAAAATATCAATAGGCGAACATTATTCTGGAAAATCCCCTGTACGAAGATTCCACTTAACTATCTTAACTCTTAACTATGACAGAACTCTTCTTTACAATGGCCTCGTTCCTCTAATATTTCTTATTCCTGGCCAATGCACCATGTTAACGAATGCAAACCAACACAAGAGCTAATTTCATTGCTTTTTATTCTTCTTCGTCTTCGGTGGTTCTCTAAACATGCACATACATATACGTACGTTTCAAAAATTTACAGAGAGGTTTATTTATACACTTTTAAAACTGATGGCAGCGCCACCTTTTTACATATCTTCTAATTTTATTTCACACCAACCAATGAAGCATTGTTATTGTCATACGTGAGGTTTATTAAAGATGAAAGAATATGTCAAGAACTATTGCTTGCTATCAATGTGGATACAGATACAAAAGAAGAAACCATATTTGATACACTGGAAAAGTTATTTGAGGAAAAGGAAATTCCTTTAAAAAATATTTTGTCAGTTGCTACATAAGGCAGAGTGTCAGAAAGGCTTCATAGCATGCTTAAAAACGAAAGTTCCTGACGTGCTTGTTGTGCATTGCGTAATTCATCGCCAGCATTTGGTTGCGAAAAATTTCAGCGAAACCCTCCATACAGTGCCTGATTACCACACAGGCCAACTAGGTCGCGGCCTTGGGCCCCAAATTTTAGGGGCCCTCAAATTGTAAGACAGATTTCTGAAAATATCTCTTAAAAGATTATTTTTTACAAAACGGAAAGATCTTAACTCATTTAAATGGCGAGCTAAAAGTATCTGCGTAAACAAGGTAAACTATGCACAATCAGATCAATACCTTCATTGACTATCATGCTAAATAGTGTCCTTTAATGGCTGAGGCATCTCGACGTTTTTTATTTATTTAATATTATAAACAGTAAAATTTGAAAATGCAATATGTGTATTCAAAAAGTTTGCTTATTTATTGAATAACACAAAAATCATATTAAATAAAAACAATATAGAATGCAGAATAGTAGGGTGTTGTGTCAGTAGGTGTGTTTCCCCCTTGCCAATTGGGTATGAACCCAGTATTAATAGAATAATCTCCAAGCTTATTTAACTTTACACATTATACCCAGTATTTTTATTTTCGTGCCATAGGGGGCCCCAAACTAATGTTGTGCTTTGGGCCCCGACTGTCTTAATCGGGCCCTGCCTAAATACATCACTGCAATATGTTAGAGCCCTTAATAAAATCGGAAGTAACTCGTTGAGTGACAGATTATTTAGACAGCTTTGCACTGCCAAATAATGCAGATTTCAACCGACTGCTGCTTCACACAGAGGAGCGCTGGCTGTCAAAAGGTACTTGTTTGACTTGATTTTACAATCTATTTGGGTCAGTGATAGAGTTCCTAGGAAACAAAGACACGGAATTGCGCGACAATTTCATCTCATCATAAAGACCGATATTGCGTACTTAGCAGACTTGTATAAATTGTTTAATGATGTTAATATCCAACTTCAAGGCGATGACTTAAACTTTATTAAGACTAAAAATAGCGTTGCTGCTTTCGTGTCCAAACTGCTATTATATAAAAGAAATATTGGCAGGCATGAATTCAATAACTTTCCATGTTTATCCGCAGCATTCAAGCACGGTGACTTGCTTGTTTACTGTCAACAGTTGGAAAATCTCGACAGTAACTTCAAGGAAAGATTCCGTGACATTTTGAACATGAATATACCAGATTGGGTTTTGGATCCTTTTTCAAATGTCAACACAGCGGGATCATCCCAGTTAGAAGAAGAACTAATAGAACTGACGACAAATAAGGAATTAAAAATAAAATTCAAGCATGGCTACAGGAATTTTGGTTGCAGAAGCCAATTTTGCAACTATACCCAGGATTATGGTCTATTGTTCAACGATTTCTGAGAGCTTTCCCGTCTTTATATTTAGCTGAAAGTGGAGATAGTGCTGTAGAAACATTGGTAACCAAGAAAAGAAATTGGCTCCATATTACTGAATGCGGCGACTTACAGTTGTTTTTAAATAAAATCGAGCCTGATGTTAACAAACTCCTTTGCCAACCTACGAGATAAAGCATAGTAGGTGAACTTGTTGAGAGACCAAATTATAAGTTGTCTCATTGTTGCAGACTTTTTTTCATTTTTCAATACATTTATAGAAAGTTAGTAATTTTTTACTTAATTTAATGTTTTGTATAATATGTTGTAATTAAATTAAACTATCGTCTGGAGATCCGTAAAATACAAACAACGCTGGCAGTCATCGTGTTACAATGGATCAAATTAAACCCTTCTCATTAGTTAAGTTAGGTATTCGATGCCGTAAAATTTTAATAAAAATACTTTTCAATATAATTAAGTATGCGTTTTTGATTGCTCTCAATAGAATAGTCTTCCTTAGAAACATAAATAAGATGTTTTAGCCTACCGACGACTAAAATGTATAATATTACATATTCAAAAATATATTGATGGGAATAGCTATTTCAGATTCTCAAGTAAAAAAAGGGGGGCTTTAGAAAAAAATATATTCTCAAAGTGGGTGGTGGGCAAAAGAAAGTTGGCAACCTATGATCTATACTGTTATTCAAAAATCACTACTACTATGGAAATAGCTTAAAATATGTATTTGAATCTTGTTTACCATTTCATATTATTTTTATAAAAGCAACATAAATGTCTAAAATCTTTAAACCATGCTTTAAAAAGTTTGATTTAAATTTAAAAAATCACAAACCTTGCTTTTCTGTTAATATACAATACAATAATGGAGTTATGTTCCACAGCTTATTTTGTTAAACTTGATTGTTTTTATGCTTTTTCTATTTTTTAAAATATTTTTTACTTATTTTATTTTATTTATTTATTCGTTTGGTGGATTTATTAGAATATGGTTAATAAGCAATCCCTTAATTTTACCAAAACAATAAACTTTTAAAATATTTTATTATCAATAAGTAATATAATTCTATAAGGTTTCAGCAATAATTTTGCATGTCAAAAAGAATGAATTTTCATTGTGTTGATTACATCTGTATTGTCCATATCAATTGATAAGAGGAATCAATAATAAATAGTACTCACCACAACTGTGCCTTTTGGAACAGATGTCATTTTAGCTCCAGGGGATGTAAGACCAGGACACATGATATTTGCACCACTCAAAACAAAACGAATAGCTCCCCTATCTACTTGCTCCCAAGTGCAAATAAATGGGTCTAAAATCAAAAGAAATTGAAAAACATTTCACACAATAATCATAATGTAACTCTTAATATCTTTTGTAAATAACAACAATAAAATGAACTTTTTTGAAAGATAAACTGTTTATTGCCAATAAAATACAAATAAATTTATTCATAATCATATTACTACAGTTGACTTGGGTTATGACTCCATCCAAACTTCCATATTTGGGTTGTTATATTAAATGGTTGATGCATCAAATGAATCAATAATAATGTACAAATAATTAACTTTTCTTAAAATTTGCTTAAAACACTACTTTAAATAGTACAGGAGGCATGGATTATGAAATCACTGGAATTTTTTACATCACATAAAAGTTTTGAATTGAAAATTAATGATGTATAATATGTGCTATACTTTAAGTTTGATGAAAGTAACAATTTTATAAGACAATATGATATAACTGTACAGTGGAACCTCGCCATTCGTCCGCTTCGCTATTCGTCCAACTAGTTCAAATAAAATTCAACCTGCCATTCGTACTTGTCCTGCAGTTCCTACAGTGCCAGAGGCCAGTTGGGTTGCCAATTTGGCTTTTTTTAAGAAAAAAATCGAGAAATTATGCTCATTTTGAACTCGCCTGGAAATAATTTGTTTGGCATTTTGGATTTTTTTTAAAACTTTCTAAGGGGCAGCAAGAGGAAGTGATTGAAGAACGTTCTTATTCCGAGCAGGAAAGTAGTAAAGAAAGCATTTGTTTTGCAGAAATTAAAGAGCTGTGTTACCCCTGCAAGAAAATACAGAGAGTGTTGTAAAAATGGCCTCACAACATTGCTATGGTCAATAGCATTAACTTGTTCACTATTGTCCTTATTGACCATTTTAGAAAAATTCTGAACAATCGTCAAAGATAGACAACATTGGACAGGTTTTTAGAGAAAGAAACCCAAGATTCTTATAGTGTAAAAAGACAGAAAAAAGAAAGAACAGCAGAAACAAAGAAAACACCTGAAGGGATGTTACCTGATGTTTTTATGGAAGGGGACTCCCCTTCCAACCATTTCTCTTCCCCCTCTCACTCAACATTTCACTTATGCCATCTGCTCACCTCAGAATAAGCAAAGTGCAGTTAAATTTTAATTTATCTATAATTTCATGTACAGCACTGTACATTTGTTTTTCCTAGGTTTAAATAAGCAACCTTCTGTGGCTCTGAAATAGATTAATCCAATTTAGATTGTATCTTATGTGAAAAAATAGTTCGCCATTCGAACTGCTTCCTGGAATGAATCGTGTATGAATAGCGGGGTTCCACTGTACTTTTAAATAATTTATAAAATACAAATTATACAATGAGAGTTTTAAAATGAAGTAGAATTTTCTTTAAAAGACGATTAAAATTTATGTAAGTACAGTAGAGCGCCGATTATCTGGATTGGTCGGGACCGAGGTACATCCGGCTAAAGAAAAATCCGGATAATTGGATTGTCAACCTTGAAGCACAAATAGGGCTAGGGTTTTTAAGGCAGATTCCCTTCACACGTTTTCCAGGCTTAGGACTCATTTTTAGTAGAGCACATTTTATCACATTTCAAATGGAGCATTTAGAATTTTTTTCTTCATTAATTTTTTTTTAATATTTACCAAAAAGGGATACAGAAGTAGCTCTAGACATAAAAATGATATATACACTATACTTACAGTATAAAAAAAATCATTGTGGAGTGAAGTAATTATAGATAATCTTCTGCTACAAAGAGGATGTTGTCTTTTCATCATTTTCCTTTCAGCGCTGCCTTCTTGTTCGTAAAAAACTGATGTGAAGCTTGAAATTGCATCGCTGTTTTTCTTTAAATATCTGACATAATTGTTGTGCCCTTGCCATATTCAAGGGCTATGTTGTTTCCATTTTCTCCTTTTTTTCAATCTTTTAACAATTTCTATTTTTTTAATATAAAGATAACACTACTCTTTTGCGCTTCCCAGACATGTTTAAAAAACACCTACATTTACAGATTGCATTCAGAAAAATGTGTAACACGTGTCCAGTATCAAAGCGCACAACCATGTGATCACTTCGCAAGGTGCACAGTCTATCTTTTAGTCAAGTGAGTTTCTCGACAACAGTTTTCCTGGAAATTTAGTTAAGCATAAATAATTTAACTCGACCCCTTGACCATGAATGCAGTACTTCCACTATTTTTCTTCTGTTAGTTTCAATTCTTTACTTCTGCTCTAATGTCTCTAAAAAAAATCTCAATCCTATTATTCAGTTCCTTTTAGTCCCCATGCTAATTGTAACTGAATTGAACATACCTGAGGGGAGGGGAGGGGGAGCGCAATCCCTCCCCCCCCCCCCTTCCTCTGCCTTTTAGAACACTAAAAGGCAGAGGAAGGTGGTTCTCGACCTCCAATCTGAAGGTCAGGACTTTAGTGTTTTTATATATATATTTATATTTTGCACAGCTCGGGGAGAAAAAAAATCGCATGGTCCCTGACCGATCCGGTTAAGTGGCGTCTGGATAAGCAGCACTCTACTGTAATGTATAAAAATTTTAAATGCATTTTATGCAGACAGAAAATATTCTTGCAGTGAGAAAAGAGAATATTCCATCTCTGAAAAAAAAAGGGTGCTATTATCATTATTATTTTATTTTTTTTTCAAATAAAAACAGTGTGGTTTTTTCTTTTCTCCATGCCAGATAAATGCAACAATCCAAATTTACAGAATAGAAAATCACCACTCATCTGGTTCCAACTGATTATATGGATTCTGATATCAAGAGTGTTCCTTCATGGTTATTTTATCAAACTATTTGTAATTGATCTTATTGTATCACTTATTTCAAAAACATTATTTAAAATGGAAGACAGTAGGCTGTTTTCAAAAGTCGTTATTACCACTGGGTTACTGTAACGCAGAGTCATTATGTCACTATAATGAAAGTAGAATGCATTTTGGACATAACCATATAATGATGCCAATAATATTATCCAATATTGTCTACAATTACCAGTAGAAGTTTTACATTAAACACAGGATTGAGTTATGAGTAAATATTATTGAAATCTTACATTTATGCAACAACCTAAGTGTTGGGAAGTATGGTCCTTCACGCTGACGAAAAAACAAGAGTTCACCATTGGCTCCAACAATAATTTCAATGTGATCATGGCTATAATTAAGAAAAGCAGCATTACTGGAATATAATGATAAGAAAATGAAAAAAATTCAAATCATTGTTGCAATATAGCATAGTAAAGCTTTCGTGTCACAGTAAATCAAAACATTAAGTATATTTTCTATATAAAAACAAATAATTTTAAAGCATCATTTACGAATATTTTTTTTAATTGCTTTTAGTGTTGTGAATCCCTCTAGCCAAAATTATACATAAAAACCTTGTGATCCCCTGTTTTAGAATGTTATGTTGCAATAATAAATTTTGTAACATTATATTACAATTTAAATTGTTTACCTTGATAAAATATTTCACATACCGGCTTCACTACTTCCCCTATTTCGAACAGATTGCAATGCCCCACCCAGTCTTGTAGTGCTAAATTTTTTCTTCCCAGACCCCAAGATGGGAAAATGAAAATTTTCAATTAAGCTTTGTAGCTGTCATGCTTTGCTCATCAAAATAATGTAATTGTGTGAAATATCTGTACATTAGTATTACTTTACATACAAATATTATGCACCAACAATATATGCAATACAAAATATTATGCATCATTTATTGCTTACTAATACAAAATATTGAAATAAAAATAATGCCAAAACAGCAATTCTTTCAGCTAAAAAAAAAAACAACACTTTTTTCCTATTTCTAAATCTGTCTGTTTCATGCAATTTACAATATTGTTATACTTTATATAGTTTGAAAATATTATCAAATACTTTCCATTTTAGACCGAATTTAGATTTGGACAGAATCAAAATAGTCTGCTTTGGAAAGAAATTAAGATTTTCAAATGAAATAAAAATACACATTGCTTCAAATAAAGTTCCAGAACGGCAAACCGCCTATTACAAAAATACCAGAACAATGTACCCGAGTGCTCTAGCCTCACTAAACAACTGTCCTGCCCCCCCCCCCCCCCTACCACAGCATGAAATATTTACTTCATAATGACGAACTTCAACACATTTCAAAAATTTATTTGAAGCAAAAAACAAATAAATAAATAGCAAAGTAAAAATGAGATGGAAAGAAGGTAAGCACTGATTGCTTCGTTGTTTCCCCTACGCAAAAATATCAGATATTACCCAGTAGCAGAATTTTCTGTATCAAACTGCAACACAAGTTTCAGAAGTCAAAATTTATCTGCGGCACCAAATGATGTGGAATCGAATTTACAATCATAAAAAATAGCAAACTACGCATTACAAAATACTAGACATATAACAATAATACAATAAAGACAAATAAATATTATAATTACTCAATTTATAAATAAATTAATAAAATCTAAAATTGAACATGCAATTAATGCAAGCTAAGAGAAAATGAAGTAAAGACCATACAACACTTTAATATTATCTTTAAGTTTGTGAACATAAGGGAATCTTTCGTTCTTTATCTTACAATTAGAAGAAAAGGGTGATTATTTATCCTGGGGGGGGGGGGGAGTATAATCATTTAAAAACGGGGAAAAAAAAATTTCCCGGTCGCCTGTAAAAAAAAATTGTAAAGGTGGCTAATTAATCTGTAAGCTCCAAGATCAATCTGCAGCGCTCACTGCCATGCTGTGCGATTTCTGCTACCAGGATTAGGATTGCCATATAGAACGGGAGAAGTGGTAAGTTTTCCCATGCCTGAAATCGAGCGTAGTTGGCAGAGTGAAAGACAACAGCCTTAACCACTATACCATCAGACCTATCTTATGATACAACTAAACTACCAGTTTTGCTTGTTACTACATTGCAACTAAAAATTATTAAAAGTGGTCTTTAACTCTATTCTATCGTGATTTAATATGTGGCTGTTTGACGTTGTATTGCTGCTCTTGTGCAGGTTCCATCAATGTAGTTCACGTAGAACTTTGGAACCTCCTGAAATCTCATTAATGTTAATTCAATGATATAGAATCTGTCGTAACTAGCAGGTTTGACAGGTGGCTTCAGGGTGTACATTGGGCATATGACCCGTCGAATAACAGCTAAGCTGACTTTTTTTTCGCTAGCTTTGTGGGAAACTAACAATCGAGACTCTACTGTATCATTACAAATTAATGCCGAAGTTAAAACGCTGCCAAGGTGATCATATCACATTTCTTCAAATGTGATATGATCCTAGTTATAACCAGTGGCTAATTAAAACCTAGTTATAACCAGTGGCTAAAAACTCTGCATAATGTACAAATAAAGAATTTGAAATATATTAATAAAAATAAGAACATTACCATTTCACCACCCTAAGATTTTCCTTCTTCGGAAGAATGTGATTCATGTAATCCTCTAAATAAGGAAATTGTTCTAGCAGTTTTGTTCGAATGCCTTTTTGCACAGAAGATTTTAGCTGTGTGACACCAGAAACATGGTCTCTCTCATCAAATCTGAGAAATAAATACATAAATTAAATTTAATTAATAATGACAATTTAAACACTCTACACTATGTATATGTATTTAAAATAAATCTGGGGAAAAACAACAAAACGAAATCATTAAAAACAAAAGGATTACAGGATAAAGGTAAGGCACACTTCCTGATTTATTTTCAAATAGACATGTTTAGTAAATATACTAAAGAATCCTATTTTAAAGTGTAAGTTATAGACATACATGTAGGCATTATAGGAACATGCTCTGAGCTAAGATTGCAAGGGAAATGAAACTACGGAAAATAATTCCAATTAGGCTGAAGTAGAAGCTGCCAAGCTAGTTTTCAAACGTATAGTACACATGCTTTTTCTCACGCACAAATGCAATGTTGGCTTTAGTCATGCCTCTTGGTTTGTTGCTACCATCTCCCTCCTGTCACTCTTCTCTTTAAAATAGAGTGGAGCAATGTTAAAATATTTTTCTCATTTAAGTGCTTTTACGATTTATATGTTTTTGTGCATGATGCCAGCAGAACCCTGTAGATATTAATGTAAAACAATGCTTTTTTTTTCTCTTTAAATAGCAGGTTTCCATTATAGATATTTTTACCAAACCAACAAGAGGGAAAATGTGCTTTTTAACTTCTGATTGTCCAGTCTTATAAAAAACATGGTAAATTGACCAAAACCTGCCCAGTTGAGCAAAAGTTGTGCTTCATAGAGGTGTGAATATCCTACTTCCTACAAGATATGCAACAGTTAAATTTGTGAAATTATACATTTCCTTTTTACAACCATACAAAAATAGAGCCCTATTTTCGAATTCACAAAACAGGATCCTTATTAAAAGGATTTTTAATTTAACGCTCATTTCCTTTTCACAAAATTATGAGTAGATTTTCCACGTTTATGCAAAAAAGAACCTTGTCTAAAAAGTTTGGACAAATCGTTGATATTTTAAAGCTGTTGAATCTAAAACGTCTTGTTATAATGTCACAGGAATGTTTAATAAGATCAGTTAAAAGGAGTTGATTATCTTATTATCTCTGGAAAGCAAGTATAACTTAAAAATTACCTATGGGAAAAAAATATTTTTATTTAGACCTGGCAAAAAATCATAAAAAATGCGGAAACCTCCGTTTTACGAACTTTTATTCTTTTTTGTCCCAATGGTGTCCGCTCCAAAAGAATTTACTTCGTATTACGTTAAACAGCAGTAAAATCATTAAATATAAAAGAAAAAATCCATCGCGACGCATCTAGTATTCTTAATAAAATGTGACAGAAACTTACTTTTTAAACATTATAAAATTTCAAACACGAAAATCCACAGAAAAATAGCAAATGCCGCAACTTATCCTGCAATAAAAGCGAATCAGTCTTAACACAACAGTCAACAACGTTTCCTTTCATTAAGCTCTGTTGCTCAGTGATGAGATTGAAAAACTGTGCCTTTCCGCCGGAATGAGCTATAATACCTTCTCCAGATTCACCTCACTACCACTCCATAGTTTGAAACTCCAATGTCATTCGCTCACTACAGGGAGGCTCACTATAATCAAACAATCAAGCTTTCTTGCGCGCTGTTTTCGTTTCTATTTTCTATTATAGTTTTTGTTTACGTTCTTATCATTCTCCAGCCTTGGACCTCTGTATATTAGCAAGAACACATCTAAGCTTGAAGTATACTAATTACTCATCTCTTAAACCATCTGAATGTAAGGTAAGTTGTTTTCTTTTATGAAAATATGTGTCCTAACGCTGGAGCACTTGCGCTACTCGGACAAACGCCAGCGAACAGGAGTTTTACACCCTGTACTAAATTTCTTTTCTTTAGATAGCAAATATTACTGAAAAAAAATGCGCATGTATGTTACACTTTAGGCTTTTTTCAACTGAAATAAAAACATTGGTAAACTCCTAGGAGAGCCCACCGCTTTTCAAAATCGCCAATTTGGCGTCCATTTCACAGAACGATAGAAGCTGGGTTTCTATCGAATCTGGGTTACTAAGATTGCGTACTTATCGCCAACATCGTCCAGCGGTGGGCTCTCCTAAGATCTACCCAAAACATTTTGTGAAAAAAAGAATGTTTACTTTTAAAAGTCGCAAAAATGAATTTAGAGCGGAAGAAGTCATAAAACTTCAGTATCTGTAGTTAGTACAACTTGCCTTGGCAAATTATTTAGAGTTTATTTTAATCTTAATACTCTTTCCTGAAACTAAGTAAGAATGTGTTTAAAAGCAAAATTTAACATTTGTCTGTTGCTACTTAATTGTACAGTTTTAATTTTTTAAATATCTGCATAATATTGAAAAAAAAATATTTTGAATGAGTAAGGTTTTTCTACATTTACGGGTCTTTCTCCCCTGCTCGCTGTCACTCTCTAACCCACTTATCTGTTTACGCAGCTCCTTCGGATTGCATCATGAGTTTACAAACTAAAGGTCAAGACTTAGAAATTTTGGAAGTGGCCAGTGGCCGCACTAAACTCAACTAACTCAGTGGCCACCTGTGCGTCATAAAAAAAGTGCAAAGGGGGAGGGGGTGTGCATCAGTGCACTAAAATTCCTTATGTATCAGTGAAGAAAATATAATATTTTGTCAAAACTATTAAGTCTATAACACAAAATAAATTAAATAAATAAATGAGTAAATTTTAAACTGGAAAAGAAAAAAAGGGATAAAATGAATGAGGAAAAATTAGCGTCGTTGGCGATCGTAAATTAAGGAAATATGAATTTTTGTGATATAGTTTTTCATGTTGAATTTTATAGAGTGCAAAAAATTTAACTGCAAAATTTTAATGTTATTATTTAATAATAGAAGCAACAGATAACAAAAATCCCAATTTCAGAAACGAACCTTTTACATTAAATCGCGATCACAAATACGAGTTATTTTCGAATACGAGCATGAAAAAATGTATGTTTGCAAACTTAATTTTGTTCCGTACATTCTATTTTATTCTTTTCACAACTTTTTTTTTCTTCACTCTCACACTATTTTCAAAATGACGCGACACTTAAGTCCGATTTTTTTCAGTGCAAATGGCTGATCGAAATGAATGTGTTATGGCTGCAAAAAAAAAAAAAAAAAGAGTCAAGATTAAGATTGTTCCCTACATTTAAGAGATTTATATAATAGAGAGAAGGAATTAAAAAATAGCGCGAACGGGGAAAATCGCCATTTTTTTTCTTATGAAAGGGGGAAATAATCTGCCGAAATTTGATTACTTGAATGCCAAATTGATGCGTTTTAATCGGGCTTGTGTGCATGAAAGAGGCATGGGTTGTAAATTCTATAGATGTATTTGAAAAACAAGGATTTACTTTTGAAAATTTAAAAAAAAAAGGGAAGGTGGCGATCGCTCCTAATTTTTTGAATCGCCACTTTTTCAAACAAAGTCGCCACATGGCGAGTGGCGACTGCGAATCTTGACCTTTATTACAAGCTAAACTACTTTGGAGTAGTTTCATGGAATAAAATCGGTTCTCTGTCAGAAATAACGTTATGTATTGCACACAACTTTTCGGAATAAAAATTAATAAATGTCTTCTAGCATAATGTATATAGTTTTTCCAGTGTCAGAAGCTAGTTGAGATTCTGAATGTATCCAAAAACCTTCATATCCGAAAGTCTTCCAGCAAATCTCATACACCTCAGTCATATCTCCTAAATAGACTATCCCTAATAGACTATCTCCTTAGAGTATTTTGAAGTTGATTTGAGGAAATTTTGGTATTCTTAAGTTTATCTGTTTCATTCCCTACTGATATCTCCTGAGTAGTTTCTTCCCAAGTTTCATTTGGATGCCGTTCTTTCCTCCATGCATTACAAAAAATATTATGAGCGCTACATTATAACAACTACCTTCATCAGCAAGTTCCAAGTTTTGATCTACGTAGTTCATAGCAAAGTAGTCAAAACCTTCATCAAAGTATAGCAACAAACGTCAAAATGATACATAATTTGTGTGATCCAATAATACATTGAATAATATACTGAGCCAGGGCTGCAAAAAAGCCGGCTTTTTTTAAAAAAAGGCCAGACTGGTCGGCTTTTATTAAAAAAGACCGGTCTTGAATTTTTTGAATTGAAGTACATATATTTTCCAGTTCGTGTGCTTAGTCTCGGGACTCGCTTATGAACTGTCGTCCAATATGACAGATAGCACAAGACAATACATGAAAGATTTTATTACATAACAAAGAGGGGAAATAACAGAAATACACCCAGGGCAAGGTGGGAATCGAACCCACGACCTCGTTACTGCGCACAAGCAGCGGGCGGAAACTGGTACTAAGACCGCTCGGCCACCGAGGCCCCGACCGGTCTTTATTGGCCTTTTTCAATTAGACACAATACTATTTACTATTTGCACCTGTACTATGTCAATTTATGTTGCTAAGGTAATTGAATCAATGTTAACCAAATGGAGTGTAACCAAAACCGTATTGGTCTGAACATGTTGTTGAATCAGGGCGATAAAGCATTGATCCATTTTCATAAACATTTTATTATTTATTGTTTGTACATTCACCATAAATAAATGCCTCACAATAATCATAAAACACTTTAATATGTAACGTATGGTATGTCTGGTCTTCTTGCACAGGCCATATTCGTGTAATTGGACTAGCCAGTTTATAGGACCAAAATGATTGTATCCCGATGTGGTCCTATTAAATGGAATTAACTGTACTTGATTGAAGTGACGACTTTAGCAGGGACTGAGAATCAGAAAATATATAATGATAGTGATACTCTTGTTTTTAAGCTAAGGTCGACTCATGAGACAGTAAGACTACCCTAACAGTGTAAAATTCTTTTCTCAGAATTAATTTTCTAATATTAAACATGGCACCAATCACCATCAATAGAAATGTTTACCCTTTTATTCCTATAATTTTAGTATTATATCGAAATAAGAAATATGTATCAGTTAGTGCACAATTCACATTTTCTCATTATGATGAACAAATTTATATTCATTACATAATATGTAAATGTTAAATGAAATGTATAAGAAACAACATAAGGGGGCGGGTGTCCATATATGTTCTTAGATGTGGTCTACGGGCATTTCATCAGCCATCACATAATCTTCCAAACATGATATTTATTAAGGATGACCACATTACATTAAATACAGACATCAAAAATTAAATCGTAATCATTGCCCCTTGTCCTCTCCCACAGTCTTAATGAATGAATTGGTTTCCACGCTGATGCATCACACCGTACATTTTAATAGTCCTTCGGCATGGGCATATAGTGCAGTAAGTCTACAGTCAGTAAGTCAATTGGGAAAGTCCCCACATATATGAATCTAATTTCTGTTTTAAGTGAAATGATAATTATTAAAAACCTTGATATATTAATATTTTTTATAAGCAAATTTGAACTGACTGAGTTAGGTTAAATCACTAATTAACTCATTTAATAATAATCTGGTTTGTATGATATTGCAATAATGTGTAAAAACAAAGTTTTTAAATAGTTTGCGTGAAAGCATCTGTGATATATTTCATCAATATATATCCTCAATATCTGATATTTTGGATATTTATCATGATATTCTCCAACGCTGATCATGTGCCCCATTTTGAATAGAACAATTATGTTTTTCTGGGTAGTCTATCCTGCTGTCCCCAAACGCAGCTTCGAGATGTCGAATGTTCTGCAAGAGGGTAACCTCGGGAACAATACGAGGTGTAGCTATTAAATAACAGGACTAATGCTGTAAAATATTTTCTTTTAATTTCATATATTTTTACTAGTTATCACCTTCAATATACACCCCTCCTCTATCCCTACATCACTCCATACGCACCTTCCATTGTTTGAAACAGTACTGGAAGTCTTTTTGTATCAGGTCCTTCAAGACACTTGCCGCTTTCTCCTTCACAGCTTCAATGGACGCCAGTCTTGTTCTTTTTAATACAGATTTCACTTTAGGAAACAGGTAATAGTCGCAGGGCCCAAGATCTGATGAATAAGGCGGATGGTCCAACACTAGGATGCTGAACTTGGCTAGAAAACTCTTGACTAACGATCCGGAATGAGGTGGTGCATTGTCTTGGTGGAAAACCCATGACTTGTCCTTCCACATTTCGGGCCGTTTTTTCCTTATTTTCTCACGGAGATCAGCAAGAACTTGAAGATAGTAATCCTAATTAATCATTTGACCTTTAGGAACACATAGAAGGTACACAATCCCATGAATATCGAAAAAAACAATCATCATTGCTTTGAATTTTGATTTGCTCATTCGAGCTTTTTTGGTTCTCGGTGAAGATGGGCTCTTCCAGTGCATGAATTGGCGCTTCGTTTCAGGATCATAAGTAAAAAACCACGATTCGTCACATGTTATTATCCTTTCCAATACGTTTGAGTCATTTTCAATGGCTTTCAAAGTGTCAGTGTGAACGTTTTTGCGAGCTTCATGCTGTTCAAATGAGAGAACTTTAGGCACCATTTTGGCACACACCTTTAGCATGTTGAAATTGTTGTGTAAAATCTGTCGTGCGGATTCTTTATCAATTCGTACAGTTTCAGCAATTGCACGGATACTTAGCCAGCGGTCAGCTCGAATGAGATTACCGCTTTTTTTTTTTTTTTGATATTTTCATCAATTTTTGACATGGTAGGGTGTGAATCATCTTCAACGTTTTACCTGCCATCTTTGAAACGCTTGAACCACTCAAAAAAGCGTGTATGTGACGAACATCAATCACCCATACACTTCTTTTTATAAATTTAAAGTTTCAGTTGCAGTTTTTCCAAGATTCATGTGAAATTTCACAGCAATTCGATGCTTTACTGCTACACTTAACATTTTCCGGCATTCGAAAGAGAAGACTTCGGGTTAACACCTGTCGGTACCTGACGTTTGGCGCATGCGCACTTTTTCTGTAGCAGCCTCAGTCCCGTTATTTAATAGCAACACCTCGTATTTAGCAACAAATACAAAATGAGACCCCACTTTTGCATTACTATTGAATATTTTTTGCATTTATCCGACACTAATGCTATGAACCCCTATAGGGGATCGTTTATCATATGCATGTCTTGTAGATTGGCAAGAAAATGCTGTGAATTGTAATTTTTCAATCTAATTGTTAGAGACCACTCTCCGAGGATTTCATTCATGTTCAAATTCAACAGCACATGTATGAAAGGGTACTACTGTGATATAATCCCCCCTTGGTGACATTCGAGCTAGCGCGCCAATTTGTAATGATTTTCGGTTGGCGATATCTTTTCGTTTACCCAGCGCCATCGATGTTGGCTGAGGTAATGTGTGGCAACCCTGATGATGCAATGGGTGTTTTTCGAGTGTGATGGTTGGACCTTTAGAAAGTTCTCTTTAACTAATAGGTAGCTTTTTAGTAGTTAATTTCATCGTTAAAGTTTGTGGCGATATTTCCTGTTGATAAAGGAAGAATGTAAAGTGTTAAAGTGAATTAATTTAGTTCAATTGTTTTGTATTATGGCGAGATAAATGAATTCATATTAGTTTGTTAAGGCGCCATTTTTCGAATCTGACGGAAACGTGGTTTGTAGATTGTGCTATCTGAAGTACGAAATTGTTTTGGTTGATAAGTCTATAAGTTTGGTTAATTGTGACTAAAAGCAAAGAAAAATAAAGTGGTAATTTTCGGACCATTTCGTCGTATTGGATTGTAAGTTTGATGCTATTTGGGATTAACATTGAAAAGCCAACTGGTTTAAAGTGAGTTCTTTATTTTTGTTAGTTTATTATCTGCTTATGTTATGTGTTTGTAAGGTTATAAAACAATGAATTTTCAATTGTTCTAAAATATTAGCTGTAGTAATTAGGGGCGTTGCTAGTTTTGATAAAGTGGGTTTCCGTTAGTTTAATGTAAAATGTATTTGAAGTTTTCCGTGCAATTGCGCGATATTTTTACTATGTTTTTCGTTGAATAATGCATGTCATTTTATGTAATGATAATTAATTGCAATAGTCATTATTGTGCATGAAATGCGTGTTCTTTCAATGAAGTGTTTTTATGGTATTTTTAATGTTGGTTTCCAATAGTTTAAGACAAAATGTACTTGAAGTGATGACCGTTATTAATTTTGTTGTCTAGTTTTTATGCTAGTTTTAGTGTAGGCTTCCAATAGATTGATGTAATATGTGCTTTAATTGATCAATGTTATATATTTTCTAATGGAGTCTCTTATTTTAAAATTCCCACAGCTTTAATAAACATTCGTTTTGCGTTGAATTGCGCGATATTTTAATTATGTTTTTCATTAAAGAGTGCATATCATTTTATTCAATAATGAATCATTGCAGTAGTTATTATTGGGCATAATTTGCTTGTTCTTTAAAGAAAGGGTTTTTATTCAACTTTGAGTGTTTGTAAAGTAAATAATTCTATTTTTCGAGTAATTATCGATCCGTTAATGTATTGAATTGCTGTTGAAAAATGCTGTACGTGCTTTACATAGTAGCGTTGATATTGTGTCTAAGATATAATTTGCAATTTTTGGTATTTTACTGTTTTTTAGTGATTTTTCTTGACATGTTTGCTATGTGTATGATGTAACATTGTTGGCAATATAATCATCGCCAAGAGTGTTGTATTGTGTTTGAAGTTGGCGACATAAAAATCTTGTTGTTGACGACGGTTTCTTGGCGCCAACGAAAAAGTCGCCAAGGGGGGGTTATATCACAGTAGTTCCTATGAAAGTATTTTTTTGTTCAAATGATATAAAAACACAAGTTTTGTGTTTATGTTCTAATTCCTGTTTAATAACCACAAACTATAAAATATGTTTTTTTCCCTGTTGCTTTTTTAGCTAGGGTGGGGACTTCAGTAATTTTCCATTTCAGTTGTTCCCAATTGTATCAGTCGACGAATTTTGTCTCGAGAATTTCTTTCCCCTTCTACAAGTTTCAAATTTTTAGTCAGCATAGCTGAGTAGCAAGATAATCTGCATCAGAAAGATTATCTTGCAATACAACATTAATAAATAGAATAAGTTGAGCTATCGTTATATTACCGATACATAAAAACAAGTAGCATTTAGTAATGATTAAACTTTGTGCAAAGTAATAGAAATAAAATTTCACGTTAAATTAAAGCACAAATGAGCATTAAAACGCAAAAATTTAAACGCGTTTTAATGCTCATTTGTGCTTTAATTTAACGTGAAATTTTATTTCTATAACAAGTAGCATTGTTTTAAATTTTTCAAGAAAACAGCATTGTTGTCATCTGAATTAGCAATGTTCTTGCTGACTCTTGGCAAGCTTATCGTTAATTGTTTAGTAACCACAGGTTTATTACGTTTCTATGATTTCATGTGACCAGTGGTGTAGTCCTGGAAAAAAAGGGGGGGGGGGGACACTTACACATACGAATATCAAAAACTGGGGGTACGCCTTATGTTAAAATTCAAAATTAGTGGGGGGACACTTGTGTTAAAATAAAAAGGTAGGGGGACGCCGTCCCTCTGCGTCCCCTCTCGACTGCACCACTGTATGTGACTAAAATGATTGCAAAAGATTTGTTTATGACTATTTTTAAATTTTGATTTTTGGAACCAATGATTCAACCTTACTCTAAATAATATATTCTTTTTTCCAAAAATTTTATTTAATTCCTTATTGACATTACCGGTGAAGTAAGCTGCCTACGCAGTATTAAAAGGATAGAAAGTAGAGGATATTTCTTAAGAGCAGTTCATCGGTGCTTGTTCTTTAAATAGCTGCTGTTAGCAGGGCCCACGCTTAACATTCACCACTGCACCAAATGTGACAAAATTATAAATTTGGCAAAATAAATCCTGTCTTAGCAAAAGTGTCTTGGCAAATGAAAAATTCTCAAAAATTTCCATTGGTAAAAAAATATAAATAGGTAATTGCATTTTGTTTAGAAAATTATACTTTTTCTTCAGATTCTATAGCAAAAAATCATCCTTAAAATTTTAATCTTTGGTTAATTTACTGGTTAACAGTTTGAAATCTCTGGCCCGGGCCCTGCTTAGATATTTTGGAATTTCAGGGGGGGGGGGGATGCATCCCAATGCTGCTATTAGATATCAGAATTTCAGGGCAGGGGGATGTATTCCGATATCCATCACTCTGCATTCCTAATATTGCTCTTTTCATTTTATCAGTGTGATGAGAATTGTTTTGAAAACATTATATAGCAATATCTCCATCCATTAAAATAGGGCACAAACCACCACTGGTTATCACATATTTATTTATTTACTTGATGAGAAAAAATACTCCACCCCCACCTCCCACTCTCCATTTTTAAAACCTAGTTTTAATTACGTTTAAGAAAATTTGTTCCATTAATAATATTTATTTCTTTCAAACAGAATGAATGAAGACAAAGTTGAATTTGAATTTCTGTGGTTGCCTTACCCTGATGATATTCCAGATGTCCAATGTTGTCTTGATTTGACAGTAGAAGAAATTTTGAGAGTTTGTGGCCCATTAAAACGATTAAAATCATATGTAAATAAAACTTTTGGGTCCTCTGTGTTTATTCAAAGTGTGAAATCAAAAATTGGATTTGATGTGAAAGAAAATGATAAAAAGAAGGATAAAAACGAAAATAGCCTGTTTTACAATGAATTTTTCTTTAGCATCAACTGCAGTATTCAACTTAAGAGAGATATTCGAAGTAATTATGAAAGTTTAGTGAATTTGTTTTGTTTTTCTCAATGTAATAAGTCTTGTCAAGAGCTTTGGCTAAAATTTGATTACTCCCATATTTTTGAAAGCAAACTTCTCACAAGAGATGAGCTTATCAGTTTACGAAGTTTTGCTTTTGGAAATCTTTGTGGTTTAAATACTTTTGTTGAACGTTTTTCTGGCACATATTCACTTAATCAGCATGAACATAAAATAACGCAAGTCAAGGTAAAATTTCTTCATGACTATCATCGTATTGAATTATATTTTGTGGTAGGAAGAGACGTTCCTTTGAAAAAAAGAAGTTCTAAATCGCACTGTTTGCATAAGCTAGAAATCCCTTATAGTGCCTTACATACCATATTGTTATGCAAAACTAAACAAGAATTAACAGTATATTTTAAGTTACTGTTTCCTCCTTTACTGTATGCTGTTTATCAAAATGATGATGATGAGGAGGAGGACGACATTGTCAGGGACTACATATCTTATCAAGACCTTGGTGTACAGACCAGTTGGTTGAGGACCATTGATCTTTTCAAAAACAGTCCAGAAGGCCTGAGAAGAGAGTTCAGTATGAATTCTGTGCTGAAGTTAGAATTTGATTCTAATGATCCAAGTCCAGTAATGCAAATCATGTATCACTATAAAAATGTGCAAATATATTTTTCACCAATGTCTGTTAAATCACTTCCCAAACAGGAATTTAAAGTTCCGATTGACAATTTTGGATGTTACTATGCAGTACAATGCTTTTTGACCCTTAGTTTTGAATTTGAAAACCAGTTGCAAGTTAGGGAAGAAATTGAGAGTTTTCAGAAATTTTTTAAAGAAGAAAAAAATAAAAACCCAAATATTTTATGTGAAGCCTTATATTTGGTTTATGGCGCAGTATCCCAAGGAGTAACTGTATGGATTAAACACTCAATCAAACATTTATTTGAAAAATTTTGTAAGAAAAATTTGAAAACTTCCATAGATGAGTATTCTGAAAAAAATAACATCTTGCCTCGTAATATTGTGCTAATCAAAAGAGGAATCTTTACTCCTACTCATCTTCGCTTGCTACCCCCAAACCCTCAACTCAAAAGTCGAGCTCTGCGATGCTGTGACCCAGATTTTTTTCTTCGCATATCAATTCGTGATGTGAACTTAAAGCAAATCAATTTTACTTTGACTCAAGGGTCCTTCAAAAATAAATCAAACATTTGCACAATTTTCTTTGAGTCCCTCTTCAAAGCACCTTTATTGTTAGGGATAAAAATAGGAGAGAGATGTTACAGGTATGTGGGAAGTTCTACCAGTCAGTTGAAAGCTCATGGATTGTGGTTTTATGCAAAAGATAAGAATGGCATGACAGCTTCTGCACTGAAATCAAAATTGGGCGACATAAATCAAATTCATACGGTTGCAAAATACATGGCTAGAAAAGGTCAAACGTTTTCGCAGGCCATGGGAAACATTCGAGTCCCTCAAGAATTCACCAATGTCAGTTGCCCTGAGGAAGATGTCAAAGGAGGAGTTAAAAAATATCTTTCTTTGGAGGATGACTATAGGCCTAAAAAATACATGATGGAAATTTTCAATTATGATCCCGAGGATGAAGCTGCTGAGCCATATGTATTCTCTGATGGCATAGGTAGGCTTTCACCTCAAATAGCTGAAGAGGTGAGTAACGTTTTATGTTATGTTACCAGTTCCAGCAATGTATGAAATCCAACATTCTATACGATACTTAAACATTCTATAGCAGTGGTCAGCTACCCGTCGATCTCGAGCCCATTTTCGGTCGATCGCATAACAGTTTTGAAAAGAAATAAAAATCAAATGACTTTTGGATCAGAAGGCAAACCTTTTTTTTTCTTCAGAAAATGCTTATTAATTTCCGTCGGACCTAAACTTGCCAACAATATGGAATGTCAGTCATCACATTATCTGTGCTCTTGGTGGGTTAATTAAAATATGTAACAGCGTTTCACATCTGTGTTTTAGTTAAAAAACAAAACAAACTACCACCAAACTTTTATCAAATTTAAAAGAAATTATACGTTAGTATCTGAGTTTTTTTTTAATGCGAGTTGACAATTGTTAACACAGCAGTATTTTAGAAATTTTAACCCTTTCGTGCCTAACTGGACACATACGTCCCAAGCAAATTTTAAAAAATGTCTTTTTGGACATCCAAAACATCACGAAGCTTACTCAATGTTGGTGACCATCTGCCAGTAACAACAAAAACACGACGGCGGTGCCGTAAATGTGCACAACAAAAGAAGGAATCGCGCACTAAAATAATGTGCACGATGTGTAATGTCTCATTGTGCATTGATTGTTTCAAATCATACCATTCATAATTAAATTTTTATGACTATAAAATCATTGGTTTTCTTTACAAAATTACTCATTGAAGACTACTGGGTCACATATGTCCCAGTTGTCAGGACTGATATTACATATATGTCCCGGTTCTAAATCTGTGTTTAAAATCTTCCTAAAAATATCTTAGTTTTAGCATTCTAGTGTGCCCTACTCATAGTTTATGCTACCAAAATAGTTCTGTTGTAAAAAAAAAAAAACCTCGTTGCGAAAGGGTTAAAGTAGATATTTTATAAGCATCAAAACCTGTTCCAACAGGAATTGACCTAGAATTTGAAGACAGGCGCAGTCCCAACTTGTCCTATTAATTATTAATAGCACCTTCCCCCCCCCCCCCGCCCCCCATCCTCTGAGTCGATCTTGGCGTTTGCCGTACTTGGAACGTAGATCTTCAGCTAATTTAGGTTGCTGACTGCTGTTCTATAGAATGTCTAATCCGGCATTCTATAAAATGCCTAGCTATTGTATAGAATGCTGGTTTCATACTTTGCCATTAACATATATATGTCTCTGTTACTATAATTTTGACATGAGTATTATTTTTTGGAATGTTAACATTACAATTGGAGATTGTACTGATGCAATCTGAAACACTGATGTGAATTTACCATCAGCGTATTGATTTTGAATTTCTTTATATTGAATAAGCACAAATTATAATCTGTTTTACTTTATTTTCAAATTTTTAAATGTTAAACATACTTTCCAAACAAAATAAAAAAAGTACACCTGTAATAAACTGCATAGTTTTGAAAACAATGAAATGATCATTTATTTTGTTTTTGATAAACTATTGATAATCATGAAAACTTAATCTTAGAAAATCTATAATAATAATAATGATGATAATAATAAAAAAATTTGGTTATTTTAAAATGTATTGTTTGAATATAGGCTATACAACTTTAGAAAGTAATGATTATTGCTTACTCTATATTCTTTGATGTCATAACAATGGTAAATTGTGCTTACTTCACTCAAAAATTTATATAATGAAGCAGAAATATTCTTATAAAATTTTAACGGTTGCATTTAAAAAATAATTATTGTGTATTTTCTCTAATCAGCTGCCAAATATCAAAGATTTCAGCATACCAAATATTTTGGGTTTCCTGTTGAATACCAAATATACTGTAAAATACCATTATTAATCTAGCGAAAAATAACATGTAGCCTAAACTTGATATATCTTAAACCTTCTTATCTCAAAACCTTTGATATCTGGGGAGGGATATTTCACTTATTCCATGAAAATTGTCACTTACTTTCTATGGATACTTTATTTTTATTGACTCTTGATGTTTAAAACTTTGAACACAGAAGTAAGTTTCATTTGATATTTTGTCCTTAGCAACTATTGGCAGTAGAATCTGCGAGGAAATAATAAACGAGATTGCAGGTGCGAGAGAATCAATGTGTCAATAGGGAATAGTGTCAGAGCTAAAAGGGTTATTGTCCCACCCCCACAATGAAATAAACTGGCATGCATTTGTGCAATTGTATTATATGTATCCATGTGTGTATTTGTATTTGCTATAAGTGTCCAACTCCTCCACATGAAAAATGTCTTGTTACTCCGCTGCCAGGGCAGATTTTTACACTTTTCTTCTATTTTGAGGCACACCTACTTTTGCAGCAGGGGTCTGTTTTTTCATTTCATTGCTGACCTAGGGGCTAAAATTCACGGTGGGATGGCAGGATTCCCACCCAAATTTCTCAGATGCCCTTCTTGAAAACTGACCGGGCTTGAATCTCTCACCAGCGGAAGATTCGAAAATTTCAGTAAAATGTGAAAATCTGCATTTTTCACTTGTATATATAGTTACCAATATTGTTATATAACAAACAAAAATTATCTCTTCCAAAAAGTTGCAATCGGTGAAAACATCTTCCGCATCCTCATCATCCACATTTCTAACTGCTAGGAAGTGGTTGGTGAAAACTGCAAATTAAATTTTAAAATGTTATTGGTTGAAGATAAAAGTAAAATTTTGAACTTTCTGGATGAAGGGAAACTAAAAGAATAATAGGCATGTGTGAAGTTGTTTTATAATGATTTTTATAATTTTTTCAAAATCTTAATAACTTTGTCACTTTCTTCCTTTCTTTTCTTTCTTTTTATCTTCCAGAGAGATTTAATGTATTAAGATTGTATTGCATTGAGTAAATAAAACATTCAAAAGAATATGCACAAAAATGAGATTGTGCTGCCCCTTATTGAAAGAGAAAATAGTTTTTTCGAAGTGTATCATATTTTCTTGTTTCAGTCTTGCAATTTTCATTTTAGGTTTATAAAGCATTAGATGTGGAGGACCTGCGACCTTCTGCAATGCAAATACGATATGCAGGTTGCAAAGGCATGCTTGTTGTAGATCCAAGATTGACCGAAAAGAAGATTATTTTTCGCGAAAGCATGAAAAAGTTTTCTTCAACTGATGATTCTTTAGAAATTCTGAAGTTCAGTGAAAAACGTATGTTTGATCATTGGTACTAATGTCATATTTCTTATAATTGAAAACATAGATTTCATTTTCCAATCCATTTCTACATGCATGCATCATTTTATGCCAGATAATTACCAAAGTTAAAATTTTTTTTAATGTAAATGACTGAAATATTGCTTTTTTATTTATTTATTTTTTCTTCAGGTTGTGCTTTCCTGAACCGTCCTTTTATCACCATCCTTGAGCAGCTTGGTGTTGAAAAAGAGAAATTTGTTCTGCTTCAAAAGAAAATGCTTCAGCATCTAGTACAAAGCATGTATTATAATGAAGATGCTTTTGAGTTACTGAATCGAAATTCACTTGCTCGCTTTAATTTTGTGAGTATGTCTACAGCTGGAATACATTTCACAGAAGACCCTATGTTCAAGAATATGATTTACTCCCTTATACAAAACCAACTGGGTAAGCATTTAATGTTTTAAAAATGCATTTTGATTTAGCCAGGCTCCAGTTAATATTCAAAATGGTGCAAGTAAGAGTTAAAGTCCAGTTAATATCACAAAATACTGTTTGCTTATTTTTAACTTCAATGTAAGTTATGTGAAATCATTTGCACTAATTCAGCTACTTCTCATTTAAAATATTTTTGTTATTCTAAATAGTTTTTGTAATTGCTCTGTTACACTTCAAATAAAATGCATTGCTATTCAGCAACTTAAATTTTGCACTGAATATAGTACCATTTGTCTAAATAATGAAAACCAAAAACTATAATGAAATCTAAGATTAAGTTGCTCATTTCCTGTTTCATAATTTGATATAAATATTTTTAAATTGAGCATGTTAAGAATTTTGAAAACCAAATAATGATAATTACTTTGTTTTTCTTTCTTTTTTTTTTTCATTCTTTACCTTTTTTTCTTTTATATGTTTATTGACAGCAAATAAGTATTTTTCTCACACTTTTGCATTTTTTTGCTATTTTTGTACTGAAAAATGAAGTTTACTTTTATAAGATAAGACAAAGAATACTTTTTGTGCTTGGAGAAAATCCAAGCAATATCTCTGTGTGAAAACTGAAAGGTTTTAGTTTTATTTTCAAGGAAAGAAATAGTGAAAATCTATGTCATGAGAAAAATCCCAATGATATATGCTCCCTAAAATTTAAACTTCTTTTGAATGAAGCTCAACTATTTACAAAAATATTTTTTTTTAACTTGAGTTAATATACCTTATTAATTTACTGCTAGTATTTTAGGGACAAGAATAAATTGCACTCCCCACGATACCTGTCAATAAAAAAGGGGACAAAGTGCACTGCAGTGCTGGTAAGGGGGTGGAAGCACCAGGTACCTTAATGTTGGAATAAGACTGATCATCCAATATTTTGGGGATTTAAAAAGATCTGCTTTGAAGAATTAGAGTTTCGCTTCATCTCAATTGCAACTCCTTGTGAATTTTTCAATAATAAATATTAATAGATACTCTAAGGTTAGATGAACGTTTTCTTTATTTTTACTTCTACCTTAAATGGTATTTTGTTATAAAAACACTTTATTGTAGAAAGGTGTTTAAAAATAACTCTAGATAATCTTTTTGAGAAATGTTCTTACTCTATTCTTTTTTTGCTGCAAACAATTTTAAATATGCTACATTTACATGTATGGAAGTCCAAAATAGTACCAGTTACTTACCGAAATCAACTATATTAGCATCCTTCAATTCTGTACAGATTTAATAAAATAAATACAAATTCACGGATTTCTTTAGTATGAAACTGAACGCAGTTAAAATATTTGTATCTTACAAACATTTATAATTTTAAATCTTTGAATTTTACCCAAAATTAACCAAATATAGCAGTAAATTTGAAGTTTTCACACATTATAGTTTTCTCATAATTAAAATATTGTCCAATTATTAAACTGAAAAAAAGAATTTTCTAAAGGAAATTTAATTTGGTGATTCAAAAATAGTGCAAAATGTATTGGTCAAAACAAAAGCTCTTTCATTAATCAAAAAATAAAGCTTGATAATTTCTTAAAATACGTATTACGTTAATTGCTATATTCAAAGTTTAATTAATCGGCTTTAAACTCGTATATCAACTTCTTATTATTCTTCTTCTTCTTTATTATTTATTATTCTTCTTTATATTTACTTTCTTTTTATTATTATTCTTTGGAATTTGTGTTTAAAAGGATCTAGGCTGAATGATATTTAATAAAACCTAAATATATTATTATTTTCTGAAATAACATAAATCAGACTTATCATGTAGATTGGATGAGGGTTTTGTTACAATATTTGAAATAATTAGCAGGGGGGAAAGCTCAGTGCCATTCGGACATTTGTATGGGAGGCATGCCAGTGCAATTTGGTCGCCCCACCCATTTACCCGTGCAATTGACCCATACACTATTTCAGTTAATCTTCATTATGGTTTATTTTAATTATCTCTCAAGTTTTCCATACTGGGGAAGTATTGTGAGTCAACACTTCAATGGCTTCCTTCTCTGTATCAACAGAATGTTATAAAAATGTTTTCTAAGCTGTCCCTTGAGTTCAAATTTAAAGAAAAGAAATTTAATCCTCTGCTTGTAAACAAATAGTTACACAACAAACTGAAAAACATAGCTAGTTTCAGCTTTGTTTTATTCCTAAAGTTTTGGCTTACAGTAAAACAAAAATTCAACAATTTAAATTGTGCAATTGCTTTTAATTGCAGAAACTGCTGGGCAGATATGTTTTACCCTCTCATCACCAAATTATGAAAAATTTTAAAAAATAAAATTTTATATTTTATCTATATGAAATGCCACCTCAAATCATGTGCTAAGCAAATCCTTTTTTTCAAAAGTTATCCTTTCTGCTTTTTTTTTTACAAACCTCACATGACGGTTATGATATTTTAGTGTTACACGAAGAGAAAACGGGTGGGTGCATGGTCATGGGTCATTACATCAATGAAATGAAAGGCAATAACAATATTTTCTAATTAAATTTCGTTGTGTTCTTGTCTAATCATATTTTTTTAGATAGTTATTTGAAGGGTATATGGTTAAATTCTGTGAATTACAAAATTCAAAATGAATGAACAATTGACTGATTAATGACATATAAATATAAATTAGCTATTCTTAGTGCAGGGCTCCCACGGCTGCGCCAATTGCGCAAAACTGCGCCAAAACGATTTTGCTGCTACATGCTGCTACAAAATGCATTTTTTTTTCGGAAAATTTGCGCCAAAAAGCGATTTTCAGAAAAAAAAATCAAAAAAATTTTAGATATTATATTTTTTTTAATCTTAAAATCGACATCATTCGATACATTTTACCTTTAGTCAACTAATTTTTACCTTTGAAGCAGTTTATCAATGAATATTAGCTCTACCCTCTCTTAAAAACATCAAATATGGATGAGAAAATTGAGCAGAATGAGTGATGTATCCCTCGCTTGTAGAAGAAACAGTGATACGATTTCTAATATTTTGTAGTATTATATAGAGAAAAATCATTCCTCTTATCACTATTCATGTTGAACATTTTATTTAGCAAGTTTTTCTTGAAATAGATAAAAATGTTTAATTTCATATAACGTGAAAAAAATAAACTTAGCGTTTTCCTCAGGGCACTTTGTTTTCTAATGTTTAGGAAATACTAATCAATGTGAAGAACCAATAACAGAACAGATGTTAAAAAGATTGCTGCTCCATTATAACATTTTTTAAAAATTCCTTAAGCCTACTTTCCACGTGCAAGCAAAGGAGCGCATACGTTCTACAATCTTTTTGCATCCGCTACAAAAATCGGATTTTTTTCATTTCAACTATTTATAATGTTTATTCTTAAAGTAAATAAATAAAATGTATATTTATTTTAAATAAAAACATTGTTTGAAAATATATATTTGTTCCCGAAAGTGTTTAGAGGTAGACTTTCAAACGCTGTAAAATTAAACATTGGATTTCAGCTTTTTTTCTTTCCTCATCACTCTTTAAGCTCTGTAATCTATATCATATAACCACAAGCAAGTCAAAAACATAAGACATAAATATCAAGAACAAAATAAGTAAAAAATTAAACTTAGAAAATCATTAAAAAAAGCATGTATATCTTAATGAATTGATGATCTTTAGCAAATATGTTAAGCAATATTATTAGAAGAAATAGAAATTTTTTTTGTGGATGAACGACCTCATAAAAGTACACTTGCTTAAAGTTTCAATTTTTAAAACTAGATTTGAAAGTTATGAAATTATCACGCATTTCCTCTTTCTTTTAATTCAATTTAGTTTCTTTCAGCATCCAATTGCTGTAACCCTAGGACTCTTGAAATTTAACTGTAACTATTACACAATTTTTGAAAGAGGTAAAGATAAATTGTTGGAAAAAAAATAAATAAATCATTAGACATTAAATTATCAACATATAAGAAATACATTTTGCCTTTCTATTATAGAACTGAAAAATATAATTGGGTTCTTGAATTTTCTTGCTGCAAAATTATGAAACTCAGCAATTTACTTTTAGTGCCATTAATTACTTCCAAAGCATCTAAGTGAGCATTTAGGATTGAAATTTAAAGGAATATTTCTTAATCAGAAAAATAATAAATATTACTGCAGGTAGAAAATAGGATTGACTTCAAATATATTTTTTGATAAAATATGAAATGATATTTAATTCATTCAAAATTTTACTGTTACTAAAATCACAATGATTATACCCAAGTAAGTACCATTTAAAAAACAAATTTTAATTAATGATAAATAGTTTAAAATAATTGAACCTTTCATATTAGTTAGGTTTTGCTTATTTTCTTGAAAGAATAGTGTTTTAGCTATTAAACAAAAAAGAGAGAATGCAATGATTTTTGAAAAGAAGAAAATTTTAAGCTTTCTTCCAGCTATTCTTAACTATTAGAAGAAGAAAAAAAACAACAAAACATTTTTTAAAATAATCTGTTTCTTGAGAAACGTATAGAAAAACACCCTTATAAGGGTTATAGGTTTAATTAGTCTTACTTTTTGAATAGGTTATAAATAATTTCTTAAGAAATATAAAAATAATCCAGTTTTTGAAGGATGACTGACGTTTACATTTCCTATCATTTTGAAGACTTGAAACTGCTCTTACCCTTGATGTATGAAAATGACATTGCTTTAAAACAGCCATTTAATATTTAAAAAATAAAGAAAAAAAAATACTCCAAAAATGGTACAAAGTTGATATTTTCGGCTCCTAAACTGATACAAAAGTCGATTTCTTCTGCTCCAAACTGATACAAAAGTTAAAATTCTTCAGCTCCAAACTAATAAAAAAAGGACATTTTACCTGCTCCGAAAGGTGCTACAAATTGTGTTAAGGCGGTGGGAGCCCTGTTAGTGTCATTTCAAGGTTTCATATATGTTATACATAAATCAAGGTGTCACTGAGCTAAAAAAAGATACATTTTGAAATCTTAAACCAAAATATCGCTATTAGAAATAGGAGCTTCATATGAGGGTCAAAGTGATGGGAAGGTTAAGATCTTGAGTTGTTCGTAGTTGTTGGCCAGTTTTTATTATAAAAATGACCTTTTTTTATATTGTATAAAAATGCATTTTATATGTATTGTATAAAAATGTACTTTTTTTGCATAAATTGTATTGGTTTTTTTTCCTTTCTATTTAAGTATTACTCAAGGATAAGGCCAACATTGAATTACCAGTCAATGAAGCCCGTTCCATGTTTGGTGTATTGGATGAAACTTTCTCTTTGGAGTATGGTCAAGTATTTGTGCAATATAGAGACTGGGACTCAAATGAAAAAAAAATCCTAAAGGGTTTGTGTATTTCTTTTCCATAAGCCTTTTTGCAGTGTTCTTAGATTTAAATTACAGTAAAACCTTGATGTCTTGTTCCTGCATCCATCATTATTTGCATGTATTGTCTTGATTTTAAGGTTCCCATCTTGCAGATTATGTTTCATGTTTAATAGCTTGCTTTGTTCTTCCATATTTATTGTTAGAAATGAATGGTTCCATAAAAACAATATATCAGGATTCCATTGTAAATACAAATGCAGTAGAGTACAGTTTAAGTGCTGCTGTTACATGGTTTTCAATTCATTCTCATTCATTTTAATGTCCAAATGTTTCATGCAATTAACACAGATAAATATTAGAACTTTTTAGGTCTTATGGAATAGTATTTGTTAGTGAGTTTGCCTAACACAGTGGTTAACAGAAGGTCCTATATAAACCTCTAGGGTTCCACTATAGGAGATATCAACAAAAAAAATGAAGGTGCATGAGAGGTATAGATGTAAAATACCCACAATATTTATCCAGGTAATACACAAAAGGTTCCAGTAATACCCTAAATACTCAAAATTCATAAATAGTTGGGTTTTATAAATTGAAAATAAAGTGCTATCTTTTTCTTTATAGTTTGACAGAATTATATAAGAGGCCAAGTTTGCTTACATCGACAGAAGTTAATTTTTTATTTCCTAAAGAAAAAAATTCGCTTTATAAAATATATAAATTATCAGGGAAATCATTGCATTTAGAATTTGTTACTTCAGACTTGTTTAGTTTTTAGAAATCTGCATTTCAGTTCATAATTCAAAATATTTTCTACCATTTCATTTTGCGATGGGAAAACTAGCTGAAATAAAAGAAAATAAATTTAGTTAAAAAGTTTAATAAAAGGTGAGATTCACAGTAAAAGTGACCCATTTCATGTATACCAACAGAAACATTTATCCTTCATATTAAAAATTGCATTAAAAAATTTGCCAGAAATACATTTTTTTGAAATTCAAAAACTTAATTGGATTTTACATAATTTATTTTTACCAATTTTATCACATGAAACCATTGTTATTGTTTTTCTAGCAAATGAAAAACTCCTAAGTCATTTTCTGAGCCATATTTTGTTGTGATGTGATACTCTGTTCTATGTTCTTGAATAATACATAGCAGTTGCAGTGCATTAACTAAATAGGAAAATTAACAAAATTGTTACCTTCATAACATTATCATAATTAACCTTTTCCTTAAAACTAAGTTTTACAAAAAGGAACTCTGGCAAAATCCTGGAATAACCCCTGAAAACAAGGGTAAAGGATATTTTACATTGCTGCTGAATCAAAATCTAGAAAAGAATTACAACCGTAAGGGTTTTTCTTTTCTGTATAATGAAATGTTTAAAACAAATTTCACTGGTATTTAATATTGCCTTTAATTCATTAAAAAAAAAGGCTAGTAACTTATCCGATTACTTTTTTTTTTGTTCTATTTTACATGCAGAACTAAGCCTTGAGTGAACTATTAATTTAGAAATATAATAAAATTAAGTAATTTTTCCTGAATATAAAAAAAAGTTTTTGCATTAAAAAATTAAGTTTCACAAGAAAAAGTTTGTAAAGAAGAGGATTGCTGAAGAACATGAAAGTGGATATGTCCATTTAATGGTAACCCAATGGCTCAGTTTTTTTAAATGCCCTTTAAAGCATTAATTTATTGTTAAAATTAAAAAAGTTTGAAAAACATTTTTTAAAAAGAAAAGTAAGTATATATATATATAAGAACTTATGACTTTAGGCTACAGCTCACAGTCATTAAAATGCATTTTCCAGCTGTAAAATATGACTAATTATCTATTTTCAATCTGGCTAGGAACTGTTGTTGTTACAAAAAATCCCTGCATGCATCCTGGTGACGTTCGAAAATTTGAAGCTATTGATGTGGAAAGCTTACATCACATTTCTGACTGCCTTGTCTTTCCAGCTAAAGGACCTCGACCGCACCCAGATGAAATGGCAGGTATTCCTCTTTAAAATATTTATTCTTTCATGACTTTCTTGTTATCAATCTTAGCTTCAAAATTCTCAACTGTAATTCAGTCAGCAATTATCTTCCCAAATCAAATATCAACTTATGTAAAAGGAAGTATCTGTCTCTGTGTCCTTTTGTGTATATGTGCGTGTGGGGAATGTGCAGATGAAATCTGTTTATTCATAGTAATGAAAGTCGGTATACAATTTATTTTGAAAGATAGGATAGTGCACCTTGACGATCAAATTATTCTATTTTATACTTTTTTCTCTTTTCTGACATTTTTTGCTTTTATTTGCCTACAGCTACTCCTTAGTGTAGAAAAAAAAATCAATTCACTGTTAACAAATAAATGTCATTTAAAACTTTGTTTTGAAGTTACATAAATTTTCAAAGATAAATAACTTTTTGAATTTTTTTTAGAAAGTAAAATTCCTGCATTCAAGGTTCTAATTATCTTATCTTTCAGAATATTTTGAAGCTTTTCACCCTCATTTAAAGTAAGAGCAGACTAAAATCTGATCTCATTTTTTTTATTTTCCCCCTTGACAAGATCAACTTTTTCCCTAAGAAAAAGATGGGTAATTTCTAAAGAAGAGATCACTAGTCAAGGCTGTATCCAGAGGACCCCCACCCCACAAAAAATTTTTTTGGCTTCAGCCTTGTAACTAGCCACCCTTAGGAATCATTACTACTGCTCTTCCACGAATCTGCGGCTTTTCAAACTCTTAATTCAAAACATAGGAGAAACTTCAATTTTCCCCCCCAACATTGTATTGCATTCAATATAAATTCAGAAACACTTATATTTCCATTTCATAACACCTTCTTTTAATACATATTAATTCAATAAATATTTTTTAAATGATGAATAACTTGTTTTTTTTTAATATTTTGTTTTATTGTTACCACATATTATTAACTTAGTTGGGTAAAATTTATTTTTTTAATACTTTTTCAGAATAGTAGGTATTCCCCCAGTTCCAATCTCCTGCCTTTTTGCTATCTGACATAGTGCTGAGCTTCCATGATGTGATGGCTCCATAAAATGTTGATTTTAACACTTGTCTGAAAAAAGCACTAATTATTAAATATTTAAATTGTGACATTCCTTTATTAATGTTCATTTCTCTGCCTAGGATCTGATTTGGATGGTGATGAATATCATGTGATCTGGATGAAAGACTTGATTTTTTCATCTGAAAATGAGGAGGCGATGCACTTTGCAATAAAGAAAGAAGAAAAAGAAGAAAGGACACAACCTATCATGGTTCTTATATTTTTTAATACTTACAGTAAATCTTCATTTTAATTTCAAATGAAATGAAGTAAAACTTTGTTGGAGAAGAGATGAATTATCTCTCCCCCTTACATTTAAAATGCTTTAGCATTTCAACGGTGTCTAGCTTCTGAGGAACTAGAGAGGTACTTTTGTTTAGTCAAAGGAGGAAATTGTTTCAACCCTGTGATATTTAAGTATTCAATCAGAATTACTTAAAGCCATCCTCACAAACAAATGCTGTTACTTATGGATTGAATTATATGTAAATTTTATAATTAATGTTAGCAGCAATGTTATAAGTAGGAAGCATTTTCCTATTGTAATCACAACATAAATACGGTTGAACTTTCTCAATACGAACACGTTTGAACACGAATGGTTTGTTTTTTTTTTAACCACTTAGTTTAAACCAAACATTTTTTCATTTGTTTTGCGTATTATTAAAAATTACAAAATCCAATTTATGCAGAAATTACAAGCACATCACTAGATAAATAATGAATTTGTAAATTAACAAACTTTTTTTTAATCAATACACATTATTCTTATCTCCTATCTACATGTCAGACTAATTGGGTTTTTCTAAAATTAGCTTGGAAAAAAAATCACATTCGAAAAATTAAATGATGTTGCAATTGCAATTTCTGGAGTTAAAAGACGTATATTAGAAAAAAAAGTACCTTCATAATAGCCAATTTTGCAAATGTATGTTGCAAATTTAACAATTTTTAAACAAACCAAATCTTTTTTCATTTAATTTTACACATTATAAAAAATTGCAAAATCCAATTTATGCAGAAATTACAAGCGCAACATTAGATGAATAATGAATTACTGAATTTGTAAATTAACAAACTTTTTTATAAATCGGTGCAAATTTTTCTTTTTTAAAAATTATCTCCTGTCTACATGTCAGACTATTTGGGTTTTTCTAAGATTAGCTCGAAAAAAAATAAAGTGTTTCTTAGTGTTTAATTAGGCTTCAACAACACAGGGCAACTAATGAAAAGACGTGGCGACTAAAATATTACCTAACAATCGCCACACTCGTCGTCACTTTTTTCTCCCCTCTCTGACCAGTGGAGGCCCATCTCTACTGGTCAGCACGTCACCTAATGGCCCAACAGCCAAGGGTGTGTGTGGGCTAAGAAGAAGACTTTTTCTCCCCTTAAAAATTTCCAAGAACTACACTGCTAGGTTCAAAAGCACAAAGCTTTCACTTTCCTATCTTATTTCACAAAGCATTTGCAATCAGTTTTGTCCCGTACCATCCCGAATGTCCATAGGCCGATGAATCATGATTTACTGACCTTTCAACTCGCCTACTGACCTACAGTGTAAATTCGTCTTTAAAATAAATTTCTTATACTAAAATTCATTTTTGTAATAAATACTTATCGTTTTATCATAGTTTTCTGTGATTAAATCCATTCATAAATTTTATATTAATATATAAATTGAATTGATATAAGTATTGACAAAAATCCCTTAATACTAAAAACAAAATGTGCTAAGTTTTTATCAACTGTTTCAGTGTGGTAAGCAATATTTTGTACAATGATCTTTCATTTTTGTATAAGTTAATGTATGTACAATGGTTTTTAATAATTGGGAGAAAAGGGGAAATATTTTTCCTCAAAACCAAAGTAAGATTGTGATTCCCCCCACCCCCACCCATCTTAAAAAAATTTAATTTTTAAAATGTTTTAATAACTTAAAAAGTATTTAATTTTATAAATAATAGCACATTTAATTAGGTTGTTTAATTGTTTATCATTACTAATCGATACAAAAAAGTTCACAACTCCATTGTGTGTATCATTTTTCACCGAAAAGAGTGGCCAGTACAAAATCTGCCTCTTATGGCCACTGGTGAAATTTCCCAGCTTTGAGCTCTAGCCACAATCAAGTAATCCTACTACTTATATATTTATATATATATATATATATATATATAGTAAGAGACTTGTAATCATTTGTTTATGTTACTGATACTGCAAACCAACACACATTATTTTTAATATATTTTTCACTTTTGCTTATTTTTTATTGCTTTAGTTAAATATGCTTTTGTTAAAACTCAACCTGCATAATAATTATTCCTTTAATAGTTTGCTAAAAGGTCTGTATAAGTATAGTATTACAATATGTTAAGTTTCTGAAAAAATAAAAACAATATTTATAAGGTAATTAAAATAAAGGTTTTTACTTAGTTATTTAATTAATTATCAAGAAATTAATTACTAATAACATTTATTCACAATTAATGATCTAAAATCCTCATGTTTTCCAAAGTCAAATGCTATTTAAACCATAAAAACTGGTTTAAACCAAAAAATGCCTTTTTTTTAAAAAAAAAACAAAAACTGGTTTTTTTTCCAACCCTGGAATAAAGCTCATGCACGTGTTCGCTTTCGGACAGCTCAGTCTGCTCAAGGATCAAACCCTCTATCTTCGACTCATTCTTAAATAGTAGTAATTATTTTTAAAATATAAACATGCATTTCGACTACTTTTTCTTTACACTATTTTATTTATGCACGGTTGTTACAAATAACAGCTAATACAAACAAATTCGCAAATTTTCGGCATTTCGTATTATGCGAGTTCAACTGTATAAACAATTTATTAAAAGTACCTTTTCATCATATTCAATGCCCTGTCAAGCAAACACAATAAGTCTAGAGACTCTAAAAATCTTAGAACTGATATCGGGAAGTAAAAATTGAAATTCAGCATTAAAAGTTTCACTTTCTTGGTGTCTGGACTTACTTGGGATTTCCCTACCTGATTATGCAGTGGGAAGCAAGCCATTGTGCAATTTTTCTGTGATCATCACATGATTTTCCACCTCTTTAATTGAAATTTTTAAAGAATGCATTTTTGCAACATGTGTTAGTCTTTAAAAGTCCTAAATATTAAAGTTACATGTATTGTGTGCAATCTTTTGAATCATTACTGGTATTGAACATTATTGCAATCTTAAAGTAAAAATTATTTTCTTTAAGAAAGCTGCTTTTTTCCCTTACATTTTACTACTCCTATACTTGAAATGTTCAATCTTTTTCCATACACCAGAGGATGACCATGTGTCCTTTAAGGCATTTAATAAGCATCAACGTGAAATAAATAGACATATAACATACCTTTTGCTCAAGCAGTTGAAAAATTGTGAAGTTATGTTTACATTCAGTGAAAAATAGAAACAGTTTTGAAAATGTTACGAAAAATGTTTACTCTTCATGCCTATGATTATAAATTTCAATCTTTCTTAACATTTTTTGCAGAAAACTTATACTCTCGATTTTAGGTTGGTTTTATGTAAAAAATGTTTTATAGCACCCTATCCATCACTGTGTATTATTTACTGAGAACTAAAAATCTAAAAGAAATATGATAACTACATAAAAAAATTGAGTTTTATTACTATATTAAATATCACTACCTTTTTATAGTGACCTATGTACTGCATAATAATAATAAATATATCTATGTTTCATCTTTTTACAGGCTGCTGATGAATTGGATCATTTATTTAACTATATCTTAAATGACAATGTAGGACTAATTGGAAGTGCTCATCTTGCATTTGCCGACAGTGAACAAAATGGAATATTCAGTGACGTTTGTATGCGGCTTGCAAAACATTATGCTATTGCATTGGATTTTGCAAAATCTGGGGAGAATGTTCAGCATAGAGATATTGTTCACAAATATCCAGATTTTATGCAAAAGATTGGTGAAAAGTCTCAGACTTATTTGTCAACTAGAGCTCTGGGTGTACTGTATCGGAATTGTAGACATTTACAAATTGGCCTGCTGACAGAAAATTTTGATTGTGAATACAGAATTGACTCAGATTTAGTTCATGTATCCTGGGAAAACTACAAAAAATCAGCTTTGAAAAGCTTGAAGAAATATTCAAGTAAGGTAGAATATTTGATGAGGACATATAACTTTGAAAGTGAAGGTCAGTTGCTGGCAGGTGCTATTATAAATCCTCCTGCTGTGTATGAGCAAAGGCATGATTTAGATAACATGAAGGCGCTTTTGGAGTATGAGGTTCAGTGGATTTTTCGAGAATTTGAACGCCAGTTTTTTAATGAGTTCGGCGGAAAACCCGAAAGAGAAACATACAGTGATGCAATGCATCAAAAAGCCAGTGCATGGTACATGGTGACTTATGAGAAAGTATCAGAAATGAGCTGCAAATACTTTGGAATGCCCTGGTCTGTTGCAGATGTTTTAATTGATCTGAAACATAAAAGTATTGTACACAAGAAACCTCAGCATATTTCTAATTCTAAAAGTGTCCTTGTAGAAACCATTGACAAAAGTCTTAAGATTCCATTGATGACATTTGAAACAGATGTAAGGACAATTTTCAGAGATCGTATTGAAACTGTAGATATTGCTCTCATGGTGCTAAAGAAATGGTTTGAGTCTCAAAGTGGACATTTATATGATGCAGACAAAAGACAACTTAGAAAATACATGGCTGATGAGTTAGATAAAGTAGCTTCTCAACTTATATCCTGCAGCGATAAATTCATTGAACAATTGAAGCAGAATGGTAATCTAGTCCAAGCTATATCCCCAGGTTATTATGTCATTGAAACACTTTTAAGAATTTCAAAAACCCCTATTACTTCAGATGATTATCAATCCCTCAACAAGCATTATATGGGACTACTGGCTTGGCAGTCCTTAATCAAGTTGGCCTGCACATATAAACCAAAGTATGTTGGCATTGTTAGTGATGAACAGGAAAGAGGAAATGTTGCCTTGCACTCTCCTCAGGACGACATAATCGACACAATACAGCTTCTTCTCTTTGATGATAAGGATGCAGATAATCAGAACTTTAGCTATGAACTTGTTCAAAATGAAGAGAAAATAATCGCTTACCTGATTGAGCAAACAAAACTGAAAAGAATTTCTTATCGAAGTCAGAAACTAAGAGATAATCATTATCATGCCAAGTTTACTCTTGAAGGCACAAGATTTGCTATTGAAAAATGCAAAGATATTGTGGTTTCAAAAAAGTTTTTCCAGCATGCATCCCAGTATAAACCATTTCATTAGAAATGTAACCCTTTCCCAGGGAAGGTTTAGATTTACCGAGGGAAGGAATTCATTGGTGCTACATGTATAAAAGACATAAAATAAAATGCACTTATTTATTTATATGTACTGCAAATATTTATCTAGAAAATTTTATATGTAATTATGATTATTACAAGCAAGAGTAATACTGTTAAAGGTAACTTTGGGAAAATTATCAGGAATTAAGTCACTTCACTTTCATTTAAAACAGCAAATAACATTTTATATTATAATAGAGTGTTAGTATAAAATTTTTTGCTCTATTTGTAACGCTTTATCTTTTATCAAACCTAAATTAATACTATACGCTGTATTACTAGTTATAACATATAGTGATCTAAAAAATTTAATAATTGACTTCATGTTTGAAAATCTCTTTATGTAGAATTATTAAGTATGTAGTTTTTATGAAGAAATTAATTGTTCACTACCAAATAGTGTGCTCATTTAATGACGGATCTCAACCATGAGATCTGTCTGCTATTGTTTTCCTATTGAGGCTGAAGCTTTTCACAAAGTTGACATATTTAATGTGGAACAGTTGCTAATTTATAAAAATTAAATTTATTTTACTTTACATACATCTTAATTGCCACCAAAGTAAACCAAAACTAGTCATTTATATTTAAATTATGCCAGCAGCTTTTTTGTTCAATCATTTTTATTTATTTTTTCCAAGTTTCGTTTTAATAAGAAGTTATATTGTTTGATTTTTGTGATGCAGCTGCTATTCAGTTCTCCCTTTCTACAAAAACATTGATTTCTTTTATCAGAAAAAGTTAAGAAAATCTTAACAGTGTAAGAATTATGAACAAAGCAAAAAATGTGCCAAATGCATGATTTTATGCAACGTTTAAAAACTTTTACATATGCTTATGCAATATAGCGCGACACGTGACAATGGTGGGTTGGGTGGTATGTGTGAGTGTGACATTTTGTGTTGAAGGGGAGAAGAAGTGCAAATATATTGAAAAAAAGTGTGACATCATTTATGAATGGTCCCTTTTTTAAAAAAAAAGAAGATTTTTGAAGAAAATATTTGAAAGCTTTCAAAAATATTTTGAGCACTATTCTTTAATAATGCAACTCACTGCAAATCTAGTTTATGTATGATATCTTAAATAAAAAAAATTCAGTGTGAGAAATAAACTTTTTGAGATCACTTATTACTTAAAATTATATTATGATAATTCCTTCTGCTTAATTATTAAAATATTTGGTTACTTTCTTGTAGCAGTATAAAAAAAAAGTACTAAATATATTTTTAAGATTCTTCAGTTTGTTAATTGATGTGGGGGATTTGCAGTTCTGGTCTTGTTTTGAAATAAAAAAAATGTTAATGTGTGTACACATGTGGTTATGAAATAATTCTGATTGGTCTGCTGTAGTTGTGAATTATATTAATAAGTGTGTCCTCTCACAATTCCTTTGCTGCAGTTTAACAGTTTTATATGTTTGTTGTTAATCATTCAATTTAGTTACATTGTTGTTTATAGCAGTGCCCCACTGTAACTAAATCATTGTTTGAAAGTTCAGCTTGTTTTCCCCCTGGATCGTATATAAGATATTGTTCTTATGCATAGCTTTATGTTACAGCTCCTGTGAGTGAAACTACATCTAGAATTTATTTGATGAATGTCTTCTTTTATTACTTTTTAATTTTTATATGTTGATGTGTTTGTTATAAATATTTTTGTGTTTATTTATTACTCATAGGAATTATAATAAAATATATAGGTAATCATTGTTTCTAGCAACAATATATTTAACAAAGTCCAGTTTAAAAATGTTGTTTGTGTGTGAACAGAACCGACCAAATCTTAAAAAACAGGATTTTGTGTTAAATTTAATTATTAAAATTGAAGTTTTTGAATGGAGTGTTGTAGATTTTTCTAAAACAATTATTAATTTATTTTATTTTACTGTGTTGTTGGTATTTCAAATATTTTGTGGATTTTTCCTTTTAAAAATTCCATTAAATGACATTTGATTTCTTTGTTAAATTTTAGCTTTATCAATTTGATTTACGTACCAACATTTTTGTAGTTGGAAAAATAGAAAGCAAGAAACGCACAAATGATTGAAATACTCTAGTGGAATTTTAAGGACATGTTTATTACAGTGATAAAGTAAATATCTGCTTTAGAATGCTTTTGTGTAATACTGTGTACTACTTAATATGTTTTCAAATAGTTTTTGAAAACTTGATATTTACTTAATTTCATTTTAAAATGTTTTTCAGTTAATCAGTGTTGTGTGACCCTTAAATTCTTTTATAGTATTTCTTATGGTAATAAAATCAAGTATTACTTTTTTATGAAATAAAAATATAATTTAAGATTTTTCTGAATGATTTTTTTATGTTTATAAAAGAAAGCATAAATAAGAAAAAGTAATGTGATTATGTATGGACCCATGTAATAGTATGTTAAATGTGTGATTTGTATGCAATTAATTTAGTTCCTTTTATGTGTCTATTCTTATAGAAATCTATAGTACAACACATGAATAAAACAAGAAAATATGCCCAATGTATTCATTAATATTAAAATCAATTTTTAAAGAAATAAATTCTAAAAAAAGAAAAACATACAATGTGTTATTTTAGTCATAACTTAGTTTAATATTAAAAGTGAGCATTGAGCAGGGGTCGGCCATAGATCTTTAAAATAGAATAGATGAGCCTTTTCGCCGTTTTCCCCCCGAAAGCGGGCGTCAACATCTCCTGTTGGACATCACGTGATCATGGGACGGTGAAAAAGAAGCTACTGTTTCAAATAACATTTTTGAAGTCAGTACACAAACTACGCGTAAAACCACATGTGACAATAAATCAATTAGGGATATAAATTCATTTAGGCGCTGAGAGTGAAATATTTTTGAATTAAATAATTTTCGTATATGTTACTTTACTAACGGGGTGTAAGACGATAATTCTGCGTTGTTTATGGTTTTGCGCCGACTTTAAACTAGTACATTTGAAAGCATCACTGATGTGTTTCAGAGAATGAATTTCGTTGTTACTTCTCAACATTACTTTTCAATTTCATTGTATAAATGAACTGCGTAACGTTCATTTAAATATTTTACAATGATTAATTTTATTAACATGAATATCTATCGTTACAGTATAGAGCATATGCGTTTTTAAATAAATAAAGCCTGAGTTCGAAAATAATTTTACAATTCTTGAGGTAATGTTTTATTCCAAAAATTTTTCATATTCGGAAACACACCTTCGGATGTTCTGCTCAAAATATTACATCTTTCGATAACTAGAATACGCCATGTCATGAATTTGACTTAAACTTTTAAAATTCCGTTATATTTATTCCCGTTTTTTTCTTTGTATGACACATCGGTTTAATTTGGTTCGATAATCTCAGAAACAACGCCTTCAAGTACTTAGATTTGCGTATATAAATCAGTAATTGCATTAATTACATCCTTCATACATATGTAGATATTTCATACGAATAAAATGAAAATATTCACACGAATCCAAGCATTGAATCGAAGTTCTGCATTGTCACAGTCCGAGACGAGTCCCATGATCACTTGGTCCGTGGAAGGGACATGTTGACCCCACTTTCTCCGGGCGAAAAAGACAGCTCTGCGGAAGAAAGGCCTATCTATTCATTATAAGATCTATGGGGTCGGCGCGAGTCACTTTTTTTTGCATTGGTCACTTTTAGTCACTTTTTCAAAAATTCGTCACTATTTTCACTTTTTTGCCCTTTCTCTGGCAGAGCAATAAAAAAAAGTTACTTTGTCTGTCTATGAGTTATGAAAACATTGCAATTTTGCATAAAAATACGTGTGCCAGGGTTGAAGCTTCCGCGTATCCGCCATTTTTGGTCGTATTTTGAAATTTGGCGTGAGGCCGGCCCCGGGTGTGCCGAAGTTAAGGTTTGATATTGCAGTGTGGTGCAACCAGAAGGGGAGGCCTAGAGGGCCCGTGAGCTCTCCCCCCATCTAGAATGAGAATTTTAATTGTTTTTCATTTTTTTTACTCAAGAAGAGCAAATCCTAAGAAAATTAAGCGATATTTAAATTAGAATAGAAACTAAAAATTTTTAGCAGTTGCAGATTATATCACTCAGAAAATTAGCTTAATTTCTCTTTTCTTCCCCCCCCCCCCTCACTCCCGAACTAACTCACAATCACAAAAGAAAATTTTTGGAGGGGATTTCTCAATAAAAAGACTACGCAATTTTGAGAAAATAAAGTTATATTCTTGTCAAGAAATCATTAAATAATGATACAGGGGAGGGGGAAATCTAAATTCTTAAAAAAAAACTTTAGATCCGAAAAATTCTTAGCAGTTGCAGATTATATTTATTGCTCAGAAAATTACATTATGACCTGTTTTTATTTCCATCCCCCCCCCCCCTCCCCCGAAAAGAATTTTTCTGATTGTGCCACTCATACTGTCATTATGTATGACAGTATACCATGTAACTAAAATTATAAAATCACAACTAAAATTATAAAATCAGGGAATTTTTCCTGGATTTTGTTACTACCATAAAATTACAAAAACAGTATCGAATAATCAAACGGTTTGTTTCCTACAATGGTACAGAAGATTAACACAGTAATTTCAGTCTGAATAATTTTGATAAAATATCAAATTTAGATTTATTTCAAGTGGAATTTTCTAATCTTTAAACAAGTATAAAAAATATTTAAAAACTAGCATTTGCAAAATAAATTTTATTCAATGTTGAACATAAATTAAAATTTGAAATTTCTGCCGATTTGAATAAATATTTATTCATTTATATTTTTAAATAAGTAGCAATTTGAGAAAGAAATTAATTAAAAGAAATAACTTTTGTCTCTCTCACTCTTAGCCATTTATGGGTTTTGAAAAAGGTATTTATGAAGATAGTTACAGGTATAAAAATTTGTATTTTTGAATTGGCTATGAAATTTTTTTTTTTTTTTTTTTTAATTTGGTTAAGAGCTCTATTTATTCAGGTTTAGTATTCAAAAGACGTCGAAACTGCTCTTTTTCAAGTTATATTTAGTTTAAATGAAAAACGCACACACAAGTTTACATTTAATGATCACTATTTTGGTCGCTTTTTTTTAAGCTGTGGTCACTTTTTTCACTATTTTGATAACTCCAAAGTGCGCCGAGCCCCGATTGAGGCAATGATAACTGATTCAGGTTAAAGTGCAAATCTGGAAAATCATAAAAGCTTCTTTTGAAGCATTTAAAAATCAAGTATGCAGATGGATGTTTAAATAAAGTTGTTAGGTGGTTACTGATCTGGCTGTATTCCATTAAATCTGGTACAGAAAGTTTCCGGAAAACTTTATGATATTAATGAAGTTGCAGGAGTATAGCAATTTAAAAACCATGGGGGGAGGGGGTTCAAGCAATTTCATTTCCAATTGCTCAGAAATCTTTCCAAGAAAAGCCAATTAACAATTAAAAAGTAATTAGTGTTCACTCTTTTTTATTAATACTAATTACAAAAAATCACTAATAAATGAATATTTTTATAGATCGTAAAAATAAATTCATAGTTTTCACAAATTTTCCTGTTTTCTAATGTGGGGAGTTAAGCCCCTCCCGTTCCTACACTGACTTCTATTTATGAGTTTTCGTCAACTAAAGGAACCTGATGACTAGTTAGTGATGAACAGAGCTGTGGTAGCCTAGTGGTTAGTGTCGAACTTCTAATTGGAAGGTCGGCGGTTTGATACCCGACCCGTTGAAGACCCCCATGCACACTTGGGGATATGTGCACGTAAAATCTGTGGACGCCAATACCTCGCGCCCGGGGAGGGCATCCCTAGGCCTAGTGTTAACAGGGAAGGAGGTTGGAGGAGAAAAGTTGGTGATGAACATGTTATGTAACATAGTTAAAACCTTATGAGATAGATGGCCCTGCAAAGAGAAAACATTTTACCATTTCACTTTGTCCCACTGTTTTACTTTGCCCCATATTCCCCTATATGTTCAGATATAATACTTATCTATTTCCCTTGCTGTTAGTGATAGTATTTTCACTGAGGATGTGTTGTTTAACCGATAGGAATTTTATCAAAATGCAATCATTTACTATTTCATATCGTACATGAATTTTTTAGGCATAGAGCACTTAAAAATTCGGCAATTCTGTAAACTTAAATGTCGATCGTGATATTACAGAATTACCGGTACATTACTGTATCAATTACTCTTTTGATAACACTATACTTGAATTTGCTTTACTGTAAGCTTGGGTATATTAGTGATTAGTTTATTATTTAGCACTTCTATTCAGTGGCGTAACTAGCGATTGCGGTGGGATGCAAGAGGTCAAGGAGCGCTCGATCAAGTTTCAATTTCGCCGTTCTATGCTAAGTGCTTGAATATAATTTACTACTGAGCGTCCACTGCAGGGAGGGAGCAAAAAAGTCGTGCCACTGATTCTATGATAGGAAGTTTATAAAAAAAAAAATTGGCATCTTACATAATCTCCTGTATCATTGGGTTTGACTGTATGCAGCATACTATTCAATTTTTTTTTTTTTTTTTGTAATTTCTTTTATAAATAATTATTAAGAAAACATTCTTCCACGGTTTTAAACATTTGAAGTTTTTGCTCAATCCTTTTGCATCTGTTTGTCGTTACGATTTCAGTTCCAACTTTGATATTGTAAACATTAAAAATCATGTTGAACAAAGTTACTCTATGATATTTTGATATGAGTGCTAATGGGGTTAACGGAATTTTTCCCAACGTTTTCTTGGCTGCATTATTTTATTAACGTCGTACAATTAAACTGGATTTCAGTGGCGCCATCTGTGAACTTACTAGTTACCTTAGAGAGATCGATCGCCTGCTGCATTAATACAAACTTAATTCTTAACGGTCACGCGTTCGATACCCGCTGAAGACCACCCACGTACACTTGGGGATACGTGCATGTAAAATTAGTGGACCCCAATACCTCGCCCCGTGCGCATGCAATCCTAAGACCTCGGCTAACAGGTAGGGTCTGTTAGAGAAAAGTATATGAAATATTTTCATCTGAAAAGCATTTTTGTTTATTTTAACATCAAACGTTACCCAAAATAATAATACACAAAATATGTCATACAGGTGTACTGTTTTCATGAAATATTACGTCGAGCAACTTAGGTACATTTTATTTATGGGGTACAAAATGTTCCTTATGATAGCAAAGAAAAAATCGTTTTTGCAAACTATGTATGTCCATTTTATTAGTTTTATAAGAAGCAATGTTTCAGCCTTAGCCAGAGCCATTTTAATCAACCCCTTCCTTTGTGAAGTCATCCTCGAAAATGAAAACAATTTTTCAATGCAAATAAATGTAAATAATTCGCTAATACACTATGTAATTGATTTATATTCATTCATTTGTACTTCATTTAGGTACATACCTCCATACCTGGTCTAATATTTGATGAAGCAAAAAGAAGTTTTCGGTAGATCACACGAGCACTAGCTTGATTAGAAAAACACATATTAAAAAAAAAAGTTTCACCAGACCTTCATGATGAAAACAACTCTTGCACTTGACTACTCCGACTAACAAACACCCTTGGCGACAGTCAAAAATTCAATTATTGCGAAACACATTGGGACAGCTAGAGAAGGTTACAAAAGAAGCTAGGCAGAGTGCATAGGCACCTTCGCCTATGAAGTAGAATACCAGACATACTTTTTTCCTTGGTGTGAATTATTCGCTCACGGCGCGAATTATGTAAGATTAATAACTAAGATATTCATAATTTTATGCATTTCAGCTGACCTAAAATGCTACAAATTAGTATTATCATTTATCATTATTATTATTTTTATTTTAAATTTTTTGTTTAAAATTTAAATTTTCATTTTCGCTATAATTTCACTCGCAAATTCCTTTATGTGTTTGTTTCTGTTTTATATGTGCATGAATAGTTTTAAATAATAGACGAAGTGCAGCTGATTTTTCTTTCTCCAAAGAGCATACTTAATCACTATGTACAATTAATTTTATTATTTAACATCTTAAGAATGGCAGAGAGAGTATTGCGAGTGTTGCCATACGGCAAAAAAGGCGGGAGGCGGAATCTTGATTTTTAGCTGACACAACAGCTTTTTAGTGCTGACATCTTCCGTCGAAAGATCAGACTAGAGAATTGTTTTCTTGCTGGCTGCACAGAAAAATAATTCTGTCGATCCCACATATATATATATGTATATGATTTTTTCCCCAAAACAAAACTATTGTTTACTTTCACTTCTTTTGCATAAAATAGCGAGATGAAAAGTTTTTTTTTTTTTTTTTCATTTAAATAGCGTGATGAAAAGGTGTGCTATCTCCAACAATATTACATTTTGCCGACTCCGTTTGAAAGTAGGGCAACCTTCAACAAGTGTTAATTATGTAACGGAGGTACGTCATTTCGAATTTTTCCAGGAGGGGGTAAATTGTACATTCTCCGGGACTTTTTCAATTAAAAACAACAAAATACATGCAATTTCATACAAATCCATCACATTCTCAAAGCCAGGAGAGGAAATTGCCCCTCGCCTGACCCCCCTAAATGACGGGTGTGGTATTACGACACTGGTTGTTTTCAGATCACGAAGTATCATAATAGTAAGCGGGTTCTCATAAGAAATGTTGGGAGAAAATGCATTCCAGTTTTATTTATTTCGCAATTTCTTAAGGGTAAGGAGATTTTTTATTTCTCTAGCATCGTCAGAAACTATAGGGTTGGGTAGGGTAAAATGGTCATAAAATCCACGTTTTTCAGCTTTCGTCAATAAATATAAAAATTTGTTCAAAACATTAATATTTTTTGCTTCATATTTTACATTATATTAGTAAAGAACAAATTGCATTAACATTTTAGCAAATATTGAGTAAAGCAATTTATAATGCCTTCTTTATACGATGTATTTATGACCCACTATCTATGAGCACTTTACCCCATGGGGGGGGGGGGGTAAAGTGCTCATAATTGAAAAAATATATAAACGTATTATTAATAACCATAATGCTCCAGCATTACTTAAAAAAAGTTCAAAACAACTTTATTTGACCCAATTGAATTTTATTAATGCCTTCTATAGTAAAAAGTTGACCTCCTTCGTAATGTCTCGTAATGTACTTCAGTTTCTTCAGCTGTTGCATAGATGGTCTTAAAACAAATGATATGTACCAAAACACTTTACATAAAAAATACGTAATAGGTATTCTCAAGATTGAATTACTAAATATTAGGTTGTTCGGCTGTCCTTCGTTGTTGTCGTTTTATTTTTCTTTCTTTCTTTAATGCCACTCCAAGCTCCCCTTCGCCAGAGCGACCAGGAATTAAGGCAGTAAGGAGTGCCTTCCGTTACCTGAAAAAGTACGACTTGGCTCATTACGTATTTGGATGACACCAGAACCGCCATCAAATACGCCACCTTCCTTTTTTGACCTAAGAGTGAAGGAAAGAAAAATTCCCCACCCTTCAGTACCCTCGGAAATGCCTCTGGGGTCTGGGTTCACGGATTCCACATGCACGTATCTCCAAGTGTACATGGTGGGTCTTCAGCGGATCGGACGTCGAGCCCGACATCCTATACACTAGACTACCACGGCTCGGCTGTCCTTTAATGGCGGCAATTCATCGCTAGAGGGACTCATGAGCGATCATCGTTGTTACGTGATATCCGCTCTTTGTTTACTAAGATTTTCAATTGAGTTCTACGTGGAGTACACCAGGAAACATTAGTTATCTTAAAATTAATTAGAGTATTTTCACAGCTTTTTCTGATTATAACCCAGTATTTACATCTAATTTAATCATTATAAAAGAAATTTATTAATTATTACAATAATTATAGTGTTTTATTTAGTGTTAATTTTATGTAATGTAGAAGAACTTTATTTAGGCCTAGTTTTTAATTAGATTTGTCGAACTCGGCGAAAAACGATGCTACGGCTTAATTTGTTTACATTGCTTTAATCGCTGCCACGTGACCAATGACGTTGCTTGAATTGCCTCCATTGAGTATAATAAAACACATAACTATGTAATTCAAAATTTTCCGTGAAAAAATTTTAAAGTAGCTTGTAATAAATTACATATTGAGAAAACATTGAAATACGAAAGTTCTGAGATAATTATAGCTTATAAAGAAATCAAAATGGGAGAAAAAGATATTTTATCCTGGCTGTTTTTAATTCTCTCTCTTTCATGTGTTGTTCTTGTCGAACAACTGCTAGGTTTTAAACATTAGCAGTTTAATAACATTTATAATAAGTTTGTTTAGAAATGCATCATCCAGAGGCGGATCCAGGAATAATTTCTGGAGGGGGCACCGGGTGCAAAAAGTAGTTGCTCATTGTAAAATTTTGCATAATGAAAAACTCATAAGCTTGTTTCACGTTTTTAAGATCACTTAACAAAAGTTAATATTTTTAAAAGTACGGAAAACATTCTTTATTACATCAAATGAAAAAGTACAATGCATTTTTACATATTAAGGCAATTACACGCCCCAATCCCTTCAGATAATTTTTCAAAATACCATTATAATTAATTCGTGCTAATAGAAAAATTGCTTTGAAGATTATAATAACTACAGAGGAATGAGTAGTTGGTCAAGCAGTTTTTTAAACATTACCGACTGTTCTTCTCAAAATTCAATATACAATGTCAATGCAGTGATTTCAATGCTTTTCTACAGTTCTGAATTAGCAATTTTGGGTGTTCATTGATGATGTTAGAAATAGGGCAGTTTCGAGACTTTTTCTGAAATTTTTTGAACTCCTTATGTACGGGAAGAAGTTTTGCTACTAGGCGATTCCTTAAATGGAATCGTCCATTCTTGAGCATCCGGCAACTCCCCCATGGAGCCCTTCCTGTGAGTCCTTCTGTTTCCTAATTGCAGTAGGCGTGAACGCTTCGGGCCTGCGTTAGAAGCCGCGTACAGACTAGAGCACAAATGGGCGAACGAGCAAGATTAGCTCAGTGGGGGGTTGATGAGGGGGGTGTGGAGTCCCCGGGAAGCCCCTCTTTCGCTGATCTAAAGGGGTTTGAGTTAGTCCAATTTACTTCTTTCCGTGCAAACCGCCCGCCATGTTGGGTCAATAGGAAAGACTTCTTTCTTGAGCGTACATTTCGAATTAAAAAATCAAGTTCAAACTGTGAACTTCTCAATAAATTTTAAATAATACATAAAATTAATCAAAATTTCAATTTAAAATTACATTTCAAACTCAGCCCTTTCGTGGTAAGGACGTGGCTTGCAACTGCAACTATGTTTAATAACAATAATAATGCAAAAATTAATCCGCTAACTAATGCCAGAAAAAAGCTGCATTGAATTGCATTTTATTACAAAACATGTTTCTAGTTATTTTCAAAATTCCACATGAAAATAAATTTTTCGATTATGGAATTAAAGTTATTGAAATCGCATAGTAACAGAATGACATCCATTTGTGTCATTCCATTACCTATGAATAACTAATAAAAATTAAGGTTTTCGAAGATAAAAACGTATCACAATATTGTAAGGTCAAAATATGCTTTTAAACCAAAAGCTAAAGTTTAAATTGTTGCATATTTCGTTTTATATTTACCTAACATTTTCTATTTATTAATTATCGTCTGCAATTCGTTATCATTTAAAACGTACGTTGTTTAATTATTTTAACTTCCAATGCTTTAATACTACTGTATTTGGTAATGGTTTATTATGACTTTTCTCTTCTACGACTTCAAAGTAGAAAGGCAACAGTTACGCTACGTGTGTATAATGCTTTTATTTATGGGAGCAAGTGTGATAGATATGAAACCCAAATTTGAATTTAATCAACAAATATCTTTCAGTTTCACTTTGGGGTGAAACTTGGGGCAAGACCTTAATTTTTAAATTGAAATGACTTTCCTACTTTTTTTTCACAATTTTCTTTGCTACTATTTAATTGCTTAGATATTTCATTCCATGCATCCTCTTTTTGGTATTGGTTGACGTATTAAGAATCTTGAGGGCTTCAAAGTATTTGGAACTCTCTGTATTTCTCAATGAGGCCAAAAATGTCGGCTTGATTCCAGTCTTCCATCTCTGCACTGTTCGCCGGGATGCGTTCAAAACCGTCCAAACTAGCTCAAAGGGTTCGTCCAAAAACCGCTCTCCCAGCGAGCATGGGGGACGTTCGCGCCACAGTGGGGGGCTCCCGTTCGGACGCCGGCCACACTAGTCGTTAATGACTCCGAAAATGCTCATTCGCCCATTAGTGCTCTAGTCTGTACGCGGCTTAGCTATTTACCTAAAGCCGCGTACAGACTAGAGCACTAATGTGAAATGTTTTGAAATGGAAGTCTTTGGTGACATTAAAAGACAAATGGATTCATAGGCTCTCCACTAGAAATTTTTCGAAATTGAAGTTCTCAATTCGCAATTCTGAGCATTCATTGATGACGTAAGAGAAAAAAGGGGTTTCGAGGCTCTTTTTCTTTTTTTTTTTGAAATTCAAGTCTCACAAACACACACCATCTTAACGACGACTTTGAACAAAAAGAAAAGATTGTGTCAGTCTGTGTGGAGGTGTGGAATTCTGACTCTTCTTCAAATCACCTTGGCTACCTTTCTCATCCCTGCCTTCTTTCATTTATTAAAAAAAAAAAAAAAAAAAAAAAAAAAAAAAAAAAAAACTCATAACAGTCCCTTCCCTTTGTTTTTTCTTTTCTTCGAAAAACATGTTATTGCTTTGGTCTTTTAATTTTTAATTTCCAACTGAATTTTTATTTATTAGAAATTCAAACAACGTCTTCGGCCCCCACAAAAAACTTTTAACATTTCAGACTGCGGTATTATTTTGCAGTGATACAATAGGTTATTTTTTTCCATTTTTTTTAAATTTTAAATATCACGCCTCCTGAATCTTACTTTTGAAGTTTTACTTTTATTGTGACTTTTCATTACAATATTTTAAACGTCCCTTTCTCTTTCTTTTCCCAGGAAAAAACCTTTGTCAGGAAAAAAAAACCTTTTTTTTGAGGGGGGGGGGGCACGAGCCTCCTGGGTCCCTCCTTAAATTCGCTACTGCCTTGATCATCCCACCGGAATACTTTGAAAATGTTCATAAAAGGTGCTTCTACAAATTCGTCAAAAGTAAACACACCATTGTAAGGAGACCGTCTTATAGTAGTTTCAATCTCTATTGCAGTTGAAATCAGGTGTGTTTATTCCTGTTTACTAAAATGTAAAATTTAAAAGTTATCTTCCTCGTGGCTTAATTTCTAACAAAATAAGTGCGGAGCCCTATAGTCTCCAGATTTTATTCTCATGCGCAAATAGCCTGAATTTCCTCTAATAGTTCAAAATTCGCATAAAATTGGAAATATGGAAGCAGGCCTTACGTTAATTCTGATGAAAGTTAAGTCCTAGTTAGTCTACCTCATAAACTAACATTGATCTTGAGTAATTTTCAAACTGTGGTGCATGCTATAATACTATGTCCAATTTTCCCCCTTTCTAACTTAAACTACTGTTAAGTGATATATAGGCTAAACCCATCTTCACCATTAGTGAGGAAGTATTTTTGAATTTTTGAGATCACTGTAAGGCATTTTGCACTGTCAATTTGCTTCAAATTCTATAAAACAAAATCTCAGAGAGAAGTTTGTTGTTGACCGTTTTCTTCACCTAAAAAGTTGCCATTAGAATAACTTTGAATGTAAAATTTAATTCTTAATTATTAAAAGCTAAAATAAAAAATATGCACCAATTCCTTTGTTTATTTCAAAGCTATAGCTTTTTATTTGCTGCATGACCACTCTACCCCACCTGATCCTACAGCAGCTGCTCTTTTCGTCAATTTTATAAATGAACAAAAACGTAAAACTATGTTGTTGTACACAATGAAGCTTTTCATAATTTTTTCAACTCTTTATTGCGCAGAGAATTTTCAGAATAGTGCTATTTTACCATAACACATGCGGAGGGCATCAATTAACGACTAGCAAAGGAAAATTGCTTGACCTGACTCAGGAAAGACTGCTAACGTAAAGAGCGGGAGGCCAAATAAGGAAAACACTTTCGCTCCCCCATAAAGCAGAAGGCAGAGAAGTCAGGGTCATGAGGAAATCAACAACTTGTCTCCGAGATTATGATAGCGGACGTCCGGAAAGAAGGGAAAGAAGTCGCTTGTTATTCGAACCACGGATGGAGAGGATGGCGAAACTCACACGAAGACTCGCGGGAGACATTAAATAACGTCTCTTTCTTCGCACCGAGTGCATGTGTCCTCAGCAAAATCTTTCGTAAAGAATATTGCTATAACAAAAGAAGAAACTTGAAAGTGTAATTTAGCAGATTTACCAGTAATTAATGAAGGAGAGAGAGTAATTCCCTTCCTGGCTTTTACAAAACTAAAAAAACTACACATAGAAAGAGACAAAAATTACACATTACATAAAATATATCGTTCATTTCGCGCCAATGTCATAACTCTGAAATTATGAAATGAGATTCTCGAGTTATTAATACGAGGCCATTGCAATCATCATATCACAGTTATCCTTATGCGATTATCGAAATCGTGCACGAGGTGAACTTGAAGCTTTCATCTCACATAAAATGTTGAACCGGAAAGTCCCAGTAGCAGAAATCGCGCTGCAGATTTATTTTGAAGCTTGCAGATTAATTAGCCACCTTATAATTTTTTAATTAGATTTAAAATTAGATTAGTTCAATTTTAGATTTTATTAATTTATTTATAAACTGAATAATTATGATATTTATTTATTGCCTGCATGTATTATTGTAATATGTCAACAATTTTAATATGCATAGTTTGCTATTTTTGATGATTGTAAATTTGGTTCCACAGCATTTGGAATTCTGAGCAGCACAGCAATTCTGAAACTTGTGCTGCAGATTGCTACAGAAAATTCTGCTACTGGACCGAAAGTTAGGAAACTGGCCCTGAACCACCGAGCACAACCATCGCACTCGAAGGTTTTTTGAATACTACATTTTTAAATGCAAAAAAAAAAAAAAATATTAACCACATTTGGTGCTACGAAAATTGCTTTAAACGTTTGTCTATTATTACTCCCGACCTTCTCTCCCCCCCCCCCCCCCGAAATTACGGGTTTTTTCAAAAGAGGCGTTGAAAGCTTTTTCATTCCTTAAGAGCAAGGGGGCGGCAACATTGAAGAGGTTGAAAATCACTGATGTATACGAACAACATTTGAAATGCACTTATTTCTAGTTTTAGCTGATTTTGAAAATTTGAATCTCAGTGATATCGAAAGCTATTCATCGATTAATTTTAAATTTTAAACGTATGTTTCTCGTACCATTTCCCACTTTTCCTTCGTCAACCGCGAAGAAAGAGTCAGAAATATGGAAATTTACCAAAATGTAAAATTTCGGCTAATTCTTCATATACAAACCCCAAAGTGGAACTGGAAGATCACTTATTCATTAATTTCGAATTTGTATTTCTATGTTTCGCTCTTTTTTGCAATTTTAGTAATTTTGAACCGGACGATAGACTCAAAAGTTTTGTGCATATATTTCTCATGTCATTCCACATCTTTTTGTACTATCTGGAAAATAACTTTTGAAGATATTTTTTTTGCGAATGCATATGTTTACTGCCCGATCAACAATTCAAAAAGAACAAGCAAAAAAAAAAGTAATTTTGGTTTTTGCTTAAACTTATAGATGCTTTGCAATCATATTTTCATTTTTTGTAATGAACTATTGTGCAACATGGAAAATGAATGTGCTGGTAAATTTTATAGCTTTGTTACGCGTTACTATAACGACTACAGAGGGGGGGGGGGGGGCTCGCCATTTTCTTTCGGAATTCGCAAGTGGGAAAAGGTTGGGAATGACTGAATTATTGGAATTCAAATATTTTTTAATTTGACGAGGAATTTAAATCGCTTATGGCTCGCAATCCTGTAACGTATAAGGACTTTTATGACTCTCCTCGAACAAAATTCTAACTGTGTCGTTGAATCACAGAATGCACTTTAAAACATAGAAAAGTTCTGTGAAATATGAGAAGTGAAAATAGCAGGGCAATAAACGAGTTATTTACTCATTTGATCAATGTTACGAAGTGAATTCTTTCTTCATAGTTGTAAAATAATAAAAGAAAAGTGTGTGTGACTAGAATACATTTCTTCATTTGAAATGCTGAAGTGAATTATGAAATCGAAAAGCTATTATTCTCCTTACCTTCTCTTTTAATGTAAATTGATTATTTTGCGAATTATTATTTGAGAGGAAGTGAAGGTTAACACGTTCACTCCGGCGCGTCGTACCACCGGTGGCCCACACCAGGCTGTCTCATCGGGCGGCACGTACCACCGGTGGTACGCATTCGATTGTGCTATTAGACATTACGTAACACCAAATATTGTAGGATTATATTCTTAGTTAAGTGAGAGAGTTCCAGAAACTGCGGCGTCTCAAAGAATTTCTTTGAGATCAACCGTTGACGCTGATTTCCGTTGCACATACGGCGGACCCGAGCGACACCACCGAGATTACGGACAAGGCCCGAGTGCGAGAGGAATGAGTCATCAGGAGGAGACAGTAGATGAAAAAGTCTTTGCCGCGTTAACCCTCTACCATCACCGAAAAACGAATATATATTTTTTGATTTTATAGACAGTTTTAACTTAATAAGAGATATTTCGTGAGAAAAAATCCGAACTTATGCACAAAATGTTTTAACTCGTTCAATATTTACGTCATATTATTTTCTGTAACTAGGAACTGGATTGTCATAGTGAATGTATTACATGCGCTGAATAAACAAACTTGCTGTAGTAATAATGTAACAAGTAGAAATTAATTGCATAAATATACCCTATAAAATAGAAATGACCGTAAAGAAGCATCGGGTTGTAAAATCACTTTTCATCTTCGCAAAACTGACATGTATTTTTCCGATTTTATTCACAAGTTTTAGCTTTGTATAAAATATTTTGTAAAATAAAAATAAATAAATAAATAAACAACAAGCTTTATGCATATACAGCTGTCAAAATTCAAAGCTGTTTTTAAACTACATTATCAAAAATTTTTGCAAAAAACGTTTTAACCAAATTTAAATGTTTGTTGGTTTAACGACCAAATAATTCACAACATATATGTAAAAACATTTTTATTATTCATGTTATGACTTCGAAAAAAATTTTTTCTTTTATAGAGCACTTTGAAATAATCAACCGTAAGGTTGTTCCACATCAAATGCCATATTGAACATAAACACATCAGAATTCATATAAATTTTACGAAGGGGTATTGTGCTTAAAAATTATCATCATACTTTAAAATTTGAAAAGAAAAGAACAAAATGAAAGAAGGAGAAATTCATTACAAATCAGAAAACAGCAGGGAATCATTGGTATATTACTGGAATGTTTTGGTTTTTAAATGAACATTAGTCATCACAAGACAAGCGTAACAAAATATTAACTTGCAATAGAAAATTTTGATTGCCGAAATCCTTCACTCGAGATTCATTTTTGTCCATTAGAAGCAAAATTCATTTTTAGATCATTCATTCAATAAAAAACCTATAAGTTATTTTTTAAGCTTACGTTTAGCATTTTATTTATGAAATAACAATAAAGTTATAATGAAGGTTTGCGTTAATTATCACACAGTAATAAAGTCATAGCAAGTTTTATAACTACTCAAAGCAATTTATATACTTTTACAAATTCCAAGAGAAGGAAAAAAATCCCAAATTGGGAACAGCCAAATATTTACACGTTACATAATGTTAATGTTTTATTCTAATACTTGAAGTGTTCCGCCATAAATAGTTGGTTTAAAAACTGATATTTTTTTTTGGAAGAAGAACTACTGTTAATGGAACAACACATTTTGAAAACTATAAATATTGTCACCAAACTAATCTTCTTGCTTTGATTTCAACTAGTTTTTTTTTTTTTTTTTTTTGTGTGTTATTCAATTTGACTTTCATTTTTGGTTTGTGTATTATTCAGGTGAAAGATCAGAAGATTACGAATTTCTCCCTACAAATGTGTTCTAATACTCGTTTGTATTACTTAATTTAACCAAGGATTTTTAATTATTCTTATTCGTCAATTTACTGCTTTCTGCCGTAAAAACATTCTTCAGAGATTTTTTTACACACATTTACATGTATATATACATTAGGGAAATTTAAAAGGCAACATTGTAAAAAAATGACAACAAAATAAAATAAAACACCAATATAACAAATGGAATTTAAAGAAAAAAAAAAACAAATTTGAGTGAAAAATAAAATAAAATAAATATAAATATATAAATCAATAAGAAGAAATGAATGGAATGTGACAGCCAAGTCTTCAGGGGAAGTCACTATTGCAAACCATTCGAGGATCGTTTCTTATAGAGTGCAAGCATTATAAATAAATAAATAAATATATGTAGAAACGTATTTTTTTTTTTTTTGGGGGGGGTCCTGTGTGTTAGTACTATAGAGGTTTCAATTTCGAACATCGATGTTGCATCTCTAAGCTATTAAGGACATCATTCACCGATGAAACTAAGTATAAATTTTGAGCTTTACAAAACGAGCCTGTTTCAGCTTATTCAAAAACGCTACACATATGCGTAAAACTTACTCTATGAAAAAAAAATTTGAGGAATTTTTCTCATGTATGTGAGAAACAGTACATTCGAAAATCATCAAATGCACATGAAAAATGAAAGAAAAGTAAAAAAAATGTGACACAATATTTTACTCAATTAATACGTCTCTTTATGTCAAAATGCTGACTACAAATTACTAATCATCGTTTCAAAAAAGGACGAAGCTAATTTAAATTTGCAAGTTTCGTTATTCTATATTTTTTTCAAACTTGAATCACAGAGTTCCAACTCTCTGGCATTACATAAGACGCAAGTTTTAAAGTTCTTAACGTGTCATTATCTATAAATACCAGCATTTTTGTAGATAGCATTGTTTGGCATTAAACCACGAATAAATGTATGAAAAAGAAATAATAATAGAGAATAGAACTTACTCTTGATGAATTGGTAGGTTTGAAATCCTTCCGGGAAATATTTTTAATCCACTTTGATTTCAGTTCTTCGTCTTGAGGAAATCTAAATACTGACACTTTTTTCCCATCGTAATTGCCCTTGCAATTGGGCACACAACAGTGAGAGGGCATATTCAAATGTCCAGAAAATTTTTTACTAATTGATATGTTGCAAAACGTTCGATTATATAAAATGAGAGCTTACTCCCGCAATGGCGACATTGGACGCTACAACATGTTTGCTGGTCAAGGAGAAAACATTACGTATAAGTGAATGGAAAACGCAACGGTTCTTTGCTGGGGGTCTTGGGTCTCGTCGTCTCCTCTTGATGACTCATTTATTGCTCCGCGGACGCGTCCTCAGGCCTTGTTCGTAGTCTCGGTGGTGTCGACCCGAGTCGAAAAACGCGTCATCGAGCTTATCAAAAATCAAAAAAATAATTTCCGTATAGCTGAAAATTAAAATACTGAAAATTTAACATATATTCATTAAAAACATTTATTTGTAATGACAATTATCTTATATATAAGCGGCTTATTCCGTCTGTCTGTCCGCTATAGAATCCTAGGCCGTTTTACCGACCGGGACCACATTCGGCACGGTTAATGTTTACGACCCGAGAAACTCATCTATGCAAAAATGAAAATTGTGACTCAATTAGTGTTTTTTTTTAATTTTTTTAAATTTTTCAATGGTTTATTTTTACCCGTTTTATTTTATTTTTGCATTGTTTCCGTCGTTTCCACCCATATAATTACAGCTGCCGTGTGAACAAACAAATCAATGCAGTTGCCATTGTTGTAACAAATATACTAATAATAATCAAAACGTTTCTCTAGCATATTGAGTGAGGCTTCGCTATATTTCCAACCTCCGTTAAAAATTAATGTAAACGCGAATTTAATTTAATCCTTTCTTTCTTTTTAATTTATTTATTTATCGTCTGGGCTTTTTATGTTTTTCTTATTAGAGTGGCAGCGCACTTTTTTCCCAGTTTCGTTAAAACTTTTGTTTTGAAAAGAATAATAAAATTTTCATTAACTTCTTTCGATGATGAATATATATTTTTCACAAACAATTTGATTATATAGTAAATAAATATATAGTAGTATGGAGCATTACGCAAAGGGGCGTCCTCGCCGCCTGACCTGGGTAATTCAGTTTGAATTAGCAGACACCTTTGCACTAGAGAGCCTTTATACTACGAGAGAGACGCCAATTCCGTATCGCACGCTGATTGGCCGAAGGAGAAAACCGTCCAGAAAACGAAGAACTTGGACTTCCTTCCGTAGGAATAACATTGCGCGCAAAATGTCGTCTTAGAAAACAAAGGATTCCTCTTAAAATAAGGGAAGTCATACAATTTGGTTTTTAGTTTTATATTCTTTGATGTGTTCTTTAACCACATCTCGCCTTAAACAGATGAAATTTTCCACAGTAATTATGAAAGATCGTTTTGATGTACTAGGCCTGTGTTCATTGTCTCGTTTTTTGGATCCTAAACTATGTTTTTTTGACTTTACTGGTTAATCAATGGATTTTAGGATGTGCATTATTATAATAACTTACTTTTTTCCTTAAATACAGTGTGTTTTTTGTATGCTAATATTATTTTTGATGCTGTATTCTCCGATACATGACAGAAGCATGCTTTGGCGACATTTGATGTTAAACGCTCGCCAAACAGGTTACTATACTCAATGCTAAAAAGCTTGAAGTCGATTGAGTTGGCCCACCCCACGGAAGCAAATTCGAAAATTAAAAGTATCTACAATATGCGCCCGCTTTGCACCCAAGTTTAACGTTTTGCACCCTTAACCGAAAAATGTCATAAGCGATTTAATTCGGGGGGAGGGGGTGGAGCTTAAGTTAGCCCCCCTCCCCACTAAATTTTGAACTGCGGAAATTTTTTCAACAACCCTCGCTATGCACCTGTTTTTCACCCTTCATACACAAAGTTTCACGTTTTTCACCACAAACCGAAAAGAGTTATAAGCGATTTAAAAAGGGGGCGTAACTCGAAGCGCGGCAGCTAACCCCCTCTGCGTTAAATTTTAAAGTAAGAAAAAATTTGGCGTGACCCACGTTATCCACCCGATTTACCCCCCTCATACACAAAGTTTGACGTTTTGCACCCTAAACCGAAAAATGTTATAAGCGATTGAATTCGGGGGGGGGGGGGGACGGAAGCTTAAGTTAGATTTGGTTATTATTGTTAAATATTACAGTCTCATTAATAACCTTGTTTTAAAAATATTTTTTTTCCTTTTTTTGCATATACATAATTTAAAATGTTTTAAAATTTTAGATCAGTTTTAGCATTAGGGTTTTTTTTCCCTTTCAAGTAATGATTGTATATTGTTGAAAAATAAATAAATAACAGTTCTTTCTATTTCCATTCAATATATAATTAAAACACATGTGAAAAAATTAGGAATTGTTTTTAAAATACCATAAAACAATCATTAACATCGACAAAAAAAAATTCACCAAACGTTTTTAATTGTAAACCTCTTTTTAATTTTAGAGTTTCACAAGTCTATTGTAGTTCAAAATTATATGCATATATACAAATAAAAAATCAACCATTGTGTGTTTAAATCACAAGTGTGTTCACTGTGTATTCTTAATCTTGTTCTTCTCATAATTTCTTTATTCATCCAGTGTCAAACTTATTTTTTCCTTAAAATATTGCTCCTTTATGCTCTTCGTATAATACTTTGGTACATTGCTTTTTAATATTTTTTTTTATCTTCACACCTTATTCATTAATAGTTAATGCTCTGGCACATGTTTATTTCTTCAAAAAATGCAATGAATTTTTATACATTGCTCTGCATTCAGACTTTTTGTTTCAATATAAGTTCTGAAGAATGCAATGTATTAGGACTTCCACACTTTTTTTTTGTTAGACATTAAGCTCCAATTAATGAATTATATTAAAGTAATGACTTGACTTTGCTTAGTATTTAATGCATAATAATTTATGTTCGTAATATAAGGTTTTTTAATAAACTTTTATAACATTATGTCGTTATTTTTCAGTAATTTTCCCCCAATGAGTCACATGTCTGTATTGTTTTCGGTTACTTTCCTAGGCATATGGGCTACTTAAAAATCAGTTAAGCTTGTTTCCATTGATTAATTACTTAACACTGTTCCTACATAAAAATGATTTGTAAAATTTTCATTAGAAATAAAAACTATAGTGATTTCTTAGCCTGCATCATCTTTCTACGAACACACATAATTCTGCGCTGGTTTAAGGAGTAAAATGTCTAGAGTAACAGTATCCACTCTTTAAATTATGATATAGCTAATAGAAAAGTTAATTTAAAACAAGAAGAAAACTTTATTGTAAATAATTATACTTTCTACTATTCTAACATGAAACTTTTTTTAAAGTATATGTATTCTTATTACGTGTAAATGTATTTTGCATATATTACTTGATTGGGACCCATAACTTAAGCAGGTTAAGTTTGCATACATGTTTGCATCAAATACTACTATCTTAAATATATTTAGATTGAAAAAAAGTATGATTTAAAATTAAAAAATCCTATACTAAACTATATTAAAACCAAATAATACATAAGCAGCATAAGTGAGCATTAACGAGACTTCCTTTTTTATAACTGGTCCTAACTGAACTGTTTCCGCCAAGCGAGCGATACTTGGGCCAAATGCGGATGACGTGACCAAAGCGAGTTGGACGGTTTTTGCTGCGCTAAAGTATGCGCAGACACCCATCTGAGGCTCTTGACGTCTCTCTCCCAGTATAAAGGCTCTCTACTTTGCACAAATCATTTTAATTATAACATCTAGAACAGCGGTCATTTCGTATGACCGCCGTGCTTACTAGTAATTAATAACGTATTATAAACATAGCTTTTGTTCAATAATTTTTCAATCATTAATTAATGAATAAGCAACAATCGCGCGCTGCCAGATGAAGCGCAGCATGAATTCGAGCGTCGACATGAAAACATGAAAATCGGTCCCGGCATGAATGTGTTAAACCAATGCATACAAATGAACGTTTTATAAATTCCTTATAGTCTAAATAACAGAAAAATAATTTAATATCTTTTAGCGTTATGTTTTGAACTCTGCCAGTTAGGAGTTTTTGAAATTTCTTTTTTCATGATTTCATAACAAGTCTTTAAATGTTTGTATTCGGGAGTTCTTCAGTGAATCAAAAAACAAACGATTTCTCAATTTCAGATGGAACCTACTTATAAAAAGCCTCTGGCCAAATTATTAGACGCACTGCACAGTTTTCGTAATTTTATACTTAACACTCAGTCTGATACAAAAACCCATTTTTTACTTTTTTGGTCATGTTTTAATTGACAGTGTTCACACTTTCCAGTAAAAATTCATTCGCTCTTGCATTTAGGGGAGAGTCAGCCAATTAAAAAAGGAGAAAATTGTTTTGGGATGATCCTGCACTGTAATAAGCTGTAAATTTCAGAAAATAGTTTACTTGCTATGTAGAATTATTCTATGCATCTTCGTAAAAATTGTATTTAAAAACTGAGTATTAATGAATTCCTTACCATCCTTGCCAAGAACATGGATCTCCATCCATGTTCTTGTTCTCCATTCTTTGTTCACAAAATTTCAACTTCAATCACAAATCTCAGCATAAATGCACTGACTGATTGCAAGCAATTGCGACTGATTTCTGAACATCCCCTTAAGAAATGGGTCTTTTCCAAAGAATGTTGAAATACACTTAATACAATAAATTGTTAATATCTTCCCGAATTTTAGAGATATTCAACTGAATTTTTTTATGAGTTACCCTGTGCGTGTGCACTTGTGTTTGAAATTATGGCAGTTAAAAATTTCTATCTTTCGCGCATACGCAGTAAAAAGTTAGCTCCTTTAAATGTCCATAATTTATCAAATATTCAACATTTCCATTTCAAATATCAGTATAAGGTCTCACTTGTTATCAAGTTTTCTGTAAGTTTAGTAACGTTTTGAGCCAAAAAAGTGAAGGAAATTTGGGAAGTGCCTATATCTTCTTGAGTATAAGTATATTTGTTTGAAAACTGGGGGGTTCCCTCCCCCTGCTCGGGGGAGGGAGCCAAATACATATATATATATGGTAGCATAAATATATACATAGATGATCGCTCGATATAGACAAACTAAGGTGTTGCCACTATGAAGAATTGAATGGGAGCCATTTTAAAATTGTAAAATACGCTTTAAAATTCGAAAGACTGGAGTAATCTCGTCTAGATATGAACCAAGATGTTGCCACTCCAAAGAATCGGAAATTAAAAATTGAGTTTAAATGGAAATACTTTTTAAGCAATAGAAATAAATTTGTTTAAGTCCGTACGTTAATAAGTACGAATATTATGTTATACTTTTCTATGCTAATCTTAAACAAATTTTTAAATATAATTTTACCATAGTTTTTCTTTTCTTTTTTTTTTCTGGATGTCGTATCGCATCGTACCGCATAATTTAATCGTAACTGGTCCACGTTTAGTGAAATTTATATATAGATGTTGCTTGAGACAATAATTTGCATGCTAATAAATGAAACAATTGAGTAGGCAACCATGACGTTTACAAAAAAATAATAATAAATAAATAAATATTAAATCTCCAAAAAATATTTAAATTACTCCGTTTTATTTAAAAAAAAAAACTAAAATGCAGTAATAGTGGTCGAGAACCGCGTAACAAACTTCTGTGACAAATCAAATTAAATAACATCGTTGCATTATCAAACAAAGCTATTGTGGCAAATCGACAAATGATAATTCTGATAATTTCCACAAAGCCAAAATTATTATTTTTTTTCCTAATTAACGTTATAATAAATTATAATATGGATGGAATATTGTATTGTCATCGGGAAGGTAAGCTTGTGGACAAAGATTGAAGATAATTTATGCAGTAATAGTGGTCGAAAACCGCGTAACAAACTTCCGTGACAAATCAAGTTAAATAAAACCGTGTAAAAAAATAATCAAGCTTTAAGTGAAATTTTAATTAGCTAAAGCTTCAGGAAAAATTTAAATTAGCTAGTTCGTCATTCTTAATAGTTAGCAATTCAAAGGAAGGAAAACACCTGAAGTTTCTAAGTTTATGTATTGCACACAACATAATTTCACAACATCTTATTAAAAAGCGAATTATTGATGCATAAAAAAGAGTTTTTACATAAATTATAAGGTAATTAATGCATCTCAACTATCTAAAAATTAAATATAGATCATGGAACAGATATAACGTATAAATAAAACAACTCCTTAATGTGAGTCACATGCTCACATGATTTGAAAAATGCGAGAAAAGAAGTAGAAAAAGGTTCTTCTATGATACTTTTAAACTCTCTTTTTTCCATCCGTTTATTCGTCTCGTCATTTGACAAAATTGTTTGCCACTTTTTTTCTTTCCTAGCATACTTGTGTTTTCCTGCGGATGGGGTGAATAGGTTAAAACCTATAGACCATGTGAAAGCTCTTACTAAAGTGACAAATTTCTAGAAAAAGTGAGAATGTCGCACTCCGGCTGCATTACTTCATAAATAAATTTACAAACAACTTTTGGTTTTGTTTTTTCATTTTATTTCTTTTCAATAATGATTGTGAAGGCTGTTTACTACCCTTCTATATGGGATCAGTCATAAATGATGTCACGCTTCGAGGGGAGAGGGGGTTCGTGAAATTGTGAATAGGGGAGGGGAGGGGTAACAAGAAGTGTGACATTATGCTCATGCAACATAGCGTGACATTGTGACAAAGGGGGGAGGGGTAGCATGCTGAAGTGTGACATTTTGTGACAACGGAGTAAATATATGGGGAAAACGCGTGACACCATTTATGGACTGTCTCTCTGTGAAACTGTGACCCTCTGCTGTGAAACTGTTATAACTCTAGTCTAACTTTCAGTAAAAAGCTATAAGCAGAACATTTTCAATGTTCAACCATTCAAATAAAAGAATTAAAACAGTTTCTATTGTAGCTTAAAATGCGCATATTTTTCACACTTGAGTGGTTAGCTGTCTAGATTTTATGCTTATAAACTTTCAAATCTTAAATTTATTACTTCGTGACTCCAATTTTGCCATTCCCAAAAATGTACTGCCCATCCATGTGCCTACCATAACTTTCTTGGCATATGGTAGGCACTGGGATGGGCTATATATAAACACATCTTAATTTTTGAATAGGTTTTTTGTTTTGAAAAAGTAATATTTTTACCAAAAAGTTTCAAAATCAAATTTAAAAAAAATATTTTTTTTCATTAGTTTATAACAGCGTTTCCCAAGAAGTGGTTCGCGAACCCCCAGGGGTTCGCGTGGTGCAGAAAGGGGGTTCACGAAAAGAATATTGCAATGCCGGAATTTTTTATCACTAACGAAAAAGAAACAACGAAATATAATAAATTTACGTACGTAGGAGTGCAAAAATGATTTTCCTTTTTTTAAAACAAATTGTATTCCAGATAATGTTGAAAATTAGTGGAGAAATTTGAGACGCACTTATTTCTACTTTTTCTGATTTCTAAAATTTAAATCACAAATTGGTACTGAAAAGTATTAATTTATTTATTTTAAATTTTAGACTAAGTTTCTCCTACCATTTCCCACTTTTTCCTCGCAAGCGCGAAGAACGAGTCGGAAATATGAAAATTTACTACATAAAATGTAAAACTTTGCACTTTTAGGCTAATTTCTCGTTATACAGACCGTAAAGTAGATAGATATAAGATATTTATTCAATGATTTTAAACTTGGACTCACATTTATCACACTCGATTCCAACTTTTCAGCATTACCGCAATTAGAAATCTGAAAATATGTAAATTTTAATTGTTCTTGGCATTTCTATAACTTTACCGAATTTTGTATATTTCAACCGGAAAGTGGAACCTATCGGGAAAATAATTCGAAAATTGTTTTAGGAATACATATGCCTTAATAATAATTCAAAAAGAAGAAATTATAAAAAAATTAATAATAAAAAAGATTGTATTTGTATTTTAGTTTTTACTTAAACTAAGATGTTTTACAAAAAAACATGTCTTCGTTTCTTTTGTAAAGTATTGTATAGCATGGAAAATAAATGGGTTAGCAAATTTTATAGTTTCGTTACTCGTTATTATCGACTACCGAGAGACGTTCGCCATTTTCTTTCATGTCTTAGAAGGGGTTCGCAAGGGGAAAAAGGTTGGGAAACACTGGTTTATAATAACGTACTGACATACAAGACAGCAAAACGGGTTTCCGCGCTCCGCGGCATCAATTTACGTACACCTCTAGGATTAGCGGAATTTCAAATTAAACACTGGATATTTCAAAATTAGTTTCTAGTATGTGCAGATTTTGGAAGCAGTTTGGAAGAAAAAGTGCGTCTTATTAGAGCAATAGTGATTCCTCCAGAACAGCCTTACTAGAATTCCGAATAGCCGAACAGCCTAGAATCGTATTTAAAAGCTTATTTTAAAATAGAAATCTTGAATTCAAGACTAGGAGCTTTATTGGAAGGATGCTGTACTGGATCGACTGAAAACATTAGCACGGGGCAGATACATGAAGAGTTCAATAGTACAATCTCTCATTGACTTCCTAGTAGCACTTCGGTCATTATTAAAAGTACAGCAAGTACTTTGGATGTGTCATTACAACCAACGCATAAAATTACGTAATTTAAGTAAAACTGAATAAAAAAAAGTTTCAATAAATAACTACAGTTTAGAATGAAACATGTTGAATGATCTGCTCAATTAAAACTGCTCCAATAAGACAGCATTTTTTCTGTGTATTACTAAGGAAATACGGAAAACGTAATACTATTACTTGGCCAACTTGAACTGCATGTCATATATACAGGAGTAATTTTTAAAAAGAGAAGTTTGGAAGCCCAATGGTCTTCAAAACAGCTTTTCATATGCAAATAGTTGAATTTTGTAAAATATGTAAAATCTCACATACATTTGAAGAGAAGTGTGGGAGCTGAACTCGTCAGTTCCAATGCAACTTAATCCCTGAATGCATCATAATGTAACATCTGAATTCATACTGCTAGAAATCGAGAGGTCATTCCCAACCCTTAAGAAACACTAATCGGTAGTTCCTTATAATTATCCCAATATATGTACGGCCTTCTGCACATAAGGGCTTATTTGAAATTGAATTAAATTTCTAATGAGCGCATTACAATGCCCATGGTTCACACGGAACATGTGAAATGCTGTGGCCACTCTGAATACACTCTACAAGAAAATGAACTACACTTATTAATACAGACACATTGTTAAAAATTTTATAAATTATTTAATAGAAAACTCATTTCTCAACATAGAAATTAGGCTTCTTTCACAAAATTCGCCTCTGAGCAGTGAGAGGGCAACATTTTCTCAAAAGCTATCACAGGTATAAATTGATTCAGTTCAAAATAAATTCTGAAACATCTGAGTAAAATATTTGCAACACCGGAAATAAGAATTTCACAAATGGTAAGTCTTGAATAAACAGTAAACTAATGCTCATAATCAATTTTTGTATTTTTATTAATTTTCCCACAAAAAATAATAAAAACAAACTCTATCAAGTTAAAATTTTGTAAAAAAAAAAAAAAAAAATAACCTAGCTGACTTTAAAAAAAAAAAAAAAAAATTATTATCGTTATTATTTATTTATTTTTAGACTAAAAATAAATCTTCATATTAAACGTTAAGAACGGAACATTCCTGTGAATAATATTTCAAGTTACAGTTACAATTACTGGAATGATATGATGAACATTAAAATATCAGTATATTTGACTTGTCAATGGATACAAAAAATCAAGCATTTATGTCTATATGTACAAACATTTTTGTAAAAAATTATAAAAATTTAAGGCACACTTTCAGTACAATATTGTCGAGTGAAAAGCACAAAAATATGTATCTCAAAATATATTTAAAGGATGATTTGTAAAAAACTAGTTACCTTTTCAACGCACGTGATAATTTTATGATTGAATGCTATGGAATATAAATATATCAGTTTTTCCTTTTAAATCCAAAATAGAATAATGAATGTTTGATACTTTGAACATTAGGACGACAACATGAATCGAATGTATCATTTTGGACCCAGAAAGAGTTTTATCACCGATTTCTGTTTACACTTTGGCAGTTATATACATTTTGTGACTAGGTTTTCATTATTCACACCGGTATGTTGATCGAATTTAGGCATTAACCTGTTTGGAATAGATCATTCCAACATCCCACACTCGTAAATTTTGAGCAGCTCTTGTGATTTGAAGGATGCCATTTGAAGAAAGGCCGTGACCGTGTCTGAGAAGCAATGTCCGAAGTTGAGTAAATTTGTTGGTTTTGAGCAAATGATTTACTAATGAGTCCGTCAAACCGTAGCTGCAGTAAAACTCCAAATGTTTGAGGCATTGGCTGTTCGTGAGCAAAAGTTCACAAGCTTCAGGCGTTACTTTGCGATTCACTCTAGGACGTAAGCGGAGAAAGCGAAGGTTCAAGAATTGCTTCTTCACACCCCTCGCAACACTTGTACTTAAAATGGTAAACCACTGGGCACTGAAAGAACGGAGACTGGGGCAGTAAGTAGCAGTTTTGGCAAGATCGATCAGATCAAATCTTTCTAAGCTCAGGCTGAGAAGTTTTTTACCGCAAGAAGCAAGAAGCGGCAGCACTTCTTCCATGTACGATAGAGGAATGGTTGGACTGTTTTTCAGCTCTAAAGATCTTAACCTGGCCAAATTAGCTAAAGGTTTAAGATCCATATCTTCTTGTACTTCAAGGGAAATTTCTTCCAAGTTCGGAAACCAGTTCAGCATAAGGGCAGGTGTATCCTCACAAACGGGTAGGGACACATGTATTCCGCGGACTTCAGACGTTCTCTCTCGCCAGTATGACAGTTCTTTCAAGTCTTGAATCTCTTCAAGCTCGTCGATCACTTGATCAAGGTAAGTACAAGAAATATATTGCAAATTAGGAAGCGTTTTCAGCAATGTCAACACACCTCGGCCGTTCACAGACGAAGGAAGCCGAATTTCTATTAATGTCCGTTTCACATCATCGAAAACTGGATCGTCTTTAATTATCTCCGCGAGATCTTCGATGTCGCTTTCATCAATGGATGGATGCATGATCTCGAGGCGCTGCAACTTTGGACAGTGTCGGAGAGCGATTTCCAACTCTTTCCCTTCATGAGTAGTGTGCTGTAATTTCAAGGATCTCAAGTTGGGACAGGAGCGCAGCATCTCCTGCACTAAAGAGTCACTAAACTCATGGAACAACCACTGTCCGGCTATGGTAAGCTCTTTCAGGCAGTATCCGGTTTTGGTCAGGACTTCCAAAACATTTCTCACGTCGTTGAACTTGCAATCGTCCAGGCAGCTTAAGTCGAAAGAAGGGATTCCGGAGGACACCAGGAGCTCCGCAGCTTTCAGCAATTCACGGCCGGTCGGTTTCAAGCGCAACAGGTTGATGAGCAGTTCGTGCCTCAAATCTATTGGATATTCGTAGAACGGATTTTCGTTAGACTGTGCACAGACGCTGTTCCGTCTGCCTCTGCTCCATCCCAGGACACTGTCTTTCACTCGGCACAAACAGCTTTGTCTTAGTGACCACTGAGGAACTATTTTGTCGCTTTGCATGGCGGCCGACCACCGGGCAGTCGTTGAGGGGTCTGCGATGCTGTCTTCCATCTTAGCCGATTGCTCTGAATGTGCGAATAGTGTAAGCTCTCCGCTGACCACAGCTTAAAAGGAAGGTTCGAATCCAGTCTGTCCAATCTACTCTCACTCGAAGATAAAAATCGTTTTGCGTATGGAATGATAAGCGATCCTTTAAGTTTCTATCACAAAAACAATTCTTCCCCTTTCCCGCCTCCTGCTCTGCATCCAATCGCACAGGGTTGCCTCTCCGCGAAAGAGAAGCTTTCTTCCTTTCGCCAAATAAGCGCCAAAGCAAATGGGAAACAATGAAACTTGTCTGCGGATGAGTTTTTCTTTCGGGGCTTGTATGTCATCCTTGGGGGTGATGTAACATTTTCACGTTTGCTTCACGTGGTCAGTTGTATGCGAAGCACGTTTCCGGCCGCTTGTTTTGAAGGTAAATCTTGACAAAATGTTGCTGCCGTCCACGTTCTGAGATGACAAATCGTAGGCGTGCGAAGTTATAGCGAAGTATAAGCGGCTGTTAAAAGAGAAAAAATATTCGCTATCGTTTTTTCTATATTGGTATGAATGTTTAAATAATCATAGTTTAGAAAAATTCATAGCATTTCCAATTTTGGAACCTAAGCCAACAAAAATCAATTTTCATGAAAGTTATTTAAAAAGTAAAAAAACCAAACTGGTCCTGAAAAAAAAAAAAAAAAACATTTGTTTAAATTGAACAGTTTAAAAATAAAATGTCTGCCTTTGTGTGTTGTGTTAAAAACTGAACATCAACAACAACAACAAAAAAAAAGGATGTACAAATGGCCATGAAAATTTCAGACCCATGTTTCGACATACAGAATCTTTTTCACTGCTTTTATCGGATGTTTTTTTTACCCATAAATTCATTTTAATCTCAAAACGTGTTACAGCAATACTTTTAGCTTGATGAGCAACAGAAGTGCAATTCAAACTTTTGAAGTTATTATAGTTACAGCAAGTATTCTACGAACAACAGTCAGCAAAAATATTTTTCCCATGTATTATAAAAAGTAAGCATTAAGAATCACAAAATCCAAAATAGTTCGAAAGTATTTCTTTAAGATATCTTAATAAATATTTCTCGTTCTTAATTTAAGATTCACAAAAGCGGTAACTCGTTACAGCTTAGGAAGACTTCAGAGAGTTTCAATAAATGTTCTTCATTTATAGTCTTGATAAAATATCTATGGCATTAATTTTGAATGAGTAGCATAAAATCAAGTATATCTTTTCAGAAATGAATTAATTATCTTTAGTTTCTTTTATTTTAATTTTATAAAATGCTTTGCAGGAACAATTTAATTTACAAAAAAGTGACTTTCGCTAAGCTCCGTTGTCAATGTGATGGGTGTCCATTTTAATAAGCGTTGGTAAATAATTCTTAAATGTCACACGCACGAACCAAAAAGATTATTCAAAATGAAATGTTTTGCATGAGGTCGAGTAATTGTCATTCATTTAAGTCACTGAAAGTTCTGAAATCTGGTAGGAAGGAAAGTAAGTTGTGATGTGTTTTTACAGACATACGACCTGCTTATTACAATGCAATATTATTATACAGTAATTACTAATATGAAATTATTAACTTATCCAAAGATGGGAATTCAGTATTATTGATAAATAATAATATTTTGTCTAAGTATAAATATCAGTAATTTAAAACATGCAGCATGCGTACATAATAATTGCAAAATTTTTAACTAAAACTCAGTCCGCTTTTTTTCGTATATATTTATGAATTTTTTAAATAAGATGTTTAACCAAATGTGTGCTTTGATTTCTTTTTTTCTTTTCCACTACGTGAGGAGTCTCATGGAATGACTCAAGGGTGGTTGGTTATGCAGCTGCGTCATGTGTATTTCTGACTATAGTTTCGCAGTTAACTTAAATTTTCGAAATTATTTTTTGAAAGAAAAAAAAAATCATAAAACAAAACGAAATTTTGTTGTCTAAGGAGGGGGAAGGGGGGGAACGCAATTAATTTAAATTTTAGTACTAAATAATTGATATTAAATTAAAAGATATATTTTTTTTTCTTGTAAGAGATGCTTTTTGAGCCCGAAAACCTCCTTAAAAACATGTGCAAACATAACTCAGATAACTAAAACCCTAACACACTCACATAAACTTTATATTCTTTGAATGCTTAAAATTGAAAAAACACCGTAATTGACATAACATGTGACTTGGGAGCCTTCTCGCGGAACAGAGCTCTGCTGCAGCAAAACAGATCTCTGCAATCTGTGCTTCAACTGTTTAGTTATTTACTGCAGCTCCTGTTGCATTTGAATTAAGTTGATGATGCTGAATGTAAATCAAAAAAATCTTTCCGTTTATGCTGCAAATTATCTTGGCCCATTCAGCGATAAGAATTTTGTTGTGGAGGGGATATTTTCCTTGTTTTTCAATTTTTCATAAATTATTAGAGCAAAGGATTTTCTGCAATTTAGTCATCATCACCCTTTAGCTAAATACTTTATTTAAAACTGGAAACATTGGAATATTCGCAAAACTTTTTTTTAAATAAAAAACAGAAAGCAATTTAAAGCGTCCCCTCTGCAACAGAATCCTTGCCACGGAATGACTCCGTAGGTAATCATTGTTTCATAGTTGGCTGTGTTTTCTCGTAAATAATGTGTGTAATTATTGCTCTGGTATGTACTATTTTAGAAATAATAAATAAAACTCAATGTTACGCTCTCAAACAGCAATAAAAATTGCATTTTATCTGATTTTTTTTTAGTGTTTGGGGGTTTAATGTTGATTTTTTTATTTAGTACTCCAGCATTTCAATATGATCTTTATTATTTTATGTAACGGAAAAAACTGTCTTAACCTTCGTGTATTGAACGAAATATTTTTTTTCCAATGTTTTTTCAATTTTAAGAATTGAAAGAATATAAAGTTTATTTGAGTGTGTTAAGGTGATAGCTATTTGAGTTTAAAATTAACATTATGCGGATTTTATTATTACTATTATTATTTAAATTAATCGTGAATTTTATTTTTTTTAGCCCATGAGACAAGGTTATCAGTATTTGATTGTCCTGACATCGTCGTGATGAAGATTCAAAGTTTCGTTATTGTGCTGAACATGTGACTTCATTTTGTCACTCTCCAATATTTCTTATATGCCGGCAGGGTGGTGTAGTGGTAAAGCACTGACATCGTAGGCCCAAGTTCGCAGGATCAAACCCGGCCCAAGTCGGTGGATTTTCAAGGAGCAAAAAAATCGACAGCGCCCATGTCGTATGAGTATGCGACACGTTAAAGATCCTTTGAGCATCCGTTTGGCTTGGATACTCTGGGCTAAATTAAATTCATAATGCAGTTTCGCATCAATTAGAGCTCTTGTGCGGCTATCTAGGAGAAGACTGAGCGTCAAAATTCGCAAAGTGGTAAAGGCATCCGCCGATAGTGGTGCTACTTGAAAGAATGGATGCCGATTTCCGGGGAATGCACTAGGGCTGCGAAGAATAGTGACCATACGTAGCCCAATTAGAAAAAGGAAAAAATGAAATATTTATTATTTCTAATACAGCTCAGGCTTTCTTTGAAGCATTTTTTAAAATTAATATTTCATACAACCAGGGATCTGGAGAAGAGGGAAAAAGGAACGCGGAGCTGAAGCAAGGAAATTTGTTGTGCCCCACGAGCTCCCCTGTTTTTATTTATTTATTTCACATTTTGAGAGTATTTCCTTTACTTTTTTCAAATTTGTATTGCATATGGAATATTTGATGACTGGGAGAAGATTACATTATTTATTTCCTTCCTTAGTATTTTTGATATTGAGGCTTTGCTGATTCACTATGTAGAAAAGATCGGGCAACTGTTTGTATAGTCGAGCATGTCTTTGAGGATTTTTTTTTTTTTTGATAATTCTCCTGCTTCAAAAATGCCAGTGCGATTCTCGTGAATTTGAATGTGCTCTTTTAAATACTGCTTACATGGTCATTGCTGCTAATAATCACCAAAGCACATCAGATGCCCAATTTTGTAGTTATAGCTCAATTTTTTTCTGGGTGCAGCACAGTATATGTTAAACATTTCATATATCAATAAATGTATCAATATATCAATAAATATCATGTATTTTAATGATTGCATATAGATTTTTTGTCACATATACTTATTAAAAAATTTGATAAATAAAACCAACAAAGAACATTATTTGTGTTAAAACTATTCGGAACACGAAACGGAGTTGGAGCCAATACACTGTAAAAAGTTGTTGCATCCATTTTTGGTGTTCAATTGGTGTAAAGTTGAAAATTATTCATTTTTTGATGATTTAAAAAAAAATTTAAGTGTCTGTCTAAAAATAATACAGACAACAGAACGTTTTTAGTATGTGTCTTCGTTAACTCATCTACGTTAAAGTTCGTTACGATTGCTCATTCATCCTATTTTCATTGAAATGAGCAATCGTAAGGAAATTTAAATACGTAATGGAGTTAGCAAATTTGATGCGCTAAGAAACATTGCACTATCTATACTTTTTAGACGAACACTAAAAAGAAAAATTAAAACGCATCAAAATGAATAATTTTCAACTTTGCACCAACTGAACACCAAAAATCGTGTTCAGGAACACCAAAAATGGTGGCAACAAAACGCAAAATTTTCCCAGCGTACTTTGCAATCGGAGCGGAACAATACAAAAAAATTGCTACTCCAATTTATTATAACATAAACACAAGTACAATTTATATCCTCAAAACAAGCATGAAATTTTATGATTACTCATTTGTTTAGTTTGATTCAGTTTTATTGTCGCAGCCAGGAACGGGAAAAAAAACATATTTTTTGATTCGCAAACATTTTCTTCTTCGATGAATTCATAGAACTAATTATTCCATTAGCTTTCCCTTTCATGTTATTTTATCAAGTTTGATGCCTGTTTTTCGAATGCATTTCCTATTCTTCTTTCCTTTTTTTGTATGAGCTAATTTGACGAATGACGCAGCGTCTTTCAAATAATCTCACTTTGTAAACAGGAAGCAGAGTTGGCCAAACATAAGCAAATCAAACGTACAGAGTGAGTTTGGACAAATGAAAAATATAATATACATATTTATTAAGGGTTTTTTTTCTTCGTGATAATCTCAGTACCAATTTACTCCTAAATTTCTCAGCATAGAAATGGAGGACTTAATTTAAAACGATTTTAGGGGGAGGGCGATTTTGAGCTTTCATGAGTTTTTTAAACGGCTTTCCAGTTTAGTGCTACACTTTATTACAATTTCCATATACATTCAATGTTCCACCACATAAATAAATGTGTTCGAATAAGTAGGTCTCCATTTTTGAGAAACGAAGAGTTGAAGTCCTATGCACTCTCAGAAGCGCATGTGTAAATCTCGCGAAACTTTCGTCGTATTTGAAGAAATGGCTTCGTGAAAATGCTCCGAGTAAACATTTCGTCAAATTGGTGAAATTTGTGTGGTAACTTTTTTAAGTCACGTGATCGCGCGAGGAAAGAATCGTTGTAAATGACGAAATTTTCTTGACGATTGAAGAATTGTCGAAAATGAGAGCTCCACTCGAGTTATTTCCACCAGGTGGTTCTATTATTTTACCTAAACATAATGTTCTGTGAATGAGAACATTTTTTGAAAAATTGCCGGAAATGGATTTATTTCAATTAAATACATAGCGGCGCAAAACTTAAATCGTTAGTATCTCATTTTGAGCTCAGATACGACATTTGTGCTTAGTACGGCAGTATAACCTTTTGAACTTATTTCCATACGTAAACTCTGATTTTCGAATATGATGAAAAAGCTATAATGATTAAATTTAATTTGGAAAAGCTTGAAAAATCCTCTTGATTCAATGGATGAAAGCACGCCCGTTTTCATTGTTCACAAAAAAAAAAAATTCAAGGGCATGCGATTGAAAGATCTTTTTTAAAAATACTCTTTCTACAATCACTAAATAGAGCTTGACATTATCAGAAAATATATCAAGGTGAGAAAATAGATAATTCTTTTGTGAAACTTACAAAACGCAGCAATTTGTTTCCAGAAAATCTAAATTCCTTTTAGCTAAAAGTAAAAACTTTTTACTTAAAAGGGAGCAGTTCAGATAGTTTTTACTGCAGGAAACGTTTATCGTTACTCCCTTACAAGCACATTTTGGTTCATTAAAATGATAATCGTTCAATACCCGTCCTATACATATTAGTATATCATACATTGCGAAAATAAATGATGGCAACAAAAACTGGAATACAATGAAGTTTCGGTTTTGGGAAAAAACTTTTAGATAATTTATTTCATACATGAGCGTCGTAGGCCCTTTATAGAGTGAATAGGGGATTCAAAATTACTTTTAATAAGGGATTTTACATAAAGGACCTTTTATTAAAGATAACTTACAAGTAGACTTTACTTGGGCGTTTCTTCAAGCATAATTTACAGAGGTTGGAACTGTCCATCCCTACTCTCTCGCCTGGCTATCGTCCGTGATAGCATAAAACATTTAGTATTTTTCTCAGACGATGTATGTGGCAACTAATGAAGAAACGAATCAATAATGAATTTTTTTCAGTACAGTGGTGTAGTCGAAGGTGAACGCAGGGAAGCGGCGTCCCCCTTCTTTTTAATTTTTATCACAAGCGTCCACCACTTTGATTTCAATAACTAATGCTCGTATCTGTAAGCAATCCTCCTTTCGCCTTTTTCTTCCATGGCTACACCATTGTTAAAGTGCATTAAACTCATCCGAACTAATTTGGACAGGGCATTGTTTCGAATGCCAAAAATTTGGATTAACTGAAAAGCTACTATTTACAGGGGAAATCAACTTAAATTTCCTTCTTTTATGCAATGCACATGCATGTATATTTAATAGAGAGTAACTGTTCTATATATTGTACTGTAATTCACATTATTTGACTGTATAATGCAATTTTGCTCATTCCCATTTAAAAAAAAAATCTTTTTGTTCTTTTTTTTAACGTTCCTTTACGTAATACCACACAATAGCAGCGATGTGAAGACCAAAATGTAACTACCACTGGCGATATAAATACCGATGCGTTAAGCTTAAGGCATCAAAATAAAAATTATATTTAAAAAATAAAAAAAAAACATTCCAAACATTCTGTTTCGACTTTCGGTTAATAGGTTTTGGATTAGCGAGCTGTTTTGTAATTGATTGTAATCTAAGAACAGTAACGAGTACGACGAGACGAAGAAGGAATTTCTGCAACATTGTATAAATTTTAAGACGAAAAGCATTTGTTTGTAATAATTCAACTCTTAAGAGACAAATCTGGCAATAAAAAGAGGCTGCAGAAGAAAAACATAAATACACACAGAACTTCGCCAAGACGAGGATAAAATAACTAAACTTGGAAACCGAACGTTTCGCTTTGCTCCGAGATCATGCTTTGGTCACATGCGACGACAGTGGCCAACCCGCTCCTTCCCAGCTGGCGGTGACGTCACATAAGCATGCACACACTGCATGACTAGCACGTGGTAAACGGACTGCTTCGGTTTTCGAATTCGCGCTCCGCGAGTGTTTCCTTCGTGTCATCTATTTTATTAGCGCACTGTTCCATGAACTTGTTTTCGCGCGCAATTACGTGAGAGCCGCGCCTCCATTTTATATTTGCGTGGCAATTCATATACTGTTGTGAGCGAAGGAAACTTCATTAGTGATCGAAAACGAAAGTACTAAAGATTCGATGTAACAGAATACAATATTTCTTATCATTATCATACCTTCCCCAATAATGAATGAAGTGATTACGAGTTTTCGATTCTCATTTTTTGAGCCTCCGATGGATTTTCCTTTAACCAGGGCTTAAATTCTAACGAATGAAGTGCGAGAGAGCTATATCCTTTAGAATTTAATTTAATGCGTAAATTGTTTGGATATGTAGAAGATTACATAAAACTGAAAAGAAGTGCAGAATTTGATCTCCCATGCAAATTAAGCCCCGTTTTTATTTGTATTTTTTTTAAACAGTTTTTTTATATAAATCGTAGTCGGTGAATTTTTCTCAGCGGTTTACTACAAATCCCTGTTAAAGTGTTAAAAAGTACTGTGTGTCACCCATTTGTTATCATTCACTAGCAATTGAGGGGGGGGGGGGGTTAAAACAAAAACTTACTTTTGCTCCTGTTAAAAGAAATAACTAGAAAATTACCCACACTCGAAGATGTTTACAAAACGTCTCGGGCATCGAGCAGTGATACGACATCGGTACATATGACATCGGTACATCGACAAACTCAGAAAGGGATTTGGTTCGCAAAATTATGTAGGGCCCAGATCGATTTGTCGTTATTAAAAAGGATGCAAATGCTTTGATATTACAATATATATAGTCAAAAATCCGGCTGTCGACGGATTTCGGTAATTCGGTCGAATTTGGGACTTTTCCGAATTTATTATTTATCGTTTTTAGTCTACTATCCAGTGCAAGAAATATTGAAAAATAAAAAATTTGAAAGCAGGGTTTTGAGATGGGGTAAATGTATCTGTCTGCCCCCCCCCTAACTTTGGAGGGAATTGTCCGACTTGAACGATTGTTTCTTTTTTTCATTCGAAATATTTTGGCGAAGACATCCTATTTCCATGTCTTACTTTTTGATTTGAACACTTTTTCGTTCAATTTTGAACAGTTAAAAAAATATTAACATTAGCGCCTATGGGCAAAAATGAAGCAAGTTATGTAAACTCCGATGGCCCGAAAACGTATGTAAGCTCCATAAGATACAAGTTCCTTTCAACAAGCTTACTGGAAGAATCTCTCAACGAGAAACATTTTGTGATTTGAACAATTTTTGTTCAATTTTGAACAGTTCAAAAAAAAAAAAAAAAAATAACATTAGCGCCTACGGAGAAATTTCAGTACTAGGTAAATCTTGTTCTAACAGACAGATTTGCTTGGAAAAAACTTTATAGAAATGATGTTATAACGTAGAATATATACAGATAACGAAGTTTATCCATAATTAAACAAGCCTATTTTCCCACGAACCTTTTTGAACTATATTTTATGGATATTTCCGAATAAATGAATGAATAAATGAGTGAGTGAATGAATATAAGCCGTTGAAAAAGGTCTATTTGAAGTAATTAAGAACTAAAGCTAAATGAGAGAGAGAGAGGTTATCAATTTGATGTTGATGTGTACGGTAAAGTAGGCCTCTTCCCGTATATTTTTCACTATCTGAAATACTAAAGAAATAAGACAAATAGTATGATTTCACCACAATTAAATATTAAATTTATCATAAATTTAAATAGTAAATAAATATAAAAGCGCATTCATTATTCTTTTCATCCTTTATTCAAATTATATCTCAAAGGGAGCATAATCACTTTCCGTGCTCCAGCACCGTTTCTGCTCCGAGACCGAAAAACCTGTTGCTCCACTCCGTACACCGGTCCATATTCCAGACCATCACTGTTCTTTTTATCCGCCTTGTACTTCTAATAAGTCAATGTCGAAAGGAAAAAATGAGAAAAAATAATATATTTGCGCCGGGTTTCAATAGGAACGAAATTTACTGTACCATCTGCGCACGCACAAAGAAAAAAAATATCTTTAAGAAAAAAAGAGAGAGATTTGGGAACGGTGGAATGAAGTGGCTGGTCCTTCCTCTTATTCAGTGCAGCCTTCCCTCCGGGTCATGCTTCGTTGATCTCTGAGAGAAGAGACCTCTTAACTGATGATCACGATTATGACAAGTCACGATCAGAGGCGTAGCTAAGTGGGGGCAAGGAGGGACAGCTGTCCCCGGGCGCAGCGTCAAAGGGCGCCAACTTAATGTTAATGAATTTTATGCTTAAATGCGAAAAGAAAATTATTTGAACTGAAGAGGTGTGAATATGTTCGACAAAAGCGTGACCAATGTAGACAGACAAATAATTCAGATAAAAAAATGTAGTAAACGATATTGATGTAGAAATCTGATAAATAATTTTACGAAGCGAGTGTTCCATTTTCCATTAGAAGTGAATGGTCACTAATAAAAATGAATGTTAAAAATGCTGCTTTTTAGAGCTATTTATCATTTAGGAAGCATTAAAGTTTTATAAATTCCCTTTAGGGGCGCCCCTAGGCCTCCAGGGGCACAGGGGGTGCAAAATCTTCAGTTGTCCCCGGGCGCTGAAAACCCTAGCTACGCCTCTGGTCACGATAGCTGGCTTTTTATGTTTTTTCCTTTTTTGCTTGTGATTGTATCATTTCAACGGACAAATATAAAGTTTAACTCTTAAATTGAAGACGTTATAGTTTTCGCTAATCTTTTCTTACTCATTTTTATAACTTTCGAAATTCTTTTAAACTATTATAGGATTTTAGATTTCTTTCAGTTGTACACAGTGTGTCGAACAATTTTTAAGACTAGGTTTATAAAGTAAAATAATAACTAGCAATTATCCTTTTTTAAGTATTTTAATTCAAAATAAGCTCTTTCGGCTTCAATGCATTTGTTACAGCAGTTTAACAGCGATTCGAATGCCTGTTAAAGCTCACATTGTTCGACTGCCTCCAAAGTTCGCGTCGAAGCTGTTTGTATAATGTCAATGTCCTCAGAGTAAAAAATAATGGTATAAACAAATGAACTGAGGTTTTAGCACTGGTTCAGCTGATAGTTAAGGAGTTTCACGAACTCTCGATAACACAGATAACGCCACTGTAAGCTTCATTCCAGCTGTAGTCTTAAAAATTCTTTGACATATTATGTACAAACAGCTTCGACGCGAGCTTTGGAGGCAGTGCCTCAATATGAGCTGGAACAGGCATTCGAATCGTTGTTAAGCCGCTGTAACAAATGTATTGAAGCCGAAGGAACTTATTGTGAATAAATATACTTTAAAAATATAATTACTAATTTTTATTTTATTTTGTAAACCTAGTCTTAAAAATTCTTTTGCACACTGTGCATATATATAAATCAAATAAAAAGAGCATAATAAATGTACAAACGCCAACTCATCAGACACGCGGAAGATTGAAGAGCTGGAAAAATACAAATTTTTCGTGATCGTCGTTTCTGAAGACAAAAGCTGGTTAGAATCGGGCGCTAATTACCTTAACTACCCACAACGACACAGTATTAAAAATGAATTGAAACAGTAATTGAACATTCGTAACAATTTTCGCTGTGGAGAAAAAAAGAAAAAAACTCATCTGACACAATATAATATAATCCTCCTGATTTATTTTGTTACTCCATTGCTAATTTATAATTCTATTTTCCCAAAGTCTGTGCTTTGGAATATTGTTTTTGAATGCGTAAAATTTCTTCTGTAGAACATCGATGACTTAAAAACCGCTGATTTACGTCACAATACAAATTGACATAATCTTGTTTAATAACAGCAAGTTAAATCTCACTATGGATAGTTGCTCACAGATGGTGCAACAAAAAAAGAGTCTTGTTTATCTCGTACGTTATTTGTATTTGTGTATGATCAAAATTTGCTAATTAGATATTATGGTTTGCAGGCAGATACAATACCATTATTGATGTTAAGGTTGTTGATGTGAAATAATTGTTCAATTTTTAAATTTCTATTTTAGAATCAAAACAGGAAACTTTTGAAACAATAATGGAGGGCTGAAAGCATATATAAAATTAAAATTCTTGTGCTATTAAATTTAGCTGGTTAACTACCAGTTTTTAGCACGGAATGCAAAAATATAACTGAAAAGTTGATCAATCAAGCTACGTTTATAATTTCTTGGACTCTCATAAGAGGGTCCAAAACTTGAAAAAGCAGTTCAGCCTCCGTCTTTCCCGCTTCTTTAAATATGAAGAATACAGTTTCAATAAAGAGAAGCAATGTGAAGGGTTGGGTCACATCTCCCCTGGCAACCGCGTAGGAGACAAGACGTTCCAAGCAACGATGTCGAAGATGAAGAAACTAAAGAAGGAAGCCCCGAGTCCAGTGGACAGAAGTGCAGAGGTAACACCCGTCAACGCGGCCTCAGCACCGGACGAGGAGAACGACTCCTACTCCTACGCCACCTGTGCATTTGGAAGAAAACTGGTTGATACCAAGTTACATGATTGGCCTCGTCTGCAAAGCCGAATCGGAAAAGAGAGTAGTGCCACAGCCTTATTGATGCTCAAAGCGGTAATCACAGTCAAGTTAGCTTGGTTCCGAGACTAGCACATGAAGGGAATGAAACCAACCTGTACGATTTCCAAATCTATTGCAGCCTCGCTTACGCCCTGGTCAAAGTCAGCACCAAGCTTGCTACCTATGAAGCGGAAGACGATTATAAGGATCAAATCTCCCACCTTAAAGACCAACTTGAAAAGAATGAAAAGGAATGCGTTAAGCTACGTTCCGAGGTACGCAGACTCACCGAAGCACTCAACGAAAAGGATAAGAAGCCTCCCACAAAAAATTTGAATAGAAGACCAGTAGTCATCATAAACGAAGGTAATCCAGCTCTCGCATTAACGAAGATAAAGGAAAAACACAATGAAAACTATGAAATTAAGCTTGTTAAAGACGAAGTAAAAGTGTACCCCTCTACTGAAGACGGACACCTAGCGGTCATCCGCTATGCCGAAGAGTGCAAAAAGGAGTACTACGCCCCAAGGTTCGACCAATGCCCGCCCATCAAAGTTATTCTAAAGGGACTCCCAACCAACTTTGATCCCAAAACCCTGGAAAAAGAATTAGCAGCACAAGACGAAGCCTCTCCAGATGAAGCAATTCCGCGGGGAAAATGGACCTTTGCCCATATTCTGCGTGTAATTGCCGCACACTGAAGAAAACTTGAAAATATTCAGAGAACCCCTCACTATAGACGGTTTCGTCGTCAAGACGGAAAAAATGAGACGCAGAAATGGCCCCACCCAATGCTTCAGGTGTCAGCGGTGGGGTCACAACTCCTACGCATGCAACATCAGAGAGCGATGCAAATACTGCGCAGGCAGCCACCGCTCCAAGGACTGTCAGCAAAAAGAAGGCCCATCGAAGTGCGCAAATTGCCAGGCAGCGCACCCGGCGACGAGTTTAGACTGCCCAAGACACCCCCAGAACCGAGCTGGCAAGAAAACGGCGCCAGCCAGAAAGTGCCCCACTCAGATGCAAGCCCCCAACCACAAACGACCAAATGACTTCCTGACTCTCCTGAAGAAAGCCCTTCAAGAGTACGAAAACGAGAGGAAATGACGATCTTTGTTTCACCGAGCTCCGGCTCATCTTTTTTCTCCTACCTTTCCCCTCTCTGCCCTTCGGGGACGAAGATGTATGCCTTCGGGCACTTGATGACCATATCCATAGACTCCTTCCAAAGGATATCCGGGTAAAAGGCCCCTTCGGGGCCTGATCGCCCATCTGCAAATCTAGGTGATGATGATGATTCAATAAACAACCGCTGCCTTGTACTTCATTCGTTCTTCCTTACACGTTTCGTCAGTTTATTCAATTAACACTTTTCTCAGTTTTCAAAAGACGACGGTTGTTTTTAAAAAATATTCACATTAGTTTCAAAAATTAATGAAATTTAAAATTTTACTGCAAATGTTTGTTTTTTTACCGCCTGTTTTTTGTTAGTTTATTTTTCTCACGTGAATGCGTCTATCTTTTGATTTTTTTTTTTTTTGAAATGTATCTAATTTTTCATTTGTTTTTTTAAGTGCTTTTATTCAAAATAAAATCCTTCGGCCTCAATACATTTGTAACAGCAATTTAAGAACGATTCGAATGCCTGTTCCAGCTCACATTGAGAGACTGCCTCCAAAGCTTGCGTCGAAGCTGTTTGTATAGTGTCAATGTCATCAAAGTAAAAAATAATAGAAATAAATGATACTGAGATTTTGTCAGTGGTTTAGCCGATAGTTAAGGAGTTTCACTAATGCTCGATAACACAGGTAGCGCCACTATAAGCTTAGTTCCAGCTATAATCTTAAAAATTCTTTGACGTATTGTGTACAACGCGAGCTTTGGAGGCAGTCCCACAATGTAAGCTGGAACAGGCATCCGAATCGTTGTTAAACTGCTGTAGCAAATGTATTGCAGCCGAAGGAGCTTATTTTGAATAAAAAATACCTTAAAAAAATACAATTACTAGTTTTTATTTCATTTTACAAACCTAGTCTTAAAAATTATTTGACACCCTGTGTATTACCAATTCTCTAAAATAATAATACAGTATATGAATTGATAAAATATTATAAATGAAATAAATTTAGAGCTGAAAACCGATTACTGTTCAGCAGTAACTAATTTCTTTAAAAAAGCAAAATATTAATTATCAAAATGTTTGCGCACGTATGCGTATGTATATATATATATATATATATATATATACATGTGGAGGAGGGAAACTACTCAACCCCTCTCAGATCGCAGAGCAGCGACGAGAAAACCGCAAAGGCGAGAAGACGGTGATGAATATCCACTTCGACGTAGACGTACCCGTAACATTTTAGATGTACTTTCACCGGCCTTGACCAACACCACCGAAAGACAAGGCCAACTATAACTGAAGAACAATTATTCACGTAAAGAAAGCACAAATGAGCATTAAGATGCATTAAATAATGCATAAATTGCATAGTTGTTCTTCAGTTTTACTGCGCACAAAGTTCATTAATTTTATTATTTTATAAAAGGCCAACTATCTCCGTCGGTGACGTCATCACAAGTAGGTGAACTTGAACAATAAGTCTCATTAAGCGCATCAAAACATTTCATGTTCTTCGGACTAATTTTTTTAGGGATATTAATTACTGATTGATTTTACACTTTAAATTCATTTTGAAATATAAATCATGAATACAAGAAAATGAATACAAAAGAAAAATATTTTATTCAAATCACAGAATACAACGTTTTTGTTGTTGTTTTTTTTCTTTTTAAGCCAAACTTTTGCACAAGTAAATATTCATGAATGGATTAATATTTGAAACTTTTTAAGGACAAAAAATATGAGAGTAAGAAAAAAAAATTCATTTGCTTATTTAATTTTCTGAAACATTTTCATGAGAAAAACGTATCTTCAAAGATGTTGAAATATAAATGTACTTCAAACCATTAAAAAATTATAAAAACTTTTTGAAAATATGAATCAAACATAATAGGACGAAGACAATATAAACACTACTAGAAAATCAAAATGCAGTCGTGTAGTTCTGTAGTTAAATCTATGTAAATAAAACCGAAAGTTTGTGTGTCTGTGTGTCTCTGTCTGTCTGTCGATCGCCTCCTGGCGAGATGGAACGGTCCAGAAGTACGAAATTTTGTTTACAGGTACCTTGGGTCAGGTCCTCGTGCACCTCGAAGCGTTTTTCCGAAAATTCGAATTTGTTCTTTTATTCCAATTTAAGCAAAATTGTTATTTTTGGAATATCTCATCGAAGAAAAGTCACACCTTTTCGATTTTTGAAGCATATTGATGCCCGTAAAAAACTGCACAAAATGATTTCTTTCTGAAGTTCGTAGAACAAATAGAACACACGCAATATTCATTTAAAGTAGTTTTCGAACTTTAAAGCAAGGCTTACCTCTGAATTTATCTCCCCAATTTGCGTGTTTTCGCCAAAATAAATACTACTTTTGTCGCCAACTAGATGAGTTTTGTTAACGTAAGGATTAAAAAAATGACGTTTTATCGTTATTCATGCCGTTTTATGAGTGTAACAAATTCTGAAAATTAATTTCATTTTTTAGCATACTGCAGACGATTTTTAATTACTTCTTGAGGTTGATTCTTCTTTGTTTTTTGGCGATTTAGTATTATTATATCAACTTAAATTTCACACGTCAGGATTGGTTCAGTGCTAAACATTTTCTAGCTTAAATGTGCATTTGCCTTTGGAAATATAATGCTTTCCTTTCTTTCGTTTTTATCCAAATTTTATGAAAGTGCTATTTAATTCAATTTTCAGGAAATCCTTTCACGATTTTGCAAGCGGGATTTATAGGAACTGACTTTATTTTGATGGAGAATTTAAGATGGACTGTTGGTAATTTTAGGAACAGTAGCTCTTGAAGGTCAGTATTCTAATGGGTATTTTTAGTAACTGACGTCTTTATTCTAATGGAGATTTTTTGAGACTAATGTCCTTATTCTATTAGGCATGTTTAGGAATAGTTGTCTTTATTGAAATGGGGGAATTTAAGGATTTTTTTCTTTATTGTAGCAGAAATATTCAGGGACAGTTGTTCTTTAACTGATGGACATTTTTGAACAGAATACAGCTCTTATTCTGATGGGAATTTTTAGATGTATTGTGATAAATATTGTAATTACGATTTTTATGGATTCTTGATATCATTCTGGCACAATTATCTCGCTGTGGCCATTTTAGTTATTGTTGCAATTACTCTAATGGTAATTTTTATGAACTGTTTTTGGCATTTTAATGTGGATATTTATGGACTGTTATTTTGGTCTAAAAGGAATTTTTCTAGGCTGTTCGTTTTAATGCAATCGTCTTTTTTAATGATTTTTTCTGTTTATATAAGGTTTATAAGGCCTGTTGCCCATCTGCTACTTGGATTTTTTAAGGAAATTTTTCCTTACATATTTACAACAAAATTTTGGACATACGTCACTTAGCCTCCGAATGATGCAATAATTTCCGCGCAAAGCCGGGCATGTCAGCTAGTTAAAAATAAGTTAAAAGGGGAATTAAAAGTGCTGCATTTAGAAAACAAAGAGTGCACTAGTTTTAGATTTTAATAAGGTGTAATTTAGGATCAAACAATATAAGAAATTCTGAGCACATCGTTAGAAGAAAAATGCAATTCTCAGACTTGTGAATATCTTTGCTTCATCTGACTGTTGTTCTTATGTTTACAAAAACTCTAATTGAACATTTTTGAGGTTAGAGTTGTCATCCCCCCCACCATATTAATTATACAAAATCCAGATTGAACTTTTTCTATGTAAAAAGATACAATTTAAATGGTTGAGGAATAAACTAAAATGAAGTGAAAATATTCCTGGTTTGATAATATACAATACGACAACTGAAGTTTAAATTCAGTATTTCGTATACTACTTAAATTATAGGGATTTTAAAAGAAGCAGTCACCATTTTTTAAATTTTTAAAGAAAGTTACACAATATGTGCCAATTTTGTTGCATACTTCAAGGTGTAAACAATGTGTAAACACATTGAAACAATTTTATCTTAGAGCTATTGGTAATATTTTAAGTAAAATTGTGTTATAAATTTTTATTGCTATGTTTTGTAGCGAATTTGAAAAATCTATTTAGTATATCGTTAGAGTTTTCGTTGGAGACGAACTGGAAAACAGTCGCCAAATTTTTATTACAACGCTATGTAGCAAATTTATGGTATTGCCAGTGTTCGTGTTGGCGGCGTACAGAAATGTTCGCAGATGAGACATAAAAACAAAATTCTATACATAAAATGAATAGCAGTTTTAAAATAAATCAAACCTGAACTTACGTTAGAAAATTTTAATGGTTTGAAGTATTTTCTTGGAGTCCATTTCGACCATCTATCCAACCGTGATGGCACTTGGAAACTTAAATATAGAGAGCTTATGCTTTGATGCATAATTAGAATTTAGTACAGAATAGCAACAATATGAAATAATGCTTCTGTAGATTGAATCAGAAAGCAAATACTGTATATGAAGCTTTAACGAAACACATGTGCTGTATGAAACAATTTCTTGGGCAGAAATAAAACTTCAGAAATTATAAAATTGACGTAGCCGCTTCATTACTATAGTTTCAAAGAATTAAGAAAAAAGAATTGTTGCCATTTTTGATATTTGTTGAAATATCGAGCATTCAATCATTTGTATAACTTGTTTTATAGTGGCAGCATCAGCATATGCTGTTTTGCGTTTGGCAACACTATTAGTTTAAGTTTAAAAATTCGCTGTGTAAAATAGTAAGACGTACTGTTTTCTTTTGCCTTGCATTATTTTCTATATTAAATCTTGATTCTTTTGTTATCACCTTAGTTTCTGTTCATTTTACAACAGGTTATGGGTTTTTAGCGACGCTTAACTGTGCAATTAAGGTAAGATAACTTTGACGACGTTTGAATCGCAGATTTTTAAATAGTTTCTTTGACACGGAATTTGAGTTATTCGCATTTCTTAGTGATTATGAATGCTAAAAATTTTGTACAGTGCATGAAGTTGGACGGACCATCCAACTGGATTGACTGGAAATTCGAAATTAATTCGTTATTTGTATTGAATGACTGTGTGGGCATTGTCGATGGTTCGCTTTTTGAGCCAAATCCACCGGCAGAAAGCGCAAGTGAAAAAACAATACAAGATTACAAAGAAGCAACAAAAAGATATGCAAAGGCAAATGCGAAAGCTGCTGTAATTATTCGCACTAATGTATCAGCGAATGTGTTGAACTTGATACGAATGCATGGTAATTCTGCACTAGCGATATGGAATGAGCTGTTAAACAATTTTGAGAAAGTGTCAAGCGTAAAATTAGACACTCTTCTGCAACAGTTTTTCACCTTCCGGATCGAAAAAGACGAAGACGTAATGCAATCACTCGCACGTTTGCGTACACTATGGGTCGATCTCCAGCGTGAGCAAGAACTGAGTGGCGAAGGAAAGTTACCACAGAACTTGCTAGTACCACGAATCTTATCTATTCTTCCTGATGATGAATATCGTGAATTTAAATCACAGTGGGATTCGTCGCCAAAGACGGAAAAATCGCCTGAAAAACTGATCGAGCAGATTAGTATGCGGCTACAAAGACGAAATAAAGAGCTAAAAGACGGCACTACGACATTTATGGCAAATGTTAAGTATAATGCAAAGAAATGGAAGAAGGGTGGGAAAAAGCCCCAGATAGCGAGCCAACCCCAACCTTTGACAACGAATAATGCCAAGACGATGAATAAACTTAGTAAGATCAGTGATGGTGTGAAAGTTTTTCATGGCATCTGATTTCGTTGTAATAAACCCGGGCACATTGGAAAATTTTGTCCAGATTTCCCTGACAAGCCAGCTACGACGAGTGGCAAACAGGAAACATTCTTTGCCAATACTCAATGCAGTGCATTTACTTGTCAAGAAGACAATTGTGGTCGAAATGTATGGCTTAAGAACGACGGAGCTACAGCACACATTACGAATTCTGCTGAATACTTCAAGACGTACCGTCATTTTGACAAACCAGCAGAAATCACAGTCGGTAACAAGCAGAAGATACCGGCATATGGTTGCGGCGACATTGACATGTGCGCAATAGTTGGAAACGTACAAAAGTCTATTGAGCTTAGTGATGTACTATATGCACCAGATATCGGCAAAAATTTATTATCAGCTTCAAAGGCTATGAAGCGAGGAATCTCGAACTTTGGTGATTCAGACGATATGATTTGTCGGTTCTTTCGCAAGGAGACTCCAGATAATATACTTCTAGAAGCTCCATGCTCATCAAACGGACTGTTTGAACTACGTGCAAAACCAGTAAAGCCCCAAGGAGGTTCTGCAGCTGAAGCATACTTCGTAACTCCTTTTCCTGAAACGGTAATGACGACGGCGACAAAGTTGCCACTGTCACTTTGGCATCGAAGGCTCGGACATCAAGGAGTACAGTATCTAAAGCAGTACCTACGTCAAAATGGCTTAGATTTCATCGACGATGAACTGTTTTGTGAGCCATGTGCGTATGGTAAACAAAGTCGACGGACATTCAAACCAAAGCTGTTTAAAACAAAGAATCCTGGCGAGATTATACATGCAGATTTGCTCGAATCTCCAATCTTGTCAAGAGGAGGAAAGAAGTACATGTTGGTGATCAAAGACGATTACTCCAAGTTTCGAAGTGTAGATTTTCTAAAGCATAAAGACGAAGCAGTGGATAAAATCAAGCAGTTTCTTGTTCGTACCAACAAGGATGGTATAAATGTTAAAGAATTGGTCACAGACGGTGGTCGTGAATTTGACAATGCAAAATTAGTGAAACTGACTGATGATGCAGGAATCAAACTGCGAATTATTATGCCATATACTCCACAACAAAACGGCTTAGTTGAAAGAGAAAATCGCACAATAATGAATGCAGTTCGCACTATGCTCAAGGACTCCGGCCTACCTCAGTTTCTATGGGCAGAAGCAGCATCTACGGCTGTCTACATTCTCAATCGAACCGGACCAAGCAAAACCACAGGAAAATCTCCATTTGAGGAATGGTTTGGACGCAAGCCATCAACCAACAATATTCGAGTTTTTGGATCAATAATTAGCAGTTTCCTCAATTCCGTGTGAATAATGTTAGCTTCATTTCATCAGAAAACCTATTTTTCCATAAATATAAAAATCATTATTAAACAGAGTTTTGCTATTATAGAGTAATTTCAAAAGCTATTACAATAAGACTTGGAGTGTAGGCTTTCCTGAACCAACATAAATTCTTTCAATTAATAAGTTGAATTAGACTTTTAAAAGCCAGTCATTTAAAGTGGGTGTGCGTTTTCATTACGTTTTTTTATTAAATAGAGTATTTATATGAAAAATGTATTTACACGAAAAATAGTAAAATAAGATAATTTCTGGAAAAAATAGAACCGACTTCGAATTTATAATTGTGCTAAAAAGGAAAAAATAAATTCATTTTTCAAACAACATCGACACGATTTTTAAACATAGATTTAGAAAAGAATTCGACAAAGGAAAGAGAGCGGAAAGACAGCCAAGTGGATTTAATGAGGAAAAAAATTTGTATTTGACTTTATTGTGATCATCGTTCAAATATATATAGGCAAGGCAAGCAATATTGTGGCTTTATTACTTTACATTGTAAGAAAAAAAAACTTTAGTAAAAAGTTACTTCGCACCTGCATTTTTCATTTTCGAAACTTGTTTTGTGAACTCCATTTGGATGGCCCAAAGCCACCACTGCGCTGGCCAGCTAGTCCTCCCAACTGCGAAGACATCTTCGGACACAACAGCGTGAACTCAACTGAATTTTCGACTTTAAATATCGGAGTAGTTATTAATTTTACTCACGGATGGCACCATTCTGTGGAACATTATCTATTGCTATCAATGTACAGAATGTTCTCTGTAATTTCTTTTTTTAAAGACTTTGTAGTTTCCTGTTTTTAGTTCTCTAATTTTACATCAGATTCCAGATAAATGATTTCCAAGAGATTCTCATGCATTTGTGGCAGCAAAAATTTTTTACAGTGTGAGCGTGGCGTAAGAATTTTTTAATAATCTATTAAAAGTATAAAATAATAGCTTTTTTTATAGTGAAATTGGATCATATATTTTGTAGAAGAGAACATTGGAACAAAGACTATAATTTCACAACTATTCCAAAATAAAAGTTATATAAATTCATGCTAGATCAGGGGTTCTCAACACTTTTTTGCTATCTACCAAATCTCGTCTTGGAACCCCTCGTGAACATTTCATATATACACTAACTTATTTATTTTGCTACCTGTATATGTGGTTCCAGTCACCACCAGGTGTGAGCACATAAAATCAGTTTCCGAACAAACAACTTCATTGAATGATACGTTTGACTAATTTATGTTAAAGATGTATCCTTATAATGCACAAATTAGCATGAAAATATTTCAAAGTTACTTGGAGCCACTTGCTCAATTCCAGAGAATAAAACGGAGAACACTAACAAAAATGAGCCCTGAAAAGACTGTTTAACCCCTTAACTGGTTAATTTTTTTTTTTTTTTTTTGCTACAAATGTTCCTAAAAAAAATCTATTTTTTTATTGCATTAATTGAAGTCCTAACTTGGTATAAAAGAAAAAAAGAAAGAATGTTTCAAAAGTTTCATAAATAATTTTCAAAAGTTTCACAATAGCGCTAGATGATGTTAAGCATATTTTTATTTTATAACTTTAAAACACAAATGCCCCTGAATGACTCTCTTTCAATCTATTAAAAATACGGGCAACTCGAAACAAGAAAGGAGAAAATTTCAATGCCCGTACGCTGTACGGGCAAACCGGTTGGGACCAACTTTGGGTAGCCCGTACGCCGTACGAGCAAACCAGTTAAGGGGTCAACTATCAACGTATCAAGTAGTAATGATTGGGAAAGAAATATATATATAATAGCAAAAAATGTTTTTCATAAAAATTTCGAAATAATAAGTACACAGAGGGAAGGAGATGAGAGAAGAGGAATATAAACAAGTTCTTCCAAGAAATTGAAAAGCTTCCTGAACATAAGGTTCTTAAGGAGGAAAAAAGAAGAGATTTTTGCATTCTTTTACTTGAATATAAAACAAGCATGCGCTCGGATTTTTAGCATTGCAGTCATAGTAGTACTCGGTTCTATAAACTTTAGCTTATTTTTCTAATGGGCTGCTCAGTATTGGTTCTTATATAACCATTGCAGACCTAGTGCATTCCCAGATCAACTCTTGGTATCAACTCTTTCAGTGGCACCACAATGAGTGTGGCAGCATTGCCGCAAGTTTTGACGCCTAGTTTCCCCTTACATGGTGGCAACTGAGCTCTAATCGATGCAAACTGCACTAGGAATTTAATTTAGCCGAGAGTATCCACGCCAAACGGATACTCAAGGGATCTTTAAAATGCCTCATAATCATACGACACGGGCGCTGCCGATTTTCTGCATCTTGAAAATCCACCGACTTGGGCCAGGTTTGATCCTGAGAACTTGGGCGTACGAGTCCTGCGCCTTACCACTACGACACCCTGCCGGATTATTTTCTGTTATGAAATTGTGCTTCTTCAAACGAGTTTTAAGAGCTTGTTTAATTTGCTCGATATAAGTTTATTTCCAAATCAACTATTGACCAAATAAATATCAAATTATTCAACTGATATATGATATCATTGTAAACTCGTCTTGTTTCAGGAGAGAACAAGCCTGTCATGTCATATACGGAGTTGCAATATATTTGGCTAGAAGAATATGTAATATTTTACCATTGTGTGAAATATTTTATCACTTTGAAATGATAGGTTTGTGATCTCCTCTAAGAGTCATGGCTTCCCTATTTTATTATTTCTTCCTGTGGTCCACCACATTTGTTCTGGGGCCCCCAAAGGGGCCCTGTAGCTCCCGTTGAGAAACCCTGCGCTAGATGATATACATAGTATTTGTTTATAGCAGTAATTGCAAGTCCATACTCTTTAAAACAAGTAAACTTTACTTTCCATTATAATTCCTTGTGTTCCAGAGTTCGAGGTCAAATCAATTATTTAACAAGAAGTTCCGTCTAGAACTATACGAGCCTACTTTCCCGTATACACCAAATTCAAATTTATAATCCAGCTATCTCTTTCTCTCTCTTTCTCCTTTAACTATAGTTCTTAATTTTTTCAAATATACCTTTTTCAACGGATAATACATATTCATTCACTCAGTCATTCATTCTTTCATTTATTGAGCCATTCATTTATTCATTCATTCGTTTACTCATTCATGTGTTTATTCATTCATTTACTCATTTCATGTATTTATTCAGCCATTTATTTATTTTTTCATCTATTCACTTATTTATTCATTCTTTACCTCATTCATTTATTCATTGATTCATTCTTTCACTCTGTCATTTATTCATTCTTGCACTCCTTCATTTATTCAATGAGAAATATCCTTAAAAATCCCGATAAAAACATTTCATAGGAAAATAGGCTCGTTAGTTCTGGATGAACTTTCTATTTGTTCATGTTCCACGAGCTTTTCGATAAAGTTTGTGCCAAGCAAATCGGCCCGTTAGATCAGGATTTATATAGTATTGAAATTTCCCCGTAAGCTCTATGTTAATTTTTTGAACTGTTCAAAAATGAACAAAAACTGTTCAAATTAATATTTCACGCCAAAAGCTTCCTCCAGTAAGCTTGTTCATTGGAACGTGGATCTTGCACCCAGAGTTTACATCATTTGCTTCATTTTCGCCCATAGGCGCTAATGTTAATTTTTTTTGAACTGTTCAAAATTGAACGAAAAATTGTTCGAATCAAAAGTAAAATATGAAAATGAGATGTCTTCTCCGAGATCTTTCGAATGCATAAAGAATTTTTCTAATCGGACAATTCGTTCAAAAGTTATTAGGGGGAGGACAGACCGACAGACAGACCGACACACATTTTCCCCATCTCAAAACTCTACTTTCAAATTTTTTATTATTCAATCTTTATTTAATCATTTCACTTTTTCTTGACTTTTCTTTATTTTTAACGATATTTTCACGATACATTAAGCCTTGTTTCATGCTTTATTCTTATTATTTTTACTTTTACGGGAAAGTAGGCTAAAAAATGAACTGGTAGAGCACAGAGGGACAAGCTCAAAACGTAAAAGTAATGCAGATAGATATTTTCCTGTGTGTTAACGACACTTTTTATGAGTTATTTTATCTTTTATTTCGCGGCAATAACAAATTTGAAAGTAGGGTTTTGAGATGAGGACAATGTGTTTCTGTCGGTATGTTTGTCGGTTTGTCTGTCAATTCGTCGGTCTACCTGTCCGACGATTTTAACCGATAACGACGCCCCCCATATTAAATTTTTAGGGGGCTTGTCCGATTCTAATTTTTCTTCTTTTTCTCTGCATTCGAAAGTTCTCTGCGAGGACATCTGATTTCTATATTATATTTTCTCATTTGAACAATTTTGTTAAATTTTGAACGGTTTAAAAAAGTTTTAACGTTAGGGAAAATATGGCGCAAATAATATAAACCCTGGACATAAGATCCAAGTTGCTTTAAACAAGCTTATTAGAAGGAGCTCTCAACGTAAATTATATTTTTAATTTGAGCAGTTTTGTTCTATTTTTGAATGGTTAAAAAAAAATTAACATAACCGCCTACGGGGAAATTTCAGTTCTACATAAATCCTGATCTAACAGGCGGATTTGCTTGGAACAGACTTTATCGGAAGGATCTTGGTGTCGTAGAAAATGCACATAACAAAGTTCATCCAGAACTAAAGCAGCCTATTTTTTCATGATACTTTTTGATCTGGATTTTTAGGGATATTTCTGATTGAATGAATGAATAAATAAATGAGTGAAATAATGGATGAATAGAGCGAATAATTGAATGATGAATGAATACATGAACGAATGAATGAATGAATGAGTGAATATATGTATTAACCGTTGAAAAATGTATATTTGAAGCAAATAAGCCAAATGAGAAATATATATATATATATATATAGCTAGATTATAAATTTGATGTTGGTGTATACGGGAAAGTCGGCCTGATATAGTTCTGGACGGTTCTTGTTTTCATTTTTTTGTTGCATCGCAATTTTAAGTGCGTAACTAAATTGTATTTTATACTCTCTTTCTCTACTATTTTCTAACAAGCTATTTCAATATTTCTGTGCATATAAATATATTATTTCTACATACATGTGAGCATTCAATAGAAATTATTTCGATTATTAATAGGCAGTTGTATCAGTGTGCCATTAATTCTAAATGAATTTAAAATTATTAAATGCAAAAAAAAAAAAAAAAAGAAAAAAAGGTTATTTTAAAATGTTTAATTTATGTAGACTACTGGTTAACTCTTTGCGGGGTGATCAATTGCATAACATTTAAAATGAAATACTTTCACTCATAAAAAATCTATTAAGTTTGAAATTAATAATTTTGTAAAAGAAAATAGCCCCGACGAAACCTCCATCTTTCTTATGATCACAAACCATGATTGAATTAAACTAAAAATGAAAGATTGAGTTTAACATGATAATGTCCTTGAAATGGGGTCTGTAACTGACGTCTAAATCAAGGTCTCTTGGAATTTTGAAAAACGCGACTTTCAAGAATAATTTCGATTAATTTTGCTTTTTGTTACAATTACCGGCTCGTTGTGTCGTTGTGAAACTGATCACGTTCAAGACTCGTGTACAATGCTTTTTTTGAAATTGTTCCGTGTTGATTTCTCTGCAGGATTTTGTTCACCATTCGATTAATGTAAATGTATTGTTATGATCAAGGAAATGAAATGCCTGTCCTGTTTTGTCATGTGAAGTAAAAACCGTTATTCCATTCTTAAATAAATTATGTAGATTCAATTTGTGACACCTCATGGGACCGTTCATAAATGATGTCACATTTTTTTCAATATATTTGCCCCCCCCCCCTACCCCCGTCACATGCCACGCTATATTGAATTAGCAAAAAATTTGCTTATTTTAAATGTTTTTGTAGAAATCAAAATGTACGATTTCACACTTCTTGTTACCCCTCCCCTTGTCACAAACTGTCACACTTTCTTGAACTCCCCTCCCCCTCGAAACGTGACATCATTTATGAAAGACCACCGTAAATTTTCTTTGAAAACTTGTTTTCAAAAAATAGTGCTCACTACGATTTCTAAAAATTGCATTTAGGAACGAAAATCAAATGTAAAGCCACAAAAACAGACAAATCATCAACTTGTTCAAAATAAGATTCTTTCAAGTTTCTTTCGAAGTAAGCAGTATAGAAGTGAATTTATGCTTTTCTAACATTTTTGTTTTATATTATAAAGTTTTTTTTTTCTTAATTCCAGTTGGAGTTTGGAAATTTGTATAATTTTATTTTTTATGCTATGCGACATGAGCTGAAACAAGATCTATCTTAATTCATGACAATTCCGCGAATATTATACATCAAGTTGAACATAAGTTCAACTTGACGGTACATTTGTTTTTTATACGCACGAGGAACCAAAATTGGGAAAACATAGATCCAAAATTTATGTCAAAGTATCACCCCATTTCATTAAAACTATGTTTAAAAGATCTTAAATTACTGGTATTGCTTCCCTATGCCCTGTAAAAAAAAATTAAACCAAGAATATATGAGAATCTCTTAGAAATCATTTATCCGGAGTCTGACTTAAAATTACAGAGATCTAAAACCAGAAAACTACAAAGTCTTGAAATGGAAATTACAAAAATGGAAATTACAGAGAATATAAAAACAGAGAACGATCTGTAATTTGATAGCAAAAGATAATGGGCAGCAGTAGAGGCTCCAATCGTGACTACAGTGAGTGGGGGGGGGGGTTTGGCGACTCAAAGACTTGGCCGCCACGGCGAGGCTGCTCACGAGAGCTGAAATAAATTCTACGTCAAGAATAATGCATTTTTTGACAATTTTTAACTGGTAGTCACAGATCTCAAGTGTTTATTTATTCACTTGTTTATAATCTTTAAACTGGTAGTCACAGATCTCACGTGTTCACTTTTACATATCTTGACAAATCTTTCTCGGTAGTTGTACAGAGTGCAGAAAAACAAGAATTTATTTGAGCAACTGTTATCAAGACACTTGATTATTTGATTTGAAAGAAGTTCTTCATAAATTTACAGAAATACTGAGTTTCCCTTTTGTGCTTTTACAGAAATGTTTTAGTGTCTACCTCGCATATGAATAACCGATGTTAGTAAAAGGTCGAACGCTTTTCGAACAGTGGTTGCGAAATGTTAAGATAATGTCACTTCTGTTTTTCAGTTGCAAGTGATAGAGACACATATCATTTTTATTTATTTATTTTTTCCACGGTAGAAATAAGAAATAAGAACTATAAATATTAGTACTACATTTTTATGAATAAAGAAATTTGTTCGCTATATTACTACAATAAATCCCAAATAGATGTAAAAGCAATCTGTCCACATGGGGAACTTCTAATGTTGCTGCTGTCAAATCGGATGGCAGATAATCACAAAATTCCTATCCTACGTTCCGCTAAAAGCATGTTGTCAATGCGTCCGCTTTATCCATAACATTCTGAGCCAAACATATCTGCAGCTGTTTCAAGTTTCGCTGGCCAGCGTGAGCGGATTTAGAACTGATGTCCAGAGGGAGGAGGCATTTAATTTTTATTTTGAGCAAGCTTCGATAATTAACGGTTGAGGGGAACAACTGGCCTATGTAGACCAATCATATGAAATGCCTATATATGTCCCCCCTTCCACCACACACAAAACCCCCATCATCAGGGTAGGGAGGGGAAAAACCCTCTTTGTTTTATTTACTTATTTATTTCAAGTCGTAATACCGAGGAAAGGTGCGAATTAAGGAGATTAAAAGGGGGTAAAATAAAAGGAATAAGTTAACTTAATTTACATCTTCCGATCACGCATGTGCTCGTAAGGTTGTCGAAAAAAAAGTGTTTATAAATATTACCAATAATCCAAAATAAATTCTTTTAAATCATTTAAACTTACACTCTGCAAAAAAATATTTAAAAAATAAAATGAATTAAACGTACAGGGAGATTGCTAGTATTTTATCGGTTTAAACTGTATTTTGTATTCTTTTTCTTTTTTTCAAAATTTTATTTACCTCTGGTGTTACTACGAACTACGCAACCGGAATATGTTTATGGATCTAAATAATATTTAATCACAATACATAAGAATGTGATCTTATGTATTATGATTAAATATTATTTACTATAGCTTAAAATGCATTGTAGCATATTTAAAAATTATTATATTATAGCTCAAATTCTTACGAGCTTATTAAGACTTTTGATTAATTTACTAATTAGCTTATTAAGACTTTTGATCGGTTACATTTGGTAGGCGATCAAAATTTAGGAGGCATGATGCAAAAGTGATGTAATTTTTAAGTGGTTCCCTACAAATGTCGAGGTTCAGTTGAGTACCATTTTAATTGTTACGTATTATTATGATTTGAAGCAGGGAATGCGAAATGGCGGAAGAACTTTTTTTCTTTCTTACCATGTTATGTTGGACTGAAAATGTTCGGTCACAGTTAGAACACGTGAATTGTAAAATCGTTCCCAAAAGAGATAGGCGTCGTGCGCACTTACGTAAGGCGTAAATAGAAAGAGAGCTGCTCAAGGATTCCTTCTTCGGAATCTGGCTATGATCGGTTCAAGGATCAGTCCATTGACGGCCAAGGTGAAAATCTTCCGATAACCGCTCTGTTCCAGTGCGGTAATTAACCGCATCTGTGATCTCAGCATGAGCCTCGCGCACCGAACTTGCCCCTCACTGTCTGGTGGACGCCCCCATCAGCAGTGAAGCATAGGATGAGTAACGTAACTGCTTATTTTAAGGAACTTATGCATCAGTCTACTATTATCGAACCCATAAAATGGGAGCAAAATCAGCAGCACGGCAAATAACTAATAAGTGGGATGCTATAAAATTTTCTCTCAGAAAATTTCAGAGATAATTATGATTAAAGTTACCATGTTTAGACTTACGCAGGGGTCGCTCGATTAGATTTACGTCATTGAAACTGGGTGTATACTATGTACGTTCTATGGCCCGTAAGGAAAAGAAATTTGCTATCAGAAAATAATCATTCAAATTTTTACCGCCAGGTGTGAAGAAGAGTATGGTGAATAAAAAATAAACAACAAACTTTATTTTATCACGGAAATTGTTCACTGTTTATCCACTTGCGTCAATCATATGTTCAAAGCGTGTTGTAACGTGTTCAGAGGTACCTCAAAAGTTGCCCTATTAAATGCAGCAACGTGGCAATGAGAATTGCAACTGATTGAGAAGCATGAAGACTTCACCTGATGATGAAAATTTGAGATATTATTTTTTTATTGCGTATTACTTTTCCCCGTGGTTCATATAATGCATGTACAACGAAGTTTCAATAACATACGTGTATTGGAGAGACCTTCTTAGGTCTCGCCGAGGTAAATTTAATTAGAACCAGACTGTGTGTATATTACTTCCCTAAGCAAGAAGAGCGTACCTCATTTTTTTACTTTTCTTCTTCGTGTAAGGATAAATGACTAGTTTAAGGATCCAGTTATAGACATTTATATTTAGGTGAATAAGAAGAAACAGTAGTTACACGAATTTCTGGGTTACAAACTGCAGTTATTATTTGTAGCCGTATTTTCCACCTTAACGTCTCTTTCTGATGAAATAATAAAAGGGATTTCGTTTTCTATTTCCCTAAAATATTAAGAGAAGTACTCTGCATTTTTTAAAGAAACGTCATATCAATAATTTCTGAAAATTGATGATCTGTATTCCTGTAAGTTAGGATTGATCCATTAATGAATTTTATAATTAAAGGGCAACCGCAGAAGTCCAGAATCTCGTAATTATTATTGAAGACTAAGGACGGGTATCTGCTAAAAAAAAAAAGAATAATCTACATTTTTTTAGCTTCCCTGCAAGGTATTTCTTTGAGAGGATGTGGCTCAGATTAGACATTCATGACTATGATGAGTTTAAACTTTCAACTGTTATTTGTGATTTCTGCTTTGAACAACAACGTTACATTTTTTTCTTTCTTTCATTCCTCTCTTTATAACAATTTTTTCTTCTTTCCTGGAAAAATTAGAATTTTCAATTTGAATAGGGTAGCTCTGGGACATCTCGACATCTTAACAGGATTTGTGATTTTTATTTATTTATTTTAAATTTAAAAAATGGATTTTTTAAACAAATTTTAAATTGGCTTTTTTAAAAATTTAAATTGGATTTTCTTATTTTTAGTTTTTAAATCATATCTTAAAGACTTAGGATATTTATTATGTTATACTTATAAAATAATGTGACATGCTAAAAATTACGCAAAAACACATTTGAGGCTAGTAGATATTTAAAAATAATAATAAAGATGAACAAATTTTTAATACGAATGCAGATTCAAATGAAATTTAACCCTACCAGGACTAATAATACACTGTAAGTAAAGAAAAAGTGAACAAATTTAATATGAATCCTTTTGCTGCTGAAAGATGAAGAAAATTAAACATTAGTGTGCACTTAATTTTACATTGAGTGCACTTCAATCAGTTTTCTATTTTATAAATGAAATAACTAATATTTTTCAACTTATCCATTTAGTAGAATCATATGTTCACTTCATTACCAAAAACTGATTTTTTTTTGTTTTAATCAGTTGTCTAAAGATATATGATCTTGAAAATTTCTAAGATGAAAAAATATGTCACTATAAAAAAGAAAGAAAAACCCTAAAATAATTATGGAAAATGGATGAAACATCTTTCAGGATACCTATTCTAAATTATAAACAACTTTGTTTTAAACACTATCATCCTGAATTATTTATTGCTTGGTATTCATTAAGTATAACTAAAGTACTATAATTAAAATTAAAACACATTAACTGGAACATGATTACTATGAATTGCAATATGAATTATTCAATGAATTATGCTTTGATGTTAAGACATGAAAAGAAGAAGAAGAATATTGTTATATTTAAAAATAACAATAATTAGATCTAAAGCTATAGAATATATTATATACTCACACAGACAGAGAAACCTATGAAGTTTTGCTTGAAATAGAGGTTGTAAATGCAACATATTTTGTATTTAGATCAACATTTTCTAACACTAAAACCAATTTCTAAGAAAAAAAAAAAAAAAAACCCAAACGGTTTAAATGAACATTAAGGGAAAATAATAAATAAATGGCTAACAGTTGATTATTTAATCATTTATTTTTGCAGAAAACATTTATTCGCATATTAGTATACATTACAAATTTGGTTTGGCCTAAAAACACCATTAATTCTATAAATGTAATACAAAACATAAAAGTCAACTGTTCACTTCTCTCTTAACTGCGGAAATCTGGGCGGTAACTATGATTCAGAACAACGTAATTTGTAAGAACAGCCATGAACAGCCACGTTCCTGAATGTCTGATCTTACAATACATTAGTCACTTGTACATCGCCAAAAAGCCGAAGCCATTAACAGATGTACTTGTAGTTCAGAAACAATGCACAGCTCTCACCTCTCTAATTTTATTTTTGAACTTTTGATGAAGCATAACAATAATAATGATTATATGTGTACTTAAATTGCATAAAATGAGATTAAGGTTAGCAACAAAAAATAGTGTATAATAGTAAAAAATATTAATTGTTCCAATTCTGAAAAAACTACCAGCCCTATTTTGTTTTATAAGTGTAAATGCCCAACAAGAGCGATTTCCTTTTAAATTTTAAACTTTTAATTATATTTTAACCATAATCAGCATCGATGTCTTAGATACAAAATAAACCAATGAGAAAAATTTTTTTGAAAGACATTACATAAAAATATTTAATCTTCAGATTTTAAATGTTTTTATTTCGACCAAAATGTATGATTTCAGACTTCTCTCTACTCCCTCCCCTCCCCTTGTCACAATTACTGGAACCACCCTCCCCCCTCGAAACGTGACATCATTTGTGAATGACCCCTAAGGTCTTTTTTTAATCATGTCGAGGTCTCCCAAGGGTCAAGATGTCGCTGAATGACCTGAATGAAGTCGGGAAGTGATGAAATTTTGAATCTTGATGGGGGCAATGAAAAAAATTTAACTATGGTCTTTTTCACAAGACAGATAAAATTTGCATGATTAGCTGGTATTTTGGCGTTTTGGATCATTTGAGATATTTTAGAACTTGCTCTAGATCGTGTACTTTGTAGTACAAAACTAAGAAAGAGCATGATCCAGATCCAGTCGTAAAACGTCTAAAATCATCCCGCACTTTTATTGCATGAAAATAATCATTGATGAAATTTCAGCACCAAACTTAACAGGAATGAAAAACTGTGTTTTAGAGAAGGGTAAAGAGTGATCAGAACTAGAACTTTGGAATTTTCTTATCATGCAACTAACAGTCCTTATCACGCACCGACAGCACCGGCCCTTATCTTCAGAATTTATGCATCCATTTTTTTACATAAAGCTGTTGATCAAATAGTCAGTAAACTGACTTTGGATTCAAGACGATCTGAACGACCTTCTATCAAGATGCACTTTGGACATGTACGTATGTCTTGGCAAACAGATAACACAAATCACTAAGTGATCTGCTGATATGAACTTATTAAAAGTACTTCGGCATGCTTTTGAGAGCTGCTTTTTTCTAGAAAATATCTAAGATAAACCATAAAAGAATTAAGAAATTGCATTTGTTAATGTCTACTCCAACCCTGCCATTTTCATCGATTTATTTCCATGAATGATTTCAAGTTATTTCGGTGTATCAATCACATCAATATCAATATAAATGCGTTAAGGAACGCTGAGCTTTTAAACTTGAAATTAGACAAAATTACTATGTAAGCTTTTGGAATAGTTTACTGGAAGCGGCTGTTGCTTGCAGCGGGGTAAAAACTTTTAAGAAGGCTCTTGATGTTTCTTGGGGATTGTTAAATTGATTAGAACCAGCCTAGCTGGGCTCTGTGCCTCTAGCTGGTTGTCACTTTTGTATTTGTATTTGTATTTGTGGCTATTGATAATGAATGAATTTTAAATGCATAAGGATAAATCGTTATGTTATGCATTTTATGGATGGTTTTCTATCTTTTGAGTTTGGAAAATCAGACTTTACAAGCAAATTTGCGCCAATAATAGTTTTCTTTTATCCTTTTCTTTTTCACTATGTGAACCTCTTCCCCCACTTTTGTCTGCCTATTTAACCTTTCGAGCTTGTTTATCTTTCTATAAGCGTAGGCACTCCACGGATATTTCAATTCCACGTCACCGCAGACAAAAACCGGTGAAGAAAAAATGAGAATATTACGGATGACACACACTGGATTTGTACTATCTCTTCTGCGTACTCGACCCTGAAAAATCTCTCCACTGTTTTCCCCCTTTTTACGGATGTGCGCGTGATGGGCTTCGGTTGACTGGTAAACACTCGCGGTTTCCAAGGACGATCTGATTACCTTTTTCCCCCCTACCTATCTTTTTATCTGATTTTTTTTCTCTTTTTAATTGCGGACAATGTACGCAAATGTTGCGACTGGCAGGTCTCAACAATTATCCGATAATCGCTGAATATACCGATAATCGCTGAAAAGCTGCGTTTATCGATTGCTGTTGCACAAAGCCAACAAGATGCTTTTAAAACTTTCTTTAAAACAATGAGTACCTACTGCGCGAAAGTGGTCAAGTTTCGCATTGAAAAGCAACTCTTCTCGAGCTGATTTTACTGCTCAGTGAAATGGTTGGTTAAATCCGAAGAGATTTCCTGTAATTACAGAAATGAAATTTAACTTTGCTGTGTTCAGGCTATAATTTCCACTTTTTCTCTTCTTCCCTTTTTGCTTTTAAATGTAAATTTTTAACACGGTAAAAACTAGAAACTGCTACCAAGGAGGAAATGCGGTGTTTTGATTTTGTTCTGAAGAAAGTCTGTACTTGTGCTGCACTCAGATTCTAGGGCAACATAGGGGAGTGTACTGGTACAAGGGGTACCATGGAGGGGCAGGTTCACACTATAAGAGGTAGGGAGGCTGGGCAGGCGGGGTTGTTGTACGCATACAGTCTTGCAGACCTACCTCGGCGCAAAAATGGGCCCACCGTAGACGATCGACTGTCACTCAGCTTCGGGGTTTATGAGGACAGAACATCTGTCCCTGCATCTGCCGCTAAAACGGAGGCCCTTGGACTAGAGTATATTCTTTTTTAATTGAGAGGGATATTACTTATTATTATTATTATTTAATGCCATCCCAAAATTACTGAGGTGAGGTAGAAGTACTCCAAACACCTCCATAGATTCAGCCTATTTCAAGAATGATTTTTCCTCACCTTAATGAAATTTTCAGAAAATTTCTTCGCTCAATGCAAGATAAAAATGTTTTCTCACTGAAATTGTTCTTGCTACAACGTAATTCTCAACAAAACTCTTAGACGTTATTGCCTTTCACGACATTTATTTATAGACACACTCACAAAATGTACAGGGAATTATATAGAAAAGAAAAAAAAATATTTCACTGGCTCTTCTCTCCTGACGATTGGCGCGAATCTACACATTCAAATATTCGCTAATAATATTTACTAAGAAGTAAAGCTCTGGAAAAAAGGAAGAAAAATTTCCTGAGAGTAGCATTTACTTATATTGAAATTAAAAAGTGGGCATAAAACGCCAAATTTCATGTGGGTCATGAAAAAACTTCTGCTTTCTCTACACCAATGACACTCATATTGCACCCCGCGGAGTGCTTTTGAGTTTTCTACTCCAGCTTTTCCCAAGTGTGTTCCTAGGGTTCCGCAGAAGGATGGCACCTCCCCTGTGCCAATAAGAGGTAATCAAAAAAGTTGGTTAGTCGAGTTATAAAAAATATTTTTGTCACCCTAAAAAGGTATTTTTCCTCTCTCGCTGGCAATTAAGTTCGTTTTGGTCACAAAACAGAAGATTCGTTAAATAAATTCGGCTACATTTCCAAAATAAGAGCAAGATTATTTTTATAACTTTTACGCTGCTGTAAATGAGAAGTAGTTTCTGAGAATTTATCGAGATTTTTAGTGGATTAGAATTATTAAATTTATGTTCAGAATTTTTTTAGAAATTGCATTTAAAAAATCGAAGAAATATGGACATTTTTATTTCGGTCGAAAACAAGTTTTTTCCCAATTAATTTGACTAAATTTACGAACTCCTACATTTGTATACAAAGTAAAAGGAACTGAAAACGAAAACGTCAGATATATTTTGATGTTATTCGCTATAAGGGAAAAGTTTTTCGCTGTTTTGGTTATAGTCGTTAAACGAATTTAACAAGCGCACTATATGATTGAAATTTATCTTTTTCGCATATTATTTGCAGGGGCTCTCCGAATTTGTATTTTTCAGGGTTCGCACACTTTGAGGCCACGCCCCATTTTGTAAGGACTCTGCCACCCGTAACTTTATAAAACTTTCTTATTCATGAGGAATCGTAACTTTCTCTAAGAATCAAAGAAGCATTTTATTATACTGGTGGTAATGTCCTTACAAAATGGGGTGTGGCTTAAGAACGTGAGAACCCTGTTTTTGAGAGAATCTTGATTTACCGAATGAGTAAAAAAAGTAAGAAAAAAAAATATAAAAAGCATTTATTGAATTACTTGAGCTGACTAATGAAAAAAAAAAATGATAACTCCAAATTTACAGAACGGTTAGATAAAATTTGACGAAAGGAAACTTTTTGGGAGTTGACAGTGACCACCCGTTACTTCCCATCAGGGCGCTGATAATGGTTTAGGAGGCGAAAATGTTCGATGGCAACACTAAAATAAATCAAAATAAATTTTAAGGCCATTGCATTCATTGAAATTGTGGTGAGCGGGGAAGAAATAAATCAGGGCCTCGACCCAGATATTTCAGGAGCGTTGGCATAACTTATTCCTTCTTCAAAATTGAATTTTAATTTGTTTTTAAAGAAAAGGTTCAGTTTTCAAAATTAACGAAAAAGAAAGATAAATTAAATATTATGAAATTACAGGCCTCTGTGATAGTCCCGAGTTTCCTCTGCGATAATGAACAATAAGCTTTTGTGAAAACTAGATTGAACAAGCGAGCGCGTGCCCAGTCTATTCATATCAAATATTCAAGTAATTAGTGTCATTTCCTTGAAAAGGATAGGTAAAAATTTTATCACAATGTAAGAATTAATTTGTAGCTCTTAATGAGAAAACTGATTGTCCATTAAGGAAACGTTCCTTGATGCTTTATGCATTACTATTTTTCCTTTGCTCCTTCTAAGAAGTTTTTTAAGCATAATATATTTTTCTTTCTTTGCGGAAAATGTAGATGGGTGTTGCTTAACGGAAAAAGCATTAAAAAGTTTTTAAAAATCAACTTCATAATTCATGAATGTAAAGTTTTAGAGTTAACGAATTTGAATTCGTCATACAAAATGCCCTGAAGAGATTGAATAGTGTTATTTGATTTAACAAAAATCTTTACTGATGCGACGAACGATAAAAATGTTTTGAATTGTGCGTTTTATCATGATTTTTTTAAATTTCGGAGCAGAGCGAACAACAGCGAAGTTCGTGTGGGGCTGTTCTTTTCTAACGTTGAATAACTGATTCTTGTTTATGTTTTAGCTTTGATTATGACCATCATTTTTCTCCTTTCACGTTCGGAATTTTTTTGAAAGTTGCAAGTTTTCAAACTTGCAAACACGCCTTATTATAGCTTAACAGGTAAAGGGTTTGAAAAAAGCATGATAGTTTCATCTACCTTTTAATTTCTATTGAAAATGGCTGCAAAACACGCCTAAATTGCTTTTTAGTGCATTTCTAAATTAATTTCTTTAATTACATTTCATGAGATGTGTCACGTTTTCAGAAATCTCTTCGCCCATACTTTGTGATAGCAATTGTTTTTACGAATTTATTCCATGCTTCGAACCATCTTGTGATCGCTATATCTGCTTCGAGATTTTCCTTTTATCTTCTCTGTATGAAGCTCACCAACGTGTAACCATCCACCAAGGAGAAGGCGGAGTTTCTGAACATATGATGTACCTCATAAAAATGAGTTGAATAAATTATTTGAAAATACAGTAACCCCTCGTTATATCGCTCATTCGGATATATCGCGCTTTTTCTATGTCTCCGAAAATTTTAAGTTTGAGCTCTCAAAAGTAAAAATATTGCATTTCTGAGTAAAGTCCCCCCCCCCCCCCCATTGAACAAAGCCATCGAACACAGGAATGTTTTCCTTCCTTCTGAATTTGTTGCAATTAAAAGCTGCAACAATTCTCCCTCCACTCCCCAACTTATATGACTGCAGAATGATTCCACACCCATTTCTAGATACCTTTCAGTACAAAAAGGATTCGCACTTGGCTGAAAAAAATTCAAATTATACCTCCTTAACCATAAAAGGGAGAGTGATAGGTAAAGGAATTTTCTGGAAAGAAAATGGTTACCTTTATCTTTAACATTGTTTTCACACTATGCTCAGGAAGCATGCGCAGGTCCACTCAATTTACTTGTACTTTTTGAGTTATTTTTAACGGCATCGGTTATACCGCGCTTTTTTGCTGTCCCCCGACAAGCGCGATATAACGAGGGGTTACTGTAAATAAAAACTGAACTTCCGGGGGGTTCAAAAAGCCCCGCCCTCTTATTCAAACCCCTTCCCTGTTCAGATAAAATAATGCATCGGAAAAGGGAAAAGAATCTATAAGAAAAACATTTTAAGTCTACTTTGAAGCTTACTTCAACTATTTATTTATTTATTTAGTTTGCAAACTATGAATGTTGCGTTTTTCAAAGCAATCCTGACGTGACAAGAAAAAATTGAATGTAATTTCCGAATTCAGTATCTAAGGATGCATAAGCTTGAATTAGCAAACCCCCCCCCCCCCCCAAAAAAAAAAAAAAACACAATATAACATCCTAGGATTGTGTTATACACAGTAACATATGTCACTGTTTTGTTCTATATACCATAAGAAAATTTCCACTGTAGCTACCTGACGTTGTAAAGTCAGCTACGTAATTTAAACATTAGACTCGTTTTTGTAACTGACATTTTCCCTTTCATTTTATATTTTTTATTTATTTATTTTACTTATTCATATTTATTTATTTATTTCAACTTTCAATTTGATTGCATTATATTGCTATAATATGAATAAGACTTCGATTCTTTACGTGATCGTAAATGACTAAAATGGAAATGCAGTCGGAATTTGGCATAAAAAAAACTTAGAATGTTCGATGTACTCAGCTGTTAAACGAACAAATAAGGCAGCAGTCAAAAACAGAATACACCATAAAAGGAACTTATTGCACCGGGAAAAAGATAAAAGTGGTAATGTGATGTTTTTATTATTAAGTTTCTTTTCTGGTGCTTTACTTTTATAGTTTGATTCTTGCTCTTTTATGTTAAAAAAATATATGTTTTGTACGGCTCTACATTTATTGTTTATCAATTTCTAAACATTTATCATTTATGTATTTAATCAGTTGGTTAATTTTTTTGAGATGGCATTTGATTAGAAAATAGTTTTGAGGGAAATTATTTAGTTTCTATTAACTAACCTGAGAGTTTTGAAAAGTATAAATTCCCATTTAACTTTTGTATCGTTACCTTTCATTTTAAATAGAGCTAGTCAAGGGATCATTCATAAATTATGTCAGGCTTCTTTCGTAAAATTGTGACAAGTGGAGGAAAGGGGGTAACAAGAAGTGTGACATTATGCCGATGCAACATAGCGTGGCAAGTAACAAGTGGGGGAGGGCGGTATGTTGAAGTGTGATATTTTGTGACAAAGTGGGAGATGGGGGTCAAATCTATGGGAAAAAAGCGTGACATCATTTATGGACGGTCCCCAAGATTTTTTTTCCTGAACAATATCTTCGTTATACCGCATTCCAAAACAAGATGCGAACGTCCGCGTCAAATTATTAAAGAGATTCTAGAATCCTCGATGAGAATCGTATTTTACTGAATTAATGGTAATAGTATTTTACAATTACTGCTACAACTACTATTATTATTATTTCAAATATACCACATACATTTCTTTTTCCATTTTTTAAGTATTCAATGAAAGGAATCGTTGGAAACTAATACTCCTATAGAGACATTGGACAAAATGAATGAGCGAACCATTCTCTTAATGTGAAATTTAGAAAGTACCTTGTGTAAAAAGCATAACGAATTTCTTTCTCATCGATAACACGTTGAGGACGGCGTTTGCCGCCGGTGTAGCTCCCATGCGAATAGTTTATCTGGCGGCGTATTGAGCGCGTTGTAAGATATTGTTCAGAAAAAACACTGGTCGCTTATATCAGCAATAGTCTTATACCACAGTTTCGTTGGATGAATAAAAACTTCAATGTTGTTAAAAATGACATTTTTACTGAAAAATTGAAAAGCTTATCTTTACAAGTAGCAAAAATCTGCGCCATCCTCGACATGTTAATTTACATGCGATCTCTGCACGTGTATTTCTTTTCAGTGCTATTTGAATTATTTATTACGTATTAGACGGAATCGAGACTATTTACGTATGAAAATGAATTTTGTATAAGAAACTGCCCTTTTTTGTGACAAATTAATTACCGATTAAAACTCAAATGACTTTGGGCGAAAAATATTCAGCTGTTATTCAGCTAATTTCCCAGAGGCGAGGTCTTTGAAGATTTTTTGGTAAATGTTTAAAGGAAATTTTTTAGGAAAACATTAGGAACTCTGTCTATAAATTTTTTTAACCTAATTGAGCAATTAAAAGTAAATATTTATTTCGTAATGTGTTTAACAGAACTGCAGCAAATTTAGGCAGTGAAGCATTTTATTGATTATCCCTCTAGTCCCGTCATTCCGAAGCGCTTTGAAGCTGAGATATTATAGGGAAAAACAAGAAAATACATACACATATTTATAAATACAATGAAAACCTGTGTAAGTTGGCCACTTGCGGTGCAGCACTTTAGTGGTCAACTTAGACAGGTGGTCAACTTATAGAGGGTGAGGTAGAGGGGAAAGGGCTAATTCCGTTCCTGACAAAAGTGGTCAACTTACAAAGGTGATCAACTTCACAAGTTTTACTGTACATCGTGTTTCTAAAAATCAAAAGAAAATTGCCCCTTTCTGATCCCCCAAATGACTTCCCTGCATCCGTTAATTCTTGCTTTCGGATCAGTTAAATGTTTCACCATTACGTTAACCCTCCGACTGCTTATCATCCCGCGTGCAACGTAAAAATGTAGCGAAAATTGCTCATCCCACGATTTCCGCGGGCTTGAGCTTTTTACGTGTACCTAAAATATTAACCCGCTGTTTCATCGTTTAAAGTTCGGTAATGCAATTTCTGAAGTATTGTAGACGTTAATTAAGGTTTTATCCCAGAGATGGCTTTACTTGCATAAAGTTTATGTTAAAATTCATGCCTTAGAACATCTATCTGTTCTTATGATCAAAAGTAATAAAAAAATTCTTTGCTTCAAAAATATATTACTAATTTAAACTCCAAATCATATATAAATTTTAAGTACGTAATTGAAAAACTATGCATATTTTGAAGCGAATTCACTAAAAAACAAGAAGTTCCGTCTAGAACTATACGAGCCTACTTTCCCGTATACACCGAATTCAAATTTATAATCTAGCTATCTCTCTCGCTGTCTTTCTCGTATAGCTTTAGTTCTTAATTGCTTCAAATATACCTTTTTCAACGGTTAATACATATTCATTCGATCATTTATTTATTAAGTCATTTATGTATTTATTCACTCATTTATTCATTCATTATTTTGCTTATTCATTTAATCATTCATTAATTCAAAAATATTCTTGAAAATCCAGAACAAAAAATTTCATAGGAAAATAGGCTCGTTAGTTCTGGATGAACCTCCTATTTGTACATGTTCTACGTCATAAGAGCTTTCCGATAAAGTTTGTTCCAAGCAAACCGGTCTGTTAGATCAGGAATTATATAGGATTTAAATTTCCCCGTAGGCGGTATGTTAATTTTTTTTGAACTGTTCAAAAATGAAAAAAATTGTTCAAATCAATATTTTACGCCAAGAACTTCTTCCAGTGAGCTTGTTTATGGGAACTTGGATCTTGAACCCAGAGTTTACATAATTTGCTTTATTTTCACCCATAGGCGCTAATGTAAAAATTTTTTGAACTGTTCAAAATTGAGCAAAAAATTCTTCAAACCAAAAAGTAAATAATGGAAATGAGATGTACTCGCCGAGATCTTTCGAATCCAAAAAGAATTTTTCCAATCGGAAAATTCGTTTAAAAGTTATTAGGGGGGGGGGGGGTGACAGACAGACAGACCGACCGACACTTTTTCCCCATCTCAAAACCCTACTTTCAAATTTTTGATTTTTCAATCTTTATTTAATTACTTAACTTATTTTTGACTTTTCTTGATTTCTAACGATATTTTCACGATACATTAAGCCTTCTTTCATGCTTTATTATTATTTTTTTTACGGGAAAGTAGGCTAAAAATGAGCACTCAGAGGGTTAATATTCGTCAGATACCGTTTTCTTGGTGAAATTTGTCATTGGGGCAAAGTTTTGTTGCTTGAATCCTTTTTGTTTGTTTTTCGCGCGTCTCTCTGTGTGTGTGTAAATTTGTTCTTTATGATTCGATGGACATCGTGACCAAAATCGGGCAAGGCCAGAAAAAATAAACTAAAAATGTCCTCAAATAAATAGCCTCGTTTTTCGGGAGCGTTTTGTTTACAATTAGGTTGCATGAATTATTATTTCCCGCAAATAAGACGGTTCCTTCCTTTGCGCAATGTTTACCATTTGCTTAATAAGGAATGCTCGTCCCTTTTATGAGAGTGCGTTATTCACGCTTCGAAGTGACGTCAGCAGTGTGAGATCAACAAGCGACGAAGGCCGACCATCTCGTGTTCCGCGCTGACACAGCTGCCCTGTTGCTGGGCGCACAAAAAGGATCGAGTTTCGTTGTTTTCATCCCGATAAATCGCAAGCGACTCTCTAATGCAGCGTTTCCTAATTTCTTTGATATGTGTAACACTTTTTTAAGGTCGATTTTTTATCGCGGAACTCTTGTTTTCTTTAATTGTGTAACATTAATGCAACCTTTTGAAAATAAATAATTTGCAACAAAAATGAAAATTTTTTCAAAATATATTCATTGGCTTTGAAAAGTGCATTAAAAATTAGCAGTTAAAGCAAAATAAGATTTTAAACGATAAAACTTTAATGGGGTGTGGTACTGATTTTTATGATTGCAGATACTTAATTTCAGGCTTTATAGATGAAAGTAGAATTCTCATGTCAGATTCAGCACTAAATTTCCTGTCGGCACGCAAGTTGGGAACACAGTTTCGCGCACATATATAACTTTCAGGGGTGGCAAGTTTTTGTCATAAGAAGACAAAACGATGGGGAAAAAAAACCTGGTAAACACCATCCCGCGAAAGTAGGTCAAGCGGTAAAAATGGCAGTATCTTTATTTTCCCTGCCCGCTGAACTAAAACATCAGATGAAAAAATTTTAGTGTCAAATTTATATTTTATTCATGCTTATTTTAAGCACTAAGTTAAATGAGTATTTTTTAAGTTATAGTATTAGAGAAATATGGAAGTACGCTATGCATTTTATGAAAAATATTCAGTTTCATAACGAAATTAAAAGTGAAACTATGTACAAAATTTGCAGTAATTAAATAAATAAATAGAAAATAAAATGTACTATTCATTTTGTTTTTATCCAGTTACTTCTCCAGTCTCTACTGAACAATTTCAAAGTGGGGTTCGGGGAGGGATTATTGTACCTTTGTAACTAATGTTATGATATAGGCATTTGACTGCCATTGATGAACTTCAGGATTTGAATAGCAAAGACACAGAAAAATAAAATTACAGATAATGATGGAAGTAACTATTTGTTCTTTTTTCCAAAAGCAAAACGAAAATAAATTAAGTTGCTCCTTAATTAGGTGCAACAATAGTTTTTTTTAATTGTATAATTTTGAGTTTATTTTAACAACATTCTTTTTCTGAATTAGTAACTTAGATAGACTTTCATAAAATAGTTGTTTTATTTATAGTATTTATTAAATAACTAAATAAAAGTACTCAATAATGCCCACTAATTACTATTATTAAGCCCTTATTAAATTATAGACTTTACTGCACATTATTTAAGATCGATAAGTATTTGTTCCATTTTTGCCTTGACTTTTTCTAGTTTTTACCACCGTCCTGGCAAAAACACCAACCCTGGTTTTCTGGTCAATAAAAGTGCAGTCATGGCCTTTTGCGACAATTCGAGAAAAAATGCATTTAAACGGCAGCAAATTTCCACGAAAGAGTTTAATTCGAATTTTTCTTGCAGAAGTGATGAAATTTCAAAATTTCAAGGGGACATGAATATTTGGAAAAGCAAGTTTTCTAAAGAGGTCATTGCCCTCTTTAAAATTTACAAGGAGGCAAGTGCCCCAATTACCCCAGGGAATATAGTGTTTATAATTGCAAAGATAAATTGCACACGTCATTTCAATAAAACGGTTATAGTCTTCTACTGACGTATTCCTTTAAATGTGTTTTCAATTCTTCTACATTTAACCTTGCTTTTCATTTATTCCTTTTCCAATGACCTTCTTGAAGGGGGGGGGGGACCTTCAAGTTTCATGGATATCTTGAGTGATCTCTGTTTCTTAAACTATGTTCCTTGGAACACCTTGGTTCCGCGGAACACAATTTAAGAAACGCTGCCCTAATGCATGAACTAATCTATTTTCATAATTTTTGTTATTTTCGTTCGAGAATCGTTATTACGATATTTGGTGTACGAGTTGCAACAGTGTTTGATCTGCCTATAATATAACCCATTTCAGGCTAAACACAGAAATGTTATAAAATGTGGTATTATTTTTAATGAAATATGCTTAAATTACATTCATTAAGACGCAAAAAAAAAAAAAAAAAATGTTTCGTACACGAAAAGTATTTTATGGCCAAATCAATGAACAATCATTTAGTTGAACAATTGTGTTAATAGTCGAATTTATATATTTTTTAATGGAAAATTTTGAAACCTTTTGGATGCAAATGGACTTCCCATTCAAGGCACACATAAATGGTTTTTGTACACTTTACATTGTCTACAGCAGCGGTCACCAAACTTATAAAGCCACTGAGTAAACGCACCGTTATCGAATTTTACCGAGAACTACGTATTTTGAAAATTCTCAAAAGAAAGGGCTTACTCCAATTGAATTACAGTGGAACCTCGATATTCGTACACAATTCGTTCCAGGAGACAGTTCGAATGGCGATTTGTACGAATGGAGAGTTATTTTTTCACATAAGATACAATGTAAGTTGGATTAATCCGTTCCAGACCCACAGTCGGTTGCTTATTTAAACGTATGAAAAACAAATGTACATTACTGTACATGAAATTATAATTTAACTGCACTTTGCTTGTACTGAGGTGAGCTGATGACATAAGTAGAATGTTGAGGGAAGGAAGAGAAATGGTTGGAAGAAGAGTCCACTGCTATAAAAACATCAGGTAACTTTTTCTCCCTTTCTGCTGTTCTTTCTTTTTTCTGTCTTTTTGCACTAGAAGAATCTTGGGTTTCTTTCTCTAAAAACCTGTCCAATGTTGTCTGCCTGTGACAATTGTTCAGAATTTTTCTAAAATGGTCAATAACATTGTCGTTGAACAAGTTAATGCAGTTGACCACAGCAGTGTTGGGATGCCATTTTTCCACAACTCTCTGTGTTTTCTCGCAGGGGTAACACAGCTCTTTAATTTCTACAAAGGAAATGCTTTCCTTACTACTTTCCTCCTATGAAGAAGAAAATTCTTCAACCACTTCCTCTTTCTGCTCGCTTAGAAAGTTAAAACTGTCAGTAAAATCTCAAAAAGTATTAAAATTGAAAAAAAAAAAAAAAACAACCGCCAAACAAATTATTTCCAGACAACTTCAAAATGAGCATAATTTCTCAATTTTTTTTTTCTTAAAAAAAGCCACACTGACAACCCAGCTGGCCCCTGGCACCGTACAAATAGCGGGACAAGTACAAATGGCGAGTTGAATTTTACTTGAACAAGTTGGACGAATTGCGAGCCGGACGAATAGCGGGGTTCCACTGCACTATCATATACAGTAAAACCTGCAAAGTTGACCACTTTTGTAAGCTGACCACCTGTCTAAGTTGACCACTTTTGCCAGGAACGGACTTAGCCCTATATTATATAATGCAGGGAAACCTTTGTAACTGGACCACCTAAGTTCACCACTTATGTACACTGAATTTGGGTGGGAGTATTATAAAAACCTTTTGTATGTGGACCACCTAACTACTATTTTATTTATTTGTTTGTTTATTTTTGAAAAGATTAAAAAAACAAACAAAATAACTTCTCCAAGATATTTTTATGCTACAATGCTAGACCATCAGTATTAGTCTGGATAAACGAAACACCAATATAAAATTTCCCTAAGCCTCTTTGTAAATTAACCATATGAGAAAACTACTATGAGCACTTTTATTCTTTAAATATGTTTCTTCTATCTGATCTAGCGATTTTGAGAAGTTATGCATTTTTAGGAAAGCGTTACCATCAAATAAGTAACTTACATAATTAATTAGATATTTGCCTTATCTTAACTAAATACTTTAATTTTAAAGTTGTATAGTACACATTGTAAGTCATTTATATAGGTTAAATTTCTCTAATGATACTTTAGATTTTTGTGAGAGAAAAAAAAACTAATCACGATTTTAAAGTAATGTTAATACATAAAGCTAAATTTTAATTCGTTGCAAAAAAAAAATGCATAATGTAAAAATTGACAAAAAAAAACAAAACAAAAAAAAACAAAAAAAAAAAAAAAAAAAAAAACCTCCACTCTCTATACGTTGACCACCTGTCTAATAAGTTGAGCACTAAAGTTCTGCACCGCAAGTGGTCAACTTACACAGGTTTTTCACTGTATACAAGTTCCTGATTATTTGAGAAACAAAATCTCTTCGGTTGCAATCTTTAAATCTTCACTTAAGGCCGTTCGTGTTCCTGGCTTTAGTTGTGTATCCTGCAGCGATTCGTCACTGGGAAGAAATTTTGCGGTACCACCTTCGTACAGTACTTGTTACTGCTATGTCTCCATTTCTCATCATGCATCAGCAGAATTTGTGCCTACACGTATAACAAACATACTGAATTAACGCTCTTATTTATAGCTATCATTGTAAAATAACTTTTCGCATTAGAAAACTAGACCTAAATCAATAAAACCACCTGAAAGCAAATTAATCAATATTCTGTCTAAAAACATCGAAGCCAGCTTTATGTAAATTAATAATGCACTTGCATGCAAGTTTTAATGATTCCAATATTTTAAAAGGGACAGAACTCATCTGGTTACTTGAGAGGTGAAATATAAAACATTTCAGCTCACATGGTATGTATTTTTCGAAAACAAAAATGCATAAAGCAACTAATTAACTTCCATTTCAAGTTTAAAACAGAAAAGTTGCTTTCAAAAAGCAATTGCCTAAATGTAAATTTTAAAATAAGTTATTATAAATGTAGGGATGAAATAATTAAAAAATGTAAATGATATGAAGTGCTCAGTGGATGGCAATACATTATTGATTCCGCGTACTGAAAGAGTTTTATTTCGTAATGGTATGAATCGGTTTTTAATAGCGATATCGGACATGCAGACTACCAATGATTTCCAAGCCTACCAAATGGTGTTCCTATGCGTTATAGTAGAGTAAGTACATTTAATTTGCAATTAAGAATGGAGCGTTAAAAAGATGACTCAGAATCAAGAGGAGGATATAAAAATGAAACTTTTTCCTAGATTTTTTTTTCTTAAAACTGGAGGAAAGTATTTCTAAATTTAGTGGCAGCCGGAAAATGCGCTAAACTGAGAATTCAGTTTAAACGGGAAGGAAATCAATGCTCTAATAGAAATGCGGCCGTGTCGGAAGAGGACTTGATCTTTGATTAAAAATGATTTAGTGGTCTACAACGCAACTGAGAACAATAACTTATAGTTTAATTGGAAAAGCAACCATGCGTTCGACGCGAAATCACTTGCTATTATAACAAGAGAGAGAGACGGAGAGAAAAAAGTTGATTTATTGCCATCTGTTCAAGACTTGGGCATTGCTGTGTCTGCAATGTTTTACTGAACTGTCACAAATGTTGATACCAAATAAATGTGACCACTAAATTTAAATTGAGGCTTGTAATAAAAGTTAAGTTGTTACTAATTACAGTATGTTGTTTATTAGAACCATTTCATGGAAAAAGAGAAACATTCAGGACCTACATGTGACAGTTACATTTCATCATCATCATCATCAATAACAATATTAACAATAATAATAATAATAACGATATAATAATAATAATATTGATAACGAAAAATTTTTATGTACAATATTTTTTTAGCTTAGGAAATGCATCACATAAATGTGTGGCTTCTTAAGCCCAAAAAGTTTTAGTTCATTACCTTTTAAAGTTAGTTTTTAGAATATATTTGTCACGTGCGTGATGTAAAACTTGTTTTCCACTAGCGAACAAACTATTTCAGGTATAATTAAAATCAAATTTAATACAAAATTATGTTTTCTATACTTGAAAATATATATATATATATTGCTATTGAAAATTTGTAAGCAATTTCAAAACCAACTTATAAGCAAGTTTTGCAGGTGTGTTAATTAGCATGAGCATCAGAATGTTCGCTTTGAAAGCAACTAAATGTATAAACTGGCATATAGCATCGGTTTGGAAGAAATCAAATATATTAAACGAACTAGAACGAGAACAAAAACGACACTTTCCTTAGCAGTTCATCCCTTGAACATGAGTAGATTCTTCTTGGCACTCTGCCAGGAAGATCGTGTTGGTTGATGGTAGAACTGTATTTACTATTTTTTCCCCGACCTATCCATAGCCTGTGACTTAATATTACTTTCGTTCGATTCACCACATTATATATTCAAATTTCTCATCCATGATAGTCACTCTCGAGGTAACTGACACGGACTCCATGCTTCTTTCTGTTGCGTGAAACTTGGCTTTCGTGACATATATATTAAGAAAGCAAAATTTAAATTTGAAATGTAGCACATACTGTAAGATGCACTCACTACATTCAAATTTGATTTTTACATTTCGTCTCTCATAATTTTCCTTGAAATGTCGTTGAAATCACGTACTCAACGTAAACTCAAAGAAAACAGATGGCTTGGGAGGTCAGAGAATTTGGGAATGCTAAATGTTTCAGCCATCGGAAGGAAGTTTTCATGTTCCGTAAATTTCAATCGACTGTGACATCCTTAGCGCAAGAGAAAAGGACAAGATGTCTGTTTTACTGTATTTGGAATTTTGGTTTATTTTCTTCTTGATAATATTATCTCAACAGTTAAAGTTTCTTCGATTTCGACGCAACAAATATGCTTCGAAAATTACTTCTGCGTCTGAAAGCTTGGAGAGCGATAACCAAATGAGTTGCAATTAGACAAATTTTAATCAGAAATATTAGCAATTAGAACATTTTTGAATTACCATATGTTTTATATATTATTTATAAATACATATAAAACGCTAAAAATCGATGAACTATTAGTAGTTTAAAACTTTCTCTTAGCTAAGCAATTACAATTCTTGTCACAAAACGATATGACAATATTCATAATTTTGTCGCCAGGGTGGCCTAGTGATAAGGTACGTGCCTCGAACGCAAAAGTTCACAGGATCAAACCTAGCCAAAGTCAAGTCGAAGGATTTTCAAAATGCAAAAAGTCGACAGTGTCCATGTCGTATGACTTTGCGGCATGATAAAGAATCCTTGAGTATCCATTTGGCCCTGGATATTCTCGGCAAAATTAAATTCCTAGTGCAGCGAGAGAATTCTGCAGCGGCTGAAGTTAGAAGAGGTTTTAAAATTTGTTCAAGTCTGTAATTGTTGATGTCCCGCTTAGTCAGTTTTTCTAAATATGCTTATACTTCTTGATCAAAAGTAATGTAGTTTGATGTGATGAACATATGTGTTTACATATTTTTTGAACATTTATTTAAATAAATTCTTTATTAGAATATTTCATTAAAATCCATTCTTCACGTTTACATGATTTTTTTGTTTTACTTGAACCGTTTTCATTGGGGGGGGGGGGGGGGAGGTGACACCATCAATATCCGCCCCGGGTGTTACCCGTGTCAGCTACGCCACTGATCAATAGTATAAACGTTTTCATCTTCCATTGTGTTTTATTTTGTAATTTATCTTTATTTTTATTTATTTAGTTAATTATCTTTATTTTTATTTATTTATTTAATGTTTCCTAAACTACTAAAAAGAATAAAAGTATTCTTGTCCTTCTATGTATCTTTTGAAATCGCGATATGTACAGATATTTCAACCTTAGCATTTCAAGAAACTACGCCAAAAATACTTTTGAAGGCCATCGATATCGTTTGCTGTCCTAAGGTAAGAAGACATCATGCAGAGAACAATGCGCCATAAATCAAAACAAATTTTTAATTGGAAGAGATTTTTCCCGAAGTATTTTTAATGTCTCTCATAAAATGCGAGTCAAGAAATGCATTGGTGGCATCTCATTTAAGAAACGACGCAGCAATTTTTATGGAAAATTCGCTTTTTGGGTTAACAATGCTCATCAATTATTTTCAGGACATTTAATATGGATGATAAGTTCACACCAACCCTTGACAGCTACAAAATTGGCTGCTGTTCTTTTCTGTTGCAGTAAACCTACGTTGGCTTTACACAAGCAGTGGCACAACTTTACTCATTTTGCGTCAACAGTAAGCAACAAACCGTTTTAATGATGAAATAAACAACATAGAAATGACACCCAATAAAGTAAGCGATTGTCTCATGTGGACACATTAACTAAATTCGATAGAGCAAAATATATGGCATGCGCAGAAAATCTGCTACATAGATTTCGTCTCCTTCACAATTGGTGTGAAACCATTAAGAGTGATTTTTTTCTCACTAAAGTTAAAGGAAATAATACGGATTTGATTTATTATTATGGATTGCCTTTGAAGTTTATCAATCATTCTCGCTCTGTACATATGAAGGAACTTCGGAGCTTGCCACGTGACACGTGACTGGCGGCAGAACCAAAGTGCTACCCGAAACGCGCGATCTACTTTCTATTCTAAATTTATGAATAGCATCCACCGTCTCGTTTTCTTAAACAAAAGAGGGGGGATATATCCTTTGACTACGGGAGACCAATAAGGAATTTAAGGCCGCTTTAACACATCTTTCTGCGATTATGTATTTGTTAATAGACATATTTTTGCTGTAAAACAAAATTTATATTAATATGGCTGCCATATTGAAAAATCTTCCTTGAATGACACATTCATACTGATAACATTACAGCAAAAAGGTTTTTTCTTTGGCACTACTGTTGCCCCAGCCTTCGTAGTGAAAAGGCTGAAGGATTTTATTGTATACTCTTTTATTAAATACCGAAATGCTGTCAATAATTTATTGTTTCATTGCTATTATTTAATGAATAATAATATCGAATTGCTGTTATTTGTCGAATTATATTATTTACATATACAGTAACTGCCGGTTGTTGGCAAGGATAATAAAAATTGCGGAATATTGCATAGAATATTGTCTTTGTCGGACACCAAAGGCGACAAATACGAAAGAACTTGTCATTTCTAATCCGCGCAAGCGCAGATCATTATTTTGCCTTCAAAATAGGCTCTGATGTTGCGCAGATGTGAAAAGACAAGTTTTTGTCTTCGTCGCCATTGGTGTGAAAACACCCTTAGCGTTTGCGGTAACTCCCTCATCCATTGGTGGCATCAAAGCAGTAATATTTGGGTACAGAAATTCAGAATTTGCCCATCAGTCAAAACATAATTTTTTCGTATGTTTTTTGAGTAGAAAAGTATACGCACTTGAGACACAAAAATCTTTTCGAATCATCCGTTAACTATTTGTTAGTAGTACCTCCATCCACGTTTTTTTTTTCTTCATGGGCAGTAGCATATAATCAGCAACGCGGTCAATCTGTTGCTGCAAGGAAGTCCCGAGTTAGTAACAGGCCCTCGACCCCTTTTTGAGATAAATAGAGCCCTGTCCTTCCCATTCCACATTTGCACGGTCGAATTCGCACGAAATATTCAGAATTTCGAGCAAGCAATATAAAATAAGTTCAATGAATGATGGCGACGCGATTTCGAACTTTCCGTTTACTTTCGAATGTGTGGATACAGCTGCCCAAGTCACATGGCAGCACTCGCGACTTTTTTCGAAATCAATTTCGGTCTGTGCACCTGACGCTCGAAATGACTTCTACTCATGGAAATACTCCATTGCACCTCGAGTAGATGATGAATCCTTTGTTGTCGTCCAAAGTTACGACTCCAAATATTCCGTGACGCGTCGGGAGCGTTTCTCTGTTGATCCCAACTCATAACTCAGTGCAAGCGCACTCGGCAAGGAAAATATTGACAGAAATAATACTACAAGTAATGTTACTACTATGTCGTTGCTAGAGTTTTCCTTGCCGGATTTTGCTGTTACTTTCATTTTAACCAACGGAAAGTTAAATTTTATTCCATTCATCTCCTATTACATACATGATCTTCTTTTGCAAAATTTTAGATTTAGGGTCATTCGCACATGATGTCAAACTTCGAGGGGGATATAAATTGTGACAGTTTGTAACAAAGGGTAGGGAGTAGGAAGAAGTGTGACATTGCACATAACATCTATTTTGATTAACGTTTAAAGAAACGTTAGTTAAAAGCTTAAATTTAAAAGGCATTCTTCTCGAGCATTTACACTTATAAGACAAAATAGCGCAGGTCATTTTTACAGAATTGGGGCAAGTAATATTTTGTACACTCACATGCTAAAATTTTTTGTTGCATCCTTAATCTCATTTTATAGAAATTAAGTACACACATAATCATTCTTATTATTATGCTCACAAATGTCATTAAAACTTCAAAAATAAAATTGGGAATAGGATCTATAGCGTAGTGCTTTGCTACTGAACTGCTAGTACAATGGAATCCTCTTTTTTAGACCACCGGATAATCGGACCAGCTGCTTATTCGGACCAAATTCTAAAGAACTAAAACATTTCCTATTACATAAGCATAATATTATTCGCTTATTGGGACCAAAAATCTGTTTAATCGGACCAGAGAAATTAAAGCAAATATAAGGCAGGAGCAATGAGTTGCCTCGTAAAACGAATTTAAAGTGGGTCAACGAATATAAAAATTAATTTATTAGACATTTACTTTCAATAAAATCCAACGATATTTACTGGGGGATGCTTAACAATATTCACACGGAAGTTTTAATAACTGTTGTGTGCTTTTTAAAACTTAATATATAACGTATAGTACGTCCAGTCCTGTTCCATTATAATCGGGCCAGCCGGTTAGTAGATGGAAAAGGAGAGTTCTACGCCAGCAAGCGGATTGCGGATCGGCCACGCCCCTCCTCCGCCTGCTCCCCCTGCCACGCCCCCCTCCACCTCCTGCTCCTCCGCCTGCCGAGTGAGGTTGAGTAGTAGGGTTCCTGATGATGACGCCGTAGAAGATGACGAGGGTTTCTGAGCGGAGTTGAGTTGATTTTCTTACTTGTTATACTGCGTCTGAAGTTTAGCTTTTTGGGGATGGCAACGGTGATATAGCGGTTGTCATGACAACAGTTATCAACTAAAATTGCTCATGGCGCCACCTAGTGAGAGAAATTATTTTTTGAACTCTGAGGTTATACACATGGCACCATCTAGTGAGATAAACATTAATTCATTCATTTAATTATTTTTGGACTTGGAATTATTTTATTTAATTCGAATTTTCTCTTTCCTAGATCGGGAATCGAACCCGCATCGTCAAAAGATCTTCATGGCAGTCAAATTGTAAACGCGCAAATTGACTATGCCATGAAAACCTGATAGCTACAGCGCTAAATTGAATGTTAATATAATTCTTTTTCCAGTTGTTTTGGAAAGAGTGATCATGCTGCCATCTAGCGAGAGAAAAATTATTATTATTTTTTTTTTGGACTTATCGTTTTCCGATGCTATTTTTAATTTCCAACTTTGGTTTTTCGCGAGTGGTAACATTAATTTATTGCTTTTTAATTGGTAACATGCTTTTACTTTTAATTTCAAGAGTTGAAACGCTGATGCTATCCTCCAGTGAGAGAAATTATTTTTAGACATAGAATATTTTACCCAACTACTTCCTAAAAGTGAAAATTAATTTAATTTTTAAGTTGATGATCCCACCACCATCACGATGTGATTTTTAATCCCACCCCATCAACTTTTTGTACACATTCATTTCATTTGGTCATTTCAAAGCAATTGTAAATATTCAAGCAATTATACATAACGGTAAAAAAAATTGACCCTAGAAGTGGAAAAAATATAAGTATCATGCAGTGAGACTTCACTTCTACAGGCAATTGTTTTAGGATACTTAAACATAAATATACTCACAAATCGATACCACTTCTTCTACATTCCTGAAACGAAACCTCTAACAGAGCACAAAATTTTAAATGAATCAATTATTTAAAAGTAGATCATTGGCCATACTAAATGTATTTTTTTTTCCAGAATATATCAAGATTTAAGTGTCGTGTTAAAGCGATAATAATTATTTCCATCAGAATTAAATTTCACAATTTTTAATCAACTCATAGCACTATTTTAATCTTAATAATGTATAAGTAGCAACTATCTCTTAATTTTGAACATATTTTATTTTTACACTTGTAATTTTCCCCCTAAAATATTAAACCCAGGATTAATTGCGATCCAATCAAATAGTTTCTTGAGAAAGTTTATATTTAATGTGAATCAAACAAATCAATCCTCGAAATTTACAAAATTTAAGTCAAAGTTAATTATAGAAATGTTTAAGAGTTAGAAAATTTTTTAAAATCTTTTTTCCTAAAGTATGAAAGACAGAATTAAATGAGAACTTATCAAATAGTTTCTTTAAAAAGTGCGGACTTAATATGCACCAATCAAATCAATCCACACAATTTACTAAGTTTTAGTCAATTAAAAGTTTTATTGAAATATTTGGAACTTAGAAAATGACCATCAGTAGGTTTATACATGCCAATATAGCAATACTTTTACAAAAAGCGGTGATTTCTTCTATACTTAAACAGGGGTTTACATCCATTTTACTGTTTTCTATCAATACAAATCAACGAATTTATATCAACTAAGACTATATTTGTATTATAAGTAATCATCCTTTAATCAATATTATACAAAGAGTTATTTATTTTCAAAACTCAATCTTTAACATATTTTTTTACGACTCACACAGAACTTATAATTTACAAAGATTTTATGATATACAACCGAGAAAAATATTTAACAAAACTATTTCCAACACGAGTTTCATACATTGTAAAGGTTTATTATCAAAGTTCGAAGAAAACTTAAATGCTATTTACGCTGCAAATTTCATGCTTTGAAAAAGTCTATTACTAACATACAAATTTGGAATCTTTACGTTATTCACACCTTTAATATTATAATCAAGCATATAACACATTAAGCGGACATTTCATCTATTCAAAGACTTTCAAAACTTACTCTTAAACATTTAACGAACGTTTCATATATTCAATGAGTTATTTATTTTCAAAACTCAGTGTTTAACACAATTTTTAAGATTTTCACAGAGTAATACAACCGATAAAAATATTTAACAAAACTATTTCCAATACAAGTTTCATACATTGAAAAGGTTTATTAGCAAAGTTCGAAGATAACTTTCAAGCTATTTTCGCTGCAAATTTCATGTTTTGAAAAAGTCTATTACTAACATACAAACTTGAAATCTTTACTTTATTCACACCTTTAATATTATAATCAAGCACATAACACATTAAACGAACATTTCATCTATTCAAAGACTTTCAAAACTTACTCTTTAACATTTAAAGATTGAGTTTTGTAAATAAATAACTTCTTGAATAAATGAAATGTTCGAGTTAACACAATTTTTATAATTTACATAAGGTTTATGATATATAACCGAGAAAAATATTTATCAAAACTATTTGCAACGCGTCTTTCACACAATGAAAAGGTTTATTACTAAAGTACAAAGAAAACTTTCAAGCTATTTACGTTACAAATTTCGTGTTTTGAAAAAGTCTATTACTTACATACAAAATTGAAATCTTTACTTTGAAACTAAGATTGCAAACAACTTTAAACAGAGTTCAAGTTAAATATAGAGTTGGTTAAAATCGTAGCAACATAAAGTACAGAATATAAAAAAACTTAGAAACGTTATACTCAAAGACTTGCATTACTAACTGAAATAAAGAAACATAGCTTTCAACTACTACTACCAATGCAAAACTTATATTAATCTGCTAAAAACTCCATAAGAAAAGCCAAAGTACTGCGCGCAAAACATCAAAACTTAGAGTCACCTAGTAAAACTTAGAACGAATAATGTAAAACTGCGAAAATTTTCAAAAATAAAAGTGTTATGCACTTGCAAAATGTAAAAAGTACTGTGTAAGAATGTTAAAACTTTAACTAAAACATGAAACGAAGATGTAAAAATATTAATTATAATATCTTAAAGCAACACTAAAATATAAAAATACAATGTACAAAACATCAAAACTTAGATTCAACTAGTAAAACTTAGTATAAAAATGTAAAAGTACCAAGGACAGAACCTCAAATATACATTAATTTGATAAAAGCAAAATGAAAATGTTAAAGTGCAAAAGACAAAACATCAAACATAGATTAAGATATTAAAGCAATGTATCATAAAAATTAAAAAAAAAAAGAAAAAGAAAAAATACTACATACAAACGGTCAAAACTTAGAACTAAAATGTTTGATAAACCATATAATTTCAAATTCATCTAGAAAAACTTAGAGCGGAAATGTAAAATTACTGAAGTTTACAAAACAAAAGTGTTAAGCATTCGCAAGTTATTAAAACTACAAAACGTAAAAAATGATTTCTCCACAAAAACATGGAATGAAGTCGTAAAATTACTAAGTACAAACTGTTAAAACATCATAAAAATGTCAAAATGACAAGAATAAGAGTTTTAACATTTTGTACGTAGTAATTTTTACATTTTTGCATTAAGTTTTAACATTTTGCAAGTGTATAACACTTTTCTTTTGAAAAGTTCCTTACTTTTACATCTTTGTTTTGAGTTTTTCTGGGTGAATTTGAGTTTTGCAGCTTTATACTTAGCATTTTTACGTGTTTTGTTGTTTTGTACTGAGTGTTTTTAATTTTTCAGAGTTTTAGGATTTTGTTGTTAGAATTTTTACATTTTTGATTAATATTTCAGGAGCCAAATATATGTTTTGTTGCTTTATACTTGTCATTTTGACATTTTTATGATGTTTTAACAGTTTGTACTTAGTAATTTTACGACTTCATTCCATGTTTTTGTAGAGAAATCATTTTTTACGTTTTGTAGTTTTAATAACTTGCGAATGCTTAACACTTTTGTTTTGTAAACTTCAGTAATTTTACATTTCCGCTCTAAGTTTTTCTAGATGAATTTGAAATTATATGGTTTATCAAACATTTTAGTTCTAAGTTTTGACCGTTTGTATGTAGTATTTTTTCTTTTTCTTTTTTTTTTTTAATTTTTATGATACATTGCTTTAATATCTTAATCTATGTTTGATGTTTTGTCTTTTGCACTTTAACATTTTCATTTTGCTTTTATCAAATTAATGTATATTTGAGGTTCTGTCCTTGGTACTTTTACATTTTTATACTAAGTTTTACTAGTTGAATCTAAGTTTTGATGTTTTGTACATTGTATTTTTATATTTTAGTGTTGCTTTAAGATATTATAATTAATATTTTTACATCTTCGTTTCATGTTTTAGTTAAAGTTTTAACATTCTTACACAGTACTTTTTACATTTTGCAAGTGCATAACACTTTTATTTTTGAAAATTTTCGCAGTTTTACATTATTCGTTCTAAGTTTTACTAGGTGACTCTAAGTTTTGATGTTTTGCGCGCAGAACTTTGACTTTTCTTATGGAGTTTTTAGCAGATTAATATAAGTTTTGCATTGGTAGTAGTAGTTGAAAGCTATGTTTCTTTATTTCAGTTAGTAATGCAAGTCTTTGAGTATAACGTTTCTAAGTTTTTTTATATTCTGTACTTTATGTTGCTACGATTTTAACCAACTCTATATTTAACTTGAACTCTGTTTAAAGTTGTTTGCAATCTTAGTTTCAAAGTAAAGATTTCAATTTTGTATGTAAGTAATAGACTTTTTCAAAACACGAAATTTGTAACGTAAATAGCTTGAAAGTTTTCTTTGTACTTTAGTAATAAACCTTTTCATTGTGTGAAAGACGCTTTGCAAATAGTTTTGATAAATATTTTTCTCGGTTATATATCATAAACCTTATGTAAATTATAAAAATTGTGTTAAAGATTGAGTTTTGTTAATAAATAACTTCTTGAATAAATGAAATGTTCGTAAAATGTTAAAGAGTAAGTTTTGAAAGTCTTTGAATAGATGAAATGTTCGTTGAATGTGTTATGTGCTTGATTATAATATTAAAGGTGTGAATAAAGTAAAGATTTCAAGTTTGTATGTTAGTAATAGACTTTTTCAAAACATGAAATTTGCAGCGAAAATAGCTTGAAAGTTATCTTCGAACTTTGCTAATAAACCTTTTCAATGTATGAAACTTGTATTGGAAATAGTTTTGTTAAATATTTTTATCGGTTGTATTACACTGTGAAAATCTTAAAAATTGTGTTAAACACTGAGTTTTGAAAATAAATAACTCATTGAATATATGAAACGTTCGTTAAATGTTTAAGAGTAAGTTTTGAAAGTCTTTGAATAGATGAAATGTCCGCTTAATGTGTTATATGCTTGATTATAATATTAAAGGTGTGAATAACGTAAAGATTCCAAATTTGTATGTTAGTAATAGACTTTTTCAAAGCATGAAATTTGCAGCGTAAATAGCATTTAAGTTTTCTTCGAACTTTGATAATAAACCTTTACAATGTATGAAACTCGTGTTGGAAATAGTTTTGTTAAATATTTTTCTCGGTTGTATATCATAAAATCTTTGTAAATTATAAGTTCTGTGTGAGTCGTAAAAAAATATGTTAAAGATAGAGTTTTGAAAATAAATAACTCTTTGAATAGATGAAACGTTCGTTAAATGTTTAAGAGTAAGTTTTGAAAGTCTTTGAATAAATGAAACGTTTGTTAAATGTATTGTATGGCTTGATTATAATACTGAAGGTAAGAAATTCTTCACTCGGAAGTAATGAATTAAAGGGTTATATCTAGGAAAAAATGTGTGTTTAAGGAAAACTGTCTGAGTATGGTGAGTTAAATACATAGGTCTTCGTAAAATTATTAAATTTATATGTATGTATATGTTTGCATGTATGAAATATTTTTTAATTAAGACTTACTGTTACATTCATATTAAACTTCAATTGAAGTCAAATTGGTTTATCGATAGTGTTACTCAGCTTGTAGCATCATGTTTGCATGTGTCATTCTTCGATTGGGGCGGCCAACGAGGTATTGCTACCTTATCTTCATCAGCTGATAAGAGTTTGAAGAGTCATTTCTACGTTGTGGTTTGGAGGGGAAACATTTACGCTCTCTCTTCTCTGTGAGTACATGATGTTTTATATAATTTGTATTTCGACTTTAAAGTATTTCTTAGATTGCATTCTGTTAAAATTAGTTTCATGTAAGTTTGAATAATTGATCTATAGCTATATTGCATGAAAAAATTCTTCGATTTTCAACGTGTGAATGATATTATTTTAAGTGCATTCTCTCTGTGTTCATTCACTAACTGTATTGCTAGATTTTGCCTAGTTGCTTTTGTGTTCGTGTATAGGATAACTGAAAATTCGCAACGATTGCTTTGGTTAGTAGGCTCGGTGGAGGAACTGCTAAAATTGTCCTTTATTTCTAAGAGGCTTTTTTAGCATTCATTCTTCCAAGTTCTGATAATGGATGTTATTAATTATTTTTAATGGTAGAAGTTTCAACAGATGTTACATCTTGTGTGTGTTTTTTATGTCTTTGAGTATAATATTTCTAACTTTCTTTTTTATTTTCTGTAGCTATGATTTTAAGCATTACCGTATTTAAGTTAAATTGTACTTCTGCGATTTTTTTTTTTTTTTTTTTTTTTTTTTTTTTTTTTTTTTTTTTTTTTTTTTTTTTTTTTTTTTTTTTTTTTTTTTTTTTTTTTTTTTTTTTTTTTTTTTTTTTTTTTTTTTTTTTTTTTTTTTTTTTTTTTTTTTTTTTTTTTTTTTTTTTTTTTTTTTTTTTTTTTTTTTTTTTTTTTTTTTTTTTTTTTTTTTTTTTTTTTTTTTTTTTTTTTTTTTTTTTTTTTTTTTTTTTTTTTTTTTTTTTTTTTTTTTTTTTTTTTTTTTTTTTTTTTTTTTTTTTTTTTTTTTTTTTTTTTTTTTTTTTTTTTTTTTTTTTTTTTTTTTTTTTTTTTTTTTTTTTTTTTTTTTTTTTTTTTTTTTTTTTTTTTTTTTTTTTTTTTTTTTTTTTTTTTTTTTTTTTTTTTTTTTTTTTTTTTTTTTTTTTTTTTTTTTTTTTTTTTTTTTTTTTATATTTTGCTTGTCGCAAGACAGGAAAGAAGAAGCACACACACACACATATGTGTGTGTGTGTGTTATTTTTCAAAGAAATACCAAGAATTATAAATTAAAAAGTTTTTGAAGAACTTTTTTCCATTTCTTTACTTTTTGAGTTTTTAAAATGCTCAAAATTTCGCAGCATTTTGGATCAGACTAACTATTGAGTGAATTTCAGTGCTTGATTTTTTTTAAATAAAAGAATTGATATTTGAAAATTATTGATCTATAAAATTTTGAATTATCAATTATTTTTTAAGTATATTTTGTACTGCATAATGAGATTGAAAATTAAATCCTGAAGTAGTTTAAAATTTATAAATGAATGGATAAAAGTCTTTTTTTTTTCATTTAAAAAATATTTTAGGTGCAGCACAATAATATTCAAAACTGTACTTTTGATTAATAATTAAAAAGTGTGTACGCAAAAATGATTTAGAGAAAACTTGAGCCAAAATAAATTTAATCTGATGTATTTAAAACTTAAATAACTTCTGCGCGTGTCTATAAATATATATATTATGAAGCATCACTGAATGTCTGTATAAAATAAATAGATCATTAATGAAAAAAAAGATCTTCGATAAAATGGGGAAAAAACGTTATCTTCAAAGGCAGATGGTCTTGAATGCGAAAGAAAAAAAAATAGCATGAATGAATTTCTATATGCGAAGGGAAACAGGTCGCGCATGCGCCGATAATGCGGTTTGTTTACATTTTGCTTCGTGAGATTCAACGCATTCCTGCGTTTTAGACGCTAGTGTACTTCACATTTACAGATTTTTCCTGTTCGTGTTCATGTTGTGTTGCGATTTATTATGTGGTTAGTATGGATACTTTTCATTTTTCTTGAATTAAAATGTCTATGTGTGTGTGTTTTTCATTGAAAAAATTTTTAGCAGACATTTTTATGGATAATTTCTTTATGTTATGTTTTGTGTATGTGTGTGTGTGTTTTTCCCATTGAAAAAAAATTTATTGGGCTTTTTTTGGATTATTCCTTTATGATATGCATGTTTTATCTGTGGGTATGTTTTTTTTTTCCTTCATTAAAGAAAGTCTAATTGGAGTGTTCTTGGGCAATTTCTTATATGATATGCACGTGTTGTTATTTAATTAAAATCCTTCTTTGGATTATTCCTTTATGACGTGCATGTTTTATCTGTATGTATGTGTTTTTTTTTCTTTCTTCTTCATTAAAAAAAGTCTAATTGGAGTTTTCTTGAAAAAATTCTTGTATGATATGCACGTGTTGTTATTTAATTAAAATCATTCGGCATGATTATAAAAATTTATCATTGGAGATTTCTGTATGCCAAAGAAGCGTGATGAATTATTTACGTAATTAAAACTTCGTTGTGCTTCGTTTTTAGCTATTTTATGGATTAAAAACTTTCTCCGAAAAGTATTGAGTTAAACTTTGTGTGTGTTGCACTATATTCCTGTTAGGTTTGTGTTACTTGTGAATTTATTGTGCACGAAAAAAATCTGGATTATTCCTGCTGCCGAAATTTAATGTCTGTCCAAATCATTCATTTGAAGTGATTAAATAGTTTTTATATTGATGCTGCTATCAAAAGAAGTATTCCTGCAATGTTGTGAAATGTCATTCTTTCCTTTCTTTTTTTTTTTTTTTTTTTGAACTGAAGAATTTCTTGAAATTTTCAAACAGTTTTATGTTCTTTTCAATGTTATTTATTTTCATGATTTCTTCCTTTGTAGTATTTAACCTAATTTAATTTGAAATGCCCAATCAGTGCCCAATAACCAAGATAATTTGAAAATTTAACTATTTAAATTGTAACCAAATATGTGCTGCATTTATGCATTTTTTTTTATTTTTGTTATTTCCAGATGCTATAGCACTTAAGATCTTTAAATATTTTTCCAATTTTAAACTTTATTTGGTCTTATTTATTTTAAGCTTTCTGCTTTCAGCAAATCTGCAAGTACTAGTTGAATTTTAGCTTTTATGCAGAATGTTATAGCTAACTGCATCAAGGTTTTAATTTTACTAGTGATTTTGAAGAAGTATTGGGATATGAAGAAAATAAATTGTATAAAGATTCATGTTGTCCTATCTATGTATACTGATGAGGAAAAAATTGCATTAAAGTATGTACAAATAATGCTCACTCTTTCTTTCTTATCTTTTTTTTTTTTTTTTTTTTTACAGTTTAGCTTACACTCATATATACGTTATTTAAATTAACTGCTACATAATTACCTTTAGAGCTACTGTATTGCCAGCTATAGTTCTTGTTATTAATTTTTAAAATCCATATATTTTTTTGTTTCATTTTGATGAAGTTTTGTCCTTGTCTATTAACCTAAGCAATTGTTTAAATATTAAATTATTATTTTCAGTGTCGCAGGACTCCCTGCTTTTAATGCCATTTCATATTTCTGCTTTCAGTAAATCTACAAATGAAAAGAACTCCTATCTACTAGTTGAATTTCATCCCTGGTGCAGGATGATACAGCTAACTGCATCAGGGTTTTAATTTTACTAGTGATAATTTAATTTTGAAGAAGAAGTACACAAGTGAATTGTGTGCTCTTGATAATATATACCATCATATCCATGTACACTGTAAAGAAAAATGCAATAAAATGTGTTTCATTTGGTATTCAATCTTTCTGTCTAGTTTAGATTACACTTTTTACTTATTGTATAGCTGAGGAGGCACCTGGGATGAAAGGGGTAGTAAATTTTAGTCTTATAATGTTTGACAATAATGGAAGTGGATTGTGGCATGATCTGACAAGGGAATCTGTAATAAATGTGGGGTACATGTACATGATTGTAGATGTGTAGATGGGCGAAAAGCAGCAGAATGTATCCTGAAATCTTATGGATTCATTGCAGTACCAGTTTAAAGGCAGTCCTTTGCCAGTAAAAACAGATTTAAGAAATAGTTTAATTATATTTCTTATTTTAAAATTGATAAGAAAGTGTTTCCCCCACTACAACAAAATAAAAAAAAATAATGTTTTTGGAGCAAAATTTTGTTTTTGTGCATAGATGGAACAATTATTTTGTTGTATCCAGAAAAATGTATTTTGAAATCATATAAACCAATTACCATCGGCTTAGGAGATGGCCAGAAAATGTTTTGAAATATAGTCTTATTTCATGCCCCAATGAAAGATACATTTTACTTTCCATTTCAAAAGAACAAAAAAGTTTTTGAAAAATGTCTTTTGAGTATAATTTTACAGTGATTCGCACAAAAGTTAACAATAAGTTTATTTAGTCTTAAATACCCATCCTTATTACTAATTTACAAAAAATGCAATTATATGTCATCATTAATGCGTTCTTCCATATATTAAACAAAATTGAGAAAACGTGCATGATTGTAGTGCAGGATAGTTAATATCTCTTTACCGGGTAAGGTGGGGGATGAAGTAAATGATAAACATTTACTCCATCCCCTATGCTGGTGCTTAGACCATAAACTAGATAGACAAGGTCTGGGGGCGTGGTCGGTAAGCAGGAGTCTTTCCCCGGAAAACAGGTGATGGAGTCCTTCGGTGAGAGAGGGCTTCCTCGTGCCATGTTAATTCTCGTAGAGATTTGAAGAGTGATTTATTTTAATTTCTTATTGTATGACAGAAACATTTTAGCACCATTGTTTTCTATCACACTCAAGGACACAGTTCATAGATTAATTCACAAGGGTTTTTTTGTTGATATTATCAGTATTTAATTAGTAATAGTGCTTTGAAAAGGATCTTATATATTGAGCTCATTGAGAAGGAGAGTTAGTTTCTTGCTCACTTTTTCGAAACGCAATGACACGCACTAAATCTCTTTGCAATGAATACAATTCGTATTGCTTTTACAAAGTTTTTAACTGACTTCATCCTCATTATGTCTTGCTCTTGAGATATCAATGCGAAAAATAAAAACATACGTAATATTACGTTAAAAGGCCAAACAAAAACATCAAATGTACTTAAATTCTTTTCTTTTTCAGTTCATTGAAAATAAGGAAAGAAAAACAAAAGCGTTTTAGCTGTTTTTCCTGAATCTGAAATAAATTCAAAGAAAGCAACAGCATGAAGAAAATTGTTTACTTCAGAAAATTGTTAGTTAAAAATATAATTTTTCTCCAGTACAGTTCGTAAATCTAAAATTAATAGTCATGTGACATTAGCCTGTAGGACTGAAAACATCGAATTGTACTCTTAATTAAATTGCGAATATTTTTTTAATGAATTTCACAAGGTGAAGTTTGCAAGCAAACGGCATACAAGCAATAAAGATCAAAATTAATTTATTGCGCAAGTGTTCAGCAATAGTCAGAAATACAATATATAAAAATGCACACACACACACATATATATAGGTAAGAGTATAGTATGAAATGCATTTTAAGCACAATTCTGAAAAATTAGCAACTCTGCATACATTATTTAGGGGACGGGAACGCATTATTAATAAAGCAGAATGGAGAGAATTTAAAAATTGGAAAAAAAATAATATATTTCTATTAATAATAGTTATTGATTTTTAAATAAAATTAATTTGGTGTCTTTGTTACGCACTTTTGGTATTCTTTCAGATTCTTTGACATTTTGTAAGAAATGGTGTAGCCTTATTTTTAAGTATTTGTCAACAATTGCTTTAGTTAATTTATATATATGATTTTCTTGTGCTTCATAAGCAAGAACATGATTCTCCAGAGATTTAAAAATAAAATTAAAATTTAAGCTTCTTATTGTTGATATTGCCATTATGTTTACTAAACACATATATACACATATAAATACCAAAAAAATTTTACGACTTTTGTACGTTGATTGCAGAGATAGTTTCAACAAAAATCTTTTTCAGATTTAACTTAAAAAGCATTTTTCTATTTCCTTTTTAAAAAATTTTCTTATGTTACCGTTACTAAAAATATGTATAATAACTACAAACAAATATACATACCTATGAAACGGCATGGTATGTAAGTTCCGAAATTGGAGGTCCAAGGCAAAATGCAAGCTCAGAAATTGAGAAGACTCTCCCACGTGGTCAACGGCGGTGAAAACCTTTGATCTCCGCCCCCTGTCAGTCAAACTACTCCCCACCATTCCTGCTTAGGAACTGACAATGGCGAGTGAATAGAAGGGCTCGTCTAGGTACTATATGGTCTAAGTGCTGGTGAAGGTTTGAAACATATTTGTTTCCATCAAGGGCGTAACCAGGGGGGGGGTTTTGGGGGTTCAAACCCCCCCCCCCCCCATTGGGTATTTAGTTATTTATTCATTTTTTTTCCTCAACAAATCATGTCAAGTCAATCGGGTTGTGGGCTTGGAAAAATCTTTTTTTTTTTTATTTCGTGTGAACAACATAGGTGACAAGATGTGGAATTCCCCTCATCCCTTTCCTCGGGCAAAATCGTGGAGATGGACGTTGAAGGACAAGACCCTCGGGGCCAGGAGCACGGTACACCGCTAGTTCATATTCGTTGAGGAACTAAAACTAAAACGGAGAGTCACGTGATAAGGGGGGATGCATCTGTCAATCGTCATTTAGGGGTGTCAATCGTCTGCACTTGTAGCCAAAGTTGAACTGGAGTTTCTCGGAATTGGTGGAGGGGTGCTATTGCTTTCGGCAACTAAGCTTCCTAGAAAATGGAGGGATGTGAGCTTGTTGGGGCGGGGGGGGGGGGTTAAGACTCAACGGGATAGTCTTTTGTATCTATAGCCTTGAAAGAAAATCACAAAATAGTTACAGATGTACAATGTCTTTCTTTTCTTTTTTACCAATGTACTGTGAGAGCCATGTGCTTCAGTTTCTGCAGTTGAAAAATTCAGATTCATGCATCACTCATTTAGTATCAAAATGCGTAGAATTTTCCTTCCCTAACTTACCTTTTCAGTTTAATAACAGTAATATTAAAGGATTATAAACATAATTTTAAGTGACTTCTGCTGACGTATATTATCAATATTCCTACAAAATACCAATTAACGTACAATATGAAAGTACTTAATATATATATATAGGCTCTTGATTTGGGTGTCTAGGGGTTTCTAAAAATCATCACTCACCATAAAGATATAAAAAAAACTGACTATATTTACACTTTCCTATTTACAAAACTATATACAGAACAGCTTCAATTACGAACAACAACATCATCCGAGCACCGCAGCGCTTACGTCCACACAGAACGGAGTCTTACTCAAAACTGACCGCTTACGCTCCCTATCGCCAGATGGCGCTGCTGTCAATGTCTCTTCGCAGTCGCATCCTACAGCTCGGTCATGCTGACACTTTGGCTGTCCTCAGACAAACCTGGAAAGACATTTAAAAAAAACAAAAACAAAACAACATAAAACAGTCACAGGAAAAATGAAAAAGAAAGTCAATGTCTATTGGTCGATGCTCAGTCCAAGTTGCGGGACCAGGGCTTCATGAAGTCGGCTGCTGTTGACGTTTTAATTGGCCCTTCGTGCTGGCCAACTCTCTGAACCTCATATCGGTCCCTACCTTTCGCATTGACCACTCTGTACGGCCCCAAATAGTCTGCGTGCAGCTTCAGCCCAGGCGCAAACTGGGTTCGCTTGATTGCAACTAAGTCTCCCGACTTGTACTGATTCGCCTTTTTCCTTTTCCTGTCGTAGTATTTACGATTTTCTTCCTGAATCTTCAAGATATTTTGCTTGGCTTCATCCCTAATTGCCATTCGGTTTTCCGCAAAGTGGTTCTCACTTTCTTCATCTAATAGCTCTTTAATAGCAATATCTTCTTTGTTGCGCATTTTTACCCCCGTTAGAAGCTCAAAAGGGGTCCATTTAGTGCTGCGCGAAGTTACACTATTGATCATTCTCTGTAGGCGATCAACATTCTTGAACCATTTCTCGGGTTCCTGTATAGACATTTTGGTCAAAACTGGAACGATGGTGCGGTGGACTCGTTCCACCTGTCCGTTTCCCCTTGGAACTCCGGAGGTAATTAGTATATGTTTAATGTTTTCTTCTTTTATAAAATCTTCAAACTCTTTTGATCGAAATGCTCCGCCTCTGTCAGATATAATCCTTGCTGGGTTACCAAAGGTTTTTTGCTGGAGTCTTAACTTGTCTATGGCTGCTTGGGCTGTTGTGGATTTAACGGGGTATAACCAAGTAAATTTTGTGAATGAATCCACAACTGTGAATATATGTTGGTAATTTTTATTCGTCGAGGGTAGGGGGCCTATAAAGTCAATATGGTACGTATCCAACGGACTATCATTTTTTGGAATAGGATTGAGAAATCCTTCCTGCTTCCCCGACTTTTTGTTTACAAGTATGCATTCTACGCAGTTAGAGATTACAGTCTCAACGTGCTTTCTCAATTGCGGAATAAAAAATTCCTCTTGAATCATATCCATTGTTTTTGCAATAGCGAAATGTCCTTTTCTGTGAATCATCCTAATTATTTCATTTGACATCACTTCCGGTACCACTAACAGTTCCCTACCATTTTCACCTTTATACAATGCATTGTTTTTGATCAGATAATCGTCCCGTTCTCCCTTCTGAAGTGATGTTTTCATTAGTTTTACATATTCGTCTTCCTCTTGAGCTGTAACGATTTTAGATGTTATTTCGTCTTGAGAGCGGGTTACCACTAAAACAGTATTGCGGCTAAGCGCGTCTACGTGTTTCATCTGGGTTCCAGATCTATGAACGATTTCGTATTGAAATTCTTCTAAAAACATAACCCACCGGGCAACTTTCGGTGTTAAGTCCTTTTTTTGAAGGGTTTTCTGAAACGCGGCGCAATCTGTTACTATTTTAAATTTTGAACCCAGAAGGTAATTTCTAAATTTCTTTAACGCTTCAATCACCGCCAACGCTTCCAACTCATAGCTACTGTACTTCTCTTGCTGTGGTGTCGTTTTCCTACTGAAATAGTGTACTGGATGGAGATGACCATCATCCGCTTTTATCAACAAAACTGCGCCAAAACCATGGCTACTTGCGTCTGTGTGCAACTCTAGTTCTTGACCCTGCTTAAATATGTGTAAAACTGGTTTTTCTGATAGAAGACTCTTTAATTTTTGAAACGATTCGATCTGTTGCGCACCAAAGGAAAAGTCAGATTCTTTCCTCAAAAGATCACTCAATGGTTTGGCTATCAATGCATACTGAGGGATAAATTTCCTGAAATAGCCAGTCAATCCGAGGAAACTCTGAACCTGCTTCACAGTTCTCGGTTCCGGAAATTTCTCTACAGCCCTTGTTTTATAACTGGATGGTCGGACTGTGCCATTCCCTATTTCGTATCCCAAGAATTCTATTTCTCGTTTAAGAAATTTACATTTCTTAAAATTGAACTGGAGTCCATAATCAGACGCTACTTTGAACACTCGTTTTAATTTTTCTAAACCTTCTTCCTCGTCTTGTGAAGGAATGACAATGTCGTCCATATAAATGACCAAGGTATTGTCATTCAGCAGTTCTCTAAACACCTGGAAAATATAGCGCTGAAAAACACTAGGACTATTAGCCAATCCGAAGCTAACCTTGCAGAATTCATACTGCCCATTATGGGTAACGAAGGATGTATATTTTCTACTCTTCTCATCAATGTCAACATGGAAAAAACCATTCTTTAAATCGAGCGTTGTGAAAACTTCTGCGTCACTGAGACGGTCTAACACATCCTCAATAAGTGGTAGTGGGAAATGATCCCTAACTGTCTTTTTATTTAATTTTCTGTAATCAACACATAGGCGGTGGGTGCCGTCTTTCTTTTTTGCCAAAATAATGCCGGAATAATAATCGCTACACGATTCTCTAATAATTTCTTCCCTTAACCATTCCGAAATTTGTTTTTCCACAACTTTTTGTTCGGCGAAAGACATACGCCTAGCTTTGGAACATACGGGTGTTTCATCTGTCAATATAATGTTCATTTTTAGATTAGTGTCCTTTGTTTTAAGCGGTTTATAGCAATTTATCAACACTTCTACTTCATTACGAATGCGACGCTCTGAAATGTGGCCAAGGTCAAAGTCCACTTCTCCCACAGCATTTGCTAAGTTAATCAAAAAACTATCCATGAAATTTATTTCCGATTCCGAATTATTTTTTTCTTTCTCGATAGAAACGCTTGTATCTTTTTCTTCAGTGATCTTAGGTAAGCAAACTTCGCTATCCGTTATTAGGATGGGGGGGAAAAGATTCTCACAGCCGCTTTTTTCTTTTTTCATTGGCGCCTTGTTTTTGTCTGGGATGCTTTGCAAAGCGTTTGAAAGGCTCGAATATTTCTGATTCGTTTTACCTAGTATTTTAATTCCGTTTTCATCTATCTTAACAATTAACTGCTCTAGTAAATCTGCACCAATAATCATATCTGTACACACATTTTTTAACACATAAAATTTTGCTGAAAGCACATAATTATCAATATTTACATTAGAATAAAAATAGCCCATAGGAAATATATTTTCACCGCTTATACCACTTATTTTCGTTTCATCGAAGCACATTTTAGGAGAACCAATTTTTGCATAAAAATCATAAGAAATCAAACAAATTTCGCTTCCGGTGTCGACCAAAGATGAAGTGTTCTGTCCATTTATATTTACATTAATTTCAAATTTTCTCTTGTTTTTCGCACGGGTAACCATTGTTTCTTTCACGACTGGAAAGGGACATTCACTCATTATATGACCAGACCTGTCGCACTTTCTACACGTCGGAGTTTCTTTTTTGTTTTTACAGGCAAAAGACTTATGGCCGTAGCCGTTACACGAGTAACATCTGATAAATTTTTTATCGGTATTTTCAAAATGGTTTCTGGACGGCTTATTACTCTCAGTTGCTTGTCGTGCATGCACCGGAAAGTTAGGTTTCGCATTTACGGCAGGATATTTTCGCAAATTATGCCTGGCGGCCTCGTAATTTTCCAATTTCTCAACTATTGTTTCTATACGGTTCCATTTATGCCAATCATCCAAATAATGTTCGCGGATATTTTGTGGTGTTCTTCGTTTCAATTGGTCCGTAACTATCAGTTCTTTTAAGCCTTCGAAGTCATTTGTGTTTGAACCGTTAATCCATTCTTCAAAATAATGATTAAGTTCAAAAGCGAAATCTCGCCAAGTAGAATTGCTGTCCTTATTATGAGACAAAAACTTTTGTCGAAATTGTTCCGGCGTTAATTTAAATCTTTTTAGTAACACATTTTTGACATGATCATAATCATTTTCGAATTCCTTTTGCACTCTTGCTATTACTTGCGCGATATCCAGGGGAAGTAATCCCAACAAATGTGTCACAAAATCTTTCTTTTCTATGTTTACTCTTGTCGCTTGTCGTTCAAATAGTTCCAAATACGTACTAATATCACTAGTAGAACAAATCGAATCGAAACTCTTGATTATTTTCGCAAGATCTTTACTTTTACTCTCAACAGAAATAGATTCGGAAATGTTACTTTCTTGACTTTTAGGATTTGAATTATATTCTATTCTCAACTTTTCCAATTCAATTTTTTCAATCCGTTCCGCAATTATAGTATCAATCAAATTTTTAGTAAATTCTTCATCAAAATTTTCACACTCTACAATTACTTCTTTAAGTTTTAATATCGTAGGATTTTCAGGAATATTTAAACCTAATTCCGAAACTAGTTTTAATAAGTCTTCCTTGCGAGCTTTGCCAAGAAAAGACATTATGCACAAAAATTAGAAACAAAGTACTCACAGTTTAAGTCCGATGTCTGCTTCAATTAATCACAATGAAGAGTTCTAAATTAATCCACCGGCAATCACTTTATCCCGGCCGAGCCCCCACATATAGGCTCTTGATTTGGGTGTCTAGGGGTTTCTAAAAATCATCACTCACCATAAAGATATAAAAAAAACTGACTATATTTACACTTTCCTATTTACAAAACTATATACAGAACAGCTTCAATTACGAACAACAACATCATCCGAGCACCGCAGCGGTTACGTCCACACAGAACGGAGTCTTACTCAAAACTGACCGCTTACGCTCCCTATCGCCAGATGGCGCTGCTGTCAATGTCTCTTCGCAGTCGCATCCTACATATATATTATATATTTCTAATGATACTTTTATATTTATGTGTATATATTGTTTTTTACTCCTCTTTGCGCTATTGCACTGTAATTAGGTAAGTTTTAATATTTTCCTTCCGATCTTGAGTTAGCAAACGGAACCTTTCCAAATTGGTATTATTTTTGATATGAAAAGTCATTCAGCGGGAAGAAAACAAAAGCAAAACTTTTTAAAAGAGTTATTTTAACATTAGGGAGATGGGAATGAAACTGGTATTGAAATTAAAAACTTCTTGAAAAGGTTTTACTGTATTAAGATTTTAATGTGTACGTACTAATAATGAAAATGCATAAAAACTTTTTTTTACGAAAGTCCAGTCAAAATTTTTGTAAAATGGTATTTTGCTCGCATAGGCGTAACCAGGGGTTTGGGGGGTTCATCCCCCCATCGGGTATTTAGTTATTTAGCAAAATTCTGGCTACTCCTTGCAAAGCACATATCTATTTTTCCCTAAGAAAAATAAACACATATGCACATTTTATTTCCTCTTTCTGAAGGGTTGTGATCATGACCAAAGTACGTAGCTCATATTACAGCGGACTTTTCATTTGGTTATAATCAACCCCCTTATCACCTTTAGGAATTTTACAGCGCGAAAGGTGGCTTCAATCACCGTATCACACACAGACAGACAACAGATATCCTTTCAATCACTCCAGAGGGTTTTCTTTCCTTCTTGATGTCTTTTTTACCCAAAGGCAGCAATTTGGGAATACAATCGCACAAGTAATAAGTTTCGTTTGAAATATTCTCTACTGTGATGGAGTTTTGTTCTCTGATAAGCCGGTGTTGTAGGTGCTGGGGTCTGAAAATGAAGGACCCCTAGCCAACAATTGTCCTAATGGGTTAAACCCTTAAGCCAGGAAGGATGCTCATCAAGAAACTTAAGGAGCAGTTTGTATTTATTTATGACTTCCTGTCCAAACACCCATTTTGGTAAAATCGTTTTTGTAGATGGGCCGATTGGAAAACTGATGAACTGTATTTGCATTGCATTCTCATTTACAGATGTTCTCTCATCTCTTATATTTTAAATGTTTTTTTTTTTCTTACGGTCCATCACTAATTGCATTACGACTCTGGGAATCATCCGTTCAACGTTTCCAAGCTCACTGCTACGGTTTAATGCTGCATTTTAATTTAGAATCAAAGTATTATTTATATTTTAGCTAAATTTTTAATTATTTTTGATACATAATATTGTTTGCACTCCAGCGATGGAAACGTTCGTCATCCAAAAAGAAAATTTGATTCAGACGCTTCCACTTCTGAAGTTGTTTTGCTATAGATTTAACAAAAATTTTGGAAATTTATTGTAGGGATGAGCATTTTCGTAGGGAAATTCGGATTTTTTTTCTCTAAAATTCCACAATTTCTCAGTTTTAATATTATGAATACCAGGACATAGAAGATTGCTTAGCGCTAAATATTGAATTTTCTATTGAATTTTAAATAAAAAATAAATTAATAGATCTAGTAATGAATGTTTAATGTTTTTGTGAACCAAGGCCGTATCCAGAGTGGAAGGGGGACCCACATGCCTGCCCCGAAATCTTTTGCAATGTATCATATATTCCTCCCTTAAACTTTCCTAACATACTAACTAACATTCACTAACATAAGTTGTTGAAGTCTGGGCTCCCCCGAAAAAGATTTCTGGATACGGTCTTGGCTCCAGGGGAAGGGGGACATGCTAAGGAAGGGCAGCGTATTCAGCAAGGTATCCGGACAGGAGGTAGGTCCAAAACCATAGGCAAGGATTCGAGGGCTCTCCCCAGGAAACTTTTTGAAATCTTTCTAGTCAATGCAATTCCGGGATTCTTTGGTGATATTAGAGGAAACAGAAAGGAGTTTGGTTACTCTGCTCCCCGTAATTTTTTTCAAAATAATGTCTTAATACCTTTTAGGTTACTTTTGGTGTCGCTCGGGATATTATTCGATGTCCTTTCCCCGAAAGTGTTTCTGAAAGTAAAGTGTCTTAAAAGCGTAATTTCTCTTTTCTTTCTTTTTTTAAAAACTGTGATTCGATTTTTTTCGCCGGGGGGGGGGGCGGAGTTGACTTGCTCCGAGGGGGTACCCCCCTATAGATGCCTGAAATAAACACGGAGTATATCTGTAATGACAAGTATTTATGACTAGTAAATTTTGAACTCTGTTGCACTGCTTATTGGTGTTTAGTCTGTACATTTTTAGGGTGACCCCCCCCTTTCCCCAATCCTAGTTACGCCTAGTTTTAAAAGTTTGACAATGCGAAATATTGATAATTATTTCTTCAATGGAAAACTGATGAGCTTATGAAAATAAACTAGTAGGCCTTCATTGTATAACTATACGCGTTAAAAGGTAATTGAATTACATCTAAACACTAACGAAATACACGCTGAAACAGTTATATTTTTAAAAATTTTAATCCATTTTTTTTTCTTTTATTAAATCTCTGCTTTGAAAACACGTGAAGCAGAAAACGTAGCTTTGCTTTGTGTTTATTACGCTTGAAAGTTCAATATTTATTTCTTATACGAACATTTTAGGGATAGAGGTGATCCGCGATGTGGGACTGGGATACTCAACCGAAGAAAGACCGAAAATTAAGCGTCATATTTTAAAGATAGCCCCTTGGGACATTCGACCGGAAGGCCCTCAAGTTGATAGCGCCCGGCATTGATTAGGACAGCAGGTCCCGAGGCACACGCCTTTATTTTATCCCCACCTGTGTGGGACAACCAGTTCGTCAATTGAATCGATGACCTTGTCTTGTTCAGATTTGTGATAAAGGTCACCCCACAATTTCTTTTCAAAAAGGGAAAGGAGAACCAGCTATTCTGATTAAAAAATATATTACTAAATTACTAAAAAGCAATTTTTCTACAAAATGTAATGGGAGTGGTTTAAAAAAAAAAGCAAGAAGTGCGCAGCGCGACAACTGGGCTGGCAGAATGGGCAGTGCCCTTGAAAATAAATATATAAGAGATTAATAATTAATAATCAAAGAAAACTGATATAAGTAATTTCTCGTTTATGCATAGGACAACAACCGCCAAAAAGATGCATACTTTAGACACGTTTCGTTTAGTTCAAATTAAATTTACACGTAATTTGAACAGTACAAAGAACGCAGAAATAATTACAATTTCATTCGAGATTCTAGTGACTTAATTTGTGAGTCAAAACAATGATAACAGATTAACAGAAATTAAAAAAAAAAAAAAAAATAGAAATGACTTCAATTTGAAAATTGCACTAAAAAGTAAAAAAAATAATTAATTCTTTAAACAAATCGATGCGACTCTTAAGCATATTTTTTTAAGCCGGCGCAAAATCATCTAATTATCATTACTCCACGTGTTACTTAACATTGAAACTGTTGCTAACTCTGGGTCATTTCTATTTGTAATTGATTCATGATTACAAAAGATTTGTTTGTCATAATTTTGCACCGACTTCAAAAATTATGTTTAAAAGTTACCGATGTTGTTTACAGAATTAATTTATTTTTCACATTTTAGAGCAATTTTTTCCCCCAATATTTTTCTTTATTTCTTTTTTTTTAGTGTAAATACATTTTTCATATGAATACTCCATATTAAAAATAATAATGAACATATCAAATGCCACACCCACTTTGAGTGACTGTCAATGAAAAATAATCATTTGTTTGATAAATTGTGCTTTGAAACTGACTTGAAAAAGTCCAAAACAGACTTCAGTCTTAAAACAGACTGAATGAATTTAATTTTTGTTTCAGAGAAGATTTCACACAAACTCTTATTATAATTGCTTTTAATGTTGCTACTTAATGGTAAGAAGCTCATTTTAACAATGACTTTTATATTTATTACCATACCTAATAATTTTCTCAACAAAGAAATATCAAGGCAAGCCTTTCCAATTAAAAGAAAAATCTTTATTTTTCATTCATAACGTAGTTTCTAAAGGACAATTGTAGTCAAATTGATGTACGATATTCAAATTAGACCAAGCTCTATCGATTTTTGAAGAAAAATCAGTAAAATTGGTTCATTTAATCCAAAGTTATGTATGGAAGAACAAAAACAAAATGACTATTTCCGCCCATAACTTTTTCTATTATAATTATCGAATATGGTCAATCGAAGGTACCGGACCTATGGGAAAGCCCCCTAGGTCGATTTTTAAAAAAATCATGAAAATCGGTTCATCTGGTGAGAAGTTACAGATGGACAAACAAGCAAACAAAATAAAAGCGACGTGCATTCAGTGGCGGATCCACAGGACGGGCGATTGGGGTGAACGCCCCTCCCATCAAATGAGAACTAGGAAAGGAGCAATAGGAGCATAGCCCCTAAACAAATAAAACGAAAAAATAATAAAAAGTAAAGAAATCCACAAAAACAAAGAAAATTGAATCCTTATTTGAAAAATTTTACCTATCCACTAAAGGACTAACTAAAGGGAGATGGAAATTTTTGTAACTAGTGTGATTGAAATTCCCGTGCCCGGGGGAGGGCAGCAGTAAGGCCACGTGCTAACAGGATAAAGGAGTGAAGTAGAAAAATGTGATTGAAATACCGGTTAGCGGGAATGCACTGATGATTGGTTCTACCTTCTGTTTTGCCATATCAAGAATTGTTTACAGAGTTCCCTCTTGAAACGGAAAAAATAAATCAACAGATTATCATTAGATAATAAAGAACATATTCTTAGATTTTTAAAATTTGTGCTCTTTTAGACCCCTGACCTCTGGTTCCCTCATTTGCAATAATTAAGTTTCTGTTTTCTAACTTCTTTATCTAGGTATTTCTCATATTAATATGAGTATTTTCACGAAACTTTTATTTTATGAATTGAATCTGAATTGCTCACTTTATCAATCATTTGCTCTGATACGACATGGAAATAGAATATCATACAGGAATAATATTTATTTTCCGTTCCATGAAGGGAATGTGAAAGAAATGTCAAAATAGTAGGGAAAAATATGAAATTTCTTTTCTTTATTTGTAAATCACAATTAAACTGCTGAAAATTGGACTTTGAAACTAAATAACTGTTATACTCGAACATATTCGAGCATGTGTGCCGCGTATTTTATAATAAGCACGAATAATCCCCATTTTTTCAGGGGGAGGGGGCAATCATAAGGGTATCATAAACGTGATGCATATTGCATTAAAAACAACAAAATATTTTTATGTAGTTACAGAATATTATATTTCTCAAGTGGGATGGGGGGGGGGGGATCACCTCTTCTCACTTCCCTAAAGGACGGGCCTGGAATCGACCCTCCCAAATCGATTCTCTGGATCCGCCACTGCATACATTCGGCATGAATATACAGCCTCCTCCTTCCGGGAATTCGGTAATAAAATAAAATGCACAATTCTTACGCACTGCTTGATTTAACAAAGTTTATGCCCCTCCTTTCTCACATTGTTTGAGACGGACATCATTTTAACATCTATGTGTTAAAGTAACAAACAGCACTTTGAATAAGATTATTTCTTGAAAAACCGAAGTTTTGAAAAGAAGAGAGGAAAGGGGGGGGGGGGAGGGCGGAGCAGGCGATGTTTAATTTTAGCATCGTATAACTTTGAGAAATACAACTGAATGAGAGATGCACTTTCGTAACTTACGTTAATTTCTAATTGATTGCAATACATTATACTGATGATTCATTTCTGATAAAATGAAAGGTAACTCTCTGATCTCAATGTTCAATGATTTACATAGACATGTAGCGAAAGGGGGGGATGTTAGCACCCCCCCCCCCCCATCCCGAAATCGGAAGTGTCAATAAATTTTGGTTCTTTTATTCTTCACAATGTAGTTTTTATTACTCAGGCTTAGTTTTTTTATAGATAATAATTTTAATACATAGTTATTACTAATAAACTATTAATCGTTAATTAGACTTCATTTTATAATGATCTTATATTGGATGTGAAAATTCAATAGAAAATTAAAAGCGTCCATTCGGCGGACTACTGCTCTCTTAGTGATTTTTTCTATTTTTGCATATCCAGAAAGGGGGGCACGGGCCCGCCTACCGCCCCCCGCAAATCCCGAAATTTTTTTTTGGATACTGCCCAAAGTTTTGCTACACCTTTATACCTCTGATATTTTGTAGGTATTTGATCCTGGCACAGATAAGTACAGGGGAAGATGTAGATGTCCAGTCTAAGCAACACTCCCTCCTCCTAGGGAATTTGACGATCACCCCCAGAGCTCCAGCGTTTAAGCCCTATTACCAATTCTACTATGGTAATGTATATGTATGTACATGTAAGGACCCTCCACCCCCTCCTCAAGAGAAAATTCCGGTTGCGCCAAAGTCAGCCCCTTCCAGAAAAAAAAAATATCCTGCTAAGCAGTTCGTCATTTTTAGTTCGTTTTACTCAGTTCATTATTCATGAATGGCCAAGATTTTACAGTTTTTACTACACATATTGACAAACATCAAATTACAGATTACTTCTCAAGATTTTATCTTTTTTTCTCAATCACATACAATTCTCATTTTTTATGGAATAAAAGGACAGAGGAGGAAGTTCAAAGTGGAACTGAAAGATATTTGAAATTTCAAATTCTGTAGTCACGCATGTTAATGGTAATATATAAGACAACGGTTCCCAAACTTTTTCGACAACGGAACCCTTAACGGTTCACTTTTACTTTGAGGAACCCTCGTTAGTGTTCCAATTGAAAATCAAATTTAACGATCGGAACAAAGCTTATTTAAGGTGCTCTACCCCCTGCGGGAAATAACTTTTGAAACTATTTATTTTGAATTGAAGGTTTTAGTATTGTAAAATTCTAATTTGGAACGCTCCCTTCATGTTTATCTTGCTCCTCCTTGCCACCCTCCACTCCCCGAAAAAAAAGTCAATTAAAAATCCCCTGGATTTCGAAGTTAACTAAAAAGGTTGAAAAATGGTAACCATTTGTTATCCTTCTGAATTACCTTTGTAACTTATTTTTAAGTCATTAGGCTGTTATGAAAGGCACTTTTGCAATTGAAAATAAGAATAATTGCAAAATTTTTGTAAATTATTACGTCACTGTAGGATTAGTAATGACTGTAAAGGCAGGAGGTTTTATCTCCGATAGTTGAATACATAGACCTGGAGTAGCGTCAAATCTAGATCTGAATTTGTGTTTAAATATGCACAGACCAAAAATTTCGATTTTTTGTTTCGATATGTTACTGGTAACTTGGTAAAATGAAATGCTGTGTTCCACCGATAAAATCATATTTTGAATATCATTTCTGTTGAAAACGGAAAAACTCAACTAATGCACTGTTCGAGCACAGTCATTGAAGCGTTGATTTGAAAGTTGAGCGTTGAGTTGAAGCATTGCCCAGCAGAAAAATTTAATTTTTAAGTGCAAAAATCATAAACAGGAAACAAATGAGACATGACTGTGCACACAAACTGCAAACTTTTGTGAACCATTAATATTCACAAGAGGCATTTGATTATAAAAACAATTTTTTTCCAATGCCATCATCAATACACCAGTTTGTTGTTTGCTAAACGTAGCTGGCACGGTGGCGTCGTGGAAGGTGCGGGCATCGCACGCTTGAGATCGTGGGTTCAAACTAGGGATGTAACGAATATTCGGCCACTATTCGGTATTCGGCTTATTCGGCCCTTTGGCCGAATAATCGGCCAGGCCGAATAGTTATTTCCTTACCCAGCCGAATAAGGTCAAATTCGGCCTGGCCGAATATTGATGGACTATTCGACTGAATAGTTCTGCTGCAGTAGAAATGAAAAAAAAAATAAAGAAATTAGTAGATTTTAAATATTTAAAATTGTTTTGTAATTATTGCAAAAGAATACATTAGTATATAGTTTTAAAAAATAAAAATAATTTAGAAAAAAACTACTTTTTTTAAACCTTGTTTTAGGCTTGTTGACAGAGCAAAAACAGGTTTTATACTTGTAATATTGTATTTTGTATTTAGCATTTGCCCCAAAAGGTGGTAATATTTAATTATGATGGCGAATATGATAAATTAATTTTTTTATTATTAACAAAGTGGAAGTCAGACTTTGTTTAGGTAGACTGATTTATTATGAATATTGGGTAAGAGAGAAATGTGGAAAAGCCTAGAATATATCATGAATATTTAGATAGCATAAGTTATTGGGGTTTTTGAAGACAAAAATATATTCCAGTTAAGTGCATTAAGTTTTAATTGATCTTTTAAAAATAGGTATGTAAAAAACCCCATAAAATAAAAAATATTAACTTTTGTAACTTTAAAAATATCTTCATAAAACAGTTTTAAGCAAGGTAAAAGTTCCTCAAGCAATAGTAGTTCCTTCATTTGAATTAAACAATTAGTAAAATAATGCTAATGCTTACTACCGTAAAAACTGTCATTTCTATTCCGCTTGTGGGTAAAGTTCTTAATTTTATTACATTCAAAACAATAGAGAAAAAAGAATAATTTGAAATAGTTTTAAATTCTTAACAAACAGAATTAAATCATACATCATAGATTGTGTGCAATTGGTGTTTAACTTTGTGAATAATTTTCAATTTGATAAATACTTTCTATTACAACGATTTTCCACAAATTTTAATATTCGGCCGCCGAGTATTCGGTAGTAATACATTGGCCGAATATTCGGCTTCGGCCTATTGTGCCTAAAAGAATCTAGCGAATATTCGGCTTCGGCCTGGAAGAAATGGCCGAATAATCGGTATTCCTGCCAAATCACAATTCGTTACATCCCTAGTTCAAACCCGACCAATTCGGTGGATTCTCAAGATGCGGAAAATTGTCTGCCCATAAAGAACCCTTGAGTATCTATTTTGCTTGGATGCTCTTTTCTAAATTAAATTTCTAGTGCAGTTTCACATCTTAAGTGCTTCACCTTCCAGTGAAGAAACTAGGCGTCAAAACGCATGTGGCAATGGCATCCGCCCATTGTGGTGCAACTTCAAAGAATGGATCTCAATTTCTGGGGAATGCACTTTTCTCCATCGGACACCCTTGCACCTTTTATCCGAAGCCTTTAGGTAGTGGGGAATGCACTAGCCTTGCAAAGGTCAATGACCAGTACGTAACCTATGTAGAAAGGAAAAGAAAAATCTACTAAACCGTACTCTTCGATTCCTTTCGGGGATCATGTCAAAAGTATTACAAAACCAGCTAAATTGCCTTCTTTGTTCATTAATCATTATCATCGAATATAATTGTCAACCTTATATCATCAAACGATGTATAGCCTTTTTGAACCTCCCCCCCCCCCCCAATATAATTTTAGCGTGGTCTAAATCAGAGCAACGAGTCATTTTACAATTTTTACATAAATTAAGTAATTTAAAAAATTCTCTAAACAGTTTTTTTTTCCCTTATTTTGCTTCCTTCAAATGATTTTTTTATTTTCAGAAACAGAATTAACTATCACATTCAGGCTAACTTTCAGCGCGAAAGATTTTCTGAACATAATTTTATACAATAACTAATTGCCAAAGGATGCCCCTGCCATCCTTCTGCGGAACCCTAATGCTCCGTGGAACACACTTTGGGAAACGCTGATACTATAATGTATGGTAATAAGTATAAAATATGGTTAAAAAGAGCTTCTTGCCACTAAGTAGTAATATTAAAAGCAATTATAATAAGAGTATGAGTGAAGCCCTCAGTGAAATAAAAATTAAACTCATTCAGTCTGTTTTAAGACTGAAGGCTGTTCTGGACTTTTTAAAATCAGTTTCAAAACGCAATTTATCATACAAATGATTATTTTTTAGAGACAGAAACTCAAAGTGAGTGTGGCAGTTGATAAGTTGATTATTATTTTGAAAATAGAGTATTCATATGAAAAATGTATTTACACTAAAAAGAATAGAATGAAAAAAAAGGGGGGGGGGGGGAATTGCGCTAAAAAGTGAAAAATAAATTAATTCTTTAAACAACATCGGTAACTTTTAAACATAATTTTTTAAGTAGGCGCAAAATTATGATCAATAAAGTCTTTTATAATAATCGTGAATCAATTACAAATAGAAATGACTCAGAGTTTGCAAAAGTTTCAATGTAAAGTAACACATGGCGTAATAATAATTAGATAATTTGGCGCCGGCTTCATAAATTATATTTAAAAGTCTTATCGATGTTGTTAAAAGAATGAATTTATTGTTCACTTTTTAGCGCAATTTTAAGTCTGCTTTATTTATTTATTTATTTTTCCAAATTGTTCTAAATTTATATGCATTTTTTCAAAATAATAATGCCAATGAAGTTTTGCAGGAATGTACGAAAATAGTCCACACGCAACACGTGTTCTAAGGTTGGCGCAATTTTCTCCTCAATGTAGAAAGTTGTAAACTTCAAAGAAATAAGAATCCATGAGAAGCTGAAGTAATTCATTCAAAAATGCATTCATTTGATTAAAAATAGGAAGTTACATTTAAAGTCATCTTGAAATGGCCACCATTTATGGTAATTCATGTATGACAGTGGTCGGCACACTTTAGAAACTAAAGAGCCAATTTCACCGTTTAATGAGACAGGAAAGATTTTGAAAGAGCTATAATTACACGTTAATTGTTGCATAATAATTCATGATGCTTGATGCAATAAAATTAATATATAATTGGGGTGATAGTATTTTAGTTTGTATGGTATTCGAGGAGGTATCCGGACATAAGGTTCAAAACCAAAAGAGGGAGGACTAGGAGCGTTATTTTGATATTATCCTCCTGGGGCTTATAATTACATAAGTTCATATTTAGTGACAATAATTTAAGTCCCTGTGCTCTCCAAAATACATATCATAGGTATATTTTGTTGCTTCATGGCGAAACTTATACTAGTGCCGGGCTTGGGAGCACGGACATAATATCAATAATATAAAAATAACAGTAATAACAATTAAAAAAGTATTTAAAAAAATGTAAAAATAATTTTTTTAAGGGTAGGAGAATAAACAAAAGTGATGAAATTCAAACATTAATCGGTGAAGTTTAGATTTTTTGAATTATCCCGTATTTATTTATCTGTTATTTTTGGGAGCTCGCAGAGTTTTTGTATGTTACCATTGACAAAAAAATAAAAATGAAGGAGACGTGTCGGAACGCCAGAATATCCTCCTCCCTCCCTCCTCCAAGCAGTAAACTTCTCATGCAAAAAGGAAGTAGACTGCCCTCAAGCCAAATTCCGAAACTTGCCCCTCTCCGCTCCCTACTTCATCACCGCCGACTGATTGAAATGGGGGTCATCTCCACGCTATTTTCCAAAACTTATTTCCGTGGATCAGTCAGTCGTTGGTTATGAAGTTGTATACATGTGTTTCAAGGGGCTAATAAAGCCCTATATGGAAAAAGGAATTCCTTGTTACCTTGAAACATCTGTATACTGAATACATTTTTTTTTTTTTGTTCCTTCTCCTGAGCTGTAAACATTGTTTTTCTATTTTGTATAAAAGAATAGTTCATTTACAAAAGAAATAAGAGCTACGTAATATAAAAAACATCATTCGAAATTCAGTATATTTAAATTCCATGAATTTATAAACCATGAATTACTACTACAGCATTTTACTCTAAATTTGCTATACCACTTCCTCAGAGAAAATGAAGCAAACAAATGTTCTATATAAAACAAACAATGAGCTGTACACATAATTAATTAATACATAGTTTCAAGCAAGAACATTGCACTTAAAAAGAAAAGAAAAGAAAAAAAGCTGTCTAGACTCTAGACTTCTCCCTCTTGCCCAGGGAGGTAATCTCTCCCCCCCCCCCCAATCTATTATGATTAAGCTTTTTAACAGTAGACTGATGATTTATCACTTGTATATATTATAAATGCAGATTAAAACTGAAATGTTTCTACATGCATTTATAGAAACATTTCAGTTTAGCTCAGAAAACTAGTTAATGCTTCTTTTAAAAAGTTAAATTATTTCTTATGTAGTTTTGAAAAATTTTAATGTTGTTCCCATACAGCCAAACTCGTTCAATTTATATCCATATGACGTATTCTGAACCTAGTTGGCTCGTCCATGGATGTGCAGTTTATGTGCAGCGGCTGTACATAGAACGTATTTTCGACCTCTTTTGTTACACCAGCGACCACCCATAGGACGTGCATTTGACGTAGAATGGAGATCGATCGGACGTGCACTGAGAGCGTAAAGCAGACGTCGAATATTTCATTGAATAGGACCTCATTATATATTTACTTGTATTATTATTCTTGAGCACAAAACTACGAAATAAATTAATTTTTCTACCCTTGCGAACAACAAAATATTTGTTGCTGCTATTCAATTTTAAATAGAATTAATGTTGAAGCAAAAATAATACTATACCTATGTTAGAATCCATATTCCTCATCGATTGTTATTAAACTAATGTTTTTATGAATTCCAATCCATTCTTACCAATTTTTCTACCAACAAGATCATTCACAGGGGAGAATTTTAATAGCAAACTCTGACTCTGAGCAAATGATCCAATTAGTGATGTAAAAGTAAGAAGGAAATTTGTCCATTTATAAATGCTCTTTCTTCTGAAAATTAGCAAGAAAATAAAAGTACAGTACAAAACCATTGTATATTTAACAATCTTAAGTATGATTTTGAAGGCTTTACATAGCTATTTAAAAAATAAGACATTTTCAGTAGTAAATGGAACACATATTAAAATTAAATAGAAAAGGATACTTTTCTCCAAATTGAATGTTCTTTTAAAATATGTATTAGAGCATTACACTTTGCCGGGGGGGGGGGGATGCACATTAAACTAATTGTGGATATGTGGAAAATGAATAAATTGTTGTAAATGAATAAAAAGTTGATTTATTGCTATAAGTATTTAAACTAATAATCAACGTATAATTTTAAAAAATAGATCAGTAAGATGTTCAGCAATAAAAAGTTGATTTATTTCTGTATTTAAACTAATGATCAACATATGATTTAAAAAAATTGTAATATTAGTAATCCTACCAATGAGAAAAATTTAACTTAAAAATAAACTAATTTTTTTAAAGAAGTGATAATTATTAAAAATTGCAATTACGTCATTTTTTAAATAGAAATAAAAGAACTATATCACATATGAATTATTAAAAACAGCATATTATATACTATACATGAATGAACAATATCACATATAAGTTATTAAAAACAGCATATTATACTATACTTGACTTGCGTTCGAGAAAAAATTATAAACATTACGATTAAAATGCACCGATTAATGATGAAATAACTTACTGTGCAACTAAAAGCTTCAAACATTTTATTCATCTTCTTTCATTTCTTCGGTAACTTAGGATAAATGATCGATGATTTTCACAGCAAGCACCATGTTTCCAATTTTCAACTAATATTAGCACGTGCGTAGTACACAGCAGCTGCCACGGCATTTTCTTCTCAGCGTGAAAATATCCCATTGTATATTAACAAAATAGAAAAGTGAAGCACATAAGTCTGAAAAAAAGCTAATTTACTTACATTTTACACAGATAAAACTAATGCTGAACCCAAATCGTACGTTGTCAGCTACATATCAAGCGAAGCACAAAATGGCGTACGATCCGATCCGATTTCTTGATTCTTGATGCTTTGCATGAAAGTGTGGCGCTACTATCGCTTTTGTCCCTGAATAGAGCTTAAAAGTACGTCAAAAACATGTCAAAAAGGGACAAAAACTGGCTCATCCCTTTTACGTGCAGAAAAGACGTAATGTTGACATCCATCATGGTTTATTCCAGTTGATGCTCTGATTCGACCTCATATTGACGTCTTTCTTGGCTGCAAGACGTCATATGGATGAAATGGCTGTATTCTGGATGGTAATTGGCGGTCACTGGTTGTATGGGTTATTGGTATATTTCATTCAACATTCAACAAAAAAAAAAATATTTTCATCAGAAACTTTTCATTACGCGAGATCCAGTGCCCCCCCCCCCCTGAAATCCGATACTGCGGCAGATCTATTACAAACTGCGCCATTGATTTGGGGGGGGGGAGGGCGATGTGCTTTCTTGGGAGGTGTGTGCCACCGTGCTTAGGGGGGGGGGGGCACTAATGCAAAAGTTGCTTTTCATTTCCCAATTTTGTACAAAAGAATGGTTCACCAATTACAAGTTAGTACATAATATAAGAAATTCATTCGATCTCAGTATATTTATTAGATAAAAAATGTAAAACCATTATTTATTTATTAGCAGATTACTATATTTTATTTCAAATTCGCTGTAGATGAAAAAAAATAAACAGATATGTGTAAAATAAACAATGTAGCTATAAAACTTTTAATAATATATTAATAGTATAGATAATTACAAGAACATTATATTAAAAAAAAGGTTCTCTAGCCATTACCCCCTCTCCCCCCCCCCTGCAGCCTGGATTAGGATTTAGATTTTAATAATATATATTTAGAAGAAGAACATTATGTTAAAAAGAAAGGCTCTCTAGCCATTACCCCCTCCCCCCCCTGCAGCCTGGATTATGATTTAGATTTTTAATTATACATTATAAAAAGACATATTAAAAATATGTTTTGATTTAAAAGTTAAATTAATTCATTTCATGAGTTATCCATAAATGATAATATTTCAATGTTGTTCAGTAGTTATATTTTTTGTAAAATTTAAGTTAAAATTAATTGTTTTCGCCACCAACTTTTCATTAAGATTAAGTGAACTCTTCTATTGAAGTACGCATGCATTTAACTTTTAGCTGTCTTCAACTGCAGCAGCGCGAAAAAACGTGAATTGCCATAGCAAAAGGGGGAAGGATAAAAAAATATACCATATACATGTTTTTTAAAATCGCTTTTAGTTTAAAGTTTGTCGATAAAAGAGCCAACATAGTAACCCCACGCAAAGCTGATCATCCAATCAGATGTGTAGTATCAGTGGATTTTTCCTGCATTGAAAGTCGCGTCATTAAAATGGCGTCTGCATGAAAAAATAAAAGCAAAAATATTATTTACTAGAATCAGTGGTGTAGTCGAGGGGGGACGTAGTCCCGCTACCTTTTTAGTTTGATGCAAGCGTCCCCCCACATTTTTTAAATTTAAACATAAGCGTCCCCTCACTTTTGATTTCAATTACTTATCTTCGTATACATAAGCGTCCCCCCAGCTTTCTTTTCAGGACTACACCACTGACTAGAATTAGAGTCCCTGTATGAGAATGTATCCCTTTGTGCTTATAAATGAAATGTGGATTTATTCTGTGTAACTGATTTATTTGATGATTATTGTGAGGGATATATTTGATTAATAACTATTCTTTTATGAAATGCTATCAACCGCAATATTTTCTGCATTTGCGCTTGTTACCATAGCAACACGTTCATCAAAGGCAACGGTAGCAATGGCTTGCTGAAGTTCAGATGGCGATTCATACAAAAGAACAACTATAATTTTTAACTTAACGAGAACCAGTTCGTTGTTTGTTACCTAACATTGAAAATGCCTGTAAGTTTCAATACTTGTTATAATCTGTCTTTCGCATAAGTATTTTATTTTTAGGAGCACAAATGAGAAAACATCGGATTTAACTTTTCTATGTAGTTGCAAAGATTTCGGGCAACTTTTCGTTGTATTTAAACTATATTCTGGTTTATATGTTTAATTTTTTCCTAAAAATTTATCCTATTAACACTAAGTAGATTTATTAATAAAATAATTGTATGCACCGTAGGTTGAATATTTTTATCTGGCATTCTTTAAAATTAATTTTGTTGAATGTATTGCATTTTACACACAGACATGCAATGTGTATCTTTGTTTAGATTATATATTTTATTATTATTCATTCCAATGTGAAGAACTTTTTTTTCTGATTTTTTGTGAAAGCATCAAATAATAATATTTTATTTATATTGAATTCCTATCAGAGTATCACCACAAATGTAAATCTATTACAATTTCCCTTTTAAAATTATTAACTACTACAGTGAAACCTGTTTAAAACGGAATGCTAAGGGACCGCGAAAATATTCCGTATTAGACAGGTTTCCGTCTCAGAGAGGGGATATACTTTTCAAAAAAGTAAAAGTAAATATTTTTCTTACCTATATAGGAAACATGGATACTCCTTGAAAGAAAGTAGCAGTTATCCGAACAAATGAAAAGATTTTGTTATGAAGTATATCAAAAAATTACTTTTTAAAATAGTCATACATTGTTTTCTGCATTAATGGTGTGCATGCAATCTGGTGTTCAACACCTATTTTGGCATTAGCTATACAATTTAAAAGTTCTGCATCGCCTTTGAAGGCAGAAAATTCGTACAGATTTTGTAAACTCTGCATTACTTCTGGATAAGTCTTAATTACGATATTTTCGGTCTTGCCAATTTCCTCTTCTTCATCACTACTTATATTAATATCCCAAGCTTGGGGACTTAAAACAACTTTCTCGATCTCACTATATGGTGTTTCAGTTGCTAGTTTATCATCTAATGTCGCAAAATCTAATGCTTTCATTTTTATATCCCCTTCATCCAGCATTTCTTGAAGAGAATCGATGTCTAAGTTGCATGAAGCTTCGTCAACGAAACTTTTCCCTGGAAAGTTTGCTTTTTCGAAGCAGAGCTTTATGGTTTGACCAGTAACTTTTTGCCAAGCCTTTCCGAGCCACATAAGGGCGTCCAAAACATTTATTTCACTAGTTCGGAGGAATTAGAAGCACTTTTCATATTTGCTACCAGTGATTGCATCATTAAGCTTCTATATAAAGTTTTTATATTTCTTATTATCCCTTGGTCCATGGGTTGGGTAACGCTTGTAGTGTCTGCTGGAAACCAGGCCAATTTCACATTGGACAGTTCTATACGTGGATGACATGTCGCATTATCTAAAAACAGCAAAACGTTTCTTTTATCTTTTTTCATTCTGGAATTGAAGCTAACTAGCCATTCCTCCATGATTTTCGCGGTCATCCAAGCTTTTTTGTTTGATCTCCACTCAACGGGCAATTTTTTTAATTCCAAGTTTTTGAAGCAGCGAGGTTTAGCTGCCTTTCCTATGACTAATGGTCTTTCTTTTCCCACCGTCATAAACGCACAAAGAAATACAGTTAAGCGTTCCTTGGAATTTTTACCACCCGCACAATGTTCGTTTTTTAAGCACAAAGTTTTGCTAGGCAAAGCTCGGAAGAATAATCCCGTTTCGTCACCATTTGCAATGTGTTTCAGTTCGTACCCTTCAATTATTTTAAGCAATTTTTCCTCCCAGCTGCTTACAGTTTCTGGATCAATGTCAGCAGCTTCCCCACAAATTTCTTTAAACTTAATCGCATGCCTTTTCCTAAAACTTTCCAACCATCCGTTTGAAGCACAAAATTCTTCTTTCCCAAGTCCTTTTGCAATTTGTTTTGCTTGAGCTTGGATCATAGGACCTGAAATTGGTAAGTTTCGCAACCTGGCATCGACAAACCATTCCCAAACCATTTCATTCACTTCCTCATTTCCAGTCTTACGCATTTTCTCTTCATTTCTCCATTTCCCTTTAACCAGTCTTCTTTAATTTCATCTTTCTTTTTCATGATCTCATAAATTTGCGTCTTTCCTATGTTAAATTTTTCGGTTATCTGGATTACGCTTAAATTTTATTTCTGTTTTGCTTCTATAACTTTCATTTTTTCATCTAAACTTAGCACATGCTTCTTACGAACGGTCACCATTTCTCCACCAACGTTGTCACGAGTACTGCCAAATGGTCTATGAACAGAAACAGACGAACGCGATCCATCCGCAGCCTTCGTATCTCTTGTAAAGGACTAATAAGGAAGCCCCTGCACAGAGCAATAGGAATGTAAGCAGGAGGGTCAGGGGGGGGGGAATCATTGTGGAATTCGTCTTGTGGTTTTAGGCTCCTGATAACACCGTCTTTCGTATTCTCCCCCATTCCATTTCCGGGAACAATAGTTTAGTCAAAAGAGTAACACAAAGGAAACATACCCTCTCCCCACACAGAACAGACACAGCGAGTTCTGATAATACAAGGTCAAGTAACTGAAAATAATTCCTAACAAAAGAATAAAAAAGAGTTAAAATCCCATGAGTGGGAATTCACCTAGGAAAAAACTGAATGTTGCAGTTCGTCTGGACAGGTTTTCTGTCCAAAACATGGACAAATATGGAGTTCGTTTCCACATTCAGCAGTTTCCGTTTCATGCAGGATATTTTACATTAAAAATAATTAATAATTGCCGGGACTATTTTATTTTTTCGTTGAAGACAGGTTTCCGTTTCATAGGGTGTCCGTCCTGGGCAGGTTTCACTGTACTATGTTTGGCAAAAATTTAACGGAGCAGTGTTGGGTTGGGTGATCTAACAAAGGGGCCTTGCAATAAATATGTGAGCCATGTTTGCGGAGGGGGTGGGGGTCTCAGGTACAAATGTAAAAAAGTGGAGAGGGGGGACTTTTGAGTTAAAATTAAACGCTAAGGTCCTTCCTTGATTACTAGTAAAAAATGTTTGTTTCTTTATTTATTTATTCTGTTAGCACTGATTTCTATGAAAAATATTCTTTCTCTCTCCCCCTTTTAGACTTATTAATTTACATTAAGAAGTTAATAAAGAACTTTTAGTTTTTATGCATGAATTTCTTTGATTTAAAGATCAAAGCCATTATTGTAGAATGATCAGTTGCAGACAGTTTGATTCATCAAAAAATTTATTGAGAGTTGATGTAGGTACCCCAATTTTTAAATTGAGGTGAAATATTCTTTTGTGTGAAAGCTTCGTTATATACCTGTGAAAGCTTGTATTTGTTGGTAGTTTTGCCAGCATTTAATGTCAACCTATTGTTCCACATTACAAAAATAGGCTTTGGACATACTATTATTTATGTCTTGAAAGAATTTTAAGATATTTCAGTTGAAATAATAAATTATTATACTAGTACAAAATAAATCTCTGTTTATTAAGTATACATTTTTTATATTATATAAAAAAATGTATTCTTAATAAACAGAGAACAACAGGAAGCAGAAGAGAAAGCTTATATTTCGGGACTAAATTTGTTATAATTTCTTGAATATATACTAATAAGTTGACTGGACCATTATAATTTTTTGAGTATATACAAATTTCTTGAATATATAAAGAGATTGCAAATGTCACATGAAATGTTTACTACAGCTTAATCATTTTTACTATTTAGATGTTTCATCAAAAATACCAGTTTTGATGCCCTTATCATCCCCTGATCAGTTTCTTAATATTGAGTGCATCATTCCAGGATTCACACTGGGGAAAAATACAAGGTGGGATTTTCCTCCTTGACCAAAATTTTAAGTGGGATTTTTAAAGTTTAAGCCCAAAAAAAATTTTTCTTGAGTGGGATTTCAAAAAATATTGCGGGAATCGCGCGATCACGCGGCCTAGCGTGAACTCTGCATTCCAACAGTAGAAAAAATCCTTTCCGAAGGTACTGTTGATGCTTTTGCTGTAGTCAGAATGTCCAAAAACTTAGTTATCTCTGATAAAATGTCATTCTTTGACACCTTAACGAAGCTATTCCATCCTTAATGATCAGACATTGTCTTGACTACTTTCAAATCAACGAAGACATTTTCTTTGGAAAAAGGCTCCCATCTCCCCATAAATTTCAGCGTCATTGATAAAAATTCTGATACACATCGCTGTTTGATGAAGTCTAGGCCCTTATTGGTCTCTTCAGTTGTCATATCTATTTCTTCATTTGCAATTATCAGCATATAAGGAGTTAAAACTCTAATGAATTACTTGAACCCATAATATACAGTGAAACCCCAATTTTACGTTTCTCAAGGGACTGGGCAACAAAAACGTAAAATACGGGAAAAACGTAAAATACGGGAAATACATAAAATACGGGAAATACATAGATGCAAAAATCAAACAGAAAAAAACTAAAGGTAGTAAATATGACTCTTTCAAAAGGTATAATATCTATATTTTACGAAAAGAACATTATTATACATACCATTTTAAGATAATTTTAACACATTTAGATGCGATTCTTGGCGTTTAGGTTGAAAATAATCCGTAATAGTGGATTGTTTTTTAGTCATTGAGTTCAAAGTGAATGCAGCATCTTCTAGGATTGAAATACGTTGCAAGTTTTTTTCCTGGTCTTTATAAGAAAGAAAATAGTCTTTCACTATTTGTAAGCTCTTCATTGCAATAGTGAAAGAAGGGACGGGCTGTGCTTCCGTTTCTTTTTTTTTATCTTCATTGGCTGACGAAAAGTACAGACGGAAAAATATTGCTTATTTTAGAATTTTTTTTTTTTTTACTTTCCAGGGAAAACGTAAAATGCGGGAAATTTCATACACAACAAACTTACAATCCGGGTTAAATTAACATTATTAGTATATGGAAAAACTGGGACCTTATGAAAAAAACGTAAAATGCGGGGAAAACGTAGATTCGGGGGACGTAGAATCGGGGTTTCACTGTATTATAAAATGTATAATTAAAAAACATCTATATTTAATAATTTGAATAAAGCTGATATAAGTAGTGTTTTTTTTTTAAATCATAAATCGGTATTTTTTCTAAAAAATCATAAAAATCAGTATTTTTTCTAAAAAGGAAATCATAAAAATCGGTATTTTTTCTAAAAAGAAAATAATAAAGAATCAGTATTTTCTTCTCTAAAAAATCCTAAAAATCAGTATTTTTTCTAAAAAAATCAAAAACTGATTTAAATCACTGATTTCATTCAATTGATTTAAATCACGACAACCCTCTTTCAAACGCAAAGTCGTGCAGTGTGCAAAAGAAATTGGAAATTCCTGCATCAAGGCTTGATTTAACTACATTTAGGTGTAGGAATTTATTCTTAAAGCTCATTTTTTTCTAAAGACCTACTATTTTTATGTCCCCTCGTATAATTCACACCTGTAAATATTAATCTCATTTTTTGTATCAAAAGTGCTTGTTATGTGTGTGGCATAATATGGGTATATTGTGAAAAAAAAAGTTATAAAAGTACTTAAGTAGTTGAGTAAATGAACAAAGTGAAGTAGTATTTACATGTCTAGGTTTGAAAAAATAAAGAAAATAAAATAAAGTTGTAGCATTTTGCATTCATTAAACTACATTTTGTTTTTTGATGAACTCACATTAACTTGTACTTAGAAGAATGTAATAATATAATATAATTAGTTCTTTTCTCGTAGGTGGAAGCTCCTGAGGCTGAAAACATAAAAGTTGTTGTAAGATGTCGTCCAATGAATGATGTTGAAATTGCTGCTAAGTACAAAAGTATTGTTGAGGTAAATTGGATTATTACACTCTCAAATATCTTGTGCAATAAATAAATATTTATATAGTATATATATATATATATATATACAGGGTGCGTAGCGGTGCTTACAAGTGCTTATATTTGAAAATAAAATATAAGGGCCCTTATAAGTGCTTACTTTTCCTTAAAATATTCATTTTCTTAAAAAAATTACAAATGTTTAGTTTCCCCCCTAGCAGAAATCGAACATAAGTTTACTCATCGGATGCATAAAATGGCGTTCCGATTGCAAACCAGCTGGCCCAGATCGCCATTCATACTCAAAATGTGAAAACATTTGACTATGAGTGAGGAAAATACAGTCGACGCTCGTTATAACGACCACGCATTATAAAGACCATTCCATTATAACGACCAGTGATAAAAGCCCCAACTTTCTTCCTATGAACTCTATGTTAATTTGCTTTCGGTATAACGACTGTTCTGTATCGCCCAATCCAATACAGCGACCGCATTCAACGGACACTATTTCCGGTATTTTTCCAAAAAGAACATGTTTCTAAATTTGTAACTTGAAATGACCTTGATTATAGTTTACTGACAAGCTGCATGCAGCCTTCAGTGTTCAGTCAGTCCAACTTTGACAGGGAGAGGGGATTACCACTCACCATAGTATGGAAAGAATAGAGAGGGGGAGAGAGCACGTGGACTTCACGGATTTTAGGAAAAGGGGTTGACAGATGTATTGGTAGTTTTTGTCATTTGAATCACGTGTTTTCCCAAGGGTCGATTCTCCGAAATACGAGGAGTCTTGCTGTCCGTGACTGGTGGTGTCATGTCAGCTCAGAAGTTCTGCTTCCAGAAATGTGAATGAGAGGGTTCGAGAAAAATTAACCTGCTCTTCAACCTGAATGTTGACAGGTTCCAGGTCACGTGCCTTGGATTAGTTATCCTCTGGGGGAAGGAGCGAAAAAAGAATAAGGTTCTTCAGTGAAATGCATACTGCAAACAGGAGTTGCATTTTCGCTATTGAACGAGATGGCAGGTTCAAACAAGCGCAATGCGATATGTCTAGATACTAAAATTAAAATCTTAAATGAAGTTGATAAAAAAGTTTTAAAAAAATGCGAAATTGCTAGAGTTTTCAAAATTCCCAAAAGCACCTTATTTGGCATTATTAACAACCGGGACTCAATTTTAAGAAAAGAAGAAATTAGAGTCAAATCTTCTAGAAATCGGTCCCGTGAAGGGAAATTTCAGAAGATCGAAGAAGGTTTATATGAATGGTTGAAAATAATGCGATCAAAAAATGTCCCAATAGATGGAAATTTGCTGAAGTCAAAAGCTCTAACTTTTGCTCAAAAAATGGACATTGACGAAACTGTGTTCAAAGCTTCGGACGGATGGTTGCAAAAATTTAAAACCAGACATGGTCTTTCATTCCGGAAGCTTTGTGGCGAAAGTGGTTCTGTGAATGAAGAAGCAGTGGACACATGGAAAAAAGAAAAGCTGGAAGAAATTATCAAAAATTATACTCCAGAGGATATTTTTAACGCAGATGAGACTGGACTGTTTTTCATGATGAAACCTGATAAATCTTTCGTTTTAAAAAACGAAACTGCGAGTGGAGGGAAAGAAGCCAAGCAAAGACTAACAGTTCTCTTATGCTCAAATATGTCTGGTACTGAAAAACTTCCACTCTTAGTGATCGGAAAATCAAAAAAGCCGAGATGTTTTAAAGGACTCAAAACCTTACCTGTCACGTACAAAAACAACTCCAAATCGTGGATGACATCTGTCATTTTTGAGGAATGGCTACGTTGCTTGGATAAGCAAATGACAATTCAAGGTAGAAAAATTATTCTTGTAATTAATAACTGCATGGCTCATCCCAAACTAAATGGGTTGAAATCAATCACCGTGGAATATTTTCCACCTAATGTCACATCTGTTCTTCAGCCACTAGACCAAGGGGTCATTATGAGTTTTAAACGCAATTATAGGAAGTTACTACTGCGAAGAGTTGTTTCTGCACTCGACGAAGATCAAGATTACAAAGTTGATGTCCTAACAGCTTTGCATCTCTCTAAAGCAGCATGGAATGACGTCTCAGAAAAAACCATCAAGAATTGCTTCCATCATGCTGGTTTTAAAAAGCAAGAGGAAAGGGAATCTACTGCTGAAATAATTAGTCCGGCAATCGAAGATGAAAATTTCGTTGAAGAAGAGGAAATGCTGCAAGAAATTTCTCAGAAAATGAACATGGATGCAACGTTGAACTTTGACGATTACACTAAAATCGATAATGACTTGGAATGTGTCGAGCATCTGTCAGAAGATGAACTAATTTCCCGTTATTGTGGACAGGAAGAAATTGATGCATCATCATCAGATGAAGAAGAGGAAGAAATTGTAACAAAAACTCCTAGCATAAAAAATGTGTCTAATGCTATCGAGACTTTAAAATGTTTTTTTGAAAGGCAAGAAAATACAGAACACTATTTGTCATCAATAACTGAAATGGAAAATTATGTTTTGCAAAAATCACATGTGCTAAAAAGGCAAACAACCATTTCTGATTTTTTCTTCCGAAAATGAATGATTTGCAAGTATGTAATTTTTTCCTTATATTTTCTACTTTAAAATCTGTTTAACATTTTATTATAACATATTGCACTGATAATTTTTTTTAAATTCCAATGATAAAATATAATTTGAGCATTTTGTTGGAATCTTTGAAAAATTGGCAATTTTAATGGAATTACTATACTGCATGATGCATGCATATACATTTTTAAATTCTACCTCTTATAGCGACCACCCGTTATAAGGACCTTTTTTTGTGGAACGGAGATGGTCGTTATATCGAGCGTCGACTCTATTGCCAATTTGGCGTAAAAAACGCGTGTCAGCGCCGATGCTTCCGAGAATCCGCCATTTTTGGTTCTATAAATCCGCCATTTTTGGTCGTGTTCCAAAATTCTGCATAGCGTTGGTGCCGAGCTTGCCAAATTTGAGGCTCGGTACTGCGTTCTTGCCTAATCCACTGTTTTAACGGGAGACTCCTGTTTTTTGCTTCCGTGTCCCGATCTCCCGTTTAACTCAATTTTCTCCCGTTTTTTGTAATTTTCGCTTTAAAATAAATCAATGAAGCTTCAATATTTTCTTGCTCAATAGACGGCGCTCGTAATCGTAGTTACTCACCGAGTAGTTTTCATGTGATTTTCCCGTATTTTGCCAAAATTCGGTATTTTTGAAAAGTCAAAATTTCGGTTCCGCGAATATTCGTAATTTTGGAAACATTTTTCTTCTTTAAATTAGAAAATCTTGAAGTAGCATGCGTAGATACTTGCTTTACGAAACTTTTAGAAATCAGCAGTAAAACTTCCGCATTTTGTCTTTGATATGCTTTCAAGGGTCAGTCTCGATTTTTTTTTGAAATCCGATTGCATCCGCTTCGGTAAAAGTCCCTAGTTTTTGTGTACTATCTCATTCCATCTCTTGGACATCAATAACTTCTGGTTTACCATTATTTTTATTATTTTTTACTATTTAGCCTCTGTAGTAGAGGATTTGCACTTCTCATTTTGCCACACCCACTCGAAATTTCAGTGAAAAATTTTAGCCTTTTTTTAAAATTTTAGTGATTCTATTAGTTATAACTATTAATATTGCATCCTTATTAATTATCTTGTTTTAAAAATATTTTTTGCATATAGAATTAAATATGTTTTGTTTTTTTCTTCAACTTAGGGTTTGGGTTTTTTCCTTTTTGGGAGTCATGTATTGTTACAAAATAGATAAAGAACATTTCCTCCTATTTTTATTCAATATATAACTAAAAAATGGCTAAATCAAAAAAAAAAATGGGATAATTTATTTGTTAAGTGCACACCAGACGTGGTCGTGATATTTTGTTTGAATTGTTGTTGCGTAGATGTAAGCTAGTAAGTATTTGGGAGAACTGGTTTTTTATAATCTAACTAAATGTAATTCTTGGGATTTTGTGCATTCCGCGCAGTAATGCATTTTCTGTAAAGTGAAACCAAGTTTCGTTCAATGCTGTCAAATGAAAATTTAGAGAACATCCTATTGCTCATAAAAAATAGTTTTGCTGGAAAATGCTTCGATCAAACATTTGGTGATAAAATTTTGTCAAATACTGCTGTAATGATCATTAATTTTTTTTTATTTGTAAGTTAGTTTAATTATTCATTTTGTGTGGGGGGCGGGGGCGGAAGGGGGTCATTGGAAAAATCTCCTGTTTTTCCCCCTCCAAAGATGGCAAGTATGGTACTGTACATGATATTGCAGTGGCGCAACAAGGGAGGTCATAGTAGGCCGTGTCCCCTTTCCCCCCTTGAGTGATTTGAATTTTTTAAAATAATTTTTATTAGCAAAAGACAACATGCATCTTGAGAAAATAAAGTTATATTTTTATTAATAAATCACTAAATATTGATCGCAGGGGGATTTAAATTTAAAAACAAGAAAACTTAAGATTTAAAAAATTCTCAGCAGTGCCATTTTATGTTACTCAGAAAATTACAATATTTCTCTCCCCCCACCCCTCCCGAAAAAAAAAGAATTGCGCAAAGTTCAGGTGAAATAAAAAACTGCCCCCCCCCCCCCAATAAAGAATATATATATATTCATTATATTAAGTTAGATTATCAGAATATTACTTTCAATAACTGCAATTTATTACTTTATTGTATCTTTTTACTAGATTATCAGAATAATACCTGCAATAACTGTAATTTGTTACTTTATTGTATATTTTTGATCAGTGTTTTTTAGTTAATACTACAATTAAACAAACTCTATAAGCAATGCATCTGTTAAATAAAACCTATTCGTTTTCCTTATGTAGTGCAAAGCCTCTCTTCTCATTTTTGTTAGCTATTTCTGTTAGAAGTATATAATTTCGTCAAGCCATGTTTTCCCTCTTAATCATGCAAGTAATAATGTATATGTGTACTTAAACATGTGCTTATTTTTTTCTGAAAATGTGCTTACTTTTTGAACTAAAATGTGGCTACTCACCCTGTATATATATATATATATATATATACAGTCGACGCTCGATATAACGACCATCTGCATCCCACAGAAAACGATCTTTATATCAAGTGGTCGCTATAAGAGGTAGAACTTTCTAAAAAAATATATACATGCATCATGCATGTTCAGTAGTTCCATTTAAATTTGTAATTTTTCAAAGATTCCAACTAAATGCTTAAATTATTTTTTTATCATTCAAATTATAAAAAAAAAATTATCGGGGCAAAATATTAAACAGATTTTAAAGTAGAAAATATAGGGAAAAAAATTACATAGGGGAGAGTTCCCCAAATCGGGATAGGCGGGCAAAACGGGATATTGAGCCTCGGATCTTGACTGGTGGTGTTATATCGTGGGAGAAAGGTTAAACTGGTTCTTGACCGCCGTGACAGCATTCTCAGTTGATCTCTCAACACTAGCCTCATGTTTCGCAAAGAAATATTTTTTCAAAGTTTTCAAGTGAGATTTTTATTTACTTTGTACTTTTTTCGACTGCAGAAAACCTATCCTTATGCTTTTCCGTCTCTCGAAACAATTCCGGTTAGTGCTGGTGTTTTGTTCATAGCTCTTTTAACAACAATTTAAATATTGCTAGTGAGTGACGGTTCAGGGGTCAGCCATTTATGTTGTCAAAGGTCGGGCAAAACGGGACACTTTTGGGATGCCCAAAACGGGATATAATTTTGATGTGTCCTGTTTTACCCGACCATTTCCATTAATGTTTTGGCAATGTGTTTAAGTTATTTTAATTGTAAGTAATGAATTAAAATATGTATACTCAATTACAACAATTTATTTTAATTTGAAATAATTATATTTTTAAATAAAATAATTTACTTTACTTTTGGAGTACAAACAATTGGCCTGAGTTATGTACAAAATTTAGTTATTGGTTAAAACTGTAAGTCAGAAAAATTTTTTGACCAAAAATTCATTCATTGACGTCCCAACAACCATTAAATCTGCAACAAAACAAGGCCAGATCCGAAGGATCTTCAAGTTCAGTCATAGCATCTAAAAGTTTGCAGTCATCACAACCACTAGAGACATTATTGAATGAATCACCTAGTGATGGTGGCACCGATAACACTAGCACAAACGCAGGACTTATCCAACCGTCCACTTTAACAGGAAACAAAGGACTTGGGCTATACTGTCGTCCTTCACTGCCATTTTCTATATCACCCAAAGAAATTCTACATCCACCACGAGTGATTGGACCAAGACCTCAAAATAAACACGATAGGAGAAGAGGGAAAACAGCAATTATAACAGGAAGCCCATATAAACTTGAGTTGGAAGAAGAAGAGCGTGAAAAAAAAAAGAACGAGAAAGAACTCAAAAGCTGAGAAAAAAGGGCTGCCAAAACAAGTCTCTTGAATGTTCCAAAGAGAAAACAAATGAGGCGTAAAAGAAAACCAAGTGGAGATGCAAAACAGGCAGATAAACTTAAAAAACGGTACTCTGAACCTGAAAAAAAAACCACAATCATCATTTGCAAAAATCGAAGAAAATGGACCTAACATAAGAAAACCATAAAAAAAATCATGAATTAGCCAAGGTTGGAGGTCGTCGTCTTCAGAAGATGAAGCTGAAAAAGATGAAGCATGTATTTTCTGCAACGCTCTGTATCTTGAATCGAACTCTGGAGAAGGCTGGATACAATGCTCGAGCTGCCAGGAATGGGCCCACGAAACCTGTTCCAGCGCAGAAAAAGAAGATGACACATTTTTATGCGATTTCAGTGTTATGTAATTTTTCAAATTTACAATTAAAAAGTTTCTTCCTATAAAAACGTAGCCTATTTTTGTTCCAAAAACTAAATCAAAAGTAAAATCAGCAAAAACCTAATAACATAAAACTCGCTATCCCTTTTTACCCACCCTTGGAAGAGTAAAACGGGATCGTGTAAGACTTTGTGAAACCACTATTTTTCACATAAATATTAATGTGACAAAGGTATTTTAAGTAGTTAAAAAGGTGTATACTTTTAAATGACGCCTAGCTTTTGAATGTACCTTGTACACAATAAGAAATAAAGCGAAGAATAGATAAGCTGTCCCGTTTTGGGGTACTTTCCCCTACACATTTCTAGAAGCAGAACTTCTGAGTGGACATGACACCTGGCACAACAGCATGACTCTTCTTATTTCGGAGAATCGACCATTGGAAAACCACGCAATTCAAACGACCAACTACTAATACATCTGTCAACCCTTTTTCCTAAGAAATCCGGAAATTCCCCATTTCCTACCCCTCTATTCTTTCTGTACTGTGATGAGAGATAATTCCCCCCCTACCCTTGTCATAGTTGGACTGAACACTGAAGACTCCATGCAGCCTGTCCGTAAAAACCAAGGTCATTTAAAGTTAAAAATTTAGAAACATGCTCTATTTGGAAAAATACCAGAAATAGTGTCCACTAAAGGCGGTCGCTGTATTGAATTAGACAATACAAAACGGTCGTTATACCGAAAGCAAATTAACATATAGTTTATAGGAATAAAGTGTGGACATTTCCCACTGGTTGTTATAATGCAATGGTCTTTATAATGTGTGGTCGTTACAACGACCGTCGACTATATATATATATATACACACTATATATGTAAGCAATATAAGTAATAAATAAATAATAAATAACTGAAAATAAAGATAAATAAATAAAAATGCATGATAACAAATGTCAAGCAAAGAAATATGTAAATCAATTATGAAATTGTTAATACACATGAAAAAATATTGATCAGACAGTGGTGGAAGTCTCATAGAAAACTTAAAATTAAATTTTTGAGAATAAAGGTGCGTAAACACCAAATTCTTTTGCATAAAAGAAAAGCTTGATAAATAATTCATCTGCCACATTTTGCGGTTGGAGACAAATGAAGCACTGGACAATGCCCTAGATACAACATTTCAGCATTAACCCACTACTTCCCCCCCCCCCTAAACGTTACAACCTACATTACACACATAAACATTCAAAAAGGGGGGGGGGAAATGAAGCAAAGAGTAAACTGGGTTTCGTTCATTGTTTATGTCGGAGACAAAAATATTCGACAACTCTGCCAGACACTCATTGAAATGAGCAAAGTATTTACATACTTACTGCAATGATATTTAAAGTTTTTTTTGCTTCTATTCCTTTATGTTAATGGTTCTTTGATTTTTTTCAGCCACAGCCTATCATTTAGGAGGGTTAGGGGGCTCAATTGCTACTCCCTCAGCTTGGGCAATACAATGTATTTATATGTATGTACATGTATTTTTTACAGACATATGAGGGCTGTGGTAGCCTAGTGGTTAGGATGTCGAGCTTCAGGTTGGAGGATCTCGGGTTCGATACCCGAGCCGCTGAAGACCCACCATGTACACTTCATGATATGTGCATGTAAAATCCATGGACCCTGAAATCCCGAGACAGTTCCAAGGGTACCGGAGGGTGGAGACTTTTCCTTCCCTTCACTCTTAGGTCAAAAGCAGGGCTCCCACGGCTGCGCCAAACTGTTCCAAAACGATTCTTCTGCTACATGCTGCTACAAAATGCGTTTTTTCGGAAAATTTGCGCCAAATCGCGATTTTCGGGAAAAAAATCGAAAAAATTTTAGATATATTTTTTTTACCTTAAAATTGACATCAGTTGTTACATTTTTCCTTTAGTCAACTAATTTTTCACCTTGGAAGTAGTTTTTTAAAGAATATTAGCTTTACCCTCTCTTATTAACCTCAAATATGGCTGAGAACATTGAGCAGAATGAGTGATGGTATCCCACGCTTGTAGAAGAAACAGTGAGACGATTTCAAATATTTTGTAGTATTATAGAGCGAAAAATCGTTCATCTCATCACTATTTATGTTAAGCATTTTATTTAGTAAGTTTTTCTTGAAATAGTTTTAAAAATTTACAATTTCATGGAACGTGGGGAAAAAACTTGGCGTTTTTCCTCAGTGCACTTTGGTTTTTCTAATGTTTAGGAAATACTAATCAATCTGAAAAATCAATAATAGAACAGATATTTAAAGGAGTGCTGCTCTATTATAATAATTCTTTAAAATTCCTTAAGCCTACTTTCCACGTGCAAGCAAAGGAGCGCATACGTTCTGCAATCTTTTTGCATCCGCTACAAAAATCGGATTTTTTTCATTTCAAGCATTTATAATGTTTCTTCTCAAAGTAAATACATAAAATTAATTTTTATTTTAAATAAAAACATTGTTTTAAAATATATCTTTGTTCCCGTAAGTGTTTAGAGGTAGACTTTCAATGCTGTAAAATTAAACATTGAGTTGCAGCTTTTGTTTCTTTTCTCATTACTCTTTAAGCTCTGTAATCAATATCATATAACCACAAGCAATTAAAATACATAAAACATAATTATAAAGAACAAAATAAGTAAAAAAATTACAGTTAAGTTAGAAAAATCATTAAAAAAAAGCATGTATATCCTAATAAATTGATGATCTTTAGCAAACATGTTGAGCAATATTATAAGAAGAAATGAAATTTTGGTGTGGATGAATGACCTCATAAAAGTACTCTTGCTTAAAGTTTCAATTTTTCAATTGGATTTGAAAGTTATGAAATTATCCTCCATTTCCTTTTTCTTTTAATTCAGTTTAGTTGCTTTCAGAATGCAATAACTGTAGCCCTAGGGCTCTTAAAATTTAATTGTAACTATTACATAATTTTTAAAAGATGTAAAAATAAATTGTTGGAAAAAAATAAATAAATTATTAGACATTAAATTATCAACATATAATAAAAAATATTTTGCCTTTCTATTATAGAACTGAAAAATACAATTTGGTTTTTGAATTTTCTTGCTGCAAAATTATGAAACTCAGCAATTTACTTTTAGTGCCATTTACTTCAAAGCATTTAACCCTAGCGTCTATGACCAGGTACCCGGGTACCTTTTTGCGACTTTCATTGTAATTTTTATCATTTCTAACAGCGGCGGACTGGCTATGCGGGCATTCGGGCAAATGCCCGGTGGGCCGGTCGCAAAATATCTATCTTTTTTTTTTGTAAAGTATACAGCTTTTACAATATTCATAAAAAAATGGGGACCAAAACTATGCCATAACCTGGGCTTCAGAGAGTGCAATGGGGCAAAATCTCTAGGGTCTGGCCGTTGGGCCACAAGGGGTGGGGGAGCAGAATTTTTCAGGGCCGGCTAGTCCCTTATAGACAACCTAAGCGGCTGCCTGAGGAACAAAAATGATTATGTTTTATTCTTAAATTTTGAAAATAAATGAATAAAAAACATCAGTTTTGAGCTTTAGGCTACCGCCTAAGTTGTCTATATGGACGAGCTTTCAGGGCTGGCTTGAGAAATTCTCAGGGCCGACTCGTCCATATAGAAAATCTAGGCGGCCGTCTATTATGCAATTTTTTGAGAGCTGCAAAATGGATGTTTTTAATTTTGAGCAGTGCAGGAGGAAAAAGCTAAGGCGGTGAGGCGATTGCCTCACGGCGCAACGCCCTAAAGGACGGCAGCTATTAACAGCTAATTAACATATATTACGTATTATTGCCCTTCTATGGTGAATAAGAAAAATTAATCAATCTTGTAGACATATAATATTATTCAAATACATATCTGCATACTTACTGACAATACTTTTAATCCCTACAAGCTACAAAATACGGCCCAGAGAATATTTCAATCCAGGTGATGCAAATTCTCAGGGGAGGCCCCAGAGAATTCCTCTCCGGCCAGTTGTCTCAGCCGATTGTCTCACTGCGCAACGCCCTAAAGTGCGGCGGCTGTTAACAGCAAATTTATATACAGTATGAGACCGCAAAATCGGAACGCTCGGGGCCGCCATCTTTCCAGATTTCGGAATTTTCTGGATTTTGGGTTCTCATTCAAAAAAAAGTAGTAAGTAGCGTCAGAGCTCATATAATTTGCTCTGGAAGTTTTTATTAGCATTTTGCTCATTTATAGTATTTTTGGTCACTGGCGTAGATAAAGGGGACACCCCCCCCCCCCCGAAATTTTAACTTAGAGACTTAGAGGGACCCCACCGAAATGTTGATATCCGAAAACTTCTTTTGAGACCTTAACTCTCTTTACGCTTTATACTATTCTAAAAATATGTTTTTTAATAACAATTGAATAGAGTGAACACTGCCAAAAAAGAAAAAAGCGCGATAAAATGCGAAAAAAAAAAGGCAATTTTGGGGCCCTTGGGTTATAGGGTCGTACTAGGTCGCACCTAGTGTTTCAAGTTTGTCGCAGAAAAAATAGAGCCGGAAATTCACGGCAAATTGCGCGAAATGTTCGCGAGAACACACATATAATGTAATAAAAACTAGAATATCTGCAATTAAATTTATTTTCTTAAATAAAAAAGGAATAATTTTATTTCTTTCAATTTTATGCAATATTTAGGTTTTTCATTAAATGTACAGAATTTTGGTACAAAATATTGTACATAAGTAAATTATCTTCCTTAAGGTTTCGCCGTTATCACTTAACACGTTTTTATATGTAGAAAAGGACCGTTCAGCATCTGCGCTATTCGTCGGAACTGACAAACATCGTATTGCCACTTTCGACAGGTTGGGAAAACTTTCTCTCTTGAATTTCCAGAATTGAATTGCCCTCCTTCCACTTGTAACTCATTGGGGGAGGGGGGTATCATAGAGTTATTGTTAACAATGGAACAACTATCAACTTCGTTAAAAACATTTAAATATTTGTATTGATTTGGATCAAAAACTTCCTCTAAACATGAGTGAAATTATCTATAAATAGTTTTATAGTTATTTTTCTATTGAGGAATTCTTCTTAAAGTTTGGTACATCTGTTATACATTTTAAAACTTCAGAACAGTATAAATTGCCGTTAAAGTGTAAGTAAAAAACAAAATAAGTCTCAAATTTAAATTTGCGCACAAATCGTGGTATTTTTTTAAAAAATCGCAGATTTTTCCCTCAGTTTTTAAAGCTGGAAAAAGCTTTAAAAATTGAGGGAATTCACTTAGTGACAAAATTGCACCCCTAATCGTACCACTTTCCTAGCGGTTTCTCTCCTAAATACCTCGCAAGCCGGAGCCCGCAAGAACCCGAAATAATTTTATATAGTACATCGATTAAATGTAGGCTTTTTGTTGCTATCGCAATTGGTTCTAATGATTTTCTTTTAATTTTAAGTAAAGAATGCATATACAGTCGCCGCTCATGATAACGACCACACATTATAAAGACCATTCCATTATAACGACCAGTGGTAAAAGACCCAACTTTATCCTTATGAACTTTACTTAAATTTGCTTTCGGTATAACGACCGTTCTGTATCATCTAATCCAATACAGCGACCGCATTCAGCAGATACTATTTCTGGTATTCTTTCCAAACAGTGCGTATTTCTAAATTTGTAACTTGAAATGACCTTGATTATAGTTTACGGACAAGATGCATGGAACCTTTATAAGTGTTCAGTCCAACTTTGACAGGGGGAGGGATTACCACTCATCAGAGTATGGAAAAAATAGAGGGGGATTAAACGTGGAATTTATGGATTTCTTATTAGAAAAAGGGGTTGACAGATGTATTGGTAGTGTTTCGTTTGAATCACGTATTTTTCCAACCGTCGATTCTCCGAAATAAAAGGAGAAATTCTGTCCCTGCCCAGGTGTCATATCAGTTCAGTTTTGCTTCCAGAAATGTGTATGTAATCCCCTCCCCCCCTCCCCCTATATTATCGACTTAAAAATCTGTTTAGCATTTTGCAGTGATAATTTTTTTAAAATTCCAATGATAAAATTTATTTTGGAATCTTTGAAAAATTACCAATTTTAAAGGAACTACTGAACATATCATGCATTTATGTATTTTTTAGAAAATTCTACCTCTTATAGCGACCACTCGTTACGAAGACCTTTTTCTGCGGGACGCAGACGGTCGTTATATCGAGCGTCGACTGTATTTTGAACTATCATGAAATGCTCCAGTGCTCCAGTTGAGATTAAATTCTGGTAAACTAAAATTCATGACAAATGTTGGAAAATCTTTGGTTTGGCAGCATTTTCGGGAAGGTTTTGATTCACAGTCGAATTTAAAACTAAAATATATTCAGTGCAACTCTTGCAGTTATGAGACCTACTAATATTAGATATTTGTCTCTAGTCTGGAGAAAATTGAAAATGAAAGTAGACACACACAAGACTAGGAAAAAAACATTATTAAAATAAAAAAGGGAAGCTGGAAATAGCTTTCAAATGCCAGCAATACGAACTTTTAACAGTAAATTTATTGAAACTAGAATCTTTCACATGACTGTTCACAATGCTCCTCAGTTTAACAATTGTATCAGCAGTCCCTTACTACGTTTCATGCCCAGAGCGGAAGAAAGACCCTTTTATGACTTCTTCCTTTTAAAAAGTTGCTTTCAAGCACCACAGGGGATTGCGTTAATTGCTCTCCACTTTCAACTTAACCTCAATCACTACTGACCATTCAATAATAACGCTTCAGCTGCATATACAGAAACAGATGTGCAGAACCCGAAGATGGGAGATAGTGGGAGATAAAATGATCGAGTTTCTTTTTCTCAATCTCTCCTCTCCCCTAACAAATGGTACTGTAGGCATAAAAAGGCTATTTTCTCACGCTCTTTAAGCATCAACTATTCTAATTTAAATGGGTTTTTAACCCAATATTCGTTTACTTTGCCTGTAGTTTCATGTATGAATATATTACCATGAGCTCGAGCCCACCCACTTTCCTCTTGTGAAAGCTGTATCCACCACCTCCACCCCTTATGCATCGGTGGGTCTGTCCGTCCTGCGCATTTTTCCCCCCCAGAATTCCAACGCAATATATTTAGGGAAGTGCATTGAATGAGAGGCAATATTGAAGCGAGCATAAACCTATTACAAGCTTTTTTAATGCGAAAGAGAAAATTGATGATGATTGTTATAAAAAAGAGAAAGTTGATGTCCTCTGAAGAAGTACAATCTGCTGAATCAGAATTAGTTTCACTACACACTTCCTGAAGGTAATTTTATTTTTGCCGCTTTTAGTACGAATGCATTATTTAACAAGAAATTCCGCCCAGAACTATACGGGCCTTTCCGTTAAAAACCAACTTCAAACTTATAATCCAGCTATCTCTCTTTCTCATTTAGTTTTAGTTCTAATTACTTCAAATACCTTTACCAACGGTTAATGCATATTCATTCACTCATCATTCATTCTTTCATTTATTCAGTCATTCATTCACTCCATTCATGTATTTATTCCCTCATTTATTTATTTTTCTATTCGTTCGTTCATTTGTTTATTTTAGAATTTATTCACTCATTTATTCATTCAAAAATATCCTTAGAAATCCCGATGGAAAAATTTCATATGAAAATAGGCTCCCTTAGTTCCGATTGAACTTCGTATTTACATGTTCTACGTCATAAAATTTTTCCGATGAAGTTTGTTCCAAGCAAATCCGTCTGTTAGATCATGATTTATATAAGATTGAAAATTCCCCGTAGGGGTTATGTTAATATTTTTTTTTTTTGAACTGTTCGAAAATGAATAAAGGTTGTTCAAATCAAAAAATCTTTCACGCTGATAGCTTCTTCATAGGAGCTCCTTGGATCCTACGCCCAGAGTTCACATAATTTGCCCATAGGCGCTAATGTTAAGATTTTTTGAACTATTCAAAATTAAGCGAAAAAATGGGCAAATCAAAAAGTCAAATGTAGTTCATTTGACCCCCGTATTTATCCCCCGTATATTTGTAGTTCATTTATAAAGAGATGCCCACGCCGATATCTTTCGATTGAAAAATAATCGAATCGGACAAATCCCTCAAAAGTTATTGGGGGGGGGGGGGGGGGCAGACAGACCGACAGACACACATTTTCTCCTTCTCAAAAGCCTCCTTTCAAATTTTTCATTCTCAGTCTTTATTTAATTACTTCACTTATTTTAACTACTGCTTTACCAACTGCTTATTAATTTTGTTTAAAACTTTGACGGGAAAGTAAGCTAAAAATGATAATGGGAAAAAAGTTATCAGTTGAGCTTAAAAATAGTTCTATTTTCTATGGACCAAAAATTTTATTCCTGTAAATTCGTTAAGTTTGGTAATTTCTGTTTTAATTTTTATTATTATTTTTTTTTTTTTGTTAAACGTACTATTGTTTTATTGCATATTTAACTTTCTGTAATAGCAATTTTTTTAAACATTTGGATTAACTTAACAGTTTTATTCTTTCCATTGTATTCACTCAGACTGGAGATTCAGAAATTGTCTTGTTCGTTAAATCACCTTCCTTCCCAAGACACGTAAACTTGATCAGTGTTTATAATTTTTAACATAATATTGTATTTTTCTCTTGTATTTTCCCCTGAAACAGCTTCAGTTCTAGTTAAATTCTGTCTGAAGCGAAAATTATATAAAAACGTAAATCAGATTGTTTTTATAAGTCGATAAATATGTTTTTTTCCTTTCAATTTTCACATTAAAATGAGTCAAGTTAGAAACTCCATTTATAATAATTTTTTTAATCATCAATTCGACCAATTGTTTTGGTAAAATTAACTGCGAGAAATCGACCTTCCTCCAGAACCCCCCCCCCCCCCCCCCGAAATTCGGGTCTGGCTACGCCACTGCTTTTGGTTATCGTATACGCTCGCCTATAAGTCATGAAATTATCACAAAAAACGAAGTTGGAGTTGGCTTACAATTCGAAGGCAAAACATTGAAATACCTAGACTTTTCCCGATAGTATTTTAATCTCTTAACAATAAAAGAAAATAATTCCAGTAATTTCGGATATGATTTTATATTCTCTAGTTACTTAATTGCAGTAAAAGATCAGACGACCGGGAAAATGCGAGAAGCGCCGAATTTCAATTTCGCGAATGTTCTGTATCGCGAGAAAATTAGAGCTCATTTTAAAAAATAAATGTAATAAAACAACAAGAAATAAAAAAAGCAAAATTTTAAGATATTAACTCACAATTAAAGCAACAATTAATAACACTCTAATTCTAATTGCAAAAACGAACCCTTTTCAGAAAATCGAGAAAAAACTTTTTTGGAAACTGCACATTTCCGATCTTAAATATGTTCATTGCATTTTATTTTTCTTCTTTTTAATATGACATATTTAAAAAAAAAACACGGCGCAAATTATATCCTGATTTTTTTTTTTGAAGTTCCAGATTTTGGGTCTTTTGGGATTCCGAATTTGGGGTCCTATACAGTATTACGTATCATTACACTTCCATGCTGAATAAGAAAAATAACTGTCGCATGAACATTTAATATTTTAATACATATCGACATATTTACTGACAATATTTTTAGTTCCTGCAATCTGAAAAATACCTGCCCTTCCAAGGGGGAATGTTTGAAATATGCCCGGGCCGAATTTTCTTCCCAGTCCGCCCCTGATTTCTAATGAAGCTTTGTCAAAACAACTTTTAATCCTCGTTATTCACATGAATCTGAACCCAACCTATTATTGCAGCCTTTTTTGGAAAATTGTATTATTGTTTTTTTTCGCATGAAATTTTTTTATACCATAATTCAATAACCAGGTACCCAGGTAACCACTACTTTTTCCCATCTACAGGCAAAACGCACATAGTTAATTTCATGAAAAATATCATCATACATAATTAGCACATATGTATTAATATTATAATTGTTTATTATTATTCATTAGTATTTATTATTGTTATTATTATTATCGGGATAAAAATTATTTTAGAGAACATACTTTCTAATACCTATTATTTTTTATTTTTATTATTATCCTGACAATCATAGTTACAAACAGAAAATATGTCCTATAAAAAATGTTATTCCATATTATCATGGCAAAGATAATTAGGGAAAATACATTTCAGCACATGCTTTACATCGGCATATCGAGATTGAATGCTCATCACAATCTGGGTTTCCACAAGTGTTGGATGATTTTCTCGTTTTTCTCTGAAGCTTCTCGGGAGCAGAAACACATATTTGGTGAACTCTAACAACTCGCTTTCTTTCACTTGGCTCTTACACTTGCCTGAAAATCTGTGGTAGAACTGGAGCTGGATAGCATAGCAGGCCGTACTCTGTTTGAGAAATTGACTTTATACACCTGATTTGGTAGAAAAATGTCGCATGGTTTGAATATTTGTTGACCGATCCTGAATTATTGAAAGACGCAAGTTTTCGCCTAACTGACGCAAAAATACAGGGCGGTCATTCTTTTAATGGCTATGCATATCGCATTCTCTTTATAAATAGTGTACCGTAAAACGGGGTGAATAGAAACACTTTTGAACTTTGGTTTTAAATTTTTCATATTTGTCTTACTCTAAAAAATACAAATTATTACCCAAACTCAGGTCTCTATAGGGCTGATCTGTTTGTGGTATTATTATTTTAATATTTTATTTCCTTGAAATAAAAAAAACAAAAAAACATGGTGTTTCTAATCACCCTGCAGGTGGGGGTGAATAGAAACAGCCTTTTAATAGCATGCTTGTTTCTTTTGAAATTAAATAAGGGTGAATAGAAACAGTAAAATATATGTTTTGCTAATATGAAATGAATAAATATTAAATTAATTCCCAAGATAGTTGTTTATTATCGATGTCACAGGGTTATTGTGTTATAACTAAACAAGAAATAATGTGACAACTGTTTACCGTGTTCCTGGTATCATCAACAAAATATTAAATCAGAAAGATCATCGTTAAAACATAGCATGTCGTTGAAACGAGCACTTGACCAGAGAACTGGGGATGAAAGTTTCTGAAAAACGTCTTTCATAGAGACAAAAGTCTACAAGATAAATCAGTTATAGCAAAGTTGTTGGTTCCAGGTTGGCTGCAGGTTCTCTTTTTAAAAATGTGCCAACGAAACCATCATCTTTAAGGTAAGCAACTTTGCAAACATAGAATATAAAACATGTTTTTGCTTTGCCATATACTTTGACTACCATGTGGTCATCTTTATTGATGGAGATACTTTTGTTTCCGTTAACCTTACCAGTAACTTCATCTTGTTCAGAAGATTCTGAAGTGGACAAAATCTGAAGTGGACTTCGTCATTGTCCTTCACTGAATAGGCACCATCATCCTCTGATAATGATTCGATAAGTGTTCAGTTTTTCTTGGCTTTTTCCTTGGATTCACCTGTTTGGAGCAACATGGGTTTTGGTCTTCAATAAGTGAAGTTGGGGGTCTAAATCTCCACCAACGTTTTTAAAATCCTCAACGCCTGCACTTTTACCAGGTGTGACATTAATTTCGGTCCTCTATTTTCTGGCTTTAGGAGCCTGATCTTGTCTCATACTTTGGAGAAGATGTGAAAGCTAATGTCAATAGCATTAGTGGATTGATTCAAGTTGGTGGTATCCTGGTTTTTGTCTACAACAGTATTGGTACCTGGAAGCATTGAAAAAAACCTTCTTGCGATCTAGAAGTGCAATACCACATTTTTTAAAACCGGAAACTTGCTGTTTCTATTCACCCCGAAAAATTTCATTAACTGACCTATGAAATGTAAAAATTTTTAGAAAACATTTGGTTAACAGTAGAACCAAGAACAAGTATTACAATTTTATATTGATATTCAACTTAGTCTTTACACTTATGTGGGCCTGTATACATAGAATATATTTTTACTTACCAGGAAACTTCAAAGTAGACAAAAAATCTTCAGAAAAGTACTTCTTCAAAAACGTGCTATCAAAATCTACAAAAAGTGTGGCCAACCAAACACAACATAATTTCCCTGTTGCCTCTGAGTGATGCCAACTCAAAACCAATATCAGTTACAAATAATTTGCAGTCATTACATGTATATTTAGAGTAATGTACATGCAAGAAGTTTTGTTTCTATTCACCCCGTTTTACAGTAAGCAGCTAAAGCAGACATGTCCGAAATGTTGGGAAAAAAATGAAAGAGGTCATCCTCGTTTGCCTCAGACAGGTATACTTCCGAAGCATTTGATCCATAGTGTCAACACCAGATTTCGTTTTGTTATAACAGATAATTATTTATGGCTTTTGGTTGGCTCCAAAGATAATTTTATCATGGTATAAAGTGGAAAGCAATATTACAGCTTTTTTTTTTTAGGAACGTACGACCATATTCTTACATCACTATTGAAGCCAAATAAGGACCTTGCATACTGTCTTGATTATAATTCCTCCATTTTTCTTGTAGTAAAAATGCAATTAATATATATACAAATAAGTAAAATAATTACTAATACAAATTCTAATCCATATAATCAGTTGTTATAAAATAAACTGAAACACATGTAAAAAATGTAATTGAAACACATAAAATTGCATAAAACGTAAAGGGAGGAAAATAAACTATTTGGTTTTTCAGTGAGAACAGGTTACATACATTTAGCTAGACAGGGGTATAAAGGAACAGCTTTATTTTTAAGGAGGGGGTTGCAGAAAGCGCTGGTTTTTTGCTTTACTCTGTCGAAATTCGATATGGGTACCCCGGTACCCGGTCATTGAAAGTAAGGGAAACTTTTGGTCATTGACGCTAGGGTTAAGGGACTATTTAGGATTGAAATTTAAAGGAATATTTCTTAATCAGAAAAATAATAAATATTACTGCAGGTGGAAAATCAGATAGACTTCAAACATTATTCGATAAAATTTGAAAGCATATTTAATTCATGCAAAATTTTACTGTTACTATAGTCACAATGGTTAAACCTAAATAAGTACTATTTAAAAAACACATTTTCATTGATAAATAGTTTAAAATAGTTGAACTGAACCTTTCATATTAGTTTGTTTTTGATTATTTTCTCGAAACAATAGTGTTTAGCTACTAAACAAAACAGGAAGGAATGCAATAATTTTTAAAAAGAAGAAAATTTTAAGCTTTCTTCCAGCTATTCTTAACTATTAGGAGAGGAAAAAAAGCAAAACTTTTTTTTAATATAATCTGTTTTTTGAGAAAAGTATTGAAAAACACCTTTATAAGGGTTATAGGTTTAATTAGTCTTACTTTTTGAATAAGTTATGAATCATCTTTTAAAAAATATTAAAATAATCCAGTTTTGAAAGATGGCTGACGTTTACATTTCCTATCATTTTGAAGACTTGAAACTGCTCTTACCCTTGATGTATGAAAATAACTTAATATTTAAAAAATAAAGAAAAAAAATCCTCCAAAAATGGTACAAAGTTGATATATTTGGCTCCTAGACTGAGACAAAAGTCGATTTATTCTGCTCCAAACTGATACAAAAGCCCATTTTTTTCTGCTCCAAACTGATACAAAAGCCCATTTTTATCTGCTCCAAAATCTGATACAAACTCTGAGGCCAGTGGGAGCACTGCAAAAGGAAGGTGGCGTATTTGTGGTGGTGCCATTTGGTATCATCCAAGTATATATTGAGCCAAGTCATACTTACACCGTTGTGGTGCTCATCTATAAACGAAAAGCGCTCCTTACTGCCTTAATTCCTAGTCGCTCTACGAAGGGGAGCTTGGATATCCAAGTAGCATTAGAAACAACGACAACAATATGTATTTTGTTGTTTTTTTAATACAATATACATTGAGTTTGTACCATTTGTCCCCCCTGGAAAATTTTGAAATGATGGGCTGCCACAGAGCTTTTTTAATGTAGGAAGTTCAGTGCATATAAATTTCCTCTTTCAGTTATATTCTGAATTCAGTAAATGTCAGTTTTTTTTCTTTTTTAAACAACTTTATGCTACTTGTGCTGAGTTTTATATTTATAAAATAGTAACTCTTTTTTCCTCAGCATTACAAATTGCTCAACAGAATGCAGTTTTGTTTCAAAATAATATCTATTAAATATTTCTCTATCAAAATGTTTATAAGGAGAATTATAATTTAAAACAATTGGAATATTTTTCAAAATCTTGTACGGCTTATGTAAAAAATGTATGTAATAAAAACAATTCATCTTGAAATTTCTACTCCAGAATTTAGTCAGTTGACTTTTCATCTATAGTATACTTTGCTTACATTTTGAATGGCTTTTTATTATGTATTCATTTGATAGTAAATTTTATCACTTTGAAATATTTTTAATAGTATGTTCATCTTATTCAATTAGCTGCATTTTTACTTTGTCTATAATTTACATAAAGCATCTAATTTAAAACTGCAATATTTTAAAGAAATGTTTACATAGTTTCTTTTAAATTGCTTCTATTCCTTCACTTGTTGAAGCTGCAATTTGTAATTATTAATAGTTCATCCGTTTCTTATACAGTACTTGTTTTTGTTTTTCAGGTAAAGCCAGTCGAGGGCTCTGTGACATTGTGTAATCCACATGCTTCTGAATTTGATCCTCCAAAATCTTTCACGTTTGATAATGTTTTTGCACCAGATTCTACACAGTTAGATGTGTACAACTTGGCTGCTCGACCTATCATTGACAATGTTTTGGAAGGTTACAATGGTGAGGAGACACTTTACATTAATTAGCATAAGCATGTGGCATAAAATGGTTTACAGCAGAATCTCATTCATTTGAACAGAATGGGGCCAGATCTTTTTTGGAGAGTTAAAAATCTGGATTAACCAAAAAGAAAAAAATTAGAATAAAATATTTGAAAAATATTTTTGCCCTAGTGAAATATGAAGCACATTTAAAGCAGGTAAAGAAATCATGTTAAGAAAAATAGCTCTTTGTAGGAAAAAAGTTCAAAGTTTCTACTGCATGAGTTTTTATGACATATGCGTAACAATCGAGCATATGCTTCATTGTATTTAGAACTAGAAGCATAGCCTCTGCCTCATGTTTAAAGCAGGCAACTAATTGATTTCAATTGGGCACTGCCTTCTCATTGTTCATTAAGGCCTTTGCATTCTCTCCTTTTGTCTTGCATTCATTGTATCTAGCATCTTTATATGAGCATGAAAAAAATCTTCTTTTATATTAGTCCATTATAATCTCCATAATTGTTCACCAATTCTCAATATGATTGACATCAAAATCTTGGCAACCATCATTGTTTAGCATGTACACAAAATCTAAGACATCTTTTTCGTTTTGCTTCTCCTTCATTTTAATATTCTTCTCTGGTAAATCACATGCACTTTTAGTGAGTTGGTTTCAATATTCAGTATTTGGCAATCATATTAATGATTGTCTTGACATTAAAAAAATACATTTTAGAATTACACTACATAATATTCTCCGTTACCTTCTACCTGACTTTTTTGATGTTCTTCTTAATTTTCTAATTTAGTAGCTAAACTGCTCCTGTAGTGTTACATAAGGCTACAGTCATTGTGCCATGTTGTTACCGATGGTTTCTCCTCCACAATCAGGGGCGGATCCAGGAATAATTTTTGGGAGGGGCACCGGGTGTAAAAAGTAGTTGCTTATCGAAAAATATTGCATAATGAAAAACTCATAAGCTTGTTACACGTTTTTTTAGATCACTTGATACCAGTTAATATTTTTAAAAGTACGAAAAACATACTTAATTACATCAACTGGAAAAGTACAGTACATTTTTACATATTAAAATAATTAAATACCTATCCCTTCTGATAATTTTTGCAAAATACCATTATAATTAATTCGTACTAATAAAAAAAATATTTTGAAATAACGTCAAAGAATGATTAGTCGGTCAAGCAGCTTTTTAAAAGCCCCCCCCCCCCCCCCATTCCGACTATTCTTCTCAAAATTCAACATTTCAAAAAATATCAATGCAGTGATTTCAATACTTTTCTACAGTTTTAAATTGGTAATTTTGGGCGCCCATTGATGATGTTAGAAATAGAGGGAGTTTCGAGACTTTTTCTGAATTTATTTCAACATTCAAGTTATAAAATGCATTATTAGGCTATCATTGTTGACAGTAAGAGACTGCTTAATTTTTCCAAAAAAGGGCTTCTAAAAACACAAATTTGTTGATTTTCGAGGATTGTGAGGTGATCAAGGGCTGTCCCCTGGAAATTCTTTGACATTGAAGTCTTAAAAATGCATATTAGGCTATCTTTGGTGGACATGTGGATTCAACAGCTCTCCCGTGGAAATTTTTTTGAAATTGAAGTTCGAATTTCGTAATTTTTGGAGTATATTGATAATGTTAGAGAAAGGAGGAGTGGGGGTTCGCTTTTTTTGTGAAATTCAATTTATAAAACATAGGCTATCTTTGGTGACGTTAAAAGACAAGTGGATCCAGGGGCTCTCCACTGGAAATTTTTCGAAATTGAAAGCTCTACATTCGCAATTTTGCGCATTCATTGATGACATAAGAGAAAAGGGAGTTTTGAGGCTCTTTTTCTAATATTTTTTTGAAATTTGAATCTCACAAACACACATCTTAACGGCGACTCTGAACAATAAGAAAAAGATTGTTTCAGTGTGTGTGGAGTTTGGGAAGTTCTGACTCTTTAAATCATTTTGAACCCTTCTCCTTGCCTTCTTTCATTTATTTCAAATAAAAATGCTTTACCATTCCCTTAATTCTTTTTTTCCTTTCTTCAAAAAACATGTTATTGTTTGGCCTTCTAATAGAGCTCAAAACTCGCGGTCGCCAGTCGCCAAATGCGACCAATTTTCACGTTTTGTCGAATCATTGTTTTCATTGAAGTAGCCAATGTTGCTACCATTTGCTAATGCTAAAACCCTTTCCCAATAAAGAAGAAAGAAATAGGAGTTAATTTTTGCGCCACACGGTTTTTCCCCCGGTTTTTACCGGAAATTGCTTACCGTGTTTGAAATTTCAATCCTTTTCCAACCTGGAATTATTTTAATTATCTTGAAAGTTGCATACACAACCTTAAATCTGCTTATTTGTCGTTCATTTTAACAATCAAAAAAGAAAAAACGTATAAAGATAGAAACAGCCAAAATCGTGCACATGCTTCGCCGAAATTTTAATCCTTTTGCATCGGGTATAAATTTTAATTACTTTCTAAATTAGAAGATATTTTTCACACATGCTACCCTAAATCTGCTTATTTTGCATTTTATTTTGATAGTTTCTGGTTTTTTTTAAACTGTGCCGATATTGAACACATGTTTGTCGAAAATTGCGTTTATCACTATTGTTCACGATTATTAAATCACTATTATTTTTCATTTATTTATTTACTTCAAATTTGATTTTAGTATTGACAGCTATTTACTTTTTAGAAAATACAAACTTTGGTATAAATAAGAATTTTTTAGAAAATTGTTAATTTACCTGGATCTAACTTCTTAAAAAAAAAACAATTATTGAAAAATGTTAGCTAAATAAACAAGTATGGGAAAAGAAGTATTATCACAAATCAGAAAATAAATAAGAAATTTTTTTATAGTTTAAACATTTTGCAAAATAATAATAATAATGTGTGTATATAAACAGGAAAAAAGCCAGAGTAATTTTGCCAAGGTAGATAATTGTTCAATCAACTTTTAGTAGGAATTTAGACATTGACAAGCAGGAAGAAAGGGAGTATTTTTTTCAATTCTGAGAAAATTAAGTTCGAAAGACGACGTTATAGGTTACATTGAAAAAGTCCATCCATATTTTTGGTACTAGATTTCACGCTGTTCGCTGTTCGGATTCTAATACATTGCATTGGAAAATATGCTATAATTACATGTATTTATTTCAAATATAATGATTAAGCATTAGCGAAAAAATTAGTCCCAGAGGGACTAAATGTTCTTAAAATGTCTAACCCTAAAAACACCTGCGATTGCATGCCTGAGAAGAACTACGTGGTTTACTTAAATGTAATTCAAACGCTCATCGCAATTGATACCAGTTTTGTGCTCTTAAAAACAAAGCACAGTTAAATTTTTTTGCAGATGGGCAATTTTTTTTTTTTTAAGTTTGGCTTCCATTTTTTGAAATTTGGCTACCATTTTGTGGGGTTTTAGTAGCCATTGGCTACCAATCAAGAATTGGAGTTTTTATGTATACCTTCTAATTTTTAGTTTCCAACTCAATTTTGATATACAAGCATATATATATTTATTTGATATATAAGCAACGTCTTCGACCCCTACAAAAAACTTTTCAGAGTGCTGTATTATTTTGAAACGATACTATAAGTAGTTTTTTCCATTTCTTTTTAGTTTTAAATGTCATGCCGCCTGAATCTTACTTCTGAAGTTTTACTTTTGATGTGAATTTTCATTACAATGTTTCGAATCTCTTTGTTTTTCTACCAGTGCAACGTATTTCTGGGGGCCCATGCATTTTAATACTCTTTGCAGTGACTTTCGTCATAATACTTTGATTAAAAAATTCATTGTATATTTGTACAGAAATGTAAAAATTTCGACTGCCCCTCTATGAAATTAATGTTTATTCATCTATTTATTTTTTTTTTCATAAAAGACTTACATTGTGTTTGCATGATGTTTAGAGTACTGTTTTTTTCTTTCCGCTAAGAAAGGTTTGAAAAGAAACGTGCATTTCGGCGGCTATTAAATAATAATAATAATAGTTTTGTCAATGTTTCTATATAATATGTTAAGATTGCAGTTGTTTTTTTTTTTTAATTTTACAGAAGGAAAACAAATTGTAGATTTTTGATGCTCCATTCCTTCCTCTTTTTTCCTTCATTGTTACTGCAAAGTTTTTCCTTGTCTTTTTTTTCTTTTCTTTATTACTTTTTTTTCATTAATTAACTGAAATTTTGTCAGTCTGTTTCCTGAAAAACTGGGGGGTAGCACCCCCCCCCCCTTAGCAACCGTCCTGTTTGGCTTTTATTTAAGTGTAGTTGCTGAAAAGAACAGGACGGTCATCTCTTGGCTGAAGGTACCTTAGCACACAACCGGGTCATTCTGAAGACAGAAAAAGAGGGATTTCAGGGTTTTTTAGCAGCTGAGGGAGCTTTGACAAGTTATATAATGATGGGAAGCACTGCTAGGAAGCACTTGATAGCATAGTGACTCTGATTGTGAACAAAATTTAATTTATTCAAATAGTATATTTTTTTTTGCATAATATTTTAAAATTTTCTTTGTTTCAGTAAAAAAAAAACCTTTGGGGGGGGGGGGGCACGTGCCCCCTGGGCCCCCCCTAAATCCGCTACTGTCCATGATGTAACCTATGTGTTAATGTTTTTGGGAGGGGGTGGTAGGATGGCTACATTTGGAAAAAGTCAGATGGAGAAAAAATTTCCTTGGAACAAAATTGAAATCATACACAGAAAATTTAAAAAATTTTGATCATGAGTTACGTGAAAGAAATTTTTTGAGATTGAGAAAAAAAGGTTCTAATAATGGCAAAAAAAAAAAAAATTGCCATTAATTTGTTTATAATTTTGCCAATTTTTCTGAGCAATCAAATTTAGCTGTATAATTTTATTTTAATATGGTTCCTTTTTTCACTTTAGGTTTAAAAAAAAGAAGAAGAAAGTACCTTATTTATATTTTATAAGATTAATACAAAATCACCAAACTAATGCTAAAACATGAGCAATGATTTCTAGTTCTAAAAATTAGTGGCATAATTTGTCATATATTGATGCAATTCTTCTTTGTCAGTAGCATAGTACAAAGTTAAACAAAAATTAAAAAGTCAAAAATTGTTTTACATTCCTTCACATTAATAATGCTTATTCTTTCTTATAAAATCATGAGTAAGCTTTAATTTATTCATGCTTTTATTAATTTATGCTTTGTTATGAAGTGTTTTATCTTTAGCAGGATTGATTGAGTTACCTTTACAATTCTCTTAGCTTTACATTAATATCGCCTCAAACATTTAAAAAATTATATTTAGGTACTATATTTGCTTATGGCCAGACTGGAACAGGAAAGACCTTCACTATGGAAGGTAATCGTGATGTCCCTGAACAAAAAGGAATTATTCCAAATTCGTTTGCTCATATTTTTGGTCACATTGCAAAAGCTGAAGGAGATAAAAGGCTAGTAAATTTTTTTTCGTTTTAATATTATCATCACTTGTTTATTCTTATTATTATTATTATTATCATTACTTGACAAGAATTTGACATTACATGCAGTGCCAGATCTTGGGTGGGGCAAGCCAGGGGCCCATGCCCCGGGCGGCAGGACGGAGGGGCGACAAATTCAACTGTGATGCACAAAAAAAAGAAAGAAAAAAAAAGAAAAAATAAGGAGAAAAAAGAAAAGAAAAGAATATTTAATTAAGAATATTTATCTTTTGTAAGAGAATTAAAGTCCTAGTTTGGCGCTCCGATTTTATCATTGATCAGCTATTTTGCTAACGATTAAAACCGATTAACAGAATTATTTATTTGTATAAACTGTCGGAAATTCTAAAATTGAGGTTAGCGGGCGGCAAATTTCGTAATGTCAAAATTTAAAAATTTAAATTTAAAAAAGTTGAGGTTTTTTCCCCCTTGTGATAGTGAAATACATATAAATCATGCTCTGCTCAGACAATACCCATTGGTTTATCTTATAGAAACTTTCAAAGCACCCTTTTAAGAAGAGGTGGAAACTTGTAAGTGTCGTTTGAAAAGGTAAATACCTGGCTCTTCGATATGGCCGTTAGTAAGAAGGAGAGGGAGGGGAGGGTCCTGCCCTCTGGATTAAAAAAAAATGCTAATTTTTTCTACATTTTTATGAGTAATTTATTATGTTTATGAATAAAAGCGTTTAAATTTCAAAAAGTTTTTGTTTGCTTTTTTTCCTAACATTTTTGAAGTCTCCTAAGGCCTCAAAATGCACCAGTTTGCATAAAGTTTTCAAAATTTTACCGGGGGAAATGACCCCCTTCAACTGTCACGATTTCATATCTCCAGTTAAGAGGGACCCTCTAATATTGAGCTGAAAGAGCTATGATGTGGGAACATTCACGAAAGTTTTATAGGTTTATCACTGATCCCAAAGGGAAAAATCCTCAAAAAAAAAAAAAGGCCAGCGCATTAAAGTTACATGAAATATCAACAAGAATACAAGTTGGAGGGGGCGGCCATTTTAAGCTTTGCCCCGCCTTGGAAAACTCCAAGATCCGGTACTGATTACATGTTAAATTCATATGTTACCCAAAATTTCTTAGGATTTTAATCTATATACAAAGGGGAATATTTTATGAATTCATATTCAATGATAAATATATGTATGATAGGTTTTGTAACTAAAATAAGTAAAGTTTTCAGTTCATGATTTGATTAAGTTTCAAATATTTTGAAAGCAATTTCATTTTTTTCTTCAAAATCTCAGTATTCTACTTTATTCAGATATATTTCACGAAGATACATCTTTTAATGTTGTATTTTGCAATACATATTTTGTAATTGTGATATTTATTCTTTCCATACTTTACGATATCAGCGTGTATGTCCGAGTTTATTTACAGTAGAGCCCCAATTTAATGTTTTTCGCAGGACTGGTGGGAAAGTATGTGATAAATGGAAAAACGTTATACAATGGTGGAACAAAATTTCAGTTAATACCTTAAAATAATTTGAATAGCAGTGCACTTAAACAATAAAAAAAAATGACATCATGTTTACTGTATAATCTATATATATATATTTCAGTTAACTTGGACCAGTTACGATTAGACTTTGCGAAACGATACGATACGATACTGACATCATGCAACAAACAAATTATGGTAAAACAATATTTAAAAATTTTTTTTTATGATTAGCGTGGAAGAGTGCGATTTATTATTTATTATCGTAACTTAAGGGATAACAATTTTTTTTTAAAAATGTATTTCCATTAATAACTTAATTTTTAAGTCTGATTCTTTGGAATGGCAACACCTTAGCTTGTTTGTATTTAGCGATCTTTTCTTAAGCCTTTTGAATTTTAAACTTATGCGTGCAGATGTTCTGCGGGAGATCAGCTAGTTAACATTAATTTCATATAGTATGACAAAATAGAACAGTTCTCTACTCCATTTTTCTCCCCTGTTAGCACAAGGCATTAGGGTTGCTCGCCGAGATAGATTTACTGGGAGCCAGCCCTGCCTAACTAACTCTTGCTGTGTGGACCTGGCCCTCCTTGATACCCCTAGCTTAAAGAGTATCATTAGAGGGTTGTGGTTTCCACAAAATAGAATAGTACTTAAATGCATCTGAATTGTAAGCTAACAAAACAGAATAGTACTTACAATTCAGATGCATTTAAAAAACTCAGTAATTTTTGTTTGGCTCACATTTTTTATTGTAATCTCAGAAAGACCCTTCTTAATTGCTGAGAAATTTCACAAATGTTGCTGTTGTAATTCATGTCACTCAACATAAGTCCCATGAAACTTTTGAGTTTCTATTATGCATAATACAAGAGCAAGCATTTTAAAATTCCTGATTATTTCAAATATTTTAAACATTAAAAGTGCGACGGAAATTTTTTTATTGCATTTTTGTAATTGTCCAATTGTGTTGAAGAGTCTGTCAGGACTTTTTTTTTCAAATATTGTAACTCATCTTGAACATGTTACCTAATTGAATTTTACTACATGAGCAAATGAATATCTATTGCTGTAACTGCAATTTTTATTGATTTAATTTTTTAAATCTCAACCTTTAATTTACTCATTCATTAGGTTTCTTGTCCGTGCTACTTATTTGGAAATTTATAACGAAGAAGTCCGAGATCTTTTGGGGAAAGACCAGTCCATTCGATTAGAAGTAAGTCTCAAAATAGCAAAATCTACTAAGCATTGTGATTTGAATTTCAGTATGTTACTCATTAGCTGAAGTTGGTTATATTTCTTAATTATACAAATGATTTATGCATTTTTGGTTTGCTTAGTTTTAAAAAAAAATCTTGGAGTATGTTGATAAAATCAATGCTATTATTTATTTTGAGAAGTCTACGGGACATTCAGTAATTTACATTTTAACATATTATTTTAACCTTTCCTCATGTTTTGTGTTAAACGTTGAGTTTTGCAAGGAAAAAGTATTTCATATAATTTTGCAGTTATATGTTTTTCAATTATTTTAGATGTAAATATGAGGTTTATATTCCTAGGTGAAAGAACGTCCCGACATAGGAGTATATGTGAAAAATCTGACAGGAGTTGTGGTGAAAAATGCTGATGACTTAGATCGCATCATGACACTTGGCAGCAAAAATAGTTAATTATTTTTTCTTCTTAATCAAAATTTTCTCTTCAAAACATTAGTACAAAATTTATTTTTCTTTCTTGAATTTTTGATATTTTCAGGAGTTGTTGGTGCAACTAATATGAATTTACACAGCTCCAGATCACATGCTATCTTCAGCATCACAGTTGAAAGTTGTGATGAAGGATTTGATGGAAAAGAACATATAAGAGCTGGAAAACTACATTTAGTAGATTTAGCTGTAAGTAACTTAATATTTTGTTGATATAGTACGAATGCTACTTACTATTTTGTTCAATGTTGTCTTTTACATTCTTGACACTAAGCTTTGAATAAATGCTTCTAAGTAATTTTTTTGTAATGCTTGGCAAAGAAGCAAGTAAAGATTTGAAGAAGATATTAATTAATAGTTAAATAAGCTAATACCTTTTATTATAGGGCTCAGAACGTCAAAGCAAGACAGGTTCCAGTGGGCAGCGATTAGTTGAAGCTACTAAAATTAATCTGTCATTATCTACACTGGGCAATGTTATTTCAGCACTGGTGGATGGAAAAAGCACACACATTCCCTACAGAAATTCTAAGCTGACTCGATTGCTGCAAGATTCTTTGGGCGGAAACTCAAAAACATTAATGGCAAGTTTTTTCCCCCCATTAAAAATTGAAAAATAAAGAGAAAACATACACATGCATTTTGTTTTTGGAGTTAAATTTGTTTTCTTCATTTATTGAATTAAATATGTTTTCTTTATTGTCATTTTTGCAAAATATCTTTATAAATCTCCTCCACATGCTTCAAGTATTTTAGTTTTATTTTTTCTTCATTTGTTGTATATTCTAATAGTGTTGCATATTTTAAAAATAGCCCTTACCCAGGGCTGTGCCGTGCTATGATGCAAAGAGGTGACCGCATCAGTTGGCAAAATGGGAAGTTGTCTGAATTGGACAGATAACTGCTCTGAAGGAGTGCCACAAGAATTTGCTTTATAATTATTAGTTTTCTAGTGCATTTTTACAGAATGGTTTTAAAGTTATTTGAAGCATAATATCTACAACTCTTTCTTGTACAAAATTCTTTTTAAATTACCATAATGCTAAATTTATTATCAAACCAAAGGGTGCCGAATGAAGTGTACCATGGCCGGAAGCCCACCACTGTACCACAATGTAAACAGTGATGGGATTGGTCTATGTACCAAGTAAATAGTGTTCTAGTATGCGAAAGTACCATAGTGCTAACATTTGTTAGCTATATTTGTTCTGTCAAGATATTTTATTTGAAAAAAATTTTGTCAAACACTAATGGCAAATCTTAGCTATAAATTTGTCAGGTTTTTAGCAATATCATCATAAACCATAAACCTGAAAAAAATATGGACAATTTGTACATGATCAGATGAAAATCTCTGTTAATAAGATAGCAGAGAAACTGGAATGCAGTGCAAAATTTTGTGGGGTACGGACAGAAGGGGGAAAAGAATCAGCAGGACTATGAAAGCTACATTTTTAACAGATGAGAAAAAAATTTAAATAAATGTTTTCAGTTAAATTTTGGTACATTTATTTCTATGAATGAACGTTTCTAGAAACCTTCTTCAAAAATTCAGTTTGTATGTGACATTTTAAAACTCAAACATATAGTTGGCAAATCTATAAAAATAGTACTAAAATCCTGTCAATATTTTGAGCCGAAAATGTATCTGATCTAAAGACAAAAATGATTTTTAAAATTTAGTAATGTATCCCATTCTGTGACACCGTTAAATATTTTAAATTATTTGCCCCCAAAATATCTTACGTATTTTATGTACTAATACTTTTGTGGTTTTGAGAAGCTTATTAACATTTCCTGACACTTTAGCTGATAAGTTTTTTGCAAATAAAATTAAGAAAACACTATTTAAGAAGTTCAATAATCTGAGGAAAAGTAAGAAATATATCATCAATTTCTATTGAATCACATCGGTTGTTATCACAGGGTGGCGTAAGAACTGAGACATCAGGGCGATCAGGGATTTATCAGGGAATGTAATGTTCTGAAAAAAAACAAAGGAAAAATAGGGAAAATTGCAAAAAATCAGAATTTTTTCTTTGTTTTTGATTTATCCCAAAGTTCCAATGATCTTATCTGTAATCATTAATATTAAGCAATGTTCCCTTATTCAAATTTACTTCTAAAATTATTTTACTCAAGAAAGTTTTTTTGTTTGCTGTTTTTCATACATTGTTGCCTATTTTTGTGCATTTTTTTATTTCTGCATTTTTTAAAACAAAACTGAGGTCTATTAAAAAATATAAAAAAAAGTTTAAGGGGGGAAAAGGGGCATTTCGAAGACTTGCTTCATACTGATAAAATTTACTGCAGGCCATTACGTTGTAATTATTTTTAATAAGTTTGTTGTGTGCCCTTTTGTTTTTTAGTAAAGCATTATGCAAGGGCTAAAATTCAGATTGGGATGGGAGGTTGAAATTTCCCAGGTCTCTATTCAAAGTAGGTTAGACAGTAGCATGTATCCTGAAATGTTTTTGGGGATTGCTTGGAAGCAGTTTATTAATGCCTGTTTTTTAAATGACTTCTATTAATTTCAGAATTTGGGAGAAGGGTTTATCCCAATATTCATCCCCCCTGGATATGTTCTTAAGTCTAGATGGGACACTTCAACCAGTGGATGATTTGTTAGACTTAGTGGCATGCCATCAATCCTGCAGTGATTCAATGTCCATTTTCCTTGCTGAATACTACCTGCTTTGTGAAATTCTAAAACATACATTTAATCTCATTTTGCAACAAAGCAACATCAAAATGCTGTCATTGTCTTAAAGCACCACTTTCACCAAATCTTTAGGCCCTTTTATATTTTTAGAAAATGAAAAGTATTTTGGTTAATTATATATAATCATTATCATTTGCTGTGAAATTATATTACCTTTTAAAACACATCTTGCATTTTTGTGATGATGAAACCGTTCGCATCAATGCTTTTATGTGGGATTATTTACTATAAAATGAGTGCTTTCACAGTTGCTAATTTCTTACATTTTAATCTTTTGCTAAAAGTTACATTTTGTTTTGCATGTTGATATTAATAATATAAATTTAAAAATAATGTATGGTAAATTTCATGGGCATGCATTCTTATTTAGTTTTCAATCAAAACTTCCTTTTGAAACTTAGTGATTATTATTATTATTATTTAGTGAACATTATTATTATTATTTAGTGATCATTATTATTATTATTCAGTGATCATTATTATTATTATTTTATTATTATAAAAATTCATTTATATGATGTTTAACACAATACACTGAATAAAAGTGGGGAAGCTAGACCCTAATTTAATTGTTTTACACGAATAATTAATCATTCTAGACAATCTTTACAACTGAGGGGGGGCAATCACTCCCCGCATCTGTACCAGTGTTAAATAATCCAACCCAAAGGCTCCGGCTAAGTGGTTATGGCGTCTGGTGGAGAAAAGTTTTAAATAATGCTGTATAATGATGCAAATGAAACAGTCCATATTTGTTAAACATAAGACAATATAAAGAAATTCTTGCTTCATTCATGAGAAATACAATATTAATACTTGATTTGAACGTGTCTTAACTATTCTGTATGGTGCCAAGACTTATATTTCAAAATCAGCTTGCATTCGCTTCTTTAAAACTCCCCAAGTCTCATCTACTATGGTATTTCAGTGCCTTAGTGTTAATTATTTTATGCTTACCATTATTATTATTATCTAGTGAAGACACGCATACTTACATTTTTGTCTTGGTCAGCTCAAAGTTTCAATGCAATTGCATTTCAGTTAATACAAACTATTTTCTGTACTACCTTTACTTATTAATATAATAAGCATATTTTTATGTATTTCTTAGTGTGCTAATATTGGGCCAGCTGAATACAATTATGATGAAAGCATCAGTACTCTCAGGTATGCGAACAGAGCAAAAAATATCAAGAACAAAGCCAAAATTAATGAAGATCCCAAAGATACGATGCTTAAAAAGTTCAAAGATGAAATTGAAGACCTGAGGAAGCGTTTAGAGGATGGTTTGTAAATTAATGAAATTATTTATTTTCAGTGTATATCTTCAATATGGCTTGTGGATTCTACTTGAATTTTTTTCTGTTAAATTGTCATAAAAGAAGTTTTATTTGTTTGTTTTTGTAAGATTGTTAGAGTGATCAAAAGATCCTTTAAGTTTCCTGCAAGTATTTCCTTCAAAATATTTTCTTCTGTTTTTTTCATTTATTTTTTCATTTCGATGTTTTTTATTTTTAATTGTATGCTTCTACTCTTGTTTTTATAATTTACATTTTGAAACTTTTGTATTCGTTGCTAAAAGTATATGGAATTTATTCTCACAATATAAAATAATTGGGGGGAAAAAAGAACCGACTTCAAATTAAAAATTGCGCTACAAAGTGAAAAATAAACTCATTCTTTAAACAAAATCGATACAACTACTAAACATAACTTTTGAAGCTGGCGCAAAATTATCTAATTATCATTCCGCCATGTGTTACTTTACATTGAAATTGTTGCAAACTGGGATACAAAAGATTTAATGTATCATAATTTTGCACCAATTTTAAAAATTATGTTTGGAAGTCGTATGGATTTTGCTTAAAGAATTAATTTGTTTTTCACTTTTTAGCGCAATTTTTAATTTGAAGTAGGTTCTTTTTTTTTCCTCCTTTTTTTTTTTTTTTTTTTTGTGTTATTCTTTTTAGAGTAAATATATTTTTCATATGAATACTCTGTTTAAAAAAAGGAAAGAAAGAAAAACATATCAAATGGCACTTTGAGTGACTGTCACTGATAAATTGCATTTTGAAATTGATTTTAAAAAGTCCAGAACAGAACATCTTAAAACAGACGGAATGAATTTAATTTTTGTTTCAGGCAAGCTTTCACTCCAATTTATTATAATTGCTTTGTATATTGCTGCTTAATGGCAAGAAGCTCTTTTCTTCTCTCACACTTCTTGTTGAGTGTGTTTGACATCTATATTTTACTGCTTCCTTTAACATATTGAGCTCAAGGAATAGTTAAACTTGTCATGCACTTTTTTTTCATTCCTTAGTGGTGTTTTTAAAATGTATGTCTCCACAAATCAACTGATTGGACTTAGTCCATGTCTCCTCCCCCTCCTTTAATTTTTAATTGTAGGAGGGTAGAGGTAATTGTTGTAGCCTAAAAGTGTGGAAAACTTGTTGTATGTACACTACATTTGGCTATAAACTGTTAACTTTCATAGAGTCATTTGTTGATAAAAGAAATCTTTAAAATGAAGTAATTGTCATATTTTATCTTTACAGTTAGTGAAGGTGGATCAGAATCTGGAGAAGACCTTTCTGAGAAAGGAGAGGAAGAATCAAAGCCGAAAAGTCATCGTAAAAAAAGTATAGCCTTTCTTGATTTGAGAAGGCATTTGAAAGTTAACTTTTTAAATGTTGCAAATTAAAAATAGTTATTGATATTACAATTAGACAAAATTTTTCAAATTTATATTTATAGAAAAATATTGTTTTTAATTATTACTTTTCATGGATGTTTTCCAATTTTTTATGCATTTCATCTCTCAATTTCTTTCTTCTTTATGTAATATACTCTGTACCTGAGAGCCGCCATAGTACCTTAAATCCATTTTTTTTAAAGTTTTTGCGATGAAGTTCAAAATAATTTATTTTCCAAAAACAGTCTCAATTTTTCTTTGAAAATTAAGAGTTTTTTTTAAACGTAATTCTGGATTTTAGTTCTTCTGGATATCGAAATTCCAAATTTGGGTTCTCATACTGTATTACAACTTTACCATGAAGAGATTAATGTAGCCGTCAGCACTTTCATTGCTTATTTCTTCAAATTGATTAATTTGATCCATTGTTCTTTTCATGCAACCCTGCTTAACCTATTTAACAGTGCTGATTTGCTATCAAATGCAAGTGTGAGACCAGTCTTGTAAAAAGATTGGCTTGCTCAAGTTATGCAGATCTCACTTTTAAAAATAAGCAAAAAAAAAAACAAAACAAAATGATTTTTTATATGAAAATGGAATGAATAGGAGATTAAAATTTACTATAAAAATTGGTAATGATATGTTTTTATTTATCTGTGTTACATGCCATATATTGATATATACCAGTACTTTAATTATTATTATATATCAACATATATATATCAATATATAGATATATATATCAATATATATATATATATATATATTGATATATAATAATAATTAAAAACAATATTGAATCAAAAATCATTTGTTTTATTATTTTTCAAATTATTACAGAAATTTTTCAGTATACCCTTTTGTAGTAAGGTAAGTCCAAAAGGTAAACTATTTTTTGCAGACCCTTTTGCATTCAGAATTTATTTATACCTGTTTAAAAATTTGGATGGATGAAAACTGGCGTTTCAACATAAAAGTTTTGGATGATCCTTTATTTTGACTTAATAGCTCTTCCCTCTTCTTTCAAGAGGCCCCAGTATCATTTCTCATTGACCATATCATTTTGTTTATTTTCATCATTTTTTTTTTACTTTGAGGTTTTAGCATTTGTTCAGGTAAATAAAGCAATCTTCCAATTGCGCCAAATGTATTCATTCTAAAGTGTATCTATTTGGTAAATTGAGGGTGTTTTATATTAAAAGTATAGATAAAAATATACAATTAAAAGAGAAAAAAATCAAATTTTAATCCAGTTAATTTCGCAGTTCTTAATGGGCTTTAGGAAGTATTGTAAAATCTGGTTTTCACCAGGTTTTAAAGATTTGTTTGCATCCCATAGTGTATAGGGAGTAGAAAACTGTTAGAGTTTGAATTGAAGCTTGAATGAAATGTATTTGGTTCTCTCGAAATGGCATGTTTAATTTTATTGCTATGAAAGAACATTGACATCAATGCATACATTTTGTAATATTTGTTGATTGATGTAAAATATTTTGGTACTTTTAGTTACTTTCCCTTTTTATGATTCATTTATAAAAAGAAAAGATTTGGCATTTTAACTATAAAACCTTGTTTACTGAGTAATGTGATAATTTTGATTTTTAGCATTTTCTGAAGAAGAAGTAAGGAAAATGCAAGAACAAATTGAACTTGATCGAAAAACGCTAGCAGAAAGGAAAGATTTATTAGAAGAAGAACGACAGAGAATTACTAATGAATTAGAAAAACGAGAAAAGGATTTAACTGGAATTAGGTAACACATATTTGCGTGCATGACTACTGAGGAGAGTAAAATACTGGGTTTCATACAAGCTCACACACATTTCTGAGAAAATTTCTGTTATGTAGTGTAAATATTAATCAAATAATTAAAAGATTATACTTAGCACTAGAACCATGAGAGGGGTCATTTTGGCACAAATCCAATTTTGTTCTCATTTCTTTAAAAACTTTACCAACAGAAATTAATGATTTAGCGTGACCTTTCCTGAAATCATGTGAATGTCAACCTGTGAAAAGTTTATTGATTAAATATTTTTTACTCCAGAGTAATTAAGACTTATACCTAAAATTGCAGGAATGGTCAGATTGACCCCATAGTTTCTTACGAGCAGCAGATATGCACAGAAATGATTATCGGAAGCAAAAACATTTGGTTTTACCACCCTGTTATAAGATAAGGGGCTACACTAAATACTCACAGGGGTGAAGATCACTCAACAAGGTGACCTTCAAGACTGGTTACTGATAAGCTGGCCTGGAAGTTGAACACCAAAAATATCCCTGAAAATGCTATAAAAGCACTAAAAATGACCCCCAAAAAATTCCATTGAAAAATTGAAAAAATGCACTTAAGATCTGAAGTCAAAACTCCATTAAAACATTTAGAAATATTTGTTTTTTTGGAAAATTATAATAGCAATGTTACTTGTATTAATGATTTTCTAAAATAAATAAAACAAAATAATAAAAACAAGACACCAATATCTCATAAACATATGTTTTGATATCTTTACTCTCTTAAATGAGTCCTAACTGCCTTGAGTAATTAAATGTTTTTTTTTTTTACAATATCAAAGACCGCATACAAAAGTCATAGTTGGGGGTAAATTTGAAATAAATGGAATCAATCACGGATGACTTTTTTTCAAACTCACACATTGTATCTTCTGCAATTTTTACACCAGCAATTTTTTCAACATCAAAAATACTTTGTTTTCTACAATTTGTCATCATTCAGATTTGTGCAATAGATTTAGAGATCTTGACCAACTCTTTTAAGTGTTTTGTAAAATTAATGAATTAATCAAACTAAGTTTTATCAGAAGTTTTTAAAAGAAGTTTTCTTCAGAAAGTTTTTAAAAAAGAGCTTAAAAAGGAGAAAAGTACTTAAAATGCAAAATATGCTGTACAAATCTTTAAAAAATGCTTTAAATCAGGAAAAATGCATTTTCATCAACTTCTGGAGCCTGCTGATAAGAAAAGAGGCTGGCTCTTCTCTTTTCTTTCTTTTTTTCTCTCTCTTCTGATGGAGCTCCTCTATTGTGTATTTTGGTCAAGTGCAAATGAGAGTTTTCCCCAAAAGAAAAATGTCACAAAAACATTGTATGCTTTCAGTTAGCGAAGCGCTGGAATATATGCAGTTGTTGTCGTGTCCTCGCGCATGGCAGGGAAGAATGGGTACGCTGCTCCTGAGTCTAAGGGCCCTTATAGGCAGGAGTCCAATTTCCGCGCCTTTGAAAAGTCTCTTTTTTTTTTTTTTTTTGAACCAACTCCCAGAAGAGAGACCGTCACCTGGGATTTGCACCCCAGAGGTATCGTTTCACTTGGAGGACATTGTAGCCATGACTTATTTAACGTGCACCAGCTCCCTTTAGGGTACACGGCCCTACAGGAACCAGCCACGAGAGGTTGTCACCCTCCCAAGCACTGACCTAAATCGGTGTTGCTTCACTTTTGGTGTTCTGCGTGAACCAAGCTTCTACCGACTGGTCCACTGTGAAACAATATATGCAGTAATTGTCAGGAAACAAAAGTATTGATGATTTTTTAGTTAGCAAAGAAAAAAAAATATACGATCAAATGAAGAATGAATTGTCTAGTAATATATCTGGTGAATTAAGGAGATCAATTTCACATTTTCACTCAAGAATCGTATACACTCACAAAAAAAAAGCAACAACAAATTTATGAGCAATATTTTACAATTAAAATTACACAGTATATTTTGTCTTTCGAAATGGTCCAGTATTTTCATAAAGCTCTAAACATGATTAAAATTTGTTAAAATAATTACTCAGTAAATCAAAACTTCTTATGAATGTCTTATATAGATGCAATTTGCTCTAATTTTAGTTTAGTTTCAGTTTTCAAGTAAAAATCTTACAAGATTTTAATTTGTGATCTTATTTCTAGTGTAATTTAGCATTAACATGTTTTTACTTTACAATGAAGCTGTTTTATACTGTCGGTCTTATTGATGTGATTTTAGGTATAGCAAAATTTCCATGAGTCTAGTATTCAGCAACTTTCAAATTAGTTTAAACATTTGAAAGTTTTAAAAAAAATCATCAAAAGTGTTGCCAAAATTTTCTGCTGCCAGTCAGCCATTCCCCGCGGTTGAAAGGGTGCTATTATTTTCAACAACAGAAAACAAATTATTGCTGCAGAATTTGGGTTTAAATAATTGGAAAATTGAGGTAGAGCTTACTTCTCCTAATAGTTAGGGGAGGGAATAATTGATGAAGCTTTATATGTTTTTGCAACATTTTTTGCCAAAAATATTATAAAATAAAAAACCTTTAACAAAAATTTTGTTTTCCATGTTTTATTTTACTGGAACTTATATAGTAACTATGATGTAATTTTTTAATTTAAAAACATTACTTTTAGGAATGATCATGATAGTATGCTTCAAAAATTACAAGCTTTAGAAAAGCAAATAATCATTGGAGGTGAAAATCTGCTTGAGAAAGCTCAAGAACAAGAGAAGTTGCTAGAAGAAAGTTCAAAAGAGCTTGAGGAGCGTAAGATCAAAGAACGGGAACTAAAAAAAGCTTTAGAAGAAAAAGAGGTATTTGCAAATAATTCTAAATAAGATAATAAAAAAATAACTTTAATCCCTCTTAAGAGAAAAAATTGTGATAAAGCAGTACTGTCACTACGGGTGTCATTACTATAGGGTCTCCCCTCAAACTCGAGTGTCTGTATCTGCCCCTGCGTCAAATCAGGGTTACACTATAAAATATTATACATGTACACATGTTTCCATACATGAACATGGCTAAAAAATTGTAAAAGTAGGAACCCTACTTTCTTGCAATTGAAATCTAGTTTTGGACAAACGTAGGAAGGCTTTTGAAAGTTTCTTAAAATTTACTCAATTCTCCCTTTTCTAGAAGTCTGTTTTATTGGGTTGATGCATAAGTTCCCTTGTTTTCTTAATTTAAAAACATTTGCGTTGAAAAGAAAATGTTTTGGCATAATCTTTTGTGTTATTCGAAAGAGAATTTTTCGCTCTATAAAATAGTGTATTTCACTTTTTTGTTGACTTTAATTTTCGTCGCTTTTTAGAGCATTTAAATGGAGTATCAAATCAACAAAAACGAGCATTTCCAACACCACCTTCTTTTTGCATTTAATCAAGATGCCAAAGCCACAGAAATTGCTAGAGAGATTTGTGCCGTGTATGGAGATGGTACTATAGTCGCTTTCCAATGCTTTACACGGCATTTCATTCAATAATGGTATCTAATTACGAGCTTGGTTGGACAACTTTTTCGAGACGCTTCCGGGTGATTTCTATCCAAGAGGCATCGAAAAACTCATTGAACATTGAGAAGAAGTCATTAACCACAACAAAGAGTACCTTATTGATTAAATTGTTGTTATTTTATGTCAACAAATAAAGTTTTTTTTTTTAAATCGCGGGACCTTGTGCATCAACCCAATACTTTTTGTTCATTTACATTAGGGGTCTTCAACCCTTTACGTCCGAGGGCCACATCCATTGGGTCGAGAAGATTGGCGGGCCACATCATACGCGGTTCTCAGTTAAAAATAATTTTGAACTTAACACTAAATTTTCCGAAAAATTATACACCAAGAAATGAAAAAACAAAACTCAACTGTTAGGGGTCCCTCAGTACCAGATTTTGTGGTTTTCCGTGGCGGGGCAAAACTTAAAAATGCCTTCCCTCCCCACCCCTTCCATCCAATTATTGTTCATATTTAAAACTTTTATGTGCTAGCCATTTCTGAGTTTTTTTCACTTGTGGGCCATTGATAAACCCATAAAACTATCGTTAATGTTCCATGGCATATCCCTTTCAGCTCTACATTACGGAAATAGAGCCATACGAAAAGTCCCTCCTAAACTGGAGATATGAAATTCTGATAGTTGGAGGGGGTCTGGGGAAAATTTGTCCCTTGGGAAAATTTTGAAAACTATATGCAAACTGGTGCAGTTTGAGGCCTTTGGAGACGCATTTGGGATTTATATTTAACTATTATGAGGGGAAAAAACCTCGACTTTTTTAAATTTAAATTTTGACATTGAAAAATTTGCCGCCCCCTAAAACTGCCTTCCTGAGAGCTTTCTGCCTGTCATAGGAGCCAGCCAACTGATCAACGACGCAACATATTCAGTGTTTTCCTCAGTTAGAGTTTCCAACAGTTTATACAAATGATAATGCTATTAATCAGTTTTAATCATTAGCAAAATAGCCGATCAATGATTAAATTGGAGTGCTGAACTAGGATTTTAATTCTTTTTCCAAAAGCTAAATTTTCCATGTTAAATATTTTTTCTTTTCTTTTTTGTCTTCCTTTTTTTTTTTTTGGTGCATCGCAGTTGAATTTGTCCTTTCCTAGATCCAGCACTGTTCCCCCCTCTTTACAATATACACGCATATAAGCTCAAAATATCCTTCAAGTGATTTAAAATCAAATGAAAGTTCCTCAATATTAGACCAGAAGTCATTTTCTCCAGAAACACTATTGTAAGTTTTTCAAAGTACAAAATATGCTGCTTGCCTCAAGGTTGAAAAAAAAACCACAGATATTTTTTATTTGTTAGAAAAGTCTTGCAATTAATAAATTTCAAAATTTTGGAAAACTGATTTTGTTCATCTCGGAACAGGCTCCCTAAAATTTTCGGAACATTCGGCATCAGAATCACCCATCGGCTTACATCTGCCAAATAAAAGCAGAAAATTTAAAATTTGGGAGAAAGATTACTGCAGTAGAATTGATTTTATGTGGAAGGTTTAGACAATCTATTATAAATTTGCTAGTATTTTGTATTTTTTAATTTAAAAAAAAAAGTTGAATAAAAGTCAAGTCAACAGCTCTGTAATCAGTTTTGAAACAGATTGATAGTGATATGCAGGGTCCGATAAATCCCGGGCGACTAAAAAAAAAGCCGTGGCGACTAGTTTTTCAGGTGGCGACTAGTTTGCAAATGAAAATATTATAGCTGGCTCCTAAAAATTTTCCCTGGCTCCAAAGATTTTCGCATTTTTGTCGGACTCTGATGATATGGATACACAGGGTCCGACAATTGCCGGGCGCCAGGTCGCCCGGGCAACTAAAAAAATGCCTTGGCGATTGATTTTTCCGGTTGGCGACTATGTTCACAAATGAAAATTTTATAGCTGGCTCCTAAAAATTTTTCCTGGCTCCTAAGATTTTCACATTTTTGTCGGACTCTGTGGATACATAATGATGGCACAAAATTCCTTGACAATATTTTAAAAAACAAAAGTCTCACTTTACTGGAGGAATTCTCGCTTCAATCTTAATGGGATACTTGGGCATTGTTTTATGTATATACTTATATGGGCGAGGTTTTTATTTAATTATTCTGTTTAACAACGAATTTTTAAGTATCCAAATTAATAACACAATTTTTCGGGTGGGGGGGGATGTGGGGTAGGGTGTCCCAAAAAAAAACAACTTTCAAATCTTTGCACTCTCACCCCCTAAAAAGTTTCCTTTAGGGAACATAAGACCCCTGGTAGAATTTTAAAACTATACAAAAATATTTAGAGGTCCCCCCAAGAAAGTAGAATTTTTCAAAACTGATTGAAATTTAACGATGTTTTGCATTAAACAGATATCAAGTAACACCATTTAGGAGTATTCAAAATGGTGTAAAATGTATTTAATTTTCAACATGTTGAAGAGATATATACATTTCAGCAATATATAATAAACAATATTAAATTTAATTGAAAATGCATAATGTTAATAAGAACACAAAATTTAACATATTTACATCTACTTTGAACCATACAAAAGAAGTAACTATTAAAATGATTTTGACAATTGCACTGTGGGAAGCAGTTTGTAAATGATCTGAAATAAATATTTTCAAACTATCAGGTGCTGCACTATGGGTGTTTTTTGATATTTTGGTTCATGGTGATTAAGCTAGGCCATTTTTCTTAAATCTCTTAAAAATACTTATGTCAGGTCCAGTAGATGGCCCCAGGCATACACTAAATACATCTGACAGTAATACTTCAAACATATGATGTCTACAGGACGACTGTAAAAGATTTTGACCTATTTTTCTTTTAAGAACAGTACATGCTCCTTTAATTTCCTAGTATTTGGAGGTGTTGTATCAAAGCTCATACCAATGACTAAAGAATCGCATTTCCGTGACTGTAATTGCTGAAAAACAGTATTAGCTATTTCTACACCTGTTCCAGATGGTAATGTAGGAGCACACAAGAGCTTAGTATTTCCATCAAACAGAGACAAAACTATTACTGGTAAATGAGCAATCTGACCAGTTTCATCAAGCGGCAAGTCAGGTAACAACTTTTCACCCCAATGTAGGGTCAGTTGGGGTAATTGTAAACACGGGGTAATTGTAAACAAGCTTCATAACTACACTTGTGGTGGTTTTGAAAACTTAACTGCTTGTGAGGGGATAAACTGGCTGCATAGGGAAGACATTGAAGCAGTTTCGTAAGTTTCGAAACAACTGTGGAGGCGTCACTATTGTTTGAAAATGGCACAGTGAAAAAAGTTGTTTAACAAAATTTAGTGATCTTACATTTTCCTCTCCAGCTCTACAAAAGCGATGCAAGCGGTTTCAGCCATTTTTATTTGGCATATGGAATGCCGCTAAAAACATTTAGCTATGAATTTAATCCTCCCTGTTATTTTTCATGTGCAAGTTAGGTGTTTACAATTACCCCATATATTTCGTACTCTGGGGTAATTGTAAACACTTAAATTTATCCTATTTCCAATATTTAGGAGGGACAATAAGTATTTTATTTTGATGTAAATTACACTTTTGTGTCTATTTTACATAACTGTTGCTGTTGTTGCTAATTCCAATTGGAAATCCAAGCCCCCCTTGCAGGGCGACCATGAATTAAGGAAGCTCCTACTGATTATTAATGAGCTCCGTTATAATGAAGTACACTTGGCTCAGAGGGGCTTAATGATTTTGAAACAGCTCCCAGATGAGAGATCGTCACCTAGGATGGTCCCTCAATGGAAATTATTTCTAACTTGGTGGGCATTTGAAGCGACGATGTATTTTACGTGCACAGCTCCCTTTAGCGCACTCGGTCTCAGAGTAATCAATCGCGGGAGGTGGTCACCCTCCCAAGCGTTGACCACGGCCAGTTGTGCTTCACTTTCGGTGTTCTATGGGATCCAAACTTAACCGACTGATCCACTGCGGGACAAATTTTATATAAATTTGTCGCATTACTTGCTTTTTTTCAAGATATTTCTCGTTAAATGATCGCAGTTGACTCATAACATAACTCAGCGGACCACATGCGGCCTGTTGGCCACAGATTGAGAAGCATTGCTCCGGAACTTCTTAAACCTTCAAGAAGACTGTGTATGAAGCAAATTTCCATTTGCATTAACCGTATTCGAAAATAAATCACTGTTTACAATTACCCCAGATCTCTGGGGTAATTGTAAACACACTGGGGTAATTGTAAACACGAGCTCATTCGCTAACAAATAGTCATAAAGTCAAAATTTTTGCACACATTTACTTACAAGAAGTACAGTAGTGGCTACAATGCTCACAATTTTTTCTCTGAATTCATTCAAGAGGTAGGGAAGGATCAAAAGTTAAAACATTGAAAAAGCGTTTACAATTACCCCAACTGACCCTACTACATAGATGTTTTAAACTGTTTGTATTTGCTCAGAAACCAAAGGACGGAATTGCTGACATTCTCAATGAGCCATACTTTTTGATAGCGCTCTTTTCAGTTTGTCGATAAAATGAGGACCAAGCATGCTAGAGAACTAAACACTGGGGGTTCCGCATCAGGCTGATCCCCTGTCTGAAAGATCTGCTCATGCACCCATCGGGGAAAGTATTCCGTCTATAGACGGATTTGGAAATGGCAACATCTGGCCAAGTTTGTTGCCAAATGTGCCATTTAGGCAACACTCTGGACAGACAGCTCATAAAAGTCTTAGGTGGAAAGAATGTTGATGCTGTTACACATTCTTCTTCATTTGTTATTGATGCCATTAGCACTGTAGACATCCGGATACTTATGCTACTTCTATCTAATACAGCAGCAACTTTTGAGGTAATTGCTGATCTATGCCTGGGTTTATTTCCAGTGTTTGAGAAATATTCATCATTTTTTATTTCTTGTAAATTCTGTCTGAACTCACTTTCATTTTCTATTGCTTCCACAATCAACTCAGCATTGTTATCAATGGAACATTATGCTGTTGTGAAAGAAACAGTTGGCTCATGAGATGTAGTGAGCATGCCAACTTCCTTTCCCTTAAAGCTAACTTTTTTGCTTTTCCCCTGATCTTTCTTCACGTAAAGTTAATTGTCTGTCTAAAGGCCCAATACAGCCCTCTCTTGATTTTTGTTGCAATATCAAAAACTGCCAATCCTCTTTATTCTTGATGAGTTATTCTGTTAATATGGCAATTTATCAACGCATTCACAATATACTTTTTGATTTACCGGGTCTGTTGTGTTGCTTCTATTTTATGTTTCATAAGGTATGTCTATTTTTCATACAAATGTTTGATTTTCTGTATAACATGTTGTTTCTGTCTTACTGGGAGCCTAGACTTTCCTCAAAATGGTAAAATTTGATCATATACAAGAGCCATACTTTCTTTAATTGTGTGCTTTTGAGAACAATGAAAGTAAATAAAGTTTCTCATTGTATGTCTTCCTGTTGGAAATCGTGCACTTTTGATGGCTTTCAGTTGGATATTCAATAAGCATACATAATCATTCTTTCTAATACTAATACACATAATTCACAAAATAAATAATAAGAGCTGCGTATTTCCTTTGTTGAAAGAAGCAATCAATATTCAATCTTCTTACGTGGAAAACAATGGCTCTATCTGGTTAGAATAATATGGTTACAGCAAAAGTATTTGCTTCCGTATTTTGTAAATAAATACAGTTAAGGTATTTTTTTGTATGTATAAATGGTTATTATAGATAAGATTTTAGAACATTTTAGATAGTTGTAGGTGGTGCTAGTGGCCACTTTATTTTTTGAGAAATACTGTTAAATTTCTATCAATTTTGAAAATTTTGACGACTTTGGGGGACCTCTAAATGTTTTCTTAGGGTTTTAAAATTTTACCAGGGATCTTATGTTCCCAGAAGGAAATTTTTTAGGGGGGGGGGGAGAGTTTAAGGATTTGAAAGTTGGTTTTTTTGGGGACACCCTAATGTGGGGTAAGGGTCATAACATTGATTGGGCTGTTTTGAGACTGCTTTTTGTTGCGTGCTGTGTGGTTTTCATTTTTGAAACCTGGCGATACTGGTTGGAGAAGTTAAGTTCCATTTTTTTTTTTCTTTCCCTCCCTCCACATTCTTGAACAAGACAGTCGTTTTGAATTTTCAAGGTCGGTGAGGAGGAGCGGGCGGGGTGAAGAGCATATTCTCCTTATACATTGCATTAACCTTTTCTGAATGACTGATGAATATCCTAAACGTCTCAAAGGTTTATTGGGGAGGAGGGCATATATGGTGGTATCCCAGCCCCGAAGAGTCAACAAAATACATGCACAGCTATGAATTAATGTGACATTCTCAAAGCCCACAGACCCTCCTAAATGTCGAGTCGGTTTTTAAACAAGAAATATATGTAAGTTTTTCTTTCCATACTGTTTTCCCTCCAAACGCATGTTGTGAAGTCTTTTTTTTTTCTTTTAAAGTGTGTGATAGCAATCGACCGTTTTCTTTTCCTTTTTATTATTTTATTTATTTATTTTTTTTTTTTTTAACATTTTCGTTTTTAACTTATTGCCAAGGCTTGGCGGGCCACTAAAATATCCACGGTTGAAGACCCCTAATTTAAATGATAACAGCATTGAAATCTAAATGTTTTTTTTTTGTTTAACATTTTCTTTTCCATTATGCAGACAGAACGTCTCAACATTGAAGAAAAATACTCTAGTTTGCAAGAAGAGGCAGCAGGAAAGACAAAAAAACTGAAAAAAGTATGGCAGATGCTACTAAGTGCAAAGAATGAGTTAAACGATCTACGTCAAGAACATCAGCGAGAGATGGAAGGCTTGTTAGAGAATGTTAGGCAGCTAGATCGTGAATTAAGTCTGAACAAGTTGCTCATTGACATGTTCATACCACCTGAATATCAGGATGTTATAGAACAGGCAGTTCAATGGAATGAAGATATTGGAGAATTTCAGCTTAAGTGTGTGGCATACACTGGGAACAATATGAGAAAACAGCTGCCTGCTCCCGACAAAGAGAAAAAAAAGGAGGTAAAAATGTCTTCCATTGTTTTTCTCTACTTGTTAAGGGGTATTCAAAAGTCACTTATAGTGGATTCAGGGAGAAGAGATAGCTAAGGTAAGCAAAGTAACGTGACACTTGGCAATACCTTGCCTACTTGGCGTTGGGAAGACTGGAAAATACACCAATCAGAAAAGGAAAATATGCATGGCCGGTTTTTCTGGTTCCCCCAGAATTGTTAATTAAGCAAGTAAATCATAAAATTGGTAAATGTCGGCGACAAAACAGCAACCCTCTATGTTTGCTTCTGGTATTACTTCTCCCGGAATGCAGTATAGTATATCTTAAATTATTTAAATAGTTGTATTTAGTAAGTAACAAACAAAGTAATATCAAAGACTTTCTCATAATAATAATTTTAAAAGCAAACATCTTTGGTTTTTTGATTGCTTAAATGTTCAAACAAAAAATGACTGGGCTTAAGGGCTTTTCATTATTTATGTATTTTCAAACAACATTTCCTATGGCGCTTAAAAATGCTTTAATTTATACTTTGGTTTTATGGACTCTTCCAAGAATCAAAACCAAATCAGCTGCTAAGAATTTTAAAAGCTTAAATTTAACTGCCACTCGATTAAGTTTTCAATTGTATGACGTTTTGTGCAAAAAAACTATAGAATTTCGAAAACAGTATGAAAGTTATAAATGCTTGCTATAAGCAGCAACATATTTGCATAAAAAAATACTTTAAAAAAAGGCAGAACTAAAAATATTAGTTTAAAAGTCACAAGAGAAAAAAAAATTAACTTTAGCTCTACTCTTTTTTTTTTTTTTTTAATTATCTAAGTTTTTAGTTGTAGCTTTTTTTTAGTAGATCAGTACTTTCTTGGTCTCGGTTAAGAAATTGTAGGAATTCCCCAAGCGTCAGCACCACCAAAGTACCGTGGCAGAATCAATGGGATGTGCTCTAAAATTGATCCTGTTGTTATGAATGCATATAAATCTTAATCATTTTTTTTTTTGAATTTGTATATGGTCTTTAGTTGTGTCTAACTTTAATTAATTTAAATACTTATCTAAAATTTATAATTTTTGCTAAATTTTTTTTAAAATGTAAGGTTACTTCTGAGCTCACAGCCTCTCAAGCTGGGGGCCCATGGCATTTTGCCAGCTCTGCCACCCTATAGTTATGCCACTGTAAGTCACAAATGCACTGCACATGGCGTGACTGATCCCACGGCTGCGCCAATTGTGCAAAACTGCGCCAAAACGATTTTTCTGCTTACCTTTTGCAGTAGTTTATTAATGAATATTATCTCTACCCTCTCTTAAGAACATCAATATGGATGAAAAAATTGAGCAGATTGAGCGATGTATCCCACGCTTGTAGAAGAAACAGTGAGACGATTTCTAATATTTTGTAGTATCATAGAGAGAAAAATCATTCATCTTATCACTATTTATGTTAAACATTTTATTTAGTAAGTTTTTCTTGAAATAGATAAAAAGTTTACAATTTCATGGAATGTGAAAAAAAAACTTAGCGTTTTTCCTCAGTGCACTTTGTGTTTTCTAATGTTTCGGAAATACTAATCAATCTGAAAAATCAATAACGGAACAGATGTTAAAAAGATTGCTACTCCATTATAACAATTCTTTAAAATTCCTTAAGCCTACTTTTCATGTGCAAGCAAAGAAGCGCATACGTTCTGCAATCTTTTTGCATCCGCTACAAAAATCGGATTTTTTTCATTTCAACCATTTATAATGTTTCTTCTCAAAGTAAATAAACAAAATTTATTTTTATTTTAAATAAAAACATTGTTTGAAAATATATATTTGTTCCCGAAAGTGTTAAGAGATGGGCTTTCAAACACTGTAAAATTAAACATTGAATTGTAGCTTTTTTTTCTTTTCTCAATACTCTTTAAATTCTGTAATCTGCATCATATGACCACAAGCAATTAAAAAACAGAAAACATAAATATAAAGAACAAAATAAGTAAAAAAATGCAGTTAAGTTAGAAAAACCATTAAAAAAAGCATATATATCTTAATGAATTGATGATCTTTAGCAAACATGTTAAGCAATATTATTAGAGAAAATGGAAATTTTGGTGTGGATGAACGACCTCATAAAAGTACTCTTGCTTCAAGTTTCAATTTTTCAATTAGATTTGATAGTTATGAAATTATCATGGGTTTCCTTTTTCTTTTATTTCGATTTAATTTCTTTCAGCATCCAATTGCTGTAACCCTAGGGCTCTTAAAATTTAATTGTAACTATTACACAATTTTTAAAAGATGTAAGAGTTTATGAAGATGACATGCCCTTTGTTCCATTTCTTCATGAGGATTTATCCAGTCTTGTATTAAGAATTTTAAGGCGATACATTGTCAAAGGAAGTCCTTTGACATTGTCCCTTCCATCAGTAATGATGGAAGGGAATATTTTGAATGTGGACTTTCAAGATACGAAAACTTTTCTTTCTTTTAAAAAAGTCGATGTTGGAATTTCGGCATTATGCCACATAAAGAAAGCTAAAGCTTCTGAAGGGCAAGTGAGCATTTTTTAAAAAGATTGTCAAAAGTTTTTGATAGTGTGTGTTAAGAAGCTGCAAGAGAGATCCCCATTGAAATATGCTCTAAGAAAAGCAGTTTCATGTTTTAATCCTACTATTTCTATTAATGAAGCATTGTTTGATAAGAGACTCACAAAATTGTTACTAATTTTATGAGAAAAAAAATGGCTGAATTCAATTGTAGCAAATAGAGCAAAAAACCAACCAAAAGAAATCAGTTCAAAACCTTCTAATGTGGCAAAACTTAAAATGTATAACAAAGTAGCAAGACTTGATGCATTTTGGCATGATATGCTATGAAGCCAAACAAAACCTTGCAAATGATGCATTATCATTAAAAGGGCAGATTTGTGTTTTCTCCATTTTTAATAACAGCTGAAAACATTTAGAATGCTATATTTAATATAAACATACTATAGTTTTCAAGTGGGGGCAAAGGGGAAATTCTTATCATTAGTAACGTAAATCAGGGAAATTCGGTGAGCTTGATCAGGGAAATCAGGAAAAAGTCGGAATTTTTTTTCTCAATTCCTGTCTTGCCACAGTGCCAACCATGTGCGAGAGTCACTGCGTTGTGTTACGTGATGTCAAGTAGCCAGCCACCAAGCTGGCACGAAAAACCGCTTTTTCAATCGCTCTCCGCTGCAGTGGGCATTTCAGGTGTGTTTACTGCGTAAAGATTCATCCCTAAGTCACTGTCAGCGAGCGTTAGAGGCTGAAGCATGGTGTGAGTGATGTCTCAGTAACCAGCCGCCTATTCACGGGAGGGAAGGCTTCGCTTTTGTTTCAATCCGCATTGGATGTAGGAGTATCTACTGATACTACATAATGTAAAGGTTCATCCTTAAAGTGACCGGCAGCGAACATGTTAAGAAGCATCAAAATAGGCAGGGTAACTGTTGCCTAAATATAGCCGAAATCTAGATTTTTTTTATTTTCTTGTGTCTAGAATGCTGCATAAGCACATATAAAAAATATAGCAGTTAAGATTTTTTAGGTACAGCTTCCCAGCAAATTGGTTGAATTCCTAAACTCTCTATGGATAATTTTGCATTAATATTCAACTGAATTATGACATTAAAAAGAATGTAAAATAGAAAAGTTATGTTTGACATTTTCTGATATGGATACCAGAACCCAATTGTAGTCTTAATACAGAAAATGCATTGGATAGTTTATAATGTTTCAGGAAATGAATTTATAATCTAATTATTTTTCTCAGGTGGATAACCTTGACTTATCACATTTGTATCTATCATACAATACAGAAAGTGTTACAAGGATTCCAACTCGCCTGAAGTCATCAAGAGGGAAATCTGGTAGAATCCATTCTTCAAGACCAAAATCTTCTAGGAAATAACTAGTAGACCTCTTTGACTAGTAAGGCCACTTTCAAAAATTTATAATTTATACAAATACAAAAGAAACGACCCGCAACAGGTTCAGGGCCCAAGTAGGCTAGTCCTAGTCAATTTAGCAGTCCCCAATGAACATCAAGAGCTTTCTTAATAGTTTTTACCCCACTGCAATTAACAGTCATTTCCGGTAAACTATTCTAACTGCCTACAACCCTATTGAAGTATTAATATTTCCTAATTTCAAGATTAGCCTGAGATTTGAAAAGCTTAAAACAATGACCTCTGGTTCTACTTTCAGCACATAGCTGTAATTCATCAACATTTCCCATTTTAATGAATTTAAACAACTGAAGCATGTCCCCTCTAACTCTCCTTTGCTCAAGACTATACATATTGAGCCTTTTAAGCCTAACCTCATAATCTAAGTCTGAAAGACTACTTACCAATCTTGTAGCCCTCCTTTGAACCCTTTCCAATAAGGTAATATCCTTTTTTTACGTACGGAGACCAAATAAGTTTATGTTTTTGTAATTTAACATAAAAAGATTACTGGTAATAAAGATAAAATTGTAAAACATTTTTATATTTAAAAATTAATTTTGTGTTGATTGCTTCCTTTTGCAATATTTATTAATGTATTTTTTAAAAATGATTTGTTCATAATGTCAGAAAATTGTATTGCTGAAAATTAAGGCATAAAACTTATTTTACTTGTTCCTAGATACATGAATTTTCATATTTTGTTAACATTGATGCTATTTTTAAAATAATGCAATCTTTTAACAAATTTTCTTATATTTCAGGTCATATGAAAGTAAATCTGTTAGTATCCAATTGCAAAAGAAGGCATAATTTATTTGTTAATTTATTTTGTTGTAGTATTTATACGTTTGTTTGTGATAAAAACTTATGAAAATGATTCCAATTGTAGTAACTGAGACATAAAATGATTTGAAATCAACACACATTTAATTTAAATAGCCTATATTTTAAAAATTGGTTCTGTAACATTATATAAATATGTATATAAGATCAAGCATTATTTACAAATAAAATGGCACCAAAAATGCTTTCATAACAAAAGTTAATAGTTAGTATAACTTAAATGATTTGGTTGTCGACTGCACTACTTCTCTTTGGAATGATTGAATGGAATTACCAAACTTTCAGTATTTTCTACTTGTATGGTCTGAAGAGCAGCTACAAGCAATGAATTAGTTTCCTTTACCTACAAAATATGAGTTAATAACTAGAAATGAATTCAACACAAGAAAGCAATTTTTTTCAAATATAATAAAATTTGATATCAGAATAGCAAATTTTCAAAAACAATTTAAAATCTGCAAGAAAATCATGAAATAGCCTTTGAAGTACAATAGAATCTATCTTAAATCTTATCATGGTAAAAAAAAAGTATATAATTGATCTCAAAGTCAATTGAACCTGTTTATCTTGAACCCGCCTGTCTAAAAACCTTTCTATGTCCAATAGCGGATTTAGGCTGAGGCCCGGGCCTAGGGCGGCAAATTTTGAGGGGCGCCAAAATTTTTAAGACTACTAAAATTTTTAATCAATTGGGTTTTCTGTAAACTGTACGACCAAATTTTAAAGTCTATTTTATTGCGCTCTTACTATCTAAACATAGTACCATTTTGAGGGTAGAATTTCTTTTTTAAAATAATTAATCAGGCTAGTACTAAAAGCAATTAAATATGAGGAGGTCATTAATATTTTCGCACGGATAAAAGCAAGAAAAAATTTATTGCATGATTAATCAGTTAAAAATTAATTTATTAATTCTATATTTAATTGTTATGTTAAAAAAAATAAATGTTTAATTTATACCTGAATTAGATTTCTTATTATTATTGTTATTATTTTATACACACACACATATATGTGTAGATGTTTATATTATACTGTTACGAAAGAAAAAGGGCGCCCTCAAACCTAAATCCGCTACTGTCTATGTCAATTTTTTAAAATTTGCCTGAACATTAATTAAACTTTAATTTAATTTGCCTTGTACATTAGTTTAACATTTCCCCACAAACTTATCTCAAATTTTCCCAAAAACTTCTACATTTCTAATTTCGGTTACACTGTCATTTTCAGATTTGAGCCGTAGCGATCTTTATCGGCAGTGGAAGTTGCAGAGAAAGAAATTCCTTCTTATATCAACAGTCATATTATCCTCCCAAGTCACAGGGACAAGCTCATGAAAAAAATCAATATTCAATCCTTAAGTTTTCAAGGGAAAAGATGTTCCCACTTAAGCGATAAGAGGGGGAGGAAGGGATCAGGCATTGGTGAATAGTGGTGAACTTCATGAGTTTTTGAAAGTCATGAAGAAAAATCTTTTTGTTGTGTGCTCCAGGCTTATGTAATTCTAGTGTTTAAAGTCTTTATATTAAGGATAAATTAAAAATCCTAACATTTTTGAAAGATTTATTGAAAGATAATTCCACTCCCCCCCCCCCCCCACACCCCATCCAGATCATTGTAAACTTTCAACAATATTTATGCAGGATAATTTTAATCTAAAGAATCTTCCCTTTCCTGACTTGTTCTTATTGTCCATTTTTATTAATTTATCTAAACCTCTATATCTTGAAACTGTCTTGAATTTTTTCCTCCCTTCCGGTGAAATTCAAGAAATAGGTGAAATAAATCATATAAAAATAACTGTTGAGACACTGTCTTAACAAATTAAGAACAATCATCTTAAAAATATAACCCTTCCTTCATTAAACAAAGGTATGCATTTCTACCACAGATATATTTTTACTGAAACTTCCTTTAGTTCTGAACATGAACTGCTATAACTTTCAAATTTACGAGACAACATTTTAGAATTAAGACATATGATTCGATAACATTGAGATGTTGAAGGGAAATAAGATATTTGGATTGAAAAAAAAATTTAAGGCACTTATTAAATAATCAAATACCTGTGTAAGGTCAAAACTAAACTAGGTATCCATAATTCGACAGGTTATTCAAAATGGATTTTGGTTTGTTTCGAGAAAAATACAAGAGCAATTACAAAGATTTTGTTAATAAATTTTAGGAATAGAAATATTTTACTTATGCATATAAAATTTTGCTACTAGGTAGACTTTTAAAATAAAATGGAACTTCAATATCTAAAATTCTAATCCATTTCATGACACTGGTGTACATTTTCTTTCAACATTTACAACAGCTGGAACATTTTTGGGGTTATCATTCAAACAGTACAAAATATCGTTTAAATTTTTTATGGCTCAAATATTAAAATCCTTATTTTTCTAGGGAATTAGAGGATGATTATGAAACATAAGAAACTTACTTTTCCCCATAATTCGTGTCGAGTTTCAAAATTCATTTTTAAACTAATTTCGAGTGAAAATGTAATATCAGAAATTGTTAGCATAAAACAGTTACAAAGTGTATGTACAGTAATACCTTCCTTAAAGGGACAAATATTCTGGTCCCAGTCCCTTTGAATAGGAACTTCAATGTATCTATCTCTGATTAAGAGAACCCTATTTAAAGGACATGCAAAGAGAAAGATTACAAAAATTTATATAATAAATATTACATTAAATGAACTCCTTCACCCAGTGGTTCTACTTTTAAGTCTACTAAATATTCTTCTTTAAAGATTAAATTATTGATTTTTGTTGTATTTGTGCCTTAAGGGGGGAGAAATTTCCAAAAATAGAAATTTTCAATATTTTGTGATGGTTTTAGTTCAACTAGAAGAGAAACATAAAAAAAGTAGATTTAAAAAAAAAATGATTTCAGATAAAAATTGTGACCTCCAGGATGTACGCAAACTGCCGACCCGGGTGGCGACTTACAGTGTGCAGCAGCTGATATCTCCGGGAGTTTTCAAGAAAAATGTTTGAAATTTTCAGTAGGTGTTCTTCAATATAGCTATAAAATAACCTCAAAATCTCAATAAAATATATTTATCCTTTATACGTTAAAAAAATTCATGAAAATTGCTCTTAATATGCCGTTTTACACGTATTTCCTCCCTTAAGAACAAAACCAGTCTCATAACTTCCTACTTTCCCTTAATCAAACTTTTAAAATTATTTTTGGTTTTCACAATGTTGTGTTGTTATAACTTTAAAAAATACAGTATATTTTTATGCAAATGATTATAAATGGAAGAATCTCACCATTTTCCGATCGTTTTCGGACAAAGGTTCCTCAGAAAGGGTTTTTTCAATGTGTGGTGTATCTTCTAAAAGTGATGTTTTTTCCGTACAAGGCCTTCTCTGCAATGTAGCATGAATCTTTGATTCATAATCCTTTGTTTTATCAATTGGGTGGTCCATAGGAGAGTTTAAAGCTGGGACATCAATGTAGCTACTGCTCAGTTCATGCAAATAAGTAAAATTAATTCATTTAATTAAGTAAGCAACAACAGAATAACTATGTTGACTTTAAAAGCAACAAGAAACAATATACACTTAGAAGTAGTCTGCAATACAAAGGCAAAGTAACTAGTAAAATTGCTAGCATAATAAGTACTATTTCAATTCTGTACATTACTACGCTTACGTGACGTTTTCAATAAATTATCCAGTATGACAAAACATTTTATATGAGTATTGTCAGTTTATTATTAAGTGCAAAATTATATTAATTTCCTTTTATTAATAGATTTTATTGTGCTCATTTCATGTATTTTACAAAGTATGCAAGATTTAAAAAATGTTCTTAAAATACAGAATAGTAAACTTTTACAAGGGAAATAAATCTATTCATCAAGATACGTATTTGAGTAAATTAAGAAAATACTGTCCTTTTAAGCAACAAAAAGCATGTCTCAAAATAGCCAAGATTTATATAAGCATAACTATATAACTAATTTTGCTGTTTATTATTCCAACTACAGCAAGAACTTGATAACTGGTAGAATTGGGTCATACTAACCAAGTTTCAAAATTTCGAATTCTGACATAACCAAATATCAAATTATCTAAAAAAGCTTACCATATATTAAAAATTCACTTTTTAATACTTTTTTTATGGATAATTATTTGTGAGATTTGTAATACAGTCTTTATTGTATACACACTGAGATTGCAAGAAGCGAACACTTAGGGGAATTCGTGTTCCAAAGTGAAAAAATAAGAAATTCATGAAAATATTTTACTTTCCTTTCTATCAAGCTTAGAGCTTAATTACATGCCAAAAAAAAGCTTTTTTATGAACATTTCTGGTAAAAAATTGACTTGTTATAGGGTTAATAAAAGCTTTCTTTCAACTGCTTAATAATACGGGCAAATCAAAACAAGAAAGGAGAAAATATTGATGCTCTTACATCATAAAAGCAAACCAGTGTGGTTAATTATTAGTACCCCATAAGGAGGGAGAAACCATTTAACGGGCTAAAATAAATAACAAGTTTTGAAGAGGAAAAGTTTTTACGTTTACTTTAAAATTCAATTACTTACTTTGCAGTTTTCTGTAGTATTTTATTCAACTTTTCATGATGATCATCTGAAGTTTCTATTGCATGCTTAGAAATGCTTTCACTGAAATGTATAAATATTATTAAGGTATAAAATAAAATGAATCGGTTTTTAATAAAAGAAAAATTATGACTACAAACCTTGATGGCCTAGAAGGTTCACCAACTGGATTTCCAAGTAAATTAGTCTTGTCACTTTCTGATCGCTGTAAAAAAAAATAACTTAGAAAAAATAAAATTTGTTAAAGAAGACATATGCTTATTTTAGAAAAGTGTGAGAACAATCATGGAAAAGATTTTGAAATGCTTATCAATTATTTACTAAATATTTTTACTAATTTAGGAGGAAAATTAACCAAATAAAGATTAATCTTATACTTCTGATACTATATTGGAAGCTCATCTATCCAACATTACTGAAAAGCTCTAACGACTGGAACTTCCTTTCTATTTTCCAGTTCATGGAGAGGAGGGCACAGAAAGAAACAAAACAAGTAAAGCAATCTTGCAACTTCACTTGTGTACAATTACTTACTGAATGCCATATGAATCACCTCAAATTTTCCAGAGAAACCTTTTTTTTGAGGAACTTAGACTGCCTTTTTTTTTTGCAAGAAATCAATGATTTAAATGTTTAATGTTTGCTACAATATTAAAAACTGGTTATTTTAAGAAAAGGAGGGTAAACAAAGAAAGCATTTTGAAGAAATCAAAATGAAATGTAACAATTAACATAAATGAAAGAAATAAAAATAATATACCAAATTATAAGAATAAAACAAAATGCTGATTAATCGGGATTGGCCGATTATCTTCTGTAAATTAACTAGTAATCAACGAATTTGCTTATCTGTGCATCCCAAACATCCCTTCTAATTTAATTCCAGCTTGGGTGATAGATCATAGATCACTGCTGTGTTGTGGATTCTGCAGTCACACCTTGTCTACACCTTAAAATTCAAGCTTAGGAGCTTTAGTTTTTATTCAAAGGTTTATGTATTTTTCAACAATCTTATGATCTTTTTAGTCAAGTCTTTGTACCAACTCTGCATATTGGTCGCATATGGCCAATCATCTGTTTTTGCATTAGCTTTTGGCCTGCTTGTAAAAGATTACCATTATTTCCTGGAGAAGTCTATGCCTTTCTCTTGTAATCGGCATTCACTTTGATCCCATTTCCGACACCAAAATTATTGCACCAATGAAAACCAACCTGACAAGACCATTAAATCACAAAGATACATGTGGGAGAACAACCGATGAAAAAAGGTTCTACTTGTAGATGAAAATTCTGTAAATGTTGTTTCTCTGTCAGTGCAGTATCATGGCAAGAAAAACAACATGCCTAACCTATAATTAGTTTCCATGGGTTTTTTTAACCGTGATTTGAATATTTGAGCAAAAATATTTGTTGAAATTATCCAACACATGCAGAAATGTTTCAATAATAAAGTTCTTAGGGTACACGTCAGTCAAGAAGAAAAAGTTATTATACTTTAAAACTTATAATTGATTGCAACTAACATGCCTCAAAACTGAAACTAGTTTAAAAAGCTTTTTTTAATAACCTTTGAGCAATTTAAGATAATTTTTCAGAAATGAAATACACTTAATACTTTGGGAAAAAAAATTATACTTAGTTACTATTGTTCATTTGAAAATGACATCATAACCAAGTTCTAAATGCTTAAAAAATTACTGAAAGGTTTGCTGTAAGTAAGATCAAACTAGTTTTACTATAAGAAAAACACAATGAAAATTTATATTTAAATTTCAATATAACTACATTTATTGCTCATTTTATGGACAATAAAATAAATTTCAAAGTTTAAAGCAGAATAGTGTTAATGCTACTGCATGAGATTATTCATTTAATTAAAAGTAGTTGCATTAAAATTAATTGCATTGTTTGTGTAAATAACATAAATATTTCTAATTTGATTCAATAAAATGTTTTGTGCATAATTTTCCATGGATTATTTTTAAGAATAGTTCATTCAAATTCAAATAATAGGGATCATTTCTTAATATATTACAGCAATTTTATTTTCCTAAATTTATCTGTATAGTAAAATCTACAACAAATCTGAAGACAAAGTTTAAAACATCTTTTAAAGTGGAAATTCATAATGTAAGATCATAAAAAAAAAAGAGAAAGTAAGAATTTTAAATACTTGTCTATTATATTGTTACTTATGTCATTTGGCTCACTGAGCCCAAACAGAATATTACCAGATTTAAGACAAACTGAAGATCTTCCATTTTAACATGAGCACTACAAGGATGGAAGTCCGACTTTGGTCAGACGACACACAATAGATGGATGCATCATCTATCAACCTTTCAATTTTTGATTCAGAGCATGGGATGAGAAACCCCTGATCCAATACTCTCTAGAGGTGTTTTCTATTCTTGTTGTAATGAATACAATTGATTTTGGATAGATCTTTAATAACAAAATCTTGAGCTTGTCAAATACACTTCCAAAAAATATATTCATTATTGAATATGCCTTGAACAATATATTAAGGTAAATGTATAAATAATCATTCGACTGTTAGTCCAAGGAAAAAGAAGTTTAAATGCCTTTAATGTTCTTTTCAGACTATTTCTAGCAGGAATAGAACATTTAACAAGAAAAATCTCCAAGTAATCAGGACAGAAGATTGATTGTATTTCATGCAATTAACCATACGACCTGGAGGAAAGGGGGTGATCTGATTGGAAATGAGGAAATGGGAAAAACATTTTTAATCAAATGAAAATATTAAAAAACTCAAATCAATTTTTGAATATCACTGCATATAGGAATTAGACATATTTTGAAAGATAAGATTTTCTGGGAAAAAAACAGCTAGGGAGCATAGAAGATACAGAAGCAGGCTTCGAAATTAGCGGTCGTTAGTAGTATTTTACAACTAAAAACTCATGATTTCACATCCAGTCTTCACTTTTGACGCCCGACCTTTCAAAAACAATTTTTCAACAAGTCCTCCTTTTATATTTATTCATACTTTTAAATCTAGTATAACTTTGTACAATTATATTTTTATATACATATTTCATTTAATCTTCTATGTTTTGAGTTATTACGATACCTAGGAAAACTCGTAACTTCTCGACTTTCAAACTTTAGAATCTTGAATTTTTACTTAAAAATGAAGTTTTGTAAGTACACTAAATTGTAAATAACACTTGAACAGTTAAGCCAACTAACTCATATTTTATTTGGCACTGATTAAAATAAACGTTTGAGTCAAACTTAAGCAAGATTACCAACTTCTCAAAAGAATAATTTTAAAATTACGCCTAGCAGAACATTTTTGGCAACTAAAACAAAACAACTAGGTGCCAATGAAGCTTAATTTTTGCATCCTAATTTTGAACCCTGTAAAGAAGACTCTCATTCCATTTAATAAATTTTGGTAAAATAGTTTTAAAATTTTTAATATTTTATTATAACATTTACAAAAAGGACTAAAGCAAGCAAATCTAAATAGAAAATATTTTCACTTTTAACTTCTCTTTATAAGCAGATCAAATAATTAAAGTGATAAGCACAGTACTGAAGGTGAAGTCTTAAGCTATTTTCCACAAAAGCACTAAGAATCGAGTTCCTTGAAAATTAACAATATTTTTTAAGAATGTACGGACACCTCAGTAAGTAAAAATAAAAATCAATGTTAAAATTTTCAGCTTAATTTTACATTGATTTTTATTTTTACTTTGTGGCACAAAGGTTTACTTTTTAATTCACCTCGGTAAGTCTTTAAAATGATATAGTATACATGTTTCATCACTTTATGTAATTTTTTTGTCATTCAAAACATAATAAAATATTTGAAATTTATTCCAACATTACAATATTGTTAGTTGCGGGCTAAAATTCAGGGTGGGATGGTGGGATTTCTGCCACAGGTTCTCAGATCCCCTTTTTGAAAATTGACCAGAAGGGACTCTTGTCAGAAAAGATTCGAAAAAAATCCGCATTTTTTCACAGTATAGTTACCAATGTAATAAAAATACAAAAGTGACAAGCAGCGACAGGCTCTGGGCCCAGCTAGGCTGGTCCTAGGAAAATATAATACACTAGAAATTATTAAAGAAAAATAAAATTATCACTTCCAAAAAATTGCAATCCCCTCTGTATATAAAGCTTGGAGGGGAGACTCCCCTCTACTTGAAATTTTAATTTTAGCCCCTGTTAGTAAAATTCAGTATGTAATCAAGAATTGAATTGCACTTTACAAAGTATAAGAAAACATTTACACGCAAAACAAATAATATAAACAAGTAACTAATATTCGAAGCTGCTACTGTGAAAAAATATTCTAATATTCTTTCATGTATTGTTTTTGTCTGTCATACTAGATAAAGTATATAAGCGGAACGAGTATGACCATGCACACAAGAGTGGAAAGTAAATGGGGGAATAATCAATAAATAAATATTAGGTAGGTAATTAAGTTGTTCTCTTGATTGGTTTACACAAAATTTGACAAATTAGTATAGTGTATTTTTGAATGAAAAAGTAGACTTGAAGGACCAAAACTGGGTTAAATCCAAAAATAACAAATTACAGTTGGAAATTTTGACATGAAAGTTTTTATGCTAATTCTTAAAGTATTATTTCATATGCTGTCTAAAATGTGCTAATGTGATAATCTTACTGAAACCTATTCAGTTAGTTAGCATAAGATTGGATTTGTTTTTAAGACACAACTCATATCATACTTTCAAATTTAATTAAGAAATCGTTAGAACGTAGATTAGTCTACAAGAATATGAAATAAAGAGATCTTGCACACAGTTGAGTTACTGGTAATTTTCCGTTGGGGGAGGGGGATGGTTAAGTTGTTTTTTTTTTTTGCCGAATCAATTACGCCAATGATGAAGCTATGATGCTTAGTTGAAAAATATTTAAACATCGCCAACAGCAACCCAAAATGGTATAGTAGTTTGATTTAGCGAAAATAAATTTAACCATCACCAGCCCCCTCTCCAAGCGGAAAAGTACCCATACGAGATTGACATTTTTAACAATTGTAACAAACGATTGTTTGTTGCATGTTCAATAAAAATAAAATTCCAATAAAAACTTAAAAGGGTAATTACGGCACTAATAATTAATCATGTGTGCAATTAAATCTTGGTAAATAAAACATGCGTAAAGATGAATATATATGTAATTGGATTAAAATTTTACAATATTAATAGTATCTCTGAACCCTATATGCAGTCGATTCCTGAGCAACAACTCAAAATACCCATCCATACGCTTTCATATCAATTAGCTCTCGCTGAAGAATTTGAACTTGCCTCAAAAATATCATCATCTGAATTACCGCAACATGAACTACACAGAGATCCCATTCTTCGGCTGTCGGTACTGCTGAAATTTCAGCAAGTAATTTTTGAGGAATTATAAATTGTAAGCCCCCAGCGCTTGGCACCAAATGATAACATTAAGAGGCTGTCAAAAATTCGATGCTCAGATTTATAAACTTTGATTAAAGAGCTCGCCTGTCATGTGATAGACAACGAAAGCGGGTTCGACGAAGTGTTGCCATTTTTCCAAAGAGATAAAAAATACGGATTTTTTTTTTCTGTAAATTTATAAATAAACTCAGACTTTATCGATTAAGGAATTTTTAAACAGCCAAAAGTAAATAATTGCGATGAAATTTGCTGAAATAACAAAGGTGTGTGCACGATGAAATCAATACAATCACATTTTGATGAAGGAGGTCACAGCCTGGTACAAGCCTGCCATCTATCATTGAAAAAGTTAAGTTCAGGCACTTCTAGTAGAATTTCAACAAGAAGAAATTCCCAATAGCTCTGTGTTCGCAGTTCACTCATTACTACATTGATCGTGACGTTATTGCGTTTTGATTAGTAAATATTCGTGATAGAATTTAAACACTAACTAAGGTTGGTTACTTCTTAATATTTTCCTTGATTTTAGGATATAGAATTATGAGAATGATTTTGTTTCCTTATTTGTTTATATTTTTTCACTGATTGCTCTTTTATTATCAAACAAGTTCACAAATGAACTGTTAACACCATAGAGCTTTATAAGCTCTATGGTTAACACAGTCGATGGATTGAGTTATTAGATAACTTCAAACCGAATTATTGTTATAAAGTTTAACTGATCTTACAATAATTTTGTCTCCAAGATATAGACGTAATCATTGTTTGATAAATATTAGGAAATGTTGCTGTCGGTAATTTTTGTAGATATATTTTTTATAAGAGATCATTTTTTGCTACTATTTAGGCTAGCCACTATTTAATTTAAATTTGACTAGGGCTTGATTCTTCAGAATTGTTTCTTTCCAAACTGTACTTTTATTTTATTGCATTCTCTTGATAAAAAATGCCCTTTTTCAACTGAAAAGTCCCTTTTTTCCAACAGAAAATGCCCTTTTTAAAAACTGCGCCCTGCCCCTTTTTTAAAAAAATGTGAACACTAAATAATATTTATAAATTTATTATTAAGTGCATCCAAAAAAGCTATGATGAGTACTTACGTGTTAACGTCACCGTAGGGTACAGATTTGGTGTTTTTTTAAATAGTTTTAAAGTAGGACAGGCTTGCTCTTTAATTGGCACTAATGCGCCAAATCTGTAGCTGCGGTGGCGTTAATACATCAGTACCCTATAATTTGCAAATTCAGTTAATAGATGTGAAATATTTAGTCTTTCTTAACAGTTGGAGCATATTTGAGCCATTCCATTGAAAAGAGACATTCATGTCCCATACATGACAGCTATACTTCATTAAATAAAATTAATTAAAATGTAATTAGAAAAAATTAACTTAAAAAATCACACATATATGATATGTGTAATTTCTTAAGCAAAAATATTTTTGCTCATTTCAAACCAGGGTTGGTATTTTTGCTGCAGAAAGGGTTTTTTCCAGGACAGTGACAAAAACTTGAAAAAACCAGGGCAAAAGGGACAAAAATACTTTTTGTTCTTAAATAATGTACAGTAAGGTCTATAATTTAATAAGGGCCTAGTAATTAAATTAATTTTTGGGAATTATTGAATACAGTAAAGCTCCGCAAATCCAAACTAATTGGGGCTGTAGCCTGTTTGGATTAGCCGGAAACTATTCATAACACAATAAACGAACCCTAAAAGGTAGGTGTAGGGGTAGGGAACACCTATCTCTCCACCCGTCACACAAGACGATAACACTGAGATACTTCATCTTGTTCACCAAGTACCAGGCTCTGAGGATGCTGGAGAAGGTTGTTTAGAGGAGTGGGCAAGAGTTAATGTCAATGAAGAATGTAACGAACATGAAATAGTGGGTCTGGTCCTGAGTCAACATGACGATAATGTCGCTAGTGACACTGAGGAGGAAAAAGAAACTCCAACAGTCAATGTGACTTTGTTTTATAAATTTAATAAGTAATAGTTTTTAATTGTTTTGTTGTGACAATATAAATAAGTTTCTCTTTTTTTGTGTGTGTTTTTCAAATTTACATTTATTAAAAAAAAACTCTTTCGGGGTTCGGATTTCCACGGTTTTACTGTACCTCTATTTTGTTAATTCACAAATATTAGTTTTAGCAACTATTTGATGAAAGTCTAAGTGTTGATAATTTTTCTATTTATTCATTTACTGTAAATTTTGTAAACAGATTCCTTTTTAGTTTTGTTTTGAAATTGAGCATTTTTGCATAAAATGCATAGATTATACAATGGCCGCCGCTATTAAAATCACCGGTCAATAAAATCAGGCACTTATTAAAATCATATCTCCAGGAACATAATCAAATCAATAGGAAAGCATTATAAAATCGCCGCTTATTAAAATCAAAGTTCAAGACAAGCCTAGTCGAAAATTTGTTCCTGGTTCTGCCTTTTTCTACAAATAAAAGGGACTGTCAAGAGAAAAAAGAATATCCCCCTCCCTCCTTGTCTGCTTCTACCCCTGACATGCGTGTCCAATTCTTCATCAATCAATAAAGATCAGGGACACGTCATCTGGGGTAACGGACTTTGGTATCATGCAAGAAATTCAAAGAACAAAAAACTCTGAGAATGGCTCGTCAGAAGAAGACGAAACGATCGTTCACGAACCACAGCGTACTGCCACTGAAGCTAGACAAGCATTAGATGTTTTGCGTCGAGCTTTAGAGCAAAAAGGGGGGGGGGGGGGGGGGGGTAGAACAGTATGGAAAGTTTTATGAATTTTCAAACACTGTAGAAAAGTTAATAAATTAATCAGCAAAACAAAGCACAATCACTAAGTACTTCAAAAACTTGTAAAAAACTTGAAACATTAAAAAATGTAAAATTTATGCATCTCTTATTATTTTTGAATTTATTTTAAGATAACTGATTTTAAAACATTCGTAAAGAATAAAAGAATTTAATACTAAGCAATCAGTACATCCATCCATAGTAATTTTTAAAAAATCATATTTTTTGGAATCGTCGATTATTAAAATCAGCCGCTTAATAATCAAAATGTGCAGCACGAATGTGATTTTATTAAGCGGCGGGCACTGTACTCATTTGACTTAGTGCCTAAATTGAAAAATTTAGGCACTAAATTTTTAGTTAGTATAAATAACATTGATTTGAATTTAAAATTTCCTTTATTTGATGTTTTAGTTTTGTTGGCAAAAAATGTTTAAATGGACCCAATGTATGCCATTTTTGCCACTTAGGTGTCAAAAACCCATTTTTGCTGGGACAGTTTTTGCCAATTTTTTTCCCACCTATGGCAAAAACTTCCCAACCCAGTTTCAAACTTCAACAAAAGATTTTTTTAATTATTACTTTTGTAATATGATATGTTTGTCACATCTGGGCCATTTTTTGTTAATAGCCCGTTTCATGATTTAATAAAAAATGTTAATATACTAATTGCTGAATTATTACCATATAAAAAGCAAAGTTCCTAAGAAGAAAACTAACTTTTGCCAACTTTGTTCTTTTATCGTTAGTAATTCCATAGATATAGTCATTGCCATGATTTCCTAGATATTTAGTTTTTAAATTTCTTGTTTACTTTATAGCTCAAAATGCCAGGCATTATGACAGATTTAATTGCTTTGATTGACTCAGAAATACCTGAAGGCCGACAAAGTTTGCAAGACTCTTTTGTGAACCTTCAAAAAGTTGCAGAATATTGTGAAGCAAATTATTTCCAAGTAACTTTTTAATTTTGCATCATTTGGAATTATTATTGTATTTATTTATTTATTTATTTTTTTTTGATTTGGTGAATAATTTGGTAAAAAATAAAAATAGTCACATTTAATTAAAATGTATTTTTCAATATGCGTGCATATTTTCCTTGGCTAAAGTCCCTGAGCCTTAGTTAAAGAAAGATGATAAATAACATAAGATTGCATAATAATCATACGTTATTTATCACACTTCTCTGTAACTAAAGTTCAAGTTTAAAGTCTTTGTGTAAGAGCAAACTGAATCTTTAAGTGTAACTAAACAAATTTTTACCTTGACATTGTTCTGAGTATAATGTCTTGGGGGGGGGGGGGGGATCAATGCTGGGTAGCAGAACATCCAGATTTTGCAAGATGATGAAATTGGGATGTTCACACTTACGATTTTTTACCATTGCAGTTGCTTTGAATTCATATTACATCTTTCTTTTAATTTATGTAATTTTATAAAAAATTTTATTTTTATAGTTTTCTTCCTATGAGCAAAACAGTGATATTAATTGCGATTTCCTCTCTTAGGCTGAAAATAAACGTGTTGCATTAGATGAAACAAAAAACTATACTACTCAATCATTAGCCAGTCTTGCATATCAAATTAATACTCTTGCATATAATTTGTTGCATATGTTAGATCTACAAAATACACAACTGGGAGAGATGGAGTCTCAAATAAATCATATTTCTCAGACAGTTGCAATACATAAAGAAAAGGTGGCAAGACGAGAAATTGGAATTCTAAGCACAAACAAAAATACTTCACGACAACACAAAATTTTAGCTCCAGCTAATCAAGAAAGACCAATCAAATACATCAGAAAACCGGTAGATTATACAATTCTAGATGACATTGGCCATGGCATCAAAACCAGTAACAATACACCAAGATCTAAGCGTACACTGGCTCCTGTTCATCAGAATCCTTTGAATGGTGGAGGAAGTAGTGCTGGACCTGCTCCAACTACAAAACCTCCTACTCCTCCGCAACCTGTGCGAGCAGGAGGTAGTTTATCTCGAGGAACAAAAGAATATCGAACACCTGTGCCTCCAATTGCACCGCCTCAAGTTCCTAGCAATTATGCCCCAAATTTTCCCATTGGACATCCTCGTGCTCAAGAAGTGCGAAGAGGAAGTGGTTACTCTACATTGCCGATGGTATCAGCTACGCATCCATCTCAAGGAATGATTTCTCAGCCTCCTCAGATTGGTATGGTTCATCCAATGACTCATGGACATCATGCGAACACCATAGGACCATCCTCCCCCATACCACCTCCTCCACCTCCTGACATGGTTGATAAGATCCTTGGTAAGTTTGGAATTTTTAAGAAGAAAGGGAGTTTTTGTTATATAGTAGATTGTGCATGCCTCCCAAAAAAGTTCCTAAAAACTCCTCAATTTTTATTTTAAAGCTCCTTAAAATTGCTTCAACATAATTTTAAAACTTTCTATTGCTACAAAATTGTTTAAACTCTTGCATATCTGCTAATATTTGTACTGCAATGCTGCTTCAAGAATAAATTTTAAATTTTTCAATTATTTTTTCATTCTTAAAGTTTTGTGTTTTTGATTATCAAACGGAAGTGTAGAATTGGGTACTTTCTCTAAACCAATATTCTAGGGATTTAAATTATAGTTGAGGGTTTATAGTAGTGGATATACTACCCCATAGCCCCCTTAACTAGATGCCTAGCGATTTGCAAGGATTTGGCCGCAGATTTTAGTTACCTTTTCCCCCACCAGGAACGCTACTTATCTACTATAACAAGCCGCGCTCTTTACATTAGTTTGAAGGGTAGAAGATTGGTTTTCATGGCTATTTCTTCTTTTTCCCCCTAATAATTTGATTCTTCTGAATAAAACCGGTGCCTTTCAGGACCAATATAACTAAATGAAAGATGGTTTACTGTGTTGTTATATTTGTGTCTTAACAAATTCAGTAAAAGAAGAAATTAGTTTCAATCGGACATTAGTTTGCGTGAAAAATGGATCTCCGCTATATCAAGACAAGGGAATTATTATTATTAGTATTAGTATTATTATTATTATTACTATGTGTGTATCTTTCATAAAGTCTATTTGGCAAAAAATAAAAATAAATTAATTAATTAATAATAATAAAATATAGTGCAAAGCTATTTTTATATAAATGTACGTTGTTTATTATGTTGTCCAATCTTTACTGTAGCTTGCCTTGGAATACGAATGATTTATATTATGATGCATTTTATATTATGAAAATATTAATTAAATTGAGCTTATCGATTTTTTTATTAAAAAAATTTAACTTGTTATACGAAGGCATATATGGATCAATAAGAAATAATGAAAATTAGTAAGGAAAGAAATTCAAATTATTATTCATGCATATAATCGAATTCTAACCATAATTTAAGAACATATTTAGTTCTATGGATGAATTAATGAGAATAGTTTGGAAGTACTATTTGTCCTATTATTCATACTTAAAATAGGACTTCAGTACAATGCATTATAAATTGTAATTATTCACATATTTCAACATTTTTATTGTATGTATGTATATTTTTTATTTATTTATAATTTTATTTATTGAAACCAAAAGGACTAGTTTTTCTTTCGGGAGGGGGGGGGGGATAGATCAGATTCTATGATAAGATTAAATTTGATTCTATTATAGGAGTAAAAACTTGATTTTTATGCAAATTTCTTATAACTCAGCTAAATGAAGAGTTTGGTTCCAAGTTCCCCAATTTAACATCCTCATCGTTCTGCTCGTTTTTTGAAGCAATGATTTCTTGGAAAATATAAAAAATAGGGCAAAAATATATCTACTACTTCAAGTACACTTAAAAGCTTTTCAAAACTTTGAACATCTTTTCAGAGTCTTTGCAGAACTCACGACTTTTAAAATTCAGGGAAAAGTTTTAATTTTCAAGATCACTATAAGTAAATAATAATAATAATAATAATAATAATACATTCTTTTTTTTTCTAAAACAGATGAGTTCATATAAGTATCTACTCAATTATTTATCACATGTATATATATATGTATAGCTTTGCTGTTAATCGATCATGGAAGTTATACATTTCATCTTCTCAAAATTCTCAAAATGCTCCAAATAAGTCTTTCATTATTTTATCTATAGCATTGTTCTCAAACAAATATTAAAATTAGAAGTTTTAATCAAGAATTGGATTTTTATTTGTTTTCTTACAACGGTAAAAATGCTCAATTGAAATTAAGTGTATTATATTCTTTATGTATGAATTGCATAAATAATTATTCTCTTTTTTTTTTCACTGAATTTTTATCTATTTATTTATTTTTTTAAAAACATTTTATAATGTACTAGTTTAAATGTTATGATCAACTACCTAATTCAGTTGCAATAAAACCTTCGATTGTAACAAAATTAAAATTTCATAAGTTCGATTTCGATACAAGATATGAAAGTATTTAAAGTAGTATTCGCAATCGAAATTTGATGCATTGTCTGTGGTACAGGTTGGCTAAGTACGCAAGTGTTCTCGACTTTTGCAACTGTTCTTATAGAAAAAATGCCAAACAAATATTTTTTTAGTGGAAATGCTTAAAATTTCTTCTTTCAACACTTCTTTATATATTATATATATTCCATTTAACTCGAAAATAATAATAATAATAAAATTAAAAATAAGTGATAACATGCAATTATAATTTTAACTACATTTATAGATTACAGAAACAATGTTTTACTTTGCTGCGCAGCACGCTTGCAAATTTTTAAAAAATAATTCTTTCTTAAGCGAAGTTTCATTTTACAGACTAAAATAATTAAATCATTACTTTAACGAAAATTCTGTTCATTTGTGTAACAAAATTTTTTTTTAAAAATACCTACAGTTAGGGGAAAACCACTTTAATAAAATAAAAGTTTTAAGTTGATGCTCCGTTAAAATGTTCCTAGACTAACCAGATATCAAAAATAAATAATATCACTTAATTTCCTACTGTTTTACTGCACCGTAAAGTAAGAGCGAAAAAATAATGTAAAAATGAGTCATATTATTAAATATTTGAAAAAAATTCAAATGATTTTTTAAAAGAACAATTTTTACCGCTTTTTATCGCAATTTATCAAGTGTTAACAAGTAAAACATCGTTTTCCAATAGCAAATAGGTAGTGCCCTCTAGCGGCGTTTTCGTTGTCAGCGGGAGAAAATCGTTGCTGGTAGGGTAATGGGTTTCACTCCATTTCGGAAGGCATCTAGTTAAGGGGGCTATGTACTACCCCATGAAAGTTTTTGAAAAATTAAATGTAGATGAAACATTTTAAAGCCATCTGAGGTAGACAATTAATAAATCTAAGTATAAAAAAAAGAAGGGAAAAAAATCCAGTTTTGTATCATCGTTCATTTTTAGGGATTTACCCCTGGTGACTCTATATGTGTCTATGATGACTACTAAAATCTAGTTATAACAATCATTGTAAGAAATTTTTATTTTTGAAATAATTGTGGATTTTAAAACTATTATATTGCCTCTAAAGTTCTTGCAAGGTTTCCCGAAATTTTCACTTCAATCCTTAATTTTTCTCTAAAAGCTTTTTTTTATTATTTATTTATTATTCTTTGTATTATTGTTTCTTTCTTACAAGAAGAATCCAGTAGCAATGCAAAAAAAAAGTATGACAATTGACGAGTACTTTTTTACAATAAATTCAATATTTGTATGTATGTTTGTCCCCTCCTCCTCCTTTTGCATTAATAGTGGCTTTTAAATGTATGATGGGAAATTTACTTTATAGTTGCCTAATATTCCTAAATTGCATTTTACATATATATAAAAGTATGCATACGTATCTTCAATCTTTTTTAGCAATTTTTCTTTCAAATATTTAATGAAAACATGTTTGAAAATTATTTATTTTTTATTGTTTTGCTTACATTTTGCAAAAATTCAACTTGAATGCCAGCACTACTTTTTCAATTCAAATCCGTCGAAAAGTGCATGGCCAAGAGTTTATAATTTGGTCACACACAGAATGCCTGTTATGATCTTAGTAAAGTAGTTTCATTATGCATTTTTTGTTTCGATAACTTTATTGTAGATGCATGTTATGCTGATTATTATTTTCTTTACTCAGAACCTCTTCCTATGCATGTATCAACAGATTTTGAGCGTCAGGGGAATAGTAAGTGTTTCTTATGTTTTAGATGATTGTAATTAAAATAGTCATTATAACGCTTTATTTTATTATTCTAGCTCTTTTATTATTTTTTAAATTCAGAAAGTGCAAGTTTGTAAGTGAAAGTTTTAGTATTGAAAAATTCAGGTGCGTAATTACAAAGCATTTTACTTTTTATTAAATTTTAATTCTTTGGACTGGTTGATTGGAAATCAAGTACTGCATTTTGGGCCATGAAAAGTTTGTAAAACAGTGTATTCTTTTTATTATGCATAATTAATAGTCAAGGCCATAATCAGATTATTTTTTGGGGGGTGGGAGGGCTGACTTCTGCACACTTATGTTGAGGGAAGTTTCAGGGAGGAATATATGGCTACTTTGCGAAAACTTTTGGGATGGGGGTTGGGCGGGGCCTGGGCTCCCATCTAAATACAGCCCTGATAATTGTTTCTTAAGGGTTCAGCATTTCTCATGGCTTGTCAGAATCCTCTCTCCTTCCTTTTTTTTCTTCCTAAAATTTTAGGTTGCCTCACTGCATTCATTTCTATAAAAAAAATGTTTCTGAGAACTTAAAAGCCATTTTATTAAAAAAATCTGGGAGGTACCAGTTCCTTCAAAAGTAGGTCTCTGTTTCTGTAATGTCCAACATTTAAAGTTTTAAAAAGCTCACTTTTATTTCTGTGTGGGGAGAGCAGCTATTCTGGAGAAATCATTTCTAAGCATTTTTACCTTCCATACCAAATCCATAGAAATAAGCGTAATTAATTTTTGATGTCATCATGTAGCATTCATCCACTAAAATTCATGTGGTATAGCATTTAAAAAAAAATCCTACTAATCTTATTACTACTTGAGACTCTTTGTCTTTAAATGATAGGGTTGCCATGAATGCCGTCCATTACAAGGTATCAAATTTCTAAATGCAACAAATAACCAAAATTTTCAGTACAAATTTTCATTCTAAAAACTTAATAGTTTCTCAAACAAACTAGATAGTCATTCTACTATTAGCTTCAAAAGCAAGAGTCAAACTAGTGATAAAAGAAAAATCCAGAATGTATTAGATTGACTGTAAGTGCCCTTTTGAAACTATCTCAAACCTGTGGCCCTGCCTTTTTGAAATCAGCACTATCGGTAACCATAAACAAAAGATAAAACTAGCAGAAGTATTAGGGTTACGTTTAGAGTGTCTGCATGTAAAGCGTTTCTGATTACAAGCTTGTGACAGTTTGTCAAGTTAAATGAATAACCTTTCAACCAAGTAGTTTTTCAACAATGTTTCGTAAAGGAGAAAATTCGATCGTTCATTTCTCTTTTAGCTTGGAACAAAAAATGCTTTGTGTCATGCTAACTGCATGTTTACTTGTTACACAAATGTAATTTGCACATACTACCTGGCAGATTGCTTATTATTGGCAAACCTGGGTAGCATAACGATTGGTTGGTTCAAAACTGCAGCAGTAGCTTCTTTCATGTGTGCTAAAAATTGTTTATTTATCATGCTCCTGTGACGACTTGAAAATGAAAAAAAAATACAGTGGAACCCCGCTATTCATCCGCCTCGCTATTCATACAACATTTTCAAGTAAAATTCAACTTGCCATTCATACTTGTTCCGCTATTCGTACGGTGCCAGGGAACAGGGTTGCCAGTATTTTAATATTAATATTGTCGACCGACGGCCATCGGCTCTACCTAAGGCTTCGGCTAAAAGGTGCAAGGGTGTCCGATGGAGAAAAGTATTTTAATATTTAAAGAAAAAAAATTGAGAAATTATGTCCTTTTTGAACTCATCTGGGAATTATTTGTTTGGTGTTTTGGATTTTTTTTTTTTTTTTTTAGTTTAATACTTTTTGGGATTTTATTGACAGTTTTAACTTTCTAAACAAGATATATTTTTTATTTTTTTTTCACTTTTTGAAGAATTTATTCTTTTTCTTCCTTTTTAAAAAAAAAATAGTTTGGCTTTTTTGGGCCTTTTTTCGGAACAGTTTGACTTCTTGAGACCCTTTTCATCTAGAAGCGCTGTCTTCAGCTCAGTCTCGTCTCTATTTCTGTGCGTTACACTTCATCCACGCAAGATCCATAAAACGTTATGACATTTTTTTGTTATTTCTATTAAAAATAAGGCAGCCATGGGTCCAAAAATGCTTGATTCAACAAAGCCTAAAAGGAAAGCAGTAAGAACTACAATTGAGTTAGAAAAAGAACTCGTTGCAAAGTTTGAAAGCGGAACTGTACATTTGTTTTTCATCGGTTTAAACATGCAACCATCTGTGGGTCTGGAACAGATTAATCCAATTTACATTGTATCATAGGAAAAAATAATTCGCTATTCTTACAACTCGCTATTCGATCTGCCTCCTAGAACGAATTGTGTACGAATAGCAGGGTTCCGCTGTAATAAAAAAATTTTGCTAAGTTAGAATCTTTTAATATTAAAAATTCTGACAGCTCCCAATTTACCTTTTTATGCCTTGAAATCAAGGTGTCGAAGGTCAGTAAATTTTTTTCAAGAAAGGTGTTGGTTAGTGAATAGTTTAAAAGATATTTTTTAGTATTTTTTGATGCAATAAAATTTGCATTTTAAATGATATTTTAATGTACTATTTTATTTATGTGTACATATTGAGTTTTATATTTGTAAGACTGCAGTTGTTGTAAATTTTAATATGATTCTTGTTTATTATATTCTTTATTGTTACATGACTTTCTTTAAACTATTTTAATAACCTGCTTTTGTAACATTCAAATTTAAATTCAGTATCTCCACCACTTCCTCCTCCTCCTCCTGAAGATGACAATTTATATCATCACAATTATAATCCACCTTCACCTCCAGCATTTCTGCGAAGTAGATGCGAGCCAGATTGGGTTCCTAAGAACTATGTTGAGAAAGGTATGTAATTTAATCTAGAAATTATTTGTATTAGTACTATAGCTCAATGTGTCCTAATCTCCACATTTTAGACACAAACAACATAAAGACGATGAATCAATTATAGGGAACAACTATCCCCTATCCTATTAAGATATGCTATGCTGCAAAAAGTTGGGTATGTTGGGTGGTTTAAAATAAAATTTTGCTGCTCCAAGAAAGGAATTTTCCTGCTCCAAAACAGCTTTTGAGTGAAAATTTTTGAGTTTTAAAATGCTTCCATTATGTTGCAACTTAAAAGAACTACGTCCTCTAATTTCGTCTGATGCTAGAAGCATTTAAATAGAATAGAATAGAAAGGAACTACGCATTAACTGTCAGAGTAACTGAAAACAGAGAGAGAGAGTTTCGATTCCAGCGGACGGAACTACAGCTTGTACGAACAATCTACAATTTGTATCCCATTTACGATTGATTGATATTTAGGTTAATATTGCTTTATAATTAATAAGTTTAAGTTTTATATGTTAGTAAGTGTGTTTGTTATGCAATAAAGTGCTAAGTAAGTGAAACTGTGCCTGGTTTCTACAAATTTTGGCGTCAGTGACAGGACTGTGACTGAAGTAACTAAATCGAAACTGAAACTTTTTGCCATTGGGACTGTAGGAATGCTCCTATTCCTACGAAGATAGAGCGAACTGTTTACGTTGGGAAATGCTAATAACTTCCTTGTTGTGAGAATCGCAGCCGCAGCGAAAGTTATTTGATTTGCATTTGAGTAGCAGTTTTATTGGTGTGTTCTTTGCATTGCGATGTTTAAAGTTGATGAAGAATTGAAAGAACTTGTAGTTTTCTCTGACGAAGAGTATGACAAAATAGAATCCTACAGGGCTCAATTTATCGAAATAAGAGTTTTATATGAAAGAAATTACAGTAATCGTGATGATAGTACTTCTACCTCATCCGGAAGAAGATCGCCAGATAATTTAAAGCTTCCTAAGTTAACGCTCAAAGAATTTGACTTGTCCCCCAAAAATTGGGTTGCATTTTGGGGTCAGTTTGGTCGAATCCATGATGATGAAGATATAAGAGAAGAGGATAAATTCCAATATCTTATAAGTTCGCTAAAAATCAAAACTAAGGCAAGAGACATTGTAGACAGTTATCCGCCCTCAAAAGAAAATTATAAGAAAGCAGTGGAACATCTTAAATCTAGATTCGTCAGAGATGTTTTATTGATAGAAGTTTACGTAAGAAATCTATTATCATTGGTGAACAATAGATCTTATATTAAGTTAGCAGAATTGTACGATGAACTGGGATCTTATTTGCGAACATTAGAGACATTAGGTGTCACGACTAAGAATTATGCTGCAATGCTTTTCCCAGTAGTTGAGTCCTGCCTTCCGGTTGATACATTAAAGGCATGGGATAGATATAGATTGAATCGAGAAGAATCTTCTTCTAAGAAACAAGAAAGACTCCTTGAAGATTTAATGACTTTTTTGAGTCATGAAGTTGAAGGGGAGGAGCACCGCGCTTTGGCTCAAATGGGATTTCAACCCGATTCTCAAAATAAAAGACATGCACAAAATACGTATTCGGTAGATGAAATGATTCCATCTGCATCAGCATTAGTTTCCTCATCATCAAGTAAGTCTCGTTGCATTTTTTGTGAAAGAAAGCATAATAGTTATGATTGCAGAAAAGCAAAGAACATGCCGTTAGATGATTTAAAATCTATCGTTATAAAGAAAAATTGCTGTCTGGTCTGATTAAGATATGGACATATTGCTAAAACCTGTCGAAGCGCTGTCAGGTGTATTATTTGCAATCTCAGACATTACGCGCTCTTGTGTCCGGATTTAAGTAAGCAAACTGTTTCAAAAATTGATGGGACATCAAACTCTTTAATATCTGTTGAACCTTCCGCTAACATCATTTATTTGAAAACTCTAATGGTACGAATACGTAACAAAAATAAAGTATGTGAAAGCCCTTTTAGATGACGGATCTCACAGATCCTACATTGAAGAGAAATTAGCCTTAGAACTCGAGTTGTCACCTTCAGGGAAAGAATTATTATCCCAGGGACTTTTTGGTGGAGGGGTTACAGCCGAAGCTATGCATGAGCGTTATGAAGTTCAAGTTGAAAGTATTTGTAACAAATTTTCGTGTAAGTTATCTCTGCTCGATCAACCAAGGATTTGCTCTGAATTGCCTCGAATGAAGGATAAGGACTTGTTGGCTGAGCTCTCTGTTCGAGGAATACAGCTGTCAGACGTGGGTAGAGATACCCCACCAGTGAGAGTGTTTCTTGGAGCTGATGTTCTGGGGAGACTTCTTACCGGAAGAATAGAGGTGGTAAGCTCGGGATTGTCGGCTGTGGAAACCTTTCTTGGCTGGACAATTCTGGGGTTAGGAAGAAAAAGGCAAGTAGCTAACCTAGTCGCCTTAAGCTTACAAACCGTTGAGGTGCCTAAAATATGGGAGCTGGAAATTCTAGGAATTACGGATCCGATAGAAAGGAAGAGTAAGGTCCTTCTCGAAGAAGAAACTTTGATCCATTTCAGGGAAACCTTAAGAGTCTGTGAAGATCAAAGATATGAAGTGTCTTTGCCATGGTTGGCCGGACATCCTGCTCTTTACGACAAGTACGACACAGCAGAAACAAGACTTCGCACCACAACTAAACGTTTGTTAAAGGAAAATCATTTTGAAGCGTACGATGCTGTATTTAAACAGTGGGAATCGGAAAGCATTATAGAGACTGTACCTGAGGAACATATCACGAAACCAGGTCATTATCTTCCTCACAGACCAGTAATTAAGCCATCTAGTAGTACTACGAATGTTCGTCCCGTCTTCGACGCTTCGTGCAAAAAGCCTGGATTTGCTTCCTTGAATGAGTGTTTGAGTGTGGGACCGAGTCTTATACATAAGACACTTCCACTACTGTTGAGATTTCGTTCAGATGCCTTAGGAGTAATTGCCGACATAAAACAAGCCTTCTTACAAATACGTTTAAGGGTCGAAGACCGAGATGTTCTAAGGTTCTTGTGGTGGGAAGACGAGCAACGCACAAAATTTAAGGTTTATCGACACTGCCGAGTAGTGTTCGGCGTTTCTTCTAGTCCATTTCTTCTGAATGCCACAATAAATTATCATCTGGTACTGCAAAAATTTCAGACAAAGAGTTTTCAAAATACAATTGATCATTTGAGAGAAGGATTTTACGTGGAGCACCTAGTCACAAGTGTTAATGACATCAGAGAACTGGAGCAACTGAAACCCCAAGCTGTAGAAGTCATGAAAGAAGGTGGCTTTGAATTACGAGACTGGGTAGCTACTGATTCCGAGGAAAAGCAAGATACGCAAATGGTACTTGGCTTAAGATGGAATGTAGTCGATGACGAACTTTCATGCAAGCTACCGCCAATTTTATATCGTACTGTAGAAGAAACGTCAGTTACGAAAAGGTTGCTACTTTCTCTAATCAACAGCATTTACGATCCTATTGGCTTCACAGTGATCCGTTTTTGGTGTTTAACGGATTTGCAATTTGATTTATAGCTTCTAAGATATCTCTATCTTCTAGAGGTCCTGAAGTGATCAGTTCAGTGTCAATATTTACATATTCCTCACAAATAGTGAGGCTCCCAGGGTACATGGGGTATAGGGGAATCTTCCAGGAACACTTTCCAGAAAAGAATTAATTTATTGACGAAAAAACATCACTGTAGTGTAAAATCCTCAGAATTGTACACTGAAAAAATACCGGAAGAAAAAGTTAACAAGAATACAAAATACAGGTCGACTTACAGGGGTTCCTGGAAATTGTGTGTCAGGTTAGAGAGTTTTTCGCCTATTGAAATTAATATTTGGCCAACCGTTAGGGGAGGGAAATGCCGACTTACCGAGGGTAGTCGACTTATCCTTGTGTCGAGCCAAGGAGAGATTACACTTTATACAGATTAACTGATTTATATTATGATTCAGTGCTATTTCACAATCTGTAATGTATGTTGCCATTGCTTTTGTGATGCAATAATTTCTACATTTCCATCCCTAGCATGAGCATTAATCTCTCCCCCTTTCTTTAGTGGTTGCAATATATGATTATGCTGCAGACAAGGAAGATGAGCTATCTTTCTCCGAAAATTCAATCATATATGTTGTGAAGAAAAATGGAGATTACACTTTATATAGATTAACTGATTTATATTATGATTCAGTGCTATTTCACAATCTGTAATGTATGTTGCCATTGCTTTTGTGATGCAATAATTTCTACATTTCCATCCCTAGCATGTGCATTAATCTCTCCCCCTTTCTTTAGTGGTTGCAATATATGATTATGCTGCAGACAAGGAAGATGAGCTATCTTTCTCCGAAAATTCAATCATATATGTTGTGAAGAAAAATGGAGATTACACTTTATATAGATTAACTGATTTATATTATGATTCAGTGCTATTTCACAATCTGTAATGTATGTTGCCATTGCTTTTGTGATGCAATAATTTCTACATTTCCATCCCTAGCATGTGCATTAATCTCTCCCCCTTTCTTTAGTGGTTGCAATATATGATTATGCTGCAGACAAGGAAGATGAGCTATCTTTCTCCGAAAATTCAATCATATATGTTGTGAAGAAAAATGGAGATTACACTTTATATAGATTAACTGATTTATATTATGATTCAGTGCTATTTCACAATCTGTAATGTATGTTGCCATTGCTTTTGTGATGCAATAATTTCTACATTTCCATCCCTAGCATGTGCATTAATCTCTCCCCCTTTCTTTAGTGGTTGCAATATATGATTATGCTGCAGACAAGGAAGATGAGCTATCTTTCTCCGAAAATTCAATCATATATGTTGTGAAGAAAAATGGAGATTACACTTTATATAGATTAACTGATTTATATTATGATTCAGTGCTATTTCACAATCTGTAATGTATGTTGCCATTGCTTTTGTGATGCAATAATTTCTACATTTCCATCCCTAGCATGTGCATTAATCTCTCCCCCTTTCTTTAGTGGTTGCAATATATGATTTGCTGCAGACAAGGAAGATGAGCTATCTTTCTCCGAAAATTCAATCATATATTTGTGAAGAAAAATGATGATGGTTGGTTGAAGGAGTGATGAATGGAGTAACAGGTCTATTCCCTGGAAATTATGTAGAATCCTGCTTGTAATATAATTTAATTTGCATTTTTTTCTTAGAATTAGTAAAAGAGTTTTACAAAATCATACAAAGAAAACTAATTTGAAAAAATAATTTAGTTTTAAAATAATGTATCGGTAAACTACACATAAATCTAATTAAAAGTTAAATTAACACTTAAATTTATTTTAGAAAGATTTATCTTTCAAGGAACTTGGTGCTTTTAGTATTTAGCTATTTCATAGTTAACTGTCTTTTATATTAGATTATCATTTTTTTTTTCATTAGTTTGCAGGGGAAAGTATAAACATATTATTGTATGTGTATAATTGTTTCACTTTAATTTTCAGTATACTATTTCAAGTAGCAATATTTTTGTATAATTATTATTATTTTTATTTGTCCAAATCTTGTCTGTCTCATTTCTGAATACCTCATCTCTTTATATTCTGTATGTTTTCTTTTTACCTAAAAAAAAAAGCTCATTTGTTGGAAGTGTTTTTTGCTCCCTTGCTTAAAAATCAATTTTTGTCATTTTTCTATGAGTAATCATTTTTTTCTCTGTATGGTTTTCTCTTATTTTCATGTGCAATTTAAGAGAGGCATGTAGTTTGACTGTGCTGTAATTTTTACTAATTCATATAGATATAAGAATTAAGACCATAAAAGCTACTGTTTCATTCCTTTTGTATTTAATTGTATTTTGCAGTCCAGTTTTCTGTGAAAAAAAAGAGTTCCATGTTTGCATTTCTGTTGTCCATTGAATGTAAAGTGATCTTGTAGAACTTCTTTGTATATTGTGTGAATAAAAACTATATGTCTCCTGCAATAGGTTTTTGTGCATTTCAGATATGCTTCAATTTCAGATGTGCTTTCAGGATATTTTAAAGTAAAAATTGTTTTGTTTAAATATGTTCAAATTGTTTTGAATTAAAGTATATTTTTAATTTTAAAAATATATATTTAATGCATCAAATATATAATAATGAAACATATTATACAGTAAAAAATCAAAACTTATTGAACAATGCTTGCTCATACACATAAAAGAAAGGTACGAACAAATTTCTTGGAAATGTAGGTCTTGAATGAAAACTTTGAACAAATTCCAGCTTTTTGTGGTTGTAGCTATTCTTTAAGTCAGAAAGCGAGACAGGCTGTTTAGTAATAAAGTGAATTTTGTGGAGTGAAAGACCAGACTTGTCATTTCGAATTTTCCGGGGGGGGGGGGGGGAGGCAAAGTGTATATTTTCCTTGCATATTACACACAATCTATATATATATGCAAATTAATAAAAATTCATTATACTCACAAAGCCAGGAGGGGGTCAATTGCCCTCTCCTGACCCCCCTAAATGATGGGCCTGTTTCTATTTGTGGAAAAGCATGTCTGTAGATCATGTCGTTGCCACCACCAAATTGTGGCTTGAAAGACATTATATTTCACACCAAAAGTCAATGCAGTAGTAATCTATACTGTCTATTCTCCATTGAAGTCCGATTTGAGGTTATTGTTTTTTTTTTTTTTATTAGAAAGGATACAAAAGCAGCATGTTTCTCGGCAGGGCAGTACAAACACTTTTTCCATGCCCCAGCACAGAGGGGGAAAAATTGAGGATAACAAAATTATCAAAGCTAAATGACAATATCACAGTGGAGTTTTTCACGTAGCTAGCAAATTCTCTGGGGAAAAATCTAACATACAGTAAAATTGACTTTAGGCATTAATGACCAAAATGTTATTGGAGTACTACCTTGAACTTTCAAGGCACTACTCCAGTAATTGATGGGAGGAAGGGAGGATATTCTTTCACCAGGTTACTAAGGTTTTTGGTTACTAAGAGGTATCTAGAAGGGAAAAAAAAGTCATAGGGAAAACACCCAACTGTTTTTGCTTATATATTTAATACTTGCCGTAATTGTTAATCTCTCATAGATTGAGAAGAGAAAGACATAAATATGAAGTTGCAGAACTTGGAAACTCTTGTTGTTGATTTTACATCAATTTGAAAATATCACTTAGAGATTTCCTGTGATGTGATTCTTTCCTTTTTCCTAATATAAAAGTATGAATTCTTGAAGAAGCAGTTATTTTGTGAATTAACTATTTACATCAAAAACAGCATAGGTTACTTAGCATTAATTGTACCTAAAGCCCAAGGACTAATTCATGCTATCTCAAATGCATGAATCAATGAAATAACAGCAAAATGAAAGAAACTATTTCAAAAAATATATTCACATTCCCGTTCTGTTTTTCTTTTTTTTTTAAACAAATTGTTTTTAGCTCACTATTTTTTCTCAAACAGCCATCTCTAACTCATTATCATTAAACAAGAAATGACACCTTGAGAAATCAAACCTTTAATTTAGTTAAAAAAATTAAAAACATGAAATATCAATAAATTGTTTATAATATGCACAACGAAGAATTCTGTGTCAAAAATGGATGAAATGTTACTTAGTAAAAATAAATGCAAATTTGATGGATGCAATTGTTGTAGTCATTATTGTAGCCAAACTTAAGAAAATTTTAATTGATGCTTTTAATTACTGTAAAAAAATTATTCTTCAGGGTCAAGTTTAAACTAAGTAGTGCTAAGGACTGCCTTTGAGCACATTAAAAATAGTGCGACTTACATAAAAAATAAAATTTGTTGCGTTCATCTTTCCTGGTATGTTACGTTAGTCACATCTCTAATTACTAAATAAATAATGGAATGCTATGTTTAAATTTTTGAGCTAAGGTAAAGTGAAGAAACTTAGAAACATTGAAATTCTAAAAGCAATTTTATTTCTGAAGTTTGAGGAAGAAAACGTACTCTTTGGTTACTAACGTTTGTAACAGAAACACTGCACAAAAGTTTGAGTAAAACGTATATTTTCCTTTTGATATATTTAAAAAAATATTTTATTAACATGCATGACGTAGAACGACCTTCTAACAATCTTCTTGAACGAGAGAAATAAAGACATCTAGGCGAAAAAGTCGAGAGTTTAATGGAAAAAAGCACACGCTTAAAAAGTTTTAACATTTAACCACATGTTTCTTCCATCATAAAATTCCAACAAACTAAAGTCTTAAGAAGTTCCGTCCAGAACTATACAAGCCTACTTTCCCGTATACACCAACTTCAAATTTATAATCTAGCTATCTCTTTTTCATTTATCTTTAGTTCTTAATTTCGTCAAATAAACCCTTTTCAACGGATAATACATATTCATTCACTCACTCATTCATTCTTTCATTTATTCAGTCATTCCTTTACTCATTCATGTATTTATTCACTGATTTATTTATTTAATAATTTATTCACTCTTTCATTTATTCATTCTTTCTTTCACTCATTCATTTATTCATTGAGAAATATCCTTTACAATCCCGATCAAAAACTTTTATAGGAAAACAGGCTCGTTCATTTCTTGTTAATCTTCGTGTCTGTATTCTACATTGTGACATCTTTCCGATAAAGTTTGTTGCAAGCAAATCCGTCGGTTAGATCAGGATTTATGTGGGAATGAAATTAATGTTAATCTTTTTTTTTTTTTTTGAACTGTTCCAAAATGAACAAAAGTTGCTGAAATTAATCTTTCACGTCGAGAGCTTCTTCCAATAAGCTTGCTCATGCTCATAGGAACTTGGATCTTGCTCCCAGAGTTTACATAATTTGCCCATATAGGCGCTAATTTCAATTTTTTTTGATCTGTTCAAAATTGAACGAAAAATTATTCAAATCAAAAAGTAAAACATGGAAATGAGATATCCTCGCCGAGATCTTTGGAATGCAAAAATAATCTTTCGAATCGGACAATTTGTTCGAGAGTTATTGGGAGGGGGACAGACACACATTTCCCCACATCTCAAAACCCTACTTTCAACTTTTATTTTTCAATCTTTATTTAATTACTTCACTCATTTTTGACTTTTCTTTGTTTTTAACAATATTTTTACAATAATACATTACGCCTTCTTTCACACTTTATTTATTTAAACTTTTACGGAAAAGTAGGCTAAAAAATTTGTCAGATTCTAAAAGTAGACATTTTGCTAAAAAAAAAAAATCTATAACAGCTACAAATGCAGCAAAACTATTTTTTTTTTTTGTTTGTAGTAGAAGGTAATTTTCTACAGAATAAAATTGTTTCTGAAAGAAAAAAAAATGACTTCTGGTATCAATATTACAGAGCTTTCATTTAATCACTTGATTTTTTTTCAGCTTTAATATACGTGCGCATGTATTGTGTGTGGGTAGGAGTTCACCTAATTATATATATATTATTATAAATTCGTGTATCGCACTTTTTTCCGAAATTGTGTCTGAAGTTCATTTCTTTTTTGTTTTTTTACTGAGAATCATCTATGGTTCGCACATGTTTTGTGCCATCACTGCATGGTAAGTTTTCGCAAAACTCCTCATTTGGTAAGTGTTCCAAATGAGGATCAGAATAAATGTCAAGTATTTGTTTAAAAGGTACGAGTAATTTGTTAAGAATAAGTGCTTTCAGTGCCACTTCATGAAAACGAAACAAATTCTCTACCATTTTTTCAGAAATGATCTCATGACAGATACTAGAAAACACTCTTTTCTTTTATTTTATTCAGCAGCAGTTAACACCCATTCTGTAGTGGCTGGAATGATGAAATATATTTTCCAGTACATACCGTTTCCATTTAAGCCTTTTTATTACAGTTGAAATGCAAGACTGGAATCTATACTCTCATGCTCGGAAAACTTCCTACCTCATAAAAGTCAGTTTAATACAAATGATCTCTTTTGTTAAGCATGTAATAACTATGTATGTTACTTTATAGCCAGCAATAAAAGTTTTTAAAGTTTATATCCTTTTCACTTGATAAATGCTTTTCTAGAGAAGTTTTTTTTTCTTTCTCTCTCTCTCCCCCTGTCTTTCGTATAAAAAAGAAAAAGAAACCTTAAAAATGTTCTCATAGGAATCCCTTGCACTGAAAAGCTATAAAATGAATTCTGTCTTCAGAGATCTGATTACAATATATATATATATTTTTTCCCCCGACAGCATGATAATATTCTTACGGAGGAGAGAAAAAAAGAGTAAAATGAAGGAAAATAGTCGCAGCGGGTGCAATAAAAGGAAAACACACTTTTGAAAACCATCCTCAAGTGGACAAATTTATAAAACTTAAAGCTCTGAATGCAAAATGAGAGGAATGTTACAAGCTACGAACGCACGCAGCGAACATTATAAATAATTAATATATAGAAAAATAAATATGCAAAGATATACTATTTACTAAAAGAGGAGAAAAGATTTATGATTATTATAAAGATATTTGTTTAGAATATGTTCATGTTTCAGAAACATGATGGCCATGGCCAAGGGTGCCTCCCTTTCATAGGAGCGATCCTCTTCAAACTTCAAATATAGATTAGTATCCAATGCCCGATTTACATTTTGAATCACTATAGGCACAATTCATGTTTGGGGGCCCCTCACGCAACAAAGTTTTTTTAAACATAACATTCAGTACGTGTTTGTAAAACTTGCCAGTCACACCAAAATTTGGGGGCCCCCAAAGCACAAAAACTAATTTGTTTTTCAAATGTCAAAGACTCAGACTAACATTTGGGAGCCCCCAATGTGCAAAATGATTTTGTTTTAAAATTACAAAATGTTTGAATAAAATATGGGGGCCCCCAAAGTGCAAAATCGATTTTGTTTTTTCAAATTTCAAATTGTCAGACCAAGATTTGTGGGCCCCCAAAGTGAAAATTCCTTGTGGTTTTAAAATAATTTAATAATACAAATTTTCTGTGAAGCAACAGAACACTAACAGTTTGTTTTTGAAAAATGCTATTTTTAAATATTTTTCTAAAAATTTTAAATTACAAAAAAAAAAATAATAATAACCAAAATTAGGGGGCCCCCTCAAAGTGGGGGCCCTAGGCCCGGGCCTCACGGGCCTATTTGTAAATAAGGCCCTGTTAGTATCCCAAACCACCACATAAAAAAAATTCTCTGCCACAGTTTGCGCCATGATCTCTCTTTTTAAAACCAAATTGGAAAAAATTAAGTATCCGTTAAGAATTATCCGAAAACGAAATACTTATTGGACGGGAGATGCTGTGCGAGCAGGCAGGCAGCGGAAACTGGTTCTAAGACCGCTCGGCTACTGAGGCCCCATAATTTTATTTATAGAGATAAAAATAAGGAAGAAGATGGAACAGAAGCTTTTCAGCGTCTCAAATTAATATGATTAAAAAGGGTCAAAAAGTAAAGTTAATACATTTAAAAATAATTTTGAACGTTGGCTGATGAATGGACAGAATGTTTGCTTGTAACTTTTTCCTAGAATTTTTAGGTTTTATTGTGTGAATATTTTTAAGCATTTCTTAAGGTGTTATTTCAATTTGAGCAGTCAGTTGGAATGTGCTCCCAGAACTTATTTTCATAGTTTTGTTACATAGGTTTATGAGGTTCTTCTCATTGCAATTGTTTTTATACAGTTCTAGATTTTGTTGATTGCAAATTAATCGTGTACTTTTTATTAATTTTTTATTCTAAAACTAGCAGATTTTATTTTTGTGTAATCCAGACTAAATAACAAATGTATATATATATATATATATATATATGTATATTTATATATATATGTGTGTATATATATATATATATATATAAGGAATGCTACGAAGAAATATTGCTGCTCAAAAGGTCGAGAACCCCTGCTCTGGATAGCTCAGAAAAGGGGAAAAAGTAGATCCAAGTACTCGAGTTGGGGGTGGGGGGATTGCTATCCGTCCTTATTTAACATATATATTTTAACGGATGTGCCTCTTCCACTCCCTCACTGCGATGGCGCACCATCTGAAAATTTACAGAGCCCTCTCACCACATCTTCCAAGCTTCCACCCAAACCCCCTGAACCCCCCCTCTCCCCGTCGAAAAAAGTATCAATGGCTCGATCTGCGCCATGACCACTTCCCGGTTTAACCCTACACTGCGCCGTGTTGTTTTTAAACAACACCTCCATTTTTCGTTCACTAAGCTTTAATTTTGTAATATTTTTAAAAGGCGGCGCATTCTTTCGTTTCATTTTGTATGTGTGATCATATTAGTTAATATAGTTTCCCCTAGATCTTGTAAACTGAACTCAAGGTTCATCTTTTTTCACAAAATCGTAAGACATGTTGATTTCGTAAAAAACAGCAACTTCTTAATTTTTTTTCTACAAATTTTAAGCAAACAATTTTATTTTAAAAAATAGTCTCTAATTGCTAACATAGTTTGAAAATAAAATAAATATAAGTTGTCCGAAACATTTTGGGAAAAATATATATTAAGGCGCCTTTTTTCTTGTTCTTTTAAAAACAACACCGCGCATTCGGGTGCAATTTTTATGCTCCTGCATTATTCGCAGTATAAATAAGAACAGGTGTCACAGGTTGTTCTATTTTACTTTATTTAGTATCTTTTAGAAGATTATTGTTAAATATTTCACAAATTAGCTTAAAGTGGTCGATTAAATTATTATTTAGGAATTTTGTATAAAATCAATTCACGCTCAAGCAAAGAAGAAACGAACATTATCGCATAGACCCCCTACAGTGTTAGGTTTTTTGTTTAAAATCTTTTAGTGAAATTATTATTAAACTTTATTGGTAATCAAAGTAAAAATTTGCACATGTAGCTAATAATTATTAGCAAATTTTTACTTTAATAAATTTATAAATAATAATAAAATTAGTTATTTAAATAAATTTTCATATTTTAGTGCTATTTTATGATTATAATGCATGCCTATTTATTATTGAGTTGGTTTCATTTCTTAAAATGATTATATAAAACAAATTATTGTTAGCCCTAAATGCGCTGTGTGCTGTTTTTAAACAACGTGTCAATTTTTCTCGAATTCTACTTTTCCGAATTAAATAAGCATTTTTTTAGTATTTTTCTAGCACAAACAAACACAAAAAAAAAAAAAAAAAATTCGCAGTATAGGGTTAAACGTATAAGCACATAGAAACTATTAAGTTGCAAATTCGGTTCTTGATTAAATTGTGATAGACAAATAAAGATAGTGGAATGCTCTTCAAACCCCCCCCCCCCCTTTTTTTATCACTTCTTTTCCATTCAACCGTAAAATAGAAAAAAAAATATTCCGATACGACAGACAATTTCCATGTCGCATCTGAAGCAATTAAGAGTCAATGCGCAAACGACACATTGCTGTACATTGATGTTATTTTAAGTTACGTTGTTTAAATTTATGAATGCACATCTATTAACATAAAAATGGAGCTAATTATTTAAAAAATATTAAACTTACCTTTCAAAGAATTTTTACCGAGGTGCAAACATAAAAAACAAAATAGTCTGAGGCAAATTGCTTTACTTGAAAAATGACTCGGTTCTATCTCTTGAAAGAAATTACAGGCACTAAAAATGTCTAATTGGTTGAAAAAGTCATACATCTATCTATTTTCAAGCAGAATGGGGGAAACATTAAAAAGAGAGGGTATGAAAAAAAAAACATCATACAGTTGGAAAAAGTGAGGGAAAACAATCTCAGACGTTTTAAACACCAGACGGATGTCGCCAGACGTGTTCTCCGATCTGGTTCGCATTTTAGGCAGTGACAAGGATATGGTTCCCCCTCCCCCATCTGAATCTCTGTTATTTTAATTGGTATATTTCTCCCCACGCCCTTGAAGGAAAATGCGAAAAATGGCGACAGATTAGAGAAGAGCAATTGTGGCGTCCGCCACAGAGACCTTACCCCTCCTAAGTTAGTTCTATATGGCACGGGGCTCGCTCATGCGGGGGAGCACCCCCCACAAAATGTATCAACGGTTAGTTAATAAAACGCACATTAATCTGCTAATTTCTTGTTATGTATCAAGGTCAAATGCAAACGATAAGCGGAAACGAATAAATACCCCTGAACTCCCCCATCTGCCTTCCAGCTTGTCCTCCCCCCCCCCCTTTCATGGAACGATAAAAACAGCGTTGGTTGGTGGATTATAAGCGAGGATTTAGTCTTTAGTTTTGAACATGTTTTATTTTTCAAAAGTTTTTCATTCTATTTGTTTAGAACAGTTCCATTATGTTCCTATTCAGGCCCGCATTTCAAAAATTTAAAGGGTAACTAAATGCATATTGCATTAAAAAGAACATGTACATACATAGGAGTACATTATATTTCCCAAGCCAGGGGGGGGGGGATGACCACCCAAAGTGACGATCCTGTTCCGATTGCTAACCCCTTGGATTTAATTTGTTGGGGGGGGGGGGGACGCTCCAATCGCATCGCCCTGTGGATCCGCCCAGTGCCTAATTACCGCACAGGCCAACAAGGCCGCGGCCTTGGGCCCCTACATTTTAAGTGCCCCCAAATTGTAAGAAAGATTTCTGAAAATATCTCTTAAAACATAATTTTTTACAAAATGGAAAGATCTTAACTCATTTAAATGGCGAGCTAAAAGTATTTGCGTAAACAAGGTAAACTATGCACAATCAGATCAATATCTTCATTGACTATTATGCTGAATAGTATCCTTTACTCGCTGAGGCATCCACGTTTTTTATTTATTTAATGTTATAAACAGTAAATTTTGAAAATGCAATATGTGTATTCAAAAAGTTTGCTTATTTAATGAATAACACAAAAATCATATAGAATAAAAACAATATAGAATGCAGAATAGTAGAATTGTCATTAATAGAATAATCTCCACGCTTATTTAATTTTATACATTATACCCAGTATTTTTACTTTTCATACCATGGGGCCCCCAAAATAATGTTGTGCCTTGGGCCCCTGACTGTCTTAATCGGGCCCTGGATCCGCCATATAAAGGGGACAGTTCGGCGTCTCGAAGCTATGTTCGCGGACAACGGGACAGGACAAAGCTACCTAAAAGCGGGATTGCCCCGTCCAAAACTGGACGTATGGTGTACAGTCACCTTACTTTTGCTTTTTATCAAACAATCGATTCGATTCAAGTATGTTTTTTTGCTGGGAGAATAGAACAAATTTTTCCTCCAGTGAAACCTGTGACGTCATCAACCACTGCACGTGTTGGGAGAGGCGTCGAATCGTCTGCCGCATCCGAGCTTTAAGTCATTTTTGTTTCTGGGTTACCGAAGTTGGCGAAAAACTCAACATCATTCTCTCGGAAGGAACGCTTAGCCAGTACTTCCCCCCCCCCCCTTCTCTTCAGTATTTGTTTCTTTCGTTTCATCTTTTTTTTTTCTTCAATTGTCATTAAGCCGTTTGTAATTTTACTTTCCTTTAGATGAAGAACAATGGAAAGCGCCTATTTCCGTCTTAGATCTAATTAATTTTCAACCGCATGGAAAATATTAATCGGAACGGAGTTAACTAAATAGAAAAATATATTTTTCTTTCGGGCGAAAGTTCCCTAGATGAGCGGAAAAGGAGGATTAGTTACTATCATTATTAGATATTACGATGGATTCACTATTTTTTTGTCTGAGTTCCAAAAGTGTTTTCAAAGGATTTTTTTTTTTTTAAAAACTGAAAAGAAAAGAAATTAAATATCTTTGTAAGTCAGAATATAATAATTTCTAAGTATCGTTTGCATTCTGGTAAAAGCCTCTCAGTCCATAAGTCCATTTTGAGACATAGTCAGTTTAAATTTTCGAAACTCTATGAAAAATAGTAAACAAATTTTCCCCTTTTGTGGGGAGATGTGAAAGTTTTTTTTTTTTACCTCTAACTCTTACCGAAGTCTTACTATGTAACTTTTAAATTCTGCTATTGGTTTACTTCACGAAATAACTAGTTGTTAATTTTAAACCAATGCAGTAGTTCTTAAAAAAAAGAAAAAAAAAGTGGACTTTTAGTAACTTTTACCAAAACAGCGAGGATATATTGATTGGTTTCAAGCCAAATTTTTAAAATTCTTCGAATATGCGAGGTGAAAAAGCCATCAGTAGTTTGCATGCAAAATAATAAGAATTAAAATAGCAGTTATCTGCTTTTAATTGTGTATAATGTTTGACAAAATTACCCAAATCGCCGATGTTTAAGATCTTTAGAAACAACAAATTTTTACAAAATAGATAGAGCTCACGAATTCTAAAAATTCTCTTGCTCTCAGTTGAGAAGGAAAATGTATCACTGAAGTTCATTAAACTGCAGATTATTGTTTATAGTGTGAATTTTCAAACAGTTGAGTTAATTGGTAATCCGATATTTTCTTTATCATCATTGTACATATTTTTAAATTCAATACTTATCAGCGAAGATTTAACAAAATTTAAATAAAAAAAAATCTTTGTATGAACCGTAATGTTCCAGAACATGCTGCTGAAGAAGTTCAGGGATCGAATTACATAGGAGTCGACCTACACACACACACAGGTAAAATAATACCTTTACGAAGAGTCAAACACAAATTCGCTATTCAGAATTTAGGTTTCTGGAGTTGCAAAGAATTTCCTCTCCGATTTATGGGAAAAAGGTAATAAAAAAATTAGAAATATTTTTAAGTGTACTTAATTTTAATTGAAAATTCATGCATCAATATAGTATTATTTATTCTGCTGATACACTTGGCGGAAAATCACTTTCAATAGCAAAAACAATACAGGTATATTACAATATATGACAATCACAGACTAATTGGTTCATACTTTAATGAGAAACGTTTTAACAACACAAGAAGTTAATTATTAAAACTGCCCGTTAAAGTAAAATGTGGAATAGGTATCACACGACTTGTTTTTACAATACCTTGTCTTTCCTTCTTTCATTTTTTTAGTGGAAGTTCAACTATGTGTAGTATTTCTAGGTTTAAAATTACTGAATGCCATTTTTCTTATTTTTCCATTCAACTTGCCTTCTCTACAAAGTTAGTATTATACTGAAATAGTCCATAAAATTGACATTATGTTCAAAACATTATGATCATAGAACTTTTGAATTATTCCAGTAAAACTCCTCCTAACGGACACCAATCCAATGAGGACAACCCTAAGGGATGGAGTTTTTATTTCCCCGCCAGCAAATCATCGAGCCTATAAAAAAAAAAACTCTTTTCCGGACATTTCTCTAATACAGGCGAAAATTTTTGTCCCGCGGATGTCCGAAATATGGGAGTTTTACTGTATTCTTTTAGTTTTAACCCTCCGTTACACGTGCGAATCTGTCAGATGAGTAGATGAGAAAGGACAGTTCTGCATCAGCAGGCGGATTGCGGATCGGTCACGCCCCTATTCCGCCTGCTCCCCCTGCCACGCCCCCCTCCACCTCCTGCTCCTCAGCCTGCCGAGTGGGGTTGAGTAGTAGGGTTCCTGATGCTGACGCCGTAGAAGATGACGAGGGTTTCTGAGTGGAGTTGAGTTGTTTTTCTTACTTGTTACTCTGCGTCCGAAGTTACGTTTTTCGGAATGGCAACGGTGATACTACATGTAGCGGTTGTCATGACAACGAACTTGTAATCTTTTTGACTTGCTCATGGCGCCACCTAGTGAGAGAAATTATTATTTTTTTTGATCTGGTGTTTTCTGAGGTTATACACATGGCGCCATCTAGTGAGATAAATATTAATAAACTCATTTAATTATTTTTGGACTTGGAATTATTTTCAGCAATTTTATTTAATTCTCTTTCCTAGATCGGGAATCGAACATGCGACCTCCTGCTCTAAAAAACGCGGATCACAGAATGTGCAGTGCACTTTGCACATTGCGCCATCCCCGTTTCTAGCAAGTGACGGTTTAAAAGAATATTAATATAATTATTTTTAGTTGTTTTACTTGTTACACTGAAAGTTAGTTTTTCGAAGTGGCAACACCGATTTAGTTTTGGTTTTGATTAAATTTATATTTTAGGGAATGGCAATGGTTCTAGCGTATGTTGTGGTTTCCATGACAACGCATTTTTACGAAGAGCCTCCTAGTGATAGAAATAGGAATAGTTATTTTTCGGACTTAGTCGTTTTCCGAAGTTATTTTTAATTTCCAACTTGGGTTTTTCGCGAATGGTAACATTAATTTATTTTTTTAATTTCAAGAGTTGAAATGCTCATGGCGTCACCTAGTGAGAGAAATTATTTTTTGAATATCGTTTTCTGATGTTATTTTTAATTTCCAACTTAGGTTTTTCGCGAATGATAACATTAATTTATTTTTTTAATTTCAAGAGTTGAAATGCTCATGGCGTCACCTAGTGAGAGAAATTATTTTTTTAATATCGTTTTCTGATGTTATTTTTAATTTCCAACTTAGGTTTTTCGCGAATGGTAACATTAATTTATTTTTTTAATTTCAAGAGTTGAAACGCTGATGCTGTCATCCAGTGAGAGAAATTATTTTTTGAACTTTATCGTTTTCTGATGTTATTTTTAATTTCCAACTTAGGTTTTTCGCGAGTGGTAACATTAATTTTTGAATTGGTAACATGTTTTTAGTTTTAATTTCAAGAGTTGAAACGCTCATGCTGTCATCCAGTGAGAGAAATTATTTTTGGACATACAGTATTTTATTTAATTACATCTTCTTTTAGATATTCGGATTCATATACCCCAAAACTTAATGTTGTAAAACTCATTCGATCAGATCATGATTACTATGGTTTTTTTTTTCCCTTGCGTTAGTATCAGACTTAACTGATGTGTTCTAACGGGAATTAATTAATTATTTCCATCAGAATTAAATTTCACAATTTTTATTCAACTCATAGCATTTTTTTAATCTTAATAATGTATAAGAAGTAACTATCTCTTAATTTTGAACATATTTTATTTTTACACTTGTAATTTTTTCCCCTAAAATATTAAACCCAGGATTAATTGCGATCCAATCAAATAGCTTCTTGAGAAAGTTTATATTTAATGTGAACCAAACAAATTAATCCTCGAAATTTACAAAATTTAAGTCAAAGTTAATTATAGAAATGTTTAAGACTTAGAAAAATTTTTTAAATCTTTTTTCCTAAAGTATGAAAGACAGAATTAAATGAGAACTTATCAAATAGTTTCTTGAAAAAGTGTGAACTTAATAAAAATCATTCCATTCGATCCACACAATTTACTAAATTTAAGTCAATTAAAAGTTTTTTTGAAATGTTTGAGACTTAGAAAATTAGCATCAATAGGTTTATATATGCCAATTTAACAATAATTTTACAAAAAGCGGTGATTTCTTCTATACTTAAACAGGGGTTTACATCCATTTTACGGTTTTCTATGAATACAAATCAATGAATTTATATCAACTAAGACTATATTTGTATTATAAGTAATCATCCTTTAATCAATATTATACCACTAGACTTTTTTTTCCAAGTTTAAGAGTTTGCATGAAATAAGAGAAGTTAAAGTATGTTCGGCAACTTGATTTTACATAGAATAATAAGCGAAGGTTTCATGTATTTCAATATTATTATTTTTTTTGTTTTGTTTTCAATTTAGATTTTTTCTTACACATTTTAACGTTTCAAACGAATACAATCTACGAGATTATTGTAGTCATATACATCATGATTAAAAAAACTTTAAAAATAGTCAAGAGCATATTGCTAAATTTGTAACTGCGAAGCAACTTAACAACCCGATTGACGTACAATACAATACATTTAACGAACATTTCACCTATTCAAAAGAGTTTCAAAACTTTGTCTTTAACATTTAACGAATTTTTCATTTATTCAAAGAATTATTTATTTTTAGGATTTACACAGAACTCATAATTAAGATTTTATGATATACCTACAACCGAGAAAAATATTTAACATAACTATTTACAACACGATTTTCACACACTGAAAAAGTTTATTACTTAAGCACGAAGAAACTTTAAAACTGTTCATACCGCAAATTTCATGCATTGAAAAAGTCTATTACTTACATACAAACTTAGAGTCTTTGAAACTAAGATCACATGAATACAACTTAATTTAAATACGGTAATGCTTAAAATCATTGCTACATAAACTACAGAAAATAAAAAAAGAAAGTTAGAAATATTATACTCAAAGACATACAAAACACACACACAAGATAACATCTGTTGAAACTTCTACCTTTAAAAATAATTAATAACATCCATTATCAGTAGTAGAAAAGTGGGGCTATCAGGCCGCGGATTTTGCGGATTCAGCCAGCCTCAGGCCGTGGATTTTGCGGATTCATGAATCCGCAAAATCCCCGCTCCTGAGGCTGGCTGAATCCGCAAAATCCGCGACCTGAGAGCCCCACTTTTCTACTACTAATAGGGGAGGATTCAACTTGTCAATCATAGGAGTTGCGTGTTAGACGTTACATCATACTTAAATTAAATTATGGATTTATGTTGTTTAACTTCTTTCTCCCTCATTTTTTTTTCTTCTCGATAATACTAATAATAATAATAAATTTTTCAATAAATGTACGACATATTTAAAAAATTAAAAAATGTAATCCAATTTCTACTCAACATGCATTTGGATTATATTTTACATCGTTAAATTATGTTTTTGTGTATAAGAAAACTATTTTAATTATATTATTGCGGAAAAAGTTAAATGAATAAAAGTTCTTCTGTTCTAGACGGTATTAAAAAATGTCTAATATGTTTTATGTTTATAAGAACCTAAACTGTTTTTTTGTGCATTTTAAGTTGGGGGATTTCCCTTATAAAGAATACATACTAGCAGCATATGTCTTTTGTTCAATACATGTTTAAACATGCTATTTCTCGTAACATCATTATATGATTTCTGACCACTATGAGGCGCTGGTATAGGTCAAGTGACCAATAAGATGAGTTGATCGCTCTTGACGTCATTTTTCAAGAACCAATTAGCTTCCAGTCGTTGTTTTGCACTAAATATAAGCGTGAGCAGAGTGTAATTCTGTTAGTTCTCTAAAAGAAGAGCGTGTACTCACTCCTAACCACACCGTTTACTACCCCTGTATTTATTTTCCCAGCAATGGCTTCCGAAAAAAGAAAATTTAATTTCGAAGACGAAGTCCGTACTGAAAACGAGGTAAATAAACACTTTTTACTGGGAAAGGGTGTGTTCGTTAATATCAATTATTTTAAGAAACAAACCTTGATACATATTCGCCGATACAAAAATTTTGGAGATAAATATTATCCCACAAAAGAAGGAATTACATTTTCACCTCTTCAATTTTCGATTTTCCTCGAGTGCGAGTATTTGAAGAAAAAAAATATAAAAGACGAAAACCCGTTAGCAGAATTCTTTCTTGATGTCCCTTTTAAGCCTAAAAATGATCCTGTCTGTATATATTCAGATACACAGCTTGGAATTAAAGATCCAGAAAACGGTAATGAAATTGTTTTCGATCTGTCTGACTCTTCTGTAACTTTAAAACGTGAGATCACGTGTAGAAGCGGAACAAAATATTCCAGAAGTATAACCCTAGAAAATGAACAATGGGACTCCCTATTTTTTCGGGGGCATTCAATTCTAACATCTGCTTTGCAAGAAAAATATCGCAATGTTGCATTCAAAGACGTTTTTCAATTAATATCAAACTATCCGGCTCCAGACCAAGCTCCTGAAAATGCATTATTGGATGAAGTAAATTCCGCTTTAGTGTTTATGATGAAATCTTCATTTTTCTCTGACATCGCTTCAAGATATAATTTAACCAACCCATTGGAAACCGATGACGAAGTCGCCCTGGCGAACAATACTACGAAATCCTTCAATTCTAGTCTCCTAGAAATAAAACCTCATTTAATTGCGGAAAGTTTCTACAAAAAAGTATGTGATTTCCCACTGAAACCTCTTCCCAATGTCGAAATGTTAAGCTTTGTAACTTCCGAGTTTCTAGCATCTGTAAACTTATCTGATATGATTGAAATGGCCCGAAATGCCTTCTGTAAATTTACAATTTAAATTGAATAAATATTTTTTGTGGTTACTTAATTCTTGTTTCATTTTTATTGTTTTTATATTATTATTTTGAATATGAATTAAGAAAAGAACTATTTTGGTGCACCAGAAAGGTGAAAAACAAATATACAACTATTTAGCATTCAATAAAAAAGATTAAAAACATTGACTTGTCCCCTGAAAACATTCTAACATTCAAAACTACAAATATCTAAATTCTGCTGTTATAATCAATCCGATTGAAACGGCTAGAGAGATGGGATATGAAAAATTAAAAATTTTATATAATTGCATTGTTTTTAATTTCATTAGTTATTTCAAATATTACTCAAAAATATTGATCAAAATGGATTTATACCGAAAAGGATAAAAAATAATTAAAAGAATAAAAAAAAGGAAGAAAAAAAAAACATTAGATACAACTTTAAAATCAATCAAAATATTTGAAAATAAATATAGAATTATTTTCAAAAATAAAATATTGCATTTTATATCATAAAATATATTTAAGTGTTTATCTTGAAACAACAGAAAATATTTCACAAGCCGTTTAAAAAAAAAAGAAAAAAAATGTTTTGTCTTGTTCTCAAGAGATTAACAAACTTAATTTACTTTTGCTTCAGCAAGACAAAACATTTTTTTTCTTTTTTTTTTAAACGGCTTGTGAAATATTTTCTGTTGTTTCAAGATAAACACTTAAATATATTTTATGATATAAAATGCAATATTTTATTTTTGAAAATAATTCTATATTTATTTTCAAATATTTTGATTGATTTTAAAGTTGTATCTAATGTTTTTTTTTTCTTCCTTTTTTTTATTCTTTTAATTATTTTTTATCCTTTTCGGTATAAATCCATTTTGATCAATATTTTTGAGTAATATTTGAAATAACTAATGAAATTAAAAACAATGCAATTATATAAAATTTTTAATTTTTCATATCCCATCTCTCTAGCCGTTTCAATCGGATTGATTATAACAGCAGAATTTAGATATTTGTAGTTTTGAATGTTAGAATGTTTTCAGGGGACAAGTCAATGTTTTTAATCTTTTTTATTGAATGCTAAATAGTTGTATATTTGTTTTTCACCTTTCTGGTGCACCAAAATAGTTCTTTTCTTAATTCATATTCAAAATAATAATATAAAAACAATAAAAATGAAACAAGAATTAAGTAACCACAAAAAATATTTATTCAATTTAAATTGTAAATTTACAGAAGGCATTTCGGGCCATTTCAATCATATCAGATAAGTTTACAGATGCTAGAAACTCGGAAGTTACAAAGCTTAACATTTCGACATTGGGAAGAGGTTTCAGTGGGAAATCACATACTTTTTTGTAGAAACTTTCCGCAATTAAATGAGGTTTTATTTCTAGGAGACTAGAATTGAAGGATTTCGTAGTATTGTTCGCCAGGGCGACTTCGTCATCGGTTTCCAATGGGTTGGTTAAATTATATCTTGAAGCGATGTCAGAGAAAAATGAAGATTTCATCATAAACACTAAAGCGGAATTTACTTCATCCAATAATGCATTTTCAGGAGCTTGGTCTGGAGCCGGATAGTTTGATATTAATTGAAAAACGTCTTTGAATGCAACATTGCGATATTTTTCTTGCAAAGCAGATGTTAGAATTGAATGCCCCCGAAAAAATAGGGAGTCCCATTGTTCATTTTCTAGGGTTATACTTCTGGAATATTTTGTTCCGCTTCTACACGTGATCTCACGTTTTAAAGTTACAGAAGAGTCAGACAGATCGAAAACAATTTCATTACCGTTTTCTGGATCTTTAATTCCAAGCTGTGTATCTGAATATATACAGACAGGATCATTTTTAGGCTTAAAAGGGACATCAAGAAAGAATTCTGCTAACGGGTTTTCGTCTTTTATATTTTTTTTCTTCAAATACTCGCACTCGAGGAAAATCGAAAATTGAAGAGGTGAAAATGTAATTCCTTCTTTTGTGGGATAATATTTATCTCCAAAATTTTTGTATCGGCGAATATGTATCAAGGTTTGTTTCTTAAAATAATTGATATTAACGAACACACCCTTTCCCAGTAAAAAGTGTTTATTTACCTCGTTTTCAGTACGGACTTCGTCTTCGAAATTAAATTTTCTTTTTTCGGAAGCCATTGCTGGGAAAATAAATACAGGGGTAGTAAACGGTGTGGTTAGGAGTGAGTACACGCTCTTCTTTTAGAGAACTAACAGAATTACACTCTGCTCACGCTTATATTTAGTGCAAAACAACGACTGGAAGCTAATTGGTTCTTGAAAAATGACGTCAAGAGCGATCAACTCATCTTATTGGTCACTTGACCTATACCAGCGCCTCATAGTGGTCAGAAATCATATAATGATGTTACGAGAAATAGCATGTTTAAACATGTATTGAACAAAAGACATATGCTGCTAGTATGTATTCTTTATAAGGGAAATCCCCCAACTTAAAATGCACAAAAAAACAGTTTAGGTTCTTATAAACATAAAACATATTAGACATTTTTTAATACCGTCTAGAACAGAAGAACTTTTATTCATTTAACTTTTTCCGCAATAATATAATTAAAATAGTTTTCTTATACACAAAAACATAATTTAACGATGTAAAATATAATCCAAATGCATGTTGAGTAGAAATTGGATTACATTTTTTAATTTTTTAAATATGTCGTACATTTATTGAAAAATTTATTATTATTATTAGTATTATCGAGAAGAAAAAAAAATGAGGGAGAAAGAAGTTAAACAACATAAATCCATAATTTAATTTAAGTATGATGTAACGTCTAACACGCAACTCCTATGATTGACAAGTTGAATCCTCCCCTATTAGTAGTAGAAAAGTGGGGCTCTCAGGTCGCGGATTTTGCGGATTCAGCCAGCCTCAGGAGCGGGGATTTTGCGGATTCATGAATCCGCAAAATCCACGGCCTGAGGCTGGCTGAATCCGCAAAATCCGCGGCCTGATAGCCCCACTTTTCTACTACTATTATCAGAACTTGGAAGAATGAATGCTATAAAAGCCTCTTAGAAATAAAGGACAATTTTAGCACTTCCTCCACCGAGTTCCTACTAAGCAAAGCAATCGTTGCGAATTTTCAGTTATACGATACACAAACATGAATCAACTATGCAAAATCTAGCAGTGCAGTTAGTGAATGAACACAGAGAGAATGCACTTAAAATAATATCATTCACACGTTGAAAATCGAAGAATTTTTTCATGCAATATAGCTATATTTCACTTATTTAAACTTACATGAAACTAATTTTAACAGAATGCAATCTAAGAAATACTTTAAAGTCGAAATACAAATTATATAAAACATCATATACTTACAGAGAAGAGAGAGCGTACATGTTTCCCCTCCAAACCACAACGTAGAAATGACTCTTCAGGCTCTTATCAGCTGACAAAGATAAGGCAGCAATAGCTCATAGGCCACCCCAATCGAGCAGTGATTCATATCAGGTTTATCTTTCACAAGGACACAGCCAGTAGCTTTCAATGTGGATTTCTCAAATCTTTTAAAAATATTTCATACACACAACTACATACATATGTATAAATTTAATAATTTTACGGAGACCTATGTATTTAACTCACCATACTCAGACAGTTTTCATTAAACGCTCATTTTTTCCTAGGTATAATCCTTCAATTCATTACTTCCGAGTGAAGAATTTCTTACCTTTAGTATTATAATCAAGCCATTCAATATATTAAACGAACATTTCATCTATTCAAAGACTTTCAAAACTTACTCTTTAACATTTAACGAACGTTTCATCTATTCAAGAAGTTATTTTTTTTTCAAAAACTCAATCTTTAACATATTTTTTTTTTTTTTTTTTACGATTCACACAGAACTTATGATTAACAAAGATTTTATAATATACAACCGAGAAAAATATTTAACAAATCTATTTCCAACACGAGTTTCATACATTGTAAAGGTTTATTACCAAAGTTCGAAGAAAACTTAAATGCTATTTACGCTGCAAATTTCATGCTTTGAAAAAGTCTATTACTAACATACAAACTTGGAATCTTTACGTTATTCACACCTTTAATATTATAATCAAGCATATAACACATTAAGCGGACATTTCATCTATTCAATGACTTTCAAAACTTACTCTTAAACATTTAACGAACGTTTCATCTATTCAATGAGTTATTTATTTTCAAAACTCAGTGATTAACACAATTTTTAAGATTTTCACAGAGTAATACAACCGATAAAAATATTTAACAAAACTATTTCCAATACGAGTTTCATACATTGAAAAGGTTTATTAGCAAAGTTCAAAGAAAACTTTCAAGATATTTTCGCTGCAAATTTCATGTTTTGAAAAAGTCTATTACTAACATACAAACTTGAAATCTTTACTTTGTTCACACCTTTAATATTATAATCAAGCACATAGCACATTAAACAAACATTTCATCTATTCAAAGACTTTCAAAACTTACTCTTTAACATTTAACGAACATTTCATTTATTCAAGAAGTTATTTATTTTCAAAACTCAATTTTTGACACAATTTTTATAATTTACATAGGGTTTATGATATACAACCAAGAAAAATATTTATCAAAACTATTTGCAACGCGTCTTTCCCACATTGAAAAGGTTTATTACTAAAGTACAAAGAAAACTTTCAAGCTATTTACGTTACAAATTCCGTGTTTTGAAAAAGTCTATTACTCACATACAAAATTGAAATCTTTACTTTGAAACTAAGATTGCAAACAACTTTATACAGAGTTCAAGTTAAATATAGAATTGGTTAAAATCGTATCAACATAAAGTACAGAATATAAAAAAAATTAGAAACGTTATACTCAAAGACTTGCATTACTAACTGAAATAAAGAAACATAGCTTTCAACTACTACACCAATGCAAAACTTATATTAACCTGCTAAAAACTCCATAAGAAAAGTCAAAGTACTGCGCGCAAAACATCAAAACTTAGAGTCATCTAGTAAAACTTAGAACGAATAATGTAAAACTACGAACATTTTCAAAAATAAAAGTGTTATGCACTTGCAAAATGTAAACAGTACTGTGTACGAATGTTAAAACTTTAACTAAAACATGAAACGATGATGTAAAAATATTAAGTATAATATCTTAAAGCAGGGGTCTCCAAACTACGGCCCGAGGGCCACATCCGGCCCGCGGACAGATTTTGTCCGGCCCGCGGAGAGCTAGCATACTTGAAAGAAAACTCCTTCTAGAGAACATATTTATTTTTTATAGCAAATTAAATTAAGTTTACTGAAGTAATCTATTTTTATGTTGAATAATTATGTTGTAGGGTAATCAATATGGCCCTAAGGCTGGAAAGTTTGGAGACCCCTGTCTTAAAGCAACACTAAAATGTAAAAGTACAACGTACAAAACATCAAAACTTAGATTCATCTAGTAAAACTTAGTATAAAAATGTAAAAGTACTAAGGACAGAACCTCAAATATACATTAATTTGATAAAAGCAAAATGAAAATGTTAAAGTGAAAAAGACAAAACATCAAACATAGATTAAGATATTAAAACAATGTATCATAAAAATTTAAAAAAATAGAAAAAGAAAAAAAAAATACTACATACGAACGGTCAAAACTTAGAACTAAAATTTTTGATAAACCATATAATTTCAAATTCGTCCAGAAAAACTTAGCTCGGAAATGTAAAATTGCTGAAGTTTTCAAAACAAAAGTGTTAAGCATTCGCAAGTTATTAAAACTTCAAAACGTAAAAAATGATTTCTCTGCTAAAACTTGGAATGAAGTCGTAAAATTACTAAGTACAAACTGTTAAAACATCATAAAAATGTCAAAATGACAAGTATAAAGCAGCAAAACATAGATTTGGCTCCTGAAATATTAATCAAAAATATATAAAAATTCTAACAACAAAATCCTAAAACTCTGAAAAATTAAAAACACGCAGTGCAAAACAACAAAACATGTAAAAATGATAAGTATAAAGCTGCAAAACTCAAATTCACCCAGAAAAACTCAAAACAAAGATGTAGAAGTAAGGAACTTTTTAAAAGAAAAGTGTTATACACTTGCAAGATGTTAAAACTTAATGCAAAAATGTAAAAATTACTACGTACAAAATATTAAAACTCTGATTTATCTACTAAAACTGAGAATGACAATGTAATTGAACCAAATGTACTAAGTATGAAATATTAAAGCAACATGAAAATGTAAAAATTCTAAGTATATAACGTATTCATCAAGTGAAACTTTGCACGAAAATGTAAAAGTTTAAGCATGAAACTTAAAAAATTTAGATGGATCTACAAAAATTCAAACTAAAATCGTAAAAAGTATAAGTACAAAATGTTCAAACATTCTATAAATGTAAAAAATTTAAGAGTACAAAATACAAAACGTAAAAAAAGTTAGAGTTATCTTCTAAAACTTAGACTGAAGTCGAGTGAAATTACTAAGCACGAAATGTTAAAACATCATAAAAATGTCTAAATAACAAGTATAAAGTATCAAAACATAGATTTGTACATTGAAATGCACTTGCGAAATGTAAAAAGTACTGTGTACGAATGTTAAAACTTTAACTAAAACATGGAATGAAGATGTAAAAATATTAAGTATAATATATTAAAGCAACACTAAAATGTAAAAGTACTACGTACAAAACATCAAAACTTAGATTCATCTAGTAAAACTTAGTATAGAAAATGTAAAAGTACTAAGCACAGAACGTCAAATATACATTAATTTAGTAAAGTACAAATTACTAAACATAAAAAATTCAAAGTTATCTACTAAAACTCCAAAACATGGATTCAACATCAAAACATATAATTTCTTTACAGAAATCTTAATCAAAGTTGTATAATTTCGAAGAACAAAATGCTAAAACTGAAAAAGTAAAGAAACACAGTAAAAAAAAACAATAAAGTATGAAAGGACCAATTATACAACTATAAAGCTTCAAAACCTAATTTCATCCGGAAAAACTTAGAACGAAAATGTAAAACTACGAAAATTTTCAAAATAAAAGTGGTATGCACTTGCAAAACTCCAAAAAACGTAATTTCATCTACTAAAAATTGGATTAGAAAAGTAAAAATACTAAGCACAAAACACCAAAACTTAAATTGATCCAGAAAAACTTAGAACAAAAAACGTAAAAGTTCGAATATTTTAAAAATACATGTATTAAACATTAGCAAAATGTTAAAACGGAAGGTAAAAAAGTGTAGAATGAAGACGTAAAAATACTAAGTATAATATACTAAAGCAAAACATAAAATGTAAAAGCATAAAATAAAAAAAAAACATAAAAAATTTGGAGTTATCAAATAAAACTTAAAAACATAGATTCACCATCAAAACGTAGATTTTTTTAGAGCAATCTTAATCAGAAAAATGTAAAAGTTCGAAGAACAAAATGCTAATACTGTGAAATATTAAAAAATACACAATACAAAGCAGTAATGCATGAAAGAGTGCTAACTTCAAACTTAAATGACAAATTGACTTCAATGACAAAACTTAAATACATTCAGAGAAACTTAGAACGAAAAAATAATAGTACGGAAATTTGCAAAGTAAAAGTGTTATGCACTTTTCAAAATGTTAAAACTTAACTTTATCTACTAAAACCTGCAACGAAGATGTAAAAATACTAAGTATAATATATTAAAGCAACACAAAAATTTCAAAATATTAAATACAAAACGTAAAAAAAATTAGATCTGTCGACTAAAACTTAGACTGAACTCATAAAATTAGTGAGCACGAAATGTTAAAACATCATAAAAATGAACAAATAACAAGTATGAAGTATCAAAACCATAGATTCATCAACTGAAATCTTGATCAAAAATGTTAAAGTTCTGCGAACAAAAATGCTAAAACTGTGAAAAACTAAATATATGTAGTGCAACACAACAAAGCATGTAAAAGAAAAAGTTCAAAATTAAAACTGCTTTAATCTTAAAGTTACAACTGGAGATATTCTTCTCGCGAACAAAGAAGTGGCAGCTAACCGGCAATGAAGGGAACCCTAACCAAGCACCGACTCCCCAAACTATAGACTTTCTTCGACAGAGAAAAAAATATAGTATAGATGGGTATTCTCGTAAAAATGCCCCATCTATACTATATATTTTTATATCTATAAATAATTCTTTGAATAAATGAAAAATTCGTTAAATGTTAAAGACAAAGTTTTGAAACTCTTTTGAATATTCATTAAATGAATTGTATTGTACGTCAATCGGGTTGTTAAGTTGCTTCGCAGTTACAAATTTAGCAATATGCTCTTGACTATTTTTAAAGTTTTTTTAATCATGATGTATATGACTACAATAATCTCGTAGATTGTATTCGTTTGAAACGTTAAAATGTGTAAGAAAAAATCTAAATTGAAAAAAAAAAAAAATAATAATATTGAAATACATGAAACCTTCGCTTATTATTCTATGTAAAATCAAGTTGCCGAACATACTCTAACTTCTCTTATTTCATGCAAACTCTGAAACTTGGAAAAAAAATCTAGTGGTATAATATTGATTAAAGGATGATTACTTATAATACAAATATAGTCTTAGTTGATATAAATTCATTGATTTGTATTCATAGAAAACCGTAAAATGGATGTAAACCCCTGTTTAAGTATAGAAGAAATCACCGTTTTTTGTAAAATTATTGTTAAATTGGCATGTATAAACCTATTGATGCTCATTTTCTAAGTCTCAGACATTTCAATAAAACTTTTAATTGACTTAAATTTAGTAAATTGTGTGGATCGAATGGAATAATTTTTATTAAGTTCACACTTTTTCAAGATACTATTTGAAAAGTTCTCATTTAATTCTGTCTTTCATACTTTAGGAAAAAAGATTTAAAAAATTTTTCTAAGTTTTAAACATTTCTATAATTAACTTTGACTTAAATTTTGTAAATTTCGAGGATTGATTTGTTTGGTTCACATTAAGTATAAACTTTCTCAAGAAACTATTTGATTGGATCGCAATTCATCCTGGGTTTAATATTTTAGGGGGAAAAATTACAAGTGTAAAAATAAAATATGTTCAAAATTAAGAGATAGTTACTACTTATACATTGTTAAGATTAAAATAATGCTATGAGTTGAATAAAAATTGTGAAATTTAATTCTGATGGAAATAATTGATTAATTCCCGTTAGAACACATCAGTTAAGTCTGATACTAACGCAAGGGGAAAAAAAACATATATATTTAGAATATCTAAAAGAAGATGTAATTAATTAAAATACTCTATGTCCAAAAATAATTTCTCTCACTGGATGACAGCATGAGCGTTTCAACTCTTGAAATTAAAACTAAAAACATGTTAACAATTCAAAAATTAATGTTACCACTCGCGAAAAACCTAAGTTGGAAATTAAAAATAACATCAGAAAACGATAAAGTCCAAAAAATAATTTCTCTCACTAGGTGACGCCATGAGCATTTCAACTCTTGAAATTAAAAAAATTAATTAATGTTACCATTCGCGAAAAACCTAAGTTGGAAATTAAAAATAACTTCGGAAAACGACTAAGTCCGAAAAATAATTATTCCTATTTCTACCACTAGGAGGCTCTTCGTAAAAATGCGTTGTCATGGAAACCACAACATACGCTAGAACCATTGCCATTCCCTAAAATATAAATTTAATCAAAACCAAAACTAAATCGGTGTTGCCACTTCGAAAAACTAACTTTCAGTGTAACAAGTAAAACAACTAAAAATAATTATATTAAGATTCTTTTAAACCGTCACTTGCTAGAAACGGGGATGGCGCAATGTGCAAAGTGCACTGCACATTCTGTGATCCGCGTTTTTTGGAGCAGGAGGTCCCATGTTCGATTCCCGATCTAGGAAAGAGAATTAAATAAAATTGCTGAAAATAATTCGAAGTCCAAAAATAATTAAATGAGTTTATTAATATTTATCTCACTAGATGGCGCCATGTGTATAACCTCAGAAAACACCAGATCAAAAAAATAATAATTTCTCTCACTAGGTGGCCCCATGAGCAATTCAAAAAGATTACAAGTTCGTTGTCATGACAACCGCTACATGTTGTATCACCGTTGCCATTCCGAAAAACGTAACTTCAGACGCAGAGTAACAAGTAAGAAAAACAACTCAACTCCACTCAGAAACCTTCGTCATCTTCTACGGCGTCAGCATCAGGAACCCTACTACTCAACCCCACTCGGCAGGCGGAGGAGCAGGAGGTGGAGGGGGGCGTGGCAGGAGGAGCAGGCGGAATATGGGGCGTGGCCGATGCGCAATCCGCTTGCTGATGCAGAACTGTCCTTTCTTATCTACTCAGATGCATAAATAAAATAGTTTGGGAGCCACGCCCACACCGTTGGCGGAAAAGTGCTCCCCCTCCTTCTATCTGTTATTCATCATTCTCACTAGGGTTCAGTGTCAATGAGGTGGTTGACCACATCACATCTCAAACAGCAGGGTCTATTTAAGGTCTATTCTCCACAATAAAGTGATTAAATCATCTTAATATGTTGAGAATCTGTTCACGTGATTTACTTGAGTCATGCCATAAATCGTGTCTGATGCAACAAGTCAACCTTGGTCTGAGAATCAGAAGACTTCACTTGAAACTTGGATCTCATGCAACGAGGTTGGAGCCTTTTCCAGACACGCTCCTTCAAAAATGCCCGAAATAATATTTTCAGTCTAATTTTTAATTTAGTTGTTGTTCTGTGTTTAATTGTTAAATAAAACTAATTAAAAGGCAAACAAGGACTTAATTTGGTACTTTCACCTTTGACTTGGCATCACTACACCGATACTATTTGTTCTCGAGTCAAGAATAGAAATGAATACCCTTTTTTCATAAATACGAAATTGAATGCATCTGACACATTCGCGCGCCTAACGGAGGGCGAAGGCGATCAAGATTTGCACATACTAAAATGTATCCGGCTTCCCCCTAAACTTTAAAAGTCTTGATTCTGTTTTTTCCCCGTGGTTCTATAATTTCTGGCACTCAGAAAGCGGAACTTTTCAAACCGTAAAATAAACATTGATGAAGGCAAAGGAAAAAAAAAACGGTTTGGGGGGGGGGGGGAAATAGAATTTTGAACACAGTGAAGAGCAGCCGTGCTTATGATGGAAAAAGGAATTTTTATTCAGTGAAAAAAAAAGGTGTAACGGTTACGAATATAACGTCAATAAAACTTGAGACATTGTGAAAAAAATCATATAACCAATTATATACAATGTTAACATAATAAAATAATATAACAGTATAACATAACTGTTATGCCCCCCCCCCCCCCCCAGTGAAATGTCCTTACAACGAATTCCACGGGAAGGGAAAAAATATTTCGTTGTTTCGGAATGCTCGTTATAACAGAAAATGCGCCATTCTATTGGTGTTTAAAACGGGAATAACCCATTAACGCATATTGCGTTGTATGGGTTATTCTCTATAACGAGATTACACTGTAGTAATTAATGGATATATTATATTGACCAAATTGATATATTAATCGTATCCACTTGTTTGTCGCTGTAGGTCTACTTGAGTATAAGTCACCTTCTTTTTCGCAAACGAAGATTGAAAAAATAAAGATTTGTGTATAAGACGAATTACATTATTTCGAAATGAAAACAATATAAAGTTTTAAGAATTCGTCTACTCTGTAAGTATTTTATCTGATGCCTTTAAATGTCCTGAACATCGGTGATTTAGCCATGTGATTTTAATTCTTTTTTTTACATGTGCATAAGTTGACCCCTATTCAATTTCCAAATTTTGTAAAAAATGCCGAGTATACACGGTATTAGTGATACCGAGAAATATTCCCGTTTTCCATTATGTAGATAAATGTCCTGAGATGAATAGGCAATTTCCCTAAATGGCGAAAGAACCACACCGCATTCCATAAAGTTTCGTTGGCGACAGACCCCTTCTTTACTTGGGACCCCTCGCTGATTTCAGGTATTCCTTTGTTGAAAAGAGTGGGCGTAGATTTCGAAGGAGGAACAAAACCCCTCGAAGACAAAACCCTTCTGTTTGCTAAGCGAACCATCGCCATTTGAAGGATTGCAAAACAGTATTCTTTGAAAAGGGTATGGCGGTGTTGACGATTATCTTTGCCCCTTAAGGGATGACGCCTCTTCCACATACATCACCCTCCTTAAGTAAACTGCCCTCTGACAGTTTACTTAACAGCAAAAATAAGGATCATGACATGATCCCCAGTTTAGGTATTTAAATTTCCTATAAGAGACTTTAAATATTTCATGGAGAAACTAGATATCATTTTCGCTTTAGCAAGGGGGGAACCTATCCGTAACTGAATATCCAGAATGCTTTTCTTATTTCCATTAACATTCATGACACAGATGTCTATTTGATGTAGTGATCTAGATCTAGAGTATGAACTAAAAAAAAGATGAAACAAATTTATTCTTTGTGACTGATGCGAAAATACACATCCCTCATATAAAATAAATTTAAAAAAAAGTATAGGATATTACATCAAAATATTTGACAATTAACAACATTATTCTTTTTCTTTTGTTAACTTCATTTTATTTAGAAATATGAAATTTATGTCTAGGTACTAGACTCCGTAGTAGAACAATATTTTTATATTTTCATGGTATTTTTAGAAGAAATAGAAGCATTTGTGCAAGAAATTTAGACGTGAACCACGAAGTTATTACGCACAAAATCGTAAAATTATTACATACACGTGCTTTGGGATTAAAGGAGCCCCTTTCTCAATAAAGAAAAAGTTGTTAATTCTTTTTTTTTTCATTGGAAAGGAAGAAATTATATAAATATGAGACATTTCATGATTAGAGGACACAGGGAAGTTAATGTCATTTTTTCGACCTTTCGACCATCTGAATGCTCAATTTTTTTTTTTTTTTTTTTCAGATTCGCTTCAAAATGTGCATAATTTTTTAAAATTACGTATTTAAAATCTACATATGTTTTGGAGTTTAAATTAGTAATCTATTTTAGTAACAATTTTTTTTTTATTATTTTTGATCATAAGAACAGAAAGATGTTCTAAAGCATCATAAAGTTCTCAAACTGTATGCAACTAAAGCCATCCTTGGAATAAAGCCTTAATTACAGTATAAATACTTCAGAAATTGCATTACTGAAGTGGAAACGTTGGAACAGCGGGTTTATATTTTAAGTACACGTAAAAAAGCTCATGCTCGTGTAAATCGCGGGATGAGCGATTTTCCCTACATTTACGTTACACGTGAAAATCGCGGGATAAAAGCAGTCGATGGGGTAAATTCTAATAGAACCAATTTCGGAATGCCCATTTTTCATGAATTAAAACTTAAAGAAAAATACTAATTATTTTCCAACTTTCAATACGTCTTCCCATGACTAATTAAAAAAATATATAAAAATGGGAAAATTTTAAAATATGAAATAAATAAATTAGAACCGTATTTTTCACTGTTCATAAAGATTTACGGTGGCTCCAGCTAACTACTGCTCTTTCTAATATCTGAAATAACTCTAATGAAGGAAGTACGAAAATCATGTTAGAATAGATTATTATTCATTTTTGTAAAAGGCTGCCCCGTAACACAATAACTGAGAGGGACAGAATCATTGCCTAACATATTCAGTCCTTAGGTTCACATATGAGATTCTTTGTCTTACAAAATGTAAATAGTTATTTATTTACTTTTTTAAGGGAGGGGGAAGAATTTTGATCTCTTCTAGCAATTTAAGAGATGCAGCTTTAAAAAGAAACTAATAAAGAGCCGAGAAAAACTGGATTTATTTATGAAATGATGAATTGTTTTACATGATGTCCCCACATAATTTTAAGTCAATAACATGAAAGGAAAAAGTGATAAGTTCTATTATCATAAAATTTGATTTGACCCATTTCATCAGCCAAATCTGTAACATTGTCTGCTATTTGCTTAGTTAAAGAAATTAAATTTTCGATTATTTGATGATAAAAGCTTTGTGCTGATATAGGGTATCTGTGGTTCATATTAGTTATATCATTGTGCGCTATTAACTTAGTTAAAGAAGTTAAATTTTCAATTATTTGATGACTAGAACTTAATACTGATACATAGGTACCTGTGGTTTTCAGTTTCATGCATTATATGTTCTTTTTTATGTTGTTTTTGAGCAGTAAAAGTGTCCTGTAATGATACAGAAATTGAACAATATAAATTTGTAGCTTCAGGTCTGAGGAGTATAAGAGAACAGACGATTTTTTTCCCCTCGCAATCCTTTTTCCAAACTTTCACTTTCGCACTGGTCAGAGAGATCCTGTCGCCAATTTGGCATTGCGAACCAGTTTTGGCGATGCCGCCGGAGAACGTCTTCGAGCGCGAAAGATGCGGGAGTTTATTCCAAACACTGAGCACACCACGTGTATGGGTGAAAAGTTCAGAGCCACTCGCCCCAAACACATGTTCGTTGTGTTTGTTGTACGCTGGTTTTTCGGAAAGCCGTGAAAGTGCTTGCGCAATTTCGGTCATTTTACAGTTTTACTATGGCTATCAGATGATGGAACACCTAATGCTATTGAGTTGTGTGTAAAGTAATTCTTTTATAAAACCGCAGTCTGCGAGTAAAAAAGTGCGATGCCTTACACCTTAGGATTATGTGGGTACTAGCTTTGTGATTATTCAAAAAACTATGTATCCGAAGTGTTTTGTCATCTTTCTCGTGATGTTGTTCGGAGGTAATCAGGTGGCAAACTGCACCAGTGCTCAGAACTTGCACAATTTACTGAGGCATCCACATTACGCAGATGGACATCAACATTCAAAATCGCTTTATTCACAGGTATTTATATATTTTCATTGCAGACTTTGTTTCAAACCTTAAAATATTTCAAAACTCAGAGTAAGTGTATCCAAACCCAAAATGGGCCCAAACGAAAGGGGACTAATCAATTTTATTCTCCGCTTCGGTGCAATTTTATTTCACATTTAAGCATTTAGGGAAATTTAAGATGAGTAAAAGGGGAAAAAAAAAAACAAGGTAAATAAAACACAAATTCTCAACACATATTGCAGCTTTATTTGGACAATTTGTTCTTTATTTACGTTCATTTTTTCCCTTTTTTTGCAGCATATTGTTTTGACAATTTGTTTTATTTGCATTGATTTTTTCCTTTTACTCATATGTTAGCATACAGTATATTGTTTTGACAGTTTGCTTTATTTACGTTGATTTTTTTCTTTTTACTCATATTTTAACGAAAAGCACTTTGGATTTTTTTTTCATATAAGATTTAAGACACTTGACTAAAGTTACGTTAAATTAAGCGTTCATCAAAGCGAAAGATCAAGCTTTCATTAAAAAGCGTTTAGGGAGCTTTAATACAGTTTCAATTTACGTTAAATTGAATTAAGCTCGTCGAAAGCACTCCATATCAAGCTGAATATAACATTTCATTAGACACTCAAAGGATGTCAAAATGAATATAATATTGCTACTACGATGAAGTAAAAATCATTTTCAACGGGAATATTTTGCAGGGAAGTGGATGCATACAGGATAACCTTATTAAAATGAAATGTACAAAATTTCCATTTTTTTTGTTATGTTAACTAAAACTTTCGCTTTAACCAATAACTAACTTTAACTTCCGCGATTCATTGAATATTCTGTGTATCCGTTAACCTTATAATGATAAACAAATATATTTAATATTATTAAGAATAATTTCGTATTACATTTCTGTTGTAATAAAACTTAGTACTACGGAAATGTAATACGTAAACTGAACTAATGGTGTTTTATTTATAAATTAGCTACATGTTTGGACAACTGCAAGCGCGTTTTTTGCGTAGCTTCAATCTTAAATCCTCAGGATATTTCAGTCGACATGAATGAAGTGCGCAAATTGTTTTGCTTATGGAGCAATGGAACTTCCCGTCAAAGTTCACTCTACTGCTTCAGAATTTTATATTTTCTTCAATGACTAACATAACTTCTTTGCGATAACACATTGCCATACTTTCAGCGTTTTCCAATAAGGGTTTCCTAGAACTTGAAATCAAGGGTCCCGCCAGAAATCAAGTCTTGTTTGTAGTAAGGGATCATTCATAAATGATGTCACGCTTCGAGGGGGGGAGGGGGGGTTCGGGAAATTGTGACAAAGTGTGACAAGGGGAGGGGGTAACAAGAAGTGTGACATCATGCATTATGCAACATAGCGTGACGCGTGACAAAGGGGGGAGGGGGGTCACATATATATGGGAAAAAAGCGTGACGTCATTTATGAACGGCCCCTAATGCAGTTGAGGCTTCATTTAAAGAATTCTTGGTGACCACGAAATTTTTTCATAGAATTGAGAGTTTGTAAAATCTAAAAGTATTTAATAATAATAATAATTTAATTTTGTGCAAATAAACTGTAAAAAAAAAAAAAATCACGTTATTTTAAAGCACAAATGAGCATTAGAATGCAGACATATGTTTCGAATCCCGAAACATATGTCTGCATTCTAATGCTCATTTGTGCTTTAAAATAACGTGAAATTTTTTTACAGTCTAAAAGTATTGTTTCATATTATCTTTCGAGACTGGTAAACTGATCGTAAAATCCTGTGTGTTCGTAAATTAGAGGTTCTTAAAATCAAGCGTCAACTGTATATCTTATATCTAACTTAAAAAGTAGAGCTGTTGGAAAATTTAGTTGGGGTGGGTTATGTCTAATATCATATGCTATTTATATGAACTGTTAAAACATTTCGACAATTTTTTATGCATATTTAAGCAGTTTTCTATTAAGTGATTCAATCTTGAAGGAAAGTTGAAATCTCCGATATTTTTCTGAATTTTGTCATTATAATATGGTTTTCAACTGCATCAGAAAAACATAATTTCTTGTATTCATTTTCAGTTAATATAAGTAGTGACTCAATTTTTTTTCTTTTCATGAAAAAATATTCGTAGTACATGGACCTGACACTGACAGTTAAAGGGTTGCGTAAGAACGAAATGGTTGGAAAATCTGCTTCCCATTATACTCAGCATAGGCGTAACTAGAGTTGGAGAAAGGGGGGGGGGTCACCCTAAAAATGTACAGACTAAACACCAATACGAAGTGTAAAAGAGTTGAAAATTTACTAGTCATAAATACATGTCTCTAAAGATATACTCCGTGTTTATTTCAGGCATCCCCCGGGGGGGGGGGGGAACTACCCCCTCGGAGCAAGTCAACTCCTCCCTCCCCCCCCGGCAAAAAAATTCAGATCACAAGTTTTAAAAAAAGAAAGAAAAGAGAAATTACGCTTTTAAGACACTTTACTTTCAGAAACACTTTCAGGGAAAGGACATTGAACACTATCACGAGCGACACCAAAAGTAACTTAAAAGATATAACACTTTATTTTGAAAAAAATTCGGGGGGGAGAGTAACCTAACACCTTTCTGTTTCCTCTAACATTACCAAAGTATCCTGAAATTGCATTGCTAGGAAGATTTCAAAAAGTTTCCTGGGGAGAGACCTCGAAGCCTTGCCTCCAGAGTTATCCTAAGCATTATACATGTAAGACCAGTTACAAAAATTTAAGTTGCAGAAGCCCCAAACACCCACTCCTCTAACTTCACCAAAGATCTAAACATACATCTACTATATATACATCAAAAAGCTATCATATATGTAAAAAAATTCATATCAACATCATTTCTAATCATATATATCTATATATATGTATATATAAAGGGTATGATTTTGAAGCATACACTGCCTTCCTAATTCTTAACATGCTCCCCTGCTCCGGAGCCAAGGCAGTATCCAGAATTTTTTTTCGGGGGGGGGGGGGGGCAGACTTCGACACACTTATGTAAAGCAAAGTTTTAGGGAGGAATATATAATACATTGCAAAAGATTTCTGGGGGGCTGCCCGTGGGTCCCCTTCCCCTCTGGATACGGCCTTGATTCACAAAAACTTTAAACATTCCTTACTAGATCTATTAGTTTATTTTTTAATTCAAACGCAATAGAAAATTCAATATTTAGCGCTAAGCAATCTTCTATGTCCAGGCATTCATAATATTAAAACCGGGAAATAGTCGAATTTTAGAGAAAAAAATCCAAATTCCCCTACAAAAATGCTCATCCCCACAATAAATTTCTAAAAAATTTGTTAAATTTGTAGCAAAACATACCTCAGAAGTGGAAGCATCTGAATAAAATTTTCTTTTCTTTTTGGATGACGAACGTGTCCATCGCTGGAGTGCAAACATTATTATGTATCGAAAATAATTAAAAATTTAGTTAAAATATAAATAATACTTGATTGTAATTTAAAATGCAGCATTAAACCGCAGCAGTGCGATTGGAAACGTTGAACGGATGATTTCCAGAGTCGTAATGCAATCAGTGATGGACCATAATAAGAAAAAATATATATATATAAGAGATGAGAGAACATCTGTAAATGAGAATGCAATGCAAATACAGTTCATCAGTTTTCCAATCGGCTCATCTACAAAAAAGATTTTACCAAAATGGGTGTTTGGACAGGAAGTCATAAATAAATAAAAACTGCTCTTTAAGTTTCTTAATGAGCATCCCTTCCTGGCTTTGAGGGTTTAACCCATTAGGACAATTGGACTTTAGGACTCCATCACAGTAGAGAATATTTTACAGGAAACTTATTACTTGTGCGATTGTATTCCCAGATTGCTGCCTTTGGGTAAAAAAGACATCAAGAAGGAAAGAAAACCCTCTGGAGTGATTGAAAGGATCTCTGTCTGTGTGTGGTACGGTGATTGAAGCCACCTTTCGCTGTTAACCCCCCCCCCCCCAAGGTGATAAGGGGGTTGATTATAACCTTATAAACAGCTGAAAAGTCTTCTTTATTATGAGCTGCATACTTTGGCCACGATCGCAACCCTTCGGAGTAAAAGGAAAAAAAAATCGTATGCATATATGTTTAATTTTCTTAGGGGAAAAAAAATTGTGCTTTGCAAGGCTGTAGCCAGAAACTTTTCTGTGTGCCTAAATAAGTACATACCCAATGGGGGGGGAGTTGAACCCCCAAACCCCCCCCCCCTGGTTACGCCTATGATACTCAGAGATTATATGTCGTCAGACTTCTTTGCTGTGGAGCCGAAATAAAACCCGTATCGTTGGGGTGAAATTGTGAAGGGGGAGGGGGATGGAACGAGGTATATTTGTTTTCTCAAGTTCAAAAAGCTTTTCATTCTAATTTTGCCTTTACTATTTGGGAGTTAATAGTGAACCTATCATATTTCAGTTTGACAGGACTGAACGTTTCTTTTACGTTTAGGTGATTACCATATACGTGCGCAGGACTCAGAATGGGGGATGCCGCTGTGCTGTGTTTAGATTAGACGCAAAAAAATTGGGGTCCCAGGTGTTCCCCCCCCCCCCCACGGGAAATTTTGAGGAATTAGGAGTAAAGATGCATTTTTAAAGCGTGTGAGGTATGGGTTTAACATTATTTAAAACGCAAACGTCTTGTCAGTTTCGTAGTAATGTCTCTTTTTATGAGGCAATGGAGGTACCACGGTACCCCATTGGGCTCTGTGCGCACACCCATGGAAACTATTGACATCTTTCAAGAATTCCTCTTTTCAGAGACATTAATATTCAAATTACGTTGTCATGAAATCTTTGGCAAATGAATTTTTTTGCACTTGAAACTCATTAAAGTTTGAAAGTACAAATACGTTGAGTTTTCATAACAGATTATATTGCGCGAATAATAATAATATGGAACGAAATGTTTCGATTGCGATAGTACTTTGTACAGGGCTGCAGCATCGGTTGGGAAAAGGAAAGCCTCCGGGAATTTGAAAACTCCAACTCCCAACTCCGACTCCTTTACAAATATATATTAGGGGGATGTAGCGAATACTCGACTCATTTTTAAGCGACTCCGTCTCTTCTATCTCAAATCAGTCCGACTAAGACTTCTCTGCCCCAAAATCAGACAAACTCCGACTCCACAACCCTGCTTTTGTCCATTACGAATGAAACGTAACTTTTTTTACTTGGAAGTCAGTATGGAAACCTAAAACGTATCTAAAACCTTCATCAAGGGTGCCACGAGAAAAGGGGGTGGGGTCTTTAGGCTAGATATTTTAGGGTTTCTTTTTCTTTTAATACTGGATATCTGGTGTCTTCGTGTTTTCACGATGCATCACTATGGCACAATGCAATTTCATAGTTTTTAGCGTTTTATTTTGCCGTTTATTAATTTATTTAAAAATTTTTACTTTTGATTATGATTAATAATTACTTGTTATAAATTACCATTCCTTATTAATTGAAAATAATTAGTAGTTAATACAAATAACAGAAATGATGTCATTTCTTTTGCCGCTTTGCTATTATTGTTGCTACGAATGCCACTTGGATATCCTAGCTCTCCGCGCACAGCAATCGGGAATCGAGGCAAAGAAGGCTAAGGAGAAATAGATACGTTCCCTGATAGATAGTAGCACTAATGTATCTCCACCCTCACAATTTAGAAATAGTATTGAAGGCGAGGGAAACTTTCAAGTATCCTGCAGTCATGGTAACTGCTAATGACCCGACCACTGGGTTTTCGGACCCATAAATGTAAAGAGCGCGTACTCTGCGCATACTCCACTGTTCGTGATCAGTTACACACCACTTCAACTGAATTGGATTGATCAATTTTTTTTTTGAATCAATTTTCACCATACTCTCTATAAAAAAGAAGAACGTAAATCCACTAATAAAAAAAAAAAAAACAGTTCACAATACACTGCAGAAAATAGCGTTATTCCTTACAGTTTCCAGCTATGTCTTTAATCTCCATCGATGAGGCATTACGACGACTATAAAGATGAAAGATAGTAATTAATATGCGTTTCATTATTTTGTATTCGAGAACCGATCTCTCGGTTTATTGTTACTTTGCAAAAAAGCCGGCAGATAGCAAAATAATAAAAAAAAGGTATTTAAAGGAAATAAAGTTATGAAATGATGGTTGTTTTGAAAGTAATAGATATTATCAAAAGGAGACACTTATTTTTAGATAAGGCTATGTGATTTTTTAATATTTCGTTTGATTTATTGTTTCAGCATCACGTATGAAATGATAGAAAACTGGCAATTAAAATTTATCTTTGTGTTTAATGTTTCGAAGAGAAACATAAAAACGGAAGCAAATTAAAATTTTATGGCATAATAGCCCTGTAACAAAAGCAAAATAAGAAATCATCTTCTAAATTAGGGAATCGTAATGACCTCATTTATATTATGCGAAACTTTTATTATTAAAAACCACTGTTTTTTATTGCCTAAAGCAAAAGAAAAATCGCCGTAAACAAACCACTTTTTCTTTGAAAAAATATTACTTGTTTTACCTTGAAACGTAGTATACACGAATGATCGCCCTATAACTTCTTCGACTCTTTTTGAGGATCATTCGTTTTCAAAAAAATCGGTAAAATAGGAAAAAATGCGCATTTTGTGTGTGTGCACGTGTATTTCTGTCTAACTTTTCTTTTGAACAAATTCATTTTCTTTTGCATTGAACATTTATGTTCTCTCATAAAATGATCAGAGGAACGAAGGAGACGGGTGTAACCCCCCCCCCCCCAGAAGGGCATTGGATGTCCGGTATCCGGCGATTTCTAAATATCCGGAATCCGATTGGGCGACTGCAGTACGATCTGGTTATCCGTAGAGGAGACGCAAACTTCCTTCTCGAAAAAACGTTTGACTTTTTAAACTAAGTTCATTAAAAACATATGTCAATTAAAAACTCACAACGGATTTTGAAACTTTGGAATGTTTATAAATGCATATAGAATTTACGAATTTCGAATATCAGAGCCCAGTGGCGTAGCTAAGTGCGTCCCGGGGGCCGGGACACCCAGCCACGAAGAAAAAAAAAAAAAAAAAAAAAAAAAGAAACCTTAAAAGCACCATTAAACAAAGCAAATACCTCAAATTGGATCATTTCTTTCTATTTTCAGCTTGGAAAAGTTTCCTTTCAAAAATAAATTCAACTTGTTTTTACACACCAAAGCCGTCAACAAATACCTTAAATATTATGAAGCCGATGATAAGAATGGCTTTCCCCCCTTCCTCCCTTTTTTCTGTTTCAAAGTTGTGATGATTTTTTAAATGTGAAACATCACAATTCATAAGTTGCGCTTACTTATTATTTTTTTTTTTTGTTTAATCTTTTCCATGGGGTGACACTATCAATAACCGCCCCGGTTGTCACCCTTGCTAGCTACGCCGCTGAACAGAGCCAGATCTCCGGTATCGGCATCCCTAATATTGATCTGGGTGCTCCCCGCATAAAATTCTGGGAGCGCTACTGCACATGTTTTTCGAGCATGAAATATAATAAGTCAATAACGTTGAAGCACCTGGGCTTCCAAAAGTATCAAATAAATAAATTTCAATTTATAAAGTGACCGTACGTCCCTTTTTGAGCGGGACAATCCCGGTTTTAAGTTGCCTGTCCCAATGTCCTCCGACACAGGTTCGATACGCAGAAATTTCCTGTCTTCTGAATGTAACCTAGTGAAGCAAGAGTCAATTTATACCCTCCTCCCCCACCTATTGATACATGGTTGGACTATGGGGTAGGTGTAAGCATGGTTCATCAAAGCTTTTATAATCCAGGTAAAATGAATCATACATTATTTGTACTTTTAATGCTAAAAATAACTTGTCTACAAAAAACCTCGTTTTTGACCATAAAAGTTAATTATTTGATGTCAGATTTGACTGATTGTGGCTCATTATAGTAAAGAAAGGATTAAATAAACACAAACTTGAATGAACCAATAAAGTTTATTTAATGTGTGATAAATCGTAATTAACAGGACTCGAAAAATATTTACAATTTTTACATACCTTGCTGGGCATGTTTGTCTAAAAAATACAAAATTTTTACATGCCCAGAAGTGGTTTTATTGCATATTAATAAAAGCATTTGAATTTGTCGTATGGCATTAATCAGACAAAATATTGAATGAACAACTTTACACCTGAATCAAGAACTATTTTAACGTTAATCTAAATCATTAAAAATTTCATTTCAAATAAATATTATATAATAAGGCGTTACAAGTAAAAATTTTGCAAAATTTAAGTTGCATTACCAATTTTATTGTTGACATGCATGTCCGACAATAAGCCAATTTCAGCTCTAGTAAGGACGCGGCGATTTTTCAATAACATACGAACTCATAAAGTATTGAAAAGAAATATTTGATTAAAAAATTACATACCCTGTGGGGGCGTGTAAGAGGGCAGAAGATTCATGCCCGATCAGAATTTTTACCTTCCCCGGGCATGTCGTGGAATTTTCGAGTCCTGGTGATTACACTGGCCCTATGGTTACAATTACCACACTTCATCGTATAATATAACTCTCAGCAATCTAATGTACTGTCTACAAATCAAAAAACGTTCTAGAATCATTATGCCATGTGTTTTATTAGAAAAAAAAATTCTACATTTTTTATACTCCTCAATAAAATCTCTTTTGAATAGAAACGATTGCTGTGTATGTGTTTATGGTATATGAGTTGTAACGTCGCCAATTTCTTTTCTGCATGCAATGTTTAATTCACGAAGTTCCATTCACTTGCAAATGAATGTTTCTTTTCTAGTCTTGTCAGTTTTCCAGACAGAACCATTTCTCAGTATTTATGAAGCTGTCATGGAGACTCTCTACAACTCTCCTCAAATTCTTGATGCCACAGAAAGGAAACAAAAAAGCATTTACTCATCCTTCGTTGGCGCGAATGCATATTCGTTATTTTATGATTCGTTCGACCGTGAATGGTGCAAAACAAGCTCTTATTCCCTTCGCCCCCCCCCCCCCTGCCCTCCGATTTATATTTTGTTCCGATTTATAGCTCTAGAGTCGGTCCTAAAACATTTTGAATATGTGCCCGTTGACATGAAACTTCTTTTCTTTCCTTTGAAATTAAAAGGGTTGAAATATTCATATGCTTTTTCTTTCTGAAAATTAACTTTAAAACCTGCTATGCTCGATTTTGGAGCACTTGACTTCATATTGCTTTTTGAAATGAATTTTATTGCAGCTTATTGATTTGAGGCAGAACTGAGTCTCTCTTCTCGAGTAATAATTTTATAAGAGAAATGTAATAAGGCTCTTTAAGTACTTGACCTGAAAAGTACTTTTTGAAATTAGTGTGAAAAATCGGTCAGATATACATTTTCTTATGTTGTTACTTTCGGTAATTTTGAGATTAGTAATAGTAGTAGAAAGAGTGAAATCATTGATAAATGAGCTATTATTCCAGGATTGTGATACGTTTTACATTATTCCAATAGTATTCGTCGTCAGAACATCCAAATGTTTTTCAAATTCATTAAATCTTCGGCATTAGATGTCTGCAAAATCACCATGGGCAGCTTTACCGAAATCGGATTCCTCAGAAGACTCGACTATTTTACGTATCAATTTTCTGAGTAAGGGGATGGACACAGTGGCCCCGCATATGAGCGGTACACGAATTTAATTTTGTACTTTAGAAGAAAAGTATTCGTCGTTTTGAACGTCATAAATTTTTGCTTTGATTCTTTTATAGAATGCTGCTTTCCTATACAAGGTCCAAAAGCTCTCGACATAAGAGTTGTAATTAGAACACTGAACACTGGCATCTGCTAGTTACGCAATGATCTCAAAGAAATGATCGCTTTGCCGCTACTTTCCCTCGAGACTTTCCCCGGTTATTAAACCTATAAAAGCAGCCAATGATTGAAAGGTGGGGAAAACGCAGAGAAACCCTCGAAGCATCTGTATGTATGTATCTTTCAACTCGTGTGGCTGGTCCGAGTCTGGTGCTACCTTTGACCTTGATTCTGGAAGTGTGGAACTCGGAATGGAACTTCCTCGACGGATTCCTTTTGTTGGAATGGGGTTGCGTAGGAGGATGCATTCAGGAAACTTGAAGGTCTTACTTATATATTAGTAGAGAAAGTGCCTCTGTAACTGATGGAAAGTAATCACACGTTTCAGTAGACTATACCTAACAAAGCTACTTGTATCCAACCCAATTTAAAGTCATCTCAACTATCACAACCGACGAATCTTTGAACAAAAAAAAAATCTCTGCATGGCAATGATGTGAATTCGAGCACGAAAAGTTGGTCAACAAAAGAAAAGTAGGATACCATGATTATCTAAAAACGGGCACTTTTTCTAAAGCCTGGCGCTCTTATGGGATTCCTGGCTGAGAACACGAACAAAATTTGATTCTAATTTCTAGTCTCGAGCGGGAAAATACAAAATCTTCGAAGATAGCACGCAAATGCAAATATAATAATGCTTTTCGTTTTATGCGGAAAGTAAGATGCCGCTTCTTCATATTGTACTTGCATCTTGCACGTGGAAATAGCGCGAAAAAAATGTTTAGGAACGTATACAATTCATATTTGTTTAAAAATGTTTATGCAATAGTCACGTTTGCTTCTTATGTCAGGGGTTCCCAAACTTATAAACCTTCCGACCCTCTTTTCAGAAACCCAGGGTACGACCCCCCAATTCATCCAAGTTTTGAATTCAAGCCCCTATCTCAAGCTCCCAATTCAAGGTGTGAATTTTCATTCTTTTGCCTTGCTTTCGCAGTATTTACCCCGTTCAACGTCGCATATTTATTATTCCAATGAACAGCACATGTTCCTGTCGAAGGAGATTTTAAAAAGGCGTTTTTATGGTGAAGAGAAAAAATTACCAAATATTCCTTAAGAATGATTTTTTTTTAAATTTTAAAGTTGTAATTTTCATACATAAACCCATGTTTTGTGAAATTAAAAGCAAGGATCTGCAGCGGATCGTTGAGCGTGGAGCAGTGGAGCAACGCGATTTTCCTTCATTCTCGAAATTGGAGTGGAGTCGGAGCAAGAAATTTGTTGAGCTCCAAAGCACCCATCTTTTTCTTATATTCTATTTTTTTTTCGTATAAAAAATGAATTGACTTAGAAGTCCATAACGTAATGTAAATACAGAAGAGACGTCCCACAGTGGACCAGTTGGTTGAAACTCGGTTCCCGCAAAACACGGAAAGTGAAGCAACATTGACTAAGGTCAGTGGTTTGGGAGGGGGACAATCTCTCGCGGCTGGTTGCTTTGGGACTGTGTACGCTAAAGGGTTGCATGTTAAATCCGTCACGGCCCCAATGTCCTCCAAGTGAAACGATACTTCTGGAGGTGCCAGCCCCAGGTGAAGATGCCTCATCTGCGAGCTGGTTCAAAGCGCAGCCATTCTTCCTCGCTTCGCGCGACGATACGACAACAATAACAACAAATGCAAAAAAGATAACCAGAAACAGTTTCTGGGTGTATCTAGGCTGGATCCATAAAAATTATTCGGAGGGTGGGGACGAGCAACTTCAAAAAGTGGCTGTTGCAGATTCTTTATTAAAAAAATAAAAATTTGAGTCTCGCCTTATTACAAGTTTTTCATTTTACACATCAATTACAAATATCCATACAGTTCTACCGCCAACCAAAGCAATCTGCCTGGCCGAGGGCCAAGAAGAATCCATTCATGTTCAAGAGAGGAGATGCTGATATAAGGAAAGTGCAGTTTTTGCTCTCGTTCTAGTTCGTTTAGCATTCTTGATTTCTTCCAAACTGATGATATAAGCCAGCTTATAAATTTAGTTGCTTTTCAAAAACAAAGATGCAAACATTCTGATTCGCGTGCTATATAAACGCCCCCTCGAAACGAACTTCCCTAAAACTCGAATGGATGCGTTCTTTTCTGCCATGCGCTGAAGCGTCCAAATGGCAAAATTCCGTGGCCGAACTCTAGCATCCGTACTGTGAAAGAACATAATTAAAAGCAAAATTATGTTTTCTGTTTTTGTTAATATGTATTTACTTTCCTTCAAAAATACATAGTACGACTGGAGAAAGTTTGTGGAATTACTCCATCCCTGCATCATCTTTTCCAAATTAAATTATACTTCACTTTTTTTTTCTTCAGTGGTCCTGAAATTGTAAAAATATACCTACTAAACATTCGTTACATTTCCGACTGTTCAAAATGATCTGTGTTATGTATTTATTTTGCATCGTAAATCCTTAGGAGAATTTTACACATTAGCAATTTGAACTTTGGTGATCTAGTTTAAGCACAATTTCTTAATTATACATCGGATTTCAAAAGAATGTTCCATTTTCAATCATTTCAGACCTCTCAATTATCTTCAGATAAATATTTTATTGTAAATCAGTTTAGTATTTTTGTTTGTTAAATAATCAAACAGTAAGATCAAAATCTAAGTTCTGCTGCTCCGATCTAATAAAAAAACCCAGACAGGTGAAAAGTGAAAGCAAATGATTCATGTGCAGAAACCTCACGGATGATTGTTTTCTTTTGAACACTACAGTTTGAGAACTTCATTTTTGCTATTCTTTTCTTGAGCTCAAGAATTTCTTGCTGTAAGTTTGAGTGACGTGGTTGAAATACAAAGCCCTCCTGTTATTTTTAAACAAAAAAACAATACAATGCCAGGCGTTGGAGACGGTTTGCCGCCAAAGGAATACCTATGATTTGAACGGAGCACATTGGACCCGCAGTGCTTTAAATAATCCCAGTCTCACAAACAAACAAACATCCCCAAAAAGAGTTTGTCTATTTGAGAAAGTGAAAACGAAAATAAAGGAAAAGTAAAGATTTGCGCTCCTAACCGCCTTTTTGAAAAGAAAAGAGCAGACAACAATAGCGGCTGGTTTGAGGAAAGTGGGTATGAAGCTTATAAAAAACCATCTCCTAGTATTATTACTCCTTTTTTCATTACAATTGTAGCGCTAACTGTAAATGCTGGCTATGAAATGCGTGTTTCTTCTGCCCGAGGGATGTAATCACAGTGTTTGGAGTTTGTGTCATTCGAAAGGGTGTACTTTGCATGACCGTTTTCAATGAGAATCAAGATTTATCGTTACGCCCGTGTAATTACACAGAAATTTGAGGTGGTGTATTTTTCGAACCAGCATCATGGCTGCTTGGAGGAAAAAGAAAATGCCGTGGGTTTATATTTTTGCGTTTCTTGTTTTACCGAATGCGATTTCTGAAAAAAAAAAAAAAGCATTTCTATTTGATCTTCTCCCCCCCCCCCCTTGAAACATAAAAATACACCTGTAGAAGTGCATTGATTCTGAAGGCTTAGATTTGCATATGAATCTGGACTCTCTTTCTGAACGAAATGGTTCTAAGCAGCCATTCCGAAATCGCGATTGGCTTCGAGAGAAGAATTTTTGAGACATGTTAATCATCGACGAACCTAGGCGTAGCTTTTTATTTAGTGTGACACGTCGACATTGTGGCGTAGTGGTAAGGCACAGGTCTCGTACGCCCAAGATCGCAGTTTCAAACCTTTCCCAAGTCGGTGAATTTTCAAGGTGCAGAAAATCGTCTATGCCCATGTCGTATGATTATGCGGCATTAAAAGATCCCTTGAGTAGACATTTAGCTTGGATGCTCTCGGCTGACTTAAATTCCTAGTGCAGTCTGCATCAATGAAAGCTCAGGTGCCGCCATCTAGGGGAAACTGAGCGTCCAAATTTAGTAATAATGGCATCCGCCGATAGTGATGCTACGTGAAAGAATGGATGCAGATTTCCGGGGAATGCACTAGGTCTGCAAAGGTTAGTGACCATACGCAGCCTCATTAGAAAAAAAAAATTAGTGTGCCACTACCCCCCTTTTTTTCAATCAATAAATAAGTAGCTAATTAGATCAACAGGCCTGTCATTTCAAATCTATCCGGAGAAACGGGAGGGGAAGGGCCAAAGAGTATAAGTTCAATGCACATTGAGATTATTTTAAAAAAAAAGTGAAATGCATACATACAAAAATTCACTCTATTTCTATATTTCTTACGCCTGAGGTAAGGGTAATTGCCTTATCCAGAACCCCCCCCCCCCCAATTTAATTAAGGGTCTCATTATAATGTTTTCGAAATTGACTATCAGTGCATGTATTTGCAGCCGACGGATTTGTTATCCGTAGTAAACTGCAACAGTTATTTATTATTTTTTTTTCCATTAATATTTTATTTATTTTCAAAAAATTTATAATATTGAGCAGTTTGCTCTTTGTGGCTTTCTAAACAATCTACGAAATTTAAAAAACATGCCAATTAAGACCTAAAGCCAATTGTTAGATGTTCTGTAAGAATTTTAAAATTCTCAGTGCTATTTGTTGATCAAACACTGATTTTTATATTTTGCACGAAGTTCCACTTTTCACTTTTTAACACTTTCAATATTTCATTATTTTCACTTCAACATTTGATTTTTCAGGTTTAATAACCGAAAAAGAAAACATTTACCATTTAAACTATGTGAAGAATTCATTGTAAAATCAAACTCGTTTTCAAAAATAAATAAAGAAATCGACTTTGCTTTGTAAAATACTGATTTGATACGAATAACTGATGCACAGTATCGCTTTTTTCCTTTTCTTTCTTTTATTTATTGAAAGCGTTGTAGTTTTATTTGCAAATTAGTTACTTCCGTTTTTGAGAGCTATCTAAATTTTAGAATTTTCATGTTCACAAAACTAATTTAGTTATTTCTCATGTACGTCAAAATGCTTCATTTTAAAAAAGTCACTATTATAACTAAATTGATCAGTTCAAATGCTCAGGCAGGGGCCGATTTACATTTTGAATCACTATAGGCACAACTCATGCTTGGGGGCCCCTCACGCAACAAATTTGTTTTAAACATAACATTCAGTATGTGTTTGTAAAACTTGGGGGCCCCCAAAGCGCAAAAACTAATTTGTTTTTCAAATGTCAAAGAATCAGATTAACATTTGGGAGCCCCCAACGTGCAAAATGATTTTGTTTTTAAATTACAAAATGTTTGAATAAAATCTGGGGGCCCGCAAAGTGCAAAATCGATTTTGTTTTTCAAATTTCAAATTGTCAGACCAAAATTTGGGAGCCCCCAAAATTAAAATTCTTTGTGGTTTTAAAATAATTTAATAATACAAATTTTCTGTGAAGCAACAGAACACTAACAGTTTGTTTTTGAGAGATGCTATTTTTAAATATTTTTCTAAAAAAATTTAAATTACAAAAAAAAAAAAAAAAAATAATAATAATAATAATCAAAATTAGAGGGCTCCCTCAAAGTGGGGGCCCTAGGCCCGGGCCTCACGGGCCTAATGGTAAATAAGGCCCTGTACTCAGGTAAGCGGTCCCTAACTTGTAACGCACACGTCCTTTCAGCAAAGTGGCGTAGCAATCAGGAATACAGTTCAACCACCGAATTTTGACATTTGGACGCTTCTGCGCATGGCAGAAAAGAACGAATCCATTTCAGTTTTAGGGAAGTACGTTTTGCAGGTGCGTTTATTTAGTACGCGAATCAGAATGTTTGCTTCTCTGTTTGTTGAAAGCAACTAAATTTATGAACTGGCATATAGCATCAGATTGGAAGAAATCAAGTATGCTAAACGAACTAGAACGAGGCACATTCTTTATACCTTGAACATGAATGGATTCTTCTTGGCACTCAGCCAGGCAGATGGCTTTGGTTGATGGTAGACCAGCTGTACGGATTAGAAAGAGAGAAAAAATTCATTATGGCGTGACAAATATAAACGTTGGGGGGCAATAATACACACTAGTTTTTCCTGAATTGTTTAAATTCTGCCATTCAGAGTTTCAGCTATTCTATTCGAATGGTTTGAAGCTGATGTTGGTCAGGGCGCATGGTCAAGACCCTTCTCTTGTTTCACAGGTTTATCCTTGTTTTAACGACAAGTCGCGGAAATGTGAGCTCTTGTCACCAACTGAAGTGAATAGTAATAATAACTTGCTAGTAAGTTTATTATATTATTTTACCTGAATTAATGAGCATTAGTGAGTTGAAAATTACCACACGGAAATGATCATTCGGGAGAAATGTGTGGTTACAGTCAGTGGATTAACTGGAGATGGGTAGAAGGTTGTGGAGTTACGGGAAAGATGAACTCCAAGTTTAATTTGAAAGCGAGAGATTAGGGGCTACTGGTTTTAGAGTTAATTTTATCGAGAACATTCGCTGTAGTTAATTTAAATGAATTTATTAGATACACGAGTGTCAAAAAAGTAACATATCGAAAAGAATGTGAACTTTTAGTGTCCCGTAACATTTGACGCGTATAGTAGAATTTAAAAAATATTTTCACGTTGAAAAATGCCGTTTAATAAAATTGTATGTATGCACATGCTTGAATCATTCTACTATATTTCTTACTGAAAGGAAATGCAGTGTTTAGGGAATAAATGTTCCGAATAAATTTCTTTCTATTGTACACATGTAAGATCTCGCTTTATAATTTATTTCAAGAATTTGGAGACTCACAATGACTATTTCCTTTCAAGAAGAAGAAAATGGTTAAATGTTTTCATCAACATTCTGAAAGTTTTGAAATCATTAAGACGTAACATAGCAATCATTTCTCTCTCGCTCGATTTTTTTTTCTTTCTATGCCGCATTTTGGGGCGTTGAATCTCCCCTCATTCCAAGATTTAAACAGAAAAAAATGAAGGAAAACACAATCAAAATCCGTTTTTCTACATCATTTTATTTATGCTTTTATTTTTCATCTTTTTGGCTATTATCTCTCATACCCGGCCTTTCGCAATAGCGGAGCTCTCGTCCGATTTTGATGGAAAGTCGCTGAGAAATCGTAAAAGGTTAATAACTCAGACGTTTCAATTTTCTCTGTTCTATCAAAGACCACCCTGAAAGTCAAGCAAGGTCTTGAAAAGAATTTTTGATTGCGGTCACATTTTATCCTTGGCTCACAAATCTGCACTCATTTATTCGATCATACGATCACTCGTACTCTTTTGATTCACTTTATAGCTAATGTTCCATTTAACAACATTTTTCCTTTTTCTCTCGGCCTCAGGAGAGAAAGAAAACCAATTTGTTTGGCCTATAAATTAAAATACTATTATTACCCGAATCTGCTATGATCGGTTAATTTAATCTGCTTGATTTAAAGGTCATGTAAAACTTATGCCATGTCGTAAAACCAGTTTATTTTTTTAATATTCAAATGATTTAAAATCATTATAAATTTAGTATAATTGCACAGGCGCGCAACTTGAGCGGTTTTACATTTCCAGATCTCTTGGTTCAAAACCATACCACAAATCATAGTGTTAATATCTAAGTACATATGTATAAGGAATGTTATGAACCAACTCTCCTTCCCCCTCCAGGGAAAATTCTAGTTTTTCCAGTGAACTTGTAAACGAACGAATTTGATTCATCAAATATGTGGAACAACTGGAAGAGTTTTCTACTGAAAAGCTAAAGCATTTTTACAGTTGGTTTTACAAATCATCAAATTTGCCTGAAAACTATTACGAAAACTTATTCGAGAGAAAAAAAATAGAGGAAAAAGAAAAAACCGTTTAGTACATTTAAATAAATAAATCTCTTGCTCCACAATAAGTTCCTCGGTAAACAAACTTGGTTCATTGTATATTTGGCGGTAGGTAGTTAAGCTGTGTTTTTCTCATTAAGGGCGTCATCTGACACGTTATTAGCGCTTCTTCAACAATGATGAGACAGCGCGCGCGTGCAGTCGTCATCTCATGACTAGTCATTAGAGGGGCGTCTCCGTCGGGCTTGGTGGCACTCCCGGGCGTCACTGCCACCTTGATGACAGCCTGCGTCATCATCCTTGACACGCTGAATTAAAGAAGGGAGACGTCGACGAAAATACTTAATTGAAAAGGATACTTTCTCTCGTACAACTTTGTCTTCAAAGCGTCTAGCTCTGAACCCGAATTTCCTTGAAGACATGTTGAACTGATGAGATTTTACTTTAATGTTTTTAATCGCTCTCTTTCTCTGAAGGAATAGTATGATATAATTTTGAAGCATATTGGCATAGTTTTGAACGCCGCAACTAGATTTTTTTTTTTAAGGTTGGGAGTTGGTTTATAACAGTACCCCATATAATAACCCCTTTGATTTTTCGAAAGCTCCGTGAGTTCTTTAAAAAAAAATTCTGATCGTATTTGTACGTACAGTGTTGTAAAATGGGTTTTTATAGAATAATTTATTTCACTTTTAAATACATTATATCGTCAGCGTGAAGGTAAAAGTTACTTAGTCCACAACTCCAGTTTTGAGGTATTGAAACTTGCTTTCGAATCGTTGTGAAAAATAGCAATAATGATTTTACTAATCCTACTAGTATTGCTATTTTCGTTTCCTACCCTAGGTTTACTGATGAAACTTTCAAAATTGTTTGATTGGTTTCCACCGTGAAATAGCTAATTATAAATTATAATTCACTGCAGTAGTCAAGCATTTTTTGTTTTGTTTTATGGACTTTTAGTGATTGTCACCTGAAAGCCGACGATATGGGAAATTAAGTCGCTGCGCAATTTCTGCTGCGTATTTTAATACTTGCGTCCGTGGTGATAACTGATTCAGAATTCTAAAGCAATTTTTGCAAGAATTTTTCCTTACGAAATATGCAGAAATCTTACATTTTTGAATTCACATATTTTTCAACTTGAAATGGAATATTCACCATTTTTAGAAATGTTTTCTAACGACCCATTATGTTTACAAGTTCTTAAATGTACAAATGTACAACCTTCATTTCTGACTATTCTTTTTGAATTCAGATGAAGTGAATTAGATCGCATTTGTGAACCGAACAATAACTCAGTTCTTGGAAGAGATCGTTTGCTGTTAAAATTATCAGCAGGGATCTGGAGCAGCCATTTTTTTTAATTGATCCGCTCCCGTTTTTAAGTACTTGCTCTGCTCCGTGCTTCGAATGATTTTAATACGGATCATATTGTTTATAGCTTTTAATTTGTTAATAGGTATGTACGTGATAAAAATGAGTTATTTATACTCTTAATTTATCATTAAATTTCTGTTTTATATGCACTATATTGTGAAACAAGATATGAATAAATAAGTAATTTGAAAGCAATAAAGGAAAAAAACTCGATAGTTTATTTTTAAGCTTTTGAATTAATTCAAACAACAAAAACAAATCAATCGGAGCAGTTAAGGAGAACAATTTTTTTTGCTCCGACTTCGCTCCAGGTTCTAACAAAATCTCCTCACTCCTGTTCCATGCTCCGCTTCAACAGATTTCTGAACATTAGAATGGTGAGATCAATGCAGTGACATGTACGCAGCCGGACAGTACGTAACCCGAAAATTACCTATTCGTGAATATCTCGCTCTACGTATTCATTTCATAGCAATCATTAGTCGTAATCTGGTCCTATTCAAAATTTCCTTTTGATTTGTGGATGGCATTTCTGATTTATTGAAAGAAGATAGCTTAGGATTTCCTTAATTGAGGAGGTACCAATCAAAACCACACATGTCCATTCTACACGATTTTTGGCAATTCACGAAAAACGTGTTTCTAAATAACCTTTTATGGAAAAATATATTCATGTATTTATATAGATTGATTTAGTCTTATTAATATTGTTGAGAGAAAGCTTTCAAATATTTGAACTCCTTTCTATATATATAAAATGAACTTTTGACGTTGTGGCTGCGCGCTCTACAGAAAAATCTACGCAACGTACGATTACAAAAATTTGCCCAAAATTCTATTATAGCCTGACGCTTTGCAAGACGAAGCCGTTTTTTTGAAATTCGACCTAATATTTTTAAATTTAATAATTAAACTGTTAATCTTCCAGTATTTTCTTCACTCCTTACGAGTTGTTCGAAGAATTGAAGTGAAATGGATTACAAATTCCGCGGTTGAATGTAAACATCGTTTGAGCCATGAGGCGAGGGCGAGTGCCCTGCATGTAACGAAAATCTGTGTTTTAACTGACCCATTTTTGAAAAGTATTTTGAGATTTGATCAATTATTTTAATGAAATTTATTTTTTAATGATGAATAGTACAATCCATTAAAAATTGCAGTTACCAAAGGTTTCCATCAGTAGCAAATAATGTTTACTGCATCCATGCAGTCCATGGGTGATTCTGATCCGAAATTCGGGTGAATAACGGTTTCCCGAAACAATTTTAATGTATTAATCTTGAGATTTCTTTTACAATTAATATCTGCTTTTCTTTCTACTTTCAGACAAGCAAAATAGTTTGTACTACTTTTAAAAAATTTCAATAGAATTTTCACCAGAAAAAAAAAAAAGCTTTTGGAACTGACTTTTCATTTAATTACTTGAAGAATTATTTTTGAGCTTATATATGTATGCATATGTACTGTTGTGTTGAGAGGGGAGGGGATTATTAACCTATATACTTTGTTTTAAATTGATGGTGCATACTTTTTCCCAAAATTTTGTCTGAAGTTCCGATTTTTTTTTTTTTGCTTAGAATCACCCATGGTTTACTGGAGAGGCGAAAAATTTCTTTTTGAGAGGTGATTTTCTTTCTTAGAATGGTTGTTGGGCCTACTTAAACTATATATCGATTTCAACTGTTATTATTCAATTAAGTGACTCGCCCAACCAGTTTAATTCAACTAGGCTAAAAAATTTAATATATTAACAGATTATCGAACTTGTTAGTATCATAGTATCTATTCATAAAAATAATATTCATTAAATACAAGAAACAATTAGCAAGCAACTTTCACTCGATTGATGAAGAATTTAATTTTCCTTTTGAACATGTTGACGGGGGCATTGCTTCAGTGATGAATTTATAGGGACGGAAGGTTGCAACCTCCCATGATACACACATTCAAAATAAAATAAGTACATTGTTTTTGAATAAAGAATTTTAAAAATTGTTGAGGCATTATGTAAATTTGTAATGTTTGTTTAATGTTTTGTGATTACTTAAATATTCATTATTATTTCCAAATATACTCACTCACTTGAATAAATGTGCAGCGTTCACATAATTTTTAAGACTTCGCCTTTCATCATTTGTATTCAAAAAGTATAACTTTACAAGAATTCATCATTTATCGTTATTCTAGCATATTATATGTGAAAAGTTTTCATATCTAAAGTAAAACCCCGATGTAACATTTCACCAATCTACGTTTTACCTGCATTCTACATTTTTTTCATCAGGTCCCAGTTTTTCTCTATCCTAATTGATGTTAAAATATCCCGAATTCTAAGTTTTATATTTACCGAATTCCACGTGCTCTATGTTTTCCCTCGAAAATGAAAAAAGAAAAAAGTGTTCTAAAATTAGCCATATTTTTCCTTTTGTGCTTTTTTTAGAGCTTTATGCATATTGTTAAAAGCAGTGGTGTAGTCGAGGGGGGACGGCGTCCCCCTACCTTTTTATTTGAATACAAGCGTACCCCCAAACTTTTTACATTTTAGCATAAGCGTACCCCCACTTTTGATTTCAATTGCTTATTTTCTTCTGATAAGCGTCCCCCCGACTTTTTTTCAGGACTACACCGCTGGTTAAAAGTTAATTATTACTCTCTCACAAAATAAATTACAATCAAGGATTGTTTTTGTTTTCAAGAGTTTTTAAAAAGGAGCTATTCGAGTTTATCAAGGTTGCGAGAAAGTTCGTTTGCTTCCAGTATTGAACTGGAGAAGTTCGTTCTTTGTGCCATTTTATAAACCAACTTCTTTTTTTTTGCTTAGAATCACCCATGGTTTAGTGGAGAGGTGAAAAATTTGATTTTCTTTTTTAGAACGCTGCTGGGTCTACTTATACACTATATATTGATTTCAACTGTTATTATGCAATTAAGTGACTCGCCCAAACAGTTTTATTCAACTGGGCAAAAAATTTAAGCTGTTAACAGATTATTAAACTTATTAGTAACATAGTATCTATTCATAAAAATAATATTCATTAACTACAAAAAATAAGTACTACTCAATAACTTTCACTCAATCCATGAAGAATTTTATTTCCTTTTGAACATGTTGACGGGGCATTGCTTCAGTGACGAATTTATAGGGGCGGTTGGTTGCAACTTCCCATGATATACATGTTCAAAATAAAATAAGTATATTGTTTTTAAATAAAGAATTTTAAAAATACTTCAGGCATTTTAATTATGTAAATTTGTAATGTTTGCTTAATATTTTGTGATTACTTAAATATTCATTATTATTTCTAAATATACTCACTCACTTAAATAAAGGTGCATTGTTCACATAATTTTTAAGAATTCGCCATTCATAATTTATTGTTATTCTATCATATTATATGTGAAAAGTTTTCATATCTACAGTGAAACCCCGATTTAACATTCCACCAATCTACGTTTTCCCGCATGTCACGTTTTCATTATCAGGTCCCAGTTTTTCTGTATCCTAATTGATGTTAAAATATCCCGGATTCTAAGTTTGTTATTTATCGAATTCCCCGTATTTTGTGTTTTCCCTCGAAAATAAAAAAAGAAAAAAGTGTTCTAAAATCAGCCATATTTTTCCTTTTGTGCTTTTTTTTTAAAGCTTTATGCATATTGCTAAGGGTTAATTATTACTCTCTCACAAAACAAATTATGATCAAGGATTGTTTTTGTTTTCGAGAATTTTCAAAAAGGGGCTATTCGAGTTTATCAAGGCATGAGAAAGTTTGTTTCCAGTATTGAACTAGAGAAGTTTGTTCTTTTTGCCATTTTATGAACCAACAAAGCTCCAACACTTTGAGTCTAAAAAATATTTTGTTAGCAGTCACTATTATGTGCTACACTGTACTCTTATTGGACAGAACAGCTTACTTATAGTGGCCATTTTACAAATAGTGGAAAGCTATTTTCTTTCCCATAAGGGCTAGGGAAAACGCTTACTATGTATTTCAATCCTGAAGATGCAGCATTCACTTTGAACTCCATGACTAAAAAACAATCCACTGTTATGGATTATTTTCAAACTAAATGCTCGGATTCGTAATTAAATGCGTTAAAATGGTATGTAATTTTCTTTTCGAAAATATAGATATTATATTTTTTAAAAGAGTTCAAATCTGTCATTCATCATTTGTTACATAAAAGGATAATGTTAACGACAATTTCAAGAATTCATAATTTGTAACAATTAAATTGCTACAGTTCCATTGAAAATGCCTCGCCCACCTATAATGAGGTGTTGTTTACAGAGTCGAAATCAGAGACAGTGAGAAAACTTTCAACACTGAATTAGCTGAGAGACACCACTAGAAAAACAAATACAACTTGAGTGTAGGAGAATCTTTTCCGGAAAACAACGTATGTTTAAGTCAGAACATCACCCTGATTACCATTTTTGTGGCATTGAATGCTGTAAAAAAAGCAATATTCCGTGTTCTGCTCATAACTAAGAATCCTATACATCCCATTCACATTAGGAACTGTAGGTAGGATTCCGCGATAAGAATTGAATTTTCCTTGCATTTTTAGCGTATTAATTTAGTAACATTCTTTTTCAGCTTTGAACTATAAAATTTCCCTTTTCAGCATTCACATGCACTTTCGAATTTGCTTTTGTCAAGAAATGTCTCTTAAGCGATTTATATCAGAAATTGGCGTGATACTCCAAAAGCAAATTTGAAAAAACAAGCTGGCAATTTCAAAGAATTACATCAAATCTTCATCCTCACTGCACAGAAAAAGTGCATAATGCACAAAGAGCAATTTACAATGTCTTATATTTTCAAGAATTACTCAAAATCTTAATCTCTGTAGCACAGAAAATGTGGGTGACACAAAAATCGATGTACAAATGAATATTCTACATTTTTAAGAATAACATAAAATTTTCATCTTTGCTGCACGGAAAATCTGTAACGACTGAAATCAATTTACAAATAAAAGTCACACATTTTCAAGAATTACACAGCGTGGAAGCACAACCAGGAAATCAGGGAAATTTATATTCTGGAAAATATTAGGGGATATTTAAAGTTTTCTGAAATATCAGGGAAAATTATAGTTTTCAATATCCAAACCGGCAAGTGTCTTGAGTTTCGTTTGCCGAATTTCCTTTCGTTGCGCATGTTCAGAATATGGGGCTATTCTATTATCAAACGGGGAGTGAAGAGTGTCTGTGGGGAAAATTTTAGTTTTAGAAGGTGGGCATATATAATGTGGTATCTTATAAGCAGGATATTCCATTAGCCGCTACCAAAGAAATGTCTATTTGCCCACTGTTCTTTATTCCATCAGTGGGATAGCTGAATGGGGGCGATCCGCTCCGTTTGTCACCCATCTAGGGGTGACACCCAGCCACGACGGAGAAAAAGAATGAACCTTTAAAAGCTCCATAGAATAAAAAATACTTAAAAATGGGAGAAAAAAATATCCAATTTAACTTCTACTTTGATCTGAGCAGTGTTTACTTTACAAAATATATTCACAATGTTTTTTAACCGCTAATCATAACCATTGCCCTCAAGAAATACTTTAAATATTTGATGCAACTGGTGTTCTTCTTTTTCAATGCTGCAATTAAAAAAAAAATTCATTATATTTCATTAAAACGCATACTTCAGTGCTTACATTATTATTATTATTTTTTTTTTTTGTATAGGGAGAGCGTAATCTTTTCCATGAGGTGACACTATTACTACCCGCCCCGGGTGTTACCCATGCTAGCTACGCCATTGTTTTTTTTTATACTTCATCAAATTGAGTACATATATATAGTCCAGTATCTCTTTGCCGCAGCTTTTGCTTTTCTTGAATAGGCTAAGGATGATCAGTAACTGTTAGATTTTTCAGACAATCTTTACTAAACTTTGTCTGATCAATTTATCAATTCCACATTTTCTGATCAATTTATCAATCTGCCCAGATTACTTTAATTTGTGACAATTAAAATTTCATATTTTGAAATAAGTTCATTTCTCCTATTTGATTTCAAAATGTATGTTTATGTATAAAGCTAATAATACACTTTATTTTTTACTTTTTGTATCACAATTTACTCTTTTGATTGGTTTAAATAAACCTTTGGGAAATAATATTTATATTTTAAAATTCAGCCTCAGAAAGAATACTGCTATCTATCAGAGTAAAAAAATGTTATGTAATAGATTTGATGATGTGATAAAGATAAATATGCCACAGGATATAAATATAGATCAACAAATATAAGTTATTAGTGATAGATTGAAATAATTTTATACCTAAGTCAAGGTAGGTATACATTTATGGAAAAAGACATAGGCTGAAATAAGATTTTTATCCGCTGAAAACTGACTTAAAAGGTCGCCTTCGGCATTTTGCTTGAGAAAAAAAAACAAGTTGCGCCGCAGTTGCCGCTATTTTAGCCCTTTGCACGGGCAACGCCGTTGCGGGTACCGCTAGTACTATAATATTTGAATCAGTATCAATTTGAATCAATATCTGCTAACTCAATTGTTGTTGAAAATGGACATATGGGGTTTTGATTGGTACCTCCTTAATTACAATTTTTCTGGTATCGTGTAAAATATGCGCGTCCCTTTTTTGATCGACTAAACCGTGGAAAATTTCTGAAACGTTTTATGATGAAACTGAAATAGGATTAAGAAGGTTTTTTCATGCCGCTTTGCATATGATAAAATAACAATTGCTGTTCAAGTATCGATGGTAAGGGGTAAATACGGGGTGGTTCTTGGGGCCCCTCCCCCCACACAGAATGCTTGGCATTGGGTTTTTTTGCTAGTTCTATTATAGTAATTATATGCAGTTTCTTCTTCTATGATTGTATTCATGGCTATTTTCAAGCAAAATAGTTATGTTTCAAACCTTACTTTTCATGTTCAAACGTTAATGAAATTTTCGCATATGGAAATTTTCTTTCATAAACTATATACAGTAGCGCAGTGTTCGGACACCCATCGATCGCGAACCTATTTTCGGTCGATCACGACAGCATCTTGGACAGCTTATATAGTTTTGGAGGGGAAAAAAAACAAATGACTTTTGAATTCGAAGAGAAGCGCATTTCTTTTTTTTCAGAAAATGTTCATTAATTTGTCAGACCATTCGCGGGACCTAAAAAAATTTGCCAATAATATGGAATGTCAGTCGTCACATTAACTATGCTCTTGGTGCGAGTTAATTGAAGTATGCAACGGCGTTTCACATGAGTGTTTTATTTAAAAATCAAAATGAAAACTAACAGTATTTTATCAAATTTAAAAGAAGTTTTTTTTTTATATCTGAAATATTGTATCGATGCGCGCTAACGGTGTGAAGATAACATTATTTTAGAAACTTTAGAGGTAGGTATTTTATAGGCATCATCGAACCTTGTTCGGACAAGAATTAACCTACAATTTGAAGATAGGTGCTGTACGAACATGTCCTATTAATTTTGTATGCACCCCCGCCCCCTGGTTTCCCGAGTTGATCTTTTTGTAAAAAAGTAAAAAGTTGATCTTCTTTCAATTTAGGTTGCCGACCGCTGCAGTAGAGTATCGTTTATACGGCGATTATTTATACGACGTTTACACTTATACGACGTTTTATTGTGGTCCCAATTCTTGGATAGGTAGAAACGTAAATCGATTATTATGAGACGTTATCGTTTATACGACGATTTTCAATAGTTCCTTTGTCGTCGTATAAACGATGCTCACCTGTAATTTTACTTGCTCTTAGCACAGTGGAGTATCATTTATACGACGCCGAAGGGACTGTTGAAAAACGTCGTATGAACGATAACGTCGTATAATGGATTTACCCTTCTGGCTAAAATCCAAGAATTGGGACCACACAAAGACGTCGTATAAGTGTAAACGTCGTATAAACGATACTCCATTATAGAATTATAATTTTAAGTCAGTTAATTACACATTTAAATTCATGTTCCCAAAGTGGATGCTACACTTTTCATTGACACACTTTCGTCTCATCCGCTTATATTCAGCCGCACCCTTTATCTCCCGGTCCCATCCTTTTGAACTAGAAATCGTTTGCTGTCATTTCTTGCTTTCCATGAATAATGGCAACACGAAATTGAACCCTCGAAGTCACGTGACAGGTGCGTGCTAGTTGGCACCTTTATTCACTTGGCAACCTCCGGAATGTATGACCGTGAACATGAGAGCAGAAACGTGAATCATCATCACTATCTGCTGCTAACGAAGTGTTTTGCAGAAACGTATCCCCGTCCATTAAATGAATAAGCCAAGAGTGAAATAACTTCTCTGTACCAATATCCGAAGGGTCAATTAGTAAAAATAAAATGTGATGGAAAATACTAGGCTTGTTGAAGTAAAAGTTCTGCTATAAAAATAGAAATAAATATAATAGAGAAAAAAATAAAAGTAATTCACGGAACATTAATTGAACATGTAGAAAAGGTTGTTTTTTGAATATATTTGGTATTTTTTAACCGCCTTCACAAAGGAGGAGGTTATACATTCATACTGTATGTATGTCCGCTTTTTTGTTGTCCACCCATAACTTCTTACCGGATGAACCGATTTTTATGTTTCTTTTTTTAATCGATCGAAGGTGGTTTCTCATAGGTCCCGTACCTTTTTTTGACCATATTCGATAGTTAGAAAAAAGTTACGGGCAGAAATGTAGTCATTTTTTGTTTTTTCACTCATAACTTTTGGCTAAATAAACCGATTTTGATGTTTTTTTCTTTAATCGATAGAGGCTCTTCTAACTCAAATATTGCAGTTAAACATAATTTAAGTCGTTGCCAAATTATGATCGATTTTGATTCATGATAACTTCTATAATCATGAATCAATTACAAATATAGGTGGCCTAGAGTTTGCAACAGTTCCAATGTAAAGTAATGCATGGTGTAATGATAATTAGACCGTCATAGTTTAGTACCGGCTGAAAAAATTATGTTTAAAAGTCGTTTCGATGTTGTTTAAAGAATTCATTTTTTTTTTTTTTTTTACTCTTTATAGCTCAATTTATAATTTGAAGTTGGTTCTATTTTTTTTCCAAAAAATTATATGAACTACGATCACCACAGTAGCGGGAACCTCTACTGATACGTATTTTGATCATTGGTTTTCTATTGCTATGTCATTATCTGCGCTTATATGAATGTTGTTGTCGAGCGCCTCTGGTTCGAATAGAACTAGCGTATATAAATATACTACGAAAATAAAAGAAACTGACTTGTCAAATGAAAGGTCCTAAGTTTTTAGTCACGCAACTTTCTGATTTTTGTGTCAAACATACACCATTGTTCATAGTATTTTATCACGAAATAATTGAAACAAATAAAGGGTCACAGAAATAGGCACCAATAACAGGGACTCAGGAGAGCTTCTGCACCCCCTCCACCAACCATTAGTACTTCCAAATTTAAAAAAAAAAAATGAGCAGAAATATCAAAACATTTTTATAGCTATTTCAGATAGCTAATAGCAAACGTACAAATTAATAATAAGCCATAACAGGGTTCCCACGGCCTTAAAAAGTCCCTAAAAAGGCCTTAACTTTCGAAATTGATATAGGGGCCCCTAAAAAGGCCTTATTTTCTTCCAAAAACTCTCAAAAGGCCCTAATTTGTATTTTTGAGGCCTTAAATTTATTTCCCCTCTTCCTTTTCCAACTCAGAAGTCATAGTCATTTAACACTGATGATTCATTCATGACATGGATTTTTCAAAACTTGTAAATGGGATGAAAATCTACATGTATTGATATATATATGTATATTTTTACATCTGCACAGTGGCAAACTTGTGTGGATTTTCTATTCTAAGTGAATTTTCATTTGATGTTACGATCGTTCTGGAATTTTACAAATTATCTCAGAGCCTAAGTGGTCACAGAGAAATCAAGGATACCATGAAATTGCTTGAGAAATCTTATGTTATGGGGAAAATAAAAAAGAATGTGAAGAAACATACCTACAGTCAGCATTTTTTCCCTTATCTTTAACTTAACCAAACTTTCGACGATCATGTTGGTATTCATTATTGTAGCCTTATTAAAATGCAATGCTTAAATTATTTTTTAAATAATCTGCCTTCAGAAACAACATTGATTCAAGACATTGCTATTGCTTGCTTTATAATGGTTTAAAAGCTCGTTTTTATGAGGAAAAAGACATTTATTTTAAATCATGCTTCTGAGCAGATAAAGCGTGATTTAAGGCAATAAACGGATACATCTTCAGTTGGATGCTTTTACCTAGAAGTGCACTTCTTCTGCATTGAAAAAGGGGTTCATTGCAGCCTCAAAATCTTTTGCAAAATTTGCGTAATATATGTTTTTACTCTTTCAAAATTTTTAGTTGCATGGATTTACATGTATAAAAGGCATAATCATAAGACATACATTATTTGGATAATACACTGCGGCACTGCAGATTATATGCTGAGAAATGTTGTTGGAGGCAAAATAAAATCTGGTTGTGGTTTATAGATTGAAAAGTTAGCTAAGCATAATGTTTATAATTCTGAAGGAAATATAACTATTAAAGGAATAAATCTTTAAATTTAAATAATGATAAAATTTGAAAAAGAGTAACTTATGTAAAAGATTTAATTCAGTGAGATGTTCATGTTGCTGCTTCATCATCATTCTGAGGAAAGCATTTATTCATAACAATGAATTGATCGTGCATAAAGATGCATTAAATGTACGTTAAAATCCATTGGAGGGAAAAAATTAGTTCCTTAGTTGTGATAGCAAAGTTTTAATGTCATTTCATGAATTCTTATTATTATTAATTATTTTTTTAAGTTAATTTCAGTGTTGAACATTTGACTATATTCATTTGACATACGATATCATTCTTATTTCTTCAAAGAAAAGTCATTCTAAAAGTTATATGTAATGTGGCCCTAGAAAAGTTCCCCGTGGCCTTAAAAAGGCCCTAAAAAGGCCTTAAATTTGACTTAGAGATGAGAGTGGGAACCCTGCATAACACATGAATTAAAGTTTTAAGCAATGTTTTCTTTACCTTGAAATTTTAACAATTTCAATCTGCACTGAATTTACTTTCAGAGTTACAGCCAATGAATTTTAAGTGGAAGATTTTCGCCTTGCCTTCAAACTGTCGTAAAGCATGCTAAACAATAGAATAAGCACAAAAGTTCTTTTAAAATCCCCATTAGAATAAAGATAACAATTCCCAAAAATCCCTATTTTAATTTAAACAACAGTCCCTGAAAGTCTTCGATGGATATCTTATTTAATTAAAGCCCCACACACACACACAAAAAAAAAAAAAAAAAAAGTGTTCACCCGCACTCACTAGGCATTTTCCAAAGGCTGTTAAAATGTGTTCAATGCCCCTCGAAACAGGAGTCGTAATTCCAAAACTAAAAATCTTCACAAGTCTAATACTTTTTTTTTTCTTATATACTTTGTAAAGAACAGACAGTAGAAACCCAGTTTTTTAAAACTAAATCTTTGAAAAAGTGTGTGAACCCCCTTTTAAAATTACATATTTGAGAGATCTAGAAATAAATAGGCAAAGACAAATCAGTTAAGAACAATTTTCTCTTCGGTTTTTCAACCAATTTTATAACATTTTTTATTAATAGCTATTGACCAGATTTAGTGGCATCAATTAAATTTTTTTGGAAATAGTTTATTATTAGCTAATTATTTAACCTTTTCTTTTGACAGGCAAGCTTCATTTGTAATTGTAATGCTATATTGATATAGATAGCAGATGGCAACACGTCTTGGTTGCGTAAATTATTAGGTAATAAATATAAAACTCATTGTTAATAAGAGATAAAAGTGTTTTAAGTTGCTCGGTTTTTCTCGTTTTTCATGGTATAATTTCCTTTTTTCAGACTCGGCTATAAATGAAGTTAAATAACATTGTTGCATATCCAAACAAAGCTACCGTTGCCATTCGACAAATAATAATTCTGATAATTTCCTCAGAGCCAAAATTATTAATTTTTTTCCGAATTAACATTATAATAAATTATAAAATGGATGGAATATTGTATTGTCATCGAAGAAAAGCTTGTGTGGAAAGTTTGAAGATAATTTATGTAGCAATAGTGGTCGAAAACCGCGTAACAAATCAAGTTGAATAAAACCGTGTAAAAACAGTTTGTTGCCATTTAGCAGTAATATTAAAAACAATTACAATAAGAATTTGAGTGAAGGCTTCTCTAAAGCAACGAAAGGGGAAAAAAAAAGAATACTGCACGGAAGCAAACATTTAAGTTTTATTCAACTGCCACTCAACTTGCACGAAATCTGCAGAACAACAAGCGGCTACATTTATGAGCGCAATTGATGCGGCGACAATGATTTACTATTCGTTTGCTCAAAGTGAGGATGCTCAAAATAAAAGTCGACGTTATAATCACCAAATTTGATGAATAATACATATAATTATATAAATAGCACAATGGTTTCAATGCTAAATTTAATTATCACGGTCGAATTTCGACTGTTGGATAAACTCCAGTTACCTATAAATATCATTAGTACTTACCAGTAAAAAAGCTTACGTAAAACTGAAATATGTAAATAAGTAACCACTTCTAAAATAATGTCGCACATGAACATATTGAAGTTTTCCATTGGGTGAACGTTTTACAGGCGATTTTCTGAAATTTCAGTTGTTATGATACTCTTTTTAAACTTGACTTACAACCTAAGATATTAAGAAAGGTTTTTTCGTACAATGCTTATCATCACTTCGTAGTATATGTGATCCAATTTCAAGAAAATGTTTCCATAATAAATTCCCTGCTGGGAATTTATTTCGGTAAAAGAATATGAAAATGATCTTCATGACCGTAATATGCGATACTTCCTCGTGAAAAAACTGCGTGTGTTCTTGCTCAAGGTTCGAATCGAGATCCTTCCTGCAGAGAAGTGATTTCACAGACATTTAATGATCATAACTAAGTCTGATTTTAATTAATGTTTGTATTTTATTGTCAAGAAAAGCAACTGTCTCCAAGGAGATGAAATGAATGTAACCTCCAAGACATATTTATTTGGACTTGGAATCTTTGATGCTGTCATAGCTATTTATGGCACCGTACATTTCTTTTTGCATGAAGTGAATAGTATCTTTAATTATCCCTTTGTTAACATAACTGAATATTGTACAAAGGTAAATGATGGGCGTAGGCACAAATGGAGGAACTTGATGGACATAATGAACTTGAAATGATGTTTCAGAATGTTTGTTGTTGGAGTTGATGCTGTTTGAATATACCGAACGGCACCAGGAAAAAACCCGATAACAATTTGTGTTGTATATAGCATTGGACTTATTCTGTTGTCCAAGATTTACTTTGTTATCAGCAGAATTATATTCTATTGTGGTATTGAAACCTGCTTTAACTTCTCGGAAGCTATGTTCTCATTAATTTTAATTTAAGTTTTGAAGTAAACCTACAGGCAAAGGTTTAGGCAGAAATTGTGGAAGGCAACTTATTATTTTTTTGTGTGTGTGTATTGGAGAAAGTTATACATGAGAAGTTGATGAATAAAGCTGTATATATTAATGTTCAATAAATCAACAGATGAAAGTAAAACTAGTATGGTCTACCGGAAGGTGTAGCACTTTAATAACTGCTACACAATTCTTTTAACTGGATTTAATCCAGCGTTAATGTTGCATGATGATAAATTGATAACCAATAGATCAGGAATGGACAGCCTCTTACATGTCATACGTGAAAATTTTTAATTAAGTGTTCAGAGTCGCTGTAGCACTATAAAACAAAATCCAGCTTAATAAAGTAGTCTGAGCTGACAAGAAGAGATAAGGCTAGGATTAGCGTAGCTTAAGGGACAATTCATTTTTATACATCCCTAGTTTTTAAATATGTATTAAGTTTGTAAAAATCAAATTTGATTGATGTGCCGGATAACAGGATTTTTCGTGTAGTGGTCGGATTAGATTCCAGATATATTTCAAAAATCGGTCTGCATATCTAATAATACTGCATATCTAATGGTCCCCTTCGTTCCTCCCCGTCTGCTTGCCACTGGTATTTCTGAATACTTCAATGTGGTCCAACTTTAGTTACCCGAGAGCCAATCAAGCATTAGTAGAAGAATGTAAGGGCCACAGACATTACAGAAAGAAAACGACTTACATATTTTATTCAAAAACTTTTATTAAAATGTATATTAAAAGAAGTCTAATACATCACTTCATTTTACAATCGAGACATCAAAGTGATGATTGGCACTGCTTTACAAGCTTATCAATATCCACTGCAAGTTCAGTAAGGCAAACTCTCAGGCTTGATTCCAGTACAGAGTAGAGCGCTTTCAATTCTATTGCTTGTTTTTGATTTAAGTTGTTTGAGAGCAAAAAAGCCATTTCGCACACGTATGTACTGCCAAACAACGGTCGAAGACGGAAGCTTCAATATTCCCGTTACTTAAAAAGTTAAAACAGTAGGAAGGGTAAACGATTTTTTCCCAAATGTTACATAAAACTTTTCCAGTAAGACGGCCAAGGGCCAACAAAAATGAGTGATTGGGTTGCAAGTGGCTCGTGGGCTGGACCACACTGGAATACTTTATTGAAATTCTTGTTAGCTGGAAACCAATAAAGAGCTTTGGCTTCTGAATGAGGAATACAGCATCGTGAATAATTGTTATCAGATGTAAGCCAGTGAATTTCCTTTCCTTCCAAATGAAACTGTTCTGTTGAGCTTCCTCGGAACGCTGAGCAGGCAGGATTGCCCAAGGTGGATTGACCCTTGCTCCGAAGACGTGATCCTGACACGAAACGCTTTTCATCGCTGCCGTTAATCATGGTTTGCTTTCTTAGTCTACAAGTGAGGTAATAAAAGAAAATGCGTGTCATCATCAGCCGAGACTGTAATTGCCTCAAAATTGTGCTTGCGCCACAGCCAGCAGTGATACTTCTGGAAGCGAGACAAGAAAAGCAGTTGGACTAGTCGGGAGGCCAAACGCTTTGATTCATAAAACCCTAATTGCTGAAGATTGAAGCATCTCTTTGTAGCATGAAAATGATGAAAGTCTTCATTATAAAATGAATACCATTGCTGTGCTCTCGAAGCCATTCATGAAATTAATGTAGTCAAGCAGTGTTAACTCGATGAAACATGGTCAACGAAAATATTTTTTTAGTGAAGAAATGGACTTTTTATCTGTCGCTCTGGTCACTCGTTTCCAATTGTGAAGAACTGTCATTGGCTCAATTTGCAATTGTGATTATATAAAGAATTTTTGAACTTGCTTATCTATTATGCATTGATAGAAAACTTAGAATATAAATGCAGCACATTACCTTTTACCATTAAGCAGTAGCGCACCCAAAATTTTGGTTTGAAGGGAGAAATTCAGGATGCTCATAGAAATTTACCACATCCTCCACAAAGGGAAAGGGCGAGGGGGTGGGAGGAATAAAATTTTCCTTCATTCATTAATAACTTATTATTTTACAAATTATTTCTTTTTTTGATATGTAATCATAAATTTTATAATTGTACTAATTTTAAAAAAAACTTGTTTTCATTTTCAAGTTCATTTGAAATTTCATCTCGTTTTGTAATAATATATAAATCAGTAGATCTTCTGAGGGAGCGAGGGGGCTGTCTTGTTCTTCCCTCCCCGTCTGTGCTCCCCGATATGAAGACCTCCAACAAAGATTTCGAAAACGTAGCACTTAATCGCTTTAATACAATGACCTCTGGTTCTATTTTCTGTGTTAAAACGCAGCGGCCCATCAACAGCTTCAATTTTAATACATTTAAATAACTGAACCATGTCATTTCTAACTCTCAGTAGGCTCGACACTATACGTATTAAGCCTTTTTCGATAAAGAGAGAAAAGAATCTACACAAAAAGTAGACAGGGAAAAGTTGAACATTAAGATGAAACCGTTACCTTTTACTAGTTCACACCTTGTAGAAAAGTTCTTGCTCGAAACTCCGAGCACGCTTTTCAGATCTGTCACTCATATCTTGGTCATAAGAATGTCTTGATAAAGTGCTATTTTACCGAAATTTCCCTCAAAACATCTTCCCCTCGAATGATGGACGACAAACGATACTGTCAAAGATGTTTTCCTCTACTTTCAGTTCCTAATTTTAGTCTTATCAGCAGTTCCATAGGTTAAAGATTGAAGGTGAGCTTCTTGCTTGAGATTTCAAATGTATGTTTTCTTCTTTGGCAGTGAAAAAAAGAATTTTCCATGAAAAAGAACATATTGGACATGTTTCTGCATTCTTGTTCGATAAAGTTAGGTAAGTGCTGTTTGGGAACTGAAAATTTCAGCTTAATCGGAATATTGTAATTATTAAACGTAATGTTTAGAGAATAATTTCGATATTATTAACACTTTTCATGTGCGTATAAATATTTCTTTTGGAAAAGAATTTTAATTTGTCAGCATTTTATTTCACAATTTTGGCACGAACAAGAAGCATTACACTTGTAAGATGGAGATCACCTTTGGATTTTATGGAGCAGTTTTGTTGAAGCACAAGACTTTAAGAGCAACTACCATCTTTTCTTTTATTTGTATATTGCAATTGAAACAAGGTTGGAAATAGTATGTTTTTTTTTGCAGAAATCATTATTAATAAGATGCAGAGAAAAAAGACGAGTAGAAGCTAGGTGAAAATATTATGATCGGTCGGACCAGGCTAATGGTGGCATAGCACACGTATGGACCGGGCCTGTTCAATCAATACTGCAGCTTTTATTTTGTGACACGCGCATGTCTAACATACAGGGTAGTTATGTGGCTATAATAAAAGTTACCCTTATTAGCTATGTAGAGCTCGGTCTAATAGACGTATGTCATTGAAACTTGGTATGTACGTTATATGAACCACGAGAATCCGCAGAAAGAAAATATTAGCTCACACTTTCACCACTAGGTGAGCAGGGCGCATAAAAGACAATAAATAAATAACAGATAGGTGCAAATTTTGTACTATCATAGAATTTTTTTAATTTGAATTCATGCTCCATGATGATTTCGTAATTGACGCAAACATTAGCGTCAGTCACATGTTCAAAGCGTGTTTAACAGTATTGCGAAAGATTTCCCTTTTGATTGCAGCAGCTTGTCGATGAGAATTATAATTGACATAGAAGCAATAAGCTCTCATCTGGTGGTAAACATTTGAACTTTCTTAAGCTCTTAATGCATTTGCCCGTGTCTGACACGGGAGAAAGTTAACGGCAAATTTGCTCATGCTCGTGTCGCACACGAGCAATCTTGTATCTCGCGTTATTTTATTTCTAATGCCCGTCTGAGGTCCGTTTGCACTTAAATGTAATCATTTTTTTAAAAACTTTCACCCCCCCCCCCTTCCCGCTCTCTAGTCACCCCCTACAACTGAAATTGTCAAAAGCAATTTCTACTATACTTATACATTCACTTTCTGTCCAAAAAAAAAAAAAAACCTCGATCATTTTTTACCAGTTTTTCCGAATAAAACTCGGGCTTCAAGGGGTTAACCCAATTATAATATTTTCCGGGGCTAATAGGCCGGGGTCCAACCAAGATAGAATGAGCCAGAAATGGTGGTTAGACCACGGCCTATTAACCAGGAAAATATGTTTGATATGGACACGGGCCATGAAAGCCTAAGTTCCTGCATATATTTTTAAATTCAATATTTCCTTTCTTTTCTTTCTATGGCTCATGTAACGTAAATAACTAGTTTTAACGTTATGAATGCGCTCTATGTAGATCTAAGCAGGGAAACTTTAATTATAACCACCCAATAGTAATAAAAATATTTTTCTGTCATTAAAATGATTCGACATTTGATACTTAATTGCGATTAATTTATGGCTTCAGTTTTAATTATGTCAACAAACTATTTCAAAGCAGCCTAAATGTTGTTCTGAGAAAACTACTGTGTCATGGCGACTGACATTAATGTGATTAAAGTTTAAAAACTGATACGACGTTGCATGAATATATCTTTCGTTAGTTTTTCTTTTTAGTTTGGCTCTATCTCATTTGCGTAGACTCCATCAAAGGCCGTCTTTGAGCCGCGGCCGCATTTGATACTCCGTATCCTCATCTCCTGCCAATTAACGAAAAACGTGGGCCTCGGAGAATGAATTGGGGCGCTATTTTTGTTTTAACTCAAAACGCGGCGAAGTTCAAATTGACCTCACTTTTCTTCTATCAGTACGCTCATAAAAACGTTGCTAGGTGTTTCAAGGATCGTCCGTGAAATCTGCTTAAATGAAAAGGGTATTTTAAGTAGAATTTGAAACTATAAATACAGTACTCGCAGCTTAAAAAATCGCATTCGTTCTGAATCAAAGAAATTTTCCTAAGCAGCTAGCTGATTCTTAAATTCAAGAAGCATTATTTCCGAACCCGTTTTCAAGTTAATTCTTCATCAAAATTAATAACTTTGCAAATCGTAATGGCAGTCAATTGATCATTCATAAAAAATTAATACTTTTTCACAATTCCAGTTATCGTAAGACGAGGAGCGAAAATTGTAGTGCACGTTCAAAAATGTATTCACATGTTTATATTCGTGTCATTAGCGATTCTCTACCACTGTCCTCTAGCATCCTTCCGAGTAAATCTTTCCGTTAGGATAATTGGATGATCTAGCACTTAGACATCTTCACCTTCACTCACCGGTTCGCTTTAAACTTGCTAAAACGAGAACTATTTTATTTCAATCTGCTGAGGTTAAGAAATTTTGAATCAGACTGTTGAAGAAATATTGACATAATTTTTCTTTGTCGGCTAGAGACAAACTCCACTGACGACGCTCTAATGTGACATGCCGAGTTCATCCATGACACTTTTTGATGAAATCGGCATGTCAGCGTTTCGATTGTGTATATTCGCTCAGTGTTAAGACATTTATACACAGTTCATTGCAATAAGAGGCGCACAGATTTTGCGGAAGTACTTTCAAAAGTCACAGCCGACGAATTGCCTTCGTCCATTTCATTGACGACATTTTGAGCGTTTTGATTTCTGAAATTTGAAAGTTTTCTTAATTTGCGGTTCAGGCCCTTGGATAATTCGTCTTGACCAATCGGTATTGAATAATAATATAAGTTATTCCTGTTAGTTTTTTTTCAAGCTTGAACGTACTTGATTAACTAACATTAGTAAATAAAATATTTGTCCTAAAAAAATTCAATGTATTTGTAGACCTTAGTCTACACTCCTATTATTAAACCGATGTCCAATTTTTAGATAACTTTTGCGTTAACCTTTCATTATCCACGTATCCAATCTGGATATGTGAACAATGAAAGGTAGTCAGGTTCAAAACAATACAATTCATAATGCTTATTAATATCATTCACTGAAAATTGACCATCATTAATTAGTTCAGAAAACTAAGCTGACTTGATGCCTTTAGAATTGAGTTTGTGATTATGTAATCTGCAAAATGAGTTGGGCATATAGTAGTTTAATTTGTTCCAGTGTTTAGACCAACTTGAGCTACTGTGTTTACTCGAAACAATGACATCCTCGAATCTAAAACCTTAAAAGATATTTTTCAATTTTAATGGGTCTGTGTGTGCAATTCTATGACGCACCTTCACAGTCTTTTTAATAAGAAAATTCGTCTTAGATTGGAGTAAATGCGATACTTTATTCCCAAACGTATACAAATCGTTATTCTGATTTTTAGAAAGGAGATTTCAAGTGAAGTGAAATCATGTAACTTGCTCAAGCGATGCGTCATAGTTTCATCAATAATATTTATCAGACCAACTGTTTTGCAAGTATTCTTTTTAAAACTTCTATAACCTAAGTCCATAGATCTTATAATGCCTAAGTCACTACATGGAAATTTTATGTGTGGTTGCTTATAACTTTTGTATTTTTCCGCTTCCGTACAATTTTGAAGAGAATAAAATGAACGTATACGTAGAAACGCTGAGTTACGTTTTCTCTCTTAAGAATTCACAATACGAAAGTGTAAATTTACGTAGCCCGTAAGTGAAAAATGCAGCGATGAAATAATAAAAAAATATATAAATAAATGTCATACTAATAGTGGCTGAGCCGGATTTTTTTTTTCCTGAAGGGGGTGTTTCAGCTCATAACAATCCTGCCAATATGTATATTGTAAATGTAATAACACACTTACTAGAATTGGCAACACCTAGCGATGCCAAGGATTCTGGGGGAATTGACTCTTAGCACTCCCCTCCGTCTCCTTGCGCCTAATAATATGTTTTTGTGCCAAAAACAAGTTTTTGCAGCTTAAGACTGTTTTAGAAATACACACGAGAGACAAATATTGTGACGTAAAATCCAGGCGGATGGAAATATTTACGATAACATTAATTTAACATCAGGCTAGTGCATCAATTGCACTTTCATTTATCGATTTACTAGTACGCACTTAAATGCTTTTAAGCACCATACGTAATTTTCATTCATTTATTTTAATTACTGAAAAATGTGTGTTTATTGAGCACAGTAGTTAATTTTCAAAGAAATCAAGTTTGGCAATTATTACGCGTGTTTTAAGGTGTTTAAACTATCTGTAAAACATTTGTAAGAAAGTGAGGAAGAACATCGTTATGACACACAAATTGCAAATTATATTGCATACTTTCTTTCTTTCTTTTTTTCGTTTTTTTTTTAGTTGCGAAGAACCCTTTTTCAATAAAACGCCTCTAGTTTGGGACGCAAGCAGTACTCATAATAGTCATAATAAAGGCTTTATTAGTCATTATTTAAACATTTTCTTCACTGAAAAAGAGATTCTTTGAAACTGCGGATGACCGATAACCAAATTGGCCGATTACCGATAGCAGATAAATCGGCAAAACATAAATTGCCGATTAATTGGCAGAGGATTAAGTATAATGGTTATTTTTTAATGCTACAATTTTTTCCATCACCATTACTTTAGACTAAACTTTTGGTCTTGATTTTTCAAACTTGATAAAAAAATTTTATTTCTTCGAGTGAGTTTATTTTTGCTCCTTTTCCCCATTTTTTTCTTCAAATAATCTTTCCAATATTACTAATATTGTTCATATTTATTACAACCAAAAAATAGGCTACGTCCTGATAGTACCGAAATGCTTATGTTTTGGCCTTACTTTGGTTCATAATTGTGTCTGGGCTGTGTCATTTGTGAGAATTATTTTTTAATACTTCATTCACAGAGTTTTCCTTTGTTTTTGTGCACTTCCATATCACACGGCATCTTATGTTGCAGTAAATTACATCTACTTATTAATAAATTCATAAAATATTATTTTCTGTGTGTTTTTGGCATACAAATAGTACTTTAATACAAAAATAATTTTTTCCCCGATTTATCAGTAAAAATCGGCATATTATAAATAATCGACAAAGTGATCCGATTAAGCGGTGCATATCTACTAGGATCCTCGAAACACGTGTATACAATTTGCCATTTGTGTGTCACAGGGTTACTCTTTCATTTCTGAGTTCCTTTGTAAACGTGAAAGTTATTTGTACATCAAAAATTCCCTCCCTCCAATAAAAATACGCCGAGCTATTTTGTGTGACTTTCTTTCAATTTTCTGCAAACAATCATTCATTTGATCATTAAAGCGAGTCGTAAAGGCGCCGAACGGGAGGTCTCGCAAAACGATCGAAACATGTTTGTTTTTCTGAAAAGAATCGCGCCCAGAAATGCCTTTCATGCCTTATTACTTTAAACGGTTAATAACGGGTTTCTCTGATAGAATGTAAATGAGCTCGCTGGTAATTGATTTTTTAAAGCTTGTTTAAGTCAATTGATTTTTTTTTCTTTCCCTCTTGCTGCATTAACTTCGTTCCGCAACTGATAAATAATACAGCAATGATAGCAACTAATAGAGTGTGCCACGAAGGCAAGACAAGTTTGCTATAATTTCAATTGTGATCTTGAAGTGTTTTCTTTCTTTCTTTTTTTTTTTTTTTGAAACTTAGAAAGTATATTGTGAGTAAAAACACCAACATATTATGTTGTATAAGAAACGTGCGAATGTAATTGGTGTTTTTCACAGAACAGATTATACCTTCCAGAATATGTTTTTTTTTTTTTTTTATTTTTTTTTTTTTTACGAAAATGAAATTAAATGATTGTATATGGCAAGTAAACCATATTTTGCGGATTAAATCTTTCAGCTTAGTTGTAGCTTTTACGAAACAGGGTGATCAAACTTTTTTTTTTCCTTTTTCAATTTGCTGTTGGTCCCCTAAATCCGTGAGTGATTGAATTTTCGCTCGAAAGTGCAAACATTGTAAATAAAAAAAAAAAAATGCTAAATAAGTAAAAAATCGGAACTTTCGGACTGAGTGTAAAACGTGCAATTACGAAAAATCTTGTTCGTCTAAGAATTTGACCGCGGGGACTAATTTACGGAATTGATTCCTTTCCGAATATGTAAGGAAAACAACTTTCACTCTTTTGTTAATTTTTCGAATGAAATATTTAGGCCTCTATGGAAGCTTTTCGATTCTATTTTTCTGATCAATAAAAATGTTTTTAGTTTTCAGACGTTGGGTGATGCTTTAAAACTTTAAAAAAATGTTTCTAGGCATGAAAGGATTGTTTTTCATTATTTATTTATTTTAGAATATAATTGTTCACACATTACAAGATGTTTCCGAATGTGGGATTACATTTTAAGTCTTCGAAAGACGTTTTTGAGTTTTAGATGCCAGGTGGTTTTTTCTATTCAGAGTCAAATAGTTTTAGTTAAAATTAAGTTTAAATTATAGCTTTAGAAACATGAAAAATATTAAAAATGTCTTTGTGTTACGGCTGAAAATTAAAAATAAATAAATGAATGGAATCCTGAAAAATGACTTCCACTAAGGTGGTGCACTATAATTTTAGTCGGAAGTTCTGAATTAATCAAGATGTAAAATAAATAACAATAACTTCGCCTTTAATAAAAATGAATTTTAAAACATGCTTGTAGTCCGAGTGTTGTGTCCAAACCGGAATTTTCTTCCCTGAGAGTCAAATATAATTAAAAAATGAATGAATAACGAGCTAAAACTTTATAATTTTTCCCGTTTGAGACAAATTTTGATTTGAGATAGGTGAAATTACAAAGAAAGTGTACCGCCCCCCTTCCCTCAGAAAAATCCTGCGCCTGCTAGGATTGGCAATATTTTTTTTAACCAATGGTTCTTGGAGAGGATTTATATTTCTTTGAGAATTTAGTACAATATTGAAAATTGATGATCTGTGACGCTGTTTTTCTCTCCCCTCTTCTTACATGATGACTCAAGTCATCGACTTTTTCTTTTTTAACGCTAGATTTACCAGACCAGTCATTTTGACTGTTCCGAAGCGTCCATTTTTCATAATTTGTTACTAATTACAGTGCAATTTTCAATTACAGTAGCTTGTCCTAATACACGGTAACTAGGACAAGTTAATGTGACTGAAAGTTGTAGCAATTGCGAGATATTTAAAATCTCATCTTGAAAAGTAAGTGTGAATGACAATCTTTCCGGTATGTGTGATCTTGCCTTTTCTTTCGGAAAAATGTGTTACGACACCGGCTTTTGCTGAGCGGCGGCGTTGGCGCAAGGGTGGCGAATTGCTTTTGATTACTTTTTAATGACGTTTGGCTCATAAGCTGCCCAATGAGCAGTTACGAGAAAACGTTTCACATTTTTCTGCTACAAATTGACGGGAAGGGTTGCAATCAATTCACGGACGCCTACTGTTTCTTAGAGAGATGAATTTCCTTTATTTTGAGCATTATGAATCATTGTACCGACAGACATAATCAAAAAGTGCGGTGATACAATGAACTTCTGAGTTCTGTCACGCGATTTAGCGGTATTAATAATAATAGTTTTAAAAAGGAAACCGCCAAGCAAAGGCTCAGTAAAGCAACTTTTGCAAAGGCAAGCATTTTAGCAGAGCGGCTCTGCGAAGAAAATGCGTCTGCTGTTTTTTAAAGGAATTTTTTTTAATAACAAGTGCATTAAACGCTCTCTCTGAATTCCGTATTTAACGGTTTCATTTCCTATGTGACATGAAATCTATAGGGAAAAATCTGAATGAGCTGGTTGAAGTCTCTTATGATATTTGTCATGTTCTTTATTACATAAGTTCAAAAAAGAAAAAAAAGGTTATCGGTAAAAGATTAAAATGAAATAAATTGTCTCAAATAAAACGAAGTCATAGCCTTATCCGTCATGCTATTCGCTAACGTTTGATAGTTAAAACTTTTCACAAAATGTTTTTAAATACTATTCATTTATTAATAATTGGAATTTTTAATAAATGCATAAATTAAAAGGTGCTAGAAAAGTTAAATAAATAAATAATAAATTTAAATAAAATAAAATGAAACGGAATGAAAAATTAGTGCAATATTAAGCTGAGTCTATCTAAAAATTCAGTTCACGAAATATTATTAATAACAACACTGAAATATCTTCAAAAAACAAGAGATAATTAAAGCGACTTTAATGTATACAATAGATAATCAGTTCATCGTTTGATGAGGAAAACTGTCACATAAAAATATTTTTTAAATAAAATTAACAGACTAACATTTTCCATGCTGTTGTAATTTCATCATGTACGTATAAATGTATTTAACGATTCGCTTAGAAATTGTACGGAATTCTTCTTAGGGTCTGTTAAATTGCTAATTGAGGCCATCGAATTTTTTTTAGTATTTTTTTCTATTTACTTTCAAGAAAGGAAATACTTTGAATTTTGGGAGTGAAATATTTTATTTTTCCTGATAACTGATGTATTTTAAATTTGTTGACTCTTCCTGATAACTGATGTATTTTAGATTTATTGATTCTTCCTGATAATCGATGCTCTTTAGATTTATTCTTTCTGAGAATTGATGTACATTAGATTTATTGATTGCACTAATGGGACAAATGTTATCGCGTAGCCATTTTCAGGAAGACATTTCATTCGACATTATAATTTGCCAACAGCCAATTACAATAATTGCTTTAAAGGTTTGCCCTTTAAACCGTTACTTGTACCCTCAAGGGTCTTCAGTGGCAAAAACTATTCAGTAACCACGCTGCATACGCAGGGCGTTGAAATCGAGGCTCTCGCACCTGCTCGATTTTCCCCAGAGAGGTGAGTTTCCTGGGTGTACTCTTCGCTCTCCGTGAGTAAACGCGTGATTCTCTCTTCAACCAGCAACTTCCAGGCGTATGCCAGCTCGAGATATCTTCTCGTATGGATGCTGCAAGGAAAGAGGTGAAAATAGTTTTTTTTTCTTTTCTAGGCGTGCTTGTGAGTGTGTGAATTAACATGCTAAATTGCTGAAATGGCATTGGGAGTCTATTTTAACTACAAAAGCACCGCCTGTGTGTCCTTCGACCGTTTTCCGTACGGTGTTCTAAAAGCCGTTATTGTTTACTGAAATCTGACAAGTGAGGAAGAATTTCTCTGGAGATTAATGGTCCTGAGAGAGGTACCGTTTGATAAGTTTATAAGCATTCAGGTCAGTAGTGGAATTCGCAGCTGCATCAATCTTTGAACCGAAAAAAAGTTATATAACTTGGGTTTGAAAATATGAGTTGCTTTGAAGGTACGGATTAGACGTCTCTTTCTCGAAATTTCGTTTTCTACGCGCTTCTTTATATATTCTCGTCCCTTCCATTATAAAAATCACATATCGAAATAATTTTTTTTGAAGAAATGAATAACGCAATGTAATTAATACGTTCATTGCCAATCACGTGATATTGCGTGACGTGAAAACTCAACAAACGGCCGATTACGCGATATCACGTGACATATATTTAGAGTGTACAAATCCAACTTACATAATAATAAAATTATACCGGTAATATATCAACTTATTTTGAGCACAATAAACCTTATCCCCCTCCCCCCCCCAAAAAAAAACCACCACTCTGAATTTAAACTTCAGTTTGGAAATGATGAGGTAATTAGCTTGGGTAATAAAGCTCACCCTGTTGATGTGGATTGCATATTGTGGTAGATCCAAGATATTTTCTAAAGGCATACTTAATTAATAAAACTTCAAATTCACCTTAAAAAGCCCTCATTCTAGGATAAAAAATGTAAATTGTTTCTATTTATCTATCAAATTTTAAAGTTTATTTTTGTAGTTGACAGCGCAGGAACTACGGCATTTGAAAAGAATCATATCGTTACTAATGCGGAACTTCCATAAGACTTCAATAAAACTGAATAAACAGAAATATCCAACATATTAAAAGACTTGACAATTAATTGTCTTTTGAGTAAGACAATCATAGAAATCAGCAAGTAATTTCTTTCTTTTTAGTTTTTTCCGCAGTCAGGTTATTAATTTTTACTCCAGCATTCCCACACACTTTAATTTCTTTCTTTTTTTTAACTCAAGGGTTACCACTTTTTAATGCTCTCATTTATTTGTAAGCATTCCCACACTTTTTTTTTTATCTTGGACTACCCCACTGTGTGGATGCGTAGTGTAGAATCCTGAAAGTTGAACGAATAGTGGTGTAAACTTCAGACACGCACATTTATGGAGAATGTTTCTTTCAGAAGAAAAATTCATAAAGTGTTCTAAATCATGTTGAAGATCATCTTGAAAAGGCAAATTTCATTACAAACCTGTAGATTCGTGAAACGTTTCCAAGGTTGTTATAGTCCATCTAATTTTCATGGCAAATCCGTTGCACTCGATAATGGCTTGAACTTATTCAAAAATCTGTGAAACAATCTGGTGCTCAGTTGATAAAATGCTTAAGGATGGATTTTGAAGAAATTTCATTTCTCTTCTAAAATGACAATTTCTGTTTTAAAAATAACAAGTAAGGTAAGTTCGTAACCATTCAACAGAGGAGCCCTTTTTTTCCCTTTTACCTATTTTATTCGGAAATTCTTTTTTAAATAAAAATTAAGGCCGATAGAGAAAAGTAGAAAATTATACTGAAGAAGGGAGACACATAAAATGGATTTTCTACGATATTGCATGCAGTAGAACTCAGTTGTTACGCGCCTGGATTTTACCAGAACCGGGATTAGTTCGTAACAAACTTCAGGGATAATTAATAAGACGTTTCTTGACAAATAACAGGAATTCATTTTTAACTTTCAGCCAACATTCTCCCAGCTCTAATCGGGCAAATTCGATCTTCAATCCTGATGTTTTGTTTTAACCTCTTCTCTTTTTTATTTTGCCTGCACTCTTACCACCTGGAGAGACTTCGCGTACCCAATAGTGGTACGCGTACCACAGTTTGGGAACCGCTGCACTAAAGGGTACTATTTCTGAAAGATAAATGCTTTGAATTTAACTTTGAAAACCGTTAGGTCCCTAGGTTCCTTTGTCGGATCTTGTATGTATTTAACTTAGATTGTGTAGTAATGACTCGCACCAAGTGTTCTGGAGGGTGACCCTAAAAATCACCCCCTGTTTCCACCCTGTATTTGTGTACAGAGTTTTCTCTTAAAGTAATTTATCCCAATAATTTTTCGTTTCTCCAACTCAGACTTCGATTCGGACCTTTCTGTCTTTGTGTGCGTGAGATTGCCCACGCAGCGGCTGGCAAGAGATCGTCTGTCTGTCCGTCGGATGTACTTCCGACGTCTCTGAGCCACGTGCTGAATCAAAGGAATCATTCAATTGTCACCTTTTTAAAGAGCCGCTCATTTCCTCATCGGGAACTCCAGATGGATTTATGTGTCTTTTCCCAGATTCGTTTCTTTCTTTCGTTTCCGGTTTAGCGATCAGATAGTTATTGCGTCGGATGCTTTCTAGATCCGGATTAAAATGTAGGAAATATGTTAAATAATTCTTAAATTGTAAGCTTTCTTGTTTTTTAGCTAATTAATGATTTTTAATTGTATTTTGCAATTCTACTTGATGATGATTTCTCTCTGATTGTATGATTCTAAGTATTTTTTCCTCCCTACACTTTGTAATTCTAAGTATGTAATGATGATTTTTTCTGACATTTTATGATTCTAAGTTTTTTTTTTTGTTTTGTTTTGTTTTCCCTGACACTTTATAACTCCAATTAATGATGATTTTTATCACAGATTATAATTCTAAGCAATACTGATTTTTTTCTCAGATTCAACAATTTAAAATAATGAGGATTCTTTCTCACATCTTGTCATTTTCACCCAACATCTTATGAGTAAGGATCATTTTTAGTCACATTTTATAATTTTACGTAGTGAGGATTTTTTTCCCCATTTTGTGATTTGAAAAAATGAGATTTTTTTCTCAAATTTTTTAGGCTTAAAGTGTTATTTATTTATATATATTACACACATATTTAATGAATTTGAAACTGGCCTTTTACTCATTTTGTTGATTGGTTCAAGCCAGAATTTTGTCTATGATGTATAAGAGCTGGAGAGTATTGAAAAGAGGCTCTGCAGAGGTTCATGTTCACAATATTTTTCCAGAAAGTAACTACTCCTTCATATCTTGCCAGATACGATTCCTGAAGTTTTTACAAAATTTACTTATCCGTGTTTTCAAAGTCATGACTTTTTATAGCTTCGTCCATATAACGTCGGAACGTTGGTTATAAAACCGTTTTACCATATAAATCTCCTCTGTCAAGTCGTATACTGCCCCTTTTTCACAGGAAAAAAAAAGTTTAAAAAACGGCGTTTACTGGACGAACTGCTCTTATTTCATCATAAAAAGTATAATGTTGCTCTAGACCCCCATCACTCGAAGTTATATAGCATTCTTAAAAAAGTATCTTCATCTTCCATGTCTTGCTGCATAATAGACCTCAGTTTTTTTCTAACAGCTTTACGATCCTAGATTTTTCCCAAGCGACCTTTAAAATTGATAAGGTTCCTTTTCAAACAAGGAGTCAGCCACTAGGATTGCACATTATCCAGTTCTAAGAGTGAGCTTAAACGAAATAGTTTTTTCCTGAATGTGTGCATTAAGAACATTTTTGTTTATTTAATTTGAGCACAGTATCGTCAATATTCATCACGACAGAAATTGTCACAGATGGAAGGGCCTCAATTTCTCACGCTCTAATCTATTAGATAGATTCTAAAACAATTTTTTTTGTCTCTGGAATATGTTTTAAATAGAAAACATTTGTGGGAATTACAATCAAAGTGATCATACTTAAAATGCCTGTGAAACTGAAAAGTATTTTTGAAAATTATAGACTTTAGATGAGTTTACTCTGAATGAATTGAAGCCACGATATAAATTGAGAGGTGACGAATTCATTTTTCATTTCGTTTGTCTCTTCTAACATAATGGCATTCATTTTGTTGATTTCTCATAGGTCATATCTTAGTATCCTCGTTCGAAATTCTATGTTTCCCCTATGGTATCATTCATATGTAATCTTATAAAAACAAGAAGTTAAAAGTGATCTCATGTGTAAAGCATTCCAGGCAAGTGTGTTCCACAACAAGAGATTTAACCAATAGAATATACATAAATGCATAAATAAATTTAAAATCCCTCCATAAATACATGAAAATCCTCGGTAAATCAAACACAACTGTGTATTTGAGCATCATGTTCTCTGTGCGTGATGTATGTAATCATTTAGTTTTTGATAGGAAACTGTGTTTTGCAGCTAGAGATATAATCAACAAAATATACATAAATGCATAAATGAAATAAAAACCCCTCCATAAATAAATGAAAATCCTCGGTAAATCAAACACAACTGTGGATTTGAGAATCATGTTCACTGTGCGTGATGTATGCAGTCACATGGTTTTTTGATAGGCAATTGTTTTCTAAAGCAAGAGATTTAATCAATAGAATATACATCAATGCATAAATAAAATTAAAGTCCTTCCATAATTAATTAATAGTCATCGGTAAATTAAACACAACTGTGGATTCTAACATGTTCTCTGCGTAATGTATCTAGACATGTGACTTTTGATTAATAATGTGTTTAAATTAGAAGAAGAAAAAAAAAACGCGTTGTCGTTTTTGACAGCTGTATTAAACTAATTTTAGTGTGTACATAATATATATTGTAGACGTTACGCGCATTCCCTACTAGAATCAATGTTTATGAATATAAGGCTTTCATAGCGGGCGTCAATACCAGAATTATTTTCTTCTGTGCTTATAGACGGGGATTCTGGATCATGGCCTGTAAACCCGGAGGACAGTAATTCTGCTAAAGTGCTTATGATTTTTTATTGTTGAATGTGAATACACCGAATCCATGTACGAATAACATTTAAAGTTAAACGATTTTTCTGTAAAGAATGTCAACAAGAAATCGATTTTCCTATGGACAAGACAAGATTACCCAACAATATTGTAAAATTAGGAAACAATTTGATTTTTTTTAAAATAACCCAATTCTAATATTTACAATCTACGTAAACGGTAGAGATAACAGGAAATAAAAGCGTCATCATTTTAGCGTGGCATGAAAAAAGTAAATACAATGCCTACAATGTTTATATGCAATGGGGCCCATGACATGGTTGACGAAAACATGCTTGCCCATGTTTTCGAAAAAATACTTGAAGTTGTTTTGAGTTGTTGTTGGTGAAGAAATGTCAGAAAAGAAGAGAAATCCTAGCAAAATGTAGTTTTACAAATGCTGTGGCATTCATATGTGTTCGAGTTAGAACAATTCTTGCAAACATAAATTCATACAGATACGATAAGTAATTGACGCATACCTTTCACGATGAAAGGTTTATCGAAAATATTTTTAGCAGAAATTACACTGATTCGTACACATAAATGCTATGCAGACTACGATAATGATTTTATGCTTCGAGAAATCTTTCCATGGACTTGAAAAAACATTTACCATAGCAAAATTAAGTATCCGATCTGGCTGCCTACGTTCTCAAACAATGTCTTTTAGTTTATGAGGTAACGTTTAACAAGCTCCCAATGATGCTTTGTCTCATCCTTGCATGCATTGGCAGCTTTAAATAATTGGTTCACCTGTGAGGAAGGTACACAATTCTCCTGTCATCTGCGGCTTAATGAACTATCAACCGAATGAATTGGAGATTTTCAGCGAGATTCCTGCAAGCTCATTAGCGTTGAATGGATGGCAGCTTGCCACTCATCATTACGTCTTGTTTATAAACACGTGAAATTGTCTCTCTCTTTTTTTCATCAACTTTTGCTCTTTTATGTGGTAGCAGGTCAGGGACTCGAGAAGAAATGGAATCGTGTCAAGAGAAAGGATTCAGTGGCACACTGGCAAAGTTAAAGGAATGGATCAAAACTCAATACTATTACGTTCCTTAGGCATACGCTGTTAATTTTAAAGAAGTTGTCTGGATGTAATTTTAGATTTTTTTTTTCCTTTTTCTAATTTTGTTGGGTATTGGTCATTAACTTTTGCAGACCTAGGTCATTAAACTGGTATCCATTCTTTCAAATATGAATAGGACCCCAATCGGCGGATGCCATTGCTGCATGAGAATTTTGATGTCTAGGTAGTTTCTTCACGGGAAGGTGAAGCACCTAGACTCTGAAGATGCGAAACTGTACTAGGAGTTTAATTCATCCGAAAGTATCCAACACAAATGGATAGTCAAGGTATCTTTTATATAAATCGTACGACATGGACGCAGACGACTTTCTTTCTGCATCTTGAACATCCACCGACATGGTTGGGTTCAAACCCGCGATCTTCGGCGAACGAGCCCCGTTCCTTCGCACGAAACCACCGTGCCGGCTAACGGTAGAAAATATTAGAGTGAATTTTTTTTAGTGTTGCAAAAAATTTAAAGATATTTATGTAGCGCGAGAAAATATTCCTTTACCTCATCAAATAGCTAACGTAACGCAATTTGAGGTAACGTAAGCATTACTATTTATTTTTCTTTTCCTTTTTTTTTTCTTTTTTAGTTTTCTTAGAAAATCTTTAATCTATTAATCCTGCGTTGTTATTGTAATGAACTTGAGTACAAGGTAAATGACGAATTATATTCAAATTCATTTTCAGTATTTACTGCTTCAAATATTGCAGCTTTTTTTATGATCCTTGATCGTTGCGATTTACCCTATCCAGTGTAAGGATGGACAGAGTTACCTTTTATAACTATTTTAACATTCCTTTTTAAAAAGTAAGAGCATATCCTTTACTAATTAAAATTTATTGATAATTGACGGATTGAAAAACTATGCAAATTAAAATGTTGCCGCCGAGTAATTAGAAGACGTGTGACGTGTAAAAAAAAAAGTCCATCGAAGGGCTTCGCTGTAAAGTCTAATTGTACCGGTTGATGTAGCGATTTCCAAAAGAAATTTTGCCTCGTCATTTGAGAAACGTATTAAGAAGTGCATTTGCGGCTAAACTACTCTAAAAAGTGCTAAGTAGCGGGATATTTTCAGCTGGAGATGTTTCATTAAACGGAAATAATTGCTTAACTTGTCCAAAAGAAATCAAACATTTGAGCAAAATTCCCTGAATACGCTAAAAGACCCGCACACTTACGTGCAGTCACTTGTACGAAGCAGAAGAATGTGTCACCACATCATGACCGAAGTGCTTAACCACAGAAATTGCTAGAACGATTAGATGAGAATGATGATTAATTGTACGTAATTGTGTATAAAATGAATTTTTGTGGTTATATGCAGCTGCATAAAAATATTCGATGACTAAATCCGCCTTATTCCAGATGAGAGCCAGTGTCGAAAATATTCTAGAAATTACTGGAAGGAAACTTTATGAAACGTTTATCTGACGGCTGTACTCGTCATGGTGAGGGTGTAGAAACTTTTCTTAACTGCGCCAAAATCAACTAAAAGATGTATTGGTGCCGGAACACCGTTCCAGTACTGCTTTCCTGTTGAAAACATTTTCCTTTTTCACAAAATTTAAATTTTTTAACCGGTTTTTCATTTCGACGTCCAGAGCTCAATGTTTTTTTTAATTTATTGCTTCAGTACTTTTCATGAAACTCAAAATCTTCGTTTGCCTGCAGAAGTAAACCCTATCCTTGCAGTTCGCTATAATACAGGATGGATATAATTAAAGTTACCCTTGTTTCATGCATATGAGCTCGTTCTAAAAAAGTGTGTCATTGAAATTATGTACATGAGTCAGCTGAACTATGGGAAAAAGAAATCTGCAATACGAAACCAGCAAAAAAATAAAGACTAGTACACTTTTTTAAAACCAGGTGAGAAGGAAGCGTACGAAGAACAAAAGCAAATAAGAGACAAAACACTTTAAACACAGAATTCGTTGAATGTACAAAATTATTACTACCTCCTCTCAAGCTTCGATTTCCGAAATTGTTTCACAAGTTTTAGCTTCCAATGCAGTAAACAATGAGGATAAAGACACAATCAAAAGTGCTCAGAGAATTAAATGTTGTGAGACATGTTTTTTTCAATCTGTGAGGGAGCTGAAGGACATTTTCATAAAATACAAATTTAGAAAACATTGTACAAAAAAGGAAACCAAATTCAAGACAATCCTGTATTATGGATTATTTTCAGTAATGCAAGTTTTTATGGTTACTTGACTTGACCATGTTAGCAGACAATTGTATTCCGAATTAAGATTTTAAAATATATATATATATTCGTAACTGCTTGTTAATTCCATTAATTATTAATAATGGTTTAACTGAATTAAAAAAATTAAAACTGAATAAACTTATTTTTCAAATTATTAAATGTTACTGGGAATTATACTCTCCAAGTCTATGCTATTTGATTGACAAATGCGCATGAGTAAGTGCCGCCGAAGAGAATTTGAACAAAAAGGAAAACAGAAGAAAAGAAAACTGAGTTAAACTTCTACGAGTATGTGAGAAAATTTTAAGTTGTGTTCTATTTTCACCATCATTTTTGAAAACACAATGCTGATTCTATTTTGTTTATTTATCACAAAAAACATGGAATTCTTATTTTTAGTTCTGTAAAAGAAGCTTAGTCAGTGCCTGGTGAAAAAATGTTCATTTTAGATTTTTTTTAAAAAACAATTTTGCAAGTAGGCAGTTTTTTGTGGCAGCAACAGACAATAAGACTTGCGTAACTTAAGGTTTCAAACATTCGAAATCACTGTGACTGAAACTGTTTCTGACTTCAAGGACGATAACAAAGCGCCTGACGATGACACCTGCTGCTTTGACAAGTTTTCGACCATATTTCTTAATTATGTTAATATTCTTGAAGTGGACGAGGAAAACCCAGGTTGACATTTTTGTGTTTAAATTCTGTTCACACGTGTCTTCATGAATTCCTCCAGGCTTGAAATCGTGTCTGACTAAACACAAGGCAAAAGGGCGAATCGGAATATTTCCCAAAAATTGAGCTTACGGATTTAAATGGAATGGTATACATATCTTTAATATAAGTAAATGCATAAACTTTCTCTATCAGAAGCGTAACTAGTTTATAAACAGGGGTTCCTTTGACAAGGAAATGGTTAATTGATGTTTGTGTGAGTCATATTCCAACTTTACCATTTCAAGATTGCTTTTTTGCTTGCCGATAAATGTAGCGTCCGAAAAAAAAAAGAATTTCAATGCACTTATATATTAAAAGGAAATTTTTTTTCTTGTATAATGAAAGTATTATTGTAGATGGTTTATATGGCAGGCTTTTAACCGCGGTATGGTTTAAAGTTTAAACGGTAGGCTTCGTTTAAGGTTACCAAGGTATGGTTTAAATGGTAGGACTCCGTAGATTTACTTCACCATATACGTATATAGCTCAAGCTACGTTTCTGTTTTCAAATATCGAAATTTATGATTGCAATTATCGAATCTACGTATGTGTATATTTTTCATTTAACAGTTGTATTTTTCTTATGCAAAAAAAAAAAAAAAAAAAACAGACGGAAAACACACACAAACCCTTGTATTTTATTAATGTCATTTACTTTTGTAATTGATGCATTTTACGCATTAATTGAGTTCGTCTTTAAATTTCCTCAGATTTTTTTTTCCGTCGCTTTTCTCCACTGTCTGGTTCGATTTTTTTCAGTTAATTGATATGTATCAGGGCTCCCACGGCTGCGCCAATTGCGCAAAACTGCGCCAAAACGATTTCTCTGCTACATGCTGCTACAAAATGCGTTTTTTTGGAAAATTTGCGCCAAATCGCGATTTTCGGGGAAAAAATCGAAAAAATTTTAGATATATTGTTTTCCACCTTAAAATCGGCATCATTCGTTACATTTTTCCTTTAGTCAACTAATTTTTTACCTTTGAAGCAGTTTATTAGTGAATATTAGCTCTACCCTCTCTTAAGAACATCAAGTGTGGATGAGAAAATTGAGCAGAATGAGTGATGTATCCCATGCTTGTAGAAGAAACAGTGAGACGATTTCTAATATTTTGTAGTATTATAGAGAGTAAAATAATTCTTCTTATCACTAGTTATGTTGAACATTTTATTTAGTAAATTTTTATTGAAATAGATAAAAAAAGTTTAAAATTTCATTGAGCGTGGAAAAAATAAACTTGGCGTTTTTCCTCAGTGCACTTTGTATTTTCTATTCTAATGTTTAGGAAATACTAATCAATGTGAAAAATCAATAACAGAACATATGTTAAAAATATTATTGCTCCATTATAACAATTCGTAAAAATTCCTTAAGCCTACTTTCCACGTGCAAGCAAAGGAGTGCATACGCTCTACAATCTTTTTGCGTCCGCTACAAAAATCGGATTTTTTTCATTTCAACTATTTATAATGTTTCTTCTCGAAGTAAATAAATAAAATGTATTTTTATTTTATATAAAAACATTGTTTCAAAATATAGATTTGTTCCCGAAAGTGTTTAGAGATAGACTTTTAAACGCTGTAAAATTAAACATTGAATTGCAGCTTTTTTTTCTTTTCTCATTACTCTTTAAGCTCTATAATCTATATCATATAACCACAAGCAATTAAAAAAGATAAATATAAAGAATAAAATAAGTAAAAAATTAGTTAAGTTAGAAAATCATTAAAAAGAGCATGTATGTCTTAATGAATTGATTATCTTTAGCAAATATGTTAAGCAATATTAGTAGAAGAAATAGAAATTTTGTTGTGGATGAACGACCTCATAAAAGTACTCTTGCTTAAAGTTTCAATTTTTTAACTAAATTTGAAAGTTATGAAATTATCATGCATTTCCTCGTTCTTTTATTTCAATTTAGTTTCTTTCAGCATCCGATTGCTGTAACCCTAGGACTCTTAAAATTTAATTGTAACTATTACACAATTTTTGAAAGATGTAAAGATAAATTGTTAGAAGAAAAAATCATTAGACATTAAATTATCAACCTATAATAAGAAATACATTTTGCCTTTCTATTATAGAACTGAAAAACATAATTTGGTTCTTGAATTTTCTTGCTGCAAAATTATGAAACCCAGCAATTTACTTTTGGTGCCATTAATTACTTCCAAAGCATCTAAGTGAGCATTTAGGATTGAAATTTAAAGGAATATTTCTTAATCAGAAAAATAATAAATATTACTGCAGGTAGAAAATAGGATCAAGTTCAAATATATTTTTTGACAAAATATGAAATTATACTTAATTCATTCAAAATTTTACTGTTACTATAATCACAATGGTTATACCTAAGTAAGTAACATTTAAAAAACAAATTTTAATGAATGGTAAATAGTTTTAAATAGTTTAACCTTTCATATTAGTTAGTTTTTGCTTATTTTCTTGTAAGAATAGTGTTTTAGCTATTAAACAAAAAAGAGAGAATGTAATGATTTTTGAAAAGAAGAAAATTTTAAGCTTTCTTCCAGCTATTCTTATTCATTAGAAGAAGAAAAAAAAAGCAACCGAACATTTTTCAAAAATAATCTGTTTCTTGAGAAAAGTATTGAAAAACACCTTTATAAGGGTTATAGGTTTAATTAGTCTTACTTTTTTAATAGGTTATGAATAATTTCTTATAAGTTTTTGAAATATTCTAATTCAGTTTTTGAAGGATGACTGACATTTACATTTCCTATCATTTTGAAGACTTGAAACTGCTCTTACACTTGATGTATGAAAATGACATTGCTTTAAAACAGCCATTGAATATTTAAAATATAAAGAAAAAAATCCTCCAAAAATGGTACAAATTTGATATTTTCGGCTCCTAAACTGATACAAAAGTCGATTTCTTTTGCTCCAAACTGATACAAAATTTAAATTCTTCTGCTCCAAGCTGATACAAAAAGGACATTGTACCTGCTCCAAGAGCTGCTACAAATTGTGTTAAGGCGGTGGGAGCCCTGTATGTATTTGTTGGATATTAGCAACATGTACTGTGTTTTGTCTCATACAGAAGCGCTAATAGCCGTTAACTTGGTTAAAAGGAGCTTTTAAACAACATGTGTGAATTAAAAAATCAGAAACAAAAAAGTTTAACGTGAAAAGGAATTTACTCAAATTCAAAAGAAATTAATTAATTCTCAGATTGCCGTAAAATCAAAAGATGTTCTTTGTTCATGCGCCCATGCTTCTATATGAGTATTATGAAGTTTTGAAAACATTTTAAAAATTTCTTTTAGTATGCATTTTGAAGAATTTCACATTGCAATTTCTTTCACTATGATGGACGAATTAAGGAAATGTATTGCCAAACTCCCAGAAAGAAAAGGGATATGTTTTTACTGGCTGTGCATTTAGCCAAGAGATGTGGGATTTGGGTTCAAGTTAATCATTTCTAAGAGCACGTTCTGGAGAAATTTCTGTTCGCTTTCAGTGAGAGTTGAACGCAAGAAAAGATGGCGAAGAGTATAACTTTTGTCTATATTTAATGAAAAATCTGAAATTACTTTCTGATTTAATACGTATTAGAGCAATTATCATACCGCTTCATACAATAATATTGTCGCGTATTCGGAGTATACGTCGCGTTCGGAGTGTTGCTTTTCCGAAGGTGTTATAATTTCTATGAATCTTACTAGGACTGGAGTTTATAAAACTATGACTTTTAACATTCTAATTCGTGGCAAGTTGAGCAAATTGGCTGTCGTTTGTGCCAATTCCAGCCGCAGCTACTCTTCAGGAATCTGAATGTGTCGGGGCGAGAAAGAATAACTCTCGTATCAAGTGGTCATTAGAGGCTGGGACCGGCCTTTGAAAAAACACCCACCCGAGGCCTTCTGTCCACGAAGGACAATTGCATCTGATGATCGCGACGCCCACGAATCTCCAATTGGCCCCTGCACCTACGCACCATACCTAAATGGATCGTAAAAGATGATCATTTCTTGTTGCAGACACGCAAATTTAGAAAAAGGAATTCGCAGGAGTAAAGTTTGTCTCTTTTTATCTTCTAGTCTTTGTGCGTTTATTATTTGCGCGTTACGTTTTTTTTTCTTTTTACTAACAATGAAAAAATTAATCTACTGTAGAATTACACCGATTTCCAATTATTGCAAACTCAACTTATTGAGAATTTGTTTACTTTGTTAGAATGACATCTACTCCGTCTATCTGTAATGCCTGGACGTTGGAGGTATAACAGATCATTTTAGTTTAACTGAATTAACTTCCGTTGACTACGAAGTGTTAACAAATTCTACATGAAGCTAAGATATGTAAAAGTATTCGAAATTAGGGAATAAATGGCAAAATGTTGATTCAAAGCTGGGTTGTTACCTGTTTCGCAACACGGTTAGTTAATCTCAGGCTGTGAACTACTACACTACACAACAAACAGTTAATCAGAAGTGAAAAATAAAAAAACATTGAAGCCATTTATACCCCGTCGTGCGCCACTGTTCCTATATTTTCATTAGAATTGAATTAAAATTTTCAAAATTTTTTTTCCGCCTTAAAATAAATTTGGGGTGATAATGACATATCGGAAGACGACTTTTCACCTGCAATTTTTTTCAAAAGAATCAATTAGGAAGTTGAATAAAAATTACATGTTTTTACTATTAAATAAGAATAGTATAAATAAAATCAATGCATCAGACAAATAATATGATTTTTTGAATCTACTTGCCTGATTTTGTTTACTGATATTGTTTCGATTATTAGCAATATTTTGTTACTCTTGGTTTGAATGTATTAAAATTTGATGCTTATGAAATTGAGAGAATAAATTGTCTGTTTCGTTTTTAGAGTCATAATATTTATAAGTGAAATAAAATAAATACATAAATAAATTGAAACCCCTTAAGAAATATGTAGCAAATGCGATGTTTGTACAAGGAAAATGAAAATAAACTCGTTTAATTCAAGACGAACTTTTTGTTAAATGTTTCGCAATTTTTTCTCAAGGTACTACCTATTTTACAACTGAACTTTTCAGGAATTTATCTCCGTATCATAGGTTTTTAAAAAATGTAAAAGTTCTCGTAAACTTTCCGAACAGCAGTAATTTTTGGTTTTTGGTTTTGAACTTTGGAGATTGACACTATAAATTTTCAGAATTTTTTTTTTATTATAATTATCATTAATATCGCATTCTTCATTCAAAAGCTATTCTTTTTCTATATTTATATAGAAGTTAAATTTTTATAATAAACTTGTTATTATTAAACTATGCTGTAATGTCGGCCAGATAATTTAAGTGTGACCTATAAACGTAGTTTAGCTGTTTGTTTTCCTATATTTAGCCTCATTGGCCGCACCTCTTCACTTCCTTTCCCCTTCCTTTCTTTCTTCACTTCAAAATCACTAATCTTGTCACTACTTTGCTCTGCTTTTTATAAAGCAATGTGACATTGATATTTGTCCTTGATTTTTAAAATCTTTATTATTCATGTATTTCAAATTGTTCACTGAAACACATAATTTCCTTCGCAATCTTCATGAGATTCAGAATTAAAGAAAACAATTTCTGCATAACTACCATCCTCACTGAACATGGTAGTTATGCATGGTCTCGTTATTTGTCTCTCGTACGAAGGCGTTTCGCAATTGTATTTTGAAAAAAATATCTTTTGATTACAAATAATGATTATGTTTAACTTCTGTAATTCAAATAAAGTATTTTTCATTACGTTGAATAGTTCGTGCGTCGTTGTTAAAACATGCGTTGTACGTATCTCTTTCTTCCACTAAAGAGCAGGTATCACAAAACTAGAATGTCTGCAATTTTCATTTCATATTCATTTTTTAACGTGTTGTTTTTCTAAAATTCTACAATCATCTTAACTAATGGCAATTTCTTATGATACAATACTTTACGTTTTTTTTATGATGTTGTATATTTTCGATTCATGGAAGCAGCCCTTTTACTAATGGTGCCAGCATCTTTTATTTAGTGCGTCGTCTTTTTAAAATGCAGTTTGTGGTCTTTTGAGCAATTAACTTAAATGCACTTAATGGTCCCGTAACTTTTGTTTATTACAGTATTAAAATTAATTTTATTTCTCTACATTAAGCTGAAGAATAAGACTTAAATGCTTCAATGGATTTCGGTAGTGTTTCTGAAGAAGTCTGTGATGATGAATTGTGGACAAGTGCCAAAAGTACTTTTTTTTTTTTTTTGCTTTTCATTCCTTCATCAAGAACTTATTAACGATCTATTTTCAAGCGGCTTAATATTTGATGCGCATTTTATTTCTGTTGATCAGATGTCCCCATTTATATTTTTAGGAGGAAATTGAAACTATTATTTAAGTTAAAATTAACTACGTGTTTGTTGATCTGTTTCATTCAGGAAAATTTTCATATCAGGAAACACACAGCGAAAATTATTAGTCATTATATTCTAACTTCAATGTTGAGTTTTGCCTTAAAAAAATAGTAATAACATTCTTTCACTCATTCATTTATTTAGAAATATCCTTAAAAATCTCGATCAAAAAATTTCACAGGGAAATAGGCTCGTTTAGTTCTGTTTTGACTTCTTATCTGTGTATCGCTCCCCGGCAAGAAAAGTGACACAACTCAAAAACGAAACACCTTTGCAAAATGAGATTCATTTTTCCTGTTTTCATATTCTTTAATAGAAAATTGCCTGATAGCTCTTTATATTATACACTCTTGTATGTCACTTTTCGAAAGAAGAATATGAAATCTGGAGAAGCAACAAATCCCGTTTTGCAAAGGTGTTTCGTTTTTGAATTGTGTCACTTTTCTTGCCGGGGTGCGATACGTTCTACGCCGTAAGAACCTTCCGATAAAGTTTTTCAAGCAGAATCGGTATATTAGATCAGGATTTATATAGGACTGAAATTTTCCCGCGGCGCTAAATGTTAAATTTATTTTGAACTGTTCAAAATTGAGCAAAAAATATTGAGGTCCAAAAATATTTCACTTCGACAGCTACTTCGAATAAGCTTGTTCAAAGGAACTTGGATTTTATATCCAGAATATGTAAATTGGCTTCATACTTCCCGTCAACCGCTAATGTTAAGATTTCATAATTGAACGAAAAATTGTTCAAATCAAAAAATCAAATATAGAAACGAGATGTCCTCGCCGAGATCTTTCGAATGCAAAAAAAAAAAAACTTTTGAGTCAAACAATTTTTTCAGAAGTTATTGGAGAGGAGGGGGGGGGGGGATTAGACGGACTGACACACATTTTACCCATCCCAAAACCCTACTTTCAAATTTTTTAATTCTCAACCTTTATTTTACTTCTCTTATTTTTGACTTTTCTTTATTTTTATGTGATGTTAAACATGTGAGCCAATAAAAACCATTTATCACTTTTGAATACATTGTATCTCGAAGCAGTCATTAAGTCATGAAAACGCTCTTTTTGTTCTGCATTGCATCTTGTTTACCAGCGACAGTTCGCCTGTTAACTCAATTATCGCGGAGGGATATCGTATGGTTAAAGGCCAACCCTTTGCATCCACCCTCTTCCAAAGCTCTGGCGTTGACGGATGAGTGGGGTGACGGATGGCGGGAACTCGTTGACCCCTTCTGACGTTCCATTGTGCGAGCGGCATGGCGCAACAAGATGAATGGAACGGATAAGTGAAAAGAAAGGAATCAAGGGGAAAGCAGCTGACCTTTGGCTCTACTCTTACTAAATAAGTCAACAGGTTCGTTTTGTAGGTGGGTGTGAGTTTGATAGCTTCAAGAAAAGCTGATTCTTGTTCTAGGGAAACTCAGTTTATTGTTGAGAAAAAATATTTTGTCTGAATTTTTCATGAGGGACAATAGGTCTTCATTCCAGCCTACGTAGACAATCTGCATTCCAATTTTTCAAAATTCCTGGAGATGGGAAAGAAGACGGAGAAGCGTGAGTGTTCTGAGGAAGAGCAATAATCTCCGCCTTCAATTATTTTATTTATTTACTCAATTATGTATTTTTATGTTTCACTTAAAAGTCAAATATTTTGAAAAATATGTGCGGCTTTTCGCAAAAAATAGCTAATGAAAAAAATCTTTTGCCTTGTAATCTGTTGCTTTTTAATGTTTCAGTCCAGATAATTAATCAAGTGTAGTTGTTATTCGTTTTCGGTAGTTATACGTGTTGTGTGGCTGTTGCCATGGTGCACGTTGCACTTTTTTTAAATATAAAAAAAAAAAGTCCAAGTCTTTTTGTTTAAAAAAATGACGAATTTAAGCAAAGATTTGATGTAATCTTTTGGTAAAGCAATTTTCCCTTGAATTTCTCCCCAAAAAATTTTGAGCCAAATGGTTTACGAATTATTATGAAATCGAATTATTTTAAAAGAGAAGATACAATAGTAGATCATTTCTTATTTAATTAAAATAAGAGTAAAAAGCATCATTAGACAACATTTTCTAAAGACAACATCTGGAGTAATTGACAACATTCGACATTTGCGACAATAGATGCAAAAGTTTCAACATTTATATTCCTTCCACAAGCATCGTTCCCAAAATGTGGTGAACACAACTCCTCCATGGAAAAATCTAGCTAGTCAAATGAGCAGTTTGGACAAATGTAAAATGAATCGAGCTAAGCCAGGGAATTTAGCAACAATTAGCAATACAAAGTTACCTCTTCTAAATAACTTGGAAGTGTGAAACAAACTTAATCTCTTGCAAAAGTAAAAAAAAAAAAATAATAATAATAATAAAAAAAATGGAATGATACAATGTGTTTTTTTATCAAAATATGCTCAATGTGATGAGGTGTTTCGAATGATACAATGTGGATGTGCGAATTTTTTTCGCCTCTCTACTAGGAAATTTAGGTGAAAATTTAGCTTACATTTATTGCAGATTTTTTTAAAAATCCGCTTCGTGTTGCAGGCCTGTCCAACGTATTTTTCTACTAAATTTCAAGACTAGGTACTATAGGGTCTTCTGGGCATCGAGCGCAGAAAAATAGACATGGTCTGCTTTACATATATAGATCGCAGAAAACGATTGATCTCTCGGGGGCAAAAAACTTGTTACATCATTCGCATTTTGTGGTTAAATTTAAAATATGAATCGAACCTTTTCTCCACAATGTAAAGCAACGTTAAAATACAACGAAAAGAGTGAAAAGAAAATTGATAAGAAAACAGATCAAGTATATCAAAAAGTAACTAGCCGTTCGAATTTTTCTGTCGATTTTCATCTTTTTTTTTTTTTTTTTTTGTAATTTATTATTTTATTTACTTTTATGATTCTAAAATAGGAAAAAATGAATAAGTAAATTACCGTTTTAGTACAAATATTTTTCTTTTTCATATTTCTTAAAAAACTGAACAGGTAATACCCATTTCGCTGAAATCGCTGGTACGTTTTTGCAGCCCTGAGCTCGTCTGTGTCACGCGTATTAAATCGGCACGCTCATAAACAATCAAACAAAGAAAATTCTCACTTCACTCTCTTCCGTAGATTTTGAGAGTTTTTTTTTTTTTTTTTTTCTAAGACAAATGTTTATGTTGGTTTGACTTATGTTCACGAATTTCTTATCCTAAAGCGAAATAAAAAGCGGGAGGGGGGGGGGGGGCGGAGCGTGCACACAAACACTTATAAAAAAGATAACGCCACATTGTTACATTTATCGTAAAATTAGCTACACCGATCAAATCTAAATCAGTTCGGGACTCTGTTTTTTTCTTCTGATGTGTTCAAAGGTTCTTTGCTCTGTTGAAGTTCAAAGCCGCGCGTGAGAACGTTACGCCAATTCCTGAATCTTAGAACCGGCGACATAAACGAGAACTGCAGATTCACGCATCACATTCTGTACGTCACATTTAGAAGCCATAACAACCGATCTCAGTCGCCGGTGTTCTTTATTTCAATTTTAACGGAGGTATTGAGAGCAGCGTTTGAAGTACTTTGTATGCCTGCGCAAGCGATTAATAAATCTTAATCACGGTAGTACATTATAAAGCGCCGCTTGTGGACTTGAGTAGCGGCGGCGATCGGATGCCGCAATACGGAAACCCTAAAAATCTCCCTACTGATATGGTTCATATTTTTACTATAGTAATAATTTTCAAAATGCATCATTTATACCTAGCTTTAAAATTATGTATTTTCTACATTATGCTAAATGATTAAAATATTTTTAATTAAAATATATTTTTGCCTTGATAACCCATAGTTTCTGAAATGGGTTAGCGGAGGGAAATTCTTTCTCCTTGATATTTCCCTTCATAAATTTCGTTGAGAAAATAAAAAAATTTTGAAGAATGGCACTTTTTTTTTCTTTTTTTTTTACTGTTATTGAGGATCCTTCTAGGAACATTTTTAGCGTACTAAAAACAAAGTATTCAAGTTAAAATAAAACATAATGAGATTACTTATTATGAAGCTAAAGGTATTAGTAAAGTAAAACATTAAAAATTTAGTGCTGTACATGGTATGTTTAGGGCTTACTGTAGTACTTACTATAGTACTTACTACATGGTAAACTAGAGAGTTAAGTAATGTGCACGAAATTCGGTCAGTTACTAGTATCATCAGAGCGAATATTTTCACCAGAATGTAGTCATTATTCACTTTTTTACCCAGTTGTATAGCAAATGACGTTTTTGCACAAGTAAGTACAAAGCATTTTTTTTTCGCGTATATTTTTTGAGACTTATTTAAAATAAGAGTTTTATTTGTCCTGCCTCAGGACGGTTGTTCCTACTCAAAGGGATAATGTAAAGAGATGTTAGAACTGAAGGTAAAGGGGGAACGCAAATGACGATCGATTAATTATTGCAAAATAAGACTTAAAATATAACGTGATTTTATAATTATAATGTGAATTGAGCACTTAAAATGAAATAAATGTTTTAATAAAATTGGATCATCCATTGAAAGAGTTTGATGACCACAATTATTAGATGGACACTTAATGACCATAGTTTTCAGATGAATACAGAGACGCCGTGTTTTGAAAATCTCAGAGGGGTGAGGGGAAAGCTTTCCAGGCTTTATCCGAAAATTGAGACGATACTTGCAACACGAAGGCAAAATTTAAAAAATATGTCACCTTAACATCACTTTAATAAATTTTTATAATTTCTGTGATGATTATAGAATATATTAATTTATAATACTGACGGCCCCGCTTAAAGAAATACCGTCGGTTCCAGCATATTTTATTTGATTAAGCGGGGTATTCGATTATGCGGGGAAACTTTCTTTACCTTACAGAATTGATAATATTTCCTCGAAACGTAATAATAAATCAGTATATCTAATTGAAAGAAGTTATTAATGTTATAGTTTAAAAGTTTTTTAAAATAAAGTAAATAAAAACAAAATAATTAAATGCATTATTATATATTTTTAAGTACAAATTAAAATGATGAAAAGTAAGGTGTTGCTGAAAGATCAACTTGAAAATTCAAAAATTGTTCTTATTTATTTATTTATTTTTGAAATTTAATCAATTTTTTATCGAAAATATTTTAAAAGCAGAACAGTATTATTGGATTATCCGCGGAAATTATTCGATTAAACGGGGATCTTTAACATTGCGTCAATGGGGAAATATTCGGTTCCGGAAGGTTTTATTCTTATAAGCGGGGTATTCCTTTATCCGTTACCCGATTAAGCGAGTCTGACAGTATAATTTTTGCGTAATAATTGGTAATTGTACTCAAAATAAGAAAGAAAATGACTATTAAAAAATTGTTCTAGCTTTTCGTTTCTTAATATAAGCTGTTTTCCGTTTGAGTTGTTTTTTAGCTCATCTTCAAACCGCTCATATAATTTTAAGAAAATGTCCGTAATTTTATTAAATTTCGATAATCATCGATTCCGCATAGTTAAATTATGCGGAAAAAGATTTTTTTTTTATCTGGCCGTATTTGTAGTTCATTTGATGCAATCGATGTATTTATTTCCTCGTGCACCGGATTGTAGAAAGTTGGCAAAATTTTCTTCCGTGAGTATCTGTTCTTTATCTCTTTTATAGGGGCGCAACTCGTAAATACCACTTAGGGCGTCCACACTACTGGACTTGGTCCTACCTGTCGGAACAAATAACAAAGTAATAAAACATCGATAGTAATGATTTAAAATTTTATTATTTTACTCATGTGTCCATTTTCTCACATCAAAGTTTCATCGGCGATAAAGCAGCGGTCGCTCTAGGATGTGAAAGAGCGAAAGCCGAAAAGATACGCGTTACTAAAACAAAGCACCATTCACTTTTTTAGGGTGCCGAAGAAAAGAGAGCCGCAGATTTTTTTTTTCCAGCACCCTGTGACACAGATGTTATTCCCGCCTTTTCATGTTGCTCAATCTTGATCGTCTGCTGACGGATGCACGTCACTAGCGCATAAATCGCTTCATTCAATGCATTTTTTTTCTGCTCCTTCGTTCTATACGAAACGAGTTCAAATGATTGTCAATTATCCGTAATGGCTGTCGACGGAGAATGGTGGAAAAAAAAAAAAACTGGGCTGAGTAGCAGTAATAACTTATACTAATCGAGTGAATAACCGATTATTTAGATTGCCCGATAAGTGGAGTTCTGTTATTCTGTGAAACAAGTTCGCTATTTTAAAAATACTACTTCCAAGTGTTGTTACATTTATCCTCATTTTCCTAAAGTCACTTGTCATAAATCATAAAATATTTTACAATTTCAGACTGAATTTTTCTCGCATTGACTCGGAAACAACGGCTGAACAAAATCGCACAACTGATTTGCAGATTTTGGTGCTGATTACGAAGCTGAAAAAATGATGGTTGCCAACTTAAAATTTAAAATTGATGCTTATTACATCAGAAACATTTATAAATGAAATTTCGTAGACTAAAAATATTCCCAATAAGTTAACATAGTTCGTGTGTCTGTAAGTATAACTATTATAGGTTGTAATTCTCTTTGAAATGCCTCATATCTTCTTTACCTAACAATTTGCCTTTTTTATGATTTCTTCTTCTTTCTCTTTTTATATTGCTTTAAATTTTGTGAATTTATCAACTTTATCTTTTGAACCAGCTGCACCGTACTAATAAATGTTTTTGTACTCGACAATCAAACAGATTTCAGATTGTGTTTATGCGCAACTTTAAAGGAATCGTACGTACTTTTCTCCTGCAACCTCCTACCCTGTTAGCACTAGGACTTCGGGATGTCCTCTCCCGGTCGCGTGGGGTGTTAGTGGGGTCCACGGATTTTACATGTACGTATCCCCAAGTGTACATGGTGGGTCTTCAGCGGATATCGAACACGCGACCTTCCGATTGGAAGTACGACATCCTGACCAATAGGCTACCACGGCCTTGAGTCGTACGTATTGGGTCAGACACGATAGACGCACTCTTGACCTCCAGGGGTTGCTGTTGCTCTCTTTTTAGCGGCCCTGTGTGATTAAAAATGTGGGGGCAATATCCGATTAAATTAATGCTGGAGATACATATGAAAAAAAACGACGAAACGTTTCATTAGACGAGAAATACTTGTTCATACTTCTTCCATTTGCATAAAGAAATTCGGTATTATAAAAACGAAACATATAGGTTTCATTTTCTGGCTGAATTTAGATCTATACATAATGAAATTAAAAAAGGAAAACTGGATTACTTTTTGATTATGTTGGAAAACTTGCGATTATTACTCCTGATTCATAATTTTTTCTTATGTAGTTGACTCTATTTTTATTGTCTGTTTCATTGAGGAGTAAATTTAAAGAACACAACCTATTGTTTAGAACACATTCAGTTCTTTTCGCTTTTGGCAAACATCCAAACTGAGTCACGAGAAAAGCTTCACATTTATTAAATAAATTAAATCAACTCCGTCTTTTTCTCTCAAAATTTTTACCTTTTTCTGTAATAATTCAGTGATATGAACACAATATTAAACATATAATTTTATGAATGAAAAACTCCCGTGCCCACACGGATTTATACAGCCAACTCCTGTCATTACAGGTTTGTGTAACAAATTATTTTATGCTGCGGGAATTTTTGTTTGTTTATTTATTTTATTTCCTTCCTATCTACACTATTATTCTCATCACAGATAATTGTAAAGGAGCCAGCTCAGAACAAATCAAATGCTCGGTGCAATTACGCAAAATTGTTTTCTCTTGATAGCAGACTCACATTTGCTGAGGAAATAATACCATTAATCTTTATATTCTTCATTTAGTGCGGGTATCCAGCTATTTGTTGCTTTAAAAAGTAAACGACTACACTAATTTTAAGAGAAGTAGAACTGTGTACGCTTTTATCTATCCGACACTACACTCGAGTAACGAAGGGAAAAAATTCGAAAACATTTCTATAAAGTGATTAACGGCACTGAGTAAAAAAAAAAAAAGCCGTCAGAGTGGAGGGGGAAGTCGTAGTTTCAGAAATAAAATGTTTTATGATTCTGAATCTCAAGTGATGAACATTACTCGACGACAAATTACCGGCATTTCCCCTGGTTTTCGTAAGAGCTCAAGTCAACAAACATACTGGCCTTGATGGAAGCTGCAATCGCTAACGACATGTTTGTTTAGGTTATTAGCAAAGTCGCTTGAGATTGGAAATATTTTTCTGTGCAGGACTGTAGGAGGTTAGAAGTAAAAATATATATATGTGTTTTCAAAGAACTGTTTTGTTAGAACTACAATTTTCAGAAGAAATGAGATTTTTTGTTTCACTGAATTGAATATCACTACATAAACTCTGCAAAGAATAGCTATTTTAAAGATAAAAATTACAAATTTTCCAAGTGTCCGGTATATGCTGATAAAAGAATAAAATAATATTTATTTACTCCTTTCTACGCGAATGTAATGTGTGTACTCAATTTCAAAAAGTCACCTTAAAATTGTTTCGTGCAGTTGTGTAAATCTTTGCGAACTCGATCATTATCATATTCATGGCTCAGTTTCGATTCGTTAATCACAAAACGCATTGAAACGAATTCTCTTCTTATGTAGTTTATAATATCAAACTTTCAACAAATGATGTTAATCTCCACTTCGTTCAATCTGATGATTTGAAGTTATTATTGTCTTTTAATGTACAATGGATAACTTTTTGTTAGAGCATGATGTCTTTATCAAGAGAGGAATCTTTTTGGAATTTCAAAAATGATTCGAGCATTTTCTTAATACGAAAAACTTAAAAGTGCCATTTAAATTTAACCCTTTATCTGCCGACGGTACTTATAAGTACCATTCTCTATAAATTCCATCCCAGCAACCATTTTTACCAATATTTTGATGGTACTTTGCCAGAACAGTCTTTAAATTCCCCTTTTTCAGAATACATATCAGCAAGGGTTCTATAAAGAATATTTTAGCGAGAAAAGGAACATAGATAGTTTTGAAACTGATGCTGTGTTTTGAACTTTCATTTTGTTCGGATTTCTCCCTTAGAGTTTCGCTCCAGAAAAACAGTAAAATTCAGGAATCAAGTCACAGATTTTTTTAATGTGTTAGTTAAGAACTTAGAAAACTATTTGACGAAATATTAAAAGTGTATGTAATTAATTTCACAGGGTAAATACTCTGTGGCATTTATTAGCTGTAAAGAAATAAATACTTATAGACTGAGCATTTTATTTATGTAAATCCCTTAATTTTCAGTGTAAATACTTAGACAAACTATTTCTGTAAAAAAAATTACCACACATCATAACGCAGTAGATAAAGGATTAAAAAAAAGAACCTCGAAACCAGTCAAATTGATTGCGTTGTAGCTTTTGATTCGTGGTAAAAATAGGTTAAAAATCGGTTGTACAGATTGTTATGATCGTAAAAAGCAACTTGATAAAAATTTTACTTCTGTTTTGATATTTTACGGCAGAACTATTCAGATGCCGCATTCTTTTCAGTTTTGCGAAAAGAGTATGAAATTGGTCCCGTAAAATTATCTACTCTTTGGATCTGAATTTCATCTAATAACTGCAAAAAAGTCATTATGCACACAGTGTGGTTGATGCATGGCCGGCCTTCGGGATGAAAGTTATTCCGATTGCCACCGTTATCAATCTCTATTTATTTGACACCAGATATGAAATCTACATTTAATCATAAGTTGTGGTAATAGGAAACGTGCTAATGAATAGGCATGGATTGAGGTCTATATTATTCAGACAGTCGATATTTAAGGTTGGATCCAGTTGGAAGATTTGCATAACGAGTTTATATCATTTCAAATATGCAGTTAAGAAATACCCGATACAGACTTCTGATATTTTTAATCTTGAAAGTAGAGCGTAAACAAACCTTGTTGAGGGTTTTTTGACTTAAAAAGAAAGAAAGAAAGACTAGCTTTATGGCGGCCTCCAAATTTAAAACGTGTAAGTGTGAAATATGAAAGTTCATGATTTTATAATGTGGTTGTTTATAGGGGAACTTTTATTTTATGCATTTCCTTGGGCGGTCCTTTTTTCCAGGTTAGTGTTCAAAAGTAAAAGAGGAAAGAAACAAAGAAAGAAAGGAAGGAAAAAAAAAAAAAAACTGACGAGTTCTGTAAGAGTATTAACATCTATCATACGCTAAGTTATTCTGAAAATGCATTTCGCAATCAATGAGTGTGGTTGTCGTTTACCTTCTTAATACGTTATCATGTGAGATATGCAATTGCATGTTCATTAACTTCTCAATACAATAAAATATACCCTCACTTTTTTTTCATTCATTTATTTTTATATTAAGAGTCAACAGGACAGACTGTACAAGAAAAAAAATCTCATAGGTTGATTAAATATAGGCTATGATGAAATCCGCATGCCTTTCAAAAATTGTCTAGAAATAAACTGAAATATCTTTTAGGACAAAAAAAAAAAAAAATCATTTGTTACGCTAAACATATTTCAGTACTATAAAACGTTTCTTTCAGTTTAACAAATAGAAAGGTAACTCAACATAATGGAATAATAAAACTACTCCTAACGGACACCCCTCAAATACTGACACCTCTCTTAGGCGGACAGTTTTTAATTTCCAGTGAGCAAACATTCATCCTAAAAAAGCTTTTGCGGACACCTCTCTGTTACTCACAAATATTTTTGTCCCTCTGGTGTCCGCTGTCGAGGAGTGTTTTTTCTGACAATTTTTATTTCCCTTCGAACGTTCAATGTTGTTAAGATTAAAAACTGTAGCCACAATACAGGACAGGATCTTCTCTTTCCTCGCAAGCTGCAACTGTTATTGTTATCTTTCTTCGACACTGCTCTGTCAAAACAGCAAGCGCTTAACATTTCTAACGGATGCACGCTCTTCCTCCCCTTCCTCTTCATAGAAAGGTTAGAGAAACTGAAACTTTGTCTCCGAAGGAAATCTTCATCCACAAAGTATTAGGTTTCGTTTTCTACTCGAGGTAACCCGTTAAATTTCTCTCTTCAAATAACTGCTAGTCTAGACGCCTTCGGTTAGTCACTCCAGTATTTTGAGACACGACCTCCCAGAATGAGGAAAGACCCACTCCTAAAACTGAACGAGTTTTGTCTGATAAGGTTCGAGAACCCCCAAGTGGTCTACGAGCTTAAGGGTCGGAAAGGATTCTCGGTGTTATTAGAGGGCCCGCGGGATCAGCTGTTTTCCTGAAGCTGTTTGGATCAAGATGCTGAAGATGTCGCATATATTCACCAGTGTGACTTTTGTTTGGATTCACAATACCCAAGAGAGAGAGAAAGAGATAAGAAACGCGTCTATGGCACCTGATCCCATTTTCAAAACGCACCATGCATCTTCATCTACCTATGTAGCAAAAAAAAAAACTATCAATATGCCTCCAGCTGTCATTATGTAGTCCTGGGTTGAATTATCAATGTGTGCTTAAGAAATGTATATGAATTCTATTTTATAAAAAAAGCAAAGTGTCAAAGTTTAGTGCAGTGTAAGAACTTTAGAGTCATTTCCTTGAATCATATATTTTTATTGTTATTTAATTTCGCATTTTTGAAATTATAGTAGAAAATACGGTGGGAGCGGCGGGGGAGGGCGACCAAAAATTACGGATGACTGTATATACCAGTGATAAATGTTACATGAGCACACATGGATTTGTATATCCTAGAATATATATATATGAAACATCCTAGCTACTGGATGTCACATTCAATTGACTTCTTCATTTTTAAGTGATAAACGAAAAGTAAAAACAAGACCCAAGAGCCAGTCCACACGTCTTTATTTCACCACATCTCTAGCGAAAAAGTGTGCAACACAAGCTTTTGTTATATGTACAACTTCCTATTGCGCATGACACTTTTTCACTACCTTATATGGTAATGTTAGATGGATAGGGAACTGGAGTATGACGTAATGAACATTCTTGGCCCGTGGTAAAGCTAATGGAATACCGAAATCAAAACGGAAACCTTTAGCTAAATTATAGAACCGTAATTAATAGTAATGATTTAAGTTAGATTAATTTTAAATTAATGAAATATTAATTTTCATTGTTACATATATATATTCCACAATAACTTTTCCACTGACCCTCTCTCATGATTTGACTAGTATTTTGTAGACTTTTTTTCCAGGCTATGATGTGATAAGCGGACAGTTTTAAAATAGGAGAGAAAGTTGTAGCTAATAAACCCAGCATGTCAGGCATGTTATTTATCGGAATTGTTCCAACACAATCAGTGTGTGTATATTTTTTCTCTCTCTCTATCTCATCCCCCGCCCCCTTTTTTAAAAATTTCGCTTGCTTATTTTCACTTTCAAATTCAAACTTCAGAATAAAATGCTTCAGTCACGTTCATCATTTAAGCTGTGTGATAGATAGAATATTGTTAGAGTTTAAGCCGTGTATTGTTTCCGTATTTATGTTACAGTTTAAAGTAGATGATATTTCTAAGGCTTTCGTCGGAATTAATCTTCAATTTAAGAATTTTTTGCAATTTTGTATGAATTTTTTCGGCTGCATAGAAAACGCTAAAGGAATCGTTGCTTTAAACGATCTATTTGTCATACAAAAAAGTATTTTTTCAGAAAAAAAAATGTTCTTTTTCTTTCAAAATACGAGCTGCTATAACTGGGCTGCTATGTGCATACGATAAAGGATTGGCTAAGGGGCGGGGGGAAAAAAATCGTCACTATTTTTTGCAAATAACGCCAAGGCTACTATTTTGTGGGAATCCTGTCTAAGCAATTATAAAATTTTGCCTTCCTCGGATGTTACTTTTCCGACGGTTCCTAGAGACCTAAAACGAAGCGTGGCGCAACGGGCTTTTGCTTAGGGCAGGAGCGAGTCGAGCACGATAATTTTCAAACTCCACTGCTCCTACATTTTTTATTAAAATTTCACTACAATTTTCAAAGTGTCTTTTTTTCATATTTCAAGTGTTTTTGAGTGAGCAACGACAAAGAATGAAAGATGACTATCCACCTGTAATTTTATTTAAAAGAGGCAGTAATAATATTTTAAAAATTCAGTTTTACTGCATATTAAAAATAACATAAATAAAATTGATAAATTAAACAAACAAAAATAGGATTCCTATTAAAACTACATGCAACAAGGAGGAAAATTGGAGCACATATTTAGAAGTCGGAACGGAGCAACTCAAAAAAGTTGTTGCTCCAGCTACCTGCTTAGCTTCAAACATTTAATAATATAATTTTTATTTTTTCTTTTCTAGCTGTACTTTGTCGTTCATATATTTGCAGCATATGTTTCTTTCAATGTATGATGTGCCACAACTTGATGAAAATCGTAATAACAATAGTTATAATAACATTTTTTTTAAATGTATGCCAACAAATTTTTAAATTATCGGTTACAATAAATAGTACAAAGGTACCGACACAACAGAAGAACACAACTAAAAGCAAGAAGAAACTAGATCCAGTTTTCTTCATGGAAAATAAGGTTGTGTTTTACGGCAAATACCTTTGTCACTTCACCAAATATTTTACGTTGTTCGTTTTTAAAACTGTATAGGTATGCATTCATGCCCTGAAGGACGTAAAAATATTCTCGTTAGTCCTTCCTTTTAAAAACAACACATCAAATTAAGGCAGTGAAAAGCAAAGGGATGTAAGTGCCCTAAAAACGATTTCGAGAAATACGCGTTCAAAGTTTTAGTCTTATCAGACCTTTAATGTTAATTTTTTTCTGAATCAGGGTACAGCTGTTAGAGACATCACTAACATCTGCCACAATATAGAATAGTGCTTTCCCTATCATTTGAACTGGTTATCTCCAAATTTTCAATTTTCTCAAACGCCCCTTTGTTTCAAAGTGCCTCAATTTATTTGTTAAACACAGGACTTCATCGGTTTTCATGCTGGATACTAGTGTAAATGAAACCAGTTTCCACTTGTGAATTCGGAACCGATGCAACCAGTTCCCCATCATCCGCAACGACGATGAATTATTACAAATCGCTCTTTGTTGCTTTGTTTGCCTCGCACGTGCATTTGGGAGCCCTTGAAACAAATTGGACGTTATGATGTTTATGAGCCGGAGATCGCTCTGGGGTGCAAACTATTAAAACGGACTCTCTCTCTCCCGGCCGTATATCAACGGATTAATGGCGCAAATGAGTCATCAAAGGGGCACAAAGTAATGGCGTCGCGTTAATAATCACTTTTGTTTCACGCCGCGAACAAGCAGCATTCCAACGGAACGAAATTACTTCTCTTCATCGAGATCTCTCTCCTAATCAGTTGCTGTAATTTAAGCTTCAGAACAGGGATGAATAAGGAATGAAAGCGAATTGGAACATATCCTGTTACAATTCGTACTTAAAGTAAAGAAAAGCTCAAAGGTTTTTAGTAATGCTGTAAGAAAACCTAACGGTTGTTAAAAACCTTGTTGTTAGAAAAAATGAATCGGTTCATGAAAGTCTTTTAGCACCTGTGTTCAGTATTACTTAAAGGAAAACTAAACTCTTTATGACTCATAATCTCGGATTTATTTGACGTTTTTGGATTTGAGAAAATAACAAAAAGTAAAATACACGTATTTCTGGATTAAATTTATTTTCTTTATTTATGAAGAACGTTAAAAAAACAGGGTAGAACTCATAAACTCGGATTTGATTTTTTAGATTCGACAAATAACAAAAACATTAAGTTCCCGTGTTTCAGGATTTATTTTAATATTCTTTTATTTATTCATTTTTCTTTATTATTATCATTTATAAAGAAAATTACGAAAACAGCGTTCGAATAATATGTTTCCCACCGTCTACTCAATATTGTATAGGTTAAAATGATTTTATTTTGACCATGCTTCTAATTTTCTCGTCCAATCACATTGATCAACAAATGTTTTTTTTTTTTTTCATATTTATAAAATAACATGTCCAGAATGATTTTCTTTCACACGGAGATCACCAGATGTGCCGCGATATTTTTTACAGAAATTCATCTCTCAATAGTATAATTGTCACTTCCATTTGAATGATACCACCCCTATTTAATATAAAATATCGCTGAATCTCACTTTTTTTCCAGTTGCGTAACCAAATAAAAATTTAGCATGCTTTAAAAATCTTAATTTAACATTTAACTTGTATAACATTCAATTGAACAAATAAGTAAACAATTATTTTGAATTTACTTCAACACCAGTTTTCTGGTTTTCTGCAAAAAAGAAAAAGGAATTTCAAGGTCCTTTTTGCTCCACTTTTTAACAAACAACTGGCATGCCTAAAAGCCGAAATTTAGGACTTATAGTGCAAAAAGGTTTTTCTTCCTATTGCACAATTTAAGTCGCTTCCTCTCGGCTAAATTGAATGTGCTTCCAGAACATTCCGAAATGCAAGAAAGAGATGCGTAGAGATAGTTGAATGGTATGTGACTGCAATGGCTTCCGCGCACAACGGAGCATTTCTCCATAAAAGCACCCCTGAAGCTAAAGTGTTCGATAACGCCCAGGCGCCACCACAGGAATTTCGCTGAGAGGTGAAAAGAACTAAATCTTACCAGTCATTTTAACTTTCGCAATAACGTAATCCTTCCTGTGCGTTTAAAGAAACGGCTAACTAAGTGGTTCTCAATGAGTGCTAAATTGATTACGGCAATGACCATTAAATTGACCAAACAAACTTTTCGTTTTTTTTGGGGTAATGTTTAGAGGAAAGTGTATTAAAAGCAAACCATTCTTAACGTATTTAGATCAGAAATTGCAAGACGGTTTGCATTTATTTCGAGTTCTCGGGAGTTTGTTCTCCAGAGTTTGGTAGTCAAGTCATTTTAGACTAGCTATGAGGATTTGACTATAATAATTCACCAAATTATCATAATTTAATTAAGTCTTTGATTCCTAACGAGATGCGTGATTTACATTACAAATTGTTTCGGACCGAATTAGAAACTCCTCTGAAGCTCACAATAATGTATCTCAATCGCAGAAGAAAAATTATTTCAATAAAATAGTACAGAAAGGGTTTTCTTCATAACCTCTTAATTTCACGTAAAATGTTCACTGCTTCCATTCTTCAACCACTTGACAGTTTTGCTCGACACCATTTGTGTCTTTTGAGTTGTTCTAAGGAGAAATTCCCCGATTTTGACCGAACACAGCTCGGGAAAGTGCATTTTCTTAACACCAGTCCAGAAGCGAAACCAGAGGGTGATTTTGGGGTTAGCACCACAGAACCCCTTGTTTTTGCCTATTTTAGAGTGGTAATCTAGTTACATATGGGAACGATCTCCCCCTCTCCCCTTCAGGAGAAAATTCTTTCTTTGCCACGGCACCACCCATTGAATTTTCTGGCTTTAAAAATTATTTGTTATTATCTTTTTAAAAAAATTTCATTATTTCTAATTAATATCTCTAGTAGTCACCAAGAGATAGTATTGCAAAACCATTTCAAGGACCAATTTTATTGTTTTTTCTTTTTTTTTGTTTTTTTCGCGAAAATTAAACAAATTGGTTTTGTTTGCACTTTTTCGCTGTTTTGCACGTTGCGAATATTTGAAATATACATTCCAATTGAACTATGTGTTGAAATAAAGGAAGAATGCATCACACTGCCTTGTTCTTAATGAAATATTATTTTGCTATTGGATCATATAGTGAATCGGATATTTCTCTAAATGATTCTGGCAGTGGTGAAGTTCATTATTGGTCTTCTCCGGTGATGACAAAATGGAAAATTCGGATGACCTAACTCAGGTTCGTAATTTTTGAGAAATGGATGCTAATAACTCTCCTCTATCACTTGTGGGATTTCTCTTAGAAAATCCTTCCATTCATTCGAAAAATGTCATAAAGTACACCCCCCTGCATTTATTTCCTGTAAATTGTTCTTTGTAGTTTAGTTCCTTTCTCAGTAAAAAAGCCAACTTTCAGTAAAAATGCCTATTTTCTCCGTAATTAAAGTTTATTAAGAAATGCAGTTCTTATTACAGTTTTGACTGGTGTTTGAATTCATGCAATCGGTATGAATACAAAATTGACTACAAAGAATACGCTTAATTTTTGTTTTAATTTGGCAGAAAAATTAAACTGTTAATAAGCTGCTTGAATATTAACTACTTAAGGGTATAACGGGCGTATTAAGAGCAATTTTCATGATTTTTTTTAACGTATAAAGAACAAATATATTTTATTCAGATTTTTAGGTTATTTTATAGATATATTGAAGAACATTTACTGAAATTTTCAAACAGTTTTCTTGAAAAATCCCGGAAATATCGGCTGTTGCACATTGTAAGTCGCCACCTGGGTCGGCAGTTTGCGTACATCCTGGAGGTCACAATTTTTATCTAAAATCAATTTTTTTTAAATCTATTTTTTTTATAAGTGTCTCTTCTAGTTGAACTAAAATCACCACAAAAAATTGAAAATTTCTATTTTTTTTTTAGAATGGGAAAATTGAGTACGATTTTTAACCGTTTATTTTTGTTCTTTTTTTTACAATAAAAAAAGTAAAAATAAAGACATGTTTATGAATCTAGTTCAACTAAAGCATGTATATATAAAGAAAATGTGTGCTAAATTCGATAAGGATTGATCAAAAACTCTGCGAGCTAGAGTGTACGCAAATTCGAAAAAAGTAGTTTCGAGAAAAACGCGTTTGAAAAAAAGAGGGTCATTCATGAGGGACTACCTGCTCAACTGCTCCAAAAGGGGCGCTCGCTCAAATGCTTATAACTTTAAACGACTTAGAATTTTGTTTTGAAATTTTCAGGGTATATTATTGAATAGTTGTAGAAGCGATTTATATGAAGAATTTTTTTTTTACCTCTTTTGAGACCTTTACACGTATTTCCCCCCTTAAGTGCTTTTGAATATTTACATCATTAACCGGCCTGTTTGATTTAGATTCAAAACGTAGTGAAGCTTTAATTTTGTTTAGCAAATATTTTATTGAAATTGATAATGTTGTAAGTTTAAAAATAATTGATATATGAAGTATTTAATACGGAATGATGGTTGATTTGCAATATATGTGATACGGCGGCATGTTTTTAGCGACTTTTCCAGATGGAAACGCCAAGTTACCGTAAGGATTTACTGTTATTCTTTTATTTCTTTTAGGACTTTCCTTGTCCTATGCTACTGCGTTTTCATTCAGCTAGGCGTCAACATTTCACCAATTCATCCCGTACCTTGTATTGAGGTTAAACCTATTAAATTATTAACTAAATTAGTAATATTTTTGACTTAAAAGCAATCAATATATGTTGTTAGTAAAGAGCAATCATTGATGTTTTATGAATTTTGTTATTTTCTTTGAATACAAAGATAAAATATGTTAATATTTCTCACGAGCGAAAAATATATTTCTGTTGAGAATAATAACTTTAATTTTTTCTTTTAATCAGCTCGCGAGATTATGCGTTGTTTAATATATGAAAAGAATAGAAAATGGTTTTTCAAGATAGTAGTGTGCTCTTATATTTGTAATGTGTATTTGGTATGTTTGTTTTGTTTATTAAATGTTATTTATGTTTTTGATAACATAATTTGCCACTTTTTTCGATTCACGCATAACAAAATGGTAGCAGAGCGTGGTTTTGTGGTTTAATGGTTGCTAAAAAGTGATGTAAATGCAATTTGATATTTCCTCATTAGGGTTAGCTTTCTTAAGCAAATGAATGAAAGAAATATTTATATTACATGCAGATTAGACTAACCGCTAATTCAGATTTGTAATATGGCTGACTCTAGTGTCGGAATTTCGAGGATTGAACCTCTAAATAGCAAACATTATGCTTTATGGAGCACAAGAGTAGGAGCTCTCATTAAAGCTAAGCATTTGTATGATGTAATTGCACAAGAAGAACCAGTAGTAAATGAAAAAGATGAATCGAGTATTAAATTATATAATGACTGGTCTGCAAGAAACGATGAAGCGTATGGATTAATTATTTTGACTTTGTCCGCAGAGCAAGTTATGACTGTTAGAGGAATTACTAAAGCTAAAGAACTGTGGGAATTATTGAAAAGACGTCATGAAGGAGTAGAAAAACACAGAAAGATTAATTTGAAGATTAGATTAGCGAAGATTGATAAAAGCAACCGAGAATCAGTAGAAGAATATTTAATAAGAGCACAGACAATTGCAAATGAAATTTCTGATCTGGGAACTCAAATAGAAGAGAATGAACTGATTGGATATATTATGGAAGGTTTACCGAAGAAATATAGCGAAGTTGTTACAGCTGTTTCTTCAAACCCTGATATATCTTATGAATTGATGAGAGAAACTTTGTTGACATATGAAAGAAAATATGACAAAGTTGAGACTGAAATTCAAGCATTTAAATCTAATGAATTTAACAGAAAAAAGGGATGTTGTTTTTCGTGTGGAAAATTCGGGCACAAATCCTTTGAATGTTGGAACAATCAGAAGAAAATTTCGAAATATGAAAGAAATGGAAACAGAGGAAATGCAAAAGGACTAATGAATAGAAACAGAGGATTTGAAAATGAGAAATTCAATGGCAAGCAAGGTAGCTATGTTCACAAAGAAAAGAAAGAACACTCTTGTTTTTCAAAAGGATTTGCTCTTCAAACAAAACTGCATGATAAATCAGATAATTATAAAAATGATAAAGAGACAACATGGATGTTAGATTCAGCATGTTCATCTCATATGACTTATCAAGAAGAAATAGTAAGTAATCCAAAAGTCGAAGAAGTAAAAATTGCAACAGCTGAACAAAATAGAAGCATACAGTCAAGATTTAGAGGTGATGTGAAAGCTATTGCACACAATGAATATGAAGACACCAATATTAAATTAGGGGATGTCCTATACGTTCCAAATTTGAGTGGAAATCTGATGTCAGTTCCAAGTCTGGTGAAAAAGGGTAAGAAAGTTATTTTGGATGATAAAGGTGCCACTATTTATGAAAAACAAAGTGGAAAACATGAATGAAAAATGTCATAAAACAGAAGAAATAACTAAAGAGATTTGGCATAAAAGATTAGGACATGTGAATTATAAATATTTAGACAAAATGATAAATAGAAATCTTGTCAGAGGAATTGAAGATATAAAAGGTGATGAGAAAACTTGTGAAGCATGCATTCAAGGTAAATTAACTAGGTCCCCATTTCAGCAAGTAACTGAAGAGAAAACAAAACAAATTCTGGACAGATTACATGTTGATTTATCTGGACCTATGAATATTCAATCTTTAAACGGAAGTAAATATATGTTGTTGATTATTGATGAATTTAGTAGGAGATATTTTGTCGAATTTGTAGCAAGAAAGAGTGAAGTATCGAGAAAAATTATTGACTTTATTGAAAGGAGAGAAAATGAAACAACGAAGAAAGTGAAATCAATTCGTTCAGATAACGGAACTGAATTCATAAACGAAACATTATTTGAATATTACAAAAGAAAAGGCATCAAAGTTGAAAAAACTACAGCTTATTCCCCACAGAGCAATGGAATAGCTGAAAGAGGGAATAGAACTATTATTGACATGGCCAGGACTTTATTAGTTGATGCAGGTCTGCCTGTATGTTTTTGGGCAGAAGCAGTTTGGACCGCAGTATATCTGAATAATTTGACGCCGACAGCGAAAAGAGAGAAAACTCCCATAGAATTATGGAGTAATAAGAAACCTACAGTACGACATCTAAAAGTATTTGGATGCAAAGCGTTTTATAGGAATGATCAAGTGAACAGGAAGAAGTTCGATGTTAGAGCAAGACCAGGTGTGTTCCTAGGATATTCCAAAGATCGCCAAGCGTACAGGGTTTATGATAAGGAAGAAAATAAAATCAAAGAGAGTAGAGATGTAATTTTTATAGAAAATGAAATGGGATATGTAGAGGAAAATGACAGTAATTATAATATAGAAGAACTTGACTACATAACAATTCAATCAAGTGACGTAAATGACTGCCAAAAGCATGATGCAGTGAATAAAGAATCATTAGTGAGAATTCCCAAGGATAATGAAGATAATCCAAATGGAATAAAGGACCCGAAAGAAAATGCTCTCAAAAGAGGGCTTCCACCTGGTAACTCAAAAGAAATTAGTATTCAGGGAAGAAGTGAAGACGTAGAAGAAATTGAACTACCATTACTAGATCGAGGCGTTAGACGATCATCTAGGGAAAAGAAACCTATCACAAGATACTCAGCAAATGTCACTTTAGAAAATATTCCAAAGACTTATCAAGATGTATTAAATTCTAAAGAGAAACAAAAATGGACACAAGCTATAGAAGAGGAACTGAAATCAATGGAACAACATAACGTATGGAAGATCGTTGATCGACCTAAGAATACGAAAATTCTCAGAAGCAAATTTGTTTTTACACTGAAAAAGGAGAGTGAAAATAAAAGATACAAAGCTCGATTAGTTATTGACGGTTCAAGAGAGAAACTGGGTCGAGATTTCAAAGAATCATACAGTCCTGTAATGAAACCCGAATCCTTTCGAACGCTATTGAAAATATCAGCTATAAATGATTACAAAGTTAGAATTTTTGATGTGGAAACTGCTTATTTAAATAGTAAGTTAAAAAGATCTGTTTATATGAATCCTCCTGATGGTTTTGATATTGAAAGTGGAAAAGTATTACTAGTCACTGGAAGTTTGTATGGACTCCCAGAATCAGGAAGATGCTGGTATGATAAACTAAAGAAAATATTGAACAAAATACGAATGAAAGAATGCAAATCTGATCCATCTGTATTTATCAGCCAAGATACTGATAAATATATTGCTTTAGGAATGTATGTTGATGACGGGATCATTATTGGAGAATCTGAAGATCTCATTGAGGATTTTTTGAGGAATTTAAGAAAGGAAATTAAGATTAAAGAAATAAAGAATAAAATCAACTTTCTTGGAATCGACATAGACTTTTATGAAGAAGGAATTATGCTCAACCAAAAAGAATACATAACAGAAATTTTAGAACGTTTTGATATGCAAAACTGTAACTCTGTGAAAACACCAGGAGTTGTTGGAATGAATTTAGATGAATATGAAAATTCCAAACCAGTGGACATGAAATTGTACCAGGAGATGTTGGGTAGTATAATGTATCTAGTTACTGGGACACGACCAGATTTAGCATACAGTATCAGCAAGTTATCTCAATATTCAAAAGATCCTAGAGAAATTCATTTACAAGCTTTGAAGAGAGTATTGCGTTATCTACAAGGTACTAAAGAATTCAAGTTATAGATAGGTAAATGCAAAGAAAAGCTACATATTAATTCTGATGCAAGCTGGTGTACCAGTAAAGATTCAAAATCATTCAGTGGTTATACCGTTAAGATAGGAAACTCATTAATTGGATGGAAGAGTAACAAACAGAAGATCGTAACTTTGTCAACCATGGAATCCGAATTGGTTAGTTTATGCGATGCAGTATGTGAAGGACGGTGGTTGATAGATTTATTAGAAGAGTTGAGACAAGAGGAATTAGTGCATCGTCCAATAAAGATATATACAGACAGCCAATCCGCAATAGATTGGATATATAACCCAAGAGTAAACAACAGAAATAAGCATATATCAAGAAAATACCATTTTATAAAAGAAGAAGTGGAAAATAAAGAATTTGACATACATCATATAGCAGGTACGGAAATGGATGCTGATGTGATGTCTAAAGATGTGAGCCAAGTGAAGATGCGTACTCATCTGCAGAAACTTGGAATCATTTTTCCCGTCGTGTGAAAGGAGGGATGTGTTAATATTTCTCACGAGCGAAAAATATATTTCTGTTGAGAATAATAACTTTAACTTTTTCTTTTAATCAGCTCGCGAGATTATACGTTGTTTAATATATGAAAAGAATAGAAAATGGTTTTTCAAGATAGTAGTGTGCTCTTATATTTGTAATGTGTATTTGGTATGTTTGTTTTGTTTATTAAATGTTATTTATGTTTTTGATAACATAATTTGCCACTTTTTTCGATTCACGCATAACAAAATAGCGTTAAAAAAAGCACAAATTGTCAGAACAAAGTACATTTTTTACGTAGTTTTATCTTTGTACTAGTATTTTAGCACAAAGCATTTTGTTCATTTGTCTTATATACTTTCTTTCCCATAAAACCTGTCATGTTTATTGTTGATCTACAACTGGCTATAGTTGCGAAGATATCAGTGATTTCATCAGTGTCCCACATTATTCTAAAATACGTCCCGGTTTTTTCTTTTGAAAGCTGTGTTATGCTATTTTTTTTCGAGTGACCGAAATCTTTCTCTTTAGAGTGACTGTTTGATATCTGTGGTTGGTAAGGGTACCATGCCAAAGACTGGAACATCACAGACGGCAGGTCGGTGTGAGGTTGGCCGGGAGCCACAATGCTGTGGAGAAGGAGGTACTGCATGACAACATTCATGTGAATTTTTCGATGAAGGTGCGGTTGTGCTAAAATAAGAAACCCAGGGGGTTCTCCTGGATGGATTGATTACTTCTTTCCATTTGAAAGGAGAACATCTCGGTCGGAGATACGATGCTTGCTGATAGTATTTCTTTTTTTTTTCTGTAAGCTTTTATGATTTAAGTTGAAGTTTGTGCCGTTTTTGAGGACAAATTCTGACCTCATCTGCTATTTCTTGAGTTAAATGTACAGAATCATTATTATCGAAGTTCCCACACGAAAGACATAAAATAATGATAACGTTACTTTTAGGATAAGGACAGATACACTGGTTAGAGGTGACCTGATACAGATACTACGAACTTGCGTAAGGGAAAACGTCAGCGTTCTTTACAAAACAGTATTCAGTTTTTAAAGATTTTCTTTAAATGTATTTTCGGCATTGAACCTTTACTGTCCTTTATGCTATAAAATTAAAGCGAGAGAAAAAAAATTCTTCATTTAAGCTAAAACGTAGCTTTTTATGAATTAAGCAATTTATTTCAGAAATCAATCAAACACCAACTTCTAAAATTTTGAATACGATATTTAGCTACATATTAACTGTTTCCGATAGAAATTATGATTTTTTTAAATCGAATGTAATATTCATACTTCTCTGTATCCATTTGAATATACAGGGTAAGTACAAACGATGGACCCAACTTTTAAAAATCATATTTTCGAAACTACTGCACATATTACAATAAATGATATATGAATGTTAAGAGAAATAAGCCAAGTTTATTTGCAGTTACAAATGATCAATTGTGTGACCCTCATGTTACACGGAACCCTCCCAATCTGTAATCCATTTATCTAGTTCATTCTATACATATTGTAACCTTACATCTGTAACCGCTTGGCCGGACCGCTTCTTTTCTTTTTACACAAGCAACCTGTTTCCTTAAACTGATGCAACTATAGTAGAATCTTTTTGTTGGTTGGTGCTTCTACTCCGCAGCTATTTCTAAATACATGTAGCACCGAAATTACTGAAAAAAAATTCTGGCCTACTCTAATACGCAAAAGCTCTTCTCTGTCATTGTCACCAATGTTTGGATTTCAATCACAGCGATCTTGAATATGATGCTATCTATTGATCATTGGTTCAAAAAAAACTACGTATAATTCTCTTTAAATTCAGGTATTATTTATTGTAATGTGGGGCTGTCGTTTCGAAAATATGACTTTTTAAAACTGGGTCCATCATTTGTACTCGCCCTCTATTTCTTTCAGCAAAAATTATTGAATTTCTGTTGAACAAATTTTACATGATGCTAGGAATGTTTTCTCGAAATAGGGAAAATTTGGAGTTAAGGTTTTAAAATAAAGGGTTCAATTATTTCTTAACTTATTACGCTTCATTTAAGTGACTAAAAATTATTAACGTTTTATTTATCTGTTACGTTATGCTGTTAGTATGGTATATGGTTTCAATTATATTAGTTTCTGAATATATTATACGAAATAGATGGATTGTTTTCTCAATCACCACAGTACAAGTACTAATTTTAAAGAGAATAATGATAAACTGAAAATTGCATATAAGTAAGCAATTATAAAAAATAGTTCACTGAAGAAGGGAAATGGTTCAGAAGCCATATTTAACCAGGTGTAATTGTTCAGCTAGAAAATCTTGGTTAGCTCTCGATTAGCATGTTTTGTTTAGGAAATTAAAAGATTTACCAGTATTTATTTTACAAATTGTATAACCACAATTTTAGAACCTAAGTTTGGACACATTTTTGGGGTCCAGACATAAAGGCAGCTGGTTAATATTACACAGTGGTTAATATTACATTATTACAGCATGCGTACTAAAAATGTATAACATTAATATTAAATAACTAAATCGTCACTAATTTTACTGCATTTACCATCATGCGCTTATTCTTGTAAGCAACAATATGATAAATTATGCATACTTCAACTGTACTCAAATTATCGCTAAAATTTATTAAGGTTTCAAATAAGTAATTTTATCATTTATTTATCTTTGTTGTATTTTACTGTTATAATTATATGTTAAAAGAAAACAATCACATCTTCCAACGATAAATTCTTCTCCTTTTGTGAATAGTTCGAAATCTCGATCCGCATACAAAACCAGAGTCCTAACTGGGTCCTTAACCAGGTACCATGCGCGTAGCGTAATTTCGTACCTCCGGATTGAGCCCAGTATATAGTAGCGAGGGGAACATAACCCTCTGCCGATTTTCAATCAAGAATAGGAATATCAAGGAGGGCAAGGTCCACACAGTAAGAGGTAGGGAGGTTGGGCTGGCGGGGTTGTTGTACGCATAACAGTCCAGCAGACCTATCTCGGCGCAAAAATAGGCCCACCGTAGTCGACCGACGGCCACCAGCTCCCAGCTTCGGCGCACCTAAAGTAGTGGTTTCCAAGAGAGCGGCGACGCTTGCGTTACCGTTTTTCGCTGGAGAGGAGGGAACTGCGCATGCGCGGCTTCAAAACGCAGTGCCTTCCGTCCGCTGCGGAGCCGATCCAGGCTAGTTTGATTCCTGCGTCGTGCGTCGTCGTTTTCTGCAACGTGTCTCCATTTTTGCTCTGTTATAATGTACATACAAGAATTGCTGTTTTTGAGAAGAAGGTGGCAAAATGTATATTACTTTATTCTGATTCATAAACTTTTATGAAAGAAAATAAAGAAAAAAAAGTCGGCTTTAAAAAAATATTTTAATTTATTAGTCTTGAGATTTCTTTGATGAATGAAGATCTGCTTTACTTTCTACTTTGTGATGAATAAAATATTTAATAGTTTAAAAGACTGCTTTTGCAGGAAAAAAAAATCCAATATCAAATTACATTATTTTCTTTTAAGCACTTAATTTTTATTTATTTATTTATTTATTTATTTTTTGCTTATATTCATACTTAAGTATGGCTGGAATGGGGTCGGGTATCTAATTGTTTATTATTTATTTAAAATTCGTAGTTTATATGTTTTCTGGAAATTGTGTGAGAAGTTCAGATTTTTTTAATTGGAAATCACCCATGATTACTTGAATTTATGATAAAAAGAGAAATGCTTACCTGAGGGTTAAGCACTGGCGTAGATAAGGGGTAGTTTTGGGGATAAAACGCCCCCTAAAATAGTGAAGATTGTCTGGAATTTTGCCAATTTTTCTTGTAAAACCAAGAAATTAGCTCACTTTTCCCGAAGAAAGCCCCCCCCCCCCCCCTGAAATCTGGGTCTAGCTACGCTACTGGAATTAAGGACAGCTTCTCGTGTGGAGAAATCGGTCTTTTATGTCGATTGGAGGAAGCACTTGAAATTTCATCGGAAATTTGTCCCAAGACAAATTTATATAATTCTGGAGTCAGTCGAAAATACTCCCTAAATTTCCTACTGTCTTCGGATAGATGTCTGTTTATGAGCAAATTAAATGCCCCTTCTTCCTTTCTACTTTTTATAATGGGGTTCGTTTCTTCCCGCGGAAGAAACTCACAAAATTGAAGCATTTCATCGTTTTCTTCCTCTTCAAGCAGCATTGCTGTTAATACAAGAGCTTTAAAATCCATGTCCGCTTTTTTTATCAATCACTTTAAAAATGCCCACTATCTGCCGCGCTTCTGCTCCGAAGGAAACGGTTTGGTCAGTTTTTCGCGCGCGATGAAGCGTCTTCTAGGAAACCACCCTTTCCGCTGCAAGACGCTCTCCTCCCCACTGACGCACAGCAGAGCGACGAAAACGCTCTCTTGGAAACCATAGCTTTAGGCCTCGGCTAAAAGGTGTACAGGTGTCTGGTGGAGAAAAGTATGTAGTAGCGAGGGCCGTAGTAACCTAGTGTTTAGGATGTCGGACTTCGAACCGGAAGGTCGGCTGTTCGATACTCGACCCGCTGAAGACCCCATGTACACTTGTGGATAGATAAATGCATGAAAAATCAGTAGACCCCACTAACCTCGCGCCCGGGGGAGGGCATCCCTAATAAGGCCTAGTGTTTACAGGGAAGGAGGTTAAAGGAGAAAAGTATATGCAGTAGACTATCATTTATACGACGTTATAGTGTGGTCCAAATTCTTGGATTTAGCCAAAACTGTAAATCGGTTATGCAGCGCTTTTCGATAGCCGCTTCGTCGACGTATAAACAATACTCCACTGTAGTAGAGATAGGTAAATGTAATGACGACCACTTCGCCCGTACCGTGGTAATGATAAAGTGTCGAGCTAAAATTAAGGAATTGGAGAAAAAAAGTATACACACTAGAATGCCCCCCCCCCCCCTTTCTTTCCCTTTCTTTTGTCGCATTGAGGAAAAAAGTGAGGAAAAAGTTTTTCAAATAAATATTTTGGCCATTTCTGTAAAAGAGAAACGATCTACATTTACAAACGTTTTCTTCGTCTTTAGCGGAACATATGTTCTGTGATAAATGATTGTTTTTCAGAGACTTACTCCGTCTTCTACCACCTTCATTTCTCAACCTCTAATTTTCGTTTTTTCGAACATGTATTTCCTTTTATTTTGGCTCTTAACCGCCGTCATCTGGCTGGCACATGAGTTACTTAGCGCGCGTGTCGCTTCTCAGTCTTCTATTAAAAAAAGAAATAAGTAAAAATTCTTCAAGTTTTGTCCAGGAGGAAAAAAACACCTTATCTTTCTTTGGCGTGATAAAAAACGTGTTTTTTCTATCTCCCCTAACGTATTTTTGTGTTGAAATAATGCATGCCTGTCGGACAGCCGCGGGTGCAAACATTTTTACCAACGCTGGAATAACTCTCAGGGACATGTTGACGCATTTTGGTGCGAAAGAAAGAAAAACGAGGGGAGGACTAGAGGACTAGAAAGATTGTGTGTTACTTTTGGCGTCGGACACGTTGCTGCTATCATTCAGGCCATTGGACATTTCCATCCCTGCTTCCCTTGGATTCATTCCAGCGACTCGTATAGATAGATGGGTGCTTCAGTTACTTTTGTGTTTTGGATCGACGTTTTTCTGTGATATGTCGTAACCCGAGTCTTTCTTCAGCGTGCTGACGATTTCTGCACGTGATGCAAAAACTTGGCAGAAGCTGAAGAGTGCAGAAAGTTCTCACGAAGATCATAAACAATATTTTTACAGGCAGTAAGCTATATTCGGGTTTTCAACTACATTTAACGCCATTACACAGCTTTACATTTATGCCCTGCTGAAAGAACTTATGTTTTTGGGTTTGCTGTTTAGCAGTTTGTTGTTTTGATTTATTTATACTTAACGAAAATAGTAAAAGATAAGTTTTTACTTCCACTTTTATTTGTAAGTGTATGATTAATCACAAAAGTGATTTCTTCTCTAAATTCAAAATTTGTTTTTATTTTGAAGGATAAAAACTAAAAAATTACCATTAAACGCAAAATGATTTTTTTGTGCTTCTTTACAATTGTGTAGTTTTTTAACGAAATATGCAATTAAAACAGTAATGTGTCCAATTAAATTATAGTAAATTTCGAGAAACGAATTTATTTTAACTTCATCCCTCCCAAGCGTAAGTTATCTTTCAGTAGTCCAAATTTGACAACCAACAACCACTCTATTTTATAGCGTCATTTTTTTAGCACTTGTTGCTATGTTTCTAATGTTTTTATCATTTTTTCCCCTCGGAAATGCGCTTTTCTTCATAAAAGATGTCCGAAAGAGGGCATGAATTTTGTGAAAGAATGATGTTCTTCGCAGCAGAATCATACAAGCAACATGTGCTCTTAGAGAATTTCCTTTCATTTTTTCCCGTCAATTGCATATAAATAGAAGTTATATTGACTCCTTCATAATAAAATTAGAGGAAAATTAATCAAAAGAATCTGCGGTAAAGATATCTCTCAAAGTATTCTCTCAAAATTGATAACGAAGCTAAACGATAGCTGAAGAGTTTACGACTTTCCCATGAGAAATATATCAATTTTCTATTTACGCAAAACCAACTTGCAGTTCTACCATCAACCAAAGCAATCTGCCTCACAAGAGTACCAAGAAGAATCCATTCATGCTCAAGGGAGGAACGGCTGGAAGATGGAATGTGCCGTTTTTGTTCTCGTTCTAGTTTGTATAGAATACTTGATTTCTTCCGAACTGATGCTATATGCCAGTTTAGGAATTTAGTTGCTTTCAACAAACAGTGAAGCAAACATTCTGATTCGCTTACTAAATAAACGTGGCAAAATAAACTTCCCTAAATCTCGAATGGATTCGTTCTCTTCTGCCATGCGCAGAAGCGGCCAAACGTCAAAAGTCTGTGGTCGAACTGTACACATGTCGACAAAAACTCTCGACAAAAAACTACTTACGCGGAAAAATTGGAAATCAAAACTAAACCGCTTCTACGATTGTAGTCCAGCAGCTCCTAGCGAAAGCAATAAGGCTTCTGATAACAGGTAGGAGTCTGATGGAGAAAAAGAAAAGTTCGCTCAAAGGCTCTCCTATTACAACCCTTCTCTACACGCCAAGAAAATGAAACCTGTTTTATGTCATCCAAGTGGACAGCTTACTCCTTCCAGCAGTTAAATGATCTTCAACCCTATGATTTCATGTGGTCCCTCGTGGATTGTAATATTTGTGCGTCCCCAATCCATCACTCTGGAGGCCCCTCCCAATAAATCATCTCTCTGACGGAAGCGATGCAACGTGAGCTTTCCTCTCGCGCCGGCTGAATTTCCTATCTACCAGGTGGCCATAGCGAGCAGACCCTGCAGGTCAAGAAGCTAATGTTGACATGATGATTCACGTCTCGGTGCTGGCCGAAGTTGGATTCTCAGTGGGGAGTTCATTTTTTTCCCTGAAAAAAACTTATACTGAAATGAAAACTTTTATTTTATTTAATATTTTGAGAGAACTAGTGAAACACGCACGATTTAATCAACGAAAACCTTAATTAATGCGATTTAAAACTGTATTGAATATTTTTTTACTGTATTATTATAATACTAGCTGACATGCCCGGCTTTGCGCGGGTTAACATTGCATCATTCGCAGGCTAAGTGACGCATGTTCAAAATTCTGTTGTAAATATGCAAGGAAAAATTTTCTTAAAAAATCCAAGTAGAAGATGGGCAAATCCCCAATTACAAATATATATATATTCGCAGAATTAGCAACAGTTCCAATATGAAATAGCAAATGGTATAATGGTAATTAGACTCATAATTTTGCACCGACTTCTGAAACTATGTTTAAAAGTCACATCGATGTTGTTTAAAGAATGAATTTATTTTTCACTTTTTAGCGCAATTTATAATTTGAAGTCGGTTCTGTTTTTTTTATAAAAATTATTTTATTTTATTCTTTTTAGTGTAAATACATTTTTTATATAAATACTCTATTTTTTTAACAAAATCCATATCAAAGGTCAAAACTGCTTTGAATTAATGGCACTAAAAACTATTGCATGATAAATTCCCTATTGAAGTTGATTTTAGCAAACAAATTGATTGGATTAATTTTTGCCACAGAGAAGCCTTCAGTCAAACTCTTGCTGTAATTTCTTTTAATATTATAGCCCATGACAACAAATATGTTTCTAACAATGACTTTTATATTTATTAATAGATTTCCCAACAAAGAAAAATCAAGCCAAGTCTTTCCAATTAAAATAAAAAATAGTTATTTTTCACCCGTAAACGTTTTTTCTAAAAAAACAAATGTAGTCAAATTGGTTTGCAATATTTGAGTTAGACGACAATCTATCGGTATGGCACCCCAGGTCTCCAGGGTGCCACGGCACTCTGTGGGTACTCCCGGCGTAAGGATCTAACCCCCACTAAAGAGTAATCGTAGCTTCACAGATTAAATAGTATTGAAAGACTCCTCGTTTATTCGTGGCACTTATATCCGTTTCAACAAATTTTAAGATTTTGAAAACCAATATTTTTTTTTCCCCTCGTAAAGAAAAACCAAACAACGATTAATTATAATTAAAATAAAAAACTTAGAAGTGGTCTTGTACACAGAATATATTACCTTAAATATTTTAAAATATCATTAAAAAATATGTAAAATTGAAAGTGAATTTTCAAATATTTTCTGCAGTTCGGTTGCCTAAAAACAAGAAATGTAAAATATAGATTATTGAAATGTTGTGGTACGGAATTATAATTTTAAACTGATGTCCTTTATTTAACGAGATGTGATATATCCCAAAAATTAATGACGAATAAATAGATAAATAAATGTAAACAAGAAGTTCCGTCTAGAACTATACGAGCCTACTTTCCCGTATACACCAGCTTCAAATTTATAACCTATCTCTCTCTCTCTCTCTCTCTCTCTCTCTCTCTCTCTCTCTTTCTCGTTTAGCTTTAGTTCTTAATTGCTTCAAATATACCTTTTTCAACGGTTAATACATATTCATTCAATAGTTCATTTATTCAGTCATTCATGTATTTAGTCACTCATTTATTTATTCATTCTTTTGCTTATTCGTTTAATCATTCATTAATTCAAAAGTATTCTTGAAAATCCCGATCAAAATATTACATAGGAAAATAGGCTCGTTAGTTCTGTATGAAATTTCTATCTGTACATGTTCTACGTCATAAGAGCTTTCTGATAAAGTTTGTTCCAAGCAAATCGGTCCGTTAGATCAGAATTTATATAGGATTGAAATTTCCCCGTAGGCGCTATGTTAATTTTTTTGAACTGTTCAAAAATGCACAAAAGTTGTTCAAATCAATATTTCACGCCAAGAACTTCTTCCAGTGAACTTGTTCATTGTAACTTGGATCTTGTACCCAGAGTTTACATAATTTGCTTCATTTTCGCCCATAGGCGGTAATGTTAAAATTTTTTGAACTGTTCAAAATTGAACGAAAAATTGTTCAAATCAAAAAGTAAAATATGGAAATGAGATGTCGTCGCTGAGATCTTTCGAATGCAAAAAGAATTTTTCGAATCGGACAATTCGTTCAAAAGTTATTAAGGGGGGACAGACCGACAGACCGACAGTCACACTTTTTCCCCATCTCAAAACCCTCCTTTCAAATTTTTTATTTTTCAATCTTTTTTTAATTACTTAACTTATTTTTGACTTTTTTTTTATTTCTAACGATATTTTCACGATACATTAAGCCTTCTTTCATGCTTTATTATTATTTTTTTTACTTTTACGGGAAAGTAGGCTAAAAATAGTGCATTTCTTTTAAAATTAATTTTATTTCTGATTTAAAAACATATGAGCTTCAGATGTACAGGATCGGCTATCAGAAACTTCAAACTTATTTTTTCTTGGAATTTTGTTGACTTTATTTATTGTTATAATAAACTTGCCAAGGATCTGTACAGAATAGGTTAAGAAAGAAGTTAAAAAAAAAAAAAAAACTTTGTTTTTATGGTCATTGAAATCATGTTCTAGTCATGAATATTTAAAAGTCTTCCGGCGGGCTCATGTTGCAATAACATAGATTCGAATGTGTCAGGATCAATCAGCATTGACGTTTCGAAGCACTTAATTAAATTTTGGGACTCGTAATTTAATAAAAACAATCCCGTCGCATTATTCATTAGTCATATCCTTTCAGGAAAAAGTCCTCTTCTCTTCCTATTGTCAACCTTGAGCTCGTCAAGTGTTCTGAAATAAATTCCGATCTTGCCGAACACATGAGTCGTCCGTTCTAATTTAGAGCAGATCGTAAATCGGACGCTTTCTCCTGCCAACAGTAATTACATGTTCTTTTCTTTGCACTCATGTCAACAAGTGGCGAAAGGAAAGGTGGCAGAGTATGTTCTTGCTTTTGAATTATTGATGACGCGATCTCTCTTGTGCCGGCAGCTCTGTAATCGTACTGTTTTGAACGAGTCGCTTTATTGCTTGAGGTTGGTTGTAGCTTGAACGATTAAAATACTCGCAACGGTAACAAAAGTTAAGTTAGAATAGTTAAAGGTCTCTTTGTAAAAGGAGAATGAAACAACCATGCTAGTAACAATTTTGTATTTTTAGCTTAGAGATAGTTCAATAAATGATTTCACACTTTTTTTCAATATGTTGACCCCCCTTTGTCACAAAATGTCACATTTCATCATACCCCCTACCTAGTGGTGTATTTAATTTGTTGGTCATAATGGAAATTTCTTGTTGCCTCGTGTAAGAACGTAATGTCAGGGCCCAATTTTCCTTTAAAAAAAGTGCAGAAGTTCTGTATTCTTCAGAGCTTACGTTCCTACTTAAAAGTCAGAATTCCGTCTTGCACCTATAAATTCATTTAAAAAAAAAAACGAAGTTGTGTTCCAGTCAACTTCCAAGCAAATTAAGCTCTGAATAAGGTAAGTGACTGCTCCGTAATTGCTTTGAACCTTAACCTAATTTCTGATCCCGAAATTGTAAAACGTTATATTTTTATGGCCAAGCGTACCTCGGAACAATACTACACCATTTAGGAGTCACTTTTCTTATTCTTACCATTAACATTAATGTCACGTCGAACTATCCTTTAGATCATGACTTTTGAAGCGGACTGTTTCTTCTGAACTCCTTTCTGCTGCTCCTTATTAGTTGGGATTTATTTTACAGTAGACGAGTTTTTCATAAATTGTATTTAGATTTCTTCACTCTTTCTTACAGCATACGACATCATTTCCGCAGCGCAGCCGAAGCTTGGATAGCCGTTGGACCCCATCTCTATCCGCGGCCCCCACGTTAAGGACAAGGAGCCCCGAACCTTCCCTGGGGCCCTGGAATCGAGTGGTGCCTGGGTACTATTCCATGAACGGATTCCCTGCCAAGACCACTTCGGCGTCCAAGAGTCCTTTATTAGATCCAAGGATAGCTCAAGGTAAGAATATGGAAAGCTCCAAACAGGGCCCCTACGGGGAGGGGGCTAAAGGGTATAACAAGAGGGCCGGGCCATGAAGAGCCCTGAGATATAAAAGAAGGGGAAAAGGTTTAAAACTTTATCTGTATAACTGCTCTACGTTTGACAAAAATGTAAGGGTCCCCGTGGCATGATCTGGCAAGGGGGCCCCGTGACTCTAGATGTGGTGACTGTGATGTAAGACATCTAGCCAGGTGGGAATGTGGATTTCCTTTGAGATAGTTGCGTAATATATTTTTCACGAAATTGTAATATCTACAAAATTCTCATCTTAGCTAAACAACGGAATTTATTCTTTAAAAAATTAAATTTCATCAACGATACCATAAGCATTGGAACATTATAGCAAATAAAAACTTCAACATAGACTAATTTTAGAAGCAGCTGCAAAATCCGAGAAATTCTTCTGACAGCAGAGATAGGATAACCAGATAAGAGGACATTCTCATGACAGGAAGCTGGTATCGCGATAATCTGCGCAGCCGTTTAAAGAGAAACCATGGATGTAAACAGCTCTGGAAAAGGGGCAGCTTGGAAAAAGAAACATTCTACCACCGGCAACAAAGTGAAAGGGTTGCGATGGATGACGGTATCTTAATCTTCCATCGATATCAGCAAACCCTTCATGTTTCATTCATTTCTGGGGCAAACGCCCTTATCGAATGTGCTGTTACAAACCCGTATCGTCTGATTTTGCTTCAGTGGTGATAAACTCCTTTTTGACTGCTACCTGCAGTCAGACGTATTCCGATCCAAATATAAAAACAATATTCGATTTTCTATTATTTCGATGCAAATGCAGTGCATTTACATTAAAATAAAATTGTTAATAATACCATCTTACTTGTTAACATTCCAATCCATCGTTTTTTAAGTAAATGAAAAATGGGAAGTCATGGGAAGTTTACCTATAGCAGATAAATGCACACAGAAAAAAGAGAGAGAGACTGTGATGATATTAAATTAAATTTCAATTTTAATAGTGTGATCAGTGGAATTATTTCCTCTTGAATCTTATTTTATACAAAGTAATATCAAATGGTAAAATACGTGTAGAAGCAATTGAGGAAACCATCGAAGATGCAAAACTCCTTTTAAATGCTAAGAATTTCGTACATATGGCAACAGGTGCATCAGGAATTGACTACATTTATGGAAAGCAGAGGGGGCACGAGGAAACAAAAATTATTCTCTTTACTAATAGCATGCAAAATTTTGTGCTAAATTAATTTAGTGCCAAATTTAATATATTACGCATAACAATGAATGAAAATCCGCATTATCTTCACTGCACATGCAATTCTTTAAGCAAAAAGCTATGTTAAAATATGGTTTCAACGAAACATTTTTAGCATTAGCGAACAATATATATTGTTTGCATTTTAATGATAAAAATATGAACCATATTTTAACCTAAAATTACATTATATAAATATTACATATATAGCTTACTTTAAAATATATCACATTAACAAATCCATCGTTGATACTCTAACATTATTTAAAATGTTAAAATATTCAAAAACATTCTATAACTAGTCTGTTGTGGTCTTCACGGAACTTTTTCCGTATCCTTCAAACGAATGTCACTATTCACTAAATTTCCCAATTATGACACAAAAACAAAAAAATCCATATAGAAAAAACTGCATATAAAAATGATTTTAAACCAAGATAAAATAATTAAAAGGTTTGTGCTACCAGCGAAGCCTCAAAATGCTGAAAATATTGATAAGACTTTTATTTGTTAACTTGTAGGTCAAATGGCAACAATACAAAGCAAAAAAAGTCTCTGCTACCTTGACGGGATTGTCACCAAAATATAATTAACACTTTTACCATTGAGATGCACTTACAATTTTGTTTGCATTGTTGGACTCTCGAGATATACGCTTAGCAAGAAAAACGTTCGATGGCTCCCCTATTTATTGGAAATTTATTCAACATCACTTCGTTTTATTCTATGCATTACGTTTTGTGTTACAGCACCCACAGAAAACTAATAAAAAGTTCCATCTCCTTTGAAGTGAAGGCACCAAACTGCAATCAGCTCCTGCTCCTGTTGAGGTCCACTTGTATATCAAATTTCGTTCGAATTCTTCGATTACTTCTCGAGATATAGCACTCACGCTAATCGAGACAAACGTTCAATTGCTCCGCACCGTTCGAATGGATTCACCCAAAAAACTAATCAGCACTAGTTCTTAACAGGGTTCATGTGTGCACAAAATTTCGTTCGTAAACACCTGAATTTTACAGTAACAGAGCTGAAATGGACAAAAATACCACTGATACAGAAATCATAACGTTTGAAGAAGTTACAGAACTTAAAACAATACGTAATTCTTAAACGAGAAAATAATTCAGGCAATCTGCTTTGAAAATTATAATCATCTAGTTTGTTTCATTCCTTGAAATAACATTGGACAACCTTACTTTTTAAATATTATAAATATTTACTGAATTAATTCATTGAGAAGTGGGAAAGTTCAATTTAAAAAGCAACAAATTGAATGTATAGACATAATTTAAGATAGCAACGTAATCAAGCGGAAACAGATGTTTCAGTGGCTCAAGGAGTCTCTTGTCAATGATAAACAAACATACAAAAGCAGCCAGGAAAAAAAAAGCAAGTGAAATGGTCTTGAATTCTAAAAAAAGAAATGTTTCTGGGACACAAGATCCGCATTTCCTATTGAACATAAAAAAAATATTGAAAAATATTTATAAAAAAGAGCTGCATTAATAAGTTACATCTGCTTCAGATAAATGGTTTTAAAAAGTGTTTCTGTCCGGAAACTGCTAATTCCCAAAACGATAGTAAATGATTTGTTGAAATTCAAGAGACCGACTTTGGGCAAAGTTTCTAGGAATCATTTTTAAATGAACAATCCTTTTATTCTTACTTGGTTACGTTCTAAAATATTCACGAAGAAAATAATTTCGTACATAGTTTGTACGTGATGTTAAAGATTTCTATCTGTAAACTGCAACGAAATTATTTATTAATACTTTGACCTAATTTTGCTACCATTAAGTTTTACTTTCCTAATTTTGCTACCTAAACTCGCGCTATCCATCGAAAAGAGTATAATTATTTTTCAGTTCACCGTTATACTTTGTTTAAACCGGCTCCATTGTCACCACCAAATCTTACTTTTTTGTAACATATTCTCCAGATTCTTAGATATCGGGAAAGTAATAGAGTAGTTTTAGTTGTTGAATCGGGTAAAAGGACAACATAAAACTTGCGTAGAGACGGACTGGCAAACTTTGGTCCAGTCGGCAAGATTGTATTTTCGCTCACCTTGAAAAAATTATATGCTACACAAAATAGGAATTGTATACTATACAAGTAAAGCCACATGGGACACACTATAAGGTAAATATATTTAGGATTGACTAGAGACACGTGCATGTAATACGTAATAATTAAAACCGAGAGTAGAAAGAAATTTACTTCAAACTTATTTTATTCTTATAAAGGTTTTAAAATCTGTGTGATAATTTCAATTACAGAGATGTTGTAAATAATAACAATTACGAATTCTTCATTAAGGCACTGAAATAAAGGGACTTCATTTTAAATTCATGCATCCAGCCGCTGAGCTAGTTCTGCTTCTGCTATGCTATCTATTAATTTCTCGTAGTCCTAATTAAATTATATCTACACATGAATCTGCATGAAATGCCGAATAAAATCTTGCTCAAAGACAGAACTAAAAAGTGATTTTTATCACTGAAATGTATCATTTGCACGATAGATGAGTGAAAAAGAAGATGAGGACATATTTGTATTTAAAACTAGTCTGTTGTGGCCATCACGGAACTTTTTAAGGAGAGTTCTTTAAAATGAGTGTTGAAGTTCTCTTAAATGCCTCAAGGATAGTAACGTCGGTAGGAATGTAGTATTCTTGCTATACTCTAAATATTTTTCAGCACTTAACCCTAATTTCGTTTCCTTCTCTCTCTTTCTCCATAATGTGTGATTAGCAAAGATTGTGTTTTTAACATTATAGGTTACAAAAGTAAATATTTTCCAAGGTGTTGCCACAACAACTAATGATATATAATTTCTTTGAATTACGAAACCCAGTATTTGTTCCGTTTATAGTTTCATTCTCCCGTGGAAACGCCTTTGAGTTTGCTTTCGTTTTCAAACCGAAAACTTCGCTCCATTAAAACGCCACCTACGACAAAAGATTGCCCAAAAAAAGCGATAGCTGGAGAGAAACGTCATTAAAGAATTCTTTTAGGAGGGAGAAAGGATGGTGTGTTTTTTCCATTATGTTAATCCTGCTTCATCGCACCGATAAACCCGGTGACCCCTCGCGAAATGAGAGGGTGGAACAGTGGGGATTGAATGCGAAATACCTCTGCAAATCTATGCAAACGCAGATTCCCACCGCGATAAAGTTGGTGTGAAGCAGTTGCATGTCGGGTAGAATAGAAATTATACTCTTTCGCAAATTACAATGAGAAGTCACGTTGTTTTGTTATTTCCCGAACCAGGTAATGTAATCGGGATCATTGTAAATCGTCTTATTATATGCTTGGCGTAAATTGTTTTCTTCCATCGCAACTACGTATATATATGCTCGTCAAAATCAAATGCTTTATGATCAGTATCTGTTCTTGCTAAGAGGTCATCTATATTAATTTCTTTTTTCTTTTTCAAGTGAGTTCCGACAATTTTCTGGCTTAATTAGATTATGAACCGAGTTTGTTTTAAACAATATTTTTAACTTTCGAACTTGTTGCCCTTTTTATAAATTTGAATGCAATCCAAAATTTATTCCAGTTCTGCTTTTAATTACATTCAAAACTAAAGTAGAAATCGCAATAGCAAAATCGAAGTTGCAGTATCGCAACAGCGAGAAAACCTAGTTTTCTTTGCCATTTCCTGGTAAAAAAGCTCTATAATATTTCGTAATGTATTATTATGTTACTTTTATTTGATTACTATTCTTATTTTGATTTCCCTTTTCAAAATTAAAAATGTAAAAATCTTAACGCGTATTTTGCATTTCAATCATTTTTTAAAAATAATAATTTCATGTTTATCCATACAATTTGGTGTTATATCTTAATAAACATTTTCCATCTCATATGGCAGACAAGCAGCTTTTAAGTGTAAATATTCTAGATTTTAAATATTTCTTTTATATGGTATATCTTTCTCTATTCTATATTTAAATATTCCTTCCGGAAAATATCCTATATTTTTATTAAGATAGCTATTTTTTAAGCCGTTTAGCTTTCTTTCCAGTAAAAGTAAAAATTAATAAATGAAGTGTGAAAGAAGGCTCAATGTATCGTAAAAATATCGTTAAAACTAAAGTAAGGTCAAAAAATAAGTGAAGTAATTAAATAACGATTGAAAAATAAAAATTTGAAAGTAGAGGTTTTGAGATGAAGAAAATGTGCGTCTGTTGGTCGGTCTGTCTTCTGTCCCCCCCGTAATAAATTTAGAAGAAATTGTCTGATTCGAAAGGTTTTTTTTTTTTTTTTTCATTCGAAAGATCTTGGCGAGCACAGCTCATTCCATATTTTACTTTTTGCTTTGAACAATTTTCAAAAAAAATCTTAACATTGCCGCCAATGGGAAAAAATAAAGCAAGTTATGAAGACTTTGGGCATAAGATCCTAGTTCCCTTTGAGCAAGCTTATTGGAAGAAGCTCTCGCAGTGAAATATTTTTTGATTTGAACAACTTTTGTTCATTTTTGAACAGTTCAAAAAAAGACTAACATAACGGGGAAATTTCAATCCTATATCAATCTTGATCTAACAGACGGATTTTCTTGGAATAAAATTTATCGGAAAGATGTTATGACGTAGAGCATGCACAAATACGAAGTTCAACCAGATCTAAACAAACCTATTTTCCTATAAAATATTTTGATCGGGATTTTTAAGGATATTGCTGAATGAATGAAAAAATGAATAAATACATGAATGTATGAGTGAGTGATTGAATATGTATTAACCGTTGAGAAAGGTATATTTTAAGTAAGTAAGAAATAAAGCTAAAAGAGAGAGAAAGAGGGATAACTCGATTATAAATTTGAAGCTGGGGGTGCATACGGGAAAGTAGGCTTGTATAGTTCCAGAAGACGGAACTTCCCTTTCTTTAAATATAGCATCTTTTGCGATAATCGAACACCTACTTTCTCCATCATTTAGTTTCTGAATCTTGCAAATAAAAACGTTTAACTCTTAACGGTAATGCTAGAACCTTAATAAACTCAGTAAACAAATAAAGTATCATGCAATCTAAACCAAATAAAAGATTCCTGATGTCCAGCCTTGAAACAGCTCATAATCAGTCAAACGCGGAACTAGAATATCTAACGCGCACTAGAATACCTGAAAAACACTAAGATTTTAAAATGTACGTGCAGATGTGGTTGTCGTTTTTATATGGTTATGATTGGTGAAACTTAATTTCTTTCAAGAATTCTTTGTTCCTTGAAAAAGCATCCATTCTAGTTTGTTATAATTAATCACTCAGAAGAGTTCGGCAAAACGCTGCAATAATTACAGATGTCTGCTAAGGAAATAAATAAAATAAAAAAAAAATACCGCGGAATTCTGCTAATCATTTATGATATCCCTAAAGTGATGAAGAAATCAAGCTCTAAAATGGAAAACCTTTTATAGTAAAGGACGAACTTTGACATGTACGATGAGTTTCACCCCAACAAAGTTACATTTGACTCGATGAAAATCAGACAAAACTTAAACGGTTGATATTTTAATTTCAATTATTTAATCACTTTCATACAATTAACATATAAAGAACTAACTCTACAAGGTTGTTTGAACCGATAAGGGCAGAGTAATAATTTACTCTACAGGAGAATAAGTGATTAATTGGAGAACGGAGATTTTTAAAATCCTATAATCATACAACAAATCATTAAAGCTCCCTTATCAAGTCTTATTTCTCAAAAAAGTTATTATTAAACAAAAGGTTTAAAATATCCCTCAAATTTGAGTGATATTTCAGAAAAAGTAAAAGAAACACAGTCATTTTAAAGCAACATTTTTTCTTTCAAGATATCAAACGAAATACAGGTGTGATTTGACGTAAAACTTTAGGACTACCGTGTGCGTGAAAGAACGTTAGAAGTTCTGAAACTAATGGCGTTTTAATGGCCGTTTTCCTATCACCCGGTAGAACCTGAAAAAAGCCCCACACGTCGTAAGTCTAAGTGTACAGCGGGAGCTCGAAAAAAGAAAAAAAAAAACGGAATTTAAGCGAAGCGATGACAGGTGAGCTATCCATACTGCTGCGATTACCACGGAATTAATTGCATATGCACTTGAGGATGGGGTTTTCTCAACCCCCAATGATTTTTTTAAATTTCTTCTTTATTTTTTTATATGTCTTTTATAAGATAATTTTCGGAAGAAAGTTTTGCTTCTGTGAAGTTAAAATCTCATATTACCGCTAGTTTCAGCAATGAATGGAAAAGGAGAGAGGAAGAAAGAGATTTGAATGGGTAGTGGAAGCAGTAGTGATACAGGTTCTTTCTTAATTAAGTATAACGACGCAATTATTATTAAATATAAGGGAAAGCATGGATTATTATCTTTGACAGTCAATAAAACAACTTTACAAGTTTGTCACGAAAACGCATTTGCCTCAAAAACATCCTCGTAAAATTCTAGGGAAATCTGTTTATTATAATAAAATATTTTTATTTGCTTATTTCTTTCAAAAAAAAAAGATAATTTAAAAACACTAATTTTTTAATGTATACATGATAATTTAATAGAACTCTTTTCCATATTTAAAAAAGCGCTTGTATAATTCCAAATAAGGTGTCTATTTTTTTTTAAATTAAACTTTCAACTTTTATCCCATTTGCATGCCACAAATTCGTAATTTTCTCCGTGTTCCTCTTTATGAGTTATTACAAGCTCCTAATTATTACTTTTTATGTGTGTACAAATCGTGATAGAATCAAGCGGTCAAAATCTGAACCATGTAATGTATCATAACTGAGGCGAGCTCTATTTTGGACTTAAGCATGGAATAACAATGCGAAGACATACCTTGTCGTTGCACTCAATATGTATTATCGAATTATGCAAGCAACAGGTTAAAAGAAAATAACTCAAGAAAGTTGAAAGCGGCAGATAAATTGTTATATAGCTAAAAAAAAAAATTTGCATGTTCAAATAAGATTCTATGTCATAAAAATGTATGAGAATAAAAAAAGTGTGTTCAAATTTCTGAAACCACTATCAGTTGGTATTTCAGAGAGACAATGTATGCTTCAAATTTAGGAATAAGTTTTTCAAATTAGTGTTGAATAATTTAGTAAAATACTTAAAATTCACTAATAATTTATCATATTGTAGTTTAGATAGCCACTAAATATAAATTTATGTATTTCCTGGCGGTGTTTCTTTCATAAAATTCAAGAGTGTATCTTAGGAATGAAAGAAAAAGAAACTTTCTGTGAATAGCTCTATGTACAACACCTACTGGGCCCAGGTACAAAGATGTCTTGTACCTAGAGATATTAGAGAAAGTTTATTAAAAATTTTCTCCTTGACATTTATTATTTTAATTATTAAGACTAATCTCAATGGAATGATAGTTATCATAACAATGTATGTACATCAGTTTCAAACTTATGTATTTTATTCCAATACAAGCTCTTTATACGCATTTCGCTAGGAATGGTGGAGGATGTGACCCTCTATAGATCTCTGGGGATCCTACGTCTTAAGTGGATTACGAACCACTTGAATATGGTCGGAAGAACGGAAGAAGTGCTGTGTTGATCTGTAACATCTATGGGCCCTGAGCCCCCTGGTTGGGATTCGAGTCCTGGGCCATGGAACTGGATCCACTGGGACCCAAGTACACTTTTGGCAAGGTGTTTTGTGCATTGTTGCCAGGCAGTGAAAACTCTTTAATCAACTGTGTTTATTTCTGAGATTTCAAGAAAAAAAAAAAAACTAATGTGTTAACTTTTGCAGATTTTTACCAAATCAACCTCCACCCGCTTTTCCATCATTATTTCAGTTAGGAAATAATAGTCTGCACCATAAACTTTTAGAATGTTTTATGTTATACATTTTTGTTAAATGTTATCGTTCAACTCACTTTCGGCCCTTAATGAATCAAAACAACGAATTTCAACAATCTAGGGGGAGGGGGGAGGAAAAGCAATATTTTTACTCCAAAATATTAAATAGTTCGCTAGTTTTCACTACAAAGTCACAACCTACTTATTTTTCAACAGGGCTAAACTGAGATATTTTATGAAAAGATGATTTAATTTCTTCTACACCATTCAAGTGCTGAAAAATTGCCTCTTAGCATACAGAATGCTAAATTTGTCAGAGCCCTTTCTTGGGCCTCAGCAGAGGGAAACGGGGAATAATCCCGGCTTTAAGATTCGAACAATCTGATTCGGACCACCCCCTTGGGTTACAGTGTCACCGCGAGCCTTAGCCCTACTAGTCCTGATGGATGAGCTTCTAACGGAAATGGTTACATTTCTTGGGATTAGATATGTCGTTCTTATGCCTGTGACCCCTCTGCGATACAAAAGAATTTCCGTTCTTGCGCAAGTGACAAGCCTTCTGTGGTGTTGTCTTGTTTTCCAGCCGGAAATTCTTGTAAAATTTCTATAATATCAGCTTTGATGATAGAGTACCAGTTATTAAACGTGTTGATTCTGTGCGCGATAGTTAAGGTAATAATGTGATTGTGATTTTATTGAGGTCATTTTTCTGCTGAAAAAAGTTAGACACTTGATTTTTTTTTAAACATTTTCTTCCGAAACTATTTTATGATTGACTAAAACGTTTACGCACTTGATACAAATAATTTTTATAACTACAAATTTAGGTGTTTTGTCGATTGTAGTGCTTTTGAAAATGTAGTGCACAATATTGATATTTATGAATGTAATTATTCGGCATTACGTTTCGAAACGAGCGGTGGAATATGTAAAGGTATTAGTTGGATATTATTTTCCTTCCATACTCAGAGTGTTTAAGACTACAAAAACCCTGAAAAGGGGAAAACAGTAGATTTGGATCCTTTAATTGCTTTATCTAATGAAACTAACTAGTGAAATCGTTCATTGTTTTACTTCAAAAACCAATTTTAAGAAGTTTTCCAAACGCGTTAGACTCAAGTGACTTTTCCCCCTCAGTACAAATAGTTAGACCAGACCGAATTTTTAGCTTAACGGTAAACTCTGTCCAAGTAAATAAGAAGGTTTTATTTGTTGCATTTTAGGTTTTGATGCAATTAAATAATTTTAGTAATCTTGCCAACATTTAGAACTCTAGACAATAAATTAAAATGTGCATGTAAAAGAGAATTTCAAAAAATGTTTTCGCTTAAAGCGTAAGTAATTCATGGCATAATCATTCCATTAGGATAACATCGCTGTACGGAGCAATCTGAAATCTTCCAACTTTTCCACAGGGTAGGGTTGCAAGGTTTTTTTTTTTTTTTTTTTTTGGTGTCGTGTCAAGTGGTTGGTGCTCTAATGAGGAGTCAACTATTTAACTTCTTGACTCTAATTCGCAAGACCCCTACTTAACCTTTAGCACACACAATATATTGTGTGTCTTATCCTCGCCACTGGTATTCATTTTTCTTTATTTTGCCGTTATTTGAAGGATAGCTTTTTTGACGAATGGATTTTTAAATCTGCATAAAACTCAAAATTATTGAGAAAAATTACTTTTCCTCTTAAATTTTATTGCAAATGAGAAGAAACAGAATGCGTTTTGATTGAACATTTAATTTTATTTGCGTGAAGGGTGAAAGCTGCTACAATGAACTTCTTTTCAACGCAGAAGGTTTGGTGTATTCTTCACTAAAATAATTTCATTACACATAATAAAAAAACTCAACATTTCAAGAAAAAAACTCTTACAAAATTTAGATATAGAATTTCAATTTTCTGAGAAATGATTATGTAACATAAAATGATTAACAGAAAAAATATTTGAGTGTCATTTTCAATCTTTTTTCTGGAATTGGCCACGTGTCTGCTTTGTACAGGCCCACATGGAAAATACAGCTATTTGGAAATTTTCAAAGGTGGCATTGTCGCCCTATCCTCAGGAAAGCAAAAGATATACTAAAAAGTGTCTTTGAATGGATTTTTGCTACTTTTTATTTCAAGGAAATAATAAACGGTTTTATACCCTGTTTTCAAAAATATTGAAGAAAGCTGTTTTTGTATTTAATGATAACTTAATACTACTATATGTTTCGTGATTTGTTCTGTTTTGTTCAGTGTTTAATGTTTAAAATAAATTAAATATTCATTAAAACTGAACTAGTATTTACTGAAGTATATTGTTGGAAAAAGGCGGAGAAGGAGAGGGTATTTTCTCCTTCGTGCCCTCTCAGGAAAGATAGGAACTTAAGATTATTATTCTATCCAAATGTTCTTATATCTATATGTCTGCCGGTTCGTTTATGAATGAGTAATATTTGTTAATAAAAACTGCTCTTGTAAAGGAGACGTAGTTTTATCTGTAAAAGGAGGCGTTTTTTTTTCCACGCCTTCTTTGTTTCGAGCGATCATTTTACGAAGTTAAAACATAATTTACATTGCAGGTCTCATACCAGGTGCGAAATACATTGCTACTGTTGCTGTTATTTATTACATTATTGCTATGATTTTCACACCAAAAGCGACGATCTTGCCAGGATATTTAATGCTGACTTCGCAAAATTTCAAAAGCAACGAAAAAAATTTAGTTACAGACTTTTGACGCCACGACGTTGGTTCTATATAGTTTAATTGCCGGTTCTCTTGTTGGCATTTTTTATGACATCATTAAAAATTACTTTCAACCAAAGGATCACGACTCATTCATTGCGTTATCACATTATTTACAGCGTGTGTAATTCCTTACTGTTGTGAGGAATTATACACGCCATAGCACTCCATAGCAACTACCGATCGTGACAGACGAATTTCGTTGCTGTCGATATCGGTTTTAATGCCCATTGGGCATTGAAACCGAGTAGAGAAAACTGACAATAATTGAATTTTCTCCTAAATCTTGAAACGGAATGGCAATAGGGCCGAGGACAAAAGTATGTAGGACGACACATGCCCAGGACAGCATCAAAAACCTCGCCTCTTTTACAGCCACTTTGAAACCAAAACAGGAATCGATTCTTATTCACAGAATTCTTGTTTAGTCTAGCCTAAATGTTCCTCGTAAAGGATTTATAAACTTAATCTAATAATATTTCTTCTGTTCCAGAACTGAACGAAGTGCGGGAGGCGAATGCGCATTTCGTCAGCATGCGTTCTGAAGCCCGTTGCGATGTCCCACGAGCACAAGTGGTGTGTGTGCGCGATTTGTATCCCGAGAAAGAGCTGTTGCCCCGCTGCACACTGCTCCATCGGTGCGGGGACACCGCGGGATGCTGCGAGGAAGAAGGGATGCACTGTGTGCCCAGAGCGATGCAGGAAGTCGTGCTCCATTTCTACGTGAGTCGGATTTTGTGTATTAAGTAATTTTCAAAGTGTGTGCTATAAGTAGGGTTGCAAGTTTGTCGCGCCGCGAATTCCCGCGATGAATTTCGCGAATTTTAAAGCTTTTTCCTAAATTCCGCGAATTTTTCTTATTTTATTTTTTTGTAATTATTGACTCGTGAAATGTCCGATTTTTTAAAAATTTCGGAAATCAAGTATAAAATCTGAGCATCCAAAGTCTAAAAAGGCTCTGAACTTGCCCCAAGAAAAAATTCAAAATTATTTTTTTGAAAGCAGTAACAATAAACATAGATTTTGCCAACTAGACAAAAAACATTTCTTGTATGCTGAGCTTCTGATCCTAGTTAATACAAGTATTTAAATGCTTTTAACGAAGGTAATAATCCTTCCATTTTAATAATATCCCTATATTTTAGGATGAAAAATACCTTTCATTGTTGAAATGCTATATTTTGTTATATTTTTGTTCTTGAGAACATTTCGCGAAATTTGCGCGAATGTCCCGCGAATTTCGTGCTCTTTTTTCCGCGACAAAACTTGCAACCCTAGCTATAAGCTATAGCCCAAGAATCAAGACCGTGCACTGTGCAAATAAAATTTGATCTCCGAAAAACCTGCAAGACAATTTTTTCCAGTTTCTTCAAGATGTCTGCAGATTTTTTTTGCAAACAACAAAATATTTGCTTTGTCTAACCCCAATTATCATTCATTATTCAGATTTTTCAGATTAAGATTGTCTCTTTAAACTTATTCAGCAATTAGTAAATATTTTTTTAAAGATAAAAATTGCAGTTTTATCAGTTTTGTACTCTATGCATAGATATTTTGCAAACACGAAGGTAACCTTCACTTCAATCTGCAGTTGTTTTGAAAATTCATTTTGTCTCAGTTTATTGGACACAAAATGATTTGAGGAATAAGTGCAGTTTAATAACACCATTGAACTTTGTAATAATATCAGTTGCCATTTGAAGCTGAAAACGCAAAAAAATTTTTCGTCTGCTTTTAGTGGAGAATATTTTTCATGTATTCTTTTAAATTATTTCTTTTAATGATGGGTAGAAAATAAACCTTGAAATTTTTAAACTTTAAGAAATACAATAATTTAAATACTTTAAAATTATCTTTTTTTCTCCAAAACGTTGGAGAGCATCGTAGATTTTCGAAATACCGATTTGATACTTCTTTATTTAAGGACGATAACTAAGGAAAAACAGCAAAACATTTCATGTTATACGTAGTACTTTTGGACCCTCTTTTGAATGAGAATATTTTCTACCTATACAGCGACAATTTAAGCGGAATGTTTTATTTGCGCATTTAAAATATTATTTTATCGACAAAGTAAAAATCATAAATAGAGCTATCTACTTCTGAAATACTTTGGAAGATAGCTGTAAACAAGCATTTTATCTGAGAGATTTAAAAAAAGTAGTTTTAATTATATTTTGTCTTTTAAAAAAAGTAGTTTAAATTATGTTTTGTGTTTATGAGCTCAATTCGAAAATTAATTAGTCTATGGTTAGGCAGTCCAGGAATTACATATTAAATGGACGATATATCTCTTCATAAAGCTTTACTTTGACTACTATTACTAACATCCTAATGCTTACAACTTATACATTGTTCAAAAGGGTAGCTCCAAAGCACCTTTATAGAACAGCTTTAACAATTTTTGCTGTAATTACTTTTTTTGCTCCTTAAATTCTTGTTTTTGCAGAACTAACAGTAACTGCAAAAGTTTGAAAGTGGAAACAGAATTCTAACCTAACTTTAAAGGGTGCTTATATGCTGAAGGGGGTAATATGGGTAAATATGCTGAAAAATGATCGAGGAGAATAAAGGAACAAAGTGGGCAATAAAAATAAATTTTAAAAAAAACAGCAAAAAATCCAAGAACGGCTTAACGGCTTTAAAATAAAACTCTTGTATAACGTTCACCAAAAAGCTGAAGAAGAAGAAGAAGATGCAAAGAGACATACAAGTCACGAGAGCAAAACGAAACGATGTTTTTTGTTGCGAAAATGAATTGCGTTTATCTTTAATTTTTTTTATTTATATTTTCAACTTCTATCGGAATCGTTTGATTGAGATTTGGGTGAGTTTTGGATTTTGCTTTCAAAAACAATTATTACACCACTTCTAAGGCTCGTAAAAACTTCAAACAAGTTTCGTATTCTCTAGAAAAATGCGGACTTCTGAACTATGCAACAATTTAAAGTGCAGGAGAGTACAAGGTCTACCGGAAAGTTCTGTCCGTTTTTGGAATAAAAGAAAATAAATTTTTATTACTGCCAAATAACTTTATTTAGTAATATAATTGTCATTATTATCAATGACTTCTTGCCAGCGTGAGAGCAATTTTTGAAAAATATTTTATCTTTTGATTCGAAAAATTCAACCAGTGCTTGTTTGATATCTTCTTCATTTTTGAATTTTTTGGCCCACCAAAAATTTTTATAAAGACAAAAACGAGTCGTAGTGGGAGGGTGCTCTGTCTGGGGAATATGGTGGATGCGGTAGAATTTCCCAGCCTAGTTCTGTAATTTTTTGACGAGTCCTCAAAGTAGCATGTGGCCTGGCATTATTATAATGCAGTATGATGTCCTTCCTATTGAACATTGCCGGCTAATGTGAATTAACTTTATTACAGCCAATGTACTACGTCGGTACGTGTTTATTAAGCGATAAAAATTTAGAACCAATTATGCTAGAACATGAAATATAGAACGTGTCGAAACTTGTTGTAATTGAAACGGACAGAACTTTCCGGTAGACCTTATATTTCCGTTTTTATATTGGCGAATTTATGTGAAAAGTTTTCATAACACCGATGTGAAAAAAGAACAAAATAAAATTTTAGAAAGAAAAGAAAAACCCCCTCGGGTCACGTACATTCCAGGCTTTGATGCCTATTTCATGGAAATCGATTGAAGAGTCTTCGCCCTACAGAAAATACAGACCTACATGCAGACATATTTTCTTTTATAAAGTAACATTTCTGAACATAAATTTCTCACAGTTATGAATACTCGTACATCGACGGCTCTAAGTACAAATTGCATTATTTACCACAAGTAAACGAAATTAAAAGGTTAGCATTTATAGTTTGTCGCTCTTATTACATATTTTCCGTGGAACAAATCCCTATCCCTTGGGTAATGTGACTTCTTTTAAATGAAACAGGAATCCCGAAGAAGACGAAAGTCCACTGACTTAATTCCGCTCATTGTTTAGTCAGTGAACTCTGTTGTGTCCATGAAATGTATTTTAGTTTTCCGCATGAGAGCACCTTTCAGCAGATTCATCTTATGGTCTTTTTCTTTTTGCGTGAGACGGCCATAATTCCTCTCTTAGATTCAATTCTAGTGTTTGATTTATGTCTACTTATCATCCCCTACGGTGAGGAAAACTAAGGCCCCATGCCATTAGGGCAGCTGAATCATCCTCCATTGTGGTTCTAAATACCACGCAGAACTGCTAGTCTGCGTACCAAAAAAGCGCCGAAGACAACTTGCGGCTATGCTACAAATGAGTTGCCTGATAGGTGTTTGATTTGATTATTTTCATCTATCAAAACAGATTATATTCACAGAAGATTATATTCATTCTTAATCAAAACTTTTTATTAAAAGCACCCATCCCCCTAAAAAGGATGGCTTACCCCCTCCCTCCCAAAAAAAAAGGTACGGCATCCCCCAGAAAGGCTGTAACTTTCTGAAAACAATATTCCAAAAATTTCGATGGCGCACTTTGCCCCTTCATAGTAGAGACCCCTGAAAATTAAAATCTCACTTGTTTACAGGAAACATGTTCCAATAAACTTCTACAGCATTGCAAGGTTCAATCATAATGACGAATTTATTCAAACTTGCTTTTTACTCAATTTCTTTTTGGCATAGACATGCGCACGGGGGGCCCTACGGGTACCGTAGTACCCTTATTAGCCAGCCCTTCATAGAAAAGCTACCAAATATGAAACTAGAAATATTTTCTGCCCATTAGATTTAGTACTTTAATACCTCATATGACTTCAAACAGCTTCTTTGGCGCACAGAACTTCAAAATAGAGAGAACAACTGAAACCAACCGTCTGGTGACTTTTTTTTCAACACCCAGTACAATACTATCCCCATTGCTTAAGTTCTGGGCTCGCTTTTAAACAAGACTGGATCCGAAGCTCTCTTAGAGCCAAAATGTCTGCTAGGTTGGCTTGTCCTCTAGGCTACGGCTCTACTCTCTCGGATTGAATTCCCTAGTGTTTGATTTATGTCTATTTATCATCCAGCAGGGGAAACGAGTTACGAAGGGTCCTCTTTTAATCGTTTCCTAATCACTGCTCCTCCTCTCTTTGGGAACTTCCACCTTCGATCAAAATTAATATTTCTGTAGTAAGTGGTCCTCATGAGGCATCCAAAATTCTTTTCAAAACATGGAAGATAAAATCTCCTGTTGTCGAGAGAAGCCGATGATGGATAATTGGATTGGATGGAATAGTCATTAATCTCTTGTCTCAGTCTATACTTGTGTGTGGGGGGGGGGGGGGGAGGAATTCAGTTGTTTTCCATGAGGGCCGATCAGTGCTTCCCTTCGGATGAGTAGTTGCAGGAATATCATTCGGGATAGAAACATCATTTGTATCAATGCTTATCTTAGGCAGGAAACGAGACTTGAGTGAAACTCTTAATATGAAGTCAAAAAGGACTAGAAAATTTTCTGTTTTTCCATGATGTGCAATTACGTTACCTCAGCTTCTAAGGGATATCCATTCCTTGTTGGAAATCTTTGATATCCCCAGACCCTTAATTTCAAGGCTTCTGCGTCACGTGGGGCAAGATCATTGCCAGCGACATATAATAATTCCTCAGCTTGTGTCTTTTTGCTCGTTTAGTATTGCCAGTATAGTATTGCTTTTGGCACGCACAAATCCAGAACGCAATTTCGGCGCTGCTTTTCTGTGATTTTTTTTCCTTTCCCACAAAATTAACTTCAATTTAATTTTTGTTCTACTTTTCACGTTGACATTGAACATTCATAATTTTTTCAATCCCCAATACAAAATTAGACGTTCCAGCACTGAAAATTTTACAAGTTTATCCCTTACAAGAATACGGGATTTTTGTCATCCCGTATCGAAATTCCCCGGGAAGGCGGGACAGTTATTCAAAATACGGGACTGTCTCTTGAAATCCGGAACGTTTGGATAAGTTACTACCTATGCGGAATGAATGGCTATCAATGCATGGCCTTTCTCATAACGTAGAAAGAGATATTCCGCAATATCTCATTTTCTAAATTTTCCGCTCGAATATTGCTTTTTCTCTCAAAAATTAACAATTATTTGAGCCTTTAAGAATTTTATTTTTAGGAATTCTAATGTGGGGGGGGGGGGCGGTTTTAATTGTTAATTTGAAGAACTTTAGTAAATATAAGTGATGAAAGGAAGAAGCGGCTTACAATTTTGACACTTTCGCTATCATGATTCTTTTCCTGAATAGAATTGCTTTAGCTTTTGCATATTCTATTTTTCTATCAGTTTAAGGGCTTGTTGATATTAAATAAATATTTATAAAATGTAAGCATTTCATTGCAAAGAAATACAAAAACCTTTTTATACTTGAAAATAAAAATATGTGCATAAATCGCCTAAATCAAAACTTTCTTCCAAAGCAGTTGCAAATATTGACATTTTAAATAAATGCGAATATGAAATGCAGACAAGAAGCGGGCGGGAAAATACTCATTTAAATTTTTTTATTTATTTACTTTTTGTTAGTGCTTTGTTGTTCCTCCCTTCCCATTACATAGGATTGATTTTTTAGTTTATAAATTGTTCCAGCAATTGCTTTGCCTCAATCTCAGTAAATTTGGCTAAAGTAAATAACTTTGAAGCAACTTAGTATTTGTTTCCTTTTCTTCCGGTCAATGATCTAAAAGAATTTATATTAGTAGGTTCGCTTCTTTGAAATAGTTGGAAGAGGTGAAGAGAAGTTGAAATTTGCACAAGTGATGAAGTGTTTTTTAAACAATGATTCATTAAGTAAATGATTGTACGTAGCACTGCTGAGACTTTAACTCGAAACTGACAAACGAATACATGAAATAACTTTTCTCTTGGAATCCAATGGAAAATATTAGGGCATATCCTATGTTAACACGAAGTGAGCTTATCCTTGCTTTTGTGTTATCTGGACAATTATGCGCTTTAATCTGGAATGCACTTTTTATTTTATTACTTTATTTATCTGTTTTTTATTTATTGATATTTTTTATTTATTCGAAGAAATTTTCCGATTTTGCTTGTAACGTTTTGATATTCTAAAAAATTTTATCCTTTTCAATCCATGTTTTCCAACACATTCTGTCCATTCCTATTGTTTTATATTCATTAAATAAGTTAACACTAAATAAATAATGCAGTGCGTTATACGCCAGTGGGAAAAAATATATATAAAAGGAATTCTTAAAATCATTAGAATTAATTTAATAAAATTGTCACACCAATTTAGCGTAATTTTCAGTGCAACGTTTGATCACAGTGTTTAAGTCCTCCCCCTCCCCCATGAAATGGGCATCACGAGTCCTTCATGTGCGTGTGTTGAAAAAGTAGCTGTTAAACCATAAGTGAATCGGAAAGACTTACTTTAAAGATAGTCGCATAAAAAAACTTACCATCTAAATAAATATTTCCCTATATTTGATGGTTTTCGCATCATTTTACCAATTAAATATTCTTGGAATGAGCAATGTGTGAAAACGTTCCAACTACATATTCCATGACATTGACGGACGATATTCATCAACTTCATATCCCTATTTGTAGATGAGGCCATCCGAAGCTTCCTCCCCGGGAATCTTCGATGCCCCCTCCTCCTCGGAGGGAGTTCGTACGATGAGTCAAACTTTCAAGTACTCCCCAGGGGCTTTGCAAGGTTTTTGCCTAATCGGATTAGGAAACCGCAGCCTTTCAAAGCTATTCTGACAGATTGCTGGAGCGACGTTGGGATTCCTTTATCGAATCACTTAGGAATAAATGACCCCTGCTATTCTCCTTTTTGGAACATCTATAGAAACGCCGCTCACCCTCAGATCGGAAGCTTAGATTTTAATCATCGTTACTCGCAGCTAGTTACTGTGAGTACGTTACTGGTTGTGGATGCCTAAACGGGAAAAATGGAATTCGTAGGATTTATTTTGAAGAAAAATAATTAGCTATTTTTATTTGGGCTCTTTATTTGTTCCTTTGTTGACTTTTCCATGGAGTCTTGCAGATTCTTCTTTTTCAAAGTTACTTCTTCTTTAGACAGCAAGGACTCGAAGCAAGAGTAAGGTCAACGTGATGCGAAGAATAACTTCAATTTAGCGATTTCCTTAAATTAGCAAAATATTTTAAAAGCCCGTTTTAATTTCATAAAGGTTAGATTTCCCCGATTCAAGTGGGGGGCCTCAAGGAATCAACGATATCCTTGATTTTACGACAGCATTTAACAGTCCATAGACCATCGTTCAATCAGGGAGGTACTGGTTCCATATAACTAAATGAAGTCGTTAAACTGTAAAGGTTTTGTTTGCAAGTATTGGTGATAGTTTGGGCTACTATGAAGAACTATACTTGTGCATAGCTTTCAGTTGTTCCTATTTCCTTTAAAATCAAGTTTTTGAAAATGTTATTGAAGGGGAAAAAAAAGGTCAACTGCTCGTAAATATGAAAATTGAACAAATTTCCTCATTGTAAGAATGCTCTAAATTTAGTTTTGTTAATTAAGAAAGTTATTGAATTAATTTTTATATAGTAGAAACTTTTATTTGGTACATACTTTTGCTGGTTATTTAAGTTTCAGATAAATACTTCTAACCCGTTATGGAACAAAAGTTTCAAAATACTCTTCAAAATTTAAAACCTATTTACAAGTTTTTTTTTTTTAAAGTTTGGCTATTTATCTTATTATTTATTTATATATATGGCATGTAGCTTCAGAAAAAACTTTTCCACTTTCCATAAATACGGTTTGTGGCAAAAATCAATCGGTGCAACAGTCAGCTGGAAAAGGACTATTTCAAGGCGAATCCCTAGCTTGATTTTTATATTCAGCTTTATCAAACAATTTTTTAAAAGAGAAGTAGAAAATATTTTTTTTGAAAAACACTTCAAATACTGCAATTACCATTTTTGTTTGCAACAGTTCCATGCTCTATATAATAATGATTATTTTAAATGATACGTTTAAAAATATTCAGAGAACATGCACCAAAATTCTGACAACGTACACTCAAATCACATGAAGAAGAGGGGTAAATTAGTACTACTTGTAAAACAAAGTAGTTGTAAAATTGCGGGGTTTTTTTTTTTTTTAGTCATAAATGTAAAATTTGTTAAAATAAATCTTCAACTTGGGAAAGCTATAAACCAGGGGATAGTTTGTACTTGGAGTTTGTAGTATAAACTCCGAGTAAAAACTATCCTAAACTCTACTTTTCGAGTTTCTACTGTAATGGCTCACAAATTTGAAACCAAGAAAATTTCTTCTTTTTTTTCAAACTTTTTTTTTTTTTTTTTTTTATGTCATGATTTTCTTCCTCGCCTGTTTGTCGTTTTCTACTGTTCTGGCTCTTCGTTCTGGTAACCTGCCAGCCTAAATATGCCATTTAAAAAAAGGGTGGCAGACAGCTGTAAGCATACGAGCGTTATTCATTTCTTTCTCTCTTCACTCCACAAACCCGAGTTTGGTGCTGCGTCGGTTGCGTTTTTTGTCAAAGGGCAAGCGCTTTACGTTCTTAGACCATAATTGTGGTCTAATCTTAATGCACTTTCGTTTTTCTGCTGCAGAAAAAACGCACGCTCACTCATTTGCGGCAGCTTCATTTTCGGTTTTCCCTACAAAAGCGATATGATGGTAATTGCAGTTTTAAAAATTGCTCCTCTACTCATTAGATATGTATGATTAAATATATATGTTATTTAATATGTTATTATTTGTTTTCAATACTTGATAAAACCGTGATATTTACACGAAGTTATGTTTTAATTTTCTTTAAAAAAAAAAAAAAGAAAAGAAAAGTTTAGGTCAATGATTCTCCCCGCTTGTGTCGCGAGGTTTCAGTGTGTAGCAGGTCCAGACACGTCATTTCGATTTTTTCCAGGGAGGAGGGTATATTCCCTTTGTAGATTTCATATAGAAAACGATAAAATTCATGAAAATTCAGAAAAATCCATTATACTCTCAACCTTCCTGTCTTTGTAAAAATTAGGAAAAATACGTTCGTTCGACTTGAATTTTTCGTATGGTTGTAAATAAGGAGCTTTTTTCCTTAAATGGTCATCGTAATTGGGTTTTCCTTTAGTAATTTTTAATTGTCAGCATCTTAAGTAATTTTTAATTGTCATCATCTTAAGTAATTTTTAATTGTCATAATCCTAAGTAACTTTTAATCTTTAGTAATTTTTAATTGCCAGCGTTTGTGGGAGATTGAAGACAGAAACGGCATGCCGTTTCTGTTTAACGGCAGAGAGTTACGAAAGTTTTTAAGTGTGAGGACAGTGATGGTCATACTTTCGGAAATAATTTACTACTTTTTACTTAACACCTTGCTTAGCATAAAGCAAATCATATAGTTACTTTTTAGGTGTGCATGGAGTATAATTTAGAGCTAAACTAAAAGAAGAAACTAAATAATAAGAAAAAAACAATCAATATGAGGGAGGGGCTTGTTACAATATAACATTGCGCCCATAGAATGATAAGGGGGCCCGAGCACTGACAAAATATGCATTGAAATCAACCAGGATGTAATTTTGTGTTTCAGGTCTTAGGGGGTGATCACCGTTCCAAAGATGTCGAGAAACTTCTGTTCGTGAATCACACTGAGTGTGAATGCCAGGCGAAGCCTCCAGTCACTTCAATCACCACTTCCACCACCACAACAACAGCAATTCCTACCACCACAAATGCAACGATACCACCGGAGTCACCGCCATTAAGGGACCAGCAACATCACAAGTAATGTATAAGATTGTCTATCTGTTTAAAAAACGCAGTCTCTTTAAAAAAAAAAAAAAAGCAGCGTGCGTGATAAGCGTTATCCATATCAAACAAAAATCAATGCATCTGTTGTTGTTGTTGTCGAGTCCTCGCGCGTGGTGAAGAAGAATGGGTACGCTACTCCGGAGTCTAACGGGGCCCTTATAGGCAGGAGTCCGATTTCCGCCCCTTTGAAAGGTCTCTTAATTTTTGAACCAGCTCCCAGATAAGAGACCGTCACCTGGGATTGGCACCCCCATAGGTATCGTTTCACTTGGAGGACATTGGAGCAACGACCAAAATAACCAGCACCAGCTCCCTTTAGCGTACACGAACACCACAGCAACCAGCCGCGAGAGGTTGTCGCCCTCCCAAACACTGACCTTAATCGATGTTGCTTCACTTTCGGTATTCTGCGGGAACTAAATGCATCTGTTAATGAAATAAATTAAAGCGCACTGCGTTTTTACGAAAGGAAAATAGTTTATCGAAATTTAAACGGTGAAATAATGCTTCATTTAATATTTCAGTAAAATTTTATAAAGATATCATGTCATCAATTTACTTATGTTTTCTGATCGGCAATAAAATAAAATAATGAGACTCAAAAAATGAATTTCTCATAACTGAATAAAGTGAACTAATGACTACAATTTATTAAATGAAAACCTGTAAAATGATGTGGTTAGTTAGTATAGTTATAGTATTTTACCAATCAACTTCAAAGAAAAATATAAATAAAAATTGTAATGTTCAAAATAACGGATTCTGTGATGTCCCAAAAGTAGCAATTGGAATGTCCTCCTTACATTTCAAGAAAGAGCATGTAAAAATTTTACTGTAAATCGAGACAGGCGGCCAAGCAGGTGTGTCAGGTAAGTTCAGAAAGTACGACACCGGCCGGCCAGTGTGTATCTCACCCGAACCATTTCGAGCTACATTCGACCCCGTCATTACTCAAAAGCTATTAAATCTACATACTTGAAATTTGACACGTCTAATAAAGACCTCTTGAACCCCTAGAATAACAAATTTCATTGATATACCTTCTATAGTTCTGTAATTATTAAGTTTTGATAAGTGTCATTTTTATCACCGACTGACTCCCTCATCAATAATCTATAAATCACTCCTAAGTAACTGAGGAACCGACAACTCAGAAGTTAGTTTGTCTTTTCGAACCCCTTTTTCACATTTACGTTTATGTTGGCATTGCTATTTACATATATATTTATTATACGCGTTGTGAATAATTTTGTCTTGCTTAAATTGATGTTCAATTCAATAATTTTTTTCCTGTAAGAAACCTATAGAAAACAATAAACAAGCACGAAACTAGCTGGTTGTCTATGTTTACAGGTGCCGCCCTTGTCCCAATCCTTTTTGCATACGTGAGCTAGAGCGAGGGCACTGTAGTTGTGACTGCTTCGACAGGCACAAACCTTGCATACGCATCAAGAGGGGCCGGGAAGCACTAACAGACACCGAAAGGAGGTAAGTAAAAGATCTGCATTGCTATATGCTATTACAGTGATATATTTGTGTCCATTACCTATATAAATTAACAAGGAAAATATCAGTTTACTAGCATTTGAGAAGTTTTTGCTCCGGTGGCAAACATCGTTAAGGCGAAAACTATTGCATATCCAAAGCGAAACTCATTTGACAAATATTGGGTTTATTAAACATGGATCAGACTTGATATATCAGACCGTTAGGTATTGAAAATTTGTTAATATAAATTACATCTTAGTAAATTACACGACAGAAGCTGTAAATTATCCGCTGTCCATTTAGTTAAGAATTTGAAATTCCATTGCGGTTTTTACCAAAGCAATTCAAACTTCGATCATGCAGCCTTTACATTCACATAAACCTTAAATTATCTTCTAACAAACAGGTTTTCGTCGGAATGGAATTCAGAAATAGTTAAGTATTCAACTATTTGTTGAATGCTCAACTATTTCCTTTTCTCCTGCTCCGTTTTCCTATTGAAATAGTTTCAGGAATTAGAATAAACTTTTCAAATTTACTGCAAGAAAGAAAAGGGGCAATAAGTTCGTCCAGAACTGATTGAACCTACTTTCTTTTATACCAACATCGAATTTGTAAATCTAGCTATCTCTCTATCTCTCTCTCTCTCTTTCTTGTTCAGCTTAAGTTCAGAGTTAGTTAAGCTATTCAATGGTTAATTCTAGAATATCTGATTTTAGAGAGAGCACGAGGCACTTTTTTTATGAAATTGAGTTTTCTGTGGTTTTATCATTTTTTTTGATGGAAAGAAATCGATTACTTCGGAAGGGAAATATGAATCCCATTACAACTAAACACTTTTTAGTGATTACCATTTCCACTTGGTTGAAAAAGGACACGAGTTGCGAACACGAGTTGTTTTTGCTCACGAAAGAGCATGATATAGGAGCAGTAGTGCAGTCCCAAAAGAAACAAAGGGGAGAAGCAAACAGATAGGACGCCTCCCCCAGTGTCCCCCACTACCTCGACTACACAACTACTTCAAACATCTCCTGAAATTCAACGCAGAATTTTTCATTTATGTAAAATTCAAAGGCTGTTTTTTTCCACCCTTTTTTTTTTTTTTTTTTGGTCGCATTTGCAAAATGCAAAATTTGTGTTCAATTTTAAAGTGATATTGTCGATGAATATCTTGACATGAAGATGGAAGTCATTACGTTTTTGATAAATCGTGACTTAAAATAGTTTGTAGAAAATTTGGAAAGAAAACAAAATGAAAGAACCCTGCTTGAAAAGAATTTCTGGCTATCTTCCACGTCCGTGAAGTAAAACATTTCTCATAAAATTCAGATAAACACACGGCGAGAGACATAGTCAAAAGAAAAGTTATGAATTTCGTCATTCCATTTTAAATTCAAACATGAGCTTTTGGAATAATAGGACCGAGCCGGATTTTGAACAGGCCCGATTCGCCATCGTGCGAATTCCTCATAAATGCCTTTTTTACGGTTGAAATAAACCCGGGTTTTTTCCTGAAAACCCCAACCTAATGTTTTTACGGATTTTTCTTGGTTTTTCGGGTTTTATTGTGTGTTCTTTTTTAAAGGATGCTTTTTGATTCAGCAGCTCGGCCTCTTTTCGACATGGCACCGTCGTGCGCCGCATGGATTCATCATTTTCCAGAGATCCAGTGCTTTGATTAGAAATGGATATAGCAGGAAGGCAGGGCAATTGCGCCTACCCTGAACTCGAGTATTCTTAAAGACTTCACGTCTTCTATAAAACTGTTAATTTTCTCCTTTAGGACAGCTTTTCCGGGAGATGGGTAAAATCGCGAAAAAAATTGCCCCTCAACAATTGCCGAAATCCTGCATCTGCGCCTGGCTTTGATTGTAGATTTTATATTCTACCTATTTTTTTCTAAAATTCTTTCTTTTTATTCTCCCTATTCTTCTTCTCCCCCTAAGTTTTTCTAAACATATATACAGTCATGTTTAGAAAAAGTTATGCAATAGTATATACAGTCGACTCGCGATATAAATCCCATGCGGACTTCTCTATTCGGATCGTTGTCACAGATGGCCGCTCTGTATCGATAATAATGTTCAAAATAATTCTTTTTTTTAATTTGGTTAAAACATTAATTTCCAGTGGCATAGTAGACGTACAATATGAAATTTTTCATATCAAATTGGAATTTTGAATTTAAATGCATTAAATAAGTTAGGCCCAGAACAAATCATAAATTATAGCAAAGACCCAAAAATACCTGCAGAAAAAATTCTGAACAACGAAATATCCTCTTACAATGAAGTAAATGTTCAGTATGGCAAAAGGATAACCTATATTCCTTTTAACGAACATTCCGTTACAAAGAAATATTTTCCTGGTCCTTTGGAGTTTGTTGTAGCGGGGCTTTACTGTATTATGATTTATTAAATGTATAAAGGTATAAACCCACAATCAAATTAAAGATAATCCCTCCCCCACAAAAAAAGGAAACGTTAAAAATGATCTTTGTGTTTTATGCCTATGCAATGAACAAATGCAAGAAAAATATCTGATATAAAATAAAAGAAATTAAGTTGAAGGTGGATCGGTTGCCATTTCTACTTTGCATTTTTTAGTTTCTTGTAACTTATTCCATATATATATAACTAAATTGTTATACATATTTATATATATACAGATGCGTGGATGCCGGACATTGTAACATCCCTGACTGCGAATATGGAGTATATGACCCGGATAGGGGTCGCTGCCCTCGAAGACCGGACTACGATGCCCCCAGAGGGCCTGACCAGGGTCCTTTCAAGAGACTTCCTGCGAATCACAAGAACCCGAATCACAGGTGGCTGTACTTCGAAAGGGACTGATCTCACAATGAATGTAGCAATTCTAACTTTTCATCATCTTGTATAATGGGAGGAATTCATTGGAAGAAATTGACGGAGGATTGATCACTGTCTGTGGACTCAGAACATACCTTTGTTTTGAAAGTCTCTATATGCAAAGTACTATTTATACTGCGAGAATTATTTGAAATTTTCAATCATTCGAACTTCAGTGGCATGAATAAGCGTGTAAGATAGTTCTTATTGTCTCATACTGCCTGAATGTCGTTTAAGACAATTTGTCGTTCTATTTTCTCCTCTGATTCTTTATCGATTTTTTTTCGCAGTCATCTGCAAATTCCATTTTGCATTTTCGTCGAGAAATAATTCACATAACTTGAGATATCTTGAGGAAAAATGTTTTTACCACCTGAATGACATCGTATAGACTGCGTTCTTCTATGGTGCTTATTATATAAAAAGATACTTTTCAAAAAACTTTACCTGTCATTTTAATTTATAATTTTCACACTTAGTGTGTTTTTTAAGTGAAAAGAGTTGCTTAATGCTTCACAAAAGTTGTTTCCAAGTGTGAAGAATGACATGCAGTTCGTTGCAAATGTATAAAATATAGAACTGATGAAATGTTATCATAAGAACAGCTTCAAAAAATGTACTTGGTGTTCGCAAATTGTGTTCCATGTACTTTTATGATGTGTTATCTGAGAAGTAACTGTTTGTTAATGTCCTTCTACATTGCGAAATTGCAAGACGACCCCAACTTTCTTATTCACAGTGCCATTGAAAAAAGAAGAGCTTTTTGTTTTATAACTGCTTCGTGCAAAAAAACACGAATTTGCATTTTTACTTTATGCAAAAGGTGTTTGAAAGCTAGAGGGGAAATTTCTCATTGCATTTTAAAATCATCTGATAAGAGTTTTTCATGTAAATTTTTCAAGTGTCAATAAGTATTTGTTTATTTTATGTCTAGTCCAGACCGAAATACGTTTTCTTTGAATGAAAATGTTTACGAGAAAAGCAAATACATTTGCTTTAGTGTAAAGAAAACATTTTAATGAAAATTAATTTGTCCTAAGCCTGAACTCCCGATTATGGGAAAAGGTCTACAGTTATTCTTGAAATTACTTAGGACTTTTGAAACATTGAGAATATTTACAGTATCACAGAATTTTTTTCAGAACTGGCAAAATTTGTTCAAAATAAAAATTCTTTTCATAAATTCAACGAAATAGAATTGTATTATTATTAACTTGTTACGATCATTATTAATTATGTCTATGATTCCAATTTATGTCATTTTTTGTATTTTTTTTCTATGTATTTACACACCGCCGCGCATTTGGAAACAGTTTTAATATTTGAAATTAAAAGTGATTTCCTTCTATTATTTCAATATTTTGAGGCAAAAATATGTGTCTGGATTAAACTGTAGTTTGTTGCTTTTTATTTATTACGTAACAAATGTCCATTCGTAAGGAAAAGTTGCGAAACACTGCAGTGGTTATTATTTTAAACCATTATTGGTTAATAAAGTCTATTAATTTTGGAAATGCATGGCATCACCGGAAAGCTTCTTTATCAATTTAGTGGCTAAACTTTGATTACTGTTTTTGATTTGTTTCTAGATGAATTAAAGAACAAAATTCGGAAATTGATGTGAAACGAATATAATTATCTTGTATCAGAAGCACCAACAGATTATTTATGTGAACTACTGTTTTAGAATAGTTTATATTCTTAGTGGGAATATAATCTGAAGTAATTCAAGGAAATGGCGGATGATAGCTCTGCGATGAAGCGCATTAAATGGTAATATACAGATTAACGGATTAATAACTAGTTTATCTTAGAAATATTGAAATAATTCTATTTTTCCTGGAAATAGAGCTGTTAATTTTCTACTAATATAAAATTAAAAAGTCATTTTCACGATAAAAGTGTGAAGTAGTAATAAATTTCTAAAATTAAAACGGTAAATGTTTACCTTTATATCTGTGACTGCTTTCACCTTTTTTTGCCGACGTACGTTGAGATGAAAAATTTTATTAGATGAAGTAACTTTCTTCCAAATTCTCCCAGCTCGTGAATTTTCTATCCTTTACCTTACCGAAAGGTTTTAAGGTTTTATGGTATGCAATTCGTAATTAATTGCATAAAATTACTCACATTTTTTAGATAAATTCCCTTTGACAGTTTTTGAATTTTATATCACGTTCTCCAAAGGTGACTTTAATTTCCGTGAACGTGGTATAGTCATTCACGTTAGCACCGTATATTTCAATGTCTAATAGTAAACGTAACATAATACGTGTGCACAACATTTGAAGTAAACCATATAATATGGTGTATCACTTTCTCCATTTCCTTGCCTTGAACGTTATGCTCGTGGTGCCGTGTTTCTTAATCTCTTATTGTAACCGTATTATTACGAGTGCATCACGTTCAAAATATGAAAAAACTTAAGAACGTGACGCGATATCACTTTCATAACTGATAGATTTAGTAATTAAAATACGGTTATTAATACGGTTTAGTAATTGTAATACTTACAGCGCTCCATGGTTTTCAAGAATAATTTTCTTTGAATGTAATTTTTGATCCTATTTTATAATCAGTTGTGTGTTCTAAAGCTCTTCAGTTGATATTCTAATTCTTCCTTTACAATAAAATGTAATTATCATATGAATTCTAAGAAGGAAGGTGAAGAAATGTAAAAATATATATCGTCTCACATCAAGTTTTTATTATTTGTCTACTAAGAGGACAGATTTATTATATTGAATATCTAGAGGAGTCAACACAGTGTCCTTTCAGTTTAAAAAAAGGAAAAACGTTTTTTTCCATTCAATGTTTTATCGCGGCTAATGTACAAGCTAATAGATTAACAGTCTGAAATTCAAACCTGTTTATTTTGATAATTTATTAGTTTGACTGTGAAAAAAAGCTACAGGGCTATCAAGTCTTGTAAAAAAGAAAAAAAAGTTATCTTCTAAAGTTGTGCGACTTTTGACACTTTCAGAGCTCCATTTCATGTATGTTTTTTATTATTATTATTTTATTGCAGCCTACATAGCTTCGTCACAGTTATGTACGAAAATGTGTAACCGACCAAGCTGAACATTCGATCCTGTCAACAATATAAGAGTTGCAACATACAAATATAGTTTTCGTCATAACAATTAAGTATTATCCTAATTTTTATGTTTAAAAATAAAAAATATTGACTACGCAAATTATGCTATAAATCATAATATTTATCTTAAAAAAGAAAGGAAATTATGCAAACTGTTAAAAGCGCAAAGAATTTTTAAAAAGGGGTGGAGAGCGAAATAAATGAGAGAGGAGGAAAAAAAGAATCTGGAGGGGGAGGGAATCAACTTGTCCGAGTAACAAATGTCTAACATTTTGTGTTATAAATAATTTTAGGCATTGAAACATAATGCTGATTTTTCAAAAATGTCAGATTCCTTCAAAAATAGATAATAAATAAATAAATATATAAAGCTAAAATAATTTAAAGCATTAAAAATGTTTGGATATTTAAATTTTATTTATTTTTAATTTTATAATGGATGCATTATTTTGTGGTGTTAAAAAATGCTCAGAGATTCGCCTTTTCTTAAATGCAGTGATGTTTGCGCCCTAAACCATTATTTTGACGTTGCAATATTGATCAATAAGGCCTAAATTATGACAAATGAGTAGATTGTTTCAGGATGCATTGTCTACGTTAGTTTTTCTCGCTTATCGTCATATAAATTGTATGCATTTTCTGATTTTTTTCAGTAACTTCCCCGTAAAATTATTTTTTTTATATTTTAGTTGGTTGAAGAGTTTCTCAAAAACACCAGTCATTGTTTCCTCTTGATTTCGTTCATTTTAAAGCATGGGTTTATATTGTAAATCAAGAATGTTTACGCATATGTGCTGGCAGTTTCTTTGAAAGTTTTTTTTTTATTTTGACCCTATCTATTTTAGAGTATAAATTGCCATATTGTATATACCAATGGAAGACACTTTCAGCTATTTCAGAGGTAGTTAAATTATTTTTTCAGATAATTATTTCTGTCGATGTCTTCTGATAAAATATAAATGTGCAATGTCTTGATGACATTTTAATCCTGATTGATGTAAAATATATCAGCTTTCACTGCCACTTCTCAGGTAAAAACTTTTCTGAATCAAAGTGTTAAAATTTACTCTTATGTGTCATGAAAGGACATCCACATTTTCATGAATCTGAAATAAAAACTTCCTCTTCTGTACTGTATTTCATTTATTTAAATAAAATTCATTTTAGATTTGTTATGTAGAATGGCTATGATTGGATTGATGCCCCACCCTAATATCTAATGCAAAGACCAGTTCTTAAGTTCATTCTGCTTGGTGAAAGCTTTTCAGTGAAAATGCTTTATGCTTCTCTGTTGACTTGCCGGCAGGGTGGCGTATAGTGGTAAGGCGCAGGCCTCGTACGCCCAAGTTCACAGGATCAAACCTGGCCCAAGTCGGCGGATTTTCAAGATACAGAAAATAGACAGCGCCCATGTCGTATGATTATGCGGCATGTTAAAGACCCCTTGAGTAAAATTTGGCATGTATACTCTCAACTAAATTAACTTCCTAGTGCAGGTTGCATCAATTGGAGCTCAGGTGCCGCCACCTAGAGGGAAATTGAACGTCAAAAGTTCTCATTCGGCGATGGTACCACACTCATTGTGGTGCCGCTGAAAGAGGTGGCACCAATATGGGGAATGTACTAGGTCTGCAATTAGCAGAAGCCAACAGCAGCCCCATTAGAAAAAAAAATCTCTGTTGGGTTTATAATATAGAATTGCATCTACAATAAGAGGTTTCAGGATAAATGTATTTTATCTTTCACCCGTGTGAGACAAAATTATTCCAACTAAACAGATTCCCGCTCCAAAAAGATGATTCTACAACTTAGCAATCTCTAGTATACGGAATATGTTTGAAATGCATATTTTGAACATACTTGGCTGTGAGCTTTAGTTGGCATCATTCTCGTTGGCAAGAATCCAGCTTTTCCCGTTCAATGTCATTAGTCTTGAATGAAGTCTTTTTCACAATAGACAGCTTTTGAAGCCGAAATCTCGGGTTTTACTTCTTACAAATCACTGGTGCCAGCCTGTGATGGTTATCGCTTGGCGAAATGGATTATGATTGACTCCAAGACTAAAAAATCCAATTCAGCAAAACTACCGACAGTCATCATTGTGCGTTATATATTGGATTTTAAGTGATTCGGTGAAACAGAACAAGTTATTGAGAGATATTTGATAAATTGTGAACGGCAAGTTATTTGCCATATACTCGCATGAAACTATTATTATTTTTAATTTTCATTTTTCTAAAAGTGCTTGAAACATTTCAGCATAAACTTATTTTGACTGTTTCCAGACGGAACAATATTTGTGGTAATTTCAAAAATAATTACTTTATATCATTGTCATTTTTATTATTATAAGTATTATTTATTTATTTATTTATTTTTTGACTGAATTTTTTTTAAAGAACCAACAGGGGCTGGGTGTCACCACCTCCCACACCCCAAAAGAAGGCACTGTATTCTAGAAACTGCGTCTCACCACTTCATTTCACATAGTTAATTAGTTTTGTGGGATACATTCTGGGCTCAGAGGGCCAGAGAGGGTTGTGTAACGTGCTTCTCAAAGCAATGGCGAGATTCGAACCCGGGACCTGCTGGTTCCGATACAAAATTGTTACAACCAGTGCTTTAGTTGGAAAAAAATAGTTGTGGAAACTTGCTCTTTTGCAAACATTGGAGTTTTCAGTTTTTCTCTAAAAAAGGCGAAGTTAAACTGCGAATTCTTCATTTGCACGTTTTGCAGTCACATGACGGATATAATCAGATGAAAACCGGTTAAACAGTTAGCATACTTTGATATTTTAGTTGCTTTGGTTCTGTAGATACTCGGCACTTCTGTTATAACCAGAATTGCCAAATATAACAAGAAGTTCCGTCTAGAACTATACGAGCCTACTTTCCCGTACACACCACCTTCAAATTTATAATCTAGCTATCTCTCTCTTTCTCGTTTAGCTTTAGTTCTTAATTACTTCAAATATTCCTTTTGCGACGGTTGATACATACTCATTCACTCATTAATTCATTTATTCAGTCATTCATGTATTCATTCATTCACTCATTCATGCATTCATTCATTCACTCATTCATGCATTTATTCATTCACTCATTCATGTATTCATTCATTCACTCATTCATGTATTAGTTCAGTCATTCATGTTTTCATGCATTCACTCATTCATGTATTTATTCACGAAGTTACTTATTTTTTCATTCATTCGCTCAATTATTTTTTTTTATCATTTATTCACTCATTCGTTCATCCATTCGTTCACTTATTCATTTAACCATTCATTAATTCAAAAATATTCTTGAAAATCCCGATCAACAAAATTTCATACGAAAATAGGTTCATTAGTTCTGGATGAACTTTCTATTTCTACATGTTCTACGTTGTACGAGCTTTCCGATAAAGTTTGTTCCAAGCAAATCGGTCCGTTAGATCAGGATTTATATAGGATTGAAATTAAGATTCACTTAAAAACCTGATCACTAACTGAGCTATCCGGCGTCGTCTGCATGGGGACCGTTCATGGATGATGTCACGCTTTTCCCCCATATAGTTAACCCCCTCCCCCTCTTGTCACAAAATGTCACACTTCAACATACCCCACTCCCTAGTTACATGTCACGCTGTGTTGTATAAGCATGATGTCACACTTCTTGTTACACCCTCTTGTCGAAGCGTGACATCGTTTATGAATGTTCCCGTAGAACAAAATAAAGGAACCCAGCAGTCAGAAGAAAGAGACTCCGCTAAAGGTGATGGTGAGCATCAACTACGTATCATTTATCTGCGTTTACACTTTTAAGTAGTTTTAAGAGAAAAAATAGGTGCACCAGTTTCAATTATATTTGCATTTTATTACTAAGATTACTTTTAGCGGTCTTGTGGTGGTTGCCCTGTTTGCCGACCCTAAAGATGTCTGCATTTTGCAGACGTAATGTAGTACGCAAAAAATTTACTAACTGGAACTAAATAACAGAAACTGTCGAAAGGCTGAAGCAGGGACTCCGTTATTGAGGTCTCAGAAATTCAATCATCGAACATTCTGGAAATCTAGAGCTTTGAAGAAGAGATTTCATGATAATATGTATCTCTACCATATCAGCATGGCAATAGTAAAAAAAAAATGCCCAAGAAACCAGCTTCAAAAACTGTTCCCTTAACTACAGAAAATCAGTCTCCCTAGCCCTCTAAAAATTTCGTTATTTTAAGCTTTGGCAAACATTTTCCGAGGATTAGAGAACTCCCCTCACGATTTGAAATAAACCGCACTCCTGTGTGGCAGAAAGAGATTAGTATATTCGGATTTCTGGTGTCAGAATGGATGCGTTTACCAGCGAGGGGAAGCGCATATATTCGCTACCCTGTTCCAGAAACCCATCATTCATCGAGGATTCCCTTGTCAGGGAGCTTCTTATGAAAATGACAAAAGATTAGACAGATGCATCTTCTTGCAAATTTATGAAAGAAAAAGTTACAAATAATAGCCGAGACCAAAAAAGATTTTTCCCTTTATCTCTTCTTTTTTGAGCTTGTTTTCTGCTACAGCTGACCTACATAAATATCCCAATTCTCCTTCAAACGAAAACTAGTAAATCCAAAATTAATTTTCTTTCATGGAGAATCAAACTGATGTCTACGTCACAATTTGGCTCTCGATCGATGTTATGAATTTTTGATCTTGTAAAACATAAAAGTAATTTGAATCTATTAACAACTCATGGAGCATAAAATATTATAAGTAAGAAATCGAGCAATTGTAATAAGGGGAAAGAAATTTCAGGCATACATGCAAACCTACCGATATAGGGATTCAGAAGATTTTTCTCAAAAATTCAGCAGAGAATAATTTTGGACCGAAAAAAATCTTCACTTATATGCATATGAGAAAAAAAAATGTACTTTTTTCTCATAGTCGTTTAAGTTTAAATAACCCAGTCACATAATTATTAAAGTAAAATAATCCAGTCATTTTTCTTAAAGTCTGTATAAGCCAATCATTATCATTAAAGTCTACATAATCCAGTTATCAAACAGAACTAGGGAAGGAATTGCTGAAATTGGTGAAAATTGCTTCCATTTTGGGATAAATCACTAGATTTTCACTGAAAATCACAGAAACCGAAAATCGCAAAAAATAGCTTACTAGAGTAAAATTGTAAAAACTGACCCCTTCTCGTAAGAAAATAGGAAAAACTCGCAACAGTTGGCATTTTTGGTTGCACAGATAATGTTCGTTTATCGAAATCTACGATTAAGTAGTAGGATGCAATCAGAAAAAAGTTTTTCTGTGATCACAACTAAAAGTTGTGTTTTATATTTAATAAGAGGTATACGGAATTTCACAATTCTTGGGACATATTTTAAGGGTTCATTATTTCACCGAAATTTGAAGGATGAAAAGAGTTTTAATGGTATTTATAACGCATAATTAAATGTCTCTCCTAGTATTCAATAGTGAACTAAGGTTAACGTTATTTAAGGGCTTTGTAAAAGTTCAATGTTATCAGAAAATATCTTAATGCACAATTTTTTTTTTTTGACAATATGCGAGAATGCGCCAAACGAGAGTCGCGGGTACGTTATGCGGAAGAGACGTTATCAACAGCGCCAACTTTTTCTTTTCCTCTGGTATTGTAGTAGACCCTCAAGATATTTTGGATAATGTTAAAATTTTACACATCCCTCAATTAGATTTTTGCTTCAACTTTTGTTCACTGTTGGACACTAGAGACAAATAATTATGTATCCTAATTAATAACTAAAAATGCTTTTTCCGAATTGTGTGACGTTTTGGTACTATAGTGGACGAAGTATGCTCCAAAAATTTTGAGTCATTTTTCTTATTCAATATAAAGTTCAGCTTTTAGTCGCTATTTTATGTTAACAATTAAAAAAAATAATAATAATAAAAATTGCATCTTAATCCCTGCACATTGTATGCTTTTCAAAAACAAGAGAAAGTGAAGTAAAATTTTTCCTCTGTTAAAATAAATCCAGTTTTCATATCAAAATAAGAATTCAAGAGAATAAATGAGTAAAAATTTTAAGTTGCGTACATTTATGAAAAATGCATTAAAACGTTTTGCCTTTTTCCGCACCTGCAGAAAAGAAATTTTAGGTAATGAATCATGTATTCATTTTTTGCCTGGTAGATCAAAATTACGTACACAACGTATGGAAAAAAAGATTTACGTGTGCATTGTATATATGTGTATATTATATGCATAGTTTATAACTTTGTAACACGTTTTAGATTATAAATTATTCAGTATGCACATTATTATTTCCGTTCGCATAAGAGTATTGGAGAGCCCATTTGTTGAGCTTCTGATTTTCTCATAAAGAGGGATTTGAATTAGTTTAGAAAATGTGTGTTCAATGAATTTGTGCATTTTCAGTATTTTTTCGATTATTAATGAATGTTAATTAACTCATCAAGCAAAGTGAACACAAAAATATGCCTTAGTTTGTTTCAGGAAAAGAAATAAAACTCAGAACCGATATTGAAAAATACAGCGGCATGTTCTTTTCTTGCCAATTTTTAACTAACACATTAAAAAAATCAGTGGCTTGATTCTTGAATTTTACTGCTTTTCTGGAGCGAAACTCTAAGGAAGCAATCTGAACAAAATGGAAGTTCAAAGCACAGCATCGGTTTCAAAACTATCTATGTTCCTTTCCTCGCTATAATACTCTTTATAGAAGCCTTGCTGATATGTATCCTGAAAAAGGGGAATGTAAAGACTGTCCCTGCAAAGTACCATCAGAATATTGGTAAAAATGGTTGCTGGGATGGAATTTATGAAAGAATGGTACTTCGGTAGATAAAGTACCGTCGGTAGATAAAGGGTTAACGGGGTTTGACTGAACTACATAGAATAGTGGGTAGATGTAGATATAAAATAGTGGGATATGTAGTTAAAATGTTATGTCTGTGTCACATTTTTTTCAGAAAAAAAAAACATCACCAGGAACCACTCTTGAAAACTGTTGGTAGCTTTGTAAATTATTGGTATAGTTGCAGTTTTCTTTCAGTGAACACTGTGTTCACGGTCTTATTATTTATTTCACATGAGTCACATTGACGAATAACATTATTGGACTGTTGCCAGATCAAAGGTTGCAACTAAATCTATTTGAAGTTCGGAGTCAAAACTCGATCTCTGTTGACAAACAGATGTATCTTTTCTTTAACAGGTGTCAGCTGACGTGAAGGTAATGTAATCTTAATATCAAGGATGGAAATAAAGTCGTTCTTAAATTGGAAAATATGCCAAAATTTTTGGTTATTTGTAAAAAAATTATATATAGCATGGTACCAGGGAACTGGAGCAGCCAATTTTTCGGGTTGCTACACTCTGACTTCTAAGTATTTGTCCCTCATGCTCCGAATAGTTTGAATAGGAATAATATTAATTACCACTTTTATTTATACATTTTATTTAAGATACGTGTACGATACTAAAAAATTACAAACTTATTATAGATTTTTTTAAATGTTTCATTTACACTATGCTACGAAGAAAAATTGAGCTAGTGTAACAAAATGGGCACCTTAATGTGATTTGATATGACTTGGCTCGATATTTCCTTGTTGAGAAAATATTATTATTAAATTTTAAAATCCTTGTTAAAATTAGTTTATTGCCATTAAGCAGTAGTATTAATAGCAAATACAATAAGATTTTGAGTGAAGGCTTCTCTGAAACAAAAACTAACTTTTTGTTTCATAGAATTTCAGTTAATAAGTTAAATTAGACTTTTTAAAGCCAGTGATTTAATATGGGTGTGCCCTTTCATATGTTTTTTTATTTTTCTTTTAAATGGAGTATTTATGTGAAAAATGTATCTACACTAAAAAGAGTGAAATAAAATATTTGGGGAGGGGGGGGGATAAAACCCACTACAAATTCAAAATTGCATTAAAAAGTAAAAAATAAATCATTCTTTAAACAACATCGACACGACTTTTAATAAACATCGTTTTAGAAATCGGTACAAAATTATGATAAATAAAACCTTTTTTAATCATGAATCAATTGCAAATATAAATGGCCCAGAGCCCAGTAGCAGAATTTTCTGTATCAATCTGCAGCAAAAGTTTCTGAAGTCAAAATTTATCTGCAGCACCAAATGATGTGGAACCAAATTTACAATCATAAAAAATAGCAAACTATGCATTTTAAAATAGTTGACATATAACAATAATGCAGGCAAACAATAAATAAATATTATAATTATTTAATTTATAAGTAAATTAATAAAATCTAAAATTGACGTGCAATTAATGCAAGCTAAGAGAAAATGAAGTAAAGACAATACAACATAATTTAATAGTGGAAAATTATTTATTGTATAAGTTAGTAAAAACAGGGTAAACATTTATCTGAATCATTAATACTTAACTTAGGGTCGTAGTAGTTAAAAACCAACTAATATTAAAATTCTTTTTGTAAGGTGGCTATTTAATTTGCAAGCTTTAAGATAAATTTGCAGTGCTTGCTGCCGTGCTGCGCAATTTCTGCTACCGGGGCCCAGAGTTTACAACAGTTCTGATTGAAGTAAGACTGGTGGTGTAATAGTAATCAGACTGTCATAATTTTGTGCCGACTTCTAAAACCATGTTAGTCGTATCGATGTTGTTCAAAGAATGAATTTATTTCTTACTTTCTAGCGCACTTTTTAATATGAAGTCAGTTCTATTTTTCACCAAAAACTATGTTATTAATTTGTTGTTTGAATTAGTAATAAAATTATTTTTTAACATTAAAATTTTGAATCTCACCTGAAATTGGCCTTCACCTGGGGTTATAAAAAAGATTTTTCAGCCTCCTGCATTACCTGAAACTGAACGACTTTCAAGCATATAGGAAACATGAGGCCCAGTGGGGTCAATTTTTTGTTGTAACAGGAACTCATCAGCTTCATATGACGTTAAAGATCATACCCATCTTCAAATTCAAACCTTTCTATTTGTGCCTTTGTTCTCTGAATCGCAGGGAGCCGAGCTGTTCTCAATTCCAAAGCTGCACCTCTATGGGTTGACGTATGGATTTTTGAGCTCGAGCTGACAACTGGGGTCATCCCTGGAATCCATAACGAATTTAAAGAATATTTCCAACATGACCTCTCGTGGTGCGAAGATGGCGGTTGACGAACTGTTGCCATCAACTCCTTGACAAATAGGAAGCGGATTTATAGATTTTTATCCCGTTCTTGTTCCAAGAAACGATCATGGTAGCTATAGATAAGAATTTATTGCCGGATCGACATTTATATCCGCTGGGGGGTCTTTTTTAGTCCATTGTGACCAAGAAAATGGGTATATGGAATTGTGAAAGATTTTGAGTCCATTTATTGTGATTCATTATTCTTTTTAACGACTAAGGAAATACAAACGGAAATAAAATCGAAAAGAATAGTTCCATAGACATGTCTAGTCGTGAGAATGTCCTTATGGCAAATGATGAATGCCTTTTGGTTAGTAGATTTGATCACATTCACTGACTGCTTTTGATTCTCTCTTCTTGTCGTTTTATTGGAGTCTGATTTTTTTCTGTTCTACTGTTACTTAAAATGGTACTTGTAAGTTACTTATAAAAGCTGGCTGTATGATGCTTTATTAGAAAGTTAAAACTATAACATTTTATTTTCAGTGCTAAAATTTCAATCTTTTTATCAAGATTTTTTTTTCTAGAACAAAATGTTAAACTTTTCCAAAAATTTAGTTTGCGCAAAATCAGCTTTAAATATAATAATATAAATGCCAAATACAGAATTGCACTGAAATCTCCCCTTTCTAAAAAATTTAGCGAGCATAAACCTAAAAACTATTTTTCAGACTAGGATTAGGGAAATTCCTAAAATTTTCATTTTAATGAAATAACAGTTATCTCATAGTTATTTCAGTAAAATAATAATTAAAATGTTGTAAATATTTCATTTTAACAGATATATTGCTAATCGCAATGAATGTAAATGAACAGCTTCAAAATTATTTCATTTTCAAGGCAATGAGGAAAAATTACTTATTTAAAAATTACGAGCAAACATCAAGCCCTTATATTGTCCGATCTGCCGACAATTTAACTCCCTTCCTCTTGTTTGTTGAGTTTTATCAAAAGTTGCCACTTATTAGGCATTCGTATTTCCAACAAAGAATTTTGATCCTATATGCTTGTATGCGGTCGATGAAGAATTTTAGTAAGGACCGGAGACCCTTGTCCATCTGGCCGAATTTCGCAGTCAGTGAAAAACATAAATGAGGCTGATTTTCCTTCACTGAAATTTTTCAAAGATTTTATTAGAAGCAAAACACTAAATTTGGGGAAGCAGTCCGAAATTTTCCGTTAAACAGTAGCATAACTTTCTATGAATTTTTTATATGCATATTTCATAAAAATGTACTGTGTAATTTCCTATTTTGACCTATTTGACTGTATATTCTTCTTCATTGTGCAAAAAAAAAATATTTTGCTTACACGTACAATATTTAATTATTTATCCTCACATATCTTAACATTTCTCTAAGAATACGTTTACATAAGAACCATCAAAGTTGCTATTGGCAGAATAATTAAGTAAAAAATTTTGGGCATTCAGTGGACTAATAACAAAACTAAAAGTATTCAACTTTCGTAATTGGAAGTTTTGGATGTTTTATTGTGGTTTCTTCAGCTTCGAATTATCCAACTTTCATTACTATAAATCATGACTGAAGCTATTTGTCGACGAAAATGGAAGCGTCAGTTTTAGTGAAGTTGTTATTTCATTCAGTAGCAGCGTTTAGCGGACATTGTTGACTACTCAAACTGCAACCACAGTAAAATCGCTTCTTAAGGTGTGAAAGATGGCACATTAGGGGATTTGAGGCGGGGATCAGTAGGGGTGTGCCTCGTGTCCGGGAGACAGCTGTCGGATTAGTGTCAGGAGTCCCCATCCAACGAAATGGGATCCCTTTTAAACTGACTTCAGAATTTGGAAAGAAAAGACCCCGAAGGTTACTTTCTTCATTTCCCCCTGATTACTGTTTTTGTTTCCTTAGACGTAAAGAGAAGTTAGTCCAAGAAATTGACATAATAAGATAAAGTTTCAGTCAGTTATGTTTCATTTTGACAAAATGATTTATGTTTCTAAGAGAAAGAAAGATTCCCCTCTTCTTTTCTTTAAATCTTCCCACAATTTTTTAGACAAGATGCAGTTATGTTAGAAAATGTAATTATTTTTCATGTAGTTGTCCCTGTATTTTTTTTTCTTTTTTCATTTCATTAAGAAATAACAGATCCAGTAGAATATTTTATGACACAGAAACTTGTAGGACATTTCGTAAATATCCCTTCCTTACATCAGAAATTTGACAGATGCCATATTTCCAATGTTTTACTTGCAAAATATAGTTCTTGTATCTTTTTATTTGATACAGAATTAAATTTTCTATTTAATTCTGAAGACTGTGAAAGGAATTTTTTAATAAAAGAAGAAACGGATAGTCGATGCTTGCCGCCAAGTTTGAAAATTTGACAAATTGAATAAAGCTACTTTATTCCGAGTTCAGAGTTTGTTTACCTAAATGCAAACGAAGCGCGGTTCTCCGCATGTTATTTCAGTTCTATAAGAAACGTTTTTTAAGTTAAACTGGAAAAATATTGTTGCGTTTAATTGTCCCAACATTGAGGCTTGCTCGTGTGTTTCATGAAGTTAATTAAGTAATAACTAGTTTAGAATCAAGTCGAACGCATTATTTTTGACTTATGATACTAGATGAAGGGCGGGGTGCTGGGCGGACTTGTTGGTGGCCGAGGTAAAAGTGAACCTTTCGATAGTTCAAATTCTCTCTCCCCCCCCTCCACTCTTTTTAATTCCCATGTTGTAGACTCCATAAATTCTAGGAGGCCATAGCAATGCATCGCTTATAGAAATGAACAGTGTCATATCTGCAAAAAATAGCTTCTTTGGTTTTTATATCAAAATGTTCAGATTTTTGCGCTCTTTATATTGGGAATACTGCTGTCAGTAAATGTTCAAAAATTAAGGCTAGAGGCTAACTTTATTTTTTTGGTGCAATACTGTAATAACTACTTTTTAAGGTTATTTTTAATTTTTTTAACATCATCAACATCCATCATGTTTGAGAATACTAGATCAATAACTATTTTCTGAAAAAAATCGATTATAATAATCATTGAAACAAATAAGGCAATTAAAAAAAACAAATTGTAAAACGTTCAAACGCCTCTCTTGAAAAATGTCCATTTTGTAAATATGACTCTATTCATTTCTATAAGCGACATGATGCTTCTTTCAAATGCTCATTTCCTGTAGAGTTACGTTCATTTTAATCAGTAAAATGACTATATATTTTGCAAACTTTACTAGAGGGCTTTTATCGGACATGGTGCTGTACTTGGAAAATGTCGCTTTTTCGCTTTAAAACCCTTTTCCTATTGCTGTGTTTTTTATATGTTATTTATTACCAACAGTATCAAACGAAGTAACATTTCCGGTATTTTTCATATACGCAGGAAAAGCACTTTTGTACGAAAAAAAACAATGATACTTTTTCTCCCCGTACAAGAAGAAAAATCAGATGTATAGTTAGGTCCTCAACATCCAGCTTTCATGGGCTTGTAAATGTTGTACTGGATCAATTCTTTATGAAAAGTTTCAGTGCACTTGACATAAGAAAATTCATCCTCTTCGCAAAATTATTTATCAAACTTCTTTCATTTTCTAGATTTTGCTTCAATAGAGAAATTTATCCTCGGTTTCTTACAGTATTTACTTTTTAAGATAACAGTATCACGAATTCATAATACCTGAATATGAATGAAATGCATTTTTCGTGACTCGGAACTCGTTAATGTACCACTTAATGATTCGCTTCGGCTTTTTCAGAAGATAATTGGCCTTGGAATATAATTGAACAACTGTTTTTTCAAATACGATTATAGTGGACTTTTAAAAAGCGAATTAGACGAGGAAAAGATTTATAAACTACTAATTAAAGAATATTTCTCCCTTTGATAACAAGACGCAATGGAATGATGCAATACATTTGAAATTTTATTGGAAGAAAATCTTCTTCCATAACTTCCCTAAGCGATACAGAGATGAACTGAAGGACATGCATGAGTCATATGGGAAACGTGTAATAATAAGACAGTGCAAATTAATTAAATCTGAAAATGTGCAAAAAGTGATATTATTTTGCGTTTCCTTGTTGATGCGATGGAGAGCTAAATATTTCGTAGTTCTCACAAGTTTAATGCTTGACTAAAGATGATAAAGTGATAAATCCTATTCATGAATAAAATAATTTAAAAAAAAGACAACTATTATTTATTCATTTTTGTTTTCGGTAGCTTAATCTTCATTGTATTTTGTTTTAAGGCCTGTATCATGAAAACAATTTCAAGGTCTCTCGTTTATTTTCAAAGAAAAAAATGGTTATTTAAGGATTTAATAGAAGTAAATTAAACATCCTCCTAAAATTGAAAAACATGTAAAAATACTCGGCCAGTTAGTAAATCAACTTGTTGATGTAGCCAAATTAAACTAATTTAGATTTCATTATTAGTAATCGTTGACATACTGAAGGGCAATGGTAATTAATACAGATAACATTGTATATACTAGTGTAATATGACATATATAATATTGTATACTTGTTGTATATATATATATATACAATATTATATATATATATATATATATTGAAATCTCGTTACAGAGAGCTGCAAGGAACAGGGAAAATACTTCGTTGCAATGGTATACACTACCGCACTGGTGTTAAAACGGGACTAAAAATTTGTTTTGTTGAAACGGACATTCCATTGCATCGGCATTCGCTGTAATGAGATTTTATTGTCCAGGCGCAAGGTTCGAAATCCTTAGTGGACCTTTGTTTCTAGACGATAATAGTCTTATTAATTATTCTGGAAAAATATTTCGTTGGAACGGAATGTTTGTTGCAACGGCATACACATATTTCTATTAGGGTTAAAACGGAACTACAAATTTGTTTCGTTGAAACGGAAACTTTGTTGTATCGGTATTCGCTGTAACGAGACTTTACTGTCTATATGTAATGTTCGAAATCCTTCAATCGGTTGGTGAATAAGGCCGTGAAAGGCCAATTCGGACTACCCTGAAGCAAAACTCTGTTGTAAACTGAAGTTACAATAATTTACAACATTGTGTGTGAGTTTCATTGTTTCTAATTTGAAGTGGTTATGACAACTTTAAGAAATTCCCTGGTTTATAAAAGTGATTTTCTTTTTAAATTGGTTTGAACATTTGTCCGACCCTTTACTATTTCTTCAATTTTTATCGATTTTACAGAAATTCTATGCAAAGAGAAAAAAAGTAAGCAAAAACAAAATAGAAAATTTTCTGGTTTTACAGGAGAACGAAATATTTTCTTACAATTTCTTTATATTATTCCTTTTGCAACAAAAGAAAACTGCTTGCTTCTGAAGCAACTTAGGGGGCCAGAGCGTGTAAATTCTGAAGGCCGTTTCGAATATTCATTACTGTTCACAAGTGATAGTGCTTTTGATGATATCTGAAGCTTTCTCGGCCACCATTATAGTAGGTATATTCGTGTTGCCTGAAGGTATTTTGGGCATGACAGATGCATCTACAACTCGCAGATTCTTCACATTTTTCACCCTGAAATACAAGAAATAATGTAGAATGTTATTTTCATTAAAACACATATAAGCGAATATTTTAGAACTTAGTCATTTCAGTTAAATGCAGATTTGTTCCCATATCTCTTAAAGTTAAAACCTCTCCTTTAATACTATTAGAGTTCGCACCACGGTCGAAATTCGACCATAATTTATTAAATTTTTCATGTTCAGCCTCGAACGTTTAAACAACGTTTAGACAGTTTAGTTTTAGCTTGACAACAATTTACTTTGTTAAAATATTTCAATTGGTGAATGCAATACTCTTCATTGCGACCGATTGACCTCCGAGTTAGTTTAATGCATTTGTAACACATATTATGCATAAATTTTTATCTTTCTGCACTCCTTCTCCTGTAAAAAAAATACAAGTAAAAATTTTATGCCACCCTATAATTATTGAACAATAACTAAGAAACACAAGCACTCACTTTAAATTTAATTAAGGTTTCAAAATGCTAATACAAATCCACAACCTTACGAAATGTTGATTCGAAGCAAAATAACGCTTCACTGCTCTTATTAGCTATCTAACTTTATACTATATTCAACATTGTTAGATTCAAATTGTAATTCATTTTGTTTAACATTAACTGGACGTTTTATTGTCATATAATATATAAATATTGGAAATGGATTAAGACACCATTACTCCTTAAGATTAGTATTATTTCGTTTTGACATTCATTTAATAGATTACATTTTCTCTCTTGTTCTGTTCTCGACATTTCTTCTTCTTTAAAATATAAATAGTAAAGAAGGTATTGAGTATTTTACAAATGTTGTAGATTGTAGATGTAAGGAGTAGTATGAAAGTATGGTGAATAAAGACTTCTAAAACAAAATTTTCGAATCTGCGTTGAAAGCTGGAGAAAAAAAAAGCTATTTCTAAAAATGATTTTATTGATAACACCAAAACTCGTCAATAACTACTTAATAAAAAATCGGTTTGCAAACAGAGGAAATTATGGTACTTAAGGATTATGTCTTTGCCTATGGATGTATAGCTATTATTTCTGGAGTTCACTATAAATATTTTCTTATAAACTCTGATTCCTTCATGCATCGCATTTTATTCCTCTGATTCCTTATTTTCGAACCTGATAAACCTAATAAGCCTTCTAAACCTGAACCTGATAAGTAAGCCTTCTAAATCTATAGAAATTCGTCAGGTCAAAAACTTTATAGTCGAAAGAATGGCAACATTTGAAGCAGAGAAAGAGGCTGCAAATCAGCTCACCGGAGGTTAGAATCGACAACAGTGGTTGGATCACATAGGGCTCCCATTTTAGCCGTTCCAACCTGATGGTTGTAGGTAAAGACGAATTGTCGAGCCATGCACGAAAAGTAAGAATCTTCGTCTCCAAAATACTGCTCACAGTTAGGAAATGGAGTAGGCAAGGGAGTTGATCCGATGCTTCTGAACGGTGCACTTGTTGCTGTTCGCATACATTCTTTCATACCTGACATGAAAAGAAAAACAACCGTCACACTATTAATCAGAACAAAAGTATATTCCCAAAGTTCCGAGGTTACTGCAAGAATACTTCAAAGTTGTAATAACTTATAATTAATAAGAGAAGAAAATTATGTGTTTATTCGATAAAAATAACCTTCGTGCGATTTCATTTCTTCCTCTTATTTGTTTTCTTTCTTTCTTTCCCCCTTTTTTTGGGAATTTTTAGATATGATGAACAAATTTTCCAAAGGGTTAAATATATCTCATACAAAGTTGCAGAAAAAGGCAAATAAATAAAGCAAACTAAGAAAATTAACGTTACATAAAACGTACGTGATAACACTGAATCGTAAAGTTACCACATTCAAAATTTGTAAAATCACATACACCATTGTTGTAAATCTCAATTCTTGTGTACTAAAAATACAATGATGGTGAATATCAATTTTTGTGAGTTAAAAACCTTGCTAAAATTTTATTTGTTAACTTATAAGGTAAAATGGTAACAATACGCATTTCGATTCTTAAGAAAAATACAGCAAACTATTAAAACGCATGTAAATATTAAAAACGCCGGGAAAAAAAGGAAGATTTCTCCAAATTGTTTGAAGTTTTAACATTTACTGCCTAAGTTAATGCCTTAATTGCATTCGTACGCTCCAGTTTTTTTCTCGGCTGAATTATTTTCTTTTATACTAGCGGTATTCGTACGGTCTATATTGCTTCTTGCTACACTTTTTGATCAAAAACGATTGCCCTGTACTGCAGTGCAAAAGAATCGAGGGTGGGAAATCACCCCCTTTTTTTTCTCTTTTTATGTATTCTGTCCAGCAGAACTCTTAATTTTTTTCACGGACTGTTTAATACATGTAAATAAAAGTTAAAATGGTTAAAAGTTCAACTACCGGTTTGCGGTAATTAAACTTTCAAATCGATAACCGAAAGAATAACAACTTACCATTTACAACATATTTGACGTCATTTGGATCATCAAAATAGTTAGGGTCAATAAGCGGTGGATCATAGGGATTCGTCGAATTCAGAGAAACTGTTCCTTTACTCTTCGGATGAAGTAAATGTGAATGACAGGAATAAGTAGCCTTGCCCCTCATCACGCCGTAATGCTTTTCAATAACCTACGAGCAATGATGAAGAAATTTTGAAGAGCTTTTATGCAAAGAAAATACACACATGCTCGATTTCGTGTTAACTTTGCTCTTTGTATTCGTTTAGGGATTATTCATTAAGAATTACAAACGGTAAGAAAGTAATCACGCAAATATTTCAAGATTTTTTTCTTATGTTTTTCAGTTTAAAGTACATAGTACATGGTCGGCGTTCAAGCAGAAGTCTCTAACTCCAAAACAAATTTTGAGGTACTGATTTTAAACTTTTGAATAGGTGCGGAATAGAATACAAATTATTTTACACATTTCCAAATACTACAGTCGGTTTATTGATCTAAGGTTTTCATTGTGTACTTATTTCACGTTATGAAACCGCTGAAGTTGATACAAAGGTGTAGATGTTGCATAAGGAATTGATGGGAACAAATTTGGTTAATTTCATTCCCGGTGATAAATAAAATCATGAAGTTATAGGCTTCTTGTGGCAGTACTTTTATTATATTTCATGTAAACACAGCAGTAAATTTGGAAACGATATTGTGGTGACTACCAAGCCTAGTTACGTGCTGTTTGGTAGTAATGTGTGCTATTTCAATTTTTGTATATATCACGCATTATTTATTGGTAAGGACTTAATCAAACTCTGCTAAAAAGGGAATTTATGACTATATAACTACTTCGGGCATTTAAGTTCTATATGCTTTTATTTTCATTGTCATCTTCCTTGACCAGCAAGATAACCTGAACTCTTGCCCATCGAATATGTCTGAGACATGGTAAGCCGCAATATTCGGACATTGCCCATTGTTGCAAATCTGGAGCAACAAGTGACGAGATGTTTTTGAATGCCAAGCGGAATGTATCGCAGGATGACATAAAGAATCTTTACCAATCCTTACATAGATGTATTCGAGCCATAAACATAGATGCAGATGCATCACTGACCGAGGAGCTTTCACCAACTACCTGGTTTACAATTGTTCATCTACGACCATGAATTTTCAATCATTTCATTATATAATTAAGAACTGTACTAAACCCCTATTTAATTTAAAATCAGTCAATTTCTTCTCAGTGCTTTTTTGGGTGAGAGGGGGGGAGAGAAGGTAATTATAGGTCATTTATGTTTGAAATATATTTGTATGTATACAATAAAATGTGTATTATCGTCAAAGGAATCCCATTGTGTTGAAACAAATGCAAACAATATAGTAATTAAATTTCTCGTCAGTTAAATTAGAATGTACCTCTTGTTTTAGGTTAAGAGCAATGGTTAAACCTAGTGTTATTTCTGCGAGATATAATTCGACATCAGGAACGCTATTTCGTCCGTCTTTGTGACTAGTTTTAAGGAAACGGATAGCTGCCATTTCTATTGGAGAAGACAAAATATCTGTAAGTAAAAGTACAAATGTTATGTAAATATTGAAAACTGTGGGGAAAAGGACAAGCATACAATAATAGCAATAATAAGATGAATAAAATAAAAAGAAATCAATGTAAATTTTAAAAAATACAAAAATTGCAAGTTTTAATTGCTAGTGTACTAATCGGTACTGAGCGGAATGACCGACCTTATATGTGACTAAACACAAGGTGAACGTATGAACCCCTGCGGCCCTAGATCTTAAAGAGGGATCTGAACCACTAGGAGTGCTACATCGATCAAACACATCTCGCCGGAATCCGTGCCCATAGCGCAGTAACGTTCTGCTCTACCAACTATGTAAATTGAGCCGTATTTAACTGCTGGACTTAACAGATTTTTCTGAGCGTTCGTTTTACTTCCAAGTAAGTTTTTACATTGCACTGACGACCAAAATGACTTCCACTAACCTTCATACTTACGTAATTGTCCGTAATTTTTCTCGCTCTGCGTAGCATCATCTAACCTGGGAAGACAAAAAACTATTCCCCCGCCCCCCCCCCCCATTCGGAAAAAGCTGTCCAATTCCCTCCCCCCTTCCTACTGCAACAGCATTAATAGGTGTAAAACAGTATCTTTGCAGAAGTGACACTGCAGTTCTTTCCATTAGTAATTGAGAGCGTGAATCTGTATAGGATCTTTAACGCCTATGGTAAGTATGTTAAACCGGCAAATGATAACAGAACCAGAACGCCATTAAGTAGAACGAGAACAAACTAACAACAATAATAATTATTACTTTTGTCTTATTATTCGGCATTTTAGTTCAGTGATTCTCTTTTAAAAAAGAGAATAACTGATTTTAGAAATATTTTAGAATTAAATAATTTAATTTTCCTAAATACTTAAAAACTCACAACATATCATAGACAAAGAATGTAAATGTCACAAATACTACAAAACCAACGAAGGAAAAGTAGACCTTACAGCAACCCCAAATCAAGCAAACACAACAATACATGATTTCCCAAAAGAAATAAATGAATAGGTAAATAGTAATTAGTTATAATAATAGTAAAATAAAATAAATTTAAGCAAAACGTGTTGTCACTTCTAATGATCTTATGACATGATAGAATTACCTGTTCTGTTATTAATGTAGTTCCAAATACGGAGAGACTCGTTTAGCTTCACTTCTAAAGGTGTAATATTTGGACTAAGGAAAAAAATTAGTGGTACCCCAACATGTTCTTGCAAATTCTTCCCCACTGGTAAGTCTGCCGTGACAGGAATCTATATCGTCAAAGAATTTCTTTTTAAAATCTTTGCAGCCAATTCATTCCTTATACATGTCAAAAATACAAAATTAGCTAAAGAAATCAAGTTTTCATTACTTTTGAAGCATTACGTCTTAGTTGTTTTTAATATAGTAGAAATGTATTTTTAGCGTTATTATACTGCATGATTTAATATTTATAATTTCAGAAAATCATCGTTTTCATCAACAGAAAAAAAAACAATCTAATATTATCATTATGTTTGTTTGAGCTATTCATAGCTTTAGCCTTTCGTTAATTTAACTTTTATTCCAGTAATAAGCATTTTATAATTTTTGATGTCAGAAAAAAAAAAAAAAAAACAATATATTGTTGTTGTGTTAAGGCGCGATCTGATGACAGTTTTCTCCTGCAAGAACGGTCGTGACAGTGACAGTCATCTACGCCAAAAAGAATCATAAAGAAGAAAACAAAAGAAAGAAAATACAAATATATAATAAATAATAGAAAATACAAATATATAATAAATAATATAAAAATTGTCACTGGGATATCGAAAGTGAAATATCTAGTCAGAAATGCTTCACTAGAGGTCTTTGCTCAGTACAGTATATTGAAGCAATTTTAATAAATTAGAAATTTTGTCCAAGTTTGGGATGGTTCATTATGGTTAAGTGAAACCCTAATCAAAGCAAAATAGCAATTTCAAAGAAATAATGACGAGGATGAGAAAAATTCTGAAATAAATCTGATACCTGAAATCGTTCAAGTTCTTTTCTCGGTCCAATTCCCGAAAGCATGAGAATCTGGGCAGTGTTAATTGTTCCAGCCGACAGGATGACTTCTCTTGATGCTGTTACTTGAAACGTACTCCCATCAAAGTCAAACTGGACTCCGGTGACTGTGTCATTTTCCATCAAGATCTATATTAACAAAGAAATTCTACAGTTAAATTTATGTTTTAAAAATCGCCAAAAAAAAAGGGAAAGAAATGAGCTTCTTACGTAATTATATAGTTATTTTTAAAGGAACGGAAAGCACTGGTAATGCTTTAGATTTCCCTAAAAGTAAGTTTGGCAATATTCTAAATTTAAAACTTTTACGCGTTTTGTGAATTACTCAACAATTTTTACTTAATATTTTGAATTTCATCTTCATCGTAGGGTGTTTGCACCAGTGATTGACATGCTCTAATGATTAACGCCTTTCCCAAAATAATTAATAAATATGAAAAATAAATAGACTAGTATAGAAATGCTGCCTATCTATAGTTACTTCCTGAAATTACCGATTTATTTTTTATTACTACATTGCTCAACAGATGGTATTTCTACCACAAAAAATGTAAGTGAAACATGCGAAGTAAAAAACACAGCCATTTTTGTGTTCAGTTATAGCTTGCTTGGAGATTTAAAGTTAAGTCAATGATTTAATCTTAATTATTTTCAGCAATGCTTCTAACTAGTTAAAAATTTAAATTCTATTACATTAACTATTAGATGAACATATTTAACTATTAAAATGTAAATTTAAGTGCTTGTTAATATTTTTGTGAATTTACAAGCTGTGTCACTTACTGGATCATCTATTAGAGTATGTACCAGTAATTGAGATAGGGCTTCTATCATTCGATGTTGCATTGACACCCTTTGCTATTAAATTTAAATGTATAAAATGTGAGGGGTACTGCATGCAAATAAAATTTATATCAGTCATGAATTCTTTTGCAAAAATTTCATACCGATACCTTAAGCTGCAGAAATGCCGCTTAAGGTATCGTGATATACGAGGCTGGGCGAAATAATTACTTCTCAGTTAGTCAGTTAAGCGATGGGTTTGCAAAAATAATGAATAAAGTAAATATTCTCACAAAATAGCTTTTCATTGACGTTGTATATTCTGATATAGAAGACATCCTTAGCCCACTTACCTTCGTTACAAATGCATTCGCGACGATGTCAAGATTTGTCCGGTTTTCCACAGGTACCAAATAGGCTTTCGCAGTGCTGCATAGCTGACCGTCACGAATTGCGCCTTCAAGGTCATAATATCCTAAATCAAAGTTTTCGAAATCAGTATTCACATAGCGGGCTCCCTATTGCTCTTGTAACACAGAAAAAAATTCCCAAGAAGTGTTTCGTGCTCTCTATATAAACGTAAATCTTAATAGGCCTCCCCAAAAGATTTTCTCTTGCAGACCGATAGGCTAACAACCAGCAACAAATTGAAATAAATAAATAATGTTTGTGATAACCCAGTAAAAAATAATGCAGGCAGGCCCGCGCTAAGCCTGTTCTGCGCAGTCGTGCGAATTAATATTGAACTCCTTTTTGTGGGGTTGAAAAAATATCCAACCTGTTGGTTTTTCTGGTTTTAGTGGATTTTTCGTTTTTTAAAGGTGTTTTTTGACAGTGCGCCATCGTGCGCCGCACGACCTTGCACATACGCGTGCCTTTTTTCTGCTTCTGAAAGAGTGATTTCATGGTTCAGGAATGTCTTACTAATATCCTTACGCACAATACCTTTTAGTGTTTTTCAATAAGCATTGGTGCACCCTTAATTGATTACCAGAAAATAACTTAAGCATCTCTCATTAAGCACAAATACCTGCCGGCAACTAAATATTAATGTAATAGCTTTCATTATTCTTTGTTCATGTTTGAATGTCTTTTTTTTCCGAGAATGAAGTCGTAACACAGAATAAATTTAAAATATTCTTTGCCCTAATGTCTGTTCAATGTTAACAGACATTAGGGCAATTTCATACCGAAGGGAAATTCGAATGAAAATTGGCTCACCAATTTGTGACGGTCCGTTCACGTCTCCAATTCTTATCCCTTCCTGTCGAGCATGCTCAAATATCTGTTCTCTGAGCTCAGATATGTATTTCGCTTTCTCTACAGTTAATCTCCCATTAAGCACAAATACCTGCAGGCAACTAAATATTAATGTAATAGCTTTCATTATTCTTTGTTCATGTTTGAATGTCTTTTTTTTCCGAGAATGAAGTCGTAACACAGAATAAATTTAAAATATTCTTTGCCCTAATGTCTGTTCAATGTTAACAGACATTAGGGCAATTTCATACCGAAGGGAAATTCGAAAGAAAATTGGCTCACCAATTTGTGACGGTCCGTTCACGTCTCCAATTCTTATCCCTTCCTGTCGAGCATGCTCAAATATCTGTTCTCTGAGCTCAGATATGTATTTCGCTTTCTCTACAGTTATGGGTCCTCCGACCCCATGGAAACCTGAAATTTATTAAAAACTTAACAAAACGATATCAGTAAGTAGAAAATACTTAAGTAAAAGTGAATCATCAGGTATGGAAAACATACGCATCCCCACCGGTTAGATTTCTTTGACCGACCATATTATTTCAATGTAAATAGTTTTATTTAAAATTATTGACTGCTTCTACCACGAGACGCATATCTGCCACTTTTATTGTGAATTTGTATTTTAAATGCATTCACTCAACAAAACCATTAATTCAGGGTACCAAACATACAGTTATATACAATAGGGTGTAGCGAAAATTTTGCCAAATAGTTTCGTAATATAGTGACATAAATTAGACACGACTATTCAAAAAGTGTAATAACAAGTCCCTATATAGAATTTATAAAACATATTCCCTTTCATGTTTCCTGTGTAGAACAGCAACAGTGTAAAGTTTCGAAATAAGTGCGCGCGAAGAAAGAAAATAATAATTTAAAACTTCAACACCCTTTAAAATACTCTTAAGAGAGATATAAATTTTCTGTTCACCATTAGAAATAAAAATTAGACGGGAAAAAAAGTATTTCTTCCCGTCTAATGCTCCTCCCTACGTACAATTCATCAAAGTTCTGTGATGTAGTGAAGGACAAAGCAGATTAAAATGCGCAATATGAAGCCAGGTGCATGCTCAACAGCATAAAATGCATTATTATAAATTGTCATGGAACAGTTTAACCACCGTCAAATGAGCTCTGATGAAGAAAACGTTTTTTATTTCATTATTTGCTTTAGAAGCGTACTAATGAAATTTTAAAAGAAAGCTGGGTAAACGCTCAGCTTGTATTAAATATTTAACAGTAGCTTTTTTTAAAATAAGACTCCATATTAGTTTTACAACTTAATAACATCTATTGAAATTTTAATTCTCAATGCAAATTAAGTCTTATTGCATTACATATACCTGAAGCATTACAAAATCTTAAGAGTTAGTGCAGTAACGCTATAAGTATTAGTAAATTAATGACTTGAAACATTTAATATTTATTTAATTGACTTTTAGGAAGGATTTTAACATGCACTTATATAAGTAATTAAAATTTTTTACAGCATTCAGATCTTTTGTATCCCTTGTTTAATGTTTGGGACCCCATTTTTTCCTGAAAGGATCAGGGTTTATAAAGATACAAAAGCGTAGCTGGAGGCTTATGCGCTTATGGACAAGTAAACTTATAGCGTCTCTTACATAAGATACTAGCATAATTACCCGGCCTTTCCCCCTAAATAATGGGAATGTAGGAAATGTATCTGATCCTTTATATATGTTTAAGAGCATGAAACCTGATCGTAGAAAATTAACAACTAAGTTCAATTTAAAACTTATTTATTTTTACAACAGTGAATTATTCCAAAAATTATTATCTCCAAAATCTTCATTTAACAATATTAAAACTTCAGAGTTATTCCATCTTAGAAGAAATGAGATTCTGGACAATAACTTATGTTCTAGAAATAAAATTTCACGTTAAATTAAAGCACAAATGAGCATTAAAACGCAGACATATGTTTCGGGATTGCTTGGAATCCCTTTTTCAATGCGACAGGGAGCTTCTAGATGCAAAACATCCAAATGAAGCAGACAGAACAACAAAAACAAAGCTTATATAGCCTAAGAATTAACTGTAAACCAATGAGAATAAAGGCAGTATGAAGTGGAAGTAGAAGTAGTAGGAAAGGCACCAATAAGAGAGCAACAAACGAATGCAGTTGGAAGTACAGAAAGTAAAAAGGAATATCAATAAAAAGAAAGCAAAAAAGACAACAGCGTGCATAAAAATGTGAAAATACATGAAAATTGCAAAAAAATAAAATAAAATACAAAGAATAAAATGGAAATAAAATAAGTACAGAAAATACTGAAACAAAAAGCAAAACAAAGTACACATGCAAAAGAGGGGGAGGGGGGGGGGGAGAGAGAAAAAAAATTGACACGAAAAAAGAAAACTAACAAGAAAACCAAGAAAGAACAACAAATTAAAGGAACTTATGCCAGACCTGTGAAAAATAAGGAGTTGAGGAAGAATCATTAACCAAATTAGAACTATTCCTGTTCATATGATAAGCTTCCCAAAAGTCAAGTTCTAAAGGAGAAGAACATTTTTGAATAATTTTCCCAGAAAATAAGTCTAGCATTGCTCAACATTGTTGGAATTCCAACCACTCTTTTGATTTCAATTCTGGGAAAATTATTCAAAAATGTTCTTCTCCTTTAGAACTTGACTTTTGGGAAGCTTATCATATGAACAGGAATAGTTCTAATTTGGTTAATGATTCTTCCTCAACTCCTTATTTTTCACAGGTCTGGCATAAGTTCCTTTAATTTGTTGTTCTTTCTTGGTTTTCTTGTTAGTTTTCTTTTTTCGTGTCAATTTTTTTTCTCTCTCCCCCCCCCCCCTCCCCCTCTTTTGCATGTGTACTTTGTTTTGCTTTTTGTTTCAGTATTTTCTGTACTTATTTTATTTCCATTTTATTCTTTGTATTTTATTTTATTTTTTTTGCAATTTTCATGTATTTTCACATTTTTATGCACGCTGTTGTCTTTTTTGCTTTCTTTTTATTGATATTCCTTTTTACTTTCTGTACTTCCAACTGCATTCGTTTGTTGCTCTCTTATTGGTGCCTTTCCTACTACTTCTACTTCCACTTCACACTGCCTTTATTCTCATTGGTTTACAGTTAATTCTTAGGCTATATAAGCTTTGTTTTTGTTGTTCTGTCTGCTTCATTTGGATGTTTTGCATCTAGAAGCTCCCTGTCGCATTGAAAAAGGGATTCCAAGCAATCCCGAAACATATGTCTGCGTTTTAATGCTCATTTGTGCTTTAATTTAACGTGAAATTTTATTTCTATTACTTTGCACAAAGTTTAATCATTACTAACTTATGTTCTATTTATTCGAAAGTATTCAAACAAATTCTATCTGAAGCCGTTTTTTTTTATCAGTTTCAGAGTGAGATAAAATTTTAAACATGAGGCGATTTTTTCCATGGTTTATTGTAGAAACAAATCTTGAAATAGGAATTTAAAAAAAATTGAATTTTCGAGTGGGACTTGCGTTATCATTTCGGCGGATGATTGAATTTTATGCCAAAGGGTCATTCCACGGGAACGGACGTTACATTTATACAGCATTTTTCAACTTCAACGAGCTTTCTAACAAACTTCTTGGGTATTTTTTAGGTTTTTTAATTTTGCCTAGTAAAAGTACATGTGTTCTAAGTATGCAAAAAAAAATTTGAAGATATATATGTATTTGCTGTATGTAAAAAATATTTTTGAAATTTCGTTACGTGTGCTACCCGAAGAATAACACACGTAACGAAATTTCAGCCCTTTTTTTAACAGACAGCAAATACATATATATCTTCAAAAAATTTTTTGCATACTTAGAACATAAAGTACTTTTACTAGGCAAAATTAAAAAACCTAAAAAATACCCAAGAAGTTTGTTAGAAATCTCGTTGAAGTTGAAAAATGCTGTATAAATGTAACGTCCGTTGCCGTGGAATGACCCCAAACTTCATACCAATCCGTCAATTAGTGTGGTTTTGCATAGCGAACATACAAGCAAACATACACAATGTACTCATACATGTGAGTTTTTTCCCTTGCTGTTTTCATTTTTTAATTTTAGTAATGTATCTTGAGTATCTGCCTCATCCCACTCCTTAAAAAATTAATAACGGTTCTTAACAGTTCCTTATTTTTCTGGTAGAGATTATGGGCGTCATTCAGAAATAATGTCGCACGTTTTTTCAGTACATTTGACCCCCTCCTAATCATATATACTTGCAGTTCAGAGACAAAGCCCTACGTCATAAATCACATTTCAAATTTTATTTTTGACTTTTGAATGACATTTGTACGATGACCAGCATGACGGCTGTGAACATAACAATAATAGTGATTATATGTATACTTAATTTGCATAAAATGAAATTATGTTTTACTACAAAAAATATAGTTAGTACATAATGGTAAAAAACATTAATTGTTAAAATTCTGTAAAAATAACCTGCGTTATTTTGTCTTAAAAGCGTAAATGCCCAAGATCTCTTTTTAAATTTAAACTTTTAACTAGAAATTAATTTAAACCTTAAGCAACATCGATGTTTTCAATGAAAAAATGGAATCAATAAAAATGCAATTAAAAAAAATATTAAAAATAAATTATGTAAAAATACATTTAAAATCTTCTGATTTTAAATGTTTTCATTTTAACCAAAATGTGTGATGTCACACTTCTTGATACCCCCTCCCCTCCCCTTATCACAAACTGTCATAATTTCCCTCGCCACCTCCCCCGTTGAAGCACGACAACATTTGTGAATGACCCCATACGGTTAAAATGAAAGATTGATTTATGTAAACATTTTTAAAAAGCACTGCCAAATTAATAAGTATAAGTATAAAAATATTAATTAACAAGAAGTTCCGTCTAGAACTATACGAGCCTACTTTCCCGTATACACCGAATTCAAATTTATAATATAGCTATCTCTCTCTCTCTGTCTTTCTCGTTTAGTTTTTGTTCTTAATTGCTTTAAATATACCTTTTTCAACGGTTAATAGATATTCATTCAATCATTCATTTATTAAGTCATTCATGTATTTAGTCACTCATTTATTCATTCATTCTTTTGCTTATTCATTCATTGATTCAAAAATAGTCTTGAAAATCCCGATCAAAAAATTTTATAGGAAAATAGTCTCCTTAGTTCTGGATGTACTTTCTATTTGTACATGTTCTACGTCATAAGAGCTTTCCGATAAAGTTTGTTACAAGCAAATCGGTCCGTTAGATCAGGAATAATATAGGATTGAAATTTCCCCGTAGGCGGTATGTTAATTTTTTTTTTTGAACTGTTCAAAAATGAACAAAAATTGTTCAAATCAATATTTCACGCCAAGAACTTCTTCCAGTGAGCTTGTTCATGGGAACTTGAATCTTGTACCCAAGTTTACATAATTTGCTTCATTTTCACCCATAGGCGATAATGTTAAAATTTTTTGAACTGTTCAAATCAAAAAGTAAAATATGGAAATGAGATATCCTCGCCGAGATCTTTCGAATGCAAAAAGAATTTTTCGAATCGGACAATTCGTTCAAAAGTTATTAGGGGGGGACAGACCGACAGACAGACAGACCGACAGACACACTTTTTCCCCATCTCAAAACCCTACTTTAAAATTTTTTATTTTTCAATCTTTATTTAATTACTTAACTTATTTTTGACTTTTCTTGATTTTTAACGATATTTTCACGATACCATTAAGCCTTCTTTCATGCTTTATTATTATTTTTTTTACTTTTACGGGAAAGTAGGCTAAAAAGTAGTACTTTTCCAGGGAAAAAAACTTACCGTTTCCAAAGTACTCTGGAGATCTATTATCTTCCAGTTTTATGAAGTAAGGTAGCACTGCTTCGTAACTCCAGCCTTCTGCACCCATTGCTGCCCAATCATCATAATCCTGACGATTTCCACGAGATGTAAACATGCCATTTATCACACTAGACCCGCCTACGGCTTTCCCGCTGGGCCATTTAACTTGCTATGAAATCGAACAAATACAATTTAAGGTAAAAGTTGGTGCAGAATAGAGCTTGCTTTTCAGCGTAACAGCATAGATTTCGTACCATTACTTACCAGAAGGCAACAAATCATACCTCTTTCATATAAACAAAATATAATATGCTATTCTCAATTTGTTTGCGTTAAGCTTTAGAAAATTTTAATTGTCAATTTTTTTTGCAACAAATACATTTGTCACATTCAAGCAGTGTTTCAATGCTTCAATTTTAAAATATTGAAAAAATTAAAACGGCTTTTTTTAAGCAGCATGTTTACAATTTCTTTGCAGCTCTACATTTTTACGTTAGTTTTTGTAAAAATACAGATTTATTCATTTTAAGCATTCACTTGAAATAAATCAACCTCAAGGCATTAACTGATATTTGCCAAATTTTGCACAATAATTATCACCAAAGACAATTTTGGCCAACTTTAGATGATGACGCGAAAAACTCTTATTTTATGCCCCACCCTTTTTTTATGAAATTTGTTCCTTACAACTTTCGACTCCCCCCCCCACCCCACCCCCCCTTGTATCTAAAGTTGATTTTAGTGTAGTAATAGCTAAATTATCTGTAAAAAGCCGGAAATTTTTTGTCCTCATAGCTTTTAAACATGTTGTACAAATACATGTGTCAAAACCTAAAAAATTTCGTTTTTTTTAATACACCAGGCTTGATCATGAAACCTATAACCATTCTGTCGCAAAACCGTTGAATGTCTTTAAATTACTTACCCTATTAACCGTTGACTGACCAGTATTCTTCTGAGGCACAGTGAAGTATTTCCAATCAATATCCGAAGACAACATGGCTTGATGATTACCAGGAATTTCGGAAACTAAAGGTGCAGAGCCCCCAGCTTCGAGTAGCAACACGTTAACACAAGGAACCTCTGATAGTCGAGAAGCCACAACAGACCCTGCCGAACCTGCTCCCACTTAAAAAAAAACATATATATCTATTATTACTATATATATGTGTGTGTGTGTGTGTCTGTGTGTCTGTGTGTAAAAAATATATACAGTAGTCTCTCGGTAATACGGCAGATATCGGACCAGGGTACTGCCGGATTACCGAAAACGCCGGAGTACTGGAATGTACTAAAATACGCATATAAATACCTGGACAAATTATTTATTTTAATGTACATAGTGTTGTTTACATTATTCCTTTGAAGTTGAAGGCATAAAATAGTTGTCTATTTTTGATTGTTTTTTCACTTTAAATGACATTTTCAGCCAAAACATTGTCAGCTGTATCTATGATGCGTTCATTGAAAACGTCTCTCAGCTGATTTAAGTCACTGTTATCAATGGCTGTTTCATTTATTTTTTTCTGATATTGCTCCAGAAGGTCCATGTTAGGCCACAAGTTTGCCCACGAACAAACAATCACTTTTTTAATCACTCACAATAGCTGCGCAGAAACAGATTTTCAACTCTACTACCACACATTTACTAGCTTCTCATGAAACGTCGGATTACTGGCAGGGCCGGAGCAGTGAAGTGCCGGATTACCGAGAGACTACTGTATAAAAGAAAGAAATACATAAAGTTTCGACGTTTTCTGTCCTCTGACCGCGGCACGGACGGAACGCTTCTTTTTTCTTTTTTTAACCTACTTTCCCGTAAAAGTAAAATAATAATAATAATAAGGCATGGAAGAAGGCTTAATATATCATGAAAATATCGTTAGAAATCAAGAAAAGTCAAAAGTAAGTAATTAAATAAAGATTGAAAAATAAAAAATTTGAAAGTAGGGTTTTGAGAGGGGGGAAAAGTGTGTCTGTCGGTCTGTCTGTCTGTCGGTCTGTCTGTCGGTCTGTCGGTCTGTCTGTCTGTCGGTCTGTCCCCCCCTAATAACTTTTGAACGAATTGTCCGATTCGAAAAATTCTTTTTGCATTCGAAAGATCTCGGCGAGGACATCTGATTTCCATATCTTATTTTTTGATTTGAACAATTTTTTGTTCAATTTTGAACAGTTCAAAAAATTTTAACATTAGCGCCTATGGGTGAAAATGAAGCAAATTATGTAAACTCTGGGTACAAGATCTAAGTTCCCATGAACAAGCTCACTGGAAGAAGTTCTTGGCGTGAAATATTGATTTGAACAATTTTTGTTCATTTTTGAACAGTTCAAAAAAAATTAACCTACCGCCTACGGGGAAATTTCAATCCTATATAATTCCTGATCAAACGGACCGATTTGCTTGGAACAAACTTTATCGGAAAGCTCTTATGACGTAGAACATGTACAAATAGAAAGTTCATCCAGAACTAACGAGCCCATTTTCCTATGAAATTTTTAATTCGGGATTTTCAAGGATATTTTTGAATTAATGTATGATTAAATGAATAAGCAAAAGAATGAATGAATAAATGAGTGAATAAATACATGAATGACTTAATAAATGAATGATTGAATGAATATGTATTAACCGTTGAAAACGGTATATTTGAAGCAATTAAGAACTAAAGCTAAACGAGAAAGACAGAGAGAGAGATAGCTAGATTATAAATTTGAATTCGTTGTATACGGGAAAGTAGGCTCGTATAGTTCTAGACGGAACTTCTTGTTAGTCCTATAGTTGTAATTTTTCCCCCTTAAAGTTTGGACACGTAACTTTTGTTGTTTGGTACTTTTGCCCAACACTTCATTTGCTTTTAGTATTAGTTTATCTTAAATTTTGTGAGGTGTTCTGCGCCTTCTCAGTTTTTGAGACGACCCAGCACTGATGAGTCATATTTAGTTGCTGATTTTTTGTAATCTTTTGCATTTTTATTTTCAAAAAAGAGTTTCTTTACATTTATCTCTCTCTCTCTCTCTCTCTTATATATATATATAGATAGATAGATATATAGCCTGAGACATTGAGATGGGAGCTTGATGTTCCCTTAAAACCATGGAGTCTATTCCAAGTTAAATACCAAGCCTTTAGCTGCATGCAAACTGAACATCATGTAACGTCGCATATTGAACGCAGGAGAAGTTGAATGCTTACATGAAATTTATACAATTGCCATTTTTATTGCAAATTATTAATTTTTAGAATGTTTCATTAATACAGTAGCTCCACGATAGAAATTGACCTTAAAAAAGGTTCCGCGCGTCAAAAGAAATTAAGAACTCTAAAACAGATATAGCATTTTCATTTAGATAGAACTAATCTGTAAAAGCATCGGTAATGCAACATGTTCCATTTAGATTTTATTAATCAGCAACTTCACCACATCATTCTTTTTTTCTTCTTCTTTACATCAGTTACATGTTTCAATGAAGTTCTAGTTTTAATTTAACCCCTTAACGCATTTGCCCGTGTCTGACCCGGGCGAAAGTTAACGGCTAATTTGCACATGCCCGTGTCTCACACGAGCAATCTTGTATCTCGCTTTATTTTACTTCTAATGCCCGTCTGAGATCCGTTTGCACTTTTTTTCTATAATAATTCTTTTATATAATATTTACCCCACCCCCTAGCCACCCTCTAGAATTAAAAGTGCCAAAAACAATTTATACTACACCTATATATTCATTTTCTGTCCAAAAAAAAAACCTCGCTCATTTGTCACCAGTTTTTCCCCGAAAAAAACTCGTGCTTCAAGGGGTTAAAACATTTGATTATGAACACTTACCAATAATATAATCGTACTCGGTTCGAAATGTAGTTTTTGTTTCAGGTGTGTGTCTTTGTGATGCCAAAGACCAGAGCAGCAGCGGAAAAAGAGGTGAATTAACAAACGGGGATCGATATGCTCTCTCAGCCGCTATATCCATATTGACTGAAAAATAGAAGGAATATGTAAACAAACATGCTTTATTTCCTTATATTAACTTTTTTCTCTGAGAGGGGGGAATTAAGGAATAGCGAGACTTTCAAGTATGAAGGAGAGTACTCGAAAGCAATTTAATAAATATGCTTATTATATGAATGTTACACAAAGAATGCATTATATTTCACATTTTTGTTGAAGAAACAGCATTGCATAACGCAAGACGATGGTAATATTTTATTTCTTTTAGAAATGCAGAGGAAGAACTATTTATGGTACAGCCATGCAAACAAACACATTTGACCGATTTTTTCTACTCTAGCTGCAATAATTTTGATACTTAAAATTATTCAAGTTAGGTGTGGAGAGAGAAATATTATGAACTGCGAGAAAAATGTCAGGTACAAGTTTTGAGCAAATTTTGAAATTTCTTACAGAATTTAATGTTTAAGTCGGATAATTAGATAGATTACCTAATTATTATTATTATTATTATCATTATTATTAATAATAGTAATAATAATAATAAAGTTATTAATTTACAGGTTTTTAACACCTAATTTCGTTAACAATTCTATATACACTGACCCACAGCATAGGTATCCGCTTAGCCTTTATCAGGGGTCGTCTGCCGAAAAAACTTCAACATTTATTTCAAATCCCGCAACTTTTCGCTCTTATTCGAATAACTCATTTTTTATGCATTACTAGTTATTAACATAACTGAGAAACGGTTAATAAACAGCTAATCATTTTTATTCCCTTTCAAAGCAGTGAAAAATAAATAAATACAATAAATATTATAATAGAATCTATTTTTATCAGTATTTGACCAAGAAATGATTGAGTCTAGTGTGTGTTGTTATTTTATTTATTTATTCATTTATTTTCTTAATTCTTTTTGCTGTTATTTTCATTCTATGTCCTAATAATATGTTCCGAGACCATTCCTTAAAATACAAAGAGCAATATATTTATACTAGGGATGTAACGAATAGTGATTTCGCCGAATAGCCGAATACCGAATATTCGGCCATTTCTTCCAGGCCGAAGGCGAATATTCGGTTATTTCTTCCAGGCCGAATAGGCCGAAGCCGAATATTCGGCGGCCGAATATTAAAATTTCCAGAAAATCGTTGTAATCGAAAGTATTTGTCAAATTTAAAATTATTCACAAAGTCAAACACCAATTACACTCAATCAATGATGTATGATTTAATTCTATTTGTTAAGAAATTTAGAACTATTTAAAATTAATCTATTTTCACTATTGTTTTGAATGTAATAAAACTAAGAATTTCACCCACAAGCAAAACAGAAATGACAGGTTTTACGGTAGTAATCATTAGCATTATTTTACTAATTATTTAATTGCAATGAAAGAAATACTAGTGCTTAGTGAATTTATACCTTGCTGAAAACTGTATTATGAAGACATTTTAAAAGGTATAAAAGTTAATATTTTTATTTTATGAGGTTTTTTACATACCTATTTTTAAAAGATCTATTAAAACTTAATGCACTTAACTGGAATATGTTTTTATTTTCAAAACCCCAATAACTTATGCTATCTAAATATTCATGATATATTCTGGGCTTTTCACACTTCTCTCTAACCCAATATTCACAATAAATCAGTCTACCCAAACAAAGTCTGGCTTCCACTTTGTTAATAATAACAAAATGAATTTATCATATTCTCTATTATAATGAACTATTGGCAGCTTTTGGGAGCAAATGCTAAATATAAAATACAATATTACAACTTTAAAATGTGTTTTTGCTCAGTCAAGCTTAAAACAAGATTAAAAAGTAGTTTATTCTAAATTATTTTTATTTCTTAAATCTATAGTGGACTAATGTATTCTTTTGCAATAATTATAATACAATTTTAAATGTTTAAAAGTCTACTAATTTCTTTATTTTGGTACTTTTTTACTGCAGCAGAACTATTCGGCCGAATAGTCCATCACTATTCGGCCAGGCCGAATTTGACCTTACCCAGTATTCGGCCAGGCCGAATATTCGGCTGCGTGATGAGATGACTATTCGGCCAGGCCGAATATTCGTTACATCCCTAATTTATACTAACATTTCAGAATATTAAGCCAGAAATTAACGCAAGAACGACATAAATAGGCTAGGGTTGAGAATGACGATTCGAAAAAAAAAAAAGAAAGAAAAAGAAGTTTTTGGTCTTTGAACGTATAACCTGTAACAGACCCTGCTTTGCATCGCATCAAATTGATGATTTTATAAGAAAAATAATTATACTTGGAAAAGAAAAAAAAACATGCACACACAAAAATAATTTCAACTTGGATTTCGTATCAGTTATATTTAAAAGAATTTAAATTTGTATAAGTTATATTTAACAGAATTTGAATTCGTATAAGTTATATTTAAAAGAATTGAAATTCGTGAAAGTTATATTTAAAAGAATTAAAATTCGTATAAGTTATATTTAAAAGAATTAAAATTCGTATAAGTTATATTTGAAATTGTAAGCAAACTTATCTATACTTACGGTTTGGTTTTGAGAATGATAAACTAATGAATTGTTTTACCTTATGTTCGTCCAGCTCTCTTGTACTTAACCAAAGCTTTTAGTCTATTAGTAGCAATTTACCTGTGACGAGTTTATAAACTCTTTAAACGCGAATTTATTTAAAAGTATTAATGATCGCAGGGAGCTGCTGAATAAATTGTACTTTTACGCAGAAAACACATAAAATAGAATTATGTATTGCATTAGCTATAAAATAAATATGAAGTTCGCCAGATAAGTGGAAGTTTCAGTGATAAAATAGAAGCTTGATAAATATGAACTAATTAGATCATAGTCTTATTATGACTGTTCTAACCACTTTGAAATTGCAGTAGAATCGTTTCACGTTCTGTACGACGCCCAAAAGCGAAAAACGTCGTATAAACGATAACGTCTATAGTTGATTTATCCTTCTGGGTAAATCCAAGAACTGGGACCACACTACAACGTCGTATAAGTGTAAACGTCGTACAAACGATAACGTCGATAGTTGATTTATCCTGAGTAAATCCAAGAACTGGTACCGGACTACATCGTCGTATAAGTGTAAACGTCGTATAAACGATCGTCGTTTAACTGATACCCTACTAAGAAAATACAGTTCTACCATCAGAAAAAGAGCTCTAACTGGCAGAGTGCCAAGAAGAATCCATTCATGTTCAAGGGACGAACTGCTAGTATAAGGAATGTGCCGTTTCTGTTCTCGTTTTAATTCGTTTAGCACATTTGCTTTCTTCCGAACTGATGCTATATGCCAATTTATAAATTTATCATAGAGCGTCACACCCTTGGAGCAATGGCACCAAAAACGAATCAGAACCTTTCCCAAGTTCTCCATGCATCACAATTTAAGTTACAGCTGTCCAGCAGCGTAGCTAGACCAGGATTTTTTTTTCTTTTCCTCGGGAGAAGTGAGCAAATTTCACTGTTTTACAAGAAAAAATGGTCAAATTCTAGACAATTCACCATTTCAGGGGAGGGTTTATTTCCCCCCCCCCCCCTTTCGCGCCAGTGTTGCTGTCCCCAAAAAATGTTCACACACATAGAAACATTTTTTTTAATGGTCAAAATGGATTCAGCACAATTTCAAAATCTGTCAAATTTAGAAAAATTTACAGATCTAATACTTTCTTATCAGTATTGGATGTAGGACTGGATAAAAACTATTAATTTTATTTACTTGTTTATATTTATTTAGAATTTTACCTTTTTGGGGTAATTAAAAAAAGAGAAGGTGTGAAAATATTTTCTTCAAGCTACCTTTGTACAAAAGGAAAACGTTTTTCTTTAATTGTGAAATAATTTACCACACAAATACATTATATTTATGTGTTAATGCCTTCATTTTTTCCAATTCTTTCCTACCACTTCAATTATTGTTTTAATTTAAACTAACTGAGGTCAAAGCAGTTCATTGCAGGTAACCTTTTTTGCAGAAGTCAGATTGTTGTATATGGTTCAGCAAAAAAATAATTTTCTTGAATATTATTGATAATTATAGCATGTAACAACAACGTGTAAGCATAAATATCAAATTGAATAGCGGATGTATTTCGGTGTTACAAAAAACTGCTTTTTCAATGAAATGCAAAGATGCGAGCCCCTGAACTACTTAAGAGTCATCCGAAGGAAAGCAACCGCGAAACGCGCTGGCAGTTTAATTTGCTGCCATTTATGCTTATTTCCATTTCCGTTATATGTTGTAATTTGAGCATAAAGATCCAATTATTAATTAGTCATTGAGCCTTTTTAATGACTAATAACTTTAAGCAAAAATAAATAATTAATCAAAATGAATGATTGTATCTTAATATGTTTATATTTTCTGTTCGTTGAGTCAGAAAACTTCAGCAAAAAAAAAAAATGAAAAGGAATTTTTTTTCGGAGAAAATGAATTACAAGGTTTCTTATGAAGAGCTTTTGTTATGTATTCGTAAATGATATTTGAAACGTTATCAGCTTTTTGATGTACTGTTTCCCCTTTTTCAACAAGTGAGGTATCGTTTTATAAATGTTATTTTATGGCTATGTCAAATAAAACAAGAATCAAGTTGATGTCATAAGTGGTTTTCAAGTTATAAACGATTTTATACATGAAAAGTATATCAAAGCTGAATAAATGTATTTCTAGTAGCATTTGAAGCTCTTGCTACTTTATACTGTTAGCAGGGTATTGAGTTGACCACCCATCCCTACTTTAAAGGGTTGCTTTTAGTGTTTCTATGCAGAGTATTATGTGACAAGGAAAGACGACGGAAGGATATAAAAAGAACCAAAATGAAAATACGGATGAAGCTCATATATCAAAAAAAAAAAGTTATCAATTAAAAAAGAAAGGACCAGCATTCAAATTGTAAGTTCAGCATTTAGAAATGGTTTTCATCCTCGGGATCATTCATGAATGATGATGTCACACTTTGAGGGGGGAGGGGGGTTCATGAAATTGTGACAAGGGGAGGGGAGGGGGTAACAAGAAGTGTGACATCATGCATTATGCAACATAACGTGACATATTGTGACAAAGGGGGCGAGGGGGGGGGGGTCAAATATATGGAAAAAAGCGTGACATCATTTATGAACGGCCCCCTCGAACACCCAGCTCATGGCCCAACGGTAACACAGATGTGACTCAGAATCAGAAAGCCTGGAACTCTGATCCGGGCATTATGATAGTTACTTTGAGTAACAAAGGAAGTGAATTGGTTAATGTGACATGTTAATCAAACACTCATCATGTTGACTCATAGGAGTTTTCTTTGTATTCTCATTCCATTACGCAAAGGTACGGCAACCACCCCCAGAAGTTCTCCAGGAAGGCAGTTTTCTTTAAAGGTGCTTAGGTGCTTTGCTGGAAGAAATCAGTAGTGTAAATGTAGGGTTGAAATCGGCGTCTAGGGTAACTTCCTAACACAGTGAAAAGGATCATATTGAGTATATTTACAGCTAATTATTCATTAACACCACTCCGTCCGGTTGATTATCATAAAAGCTACGACACACACAGCGCCCAAATGTCCACTCAGGATCGGACAGATCTCTGGCTCATCTCCTCACTTGCGTCACTTTTTCACCTGGTGGCGTTACAGTCGATCCAGCATTACTCATTGGATCCTACATATATGCTACTGAAACTCTAGTGAATACAAAAACAAGCCAAAGCAAACAAAACTAATGATCACTACATTTATCAGAGCAGAAAGCGGGGAAGAAAAAATCAGCATCTTTTCCCGTATGAGGTCCATGTACGCACCATTTTTGACTGAATCTTTGTATTACTTCTTGAGCTATATATAGCAGTCACATTTAACAAAAAAATGTTTTATTGCACCAAAAACTAATCAGTGTCGGTTATCTTGGAGGTCTCTCGTGTGTTCCCCATTTTGGTGTGTGTGTGCGCCATATTAAATCTATGATCAGATGGCAAATGAAAAGAAATTTGTTAGCTTTATTTACTAAATATATTCAAATAAACACTAAATAATGTACAAAATTTGCAAAAAAATTTGCGTACGGAAAATTTTTTATGACTCCCACATCAGTGTCAAACAAGATAAAAATCTGTTTAACACATGAAAAGAAAGAAAGAATAAAATAAGAGAGAACGATTTTTTAAATTTTAAAATGGTTCTAAACTGTTTGAAGAATAAACTCCAGTTCTTTAAGAGTAAAGAAGAAACTTTTTTTCGTTTAAAACAAATCTTTTGATAACAAATGATTTAAAATGTATATCTTAATATCTATACTAATTTATTAAAACTATAACAAGAGAAACATATTATATTATGTTTAAATGCAAAATCAACTTTTAGGTGATCTTTTCCATGGAGTTGTTAGGTTTGAAATTGGCCGTAGATATAACCAAAGTGACCCTTGGATTTTGTTTTGTTCTAGACGTTTTAATTGGCTTAAAAAAACTTTACTACATATTGTGTGGATGAGCTTTAATTTATATAAACTTTAAATAAATGCACAAATTGAAAAGACAAAAAAATTCTTTCACAAGTCTAAAATTAGATTTAAATTTTTACAAAATAATCTTAATAGCATTTGCAGTGAGGAGGGATCCTTGGGATGTTATTTCTTTTAAGTATTGTTTTTATAAGTAATTTTATTGGGCTCAATGACAACTAAGAAAAAATAATAGGAGAAGTTTTTCCCAGATGTAATTGTCTTTGAATATGCCTTAAAATTAGCCGAGTTTTTACAGGAACAAATTTCTTTTCTTTAGGAACCTATAACATATTATTTTACATATTTGACAATTAAGTTCATTTTATTTACTTCCATTAAGGGCTTATGATTTTTCAGGTAAACAACTAAAATAAAAGTACATTAACCTGCCAATATTTTGCATTTTTGACTTACTAAACGATGCTCCACTACTAGTTATAATTTTGCATTTAAATTAAGGTTATAAGGAGCTGGTGGCATAAAGATACTGTTATCCCAAACGCCTTATTCCCAGCCGATTTGGAGATTTTTATTACCCCCCACCCCAGCAGTGAGAGAAAATTTCCGCACTCGAGTCTTGAGTTTAACCCCACTAAAATGTTACTCTGTACCCGCCCGATTACTGGCCGGAAAACAAACAAATAAAAACATACAATTCATGTTTAATTACATGACATTGTACAAAAACATTAGCTTTGGTAAAATAGTAATTTTATTTCTTGGAATGAACACAAAACACGAGTCGTAAATTTCTAACTTCATAGAAAATAAGATTTAATTTCCTGCACTTTAGAAATGATTTTAAATGTGATAGAAACATTGTTATAGAACAAATTCATTTTTTTATAAATTTGTTTTTAACTTTACGTATATTCGATTAAAATAACTACATGCAACATCCTTTCATTAAACATGTTTAAACCCATCCTATACAGCTTTATTTTTGCTTAACATAACTTAAATACATTGTTTCTAATTAAGTTTTAATGCATTCCATCGATCGAATAATCGTGAATTATTTTGCTGAGATAGTTTTTATATCAATTAGTTTAAGAGCTTTTACATCACTATTTTCTTGAATTGATTTCATTGGGGATTGGCAAATTGACTAGGACCATCCTAGCTGGGCCCATAGCCTGTTGCTGGTCGTCCCCTTTGTATTTTCATTTGTATTTTAGTTACCATTTAACAAATTCCACAGAATGCAATTGAAAATGAATCTAGTAAATGTGTTCAAAGATGAATACAAATTACTCATTACATTTTAATAGATCTTTATTTTAAAATGAAAATCACCAGGATTTTACACATAAAGATGAAAATTAAAATACAAGAAAATTGGCATTTGAAGCTTTATGTTATAACAGATAAAAAAGGCACGACATAAAGCTGGATATGTGACAATTGCAGCTTAATCCCATACTAAAATTCAAAACTATGACGGAATGTTCAAATAACAAAAAGTAAGTACCATGAAATTAAATTCACAAGAAAAAAATACTGTTCTATACCAAGTCATTTCCAATAACATTGGATTTACATCTGAAAAATGTTATAAAGATATCTAAAATTAACAGGAGACAAATTGACAAGAGACAGAAAGTTCAAACAAAGAATACACAACATAAAAAGCTCAGAAATTGTAACAAAAAGATTTTTTGCACACAATAAAAGTCTTCTACATTCCTTTATATGTCAGGAATGGAGTGGTCCATGGTTTTCTTTATGAAACTGGAGGCAGTACTGAAACAAAAGAAAAAAAAAATGTATAAAAAGTAACATATCATAGCATCAAAAAACTGCCTTGATAATTTAAAAATTAACATCTGTTAGAGTCAAATTAAAGCTTTTGATAATATAAAACAAAATTTTTTTAAAAAATATATTTGATTCTTTTTCCTAATTTTTTTACCTTATGTTTGAGTAAAACTAGGTACATTTAAGTAATCCATGCTTTAAAAAATTATACATACCACTATGAAATGCAAAAACAGCCAAACACTTTTTCCAACAGTATTTAAATGGAAATTGATATTTAAAAGTTTCCTGAAAAACTTGGAAAAAATTTGGGATTTTTGTCAAAAAAAACTAAAAAAATTTCAAGTTTCTCATTAAAAAAAAATGAGGTGGGCAGGACTTTTTTAAAATCATCCAAGTTTTTTAAACCCTGATGAAAATGTACAAAGTGCGGTAAAGCAAAAGCAGATGCTTAAAGTTTGCTGCACAATCAGTGGCGTAGTCCTGAAAAAAAAGTTTGGGGGACACTTATACATAAGAAGATAAGCAATTGAAATCAAAAGTAGGGGGACGCTTATGCTAAAATATAAAAAGTTTGGGGGGACGCTTGTATTAAAATAAAAACGTAGGGGGACACCGTCCCCCTCCCCGACTACACCACTGTGCACAATCACAAAAATAAAGTCAAGTCTCAATTATTCGAATGAATGAGGAGAAATCTCCTTTTGAATTAGCGAATTATTGGGATTTATATAAATCATCACTAATTAAGATCAAATATAAATTTACATACAATTTATCAGGTTTTTAACTAACAGTATAAATGAGTTGCACTTAGACTTTCAATTAAATTAAAATGGTTATTTGAATGGTTATTTTGGTAAGTAGTTCATAGATTTGTGATAAACATGATGATAAACATTTCTTTACTGCAATGCTATGTCATTTTGTTAGTGCCATCCGAATTGCAGGTGAATCCTCTTTTTGATGCTCAATGCATTTCAATTAAGCAGAGGAGCCAAAAGTGTCGAAAGTGAAGTTGAATATTCTTTCAGAACTTTGATTTTGTTGCCAGCACGAAAAAAGGAAAAGTTTTAGTTTGGTAACCTGGTTAAATAGGTCTTGGAAAACTAATGTTACTGAACCTACTTTTACGTGCAAATTAAAGAACACATAGATATTAGATAAAATACTACATTTTTCTTTTATAGAAAGACATTTCCTGGTACTTTAATCTTGGTAATATGCAGGCTACCATGATAAACACAAATCGGCAGGTAGCTTCACCCGAGTTCAAAATGAGAAATTGACGATTTAAACTTTACACCTCCATATACCTGACTGAAATACCACTTTCTCAGAATTCTTTTTAAATATTTCCAATGCAAATATGACCACAAAGCAGTGTATTTAGCAGTGCCGTAGGAAAGGGGTGGTCCCCGGGTCCTGACCACTTCCATGAAGATAAAGAAAAATTCTAATGAAAATTAAAGTTATTCTTTTTTAGTTAAAAGTTCCTTCCCCTCATCTGAGCAATTTTATGCAGGTATGTATGACTGTCTATATAAAATTAATATTGATCCTATTGCTTTAATTTAAATTCTCAAGCATCAACGTTCACTATTCTTAGCCTGGAAACCCCTTTTGAAAAATTTCTTGCTACCCCACTGGTACTTGGGTTAAATAAATGATAAATAACCACCTAGTGAAAACAACTCAATATTCCTGAAAAGGGGCAGATACGGCTTTTGTGCTTAGCATGGCGCTATAGACATCTCCTATTGCAAATTTGTGTTTTACTTACGTTGTATTTAGGGCATGACACTAAAAAGCTAAATAGAAAAATAATTTGACCTTGACTAGTTTTTTAGAGAAATTTTCCTGATATTATTGTCTGTCTAAATGGTGAATGAAAAAAATAGCAGTCATTTTTGTGGAACAGTTCAACTTAATTAGAGTAACAAAGATAAACAAGGGGTTTCATTTTTAGAAAGCTTTTATGTTGTGCAAAGTACAAATGGTCCAAATCAGCTGAATTCTTAGGAACGTTTTTCTTATTAGTGATGGAAAATAGGCTGGGGGATTATAATGCATAATAAATACTGAACAAAGCAAAAATAAGTCAATAAAAGAAAATAATAAAACAAGAAGCTTTCCAAGATTAAATAATTTACCGCTTTTCAGTTTTAAAGCTTAGAATTTGCATTTAGAGATATTTATGAACATAAATTCTGAATGAAGAGAACAATTTTATGAGTAAAAGTACACTGCTACAACATTGTAAAAAATGCTTACTTTTTTAACATGTGATCATAAACAAAAGAAGGCATAATTGTTACAGTTACTGGAGAAGAACTTTCTCGAATAATAGCAGAAGTTTCTTTGTCTTTCAGACCAACCACATTTTGGCCATTCACCTAAAAATTAAAATATAATGAAAAAAATTACCTCTTCTTATTTCAAAACTTGATAAACCTTAATGCACAATCAACAAGTAAATTAGGTACATTTCCATTAAACACCAGCCCCTTAGTTATGTATGTTTTGGCTAATTTTTAGGTGCAATATTTTTTGTCTGACCTGGGTGACCTTGTGTCTGAATCCGGGTGGCGAGTTACAATGTGCAGCAGCTGATATCTCTAGGATTTTTCAAGAAAAATGCATGAAAATTTTAGCAAATGTTCTTCAATATATCTATAAAATAACCTCAAAATCTCAATACAATATACATATTCTTTATATGTTAAAAAAATTCATGAAAACCACTCTTAATAAGCCGTCCTACACCTATTTCGCCTCTTAACCCATTACCCGCTGGTGTTGCGTTGACGCAACGGCTACTATGAAAAATCCTAAAAAATTCACTAATAAAGTTGTTTTTGTATCGATTGCAGTTTTAGATTTAGTACTACCAATAGAAGCACCACAACAACAACAAAAAAATGCTTCAAAAATTTTTTTACTTCTAAAAACAAGCGATATTTTTGCTGATTTTTTTTCGTCCAAATTTGAGATCTTGGATTTTTCTAGAAAGATTGCTAAAAAACAAAAAATAAGGCTTGGAACTGAATACTTTTGTTCAAGGTCACAGCTTATCAGAATATCCTGCAAATCAACTGTTTGTATGGGGAGTGAGGGGGAAGCAAAGACAGGTGTTGCACTCCAGAGAAGGGGTAAAATTTTTCTATTAATTTCCGGGTAAAGTAAAGACATTCGTTTCTATTCTGTGCCATTTGAATGTGTGAATTTGATTCTCTTCTCCTTTTTGTAAAAAATACCTAGAAGAAAATATCTTACATTAGAAGAAGCATTATCATGGATTTTAGATGAAAACTCCGAATGAGGAGGTGGATTTTGGAAATATTGAACCTGTAAAAAATGTCTCTCGCTGCTCCAAAATCCAGAAGAGAAAGGTTTTAGTTCCCCAGCCTCGTATCATTCAGCAATATAACCTGAAAAGGTTGATTTGTGTGACAACGTGGTTTTAAATTACAGAATTAGAGTTCAGGGAAAAAAATAGTGGTGGCCAATATTTACAAATTTTATCTATGTTGCCCCCCCCCCCCCCCTCCCATTGACAAATGCTTGGAAACTTTCAAGATTATTTGGAAGAAGGAAATAAGGAGGCACTGCTCGATTTTAGATGGGAGGTTGCACTTCATCTTTTATGTAAAAAATGTATAATTTCTCAAGTGCGCTTATACCTTTATGTTTAATAACTTTTAGTATCCTATAAGGTGTAATGCATGTCTTAAAACTATAATAATGCTCATAAAATTTTCCAATTTTTAAAACTTATTGAAATCACAGCATAGTTTTTAATAATTATTTGCATCCATACTCCTTTTCTGCTCACGTTGCATCAATGCAACACCAGATATTTCTAAAGATAATTACAATTTTCTTCTTTTTGCAGCATATTACTATTGTATGTGACCTAAATAACAACTTTTGTCAAATTATTGAAAACAAATAACGATTTCGACTTTTGGCGGTTATGGGTTATTGAAAGTTACACCAAATAAATAAAAAGGAATTCCTTAAAATTATTTTTTTTCACTGCTGAAAATATTATAAACTATAAGTTTATACAACACGAAAAAGTTTTTTTTTTTTTTTTTAATGAGAGAGGTGGGTGGGTGACACCCATGCTAGGAACACCACCGTAATATGACAGCATGTTACAGTATTTCTTTTATATACAAGCCGTTATGAATGCCTTCTTTGATAGGCGCCAAAGCTGTGGCAGGCATATAACAAAAATGTACCGCAAATAACAAATCTAGAAAAATGTACCGTACTGTACATATTTGTTAGCTGACAAAATTTTTTTTAATATGCTACTGCTACTCAAAATTACATCAAATTCTAAAAGTCTTAATTATTCTTTTTGAACTTAAGAGTTAATACTTATAACCCCGGTAGCAGAAATCAAGCAGCACGGCAGCTAGTGCTGCAGATTTATCCTGAAGCTTGCAGATTAATTACCCACCTTACAAAAATAATTTTTTTTAGCTCAAATTAATTGTATGTTCAGTTTTTGATTTTATTAATTTATTTATAAATTGAATAATTGTAATATTTATTTATTGTCTGCATGTATTATTGTTATATGTCAACTATTTTAAAATGCATAGGTTGCTATTTTTTATGATTCTAATTGTAAATTTGATTCTACATCGTTTGCTGCCTCAGATAAATGTTCACTTCTGAAACTTGTGTTGCAGATCGATATGCAATTCTGCTACTGGGCTTATAACAAAATAAAAACTTTGAGGATATTATCAAGAATTCATTATTTTCAGCACTCCAAATATCATAGAGCATGATCACGCTATTCAGCTGATATAAAGACAAAACCCCAACCAATTATAGTATATAAAAAAACTTATATAAATTTGTGACTAAAATACAACTTTCAACACCACAAACAAGATAACAGAAGTATATGGACCAGCAGTATACATGCTGTATAATGCCCCTCCCCTCTCTTTTCATCTAATTTGATTTCACATCTGCTTTACCCCATTAATTAATTGTCTGCCTTGTTTAAAAACAATAAAAAAAAGACCAATGATTCTACAATTTTTCAAAATGGTCTTTAACTTAAAACAAACTCAAGTTTATTTATTCCTGAAATGAGAAGTTATTATATACGTAAAGCAAAAATTTATATCTAGAATCAATGTTGACATAAAATACATGAACTGTTGAGCAACCAACTGAAAGAAATTCATTATACTTTATCAGCAAATGTTTTCTATTTAAAAGCTTTATCGGTCAACTTTTTTTTAAAGGCACATTTCAACACTCACATTTTACAACATTTCAGGATAGATTGCACTATTGAGAACACAGCCACACCACAGTTAAATTCTTACTTAACATGTTATTTGCAACTGCATGTGATATTCATAGATTAGAAAGTTATTTCATGAGATGTTTACCTCAAGAAGGTTGTGGTCAATTAGGACACCATTCCTAGCAGCTGAAGAGTCCTTCACAATGTTAATTATCTTTCCATTCTTAAAACCAAATCCAATGCAGCCAGCACTATCTTTGTGAACAGTGACGGTTCTTTCAAAAGGTCTAAAAATGAATAAAGTAACAGTATAACATAGGTGGATTCTATCATAATTAAAACTCTAGAATAAATCATCTTTAACTGTCTTGGTAATAGAACCTAAAATGATTTAGGCGTGGCTTACGGAATTCAACACCAAGAGCACATGTGATCCTGATGATGACCGAGAAGAAAAATTGAAAAAAAAAAAAAAAATATCTAATGAAAATTACTAAGATATATCTTCTTTTGTGATTGGAAGGTGAAGATATAAGGCTCGTGTGCGCAAAAATCAACTAATTAGATAGGACACGAGTAAGCAATTATTCGTTATGCTAAACAAAAATAACCACTAGTATATTGTAATGAAATTTCTCAAAATTACATTTAGTAAAACTATTTTTGATCTTCTTTGATATTTCCTCAGCAATTGCATTTTCTAATTATCTTAAATTTTTGGTTATTAAGCACTAAATTTTTTATTATCTTTATATATTATTTCTCTAGCCTGTTTTTTGTCGCTCTGCAAGATCTTTTTTATTTCTTTATCAAATTCCATGATTTACCCCTCCCTTTAAAGATTATCGTGCCAGCTAATGAGAAAAAGTAGACCCGCGGACTAAAAATGTACCACTTCTCTTAAATTTGAGATTTAAAATCATCTAAGAAGACTTCCTTTAATGGATGCCAAATTAGTCTTGTGCAGGATAGTACCATCTGTTATCAAGTAAACAAACAAGAAACTTTTCTGTTTTTATTGTGTAGAAAATTGGACAGTTTTAGCCGAGTCTGAGTTAAAACTTATTCAATTGTTAGGCACACATTCATTTCTATTTTGAATGTGTAGAGTCTACCCAACCAACCGTAACTATACTTTAGGTAATGGAAATGTTTCCTTATTGTATTTTAATGCTATGTATACTAATAATAAAAATAATTATCATTATCATTGTGATTATTTTATTATTTTTAATATCTAAATAATAGTGGGGGAAAAAATTTTAACAGCTATTTATAACTGATCTATTAAATTACATGCCTTCTTTTGTTACAACACCCATTTAGTTTTTTCTATTCTTCTTCATAATGTCATTTCTCCCAAATTAGTGTGGAATTATGCACGGGTCGACTAGTTATGGTTTAAATTAGAAATGTAACAAATAGTGGTTTGATCAGTGAAATAGCGAAAATGCTTATTCATTTCTTTTAGGCTGAAGCTGAATATTCAATAGCCAAATATTGCAATTTCTCAAATTGAACGGACAGTATCTTTAAAAATGAAATTAATCATATAATCAAACACCTATTCCATGCATTAATTTCGGCGTTTTATCTATTCTTAAACAAGTTTGCTTTAAAATGTAGAAACTTTTAAGATTAATATATTTTCTGTAGTATTGAATGCAATAAAAATGATGCATTCACTATAAGTGGAAGGTAAATTGTATTCTTTTTTATGTACGCAGGCTATTTAAATATTTAATACAAATTTAAAAATTATCATTACTAGGTGTACTTTTACCTTGCTTGAAATAACTTTAACAAGATACAATAAAGCACTATTTATGCATTTTTCAATTTATATAACAAATGGACTATAAAGTAAAATGCTAAAAACATTTTTATTTTATATTGGTTCCATAACTAAAACTTTAAATTTAAACAGTCCAATTTTCAGAACTTGTTATTTCCGTAACCACTGATGTACGTAATTCTGCTACTTCTACTTAAATCAATTAAAAGTATTGGCTAATGAGTACAGTCTCGGCAACACATGTTTCATAGAGTATAAAATTTAGTTAATTGAATTACATAAAATACACAATGACGACATGTTTAGATTCACAGGAATTTAAGTTTGACTAAACAACACTTTTTCTTTGTCTTTTTTCTGTAATTCCGTTACCGAACCTTTAAAAATTTCTTGTATTGTTTGAGAACAAATAAAAGCACAAATATTGTTTTCTGCGCCTGTACTTATTTGAAAAAAAAAATCAGAGCTTTAAAAATATAACAACATATTTTAAATTTAATAAAAAGTTGTAAATTTGCACTGCTCTGTAATTCTGTTACCAAAGATTTGCCAGACAGGAAGCTTCTTACCTGTCTCTCACAACCATGGTTATACGATCAGGGTTGGCTTTTTTAATCATCTTATGTACATCATCCACAGAAAATCCTGCAACTACCACGTCATTGATCATAAGGATTTGGTCTCCAAATCGCAATCCCACCAAAGCTGCAGGAGTGTTTTTCTGAACCAAAATAATGAAAACTCCCTAAAAACAACAACGGATTTGGATATATATAACAGAAATAAAAAACATTGAAAGCAATCTTTAACTCAGGAAATCAAAACTAAGAATCTTACCATTTTATTATCAAGATTCAAGGCAATCAATACAACAAAGAAAATTTATACCTTTTAAAAAACTAGTGATATTTATTTTTATGGAATTCAGAAAAGTTTGAAAATTGCATTTTTGATTTAAATTGAAAAAAAAAAGCACGAAGTTGAAATGCAACAGTCATATTCAACTCATTGAATAATATTAACGGAGTTTGCACTTTTTGTTAATAGAAAAGGTCAAACTTGTTAAAATTACGAAACATTTTAAACATTCTCATTAGTCCACCCTACCCTTTTTTTCTCAGAATTAAAAAAAAAAAAAGTAGCAGGCTTGGTTAACACAAATCGTAATTGTTTAAAAATTTGCTTTCACATGTTAATTTGCAATATCAAATTCCTTGTATTAACAAGCTCTGAAAGAAAACAATCAATAAGCACAGCAAGATTTTTTTTTTTTTCCATATATTATTTTATTAGAATAAATCAGATTTTACAGCTAGTTACTGATTGATGATGTGTATCAAGATGTGAAGATTTCAAGAAAATAAATGAAACACATTAGTACATGACACACAGTTTGATAAAATCCCGTTTGACACCATTTTTTGCATCCCAAAATAGACATGTAACAAAATTTTGATTGCAAAACACACCCTTCACAAAATTAACAGCATAACATAAATCTAAAAATGCATAAATTTTTGAACATGTCATAATTTTCACGAGTTAATTTCGACACCCAGCTCCCATTTTCTCTGGAACTAGATAATTTTTTAAAGAGTATGCCGATTTTCTTTTGAAATTTATATTTTAATTTGTGATAGTTCATCTAAGAAGCAAGCTTTTAACAACCAATGCAAAGTAATTTACTTACTTTGTTGACAGCTTGCATTCTCAGTCCTACACGTCCATTCCCATCTTTACACAAAATAACTTCTCTCAGACCATGACTGACTTGAGCTCTTGCCAAACCAGGAGTTGAACTGGATATTGGAGCAATCATATTTGTTGGTTTTACAGCAGGAACAGATATGTTCTGTAATACAGTAATAAAATATATTAAAATAAATAAAAATATTTTTTAATTTGATTTTCCTTGAAATTAACTTGTGGGTGTGTTTTAGTTATTGTACATTAATTTTTGAAAGGAGAATAATAAAACAATTCTTACATGTATATATACAGTAGAGCGCCGGTTATCCGAGGTAATGTGGACTGAGGGTATCTCGGATAACCAAAAACTCAGATAACACGGACTCGGTCCAAATCGAGAGGGAAATGTGAGTAAACGGGGGAAATATGAATGAAAACGTCGTCAAAGACAAAAAAGGAATTTGAGGTTCCTATTATGAGATGAGGATTCCCTCACACCTAAATCTGAAGCTACTTTTTTAATTGTCACGTCTTTATCGAGTCTGTTGAAGGCTCGTAATTTAGTCTCCAAAGACAAACCCAGTTCATTTTCGGTTAGTATTCATCGTGTTAAAATTCAGTAGAATGCAAAAGAAAATAAACGAACTGTTCACTAGCAAAATTAAAATGAAATGACGTCAGTCGGTGACTGTGCCGTCGGCACAGGGGTGTCAAAAAATGACTCACAACGAAGAGGCTTTTTTCATGAACTAATGTGATTTTAATTGCAAAGAGTTTTAATCCTTTATAACTACTAAAATGTTTGTTCTTATTTGATACCCAACAAAGGAAGTTGATTTCCATATCCAAACCAATATTCCAAGAAGTATGTGCCTCTGTTAACCCGTAAATCGGTTAGTCGGGGCTCGGATAACCGCGGCCCTACTCTATTAACATACTAATCATCATTCTGCTAATCATTCATTCATAATATGCCTTTTTTAGTAGATTAGGAGGAAAATGTAGATTGAAAAAGTTGGAGATATGATTTGATAACTTTTTTTTTTCTTTTTTAAGTCTAAAAAATATTTAGTTTAGATTATTTTCAATCATTTTTGCTGGGAATTTTCAAGTGAGATAACTTATATTCTAGTGTTCATAGTTGTTCACCATTATTAATTAATTTTATAATAAACAGCTTGAATAAAAATTCAAAAACAAGGTAAAACTGGCACAAGTAGCAATAAAAATAAGAATATTATTGTTATTTGTGCCTCTTTTACAATATTTTTACGTACCACACAAAAGCGAAAGTTTTATTTTTAAACAGCTTCGTTATTGATTAGTTATTATTTGATGATATACATTTACCAAATGATAATTATTCACTTGACAAACATTATTTTTTAATTTGTGTATTTCCCTCTTTTAAATTTTTATTATAATTTGTATTATTACCTAGGTATTTGACTAATTTTATGCAAAAATATAATAAGCATTATATTTATAACAGCTGATAATGAAATAAAATAAAATATCTTTGGAATAATAGTCTTTTAGTTTAAATTAAAAAGTACTTTGAAACACTGAGCTCATTGAGAACAACTGTGGTCACTCAAAACATGTTTTTCTAAAAAAAATAGAATCTTTTATACAGTAATTAACAATGACTGGAAATGTTTTGGTTAAAGCTGTTTGAAAATAGCTACTCAGTGCTTAACTCTTTAAAAAATATTTTTTATGTATTTATTACCTCTTTAAGTTATTCATTCACATCTAAAATACATAATTTGATGTAATTATCAAACCTAATTTTTTACGACAATATACTCAACTATTCCATAAAAATATAATGTTCCAAAAGATAATTACCCAAAAATTCACAACTCTAATCAGATTGATAATTGTAATGCAGAAAGTTGGAAAAATGACTGTGTTGCAAAGAAATGCATGTGACCATTATTTTTATTTTTTTAAATACAAACTTTGTTCTTCCTGATTAAAGATTAAATATATTTTTTAAAAAAAGAGAGAGAATAATTTAGAGAAAATAAAAAAGAAAAATTTGCACTGGTTTTAAAAAAAAGTTTGTTAATTTACAAATTTAGCATGCTATGCTTGCAATTCCTGCATAAATTGGATTTTGCAATTTTTTATAATGTGTAAAATAAATGAAAAAAGGATTTTTTTTTTTCATTTTTATCTGTAACATACATTTGCAAATTGGTTATTATGAAGATACTTTATTTCTAATATATATTTTGTAATATATATTCTTTAACACCAGGAATTACAATTGCAATATCATTTAGTCTTTAGAATGATTGAGAAGAGTTTTTATAAAATTAGCTGTTTCAGAGCTAATTTTAGAAAAACCCAAATAGTATGGCATGTAGATAGGAGATAAGAAAAATACATAATTAAAAAAAGTTTTTTAATTTACAAATTCATTAATTATCCAGTGCTGTGCTTATAATTTCTGGATAAATTGGATTTTGCAATCTTTAATAATGGGCAAAATAAATGAAAAAATGTTTGGTTTAAACTAAGTGGTTTAAAAAAAGACATTTGGTTTAAACCATGGTTTAAACCAACCAACCCTAGTAGAAACTAAAAATATTGTCACTAAACAAGCACGGAAGTATTTAAATACTATTAAATAGCAGGGTTTGTGATTTTTTTGATTTTTTTTAAAAAATTTTAAAAAAAAATCGGATTTTTTATATTTAAATCAGATTTTTTTTATTTTTTTAAAAATGACCTTAAATATTTTGGATGTTGATTGTTACATTAATAGAAACAATATGGCATGTTAATCAATTGCAAAGACCCACTTTAAGCTACTTTCACAGTAATAAATATTTTTTAATAATAATGATAAACAAATTTTAATATAAATGCATGACTCAAATGAAACTTAATCCTACCAGGAATAATAGTACCAGTACAAAGAAAATGAATAAATTGAATTTGAATTATTTTGCTGTTGAAAGCTGAAAAAAAGTAGCAATTGTGTGTACTTAATTTTTACATTGAGTGCACTTTAATCATTTTTTTATTTTATAAATGAAAAAGCCTGAAATATTTTTACCCATTTAGTAAAATTATATGCTCACACCATTATTAAAAACTGAAACTTTTTGTTTTAATCAAATATCTTTATTGAAAACTTCTATGATAAAAATGTAATAGAAGGAAAAACCTTAAGCTATCAGGGGACATGGATGAAACTTTAAGGATGCATATTCTGAATTCGAACAATTGTTGTTATAAACACTATCCTTCCGAGTTATTTATTGTGTGGCCTTTATTAAATTGATCTAAAATACTATTTTCAAGAAAAAAACCACAGAATGGTTCATGATTATTATGAATTCTAATTTGTATGCTTGAATGAATTGTGCTTTGCTGTTAAGATGCTTGAAGATTAAGAGTAATGTTGTAAAATTAAAAAAATAGTAATTAGTTCTAAACTTATGAAATATGTTATGCACACACACAGACAGATGAACTTAGAAAGTTTTGTTTAAAACAGTGGTTGTAACATATTTCATTTTTACAACACTTTCTAACATTGTAAAATCAATGATTTTTTTGAAAAAAAATCACTTGATTTAAATCAATGATTTTTTTAAAAAAATCACTTGATTTAAATCGTGATTTAAATCATGATTTAAATCAAGCTGATTTAAATCAACGAACCCTGTTAAATAGTCATAGAACATACATATTTTTTCATTCATTAGAAGTGTAATACACTACTATGTTGTAAATTATTTAGCTGTTGCGCTTAAGGGCATTGCACTGTGAAGCAAAAAAAAAAAAAAAGCCTCTCACTGCCTCAGCCTTTCACGTCAGCCCTGATCATATATCACCAAGAGAATGAAAGAATTTCTAATAGAAAAGATCATTCTGAACCGACATATTTTGTTAAATATAATGTAAAAAAATTAAATAAAAGGGAGCTTATTTGTAACAAAGTATGTTAATGTAAATTACAGGTATGAGCAGCCAAAGATATTTTTATCTATGCTTTAATAATTATGAATGAACATTATTTCATAAAAGGATTATGCTTTTAATGTTTTTCATTCACTTTTTACAAAAAAAGACCAACCTCAATTATGTTCCAGTTTCAACTAGAGGAGAATATTCTAAGAATATATTCTTGCTTTTCAAGAATATTTTCACAACTCTATGTGTGTGGGGTTCAAACACACAGGGTTCAATATAGCATTTTTCACAGGATCTGCTTTTTGTGAATTTAAAAAAGATTTTTGTGAAAAATCAAATAATTCTGTGAAAATTTAAACATACAGTGATAAAAAAAATTATTATTGTTTGTCGCTTATTTAAAAAATAATTCTGTGTAAAGTATGATTGGGTAGCTTGGAATTTTGTGAAGGGTTCCGAAAATCGATCTGAAATTCCTCTGGCACAACCCCTGAATATGCATATATAAATACTTACTGGAACTGCTACTTCCTGTGAGGGCTGGTGCGATTGTACATGCTGATGCAGTTGAAGTCCCATGTAATCATCCAAAACTGGATACAGATTTGCATATTTATCAGCAGAAACAGATTGAGAAGATGGGTGGATGGGATATGGGGGAGCTGTTGCGGAGTAAGGAGGAGCAGGAGCAGTTTGAGCCAGCTGTGCCTAACAGAAAAGAACAAAACAAATCAATACATGAAATACAGCTATTAACATTCAAACACCAAAATATTCGAAATAAATGATAGAGAAATGGAGAAAACTTTGAAGAATACTACACGAGAAAAAGATGCATGTGATATGGAGATAAAACTAACATATTATGTAAATTTGAAAAGTTTCAAGATAATTTTCAAAAAATAAAAATGCATCACAAAATTCAACTCACACATTCAAAAGTGCCAATATTTTTGAATTAGAGTTAGAATCTCAAAAATCAAATTCCTGAAAACTTGAATATCAGAAAAATAGAAAATTCTTAATGGCAGACATGCCACAGCTTGATAACAATTTTACTGAAAATACAAGGTGCCAGAAACTAATAGCCATTTGAATTTATAAAAAGTTGAATATTAGAAAATTCTTTATGACAAACACATTAGGGGCCGTTCATAAATGACGTCACGCTTTTCTCCCATATATATGACCCCCCTCCCCCCCCCCCTTTGTCACGCATCACGCTGTGTTGCATAATGCATGATGTCACACTTCTTGTTACACCCTCCCCTCCCCTTGTCACAATTTCACGAACACCCCCCCCCTCAACGCGTGACTTCATTTATGAATGATCCCGTACAACTTGGTTACAATTTAAGATAACGGAGAGAGAGCTCATTAAAGGCTGAAAATTGCTATTTCATGGTTTTTTTTGTTTTTGTTTTTTTTAAAAGATTTTTGTTTTATTTTTATTGGTTACTCTTTTTATTTATATTTTAGCACTTTTTTTATTTTATAAGATTGTATTTCAGATCAGTTAAGATAAATTAAAATTCAAAACTGTTAATTTTTGGTCGTAGCAGTTTTGACAAGTTTTATTTTCATACGCTGGAATTTTCATTTCAAGGGCAAAAGCTTCACCTTGCATTTTAATTTCTATCGTAATCGGTATGTTTCCATTATGAGTAATACAATTGTTTTTTTTTACTTTAATGTGGTGCCATTTCCAAACGTAGCACTTTCAAAAATCAACACAAGTACTCAGAGGCGTAGCTAGGATTTTCAGTGCCCGGGGACAACTGAAGATTTTGCGCCCCAATTTGTCCCTGGGAGCGCCCCTAAAGGGAAACAGTTCCCTGGCCTAAAAAAACTTTTATGCTTCCTAAATGATAAATAGCTCTAAAAAGTAACCCTTTTTAACTTTCATTTTTATTAGCGACCATTCACTTCTGAGAAATTGGGACACTTTGGCTTGGCAAAATTATTTCTCCGATTTCCCACGCACTCCTGTGCTACATTGGTCATTCCCTATATGGTTTGTGGGGTTCCCACTTTTTTGTCGAACATATTTACGACTCTTCAGTTCAAATAATTTTCTTTTCGCATTTAAAAAAAAAGTAAATTAACATTAATTTGGCGCCCCTTGACGCTCTGCCCGGGGACATTTGTCCTTCCTTGCCCCCACTTTGCTACGCCTCTGCAAGTACTTTCAGTGACTTATGAAAGTGCACCAAATTGATGTAAAAACAATTGTAGTATTGCAAAGGAAAAGTACCATTTCCTCTATATAATATCTCCTCTGCTCAGTCAAACAGTGTACGTCAGTAATTGGAGTATTTGATTTTCTTGAACTAACATTAGACTTTGGATCCCTTTATAATAAATGTGCGTAAATTATTAATATGAAACCTGTTGTAATAATATTAATTAATAATTTATTGCAGTCATTTATTCAAAACTTTAAATATCTCAACATCAACAAAATGGGAATATCTTGGTTAGACATCTTAACAGTTCATATAATAGCAAAATTTAACTCATTCCATGCACATTTTTGCTATGACACACCTCACCTGTTGATTAATTAAATTTTGCAAAAGGGTCAGAAAACGGACCTGAATTTCCTCTGGAGCGACAACTGATTATATGGTACAGTTACTTGATATTAAATTATACAGATCATTGCAAATCTTATTGGTTTTCTATATAGTTTATCAACAGACATGATTAATGAAATATTCAGAAATGTTACTAAACAGCACATTTCGTTTTTTTTCAAAGCAGTTTTATTAAAGCTAAATCGGTGGGCCAATTTCGTTTTTTAAAATTGAAGGGTCCACTGGAAAAACCGACCTAAGTCACCTACTACGTTTTGAAATTTGCTTTATGTTTTATTGAATTATTCTATAACATAAATGCTAATTTTATCTATACGAGCCTACTTTTCCATAACACCCAAATTCAAATTTATAATACATAATTTATATTCATTTATATAATACATAATTTATAAAAACAAAGCAAAGTTCATCAAGTAATACGTTCTGCAATCTTTTTCCATCCGCCACAAAAATCTAAATTTTTCCGTGTCATCCATTTAGTTTGTTTCTTTTCAAAGTAAATAAATGAAATAAATTTTTATTTTAATTAAATACATAGTTTGAAAATATTCCCTTCCCCCGAATATACCCATTCCGAAAGCGTTTAGTGGTGGGCTTTCAAATGGTATAAAATTAACCATTGAATTGTAACTTTTTTTCTTTAATCTTTAAGTTCTGTAATGTAGCAAGCGATTAAAAACCATTAAACATAAATATAAAGAACCAAAAATTAAATAAATTAGTAGCCAATAAATTATTAACATAGAACAAGAAATAAATTTTGCCTTTCTATTATAGAACTGAAAAATATATTTTGAAACTTTAATTTTCTTGCTGCAAAATTATGAAAATTTCTTTTGGTGCCATTAATTACTTCCAAACTAAGGGAGCATTTAGAATAGGAATTTTAAGGAATATTTCTTAATCAGAAAAATAGTAAATATTACTGCTGGTAGCAAATTGAATAGATTCACATTTTTTTGGATAAAATATGAAATTAATATTCAATTCAATCAAAATTTTACTTTTACTACAATCACAATGGTTGAGCCTGAAATTATACTCAGAAAGTAAGTGCCATTTAATGATATTTTTAAATAATTGAACCTTTTAGATTAGAAGAAAAGAGTTTTAGCTATTAAAAGAAATTACAAAACTTGTCTAGTGGCAATCATGATTTAAAAAAAAACAGAAGATGAAGAACAATTTTAAGTCTTCTTCCAGCTAGCAATTTTTAACTGTATTAGAAAAAAAAGAAAAATTAATAAATAATCCGTTTGAGAAAAGTTTTTGAAGAACACATTCATAATAGCTATAAATTTAGTTAGTATTCGTTTTTGAATAGATTACGTGATGAATATTTTTTAAAGAAATATAAAAGTTTTCATCTAATTCAGTTACTACTGCCCTTAAGAGCATAATCATATTTCCCATCATTTTGAAGACTCTAAACTGTGCTTAGCCGGTACCTCTGAAAACATTGTTTTAAAACAGCCATTTAATACTTTGAAAAAAAAAACTTCAAAAATAATACAAAGTTGATATTTTCTGCTCCTAGACTAATGCAAAAACTAATTTTTTCTGCTACAATCTGATACAAAACAATATTTTTATTTACTCCGAAATCTGATACAAACGCTGTGAGGCCCGTGGAATCCCTGCATTTAAAAAAGTTTTTATGCTGTAAAAGATTATTTACCATAAGAAGGTAAGTCCATGTCAAATCGACCAATAACAAAATAATTTTTGAGGTCAGTATTTTAGATTGTAATGATTTTTTGTTTGTTTATTATACTTACTTTGAAGGTGAAAAACTGAAGTTTTGAAGTTATTCAAAAATTCCTTCCAAAGTTATAAATTTTTAAAGATTTGACAAAATTATAAATTTTGCTTTGTTTGATCATCTTCAGACGGCTGTAATTAAAAAACTATTTAACCTAAATAGATGAAACTTGAACTGTTTTCTTCAGTATTTTATGGGGTTTTATAAAATATATAGCATGACTTAGATACTTAAAAAATTTCTTTTATTTGTTTTGCAAACAAAAAATTTATATTAATTCATAATCAAAATTTTTAATTTTTTTGAAAACAATTTATGGTACTTGGCTTCTTTTTAGCAACATGTATGCAAAATTTCAGGATGGTGTTCCTGTGGTATCATGATGAAAAAAAAATTTCTCTCTTTGAACATTTACATTCATAAAGAGAATTTTTTTTTTCCTCATGATACCACAGGAACACCATCCTGAAATTTTGCATACATGTTGCTAAAAAGAAGCTAAGTACAATAAATTTTTTTCAAAAAAATTAAAAATTTCGATTTTGAATTATATTAAATTTTATAAATTTTTTGTTTGCAAAACAATTTTTTTTTTTTTTTTAAGTAGCTGTGTCATGTTATATATTTTATAAAACCTCATAAAATACTGAACAAAACAGTACAAGTTATATTTTTTTTAGGTCAGATAGTTTTTTAATAACAGCTGTCTAAAGTTTCATGAATATGCAAAATTTATGATTTCGTCAAAATTTGAAAAATTTATAACTCAAAAACAAATGAATAAAAAAAACCCAAAACTTGGTATTTTTCATCTATCATATGAATACTCCATTTGAGCCAAAAATAAATGAAATCCAAAGACGCAAGGTTTTGACCATTGGTTGGTTTGCATGGAATTACCCTAAAAACTAAACTAGTCTGCTATGCAAACTGAAAAATATGCTTCTTTCATTTTGGCTCATTTATAGTTATTAATAGAATCATTCAAAAAATAAAATAGGAAATGCTCTGGTAGGAATTGTATGTAATCTGTAAAAATAGAAACACTTAATTTAAAAGGGAATTTTGCACATTTTTCCGTTTTGTTATTGAAATATACAATCCTTTTACAACCTTGATGTGGGGAAATATTTTTATGTACTATTTTCAGTCAAACTTAAAATTGTTGATCATTTTATTATGCATGAAAACAATTCGCCAACAGTGCTTACGTAACTTTGTTGTTCCTTTAGTGCTCCTTAACTTTAAAAATTTACATTTGGCTAGGATTTAAAACTTTTTAACAAAATGATTAGATTACATTTATATATATAGTAATTGTAAAAATTTTGAATGAAATTAGAAAGAGTGAAATAAATTATGAAAATATTGAACAAACTTTTAAAATGTGTAACATTCTTGCAGAAAGATTTCAGCTTTGAAAAAGTTTGTCGCAGAAAGCATAACAAATTTCTGCCACAGGGTTCCCAATCTTTGTTTTTTTGCGTACCACTATTTTTCTTATATAAACCATTTGCATACCACTGCTAATGTAACTTTATTATATAGAATAGAACACTAATAGATTATAGAAAAATACTACAACAAGTAGGTTATTTCAATCAGACCATTTTTTATAATTAATGGAGAGAAAAATATTTATTAAAATAAAGCTGTATGTATAAAATAAGATGTATGAAATATATAAAATATATTTTTAATACGTACTTCCAAACAGCATTAGAAATACGTCTTTAAGTACAAAATACCTATCATGTAAAAAAATGGAAAAACAAAATGAATGACAAGGTTGCTGCTGCATGGCAGATGCAAGCCAGGTGCTATCTCGTTCTGTAGAAGTTGGTTTAAACTTCAAATTTGGGTCGTCATTTAATTTGCTCCTATATTTATTTTTAATACAAACATATCATATTGGAAAAAGCATTTTGACAAAGATGAGTGGTTTGCTGAATTAAAAACAGCAATGCTATTCTTGACAATAACGGGAATTCATTCTTAATTTTGAGCCAACAACTCTAATCGGTAAATTCAATCTTCAATCCTGAGTTTTTGTGTTTTAACCTTTTCTTTTTCTTTAGCCTCAAGTGTACCAGCTAGAGAGACTTCGCCAGGGACGTAACTAGAGGGGGGCAGACGGGGTGTATGCCCCGGGCGCCAGATTATTTTAGGGGTGCCAAATTGACTGAATGTGTGTTTACCTAAATACATATAGTTTTTTGTTTGTATAAGGGGAAGGGGGGAGCTAAATCCTGGTTTTGCCATGCCCAGTTAGAAAATGACCAAGTTACGTCCCTGGGATTCGTGTACCAAGTGGTACGAGTACCAGTTTGGGAACCGCTGTGCTACCCAAAACCTTTTCTTGAACTATTTTTTTGCACAAAAAGGGTTTTGTCCCATTAACCTAACAGAATGACTAACATCATTAAAAACCATGAACAATCCTGTAACAATTATTACTTTATTTGAAAATAATTTATACACAAATCATAAAAAAAAAAAAAAAAAAAAAAAAAAAAAAAAAAAAAAAAAAAGTAGCGACGGCTGGAATTTTCTCTTCCTCATTTAAACAAAGAAGTTAAAATTATAAATGTTAAATACAAAAAGAAATGTACAGTCAGTTATCAAAAGAACACTTAAAACTGCATAAAAAGTTTCAACAATGTAAAAAACAATACTTACTCTAGCTAGTTGATCCACTTTCATATCTTCAAGAGATGGATACAGAGACATTTTCTTAGTATTATAGATAACTTTAGAATATAAAAAAATAAATGACATTACAATCTTTATAAAATAAGAGAAATCTTATGATTTATAAATACATTATCAATAAATATTTCATTCATGACATTGCAAATTTTGAAATTATTTCAGGCCTAATTATAACAACTATAAAATAACACAATTCTTTCGCGTTTTCCGTATTGGTGCATTGCAAAATAATAAAGTTTGTTAACTTTACATTAAAATTTGTTTTCAGAGTGAACAAAACAAATAAACTTACTTTCCTAGAATACACAAAAAATCTGAAAGTTCGTTAACTAGGATTTCTATTGTCTGAAAGGAGGTTTATCAAACAAAATTTTGCTTTTAAAACTGTCAATATCACGTGCTGTTATCATCTGATTACACATAAAGATTGCAATAATTACCCGGAGACGTAGTCCAACGAAACGAGTCAACTTCTGCTACATTGATGATGAGGATCAATGAGATCATAAAACACAAATAAATGTTATGTTTAAGCAAAAAAAAAAAGCAACCTCAAATCTTCGAAAGATTGAAAATTTTCAGAATATATTTTAACAAATAAAACTTTACTATTAATAAAAAGGAAAAAGATAAAGTTAATTCCAATAAAGAAAAAATATCGTGTTTATTTCCTAGTGAACTTTAGAACTCTCAATAGATGGCGCTTAAATTTGTTTACATTTTTCAACATGGCAGCTTCCATGACTTGTAAAAGTCGTTATATATTTCGAACATTTTTTAGATTCAAAACATATCATTCATCTCTAAGAAAATTTTCGAAAGGTAAAATTTTAAAGACTACGTAACCAAAAGTTTTCTCATCGTTTTCTTTCAATATCCCTATTTTGTGAGTTTATGCAAAAATTCATGTGCAAAAATAAAATTAATTCTTGTATTATACTGTCATTTTGTTTGAAAATCAATAAATTATCATAAATAATTATACTACAAAGAACTTAATTACGCAAATTAAAGTCAAGTTTTACTCTTTTGAAGCTGAATTAGGAGTGGAAAGTAGAAAGGCGTATTTAATTAAACTTTTATACCATGCAAATACAATGAGAAAAGATAAGAGCAAGTAAAAATTATCTGGCTACATATGCAAGATGAATATACTGAGTCAACTTTTTTGTTTACTGCAATCAAAAGTAGTGGATAAAGAATGCAAAGCACGTAATTTTATAAAGTGTCTTGATTTCGACTTTCAATTTTGTCCATTAATTTGACAGTTTTATCCATTTAACAGTCAAAATTTTCACATAAAAGTAAAATCCATTCTGATCTAAAACAACAAGCTGAGCCAATTAGTAAGTAATAAAATGTCTGGGATTCACTGCTAAAAGGAACAGTGCATCTTTAGATAGTTAAATTCTAATAACTTTATGAAAATAATCTATTTCTGCTTTCATCAAATTTTATGTTAGATCCTTGTAGGCCCCAAGGCTGTATCCAGAGGGGGGGGCGGCATGTGCCCAGGGCCCCCCGAAATCCCAAAAATTTTCATAATGTAACATATATTCCTCCATGAAACTTTTGTTAACATAAATGTGTCATAGTCGAGCCCCACCCCCCTGAAAAAAATACTGGATATGGCCTTTCCCCCCTGCCCCCCCCCCCAAAAAAAAATTAAGTAATTTTAAAATGTATAATAGTATTATACCTTTTTTACTTGTGTAATATTATTTTTTAGATTTGGTTATTGTTTCCAAACAAGACAATTTACACTTGATTGCAATAAACCGACCAGAAAAAAGAAATTGTGTCAACGAACATACTGCTATTCAATTAAAGGCTGCTTTTCAAGGTTTTGAGAGTGATCAGAATGCTTTGGTTGCTGTTTTACACGGAACTGGTTTGAAAACTTTTTTCTTATTTCTTTTGATTATTTTAAAATTTCTTATGAATTTTTATGCTTAAAAGTATAAGATTGTTGTTTTATCAATTTCTCATTTTTGAGTTTTTCATGAAACAATTTTCAATAAAAATACTACATACTTATGAGGGCAGTCATAAGCGCTTTCTTAAATGTCAGCTTTCTCTGTTTTCTAAGTTCCAAAAACGACGTTTTTTGCAAATTAAGTACTGAAAAGGACAGGAGTAGAGAGGGGGGAAAATTATAAAGCTCATTATAGTTAATTTATTTATAATTAAAACAATTACCTAACGGTAAAAATTTCAAATGACTCAACGATTCTCAAATTTTGCCCAATTTTTACAATGCTTAAGTAACTTGACAGCTGACAACAATGCAGTCAAAAATTCTAAAATATGGGGAAAATTAGCAAAAATATATTCTGACACACAGTATCATCTTCAAAGTGCAAACATGTTCATGTAAATGCAGATTTTTGGGGACCCTACATATAGTATATCATAAGGAAGTTGTCATTTTGAAAGGTTATTACAACTAAGAGCCAATTTTACATAATGATTCATATTCTGAAAAATCCAGATTCTTAATTGATAGTTTCACATTCCTAGTAATAGGGAAGATATTGGGATATCTCTCCATCCTACACTTAACAATTCAGATTTCTAAAAGAAGCTATTTAAAAGAAGATTGATATTAAAAAATTACTCTCAAGCTTGCCCCACTCGTATAAAATTTCTAGATGAATATGCCACTACCTTTTCGGATAAGTATTCATGCACATGAGTTCCCCATAAAGTAAAGAGAAATTATTTGGTGTTATTCATTTTAGTTAATTGTTTGTGCATATGCTTGTTTGCTTCGTGTGCTGATTTGTATTTGGTGTAACTAATTTCTTTTGAACAATATTGTTTAAATTAATCTCTTATTATGGTACTTACTTATTATCCTATATGGATTGTTTTTGACAAACAAAAGATCCAAGTGATGTAATTTATTGCCAATTATAGATAAGGTAGTAACATGTAACAAAGTAATTTGATTACTTATTAGTGCTGTGTATTGATGAGTTCTTAGTTGAAAATGACTAATAGAGCTCATGATTGAGGGGGCAATAAGTAGGACTATCCATGCATGTTTATCTTTGTAACTATCACATAACATTTTTGCTTACTCTGCAATTTTTGCTTCAGGTGGAACGTTTTGCGCAGGTTATGATCTTAGTGATGTTGCTGCGGGCATTAAAATTGACTTATCAGCTAATGATGGTCCAATGGTAAAACTTTTTAGTTCAAAGATTTTTTACTTCTCAATCTGAGTTAAATTCATATATGTTTTAAGGAAACAAATTAAGCTCACTGCCGGTTGAAGAATTGGCTGGAAAAAGTTTGTTGTTATACATAACATTCACTCTACATAAGCATGATATTTTGTACTATTTATTGCTAGGTTCAAAACTTCCAGCATTTTTTTATGCAATAGTGTCACAAACCTTGTTAATAAAAAAAGGTGGATTTTTTAAATCATTTTTAAAACAATGGAAACTTTGTTTTATTTTTACCAGTAACATTTTAATTTTTGAAAGATGAAAGTTAATGTTTTTAGCATATACTAATTTAAATTCAAAGATCTCCTTATATTCTTTGTGATTCAGGTGAAAACCCAACTCCCTTGACTTTTGTTAATTTTGCTATTTTAAAATCTGAATCAGAATCTCCCTCTACTTCTTAGAGCAAGCTATCTCATAAACTGAAATTACTCTATGTAGTGATATTTTTACATGATACAGGCCTCCAAGATATAAATTCACTAATGTTGCATGTTTCTGTTTAGGTTATGTTTTCACATATTCTGCATTTTATTCCATGCAATCAGTTGCCTGATCTGTCAAAGTTGCTTTTTATGTAAATATGTTATATAATTGCATATTTTGTTGAGATAAAGTTTTTCTGTATTTTATATAATCCTTATAAACATGTGCTTAACTTTCACATTATATATTTTTTAACCTACCTTTAGTTTTAAAAAATAATACAGTAATGCCGCTAGACTTTAGAAGTTACGGGTCGCTGGGACCCAGGACTTCTAAATTTCCGGGTCCCTTTTTCCAAAAAATAGCATATCATGGTTTTTAAGATAGAAATGAAAAATGAACCTTTTATGACAAGAAATTTTTTCCAATGCAATCAGCAATTGATTCAATTACAATTTGAGCAAGAATTAAAGCTAAAAATCAAGTGATTGATTTTTGGCGGAATGCCACATGCGTGAATTGGGGGAGGGCGACAATATGAGTTGGTGCGGTTTCTCCACTCACTCTTCATATAAAACAAGCTGGAAGAAAAGTGCAGATCAAAGACGCTCAAAAATATTATTGATTATCCATTTTTTACATATTTTACTCAATTATTTTTTCCCTGTGGTGAAAATTATGCATAATAATAATAATTATATATATATATATATATATTGCATGCCCATCTCCGATTTTTGCGTGTTTGATGTGCTATAGTGCATCCGCGGCATCACTGATAATAAACAGTATAGGCAGAAATATGATTCAGCCTGTAGGTAGCCTATTTATAAGTCTGATGATTTATTTATTATGTCAAAGCCACTTTGATAACAAGCCTTCATGGCTATGTCAACCAAGTTTTACTGTAATTTTTATTTTGGAATTATTTTATAGGTGTATAATGGGTTACTTTATAGAAATATTTTCTGGATTTGTTCTAGAATCTAAGGCCATAGTTCATTCTAATTGTGCTTAGAAAGGAATATGTTGAGCATAATTCTAAAGTATGATGCATTTGTTTTTAATATTGCAGGGACCAACAAGAATGGAAATGAGTAAGCCTGTTATTGCTGCTGTAGATGGCTATGCTGTAGCTGGTGGATTTGAGCTTGCTTTGTGGTGTGATTTTCGTGTGGTGGAAGAAACAGCCATTATGGGGGTTTTTTGCCGACGATTTGGTAAAAAATTTTGTTAGCAATAGGAATTTAAAAACTGTTGTAAGAATCAATCTTTGATTTGTCTTGCCAAATGTTGTCAAAGTACAATAATAGACATTGTATTCTAACTTACAAATGCAATAACTCAAGTCGGGGTAAAATTCAGGGTGGGATAGTGATAATATCACCCAAATTTCTCAGATCCCCTCCTGTAAAATGATTCCTACCTGCAGGTGATTCACAAAATTGCATACTGATTCTCTGCTTTATGTCGCTTGCATTGTTATAGTAAGGCTGTTGCATTTATTCTGCCAAATTCATTAAATTTTAGAATAATTATGCCCTTAGTGTCATAAAGACAAGCGATTGTTGAGAATTTGAATATGTAGGAAAATGTGAGAGTATGCAAATGTTGAGATAGTAAAATCTTATTGCAACTTTCTCATTCTCTCCCAAAAATGTAGTAGTACCACGTCAGCACATAAAGCTTGGAAAAGAGTCTTGCCTCCACTTAAAAATTAGTATCTTAACCTCTGTAAGCTCAGCTATGGCCAAAGCAATGGCAATTATGTCCAGTTTTCTTTATTTATTATTTGTTTACTTTACTCAGTATAATTTATTTATTGTAATTTATTTTAACAAAAAGAAAGGATTTTTTTTTCATGTGTAGAAATTAATTTCTATACAGAACCTTAAACATTAAAGATATCATTAAGGAAAATATATAAACAAATATTAACTACTCACTCTTCACAGAGTTTTTTCAAATGGCTTTGGAAATATCTCATTCAGTATTTAGGCATAATTTGCCATCTCACTGAAGATCTATCTGTTAACTAAATGAATGTTAAATCTATTTTGCTTAATTAAGGGCATGAGTAAAGCAATGCAGTAACAGACTGAGCAGTGCTTGCCCAGTTTCCATTTTGAAGTCTTATCACCAATATGGTATGATTACCTTATCCTCAGAATTTCAAGTCTTTTCCAGTGAGTATTTGTGAGTACAGTGAAACCTGTGTAAGTTGACCACTTGTGGTGCAGCACTTTAGTGGTTAACTTAGACAGGTGGTCACCTTACAAAGATGGTCAACTTTACAGGTTTTACTGTATATATTTTTTACACTTTATGCCTGTAATTTCTTACATTCTTAACTACATGTTTTCTGTTCCCATTGATGAAAGAATGTTTGATAATAACACTGATTCAGCTAAACTTGCTTTTGTACCTTCATTATAAAGAAGGCTTAATTACCATGGGAGCTCGTGGAACTTAGTTCCTGGACTTCTCTTCAATTTGATGTGATTTTTTACATATTAAATGGAATTCAAATTACACCTAAAACTAGTTTTTGAAGACTACAAGGCACTTCTTTTGTTAGAAATTAAGCTCTAGTTGTAAATAAGTCTTCAAAGCATCAAAATTCCTTATAGACCTTTTTGAAACATGTAATGATATTAGAATATAAAGCAAAAAGAGTATTCCTAGAAGTTCAGAAATCAGAATGATAAACTGCCAAAATGTACTAAATCATGCTGAGCATTAAAAGCAAGGAAAGAGGTCTGTGGCAGAGATCCCTATTTGTTTTTTTTTAATCAATTCTTGTGGTATAATTAGTTAATCATTTATTATTATTATGTTGAGTTTGAATTCCTCACCTTAACATAAATTTATACTGAAGTATTTCTAATAGTATTAATTTTGACTATAGTTTTACATAGGATGAATGATCCTTATGAAATTCTTTTAGTTTTCTTAAAATTAAACATTGGCTTTTCTTCGCATTATGTAATTTCTGCACTTTAGAGAGTTTTATGTGGCAAAAAAAAAAATTGTCCAAAATATTAATGTTAAGAAAACATTGTCATGTAAAACTTAGTGGTTTAACGTTTTTCTGTGGCACTGATACAACTGTTTAGCAATAAAAGTTATATCTTTGCTACTACTCTAACTACATAAGTCAATTAGTTATTCATGGATAATTCTACCAAAGCTTATTTTTTACCTTAGTATGAGAGCTTTGTTGATATAGATTTTGTCTCCTAAAACTGCAGAGCTGAAATCCTTACAGTAATTACTGTATAATAGAATAAATATATGCTAACAGTTTGTTTTGTTCCTCGAGTGCTTGCCGTAGGGAAAAAGAATCTTTGAGCTTTCTTATAGATGTGATAGCCTTGTATGTAATGTTAGCCTATGAATATTTATTTAATGTTCCTGTATGAAAGTAGTATTTAATTTAATGTTAAAATTTGTTCATTGATTTAAAAAGTACAGATTGTCTGTTTGTCTGTTAGAGCAATTTAATATAGATTTAAATTTTATTACAAATTATCCTTGGAATTTTGTAATTTCACTCAAGTAATTTATTGATTGAACATAATTTGAGCTTGAGTAATTGAATTTATTGATGAAATAATATATAAAACATCTAATTACTAATGTTAAACTGACATTTTCAGGATTACAAGGGGAGGAGGAGTAAAAGGGAAAAAAAAGAAATTTTTGGAGAGAAATTTTCTTCTAAAACTCTTCAAGTTGTTTCCTGAAAACTTCTCAGCTTTTATTTTCAAAATGAAGTTCCACAGCATATATTAAATAATTTACAAAACTGACTTTCTGGATAGTTAGTAATATCTGAATATTTTTGTATCTAATATTGTGAATCATTTTTCTCAGGTGTTCCTTTGATTGATGGTGGCACAGTAAGACTCCCTCGACTCATCGGTCTAGCTAGAGCGTTGGACCTTATTTTAACTGGACGAGGTATTAATGGCAAAGAGGCGTCAGAAATGGGACTTGTTACAAAGTTGTGCAAAAAACGAGAAGGTACAAACTTACTTGTATGCAATAGATGCCACCTAGTCGACTATGGTAATGGTGTAGTGTAGTGGTGGCACATTTATTAAGGGAACTGCTTTCTACCTGAGGAGTCAAGCAAGTGCAAGGAATGTGTGACGACGTGCATGGCTCCTTGGGACAGAGAGAAATTTCATGTCCATATATGGGCATCGGTATGAACATATGTACAGCACTCCTTCTGGTCTTCTACTCAGAGAGAATTTTTTCTCACGGGAAGCACTGAAAAAAGTGAGAGATTCCTCACGACCATTATCTACGGAAGAGATAAGAAAGAGCTCTCCAAAAACATCACCGTATCCATCAGAAAAGCCCCGGATCATAGAATAACTCTTTTACGTATGTCACGACAATGACATGAACTGATATGGAAAGTAACGTTTCATGTAGATTTTGTAAATACCTGTAAATAGCTTGGAATATTGAATACAAATTTAGTCCAGAGTAATGTTGGTTTCCCTGCCAAAACAGTTACATAGAAACGTTACAACGGGTATCTCTTTTACTGCGGTCAAAAATCTGAGATAGAATAAAAAATTGTGGTGAAGGAATAACACCAGGATTTACAGTAACATTTAATTAACATTTAAACTGCGTAAAATACAAATTGAATTAACAAGTTCCATCCGGAACGCAAACTAAACAAAAATATTTTACAGTCTGCAACACCCGGCAAGACTCCTGTTCCTATACTACTGCCTGCTTTAAGTAGCCAACATAAAAACGCCAGTGGCGAGATTTGCATGTGTTAGTGCCTCTTCTCGCCACAAAATGTTTGAACTCGGTGATATATTTTTATGAGCTCTGTTACTCTGTCATATTTCCTACAATGTTTTTTGTTCAAAATTATTTTCCCTCTTCTCTCTTTTTTCCAAAAGTGAGATACTTCAGTATCAGTGTATATTATTTAAAAAGTTTTAAGGATCTTATAAAAATTCTGAAAAGTGAAAAGTTTCTAGAAAAGAATTTCTAAGAAATCTTGACATGTGTAAAAACATGTGTAGTTATTTCTTGAGAGTTTGTGTTTAAAATGTGTACTTTTTGTGTTCTGCTGAAAATATCAGTAAATTGAAAAGTAATTCTGAAACATATTATTAGTAAGTAAACATTTTTTTCTCATTAATGTTTGAGTTTCATAAAGAAATAGAATGTAGAATATAAATATTAATCAATAAAGGTGTTCTTATTTATTAGGTAATTTCATCATTTGGGACTCTTTAGTGGCATAACTCAGATATTTACTTTAGTCTAAACTTAAACCTGCTGGACCAACAAGTAAATCGTCATAACAGGTTATAAAAATGTATATGAAGGGTTTTAAAAAAATGCATATTTATCAAAGTTCCATAAATAATGAATGATTAAATGCACAATTTTTCTTAAATGAAGGTTTTTCTAAGTTCTAGTAATGATGCTCATGCATTATTTTTCAGCTCTTCAAACAGCTATAAACCTCGCCAATGACCTTGCAAAATATCTTCAGAAAGGTATGATTGCTGATAAAAATTCAACAAAGGAAGCAGCATATGATGCTCACTCCTTAGAAGAAGCTTTTAAAATTGAGCTAAACCGAGCTCTCCCTGTTCTGAAGGATGCTTCTTTAGGTAATGTGTTTCTCTAAAATTATTACCTGTTTAGTTTTTATAATGGCTGTTTCATTACAAAATTATTTATCACCAAGAAACTTCAAAAGCTTCATAAAAACTTTGAGTAGTAAAAACTTTTGTCGGATGTCCTTTCTTCCATAAACTTGCATCTGTTTTTATACATTGAAAAGGAGTTCTTGTAATCCCAAAAGACGTCTATCAATTTTTTGCTGTCATTTTGTACTCTTTTTTTTTTTATTCTGTGTATTGTTGTGCGTTAAAAAACTGATTTAGATGTATTTTTCTAATTTGTATAATAGAAATATCAGCTAAAGCATGTTGTCTTACTTTTCAAAAACAAATAATCAAAAACTTTAGCAATAATACAGAACAAGAACTGCTATTTCAATTTTAAAAATTTAAAAAAGAGTCATATTGTGTGTCAAATTTGGCCTGTGCTGAGCATTTCTTAGATTTCTCTTTATTTTAGCAAAAGAAAATTAGTTCAAGTGATTCTTCTTATAATGGACAAACTCTTGTTTACAAACCTATTTCCTTTTACAGAATATCTCTTCGGTAAAAATGTTAAATCCTTTATTTTTGCTACAATTTTATGACTGGACTTTCCAAAGTAGATTTTTATAAATAATATTGTATTCACTCCCTAAACTGCAGAAATCCACTAATACTATTTAATTTGATTTTCTTTTAAAACATAATGTTGATATTTTCTTCGTAAGCAATATTTTGGCAAGTAAAAGCTCATTGCATTTTCTCTCTATTTTCTGTTGTTTCAGGCACGTGCTGGACCCCAAAGAGGGCACCAAGCTTTTCAGGTCTGATTAATCAGGTTCGGGGCTCGTTGTGGGGGGCACAGAGACATATGTTCCTTGGAGGTTTTTAAAAGGAGGAGGGCTTCGCACCTCATAATGTTCATTAATATAATGTTCTACATTTCCTGTATCATACCCAAGTAGGTAAGGCAACTCAGAAAAAAAATTATCTTGAATATCATGAAAATTCAAAGATATCAGTAATTTAGTGAGTTGTTCTTCATTGATTCTTAGAAAAAGATGAATTGAACGGGGTTGTGCACAAATCAGCCACATGTGTTTGCAAATTGAAAAGTGGAAGTGAAGCATGCTTTTTATATGACCGAAGTTCCAGAACATTTTGTCGTGTATTTCTTTAGAAATTTGAAAAATGTCTAAAATGAAATTGTCCCATGACTTGTGGCTATATAGTGTATATATATATTTAACTTAACGTAGACCAGTTTCGATTAAATTTTGCAGTATAATGCGATATTGACATCATGCTACAAGCAAACTATGGTAAAAAAAATATTTAAAAGTTTGTTTAATGATTAGCATAGAAGAGTAACATAATACTGGAATTTATTATCATAACGTAAAGGGACTTTGACATTTTTTTTTTCTATTTCTTAAAAAGTATTTCGTTTCATGACTCCATGTTAAATTTCCAATTCTTCAGATTGACAACACCTTAGTTTGTTTATATCAAGACTGAACTTGATCCAATTAATCAAGTTAACTGTTTCAGTTTCGGTTACGATCAAGTTTAGCCTTGGTTTATATTGAGCGATCGTTCTCATGTTTATATCTACTATCTACTGATCTTTCCTTGAGATTTTCGAATTTTAAAGTGTTTCTTACAATTCTAAAATGGTTTACTTCCAATTATTTAGAGGGGCAACACCTTTGTTTATAACAAGCGATCATTCTCATGTTTAGTTTGATTATTGAACCTATAGCCAGCAGATGTTCTGCGGAAGATCAGCTAGTATATATTAATGTGCCATTTTCATCAGGGTTTCAAAAAGGACCCCTTCCCGGCAATTTAGGCATCTCTGCCCATGTACAGTGGGCAAGTAAAAATATGGTTAAAGCTAGGCTTGAATCATCGTAAAATTTGAATCACAAAACACACCGTTCTCATTCAATGTCTGTTGATCGAGACCTTTTTAATTTAATTTCCCAATTGTAATTTTTTCCTTCTTTTTTTTAGCAAGTTAAGATTAAAAGTATATGTACAGAAGGTGGTCTACTGGGTACATAGTTTTTTGGGTATTTGAAAAAACATTAAAAGACTTATTATGTGTTCAAAGTTTCCAGTACAGAGGAGATTAGATAATGAGGCAAAGTATGGTGCATACATGTATGAATAACTTATACTATACAAATACTCGAAGATGAAAAGTGTGCAGAGATGCTTTTTTGGAACTTCAAGATAAATGCTTCTGTGCTAAAACAATGACAAAATAAAACTTTTTATATTTTTTTATAATTGCGATATTTTTTGCGATGTAGTATTTTTACGTCTATAAAAGAAACTAAAAAATTTCTAATAGTAATGTGTACACTCCTTTAGATTGGTCAAACAGTCATATTTTTACTTTTTTAATTGTTAGTATAATACTGATGACTGAACATTTTTATAAACATAATTTTTTTTGCAACACAATCGCAAACCTTCATCTATTAGGTGTCGATGGGCTAGAAGCATCAACATTTTAACTATTAAGACTTTGAACTTTGAACCTGTACGAAAAATACGAAAAGATCGCGAGGAAGGAAGGGAATTTTTTTTTTCCATCCGCAAACGAATTTTCCACTCGCTCTCATCAATTAAAAGTCACAAACGCAAAAACGAACCCTTTTACACAAATCGTGATCGCAATCTCAATGGAGCATTTACAAGTAAAAAATTGCAAATTTCCGCTATTAAATTCCATCATTAGCTTTTATTTTCATTCTTTTCAAAATCTTTGCTTACATTATCGGACTATTTTTAAAACAACGTGTTTTCAAAATGGCGCGCATCGTTTTACTTTACATATGACGACTTTGTGGGTTTATCGCCATCGTTCCTCAATTTGACTAGCTGATATATAAAATATCCTATTTGAAATGCATGAGTTGTACCATACTAAAAGTTTCTTTGAACAAATTAGGGATGACTCAATAAGTATAAGATTAAAGACCAATAGGTTGATGAATCATTAGAAGGATGTTTTACACGCATTTAGATTGCGTAATGGAAGTTTCTCTTCGTGGTGACTGTTGGTGTTATTTTTATTTTAATTTGCACTTATTATTTTTACTTCATTTTAAAGAGAAAAACGAATGAAAAGAAAAGCAGAACTGTATTTAGCTCGATAAAAAAGCTATCGAACTTTATTTTTCTTCCGTTTTTGAAAAAGTGAAAAAACCTTTTTGTCGGAATTCCTGTTTTATGAATGGAAAAATTAATATTTTTTTACCACATTAAAGCCTTCAACTAGTCATAAAGAGTAGATTCAATATGTTCCTTTTCTCACTTTTACTTTTTAAAGCCTTCCAAAATTTTCCGATTTCTGCAAGAATTAAGGGGGTTTATATCGGTATTTTTCAGATATTTTCGCTATTGTACTACGGAAGAATGTTTTTTTTTTTTCAGTAGATATTTTGGACAAATACCCCCTTTTTTAATGAAGGAAGCTTAATGTTTTCTCCGAAAACGGCGAAAAATGCCGGGAAAATAGGCGAGCGAAAATTTTCCCAGTTTTCCAGGATCGGTCATTAAATTTTGGTGGGAAAATACGCATCAGGCAAAGATATTTCCTTTAATTTCTTAATCAACAATAATAAGCTGGTCTTTTGATTAAAAGTCCCCCCCCCCCTTTTTTTTTTGTTAAATTTGAAGTCCTTTTTTTATAATCAAGCCTCAATTTTTCCTTTACTCTCGTTTAAAAAGTACTTCTCATTATTATTTTTTATTCTCTTGATTCATATTCATGTGTTCATTTATTAATTATAATAATTGTATTTTTAGTACATGAAAGTGATACATGTACGGTACCGGACCCCAAATACGGAATCCCGAAATCCGGAACTTTTTTTTAAAAATCAGCAGCTGGAAGAAAAACAGCTTTTGTTTTTCGAAGAAAAATCGGGAAAGATTTTGCACCGTTTTTTTTGGAATTAGGTATTTTAAACAGAAGGAAAATAAAACGTAAACAATATTTTTAAGATTGGAAATGTGCATTTTTCTAAAAAGTTATTTCGCGATTTTTTGAAAATGGTTCGTTTTTGCGATTAGGAGTTTTTATTAATTGTTGCTTTAATTTTAAGTTACTATCATTAAATTTTGCTTTTTTTTCCATTTCTCGTAGTTTTATTATATTTATTTTTTTAAATGAGCTCTAATTTTCGCGCGATACAGAATATTCGTGAAATTGAAAATCGGCGCTTCTCGCATTTTCCCGCTAGTCTGATCTTTTACTGCAATTTAGTGGCTAGAGAATTAAGAGTATAAAATCATATCAGAATTTGACGGAATTCTTTTCTGTTATCGGTTAGTTAAAGAAGTTAAAATAATATCGGGAAAAGTCCAGATGGTTCCGATGTTTTGCCTCGAATGTAAGCCGACTCCAACTTCGTTTTTTGTGCTATTCGCGACTTATAGACGAGTATATACGATAATAAAAAGTACTATAAATGAGCAAAATGCAAATAAAATCTCCTAGAGCAAATTAAATCGCACTGATTCTACTTACAAAATTCTTTGAATTAGGATCTAAAATCCGGAAAGATCGCGGCGCCGATCGCTCCGGATTTGAGGTCCCATACTGTGTATTTCAAATTTTAACTTGCTCACAAAGTATACTTGAAAGGAAAAGAATAGCGTAAAAAAATCAGTAAAAAAAGTAGTAAAACTTACCATGTGTAGGTATGTATATAATCTTTTTGCCTTATATCAGGTCGATTCAGCATTTTTAACAGGGTCTTTTTTTGTGAATTTTAAAGAGATTTTTGTGAAAAATCAATAATTTTGTGAAAATTAAAAATTTAAACACATATAGTGATGAATTTTTTTATTATTATTTGCCACTTTTATAATAAATAATGGTGTAAAAAGTAAAATTGGGAATTTTTTGAAGTTGTGTGTTTTGATTGATTTGAATTTTGCGAAGGGTCCTAAAGCGAACCCGAATTTCCTCTGGCGTGACGCCTGTATATATATAATAAATACTCCCCCCCCCCCCCCCTCATGAAAAATTTCCCGTAAGTCAGCGCAAACATTTTTCAGTCCTGGCATCTTCCAGGACTTGCACCCATGCTGACCACTACTTTTTCCTCTCTTAACTTCATCCCTTTTCACCCAATTTTCAACAACATTACCGACTTTCTCAACATCCCTAAATATAGAAGGGCTGGTAGTCATAACGGCATCAGCAGCTGAATGGCAGAAGGTGATCCCCCCTCCTCACTGTTTTTTTCTGGGACGCATTTAAACTTTTATTAACAGGATTTTTTTGTGCCGGCTTTTATTTATCTAATTAATTTCTGAAACATTTTACATTCACTTGGGAAAAAAGAAAAGGGCGCTATGAGCGGGGTGTCCCTTTGGGCTAGCACAGGACACCCCGCTCTGGCACAGAAAAAATTTTTTATTCATAGAACAAAATTAATGTGAGTAGCAACAAAGATAATGGTAAGCATTTTGCAGGTTTGTTAATCTTATTGAGTTTGATAGACTTTAAATATTTTTAGGAAATAACTGATTGTTGATTTTTTAAATTATTGTATCTGAATTTTGTTCCAAATATCACTTTTAAACAGGTGCTTCCAAGTTTTTCAACCGTTCAAACTTGAAGAAGAATACTTCAGAAGATGAGAATCATTAAGTGTAATTAATCACATTTCCAATCTTTTGTAAAGTTTATTAATAATTGCAAAAAATGTCAATCATTTTTCACATGTTGTATATGTATGTTGTATATGTATTTTTATATAAATACCATTGAAATTATGCTTTTCAACGTGAATCTCTTCAACATTGAATCCTATAAACTTTATTTAATGATAGTTTTTTTTAGCATAAACTTTTTTTTCTATTTTTTAAATTGATTTCTATATTATTTTTTGACAATTAAATCTGTAAGTGAAATACGTATAAAAAATATCCAGCTACTCAAAAAGGCAAAGTGATTAAAGCAAAATAAGTTTTAAACGCTAAAGAATCAAAATTTAAACTTATTTCATTCATAATCTATTCAGTTTTTAAAATTCCCAGTAATGTTGTCAACAAAAATTTACTGGTCACGATGTAAACTTGTTTTTGTGGGACGCTCTAAAAAAAGAAAACAAGCACCTTTTTCTTTTTTGCAAACAAATAGAGTTTAGTTTGGAACTAAAAAAGACTTGTTAGTTTATTTTTTCAAAATTGTCAAAGAACAGTATGTTTATAATATACATTAATTTTCTTAAATTTTTATTTTTCAGCTCGTGTCAATTGTTGTTTTGTGTATATGTTTAAGAGAGAATAATAATAATTTACTTGTTAGCTTATTTCTTTGATGCATTTTTTACATCTGATACTAATTTTAGCTCTGTCATTTACTATCGTGAAAATACTTAAAAAATAGTTTGCTACCTTCATTTTTTATTTAGTTTAATTTTCAACGCAATTATAATAAAAAAAAGAAAAAGAGAAAAAGAGATTGTATATACAAATGTTTTTTTTTTTCTGATATTGTGTAAGAAATTATCTGTAGCATTGTTTCTAGTAACTAGTTTTTCTCGTAAAGTAAATCATTGCATTACTTAAGGTTGGTTCTTATGTGACACTTCGCTAAGACCACAGCACTATTGAGGTAAACTTGATTAGAAATGCTGTAAAGTCCTCTCCTGTCATCTGTGAATCTTCATAAAAGCAGGGGTCGGCGCGAGTCACTTTTTTCACTAAAAGTCACTTTTTTTGCATTGGTCACTTTTAGTCACTTTTTTAAAAATTGGTCACTATTTTCACTTTTTTGCCCTTTCTCTGGCAGAGCAACCAAAAAAAGTTACTTTGTCTGTCTATAAGTTAAGAAAACATTGCAATTTTACATTAAAAGACGTGTGTCAGGGTTGAAGTTTCCGCGTATCCGCCATTTTTGGTTCTCTAAGTCCGCCATTTTTGGTTCTCTAAGTCCGCCATTTTTGGTCCTGTAAGTCCGCCATGTTTGGTCGTATTTTGAAATTCGGCATCGCGCCGGCCCCGAGTGTGCCGAAGTTAAGGTTTAATATTGCAGTTGTGCCACCAGAAGGGGAGGCCTAGAGGGTCCGTGACCTCTCCCCCCTCCCAACTATGATGATTTGAATTGTTTTTATTATTTTTTTTTTTTTACTTGAGAAGAGCAAATCCTGAGAAAATAAAGCTATATTTAAATTAGGGAAGAAAAAAAAAATCAGACTAAAAATGTTTAGCAGTTGCAGATTATATCGCTCAAAAAATCACCTTAATTTCTCTTTTCTTTCATTCCCCCCCCCCCCCCCCCCGAACTAACTGTCAATCACAAAAGAAAATTTTTGGAACTCAATCAGTTATTTCTCAACAAAAAGACAATACGTAACGAAAGACAATACGCATCTTGAGAAAATATAGTTGTATTTTTATCAAGAAATCATTAAATAATGATGGAGGGAAGGGGGGAATCCGAATTTTTAAAAAAAAACTTTAGACCTGAAAAATTCTTAGCAGTGGCAGATTATATATATTGCTCAGAAAATTACATTATGACCTCTTTTTATTTCCATCCCTCCCCCCCCCCCCTCCCCCAAAAAAGAGGAATTTCACAAAGTTCAGGTGGGAAAAAAATAGTGCATCCCACCCGTAAAGAATTTTTCTGATTGTGCCACTCATACTGTCATTATGCATAACAGTGATACCATATAACTATCACAACTAAAATCATAAAATCAGGGAATTGTCAGAGATTTTTTTTCTTGGATTTTGTTACTACCATGAAATTACAAAAACAGTATTGAATAATCAAATGGTTTGTTTCCTACAATGATACAGATGATTAACACAGTATTTTCAGTCTGAATAATTTTGATAAAATGTCAAATTTAGATTTATTCCAAGTGAAAATTTCTAATCCTTGAACAAGTATAAAAAATATTTTAAAAAGTAGCATTTGCAAAATAAATTTTATTCAATGTTGAACATAAATTAAAATTTGAAATTTCTGCCGATTTGAAGAAATATTTATTCATTTATATTTTTAAATAAGTAACAATTTGAGAAAGAAATTAATTTAAAAAAAAACTTTTGTCTCTCTCACTCTTAGCCATTTATGGGTTTTGAAAAAGGTATTTATGAGCATAGTTACAAGTATAAAAATTCTTATTTTTGAATAGACTATGAATTTGTTTTTAAAGTTGGGTAAAAGGTCTATTTATTCAGGTTTAGTTTTCAAAAGATGTCGAAACTGCTCTTTTTCAAGTTATATTTAGTTTAAATAAAAAAATAAACACACACATACACACAAGTTTACATTTTAATGGTCACTATTTTGGTCACTTTTTTAAAAGCTGTGGTCACTTTTTTCACTACTTTGAAGATTCCAAAGTGCGCCTAGCCCTTTAAAAGTCTCTGATTCCTTCAGTCACACTGTGCCAAATTTTAGGCTCTTCCTATGGTTCACAAACTTGGTATACCTTTCCGTCCTATTGTCTCCAATATTTGTCTCAACTACTTGTTCTAAGCTTGCTGAACACTTGGTCTCCATCTTTTCTCCTCTTCTGAATGGCAATTCTTTCACTGTTAAAAATTCCGTTGACTTCGTTCACAAGCTTTGTGATTTCAAACCTTATGGTTTTACTAAGGCTTTTTTTGATGTAAACTTGCTTTTTACCAATATACCGGTTGATGGTTTATTGGATTCTCTTAAACTGAGGCTTCAAGAATATCATTTTTCTAGTTTTGAGATTAAAGAACCTGTTTTATCCTTTAAGCCCTAAGTGACTTTTTAAGTGACATCTATATGCCAGTGGCTTAACTATACCATCTGAGACCCGTGACAAATTCAATGGGTGTGCCCCCAGAAAAAATTGACAAGTTGTAATTTAATTTTAATAAATCACTGAAGTAGTTACTCAACAGTATGACTAATATTGTGTGCATTTTAGTTAAATATCTAATCAATTTAATTTTCATAAGCTAAGTTAAAGATAACTTTCAGAAGCTTGTTAAGATTAAATTGTTATTTTAATTTTATAATAAAATAACAATTTAATCTTCGCAAGATATTTATTAATAAAACTCTTTTCTCGAAGCTTTCTGTTCCACAAAAGTATCAAAGTTTAAGATTGGGCTGCAGAATTTTCAGTAGACAGAATATTACCTAAGGCTTCGGCTAAAAGGTGCAAGGGTGTCCGATGGAGAAAAGTACACAGAATACCGAAGCTACTTAGCCTGTCTTGTCCCATAGAGTTAATTAAATAGGGTTTTTATTAATTTTAGTTTCGAAAATGATCTTTCAGCATCATTTGTAGTCACAGAAATTTTTAAAAATAACATTAATGCAGTGCATACTTCAGGAAAGAGGGACGACATAAAAAGATTCGTTATTATTAATAAATCAGCAAGTTCTCTAATACACAAAGATTTTTTTATGTTATTTCTGAAGGTGGGCCTAAACTGAGAATTTTTCTGGCGAATGGTTCAAATATGTATTTCTTTTTATACATATTTCAACAATTTTTAGAAGACCAGGACTTTCTTGTTCTCGGTTAACAAATTGCAAGACTTCTCCAAGTGTCAGTAGCACGCCAACAGCATCAAAGTACCTCAGCAAAAAATGAAACAACCAATGAATGCGTTCTAAAATTGATCCTGTTCTTGAAAGCATATAAATCTTAATAATTTATTTAAATTTGTATATGGTCTTTAGTTGTGTCTAAGGTAAATTAATTTAAATACTTATATAAAATTTATAATTTTGTTCAAAATGTAAGGTTACTTCTGAGCTCGCAGTCTCTTGGGCTGGGGGCCCCATGGCATTTTGCCAGCTCTGCCACCCTATGGTTACGCCATTGCTATATGCACTATTATGAGACTAAACTTTTCGAAACCGTATCGTGTCCTTTTTATATCCGTTATGTTGATGAGTGTTTTGTATTGCTTGACCAAAACCAAGTGGATATCGATCATTTACTTGATACTCCTCATTCAATTAATCCTTGTATTCAATTTGCTATTGAAATGTCAATTGTTAGTTCTCTTTCATTCTTGGACGTTTTGATTACTAAAAGTAATGATGAATTTATGACTTCAGTGTTTCGTAAGCCCTTTGTTGTTACACTACCTCCTCATAAATGTTCTTCTCACCCTTCCAACCAAAAGTTAGCCTCTTTTAAGGCTCTTGTTTTCCGTACTTTCAATATTTGTTGCTCTTCTAACTCTTTGCATGCTGAGCTTTCTTATATTAAAAGCCGTGGCTTGAGACCGTGGCTATTCTCCTAAGGTCCTTGATTCTATTTATAGCAGGTTAATTAAGCCTTCTCACTCTGGTAATCTTTCTGTGTGTAAGTCTGCTCATGCTATTATTTCAACTTTTTATCCAAGCGCTCATTGATTGCTCAGTATTGTTGGACTTTTGATCCTTGTTTTGAATTTTCTTCTGCAGGAATTATCAATAAATGCTCTTTGGCGTATGACCTTGATTTTTAAGAAGCTTTTCGCATTTGTAAAAATTCTCATTATCTAGTAAATGATTTTTCCTGTACCCCATTTTTTCCCGACATTTGGAAACGATTTTAACTTCTTTTTTCATTATTCGTATTTCTCTATCCTTCCTTTTTCATGTTTCTAGCCTCTGGTTGGTCTTCATTATTCCTTGTCTTTGTTTCTATTAGTTAATCTTTAATCTGCCCCATTGCGGGGCAGATTAGAATAGACAGCTTGGTATAAATATTAGCTGTCATTCTGGTTCTTTCCTGTTCACTCACAACTTTCTTGTTGTGTGTTGAGCTTTTTTTTCCCCACACTGATGAAGAAGCTCTGATGTAGCCCCGAAATAGCTGTTTGCGATATTTCTTCTGACAATTTGTGCCTTTTTACATTGTTTTACTCTTGTACTCATTTGTGCTATTGTTTTGATTTATTTTGTACTGCAATTATTTATGTCTATATTCTAATGTTAAAAGTATTCCATCGGCTAAAAATATCTAAATATTATTACTTTTGATGCTCTATACAGTTAGCAACACAGTATACAGTAGAACCTCCCTTAACCGGCCTTCGCTTTATCCGGCCCATATTTTCAAAATACTAAAAACAAAACAGCTTTAAGAGTGCTGGTTAGGTGAAAGAAACGGGTGCTACGGTTCTCAAGTGAAATTTTTGTAGAATCCTTATCTCCCTGGACTGTGAGAGGAAGTGCCAGGCTTTTCGCCTGCACCAAAAACGGGTCACAGATTTCTTTACTAGCGCTTGATAACTGATATGTAACTCTCAAAGTAACTGTACTAAGACATAATAAATCATCACACCTCCACTCTCTTTTAAATTGCATAATATATCTCCCCTTTTTTTTTTGCTGTCCTCCCCTTAACTGTACTTTTACTTAATCGGCTTACCATCGGTCCCAATTAAGCCTGTTAGCAGAGGTTCTACTGTATAAGGCAGTGGTACCCAAACTGTAGTACGCGTACCACTAGTGGTACGCGAAGCCTCTCCAGGTGGTACACGTGCAGGAAAAAATAAAAAGAGATATTTTAAAAGATTTAAACATAAGCAAATTTAAAATCAAAATAACTAAAATACTGTTTGAATCAGTCAGCCGAAAGTGACGTGAGTGGTAGACTAGGTGTCACGAGCTGGGCGCTGGGGCACCGAGCTGTCACTAGAGCCACCACATTTTAAGTTCTGCTCAACTTGGGATGACTAATTCGTTTTCACTTGTTTTGTTGTGTGTCCATATTTCATATTGAAATATTATTAAATTGCTTCAATTATACTTGTTATGGTTGTTTTGAGAGGTACTTACCTAATATGATTACATAAAATTTTTATGTGATTTAATTTTGTAAATTGAATTAAACATTCGTAAACATGGAAAGGTATATTAAAAGAACAACAGACAATTCTGCGAGACTATTGGATACAAAAATCTTTTGTGTGGAAAACACTGTCTGCAACTCTTTCAAACGAGGAACACGAGGCGTTAATAGAACTATCATGTAACTCAGGATTGAAGCTCGAATTTGCCCGGATGAGAGGTGGGAGAATTTTGGTTCAATGTTAAAAATGAATTTCCGTTATTTTCAAGAAAGGCACTGCTGTTTTTAATTTTGTTCACAACCACTTACCTTTTTAAAACTGCTTTTTCTAATGTGCTATTTATTAAAAATAAATATAGAAGCAAATTAAATATCGACCCAAATTTGAAATTAAAACTAACTTATACTGAACCAGATATCAGGTTGCTTGAATCTGCCCTTCAGCAGCAATCTTCTTCTTCTTTTTTTTTTTTTTTTCATTTTTTTACATGGTAGATATTTTGTACTTAAAGACATATTCCTAATGCTGTTTTGGAAGCACATATTAAAAATATATTTTATGTATTTCACATATTTTATTTTATATATACAGCATTATTTTAATAAACTCTTTTCTCTGCATTAACAATAAAAAATGGTGTGATTTATATTACTTAGTCGTCCTAGTATTTTTTTGTAAGCTATTAGTGTTCTACTCTATATAATAAAATATTAGCAGTGGTACGCTAATGGTTTTCAAGAAAAATGGTGGTACGCAAGGAAAAAAAAGATTGGGAACCGCTGGTATAAGTGTTGAGTGCTTTTATACATTGTTCTATTTTCAGATTAATTGATGAGCAATATTTTTGGTAACATATATTACTATTATAAACAAAGTTTATGTAACCAATTAAGATGAATAGAGAAACATATCAATGAAAAAGTTAAATTTTTGTATTCAAAATTTAGAGAAACATATCAATGTAAAAGTAAAATTTTTGTATTAAAAATTTTTTAACTACGTATTAACACGTTGAGTGCCACGTCAGTCACCGGTGACTGACACCGACCTTTCTGTTCAGGCCGCGTCAGTCACTGGTGACTGACAAGAAGTTACTGACATTATCATATCCGAAGTGGAGTTCAATGTAATCTTATCTCTAGGGGGCCAAACTATAAACAGAACAGGCGAGGAGCCTAACGTGCCAGTATTGCACTTTGCATTGCTGTACTACAATAAAAGCGCACAGCCTGACGGGGAAGTCGCTATAAAACCGAGTGGCACTCAACGTGTTAATGGAATGTAATGTGTTAGTTGGAGGGAACTACAAAGTCTTTCATGTCCCGAGGCCCCATGTCATCGTGATTGGGCCCTGGCTGCAATGTAATCTATGAAGTGAAAATTTGTCTCCACAACTGAATTTAAGGGAGCTTTCACACCAAAGACAAAAAACTTGTCGTATCTCTATGCAAGTGCACAGCATATTTTTACCTTAAAAAATATGCTCTGCGGTTGTGCAGGTGAGAAAGACAAGTTTTTTGCTTTTGGTGGGAAAGCCCCTAAGACTTCTAAAATTCATTCAATGTCGACTTAATGATTTACCATTTAAATATACAAGAGGCAAAGGGATGTAAGTGGCAAACAATGATTCTGAGTAAAATGAGTTCAATGTTATGCAAGCTTTAATGTTGAATAGTTTCTAAATCTTGGTCGGGAGCAACACCCCATTAGGGTAACATCTCTTGCCACACTGTAGAATGTTTTTTTCAAAATCATTTGCACTAGCTATCTCCTAATTTTCAATTTTGTCACTTACGTCCCAGTAGTGTAATCCTTAAGAAAAAGCTAGGGGACGCTTGTGTTAAAATTTAAAAAATGTGGGAGGTTGCTGCCCCCTTGACTACACCACTGTTATGTCCCTTTGCTTCTGGGTGCCTGATATTCTGAAATTAAAGTTTCAGCCTTCCAGGTCTTAAATCATTGTGATATTTATTTTTATTGAAAGGAATTTTTTCAAAGGAAAGATATTAGGCTATGTAAGTATACTGATTGCATGAGCTTATAACATTATATAATTCTCCCAAATGGTATTTTTTTCAATTAAAAAGTTACTGTAGGATTGTATATATATAAAGCCAAAATTTTGTGATAAAGTTGGCACAAAATTGTTTTGATTAATAAATCATTTTATGTAAGAATGTCAAATGAGTGTAGTCTGAATTTTTTTCATATTTCAAGTAAGTATTCATTCATTAAAGCAGTTCACTTTGAAAAGCAATCCCAGCACTTCATCATTGTCATGAACAGAGCTAAAATTATTACTAAAGAACTTTACCACAGAAATAGCTCCACCAGAGGGCAATTTTTCTCAGATCGGGTAACAATATTGATTTAATTTTTATTTGGAAGTTCTATGAATGCATCTAGTAAGAGTACAATAGATTTAGGAATTAGTAGATATTGTTTTAAATATTTTCAGTTTTCTTATAACTTGGGGCATGGAAACTGACTAACATAATGCCGCTCTTCATGATGGTTTAAGCAAGTAGTTATAGGCCTGTGAGTTTAACTTCAATGGTTTGGAACCATTGAAGAACTGACCTAAAGAAAGATGACAAATATTCTGGAGACAAATGATTTGTTCACTGACTAGCAAAATGGTTTTAGGACTATAAAAAAGTGCAACCTTCAGAGCACCACTGCTAAGTGACGAGTGCAATTTAATTTATTTTAAATTAGCAAACACTACTATTTAGTAATGGTTATAACTATGATAGCCACCATAGGTGGCCCCGGTAGCAGAAATCTCGCAGCACGTCAGCGAGCGCTGCAGATTTATCTTGAAGCTTGCAGATTAATTAGCCACCTTACAAAAAAAAAAAAAAATAGCTTGCATTAATTGCATGTTCAATTTTAGATTTCATTTATTTATTTATAAATTGAATAATTATAATATTTATTTATTGTCTGCATGCATTATTGTTATATGTCAACTATTTTAAAATGCATAGTTTGCTATCTTTTATGATTGTAAATTTGTCTCCACATCATTTGGTGCCGCAGATAAATTTTGACTTCTGAAACTTGTGCTGCAGATTGATACAGAAAATTCTGCTCCTGGGTAAGTGGCTAATATTTAACTGAAATACAAAAATATAAAAGCATATTTGTCCTTGTTCAATTACTTCCCATTTTGACCAGGATATATGGAAAAAGAAAATACATATATGTTTTTTTTTTTTTTCTTTCTTATGATTGATAGACAAAATAGCGGGGTATTTTAACGCAGTTAACTGGAAATGTTTTCAAGTTAAATCATATCAATATTTTTAAAAATGTTTCTTTGGAAAACATTTTTTACAATTATTATTAAATGTCAAACCCAAAAAAATATTTATTAAACCATTTTTTTTACTAAAAAATACTTTTGGTTTGCATTTAATAAATTTTCTGTATCTACTTTCCTTATTACCTTAAACAGTAACTTTGTTTTCATTGTAATTGCCGCTTTTATGTCAATCTCATATACAAAAGAAAGACCTCATAATATAATCACAAAGACATTCCTTTAGTGAAGGAAATTTTATTTAAGCACTGATAAATCTCATAATTTATAAGACCTTATAAATTATAATGTCTCCATCTGATACTAAACAAATATGATGTAAAAGAAAATACCGAGGGCATAAGGAAGAATATGCACAATGTTAATAATAATTAAAAAATTTCAATCTCAAAAGTTACAGATATATAAATTAGTTATTTTTATTCTCAAAGACAGAGGTAACCTACCGGCAGTGGCGGCTCGTGGCTTGAAAATTTGGGAGTGCTGCAAGTGTACTAAAAAAAGTTATGTGCATAGTTCCACGTATATAACTAGGTATATTTTTGATCATGAAATACTGATATTAAAATAAAAACTCAAATACATGGACATTCTCCATTTACAATTTTAAAAAATGTTTAAAATTTTTTAGCCATCAGAAAAAGGAAAGAAAAACAGTTTTCTTTCTTTCCCATCTTTTGTGTTTCTTTGATTTTTGTGGAAGGTGATCCAACTCATGTTCGGCAGAATGTCCATGTTTATTTCCCACATAAAAGTAAGCAAATAGAAATATAAATGCAAATACAAAAGTGACGCCCAGCAACAGGCTCAGGGCCCAGCTAGGCTGGTCCTAGCCAATTTAGCAGTCCCAAATGAACATCAAGGGGCAAAAAAAAAAAAAAAAAAAAAAACAGGATATTTCTTCCCCTGGTTGTGCATACTAAAAAAGCACAATTAGACATGTTTTGAGTTAATTTCAGTGCAAATTAAATGTTTGGTACAACGAGCTAATGGCGCTCGGAGTCAACAATGCATAAAAGTCCAGTAGAGTATTACTTTTTATTTTCATTTACTTACTTTTGACGCGATGATAATTTTGAAGATAAACGCGAAAATTAATCTTTTGCGAGTGTCCAGCACGTTTTTTGATGCTCTGCTAAAAGCAAATAAAAGTTGAAAAATTATTGTATAATTTCGAACCATCTGCACAAAATACTGCACAAATCCATATTTTTGTGCATTCATATACTGCACAAAAAAATAAATAAATATAAAAATAAAAAGTATGTGCAATCGGCTATTTCAGCAGTGCATCGTTTACAGCTCCAATGACCTCTAGTGTTTGAAATACCTTAATGCCTGTCAGCTACGTCATGGCGCGCATTCCTGCAGAGATTTTTAAGCTAGTTAAAAGGAGCTGCTCACCGTGCAACACTTATCGAATTTTCTACGTAATTTGAGGCAACGCAACGATTTTCCTCACTGACGTTGTGACTAAGGGGATTAATTTGCTGATAATTCGATTGATTCATTCAGTTTCAACGCACAATAAATGTTCTAATGTTTTGATTACTCAAAAATGTGTTTAAATTTTTTATGCTTAAAATAAATGGTCGATGTGATTTTTTTCTTTGTAATAAACTGCCGGGCCTGCTGCAGCTCCGCAGCAAATATGGATGAGCCGCCACTGCATGGAGGGGTTTTAAACTTAAAACGTATTCATTTCATCAAAACAAGAATGCCCCAATAGGTTTTTATTAAGGTATATATTACGTATTTTTTATTATTTTTTTTCTCTCAAGAAGTACTATATACACGAAAAATTTCAACAAGAACATTTAGGAAGTTTTTAAATTTTTCTCTCTTTCAAGGAACCGTGAAATCCCTTCATTAACGGACATCAAAGAGCTAAAAGTAAAATTGACTGATATCTGATGTAGCGGGCCCATACAAAACATATTTACAGCAAGGATTGGAGAAATGTCCAGCAAAAGAGTTATTACATTCTGAACATATCCTTTAAAAGGGGTTTCACTGCATATCACAAACTATTATCTATTTACTGTTTTAGCAATTATTTCCTATTTCTATTAAAAATAACAAGTAATTTAAACTTGGTTGATTCAACATTCATTAAACAGCTACAGTATGTTTAATGATTTTTACCTTCATACCCATTCATGTTCATTGGAAATGAAAATATTAGACGTAATCCTAAGGTAGGTTAGTGTTTAGAATTAGTTATATATATTAATCATTCTCTATTTAAGTACATGGTCATCATCACTTGCAATCTTAATCATTTTTTCTGTTACAATTCGAAACACATCTTTGGCCTTTTTTAAGTATGAATACCAAATACGACAAGTTTTGACGTGGTATAAAAAGAAAAATTATTTCTTCATAAATAAACGTTGATATCCATTGCATACGTTTACCAGAATTACATCTCTCTGGTACCAATATCACTTGAACTTCCTTGTATAAATCCATTTCTGTGCGCAGATTCCTTCGGGACTCCATTTAAATGAGTAACATAAAAGAAAGATTATGTTGAAAGAACGCGTACTTTTTCTTTTATGGAGGCTCCTATTTAATTATAAGTTTTAGTCATGCACTGTTCTATATAGTCCAATCAGATCACATCCCCATTATAAGTTTTGTCATTCTGCATTTTCTTAGAAAAGAAATATTTTGTCTTGGGATGAAAAATATAGCTTTCTCAAGTTTTCAGTGATGCTGATTTGCACATTCCAACGCATTTTATACATTAATTAGTAGAATTTATTGAACTTGATTGAACTTCTGGCAGAAACTTTTCAGCGTCTTATGAGCTTGCTGCATTATCATTTCCCCCGTTCTCCATACTGACTTCAAATTGTCATTAAAATATCAGTCATTGCTATTTTCCGATTGCAATGCTCTTGTAGTTCTCCTCAGCCAGTCTGATTAATGCATAAAGTTCCAGTGCCCCTCCTTCTGGCTCCACACTCGCAGCAGTACTTTGCTGCAATAAGTGGGAATTTGCTGTTGCACTGATGGCAGTAGAAGGCAACTGGAGAACTGATTTCTCCCTCAAAATTACTTTCCCTGCTCAGCGGCGGCAGAGAACCGCCACTGCTGCTTCCACTACTGCTCATAGACTGATCCAAGTCCCCATTCCAGCCTAGCTTCCCAGATGCCCAGGTACCAGGCAGCTCGCTGCTTGAAACCTCTGGCAAAGTACGTGGGTCCGTCAGCCTTTTGTTCCAGCTGCTGAAATGCAAAAATTTTTTTTTTTTTTTTGAAGAAATTGAAAAAAGAGAGAGAGAGAGGATAACGAAAGTAATACTAATTACCCTAAACATTTTTTAATAATGAACATTATCAATCATGAGTAGTTCATACAGATGGAATACATTTGCTGTTTAAAATCCTATAGACTGATTTCCTAGCTGCAATATTTAAAAACATTTTGACGAAAATTGAAGGCTATACAACGAACTTAGAAAAGCATAAACCGTCCCTCTCAATATCGTGAGTAGGGAAGACTAGGGATGCTTGACTGGTGTTCTATGAACGTGTAGTTTATTTTATATTCGAACACTTTCTAGTTGACATCATTTTTTAGCTTATAATGTTGGGCATCCTTTACTCTTATTTTTTTTTTTTCATTTAAACTGCATAAGATATTTTTTAAGAGTGTTCCAACTGTGTCAAACGTACCACTTGATATATGTTTGGCGCAACAAGAATTAATTCTTATTAAAACTGCATAGGTTACAACAAATCAACTAAAAATTACTGCAAATTAAATGTCTGAAAATTACCAATTATTTACTTAATGATTAAAAATAACAAATAATTGGAACCAAAACTGTTAAACGAATTTAATTTGTACTAAGTGATCGACTTCAAGTGAATAAAATCAGTTCAGCAAAATCTCTCCTTATTAACACATTATCAATAAATTATTCAATCATTATTTACTAAAGAAATTGTAAACTTTTTTTTTGCGTAATGCTTTTATTTAAATTGTAGAAAAACCGCAATTATTTTCAAATAAGAATTCACTTGCAGACAAGGTATGTACGTGTGAAAAATAAAACTTCTGCTATTGATTAGGCATACAATGTTTTTCTTTAAGGTATTTTTATTAGTTTAAATAAAAACTGTACCTTCAAAAAAAAAAAAAAAAGAAAGAAATCTTGTTAACAGTTGTAAAATTCTGAGGCAAAATGTTTTTCATTCCCTTTTACGACATTTATTTATAAAGACACGTCATCACAGCTTATAAGTGAAAAAAAAAATTTTTTTTTTACGTTGAATAGTTTACTGGAGAATAGAATTCTATGTTATATACTTAACATACCCATTTGTTGAGCCCCCACTGCTGGAAGCCGATCTGCTGACATCTGTACTCCTGAAATAAAATGTCAAACTTTCAAACTTACACCCATACATGATTTTATTTTCAGATTTTAATTTTTATGTACTCATGATTTTCTTTCTCGAAATGAGAATATATTTTTACATTAATTAGCGTGTCTTTATACAAAATCTTTGCACCAAGTTAGTATTAGAAGCCAAATGTGGTGACTAATTAATTTATCATACGTGTATGAAGAAATAAAATTGTACAGTACATCGTTCTTACATTACACCATTCAGGAATATATTGTCGTAGTCAGCCATATTTTCGGTGATTCTTAACTGTCATTATCTCATGTGAGCAATTTCTTCAATTGGAGATAAACTGAGTAGATCATCGGAGCTTCTAACCTTTTTATAGATTTTTTAATGTGTGCGTGTATGGGTGCGCGTGTGTGTAATTTTATACAAATGCTTTATGAAGGAATTAATTTTATGGTGGGATAGTAATGTATCAATTAATTGTACACTTTTTAATGAAGTTTTCTGGGATGTTAAAATGTATATTTGAGGCATCTAGAAGTAAAGGGGCGTAAAGGACAAAATTGAAAATTTGGAGATAAATAGTTCAAATGATAGGAAAAGCACTACTCTATATTAGGGTAAGAGATGTTAGGTATAGCCCTAACAGGTGCTGCCCCCCCCCCCCCCAACATGATTTAGAAAAAAAAAAAGAACATTAAAGGGTCCCATAAGATCCAAATTTTGAATGCGTTTTTCCCGGAATCGTTTTTTGGTCACTTACATCCCTTTACATCTCACAGCCTTATTTCTGCTGATTCAGATATTATTTAAATACTTCTTCACCTTACAAACTGGTACCAATGACACGAAAGTTATACTAGTTAGTATCAAAAAAAAATACTGACATTTAGAAATCATATTTAAAGCTCCAAATGTTCGCTGGTTTTGGTTATTTACCTGCAGAGTTACAAAAAATTTTATAAACACATTAACCAGTTCATACTTTTTAATTTTATATTTCACCTGTTCAGTAATAATAAAACCTGAACTTTACTTTTACAAAACGGTTTGACTCTACGTTTTCAGTAATTTTTTATAACAATTTTTGTTTTATATATTGAGCCAAGGCTATGATAATAAGTTTTGCATTCATAGTTTTGTACCTTCAATTTTCTGATTTTGCTTGTGAACGAACAACACACACAAATTATTCTACATCCATATTCCATGTTAGCCAAGCAGCTTACAAAAACTAAGTAACTCCCTGGCATTACAGCCCATGTTGGACTATAGTCACTTTCTCTAACAATTTTCCTCCAAACCCCGCAGTCTTTCGTTTTTTCTTTCCAGTTTCGGACTTTTAGATTCTATTAAGGTGTTTCTCCACCTCGTCTAACCACCTTTTGACGGGCCTTCCTCTTTTCCTCCGGCCCCGGCATTATCCCTTGAAAATCTTAGTGCCTCTGATTTTCTCCATTCTCTCTAGGTGTCCCAGCTATTGTATTTTTTTTTTCTTTTGTTTTTACATAATTATGTCTTTTCCTTTAAATAATATATCGCTTCCTCCAAAAATCACCCTCTTTGACAGGCCCAAAAATAGCTCTTAGAGTTTTCTTTTCCTAGATGATTAGGATCTTCTCTTGCTTTTGAGCTAAAGTCCAGGTCTCTGATCCATAGGTAACTAAGCAGCTTACAAAAGTTTTCAAAAACTCCATGTATATGTTTGTGTGTGTGTAAAGCATTTTTATAGGATAAGTCTTCAGGCAGTAAAGAAAAAAAAAAGAAAAACCTCGTCTCATTCTCTATTTAAAAAAAGAATAGGTTTAGCATGGAAATTGTCGTTGAATACCTGTAATTCCAGTTGTCGTTTCTGCTTCTCTCGCTGACGTGGCCCCCAGACAGCCGAACTCCAGGAACCGTCTTCGGACACCTGTCTGTGATCCGGCTGCAGCTCAGAAGCTCCCTTAATTGTTCGGAAGTCATTGAGTCTTCCAAGTCTACATTCCTGAAACAACAACTCTTACAATAGTAATCATAGATCAAAACTTTTTTTTCGCATCAAAACGGTACCGGCTGTGTGTATAATTAAAAAAAGAAGACACATGGAATGTGTTTGTTGTTTCAGCATATCGTCTCAAACCATTTTTTAACTAAAGAAATAATTTGTTTACTTTAATGATTAAATTTTTTTCTTTGTTATTGTAATAATTATTGGCATTATTTTTAATATAAATCCACAAACTATTACGCAAAAAAAAAAAATTTAAATAATGTGAGCGATTTTGAGTTAAATGAGTTAGAGTAGAATGGAAGTAAAATTGGAAATATTGGTGCATGAAACAGCGCAATAGGTCTAAAGTTTATAACAAAGTCCTCTAAAAAACGGACACGATATAAAATTCTCAAAAACACGGACAATTTCGCAACCCCCTGGATAGCAATAAAAATCCTGGACTGTTTGGGCAAATCCTGGACGCACAGCAAATCTAGCTAAAGCTAATACTTTACATTTTGATCTTTTCCTTCCCGCCGTTCCCCTGACTGTAAATGTAGTTTCACCTTTTGTATCACTCACAGGCGGTAGAAAGGGATTACAGAATATCGTTCCTGAGAATGAAGTAGTTTTACAATGCTAATCTAGTGCTTTTCAAAATACTAAGTAATTGTGCTATTTATCATGAGATTAAGAAACACATTAATAAATACAATTCTGAGGTGAATCTGTCTAAGTCGTGTTTTTGAGGAATTAAAGTTTTACAAGAAAAATTAAAAAGCTCTGAATTTTTATATTTAGATGCATGGAACGAATATTGATTGATACACAAGGTTTGTTATAAATGAAATTAAAAAAACACTTGTGCTGGTGATCTGGGTGTTTAAATTTCGATGTAAATAAAAACTTAAATAAAACAACTAAAGTATACGTATATAGTCCCGGAGTATGAGAGATATAGTTTTGAGCAAATGCATTATTTTAAGTGAAAACCTGATATATTTTCTTAGGCTTGAGTCGTGATAATATTCTTCATTCTTACATTATTATTAATGAATTTTTTAGTTCTGAAATTGTACTTTTTAGAACAAAAATTTGTAATTTTGTTTTTAAAAAATGTAGCAATAAAGATGTATTATTTTTCATAAATTTGTTTATAATGAAATGTGCTTTCATATTGCTTATTTTTTTACATGTTAAAGATATTTTATATAAACGGAAATGAGATTTAGTAACAACTGTATTTATTTTGTTCTTATTTTTCTTTTAAGAAGTTTCCATTAAATTCTTAAATGGTACAGAGTATTGAGCTTTCATCACAGAAACTTTATTTTTCACTTTATTATTATTTATTTATTTGCCACAGATTAAAATATATGCGGTAGAAGTGATCCACAAAGAAAAATCACCCCAAAAAATATTCGCATAAAAATATGACTAACAGAACATAATACCGTTGAATTAAAAATGTATAAACCCCGGTAATGTAAAGGATGAGAAATTACCTTTTGTAAATGTGATTGGGAAATTTTTCTTTGAATTTAATAATATGTTGAGGTAAGTCCAAAGGAATCGTTTGCTCTTTTTCACGACTACGGCTGCCACTTCTGTAAGAAAATTTGTTTTTCATCTTAGAATAATACGTATAAAACTTCGCACGGGATTTAATTTTTTAGGAAAACATTCAAGCTAATAGGCATTAAATACCAAAAAATTCTTTTTCATAAGATAAGTAAGTAATGATACATAAATAAATAAACAGTATGAATTAGGTAGACAGGTAATGTAATTAGTAATGATTTAAATTAAGATATGACTTACAAAACTGATTATCTTCATCAATTTTTACAAATTACCATTTAATTACAAAAGACATTGAAACTCATTGCGTCATGTAAACATGACAAATTGTATGCATTGCCTGTCTTTCGTATAATATCTGCGTTCACTTTGTCATATTAAGTATTGTCTTCTCCCGCAGTGGCCCAGTCGGTAGAAGCTTGGTTCTCGCAGGACACCGAAAGTGAAGCAGCATTGATTGAGGTCAGTGTTTGGGAGGGTGACAACCTCCCGGTGGCTGGTTGCTGAGGGGCCCATGTACGCTTAACGGAGCTGGCGCACGTTAAATAGGTCGTGGCTCCAATATCCTCCAAGTGAAATGAGACCTCTGGGGGTGCCAATCCCAGGTGACGGTCTCTCATCTGGGAGCTGGTTTAAAAAATTAGGAGACCATTCAGAGGGGTGGAAATCGAACTCCTGCCTACAAGGGCCCCGTTATACTCAGGAGCAGCGTACCTATTCTTCCTCGTCACGCGCGAAGACACGTCAACAACAATAACAAGTATTGTCTTTTCAGCGGTCTGCTTTTGGCCACTGCTCCTGTTTGCTTATTGAATAAGAGAAGGCCAATATTAGTAATGCTGGTAATGATGCATTCATACCAACAGCGACAGAAACGAAAAACTTCAGCGCGCATCATTAATTTAACATAGTTTAATAATTACGTCCTCGTGTTTTTAAACTACTGATTCGCCCTTTTAAAAAGGGACTTTCACCCAAACGACCGTGATTTGGTGATTGCGCAATGAAGAAGATACAACCTTGCTGTACGTCAGACAACCATAACAAGCAGTCTATTACGACAGGCGTAAAATGTCCCTATGGCCCATAGTATATGAACTGTAAAACAACAGTGGGGCAGCAGTTAGCTAATATCTACCTGAGTGCCATAGTATCTTAAGTCCATTTTTTGAGTTTTTGTGATGAAGTAAAAAAAAATGAATATTTTTAGTACTATAAGACAACTTTTTTGTGTGAACCGTAGAATAAAGATTTGTCGTCTGTTTTCTGTGTGTGCATTAAATGTAAACTCGCAAAAACTCAAAACTTAAGGTACTGTAGTTCATGTATTTAAAATTGAATTGTCTGATACTGAACCGAATGCGTTACTGTTTGATTACAAATCGAACAGAATTTCAAATAATAGTATTCATTATTAAATAATAATGTTAAATACTTATCCATCATAACTTTAAATAATGATAATAAATAATTATTCATCGAATGTAGATGGAAGGGGAACCGTTGCTTGTTACAAAATGAACATTTCTATGTCAAATTTAGGTACCGTATACATGCCGCGAGTATAAGCCCAACTTTCACATAAAAAAAACTTTCAAAAGTGACTGACCCGTGTGTAAGCCTACCCCCTTACTTTGAAAATATATTTTATATGCATTTGAAGAATAATATTGACGAAAAAACTAGAATAATGAAATAATGTATGCAACGTTCTGCCTTTCAAATACAAAACCCTAATATGTTAGTTAGATCGTAATCCCGCGGATCAACTTTGAAATTACCTCCTTCCCCCCCGAGCCCTTTCGCATCGAAGTTTCGTCTACAAAAAGAGGGTTTTGGGCTGACACACAAGAGCGGTATACATCTGATGGATGTGCCTTTCTTTTCTTATAAATTTTTATTTTTATTTATTTATTTATTTTATTTATGGTTTTAAAACATAAATTGTGTACTTTATTTAATGCTCTCATAGTTTCAGAAATCAGTTAATGATTTTTTAAAGGGCAGTAGCTGTGAGATTTTTCCAATTTATATTAAAATGTAAAAAAAGGCGTTTACTTAATTTTTTTTTTTTTAATGTAAACATTTAGTTAGGGATTTGAACTGTTTTGAAGAGGAAAATCTTGTAACTAAATTGCCAAAAGCTGATTTTTTCCATGAAAAAGCGGCTGGTCACATTACATGTTATTTCAATTGTACATACTGATTTTTTAATGTTTAGAGGGAAAAAGCTACGTGGCTACGGATTTCATCATATATGTTTTCTTATGATATAAAGTAGCATTGAATTTGTATGAAAGAATTATTACGATTCACGATTGGTTAAAATTATTGAAATTTATCATTTTATTAAGACTCCTTTGTAATTTTCCTTCTTTCTTTTTAAGCAGATACCTTTTACAATTTCATAAAATGGTAATGTAAAAAATTATGAATGATGCGAATAGCAAAATTTTAATACAGTTGTGTACTTTATTTCGAAATGGGAAAGTTTTCAACGGGAAAAAGACGTAAGTAATGCATTACACCTTGTCAAATGCGATGCAATGTATTACCTGAACGGCCGCAAAAATTAATTGTCGTACCTTCTTTTGTAATGGCTTTTCTGAGGCACGTTGTTGTTGACTCTGTCCAATGTGTTGTTCCTTATGTTATTCCGATTGTCCAGCAGGGTGGGTGGAGAAGAGCGAGGTCCTTCCTGCTGCCTCTCCGAAATCAAATTCAGATTTGGAGACGAATGAGCAGTTTTCATTTTGCGGTGGAGAACGCGTGCTTTTCCTTGAGGTGGCCGATACTGAAAAAAGGGGCGAAAATTTGTAATTCGATTGAGAAAAAGAAAATAACATTGAGTTACACGATTTGGGTACCTGCTAAAGAGATAAGCTGTAATAGATTTCTATTAGTTACTGCGTGTAGACAGTGTTGACATTTTGTTTATATCACGTTTAATTACTAAATGTATTACCTAAAATTTGCTACTTTCAATATATTGTTGAATAGCCAAACCATAATGGCTTAGTTATGTTCAAAAATAGCTAATTGTATGTTTGGTGCCAAATTTGAAGAGAAACGTGGCGACCTTGGCAGAGGCCTACACTTTTTTTATGTGAAAATTGCATACTGAGTATGTATGAATACTTAATCCGTAAATAGAAATAAAATATATTTATATTCCTATAAGTGGTAAGTACGCATAAATAGACAACTTTGAAGAGTTTTTTTTTTCAAATTTGCAATACTGTGTAATTAGTACCTTCTATTCCAGCTGCATTTCTACGTTTTTCTGTATGGAGGTAGATACGGAACACATTTCCAAATTCGGTAGTATAAAAGCTACAAATTTCTAGGTGAATGAGAAACTTTTACGAAACACCTTTATTTTAGGTAATATAAAATAAAAAGAAGGAATGATTCAGAAGAGAAATTTCGTGCGCACTGATGCACGAAAATAAGGAAACTCATTTTATCATAGAATCCAGGAGCATCTTATGATTCAGTCCAAAGTTTTAAGCGTTATGAAGACTCTTTAACAAAATAATCAAAAAATTCCTCGCTTATGAAGATCTAAAATCAATTTAGCAAAATTAGAAGTGTCCAAAGAAGCTTTAAAACTATGTACTTAGCATGAAAGAAAAATGAAAAAAAAAAAAGAAAATACAGGTACAGTTCAACTACGAAATTTTGATAGATGGACTCTTCTGCGCATGCCAAGAAAGAACGAATCCATTCGAGTTTTAGGGAAGTTCGTTTCGCAGGTGCGTTTATTTAGTACGCGAATCAGAATGTTTGCTTCTCTGTTTCGTGAAAGTAACTAAATTTATAAACTGCCATATAGCATCAGTTCGGAAGAAATAAAGTATACTAAAGGAACCAAAAAAATTGAGGATAGAGGCACACTCCAGTTGAAGCAGTTGCTTCCTTGAACATGAATGGATTCTTCTTGGCACTCTGCCAGCCGGGTTGCTTTGGTTGATGGTAGAACTGTAGTTTGAAATTCCTTAGAAGATAATCATAGTAAAGATCTGAAGTGGGTGGGAAGAGTTCTTGAACGAATGAAACGAACTTCCAGTCATGTTCTACAAAGTTCTCGAGTTTGGTTTTTTATTAAACATCTTATGTGCCTTCTTTTCTGTTTGATAAAACTAAAATGTAATTAAATACGATTTTAGAAGGAATCACTTTGTTCAGAACTCACCCTCACTCTGGCAATAAGTTTCTCTTTAGCTTCAACAATGGGTTGAGGAGACTTGGCTGCCTGGGAGTTCTTCTTCTGCTGGCACCAGGGTATGTGGCGTTCTGCTGCTCGCTGGTTAAAATGTCGCTGGCACGACGGGCATTGTACGTAATCTACAAAAAATATACAATTTCAATTTCTTCAAATGCCTAAAATCACTTTGTCTGAAAATCGTATTACTTATTTAATTGTAATGGAATTCAGCTATGGAGTCAGTTTGAAAACACATAAACTGCACATGCAATGTGAAACTTGTTACAATGCCTGCATTGACAGTGGCTAAAGCAACTATGAATAAAACAGAAGAGTTTAATTTTATTGAAACAACTTTCCATTTGTTTAAATACAATACAGGGTACTATGTCATTTTGAGTGATTTCTTTAAAAAAAGAATCTAATAAAATGAAAGCAACTTAATCTGGCACATAGTGATCAATTTTTTAACTGCTGAAATGGGGGGGGGGGGATGTCGGTATGTTCTCATTTCCTGCTTGAAAATTTAGGCTACATGTTTTAATGTAATGTTTCAAATTCGGTTTTAAAGTAGAAGAAACATATACGTTAGGAAAATATGCCATACCCAAAAGTAAATTTCTCTGCCATTTTAACACATCATAAGTCTACTATCAAAATTACTCAGCAATGCCCGGTACAATAATACAATTGAGAAAATTATGTTATCCACAAACGAAGATATTTAATCCCCAAAAACCATTTCTTTGAATTTTTGAATGACACTTCATTACTTTTTTTTCTTATTAGATGATTGACTTTTGTAGCAAATTTCATTTAAACCCATCAGTTGGTGTGACTTTGTGCAGTGAACATACAAACAATCAAGCAAACAAACAAACAAATACAGAAACGACCGCGTTTTTATATAAATTATAAGTTAATTATAAATAGTTACACTATCGCATATTTGCTTTAATGCTGACTTAAATTCAAAAAAAAAAAACTTTAGGAATCATGAAGTTTTAAAATATTCTATTTTTTAAACACTCCGCATTTACTTCGTATCTTAGATTATACTGAAATTCTTCAAGAATATTTTATTCCAGTACCTAATTTTCTGAATCATACAGACGCAAAATTTTTCATAAATTTCCATAATTTAAAGTGTAAATAAAATAAACTGAAGTTCTAGTAATGAAAGTTTCAGTCTTTATACTGCCTCTCCTTGTTTTCTTTTTTTTTTTCTGCGTATCTATACATTTTCCACACTGCTATTTTTTTTCATTATACTTCTAGATGTTTTGACAGTATCTTAAAAACGTCAATTATTCAAGGACACGGCACAAAAAATAAAAATATATTGTTAAAAAAGTTGAAATGTACACTGTAAAAACGTTTTGCCGAAAATACAACCGATGAACCTGGAAATCAGGGGTTTGACGTGAAATTACAAAGAACCAAAAACAGAAAACTACGAAGTCTTTAAAAATGGAAATTACAGAGAATATTCAGTACATTGATAGCAATAGCCGCAGAAGTGGTGTCATCTGTGAGTACGTTGAATTACTATTTCTGGTACACAAATTCAGAAGCGGGTTCGGTTGAACCCGCGCTGCGTGATTCCTGTGCCTTAGGCCGATGGCCCAAAGATGCCTCTTAAGTAGGGAGGACATGGTAGTCGCGGGCTGGGCTGCTCACGAGAGCTGAAAGTAAACACTGTACAATAACAATATATGAAGCATTTCTTGATAATTTTTAAATTGGCTGTCGCAGATATCAAGTGTTCAGTTTATGTAACTTAAAATATCTTTCTCTGCATTTATAGACTACGAACAAGCAGGAATTTTATTGAGAAACTATTATAAAAAAAACTTGATTACTTGATTTTAAACAAGTTTTTTGTAAATTTGCAAAAATACTCAGTTTCTTTTCTGTAGTTTCCCAGATTTTTTTTTAGTTCAACGGGATATCAAAACAAAATGCAAAGCAAAAAAAGTAACTTCTATTAAAATTATTTGGAGCACGGAGCAGAGTTGAAGCAAGTACTTTGAAGGCAATAGCGGATCAACTCAAAAGAAATGGCTGCTCCAGAGGTCCATGCTTATAACTACGACAGCTTCTGTTTAAAGTGCATTTTAGCGAACTGGGAATCATTATAGATTCAAGAAAGAAAGTTTTTCCTACCCGAAGGGACTTTCTTCTGGATAGGGCCTTCGCCAGACGTCGTCTTGTCTGTCCCATCGTCTTTGCCTCGAGCCCTCTGAATTGTCTGAATCAGTGCTTCGTGCTTCTCTCGCCAGTTGCTCTTTCGTTTCGATTCGTTCTTCTGCTGGAAAGAAAATTTAGTACGGCATTTTCAGCCACGATTACTCTTTTGAGAAGTGAAATTTGTGGTGGTTAAGATCGTGCCCATAGACTAAAGATCAAGTCTAGACTGCGCTTTATTGTTACTTTCAGGTTGTCAACATGAAAACCCTTCTAACTACAATCATGAGACCATTTGGCGGGCAGATTTATTTTTTAATTAAAAAATCAATCTTGCTCTTTTATTAATTCTGAAAACTATGGAAAAACTAATACCTTAGTTTATTCACCTAATTAGTAGTTGACAAATTTGAAAAGAAAATGGATTAAGAACAACGGTATCAACCGTTGCGTCTTTAAAAGAGAACAATACTTACCTCGCTTTTTGTAGGGGCTTGTTTCGGTTGCGGCTGTGTTCTTGTTTTTACTTTCTGTGCTTCCTCCGGAGCTCTTTGCTTCGAGGAATCGAACACTTTCCTCTTTTTTGCAGCATTCTTTTCGCATACCTTCTGATGCCTGGTCTGCATTAAAAAGGGATACATTTCACAAAAGAGTTTCACTTTAAGCACAATCAAACTTTTCGTGATTATTTCCTTTGCTAGATCTGTTTACAGGTCTCTCTTAGTGTATATTCAAAAAATAAATAAATAAAATTTATTCAGTGAATTTACATCGATTTCAAAAGCGTCAACAACTTCATTACAACCAGCAGAGAAGTAGCTCTTGCAGCAAAATAGCTTCGAAATTGGGTTATCTGTCACTATATGAAGCACTCAGAAGCAGAAGAGTGTAAGTGTCAAAATGAAAATTTGGAGATGATTAGTGCAAATGTTCAAAAAAACAAAAATTTCTTTTGTGGCAAAACATGTAAGTAGTAGTCCTCACAGGTGCTGCTATAAAGCGTGGTTTAGAAAAACGGTTAAGAGAAAACTCTCATATGATACGCACTTTTGTCTTCGTTTTACTCAGAACCTTTCATTTGTCATTTAATTCCTTTGCTTCGGCTGCATTATATGATACCGATAAAAAATGAAAAATTATCCACTGATTTCTTATAAATAAGACCAAATATTTCTTCAAAGAGGAGATAAACTAAGCAAAAGATATCTTTTGCGGGTAAACAACGTATTTTAAAAAATCATGCCTACTTACCAAGGCGTCCGGGCGAAACGTTCTCCCACATATAGCACATGGTCTCAGGTCTGTGCATCCAGCCTCTGGGAGATCTGCGGGAAAAAAATTTTGATTTAGTAGAGGAAAGTAGCCTTCAGGCTTGAAATAAATCCTTTCCTTTCTACTAGTGAAGTGAAGTGAGATTATTTGCCTCCTAAATACATAGTAGGGGGGAGTGAACGCTATAGGGTGAAAAAGGGTTTGGGAATTTTAGATCGGCATGGGGATGAAAAGTTGCACTTGTGGTTCAAATGAACGCATGAAAAATTTCAATGTAATATATTATTATTCAGACGTGGCCCTAAGCCACTTGAAGTATCTTAATCATTTCACTATCTGAGTGAAATAATGGCAATATACTCCTTCAGTTAGAGTATTTTTTTAATGCTTTTTGATGTTAAATAAACCAGAGAACAGTACAAATTATTATTATTTCCTTAAAGAATAGCGAAAATTATCTAAACCCCGATTCAACTAAAAATATTATGAATTACAAATGAATGTGTCCTGAAAACTCTACTGATGCAAATCATGAACATGAGAACACAGTCGCACAACAAAAAAACTCTAAATATAGTTCATCTTCACTTTTATCTTGAATTTAATCATCAAAACTTAGCAATAATGAATGCATCTTTTTATTTATCATTAGCTACATATGCTGAAACCTCAGTTATAAGGCGAACACACCATTCTGTTCCTTGCGAGGGACAAAAGAACTTCGGAATTTCATCTGCATATGAAATTGATCCGCAGGATGTACACAAAATCTGATTACTTTGAATATTCAGTGAAGAGGTTTTTCGTTACTCTCTGGTGCACCCTGGAAAAAATATTCCTGAGTCCGTCCGTGTAGCTCAAAGATTTTATAAGTTAATTTCAAAGTATTCCTAGCTTCTGTTGCAGTTGTTGATAAACACGCTGTCAGGATTTTCTTCAGCATTACTGGATTTCGTGTCAATATTTTGTTTTGTGACTCATCTTAGAGTCTTGTCTCTTTATTAATTTGCCAAATGTTGCCCTCAGTTTTTCATGGCCTCATATCTTCCTGTGAATAATAAGATTTTTTGATTGAAATTCGTTGAGGTGTAAAGGAAATAAATGATGGGTAGTACAAAGATTAAAGTTTAAGGACAGTTAAAGTACTGGTGCTGGAACGAGGGTGTAAATTCTAAAGCGATAATTATTTTCTTTCAACTTAAACTCTTTGATTTTTCACTGAAAAACGATATAATCAAAAATGAACTCGCATAAAAAATGATATTAACAAATCTCCATTTAAACTATGATATTAAAGACGAGGTGGTTTAATATTATTTTCAATGAGTGTCTGCTGAGACCACAATTTATTGTCGTTATAACCAACGTGTCGTTAAAAGCATCGTCGCTATAAATCAGTCTGACTGAATTCAGATAATTGGTGCACTGTAATGTATTATGCTTTAGAGGAAATAACACAAAAATACAATATGAAGATTTTTGAAGCGTCTGCGAGAAAAAAAAATCTACGTAATGTACTGTTCTCCTTAAACTTTAGTAGGCTTCGGTTGCATGTTAACTTTATCCAAACTGATTAACATTTTACACGCATGCATTTGGACCTAAAGCACATCTTTTCCTCTCCCTGCTAATCAAAAATTCGAAAAAGGGGGGTTTGTTATACTCCACCCAAATACATAGTAAGTCATCATTCTTCAAATATAACACAAAATTAGAGATGTAAAATTCTCCGTAATAATCTTCTGGAGAATATGTTCACGAAGTAGAATAGTCGACAACTAAAATTTAGTTACAATAATGTTGTGGCAACTTCGGCCACAGATTTTTGAGTTTCCCAAGAAAGGGGAGTGAAGCGAGCATCTTCCCTATCCGAGGGGGGAATTTCAACAGTCGGAGTAAATCATACGAAGGGTACGGTCAGTTGAAAACGGGCTCGGAACGTTAAGATCCGAGTGGGCAAAATTCTGGCAAATTAATATATAGAAATTGTTTATTATGTGGAACCGAATGAGAAATTGTACATATGTATATAGCACCAGCAGTTTGATGTCTGTTTTTAGTAGTATAGAAAATAAAAGGATAAGTTAAAAGGACTAGCAATTTATTTGGTCTGAGCACAAGCATTGTGTAAAGGAGTTATTGCAAATGTCACAACATTGCACATTTTAGAAATGAAAGAGTAACTTCAAAATATCAAAATACTTACTAATTAGTATATTTTACATAAAAAAATATTAATTTTAAGACAATTTCTTTAACAATAATACATTCAAGATTTTTCTCCAATTGAAAGTAGTTAATCAATTAAAATCAATTAACAATTTAATGAATAGGTATAAATAATTTGTGAAGTGAAATATAATTTAAAATCATTTAACCATTTATTGAGCAAAGATAGCTGACCTATGAAGTGAATAAAAGCTAAAATCATTTCGCCAGTTATAGAGTAAGTAAATAATCTGTGAAGTGAAACAGAAAGAGCCATTTAGTGAATAAATATAAATATTCTGTAAAGTATAATAGGAATAGGAATAAAAACCATTAAACTAACCAGGATATTCCATGCTGTTGAGTAGTCATTGGAAAGCCTTCAAAAGAGCCACTTATCGGAAGAAATTAATTAATTCAATGTTTCAGGATTCAAAAAGGCTGCAAGGATAGAAAATATCAAATAAGCATAAACAAAATATTTCAAATTTCTTTTAAAGGAGAATATTCTTAACTGAATGGAACTTATCAAGTCTTGGTAAGTTCCATTCAGTTGAGTTGTTTTTTGGTTTTTCCTTAGTTTATAGTTACAAGAATTTGTTACCATAATACAATCGAAAACGAACGTCATATTCAACCGTATGTTCAACTTCATTAATCTAGTATTTAAAAGTATATTCATATATGAACGTCTTGTTTCTTTTTTAAATTAGTTATTAATATTTCCTATATTAAATACATTACGAAACATTTTAAAAGCTATTTGCTAAAACTGCACTTTCAAACACGCATGCTCAAATCGCAAGAAACTTTCGTCGCATTTGAGGAAATGGCTTCATGAAAAATGCTCCAAGTAAACCTTTCGTCAAATTGGCGAAATTGGAGTAGTAAATTTTTGAAGTCACGTGATCGCGCGAGCAGAGAATCGTTGTAAATGACGAAATTTTCTTGACGATTGAAGAATCCTCGAAAGTGAAATTTCTATTTCTGAGAGTGTGTACAATCATATTAAACAATGAGTTTTATCTGCTCCTAAATCTAAAATTTCTGAGATGATTTTTACCATGAAAGAGAAAAAAAAGTAAATTAGTACCATATGTTGAAGGACAGTGAAAGCAACAGCAAATTTGCGCACTATTGTTTCGGAGTGACGAAGTATCCCTTCTTTAAACGTGAGTTCTTAAACACCTAGCAATCATTATTTAAATTTTTGCCTTATATTGTTTCTCTGCATGAAACAGATCCCATACCATCCCTAGTTGTTGCAGAATAGTTATTCTGCGCAAAAATAATCGTTTTCAATTAGATATTTGTTGACTGAATATGCTCTTCTTATGCAGTATATAAAAGGATACGGTCATCTCATAAGTCTATGAACAAACATCCTCTTCCTTGTTAATATATTAAGACATGAACTTTCGAATAAACCGTTAGTAAGTGACGTAATTTGAGGATTTTTATTTTCTTTAATTATTCACTTTCTATTATGTTTTCTTTTTTGAATAAATGCTTGTTCCATTTACATTTTAATTTTGCCAGTTGGTTTATTAAAGTAAATTGTAATACTTTTATTATATTTTCACACAAATTTAATAATAATAATAATAATAATACTTTTTTGAGTAATAATGCTAACACGCGGGATTTCTCCTGAATTAAAATTAAAAATGATCGACTGAAAATTAAAAAATCCCCCAAGATTATGCTTGATATTATGCTACCATATGGTGGTCATCTCCTAACATAGGGTGAGTAATATCTTCCTAATTTCTCGTAAACTAGTTATCTCTAAATTTTCAATTTTGTCACTAACACCCTTTGACTTTTGAGTGTCTCAATTCAAAAATGTGAGAAATAAAATTTTTCTATAACACGCATATTTCAACTTAATTCATTTAATTATTCTTTTTAAATTTAAAAATTATTCTTTCTTCAGTCAAATGAAAATTAAACGGAATGCTGCAAAGCAAATGCTTTACATATTTTCTTATCATTTCGTTTCTTGCGCTTTACATGTTTTCAAACTAAAATGCTTATCATTGTTACATTATAATGTACTAATCGGAAAAGTAAAGCAACGATTTATTCTAAATAATCTATTGCTTCAAAATCCATTTAACTATCAGCCTAAGAAACTGCATCAATTCAATCTCCTTGTCAAAGCGATAAATGAAATAGCTCGTTTTACAATGCTCTCGGCATTGAATGATTGAAAAAGGAGTTCCATTAAGGACTGAAAAAGAATTCTTTTTTTTTTCTTCAAATTTTTTTTTCAACAATACACCTGCCGTCAACACAAATCATCGACCCTCAATGATGGATACTGATGTTACGTTGCCATGGTAATCGAGGTGATTCCTGTCCACTTTTCTTAGGAAAACCGGATAATTACGATATATCGACGATCAAGGTCGAGATGATTGAACAATCGATTCTAGTATGGGGAAAAAACGTTCGAGAAATAGTACAAGACCTAAAATTTTTATTTTCCCTTTTCGAATAGATTCTTGATAAAATGAATAAAATTTAATGCATTTGATGTTTAATCCTTTTTTTAAAAAAATGAAAATAGTTCAAATACTGTTTAATACAAATATGACAAATATTATAATTATGAATTGAATCAAATATTTTGAACTGAAATTAATAAATCGTCATAGTTCAGATAAAAGTCACCCATAACTTCAGGTTTTTTTTTTTTTTTTTTTTTTTTGAGACATCACGAATTTAAAGTTTTGAATAGTTGCGAAAAATAGTAAAAATTATTTTACAGATTCCTAAATTATACAATAAGTTTACTGATGCAAATTTTAAATTGTATAACTGGTATGCATCTTTTTTTTCTCTCTTTCTGTGGCATTAGAAATTCTTCATAGAACGTTGACAACGATCTCGAAACAATATTCTGAAATTTATACTACTTGACAAAAATTAGATCGTCAGGTGGCAAAAATAATGTACAATCGTCGATGTAGCACATAATTTACTATTTCAAAATGGCAAATGTCCCAACTTTTTTATGATACTCATAAATAATATGTTACAGCTGTCAGTAGCATGTTATTGTGTTGCACAGCTCGTTGCTTCTAGCTGCATCGTATGCGATTACAAAGAGCTACGGAGTCATACGTAACTTTCAGTTAGGTATCTCTTACATTACCAATACTTTGGATTTTAGATCCCGAAAAGACTCTCATTGTTTTCGCCACAGACAATCTACTGAAATTTATATTTCATTCGGCGAAATTTTTAAAAGTAATCTTCTAAGAATGCCGCCTTTCTCAAGTGAAGGACACGCTTGAAAGAAACAAATTAATAAGTGGATTGTTAAATTTTTCATTTTTTTAGGAGTAAAAAGGCTATTTTCTGCGTTTAAATGCGCTCATAGATGAGCATGTTTTAGTAAAAAACGAAATATTCTGTACATGCTTATTAACATGCTTTTGTACACCGAAAAATAGAGGAATGTATATGCTCGTTGGGAGCTATACTTATACACTGAAAAAACTCTGTGAATCGTACCTTTTTCAAACTTGCGTCTACGGAAGTTGACGCTCTAAAGAGCATTGTGATCACAGTCTCGCTCTAGATACAGTCAAAAGTGAATCGTTAATCTCTGATCAACCACAACGTTTTGCTATCTGAATACGTTGGAAACGCTACACTCAAGTATACCATTGCAGTGTTACACATGGCCCTATTAAAATTGAAGGAACGTCTCAGTTTTGAAGCGACTTATGTAATTTAAAATTGATTAAACACCAGGAAAGAAAAAAGATGCCAAAAAAGTAAAGAAAAGAAACCAGATAGGCAAAAGAAAGGTAGCCAGAAAAAAAAAGAATCCAAAAAAGCAAAATTAAAAAAAAGCTCTAAATGCAAAAAAAAAGGAAAAAGAAAAAAAAGAAAGAAAATGAAGACGACGAAGAAGATGATGATGAGAAAAAAGAAAAATTAAAATTAAGCTAGAAAAGGAAAGAACAGAAAGTAGGGAAACTGAAAATCGGGAAAAATCGGGATTCTTAGCTTTTCTCTCATAAGGAAATGAATAAACTATGAGTAGGGAGAAAGAGAGATAATCAATTTTGGATTGTATTCAATTTTTTTGTTACTTTGCCTGTACGGAGTTTTGGAGGTTGTCGAACTTTGAGGGTTTCGAATTCTAATTCTCTAAAAACATGTTAAGGCTTTTATCACTAGGATAAAGAAGCAATGAAAGGAAACACTTTCTGTAGAAGGCAAGCCCAGTCGATAATAGAACTGCTCTTATGGCTTTTCCGATCGAAAGTATTTAAAAATGCGAAAGAATTCCAAAGGCAAACGAAAATCCTTTTATGTCGTGGAACTTCACGCTTTTTCCCCATAGAGAAAGAGGAGTTGATTGTTCTTTTTTTCTCCAGACGAACTTGATAGTCACGCAATCCGTCAGGAGTGACCACCTCCTCACGCGATGCCCAGTACATGCTATAAGAAAAGGAGGACTTAATTCAAGAACACTTCTTCCATTGACAAGGTCTTGAACAAAGGATTCATTAATGAATAAATGGGAAATTTTGCACTTGGAGAACCTAATAATTCTCTTTAACTTGATCGGATTTCATTCACGTCTGAAAATATTAAGAGTTTTATACTTCAACTTATATGATCAAAACGTGCTTTAATTAATAACTTCTTTTAAAAATCTAACGCTGTTTTAACTGCGTGTACTGCTATGGGTGAAAGAATTCATACGTACGTAGTTTTATATGTTTTATAATGAAAATGCCTTCTCAAAATTGTTGTTTTTCCTTTCAGAAACAAATGGTGTGAAATAATACAGAGCAGGAACTGATTTTTTAATAACAAAATGCGAACCGGGTTGCGAGCCACATTTGACTTGTAGGGTAATTAATAGTTGTTTTATACTATGCGAAAAAAATACATTTTAATCATTGTTTCAGGCTGATCAAAGATTTATGTATTCAAAAACCATAATTTTATTTTAAAAGATTTTGAAGGACAAAAGTAAGGAATTTACGTTTCTAAATCTAGTATAATTTGTACTTCCTTCTCAATGCAGTGAGAGTCACATTTATATTACACAACTTATTCATGGGATAAAATTAATCAAGTTCATCATATTGACTTTTACAGTATTCGCGACATAATGTAGCATCCATAATATCCATATATATCCTTTCAGTTTCTGTAAATTAAAAGTAAATCTAAACATTTTCAACATTTAAAACATCTACATGTATTTACGTCTTAACATCATTTTTAAAAAAAAGTTATACAAAATATATGCATGTTACGGACTCAACATTATGTCCGATGATATTGTTGTTGTTGTAACAAAAAATAATTTCACTTTATTTATTACAGTTTACTTGCACAAAGTTAAATTATTATTAGCTGTTGTTGTTGTCGAGTCCTAGCGCAAAGCGAGGAAGAATGGGTGCGCTGCTCCTGAGTCTAAATGGGCCGTTATAGGCAGAAGTCCGACTTCCGCCCCTTTGATAGGGCTCTTAATTTTTGAACCAGCTCCCAGGAGAGACCTTGACCTGGGTTTGGAACCTCCAGAGGTATCATTTCACTTGGAGGATATTGAAGACACGACGGATTTAACTTGCACCAGCTCCCTTTAGCGTACACAGTCCCAAAGCAACCAGCCGAGAGAGATTGTCCGCCTCCCAAACCATTGACCTCAGTCAATGTTGTTTCACTTTCGGTGTTCTGCGGGAGCTGAGCTTCTACCGGCTGGTCCACTGTGGGACAATTAATTTCAGATTCAAATCAGTTATACTACTAAAGCATGTTTTTTATACAACAATAACTTTCACATGTAGTATGTCACGCATAGAACTAGTCTATTGGCTCCACTTTTTAAAAAATTCCTTATTCCCGCTGTAAATAACGTTGTATTGATATCTTGTTAGTGGAATTTTATAAAAAACTTTTGGTTGAGCGCATGTCTAACTACGTGGAAGGAAAAAAATGCAAAACGAGTGCCCGATTACTTTTATGAATCACACAACCTTCGTCGTCAGTTTTCGCAAGTTCAGTCATTGTGGAGATATTCGATTTGGCAACTGATCCGTCCATATATATGACGAAATTTAATTTTTGCCACATAGCGCTTCATATTGTGGAAAATGAAAAACATACCTCTTTTTTTTTCTATTGGGCTGCTGTTAGCTTCTGCCACTTGCAGACCAAGTGCGTTCCACAGAGATTGGTACCATCTCTTTCAGCGACACCACAATGAGTGCGGTACCATCGCCGCATGAGAATTTTGACGACCAGTTTCTCCACCTGAAAAGGTGAGCACCTGGACTTTGTTCATGCGAAATTGCCCCAGGAATTTAATTTACGCGAGAGTATCCAGGCAAAATGTCTACTCAAGGGATATTTTCCCGCATATTCATACGACATGGGCGCAGACGATTTTCTGCATCTTGAAAATCCCCCGACACTGCCAGGCTCGATCCTCTGACCTGGGGCGCACGAGCTCCACGCCTTACCACGACGCCACTGTGCAGGCTACCGTGCAACATGAAATATTCAATTCACATTTTCACTTTCTTACATCGTTCATACCTAACGTTTTTCGTTAGTTTGATGGTACGAGAAAACATTTTGCTAATTTCTATGCACACTTCAAACTGGCAACAGTCATTTTCTTTTTGTCAAATTTGAAATTTACCTTACTGATAGATTGTTCGCTACTTCCCTACTAACTAGAGATCTGGACCGGAGAATTTAGTAGTGGAGTAATGAATTTTCGCTTATCTGGAGCTAGATAGTCTGTTTCTATTACTGGAGAATTTCCCTTCCCTTCACTCTTAGGTCAAAAAAGGAAGGTGGCGTATTTGTGGTGGCGCCATCTTGTGTCAACCAAACACATAATCAGTCAAACCATACTTACACCGCTGTGGTGCTCATCTATAAGCGGAAGGCGCTCCTTCTGCGGTAATTCCTGGTAGTTCTGCGAATGAGAGCTTGGATACCCAAGTGGCATTAGAAACAAATAATTTGTCGTGATCAACAGCTCAGATTTTTAAACTTTAATTTTATTTTTAATAAATTATAAAGAACGTTTGTTTCTCGTTAAAATTAGTTTTGAGTCAACGGGAACAAAAAGCGAAAGACGATTTTTCATCTGCAAAATAAACTGCATATAATGACTCTGAATCTGCTATCACCGACATAAATAAAATTGTTGTATCAAATAGATGAAACTGATAAATAATATTATTCTTATTAAAACTAGTCAGAGCACAGAGCGGAGCTGGAGCTAAAATGGAGCTTGTATTTAGAAGTCGGAACGGCGCAATTCAATTACGTTGCAGCTACAGTTCCCTGCTAGTATCATCCTGTGACTCACCGTTTAAAACGTTGACCCAGAATCATCCCTCAATAAAATTCAGATTTTTATTTTTTACTTTAAAGTTGTGTGCCGTAGACACAACACTAGTTAATACGCTTCCGGGATGCGGATCAATGTGGCCCTATGCGTCTGAAAGAAATTCCCTTATTCATGCCTCGTATATGTGGCGATAGTAAGGAGGAAGGCTTGCCAATCGAAGGCTGGTAAATACGCTTCAGAGAACAATGACATAGTGGTTGGTTACTAGGCAACGGCTACTGTAAACACATGCCATGACGTCACGGCACATTTTGTTTCCTCCTTTTACATTTTCAAACGACTCAATTTATCAATAAACGCGATCACGACAGGATATCATAGTAAACGCTCCATGTGGAGAAATAGAGAAATTCAATTTCACTAACATACTCGTTGTCCCTTTCTCTGGAAAACGTATCAATGTTCAGTACTAAATGACTATTACGATATGAATATTAACTAGTGGTCGTCCTGTAATTAAAAGTCGACATTGAGCCATATTTAAAAATAATAATAATATTTAATTAATTATTACAAATCATATGTTCTTTGACATTTCCTTGTGTGTGTTTTTTCATTTAATATTTATTAATTCTTATTGCTATACTGGCTATGTTTCACCAAGGCAATTCCACTTTTATAATTTTTCTATCTTTTTCAAGTTATACAAAATTTAAGTAAAAAATTAATAAACAAAATTAAATGAAGTTCCTTGCTTCGTACTTTTTTTTTCTCTGTGTTTTTCATTGAAAAAATAAATAAACAAACTCGGGCATTATCAGTTTTTATTTTACTTCGAAGGTTTTTTTATAAATAATCTAAACAAACTCCTTTTATAGTCGATCTGATTGCCGGAAGATTGAATCAATAACAAATGATCTACACCGCATTTACTCTGCTTATTTCCTTTAGCTGGCAACATAGTATTGTGGTTTGTGACAACATTTCCTCTCTATATTGAGAACTACAATTCTTCAGGCATTTAGTATTACAGAGGTAGTGAGTTTGCTGTTTATTGCCAATAATTGCTATACTTAAGTATACCGATCTGCTTAGGTGATTCTATTAATATTTAACTGAGAGGGGAGCACAAGTTAAAGACTTCGTTACAAACTATTTCGGCTCCACTCACGTGAAGACATTCTCGAACATTTCAAAATAACGTTGAGATAAAATTCAATGTGATTAACTTTACAAATAGGATAATTGTTTTGGTTTCGGATACTTGTAAGATTAAACGCCCCACTTGGCTGTAAAATCGGTAAATACTTAACCAAGTGGCAACAAAAGCTATTGTGTTTTATACTAAACCTTTCAGACATTTTTTGGAATGCTTAGATGCTTCAAATAGGCATTACTGAAAGGGGCTTAGGAATTCAATTTACATGATCAATCTGGAAGTGATTAGTGCATACGTAATTATATTAATTACGTTTGGAAGTTTCATTGAACAAAAATAAATAAAAAAAACAGTTTATTTAAGCAAGAGTAAGGATTTGTTTGGCTTGACACCGACATGGGAACGTATGCAGTTGATTTCTAGGTTCAATAATGCTATTAATCTATTTTTGATTATTCTCCCGTCCAGGTGCACAAAAACAGACTGATGGCGCATGCGTGGTGTCTTCCAAGAACAGATGGGTCCGAACGCAAAACAGTGAATTGACCCAGATATCTGTTCCGGGGAATCGTCTTCATGATTTATTCAGAGGAAGAGATAATTCCTCTCCTTTCTCATGCTGCAGTCCAATTCTAACAGAAAGAGATGATTTTACACCCGCCGCGGAAATTAGCTCTCGAATTACGCTAATGTGTGCAACCTATTTTCCCGGGATTTCCACACAAAAAAGAACGGTTTTTACCTTTGCTGGTGCATTCCTTCTCTTTTTTAATTAAGTATATGGGTTTCACATTTGATGCCAGTTGTCTGAGGCGCTTTATAGCCTTCTAATGTATCGCCTTTCAGCGTCTGTTCTACATTTTTTCGGTCAATATTAGTTCACTTAGTTTAATGCATTTCGTAATAGGGAAATAACGCTCTTTAAAACCTTGGATTGAGTTTTCTGATGAAACTGAAGCTTTAATTCACACTTTGCGTGGAATTTTTTTTATTTTATTTACTTTTCTTCGTTCCCGGAAGCAAATGGAAATATTAAATAGTAGTTATCAGTTTGAAGAAGGAAAAAGAGAAGTCTTTCCAACGTACAGCAGCATGTTATTTATATATATATTTTATTTCTATTTTTACAGTATTTTTTTGAAATTATACTTAGTCAAATTTTTCTTTTTTAAACGCTAAACCAAATCCAATTAGCTAAATTATCCAAATTTAATGAAAAATAAATATCATTTGAGTAAAAAGGTTTATTTAAAAACATATTTCACTTAAATATTATGTAAATTGTACTTTAAAAAATAATCACAAAAAAAAAACTAATTAGAATGTTCAAAAATCCTTTCTTTGCGGATACTTACTCCGTATGAGGAATCTACCTGGCAATTTTCAAGTTTAGCATTAATATTTTCAGAGATTTCGTGATTAATCAGTGAGTGTTTTTCGCTTTTGTATACATAGATTTTGTTTATTTTACAAAAGTTAGAGTATAAATTGAATGCACAAAACCTTATCCCAAATGATATTCAATACACACAACGAAAGACAAATGAATTTTAAATTTTAAATAAATATACACGTTAGTAATGATTAAACTTTGTGCAAAGTAATAGAAATAAAATTTCACGTTAAATTAAAGCACAAATGAGCATTAAATGCTCATTTGTGCTTTAATTTAACGTGAAATTTTATTTCTAAATATACACGTTATTTGTAAAAATTAATATACGTTAGAGCCAACTCATCAAATACTGTAGAACGGTTTTCTTTTCAAAAGCACAACTGCTGCAGTGACGCTAACTTACAGGTATAAATTGGCGGATTTTCGTTTCGTTCCGGCTAATGTCAATGCTGATTTAAATCATTCCGGAGTTTATAGAAGTTTTTAAAAGTTTTCATATTTATCGGTAGGAATATTGATTATAGTCATAATAATTAATTAATATGTAATGTTAGAACCAAAATACGAAACAAAGTTTATGCTGAGTGATCGTTTTAAGTGTACGTCGCATTATTAAATTGTTGATGCTCTTATTAATGAAAATTGTCACTTTCAAACTGAACGAAATGTAATGTTTTCTTTGGCAAAAAAGAATTTAAGATAAGAATGAGAAAACCCAAATACAATGCATAAAAAGTTTCCAAGAGTTTCAGTTATTGAGATATTCCTAAAAGTGTTGCGACTCAAGATATTTAACTGTAAATTTAATTTGAAGGGATCAGAAAGAAAAAAATCATAACCATCGCGTTGCCCCTCAAGCTAATTTTGAAATTAATTTAAATTAAACAGGATGAAGAAAGGCCTAACCAAGGTGTATCAAATCTTCATTAAGGTGTATAAACTCGCGAATATCATGCTAAAATAGGCTGATTTTGGGAGTTACGTAAAGGGAACTAATTTAAGAGATTAAAAACTCGGATTGCGCAAAGTCATAAAATTGTGCATTGTGTTCTTAAATTTAACTTTTTTTTCTCACTGATGATGAAATAAATTATGCACTCTATTTCAATCGAATACAATAATTTAAGGCATCATTGATAGCAAGGAACGAATTATTTTTGACTTTTGCTTTTTTTTCTATGCAGAATTGCATACTCAAATTATAATGTGTTTAAACTATGTCAGTTGAATACTTTAAGTTTTGACTCTTTCGCCATTTAATAGGACAAACCGCTTGGTTTGAAGACCAGACAAAGAAGTAAACTATGCACGAAATCATTGAAATTGTGATATTCTCTAATCGAATATTCCAATCGAAAACCGGCATTCCACACTTTTCATCACCTTTACGTTTCTTTGAATATAAACTACGTACATTCTTCCCAGGAATTTTCCTAACTGAAGTTTATTTCCCTTCAGTGTCCTCCCTATTTTCATAAGCGATTAATTTAAAATTAGAATGAAGCAGTTCAAGATGTCTTTTTGACCAATGATAGTCTTTCATTATATACTGCTACTTTTGCACTGGGCCAATTATTTAAATCAATGAAAGAAAAACCTATTAATTGTTCATAATAAACTAAATACAAGAAGAAAGATTCCATAAAATTAGTTAGGTCGGCGTTCGATTTTGGATGAACATGACACATTATTCTTTTGGGAAAGGTACAAATATTTTTGGTTCGGTGAAAGTACCTTGTTTAATGTTCATGATTCATTGAGATTAAATAATGACTTTGATTAATTCCCTTTCTTTTCTAGTTAAAATATATTTCTTTTTTATATATATAATCTAGTATAATTGGATTTTTTTGGTTAAAAATAAAGTTAAAAAACTATACGTAAATATTTTTTAATTGCAAACACTAAAGGTGTCTCTGGTTGATATTAATAGAGTTGGCAAAATAAATTTTGGGTACAATTTCATCTTAAAGACCTATTCAAAAGCCTTCTAAAGCTCTGAAACCCTGGTTTTTCTCTTTAAATAGGCTAAAGTCCTTGGTTGCGGATCACTTTTTGTCTGTTGATTGATTGCGGAGGTGGGAATTAAAGTTAACTAATTATTTGACCTACAGTTTATTAGTATACTTCTTTGCTTAATTTTAAAGTTATTTACTTTTACAGAAACTTCAGTTTAGTGTGCATTTTTCCTACAAATGCATAAAATGACTTTTGATCTGGAATAGAGCACATATACTAGTTTCGGATTGGTCAAGGAACAAAATCCTAATATGGAGAAATACTTAACAACACAATTCTCCCATAAACACACGGCGAAAGTGATTATAATAATCCAAAGGCAAAATGCAAAATGTGATCCGAAACTAGTTACCGGTACTAAACTCGGAGTAATTTTTACATGCCCAAGTTATTGCTTCAAAATAACATTATTATCATAGAAATCCAAATTACATATTTTAATCATGAAGCTTTATGAATTTCTGTTCTTCAAATAAATGCTTTGTATTTCTCATTACATTATGCATCTGGTACTCTGCAGTTGAGTATTATTGGTCACCTTCCGGCAAGTTTGGAGGTACCACAAATTCCATTTATTACAGTTCCAACTTTCTTCCAACTTATAAACAAGACACATTAATTATTAAAAATTTATACAAAAATTTTAGTGAATTGTTTCTTTACTTCAAAAAATAATATTTTAGCAAGCTGGTTTTCTTTTCCCAATATATGGTTTGAATTCTCCCCAACAAGTAATTTAAACTCAAAATTTAAAAATTCAGTTTCCGTTTTACTCGACGTTTTTGAGACATTAAAAAGCTTCTTATGACAGTCAACAGTATTTGTACCTCATTTTACATTTAATGATTAATGCTAGCTATATATCACACTTCGCGAATATCATGCTACAAGTTAAAGTTATTGGCTTGAATAAAATTTCTCATTAACACTACAATTAATAAAATATGAACTCTGTTAATCAAAAGCGTTTTTATCCCTTTCAAAAGATATTTCACGGAATAATTCTGCTTAAAAGAGTTTTTTCGTGTTAATGTGACCTGATACAATAACTAGTTTGTAAAATTATGACCATTTTATGTATGTAGTTTATGTATCAATGTATCAATGTATCAATTTATATATGCCAATGTATGTATCAATTTATATATGCCAATGAAAAAATAACAAGAATTACAAGATTTCCAATAAAAAAGTACCATACCCTCCCTCCTCTACATTATTTTCTTTATTCCCTTCAATTCCTTAGGATTACCATATGACGACGTACGACGCGAGGAGAAGAGGCAGATTTTTTACTTCTCTTGCCAACTCTCCTCATGATAAAAGCAGGGTAAAGAAGAAAACGTAGAGTACGTAGATGCATGCCGGGAAAAAATTGGTTCTCATTCATTTACTTATTCTTCATATTTGTTTGAATCTACGATTGAATGCCATGATATCATCTTGTTGAATTGAGCGCTAAATCATTTGCACCGTAAAAGCAGTTGTGAAGTTGTGAAGTTGTGAAGAGGAAAGATCTATCGTGGCGGAATGAAGTTTAAAAACAACTCTGTGTTTACTTATTCTGTTATTATCTCGATGAATAGAATGACGGAAAAAATTCTCTGCAGAAGTAATTATATCGCTAAAAAAATTTAAATCCCTCATTTGCATTGTAGTTTTCAGTTCCTGCACTATTAAAAAAATCTACTTGAAAATAAAAACCCGAAAATACTCTTTTTTTTTTTTTTTAAATAAAGAGAACGATTTTCTCAAAAATTACAACAAATGTACTCATTATCATTCATGTTTACTTACTTCTATTTTTACCTTATGTACTTGTTTCTGAGAAAATTGCACTTAAAAATGAGTAAGTTTGGATTTACATTTTTAAGTAGATTTTTTCTAACAATGAATTGCCCTGATGAATTAATGTTCAATCATTTTCACTGCCGCTGTATTATATCTCAAAAAAGCAACATCTGAGGAGACATAATGTATCCTAAATCTCTCCCCGTCTTTTATAATATATAATTTGGATGAGTTGACTGAGAATAACATTTCACTGCAAAAATGCTAATATTGATAAAAAGAAACATTCCAGGTTACTTTTTCTTACCAAATATCATTTATAAACTATTAGTATAATTTAGATAATATTTTCCTACCAAATATCATCAAAGCAATGTAAAGATATTATGAATGTTTCCTTACAAAAGTATTTTTATTATAAAAAATAAATATTAACGTCTAAGAGTGTTGAGAAAATCTGTATCATCAACCGCACTCTATGCCATCCCGATGAAGTGATTGGGTAAACCATCTCCACTATCGCTGCAAAATCAAAATCTTCGTTTGCTGAATATAGTTTAAAATACACTACGTTTTCTTACTGTTTATTACCTCAGTAAGTCGAATCAGAAAGAAATATTAATAGAAGTATTGACAGCGCTAAAAAAATTTCACGGTTAAAAAATATTCAGAAAAAAATCTTTTTCAACGATGTATTCTTGCTGCATGTTATCATCCTGATGAATTGAATGAAAAATAAATTTTACTGCAAAAGTATTTAACGTAGCTAAAGATTTCAAAATATATTGAGGAAATCTCATTTTTTCACCAGCCATTTCCGTACTGCTTATTATCTCGATGAGTTGAATGTTCAAACAATGTCATTGCAAATGATTGATACCTCAAAAAAAGTTTTGGAGACAGAATGTTGGAAAAAATGTTTTTCACCTTCGAGTTTTTAACACAAATTATCCTGATGTTAAATTTCTGCATTAAGTATTAATGTCATTAAAAAATCAACATTGACGGGAGTAGAAGGTTCAGAAAATTTGTGTTTTATGGATCACTCTCAATGTGTCATCACGTGTAAAATTTTCTTTTACAGCATAAGGTGTAATGTTGTAAAAAAGCAACATTTACGATATCAGAGAAAACCCTTGGTGTTCATAAATCGTACTATGCTGCTTTGCCATAAATGACCTCCCGCTTTGGATTTAACTCATTTTAACAAATAGCTACAAAAATAATTGGTGAGTTATCATGAAACGTCATGGATATCAAATACACGTAAGAACTTATATATTTCAATCAAAGTTACGTCCCGATGGCAAATAGGGTACTAGAAACAAATTGGAGAAAAAATATAATGTTTGGAGCCACCCTGTAAAAAGTAATGCTTAAAATACGTTGCAACTGTTGCATATGATTATAATACTCAATTTAATGATATGTGTTCATTTGTATGAGAAAAAAACTAGAAAATGTTTCGGACATGTGTTGCTCATTACACGCTTCATTTTAACGTTATGCAACAGGGGTTTTCTCCACATAGTTAGGTAAACGATGGCAGTATATTGCACTTTCGCTCCCTTTACTCTTTTGGTTCATTTATTTATTTACACATTTATTATTTATTTATTTATTTTCGTATTTTATATGTTATTATTATTACTTCTATTGAAAACAGCTGGAATTCAACCCATTGATAGACTATATCGTAGAAACTATATCTTTTAAAAGAAACTTTTATATCTCCATGAACATACATTCTTTTTTTCAAAAACTGAAAACAGATAATTAAAGTGATGGCATAATCATATTCTGCACTTAAAATTTATTATTACCTATTACAGGATAATCCAAAACATTAAATTTTTTGTTCAATTTATTGTAGCCCCCTGCGTATGTGACGAAACATTTTTTTAAATAAATGAGGTTCTACATGTTTTTTGCCCTACTGAAATTTCCGAATAAATCGTCAAGTATTTTTCTAGATAATAGACAAACCGTAATAAATCTAAAGTGACCGATATTTTGTGTGTATACTACCATCGCTACAGATATGTCAAGTCCTCTTCACTACAAAAGTTCTAATTTTGCAAAAAGCAACATTTACAGAATCACCTTTCATAGATGTTGAAAATCTCTTTTCAACATCCATGTTTTCTTTGTTGTCTGATAATTTTGATCTCCATAAATTGAATTAAATGAACTTGCCTGTGGAGGTATTAATATCACAACAATCAGCATCGACGAGGGAAGAATGCTCAGATAATCTTAGTGATTTCACAACGATTGAAGTCATAGAGCGTAAAGTGTTACAAATGCGTCCATTACAGATTATACCACTACATGGAACAAAATGTTCAATAAAAAAGTTTAAAAAACTGTTAAAGTTCTGTAAAACTCTATTTTTTCCGCATTCAAAGAATGCTACTTTTAACGCAATCAAGTATTGCGTATTGTTTTCAAGTTAATGAGGTTGAAGTGTTCTGATGCTCAGCTCATTTTATATTTTTCTGTTTTAAAATTTGCACAGTCACTTCCTTTATTGACTATTTTCCAAAGAATGCAGTGACAATGTTCAAAATAGTAAATTATATTTTTAATTTTAAAAGTAGGCGAACACCCAAAATATTGTTTTCTTTAGTATTCATTATGTCTTTCTAAAATAAACCCGTTTACAAAATAAATCATGAATTTTTATCATTATTTTTTTAATATTATTATTACTCTTATTATGTATGTTTGTTTTTAAATGAAAACCTCATTTTTTCAGGTAACGACGATTATTTCCTTAAGAACACTTCTAGTGCACTCGCACTCTCTTCCTTCTGTAAACTTTTTCATGCCTAACTCTTCCTTAGAAACCAGAGAATTCAAAGAACATTTAAATAAAAATTTTGTTACAAAAGTTTTTAGATTTCTCATTGAAAAACAATTTCTTTCACTTAACTTTTTTTTACCGTTATTAAAAAAAGTAAGTATTTTATGCTCATCAAATTTTAGAGGTTTATTGTGCAGTAATATAATAAACAGGAAATTTTCGGACTTCCAAATGAATAGAATTATGCTTTTTTGCTACAGCTTTTAATGTGAATACAGCCTTCGAAAACATGGTTTAGCGCAAAATCAAGGAATTTAAAAAAACAAATTTCATGCCTAAATGATGCAATTGCACTTCATAAATTTTTTTGCGGTTTTATGAATAATTTATTGATTGAAGAAATTTTTCCGGACTTAGAATGAATATGTTCAGCTACTTAAATTTCTCAAAAACTGAAAATCGATTTTTTTTTTCTTTTCAAAAACGTAGATGTTTACTTATCTTATCGCGATGTATTTGCTCTTATTATCTAGATGTCTTACTACTCCAAAAAGAAAAGAAAGAACGCAGAAAACATACTATTTTTTTAAATCGGTTTTTGTCATTAAAATGATTTGGACAACAGAGGGAAAACATTTTTAAACGATTAGTTAGGCAATATTGCCAGAATCTTGCATTTCAAAGTACTGTAAAAGATTTTATAGTTAGAACACTATAAAAACATTCGTAGAGAATTAATTAGACAATAAAGCTAAGTAAAAGGAATTTCTTACTTGTCACGGCGTTGTCGCATTTGTCACAGAAAACCTTTAAACGTTCCGTTAGGTCTCACACTTCGGTAGCAAATGTCGATGATCGTATTAAAGGTCAGTTTCCGTCCGCACCACGCCAAGGGCAAAACATGCGGGGAAAGCACGGAAAAGACAACTTACATCAAGAACTGCTGCAACAGCTGTAACGATTTGACAAGCCAGTCATGTTGGAGGGGAAAAGGAAAGGTTGGTTTTCCCTACAAAGGGAAATTTCGAAAACTATTCTCCTGTTTTTGCTTGCAACAGCTCGCAAGTTTCATGCACTAGTTTGACATTTTTAATAGAATTTTTCTATAGAATAAAGTTGTATGAGTGGCATGTTTATGAACAATGCCTGTTTTTAACCATTGCAAAAAAAAAAAACAGAAGTAAAAGGGGTGGGGATTTCAATCGTAAAATGATGTATATAAGTAGTACATAAAGAAAGGTATGACTCTTAATCATTTGTACGAACTAACCAAATTTTATTAACCTTACATCATTAGCTATAACTTGGTTGCATATATTTGACTCTTTTTACGCTATTGAAATTCCACTTTTCACAATTTTATTAAGAATTTAATAATAAAAATGAAACTTGAATAAATACTTTGGACAAAAACTTCTTCCACACAATTAATAAGTTTGTTTTCTCCCCATTTATAAAGAAAACTAGCTACTGTGCTTTTTAAAATGCATGTTTAAAATGCAACATAAGAAATACAAGAAAAAAAAAGAGAAAAACAACACGGATATAGACCTAATAACAATTGAAATTTTCCTTTGATACCCACATGGGCTGGGATCCACTGGAGTATACATGGTTTTTTAAATTGTCTATATAGGGTATTCATCTCTTGAGATATATCAGTTTCACCTTTACAAATGGCCTCCAGTGCAGGTTTTGAGTCTTGAAAGATACTTAGGTCATCTGTTGAGTCGTCAGAAAAATGGCAGAGAGAAAACGAGAGTGCTCCTTTCATTGCAAGTAATTCGCTGGGGAAATTAATACCAATCTGGCCTATAGGGATTTTAAGCTCAGTTCTAGTCCCAGAGGGGTGAATAAGCAAAACACCTGCACCACCTCTGTTAAAGAAAAGATCAGAAGATTAAAAAAATATGTAAACGCAGTGGATAAGCGGAAGACCTATGATCAGCATTTTGTAAAGCATATTGTCCCAGAGATCGACTGCTATAGGAAGTTGTTGTCTATAATAGCACAACTACGAACAGGTCATTTCAGGGGCATGACGATTTCCTCGGAATGTTTCTCGAGGTGCTATCCCATCTGTAGGAATACCCCACAAACCCAGCTGACACCGGAAGACATTTTTTATTTCTAGACCATTCTGGCTTATCTTTTCCATATAGGTGCACCACCTCCATGATGTCCGTTTTATGGCCCCCAAGCTCCTAACTTCGCGGTTCTTTTTTGTTTGCTTTTGGTTTCCGTTAATGCTTTAATGCAGCGTATGCTCAATTGAACTCACCTTCGACTTTGCGTACTAGAAATGGTAATTTTGTGAGTTACAGATGGCTCCACAACTGTGACACATTATCTATTGCAATCAATTTACAGAACGTTCTCGGTTTTTCATCTCTAATTTCCTTTTTTTAAAGACTTTGAGGTTTCTTATTTTTAAGTCTCTATAATTTTAGGTCAGACTCCGGAGAAATGATTTCCAAGGGATTCTCATGTATTTTCGCGCAGAAATTTTTACAGTGAAAGGCTCCCTCCCGGAGCCTCTTAATAAGGAAAGACTTTGAAAATTTGTAAAAAATAAGGAAAAAAGAAAAACGTAAGCATATCGCATTTCCACATAGTGGTGGAAGGGTAGTTACCACCTACACCTGGACTTCAAGTAAAAGCGATTTTAACTTTAATTTTATGCTAGAACTTTAAATAAAAATGCAATACTTTTCTTAAAATGTCTTTATCAAGGGTAATTGTGAAAATCAAAAGATTGTAGGTATTCTGAAACTTCCAGATCGTGAATCGGAAATTGGGATTTTTCTCTTTATGTAAAGTACCTAAAACATATCGCTCTACTGAAAAAATGTTTTCCTAAGAATGGAATGGGAGTTCCCCCGAAAAGAAATGCCATAGTTATAAAAGTTCCGTGAGTAGAGAATGGTCGAAGGCCACTATCTTAAAGCATACTACCAATCAATCCCCCATGGAGTTAGTTTTACAACTCCACAGATGGAAAAAAAAATGTCGGATTTTTATTTTGAATTGCTTACCAAACATTAATTCAAAACTATCTTATCTTCATATCTGTAATTATTTACCTAGTAATACGCACATTTCCTGTAAAAACTTTGAAAGTTTTATGCTCTTTTATTTCCAACACTTTCTCTTGAAACGCCTTACCAAAGAAAAAACCTCGACTGACAATTTTGAATGATGATATAGTTTGTGGAAACCATTGTGTATATTGCTAAGTGCAACCACCAGTGTGTTTATTTTTTTCTTCCGCAAACAATTGGGGGTAGATAAAAGCCATCTATCGATTAACGATGTTTTCTTCCTTCTTTATGCATCGATAATATCTGTGGGATCTCCGATAAGAACGCCACTGGACTTGCGTGACAGGTGTTTATGAATTTCAATAAGTAATGAAAATCACCTTCTGAAAAGAAAGAAGCTTAATTGCACATGTTCCTAGAACTTTTCTTGATCAGACATTAGATAAATGAAAGTGTTTTTACTTTATGTTCAAGTTAATGAGTCGTATGACAGGTGTTTGGAGATAAAACTGCTTGCGAAGGATGCACCATTGCTTTGGAAATATTGGTTTTAATACACTATCATTTCATTATGAAAGCATTTTAAGATTGCATTTTAGGCCATGTACATTGTTTCCCTATGATTACTTTAAAAAGTCCCTTTTTTTAAAGATTAGTTAACCACTTTGAATGCTAATTTCATAGTGAATGAAAATTTTGAAAATTCATTTTTGGACAGTGTACTTTAGTCCACCGGAAAACATTTTGTATTACGCTGAGCTAAAAATATGCTGCGAATCTGCTTGCTATAAAGGGCGGTGCTCAATGTTACTACATTTTTGTGCAGAACAAACAAATGAGCACTAAACTAGATGGGAAAATTAAGCGTCATCCTCTGTAGCCAAACAATTGCCTTTTTTTTTTTCTTTTTTTAATTCCACCAAATTCTTTACAGTGCTACTGGGTTCAAGCACACTACCTGCAATTACTTTATACTCAACGAAATTTGTCGGATTTTACGATCTCCTTACAATTTTGTACATCAGGAAGGTGATACTCAATAATATTCGATTTAAGCACAATTGGATGTCTTGTTATGTACAATTTAATGTGCGTATGAACCAAGATATATTTTACTTTAATATAATCTTTTGGGCTAATAATTAATTCCAATTTTCCAGTAATTTATCTGAAATTTTCCACGTGTCGTCTTTTTACACAGTGATTCAAAACCTTTTTCTTGTCGCGGCACACAAAGAAAAATATTAGTTTAAATGGGCTAGATCAGTTTAATAAGGTCACAGTTATCGAAGATAAAAACAGCTAAAAAGGCATTTAAGTGTGAAAACAAGTTTTCTTTTACAGTGTACTTTTTTTAAATTTAAACAAACTTTACCTGTAGTTGAAAGAAGCATTGTAATTTTTACTAAATATACATTTCTAAAATTTGGCGGCACACAAAAGTGCCATGGCCCAGTGGTTGAGAATCACTGGTTTAAAGGTTTTATCCAAGGTAAATTTTTGCAAAAGAGTTGGGCTGAATTTACGTTGTACTTTACCTCTTAATTTATAGCGCGAAGGTATTCCTCGTATTTGTTGTTAGATTGCTTGAGTAAAAACATTGTATCCTTTATTGTTTTCTTTCATTTTCTTTTTTTCCCCTAAACGTTAAAAAAGGCTTTCCTATTATTAAAATGTTCATTTTAAAACCTGCCCCCCCCCCTAGAATATATATAGATATAGATATTAAACTAAGTAAATAGAAAAGAATTTAACAAATATATGAGTATTGAGATTAAATTTGACATATTAACTTGGGTAACTTTCCGTGGAATTTTTAAGATAAGAATTTGCAAAATTTAATTATAGCCCTTTTCTGGAAAAGAAATTGTACACATCCCCTACAAGTCTACAGTTAAATACACTAGTGAGTAAAAAAAATCAAGAGTTTCAATAAAATTGGTTATTCAAAATAATTTAATAGTATATGCATTATTATTTAAAAGAGCACTCGTGTCAAATAGATAAGCAGAAACAACAACAAATTTCTATTAGAGTTATCATTTTATGGGGCGAGATGAATTACAAATTTAACTATGCTCTTCATACTTTTAAAAAAATAATAATACTTAAAATTGAATATTCGCCGAAAGAAGACTTTTAGTAAACGAGAACTTAAGGGCGAATTAAGCAAATCAAAGTTCACGTTCGTCATATATCATTTTAGTTACTTTAATACGTCCTTCAGAGAAGGTGAATAAATTCGGAGAATTTTAATTCCTTCATTTGCACTCTAGTCACATTTACAACATTGGGCTATCTGCATAATCCAACTTGCGTGACTGACTAGGGGCAATGGTAGTCAGTTCAGGAGGAAAGCGGAAAAAGTTTTCCAAGTAGCCAAGACAACGATTTGTTCACAGTAAATGGAAATTAACAGCCTCCCCCCACCATTTTTTATTTTCCTTTTTTTTTTTTTTTTTTTTTTTTGAAAGTTCATTCACTTTTTTCAAGTTTTCAAGAAAGCAGTAGACATTAATATAATCATTCACCATAAAACTTTAAGGACGATCTAGACAAATATCAAACAGTAAATAGCTTCAAATTCAGTCTTCAAAAGATGTATAATATTTATAACCTCACTCATCCAGTCACATAATAACAGCCTCTACAGTAAATTGTAAGTTTTGATATACAGTGGAACCCCACCATTCGTCCGCCTCGCTATTCATACAACTCGCTATTCGTCTAACTTGTTAAAGTAAAATTCAACCCTCCATTCGTACTTGTCCCGCGATTCGTACGGCACCAGGGGCCAGTTTTGGCTTTTTTTTTAAGAAAAAAATTGAGAAATTATGCTCATTTTGAACTCGTCTGGAAATAATTTGTTTCGCGTTTTGGATTTTTTAAAATTTTAATACTTTTGAGATTTTACTGACAATTTTAACTTTCTATGGGGACAGTAAGAGGAAGTGGTTGAAGAACTTTCTTCTTCAGAGGAGAAAAATTGTAAGGAAAGCATTTCCTTTGCAGAAATTAAAGAGCTGTGTGTTTGAGAAAACACAGAGAGTGGTGGAAAAATGGCATCCCAACATTGCTGTGGTCAACAGTATTAACTTGATCAACGATAATGTTATTGGCCATTTTAGAAAAATTCTGAACAATTGTCAAAGACAGACAACATTGAACAGGTTTTTAGAGATTCTCCTAGTGCGAAAAGACAGAGAAAAGAAAAAGCAGCAGAAAGGGAGAAATTGTTACCTAATGTTTTTATGGAAGGGGACTCCCTCTTCCCTCTTCCAGCCATTTCTCTTTCTTCTCTCAACATTCCACTTATGCCATCAGCTCACCTCAGTACAAAGCAAAGTGCAGTTAAATTTTTATTTATCTATAATTTCATTTACAGTACTGTGCATTTGTTTTTCATAGGTTTAAATAAGCAACTATCTGTGGGTCTGGAACGGATTAATCCAATTTACATTGCACCTTATGTGAAAAAATAATTCGCCATTCTTACAAATCGCCATTCAAACTGCCTCCTGGAACGAAATGTGTACGAATAGAGAGGTTCCACTCAGTAGCGGATTTATGGGGGGGGGGGGGGCAAGGGGGCACGTGCCCAACCCCCAAAAGATTTTTTTTTTTTTTTCGAAGTTAAATATTCTTTAAATTTCCTTACAGAAACAAAAACTGTTTTAAAATATTATGCAAAAAAAAAACTATATATTTGAATAAATTTGTGTTTGAAAATCAAAGTCACTGTGCTATCAAGTACCTCCTGGCAGTGCTTCCCATAATATAACTTTTCGAATCTCCCTCAGCTGCTGAAAAACTTCTGAGAAACAAATCTTTTCCCGTCTTCGGAATGACCCGACTGTGCGCTATGGATCACGTACATGAGCTTAGATGACCGTCGCTTTCTTATCAGCAACTAAACTTAAATAAAACGCAATCAGGGCCGTCACCAAGGGAAGATGGGTGCTAAAAATTTTGCAGTAAAAATGAAGAAAAAATAATAATAATAAAAGAAAGGAATGGATGATCAAAAATTACATTTTTTTTCCTTCCGAAAATTAAAAAGAAGAAAAAAAAATGCAATCTTGAAACATTATTTACGAACCTTGACAAAACTATTATTATTATTAGTTAATTAAGGGCCGCCGGAATGCCCGTTTCGTTTCAAACCATTCTTAGCGAAAATTAAAACAAAGTATTCAAAACATTATAGAAATACAATGCAGGTATGAGTATGGAAAAACCAAATATATAGATAAATAAACATAATAATTTCATAGTCAGGCTGTCGAAAGTTTTGTATTTCTATATACATATATGGATTTTTATTCAAAATATCATTGCGAAAATCACGGCAAAGAGTATAAAAATGCATGGGCCGCCGAAATACGTTACAAACTGATGGATAAACAAAGAGAGAGAGATTCAAAACGTTGTAAGGAAAATTCAAATCAAAAATAAAACTTTTAAAGTAAGATTCAGAAGGCACGATATAAAAAATTTTGAAACATTACTTACAGTATCACTGCAAAATAATACCGCAGTCTGAAATGTTATAAGTTTTTCGCAGGGGCCGAAGACGTTGTTTGTGTTTCAAATAAATAAAAATTGAGCCCCCCCCCCCCCCCACACACACACTGACACAATCTTATTTTCGTGTTCAGAGTCGTGATGGTGTGTGTTTGCGAAGCTTGAATTTCAAAATATATATATATATATATATATATAGAAAAGAGCCTCGAAACCCCTTTTTCTCTTACGTCATGAATGAATGCCCAAAATTGCGAATTTAGGACTTCAATTTCGAAACATTTCCAGTGGAGAGCCATTGATTCCCTTGTCTTTTAACATCACCAAAGATAGCCAAATATGCAATATTAAGACTTCAATTTCAAAAAAATTCCGAGGGTAACCCCCCGCACCCCCATTTCGTCTTCTCACATCCTCAAAAATTGTCAAAATTGTATTTTTAGAGCTTCATCTTGGAAAAATTTTATCTGTCTTATATGTCACCAGATATAGCCTAGTATGCGTTTTAAAACTTGAATTTCAAAAACTGAGAATTCTCTCTCCCTTTCTTTAACATTATCAATATACTCTAAAAACTACGAATTTCGAACTTCAATTTCAAGAAATTTCCACGAGAGAGCTGATGAATCTAGCTGTCTTTTGTCATCACCAAAGATAGCCAAAAGATAGAATATGGGTTTTTAAGAGTTCAATTTCAAAAAATTTCCGGTCGACACCCCCGATCCCCTCACATAATCGAAAATCATCAAAGTTGTATTTTTAGAAGTTCATCTTTTGTTAATTTTAGCTTTCTTTTACCGTCATCAATGATAGCCTAATATGCGTTTAATAACTTGAATGTTAAAAAAAAAAAATTCAGAAAAGTCCCGAAACTCCTATTTCTAACATCAACAATGGAAACCCAAAATTGCTAATTTAGAACTGTAGAAAAGTAATGAAATTACCACATTGACATTGTATTATTTGAAAGATTGCATTTTGGGGAAAAAAGTCGTAATGTTTAAAAAGCCTCTTGACCAGCTACTCATTCTCTGGCGTTATTGCAGACTTCAAAACATTTTTTTTATTAGTATGAATTAATTATAATGGTACAGTCGACGCTCGTTATAACGACCACGCATTATAAAGACCATTCCATTATAACGACCAGTGATAAAAGCCCCAACTTTCTTCCTATGAACTCTATGTTAATTTGCTTTCGGTATAACGACCGTTCTGTATCGCCCAATCCAATACAGCGACCGCATTCAACGGACACTATTTCCGGTATTTTTCCAAAAAGAACATGTTTCTAAATTTGTAACTTGAAATGACCTTGATTATAGTTTACTGACAAGCTGCATGCAGCCTTCAGTGTTCAGTCAGTCCAACTTTGACAGGGGGAGGGGATTACCACTCACCATAGTATGGAAAGAATAGAGAGGGGGAGAGAGCACGTGGACTTTACGGATTTTAGGAAAAGGGGTTGACAGATGTATTGGTAGTTTTTGTCATTTGAATCACGTGTTTTCCCAAGGGTCGATTCTCCGAAATACGAGGAGTCTTGCTGTCCGTGACTGGTGGTGTCATGTCAGCTCAGAAGTTCTGCTTCCAGAAATGTGAATGAGAGGGTTCGAGAAAAATTAACCTGCTCTTCAACCTGAATGTTGACAGGTTCCAGGTCACGTGCCTTGGATTAGTTATCCTCTGGGGGAAGGAGCGAAAAAAGAATAAGGTTCTTCAGTGAAATGCATACTGCAAACAGGAGTTGCATTTTCGCTATTGAACGAGATGGCAGGTTCAAACAAGCGCAATGCGATATGTCTAGATACTAAAATTAAAATCTTAAATGAAGTTGATAAAAAAGTTTTAAAAAAATGCGAAATTGCTAGAGTTTTCAAAATTTCCAAAAGCACCTTATTTGGCATCATTAACAACCGGGACTCAATTTTAAGAAAAGAAGAAATTGGAGTCAAATCTTCTAGAAATCGGTCCCGTGAAGGAAAATTTCAGAAGATCGAAGAAGGTTTATATGAATGGTTGAAAATAATGCGATCAAAAAATGTCCCAATAGATGGAAATTTGCTGAAGTCAAAAGCTCTAACTTTTGCTCAAAAAATGGACATTGACGAAACTGTGTTCAAAGCTTCGGACGGATGGTTGCAAAAATTTAAAACCAGACATGGTCTTTCATTCCGGAAGCTTTGTGGCGAAAGTGGTTCTGTGAATGAAGAAGCAGTGGACACATGGAAAAAAGAAAAGCTGGAAGAAATTATCAAAAATTATACTCCAGAGGATATTTTTAACGCAGACGAGACTGGACTGTTTTTCATGATGAAACCTGATAAATCTTTCGTTTTAAAAAACGAAACTGCGAGTGGAGGGAAAGAAGCCAAGCAAAGAGTAACAGTTCTCTTATACTCAAATATGTCTGGTACTGAAAAACTTCCACTCTTAGTGATCGGAAAATCAAAAAAGCCGAAATGTTTTAAAGGACTCAAAACCTTACCTGTCACGTACAAAAACAACTCCAAATCGTGGATGACATCTGTCATTTTTGAGGAATGGCTACGTTGCTTGGATAAGCAAATGACAATTCAAGGTAGAAAAATTATTCTTGTAATTGATAACTGCACGGCTCATCCCAAACTAAATGGGTTGAAATCAATCACCGTGGAATATTTTCCACCTAATGTCACATCTGTTCTTCAGCCACTAGACCAAGGGGTCATTATGAGTTTTAAACGCAATTATAGGAAGTTACTACTGCGAAGAGTTGTTTCTGCACTCGACGAAGATCAAGATTACAAAGTTGATGTCCTAACAGCTTTGCATCTCTCTAAAGCAGCATGGAATGACGTCTCAGAAAAAACCATCAAGAATTGCTTCCATCATGCTGGTTTTAAAAAGCAAGAGGAAAGGGAATCTACTGCTGAAATAATTAGTCCGGCAATCGAAGATGAAAATTTCGTTGAAGAAGAGGAAATGCTGCAAGAAATTTCTCAGAAAATGAACATGGATGCAACGTTGAACTTTGACGATTACGCTAAAATCGATAATGACTTGGAATGTGTCGAGCATCTGTCAGAAGATGAACTAATTTCCCGTTATTGTGGACAGGAAGAAATTGATGCATCATCATCAGATGAAGAAGAGGAAGAAATTGTAACAAAAACTCCTAGCATAAAAAATGTGTCTAATGCTATCGAGACTTTAAAATGTTTTTTTGAAAGGCAAGAAAATACAGAACACTATTTGTCATCAATAACTGAAATGGAAAATTATGTTTTGCAAAAATCACATGTGCTAAAAAGGCAAACAACCATTTCTGATTTTTTCTTCAGAAAATGAATGATTTGCAAGTATGTAATTTTTTCCTTATATTTTCTACTTTAAAATCTGTTTAACATTTTATTTTAACATATTGCACTGATAATTTTTTTAAAATTCCAATGATAAAATATAATTTGAGCATTTTGTTGGAATCTTTGAAAAATTGGCAATTTTAATGGAATTACTATACTGCATGATGCATGCATATACATTTTTAAATTCTACCTCTTATAGCGACCACCCGTTATAAGGACCTTTTTTTGTGGAACGGAGATGGTCGTTATATCGAGCGTCGACTGTATTTCGCAAAATTATCTGGAAGGATTGGCGTTTAATTGTCTTAATATGTAAAAATGTATTGTACTTTTTCATTCTATATAATTATGTATGTTTTTCGTACTTTTAAAAATATTAACTGGTGTTAAATATGATCTTAAACAACGTGAAACAAGCTGATGAGTTTTTCATTATGCAATATTTTACAATGGGCAACTACATTTTACACCTGGTGCCCCTCCCAAAATTTTTTCCTGGATCCGCCCCTGGTTCCACTGTCTTAGTGCTCACAAAATATTTTTTAATGCAATTTTTTTTTTTTTTTTGCTTATAAATAGAAAGTTAAATTTATGAAATCTATTTTATCTTTCAACACATGGTTGTTCAACTACAGTATTATTTTTTTCCTTTTTCACAAGCATTTAGTTTATCTTTTTGAATAAAAAACATTATTTAATGGGAAATTTTCAATTTATCTTAAATTTTTAAGTATCAAAATATTTCTTTTTACACGATTCCCTCTGGCTTTTCCTCATCACTACAATTTATATAGCTCTTTTTTACTTGCTATATTACAAACGAACAGAAAAAGTAATGTTACTAGCTTTATTTTTTTATTATTTGCAAACCAAAAAAAAAGTCAACTGTAAAACGGTTTGTCCCCCCCCCCCCCCCCCAAACTAGAAACTTTTCAGCTGCTCAGACTAGAAAACTCAGATGCTTTAAAAATGCGGGGGTTTTTTTGCACTCAATTCTTCAAATTTTTATGTGGGGGAGCACCGAAAACACATTTTCTGAGCGGAGTGTATATTCCACAACTCAAGACTCAAACCTACCAAAGAGAGTGGTTCCGGAGCAGTGGCGTACGCAGAATTTTTTCAAAGGGGTTCATAGTTTTCTGAAACTACTAAAGAAATTCGAGTATATAATAAAGCACTATTATTTCCCTAATTTAGACAGCTCGACAGTTTCGACTTCAGCTCAAGGGTAAACCCCTAACCCCCCCCCCCCCCCCACCTTGAGTACGCCCCTGTTCCGGAAGACCCAGTTACCGGAAATTTTTGTCCTAAAAATGAATTGACGATTTTCAATGCGTTAATCATCTCGGACGAAAGAAGAAGATGGACATGCCCGCTCTACCTTTCGACTGAAGTACTATGGCAACCCTTCTTCCGTCAGAATTAAGCCCAAACAAATCGAGCTGTGAATGCTTTTTCAACGTGGTGGGGGCCTCGGTGGCCGAGCGGTCTTAGTACCAGTTTCCGCCCGCTGCCTGCGCGCAGTAACGAGGTCGTGGGTTCGATTCCCACCCTGCCCTGGGTGTATTTCTGTTATTTCCTCTCCTTTGTGATGTAATAAAATCTTTCATGTATTGTCTTGTGCTATCTGTCATATTGGACGACAGTTCATAAGCGAGTCCCGAGACTAAGCACACGAACTGGAAAATAAATGTAACTCAATTATTATCAACGTGGTGTGCCTTTACTTATTTTTAGATTTTTAAATTTTTGATTGCTTTAAAATGACTATTTGTGCGGTATTTGGCTGCAGCACAAGATCAGAATTTAAAGACAGCAATATTTCGCTTCATAGATAAGTTTTAAATTGTATTCAGACTTAGTTTTTTTTTTTTTTTTTTTTTTTGCATATTCCATTGTTGTTACTGTTAGTGTGATGCCTCATCGATAAATTGATGTTATGTTTAGTTTCATGAAATTGCATGCCTGCAGTCTTGGATCGAGAGGGGTGCAATTGGGGCAATTGTCTCTTCCCGAAATCTTTTTTTTTTTTTTTTTCTGGAAATATTTATGTTCTGGATTTTGATTGATGAAATCAAACATTTATCTGTTAGCATTTCTCTACCATTTCCTGGATCATGATTATGTCTATGCTGCTGACAGACTGACATTGATCTGTGAATCAGCAGTAACATACATAGCGGGATTTATTGTTAAAAAGTTAGAACTGAAATTGAAGTATGAGTTTTGTGTCGGCGCTTTGCGTGAAACACAAAAAAATTCTTCAAAACACTATTCCCTAATAGCTCAAAAAACCAAAGGTGGACTAGTTTATCCTTCAACTGATGTTGTAAAGATTTGTTTTCAGTGTGAAAAAGTTTTCAGAAGAACTCTTTACAAAAAAACCATTGATAATTCTAAAATGAATACAACTGTCAGTGATATGTTATCAAATGTTCTCGAGTTTTGTATAGGCCAGCCCATATTTCTTTCATTGAATGGCCTTATGTTTGATCAAGAGATTTTCTCAAATCATACAGTATATTTAATTAAAGCCATAGCTGAAAAATATTTTGATTTAAGATTAAAACATTGGTGCAAGCAATTGTCAATGAATTTGGTAGACAATAAAACACGCCATGTATTTACAAAACTCATTCTATTTAAAGGCGAGTAATTATTGGCCATCCATGTTTCTGTATTCAGCCAGAGCATAGGCGTAACCAGGGGGGGGGTTTTGGGGGTTCAAACCCCCCCCATTGGGTATGTTCTTATTTAGGCGCACAGAAAAATTTCTGGCTACGGCCTTGCAAAGCACAATTTTTTTTCCCCTAAGAAAATTAAACACATATGCATATGATTTTTTTTCCTTTTTCTCTGAAGGGTTGCGATCATGGCCAAAGTATGCAGCTCATAATAAAGAAGACTTTTCATCTGGTTATAAGGTTATAATCAACCCCCTTATCACCTTGGGGGGGGAGGGAGGGGTTAACAGCGCGCGCGCGCGAAAGGTAGCTTCAATCACCGTACCACACACAGACAGAGATCCTTTCAATCACTCCAGGGGGTTTTCTTTCCTTCTTGATGTCTTTTTTACCCAAAGGCAGCATTCTGGGAATACAATCGCACAAGTAATAAGTTTCCTGGAAAATATTCTCTGTTGTGATGGAGTCCTAAAGTCCAATTGTCCTAATGGGTTAAACCCTCAAACCAGGCAGGGATACTCATTAAGAAACTTAAAGAGCAGTTTGTATTTATTTATGACTTCCTGTCCAAAGACCCATTTTGGTAAAATATTTTTTGTAGATGAGCCGATTGGAAAACTGATGAACTGTAGTTGCATTGCATTCTCATTTACAGATGTTCTCTCATCTCTTATATTTTAAATGTTTTTTTTTTTTCTTATTATGGTCCATCACTGATTGCATTACGACTCTGGAAATCATCCGTTCATCGTTTCCAATCTCACTGCTACGGTTTAATGCTGCATTTTAATTTACAATCAAGTATTATTTATATTTTAGCTAAATTTTTAATTATTTTCGATACATAATAATGTTTGCACTCCAGCGATGGACACGTTCGTCATCCAAAAAGAAAAGAAAATTTGATTCAGACGCTTCCACTTCTGAGGTATGTTTTGATACAAATTTAACAAATTTTTTAGAAATTTATTGTGGGGATGAGCATTTTTGTAGGGGAATTTGGATTTTTTTCTCTAAAATTCGACTATTTCCTGGTTTTAATATTATGAATGCCTGGACATAGAAGATTGCTTAGCGCTAAATATTGAATTTTCTATTGCGTTTGAATTAAAAATAAACTAATAGATCTAGTAAGGAATGTTTAATGTTTTTGTGAATCAAGGCCGTATCCAGAGGGGAAGGGGACCCACGGGCAGCCCCCCAGAAATCTTTTGCAATGTATCATATATTCCTCCTGAAACTTTGCTTTACATAAGTGTGTCGAAGTCTGGGCCCCCCGAAAAAAAATTATGGATACTGTCTTGGCTCCGGAGCAGGGGGAGCATGTTAAGAATTAGGAAGGGCAGTGTATGCTTCAAAATCATACCCTTTATATATACATATATATATAGATATATATGGTTAGAAATGATGTTAATATGAATTTTTTTACATATATGATAGCTTTTTGATGTATATATAGTAGATGTATGTTTAGAACTTTGGTGAAGTTAGAGGAGTGGGTGTTTGGGGCTTCTGCAACTTAAATTTTTGTAACTGGTCTTATATCTATAATGCTTAGGATAACTCTGGATTCAAGGGTTCGAGGGCTCTCCCCAGGAAACTTTTTGAAATCTTCCTAGCAATGCAATTTCGGGATACTTTGGTGATGTTAGAGGAAACAGAAAGAAGTTTGGTTACTCTCCCCCCCCCCCCCCCCGCAATTTCTTTCAAAATAAAGTCTTATGTCTTTTAAGTTACTTTTGGTGTCGCTCGTGATAGTGTTCAATGTCCTTTCCCTGAAAGTGTTTCTGAAAGTAAAGTGTCTTACAAGCGTAATTTCTCTTTTCTTTCTTTTTTTAAAACTTGTGATATGAATTTTTTTGCCGAGGGGGGGGAGGAGTTGACTTGCTCCAAGGGGGTAGTTCCCCCCCCCCCCCCCCCGGGAGATGCCTGAAATAAACACGGAGTATATCTTTAGAGACAAGTATTTATGACTTGTAAATTTTCAACTCTTTTACACTTCTTATTGTTGTTTAGTCTGTATATTTTTAGGGTGACCCCCCCCCCTTTCACCAACTCTAGTTACGCCTATGAGCCAGAGTTGTGTACAGTATAAATTTTGAATCATTCCTATATCGCATTTAAATTGATTTGCATTTTTTATGTCATATTCCAGCCATATTTATGTATCTTTCATATGTCATTTGTCTACCATATTTCTGTATTTACCTCAGAGTTTCGAAAAGTGATCTATTTAATAAATTTTGAATCATTCCTATTGCATTTAAATTCATTTGAATTTACTTTGAAAAAACAAAACAAAGATATATAAATTATAACCTAAGAGTTAACATCTTTGTACTCCTTTTTCAAACTTAGTCTAAAAATGCATCTTGAGGAAAGTATATTTGATGCTTTTTATAACAATTTTTAAATTTGTTTTAAAATTTTTTTTTATTGATTTTAACAAATAGGATTCAAAATAAAGTTATGTTTCTTTTATGTTCAAGAAAGTAGATTTTTGGTGTTTGAGACAAGCGATTTCGATATTTTATAATGTGACGATTCTCGCTTGTCTAATTTTTAAATAAATATTAAAATATTCACTTCAACGAAGACTAGATCAACCTACCAATATCGTATATCCATTTAAAATAACAAGTTTTTCTTTTTGTTGTTAAAAAGCCCGAAAAATTCAGGCTTAAATGCGTAATATTCTTGATAGAAGCGCACTAAGTCCCGCTTTTCTTGTATGTCTAATTATTAAACAATATAAAAAAAATAACTTATGTGAAGAATCGATCAATCTAACAACATCGTTAACCACTTTAAACTAACAACAAAGGTCTTTTTGTTACAAAAAACATTAAAGAGTCAGTTATAAATGCGCAAAAGATTCGCATAGGAATAGCAGTAAGACACGGTTTGTTTGGGCTTAATTCGACAACGAAAAGAGCGATGAGGTGCTTCAAATTGCAACCCGATTTTCAAGCTCGTAGCAAGTCCATCTTCTTCTTTCGTCCGTGGTTAATCATAGCATTTGTTAAATTATTGTTTTCGTATCAGTTCCTTATATACTTGAATAACAAATTATTCGCATTATTCTTTGATTCGTGGACTTGTCCCCAAATTAATGTGTAGGAATGTCCACATAAGGCAAATTCTTTTTCTATCTGTAACAGCGAAGGAACTGTAACTGTAACTACTTCAAAATTAAACTTCAATGTTTTCATCGTTCTCATAAATAAACGCTATCGTGGTATTAAAAAATTATAATCTTACTTGTTATGACTTCTGTTAGAGTAACCATATGATTTAGGTTAGTAACTTCAGTTATTTATTTGAAGGAAATATGTCTGTATCTTGTTTTGCGCCCCATGTTCAAGCGCAGTTAGAAGAAATAATTAAACGAGGGAAGATTGGAATCTGTCCCGGTTCCATTAAAATATTAAATCCATTGCCTTCGTGTCCAGCTTGGGTAAAAAATGCATTGTATGACCGATTTAAGTTAGTGATTCCTTATGGTGGTCACTGTGTAGATTGGTTCATTATATTTCAAGCCAGTTGTCCGGACAATCCTCCTGACTTTGTTTTCATGGAACCATTCGATCTTAATTTAGAAGATGTGCCAAGTTTAATAAATTGGGATGTAAAGAAAAGGGATTCGCTGTTAGTAGTTCTTAAAGAACTTCTACAACATTATCAAAAACAGCAAGCTGCTCGTTTAGAAAAATATTCACGTGTTCAATTTGAATACTCCACGCTCATACAACAAACGGATGTCAAAGAAGAGGACATTGAAGTGTCTATTGGGGAAGATAAGGAAGGGCCGATCAACTTTTTAATTCGCCTTGGGGTTGTGTTTTCTGGCTTGCCGTACATTTTCAAAAGTGAATCCGGTGAAGACACAGCTTTACTGCTTGTCTCTTTTAACGATCCAGAAGGTACGAAAATTACCCCGAAGTTATGCTTGCCACCAAAAATCGAGCATGCCTTAGGCTCTCCGATATCGTGGCGTATTCCAGCATTTTCAAGTGATGGATGTCTTATGGATTACGTCCCATTCGTTCAGGAGTCTCTTAAGAAAAGAGTTGATATGGTAGTCTACAGTTATGATAAGCGCAAAGAATATTTGTCTGCATTTTTAAATAATTTTGAAGGCTGCTATATTGAGTATGATAGAGATCTAGCTTTGAAAGCATCTTTTTTGTTGGAACAAAATGACTTTTATTTCATATTTCAAATTGATTTGCCTCAAAATTTCCCAATGAATAAGCCATCCTTTACATTTCGCTCAGTGTATCACTCATCTTTTGAAAAACCTATTTCTACTACAGTGATAAATTATCCTTACAGTCAAGCATGGTCATCAGAAGTTATGCTTGAAAAAGCAGTAGAATTCATACAAGATTATGCCATGATATTTCAGAGAAATTCTGTACAGAATGGATTATCTCCATGAACAATAAGACATGAATTTGAGACAATGTGTACATATATGTGTGGTTGAGTGCTCTGTAAATTCAACGATGTGAAAATAAATTAAGCATGAATATTTCGGGAAATGATAATTTTTTCTTATGAAACTTAAAAAAAAAAAATAAATAAATTGCATGACTTTTATTTCCAATAATATAAAATAATGAAGCTAATAAAATTTTTAACTTTGCCTAAAGTGTGGATGAGATTATTTGAAATTTACTATCACAAGCTGTCAATAGTAAACCATCTTGAAGGGAACATCTCTAAATTACTGAAACTTCATGAAGCAATAATTTCTGCCATATAATTTAACATTAACTCTCTAGTAAATGATCAAGATTTAACTTTTTAATTATTATTATTAGTAATATTAATTAAATACTTTATCTTTAATGATGCTTTATAAATATTTAATTCTTACAACTACTCAGTATGGAGTGAGCACACATAGCCAAAATTTGAATGAATAAGAAATACTTAATATACTACTCATTTAACTTCCTTGCAAAATAATTTTTTTCTTCTATTTTAACAGATCACTATAACTTTAACTCAATAATCATGTAAAGTTGTACACGTTAAATGGTTATAAATCGTTGTATAAATTTTAAAAATTTGTAATTTTATTCATAACAGCAATCGAGTTGCTGATTTTCAATTGATTTTTGACGGAACAGACGTGTTTTTTTTTCTTCGTTCAAAAGAAATCTTCAGCATTTTGGACAAATTTTTAAAAACATATATTTTCAGAAATACTTAGAACGTTTTACACAAAATGATTGTTTTAAAGCTATTAATTGAATACGCCTTTTAAATGCAGCGTTCGAAGTTTACAGGAAGACAAATTTCAGTTTTAAAATAAATTGCCTTTATTGATTTTCACAGTAAAATCTAGTGACTAATAAAAATAGAGTAAATTAAATTAGAAGAAGAAAACAAAATTTTGTATCAAATTGAAAATTTTTTTTACATAACTTTTTTTTTCAATTAAATTTAACATAAATGTATGTAAAATAAATATTTGCTTAAAATTATAGCTTGTTTGCTGCTGAAAACAAAAATCAAAAGGGAGGAAATTTTAAAAGATCTCAATTAAAGGGATTTTTGAATTTATAGGATCAAATTAGATGTGATCAGTGTACTTTGCTACTTTGAAATTTATTAGTGTAATTTCTTGCATATACAAGGTGTGTTCCATAAGTAATGCGACCAAATTCATAAAAAATGATTTATTGAACTTATTCGTACAGTTACCTAAAAATCTTCAAAGTAGCACCCTCCTGCATCGATACATTTCTGGAGGCGGTGTTTCCAGGCCTGGGAGGCCTTCTCCAGGATGGCCTTTAGAGCGGATGTAACATGGGCCTGGATGTTTTCAATTGTGTCCCAATGTTTCCCTTTCAGGACTCCTTTTAAGAGGGGAAACAAAAGAAAGTCTAGGGGAGTCAGGTCAGGCTGGGGAACCAATGGGGTGTGGGTCCTGGCCAAGAAATCGTTTCAACGAAGGCGCTGTGGCTCGGCACGTTGTTGTGATAAAGTTTCATCGCATCCTTGATGTCATTTCAACAGCGCGCAACCCTCCTTTTCAGCCTTTTGAGCACTTCCAGGTAAAAAGCTGTGTACATAGTAGTCCCGGTAGGTACGCCGTGTTACGTTAAGCTCAAAATGGGTTCACGAAAACATACGCCCTAACTCTCCAGCAGCTTGGAGCCGATTGAGAATTGGTGCGGTATGAAGCTAACAACCCCCTCCACCTAGCCCAGCCAGTTAGAGGGCGCTGCAGCATACAGTCGCATCTGGAAAAAAATGGTCGCATTACTTATGGAACGCACCTTGTATGCAAAAAAAATTTTAAATGTTGAAAATATTGCACCTTCAAGCTACATTAAAAACATATCTTGTTATCACTATTTGTTTTCAGGAATTTTAAGTTTTGGTAGGAAAATAAAATGTAAACAATATGCTTACCTATTGTGTTATGTTTCGTGTTTTCAGGGTGTATAATCATATCATTATGAACCCATTTCAGAACATTTAACTTCTTTGAACTTCATGAGAAGATAGATATTCATTTGAATCCAAGTTGCTAGCAACTAGCTGAAATGAATACTAATTATTAGATTTAGATGAGATGCAGGAACTTCCTGGTGTAGGCTTTTTGTGGAGAATGAAGATACTGTTAAGGCACCAAGGAAAGGTTCTTGTATGAAAAGAATTTATAGTCTAGATTTGGAAGTAGTGGTTATTTTTGGGGACTATGTAATGCACAAGGTACAGGAAATGTTTGTAGAAAGGAAAATTACATTTCCTGTACCCTGTGCATGAAGTTGCTAAATGTTGTTAGTTTTCTACACACACAGGTTACAGAAGATTTTTACTTGCAATGAAAGACCTGTTAATGTGAGCCTAGTTGTTTTTATGTGGTTTTTGTGGACTTGATGAGAAATAAAGGTAAAATGAGTTGTGGTTTTAATTTGAACAATTACAGGCCACCTTATGATGAAAAGATCAAGATGAGCTGAACTATGAAATTGGTAACACATCTATAAGGGTTTGTTCATCATGATGGAAGATTTCAAGTTTTCAGGCATTGTTTGGAATAGTTTTACTCTAGTAGGTGGTAAAAACTAATTATATGCAACAGACAATGAGGCAACAATATTATTTTGTAAAACTATTTATTTCTACCTATTACATAAAAATAAGAGATGTTTTTTAGGTCAATCGCTGTGGACCATTACATGTCCTTCCTGACAATAAGTAGATAGAATAATGTAACATGTCAACCTTTCTGCATAAACTTGATTTGTCTAATTTTGAGAACACTCCTTTCACAAGATTGAAACAGGCTATCAAGGTAAATGTTCATTACATTTTTCATTTAAGAAGAAGAGAGAGGGGTGTCACATTTCAGACTTGCCTGTGGTGGCATGGAGGTAAATTTCACCATGAGAATAGCAAATAGGAGTTAAAGTATAATTTACCTTATCTAAATAATATAAGCAACAATAAATAGACTGAATAATTTTGAAAAAAGGAAAACATGATTTGGGAACCTTACTATGCCTGCATCTACCACCATCATGAAGATCTTCAGAATTTATGTCATTTTACTTAGATTGCTATATCTTGCACTAGTTTTTCACCAAAAATTCTTAATGCTGCTTTGGTACCAATGGTGTCCCCATTTGAAATAAAACTATATCACTTAAAGTTTTCAAATAAGTTAATTCAATTAATTTATTCATTGCAAGCACTTTCTACATCTGAAAATTTTAAGCAAATTTAAGATTTAAAAAAAAAACTGTTGAAGTTATCTATGTATTTGCATATGGGGGACTGTCAAATAATGTTGTTACATGAATATTTTTTGTCATATGATTTGTCCTTTTCTTTAATTTTAGGAAATACAAGTGTTGTTGTATAAAACAAAACATATTATTTACATTTTATTTTTCAGGATAATATAATTTTTCTTCAAGATACAGAATGAATTCAAAACTTACTGGATATGATTTCTGGAATGATGTGGTAAAATGTCCACGTTTTGTTGCCGCTCCGATGGTGGATATGAGTGAATTATCTTTCCGAATGCTTTGTCGGAACTACAATGCACAACTTTGTTATTCTCCAATGCTACACAGCCAGCAATATCTTCAAGACTCACTCTACCGCCAAGATAATTTTTCAACTTGTGCAGATGATCGACCTCTCATAGTCCAGGTTTTCTTCAATTTTTTTGTTTATTATAAATTAGTGGATTTATATGGTGTATTGACCTTCAGTCATTTCATGATGGCTTTAAGTGTTTCTTTTTAATTTGTAGCTTTGAAACTTGTTATCAAAATATTAGGATAATACATTTTCAGTTATAAATTTAATGGTATAAACACCATTTTAAAGAGTCAAAATTTCCAAAGCTTTCTCCACTATAGGATCAAGTGCTAAATCATTGGAAGCCAAAAGCTCCATTTGAAATCTTTTCCACTCAAAAGTATGTATAAAAGAACCTTCAGCAAAAGTGAATGTTATTTTATCTATAAGTCCATTTCTTTTGCTTTGAAAACAGGTGTCTGAAAGGAGTTGTTGCCAAAAGCAGTGGTTACTTGCAGTGCAATGAATAATTTAAAGTCACTTGTTTATCATTAATGATTGGTTGACATATAATGATGATCCTAATTAGATCCAAAGCCTGTATCTGGTTGTCTGTTTTGTATTTAAGGCATAAATAAGGCAGTATACTCAGACATAAAATATGAAGGGGGATGTATTTTGATACTTAAAAATACATGCACACATGAATATTGTTAAATTGAAGGCAGTTTTGGAAATCGGAAATTATTCCATCAAACAAATTAACGATGCAAATCTTGGCAAGTTTAATGTATGAAGTTTGCAGGCAAGAATATTAAGTTATAGTTTAACAGAAATTTCTTTTTTAGTTTATAAAATATGGTTAAAAATTAATTATAGTAAGCTTCAAAATGAGCAATGTTTTCCCAAAAAAGTCTTGGGTTATTCTAGCATTATTTTTTTAAAAACTAATGGTGGATTTTTTAAAATTAAATATCAATAACTTGCAATATTTTAGAGAGTTGCTAACAATTAACTTCTTGTTATTCTTGTATATTATTTTTACTTTGCAATTCTTTTTTTTTTTTTTTTGGCTTAGTTTTGCGCCAATGATCCAGAAAGTTTTGTCAATGCTAGTTTAATGGTTTCATCCCAGTGTGATGGTGTTGATTTAAACTTAGGCTGTCCTCAAGCAATAGCCAGAAAAGGTAGTTATTTTTTTCTCATTCTGAGTAGTTTATAAAATCAAAACCTCAAACTAAGATATTTATATATTGTGTCTGGATTCTGGTAAAAGTCCCTGAGTAAATTTACTATTTTTTTGAGACCTAGACAAAAACAATATTTGGATCAGTTTAAAATATTGAATGTGATAAATATTTATTTTAATAATGTGCTAAATGTATGTCATCAATTTCATTTGCTCATGATGGATCTTTATTTTATTAACTAAATTTTTGTACAGGATTGTATGGAGCTTTTCTTCAGGACAATTGGGACTTGGTACATTCCATAATCAGAAAAGCAGCTGCAGATCTTCCTATCCCTGTGACTTGCAAAATGAGAATACTCCCTGGCGCTTTCAAGAACTCTGTTTATTTTGCAAAGTACTGAATTTGTATTTATTTAGTATTTCAAGTGCAGTGACCTTTTTTAAAAAAAAATCTTAAGGTTAATTTATATAACAATGTAATGGAACTTCTGTTGTTCTTTTCTAATATGTACTTACACATCAGTATGAGTTCTTCAGCTTTTTATTTTATTTCATTAAAAAAATATTTTATTAGCAAATAAACTTTCAATAGTAACTAAACATAGTCGAAATAACTTTTTATTAAAATTATTGTTGACTGCATTATTGTTTATTAGGGTTATACCAAACTTATTTCAAACATATTGTATCATATACATACATGTTAAGTTTCTTTGAAAAACAAATGAGGTTCTCACAATGAATGTCTGAAAATACAAAATGTATTTCATTTTGTTCCTCCCCCCCCCCCCCAATATATATTTTTTTATTTTACAGGATAAAATTTTAAAGTAGTTGTCAAATGAGGGATTTTGGCTTTTTAAAACCCACAATGTATTTATTTCTGTCAAATTGTATACAGTACAATTGCAATTTGCAATATAAGTTCAATGTACCTAAGTGAGGCACAATTCTTTATAAGTTTGTTGTTTTTAGAGTTAATTTGACCAGTTTTATAAATACAAATATGACACACATGATAAGGAATAATATTTAATTATCCAAACATATAAATAACATTATTTTGGGGTTTATTTAACCCTTTTAATGATAATTTCAGTTAAGAGAATTTTCTCTGAGCAAAGTGAAAGATTTCGGTTAGTTCAGTAAACGATTTGTAATAAAGTAATTAAGTAAATGCTTATCAATTCCATATTTTTTAAAATGTATATTGCACAGAAAATAACTTAAAAGTTAGATGTTGCTTAAAAAAAGAAAAAAGAATCTTATTACCAAAACCAAGAAGTGCAAAACAAGACTGATTTTAGCTCAAATACAATTAGTTTTTGAGAACTTCGCATAAAACTGACAAAATTGTTCTTGGAGCAAATACAAGTACAAATACAAAATTGACGACCAGCAACAGGCCCTGGGCCCAACTAGGCTGTCCTAGTCAATTTATCAATTCCCAATAAAGATCAATAACCCTATTAAAACTTTTTACCCCATTGCAAGTAACAGTTGCGTCTGATAAAGTATGCCAAGTGCCTACAATCATATTAAATAGTAATTTTTTCTAATATCAAGAGTATTGAATAAGTTAAAAAAGGACTTGTGCTTCTGCCTTCTGTGCACGAATGTAACCCATCCACACTGGGCACACTATCATATAAGGATAAAAAGGGTTAATGGTAATTATTCTTTTAATAAAAATAATTTAACTTTGTGCAAGTAAACAATAATAATAAAATTACACGTTAATTTAAAGCACAAATGAGCAATAAAATGCAGACATATGTTTCGGGATTGCTTGGAATCCCTTTTTCAATGCGACAGGGAGCTTCTAGATGCAAAACATCCAAATGAAGCATCCTTCATTTGGATGTTTTGCATCTAGAAGCTCCCTGTCGCATTGAAAAAGAGATTCCAAGCAATCCCGAAACATATGTCTGCATTTTATTGCTCATTTGTGCTTTAAATTAACGTGTAATTTTATTACTATTATTCTTTTAATACTGAACTTAGCTGTTTCATAGAAATTTTGAAATTTCCCCTGTAAAATAAAAAAAACAATATGATCATCACTTTTGGGCCATTTTTGTCACAATTAGGTCAGTTTAACATGAATGATATTCCTAATTGTGTCAATGCATTTAATGCATCTCAATAAATTTCCATTTTATTAATTTTCTGTTATCAGAATTTTGAAATATGTATAATAGTACATTATAATTAAATTATGTGTGTAGCATTCATGCTTAACGTTCTTCTTTTTTTTTTTTTTGACTTAATCACGATTGTCATTTAGCTTATGAATGAGTATTATTTAGGATGCATTTAGGGAATATTGAGGATGTTCATATTTGAAAGTTCTCCAACATGAAAACTTTAGTGTATTGGAAAATTTGGCATTATGTTCCTTCTGTCTGGAAGTGCATATGTTTCAGTTATATATCATTCTTGCAACAATATTTTCGGTAAAAGAACTTTGTCTCATTTAGGTGTCATTACATTTCGGCAGGTTGTTTTTCGTGATTTTATTTTTACGTTTTTTTTAGGGAACAAATTAAATTGTTATAAACTACTTAAGTTGCCAGTCCTTTTAGTAGATTATCCAGGATTTTTTTTTTTGGGGGGGGGGGGGAGGGGGGGAAGTGGGATACTGGTTTGGAACCTATTTTTTTTTAATTGTATTATTTGTAGCACATTTATTTTAAAGACATTTCAAAATGTTTTTTGCAGTTTGTTAGATATGACTAATGTATTTTTAAAAACATGATGATTTTCAAAACATACTCTAATATACCAGAATCCATATGTGTTCATTTTGTAACTTAAAAAGTTGGCTTTTTCATATTGAATATGTGATATTGTTTATAGATGTTTATGAATTTGTTGTTATGTGTAATGTTTATATGCTTGCATGCAGAATGTTGGAAAATGCTGGCTGCTCTGTACTAGCAGTTCATGGAAGAACTCGAGAACAAAAAGGTCATGCCACTGGCCTTGCTTCCTGGGATGCTGTTAAGGAAATAAAAGCACATGTCAGAATTCCGGTTATTTCCAATGGAAATATATTATCCTTTAATGACATAGAAAATTGTTTGAAATATACTGGTGCAGATGCTGTTATGTCAGCAGGTATACTTAAAATATCCCACATTAGTTCTATTCTTTAAATTAATTTAAATGCATTTTTAGAAATGAATGTTGTTCGAAATATTTTCCTGATTAAAACATACTTTTGTTGTAAATATTATTAAAAGGCATTATTATTCTCATTCATAAAATTTATTAATACAATATTAATCCCTTTTTGCTGTGTCCCTGCTATTTATTTGAAAAGCAGTTCAGCATTGCAGCATTCCATTCAGCATTTCATTCTCGGCCCTTATGTTACCAAACATTGTAAAATTGTGTTTCTCGAGCTCAATTTTTAAAAAGCTCTAGGGGAAGAGAAACAAAGTCGATTTTCCACCACAAACCCCTGACAAACATGCACAATAAGCCCACCCCTTCTTACTGAGGAAAGTTCCTTCGAGCGCAATTCTTGAAAAAGGAATTGAATCTGTAAAAATAGTATGATAAACTCTTTAACCAGTACTTAAATCAAGAGTGACCAGGCTGAATTAACATTTAATACAGAAAAAAATGATGATGTATTAGTTAATTGAATAGTTATTTTCAAGCAGAATGAATTTAGATGAATATGTTTAATAGGGCGGAGTGATTTTTCTTTTCTTTTAAAACTTTATTATGAAGTGTACAAGAGTTATACATTGTAGTAATATACCTGCATGAGAATATTAAATTTTTGGACTTGTATTTCCATCGACAGCAAAAGCATTAAAATACATCATAAAACAGAGAATTTCACTTTTTTTTGGTTTGAGTAGCAGGAATATATTATGTACCTTCTAGTATGAGATTTCATTATTCAGGTTATGTTAAATTTCATTAAATTAACAACTACATTCTATAAAATATATACTGTATAAAAGGGCAAACAGTTTTGAATTTCTTTAAATTTGGTATCATGGGCATGATATCAAAATACTATTTTATTCACAATAAACTTTGCATTTGTACTTTATATGTCTCTCTTAAATTATTACAAAAATTGTTGAAATTTGTTTATTTATTTATTTTTACATAAATTTTTCAAACATGCTGCTTTTTCTTTTTTTTGTAATTTTATAAAATTTTAACATCCTAATGGACAAACAAGATATATAAAAATTTGTAAAATTTTTGCAGGTAATATGTTACAAGGTAAACTTTTGCACTACCCCCAAGACAATTTCTATTTTTAAAAAAACCCTGCGCTTTTCCCTCCACCATAATGCATAATGTATGTGCTTTCAGTTTAAATTTGAGAAATTATTATGTATACTTAGTGGCACTGAGTTTTGAAGAGTAATGGGGCTGGTTAAGCACAAATGGGTAGAAAGATTGGAAATAGGGGTACATTGTAAAATTTAACCCTCATGAAAATGTTCCACGGGTATTTTAAATGAGAAACACTTGATGGAAACTGAAATTTTGCTGTATTAGAAGTTTTTCTCCAATAATAAATGAATGCAGGCAAAAAATGTACATAAAAAGTTATACACTATGATTTAATCGTGACATTTTGGTGTGTGCTCGAGCACTGCAGCAGCCCGAGAATGGGTGCCCATGATAATTAACAATTTCATAGAATTTGTTCACCAAATCTGACAAAGCACTAAAGACAAAGAAGAAAAAAAACACTTCTAGTAGTTCTTCTTTCTTTCTTCTTCAAATAAATCAGTTAAACTTGAGAGCATTTAGAAATGTATCGTTTAAAAATCAATCACTTTGAAACATGTTTTTATTGATAAATTTTCTTCACAAAAATGTTACCATTTCAATAATTCAGTTATGCTGCAATTATTTATTATTATTATTATTAACTTTAATATTTATGTATTTTTAATCCTTTAGAGGCTCTTCTTCACAACCCTGCTTTGTTTTCCGGACAAAACCCTCCAGTTTGGAAGATGATAGAGGAATACTTACAAAATGCTGAAAAGTACAACACACCTATTAGATACATCAGATGCCATTTGTTTAGGATTCTTTATTTATGGTAATTTTTTTCACTTATAAGGATCTTATCATTTTATTACTTGGCATGCAAGTAATATAAACTTGTAAATCAAATAAGTATTTTTCTCAAAAGTTTAACCAAAGCATAAACTAAATTGCCATAATTTTAAAGTAATTGAAATTGTCAGCTTTTGTTTATAATGGACATGCACTAGTGTCTCAATTAAGTAGGGAATGGATACGTACTCTCCTCACATGCTGAGGACCAGAATTAATAGGTAAAAATCTCGGAAAAGGTTGAAATGCAAAGTTCTGCTACTCACAGATAAGCTTACACATTGAGAAATAATAATTAAACAAATAGCAAGCATTTCTGTAAGCAATTCCAAAGGTTTATGACAACTTCAGTTATTGTATTATTGTTATTCGCACATAACCAGCTTTCATTGTCATTTTAATTTGAGGAGCCAACTCATAAATGACTCATCACCATGTATATTATTATAGATTGTTTTCCTAAACTGCGTGAAAGACAAAAGTTTCTTAAGCTTTCTGCAGTCTAATTATAAAAGGAAAAATATACTTCATCAAACTTATCAAGTGTGACTGCTTCAAGCTTGAATGTCCTTTTCAATGCCTCTACTGACTTGATAGTAACTAAAAACTATCTTAGCAGCTAAGTGCGTTTTGTCAGCTTTGAGTGTCATTTCTTGAATTTGTTATTTTTAATATTCTCTACATTTCTTCTATCCAGATCTATCCTCTCTTGATAATTAGAAGAAGATAGCATTTTCTCATTTATTTTTTCTGGGGGAAGAAAGGGGCGTTGAAATATAATGCATCATTCAAATGACAAAAATCAATGCAAAGACTGCATCTCAGGCATGCAGAGAGATTTATTCCCAATAAGAAAATTTCTTTTCCATTTTTACTTTTCTTTCTAAAGCTCTTCATTTCCCACATTTGCTTTTTCATTTCTCACTTCTTCTGCATAGTGCATTCAAAATTATCTTCTTGAGAGTGAAGCGGAGTGATTCATAACAGCCTCTACATGCAGGCCCATGATTTCAACATTTTCCGTGAGGGGAGTGGCTGGCAAGAGAAATATATTCAAAGCATATTATAAGTTGAAAAAACAACAAAATACACACACACACACACGTTTAAATACATTGTGCTTCTAAAAGTCAGGGGGAGGAGAATTTTTTTCATTCTGATTCCACAAATGGCGGGCCTGCTTGCATGTATATTTATTGAAGTACCAGGACTGCCAATATGGTTTAAAATGAAAGGTTAGTGGGACCCCAAATTTTTCTTGCATGCGCCCCTGTCTAAATAAAAGCAGTGGTTAAAAATGACTTCGTTTATTAATGGTCTACTGTTTCTGATGCTGCCTTTGCTTGAAAATTATGTTAAAGAAAATTGACAACATTTTAATTTTATCTGACTTTCACTATTTTAATTACAGGGGCTTAGATTTTCACGGCTGATGTTCATACCAAACATAATATTTTCCTTGCTTATAGGCCGTACTCCAACCAGATATTTCTGACTGACCTCTGCCTTGATTCTATTTTCACGCTAAAGAAGCCTGAAACATGTCAGCCAGAAATATCTTGGTTGGACCATGGCCTATAAGACCGGAAAATATTATGTTTGATATTTTAATTACATTTCTGTAATATTCATTATAATGTGAATACCATGTATATTCTTTTTTTTCCTGTACTGCCTTGTGAAATATATATATATATCTTTTATATTTCTAGCATTCATCAAGATGATAAACTGCAGAAAATATTAGCGGAAGGATCAACATTGACCGATTTTTACTCTGTCCTCGACATATTGAAACAGTTTCCCCAAAAACATAATGATAAACATACTGAGTCTTCCACCGATAACGACAACAATACTGAATATTTAAGCAATTGCAGTTCTCCCAAGTCAGAAAACACTGGTAGTAGAATTATGATTTCTAAAAGTGAACCACAATTAAAGAAAGAGAGTAATTCTATTGATAATTATAATATTCAGCATTTGTTTGAAAACTCTACTACTGATGCTGAAAATGACAACCAAAGGCTACTGGAATATAATGAAAATAAAATGAAAACATCTTGTCAGAATACTGCACTAGAGATACATTCTATGCCTATTTGGTTATGCCATTCAAGACCACGTATATTAGATAGTGGGTAAGCATATTTGTCATAATTGTTTTGCATTTTTACACCATATATTTATTTTTACTGTTGTTTATATTTGTAACTTTATTTTTATTGTTATAATAATCGTTATTTTCAATTAGTGTATAAAAGTACTATGTAAAAATGGTTTTTTAAATGTTTCATGCCAGCTATAAAACAAGGTAACACAACATTGCTGAATCACTGATAAATTAAGCAATACTGGTTTATTTCTGCTTTCTATGTTTCCAAAAGTCAGCATGCTAAATTATTTATTTTCTGATTGACTTCTAGTTAGGTTTCCTTCTTGTTTTTTTTCTGAAAATTATCCTAAAACCAAAAATGTCACATAATGTTCTAACCCCCCACCTTCTATTCTTTCTTTCTTAGTTTTTGAAAAAACGCATATTTGTAAATTTTCAATTTGTTGTTGTTGGGAACATTCATGTTGTTTTATTTAAGTAATGTATACATCAGCATGCTGTTTGCATAATTTCTAATTGCATTTTCTCGTTTTCATTTTAAAAAGATAAAGGGTTATACCGTATAACGTTGATTATCTGAGTGTTTATCCACCAAAACATTGGTTAGCCAAAAACATTCTGCTCAGTAAATTCAAATTTGAGCGCCATGTAGGTTGTAGAAATTCTGCTAGCAGATGTGTCAAGGTAGACGGGTTTCTGTATTATTTGTAAGACATACGTAGCTCATATTGCTGCTATGTATGATACTGCAGCAATTTTTCCTCTTGAGTGATCGATTATCCAAAAAACATCTATCCAAAGAATACAACCCCCATTTTTGTTGGATACGCAATGTGGTTTATTATTGTATAAAAAATGTATAAACGAATGTATGTATTGTGTAATTACTTAAATACTTGTATTTGTTTTTTATTTAGGAAAACAAGAGGCTGTTACAGCAAATACTTTAATAATTCACCTACAAGAGATGCTGCTGAAATTTCAGAATTAGGCCTATCTGTGAGTATTTAAATTGTGAAATTTCAGCTATAGTATATTTTATTCTTTATCGTTAACCAGTATAAAGAATTCAGTAAAAAGAAATTCATGTTAAGAAAGCACAAGTCAGCATTAAAATGCAGACACATGTTTCAGGATTGCTTGGAATCCCTTGTTCGATGCAATAGTGGAGCTTCTAGATGCAAAAACATCCAAATGAAGCCATCTAGAAGTTCCACTATTGCATTGAAAAAAGGATTTCAAGCAATCCTGAAACATATGTCTGTGTTTTAATGCTGACCTGTGCTTTCTTAATGTGAAATTATTTTTTATTACAGTTTACTTAGCACAAAGTTAATTTATTATTTTAATGCTACTTTTAATCTTGAAATTATTTTGCAAATTTTGTGGCAGAATGAAGAGGTAGTTTAAAAGCTAACTAACCTTCATTGCTAAACTAAAGAACAAGGTCATTCTTTTTTTCTAAGAACACAATTATGAGCCAAATTGGAAAATTTGTATGTATTCCAAACACTCAGATTTTTTTCCAGCATTTAAAAGCTGATCAGAAAATAAAGAATTTGAAGTAGGGGAGACCTTCATTCCAGAAGCTTTTGAGCACCTTAAGGGTTTTATTGACACTTCCAATTGGCATTTTTTGAATGAATGGCTGATTAAATATGAAAATGAATTGAAGGTTAAAAATATTTGTTGTTAATGTAAGATTTTGGACCATGTCAGTTGAAGAATGTGAAATCTGTATTGAAAGGACACCTGGTTCATCCTTCAGCCTTGCTAAAACAGTTTAAATTAATTCTTTTTGCAGTACGACTCTGGTGTAATTTAAAATATTCTTTTCATTGTCACACCAGACCGTATCATCACTTTCGCAATTTGCAAGCTCCATGTGTGTGCGAAATGGAGTTATCAGATTATGTGTTGACAAAAAACAAATGCTGCAACAGATGTTCAACCTGAGAGGAATGTTAAGCCTTTCATCCATAAAGCCTAATGTTAAGTACACTGCTTTACAATTGCTAAGGAATAACTGCTTTATGCAAAGTAGCGTTCCCGACAGCCAACCAATAATAGTAACATGAAGTTCAGAGGGTGTGGCACAGTAGAACCCAGTATCTGTATAAGAGGCAGGGCACACAAGCTCTTCATTGATGCGAGAATTTATGTTGTTACGTGTTTGACCAAAACAGCACCAAATGTTGTTGAAATTATTTCTGTGAAATTCAATGTGGTGTTGCAATAATCAAGTGCATAATGTCTGAAAAACATCATTTGAGAGCTTACGATCGTGGACGAGCAATTGGACGGCTGCAAGCAGGTCAAAGTGTCACCACTGTAGCCACAGCAATGGGAGTGTCAAAAAGTCATCTCGCGATTAAAAAGGGCTGCTTAGGGTGGAAATGTTATGCGAAAGCATGCCGGTGGTCGTGGTAGAAATACCACACCTCAAGAAGATCGATTTGTATCCCTAGTGGCGAAAAGGAACAGAAATGCCACTCCAAGCCAGATAGCTGCAAACCTTGCAGCAGCTACCGGTACACATATTTCTGCCAGAACCATCTCACGATGATTGAATGCAGTTGGTCTGTATGCACGGAAGCCTGTTCGATGCACCACGCTTCAACAACGTCATCGTAGAGGAAGATTACCTTGGTGTAAGGAACACATTGGTTGGAGTCGCCAACAGTGGTCCAGAGTGATGTTCTTCGATGAATCCCGTTTAACTGTGATGAGTGATTCTGGCCACTAGTTAGTGTGGAGAGAGAGAGGAACACGTTATGCACAGCAGTATGTTCATTAACGTGATCATTATGGCCCAGGTGTGCTGGTGTGGGTAGACATCCCACAGTGGCTGAATATTGCTTCACATCTTTGAGCGAGGCAGCGTAACATCGCAGCGGTATTGCGCAGAGATTATTCTGGATTATGTTCGTCTTTTTAGGGGTGCGGTAGGACCAAACTTTCTGTTTATGGATGACAACGGGAGACCACAGAGAAGTGCTAAAGTATCGGACACACTAGAGGGTGAAGATATTGTCCGTATGCAATGGCCTGCTAACTCCCCGGACCTAAATCCTATAGAGCATGCTTGGGATGCCCTTAGCAGGCATGTTTCACGAAGAACACCCCCTCCCCGAAATGTGCAAAAACTGGAAACCACCTTGAGAGAAGAGTGGGACAATATCCCCCAAGTACTCCTCGATAGTTTAATGGAAAGTATGCATAAGAGATGCGAAATGTGTATTAGTGTCCGAGGTAATCACACATCGTACTGAGGTACACTTATCTGTTCCATTTTGGCAAGAAGACCCATTTTTCGAGGCTGTTTGGAAAGCAACCAAGAGCCATCTTTTTTGTTTTTAATTTTCTTATTTTTCGATGTGGCGATATCCGTACCATTTTGCATAATAATGAGTGCATACTGTCTCTACTAAATATGTACTCAGTTTCATTTCTGCAATCAATGTATATTATTAATTTTTCCGAAAAATGCAACTGTTCCTTAGCAATTGTCAAGCAGTGTACATCTGAAATAATAAAAATCAGTGCTATTCATTCATTAAAATTTTATTTTTAAAACCTTGTTTGAGTACAATATTTGAAGTTAATAATTTTTGCCACAACTGTAATTTTTAGAATTACTTCTTGAAGCCAATAAATATTAATTGATTCAATTATCATATTTATTGCAAATTATTCAATTCCCAAATATTTCATTAATACCATACTATTGAGAAAAATAGGGGTTCCACAGTGGAAGTGGACCTTTAAAAGGGTTCCATTCATCAAAAAAATTAAGAACTGCTGGTGTAGACTGTAGACAACATACCATTCAATCTTTACTTTTGTAATGTTCTATATAAATAATGAAAATTTTTCTGAAATATGAAATTAGTGAAAAAATCAATTGAAATGAAAATTTGTAATGTAATAGGAATTTACCAAGTAAAAATTCATTTTCCTTTTTCTTTCTTTTTCAATGCATTCTCAGAAAAAGAAACTTAGAAAGACCCTCTATCATGAAAAAGTTATTGCTGCCAAGAAGATAAAAAGAAAGGCTCAAAAACTGAGAAGAAAACAGCGGATAGCTGAAGAAAAGTCAGCTAAAAATGAAGATGTTGAAAGTAACTTAGGTATACTAAGAAAATTCTAGTTCTCAGAATTACAGCTTTAATTATGATATTGTGTTTATTTTGATGGTTCTCTTCAGCTATTTACAAATAACATCAAGTATTCAGATCATAATTATTCATAAGTATGTTATGCTTTTGATTTATATAAGACAGAAAAATTTAAACTCAGTGGCGAGACAGCCCATGGGAGCCAAGGCCTGCTGTGCCTTCCCAGCTTATGTCAGACAGAAAGGTTGGTGGACATTCATAAATGCAAAACCACTCCTTAACAGACACGTGTAAATTCCCAAGCACCGTAGTGTTGAGGCTATCGTATTTAAAGCTCCATCCCCCCCCCCCCCCCCGTAGGTGTCCTTAAATATACATAAGAACTCCTCCATTCAAATGCATGTCCTAGCATTTGAGAACATTTAGAGCAATTTAAGGAATGTAAAGATGTTTGGTGAAAAGTCGATTGGTAAAAAGCATGTTTAATAACTAAGCAATCACCCCTTGTTCTTTCAGAGACTGACTAATTTCATCATATTGAAAAACATTACAAAGGTTTTCCAAGGCCAATATGGCTGTCTGAAAACTTTTCAATCCCAGAATTGTTGCTTGTACTGCTATCTGTGAAAAATTAGAGGAAATGAAAACTTATCCATATTTGCAGGGAATGTGTGAAAACCAAGCCTAATTAGCATTATCCAATCAAAAGTAATCAAACGGTTTGTGATATGCAAATCTATGCGTTATGTCATCCAAGGGTGAATCAAGCGCTTTGCGCAAACTGAATATTTGAGTGAATTTCTGCAATATAGCGTTTGATTTCAGTGTGTAGGGACTGAAAGCGGTTTGTTATGGCTTCGAAGTATCATTTGGAAGAATCTGTAAAGTGGCGAATTATCGGCCGTTTAGAAGCAGGGCAGTCAATCACGGAAACAGCCACATGTCTGAATATTTCAAGACAGACAGTCTCTAAGCTATGGAAACAGTTTAAAAATGAGGGAACTGTTGTAAGGAGGCCTGGACAAGGTCAGAAACGAATGACAACTGCTTCTGAAGATCGGTATCTGGCATTAACTGCCCGTCGTAACAGAAAGGCTACTGCTCGCCAGTTAAGTTCAGAGCTTGCAGCCGCCACTGGAACTGTTGCATCACGGCAAACAATATACAGAAGGCTTAATGAAAAAGGCCTTTATGCCAGACAGCCAAGGGTATGTGTTTTACTGTCTTTACAGAAAAAGAGGGATTGCTTTAATTGGTGTAAAGAACATCAAAACTGGACTGAACATCAATGGTCCCATGTTCTCTTTACTGATGAGTTGCGGTTTAGTTTAACAGGTGATTCTAAACGTGTTTACATCTGGAGGGAGTCAGGAACACAAAATGATCCCTCGAACATTGTGGAACGTGACCGTTTCGGTAATGGAGGTGTGATGGTACAGGGTGGAATAATGATCGATGGACGTACGCCCCTACACATGTTCAGCAGCGGATCTGTGACAGGCCAGATATATCGGGATGAGGTCTTAGATCCTTATGTAAGACTTTTCAGGGGGGCATATGGACCTGACTTTTTATTTATGGATGATAATGCCTGTCCACATCGAGCAGCCCTCGTTGATGAATTCCTTGAAAGTGAAGACATTAAGTGAATACCTTGGCCACCAAACTCTCCTGACCGTAACCCGATAGAGAACTTATGGGACTACCTTGGAAGAGCCATTGCACGTAGACATCCTCCTCCTAGAGATGTAAATGCTCTGAAGACGGCATTGCTGGAAGAGTGGAGTTTAATTCCCCAAACTGTGATTAACAACGTTATTTCCAGCCTTAAAACACGTTGTGATATGTGTGTACAAGTCAGGGGAGATCATATTCCATATTAAATTCGTAAGACTTAATTCTTTTTCTGAATCATTCCTTTTTTCCTTAACTCTCTTTGTCACACTTTATTACCATTTTTATTGTTTCATGCTACAATTTTATATCATATGAGGTGATCTTCAATTTTTTCTTTTGCATTTATGTGTCATAATGATATGTATCATTCCATGAAAATTCATTAAATTATAAGTCATAGTCTCTGAGAAATCCATGAATTTATGCATGTAAACATAATTTTGGACATGAGTGTATATAAAGGGTGTCCCAAAATTAACGCAAGATTTGAATTTGATAGAAAACACAGAAATTTAATTCAGAATTATAATTTCTTTTTTGATTCATGATGTACACAGATTAGGGTTATGTATGGAAGAGAATGTCAGGCAAATGGCCCCCACAGCTTTGCTGGAACAAGCGCACTATTTTGATGAAATTTTTTCGCCTATACAGCGCTCAGTTCCCCCCTTCAATGCTTGTGTGGTTGTGGGGTTGTTGACATAAACCTTAGACTTCTGAAAACTCTAAAGAAAAAATTCTAACGGCGTTAAATCGCATGATCTGGGCAGCCAATTCTGATCACCAAAACGCAAAAGTACACAACCAGGAAATGGCTCTCGCAGTAATTGGATTGTTTCTCGAGCTGTATAGCATGTGGCACCGTCTTGTTGGAACCACATGTCGTCAACATCCATATCTTCCAATTCAGGCAGAAAAATGTGGTTAGGGTCATTGCATAGTAACGGACGTTACATTTACACAGCATTTTTCAACTTCAATGAGCTTTCTAACAAACTTGCTGGGTATTTTTTAGGTTTTTGAATTTTGGCTAATAAAAGTACATGTGTTCTAAGTGCGCAAAAACATTTTTTTGAAGATATATATGTATTTGCTGTCTGTTAAAAAAAATTCTGAAATTTCGTTACGTGTGTTACTTTTCAGGTAACACACGCTGCTTGGATGTTTTGTGCTGAAAGACTTGTTGAAGGATGGCCCAATTGTTTAAGATCACTAATTGATCCAGTCTCCCTGAATTTTTCAATCACTCTCTTCACAGTTGATGAGCTTAAAACAATATTCCGACCATATTCAGTACGAAATTTGCAAACTGTTGCTGCAAAACTTTCGTTACTTTTGAAAAATTGTTCAACTATGAAAACGTTTTGCTCTTTCGTGTAGTGCTCCATTTTTCATAACCCTGAACTGTCTTTTGATACCCTGAAATTTTTCCCGCCAAAAACCTTCAACCGCGCAAATGGCGTCAAATTCAAATCTTGCAATAATTTTGGGACACCCTTTTATATACATATATATATATATATATATATATTGACATCTATCCAACGTTAAAGTCCTGTAACGGTGATTCTAATTAAGAAATAAATAATTCAAAATATGCTCAGATCAAGCAATTATAACTATAGAAATTTTTAACCAAGCATTCAAGTAAATTACAATAATAATAATTAAAAAAATGCTTTGAATTTCTCTTAAAGTCTTAAATCTTATTTTTAATGTATAATAACAAAAACTTCTGTCTTGGGAGTTCCTTTTTTCACCTTCTTTTTAGTAGAAAACATTGCTTTGAAAAATTCTTATTTTGTTATCATTTTTTTTCTTGGTAGTTGCTTCCCTTTATTAATTAATTTTTTTATTGTATATATAATACATTTTAAAGATTTCTTAGCTAACTAAGTACACTTTCTTTCAGAAAAAGTAAAAATTACCAAAAAACAATGCAAAATCCTAATAAAAGAAAGATTATTGAAAGCTCAAGGTACTGCTCCCAAAGTTTGCATTAATCTGAATTTTGCATCTGTAATGGAAACAAAGGTAAGAAAAATATTTCTAGGTTTTTAAAAAATCCAAAGCTAAAATTTACTGTTTTAGCTGTTGTTAGTATCTAAAATGATCATTTCATCAGTAAACTTCCGAATTTTTATTTTTACATTTTTCAAATAATGTCACTTAAAATAACCCAAGTTCTTTTTTTTCTTTTTATTTTTGAATATTCTTTTATTCTTAAAATAAATAAGCAACGTCTTAACTTGATAAATTTTATTGATACTTTTCACCTGATAAAGACTTAAAAGAAAATAAGTAAATAAATAAAACAATACCAGACAATTTAATTAGTAACGAGATGATGAAATCAACCTTATTAAAGTACAAGTTAAAGAAAAAAATTCATGCATATATTTTGAGGTTACAAGAAAACCCCTTTTTAATACAGATTTTTTTTAAAAACTTATCTCACTAAGTTGCATTCACGATGAAACTCAGAGGGATGGAATAAATGATTTCTATATGAAATCTACCATCTTAGCACATTAATCAATTGCAGAAGAATTAGCAGAACGGATATACCAATCAAAATCATGGGAAAAAGAACTTCAATAGGTTCCAAAATTGGGATTATGATAGTAGATAAATGTGACAAAGTGTCACACAGCTGAGTTCCAATTAGACAATTGGTACTCTGCTGTTTATCATTTAAGGGTTTAACTCAAATTAACCAAACTTCCAATTATCAAAACACCCTCTCTTTTTCCCTTATTTTTTTTTTATTCCTCTCAATGTTTTACAATTAAATTAAATTAGAGCACAAAAACAAAATTAGTATACATCAAATCAAAAACATTCCCTCGATCAGTGTTATATTATTGTTGGAAGCAGTAACAAGAGAATAAGTGCTTGGCAAATGGGGCTTAAATCAAGGTCAAGAATATGGAATTCTTGTTTTTTGTAAACACTTTTGCCCTGGAATGCTTTCCACCCTTCACAGAAGATTCTTCGTTTGGCCCCCTCCATAATGGAATTTTTTATTGTGTGACAGGCTTCTTGGAAAAGCAATCCTGCAATCCACAGTCTACTTCATTTCATTTTGAAAATTGTATGGGAAGCAAAAAAAGATTGTTCTTTGGTTAGGGGAAAAAGTAAAATATTGAAGATGAAGAGTTATAAAACTATACATTGGCTGCATGAAGAAGTGATCATCCATAAAATTTATGTTTCAACCATTTTGGTACAGTTATTGACATCCCTTAAAAAATCCTTTTGCTTATCCGAACTTGCTCCTGTCCCAACAAGTTATTAGTATAATCAGCACTTTACTTTGATTATTAAATCTAACCAGGAAAGAATGCACAAATTGAGTGACATAAAAAAATATGTTTTTATACTTTATTTACTTATTTATTTTTTGAACATTACATGAAACTTTTGTTACATCCTGTTTATTATTTTTTGTAGGATCTTGGTCGTTTATCATCGCAGTTGCGCAGATTATATGGATCCAATAGACAGAGTCAAACGCCTCTACATTTATTTTTCTGTGCTTTAAATCCATCAGATGAATTGTACCAAATTTGCATTGCAAAAAATGATGGATTTGCTTCTTATGTGGTATGGAGAATCTAAAGTTTTTATTTCCTTTCTTGTTCTTTTTTTTACCTTTTCAAAAATAATTCTCGATTAAACTTTATTGAAATTACTTATCTAAATATTTTGACGAATAAGTTGATAAATATTAGACCTCTTGCATGTAAATAAAAATTTTATAGGTAAGAACAAACAATGTTAGATCAATATTCTCCTCAAGGAAAATTGAGTTTTTTAATTCATTTATTTACTTAGAAATTTTTTTCCTAATACATGTCTATTTTAATTTTCTTGACCTTCCAACATTTTCATGAGGGGATTGCCTAGTTTTAGGTTTTGTCACATACCAGATGCTGTGCACTGCCAATACATTTTGAATAATCTTCCTAGATCGTTTTGCAGGGATGGAAATTGATAAAACTTAATTTTTGGAGTTATTAAGAAATAATCAAATTAAAGGAGATATATATGTATATATATATATCGTTAGAAATATTTTGTTTATTGTATTTTACTAATCAGTTGTAGCATTTTTTATATTTTCAGTGAAAATTAAAAATGCTTTTAGTTTTAACTAATATGTTTTAAAACATTACCTAAAATCTTAAAATAAATAAACCCTTATGCATTCATCATAACAAGCATATGGCTTTTTTATGCATCATATTCTATTATCAAAATCTATTCAAAGTCAATAATTTTAAGTTATCCCAAATGTGCTTAATATTTATTGATTTTTTTTCTAGGAAAGTAGGGAATGCTTTAGCATTCAATTTCATTCAATAAAGTCATTATTCTGTGATCTTAGAAATTAATAAAATCATAACACAAACTGACCGTTCTATTTTTTGCACCTCATTCCTAAAACTTAAGAAATGCATTATACTTCAGAAATTATGTTTTTACTGTATTTTATTTTTCATGTTGTGACTTCATTTCACTTAATATTTACACACACATATATATAAAAGGTATTTTCCAAATATGAAATAGGTTGAAATGACAGGCAAATCTCCAGAAGAACTGTTTAAAATAGAAGATTTGGTCTACTTATCTCCGGATTCAGAAAATGTCTTAGAAGGCTTGGATATGGATAAAATCTATGTAATTGGAGGAATTGTTGATGGAACTGTGAAAAAGGTGAGAATACTTGGTGATTTCTATATAAGTTCTTTTTAGTAATCCCCAACCCATATAAAGTAGTACCGTACAGTCCCAAAAACTCAGCATTTGATTACCCTGTTCGATTATCGCCTAACTCGATCATACACTGGCAAGGCAGGAGAAACCAGCGTGAAGACCCGCTTGAGGTCCCACATTTTTGTATACTCAGTTTTTGCTAAGTCATGTCATTGATTTTCATTACACAGCTTTATGCCATCATAATTTCTTCTCCTGAGGTTTGTCTTATCTAAAAAATTACTGTACACTGTATTTTCATTAATTTTCATTTTGAAGTAATAAAGCCCAATGCCTTCATAAAGTGTGTACTTTCCCTTTGAACTTGAGAAGTAGTTTATTTTCTGTTTCTCAAGCACAAGCGATATATACAATCGCAATACTGTATTTTATGAGGGAACACTTGTACTTATTTTTTAACCCAATTCTTGATAGCTGGCATTTTCAAACAAGGCAATCCCCTGGTCCATATTAGACCAAATTTTCAGGACTCTACTGAAGTAACCAGACTTAATAGCAAAATTTTAAAATCAGAAAGTGTTTTATGTTTTATTTCTTTCACTATGCACTGTTGGTTTTCCATCTTGTAATGATGCCAACATTGTTGCTTAGGTATTAAGAACAGTTTCATTTCTCACATTTTACTCTTATTTTCAAGTTCAGTTTTTATTTTACGAATATTATTTTTTTAATATGCTTTAATTTCCTCAGGTTGCTTACCCCCACCTGTTTCAAAATGTAATAAGGTGGAAATATTTTACTTTTCATCATATTTAAAATAAGAACTTTTGTTTTTCCACCCAACAGTGTACACGTACACATGCATGTATGTACGGATTGTCCATTAATTAATCTCATTGTAAATTAAGCTTAATCATAGCTTCCCTCCCAGATGTCAAATAAAGTATTCAATATGAGTTTATTTTTATGTTTCAGGGCGTCAGTCTGAGTCATGCTAAGAATTTCAATATCCAAACAGCTCGTCTGCCTATTCATGAGTATCTAGTGAAGTGTTCTCCAAATCCTGGAACAACTGTTTTGACAGTCAATCAAGGTAAGCAGTTGACCCCATTCTCTACTCAAATATCCCTTTTTAGCCTACATTCCCGTAAAAGTTTTTAAAAATTAATAAAGCATGAAAGGCTTAATACATCCTGAAAATATCTTGAAAAATAAAGGAAAGTCAAAAATAAGTGAATAATTAAATAAAGATTGAAAAATAAAAAAATTGAAAGTAGGGTTTTGAGATGGGAAAATTGTGTGTTTGTCCGTCCGTCCCCCCTAATAACTTTTGAAGGAATTGTCCGATTTGTAAGATTTTTTTTTCATTCGGAAGATCTGGGCAAGGACATCTCATTTCCATATTTTACTTTTTGATTTGAACGAGTTAGCGTTCAATTTTGAACAGTTCAAAAAATCTTAACATTAGCGCCTATAGGCAAAAATGAATCAAACAATGTAAACTCTGGACACCAGATCCAAGTTCCTATGAACAAGCTTATTGGAAGAAGCTCTCAGCGTAAAATATTTTTTGATTTGATCAACTTTTGTTCACTTTTGAACAGTTCAAAAAAATAACATAGTGCCTATGGGGAAATTTCAATCCTATCTAAATCCTGGTCTAACAAACCGATTTGCTTGGAACAAACTTTATCGGAAAGCTCTTATGACTTAGGAGATGCACAGATAGGAAATTCATCCAGAACTATCGAACCTATGTTGCTATGAAATTTTTTTATCAGATTTTCAAGGATATTTTCGAATGAATGAATGCTTAAATGAATGAGTGAAGGAATGAATGAATAAATGAGTGAATAAATGGGTGAATTAATCAAAAAATAAATAAATGAGAGAATGAATACACGAATGAGTGAATAAAAAAATGAATGAATGAGTGAATGAATATGTATTAGCCATTGAAAAAGGTATATTTAAAGTAATTAAGAACTTAATCTAAGCAAGAAATAGAGAGAGAGAGAGATAGCTAGATTATGAATTTTGAATTTGGCGTATACGGGAACGTAGGCTCGTATAGCTCTAGGCGGAACTTCTTGTTCTTTTTGTGATTGCTCTTTATTTTGCTCTAGAAAATAACCACTCTAGAACTTTCTCAAGCTTTGTATTTTTGAAGTTTTTAATTAAAAATATCACTAAGAGAGCTTTATGTATTTATTAATGTTATATATGTTAAAATACATAAATTAATCAATAAATGTATTTTAACATATATTGATTAATTTTTTAATTCATGTTGATTATTTACCTATTGATGTACTAGATTTATGTATAGCTATGATAAGTGTAACCAACATTATCAACAAATAAACGTAATTATTCTATGTTTTTAGAAAATTTGCATTATTATTGAAATTATATAGATAGAAAATAAAAGTGTTTATCCTCATCCAGAGTTTAAAATCAAGTTCAGGATATTTTGTGTAGGAATCAATAAACGGGCAACAGAATTGGTAGCATACTTTTAATGCCCGTGTCAGGTATTTTGAAGAATCATTGAGTATAGATATGCAAAGATTTTGCTGAAATAGCCATTAAGTGAAAATTATAAAACACATTTCATGAACTCTTCCCTTGTTTTTGGCATGCAAAAGTTCTGAAAAGGTTGCAAAATGTCGGGAAATTTCCCTTTTGAAATTCTGTTGGCACCCTGATATTATTTTCAGCAATTTCAAGTAAATAATAGATTTCAGCTTTTGTCATTTTACACAAAAAAATGGCAGTATGTAAATCAATAATCTAAAACTTGTATATTTCTGACAAGAAAAAAATTGCGTAAAAAATGTTGAATTGTGCTGAAAATGAACTTAAAACATTTATTGTTTTCTTTATTTTCCTGCAGTCATATATATATATAACTAAACATCTCGCCATACATATGTTGATAGAGAATTTAAGCAAGAACTTTGTACCTAAATGGATCCCCTGATAGCCGATTTCAAAATGATTTGAATGCATTCTATTTGATTTTCTGACATGAAAGTAACTTTTCAATGGATGGAAATGTTCCCCCACCCCTCTTCCTTGGTTGAAAATACTAAAAACCAGAATGTGATTAATAATCAAATTACTCAAAATTAACCTCTAATTTTTCATAAAGTTCCTAGAATTGAGTATACAGTGGAACCCCGCCATTCGTCTGCCTCTCTACTCGTACAACTCGTTATTCGTCGAACTTGTTTGAGTAAAAATTAACTCGTAATTCATACGATTGCCCTGTGATTCGAACGGCGCCGGGGTCCAGAGTTGCCAGTTTCACTTTTTTAGAGGAAAAAAAATCGAGAAATTGTTTCTTTTGAACTCCTCTGATAATAATTTGTTTGGCGTTTTGGATTTTTTTAAATCTTAATACTTCTGAGATTTTACTAACAATTTTAACTTACTAAGGGGAGCAGAAAGAGGAAGTGGTTAAAGAACTCTCTTCCGAGGAGAAAAGTAGTAAAGAAAGCATTAAGAAAAAGCTTTTCAGAAATTAAAGAGCTGTGTTACCACTGGGAGAAAACACACAGAGTGGTGCAAAATCGGCATCCTAACAATGCTGTGGTCATCAGGAGCATCAACTTATTCAATGACAATGCACAAATTGACAATTTTTGAAAAATTCTGAAAAATCGTCAAAGACAGACAGCTTTGGACAGATTTTCAGAGAAAGAAACCCAATATTCTACTAGTGCAAAAAGACATAAAAAAGAAAGAACAACAACAAAGAGGGAGAAAACACCTGGAGGGATGTTATCTAATGCTTTTATGGAAGGTGACTTCCCTTCCAAACAGCAACATCAACATTTCTGTTCCTCCGCTCAACATTCCACTTATGCCATCAGCTCACCTCAGTACCATTAAAGTACAGTTAAATTTTTATTCACATATAATTTCATGTACAGTACTGTACATTTGTTTTTCATAGGTTTAAATGAGCAACCGTCTGTAGGTCTGGAACGGATTAATCCAATTTACACTGTATCTTACATGAAAAAATACTTCACCATTTGTACAAATTTCCATTCGAACTGCCTCCTGGAATGAATAGCGAGGCTCCACTGTAATTGTTAGATTAATTTCATTATTTTTATTCAATTGAAAATTTTAAAATTGGTTTTTTGATAAAATACTAGCTTCCTTTCTTTCCGCCCAGTATTTGATGTTCTTCTGAAGTACTATGAAACAAGAAACTGGAGTTTGGCTCTAACTAACAATGTTCCTCGTAGAAAAGGCTTCTGTGCTCCTGAATTAGTTGAAGATTTAATTTCTTCAATAAACAATGTGAAAGACTTGGTTTTACGTTCAGAAAAATTAAAATGTGATAGCTGACAAAAGTTTAAACTGTAGTTTTTAAATGTATAATTACTATAAAATGTATATGTAATATTTTCTATAAATATCATTTGATTCAATGTTTCACATTTATTGTTTTATCATTAATTTAAGCTAAAGGTATCAACAACATTCATTACTTTAAGTCAAAGGTATTACATTTCCTCGAAATTACTCGCTCCCCCCTCGAAATTGGGAAGATTGTCTAAAATTTGACTAATTCTTCTTTTAGAACAGTAAAATTAGCTTACTCATCCCAAAGACCCCTCACCCCCGAAATTTGGGTCTAGACACGCCACTATACTTTATTAATTTTGCATACTTCAAACATCTTCAAATGTTCCCCTCATAGCAGGAAAATGTCTCTAAATATTAATAATGTGTAAACTTGAGAGTGCTCAAGGATAAATATATCATTGAGAGTGCTCAAGGATAAATATATCATTGAGAGTGCTCAATGATATATTTAAGATTGTAATTTACAATGTCTAAAAATTTATACCTTTGATTTCTGGAATTAAAATTTTAATTTGATTGTTTTTTTTTTTTAATTCTTCCTCTGGTCTTCTTTTTGTGCCTCTTTACCACAAAAAAGGGGATGCATCTAAAAGTGATGCATTCTATTAAAAATATTTCCATCTTATATGATAGTATATAATTTATACTAGAAATTGCAACTCAAATCTATCATTCACATGACAAAAACTCAAGTTAACAATCTTAGCCGTGAAAGGATATTCTTTATTTCCTCGATTCCTATTGATTCAGAGTCTTGCAGAAACAAGTCCCCAATACAATGGAAACAGAGTTCGTTCTTTAATTTCAATTGTCTCATAAAAGCCCCAGAATTTTATCAAGATATTTTTCTCAGTAATTACATTATATTATTTTACAGAAAGAATACACTTTTATGTGGCGGAAATTTTTGTCATAAAGCTCGATTTCTAGCAATATTTTCCGAGCTATACCTCGGACTAAAAGAAAGCGGCGAGATTGGAGTTAATTATAACTTTTCATACCTTTAATTGAAAGATGTCGATAGCCTATCGAAGCCTATGTTCAAAACTACATATTTCAAAAGTGACTTTTTCGTAAAAGGAGACAAAGGACGTTTTCTTTTGAGTGAATGATTTTAACGTCACAAAGATTACCTTTGTTGGTATTGATTGATTATCTAATAATACTTGCTGGAACACCTACATCATCATAATTTATATTATGAAAGTCATTAGAAAATATATCGCACTTAGAAAAGTTTGTCACAAAAGTATATTACATCACTTCAATATTTTGTTATGACTTATGTATGACCAGCTGATGACATAAGGTAATTTGGAATGTGATAGTGACCATAAAATTTAACGTTCAGTAAAAAGGAAAACCACACACACACACACAAAGATTTTAAAACATTGCCCTAGTAATCTAAGAACTTTTTAAATTTTATATTATCGTTTTGTTTAATTTATTTGTAGTTTAATTTTAGGCTTCAGCATATTTGGAAATAAAATCCTTAAAAAACTTTTTCTGTAGAAATGGGAATATTTTTAATTATTGAGATTTCACATTATGCCTTTGCTTTCTTCTTTTAAAATCATTTTTGACACTTTGAAATTCAAGCAAATGCATCATTTTTCTGTTACTTCAAAATCTACAGTAGTTCGTGCAGTATGAAACAGCATTTATGCATGATCTATGTATTTACCACCTACAATCTAAGTATCATTCCAGTCATTTCGCAAATTCAAGTGTTGACCTTTGTCTTTTATCTGTAAGTGAGGTGCATCAATATTGAGCATATGCAATCCTAAAAACCCGTTCTGCTGCATGCTTGAATTCTCCGCACCACTTATTTTCAAATGTCTGAGGAAATGTGATGTATATTATTGCGCCATTTTGCTATAAAAGCAAAAATTGTGCATCTCCTTAGGAGGCAACTGGCCTGCAATGTGCTAAGGGACTGGACCAGTGTCCAGTGGCTGTGCATCTTAGCCGAGGTGCCCCAATTACTCTGAAACCTTGATCACATCGCACAGTTACCATTTCCCCGATATCGTAGTGAAATTTTGTGGGAAGCACTTGACCGTGAGCTGGCTCTCCAGGAAATTCACACGCTGGCTTACCTGCAATGAAGAAAGGAAAGATTCAATAAAACAATAATTCAATTTTATATCAAAATGTGTTCATCTTTGAGGGATGGCCGGGGGTTTATGAGAAGTTTATCTTCAGTTTTCTTGTAAAAGTCGCTAAGTCCACAAAAAAAAAAAAAAAAGGACTACAGCAGTAAATTAGAATTCGAAATTAGTTGTTTCATGATATAGACCAGTTGTGCAATTTAAAAATTACATCAGTAAATCTTTTGTAGGAGTTAGGTGTCTTTAAAATTATTTTTACTATTTTTCACAGCGTTCCAAATGTTGAAATCGGCAAATGTCTCAAAAAGATTTGAACTTAAGGGACTTTTACCTAAATGCCGACAATATGTTAGTAAGGATATACAGAGTGATTTAAAAGATTTGTAAAATTTTAACAGTGGATAGTGCACACTAGTGCAAGCATTTTTCATTTCAATGGAATGTTATTAATGAAACGCAAACTCGTTAGCACGTTCTGAAAGGTTCACTCCACTCCAAAACGGCATTTTCGTTAGGGTTTATTAGGAGAAAAAGGGAACCATGCGCAAATGTAACCTGATTTGAATTTAAAGAGTACAAAAAATAGCTTCAAAATATATCAATCCAAAAGTGACAGAAGAAATAACCATAGGTTACATTACATAACTTTAACTTCCTCACCATTAACTGCTAAATTTGTAATGATTTAGTTTCAGCTAAAACACCTTTTTAGTTTTAAAGTTAAATAAAAAATAGCAGAGTTTCGCAAATTTGAATTGCAAACACTTGATTCAAGAGGATGCTCACATGTCGGTGGTGGAAAGGTCCACTCTCCCTGGTCATTGCAAACGGTAATGGATTCTCCAACGATGACAAATCCAGCATTGCATGTGAATTGCAAGAAATCCCCAGTTAGATATCGTCCACTATCCAACACTCGGCCGTTGCTCGGAGCCAAGGGAGGAGCACATTCGATGGCTGGAACAGAAAACTCATCAGAAACGTCTAGCATTTCGTTTGAAATGATATTTGCTGATAAAAACTATAGTCTATAAATATATTTATTTCATCGTTTCGAATTTTAATAATTTCATTGACTCTGTAGTTTAAAGATGAGCCTTGTAATTATGAGTAGGTTGAAATGATTTATGAAAATGTACCATTAAAAAGTTGTAGAAAACGTTTCACAGCTGTGATTTGCAAATTGATTTACGAGTTGCCAAAGTCTCTAAAAAATTATCCTCTGTATTTTTTGATCATGTAACTAGTAAATAACAGCCATTAAAACTTTTAATATGCACCTAGGTTTGATTTCAAACTAGTATGAGAACATTTATAATACATTTGTTAAAAGTGATGTAGAAAGCAACTGTCTTGTTTCATTATTCACTTTTTCAACTTCAGAAACGTTAATTACACATTCTTTGACATAAAAGTTAGCTCACCATACAGAAACAATCAGCGTTGATGAAATTTTACGTATAGATTTGTAACATTAAATTACTCAGTTGTCATTTATTATTTCAGTAATCTGCATGTTTGTCGGATGAGAAGGGATTGTTTCGCCTTTAATGTTAAATAATAACTAGGGATGTAACGAATAGTGATTTGGCCGAATACCGAATATTCGGCCATTTCTTCCAGGCCGAAGCCGGATATTCGGCCGTTTCTTCTAGACCGAAGCCGAATATTCGGCCAACGTCTTAGGCCGAATACCGAATATTCGGCGGCCGAATATTAACATTTCTAGAAAATTGTTGTAATAGAAAGTATTTGTCAAATTTTAAATTATTCAAGTCAAACTCCAATTATACACAATCTATGATGTATGATTTAATTCTGTTTGTTAAGAATTTAAAACTATTTAAAATTAATCTATTTTCTCTATTGTTTTGAATGTAATAAAACTGAGAATTTCACCCACAAGCGGAATAAAAATGACAATTTTTATGGTAGAAAGCATTAGCATTACTGTACTAATTATTTAATTCAAATGAAAGAACTACTATTGCTTAGTGAACTTTTACTTTGCTCAAAACTTTTTTATGAACATATTTTTAAAGTTATTAAAGTTAATATTTTTATTTTATGGGGTTTTTTACATACCTATTTTTAAAAGATCTATTAAAATTTAATGCACTTAACTGGAATATATTTTTATTTTCAAAAACCCCAATAACTTATGCTATCTAAATATTCATGATATATTCTAGGCTTTTCACATTTCTCTCATACCACAATTCACAATAAATCAGTCTACCGTAACAAAGTCTGACTTCCACTTTGTTAATAATAACAAAATTAATTTATCATATTCTCCATCATAATTAACTATTGCCAGCTTTTGGGAGCAAATGTTTAATATAAAATACAATATTACTACTTTAAAATCTGTTTTTTGCTCAGTCAAGCCTAAGACAAAATTAAAAAAAAGTAGTTTTTTCTAAATATTTTTTTAAATTAAAACTATGTACTAATATATTCTTTTGCAATAATTATAATACAATTTTAAATGTTTAAAATCTGCAAATTTCTTTACTTTTTTTACATTTCTATTACAGCAGAACTATTCGGCCGAATAGTCCATCAATATTCTGCCAGGCCGAATTTGACCGTACCCAGTATTCGGTCAGGACGAATATTCGGCTAACTGCTGAAATGACTATTCGGCAAGGCCGAATATTCGGGTAAAGGGCCGAATACCGAATAGTGGTCGAATATTCGTTACATCCCTAATAATAACATCTACTCAAGCACTGTTTTTCAGATGGTGTACTCTAAGTACTTAAAAAAGTAAGTTCTATTCATGTCACGTAGTGGGAACTGAAACCATTCATTCGCTATTTTTAGAAGTACAATCAACAAAATAAGTCAATCAAAAGTAGTTTTGATTTCTGGCCCGTCATTTGGGTGATCACGGGGGTCAATTCCCCCCTCCCTGACCTTTAGAAATACATTGAATTTATACATATTTTTATGTATTTTGTTGTTTTATATCCATAATATGCATAGAAAATATACCCCTTGCCTACCCATCCGGAAAATTTTGAAATGACGGGCTTGTTTAACCTTTAGAAAATTTTTCAGTTACATTGTTCGACATTGAAGCGACGGAATATTTCCTTAAAGTGTCGTCAGATCAGTTGCTTTGAAGCCAGTAAGGCACCAAGTCCTACTCTTATCGGTGATATTCCCTTCTCAAATTGACAGTTGTTGGTATTGACAATGAGGAGGACCTTACATTTCTGATAATAAAAGTACCTTTTGAAAAGATAAACTATATATGATGTACCGTAAGAGCTAATTAGTGGCTAAGCTCAAGTCATAGAATCAACTTTTCACCTTACATAACTTGCTATTACACCAAAGGGTTACACTATTGCTGAATAATTGATCACTTATGTATATGTTTTGTAAACCTTCATGACAAGTTTCATAGCTTTCCCGCAACTTCCAGTGTGCTAACTTTTACAAAAGCGAGTTTAACTTTGTTTAAAATATCGACTCGTTCGCATTGACATGTCAGTTTTGAATTCGTAACATTTTAAGACAAAGAATATTTTTAACATAATAAAAAAGTCCCTGGGCCAAAAATGTTTTCAAAATATTTTCATGTGGTTTTCAATTTTCCTGTCATTTTTATTCTCTTCTTATTAAAACAAATAGTTAACATAATGATTAAATTTGTATATTATAGTGAAAAATAGTCAGATTTCAATGAAATATTTTGTCTCACCATCGCAACTTGGTGTAGAGTCCGACCACGTCTGGTTCTTGAGACAAATGATAACAGGAATGCCGACCAGTCTATAGCCTGTAGGACAGGAGAACATTATTCGAGAGCCATACGTTCGATTATGAGATTCCACTCGAAGGTGTTGGTCTTCTAGTACCAATGGTGGGCACTGGATAACTTGAAAGAAAGAAAAATAAACGAAAGATTCATCTAACCATTCTAGTTCTTAGCAACTAAAGGAGTTGCGAAAACAGATTCTAATTTATTTTTTTAAATAAAAATATTTATGGGAAGAAAATAGTTTAGGGTTTTGTCAATATCTGTTAATTTCGTACTTACTTTTGAATCGAACGTTCATGTTTAAAAATCCCATAAACAGTAATTAAAATATAAGCCTTAATTGGTAAGAAGGCGACAAAATAGTATCAGTTTTACACTTACCATATTACTTAGAGCATATACCGGAGAGAAAAAAACACTTATGGAAAAGTTGCTGACTATAATTCATAAAGGTTCTATTGCAAATTCATTTTTAGCCTAATTAAAAAAAAGAGATCTACTTTAGTATATTATATCTTGGACACACTCATGTGTTTTAAATGTGTGTAATGGACAGGAAATCAGAGACAAATGGTCTCTGATATCTTTAAGGAATCGTGTGTATATATATATATATATATATATATTGAAATATAGATGTAAATGAAAAGAAAATGAAAGTTCCGGGACATGTAAACTAACATTAACGAAACGTATAAATTGGTAATACGAAATTTAAAAGTCATAGAATAAGAAACAAAAACAAATAACTCTCCTCATCAGTGGGCGGGGAGCATAACGTATTCAAAAGAAACCAAGAAAATAGTCCTACAGGTTTCGGAATGCGTCGCAGAAATGGCATGTAAAAGGAAGTATTGTAAATAAATTAAAGCGGCGAAGTTACAAAATGTGGTGAATAACATAAAATGGAAACTTTGACGGAAATAACGCAAAAGGCTTTGACACAAAAATTACAAAATTAGACGTACGTGAAACATGCCACCAATACGACGCACCCGCCCATACCTGCAGGACGTTGGCACGTAGCAACGATTATACTCACCTACACCCAGAGATGAGAGGTCCAAAGCTGCGACGATAAAAGCAGAAAACACAAAATATTTTCATTGTTGTTCCGTGTCCGCAAACTCCTGATCAAACGTTCGTGTCTGACATCATCCGCTGCAACACATCCAGGTTGAGGCCTTCCATAGATTATTAGAGGACTTTAGCCACGACCCTTCATAACATCCACAGCGAACAGCGTTACCAGTACGTCAGCTAGCACGTGCGTCGTACATGCGCACAGCCCTCTTGAATATTTTAACGTAATGTTTAATAAATTCTAGTGGAAAAAGGTTATTATAATAAAGATTTGCTGTATTGCTGAAAATTTGTTTATTTAAAAAGATATTATTGTTACAGATTTTTGAAAATCTGTTTAATTGATTAATTATTACGTTAACAAAAATTCTTTTATTTAAATTACTGTGCCAATGCGGCATATGTATCGTAGAAAAATTAAAATCTTTACGTTTGTCGTAAAGATCGAGATTTAGCTTGTCAGTTTCAATATTTATATAGATATCTAAGAAGTTAGCGCGGGTTGCAGTATTATTGGTTTTATTTAACGTAAGGCATTTTGGATATATTTTATAGTGGATGTTGCAAAAATCTGAATCGATTATTAGAATATCATCTATGTATCTGTAAATCTGCAATTTTTTGTTAGAATTGATCACATAGTTATATTCATAAAAAAACAAGGATAAGTTAGCAGCGGTACTGGAATAGTTAGTTCCCATGCCAATACCGTAAATTTGTTTGAAGATATTGTTTTGGAATAAAATGTAGTTATTATTAAAACAGAAATGACACAGATTTATGAAATAACTTCTGTCAATTTTCAGTTCAAGTTATATGCAAAAGGTATCAAAAAGTCTTTCGATAACTTCATACAGATTATTAATTGGAATATTGCAAAACAGGTTTTCAAAGTCAAATGTTTGAAGCGTAGTAGGCACAGAGTAACGTAATTTAGGAATAATTTCAAAGCTGTTATCAATAATCCAGAAATAGCTAGTGTGTTTAAATTTATTTTTAATGAAATTATAAATATCTTTAAGAAACTGTTGAAGTCTTTTGTTGAGATGTTTACTAATACTATTACTTGTACTGCAGATGAAACGGAATTTAATTGGTTTTTTGTGAAATTTGGGAGTAAGGAATAAGAAAGGCAGTCTAGAATTATTAGATGTGCTGAAGTTTTTTGTAAATAGAGTTTTGAATTTTTTGTGTGCAGCGGAAAATTTGTTTTTTAAGATACTGAAGTCCAGATGGGTATTGCTGTAGTAAAACAAATTATTTAATTCTTCGTTGATTTTTTGTGTGTAAAAGGTTTTACAGATTATTGCATAATTATTGAATGCTTTGTCAACAGGGACAAAGATGAAGTTATCCTGTAATTTTTTGATGTAATTAAAATCGTTTTTGCTGACTTTGTGATATAAAAAAGAATTGTTGTTGAGTTTTGACTTAGTAAAAAGTTTAAAACTATTTTCTATATGGTGTTTCCATTCAAAGAAAGCCTCGAAGGGCATGCAATACTTATACGCCATATTTTGAATAAAAATGTTCAAATTTTTATTAAATACGTTAATGGCGTTTTCTGGTTTAATTTTATTGTTTAGCCTGAATTTGGTACCATATGAGAGGAGCTGTTTGATGTTATTGTTTTTAATGATATTTAAGTCACCTGTAATTATATGTTGGTGGTGGCTATCTATGAATTCTTTATATTCATCTTTGTGTCATAGACAGGTTTGATTATTTATATCTGTATCGTATGCCAGTTTTTTGTAATTAAAGACCTTTGAGCTGAATGGTTTATTGTATTTATAAGTTATCTGTATTTCAATGTTTTTAATAGGGAAGAAAGGTTTGTAGTCGTTCATGCACTTAGAAATGTTAAAATCATTGAAAGACTTTTGTTGAAAGAGTACGATAAAATATTCGGGTATGATTTCGTTGCAGTTTTTTTGTCTTATTTTGAAATTAATTAAATCATATATTAAATCTTTAAATTGCGCGTTATTGAATTTATAGGTATTAAAAAGTTTATATATATTTCTCAACAGAATTAACTTTAGCTCAAAGACTGCAGTTTTAACGCGCGTGGTATTCAAGTTCGCGATGAAATTGGATTCGAGTCGCTCAAGCCAGCGTGCATTGTTGAAATTATTTTTGCTATGTATGGGGTTTTTGCGTGAGCCTCTTTTGCCTCTGCAAATTTTCATAGGTTCGTTAAACTCATGGAAAACATTGAAAATATTTGAAATTTTAGAAACGTCTTTTATCTTTGCATAATGCAAAGATAAAAGATGCAAGACTTGCGTTAGTGGCAATGCAGTCGCTAATGCATGCGACCAACCTCTTTCCTTTTTACCATTCTGTAAACAAAATAACATTGTATATAAAATCACTTGCAAAACTTGCTTCCAAATTTATATTGGGCAAACCTCTACAAAATTACACCTTAGAATTAATCTTCATAGAGCACAAATCAACAAATGTTCTAACCCGTCTTTTGAGATTTTACATTTTCGCAAACACTCTTTCGATAACATTTGCATTGAAATTATTGCAAATATCGACAATTATGAAGAAAGACTACATGCAGAAAACAATTACATTTTTAAAAATAGATGTCTTTACCCATACGGTCTAAATACAGAACTAAACAATTTAAACGTTTCTAAACGATTTTTGCAACATCCACTATAAAATATATCCAAAATGCCTTACGTTAAATAAAACCAATAATACTGCAACCCGCGCTAACTTCTTAGATATCTATATAAATATTGAAACTGACAAGCTAAATCTCGATCTTTACGACAAACGTAAAGATTTTAATTTTTCTACGATACATATGCCGCATTGGCACAGTAATTTAAATAAAAGAATTTTTGTTAACGTAATAATTAATCAATTAAACAGATTTTCAAAAATCTGTAACAATAATATCTTTTTAAATAAACAAATTTTCAGCAATACAGCAAATCTTTATTATAATAACCTTTTTCCACTAGAATTTATTAAACATTACGTTAAAATATTCAAGAGGGCTGTGCGCATGTACGACGCACGTGCTAGCTGACGTACTGGTAACGCTGTTCGCTGTGGATGTTATGAAGGGTCGTGGCTAAAGTCCTCTAATAATCTATGGAAGGCCTCAACCTGGATGTGTTGCAGCGGATGATGTCAGACACGAACGTTTGATCAGGAGTTTGCGGACACGGAACAACAATGAAAATATTTTGTGTTTTCTGCTTTTGTCGTCGCAGCTTTGGACCTCTCATCTCTGGGTGTAGAAGAGTATAATCGTTGCTACGTGCCAACGTCCTGCAGGTATGGGCGGGTGCGTCGTATTGGTGGCATGTTTCACGTACGTCTAATTTTGTAATTTTTGTGTCAAAGCCTTTTGCGTTATTTCCGTCAAAGTTTCCATTTTATGTTATTCACCACATTTTGTAACTTCGCCGCTTTAATTTATTTACAATACTTCCTTTTACATGCCATTTCTGCGACGCATTCCGAAACCTGTAGGACTATTTTCTTGGTTTCTTTTGAATACGTTATGCTCCCCGCCCACTGATGAGGAGAGTTATTTGTTTTTGTTTCTTATTCTATGACTTTTAAATTTCGTATTACCAATTTATACGTTTCGTTAATGTTAGTTTACATGTCCCGGAACTTTCATTTTCTTTTCATTTACATCTATATTTCAATATATTAAAGTTCGCTGCATTTGCGCCTGGCACTAACTTTTACAATTTCATATACTTAACAACTTGCTACACCTATATATATATATATATATATATATATATATATATATATATATGCATGCCACAGATAAATATTATACAATTAAAAGGTGGAAGTGAAAAAATTCTGAATGCTTCCAAGGGTGGAAAAACGTGGAAGCTCCAGACTTGGCCTCGGTTTTACCCTGTTGCACATGAATTATTTGAAATAATTACTACTCCTTAATTCGTGTCATTAGATTCATCAACGAATTTTGCATTTATCCCAAATAAATTCCCTATGTGTTTTGCCTTTTATGGATAAACTTCACGGCCACGGCGATAGCATAACATAATAAGAACGAGCTGGGTGGCCGTCAGCTTCGACCACTCACAACATTCAGCAAGCTCAAGAGGTTGTTACAGCAGAGGAGTTACCAAAGGTGAGGTCGCATCTTCTTTAACCACCAGTCACGGTTTGCCTATCAAATTACCATGACAAACTCAAATTCAGGATGAGTGCGCGATGGTCCTCGAAAATACTTACCGCAGAAAATACTTCCCGTAACACCATAGAAAAGTTAAAAGCTTGGGCTTTGAGGCACTGGAACACCCTTCCTACATCCCAGATCTTGCTCCCTCAGCCTTTCATCTATTTGGGATACTCATGATAGGTTCCAGAAGTCATTGATTTGCCTAATCAGATATAGACGTTCGGCATGCGGTGCAAAAGTTACTTCACGACAAACTGAAAACCTTCCACCAGGAAGGCCCACGGAAGCTTGTGGCTCGCTAGAACAATTGCACTGCGCAAGGAGGAGACTATATTGAAAAATAATGTATCTGTTGTACACCCATCTTTGCTTAATAAAATGTAGAACGAAAAGTGTAGGTAATTTTTGACTTACATTCATACATTAATGTTTGAATTAGTTTTAGGTTACCGTTATTGATGCTCAAGAAATTGCGACAAGCCGTCAAAAACGAATAAAGGGCTCACAATTTATCAAAGAAATATTGAGAGAATTACTTGGGCTTCGCCACAGTCGACAGTCGTGCAGATTTAAACTATGATAAATAAAATTGATCTTTCACAGAATCTTCGACAGTATAAGGTTTAATTGGAGGTACGATACCTTCGCAGCGAGGTGGTTCTTTCGACCAGGCTCCATCAGCGGTGCAAGTTATCTCTTCTGGTCCCATCAGATTGAATCCTTCCATGCAAGCGAACCTTGCCTGACTGTGCATCCGATTGCCCTCAACAGCCATCACCCGATTGCGATCGAGGGACTCAATGGCAGGACATTGCACGTCTAAGGAAGACATTGGTTACAATAAAAAGTTGATCAGTCGAGAGAAAAATAAAAATATATATTTAGTATCATATATTTAAAACGCAATACTTGCTTGTCAATGAAATATTGTGTGTTTTGTCTAAATTTTGCCATTGTTTTGAAAAACATGACTTTTCTTTTTATTTCTGTTGAAAAATTACTGTTTAAAAATGTCTCCAGATCGCAAAATTCAGTAATTATCGTAAACTTTCACAAGTTTTTTTTTTCTTTCTACTTTTCGAAAGAATACTATATTAGACTAGATTAGTGTTCAATTTCTAAATAAAATGAACTAATGTTTGTAACAAAAAGATTCGCTATAACATTTTTCCGTTCGCCTTTCTTCGTCCATTTGTAACTAAAAAACAAGACCTTGAAAATGATAGTTTTAACAGATAAAACTTTTTAATGCTGGAAAATTTAACACTGCTAATGTGTACTAAAAAGTTCATATAAAAAGGCAATGCGTATAATGGAAGAGAAAAATTAGAAGCCCCCATAAAAATATGCTTTATCTTTTTAATAATATGTGAATGTCTTGGCATTTGTAAAATGATGAAATATTAATTCATGGTCAATTTTAATTGTTCTCCGTGGTAAAAATACGTCTTTTTTCAAGTAAGGAAAAACACGTGTCGTAAGATAGCAGTACTTACCTCTTACTCTGACCCGAACATCATTAGAATGTCCTTTAGGGGTGGTACAAATGAAAGTTCCATCGTCCGTCTCTCTAGCATAGTAAATGGACAGACGGTACTTCCAACTGCGTTCTTCTATTGCGATAGCCCACGCGCTAGGATATTGTCTAAAATGTTTATAAAAAAAAATAAAATACAAACTGTCGATGAAGCATAGAATAGTTATTAGAGCGACTTCAAATTTGTAAAATCTTTAACTGAGTGACATAGGTAACAACAACAAAGCAAGTGAAGTGCGGCGAACTAATAATAATACATACATTATATTTAAAAAAAAACACACATCTTCTGGAATCATATACATTAAAATTTAAAACGTATCATTAAAATAGAATACATTTATGATGCAGAAATAAATTGCAAGTTAATCAAAAGAAACAGTTGTTTTAAATATTAGAAATCTTACAAGGATTAGGGTCAGTTGGGGTAATTGTAAACATTGGGTAATTGTAAACAAGCTTCATAACTACACTTGTGGTGGTTTTGAAAACTTATCTGCTTGTGAGTAGTAACCTGGCAGTATAGGGAAGACACTGAAACAGTTTCATAAGTTTCGAAACACCTGTGCAGGCGTCACTATTGTTTGAAAATGGCACGGTGAAAAAAGTTGTTTAACAAAATTTAGTGATCTTACATTTTCCACTCCAGCTCATCTACAAAAGCGATGTAAGCGGTTTCAACCATTTTTATTTGTCATATGGAATGCTGCTAAAAACATTTAGTTTGGAATTTAATCTTACCTGTTATTTTTCATGTGCAAGTTAGGTGTTTACAATTACCCCATATATTTCGCACTCTGGGGTAATTGTAAACACTTAAATTTTTCCTATTTCCAAAATTTTGGGGGTACAATAATTATTATGTTTTGATGTAAATTACACTTTTGTGTCTATTTTACATAACTGTTCTTGTTTTTGCTAATGCCACTTGGAAATCCAAGCCCCCCTTTCAGGGCGACCATGAATTAAGAAAACTCCTACTGATTATTAATGAGCAGCTCCGCTAGAATGAAGTACACTTGGCTAATGATTTTGAACCAACTCCCAGATGAGAGATCGTCACCTAGGTTGGTCCTTCAGCGGAAATTATTTCTAACTTGGTGGACATTTGTAGCGACGACGTATTTTACGTTTTACGTGCACAGCTCCCTTAAGCGCACTTGGTCTCAGAGGAATCAGTCGCGGGAGGTGGTCACCCTCCCAAGCGTTGACCACGGCCAGTTGTGCTTCACTTTCGGTGTTTTGTGGGATCCAAGCTTAACCGACTGATACACTGCGGGACAAATTTTAGATAAATTTGCCGCATTACTTCATTTTTTGCAAGACATTTCTCGTTAAATGATCTGAGCCGACTCATAACATAACTCAGCGGACCACATGCGGCCTGTTGGCCGCAGATTGAGAACCATTGCTCCGGAACTTCTTAAGCCTTCAATCAGACTGTGTATGAAACACTTTTCCATTTGCATCAACCTTATTCGAAAATAAATCACTGTTTACAATTACCCCAGATCTCTGGGGTAATTGTAAACACGAGCTCATTTGCTAACAAATAGTCATAAAGTCAAAATTTTTGCACACATTTACTCACAAGAAGTACAGTAGTGTCTACAATGCTCACAATTTTATCTCTGAATTCATTTAAGAGGTAGGGAAGGGTCAAAAGTTAAAACATTGAGAAAGCGTTTACAATTACCCCAACTGACCCTACTTGAAATGAAGAACTTAATGAAATGTACTAATCAGAATTATTCCTTCTTTTATACAGTTCAATAAATTTACAACTTAATTTAACATTATAAAAATATGGTTGTGCATAATCTAACAATAATGCTCTACTTAAATTTCACAATGCATTTATTTTACCGACTCTCATATTACATAAAGAGTTATTTTTAATTTAAAGAAATTAGTTTTAAATGTAAAATGTTTTTGGCTAAAATATAAATAACAAGAATTTTTCCTGAATTTTTTAATTCTTTCAGTTTTTGTACTTTCTTTCTACTGTTGTTTAAATAAAAAACTAACAAATAAGGAAAATTTTCAAGGATCTACTTTTTGAAAAATCGAATTTGCTGATTAAAAAGTCCTCAATAAAGAAAAAGCCCTTGTTAAAAACATTTAAATTTTATCTCGTTCATATAATCCAACGCGGTAAAACTTCTTATTATTAATTCGAAAATTTAACTGACAGATAGTCAACAACAATGTGTTTACTACTCACAGTTTTTGCAAATTTGTGCACCGTAGAACTCTTAGAGCAAGGAAATTTAATAGCTGACCTGTGTGTGGCTGTCCATGTCCAATTCGGGTTTCCATCCTGTCTCTGAAGTAGGCAGTCAAAGTGAATAATGGAGTTGGGTAGAATGACCACTTCTCCCGCTTTTGAAATTCCCGCGTCGCCGGACACCACGTTGTACACAATGGTCGGAGGCACATCAGCTATGTTAGAAAGAGAGCTTAGAGTTAGCATGATATAAAAAAAAGAAACAGTGAATATGTTGCATTTTCTGGCTAATTCATCTCCTTAATTAGCCAGAAAAGAAGACAAAGCAATTCGAAATCTTTCCGTGTGGATTATTTTAAATTTATTAAATTTGTATCATAAATATTATTTAATAATGAAATATTCCTAGAAATGAGTTTGGTGCATTTAAAAAGCTATTTTTATTGATTTATAATATTTTAACTTTGTAATAAAAAAAAGTAATTCGCGCTGCTGCCGCCGCTGGTTTAGAGAAATTCTGCCTTGCACGCTTCAAACTCTGACAAGTCCAAAAATATTCAATGAAAAATTTGGAAAATTTTCTAAATTATATAGAACTTTCTGGCTTCCACGCTGATGTAAAACATTTAGAGATTCAATAGTAGTTTTAGAGTTATTTAATTTGCATCTCTGATGTAGATTATCTACTATGTAGACTATAATTTGAAACTTGCAGAAGGGGGAGGAAATTCTCAATTGGGACAAAATTCTTCGACCAACTTAATTGGGAGGTGCGCAAGTCTTGCTGGAAGGCTTTCGGATATGAAGGTTTCTCTCTCTCTCTCTCTCTCTCTCTCTCTATATATATATATATATATATATATATATATATATATATATATAGTAATTTTTGATTTCAAAGAGTTGTGTGCAATACAGAACGTTATTTCTGAAAGAGAACAGATTTTTTTTCATGAAGCTACTCTAAAATAGTTTAGTTTGTAATGAGGGAGTGAAACAAGCTCAAACTCGCGATGCGATTTTCAATATTGAAATGAAAAATTGAGTTTTAGTAAAATTATTTATTTATATATTGATTTTATACATAATAGCGAGCAGTAACTAAAAATGTAGTCATGCGATTTAATCTTTTGCAATCGCGTATTGTTTTATATTATTAGAAAATACTTTTCAAATTAAAAAAAAAAAAATCAAATATTTGGTTCCAAGCAAAAGAATAATTTTATACAAATATATATTTTTTAAATATAAATCCATCAGCATAAATACATTACATCAGTGCATTAAAAGGAGACACATCTGCGGGTTTTTCAAAGAAAAAATGGCAATAAAATTTTCAGAGTTCTCAAAGCAATTCCTTTCAAAATAATGCCTTGACCTTTGTTTAAACGAATGGAACTTGATTTAATTATTTAATTTAGAAACATTTTGTTCATTTAATCTATTATTGTTAATACTATTATTTCATGAACATTATTTGCATATTGCTCAAGCAATAAGATTTAAAAATTTATATTTTACTACTGAACGAGATACACGACAAAACCACTGATTCTGTTTTTTAAATACTTTTTCCTGTGCCCAAAAATTATATTATTAATTTATTCAAGAATCTAACCCCCATTGTTAAGATATCTATTTTTTATGGTATTGATTTTTAAAAATTAAGAACATTCTTAATAGTGAAGTTTACATTGGAATGAATCAGGACAAAAACTATAGCTTCCTTCGTAGATTTCGCAATTCATTTTATTCCATGTAAATGACTGCTAAGGAAGAAGTGAGGTGAAAAAGAAAGTTATTATTATTATTGTTATTATTACTAATATTATTATTATTTCATTAACATTATCTACATTTTTTCGAACGGTAGAATTAAAAAAATATTTTTCTGTAGAACGAGCTACACGGTGTAGGTACTATATCAACAGCAAAGTGAAGATACAGCCAAATAAAACGAAGCTTTTAATTTCAGCTTTTAAAACGCTGTTAGCACTCCCAAACATCATGTTTTAAATTTATTCAAAAAATCTATCGCCCATATTTTAAATGTTTTCTTCTTAAAATATTTATGTTAAAAGCTAAGAAATATTTTTCATAGTTAAGTTTAGATTAAAAAGAATCACGAACAGTAATCACAGCCTTCATTTATAGATTGCACAATTTATTTTATTCTATTTAAATTGCTTTTTGTCTACAGGAAAAAAAGTGCGATGAAGAAGCAAATTATTATTGTTATTATTACTATTATTATTATTTTTTTTTACTATTGTTATTATTATTATTATTACTACTGTTATTATTATTACTATTATTATATGAACTTTATCTACACTTTTTTTTAAATGGTATGATTCAAAACTATTTTTCTGTAGAACGAGCTAAAAAGCAAAAGTACTGTATCAGTAAAAAAAAGTGAAGATACAAGTATATCAAAAGATCCTGTTAATTCCACTCTTTAACATGTTTTTTCCACTCCCAAAAATCCTGTTTTAAATTTGTTCACCCCCCCCCCCCCCCAACATCATCACTATCACATATTTACATCTTAGAATGTTGATTTAAAATATTTAAGAAATATTTTTTCTAGTTAAGTTTAAATTTGAAAGAAACAGGACAGGAATCATAGCTTTCATTTGTAGCTTTCACAATTAAAATTTCTTATTGGATACAAGAAATAAAATGAGAATGAGATGAAGAAGCAAATTATTATTATGATATGAAAATTATCTAAATTCTATTTAACAGAATAATTCAAACATTATTTCACTATTGAACGAGCTACACAGCAAAAGTTAGCATCGGCAAAAGAGTGAAGGTACATTTATATAAAAAGATGCCATTAATTTCAGCCTTTAAAACGCTTTTCCCCATCCCGACTGAAACATGAATAAACTATTAGAGTTCAGTAGTTCGATTTTTATTTTAATACTTTTATTTCATATTCAAATTTTAAATAAAGACTTGCATCTCATTATGAATAATTAAAAGGTGTCCTCAGAATTTTCTCAGTAATATATTGTAAATGCTATTTTTTAATCGTTTAACTTGTTAGTAATAAGAAGAAATGTTATTTTTTCTGACTTGGTCTCTACGTTTCATTTACTATTTTTTTAGAAGTAATAGCGAAATCTCTCTGAAATAAATTAACCGGTAAATCATCATCGCTTCGTTATTGAAACTGTTGATTTCAAAAGCAGACAAATTGGTCACCTTAAGTGTAATATTCTAACGCAGTGAAATTTCCCGCTCACAAAATCATTAATGGAACGAATTTTTTCAGACACATATCTTTTCAGTTTTTGACATTTTGGGAGAAAGTTGCTAATTTCTGAGAAAAAAATTAGCTCACAAATCAATGTAGAATAACAGAATTTGTCTAGTAAAATTAACGTAAGTATATATTAGTGCAGATTATTGTCTAAATTGTTCAATTGTCTTCACTTTTGAAAGTTTAACTAGCAATAATAGTTAGGGATCATTCATAAATGATGTCACGCTTCGAGGGGGGAAATTGTGACAAAGTGTGACAAGGGTAGGGGAGGGGGTAACAAGAAATGTGACATCATGCATTATGCAACATAGCGTGACGTGTGACAAAGGGGGGGGGGGTTCCGCTGAAGTGTGACATATTGTGACAAAGGGGGGGGTCAAATATATGGGGAAAAAGCGTGACGTCATTTATGAACGGCCCCTTATGCACATACATATATAATTCATAACATATATTACTTCATTTTTTAATTAAAAGTCATAATTAACCTTTGAGCTTTTCGTAACTACTAAAAAGTTTGTAAAAATTGCTTAAATAACGACAAAAATATCTTCTCTCCGTATAACGAAATTTTCTTATAGCGAATAGTACGAACTGAAATATAATAGCAAAAATCGCTTAGTTGGAACTAAGCAATTTTTGCTATTGTATATCAGTGTAATTTTAACATTAGAATCACCGGGCCGTTTTACCATTTCTAAACGTTAATTTACACCAAGTTGCTACTAATTATAACAAAACGTTCAGTCACATTAATTTGTCCGATTTACCGAGTATTGGGGAAAACCTATGCAATTGAAAGTCGCACTATAATTATGCAAAATGGAAGCTTCGAAGCAGTCAAAATAACTGGTCTGGTAAATCTAGCGTTAAAGCAAATAATAACAGCAAATAAAAGGAAAAAGTAACAAGAACGAACGCGTCATGACGAGTGTGTTTTAAGTTCTAAAAAAAATCCCTCCTGATGCTAGGCTCATACTCACTGGAGAAATTTTTCTGCATGGAAGTAACTTGGCATACGGGGAGAGGGGCCGACCACTGTCCATTGCCGCATCGGATGGCCGGTTGCCCGACGAACTTGTAGGTGCCGACCTGGAAACAGCGCAGCTCAACCAAACTGCCGTGGGGCAGTGCCACTTCGCTCTCCAAGGCCAGCTGGCGTCCCTCGAAAGACATCAACACGTCAGGAGGAGGAGGACCCAGGAAGCAAGGGCGTAACATGGGCTGAAATTTCTTGCTGTCTGCATAGCAATAAAGCTGTGACATAAATATCTGTGTACATCAAAGCCACTTGGTATAATTACAGCTTCGAATACTTGGTATAATACAGCTTCGAATTATCCAAGTCCATTAGAACTTGGGTAATTCGAAGCTGAAGGGACCTCAGCTAAACTTCGAACTATCCAAAACTTCGAATTACACAAGTCTAATTTTTGTAGCCTAATTTAAGGCCCACGAATGCCCGATAGTATTTATTCTGTCAAAAACAACGTCAATAATATTTTCTGGAAAATGTCAAGGCACTAATGTATATAAAATAATTAAACATTGTATTTGTCAACAAAATAAAATTTATTTTGTACATAATATAAAAAATAAAACTATAGCATATACATACGAAAATAGGAACATATAAGTAGAGCATTACTTTTACAAAAGTTGTCACGTTCCCAACAGGTGGATGAAAGAATAGAATCTTTCACAATAGAAAACAAGACAGAAATCTCACTAATCTACCATTTGTTGCAAACAAGCAAGTAGTATAAAATTTTAGCAGACAAAAATATTTCAACCGGATTTTGTCGATTTCGGACGAGAAAACCTTCGATTAAAGAAGTTGAATTTTGAATTATTCAAAAATTTTCACATTGATTTGAATACAAAGTTCAAGCGACCAAGCGAATTCTTCGAATTAAAGGAAAATTCGGATTAAAGAAGTTCGAATTATCCAAGTTCTACTGTATATGAGAGACGACGCATCAAGCATTTTGGATCAGATTTTTAATTGTTCAAAAGCTACGCTGTAAAAATTTTGAGCTAAGTTGCCACCATTTTTGGTGTTGAGGATCATTCCACGGCAACGGGCGTTACATTTAAGCTGCATTTTTCAACTTCAACGAGCATTCTAACAAACTTGTTGGGTATATTTTAGGTTTTTTAATTTTGGCTAGTAAAAGTACATGTGTTCTAAGTATGCAAAAAATTTTTTGAAGATTTTGCTGTCCGTTTAAAAAAAAATGCTGAAATTTCGTTACGTGTGTTACTCTTCGGGTAACTCACGTAACGAAATTTCAAAAAAAATTTTAACATACAGCAAATACATATATATCTTCAAATTTTTTTTTTTTTTTTGCATACTTAGAACACATGTACTTTTACTAGCCAAAATTAAAAAACCTAAAAAATACCCAACAAGTTTGTTAGAATGCTCGTTGAAGTTGAAAAATTCTGCGTAAATGTAACGTCCGTTGCCGTGGAATGACCCTTGGGATGTTTTCGCACCAAAGGCGACAAAGACAAAAACATGTCTTTTCTCACTTACGAAAGCGCAGAGCATGTATTTGAAAACAAAAATATGCTCTGTGCTTGCGCAGATGTGGAAAAGACGTGTTCTTTGTCTTTGTCGCCTTTAGTGCGAAAGCACCCTCACTGAACACGATGTTTGGTGCTTAGTGGGTGTAAAGTTGAAACTTATTCATTTTTGATACACTTTAATTTCTTTTATGTGTCTGTCTAAAAAAATAAGACAGCATAACGTTTCTTAGCACATGAAATTCGTCACCTCCGTAACGTATCGATATTTCATTGCGACTGCTCATTTTTATGAGAATAGGATAAATAAGCAATCGTAATGAATGTTTGACGTGTAGATAGATGAGTTAACGAACATCATATTCTAAATAAACATTCTGCCGTCTGTATTTTTTTTTAGACAAACACTTAGAAGAATTTAAAATAACATCAAAAAATGAATAATTCTCACCTTTACACCGACTGAACACCAAAGATGGTGTTCAGTAAAACCAGAAATTTTTACAGTGTAGGGTTACTAGAATGAAGTTATAAGTATTATGTCACATTAACAAAAGTCGCCAAACCGGGAAAGTTTAAATGCAGAGAATCGTCCCCGGCATCGTCAAAAGGCAATCATGCAGAACACGTGCTCTAATCCAAAATGGTGGATGCGTCATCCTGGCTATATAAGGACTCTATTATATATTAAACGCTAAGTACCTGGCAAAAAAGTGGTTAGCTTCTATTTTGTTCGTTGGCAATGATATTTGTTTTCTAAAAGAAAACAGTAAAATTGTGTTGGGCGTAACTGTCTGCATAACTTTATCCAAAAATGTATTCATTATTTGGATACTAGTATTCATTTTCACGAAAGAAAAAATTGCTTACCACGCCATCACTCAACATTTTTCTTATAACACACGTAGGAAAGAACAGCATTCAAATGAAAATTGGGATGAAATTATTCGAAAAAATATAGTTAGAAATGGAACAGAGAGGCTTAGGAAAACTAGGATGACTTTATATCAGGGTCAAAATAGTCTAAAAAAGCTATGGACAAAGCCTGATATTTCAAAAATTCAAGTGAGTATTACATAGCACAATTTTCGATTCCAGAGGCTTCATTGGCCCAGAGGCCTAAGGCACAGCGTGAAATGTACTGAAGAGCGTGAATTGTACTCACCTTCGACTTTGTATAACAAAAACAGCAATGAAGCGTCACTTCTGTGGCTTATTATCTGCTGCTATAAATTTGCAAAATATTCTGCTTTTTGTTCTCTATAATTTCCTTTTTTAAAGACTACGTAGTTTCCTGTTTTTTCTGTCTGTAATTTTTCGTCAGACTCTGGATAAATGATTTCCAGGAGATTCTCATGTATTTTCGGGAAAAAAAATTTTACAGTGCAAAAGTAATTCTAGTATTTCATACATTTAACGGAAATAGGAATAATTCATGCATTTAACATTGATAATACATTTAAACGTCTTAGTATAATTGTGTGTGTAAAGCAAAATGAGGAATTTTCAAGTCATAAAAAGACCACGATATGACACTAAAAAATTTCTTTAAAAAGACAGAAAGGAAGCTGAGTTTTTTTTTTTTTTTTTTAATTTCCTAAGAACCTGTTTCTAATAAAATTAACAAGGTTTCTTACTAATGTTTATCAAAAAAATTCTAGTTTTTTGCCACTCTAAAAAAGTACAGAGGAAGATATATTAAGTTACTTAAAACTGAATACTTCAGATCTATGACTACCAGCTAAGAAATTATCTAGAAGTGCATTATATATTGTTGGCGGGCGGATTACCTCTAGCTTAATGAGCAACTCATCTCTCCGGAGGCAGTTTTTGGCTAAACGACCAAAGGCTAGTGTTGCAAGGCTTTCAAAACGCCTGGTTTATTCCCGAAAAAGAAACGTTTTCCCCCCGGGAATTTTCAAGCTTCCCAAAAACTGGGAACTTTTGATTGTTTTTCCTGAAATAATAATTTTAATATATCAACAATAAATAATTTTTTAGGAAATTTTCGTTATAATAGAATTACTTTACCGAACATTATTGTTAAAGCATTTTAAAACCGGCAACATATTTATTTCGTTGTGTTGCTGTAACAAAATTTTACTGTTGAGAATGTAAAAAAAGAAGTTGTTAATAGTTTTTATTTACATTGTAAAACTTGATGTTTGTTTAAGTCATCAATTAAAAACAAAACAACACATAAAAAATTAACTTTTACAAAAAAAGCACTATTATACATATTGAAATGTATAATAGTGCTTTAAATAGTGTTTTTTTATCAAAAATTACCCCTCGAAATGTGTTGTAAAATGCTATGAAGGAAGCAGATAAGTTATGCATATATGAATTATTTCTTATAGTAATTTGAATTCTAGGAATAAAGAAAAAAAATTTTGAAAGGTCATACTCTTATTTTCTGAAAATTAACCAAATCAAATATACATTTTTAGAATCAATACACTGAAAAAAAAAAAAAAAGCCTATTGAATTTACAAGTTAATTTTCTCAGTTAGATAGTTTTTATATAAAATGTCATGTTTGACGCTAGATCATGAATAGAAATAATATAACTGTACAGTGTTATATGTTCTGTAAGAATATTTGGACAATGAAAACATTTTTATATTGAGTAAATAATTTATGATTATTTGAAGAAAACTTAAGTTCGTTTCTTCCTGTCCAAATCCCCAAATTTCCCAGTTTCTTCCCAAAAATTTCCGGGTTTTTTAATTCACTTCAAAATTTCCGGGGTTTTTGTATTTCTACCTAAGGCACAGGAATCACAACAACTGGGCTCAAGCGACATCACTTTCGACTTAGTGTACCAGAAATAGTAATTCAGCATACTCACAGATGGAAGCCACTACTGCTGCACATTATTGGTTGTCATCAATTCGCAGAATGTTCCCTGCCTTTTTATTTTTTGCTATTTCTTTTTTTAAAGACTTTGTAGTTTCCTGTTTTTATTCAGCATACTCACAGATGGAAGCCACTACTGCTGCACATTATTGGTTGTCATCAATTCGCAGAATGTTCCCTGCCTTTTTATTTTTTGCTATTTCTTTTTTTAAAGACTTTGTAGTTTCCTGTTTTTATTCAGCATACTCACAGATGGAAGCCACTACTGCTGCACATTATTGGTTGTCATCAATTCGCAGAATGTTCCCTGCCTTTTTATTTTTTGCTATTTCTTTTTTTAAAGACTTTGTAGTTTCCTGTTTTTATTCAGCATACTCACAGATGGAAGCCACTACTGCTGCACATTATTGGTTGTCATCAATTCGCAGAATGTTCCCTGCCTTTTTATTTTTTGCCATTTCTTTTTTTAAAGACTTTGCAGTTTCCTGTTTTTAGTTCTCTAATTTTACGTCAGACCTCGGATGGATGATTTCCAATAAATTCCCAAGTATTTGAGAGAAAGCTTTTTTTAGTGTATATAATATTAATCAGCATTCCCCATTGAATCGCAAATGCTAATTTAATAAAAATCAATTGAATTTAATAAATCACAGACTAGGTTAGGTAACCTTGGATGCTATTTCGGCTCGCATCATGTCTATTGTTGCAAAAAGTTTCAGTTGCAATTTTTAATATAAGAAACCTCTTGCTTTTCGACGTAAAAAACGTACTAATTCAACTAAAACATATTAACGAAAAATATTACAATATTCATTATTTGACCTAATATCAAAACAACTTCTTGATAAATCAGAGACTTTACTAATAGCCAAATGAAAACTCAATCATATAAATCGAACAAGGAACCTCTGCAAACATTACACTTGTGCTGTGTTCGGCTTGTGAATTATCTGATGTCAGTTTTTTCGACTTATCTCATTTCTTTTGCTTAGTAAATGACCATAATACTACGTAAAAAAACTTAACACCTTTTGGTCTCAACAAAATCGGAACAAACTTTAATCCACTATTATCCTTGCTTCACATCTATGCTTCAAAGAAATAACTCCTAATTTCTTTGCACAGACTCACCTTGATCTATGGTGCACAGGGGTCCTACCCAGACTCCGTTCAGGCACTTGATCTTGCAGACACGTTTCTGCTCGAGGGGTCCGATGACTCCCAGGAACTGCACCTCTTGCACGCTAGAGAAGTCGGTGGCGCCCCCACCACCAGGCACAGCACTTCCATTCAACATCACTTCCGGAGGAGAGCAACCTTCCCGTGACACAGGAATACCATCTAAGTGAAATGGAAATGTGAATTAATTATAGTCGGAAACTTTCCTCCATGTGCATATATTGCTCATCTTCTATCTTAAGTATAATTAAATAACATTTGTATGTGTTTGTTCTTTTGTTTGTGGTGGGCATTCCGAAAAAACGGTTAGGCATAGAAAGATGAAATTTGGTATACAGGTGTAGTTTTTGCCGTAGTTGTGCCCAAATTTTGATAAATTAATTTAAAAAATGCTATTAAGTATTTTATTCATTTTTTTTTTAAAGTGCTGCTATATATCTGATTTATTTGTAACTAACCAACATGTTATTGATGCATGTTGCAACATTGCTTTAAAAGTGCAACGATGCTTTAAAGTGCAACAATGTTTTTAAGAAGTAACCACTGAAATCGTGTTGTGTGCGCCGAAGGCACCACTAGCCGCAAGCTAGTGAAAAATAAGGTCCTTAGGCCTTTGTACATATTCAGCAATTGTTAAATTCAACAGAAAAAATTAAGTTTACTGATCATGTGATTTAACATTCTATATGTTTACATACAACATCAGCAATAGTAAATGTTGCTGATGTTTTATGATTGTCTTGATGCTTTTCAGAGTTATTGCTTTAGCTGGCCATTGCCATTTGGCCTGCCCATTGTTACAGTTTGTCTTCTATAGAACACGTATGTTCGATGAATGGCTTCGTTGGTAAGCATCATGGACTGACATATGTCAGGTGCATATTAAACGCAGAGGTGTAATTATCGCCCCCCTCCCCTGACATCATGCGTCAAGAAATATTGATTTCTCTTCGCGCGGAATACTGATTTATTTTCGTTCTATTAGTAGCGAAAAGCTCTTATTTTAATCATTTTCAATTATTTACCCAATATAAGCTAGCGAATGGACGCTTAAGCATCATTTAATTTTAAACAAATCATAATATTTTTTTTCTAATACATAACATTTGATACTTGACACTAAAAACATTTTTACTGACATGACATTTTTACTTTACATGTATAAATATTATAAAAAAATATTAGTATCTTAAATGACACTGCTTCAGGTATTTTTGGGTGTGTAAATAAAAAAGTGATGCAACAAAAGTTGTAAATGTCTAGTCAATGAACGCAACTTTTTCAGTCAATAACCGTGTGAGATTTTGATTCTAATAAATATCGGGTATCGGATAGCTTGGAATTTATGGAAGGAGAAACTACTGTTGTCCGTCCATCTAGAAGAAAATCTTTCGAAATCTTATTTTTGAAAGAAATTACAAACTGTTCATTTTCACCCTTATATTATTTGTCCAATTATTATGCTTTGGTATTTTTTGCATGTCAGCGAACAGCGTCAGTGGGATAAAAGCACACTTAAAACCACATTTTATGTTTCAATTTTTCATGACGGAATATAACAATAAAATGTTCTCGTAAAGTATGGAAACGTAATGCAAAATTTTGAAACGAAAGTGATAGGCACTTATTTCGTGTTAGTATTTGTGAATTTCACATTAGAAACTATTAAGCACTTCGCATTTGCTGCATAAAAGCTTAGATTATTTGGCATAAATTAAAGATTCAGTTTTGAGAACTACCAGAAAATAAAATGGTGCTTGTACGTGTAAGGATCCGGTATACTGGCCAAAAAATTACCATAATAGAATTATCGGAGATGTTTGTTTGTTAAAGAAAGAAAGAGAACAAAATTTTCTATTTACTTTGAAAGAGAAACGCAAAAGTACGTCAAAAAATTTCATTACAGGCGCGACGAAAGCTTTTGATTTATTGTCTGGACGGTCGTCTGCCCCTTGTAAATAGCGAGTATATAGAACATCTCTCTCTTTCATCTTAAGGGGTACACGCAAAAGCCATTAGAGGTCTTCTGGATGGTTTGAAACGCCTTTTTCTCTGGTCAAAATTGAAATATCGATTTCTTGTTGAAGTTCTCTTTTCCTGCACACGCTGCAACTTCGCGTGTTTATTTGTTTTTCAAGTCACCGCATCACTCGTTTCATTCAGAATTTTTCTTTTTTTAGCAGGTTCTTTAGAAATTTCGATTCTAGAACACGAGAAAATCTTGAGCATGTTTAAAAGCTTCAAACTGAAAGCTGTCTAATACCTCAAGTGAAAAATTGCATCAAAAAGCAAGCATAGCATCAATTCAGTTGAAAATAGTTCCAGTTTTTCTTGATTTATTTCTGTTGAGCTCGTACCCTTATCTCTGACAAAAAGTGTTTCTAAAGTTTAGACAAGGAATCAAATTTCGTTTTGTCACTTGCGTATTTAAACTTTATTAATGCCATATTTTATTTTGTAATATCGAGTATTAAATAGCATAGCTAAAAGATAACAGGCGAAATTCCTAAAAATATAAATTGAAAGATAATTCAAAGTAATAATGATAATAACAATAATAATAAATAAATAAATAAATAAATACATAATATAAAAGAAATGAGATAAACCTGATAAATTGTTACAAAAATTTAGAATTAATTTGCATTTTTAATGAAATTAAATTAAGAATTTTGTGCATAAATTCTCCAAATTTTCTTTTCCCACAGAAAATTCCTCAGTAACTAAGCAATAAAGGAATTCTTCTTTTTCTTCATTTCACCCGAAAGCAACATCAACTCCATTGAACGATGCGGTGCTATTTAGGAATAGGAATATGGAAAATATCCTGCAACAGTACTTTTCCTGCTTAAAATTTTGACAGAATGATGAGTCAGATAAAAACTGATGCTGTCAAACGATCGCTGTCAAAAAGAGGAATAGTTTCTAGGTTCATAGGAACAGTCCATATTATCCGCAGCGTTTTTGTTGTTTTTGCTTTAAACATATGTATGTGACTGTTTTTGTAAATTTAAACTCGTTGATTTTGTTGGGACGTTTTTTTTTTTTTTTTTTTTTTTTGTTCTTCTTTTTTAAAACTTTATGGAGATTGTGCAGAATGATTACAATCCATGGAATTCATAGTATAGATTTTATGATTTCAAATCATTTTTCTAAAGTCAAAATCCATGGAATATGTTTATAAAATCTATGGGTCGGGGTGACTCTATTCTAAAATGCAGACAATTTTTGGCGATAAGCTCCGAAAATTTTAAGAAGTTGATCAACAGTTCCTAACTGTACGAATAAAATAAAATCTCCCCCTTTTTTTTAGACATAGAATTACCCCTGCTCTAATGATAAATATTCTATTAAGTTAAATAGGTTTGAGGTGCCCTGGTGCACTTCAAAAGTTTAGGCGACGTCTTCCACCAGTGCAGTAGTGACCATTTGAGGGAGCAAGCACCTCCCTCTTTCCGCCCTAGAATTATCACTTCTTCGTTCTAAATTATTTTCATTTCTTTGTTTGAAGAATTATTTCGGTTACTACAGAATCTTAAACCCACATTTTAAGGTAAAATTTGGTTGAATTTATTTGTTTGTACCCTTTTGTTGATGAAACATATTTTTGGGGAAAAAAAGAAAACCGACTTCAAAATAAAATGTGCGGTAAAAAGTAAAAAATAAATCATTCTTTAAACAACATCTGTACGAGTTTTAAATACAATTTTTGAAGTCGGCGCAAATTGTGACAATCTAATTATCATTGTACCATGAGTTACTTTACATTGAAACTGTTCCAAACTCTGGGTCATTTACATTTGTAGTTGATTAATGATTATAAAACATTTTATCTATCTTAATTTTGCACCGACTTCAAAAATTATGTTTAAAACTCGTACCGACGATGTTGTTTAAAGAATGAATTAATTTTTTTACTTTGTAGCGTAATTTTTAATTTGAAATCTCTTTTTTTTTCCCTCAAAAATTATCATATTTCATTATTTTTAGTGTAAATACATTTTTCATGAATATACTTTTTTTATGAATTCTTTTATGAAAAAAATTAAATTCACTTTGAGTGACTAGCACTAAAGGCTGATCATTTGTATAATAAATTTCGTTTGTAAGTTGATCTTAAAAACTCACTATTGCAAACACACTGAAAGAATTTAATTTTTGTTTCAGAGAAGCCTTCACACTCAAACGCTTATTATAAAGGTTTGTAGTGTTACTGTTTAATGGCAACAAACTATTTTATCAATGAGCTTTATATTTATTAATAATTTACTCAATAAAGAAATATCAAGGCAAGCTTGTTTAATTAAAAAAAAAAACTACTCATTTCCCCCCCCCCCCACCCCCATCACGTTCTCTCTAAATAACAATTATAGCCAAATCGATGTATGATATTTAAATTAGACCACCCTCTATCGATTTAAAGGAAACCATAAGAATCGGTTCATTTAATCAAAAGTTATAGATGAAAAACAAAAAAAAAAAAAAGCAACTAAATTTCCGCCAATAACTTTTTTCTAACTATCAAATATGGTGAACCAAAGGTGCGACACCTGTGGATGACCACCTTCGATCGAATCATCAAAATAAGTGCATCCAATAAGAAGTTATCGATGAATAAAGAAACAAAAAAAAATACATATGGTATGAATTGATAACTGTCGTCTTTGTGAAAGTCGGTCAAAAAGTGCTAAGAATTCGATCCAATTGATTGCCGACAGCGATTTATAGTTATTCTTCAAGAATATCATAGCAACACCCTTCCCCAGAAGCAATTTCACAAACATTTTCTTCTAATTAGGATGCAAGAGAATTTTCTCCATATTAATCGAATGAAACTGCTGCAACAAAGAAAATAAAGAAAGAATCAAAAGAGCTTTTTAACAAGATATATCTACCAGTTAGCATTCAATGCATACACCGATGTAAACAGTCAATTAAATATCTCAAATTATTGCAGCAACTGTAAAACCGATTAAGCGTTCAAATAATAAGCATTATTATCGTATTTAATATTGAGAAGAAGTTTTGTAAGTACTAATCATGTCAGTGTTACTCTACGAGCATTGTACTTCGCGCCTGTTATTTAGAGGAAGATTAAAAGTCAGATTTAAACAAATAAATTGCTCAATCTTTTTAAAACTTTCAGTTGAAAACGAAAATACATTTCTAACACTTTGAAATAAATGTTAGGGATCATACATAAATGATCTCACGCTTCGAGAGGGGAGGAGAGTTCGTGAAGTTGTGACAAATTGTGGGGCGTGACTGTGACAAAGAGGGGTAGGGGAGCCCGTTGAAGTGTGACATTTTGTGACAAATTCATTGCAAATTTGTGTTGCAGTGTACTAGTTCCTAGAAACTTTTGACTTGAGTGGTATGATTGTAAAAAAATTTAGTACCTAAAAAATTCTTAATAGTAGCTTAAGTGTAAGAAGAAAATGGTTAACTGAAAAAATATTTTAATATTAATTAATTGAATGAAAAATGTACTCGTAAAAAAGGATTTTAAAAGAATTCATGTCACTTTGGCAGTTTTCTAAAATATTTTATAAACAAATAAAATAATGAAAAAAAGTAATAATAATAATAAAATTTCGAGTGAAAAGATATGCACTATCAAAAATTTTCATTTAAATACTGGTTTCATTTTTCTTTTAGACAATTTGCTTCGTTGAACGATTTGTGTTAAATTATTTTTCATCTTTTGTCACTGAAACTACCAACATTATTTTTAAGCTTCTTATTTAAAGTATATCCAAAAATAAGTAAATGTAAAAAGGGAATGATAAAATCACAAAAAAAAAAATCTGATTCCGCGGGATATTAAAATCATAACGTCCCAGTGGTTTCTGTAATGACCTCTCCCAGCGCCCCAAATTAGATTGGGCGTTTAATCTATCCACTCCTCTCCATACTTCCGCCCTCTTTAACGAAATTTATATCCTCCAGAGGGCGCGCTGAAGACAGATGACGTCGTTAGAAACTCTCGAACCCGGAGGCGTCAGTTAATTAATTCCACAACCGATAAGAGAGAGAGCCCCGAGTGAAATGGAAGTTAGCAGTTTGCCAGATCCTGTCGGAAGTACTCTTCATTTGAAAAAAGAAACCACCAGCAGCACCGAACGTGGCATTTCCTTAATGCTGGAGATTTTGAAGTTTTTTGAATGTTTTTTATTTTTAGCATCGTTAAAAGAAATACATTTTTCGAAGAAAGGTTTGCTATTAAAAATTTTGATGCAACGTTCCATTTTTCTTTTTCGTGTCTACATCCATTTAACACACAGAGTTCACACAAGAATTTTTTTCACCTTAAATAGAATGTCATTTTATTTCAATATCATTTTGATGGGCTTATTTGAGTCGACGAAATCTGCACAAAATGAATCGATTGGACATTTTGTTGCATAAAACTCTGAAAAGGATTTATTTATTCGTTTTAAATAAATTTTCATAATGAACCAGAATATTTCAATCATTCTTGAACTCTGAATTGAGAGAGAACGGTTCAAAAACTAAACATTTAACATAATCTTCCTACAACGAAGTCTCTCTGCAGCGAATTTCTCCTTGTAACGAAATTTTAAATTAGAAAATAACGATAAAGTTCAAAGCATTCTGCATTCATCATCTTCACATGTTCTCTAATGCACATATTCCAGATATCGTTAAAGAAACTAGATCACGCGCATCAGATGTCAAAATCATGGAAGCTTCTGCCGTTCAGTTTGAGCGTGACCAGTGGCGTGGCTAAGTGGAGGCAGGGGGGGGGGGCGGCCCACCCCGAGTGTCACCCATTCAGGGGTGACACCCAGCCGCGACGGAGGAAAAAATAAACCTTTATAAGCCCCATAGAATAAAACAAATACTTTAAATTAGATATTTTTTCTATCATTTTCCTTTCTATTTTGAGCTGAGCAAAGTGTTTCCTTTAGAAAATATATTCGCAATATTTTTAACCGCTAATCACAACCGTTGCCGTCAACCAATACTGTAAATATTATAAAGCTCATGTTACGAATGGTGTTTTTTTTTTTTTTTTTTTTTTTTTTTTTTTAAAGCTGCGATTTTCTTTTTAATATTCAATATTTTTCATGAAAACGCATACTTCACGCTTACATGATTTTCTTGGAGGGGAGGGGGGGGGGTAATCTTTCCCACGGGGTGACACCATCACTACCCGCGCCGGGTGTCACCCCCTAAGCCACTGAACGTGACGGTTTCTTAAATACCAAGCTTTTAGGGAATTTGTAGCTTAAATTCTTAATATACAGAGAGCACAGACATTCAGCATTTGTAAATGAAGTGAGAACAAATATACTAAACGCTAAATTAGTGTTCTTGTAAATTAGTGTATTGGTGTACGTATTCACAATTTCGTCACTATATTTAAAGGGGATCTTTTCCACTACTTCCACGTGTTTTACGTACATTTCTTCAGGACTTTTTTTATTTTTATTTTTTTTAAGTAAATTAAAATTTGCTCGAATTAAAATGTAAAGCAGGGCAGTGAAGTGGTCGTTCAAAGATCTTTCACACAAGGGATTATTTAAATTGAAAATGTCCTTCAAAAAACATTGCTGAGGGAAGGAGGATGGCAGACCGATCGACAAATGCTATTTTTTTATTGCAAAAATTTATTTTCAATTTATCATCTTTGTTCAATCAATAATTATTTTTTTATGTTTAATGATATTTTTACTCTTAAGTTTTCCTACTTTCAATTTTTATTTATTTGTTGCTATTTTTTATTTGCTTTATTTATTTTTTGAAACTTTTTTCTCATTAAAGCGGGAAAATAAATTTTTTTAGATAATAGTGTATTTTATTTCTTAGCCAGTGTATGGCTAAAAATGCAAATTTAAACACGAATTAGTGAAAGAAAAAATAAATAGGTTGCTTAATTAAAATACTTGAGTCATGTTTTTCCACTTACATGTATTTCTCTCCTAATATCTTTTATAAGCAGCAAAAATTAGCCGTAACAATTCGCAAGGATGACGAACATAAACGATTTTAATTAAACACGCCTTATCGTAATCAAAGCGCTTTTTTGCACCCAAGAACTCTTTTGGAGAACCGTGCCTTGTTCACCCTAAATGAAAGAAAATATCTTAATTAGGGCTCGATCTTGAAAGCAAATATTTTTTTCATTTCTTTCGAGTTTTTATAAATAGTTGATCTCATTGAACTCGGAAGAGGGCCATTAATTAATATTAATAACGCATGTTGTAAAGACATGTTTAGTTCGTTCAATCAGTGCTTTGAAACAATTTGCAATCTGTACCCGATATGTGAAATTAGTTTTCTGAAGGAGGGAAAAATGTTTCTAAGAGCAGTATCACAAGGACGAGCATGAAAATCTTTCAGGTACAAAATGTAGGAATATGACTGAGGGGGTGGGGGGACAAGACAAAAAAAAAATTGGGCTACTTCAAGGGAATTACAAATTAGTGAATTCTGTTACCGTGAATTCAATAGAAAACATAATTAAGATATTCTGACATATGAGCAGGTAAGATAGCCTCATCAAGCAAAAAACAGAGCTTACTAAATAATAAGCAAAAACTATATGAGCTAATTTGTATAATCTTTGAAAAGAATTAACTGCTGTTCAGAACAAAATATTTCAAAAAAAAAAAAAAAACATTCAAAAATGCATTTACGTCTCAACTTAAAAAATAAAAAAGAGAATCGCAATTTTTAATGAAATATAGAGAAAAAACTTCTTAACCCTGAATATCCATCCCTTAAACCCTAAATAGGCACCTTGGTTGGGATGCATATTTTGGGTTTAAGGAATGGATTCCCCTCCCCTCTCGAAGCGTGAGATCATTTATGTACGATCCCTAACATTTATTTCAAAGTGTTAGAAATGTATTTTCGTTTTCAACTGAAAGTTTTAAAAATATTGAGCAATTTATTTGTTTAAATCTGACTTTTAATCTTCCTCTAAATAACAGGCGCGAAGTACCATGCTCGTAGAGTAACACTGACATGATTAGTATAATTTAACACAAATCGTTCAACGAAGCAACTTGTCTCAAAGAAAAAGGAAGCCAGTATTTGAGCTCATTGATAGGAGTGCAAAAGAACTATGAATGTAAAACTTTTGTAAATGACCACTCATCCGCAGAAAACGCCACTAATTCAAGATCATATCTTCATAGCCCTTTTCTAGTACTGACAACAGTTTACATTTTGTAAAAATTTTAACCTCCGAAGAACCATAGATGTGCAATCATACTCTTTAGAAAGGACTTTCAACAGCCTAAACTATAGAGATGGGAAAAACCCACATATTTTGAGAGAGAGATAAACCCGGAGTTTGATGATTTCAGCTTCGTTTTCTCTCTATACTAAAAAAGCAGAATTCGCGCTGGCTTAGAGAAACTGTCGACTTCTGGCAACCAGGCTGATGTAAAACTTTTACAGATTCAAATAGTATCTTTAGAGTTATTTAATTTAAAAGTCAACGAATTATTTTACCTTTGTTTGCGCTCCCCATGGCTCAATTTTAAATGAATCAATACGATTTTTAGAATGCAAAGTACCTGTATATTTATGCCTAACGCAACCTTCTTTTTTTTTTAATTATAAATTTTTACGTTAAAAAAATTCAATTTGAACTTCAAAACTGCCACTTTTTTAAGGGACTTGGCACCTTTCAAATGGCGAAAATCCATGAAAATACCGATTTTTCAATATTTTTCTTAAAATGTGGTTTGACTCTCCTAGTATATCTGAGTAAAGTTTTGAAGCGATACGATCAATATAAATGTAGTTAATAAGTTAGTAAATATAAATGTTTTAGATTTTGGTTTAGTAGACGTTTGTATTCTTTAAACAACGTTTTCTCGGTTTGTGTTTTTTCGAAATATCGTTGTACTTAAAGTGATAAAACTTCATACTCATGTAGGAACTTAGGGTTTTTTTTTTTTTTTTTGTGCGTTCAATTTTTCAATATGATGTGCTTGATGAAATTAGGGAGAAATTTTTCTATGCATTGAGGAAAAATAATTTGAATAAAAAGATAACAAAAAACAATTTTTTCTGTGTTCTACCATGGATGTAACTTTTAAAAAAAAAATTCAAAAATTAATTAATTAATAGCAAAACTCATCCCTAAAGTTTTAAACCATACTACAATAAGTATTTTTTTAAAAATTCGTAAAAAAAAATTCGATAAATGAACATGAAGAAAATTTTAAATTGTAAATTGAATTTTAAAATTTTCTATTAGCTGAATTTTGGTCTTACATATGAAAACCATTTTGTTGACCAAGCATACTTTATAACTACAAATAAAATAAGTAAAAGTTCTTCAATAAAATAATTTTGTCAAAAGATTCGCCCTTTAATGCTGGGTAGGCAGTTATCTGAACATTTCAAGGGTGCGACTTTTCTCGAAAGACTTTTCGATGGGAAGGTTTAGGTTGTTGGCGACATTCGGAATCTCACGAAGTTTCTGATGCTGTAAAATCTGTGTGCATTATGTAACAAGTTCACCAAGGCTTTAGCTTAGGGAGAGGGGTTAAGATTTGGAGAAAGGAGGCATTGGATATTGATTTTGCCGGACATCCAGTGTCCTTTCTTTGATGGATCTGAGCCGGATATAAACTGTGAGTTTTAAAACCTGTAAACTATCCGCATATTTTTAAACATCTTAAGGTTTTTAAGTCTGTTGTACTTTTTTAATTTTCTTGTACTTTCAAAACATACTAATGAATTATATTTTAAAAATCGAATTTCCGTTTGAGAGGAAGGTCTGCTTCTCCACTCCGGATATCCATTCTGCTATACCGTAGCACAGGATTTTTATCGCAGACGCAGGGTTCCAGATATAGAAAAAAACGGTCGGATACCGGATGTTTAACGCTATAGGGGGGAAGGGTTCCATTCGTTCCTCCCCATCAGTGCCCAATCGACTAAACAAAAAGGTGTGTTTTTCAATTCCAAAGTATTGTGTATTATGTAGAAGACTATAAACCAGTTTAGTCTGCAATGAGCAAGCGAAGCGAGCTCGTTTCGTGGAGCGATCGAAAGAAACTCGTTTGGGGGTTGGTGAGCGATAACGAGCAGGGGTAGCCCCCTAGTGTAATGAAAAAAAATCAATAGCGGAATTAATCGTTGAACTACTAAATTACAAACCAATAAAATCGTTAATTATTTTATTAGCTGTAAGGGTAGCTATATAATGTTCATCACATTTTATGTCATAGAATATTTTAAGAAAAGTTAAGTAATTTGCATTTACATCATTAAAAAGCACACTGTTAGAAATTTCATCATGAAATTACGGTTGAATAACCGGCAGCAGTCTGCCCATCTAATTCACCATTAAATTTACGGTGTGGAACATTTTTCTATCTTTACGGGACCTAAACCATTTCCAATCAGCTTGGTTAAAAAGCCGTAAATACAAAATTTTACGGTTTTATAACCATTTAAAAATAGTTTCAAAACAAAATATTTACCGTTTTTGTACCATTTCGAGGCGTATAAACCGTAAACGAAGCGTGCGGGAATCGAACCCGGGTGTATGGTACACTAACCTTGCGCTCTAGTCATTCGGCCATCAACACCACGTAAAGCGGGCGTTTATTTATCACTAAATCTTCTTTTCCAACAGGGAAACCGCCTTAAAATTGGGATTTCAGTTGTTGCTTGATCCAAAGTCATTTTTGGTGTAAATTTACTGTATATTGACGAAAATCATTTTATTTGCTGCAAAAATTAAAATACAAACAAGCTTCAGAAGCTCAAACTATGGGTTCGCTCATTCGCAAACAGTTCGGAAATCCGCTGTCTCCAATTTTTGATTTACGTTTCTATTTAGATTACGTTTCTATTATTACGTGTTTCTATTTTTACGTGTTTCTATTTAGTAACCACTGCTTAAGCCACTTTTTTTCTTCTTTTTTTATATACACATGCAGATTTGAAGTGATAAATCTTTATTCATATTTTAACAACAATGGAAGACCGGTAAGGTTTCGCGACCAAGATGGACGCCCGATTCTTATTGAGCGCTTGAAAATTACGGTTAGTTAAACGTTCTTTAGGATAAACAGAGAACAAACGATTTTTTTCACAATCAGCGGTTTGAGTACCATCTTTTTAATGGTTATTCAACTGTTGTAATTAAATATGGTAAAATAACAATCAAATAAATGGTTATTTTACTATTTTCTTCGGAAATTTTTAACAGTGCATGAATGTTTAAATTGCCAAAAAAAAAAAAAAAGAGTTGAAATAAAAATAATATAATTTTCATTTCCTAAAACTATTTGAAAATTTCAAGGAATTTTTCAAAATTTTCTTCCTTAAAACCACCTAGAACATGATTTTGACGATCATGCATGTGACCCATTCGATTTTAATACCCATTTCAAAAGACTGTGAAAGTGATATTATGAGTAGAAATTTGTTGGAAATAGAATCTGAAAAATAAGATAGCAGAATTATCAATCGATGTTACATTTCGATGAAAAATTAATCTGGAGAAGCTTTCATACTGTAGCAAAACGTTTCTTAAAAATATTCAATAACTTTTTTCTATGCTTAAAAATACATTTTGCTGCCGCTTTAGGAGCTTTATACCATTGCTAAATGTGTAAAATTATACTTATTGGGTAAGATTAAGAAATTTTAACAAAATCACAGTAATTTTTCACGTATTATAATGGATAATGTAGTTCTTTTACCTTTAAAAAAACTAAATTCTTGTTTTAATATCTTTATGAACCTCGATCTGTAAATTAGAACGTTGAAAATAATGATGATCCTCCTTTTTTTCAGTATCTCCGGTTCTAAGGGTCAGGTTTTCTCCAATTGGGTATTCAGGCTAATTTGGGAAAACTGAATTCAATTCTGTTGATAGAATTTAGGGCATTCATTTAAATTTTTATAGTTAGTGTTAATTTTAACATGTATACGACCCCTTATCGAAATTTTACTTCAATAATTTAAAAGAAGGCGTTAATCGATGTCGATTAACGCCTTTTTTCTTTTACAGATCACATGATAGCTGAATTATTAAGTATGTTTTTCAGTTGTTTTTTTTCTCTCCTTTCTTTTCTTTTTCTTTCTTTTTTTTTCGGGAACTGTACCTTTTATCCGTACTACTGTGTTTACTTTAGAAATGTCTTACTATCTAGATCTGCGTAACTCAAAACTAATAACAAGTTCACCATCATAGGACCAAAAAAGTTAAAGTTTTTTATTTCAGTTATGAACTTACCATGCATGCTCATTTACAAAAAAGTAAGTAATAACAGTTTTTTCATGTAAACAAATTCATTCCAAAAGGACGTTGAGTTGCAATTAAAAGCAACAATTTCCTGTATGTGTAGTCACATAAGAACTCATATCCGTTTTTTGAAGTGTATCATTCAAATAGTTTTTATGAAGAGAAATTCACATTAAGTGTTCTCTTGCTTATATGGTTGAAATAATAAAATCAAATAATATATCAGTTATTTATTTTGTGGCTGATACTAATGAGGTTGTGCAACAGAAAGTGTACCTAATATCCTGTCAAACAACTCGCATTTATCTAACGAATTCTAACTTTTTATAAATTGAAAAAATTCTAAGTTTTGATTTCATACCAAAAAAAGAAAAAGAAGAAAGAAAGAAGATAGTTGATCTTCTCGCTTTTCTTAAAGCTGTTATGGGGTTTTTCCCCGCTTTGTCTCAAATAAAAAATAAAATACGGATTTTCTTTTTCTTTTTTTCCCCTCTACTCCTAACGCAATTTTTAAAAAAAAATCAAAGGGTTTTTTTTACTTGAATGTATCGTCAGCTTTCTGGTAAAATTCACAAAGTCCCCACCCCCCAAAAAATAAAGTCGGATTACTGCAGTTAATTGTAATTTGCAACTTCAAAAAAAGAATTGAGTTGTAATTTTAGTTATTTCATGACATACACAAATTATATAAACAAATTACACAATTTAAAACTTACATAAGTAATGTAGGAGTTAGGGCTTGGTAAAATGATTTTTGCTGTTTTTCATAACGATTTAGAAGTTTAAACTGACAATATCTCAAAATTGCAGTTACGAACTTAGTAACTTTTACCATAACGCCGACGATATATAATAATAAAAATAATTGTAGACTAATAATTAATAATAATAATTAACTAATAGTAATAATAATAATAATATTGTCTGTCTCAGAAAGACCAAATTACACAGCCAGACACCAATACATGAAAGAAGCACAAAGAACTACCTCGACATCTCATAGTTTTCGAGAAAAATAGGATTTACATACAATTATCTCTCCTCCATACATATAACAAAATAACATGCTCGTGTGTGTGTGTGTGTGTGTGTTTGTTTGTTTGTAGCACGCGTCCCGAAAAAAATAGTGGGGTCTAGAAAGATGACATTTGGTATACAGGTGTAGTTTTTGCCTCAGTTGTGCACCTCAGAGCCGAAATTTTGATAAGTTAAATTTTCAAAAAAGTTATTAATTATCTTGTGCTATTTTTTTGAAAAAAAATGAGCCGCCGTCTATCAGATTTATTTGCAACTAACAACCATGCTATTTTTGCACGTTGCAACAATACTTTATATTTGTCTCACACAATGCTTTAAAACGCAATAGTGTTTTCAGAATCGTGTAAGGAACCACCGAAACCGTGTCGCATGCGCCATAGGCACCATGATGAAATTGTAAGCGCCGAAGGCTTGCGTGAACAACTGCCGAAAACATTTTGCGTGCACGGAAGACGTCTGCAGGCGTCATCGCCTGTAGACGCTTGTAGGCCGCCGAAAACATTTTATAGACACTTTTGGCGCCGTAGGCTTCACTAGCCGCAGGCTAGTAATACAATATAATTACAAAGAAGAATTATTTTGGATATCCAACATGTGAATTGGGCATGCAAGCGTACCGTAGAATAACTAGCTGCACTAGTTTTCTTTTGCACTTCAGGTATGACTTCATACTTTTCTCTCGCATTTTTCATGAAAACTATAAGGTTGTACTGGCACTGTTCACTGGATTTTCTTTTATGTACTTCAAACTCTGCACAGCCAACCTGGTTGTGCAGAGTTTATATGATATTTGTGGGGCCCCCATATGTAAAACGAAGACAAAAGTCCTTTTATATTATAAGAATGCTATGTAGAAAATAAATCTTTAAAAGTTTTTTTAATAACGACACTATAATTAAAAGAAGTTATTGTTAAGCTTCCTGTATTGATTGCTAATTATGAAAATGCATTTAATTATTAAAAAAAGAGAAAGAAAGAAAGAAAGGAAAAGCCTATAGAACGTTTTTTCTTAAAAATTTTACTCAATTATTTCCCTCAATTCTAACGAACAGTGGAACTAACAAAATAGTTTTTGATAGTTTTTCAAATGAATTAGGTTTTATTTCACCCTTAAGAGCTCTTCAGCAAAGAAAAGAAAAATTTGAAGGAAAGCGAATAATTGGATTTCTATCGATACCCTTACTCTTCCCAATTGCCTAAGAAGTCCAATTCTTTCGTCTTTCATAATTCTTGTCTTTTTTTTTCAGCAGATTTAAAATTACTTCTTAGTAAGCTACGTTTTCCAGTCACTTCTTAAAATTTACTTTAATTCATACTTTAAAACGTTTATTAGGGTTTAACGATGTGATTAAAATAAGTTTGGGAACTTATCATATTTTTCTGTGTTTCTTTTTACTTATTTATTTATTGAAGTAAGAGATTGTTTATTTATTTACTTCTTTCAATTTATGGCGTTTGATGCGCGAATCAATTTTTAGAAAACGGTTCTTTTAAATTAACCTTAACACAAAAGGGAAAAAATAAATGATCATAATAAAATAATGATAACGATTTACACAAATGAAATTCATGATGTATTTTTTTTTCCTAAAGCCCCTTCGTTTTAAATAAGAAAAGACGATCTGATATCTAAATAATATTTTAAGAGTTTAACATTTTCCAATTCATTATAAAGCATTTTCTGATGTTTTAAAATACTCTTGATTTCAAAAACATCGTTTGATATTAAACCCCAAGTCTAAAATTCGTTTGCAATAATTAGAAAATTAGAAACAAGAATCTTCCCTTGATTATAAAAGTTCAATAATAATTCAATATTTTTTAATTTAAAAAAAGTACTAATTTGAAATTGCAGTTCAAGAAATCGTATTGTAATTGAAGAATCTGAGCTATTACTTTCGAGAGGAGCTCAATTTAAAAATTTTAAAAATAATTGAAAAAATGAATTTTTCTAAATGTTGAAAAATTTTAAAGCACAGGTGTGACCAGAAGATATAAACCGATTTGATATCTTTTTAACACCCTTTTCGGTCTCTCGAATTCTCAACTTTTCTGCTGTATTACGATTAGGGAAGACAAATTGTTGCAATTTTTCGGCCACCCTGCATTACTGTAAATAGGTTTTTGCTATGTAAGTACGCTTTCGAAGGATTTACGGATACCACACAGCAGGGCAGAACTATAAAACTCAAAATGTGTTGTTTTTTTAAGTCATAGCTCGGCGGAAAAATTGCGAATTGGAAGGACCTAATTTTTCAAAATGTGGGCAAATTTTAAATCGGAAGATATAAACCGATTTTATTCCTTTCTTTAAAAAAAAAAAAACTCTTTTTACTCCCCAATTTGCAACTTTTTTGTGGCATTACGATTTGAAAGAGAAAAATTCCGCACCCGTTTCAATCACTCTACATTACTATAAATCGGTTTTATTGTGTATGCTTCGAAAGTAAAAAACAACATTCACGGATACCGCACGGTGGGTTGGGCTAAAAAAACACTTAACTGGCTTTTTTTTTTTAAGTCGTGATTTGGCACGAAAATTGTGAATTGGGGAGAACGAATTTTTTAAAATATCAACAAATTTTAGAACATATGCGCGACCGGAAGAGATAAATCAATTTTCCCCCTTTTTAGTCTCCCCAATTAGCTACTTTTCTGTGACATTACGATTTAAAAATAAAAAAAATGCTTGCTTTTTTTTTCGGCCCTCTATTCTACACGTCTTTCAATCACGCTGAATTACTGTAAATCGGTTTTTATTGCGCGAGTATAATTTCAAAGGAAAAAGCCACTTACAGATGCTCCACAGTGTAGGGTGAGCGAAAGAATTAGAAATGTTTTTCTCAAGTCATAACTCGGGGGAGGGGGGGGGGGGGGAATGCGAATTGAAGGGACTGAATTTTAAAATGTGAGCAAATTTTAGACCAGAAGATATTAACCAATTGGATTTGTTTTTTTGTCCTCGCTTGCTTTAAACTAAAAACAATGCCATAATTATGAGCTTTTGGTAGTAATAAAATAAATGTTAATCTGTTTTATCATGTGGTTATTTATACGCACATGATTTCTTTTATTCATTCTCTGGTGATTCTTGTGGAAGGAATAAAAATACATAATCCCATTTAAAAAAAAGCTCCTGCATATATTGAAGCTCATTTCTGTCTCCACACTACCCATCCCCCCCCCCCCCCAAATACAATAAAAAGAATTACATTTTTTTTTTTCCTCGCGTAAACATATTTGCTCTCACTGACATTGAAGAAGTGCTATTTTCAGCACAAATATGTGCAATTATGCGTTGGTCTGTTCGAGTACACAGCAGTCACAAAAGGTAAATATGCACAGTAACTGCATTTTAACGCTCTAATTACAAAATTTAGCGTCATCTGGCAACCATACAATTTTTAAAGAAAAATTGTACTTTGAGATTTATTTCCGAAATCAGGTATATTTAACTTTTTTGAACCCTCTTCAGAATTTTTTTGATTTGGAAAAACAATATGGGACCAATAAATCAAAAAAACAATGTAATAAATTCAAAATAAAATAGCAGACAAATCTCCGAGTTAATAAAGTGCCTATTTATCAATGCGAAATTTTGCTAGCTTCAGAACGCAAAAGTTAATATTTAGTACTTGAAATGAAATAATTTTTTTCTGGGGGGAGGGGGGGAGAATAAAACCGACTTCAAATTATAAATTGCGCTGAAAAGGGAAAAAGAAATTCATTCTTTAAACAACATCGATAAGACTTTTGGACATAATTTTTGTAGTCGATGCAAAATTATTACAGTCTACTTACCATTACACCGGGGGATACTGTTTTACACTCTGGGCCATTTATATTTGTAATTGATTTATGGATACAAAAGATTTTATCCATCATATTTTTGCACCGATTTCAAAAATTATGTTTAAAAGTTGCATCGATGCTGTTTAAAGAATGAATTTATTTTTTACTTTTTAACGCATTTTATAATTAGAAGTCGGCATTATTTTTTCCCCAAAATTATTTTATTTAATTCTTTTTAGTGTAAATACATTTTTATATGAATACTTTATTTTTTAAAGAAACATATCGAAGGACACACCTTCTTCAAGTGACTGGCACTAAGAACTAATCATTTGTATGATAAATTCCGTTTTGAAGTTATTTTAAAAGGTTACTTAGAAGCAAACAGAGTGGATTTAATTTTTGCTTCAAAGAGGCTTTTAGTCAAACTCTTATTATAATTTCTTTTAATATTACTGCTTAATGGCAACAAACTCTTTCTTAATGATGAGTTTTATATTCATTAGTGATTTTCCGAACAAAAAAATATCAGGCCAAGCCTTTTCAATTAAAAGAAAAATACTTATTTTTCACCTATAACGTTCTTTCTAAAGAAAAAACCTGGTCAAATTGATGTGCGATATCTGAGTTAGACGATCCTCTACCGATTAAAGAAAAATTGATCAAAATCGGATCAGTTAGTCAAAAGTTAAGGATTAAAAAAAATCACTACATTTCTGCCTATAACGTTTTTTCTAATTATCGAATATCGTCAAAGAAAAATATGGGAACTATGGAAGACCACTTTCGATCGATTAAAAATAAATTATCAAAATCGGTTCATCCAGTAAGAAGTTATCGATGAACAATAACAAACAAAAAAAAATATACCAACGGTATGACTGATAACCGTTCTAATTGGTGGAAGTCGAACGAAAAAAAGTTGCGACAGCTTAGACAAAAGGCATGTTCAATTAATTAGATATTCATAACTTAATTGCTTAAATAGCCACGGATTTGTTTCATTTTATTTAACATCATTTTGTTATTATTATTGTTTGGTAACAGTTGACTTTATGTTCACTTTCGCATAAAGAGTAAAATAGACTGACCGGGCTTGGGTCTTCCGTCAGTGGTGGGCAGCCTGTTGCCGGGGCGCCTAACCTCCGTAGGTGCGGGAGTGGTGGTAGTGCGGGGGGTGGTCTTTTTCCGCTTCTGCTCGACTCGGGCGGTGAACGCCACCCCGGCCAGCAGCCCCAGCACAAGCAGGAGCCGACACGCGACCAGCATCGTCCAGACACGTGTGAGGGGCGAACGGATGCTCCCGCGGCAGCCCCTTTCAACCCTGGGCGCATGCGTGGAGCAAAGACGCTTAGAATGTGAATGTAAATGAAGGCACTGAGTTTAGAAGTTTTTGAGAAATATGTTCTTTTCTTTTTTTTCTCTTTAAGACAAGTTGGTGTACGGTTTACTTGCTCGTCTGCGTTCAAGTAAAAGTTATTGAGCCCAAAGTTCCAGTTCTGAGATATTGCTAATTCTACGCTTCGAAATACTGTGACTAATAGTAAAAATAAGTTTGAAGACCCCTAACACTTTCAAGCAGGTTTAGTTGTGTAACATTTAACTTGTGTAATTATTTACACAATTAAAATAATAAGTTGTTAACACTATTCTACTGAAGCATTTTATTTATATAGTTGCCGTTGACTGCATGCAGTTTAGTGCAGACAATTTATTGCATTGTTATCTTTTAAGTTATCAGTTTTTTAAACTATTTTTTGTAGCTCCTTAACATTTTGTGTACCTACTTATGACTTACACAAATGTAAGGGCTCATACTACTTAAGGCTTTGTGCCGTTCGGAAACTATAAATCACTGAAAAATATTCTCTACTGTTGTAAATCGTTCTTTTCAAAAATTAATCTCATTTTTACGTGCGAAAATTTTTACTAATAGAGAGTTACAGATTTACTGTAAATATATAAAATTTGTTACTTTCAATTAATTATTTACTTTTTGAATTCTCTTACGCAAATTTTTTTCATAAGCTCACATCTTTTTTGCATTAAAAAGCGCTTCTTGTAACCCAAAAAGAAAATTGGTCTGTGCAGTTTTTGAGTGTTATTTTGTTGTTAAAACCCCGCTTGTAATTAGTCTATTGCTATAGGGGTTAAAAAATTGATGCATAAATATACATTTTTTAAAAATTTTTATGATAAAAAATAACGTTTTAACGATGTTGCCTTTCAAAAAATGAATAATGTAATAATACAAAGAAAAAACTACTATCTCAAAGGAAAATCTGAGCTGTAGCGTGAGTCCCATTCGGTCAGTAGTGTAAGTCACAGTGTGACTAGTTGAGTGTATCTCACAAATATTTGTTTCTCTCATTGTTTGTAAAAAAATGAATTTTAATATTTTTACTTTCTTCTATATCCAATATTAAAAAAAAGTATTGGATTCGTGAAAATTTTCGAATTGCAAAGGCTTTTCACATTTTGATGTGTCTGTGCTGAAACCATTTTTGACCATTTTTAGAAAATGTCTGTGTCTGTCTGTATGTGGTCTTTTTTTTTATTGTTGTTGCCGCTATAACTCAAAAAGTAATGCATGTAATTCAACGAAATTTGGTCCACACATGGACCCTGATGGAACTGGTGCTAATTAGTTTTTGACGTGAATCCATTCGAAGAAAGCGGACCAATCGCACGTTTTTTTCCATTATCGTGATTGCCATATCTCGACAAATAATTGAAGAATTTAAACTAAATTTGCTCCACACATGGACCCCGATGGAACTGGTGCTAATTAGTTTTTGACGTGAATCCATTCGAAGGAGGCGGACCAATCGAACGTTTTTCCCTATTAGCGTGAGTGCTATATTTCGACAAATAATTGAAGAATTTTAAACTAAATTTGGTATACTAGTGGACCTCAATCGGAAAAAGTGCTGAATACATTTTGGCGCCATTCGCTCCAAAGGGATGGATCAATCGAACTTTTTATTAGTTTTTTGCGGGCGCTGTAACTCAAGACGTAATGCATAGAATAAAACGAAATCTGGTACACATCAATATTCTGATAGGGAAAAATTTTTTGAATATATTTTGGAGCCATTCGTTGTAAAGAGGCTGGAGCAATCGAACGTTTTCTCGCTGAGCGTATATTTCAAGAATCCAACAATTCAAACAATTATAGTCAGGCGCCAATCACGCCAAGGGAGCAGCGACTTCGTTTTGTATTGTATTGTTGCCATTCGACCTACACTTTAACAAATAAAATTCTTAGTAATATTTTCAGCATTTTGAGACTTCGCTGGTATTAGCAAAACTTTTGATTTGTTCATCTTGGTTTAAAATTATTTTTTATACATTTTATTTATTTAATTATGTTCAATGAAGATTTGTATCCTAATAGGGATATTTGATGAGTAGTAAGGATGTAACGAATAGTGATTTGGCCGAATAGCCGAATACCGAATATTCGGCCATTTCTTCTAGGCCGAATAGGCCGAAGCCGAGTATTAAAATTTCTAGACAATCGTTGTAATAGAAAGTATTTGACAAATTTAAAATTATTGACTAAGTCAAACACCAATTACACAAAATCTATGATGCATGATTTAATTCTGTTTGTTAAGAATTTAAAACTGTTTAAAATTAATCTATTGTCTCTATTGTTTTGAATGTAATAAAACTAAGAATTTCATCCACAGGTGGAATAGCAATGACAGGTTTTATCGTAGTAAGCATTAGCATTATTTTACTAATTATTTAATTCAAATGAAAGAACTACTATTGCTTAGTGAACTTTTACCTTGCTCAAAACTGTTTTATGAAGATATTTTAGAAGTTATAAAAGTTAATATTTTTATTTTATGGGTTTTTTTACATGCCTATCTTTAAACGATCTATTAAAATTTAATACACTTAACTGGAATATATTTTTATTTTCAAAAACCCCAATAGCTTATGCTATCTAAGTATTCATGAAATATTCTAGGCTTTTCACATTTATCCCTTACCAAATATTCACAAAAAATCAGTCTACCCAAACAAAGTCTGACTTCCACTATGTTAATAATAACGAAATTAATTTTTCATATATCATAATTAACTCTTGCCAGCTTTGGGAGCAAATGCTAAATATAAAATACAATATTACAACTTTAGAATCTGTTTTTGCTCAGTCAAACCTAAAAGTAGGTTTTAAAAAAAGTAGTTTTTTTCTAAATTATTTTTATTTTTTAAATCTATAAACTAATGTATTATTTTGCAATAATTATAATACAATTTTAAATGTTTAAAACCTACTAATTTCTTTATTTCTTTACATTTCTACTGCAGCAGAACTATTCGGCCGAATAGTCCATCAATATTCGGCCAGGCCGAATATTGACCTTACTCAGTATTCGGCCAGGCGGAATATTCGGCTTGTTGATGAAATGATTATTCGGCCAGCCGAATATTCGGCCAAAGGGCCGAATACCGAATAGTGGCCGAATATACATTACATCCCTAGTGAGTAGTAATATTCATATGAAGGATATAGAAGAATGGCCACAACATAGTTTTAGCTGTATCTAAAATTGATGATTAAGAATCATAGTTAAATTTGAAACTATTTTTAAACACTTACAAAAGGAAGAAATTCACATATCGAAACATAGTACAAAATGAACTTCTTACTCATAATAATGTGAGTCACATTTATGTTACAAAACCTGTTCATGGGGTGATATGAATAACGTTGAATCTAACTAAGAAAAAAATAGTTCTCACAGCCAAAGTGCATTGTAAAAGTAATAAACTACAGGTTAAAATCATTTATACTGCAATAGCTTCCTTTGTATACCATACTGATTTCCACTTATAGTGTAAGTCACGAATGGAAATAGCGTATAACAAATTGTTAACACCAGTACAGAACCATTTTGAAATGTTAATAACAATGCTATGAATAAATCTTTTTAGAAAAATTCTTTTTCTGTGGTACAGGTTCAGACTTATGTCTGTGTGACAGTACTTTCTCGTATTTCGTGAGTTTCACTCATGTATATGTATATGAAAGAGAGACTTCTAAAAATGTATAAAATGAGAAAGAATGATTTTGAAAACTTTTTTTATGACCCTTAAGAAAATTAATTAATACTCCTAAATGAAAATATCAAGTTTTCATTAATAGTGCATTAATCTAAAATTAATTTCTTCGTACAGAAAGTATCATTTACTGGGGGGGGGGGGAGCTATTTTTACATTATTTTCATTTATAAAAAACGAGAAATAAAGTGTTAAAACTAGTTTTTAGAGCACTATAAATGATTTCTATCTTGATAATGTAATATAGGTTTATTAAATTTATTTTCTCATGCTTCATACTAATTGAGTGCAAAGACTAATTTTTAATTAATAGAATTATTCTCAACAATCTTTTGCCGATAACCCCAAAAAATGGTATAAGATAGTTGATTACTTTAAGATTTAAATTCCGAAGAAAACTTATATTTGCACCTTTTAGTAGAAACATTTTTCATAGCGATTTATTTTTCCAAACGTTCTGACAAAATTTTTCTTTTCTTCCCTCACATTACCTCACCACAGTTATAAATCGGGGAACATATTTCACTCTTTTACACGTTATGTAAATATTTATTTAAATTCTGGTTTTGAAGTTTGAACATTTTCCAGAAAACTGTTGCCATGGGCTACTTGATAAATGTATTCCCTTTAAAGAACTCTCATTTTTTTTGCGCTACAAATGCTGTACTTGGATTTATGCTACAAATATGTTTTCCTTGCAGCTATCGTGAAATATTTTGGTCAGATTCTGGACAAAATGAATAAAAATATTTCTCTAAAGGATAAATGACACATTTTCTGCACTTATGAGTTAGGTGGGAAAAGATTTAACTTTCGAAGAACGTTAGACAAATCGGAAGGCGATTAAATCGCATGGCATTGGATGGAAAAGGAACACAGCCAAAATACATATGAACGTTTGTGGATTAATGATTTCCTGGAACTGTAAACTGAAGTAAATTGGTAATAACGTAAACTGAATCCATTTAATTATTGTAAAACACGGTGAATCTGCTATAATAATTTTTAGTAGATATTTATAATATTTAGTAGATATTTTAAAAACAGATAAATAATCTAAAGGCAAACAAAGGTTCGGAAATTATTCGAAAGTTTATTAAATACTTTTCTCCGCCAGACTCCAACCTCTTAGCCGTAGCCTTAGGTTAAAGTTTATTAAATACTGGATCCACATCGAAAAATAGCAGATGCCTAAAAGTTACATTGGGGGAAAAGTGGCAGAACTCACCCACAATTTTACAGCAAACAGTAAGAATAAGGGTATTTTCTGGATAGTATAGTAAACCAGTGTTGAAATTCGGAGTTAGTATTCTGAGAGGGTGAGAGAAATAGTTTTACACTTCTAGTAAGTTCCTCGAGTGAAGCTTTCAAACCTCATGCCATTAGGCGAGTGTAAAATTTTTGTTTGATGACAAAACAAATATATCATGCTATGGTTAGAACTATCATCCACGACAAACTTTCAGATTCAGAATATTTATAAATAAATAAAAACCCACACACACTAAAAACAAATCGCCCGAAAATACATGAGAATCTGCTGGAAATCATTTATCCGGAGTCTAACGAGAGACTTAAAAACATGAAATTAAAGTCTTTAAAAAAGGAAATTATAGAGAATAAAAAACACAGAACATTCTGTAAACTGATTGCAACAGATAATGTGCCGCAATAGCGGCGCCATCTGCGAGTACGCTGAATTACTATTTCTGGTACGTAAAGTAGAAGGTGAGATCATCTGAGCCCATGTGACTCTCATTCCTGTGCTTTAGACCGCTTAGCCAATGATGCCTCCGAGAGTCGGTTTCGCCGACAAGGACTAGCAAGCTGCTCGCTAGAGCTCAGGTTAAATTATACGCCGGCGATATATAATGCATATTTGACAATTTTTATACTGGTAGTCAGGGTTCGAAATTAGGATTTAAAAATAAGGAGTCAATGGCACCTAGCTTTTTTGTTTTAGTTGCCAAAAGGTTCTGATAGGCGCATTTTAACTCGTAACTAGTATGAATTAAGTAGAAAGAAGAGAAAACAGATTAAATAAAAATGGCTTCCCTCTGTCCCTCTTTTTCTTGTGTTCTTTAGTCTAAAAAAAGGCTGACCATGAGGCATGCGATTGTTGGAAACTCGACAAATTGTAGGTGCAAAAGTCGTCAAACTGAAAATTAGAGTTGCAAAATACGACTAACGACCGCTAATATCGAACCCTGCTGGTAGTCGCAGACCTCAAGAATTTATTTATGCATTTGTTTACAACTTTTAAACTGGTAGTTACAGATCTTAACTGGTTGTTTTGTGGCAATGATGTTTGGTCTATGATGTACGCTGCACTTTCCAGCATTCTGCCTTGGGGTGTATGGGGAGTTATACTTTGATCATACTTAGCGTCAATTTTATTGTTTTCGTCATCCCAATTTAAATTTAAGTAAGAAAACAAATCTTCTTTTTTTTTCGGATCGAAATAAAAATTTGATAATTTGCTGAGGAACAGATGCAAAATAAAGAATCAAAAATTCAATTCGTATGGCCATGAAGAAGTAATAGAGATAAAATGTATGTGTTCCCACTCCCTCCCCCCCTCCCCCCATGTTACTTCAAGATTAACAACGTTGTCAAAAACGATCTCTTGACAAAAACCTGAAATTTACGACGATTTCAGTTTATATTTATAAGCAAAAGAGATTATGTTTCAAATGTTTGCAGCTCAAAGTTATAATTCTTTCTGACAGATCGACCTCATTTCCCTTATCTCAATAGTCTACATGTATTTTTCTTTCTTTTCAGGATCTGGCATTTGATCTGTAAGTTAGAACTAAAAGTTATGTCAACATTTTGAAGAAAATCCACACATCAACCTTAGGAAAATCTTTAAGCAAAAATCTTCAGAATAACTCAATTATTTGCAATATTGTATTTTGAAAAATCTGGAGATAAGTTGTTTAGATTTTCTTCAAAATATTGTTCCAAATAACTCGAGATAGTTTCGAGATTTTTGTAAAGTAAATTTTGATATTATTTCGAATGGAGATGAGATTAAGCGTGATCTGATTTCCTTTTTATAAACTAATCTATGTTATATGGATAAAATTCATGCCGAATTTAACTTGACACTTTTCATTTGAATTTTAAAAATTCTTCATTTGAAGAGATTTCTATGAGGAGTTCATTATTTTAAAAAAATGTTATCCACTCAGGTTCTTGTAATGCTGTGACACTCACAATTTCTATCAAATTAAAAATTTGTGGAACGAAGAAAGTAACATTTTTCTCACATTTTCCTTTTCAAAGACAAGCATTGGTTCAGACATTATTTATGAGCAAGAGTTTTTCTTCTAGTTTTTTTCCTTCTCAAGCAAAGGAAGCCATTTTCTTCTCACGGTACATATTCTCCGGGATCGGTTGATTTTTTCACTCGAATGGCAAAGTATGTGGCCTAGGGATGCTGGGAATTATCAGAGAAGCTCACTGAGACTCGCAGATAAGGAGGGATGCAGGCGGAAAATCTACCTGACAAGTCTGGATGCGTTGCAGATGGTTGTTTTTCCTTCAAGATGGTCATTTGCGCTGACGGAAGCACAAACCGAAAGGAAAAATCGCCATTCTTGGACATATGTCTCAATGCCATGAGCCTGTGAAACGCCAAATAATTATAAAAGTTAAAACATGCATCCTTTTCTATTTTCTGGAAGCTACATTTTTTAAAAATTTTAACTTCTATAAATTTAATACACACTACTACGTTACCAAATTGCTTTTTGAATTTTGCAACAATAAGTTGAAAGGAAAATGAATTTTAAATAGGTCTCTTACTTTAAATGCTGTAATAGTTTTTTTAATCAACAAGTTAGTTTATTGCCTTTGTGTTTATTGAGAATGTGGTGCCAAATCTTTACAAAGTAGTGGTTGCAAATAACGGGAAGTTGACAGATCCTTCCGTTTGGCGGTTCTGGCGATAGTGAGCCTCTACCACATTGAAAACAAAACTCTGCCAACCGTCAGATTGGATATTAACTGGAAATGAAAATTTTTATTTAATAAAATTCTGACGCTAGCAGTCAGCAGATATTTTATCATTCTGTAAAATGCCTCTCGAGAAGGATAAATTATTGTAATACATAAAGTAGGAATGAGTTTCGTTTCAAAGGTATTTGAGGAAAAACAGTAATAATAATTTGATAGTTTGTTATCTTTATTATCTTGCACTATTTTTAATTTTAGGTTGGATTTTCAACAATGACAAAAAAAATATATATATATTAAATGAAATTAAAATAATAAAGACACTTTTTAAAGTATTTGGAGCTCGAATATTTTTTTAATTATTACATTAATAATGAAGTCGCATCGAGTCTTGTAATAAAATGCTGGTCCCAAAGCACCATCGCCACTCAATGAATTAGAAATTCCTCGTAGGGTTGAAATACGTGTTATACAAGTTTCATTGCAAAATTCGATCCTGAACACTTATCTATTTTCTTCTTCATGACCTAGACACCAAGCTATATGCGAAAAGTACATATCTGGAAGTGAGCGGACGATTTTCTTAATTAATATTTATTATGAGAGAAAGAAATAAGCATTTAATAAAGGGGGTATTAATTTAAAGATGCTAAACGTTTATTTCTGAGGAGCGTTGGCAACAAATACAAAGTCCATTACATGAGAATTTTTAAAATATGTAAAAAAACTTTCATACAGCTTAGAGACATAAAAACAATGAACTACATCTATTTCCTTTCTCTGCAGTGATTAATTAAAATAATACCGTTCTTCGAATTTCATTTACTACTATCTTATTAAGTATTCCTAAATTTTTTTCATCATATCTCTAGCACAGTTCAACTTTTAAACTAAAAGCTCCAAATCATAATTGATTGAGGAATTTTAAGTTCAAAAATTAAATTATATTGAAGATAATTTCTAAATTACCACATTTTATTAAATTAAATACTTTTTTTTAATGTTCTCCGTTTTAAATGTTTTTCTTTATCTTGGGAATGTTGTTTTTGTGAAGAAAATTAAATTTTGTACGCCACTTCATCGATCTTGTACGCCTTATCTCTTTCTCTCAAACTACCAACATGACTGGTTAGAAGTTCGGTGTCCAGTAATGGCTGATGTCAGAGGCCGACGGTAAAACTGTTGTGTTATTGACACTTACAAGGAGAAAACAGATCGGCCAAATGTCGTGCAAGCTCGTCCATCACGAACGATTTGGAGCCTGGCCAGGGCATAGATTTTTTTACACGCCATTTTTTCCCCTCTCCCTTCATGCATTTATTTTTTAAGCGGCCTTATGTTTTGGGTAAAGATATCCACGCGACTCAAAGGGACATAATAAATAGTTCATGAACAATGTATATAAATGAAACTATTCTATCAAGAAAAAAGGAAACTTGTTACAAATAAAAACAGAATGGTCTGTCAAAATTCCAAAATTTTTTGAAAACAGAAAAGTACTCTGCTGTAATTAATCCAAAACCTAAAATTGCGTGAAAATGAAACACTAAGTCAATTATGCAAGATTTTAAATATGAGGCACTTAGAAGCAAGGTTGGTTGGTTTAAACCAAATGGTGTTTTTTTTTAAACCACTTGGTTTAAGCAGAATTTTTTTTCATTTATTTTGCACGTTATTGAAAATTGCAAAATCCAATGTATGCAGAAATTACAAGCACAGTACTAGATAAAAAATGAATTTGTAAATTAACAAACTTTTTTTTTATTCGGTACAAATTTTTCTTATCTCCTATCTACATGTCAGACTAATTGGGTTTTGTAAAATTAGCTTGGAAAAAAAATCACATTCTGAAAATTAAATGATATTAGAATTGCACTTCCTGGAGTTAAAAAACGTATATTAGAAATAATAAAGTATCTTCATAATAACTAATTTGCAAATGTATGTTACAGATAACAATTTAAAAAAAAAACTTTTTTCCTTTAATTTTACTTTATAGAAAATTGCAAAATTCAATTTATGCAGAAATTACAAGCACATCAATAGATAAATAAGAATGAATTACTGAATTTGTAAATTAAAAACCTTTTTTTTTTATCTGCAAATTTTTCTTTTTTTTTTAAATAAAATAAAGTGTTTCTTAGTCTTTAATTCGGTTTCAGCCACACACAATCAATCAATTCTACTACTTATGTATATAAGTAACAGAATTGTAATAATTTGTTGATGTTACTGATACTGCAAATCAACACACATTATTTTTAATATATTTTTCACTTTTGCTTATTTTTTATTGATTTAGTAAAATATGCTTTTGTTAAAACTCAACCCGCATAATAATTTCTTTAATAGTTTGCTAAAAGGTTTGTATAAGTATAGTATTATAATATGTTAATAGTTAAGTTGCTGAAAAAAGAAAAACTATATTTATAAGGTAATTAAAATACAAGGTTTTTTACTTATTTATTTAATTAATTATCAGGAAACTAATTAGTACTGATAACATTTCTTCATAATTAATGATCTAAAATCTGCCAAGATTTTCCAAAAATCAAATTGTTTTTCCTACAAATGCTATTTAAGTCAAAAATAACCGGTTTAAAAAAAAAAACCCGGGTTTTTTTGGTTAAAAAAATTGTTTTTTTTCCAACCCTGCTTAGAAACAAAGGGGTGTAAGCGACAAAATGGAAAATTTGGAGATAAATACTGCAAATGATAGGAAAAGCACTATTATATATTGTGGCAAGAGATGTTAGGAGTAGCCTTAACAGGTGATGCCTCTCCCCACCGCCCAATATGATTTAGAAAAAAAAAATAGTATTAAAGGTCACATAAGATCCTAACTTTGTACGCGTTTTTCTCGAAATCATTTTTTGGCCACTTACACCCCTTTGCTTCGCACTGCCTTATATGTAAAATAGTTTTCACACAGCTTAGAGAGAGAAAAAGGATTTATTACTAGTTCTATGCTAGTTCAGGATAATAAATTTTATAAATCTTTGAAATTTTTCCGTGAAATCTGAAATTAGTGTTTATCTAGTTTCGTGCATACTGCGAATGTTGAAAGACATTTTCCTACTGCAATTCATTTTTAATTCGTCACAAAAAACAAATATTTTCTATACAAAACTGGTATTGAAAGGCTTTTTGCGTCAACAATCATTGTTGCTTCCTGTTTACAGAATGAACTTTGAAAGAGAAAGAATAGAATATTCGAAAAAGGATCGCATAAATAACCACCACACCTGAAGGCGCTGGAAGTAACTTTCTCATTCTACAGGATGGTTATAAATAAAGTAACTCTGTTCAGACCTACGTGGAGATCATTCTAGAATCGCCAAGTTACTGCAATTGATAGAGAAACCTTTCGCACCACTGTTGAACACACTGTTACACACTTTGAACACGTGGTGGACGCAAATAAAATGCAAATTGAACAAATTATGCGATAAAATAAAGTTGTGTGTGTGCTCACTCGCTTCTTTTCACCTGAATTTGAAGAACTTGTTTATTGCAGATTTCTTTTTTTTTTTTTTTTTTCGCGGTCCATATAGAACGTATACCAAATTTTATTCGTTTCCCTCTATTAGAATTAGATGTACGAAGGTCTCAGATATGATCTGATCTTTTGTCCAGTAGATCTGCGTTCCCAACTAAGATTCCCCAAAATATTGTTAAAGGTTCAGTAAGAAACCAAGAATCTTGCGTCTACCAGATCACTCTAAGGTATAAAATAAAACTATTGGTAACTCTAATTGGAGTTAACCCAACGGCTTCTCATTTTCAATGCCGTATACGATTTATATTAAATGTAAAGACATTTTGGTAATTATTTATGACCCTTTAGGTTTTATATTAAGTGATTTGATTTTGCAGGACAGAATAAAAACTGTCCGAATTTTGTCTTATAATACTGTCTTCAAACTCAGGGTTCGTACGCTTTTGGCAAAACCAAAAATAAGGACTTTCTAAGGACTTTTTAAGGACCTACAAAAAAATTTAAGGACCTCACAAATTTTTCGCAATATACAAACTGTTATGCTTATTTCAAAAGGAAGCATTATTGAAAGAGGAAATTGATTTAACATCGCATTTTTATTAGGAACACAGCACAAACACTTTTATGGAGCTCTCTTTGTCTTGTAGCTTTTCTGATGTCCAATAGTCAGGGAGTTAAATAATTATTGGAGCTAGTAATAAGAAGCACACAGCACAAGTATTAATCATAATAAGCAAGTGAAAAATTATCAAAAATGGTTAATGCTATAACATTTTAAATGAAAAACAATTTAAATTTAAAAAATTGTTAAAGAAAACACTGCACTTTGTCTTGAGAATTTGTGTTTAATTTAGATTTTTTTTTTTTTCTTTCATTTTACTTAACTTATGTTGTCAGCATCTCAATTTAGACTTAGTTAAATTTTTATCTCTGACATAAATATTTTTTAAAAATTATTTAGAAGAGCTTACAACAATTCTGAAAAAACTTTTTCAGCTTGAGAAAAATATTTCATTTTGGAAACAACATACAAATAAAAAAATGGAGCTTATTCGCTTAAAACTTTGTACATTACCCTCAAATAGTAACTACCAAAATTTAACTAAAATAAAGTTTCAAAAGATTCAACAATATTTTTAAATAAAAAATAAAACAAGCAGACTACAGGCTGCAAATACTAAAACTGTCAACTTTTTAAATAATTGATATATTTACAAGATGCAAAAAGATAGAAGTCTCAAAAATTGCGTGCAATTTTCGGCGAAGCACGTGCTAGATGTTAGCAAGTTTCAGAAAAAAAGGCTTTTACATTTTCGCGTTACAAGTAATGAAAGTTCATGTAAATTAATACATGTTTTTTTAAAAAGTTTCTTCAAAAATTTTCTTGTTTTGTAGTACAATCCCTTTAGATAAAAATACTTGTACATCAGCTTGAAAAATAGGATCTTTTTGCAAAAAATCAAATTTTCGAAGTTCAAAAAAAAAAAAAAAAAAAAACACAGAAAAACAAGGGAAAAACGAAGCATTTGGCAACTATAGGTTTAAGAAGAGGTCGATTCCTTCAATTTACGGCAAATTAAGAAATTTCACGAGATACAAATTTTGACTAACACAGCAAATATCCATCATCTCCCACGCAACAAAAACCCACAGCGAACAATCGCGAAGCCAAATTGCTTGATAGAAATTTACTAAATATTAAAACATTACTTTAAAACAAATTCATTCTTTAGATATATATATTTTATTTGATTTAAAAAAAAACAATGGGAGAACAAACTGTTTACCGAAAGATCAGTTAAAAAGCGATCGGGAGAGTTGGCAACTCGCCGCTTATTATAGTGTCAGATGTAAGAAAAATGATAATAAAAATAAACCATTTTTTTTACCTTTAACAGTATAAAGAAGCGATAATCATACATGCGATTGGTCAAATACAAAAAAAAGCTGAAAGTTTTTTTTTTTTTTTTGCCTACATATTAGTTAAATGTATCTCTTTTATTGAGCTAGAATCTCAACAATATGCATCGTTGAATTTTTAAAACCCCCAGCCCTTAAATTAAAAAAAAGTTTCAAAAGCAATATTTATTTACTGATTACTTGTTAAGAGCTGCTTCCACTTGCTTTATTGATAATTGTTTAGAATGTAGATGATTTAGTAACAATTTTCATGCAAAAAAATATTTATTTTATTTACTTTGAAACTAAATTTAATAAATAGTATCGAATCCCAAATTTGAAATCCCGAAATTCGGCTCTTTTTCGAAAATTCCCGATTTTTGTTTATTCATAAAAATTTTCCCCTCGAGTCCTTAAAAGTCCGTTTTTCAAATTGTATTCCTTTTTCTTTTCTCTTTTAAAAGCAAAATGAGGGAACTTGTGTGATTTATTTTTCTGTGGTCTTAAATATTTTGTACAAATGCTTGTGTTTTGATTCGACTTCTCTTACTAATATTTAAATTTTTTTTAGATGTAGCTCGATTTTCTTTTTCATACAATTGCAGGAAATAGCAAATTGGGAGCTGCAATGTGGGTGGGTACAAATTAATTTTAACTGAATTGGGTGTTGTAATTTGAAGCATTTTATCAAAATCCATGAACCTTTTCTTTTTGTCAAAATATATAACACATCAATTTACGTATAACTTTTCAAAAAAAAATTTTAAAAACGAGTTAATTATTTCTTTACCAGTTGAGAAAGCACTGAAATTTGTAGTAAAAATGCGATGATGTTTATGTAAGTCCGCCATTTTTGGTCCTGTCAATCCGCCATTTTGGGTATGTCTGAAAGCCGCGATCGTACCGAACCCGAGCAAACCAAATTTGAGGTTCGATTAAGTAGTTGAAATGAAAGAAGTTTGATTCTTGTGAAGAATACAAAACATAGCAAAATAAATAGAGCGCATGGGTACCTTCTTAGTTTAACAAAAAAATAATAATAATAATAATAATAATAAATAAACACCTGGAATAAAAAAAATAAGGACTATTTAAGGACTTTTTAAGGCCTTAAAAATTAAAATGAACATTAAGGACTTTCTAAGGATCTTTAAGGACCGTACGAACCCTGAAACTGCTCCGTAAAGAGATTTTTTTTTTTTTTTGAGTTACCACTAAATATAAGGAATGACTCAAAATAAATACATGTATACAGTCAACTCTCAAATCCGCGTAAGATTTCCAATGTAAACAACAAAACTCAGTTAAAAAAACTAGAAATTTCTTAAATTTTCAAAGTTAAAAGCATTTTCATAACTTGAAGTGTTCACAATAACTCACATGTCACATCTGCCTTTTATGCGTTGAAAACGATGTACGTTTAGCTTATTTTTATGGGTTTTTTTATAGCCACGTGTTATGCGCAATATTCGCATTTTGCTGTAATTGGGCAACAATCTTTTTGCATCTGTTTTCGGTTTTCGGCATTTCTTATTATTTTTTCATTAGTACACAATTAAAATCGTATTGAGCAAAAATATTAAGCTATTTTTGCATTTGAATCGATTTTATGGTGCAAGTGTTCTTCCTCCTTGATTCAGTTAATGGAGAAAATTTCGATCGCCAACGTGGCGATCGGAATGAAATTTTCGGTCAGCATTTCAAAATTTTTTGGTAGCCAGTTGGCGAGTAACGACCACCAATATGCACATTTACAAAGTAGTTGAATAAATAAAATTTCATTTAAAATTCACGCACTCACACACAATATATATATATATATATATATATATATATTGTATTTAATTTTTATAAATTTTCTTTGTTTTCTCTTTTATATATGCATGCCTGTATAATTAGTGGTTTATCAAAATATTTTTTTAAGTAATAAGTAAAAAGGTGAATGCAACATTATAACCTCGCAAAATGCATACACAGATCAATGATCCGAAATTCGCAAAATTCTAAAATCCACACAACCCTTGGTCCCAAGCAGTGAGGATTTCGGAGAGTTGACTGTATATATATATATGTCTATATATATTGAAAAAATGTTGTGCCCAGACATTAGGGTTCTATAAGAAAGAGTGTAAAGGTTCGGAAACGCTGCACTAAATGCACAAGAAATATCTGCAATGCAGAGAACACAGCATCAGTAGACTACTTACTACACAAGTTGAACGATGAATGCAGTTTAAAGGTAATTGTTGATTTCCACCTATATGCTAAGAAAAGTTGTGAAGATAAATGCAAAAACCATTGCAGAAATGTTACTATTACGATGTAATACATTTCAAAGAGTTCGTTTCCCCCTTTTGGAAATATCGAGAAGATTCCAAACATACCAAGCTCAATTTTTGCTGCAAAAAGTCAATGCTCTTTCAGTAGGTTTACTTAGTAACTTTTTAGCTCAATTTTACTCTTTCATTAGCTAACAACCAAAAGGATTTCAATCAAAAAAATTTATTTCATATCATTTTTATTTATAAAACAGCACAGTTTCATTATAATGCAATATATAGATCTGTTTAACATGCCTTTCTATCGCACACAGCTCATAATTTGAAGCATTCACCTCTTAACCAGAAGGGTACAAAATTTGTATCAGAAAATTTTTATTTTCACATGTCAGGAATCCAAAATAGATTGTTAACTCTTCAAGTCACAGATTTCTCTGCAATTTGCAAGGGGACAAATGGCAAGTTGAGAATGTCAACCTATAATTTACTGAAAGTAAGACAAAAGTTTGTAGTTTACAGAAACTAACAACAGCACTGCAAAGGTTTGCAAGTGGTAAAAAGCATGGATCATGTGCTATTTTATCAGTAAAAAAATAAAATCATACATATTTTTATATCAAACATGAAAAAAAGAACAATCATGCCAAAAACAAAAAGTTATTTTCAGCTGCAAAAATTTTTTCCATTTAGCTTTGTAATCCAGCTTTTAAATTCTATCAAAACCCAAAAATAGTTGCATCAAAAAAGGATATCAAAGTCATGTACACACAATATTTTTCTTCTTGTATTGCAATTGAATGCTGTAAGAAAAATATTAAAACCTACAGATAAATTAACATTAATTTGTTCAATTTGACTAGTAAATTCGTAATTCAGAAAAAAATTGACAAATTTCTTCTTTATAAATACTATACATAAATACTTATATTATCCCCAACTTAGTCAAAACTAATGTGTTTCGGAGCATCTGCAAAGGCATAATATTTATGACTTATAGATTTTTCATCCAATTTCACTACTCTGAAACCAGACTTATCCTTTCCTAATTGACAACCCACAGCTGAAGTAATCACACATTCCAGGTCTTTGTAAAAACCACCTGCATTACGATGATAGTGTCCACAAAAGATGGCTCGGACATCTAAAAAAAAAAAAAAAAGAGTATAAATTTTTCTTAACTAGCACTAAAATTAAAACAAATCAATCATGGTAACACCCAATATTAAAAGGCAGGACAAATGATGAAGTATTGGGAAAATTCTTCAAAGATGTTATGGCATCAATTTTTTTATTAATATTATTGTTACTTATAATATTTTTTTTACCATGATAAGCAAAATAATATTTCATGAGAAGTTCATCCAAAAAAAAAAAAATTTCTCTCAACAGAAAAGGAAAAAAAATAAAGAAAACAATAAAAAGTAACTGATCCAACATACTTCTTCAGAAAAACACTTTTGGAAAATTCGTCTACACAACAATTTTTTACATTAAATTTATTTTGAAACACATTAATATGCAAATATTAGGCTTATTATAATAAAAAGCAACAAAAGAATAGCAAAAATTCAAGATTTCAACATCAGAAAATGTAATGGATTTAAGTACACGTAGTATATTGCTATGAAAAGCACCAAAATCATACGTGCCCATTTTGGTATAGTTTAGTTAATATTACCAGGTGAGCCTTTATCATTTATTTTACCCAAATATCATCACATATGAATGGAAAATACTGAAAAAAACTTTTGGAAAAAGTGGCATCTGAATCAAGTATGCAGAATGTAAAACTTTAATCATTAATTTCTTATTTTCGGATCAGCATATCACTTTCGTGCAAGAATAGTATCCATAGAGCATAATTACATACATGGTTTGTAGAACAAACACACCAACTGAACTTTGTGAGGGACCTTGAAGTAATGGTTGTCCAAGCATATCAGATATGTACACATTGTTTTCAGGGTTACCGGGAAAGGTGTCAGTTGCCAAGAGATCATTAGGACAAGCTTGGAGCTGTCAATTGACACCTTTGTTTTGAAGTATTCTTTTTTGTTCTTGTGCATAATGGTAATTGTTAGAAAGATGAAACAAAAACCCAACATAAAATTTTTAGTCAAACTTAGGGGAAATGTCAAGAAATGTTGGTACTGTTCATGTGAATGACACAAAAGAGAATAACGCTTTTAAGTGAACCCAGCGTTTTAGTTACATTTTCTAAACATTTTAATGTTATAAGAGAAATTGAAATTTACTTCAGTAACAGGATTTATTTTAGATGGCTTGGGATAAAGTAAATGAAATTCTTCCATTTTTCATGAAAATTACAGCATACAATTAAAGAAATAACAGTTCAATTACTTACTAGCATCATAAAACTTTTTAAGCATTTCTGAACGAAGCTTTGGCTCAATGTTAAAATATTCTTTAGGTTCATCAGGCTCTCTCAAAAACCACGGAATATGTTGAAAGATTACAACATGTTTGTATTTCCCACTTTTACCCTCTTCCAATTCCTTCTCCAACCAGGTACTTTGCTCTTTGGCTAAATCCTGGACCTACAATAATGTAACATTTATCATTAAAAAAATTGTACATAAAATGGAAGGAGTGTATATATAGATCTTTTCTACAGATGCAATAACTGAATACCTAAAAGATCTCAGAATTGCATTTTCATAGACTTTATGGAACATTTCTTTTATGATATTATTTCAACAGGAAATCAGAACTAGAGATAAGTGCACAAACATAGTGCTGACTTCAGGATGAAAGGGCCGCGGGGGGGGTACTCCGAAAAGCGCACCATGTTTTCTTCAAAAAGGGCACCCTTGAGTTGTGCTTTAATTTTTTACTGTCCCCCCCCCCCCCCCCCCCCCCGTTGCATTAAAGCGCATTTGCTTAAATTTTTACACGTAAAAAAAATAAGCGTTTAAAAAAAAGGTTGCAAACTTTGCATGTGTACCTCAAAATATAGGTTTTCATTTTGAAAAATATATGCGTATATATGTACCACTTATGCACATTTTCATATGTATTCTGCTGGAAAGTTATGAACTACTCAACAAAAAAAATTTAGGTCTTGGTGACATTTCTCCATGACCAAGTTTGGGAGGGGATTACCAAAGTTGCAACAAATCCGGAAAAGACCACCCACAAAAGTACTCCCAATGTGGCAGTAAAAGTCTTAAGGCTGACTTTGATTATTTTTGGCAAGTATTTCAGGTGACAGTAACCTAGAATTTTCAAACTTGGTGCCATTTTAAATGTCAATCATAGAGCTTTCAAAATTGTCCTTAATCATTTTGTTTCTAATTGAAACATTTGTTTTTCTGTTTAGAGAAGGGGTGGGGTGGGAACTTTGGAGAAAATAGCTTTTTACTTTCTCTCAATATATTTTGTCCTTTTTACCATTAAAAAAGAAATTACATCAGGTGATAAAAAATGCTGCACAATTAATTATATGCAAAAAAACACTACAATTACATAAGATAATTTTTCACAGGCAAATGGGAGTCACATGCTAGTACAATCTTTACTTCTTTTATGGGCAAATTTTATGAGAGGAAAATAGTGTGCAAATTATGCTTGTATTCAACACCATATTTAAATTGTTAATTTTTTTTCTAATAAATCCATAAATTTCGGGAAGTGGAGTCCAAAGTCTTGGAAAGAAATAACTGTATTTAGGCTCAATAAGCATTTTGCTGTTCGCTGTTTAGAAAATAATAAGAAATATTGTAAACCTAAAGCAGATGCTAAAAGATTGCTGCCGGATTATACGCGCACTTTGACCGTTTCCCACGTGCAAACGAAGAAAAGCATATACATGAGTCTCAAATACTATTTTTAGCACATATAAATTGATTAGTATGTAGAAATTAAAATGTTTAAATTTAAAAGAAAAGAAATGCTTATTTGCCTTTGAAAATAGTATTTAACTGTTTTGTCTTAAGTATAAATTTTGCGAAATGACGCCGACGCCTTTTACTGTTTTATTTTTTTTTTTTCAGTAGTGGGGCTAAATGCTAAACCCAGAACAATTACACATCATGGAACCCCAACTTCGTAATCCCAAAATTAAAAAAAAAAAAAACGGCTCTTGATTTTAATAAAAAATCGGGAAGCATTTTTTTATTTTTTTTTTTTTTTTTTTGGAAATAAACATTTTAAAAATATGAAAAATTCAATTGTAATGAACATGTTTAAGATAAAAATGTAGTTTTCATAATCGTGTCCGAAACAGTTTTCATATTTGAGATCGCGATTTCTGAAAAAGGGTTCGTTTTTGCGATTCAGAGTTCTTATTAATTATTGCTTTAATTCTAAGTTGATACCATAACATTTTGCTTTTTCTATTTTTTGTACTTTTATTGTTTTTTAGACTGAGCTCTAAATTTTACGCAATACAGAAAATTCGTAAAATTGAAGTGCGTTCTTTCTTTTATTTTTCCGATAATCTGATCTTTTGTAATTAAAAGACTTTAATAAGTGGCTAGAGCATATAAAATCCTGTCAGAATTTGAGCAAATTCTTTCCTTGTATTGTTTAATTAATGAGGTTAAAAAAAACGTTAAAAGTCTCGATTTTTCGATGTTATGCCACGCCCCGCCAAAATGGCTTAGAGTCAGCACTAAAACAATTTCTTAAGAGACTTGAAAATAAACAATCAACTGCCATATTCTACCCTGATCAGTCTTATAGTCTGAAGGAAAAGTTACGTAATAAAAAACATCTATGACAAACCAAAGTCAAACAGCTTTCTACAGTTGGCATCACTAGCTGTACTTTTTGATATTGTTTCAAATTTATTACATTTTGAAATACATTTACAGCAGCCACTTTGCTGATGTAAAAAATTTCTGCACTTTGACTGGTCAATCACCTTATTCAAGGGTTAAAATCAAGAATTTATTCTGTATTAATGAAAGATTCTTAGTTTCTAAGAAGAAAGTTTGTTTATTTTTAATCCCTTGTTCATGAGTGATTTTGAGTAAAAAAAAAATTTCGGAACTTTACACAATATTTTCGAAAAACGTATGCGCCACGAATTTGAGACATAAATTAACTGATTAGATGAGCACTCTCCCCACACACAATACTTTTGTATGCATACATAAACTCAAAAAAAATAATAATATTAAGAAGAACAACAACAATAATAAATTGAAAATTTTTGGAGCCCCCCCCCCCCCCCGCCAAAAAAAAGAGAAGGGGGTCCTTTTTTCTTTTCTTCTCTTAACTTTTGGAAAAGATTCTCTGAAATTTTCGGGAAGTTCAGAGATTTTTCGAATCACCCATACCCTTGTCTGTATTGCTCAAGTTCAGTGAGGGCTTACGTTGCAAGGCTTGGGCTCAACAGACAAGAAGTTCAAGGCAATTTCAACAAGATTGAATTAGAGGCAGAATGAATTCATTTTTACACTAAATCAAAAATGAACAGCAATATAAGATCGTTACCAATATTTGTTATGATTCTATATCCCTTTATAAAAACCACTTTTGGTACTTAGATAACAGCATGATCTACTACTATGGTTGCACATTTTTATCTCCTAGTACCTGCAGCAAACTGGAAGGAAAAAATTGATCTAAATTCAAAATAAAAATGCCTTTGAAAAAGCTTTTTTTTTTCATTTATTTATTCATTGAGAAAGTTTTTGCTATGAGGTTAAGATGATCGATATTTTTTCACTTCCTTTCCACACCACTTTTTGTTTTCTTCCATTAATGATAGAATTGCACATGCACATACAGCATAACTTTGATTTAATGGTACTCAATTTAACAATTTCCTAAAATTAACGATACATTTTTCAAGTCCCGGTTCGATTTTGATAAAAGTTACATCTTCCCAATTTAATGATAGCATTTAACAGTTGTTAAATCAAGGTTATACTCTTAATATTAATGCTACTGGTCAGGGATCATTCATAAATGATGTCACGCTTCAAGGGGGATGGGGGTTCGTGAAATTGTGACAAAGTGTGACAAGGGGAGGGGGTAACAAGAAGTGTGACATCATGCATTATGCAACATAGCGTGACATATGTCCTCTGAAGTGTGACATATTGTGACACAGGGGGGGAGGGAGAATCAAATATATGGGAAAAATGCGTGACATCATTTATGAACGGCCCCTAAGTAGTTGCACACGGTTCAATTAATACTTAGATCATTTAATTATAATATGGTTTACCTTAGCACTTCCCAACTGGTGCTTCGCCTGGCGTAGAAAAGGGGTTCGCAATAATAATTTTGCAATGGTGGAATTTTTTATTCTAATGCAAAAAATTGACATAATACATTTATTTACATACGTATTACAACAGAGTGTAAAAATAATTTTTCAAATACTAAATTGTTTACCTGACAATGTGTAAAAGTTGTGGACTGGCATAGCAAACATACTTATAAAATTTGGAATGCAGCTTTACTACTGTCACCCGATTTCGCAAATTTGAATCTCAAACGGAAAGCGAAAGATATTCATCGAGTTATTTTGAATCATGAACGTATGTTTCTAATACCCTTTCTCAATTTTTAAACAATTTCAAACTCTATTCATATGAAACTACAAAATATTTCATAAATTTAGCTGACACTGAAAGATATTTTACAGAATAACTAAGTGGGAAAAAAACCAATAAATCATAAAATGGCACTCACTAAAGTAGGATCTTCAAAAAATTGGGAATTAATCACAATGAACAGAACTCCAGCAACAACAAATGAGAAATAATCATCACCAAACTTTTCTCTGTAATCATCTACAGCAGCAGGAGTAGGCTGGTTGCCAATGTCGTGATTGCCACACACGCAAACTAACGGTATTTCAGGATCTAATTCCTTGAAAACAATTTTGAAATCTTCAATTTGGGCATTGCGATATTTATTGCCTGAAAATATTTTATTCAAATTTCATTCTTCACCAATAAATTTAATTTGGTAAAAAATTAAAATTTTTAGCATTAAATGAATAGAGTAAAGCCCCATAGCATAGGAATTGGAACACAGGTTTTGCCCTTGTATTACAACATAACTGTGATAAATTCAAACTTGTTTTCTTTTCCAAATGTAACTTTAAAAAGTTATACAACACAGCAAACTTTCACCTGAAAGGTTGCATACCCACTGAATATCTACCATGTACGCTTGGAGATACGTGCATGTAAAATCCGAGGACCCGCCTACCTCACCCCCGGATGCAGCGCATCCCTAAGGCCTAGTGCTAACAAGGAAGGAGGTTCGAGGAGAAAAGTACAGTTCTGTTAGACATTAAATTAGGTGGCTTTACAAATTTTATTGAAATTTCATGTCTCATCCCTGCATATAAATATTTTTTTAAACTGCCTTTAAATTTAAAATAAAACACCAAATACCAGTATTTATAGTCTAAATGCGATTACAATGTTGCTATTAATGAGTTCAAATAGCTTCTTTATCTTCGGGTAAGTACAATATCAGGGTCTGTCTTCAATGATGATTTCGTGACAGCATTTTATATTGTGAATGATCTCTGATTCTGTTATTACTAGTTCATTATGTATCTCTAGTCTATTATCACCAGTCGTCCCCAATTTAACATGCATGTATATCTTAATGACCCATTATATTTCTAGGATTAAATTTGTTGAAATCTAAGGGAACAAAACAATTGGCAAGTTAGATTAAGGCTGGAGCCTGCTTTAGAAGGCAAAAAAAAAAAAAAAAGTATTTTTCGAGGAATTTTTCTAGGGCAGAAAAAAAGGCAAGTCTAGCGAAGTTTTCAGATCATTTTGTTACGTATTTGAACAAGCAAAAAAAAAAATTTAAGAGAAAAAATATTCAAATGCAGCCGATTTTTATACACAATTGTGCAATACCTTGCAGCTGCAGTCTCCAATCGGTGGGCAAGATGTAGCTCGTAATTAACGTCAAAAAAAAAAATTTTAATTTTCACATATTTATTTTCTAGGTAAACTAAGAAAAACCCGAAAAATTGTGAAATTAAATATTTTTCTCAGGTTTGAAAAAAATGTGTCTTTTGTAACAACAAGTTCAAATGGAAGAGAATACAAAACTGAAGCTAACAAGCCTTGTTTTGTTTTGATTAGTTGTCTAGTTTTCTTGCAATCACGCCCGCCAGTTTAGAAAAATCCTAAGAAGGAAAACTCGAGAACACGTGCTTGAAAGTTTAAGATCAGAAAAATGCTAATTTTCTGTTACTTACAGTGATGATCCGCTAATCAGCTATTCCTGCAACGTCCTCAAAAAACTCATTTAGATGCAGTTGCTCGAGCATCATACATAGTTCGGGGCTATTTGAACGAGGGGACAGGTACACGCTCCACCTGCCCGAGAGCTCGTATACCTGCTCGACACCTGGCCACATTTGGTGCTGTATTTTTGAAAATATTGAATTCTAGAGCACTTCTGACTATCTTTTAACTCTCGAAATTTTACTATTTCAAACTGAATTTGTTGAAAAATAGACATTAAAACAAAGATTGCCTTGCCATTTAAACAATGACATTAAAAGCGAGGTAATTAAAAGCTATTTTCAATGGGGATTTATTGATATTATACCCTCTATGAGTCATTAAAAGATGTGCTGTTATAAACATTTGATTGGATTTAACCCAGGCAGACCCACACTGGGCATGTGACTCGAGCCGTACTTTTGTAATTAATTCATTCAATAAGATTAGTCAATTTTCATTGTAACTGCTTTTTATGTTATCCTTGAATAGTGATCTTGTATATTTGGAATTTTACTTTTTATTTTTAAGCGGGAAAACATATTTTTAGAAAGGCACAAAATGTCAAAAAATACCGCACATTTTCAAGGGTTAAAATGCAAATGAGAGATTGTTTAAATAAGTTATAATGCTGCATAAATTTTAAAGCAAATCCAAAATAAAGCATTAGAATCACTTTAATTTTTTCATGGCTTCATAAAGAAAGTTTGAGATCTGTCGGGTTTTTTCCCCTTCTTCTTTTGTTGAAGTTCTAGGAAACGGATGATATTGGTTTTACTTGCAAGTGACTGAAATTGACTGCTAATCAGAAACTAGAAAAGATTTCAATGAGAAATTTTTTTTAGGTAAAAAAGTGTCCACTTTTCATTTTGTATGGTGTTTGAAGAAATCATTTAAATAGCCGGATTAAAATACATCTCTTAATATCATTTGGTAGTGACAGATATTGTCAAGCAATTCATCTCACTGAAGATAAATTGTAATGGCTAAATGTTTACCCTGTTTAGAACTCTCATTTGAAAGTATCAATTCAAATAGATTACGGCTGAAGTAACTTGACAGTTTAAACACAGGACTTGTGGAAGGGTTCAATACTGGCTTGCCAAAGACCCTCCATGTACGGCAATGGTGACTGGTACACGTTGAATCCGACATGGTCACGACGTTCTCCATATTCCCATAAAAAATCAATACCTCTGGGGGTACTTGACCAAGTGATTGCTCGGCTTTTGGTCTAGATACAAATTTCGAATTGTGATAGATGTTGCCTCCATCTAATGTGTGCTGTCTGAGCGGTAGCATTTTCACCCTCGTGATGCTCCCAAAACGAAAAGTGCTCCTTGCTGCTTTAAGTAGGATTGGTCTCACTATACGAGCTTTATGGGAAAAGTGGAACAAGACAATAAAACCCACAACAGATTATTATAAGAAAAAATCACATTAAAATCAAGATAGATGATATCTCACCAGGCATTGCATCAATTAGGTCCCCACAAACAACAAAAAACCTTGGTTTGGGTGACATTTCATTGATAGCTTTTATTGCTTCTCTTGCAAGTTGCATTTCTTTCTCCCAGACAGTACTAGTTTCATGTTTGACATAAGATGATATCATACCAAACTGGGTGTCGGCTCCTTGGATGAAGCAAAAAGGGCCCTTCCAAACATTTTCATCTTCTAAAAATTTGAAAATAAATGAATAAGCAAATGCATAACAACTATTTTTGTTTCTCAGTTAAATAATACACAAAATATCTTTAAAAGTAGATATAGTGTGAAATAAATAAAATACAGTGTAACCCCGATTTTACGTTTCTCAAGGGACTGGGCAAAAAAAAAAAAAACGTAAAATACGGGAAATACATAGAATGCAAAAATCAAACAGAAAAAAACTAAAGGTAGTAAAGGTGACTCTTTCAAAAGGCATAATATCTATATTTTACGAAAAGAACATTATTATACATACCATTTTAAGATAATTTTAACACATTTAGATGCGATTCCTGGCGTTTAGGCTGAAAATAATCCATAATAGTGGATTGTTTTTTAGTCATTGAGTTCAAAGTGAATGCAGCATCTTCTAGGATTGAAATACGTTGCAAGTTTTTTCCTGGTCTTTATAATAAAGAAAATAGTCTTTCACTATTTGTAAGCTCTTCATTGAAATAGTGAAAGAAGGGACGGGCTGTGCTTCCAGTTCTTTTTATTGATCTTCATCGGCTGACGAAAAGTACGGACGGGAAAATATTGCTTATTTTAGAACATTTTTTTTTTTTCACTTTCCAGGAAAAACGTAAAATGCGGGAAAATTCATATATAACAAACTTACAATCCAGGTTAAATTAACATTATTAGTATACGGAAAAACTGGGACCTGATGAAAAAAACCTAAAATGCGGGAAAAACGTAGATTCGGGGAACGTAAAATCGGGGTTTCACTGTATTGTATTTAAAATGCTACAACTCAGCTAAATACATAATTTAAAGCTTTTGGTAATAAATCAGGACTAGAAAAGAGGAGGGAGGCGAACTGGCAGAGTGGGACAATGAATAAGGCACATACAAAAATCAGCTTTATTACGGCAACACATTATTATTGTTACCAAATACAGAGTGAGATACTGCACAGAGAAGAAAGGAAAAGCGGTTTTCAAAGGACAAGACTTAAAACCTCACTGTAACAAAACACACTAGGGAGTTGAAAAATTCTTTGCAAAACAATGTTGGATACACTGAAAATAATAAATTAACATCCAGTTAAACACTAAAGCAGTGATTCCCAAAATGTGCGCCACAATGTCCCAGGGAGCTGCAAAGTCTACACAGGGGTGCTGCGAAATTTTGCAACAGTTTTTTAATAATAAGAGGTTCATTAATTATGAAACGGACCCTTCATTAAAAGAAACCCCAATGTTTCTTGGGATCCTTGTAGTATTTTTAACACTACAAGGATTACTAATTTATTAAAATAAAGGTTATATAATGCAGATACATAAGTTTTATATATTTTTATTTGTTAATATTGATTAGTTACACTTTTATTTAGGGAAAATAAGTGTGGAAAAAATATTAACTAAAACAAGGAGCCTTGTCTTGAAAAACTTAGAAACCACTGAACAAAGGGATAACGAAACACTTTGAAATACATAGTTTGGTGCCTGCCCCACTGAACACCCAAGGAGAATTTTAAAATTAAGATTCAGAAGTTGAGCAAAATTTGTTAATTGAGTAGATAACATTACACATCCCAATTAAGAATGCTCAAGCTTTAAATTACTACAATTATATTGGTTACTTGAATGATAATTTGTAGCTAAAAAAGGTAAAATTTAACCGATTTTCCCCAAGTGTCTTAGTAGAAACAAAAATGGCTATAGATACCATACAAGATGGAATGTGAAGGTGACTAGTTTCCCATAGCATTCTAGTTAACTAAATTACAGCATACTTTTCCAAATTTTGAGCATTTGAATCATGGATAAAATGCCAACTGTCCTACTTTGCCCCCTTTTTACCCTACAGTTTGTAAGGAAATTAATAAATACAAAAGTATATGTATTTGGTTAAAATATTAACTATTAGCCCTTAATTCTCTATGACCTGAGGAAAAATGTTTAAAAAAGTTTTAAAATGGTCTCCCCCCCCCCCCTCCACCCCCTGAAAAAATTTACATTTCTAAAAAAACTAACGGATTACAAAAATGAAACACAAAATCTCTCATATATAAGTGCATTTTTATGGCTCTTTGTTGACTAGGATTTTGTTTAAATTGATAATTTATTCGCCCATCAATAAATGCATGGCATGTATAATTTACAGTTTGAATTGAAAGTATAAGGTGCAGGAATTTGTGGTAGTTTTATTTTTTACTTGAAAAGTGAAAGAATTGTTGGGACATTATGATTTGACCTTTGAAAATAAAACTATATTAAGATTAAAATACTAACAAGCAATGGCATTAAACTGGAACTAAATGAAAAATAAAACTGCATTATATTCTCTACTTATCATTGGAGGGGGGGGGGGGACAAAAAAGCCATTATCAAAAATTAAAGACTTTTCTTTACTATAAAACAAAGGCAACTACAGAAAAGTTATATAACATTACCAAATCCAGGATATTTTCTATTTTCAGCTTTGCGTAACAGTTCAATTTTTCCCATCTTTTGCGCTGAGTAAAAATATCTAGCAAACTATAAAAAAAAACAATTTGGATTAAAATCATGTAAATAAAAAAACTTTTATAATTTTAGTCAACAACTAAATAAACTGATGCACTAAGCACATAATACACATTTATAATAAAAATTTCCACCACACACTTGTTCTTGTGATAAAATGACATTTTTGTGCTATTTTGTCAAGAAAATATAAAAACTATATAATAAGTTGTTTTTCAGTATTGTCATCTTTGAACTGCTAATATAAGATGTAAATTTAAAAATCTATGTTTTGCTGAATGCAACGTCCTTGAATTTGTTTCCTTCATCAAAAATCATTCGATCACGCATGAGATCTCCCTTAAAAATGTCTGTATAGAAGGGTGCTCAACAGGGAAGGGGGGAAGCATAGAGAAGACTACTATTGAAATTTTTAGGGGGTGTTCAGGGGTTTTGGGGGGGACTTGGCTGACTGTTTGGCCAATTTAAGAGGTTATCATTTTGGGGGGGTTTTGTCCCCTTTTAGAGGGGTTCTCAAATCCTGAACACTCGGGGCCGCAATCTTTCCGGATTTTGGGACCTCATTCAAAAACATTTGTAAGCAGCATCAGAGCCCATATAATTTGCTCTCGAAGTTTTAATTAGCATTTTCATTATTGCATATTCTCACCTATAAGTTGCAAAATTTAGCACAAAAAAAAAAACAAAATTGGAGCCTGGTTACTTTAGAGGCAAAACATTGAAAAATCAAGACTTTTCCCGATATTATTTTAACCTCTTTAATTAAACAATAAAAGAAAAGAATTCCGTCAAATCCTGATATGATTTTATATTCTCTAGCCACTTACTAAAGATTTTACTAAACATTTAATGCAGTAAAGATCAGACTATCGGGAAAATGCGAGAAACGCCAAGTTTCAATTTTGCGAATGTTTTGTATCGAGCGAAAATTAGAACTGATTTACAAAAAATAAATTTTAAAAAACTTCAAGAAATAAAAAAGCAAAATTCAATGATATTAACTCAAAATGAGAGCAAAATTTAATAAAAGCTCTAATCGCAAAAAAGAACCCTTTTCAGAAAATCGCGAAATAACTATGTACACTGCACATTTCCAATCTTAATCATGTTCATTACGTTTTATTTTCCTTCCTTTTAAAATATCTGTATTTCCAAAAAAACAGTGTAAAATCTTTCCTGATTTTTCTTTAAAAAACTAAAGCTGTTTTTTTTCAGCTGCCAAATGTTTGAAAAAGTTCCGGATTTTGGGTCTTTTGGATTTCAAGATTCTGAATTTGGGGTACCTTACTGTAGAATAAAGTATTTTAAGGTGTAAATTTATATTAAACAAATTTTTCCATTTGATATACTTTTTTACTGAATTTTAGGGATTCATTAATTAGAGGTGTGATTATTATGCATTAATAAAGAAATAACATCAAACAAGTAAGAGCACATATGGCACTGCATGACTGCCTGTGTATTGAGGGATCGAACGTTTTTTTTTCCTGGCTGCTAAGAGAGAATTTATTATTTTAAACAGAACAAAAACCCTGTAATTAATAAAGCAAAACACCAAGTTGAATTGATTCAGCTTCTATCATCAATAAATAAAGAGACCCATTTTTAGTGGGGGTCCTGTTAGTCTCACTGTCCAGCTAGCCGAATGTCTGGAAGAAACAGCTCACTTTTCAGCAAAATTTTGCCAAACAAAAAAAACGTAAGTAAACTTGATTTTTTTTTCACATTCCTACGAGTATTTATTGTTAAAAAAAAAAAAAAACATAATGAAATCAAGAAAAAATGTATATATTTGTTATTTAATAAACTATTTAACTGTAATCCCTAAGTAATAATATATTTATAGGACTGTGAAATTTCTATTTTGCATATGAAATATGAAATTCTTCCATTTGGTGACATTTGAACCCCTGGAGAGAAAAAAAGCATTGCTATGGGGGGGGGGCATCATTTTCCCCTTATTTTTTATTTTAAAAATCAAAAATGTAGTCACATTATCGTAGAACAAAGATACATTATCAGATTTGAGAATTCCGTTATAACAAAATTTTAAAGGAACATGAACATGTGTTGCTAGTAAATGACACTAACATACAAGAAAACACACCATTTCAAAAGGGAAGAACTTTTAACTTTAAAATCTCCTCTTCAAAGTAAAAGAAGATACACTTAACAAAATATAAAAACAACGTATTTTGTAATATCTAGGGCAGAGGACAGAAAGGAGGATTTAGTGGTCCAAAAAGATCACCTTGGCTATGATTTAGTAGTAGCTATACTTTTTATACATATGGAGTATACTCATGTAAATGTGCTGCATCTCTCTAACAAGAAATTATCAAACAATACAAGATAAATGAAAATTTCTTTACACGTTACAAAAAGGAATTTTAAAATAATAACAGGTTTTTGTCGAGCAACAATCCAACTCTTTCATTATTTTTTTTTTTAACTAAAAAATTACACCATGATTTGTCAAAACGAAAATTTCAATAAGTACTTTATAAAATTCAAGAATAAATGTAAGATTATTTCTGTATAGATGGTAAGGTTTTTCTTTTTTCCTTACATATTGATTTCGGCAGAACAGTCTTATCATTACTCCAGAGTAACATCATATGATTTCAAGGTGCGGCATACCCAAGGTCCTTGATTACTGCGTTTATCTAGCGATCATATCTGATGACTTTCGTTGTAACCTCAATAAATTTAGTAATAGGAAGCAATACTTTTAAAAATAAGTTCAGCTCTTCTAACCTTCAAAAGAATTCTGGATTTTATACTAGTGTGAGATCGAGCATATTAAAAAAAATCTCAGCCTGAAAACAGGAGCAAAGGTAACTGAAATCTTGATTAAATTAACGATGATAATTATGATGCAAACTCTTATTAATCTTAAGACAACTTCGCATGTAAACGATACTTTGCGTGCATGAGGAAAAGCATGAAAAGTAAACAAATCTCGCGGTTTCGTTCTCTACTTTCTCTTCTTTAACCTTCAAAAATGAATAAATGCATTTTACTGTGAAAACAATGCTTTTGAAATAATGAATAAATAAACATTTATTTATGTACTTATTAACATCGCGACTTCTAATTGACAGTAATTTAACAAAGGTTTCCAGGGAATCTTTTAAGGTTTAAGGAATGAATCGTAATCTATTAAGCAGACGAAACCGGCAAACTGACAGGCATGTGTGAAATGTGAACTAAATTTGCAGTAAATAATAGAGATTCATTTATTTATGTTATGCATGCTTGCAATGTATTGATGTTAACTTTTTTTATCGTCATATTTTTCGTTTATTTTCATACTTTGATCAAAGTCATTGTAATTATTGATAAAAACTTCAAATTCCAGCTCGTTATTGGACGCCGTATAATATTGTTTGTTTTAGGACCATTTCAGGTCACATAAATATTCGAGTTTATTTGCTATTCTCAAGGATATGCCTTATAATAACATGAACCAAATGTATATGTATTTCGGTTCAAATTTTATTTTGAAAACGAGCATATGTATTGTTTTTTTTTTTCTTTTCCTGGCTTTAGAAATAGTATAGGAGTTAAAAAGTATCTTGAGGGATACTTATGTTATTTGCTTTCCATTTTGAATAGAAGAGTCCAGAAAAGCGAAAAGCTATTTGGAAATATTTTAAAATATCAATCCTTGTAGTAAACTCCTACTGAAATAAATTCCTGAATTGTCCAACTATATACTTAAATGTTTCTTTTTATTTTTCTTTATTGTGTTCTTTTTCTAAAAAAGCAGCACAAAGTTTGAGTTGTTCCCAATTCTTGAATGATATGTATCCCATTACAGATATAATATTTAGCCAATTGAGCCTATGTGCTCAGTGGTGTTAAAAGTTGGAGGGATGCTTACAGAGTTATAGATACAAGGATAACTTATTGAAATCAAGGAGTGGCAGGTTTCAATTTCAATACAATCACTTGTATTGAAATTTTAAAAAGTAGGGTGGTGTAATTTTAAATAGTAGGGTGATGTGATCCCCCTTCGATTTTACAACTTTATGTATTTTCTCCTCCAATCTCTTTCCCTGTTAGCACTAGGCTTTAGGGATGCCCTGCATGTGAGGTAGTGGGGTCCATGGATTTTACATGCACGTATCCCCAAGTGTACAAGGTGGGTCTTCAACGGGTATCTAACACACAACCTTCGAAGTGGAAGTCCGACATTCTAACCACTAGACAACCATGATGCTGTTTTCTGATTTGTAACCTTGCACTGTATTGTATAATAGAAATACTTTTAGTCTTTTTAGAAACCTACTATTTTCTTCTGTAAAGATATCTTCTGCTTAGGAGAAATAAAAAATATACTAGTCGACTAGCATGTTAAGTCATCTTCGTCAATGGGAAACTTGTACGTACGTATCCATAAAATGAAACAAAGGATAATTTCGATGAGGGAGGGAAACATGTTATTCAAATTATAATTACTTGTGCTCATCATTTAAACCATTATGTTATTCCAGCACTATTAGGTTGCAGGCAAAACATTTCACGGTCAAGAAGATTCCCTACCTAATAAACATAGTTCAGTGTTGACAGCTGGATTAAATTGAAAATCAATGGAAAACTGAGAAATACTCCTGAAGCAGGTGATGCATAAACAAAAGATTATTATAGCGGCTGTTCACACATTTGTTAGACAATTTTCACTTTTCGAGACTGAGACAATTTGCATAAATGTTAAGTTCAGTGACCTGTGTACTAAAACTGCCTTTCTAGAGCTTAATTTTGAAGTTTCTGACAGCATTTTAAAGTTTTCATGTCAAAAAATGGGGTTAAATTTTCGATGAATTTTAATATATAACTTGAGTTTGTATAATATTTTTTGCAGAAGTTATTCAATTGATATTAAAGGAGATAGAAAGGCTGAGATTGATTTGATGATGGATGATTTATTGATGGGAAAAAAAGTTTTTTAGTAGGATAGTTTTTTAACTTTTTTTTAATAAAATAATTAAAACTTTACATACAAAAAAAAAAAAAGAAGAATTGAGAGAGAGACTTTTCTCCACCAGACCCCTACCTATTAGCCTAGGCCTTAGGATTGCTTGCTCACGGGGCGAGGTAGTAGGTTCCACGAATTTTACATGCATGTATCCCCAAGTGTACATGGTGGGTCTTCAGCGGGTATCAAACACGCGACCTTCCAGGTGGAAGTCCGACGCTCTGACCACTAGGTTACCACGGCCTCTCAAGAAAGAGAGACTAGAATTTTTTATTTGCATACTTTGGATATTGTTAATAATGAATCCTTGGAATTGTAAAAATAAACCTAATTCAAAAAAAATATTGTAAAGCTGAGTTGACAGAATAGTAAAACATATGACTGAGTATAAATAGCTGTTAATATATTTTGAACTTTAGGAATAAACATAAAACTATATTTGTTTTTATATGTAGCTTCCTCTCTCTCTCTCTCTCTCTCTCTCTCTATATATATATATATATATATATATATATATATATATATATGTGTGTGTGTGTGTTGTGTGTGTGTACAGTTGCATATCCAGGATTTTGCTTTACGGAGCAAGATCAGAATTTGTGATGCACCAGATATTGATTTTGTTGGATGTCTGATGTCACTTGTTTGATGGATCCGAACTGGATATCAGGCTATGATGTTCAAAATAAATAAATTGTATACACATCTTTAAACAGCAAATTTAGATATATTTTCAAAACGTGCTAATTAATTGAATTTTAAAAATCAAATTTGAGATTCGTGATATTTTAGGCGGTGGCCGGATTAGCTTCCGGATATTTAAAAAACAGTCGGATACTGAATATCCGCTGCTTTCTGGAAGGAAGCACAGTTCCATCATTCCTCTGTCACTGCATCCCTGTGTAAATGCTTATATATACAGTAAAAAACCTTTATAGTGGGTACCAGTGGGACAAAAATATTTGTCCGTAATTTGAGGAGTTTGGTTCACTGCTTTGCTAGTTGTGAACTAAAAACTGTCCGCCTAAGAGTGGTGTCTGTTAGGTGGAGTTTTACTGTATGTGTTTCTGTTTTGTTTTTTTATCTCTTTATATATATATATTTTTTTTAAATAATAATTATTATTATTATTTTCTGAGACTATAAATATTTTTTTATTTATTTCCATATTAGTTTTGAAACATGGCAACAAAATGGGGAGTGGTTTCTGCAGGAAAGATATGTCATGATTTCGTAACTGCAGTGAGGAGTATTCCTAGTGGTGAACATGAGGTATTCTGTTATTCTTTATTTGATGTTTGCCTATTAATTTATAAATTAGCTATGACATTATGATCATTGTTAGATCTTAAAGCTTTGGATTGTTCAAATTTTGTTTTATTTTTCAACATTTGATTTAAACATTGGATTGTTTAAATTTTTATATAAATAATTTTTTTTTATATATATAAATTTGTTAAGTGGAAAAAGATACTTTATAAAATTCTTGCAAGTTTAAAAGATATATTTTAAAATGCATACTCTATCCTATTTTTATTTTTTCTGAACTTTTTCCTTAGTTTGTTGCTATAGCTGCTCGAAATTTGGATTCTGCAAAACAATTTGCTTCTAAGCATGGTATACCTAAGGCCTATGGTTCATATGAAGAACTAGCAAAAGATCCTGACATTGGTTTGTATTTTTGGTCTCTTTATGGCAGTGTATATGTAATTCTTTTAAATCAAGTATACCTTTCATTTATTCTACTGTTAAAAATTAGGGTGGAATAGCAAAGTAACTTTTCCTTAATAATTACAAAGTATTAATGGCATTATCTAAAACTAATATTCTCAAAATAGCCTTGTAGTTCAAAATTCTTCTCTATATTAAGTACCAGTTTAGGCTCTGCTTATCCTACAGCAAAAATTTCTCCTCTCCCCCAACCTTACTGCATATTTTTTAGAATTTTGATTGTCTAATTGTCCAAATGTTACTCACTTGGACTAAGGTTAGTGCAAAAGTTAAAAATTTGCCCATTTTATTTATATTTGACCTTTTTTGTTTCATTGTCCTAAAAATGCATTTAAAGTTAGTAATAAAAATATTGGTTTCCTATGTATTTACATTACGTAATTGAGTTTTTATTCTAATCTATTGAGTCATTTCTTCCTTCAAAAATTTAAATTTCAGAGCTTAACTAGACCTGGACAAAATGCAAACATGTAGGCACAGAAGTTCTCCCCTTTAGCTAATATCTTTTTGGTGTGCTAATCCTTGAAAAATTTGTCCTGCATGCCCTAATAGCCTTACTAATGAAGGGGTTCAAAAAATTGTTATCTTTATCTTCATTTTTTTGGAAAATATGCTTCATGATAAAATTTAAAAAGAAAAAAGATTTTTCTAATGTTTTTCCTATGTAAAGTTACAACAGTTATTGTATTCTAAAAAAATGATATCCTCCTCCCCTCACCCAGCCAATGTGCATTATGTTAATAATTACTTTCCATGTCTTATCAAGAAATCTGAAAAAAAATCTTAAAATAATTTTACAGTTAAAGAATTAGACTCATTTGAAAATATCTATCGGTATTCCATAGTCGATTCATTTGTTTTCATTTATTAAAGATTTTAAGCATTAATTTTTTTATGTGTATTACCTATATTTTATCAATTGGTACATTTGCTTCTAGAGGTTGTATATGTTGGAACTATTGGACCTCATCATTTTCCTGTGGGTAAACTAATGTTAGAAAATGGTAAACATGTACTGATGGAGAAAACTATGTGTCTTAATTCAAAGCAAACAAAAGCACTGGTAGACATTGCTCGTAAAAATGGCAGATTTCTGATGGAAGTAAGTAGTTATATATACTTTTTCTTACTTAAGGGAAGCGGGTACCATGAGACCATTTTTTTCCTCTGTGGTGTTTTATTTACAATTTTTGTTTCATGTCATGTTATATCGCTTCATAAGAAATTTAATATTTAAAAAAACTGGATTTCTTAAATATAATTTGAAAATTTTAATTTTTAAAACAAAATTTAGCAATTTTTAAAAAATGCATCTTTTTTTTTTTCAAAAATTGGCTTAAGGTCTCAAAATTTTTTTTATTGATTCATTACTCTTAAAGCAAAACTTTTATGCTTTGAATTTTTTATGAGTCAAATACTTTTTGAAACAAAAAACTGAAGTAACGCAGAAAAAATAACGAAAAATTCAAAAAACCTACGAAAAGATTTAAAAAAAAAAAATACTTAAACAAAAAAAATACTTAAAAGTTATCATAAAAGTAGAGCATAAACTTGTTGTGTATGGTTTCAGGAACATGTGGGGAAAAAATCCACATTATAGATCCAAATTTAAAAAAGCCTTTGCATTTTAATTGAGATGAAATGCTCAAAAAACAAAGTGAGAGAAAACAGCATTTTAAGTTTTCCCCTTGCAAAAACTTGAATCCTTTTTTATCAAAATTTCAAGTAAGGAACTTTTTTCAGTTACAGTCACGATGAAAGTGCTTCTTCTTGCTTATTTTATTTTAAAAAATAAATATGTGGCTTATATTCAGCAGTTACTGTTTCGGAATGGAAAGGTGGCACCTCACACCGTAATAAAATCAATGATAAATCAATAAATATTGCTTAAATTTTTCTGTTACCTTTCAGGGAACATTTTTAAAGATTTTGTGATTTTTTTTTTTTTTTTTTTGAAAAATTGTTTGGTGTTTTTCAACATTTTTGGGTGCCTGCTCCCCTTAATGCACTTAAAATTTAAAAATACACTATACAATTGAGTTTTGCGTAATACGCTTACGCATCAGCACCAGGGACCGGCTGAAATGCACAAGTGTGAGAGATTTGTAAATAAGATTATTTTAGATTAAATTAAGCTTAAAGGAAGATAAACAGCAGAAAAGTATAAAAAGTATGATAGCTGGTGAATTCCATGGGTAACGGAAGGATGTTTTTTACAACAAAATAGGACTTTGAGAGCTTGTCAATTAAAAAAAATAACTGTTTTCAGGAAACTGACAGTCAAACCTTTATACTTTCTATGAAGTTATATGAAAATTAGTAAACTTGGAATTTTACAGTTAATCACTTTTTTTTAAATTGACATTTTAAAATTGGTAACGGAAGGACATTTTTCTGACATGATAATTTTGGTTGCACTATCAACTTTAAAGTTCAGTTAAACTATTTGCAGAAATGTCTTGAAACAATTTGGGTATATTAAGGAGGGCTCATTCAATGCATATTAGGAAAAATTTTTTGAAAATAATAATATTTTTCACTAAAAAGAAATATTTTGTCATGGTAACGGAAAGACGGTAACGGAAGGACAAAAGTGCCATAGTACAAGATACACATTAAAAAGGGTGAACTTCTTTCAAATATGTATGAAAATCATGTGTAAGACCTTTTCTTAGACTTATTCATCAACTGGTATATCACTGATTTTATTCATATATTAGATTTATACTTGAACCTGCTTCTCAATCAAGTGCTGAGGCAGTTCCTATAATTATCTTAAGTTTGATTTTTTTTATTTCTTTATTGTTGGTCCAACATTTGTCTCCTTTTACAGGATAAATATGTCAAACATTCATGGATTTAGTTTTTCAAATGCAACACTTCAAAAAATATCCCCCCCCCCCCCTACCTTCACTCTTCTCTCACATGTTAAATGTTTTCCTCTCCGTTCAACTAATAAAAAATTTCTGATGAGCAATTGCAGAGCTCTACTATTATATTTTATGGACACTTTGATAAGTATTATGTAGTGAGATTAAAAATCATCTTTCCACTAGAAACATTCCTATTTATGTTTATAGGATAGAAAGTGTTAATTACTAATTAATGGGTGCTTTGTCTTTCTGGCAGAGGATGGACTTGTTCCCATCTTTCAGTGAGGTACTCATTGAATTTTGATAGATATCCTGTGAGGGAAGATGTCCAACTATAAGACTTTAACTGGGTGTGCAATGTCTGCAAAGTCTTTTACAGTAATGAGCTTTTTAGATAAAATGTTGCTCCACACCAGCGCTGTTGACATCTCTTTTTCTGTGACTGCTGTCCAAGAAGTTTTTTGATGCCCTAATCTTTAAACTGTTTTTCCATGAAAATTAAATTTATGAATAGATACTGATGTTTGAACAGGCATATTAAGCTGTGTAACTGAAAAAAAATCAATCCAAATATGGACACACATTGTTTGTATCAATAAAACCAGAAACTCGCCTTTCTGTTTTTTAGTTCATCATTAACCAGTGCATATTCTTGACCTTTTCCACACCAAATCAAATAAATGCAATGAAGATAAGTTTTATGCAGTGAATACATGTTACTTATATTAATAGAATATTTTTTAAATTAAGTGGAAATGAGTTTAACTATGACTGTCCTTCCTTTACCATGAAAAAACACCTAAAATGACATTTTTGAAAAATTTTGACTCTGCCAAATTAATGCAAGCCTTAAACCTGCAGTGTACTGAAAAACTTGTAATTCTTGAGCCATTGTGTTCTGAGTGAGATAGTTTATATCCACTTTTTCAGCAATGGAAGGACGTGTTCAGTATGACTAATTAATACACTACTTTTCTGGCAAGAATATTTTTTTTTTATTTATCAAATGAATGAAAAGCTTAATATAACACCCAAAGTATAATAGTTAATATGTTTGTTAAACTTTTATAAAATAATTAATCAAATTTTTAGGTTAATTTAAAGTTTAAGTAATTTGGCTCTACAAAGGCGTGACATGAAAGAGTAACTTTGAGCACAGTTTTTAAAACTTAAATTATGTCAAAACTCAAAAAAAAAAAATTCTATTTTCAAAAAGTTACTTATTTCTGAAGAAAATGATATATTACAAGAGGTCCAAAGCTAATTTTTAAAATTTAAGTGCCATTTCCCCTTTTTCACGGAATTCACCAGCTTCATTTTAAAATTAACAGGGGAGAGAAAAATGTTATTACAACAGAATAAAATTTACATTCTTCACAATTTTTTGAAGTGGCATTTCAAAAGTGATTATTGTTATTCAACATTAAATGAAAACTTTCAATCCCACTCAAATTTTCTTGCAACAAAACAGGTACATCATCTTGTACAAGATTATTTTTGATAAACAGAAGTGCTGTAAATAATAGAAGAAATGAAATATGGGTGTAAAAGTATTATTGAAGCGTAATTGAAAGTTACCTCTAAAGGTGACTTATAAATGAAAGTTAAATATCATTAATATTTATGTACTTTTGATCGAGAATTTTGAAAATTGAAGTACAGCTGGAAAAGACATAAAAGAGGTGTTGTATAAGTGAGAGATTCCTGTACTTTACATTTATGAACATAATTAGTGAGTACGTTGCACTAGTGCAGCGTTTACCAAACTGTAATCCACGACTCAGTACCAAATTGCTGAACAGGTCAAAAGAGTTAATTTTTGTTAGGCATAATTTTACAGAAATTTCTATAAAACAGTTTTTTTTTGGGTATCAAAACAGAAAGTAAGAAACGGTATAGCTTAACAAACAAGAATTTAATAATTTGATCAAACTTTTTTAATTTGTACCTGAATTAATATTTTGTTTACTTACCTGAAAGAGCATAAAAATAAAAGCAAATTTTTAATTCAGATTTTGTCATTTATAATCACTTACAGTTGTAAAACTGCCTTCTTTACTTAAAAAAAAGTACTGGATTGAATGCCAAAAAACACTTTAGATTAAACAACTTTATATATGATGAGAAACAACGTCTTTCTCTGCTTTTGCAACTAAATGTGTGAAACAAAATTTTCATTGTTATCATTGTTAAAGAATATTGTAGTGAAGATAAGTTGTTTTCCCTGCATTGACACTTCATTCGCAGTGAAACAACATTTACAGAATTCGTTTCTTTCTATTGAAAATGATTATACAAGGGGCTTGGAAATAAAATTGGTCACAAAATTCATGGTAACATTTGGTGACAAAACCTAATTTTTGAAAATTATTTCTTTCAGGCAATTTGGAGTCGATTTTTTCCAGTGTATAGGACTTTGAAGGAACTGTTAGAGAAGGGTACTATTGGGGATATTGTACATGTTGATGTTGCATTTGGAAAACCTCTTCTGCATGCTGAACGTTTGGTAAAAAAATCAATGGGTGGAGGCACTCTGTTAGATCTAGGCATTTACACACTAAATGCAGTGAATGTCGTTTACAACGGAGAAAAACCAACCAAAATTGCAGCTATTGGTCATCTAAATGAGGAAGGTAAGATAACAAACTAAACTATAGCACAGCTAAACTATATATACTTTCTCCATTGGCTGATCAAATCAGATTTTTGAGTAATATCTATAATGTACCAAATCATTGAAAATGTTCAAGCATGATAGCTAACAGACAGATTATTCAATGTACAACAGCTAAAAAAAAACAGGCATTCAAAAATTTTGAAGAAAATTTTTAAACTATACAGTAAAATTGTTTTCACATGCATAAAATAGACCAAATTGAATAAAACATGCATAAGAGAAAACAGATAAGAGACTACATTGAAGTGAAAAGCTGATCTTTTAAAGGAAGAGTCCCAACATCCCCCCCCCCCCCCCCCATTTTTTTTTCAATACATGTGTCCGACTCAAAAATGAACATTCTCTGCAAGGCAGGATTCAGGTAATCATTTTCTTCTTTATTTTTAAGTTCAAAACTTGTTTCGCTTCTTACCAATAGGACAATTTTCTTAACTTATGTCACTGTTTTCTCTTCCTATCAATATATTTATTATCGGGAATGAGTTTTTACCGCTTCATGGTGGAATTCCACTTTTTTTTTTAATTTTAGAAAATCAAAAATTCCGTTTTTTGGCGAAAAGTTCCGCTTTTTCTACGTTCTACAAAAGATTATTATTTTTCCCCCATTTTTTCTGTTCTACAGAAGAAGAAAACATTCAAAAATGAGATTCTTCCATGGAACTGCGAGTTTCCGCTTTTGTTTTCCTACTCTTTTTTTTTTTTTGCAGATTTTTGTTTTTTTCTCGTTATTCAATTTTTTTTATAGCAGACCTCTCAGTCAATGTCTTTTTTTTACATCTATCTCTTTTAATAAAATTGTAATTTTGTTTGTCTCCTCAATTTTTCTTGTTTTATGTTACATTTGCAGATTTGTGTGTTGAAATGTGTAATCGTTTTGCATCCTTAACAGAAATTGAAATTTTATCTATCAGAGCATTTAACAATCATCTTAAAAGTGTAGGAGATTTTATTCTAATATTATTTTCATTTAAATCTTCTTTATTTTCTTTTTTTAATTTTTAGCATATCTGGAAGCAAATTATGTAAAAAAACAAAAGTAAACTATATGCTACTAATATACTTTGTAGTACTGTAATCGATGTCTTTAATACCATGCGATTAAAAATAAAATTTTTATAAGGTTGTGATTTTGAATACATATGCCACAGATTTTTATGCAGTAAAGAAACATTTTTTAAAATAAAAGTGTCAGCTAGGAATTTGTTAATGTTCCTGAAATAAATGTAACGTGATTGCAGGGTACTCACTCATAGTTTGTAGGGAAAGTTGATGCTCACTATGAATTCAGTATGAAAAATTGAAAGTTTGCCAAAAACCGCTAATTTCATTGCAAAGTTAGTTGTTATTGATTAGTTTATATGAACCTAATGTTACCAACATATTTCATCATGCTGCCAAAAGACTTGCTCAATAATGGAAAGAATTAATTATTTTCAAAAGCTCAGTTCAGAAAAAAGGACAACAAATTGTTGGCTCATACAAAAATGTTTCCAACCTTCTTCAGCCAGTAAATAAAATTTAAAATTCATTTTAGCAAGTCTTTCAGCAGAAAGAACACACTTTTTTGTGTCACAGAAACTTTTCATAAAGATGAGCCGCTCATTTACGTAACTTATTTGAAACTTGAAGAACAAATAGAAAAGTTAGCCAGATATATCCGTCAGAATGTCTCTGAGTGAAGTTAGGATTAGAAACATGAGTTTAATGCTCAAAGTACATTATCTTTGGAAAGTGCATTACCACCACTGAGCTCTGGGATGTTATTTCTCAGTAAATTAAAAAAAAGAATCATCTTTCAGAAAATGATGCTTATAGGAGAATTTAGACTTTTTCTCTTTAAAGGAAAAAAATAAATAATCTCCGGCCTGTAGTTAGGTCTTTAAAGCAATTGTGAAATTGAGAAATTTTCTGTCACTATAGAACTGGCTTTCTGAAGAAATAATAAATTCATTGTGAGCGAGGGGGGGGGGGGGTGACGAATTTAGGAAAAAATTGCTTTTGATGAGCTACAAATTAAGAAAAAAACTAAGAATTTCAATTTAGAATTAAAAGTTGAAGTAGAAAAAAAAATGCATTTAAGTTCTCTGAGAATATGGAGAACTCAAATAAAATGGAAGTTAAACCTTTATTTACATGCTAGCTCAGCTCCAGTTTTAAACATCCAAAAATATACAACTCTGTTTTTGCCAATTTTATCAGTGAACTCTGATATTGTTCCTAAATATAATTTGCATTCTTTGAAATAGAAAAAATGCAATAGTTTAACTTAAATTTTTAATCAACTCTGTATCTTACATTTGATTCCATAAATACTTCAACCTACATTCCTGGGACATTAAGTTATTTTTTTCTTTTCTATTAAATTATTAATTAATTTATAAAAATACTTTTATTAACAGCCTATTTCGAGAAAATTTTAAGTATTGCTTAAATTACGTTTTACGCATAAAGTTTGTACATTTTTGTTTTCAGCATTTTTGGTTTTTTATCCAACTCATCCCTGTATTATGTATGATAATGAGCACCATTATAAAAATGTGTGGCTTAACAAATGGGGAGGAGAGTGATCTGTGGGTGTAGAAAAAATACATAAAAATATAAAAAATATATTTCTGCTTTGTGCCTATACTGAACAAGCTTAATATTAAGGCAACAATCCTGCTTACTTTCTCATATATGCAAAGTTGAATTGCGTTTGAGTTCTATCATATTTCAATTTATATTCCCTTTTAAATGTTTTGTTTGCACAAAGGATTGATTTAAACAATTTCCATCGCAGACGAAGCTTTGGATAATTTTACAAGTCACTGTCAAGCACTTAATAACAAAGATTTTCTTAGATTATTCATGATCAAAACATTTTTAACTTGAACTTAATAAAAATGCATTTAAATATTATACTTTTATTTATTTATTTATTTTCAAAACAGGCTATGATAACTTTCATAATTTTAATCTTCATTTATCGTGTGTCATTCACTTCTCTTGGATTTTTCAGAGATAAAACCTAAGGTTGTTTCAATTTTTAAATCTCAGGATAATCTAACAATTAAGAAAAATTATCTTAAAAATAGGTTTGTAAATAAAATGAATTAGAATCATCGCCAGAAAATCCGTTATATGTGATTAAAATAGCCAATTCTAAAGCCAGTTTCTGGTTCTTTTCACATGTGTCTTCATAGGACCTTCATCATTTGTTTCTAGTTTTTTAACAACTATTCCATTTCAAACTATTCTTTTCATCCTATTACTGCAGTTTTTATTTTTCTCCTTTTTAGCATGAAAAAATTTACTTCAATGTAAACTTAATCACAATAAATAAAATTTAAAAAACCTTGAAAATGATAGTACTTACTATAAATGAAATGTTGATATTTTTTAATATAACAACATTTTGTCCCTTATTATTATTATTTATGATGAAATAAATTGTTTCTACAGTATTTCATATTGATTTTAGGAGTGGATATAGCTATGGCCTGTAGTTTGCAGTTTAGTAACAATCGTACTGCAAATGTTGCAACGACTGGACTAGCAGAACTACCCAATGAGCTAATTATTACTGGGAAAAAAGGCCATATTAAGGTATTGATATTTTACAAGTGTTCTCATTTCCTGTTGTATGGAATTATGGATCACTATATCTATTTAATGCAAAACTTTGCAATAATTTTTCCTTTTTCTTCCCTCCTTCCCCACAGGAGAAGCCCTTGAAACCGGGCGGCCATTTTTTACTTTTTATTTTCACCCTTTAATGTTGCTTTTACTCATTTTGAATAGTTAGAGTAAATTTGAAATAAATAGAATCAAGCACTGATCAATTTTCTTCAAACTCACTCTTTATCCTCTCCAATTAGACCAGCAACTTTTTTCAACAACAGAAATTCTTTGTTTTCTTCCATTTATCTTCACTCGGTTTTGTGAAATAAATTTAGTTCTGTTCTCGACCAACTATTTTAAGTGTTTTGCGAAATTTAATGGATGAATCAAACTAAGTTTTAATCATAAAACTAAAAAATGAATGAGTAAAACAATAAAAAAGCTTAAAAATAGAAAATTGCTCTGAAAAATGCTGTAAAAATTTTTTAAATGCTCTCAAACAGGTAAAACGTCGAAACATTCATTATCACCAACTTCCAGGCCCTGCTTATCATGCTATTTAAGTTATTGTGAAAAATTAATTGTAATTAACTATAGTGAGTTAGAAAAAAACCCTGTATATTTTTAAAAGTTACTACATTAAAGATATTGCTTATTCTGCCAATTTTATAACGTAGTTATATTGAAGCTTTTTGTTTACATCTAAAATGTATAATGCTGTTATATGTTAATGCTGTTGTAACTAAATTTTAGGAGAATATTCTTCTTTTTTGAGAATATTTCTCAATAAAGGTTATTAGCAAGAATTTTATGTCTGTAGAATTCAGTAATAAAAATGGTTGGCTGTTAAATACACTAAAATTAAAGTTATAAAAGAACCTGTAACTGTGCAGAAGTAAAAAATTCTCTCATTGAAAATGTAAAAGTAAATGGGATTTTCTCAAATATATTTTACATAAAAAAGATATACTTGGCGTTGGAAGTTCTCTGGGCTAATGTAGAAATTCACAAAATAGTAGAGCACAAATCAACTATTGTTCATTTGTGCAACAATCTTTAAAATAAGATATTGTTCTTTTCTGTTACAATCAAAGAAATCAAAATGTGATTGTAAAACATGGAGGTTTAATTCAAATCCGAATAACAGCTACGAAAAACGGTTTCCTTTTCTTAATTATTACTATTTAGTTGTTCTATTTTGAGTTATTAATACTGCAGCTAACATACATATTCACAAAATCTATTTTTAGAAATTGTTTTCCCGACAGTGCAAAAAAGTTTTGGAATGGCATGAGAAATATATGTACAAAATTTTGAATTAATCAATAAATCTTTAGGTCCCATTTGTTGTTTGAAGTATACAAAATTCGCCAAAAGTTACAGAAATTTACAGAAATATTAAAAATTACGTATTTTCAAGTTTCTCATTGCGGTGACGAAAATAAGTGCTAATAAAGTATGATAAATGTGAATACACAATTCGAAATTAATCAATGAATACCTTCTGGCTCCAATTTTGGAACTTATGTACCAAAGACTAGGCAAAAATGTAAATTTTACATTTCGGTAAAGTTTCATATTTTTGACTCATTCGTGGTGTTAGCGTGAAAAAAAGCAGAAAATGATAGAAGAAACATTTGTCCAAAATTTAAAATTAATCAATGAATTTCTTCTGGTATTTCTTTGTAATTCGAATCAGGGAAAGTAGAAGTACATTTCAAATTTTATAAGTATGTTTCCCATGCACAGCTGTTCAAATGCACAACTGTTCCACATTGTCTGGAGAACAATTTTTAAAAAGATCATTTTTACTCTCCGTTCATGTGTATGTTAATCTATTATTTCGTTATTTTTTTATGTTAGTTATTAAAAAGCCCTCCATTACAAAATCATTTTTGCGAACCCACATCCTATACTCTGTGCGAACCCCTGGTTAAGAAACACTGATGTAGAGGAACCCTTAAAATGACTATGTATGACTCAGTCTACAGTTCAAGACATGCACAAATTAATATTTTTTCTTTAGTAAGAAGTATTTTTCTTTAGTAAGTATCTATAAGAAACATGATGTATCTTACCACTGACCTCTATACGAACTGGACAAACCACCTCTGCCTTCTCGCGGAGAAAAAGTTGACGCACTTAGAAGAGTAGGAATTCCGCCTCATTCACCCCCAATGGCTGAACATGCGCGCTTCTTATCATAGGTTGAATACGATTTTGGATTTGCATATTAAGCTTATTACGCCGATTTGATTTTAAATATTCTCAGCAAATGAAAAGTATACACTTATACATATTCCTATCCATTCATTTTTTGAATACAAAACTCTTTGTGTGAAGAATATATTATTTATAACTCGATTATTTGGGATCGAAACGAAAACAGTTAAGTCTTGAATAATTTAATAATTCTGAAATTGAAACCATCTTTAGCTCATAAAATATGTCTTTATCGAATATGACACCTATTCATCTAAATTAAAACCAATCGTTTGTTACCTTTCGAGTTTTTCAGAACTAATTTTCAGGCTAAATATGATTAAAATAAATAAAAATAATAATCCATTAAAATAAATGCGCTAGAAAATTACGCAAAATATCTATGTAGCTAACATTTTCTCTTATATACTCTTATATATATATATATATGTGTGTGTGTGTGTGTGTATGTATATATATATATATTTTTTTTTTTTTTTAACGGCTGTTAAGGAATACACATATAACCTTATGGAGTCAGTAGTATTGAAAATGTTTTTTTTTTACCACGGAGGAAGTACTTCGTTTCTTAAGTTCTTATCACTAAGGAATAAACACTGACTTTTGGTTTTGCAAGAAATTCATTCTTGTTTTCTTTTTTTATATGTTTTGTTTTCAAATAGAATGCCCATTCAGAATAAGCCTTACAGTAATGATACTCATTAGCCCTTGTTCAAGTTGAAGTTTAAACTTATTTCAATAATCTTTTTATTTTATTGTTGCACCCAGTCTCTTATTTAAGTCTGATTGATTGTGTGAATTATGTCTCGACGAGGATGCTTTTGCTATGCCATTCAGCCCGACGTTTTAAGTTAGTGTTCAACAAAGATACATTCAGGCTACCCCTTTTTGTGTATTCTAAAACTTTGAAGTATTATATCAGAGGCAGGAAGAAAAAACGATCTTATTTAGAATCATTATTTCAATAATAAGGTCCAGCAGTATAGACATTAACTTAAAATTTAAAAAATCTTGACTTTTCTTTATTGTTCTGAAGTATTACTATTTCAGTAATCTTTAAAAACCATACGAAACATCTCTAAAAAATAAACACATTCCAAAACATATTCCTATTTAAATATTTTATTTATCATCAAGATTGATAAACAAAGTAACAGTAAAACAACTGATACATTAAAAACAGTCAAAAGTGTAATTGTGGTTTCAACATTTTTAAAATTACAAGAGTAAAAAAGAATAAAAATGAATGTAGCAGTCAACAGCAAGTTCTAATTTTTGTAATACGTTCATGGTTAAGGAAACACTTCCAATAGGAGAGCATAAAAGCAATAAAAGAAAGCCATTGAAAATTTAATAAACTTTATTCATTGACCATGAGAGAGATTTAAATTAATTTCATTAAAACTGCAATACAAATTTAGCAAAATTAATTAAATTTATAAGTTCTTATTTCAGTTTACCGAAAAAGAACTGTTTGAAAACAATCAAAATTGTTTAATTACATGTTCCCTTTCTTGATCAAAAGCATTGGAGTGTGGATGAAATAACTTTTCTTTGAATCCCTCCCCCCTCTTCAATTCTAATATCTACCATAACAAATAGACGATATGTGTTGTTCATATCTAAAAGGGGAGCTAGGAGGAATGGTTACCCTACAATGAAATATTTTTAAACATCCTACATCTGTACAACACTATACTCATTTGCCTGCCCATTAAAAAGCAATTCTGATCCATTGCTTGTAATCTAAAAAATATGACTACAACAATGACAGTTGAGTGGCAACCTAAAGTAAATGCAAATAAGTGCCTATTCAGTCAAGTTTTACAAAAAACAAAATCCCTGTAACAGAATTTTCCGGGTGTTTTCTGTCTGCAATGCTTGTACGAACAATTTACAGTGCTGCATGTCGGCATACTTAATGGCAGATAAGATAAAACACACTTTTAATCGAAATATCAACGGCTGATACAGCACGTAAAGCACATTATTATGGCTGCACTGGGGGTGATAGGATGGCGCCCAATTTGTGTCACTTCCCGCCAGATCATGCGCGGTCCAGTTATATTCGAGGTCAGTGATCTGTACATGATCGTCTTAGGCAAATAATCCAAATGTTTAATGCATGTTTTCTCCCAACTATATTTTTGTAAATACTATGTGTTTGTGTGTGCATTTTTTGTGCAAAAACATTAATTCTTGAACCTGCATTAACAAACATGTTTACTAATAATATTTAGGGGGGTTGGTAAATTGACTAGAACCAGCCTTGCCGGGGCCCTGTGCCTGTTGCTCAGTAGTGTAGCTAGACTCGGATTTAGGGGGGGTTTCTTCGGGAGAAGTGAGTTCATTTAATGGTTTTACAAGAAAAATTGGTTAAATTCTAGGCAATCTTCACGATTTCAGGGGGGGTATCCAAAAATATACCCCCTTATCTACGCCAGTGCTGTTGCTGGTTGTCACTTTTGTACTTGTATAATAATATTTATTAAAAAAATAATAATAAAACGAATTTTGTATTTCTACCAGCCTATATTATGTGAATTCATAAGATTTTCATATGTTATATAAGTGACAGGTGATAAAACTTTTTCTCCTGTTGTATCATAGGTATTGAGTCCATTTTGGTGCCCAACAATCATTCAAACACCTGATGAAGTTTTAGAATTTCCTTTGCCAGATACTGTTGCTCCTTGTAATTATGAAAATAGCTCTGGACTCAGATTTGAAGCCATGGAAGTTAGGAAATGTATTAAGAAAGGTGTGATTATAAATCCTATTTTCTTAACTTCATTATTTCATTGTAATTCAAAACTCTCTCCATTTTTAGGTTATTAATGCTTTAAGATGGTTGAAAATCATTTTGAAAAGAATTCCTTTTTCTAAAAAATGTACACAATGAATATGAAGAAAAAAAAAAAAAATTCCCAAGTTCATTCCTAGCTTTTGCATAGAGCTTGGTTATGTTACTGTCTGTGTATAGATATAGATATATATATGTAAATTTCTTGATTAAAGAATATAAATTGTGTTTAATATAATTTTGATTACCGTTTGACAGACAATGTTTATTTTTTGACCATTTCTATTATTGAATTAACAATTGTCAAGTATGATACAGGGATGCACAAACTATGGCCCGCGGGCCAAAATTGGCCCGCCTAGCCTTTTGAATTGCCCCGCTAATATAGTTAATAAAAAAGAATAATTATAATAAAATTTAAAAAATACGAAAGAAAAAATAATTGTAAAAAAATAGCTTACGAAAAATCGTAGTAAAAAAATACGATCGCAACGCCGCTACTGAATTTCGGTCGCAATTTTCGGAACTAATCGCCATATTTAATTTTATTTTTTTGGGAAAAGTACTTCAGAAACTAATCAAATCATGATAAAAGTGGTAGAATATTGCATTGTCATCTGGTTCTGAGCTATATGTAAAGTTTCAGAACAATAGCTTATCGGGAAATGGTCGAAAATCCGATTGCTGGATTTTTCGAACAGCCATTATGTGCGTTATTTCGTCTATAAAAGAATTTTGTCCCATTCCTGCTGTGATTTCTTTAGCTAATTCAAAGCAACGATCGTTAGACATAATTATTTTCGTCTTCATCGCTATCTTGCTCTTTGTCATCGTTCGGGTGTACCATTTGGATGTTTTCCGAATCGGACATCTTGTTTGTCAAATTATTAATTTCGTAAAATCTACTCATCAATCATTTTTAGTGTAAAAAATAACTTCAAAAAGGAGGCAAACGAAATGTAAGAAGCATATTTACATGGCAGAAACGCGCAAATTTCATACTTGTGTAAAACGACTTGGCTTTTGCGAACTTGATTTTAATAAAGAATTCATTTTCACAGTTGCAATTTTTGTTGCCTTAATATCAATTTTAAATTCGTATCACCTTATTTCAGCTCTTAAATAAATAAAAAATATATATAAAACAAAAATAAACGAGGTTTAATTTTCACACGATCAGATATTGCGGAAAATTCGCGAATCTGCCGTATTAGAAATTTTCCGAACTTTCGTATCGTCCGACTTTTGTTGCAATTCGTCTTCGAATACTGACGAGACAATTAAATAAATGTATAAGAATCAAATTGCTTATTTCTTTCATGTTTAATTATTGAAATAAAATAGAGAAAAGGTCGGATTTTTCTCAAGTATCGTTGGAGATTTTTTTTTCTAATTTTCATCTGCACGTAAGTTGGGCCTCCCCTAAAAAAAACATCGTTTTTAGACTAAATTGCTCGACTTATAAACACTGAATATGTTACTTGTAACGGAAAAATGCGTATTTTTAAAGGCATTAAAAAAAAAAAGAAAAATCTTGTTTTTACTAAATGGGCCAAAAAACGCGAACTTTTCAAAAATGGCGGGAAAATCACGAAAAAAATTCCCGGTTTTCTGGTTCCCGGATAAGAGGTTCTGTACTGTATTACTATGCCAATTTAACTAATAACATTTTGTAAATGGTTAGCTAAAAAACCACATCTACTAGCCAAATTGACTAGTAGTAATGAATGAATAAAAATTTATTAATTAAATATTAATTTTCAGAATTAATAATATCAATATGAATAATTATTTTACTTTATAAAGTGTAATTTAAAAATTTTATTGTTGATATATATTTAGGAAAATTTTATTGTTGATATATATTTAGGAAAATTTTATTGTTGATATGTATTTAGGAAATGAATAAATAAATAACGATTTTTTACATTAATTTACAAAGATCAATTTCTAATCTGCAGGAAAACTAGTGATTAAAGGATTTAAATTTAATTATATGCCATGGAACAAAATAATGATATGTTGATTTTTGATAAAGGAATCAGTTTAACTTTTTTTTTATTGTCCATGTAGCAATGCATAAATTTAATATTACTATGCCAATTTAACTAATAAGATTTTGTAAATGGTTAGTTAAAAAAAAATAATTCTACCAGCCAAATTGACTAGTAGTAATTCTGAATCGCAAGGGTTTAACGTAATGTACAGACTCATAGCATTTGGATTTTGCTATTTAATATATGTGTGTTTATTTCTTCTGTATTTATATTCGCACTTTTAAATAATTTCTCATTTTAACTCTTTATATGTTAAATTTTACATTATAAAATGTCAAAGAAAAATTATTGCATTATAAAATGTCAAAGAAATTGACTCGGACCAGCCTAGCTGGACCCTGAGCCTGTTGCTGGTCGTCACTTTTGTATTTGTATTTATCTAAATTATAAAGAAAGTTATAATTTAGAGAATAATGCTGTGTTTTTCTAAGTTTAAATTACCTTTTTATTTTTCATTTGTTTCATTTTCATAATTTGCACACATTTTTGTAAAAAATTTTAGTATTCCTCTTTTTTGCCATTTGACCAATCACTTCATTGATATATATAAATGTTGTGCAATTAAATGTTTAGAAATCTTATACCTCATTTTGTTTGAATTCATTTACATTAATTTTTTAAAACTTTTATTTAATAATCTGTTTCCGAGTACAGTTTTTTTTAATACATGTAATTTGTACATATTACCTCTAAATAAAAACTGAAATACAACCTGTATTTTTATGAATAAAACATTATGTTACTTTGGCCCCCAACCTGATACTTTCTAATTTTTAGGCCCTTCACCCAAAAAAGTTTGTGCATCCCTGTGTATGAATGTAAACTTTTGTTATAAAAATCAAGATATACTTGTACTTAAATATAAAAAAGATTAAACCATCAGAAATGTTGCGAGCATTATTATTATTTAAGGTAATTTTTACTTGATTGATATCTAAGCCAAAACTAAATATTATTGTTGTAATGTAATAAACTTCACATTTAACCTGAGCCCAGCAATATATCTCAAAAAAATTGTATCTCAACAGCTATTTATTAAAACTGAGTCTTGGTGTCATTTAAAATGAGAACAGGTTTACCTTTTTTTTTTTTTTTTTTTGTTTAATTAAAGTTTTAAAAAATGTGTAGAAATTTAGTGTAACAAACAGACTTGTGTAAATTGTGATCTTTTTCTCTTATTTATTTATTTTTAATATTGAATAAGTAACAAAATAATTTTGTCAAACAAATGTGTACAACATAATGTGCAGGTAAAGATTCACTTTTAATTTTCTGAAACAATTTAGTATATTTTAACCATAAAACTTATATATTTGTGTGTGTACTTTTACCTTTAGGGGAATTGGAAAGTTCCATTATGCCTCTAAAAGACTCCATTACTCTATCTGAAATAATTGATGAAATTCACAGACAGATTGGAGTTTCTTATCCAGATGATTAAAGAGAAATTGCCATGCAGTTGAACCAACACTTGCAATTAATTAATTGAAATACTTACATTGCAATTGAGTATTACTACTTGTTCAAGAGAAGGAAATGTTTAAGAAGAAATTTATTTTGGAATAAAAAATGCTGAATTGTATTTTTCATATTAAATGGCTTATATTTTTACTATAATAATGCTGTACGCATGAATTCTTGTAGCATATCCATTTTTAGAAGTGAACAACACTTCCTTGTAAGCAGAGAGAAACTTAAGTACAGTATTATTTGCTTATTTACAGGATTCTTATGGTCATTAAATTCCTTAAAAGTCCTGATTTTTATTTCTTATTTTTTAAAGTCTTAAAAAATACTTTTGTCACATGCTAAGTAATCACAGCTGCCCTTTATTTCCTACATTTTCTTTTATCTCTCTCTTTATGGAGAAAAGTAGGTGGGGTGGGGAGTTCTTTTAATTCTACTTTTATTCTCTATTCAGGGTGGAGAACCGGAAAGTCATGCAATTATCAGGGAATTATAATATTGTGGGAAATCAAGTAAATTTGCTAAACTATCCGAAAGCTGGGAAGCAATTTTGTCATTTTTGATTTATTTCAAATTCTACCAATCCGATATTATACCGGTAACTATTAATCTTGATCACCCTAGCCTTAGTGAAATGCCATTCAAAAATATTATTAAAAAGTTCCTTTATTTTCCTTCTTTCTATACCTCTGATCATCAATACCTATATTTTTAAAAGTGCAATATTTTGCATCTGGTATAGAAATTGGATATTTTTCATTTGTGATGCTTATTAAGCTTTGTTAAAAAAAAAGGGGGAGAGAAATAAAGTGCCTTTTTAATTTTATGAAAACAATTTGATATTTTCCAACGAAATTCCATTATTCTTAAGAATTCAAGTTTTTAGGTGTCATAAAGCTAAGAGCTGAATTTCTGGTTTAATTTAAAATTTTGCTTTAGTGCTAAGTTCTGCAACATATACTAAATGCTTTGATCGTTAAAAAACAGGGTTCATACTCCACCTGGAAATCATGGAAAATCTGGAAAAGCCATGGAAATTAATATCCTTTGGAAAAGTCAGGGGAAAACGTAAATTTTTGACAAAACCAGGAAAAGTCCGAGATTTTTTCCCCCTCTTGGAAAGAACCTACGCTCGTCGCGATGACCAAGAAAAAAAATTGTTCAAAAAACGCTTCCGGCGCGACATCATGAACTGAACAAGAAAGACACTGAGAAATGCAAAGCATTGGAAAAAATTTAAAAGAAAAGAAAATTATAAATTTTCTGTGCAGATTACTGAAAACCTTAATATCAACAGCCAAATTTCTGAACTGCCCAAAACTATGAGGTCTACTGACTTTGGTTCTATTTAACATGGAGATTGATTCCATTTTTTCATAATTTAATATTTTTGTTTACGTATTGTATGTATGTATATAATATTTTATTAAATGTTCTTTAAAATAAAAATTAATTTTTCTTTTATTAACTTATTTTTAGTTTTATTTGAGTTTCGAATTTATTTCGTCGATGGCTTTGAGCAGTTGTCACTCAATGGATTTTATTATCAGATCATTTTTAAGTATTGTATTTGTTTTAAAAACGAATAAGGTCCTCAATTAACTCTCCTTCCTTTTCTTATACAGGCTTTTTCTTTATATTTATATGTGTTTATTATATTGTCATGGCATAAAAGTGCATACATCAGCATCTCTTTGATTATTTTTTTCATGCATTATTATAGAGATAAAAAGCTGATTTGTCCCCACTGGGATCATCTGAATTTTTATTTTATTTTATGTATTCTTTATGTTTCATAGTTTTAAATTAGCTTTGTAAAATTTAAATTTTAAAAAAATTAAGAAAGATGGATGCAAATATAAAAGCTAATATCTTTTGGCAGTGGCGTGTCAGAAAATTTTGCTTTTGAAATTCTATAGACTGGAAATTTTTTAATATGAGGATAATATAATTGTATGTATAAAATGTTATAGCGGGCGTATTTAATGTACAAGTACACATTTGCTAATAAATATTTTTACTTAGAATGTTAACCTGGAATTCTGCTTTGATCTACCTGGAAAAGTCATGGCTATTTGAGTATGAACCCTGAAAAAAAAGAAAAATTACCAATCTGAAGAAAAGGAATTTATTCATCACAAGGAATTGATTGCAGTGGTGTAGTCGAGAAGACGCTGGGCGATGCCATGCACCCCCCCCCCCTTTTTATTTCAACTCAAGCCCCTCTCCACCTTTTCAAAATTTTAACACAAGCGTTCCCCAACATGTTTATGTTCGCATCTGTAAGCGTCCCCCCACTTTTTTCTTCAGGACTACAACACTAATTGCTTGTACGTCTTAAGATTACATAAAATATCTGAAATCCACTCTTCCTAAAATTTCAAATGGTACTATCCGCGCCATGACCCCTCCCCCTTGTTGGCACCGCTGAAATAAGTCAATGTAATTTCCTGCAAAATAAGATTTCATGTAAATACAAACATATACATTATATTTATCAAGCTGGGGACAGCAGCGTTTGAAAGATGGCTTTTTTTTTTTTTGAAGAAAAAGAAGAAGACCAGCCCACCTGGGTTTTTGATGAAAAACACGGGCTTTTTCGGGTTTCTTCAGGAAGCCTTCGATTTGTGATTAAACATTGCACCAAACTACTGTTTGGCTATTTTTACATCAAGGGTTGCGCCAGAGGAAGTTCAGGTCCGTTTTTGGACCCGTCACAAAATTACAATTAATCAAAACGGAACCATCACAAAATTCCAAGCTACCAATTCTTACTTTAAGAATTATTAATTAAATAATCTCAAAAAATAAAACTTTTTATCACTGTAAGTTTAAATTTTGATTTTTCACAAAGTTTTTTGATTTTCCACAAAAAAAAAACCTTTTTTAATTTAGACCCTGTGAAAAATGCTGGATCGACCCTGTACATTTCATAAAGCTATCTATCATTTTTTAATTTATGCAATTGTGCTTTGCTCAGATACAGTATGGGACCCTAAATCCGGAATGATCAGGACCACGATCTTTTTGAATTTCGGAATTTTCCGGATTTTAGGTCCTCCCTCAAAAAAAAAAAAAAAAAAAAAACTTTCAAGTAGCATCAGAATTCATATTATTTAGCACCCAAATTTTCCAGTAGCATTTTATTTAGTTGTAGCATTTTTATTATCGTGTATACTCGTTTATATGCAGAGAAATTTTGCACTAAAAGCAAGACGCAAAGTAAAAAGCGTCGATTTGCACGTGAGGCAAAATGTCGAAAAATCGGGACTTTCCCGATATTAGTTCATCCTTTTCAACCAAACAATAAAGAAACGAATTCTAACAGATTATAATCGGGAAATTACGCATCAATTTTTCGTCAATTATCTGTATTGCGTGAAAATTTTTGTAAATTTAAAATAATAGTAAACAATAATAAAGCTACAAGAAATCAAAAAACAAAATTTTAATGACATTAATTAGTTAATACAAAAATTTCGATCTCAAAGGGATCATTCACAAATGATGTCACGCTTCGAGGGGGCAGGGGGGTTCGTGAAATTGTGACAAGGGGAGGAGAGGGGGTAACAAGAAGTGTGACATCATGCATTATGCAACATAGCGTGACAAAGAGGGGGAGGGGGGTCCGCTGAAGTGTGACATATTGTGACAAAGGGGGGGGTCAAATATATGGGGAAAAAGCGTGACGTCATTAATGAACGGCCCCAAAGATGAAAATCTTTTCACATACGATTATGAAAATCGCACGTGTACGATCTTAAACATGTGCGTTAAATTTCCCCCTCTTTTCAAAATGCTTGTTTTCATAATAATGAGTAATTATATATATTTTTGAGGGGGGGGGGGATAATAAAAAAAACAAAGTTCCGAATTTTGGGCCCCACACTATAATGTAAACTCAAAATGAAACAGCAGAATTTGAGTTTATAAAAAGATGGTTTTGTGAAAATAGTTATCAAAAATGCTATTTGCTCAAACAGAAGTACATTTTTGAATGTGTGCAGAAACAAATTATGTGAAGTACTTTCTTTACTTCCCGATTAGCAAGTTTCGGAGGTCGATCACGTGTCAGAGAAGGGAGATGAAGGGTCAGTGTACAATCGCGCAATGCAAACGTTACTGTGCAACAAATTTGAACTTTTTTTTTGTCCTTTAGATGAAACTATGTGATTCTATATAAACAAAAGGTGCTTGTTTCAAATATCCAAAACAAAATGGTCCATCACGTACCGTTTTTGTTTGAAACCCACTTCTCATATTTATACAACTTGGTTATATACGAATGTCACTGAGGCTTACTTATTGAAAATGCAAACACTAAAATTATTTTTTTTTGGCCGTCTCATCTTGTGGGCATCTGTTGGTGTGCCCTGGTAATAGATTAGCAATACTCAATTCATATATGTCCTTTCCATCGACCGCTGAAACGCTTTTCAAACACAAAAATGTCGTGATGAAACCTTTCTCCATGCTCATCTTAAATTGCACCAAGGTTTTGGGGAAAGAAGTCTATATGGGAGTCCAAAAAGTGTAGTTTTAATGACATATAGCAACCTAATAATGCAAAAGATTTTTATTAAGTCACCAGCAAGATTTTCGTAGTTTTCAGCTTTCTCAATTCCAATTAAACGTGAGCACACTGATTTAAAGTCCAGGCAGGAGGATTTTTCGGCTTCTGACTGTTTGTTTTCATACTCTTCATCATGAAAGGACTTTCTTAAGTTGAGGGGCAATAAAAATATTTTTTTTCACTTTTGCCTCACTTAAATTTCTGAATTTGTTCCTGAGTTGCAAGAAAGCCACTCCTTCTCTGTGCAGAGCTTTTACAAATATTTCGATAAACCAAGTTTAATGTGCAATTGTGGAAAAAGGCACATTGTAGATTTACAAGTGGCTCGTTTGATATGCTTTTGCCACTCATAATTTTGAAATTTCCTTTGTGCTTGTAGAACATGCTACAGGAATAAATAGGGGAAAAATACTTAGATGGAGGAGCACTGATAAACAAGCGCCACTCCGCTGAATCATGCTCATGTCCTAATGCTTGAAATAGTACATTCACGTCACAGCAGCATACTACCTACTCTCCGCAAAATAGACTGCAAAATACCTTTGTCGTCTTGCAAAAAACTCGAAACTTCGAGAAGTAGTTTAAGCTTTCGTTGTCAAAAATGTCGCTAAAGTAACCCAAGTTCATTAAAAGAGGTCTCTAGAATGACAACGATCTCGCTGTCAATGAGAAAGATATAATTTATAATAAATTAAGTCGAGAAATTATGAAAATATGCGCATTTATCCAGAAAATACGTAAGAAGCTATAATGTGGAATTTTGGGGAAATGGTACGAGGTAGGCAAAAAATAATTGCAGATTCGTAATTTTCAGACAAAAATACATAAGAAACAGACATTTTCATCTAAAGGACATTTTTCATGTTGCACAGTGTTACGAGTGGTTGGATTTTTAGACTTTCATCAATTGGAACGTGTTCACTTCCTCGGTTAATACACGGGTGACTAAATTGTTTGATTTAAAGGTTCTGGTAGAACTCTCCCAACTAATCTGATTATTCTATCATAAAGATAACTTGACCAAACGTATGAGAAATTCCGAACTGGCTTTTACTTTATGAATTTTTAAAGATTATGATTTTCTCTATAAATTGTGGAGCAGCCGCGTCATAATCGCTGTGACAACTGATAAAGGTATAAAATAATAACCACTTCTCTATTTTTTATTTATTTATTTTTACTTTTCCAAATGTAATCAATTTTTACCAGCTTATCAGTTGGTTACCGGCTTATCCCTTCTTTTTTTAGGACGGAATTTTGTTAAAAAATTTTCATATTAGGATTTTAATGAGAAATTTTTTTAAATAGCATTTATTTACCTTTTAACAAAGCTTAATAAGCACTAAAAATGAAAGAATTCCAATTTTAAAAACAGATGCTAAAAATTGCTTTTTCAAACATTAATAATTACTGAAGTGATGTTAAAAAAAAAGTAAAAAATGAAGAAAAAAAGAAAAAAACTCCGGGATCGCAATGGAAGATACCACAATTCCACGATTATCGATAAACCTTTTGCTTCTTGAATTTCAGCAATTAAAAGTATTTCCACTTCCCTCCACGCTTCCCATCAAATTTATAAACCCATTACACACAGTGCGCGACAAATAATTAATTTTCCTATACCGGAATCATTGAATTTGGTAAATGATTATTCAAAAATATATATCAAATCCTTATTTGATGTAACAATCCTTTTTTAACTAGGAGTTGTCGGTATTTTTATTCTTTAAATTTTTCGGATCAACTGTTGATTTTATCGTTTAAATAACTGTCTATTCTAACAAACTTCAGCTCAGGTATTTTTAAATCAACGATTTTTCGGCAGATGTTCGATGACTTCATCTATATGACGTCTTAGCAGATCACACAGTCAAAATTTAGCAATAAAAAACAGCTAAATTTAGCAATAAGAAAACATCATGCACTTCATACACGCAATTCCGCTTTAACAAAGCTTATCCCTGCTAGTTCTTGCTCAACTTTCTAAAACTCATTATTGATGCAATCCATAAAATATTGATGTAAAAGGCAGACTTGACTTCTTTCTTCTATGAAACCTATAGGTTGGTACACATATTTTTTTTTTCTTTCAGGTTTGCCAATAGATAGCATTTTTAATGCCGATAATTCATCTGTTCGTGAGAACAAACGAATCATATCACAAAAGAACAATTGAATTTTGAGAAACTAAGTTCTGGAAACAATAGAATAATGGATAAAATAAAAAAAGCGGTCTTAGTTACCATTTTCCGGCCGCTTCTTGCGCGCAGTAACGAGGTCGTGAGTTCGATTCCCACCCTGCCCTGGGTGTATTCTTGTAATTTCCTTCCTTGTGTTGTAATAAACTAGCGTACTGTCCTGTTCTATCTGTAATATTGGACGAGAGTTTGAGGCATATCCATTAAGAAAAGCAAATAAACTCGAAAATATATGTGACCTGAAATGGTTGTAAAACAAACAAACAAACAAACAAACAAAAAAAAAAAACCAGCATATCTTCGAACTTATTAAACATCAGGTTGATTATACCCTTAAAGAAATCTTTGGGCATTGAATCTACGAATTGTTCAGTAGAAATCAGTTCGGTTCAGAGCCACCTGTTTCCTCCACCTAAGCCGCGGCAACGGTGAAGTACAGGGAAGGAAATAGGCGTCAATGCGAGCCGGCACCGTTTCCCCACTCTCTCTTCATATAAAAAAAGCTAAAAGAAAAATGCGGGTCAAAGACTATCAAAAAAATTTTTGAGCATTGATGTTTTATATATTTTACTTGAATTTTTTCCCCCGCGATGAAAACCACGCGTCCCGAGGGACGCGTAATAATATTTTTCTCTGCATCCCCACCTAGGATTTTTGCGCATTTGACGCGCTGTAGCGCGTCCGCGGCATCGTTGTAGGATAGATACGATTCTTTTCTTACTCTCTTTGTTAGTTTATGAACTTTTTTTATTAATTGTGCTTGTATCAACTGCATCATTGGAATGGAGTTTTCAAATTTTAAATTAATTAAAATTGAACGAGCCATAAGTCCCACGATTAAGTTAAAAATTTAAAGCTTTTGTCAACTGTGCATAAAATATGCAAGTAATAGAACCCGATTAATTCATTAAACATATTACAGGAATTAATGTAAAAACGATTGACGTTGGAATTCGATAAAAAATAATGACAACATATAATAACAAGAATAATTTTTAAATGCCAAATTGATATTAAAAAAAGAAATCTACTTGTTTAAGTAACTAAAAAGACTTGATTTTATGTTGTGTTTGTAAAAGTTTTTTAATTATATACTATTTACAGAAATGTTTGATAGACGAAATAATAACCTAGTGTAACTTTATTGCCTTTGCATACTGTAACATTAAATTATTTTTTCTTCCGTTGAGGCACTCCTATTTTATTTTTACTCCAGCGCAAGAAGCTATATTTCTAACGTCCTAGATATCTATCTGTATTTACGCAGCGCCTGTAACGCACGGTATCGCTGGCCCGTGGACCTCTGCCGTAAAATCCGTGGACCCCACTACCTCGCCCCCGGATGCAGGACATCCCTAAGGCCTAGTGCTAACAGGGAAGGAGGTTGGAGGAGGAGAGAACCAGAAGGGTAAATCGATACGACGTTATCGTTTATTCGACGATTTTCGATAGTCTCTTCGGCGTCGTATAAACGATACTCCACTGCATGTACTTTCTCTAGTGAGGGGCACCAATTTTAACCAGGATCTGGGTATCAATATGGCTTGATCGGCCTGTGTTTTCGATCTTTCTCTCTCTCTCTCTCTCTCAAGAAATGTTGGATCCTGTTTATGTTTAAGCGGCGTTGGATTCAGAAACAGCTTTAAATCTAATGTATCGTTTTTGTGTTAAAATACTTGTAAAAGTGTGTGCCTCGTACATATATGGGGTCACTGGTTGTGTACTTGTTAAAAATAGGGTCGCGACGTGGGAAAGGTTGGGAACCACTGCTTCAAAAGTTCCTCGTGCAAAAAAAAAAAAAGGTCCTAGCTCTTATGTAAATCCGAAGGAATTACATAAGGAATTACATTCTCCTCTAACAGTTTAAAGCCCAAAAATAAGTTATTTACAAGGTCGTAGCGTAGGTATCATTCTTAAATGATGTCACGCTTCGAGGGGGGGAGGGGGTAACAAGAAATGTGACATCGTGCATTATGCAACATAGAGCGACATGGGACAAAGGGGGGAGGGGATCAAATATATGGGAAATAAAATAATTTTTGAAAAAAAAAAAAATAAAAGCGACTTCAAACTATAAATTGCGCTAAAAAGTAAAAAATAAAACTATTCTTTAAACAACTTTGATATGACTTTTAAACATATTTTTTGAAGTCGGTACAAAATTATGGCAGTCTAATTATCATTACGCCATGCGTCATTTTACATTGAAACTGTTGCAAACTCTACGCCATTTATATTTGTAGTTGATTCATAGTTACAAAAGGAATCATGTATCAAAATCCATCATAATTTTGCACCGACTTTAAAAGTCGTATCGAAGTTGTTTAAAGAATAGTTTTATTTTTTACTTTTTAGCGCAATTTATAGTTTGAAGTCGGTTCTATTCTTTTTTTTTCTAAAATTATTTTACTTAATTCTTTTTAGTGTAAATGCATTTTTATATAGATACTCTATTTTTAAAAAATACATATCAAAGGGGAAACCTTTTTTGAGGTAATGACACTAAAAACCAACCGTTTGTATGATACATTTCTTTTTAAAATCGATTTTAAAGGGTCATTAGAGCAAACAAACTGATTGGATTTAATTTATTCTTTAGAAGAGCCTTCAGTCTATTTTTTGTTATAATTTCTTTTAATGTTACATCTCAATGGCAACAAACTCTTTTTAAACAATGAATTTCATGTTTAACAATTTTCCCAACAAAGAAAAATCAAGCCCAGCCTTTCCAATTAAAATTAAAAAATACTTATTTTTCACCCATAACGTTTTTTCTAAAAAATAAATGTAATCAAATTAATATGCGATATTTGAGTTAGACGATCCTCTATCGATTAACGAAAATATCATCAATATCGGTTCATTTAGTCAAAAGTTATGGATGAAAAAGTAAAAAGATGACCACATTTAAGCCTATAACTTTTTTTCTAATTATCGAATATGCTCAAACAAAGGTATGGGACCTATGCACCTATGGGAAACCACCCTTGATCGATTTAAAAAGAAGTCATGAAAATCGGTTCATCCAATAAGAAGTTATGAGTGACAAACAAACAAAAAAAAAACGACATACATACAATATGAATGTATAACCTCCTTCCTTTGTGAAGTCGGTTAAAAAGCGTGACATCATTTATGAACGGCCCCGTAGCCCGTAGTTATAAATTGCTTTCGAGGGAGGTCCCCCCCCCCCCCCTCACACAAACAAATATTTCACGCTCTTGATTCCCAAAATGCCACGGATCACAGAACTATACCAACCATGCCAAACGTCCTGAATTTTGCGGGACAGTTCCGTATCTTGAGAAATTGTCCCGCGTCTTGCCAGGATATTGATTTTGCTGGATATCGTGCATCCCGTGACCATTGTGTGACGGGTCCGTGTCGGATATCCGGCTCTGATGCTTCAAACCTGTAATTCCTGTAATGCATTTTCACCCACAGATTCCAAATGCGTAATAAGTTTTTACGTTACATATGTTTCCAAAATATGCTAATTCAATTTTTAAAATCAAAATTGACATTCCGGAAAACCGGCAGAATATTGGATTTCAGATACTAGAAAATCGGTCGGATACCGGATATTCGGCATCAAATATTTATTTATTTATTTATTTATTTATTTATTTATTCAAAAAAAAAAGAGAGAGAGAGAGAAAAACACATGCACACTACAGACAAATCCATTTACAGTGATGCATAAATAACATACAACAATAGAAAAAATAAGGGATTAAGATTTTAAAAACTCACGACATTTAGACTTAAAAACGGTAAGAGACATATCAAAAATGTCCAAACCCGCAGAAAACTCATTAAAAATTCTATAAAATTTATACAGGGAAAAATTACCAATATAATTATGTTTTACAAAAGGAATAACAAACAAATTGTAATTTCTAAGACACCTAGTTGGTACATTAATGCTGATAGAGGCCAGGATATCATTACAGTCAATCGCATTATTAATAACTTTATAAAAAAAGAGTAAACAACAAAGATCACGGCGAGATTTCAAACTTGGAATATCAAAACAATCACGAAGAAAGGAAGAAGAAATATTCCGTACATACTCTCGATTGGACTTGAAATATAAATACCGGATAAATCTGGATTGAACCTGCTCAAGAACTTTAATTTTATTAACATAGCATGGATCCCAAATAAGACTGCAATACTCTAAATTAGAGCGAACCAAACTAAAGTACAAGACCCTGAGTGCTCTTATATTAGTAAAATCTTTAGTACAGCGCTTAAGAAAACCCAATTTTTTATAAGTTTTGGAAACAATATCATTAATATGGATTGAAAACTCAAGTTTGACATCAAAAGTAACGCCCAAATCCTTTACAGTGTCAGAACGAAGTAAGGGAAGATTATTAACCCTATAAGGATAATTCAGAATGCCAGATATACGAGAATAACTAAGAACACAACATTTCTTGATGTTAACGGATAATTTATTGTCCAAACACCACTGGTAAAAATTGTCAAGGTCATTTTGAAGAAAAGCAGCATCAGTAGAAGTACGAATTTGCTTAAAAAGTTTCAAATCATCAGCAAATAAAAGATGATCGGGAAAAGATAAAATAGAACACAAATCATTAATAAACAGAATAAAAAACAAAGGACCGAGACTCGACCCCTGAGGTATTCCAGAAGAATTAGTAAAGTCATTGGAAATAGCACTATTGAAATGCACATACAGCTTTCTATTATTTAAATAGGAAAAAATCCAATCAGTCAAATTAATATGAAAACCCAAAGCAATAAGTTTCCTAATCAAAATACCAAAATCAATAGAATCAAACGCCTTCGAAAAATCCGTATAAATTACATCAAGTTGAGAACCATCCTCAAAAGAAGACACAATGTTATTAGTTAGAGAAAATAAGTTAGTAAGTGTCGACCTCCTAGGAACAAAACCATGCTGAGACAAAGAAATTAAGTTTTTAACCTGAAAAAATATCTTATCATACACAATAGTTTCCAGCAATTTCGAAAAAGGGCTCAAAATAGCAATAGGACGATAATTTTTACAATCAGATGAGTTACCACTCTTAAACACTGGAAGAATTTTAGTATATTTCCAAGCATCAGGAAAAGTGTTGGTCTTTAATGACAAATTAAAAATAATAAGAAGAGGATAAATCAATACATCAGCACAACCCTTTATAATAAACGAAGGGACACCATCAACACCAACAGTTAAAGAAGACCTCAACTTCCTAATAGCCAACACAACATCCTCATGAGTAATATTATCAATCTTAATAATATCATGCATATTACAGTCATTTCCAAAACAATCTCTGTCATAACTAAAACTCATCTGATAAACAGAGCCGAAATAATTGGCAAAGGCATCTGCAATATCGTTATCATTATTATACCAGATATCATCATATTGAATGCTATTGGGCACTGAATTCTTTTTGTTGAAATAGGACCAAAACTTTTTAGGCTCAGAAATCAAATTATTTTCAGTTCTTTATATAAGAAGCATAATCCCTACCGATACTAAGTTTTAATTTAGATCTCATTGACTTAAATTCATCATACAGTTTAGGATCACCACTATTTAAGGCCCGCTTACGTACTTTACTCTTGGATTTGATCAAATTAATTGTATCAGTAGTGTACCAAAAAGGATACTTGTTATTGACAATTTTAAAAGGAATAGTACGATTAAAAACATCATATAAATAACTATAAAAATTATGTACGGCATAGTTCACATCACTACAAGTATTCAAGAAATTCCAATCGATAGCAGAAAACATATGCCACATAGACAAAAAATCAGCTTTTTTAAAATCATATCTACTCTTCTTGACAAACTTACCACCAGCACGACAAGTAATAAAATTAATACTAATAGATAAGGCAGGATGATGACTATCTTCTAGGACTAAAGGCATATCACAATGTTTAACCGAGATATTAGAATACCCAATATTAGAAAGCACCAAATCCAAATATTTGTTATTACAATTAGGAACTGAATTAAATTGACCAAGGTTATATAATTGCACAAAATTAAGTAACTCATGTACTTTCGGATCAAATAAATTAGTGTTCAATAACTCACCTATAATAGGTAAATTAAAGTCACCACAGATAAAAATATTATCGTAAGAAGAAAATTTAACAAAAACATCAAAAAACTGCACATAATCATCTTTAGCAGAATTAGGTGGAAAATAAATTACACAAAAAAGAACCTTTTTACTATACTTTAAATTAATAGAAATCCAGATACACTCAAAATTTAGATCAGGAACCTCGATCAATACAGGTAAAAAATATTTTTTAAGAGCAATAGCCACACCCCCACCACGTCTAAAAGAGCTAGTCAAAGAATCCCGATCTCTACGGAAAACAATATATCTATTATCAAATAATTCGGTTGAAACAATGTCACTGCATAGCCAAGTTTCAGTTAAAAAAATAATGTCATAGTCCTCAGAAGAAGTAGAAATAAAAAAATCTTTAACCTTGGACCGCAGACCACGAACATTTTGATAAAAAATAAAAAGTCACTAATCAGGACCCGTAATCGGCACAGTAGGACCAGCACCAACACCAGAATTTTCAGCATCATCCTGGAAGATCTGGTCACTCCTCAATCTTCCAAAAAACTCGGAAACCAAACATCCCTCCGGCCATACAGAAGCATCCAATAAACGGTCAAATTCCCTCTCATACACCTCAATATGGAAGGATGTGTATGTTCGAAATTTCGTTCTTAGCTTATGCCAGTGCAGAAAATCGAGCTTTAAAGGGTTTAAAAAATCAATGACCTCGGTTACCGAAGTCTGAGGACTTAGTCTAGACAAAAAAACTGCCCTTTTTTTTAGGTACTTTTGAAACACTTCTTAGTCCCGAATCTTTCATGGATCCATTGAGAATACGTCTGGGTTTATTTATTTTTTTCCCTCTACCATCACTGGCCCTAGGAATATTTACCTGTAGATCATCCGTGACAGGATCCGAAACAGGCCTAGTCACAGACGCGTAACTTTCCACACTTCCATCAGAGTTACCAGCTTGTACAAGAACGGGAGAAAAAGATGATTCAGATATCTTAACTGGATTAACATTAATTGGCAAAATCTTGCCAGGTACAGAAACAAGTTTAGCCAAATCTTCAACCTTATTGGTAATATCTGCTTTGAACAAATCAAAGTTACTTCTAAATTCCATAAACAAAGTTTCCAGATTGTTACCTACAGAACAGTGTTGATCATTCGCTATTATAGATGGCACCACATTACTAGTTGACTGAGAATTCCTTACATAGTCCACAGCAGCCTCTTTGCAGACGTCACGAAAAATAGTAGATCTAATGCATTCAATTCTTTTAATAATTGATGATTTTAACTCACCCAAGGCACACCTGGCCTCATCACGGACCGTTGGGTTCATGTTACACTTAGAATTGATAGCGGTATCCAATTTACCGTAGAACACATCAAGAGCACGAAAAAACTCAACATCACCATCATCCGCCATCTTGAATTCCTCAATATTAGATGTCCAGTATCCTGATCCACTCTCCCGCCCCTGTTTGTGCATTCCTGTTGTCCTGTACTAGCTATTTTTCGCCTACTTTCCCATAAGAGTAAAAAATAATAATAATTAAGCATGAAAGAAGGCTTAATGTATCGTAAAAAATATCGTTAAAAATAAAGAAATGTCAAAAATAAGTGAAGTAATTAAATTAAGATTGAAAAAATAAATAAATAAAAGTAGGGTTTTGAGGTGGAGAAAATGTGTGTCTGTCTGCCCCCCCCCCCCCCCTTTTTCCCCAAATTTTAGAGGAATTCTCTGGTTCGAAGGATTTTTTTTTTTTAACCTTCGAAAGGGCCTAGGCGATAACATTTCATTTCGATATTTTACTTTTTGACTGTACAATTTTTCGTTCAACTTTGAACAGTTTAAAAAATCTTAACATTAGCGCCTATAATGGATATAAGGGTATGAAGCAACATATGCAAACTCTAGGCATAAGATCCAAGATACTATGAACAAGTTTTTTGGAAGAAGCTCCCGGTGTAAAACATTGTTTCATTTGAACAATTTTTGTTCATTTTTGAGCAGTGTAAAAAAATATTTTAGTGCCTACGGGGAAATTTCAATCATATGTAAATAAGTCTGACTAACAGACGGATTTCATTGGCACAAACTTTATCGGGAAGATGTTATGAGGTAGAACATGTACCAATTTCAACTAGAACTAAACGAGACTTTTTTCTTGAGAAATTTTTCGATCGGATTTTTAAGATTAGTTTCGAATGAATGAGTAAATAAATGAATGAGTGAAAAATGAGCGAATGACTAAATGAGTGAACAAATAAATGAGTGAAAGAAAGAATGAATAAACGAGTGAAACAATGAATGAATAATTGAATAAATGAATGAAAGAATGAATAAATGAATGAGTGGAAGAATGAATGAAAGAATGAATAAATGAAAAAATAATTAAATGACTATATAACAGAGTTCGCGATTTTTTTTTAAATAAAAAAAATCGGAATTTTTTAATTTCAATCTTTTTTTTTTTTCATCTTTTTAAACATACCTTAAAGACTTCGGATATTTATTATATTACACTTATAAAAATAATATGATAAACATTATGGTAAATGCACATTGTAAGTTACTTTCACTGCGGTAGCTATTTTTTAATGATAATAAAAATTATTTTTTTTAAATACGAATGCATGACTCAAATGAAATTTAACCTACCAGGAATACTCACTCAGGTACAATAGAAAAACGTGAACAAATTTAATCTGAATTCTGTTGCTGTTGAAAGTTGAAAAAAACTCAAAAAATTTGTGTGCACTTAATTTTACATTGAATGCCCCTTATTCATTTTTCTATTTTATAAATAAAATAACTTAAAATATTTTTCAATTTAACCATTCAGTAAAATCATATGTTCATTTCATCCATTAATAAAAACTGAAACTTTTTGGTTTAATCAGACACCTTTATTGAAAATTTCTAAGATGAAAAAATATTTCACAAGAAGAAAGAATCTTCAGATATTATGTAACACGGATGAAACATCTTTATAGATACATATTCTAAATTCTAAACAATTTTGTTTTAAATTTTATTTTCTTGAATTATTTATTGTGTAATATTCATTAAGTAGAACTAAAATACTACTGTATTATTAAAATTAAAACACATTAAGGGGATAATGATTACCATAGTTGTTCAATGAATTATGCTTTGATAAGACATCTGAAAAGTAAGAATAATATTGTAAAGTTTAAAGAATAATAAGTTCTAAAGTTATAAAATATATAATACACAACATAGGCGCACCTGGAAATTTTTTTTTTTTGGGGGGGGGGGGTGTTCATGTACAGTATGGTACCATAATTTCGGAATCCCGAAATCCGGAAAACCCACAATCAGGAACTTTTTCGTAAAAAAAGAAAAAGGCAGCTAGAAAAAAAAAACGGCTTTTGTTTTTTGAAAAAAAAATCGGGAAATGTTTTGCACTGTTTTTTTGGAAATAGACGTTTTAAAGAGAAAGAAAATAAAATGTAATGAACATGTTTAAGAACGGAAAAGTGCTGTTTTCAAAAAAAATAATTTCGCGATTTTCTGAAAAGGGTTTGGTTTTGCGATTAGTTTTTCTTAATTGTTGCTTTAATTCTGAGTTAATATCATTAAATTTTGCTTTTTTTTTTATTCCTTGTAGTTTTCTAATATTTATTTTTTTAAATGAGCTCTAATTTTCGCGCAATACAGAACATTCGCGACTACAATTTAGAGGCTAGAGAATATAAAATTATATCAAAATTTGACAGAATTCTTTTCTTTTATTGCTTAATTAAAGAGGTTAAAATATCATCGGGAAACGTCTAGATACTCAAGTAGCATTTTATCTTGGCCCAATATTGTAACTTGATTGGCAAAAGAATGGGATAAGACTGGCAAACAATATTGGGTGTAGCTTGGAGGGGATACATTTTAACAATAATGGCCAATATTGCTACTTCAATCTTGAACCAATATTGCGTGCCAGCCAATATTGACTTTACGCTGGCGAACAAGTTTTATTGTTTCTAATTGCTTAAAAATATAAAAATTGTTATTGTTATTCCTGAATTTAGCTAGAAAAAAAGTGTAAATGCAAAAATTCATGGCGCCATCTATGAGTCGTCGGATTAACCATTCCTAATGTAGGAATGAGTGAGTCGGGAACTGGGTTCGAACTGACGCCCTCTCGTATCACAATCCAACACTCTAACCGCTGCGCCACATCTGTTGCCAGCGGAAGTTATACTATATGTTATCTATTTACGGAGGTGGATTATCTTCTATTAGTTGCATTAGGAAGTAATGAAGGTGTATAAAAAGTTATGATAGTTGTTGAAAATGAAGTAGTTTTTATTATTCAGCAACATTCAACAACGATCTATTGGCTAAATATCACAGAGCAACATTCGTCCAATATTGGTTTACCAGAATGTAGCCAATTTTGCACCAATATTGCTTTCCATTATGAGAGCAATATTGTTGGAGCAGTATTAAACCAATATTGGACCAATCTTGGTTTCCAGGCTATATGCAATATTGCGCATGCAGCATTTAGCCAATATTGGCTGAACATTGGGAAAATCGCTCCAATATTGCCCAAGATATAGCCAACACAAACAATCTTGCGCCAACATTCAATGCTGCTTGGGTAATTCGATGCTTTGCCTCAAATGTAAGCCTACTCCAACTTCGTTTTTTGCTCTAAATTTCGCTACTTATAGGCGAGTATATACGATAATAAAAATGCTATAAATGAGCAAAATACTAATAAAACGTTCCAGAGAAAATTATATGGGCTCCGAGGGATCATTCATAAATGATGTCACGCTTCGAGGGAGGGAGAGGGGTTCGTTAAATTGTGACAAAGGGAGGGGAGGGGGTAACAAGAAGTGTGACATCATGCATTATGCAACATAGCGTGACGCGTGACAAAGGGGGGGGGGGAGGGGGTCCGCTGAAGTGTGACATATTGTGTCAAGGGGGGGGTGCGGGGGCTCAAATATATGGAAAAAAGCGTGACGTCATTTATGAACGGCCCCCGACGGTACTTACAAAATTTTTTGAATGAGGACCCAAAATCCGGAAAATTCCGAAATCCGGAAAGATCGCGGCCCCCGAGCGTTCCGGATTTGAGATCCCATATACTGTATATGGTAAAAAATATAAATTTTTCTTTTTTAAATCAAGCAACTCTACACGATCTATCGTGCTATCTGACAATATGGTGAAAAGAAATGTGAATCTTCAACTCTCCCGCAAGTGTAGGCCCTAGTAAGGCTTGTTGGGCTATGACGCTCAAAACTAGGTCCTTTAATCAACATTTCTAGGAATCGGAAGACTATCGTATTCCTACCATAGATTCTAGAAAATACGTCGATTAGAGAGAAATTTCACAAAAAAATACTTTCCTGGAAACTGTAAGGGTGATTTTCAAATTTGTTGACGTATTGGGCTTGACACAATCTGAAAATTTTTGTTGCACGAAACATAAAAAACTAGCCTACGCATGAATTCCTTATAGTTTACTGCATTCTGAGCAAGTAGTTTTTTTCGAGTTAATTTATTTATATTTTAGATATTTCAAAAAGTGTCTTAACAAGTGATTGTTTTTCTCATGAGTGTTACCGTTATTAAACATTCTGTAAAATAATCCTTATCAATAATTTATCTAAAAAATCTTGTTTAGGTAATCTTAAATACTATGTAAGAAGTAAAAATAGTATTAAAATTGACATATTTAAAATTTTTAAACTATTTTAATTGCACTTTATCTCAGGAGTGTTACTTTGTTTCTTAAATGAACCATTTAACATTCAATAAAAATGTATTTTATTAAAGATTAACTCTTTTCACTGCAGGTATAAAAAGTAACTGGATAGCCTTAATTAGCAAACCATTTTTTAACTAATTAAATATTAACTAACAAATATATTAATACAATTCTATTTTTTAGCTACAGTAACACTCATGAGAGATGGTAACACTCATGAGACAAACAAGCAATCTTCTTGCAATAATGCACCAAAATAGTAATAGTAATTATAAAAAGAGTTAATTATAAAAAGTTTGTTGTTTATATTTTGTTGTTTATGTTTGTTGTTTATATTATATATAAATATTGTTTAAATTTATAATTTAAACAATAATTATAAAAAGAGAGACCAAAAATTGAAATTATTTTACCCATTAATTGATATGTTACATTAAAAATGTACTAAAACATCACTACTCTCATGATTCTGATCCAGAAATAGATGTTTTTAGACAGAACTAATAAAAAATTAATTTCAGTTTTAAAGTAAGCAGTAAAAACATCGAAATAAATAGTTCTAATTCGGCAAACCATATCTTTAATTTAAGTAAAGGGAAGATAATAGTTTGCAACACATCACTTTCTTATTTACAAAAAGTAGCAACTGTCATACCCGAAGAAATGTTTATTTTCCACTCATTCATTCATTTATTTATTGTAGGGGGGGAGGTTAGAAGTACGGGAGTTTTTCTTTATTTACCCCTTAAGAATAAAACATATCTTAAACAAAACACACAAAAATCATATCTGCCAACGTAAAAATTTTGTGTCAGGGTGTCTCTTAAAAAATATATAGAGAGAAATAAAATATAATCTTGAATGAAAAACTAATATCAGCTTGAGCTCATAAAATATCTATATCTGTAGATTTATTTATTATTTGGTTGTTTTCAACCATGATTGTAACTTCCTTCTCTTAACAAGTAACACTCATGAGATTTATTAAGAAATTCTTCACTAAAAGAAATTCTGACTGTGTTTCTGAAAATTTAATTGGACCGATTGATTCCTCTACAAAAAATACACTATTGCTGAATTGCTTATTTTTATGCTGTAAAAATCATTGGGAGTTAAATGGGTAACACCCTTGAGAAGTAATAAAAATACTCATCATGTTGGTTTGTTCCACTATAAAACAGTAAAGGAATAAAACTAACCTATTCTAGATGGTACGAGGGTAAAGGAAACATACGAGGCTTCCCTACCACAGAAAATAATTACAATATTTAAATATTTTGAAAGTTGAATGATAGAAACTTTCTCGAGGTAACACTCGTGAGCTACCATGTCCGAACAAAAACTTTCTTTAAATTTTAAAATATTAGATAAACATTTCAGTAAAATCACTTGCATTTTTGTTAAGTAAACACATATTACTTCATGTTTTAAATCATATTGAATAAAAGAATTACTTGGAATGATAAAAAAAAGACTCTGGTTCTGTGAATTTTTTGTTCCGAACACGCAATTTTCCACTTCTTTCCAACTAAAGTAATAGAAAAAGCCTACTATTTCACAACTTGGAAAAAATGTAATGAATGCATTGAATTAACTATAAAATGATGCTTCTCTACTGGTTTTTATGATGGCAGAATAATAGTTTTATCGACGTGAAATTCAGATTCTATACTGCGGACATCAAACCGTCAATCTTCTTGAAAATCACCCGTAACATACTTGCTTCTCATAGAAAAAAAAAACGGGAATCGTGCATGTGTGTGGATGGATCTATTCGGAATAGGGAGGGGGAAATGGTTAAAAAGATGATTCTATTTGTTTGCATGTAGATAAAAAGACGTGTTCGACCAGGAGTAGAAAATGTGTATGTGTGAGTTAAAACAACATTTTCACTTGATTTAAATCAAAGAACCCTGGTATATAAATACATGAATGAGTGAATGAATATGTATTAATCGTTGAAATGGGTATATTTGAATTAACTAAAAAAACTAAATCTAAATGAGAAATATAGAGAGATATAGCTAGATTATAAATTTGAACTTTCAATACACGGGAAAGTAGGCTCGTATAGTTCTAGACGAAACTTCTTGTTTTTTGTTCAGATTGACACGACATCAATTTTTAATCAATTTGAAAATCAAGTCTTTTGCAAACAAAAACAAGTACAATTTTAAAATTTTACTAAAATATTTCAAACTTTTGAATTTTTTTCCCGATATGCTGTATATATATTACGTTTGTAAAAACTCGACTTGTGTAAAGCCAGTCTTTTATAAAAGGAAGAGTTGTTGTTGTTGTTGTCGTGTCCTCGCGGGTGGTGAGGACGAATGGGTACGCTGCTCCTGAGTCTAACGGGGCCCTTATAGGCAGGAGTCCGATTTCCGCCCCTTTGAAAAAGTCTTAATTTTTTGAAGCAGCTCCCAGATGAGAGACCGTCACCTGGGATTGGCACCCCCAGAGACATCGTTTCACTTGGAGGACATTGGAACCACGACATATTTCACGTGCACGAGCTCCCTTTAGCGTACACGGCCCTACAGAAACCAGCCGCGAGAGGTTGTCACCCTCCCAAACACTGACCTCAGTCGATGTTGCTTCACTTTCGGAGTTCTGCGGGAACCGAGCTTCTACCGACTGGTCGATCCACTGCGGGATAAAAGGAAGAGTAAGGTGACTTATTAAATTATCATACAAATTTTTTCCCATATTCCCCCCCCCCCCCCAGTAGCGGATTTAGGGTTGAGGGTGCCCTTTTTCTTTCGTAACAGTATATATATTAGGGTGGGTCGAAAAAAAAATAATGTTTTTTTTTCGAAACGCTATACCGCGGAAATACAAATACAAATACAAAAGTGACGACCAGCAACAGGCTCAGGGCCCAGCTAGGCTGGTCCTAGTTAATTTAGCAGTCCCCAATAAACATCAAGAGCTTTCTTAAAAGTTTTTACCCCACTGCAATTAACAGTCGCTTCCGGTAAACTATTCCAACTGCCTACAACCCTATTGAAGTAGTAGTTTTTCCTAATTTCAAGATTAGCCTGAGATTTGAAAAGTTTAAAACAATGACCTCTGGTTCTACTTTCAGCACATAGCTGTAGTCCATCAACATTTCCCGTTTTAATGAATTTAAACAACTGAATCATGTCCCCTCTGACTCTCCTTTGCTCAAGACTATACATATTGAGCCTTTTAAGCCTAACCTCATAATCTAAGTCTGAAAGACCACTTACCAATCTTGTAGCCCTCCTTTGAATCCTTTCCAATAAGGTAATATCCTTTTTTAGGTACGGAGACCAAAACTGAACAGCATACTCCAAATGAGGTCTTGCCAAACTTCTGTATAATGACAATACAACTTCCCTAGACCTGTTCGAAATAGCCTTATTGATAAACCCAAGCATCCTGTTAGCTTTGTTACTTACTATGCTACACTGCTGACTGGACTTGAAGTCATGACTAATCAATACTCCTAGATCAACAACTGCTTCTGCGTCCCTAATGACAGAACCTTGTAAATAATAGGTTGCATGTTTATTCCCATGACCAAAATGAAGCACTTGACATTTCCCAATATTAAAAGACATACCCCACTTAATTGCCCACCTAGAAATTGGATTCAAATCCTCTTGAAACTGATTGACTTGTTCCTCCGTGTCCACAATTCCCATAATTTTGACATCATCAGCAAAAATATTGATGTTCCCAGAAATACTCTGAGTAATATCATTAATAAAAATTATAAATAATATTATTGGCCCTAGAACTGAACCTTGTGGAACCCCACTCAAAACATCAATCCACTGAGACTAATTGCCCTTCACTACTACTATTTGTTTCCTCCCAGTCAGCCAATTTTTAACCCAAATTAAAGTTTTTCCACCAATAAGCAAGTTTGCTAAGAAGAGCTTCATGCGGTACTTTATCAAACGCTTTCTGAAAGTCAATGTAAACAACATTTACGCACTTTTTATTATCTAGTGCCATGGTAACCTTGTCATAGAAATGCAACAAATTAGTTGTACAGGACCTACCCTTTCTAAAACCATACTGAAAATCAGTCAACACTCCATTTGCTTCCAAGAAATTCACTATTTTGATTTTTATCAGAGTTTCAAAAATTTTACAAAGAACGGAAGTAAGACTCACAGGCCTATAATTTCCTGCCTTAGTTTTAGACCCTTTCTTGAAGAGCGGCGTTATGTTTGCCAGCTTCCAATCCACTGGCACAGTCCCCGAGTTATATGAAGATATGAAAATAGTCAAGACAACATCCACTAATTCCTCTGCACATTCTTGCCTCTGAGGAAGGTAAGTAACATGCAAATTAAAAAACAGATTTTTATTGAACTCCTAGCTAGCGCATTGCACTTAAAATTTCGATTTTTTTCGAAAATCACGTCATTTAGTAAAAATCATTTATTAAAAGGTTTGAAAAGCACACAATAGAATTAAAACCATCAAAATCTTTCACTTTGCCGTAGCGCAAAAGACTCAAAAATCGGTAAAGTATTGCATTCAAGGTGCATACTAACACCTTATGTGAAAGGCATAGTCCAGCATGCTGACTTATGTATTAATAGCCCATTTAATTTTTTTTTTTACTTTACACTTCAATTCATTATAATAGAATAGAGTTTCCCAACCGATGGTTTGCGTGGTGTCGGAAGGGGGTTCGCGAAAATAATATTGCAATGGCGGAATTTTTAATTGCTAACGTATAAGAAAAAAATTAAGTAATAAATGTGCGTACGTATTAGGACGGAGTGTAAAAATGATTTTTTTAAAGAAATTGTTTTCCCGATAATGCATGAAAGTTGGGGACAATAGGAAGCATTCGTACAAAATTTGAAATGCACTTATTTCTACTATTGTCTGATTTCGAAAACTTGAATCACAAATTGGTATCGAAAGAAATTCCTTGATTCATTTAAATTTTGAACATATGTTTTTCCTACCATTTCCCACTTTATCCTCGCTAACGTGAAGAAAAAGTCGGAAATATGAAAATTTTCCTAAATGTAAAAATTTGCATTATTTTCTCCCATACAGAGCTTAACTGAAGATATTTAATTGTTTATTTTTTTTATAATTTTGTATTCGCATTTATCACAAATTATTCCAACTGTTCTGCATGTTCGCAATGAAAAGTTTGAAAACAAATGAATTTTAATATTGTAATTTTCCACAACTTTTGCAAATTTTAAGCAGAAACATATTTATTGATTGATTCAAAATTGTGTACGTATGGTTAGTTGTTATGATACTTATGGTTAGTTCTCATGACACTGCGTTAACATTTTTTTCGCACTAACGGGAAAATATTTTCTTAAGATTTTTAATTCAAAAGAACAGCTAATAAAAAGTAATGATTAAAAAAAACATATGTATTTTCTTGTAGCTGTATTTTTGCTTTGGTTTAAACTTGTACAAAAAGGAAAATAAACGTGCCAGCAAATTTTACAGTTTTGTTACCCGTTACTAAGGGCAACAGAAAGGGGTTCGCACGAAAAAACAGGTTAGGAACCACTTCTTTATATAGCCATTCTATTACAGTGGCTCCCAACCTTTTTTGTAAAACATCTAAGTTTACTTTTTCTTCGCGTCAGCGAGGAAAAAGTGGGAAATGGTAGGAGAAACATACGTTCAAAATTTTAAATGAATCAAGGAATTTCTTCCGATACCACTTTGTGATTCAAGTTTTCGAAATCAGACAATAGTAGAAATAAGTGCATTTCAAATTTTGTAAGAATGCTTCCTATGCCAGTCCACAACTTATATGCATTATCGGAAAAACAATTTATTTAAAAAATCATTTTTACACTCCGTCCTAATACGTATATAAATTTATTATTTAGTTTTTTCTTGTACGTTAAAAGTTAAAAATTCCGCCATTGCAAGATTATTTTCGCGAACCCCCTTCCGACACCACGCGAACCACTGGGGGTTCGCGAATCACCGGTTGGGAAACGCTATTCTATTACAATGAATTGAAGTGTAAAGTAAAAAGAAATGGGCTATTAATACATAACTCAACCTTTCACATAAGGTCTTAGTATGTACCTTAAATGCAATAATTTACGGAATTTTGAGTCCTTTGCGCCAGCATAAATTGAAAGATTATGACGGTTTTAATTTTTTTTTTTTTTTTTGTGTGTGTGTGTGTGCTTTTCAAACCTTTTAATAAATTATTTTCACTATAGCAGTTTAAAATATTAATGGGTGACTTCTGCGAAAAAACTTGTAAAATGACTTGATTTTCCAAAAAAAATTGAAATTTTAAGTACAATGCTCTAGCTAGGGCTTCAATAAAAATCTGTTTTTTAATTTGCATGTTACTTACCTACCCCAGAAGCAAGTTTTCCGCGGTATAGCGTTTCGAAAAAAAAAAACATTACATTTTTTCGACCCACCCTAATATATATATATACAAATGTGTGTGTGTGTGTATATAAAATAATGAAAATAACAATAATAATAAGAAATCAAATTCAGGTATAAATTAAACATTTATTTTTTTAACATAACAATTAAATACAGAATTAATAATAAATTGCTTGTAATTAAAATATAAATTATTTTTATCTGATTAATCATATAATAATTTTTTTTCTTGCTTTCGTCCGTACGAAAATATCAATGACTTCTTCATACTCGATTTCTTGAACCGATAGTTCTTCGATGGTTAGTAACGCAAGTGCATTGAGTCTGCCTTGCTTCATACTTGCACGCTACTAATTTCTCACTCTTTACAGGGTGGAAAATGATCTGATTAATTATTTTAACAAAGAAATTCTACCCTCAAAATGGTACTATGTTTAGATAGTAAGAGCGCGCAATAAAATAAACTTTAAAATTTATTCTTCCAGTTTACAGAAAACCCAATCGATTTTTAATTTTAGTCGTCTTAAAAATTTTAGCGCCCCGCAAAATTTGCCGCCTTAGGCCTGAATCCGCTACTGCCCCCCCCCCCCCCCCGCTTTATTTGCGGTCGGAAAAGGGAGTTTACACGTTTTATTGGTTAGCATTCGTCTATTCACGCATCTGTTATTTTGTGGTACTCAGTACACGCGTACCATCTCTTCATTTGATGCTTGATTGTGGAGCAGTGAGCCGATTGTTACTCATTTCTGCTGATTTAAAGCTATATTGCTGTGGCTAAGCTATATAGTTTGGCTAGTTGATTTAATACCAACTACAAAAAAAAAAAAAGCCTTCTTCACTTGTAAATGGATACTAGTATAGTATGCATCGAAAGACCGAAAAATACATTTCATGGGCTTGCTCAAAAGATAAAAAGGGAAAATGTAAGGGAAATATGAAGAAAGATTTTGAATATAATGTTCCAAGTGTCACTGTTCTTTCTTCTTGTGTATCAAATGAAACAAAAATCCAAGTCAAGAAAACGATGGAAATATTCAAAGAAAGAGATCGGTAAGAAATATCATCACCTGTCCTTTGAATTTTTCAGGAAGACATATCAAAATTTATAATAGAAACTATGATTTGGTCTTGGTAGCTGAAACACCCGCAGTATGAAAACGTAAGATCGGTTATTTTTGAATCTCATTCCTTTAGTAACACAGGGTGTTTGAAATGAAACATCGGCTTTTTAAAGAAAAGTAATATTGTGCATTTCTTGCCGTTTTCTTAAATATATATTCTTTCTATTATAGAAAGAATATTACAATGATACATTCTTTCTTAATATAAATCGCATTATTATACCGCAACCTTTCCTCCATGTTTCGTAGATTTTAAACTAATAGCAGAGGCAGACATTTTCAAAGTAACAAACAAGCTGGGGTTAGCTTCCGTCCACGTGTAGCTGAGCTAAATAAATATTCTTCTGGTGATAAGGGTTTAGGCATAAATAATCCCTCTCCTTTAAAAATAAGGAAAAGTTTGAGTCTCCCTCAGTCTGTGGGAGGATTAATAACACCTCCTGCCGATCAGCTGTCAATCAATTGGGCTGGGGAACGGAAGTGTTGGCGAAACGATAAGGACGTAAACACAGGGGGCAGCCATAGGGACGGGTATTCCCCATGCGTACTGCCGATTTTCTTTTCTTTTTTTCCCCCTTACAATGATTAATCTAAATTAAATACGTTTGCCAATCATTTAGTTATTTATATTTATTTTCTTTTTCATATAATTATACAAACTTGATATTGATTTCAAGGAGTAATAAAACAGTGATAACAAAGGAGGGGTTTTTTTTTCAAATGAATTTTTAATGCTACAGCGAATAATTTAATTCCGAAACCATATTTTTCCTTCTAACGCAGATTTAGCAATATTTAATCTTAACTTTAGAATTTTCAAGAATAAAGTAAACTAAATATTAGGGCTCGACCGATGGCATTTTTTGGCCGATGGGCCGATTATTCTCCTCTTCCATCGGCCGATGGGAAAAAAAGTCGCCTTAAACCATTAAAACGTGTAGAATGCTTGTCAAAAATGTCATTTAAATCATTTATTATTTATTTTAATGTTTATAAAAACATAAATGCATTATTCAAGCACCGTAAAACTGTTTGGGGGAAGTTTACATAGTAATTAAAACTGAAAGAATAACTCGCGATTCTAGTAAAGTAATACAACTATTTGGAGGTTAAAAAAATTAAAAAATGCTATATCAGAGGATTTTTAATTCTTTTTTCTTATGTTTGCAAAAGAAAAATACTCAACATCTGTTGGATCGGCTCGGGTCTAATTCCCTTTCCTTCAACATTTTCTCTTTATCACACCTGCACTGCAAATGCCAAGTGCAGCTGCCTTTATTTTCTTATTTTTTTTTCATGGAGAGGAATGCTGATGTTATGACACAGACTAACAAATAATGTGGGTTTGTATTTTTAACGAAACTGTCAACCCCCTCCTCTCAGATTTTTTTCATGATACCCCCCCCCCCCCCCGGTTTTTAAAAGAAAAGCGGGAACGATTACATGTTTATTTTTCATTAAAAAAGTTATTTTGAGCTCTTTTTCTGAAATAAAAATAAAATATTAAAAAATTTCCCTCGCAGTATTATCCCTTGTTTATAACTAAGACATGATGAATATTGCTTTAAAAACATAGACTTGAGATTTTTTTGTCATTACAAATGAATGCTTTAAGAACTAATCTTATTAGATTTTTTTTTTCTTGTGAGTTGAAAATTACTCTGAAATACTTGACATGTTCTTTATATTTTCATGAGCACAATATGTAAGGTCACCGCAATAAACCAATATTTTGAGCACCAGCAGTTTTCTGTTGACAAATAATCTTCTGAAAACACGTGATCGTTCATAAAAATTAAGATGTATTTTAAAAAAAAAAAAAAAATATATATATATATATATTTTTATATACGTTGACAATTTTGGAAATTAATGAAATTGTAGCATTTTTATTAAGGTATTGTTCCACCCTGTATCCCAAACTTGTTTTTAAAGAATTAAAATTTTGAAAATTGCAAGTCGAACTTGGACACATAAAATTTCGATCAATAAACATGTATACTTTTCTCCACCAGACCCCTACCTGTTAGCCGAGGCCTTAGGATTGCTTACGCACGGGGAGAGGTAGTGGGGTCTACGGATTTTACATGCACATATCCCCAATTATACATGGTGGTCTTCAGTGGGTATCGAACTCGCAACCTTCCAGGTGGAAGTCCGACGTGGTAACCACAAGGCTACCACGGCCCATAAACATTCATACTGAAAAATTGATTCATATTTTTATCAATATGTTCTATGTTGTACAAGAAATATTCTAAACTGAAAGCAGATGGAACGAGATTGTTGTACAATAGCAGAAAAACTGTCAACTGTCTAACACATGGCATCAAAGAAGCTAAAAAAACGAAGTATAAACGGGGAAAAATTAAAACTATTATCGCATAAAAAATGTTAAGATGTATTTTGAAAAAAAAATATGCTTTGATCAATCTTTAAAAATAAAGTAATTTTAGCATTTTTATTAAGATGTTATTAATGTTATTAAGGTTGTCACGCGAACTCGCATTTTGAAAATTCAACTCGAACTTGGACACATGAAATTTCGATCAATAAATATTTATTAAATTTTTTTCTTATTTTTGACCAATCTTTTCTATAATAGAAACTAACAAGAAGTTCCGTCTAGAACTATACGAGCCTACTTTCCCGTATACACCAAATTCAAATTTATAATCTAGCTATCTCTTTCTCTCTCTTTCTTATTTATCTTTAGTTCTAATTATCGAAAATATACCTTTTTCAACGGATAATACATATTCATTCACTCACTCATTCATTCTTTCATTTATTCATTCATTCGTTACCTCATTCAAGTGTTTATTCATTCATTTACGCATTCATGTATTTATTCACTCATTTATTTATATTTTCATTTATTCAATAATTTATTCATTCATTCTTTTCCTCATTCATTTATTCATTGATTTATTCTTTCACTCTTTCATTTATTCATTCATTCATTATTTCACTCATTGAGTCACTGAGAAATATCCTTGAAAATCCCGATCAAAAAATTTCATAGCAAAATAGGCTCGTAAGTTCTGGATAAACTTTCTATTTCTACATGTTCTACCTTATAAGAGCTTTCCGATAAAGTTTGTTCCAAGCAAATCGGTCCGTTAGATCAGGATTTATATAGGGTTGAAATTTCCCCGTAAGCTCTGTGTTAATTTTTTGAACTGTTCAAAAATGAACAAAACTGTTCAAATCAATATTTCACGCAGAGAACTCCTTTCAATAAGCTTGCAATAGGAACTTGGCTCTTGTGCCCAGAGTTTACAGAATTTGCTTCAATTTTGTCCATAGGCGCTAATGTTAAAATTTTTTGAACTGTTCAAAATTGAACAAAAAATTGTTCAAATCAAAAAGTAAAATATAGAAATGAGATGTACTCGCCGAGATCTTTCGAATGCAAAAAGAATTTTTCCAATCGGACAATTCGTTCAAAAGTTATTAGGGGGGGACAGACCGACAGACACACTTTTTCCCCATCTCAATACCCTACTTTCAAATTTTTTATTTTTCAATCTTTATTTAATTACTTCGCTTATTTTTGACTTTTCTTGATTTTTAACGATATTTTCACGATACCATTAAGCCTTCTTTCATGCTTTATTATTATTTTTTTTTACTTTTACGGGAAAGTAGGCTAAAAATGAAATAATGAGAACAACCGCACACCAAAAGCAGATTGCTCCACAATTGTAGAAAAACTCTAACACGTGGGATCGAAGAAGCAAAAAAAAAAAAAAAAACGCAAAGAGAAAAAAGTTTACTCTATTAAAAATTAAAATTATTATCGTACTTTGATTAAGTTGACTTTGTATTGTTTACAATTTCGGAATAATAAGAAACATGACAAACTAAAAGCAGATGGTGTAATATTATTGCACAATGACATCTAATGCACTAAGTCATTATTAAAAGGAAAACGGACAAAAATGAGGCAACTAACCTAGTGCGAAAAACAAATAGCACTCATAAGACGCTTCTATGACTTTTACTTTAACATATTCTATTTCGCGAGCATTCTGCTCAAAGAGAACTATTTTAATAATGAAGGTTTTCGGGCAGCGATCGCTTAAACTAGTTTTCCGAATTTTTTATCAAATACTTTATAGAATAACATTATTTCTGTGTTTTTTTCTTTTTAACTTATGTGCTGCCTGTTATTGTATGGAAATAGAAATTGAGCTATAGAGAAAAAAATAAAGTGAAAGACAGAATGTTTTCTGGAAAGTTGTCCCTGCGAAAAACATCGGCCTTGCATCGGCTTTTAGATGTTTTTTAAGGACGATGGGCCGATGTTTTTCTAAAGTTAACATCTGCCGCCGATGCCGATGGCCGATGGCAACTTTGTTGAACAATCGGCGCCGATGCATCGGTCGAGCCTTACTAAATATTTAACATTAAAACATTTTCCTTGCGAAAAAAAAATTGCATAAAACGTTTTTTTCAGCTTTTCTATAGTAATTAAACTCAAGATTTTTTTTTTTTTTTTGTTCTTACTGCAAAATAAATTAAATGCGCACTTACATAAATTTGTTATTTTACGAATGAAGTACAATTTTACGTTTTTCGTTTTTCACGTGAATAAATGAATTATGTGCATTCCAGTGTTTTTCGTTTTACATAGCAAAATCCAAGATTTCGGTTTGCACGGAGGAACCAATCTTCCGTGTAAATCGAGGGATAGGTGTATGTTTCATACTTGCAATACATTTCCTAAAAGGAAAATATACTTATTTACCTGTTACCTGTATAATTTTATCCCAGATCTTTTTACTCATCTCACTAAATTCCTTAAAAAATCTGTAATGCATATTCAAACATCTGTATAATTAAACTGAAATCAAGAGTTGAAAAATAAATTTAATTTTGGAATAATAATTTATTTAATCTTTCATACTCCAATAAATAAAGCAAAGTGATTTTTTTTTTTTTTTTTTTGCACATTAAGTGTTGCCAAAAAAAAGCATTTTATGTAACCAATTCTTCATATTAGTTAGACAATTGCAATGAAAATTGCAGACATATATGTACATTTACAAAACGTTCTTCAATGTTCTACTACCAATAATAATATATCTTTCAGAAAATGTGTAGGTTGTGCAGATTCAATTGTTTAGCTTTCCAGGGTCAATTTTTAAATGGAAGTTTAGCAACTGCTATATACTGATTATCACTTTTAATAGATTGAATTTTACTTGAATATGAATTTTATGTTATTAAGTTTATGGTTGCATTATTGGATTAAGAACGAAAATATCTTTAGTGTTTCAGAAAATAAGTAATTATAGAAACATATACTTTTTTTAATTATATGTATACCATACATATACAAAGGAAATTAATAAAAGTTCATTTTCTACTACTACAAAAGGTTTTTATGAACGTGTCCTTTGATCATGAAGCACTCGTGCATTTTTGATCTGGAGGAAACCAAGTCGGATTGTAAAATCTGAAAACAAATTTAGGAACCTACGGGAAAAAGCGTAAAAATACGCAAAATGTGTACATTTTATCCTTAATCAATAAAAGATCAGCAGCAATCAGTATGCTAGGTGATGAATAAGAGAAAAATTTTTGTTAAAAAAGCAAGAAAAGATAAATATAAAAAAAGGGAAAATCATGGATCCGCAGAATAATCACATCAATGCAGTGCTTCAAGTTGCTGCTATGAGAAAAGACGAGTGATGGCTGTTTGTTGTGACATTGTTTAATTACATGAATAATGTCTGATAGTCGTTTTCTTGGTCTTCTCCTAAAAAAAACATGTAAATCTGGAGAAGTCATTCTTAGAAGACCTCCAGGAATGCTGTTTTCTTCTTTGATCCAAAAAATATTGTATGAATTTAGGGTAATTTCACACCAAATCAACCAATATTCGAAATGCCATACCTTTGAATTTTGTTCCTTTTCGACTTAAATGGGGTATTTCTATGATAGGTGGAAAATATCAAGTTTTGGGTTTCCTGATTCATTTGTTTTCCAGTTCTAAATTTTTAAAATTTTGACAAAACCATAAATTTTGCATTATTTAGTAATGTTTAGACAGTTGTAATAAAAAAATTGGCCTAAAAAGATAAAAGTTGTACTGTTTTGTTCAATATTTTATGCGGTTTTATAAAATATAACACTACACAGCGACTCAAAATATATATATATATTGTTTTGAAAAGAAAAAATTTATAAAATTTCATAATCAAAATTTTCAATTTTTTTTGAAAAAAATATATTACTAACTTAACCTTCTTTTGGCAACATTTTTGAAAAATTTCATGATGGTACTCCTGTGGTATCAAAGAAGAAATATTTTCTCTTTCAGATTTGCCTTCTGGTATGCATTCATACTAGCTTGATTATCAGAATTCTGATTAAACTGCTTATCAATGTTCTTTTTTTAAAGTAAAAAAGAAAATCATTTAAAGATAACTATCATAAAATATTGTACTACTTGCATTAGTTAAATGCACAATTTTTCAAACAAATTTTTTTTAAGCACATTTGAAATAACAATACTAGTCCCAATCATGCTTCGGAATCTCAGGAAATGCATTATACACTGGAGAAAAGGAACTAACAGGTTTCGAAAACTAGAAAAATTTTCTATCACAAGGAACATTTTGATGAAATTGAGGCTGAGTGGCATTTTTTATGCTACAGCACAAGGTAATGGCATATGCAATGGTGTAGGTGGAACAGTAAAAGGCTTGCTGCTAAAGTTAGCTAACCCTCTTTTCAATTTTCCCTTGGGGACTGAAAAACTTGCCAGCTATCACTTTTTATATGAATAATGAACAATATGTTGAAGAGTTAAAATGTTAACAATAAAACTTTGGTGAATTTGTTATTTAAAGAATACTGCTCAAAGGGTTCAATAAATCAATTTTCTAATTAAATGTCAAATTTAATTAAAATTTTGCAGGGAAAAATTACTTTAAATATTTTTTTTCCATGCAGAAACCATATTTTATGCTAGAATTGCTCTTTAACAGAACAAATGCTTTTTATAACAATTATTAGTAAATCATGAAACAATTATTAGAGAAGTGGTACCCAACCCTTGTGAAAAGATCCGAAAAAAGTGGCGAACCCCCTTCTGTAGTCGTCAGTACCGGGACTAAGCAATGGGAAAAACACATTTAGTTTCCATGTTGCACAATAGTTCATAAAAATAAATGAAAGTGAAATGTCTAAGTTTAAATAAAAATTAAAATATAGCTGCAAGAGAATTAATATAGTTTTTTAACTTTTTTTTCAGCTTTTAATGAAGGCGACAGCTCCTATTGCCATTGCTTTAGGTAGGCTTTGAACAGAACCGATTTCTACTGAACAATTACAAGAATTAAAAGCCTAAAGATTTCTTTAAGGATATAATCTACTTGATCCTTTAATAAGTTTGGAAATATGGGTTTTATTATTTTTTTAATACTCTGGTATGAAAAGGTTTTGTTTTTGCGATTACAATTTTTACGTAGTTTTTATTTTTAATAGCTTTATTTCAAATAATCAATAAAATTGTTCTATTTAATTTGTTAAATAGGAAAATATAAACTGTTAAATAGAAAAAATTGTTTTCCTATTTAATTTCTTACAGACTTGTTACATTCACTGTTTTAAAAAAAAAAGAGTGCTACTGTCCATGTAATCGACATTGCGAAAATATCTCAAATCTGGCATTTGGCCAAAAATCAATCACTTGATTGGTGGGATTTTGGCTTCAATTTTTGGTCGAATCGTTATTGAATCAATTGCTGATTGCATTGGAAAAAATTTCTTGTCATAAAAGGTTTATTTTTAATTTATATCTTTAAAACCATGATATGCTATTTTTTGGATGGGGACCCGAAAATTTGGCAGTTCTGAGTACCAGGGCCCCGTAATTTCCAAAGTCTAGTGGCATCATTGCTGAACCATTCAAAATCGTTCTTCAAATTTTATTTCGCCGTTTAAAGATTTTGAAAATTAAACCAAGATCTCAAATTTGAAACAAAATAAAGCATTTATTCCATCACCAATCACATTAAAAACTATGACTTATAAATAACAATATTAATGAATCAAAGAATATTAACATCACATATGTATCGAAGAAAAGTAACAGGTGTAAGATGCTTACTAGTATACATAAGATATAAATAGTAAATTGACTTTGTGTTCAGTAAACTAATAAAAAATAAATTCACGTTAGGAAAGCACAAATTAGCATTAAAATGCAGACATGTTTCGGGATTGCCAGGTATCCCTTTTTCAGTGTGACAGTAAGCTTCTAGATGCCAAACATCCAAATGAAGCCAATTTGGATGTTTTACGTCTAGAAGCTCCCTGTCACAATGAAAAAGGAATTCCAAGCAATCCTGAAACATATGTCTGCATTTTAATGCTAATTTGTGCTTTCTTAACGTGAAATTATTTTTTATTAGTTTACATAAGATATGTCAAACAATTTTTGAGCAACTGATACAGAATTCTTATTTTGGGCAATATTTATTGTTTGTGTTCAAAAGTTAAAACAAACATGCCACTGCATTTTTAAATCTTGCAAAATATTATTTACATATTCTGCTCCTTAGTAGGATTTAAAGTGTTCCCTTACTGTTGCGTTTCACTTATCACAAGCTTGTCTTTTGAAAATTTTTTGGGGTTTGGTATGTGGGGAGAGGGGCATATATATTAAATAAATAATATAGGTGAAAAACAACAAAATACATAAAAATGATTAAATACAAAATATTTTTAAAAAGTCGGGGGACAATTGACCCCCCCCCCCCCCCAGACCAAATGATGGGCCCGAGTAAAGGTCATTTAGAAATGATGTCACACATGGTAGGGGAGATTGAGAAATTGCAACAGTTTGGGAGAAGAGGGGAGGGGGAGGCAAGAAATGTGATTATTCTTGTTGGTTTTAATTTAAAAAAAAACATTTAAAATCAGTAATTAAATATTTTTACAATATTTATTTATTACTTTTATTCTCATTGTTTTTATTTTGTATTGAAAACATTGATGTTGATTAAGGTTTAAATGAAATTCTAGCTAAAAGTTTAAATTTAAAAGGAAATCTCCTTGGGCACTTCTGAAATAAAATACCACTGGTAACTTTGCAGAATTCCAGCAATTAATATTTCTATTAATGATTTTTGTAGTAAACCTTAATCTTATTTTATCCAAATTAAGTAAACATATAATCATTATTAATGATTATGTTCACAAATGTTATTAAAAGTTCAAAAATAAATTGAAAATGTTATCTATTACGTAGTGCTTTATTTCTGAGTTGCAAGTGTATATAATATATGTTTAAGTAATATAGCATGACTAAAAGTTTGATAAGGGAGAGTAGGGGGTATGATTATATGCGACATAAAATGTAAGGAGAGGGGAAGGTAAATATATTGAAAAAAAGTGTGACGTCGTTGATGAATGGTACTGTGGAATTTGGTCCAAGTACCTGTGATGAAAAGTAGTCTAATCCTCCTAATCCAAACAAATTATCTACAATCCACATCAATTTGCTGCGATTTTTGACATAACAAAGAAATAGCAGCTATTGAAAGTCGGTCAATATGTTTTATATTGATGTTAAGATGCAAAATTCCAAAATAAATAAGGAATAAAATGTTAAAATGAATATCGATTAAATGATAACCTTAGAAAATAGAATTTATTTGGCACATAAGCACTTTGTCTTTCTTTTAATTTACTTAAATTATTCAGTTTAATCTAAAATCACTGGAATTATTTGTTGATTTCTATTTATTATTTTGGGTCACATTTGCTAGATTTTGATATTATATTCATCGAAAGTTGATGTTTTTATATTGGTAATACACAATATAATCATACCGAATGTTTTGTTTTTTATCTCTGAAACTGAAAAAGTTGCTGCTCTTCAGCAGGGCTGGGTTTTTGCCGGCAGAAAAAGGTTTCTGCCCTGCCAGTGGCAGAAAGTGGTTATAACCGGCAGAAACTGGCACAAACACATTTTGTGACATTATCTGAATTTTTTAGTACCTAATATTAAATTCCCAAAGTACATTTTATTCAGAATAAAAAACAAATAAAAAATATTGTGGATAGATTTAATTAAAAAATAAATTTGTATTAGAAAAATGAGTAATGTCGTCTTTAAAAACAAATACTGGTAAAAATGAAGATTTTTTAAATTTAGTAACTTTTGCATCCACAATAATGACATTGCCAGCAAAGAAATGCTGGTCTTGAAAGAATATTTTAAAGCTTTTCTTTCATTCAGAACTAATTAAGAAACAGTCTGGGTTCATAAAGGTTAGCAAAATTAGTTGTATGCTATGAAATGCTCCGTGTAAAAATTGATAGTATATTTGAATTGGAGTGGTAATTTTGTAAAATAATTGTAAAGAGATATTTCATTTAAAAAACTTTATCTGATATTTTATGTGCTTCAATTATTTACTGATATATTTTTCTCAAGAACCATTTCTATTTGTACATAATAGATAGTCTTAAAGTTATTGCCATTGCATTGTATTATTTATTTAAAAATACTTTGAAAAGTGATTTGTTAAAATATCATAGAATTTTTTTACCTTTAAATAGAAATTCAACTGTAAACAATGATATTAAAGTTAAACTTGTACAGCATCAGATTACCATTATGATTTTTTTTTCAAGTGAAAGAAAATTAGTATTATATAAACAAAGTATATTTATATGATCATTTTGAAACTTTTTGCTACTTTGCATAACATTCATTATCTTTAGTTTAAATTTGTAACCTAATTGTTTACATATCAAATGCATGTGTGAATTATGAATCATGGATTAAAATTCTTATTAGTATTATTTCTTAGTTTCTGCCAGTTTTTGCCACTTACTGGCAGAAACTAGTTTCTGCCATGCCGGTTTAAACCGGTTATAGCCACTGGTTTTAACCACCCCGGCAGAAACTTGCCAGCCCTGCTCTTCAGCCATTACAATTGTTGTATAGTGGAGGGACACAAGCAAAACTCTTAATTAGAAAAAAATAACAAAGGTGCATTCAACATTGATTAAATAAAACTTCAATATAAGGGGCTGTATACATTCTAAAATGAACAGTAACTTCAAAAGGTTAAATCGGCCATTTTTTTGTGAATTTGAAAGAGATTTTTGTGAAAAAAAATTGAAAAGTTAAATGTATAGTGATGAAAAATTTGTTGTTTTTATTTGCCGCTTTTATAATAAATAATATTGTGAAAAGTATGATTTGGAAGCTTGGAGTTTTGTGAAGGTCTGAAAAGCGAAAACAGACCTGAATTTGCTCTGGCGTGATCCCTGCTAATGCACATGCGTGTGCCACCAGCGTTCAGTGCTCCATCCTATTTCTGATGGTAGAGTCCACAACACCTGCCTTTAATAAAATGCATATTTCTAATAACAGTACATACATTTCACTTAGTGCTCAATTTCTTCTATGTTTTAGTTTACTTCTAACTTTAAAAAAAAAACAAAAACAATTAACAATAATAATTAAATAGACATAATGAATAAAATTTTTGCTGGGACGGTTTTTTTCCGCTTATAGCAAAAGGTTTCCAATCCTGTTCTTTAATAAACTTTCAGGGGTCGATCCACCATTTTTTAACAGGGTGAATTTTAAAGTGATTTTCATGAAAAATAAAAACATTTCAACATATACTTATCAGGGTTCACACTGGGGAAAAATACAAGGTGGGATTTTCCTCCTTTACCAAAATTTTAAGTGGGATTTTTAAAGTTTAAGCGCAAAAAAAATTTTTTTTTGAGCGGGATTTCAAAAAATATTGCGGGAGTCGCGCGAACTGTGCTGATGAAAATTATGTATATTATTTGTCACTTTTATAATATACAATGGTGTAAAAGAAGGAAAAAGTGTTGTGAAGGCTCCGAAAAGGTACCTGGATTTCTTCTAGTGCGACCCCCCACTTTTTCAACACTTGTTTGGAAGTATAGTTGATGCAATTTAGGTCGGATTTTAAACCATCTATTACTTTCTGGGAGAATAAAAATGAAATGAGCATTTATGAAACAACTTCGCTTGCAGACAAGGGGACAAGAAACAAAAATTAATTTACAATGAAATTCACTAATGGAATCTTATTCAACTACTAAGGATCATTTCACTGAAATGTTTAAGTAAAAACATTTCAATGAAAGTACTTGTTAGTTACTATATTATCTGAATTCATAGTTTCAAAAAACAAATCAAACATTTAAACTTTATAAACTAATCATAGGATATAGCTTGATTGGGGTGTTTTTTAGCATGAAAGATAATTACGAGTCTTGATCAATAATAGCAAAATATTTAATAGAATGGCTATGAATTGGCTATTAGTATTCATCTTAAAATGAAGTGTAGAAGATTTTTTTTTGATATGTATCACATTAGAATAAATAATAAAAATAGAATTGAAGAATTATTGCAATATACATAACTACTTTTTTTGGCAGCTGCTGTTTAGCTTCAGCATAAACTTTTTAAGATTGAAACTGTGTTTTGCAACATGTCATGTGTATGCAACAAATTTTGCAATTTTTTGCTTTAATAGTAATCTTCATCGGTAAAGTGTAGAATCGGGTACCACTTAGTTTGGCGATAAAATTTTATTTATGGTTAGGCAGCGGACATCTTGCTAGTCACATCTTGGCGTCAAAAAAAATCAATAAAAAAATCAGAGGGTACCCGATTGCAAACATTTACTGCCTTCATTTTATCTTTTTTTTTTTTCTGCATGAAATAAATATTTTGTTTTGCATATCTGGATGCTTTGAATGAATATCAAAAACTTGTTATTAAAAATATAGACATAAACCCTAGATGATTACATATCATAGTTAAATTTCACTTTTGAATAACAAAAAGTCATAAAAGTTCAATTTTATAAACAGTACATTATTTAAAATTTATATAAAAACCTAATCTTAAAATAGGTACTTGCGGCAATTTCTTGCATTACATTTACATTCTATCTGTGTCACACCCTCTTCCGAAAAAGAAGTGCTAGGATCCTCTATAAGGCTCTCTTCCATCATTTGCCAATGTTTTTCCCGATTATTTACCATTTTGTAATCAAATGTTAATTCCTCAAAACGTTTAATCTTTCTCCTAGCAAAAAATGCTAGTCGTGGTAGATTAGGATCAGGATTGTTGATCCATACCGCAAATACGTGCAAATTTGGATCACATGAATGGTTTATAAAATGAGCAGCATTGCCTACATGTCGAGCATCAACAGTATATGCGCAGTTATCAATTCCGTAGTCCAAATCAAAGAGATATGATCGTCCCACATAATCATAAATATGCCCTCGAAGTTCTGCAGTTTCTGAGGTAATAATTTCACCAATATATTCTAATACAAATTCACCTTTTTCAATAGCTTGGAGAGTTTTCAAACCCCAGCCACAGCCATTAGCCGTTTTGAAGATAGAAAACTTGATTTTGGAACCATATTGCACAACCCTATTTGTACATGTATGGTCACAGGAACAAAACTTATTGCATTCAAAAATAGGATAACCTGGTTGCAATTGTAGTCGCCGATGCTTGTTATAAGCAAAAAGGCCTTCTGAATCATTTGGACAACACTCTTTTCGATTTTCAAAACAATCGGTGCATTTACAAAAAGCTACAGGATCTTGGTTTAAATTTGCGCATGAACTTATATAATCAGGTATGAACTTAAACTCAAATGGTGGCAATTCTAAATCTGCATTATTTTCAACTTTAAGATAACAAGAAGGATCAATATCCGAATTAATATCTTCCTCCCATTCTTGAGTTCTTAGCAAAACAACTTTACGTTTTTCATAAAAACGCATGAATTGTAATAATTTTCCACTGATTTTTTGTAATTTTTTAGGAGGAAACTGAAGAACTTCTTTCACTTTATCCTTCAACTGTTTTGTTGTGAGTTTCAATGAATTTACAAACTCTTCTTCCTGTTTTGAGAATAAAGCACATAATTTAGTAAGGGTCAAAATATCAGCAGGCTTGCGAGATGTTATTTCGTTAATAAAAAAAGTCAGTAACCTGCAATTGAGTTTAGTATTACAATTTTTCATTGCTTCGTAATAATACACAAGTTCTTTACATCCGGTTAAATGACATTTTGGCTCCCATGTATTTTGTTGACTATGATAAGAGACCCATTTCACAAGATAACAGACTTCACCATCTTCAATTTTATCATCAATAATCATATCGACTTCATAATTCTTTGAATCTTCTTCACTGTCGTTTGAACTGTCACCATCTTCAGATTGGTTTTCACTTGTCAGAAGCATTATGCTACTGCTTTGAATTCGACGCCGCTTGCGAAAACGTTCGAAGCTGCTTTGCTTAAAATACTTGGTCATTTTCAGGCCTCGCTGTCGGCACATACGTTCCAAATCATCAATAGTTTGCAAACATTCAACTTTCAAAATTTTTTCTTGACTTGACTTTTCATTTATAATATTTAAAGGACAAATTGGCTCATCAAAGTTTTCGCAATCTTGAACCCTGTTTCTCATGTTGATCGAAGGAAATAATAGATTTTTTACATCCTGCACAAAATATGATAACTCGTTATTGTTAATTTCGCTGGTATCAGAGATATCAAGTTCGAAATCGGTCTGAAGATTCTTAAGATCACTACTGTCCGATTTTGACAGTGGGGAAGCCTGAATTTCGACGCGATCGTAATCGTCATGAAAACCGTTGCATTCATAACTTTCAGACATCAACGACACTTCGGATCTGAAACATTTCTCACGCCTAAAGTCTTCTTCACCATCTAGACTGGCGTCGTTATCGGAGTTAAACGATTTTAATTTACGTACAACTGAGAAAATATCGCCGACACTTGACATTAAGGCGTCTTCCGAAGAAACAGCCATAATTAAATATCATATTCGAAATGAAGAAGACAATCTCATAACAATACTACGGTTACATATTTTAGGCTTATTTCGCGCTCTTTTTCAAAACGCTGCCAAAGCCATAAAACTTGCAAAATATTCAAAACATTGAGCAAAAACAAATTAATGTTCTAAAATTATTTTGCATACAAATAAAAGTAGGCAAAAAACATAAAATCATAATATGGAATCTAAATCGTTTGAAACAACTTATAACTGGAGGGCGCATTGCTCAGCCCTGCTTTGCTATAAATCTGCTGGTGGAGAAAGGAGGAAATTTTTTATCAACCCTTTCATTACAGTGGCTAGAATACCTAGTGTGCCGTTCAGCGCGAAAATGTTGAAAACGAAACTAAGCCGCCGGTAGGTGGCGCTAGCATCGACAGCGAGGTAACTGATTAGCAGAGCGAACGTTAAAGAAGCATTTACTCGCCTTAGTTTTCGCACTTTTTTCAGTACTAAAAAAAAAAAGGAGGTGCAAAAAATATGTGATTTTTTAAAAAATATTCAATCATCTGTTCTAAAAAAGAATTTGGAGCAATAAATAGACGGCTGTCGTTTAGGTGAAAACAAGCATGAAAAATGTTTTTATTTAGCATTTAGAAGCAGTCTTAAATGAAAACCATGTATTTTGTTAAGAGAATATTGTTATACATTTTAAAGACAAATGTTTTTTAGTCCAATATAGTGTGAATGAGCTGTTGAAAATAATTGCATTATTATGCTCATATTACCTAAAAAAAGAAAGGCTATATGTCTATGTACTATAATTTAACATAAATAAATAAATAAAAATTAACAGTAATTACTATCACATAAGTTTTTTAAAAAGCACATTGCAATCTGATGTATATTTAAAAAAAAATAAATACTTGCAATGTCATTTTTTAAATGAACTGTATGCTTAAAATTTTGTGTTGGATTTTTTTTTTTTTTTTAAATATAGATTTAATTATTTTTTTTATTTACATTTATTTAAAAACACATTATGATGCACAAAGTTTTGGTCAAGTTTCAATTACATACAAAACCAAAATAGAAACAAATAATAAAAAAAATCTTGAACCAAAGCAAAAAGCTTAGCTTTAAATTTATTTTGTTGTTATGACAAGCACAATTTCATTTTGATATTACATTTCTTCTTCTTTAACGTCAATATTGTTTCATATATAAAATTTAATATTTGAGTCACATCTTTTAAAACTTTTTGTAGTTCCAGACAACTGTAGAATTTTGTTAAAAAAACTGAACCCCCCCCCCCCAAATTCCCCCGCCCCCTCTGGTGGCTACCTTTGTCACATTATGATACACAAAATGTTGGTCAAGTTTCAGTTACATACTAAACCAAAATAGAAACAAATATGTAATTAAAATAATCTTGAACCAAAGCTATGCTCAAACAATACAATAGTTTTATTAAACAAATTTTCAAAGCTTCCTTGGAGGGAGAGGAGTTTGTATGTGTCGTTTAAGAAGGCAGACCCGTGGCTCTTCAATATGGGCGTTACTAAGAGGGGGGGGGGGTTGTCCCTGGATTTAAAAAAAAATGCCAATTTTGTTCTGCATCTTATGTGTAAGAGCGCTAAAATTCCAAAAAGTTATGCTTTTTTTTCCAAATATTTTTGTAGTCCCAAATTCATCTCTTATAAAGCCTCAAAATGCATCAGTTTGCATATAGTTTTCAAAATTTTACCCGGGGGGGGGGGGGAGGAGAATCTCCCGGACCCTCAACTGTCAGAATTTCATATCTCCGCTCCCTTCAGATGGTTCTAGCCCCTAATGTTGAGTAGAAAGTTACAACTCGTGGGAACATCATAAAAATAAAACGAAAGTTTTATGGGTTTATCAGTGACCCCAAAGTTAAAAATCCTATAAAAAACAAGAAGTTCCGTCTAGAACTATCCGAGCCTACTTTCCCGTATACACCAAATTCAAATTTATAGTCTAGCTATATTTTTCTCTCTCTTTCTCATTTAGCTTTAGTTCTTAATTTTTTCAAATATACCTTTTTCAACGGACAATACATATTCGTTCACGCATTCATTTTTTCCTTTATTTAGCCATTCATTTATGCATTCATTCGTTTACTGATTCAAATGTTTATTCATTCATTTACTCATTCATGTATTTATTCCCTCATTTATTCATTCTTTTCCTCATTCATTTATTCATTGATTCATTCTTTCACTCATTCATTTATTCACTGAGAAATATCCTTAAAAATTCCGATAAAAAAGTTTCATAGGAAAATAGGCTCGTTAGTTCTGGAAGAACTTTCTATTTGTACATGTTCTACGTTATAAGAGCTTTCCGATAAAGTTTGTTCCAAGCAAATTGGTCCGTTAGATCAGGATTTATATAGGATTGAAATTTCCCCGTAAGCGCTATGTTAATTTTTTGAACTGTTCAAAAATGAACAAAAACTGTTCAAATTGATATTTCACGCCAAGCGCTTCTTCCAGTAAGCTTGTTCATTGGAATATGGATCTTGTACCCAGAGTTTACATAATTTGCTTCATTTTCGCCCGTAGGCGCTAATGTTAAAAATTTTTGAACTGTTTAAAATTGAACAAAAAATTGTTCAAACCAAGAAGTAAAATATAGAAATGAGATGTCCTCGCTGAGATCTTTCGAATGCAAAAAGAATTTTTCGAATCGGAGAATTCGTTCAAGAGTTATTAGGGGGGGACAGACCGACAGACAGACCGACAGACAGACTGATCGACAGACACACTTTTTCCCCATCTCAATACCCTACTTTCAAATTTTCTATTTTTCAATCTTTATTTAATTACTTCACTTTTTTTTTACTTTTCTTTATTTTTACGATACATTAAGCCTTCCTTCATGCTTTATTATTATTTTTTTTTACTTTTACGTGAAAGTAGGCTAAAAAGGGCCAATGCATTAAAGTTATATGAAATATCAACAATAATAGGATGGAGGGAGGTGGCATTTTTCAGTTTCGCCCCTCCCTGGAAAAATCCAAGATACGGTTCTTTGTACCACACCAAAATAAGTAACGGCCATTGGTTTAGCCAGACCCTTATTTAGGGGGGGGGGGGTCTTCGGGGATTATTACTGCTCCTGGTTTTACATCCCTCCCCAGGGACGTAACCAGATCATTTTCTAACTGGGGCAAGACCAGGATTTAGCGCCCCCTCCCCCCTTATATAAACAAAAATTAATATGTATTTAGGTAAACACACACATTTAGTCAATTTGGCACCCCTAAAATAATCTGGCGCCAGGGGCTTACCCTCTAGCTGCCCCCCTCTAGTTACGTCCCTGCCCCTCCCTCTAAACCCTCCCATACATAAGTCACCATTTGGAGGGGAGCATCCCCCCATCTACGCTAGTGGCTATTACCAATTTTTCACCACCAGTTCTTACCCGTATAGCTTATGTGTGTATCGTATTTCGTTCATTTTTTAAAATATTTTTAATTACAGTGCTCACAACAAAATGGTTATCATTTACAGACACACACAAATACCATACGTATATATTTTACACGTGTCCAAAAGTGCTCAGTGTAACTTAAAATGTATGCATCCGCCTTTTTCGAAAATTTTAGCAAATCAAATAAATGTAACTTCTGTAAGTAAAAAAAAGTAAAAATTTCAGTTTGTCATATGGGCGAATAGAAAAACGAAAGTGAACAGCTTATCAGACTTTATGTGAAAAAGCAGTGTGAAGGTGTTTTTTTTTCAATAACAATAACACATAATAATATTAGTAATGTGTTCATAAACTTTTGGCAATGAATCCTTAGATTGGAAAAACAGAACTTGCGGAAAAGGTAAGGTGGGACGCAAAAAGAACTACATATCAATAGCAATACCTTTTAAGTTAAATTTCGTTAAAAATCGATTACTTTAGGTGTAACTCAAAACCACAAGGTATATTTCAAAACTTTGTGCATTTTTCTTTCGCCTAACAGATAAACTTTTACGGCAAACGAATCAACCTCAAAATTACGGTGAAATAAAATTTATTTTCACCAAGTTCGATGAGCTTTTACTGTGTTAGCGAACAGCAAATAGTGAATGTATTCAAACCCACATTTAGTTCACCAATATGAGAGCCAAAAAAAAAAGCAATACTTTCGAAAGCAAATTATTCTGTTCGGATGCAGATTTAAAAAACCACAGACATTTATTATAGCATTGCAAGACTTTGCCCTTTAGAAATTCTTGTTTTCTTTCAAGTGGTCAGAATTAAACCTTCTTGCATTGCAAGACTTTGCCCTTTAGAAATTCTTGTTTTCTTTGAAGTGGTCAGAATTAAACCGATGTATCACACATAAGTTTACAAAAACCAACAAAAAGTTCCGTTTAGAACTATACGAGCCTACTTTCCCGTATACACCAGCTTCAAATTTATATTCTAGCTATCTCTCTCTCTCTTTCTCGTTTAGCTTAAGTTCTTAATTGCTTCAGATATACCTTTTCAACGGTTAATGCATATTCATTCAATCACTCATTTATTCAGTCATTCATGTATTCATTCACTCAGTTATTAATTCATTCCTTTGCTTATTGATTTAATCATTCATTAATTCAAAAATATTCTTGAAAATCTCGATCAAAAAATTTCATAGGAAAATAGGCTCGTTAGTTCTGGATGAACTTTCAATCTGTACATATTCACCGTCATAAGAGCTTTCCGATAAAGTTTGTTCCAAGCAAATCGGTCCGTTAGATTAGGATTTATATAGGATTGAAATTTCCCCGTAGGCAATATGTTAGTTTTTTTTTTTTTTTTTTTTTGAACTGTTCAAATCAATATTTCACGCCAAGATCTTCTTCCAGTGAGCTTGTTCATTGGAACTTGGATCTTGTACCCAGAGTTTACATAATTTGCTTCATTTTCGCCCGTAGGCGCTAATGTTAAAAATTTTTGAACTGTTTAAAATTGAACAAAAAATTGTTCAAACCAAAAAGTAAAATATAGAAATGAGATGTCCTCGCTGAAATCTTTCGAATGCAAAAAGAATTTTTCGAATCGGACGATTCGTTCAAGAGTTATTAGGGGGGGGACAGACCGACAGACAGACCGACAGACAGACAGACCGACAGACACACTTTTTCCCCATCTCAATACCCTACTTTCAAATTTTTTATTTTTCAATCTTTATTTAATTACTTCACTTTTTTTTTTGACTTTTCTTTATTTTTACGATACCATCAAGCCTTCTTTCATGCTTTATTATTATTTTTTTTTATTTTACGGGAAAGTAGGCTAAAAATGGATATTTGTTACAAAATCGTTTTCATTTATTTATTTTATAGAATTAAAAAAATGAAAGTTGTTCGTATTTCACAGTTCGAATGAGTGAGATATTTATTTCATTTCCTGCTTCTTTACGGAAAAAACTAATCTGAAAGTAGTTAACAACAATCAATTCATGTTAGTGCATCAGTGTCACTTGTCACTTTCTGAATGACAATCGGATGAACGAAAGACTTTTGGTTACACAGGGCCTTTAATCGTAGCAGCTGGCCCTAAAGCCGTCTTCCGGCGGGCTCGAACGTACCTCGCTGTCGAATAGAGCGCCATCTCGTGGAGGCTTACTTTCGGGTACAAAAAAAGCGCTGGAGGACAATGGCGAACGGCACACTATCTATTCTAGCCACTGTACTTTCATATTGTATATTTGAAATCTGCAAGCGCCATCTACTAACTTCAGTTTGAAATATATACTTTTTAAAAAAAAAGTTATTGTTCGAATTTGCATTTCTGATTGCACTTTTAGCATATTTAATGTTGTTAAATCTGAGTCTTTATTATTTTTCAAAAACAAAACTAACAAGGAAAATAAATCAAAATTAGATTCTTGTTTGTGTTAGCTAAAATTATTAGGGAGAAAGATAGTTTTAATTTTACTTTTTAAAGAAGATTAAAAATGCAACCCCCGTCCCCCAGGATCGAAATCCTCAAATCCGTCCATGATTTTACATGATCAATTTACTTTAATTATTTTGCCTGTTTTATGTTCTATCATTCTAGCTCTTTCATTTTTGTAATGCTTTTTACTCGGGCAGCTTATTAATGAGTCATTTTATTTTTAACTCTTAATCTTTTCATGTTTCAATATGCTCTTTTTTGTTTATTGCTGCCTATGTAACATAATTTTACTTTGTTACTACTTTTTGTCTGGGTACTAAAATAATATTTCCCTCTTTTAATTTAATGGTACCGATTTTATGGTATATAATTATAGATCTTTTCTTTATGAAAAAACTTTTTAATCGAACATTAAAAATCCGAAGGTTATTTCATGAATTCATTCAATTTATATTAACATCTTTTAGTAATTCAATATTTTCTATTTATGTTACATAATTATAGCTAGCTATAATACATAATTATAGCTTGAAAGTTGTACTTTTCAATAATTTTATTTTTCTCTTGGACGTTAAAAATGAAACTCGTGTAATGTGCGAGTATTTTATTTGATATCTCATTTTATTTTATATTGCCTCCGGCCCTTGATTTCAAAATTTTCCGGGGGGGGGGGGGGAGAGGAGGGGTGTAAACTCAATGTATATTGCATTTAAAAAATAACAAAATATATGTATACATGCATATATATACATTATATTTCCAAATGCCCTGCATAACTCTCTAGCACTGTTACTTATGGATTATTAGCCTACTTTCCCGTAAAAGTAAAAAAAAATAATAATAAAGCCTGAAAGAAGGCTTAATGTATCGTGAAAATATCGTTAAAAATCAAGAAAAGTCAAAAATAAGTGAAGTAATTAAATAAAGATTGAAAAATAAAAAATTTGAAAGTAGGGTATTGAGATGAGGAAAAAGTGTGTCTGTCGGTCTGTCTGTCTGTCTGTTGGTCTGTCCCCCCCTAATAACTTTTGAACGAATTGTCCGATTGGAAAAATTCTTTTTGCATTCGAAAGATCTCGGCGAGGACATCTCATTTCTATATTTTACTTTTTGATTTGAACAATTTTTTGTTCAATTTTGAACAGTTCAAAAAATTTTAACATTAGCGCCTATGGACAAAATTGAAGCAAATTCTGTAAACTCTGGGCACAAGAGCCAAGTTCCTATTGAAAGCTTATTGAAAGGAGTTCTCGGCGTGAAATATTGATTTGAACAGTTTTTGTTCATTTTTGAACAGTTCAAAAAATTAACACAGAGCTTACGGGGAAATTTCAACCCTATATAAATCCTGATCTAACGGACCGATTTGCTTGGAACAAACTTTATCGGAAAGCTCTTATAAGGTAGAACATGTAGAAATAGAAAGTTTATCCAGAACTTACGAGCCTATTTTGCTATGAAATTTTTTGATCGGGATTTTCAAGGATATTTCTCAGTGACTCAATGAGTGAAATAATGAATGAATGAATAAATGAAAGAGTGAAAGAATAAATCAATGAATAAATGAATGAGGAAAAGAATGAATGAATAAATTATTGAATAAATGAAAATATAAATAAATGAGTGAATAAATACATGAATGCGTAAATGAATGAATAAACACTTGAATGAGGTAACGAATGAATGAATAAATGCATGGCTGAATAAATGAAAGAATGAATGAGTGAGTGAATGAATATGTATTATCCGTTGAAAAAGGTATATTTTCAATAATTAGAACTAAAGATAAATAAGAAAGAGAGAGAAAGAGATAGCTAGATTATAAATTTGAATTTGGTGTATACGGGAAAGTAGGCTCGTATAGTTCTAGACGGAACTTCTTGTTTTTTATTCTGATACTGAAATCAGAAACAGCCTAATAAATCAAAATTATATTTACATAATACAAACTTTGTCTTTAACATTACTTCTTTATTTCATTTATTGTTGCATATTTATGTTAAATGAACTAGGATTTATTTATTATCTTTTTTTTTTTTATACGAGCTCTTTTAAAAATTAAAATTTAAAACACACAAGTAGAATTGTTGTTTGCAGGTTTTCGTAAAGTGTTAGCAGTGGCCTACTAGACCCTAATTTCTAGGAGGTTGATAATCACCCCTACAAGATACTCCCGCCCCTCTACAAGTGACTTTTAGAAACACTAAATGCAAATTTATAAAATAGAAGTAGCATTAAGAACAGCAGCTAAGGAGCTTCAAAAAACCCATCTCTCCGTAAAAAAAAAAAAAAAAAAAGCTTATATATGGATGAGGAGACATCCTTTGCCTTTTCAGTGATAAAGAGGTTCCTTGAAACCCCGAAACACGTGTCAGCGTTTCTTATTGCTATTTATCCCCTTTTCCTCGATAGTTTTGAAATATCAAGCAATATTTTTCACTTTTAATATCCCACAAAAAGAAATACAGTGAAACCTCTCATAAAGACACCACCTCTCATATAGACTTTTTTTTTTTTAGGTCTAAAACTTCCAACTATAGACTCAATATTAACTTTCCCTCCATTAAAAGACCACTTTTTCAGAAGAACAAGTCGGATTATTTACCTGGAGGAATTTTGAAATGCCCTTATCTTTGACGAAAACAGGATCCAACTAGTAGGTGGAGGAAGCTACTGTCCCTGTTCCTGGAATTGGGTGGGTGATAAGCACCAGGCAGTGGTGTAGTCGAAGGGGGACGCAGGGGGCGCCCCCTACCTTTTTATTTTAATACAAGCGTCCCCCCAAACTTTTTATAATTTAACATAAGCGTCCCCCCAACTTTTTTTTCAGGACTACACAACTGGCACCATTGATTGTTCATTTGAAGACCCCTTTGAAGTGTAAAGTACAAGAGCTAAGGACGTTTGTAGAGTTCACAGGGAATGTCCCTCGTTTTTTTTTCTTTTGTTCGTTGCACTACATTTTAATGATGTCTAATAAAAGAGTTGTATTGACTTTGGAAAAAAGTGAAAGTTTTACAAGCACATGACAGTTGAGTATCAGAGAGAAAATTTGCTTTCGGTTATGTTACATATTTACTTATTATTTTATATACTACAACTTCAAAACAATAAGTCACAAATGTGTTTCACTCATCATTTCTTTTAAAACATTTTTAATATATCAAAAGACCATTAATTTTGAATAATATTTTAAATGGATAAATTACGATCTTTCTTGCAATAGTACATTTAACCGACATTGAATGAATTTTGTGTTTGTTTTAGAAAAACCTCTTCATTTAAACTCTTATTTTAATTTGTGTTTTAGGTAAGAAATTTTATAAACAATGAGTTTCATATTCAATATTTATTGATTTTACTGCACAAATTTTAACTAGTAAAATATTTAATAAAGCCTCGTAAATTTGTTAAAATTATAAAATTTTCAGCCATAACTTTCTTTCTAGTGAACCACTATGTACAAAGATGTAGGACCTAAATAGATCACCTTCTGTGTTAAAAAAGGGAATCGTGAAAATAGGTTCATCTAGAAAAACATTGTAGTGAATGTGCAAAAAGGAAACTAATGAACAAATAAATAAATAAAAGAAAGAAAAGAAGAAAAAACACATATCTAACGCCAAATTGGCAATTTTGAAACGGGGTGGACTCTCCTAGAATTTTTCCCCTTGTTGGGCATTTCCTAGCGTCAACACTGGTAGATTTCAATTTCATTTACCACTTTTGAAAACTCCACATCGTGAATGAACGATCAACTGTGTTCCGTGATGTCCGACTTAGAAAAAGAAGGGGGAAAAAATTTAAGGTCTCAAGAACAAAAATTAAGGCTTTTTGGGAGTTTTTGGAAGAAAATAAGGCCTTTTGGGGACCCCTAAATCAATTTCCAAATTTAAGGCCATGGGAACCTTGTCCTGGAAAAAGGTGGGATGCTTCCATAAACAAACATTAGAAAGTGGTATGTTTTATGTGAAAATTAAAAATAAGTGTCGGGGGGATGCTTGTGTTAATATAAAAGGGTAAAAGGGCCGTCCCTCTGCACGCCTTATAACTACACTACTAGCTACAGTCCTATTTTTGTAAGGATCTCTATTTGGGAGTTAGTACAATGGACCCCTCATGGAAGTGCTAGGCTCTTCATAAGCCATCTCGATTTTGATCATGCAAATGAAACAATGCACAAATCTTTAGTAAATTAGGTCAAACCTACTTTTAAAATATTCATATTAACAAAGTTAGAATTATAACCTGTAGTTTTAATTTGAATGTAACAAAAACTAGGTAACGAAAGAGAACATGGAAAATGTAAATATGTCACATCAAATATTTATTTAAAATTTTCTGAAAACATACAATGGTAAATCTTTTTTTGTACATCAGCACAAATAATATTCTCTTGCTGCCAAGCAAAAGTTGTACAACTTATTATTTGTAAACATAACAACGAAAACTTTGTATTTCATTTTAGCAATGCTATTGAACATATTTTTTCCATAATTATCCTCACTTTTAAATATTTCATAATGTTATTTCATCTAGAAATGCAGAACAAATAACTGATTAATTATAATTAGTATTTTGTAAATTTTGTCACACCTAGCTATAACCAAATATTTTGGCTAATGAAGAAATATTTCACTTAAATTACATGTGATATTTTAGTTTTAAATTCTTTAAAAAGGAGTGAATTCATATTCTACACTAAAAATTTTAGGTTTCAATTGCCAATATTTTTGGTGTTCCATGTGTGTAAAGTTGAAAATTGGGGCCTCGGTGGCCGAGCGGTCTTAGTACCAGTTTCCGCCCGCTGCTTGCACGCAGTAACGAGGTCGTGGGTTCGATTCCCACCTTGCCCTGGGTGTATTTCTTTTATTTCCTCTCTTTGTGATGTAATAAAATCTTTGATATATTGTCTTGTGCTATCTGTCATATTGGACGACAGTTCATAAGCGAGCCCAAGACTAAGCACACGAACTGGAAAGTAAATGTAATTCAATTATTATTATTAGTTCAAAATTATTCACTTTTGTATTTTAAGTTTTTTTATGCGTCTGTCTAAAAAAATATTGACAATATAATGTCTCTTAGCACATGAAATTTGTTAATTTCATTATGTTTGCTTATTTCTCTGAAAATATCATACATGAGCAATCGTAACAAGCCTTTGATACGTAGGAGAGTTAACGAACATTATACGCTAAAAAATATTCTGCTGTCTGAACTTTTTTAGACAGACATTTAAAAGAATTCAAAATACATCAAAAACTGAATAATTTTTAACTTTATATACACTAAGTGAACACCAAAAATGGTGTTCAATAACACCAAAAATGGTAGCAACAAACACAAAATTTTTAATGCACACAAAAGTTGACATTTCACTGATTACAGAAGTGTATATCAAATACTTATACACATAAAACATAACTAATAGTTGATCTATTTTTATTCCATTCTCATTTCTGTAGAATTTCAAACAGGAAAAAAATTAATCTCTAATGAAGTATATAGCAAAACTTAAGAAAAAAAACATGTGGAAACAAAGATTTTATTGTACTTAGCACTTAGCCATTGCTTTATTTTTAATAAATCTTTTTCATTGCAGTTAATCCAATACATAAAATTAAATACATCTGGTATAATCACAAAACAAATACCACACGCTCTAGTATATAAAACTTACCACATTTTACCACTTTGAAGAATACAATTTAATCCCATCTTTAGTTGATTCTCTAGTATATTTTACAAGTAGAGCTTTAACTTCACTTAAGGAGTGAACTCTGTCTTCCAGGTATGGAACAATTTCTTCGTAAGTCCATTTTGTCTTGGCTTTAAATAATTTAATAAATCTTTCAGCAATATTTTCTGGTAATTCAAGGTTAGGAAAATGAAATATTACTGAAGGCGAACTGGTTAAATCAGTAAGAGCTAAGCCTTTCAATTGTTCAACGGAACATTTTAGTCCTTCAGGCACACTTTTCTGCCAACTCTCCATAAATTCTTCCAGATGAAATTTTCCTGCAACCCGCAATAAAAGTTCCCCATAGAGTCTACAAACAGAGTCTTCCTTTAGAGCAAACAATGGCTGCCCATTTTCATTCGAAATTTCAGTTAAGCTGGTAAACCATAAGAAGCAGTTTTCTAAAATGATTCTTGGCTCTAAATCTTCTAAAGAAGTCAGTATGGCTTCTTTTTCAATTTTATCTATGGGTACTGAATTAGATTCAATGACATTTATGATGGAACTGACAACATTGAATTTGTAATCAAATTCCAAAATACGCACAAAACCATCAATTACACATGTTTGCATTTCTTCCAAGGCAATCTTCAGTTCTCTTTCGCTTGACTGTATAACATTTAGCAAATCCTCAAATGTGAACTTATCTTGCATGATTTCCAATTCATACTCTTTACCTTTAAATGCGGTTCGATCCAAAAGACTTCTTAGTTTTTTAAAACTCGGTTTCATGCGACGCATCTCGTAATAATCATGGAAAATGCCAGTTATTTTTTGGGGTACCAATCTCATCGGTCCTTCACGATCCTCTTCGGGCCACATTAAATCGGGAACCAGCATCAAAGAATTTGATGTTTCTGCATCTTTTAATTCATATGTTTCAGAACTAGTGCATATGACAGCTTGATCATTCAGGTCTCCGCGAATAGTCAAAACTTGTCCTTCCTTCATAAGATTCAAAATATCTTGAGTCATGTGAAGAAAACACAAATCTTTTTCGAAATTCACCGACAAAGCCTGCACAGTTGGCTGAAGATCAGATTCATCTAATCTTGCCAGTTCAATTTTTTTTTTGGCAAAAATTAAACTCTCAGATTCTGACATAGTGAAAATACTAATTGTAAGAACAAATCCTTGGAATAAGTACACGTAACTCTTGTTTGTTTGTTTCTGGCATGCATAAATTTTAAGAATTGTTCTTGCCTTGTCACTTCTGCGCACTTGCTTTAAGTTCGCGCCTAGTATTTGTTGTGCTGCCAAAGAAGAATTTAAAAGAGCAATTTATGTTACATTACATTTAACAATTAAGCGTAAAAAGTGCTGAGTTTGTAATAACAAGTTTCTCCCCTTTAATACTTTAAATTTACATATATCCATGTTGGTTTAAAATAGACGACGCTATTAGTGGACTCATTTTCGGAGCGTTTGGTTCCATGGAGATTTTCACTGAAGCAGGTACACTGTGATGTTGATTTGCAAAAGTTTATGAGAACATTTCCAAACTTTAAGAACAAATTATTTCAATACATGGAGGTTGGTGATGAGTAAACGGTGTTTCATTTCATCTTCGCATACCGCTAGCTTCTTTCTTTTGGTCCGTCAATGTAATAGAATCGCTAGAGGACGCTAGTAGAAAAGCGGGCCGGCCACTTGCTTGTGTACTGGAATTTAAATTTAAATGGTAAACATTGGGAAATGGTAAACATGGTAAAGAGTTCTCTTTTTATATCTCGTTCTAATGTACGGGATTGATATTTGTCTCAGTTTTCAGATTTGATGCAAAATTACATATTTTAACTTCATAAGATTAATTCTCCAAAAATAAATTTACTTTTACAAAAATTAATCATTTTTTGTATTTTAAGAATTAAAATCCACCGAAAAAAGAATAGCTGCAAAATATTTTGGATAGAATCTGCTCTGCATGCTTAAATGACTTTTGTTCACCTTTCCAGTCATATTTTGCTATTTTCTTGACAAAAACATATCGTCAAACTTTAAAACTTATCCGTAAGAAAATTGATAGTACGTTTACAGGCTTTTATGTGCTATAAATTTATTCGAAGTATATGCACTAACAACGTAAAATTAGTAATTGACATAGCTATGTAAGTCAAGTCCGGCAAATCAGATACATTAGTTGAAAGTTCATTTTTACATAATAAACACGGGTCCCTATTGTTCATGATCTTGATTTTTTCAATATATATTCCATTAGCTTCATTATTCAGGCTTTCGCAATATGCAGAATACATTTTAAGCTTGAAAAAACGATGAAAATATAACTTTGCTTCAACAACCGCATGCAATAGAAGCGGCGAGCGCGATGTTGCTTGTCCTCCAGGAACGGTTGCCAGGTTCCGTTGCTATGGGAAAATCACGTGTCTGCTACTGCTCTATACGCCCAGTGTGCACATTTCTTTATTAGTGTGAGCATCTGCGACTTCTATGCCTGTAGAAATAAAATTGCAAATTTTCTAGCAAATATGTATTATAGAAATAAAATTTCACGTTAAATTAAAGCACAAATGAGCATTAAAACGCAGACATATGTTTCGGGATCGCTTGGAATCCCTTTTTCATTGCGACAGGGAGCTTCTAGATGCAAAACATCCAAATGAAGCAGACAGAACAACAAAAACAAAGCTTATATAGCCTAAGAATTAACTGTAAACCAATGAGAATAAAGGCAGTGTGAAGTGGAAGTAGAAGTAGTATTAAAGGCACCAATAAGAGAGCAACAAACGAATGTAGTTGGAAGTACAGAAAGTAAAAAGGAATATCAATAAAAACAAAGAAAAAGACAACAGCGTGCATAAAAATGTGAAAATACATGAAAATTGCAAAAAAATAAAATAAAATACAAAGAATAATGGAAATAAAATAAGTACAGAAAATACCAAAACAAAAAGCAAAACAAAGTACACATGCAAAAGAGGGTGCTCTCTTATTGGTGCCTTTAATACTACTTCTACTTCCACTTCACACTGCCTTTATTCTCATTGGTTTACAGTTAATTCTTAGGCTATATAAGCTTTGTTTTTGTTGTTCTGTCTGCTTCATTTGGATGTCTTGCATCTAGAAGCTCCCTGTCGCAATGAAAAAGGGATTCCAAGCGATCCCGAAACATATGTCTGCGTTTTAATGCTCATTTGTGCTTTAATTTAACGTGAAATTTTATTTCTATTACTTTGCACAAAGTTTAATCATTACTAAATATGTATTATGTCTTTCAAAACATTTTTTTAATACAAGGTTCCATTACTAATTTTAAGTAAAGTCAACAAGTAATTTAAGTCAAATCATTCTTTCCAGAATTCTGCTCCAAATCTTATCCTAGCATATATATGTAAAAAAATATATAAATTACAATGTAGATTCACATTACAAGTTACAACCCTCTTTTTTTAGAAAGTAGTATAAAGTTCAAAGTATATTCTTTGCTGTTTAATTTTTGAAATATTGCACGTATATTTTAGACTGCCCTTTCATGACATATATCTTTGAAATTAGTAATCAAAAGCATATTTTCAAAAATATATATTTAAGAATGTATATTTATTAATTTGTGTGGTTAAGTAGTTTTAAAAGTGCAAAATTGATTTATTAAAATATTATTTTCTTTTAAGAACTGAAGTTCAGCTCATTTATGAGCAATTGGTTCATCTTTAAAAAAAATTATAAGTGTATCTCAAAATATTCTTGAGCATAAATGTAGCTTTTTGTTATTGACTATAAATAACTCCTTTATTAAAAATAATAATTTCTGGATTTTTAAAAGCTTATTAATCTTGTACATGTTCTTATGCACATGCACAATTTTGTGCTTAATTTCTTTGAATATGGTATAAAGGTTGCTCCCCCCCCCCCCCATTTGTTGCTTTTTTTGTCTGTGTGGTCACAAGCATGGTACAAATGAATTATGTTCTCATCAAACTTGCTTGGTATTACCGTCGGTATTCTGTATTTCAAATCAACAAGACTGAAGAAGAGACGAGAAGTTGGATAGAAAATCTGACCGCGTTGCGACAGCAACAGCTATAGCATAGCACAGACGGCGCAGAGTAATCATAGAACAGAGGCTCGAACTTTCAAGCCGGATTTTACTAGTGCACCACGGGGGAAAATATGAACTAAATTACAAAAGTTCACATTACAAATTTAACTCATGCCTTCTCTATGATGATATATTCTTTGTTTTGGAAAGGAAAAGGCATATTTTTTTAGAATCAGTTAGCTCATTTGCAGCTTTGCGCAGCTTTTTTTTTTCTATCTTTAATTTTTATCGTTTTTGTTCGTTATTTGCTGGAACATTATTTAAAGTTAAAGCTCATATACAGTAGTTAAAAAGGATTATTCTTTAAATATTATCTAACTTAAGAATTTCTTTATACCAACAAATATATTTAACTGATTTTCTTTAGAACATATTCCACATTTTCATTTTCATCTGTTGAAAATAAATGTTTCATTTATTTACCTTTTTAATATTAGAATTTATTTAACAGGATATGTTTTACTTAGTATTATAATTGTGCACTTGTCGTACTACATAGAAAATTCAATTAAAGATTGTTTTATGCAAAATGATTTAACTTCTGCTTCGATTTGTTAACGTTCTCTTCATAGGATATTTAGTGTTATTTTTAATTCAAAAAGAATAGCAAATACCTTGTATTAAATAAATGTTTTGAAAGAAATAATACATATTTGCTAGAAAATTTGTTATTTTATTCGTTGAATAAAGCAAGATGTGATCTTATTAGTGAGGTGCGTCTCATTTTTTCATTTATCACTTTCCAAGTTTTCTATGACGATCAGGAAAGTTCAAAAGACAATGTTTTAGTCCTCTGAATTTGCCTTGGAAAACTGAGGCACACCTAATTGCCATAGTTGAAACAGGCATAAGCAGTTGGCGTGAGCTTTTCTCCTGGCAGACAGACAGTAACTGCATCCGTCGTGTGTGCGTGTGCTTAATTTAATTAATTTATATTTTTATAAAAATTATATGTGTACATTATTTTTAATTAAAGAACTTTGAAACAAAGAGAAGCAAGTAAAATATTAAATGCAAACTCATAATTCTTTTTCCCATAAAGAAAGTATTCCTATAGTAAGTAGACTTGAAACAGCTGTCTGCTAGAGTTTTTATTTGAGCTATATTTCTACTGTTATCAGTTACTGATATTATTTATAATATTAAAAATAGCACATTATTGCGCAATTCATTTCGTTGTTTTACATGAAAAAAAAAAGAAAAATATGTACTAGTTATTCTTGCCAACGGAAATCCTTATTTTCTACTTAAGATTTCAATCATATATTGCTGGATTTCAGATAGCAGGGACAAACCATCACGGAAGTTAAATTTTTTTAATATAACAAAAGTAACAAAAAAAATATCTCTGAAATATTTTGAATTTTCATTCAAATCCAACTCATTTATTCGAAGGACCATTGATTGATCGTTCTAACAAAGATTACAAAGGAATCTTAAACTTTCCGTTGTTACTATTGCTATACAGTATTTTTATTCATGAATTCTAAAAGTATTAGACTGCTTTATGCTGTCACCATAAGAGTGTGCAGACAAGATGGGGGTGTCACTGCACCTGGGGCTCAGAAAAGCCGTCAGAAAGTGCGAAAGTTCAGACTTGAAGGAAAAGTTTAGAAATTTACGAATAAGCAGTTTTAAGCCCTATTAGGAGACATGAACACGCCTATGGTTGTCAGGTTGTCACCGGTACCCTTCTAAACATAGGCGTAACTAGAGTTGGTGAAAGGGGGGGGTCACCCTAAAAATGTACAGACTAAACACCAATAAGAAGTGTAAAAGAGTGGAAATTTACTAGTCATAAATACTTGTCTCTAAAGATATACTCCGTGTTTATTTCAGGCATCTCGCGGGGGGGGGGGGGATTACCCCCTCGGAGCGAGTCAACTCCCCCCCCCCCCGGCAAAAAAATTCAGATCACAAGTTTTAAAAAAAGAAAGAAAAGAGAAATTACGCTTTTAAGACACTTTACTTTCAGAAACACTTTCAGGGAAAGGACATTGAACACTATCACGAGCGACACCAAAAGTAACTTAAAAGATTTAAGACTTTATTTTGAAAAAAATTTGCGGGGGGGGGGGGGAGAGTAACCAAACTCCTTTCTGTTTCCTCTAACATCATCAAAAGTATCCCGAAATTGCATTGCTAGGAAGATTTCAAAAAGTTTCTTGGGGAGAGCCCTTGAACCCTTTGCCTTCAGAGTTATCCTAAGCATTATAGATGTAAGACCAGTTACAAAAATTTAAGTTGCAGAAGCCCCAAACACCCACTCCTCTAACTTCACCAAAGATCTAAACATACATCTACTATATATGCATCAAAACGCTATCATATATGCAAAAAAATTCATATTAACATCATTTCTAATCATATATATATGTATATATAAAGGGTATGATTTTGAAGCATACACTGCCCTTCCTAATTCCTAACATGCTCCCTCTGCCCCGGAGCCAAGACAGTATCCAGAATTTTTTTTTCGACACACTTATGTAAAGCAAAGTTTCAGGGAGGAATATATGATACATTGCAAAAGATTTCTGGGGGATGCCCGTGGGTCCCCCTTCCCCTCTGGATACGGCCTTGATTCACAAAAACATTAGACATTCCTTACTAGATCTATTAGTTTATTTTTTAATTCAAACGCAATAGAAAATTCAATATTTAGCGCTAAGCAATTTTCTATGTCCAGGCATTCATAATATTAAAACTGGGAAATAGTCGAATTTTAGAGAAAAATATCCAAATTCCCCTACAAAAATGCTCATCCCCACAATAAATTTCTAAAAAATTTATTAAATTTGTAGCAAAACATACCTCAGAAGTGGAAGCGTCTGAATCAAATTTTCATTTCTTTTTGGATGACGAACGTGTCCATCGCTGGAGTGTAAACATTATTATGTAGCGAAAATAATTAAAAATTTAGCTAAAATATGTATAATACTTGATTGTAAATTAAAATGCAGCATTAAACCGTAGCAGTGAGATTCGAAACGTTGAACGGATGATTTCCAGAGTCGTAATGCAATCAGTGATGGACCATAATAAGAAAAAAAAAAAAACATTTAAAATATAAGAGATGAGAGAACATCTGTAAATGAGAATGCAATGCAAATACAGTTCATTAGTTTTCCAATCGGCTCATCTACAAAAAAGATTTTACCAAAATGGGTGTTTGGACAGGAAGTCATAAATAAATACAAACTGCTCTTTAAGTTTCTTAATAAGCATCCCTTCCTGGCTTGAGGGTTTAACCCATTAGGACAATTGGACTTGATGGACTCACAGTAGAGAATATTTTCCAGGAAACTTATTACTTGTGCGTTTGTATTCCCATATTGCTGCCTTTGGGTAAAAAAGACATCAAGAAGGAAAGAAAACCTTCTGGAGTGATTGAAAAAGGATCTCTGTCTGTGTGTGGTACGGTGATTGAAGCTACCTTTCGCGCTGTTAACCCCCCCCCCCCCAAGGTGATAAGGGGGTTGATTATAACCTTATAACCAGATGAAAAGTCTTCTTTGTTATGAGCTGCATACTTTGGCCATGATCGCAACCCTTCAGAGAAAAAGAAAAAAAAATTATATGCATATGAGTTTAATTTTCTTAGGGGAAAAAAATTGTGCTTTGCAAGGCCGTAGCCCGAAATTTTTCTGTGTGCCTAAATAAGTACATACCCAATGGGGGGGGGGGGGTTTGAACCCCCAAAACCCCCACCCCCTGGTTACGCCTATGCTTCTAAAAGTTCTACAGGTCTAACATGTTTGCATATTTATGCCTCAAAATGGGCTGTTGGGCATCCTAGTTTGGAAATAGCGGTGTTGATAGCAGTAATTTCTATCGTTTTAAAATGGACATACTCTTCATAAATTAAACAATCGAGGAAGTGTTCCTTGCACCGGCATCTGCTGTGTCTTTTAATAGTTCATGTCGTACCGGGGGCTATCATCCTATCAGCTGTTCCTATTCCAAAGAAACGTGACTTCGTCCAATTGATGACCCGGCACGTGCCTTCCACGCGTACACCTGGCGAACGATCCGTTTTGATCGGTGGAGCGCGAGTCTCCGCAGGTGTCGTCCGAGCTCGCCGATCTGCAGATGCGGGCCCGCACAGGTGGCTTTCGGCGGAAAAATGGCAGCATCTAGTTAATATTCCTGAAAGTCATATTGCTTATTTTCTTATTCCTTAAGTATCATTTCAGAAATGAGTTATGCTGCTTGAGTTGATTGTTGCTATTGTGGACGTTAGAAGTGCTCAACTTCTTGCTTTCATGAAAGCAAGAAGTTCTTAACTAACCGAGCCCACTTTTCTTTTCTCGAGTAGAAATAACATCGATCAAGTTTGTAAAACTCCTTGTTTGCCTCCCTCTCGTTTAGCTTAAGCTCTAAATTATTTAAAGGATACTTTTAAAACTATTGCACTTTATATTGGAACGACATAAGTATTTTTTTTATCAAAAGGAAAACAAATACCTACTACGCAAATGGTATCAAATCGATTCGTTCACTCTGCTTGACAATGTATTGCTGTAATTTTAACCAATATGTTTTTATGAAATTTTGTATGCACTTTTTATGTAATAATACGTAACTCTAATCAATGTTTTCAACAGAAAATTAAGCACAGTTTTCTGTCGACAGAATTTAAAAAAAGAAAATCCTCTCAATAAAAAGAGTTTTACATTTGAATAGGGGGAAAATATCAAGTTAATATTTTGGAATGAAAATTAACTTTTTTTCCTTCTTTCATTTGGAAATATATTGAATTAAGTTATTTGAGTAATTCCTTTAATTATTTATTGATTTATTTATTCCTTTTCTTGACTTATTTTGGTTTTTATTTAAATTTCTTTTATTTCTCTCTTGCTTTTGCGCAAAAAACTCGCAGAACAAAACACTTTGGCACAGTTTTGATGCAGCATATCTGCTATGCACTAAATGAAATTAATTTCTAATTTGTTCCAAAAGAAATTGTCGGTCTTACAAAATAATAAACAATGACAAGAGTTAGAATCAACAAATCAAAACTACCTGTAAATTTTGAAATGTGATTCATTTTAGTGTTTAGCACTTTTTTTCGTATAATTTTTAAAATTTCACTTATGGTGAAGAGCATTATCAAATCAACACAGGAACGCAATGTATCGATTAAGCCTACTCTATGCAATATTCAACACAGGAATCTGGGGCGAAGAGGGGAGCAGTAGCGCGTGGGAACGAGATTTTGCTCGAAACTGGCGCGAAGTAATAATAAGAGTGATGACAACGGATTTTGCCAGCTTTAAACTTTTTACCAACGCGCCTGCGCATCGCTGCTTTTACAGCGTCTCTTGGCGCTGCGCAGGCGCTGTGGTAAAAATATGGCGGCGGGGAGCATGCGCAGTAGCCGTTGTCATCACTCTTGGAGCCGTTCATAAATGACTTCACGCTTTTTTCACATATATTTGACCCCCTTTTTCACAATATGTCACACTTCAGTGGACCCCCCCTCCCCCCCTTTGTCACGCTATGTTGCCTAGTGCATGATGTCACACTTCTTGTTACCCATTCCCCTCCCCTTGTCACACTTCGTCACAATTTCACGAACCCCCCTCCCCCCCCCCTCGAAATGTGATATCATTTATGAATGATCCCTTACTACTTGAGGCAGGCTAGAGCGAAGTGGGGGCAAAGAAATTTGCTGTTCTCCACTTCCAATTTTTTAAAAGCGTTTAAAGTTTTTTATTGCATAAAATAATTAATAAACTTAAAAAAAGACATAAAAAAATATAATTTATTAAAATTATTCGTAGCACCGAGCGGAGCAACTCCAAAAAGTGGATATTACCAGTGGTCGATCCAGCATTTTTTAACAGGGTTCGTTTTTTGTGAATTTTAAAGCGATTTTTGTGAAAAAGAGAAACCAAATAGTTTTGTGAAAATTGAAAATTTAAACATATGGTGATGAAAATTTTTATTATTATTTGCCACTTTTATGGTATAGGGCAGGGATGGCGAACTTTTTTGGGACGTGGGTCAAATTTTGTTCAATATGTTTTTAGTACTAGCTCGCGGGTCACTAGATAATGCCCATTTGCACCAAAGTTAAGTTTAACCATTGTTGCCACCATTTGCACCAAAGTTAAGTTTAACAATTTAAAATTGAGTATTTTTAAAACTAAATATCTTTAAAATTCAGTTGGTTTAACTGGTAAAAATGGGGGTGGTTTGACAATTTAAATATATTCAGTGGGGTTAAAAATTCTTAAGTGCTTGATCCAAATGGCAATAAGTTTGAATGAACAAGGAGTAACGAAAATTACATACACTTTATTTGAAGAAAGTGATTTAAATATCGTTATTTGCTTTGGTTTGTCCATTTTTTTTCAACAAACAAAATGTGAGAAAAATTATGCACTTTATATGATATTTTGTAAACACTTCTGCGTTATTTCAAATACTACAAACGCATTTGCCGTCATCTGCGTAACTTTAGAACTGCATAGGCGTAACCGGGGGGGGGGGGGTTTAACCCCCCCCCCCATTGTATATTTACTTAGTTAGGCACATTTAGGCACACAAATTTTTTTTTCGCTACGGCCTTGCAGAGCACTTTTTTTCCCCCTAAGAAAATTAAACACATATGCGTATGATTTTATTTCCTCTTTCTTTGAAGGGTTGTGATCATGACCAAATTATGCAGCTCATAATAAAGAGGACTTTTCATCTGGTTATAATCAACCCCCTTATCACCTTGGGGGAGGGGGGTCGCAGCGAAAGGTGGCTTCAATCACCGTACTACCAGACACAGACAAACAGAGATCCTTTCAATCACTCCAGACGGTTTTCTTTCCTTCTTGATGTCTTTTTTATCCAAAGGCAGCAATTTGGGAATACAATCGTACAAGTAATAAGTTTCGTGGAAAATCTTCTCTACTGTGAGGGAATTCTGTTTTCTGATAAACCAGTGTTGTATGGTCTGAAAATGAAGGACCCCTAGCCAACAATTGTCCTAATGGGTTAAACCCTGAAGCCAGTAAGGGATGCTCATCAAGAAACTTAAAGAGCACTTTGTATTTATTTATGACTTCCTGTCCAAACACCCATTTTGGTAAAATCCATTTTGTAAATGAGCCGATTGGAAAATTGATGAACTGTATTTACATTGCATTCTCATTTACAGATGTTCTCTCATCTCTTATATTTTAAATGTTTTTTTTTTCTTATTATGGTCCATCAATGATTGCATTACGACTGGAAATCATCCGTTCAACGTTTCCAATCTCACTGCTACGGTTTAATGCTGCATTTTAATTTACAATGAAGTATTATTTATATTTTAGCTAAATGTTTAATTATTTTCGATACATAATAATGTGTGCACTCCAGCGATGGACACGTTCGTCATCCAAAAAGAGAAGAAAATTTGATTCAGACGCTTCCACTTCTGAGGTATGTTTTGCTACAAATTTAACAAAATTTTTAGAAATTTATTGTGGGGATGAGCATTTTTGTAGGGGAATATGCATTTTTCTCTCTAAAATTCCACTATTTCCCAGTTTTAATATTATGAATGCCTGGACATAAAAGATTGCTCAGCGCTAAATATTAAATTTTCTATTGCGTTTGAATTAAAAAATAAACTAATAGATCTCGTTGTTTAATGTTTTGTGAATCAAGGCCGTATACATAGGGGAAGGGGGACCCACGGGCCGCCCCCCCCCCCCACCCAGGAATCTTTTGAAATGTATCATATATTCCTCCCTGAAACTTTGCTTACCATAAGTGTGTCGAAGTTTGCCCCCCCCCCCCCCCGAAAAAAAATTGGATACTGCCTTGGCTCCGGAGCAGGGGGAGCATGTTAAGAATTAGGAAGGGCAGTGTATGCTTCCAAATCATACCCTTTATATATACATATATATATAGATATATATGACTAGAAATGATGTTAATATGAATTTTTTTTACATATATAACAGCTTTTTGATGTATATATAGTAGATGTATGTTTAGATCTTTGGTGAAATTAGAAGAGTGGGTATTTGGGGCTCCTGCAACTTAAATTTTTGTAACTGGTCTTACATCTATAATGCTTAGGCTAACTCTGGAGGCAAGGGTTCGAGGACTCTCCCCAGGAAACTTTTTGAAATCTTAATAGCAATGCAATTTCGGGATACTTTGGTGATGTTAGAGGAAACAGAAAGGAGTTTGGTTACTCTCCCCCGCAATTTTTTTCATAATAAAGTCTTATATCTTTTAAGTTACTTTTGGTGTCGCTCGTGATAGTATTCAATGTCCTTTCCCTGAAAGTGTTTCTGAAAGTAAAGTGTCTTAAAAGCGTAATTTCTCTTTTCTTAAAACTTGTGATCTGAATTTTTTTGCCGGGGGGGGGGGAGGAGTTGACTTGCTCCAAGGGGGTAGCTCCCCCCCCCCCCCGGGAAATGCCTGAAATAAGCATGTAGTATATCTTTATAAACAAGTATTTATGACTAGTAAATTTTCAACTCTTTTACACTTTTTATTGGTGTTTAGTCGGTACATTTTTAGGGTGACCCACCCCCCCCCCTTTCCCCAACCCTAGTTACGCCTATGTAGAACTGTAATGATCAAACGGAATATTATAGACAGCATTTGAATTGCTTTTGTGTCAATGCAGGGCTTGAAAAAATACAAATTATCCACACGAATTAGAAACTCTAAATAGACCAGCAGAAACAAACGAATGGATGCCTAGCAATCGTAGGTCAGTTTAAAATCTTGCGTGGTCAGTGTCTGACCCCCGGGTCATAGATTCACCGCCACTGGTGTAGGGGACACTGAGGGTAAAATAGACCCCCTCCCCCCCCCCTATTATCTATATTATTACTTTCTTCTAATGTTTCATATTTTCGTACATAGACGGTAGCATTAAAATAGTGATAATTACCTTGCAACTGTGTATCTAGGTGACAATTAAGCCGTTTTGTTCTAGAAAGTTGATTTGTGGTTAGCAAAAGTAGATATTTTCATCAAAACCTATATTCTTTTCTTTATGATTAGAAAGATATTAAGTAGCACAATAAAAAGATAAGATCATATATTATTATATTCAATGTAACTTAATTTATTTAATAAAAGATTATTTTTTTTGGACAATTTTTTTAGACTTCCACATGGGGTAGTAAAATGGAACACCACGAACTGGGGTAAAATGGACCATGGTCGACTTTAATTCCATGGTAATAAATCAACCATTAGATTTGCTCCAAACTATACGCATAAACAGATATTTTCGAAGGAAGAAGAAATGAGCTTTCCAGACACACTGGTGCCACAAGAAAACAGCAGACTTTCAGTGCACAAAAATCTTTTGGTGCATCATTTGCAAATTTCAATGTGCGTTAATTTTATGTTTTCTATGTATAAACCAATATAACATTCCTTTATGTTTTGTACTGTTAAAGAATGCACTACATGAATTTATTTCTAAAACAATTTGCCTGTGGCCCATAGCACTCCATGCCATGGGCCATTTCACCCCGGGTTCGGGGTAAAATGGTCCCCTTTCTCACTTTGTATTAAAAAAAATATATTAAGAAAAGTATGCGCAATAATTAATTTTGATTAAGTATGTTATTATAACCTAATATATAGGTAATGTGCTTGGCGGTTTTCAGGCTTGAAAAAACATTACTTTGTGTGTAAGCACTCAAAAGTGGTCCCTTTTACCCCAATCTCCCCTAAAAGGTGCGATTTGGAAGCTTGGAATTTTGTGAAGCGTCCCAAAAACGGACCCGAATTTCCTCTGTCGCGACCCCTGGTTTACAGAGCCTTGATTTAACATTTATTTTAAAATCTTAAAACGTTCGTACACATTTTTACGCATGTTCAACTTAAAATTCAATTGAATTTTGATTTAATTAATGTTTGTCCTAATTTGTATACTTGTTCAAATTAAAATCCAAATAGTGTGCGCAAAATTTTACCTCGCAGTTTACGGAACTTACGCAGTTCTTGTGAAATACCCTCTGTCCCTTTCATTCTCAATGCATTATCACAGTCGAGTTTGAAGGGGTGGGGGAGGAGAGGATTTAACCAAACGATTTCGACTTCAACCACCTGAAGCCTCGGATCAGTGGACGAAGTCGATCGCCGGGAGGAATCCATCGTCGCTCGGATGCCAGGTGGCACGTGGCACTAGCATTGCCATCTGGCACGGCGAGGAGGAGCCGACTTTTAAATGAAGACTTTGGATCGCGCACACTCCGAGGCGCCGATTAAAGCAGGGCGTGCGGAACGGACAGATGGAACGGGACAGACGCGAACTAGAGCACTGCTCGGGCGCAGGTGATCCATTGTAGCCCGGAAAGAATTCGCTGTTTCAGAGCTTTGAATTCATACTTCCGACGAGTCCGTGCAATTAAACAGAATAAACAATTATGCGAATGTAACAAAATGAAAATAAAATGCCAGTTGCATTTTCCAAATACAAACGAACCATTAACTCTTCTACCGTCCTGAGCAAGAAAGATGCTTCTCAAAAAGTTATCTTTTGACTGAATTTTGACTTGGAATTAATTCAATAAAAATGAATAAAAGACAGGTTGTATTCTTATAATTTATTACCGGAATTTATAAAAAGAAAGACATGGCGGCAATACAAAAGTTTTACGCATTCTCAAAAGTTCGTATATTTGCCCCTACACGTTGAAGTTAATTGAATTTGTGTTTATTTCACACCCGCAACTTGACTGAACGATTAATATTCAAGAATACATGCTTTTAAATCACTGCGATAGATGGCGCCACCAAAATCGGAGTCGGTTAAAAAGTTTCCTCAAAATATTTTATTGATTTTTAAGCATTCAACTTCATTAATCACCGGGAATTTTATAGCATAAAAGATAAATTATACAATTATTTTTTAACTGACCAGTATGAATCCATAAAGTAATTTGAATTCCTCCTAAGTTCTAATCATATCAAAATCAAAAGTTTTGTGAGGAATAAAATTGCAATAAACTAAATACAGCGTTTCTTAATTTCTTTGATGCACGGAAACCCTTTTTACGGTTGGCTTCTAGAGTGGAATCCCTGCTTTCTTCAATAATATAGTATTAATGAAATAATTGGGAAATTGATAATTTGCAATAAAGATGGCAATTGCCACAAATTAGCTTCGAAAAGTAATTCCAAAATTTAACATTTGAGACAAAAAATATTATTTAAACCGCTTCAAATATCATACGGAAACAAGGATTTAAAAAAGAAAATTTTATTGACATGAGTGGTACTTAAAGTTACAAATTGTACGTTATCTATAACGCAAATAAGCATAAAAAGGCAGACATATGTTTTGGGATTCCAAGCAATCCCAAAACATATGGCTGCATTTAAATGCTTTATTTGTGCTATAAATAACGTGAAATTTTAACTTTACTTGTGCACAAAGTTCCTTTCATTAATGAGGGGTACTTATTTTGATCTCAGATATACTTAATGTTAGGCTTTATTGAAGAAAGTTAAACACTCATGTCAGGTTGAACGTCTATTATATTATTTATTCTCTGTCAATGCATAAACTGATAACTGCATTTCGCACACGCATCAATGCATATTCAATGCATAAACTGATTATGTAGCTTGCCAGAGGTAAAAGAGTTAACACGGTAATTCGTGACATTCGGAAGGGATATTCATTTCTAAATTTACACCCAAATTCTATTACTAGGGATTAATTCAAATTTTTGTTGAAAAGATTAATCAGATATCATTTCAATAAAAGGTTTCATTTGCTTGTACTGCCATAGTCGATTTGAAAATCGTATAATGACAATACGTTTTTAACCATCAATTCCTTTTCACATTTACTCTGCTGTTCATTTGAAAAATACTGATTAAACGTTTCACTCAAATCTTTCAGGTGCTCAAAACTTTCCCAAATGAATGTCTCCCTTATTTAAAAACCTTTCTTTTATGATCAGCTTTTGATTGCTGGGAAGAAATCAAAGTATTTGGAAAGCGTACAAATTTTTCCAAATTATTTGCCCTTTAAAGGGAAAATTTTTTCGTTAATAGTAACTTACTTGTTTGCACTGATGGGTCTAATTATGTTAATTGATTTTTGTGAAAATATTATTTATCATTATGGGGTTTTTTCCTGTCAAGTACTCGACTTCTAAATCCGAAATGGGGTACAGAGTAGCAGGGTCTCCTTGTGGTAAAGTTAAATGTACTACAGCGGGCTCCTGTATCAAGATTTCAAAATGAAACCTAGCAACTGGAAGGCTCGCCTTAGTATGGCTGAACAGTCTCGGATGGATTTAGGCAAAAACTTAACTGAACTATCTCAAAATTGTGTTCTTTTTAGAAATGGCGCGGCGCACCTCAGCAAAATTAAAAATATAGCGACAGTATCGTTAACGGGCGCAATGAAGTCTGCTTCATAGGAGCAATCAAGAGGGAATTTTGGGGGTTAAATTCAAGAACCTTTTGTTTTAAACCAAATTGCCAAATCCTGATACCTTAATATAAACACATGTAAGGATTATTATGAACCAATTCTCCTTCTCAGGAGTAAAATCTGATTGCTCTATCTAATGTTGTTAAGAGAGCAGTGTAAAGCACAAACAAAGTATTAATTCAAGATTTTAGGTTTTTAAACTTTCTCAACAGATGTTTTTAAGAAACACATTCTTAACATTCTTTCATATCCGCATCTGTATAGAAAAGTCTCCTGTATTTCTTGATCTCAAAGATCTCTTATCCCAGTTGTGGGCAAACTTTAGAAACTAAAGAGTCAATTTAATCGTTTAAAGAGCCAGAACAGTTTTGAAAGAGCCATAATTGCAATTTAATTAATATTTTAATGTAGTTCATTGAGGGCCATTTCACAGTATTTGAATGTTGCGGACTTTACATTTCACAAAGCTTGAAAGCCGAATAATTTCTTACGTTAAGATAGGAAAATGCATTCTTTTTTGCCAGTGTGTAAGTCCTACCAACACATTACTTGAAAATAAAATTAAGTGATAATTAAACTGTAAATTATGTAGTTATAACAAAAGAAGTGTCATGTTGCGGACTCTACGTTTGGACAAAATACTGTGAAATGACCCTTGAATAATGAATACACTATCAGGCATACATAAAGAATATCTTCATAAGCAACTCTCCTGCAAGTAGTAAACATGTCAGTTATTGAGAGTCGTCATTTTAAGCTTCTCACACAGTTTTATAATATTGCATGAGTAACTGTTGTTGGCATAGTCTATGTAAATTCAGGCAGGTAAAGTAAAAATCTTCCCTTCATAGTCTCAGAAGTTTTTGAGTTGAATACATGTTAAAATTTAGAACAAAGCGAAACACAGGTATATTTTTGTTTTGCCCCAAAAAATTCCGGGACCGAGATACAGGTTGTTCAAGATGGCGTCTTCGGAGCGAATTCCCGACTCGCCATTTTCGACAGAAATTTTAAAGTGCTCTATTTTCTCGAATGGTGCAAGATATTTTGTTGCGGATTTTATTATTTGAAAGATATTTGTCTGTTTTTCTTTTTCTTTTTTTTTTTTTTTTGAAATGAGAAGTTACCTTTTAAAATCTATGTGCAATGTTTTGAACTACTAATTTTTTTTTAAAATCTTTTTTTATTTTTCTCTCAAAAAAGCCTTACTCAAAAAAATTTATTTTTCGACTGTTGGGTCAATACTATTGAGTACATTACATTCTCTGAAAAGGAGAGTTTCCACCTTTAGGTTTAACGGGTTTTAGAAGCATTTTTAGAAAATGCATTTTGCATATATTTTACCAATTTTCTTTAAACTATACTCACGCATTGGTCTCATGAAATCAAAACTTAACTTTCTTTGACGTCAAATGCACCAGTCACATTATCTGCTGACCAGTATATCTTCATACTGATTCTAAGAACCAGAAACTTTTATTCTTCGTATTTCTAATATTGATATTAATTAAAAATTAACTTCCATTGACTCAAAATTTATTGTAAAGATAACTAGAATATGTTAGAACCCTTTTGTTTCAGCAGCTTCCAAGAGAAAAAAAATTTTGAGGTTATCATCATCAATTATTTATTCATTTATTCATTTTGTATTATGCAAATAGATAGTTTCTTATCTAAGTGATCAACTTATGGTAATGTGTTTTCTCGCTTTGTGTACATTTTCGGATTGCTTTAATTTACTCTTGTTAATAATATGCAATTGTAAAAGCTCCCGACAATGAAATAAAGGAAAAGCTATTCTTCTTTCCCAATGTGATACCTTTCGAGCAGTTTGACACAAATAAACAAAATAAACAAATGAGTTATAGCACGTAATGAAGTCTTTATTAAACATTCCGTAAAATTCGGTGTTCCAAAATCATTCTTGTCGCTATGTCAGCCATCGAATAAGAGAACTGAAACCATACGAATGTCGTCCTCGTTCTAAAGATATCTTTCTAACAAAAGAACGCTGTATAGAATATGCAAATATGCATTATAATGAACACTGTTTGCTCTACATGACTAAAGAAGGTTCTAAAATTAGTTCTGTGTACCAAACTGACACAATTTAACCCCATGTTTGACTCTCTTGATGGTCAAAACGATTACCGAGCGGCGGCCAAATCTTTTTTTGTTGTTCTTTAAATCAGTTTGCTTCAGAATAAAGAAGTATTTGATGATGCAGAGGATGTCGCCACGGAGGCCGTGCTTTGTACCATCTTAGTGGGCTGACTTATGACACACGCACACACCTACAAAAGGAAACAATGCGTAATAAAAACGCAAATGTTCTTCCTCTTCTTCTCTTCATAAATGGAAACGTTAGCGTTACAGGAATCGTTGTAACAGCTAAATTGTTGTTGAAAATCAATTTAAAAGTATTTAATAATCAATTTTTCGAATTCAGACTTGGCTGCAAGCTCATCGCATTTACCAATATTTAAAGACGTCTTAATAGATTTCAGCGTTGAGCGGGATGATCTTGACACGTTTTAAGTAACGCTCGGAGAAGTTTTATTCCTTATGTTAGGTACCACATGGGTAGCTCCGGACAACTTAAAATGCAATTGAAAACAATCGGTTTATTTTACAATTCACATACAATATTTTTGCCATTTTCGGAAATAAAAAATAAGCATTTTTGATATTGTTGTCTTGTTGTTGAGAGGTTAATGTTTTTCACAAGTGAAGGGGAAAATTTTTAATGGCGCTCCGGACCCATAAACTATTATTGCAGTAGAAAGTTCAGTTACCTTGTTATATTTTAGTTCATAATGGCTTTTTAGTTGAATTATTATTGATTACAACCAGTAACTGTAAAGACACATTTTCAAATATTTTAAACAAAATTGTATCCAAACTTCTTTTGGAACCAAAATCTCGTATAGATTAGCCTATCCTCTATAGTGACTCTATGCCCATTTTCTTCTGGATTTGATCAAGAGTAAGAGGAATACTCCTTATTGTGCAGAGTCTTATAAGGAGAGATAAATGTCTGGCAACCATCGCGTTATAACTTTGTTGCTTGGATTACTCCTGATCTGAGGCGATGGAAATATCAATAATTAAATTCGTATCTACAGCTATGAAGGTTTATTCCCTTCTGCGAAACAAAAGCTCTAGGCTTAAGGTCTCATCAAGAAGTAAGGATTTAGCTGGCCACCTGTCCGGAGAGGCAGATGGAGACGAAAGGCGTCCGTCCACACATTCCATTTCATCTGCCTCGTAACGAATGGACAGCTGGCGAGATTGTTTATTTGAAGACTGATACTTAAGGGCATTGCGTGAATAAAATCTTTCCTTCGTCCTCCAGTTTTTATCTTTCTTTGCCCTTTATTAAAGAGCATACCATAATAAGCTGCACGCGTCTCTCAGAATTTGTAATTCACAACTGATGGTGGTTCAACTTATCTTCTACTCTACAAGAACTAAACATCCTCAGCAGCGGGCTCCACCATAATTTTCTTCCGGGAAAGGGGGGTGTCCCATTCGGTCATTGCAGGCCCTGATGTATAATATACTAATGTACTAAGATTGGTAATATGGCTTAAAAACTTTGTTATCGTTCCTACTTGCAGAAGTGTGGTGTTGCGTTGTGACTTATTTTTCTTGATTTGGCCGCAGTCTAGAGCAAGTCCAGAGGGTCTTGAATACTGATAAAGTCATAAACTAGAAGAGGTGAAGAAATCAACCCATATTGCATCGACGCAATTTAAAAATTGCGGAAGTTTTATTAAACTTGTTTTTTTCCCCTCTCTATTTGTTTCGGCATTGAAAACTATTTTTTGAGTTGGTCCGCTTCGTGCTCCGAATAGTTTTAATAGGAATCATATTATTCATCGCTTTTATTTTGTTAGTTTATTAATAGGTATGTGTATGATTATAAAAAGAAAAAAGTTATTTGTAGACTATTTATTCACCTTCTTTATATATACAATACGACTGTACGTTTCTAAATATCATAAAGACTTTCGGACCACTAAAGTGATTTTAGAGCTGTTTGCACCAATAGATAGAGTGATTCATGAGAAAGCTTTAGGTATATAATTTGTGTAAATTGTTTGAAATATAATGGAGATGTAATTTAAAAACCTCATATTTCAAACCATTTTCATTGTTCATTTCTTTTTCGATTACACTGTGCAACAAATTTGAACTTTTCTTTTGACATTTAGATGAAACTATATGATTCTATATAAACAAAAAGTGTTTGATTCAAATATCCAAACCAAAATGGTCCACCACGTACCGTTTTTGCTGGAGAAACAATTCTCATATTTATACAATTCGGTTATAGATGAATGTAACTGAGGCTTACTTATTGAAAACACAAACACAAAAATGATTTTTTTGGCCATTTCATCTTGTGGGCATCTGTTGGTGTGCCCTGATAACAGATTAGCAATATTCAATTTGTATTATACTTCCATTCTATCGACAACTGAAACGCTTTTCAAACACAGATATGTCCTGATGAAACCTTTCCCCATGCTCATCATTAAATGCGCCAAGGTTTTGAAAAAAGAAGTCCATATGGGAGTCCAAAAAGTGTAGTTTTAATGAAATATAGCAACCCATAATACAAAAGCATTTTATCATTTTACCAACAAGATTTTTGTAGTTTTCAGCTTTTTTTATTTCCAAGAAAACGTGAGCACACTCTGATTTAAAGGCCAGCCAGGCGGATTTTTCGGCTTCTGACTATTTGTTTTATTACTCTTCATCATGAAAGGACTTCCTTAAGGGTTATGGGACAGTAAAAATCCTTTCTTTTACTTTTACTTCACTTAAATTTTTGAACTTGTTCCTGAGATGCAAGAAACTTCTCTGTCCAGAGCTTTTACAAATATTTCGATAAACCAAGTTTAATGTGCAATTGTGGAAAAAAGGCACATTGTGGATTTACAAGTGGCTCATTTGATATGTTTTTGCAATCATAATTTTGAAATTTCCTTTGTGTTTGCAGAATATGCTACAGGAATGAATAGGGAAAAAAAAATACTTAGATGGAGGAGCACTGATAAACAAGCGCCACGCTGCTGAATTGTGCTCACGCCCTAATGCTTGAAATAGTACATTCACATCACAGCAGCATACTATTTTTTTTTATCCGCAAAATAGTCTACAAAATGCTTTTGTCGTCTTGTAATAGACTCGAAACTTCGAGAAGTACATAAAGCTTTTGTTGCCAAAAATGTCACTAAAGTAACATAAGTTCATTAAAAAGGTCTCTAGAATGGCTTACGATCTCACAGTCAATGAAGAAGATATAATTTATAATAAATTAAGTCGATAAATTAAGAAAATATGCACATTTATCCAGAAAATAACTAAAAAGCTAAAATGTGGAATTCTGGGAAAACGGTACGTGATAGGCAAAAAATAATTGACACTTTATTTAATGAACGCGGAGGAAGAAGGAACGGCTGATTATTTTAGTTTTATTAAAGCTTTTTCCCGGTCACCGACGGGCACGTCAGTTATACTTATTGCATACTACTTATACAGAGGCGTAGCTAGGTGGGGGCAGGGCAAGGAGGGACAGCTGTCCCCGGGCGCAGCGTCAAGGGGCGCCAAATTAATGTTAATTTATTTTATTCTTAAATGCGAAAAGAAAATTATTTGAACTGAAGAGGTGTGAATATGTTCGGGAATGACCAATGTAGGTAGACAAATAATTTAGATAAAATAATGTAGTAAATGATAATAATGTAGAAATCAGACAAATAATTTTGCGAAGTCAGTGTCCCATTTTTCCCTTAGAAGTGAATGGTCGCTATTAAAAATGAAAGTTAAAAGGGCTGCTTTTTTAGAGCTATTTATCATTTAGGAAGCATAAAAGTTTTTAAAATTCCCTTTAGGGGCGCCCCTAGGCCTCCAGGGGCAAAGGGGGCGTAAAATCTTCAGTTGTCCCCGGGCGCTGAAAACCCTAGCTACGCCTCTATACTTATATAACTATATATATATATATAATTCTACTGTACATTTCTAAATGGCATAAAGGCTTTCGGCCTTGCTTAACGAAAGCTTTCAAATGTGATTTATTAACCTTATGCTAAGAGTTTGATGTTGATGTTCCACCAAATACTAAAGTGTCTGGGCTTATGAAATTGATTAAAGAGTATTAATGAAATAATAGCCACCAAGTTTTTCGCCAAGATCCTCTACAAAATGAAAGTTTCAATCAAGCATCCAATTCATCTACTAAAACGGAAGCGGATTTTAATGTTATTAAACTATTACTGAAATTCATATATGTTCCCCTATTGAAATGTATGCTGTGGTGATAAAATTTACATTTTTTTTCCAAAATTTCTGAATCTTCCTCAACCGGGGCAGCGCCGGGTACTTCATCTAGTTCAATATAACATGTTTTCTATAAACTGTGTTTCAAAGAATTATTTTTCAAAAAAAAAAAGCAAGAATTGGCGCAACAGGATTTTTGACATGTTCAACTTCGTGCTCCGAATAGTTTTATTAGGAATCGTATTATTTATTGCTTTTATTTTGTTAATTCATAAATAGGTATGTGTGATTAAAAAAACAAAAAGTTATTTGTAGACTATTTATTTACCATTCAATATAAAATAAACTGTGTTTAAAAAAACAAAATTTGCAAAAAAAAAAAATGCACGAATTGGCGCAACATCATTTTTGACCTGCTCCGCTCGCAAGAGGGCAAGAACTCAAAATCAGTTTACCTACTTAGGAGAGACGGTCGAAAATTTTAACCATAATCTCAAAATCTCGTTTTCTTTTTAATTTACATTTATTAACGGTTAAATAAAATTTTGGATTGTTATAATCATACATGGCTTTCTTTTTATAAAAGTATGTCTGTGGAATAATTACGAAATTATAATCAGTTCCAACTATGACTTGAATTTTCTCGAATAACTTTAAAAGTAATGCAAATGAAGATGAGTACACGAAAAAGAACTCAGTAAAAAGTATTTCATTTTAAATGTGTTGCCATTGCCATTTTTATCTCCTTTTTTTTGTTTAAGTTATAGCTCTCTTGCATTGAGGGTGCGATGTGTATATAAACTGTAAGTGTCTGAAAAGATAGCTTAACAAACCAGAACCCCTTATACTAATATACTCAAAAATGCCTCAGGTTTCCAATTCCAGAACAGAATAGTAATGTTCTTGAATTTCGGACTAATAAAGCGATCGTAATATGAACATGTTCTTACAAATCCTAATGCATAAAAGAACAATAACATTACTGACTACTTAAGATCACTTATTAAGATAAAAAATATTACGAAAATAGTGATGCAATGAGGTATTTATCAACACTGCAATGATAAAATTTTATAGCCTTGTATAAAAAACCCATTTTATTACCCACGTTAAAAGCATTTCCATATGCAAAGATTGTGCAAAGAAATCGAGGTAAAATTTTATTTTGCAATTCATTTCATTTCTTGAGTCAAAAAAGGAAAAGAAGCGAATACAATGTAATAACGCACTTAAATCGTATTTTCAGGGCAGCTACGTGCATACAACTCATCATAGGGTTACTGGATTAAATAGGAATTTGAAGCCAAACACATGATAGAAGTATTTAATCCAGAAGGAAAATTTTTGTTTAGAGATGCCTTCGTTCCATTGATGCAAAATTGTCATAATGTAGTGACTAAACTAGAAACGTAAACCTAGAATATTTTCTTGAAGTTAAATTTTTCGATGGAGAAAATTAAGTGTAAAATTTCGCAAACATCATTAATATTATGAAATAATATTAAATTATCATTGCCAAAGCCCGCATAATAACATTATTTGGGGCATATTTACTCCTTACAATGACAGTTTCATTTTGGAGAATTTTCTCTGAACAATGTAAAATATTTTGCTCAGTTGAATAAAGCTTTATAATAAAGCAGTTTAGTAAATACTTATCAATTAAAGGTATATTAAAATGATTGTTTTGAATGTATATTACAGGAAAAAAGCTAAGTTGTTGAAAGATGTTGGTGGAGAGGGGAGGGAGAAAGAAAGATATCTTTTTGTATTTTTACTTGTTAAAATATTGTTAAAAATATGTGAAAATGTATTCTTATTTTTCTTCTCAACATGGAAGAGAAAGAAAGAAAAATCTTAGGTAGGTTGGGAAATTTGTCTACACAAGTTGGTCTTCTCTGTTCTAAGTAAAGCAATTGCTTCAGGTACGTTGTATCATGACAAAGTGATTAAGATTTTGCGAAGACTCGTCGTAGGTAGTCTTATCAGAAAATACCACGGAATTAAAATCTAAAATCTTAGTGAAGCTGAAGTTAAAATTATCAAGAACTGACTGCATGGAAATTTAAAACTTGGTCCATATGTCAAAAGAAAAATGGAAAAAAAAGAATATTAAGTCAGAAGAACCGCAGAACCGGAATTTTTTTATGAAACAAAGCAGGAATTTAAAATTGTTACTGGGAAAGATGCTAGTAAATGTTTTATGTAAATGTTTCTTTTCCTTTTTTTCTTGAAGAGAGAGGGGGGAGGGGAAGGGGTCTGAGAGTCGCATTTCGGCCTAGTAGAAAAAAAAATCACAAATGAATTCTTCGCAAGGTAGGATGATAATAAACATTCAAACTCACAAGGTGAATGTGCATGTATGGAAAGTTTCATTTCAATTAAAATCAAATGAGTAAATAAGACTTTGACACAAAACAGTAAACATCTTGAAATCAAAAATTCCTAAAAAGTCAATTCGAAGCTGTTGGAAATAAAGAAGCCGTCATGGTAACCCAGCTCTATGATCTCTGAGGGATGGCGCAGATTATCAGCAGGACCGTTTGTCACAGAGGCGCCTGGAAGAAAATTTCGGAATCATTTGCAAGTCAAATGAGGCGTGCCTGCACGGCACATCTGAAGGACGACGACGCAAGGGAATTCGCGCCCATAAATTCGTCCTTAGCATTGTCTTCGGGGGTTATTGTTGTTTGCGGGCGATTGCATTGTTTCACAACAGCCCCCACTTTTCTTACGACAGCCGAGAGCGTTTTTATTGTAAAATATCCCTGTGAAGTTAATTTGGGAGGGTAGCGTTCTCAGCTTTCTGAAGATATATTTTTAGATGGATTTGACAAAGGGGTTCAGATGAACACTTGTCGAAGTTATACTTTAGACTCGCATTTGATGATATTTCCCCTATGTTGATATATTTCATTTCCAATTTGAATCTTTATCACGAAAAGAAAAAGAAGAAAGAAAAAAAAAGGGAAAAAGAAAGCAAGGGATTTATTATTATTCTTCATAGATGTAAACATGTCTTCTGGAGGAGTCCCTTTTACTCTGCTCCGACTTTGAAGCAATTGATTTGGCTCCGCTGCATACTTTGAATACTTTTAATAAAAATCATATTATTTATCGCTTTTTTAAAGTTAATTTTTTAATAGGTATATATGTGCTAAAAAATTAAAAAGTTACTTATAACCTAATCAACAAGTATAGAATGTTTTATATGCATTGTGTTGCAAACGAAACTATGTATCCACGTCCAAAATAAGTACATAAATAAATAAGGAAAACCCCTTCATTTATTTTTAAGTTTATAAATATGTAATTAAAAAAAAAGAGTCGGAGCAGTGGATCACAACTAATTCCTATGTTCCGTCTCCGCTTCAGTTTTGGGCAAAATCTCATTGCTCTACTGCTCCAAGGACCTGCTCCACTCTCCGCTTCAAATTCCTGATTTTTTCCATCTTTATTTCTCATCCCCTGTTTCGATGAAATCGATGAAAACTTGACTCATGCGCAAAATGAATGAAGGTTTTGGCTCCGAAAACGAGATAGTACCGCTTGATCTCTCAAAGACGAAATGAGCTTTCTTTATTTCAAGTATCATCTCATTCAGATCCGGCCCTATCAATGTGCAAAGTGTGCAAAATACAAGGGCGCCAGCATCTTGGGGGCGCCTCAGCGTCAGAGCAAAAAGGAAAAAACAATAATCCCTGTTTCACACAATTAATTCAGCAATTCTAGTTGTCTTCTAGTTCTCTTAACGTAGGCAGACCCAATGATAGTGACTCCTCCCAGATACTCCATCTTTCAAGTGAAAGAACTTAGCGTCAAAATTCACTTGTGGTGCTCGATAGAGATGATTAGATGGTACCAATCCCTGTGAAACGCACTAGGTCTGCAATTACCAGGAGCCAACAGCAGCCCATTAGAAAGAAAATATAAGTTATTTGTTTCATGTATGTAATTATTAAAGTTTTTAAAATAATTGAAAACGTAATAAAATTATGCACAATTGAATTTATAGTATTTCAATTTGTATGATGAAAGAGGGCTACGGGTGACTATTTTTAAAAAGTCCAAGGGCGCCGAATACCATCGGGCCGGCCCTGATCTCATTAGAACCGCTACTAAGACGGTGTGGCTCAGCTACACTGTAAAATTGACGTTATTTGCACTGTATCGAGAATGTAAATGTTGGAACTCTTCCATCCCAGTCTAGTTCGGAGCAGGATCCCTGATCCTGCTCTCTGGTTCATCTCAGGTCAGCAGGTCAGATGCGAGTCTGCATACAAATCTTTGTAGCAGAAGATCCGGCAAAACTTCTGTCAAAATATTTCCTCTTTTCCCCCTCATGTATTATAACCGTGCAAATAGGTACAGTCATATGAAACTAGCAACAATATGAAACGTTTTCGTCGCCGGCAAAAATTACAATTTCAAATCAGTACCAGAGCTAATTTTTATTAACAAGTGCTGCAGTCAGTCTAGTGCTCCATCATCAATGGGACACAAGACTTTCAGTGCAATCAAAACATACAACGTATCAGCGGTCTTCGGGATATTTCCTTGCCGTCAGGATTCAGTGCATTTTCCCACGTGGGAAGGTTTACCATCCGCGGTCCGCAATGGGGGGATGGAAGGAGAACTAACCACCTGTCATCCAAGATATGACCGCAGGGCACTTCGGAGGGGGATGAGAGGGAGAGTGATCAACGAAAACATCGCGAGAGGTGGACGTCACGTGATGTCCTCTGGACAGATGGTGGAATTGAAAACACGTGCGCTCTCTGCCGACCTTGGAATCTTTCGGAAGCTGCTGCTGTCGAGTTGGACTTGGGACTGACCGATGCTATCCATCAATTAATTATGCAAATTTTTCGATTTCGGGGAGTACGAGTGATATTTGGAGTAGGATTTTATTTCTCTCTTTCCTCTCAGTCGAAACTTGTTCGTTTTTCATTTAAGAAATATGCATTTTAGGATTTGTTCACTATTTCAGTATGTATATTATGTACCGACTCCAGGCTCCAGTTGTAACGCAAGCTATGACAAAGCATAAACTTGTCACTTGATATCAAATACGATTGCGAAGTTCTGAGAAACTTTTCTAGAATTTGATTAATACTTATAATTTCACTATAAAACTTAATAGAAACGTCATTTTTGTCCAGTTATATTTTCCCATTTTCCCCCTTTTTTTTAAAATTTATAGCAAGAAAATTTTTTTCGCTTCAGTAAGTATCCTGCTATAAAAATAGATGTCTTGTTCTTACAAAATGATGGAGATAATGACTTTACAATTTTCTTCGAAAAGCCTTAAAAATTTATTTTGATGAAATTTGCCGAAATGATTTGTGATTTCGAAGAAATTAAATAACTTAGTAAAATTCTCTGAATACATAATTTTCTATCCTTGCTATAAGTGCTCCTTTTCCGTTTTTTCTCGCAAGGATTTAACGTTAATCCTTTATACATATATTTCAACATATACATATATATCAACATACATCATATATTTCATGAGGCGATCACTTGCAATCTTATCCATTCATTTTGATGAAAGAGTGTTATGAAGTGAGCTAAATAACTTGCTCTACTATAAATAAATCAGAAAGCACTAAATTTGACTAATACAACGTAAAAACACTTTCAAATTCCGATGCTCGTATCAAACTTGGACAATGAGTCGGCACAGAAAAGAATTCATTGCACGTTGAAAACAAAACGGTAACAGTTTGAAAAAGCAACTATTTATTGCGTTTTCTTTACTGCTCAGAGACAACTTTCTTTTCTAAGTCGAAAATACTTAGCGGAGAGTGTATAAGATGACAAAACAGAATATCATCTTTGCTCTTTCCGCTAGTTGCAGAATTTTTGTCAAAAGCAGTGATTATCCGCTTCCTCGTCATTTTCTGAATGGGTCGTTTCTTCGCCTTCTTTTGACTAATGCAACGTAAAAACACTTTCAAATTCCGATGCTCGTATCAAACTTGGACAATGAGTCGGCACAGAAAAGAATTCATTGCACGTTGAAAACAAAACGGTAACAGTTTGAAAAAGCAACTATTTATTGCGTTTTCTTTACTGCTCAGAGACAACTTTCTTTTCTAAGTCGAAAATACTTAGCGGAGAGTGTATAAGATGACAAAACAGAATATCATCTTTGCTCTTTCCGCTAGTTGCAGAATTTTTGTCAAAAGCAGTGATTATCCGCTTCCTCGTCATTTTCTGAATGGGTCGTTTCTTCGCCTTCTTTTGACTAATGCAACGTAAAAACACTTTCAAATTCCGATGCTCGTATCAAACTTGGACAATGAGTCGGCACAGAAAAGAATTCATTGCACGTTGAAAACAAAACGGTAACAGTTTGAAAAAGCAACTATTTATTGCGTTTTCTTTACTGCTCAGAGACAACTTTCTTTTCTAAGTCGAAAATACTTAGCGGAGAGTGTATAAGATGACAAAACAGAATATCATCTTTGCTCTTTCCGCTAGTTGCAGAATTTTTGTCAAAAGCAGTGATTATCCGCTTCCTCGTCATTTTCTGAATGGGTCGTTTCTTCGCCTTCTTGGTTTGGAGGTTTGCTGAAGCATGAATCCCGGAATCCACAAAATTTTGGACAACTTATCTTTCGGAAAGGGTGATTAATGGGTGACAATGAGGCATTGTGATGAAAGGAAAATAAAACGCTTCGCTGTTTCTTCACTTTTTTTATTTTCCACATGCGTCGGAAGTTTCTGAATGAAATTTTAGGTGTCTAATTCTGCGAAAAATGAGTTGTTTTTTTCTCCCTCTTTTTTTCAGTTAAATTTCTATTTGAGCTGAGTTGCATTTCTTTCTCCATGCAATGTTATATGTTTGATTGCTGGTCATAAACGTTTCGACATCCACGGATAAATACCAAGGATTTAAATAGTCCGAGAATAGAGGTGACAATAGATTTGATGATGCACCTCCTCTGCATGTAAAACTCTGTAACTATGTTAAAACTCTTTTTCTCGTTTTATTCGAGACTGACAGCGAATCAGGAACACTTGTGTAGAAAGTTGGTAACATCATGTGAAATCTTGTTAAAAATTAATCTCAAATCCACACAAGTTAAAAATAAAAAAAAGATCTTTATGTTTCAAGAACGTAGAAACTGTACCCGTATCATTAGGCCTGATCAGCCTTCAAGAGCTGGGCACGTCCTCTGACAGGTGCGGTTGTGAGACATTTTCTTTACAACTTGAGCACGTCTGCGCATATGGCAGAAAAGAACATATCCATCTGAGTTTTAGGGTACTCCGTTTCGGGGATGTGTTTATCTGTACAGGTCGGAATGTTTACTTTCCTGTTATGAAAAATTTCAATTGAACGTTTTGGGGATTAGGATACAGGAACAAGTAATTTGTTGTTTGAGTCTTCATCATTATGTAACGCCACGCCAAGAAATCCACTTACTCCTTTTCCTGTAAGCATTGCTCAAACATTTATAGCACCAATGGTTCCTTTTGTGTCTCCCCTTGAGCATGAATGGAATTTTATTGGTATCCTACTAGATAAAATTCGCTGTCGAACAATAGAAGAATTACCACAGAAACTCTTAAAAATGCTGTCCTGCAAAAATTGATTAGCAGTCTTCTTTTTCTAAGTTTAAGAGGGAATTATTTGTTTGTATATTTCGTGATAGCCTTTACGGGGGCCTATTGGTTTGGTGGTGGCCACATGAGTTCTATTTGATTTTTGATTTTAATTATTATTTAAAAAATTGACGTCTAATGCATATTCAAAATTAGTCTTTGCATTCAAAAGTTAAAAACCGATACAATTGTAAAAAAAAAAAAAAAAAAATGAAGTTGCAAATTGAGGTAAATATTTCATGAGGCTGAAAAAATGTTGCGTCGGTCACATGCCTAAGTTTAGACAAAATTTATTAAACTTTCTTAGAAATTATAATCTTAAAGATAGGTTTTAATTTTTCTAGACCTTTTCAATATTACATACGTACCAACAACTTTTAGTATGAAACTCTTCCTGTAACCAATTGTAAAACTTATTGCTTTCCGTTGCTGGTCACTATGGAATGGCACAGAACTGAAATAAGAAGTGACACTTTGAATGAAATCTACATTACTCTGCCAAGAAAAAAAAAAAAGCATCTAGAAAATTGCCTGCAGTTTCAACCATCAGAATTTCAAACATCAGTATTGGGTCAGCATCAGATACGGCCAGAAGGACCCTTAGCTTATGATACAATTACACACTGCGCAGTTTGAACGATTTGAAACTGTAGATTCATAACTAATTCTGAGGGTTAAAAAATAGACAAAAGAAATGCCAAGGTCATGAGTTGTACGCCTGAAAACCATTTTCTATGATTGCCACTCCCTGATTTGCTGACAGTGACAATGTTAAATGAACCTCAAGGTTCGAAAGATTTCAGGAAAATTAATCGTTTGCTCCCGAAACATAACTAAAGTATGAAATGATTTGACAGTTCATTCCATCTACCTTTGCTCAACTTTTACTTTAACAAAATCCGAAAATTACTGCAGTAAGGAGTGTTTTGCTTTGACAACGCGCCTCTGTACATATGTTTTTCTTTCCATACTCCTGGTTCTATTTTGAAATGAAACACTACTTTCATATTCTTTGTCTCACTTTTGTAATCTTAATTTCATTTATAAAATACAAATTTATAACAAACTGAATTTTAAATTTTTATGAGAAATTAAATTGTGTTGCTATTAGTGAAATTATTATTATATTGTTATATAATTTATATAAATAAATAGAAGTATTTCAATTAGCGGTAAATTCAAAAAAAAAAAAAAAAAAAAAAGAAGGATTTTTGTGTGTGGTTAGAAGCTAATGTTTTAATTCTGAATATGAATAATTTTCAACGAATATGTGCACTTGAATCTTTTTTTTATTATTTATTTTTATTTATTTATTTATTTATTCATTTATTTTTAAAGTATAAATTCCTTGATTTAATGAGAGCTTTCCACTTGATGAAAATTAAAATCGAATTTCGAAGAGAGAGTAATTAATAGTATATCCATGTAATTTTATATTCGGAACAGTAAATGGGTGGTTGTATAATGAGTCATGAAAGGAGTAATACGAACCAAAATTTATTAACATTTTTATTGCAGGAGAACAATTTATTGCAAAATTGTGTCGTAGTATCTTGAATATCTTTCTTGTAGTTAAAAATTTTAAATCTCTACTAATAATAAAGCAGCAAGTATGTGTGTGTGTCTGTCTGTCTGTCTGTGTCCGGGGCCTAGACCGTCCAGCGGATTTTCATGAAATTTGGCACGAAATTAGTTTGAAACATGGGGGTGTGCACCTCGGAGAGTTTTTTCTGAAATTCGAATTTGTTCTTCTTTTATTCCAATTTATAGCCGAAAGTTTCATAAAATAGTAATTTTCTATGGGAAGGAATTATCGCATCGCTTCGAGCTTGATACCGTTGAAAAGCGCGTAAAAAAACTACCCCGGAGGGAGTTTCGCTCTGTGTGCGAAAATTCGAAGCCTCTAAATTACCTAGAAAAGAAGTTATAAGCATTTTTCTCTGCAGTTCGAAATTATTTTTTCACGATAATTAACTTTAATTTTAATTGTTACCATGCCGACTGACTATTAATCCTTTTTAGCCTACTTTCCCGTAAAAGTAAAAAAAAATAATAATAAAGCATGAAAGAAGGCTTAATGTATCGTGAAAATATCGTTAAAAATCAAGAAAAGTCAAAAATAAGTTAAGTAATTAAATAAAGATTGAAAAATAAAAAATTTGAAAGTAGGGTTTTGAGATGGGGGAAAAAGTGTGTCTGTCGGTCTGTCTGTCTGTCGGTCGGTCTGTCGGTCTGTCATCCCCCTAATAACTTTTGAACGAATTGTCCGATCCGAGAAATTCTTTTCGCATTCAAAAGATCTCGGCGAGGCCATCTCATTTCCATATTTTACTTTTTGGTTTGAACAATTTTTTGTTCAATTTTGAACAGTTCAAAAAATTTTAACATTAGCGCCTATGGGCGAAAATGAAGCAAATTATGTAAACTCTGGGTAAAAGATCCAAGTTTCAATGAACAAGCTTACTGGAGGAAGCTCTTGGCGTGAAATATTGATTTGTTCATTTTTGAACAGTTCAAAAAAAGTTAACATACCGCCTACGGGGAAATTTCAATCCTATATAATTAATGATCTAACGTCCCGATTTGCTTGGAACAAACTTTATCGGAAAGCTCTTATGACGTAGAACATGTACGAGTAGAAAGTTCATACAGAACTAACGAGCCTATTTTCCTGTAAAACTTTTTTATCGGGATTTTTAAGGATATTTTTCAATGAATAAATGAATGAGTGAAAGCATGAATTAATGAATAAATGAAGGAGTGAAAGAATGAATCAATGAATAAATGAATGAGGAAAAGAATGAATAAATGAGGGAATAAATATATGAATGAGTAAATAAATAAATAAAGATATGAATGAGTAAACGAATGAATGAATGAATGAATGGCTGAATAAAGGAAAGAATGAATGAGTGAATGATATGTATTATCCGTTGAAAAAGGTATATTTGACATAATTAAGAACTAAAGCTAAAGGAGAAAGAGATAGCTGGATTATAAATTTGAATTTGGTGTATACGGGAAAGTAGGCTCGTATAGTTCTAGACGGAACTTCTTGTTAATTTATCTATTTCTTTTTTTGGATTTTGATTATTAGGTCGTGATTATTAAACGATTGTTTTAAAACGAATTAAAATTTATTTCCTGCGGCTCACAGGCGATCACAGCTTTATTTTGATTTCCTTATTTTGACATGTATTTTACGGGACTATTTTCCATACTATACAGGAGTTTTTAAAAGAAATGTTATCCTTTATAGCGATTTTTGTTATTCCAGCTTATTATTACTATTTATACTTTCATTTATTTTATTTTTTTTTCGCCAGTGAATTAGCACATATGTTATTTTCCTATTTGAGCTCGGAAGAAAGGTTTATTCCGCTTTCAAAGCTTTGCTTGCTGCTGTTTATTTCTGCAAGCTACAAAATTTCGTCTTTCTGTTTTAAGCCGGGTCCAGACGCTACGTTTTGCACAACCTTTTGTCTGCGCAGTTCAACACGTTGCATATAAAACGTTGCGTGTAGATTGGAAAAGTGAGCAGTTTTGAGTCCGGTGCGAAGACTGTACAGTTGCAGCGATAACTGAGCTAGAAATTATAGATGTCTTTGAACTGTGCAGACAAATCCCGGGGCACCCTTTACGGATTCATTTTGTTTCTCATTTCAATTCGCCAGGCGACAATGGCTGACTTTCGGCGATGTTCTCGGGAGTTTCTCGCAGAATTTATTGCATTATGCGAAATTTTCCCATGCATTTGGCGTGTCAAATCCAAGGAGTATAGTGACAGGGATAAAAAGGGGGATGCTTATGAGAGCTTAGTGGAAAAATTCAAAGAAATTGATGCAACCGTAAACAGAGAAACAGTTGTAAATAACTAATCCTTTGAGAAGTGTTTACCGGAAAGAATTGGCAAAAAATAAATCGATTCGATCTGGGGCTGGAGACGAAATCTACAAGCCATCTCTCTGGTATTTTGATTTGTTACATTTCCTAAATGATCAGGAGACACCAAGGCAGTCTAGGAATACCACGGATGAAAATAAAGAGACTGCAGTTGTCGAACCACCAGAACAGGCAACAAAAAAATATTTATTTTATGTAATCATTTGACCACTTTGAACGCAGGGTACCCTTCTGAGACGTTTCAGTCTTTTTTTTAAACATGACACCATGCCAAAATTGACCAGAGTAGTACCTCCTTCGTGACGATATCGCACAAAACTGAGTGAAATATACAGATATCTCTGCACCATGTAGACGCATAAAAAACTGCAACGTTTTCATTCAGTCTTAAGACCGCGCAGACAAAAGGTTGTACAAAACGTAACATCTGGACCCGGCTTTAATGTCAATAAATAATAGATAAAAATTCATTATACTAAAAATTTATTAATTAAAACTATTATAATTTATTATAATCGTCCTTTTTGTGTGGGTACTTGAACTAAACAAACAAAATGCGTTTTCTTTCAAATATTTTCTTTTTTGTTTTGTTTCGTTTCTTTCTTTCCTTTTTTATTGTGTGTTTTGTAAAAAAAATGCTTAAATGTGTAGGATCTCTGGTTGATTGCCGTAGGCAGCTAATTTTAATTACGTGGAATGCTATACATTTTAATAAAATAACCTAATTTGCACCTAAAAAAGTTATCACTATATACACAATGGCAAACCGAATGGTCTTTTCATTTTTTAACACGGGCATAGCCGTGCGGGTACCGCTAGTATCTAATAAAAGTATAAACTAGAGCAGGGTTTCTTAAACTTTTTACTGAGGGGACCCCATAATATTTACGGAAATTTCGTAGGGCCCCATAAGCATTGCGCAAATCTGACCACACGCGTGAGTGAAAATGTCAGTTTCTTCACTTGTACTGTTATATACTATATTGCAGTTTTGGGTCATTAACTTGAATTTTAATTTCAAGACATAAAATAATGGGAAAATTTCAAATAAGTAGCCAACTTCAAAATATAATACAAAAGCTTAAAATAAATTTGATTACTTGGGTAAATTCAAACATTAACTCTGTCCATTAAGCGTAGCCACTTAGAAGATCACTGCTGAAAAATGCCGCTTACTTCTAACAGTGCATGTAGAGGATTAAATATCAATGGGAAGGTGTGCTTGTTTATTTGTAACCCCTCCCCTCTCGTTCCCGTGAAAGTGACGGGCTGAGGTTTCGCCTTCTATTTCTAGCTTCCGTAAAATGTTCGGGCTGGAATGTTTAAAATTTCAAAATAAAAACAAATAAAATATTAAAAATGAATATATGTATTGTTCGGACACATATTTTCATATAATTTTCAGGTATAAAAAATACGCACTTTTATGGCCGTTTTCTTGAAAGTACCCGGCCATTAAGGGGTTAATTATATTATTAAATGTCGGCAAAATAGTCGACAGCGCAAGACGAAGCACTTATTCAATATTCTTCACATTTGATCGACACTTTGCTTTTATGAAGGTTAAAGACGAACATCTCGTCTCACACAAGTACATCACGAGGGAATGTATAGGACAGTTGTGGTGGCAGTTTCTAGAAACCGTTAGAAATTCTTTTGCGACTCCTAGCCAAAAATCTTCTCAGGACTTTGTATTACAATCAAGTTTCAACCCCGAATCATTCGATAATTGGGTAAGTTTTTTTTTTCTTTTTCTTCTGCATTGTTTGATATTTATCTATTTTCAGATATGTTCTGTAAAAATCTTTGGTAATTGTGAAATTATTATACAAAGTTGAAGAAATACCAAAATTACTAACATTTTTAGCGATCCCTGCTGCAGTTCCCGCTACCTCGATTGGGGTTGTGACCCACAATTTAAGAAACACTGAACTAGAGGAAACACTATTATTTCACATAATGAACAATCATTAATAGATATTTTAAGAGGTGTACAATTTTTGATTGTGAATAAATTCGAATGCAGTCAGGAGTTTGAAAACTAAATCATATTTATAATACCATTGTTACTATGTACGAAAATGTTTTAGTAAATGAAGTACATTTCGAAGCAAATTTAAACATCCGGACTTGTCAGCAATTGCACTGAGCGATTTCTTAGTAGAACTGTTGGTTGAGCGTAAACATAGCTTAAAAGCATAGTCATAAAGCACTTTCACTTCTATACAATTTTTTAGAGTGCTATTAAACACATTTCACGCATTTAATATTTTAACTCATTTTATTTCTTTCAAAATATAATCAGTAGGAGAAATTAAGAGTTCCCCATTCAGCCAGTACTAGGCAAAATAACTAAGGCAAAATAAATACGTTTATGCTGCGCATTTAAACTTATCACATTAATGAATTCTTGAATTTTGAACGCAAACAGATAACAAATTTCGCCCTTTATTTATCTTTTTTTTGTCACTTAATAACATGATGTTCTGCCATGTATGAATTGGTCCAAGCTCAACCGTTTACGGAAGTTCTTCTTCAAAGATTTTTCTTAAAAAGTAGAAAAAGTTCCGGCGGGGTTTCGTTGATTTCCGCAAGCCCTACCCATACTTACGACTAATCACCAGCTACCAGACCATCCGCTGAATACCAATCAGCGATTGGTATGCTGGTCATGCCACGTTATCGGTTACAAGTTCTCGACGCATGGTTTCGTGACACCAGCATTTTAGGCGCCCGGTGAACTTTGACCAGCCCAGAAAAACGCCTTTTTGAGGAGGCAATGACTCTCTCGGTTCCGACTCGATGGACAGGTATCGAAATAAGACGATTCTCACACCATTCCCTGACACAGATAGCGCATTTCACAACTTGAGACACATACGGCGGTCGTCGTGCCGAAAGTGATAGTTCCAACATCTCCCATTCCACACAGGCAGCCTATGTTGTCGATCCCACTTTATCCAATCATGTCCCAGCGGTTCGGGATCCACTTTAAGCTGTAGGTTCCTCCATTTTTTCTCGCTCAGTCTCCTGCTTATCCCAGTACAGTTCTACCATCAACCAAAGCAACCAGCCTGGCAGAGTGCCAAGAAAAATTCATTCATGTTCAAGGGAGGAACTGCTGGTATAAGGAGTGGGCCGTTTTCGTTCTCGGTCTAGTTCGTTTAGCATACCTGATTTCTTGCGAATTATGTGCCAGCTTATAACTTTGGTTGCTTTCAACAAACAGCGAAGCAAACACTCTTTTTCGCGTACCAAATACACGCACCTGCAAAACGAATTTCCCTAAAACTCGAATGGATTCGCTCTTTTCTGCCATGCGCAGAAGCGTCGAAATATCAAACTTCCGTGGCCGAACTGTATACGTGACCAAGGTAGTCAGTCGTTGGGTTACAACCAAAGCAGTACAATAATCAATGTCTATCCCAGCGCGTCTCTGAGTCGTCTTCCAGCAAGACAAGTCCGCCAGTATTGATCCCGAAGAGTGAACTGAACTGCTCTAAAAATCCTTCGTATGCAAAAACTTCGTAAAAAAACAACATTTTTTAAATTTCAACAGTTGAAATGATGACGCAAAACATTCCAAAATGCCTAGTGATCTGTAAGTAGATTTGGATTTAATTTGTAAACAGAAAGCAGGATTGAAACAAAAACTGGTTGTCACCATATAAAGAGACACTGCTTTCATTTGAATATCTCTGTAAATAATTTGAATTTGTTCCAATTATGTACATGACTTGGATATGTTTCGTGTATTTTTTGAATATTTTTCTATATTATTTGAATATTTTTCATTCATTTCTTTCTTTTAGATATTTCTGATGCATTTTATTCTAGTTGGATATCACGAAAATTGTCACGTCACTAGACAATTTCTGTGTAATTTATGCCTTTTACGTTTAGCACAAAATAATTCAAAATGATATTTCGTATAAGAAAGAGTCATTTTGTCAATGAGGTAGTGTTTAGATTCAAAATTAAAAATATTATACGGTGACTCCATGAGAAGTGAGTGCCCTATCAAAGTGTCTTATTCCAGCTTTCGTTCTTAATTACAGCGTAACACCTAAATAATGAAGCAAATGCATACAGAAGGAATGTACTCTATATTACTGATTGAAAGTTTGGCAAAAAATTGACGTTTTCATTATTTTAAATAATGTTTTCGATTTGTGCGCCAACTCTTCCGGCTTTAGCTTACATGGCTTCCATAGAAAATTGCAATTGATGGAGGTTAATTATTGAAGATAACAGGTTGTTAATGATTAGCTTCGGGCAAACCGTAGCTGCCCAAAAGCAGACTTATAGATTCACCAAAAGTGATAAACTTTCAACTAGTAGCACATTGCTATTTTAATCAAGATACTTATACTTTATCACCGACTTAATTACAGATTTAACAAGTAAACAAGAAGTTCCGTCTAGAACTATACGAGTATACTTTTCCGTATACACCAAATTTTAATTTACAATCGTGCTCTCTCTCTCTTTCTTATTTATCTTTCGCTCTTAATTGCTTTTTTTATGCCTGTTTCAACCATACATATTCATTCATTCGTTCATTCATTCCTTCACTTACTCATTTATTATTTATTCACCCATTTATTTATTTTGTTACGCATTCACTCATTAATTCATTCATTTATTTACTCATTCATTCAGAAATATCCTTAAATATCCCGATCAAAAAAATTTCACAGGAAAATAGACTCGTTTAGTGCTGTTTAAAGTTCGTATGTGTACATGTTCTACGTCATAACATCTTTCCGATAAAGTTTGTTCCAAGAAAATCCGTCTGTCAGATCAGATTTATATAGGATAAAAATTTCCCCGTAGCCACTAATGTTAATTTTTTTTTTACTGTTCAAAATTGAACAAAATTTGTGCAAATAAAAAAAAAATACGCCGGGAGCTTCTGCCAATAAGCTTGTTCATAAAAACTTGGATCTTATGCCCAGAGTTTACATAATTTGTTTCATTTTCCGCCATATTAATCTTTTTTGAACTGCTCAAATTGAACGAAAAATTGTTCGAATAAAAAGAAAATATGGAAATGACTTGTCCTCACCGAACGACAGACACACATTTTCCCCATCTCAAAACCCTACTTTCATTTTTATTTTGTAATATTCATTTTAAGTACTTCACTTATTTTTTGACTTTTCTTTATTGTTAACGATATTTTTACAATACATTAAGCCTTCTTTCATAGTTTAATTGTTTTTTTTTTAACTTTTACGGAAACGTAAGCTAAAAGGAGAAATATTTTACCATTGTTACTAATTTGAACATTGAACTAATTTTTCATTGAAATAAATTGTTGCTCATAATATTAAATAAATTGACAATTTACTTCTTTGTTTATTTTATCAGAGTTACAAATGAATATAGCAAGCAGCAATGGAGATTCTATACTAATTTCGCCTTTGAATTGGTGAAATTTTCTAGCTAAGTTTTATCGCATTTTAAAGCTGATTCTTTGCATTTTCATAACTGTTAACGAAAAATGTTCCCTTATGGCTTACTCTTTACTGAGATAGTGATCATTGATCAATTTTAGGTTGAATGCTATCTCTTTGGAGCTTTTTTTTTTTTAATTGGAGATGAGAATCTTGCGTTTGCAAATATTGTCACCAGAAAACTAGTTACAGACAGAGTCCGGACAGTAGACATACTGACTCTTTGGATATAAAAAACAAATTGCTGTATTGCTCGCTTACGACTCTGGTCTCTTAAATTTAAAGAAAGGTTGAAAGATTGCCTCAGAGCAATATACTAGCGATGGATATAATCAAGAAATATTCATGGAAGTACTTGAGAATTTCATTCAATTATGAAATCCCTCGGCACATGAGATTCACTCGATTGCTGAACGTTCGATTATTATCAGAATGTGTAGATCTCCGATCACTTGATTATGAAAATCTCTCCATTATGCTTCGATTCATCTAGTAATTTTATGTGCGATATAAAGTCAATTGCGTCATATTGCGTGAGGCGTGCACGAGATTTCGTGAGGTTCTGGTGAAATTCAGATATTCCATAAGAAATTAGTCTAACATCCTTCAAAATTTTTGAAAAGAATGCAAGATATCCGCAGAAAACGACTGCTCCTTTTAATTCCAAAATAGTGTGTCAATATTTTGCAATTTTTTGCTTTAATAACATTGCAGAATTTATACAAACATTTTGAAAATGTTTACTTAAACCCCAGGGAATTTTTCTTCTAAGAACAATAATTTGTTACCATGCATTTAATGCCTCCTATAAAAAATAATATCTTGCTTTGGGAGCCTTAAAATTTTTACGTGTGAAGGTCACGAAAAAGATTCTCAGAAACTGCCAAAGAAAGTGTGCCGGGGGGGGGGGGGGGAGTCTTCTTCGTACATAAGTTTCTCTTGGCCACGGTCCGGTAGACGAATTAATTAGCACTACTGCTGTCCATCGAAACGGCGAGAATAGCAAAAGATTCAGTCGGTAACAGACCCTGCCTCTTCAAAGGAGTATTATTGTTCTCAAAAAGAAGGGGGCTTCTGTTCGAAAGACTCGTGAGAAAAGAACGCGTGATGGCAGCAAACGGGAAGAGCAGAAGTCTCCGATGAAGCTACTTAAAACGATGACGCACTGTAAGGACAAAGCGATAGGTCTCGCATGCGAACTATAACAATACATCGGAAACTTTTTAGGATGCCACTGAAGTCCTCTTTGAAGGGAGAAAAAATGTGACAGCAGTTCTAATTAAATAAAACTGTTGAACAATTTTTATTTACCAACTTTATTTTATGTGTCACCTGCTGAAGTAAAGAGCGTGCAATTTTTAAAAACAATATAATCATAATTGAACTTTATTAATAGACGTGGTAGTAATGTGTATTACCTAACTGCAGTTTAATATAATACTGTATTATTATTTTTAAAATGTCAGTGTTTGAACAGCATAAGGTTAATGTTAAAGCACATGCGGTTTAGAGAAAACTTTATTGCGTTTCAATTGCTAACTTAAGAAACTCTTCCCAATTGTCTTTTTTGTGATAGGATTACTATGAAGGTTTATTTTAATACATGAATGAAGTATAATGATAATGAATTAACTAATTGTAGTTGAGCTAAAATGTAGCTTAAAAGAGTATATTTATAGCAGAAACCTCCTATTGTATTATGACCCATGTTTGTCATGGCTCAGCCAAATATTTGGTTTGCCAAACGGCAAACAAAATACGTTTTATTAAAAAAAAAAAAAACTTGACTTTGAGCATCAAAATTCTCAAAGTGCTAATGACATCTGCCGAAAGTGGTGCTACTTGAAAGAAGGGATTCCGATTTCCAAGGATTGCACTAGATCTGCAAAGGTTAGTGACCATACGCAGCCCCGTTAAAAAAAACGCTTTGCATTTTAAGGAAAGTGCGCAGAATAAGTAGGAGAAGATGGGACACAGAGAAGGTTCCATTTAAATCTATGGCTATTCAACTCTTCTAGTTCATATGAAATCCCACGGATATTTCTAAAACTGAATTAAAAGCAGTTTAATAAATGAAAAAAAACATTTTAATAACAAAGAAACGTTAAAGATGGTAAGTATGTGATTGTAAAATTTGCTGTAATAAAGAAAGTTGTCTATATGTATGATTGGCTGTTCTAATAAATAAATGTATTCGCGGAAAAGTTAAATCATTTTGTAATTCCGGTAAGAGTAGATGAATCCATTATTGATGTAAAGGATATCACAACCACAAGGGCAGACCAGTACTTCCTGATTGAAGTATGTCCACAGGGATTTCGAAAAAGACTCTTTCAAATATGTCTTTTAATATTTCACTGTCGAATTTTAACATCAGTGTATTTCAACTTGTTTTCACTTTATAAAACTTTCTTAGTTGCTTTTGATTTCCTGTTTATTTTGATTTCCTTAAAGTTTATTTTATGAAAATGTTTCATTGTGTTCTTTAAACTAAACCTAAACCATTGTAAAAGATTTGCAAAAAAAAAAAAAAAAACAACGAATTAATAAACAAATGGTAATCTATCCTGATTCATAGTTCACTTTCTTTATCTCAGCTTTTCATCTCATTCATAATAATTAGTGCTCCAATACTGTTCAACATTGAACAGAAAATAGTTCAACTTTAAAAGTAAAATGTTTAAAAGAAGTGTTCTCGGAGAAATCTTTAGAACGCAAATAAGGTTCAAATCGGACACTCCCCTTAAAAGCTATTAGAGGGGGAGGGAGCAGACAGACGATCCGATGGAACGACGGACCGACAGACACATTTTGCCCATCTCAAAATCCTTCTTTCAACTTTTTAAATTTTCAATCTTTATTTAATTGTTTCATTTATTTTCGATTTCTTTTCGTTTTTAATAATATTTTTAAGCTACATTAAGCCTTCTTTCCTACTTTTTTCCTTTTTAGCCTACTTTCCTGTGAAAGTAAAAAAAAATGTATGAAAGACAGTGGTGTAGTCGAGGGGGGGGGGGGACGCAGGGTGACGGCGTGCCCTTACCATTTCATTTGAATATAAGCGTCCCCCCAAATTTTTTACATTTTAACATAAGAGTCCACCTACTTTTGATTTCAACTGCTTATCTTCGTATATAAAAGCGTCCCCCAAGTTTTTTTTCAGGACTACACCACTGATGAAAGAAGACTTATTGTATTGTAAAAATATCATTAAAAATAAAGCCCCCCAATAACTTTTAAAGGAATAGTCCGATTCGAAAGATTTTTTTTTCATTCGAAAAATCTCGTCGAGGACAGTTGATTTCCATATTTCACTTTTTGATTTGAGCAATTTTTTTTAGTTCAATTTGAACCACTAAAAAATTGCAACCTTAGCGCCTATGGGAAAATATGAGGCAAATTAAACAAACCACGGAGATAAGATCCAATTTCGTTTGAACAAGCTTATGCGAAGGAGCTCTCGACGTGAAATAGTCTTTGATTTGAACAAGTTTTGTTCAATTTTGAATAGTTTAAAAAAAAAAAAAATAACATTACTAAGGGGAAATTTCAACCCTGTATAAATCCTGACCTATCAGACAGATTCCCTTGTACTAAAATTTATCGGAAGACGTAGAACATGTTCAGATATTATGCTCATCCAGAACTAAACGAGCCTATTATCCCACGAAATTTTTTGATCTGGATTTTTAAGGTTATTTCTGAATGAGCGAATGAATACATAAATAAGTGGAAGAATGAATGAATAAATGAGTGAGCAAAGGAATGAATAAATAAATACATGAACGGAATAAATGAATGAGTAAATGAATGAATGAACGAACGAATGAATGAGTGAATGAATGAATGAACGAATGAATGAATGAGTGAATGAATGAATGAACGAATAAATGAATGAGTGAATGAATGAATGAACGAATAAATGCATGAGTGAATGAATGAATGAACGAATAAATGAATGAGTGAATGAATGAATATCTATGAGCCGTTGAAAAAGTATTTCTGAAGTAATTAAGAATTAAAGCTAAACGGAGATAGAGAGAGATAGCTACATTATATACTTAATGTTGGTGTATACGGGAATGTAGGCTCGTATACACCAACCTAGACGAAACTTCTTGTTTTTGTTTTACTTTCACTGCAAAATAGGCTGAAATGAGAATGAAGTTTGAAGTCTGCAGGACAATTTCTTTATTTATTTTTTTTTGTTTCGGTTTTCTTTTTTTTTTCTTTTCTTTTCCCTTTTTTTTTTATTTTGGCGTGCCGGCAAATTTCGATTTGCATTTTTAAAATGTTGTAAATATAATTTTGTAAAAAAAAAACTCTGCGTTTGATGATGAGCAGAGCAGAAAGAAATCGAAGTGCGTAGGATGATTCCTATATTTGTTGCAAAAATTTGTAGACAGTACACAAAATACTGCGTATATTTTTGCGTTTTAAATATATTTTGTTAAAATCTTGAACTGCTGTATGTAGCCAAAATTCCGCCCCACTTTTCGACATATGAAGGAAGTATCGTACGTACTTTTGAATGTGAACTTTGTGACAAATCCCCCTGCATCCACTCATGTCATCAAAAACAGAATATAAATAAAAAAATCTTTTAAAAAATGTACAAGTTTTGATTAATAAAAAACACTTGGCCAAAATTTCTACGCATTTGCGGCAAGTCAAGAAATTGTCCAATTTTTTTTCTGTGCACTTTTTGCCATCAATGGCACATACATATATATGCTTCTAATGACATATATATATGCTTCACGTGGCTTTCAGTTAGAAATTACCAGTTAAAAAATATCGTCTGAAATAACAGAATTCAATGGTATCCGCGTCTTCAGTATTCTTATTTCATCCAGAATTCAATTTTTTTTTTTTTTTCAAATTGATACAGTCTACATGCCACTAAATAAGAATGAACAGAAATGTTCTATGTGGAAACATCTGTCAACGAGCTGGGGGGAGGGGGGGAGGGAGTATAAACGAAGACGACACGCGGCCCGTGAGGAATTCAAACAATGGATTCGAACACGCAGATGGGGGGAAACGTGGCAGGAAAGCCGTCCGTTGCACGTTCTTACGACACTCGCATCGCATCTTCTCCCCTTTTTCTACAATCACGTGACTTGCCTGCTACATCCCAACACTTGATTGCAATATGGATTCAAATCTCAAGGCGCCCTAAGTAATAAATAAAATTATTTGAATTGACCAGCTTTTAGTGGACTAATTATTAAAGTATTTTAAGGCTTTCGTCTAAATTACATCACTGTGCGGTTTACTATGTTTCGGGAAAAATACGAGTGGAAAAGAGGACAGCAAAGGGAATTTGATTTCATAAAAAGAGAAATATTTAAGATGAAATATTCATATTTTCAATCCGAAATGAGTAACTTAAACTGTTAAATATGAGCAAAAAATATCCCCAAATGAAAATATTTTAATTAGTTTGAATTCTATGGTTGTGAAAAATACAACACATTGTTCGTAATCATAGTTTTTATTTCATTTTTCTGACATAAATGGATGAATAAAGTTGAATAATTGTCAGTTACGTACATGTTTTTTTTTCGTCAAGGGGGAATAGAATGATAATAATCATAGTGAGCGGTAAGGACATCACCAAAAATAAAAAAGATGAAATTATGGTTTATGACTGTATAACTCTGCCCCGATGTTCGTATAATATACGAGTAGCTAATCTAAATGAAAACCTATCAGAAGATAGTTCTCACCAATTACGTTGCGGCCGGAGAAAAGGAAATACTACTTAATCAAAGTCTACACTTATGATGATTTTATTTTATTGTATCAAATACAATACAGTAAACTCCCGATTATCCGCGGAATAGGGTGGCGCGATGACCACGGATAAGCGAATTTCGCGGATAATCCGCAAAATAGCAGAAAAATGACAAACATCAACACACAAACGCATTTAAACTATTTTTAAGAATCATAATATAATAGTACGTACTTACATAGAGTTGTGACAACTGGACAAACCGCATATCCGTCTATTGTGCAGGTTTCGGTGATCTGCACTAAGACTCCTAGATATAGGTCCTAATCTGCGCAATTATGAAGGGGTAGAGGGGGAAGGGGATTGAAAGAAAAGAGATTCATATTCGTTGATCATGAAAGAAAAACGCGTGTTGTGTTTATTTTTCTACATTCTGTAAATCATCCCGAAAAAAAAATAAAAAAATCGTGAAAGGCCGCGCGGATAATCGGGAGTTTACTGTACCTTTATATTTCTTTCTGCATACATTTGGTATATGGGTAAGTAATAAGGAATTGCACTTAAATCCGGCGCTTAATTTTCAAGGAAGCGGATCTTGAGTACTTTTTTTCCGTTTCATGTGAAGTTTTACATATTAGACGGAATTCAGACTATTTACGTATAAAAATAATTCTGAAGACTATAGAGGTCTTGCACTTTTTTTGTTGGAAATTAAGACCTGTTTACAACTAATATTAAAATGATTCGAGCTTTTTTGCAGTTATAAAACATCTAATGAAATTTTTGTGATTTTTGTTCTAGGAAAGTGAACATAATAGCAACAATATAATGAACAAGTACTTATATTCATAAAGAATTAAAATATTTTGATTGGAAGTCCTTGAAATTGAGAAATAGAAGCATGGTGTTCATGATTTACTTAACAACGCACCGAATTTGTTTCCCAAAATTTTGTCAATCTAAATAAAAAATACCTTAAAATGTAATACGTAATTTAAGGATAATATCGTCGGCGTTCTGGGTAAAATAATAATAATAATAAAACCGATGGACTACTGCAGTGAATTTAGAAATTACAGTTCGTTATTTGGTGATGTGAGCCAAGGACACAATTTAAAAATGCAACAGTAAACCCATTGTAGAAGTAAGGGTCTGTGAAATTATTTTTACTATTTTTCGTAGAGGATCGAAATTTTAAATTCACATTATCGCAAATCTGGAGCTTTGAGTTTTGGACTTATTAGTTAGTGGCTTTTGCCTGAACAACGATTTTTAGGAAATGATTCGCACAGAATCCGCCGGAATACAGCGGTTTTTACTTGAAATTGGACGATGTAATCAGTTGCATTTAAATCTTATATGAAAAGAAATAAAAATAAGAATGAAATTTATTCATTTAAGGAAAAGAAGCATAGGAGAAATGAGTAATCTTCTTGTGTGCTCTGATTGTGGAGGCTCGGGTAAAGATCTCTTGTGATAAGTCTTCGCGCGTAACACCTGGATAAATTTGACGTTCTCAATCAGTAGCAAAAGCACTTGAAATTGTTTCCAATTTTTACTTTGTCGAAGATGCGGCGTAAACAGTTTGTTTAGTCCATTTATATATCTAAAAATGGATAAACTGAGAGAGATTGTGAAGATTTTTTTTTCTTTAATTTATTTTGAGCTTGCAAATGATGTCTGTAAGCTTTTACTTGGGAGCTTAAAAGTTGAATATGTTTTCTTTTCAGATCTATACTTTTAAATGACTTATTAAAAAATGTAATTCACAAATTAACTGATAAATATATCCATTTATTATGAATAAAGAAAAGTAAAAAATGACATCAGACTATTCCTTAATTAATTCATTTCTTGATAGGTTTGAACAGCATGTCTTAGTTTAGGTTTAAAGGATTTTGGTTATTTATTTCATTTAAATTCACTCTGAAGAAAATCTGGCATTCTTGAATCTATTTTTAATCATGATTTTTTTAAATATATTTACAGTAATGCAATAACAATTTCAAATGACTTAAGGGAACACAATTTTTCCAGTGTTGTAACAGATCATGATCAGGATGTACAACAACAATGAAAATTTAGTGGTTCAAATATATATAAAATAGTAAGCAGGAGAAAAAAATTATATATGTTAGAACTCAGCATATCAACGCTTTTGAGTAAAAAGAAAAAAGAAACAATCACTTGTTTGTCCATTTGTTTAAAAATAAAACAAATTTAAAATGCATCAAAAATGAATCATTTTTAACTTTGATGTAACTGAACACCAGAAATAATGACAACTACACATCAAAATTTTTTACATTAACGAATTTTTTTCACAGCGAATTTATCCAAATTTGAAAAGTGGAAATTTCGCCCCACTACTGCAGAAATGATGAAAATATTGTACTTTATTCAGTAGCACCTCTAGCATGGATGTCATCTAGAAAAAAAATGGTGTAACCTTACAGCAAATTACATTTATATTCAGTTATGATACGTTGTAAAATTGCATAATTTAAAGCACATGTATTTTTCAAAAGCTCTTTTGCCTCAATTTAGGACTCCCCCCCCCCCCCCCAACACTCCGCAAAAGGGTGTCACCCTGGCGGACCGCTCCCCTTTAATGACGCTACTGGTTTATCCAAATGTACTGACAGTGCACAAATATTTAAGGGGACTTGGCACCTTTCAAATGCAGAAAATGGCTGAAAATAACGATTTTTCAATTTTTGCTTAAAATGTGGTTTGACTCTCCTAGTATATCTGAGCGAAGTTTTGAAGCGATACAACCAATATAAAGGTAATAATAATTTAACTTTGTGCATGTAAACTGTAATAGAAATAAAATGTCACGTTAATTTATTTTCTTGCGTTTTAATGCTCATTTGTGCTTAAATTAACGTGAAATTTTATTTCTATTACAATATAAATGTAGTTAAGAAGTAAGAGAACCCAAATATTTCTGATGTTTTAGTAGGATTTTGTATTCTTTAAACTTCGTTTTCTCGGTTTGTGTGTTTTCGCCATATTGTAGTACTTAAGATGCTAAAACTTCTACATATATTCATGTAGCAACTTGAGATTTTTTGTGTGTGTTCGGTATGATGTGCTTGATAAAATTAGGGATGGAATTTGCGATATATTTTCAAAAAAAATTTGAAAAATGAAAAATGCAACAAAAGTTGTTTTTTTTTTTTCTGTGTTCTACCATCGATGTAACTTTAAAAACTTTTTTCTCAAAAACTAATTAATTAATAGCAAAACGCATCCCTAAAATTGTAAACCATACTGTAATAAGTACTTTAAAAAAATTTGGTGAAAAAAAAGTCAAGAAATAAAAAAGAAGAAGGAAATTTAAAATTGTTAAATAATTTTTAAAAAATTAAATTTTAAAATTTTCTGTTAGTTGAATTTTGATTTTTCATGTGAACATCATTTTGTTGAACAATAGCACATCATAACATACAAATGAAATAGGTAAAAGTTCTTAAAGTAAAATTATTGTCAAAAGGTGCCGAGTCTCCTTAACCTTCTAAAGATAATTAATTACATTCTGTTAAATAATTCAGATTTGTTAAACTAGTTTCGGAAGCTATTTCCAGTAGCAACAATGACATAATTATCACGGGTAGAACATATTTTTACTGCATACAGTAGAACTAATTCCTAAAAATTGATTCAAAATATAATCCATTACAGCTAAGCGGTTGCGGTTTTAATCACGCATATGGCGTTTTCCCTAAAAAAAAAAAGAAAAAAGAGCAAGGGGGGGGGGGGAGTGGAGCTTTACCTTCTCTTCCCTCCCCTCCTCTTTCGCCGACCACGTGACTTTGCCGGCTGTGGCGGGGGAAGAGCGGGAAAAAAAGAGCGAGAAGTAACCATCCCTCTCCGCTGCTGCCTCAACCGACAGGTGAGTGTGGAAGTTTACCTCTCTTCCTCTCTCGGTCCTCTCGGCAGTCGATCGCACGTGCCCGGATCGTTCGCATCTCGCTGTCGCTGCTCCGCTCCTGTTGACATAAGGGGTTGTAGGAACGATAGATTTGTATTTATACGTTTCTCATATCGGTGGTGATGCGGTAGAGGATGAGCGAAGGCCCTTCCCATTGCATAGTATGAAGAGAGGATACTTAGAAATCAGCCTCATCGTCCTGCTGTTGGACTGTTTTTGCGAGAACCAGGTAAGTGGAATTTTTGTTTACGTTTGGATTCTTAGAGCGTGCTCGGATAGGTTCGGTGAAAGGCAGCGAAACCTTTTAAGTTTTGTTTCTTAATTAATTTTTGTGGGATAATTTAAAGGTAAGCGATTCGTCTCGTATAAACAATATACTCGACGATGCAAATAATAAGAGGGAGTATGTCTTATCATTCTTTTAAAATGTTCATGTTTTAAGTCACCATATTGTATCCAATTGACTGAGTAAGAGGAAAGGTTTACTTATTCATTTATTGTGCTCCTTTTTCCAATGAAATGAAAAAAGTCATTTTTCTTTGCTTTAAATTCGTTTGAATTTTATTATGAGTTGTTGGCAAATGGCATATTTAAAATGTAACAATTTTTCTTTTTAATTCTTCAATTGAAACTAAGCTTCCTGACCTAAAGTTTTATCATCTTCTGAAACTTTAAACTAAATAAAACTCTAACATTTAAACTTTTTAAAAATAAATGAATAAATCCATGTATATAGTATGTAGACAGATCAAATAATTTTGTGAAATTTATTTGTATCCTCAAAACAAATTTCGCTGCCCATTGTTTGAAATTCAAAGGTAAAATTCTAAAATATTCCATTGTGCTTTTTACCAATAATAGCCTCCGTTTTCTACAACAAACCTAAAAGCCAATGTTGATTTGAAAAATTCGAAAGAAAGGAAAATAATATATCCAATAGTTCAACTTTTTAGTTTTCCCTGCATTGTTTATACATAATTACAAAATGTAAATCCTAAGTGCATAAAGGAGAAACACACAAATCAGTTAGTTTTGAAAGACATGCTACAGTTAAAAGATTTGAATTTCCTTTTTTCTTCTAGTAAAATATGTAAAGTGAAAATATTCATTGTCCTTTTTTTCTCTTCCTGAACTATTCAGAAAGAAATCGTGCTCTTTATAACTATAAAGAGCACGATTTTAATTAAATGAACTGTTTATTTGCTAACAATAAGGAAAATTACCGATCCTCCTATGAATTTAATGTTTCTTATTAGATAAAATTTGTGTGGAATTACTTATGAATAAATCCGCTCATCAGGGAAATACTTGTACCAGAAGATAGTTATTCTCTATGCTAAAAAAACGAAACAAAGCGTAAGATAGTCTAAATTCGCAAAACGTTCTTTGTTCCTTTTTAAGTTTCATTGAATTAAACTACTTGCTCTAAATCCATTTAATTATATATTTAACCAATGTTTCAGAAAAGTAGACATTCTATTTCAATTTAATGATTGAAATCAAATTCATATTTCTTTTGTCGTAACCATTCTTCAAAGTTGAAACTAAGCAAAGAGCATGTCTGCCTTGATACCATCATTGATGCTTTTGGCAGCATATTGCATTATTAATTAAATCTGATGCTTTACAGTGCAAACTGTTTTAATCAACTGGAAAATATTGTAAAAAAGCTGTCTCTATGCAGGTAATTAAAACTAAATGCTTAACTTTTACTGTAAATGTAGATTTCGAGAAGAACAATTTAAAATAATAACATCCAAATTAAATAAATTTGCAAGTAAAATGTTTAAAATGTTGGGTATCCATTAATATTTAGAAACGGCGTTTTGTAGTAGTAAATAATCATAAAAGTAATGGTAATAAAATAATAATAAAATTAATAAATAAACAAAAATCACAAAGTTGCATCATACTGATCTATTTTCTAGCTATCTAAATTCAAGTTAAATAAAATATTTGTAAACAAGTTCTTCGGAATGAATAATTAATCATTATAATAACCAATTAGATGATAGATTTAGAGGTATTTTTACTTGTGGTTTTCCTTTTACACTTCATTTTTTCGTTCCATACAGAATAAATAGGATCCTAAAAATAAATTGAGAACCTTCATTAATCAAGACCTTGGCTGTAAATAATTCAGGGTAAAGTGAGATTTTGACGAATTTGATAATTTTTAGAACATATAATATAGTGAACAAAAACATTAAACATAAGTATTTTTTTCATTCGAGGATGAAAATAATACCAAGGGTGCAGAAAAAGGTTTGCTATTTATAGCAAGGGAACTTCTCATACTCTAATGTTTTACCTCAGAAAGTCTTCTAAAGATATAATTAACAGGTCTTTCCAATCCTAGTGAAGTCAGAATTGCAAGAATATTACATACACGTGCTTGCGTTTTCTGTTTAATTTTGATATCTTGAATACTTTTTCTTTTTTTCCTGTTGTCTTGGTAAAAAGTCTTTCCCCCCACCTCTCATTGATTAATATATTTCTAACTCTTCTCCCATTGAACTAATTCCTAAAAATTGATTCAAAATATAATCCATTCTAGCTAAGCAGAAAAAGAGGTTTGTTCTTAACCCTCAAACACCCGTATAGGGTCAGGTGGGAGAACGTGGTCATAAATTTCCCGTTTTTCAACTTTCGCCGACAATAAATATAAGAACTTGTTCAAAACCTTCAGATTTCTTGCTCGATATTTTATATATTACAATATTAAAGAACAGATTGCATTACAATCAGGGCAAAAAAAAAAAAGAGTAAAATCATTTTATAACGCTTTCTTTCTGGGACATATTTATAATAACTTTACCCTATGCAAATTAAGTCTTGCTCTACCTCATAGATGAACCTTAAAAAGTTTTAGAAGATCGGTGCCTGTTATGCCTAATATTATGACCACTTTACCTTATCTTACTTAAACTACTGTAAAATAATATATAGACTAAATCTATTTTCACGGTTAGTTAGGAAGTATTTTAAAGATCTGTGTAAAGCTTCGTGCCCCGTCCATTAGATGCAAATTCTTTTTTAAAAAAAGGCAGAGAGAAGTTAAAAGAGCTGTTTCAATTTCACAGCGTGGCATAAACAAACAAATTGAGTTTTCTTTACCTAAAGAGTTGCCATTAAAATGATTTTTAATGTAAAATTTACTTATTAAAAGCTAAAATAAAAACATTACACCAACTCTTTTATTTATTTCAAAGCTATACCATTTTATTTTCTGTATGACCACTTTACCCCACCTGACCCCTAAGTTTAGTTGCAATTTGTGTTTTAATAACATAGAGTTTCTCAGTCGAAGTTTTTATAAAGTAGTTTGATAGCCGCATTATGATGACAAAACTTAAATGCAAAATGATTAAAAATTCTTTCACTACGAAACAACCAAATAAAATTTTACCTGATGGTCATGTTCATTCCTTTTTATCTACGATTATTCTACATATTCATTCATGGTACATTGTTCATACCTAACTGTGTCAATGTAATCTGACAAAAAATAAGTTTCTCATTACGCTGTAAAGGAAAATCTTGAAAGCTTACGGTGAACAGTACTGGCATCCATGTTGCCAGTACTATTTACTGTAAAGCATTATTTTTAGTTAAGGTAGAAAAATATATTTTTTTCGTACATTTTACGGTAATTTTTACAGTAAAAAGTACTAGCAACATGGATGCCAGTAGTTTTTACCGTAAGTTCACTAGAATTTTTTTATCATACAGTGAGTATCGTTTATACGATGTCGAATGGATTATCGGAAATCGCCGTACAAACGATAACGCCGTATAATCGATTTACCATTCTGGCTAAATCCAAGAATTGGGACCATACTCAAACATCGTATAAATGTCAACTCCGTATAAACGGTGCTCTACTGTATATGGTTGTTATGAAAGAGAAGGTAAGCATCGGACCCCTGCAGCATCTGCCGAAAGCGAACCAAAACATTCCCGTTGCAAGAACCTGGCGCTTACTTTCTTCCATCCGACAAACAAGCGGCCATCAGAAAGGTGAATCGCCCCCTCCGTTGGATGGCCTTCCTCGGGAACAGACCCCGCTACGGTGTATACATACAAAGGGAGAGAAGGTCTTTTGCGGTCAGAGCCTCCCCCTACGGAGTTCAGGGATCTTATTTTTGGCGGGGGAGTGCGAAAGAGAAACCGTTCTTTTCCACCCACCTGGTCTTCTCTGACCTTTAATGGAATCTTTGAAAAGGAAGAATTATAAGAGGAAAGTTATTGAACTAACAGAAAACCACGTCCTGTTATTCTGAGCTATCTCAGAAAAGGTCAACGCTATATTTATGCTCAGTCGATGAAAGGCGGATCGTTTCGTTTTCGTCGCAGATGGAATATTTCGCCGTTTTTTAATTTCTTTTCCATATAGTTCTCTTTCCCTCCAAGATGAAAGTTATTTTCAGCTGCTCGAATAAATATTGAGAGATAGGATTTTTTTTTTTTTTTTTGCGTATGTGTTAGATAGCTTCCAATGATATCTAGGATACCTTGATAAATTCATTTATATATTCATTTATTTTCAAGTAATAGTTGAGATTTACCGATAGTGTTTCCATCAAAGTTAGAGAGAGAAGAGAGGATAAAAAGAAAAATACTTTCTAATATTTCAAGAGGAGAAAAGAAAATGACAAAACGGATTATGTCGGGTCCTCTTAAATTTTTGTATTTTAAAATTTTCCCTTACAAGAATGCTTTTTCTTACATTGGTTCCATTTATAATTTTATTTTTATCTTGGTGATGATAAACTCTAAAATGAATACAAGGCTTCAAAAGGAATGTGAGCTATCCCTGATCATAAAACAAAGATATAACTTTGTACAAGTATTTTGGCGCAAATAAGTTTTAGCTTTATAAGAAAGAACCTACGATGAGGTTTTGATACATAAGAACATTTCGGAAGGAGGGGGGGGGAGGGGGGGGGGGCAGCCAGCCTGAGAGCAGTTAATCGTTTTCACTCATATTCTGTTGCTTATTTTTATGCAAACTTTTCAAACTTAAAAATCACGCAATTACAAAAATAAATAAATGAATAATTTGTTAACACAAGTAATTTCAATTACTAATTTATGCTATTGAATTTACTGCTCTTAAAAGAGAAAAAACAATCAATTACATTTTCTTTCTTCTAAAAAGGTGGGAAATACAATTGATATTTTAAAGACAGTTTTATCATTTGTTACATAACATATATATATATATATATATATATATTTTTTTGGATCAGTACAACGATTTTAAGGAAACTATCCTAGTATACAATGTATGACAAAAATCTGTTGAAAAAAAAAAAAAATAAACAGAAAGGAAACAAACTAAGCCCTGACTTAATTCTGGTAAAATTGTATTTAAACTAGGTGAATTCAATGAGTTATAGAAGATGAATTTCTAAAACGAAAAGTTCAATTTAAAGAAAAGGGAAGGAAGGAAGATAAAAGTAAAAATCTTCAATGTACATTTATTTGCAGACGAATTAATTAGATAAATGTTCTCTAGAACATAAAGGGGAAAAAGCTGATAATCATAGGAGTCGGACTTAATTTTTAATCTCTATATCGCACATCACCTAGCATAAAGGAATTGATCTACAAATATTGAGTACTGCAACGAGCGCAATGAAGACTCCGACAATGAAAATTCGTGTAACAGCATTTTAAAATGAAGTCCACGCTTTGAATTGTCGAAAAGAAATAGGTTAAAAAAGCACATTTCATAAAGAAGGAGAGAAAAAAAATCGTCTTCGATTGTTCCACGCGCGGAGTACATATGCCTTCTCTAACGGTCCATACGTCACGGGATCGCATTCACAATTGGAAAAATCCCTTTTCTTTAACGGAATGAAAACGGGGGTGAAAGTATGGAGAAAAAATAAGAAAGGCATACAATCCTAATCCCGCGCAGACGCTCTCCACCAACAAAACCCCTGATTTTTCGTCTTTTCTGCCAGAAAACAGAACCCCCTCTCCGGGAGAAAGGAAAACGTTCTTTTCCACCCACCTGGCAAAAGCCCCCGACTGTCGCGGGGGTTCAGAGAGGCCCCGGACACCTTTCGCTTTTTTTTCCCTACGGGGCAGATGCGGCGACAGATGCCGAGTTAAGTAGGCTGCCCGGGTTGCGTTAACTACCCCATGAGCCATTGTTCATTCCCTCGCCGGTTTAAGCAGATTTTAAAATTCCACTTCCCACCCCCTTTTTTTTTGCAAAATTTTAAAAGGAAAACGTTTCAATTTTTTCATATTAGGGAAAATTTTGGATTCCATAAAACTTGATACCTAGATACTACGTTAGAAATGCTTAAAGAAAAAAGAAATCACTGGCCCTTCGAAGTATTATAGTAAACATGTACTGTTCCGCTCAAAAGGTGACAGGTCCATTTGAAGTTTAAGATGAAATGCAGTTTTACATAAAGTGAATACCATTTTTATGACATCTTATTTGTTTTTTCGTGAAGTTTACTAAATAGATTTAATTTAATATTTGAAATAAACTGATCTTGCATCCAAGGAAAAATCAACACATACAAACGAAATGAGTAAAAAGATAAATATCACAAAAATAGCTCAATTAACGGCGGTTGACCATTGATACGGACTACAGAGTTTCATTTCGTCGAGGTTCGAACTGGATCTCTCCGGTTTTTACTAACCTCGGACCAGCGGTCCACCATTGATTTTGAAAGCTGCATACATTTGTGTGCATTTCTTTCTTTTGCTAAAATGAACTGTTGCTAATTTTCCTGTAGAGTATTTTCAAAATCTAGTTTTGAAATTATGCTAATTTTGAAATCTCGGTACTGGGTAAGATTTAAAAAAAAAAAAAAATCTTACAGTAGAGATTATTTCTTATTGGCTAGCTAGTTACTTTATAATTTATACTTACTCCACAAATGTCATTTACCACATTTGTACACTAAGTCACAGATATTGTCCTTAATACTTTAATTTTATAAGCTTCTTTTTCCCCGTTTCTGTTTATAAAAGTGGCTTACGTTAATTGTTCTCGAATTTTTTTAAAAGCGTGACTCTTTTTTCCAGGAAACAATCAATGTAAATGATTATGTAAGTCAAAATTAATGCATAATTTTCTAATTTGTTTTAGCAATGTTAAGGTAAGCGATTCACATTTTTTTCGCAAAACAATTTTTACTCTTTTCGGTCCGAGGGGTATTCTGGAACGCAGAATAACAATTTGAAAACGGTGCTGTTATTCATTTCGGTACTCTGCAATAAAGCATATTCTCGCCATTGAAACCTAGAGAAACATCCACGAAAAAAGGACAGCCCGAAGATGCCATTCCAGAACGGTATTCCCTTGTATTTCTGTAAGGGTATAACAAGACCGCGAAAATCTATGAAGCGGGAACGAAATACAATGCAACAAATTTCTATTATTGCGACGACGGTAACCGTAACTGCATCCTCCTCCTTTTCTCGGGGCTGGGGAGGGGGTCCGCGCGCGTGTACCTTTCTCTTTCAAGGAGGGCAGATGCCCCGCTCGGGAAAAGGGGTGCACGGGGGGTGTCAACAGATGCCGGCACGCGCGTTCTCTCCCGCATCCTCTGTGATGCGGGGAGTTAGGGTTAGCGGGGGCAGCTGGAACCCTCTTTTCTTGCATTTTTTAGCCAAAAAGTACCGTTTCCTATTTTAGAATGAAGGAAACGAACGTTCCATGAGGAATGAGGTTGAGAAACAGACGTCTGTCGGGGGGGGGGGGGGGGGGGTTAGAAGGCTTATGTGTTAACCGAAACGTAAGGTACTACGTTGTTAATGCATACTCCCCTCCCCCCTTCCTCCGTGTGCGTGATGCTCGCGAGGAAGTGTGAAACCGAAAGAGTTTGAGAACAGCATGAAAGAAGTTTGAGACTTCCCGAACGAGTTTAAGTTGGTAAAATTTTAAAGTTAATCTGAGCTACAGGTTTAATCTATCGTTGCCCATTTGTGAGCTGGTGATTTTACAGACTAATGGTCACGTGCAAGCATTTTCTGAAAAATTGCTCTGCATTTATACATATGCTATTAATATAATAGAAATTACTTATTTAACATAATTTGCAGAGTCCTTTGCTCAAGCTGTACAAATCAACTCACCCGTTTAAAATTGCGATAGTGGCGGACCAATTTATCATTTTTTTTTTTCTTTTTTTGTTTTTACTGTTAAGAATTGTTTAAAAAATTAAAGCTTCCTTCCATTATGTAGTTATAATTCTTCGTCTCCTTTTTTTTTTCTTCTGAGCAGCAGTTATTTACTATCACATATGCGAAACGTATTTCTGTGTTGTTATAGGGCCTTAATTTTAATACAGACGCAATATCTGTTGTTGAAAATTTTAAAAATATCTTTACTTCTGTCGACGCGTCCTAACTTTTCAAATGACATTTCTATGTACATTTCTAAGCACTTACAGTACCTTACAAAAACACTTTTTAGAAATTCGTTGAGAAAATGGTTCACGGACGTTTTCTAATTTTGTATGTATTTACTTATGTAATTGATTTTCCACATCGAGAAGGCATTAATGACAAGCATTATTGCGCATTTTAATCCTTGCTATCAAACTGTAAGCTTTATTGAGATCAAAACGTCCAAGAATTGAATCGAACTACCATTGTGGTTACAGTTACAGAAGTAATACATTGCAGTTACAGAAACGAATAGAATATCTTCCGGTCGTAATCTGGGTCATCAAAAGCCAAAGGCCCCCGTAGCTTAAAATACCTTTACTCCTTCTTCACTCTCTCTCTCTTTTTTCAAATAAGAATTTATACAAACTGTTCTACGTCCTGATTCCCAACTCTATGACACATATATATGTATCCATATTAAATCGAATGGAACTTAGAACCAGCGAAGGAGAAAAACCCTTTTTTTTCGTTTTGAACACAAATAAAAATATGTTAACAGAATTTTCATCGATGTCCTCACTTATTTTCTGGCGGTATTTGATTCGCTCAAACATTTCTTCGTAACAAGTAAAACTGAAGAAAAATGTCAAAAGTCATTTTTTCTCTAACAAAATGGACGAATGTGATGCCAGAACTTCTCTTGAATTATTGTCGATGCATATTGCCTCTCTGTTAATATCTGAATAGTTTCTTATATCACAAGTTAGAACCTTCACATAGCTGTTTTTGTCTTCTGAGGAAAACTTTGTTTCTTAATTGAATAAACCAACTAGATAAATTAAAGACCCTTTTCGCATAAAATTATTTCAGCCAAGACCAAGGAATCCGCTGCAGGATAGAGGAGCTTTATACTTTTTTTGTTTTGAATTGGAAGTAACTTTTTCGAATTACATTCCTAAGTTTCTGACGCCATCTTCATTGTGGATCCTTTATGAAACATTTAATGTCACGAAGATACTAGTTGATAAGGCATAATCGAGAGCCATACATGACACTGGATGCTGAAAAGCACTCGAGAGGCCCATTCGATTGTTGATCATTCGAAGATGAAATATAACTTGATTCACTCAATTGCTGATCATTCGATTATCAGAATCTGCGATTATTCGATTATGCACACCTTCCGATTACGCCCATCAGTAGAAGATACCAGTCGAAGACCGTAGAAAATGACTTGTTGTCGAATTAAAGAGCTTTGTAGATGTCAACGTTTTGGGAAGACCTTGCTAATGTATTCATGGCGGACGTGTAAATATGCCAGTGGGTCTAGGTGCCAAGTACCACGCCCCCCGGGGTGATCATCCCACGAGGTACCTCTTCCTGGAGTACTTCCACTCGGCCACTTCAAACGGACAAAGTCGTCGACCCCCTTTTCCCATTGTGTTCGGGGTTGGGACCCGGGTCACGTCCACTCGAGACCCCTTTAATGGTTACTCTAAGCAGGGTTAATTGTGCATGACAAGTGATTCCAATGCCTCTGGAGCCAAGATCACCTTTTAATCGGATGCACCGTGACTGGGATTTAAAATTGGCGGTTGTTGCACATTCACTTAATAATGACATCAGACTCGAAACTCCGTCCAAGACCTTTTCCGTGTTCCAAAAGACCCCTAATCATCTAAATTATCACCCAATACCATCGAGGAATTTCTTTTTAACTATCAACCATTATACTAAGCTCTTTCTCTTAACAGGTTTAAGCAGTATGCGACGGTGAAAATTTCCCATTAGGTAGATACATGCCGTAGGGTTAATAATTTACTGTTAAAAAGTTCTAATGAAAATTTCAGACAAAGGTTTGAGAAGATGTAAAATTTTCATTTTGGTGCAGAGCAACTATTTGAGATTAAAAACAGAGAGAGAGAGAAATCGGGAAAGAAAAATGTAAAGGCCATTAAAAAGAGAAGCTAACTGCAGCTCCAGAAATACCCACTCCCCACAAATACCATATTTCTCTAGACTAAAGAAAGTATTACGTGTAGTTTCAAAACTTTTTTTCTTTCTTTCTTTCTCTTTTTAAATGCTAGCTCGTTTAAAATAAAGAGTAGAAGAAAAGTAAACCTTTCATGCATTTTCAGTGTTGTTGTTGCTAATTTCTGTAACTTCTCTCTCTTTAGCACTCAATTATTTACTCCCTTACCTCTCTATATCTGCCAATCAGCAACCAGACACTGAAAACTGCAAATTCATCATAAAAATTTTAAAACAGCATCTCAGGGGGATAAAACATTTAATTAAAGATCCATTGTAACTTCTTATTTTTTCCCTCCCCAGAACTTAAAATTGTTTCTTATTATTTTATTTTTTTATTTTTATCGGTTTGTCCATAATTCGTTATTTGGACATGATGGAGAAAGGCGAACGTCCATATTTCGAAGCAACAGAGATTTTAGTGTTGATGGAAGAATTGTTGTCAATTCCGTTCGCTTGATTTCTGATGCTGCTCTTGTTGAGGGAAAATGAGTTATTGCACGTGAATGAGAGAAGAGGAGGACGGGGTTGCCCAGAATGCCGATGAAGGAAATCTTCCTTCACGTTTACGGAGGAAGGCAAGGGGTGCGGCGTTTGGAGGAGGAAGGTGAAGATGGCGTACCTTGCCCAAATAGGCTGTTGCGTTCAACTGTCTGAAGGTTGGAAAAAGGTAGCAAGGGATAGCAAATACGATTTTTTGGAAGTACCAAGCTAAGAGTAAGCTGAAATGCAGTAGTTTTCGAATACCAATACCGTATGTGTTTACACTTGGTACTTATACATACACATTTTCAGTTGTAATAAATGATTGAAAAAATATAGAGATAAAGTTGCAATATTTATTCAATATAAAAATGTGACAAAATTATGAAATCTTAAGAATTATTTAAATTGAAATAACATTTTTCTTTTAAGGCTTGTTAAATGTTTTTTGCTTCATATTGCTTGCTAGATTTCAATATGAGGTTAGCATTTTGCCGATTACAAGGTAATACATACTGCTGATTCTTCTTCCACTGCGAAATAATAAATAGGTTGCTTCTAAAAGCATAAATATTATAAATGTAAACAAGCCCGTTTAAAATATAGGAACTACATTATTGCTTTTCCCACCGAACTCCTAAGAAAAAGTTAATCACTCTGGGATGTTTGTAACGAGACTTTGGCACTGTGTTGGAATTCTTTAGCTCACTAACGTTTTGTTACAGTGCATAGTAATATCGTTCGAAGCAGTTTGTATACCAATCAACAGATGTTTCTTGTGATATAAATGAATAAGCTGACAATAGCTGTCTTATTTTGAAGTCAGTTGGTAGAAATACGCTAGCATAAAACATCGCTTTTTGTTCAGTAGAATTTCCATTCTGCTAACTGTTACTGGACGCGCTTGTTACTGACGTAAATACATTTTTTAAAGCGGTTAGTTACTGAGTGCATCTATTACAACGCCTATATGATTCTTGCACATAATCCAACGGGAAAATTCCGCTCTTTTTTAAAATTGTTGTGGAGGGGTAAAGTGGTGTTGTATTCGTTTCAGGCTGAAACCTTTCATTTTGTAATGCGTGACGAAACTCGCGGCTGTTTATGAACAGGAATCAACAACAGCGCCATTTTTTCATGGGAATCAAAGGGTTGTTTCTGAAAGGATGCTGCTGACGCGGATTGCTGACCGATAAGAAGTGTAGAGGAAGCGATTTCGGTTTCTCAAGAAATACCCACAGGAGCGAAAACATAGTCTCTTTTCGACCATGGCAAGAGTCATACGCACATAAAAAAAAATAATGAAATAGCTATTAGGCTGTGAGAATGTCATCTTCTTGAAATCGCAGAAGATTTGGGATGCTTATTTATTGGCTCATTTCAAATACGTTCCCCTTTCCGATTAAATTCAGGTCCAAATCATGTTTTCAGTCTAGCATGAATTTCAAGAGTACATAACACAACTTGTTGAATTCCTTTCTCAAAAGACATCGAGAAAGCTAGCGTATTCGCCATGAAACGATCTGTGTCTGTTTTATAATATTAAAAAGAAAAAAGAAAAAATCGATCTACGAAATGCAGGAAAACAGTAAAAAAGTATGCTGAGATTTTATGTCATAGAAGTTGTGAGTTGTATTTAACTTTCGAATAAAAGTCATTAAGAAATACAAGGTGACAGAAATATAAAATAAATATTGCATTTTGGGAGAATGCAATTTTATATTTGAATTTCCTTCATAATTTTCTAAGATATGTATCGGATAATCGTTTGTTATATGCACCATGCATATTATGGTTTTATCCTTTGTCCTTTGAAATTACACGTGCTATCATGAACACTTATTACTTCTATTTCTAAGTGCAGTTAAAAATTATTGACGAAACTTCCGATATTTGGTAGCATTTAAGTTTTCTCTTAAAAAAAAAATAATAATAAAGCTTGGAGATTCTATTCATATGAAAAGTTTTACTTCCAATAAATATTGTGCGCTGGTGACTTAAAGCTATGACGATGATGACGAAAAGATATATATTCCTGATTGCGAAAGGTAATATTGAATGTTTGATTTAACTGTATAATATTTTTGTTTGGATTTGAGAATTTTTTGCCTCTTCATTGAGTGATTTATTTAAAGGCTAATTAATGACACACATGCAGAAATCTGAAAAGTTCTAGAAATATTCTTAACGAATATGGTGGCTTTGATATTTTTTTATCGATTGGATTTCCAGATTCGCTCTCTCTCTGAGCAGATGTTACTTGCAAGTATATCGCAAAGAAACCTTTGATAAAACCTCCACACTCCAGGCTAGATAAGAACGAAGCAGTTGAAGTTGGTTTCTTCCTGAAAAATAAAATTATTATCACACTGAAAACGATATTAACTCTTAGGGAAAATGTTATCTCGAGCAACACCTGCCTTCAGTTGTTAGTTGAATCAACAACTTGAGAAAAGAACTGTTCCGTGATGGCGTTCATTTACTTATGTTTGGGACAAGTCAAAATTGAAGAAAAAATACCATTTAGCTCTGATGGAACCACCAATCACTTGTGGTTGGGGCAGTTTCATTATAAACTCAATTTTTTTCATCTTTAATAAAGTCATTTTCCTGTGAAAGGATGAAAGGGAAAATGAAATTTTCCCTTTTCATCCTTTCTCATAAACTGAACATGACTCAATATCACTGTCTATATTCTCAACTCTGCCAGTACAATAAATTATTGTCTTCTTCGTGAAAAACTTAAAAAGCATAAAATCATTCACTCCTATTTTTGGACCCTTCGTCAATTAATTAGTTTCGTATGAAGATTTACTACCATTATGAGTAAGATGTAAATCAAAAGAATTTTGATTCATCATCAGATAATTCATTCACTTTTTTCAGTTTTTTTCTCCTTAACTTCAGGGTTGTTTTCATCTGATTAGCTATTAACAATAATAAAAGGTAAAGAAGAATGATTTCAGGGTGCATAACCTTTTCGGGTAATTATTCTATGGTATTCCAGAAGAAGCTCATATTCTAAACGTAGAGATTGTGACAAAAATTGTAAAAGAAAAATGAAATAAATAAAATAAACATGCATGAAATAAAAAAAATATTAAAACAAAACATTAAATAATGTAACACATAATAATGTTTTGATCTAATATTTATTTAACATTTGGGAATTTTATGATTCAAACTTAAAAAACAATTTTTCGGTATTTCGACGGCACGTTGAAAAGCAAACTCGGTTTCGGAAAAATCACCCGAATTTCAAATATAGCTGGGTTTTTTTTCTATTTCTCATTTGCTACTTTTCTTACTGCTGTTGTCACGTGGATGAAATACGGTGTCACACTCCAAGGAGCCTGGAAAACGTCCCTCGATGCCTCAAAGATGTTATGCAGTAGAAATATCTGCAGGAGATGATAAAGAAAGAAATACTGCGCTACTGTCTTGATACGATACCTCATTGCTTGAAAATTTATGGAGGAGCGGCTGTTCTTGACAACTGACTATTGTGTGCACACGAGGCAGAAATATTTTCTTTCTTCAATCTTCTGTGATCAGAAAATAAAACAGACAATAATTTTTGTCTGAGAATTCATATGGAATTCAAAAACTCTTTTACATAATAGAGCAGAGTGTCAGTGTAGCCGTCCGCTAAAAACATCAAATTGCGCAGAATTGTTTTCTTTTTGAAGGAAAAGGTGAATATAAAGAGGTAGTTGAGCACTTTTAGGCCGTTACTGTCAGCATTTACATTTATTGTTCATTCATGCAATTACAGTTTTATGTAAATGATTTGGATATGGTGTCTGAAAAAAATGTCGCACTATTTTTGAAAAGTAAACACGTTGGTAAGTCAAAAATCATCTACACTTTTCGTTCTACAACTTTATAAAACAAAGATAGGTGTACAACAGATACATTACTTTTCGAAATAGTCTCCCCCTTAAGTAATGTAATTGTTATAGCGAGCCACAAACTTCCGTGTGCCTTCCTGGTAGAAGGTTTTCTGTTTGTCGTGAAGTCACTTTTGCACCGCATCCCGAACGTCGATATCTGCTTTGGCAAAACAATGACCTCTCAAAGCTTTCTTTAGTGGTCCAAAAAGATAAAAGTCCGAGGGAGCTAGATCTAAGATTTAGGGAGGGTGTTCCAGGGTCTCAATGCTCAACTTTTTGATTTTTATTTGGTGTTACGGACAATGCTTTCTGTAGTAGGCATTTATGAGACCCATCATACCCAAGAACTACAATTTGCGTAAATTTAACAGCACAGGAGATGCAACTGTAAAATATAGTCATCGCGATGTATTCTTCCACGCTTTTGCATGGTATTTTATTTTGTAATACTTGTGTTACTGGAAGAATCATGGGTTATGGGCAAAATAATTAATATTTAAAGAACATACTCGATAATCTGTTTTCACTTTTAGGTCCAAAATATTTGTGATACGTTTCAACAACTTATTGTGACTGCATCGTGCCCCAAAAAATATTTCTAAATTACCAATATCACAAAGATTTTACCACAAAGATTTTTAATTTTGCTGGTATAACAATTAGTATTCATGTATTACAACGGTTAGAACAACACAATGTCGACAATACTTTAACACTGTAGTTTCAGTAACCTTCAGACGAAGCTATTTTACATTTTGAACCACATTTTGTCGTTCTACAAAGTAGTTTCACAATATCTTCTGAACAACGCCATCACCATAAAGCAATTCAAGCATACGTGGGGTTTTCGTGAGACTTACCTTTATACAAGAAAATCTTCAGACACTCGTTCTGAAAGCCAACACAACAAGTATTTTAAAAGAAAAGAATATTGCTTCAGGCAGAACGCATTGAAACGATCATCGCTTCTTGTAGTCCATGCCCCAAACTTTTGCCTTCCGTCTATAGGCCTTGGCAATGTGTCGGCAAAGTGGCTACAATAGCTCTTACCTGAACTCAATTATGTCATCCATTAGTCCAGCCAATCAACCCTGAGGCGGCAGCCTTTCAACTCACCCTTCAACTGTCGAGAACTGTTTGTATTTGCTTTCTTTAAATATTCTGAAAGCTCGCACAAGATTTAATCATGGCCATTGTAAATAGCTCCTGTTTAATGACACTGGCTATGTGTACGCTTTTCCGTTTCCTCCTGACATTGTGCGCTGGAAGTAGACCATTAACATGACAGCCTGGAGCGTCCCGATTTACCTGGGAACGCGATGCCACCAGGAGATCACAAAAAGGTGCCTCAACAAACTGGATGAAGTTGACTTTTATGACCACTCAATCCATTAAAGTAATGGGCTCTGCATCTAAAAAAGAAAGCGAACTTTCGCTATCATTCTTTGCCCTTGAGCTGACTGAATGCTTTCTGTCCTACTTATTCGTGCAGTAGGCCAAGTAGGCTATCAGGTACATTCGATTCGGGTTTTACCTATTTAGATTTCAATACCACTAATTATTAACAATATGGTTACACTTTGATTTATAAAGATAACAACCTTTATTGAGCTAATTTTATGTATTTTATCCAAAAAGTAATATAAAGTTAGTTTGTTACTCTTACGTAAGTATATTGGTTTCCTGCTGCATGAACTGGTAGATTAAATGATGAGATTTTACTACATAAATATTCAATTTTATGTTGAATTTTTCCGTGTGGCTAGCCATAATGCTTAGTTTTAAGCTCAAATCAGTATATAAATTTTTAAGTTACATCAAATTAACAAAATATGCAGCTTTATTTCTTAACTTTTTGGATTACTCGGTGGTGTTTTTAAAAAGTGGAAAGAAATATATTGAATTTGCGATTCAGCCTTTCTCGAAAAAACATTTTAGAATACAAGAATACAATCAACTGAATTTGAAAGTGTAATGTTCTTGCACTCATTTACCAGTGCGATGACAATAACTTGAAACATAAAGTAATATGTAAATAGGTGTTTTTTATGTTTGTCGCAATTTTATTCCTCATTTACTCCTTTAATTTTGGTGCTTATACCGACCTTGAGAAGTATCTATTCTTCACTTAGTTTGTCATGATTTATAAAATGGCAGTTCTAGAACTGAAATGCCACAGGCAGGGAAACATGGGATATTTCCATCTTATCTTTGTCTCTTGGTAGATGCATGAATGGCGATTGCATGTTTGAATGCAGGATGGCCAAATTCAAATGAAGGGCTCATCAGCATAAAAAACTAGCGGCGCCTTGCCTAGCGTAAGCTTCAAACCTAAGGTGTCGTGCCGACAGGTGACCTTCGCGTCACATCATGGTCACAACTCACCCCTTCTTTAGCGTTTAATGCTACAGTAAAAGTTACATTCCCCCCTATCAGAAAAAAAAACCTTCAACTAAAAACAATCATAATAGCCATCGATTACTGCTAGGCAAAGACAAGAAAACTAACGGCCCGTGTTGACAGTAATCACGCATACATATACTTGCCACACACAACGGGGCCCTGTGTCTGAGGGGCCCCAAGCAGGCGTCCTGTCACGAAAAAGGGCCATGCAAATGAAGTGCTCCCGTTGGCAGGAATGCACGAGCGTGTCGATCTGTAAATGAGGCATCAAATCACGAATTGAATATGTTCAACTCTATTCTGCTTAAATGTGCTGTCTTCCCCTTGCCACTTAATTGCATTATCATTATTTCTCGATCAGTGGTTGGCGTGCTAGAAAAGCTGTTTCTGCTGGAACCTTGAGCAAGTTTACATAAACCTTCCTCTTTAATCTGCAATTTATTTGTTGTACGAGGTTTCTTCCACCAGATTCGTCAGTAGCCAGCGTGTTCTTCGCTTCCTTTTCTCGTTCCAGCGAATCTGTTTCACTTGTTCTTAATCCTGCTCACCCTTACACTGTCGACTGGTTTTCAATAATGACGCTAACCGTCTGTAGGGATTTCCTACAAATTAATTCTTGAATATTCACCTAATGCTATTTGTTTGAAATTGCACAAGACATAAATTCAAAATGTATAAAAAGACTCGTTATTGCATGAATCGCTATCATCGTTCCAACTTTTCTCGTAAAATGTTTTGTAAGCCTATATCCTATTTCACATTATAAGAAATATTTTTAAAAAGGGTAAGCTTACGAAAGATTTTAAGGTTCAAAAAATATATATAGCATAAAAATTTCTTATTAATAATTTGTACCGTCAACCGCGCTGACTTTTCCAATTGCCATATCCGGTGTGAATTTCCCCAGTTTCAAATATTAGTTCGTATCATTTCTGAAGCTTGGCAACTTCACCGCGAAAGGTTGCTGGTTGTATTGGATGAAAGGTTTATCCTTTCCGTTTGTTATCAGGTTAGTTTTGTCAGAAATTATACAAACTAACATTTGAAAAGTGGGCAAAGTCACCCCAGCTGTCGGCACAATGTTTCATAGTCGTTTAAATTTAGAGAAAAGTAATTTAGCAGTACGATATATGAATAGCTCACACCATAGTGCTAGTGCTTAAGAGCAAAGGTGTGCATTTCTTGGTTGGGGGCTAAAATCGACTACTTGTCTGTAACTATGAAAAATGCTTATCACAACTATCCGATTCGTAGCTTATTTTGAGCATGAAACTGTTTTGCTCTGATTGCGTATATTCCCTTAAAACCTTTTAAAAGTATCTAACCAAACTATTGTTAATGAGACACTAAATAATATATCTTCTTTCTTCAAGATTATTTGCTAAAACATTCGAAATTTGGTAGAATTTTACGAAGATAAAAAATATGTCATGGGAATTGAGCAAAAATACTTTGCTTGCACGAAATACTTTTTTGGGTCTAATGACTTGGGTGGGAACTCAAAATTTTCAGGATCAGCTATTGTTGCGTTGAAATTAGGACGAAGTGGTACACAACAGATGGAGTCCGGACGAACCCTTTGGTAGAAGATGATGGGAAAAAAGGGGTCCGCTTGTATCAGCGACACGCAGGGCTGAGCCAACTGTTACCCAGTCACGAATTACTTTACGGTTACAATTTTCTCTTGTTCTGCCAGACAGTTAAATATGCTTTCTCGTTAAACAACACAAATTTTGACTTCATTCATCAAATTTAATTTATCATTTTTTAGTGAAATTTTGTGCTTTTTGACAAAATAATGGCAAAAAAAAGTACGGAATTTCGGCAGAAAATGAGATCGATCAAAGTCATTGGAGTTCTTATTTCCTGTTTTGTGAAATTGTAGTTCCATTTTTCTCGTTTCGGCAGCTTCTCAAAACTCTCCTTTACCTTACCACAACCTCAAAATGAATCGTTGAGATTTTTCTTCATAGAGCTAATGCTAAAAATTAACTCCTTTAAGCAGCCAGCTTTACGCAACTTCGTCCTGAAACTTTATCTGTATAGTATAGACCAGAAATAATATAGCTTCTTTTTCAATTTGCAATGATGTTCTTAATTCAATTACTTAGATTGCAAAGATTGCACAAAATTGTCTGTTTTTAAATGGCTCTAAAAAATTTACTTACAGAATTATTTTCTTCCTGGCTTATACTACCATGCTAAGCGTAAATGTGGAACCTGCAGATGAACTCAAAATGAGAAATTGATTATCAAAATTTTACAACTCCAGATACTTGATTCAGATAGCACTTTTTCAAAAAATGTTTTCTAAATATTTCTTATTCACATATGACCACAAAGTATTTCATTTAAGCAAAATAGCTGACAAAGAACTACCTGGTGGTAATAACTCAATTTTATTTAAAAGTGCAGCTACGACTTTTTAGCTTTGTATAGCAATATAGGCGTTGGTGTTATATAACAGTAAAATTAAGAATAACAGATTTTTTTTTTATCAATGAAGATTCATGATTGTTTTTGATATTTATTTCTAAACTTTGCAGTCAAATTAAACAAAAAGAAATCATAACAGTTGATTAATATTTATCTTGAATAATCTTCCCATATTTTTTGTATAAGGAAAAATAATATTTACTCTAAGTATAAAATTATAAAGTAATGAAAATAAGAATTTTGAAATCTGCAGTTTTGTTTCACTGATTTTTTTTTTCTTTAATGTAGATTGCAAATGTGTTTTGAGCAATCCAAAATATATTATGTAGTGCAGCTATTTTGTTTAGAAAATTTTACTTTTTTGTATTATTAAAAGTAAGATATTTTCTTCCAAGTGCTTGAAAATGAGTCAATGAAAAAAAGAACCATCACTCGTTCCTTCCTCGTTTTTTATGCCAACAGACAGTTAAAAAAAAATCGTAAGCAACGGTAGCAGCAGACCGTAGCTAGTCGCACGTCGATAATAGAGCTCTTTAGATGATCCCGACCCACGATTTCATGCCCCATCGAACAGCAAGAGACTTTTTTTCTATGCTCCATTCTTTCACAACGTTCTTTTTCTTCGACTGTTATATTTTTTTGCTCCATGTCATTGCAGTCAAGTTAATAATAAGGAAGAACCTCAATGACCATCGACAACGTTAGATACAGGTTTAGCCTATTAACACAGTGAAAGGCTTCCTCGTGTAATTATTATGCTGCCTGTGTTGTTAAAAATTAGGTTTTCTTTTAAAAACGTCTATTGATTTCATGTGATTTTAGTGACTGTCGGGCTTTTGTTAATTACCCTGTAATACAGTGTTTCCAAACGTTTTAGGGCCACCATATTTTCTGTGTTTGGTGACTCAAACTAGTTTTTGTAATATTAAAAAGATGAATTGAAAATAGTAGAAGACTTAACATTTTATTGAAATCTTACACTCCGAAAGCCTTGTGCAATGATTTATCTAGTGATTATAGTTGTACTTCTCAATAGATTTTTTTTTTTTTTTTTTTGAGAAGACTTATTTGTTTCAATTTTATTACGAAATTCGAAACATGTTCAACCGTAGGTACTGAAAGTCTAATCCTTTCTGTCCAAAAGTTTTCCATAATTATAAAAAAAAACCACTCTCATCTGGTGTAGAGATTGCAAGCTCAACTATTTTAGAAATTTGGTTCATGAAGTAATGTAATAAATTCAAAATTTAGAAAGTTTTTTATCGGACATCAGGTTCTCAAAATCCCAGACATTTTGAAACCTCAGACAGGATCCAGGACAGCACTAAAACTCCAAGACCGTCCGGGGTAATCGCCGGACGATCCTGGAACTATTTAATGGTAATTTTATTTCATAATCTCTTTTCGATTCAATTTATTCATAATATTTATTTTGATTTTTTTATTGTGAATATCAATACTTTCTTCCTTAAAAGTAAATTTCACTTGATGCATTAAGTGTTTTCACCAAATTCAATTAGTTTTCCACAAAAAGAGATTCTTGCACAGGAGAAAAAAAAAAACATGGAATAACTTCTGATTTATTTTTTATTTTTCGACTAAGCGAAAATTCTATTTTTTTTCGATTTAAATATCTTTATTGGAATATTAATGAATGCAGCAGTGAATTCATTAATATGTTAATCACGTTAATCGTTGGCAGAACAGTAAAAAGAAGATCGACGTTGAGCTTCACTTTAAATTCAAATCACAATTCTGTAAGCATGTACAAGTTAAGTTTTTATGCTGTACTTTGTTACCTTATTAGCTACAATGTTAAAGTATTTTTCTCTCCACAGGTGGCAATGGCCCGCCACGCCCACCCCTCCTGCCTGCGCTGCCCAGTAGGCTACGGGGTCTCCCGCCCCTGTTCGCGTGCCCGAGGTACCGAGTGTGAGCCGTGTCCGGCGGGTCGCAGTTACTCTTCGCATGCCTCGGCGCATCGCCCATGCTACCCCTGTTCCAGATGTGGAACGGGGCTGTACGTGGCTCACCCCTGCACACCAGAGAAAGACACTGTCTGTGATTCCTGCCACACCTACAGGGGCCCCCACAATGCAGACTTCTTCGAGAGGTGCATCCAGCCACTCCAGCATCACAATCACACAGGTGAACATTTTTCTTCTTTATGTACAGAAGGGATTTCGAAGCCAAGCCGTAACCAGAAGTTACTTCTGGGGAGGGCTTCCTTCATTTCCACCCCCCACCCCCCATCTTCAAAATGCTACAAACCATTTTGCGTCCCGATTTCCATCGTCATCCTAAACTACTATGGACGCTATCCATTTTAAACAAAATGGAAATTGTGTGAAATTTAAATGTGATGCAAAAGAGGAGGTGGGACAAAGAATAGAAAAAATTCTAAGTGTAAAAGGAAACCTCTGTGACGCAATGCCGAGAAAAATGAACCCATTGGGAAAGTCGGCAGTATAAAGCTTTGTAGGAATAGCTTTTACTGCAATTTGTGAGTTAAGAAGTCATGCAATTAATTTATTTCATTCTTTACGGTGGTAATCAAGATAATAGAAAAAGCTTTTAAATTAAAAATTTACATTAATATAATGTATATATTTATTCTTTTTTTTAATTTTTATTTTGATTTGTGGAACTTTGAAAGAGACGCAGTATAACACAAGGTTCTGCAGAGACCAGTTTGAAGACCCTGACCTATCTAGGTGGAAAAAAAAAACCCACCAAGGAGATAAATAAATTCATAGTTGTAAAATTGTTGCTCCCTAAATTAAGATCAGCCCTTCCTTCTCTTAAAAAATTCTGTACCAGCTACCTATCGATTTTCGTCATTCTTGCGTCGTCTGTTTGTCGCGAATGTAGTAAATATTAAGTGAGGCGTGCAGAGGGCTCGTTGGAGTGTGGGGGATTCAACGAAGGATTCCTATCTAGGGAACCGTAACCGTTACAGCCAGCAGGCTAATCGGGCTCATCATTCGCCTAGTCTCAGGCACTCCACACTTACGTATTCCGATCGCGCAGGCGGGCCATGTGAACGAACCGACAAGGTTCAAAAAACTGTGGAACCACCTCCCGAAGTTGCGAAAATACCCCCGGGAGCCTGCTTCTTCCGACTGATGTATACACATGCTCCAGTAATACAGCTGAGCTATCGACATTTTAAAATTTGAGTTTAATAAACAATATAAAATTTCTGTTTAGCCGAACATGTTTAGAAGTACTCAAATCAATGCAATCAAATTTAATGTTTGGAAGGTTTCGTTCGACATCGCAATGAAGAACGACATAAAATATCGCCAATCTTAATACAATTTTTGGCTACTCAGAATTAGAATTTTACGATCCCCGTTAAACGTTAACCTAACCAGTGCATAAGTAAGACAATAACAACATAACATAAATAAGTACTAATTACTGAAAGTGAAAACATTTGAAGAGCCGCGAAGGAGAACGATCATAGTTACAAATCTTTAAATTCTCAGAATTACGTTTTAAAGTTTCAACTTCCTGATTTTTATCATTTTTGCTCTTCAGAAGCAAAGCGTCATCAATGGATGGGTCGTCTGTATATTTTTTGCCGAAATGGTATCGCATATGCATTCTATCGATAATAAGCTAATGAAGAAATCTGTATTTTAGACATCGGTTTTGGTTCAAAAACCTATGCTGTATTTTGAAAAGTAACTATCTATTTGAAATTACAGGCATAATATTAATCGATGATTAAATAAGATTTGAATCTTCAAAGGACAAAAAAAAAAAAAAAGGCGGGGGGGGGGGGGGGATTTCTTAAAAAAAAAAAAAAAAAACTTTTCATTTAAAAAAATTAATAACGGAAAAAGGGCCTACGTTTGATGCATTATTATTTACAAATCGCTCACCAGCGAAAATAGTGCTTGGCATATCTAAAGTAAAGAAAAGAAAAGAAACAGTATTGGGAAAATCAAGGTCTTAAGTTGCAGCAAGTTTAATTGACTTAGTAGGTAACTATAATACATCTATAAAGAAAAAAGTATGATATGATATGTTATGAGTACTGCTTAGAACACTTAAATGTAAAGAGATATGATTTTATTTATTTATTTATTTTTTTTAAAGTTTGTTTCTTTAATTGTCATTCTATTAACTGATATTTTTCAATCCATTTCTGTCACTTCAGAACTCAAAATCAAAAAAGCAAGGTGTAAAATGGCTTAAAGGATGCTGATTCTGAATATTTATTATCCATCACCATTCTGAATGCATCCCTGATTGGAGATTACTTCTTAGACAATAAACAGACATGCACCAGACACACGAGAGGCAAATCAGACGTTTAAATGGATAAAAAGTAAAAATTTTACAGGTCGCTGATCTTGGAAAGAATAGGAACGGGTTTAGTTTAGTTCTGTTAAGTGTCTATAGTCGAAAATAAAACATAAAACCATTTTTCTTGTTAGGTATGTCATCATTCTAGGATACTTGATGATTAAAAAAAGGGATATTTTTGACTTCATTTTAGAATATAACTGCACTGCATATTGAATTGCATCATATTGCCAATCGCACGAAATTTTCCTTTTCCTTTCAATACTATTTAACGGCTTTATCTATTTTACGATTAATTATAATATTTGATACCAAGCACTATAAGGGTTAAATTTATGGTTAAAATATGTTTCATTAGATTTGTATTAAAGATTTAAAACCGTTAATTAGACTTCAGAATAACAAGAAAAAAGTAGAAGTTTTGACAATCATTAATTGAAACAATTTGTTTAATGCTAAAAATAAATACTACACAATGTTCTTTTAGTATCTTTAGAAAATATCCTTCCTGATCGGAGCTACGGCCATTTTTTATTTCTTACAAATTCTTCTGAAAATGAAATGTAAAATTTTGATAAAATGAAGAAGTGCGAAAAATGAAACCCCAAGACGAAGAATAAATTGGTTTTAAGGAATAAAATTTTTGCAAATAATTTGTTTTGGTAACGTTCAAAGCCACTATAATAACAATAATAATAATATAATTACACGTTAATTTAAAGCACAAAAAATTAACGTGTAATTATATTATTATTATTGTTTACTTGCACAAAGTTAAATTATTTTTATCCACTATAATAACGTTTATTGGAAAGTTCAAGGCCACAGGACAAAGCATGCGTGAGAAGAGTCAGTTCAAATATGAAATGGTGGTCAATTAATAACAAAACTAGTCGCCATAATTTTGAATGCAAGCATGTTAAAGGGCATTCATTGTGCAATACAGGTGCCATATGCCATTCTATGGCGCGGGGGGGGGGGGGGTGTCGTTCCGTGCCTTTTGCACCTGATTAATTGTCGTACAATAATGTTTTGTAGAGAAATTTATTGATCATGAGAATATGTTGACATTTTGGAGACCATGTTTAGTTATAGCTGCGGTGTTGTGACAAACATTATCTTATTGGAAGATGCTTCTGGAATAGTGCTCAAGAATCGCGGCACAACCTGTTGAAACAAATTAAATCTCTTGAAGGAAATTCACGTTCCAGTAACTACCATTACACTGTCCTCATTGAGAAAGCTACTGATGCTGACTTTTAAATTTCATTGAAGGCACTCCTGGAGCCATAAAGCCCTGAACCCGATAGAAATATATGTTCTAGAAATTTCACAAAAAAAAAAAAAAAAAAGAGAGAAAGAAAACAATTTAAATGAGTTGGAAAGGGAAAAAAAGAAAACTTTTTCTTTTATCAAGAACTAACGTTCTTGTAAAAAAGTCAAAACGTTTTTAAAAAGTAACGTTTGACACGTAACGTAGCTTGAAACTTTTTCAAACTTTTGACTCTCAAAAATTTGAAAGTCAAAGAAGATTATAAAATTTAGCAAATAAAAATTTGAAAGAACAGAATAAAATCAATAAATAAACATGTAAAAATACAAATAAGGGTGGCTGCATGGGACTTTTAGTTAAGTGTTGAGGAGTGGATTTTAAATTTAGCAAAAACGTTTCTACATTAAACGAAATTTTTAGCGGACGGAACGGCAAAAGAAAAAAAAAAATAGAAAAAATCTTCAAATTAGTAAATAGTTTAAGGGAAAGGAAATCGAAATATGGAGAATCTATTGTAAGTTTTATAAAAACTACACATACAACATTGAAACCTATCTGCTAGATTCAAACCGAAATTGGTTAATCTCTCGGCGATTACAATTAAAAGCAACCTTCTTTCCACTAGTTACAAAATTTTGATGATGCCACTGCATGCAATAAAATTTACTTTCTAAAGTGTGTGTTCGAATAAAATGAAGTGAAGTAAAATATTTTTCACTTTCAAAAGAAAATGAATTCAAATCTCGGTATCGGTCTTGTCTCTATACCTCTACGTTTTAAAAGAGTTGAGATTTCCCTGTTTAGTTAATTCTTCGATAAGTATCCTTTCTCGAACAAGGAAACATAAAAATTGAGAGACTCTCAAGCAATAGAAAAAAAGGGCAAGAAAAAAACTGGTATGAAACGGCAGAATAAAATTTGTAAAGACGTCAGGTGATAAGACTATAAAATCAGAAAGCGGTTTCGAGCACTCCTTCTTTCCCTTTAAAGGTTAATCTTATTCCACCCTCCCGAGTGGCTGTTGAGAGAAAAAGGGTGTGTCAGATTTCCTGCACCAACATTGAGTACTGAGTTTGACTTGGTTCTCATCAGCAGGTGTTGGACGAGAGACGAACCGAAACAACAAAAAGAAAGATTATAATTATTAAAAAAAAAAGAAAAGAAACCTTCGCGTATACACACACAAGTGCTATTCTGCTTGATGACCTTTGTTAGTGGAGAGCACCTGTGCATCTATGTAAATGATGACTGCTCCCATTGTAGAAGTTGTTTCTAGTGTCAAGTGCCCGTATGGAAGGGAGACGGTCCTTTTACAAACAATGGTACAGCGCGTCAAAGCTGTTAATAAAAGGATGCGGGTCCTCTCCACAGTTGTTCTACTCAGTCCCCATGTGTATCGTTAATTAATGTCAAAATTTAAGGTCAAGGTTTGCATATACTTTATCTTTATATATACGCACATTACATACACACATCTATTTACCTGTCTGTCGATATATTGTATTTATCTGTCTATCTATCTACCTAGTTATGTATCTATACATGACTATCCATATATAAAGCGAATAAATGAAAAGGAATTAATAAATTAGAAAAGAATGAATGGCAACTGATCAATAACCAATTCATCAGATACTCGGAAGTTTGAAAAGTTGCAAAAGTAGTTTTTCGTAGTTAACTATAGAGCCTAAAGATCAGGTAATTTATCACCGGAGTGAAACTGTGTTCAGAATTAAGAGCAGTAATTAGATAACTTGAAAAAAAAAAACAAATTAAAAGTAAAAGTAAAATATTATATGTAAAAAAACAACTATATACGAAAATACAATAAAGATGTTTAAGAACAAATTTGCAAGATGTTACAAATATGTATGTTTGTAAGAGAGTTTGTTTGTGGATATGTTCTTTTCTTTTTTTTTTTTGCATGATGTTCGCTGTACAAAACCACACCGATTGACCCCACTGGAAGGAAATTTGACAAAAAATTCAATCATCCCCTGAGAAAGGTACCGCATGAAGTCCCATTCAAAAATTCGAATCAGTGGTTTTTTTTTCTTCTTAAATTCCAATTTCAAAATTTGTTTCGATCATAAAAAGAGAATTTCATGTGCTCTAAATTTTATAACATTCTGAAACTGATAAAAAACTGCGTCAGGCGGATACTCGAAAAATCTACGATAAATGGAACGAGAGTTATCGTCCAGAACCTAATTTATAGCGAGGATTAAGCTAAGCTTTTATTGTTAGCTGAAGATTTTGGAGAGAATGAAATCCAATAATTCATTGCAATAAAATTAGAACGTGAATTTTAATTCATACTTAATTTTTCATTTTTTGTGATCAGGTTTCATTCTGCATGAAGTTGATGCATTTTCTAAATATTATTACTGTTGCGGGAAACGGGCTGGGCAATTTTGCTAATATACATATATACAAAATTAAATGCAAGTAAATGAAATAAGAACGTAACAAAAGTACATAAGTACATTAATGATCTCTCCCTTAGAAAAAGACACACACACGCACAAATTTAGGTCCCCTTTATATGCTAATGGTGCGTTAAATGGTTCGCCCAATACTATAACCTCATAAAATGGCGGTCCTTTTCTTTTTTTTTCTTTCCATACACGAAACTGATTGTCGATGTCTCCGTCATAAGTCCCCGTAGGCCTCTGAGGCCTCTCAGGTGCTAAAGACGAAATGGAAATGCGGTTGGCAAGCCTTTCGCGGACTACAATTTCCTTTTTGTGATTTTTTTAGCCTTCACCTTTTTTTTTCTTTTCAAGCAGTCACGTCTTCTAAATTGAGAAAAATACGTTAAAAATGACGAAATGTGAATGCGTAGTAAATATAATTGCCTATTTCTGAATGTTCTCGCTACAGTAAATTTTATTTCATGAGCAGTATAAGTTTTTAATAATTATGTTTGCGTTGGCAATTAAATTTTTTCCTTTTCCTTTTTGACTAAGAAGAACATCATTTTAAAAATTTGGTTGTGTCTTATGTGCATTTCAAAGTAAACAGCGAAATTTCTTCCATGTTTTGGCTCAACGAAAAAGCGAGAATGTTACATAAAGCTTGGATATAGAACAACTTTCTATCAGCATCAAGTGATAGAATATTTTGGAGAAAACTGCAGCGATACTGTTAAGTCGTCCTATACTTAAAAATAAAAAAAGCATCGCGCAGGTTGTACTAATATCTATATACATTTTTTTTTCCTTTTTTAAGCAGTGCAGAGTAATAGGTTTTCAACTTTATACACATTTCTTCATTTTAAAAAAGAAAGTAATAGAGAAAAAAACAATATCTACGTAACAGCAGGCACTAACACTATTTTTTCCAATTCCGATCATTTCTTTTCAGTAATAAGTTTCTTTTTCCTCCGCCTTTCATTCCTTCCTTCTGTAATAGTAATATAACAGTATTTTCGATTGTTTTCCTAATTCTTAGCAATCTAAAATATATTTATATTTGAGTGCAAATTTTAATGAGCCAAACATTCAATTTAAATCTTTTATGTTAAATTTCACTAACTTAACCGACTCCGAACAACTCATTGCTCTCTAACATCGCGAACTTTCCCCCACCATTTTTAATCCTTCCCAGACGCTTCGCAAACATTTGTCTATTTTCTGTTATTTTCACTTTGTTTTTTTATATTTGGATATCGCATTATGGAATTTATTTCACTAATAATGTATTACTGTGGGGAAAACTGTATCTAATATGACAAAGAATATGCTTCTATATGTATAAGACTCCGTTAAAAAAAAATCATTTCTAAATTTAAAAATAAAAAATCATATTCCCATGCTTTATTTCACTAAATTCTTGAACTGCTGTATTCGCAAATAGGGAATTCTGAATTCCTAACAAGGCAGTAAAGCTGCGATTACACTAGTATTCAGGAGCTATAAATAAGTGTATTAGAACACGTCATCGGAAGATTAGCTAGTTTGGGGCTTTGTGTCCTCCCTTTAATTATACACTTCTTGCCGCAATTGATTTAAAATTTTTAATAATCACACCTTAGTATTCAGAAGCTATTAATGAGAGTATTAAAAACACGTCTTCGAAAGAAGATTAACCAGTTTGGGGTTTTATATCCTCCCTTCAATTATAGATCTCTTGCCGCAAATAGATTTAAAATTGTTAATAATCCGAATGCTACTTGAAGTTTCCTCAAGATGCAGATTAGGACAGCAAGATGAATTATCTCCTAGGCGCATTGTCTGTTGACAAGTCGGATGGATCTCGGTAGAACTCCGTGACGAGTTAGCATTAAGGACGATCACTCTTCCTCAGATTCCGGTCGTTTGCTACCGGGGATTGTGGAATCTTCGATCTCATTCCGAACGATGAGCCGCGATGGGACACACACCTGATTGGGAGGCTCGGGAGACAATGCAGACACGTGCCGTTGCGTGATCCTTCAGCTTTGGATGTTGTTCGGCTGGAAGATGGAAAGCGTTTGTTTTTAAATAATCGGATTGTAAACGGATGTCCTACGGCGCAGTAACAAATCAATGGCCTGCTGTTCGAATGCTAATCAGCCACGTTGAGAACCAGTGACCGTCTTAGTATGCCAAAATGGTTGGCTCAGAAATTTCAGCACTTTCATATTCGACCTCTGTAGGCACGTGTGCTTTACTGTCAGGATCTTGTACTTGATTAAGGGAATGTAGTCTATAATGTCGTCTTTCTAATCCAGTTGCCTAAAATATTACCATTCAGTGATGCCGGATTCACTGGGCAGACAGTCGAAACTCACCGCTCAGCCGTCGCTCCATATATTATATAGTACTTTGGCAGACAGCTTGCAATGTCACAACAACGGGCTGATAAGGTTTTTGTATGTCATTAGAGTACTACCCTGTGCAACTGATCTTTAATTCGCATCTGTTAAATCAGAATTCTTAATGTTGGTACAAAATGACTTATTTTCAAGAACAACACGTTCTCGAAATAGCTCCGACTCCAAATGACTTACATTTAAAAAACCGAGTTCTTATGTTTTGAGTAATCCTTATTCCAAAAAATGATTCGGTTACGATATCATTCTTGAGACCACTGAAAAAAAAAAGTTCCCTCTCTTGGGGTTTGAAAGCAAGCTAGCCTACCTTGCCTCTAGTTTTCCATGCGTACATACACTAGTCCCATTATTCTTCTTGAACCCCAATAGTACAAAGAACCTGCTTTTCACATTGAACTTCGATAATAGTAAGAATTTGAGGCATGCTAATTTGATGTTTAACTTAAGAAAAAATAAATAAATAAATAAAATAACTTTATGTATCAAAATATAGAAAATGCTTGCCAATTTTCCCCTCTAACTTCTTATTCCACTTTTAATTGCAGAATCCTCCCCACTTTCTGTGGACAGGAGGCTGTCTTCAAGCAGTGCTTCTTCTTCTGTTTTGCTGATAGGTGCCGGGGCGGCTGCTGGAGCCCTAGCCGTTGTTCTTTTAGTCACTAGCATAACATTTTACAGTCGGCGGAGGTGCAAAAGGGTAAGTTCTATTAAAGATTCCGAGGTTTTTTTCAATTTCGCCTTATTTGTCCTTTTCTTTAAAACCTTTGAAAAAAAAATATTCCGCTTTGGCAGAAATTACCATTTTATTTTATGAGCAAGCTGAATGAAAATAAATTGATAATTGCCAATACCTTTTCCCATGCCAAAGATTTGTTTGATTGTTATTGTTATTACTATGACTATAATACGCATCCGTCGAGCACAACTTACAGTACTGGAAGCCTGTGGCTTTCTTAAATTTATTAAGCGTTCAGTTACTTTTTGCTAGCCTTTTTTATTTGTTCATTTTTAGAATTTGATAATAATATTAATGTTTAACATCAAAGTTTCCAAAGTTATGGACATAATATTATGCGATATAGAATTCTCATATTTTTTTTTTTTTTTTGCTATCATCAAAAATTTTAAATGAACTTTCTCAAGGAGAGACAAGCTATATTATTATATTATTAACACGTACTACTCAAATGCCATTATCACGATACGAACGATATTTATCCATATGAAAATCAAATTTTTATTTATTTGTTTAGTTTTTTTTTTTTTTTTTTTTTTTTTTTTTTTTTTTTTTTGCATAATCACGCCGACAATTTCAATTTCCGTTGACCACCAAAAAAAAATTAAATAGTACATAAATCAATCGTTTTGTACAGTAAAAACCATCAAAGAATATTCAGTTTTTTACATCCTCCCTAGCTTTGTGCGGCGATTTTCGAGGTTCCACAGTCAGCGGAAGAGCGAGTTCTTCCCATTATCTGCAACAGACGATCTTCCTGTTGAATCCATGCGAAACGCCGGTATGCTCCCAACAAAATAATGCTCCCGTACTCTACCTGTCACAAGACAGGAACATCGTCCGTTTTCCTTGGGAAAAACAGCGCTTGGACATCCGCCGGACTAACTACCCTTCCGGAAAATAAATAAAAAAATAACCGGACGATGCACCACCCTTTAGAATTATTCCCGCTCTGGAATTCGTGTGGAACGATTTCTTCCGATTGTATGCTGACAAATAAAATTCCCTTTTTTGGCAGGAAGTGTGACGCCTATTTGGAAAATTTGATTAATTTTTGAAATTGAAACATTAGTGCTCACACACATATATTTTTAGGTGTCAAAAATCTGTGTTTTTACCTATGTGTTTTGACAATAAATTTCAGTACATTTTGATTCGCGAGAAAACAAGACCAGGAAATAGGTTCATTGGTTACTTTTTTTTTAATTTGGCAAGATTACTAAGATCAAAAGAAAATCTTGTGATTTTTGGAAATTAATTTCCGTTAAAGATGCATGTTAAAGAAATGAAACATAAAAATAAAAATTGTCTGCTAGAGGTTTCTACTTTTGTACCCGTGGTACTAAATATTAAAATAACATAATAAATTTTGATATGCTTACATATTTTCAGGCTTATTTTTTAAAATTGTGGAAGAGTTTTAGCTTAAAAAATAAATGTTTTGAATTATTAAAATAGGCCGACACAGATATGGCAAAAATTGAACATCTCTGTCATGACATTTTTTTACATAACAATTGAAAATTTCATTTCTTAGACTGAAATTCTTCCACCATTTTTAAATTAAGCTTGCAGATGTGTAAGCAGACCAAAATTTATTTGTTTAAATATTTAGTTCCTGAAATGGAATAGAAAAGTTGTTTTTTGTCAAGATGGTGTCCCATACGGAATTGCCGTGAAGTTAATTAATTCCCCAGTGAACCTTGCATTAAAAATTCGATATTGCTGTTACATCACATATGACGTCTTGATAAAGAGGGAACACGATTCATTAAGAAGACGGATGATTTACCCCATAAGATCACACAAATCATTGACTTTTCATCTTTATCGTGGATTCCATCGGAATAAGTTAGGTTCTTCACAATGCTGCCACCGCGAGAAGAATAATAATGCGCTGGGTGAAAAATCATTTCGGTTTCTTAGTGAGAGCGAGAATTTTGTTTCGTGTTGGGCATTTATTCATTTTGTCATTCCCTTCTGAGAGAACCATCATTTTATTACGAGATATGGAGCCACCGTAGCGAGTCGTTATTGATGGCTCCTTAAAGAACGCATGATTGAAAAGTTGACACGCTACGGGGTTCTCACTGGCGTTCTTCGTGACGAAAATGAGCTATCCGGCTTGTGAGTTGTAAATATACTCACAGAATCCAAAAGACTTTCTTAATTTATCATTTCTTTCTTTCCTTTTCTCTTCTTCTTTTTTTTAGAAGCAATAAATTTTTCATGGTACTTAAAAATAAGTAAATAAAGGGAAAAAACCGCTATTAATAGTATATACAAAAATATTTTTCGTTTTGAAATACTTCTTTTTTATGATGGGATAACCACCGCTTCTTGACGAATTCCTGAAAGCCTTTCTGTAATATACAAAAATAAGGTGCTTATAAGTTACAAATAAGTCCGACAGATGCAGCACTTTTTTTCTAAACATCGCTTAAAATTATAAACAACCTTTTCTTTAATAAGGTTGTCAAAGATCGGGCTCCTAAATGCACAACTACGACAAAACATATCTTTGTGCACTAAATTTCATCTTTCTAGGCCTTACGGTTTTCTCGGGCTGCGCACCGCGAACAAACACGCATACACACGCACCCAAACTCTTTCTTTTATTATATGTATATATTTTTGCACACATTATTAAGTTTAACGTTTAACATTAAAAAATAATGTTAGCAATATAAATTTAAGTAATTTTTACTATGGAAACTCCGCTCTAGTTCTTTACCTTAAAAATGAGAGACACTTTAATGGAAGTAAAGTAATAGAATATATGTCAAATTTATGCAAAAATAGAAATAAATAAAGAAAGAAAGAAAGAGAAAGATTATGGGTCAGGAAAGAAAAGACCTCTGTGATCCTGTAAAAAATAAAGTGATACTATGGTACATTCAAAGACAAGTACATCACATCTCTGGTATGAAAGTAGTAGTTTGAAGCTCACTGTTCGTTTTATAACAAGTGAAGAAATTTTTTTTCTTTTAAAAACTGACACATGCCTTAATGAGTTAAACCGCTGAAACGTTCTTTCGTGATAATTAATTTTCATGAGATTAAAAAAAAATCTGTATCTTTGTGTTTGCTTTGTGTATTTGTTTGAAAAACTTAAAGAATTGTTTCGGCGCGTCACGATTGAAGGACATCCTCCCAACTGTCCCCAATTTTTATAACATCTAGCTTTATTTGCTCGCTGCAAACCACCTGATCGGTCGCTGCTCCTATTTCGTTTATTCGTTGCTTCCTCCTCCCACCCGCCTTTGCTTCAAATACCCTCCTACTCAAGAGAATGACGGAACAGGTTGTTATCTCTTTTTCTTGAATGGAATGCAAACAGATGTGTCCTTAAAAACATGCAATGAAACATACTTCGCGCAATACAATAAATGATGAGTCGTTGAACGACAAAGCTTTATTTAAAACTTAATCAGGATTTTAGATCTCAAAATTATAATTTAATCGTAAGTAAATGTGTTACAATATGACAAAAGTGACAAAGAGTCTTTTCTTTTTCTTCCTATTTTTTAACTTGAGACTTTACACCTTTTAGCATTCATTTTCTAAAAGGATACGTCAAAAATCCATTCAATGCTTATAACATGACACGACTTTTGATAGGAAGTAAGTGTCTAGATAAGATTTGTTCAGAGAAGATGAATCCTAAAACCAATTGAGGGAGTTGGGAAGAATTGAGGAAACGTAATGCTGATTTGGGAGAAAATCTCTATTTCTTCCAGGTTTAATTGATTTATTTTAAATGTTAATAATTATTTTAAAAGTATTGTATGAATTGATATTTTATCTAAGAAATTTATTTCTAAAGCAGGTCAACAAAAGCGTGCGTCAAAATCGAAGCGGTTATTTAAAAGTAAACAATTAACACTTTTACGATATAAGAAAACGCCATCACAAATGGGAAAACCAAACATACAGGTTTTATGGTTAAAAATAAAAACCTGAGCATTTTTAATATGGTCCATAGGTTAAAAATGCTCAGGTATTGTTATTAAATATTTTTTGATATGAACAAATTTGTTTCAAACATAAAGAGGAAAATAGAAAACTGCAAATCTCGTGCGTAATAATTACAGATATTTCCGTAGAAGTATTTGATTACAAAGATACCATGCAATATGTTAGTTTAATTATTACTTTTATTTATCAGGTAAACAGGGGGGACAGCTCCCCCTCCTTGAAATTCCTAATGGGCATGCGCCTTGTGTTGTGGGCGGATGAGGTTGTAACAGAGTGTAATCAAAGGCACTAATAGTGGTGCATAATCAAAACTTGTGTTCGGCGGAGAAGTTGGGAAAATTTCTGCAGAATTATATTGATATGTAGAAAAGCTCCAGAAACATTGAAATGTATAAAGTTTTCCAAGTTTATTTCGTTTGCGTACAGCAAGCAAAATTTACAAATGGTGGAGATTGCCTAGCAACAGTGTCGCCCCCGAACTGTCCGGGAGAAGAGATTATAATGGGGCAAAGAAAAAAGAGAGAGGGACACATGAAAAGGCCCCCCTCTCTCCGCGCCTACGAAAGTAATCACGTGCCCGAGAGCCTTGGGAAAAAGCGTCGGGGTCACGTTAGGTCCTCAACACACCTGCTCCCTTTTCCAACTTCGCTTCTCATGGGCATTCCAATTTTTTACTAAAGGAACGATAGATTTCGTCTTCTGAAATAAACAAACTAAACAAATACTGCTTACAAACAAATAAGAGTGGAGCAGAAAAATAAATAAATAATAATAGAGTAATACAGATTATTAAATAGATAAAAATAAATGAATAGGTAATGATATAAAAGTTTGAGATTTGATATTGATTTTGCATATTGAGCTGAACAATTCGATTTTAGCGACGTAAAATCTTATAGAATATTGAAACAAGTACCATTTTAAATATTTTATAATTCGTTAGTATTTGTAAAAGCTATGCACGATCAAATTTACAGATATGCTGCCTGCGCACTTTGTTACAGGTTATTGTGGTAATAAAATCTGATTCATTTTCCTCCCCAAGTTTTGAAAGCAATACATAGTATTAGTGTTTAGTCTGAATTGATATTTTTACTGTGTATTTCGTCTGAATGCTTTTTTATTTATTCATTCCTTTTGTTCATTTTTTTAATGTTTATAAAGGTATAAATATTTTATGAAAATTCAATTGAAAAAAAAACGATATTAATGAAGGAATAGAAAGTACCATAAAGAAACGCTCGCTGTGAATTTCATACTTTAGCAATAGAATAAGAATAGCAAGGAGCTAAATTTGCATGGGAGGCTAAATTAATATGGGAGGCTTATTAAGCAAGCTTAAATTTAAATGGGATCTCACGAGAGCTCAACTCCTGCTCTTCCTTTTCAATTTTAGGTGATTTTTTCACATATCGACGGAATTCCGACTATTTACGAATAAGAATAAGTTCTGAAGATTATAGGGTTCCCGTACTTCTTTTGTTTCAAATTAAGCTCTGAGTATAAGCATCAAATTATTTTTCCCGAAACAGTAGACGAGACAAATAACCGTTTTACTCGTAAAATGTCCCTATTGTAGAAACGGAGTTGCTTTTCATAATTTCTAGCAATGAATTTTCGGTGTGAAAATAGGCAGTTTCCTACTGTATTTTCCCCTAACAGTTCGCTTGCTAGTTCCTTGGAAAAGCTTAATTTTTCGGGTCAAAGAATAATTGAGCTTCCTGACCGAGGTCCTTCTTTACCCGTTATCTCAAAAGTGGAATTTCCAGCAAAGTTCGTTGTCTTGCCCTCAAAACGCGAAAAGACCTGGAGGACAGAACCTATCGATCATGTCCAAAGCGAGAGGACGCTTGTGCAAGAGCAGAGCAGATTGTCGAGTTCTGATGTAGAGGGGGGGAAACCTGTTGATAAAACGATTCCATTAACTCTAATGGAACCTTTCGAAATAGGGGGGGGGGGGTCTGCTTTATTAGTAGCTTGCCGTTAAAATTCGGCACTGTGCAGTTAAGGCACGTTATCAAACTTAAAAGAATTTTTGTTGAAAAAAAGGGTATATATTTATGAAGTAATAATCTATTGTTAGGAAATCATGAGGGCGGCGAAGCATTGGAATTTTGGAAACCGAAAATTCTTCTTCAATTCCTAGAAAATGGAAAATCTAGTTTGAGAGGCCTAAATAACTTCGGGGGGGGTTTTTTCTCAATTATTTGGAACTTGTTATTTAATTTACATTTTATAATGAAGTAGGGTTATAAACACTAAATATTCCATAAAAAACATATATTTTTATTTTTTTTACACAAAAAAAGAGAACATTTCTTTAAAAAATATAATGCTTCGGAAGAACACGATATCTTGGTACTAAATGAATAGATTGTAATTTTCATTTTGAAAGAAAAATCCTAAAAATTGATACAACACTTTTTAACTTGAAATAATAAGAAAAAAAAATATATATATATAATATTTATAATCATGAGAAAATCTATTCCCTGGAGAAATTTATTTCCCTCATAATAAAATTTACAAAATTACATTACATTCATTTAATACCGAGATATATCGTGCTTTGAAGAAGTGTTATAATTTTTAAAGAAGTTTTATATTTTTATGATGTACAAATTAAGTAGATAAAAATGTGTTTTTAATGGATTATTCAGTGCATCCTATTTCATCAAAAAATATGAAACGAATAACGTTTCAAATAATTAAGAAAAAATCCTTCCGATGGTATTCAGGCAACGCGAGTGTATGGTAAAAGCCATCCTTAAAATTTTGAAACACACGTTTATAATTTTCACTGTAGTGCAGAATTAGAATAACCATAATGCAAATTAATTATGTGTTTAAGGCACCAGCGCAAAAATCACGGATTTCCTGCTCTAGCTAATGATTAATGTGCTTAAAATGAACTTTTAGTTAGTGCTACATTGCTTCTTATTTCATACTGTTACTATTTTGATTCATAAAGGAATAGTTTGTAGAAGTTTCTCTAGTCAGTTGCAATGCGATGCAAACAGGTATTTTGAGCAAATAGATTTTTTTTTTCGTGCAGAAAGTTGATTTGTTATGATAACGCTTTTATGTGTTATTACTTTCCAAGTACAAGATCTTTTTTCAACAGACGTTTCTCTTTTTACAATGTTTCTCAATGTTTTTCTTTTTACAGATACAGCACCCACAATATCCGTATGAAGCAGTTGCTACTCAAGAGGCTGTCATGTTATAGTGACGAGTCAAGTAAGTTATTTTTCTTATGAAGGTATCGTTGGAAAAATTATACCACAAAATTGTAACATGAATTATTTACATAAAAAAATTTGAAAAGTAACTAAGTATAAATTAAGTAGAAAATAAAAAGCTTAATTTTGGGGAAAGTTGCAGTTATTTTACACCGAGACATCGTGGTGAATCATGTAATTATGATAATTTTAAGCAAACGTCTTCCTATGACTGTTGGTAGCTTGAAGCTTTTGCGCTCTGCTGATAGAAGTGTAAGTTACTTCCACAAATTTCAATGCTGATACTATGCATCGGATAATAGTGACTTAAAAGATTAGTAGCTTAAAGCTTTTGGCACACTACATTTCATAGAGAAGTTGAACGCCGGTTTTTTTCGATGTTAATTTATGGTTTGTAGTTTTTATGATGAAATGTAAAGCGCAAATTAAAATAAACAGGTATTTAAGTGTTGCTACGATTTTTGAGTTTTAGTGCATGAATTTTACTGATACCTCCTTTTTGAGAAACAGAAAATGAGGGATCTGTTGAAATCCGTTAAGCATCAGATTTTTATATTCTGTGAAAAGGTATTGTTAAGTATTTGATGAAAATATTTAAAATTAATTTTGGAATATTGATTGAGTCACTCAAAAAGTTCAAAAAATACTAATTATGGGAAAATATGTAGTGAAGGAATTGTAATGTGTTACCGGTATTGGTGCTTTACACCAAGTGCAACAGAAACGGGTGACAGAGACGAAAAACTTCAGCTGCTGTCATTGGTTCAATTTAACCAGCTCCCTCGTATTGACTGATTGGCCTTTTTCATTGCATCCTTAAAAGTGACAGTCACCCAGAAGACCGTGATTTGTTGTTTGTGCTATGGGAACAGATACATCCTTGCTGTTTGATAACTATAGCAGCAGTCTATTACGTCGGTGGCAAAATGTGTCCGTTGCCCTGGGTGGGAATGCACGTAACAGAATAAGAAACGTGTTTGTTACGAACGACCGGATGGTAATCTTGAAAATATTGAGGTTTTAAATGGTTTTCCTAAATTATTATAAATAGGATTGTTGCCACATTACCCAAATAAGTAGAGTTACATATCTTATTTATGCAAGAACTTGGATTTTTTTTCCTTTTTGCATTAAAACAGAAATAAAGAGATTTAATGCAGTTGAATAAAAGAATTTTTATTCTGTGAGCTGTATCATATCCAACAACGAAACTAATAAATTTATTTCTTTTTTTTCTTTTTACAGATTCGACTCACGCTGCCAACTGCTGTACTAATCTGTGATAACTCATCGTTGTTCAAAACAGAATTTTCCCCGCTTTGATTAGCTTGCCATTTTCCACGGACAAATAGAGACTAATGATAAAGTCACATTGTTTAAGAAACATTCTGCGACAAACCAACTAAGGGGAAAAAATACATAAAATTTGCTTGTGTGAGACAAAATTGCGCTTTTTATATAGCAGAGTGCAATCACATATCTTAGATCTATTCTGTGTTACAATATGCTGTAAAAAAAATCAATCCAAAAAAGTTTTCAAGAGTTGCACATCATATTCAAATTGTTAATATAATATCATTCTCTTTTATGTTGCAGTTATTTTTGTCTTTAAATGTATGTCATTGCTCCAAAAACTAGAAGCACTAAAATTCAACACACAATGAACAAGGATAAATATGAATATATATATAATTATTTTTGCTGATATTTTTACTGAATATATATATAATTAATTTTACTATGGTTTTGAGCAATGTATGGATTTAATAGGTTACTCAATTTTTCACTTTAAAAACTATTTGAAGAAGGGTAATATAATGTCAATTAAATACAAGGTAACTACATCTTTTAGAAATAAATATGTTGGAGAGTTCTTTAAAGTTAATTTTTGTTTACAGAAAAGGAACTAGCAAAGATATTATTGAAACTGTAATGCTATTATCTCTATTCTGAAACGAAATCACGTATTAAAATATAAAAATGAATAAGTTTAATAACATGTCATGTTTAAGAAATATTTTCCCTTTAAAATTTATTAATACAAGTATAGTAAAACTTCATTAGAGCTTAATGTAAAGATGAATTTCTTTCACTGGAAGGTATGTGTTTTACTTGGAATGAAAATTTTCGCGTCTTTTTGATAATACCTAATTAATATAAGGACATTTGCAACTGAAATGCAAAAAATATTTTTCAAGATTGTAGATGACATTGACTTTATTTTAGAGGATTAATTCATATGAGTTGCATGGAAAAAAATGCATGAACATTGCTGTTTTTCACAGTTCAGAAGAATTTCAATACACTAATTTTCTCAAAAAACAATTAAAATAACTCAACAAAAATGGTTTTCAATCAAAACGGCTTATTCAATACGAGTTAAGTCAATTCGTTTAACAAATTCTCAAGATTTTAGCATAAAAATATTTTGTCCATTGAAATCATTTGTATTTTAATACTTCATCTGCTTGTAAAACTACATCATTGTACCATTGTAACTTATAACATATTTTCATGCTTCATTTGCTTGTAAAACTACACAATTGTAATGCTCTTCATAACTCATCTGTTTGTAAAACTACAACATTGTAAATGTATCTTCATAACTCATCTGCTTGTAAAACTACAACATTGTAAATGCATCTTCATAACTCATTTGCTATTAGAACTACATCATTGCAATGCATTTTCATACCTCTCATCTGCTTGTAAAACTACACCATTGTAGATTTGTCGTGCAACTTTTGTACAAATCGCTGCACTTCCGCAGTTAAAATAAATTAACATTTAACTAGCATGTATATAATATACAAGATTGTTACATTATTGTTTATGAAGTTTATGTGCTTTGTATTGCACTGGCGCCGAATGTGAGTTTTCAGAGGGGAATTTATTCTCGGAGAATTTATTTCAAAGCAATCTCCCTTTAAATTTGTTATTCAAAATTTGTAAAAGATCTCATTTAATTATAAGAGTTCGAAAAATGTTCATTACTATTTTAATTGTGTATATGCATTAAAAAATACTTTTAATTTATAAACAATCATATTAATAATAATGGTAATAAATAAGCAAATTAAATAATATGAAACACTAAGTAAAAATGCATCTAGCGAGAGTGGAATATTTTGTTCGACCTCCTACCGTTTTTATGCTCCCCTCTGAAATAATAAAAAAACCGGGGTCAGTGGTTTCACTGTTCGTCGTCCTTAATTTTGACGTATTCTGTTTCGTTGGAGAGAATATACTTCAGAATGATGTCTTTCATTTTCCTTTTGCCATATTTTAGTAAGAATTTATTGTTTCTTTATGAGCACATCGCTGCAATTATTATTTGTAAAATCCTTGGATTCACGAGTTGTTGGATTAATTAAGGGATCCTACGCAAAAGGGGACCGAAAATATATCGGCCTCTAAATAATCAAATTACTACCATTTTGATGCATATATGTTCTTTTAAGTAATTAGAAATAGTAAAGATAACATTTCGTTTGGAACTAATCGAAATTTTGTTAACAGTAGATATGGATACTCTCTAAAATCCATTAAAGTAAATACTTGGAAAATTTAAATTAGAAAGATGCATCGTTATGTAATTGCGGTAATATATAAAGATTATTTAATATAACATTTCTTAGGGTGCACTTTGCCCAGGGTACGTAAAAATACGTCCAAAATCCTGTTTTTTCTTAAATGTTTCTCGAAAACTCCCAATTTAAGCTTCTTCTAAATTCCTACAATTCTTTTCTCTTTCTTTTCCCATAGAAAGGAAAAGGATTAAAACTTTTATCCCAAATATTTTCGAATGAATGTTCCGTACTTAAAAAAAATTTTTCGTTTCTTTTATTCTTTTAATGCTAAAAATTTACCACACATTTTACTGCACAAGCACGTTTCTTATCACTTAAAAAAATTAGCGAAGGACAAAATTTTCTCACAAATTCATTTTCAGCTGAGGGAGAATAATTTGATTGTTGCCATCTATTTCTATCTAAAGATAAGTGCGCCTGGACTTACAAATGAAAATGCATTATTTCTTCTGTATTTTTCTATTACTTGAAACAGAAGTAAAATGATATTACCCGTTTCACTCTTAACGCATAATGAATGAAAATTAATTTCATTTCCAGTGCATATTTGTTGCCCTACCATTGCTCGATTAATCCATCAACCGAGATGACATATTTTTGTTATGAATCAAGAAATGGTCAAAATTCATTGAAAATGACCATGAAATCAAAATGTTTAACTGCGTGCAAATTATAATGATATATATTTGTATATAGAAAATAAATAGATGTGTTAAAACTCAACTATTTGACTTTCTTATTTGTGTTACTTACATTTTTCTCCCGAGATTGGTTCATTCCTTCAGCACTGAAAGGTGTTTTTCATTTATCGAAAGAATCAATACGAATATAAGGTGTAGAGGGAGGGGGATTCTTCTCCTTGAGAAACATCAATAAGAAAGAAATTAGGATTTTGATGAGAACATATGAATTGCGCTCAAAAACATATCAAATAAAAATTTCAAAGATAGATAGAAGTTGTTGATTTTACTTCGCGTTTAATGAACAACACAAAGGTGAGAGAATATTTGAAATTTCTTTTCTACAAATTCAAACGGTAGTTAATTAGCTAAAAGATAATGAAAATTTTGATTTAATATAATTTCGGTTCTCCAGCACTTAAAAGAAATTCTTCTCCATACATATAAATTTTTTTTGTTGAAGGAAGTACGTAGGGGAGTTTGCAATGAGGGAAATTGACACAATTTCTCCTCACCCTCTGGTTAGTTTTTCCTGGATTTCCTTTATTCTACTGATCGGGCAGATGACAGTTATAAAAAAATGAATGCATGTGTGCTGGAACATGTCAATTTAAAATTGATGATGTCGTTTGAGGATAAATGTATCGATTTGTCGCGGCCAGGTTCGCGGCGTAAAGGCGCGTGAATTCGTAAAGTGGTAAAGAGTGAATGTTGTGACCAACAAAAGGTGTTTTCGATACCAGGAAAAAGAAAACTATTTTAGAGTAAAACTAGATTAATTTTTTATTACTATCTAAAAGTATATACAAACAGTTTTTACTTAAGACCATGAGACTCTTAACTAGGAGATAAAAATGAAAATGTGCAGGGAACGAACCATCAGTGTCCGGATCCAGCTGGGAAGCACTTGTATTCAATTTTGCGATTTAATCCATATGATCGAGCAAGCTTGTGAGTTCCGCACCTCGGACGTCGTTTCTTTCAATCAGTGATCACGCTCCTCATCATCTGGTTTGGGACCCCCATACTTTTGTTACGACACGATTGTAGAAAATTATGACTATGCTCTTCTCAGATGTCTAAGTGTCCTTAATTAAATGTCAAGTACAAAAGAGGAACAAATCGAACACAAACACAATCAAACATTTCGAATAAAATTTAAAAAAAAAAAAAACACCTACTGAGCTTTGTAAAATAAAAATCCTGTCGTCTCTCTCGCGCAACAAAATAATTTATCAAGAAAAGTAGAGCAAATTTTAAAAAAATCCATATCAAATCATTATAAATATCTAAAACAAACATATGTAGGAATAGCTATAGCTGTATATTCTAGTAATTTTGGCGTGGATACTCTCGGTTAAATTAAATTCCTAGTGCAGTTTGCATCAATTAGAGCTCAGGTGTCGCCATCTAGGGGGGAAACTGAGCGTCAAAAATGTGGCAATGGTACCACACTCATTGTGGTGCTACTGAAAGAGTTGATACCAATATCTGGGAACGCACTAGGCCTGCAATGCTTAAGAACCAATATATACACAGCCCATTACAAATAATATTATAGTAATTTAATTACAAACATTCTAAAATAATACTGCGACATATTTAAATTTAGAATTTAATGCAGGAGACGCACGACGTTTTCAAATAATTCATGACGTTAAAAAAGAAAAACATATTTGTAGTCGATTTTTTTGTCTGTTTTATCAGCTTTTCCTTTGCTGCAATTAGGTCCTGAAAAGAAACAAAAGAAAGATCATCTGCTCTTGCATGAGCAGCAAACAATGGTGTAGTAGAAGGGGGACGCAGGGGAACGGCGCGGCGTCCCCCTACCTTTTTATTTTAATACAAGCGTCCCCCCAAATTTTTTACATTTTTAACATAAGCGTTCCCCCATTTTTTGATTCCAATTGCTTATCTTCGCATGTATGTCCCCCCAACTTTTGTTTCAGGACTACCACACTAGAGCAATCAAGAAAACAAGAGTAATCTGATAAATCAATGAATAGTGGATGCCTTTACATAATGTTGACTCCAGATGCAAATTTTCGAAAGAATTTTTCAGTTTTTGAAAGTTAATGCTATGTGTACAGCTAATTGAATACATCTGCACTAGATGGTTGAAATGGATAGCATGCAACAGTATGTAATACAGCCGATTAAAATGTCCACTCATAAACGTTAAAAGTTGACTCAAGGCATTTCTTTTCTCAAAAGTATAACGTTGCTTAAAAACTGCAAAAAAAGAACAAAAAAAAAAAAAAAAAAAAATCTTCAATTTTCCAATTTTTGGATAATTGTAAAATAAGAAACACATAGTACTTATAATAATTATTTTTATTGTATTACATAAAATATTATGTTTATGTAGTTTTACTTTTTATGTGTACTTATCGTGCCCTCATTCATCATTGTAGCGAAACGTATCTAGCAAAACGATAGTCGATGTTTCCCGTCAAGTACTTCGCATTTTAAAAAATACCTAACGCACACTTTCAAGCCCGCGTCAAGCCGGACTGGCGCCGTCGTACTAATACCTATTGAGTGCATCTTTCAGGGATAAAAAGCACCGTTGTTTTTTCCGAAAAACATAAATTAATGTCTTTTTTTTTTTTTTTTTTTTTCTGTGGAGGGGGAGGGGTGCTTGGGTTTATCACTTATTGAGCGCCTTTTGGTATTGTGAAAGAAAAAGTGCATTTTTTCCTGAAACATTCAACCTTATTGAGCTTTATTTTGCTTATTGAACGCCTTTTTTTTCTTTGGGTTAAAAACAAATAAATTTTTACAATAAAGAAAAACCCTCCTAATGCCCCCCCCCCCCTCCTATGGTCACCTCTCCTCAGTGGTGTAGCCCTGAAAAAAAAGTTGGGGGACGTGTATGCATACGAAGATAAGCAATTGATATCAAAAGTGGGGGTACGCTTATGTTAAAATGTAAAAAATTTGCAGGTGGACGCCGTCCCCCTGCGCCCCCCCCCCCCGACTACACCACTGCCTCTCCTAATGGGCTATTTTCGGGTTTTATAGCCCGTTCAGCCTCTTTTTTTATGTTTGTAAGAACTGAGCTTTTTTTTTTCCGAAAAACCCCAACCGACATTTTTTTTTCTGGTTTTATAGATTATTTTTTAATAAGCTGAGCCCGGAGCCTTTTTGACTCGGCGCCCTCATGCGCCTCACTACCTTACACCCTTGCAGATATAGCCTGCGCGGGCCTGCACATTTTTTATGAGGGTTTTATTTTGAAATGTTACTTCTTTGTGGACCGTCCTCCACCATATTCTGGATTTCGAGTTTGAAGAAGGACTTTAAAAAGTTGTATCATTAAAAAAATGAATGTGCTAGGAAGTCTGCAGATTGAACTTCTTTCAGTTTTTGTTTGCCTAATTAGCAGAAGAAAGAGAAACATTTGTAAAAAAGATTTTTGATTTAAAAATGCAATACAGCCATGGAAAAAAATATAAGAACACGTTGAAAAATGAGTATTATATATTAAAATAATCATCAACTGCAAACAAAATCAAATTAATTAACTACTTGTAATTAAGAAACATTAGAAACTTGTTAATATGAAATTAAATTACAATAAAGTTATTAAATCACAAATTAATACAAATGTTATATGAAATATGGAAAAAAATATAGGGACATTAACACATATGTCTCGAAATAAATTAGTATTCTACAAAATCACTTTTTTTCTCAATTACCTTTATAAATCGTCCAGTCATTGACTCAGAACGTTTAGTTAAAGTTTGTTTAGAAATGTTTTTCCACGCCAAATTAATGGAGGATATCAGTTCGTCTTTATTTCCATATTGTGTCCCATTTTTATACACTTCTGTAGCTAGCTAAAATGCCCCACAGATTTTCTATCTGGTTTAAATCAAGGCTTCTTGCCGGCCAGTCCAAAAGTTTCACTAAATTGGCCTCGAACCATGAACATGATGCACGAAACACATGGCATTTTGCATTGTCTTGTTGAAACAAAATAATCACCACTTGTGATAAGGGGTGCTTCAGGTAATACATTTTCAGCTAACATGTCAACATTTGATTCTGAAATCAAGCGACCTCGAATGGACATTATTGGTGTTGTTCCATTGTCTGCAAAACCTGCCCACACCATCACAGAACCGCCTCCGAACTGCCGTTTGGAAAAAAATGGCCTGTCTTTTCGCAAATCATACCAGTAATGGCGAAAACCATCTGGTCCGTCCAAATTATTTTTTTTTTTCATCTGAAAATACGACGTCTTTCCATCTAGACCCAAAAGAAACGTATTTCTGAGCGAATTCCAATCTACGCTTTTTGTGAAGTTTTGTAAGTGGTGGACGTGACCGTAATTTAGCATATCTAACATTGAAATTCTTTTGCAGAACATTACGCATTGTTCGGCTTGTGCATGGTAAATTCATTTCTGTTTTAATTTGAGTAGAACTCTGTTTTTTAAAGCAAGCTCGACGGACAATTGAACGTTTCTGGCGCATAGTAAGAGTGGGAGGCCTATCTGTACGCTTTTTCTTTCCAGACTCCTTTGGATTCTTCAAAAAATTATAAATTACTCTTTTAGATCTGTTTATCTTCCTTGAAATTTCACGTCCACTCATTCTACGTTTTCTGTTTGCAATAATTTGTCCCTTTTCACATTCAGAGAGTTGTGTGCTGCGCGGCATGATAAAGAATGAGATAAAGTGAAAAATTTTACTGCGTAACAGTTTTGGGTTATTGTAAACAATCATATGATACGACTAAATATGCAAATTTTTGCTTTCCATTTCAAAAGAAATGTATGTCCTTATAATTTTTTCCAAGTAGCAAACTATTAAAATCTTAAAAATTCATGTATTTTAATAATTTTCAAAATTTTCGGAGTAAATTTTGCTTTAAAATGTCTTTTTTTAAGTATTTTTAGCACAAAATTTTTTGCATATACTTTTCTACCCAAGCAACTCTCATAGAATTGGCGACTTTTCGCTTGTCCTTATAATTTTTTCCATGGCTGTATTTTTATGATTATGGTTTGAAATGGGAAAAAAATCGCCTTGACTGAAAAAGATACCCAGTTTGGTTCAAAAAATTCAAAGGTTCTTAATGATTGCTTGGTTTCATATGTTCTTCATTATTTTTTTGGCGAGACCATTATTAAACGCTTGCTAATTATTGAAACTAATGGCTTTGGAAGACAACACGTATAAACTACTAAAATTATATTTGAAGAAAAAAACAATCAGAGCATTAAAGTAGATTTTTTGTAAAAAATTTCTTACATCTTTTAGTTTCTCTATTTCTGTTTACAAACTAAACTTAAAACTACAATCGGAGCTCTTTTCGTGCTGCCATCTATTGTACAGTAAGAGAACAACATTGACATAACTATCCGAAAATCGTTGATATTCGCATTTGGCCCAGTTTGATATTGAATGCCGTGCCGAATTCCGAAAAAAAAAAAAAAAAAAAAGAAGAAAAACACAAGCAATAAAAAAAAGAAAGAGAAACGTGATGGGTAGCAAATCATAAGTTGGCATGCAAATACAGGTAGGAAAGAATGCCGTTTAATTTTAAGTACCAATCACTCAAAGAGTTTGGTGATCTTCTAAAAATTAAAAAAAAGTATTCCTATGAAGCTTAAAGAAGAAAGTTTTGTGACGGCGCCAACGGTTAAAAATATATATGTGTGCACCACTAAAACAAATAAAATAAAAATTAAAATTTGGGAGGAAAAAAGGATTTCAAAACAAAACTGAACGGGGTACGGGGAGGGAATTGAGCCACATCGTTTATGTTAAGTAGAAACATTCATAAAGATGCTTAGAAGAGCAAGTGAAAGAGATAAATGTAAAAAATATTTCACTGTCATTTGACTCAAAACAAAATTTTAAAATGTTTATGCCTTGAAGAAACAGTGCCGAATTTGGTTTTCCTCCGCCCATTGGCTGACCTAAAACCTGCCCCCTTCCTTCCGCACCTGTTTGGACTTTGAAAACCGAACTAAATTCTTTAAAATGGAAGTGTTCCCAAAATTAAAAAATCAATCTTTTGAAAAAATGTTGACTTTTTATATTGTTTAATTTATTTATTTATTTACATTTATTTTTTGTGATAACAGGGGAAATACTGAGGTAGGACAATTTATTGAGTGCTTTACCTAGGAGTAGGAACATTTAAAAATATCTTATTTTCACAAGATGGATAAAAGTAAATAGCTTTTGATAAAACTAAGTGCAATAAGCGAAAATAAAAATTTTACTATGTATTTTGTTTACAAGGGTAGTGAGAAGGGTAAAAGTTTTCACCTCAAGCTGCTGCCTAATCTGTCTGTTAAGAAATGATTTTGAACAAATGTTAACAGTTCAAAGAAATTTAACATTAGCGCCTGCTGGAAAATTTAAATCCTATATAAATCCTGATCTAACAGACGAATTTGCCTGGAACAAACTTTATCGGAAGAATCCTATGGCAGTAGGACAGGTACAAATACAAAGTTCCTCCAGAACTAAACAATCCTAATTTCCCATGAAACTTTTTGATCTGTATTTTTGAGGCTATTTCCGAATGAATGAATGCATAAATCAATGAATGAAAGAACGAATGAATAAATGAGTGAATGAATGAATAGATAAATAAATGAATAAATGAAAAAATAAACAAATGAATGAGTGAATGAATGAATGAATGAGTGAATTAAAAAATAAATAAGAGAATGAATATATACTAACCGTTGAGAAAGGTATATTTGAAGTAATTAAGAACTAAAGCTAAATGTTCTTAATTACTTTAAAAACACACACATATATATATATATAGAGAGAGAGAGCTAGGATTATAAATTTGACGTTGGTGCATATGGGAAAAGTAGGCTGATATATTTCTAGAAGGAACTTCTTGTCTTACCTTAATCTTAGTGGCGTCAAGGCTAAATACACGGTATGTTTTGTTTTGCTCAGAAAACTAGGTCACCGCATGTTCATTATTACGCACGAGACTGTCACAGTCTTTTACTTCCCAATCTCGCTCTCGCAATATCAGTTGTTCTGTTTTCTCCCTAAATGTTGCACATGACCAGTTCGAGATATCTTTTAACAGAAGGAAAAAATGTTTCGGTACTCCTACTTCAATAACAATAAAAGTGTAGATACAGTAATGGACTCATGGTCAAAAATTTTACAAATAATTAGTACAAAGGCAATTTTTTTCGAAAGCGGAATTAAATGCCCTCTTGCCTAAACAAGTACGCCTATTACTATTCAAATAATTTTAATTCACCAATTAACTATTACGTATCAATGCTTGGGAATTATGACGACACTAGATATCCAAGAACTATGTAAGTTTTCAGGGTGTAACTTCTGAGTTCAAAGTGTACATTTGTAACACTTATCGATAACTCTCGAGAGTTAAAAAAAGAAAAAAAACTTTTTGTGACATTTACGAAACTGCTTTTGCGTTTGAACTCAAAACGGATTTTACAAACGCATTTTGGGATTTTGTTTTTACGTGATTTGAGAATTCGTTTCAGCAAAATCATCAAAAAAATTCTCATTTTGTAATTTAAGATGTTGTGTTTGTTCACAGAGACAAGAGAGTATTCTCAGTTATGAGAAGAAATAATAACGACGAAAAAGCAATGATTTATTCGTCGTGCAACTTTTTTTAGACCCTAAAGTCCCGCGGCAGTTCCTTGGGGACCGGAGGGTGGAGAGTTTTCCTTTCCTTCAGTCTTAGGTCGGTAACGGAAGGTGGCGTATTTGTGGTGGCGTCATCTGGTGTCATCCGAATACATAATCTGTGTTTGAGTAAAGACGTACTTCCACCCTTGTGGTGCTCGTTAAAAACGGAAAGCGCTCCTTACTTGCCGGCCGCTCTGCGAGGGGAGCTTGGATATCCAAGTGCCATTAACATTTTTTTTAAATGCAGCTTTTCAGTCTAACCTCACAGTAAGCTGGTTTATTTTACAATGTGCTTTTGAAGCCGTGAAGTTGCTGAATTTACAACTTCAGCAAAAAAAAAAAAAATAAATAAATACAGAGGGGTGAGACTCCGAGGCAGCTTGGAATCTAAAGCCTAATGTTTGTGTCAACATTTTTGTGTGAAAGATGTATTATGAACATTATATATATGGGGGTCGCGGGTCGGTTAATTGCAAAAAATGGGGTCGTAAAGTGAAAAAGGTTGGGAACCACTGGTCTAAAGAGTCAAGAAAAAAAGATCCGTCTTCAAATTTAGGGAATATTCTCCTGAAATGGCAGAAAATAAATCGTCAAATTTGGCGACGTTGAAATCCAAAAGACGTATAGTTATGAAATAAATGCACCATAAGACCATTTTTTTTTCTCTATGGTATTTATATTTACAATTTTTGTCTCCTGTCATGTTATATAACTTCATAAGAAATTTAATACTATCAAAAAAAAAAGGTAAAAAGAAAAAAAAAACTGTATTATAAAAACATAATTTGAAAACTTTAACTTAAAAAAAATTAGATTTCTTTTTAAAATGCAGCTACTTTTTCGAAAATTGGCGTTAAGTCTCAAAATTTTTTTATTGATTCATTACTCAAAAAGCAAAACTTTTATGTACCGTAAGCTGGGGTAACATTGGCCCAAATCTGATGATTTTTTATAGTTTTATCAGCTCCATATTTTTTGACATTGATTATATTAATTTTTAATGTGTCTTACTGCGTCAACATACTTTATATCATTAAATTAAAACCATATTGAGACCTCATAATCATTTTGCAATGTTACACTGAATTTTTTTAATGTATGGGCCAAAGTTGCCTTGAATTGGGGAAACATAATTGTCTGGGAATTGGGGTCAGATACTTTTAAATCGTATAAAGCCTATGCTTAGTATTGGTTGGGCTAAAGTTAGACAAGATAAAATTACCACCAGACATAATAGTTTGTTGTTTTGCCTGCTTTTACTTCAAAAACATCCCTGAAATGGTGAGAAATTGGAATAAATGAAACAAACTTCATTTTAGTGAAAAAAAATTGTATTGTATAACGAAAATCCATTTCAATTACAGGGAACCCATAGTCTGACATTTTTATTAAATGTTGTTCGAAAACATGCTCCTCTTCATCACTAAAGATTCTTGCACGTCCTACATTTTTTGTATGACTCCCTTTAAGTTTGTTTTTTTATTGTAGACCTAGGTATATTATACCTTTTTCCTGCAGCGCTTTGGGTTAAGGCACCAAACCTAATAGCATCTAAACACTACTCTAACACTTCTGGTTTGTAATTGGCTTAATTTCTTGTTCCAAGAGGTTTTATCCGATTTCTCGGCATTTTTCCTGCAACAAAATCCAAAAATTAGTGCTTACAATAATAAGAAAAATATTTTAAGTGGTTGTGTCTAACAAACTGCTTATAAAATACTACCTAATCAAGTTTTATATCGAAAATATTTGCCTTGGGGTAACTTTGGCAGAGTCACCATCTTGGGCCAAAGTTACCCCAACTCTGGGCCAAAGTTGTCATGAAATAGTAAAATCGAATTATTTTGTAAACAACAAAGGTAACAGCATTATTACACCAAAAATACTTTAAACAATTAAATATATAATATTATTATGCACTTACCTACTAGTAGCTCTTCAAGAATTAGCGTTCACAAGTAAAAGTTGGGAGACAACAAATTTCATCAATTTCCCAAAGTGAAAATGGAGCAGCACTGGAGTGATGGTGAAATATGGAACTAAACCTCCACTTCATCAACAGTCAAGCCAATGGTGCTACCTATCCAGTGAGGCATAAACTAGGTCGATAACTCATCATATGATTACAATACAGCACAAAAAAAAACATTTTCTAACTTTGGGCCAATGTTACCCTTAAAGGGCCAATGTTATCCCAGCTGACGGTACTGAGTTTTTGAGAAAAAAGTCAAATACTTTTTGAGAAAAAAGAAGAAAAAAACTGAAGTAACGCAGAAAAAACAACGAAAAATTAAAAAAAACTACAAAAAGAATTTTAAAAAATACCTTAGTTATCATACAAGTAATGCATAAATTTGTTATGTAAAGTTTCAAGAACATGTGGGAAAGAAATCAACATTATGGATACAAATTTAAAAAAGACTTGCACAAAAAAACAAAGCTAGAGAAAACAGCATTTTAAGCTTTCGGGTTGCAATATCTCTATCAAAATTTCAAATAAGGAACTTTTTTTTTTCAGTTACAGTCACTGTGAAATTGCTTTTCCTCGGTTATTTTATTTTCAAAAATAAATGTGTTTCTTATATTCAGCACAGCTTTGGGTTCAGAATGAGAAGATGACAAATCGCACCGTAATAAAATCAATAAATATTGCTTCTTATGAAACTTTCAGGGAACATTTTTGACGATTTATTTTACTATTTAAGCCAATAAAAAAAATTTCGGCTTTTTCGACATTTTTGGGTGCTGACTCCCCTTAAGCAATGACATCGAATGTTAAAAATTTAAACTTAAGGACATTATTTTCGGTATTTTAAGTAAAATATATTACAATATTTGATAGATAAGAGTTTGAGAAATAATAGAGAATTACATAAAAATCCAACCTTTACGGAAGAATTTAAAAAATTTTCCATGAAAGTCTCCCAACTTATATCGCAGTAAAATAAATTACTTTTAATCTTGTAACTTAAATTCTTTTTCCGAATGAACTCAAAAGCATTTTGAGAACAAAATATTGTTGTAATAACGATGAAGTGTCATTATTACAATAAAATTAACCGACTAGTCAACAGTGTGTAAGTTAACCTTTGTCGCATTTAGTTTCATTAAAATTTATAAATATATGGAAAAATCTATAGTTAAGAAATTAAGTTTAAGCAGAATTGCTGACTTTTTAATATTAATCTACTTATATAATATTTGTTTATTATGATGACAAGGCTAAATTCTGGTCCAGGCCAGGTTGTTAGACGATTAAGTTAAAAAATATGACTCTTATTCATGGGATGATTGAAAATAAATATTAGTTAGTAATAAAATAATTTTTGGGGGAGAAAATAGAACGGGCTTCAAATTAAAAATTGGGCTAAAAAAAAATTCTTTAAGCAACGTTGATACGACTTTTAAACAGTTTTAGAAGTTGGCTCGACATTATGATAGTCTAATTACCATAACACAATGTTTTACTTCATATTGGAACCTTTGTATACTCTGGGCCATTTGTATTTGTAATTAATTCATGATTACAAAAGATTTTATCTATCATAATTTTGCACCAACTTCTAAAACTGTAATAGTCGTCTCGATGTTGTTTAAAAAATGAATTTATTTTTTACGTTCTAGCGCAATTTTTAATTTGAAGTTGGTTCTATTTTTTCCCTCCAAAATGATTTGACTTTTCACTTTCTCGTGTAAATGCGTTTTTCATATAAACACTCTATATAAAAAAAACGTACGAAAAGGTACACCCACTTTGAACGACTGACTTCGAAAAGTCTTATTTAATATATTAACTGAAAGAATTGAATTTCGTTCCAAGGAAGCCTACACTCAAACTCTTATTATAACCGCTTTCAAAATTACGGCTTCACGGAAGCAAACTCTTTTTAACAATGAGTTTTACATTTATTAATAATTTATTCAACAAAAAATATCGAGCCAAGAATTTCGCAATTAAAATAAAAATGCTTAATTTCCCCCCATAACGTACTTTCTAAAGAACAATTGTAGTCAAATCGATTAACGATATTTAAGTTATAGGACCCTCTATCCATTGAAAAAAAAATCATTAAAAATCCATTCACTTAATCAAAAATGGATGAGAAAAAGTACTATATTTCCACTCATACATTTTTTTCTGATTATTGAATATAGTCAAATGAAGGTACGGGACCTATGGGAGACCACCCTCGATCCATAAAAAAAAAAAGATTCATCAAAATCGGTTCGTCCAGTGAGAAGTTATCGACGGACAAACAAAGAAACAAAACATTCATACAGTATGAGTTGATAACCTTCTCCTTTGCGAAGTCGGTTAAAAAGGAAAAAATGTCGCCGTAGAAAATAAATATTTACTGTTGCTTCGCTTTTAAGCTCAGAAATACAAAACGTACAAAAAGTAAAATTTGTCGCACTTTATAATTTGTCGCCCGGCATCTGTTTACACCGCCTATTCAAAAATTGTCACTACATGGGTCATATTTTTGTTAAAACATATGAAATTTTTAAAAATGTATTATAATTTCTTACTATGTAATAAAACACACTACTATAGGTTTTAGAATTCGAATTCATGCAAAAATTTAAAAAATAAAAATTTAGATTAAATACGTAAAAGTATTTCTTAAAAATTCTATTTTCATGGAATTTATTAATGGATATCTATATTTCTCCCCAATAACTTGTTAAACTACAAAAATGTACAATTTACACGTAAAATTAATTTCTTCATGCGTTATTTTAAAAATAACGCATGAAGAAATTTAAATTTAAAAAATAAAAATACTATTGAAGAAAAAATTTAACTAATTGTTGTTTTTATGGGGGTTAAACATGTAAAAATATAAAAAAATCGAATTGTTGTTTCGTCATAAATAGTTAAAATAACATCTCAAATATATACCTAAAGTTTTTAGAATGAAATTCGCATTATTTATCGATTAAAAACTCATTTAAGTGATCCACCTCAACTCGGCGCTTCAGTTCAGTTTAGTTCAGTTGTTCAGTATACTTCTAGAATTCGTTCTGTGCTTAGTGATTTAGTCAGTGAAAAAAAAAAAAGAAATGCAGTCTTAACTTAAAACCATGCCTAAAACTGAAAAACGTGAATCAGCTCGTGCTGCGAGAGTCATACAGTTTCTGTGTGTCAAAACTTGAAACGTGTGTTTCTTAAAACTACTCTTTTTTTATTGGCGGGCAGGATAACTCAAAAAGTTCTCAACCGATTCCTATGAAATTTGGCACACGTCTTCTCTATAGTATTAGCTTCTAGTTAAATCTCAAAAATGCCAAATTTTTTTTCAAAAATTACCGTTTTTTACCCAAAAGCCATTGAATAAAAAAATCGAACTTTTTGTTTTGAGGCGTGTCAATTTACGATTTTTCGACATTTTTGTTTTTTTTATTGGTTTAACTAGAAGTTATATGTTTTATGACCACGTCCGAGTCAAAATTTTTGATTTCAGATCACTGTAGGAGAAGCTAAAAATCCCGCCAATTTATGCCTTTTGCCGCGAGGGTCTCATGAGATTAGTTGCTACGGCGGCCATTTTGAAAAAACAAAAAAAAAAAAAATTCTGATTCTTGTATTTTAATATATAATGAATAAACATACTGAATTTCAAAACGATTCATTTATTCTTTCCCTTTAAAATAAGCCCCTGAAAAACGGCCAAAATTCAGGCAGTTACATGTATCGCCCCCCTTAAGTAGAATTCGACATGCTTCTTCTAAAATAAATATGCACAGAAAATATAATCTCTGAAAATTTTTTTTAAAAATATATAAATTTATATTAAATACATAAAAGTATTTCTGAAAAAATGCAGTTTTCACGGAGTTTATTAATTTCTGCCAATATTTCTTCGAAATTACTTGGTAAGGGACAAAAATGTAAGATTTATCTGTAAAATTTAGAGAGCAGGAAGTTTAAATTAAAAAAATAAAAATAATATTTAAGAAAAATAATCAATTGATTGTTGTTGTTTATTTTTGAGTAGAATTCGATATGCTTCTTTTGAAATAAGCATGTATAGAAAATCTCGTATTCTGTGGAAAAAAATGAAAAATAATGAAAGCAAATGATAGTCCCTTTAAAATGTTCCCAAATAATAATTTTAAAAAATATATAAAAAAGAAAACGACACACATACACAACGTTAAATCAAAATGTTAGTCTTTCTGTTCGAAAAGTTTTCCAACGCATTCACCTCCTAGACCGAAAGTCCCGAAAGTTTCTGTAACAATGAACAATGATAGATTCAGGTAAAATGTCTCGCAACGACTGAAATCAATGAAATGTTCCCCCTGGCGCCATTTGGCGACCGTATCTCATCTTGGCTGTCTTTTTCTGATCACATCCCGAGATGCAGCTCGCGGTTTCGCACTCCTTGCAATTCGAAACAAAACGGTGAGGGAGAGCGGCACGAACAAAAGGCCCGGAAGCACGTCGGGATTCGTAATGTGTGTATGGACCGCGGGCCAGGTTGGGCCTATTCCTGGACGGCCTTCCACGGTCTGCTGGACGTGGGGGCTGGCCCTACGCCGCGCGGGACCACGCCGAATGAACAGTTGATGGCCCGCCGTTGCCATGGAGACGGCGTTGCTTGTCGCCCGATGTTGTGTGTTTCTTTGCGTGTGCCTCTGCGGGATTGTGTTAATAGTATCAGGTACGTTTCGATCTTCGCACCTTATCGCTGGCACATGGCACCTGCACAGTAGTCCGAAACATCTATAGCACAAAATCACACATATGGTTCCATTCCAGAAATCTTGCACGAAATCCTGAAATAAATATCGCAGAACAGAACTTTAGTTCCATACTTATATTAAGATTTTTTTTTTCCACAGTGAAGTAAGATATTTTTTATATAACAATTACTTACACTTAATAAATACTATTCTTCAAATTAATTCCGCATTAATGGATCATCAAATGCAGTTTAATGTATGAACAGTAACTCACATGAGCAATACAGTTGTTCATGAGTAATATAAACAGTAACTTGATGCTTTTAATTTCATTACATTCACTTTTCTTCGTGTTTGAAAACCTATTCCGATATTTTCAAGGAGGGGAGCGGGAGAGTAGCTTGAAATACTTTTTCTTCAAATTATTTTAAAAGTAATTGATAATTAAATACGAAAGTCTGATCAATATCTTACATAAATAGAAATTGAACGGTAATACTTCATAACTAATATAAAAGTACCTTAGTGTGTTTGCACTTTTTTATTTCACTAGTTTTTACCCTGTTTTCCCCAGTTCAAAACACCTACGTATTATCGAGTGACATTGTTCATACGTGATTCATAAGAGACGGAATTAAATATTTCAGTCATAACTCTTCGTTCAAAATATTTTTTTAAATGAACAATATTTATTTGAAATGAGCCGGACAAAAGCATTGCACAAACGAATAATTATTTATTTTCTTATTTAATTTTAATTTATGTTAAAGTTAGTTTGAGAATCTATCGCTTTCTCACTTTTATTATTTATTTTCCTTTTCTTTTCCTCTTTCTTACACCCTCTCTCTCTCTTCTTTTTTTTCTCTCCTGTATAACTGAATTTTAGTAAAGATGCCAGCTGTGATCCCATTCACATGATCTAACATGATTGATGAATTCACTTATAACTACTTATTTACTACGTAAATTTTTGTTTTACTCACGAAAAGAATAATGCAATATTTTCATTTCATACCACCTAAGACGCTAGAAGTTTACCCCAGTATTTTCTTTCAGTATCACGATACTTTACATTTATTTAGTTTGATTTAAAGACAGAATAAGCCTTACATTCCCAGTTTTTGTGAGAAAATGGTGCATATTTGATACTTTCCAAATATTCGGACTCTCTCTCTCTCTCTCACACACATACACAATATTACTTTTCACTCACTTTTTTCTGTGTGAAAACTCATTAGCATTTTCAGGAGGACGTAGTAAAATATCCTTTAAAACAATAAAGCAAGAGTGAAACAAACTTTTTAAGGGTGAGAAGCTTGCTCTAACGTAATAATGCGTATTACTATTCTGCATAGGAAACAGTAAATATTGAAAATAAATTTATAAAATTAGTCAATTCGCAACTCATAAATACATTTCAACTATGTTTATGAACCACTTAGGAGCACAATGTGAGCACACTCCTTGCATTCTTTTTCTAACGTGATTTTGAGCAAGGTGAAAACAGCTATTGCACAATAGATATACAAGAATTGCTTTTTTTCATTTTTGATTGTTTAGACATAATCACTAGTTTTTTTTAAGTTTAGATTTTTTTTAGCACATTTTCTTTTTTTTTATTCCTTGCAGTAATTTTATAATTCTGCTTTAAGACTTAGTATTAGTTTTAAATATTTGCTCAGATAAAAATTTCTTTCTTAGTGGAAAATACTTTAATATAACCTTAGAGCATGTTTTTCTGTTTTCTGTACCTTATTTTGTACTACTTGCTTTAGGTTTTGTTGAACTTTTGCCGCTTATGGTGGTTTTAACGTAGTATGTAAACGGCTGAAATAACAAATTATGCAAATCAATTTTGCATGATTTTGAACAGGGTATAAATAGCCAATGCATATATTTCGATAAAAACTACAGCAATTCTAGATGTAATAACTGGGTAACGTCTACACATTTGTACAGTCGTTTTGTGAACAACAGTATCTTCATTTTTATGAAGGATCACTGCTGAAAAACTTTTAACTCTGATCCAATAGCAGAACAGCAGATACTCATTTAAGCATTTTTCTTTTCATGGTTTAATTTCTCTTTTAAATTTGTTATTAAACGAAAAAATTCTCAAATTTCCTTTCCTATGAAACGAAGAACAAAATATCCTTACATATTGGAAGTACTCTGCAAATACGAATTGTCACTAATTCAACTTACACGCATATAGGCTATATATTGTGCTAAAATTCTCAAAATCGCGGCAAATATAGTGTTTTTCGAATTAACTTGTGATGTATTTAATTTACCCAACACTTAGAGAGAACAGGGGAAAGAAAACCTTTTCAGAGATTTTAGCTGAAAAACAAATATGTTGTACGAAGGAGGGACTGCAGAGGAGGAGCGGAGCCCCCTAAGATTTTAATATTTTGAAATTTTAATTTAGTAAGTTCTCTTGATTTTGGATTGGGTTCTCCAGAAATAAATCCTTATATACATCCACCAGTGAGGTTGATCATCGTTCAGGAACAAATGTTTGAAAATTTTAAGAGTACTGTTCAGAAATGTTACGATAATCCGTATACGTATGTATACCAAGAAATACATTGATAACATTAGACTAAAGAGAAACAAGTTAGTAATATGAATAAAAAAGAACCAAATAATTAAATGACAAGAAAGCATTGCAGGTTGACTGAAAATTCATGCATTAAAATTTTTTCAACTGTATTGTCTTCGCGTTTCCTAAAGCCTTCATATTTATTAGTGATATACATTTCAAATTGAAAGGAGCATACATCATACCTTATTAACTATCATTACACGGTTTTATTTAACTTGGTTTGTCACGGAAGTTTGTTACGCGGTTTCCGACCACTATTGCTGCATAAATTATCTTCAAACTTTGCACACAAGCTTATCTTCGATGACAATACAATATTCGATTCATTTTTTAATTTATTATAACGTTAATTAGGAAAAGTAATTAACAATTTTTGCTCTGAGGAAATTATCAGAATTATGATTTGTCGAATGGCAACGATAGCTTTCTTTGGAATATTTGGATAATGCAACGATGTTTTGAATATTAAAATACTCAAATCATGGCGAAATAAAACCGTGTAACTTAAAACATTTTTTAATTTTCAATGCGTTTTCTTTCAAACCTTCTTTTTGACATAAAAAATTTCATACACTTTAAGAAAATTTAAGGTAAAGGCAATTATTAGAATGATAAAAATCGACTCACATTTAATACAGCTCCCGGCCAAAATAGTAAAGTCCAGATGGATGGTTGTAATGCGAGGCAACTGCATTTATAAGAATACTCCGTTAAACATGTAGAGAGAAAACAAATACGTTGAGTAGGTTTGTGTGGGGGTGCTGATCACATGTTTCCACTACTCCCTATTTCTTAGCCTGAAGAGGTATAAGGATTCTGAGCTTTATTATGTAATTAGAGCAATGAGCTGCCGCTTAGCACTGGTTGAGTCGTTGAGTCCATAACAATGAATTTTAGGGGATTCAAGACGTCTTTAGATAACAATTAACTGTCTTTAAAGTCGATGGTTTGGTCGGTACCATTTTTTTTCTTTTTAACTAAAAGGTCATTCATAAGTGATGTCAAGCTTCGAGGGAGGGAGGGGAGTTCAAGAAATTGAGACAGTTTGTGACAGGGGGAGGGGAGGGGGTAACAAGAGGTGTGACATTGCACATTTTGGTTTCTATAAAAACATTTAAAATCATCAAATCAAATTTATGGTAAAAACTTTTTTGATTTCATAATTTGATTTAAAGTTTCATTGATCAGTTTGTACCGTAAACATCGATGCTGGTTAAGGTTTATATTTACCTCTTGTTAAAAGTTTAAAAGGAAATTTTCTTAGGCATTTACACTTTTAAGATAAAATTGTTTGGGTCATTTTTTTCGGAATTCGACCAATTAATATATTTTAATGTTCTATACTAATCATCTTTTGTGTTGTAAACCTTAATCTGATTTTATACAAATGAAGTACATATTTAATCAATACTAGCAGCTCTCCCGCAGAACATCTGTGGATCGGAAATTAACCATTTTAAAATCTTAAAAAATGCTTCATAATTCGAAAGGCTTAAGAAAGGATCGCTAAATATAAATATGCTCGATATAAACAAACTAAGGTGTTGCCACTCCAAAGAATCAGAAATTAAAAATTGAGTTATTAATGGAATTACTTTTTAAGAAATAGAAATAAATTTGTTAAAGTGCGTAAGTTACGATAATAAATGCAAATACTACGTTACTTTTCCATGCTAATCATTAAACAAATTTTTAAATATCGTTTTGCCATAATTTGGTTTTTGCATGCTGTCAGTATCACATCGTGCCGCAAAATTTAATCGTAAATGGTCCACGTTAACTGAAATATATATATAGATTGTCATTATTATGCTCATAAATGTCATTAAAAGCTCAAAAGTAAAATTAGAAACGTTATTTGTAACGCAGTGCTTTGTTTCTGAACTGCAAGTATATATGCTTATGTAATACAGCGTGACATGTGACAGAGAGGGGTATGGGGTATGATGAAGTGTGACATTTTGTGACGAAGGAGATAATGGGTCAAATATATTGAAAAAGTGTGACATCTTTTATGTTGACAGTCCCTAACCCGTGTATAAGTTGACACTTTTCAGAGCTTCCAAATGTTGTCGAAAATCCTTCAATTTGCACACAAGCAAATAGTATTTGTTTGTTGAAATTGGAGCGAACTCAGAGAAAAAAAATCACGTAATTCCACTAAGCTCCAACATAACACACAGAATTAAGTCCAACACCTTCCTTCTTCGTTCTAAATGACAGCTCATAACATGTCTGTTCCGATAATGGGATAAATGCCATCGGATGTCCGAACAAATCCATTCTTTTCTCAATGGAGCGGCTGTTCAAACCGCTGGACATGAGAGAAAAACCACGCTTCGATTCCTAACTTGAAAGGCGGTTAGTGACCCGAAATAATCGCTGTGTGGGAAATCCTCTCTCATTTCGGTTATTTTACTTTTAACGAAGCTTTTACTCTCGCACGCAAGCTTCACTACCAGTCGATCCTCCCCCTCACAGCCTCTCTCTCTCTCTCTCTCTTCCGCTGAAATGCATCCTAAAAATAATTCGTCCAGGAGATCGTAAAAAAAGTTTCCCTCTCTCTCTTCGTATGTCTTAAGAGTCACATGTTGCCAAATATATTACTAGAAGCTTTTATTATGTTGCTCAATTGTATGAAATCTGCGTATTTGCGGTACCTTCATTCTCAACTAAAGGATATAGTCGTATAGGAAATTTAAGAACGTAATTAAGCTTACGTTTCTTTTACTCTATGATGGAAGAGTTTATTGCAACCGAGGATTTATTATATTGAGTTTGTCAAATCATTACGATAATTATTGGTGTTACCGAAAATTCCATATTAATCAGACATACAGAAACTAAAATTTTCATCTGATGTCAAAATGCACACCTAATTGTCTGGAACAAAGCAAACTCGTATATTATTCACTGTGAAACTGGTTGGTGATAGGTAAACATGGTTACAGTGACAACTCTGTTATAAAGTCAACAAACTTTGGTTCCTTCATTTTCCCATGCACTTTAATACTCATAACCTACAACATCAGTTGGATATAGCATCAAAAATACAGGGTGCGGCAACATAACTTTTTTTTTTCAAAATTCAATGAAGCCCGTTTCAAGAATCGGAAACTTAAAAATAAAATGTATAGTGTAGATACATGTCTAAACTTATGTTTTACACAGTTTTGACACTCAAGCCAAGTAAGTGACGCCCCCCTATTCCCCCTGCCCTGAAATCCGATTTTTAGCGTTTATCACGATCCTTACCAGTATAGCAGCGTGTATGTTAGTAATTTCACCCTGGAAGCTAGCCTTCAGGAGTTGTAGGATCATTGGACGATTGGCATAAAGTCGATAACTCAAAAAAAAAAAAAAAAACGAAGAAAAATCGCAAGGGCCCTAATCCGGGAAGCTGCTGGCCACTCCAAATCACTGAACGTTCATTCGAAAAGTAGACCAGCTCGATAGAAAACTCACGCTCCTCCAAGATTTCAGTGCAGAATGGCGACTGACCGAAGTTGGGAACAAAAATAACCTGAAAGTCGCACATTTCAAAGAGAAAATTATGTTGCCGCACCCTGTATTAGTGTGCTTTGAATGACGTTATAACAGAGATCCACTATTTTGTTGCGCAGTACATATATATGCATGCATATATGTGACTGTATATGAGTAGGTGTGCGCGCTAAGGGGGAGAGGCGGTATCAGGGCAAAAGCATTAACAAAAAGTTGTTTGTTAGGGATGTTTTTGTTAGTTATTGGTGTATGTTTTATTAGTAAGTGATTTCGTTTTAATGTTAAATCTGTAGTATGAACAAGGAAAGAAAGGGGGGGGGGAATGTGTAAATAATCAGTAGTGTCACTGTGAGGATGAGGAGGGGGTGGTACGCCCCAGGTAGTTATTGAAGTACTCAAAAGTAGTCTCTCATTGAAGTAGTATCAAAAAGTAGTTATTGAAAAATACATATACTTGTATAGGACAAATGATCAAAATGCTTTGTGCTAAAATGTAAGTACAAAGATAAAACAACGTAAAAAAACACAAAGTCAGAATAAAAATTTTTTTATTCTGAATTTGTGCTTTTTTACGTTGTTTTATCTTTGTACTTATATACATATACTTGTGTTATGCCATTGGTTCCCAAAGTTGACTGGGCTCCGACCCATCTAACAAAAATTCCAATCTCGGGACCCACCTCTTAGCTGTCTTAGAGAAAAGAGGGCATAAGTATTGGTAATGCTCAGATCCCCTAGTGATAAGTTGCGGGACTACTTACTGCTGTATTATTTGCTCTAACTGAAATATAAAAAAAAAAACTTTTTTTAGTGTTACCAATATGAATGAAAGACTGTTGAAATAAGGACCACAACTTAAATACATTTTTTAATTACTTAAATACCTACAACTGCATGTTTTTTTTAATAAAGTTATTTCAATGGGAAGGATGCATTTGTTTCTTATTTCTCTTCATTAAAGTTTCAGCATCAATTTCAACTTAATTTACTTTTATTCGCAGACTTCCTATTTTTTTAAATTCATGTGTACAGTGGCGAAGGCCCACTCAATATTCGCTCGCGACCCACCAGTGGGTCGCGACCCATAGTTTGGGAAATACTGTGTTATGAAATTTTAATGACGCTATTTCAACGTATAACTGAAAATGTACTTTACCAAAAGATACACCAAATAAATAAATAGAATTTCGTAGTATTATTATTATTATTTTTATTTATTTATTTTTCTACTTTTTTGCACCCTTGATGCTACTGAAGAGAATATAATCTATAAAATTACTAAATAACAAGATTTATACAACACAACAATCTTTTTTTTTTTTTTTTTTTGCAGGGGAGGTGTTGGTGACACCACAAATTACCATCCCAAGTGACACCCATGCTAGGAATGCCAATAAATTAAATAAATAAAACCGAAATCAAGGGGCGATCAAAAGTTTAAGGTAGCCAAGTTCTTGCTGTATTATTTCAGAAACTGGGGGTTGCCTAGGGATGTGTTGCGCCTTATCTTTTCGTGACCCGAAGGCAAAGTCGTGAGGTCTTTCGACGGCGCTATCGTTACGTTACTTCACGCCATCACCCCGGAAATGGACGCCTTCACTATTCCCACTGTGACAAAGATTGACAGTTCGAGGCTTCAGTGACGGTACGTCAACAAAACACGCCCGATTTCCCACTGAAGTTCCATTTTCACAGAGATAAATCGATCTGAGGTGAAGCCAATAATTGCGCAGTGGGATATCTTCACTCGTGTCCATCCAACAACGAGATAAATCGTGAGAAATCTCTAGAAAGGCGTACATATTGTTTCGACTGTAAATCGATACATCTATGCCCGGATATGACTACTGTAGATTAAATAATATTTAGGATTAATATAACGACTGAAAAGGATAGCAAACTAAATAATTATTTTGCATTAGCATCATGCCGGCAGGGTGGCGTAGAGCGCAGACCTCTTGCGCCCAAGTTCCCAGAATCAAACCTGGCCCAAGTCGGTGGATTTTCAAGATGCAGAAAATTCACAGCGTCCATGTCGTATGATTATGCGGCATGTTAAAGGTCACTTGAGTATCCGTTTGGAGTGGATACTCTCGGCTAAATTAAATTCCTAGTGCAGTTTGCATCAGTTAGAGCTCAGGTGCCGCCATCTATGGGAAAACTGAGCGTCAAAAATTCCGGCAATGATACCACACTTATTGTGGTGCCGTTGAAAGAATTGGTACCAATCTCTGGGAACGCACTAGATATGCAATGGTTAAGAACAAATATTACGTAGCCCGTTACAAATAATAATATTAACATCATTAACAATTTCATCATTTAGTGTATATTTTCATACATGAATGAAAGCATGTGATCTAGGTACAGGATGCATGACTTTTCAATTTAAGTAAAAAGGGGATCTCTTAAAAGTCTGAAAAAGTTTGAAACAGGGATACGAAACCGGTCGCTTTCTTGACAACTTCTTGAACAATGACCCCAAGTTTCTGTGAGACCCTTTGCCCAAGTGTAAAATGAGGACTTTCAGTGCAAAAAGCTTCCCTGCTACTGATAAAAACTTGCTTTTAGTGAAAAAGGGCCTTCGCCCAAAAGAGAGAAAGTGACAGTAAATTTAATAGTTATATTTTAGTTCTTTTTAGTGTGTTTTATATATGAGTTATTAAACGGTGACTGACGTTACAATTTGACTAAGTTCTTTAACTTTTAATATCCGCAATGTCTTGATATTTAAATGTATTTTTCTGAAACTGATCTAAAATACCATGATAGAGTACAATAATGCTACAGATACCTGTTTTTAGACATAAAAAGCTTTTTTGTGTGGAATTAGGGTAAATAAAAAATTGTGGCTGATGTTACACGGAAGAGACATTAGGGAAAACAACTTTTATATTAATTGAAATTCTCCTCAAACTAAGAACATGAAGATTAAAATTATTTTTTTCCAGTCAAGTAGAGATTTCAAACTTTATGAATACACTTTGTTTAATTCAAAAAACTTTAAAATTTAAAGTGGAGGAAATTTTTAATTTCCGTGACTGATGTTGCACCAACATTGGTTCAAATTATAATTTATTTCTCCTTAAAAGTCAAATTAGCATTTTTTTTACAAAATTACACAAATCTATTTAAATGATAAAATATAAACAATAGTAAACGAATATAATTATACAAGTGATGTTTTTAGTGCAATTCAGGAAATGAAAAGTGCCCTCGTGCATTTACTATATCTAGTGGACTAAGTTTTCTTATTATTATTTCTTGTGATTAATAAATTTCATCCACATTGTCAGATCATTTCCAATGCTGTTCCTGTTGGAATCATAACACTGACCAAGTATTCATACTTTTCAATGGCTCTAACTTCACATGGATAGAACAAAGTAATTCGATGATAATTCTTCCTACTTGAAGTAGCAAAAAATAATTCGATGTAATTAACAATTTATATATTTTTTGTAACATGGGTATTTTTACTGCAATGAACTTGTTTTTGAATTGGGCCATCTGACCAAATATGTAAAAGACTTCAATTTCTTGAGGAATCTTTTCCAGCATTCTTGTTGTGAGAGAAATCACAATCTCTTTAGAATGAGACAGTTCATCTGAGGCTATCACATACGGATGCATTCTACCTGAGTGGTACAGTGCTGCTGTAAGAATGCGTACTTGGGCTTAATAGGAGTACCTATTTCACCAATTTCATTGTCAAACCATTTTTTTATGACAGCCTTCTGCTTTCGTGCAGATGTAGGCAGGGCGCACTTTGAACGAGTTACAGCTTTTCCTAAGGTTTTATTACTTTGGAAAAGGGGTTATGTCACTGCTACTTGAAATTTTTCACTTTAATGTTCTACATTTTTCTACTATTTTTCTAACATTTTCTTTGATTTCTCTTTTAACACTATTTTGAACTGGCTTAGGTAACTTTGCTTGGTCATTTCTTTTTTTATCTCTACTCCTTTTTGCTTCTGCATTGTTTTTCTTTTTGTAATCTTCATAATTTCCTTCCTTCTTTAATTTATCTTGCCTCCTATTTTGCCTTTCTGCAGCAGTCAATGCCATTTGTGCAGTGTTTAAGTGTCTAACTGGAAAAGAGAAAAGTGACTGATGTTACATATTTTAAAGAAGTTTTTAGATCATAAATTGAACTGTTATTAACTATTTAACTAATTGATATTTAAGATATTATCATGAATGAGGAGAAATTGGTTTTTTATAAGGCTCGACCGATGCATCGGCCTCGCCGATGCATCGGCGCCGATTGTTCAACAAACTTGCCATCGGCCATCGGCATCGGCGGCCGATGTTAAATTCAGAAAAACATCGGCCCATCGGCCTTAAAAAACATCTAAAAGCCGATGCCAGGCCGATGTTTTCCAACTTTCCACAAAACTTGATACAACTTTCCACAAAACATTCTGTCTTTAACTGTCTTCCTCCTCCATAGCTAGTTTTCTATTTCCATACAATAAGAGGCAGCACAGCAGTTAAAAACAGTTTTCGCCATCATAGGGGAGCCAGGGTTGCTAATTTGGCTATTTTTAAGATAAATACGAAACATTTGGCTTTTGGAATAATTTGCATGGCTTCCTGGCTTTCTTTTGGCTCCTTAATAGTTTTTGGGAGATTTTATAAATATTTTACTTTTTTACAACAGAAGTTTTAAAGATTTTTAAAAAACGAATACTATTTTTAATTTTAGAACTATGCCAAATTTTGTTTTACACCGTTTTGATAACAAATGGGTGTCGCTTATTTTATATCAGCTCAGGCTCTTATTATCCGGTTGCCTATTTATGCCCAACATGCCCAATTTTCGTGCTGGAGTTAATAAACATTCGGAGGGAATACTCGGAAAAGCAGTCGGATATCTTGTTCTGTGACTTCATTCGACGATTCTACAGAATTCGCTCTTTTGTTCCGAGTCAGCGAGAATTATTCTAAGAATAATTCTCACACATATAGCAAAAGAAGAAGAACAGAAGAGGGAAAGAAATATTGATGTTTCTTCAGCAAGAAAAATATCTGCAGGAATGCTGCTACAAAATTTGTTTTTTTTTTTTGCTTAAAGTTGGATGCTTTTGTGATATTGTTGGTAGGGTCAGTTGGGGTAATTGTAAACGCTTTTTCAATGTTTTAACTTTTGATCCTTCCCTACCTCTTAAATGAATTCAGAGAAAAAATTGTGAGCATTGTAGCCACTACTGTACTTCTTGTAAGTAAATGTGTGCAAAAATTTTGACTTTATGACTATTTGTTAACGAATGAGCTCGTGTTTACAATTACCCCTGTGTGTTTACAATTACCCCAGAGATCTGGGGTAATTGTAAACAGTGATTTAAATTCGAATAAGGTTGATGCAAATGGAAATTTGCTTCATACACAGTCTTCTTGAAGGTTTAAGAAGTTCCGGAGCAATGCTTCTCAATCTGCGGCCAACAGGCCGCATGTGGTCCGCTGAGTTATGTTATGAGTCGACTGAGATCATTTAACGAGAAATATCTTGAAAAAAAGCAAGTAATGCGACAAATTTATATAAAATTTGTCCCGCAGTGGATCAGTCGGTTAAGTTTGGATCCCATAGAACACCGAAAGTGAAGCACAACTGGCCGTGGTCAACGCTTGGGAGGGTGACCACCTCCCGCGATTGATTACTCTGAGACCGAGTGCGCTAAAGGGAGCTGTGCACGTAAAATACATCGTCGCTTCAAATGCCCACCAAGTTAGAAATAATTTCCGTTGAGGGACCATCCTAGGTGACGATCTCTCATCTGGGAGCTGTTTCAAAATCATTAAGCCCCTCTGAGCCAAGTGTACTTCATTATAACGGAGCTCATTAATAATCAGTAGGAGCTTCCTTAATTCATGGTCGCCCTGCAAGGGGGGCTTGGATTTCCAATTGGAATTAGCAACAACAGCAACAGTTATGTAAAATAGACACAAAAGTATAATTTACATCAAAATAAAATACTTATTGTCCCTCCTAAATATTGGAAATAGGATAAATTTAAGTGTTTACAATTACCCCAGAGTACGAAATATATGGGGTAATTGTAAACACCTAACTTGCACATGAAAAATAACAGGGAGGATTAAATTCATAGCTAAATGTTTTTAACAGCATTCCATATGACAAATAAAAATGGTTGAAACCGCTTGCATCGCTTTTGTAGATGAGCTGGAGAGGAAAATGTAAGATCACGAAATTTTGTTAAACAACTTTTTTCACTGTGCCATTTTCAAACAATAGTGACGTCTAAACAGTTGTTTCGAAACTTACGAAACTGCTTCAATGTCTTCCCTATGCAGCCAGTTTATCCCCTCACAAGCAGTTAAGTTTTCAAAACCACCACAAGTGTAGTTATGAAGCTTGTTTACAATTACCCCGTGTTTACAATTACCCCAACTGACCCTATGTTTGTTGCATTTAATCAATCAGCACACCGTTTACTATTAAAATGCATTTTTACGGATCCCAACCGCTATAGATTAACTATTCATGTGTAAATAAATAAGTGAAAAATAAAAGAAACCAACTTAATTTTTGCTGTGAGTTATTTTCCTAAACGCACGACACAAAAATTGAGGATCCCAGTTCTTATAACAAGTTATTGAAAGAAAAAAATAATTCCACATATGCGAGAACGAGAATGACAACAACAATCATAATAATTAAATTGTTACTCATTCTTAATCTTCTTTCGGCATGCTCGCTACTATTTACTGTTTTTTTTTATAATAATTACTAGTATTATCAAGATCCACTTACATATTGCATGCGTATTTCGTTTTTTTCTTGAACAAATTGCCATAACGGTTGGGATCCGTAGATTTGCAAACGAAGCACAATCGTTCATGTGTATAGTTCTTGTGTCCTAAAATTCCGTGATGCAATCACTGAGCTAAATGAGAGAAATCTGGAGTGAGGACTCCCCATGCTTCAACAGGGCAGCTTGCGAGCCGACGCGCATGAATACAGTGCTCGAGCCATCAAGGCAAAACATCGCTGACTTCCCATTGTGGAAGGATTGGCTCGTATGGTGTATTGTTACAAATTTCGGTTTAATTTATCATAGTTTATCAAAAAATTTTATTTTCGTCATTTAGCAATACGTTTGCATCCTGTTGTGCAAAGGGATGTAAAAATAAATTCGTGAAACTTAAAAGAAAACGGTGTTAAAGCTCATTTTGATGGCGAATTACCTATTTAAACTTTAAATGCCTTGTTCTCGTATTCTATTTTTGAATGGCTTTTTTTCACAGAAATTTAATTACTATGCCCATAATGTACACAAAATTGTTTTTGGATGAATAAAGTTTACCTTAAATCATAATATTACAACTTAATTACATTGCTGAAAAACTTTTTCTTTTAGCATTATAGCCTAAATATGTCTCCTGTTTTCTCGATAGTCAAACCTTATTAAGTAGTATTTTATTATAAGTGAAAATATCAGTTACACAAATAGTTAAATCATGTACGTTTTTTGCTTTTATCTTAATTTGCTAGTTAATGGAAATTTCAATAATAATTTTGATGTTTTTGAATTAACTTTTCATTTGAATAAAATTTTGATTTTTGCGTGTGTTAATTTTTATTTTGTCAAATTGTGGCTGTTTTTAAAAAACATTTATTTTATTATTTATTTATTATTTTATTACTAAATTAACATCTACACTCAAAGATTTTTAATGAGTTCATAAAGCTTTGAATTGCAGCACTTTTCCCCTGTAAATATACTGATCAGCTGAAATTTTTATTTGTGCATGATTTAAAAAATCATGATAAATATTATTATGATCATGTTTTTTTGTTACTAAATTACCATCTGCACTCAAAGAGTTTTAATGTGCTTATAAAACTTTGAATTACAGCACACACTTTTTCCCAGCAGATGCACTGATCAGCTATATTTTTAATTAGTGCATGGTTAAAAAAATAAGTAGTATTTCTTTATTATTCTTATTTACATTTAATATCCATAGCTGAAATGTTCCATTAGTGAGAAACATTTAACTTTGTCATAGGCAAGCAAACTTGTAAAATATAAAATTTGTAAATGCTTATACATTTCAGATTCATCTCAAAATGATATGCTCCATTCCAGTTATTTGCAAGCTTTTTTTAATAAAAATGTTATCCTATAATATCTCCAAAAAATGACTTCTTTCTTCTTATTTTAAGTGATTCTTCTTTTTTAATTGTATTATGTTTAAGTGCAATATCGAAGTGTAAGAACTCTAAAAACGCATTTATCGTTTTTGGGAATAAAAGTCGCTATATTGATGCTGTTCGAAGCTGCACACTGAAACTTCTTATGAGATTTATAATTTAACTGTGTAAAGTATTTATTCATCAGTAGTCAAGGAGAGTAAATCAATTAATCAGGGTGTCTTCCTGTCTAAATAAACATTTTTTAAACCTGCCATAGTCGCACACTCCCATATAGCATTCAAAGATAATAAAAAGTGTCGCAAAATGTTTTTTATCGTGAAAAAATGTATGAATAATTGTTCTAAAATGCTATGAGAAATTTTAAATTATTATATGTCAGGCATTAGAATAAATTTTTTTAGAAAAATCGGAAAAGAATTAAGAGCTCGAGAGCTCTTTAAAGTTAGCCGTTTTATCATTGCGCGAATTGGTAGTTTGCGCGTTTTGCCTTAATGGCTGCAAAAGGGTGTGAAGCGGTTCGACCGCCCAGTCCTCGCTCCAGGTTTCTCTTATTTAGCTCAGTGGATGCAATAGCGTGCAGCAATAACTGTCGACATTAATTTGTGTAAAAAGAATTGCAGTTTAAACCCTTGAGACTCCAAAGCCCTCTCTTCCCAGAATAAACCTGGTTTCGTCACCGTGAGAACTTTTTTTAAATTTGATAAAAAAGAAAAGATTTCCAAAATATTGCAAAATTGAACTAATTTTGTGTTTAAAAATAGCGTTAGAAAGGTAGACATATAATTTAAGCAAATTCGAGTCTCAGGAATTTTGAACAGTTACATTGTTTTCGCAGAAGGTAGCGCCACATATAAAAAATTGTTGGTTATGGGAGGGTATTTTGAATCGGGTTGGAGGGTTCAATTTGAAACGCAACACTGCTTTTTATACAAACTGCCGTTGTGAAATCGACCATTCTCAAATACGAGAACGAAAACTGCACGTTATTAATTTTAAATTCGTCCGTTTTGACCCCTGGTATTTTGTTTTGCAAGAAACTGGTAGCCAAGGCGCAAATTGAAAAAAAAAAATAAGGGTTTTTTTATTTTCTTTACCAGTTTCGAATCCCAACTTTAAACAAACTGGTAGCTAAAAACGCGTCGTGCACCTCTGGTCTAACTGTACGTAATTCTTTAATTCAAACAAAATACTGCACTCGTTTAAAAATGAATGAGTTTCATAAAAAAAGAATACTAAGTGTTCTAGTTCCTCTGCATCAAAATCAAGGGATTCATGTAAAACTCTACCATGAACTAAAAAACGGAGTTAAAACGATGAATAATCGGAACCAATCTTTGCTTCGTGCACGTGCCTTACAAGGTCGCTTTAGCTGATGTTTGTTTTCTTCTGATTGTTTATTCTACATTTATTCAGTTTTGTATTTACTAGTATTACTATTAGTATATCTGAAAAGTAACGGATTAGGGGAATATAAGATCGAAAAATAATATCGCGATCGGGAAATTGTTCTGTTTTTTTTTTCTAGATACAGGAAAGTGATTTTTGGTACTTTTCATTCTGAAGTAAAAATAAATTAAAGTCTGGAAGATATTTTTCCATACGGAAAACATAGGCATTGCATCGGCATTTAGATGTTATTCAAGGTCGATAGGCCAAAGTTTTTCCGAAGTTTCCGAAGAATGCCGGTGGCGATGGCTAGATTTTTTAACTATCGGCACTGGTGCATCGGTCGAGCCCTTATTTTTATTTATTTATTGCTCAGTTAAAGATGTTTAACTGCATTTCACATGAAATGTTGCAATTTTAAGCAAGTCTCTTTAAAAAAAAAATTAATAAAACTGAAATCGGTAAAATGTTCGAACTTTCAAAGTTACTGTATCATGTAAACTTCCCCCGAAGTCTTTTATGGTGCTTGAATAAGGCATTTATGTTTTTATAAACATAAAAATAAATAAATGATTTAAATGACAATTTTGACAAGCATTCTACACGTGGTTTAAAGGGAAGTTTTTCCATCGGCCGATGGCCGATGCCGATGGCCGATGGAAGAGCAAAATAATCGGCCATCGGCCATCGGCCGATCTTGGAACAATCGGCCAACAATCGGCATCGGCCCATCGGCCAAAAAATGCCATCGGTCGAGCCCTAGTTTTTTATATTCTTAACACTAATTTTCTTTAAGTAATAAAAACTTTTATAAATTTTTGTGACTGATGTTACATTACCATGAGGCCTAATTTATAAAAATTAATTTCCGATACAATAATCACAGTTTAAAGATTCTTTACTGGCCTAACCTCACATATAGACTAAATTTCAATAAAAAATAGGATGTTATACATACCTGTTAATTTCTTTACGAAAACAAGATGAACTTTCCGAACGTCTCTAAAGACAACACCACTTGTGACAAAAGTAACATTCCCAAACATTGCCTATAAAACTTACAAAAAGGTATTGCTAACTTTTTAAACATAATTTTATAAAAATTCACACATTTTTACCTTAGAGGAAAAAAAACTGTATATGTGCAAGAATTATTATTATTATTTTTTATGTTGGTGTCCCTGTTTTCATGGAATTGCCCATATGTGTCTTTTTTGTTGCCTTTACACAATGTGGAATTTTATAATTAAAGTTTCTTATTTTTATTTAGTGAGTGGCCAAATGTAAATGGATTTGATTCCAATAAAGCCATATGAAACAACATATTTTAGCTCCTTTATTTTTCTTCGCGTACTAATGACATGCCTAAATTAGCAGCTCTTTTAAATGCGAGTTAATTGTAGTAATAACGGCAACTGAAATATGAGTTAATGTAGATGAATGTGTAAGCAATAATACTCACACATGATCACATAATTTCAGATATTATTCAATCTCGGATAAGTATGAATTAAGGAGCCAATTAGATTTTAAAATTATGGTTGAAGTTTTCTAATGCTTTCCCTGAAAAATTTGTCCGTTCTGAGTAGTGACCCTTTTGTATGAGCAGTGACAATGTAGTATTAAAACAATGAACGTTTAGTCTTTAACCCGTCATTTCCATGAACAAACTAATGACTTGTATTTTCTTTATTTTATTGAACACAGATCAATACAGGTTTATACGTTTCGTTGTTTCCTCAACCACTTTGCAATAATATGCTACCAACATAAAACAAATATAACAAAAAAGGTTTGAGAATGGGTAATCAGTGGTTCATGCAAAGTGGTCATCGAAGTAGATAGCGCGAATTCATGTTTCCACTCTCTGTGTCCATACATATGAAGTAGTCCAGGCTTAATCAGTTTCCTTGTTGGCGATCGTCCTTCACCAAAATGTTATCGCCCCCCACTGTGAACTTGTCACGAGAGAGGCCGATTATTCTATTCTTCGTGCAACTCGGGGGTGATACGGAATGATTTTACCCCCTTAGTGCTGCCCCCGCCCCCACACAGGCATTCCACTAGTAGTTCGCTACCCCACCTCGCTATTAACGGATCGATCGTTTCACATGCACCTTAAAAATTAATCTTGCTGCAGCAGGTAAGTACCACTACGTATATTCATCCATCCATGGTTACATTTAATTGTTCAGACCACAAAAACGTTTCTCTTATTTTAAGGGAAACGAAAACCACTTAAAACAAAAATTTGTAACTCGTAAGGAACAAAATAGTGTCTAAACAGAGGAAAATTTAGTTTTTCTCCCTCATCCAAAAAAATCACATATTTATAGGAAAGTGTAAACGCAAAAATTGAAATGTCGTATTTAATTTGTTCAAGGAAAGGGGGGGGGGGGGGTAGAAGAATGATGAAAATGCGTCATTACTAAAAAAAGTCACTTTTCTGGCGTTTTCAGAAAGCATTATGTCATTCATTTTGTTTTAATTAATGTTTTTCAGAACTATTATATTCATCATACAATAAAGTGGGAAAGATCTGTTCAATCTCTAATTGAAATACTTTATACACATAATAAAAAAAAGGAGTTTGTGTGTATGTGTTTGTTGCGCGTTTTCTGGGAAAATGGTAAGATATAGAAAGATGAAATGTGCTACATAGGTGTAGTTTTTACAGTAGCTGTGCACCTCGAAACCCGATTTTTCATTAAAAAAAAGTTTATTTGATGTTTTATGACTTTTGGGGAAAATGTACTGCAATTTGTCGGATAAAAAAAGGCAATTTTTACCAATTAATGTTTAACTATTGTATGTGCAAGAAGCGGAATTCGTTTCAGTTCATCAGTGAAGGCTTCCTGAAGTGTTATTCCTATTAAGAAACCAACATTTGAACATATTGAAGAAATTTTTTTAAATTTCCATTGTATTTGTTGATTGATTGCCCTCTGTACGCAGTTAAGGTCTAATGTAGACTTTTCATTCATATATACATATAAACAGCCTCATTCATACATGTATGTGATTTCGAAACAGTTTCGATCGCAGGTGTCTCAGTGACTTGACCTACGGGTACTAGAATTTTTTTTTTTTTTTGTAACTCAGGCAATTCAGGTAAACGACATTCGGTTTTTATCAAATAAAAAAAAAATAAATAAATACATTTTGCTAAATCATTGTTGGATGTAAAATAAATTAAAAATTTACTTGCCTTTCTCCTCCTTAATTGTAATAATACTGCCACAAAATCTTGTCACTAAGATTGAACAACTCTTACAACAAGTGTTCATTATCAAGGTTTAAAGTTCCGTAAAAGAACCCATGGGTAATTTAATTCTTTTTTCTTTAATTTATTTAGCAAAAAATTAAGGCCGCGTGTTTGGTCAGCAGCATTTAAATGATGTTTTATTTGAGAAATTTTCCTTCTTCGTCTAAACTTTCACTTTTAAGCGAAATTTATGAAATTAAAGGATTTATTGGAGTAACCAAGATTTCACGATGATATTTGACTTAATTGTAGAATCATTTTCGTTTTCGAAATAAGGCAAGGAGCAACATATTTTCAGAACAGTGTAAATGTTATTACTTCATTACTGAAAAATAATATGAAGAACTATTTCTAAAGCAATAATTCCAAGCAAATTGTTAAGGAATATTGTCGATCATAGCTTTGGCTAAGAGAGGTTGTTTACCTGCATTGACACTGCACTAGTAGAGAAACCACATTTACAGAGTTCATTTATTTTAACTGAGAATTAGCATGCATAGGGGCTTGGCGACGAAGATTACCTAGAATGAGATTAAAAGCAGTACATTAAAACAGAGTTTCGTGGAAATTGTACGCAAGGAGATGCCCGTGAGGTGTCGCCCCGTAAGCGGAGGGAAGGCAGTGCACAGAGGGCAAGTCGTTTTCCGTGCATTGTTAGTGCGCTAGCAGAAAAACGACTTCTACAGATCCTCCCCCCCTCCCTTCCTTATTAGAAAAAATAATAACAACTGAGAATCAACTCACGAGGCATGAAACAAAATGTTAGTATTTCCTTAAAGGATAAGGAAAACAATGGAACAGGCCCCGTCAATCTCTAGGAACTCCGGGTCGCCGAGTGCCCGATCTCAATTTCAAGGGATCTACTTGTGTTCCGAAAATAAAGTGTGCGTATAAAAATAAATATTAGAACACATAAATACGAAACAACACAATATTTTAAAAAGCTTTAAATAAATAATAGTAAAAATAATAATATTTTTGAATGATTACGAAGTTGTGGTAACAAACCGGCAATTTTATTTTTTTAATTGTAGCATAATTTCAAGAAGAAATAAATACGCATTTTTCTCTTTTTAATCGACAGATAAAATTGAAGAAAGAAATACACGATACCGAAATGATCCTAAACGTCTTGCTACATATATATATATATATAAATATATTTGACCCACAGTTAAAAATGGTTAGCCGATGCTTGCTCTAGAACCTTCTTCGCCGGATTTAGGTAGAGTTAAGTTTTCGCATTTTTCAGATTTCTTGAGTCTCATGCATGAAAACATGGCGCAAAATTTCGGCCAATTTATATGAGATTGCTTTACTAATAGCTAGGGCTTAACTGCGAAGTATTGTGACAGTCTGTGACCGAGAATGATTTAACTCGGTATTATTTATTACAGTTGTGTAAATATTGTAAATTATTTACAGTAAATATTTGTTATTTTAAATAGTTTTAAACGCTGCTGTATTTTTTTTCTTTTTACATAACTTTAGACCCCTCAATCCAAATTCGAACTGTTCTTGTCCCGGCTACTCAACAAAATCTTTTGAGTTAATTTCTTAAAGTGGAGGCGGAGAACATTGATGAGTTGAACAGGAAATCACAAGTAGCTATACGCTTAAAAATGGGATGTCTGCATTAAGCGTTTTTAAATAAAAGTACCTCGAAATATTTTAATCTCTTTCTCTTGAAATTCTGTGTAACTTCTGTAAATATCTATTCTCTGAACATTTGATTTTCAAATTGCAGCGACCTTCAAGTTGTGAAACGATGCAATACTATTTCCTGAACATTCTATAATAGGTTTTAAACAGTATTGCGTGACTCTATTTCGAAGAAAGTCATACCTAATGGTTTTCTATTTTGAATGAACTGCTAATCTAAGTATAGAATTACGTCAGTTCCGCAATGGTTAAAAATGTATTTAAATTTATGAAGGTTAACGCGTTCAAATTTATTAGAGCTAGAGTGCTTGCAAATTCGAAGAGCCATTGTTTCTTGTTAAAGTTTTATTAATCAGGAAAGCAAATACCATTTTAATAAAAATATAACTGCTGAGAGAATTCAATTAAAATTTTTTACTTGAAAATCGCAAATAAAAATGGAAATTTCATGCTTTTCTTTAAAATTTGAACTAAAAATGTGTTCATTTGCGCAGTAATTCTTTTGAGTGTTGCAAAATTTAATGCAATGACCGAAATATTTTATCTGTAACATCATTTTAATGCGCAGTCATGGTCGCAATGGATAAAAGATAGCAAAACTGATATTAACGGAACCTCGTATTTATTTAAATAAATGTGATATTCTCTTGCGTTTCTAATTGCTACCGGTATAAAATTTTCAATTCAATTCACTATTATTAGGAGGTGTTTCTCGAACACGGTATCATCCCTTTAAGGATCAGGACACTTGAGAGCAGTTCTGTAGGACGATGAAGGAGACGAATTTTGTAGAACTGATGATGTAACTTGTCGCATTGTAAGGACATTTTTATTTATCAGTATGATTGAATGAGGAAACTCAAGCATACTGATTGTTAAAGAAATTTAACATTTAAATTTTATGACTGTAAAATCTTAATTCGAATTTTTACTTTAAAAAATTTTTTTAATTGTACTTTTAACGTATTTGACATTGTGATACTTTTAAGTTGGTATTAAAAAAAGAACGACGGGAAAATGTCTTTCGTGAGTACTTTGTGTGTAAAATAATTCTAGTTTTTAAGAGGAACATCAACTTAGGATTCCACTCTTAAATAATGAAAAAATGTACTTAGTAAAACTGAGGCAAGATGATAGAGTTTAGTTTCTGATAACTTAGACATCACTTAATTATTAGAACGAACAGTAGAAAGAAAAATGTTATGGTAGTTGCTATTTAGTCGAGAAAACATTTTTGCATTTGTAAGTTCGGAGCAGAATAGAATATAAGCTCTCCAATGAAACGGCAGTAAGAAAACGTGTATCAAAGTGTTATAAAGCATAAAATGCATTAGTTTTGAAACTTCAAGTTCGGAGCAGACTACAATGTAAGTTTTCCAACGAACGGCAGCAAGAAAAAGTTTATGTAACGTTGCTATAAAGATTAGAATACATTAATTTCGTAACTTTAAGTTCGGAGCAGATTAGTAGCATAAAGTGTGATGAATTATAAATGACTTCTTAGAAGTAAAGTCAAAACTTCTTGATCTGTAATGTTCTCTGTAAGGAACTCTAAATAATGAAGATTAACGCATTGATTATTCAACAGTAATTAAATACTTTGCTCTAAATAAATGAAAAAAACTGTTGAAAAGTAATTAGAAATCGTTTATGGCTTGATATTTAACTACGAACAACTTAGTCGGTCCATTTCCATATGTTGTTCGTTTAATTGTTCATTAGTCGTGTTAAAGGGGAACAAAGATCGTTTTCTTCCTTCCGTTTTTAATTTTTTTAGTGTAAGGAAGTTTCTATATTCTTCGAGTTAAAAGTCAGCGAACTTTTGGTTCGATCGCTTTTTGTCACGCGATTTTCCCCAGGCAAGCATTAAACTATTCGAGCTCTTCCATGTCTTCGAAGTTACCTTAATACAAGGCATTCGGCTTTTCAGAATTATGATCTTTAATTAGCAGGCATCAAGAGTTTTTTCGATCTAAAATCACGAATTCCTCTATACGTGAGTAGTAGTCATATCTTGGTGAGTGTATATATGGAAACCCTTTCAGGATGAATGGAGATGGATTGTAAAATTGTAGCTGGTTTTATGTTGTTTAATAAATAATAATAGTAGGTTTCAGGGAACCAAGGGAATAAAAATGTTTGAGCTGAAATTTGATGCTGGGAAATATTACGAAAAAAAAAAAAAAAAAAAAAAAAAAAAAATGGCACGCTCACTCTGATGCTACTAACTAAGTATAAAGTAATTTTAATGCCAAAATATATAATACAGTAATGCTAGATACTATAAAGTACATACTATATTATTACTGTATCTACTACTAAATTATATCTGTATCGACTAGTAAAGTAGCCTTATTATACTGTATCGACTGGAAAATACGCATGTTTATCCATTCAAAATGTTTAAAATTAATTAGAATTAATCGATTTGACTATATGTGCATCTTCCTTTTTTAAGCGTAAATAATGCTACTATATTTCAGTTGTAAATTGTCGCACTTTAAATAGTATTTTCGTATAAAAATAATTTAACTTTGTGCAAGAAAACAATAATAATAAAATTACACGTAAATTTAAAGCACAAATGAGCAAAACAATGCAGACATATGTTTCGGGATTGCTTGGAATCCCTTTTTCAATGCGACAGGGAGCTTCTAGATGCAAAACATCCAAATGAAGCAGACAGAACAAGAAAAACAAAGCTTATATAGCCTAAGAATTATCTGTAAACCAATGAGAATAAAGGCAGCGTGAAGTGGAAGTAGAAGTAGCAGGAAGACACCAATAAGAGAGCAACAAACGAATCCAGTTGAAAGTACAGGAAGTAAAAAGGAATAACAATAAAAATAAAGCAAAAAAGACGACAGCATGCATAAAAATTGCAAAAATAATAAAATAAAATACAAAGAATAAAATTGAAATAAAAATAAGTACAGAAACTACCAAAACAAAATGCAAAACAAAGTACACATGTAAAGGAGGGGGAGGGGAGGGAGGGGGAAGGAGAAAAATAGACACAAAAAAGGAAAACAACAAGAAAACCTAGAAAGAACAACAAATTAAAGAAATTTATGCCAGACCTGTGAGAAATAAGGAGTTGAGGAAGAATCATTAACCAAATTAGAACTATTCCTGTTAATATGATAAGCTTCCCAAAAGTCAAGCTCTAAAGGGGAAGAACATTTTTGAATAATTTTACCAGAATTGAAGTCAAAAGAGTGGTTGGAATTCCAACAATGTTGAGCAATGCTAGACTTATTTAACTCTTGCTTTCGTACATAACCTTTATGCTCATTTAAGCGAATTTTCAGAGCACGTTTTGTCTGCCCAATGTAAGAAAGGCCGCAACGGCAACTAATTTGGTAAATACCCCAAGTGTTAAGTTGATCGACAGGATCCTTAAGAGAAGAGAAGGAAAGTTTGTTACTAGGAGCAAAAACGACTTGAAATTGAAACCTTTTTAGGATTTTAGCTATACGGAAACTGACAGAATGAAAGAATGGTAACACAACCAAATTCTTTCGAGAAACCACATTATTGGGACCAGAAGTTTTCTTAGAAAGTTTGTTATGAATAGAATCAATTAAAGAGTGAGAAAATCCTCTATCAACAGCTACAGCTTTCAGATAGTTGAGTTCAATCTTGAGAAGCTCAGGAGAAGAGCAAATATTAATAGCACGATGGACCAGAGCATTAAAAGCCGAATATTTTTGGTTGGGAGGATGAGACGACAGTCTGTGAGGAGGTAAAGAAACAGCGAAAGGTTTACGATAGACAGAAGTAGTGAAACCAGACTCACTCTTAGAAATAAAGACATCAAGAAACGCGAGACTACTATTAAGTTCTTTCTCACAAGAAAACTGGATATTAGGATCAATGGAGTTCATAATAGAAAGAGCATCATCAATACCTAACAAATTACTGTCCGTTAGGACAAAACAATCATCCACATAACGAACATAAAATTGAAATTGCAATTTCTGGAACAGTTTTTCCTCAAAATAATGCATATATAAATCACTTAAAATAGGACTAAGAGGACTTCCCATAGCCAGGCCATCTACCATAGCATAAAATTTACCATTAAATACAAAAGTGCTCTGTTGCAAGCACACACGAGTAAGGAAAACTAATTCCTCAATTTCCACAGAAGTAAAATGGAATTCAGAAAGCCTTTTCCTGAGGCAAGTCAAAGCGCCATCAACAGGAACATTAGTAAACAAAGAATTAACATCAAAAGAGGCCATAACTGAATTATTCGGAACGAAGTTATGAAGTTTCTTAACAAAATCGGTGGAATTTTTAACAGTGAAAACATTCTGACTCCTAAGTGGAGAAAACACAGAAACTAAATACTTGGAAAGTTTATATGAAGCAGTGCCAATATTGGAAACAATTGGTCTGAAAGGAATACCTGCCTTGTGTACCTTTGGTAAAGCATAAAAACGTGCACAATTAGCAACAGAAGGAATCACAGACCGTTTAGCAATCAAAGGAATAGAATGAACAGACTTAACAGCAGAAGAAATAGCTTTTAACTCTTTGTCACTAGGATCTTTATAAATTTCAGAGTAAGGACCAGAAGCAATTAAGTCATCAGTTTTTTCAACATAAGATGATTTATTAAGAACAACAATCTGACCACCCTTGTCTGCTTTGGTAATGACCAAATCAGAATTGGAAACTAAATTATTGACACATCGTTTCACAGAATGGGTAAAACCAGTATTAGGAACTTTTGAATTGAAATCAACATTGGAAGCAATGAGATGCCGAACCGACTCTTTTTGAGTGGAAGTTAAGGCACTAAATTTGAAAGCTTTTTCAACCGGAGCAATAAGTTCAGAAAAAGAAGGCTTTTTAGCCAAAGCAAAATTGTTATTACATTTCAGAGCATTGATTTCATTACAATTCAAAGGAAATTTCGAAAGATTTACAACAGTGTTCCTATTAACAAGAGGCAAATCAGCCGGAACAGGAACATTTGAATCGTTACACAACTTAGTAAATTTCTTATTTAAAGTAATTTTGTGACTGTCGGATGAACGAAGAGCTCTTGCCCATGACATTCTATCAATAGACTCAAAATCGAAATTTGAATTAGATACAGAAAGATGTAAATCATAAAGTTCACGTTCTATGAACGAAAGTTTTTTCCTAGTTTCTTGGATAGAAGCTCTAAGTAACGCTAATTACCTTATCAACCCTAACAGAACGCGGTAAATTACACTTCAAGGTGATAAACTTAGGAATAACTTTCTTGCGCCTGCAAGACTGGAGAAATTTTAAATGGTTCAAAAACCGAACCTTTTTAATCCGTAGATTACAAAATCTGTTAACCTGAGACATAACCAGAATCAAAACAACCAAAACATAAGGGGAAAAACAATAGCTAAACCGTTCAATAAATAAAAATAAACAGAAAGAACAAAATTCAAAAACAAGTGCGAAACATACACAACGTAACAATATGCGGAATGAATGTCAGAAAACAAAAAAGCGAAAACAAAAAAGCAAAAACAAACACAGTTAAGAAAGGCAATGAAGAAAAAAAGAACAAAAAACAAACACTCACCAAGCAGCGAACAGATGGAAGAACAAAAACAAAAGAAAGAAGAACAAAATTCAAGGCACGTTAAGCCTAACGGATAAAAATAATTTAACTTTGTGCAAGAAAACAATAATAATAAAATTACACGTAAATTTAAAGCACAAATGAGCAAAACAATGCAGACATATGTTTCGGGATTGCTTGGAATCCCTTTTTCAATGCGACAGGGAGCTTCTAGATGCAAAACATCCAAATGAAGCAGACAGAACAAGAAAAACAAAGCTTATATAGCCTAAGAATTATCTGTAAACCAATGAGAATAAAGGCAGCGTGAAGTGGAAGTAGAAGTAGCAGGAAGACACCAATAAGAGAGCAACAAACGAATCCAGTTGAAAGTACAGGAAGTAAAAAGGAATAACAATAAAAATAAAGCAAAAAAGACGACAGCATGCATAAAAATTGCAAAAATAATAAAATAAAATACAAAGAATAAAATTGAAATAAAAATAAGTACAGAAACTACCAAAACAAAATGCAAAACAAAGTACACATGTAAAGGAGGGGGAGGGGAGGGAGGGGGAAGGAGAAAAATAGACACAAAAAAGGAAAACAACAAGAAAACCTAGAAAGAACAACAAATTAAAGAAATTTATGCCAGACCTGTGAGAAATAAGGAGTTGAGGAAGAATCATTAACCAAATTAGAACTATTCCTGTTAATATGATAAGCTTCCCAAAAGTCAAGCTCTAAAGGGGAAGAACATTTTTGAATAATTTTACCAGAATTGAAGTCAAAAGAGTGGTTGGAATTCCAACAATGTTGAGCAATGCTAGACTTATTTAACTCTTGCTTTCGTACATAACCTTTATGCTCATTTAAGCGAATTTTCAGAGCACGTTTTGTCTGCCCAATGTAAGAAAGGCCGCAACGGCAACTAATTTTGCTATTAATATTTGCTCTTCTCCTGAGCTTCTCAAGATTGAACTCAACTATCTGAAAGCTGTAGCTGTTGATAGAGGATTTTCTCACTCTTTAATTGATTCTATTCATAACAAACTTTCTAAGAAAACTTCTGGTCCCAATAATGTGGTTTCTCGAAAGAATTTGGTTGTGTTACCATTCTTTCATTCTGTCAGTTTCCGTATAGCTAAAATCCTAAAAAGGTTTCAATTTCAAGTCGTTTTTGCTCCTAGTAACAAACTTTCCTTCTCTTCTCTTAAGGATCCTGTCGATCAACTTAACACTTGGGGTATTTACCAAATTAGTTGCCGTTGCGGCCTTTCTTACATTGGGCAGACAAAACGTGCTCTGAAAATTCGCTTAAATGAGCATAAAGGTTATGTACGAAAGCAAGAGTTAAATAAGTCTAGCATTGCTCAACATTGTTGGAATTCCAACCACTCTTTTGACTTCAATTCTGGTAAAATTATTCAAAAATGTTCTTCCCCTTTAGAGCTTGACTTTTGGGAAGCTTATCATATTAACAGGAATAGTTCTAATTTGGTTAATGATTCTTCCTCAACTCCTTATTTCTCACAGGTCTGGCATAAATTTCTTTAATTTGTTGTTCTTTCTAGGTTTTCTTGTTGTTTTCCTTTTTTGTGTCTATTTTTCTCCTTCCCCCTCCCTCCCCTCCCCCTCCTTTACATGTGTACTTTGTTTTGCATTTTGTTTTGGTAGTTTCTGTACTTATTTTTATTTCAATTTTATTCTTTGTATTTTATTTTATTATTTTTGCAATTTTTATGCATGCTGTCGTCTTTTTTGCTTTATTTTTATTGTTATTCCTTTTTACTTCCTGTACTTTCAACTGGATTCGTTTGTTGCTCTCTTATTGGTGTCTTCCTGCTACTTCTACTTCCACTTCACGCTGCCTTTATTCTCATTGGTTTACAGATAATTCTTAGGCTATATAAGCTTTGTTTTTCTTGTTCTGTCTGCTTCATTTGGATGTTTTGCATCTAGAAGCTCCCTGTCGCATTGAAAAAGGGATTCCAAGCAATCCCGAAACATATGTCTGCATTGTTTTGCTCATTTGTGCTTTAAATTTACGTGTAATTTTATTATTATTGTTTTCTTGCACAAAGTTAAATTATTTTTATCCGTTAGGCTTAACGTGCCTTGAATTTTGTTCTTCTTTCTTTTGTTTTTGTTCTTCCATCTGTTCGCTGCTTGGTGAGTGTTTGTTTTTTGTTCTTTTTTTCTTCATTGCCTTTCTTAACTGTGTTTGTTTTTGCTTTTTTGTTTTCGCTTTTTTGTTTTCTGACATTCATTCCGCATATTGTTACGTTGTGTATGTTTCGCACTTGTTTTTGAATTTTGTTCTTTCTGTTTATTTTTATTTATTGAACGGTTTAGCTATTGTTTTTCCCCTTATGTTTTGGTTGTTTTGATTCTGGTTATGTCTCAGGTTAACAGATTTTGTAATCTACGGATTAAAAAGGTTCGGTTTTTGAACCATTTAAAATTTCTCCAGTCTTGCAGGCGCAAGAAAGTTATTCCTAAGTTTATCACCTTGAAGTGTAATTTACCGCGTTCTGTTAGGGTTGATAAGGTAATTAGCGTTACTTAGAGCTTCTATCCAAGAAACTAGGAAAAAACTTTCGTTCATAGAACGTGAACTTTATGATTTACATCTTTCTGTATCTAATTCAAATTTCGATTTTGAGTCTATTGATAGAATGTCATGGGCAAGAGCTCTTCGTTCATCCGACAGTCACAAAATTACTTTAAATAAGAAATTTACTAAGTTGTGTGACGATTCAAATGTTCCTGTTCCGGCTGATTTGCCTCTTGTTAATAGGAACACTGTTGTAAATCTTTCGAAATTTCCTTTGAATTGTAATGAAATCAATGCTCTGAAATGTAATAACAATTTTGCTTTGGCTAAAAAGCCTTCTTTTTCTGAACTTATTGCTCCGGTTGAAAAAGCTTTCAAATTTAGTGCCTTAACTTCCACTCAAAAAGAGTCGGTTCGGCATCTTATTGCTTCCAATGTTGATTTCAATTCAAAAGTTCCTAATACTGGTTTTACCCATTCTGTGAAACGATGTGTCAATAATTTAGTTTCCAATTCTGATTTGGTCATTACCAAAGCATACAAGGGTGGTCAGATTGTTGTTCTTAATAAATCATCTTATGTTGAAAAAACTGATGACTTAATTGCTTCTGGTCCTTACTCTGAAATTTATAAAGATCCTAGTGACAAAGAGTTAAAAGCTATTTCTTCTGCTGTTAAGTCTGTTCATTCTATTCCTTTGATTGCTAAACGGTCTGTGATTCCTTCTGTTGCTAATTGTGCACGTTTTTATGCTTTACCAAAGGTACACAAGGCAGGTATTCCTTTCAGACCAATTGTTTCCAATATTGGCACTGCTTCATATAAACTTTCCAAGTATTTAGTTTCTGTGTTTTCTCCACTTAGGAGTCAGAATGTTTTCACTGTTAAAAATTCCACCGATTTTGTTAAGAAACTTCATAACTTCGTTCCGAATAATTCAGTTATGGCCTCTTTTGATGTTAATTCTTTGTTTACTAATGTTCCTGTTGATGGCGCTTTGACTTGCCTCAGGAAAAGGCTTTCTGAATTCCATTTTACTTCTGTGGAAATTGAGGAATTAGTTTTCCTTACTCGTGTGTGCTTGCAACAGAGCACTTTTGTATTTAATGGTAAATTTTATGCTATGGTAGATGGCCTGGCTATGGGAAGTCCTCTTAGTCCTATTTTAAGTGATTTATATATGCATTATTTTGAGGAAAAACTGTTCCAGAAATTGCAATTTCAATTTTATGTTCGTTATGTGGATGATTGTTTTGTCCTAACGGACAGTAATTTGTTAGGTATTGATGATGCTCTTTCTATTATGAACTCCATTGATCCTAATATCCAGTTTTCTTGTGAGAAAGAACTTAATAGTAGTCTCGCGTTTCTTGATGTCTTTATTTCTAAGAGTGAGTCTGGTTTCACTACTTCTGTCTATCGTAAACCTTTCGCTGTTTCTTTACCTCCTCACAGACTGTCGTCTCATCCTCCCAACCAAAAATATTCGGCTTTTAATGCTCTGGTCCATCGTGCTATTAATATTTGCTCTTCTCCTGAGCTTCTCAAGATTGAACTCAACTATCTGAAAGCTGTAGCTGTTGATAGAGGATTTTCTCACTCTTTAATTGATTCTATTCATAACAAACTTTCTAAGAAAACTTCTGGTCCCAATAATGTGGTTTCTCGAAAGAATTTGGTTGTGTTACCATTCTTTCATTCTGTCAGTTTCCGTATAGCTAAAATCCTAAAAAGGTTTCAATTTCAAGTCGTTTTTGCTCCTAGTAACAAACTTTCCTTCTCTTCTCTTAAGGATCCTGTCGATCAACTTAACACTTGGGGTATTTACCAAATTAGTTGCCGTTGCGGCCTTTCTTACATTGGGCAGACAAAACGTGCTCTGAAAATTCGCTTAAATGAGCATAAAGGTTATGTACGAAAGCAAGAGTTAAATAAGTCTAGCATTGCTCAACATTGTTGGAATTCCAACCACTCTTTTGACTTCAATTCTGGTAAAATTATTCAAAAATGTTCTTCCCCTTTAGAGCTTGACTTTTGGGAAGCTTATCATATTAACAGGAATAGTTCTAATTTGGTTAATGATTCTTCCTCAACTCCTTATTTCTCACAGGTCTGGCATAAATTTCTTTAATTTGTTGTTCTTTCTAGGTTTTCTTGTTGTTTTCCTTTTTTGTGTCTATTTTTCTCCTTCCCCCTCCCTCCCTTCCCCCTCCTTTACATGTGTACTTTGTTTTGCATTTTGTTTTGGTAGTTTCTGTACTTATTTTTATTTCAATTTTATTCTTTGTATTTTATTTTATTATTTTTGCAATTTTTATGCATGCTGTCGTCTTTTTTGCTTTATTTTTATTGTTATTCCTTTTTACTTCCTGTACTTTCAACTGGATTCGTTTGTTGCTCTCTTATTGGTGTCTTCCTGCTACTTCTACTTCCACTTCACGCTGCCTTTATTCTCATTGGTTTACAGATAATTCTTAGGCTATATAAGCTTTGTTTTTCTTGTTCTGTCTGCTTCATTTGGATGTTTTGCATCTAGAAGCTCCCTGTCGCATTGAAAAAGGGATTCCAAGCAATCCCGAAACATATGTCTGCATTGTTTTGCTCATTTGTGCTTTAAATTTACGTGTAATTTTATTATTATTATTTTCGTATGTTTATTTGAAAAGAGTGTCTTTATTACTTAAGAAAAAACCAAATGATGGTACCCTGGCAACTAGATTTAGCACAAAGATCGTAAAAAAATAACTACTCTTTTATTTGCCCCCTCCCCCCACGCACTCAAAACATGTTAATAAACAGTGTTCCAGGCATAAATATGCAATGGACACGACACAATTGCCATTTCTATTGTTAAGGAAAGGGATATTAACAATTTTTCGAACACAGCATTCGAGCATGCTGAAGAAAGGAAAATAATAGAACAAATTAATAATTAAAACATTTTTGCATGTGACGCTTTTACTACTGCTCTTAAAGACGAAAAACGTTGTTTTACGAGAACATTTCTCAAAGCAGAACTATTTCGTGGGTCTAAATTTAAAAAGATGCTATCATAAGGAAGTTATAACTGAAAACGTAAAAGAGAGTACGGTGAAATGGGGCAAGTGTAGCCCCGTTTTGGAACAGGGTAATTCGAGGAGAGATGCCCCAGGTTGTGTATTTATGTCAGAATAGTGAATAAGACAACACCTATTATGTGGATTGTTTACTTATAAACTGAATGCTGCACTGTATGAAATAGGGTGGTTTTGTGGCAAAAGAATAAAAGATATTGGTGTATTTTGTCAAAAGACCTATTTTTTTAACTGAAATGAAAATTCGTGGTTTTTTATTTGTAACGTGAACGCAAGTAATTATGTCAATGTGAAGAAATAGTAATGCAAAAGCAAAGCTGACAAAGCTTATATCTTCAAAGTTTAAAATTAGATTATAACTTAACCTTTTATGTTACTTTCAGATTTTAAGGATTTAACTTTACGTTTCGTGTTCTTTTTATTAATCATTTCTGCGCGCTTTTCTGATAATTAATAGAGCAGGAAACATTCGTAAAATATATTCTTTTAATTATTTTCCCGATACTGTCTATCCATGTCTCTCAAATATCGGTAGACTAATTTTTTTTTTTTTGATATTTTTGTTTTAAAACTTTAAGGATACCCTGGTCTAAAGGGTTACAGCTTCTGTTGCGTCCATAGTTGAGAGATGCTCAACTTGAACGGCGGCCAGCGGCTAACCGGAATGGCTGCTTGCATGCTCAGATTATGCGCAGAAGCTGTTTTTTGTCTTCGTGACGTCATGCTCACCCTGAGCGAGCTCTAGTCTGGACGCGGCTTTAGATGTTGTGTTTGGAGTGCATTGTGTTTTTATGTGGCTACCTGCCCAAAAGTTGTAAACAAATGCATAAATAAACGCCTGAGATCTACGACTACCAGTTTAAAGATTGTCGAAAGTACGTTATATAGTGTTGACTTATAATTTAACTTTAGCTCTAACGAACATCCTGGTAGCCCTCGGTGGCCAGCCCTCTTGACTGATGAGGCATCATTGGCCGAGCGGCCTGTAAGGCACAAGAATCAGAGCAGTGTGGGCTCAACTGAACTCACGGTCAACTTTGTGTACTAGAAATAGTAATTCATCGTATTCATAGATGGTACCACTACTGCGGCACAGTTTCTGTTGCAATTAATTTACAGTGTTCTCTGTTTTTTATTCTCCGTAATTTCCTTTTTAAAAGTATTTGTAGTTTCTTGTTTTTAAGTCTCCGTAATTTTATGCCACACTCCGGATAAATTACTTCCAGGTAAATCTCATGTATTTTCGGGAAAAGTTTTTTTACAGTGTACTTTCGGTAAATACAAAGGGCATTATTTTTTACAATGCTGAAATCTGAAAAAGTATTATAGCTCAACTGTTCTGAAATTAAAGAATGTTTTTTGAATGATTACAGCCCATTCAAACCTAATTTAATTCAATTCCACAACGAACCGATAATTTAGGCAAAATTAAAACTGTTAATAAGCGGAATGTTGCATTTGAGGCAGTAAAAATATATTATGCTGTTCTAATTTGCTTTATGTATTAAAAAGTCATTTTTATAATTGCAACAGTAACGGTAGATTCTAATTTTAGGCGTTCCCATTGGTCGCAAAATTACACTATCACCACGCTGGATGATGAAGACAAAGTACTTAGCGTATCCCCACAAAAGATTGTCCAAGCCATGGTTAAACAAAGTTCATGAAGAGTTATGGATGGAAATTCCTTCAGGCGATGGTCCACAAGAAGAATGGTCGCTGGATGTGCCGAGAGCAGAGACGTCATCCCCAGAAGCGGAATACCAAACCCGATCCCCAGTACCAGAAGACTTTTCCTCAGAGGTTTTCCCAACTGTCATTGACACTGAAACTGAAGAGTTAGAGAGCTATGACGATGAGTTAATTAGTAGGTTTTCAATGACATATGAAGGTCCATCTTCTTTGCTCAATACATTCATTTTTCTACCTAGCATCTATCAAGAATTGCCATCATCGCACATGCAGACTCCATCTTTGGAAAGTTTTTCAAGTATTGCTCCAGATGAGTTTGATCTTAGCGCATCTTGGCCGGGAAGATCTGATCGAGAAGAATTTGAAATGAAGGTCAAAAGAACTGTCACAAGCCTCAAGGATTTTTCTGTGATCACTGCCACGTTTTCATCACATATCCATAAAGAAAAGTCAGGAATTTTTACTACTCAGACGTTAGAAATGTCATCAGGTGTCATGGCTTCCATTAAAAGCCTTCTCCTCAGCAACGGATTGATTACGGAGACCCCTTTGAATATTAAAATTTTGAGTACCCAAAGTTTAAGTATTATGAATGAAAATATGTATCCAAGCCATACCGCGATAGTAAATTCGATTGCAAACCCCAGTCAAAGTCTGGACATTCAAAATATGTACCAGAGTAGCATAACTATTGATTTTACATCCCCAGAATTGCTCTCAACTAAAATTGTTGGATCTGCCAATGTGATGTTAAAAAGCTTTGATTCAGTTTCAGAAACAAGGTTTTTGAAATACGAAAGTCTGGACGATCCATCAACGATTTACAGCAAAACAATTTCTGAAATCCCTATGACATTAAACAATTCTGATTCCTCTGTTTTTAGGAGTGAATCTTTCTATCAGCCCAGCTCTTTTGTATTTTACTACGTTTCAACTTCCACATTTCAAACTTTAGCTTTCAGTGAAATGGATACTCCATTAAAAACATTAAAACATTCTGGAACAGACAGTCATTTTGGATCCGAAAACGAGCTTTTTGAAACAGTTTTCGTTGCGTCATCAAGAACATTGGGCATACCACTAGTTTCAGTGACAATTGATCCGTCCATGACTGAAAATGAGGTTGAAGTAGTTATTTTAACCCCACCAACTAAAATGCATTTAATATCTTCTTTTTCAGCGTCGCCAATTTCTGCTGAAATGGATTTTCCTTTGGATACAAATCAAATATCTTACAAAATATCTGTTATTTCTCTATGGGATATAAATACCGCTATCATTAATCGCAGTACGAATGACATAAAAACATTAATTCATGTCTCATCAAAAGAAGGTTTTGACTTATCCACGGATGAACACATAAATGAAATCGATGCTCCTTTCAGTAAAACTGAAATGCAACCTGAAATAATACTACTCACAAAAGCTTCCAGTAAGCTCCTATTTTCTAAAGAAATTACCCGAACGGTGGATGCAATGCTCTCCGTTCAGCCTGAATTATTGATAAGCTCTAGTTTCAGTTCACTTGATGTTCCATCTCATTTGCAGCCAACCGTAACGTTGAATTCAACTACAAATGATCTCCACGAGAAAATCCGAGTATCAACTACGATGTCCAGGCAAAGAATAAGGTCACCACAGGATTTCAGTACCCCTGTCTTGCTCAGTCACGAAGTAAAATCGCATATAAGTAATGAAGCTGAACATTCTGATATGTTCATTCACCACGTAACTGCTAGATCTTTAAGTGATAAACATATTGATAGTGAAGGAACGCCAATTACTGAACAGGGATCATCTTCGCTTAGCGACAAATCTTTAGAATATACTGCGAGTGAATATAATGTTTTTTCTAATGAAAATGAATATCTAAGAAATGGGAAATATACACCTCTTGATACAACAGAATCAATTGACCCTAAAGTGCTAAAAACTGACGTCCAAAGTTCAAGTATTTTACCAGAGACAGATATATTATCTCAAATGTCCCCTTTAATACCACCACATTCATTGCTGCAACCACCAGTCAGTCAAACTTCTCATTCATTGTTAAGTGATTACGAGGCTTTACACTTATCATCTCTTCACACTGATTCGCAAATGGGTCATGAAACGAAGCCCGTTCCATTTCCAAGTCCTTTGAGTTCAAGCAATGGGTTTAGAAGTTATTCTGATCCCCACCTAACTGTAGATATTTTCCATGATAAATCAGACACTGCAACATTTCAAGAAATGAAAAATGATTATCATTCGCCTGTAAATTCTTCTGTTAAATATACAATGGACAATGTGTTCATTACTGCAACCCCAAAAGTTGGAGCCCAGACAATACATTTTACGAATATTCACACCACACAAGTTGTTATGCCCAGTGAAGAAAATCTCATTTCTTCTTTACAGCATGAGCTCGTATCGCCAATTATACAACCGCATATTGAAATTTCATCCTTACCGGCGAGCCGTGTTTTTCCCTCATATATACCAATTTCTTCAGAAACTGTTGGGCTCCAAGCGTCTTCGCTTACAGTTTTGATAGATAATAAAAACATTTCCTATTTTGAAAAAAGTAACATGCAAGCACAACCCTCTCCCATCAACACAAGCTTGCACCCGTCACTCACATATCATCTAGTTGAAACGTCTTTTCTTAATAAAGGAACATCAAGCTTATTTGGTATAAATCACATTTTCAACTCCAGTGATAAAAACGACAGTATATTTTTGGAGAGTAAGATCAAAACGCCTCTTAAATCAATTGTAAATATTTCTGAATTTGAGTACATGTCTTTGACAGTTGTAAGTGAAAATTTAGTTTCAGACTCATTGAAGCAATCCTTGTACGATATAAACATTACTCATTCAAAAATTCCAGAAAAAGTAATTTCAATAAAAGGAGCGCCAGAAGATGTTAACGTAGTCTCTACCTTATCAAGTACAAAAGAAATCGATCACAAATATACTTCAGAAACCTTTCAAACACCAATTCGTTCTTCCTTTTCAGAAGACCAACTAAGCATTGCTTTGAAAAGTTCAGTTGATGAACTTCAGTCAAGTTTGCAAAAAACTTTTACTGAATTTGATGAGAAAATGTTGACTACATTGCCTACACAACGGTTGCCATTTGACTCCGAAGTAAAACATGTAACAGTTGCTTTTCCACAACCAGCTTTGTCAACGCAAAACATCATTCCGACTCAAACTTCAATGAAAAGGAAGGACCCTGAGAGTATCGATTCTGATATACCAAGACCCAAACATTCTACTAGTTCTTTATCATCATCTACTTTCATGAGGATTAAGGAACCACATTCGATTGACTCAGATGAAACAAAATTAAAGCCAAAAACTACTTCCATAAAATCAACGTCCTTTGCAAACACTTTAACATATTATGTACCACATTCAATAAAATCTAACTTAGTATTTCAATCCCAAAGGGTAACATCAAGTGCCATTTTAAAAGACGCAAGAACAGATTTCATCCATACAGAATGGTTAACCACTCCATTGAAGATTGATCCATTCCTGAAGTCGACACTACAGTGGCGGTTGACATCATCCATCAAAATACAGCCAACTCAAACTAAACTAATATATTCCCATGTGATGACTTCAACATCGCACGCATCTAAGACATTTTTCCCAACATACACTGCTTCCAGGCAGCCCCATTCTGACGAAAAAGTTACGAGGACTGATTCAGAAGATAAACTCATTTCTACCAGGCTGAATGAAAGGGAATCAAATGATTTAGAAGAAGAAAAGGTTATGGCATCTGTGATGGCAGTAAGTTCTGATTTTGGGTTCAACCAATCTAGAAATGGAAACTTTTCAGAAGGAACACTGAGTAACGATTTTACTGTATCAACTGAAACATATTTTCCTTTCCCGACGATGGATACAATGCTTTTTAAAGACAATCATTACTGGGTTTTAACAGGTAAGCTTCAAAACAAATCTTTCAATTAAGTTACGCACTCAATATAGTTATCATTTAATTTTGAGTGACTGCTTGAAACAACGTGTTCATAAAAGTAATTTATGATACTTTCAGAAATAAACATATTTTTTTCTATAGTATAATAAATTTTGTATCAGTTTGTTTTCCTGTTAATGCTTTCAGTTGAATTGCACGTGCTTACAAAAATTTTGAAGTGAAAAAAAATTTTTTTCATAAAACAATCTCCCTTTTTTAAATTTCGTAATTTACTCTGAAAATTTCGTAAATTATATTTTTTTTCAAATTTTGTTAATTTTATTTGGAAAATTCAGTCTTAAAATAGACAATTCATGAAACCTGGTACGTTTATTAAGGCTGTAAACGTAAATGCTTGGTTCATGTAGAGATAGTGTTGTTAAAATGATGCAACTCTATAACACTTAGTAGCAAACATTTGACAGTCGTTTCGGGCACACTTGCCTATGCCTAAATAGGTAAACGGTGAAGTAAAAAAAAAGAAGTCATGATGTTTCCGAGAAAATGTGGTAACGCTAAATGTTCTTTTTAAGTCCTAGAAGCTCCCGTACAAGGTCACCTTCCCGAGAATCTGAGCCACAGCCTAGAAATTCGTCTTGCTAATGCTTACGAAGAAGCATTCCGCCGAGTCTCAAGAAGGAACAGGACGACAGCCGAAGACAAGGTGGTAGTTAAGGCAAGTGAAAGAAACTTTTACCTAATATTTTTCTACACAAATACAAATACAATGTAACGACCAAAAACAGGTTCTGGTGGTCCTAACTTGGTAGGTCCTAGTCAATTTATCAATCTCTAATGAAGGTCAAAAGCTCTTCTAAAACTTTTTGCCCCATTTTAAGCAACAGTTGCTTCCGGTAAACAATTCCAAATGCTTATAACCGACCCAAAGGAAGTAGTGATGTTCCCTAATTTCAAGATTAGCCAGAGATTTGAAAAGTTTAAAACAATCACCTCTGGTTCTGCCTTCTGTGCATAAAGGTAGTCTTATCAACACTTTCCATTTTAAATAACTGAATCATGTCCCCTTCATGATTGAAATGTGTTGGCAGCTTAAAAAATGATGATAGCTTAAAATAAAAGCATTTTCTTTATTTATTGCGTATGTTCATTTTAATTTATAGTTTAAAAGAATTTTATTATTTCATACCATTGTCCTATTTTATTCCTTGAAGCTTTCCTACATTGTTTAGGATCGCTTGCGTAGTCTTTAGTCTTTGAAATCTTGATCACATCCTGACTAGTAGAATTTCATTGATCTGCGGTTCAGTTTTGAAGAGGTTTTGAATAATTTCAGTTTCAAACCTATGCACAGCTTGAAATTTAACTGTAACTATAACAACTGTAGGGAGAAAAGAATTAAGAACTAAGAACTATAGGGAGAAATGACGTTGACGTTTAACAGTCTAATGAAGTAGAAGTTTTCCTTAGTTGCCTCTTATTCAGCATTTGAATGCAAGAATCCTACTCATAAAACGAAGACATATAGACCCTTGATATGAGGGCGAGAGAGAAAGAAAAGCAATCGACATATGACTTCAGTCCAATCTCTATGTAGAATTTATATCAGTAATCTTTTCATTTGGCTTAAACAATTCTTCCCTTTAGCCCATAGTATTTCGACTTGAAGAAATATTCTTGCTAGCAACTCTTTTATGCTTCAAGTTCTCGCAAAATCTTTTTGCGGGAACATGAAATATAAAAGACTTGAAGTACAACAGTTTTCTGGAAAAAAAAAACAAATTTTTCTCAGAAAACTTTTGTACTGACTAATACACAAAATGAAGTTCATCAAAATGATTTTCGTTTTATCATTGGGATTTTTAAGTGAAAAATTTTGTGTAAAAATATGGAAGAATTAGTTTGTAAAAAAGGTGGACCCTATCTATATATGCTGCCAAACAAAAATCGGTATAAGAGAGTGATGAAGTGACTTCAGCGGGGAAATGTCTCTAGTATCTGTCCTCTTCTGCCGATTTTATAAAGTGTTTAAAAATAACTTCTTCAGATGAAAATAAAAAAAACATTCTACCTTAACAAAGCTTTAAATTGATATTCAATTATATTATGGAGCCGATATGAGATAATCCAGTTAGGCTGCACTTAGATTTATTCTTTTTAAACGGTCATAAAAAATTTTTTTTGTTAAAAAAAGTCTTATTTTTTTAAGTCATTTTTTTTCAAATTTATACAGAAAGTTAGTTATTTTCATATAAGAAAACTAGCTCAGTGTTTTGAAAACAATATACGTATATTCATTTTTTGCTAAAAAATACGAATCAAATTGTTTAACTCACGCCTCTCCTACTTTGGCTACACTGAAGAATGACTTCTCTTGGGGTCATTTTGACCCTAAATGTTCCTTCAATTATTTTATTATGCTGCGTGTGTTTTTTAAATTTACACACTATTTAATGAGAAGTAGGAAAAAATAAAGCCACAAAGAGAAATTTAGTTTGTGATCAAAAATATATTAATTTTAAAGGAACATAAAAAATAACTGGAGATTTAGTTGCAATTGTTATAGGCCTGAAACGAATGTTTTTTGCAAATGTATTTAAGATACCATATAAGATTTTTCAAAACATTTTCTATCCGAAGTTCAGTCTCGTGTGCAAAAAACGCAAATTTAAAAAAAAAATGAAATAAAAACAAAATCATAGCATTATTTTATGTAAAAATCCAAAAGAATAAATGTCTCAACATAAAATTAAAAAACAAATGGTAAGTCAACAAGATATGTTAAACTGAAATCGCATCGAAGGAACCCACGAAGGTAAAATAAGGAATTACTTTTCATGTTTATTTCCATTTTACTTTAGTAGCTTTGTAATTATGTAGATTTTGATAAACAGAGACTAAATAAAAGAAGGTCGAATTTAAATGATAGGAGTTTATCTAAGAACAGTTATAGGTGGAAAAAAAGTTTTCTGAAACTCGTGCAAGCATCACATCATATATTTCATTTTTCTGCCATTAAATCCAAAACACCCTTTTTCAATGTCGGAAAATGAACTCTTCTACTCAAAAATCACCATAGTCATCTGTTAAATACAAATACAAATACAAATACAAAAGTGACGACCAGCAACAGGCTCAGGGCCCAGCTAGGTTGGTCCCAGTTAATTTAGCAGTCCCCAATGAACATCAAGAGCTTTCTTAAAAGTTTTTACCCCACTGCAATTAACAGTCGCTTCCGGTAAACTATTCCAACTGCCCACAACCCTATTGAAGTAGTAGTTTTTCCTAATTTCAAGATTAGCCTGAGATTTGAAAAGTTTAAAACAATGACCTCTGGTTCTACTTTCATCACATAGCTGTAGTCCATCAACATTTCCCGTTTTAATGAATTTAAACAACTGAATCATGTCCCCTCTGACTCTCCTTTGCTCAAGACTATATATATTGAGCCTTTTAAGCCTAACCTCATAATCTAAGTCTGAAAAACCACTTACCAATCTTGTAGCTCTCCTTTGAATCCTTTCCAATAAGGTAATATCCTTTTTTAGGTACGGAGACCAAAACTGAACTCCAAATGAGGTCTTACCAAACTTCTGTATAATGGCAATACAACTTCCCTAGACCTGTTCGAAATAGCCTTATTGATAAATCCAAGCATCCTGTTAGCTTTGTTACTTACTATGCTACACTGCTGACTGGACTTGAAGTCATGACTAATCAATACTCCTAGATCAACAACTGCTTCTGCTTCCCTAATGACAGAACCTTGTAAATAATAGGTTGCATGTTTATTCCCATGACCAAAATGAAGCACTTGACATTTCCCAATATTAAAAGACATACCCCACTTAATTGCCCACCTAGAAATTTGATTCAAATCCTCTTGAAACTGATTGACTTGTTCCTCCGTGTCCACAATTCCCATTATTTTGACATCATCAGCAAAAATATTGATGTTCCCAGAAATACTCTGAGTAATATCATTAATAAAAATAATAAATAATATTGGCCCTAGAACTGAACCTTGTGGAACCCCACTCAAAACATCAATCCACTGAGAATAATTGCCCTTCACTACTACTCTTTGTTTCCTCCCAGTCAGCCAATTTTTAACCCAAATTAAAGTTTTTCCACCAATACCAATATAAGCATTGGTATAAGCATTACCAATATAAGCATTAAAATAACTTTATTCTTCTTCTTGCCACAGGTATTGAGTGTCACCAACGACCTGTTGCTGAAACAACTTGAAGTTATATACGTTGTGGAAAGAGGTGGAATACTGATGCCAGCAACCCTTCTCTCCAACTACCTTAACTTTTTGAGGTTTGAGGAATTGCGCCAATTTCTCGGGCATCACGTCATTCTCAAAGCACAACGTGAGTGCAATATTGTATTTAGTATCTGTCTAGCTAAAGGAAAAATAAGCATTCCTTATTACTAGCGTTTCCCAGCACAATTTCTCGGCTGGAACCCTAGGGTTCCGCGAAGCATTTTTAAGGGTTTCGCGAGAAGTTAAGGAATAACAAGCCCGTTATAAAGGGGGCCAAGACTAAATTGACTTTAAATATGGAATTAAAACTCCTTGCTCTCGGCGACATATTTCTTTGAACACTGCCAGTGTAGCTTACTTGTCTTTCACGTCTTAATGATATTTTAATCAGTCTATAGCAGTACAAAATATGTCTTTCTGTCAAGGAGTTTTTTGAACTTCGTAGTTGAATATAGATTCGTGCTTTGGGGAGCAAATGCATAAGGGACCTTAGGTAACATTTTAAAACAAACTACTGCAAAACATACTTCCAATTTTTTTTTTTTTTTTTTTTTTTTTTGCGCTTCTGCAAAAGTTTCCAGTTATTGCAGTGAACCAAAAATAGAGCTAAAAATTGTAAAATACATTTTTAGTTCTATTTTTTCTTTCATTCCGTGCTACCATACCACAGGTTCAAGATTCGATACCCGGACTGCTCAGGGTCGGCTCAGTCCTTCATCCCTTCAGTGAGTAAATAAATGAGGACCAAGCATGTTTGAGAACTAAATACTGGAGGCGAGCTGGACTATCTGACCGGAACATCTGCTTTTGCACCACAGGGCCCTCTGTCTCGAAAGATGGGACGGGGCACAGCAGGCCTTGCCCTGGTTCTATCGTGCCATTTAGTATTGAGATTATTTTTTATATACGTCATGAAAAGGAAATAATGCATTGCAACTCGTTAACAAAGGAACTCAACGTAGTTCGAGTCATTAGACGTAGTTGTTTGTTTGTTTTTTTTTTTTTTAGTTTTTTTTTTAATGGACAGAAAATGGAGTAACCACATTGCAGTTAAATAAATTAAATAAACTGAGCATGAACAAATCCTTTTTCTTGCCTACATTGAAAAATAATATATTAACTCTTCAACATGGAAGAGAATTTCTGACCAAGCAGGATGGGTATTGTCTTTTTTGAATAAAATTCCGATTTCTTGTAGCTTACAGGCCTTCCAGGGAGTCCAAGTCCACCGAATCCAACTTACCCGTGTTGGCTATTGTATGCGGCATCTTGGCGTTCTTGCTCTTCTCATTTTGCTGCCTGTGCATCTACTGCCGTTGTTGCAGGCCGAAAGTTCCGTCCACACCAATGTCATCAGCAAGCGCATCTTTGCAACGGTCACTTGAGAAGTATGGACAGCATAACAGAAAGCACGTGAGTTGATTCTTAATAACTCACGTCAGCCACAAACATTTCCAGCACAGTAAATATGTCAGTTAATTTAAGGAAATTCAAATTCACCTTTTTATTGCGAAATGCAATACTACTGAAAAAATGATTTTAAATCGACTATAGTTCGCTCTTAATTGAAAAAAAGTCATTTTGTTTCTATTTCTAGTCTCGAAATCAAAATAGAATAAGTGAATAAAAAAGGTTAATATTGTGTCGAACTGCAGGCGAATGTTATGTAATCGCGTGTTTCACGCGACCTATCATAGAAAAAATTTCTGAAATTTATCGAGTTGCAGTCAGGCGAAATTTATCTGTCTCCGAGGTAAGTCAATATAAGTCAATTATGTGTCGAAGGTTTAATTGACGCGATCGAAGAGTTTTGTGTTTGATCGATGCTTAATAGCTCGTCTTCGGATAACTCTAGATAATTTGAAAAAGAAAATAATGAAACAAATTTGTCCAGTGGAAAGGCCGGAGAAATTGCCAATAGCAGTTTTTAGCATAGCATTTCTAAAATTCTTTAAATTAAAAAGCAAATTATTTAAGCCTTGCATATAAAATCAGAATATGGAGTATATTTTAAAAATGTCTCTGAGAGTTTATTATAGGGAGGACTTACCTCACATTAGCTTAGCTCAATGCGATTATCTTTCTATATTTATTCCTTTATGAAGAAGATAACAAGGTTTTGAAACCATTAACAACTTGTGAACCAAACGACATTCTAATATCAAATGATTTTCTTCACTTAAGGATATCTTCGTTGCTACAGACATACATTGTCGAGTAATGGAGCAATATTGAATATGTTGTGCTGTGTGTGCGGGACATTATTTTTTATATTTTTATATTTAATGTTTTAGCGTGGGCACCAACGGCTACTTCTCCACTAATTATAATTTCCCTCCCACAGCTATTCCGCGAGATGAGCCACCAATTAACGCACGAGATGACTCCTCACCTTAAGCAAGAGGATCCATATCTGCCTCAGAAACCTCCTTCCGGTCGAAGCCTACCCACACTGCCAAGAGAAGAGAAGGCTCTCAAGATACTGAAAATCATCGAGGGTAGAGAGTGAGTAGCGCTCCTAATCTTGTCTTTCAAATAGCATGATAAGTGAAATAAAATATGCTTGAAACTTCTTTACTTTTCGGTAAAAGGGCCTATACCTTGGCGACGGGTTTCCGAATTGTCGGTGTTTCCGAAATTAAATTGAAAACAGGAATATGCTCCTCTCCCCCGCTTCAAAAAAAATACGTGGACAAGTTTGTAATGTGTATCTTTAGAGTTTGAGTCTAATTCCTAGCATAGCACTCAATAACTCACTACTAGCATCAATTTTTATGGAGTATGAGTATAGGAAGATCCATAAAAAACATTCTTTGAATTTGATGATGAGTTTACGTTGGGTAATGAAGTGTTTTTATATTTTTCATTTCCTTCAATATTTTGGTAGCTTTCTTGAAAACGCTCCTTGCTTAACTAAATCTTGCTATTGATCAAAGCGGCAAAACATGATGCTACAGTTGTCTAATCGAGAAAACAAAGAAACATAACCTTCACAAAAGGAAGCGTCACGCATGGGAAAGAGAATTCTAGAGTTGCATCAGTCACCATTTTCAAATCATATTGCGCTTGTTTGGCTTTAATAACTCGTGTTTAAAAGTTTTCATCTTTTATGCGTTCCTACTTTCCGACTTAGATAAATTCTTTTCCTTGTTGCTAAACTAAATGTGTAATAAAAATCTCCTGGCGAAAATGTGAAGGTATTATATGAGCGAAAAGTAACAAAAAATATTGGAAAAACTGGACACTTCTATTAAATTGTACCAAGGCCGATCGTACTGGTACTCCTTCTTTGTTATTGACTACTATAAACGCACATGCTATTAATTTTGATCATAAGTCATACCCCAACCGGGGGGGGGGGGCGTAACTTACGGTTTTTAGAGTGAGTTCATGGTTGTCAATCGTATACAGCAGTGAGATCGGCTATGACAGAGGTAGATCTAATTAAGGCGTCTAAATTCTAAACATCTTAATACGGCACAAATTTGTTTATCCGGATTAACCCTTACTCTCATGAAGTAGCATATATGTTACCTGGGGTTTTCATCTACTTTCTATGTGTTAACAAATACTCGCTGACGTCACTTAATAATTAGAAAGCAGGGGAAAACCATAGGTGGCAATATGCTACTTCATGTGAATAAGGGTCAACTGAGACCAAAGACAATCCGGAGAATCGGCCATCCAGATAATGCGTGCAGTATGATTAATAAGCAAAACAAATCCTTAAATAAACAGACTAACCATTCTTATTTGGCTCCTGAAACCTGAGCCCTAAGCCCACGATTTGCTCATCCACCAAACACAACGATCACAATTCTATTTCGTTGATTTTTATTTCTAAGCGAAATCCATTTGAAAAATAGAAGAGTTGCAGTGAAACACTTAAAAACCACAAACGTTTACTCAGAAAACATATTTAAAAAAAAAGAGCATCGTTGTTCATCCTTATTTTTAGCCTTTTGTATTTCAAAAACTTGTTTCACTATTTATTGTGCTACAGCAAATTTTAGTGTTCTTGTAAGAAAAAGCTCTTAAAATACGGTATAACAAAAGGCACTATTTTTGAATCGTTTACTTCGAAAAGGCAAGTTGTCCAATTTCAAAAAACAACAGCTTTCAGTTTTAATCTATTAATTTTATAGCATAATTATTTAAAAATCATTTGAATTAAATACACTAATATTGCTATTACCTACCAAAATAAAATAATAAAGAAAAGTAGTAATAGTAAATAAACCCGTAACATTTCCAAATGTTCACAAGGTAGTTTTTTTTATCTCTAATTAAAAATTTAGGCTTTTAAGAGTTGTTACTTTTTAACCGACTTCACAAAGGAAGGAGGTTATACATTCATACTGTATGTATGTCGTTTTTTTTTTTTGTTTGTTTGTTTGTCCACTCATAACTTCTCACCGGATGAACCGATTTTCATGATTCTTTTTTTAATCGATCGAGGGTGGTTTCCCATAGGTCCCGTACTTTCGTTTGACCATATTCGATAATTAGAAAAAAAGTTATGGGTAGAAATGTAGTATTTTTTTTTTTGCCTTTTCATCCGTAAGTTTTGACTAAATGAACCGATTTTGATGATTTTTTCTTTAATCGATAGAGGGTCGTCTAACTCAAATATTGCAAATCAATTTGACTACATTTGTTTTTTTAGAAAAAACGTTACGAGTGAAAAATAAGTATTTTTCATTTTGATTGGAAAGGCTTGGCTTGATTTTTCTTTGTAGGGAAATCTATTAATAAATATAAAAGCATTGTTAAAAACATGTTTGTTGTCATAATTAAAGAAATTACAGCAAGAGTTTGACTAAGGGTTTCTCTGTGGTAAAAATTAATCCAATCAGTTTGTTTGCTAAAATAGACTTCAAAGGGGAATTTATCATACAAATGATTAGTTTTTAGTGTCATTAATTCAAAGAAGTTTTGCCCTTTGATATGGATTTTTAATAAAATAGAGTATTTATATACAAAATGTATTTCATTTACACTAAAATGAATAAAATAAAATAATTTTTATAAAAAAACTGAACCGACTTCAAATTAAAATATGCGCTAAAAGTAAAAAATAAATTCATTCTTTAAACAACATCATGTGACTTTTAAACAGAGTTTTAGAAGTCGGTGCAAAATTATGGGTCTAATTACCATTATACCATTTGCTACTTCATATTGGAACTTGCTAATTCTGCAGAAATATATATATATAATTGACTCATGATTACAAAAGATTCTATCTATCCTAATTTTTCACCGACTTCTAAAACTCTGTTTAAAAGACACATGATGTTGTTTAAAGAATGAATTTATTTTTTACTTTTTAGCGCAATTTATAATTTGAAGTCGGTTCTGTTTTTTTATAAAAATTATTTTTTTGAAGTAAATAATTCACTTTAATTTTAAAAAAGTCTACAAATTTGATCCGGATTATCTGGAGATTCCGATCAACAAGCGCAAGACAAACGAGGTTGTACTAAGTGGCATTGTTAAGTTACAAATGCACTTCATATTGTCTTTGTAATGTCACTTTTTCAGTTGTAACATTTGAAACTTCATGAACTTATTTCATAGCATACGAAATAAGTTGCTAAGAAAAGTTAAATTGATTGATATATAAAATGGCTTTTCGATTTACTGTGTTCCTTTTGCAAAAGTTCGAAATCATGAGCGTTATGTCTAGAGGACAGGCACGGATATACAGGATTTTGCTGAGGAGGGGGCAATAATTTTTTTTTTTTTTTTCCTTTTGGTGATTTTACCTGTGTCCCAGAACTTTTGTTCAAAAGGGGGGAAAATATAAAGTTTAAGTTTGTTATTCATATAGTATTTAATAACACTTCACTCTCAGGGATTGTATTGCCCGATTGTCTCCAAGAGAAAATTTTAATCTCACCCCTTCTGCTGCTCACCATAATAAGAATAATATATATTTTGCTTATATAGAATCCACACATTTATCTTACTATGTTTTGAATCTCTAAAACCGTTTTCAGTGGATCCAGCAGTCCTTTGCCACAAAAGCCGTCAAAGTCTCCACGCAAATATTTAACGGTAGATGATCCACCTAAGAAACGTCAACAAAAGCCCAGAAAGAGACGGAAACCAAAGCAAGAAGTAAAAAGTAAAATACCAAGTTTTTTTTTTAATGAAAACCTAATTTTTATAATGCTCATTAAAAGCTTAATATTTAAATAATAATAATGTAAAAATAATGTTAATTCATTTATCAGTATCATTTTAACTGATTTATATAAATGTTGTTCAAAATTATAGCAGGTTAGAATTAAATAGTTTGTCACGTTATTTGCGTAGGTTGAGAAATTTAATATTTTAAATTGAATTAGCTTGGTAAATTTCTTTGACTATTTATCGGTTAAAATTTGGACTTAAACGTTTTTAATTAAGATAAGCTAAGCTCTTCTTTGCACTTTGTACACTTTTACCTTACAATTATTGCTATTCAAAATATGTAGTGAACAATGTAATTTTTCAAATTTATCCCAGTGTATTCAAAATTTATACTGACACATCACACTTTTTCCAACTTATTTATGTCAGCAAGATTTTTTTATTATTAGTACCCCTTCTGGCTACTCAAGTCCCATGTTATTGAGACAAGCAAAACATTGATTGGGTAGAAATATAGAATGCTAGCGTACCCGCACGGCGTTGCCCATGCCGAACTTTAAAAACGTCGCCTGCCGCATTGTTCTAGCGAATAATGAAAATATAACAAGAAGTTCCTTCTAGAACTATACGAGCCTACTAATGCCACACAATAATACTTGTGTTTGAACAGAAATTTTAATTTTGAAAGGTTTCTCGTCTTTGTACAGTTTTAAAATTATGTACAAATATGATAATCATGAAAGTGACCTTTAGAGAAATCAAAATGGATAAAGAGAAATCAAATGGATGCATTAGTATTTCTTGCAAATTGATAATCACTTAATTTAAGGTGTAGAAGGTTGTATTGCAGGAAATATTTCAGTCAAATCGCATTTTGACCGGTGTTTTTCTTTTCTTCGTAATTTTGTCATGCATGCCATTTTGCCTTTGAAACAGAATCTTAACATAGCTAGCGGCCGTTCTTTACGACAACAATATATTAGGTATAATATTAATTGAAATATACTGTATTAAAACTATTGTTACTAAGCAGTATGCTGTTTAAATTCAAATTTATAATAAATTCTGATTTTCCTCTACTTAAGAGTTATACATTGCAATGTCTTGCTCCCATGCCATAGGTCCAGGGTTCGATTCCCGGGCTGGGCAGGGTCGACTCAGCCCTTCATTCCTTCAGTGGGTCAGTAAAATAAGGACCAAACGTACTTGGACGCCAAAGACTAGGGATTCTGCGTCAGGCCGACCACCTGACCGGAACATCTGCTTCTGCACCACAGGACCTTCGGCCTCAAAAAGTGGGGTGGGCACAGCAGGTCTTGGCTTTCACGGGCTGTCGCTCCAGCGAGTTTAGTTTATTACATTGTCTAAAAGAGTATTCTAGTTTATCCTCACAATAACCCACCCTAATGTGGCTAGAGTGGGTTAAAACAATGTTTGCTAAAAAATTCATCATTAAACAACTGTGTTGCCAATTATTTTATTAATATATCAGCAAAAATTAATGGTTGAAGTACAAGTTCTTGTAAAAAAATATATTGATGCGTTTAAAACGACATTTAGTAATTATTATTTTTTCTTTAATTATAAGAGTTGTCCCACTTAAGATTTCCTTTCTTCTATGCTTAAAATGCGCGCTTTGATTTCTTGACAGCTGTGTCCGAAGAACAAACTTCCGAGCTTTTGCCTGTTGTTCCTCCCAAGAAATTCCCAGGGAAACACGACAAAAAAGAAGATTCAGCAGAATCCAGCACTTCTTGGAAGTAAGAATTTTAAATACCGCATTTTTCTATTTCGATTTATAGTTAATTAAAATGATTATAAAGTTTATATATCTCTTCATTTACGACTTCGCAAGTGCTTCGCATTTTGATGGGTAATGGATATCATTGGTTTTTAAAAGAGACTCTCTTTCTGGTATAAAAAAAAGGCCATGCGAAATTGTGCGTACAATTTTGAGGAAAAGTAGTCAGCAAACAAAAAAAAAAGGGATGGTATTACCGAGAATAAAAAATAAAGGAATTTTGTGCATAAGTAAAACTGAACAAAAAATTTCACGTTATGAAAGCACAAATAAGCATTAAAATGCAGACATATGTTTCGGGATTGCTTGGAATCTCTTTTTCAATGCAGTAGTGGAGCTTCTAGATGCAAAATCATTTGGCTTCATTTGGGTGGTTTTGCATCCAGAAGTTCCACTACTGCATTGAAAAAGGGATTTCAAGCAATCCCGAAACATATGTCTGCATTTTAATGCTTATTTGTGCTTTCATAACGTGAAATTTTTCGTTCACTATTACCGAGAATATTCACGTGAAAAGCTACAGCTATAGGGCAACGCAGGGGCATAAATGACAGGGCAAGAATAAGTAGAGAAAATCTTGATATTGACGATCTGGACAGGTACACAAACAATCTCACAATCTTACTATTCATAAGTCTGGCAGATCATGTTTTAGAGCAAAAAAACGTAAAACAAAGATCCGAACAAGTTATAAATCAGTTATCAAGTTATAGATCATGGGATTGGTCTCTAGCTCATACACTGAAGTTTCCGATCATACATTCTTATGTTATTCTGATTTGCTTTTGTGTTTTCTATCTGCCCTAAACGTTTGTGCATACAAATTCGAATAATCGTATTACATGTTAATATATGTAATAAAATGAAAAAGAATTGTTTATTGAAACGGAAGAGCGATAATGAAATAAATCCGTGTCCAAACTTTTAAGAATACTGAGAAACTGTACCGTTTACGAATTCTCCTAAGAGAGGAAGCCCCCCCCCCCCCCCTTCGAAAAGAGAACCACAAGATAAAAATAGTAATGATACGAGGCACCAGCAAGTTTTTCACTGCGAAGATAGTCGGATTGTAAACAAAACACGTGCAAAGTTTAGTAATTGGAAAAATGTAATGATACAATTGTATCGAAAAATTAAGTATTAGATTCTTCTTTTTAAAATTCTTTGTATTAAAATATTGAATTTCAATTAATTTCATTAAAACAGTCTAGAAGAGTTAAAATTAATCGTTGTGTTTGAATTACGAAGCAAAATATATATTTCTAAAATTGACACATGCCTCATAAAATGCAGGTTTTAAATTTTAGTAATAAGTATGGGGATGTGAAAAAAAAATGCTTAAAATAAACTATGCTACAAAAGATATGTTTACTAATTTTATTTTTACTAAGAGTTTTTTTAAGTCAAAACATCACGCATTTACGCCAACAACTCGAAATGTTTCACTGCCGCATAATACTGAAACAAGAGAGTTTTTCACTGCTAAGATTATCGTATTGTAAAGAAAACATATGTACAGAATTTATATTGGTACAAAATGTGATAATAAGTGTAGCGAAAAAAAATAAATGCAAAGAAATTTGCCTTGTAAAGTTTTTTTTAATAAAAATCTTTACAATTTAATGACTGTTTTTGAGCCACTCGCTAATCAATGCGAATAGTGGGGAAATTTCGAAAATCAACTAACAATCGTTGTGTAATAAACTGTAGACTAACCTCCTGAACGCGGCAGCGAATTGCCAAAAATTACCCCGCGAGCTACTAGTAGCTCGCGATCGACAGTTTGGCGACCACTGTATTAAATTAATAAAGGATAATCCAGGGTGATATTCGACACAAAAAATTGGAACTTTGGAAAAACCCAACAAAAATAGGAATTCGAGAAATAAATAAATAATTTGCAGCAATTGAACGACAACAACTCACCATTTAAGGCGAAGTAACTAATCTAAACTATCAATGTCGAAAAATTATGTCCTAAAAGTGGCTTATGCATTCTCCTGTTGCGTACTTGGATTTTCTGCTGATGTTCCAGGTTGATCGATATTCTGTGGAGTAGCAACCAGCACTTATCGGTGAATCCTCGGTTTGTTTTCTCTTTAACCTTACATCGAGTCTCCTTAAAGTTTTTAATCGAAGTTTTCACCGCATGTTTCAAGAGTTGACGCACGAAGTAAAAACTTCGGTACTCTTACTGCGCACCTTCCAGTACAGTAAAACCTCGTTAAAGCGCGGGTTTGGGTGACATGTTTGGCACCCGCGTTTATAGTGAAAACTATAGTTTTTTTTTCTTTTTTTCTTTGCTGCCATTTTATTCACTGTAATTGCTGTGCAAGAAGCACACATTTCAGCTACGCAATCAGTCTATCGAGCGATTAATTATAAACCAACTGTGTTCTGAGAAGAAAAGGTGATTAAAAATATCTTTATGTTATCAATATGGGATTGTGAAGGCGAGAGTTCTTAAGAAAATATTAGATCTGGAAGGGGAGGAACGCACTTCTCACTGAGGAGTATATGTTTACTTTTCAGGAATACTAAAGAATACAAAGGTTGATAACGCTATAAGAGAAGCTACACACGCATAACTAGAAATGGAACTTCTGAAAATGGAATAGTTAAGCATTGATCTAAATAGTCCCTGACAGATTGAGCTCCACCCATGTCAAGAAAAACAAGTCAGAGCGATTGCACCCGATTTTGAAATCTAGCTATATGTTCTAGGATCTAGGTTGAAAGAGAGAAAAAGCACGAAAAAGGTGTACATCATCCCTATCACAATAGGGCTTTATCTGTTAATGTGCCTGGTGGGGGGGATGGGTGCTCTTTGGCTAGAATATTTGTGCGTTCAAGCTGGTTTCGTTTACAATGATAAATAAGGACTCACCTATAAAAAAATGGCAGTGATAAAGGGTGGTTAAACGTCGGGGGACATGATAGTCACCGTGGTATATCCGATTCCGCGGTATACTGAGGCGCGGTATAACAGGGTTTTACTGTACTGCCTCAAGATATGTAAAAGACAGTAATCTAAATTATAAATGGCAGGAAAATGCTTAACAAAAGTAGTAGTTAAATTGCACCACCAGCTCCGTGCGAAAGCAGTCCTAAGGCCTCGGCTAACAGGTCGTGGGTCTGGTGAAGATAAGTAGTTCAATTGCTGTCAATAAAATTTTTTGATGTGTTTTTTTTTCTAACTTTTATTGGATTTTTTCCGAAATTCCCGTTTTTCTGTATCACCATGTATTACGGTAAACAAGTAATTATATCAGCTCAGTATCTCTTGATTTGTATGTATATACATGCATATACGAGTATATATATAGTAGAGTATCGCTCATATGAAGTTTACACTTATGCGACGTTTTAGTGTGGCCAGTAGGGTAAATCGATTATGCAACGCTATCGTTTATACGATGTTTTTCGATAGTCCCTTCGGCGTCGTATAAGCGATAAAGCGTGTTTCAATATTTGTGCGAAGTACTTTTATTTAACACCAAGAATTCCTTCATCACAGCTGTAATTTTTATGAACATTATATCATCCTAACGTCATTAAAAAAACAATTAAAGCAAATCTGGTTTTACTCAACATAAGAAAATACTGTATTTTTTTGTTCTTATTTTCGTTTAAAAAATAAATTCTTAAAAATTAATTTTTAAAGAAAATATTCTTTTCTACTAACAGAAATGCAGGTTGGCGTTGACGACGTTTGACAAAGTTCATCCGCAAATTAATAAGTTTTGAAGTTTGCATTGCAATAGTGCAGACTTTTGATTTTATACCCATCATAATCGAAAAGTTTAAAAATAAGTCGGAGTCTTTGGTGAAATATCCCAATTCAAATAGTTTTCTTTTCTCCTCTTCTAGACCAAATTCTTCGACACCACCTTTTGCGTCCTCTGGAAAAAGCAGCGAAGAACCCACCAGTGATGGTTCTAATACAGAACTACTTCCTCCAATTGAAGATCTCTTAGTAAGCATTAGCTGTTAATAGCATCACCCCTAAAATTAGTTGAGTGAGAATTGCCTGCAATTTGAAAACCTCAATAAAAATTGTAGAAAGCACAGATAAAGAGGTTAATTGAAATACAGTAAAACTCCTCCAAACGGACTCCCCTCTTTTGCGAACACCTGACTATTGCGGACAAATATTTTTGTCCTACTGGTGTCCGCTATTACAGGAGTTTTACTGTATAATCATTGAAACTTAAGGTTATAATATATTATTATGTGTGTGGTATCATAAAAGATTTACAATGCCTCATCCTTGACCAAGGTTTCCTAAACCTTAAACCAATTTTAGAAATTTAATCTTTATCTTTGGTGCTTTTTCGTTATGAGGTACTCGATTGCATTGATAAAGCCATAATCGTAACAAAACAAACTTTTATGTTCTTTTTTTTTTTTTTTTACTTTATGTTCAGTTTAACGTCATGTACTAAACACCATTCCACTGAACAGTGCAAGTTTTTTATTATTATTATTATTAATCGAAAGAGGTTTTTACGATTAAAAAGGGAACCTTTAAAGATATTTATCATCAAATACTTATTTCCAAACTTAAAAAGTCTTATAAAGAAGTAGATATAAAATGAGTAAAGACTAGGGCTCGACCGATGGCATTTTGTGGCCGATGGGCCGATGCCGATTGTTGGCCGATGCCGATGGCCGATGGAAGAAAAAGTCGCTTTAAACCATTAAAACGTGTAGAATTCTTGTCAAAAATGTCATTTAAATCATTTACTTATTTTTATGTTTATAAAAACGAAAATGCATTATTCAAGCACCGTAAAATTGTTTGGGGGAAGTTTACATAATAATTAAAACAAAAAGAATCACTCGCGATTCCAGTAAAGTAATTAAACTATTTGGAGATTAAAAAAGATTAAAAATGCTATATGAGAGGACTTTTAATCCTTTTTTCTTATCTTTGGGGAAAAAACTCAATAACTATTGGATCGGGTCTAATTCCCTTTCCTTTAACATTTTCTCTTTATAACATCTGCACTGCAAATGCCTTTCTTTTCTTATTTTTTTTTCATGGAGAGGAATGCAGATGTTATAATACAGAGTAACACGGGATCCCCAATCCTATGCCCGCGGGCACCATGGCGCCCGCCGATCGGTCTAGGTGCGCCCACTGCTTGTGCCCAACGATAAAATATTTCAGTTTTCCATTTTAAACTAGAGAACATTTAGAAGCTAGAGTATATGAATAAAGGGCCATATAACTATGAATAACCATATAATGATAAATGGCGATGAATATCCTAAAATCAAAATATAGATTATGACTTAGAAAATGAACACCTGGAAGATATTATTACTAATTATATTCATATGTTAAATTAATTTTTGAAATTGAATTTATTGTGCATTATTATGTAGTGTGTATTATTAACTACGTCTATCAACTATAAATTTATCTTGAAAAAATTAATGGTGCCCGCCACTCGACCGATATTCTGGTATGGGCTCTAAGGCACAAAAAAGTTGGGGACCCCTGGACTAACAAATAAGTGGGTTTGTATTTTTAACGAAATCATCAACCCCCTCCTCTCAGATTTTTTTCATAATTCTCACCCCCCCCCCCCCCCCCCCGTTTTTAAAAGAAAAGCGGGAACGATTTTATGTTTATATTTCATTATGAAAGTTGTTTAACTAAAAATAGCTCTTTTTCTGAAATAAAAATAAAATGTTAAAATATTTCGATCGCAGTAACGCCCCCTTGTTCATAACCAAGAAATACTGAATATTGCTTTAAAAACATAGACGTGAGATTTTTTTGTCATTACAAATGAATGCTAAGTCTTAAGAACTAATCTTATTAGCTTTTTTTTTTTTTCTTGTGAGTTGAAAATTACACTGAAATACTTGACATGTTCTTTATATTTTCATGAGCATAATGTAAGGTCACCGAAATAAACCAATATTTTGAGCCCCAGTAGTTTTCTGTTGAGAAATAATCTTCTGAAAAACACGTGATCGCTTATAAAAATTAAGATGTATTTTGAAATATTTATATATAAGCTGTCAATTTTTGAAATTAATGAAATTGCAGAATTTTTATTAAGGTAATATTCCACCCTGTCGCGCGAACTCGTTTTTTAAGAATTAAATTTTTGAAAATTGCAAGTCGAACTTGGACACATAAAATTTCGATCAATAAACATTTACACTGGAAAATGTTTCCTTATTTTTGACCAATCTTTTCTATGTTGTAAACTAAAAATGAAATAATGAGAATAATCGCACACTAAAAGCAGATGCAACGAGATTGCTGCACAACTGCAGAAAAACTAACACCTGGGATCGAAGAAGCAAAAAAAAAAAACGCTAAGAGGAAAAAATTTGAGCTAGTAAAAATTAAAATTACTATCGTACTTTGATTGAGTTGACTTTGTATTCTTTACAGTTTTGGAATAATAAGAAACATGACAAACTAAAAGCAGATAAGAAAATATTATTGCACAATGACATCTTATGCACTAAGTCATTATTAAACGAAAAACAGACAAAAATGTGGCAACTAACCTAGTGCGAAAAACAAATAGCACTCATAAGAAGCCTCTATTACTTTTACTTTAACATATTCTACACAGTCCAGTCACATTAATGTGACTACCACGTACTTTCCACGTCAGAGTTAAATAACCAATCACAGAAGGCAGGTGGCAGCACAGTGCAGTTAAGTGTATATAAAGGGTGTGTGAGGGCTTCGGAAAACATTGCATTCGTTGGCGTAATGCAGAAACGAAGCGATTTATTCGACGTCCAAAAGGGCATGATCATTGGCTTTCGGGACAAGGGTGGAAGCATTTCCGAAACGGCTCAGTTTGTGAACTGTTCGCGTGCCGCCGTGGTAAAAGTGCACCGTGCATGGCAAAATGGGACTGTCCAAAATCAGCGACGTGGCAAATGTGGTGCACCACGGGCCATAGATGACAGAGGCGAACGACGGTTGCGGAGATGCGTTCGGGCAGATAGACGGGCTACCGTTGAGCAACTGACCACCAAAATGAACCAAGGGGCTACCAAAAGTGTCTCCCAAACTACTATTCAGCGAACATTGCTGCGTCTGGACCTCCGAAGCAGACGCCTGGTTCGTGCACCTATGCTGACTGCTGTTCATCGACGACGAAGGCTAGAATTTGCACGCCAGTACCGCAGCTGGACGTCCACTGAGTGGCGACAGGTAGCGTTTTTCGATGAATCGCGTTTTATGCTCCATCGGACAGATGGACGTTGGCGTATAAGGCGTGAAACCTCTGAAAGCAAACACCCTGCAACCATTGCCGGAACGGTCCAAGCTGGAGGCGGGAGCATTATGGTCTGGGGAATGTTTTCCTGGCATTCTCTGGGTTCACTGATCATTGTGGAAGGCACGATGAATCAATACAAGTACGCATTTGTCCTTGCGGACCATGTCCACCCCTACATGCGCATTGTTTTTCCTCAGGATGATGGCATCTACCAGCAGGACAATCGAAGTGCCATACAGCTGGCAGTGTACGTGCGTGGTTCGAAGAGCACCAGGATGAGTTTACCGTCCTCCCCTGGCCAGCAAACTCACCTGACTTAAACCCAATCGAGAATCTGAGGGACCATCTCGATCGGGTTGTTCGCGCCATGGATCCTCAACCGCGTAATCTAGCTCAGCTGGCCATGGTATTAGAGTCGGTATGGCTCAACATCCCAGTGAACACCTTCAGGAACCTAAATGTCTCTCTTCCTGCACGTCTCGCAGCAGTCCGCTCTGCGAAAGGTGGTTATTCTGGCTTTTGACAGATGGTCACATTAATGTGACTGGACTGTGTATTTCGCAAGCATCCTGTTCAAAGAGAAATAATTTTAGTAATGACGGTTTTCGAGCAGCGATCGCTTAAACTATTTTTCCGAATTTTTTATCAAATACTTTGTAGAATGACAATATTTTTGTGCTTTTTTTAGCTGGTGTGCTACCTATTGTATGGAAATAGAAATCTAGCTATGGGGAAAAAAGAAAGTTAAAGACAGAATGTTTTCTGGAAAGTTGTCCCTGAGAAAAACATCGGCCTTGCATCGGATTTTAGATGTTTCTCAAGGCCAATGGGCCGATGTTTTTCTAAAGTTAATATCGGCTGCCGATGCCGATGGCCGATGCATCGGTCGAGCCTTAGTAAAGACAAATCGTTCGTTGAGTAGTAAATAGAGAAGGGGTCACGTTTCTTAACTTGGAAGAATTAGATCCTTAACGTCTCCGAGAACATAATTTAAACTTAAGTTGGTTTTTTTTTTTTTTTTTTTTTTTTGTTTTTTTTTTTACGACCATTTCAGGTCATATTAATATTCGAGTTTATTTGCTATTCTCAAGGATATGCCTCCAACTCTCGTCTAGTATGACAGTTAGAACAAGACAGTGCAACAGAATTACAATACAAATAAGGAAATACACCCAGGGGAAAGTGGGAATCGAACCCACGCCTCCTCACTGCGCTCACGCAGGTACCGGAGACCAGTCGTTCAGACCGCTCAGCCAAAGGCCCCCAAATATCAGTTGTGAGGATTAATAATTGCTTTGGCTTACCCTCTTCTTTACTTTCGATGCAATCTTTTTTCTTTGAAGTAACACAATGAAGATATGTTGAAACAACGATCGTTTTGCAAAACGTCCACGTTTGCTGTTGAAGTTACAACATTCTGATTATGTCGTTGTTTACTTTCAAACCATGTATGAATTTCAATACTTTTAACCAGTCGTGATAACATAAAAAGTAAATGTTCTTAATGACCAGGATAAAAAGAAGGCAGAGAGTTCAGCAGCTGAAGCCGAAACACAAGTGCAGCTGTCTCGAGTGAGGCAGCGAATCGCAGAACTTCTCGACGACGCATTTGCGATGGCAGGAGGCAGAAGAGGCACAGGCAGGTAAGACTACTTTTTAGACAATTTCTGCAAATTAAATGTGTTACAATATGTGAAGGTGGTTTTTTAGTGAAATATTTATATCTAAGACTTTTGCTTAGAGCAAAAACGAGAGAGTCCATATCGCGTGAATACTCAAGAAGTCCTTTTCAGCAGCACACAATAAAGTCTCAAGAATATTTATTTTACTTATTTGGTTCAGCTTTCATTAAACAAGATTTATATTCACTTATGATACGCTGAAATGGCAACATTATAACATCCACTATATTCCTTCCATTACTGGTCTTTACAAACAAGCGACGAATTTTAAGACATAAATCCATTTTGCGTGATTATTTTTACAGAAATTATTCCAATAAAATTATAGAACAAAGGGATATGAAGAAGTATCCTTTGATAATATTTATGTGTTATACACAGGGATCTGGAGCAGCCAGTTTTGAGTTGCTCCCCTCCAACTTCTAAGTAGTTGCTTGGCTTCACTACAAATCAGCACTTTGAATAGTTTATCATTCTTATTCAGTTAATTTATTAAAAGGTGTGCTTAAGTGATAATTGCATTATATGTTGCAAAATAAATTAATGCGCCCAAAATAAGAAAAAAAATCATTTATTTTTAAGTTTTAGAATATAATTCAAATAAAAAAAGTAAATAATTAAATCAGCAATGGAGCACAAAAAATTTCTCTGCTATGGCTCCGCTCTGGTTTTGATCAAAATCTCATTGCTGACTGCTCCGTGCTCCATGCATATTTTGGATACAGAACTAGGGAAATATAGAGCTCGGGAAACGGACTAATTTTCAGATATGTACAATAATTTTCGTTTTATTAATATTTTAGTATACGGAACAAAAGGGTGGATCCGGCAACCAATGTATTCCCTAGGTCTGGCAACATGCGATCCCAATCTGCAGCTGCAGCAGATTACATGGAAAAGTATAAGCTTCGTTTCCTTTTTTTCTATGTCATTTTTGACTACTCATTATTATTGTTGTAATGAAATGAGGCAGTGAGAAGCAAATGGATGTAAGTGAACAAAAAACAATTGTGTAAAATGCGTTCAAAGTTTGGATATTATATGGGAGCTTTAATGTTTGTTTCTAAATCCCATTGGGATGGAACAGCTGTTAGAGCAATCACTAACATCTTTTGGCACAACTAAGAATGGTGCTTTCCCTATCATTTCCACTAGTTATCTCCAAATTTTTACTTTTGTACCTTACATTCCTTTGCTTCTAAGTGCCTGAAATTTCAATGGACTTGCCAGGGGATTTTTTAAGATTAAATATTTTGTCAAGTAGAGGTTTCCTAAGTTAAGACTATATATACGTGAGTATGTGTGTACTGTAAAAACCAAAAGTTAGGAAATATAATCATAAAGATTAAAACAAAAACTTTCCAAAACATTTGCCTTGGTATTTACCAATATATAAAAAATTTACATTTCCCTGCATAAACACTTGATTTCTCATAAAAAAACAATCTATATAATAATAATTTATGATAAATAACTTAAACATTACTTGATATTATAAACAACTTACATATGTAAATGCTTTTATTTTTCTTGAAATATATTAAAAAAAAGAAATGGCAAGATTTTGATAATTGTGGATCTTCTTTAATGTTGCCAAAGTCTAAGAGCTACTTTTTTTTGCTTTCGCGATGCAAATAAGGCATCCAAAAGATTTTTTAAATAATAACATTGATGAAAAAATAAAAACTGGAGTGTAAAACCTTGAAATCGACTTTATATGGTTGGGTTTTTTTTTTTTTTTTTGTAACAAACAGGAATACTTACATAAGAACCCACCATATCCCCTCTCAACTTGTTTTAATGAATTGTAAACTGTTATCAACATAAATGATTTTAAGTAGAAAACAGATATAGGATTGCATTCTCTACTCCAGATATGAAAGTGATTCCGATGGAAGACGTCCTCAGTCAGAAGGAGATCAACGGATTTTCGGGGCCTTAACAGATGAAGGACAACTTATCACTCGTCCACTGCCAAAGCTTGTATGGGAAGAAGGAGAAGTAAGTTTTCTCTTTCTGCTAATTGCAAAAACTCAATTACTGTGAATCACAAATGTGGTACCAGCAGCTGAGCTCAAAATGACAAATTGATGATAAACATTTTGTGCTCCCATATAGAATTAATTTTTTTTAATATTTCCCATTCATGTATGACCATAAAACACTGCATTATTTTTTAATAAACTAAATGACGCACAAAAAACCACCTGTCACAAGAATTCAATTTTATAGATACAACTTGTGCCTAGCACGGCAGAACATCAAACCCCAACAATTGCACTTTTGAATAACATGTAGAAACACACTCTGAAAAATTCAATAAGATCTAAGAGTCATACAAAAATACAGTAAAACTCCTTCGCTGGTGACAATTTCTATAGAGCCAATGCTTTCCCCCTGGTAGGAAAAATATATTACAGGAACCTCCATTTATTGGCCACTTTCGACAGTGACAAAAGAAAAGCCCTTTCTGACCCCAAAATAAGGTCTAAAAGTCCCCCAAAGACTAAGGTCTAAAAGTGATCCCAAAATAAGGTCTAAAAGTGAGGTATTAAAAAAATTATCCTTTGAATGAGTACATGTGATCTTAAAAGTTAAAGTAGTACATGCAGTAAGGGATCCTTCATAAACAATGTCACACTTAGAGGAGGAGGGGGGTCATGAAATTGTGACAAACTGTGATAAGGGGAGGGGTAACAAGAAGTGCGACATCATGCTTATGCAACATAGTGAGACATGTGACAAAGGGTGGAGGGGGTGTTGAAGTGAGACATTTTGTGACAAAGGGGGGAGGGGCTCAAATATATGGGGAAAAAGTGTGACATCATTTATGAACGGTCATTTATTGATCAACACAACTTCAACTGCAAATAATTTCACATTTTCGGAAATAACTAATTTGCCTCCCACTACAATAACTTTAACTCATAGACCCTTAAAAGGAAATTATGAAAATGCAACTGTTTATTACTTTTAGAGTATTCTATCTTATTTTTCTAGCTCCCTCCTATGTCAGTGGACAGACCACTCGGCGAACTTACGGAAGCTCATAATCATCAGTGCATCCATTTCTTCTCATTTCATCATCCTCATCAAAGGACATCATTCATACGTCCGCCTCAGGCACAGGAAACCACATCCTCAAGGGAGCTTATTCCAGAAACTCAAACTCCTTTTTTTCTAAACCAACCTACTCCAGAACTACAACTAGCTCTAAGCCCTGGGATTCATCCTGCTGCTATAGACCAATACGATGAAATTGATGTAGTCGGCAGCTTACGAGACGGTGGAGAAAATGTGGCTGTTCTTCTTAGAGCGATCAAAGATGAACTGCAAAGATTTGGTTCCTTGCCAGGAGAAAGTCATGCTTAAGCAGAAAACAACTTCAAGAAAATTTTTGTCCAACTCTCAGCATTTGCTATATTCTTCCAGAAAAGTTTCATTTTCTTGAAGTGAATTAATTACAAGTTACTTAAAAAACTGATCTTTTTTTAAAAAAGCAAATTTGTGTACAACCTGAAAAAATCAGACGTCTACTTTTTCTCAAATGTAAGTGTAATTTGTAGATTACATTTTTTAGCCATTTCATCTAAAAAAGGATTTTTTGTAACTGAAAAAAGGAATGACTTTGGAAACTGAAAAATGTTTGAATTCTATAAGTTTTCTAGACAAGCAAAATATTGAGCAAAGATTTAATTATTACAAATTTTTACATGATTTTTCAAATGTTTTAATAAATTAAGGCAGAAAACCAAGTGAGGTTCATCTTCTTTTTTCATCAGTGAAACACATATTCAGAAGTTATATTTACAGTTGCTTGTACACATTAAAGGACCAATTTATATAAAAAGTGATTTTTTAACAGAAAATTAAACCAGCTCTTGACAAAAACAAAATAAAATTATATTACAAGATAAAAAACAGTGAATTGTTAAGTCCATCAATATTGTTGCAATTTTGGTGGCGTTTCAACTTGGTACATGATGCATTTGCAAAAAAATGTGCAAACATTTGTTTCAAGATTATAAAAAAATTCCTTCTGTAGTCTGAAACGGGAGCATGTGAAAAATAGTAAATCATTTTGTTGAAGGGGGGGGGGGGGGGCATAAAAGGAAGGTTTCTTTAAAATCTTCCTTTTATTGCTCCTAGTTACTTCATCTCATGAAGGCAAAAAGCAACATTTGCCAACTTCATCGAAGCCAAATATTAATTCAAAAGTTACTAAAACTCAAGAAATACTCTATATTTAAGTTTTATTTTGTAACAAACACAGAACTTTATTGTAAAATTTTCAAATTTAAAAATTTGCTTCAAATGTTTTAAAATATTTTCATTCAGTTAATGAAGTAAATTTTAAACACCTTAAAATGAAAAATTATCAACTCGGATTATAAGTTCGGACATTTGTATGTCAAAAAATAAAAACACACACGCACACACAAGAAAGAAATACATAATAATAATGATGCAAATTTTTTGTAATCTCACCCTTTATAAAAGGTGAAATAGTTTTAAAAAATGGTGATTACATGATTGTGCTTGGGAAAACTTCTATGCTAAACTGTTGAAACAAGAAAAAGATTTTTAACCATTCTGGATAAACAGAAAATATAGAAGTTGCCCTGAAACTTATGAAATCTTACTAGTATAGGTCAACAATAAACTTTAGCAAAAAAAATCTTATCTTTAAAACATTATATACATATGTGTGTATGTGTAAGGGCTAAAGAAATTTAGAGATTCAAAAAAGGAAATTAATAATACGTTTAAGATTATTAAAGAAACACACTTAAAAATCCATCAAATCTCAAAAACTAAGCATCCTACACTTCGAGTGTTCTGATTTAGATGCATACACCATAAATGTCTAAAATCTAAAAAAATTTTCAAAATGGGTAAGTAAGAATGCAATTGTCATATATGTAGATCCACTTTCAATCTAAATAAGGCTTTAACAAGTCCATGTATAGCATGAAAAGTTACATACATTCTTTCGGTTTTGCTTCACATTTATAGTTTTATTTTATACAAACTCTATTCATAACTTTTTTGCCAAAAATACTTAAAAGTTTTTTGCTATGCATGCACACTCACCTCCACACTTGGGGTAAGGGAGTACACAGGTCCTAATAAATCATAGTTATTTATAGCAAAATAAGCAGAAACGGAATTATGGAAAGAATAAAACTTTCATGCTGAACAAAAATCTTTTAATTAAATTTGAATTTGTTAGTTATTATGGCTATTTTACATTCTTTCATTGTGGGCATACATTGTTAAAGTCACACTTGTTATATACCATGTTTTCATACCTAGACCACGTCAGCCTGCATATATTTTAAGTTTTCTTTTTTTTTTTTTAACATTTGCTTTCTAATGAGAAAGATATAAAAGTCATTCATTAGTGTGAAACATTCACTAGTTATTTGATTAATAAAAGTCAATGGAATAAGGAATCAAGTAATAATGTTTCTTAAACTAGCTTATTGGTGCCAAGTAGGAATCAGAAGTGAAATGTTTAGCTTTCGTGCAAAAAATAAATTAAAAAGATAAAAAACATTTAAAAGCTCCAAATATCAGTACAAATTTGCATACACATTTAGGATTACAAGGAACCCTTTCTCGATTCAATGCAAAAAGATGTGCCGATGAAATGACATCCACTTTTCTCGGATGTACTTTTACTCAAAAGCTCACATTTCTGTTTAATGAAAACAAAAGAGTTCCTTGTAACCCTGAATCACGTACATTCAATTTTGTGATTCTAAAATTTAGTTTTTTAGCTTTTTAATTCAAGAAGGAATTGCTCTAGTTTCATTTAAATAGAAATAGTTATTCTCTTGCAAGGAACAGAGATATTTGATTCAAATCACTTTAATAAATTTAAAAAATGACACTTTTAAGACAAGTTTTTACATAAAAACATTTTAATGAAAACAAAACAATAAACAGCCTAAGTACAAAAGTAAAACAATAATATAAAAATTATACAAAATAAGCAGCCAGTTGCGCCATTTTATCTTTGGGTTTACTCTTGCCCCTCCCCCTGGACCTTGTGCCCCTACCTCTGCCCCGGCCTCGCCCTCTGTTGCGTGTGGGGTTCCGCAGTTTCATGGCTTGTAACTGATCAACCAAGGTGCTAAAGCGGGCATCGCAGAAAATGCAACCAGTTGCTTCTGTACAATTTCCGCCAAATTTTGTTTTATCCTAGAAAAAGTACGGAACATAAATTTAATAAATATAAAAAAATGATTAGTACAGGCAGTTTTATCAAATTAATGACCAAAAATACACAACAGAATAGAGTTCCGTACACTTTGAATTATCGAGACTCTATATGAACATGTCATGTATAATTCTTGAAAGAGAGCAAGTAAGAGTAAATACACACTCTCAAGCATGCATGCACAAACATATTTGCCAGGTACCTAGGAAAGGGGAGGGGCTCGGGGGCTTAACCCCCATTAGAAATCAGGAAATTTTCATTTTAATGCCAAATGATGCAGATTTAAAAGAAAAAAGTGCTACTGTTTGTTTTACATTGATAACATTTAATAAATGTATAGTTAAATCAATGATACCGCATAAATATTTTGGGTATTTTGTGAAAATTATGAATTTATTTTAATGATCAATAAAAAAATTCATTTGTGATTTTTTGTAATTAATATTAATAATAATGAGTGAATACTAATTACTTTTTAATTGTTAATTGGTTTTTCTTGGAAGTAATTTTGAGCATTTGGAAAGGAAATTGTTTGAGCCTCCCCCCTCCCTGATTTTTAATTTGCTACGCTCCTGATACTTACACAAGCAAACTTGAGTGTGTGCACAACAAAATGATGTCTGCACAACCATTACGCTTAGATAAAGTTCTCCAGAACACACTCAGGTTGGCTAGCCCAAGCAAAAAATTCTTGATAAATAAGGGTGTAGTTCCCCTTATTTAACAAGAATTTTTTAGTCAAAAGACAACCACAATCTTTAATTTTGTGGAAAACTTTAGGGCAGGGATGCACAAACTATGGCCCGCGGGCTAAAATTGGCCCGCCGAGCCCTATGAATTGGCCCGCTAATATAGTTGATAAAAAAGAATAATTATAATTAAAAAAAATAAAATACTAAAGAAAAAATAATGCTAAAAAAAAGCTTACGAAAAATCGTAGTAAAAAAATACGATCGCAACGCCGCTACTGAATTTTGATTGTAATTTTCGGAACTAATCGCCATATTTAATTTGATTTTATTGGAAATACTGCAGAAACTAATCAAATCATGATAAAAGTGGTAGGATATTGCATTGTCATCTGGTACTGAGCTATATGTAAAGTTTCAGAACAATAGCTTATCGCGAAATGGTCGAAAATTCGATTGCTGGATTTTTCGATCAGCCATTATGTGCGTTATTTCGTCTATAAAAGAATTTTGTCCCATTCCTGCTATGATTTCTTTAGTTAATTCAAAGCAACGATCATTAGACATAGCAGGCAAAATGTTATTATTTGCGTCTTCATCGCTATCTTGCTCTTTGTCATCGTTCGGGTGTAGCACCATTTGGATGCTTTCCGAATCGGACATCTTGTTTATCAAATTATTAATTTCGTAAAATCTGATCATCAATCATTTTTACAGTAATAAATGATTTTAAAAAGGAGGAAAACGAAATGTAAGAAGCATGTTTACATGGCAGAAACACGCAAATTTCATACTTGTGTAAAACGACTTCGCTTTTGCGAACTCGATTTTAATAAAGAATTCATTTTCACAGTTGCAATTTTTGTTGCCTTAATATCAATTTTAAATTCTCATCACCTTACTTCAGCTCTTGAATAAATAAAAAATTATATAAAACAAAAATAAACGAGGTTTAATTATCACACGATCAGCTATTGCAGAAAACTCGCGAATCTGCCGTATTAGAAATTTTCCGAACTTTCGTATATTGCGACTTTTGTTGCAATTCTTCTTCAAAAATACTGACGAGACAATTAAATGTATAAGAATGTAATCACTTATTTCTTTCATGTTTAATTATTGAAATAAAATAGAGAAAAGGTCTGATTTTTCTCAAGTATCGATGGATATTTTTTCTTTTTTCTAATTTTCATCTGCAAGTTGACGATCCCCTCCCCTAAAAAAACATCGTTTTAAGACTAAATTGTTCGACTTATAAACACTGAATATGTTAATTGTAACGGAAAAATGCGTATTTTTAAAGGCATTCAAAAAAATCGTATTTTTACTAAATGGGCAAAAAAACGCGAACTTTTCAAAAATGGCGGGAAAATTCACGAAAAAATTCCCGGTTCCCTGGTTTCCGGATAAGAGGTTCTGTACTGTACTACTATGCCAATTTAACTAATAAGATTTTGTAAATAGTTAGCTAAAAAAACAATTCTACTAGCCAAATTGACTAGTAGTAATTAAACATTAATTTGCAGAATTAATAATATCAATATGAATAATTATTTTACTTTATAAAGTGTAATTTATCATCAAAATTTAAAAATTCTATTGTTGCTATATATTTAGGAAAATGTTATCGTCGATATGTATTTAGGAAATGAATAAATAAATAACGATTTTTTACATTAATTCACAAAGATCAATTTCTAATTTGCAGGAAAACTAGTGATTAAAGGATTTAAATTTAATTATATGCCACGGAAACAAAATAATGATATGTTGATTTTTGATAAAGGAATCAGTTTAACTTCTTTTTAACTGTCCATGTAGCAATGTATAAATTTAATATTACTATGCCAACTTAACTAATAAGATTTTGTAAATGGGTAGTTAAAAAACAATTCTACTAGCCAAATTGACTAGTAGTAATTCTGAACCGCAAGGGTTTAACGTGATGTACAGACTCACAGCATTTGGATTTTGATATTTAATATATGTGTGTTTATTTCTTCTGTATTTATATTCCCACTTTTAATTAATTTCTCATTTTAACTCTTAATATATGTTTTAAATTTTACATTATAAAATGTCAAAGAAAAATTATCTAAAGTATAAAGAAAATTATAATTTAGAGAATAATGCTGTGTTTTTCTAAGTTTAAATTACCTTTTTATTTTCCATTTGGTTTCATTTTCATAATTTGCACACAGTTTTGTAAAAAATTTTAGTATTTCTCTTTTTTGCCATTTGACCAATAACTTCATTGATATATATAAATGTTGTGCAATTAATTGTTTAGAAATCTCACACCTCATTTTGTTTGAATTCATTTACATTATTTCTTTTAAACTTTCATTTAATAATCTGTTCCCGAGTACAGTAATTATTAATACATGTAATTTGTACATATTACCTCTAAATAAAAACTGAAATACACCCTGTATTTTTATGAATAAAACACTACGTTACTTTGGCCCCCAACCTGATACTTTCTAATTTTTTTGCCCTTCACCCAAAAAAGTTTGTGCATCCCTGCTTTAGGGTGTAATAATACATGAGCAGATTTCTGGGAGGACACTCACTATCACTCATTTTGAGATGATTTCAAATAATTGCAATGATATTTATTATTACTCGAAATCCCAACCTTATCTAGTAGACCCTTGCCTTTTTTTTCCCGTTATTCGTGGACTTTGTTCTAAGAGGTTATTCTAAAAGAAGTCAATTAGTACATTATTTTTATTTGAAAATTCCGAAACAAATGGTTACATTCACCCAAGTCACTCTGAGCAAACTGTATGAAAAAGTCACCTGAAAATTGAAATGAAACATAAAACAGCAATTTAGGATTTTCTACCAAGTAAAAATTCAATTTGATGCATCAATATTTTTTGACGAGGTCTCCCATGGCTACTGCCTTGCTAAAGATATCAAAAGTGTAAGTTTTTCCTAGTTACAAGTACAAAGTGAATGGATTTATACATGCACAATTCACAAAACATATTTAATTAATATTTTATTTTGTACGCTTATTATATAAGTATCATGAAAGAAAAGATACAAAACTAGTATATTAGGTGCATTATGACTAGATTTAGTGTTAACTTGTTTAATTGAGAGCCAGTGTCTTAGACCCCTAGTTACATCCAATTTTTTCTTTCCTTGACATGAATTCCTTATAGATTGGAATAGACCCCTAGGGATCCATATGGCTCTCTTTGGGAACTACTGCTCTAAATGAATAAAATCTCTCTCCTGGGACCTCAGCCCTAAATCTGCACTTGTGTAAATGTGCAAACCAAAACTGTAAAACAATACATAGAACATACTAACTGCACTGTTAAAGATGTTTTAAGTCTATGACACCAATATTAGTATTAAATTATTTATTAGCTGAATATGAAACAAAAATACCTTTTTATACTCGGCAGTAACAAGCTGGCTCCCACAGTCCTTGCAAGTATCATCATCAATACTTACTTTCACAGCATCTTCAAACAACCGAACAATGGTGTCGCATCTGCAAAGAAAAAAAAAGTATATATAGTAATCTCACACTTATGAGTCCTTGAAAGAGACCAATCAAAAGAGACAAATAAGTGAGAGAAAGACGTAAATGAAATTCAACTTTATTTTAAATTAAGTTGTTAAAAAAGGTAAAAATGTACAGCAGAAAAAAGATAAAAAGAATAGTTTACATCTAATTCAGACAGTTTACAACTTTTTGAAGCATTCTAAAAGTGAATTTTTTTTTTTTGCATTATTTAAAAATGAATTTTTCAATCTTTTTCTGCAATCTGTTTATGCATAAAAGCAGATATTACATTGGCTTTGGGTAAAAAATTATTTTTGAATAACAGAAGTTTTGAAAATAATAGAAGAAAAAAGAAAAGCCCAGTTCAAAATTTTCAGATATTAATAACTGATGCAATTGTCATTTTTATTGCAAATATTTTTATTCCAGAACATTTAATTAATATTATACTACTGAGAAAAACAGGAGTTCCACAGTTGAACTTTACCTCAAAAAGGGTTCGGTGCATCAAACAAATTAAGAAACACTGGTTTAAACAATAAAATTTTCAAGAAGATATGAGTCAGGGAAGACATCTGTTGCTTTGAGATTTAAAAAAAGCTCACAGATAAACTTCTCATAAAACATGAATTTTTAAATACTACCATCAATATGACAATAAGATATTTTGAACTATTTTAAGATACAGGTAATAAAAAGAAATTGTAACAATAATAAAAAAACGAATACAAGTAGAATTGATTTCAGTAGTTTTGTATAGAATGTAATGCTGTATGTCACTTAAGTTGACATTTGACTTATAACATACTTTCAAGATGCATAATTTTCTATTATAGTGATATTTAGTACTCAACTTAAAAATGGAAAATGCATATATATTATCAACAGCCAGCTTTTTTCAAAACTGCTTCAAGAGTAATGATTTATCAAAAAGAAAAACTAAGATTCAATCAAGAGACTGAAGATGAAGAACACTACAGTACCAATGGAGGCAATTCACCGCTAGAGGGACTCATGAACGAGCACCGTTGTCACGTGATATCCGCTCTTTGTTTACTAAGCTTTTCAATTGAGTTCTACGTGGAGTTCACTAGACAAAATTAGTTATCTTAAAATTAATTAATTTTCACAGCTTTCTGATTATAACCTAGTATTTACAGTTAATCATTATAAAAGATATTTATTGATTATTACAATAGTTATTTTTATTTAGTGTTAATTTTATGTAATGTAGAAAAACTTTATGTAGGCCTAGTTTTTAATTAGATTTGTCGAACTCGAAGTAAAGTGATGCTACGGTTTCCTTTGTTTACATTGCTTTCATCTCTGCCACATTACCAATGATGTTGCTTGAATTGCCTCCATGGTTAATCAATTGTTGAAAAACTGTGTGAGGATCTTATCAGACAGTTCAATTTTTTGCACCTGAATTAGTGCAGCATATGCACCAAAAAATGTTATTCACTGAAATTAGCATTCAAAATTTTATTGTTGGCCTTTTGAAACAGAAGTTTATTTAGAATTTGAAAATTATAAATTAACGAGAAATTATTTCATTTTGTGTACCCAAGAATGAATGTGAACAGGGATTGTTTCATCCCATTTCTGAAATACTTCTGGGACAAATACTATACCACCTAAGGCTAAAGTGGTTATTCAAGATAATTTCAGAGCATCACTGCATTAAAATTATATGAATTATCTACTATGTACTTAATACAGCTTGTACAACACATTTTTTTACATACAAAGGTATTCCTAGTATCTGCTTTTAAAACTAAAAGTAATTACATTCAAAGTAAAAGTAAAGAATAAATAATAATAATAATAATTGTATATATATAAATATTCTGTAGTAAAGCTTTAGAGCACATAGCATAATGACTACAGACTGAGTGGGAGGAAAATATTGTACAGAAAAAGTCTTTCATTTGAATTTTAAACCACTGTATTACCGATTGCAAGAAAGTTTCCATTTGGGACCTGATCCAGGATCAAGCACCAACACTCCTCCTTCACAGTTGGAGCAGTTAGAGACTCCATTACTATTCAAGGAATATGGACAAGTAGGATGTGTGCAAGAATTACACCCAGAAAGCTTCCGCATGTCACGGAAAGGGGGATTATTGTAGCAATATGGACAGAAAATGAAACTCTGAAAGAAAAGATGTAGAGTATAAAGATGTATGCAAATATACTGTATAGTAATGAGGATATGGTATGATGGTAATGAGCTTAATGTAATTCAATTCTGTTCACTGAATATTCAAAATACTAAGGAAAAAACTGCAATAATAAAAGGCCTACACGTATATAGTCAACTCTCTGAAATCCGCACTGCTTGGGACAACAGTTGCAGGGATTTTAGAATTTTGCGGATTTCAGATCAGTGATTGCGAGGTTATAATGTTGTGTAAACCTTTTTACTTATTACTTAAAAATGTTTTGATAAACCACTAATTATACAGACATGAATATATAAAAGAGATTGATGGAAAAGAAAGGAAACTTATAAAAATTAGATACAATGTATATATGTGTGAACTTTAAATAATTTTCTTTAGATACAAATACTTTATAAAGGTTCAGATTGGTGGTCGCCACTCGCCAACTGGCTATCAAAAAGTTTTAAATGGTGACCAAATATTTCATTGCCTATTGCCATGTTAGCGACCAAAATTGTCTCCATTAACTAGATCAAGGAGGAAGAACATTTGCACCATACAATCGATGCAAATACAAAATAGCTTAATAAATTAGCTGAATGCGATTTGAACTGTGTACTAATGAAAAAATAATAAGAAATATTGCTAACCGAAAACAGATGCAAACAGATTGATGTCCAATTACAGCAAAATGCTAATATTGCGCATGACACGTGGCTATCAAAATAAGCTAAAAACACATTTTTTCAATGTATAAAAAACAGATGTGAGTTATTGTAACATTTTAAGGTAAAAAAATGCTTTTAGCTTTGAAAATAAATTTCTAGTTTTTTAACTAAGTTCTTAAACTAGTTTTGTTTTTAACCAAGTTTTGCTGCTTACATCGGAAATCTTACACGGATTTTGGGTTCGCGGATTTGAGAGAGTTGACTGTATAATGCAAAACCCCGCCTAACTGATACCCATCTGTAACGGACAAATATTTTTGCAACAATGGTGTCCGCTTTTGAGGTGTTTTACTTTATGTATATATATACGCACACATACATAGATATATTTTTTCCCCAGTGCATGATTAAAGGATTATTAAATAAGTATCTTTACTATTTTAATGTAGATTCATTTGTTTCTTTTTCTAATAACCTTCTTTATAACCCCCCCCCCCCAAAAAAAAAAGACATCTCAATATAAATGAATTTTAACCAAGTTAACATTACAGATGAATAGAAGTGCACTTATGAAAAATAAACATCACTTTTATCATAAATTTTTCTGTAAAAATCAAAATTGTTCTAATAAAAATATATAAATTTTAGCAATGCAGAATAAACTAAAAAGTAGACCAATTACAAAATTACTCTCAAGAGCAAACAACTTATTATCCTCAAGCAAACAAAATAAACATCAAATGCATATAAATATTATTCTCTCTAAAAATGCTTTACCCCCAGTTTAGACTGATTGAAAGTCATAAAAAAAGAACAAAAGATATACAAGTTTTGTTTTTTGAAGAAATTACTTTTCCTTTAGCTCCACCAGTGTACTGTAAGAGTTCAAAATCATCCAAAGGACACTTAAGTTCTCGAAAGATTCTAATGTTTCCACCAGCCTGAGGAACAGAAAGAGTCTCATCACATGTAGGGCAGTGAAGACGGCATGGTTTAGTAGCAATCAGTTTCATGTAACGTCGACATTTTCCACACCTAAAAACAAAATCAAATCAGAATTGAAAATTTTATTTATTTATTTATTTATTTTGCATTTTGAAAATATCCAGTGTTTTAATTTTTACCTTAAACAATAAAATTTTCATAAACTGAAAAATGTACATCTGCATATCTCTTAGCAGGTTTCCTCATCACGAGCCTGTGCAAAAAAAGGCAGCACCCATGGTTGACTGTAGAGAGATTTAGCCAGCAGTTAAGTAGTTAATAAAATCCTTTCAAGGAAAATTATGCAATGTTTATCATAGCAATACGTTTATCATTTACTGTTTTGTATTTAATAAATGAAATTATTCATTATTTTTCTAAAACTATTAATTAATCACTCTTCAGAGAATTGCGATGAACTGTGACCAGTTAACATTAGATATTAATTTTCACTGTTGATAATGAAGCTTTAATATGAAACAGTACAAAACATTTAGAAAAATGTTTTGTACTGTTCACTGTTGTTGAATCACTTTTACCTTGATTGCGGTTTTCCACTTTCTGACAAAGGACTGAAAGAGGCTTCAAATAATTCATCCATGCCAGAAATGTTGGTGACAAAATACTGAAACTTGAGGCGGAAGACAGTGAGAGTATGCTGTAGAACAGACTCGAAATTTTCTTTTCCCAAAGCAATGAGATTTAGTTGCTTCTCTACAGCAGCACGCATTGTTGGAAGAACAAGATCTGGATCAATCTACAAAGGAATAAAAAAGAAAACAACAGACTTCAGTTTAAAAAGCAAGCAATAGGTTATTTCCTATGAACAAATAAATAATTATGTTAAATAATATAAATTAATTGATTTTTAAATAGCTTTCTCCAAAATGTTTACATAATACTAAACATTTTCCAGAATTCTTCATAACATTACTGTGATGTATACACTGTAAAAACAGGAACTATCTGCCCATTTTTCTACATAATAAGATACATATATTATTCTTAAAGTCAAAATAAGGTAAAATTTTACCTTCTGGTATCCATGCACTAGGACAATTCCTAGGTTCGTAGGAATAAGTTTTCGTCCACTAGAGACAGTCACGTAATTCCTCTGGCAAATGTTATTGATATGCACGGGAATTGACGCATCAGTACCAATTCCATGCTTTTCCATCAAAGTAATAAGTTCAGCCTCAGTTAAATAATCAGGAGGGCTAGTTTGTTTTTCAGCCAGTTTAACCTGGAATTATTTATTCATGTTAAAACTAACATACAACAGCTTATTTGATGCATTTTTAAAAGAATTTTTTTTTAAAAATATTTCTATAAGTATGAGTGTAAATACAGTAGAGTATCGTTTATACGACGCCAAAGGGACTATCAAAAAACATTGTATAAATGATAAAATCATACAATCAATTTACCCTTCTGGGAAAATCCAGGAGTTGGGATCATACTAAAACATCGTATAATTATTCAGGTGCTCAAAACTTTCTCAAATAAATCTGTTCCCTATTTAAAACCCTGTCTATTATAATCAGTGTTTGGCTTTTAATTGTTGGGAAGAAATCAAAGAATTTAGAAAGAATACAACATTTTCCAAATTCTATCTTTGCCTTTAAAGAAAAAGTTCTTTTGTGACCAGTAAATATACTTACTTGTTTGATACTAAAGGTCTAATTACGCTCACTGATTTTTATGAAAATGTTGCTTAAACAGATAGTTCTAATCAGCTTATTTCTGTCAGGTAGTCGACTTTTCAATGCGCAATAGGGTACATAGTAGCAGGCCCCCTTGTGATGTGCCCTGGGTATCGCGTAATGCCAAATCTGCTTCAGCGACCACATATATCAAGACATCAGAATCCCAAAACCATTTGCTTTAAGTCATATTGCCAATTCTGGTATGCTAATGAACACCCTGGACTATTCTGAGCCAACCCCTCCCTCTCAAAAAAGAACCACTATCCCCCTCAGAAAGAAAATCTGATTGCTCCAATGTTGCTTAGCATAGAGTATTAGACAAAAATAAGCTACTGATACACAACATTTCAGGTTTAAAGCTCAATCAATTTACGTTTTTAAGAAAAAAATCTAAGCCTTCTTTTACATTGTTACAATTAAATGTATATGTTTTTCCTGATCTTATGAGATTTCCTATTCTAATCAATAAACTTGCAACATTTAATTGTTGCATTTGAGCCAACTATTTAAATTCCTAAATTTAAGCAAAGGTTAGCTGTTATTCTATTCTTTTAATTTCACACATACGGACACATAACATCTCTTTTTTTTTCTCAAAATTTTATTGCTTTTTCAATGACCTTCTTGAATGTTATGAAACAGAAAGTGTCATGAAACCCTTGAATGATCTCTGCGGAACCGTAATGTTCTGTGGAACACAATTCAAGAAATGCTGCTCTACTGTATGCAAATATATAAGGAAATTTCATGATTTTGGGGCTAGGATTACTATTAATTATAGCACTAAAAGCCATCAGAATGCACTCAAAGGCTAAAATAAACGATAAATAAAAAAAAATTAAATATTTTAAAAAAATAATGCTAATATAAACTGGTACGTCAAAACAGTTACATAACTGAACACAGATAATTGTGCATTGTTTAAAATAAAAAAAAAATGTTTTTCATTAAAACTAGATCCCCTAAATAAATACATGATTAACTAAGTTTTTATCTGTATATTGAAGCAGGTATTTTACAGCTTATACAACACATTTTTTAAATACAAAGGTATTCTTAATATCTGCTTTTAAAACTAAAAGTAGTTACATTCAAAGTAAAAATAATGAATAAATAATAATAATAAGTATATATAATAGGGTGGGTCGAAAAAAAGTAATGTTTTTTTTCGAAACGCTATACCACGGAAAACTTGCCTCTGGGGTAGGTAAGTAACATGCAAATTAAAAAACAGATTTTTATTGAAGCCCTAGTTAGCGCATTGAACTTGAAATTTCGATTTTTTTCGGAAATCAAGTCATTTTATAAGTTTTTTTGCAGAAGTCAGCAATTATTATTTTTAACTGCTATAGTGAAAATCATTTATTAAAAGGGTTGAAAAGCACACAAAAAAATTAAAAACCTCAAAATCTTCTAATTTGTGGTAGCGCAAAAGACTCAAAAATCGATAAATTATCGCATTTTTGGTACATACTAACACCTTATGTGAAAGGCCTAGTCCCATTTCTTTCTTTTAATATGCTTTACACTTCATTTCATTGTAATAGAACAGCGTTTCCCAACCAGTGGTTCGCGTGGTGTCGAAAGGGGGTTCGCGAAAATAATGTTGCAATAGCGGAATTTTTAAATGTTAACGCACTAGAAAAAAACTAAATAAATTTACATACGCATTAGGAAGGAGTGTAAAAATGATTTCTTTGAAATAAATTGTTTTCCCGATAATGCACAAAAGTTGTGGACTGGCATGGAAAGCATGCATACAAAATTTGAAATGCACTTCTTTCTACTACTTCTGTCCGATTTCAAAAACTTGAATCACAAAGTGGTATCGGAAGAAATTCCTTGATAAATTTAAAATTTCTAATCTCCTACCATTTCCCACCTTTTTTCTCGCTTCCCTATTTCCCAACGCAAAGAAAATGTAAACCTAGATGGTTTACAAAAATGGTTGCGAACCACTGTAAAATAAATTTCCTTCAGTAGAGTGGTTCCCAGCCTGTTTTTTCTTGCAAACCCTTACTAAGATCTGAAAGAAAACGGCGATCCCCTTTCTGTAGTCCTTAATAATGTGCAACAAAAATGCAAAATTTGCTGGCATGTTAATTTTGCTTTTAGTACAACAGTTCATCACAAAAGGAATGGAATTGCAAATTATTGTAAAGTTTGAGCCAAAGCAAAAATACAGCTACAAGATAATACATATGTTTTTTTAATTATTACTTTTTATTAAATGTTCTGTTTGAACTATTAATAGACCAGTAAAAAAAATCTTAATTAAAAATTATTTTACCGTTAGTGCAAAAAAATGTTAGCAGAGTGTCATGAGAACTAACCATATCATAAGAACTAACCATAGGTACACAATTTTGACTCAATCAATAAATATCTTACTGCTCAAAAGTTGGAAAATTACAATATTAAAATTCATTTGTATTCAAACTTTTCATTGCGAACATGCAGAACAGATGGAATACTTTTTGATGAATGCGAATACAAAATTAAAAAAAATAAATGATTACCGTATATTTCCGTGTATAAGCCGAGAATTTTTGGACCTTTTTTGAAAGCTAAATCGGGTGGGTCGGCTTATATACGGGTCCGACAATCTAAAAAAATAAAGTCGGTCTATATATCGCGAAATATCGACTAATATCGAGCTCCAATTATGTAATATACGTCTCCTACATTAAAAAAATAATTAACTTAAAATAAGTAGAGTTTTATTTAAAAGGATATACATATATTTTATAGCTGGATTTTGTAAAATCATCGCTGAAACAAAATGGCGAAATTCGCTCCCAAGTACAAAAATACGCTCGTGACTAGCTGCGTATGCCTTTCTATTCCCGTTCATTCTTCTAATAGAAATGTAGAAAATAATTGAATAAAAACAATAAAAAGTGTAAAACAAGCTAGCAAACACAGGGGCAAAAAGCAATGAATGCCCGAGTGCCATGTGCTCGCTATCGGCGCTTGCCTCAGACAGGGTTACCAGACATCAATTTGTCGCCGTTGGCGCCAAGCTTCTCACTTTCACAACGTCTTGATTGGAAAATACTTGATCTGTGTTACCTGCTTAGCGAAAGTTTTGCCAATTTTGGCGATTTTCTTTGAACTGTAATTTTTTTTTCCTTCAAATTTTTATCTCGGCTTATATACGAGTTTTGAATTTTTGGTACATTTTTGAAGGAATAATGCACTCTCGGCTTATACACGGATCGGCTTATATTCGGAAATATACGGTAAATATCTTCGGTTAAGCTTTACGGCCTGTATGGGAGAAGATAGCCAAAAATAATGCAAAATTTTACCTTTAGGAAAATTTTCATATTTTCGACTTTTTCTCCTCGTGAGCGAGGAAAAAGGGGGGAAATGGTAGGAGGAACATACGTACAAAATTTTAAATTAATGAAGAAATTTCTTCCGATACCACTTTGTGATTCAAGTTTTCGAAATCAGACAATGGTAGAAATAAACGCATTTCAAATTTTGTACAAATGCTTCCTATGCCAGTCCACAGCTGTTATGCATTATTGGGAAAACAATTTATTTTAAAAAATCAGTTTTACACTCTGTCCTAATACGTATGTAAATTTATTATTTAATTTTTTTCTTGTACGTTAGCAATTAAAAATTCCGCCATTGCAATATTATATTCGCGAATCCCCTTCGTACACCAGGGGAACCACTGGAGGTTTGCGAACCACCGGTTGGGAAATTACAATTACCGCTGTTCTATTACAATGAAATGAAGTGTAAAGTATATAAGAAAAAAAGAAATGGGCTTTTAACACATAGCTCAGATGCTGGACTATGCCTTTCACATAAAGTGTTAGTATGTACCAAAAATGCGATAATTTACCGATTTTTGAGTCTTTTGCGCTATAACAAATTGGATTTTGACGATTTTAATTTTTTTGTGTGCTTTTCAACCCTTTTAATAAATGATTTTCACTATAGCAGTTAAAAATAATAATTGCTGACTTCTGCGAAAAAACTTGTAAAATGACTTGATTTTCGAAAAAAAAAAAAAAATCGAAATTCCAAGTTCAATGCGCTAACTAGGGCTTCAATAAAAATCTGTTTTTTAATTTGCATGTTACTTACCTACCCCAGAGGCAAGTTTTCCGCGGTATAGCGTTTCGAAATAAAAACATTACTTTTTTCGACCCACCCTAATATATATATATATATATTCTGTTGTAATATTTTAGAGCCCATTGTATAATGACTACAGACTGAGTGAGAGGCTGTAAAAGATTCATTATTTATTCTAAATAATAAATTATTTAAAAAGAACAAAAAAGATGGTTTAAGAATGGCAGTTTTGTAAACCTGTTCTCTTAAGAAAACCGCATTAAGATGAACAACTGTTTACTTGATTTCCGCCTCAAATTATCTTGAGCTTCCATATTCTCGGCATGTTAAGCCTTGCTACGTTTTTACAAAGATTTTTTTTTCTCTCAAGTTTATTTTAAAGATGTTTCATATATCAGACAGGAAAACATAGTGTAAAAAAAGAAAAAAACTACTTTTCTCCACAAAATGTTGCCTTAATAATAACTGTGTAGGTCACATTCAGGGCCATGTGGCATTTGGGATTATATGGCACAATAGATTAAATCATATTTCAAATTCAACTAGAAGAAAAGCATTACTTCAGACACTTTGCAAACATCTCCCCTTTTTAGATCTGGAAGTGTTTCTTCAGCTCCCAAGGCTTGCCAAGTCATGACTTTAGTATAACCAGGATCGAGCAAGGCTTTGCCAGAGCATGTAAATGTCTCATCTCCAATTTGGAAGGAGATCACAGTATGCAGGTATTTCAGATCAGGACACAGCTATAACTCAAAATTTATTTTTAATCAAAAGTTAAAAATGAAAAAATAATTTTTTCGCAAAAATGTTATCATGAAATGTTCAGTTCCTTAATCAGTTTTTTATGTAACAATACAACACTACAATAAATAATCCTTTCACAATATAACATTACACACTCCTTACATTAGATGACAACAGTTAGGTGTGCTTGTATATTTAACACTTCTTGAATAGTTACAGTGGGTTCAATAAATGCATTATCACAATGTCAAACATCAATTTTGAGCATGTATGAAAATATATAACAGGGCCTAAAATTAACTTTTTGTGCATTCTAATACTGTAAAAGTTTGCATCTTGTGTTTTTTCCACACCTTTATCCATATATTAAAAGTTGCTGACTTTTCTTTTATTAAATTTGAAAATATTCCAAAAAGTGGAATAAATTCTATTTTTAGTAGGAGGCTATAAAAAGAGAAAATAGGCATTTGTAAAATTTTCAGCTTGTTTTCCATGCATGTAATAGTGCACTTCAACAAATTAATTAAAACAACATCAAAAAATATCTATCCTCACTTTAGAGATTAATATCTTTCAGCTACATATGTTCCCTGGGCAATGCTAAATGTGTAACAGAGTTTCTCGGCACAACCCTGATGTCCCAGATTGCCCCCCTGCGTTTCTCAAGAGAGACAAACTTTTTACATTTGACAGTTTGCACCTAAATAGTCAATGGTATTTGTATTTTTTTCTCTTGACAGGTATATTTCAAAGACTAATTTGTATTGTGCTGCAGGAAGAAAAAAAAAAGAAAGAAAGAAAAATTTTAGACCCTGTTAGATACTTTGTATAAGAACATTTCATCTCCTAAAAAGAATGTTTTTAAAAAAAGCACACTTCATTTTGCAAATACTGTAAAAGAAATAGAAAAAGTTAAAGTGGAAAATTTCTCTTTTTTACCCAATACAAGTTTTCCCATTTAAAAATTTCATATAATTGATCTTTGATAATATCTGCATACAACGGACATTGAAAAAAGGTTTTCCTTTTTTCTCCTTATTAATAATACTAATGATGACTTTACACAAAAGTGGAAACAGGTTTCTGCATTAGGAACTTTTTCTGAGGACAGGATTCTCCTGCCCAGTCTATTTCCAAGGTAAGGATCTAAGGAGTTTGGGCGAAAAACCCTGCCATCCTGCCTTGAATTTTAGCCCCTTATATAATATGATATGCATACGCACAAACACACATCTGTTTCACAAAAAGCAATTATTAGGATAAAAGACACTAAACTAGAGATTATTACATTGGCAGTAAAACATACAAAGTGCAATAAAGAAGTTCATAAATGAATATTATTAAAAATACATTAAAAAATGAGCTCTGACTCAAAAATTAGATGGATTACACTTATTTTTAAAAACCTGGCCAATTTTTTATAGACATACATTAAGATTAAATTTATTTAACATATTGTATTCATATTCTTTTAGATCAAGGGAACATATTATTTATATATATAGTTCTAGAACAATCCATTACTATCACTCAGACTTCAAACACATTGCAAAACAAAGTTACAAAAAGCATGTACTATATTAATGCAGCACTTCCCTTTTGATAAAACATTCTCTATATTGAGCATTTTAACGTTAGAAATTTTTTTGAAATTAAAGTTGTAAATAAAAAAAGTCGAAACTAAAGTTGTTTTCGGAACAAAGTTTTTTTATTTGTAGTTTTAAAAACAAATTGTTTTCTGCTATTGGCTGCGGTGGTCATGGGAAAGTGCTGTCTTAAGAAGACCTTGGTCTGGCCACATACAGGCCACCACTAAATGCATGGGAATGCTTCCCATATTTTCTACATGGCAGTGCAGCACAAAATACTTCGTCAGCAACTGAAAGATGAGCTTTTGCGGAAACCAGAATGTCTCAGAAAATAGCAAAAAATCAAGAACTTTAAGGAGCCAGATGCTCTGTATAATTAACAACATTAATTTCAACTTACTGACATCTGCTACTTCAGTGCAGTACAGTTAAGCTAGAACTCATTCATGGGTGGAGAGGAGATCGGTTCAGTTCTAAGATAAGAACCATTTCCGCTTTGATGTCAGTGATTACACGTTATAACCATGAAACATTGATCAACTCTATATGTTACCAAAACAAATATCTTGCCAAAATTTAATTCTTCCAAATTAGTTCCTTTTTTAGGGTTTTATTCTCTGTCAGTTACATTTATATGCATAGTATGTAAACTCATTTGCATTTCACAAGAAATAAATAATTACACATGAAATGACTGATTAAATAATACACAAATGAATATCGTATTTGAACTCACTGTAGCTATAAAATGCCTTGTGATGTAATCATAAATTTTCCATGCTTCTGCATCCAATTCATTTCTGCTAGCGAGTTTCATTGGTGTGATAGGAGGATGGTCCCCTGCATCATGCCCTTTTCTAAAAGAAGCAAAAGGTTTTGCTTTCTACAAAACTAATTCGTTTCAAAAATGGAAAATATTTATGGTGATGTGAATACATTTTACACAGATAATTTGCCTTAGGAATAACAAGTTTAAAAAAAAACTAAAAAGCATCAAAAATAAATAATAAATAAATAAAAATTAAATTGAACTTGATTAAACTAATTTCCAAAACCTTATTTGTGCTTCAAAATAACTTTTACCAGAAAACCTTAACTGAAATATTGAAAATGTGCAAATCTTACAATAGGGACCGTTCAGAAATGATGTCACACTTTCTTTCACTATATTAACCCCCCCCCCCCCGTCTGTCACAAAGTGTCACACTTCAACATACCCCTCCCCCTCCTTTGCCACATGTCACGCTATATTACATTAGCATATGTACTTTTCTCCACCAGACCCCATAACCACTTAGCTGGAGCCTTTGGGTTTGTTGAAACGGGAGCCTGGTGGCCGTCGATCGCCTACGGTGGACCCATTTTTTTGCGCCGAGGTAGTTCCGCTGGACTGATATGCGTTCCACCACCCCGCCAGTCCAGTTTCCCTACCTCTTAATGTGTGAACCTGGCCCCCCTTGATACCCTATGCTTGGGGGGTTTCATTTGAGTTCAAAAACAAAGCGCTGCGTTATAGATCACATTTCTAATTGAGCTTCTAATGACATTTGTGAGCATAATAACAATAATGATTGTACGTGTACTTAATTTGTATAAAATGAGATTAAGTTTAAGACAAAGAGGATAATTAGTATTAATAGTACCGCAATCAGCGTGGCGTATTCAATACAAAATGAAATCTATGAAACTTTAAAATCAAATTATAGGAATAAAAAGACTTTTAAAACTTTAATTTTCTGCTTTTAAATGTTTTATAGAAACAAAAATGTACGATGTCATACTTCTTGTTATCCCCTCCCCTCCCCTTGTCACAAACTGTCACACTTGCTCGAACCCCCCTCCCCCCTCGAAGCGTGACATCATTTATGAATGACCCCATATATGTAAAGTAGAACTTAGATTTAACGATATTCGATTTGACCATTTCATCAAATTAGAGATAGATTTTAAAAGTCCTGGTATGGGTTTGATAAATATTATATTTCCCGGATTTAATGACAGCATTTAATAGTCCCTAGACAATTGCTAAAATAGGGTTATGCTGTATATATTTTTCTTTATAAAAAGAAAGAGATTCTAATGTAAAAGCTTCCATTAATATTCATTGCCAAATTCATGACATAATTTGACAAACAAACCTTGGTCGATTTAAGCCACCAGATAACAATTCTTGTACTTCATTGCCCCATTCTGGACTTCGACTCTGCAGATGCAATGTTCCCCTAAGAACAATTGAAAATTACAGAAATAAATGTATTAATTGTTTACTGCCTCATGCTATTCTTGCAGAATTGATATTTTACAAATATAGACCAAAACAAAGTTCTTACGAAATAAAAAAAAATGACTTACTTCAAATCAAAATTTTCAGGATAACTTGTTGTCTCTGTTCTAGGATAACTTATATATCCCTGAGTGTAAAGTTTTTCTGCTATCATCATTGCATGATGAGGTCCCATGTTCAATCCTGAACTTGCCACACGCATAAGTTCAACAGTATTTAATGCTAAAGGCCGTTGCTTGGCTTTTTCTTTTTGAGAAACATTTGTCACACTGGAAGGAAATATTAAGTTAAGCATTACTGCATATAATATGAAATATTATATAACTGCTTTTTGTTTTTTCAGTAACATCTTTATATATATATAATACAACTGCACATTTCTAAATGGTATAAAGACTTCTGACTCACTAAAGTAAATTTAGAGCTGTTTGCACCAATAGATCGAGTGATTCATGAGGAAGGTTTAGGTATATAATTTGTGCAAATTGGTTGAAATATAACGGAGGTATGATTAAAAAAACCTTATATTTAAAAACTATTTTCATTGTTCAATTCTTTTTCGATTATTGTCATTTTTAATTACTTTGGCCCAAATCAATGAGAATTTATTTATAACGTGACTTCGATATCAGATAAATTAATGAAAAGCGAATCTGCACACCTGCATGCTGAGAAATGATCATACGATGTTAAAATAATATAATAGGTTGTTCTATAGATTTTGGTGAATGTGTTGTTGTTTCCAATCCCCCCTGGTGTAGGAAAGCCTACACCAGGTACAAAAGGCCCCGTCACACAAGATCCCAAAGGGTCACATCCTGCTCATCCCACAGCTGCTTCCAGGAGGCGCTAAGACAAGTAAGAAGGTGAGCAGGACTGGCAGGGAGGGTACAAGCACAAGGGGAAAAAATCCTCTCCCCATTCAGGAACCTCATACATTTTAAGTGGCCACTTTGAAGTCTCGCCATGGCCGCTTGAAGAGACCGGGACCACTGCAAGATATGGACAGACTGTTGGACAGCATACCAGTGATGTACTGGAGGGAGACGGCAGTCCTGCAGTCAGCCTCATAGTGGCGAGGGGGTGTTCCTGGACGGAATGGGCGAAGTACGTCGCGAGAGTATTCTCCTGGCAGGGTCATCCAAGGCGGGAAGGCCGTTCCATTATGCTCAGCTAATGGCTGTGGGCGAAACAGCGATCAAGTCAGACTTCAGCCCTTGCGGTTCCTCTTCAAAATGAAGCTGCATTTTACCCTACGCCAAATGGACCAGTCCCATATTGATTCTTATACTGCTCTGTCCATCTCTCAGGATAATCCGGATTTAGGGTCTCGTTCGTAAAGTAAGCTAGTCTCCCTATGCTTTTAAACGTTCCATAAAAAACCTCCGCATCATACATACATTGGTGAATGTGAGCAGCATAACTGTTGGCTGATGTAATATTTTAACTTAGTCATTAATTGGATTGACAGTGAATTACAGATGATATGTGAGTAGTGATTTTGTCTTGATAAAAAATGAAGTTTATTCCATTACAAGAAAAAAATGTCTTTCTTAATGAAAGCCCGGAAATGGGAACACTGGAATACTAACCTTATGCAAAGGTTACCTTATGCTTACTAACCTTATGCGAAGAGTTAGATGTTGATGTTCCATGAAATACTAAAATGCCTGAGCTTATGAAATTGGTTAAAGAGTATTAATGAAATAATAGCCGCCAAGTTTTTCACCAAGATCCTCGACATTATGAAAATTTCTATCAAGCATCCAATTCATATACAAGGGAAGCGAATTTTAATGTTGTCATGCCAAAATAGATTTTGGTGACTGTAAGCAGCATAAGTGCTGCCTGATGCAATATTTTAACTAGAGTTATTGTTTTATTTCTGAATAGCCAAACGGGCTTTTTTGTTAGATTATGGATTAAAAGTATTTTGTTAACTACTTAGCTTTTATTTACCAGTAGTGAACTATTAAGGTTTGAATCTCCTGTTACTACATATATATATTTTTAAAAATGTAATGTGTTGTTTAAAGGGGATTTATGTAGGACGCATGATTTTGCATCACTGTATTTTTACTAACCATATAATGAGGTTTTTTAAATATATCTGTTATATTTTTTCTTAATTCTCTGGAAACACCAGGTTTACCACCATATACTTTAAAATTAAAATTGGTTCACCAATCATTTACTTTGAAATCTCAATGTACCGCATCTATGTAACAGAACGAGATTAGTCATAAGAAAATTAATGACTTATTTAATAGAAGCAACAATTTTAAATGGAAAATTCAGGGGGGGGGGGGGGTGTTTTGTTGCCAAGAATACCAATGATTCCATTACAACGCTTACAGTTTCCAATCCGGTTGGCTTTTGCTATGACCATAAATAAATCCCAAAGCCAAACAATGAATATATGTGGTTTGGATTTAGAAGCACCCTGTTTTTCACATGGCCAATTATATGTTGCATGTTCCTGAGTTGGTTGACCATCAAATTTATTTGTTTATTCTCCTGGAACAAAAACCATAAATAATGTTCATGATTTAGCTTTACGTTAAATATACATTTTTTTTTTCAGTTTTATTCATTTTACTTTATTTTTAGTTTTGCTTAACACAAAAATATCAAATTATTACTCAAATTCATTAATGGGCATTTATATGTCCCCCTATTCAAATATATGTTGTAGTGATAAAATTTACATTTTTTTTTTTTTTTCAAAATTTCTAGGAAATGGCAAAATAATTTTGATCAATGTAATAATCTCATTAAAAGCAATAAAAAAAATAATTCCTGTTATAATTTTAAGAAAAAATTTTAAGCCATTATCTACTATAACTCTAACAATGTTCCTAAAAAGTCTATGAAAATTTTGCCTTTTACTGTATTGTATTGAACTATATGAAGAAAAGTAAATATTTCATCCACATTGCACCCTTAGTAAAAAGGTTACTGATGTATATGAATATCATAGCGATGGCAAATCTTTTGAGGGCATCTGAGAAACCTAAAGTACGGCACTGTGATAATCACAGTGTCTCCAGTTTGCTTGTGCCACCTACTGAGCCTGAAACATAATGTTTTATACAAAATAAGAGAATAAATGCACATGTTGACAACAAAAATCAATTATTACACAAATAAATAACTCGATAAATATAGTTTTACATGGAGTAAAATAGGGTCTGCTGCAATTTCACAGTACCTTTACACGAGTTGTCCCTGTTCATAAGTAATTCACGAAATTTGTGGTAGAAATTAAAGAATAATATGCATGAGTAATATATTCGAACTTAATTATTGCAAGCAAGGATTTGAAGAAAACCTGCGTTAAATGAGGGAAATTAAACTAAATTGTTGGTTTACTGATAAAAGCCCTGTAAAAAACCCAATTACAAGCATAACTCAGATTTAATGAGCATTTTCTTCATGAGAACATCTTTAAAATTCTCTCTTTGAAAATAGGTTTTGCAAAATTCCATTGATATTTTGAGGGAAATTTTACAAGAATTGGATAATGATAAAAGTTTTTTGAAATTTGCAGAAGGTATGGCTTAACTTCATCTAGAGCTTCAAAGCCAGTAATTGCTGAAACACAGAAATTGAAATTTTCTTTAATAACACTGATCAGTGTTTTCTTCCTGTACAATAAATAAATGATGAAAAACAAAAAGTAAGGCTTTTTAAAATTATCATTTAAATTATTATCTCCTCCTCCTCTCTCTCTTCCTCTTTATTCAAACAGATTACTATTTATAGTACACACAGTTGTTATTAGTACTCTGATTTAACTAACGAGCAAATGGTTTCAGTCCCTTCAAGACAGGGAGGGGGTCAATCTGCTAATATATTGTCAATAATTAAAATTACTACTCATTAGACTTCATTAACTAAGACATTATTACAGGCCAAATCAGCACATTTTAGCTCCATATGAAAGGAGTTAAAAGAAGATCCATAACTGTTTCAAATCACAAAGAAATTTGATGCATCAAACTAACATTGAATCAAAAGATAAAAATAAGTTTCATTCGAAAATTTTTAAATTGTAGAGGTAAAAAAGAGCATCATTCATGCTTTTAATCACATTTATAAGATTTAAGCACATCATTTAGATTCGTGGATCTTTTCAAGGTTAAAAACCTTGACATTCCTTAACCGACAAAGTCACGATTAGCCTCTTTCTTGACCTGAACAAAATATTTCCCTTTTTTATTTGAATAATTATATGCAACTGTAATACTGATATGTCAAAGTTTGCGCTCATATTTTACAAACAGAACTAAAATACAATTTCAAAAAATACTCATTATCAGTTTAGCTAAGCCATTGCAAATTTGTGCTTTATTAGAATTTGCTTTAATTAAAATCTACTTTAAAATTTTTATAATTTTAATGAATAACATTTTTAAATGTTTGCTTGTTTTCAAAGCAAATGCCTAAAGAGTGAGGGGGAGGGTTGGAATTGAAAAATTAAACAAATTTATCCGAGAACAAAAATTTGCATTGTGAAAACTGGTGAGAAAGAAGTCGTCAAAATTGCTGGAAAAACTTTTAATTTGATTTGCAATCATATCAACTGTGAATTCAAGTGCTTCTTAAAAGTGTTCAAACACACATACTAGTTTTAAAGAAATGTGGACTTGATGAGAATAAGACATTGTTATCCACCTCTTCACCCCCCCCCCCCTCTCAAACATGTTTAAGCAAACAGAAATACAATTTCTTTCAGAGAGGTTTTTCAATTTGTAACATATTATTCTTCAAAAACAAAATTTAAGATAATCATTTCAGCAATATAAATTTCTCACATTTCAGTAGTGCCAAATTCAAAATTTCTATTAGCACCACAAAAATTTTTACATTAAAAAAGAACATAAATATAACTGCCGTACTTACAATGCTTGAGTTTTCTGCTTAACAATTTGAAAGAACACATTAGCAACTTCATTGTCAAATATCCTGATTCTGTCCCAATCTAAAGATAAAACCTTTTCAGAAGGAGTTAAAACCTTCAAAAAAGAAAAAAAGAACAGTAAGTTTGAATATTAATCTAATACAACTAAGCAAAAACATAAACAGTTAATTTCTTTAAAAGGCAATATTTACTAAGTACAGTAATATTATCCATCAAACATAAATGATAAAAGTTGCATTATCAATGTTTTTGCTGATTGTGATTTGCTGATATGTTATTTGCTTTTCCTCCTTCATTTCTCATGTACCAAAATGGGACTAAACATACCAGTCAATTTCTTCATCTTCAAAAGAATCGTCTATCATTTTGCAGTGAATGTACAAAAAATTATTTTACAGGAAATTGCATTGTCCTTCTCCCATTTTAATTCAACACAGTTAGCTAAAGCTAAGAAAATATCAAAATGGTTGTTAAATTTATGTGCACAATAAGTAAGTTAAACTAAAACATTAATATTGAATTGTCGAAATTTGAATGCAGACTCTATTTATGGCATGGGAAGAAGCTTAACATAAAATATACAGCAACTTGTCCTACAGGAATAATTCAGAATTTCAGGAAACCTAATTGAAGATGAAGGCAAAGAACTTGGGCAAATTCTGGCACTTTTATTTACAAATGTCTTAAAAACTCAATGATTGGGAAAAGAATATCAAAATCATATAGAAACCATCAAAAAATGTTGTATATGTACAAAAAAAAGGCATAGGGTCTTCTAGCCTGGACTACAAAGAAATAACCAAAACTATTGACTTATAGATGCACTACCAGCATTTTACAAGATATTCACAAATATTCTCACTAACAGACTGCAGAACATTTAAACATTTAGGACAAGCCGAATTTAGCATTAACTGCAGCATTATGAATCACCTATAGATTAGACTTGGTAAAGACTTTAAATTTTGTCAACACTTCATCAAAGTAATTAACAGCCATTGACGGCAAAAAGGGAAAAGAAAAAAAACAGGCAAATAGAAGCTTATAGACCAAGATAAGAGATCAAGAAAAGTATATTCAATTTCCCTTAAAGGTGTTTACTTTGGTGCTGGAAGAAATTTCTAGAATATAGAATTAGAGAAAGAAGGGAAACACAATAAATGCAAACCAGCTATGATTTTTGCATCATTTGTAGAAAAACCAACAATTTAGAAGAAAAGTTGATAGACTTTTCAAAAGCATGCTTTAAAACTGAGCTACAAAAGAAAAATCAATGTTACAAAGCACAAAATTAAGATTAAAAGCATTGAAATTGAGAAATTGCCAGGTTGTGTACATTTAGGTCAAGAAATTTTAATGAATGGCAGCATCATAAATAAACTAATAGAAGATTAAAATTGAATAAAGCAATTTTTGGAAAAACATCAGGATTGTGAGGAGATATGCCACATTGTTTGAAAAGGGATGCTTTTATTCTGTAAAATTTACTATCACTAATGTTAAGAGCAGAAACACAGACACTTTACAGCAGAGCAGTTCAAGGGCCGACAGAAAGGTGCATGGAGAAATGTATACCGGGAATTTACAAAAAGGATCAAGAGGGACAAAATCGGGTAACAACATCAAACTAGGATGTGATGTAGTAGAAAGATACAAGTATTTGAAATAGCATTGGCCAAGACAAACCTGATGAAGAAAGGGGACCATGATAGTATTTGACAGGTACCATTGCATCATCAAACATCCCCAAAAAAGAATCAGTAGTAAAGATGATCCAACAAAATGAGGTAATGAGAGAGAATTATTTATTGAAAAAGTTGAAAAAGGAACTGAAGTTCCAGACTGCAGTGCTTGAAAAAATCTAGAGAAGACAATCTTGTAGAATCATTTGTGCAGCTTACTTTTTTCATAAATTTAAGAAAAACTATAAATTCGTAAAAATAAATAAATAAATAAAAGCTATTAATTGAAAAAACATATAGCAATTTAAAAAAATCAAAACTTAATATATTTTTTCATCCCATAGACAAGTATTACACTTTAAAAAATGTTAAAGTTTTTATTTAAAAGTAAAAAAGCTTACCTTAATAGCTAAAACATAATAGGGTTCTGGCTTGAAAGAAGCTATTCTGTCATGTCTTTCAACACAAAATCCTAAAGTTGGAGTTTGACATGGTCCAAATGATATTAAAGTGCTATCTAAATTGCCATATTTATTCTATAATAAAATTTTAAAAATTAAAATTATTGCGAAAACTAAACTAAACAGACTGAAAAAACAAGGAAAAAAAAGGTTTCCATGAATTAAATAAGGGATATAATTAGCTTTTTAACAACATATTTTAAATTTAAATGAAGAGAACATATAACAATAGCAGTTAGCACTTAAAAAAAAGTATAAGCTTTGATATTTTCCAATATCATGTGTAAAGAAAGACTCTATTTAAGCTCCTGACTTAAAAAAATCATAATGACAAGCAATGGAGGTTTTTTTTGTTTAAACCAGGTTTTTTGGCTTAAAACAGGTTTTTTTGGTTTAAATAGCATTTGTGGGGAAAACAATTTGACTTTTGGAAAACCATGGAGACTTTAGATCATTAATTGTGAATAAATGTTATTAGTAATTAATTTATTGATAATTAATTAAATAACTAAGTTAAAATGTTGAATTTTAATTACCTTATAAATATAGTTTTCATTTTTTCAGAAAGTTACCTACAGTGAAGCATGCGTAAGTTGACCACTTACAGTGCAGCACTTTAGTGGTCAACTTATAGAGGGTGGAGATTTTTTTTTTTCCATTTCTTCCACTATGCGTTTATTAATTTGTGACTAATTAAAGTATAACTTCATGTATTAACCTTACTTTAAAATTCGTAATTAGCTATTTTTTAACAATTGTCTAAAATACCATTAGATAAATTTAATCTGAATGACTTGCAATGTATCCTATACAACTTTAAAATTAAAGCACTTAGTTAAAGATAAATATGTTAGTTTACTTATTTAATTGTAAAGATTCCCTAAAAATACATAATTTTTCGAAATGGCTAGATCAATTATAAGAAAATGAAGAAACTTACTTAGAGAATGTGTCTGTCACTTTCATAAAACAAATAAGATTTATTTTCAATTTCAACACATTAATTAATGAATCAACTAATAACAATTTTGTTGCACAATAATTTTTGCTATAAATGAGGATGAAAGTGAAAAATATAAATAATTTTCAAGATGACAAGTTATGCAATCATTTTCTAGATTTTAAAAGAATGTCAAGATATGATTAAAAAGCAGCATATGAACATGAAATACTATTTTAATAAACAAATATATTCAATCATAAATGAAAGGAAAGAAGGAAAGAGAAAAATTATTCATAAATTTTTGTAAAAAAGTTGTTCCTGCGAAGCAAAACTTTAAAATTTTATTCATGTATTACCTGAAAAAATTTGGTTTGAAATCTAGTAAATGCACAACCAATTCTTAGATCTAATTCTTGTCTTGCATCAACAGACAGAGACTCATTTTCATTCGGTTCCCCTAATTGTCTCATGGCAGCCTTGATATCTTTTTCAGTGATTGCACTGAATCTAGCACGATATATAACCTTAAAAAAAATCAGAAAAACAAATGTAATATTGTGAAATAGTAACTTTTTGTTTAAAGCTATCTCGGTTGACTTTGTGAACAGATGAAAAAGAGCTAAAAGTTCAAATGTTAAAAAAATCTGGAAATTATAATTCTAAATAAATAAAATTATATGCAAACATGAATCATTTTTAAGCAAAATAATGACCTGTATTCTATAGTAATTCAAAATAGTTAATTCCTGCAGAATATAATGAATAGAACGCAGTGGACTGCGCTTTACAAGATCAGTTAATGTCATTAGTTGTTTAAGAAGGGATCACATTTTCTAGATAACACCAGTCTCCCCCTTGATTATAATTAAATAAATTACTTTTTAAAAGCTTTGCAATCACACTTATCTGTTAATCAATAGCTATTATTTCAAAAAGTAAAATATTGCCCAGTACTACTTAAATTAATATTATTATTTAAAATAATAATGATAATAATCACATTTTAAAACCTTTTACACGGGCTTCTTTATTTTTGTACACTTGTAGATCCAAGTTAACCCTGATTAACTAGCTATTTTGACACTTAGCATGATATAAAGTTGCTCATATTTTTCAATAATGCAGGTAAAGTGATGACTTTTTTCTGGTACGTTTGAAATAGTGTAAAGTTTAAAAATAAACAATAAAAATAAGTTTAATGTTTTGGTCTAATGTGACCCCTTAATGGCTTTAGTTCAAATTTTAAAAGGTTGAAAGGATGTTTGAGTTATAATTAAAATTTAACAGCACACCATAAGCCGACATTCACCTTCGACCATGCCATTGAATGAAGATACTTTTATATACTACCACAAATTTGTGAAACGTAAAAATTTGCTACAAGAATCGCATTCTACTTGTTTGAGAAACATATAGAAATACCACTAAATTACAAAAATTAATAGCTTGCTATTTCTGTCCATTTACAAACTAAAATGTTTTAAAAGCAATTTTATACTTAACTAGTATTAACTAATGTTTCCCTGCAGCTGCAGCAAAATATAATCATTGACAAAAAAGTAAAATCATAAAATTTGAAATGTTATCTTAACATGTAAGAGAAGTTCAATGACACTTTAAGTTTCACATACAAAATTTCCAATAGTACATTTACATTTACATATTTTAGAAGACTGTGAGGAGTCTCTTCTCCTATTTAAAAACTTACAACTTTGAAGTAAAACAGCTCAAAATTTTAAAACATTGAAAAAAATCAAAAAGCTTTACTTAATTCTTCACTAACTAATTTTTTTTTAATTTAAAATTTATCTTAATCGATGCAAAAACACTGCCTTACCGTAAATATTGAATTAAAGTAATATTTTTTAAACTTATAGGAAGGAAATATTACATTACTTACTTGCTCATATTGATTAAATGAAGGCCTCATAACACCTTTAACAGCATTGATTACCTCAAAGCAAATATTTTCCCCTTCTTTATCACAGTCAAGCCACAGCACAAGGTAATCACAGGTACGAGCCTACAGATAATGCATCTTATTAAATATGAAATGATAACAGTTTCATGATTCAAAACAGTTAAGTTCTTAAGTACTTACTTCTGATTGTAAAAATTTGGGGATTTGAAGTTTTGGGTTAGCTTCCCTTTTTTCTGTAGCAGCACTAAATAGTTCAGCCTAAATATAAAAACGTGAAGTAGTAGTTTTTGAAAGAAAACATAATAGTAATAAATAAGCATTATAAATTTTTCTCTTAAGGAAGTACTGATGCTTGTACCATTACCACACCTTTGTTTTTGAAGAAATTCAATAAGAATAACAACATACCGGTTAAGTAAACAATACCAAGGCTTAAGCAGCCTTTACACACACGTTCTTAACCGCGGTCCGGACGGCGAGCCATTCAGATCCGCGGTCAAGAGCGTACGTGTAAATGCAATTTTAGGACGCTCAAGAACGCGGTTAAGAATGACACTCAGATGCGCGCTCATGATCGTGCTCCAAGCAATTATGCATTTTACATACACGTTCTTAACCGCGCATCCAAGTCGGAGGATTGGACAATTCTGCAGGCGGTGGCTTCTGTAGGGGACGTCAATGGACTTGCTCAGGGATAAGAATGTGGTGCATTTTGCAACACATTCTTGAACGCTACGGTTTTACTCGCGTTCTTGACCGTGGCTAGATGCGCCACGTTCAGTTGCGCGGTTAAGAACGTATGTGTAAAGGGCGCTTTACCCTTTACAGGAAAAGACTTAGAATTTTATAGGCAATAATTTCCAGCTTTTATGAAGAAGCCATTATCAAAAGAAATAAAACAAAACAAAACTTAGGCAATAAAATCCATTTTTTTCTCTTTTTTTTTGCAATTTATATTGAAAAAAATATGTTAATTGAATTGCAAATAATTGCTTACAAATTTGAAAATTAAATATTTCATGCCTATATGCCACAAAAGAAACAGAAAAAGAGAGCTTTTACAAAAATTGATTTTTTTTTTTTCTGGCCTTGAAACAAGAGTTTCTTGATGAAGATAAAAAAAAACAAAATGCTCACAGAACTCTTTGAAGGAAAGACTTTATCGATAAAGATTTAATAAATTTTTAATGCATTTTTATATTGGATATTTTAATTTTTACAGGGTTCCCACTCTTTTTTTATAACTAAACATAAGCACTTTCTAAGACTTTTCAAAGTCATTTTCTAAGACTTTGAATAAATTATTGTGGAGCACATACAATACAATTTAATGGATGAAAATCCATTTTGATCAAGTTGAATGTTCTTACAGATAAGTTAAACTTAAAATTTTAATATATAAGTGTATCTTCCCAAAAATTATACATAAAAACATAAACCCAATCTCACTTTTACAAATATGCATATTGTGTATACACTATACATATAAGTAATACGTAAAGAAATATTAGAATAGAGATATCAAGAAAAATGGAAACTTACCACAATCTTCAACTAAACACTAAAAACACTAAAAACACTAAAAAATCTTAACTTAATACTTAATGATATTACTTGAATGCAAGACTTATTTTGTTTGTACTCCTGCTTTTTTTCGTATTTAAATTATCAAAAAAATATTTAAGAAACAGAACAAATATCTGCATGAGAGTCATTCCTTGGTGACCATGTTATTGTTATGTTTTTCTGAAATGGATCTAAATTATTATAATAATAAAGTAAAATAACAGTACCGTCACATGCTGCCAGGCATTAGAAGCTTAGGGGGGGGGGGGGGATAATTAAAAAATGTGACTGATGTTACTTTTGCTAGTCACTATTAAGCTTTTTAAATCCCCTTAATTTCACACATAAAATCTTATGCCAAAAAAAGAAGCGGGGTACCATTATTATAACTCCATTGTAATAATTTCAATCAATATTAGAAAAAAAAAGGCAATTTTAAAAGTTAGAAACATAATTAAATTTTAATGTCGGTGGAATTACCCATGAACTTAAAACTTTTTGATCCAAGGTTAAAAAAAATCTGCAATTATATGGAAAAAAAATAAAAGTGGTGAGGGTTAGTTAAAAATTTTATGAATGAATAAATGGTCAATTAAAAGCATATCAAAAGCTTTGCAGATAATAACTTAAAAAACATTTACATTAAATTCTTTTTCAGAAATCTTAATGTCTAATTCTTTAACTTCAGATGCTTTTTCTTTAATATCCCTACGAAGTGAATTGGCTTTCATAAAAAGTGAACTGTTTTTGGATGACTGCCTTATTACACAGTTTTTCTGCCGAATTTTCCATAACTGTGACGACAGCTTGAACTTGAAGAAAAGCTTTTTTTTAATTTTAAATAATTTAACACTTTTTTTTTTCTTTTTTATTGTCATTAGAATTTTTTCTTTTCAATTTTTTTTTTTTTTTGCTCTTCCAAATGGAGCATATATTTTTGCCTTAAGAGACAAACTTTCGGGTCATTCCATATCAAATCATCCAGCCACAAATGAAAATGAAACCCATGGTCTCAGATGCTTATGATTTTTTTTTGCTATTTTTTCATTTTATTATCAGGATTACCCCTGCATTTTTTTTTAATTTTTTTTTGTTGTTGCTATCTTTAATACTTTTTGAGATATCAATTTTCTGAAACGTGTTTAAAGAGACGTCTTCGCTTTACGGGCATATTTTGGGCTGGCGACGTAGTCAGCAAGAAATTCATAACTTTGCCAATTTTCATGATATCACAAAAAAAATTTCACTAAAATGCTTAGAATAACTTATAAAATTAGACAAAAATGCATTTAAACAAATACATATTAAATGGTGCAGTTAGTATTAGCCCAAACTTGGATTTCATAAATATTTTGAAGAAAAAACATGAAATTTTAAAACAGCAATAAAACTAAAAGGCACTGCAGTAATCAAAATATATTTTTTTTTTTTTTAAATAATCCTCTAAGTATAAACTAAAAGGTTCTGAAATAAAATTGGTGTCTTTTTTACTGCCATTATATTTAATTTCACAGTAAACAATTTAAAAGTATGTACAAAATATCTTTCACAACATTACAAGTTTTCGCTTCTTATTGTAAAATACTAATTGCTTTAAAATCATAAAATACAGACAATACAATGCAAAATAAGAATATTTTTACAAGAAATAAGTTCGTAATTTTATGTTTATAAAGTAAAAAAAAAAAGGCAACATAAAATTGAGGAAGAAAAAGAAGTCACTGAATCATGATTTTTTAAAGTATCTAAACATAATTCAGGCTCATTTCCTATTTACAAACTGTGACATACCAAATGACCAAGATTAACTTTTATTTTTAAAATAAAACTATTTTAAATAAAAATTTGTGTGAAACAATACCTTTCTTTTTTTTTTTTCCTTCAGTCTGTTTTAAAATGTTTTTGCACTGGAGATCGATTGAAGCAATCTCCTTTTGCAGAAAATAAATACATTCTACCCGATGCAAATACTAACTGCACCATTTAATAGGTATTTGATTAAATGCATTTTTGTCTAACTCTGTAAGTTATTCTGAACATTTTAGTGGAAACATGTTTGTGATATCATGAAAATTAGCAAAGTTATGAATTTTTTGCTTGAACTACGTCGCTACCACAAAATTTGTCCGTAAAGCGAAGACATCTCTTTAAACACATTTTAGAAAATTAATATCTCAAAAAGTATTAAAGATAGCAACAAAAATATTTACCGGGATAATCGCGATAGTAAACTGAACAAATAAAAAAAAATCATTAAAATATGAGACCATAGGTTTCGTACCCTGGATGAAGTGGTATGGATTGACCTTTTCGCATTTCTTTCGTAATGAGTTTCATGAATTTCATTACAATTATTGGCATTCTTAAAATGAGCCTCTGAGCAAATAAGATTCTTCTTTCAAATTTTCCACTTCTAATGACTTATTTACACCAAAGCCATGTTCTACAGTCGCTTGACCGTGTGATAAAATCAACAAAATTCTTATAACCCTCCATAATTTTTTACTTTCTGAATCTTTGTTTAAAAAAAGCATGTAAAAAACTTATCAGAAATTGCATAAAAAAATATGGTAATTTAAAAATATACTTTCGTATTAAAAAAAAGCACTTATAAGCACCTTTGATTGAAAATAAGTACTTCTAAGGGCTTTTAGAAACGAAAGGTTAAATTAAGCACTTCTAAGCACCCGTGGGAACCCTGTTTTTAAGTTAACGTTATTTATTTAGATAGAGAATAATATCTCAATATTATTCAAACAATGAAATAAATTTAAACTAATTCTGGTTTGTTGGTTCGCTTCCTTTCATTTAGTGCAGAAAAATTTTATTTCTTTGATTTTCTCCATTCGTCTCATAAAAAATTTATTTGCTTATCTATTAAAGAGTCCATTTTCCTAAACTTGCTAAGAGAATTTTTTATCCCAAAGCAAATGTATAACAAAGAAGTTTTGTTAAATTTAAATAAGTGACATTTATTTTGGAAAATTAAAACTTTTATTAATTGTGCATTTGCAAAAAGTTATCCCTTCATCCGATAAATAATAAAAAAATTAACACTTTACATGTGCAAGAGTGCCCCCCCCCCCCCCCCCCCCATCAGAGCAATGGCCTCCTTCCCTCCCCTCGGCAAGCGAACCATAGCGAAATAATCCAACAAACTATAAGGGAAAATGGTCAGAAAAAACATGAATTCTAAAAACATGACAACTAAATCTGAAGTGAAAAATGCAAATGATTCACTATTGTCTGAATATTGCATTACATATTATCATCCTTTTTAAATAAAATTCATGGCATATGATGCTTGAAAAAAAAAAGAAAAAAACTTCTATATATTAATGGTGGAAATACCAAACACTGCAACTCTAACTTTTTCACATGCTTTGCCATCAAACTGAAGTTGTTGCTCTCCAAATTGGCTTTTAAATAAATGGCTTAGATGCCCTTTTCATACCACACATGGACTACTTTAAAAAACATTAGTATGCTACATGACATTAGTACTGGACAAGACTGTAGTTTCTCCGTAGTAAACAACAAAATACTTTGACTTACTACAATATTATTTTGCCCTTAACTATAAATCATTTCAAGAATCGTATCACATAAAATAATACTTTAATATCAAAATCCACAACATTTATATATAGCATGGAGTAAAAATTGCAACTTAGAACTGTTTTTCAACATCAAACAATAAGGACTCTTTCAATATGACAGGGGTGCCTACCAGCGGGGGGGGGGGGGGGGCTGGTCGACTGTTCGGTTAATTTTGGGGGACGCATTTTTTTAGGGAGGAGCGCCACCACTCTCAGGGGGGCAGGCACCCCGAAAGATGATAATGAAGTCCATGATAAAAATGGTGTTTCACGTTAAAATACTCATTGTAATGATGAAAATGAGATACATACTGGGTCTACCCTATCCCAATTATTATACTTTGGCAAAAAATCTGTACTCATTACATGTCCACAAACTGATGTCATTTTAAATTTAACTGATTGAGAATTGAATATGCCTTCATATTCATAAACAGCGCAGGCAGAGCTGAGTCCTTTACGTTGTTTTACGTGTCCATTGGATAAAATGTGCGCTAATGATTGTGCTAAGGACGGTTTTTCCGCAACCATCAGTACTTGCTTCATTTTTATTAAAAGTCCTGTAAACCTCGTCGAAACAAATGAACTGATGCCGATGCATTAACATGTAAACAAACATTAAATAGCACTTCCCAATGTGCGATAAAAAAAGAAACAAGAAAAACTGAAAACACGCCGGTAAAATGTTTGTGGAGTTGAGATGTACAGAGGCTTCATACATTTATTCATAATTTATTCCTCGAAACACGAATTAAACCATGCATAAATTTAAATTCCTTTTTAAAGCAATTATGTATGGCAACGTCTTTATTATTGTTTACACATTAAGCATTTTTAAAAATATAGTTAGCAACCGAGTATGCGATTGTGTAGTGCAAACAAACATTGCGCATTTTTCTTAGGTTTTTCAACAGCGTTGATTATATTAGGTAATGAACAAGTTTCGTTTTTTTAATATTTTTAAAATATATTTTCTTTTCTTTGAACTAGTGACTAAAAATTTAAAATTTTGGGATCGCTCGAGTTTTGTTTTGCAAAAACCCGATCTACATTCTACTAGCGTGCCCCTCTACCACTATCAATATACGCAAACTTCTGTTTTTGTTTGTGGATGTTTTTTCTATCAGGGCCGTCGAGAGGGGGTGTCAGGCATGGCTGATTCATGGGATGCATGGTCTTTGGAGAGAGCCCGGTTCCTGCATCGGAGTAGAGCAGAACGTGAAATGTGTCTCATATGGTTAAGATGCAAAGCGTAATCGGGAGAGGGAGCAAAAAACTGACACGGGACCCACCTTGGCTCTCGTCGGCCCTGTACTGAAGTGCTCTGAAGGAGGGGCACACAAATTTCTTGAGTATACCAAAGGTATATTGCATTGACTCTTGTAATGTACCCAATATTCGGTTCATAAAACATCCCTTTAGGCTCAAAAAACAGCGTTCACTAGAGAGAAAGAGAGAACTTAAAGCATGTCATACTGAAAATGAAGGGGATATGAAAAATATGTATATGATAGGTGAGAATACCAGCTAATCACCGAAGGCTATTCATTAAAATATATATATATATATATATATATATATACCTGTATACATTAAAAATAAGAAATTTCTTTACTTTATACTAATAAATACGGAGTCCCAATACATTAATTTTGATTAGTAATTGTCATAAAAAGCAATTTTTGAAGTTCAAAGAGTAAGGCTATGTCAATAATTTTTCTCCTGTTTAAAACTTCAATGTTAGCCAAACTGTTCGATTTCACTATCTATAGTATTAGGGAAGCACCCCTCTCTTCGTCTCCAGAACCAACATACAGTGACCAGTGGCCCTTTGACATACACTGACAAACATACAGTGGCGTAGCTAGCATAGGTGACGCCCGGGTTCGGGTATTGATGGTGTCAACCCCCCCCCCCCCCCCAAATCATGTCAGAGTGAAACGTGCATTTTAATGTAATATATTTTTTAAAAAAAGAAAGAAAAATCCCATTCTTCCAGTTTAAAGTATTTGCTTCACTATATAGAGCTTTTAAAGGTTTATTTTTTTCCCGTCGTGACCGGGTGTCACCCCAAAGTGAGTGAAACCCGGGGGGCCAGGGCGGGCCGCCCTCTCTTAGCTACGCCATTGACCACATACACTGACCCTTGGGGTTCTATCCCCAAGTTCGATAAGAATACTCATTTATATATATATATATATATATATATATATATACTCGTATTTAACTTCGAAAGGGTTGATATTAAAATGCAATGATGTTTTTTTCAGACGTCATTCTCTGCAGAAATTGCATCGAGAAGTCTCAAGCCGCTGCACTACCCAAAGGTCTGAAAGCTGTCCCTGTTGTCCTAACCATTACTTCTTTAGGAAGTTCAGTCAAACTGCCTTGCAATTACTGGTAAGAATGATGGGCAACTATTGTAAGCGTTCATGATAGGTTTCTAATAACTGTTTAGAGAAATCTCATAACAACAAACTCTAAGAGACTGGGAAAACATTTCGTTGCAACGGAATATGCGTTATCCTAATGGTGTTTAAAACAAAATTAAAAATTTCTTTCGTCATAACGGATATTTCGTTGTATCGATGTTCGCTGTAACGAGATTTCACTGAAAAATCAACAGCCGGCCATGCAGATTTTAAAGCTTGATTGTTGTAATAGAAGACTTATTTCATAAATCAGGGGTTCCCAAACATTTCCAAGTCACGAAACTCCAGGAAAAATTTGATTTTTTTCACGGCACCCTGGTGGAATATGATTTGTCCATGATATACATATAATACTATGTGCATATTTGTAGGACACACAGAACGTAAAAACACAGAAGCGGTATGAACACAAAAGTAAAGACTATGACTCATATTTAAACTTCACATAAGTACTTAAATTATAACAACGTTTTTGTTTGCTCATGAACAGAGGAAATTTGAAAACCAAGAACGCCTTGCGACACCGTTCATATCACATTGTGGTACCCCGGAGGGCCCCGCTTAGTTAAAAACGCTCCTGTAAGTAATCGCTAGAGGTTCAGTTGGTTATTTACTCCGCAAAATTTTACCAATGAAGTACTCAAGCCTGCAAGGACTATAATCATGTAAATAAAAGCAAAATTAGCTTTCCTGATAAGCTTCTTTTTTTTAAATTTAAATTTTAATTTTATTTATTTAATTCATTTTTACGTTTAAGCAATATTCGCCCTGGAGTTGAAGGTCGTTTGTGGCGTAAGCGCGACCTGCGAGGTAATGAGACAGCGGTCGTCCTGGATATGCACGATGACGAATCCCGAAACAGGGTATTTAAAGATAAAGACCATTCGCTAATTATCAGAGAGGTTACAGAAGAAGATTTAGCTTATTACTTCTGCTATAGTACAGAACAACAGGACGGACAGCCCAAAATGGATATTCTACTGGACGGTAAGAATGTTGCATTCTCCTTTTCCTTAAGGGGGTATTCTATTCTAGAATTTTGAAAAAAATCGAAATTTTTTTTTCATATATTTCCAAAGTTTAGACATTCAAGAATGTGCCATTAAAAGGATATTTCAAAATCCCTATTATTTATGAGTTATAACCGTTTTAGTGAAGTGGCATCGGTTCCTGTCCGTCCGCCATAAGTCAACAAAAGACGGTAGGCGTTTCCGAGTCCCTATACGGTTGAATATCCCTTATAAAATCTTTATTGTATAGTATCCCTTTTAAATCTATATTTAATTGAAGGACACATTAACTGTTTTTGTTGGAATATTCTCCTTCTTGTAAGTTTTGAGTTTTAGCAAGTTACTTAAGTTAGTTTTGAGCCAACCTTCGCAGTTAGTATTTTTAATGAAGGTTTTATACCCCTATTAAAAATCTTAGATGTTGTGGGAATCACGATTGGCCTAGAAGCTAATGCTTTTTCAGCGAGACGGGACGAAGCGCGCGTATCGAGCGTTCGGAACTCCGGACTTCAGAAGCGTCAAAGGAGGGTAGAACTGCTCGTTTTTACCAGAGAACATCGGAGAATGAGCATTTTGAAGTAAAGGAAGGTTTCTTATATGCAGCAGGAATCGCTTATTTAAAATATGTAAGTATTATGTACTATTCTATAGGTAAAATTGCTGAAAACTTGTCTCAAAACTTTAAACTCGTTTTTCTCGAAACTACTTTTTTCGAGCTGGCGGTAAGGATATCTCGAGTTCTAATGGACCGATTTACTTCAAATTTGCTGAGGATGTTCTTTATACATCCCTTTATTGTGTTAAACTTGGTCAAAACTATATCTTTTCATTTAGTATTTTTAAAAATTCGAAATTGCTGAAAAAATATGCAAAAAAGAAAAAAACATTTCAAACAGCTGCCATTATGTAAAAAATTTTTCTTAAACTTGTCCAAGGTTCATACGATAGCCACATCCATAATAATTAGGAATCCGTCTGTTTTTTATTTTTCAGATAACCAGGAGTGTTGGAATAATGCACGCCATGACACCCTCTTTTTTTTTTGAACCCCCCACTTTGACTGCTCATAACTCTGTCAATTAAATTTTTTTTTTTTTTTGGTTAATTTTTGTATGTAATAATAAAACATCAATAAACAAATGATAATAAAACGGATAATAAAAATATTTTTTGTTTCCTTTGCACAGCGCTTCAAAAACCGGGCGAAATTCATGCCTCTACACTAGAATGCCCCCTTAAGAGTTGAAGCAATTTTAAAGTAGTCCATTTACATTTAAGGTGTACTACCCACTGCACGTTCAGAAAATCAGTGCGTGAACCGGTAAAGTCCAAAATACGATCTTTCAGCTAAAATATTGTACATATATTTAAAGCATCAATTATTAATTTTGAAAAGAAAAGAAAAACTTACAATAAAAGAATGAAAAGCAAGTTCCAAGTCCATCCAGGAAAATCTAATGCACATGAGTTCTACGATTTCAATAGGAATTTACAATAGCGAATTAAAAGTCATTAATACATGCACTGATCTGAGATTTCTCCATAGAATTGAAAGAAAGCTGAATATCACCAAAAATACATTCCTTATGATAAAGTACAGTAACGCATCCAGAATTTTGCATTGGGGGGGGGGGGGGGTTGAAAGTCAGGATGTTCCGGGAAGCCTACAGCATCCTCAGTGCGGGGGTCCTGTCCACCTGGGGAAAGTTTCGAAAAATAGTTCATTGAAATCTTTTTTTAAATCCATTTAAACAACTGAGAAATAAGAAAGGTTTCTTTTCTAGGTCTTGAATTTCAAGCTTTATACTCTAAAATCTTGGGAATGGGGAAACTGATCTGTGTCTTGAACTAATTAATACCGTTGTCGATGAAATATATTGATAACACGTGAAATTCCCTAAGGGGCCGTTCATAAATGACGTCACGCTTTTTCCCCATATATTTGACCCCCTCCCACCCTTTGTCACAATACGTCACACTTCAGCGGACCCCCTCCCCCCTTTGTCACGCGTCACGCTATGTTGCATAATGCAGGATGTCACACTTCGTGTTACCCTATCCCCTCCCCTTGTCAGACTTTGTCACAATTTCAAGAACCCCCCTCCCCCCTCGAAGCGTGACATCATTTATGAATGATCCCTAACAAACGACAAAGATAATTAAAATCTACGTACAGTTCGACCACGGAATTTTGAGATTTGGACGCTTCTGCGTATGACAAAAAAAGAACGAATCCATTCGAGTTTTAGGGAAGTTCGTTTTACAGGTGCGTTTAAGTAGTACGCGAATCAGAATGTTAGCTTCTCTGTTTGTTGAAAGCAACTAAATTTAAAAACTGGCATATAGCATCAGTTCGGAAGGAATCAAGTATGCTAAAAGAAGTAAAGCAAGATCAGAAACGGCATTTTACTTATACTAGCAGTTCGTCCCTTGAACATGAATGCATTCTTCTTGGCCCTCTGCCAGGCAGATTGCTTTGGTTGATGGCAGAACTGTAGGGAGAAGGAGTTGTGGCGAAAATTTTGTGTAAATAAAACAGCAAAACCAACGCAAGAATCAAACCTACCCAACTGCTATTGATAGTTGATATCCACACGTTTGAGCATACAAGCAAAATGCATCTGATATAATCATTACATGACATACTTTCAAACTATTCGATAATTTAAAAAAATGTGGAATGTATTATATTATAATATAATATTATTGAATTGAAACGGATAGTGGTCTTAAACGTTTCAAAACGGCTGTAAGCACAAATTAAATAAACTCACTTTTTTAAATTAAATTTCTCACTTTTTTTTTTCCTTTCTTTTTCAGTTGGATATCGTACAACGTTGGAGCCCCATGTTTTAAGTAACGTACTTTGTAATATATATATCTAATATAAGTGCATCTCATTAAATTATTTCTTTTTCTTATTATTTGAAGCAAAATTATCGCTGATTACGGAAGATATATCGATAACTTTTTCATGAAAAATTATACATTAAATAATGAAATTTTTACCATTTTTAACGAAATAAGTATTCAACAGAAGTGTATTAAACGAAATATAAGAAATTGAACCGAAATAAATTTCCCCTTTGATGAACCTGTAAAAAAAAAAGCAGTTTCAAAAACTAAAGTGCGTAGTCCCTTCCTATCTGCAAACGAGAACAAATATTTTGAAAGGCATTGGTAAAATTCGCGATCAAGACCCAAAGTAAATTCTAAACTTTTTGGCTTTAACAAAGGACTTTGCACTCTTTAATATATCTCCATTCTCCTAAAGAAAATTCTTTACGAGCATGGAGATCAATTAAAGTATTTTCATTAACTTTCCGAAAAAATGGTTCATCACTTTGGTCATATCTTTCACTGCAAAGCAAAGCAGTAACTGAAAGCTAAAAAGAAAAATAAAGGGATATTTTTTGGATGTTAAACCAATAATAATAATATATTTTTTTTTCTCCATTGTATAGACAGCGGAATTTATAAAATCAAAAGAAGGCTACAATACTTTAAAGAAAACTTGTTTTACAGAATAACGCTTAGTTTCTCACGGTTGATTTCTTTTGTAAAAATTTATGTCTTTTCGTATGTTGATGGAACGCTTGAGTTCTTTTCTGCTAGACAGTGGTATTCAGTACACTTCTGTGATACTTACATTACATTTTCCATTATTATTAACATTAACTCTTGCGTTTCAAAATAATAATGGATATTTTTTGTGTGTAGATGTACCGGTGGATCTAAAGAAAGAAGTCCCACAATTGTTTCAAAGTTGTAAAAAAATAAGTAAGATTTCTTACTTAAATTAAAATTATAGAAGTACCATTTTCTCTAAGTAAACTCTTCTGAATGCCATAACAAAAAGTTTTTGGTGTCTTCATGTTTTAGGAAAGGGGGGGACTACTTATCCTCACTCCCTTATGGACTCCATGACAAGGCTGTAACAAAACATATTGCAAATAGAATAACAGATAGATTTCCTGAAAAGAATCATAAAGTGCCTCTTTATGACCGCCACTGGTTAACTAACAGACTGAAGACACGCTCTGTATTTAAGAGAGAGAGAAAAAAAAATACTAAGAAACTTATTTTTAGTCAAAAAAGTATTTTTTCCCCTCTCAAATCAATTGATCATAAATCATTAGGTGATCAATATAATTTGCCATCGTTTAAGAGCATGAAATAGGGCATTATATTTCTTTTTTCCTCAGAATGTAACTTCATCAGATGCATATTTTGGACATCATGAAAATTTAAAACTCGAGGGATTTGGGTCAGTTGTGTGTGTGTGTGTAACAGCCCTTTTACACATCCACAGCCAGTATATGTTACAACTCCACCAGCTCCGTGCGAAAGCAATCCTAAGGCTACGGCTAAAAGGTGGGGTGTGGTGGAGAAAAGTATATGTTACAATTACCCTGGCATTTAAATCATTTACGTACAAAGCAGAAATATATAAGAAATTAAAATAATTTTCGCCGATGTCCGGATTGACCAGGGTCCACTCAACCTTTCATCCCTTCAGTAGGTCGGTAAAATGAGGACCCAGCATGCTTGAGAACTAAACACTAAGGGTCCCGCGTCAGGCCAACCACCTGACCGGAACAACTGCTTCTACTCCCCGTAGCCCCTCGGTATTGATAGTTGAGAAGGGTACAGCAGCCTTGCCCTTACATGGACTGTTGCGCCACTGAGTTTAGTTAAAAATAATTTTCCCCTTGCAACATCAGCCAGGAGCCGCTGAGATCATTTTTTTCCTATTTTTCGTTTTTTTTTAAATTTTAAAGTGCTGATTTTTCCCGTTTGAATTCTTAGCTTTTCCTCCTGATCGCACAACTTTTTTTTTTTTTTATTGTCCTGAATGTTGTTTTCTCGGCAATTTCAATTTGCATCGTATGATCCTTTTTTCTAGGTTAATTGGATAAACAATCATAAACGTTTTTTTGATTGTTTGAACGCCTGAGCGGCTGTCATTTAGAGTACACACACACACATAATATATATAAATAAATATATATATATAGATATATATATATGAGGCACTCAGAAGCAAAGGGATGTAACTGACAAAATTGAAAATTTGGACATAACTACTGCAAATGATAGAGAAAGCACCATTTTATATTGTGGCAAGAGGTGTTTGTAATAGCTCTAACAGGTGCTCCGCCCCAACGTGATTTAGAAAATAAATTATCACTAAAGGTCCCATAAGATTCAAAATTTAAATGCAATTTGCTCAGAATCATTTTTTGGTCCACTTACATCACTTTGCTTCTCACTGCCTCCATATATACAGTCAGTTCTTGATAACTCGAATCTAGAGGAGAAACTTCGACTTGTGGGAATTCGTGTTACCGCTAGTTTCGTTTTCCAACATTTTAGTAATGAAAACGTTCTAATATGTTAATCAATATGCAGATACAGTAAATAAACCTGTAAAGTTGACCACCTTTGCAAGCTGACCGCCCGTCTAAGTTGACCACTTTTGTTAGGAACGGAATTAGCCGTATATTATATAATGTAGAGAAACCTTTGTAACTTGACCACCTAAGTTGACCACCTGTCTATATTGACCACTTATGTACGCTAAATTTGGTTGGGAGTATTATAAAAGCCTTTTATAAGTTGACCGACTAATTATTACTATATTTATTCGTTTTTCTATTTTTGTAAAGATAAAGAAAACTGAAATAACTTCTCCAGGATTTTTTTATGCCATAATGTTCGACCAGTATCTGTCTGGATGGATGAAACATCAAAATAAAGGTTGCCAAAACTTCTTTGTAAATTAACCAAATGGGAAAACTATGAGCACTCTTTTAAAAATTGTTCAAATCAAAAAATAAAATACAGAAAGGGGATCTTTCGGATGCAAAAAAAGTTTTACGAATCGGACAATTCCCTTAAAAGTTATAACTGATGCACAATTTCCCCCATCTCAAAACCCTAACTTTCAAATATTTTATTTTTCAATCTTCATTTAGTTACTTTTCACTCTTTTTACGACATTTTTTAAGATACTATATTAAGTCTTCTTACTTTTACGGGGAAAATAAACTAAAACGACAAAACTACAAGTTTGCGCAATACAACAAGGTTTATTTTTAGGGGGGGAGGGTATGTTTTACGCAGTTTTGAAAATCAAACCAGGTAGGTGACGCCTCCTATTCCCCATGTACTGAAATCCGATTTCTAACGTTTTTCATGATCCTTACCAGCATAGCAGCAGGTATATTAGCAATTTTTACCTGATAGTTAGCATTCAGGTGTTGTAGGTAGAACGGCTGACATAAAGTCGGTATTTCAAAGAAAAACCACAAGTGACATAAATCCGGGAAGCGACTGGCCACTCCAAATCACTGAATAATATTCAATCGAAAAGTAGACCTTGACAGAAAACTCCTTAGAGATTCTAATGCAGAATGGTGACTGACTAAGGGATCATTCCTGAATGATGTCACGCTTCGAGGGGGGGAGGGGGGTTCGTGAAATTGCGACAAAGTGTGACAAGGGGGGGGGGGTAACAATAAGTGCGACATCATGAATCATGCAACATAGCGTGATATGTGACAAAGGGGGGACGGGGGTCAAATATATGGGAAAAAAGCGTGACATCATTTATGAACGGCCCCTAAGGTTGGAAACCAACTTTAGGACCTCCCTCTGGATTGAGACTACTCCCGCACCGCAACAACATCAATACTCTATAGCCTGAAAATCGTACCTTTTTCAAAAAAGGAAGTAATGTTGCCGCATCATGTACAAGTATACAACATCAAAAATTATATGTTTTAGGGGGGGGGGACAGGTACCTGATTAAGTTATAATCCATCTTGTAAAATACAAATTGGTTTTTAAAATCCATTGAGAGGTATCTTTCTCTTCTCGTTTCAAATCCAATTTTAGAGCAAGTGACTGCACTATCTGCATATGAATGTTACTCCGAGTGGGGTCCATGGAGCAAATGCGATGTGTGTGGTAAAATCGGAAAACGGAAAAGAATTGGAGAATGCCGACTGCAAAAACTCGCAAAGACAAAACTAGAAGTATGTTACGCAATTCATATATATTTATTATTACATGCTTTACGAAAAATTAATTATGGCATAAAAAAATGATGATTGGTACCGCATTCCACTTTAACCAAACAAATTGAAAGTTCTTGCTTTTTATTGGTTTTCTTTAAATGTAATGAGATAATCAGCCAGATATCGATTTCGACCAGCCACGTGACAAAATTGCATCTGATTAACCAAGCTCACATCAAACTCGTCAAGTGACCGGGACGAAAACGATATCAAAACTAATCCGAGTTGTACAAGACTCTCGGGGAGCATGTTGAGTTGAATCAAAAAGTCAAACGTAAACGCTCTCTCTTAAAATATGTTTTATGTTTAAGGGATTAAGGATGAACATATGAAGTTCATAGAAAATGGGTAATGAGGGTAAATAGATAATTATAAACAGTGAGGAATAACTGAAATAGAATCTTTATCAGTAAAAATGCAAAATAAATCAATCAATCAACAGTTTTAATAATTTAATTTTATTTCAGACTCCTGAAGGAAAAACCATTGAGGCAGATTTCCCTATTGTAGGAGTCGGCTGCCATTCTTTACTGCTGAATACCATACCGAAAGCTAAGAAAATACTGGACGAAATTCCCAATATCGTTCTTATTGAAAATTGCGAAGTGTCTTGTAGTAAGTGAATAATTCATATTAATTCAATTTATTATTAATTAAAATTATAATTTTATTAGTCTCCCCTTCAAACACTGGAAGAAAATAATTTCTTTTGTATTTTTCTCATATTATTGCGTATTCAGTGTGTACGATGATTTTATTGTTTCAATTATTTTGATTTATCACGAAAAAGATCGATAAAAATTGTTTTGGCCAAACGATGTTTTCCTTCTAATTTTTCACTTTTATGTGGAAAAATGTTTAACGGGTTTACCTTTATTACTGTGAGGACTATCTGTTTGATTCTCATCCCTATCGGATTAGCTCGCTATCGTTTTGATCAGTCACATGACAACATCGAGTTCAGTTCTCGAAATCAGAGAAGAAATTCATCACGTGAATGGCTTAAAAACGATAGCGAAGTTGATCCAATGCTTACGAGAATCAGGCTGCTTGCTTCTTGCATACTTTCCTTTAAATCTCAGAGTTTCGTCTATTTCTTTCCAAAGATAGGCCCTACGTTAAAGTAATTTCTCATAAAGTACGTTACGTAAATGAGTTAGTAAAAATTATTCTAACATTTTTACAGAAAACTTTATTGCACAGCCTACAGAAATGTCTGCTTTTAGGAAGAGTTCATTTTTAAAGAAGATTAAAGTGAAAGTGGCTAAATTCAGTAAAGGAGGTAATTTGAAGAACATCATTCTCTTTTTTTTTCATCTTATGTAAACTTATGTAATCTAGCAATTTGTGCAATTCACCAAATGCATATTATATCTTCAGAATTGCTTTTGGTATTGGTATAATCTTTTGTATATTCGGTAAATCATGAAAGGGACCGTTCACAAATGACGTCACGCTTTTTTCTCACATATTTGACCCCCTCCCCCCTTTGTCACAGAATGTCACACTTCAACGGACCCCCCTGCCCCCTTTTGTCACGCGTCACGCTATGTTGCATAAGCAGGGATGTCACACTTCTTGTTACCCCTCCCCTCCCCTTGTCACAATCTGTCCCAATTTCATGAAACCCCTTCCCCCCTCGAAGCGTGACATCATTTATGAATGATCCCAAAGGTGGAAATTTCATCTCCAAAGACTCATGAAAAAAAAAAACAACTGAAGAAAGTTCTGGGGCAACTTTTATTGTACTGTCTCATATAGTGTAAACAATTAATTAATGTATTATTCTTTACTGGTTTGTCCCCACTACCCCCTCTGCACAAATATTACCATTTGCCAAGATTTAGAAATACGAGCAAGTTACCATTACGTTCAAATGCAGTAATTTGAATGCTATGAAGTGGAATATTAGAATTATCACCAAAAGGTAAGTCAGTCAAAATCTAGACACACGGCAGTGTGTCCGCCAAGTTCAGAAAGTCAGCCAAATTAAGATACGGCGACACCGGCCAATGTGTATATTTACCCGAATCATTTCGAGCTACTTTTGACTACACCATTACCCCAAAACTATTAGACCTACATACTTGAAATTTTGAACGTCTAATAGCGATCCCTTTAACCCTTAGGATATCAAATTTCATTGATGTACTTCTTATGGTTATGGAATTATTAAGGTTTGAAAAGTGTCATTTTTATCACTCACTCACTCACTCACTCACTCATTCATTCACTCACTCATCAAAAACCTAACCTGCTTCTAGGAGACTTAGAAACTTGAAACTTTGTATCAAGGTAGACAACTTGGCATATATAAAGGAAAAAATCCGAAACTTCAAAAAATTACATTATCTTCGAAGTTACTAGCATACTCATAAGTAGCATCATACCTAACGACTTCAAACGGCAGTCATATTTTTCTGCCGTTTAAAGTAAACAATACTCTCTCGCGTTTGAAGGTAAATAATTGATAATTGATGCATTGAAATTCACTTTCCGCTTTAATTTTTCGTCTTAAGGCTTAACTCAAGCTGACTACAAAGAATGCAGTGTCGTAGTTATACAGAACTTTTCAACGTTTTAAATAAAAAAATAATTAAGTAAATATAGGTTTACGGATTTATTACGGAGAAATGTAAACAGACGAAAAAAATCTTAAATTATTAATGGCGACTATTCAGCTTGGTTAATTTAGTATAACTTATCGTCAATATAAAAACACACATTTTAGCTTTTCAAAAATTAATGATATCCCAACAAAACATAAATGTGAAAAAGGGCCAAGTTCGATAGAACAAAAACGGCCTTCGGAGTAGTCAGTGCCAGCGATAAGAGAATTGATATCTAATGGGTGCCAAGTTCCATAGCAGATCCTTTGATCATGGCTGTAAGAGCGTACGATGTTCCTTAATTTATTTAAAAACATTTTTTTATCGGATTCCTAACTTGGCAAGTTTTAATTAAGATAAGTTACGTCAAAGAAGACGATAAGAAGACAATTAGAAATTAACTATAATAGCTTGCCACATGATTTTACAATTAAAAATTGCTAATTGAATGAGTTAAATTTTTTGAATGTAATTTACCTTAATTAAAACTTTCCAAGTTAGGAATCCGATAAAAAAATGTTTTTAAATAAATTAAGGAGCATTGTACGCTCTTACAGCCATGATCAAAGGATCTGCTATGGAACTTGGCACCCATTAGATATCAATTCTTTTATCGCTGGCACTGACTACTCCGAAGGCCGTTTTTGTTCTATCGAACTTGGCCCTTTTTCACATTTATGTTTTGTTGGGATATCTTCCTCCGCAGCGGTTATCAAATGCCTTTTAATAGTTTTGATGGTTAGCAGAAGGACACAGAAACTTAGAAACATAAAAAACTTAATTTTTCGAGAAATGAATAAACGATCTGAAAGTCCAACTTTGAGAATTTTTGCAATATATTGACAGGAAAGATTAAAAAGTGCCCTTAATTCTTTTAAGGAAAAACCTTATGACATTTGATATTGTGTAGTTTGTGTTCTATTTATGTTTTCTTTTTAATGAGAATAGATGGCAGCATATTCAAGTAAAATTGTGTTACATTGCAATCTTGGAAATGAGGTAATGAGGTTAAAATTCGAATTCTTGGAAAAGTTATTTTGTGAACTTATGCAGAATTAAAGCACTCGAAAATTCAAAACTGTAAGAAGTTTTCATGCTTAGTAAAGTTGCAATAATAGCCAACTATTCTCTTAACCCAGTGGTCGGCAACCCGTCGATCGCGATCGACCGGTCGATCGCAAGCCCATTGTCAGTCGATCGCGACAATATTTTAGACAGCTAATAGTTTAAAAAAGTAAATAAAATAACTTTTGAATTGGACGGCGAGTTTATTATTATTTTTTCCTTCAGGAAATGTTTATTACTTTGTCAGACCATTCAACGGACCTAACAAAACTTCCAATAATATGGACTATCAGTCGTCACTATGATCTTGGTGAGAGTTTATTCAGGAATGTAATTACATTTCACGTGTATGTTTTAGTTAAAAAACAAAACAAAAACTAACGGTTTTTCTAAATCAAATTAGAAGGAAATAATATATTTGTATTGTTTCGATGCAAGTTAACGGTGTCAGCAAACCATTATTACGGAAATTTTAAAGTAAGTGTTTTATAAGCATCAGAACTTGTTCTGACAAGAATTAACTTACAATTTGAAGACAGGCACAATCCCAACATGCCCTATTAATAGTGTATACCCCCCCCCCCCCCCGGTCCTCCGAGTCGATCTTGATGTTCGCCGAACTAGGAAAGTAGATCTTCAGTCAGTTGGTTGAGGTTGCCGACCGCTGTCTTAACCTGTACCAGATCTTGCACATTCTTTGAATGATCTGAAAGATAATTTTAATAATCACCAAAGCTATTTCAGCTCTTCTGTGAAATGCACCCTTAAGTTTTGTCAAAATTATTTTTAGAATGTTAATTTTTTTTCTTTCTTTCTTTTTTTCTTTACAGTGGCTCCAGCAATTGTATCGGAAGTGAGAGAAGAAAATGAAGGAGCCTCTCTGACACTTTTTTGTCCTGGGTACGTTTGCAGTATTGCAGCTTACTGATTTTATCGTTGAAAACACTTAACTTTGCAATTGTGGTCGCTTGCGTCTTTCTCTGTAGTTGTGCGGGAAAAGAAGTATTTTACAGTAAAACTCGTGTAAAGAAACTTGATCCGTTGATTTTAAACAAGTTCTTTTACAAATTCAGAAATAGTCTTTCTAATAATCTTGGTGCACCACAAAAAGCAATAAAATAAAAACTATCGTAAAAATAATTTAGAAAGTTAAAAATCATAATACTACATAACCAGATTCCGACAAAGGTCGGGCGCCAGGCCGCCTGGGTGACTTAAAAAAATGCCTTGGCGACTAGCTTTTCAGGTGGGAAAAGACTCCATTGCGCAGACACGAAGCGGATGTTTCGATGTTTGCTTTTTTGTTTCTTGCGTCACCTCCTCCCCTTCTCAAACAGTACAGTAAAACCTCGTTATACCGTGCCTCAGTATACCGCGGAAGCGGATATACCGCGGTGACTATCATGTCCCCCGACGTTTAACCCACCCTTTATCATTGCTATTTAAAGGAGATTTTTTTATTTGCCATCTCTACTAATAATAAAGCAGCAAGTATGTGTGTGTGTGTGTGTCTGTCTGTGTCCGGCGTAGGGCCCAGACCGTCCAGCGGATTTTCATGAAATTTGGCACGAAATTAGTTTGGAACATGGGGGTGTGCACCTCGGAGAGTTTTTTCTGAAATTCGAATTTGTTCTTCTTTTATTCCAATTTATAGCCAAAAGTTTCATAAAATAGTCATTTTCTATGGGAAGGAATTATCGCATCGCTTCGAGCTTGATACCGATGAAAAGCGCTTAAAAAACTACCCCGGAAGGAGTTTCGCTCTACGTGCGAAAATTCGAAGCCTCTAAATTACCTAGGAAAGAAGTTATAAGCATTTTTCTCTACAGTTCGAAATTATTTTTTCACGGTAATTAACTTTAATTTTAATTGTTACCATGCCAACTGACTATTAATCATTTTTCCTTTCAACGAATTAAAATTTATTGCTTGCGGTTTTTAACATTTTGAAGAGCAGCCGATTTTTAATTTATTTATTTCTTTTTTTGGATTTTGATTATTATTTTTTAAAGCGAATTGAAATTTATTTCCTGCGGCTCACAGGCGGTTGATAGTTTTATTTTGATTTCCTTATTTTGATATGTATTTTACGGGACCATTTTCCATACTGCACAGGGGTTTTTAAAAGAAACGTTATTCTTTATAGCGATTTTTATTATTCCAGCTTATTATTACTATTTATACTTTCATTTATTTTATTTTATTTTTTCGCCTGTGAATTAGCACATATGTTATTTTCCTATTTGAGCTCGGATGAAAGGTTTATTCCGCTTTCAAAGCTTTGCTTGCTGCTGTTTGTTTTTGCAAGCTACAAAATTTCGTCTTTCTGTTTTAATGTCAATAAATAATTGATAAAAATTAATTATATTAAATATTTTTTAAATTAAAACTATTCTAATTTATTATAATCGTCCTTTTTGTGTGGGTACTTGAACTAAACATACAAAATGTGTTTTCTTTCAAATATTTTCTTTTTTGTTTTGTTTCGTTTCTTTCTTTCTTTTTTTATTGTGTGTGTTTTGTAAAAAAAAAAAATGCTTAAATGTGTAGTATCTCTGGTTGATTGCCGTGGGCAGCTAATTTTTAATTATGTGGAATGCTATACATTTTAATAAAATAACATAATTTACACCTAAAAAAGTAATCACTATATACACAATGGAAAACCGACTGGTCTTTTCATTTTTTAACACGGGCATAGCCGTTCGGGTACCGCTAGTTGTAAATAAAACCAGACCGGGCGCACCAATATTCTAGCCAAAAAAGAGCTCCCATCTCAACCACAACACACCTATATTAATAACATATCGCTCGATAGACTGATTGCGCAGTGGAGATGTCTGCTTCTTGCACGGCAATTACAGTGAATAAAATGGCAGCAAAGAAAAAATATATACTACAAATGAAAAGTTACGAGTAATTGATAAAGTTTAAAATGATGCAACAAAAGCGAGTATTATTTCGTGACTATGGTTCCACGGTATAGTTTCACTACACCGCGGTTATGTTATAACGCGGGTGCCAAACATGTCCCCCGACACCCGTGTTTTAACGGGGTTTTACTCTATTGGATGTATAGGATCATGCAATCAAGACGTAAGACATGTAAGGAAGGTACGTACAGTGCGAATAGTTTTCTGCGCGTAAAACGTAAAGCAGCCAGCGAATGCGCGACTTCTTTCGATCGGTTAGTGATTTCACGCGTGTATAGGGAACCTTACTTCACGTGGGATCCGCATTTCCCATTTCACATCGCAAAAAGTTGAACTTCCGAACTTCATTCTTTTTTTCTGAAACAGCAGCTGGACTTCGTTTTTCTCAACTTTTTTTTTTTTCAAAATACTAATTTCGAATAGAAAATTAAGTATTTCACTACAAAAACTTGCCAAAAAAATGAAAAATAATGACTCTAAGTAGAAAATAAAGTATTTCACAGCAGAATGCTTAAAAAATTACTTGTTAAAAAATTAAATGTTTAAAAAATTACTTACGGCACAATAACTCCGAGTATAAAATAAAGTACATTTCACCCGTAATTAACCCTTAAACTTCTTTTGCTAATCTATCTGCAATGCCTGTTATTGCTTTGTTTGGAGATGTAAATAAGCAGCACTTAAAATGTGATATGTTTGGCGCAAATGAAAATATTATAGCCGTCTCCTAAAAATTTTCCCTGGCTCCTAAGATTTTCGCATTTTTGTCGGACTCTATACATAACCTCACACAAACAATTCTCGGCCGAAAATTGGTCAAAATAATCTTACTATAATGCTTTCTCTGCATTTAATTATTTTCCCGTACTTCCTGTTCAATAAAAATAATTTAATTTTTACTAACTATTGTTTAATTGCATTAAAAATTAATTAAGTATAGGAAGTGCAAAAAGTATCGATCATGCATGATTTTATTTAAATGAGTCATTTGAATTGGAGTGAAAGGTTGGAGGGTGTAAACCTGATGTCAACTTCTTTCGTAGATCCCCCACGGGTCCAAAGATTAAGAACTCATGCACTAGGGGTTGATGTCACGGCGCTGCTCATGGGAAAAATTTAAAAGTCGCCTGTAGCGACTAGTTAATTTACATTTATCAACATGATTTAGTGCGATGCAGAAGAGTGTAAGTGACCAAAAATAAAAAATAAAAAGAAAATAAGAAAAGAAAGGGGATGGGAAGATTTTAAGTGAAACGCGTGCGAAGTGTGAATCTTTGGGGAACCTTAATGGAAATGTTAACTCAAGCCGTAGCCATTTTTTGGCGATGCAGGCTGCTGAAGGGAATTCAGTGGCAGTTAAAAAACTACCTTTATGTATTTTTCTACCTATTTTCTATCTATCTATAAATTCCTGTCTATCTGTACTTTTCTATATTTACTTAATTTTCTCTCTACATTTATTTTATCTACGTACACATATATCTGTCATTATTTCGGCAGCTCATTCGACGGCTCATAAATGTTAATTTCATCTTCAATTAAACATAAAACAACAATAATAATGAGGTGTTCTTTTCTTTCAATTGCGCATCGCATTTGGGAATGCGATGCGCGACCACAATGCTTTAGTGCGCAACACAATTTACAAATAAATAAATAAATAAAATAAAATAAAATATAAAGAGAGAAAGAAAAGAGAAAAGTTGAATTTAAAATGTGCGGGAAGAAAATAGCGTCAAGTCTGTTGTTAATAAAAAAACAAATGTATCCCAGTTCCGGGGTCGGGGGGGGGGGGGGGTATTAAAAAGACAAAGCGGTCGTTCCGAAGTGACGCTATACATGAGGTTCATTTTAGATATTAAAAATCAATTTATGTACTGCAGTACAATAAAAATACCTTACACGTATGATGTAAGAACTTCCATAAAACCAATATACATGCAATTTTTTTTCCGTAAACTTTATGAAGCAGGATTTATTACAGGAATAAGAAATGATATTTTTTAAAGATCTATAACATTCCAGCAAAACTGAAAATTAGGCGCATACTTCGTCCAGTTTCCTCGCAATATTTCTAAACTGAAAACTTTTTTCCCTGCCCAGAGCGTCTCTCGATACCAAAGTAGAGTGGAAGTTTGCCGGGAGAACTCTCAAGCCAGACAAGTTGAAAGAGAAGACTGCAGGTAGAATGAATATCGATGCTACGGATGCCTTGCATATCCGGGACCTGCGACCTACCGATACCGGGGAGTACGTGTGTACTCTTTACGAGGTCGAAATTGGGCTCGTGAGACTGAAAGGTCAGTTCATTGTGGCTACCGAATGTAATGCATTCACACCAATAGAGATGGCGACATTTTGCGACTGACATAATATGCTACGGTTATCACATGACAGAGATCATTTATCAATTTCAAGTGACATCAGAGAGCAATCAATAAATCACAGTTCTCTGGGTAACATTAACTTTTAATGGCACGAGAAAAAAAAAAAAAAAAAAAGCCAGCGTGACAACACAAGGGCGTGGTTATTTAATTATGTAGAACCAATGACGCTAGCTGAAAGCTTGAAAGCTTGCGACAAGCTTTACGTTGCAGTCGCCATTGGTGTGAATGCATCACGCATAAACTAGCATACTAAAATATCCGCGAATTCAATTTTCCTGATTTCTAGCACACTGCATTTTTTTTGTTGACCATTATAATCATAGCTTAATTTTAAAGTCTTAATGTTCTTCATATCTTATGGTCTTAGTCTGAAATTATTCTAAATCTCATCTAATATGACAAAATTCCCAGAAAGAAAAGTACAGGAACTGAGCTCCTATGAAAATTAAACATTGATTCTAACTTATGAGCAGAACACAGAAAATGTGACTCTGAAAGTAACAAATTGCTTGTTTCAACATTTCTCACATATTCAAGCCTCCAAAACTGTGCTATGGTTTTCTGGACAAGCTATTGATGAAGATTTTATAGTACATTAATATATGTTAACAATGTAGCGTCGGAAATAATTAAAATATAATTACTTGATGGGTTATTTTTATTTGAAAAAAATGTAAAGCCCTCATGTATGAGTAATTTTTAACATAAAGCAAAAAATTAAATATTTATTCTGCATTGAAAAAACAAAAAAAAAAAGAAAAGAAAAAAGAAAAGATGAACGAGTTATTTTAAGATTAGAGCAGTGTAGCAACATGTTGCCTTCCTTGCATTTACATTCCACTGGCAGAGAAACAACTTTTACAGAATTCATTTTTTTTTTTTTTCTATATCTGATACAAACTACGGTAGCTAGTAAAAAGGCACTAACAAATAAATATGCTTCAGACATAAGAAAATAGATATATTTAGAATCTATACATTCTCAAGTTACGCAAAAATGCCAACAAAATCAATTATTTTATTTTTAAACAACAGTGCTTTAGAGTTAAAGCTACAAATTGAGGAGAGAAAAATTTCGAAGGGGACAATCCATGCATTTCTTTTTTCAATGAGAAAAAAAAAAAAAGTGAAACTGAGGTTTTGGGACAACTTGAAAATTTTACTTGTCCCCTCCAGAACGATTTTAAAGCTATTTTTTAATTTTTTCCACACTATTAGAAATTTCATCATGGAATGACGGTTAAATAGCCGGCAGCAATCTGTCCATCTAATTAACCGTTAAATTTACGGTTTGGAACATTTTTGTATCTTCTAACGGGTCCTAACCCCTTTCTAATCAGCTTGGTTAAAAAACCGTAAATACAAAAGTTTTCGGTTTCATAACCATTTAGTAGTACTTATGATAACATATTGCAGGGTATGGTAATAAACTATATGCGTAGAATCTTCGAGGCGTAGAAACCATTCATAGCTATTTTATTGTGGCGGACGACGAGGTGCGAGGACACGGTGAAGCAGGAGGTCTGCCGGAGAAGGGGCTAGAACCCCGGACCTCCACGGTGGAAAGCCAGCCCTTCCATGCTTTGCCAAGAGGTACCTACTGGATGTCCTATATTTTGAAAAGTTTTTTTATTCTGAGAAAGATAAAAATGCAGTATCAAAAAGTAATTAAATGGAATATGTTTCCACAACCAGTTTTTATGACTATTACTAACTTCATCTTCTCATTTTCCCCCTTCAGATAAAAACTAAACAATATTCTCTGCGATGGAATTCTAATCTTCACACTTTTGCGATCCACAACCAAGATGGATGCCCGATTCTTATTGACTACGAGACCTAGATGCGCTCATAAATTACGGTTACTTAAACGTTCTTTAGGATAAACAGAAAATAAACGATTTCTTTCACAATCAGCGACCATCTTTTCAATGGTTATTCGACTGTTGTAATTAAATATGGTAAAACAACAATAAAATAAATTGTTATACATTATTATTTTTTTACGAAAATTTTTATCAGTGCATAGTGAGTCCAACTTGAAAAATATTTAGACTTATATTCATCAAATATAAGTGTAATCAAATTAAAAAATCCCAACTTTATGAATCTAGAATTCGCCCAACAGTCGAAATTCGACCGTAATAATGAAGTTTAGCTTCGAAAGGGTTATATTTATATAATTATATAAGTATTCTTTATCAAATTTGGCAATTATAACGTCGCGTCTATTCTGCTCATCCTCACTTTAAGCAAACGTATTGTAAATCATTGTCGCTGCAAGGCCAATTGTGCTCATAAATGTAGCCGTTTGTACTTTTGCCGATTTCGTATTACAAAAATTGCAGTTGAATAAAGCTTAAATGTTTGTTTCCACACACTATTCTCTTTTTTCATCCCATTGTTTCAGAGCAGCCTTCACTCAAACTCTTCTTATTATTGCGTTTAATATTACTTTCTAATGGCAACAAACTCTTTTTAACAATGAGTTTTATATTTATTGCCTAATAAATTTACTCAACCAAGAGATGTTTGCCGTACGCTATCGATAACAATATAACATGATTATTATAAACTAGCTGTACCCGGCCACGCTTTGCTGTGGCTCATCCTGGTTCGATGAAAAAGCACATATTTCTAATATGTTTCATTTGACAATGCTTGTTGTTTCATTGTCTGAAAATATAGATTGTCTGGTTTACCCATTCAAGAACACGCAAAATAATTGTACACATGAGAAGATCTACACTGCTCAATTTGATTGATTGGTCTTGAGCTTTATGTATTTTCACAATACTTGCGGGCGATTTTTTTTCTTTTTGTTCCATTGTCTGTGAAGATTTTGATATTGTCTGGCTCGGCACATTGAAAAATTCCAACATAAGCCTTATCCAAACAGAAGAAACACAAACGCAAAAATTCTAAATTAAAAATATGCCGTTCAAAATAAATTATCTGTGTTTTAAAGTTCCCTTAATCGTTAAGTTCAAAAATATTTAAAAAAATACTTCAACACAAACAGAAAAAACACAAAATTTTAACATCAAGATGAAAATAGCTAAATGAAACTGTTAACATTCAAAATAAGGAATCTTTGTTTTAAAGTTCCATTTAATCTTCGTATGCAAAAATACTAACAAATACTTCAATACAAACAGAAAAAACACAAAATTTTTGAATAAAAATAAAAATAGCTAAATTAAACTGTTGCTATTCAAAAAAGTAATCTTTGTTTTAAAGTTCTCCTTAATTTTCAAGTGAAAAAATACTTCAATACAAACAGAAAAAATTATTAAATCAAAATGAAAATAGCTGTACCCTGCCAATAGTTGCAGTGACTCATTCTCCTCAATAAAATATTAATAAAATAATTTTTATAAAAAAATAGAACCGACTTCAAATTATAAATTGCGCTAAAAAGTGAAAAATAAATAAATTATTTAAACTTTTTAGAAGTCGGTGCAAAATTAGGATAGATAAAATCTTTTGTAATCATGAATCAATTATAAATATATATATTTTTGCAGAATTAGCAACAGTTCCAATAGGAAGTAACAAACTGTGTAGTGGTAATTAGACTCATAATTTTGCACTGACTTCTAAAACTATGTTTAAAAGTCACAGCGATGTTGTTTAAAGAATTTATTTATTTTTCACTTTTTAGCGCAATTTATAATTTGAAGTCGGTTCTATTTTTTTATAAAAATTATTTTATTTTTTTATTTTTAGTGTAAATACATTTTTTATATGAATACTCTATTTTTAAAAAATCCATGTCAAAGGGCAAACCTTCTTTGAATGAATGGCACTAGAAGATAATTACTTGTATGATAAATTCCGTCTTGAAGTTGATTTTAGCAAAACAAACTGATTGGATTAATTTTTGCCTCGGAGAAGCCTTCAGTCAAACTCTTGCTGTAATTGCTTTTAATATTATAGCCCAGTGGCAACAAACACTTTTTTTAACAATGACTTTTATACTTATAAATAGTTTTCCCAACAAAGAAAGATCAAGCCAAGCCTTTCCAATTAAAATAAAAAATACAAATACAAATACAAAAGTGACGACCAGCAACAGGCTCAGGGCCCAGCTAGGCTGGTCCTAATCAATATAGCAGTCCCCAATGAACATCAAGAGATTTCTTAAACGTTTTTACCCGCTGCAATTAACATTCGCTTCTGGTAAACTATTCCAATTGCCTATAACCCTATTGAACTAGTGATTTTTCCTAAATTCAAGATTAGCCTGAGATTTGAAAAGCTTAAAACAATGACCTCTGGTTCTACTATCAGCACATAGCTGCTGTCCATCAACATTTCCCATTTTAATGAATTTAAACAACTGAATCATGTCCCCTCTAACTCTCCTTTGCTCAAGACTATACATATTGAGCCTTTTAAGCCTAACCTCATAATCTAAGTCTGAAAGACCACTTACCAATCTAGTAGCCCTCCTTTGAACCCTTTCTATTAAGGTAATATCCTTCTTTAGGTACGGAGAACAAAACTGAACAGCATATTCCAAATGAGGTCTTACCAAACTTCTGTATAGTGGCAATAATACAACTTCCTTAGACCTGTCCGAAATAGCCTTATTGATAAACCCAAGCATCCTGTTAGCTTTGTTACTTACTATGCTACACTGCTGGCTGGACTTGAAGTTGAGACTAATCAAATACTTATTTTTCACCCGTAACGTTTTTTCTAAAAAAACAAATGCAGTCCAATTGATTTGCGATATTTGAGTTAGACGACCCTCTATCGATTAAAGAAAAAATCATCAAAATCGGTTCATTTAGTGAAAAGTTATGAATGAAAAAAGAAAAAAATACTACATTACCGCCCATAACTTTTTTTTAATTATCGAATATGGTCAAACGAAAGTACGGGACCTATGGGAAACCACCCTCGATCAATTTAAAAAAAAAAATCATGAAAATCGGTTCATCCAGTGAGAAGTTATGAGTGGACAAAAAAAAAAAAAAAAAAAAAAAACGACATACATACAATATGAATGTATAACCTCCTTCGTTTGTGAAGTCGGTTAAACAAGAAGTTCCGTCTAGAACTATACGAGCCTACTTTCCCGTATACACCAAATTCAAATTTATAATCTAGTTATCTCTTTCTCTCTCTTTCTTATTTATCTTTAGTTCTAATTATTGAAAATATACCTTTTTCAACGGATAATACATATTCATTCACTCACTCATTCATTCTTTCATTTATTCAGCCATGCATTTATTCATTCATTCGTTACCTCATTCAAGTGTTTATTCATTCATTTACGCATTCATGTATTTATTCACTCATTTATTTATATTTTCATTTATTCAATAATTTATTCATTCATTCTTTTCCTCATTCATTTATTCATTGATTTAGTCTTTCACTCTTTCATTTATTCATTCATTCATTATTTCACTCATTGAGTCACTGAGAAATATTCTTGAAAATCCCGATCAAAACATTTCATAGCAAAATAGGCAACGTACGTTCTGGATAAACTTTCTATTTCTACATGTTCAACGTTATAAGAGCTTTCCGATAAAGTTTGTTCCAAGCAAATCGGTCCGTTAGATCAGGATTTATATAGGGTTGAAATTTCTCCGTAAGCTCTGTTAATTTTTTGAACTGTTCAAAAATGAACAAAAATTGTTCAAATCAATATTTTACGCCAAGAACTTCTTCCAGTGAGCTTGTTCATGGGAACTTATATCTTGTACCCAGAGTTTACATCATTTGCTTCATTTTCACCCATAGGCGCTAATGTTAAATTTTTTTGAACTGTTCAGAATTGAACAAAAAATTGCTCAAATCAAAAAGTAAAATATGGAAATGAGATGTTCTCGCCGAGATCTTTCGAATACAAAAAGAATTTTTCCAATCGGACAATTCGTTCAAAAGTTATTAGGGGGGGGGGGGGGACAGACCGACAGACACGCTTTTCCCCCCATCTCAATACCCTACTTTCAAATTTTTTATTTTACAATCTTTATTTAATTACTTCACTTATTTTTGACTTTTCTTGATTTTTAACGATATTTTCACGATACATTAAGCCTTCTTTCATGCTTTATTATTATTTTTTTTAACTTTTACGGGAAAGTAGGCTAAAAACGAAATAATTAAATCAAAGTTGAAATAAATCAAAAGTGATGTATAAAAATACATGTTCTGATAAAATTTCAAAGCAATCGGTGACGTATTTACGGAGATTTGAGGTTATGAACCAAGGCTGAACTTGATCGTAACCGTAAACTGGATCACGTTCAGCCTTGTATGAACAAACGAACACTTACATTTTTATTCATATAGCTTATATTACCCGTAGTTGAGGAAACTGCTAATTATTATTTTTGGGTCAAGGTAAGCCTTAAGAAATCGAACTAAAAAGCTTATAACTGGCGTTCTTTTTGACTTAGAAACTTCGAACAAATTCCATCTTGTGCAGAAAAATCAGCGCTTTCGATCGATATATTATATTAATATGCGCAAGGTTTTTTTTCACCCCCATAATGGGGTATTTATGTAGAAATTTGCTTAAAAATGGAATAAAAAAGGAACTATCTGTCGGATTTTTTTCAAACGGGTCTATAAACCATCCTCTTGAATCACTCTGTCTACTGGCAAAATTTCAAAGCAATCGGTGAAGTACTTTCGGAGATTTGCGGTATGAACAAACGGACACTTACATTTTTGTTTATATAGATGAGGCTTACCTCACAAAAGAAAAGGGGGGAATAAATAACTAATAATGAACTGTTTCCAAAAAGTTTTTATTGATATCACTAAAACTCATCACTCGCTACTAAAAACAAATAATAAAAAATTCGGTTGAAAAACAGAGAAAATGGTTCTTAACTGTTTTGTCTTTGCCAATTTATATGCAGATAATGCAAGAAGAAAATCGTTGCGGAGAGGACAATTATTTCTTTTTATTGCATTTAATATTCATTATTTACACTGAAACATAAAAAAAAAAAAAATCTTTTACAAGTATTAGATAATAGTGTTAGCTTTAGGTGACACTAATAAAATGTAGGTTTCACCTTCCTTTTATATTTGTGAGCCCCTGTCTTAGACTGTATGACATTGTTTTGACAAACTGCTTCGCAATTTATCATTTTCAGTCTACTATTGCTAGCTACTTTTTGACGTGAATACGTCTTTAAATTTGCTACCATACGGAGGCAATCCAAAAAATCTAATGATAACAAAATCGGGGGATACAGTTTGGCATTGTAGTTTCGAATCTATCCTCTACATCCAAAATTAAATTATACCACTGGATAACTAAAGGATCAAAGAATTTACATTGTTCCCTCGCCACTTCGCGCTTCATGTTTCGCGGTTTCAGTGCTTCTAGGGTTTTTCCAAAATATTCATCAAAAAATAAAAATGAAAAAATACTACCATGTCGGCAGCCCCATTGTGGAAAAAAGCGTTGTTTCATGTTGATACGTGAGAAAGAAGGATCTCTGCATGTCAAACAAAGAGATGAGTTGACTCAGAGTACATACTACGGGCTCTCAAAAGCTCCCACCAACACAAGACTCTTCGCCTCTCTCAGAAATCAATGTTGATTAATGTTTATTACTGTAGTACAACGTTTTGTAATTAACTTTAGAAATTAGAACCGTTTAAGTAATTACGTACACTTTTCTACTTCACTCCTTTACTCTGTTAGCACGTGGCCTTAGGGCATAATTACGTACACTGTTGTAATTTTTGTCTTAAATTTGTGAAGTATAAATGCTGTTTACATATTTAAAACATTCGTGTACCCGCATACACAAAAATTCTTAGGGCAAATCCTACTTTGCGGTTTTTCAGTTTTCGCGGAAGGTTCTGGTCCCCATTAACCGCGAAAAACGAGGGATCACTGTATTACGATAAGAGTGACGCATCGCGTGCGGTGGAGGGTAAAGCGCACCATTTTGAGGTTATTTTGCTGCGTATCGAGATTTGCAATTACTATAGCTTTTGACTCGGAGAAGCTACGATGTTCGTTTAAGTTTTAATCATCAGCTGTCGTCAAAATCTATCGATTGTGTATAAAACATTAGTTTAAAGTAGTGACAGTGAATATAAGGTGTTAGAATTAAAAAAATAGCAAAAATATATAGTAATGTCGGCAAATACGCATCGAAAAGCCAAAACCAAATACAGAGATCGTATACGGTTGGAAAGGGCTTCTCTAGAACAATCGAATGGCAATAATAAAGCACCATATGACCGAGTCAAGCAGTGCCGGGAACGTAAAAGATTGATTGCGGCCGTGCGGATCAACGACAGTGCACCTGGAAGGTCGCGCGTTCGATACCCGCTGAAGACCAACCATGTACACTTGGGGATACGTGCATGTAAAATCAGTGGACCCCAATACCTCGCCCCGTGCGCATGCAATCCTAAGGCCTCGGCTAACAGGTAGGGGTCTGGTGGCGAAAAGTACATCTGCAGCTGGGGCGGTTGAAATTATGCAAGTGGATGATGAAATCCTTCCACATCGACAGCGGACTGTATAGGCATAGATTGTGTACGATCGTCAATTATGAAGACACATTGGGCAGCTAGTGCGCGTTTCCCTACGACGTTTTTCAACAATCTTGTATGCCATTTGTGTCGTATTTTTCGTATCACAGACCCATAATTAATAAAGTTATATTGTAACACAATAATTATTTGTTTACTTGCTTTTATTCTAAATGCGTAAATAAAAATACTTTATTTAAAAAATATAAACCGTTACATAAGCGTATTCACGCACAACACACGGCCGTGTCCATGACACAGCTACACCCCACATTTTTTTGACTAGAAACTTAGGTTTAGTTTTGTTCTTGCAGTTTTTAGTAAAAACTACGCATTTTAAGTAGTTTCTTTACTTTTTAAATTATTTTTTTATAATGTTCCGCAATTATAGTAATAGTTCTCCCTGAAGAATACATGTTAAAATCTTAATTTGTGTCGATTCAGACCTTACTAACAGTAATAGAAATAGATAATAATGATGAGGGGCGAATAGGAACAAGTAGTTACTGTCAAGGGGTGGACTGGGAAGAAAAATCGGCCCTGGCATATTTCAAGTGGACCGGTCTACATTAACGAGAGGGAAGTCACAAGTCACCTGTCGCAAATCTGTTAGGAAGTTGGAACTTTCTGATACTCCAAAATCTAGGTCCTCTTCAGGAGGGTCAGGCAATGTGAATTCTTTGTCACAGGCTCTAATAGAATAATGAGAGTTGGACTCTTCTGGAGATGATTTTGTAAACAGTTTCTTTCTTTCTTTTCTTTTTTTCAATTTGAATTTTTTACAAAAAAGTTTCTAAGCGCCAGTTGTTTGTATTTTGAATTATGTAAGTACTATATACTAGTATCAAGTCGACAAACCTATTTAGTGCTTACTGCACTTATAGGACTTAATTCGGTTCTGTATAGCAGCGGTCCCCAACCCCCGGTCCGTGGATCAAATGGTACCGGGCCGTAGGCCGCCCATTTCATTGAAACTGAATTTAAATTCCTAGGTTTATAACCCAAATTAAAAACATCTGTGTTTCATTAAAATTTTGTTTATTTTAAAAAAGAGGGCCCCAAAGGTCCCCCTCCCCTAGCGGGGCAGCGGTAAAATTATTAAACATTGACCGGTCCGCGGGGATAAGAAGGTTGGGAAACACTGCTGGTATAGTGAATTGGCTGTTTTCTTTGTACCGACAAAGAACGATATTTACAGATTTATTTATTTTTATTGAGAATTTGTCTGCTGGATTCTTGACGACAAAACTAAACACCAAATTGGCAAGAAAATCTTAAAATACCGAGGAAAGATGTTCTATAACAGTGGAACTGAACCCGCTCCCCCCCCCCCCCCTCTCGCCGTCCGCATAAACATGACAACTATTTCACACGGGTCGAAACTAAAAAACAATAATATAACGGACTATTCGTTCTTTTGGTAATATCGCGAAATTCACCACACAAAAGGTCTTTTCAGGGGAAAATCATATAGTAATCGCTAGAGAAAAATAAAGTAAAACCTTCAAAGTTGACGACCTCTCTATGTTGACCGAAATTTTATAGTTTGAATGGTCACAACACATTTTCAATGGAGATTTACCTCTCTAGGTTGACCACCTCCATAAGTTGTATGTTGAACACTTTTTAGTAGGTTATTTGAAATAAACTTTTATAATTTACTCTCTGTAACTTGACCACTAATGTTTTCTTGAATTTGCTTTTCCCCCGTTTGTTCTCCATCTGGTTTCCAGCAATTTCTTTATTAGTCATTCGGCTTATCTGACTAACACCCCCCCCCCCCCCCCGCACATTCCGTTCTTTTTTCTGGCTTCTTTTTAATTTCTCCTGAGCAACTTAAACAATTTGCTGTAAAAAAATGCCCAAGCATGCTTAATAGACTTGTAAACTGTGAAAGTGCTCTTAGTTACCTAGTGAACAAAAAGAGGACTTAAACAAAAAATGGATCATTCCTTAAAAAATTGAAAAATTTGCTGTACCTTCAGAAAAAATGAAAATGAGTAAGTGCAAAATTTTTCCTTAAAAAAATACTAAAAAAGTTTAATAAATAAATCTCTAATAATGCACTAAATTTTTCCTAAAAATTTCCTAATTTTACCACCTCCATATGTTGACCACTTACTTACAGTCCCTTAGGTGGTCAACTTATGGAGGTTCTACTGTAATGCTTTTTCAGACTATACTTGCACAAAAATAGATTTATATTACGGCATGTCAAGTTTTTTGACTGCTTTTCCCGGGTCACTCACCAAAGCTTGGGTGGCCATAGGTTGAGTATCACTGTTCTAGACACTGTTCTGCCTTCTTAGCCAAACATAATAATCACTAAAATTTTACTTCATGCTTGGCCCTGAGGTATAAAAGCCAGAGGCAAGAGTTCGGAAGATCAAATGAGATTGATTGGCAATAAGGAAGTTTTCGATTTTATTTTTATTTGATGGAATAACGTCTATAAACATCATGTCTGAAAAAAAATTTTTTCTGCATTAAGTTTGTTTTTTAAATAATTTTTAAAGTTCAAGGGCAGTAAACGACATAAAAACAATTTTTTTCTCACGTGCTTTCATTCAACCCCCCCCCCCCCCCCCGCCGAAATTTTTCGCAATTTAGCATTTATTCCTCCCTGAAACTTTCCTCAACATAAGTGCTTTAAAGTCAGTCCCCCCCCCCCCCCCGAAAAAAATTTCTGGCTACGGCCTTGTAACATATACGCACTAAGTATGTCAAATAAAATGTCAGTCTTATAAAATGAAAATTTTAACAATAACTTTTGTTTCTTTCTTTTGCAGTGATAGCAAAGTATAAAGCATTTGGTAAGTACATTTTTTGAATAAAATAACCGAACTTTCTGACTAAGTTGATTAGGGCTGCTAAAATTGCGAATGAACGTCCCTTACAGCGTTACAACTTTGTTGTTGTGCGTTGATCGTTTTGGCGCATATAATTCTGACTATTTGAGTCTTATATACGTTGATTAACTTTATTCAATATCTAATTTTGCCAAAAGAAACTTATCTACAGAATTTAATATCTCAAAGAGACCATGGTTGAATTTCTTTCAAGTGTCGTAATATATATATATATATATCCTTCCTTTCTCAAAGGCAAGACAGCCCTAGGTGGGCCTTGGCCTTCTCAAGGAACCTTTTACAGGGCAGCATTTTCATCCCTCAAGTGTTCCAATTCTTGATCGTCTTAAGGTCACGCTTACTTTGTACCCCCCCCCCCTCCCCCCTTTGCAGATTCCGTTTGGCTACTGTTGTGTTTTAAATTCAGATTTCTCAGGCCAATAAAAATAATAAATTCCCTTAATCCTGAAAATGTCATTCACTATAGTATTTACTATACTGTATAGGTGGTAAATAAAAGTGAACTAAAAGTTTATTTTAATAAATCATGAAATTAAGGAATGTAACTTTTAACGTGCGTACATGATACACGCACCCATTTTTTTAATTCTTAAGAAGTTATATTATATAATTAGTGTAGTACAAAGTCCTGTGGTCCACACAGGACTTGTGACCAACTCGTTTTCGTATGGGGAGCCAAATTTTATAGATCCGGTCTTGTACGTGAGTTTTTACAAAGAAACATAATGCTTTTCTGATCTGATGGATAACATAAAACCTTTGTTGTGTTTATGTTTTTTTTATTGAAAAATTTTTAAATTTATTATATTTAATTATGTTTTTCTGCAAAGACCCGACGAGTAATTTTGGCATCCTGACCATCAGCATGCTAATAAGTTTCTTCCTTTGGATTTTGCTCCTGGCTGTGAAGTGGAAGGCTTTTATGATGCAGCGGAGGGTGCAGCAGGTGAGGCGATTGCGCGAGGAATCTGATGCCTCAGGTGGAGAGACGGAATCCAGTTCACTTCTGAAATCTGAGGGAGGCTCAGGTGGGGACATAGAACCCATTTCATTTCTGCAATCTCCAAGTAAATCCGAGGAAGAAGTCTGATTGAAATATAGAGAAAATCGTGACATTTTAAAGGCTTTTATGAGTTGCAAATTGTAGAACGATGCAAAACTTGTTTATTTTGCGCTAAGAGAGGAATTGAATGGTGATCATGAAATATAAGGGAAATTTGTACATATAATTTGAGTATAATATAATAAAATTTCATCATAACTTTTACAGAGAGTTTTTGATGTGAATTATTTCTATATAACTGCAGAACATATATCCTGAGGAGAGAATTATTGTGTTTAAAATCACAAAAGATTTCCGCAAGATATAAATTATCTAGTAATTCCTCACCATCTTTGAATGATTTTTTCTTATTCTGTGAAATTGCGATTTGGTAGCTCGGAACTGTGTGAAGGATCCGCAAATCGACTGGAATTTTGTGAAGGATCCGAAAACGGACGGGAATTTCCTCTGGCGTGACCCTGAAATCTGAAATAGTTAGAAAAAGTGCCCACTGCAAGCAAAAATTTGGTGATACACTATTCTTCTTATTCTTTTTTATACATATAATTATTAATTCTTTTCCTTCAACGGGAATAGGTGCTGGTTATGTTTCTTATGTGTTGGCGGCAATCGTTGCAAGGCAATTTTTGATAACTTCAAAAAGAGAATTCATATGAAAGATATAGAAGAAAATTTCGTGGCTACACTTGGAAGTTTTTAATTCCATGACTACTGCCTGCGACTTTCCATAACTTACACGGGAGTTTTTTTGACAAAAAACACAGTTGTGTTTCAACTCGGTTGCAGAAACAAATTGCAAAATTTATTTTTTGGATTTCCCTTCCTTTTCTGTAATTTATTATCACTAAAAAACAATGGCATGGCAATTTAGTACACCAATATATCATACAACTTTTTTCATAATTAAAAATATTAGATTAAAATAATCGAATTTTCCACCAAAAATATGTCGTATAAAAAGAATATTCATTTTGATTAATAAAAAAAATATTGAATAAAAAAATTACTAAGGTAATATTTCAGAAAAATCTTGTATTTCAATTTTATTTATTTTTTAATTCAAAAATTTATTAATAACTGAATCAAATTCACAAAAAATGAAAATAAGTAAGTTATTAAAATAATAAATAAAATAAGCCTTTCTAAGCAAGGTTCGTGGATTTAAATCAAGTGTTTTTTTTTTAATTTTTTCTTTTAAAACAATTTTAGTCAGAAAATTTCGTTTGAAACAAAAAATATTTGCAGTAACAACCCCTTTTTCCCAGCAAAACTTCTTAGATCTCTGTCTGTGTGTGTATAACCTATTTCATAACTTTAGAACTAATTATTGTTATTTTCAATTTCACAATATCTTATTCTTTGGACATCTTAACAGCAGAGCACAATTAATTCAACAACTCAAATTGCAATCCATAGTAATAATGATCCACTTTATGTATTTTAATTTTACTAACAGCATATTAGGTCTATTTAATGAACACCGAACACCACACAATAAACAATCCAGAATCATAGTATTTAAAACAACACCATTTAGAATTTAGAATACGTTTCTATGTATAGTCTAGAGCAGCGGTCGGCAAGCTAAATTGACTGCAGATCTACTTTTCAAGTTCAGAGAACACCAAGATCGACGCAGAGGACCGGGGGGGGGGGGGGGTGCATACGCAATTAATAGGAATTAATAGGACATGTTGGAACTGCGCCTGTTTTCAAATTGTAGGTTAATTCTTCTCCGGACAAGTTTTGATGCTTATAACATCTACCTTAAAGTTTCTAAAATAATGTTATCTTAACGCCGTTTACTCGCATCAAAACAGTATTTCAGATGCCAATATATTATTTCTTTTAAATTTGATAAAATACTGTTAGTTTTTTAACCGACTTCACAAAGGAAGGAGGTTATATATAACTTCTCACCGGATGAACCGATTTTCATGATTTCTTTTTTAATCGATCGAGGGTGGTTTCCCATAGGTCCCGTACCTTTGTTTGACCATATTCGATAATTAGGAAAAAAGTTATGGGCAGAAATGTAGTATTTTTTTGGTTTTTTCATCCATAACTCTAGACTAAATGAACCGATTTTGATGATTTTTTCTTTAATCGATAGAGGGTCGTCTAACTCAAATATTGCAAATCAATTTCACTACATTTGTTTTTTAGAAAAAACGTTACGGGTGAAAAATAAGTATTTTTTATTTTAATTGGAAAGGCTTGGCTTGATTTTTCTTTGTTAGGAAATATATTAGTAAATATAAAAGTCATTGTTGAAAACATTTGTTGTCATGGGAAATAATATTAAAAGAAATTACAGCAAGAGTTTGACTGAAATCTTCTTTGTGGCAAAAATTAATCCAATCAGTTTGTTTGCTAAAATCGACTTCAAAAGGGAATTTATCATGCAAATGATTAGTTTTTAATGCCATTCATTCAAAGAAGTTTTGCCCTTTGCTATGGATTTTTTAAAAAATGGAGTATTTATATAAAAATATATTTACACTAAAAAGAATAAAATAAAATAATTTTTATAAGAAAAGAGAACCGACTTCAAATTATAAATTGCGCTAAAAAGTGAAAAATAAATTCATTCTTTAAGCAACATCGATGTGACTTTTAAACATAGTTTTATAAGTCGGTGCAAAATTATGAGTCTTATTACCATTATACCATTCGCTGCTTCATATTGGAACTGTTGCTAATTCTGCGAAAATATATATATTTGTAATTAATTCATGGTTACAAAAGATTTTAGCTATCCTCATTTTGCACCGACTTCTAAAACTATGTTTAAAAATCACATCGATGTTGCTTAAAGAATGAATTTATTTTTCAATTTTTAGCGCAATTTATAATTTGAAGTCGGTTCTGACTTTTAATAAAAATTATTTTATTTTTTTTGAAATAAAACACATATGTGAAATGCTCTTACATACTTCAATTGACTCTCACCGAGAGCATAGTTGATGTGACGACTGACATTTCATATTATTGGCTAGTTTTTTTAGGCCCGGCGAACAGTTTGATAAATCAATGAACATTCTTCTAATTTAAAAGTCATTTGATTTTTTCCACCCAAAATCATAAAAACTGTCCAAAATGCTGTCGTGGTCAAGGAGGATAGAATGGGATAGAATCCTCCTTGGTCGTGATCGACCGAAAATGGGCTTGCGATCGACGGGTTGCCGACCACTGGTGTAGTAGAGCAAAGGAGAGTTAGGGAAAAGAGCAGGATTTTTGTTTTAGTGCGAAAGGCAGTTGTTCCACCACAGCAAAAGAAGAAAAAAAAGGTACAATAATTTTTTTTTCCAAAAAAATCGGATTTTCGGAGCACGGTAAAAAATCGGGACGAATCCGGAAAATTCGGATATTCGGAACAGTAGGCAGCTCTGCAAAATGCCATGAAATGCTTATTTGACACAGACTCTATTACAGTCAAACCTGCTTTTGTTCGTGATTTCTTTGCGATTTGTTTTGTGCAATCTTATTTTTTTAAAGCAATTTGTTTTGCGCGATTCCCTTTTTTATGCCGTAATCAAACCTTGGTCTGTGAGATTTTTTTCGATGTTATTTTTTAAAATACGATTTTTCTCTTAAATGTGAATATGAATGAACACCATTGTTATCGCAAATAGCTATTTCGCTAATCCGACACATTTGGTATAAATACCGGTTGTCTCTCTGGTTCTTGCCTGTTCACTCACAGCTTTCTAGTTGCGTGTTGAGCGTTTCTTTTTTGCCCTGATGAAGAGGCTCCATTGTAGCTTCGGAATAGCTATTTGCGTTTCTTTTTATTCTGATTTTGTGCTTTTTTTTTACGTTGTTTTATCTTTGTACTTACATTTTAGCACAAAGCATTTTGATCATTTATCTTATACCATTGTTATGTTTCCTATCAGTGTATACATGTATATTGATTTGTACTGGACGATGTCTCATTTTTGATACTGCGATACATCGTCAAAATAATATCGCAATGTTTCAGTACAGTATGGAACCCCTTATTCGGAATCCCTAAATCCGGAACTGTAAAAAAAAAAAAAAAAAAAAAAATCGGTAGCTGGAAGAAAAAAAAAAAGAGCCCAGCTTTTGTTTTTTAAAGAAAAATCGGGAAATATTTCGCACCGTTTTTTTTTTTTTTTTTGGAAATAGACATTTTAAAAAGAAGGAAAATGAAATGTAATGAATATGTTTTCAGTCGGAAATGTGCAGTTTTCAAAAAAAGTTCTTTTGCGATTTTCTGAAAAGGGTTTGTGTTTGCGATTAGAGTTTTTATTAATTGTTGCTTTAATGCTGAGTTAATATCATCAAACTTTGCTTTTTAAAATTTCTTGTAGTTATATTATATATATTTTTAAATGAACTAATTTTCGCTCGATGCAGAACATTCGCGAAATTGAAATTCGACGTTTCTCGCATTCTCCCGGTAGTCTCATCTTTTACTGCAATTAAGTGACTAGAGAATATAAAATCATTTCAGAATTTGACGAAATTCTTTTCTTCTATGGTTTAATTAACGAGGTGAAAATAATATCAGGAAAAGTCTAGATTTTTCGATGTTTTGCCTCAAATGTAAGTCTACTTCAACTTCACTTTTTATGTTAAATTCCCCTACTTACAGGCAAGCATATACGATAATAAAAAATGCTATAAATGAGCAAAATGCTGATAAAACCACAGCAAATTATATGGGCTCTTATGCTATATTTACAAAATTTTTTGAATGAGGACCCAAAATTCGAAAATCCTGAAAGATCGCGGCCCCGAGCGTTCCGGATTTGTGGTTCTATACTGTATGTTAAACTCCCTGTATAGCTAAGCAAATATGTAAAAGAAATTCGTTTGTCAAAAATCTAATATAAAACACTAATAACAATAATATTATGAAATATTTTAATTTATTTCATATGAATTTTGAAAAAAATAAATGATTCTCTCAAAATGACATACCTACAAGTATATAGACATCATTTTTATTGAAAACAACTTAAATATATTACCAAGTTTAAAACTGAAAATAATTATTTCGGAAATTGAATTATGAGCGAACGAGCGCCCGCCCCCTTTCCTTCCGCGAATTTCCCTTAGGTGAAAACACCGATCAACCCCCCCCCCCCTCCCTCTTTGATTGACATTGTAATTATAAAAATAAAAGGAATAATTAGCAAATTAGAAAAAACGAACCTTTTACAGAAATCGCTATCGCAAAAAAACTGACAATGAGTAAAAAAATTGCTTAATTTACGATCTTAAATATATGCCCTGAATTTCTTTTTCAGTATTTTAAAAATATTAATTTCAACTTTCATATCCAATCTGAAATAAAGATGAAAAAAAAAAAAAGTAAAAATAATTTTTTAAATAATAATAGCTAAAACATCTACTTATGTATATTTCATGAATTTAGAAGAATCACGCATTAAAAAAAGTAAAATACAGACGAATTGGAACAAGTGCCGTTACACAGATTTACCGAACACAAATTTATAATTTTACTATTAGTAAACTGTTCGTGAAAATGCACTATACAAGTGTTTCCTATTTTGTATAGCAGGAAATAACTTGTTTTCGGTTGAACTTTTTCAGAAACTGAACAACGTTTTTATTGTAAAAGAGAATGAATGAATTATTTTAAGATTAATTCAAAAACATACATCTAGTTTTGTCACTTATTAAATATATTTTTCATGTATTAAGCAAGTCTTAAATACCATTTACAAACTTAAATACAATAAATAAATGAATCTCGAGGAAAACATCCAGTAGATAGCGATACACCCCGATTTCGCATGATTTTTTATTGTTTTTTTTTGGGGGGGGGGGAGGGGGGGAGGGGGGGGGAATGAGGAGTTTTAACAATCACTTAAATTACAACTACCCACAAGTTCCTTATTCCTTATGTGATATGTTTCCCAGCATAACTAACAAAATAATCAGTCCTCCAAACTTATAATTGATTTTATGATGTCTAAAATTGTAAGTTTCTTGTGTAAATCCATTTGTTAAAGACATTAGATAGGATAATAATGTTGTTGAAGTGATTTTTTTTCCATAAAATTCCCTATTTATGGAGGATTTCACAAAAACTTACGAAAACCAGGAGACCAGTAGAATTCGGGAAAATCCAGGAGTCTCCTGGAAAAACCAGTAGAGTTGGCAGGTATGCTTAAAGCATATTGCAAATTTTAGCCTATTTTAGTGGGGAAAAAAAAAAATTCATTTTAGCGAGCTTTTACCGCTTGTCAATTAATGAAAAGCAAAGGAAACGGAATATTTTCCCAATCATAAAGACCTCTATCGTCAGTCACGATGTATCGAAAACCATGATATCATCGCCAATCACGATATATCGAAAGATACAGCAATGTGAAATCGAACATCGCAATGAATGTGTAATACCGGTATTTTGTGAAATATCGATATATCGTCCAGTCCTCATATTGGTACAAGGTATGTACTTATTGCATCAGTCAATTTCAATGACTTACACCAGGTATAGTTTAGCTCTGACTATTTGAGCTCTGATGCCAAAGGATTAAACGATTTCAATTGCTAAAAAAGAGGTAAGCAGAACAGATTTGCTTTGAAAATAGCATTGAACATGTAATAATTTAGAAAAAAGTCTAAAATCCCCAGCCCCCACAAAAAAAAAAAAAAACTTCGATTATGTATACCTGATGATTAGGACATTTATAAGCAGAACGGCAACGTAATCTCAAATTGGTGTCGACCTTCCTGGAAACAAAAACTAAATCAACTCTTAACCACCCAGTGACGAAGGCAATTTTGAATCAGTTCAACTTTCTTGCTATTTCGCTAATGCTCGACATATTTTTTAAGCGAGACTTTTTTTTTTTATGCGGTCCCAATCAGGGATGAAACAAATGCTGATTTCGCCGAATACTCGGCCATTTCTTCTAGGTCGAAGTCGAATATTCGGCCAATGTCTTAGGCCGAATACCGAATATTAAAATTTCTGGAAAATCATTATAATCCTCTAAGGGATCATTCATAAATTATGTTACGCTTCGAGGGGAGAGGGGGTTTCGTGAAATTGTGACAAAGTGTGACAAGGGGAGGGGGTAACAAGAAGTGTGACATCATGCATTATGCAACATAGCGTTACATGTGACAAAGGGGGGGGGGGGTCCACTGAAGTGTGACAAAGGGAGGAGGGGGTCAAATATGTGGGAAAAAAGCGAGACATCATTTATCAACGGCCCGTAATGCCCAAGTTTTGTTATTAGTGTCCGCCTTTAGGCGGAGTTGGGAATTAGAGGGTTAATAGCAACTATTTTTGTCAAAGTTAAAAGTATTCACCAAGTCAAACACCAATTCCAACACATTAATCTATGATGTATGATTTAATTTTCGTTTGTTAATGTAAAATTAATGTATTTTCTGTATTGTTTTGAATGCAAATAAAACTGAGAACTTTACCCACAAGTGGAATAGAAATGACAGGTTTTTTTAGTAGGACAGTTGCATTATTTTACTATTTAATTCAAATGAAAGAAATGCTATTGCTTAATGAACTTTTACCTTGCTCAAAATAATTTTATGAAGATATTTCAAAAGACATAAAAGTTAATATTTTTATTTTATGGGTTTTTTTACATACCAATTTAAAAAGAACTATTAAACTTTAATGCATTTAAATATAATATATTTTATTTTCAAAAGCCCCATGACTTATGCTTTCTTAATATTCATGATATATTCTATGCTCTTCACATTTCTCTTACCCAATATTCACAATAATACAGTCCACCCAAAGTCTGACTTCCACTTTGTTAATAATAACAAAAAAAAAAAGTATGTTCTCCATAATAATTAACTATTTCCCGCTTTTGGGAGCAAATGCTAAAAATAAAATACAATATTGTAAGTTTAAAATCTGTTTCTGTTCAATCAAACCTAGAAACAATGTTTAAAAAAAGTAGCTTTTTTCTAAATTTTATTTTTATTTATTAAACCTATGTACTAATGTATTCTGTAGCAATAACTATAATTCAATTTTAAATGTTTAATCTGCTAATTTCTTTTTTTTTTTTCACATTTCTAGTGTAGAACTATTCAACCAAATAGTTCATCAATATTGTTATGGAGTATTCGGCCAGGGATAAATACCGAATAGTAGCTGAATATTCTTTACATTCCTAGTCCCTACCCACTAAATAATGTATTTTTATGTATATTGTAAAAAAATATTTTTCATAGCTAATTATAAAGTTTCAGAAAATTTTTTATGAGGTCCCTATATACCACAAAAACAGGTTTGACAGCACTCATTTTTATGTCAATTACAAATTTTTCTTGCCAATCGTTCAAAAAGGAAATGCTTTCTGCAAAATTTGTTTGTTTAATAAACTTTCTATTTCTGACTTATACGATACTTATGCACACATTACAAGATGTAAAACACGAACACAGACAAACTAAATCTATACTTAAATAACTTATTAAAAATTCGACACCATAATTATTTATAAAAATTTAGAGAAGTCAAAGTTTCAACTTATATGCTGCTCCCCTTGTCTAGACAAGCCACTGTGTTGCCTTGGTGACTTCCATGGGTTACAGCTCTGGTCATGTCAACCTTGTTGTTTCAACTATTTACCAGAACAAGTGCCATAAGAACTACTTAGGAACGTTGTTTAAAACTGCTGAAAAAGAAAAGTTTAGAAATTTTTAGAGAGGAAAATAATAGAGTATTTTGAAACTTACTTTTCTTTCTCAACTGAACTTTTTCTAAGTTATAAAGTTGTAATGCCGATTTGATTTTCCAAATTTTTGGCATGTTCCAGCCTTAAAGCTCAATTACGCAACTTTCTGATTTTTTCAGGTTTTAGGTTCCCTTTTTCACATGGTCATGACCTTTGGTTAAATTTTGAGACTTCCTACAAATGGCTTTCAATTCAGTTACTTCTTCAGCCCTTTTGCGACACAAATGCACTCTGTTTCTTTGCCAGAAGGCAAATCAATAAATTATTAAAGTTTTTGAACAGTTAAATGTACAACAAAAAAATGCCTTTTGCTGATTATTCGTTAACATAATTCAAACTTATAATTCATGCTTTACAATGTTTTGAAACTTATTACAAATAATTTTATTTTCTATTGTTCTAATAATACATGCAGTGTATAGATGCAAAAAGTAATGAGAACACAGATACCAAAATATCCCAAAATGTTTATTGATACTTTTAAGATATTTCCCATTTAAAATAGTTGAAGTTTGAATTTGATAATGAAAGTAGTTGAAGGTAAAATGTTTTCATCTGCGTTTAAGATTTATATTTATTCAGCATTTCTAAAAGTTCATCAGCATCTTCTGCAGTTTTGACACGAATAAGCATAGGTATTGCAACCTTAGAATCAGGATTTTTGGCATCTATAGCAGGGTTTGGAACACACACTAAAAGTACATTGTTTTTGCCTGTTCTTGACATCGGAAGAGAAGAACTTAGCATGATATTAAGAAGAATGTTTCCTAAAAGGAAAAAAAAAAAAACAATTAATAAAGATAAATAACTAAAAAAAAGCTATCAAAGTCAATGACAAAGTCAACTTTTAGCTACACCAAATTAAAATATTTTAGTAGAAAACTTTCTAATTTCCACATGTAAATGCCAGTTTAGAAAAACGAGTTTGTCCAACAGTCAAAATTCGATCATAATAAATTAATTTAGCATTGAAAACATTATGCTATTTACATAATTATATAAGTATTATTCATCAAATTAGGTGATTATAAAGTCGAGTTTATTTTGCTCACTTAAAGCAAATGTGTTGTAAATCATTGTCGCCGCAGGGCCAATTGTGCTCATAAATGTAGCTGCTTGTACTTCTGCCGATTTCGTACTAAGATGAGTTGCAGTTGAATAAAATTTAAATGTTTGCTCGCATACACTATTCTCATTTTTTATTTCAATGCTTCAGAAAAAACTTCACTCAAATTCTTATTATAATTGCTTTTAATATTACTGCTTAATGGCAACAAACTCTTTTTAACCATATATTTTATATTTATTACCTAGTAATTCATTCAATAAAGACATGTTGCCATCTGCTATCTATAACAATATAACATTACAATTATAAATGGGGGGATGGAGGTGGGATGGGCAACCCTGATCAAAAACTTTTCTTTTCCAAAAATATCCTGAATATCATATAACACACAAATACTTATATTTTGCACAAAACAACCTTTTTTCGGCTATAAAAAAATTGGTTCTCGTGACGTCACTATTCAAACACGCTTCTACATTCCGTCAAAAGCAAACTTCAATTGCTAGTCATGGCACGCTAGTCATATACTACCTATCTGTGGTATGTATGATAATTGTGTATTTTTACAATTTTGGTGAAAAACGATAATCAAGGGTACCTGGCGATACTCCTCATCTCTCGGTATAGAGCACCTGGGTGCGTGGCAGTCTGTCTGAGAACCTCTGATTTATCAAATTAAGTGCACTCAAAAAAATGTGATAAACTGTAAATTGATAAAAAGTAGTTACCGGGATGTATAAGAAGCACTGTCGCATTTAAGCAGTTAGAGTGTTACATTTAGATTTTAGCTACCCTAAATACTACGACAGTGAAACAAATTTTTTTGATAATTATAATTAAAATTTCATTTCTTCGATACAAACGTATTTTAGCATCAAAAGAATAAGTGCATTCAATCCCGTTTCTTACATGCCAGTATGCCATAAATCTGGTCAAAATTTCCTTATTGTGAGAAATTTAAGAGAAATCGTGTTGCATTTAGGCACATTGACCTTATATCATCAATATATTAAGATCATGCTATTCACATTCGTGACTATATATCATTGTTAAAAAAATAGTTTGTTCCACTGAAACCGAAAAATGCATGGTACACAGATGTGGTAACTGTACATCTGTGAAAATTGTGTTTGCTCCCTCAATCAAGGAAGAGTGTATAACCTGACACTTGAAAAAAAAAAAAAAAAAACTGGATTGAAGCTAATTAATAAGTCTTAAAGGACTACTTGTCAATTTCTTAACAGTTCATTAAAGTTTGATATTAGCTGAAGGTATTTTCTTCTCTTATCATGTAATAAAAATATTAAAATAATAATTTAAAATGGAATTGATTATGATTGTATTTACTCACTTAAAACAGAAAAAAAACAAAGCTTCTACACAAAAAATCATATGGAAAATTGTGTCCATTAGAGCTAGTTGTATGTAATACCAATATTTAAGTAGGTAATAATAATATTTGAAATTACTGTAAAATGTATTTTTTGAGTTTAATAAATGCTTTCTAAATATTTCAAATTAAGAATATTAACTATAAAAATGATAAGTTATTTTTCAGAAACCTTTCACTGACATATTACAGCAAAGAGGACTTTCATACCTCAAAATCTAGAGTTCAAATAAATAAATAAATAAATAATAAAAAAAATTAGTTGTTCAGAGATATTACCTTCCTAATTTTTCTTTTTTTTTATACTTCAAGGATACATAATATTGATCAGTGCTTCTACAAAGTTTCAGAAAAAAATATGATGAGCCATTTTTTCTACAGCCCACTTACATTTGGCTAAATTCTAAAGGTAACTTCAAATTTCCCATGTAAAAAATGTAGTAAAACAAATTTATTTTTTTAAACAATGGATTTGCATTCCTCAGATAAATATCTCACATAATAACCCTTCTGTTTCTTTTTGATAGGAGTTTTAGCTTTCATCTTTTTTTCTGGCAATGCCTTAAGAAAATCAGCATTTTTTAGGGAATAAAAGCTCAGAAACTTCCAAATTCCATATATTTTCCAGGTTATAAGGAAAATTTAAAAACTCCCTGCATTTTCCAGGAGGTGTGGGAGGGTGCATTACACATCTTACATTGCAGAAAATGATATACAGCTATTTCCATGTAACTATTATCTCAAGAGCTGTTTTAATATATAAACCAAACCTTAACAATTTCATGTTACTTTTTACTATGCATGTTGTGGCAACCAAACTTTAAAAATGGCTGCTCTTTTCTGATTGTATAAAACAGGGTTTTTCAAACTTTTTTTACTTTGTGGTCAGCTCAGGAGTACCCAACTTTTCATACCCCCCCCCCCCCTCATGTAGAAAAAAAAGTCTAGGGGAGAAAATCAGATCAAGGAATCTTGGGTGGATAAAATGGTATAGAATCATTACATTATTCATTAAACTTAGACAAATTCTTCAAAGAATGAAAAACTCCTTGAAGATTATAAAAAAATGAGGATTTCTGTATAAGTTTGCTTAAATATTGAACTCAAATAAAATGTGTGTAATTTAGCTTTTATTGCAAAGTACATATATATATATATATATATATATATATATATATATATATGTATAATACATTTACATATTTAAGCAAAAAAAAAGAAAAAGACTCCGAAAAGCAAGCACTTTATGCGCCAAATGCAGTCTGAGACTTTAAGAACAAAAATTTTATAGAGATGAAAAAACTTCAAACAAACCAAGATTTGTGTCTGCTCTAACAAGAAGTTGTGTTTTGCCATCTAAAGGTTTCAAATAAAGTGTTCCAACTCCTTTCTCTGAATAAGTTTCATCTTTCTTGAAAAATAATTTGCACCTGTGAAATGAAAAAAATAGAGTGAATATTATTATACCTTTAGCGGAGCTGTAGAGATTATGCATTAATTGAAACTGCCGATCGCCTACATGACAGGACCTGCTTTTTGTGTGTGTACCAGCGAAAGGGCAGGAGGTATTAGTTCTTTTGTGCATCCTTGACCCACATTTTTCTTTCAGCTTTAGTTTCCCCAGGTGCACAGCAATGAAAAGCACACCAAAGACATCTGCTGATCCTTACAGCAGTTTCCCCCCAACCTTGTCAATCATTGCCCATTGATGCCCCTATGACAAAAACTTTTTTCAGAGAACTGGAATGTTTTCCCACTGGATGACGAAGGAAGAGTCATAGGCAGAGTCCGACAAAAACGCGAAAATCTTAGGAGCCAGGGAAAATTTTTAGGAGCCAGCTTTTCGTTTGCGAACTAGTCGTCACCTGAAAAACTAGTCGCCAGGGCATTTTTCTAATCGCCCGGGCAGCCTGGCACCCGGGATTTTTCGGGCCCTGGTCATAGGTCCCCTCATGGGGGGGGGGGGGGGGGGGGGACACGCAACCACAGCAAATCAAATTTGTCTGGACATTCGTCATATTTTGTTTAGTACTGATATTTGTGACTGGTTTTTATATTTAGCATTATTTTTAATTACAATTGTATACACAATAGGGAAAGTTCTATCATCTTGATTTTCTGGATCGCTTAAAAATGTTGATTGACAGTTTAAATTAAATGCATTAAAGCTAGCTTATAAGCAGGCCCCAGACATTTATGATAATGCTTTTCTCTGCATTTTTCTTGTTTTAGAACATTTTTTAAAGATCTTAACAGCATTTTAAAGTATTTTTCTCATTTTTCAAAGCATTTTTCTATGGCTTATTTTTCTTCTTTTTTTTAAAATTTCAATTATATCATTGAAATTAGTTTGATTTATGCATTAAATTTTACAAAAAAAAATAAATAAATAAAAGATTTGTGAACAAATATTTGTTGCCCCCCCCCCCCCTCCTACCCTGTTTAAAGCCCTGTATTTGACTAATACAGGGCTCGGCGCACTTTGGAGTCTTCAAAATAGTGAAAAAAGTGACCACAGCTTTAAAAAAAGTGACCAAAATAGTGACCATTAAAATGTAAACTTGTGTGTGTTTTTTTTATTTTAACTAAATATAACTTGAAAAAGAGCAGTTTCGACATCTTTTGAAAACTAAACCTGAATAAATAGAGCTTTTACTCAACTTAAAAAAAATGCATAACCTATTCAAAAATAAGAATTTTTATACCTGTAACATGTTCATAAATACCTTTTTCAAAACCCATAAACGGCTAAGAGTGAGAGAGACAAAAGTTATTTCTTTTAATTAATTTCTTTCTCAAATTGTTACTTATTAAAAAATATAAATGAATAAACATTTCTTCAAATCGGCAGAAATTTCAAATTTTAATTTATGTTCAACATCGAATAAAATTTATTTAGCAAATGCTAGTTTTTAAATATTTTTTATACTTGTTCAAAGATTAGAAAATTTCACGTGACATAAATCTAAATTTGATATTTTATCAAAATTATTCAGACTGAAATTACTGTGTTAATCTTCTGTATCATTGTAGGAAACAAACCGTTTGATTATTCCATACTGTTTTCGAACTTGCCAAGTTAGGAATCCGATAAAAAAAAATGTTTTTGAACAAATTAAGAAACATTGTACACTCTTAAAGCCATGATCAAAGGATCTGCTATGGAACTTGGCACCCGTTAGATATTAATTCTTTTATCGCTGACACCGACTACTCAAAAGGTCGTTTTTGTTCTATCGAACTTGGCCTTTTTTTCACGTTTATGTTTTGTTGGGATATCATTAATTTTCGAAAAGCTAAAATGTGTGTTTTTATATTGACGATAAATTATACTAAATTAAACCAAGCTGAATAGTCGCTAAGAATTATTTAAGATTTTTTTCGTTTGTTTACATTTCTCTGTAATAAGTCTGTAAATCCAGCTTTACTTAATCTTTTATTTAAAACGTTGAAAAGTTCTGTATAACTACGACACTAGATTCTTTGTTCTCAGCTTGACTTTAGCCTTAAGGCAAGAATTAAAGCGGAAAGTGAATTTCAATGCATGAATATTTTCCTTCAAGTGCGAGAGAGTATTGTTTATGTTAACGGCAGATAAATATGGCTGCCGTTTGAAGTCGTTAGGTATGATGCTACTTATGATTATGCTAGTAACTTTGAAGATAATGTAATTTTTTGAAGTTTCGGATTTTTTCCTTTATATATGCCAAATTGTCTACCTTGATACCAAGTTTCAAGTTTCTAAGTCCGCTAGAAGTAGGTTAGGTTTTTGATGAGTGAGTGAGTGAGTGATAGAAATGACACTTTTCAGACTTTAATAATTCCATAACCATAAGAGGTACATCAATGAAATTTGATATTCTAGGGGTTAAGGGGATCGCTATCAGAAGTACAAAATTTCAAGTATGTAGGTCTAATAGTTTTTGGGTAATGATGGGCTCAAAAGCAGCTCAAAATGGTTCGGGTAAATATACACATTGGCCAGTGTCGCCGTTTCTTACTTTAGCTGGCTTTCCAAACTTGGCGGGCACACTGCCGTGTGTCTAGATAATACATAACTGTTAAGAATTTTTACACTGATAAAAATTACACAGAAGAAAACAATATTTTAAAGGAACAAATAAATTTCAATTACCGTTTAGAATAAACTGCATTTTCTTCATTGACTGCACTGAAATCGTTTTTAGGTGGGACATATTCTTCATCAGCTTCTTTTTCTTTTTAAAGGAAAAAAACATCATAAAAAAATTACTTTTACAGTTTGAAGCATAAATCTCCAGAATAATTTATTATAAAAATTGGGGAAGGGAGGTTTACACTCCAATGATGTGCATAATCAAGGAGTAATACAAATGAATTAAGTCTAAAATCATGATGATGCCTTGGATAAGTTTTTTAGGTGTCAAAATGAAAAATATAGTCCATCTTGATAAATCAAATAGACATGAAATTATAAAAGAACTCTATTAAATAGAAATAATACACTAACACGTGTTAGAAAGCACAAGATAATATATACAGTGAAACCTCGGTAGCTCGACACGCGGATAAGTCTCCCACTGTTCCAGTAGATTAAAAAATAGGGCCTTTTTCAGGCCAATTTATAACTATATATAGGGCCACTTTACATACTAATACATAGTAATACATTTAAAAAAATAAAGATTAGGTATATACTTAGATAAAAGTTACACGTATACAGGGTGTCTCCAAACGGTCCAACTATTTTGATTTAATGCAATTTTTTTGGTCCAAAACTTCGAGAAAGTGAGCACTACAACCGCCTTACGTGGTTCCAACAAGATACCACTAACAACTCGCGAGCAGCGCTGCAAGAGCTGTTTCCCGAAAAAGTGATTTCTCGAAGAGGTGACATTTAAGTGGCCACCACGGAGCCCCGATTTAACCCCACTTGATTTTTTCTTGTGGGGTTATCTTAAGAGTCTTGTATACGAGAATAATCCACGAACTTTGGTAGATTTGAAAAGAAATATTGAAGAGAAGATGAGATTGATTCCTCAACAACTCCTTACAAAAGTCTTCAATAACGTTCATACAAGGTTTGAAGAAAGTCGTCAAACAAACAGTCGTCATTAAACAAATGTAATACTTAAAAAGTAAAATTTCCTTCTTTGTTTACATTTTGGTATGAATAAATGATTTCAAAGAGCATTTTTTTAAACTGGAGATAAAAATCGCTCTGAGACACCCTGTATAATTCATACTCTCCATTTCACACATATTTAATGACCACAGAAAAGTTTACAAATTATTTTATGTAAATTATCAAAATTTCTGATACTTTTATTTTTACATCGATTGTAAATTACACAGCAAAGAAAAAATAACAGTGGTTTACTTTTTGCCAGGTTGCTGGTCGCACTTTTAACTAAGTTATTTTGATTAAATTTGCTCTATTATTATAAAAATAAGCATTAGAAAAATATTTTTATTTTATATGTTTTCTTTAAATTTCACTTATTATGAAAAGCTTATCACAAAATAAAAACAAGGCTTTTGTGAACATTTTTTACTAGATATACAATTAATTGACAAACATAAAACTGCAAAATAATCCATGGGTAACACGCCCTTGCAAAAAAAACGAGTCTAACTGAGAAGTTTTGGAAAAAATCAGAATTATTGGGTACGATTAGTTTAATTGGGAACCAAATTGGTCAATTTTTTTCTTTTTTCACATCAATTTTAGCATTTGCTGTGATTTACATTCAGGATTCAAACATAGTACAATATGGTATATTTTTATTCACCTGATTCAAGCAAATGCTAAAAAATAGGGCCTGTGGGGTCATTCCACGTCAACTGGACCAGTGGTCCCCACTTGACCATCACCGATTTTGATAAAATTTTGCACAAAGTTTCTGGTGGGCATAAAACTAAGCTAGCCAAATTTTTAGACCTTGAAAGTAAAAACTCAAGTTGCAAGGGGCGTTTAAGTGTAGGGACCAAAATGGCTGCCTCTGATGAACGAACCAAATAGCCATGTTTGGATGTACATGGAGAGCCACATAATGAAAATACAACTCTGATTTTTTTTTTTACCCAGACAACTTTTTGTGCTTAATATAATAGCAAAGTTTGAAAGACCACCAAGAAAGTTCTTTTCTATTGTGTTCAGTCAAAGTTGGCTGAAAATTCAATTTGACAAAAATTTTCAAAACTTTATACTGCTCTAACTCGTCAGTAACTAAACTTATACACTTGTAACTTGGTATATATCTAAGTCGACTACTTTTCGACATATTCTGAAAATTTCAAAAATTTCATTAAGTTAGGTTTTGATTTATATTTACCTAAACATGGAGCAGTTTTTAAAAATGGCCAATTTTGATCACTTTTGAACCATCATATCTGAGGGGGCATCAAATGAATTTTCTTCGTTTCACTTTCATTAGATAGAGGAAAGCTTTCTCTACCAAACTTGAAATTTTTAAGAAGGTGTTTTTTCGTAAGCCGGAGCATAGCCCCCTTAACTAGATGCCTAGCAATTTGCGGGGAAAGTTGGCCGCGGATTTTAGTTACCTTTTCTCCCACCAGGAACGCTACTTATCTGCTATAACAAACCGCGCTCTTTCCATTGGTTTGAAGGGTAGAAAATTGGTTTTCCATTGCTATTTCTTCTTCCCCCCCCCCCAAAATGCAACTCTTTTGGTTAAAAACGTTTTTTTTAGGATCAATGCAACTAAAAGAAAGATGGTTTACTGTGTTGTTCCATTTTGCACATCAAATTCAGTAAAAGAAAATAGTTTCAATCGGACATTAGTTTGAGTGAAAAATGGATCCCCGCTATATCAAGACAAGGAAATTATTATTATTATTATTATTATTATTACTATATGTGTGTCTTTTATAACGTCTATTTGGCAAAAAATAAAAATTAATTAATTAATAACAATATAAAGCAAAACTATTTTTATATAGATATACATTGTCCAATCTTTACTGCAGCTTGTCCTTGGAATACGAATGATTACAGGGTTCGCGCTAGGCCGCGCGATTCCCGCAATATTTTTTGAAATTCCACTCAAAAAAAAATTTTTTTTAGGCTTAAACTTAAAAAATCCCACTTAAAATTTTGGTCAAGGAGGAAAATCCCACCTTGTACTTTTCCCCAGTGTGAACCCTGGATTATATATCATGATGCATTTTATATTATGCAAATATTAATTAAATTGAACTTATTGTTTTTTTTTATTCAAAAATTTAACTAGTTATACGAAGAATCAATAAGAAATAATGAAAGTTAGTAAGGAAATTAACTCAAATTATTATTCATGCATAGAATCGAATCATATTTCAAGAACATATTTAATTCTATGGATGAATTAATGAGAAGAATTTGGAAGTAATTATTTGTCCTATTCTTCATGCCTAAAATATCACTTCAGTACAATGCATCATAAATTGTAATTATTCACATATTTACACATTTTTATTTTATTTATGTATAATTTTTATTCACTTATTTATAATGTTATTTTTTATTGAAACCAAAAGAACTGGTTTTTCTTTCGGGGGGGAGGGGAGGGGGTGATAGATCAGATTCTATGATAAGATTAAATTTGATTCTATTATAAGAATAAAAACTTGGTTTTTATGCAAAGATTTTATAACTTTCCTAAATGAAGAAATTGGTTCCAAGTTCCCCAATTTAACGTCCTCATCCTTCTGCTCGTTTTTTGAAGCAATAATTTCTTGGAAAATATAAGATTGCGCGAAAATATATCTGCGACCCAAGGTACACTTAAAAGCATTTCAAAACTTGGAACATCTTTTCAGAGCCTTTGCAAAAGTCTTGACTTTTAAAATTCTGGGAAAAAATTTTAATTTTCAAGCTCACTATAAATAAATAATAATAATAAGACATTCTTCTCTTCTAAAACATATGAGTCCATATAACTATCTACTCCACATGTATAGCTTTGCTGTTAATCAATCATGGAAGTTATACATTGCATCTTCTCAAAAATTTTCAAAATGCTCCAAAATAAATCTTTAATTATTTTGTCTATATCGTTCTCAAACAAATATTAAAATTAAACGTTTTAGTCAAGAGCTGGATTTTTATTTGTTTTCGTACATCAGTAAAAATGCCAATTTAGTTTTAAAACATTTTTTAATGTTTGCAATAGAACCTTTGATTGTAACAAAATTAATATCTGGTAAGTTCGATTTAAAGTAGTATTTCATAATCGAAATTTGACGTATTGTAGTACGCGAGTGTTCTCGACTTTTGCAACTGGTCTTATAGAAAAAAATATTTTTTAAATGGAAATGCTTAAATTTTCTTCTTTTAACACTTCTTTATATGTTATATACATTTCATTAAACTTTAAAATAATAATAATAACAAAGTTAAAAAAAAGTGATGACATGCAATTATAATTTTAAATATCTTTATAGATTACAGAAACAATGTTTTATTTTTTTCGTAGTTGAATGAAAGTGATACAGATTTTTATTACATAGCTATTAAAGGATGTTGCTGCACAGCACGTTTGTAAATTAAAAAGAAAAAAAAAAAAACAATTGTTTCTTTAGCAAAGTTTCATTTTACAGACTAAAAGAATTAAATCATTACTCTAATGAAATTTCTGTTCATTGGTGTAAAAAAATTTTTCTTTTAAAATACCTACAGTTAGGAGAAAACCACTTCAGTAAAATAAAAGTTTTAAGTTGATGCTGCGTTAAAATGCTCCTAGACTAACTAGATATCAAAAATAAATAATATCACTTAATTTCCTACTATTTTACTTTCACCATAAAGTAAGAGCGAAAAAAAAAATATGTGATAAATGAGTCATATGATTAAATATTAAAAGAAATTAGAATTATTTTTTTAAAAACCATTTTTAGCGTTTTTTATCGCAATTTACCAAGCGTTTACAAGTAAAACACAGTTTTCCAATAGCAAATAGGTAGTGCCCTCTAGCGGTGTTTTCGTTATCAGTGGGAGAAAATCGCTGCCGGTAGGGTAACGGGTTTTGCTCCATTTCGGAAGGCATCTAGTTAAGGGGGCTATGGCCGGAGAAAAAATGGTTCAAATTTATGTTAAAAACCATTGTGATATGTGATCATTTTTAGCCTCAATTTAGCTCTTTTGGAGTTTTATTTAACATTTAAAAGGAAAGAAACTTGCGTTGGGTCCCGCAAGGCTCGCATTTGAAGCATAAATCAATATTATTTGAAAACATACTCATTTTTGGAAGATGAGAGTCAAACTTTGACTGGGTAAAATTTTGACCTAAAGACGTTCTAATACTGAAAAATTGATTTGTATTTTTGCTCAATATGCTTTATATTGTGAAATATTAATAAAGAACTAGAAATATTGTAAAATGAAAGCAGATGCAAAAAGATTGCCTCACGATTGCAGCAAAATGCTCTTGCTGTTCGTAAGAGGCGGCAAAGAAAAGTAAAAAGTAAGCTAAAAGTTAAAAAAAAAATTCAGCAAATAAAGACCCAATGTGAATAATTTTAAACATTAAGATAAGTAAATAAATGAATTAAAAAAAAAAGAAAAACTTATTATGAAGAGTTTAAGAAATTCAATTTTTGGCAAAATGGCTGCTGTTTATTTCTTTGCATCAGGTATTTCCTTCTCCTCATGGCAATAATTGGTTGATTCTAAACCAATCATTACTGTCATATTAAAATTTTTGAAGGAATAATATGTCAGAGAATAGGATTTGACTTTTTAAATTGATGTAATTAAGCATTTACTTATTTGCACGAAAAGTTACTCAACGAGAAAATATTACTCTTGCATTCAGAAGTGTGATTGAAAGTAAAATTCACCTAAATTTATAATTAAAAAAAAGTTTTGTTATGTAATTTGCAATGACATACAATACACACCCCAAAAGTTTTTAATAGATTATCTAAATTTTTAATTGATTATCTACAGATTCCTTATACCAACCTTCCATATTTTCGTGTAGAACTTTTTATATTTCAGGGTAAGATTATCATGACTACGATAGCGTTAAAAAAAAATTTCTGTTGTTGTATCCTCGCGCGAAGCGAGGAAGAATGGGTGCGTTGCTCTTAAGTCTAACGGGGCCCTTATAGGCAGGAGTCCGACTTCTGCCCCTTTATATGTGGTCTCTTAATTTTTTGAACCAGTTCCCAGATGAGAGACCATCACCTGGGGTTGGCACCCCCAGAGGTATCATTTCACTTGGAGGACATTGGAGCCACGAGCTATTTAACGTGCACCAGCTCCCTTTAGCGACCTCACAGGAACCAGCCGCGAGAGGTTGTCACCCTCCCAAACACTGACCTAAGTCAATGTTGCTTCACTTTTGGTGTTCTGCAGGAACCAAACTTCTGCCGACTGGTCCACTGCGGGATTTTTCTTTCATTAAACTATCTAAATTGACTCGCATTTTCCAAAAATTGACTTCCTTTTTTTTAATTGTGAGTCAGCCTGATGGTCGCATTTTTTCAAGCCTAGAGTAACCTGATTGGTTGCTGAATACTACTACTTTATGTTTACATAGATAACCCCTTTGCCAAGGGGTCATGTCCAATAGTCACGCTAGTCAGCCACAGGCGTAGCTCTCTTTTCTGTAGGACCCAGGGAGGAAGACCTCAAGCCGAGTGGGGACGATTTTCAAAATTGGTCCAGTTAACATGAAATGACCCTTTGATTACTTTTTAGGGCTTTTATATACTAAATATGGGAGGTATATAGGTATATGGGAGGCTTTTATATGGGAGGTATATCTCCCATATACCTCCCATATGGGAGGTATATGGGAGGCTTTTATATACTAAATATGGGATACTATAGAGGGGCCCCATAAAACAATCTCAAAAATAGGGCCGTGGGAACCCTGCAACCACCTCGGTAAGTCGACATTTCTCTCCCCTAATGGTTGGCCTAATGCTAATTTCAATGGGAGAAAAACTAACTTGATACACAATCTCCAGGAACCCCAATAAGACGACCTCCATTTTGTATTTTTCAATTCTGAGAATTTTATCTCAGAATATCTGATTTTTCAATAGTCTCAAGCAAATTCTAGTTTTAGTGAAATACACAAAACTAAATTTCCTTTCAACATGAAGTTGAAACTTTTATTACTGGTTATATATATTTTTACGTTTATACATATTTTACGCATAATTGAAAAATCACTGAAAATTTCCTTAGAAAAATTTATTTAATTTTTGAAAAAACCTAATAAAACCCAAAATAAAAAAAAAGCTTGGTCGGGTTTTTCCAATGCTGGCACTAGATACCTCAGTAACTGTTTAAAAGAACTCACTCTTTAAGATCTTTAAAGTGTTTTTAAATACTTTTTAAGGATAGCGCTACAACAAAAGATATTTTTTTAAAAATGGACATCCATCACATAAGCATACCCAGGAGCGTAGCAATTTAAAAATCATGAGTCTCAAACAATTTCATTTCCAAATGCTCAAAATTATTTCCAAGAAAAACCAATTAACAATTAAAAAGCAATTAGTATTCACTCATTATTATTATTAATTACAAAAAATCACTAATAAATGAATAAATAATCACTATAAGTGAATAAATAATAATCACTATAAATGAATAAATATTAAATAATCACTATAAATGAATAAATTATCACTAATAAATGTAACTGCAAAAAGTCTTTAAATTTTGTTTTTTATTTTAAAATTTTTGCTTTAAAAGCAGCTTTATCTTATTTGGCACTAAAATGAAAATTTCCCATTTTCTAATGGTGGTGGTGGTGGGGGGGGGGGGGGAGGGGGGGGGCTTAAGTCCATTGGGCCTTTCCTACACGCCTGAGCATAACATTTCTACTATTGGTGTTTTCATAACATTAACTAGTTAAAAGAGCTTCTAACATACCCACAATTAAATCACGTAATTGTTTATATAATTACAGGGTGTCACCCGATTTTCGAAAAAGAAATTTCAAGACTTTTTCGGGACCGTTTTGTGCCACATCAGAAATTGATTAAATCAGATATACATAGATATCCGGTGTCCTCTGAATAACAATAATAAATAATCACTATAAATGAATAAATAATCACTAATAAATGTAACTGTAAGAAGTCTTTAAATTTTGTTAATTTATTTTAAAATTTTTGCTTTAAAAGCAGCTTTATCTTATTTGGCACTAAAATGAAAATTTCCCGTTTTCTAATGGTGGGGGGTGGGGGGGGGGGGGGACTTAAGTCCACTGAGCCCTTCTTACAAGCCTGAGCATAACATTTCTACTATTGGTGTTTTCATAACATTAACTAGTTAAAAGAGCTTCTAACATACCCACAATTAAATCACGTAATTGTTTATATAATTACAGGGTGTCGCCCGTTTTTCGAAAAAGAAATTTCAAGACTTTTTCGGGATCGTTTCATGCCACATCAGAAATTGATTCCATCAGATATACATAGATATCCGGTATCCTCTGAATAACATATACATACTGGATACCCAACTCCGATGCTTGAAAATTGTAAATTCCATACCATTTTAAGCATCCCACAGCTTCCAAATGCATAAGTAAGTTTGTAATAGGCCTTTTTATCAATAAAATGTCTGTTGTAAAATAACTGTATTATTATTTATAAGCTGTAATACGCATTAAAAATGTCAAAATATAAAATAAAATGTTCTTATAAATGCCCATTTATAAATGTCCTGCCCCGTGCATTTGCACAGCCCACATCACTAGCTCTTGATAATAGATTACAGTGAAACCTTTCTATGCAGGAACAGAATTTCCCTACATTAATTTAATGCTTACTTGACTTCCATTAAGCGGCAACACTTAAAAAGTCCCCTTCTCGAAACGAACACATTTTCTAACAAAAAAAAACTTATGTTAAGTTTTATTATTTCTAGATCATTCAATAGCTAGAATCAGTAAAAAGTGGTACTTTAATGTTTGTGTAATTTTCTACTCCCGTGGAATATGTACCTCTCCAATTCAGATGTCGTTTTTTCCAGAAATTTCTCGAGAAAGTTAGCTTTCCCAACACATGTGCGTGGAGTAACTCCTTCTGGGCAAAAACACATTAACCCAAACAAACAGCCCTGCCACATGGGATACGGATAGAATGATAGCCCTGTTTTTTATCGACCAACCCTGGAGTGTGTCGTTCTTACCCCATTTCCTAGAACACCTCCCTCTGTCTCAGAGCCTTTATTAACGTGTTTCACCTTTGAATACAATTAAGAAACTGAGCAACTGTTGATGATACGCTGAAAGCGCAAATGATGTTGATAGAGTGGTGGAAACATGGGCCTTTTCTTTCAGTAGAGAATTCATTTTGATAAGCAACAAATTATACTAAAAGAAAATTTTTTCAACGCTCTATAAATTGCATCTAACAAAAGAGTGATTCTTTACTAATGAAGATAGGGTAAAGCCATTGGAATTAAGATTATCAGATTTTGCAGTGAACTACGGCTGGTTTGAAACAATATTGTTTTCAAAACACTTTGTGGAGAAAGTGATGACATGGATGTAAGCTTATGCCAGGACTGGAATATGTGCATGAGGTGGGTCGGGGTGTCATTTCGCAGGTTATGATGATAAAGGTATAATCTTGATGAATATGGAATTTTTTTTGTGCTTTACTCAACGGAACCTGTAACAGAAAAGTTGGAGGATGCAAAAAAGAGGGAGGAGGATCAAAAGAACGCTTAACTTAAGTTTGTCGGGTGAATGCGTTAGGCGAGGAAAAAAACTTTTGTGATTGCAAAATTTTTTAATTATTATTTATTTTGGACACTTCTGCACATGTTTAACGTTATTATTGAATTTTTCAAGCTACCTCCACTGAGCAACCACCTCCCTGAACAGGGCTGCCGGATTTTAGTCGAGCCAAAAAAAGCCAGCCGTTTTTTTTTTTTTTTTGGTTTAAACCACTAAAAAAGGCTGGATTTTATAAAAAAAATTTTTTACATTTTTTTCTGAAAAAGTATTAAATAAAAAATTATATTTATATCATTTATACAATTAGGGACTGTTCTTGTTACTCTCTCCCCTCCCCTTGTCAAACTTTAATAAGAAAATGAAGCACACAAACACGAAAATGGTAATCAGTATTGTAAAATACATTCAGGTTGTGTAACAAAATAATTCTGAATCTAATTTTAAATAAACTCCATTAAAAGAAGGATTTGAGCTTCCTTTCACACAAATTGACATAATATAGGTGCAAATTGTAAATAGTCTAATTGAAAAAGGCCAATAAAGACCAGCCTTTTTTAAAAAAAGACTGGTCTTCTATATATATAAAATGAACTTTTGACGTTGTGGCTGCGCGCTCTACAGCAAAATCTACGCAACGTACGATTACAAAAATTTGCACAAAATTCTATTATAGCCTGACGCTTTGCAAGATGAAGCCGTTTTTTAAAAATTCCACCTAATATTTTTAAATTTAATAATTAAACTGTTAATCTTCCAGTATTTTCTTCACTCCCTTCGAGTTGTTCGAAGAATTGAAGTGAAATGAATTAGAAGTCCCGCCGTTGAATGTAAACATTGTTTGAGCCATGAGGCGAGGGCGAGTGCCCTGCATGTAACGAAAATCAATGTTTTAACTGACCCATTTTTGAAAAGTATTTTGAGATTTGATTAATTATTTTAATGAAATTTATTTTTTAATGATGAATAGTACAATCCATTAAAAATTGCAGTTACCAAAGGTTTCCATCAGTAGCAAATAATGTTTACTGCACCCATGCAGTCCATGGGTGATTCTGATCTGAAATTCGGGTGAATAACGGTTTTTCGAAAAAATTTTAATGTATTAATCTTAAGATTTCTTTTACAATTAATATCTGCTTTTCTTTCTACCTTCAGACAGGCAAAATAGTTTGTACTATTTTTAAAAAATTTCAATACAATTTTTTCCAGAAAAAAAAAGCTTCAAAGCTTTTGGAACTGACTTTTCATTTAATTACTTGAAGAATTATTTTTGAGCTTATATATATATGTATGTGTACTGTTGTGTTGAGAGGGGAGGGGATTATTAACCTATATACTTTGTTTTAAATTGATGGTGCATACTTTTTCCCAAATTTTTGTCTGAAGTTCCGATTTTTTTTTTTTGCTTAGAATCACCCATGGTTTACTGGAGAGACGAAAAATTTCTTTTTGAGAGGTGATTTTCTTTCTTAGAATGGTTGTTGGGCCTACTTAAACTATATATCGATTTCAACTGTTATTATTCAATTAAGTGACTCGCCCAACCAGTTTAATTCAACTAGGCTAAAAAATTTAATATATTAACAGATTATCGAACTTATTAGTATCATAGTATCTATTCATAAAAATAATATTCATTAAATACAAAAAGCAATTAGCAAACAACTTTCACTCGATTGATGAAGAATTTAATTTTCCTTTTGAACATGTTGACACATTGCTTCAGTGATGAATTTATAGGGACGGAGGGTTGCAACCTCCCATGATACACACATTCAAAATAAAATAAGTACATTGTTTTTGAATAAAGAATTTTAAAAATAGTTGAGGCATTATGTAAATTTGTAATGTTTGCTTAATGTTTTGTGATTACTTAAATATTCATTATTATTTCCAAATATACTCACACACTTGAATAAATGTGCAGCGTTCACATAATTTTTAAGACTTCGCCTTTCATCATTTGTATTCAAAAAGTATAACTTTACAACAATTTCAAGAATTCATCATTCATTGTTATTCTAGCATATTATATGTGAAAAGTTTTCATATATAAAGTAAAACCCGATGTAACATCCCACCAATCTACGTTTTACCTGCATTTTACGTTTTTTTCATCAGGTCCCAGTTTTTCTGTAATCCTAATTGATGTTAAAATATCCCGAATTCTAAGTTTGTTTCACATGTTTTATGTTTTCCCTTGAAAATGAAAAAAGAAAAAAGTGTTCTAAAATTAGCCATATTTTTCCTTTTGTGCTTTTTTTAAAGCTTTATGCATATTGTTAAAAGTTAATTATTACTCTCTCACAAAATAAATTACAATCAAGGATTGTTTTTGTTTTCAAGAGTTTTTAAAAAGGAGCTATTCAAGTTTATCTAGGTTGCGAGAAAGTTCGTTTGCTTCCAGTATTGAACTGGAGAAGTTCGTTCTTTTTAACATTTTATAAACCAACTTCTTTTTTTTTGCTTAGAATCACCCAGGGTTTAGTGGAGAGGTGAAAAATTTGATTTTCTTTTTTAGAACGCTGCTGGGTCTACTTATACAATATATATTGATTTCAACTGTTATTATGCAATTAAGTGACTCGCCCAAACAGTTTAATTCAACTGGGCAAAAAATTTAAGCTGTTAACAGATTATTAAACTTATTAGTAACATAGTATCTATTCATAAAAATAATATTCATTAACTACAAAAAATAAGTACTACTCAACAACTTTCACTCAATCGATGAAGAATTTTATTTCCTTTTGAACATGTTGACGGGGCATTGCTTCAGTGACGAATTTATAGGGGCGGTTGGTTGCAACTTTCCATGATATACATGTTCAAAATAAAATAAGAATGTTGTTTTTAAATAAAGAATTTAAAAAAAACTTCAGGCATTTTAATTATGTAAATTTGTAATGTTTGCTTAATATTTTGTGATTACTTAAATATTCATTATTATTTCTAAATATACTCACTCACTTAAATAAAGGTGCATTGTCACATAATTTTTAAGAATTCGCCATTCATAATTTATTGTTATTCTATCATATTATATGAGAAAAGTTTTCATATCTACAGTGAAACCCCGATTTAACATCCCACCAATCTAAGTTTTCCCGCATGTTACGTTTTTATTATCAGGTCCCAGTTTTTCTGTATCCTAATTCATGTTAAAATATCCCAGATTCTAAGTTTATTATTTATCAAATTCCCCGTATTTTATGTTTTCCCTCGAAAATGAAAAAAGAAAAAAGTGTTCTAAAATTAGCCATATTTTTCCTTTTGTGCTTTTTTTTTAAAGCTTTATGCATATTGCTAAAGGTTAATTATTACTCTCTCACAAAACAAATTATGATCAAGGATTGTTTTTGTTTTCGAGAATTTTCAAAAAGGGTCTATTCGAGTTTATCAAGGCATGAGAAAGTTTGTTTCCAGTATTGAACTAGAGAAGTTTGTTCTTTTTGCCATTTTATAAACCAACAAAGCTCTAACACTTTGAGTCTAAAAAATATTTTGTTAGCAGTCACTATTATGTGCTACACTGTACTCTTATTGGACAGAACAGCTTACTTATAGTGGACATTTTACAAATATTGGAAAGCTATTTTCTTTCCCATAAGGGCTAGGGAAAACGCTTACTATGTATTTCAATCTTGAAGATGCAGCATTCACTTTGAACTCCATGGCTAAAAAACAATCCACTGCTATGGATTATTTCCAAACTAAATGCTCGGATTCGTAATTAAATGCGTTAAAATGGTATATAATTTTCTTTTCGAAAATATAGATATTATACTTTTTAAAAGAGTTCAAATCTGTCATTCATCATTTGTTACATAAAAGGATAATGTTAACGACAATTTCAAGAATTCATAATTTGTAACAATTAAATTGCTACAGTTCCATTGAAAATGCCTCGCCCACCTATAAGGAGGTGATGTTTACAGAGTCGAAATCAGAGCCAGTGAGAAAACTTTCACCACTGAATTAGCCGAGAGACACCACTAGAAAAACAAATGCAACTTGAGTGTAGGAGAATCTTTTCAGGAAAAAAACGTATGTTTGAGTCAGAACATCACCCCGATTACCATTTTTGTGGCATTGAATGCTGTAAAAAAAGCAATATTCCGCGTTCTGCTCATAACTAAGAATCCTATCCATCCCATTCACATTAGGAACTGTAGGTAGGATTCCGCGATAAGAATTACATTTTCCTTGCATTTTTAGCGTATTTAGTAACACTCTTTTTCAGCTTTGAACCATAAAATTTCCCTTTTCAGCATTCACATGCACTTTCGAATTTGCTTTTGTCAAGATATGTCTCTTAAGCGATTTATATCAGAAATTGGCGTGATACTCCAAAAGCAAATTTGAAAAAACAAGCTGGCAATTTCAAAGAATTACATCAAATCTTCATCCTCACTGCACAGAAAAAGTGCATAATGCACTAAGAGCAATTTAAAATGTCTTACATTTTCAAGAATTACTCAAAATCTTAATCTCTGTAGCATAGAAAATGTGGGTGACACAAAAATCAATTTACAAATGAATATTCTACATTTTTAAGAACCACATAAAATTTTCATCTTTGCTGCATGGAAAATCTATAACGACTGAAATCAATTTACAACTAAAAGTCGCACATTTTCAAGAATTACACAGTGTGGAAGCACAACCAGGAAATCGGGGAAATTTATGTTCTGGAAAATATCGGGATATTTAAAGTTTTCTGAAATATCAGGGCAAATTATAGTTTTCAATATCCAAACCGGCAAGCGTCTTGAGTTTTGTTTGCGGAATTTCCTTTCGTTGCACGTGTTCAGAATATGGGGCTATTCTGTTATCAAACGGGGAATGAAGAGTGTCTGTGGGAAAATTTTTAGTTTTAGAAGGTGGGCATATATAATGTGGTATCTTACAAGCAGGATATTCCATTATCCGCTACCAAAGAAATGTCTATTTGTCCACTGCTCTTTATTCCATCAGTGGCGTAGCTGAATGGGGGCGATCCGCCCCGTTTGTCACCCATCTAGGGGTGACACCCAGCCACGACGGAGAAAAAGAATGAACCTTTAAAAGCTTCATAGAATAAAAAATACTTAAAAATGAGAGAAAAAAATATCCAATTTAACTTCTATTTTGATCTGAGCAAAGTGTTTCCTTTACAAAATATATTCACAATGTTTTTTAACCGCTAATCATAACCATTGCCCTCAAGAAATACTTTAAATATTTGATGCAAATGATGTTCTTCTCTTTCAATGCTGCAATTTAAAAAAAAAAAAAAATCATTATATTTCATTAAAACGCATACTTCAGTGCTTACATTATTATTATTTTTTGGATGGAGAGAGCGTAATCTTTTCCATGGGGTGACACTATTACTACCCGCGCCGGGTGTCACCCATACCAGCTACGCCATTGTTTTTTTTTATACTTCATCAAATTGATTACATATATATAGTCCAGCATCTCTTTGCCGCAGCTTTAGCTTTTCTTGAATAGGCTAAGGATGATCAGTAACTGTTAGATTTTTCAGACAATCTTTACTAAACTTTGTCTGATCAATTTATCAATTCCACATTTTCTGATCAATTTATCAATCTCCCCAGATTACTTTAATTTGTGACAATTAAAATTTCATATTTTGAAGTAAGTTCATTTCTCCTATTTGATTTCAAAATGTATGTTTATGTGTAAAGCTAATAATACACTTTATTTTTTACTTTTTGTATCACAATTTACTCTTTTGATTGGTTTAAATAAACCTTTATGAAATAATATTTATATTTTAAAATTCAGCCTCAGAAAGAATGTACTGCTATCTATCAGAGTAAAAAAAAATTATGTAATAGATTTGATGATGTGATAAAGATAAACATGCCACAGGATATAAATATAGATCAATAAATATAGGTTATTAGTGATAGATTGAAATAATTTTATACCTAAGTCAAGGTAGGTATACATTTATGGAAAAAGACATACTGAAATAAGTTTTTTATCAGCTCAAAACTGACTTAAAAGGTCGCCTTCGGCATTTTGCTTGAGAAAAAAAAAAACATGTTGCGCCGCAGGCGCTGCTATTTTAGCCCTTTGCACGGGCAACGCCGTTGCGGGTACCGCTAGTTTTTAATAAATGTCGGTCAGTCTGGTCTATTTTTTTAAAAAGCCGGTTTTTTTGCAGCCATCCCTGAACGACCACTTTTTGACCGAACGAAAAGTGGGCGCTTTAGAGAGGTTTCACTACCTTATTTTAAAACTTGGAAACAACTAAGAATTAAATTTTATCAATGCATGCCAGTTTCCAAAGATGAACGAAAATCATACAAGTTATATAGAAAATAATAAAACAGAAAAATTAGATTAATTATTGATATGGTTAATCTATAATTTCTTAACAGGGGATGGTATTAAATTTCTTAAAGCAAATATGAAACAGGAGCCATACGTTGGCCGCGTAGAGCGGATATAAAGCAGGTCAACAAATAAAATGGGAAAACGTTTAAAGAACACATTTAAAATAAAAACATACCTCTTTCAGCTGCTGCTGAAGGAGCTGAAACTTCAAAAGTGAAAGGCTTATTTGCACCTGATAAATTACCAAACTGCACGTTCTTCAAGCCAAAAGAAAATGGGGAAGAACCCTTCTTATCCTCTGATGATTCTGATTTACAGTCATTGTTAAGAGAGGCTGCTTCAACTTTACAACTACTAGTAGGTCCAGTTGAGCCAGAAGACGTAGCAGTTGGGATTGTCTTTTGCCCAAAACTGAATGTTGATGTATTTGTGGTGTTGGAAGAAAAATTTGCTCCATAATCTGTTTCATCCTTGTTAAAGTTTGTAAGAGTGAATGATGAACTACCTATTACAAACAAAACAAGGAAAAAATTTTTTAATAGCACAGAAAAATATTTAGCATTCTTTATGTAATAATAAAGCTGTTATAAAGTAAATGAAATACATAATCTAACTTGTACACTCACACACACATACATACAAGAAAGTTGAAAAGACAAATTTCAAAAAACAGATTCACTAACATTCTTACATCTTTTATTTGAACTATCTCATCAAGCCTTCATTTACTGATTGCTAGGACTTTTGAACCCCATCATTTTTTTTTTTTTTTTGCTTTTAAATGTTTTTAAAGCAAGAGGGACTTTGAAGTTCAATACTGCAACTCATTAAAACAAAGAAGAGCATCACAAGCTAATTTCACTTTGAAAACTTGCTCGAGACAAAGAGTTGAGATGATACAAAACCAAGATGGATAGAAACTTATAGATTATATTTAACTCATAAAAAATTTAATAACATTATTTTGAAGCAAAAATTACAACAAAAAAAAACTGTTTTTCAGACTGACTTTCAAGTAGATTTTGCACGAGTTGAATGATTTGTGTGCAAATGTTGCCATTCACTGCTTTATATATTTTCAGGGATCGATCCAGCATTTTTTAACAGGGTCCGTTTTTTGTGAATTTTACAGGGATATTTTTGAAAAACCAAATAATTTTGTGAGAATTGAAAATTTAAACATTTAGTGATGAAAAATTTTATTACTATTTGCTGCTTTTACACTCAATAATGGCGAGATAATTACGATTTGGAAGCTTGGAATTTTGAGAAGGGTCTGTTTTGATCGATTTGAATTTTGTGAAGGGTCCATTTTGATTAATTGGAATTTTGTGAACGGTCCGAATGTATTCTGGAGCGACCCCCAGATTTGATAAATAAATTGCAATATATTCCAAGAAACTTTGCTTTATTTTAACTGGTTTGAACAAAAACTAAAATCCCCCCAAACTGAAGTTGCCTTTAACTATAGTCTGTGCAATTAAAATAGGCGCATCAAGGTTGCATTTCCTGCTTCTTTGGCAGCTGTGAGAAAAATGACAGCTCCAGGCTTTTTTTTTTTTTTTGCACTGCAGTGAAGGCAATTGCATTACTACACCTCCGATTCAAAATATTAGAATAATTTGTAAAAAGTAATAAGAAAGAATTTATTTTCCATTTATTTATTTTTGATACTAAGTAAATGCATTTAAATTGCTCATAAATTATATCTGGAATGTTTAGATAAGATTTTAAATATAAAATATAATAAATAAGGAAAACAATAGCTTTCTGGAACACATCAAAATATTAGATAAAACTTAGATTAGTTCAAAATATTAGAATACTTTATCTGACACAATCTATTTTTGCCATCTATTGAGAAATAAATCTCATTTGAGTCTGTCTATTATTATAACTAAAACAACAAACTTAGCTATCATGTTCGCCAAACTAACGAGAGGGAAAAAAGTTTCTAGCACGGAAACCATGGCGACCTGAAGGGAAAAAAGTGATTTTAACTACACAAACTATAGATGCTTCTCTACTTTTGAAATTATCAGAAAAAAGGGGTTTATGACATTGTTTTATGGATACTCTAATTTTCTTAATTCAAGTGCGTTCATGTTGGGAAAAAAATGGGCCGGCATTGCTAAATATGCTTTTTTCATGATTGGTTCCACGTTTTGTGCAAGTATAAGTGGTGCCCATAAGGCAACAAAATATTCTGTGCCCCTTATATGTATTTTATAGAGTGTAGGAACTAAAAAATTGTCACTAAATATATACATATGAATTTAAATAATTAAATATCTACAGGAAAGATTAATTCTTTTTATTTATTGTAGAAGTGTAATATGTAATAAATAAATTAGTTGTTAGCAACTGCCGCCCTTAAGGGTATTGCGCCTCGAGGCAACTGCCTCACATCCGCCTTGATTGGTTCGCAGTGTTAGGCATCAATTGTCTAGGCAAATGAATGCTTTAAATGTAGATGCAATGCAAGCAAAATAACAACGCATCATTTCGGCATTCAAGTAACCGAATTTCGGTCGATAGGCTTCATTTCCCCTTTCACAAGAAAAAAAAAGGGTGAAATTTTTTCCCGATTACACTATTGTTTTTTCTTTTCTTCTTTTTTTTAAATTCCTTATCTCTGCCATATAAACATTGTAGGAAACAATCCTAATCTTGATTTTTTTTTTTTTGTTCATAGCTTTCATTTCACACTTACATATCAGCAGATCGGCCATTTCCCCTTGAACTTATAAAATCAGACATAAGTGTGTCGCCATTTTGAAAATGGTGTGAAAGCTTTAAAAAAAGTTTTGAAAAGAATGAAAATAAAATGTACTGAACAAAACTAGAACTGGAAATATACATTTTTTATACTTGTATTTGAAAATGGTTCGTATTTGTGATCGCGGTTTTTGTAAAAGGTTCGTTTCTGTGAGGGAGATTTTTGTTATCTGTTGCTTCTGTGATGGGACAATTAAAATTTTGCATTTATATCTTTTGGGCTCTATGACATTAAACATGAAAAACTATATTGCAAAAATTCATATTCCCTTAATTTACCATGCCAAGGAAGCAAGTTTTTTCATTTTCCAATTTGAAAGTCATTTTTTTTTTGAAGACTTGATAGTTTTAACAAAATATTATGTTTTCTTCACTGAAAATAAGACGTTAGGAATTGTAGTGCGCTGATGCACCATTCACCCCCCCCCCCCCCACTTTGCACTTTTGCTTTATGACACATAGGTGGCCACCAAGTAAATCAAGTTTAGTGGCCACTGGCCACTGCCGAAATTTCTGAGTCTTGACCTTTACCTGTCAGCATGTCACTGAATTGCCTGTTGCATGCAACCTAATGGCAAGTGAGCATAGGTTCATCATTTCTGCCCTATACATATTTTGACAATGAAATAATGAAGAATTTTCAAAAAGAAAGCAATGTTAAGTTCAAATTTCAACATATCATGCATATTTTATGCAATATCATTAATAATAACCTTATATTCTATAACATATCGAATTTACATTTTTAGTAATACAGAGGAAGTGAAGATTACCTTTGGTTGAATTATTCGACTTCTGTTGAGAAATATGTTCAGCAGGACTTTTGAAATCTGAACCCTCTTTTTCTGAAGTAGATTCTTTTCTATTAAAAGGATATGTCAGATTGAGAGTGTCCAGATGCTTTTTATAATCATTAAAAACTGGTGTAAAGTCGCAACAAGCATTTTTGGAAAAATGAAGTTCCATCCATTTTAAAACACTTTCATTAAGACTTTGTAATTGTCGGAAGTATTCTATGCTTCTAGATGCCTTTCCTTTACTAGCGGATGGTTGGTTAGCATCGAAGCCGGACCCAGTTTTTTGTTCAAATGTTGAAGGCGGCTTCACTCCGACCTTTCCTGCCGAGTTTGATTTTATATCTAAAGATTTATTATCAAGCACCGATTTTGTAAACAGGGAAGAATTTGTGCTCTCTTCTGTTTTTTGTGGCTCTCCATTCTCTTTCTTCGGCATGAGATTGGATTCTGATGATAACTTATTAGTAAAGATGTCACTGTTGTTTTTCTTGAGAAAGGGAGAAGTGTTTGCAGAAGCTGTTGAAGAGAAGCCGCTAAACAGAGCAAATGGACTACTTCCAGTAGAGGAGTTATTCTGTAAAATAGAACACAATGAAATATTTTAAGGATAATTAAAATGAAATGCGTTTTTGAGAGATCTGAGAAATCTGGGCAGGAATACTGCTATCTCGCCTTGAATTTTAGCCCCTGTTAAATGAATAAGTTAGATGTAGTTCAAAAGTTATTATTTAGAACTTCCTGGTGTAAAGATGACGTTCTGTTCATTTTGAAAAAGCCCCCTATGTATATACAAACACATAAACAAACCTCAGTATCTGGATGACATGTAAAGTTTTCAAATGCTCTAAATTAGGGCATACTTTTAACAAAAAATTACCGACTTCATTGTTAGCAATTCAAAGTTAAAAATAATAATAAAAAATTTTCAGAGTGCAACTAAAGACAGAGGAATTCCGGAATTAAAACTCCCAAAAGTACCGGCATTTTTGTGCATAATGTAATTCAATCACTCCTGTAATTATAATGAGCTATTTCTGAGTAATGGCACTATCATCATCATTCATCTTTATTTCTCCCCACCCTTACAAATCAAAACATTTTTAAACACAATATGTTTTGGCATACTATACAGGGCCAAATTTCTAAATAAACAGAGCACACCTAGGGTGGGTAGTAAAGTTGATTTTATTTATTTATTTTATTTTTTTTTTTGCTCTAAAAATGTCAACATTTAATAACTTGCTCTAGACTAGAAATGATTCCTGTCGCACAATAAGTGAATACCAAAAAGAACTAATTGAACTAGTTCATTTTGTTGACATAAAACTTCCATCCGTAGTACTAAGCACCAATTTTTAGTATTGTTATGGCCACCGAGATAAATCCCTGTTTGTTGTAAATTGCTACCAAGTCAAATGTAATTTCTGTGAAGTAGGACCAACAATTTACACTTTAAAATTTTTAGCTTTCATCTAGGTGTAGTTTATAGACAGGGTGTCTACCAAGTTTCACGAAGTCAATTTGGTGATGTAGTAGTCATTCCATTTCAAATCAGGCAGGCAGGTCTGAAACTTGTCACATGACCCTCACAGATTTTTTTGAAAAAATTACAGTAGTTACTAAGGGACATATAAAATATCCTAAAAGGATTTTGCAAAAAAAAATTTATTTCTCTAGTTACGGATGTTTAATATTTGGCAAAACACTCGCTTTTAAAATGGCCACTGTTTCAAAAGTTTTTAACCGATTCGAATAATTTTTTTTTTCTATAAATAATGAAGGGATGGTATTTTATTTAGACACTAATTTTAAAAATTTAGTTGGCTTCATTGATAAAGAAAAAAAAGTGTTTCTGAAGTGAAAAAATAGTGTTTGTTCCGACTTCATGATTCTTTTTTCTTATGAAAGAAATTTATTTTTGACAAAACAGAGGTGGCGATCTAAAGTGCTGTTATGGAAGTTTTGTATCAAATTTTATTGTAAGCATGAGATGCATATCCTCTCAGAATTTAAATTTTGAAATTTGAAAATGTTCAAAAATTATGATTTTTGAAGTGTGATTATTCAAAAAAGCCATTTTTTAAAAATCTGAAAATCTGCTCATTTGTTGCCCTTAAAGTGCTTAATGAGCTGCTATCAATTATATTGTGTATTTCTGCCCCAGATATTTTATATGATTTTTCAAAAATGGCCTTTTGTGCGTTTCTCAAAAAAGCCAGAAATTCAAATTCATTCTTATTTAATCACTTTAATATATAATATTTAATCAATATTTATTAAGAAATACACTGCATTGTTACACAATTACTACAGATAAATTGTACTTAACCTTCTTAGAACTTAAATAGCTCCTAACACAAAGCGTAGCTACTGTGATTTAACGCATGTTATTCTGTTCAATCCAATTACTAGTTTCAAACTCACACGCTTTATATCAAATACCAAGCAACAGCAAATGTAAAATTTATTGTAGGAATACAATCAAAACATTATTGGCTATCCTACAATACTGCTAAATAGTAAAAATTACCAAAATAGTAATGCTTACATGGGACGCACGAGCAAACAAGAAGTGGAAAACAGTTAGAAAACCAACAGCCTCTTAAACAAATATAACTCATTGCATGATTTCTAAATAGGAAAATTTATTGAAAGTGGGAATGAGAATTATTGAGTGGGGCAAATTAAGAATGTATCACCGATGATTTAGGGACACTATCGAATAATTTGCACACAGATAATCTAGAACAAATATTTCAATAGCCAGAATATAATACCACAAGAAATATAACACCATCTGAACCCTCCTAGTCTTTGCATTTTTTTTGGTAATAACGAGTAGGAGATGATTCAAGGATTTGATTCTACTTATTTTGCTTTAAGTACATAATTTCACATGCGTTTAAAACTATGTATATCAGTGCTGTAACATATTTGATGTAAAGTGTGCGAGTTTAAAACTAGTAATTGGATTGAACACAATAACATGCATTATATCACCTTAGCTACGCTTTGTGCTAGGAGCTATTTAAGTTCTAAGAAGGTTAAGTACAATTTATATGTAGTAATTGCGTAACAATGCAGTATATTTCTTAATAAATATAGGTTAAATATTATATTAAAGTGATTAAATAAGAACAAATGTAAATTTCTGGGTTTTTTGAGAAATGCACAAAAGGCCATTTTTGAAAAATCATATAAAATATCTGGGGCAAAAATACATAATATAATTGATAGCATCTCATTAAGCACTTTAAGGGCAACAAATGAGCAGATTTTCAGATTTTTAAAAAACGGCTTTTTCGAGTAATCACACTTCAAAAATCGTAATTTTTGAACATTTTCAAATTTCAAAATTTAAATTCTGAGAGGATATGCATCTTATGCTTACAATAAAATTTGATACAAAACTTCCATAACAGCACTTTAGATTGCCACCTGTTTTGTCAAAAATAAATTTCTTTCATAAGAAAAAAAAATCATGAAGTCGGAACAAACACTATTTTTTCACTTCAGAAACACTCTTTTTTCTTTATCAATGAAGCCAACTAAATTTTTAAAATTAGTGTCTAAATAAAATACCATCCCTTCATTATTTATAGAAAAAAAAATTATTCAAATCGGTTAAAAAATTTTGAAACAGTGGCCATTTTAAAAGTGAGCGTTTTGCTGATTTTCTGAAAACGGCCAACTTTGTCCCAAATTTCAAACGTCTGTAACTAGAGCAGGGATGCACAAACTTTTTTGGGTGAAGGGCCAAAAAATTAGAAAGTATAAGGTTGGGGGCCAAAGAAACGTAACGTTTCATTCATAAAAATACAGGGTGTATTTCAGTTTTTATTTAGAGATAATATGTACAAATTACATGTATTAATAATTACTGTACTCAGGAACAGATTATTAAATAAAAGTTTTTAAAAAATAATGTAAATGAATTTAAACAAAATGAGGTATAATGTTTCTAAACAATTAATTGCACAACATTTATATGTATCAATCAAGTGATTGGTCAAATATCAAAAAAGAGGAATACTAAAATGTTTTACAAAAATGTGTGCAAATTATGAAAATGAAACAAATGGAAAATAAAAAGGTAATTTAAACTTAGAAAAAACACAGCATTATTCTCTAAATTTTAACTTTCTTTATAATTTTAATTTTCTTTGACATTTCATAATGTAAAATTTAAAATATATATTAAGAGTTAAAATGAGAAATTAATTAAAAGTGCGAATATAAATACAGAAGAAATAAACACATATATTAAATAGCAAAATCCAAATGCTGTGAGTCTGTACATCATGTTAAACCCTTGCGATTCAGAATTACTATTATTCAATTTGGCTGATAGAATTGTTTTTTTAACTAACCATTTACAAAATCTTATTAGTTAAATTGGCAATATTAAATTTATACATTGCTACATCGGCAATAAAAAAATTTAAACTGATTCCTTTATCAAAAATCAACATATCATTATTTTGTTCCATGGCATATAATTAAATTTTAATCCTTTAATCAGTAGTTTTCCTACAGATTAGAAATTGATCTTTGTGAATTAATGTAAAAAATTGCTATTTATTTATTCATTTCCTAAATACATATCAACAATAAAATTTTCCTTAATATACATCAACAATAAAATTTTTAAATTTTGATTATAAATTACTTTATAAAGTAAAATAATTATTCATATTGATATTATTAATTCTGAAAATTAATGTTTAATTAATAATTTTTTATTCATTCATTACTACTAGTCAATTTAGCTAGTAGAATTGTTTTTTTAACTAACCATTTACAAAATCTTATTAGTTAAATTGGCATAGTAATACAGTACAGAACCTCTTATCCGGGAACCAGAAAACCGGGAATTTTTGCGTGAATTTCCCGCCATTTTTGAAAAAATTGCGTTTTTTCGCCCATTCAGTAAAAATACGAATTTTTTTAAATGCCTTTAAAAATATGCATTTTTCCGTTACAAGTAACATATTCAGTGTTTATAAGTCGAACGATTTAGTCTAAAAACAATGTTTTTTTAGTGGAGAGGGGCGTCAACTTACTTGCAGATGAAAATTAGAAGAAAAAAAAAATCTCCAACGATACTTGAGAAACATCAGACCTTTCTCTATTTTATTTCAATAATTAAACATGAAAGAAATAAGTAATTTGATTGTTATACATTTATTTAATTCTCACGTCAGTATTCGAAGTCTAATTGCAACAAAAGTCGGAGTAACGAACGTTCGGAAAATTTCTAATACGGCAGATTCGCGAATTTTCCGCAATAGCTGATCGTGTGAAAATTAAACCTCGTTTATTTTTGTTTTATATATTTTTTTATTTATTTAAGAGCTGAAATAAGGTAATATGAATTTAAAATTGATATCAAGACAGCAAAAATTGCAACTGTGAAAATGAATTCTTTATTAAAATCGAGTTCGCAAAAGCGAAGTTGCTTTACACAAGTATGAAATTTGCGAGTTTCTGCATGTAAACATGCTTCTTACATTTCGTTTTCCTCCTTTTTGAAATCATTTATTACTGTAAAAATGATTGATGATCAGATTTTAAATTTGATAAACAAGATGTCCGATTCGGAAAGCATCCAAATGGTGCTACACCCGAACGATGAAAAAAAGCAAGATATCGATGAAGACGAAAATAATGACATTTTGCCTGCTATGTCTAACGATCGTTGCTTTGAATTAACTAAAGAAATCATAGCAGGAATGAGACAAAATTCTTTTATAGACGAAATAACGCATAATGGCTGTTCGAAAAATTCAGCAATCGAATTTTCTACCATTTCCCGAAAAGCTATTGTTCTGAAACTTTACATATAGCTCAGAACCATATGACAATTCAATATTCTACCACTTTTATCATGATTTGATTAGTTTCTGAAGTATTTCCAATACTATAAAATTAAATATGGGGATTAGTTCCGAAAATTGCAACCAAAATTCAGTAGCGGCGTTGCGATCGTATTTTTTTACTGCGATTTTTCGTAAGCTTTTTTTTTAATTATTTTTTCTTTCGTATTTTTTAAATTTTATTATAATTATTTTTTTTATCAACTGTATTAACGGGCCAATTCAAAACGCTCGGCGGGCCAATTTTGGCCCGCGGGCCATAGTTTGTGCATCCCTGAACTAGAGAAATAAATTTTTTTGCAAAATCCTTTTGGAATATTTTATAAGTCCATTAGTTGTAACTACTGTAATTTTTTCAAAAAAAATCGGTGAGGGTCATGTGACACCCTCTGCCTGATCTGAAATGGCTCAGTGTATTTTCATAAAACCTGTTTTTAAAAACTTTTATTTTTAATCATTATTATAAAATAAAATGAAAAATTAATGCTGAATTTCTTAATACAAATTATGTAATTTTAAGTTTTTAAATTTTTTTATTACTTTAAAAATTAATATCAGTGCACAGAACAAGAGAAATTGCGAGAGAGCGCAGCAAAATGACATCCGTGCAAGCCCTTTACTACAGAAGTTGAAACTTGAGAAAGATTAAATATAATGGTAAACGCAAAGTTGTTGATTTCCCAGAGGAAGAATCCGATAGCAAACAAAAACTAGGAAGTTTTATCGAAGTCAATCCAACTGGATTTTGAAATGCGTAAAAAATCGGTATTGACCCTTGAAAGTGCAAAAAACAGACTAAACGTGCAAATTTTATTTGTGAGTTGTAACATTTGGCAGTCATATACGTAGGCTACGTAAAAAAAAAATCATAGCCAAGAAAATATAAGAAAGAAAAACTTCCAAAATTCCGAATTTTTGCGAAAAAGAAATTTTCAATTTCCATTTCACCGAAAATACTGAAAAATCACACGTCTGATAATACGAAAGTGTGAAATAATTTAAAATCAAGGCTATATCAACCCATGTACCGCATTAATCAACACCACTTTCAGTTCTAAAAATAGCTGTGCCGCTAATTGTGACGATCATTGGGCCAAGAAAAAAAAAACATTCAGTGGCGTTGATTTTTTTCGTGACCGGTTATCCAGTTTTGTTACTTTTTGGGGACTTCCGTGACCGATAGACTCCCTGATAGAAAATAGTCCCAAACAGATAAGTAAGCAATTTTTAACGACAGTACAAAATAATTAATGTTGCATAAATTCACCAGTTAGGTAGATAAATGTTTTGGAAAAACATACGATACACCCACTAATGTAATAGCATTATAAAAGAAATTGAATGGGTACAAAACTTCTTACACTTCCTAGACTTCTTTTTGCTTTGGCAAAGACACGATTTTTCAGTTCATTGGCAGGGAGAGTTTTGAAAGTTCCTGGATCCTCTGGCTCCCCTTCTTGATCCCAATTGTCATGATTTAGTTCAGAAGTTGCCGATCGTTTAGCCATCGAGAACAAAAGATTCTATTTCTATTGAAACTATAAGCAGATAAAAATGTTTTGAGTACATAGATTAAATTACTTCAATTAGAGTTTTTGTCTTTTTTTTCCAATGAAAAGTAAATATTTCTTTATCAAACATTGAAACATTTTAGGTTTATAATATGAAAATTGAAAATGCAAGTATATTAGCTATATAGTAACAAGTCAGTTGGTAACATGCATATATGTTTATAATTTTGAGAAGTTAAAAAACTCCATGGGGTTTATTTCAAGGTTAGTAAAACAAACTTGGAATTAAACTTATTCAGGTAATGTAGAAAACATATTCAAAACAAATTAATTGTTGATAATACAGTCTCTGAAGTCATGTTTTGAGAAAGGGGAGACCGGGGACAGTGGGATAAATTTTTAATTATTTGAGTGTAATTCTGTAAACTAGATATAATACTAAAAGTATTATTTTTGAAAAACCAAAGTTAATCTGATTAACAAAAAGGAAAAGGGGAAAAAAATGCTGAATTTGTTTGGAGAAAACTAACCACTTTTCTAGAAAGTCAATTTTCAGTCATTTTTACATTATTAGCCATCATATGCGAGGTCTAATGGGACATGATGCGGGGCTGAAAGGAGATACAGAAAACATTAAATTCTGTGACATATAGAAACTTGAGTACACTCAATGAGTTCTGTTTTTCTTCAAACTATTTTCTTTTTACCAGACTTCATTTCAGGTAAATTAAAGAAACTTATGACAGCAGATAGCAATTGATTTCTTTCCAGAATCTTCATTTGCAGGTCAATTTTAGATTTGACAAATGCTTCACCTTGCACAAGCCCATCTTTCAATATATATAATAGGAAAAAACAACAAAATACGTAAAAACATGCATAAATTCAATTTATTTCTGAAAGTCAGGGGGAAGGCAATTGACCCCCTGACCGTCCAAATGACAGGCCTGACCTTGCACTTTTATTTCTTCTGTATGTTCGGTGGTGTGATTCGGATTTTGACATAGCATGCATCTTAGGAATGCCTAATGTCTTCTGTTGAATATCATTTTATGAATAGTGTATTTATATCCTATTTTATTACATGGATCATATTAGTTTTCAATGGTTTACTTCAAGACATCACAAAATTATTCAGAAATGTTTCTAAATAGCACTTAAATGATGTATTTGCTACTTGGTTTTTTTTTTGTTGTTTAAAAATACAAATATACAAAAAATAACATTTACTTTGATGTGGCAGAAGCATAAATTGTGAACTCTGTCCAAATTAAAATGCTTTAGCTGATCTGCTGTGGTTCAAAGTAATGTATTATCACTAATCAGATTCTGTGATACAAAAACTTTCCATTGAAATAATTTATTTATTAAAGTCTTATTGTCCATTAGCCTTTACTCTCTCTTACATGTGGAATAAATGGAGATTATTCATGTGCATTAACACACAAGTATAAAACGAAAAATCATAACAAACTTAGTAGTTAAATGACAATAACTTTAGTATTTAGGTGCTCTTAATTTTATCCCAATTTTCTATAAGAACTATTCCTGAGTTTCATTAAATTTGCCCTGACTTGCATATGAAGTGTTTTTGTACAGTATTGTTCAGAGACATTACTATAAGAAAGAGTGAAGTCGACAAACTGAAGTCTTAATACTTTTGTTAATCTGTATATGTGTTTCACTTCAGAGTTAAATTTGATAGTAATATAACACTTTAATAGGATAAAACAAACACATAAAGTGAGCTATTGCACATAATGAGTGGAATAATGAAATTCCACTAGATGACATGTCAAGTAGAGCTTAACTCTTAAATGCATCGACTGGAATACCAATTTAAAATTCACGTATGTACTGTGCATAAATGAGCTAAATACAACAAAGAAACCATATGGCCTAAAAAGTAACCATAATATTCTAAACATTAAATAAAATTCACACTGAGAAATCTGGCGAGGCGACGTGATTTCCCTAGAAAATGGAAAGAAAAATCTGTAATTTTGAAACATAATAGGCTTAGTAGAAAGTTGATAATTGAAAGAAAAGATGAGAAATGTACTAAAGAGGGCATAGATAAACATAACATTAACGTATCGGAAATATTTTGCTAAAAAACCTTGTATGCATAATTATTAAGGAGAAAAGAACAAATTTTTATTTCACTTAAGAAAACCACCTGCCTACTGGTGTTCGAAAGAGCCGCTATCATTGCGTCACGATAAGAAAAGAGTGCTAAATGAATGATCAGTCATACTATGAAACATTATATAGACTCTACTCAATTTATAAATAGCATAAAGTACGTACCTGAATTTTAAATACTTTAATACCACCACCGGCGGCAATTGTGTTGAACAGTACCGATATCAATGCCGTTCTTTTGGTGATCATGTATTGTGAGGTTCAGGTTGCCATGAATCGTGAAATTGATATCTACTTCTCGCGCCAAATGTCTCTCGACGCATAAATAAAAATCATAGGAATTCTTCAAATGAACCAAATCAATGATGTTTCACCAAAGTAAACTAATTTTCATCATTAGTTTCGCAGTTAAAAACTGAAAGAAAAAGAAATGCTTACAAAATACCTCTTAAACTTTAAGAGCAAAATATGTCTCATAAAGTACGAAGTAATAATTCTGAAATTTTATGGCAATAATGTTCATTTTTTTAAAGTTTACTACGTGGTTTCGGTGAGACTATTTACATTTAATCAAAAAGCTCCAGGGCCTCGATGACTTTAATAAAAAAGAATTGAAGAGGGTTCATTCATTTAAAAGACACAAAAGTTAAATAAAGAATAAAAATCGCAAGTTCGCCAAATGTAGCACGCTTCTTACATGTCTTCAGAGTACTTTTGCTAACAGTCGCCTAGTGATCCCGGGATGAGGGGAAGTAGTTTTGGATGGTGGAGAGAGTGCGTGATAAAATGTAGCTCTTCTAAATTTGGTTTCAATTATGTGTGATGTGACACTAAATTATTCAGAAGATGATTAACAGTATTCACGAAGAAAAAAAACAGCTTTTTCTACTCTCTAAATTGATGAAATAGTTTAGAGTGATTTGTTATTTCTCCTCTTTAGATGCTATCTACTTGCTTCGGACTGTTGAGTGTTTTATACTTTCTTGGTTAGTTGAGTTCGACCGCTATTTCTAGTATCGAAAGAGCTGGGATTGATTAATTTCAGTCCTCTATTAATATATTAGAGGAAGACGACTATCAGTGTAAAATGGATTTACAAACAATATCATCTCAAATGAAAGTGGTGATTCAGAAACATCAGGTGTGTACAAAAGGTTTTTATTTTCATGTTGTTATTGTTCTACAGTTACGCGTCTTTAAACGCATAATATTTGGATTTCTTGTCGGAATGTGAAAATCAAAAGTTATTTGATGTGTATATTATGTTATTCCTATGTTCACCATTTTGATATTATCCGAGATAGTTTATGAGATTTTTTAATAAAAGTGTTACCACACATTATGATATTTAGAGGTCGTTTATTTATTAAATTTGTTGTTGAAATTATCTGTTTTCTTTTTGGTAAATATAATTGCGTTATAGTGATTTATGGTACTTTTTAAAATTTAATTTATTGATTTTTTCTGTTGTATTTAAAAATAAAATTTTTATATTTTCAGATTGTTGTCACAGAAATGCGTAATGATCCTCAGGTGAGAGATTTTATCGATCGGATTGTTTTATTGCAACCCTTAACAACTTTGGGAGCTTTAATATTCCTTGAAATAACTTTCTTTACGAAGATATTATGCATGAAAATTTTTTGGGAAAATGTTTTATGTGTTTTATTTTATGTTTTTGTTCAATCATTAATTTTCATTATTTAATAACTTTTGTATTGTGTTATGCTGAAATAAAAATTGAGTTTTTAATGGTATTTATATCAAAATAAACACATTCACATTTTTTTTTAGTTAAAAACTTTTCTTTTTCTCATTTTTTAAAAATTATATACAATAAATGGCAGTCAATCTTTAAAAAATGTACTGTATATTAGGGAAAAAAGAAATTAGTTAGAAATAAATTTTGTCATTAAAATATTACCTTTAAAACTAACATTATTTTTTGTAATAAATTTGTTTGATTATTATATATTATTTGTTTATAGATAATTCTAGTACAAAAAACATTTTCATGAAAAATGCATACACCTGAAATTTTTTTAATGAATTTAAATTATTATTCTGCACTTTTATTGTTAAATTTTCGAAATCTTTTTCAAGTTTCCTAAAGTTCCTTGATTTATTACATAATTCATTTATATCCAGTTTTTAAATAAAAAGTTCAATTTTCTAATATGTCAAACATCATAGAGGTAACTGGTCAGTTTATTTATATTAATATATTTTTTCACTAAACTTATCTTGGATACTTTTAATGAAATATTTCTTCCTGTTGTCATATGGAAATTTTATGTTTGTGGGAAAAGCTTTATATTCAATGATTATGTACAAACAATTTTGGAATACCTAGTTTTATCTGAAATCTGTATGGGGATAAGGCCTGATAAGTCGAAATGGGGCTCTAAACTTTGTATTAATTTGCCAACCCCCGCTGCAATATTGAAACTCATTGTCACATAATATGTAATGTAAATATTAATAGTCTCTTACATATTTTCAAAATCTTTTAATGTATTTTCTTAGTTATAGTACTAGTATGTCATTATACAGTAAATTATCTTTGTAACTTAAAATCAAATTGGTTTCCAAATTAGGTTTACATTACATTACAGAATAATAGTAGCATTCATTTTACAAAGCATAATATTGTTGATTTTTACTCTAAATTTAGTCAGTATATTTACAATGTGTCTGCAGGTCACGAAATTCCCAAAAAAGTCAAATTTAGAAATCCGTCTCGAAAGTCAGTAAAAAGGCCCGAAAACTACAAAAAGTTCAAACTTTTTCCATCCAATGAGACTGGTACCCCCACCAAGGATATCAAATATTTAGTACCCAAGAAGTTTTTAAATATCCAGAATCTGATCCAGCAGCATTGGCAGATATATATCATGATATTTAGTATAAAAATTTTGGATATTTATGATGTATGTTGAACCATGGCTGCCTATGATTCTATAGTGGCTGTTCAGATGCGGCACCAGAACAAAGGATTGAGTGTACAAGGAAAAGTTATCTTTTGCATCACTGGTGGTGCTGCGAGCATGTACTAGTTTTGTGTGCAAATTTACGAAAAAACATTGTTTTGCATTACGAAAACATTGTTTTTTCCAGGTTTGCAGCATGAATCATCAAGATTACTTTCTGGTAAGGTTTTAGTTAATGCATTATGAATCGAAATATGTCTTCCAATGTTCAATTGTATTTTTAACTAATATATTTATTTTAAAAAAAAATGTCATCATAAATGAAATAAGAGCAAAGAAAAGCAATAGAGTTTTTTTTTGAGAATTAAATTAGTGAATGCAAGCATTTTAAAATTTTAGGGATTTATTAATTTTACGCTTGGTTTATATGCATATATTTGGTATATTTTGATTCCCTCTCTTCTATTTAATTATTCTATAAATAGAAATTATAAGTTTGATTCCTTGTGGGGTACCAGTGAGGGACGACATTTACATTTTCCCCAAATATCTTGAACTTTACTTGTCCAGATGTAGTGATTTATTTATTTATTTGTACTTTAGGGGGGGGGGGATTATTAATGAGGAAACGCAATTATAGCACAAATTGCAGAAAACATTACATAATACGTATTTTGGTATTAGAGGAAACCTTTTATCAATGTATAGAATTGTATGCTTGTACTTACAAATGTATTTGAGTCATTTACACTCACTCGGATTACTTACATTTTGTAGGTCAAATCTTTACAATTTGGTAGACGGGTTCCTTTTAATTCCGTGTGTACAATGCTTTTTGCAACTTGTGATTTAAAAATGTTGGTTTGCTCATTAATTATTTCCACGTAAAAGTGCAGATGCCCATCACTCTCTCCCCCAACCCCACGTTCAATCACGCAGTTTTCCAGAAATCGGATATCCGGTATATCTTGCCTGAAAAATCTTTACAGGATATCCGACTCTAATGTTTCAAACCTGTAAATTACCTGCACATTTTTTAGCACCGCACAGCTTGCAAATACGTAGTAAGTTTCCAATTTACGTATATTTTCAAAACATGCTAATTAATAAGATATTAATTATCAAATTTGACCTGCTTGGATAACCAGATATTTCATGCAATGGGCGAATCAGATTTGAGATACTTAAAAATTACTTCAATACTGGTATCGGAGTAATTTTTTAAGTACTGGTATCCGAGAGAAAATGACTTTACACTATGAGTTAGTGTTACTCATAGTGTAAATTCTCTGATGAGTGAGTCAAAGTCAACTTAAAAGAGAAAATCACTCACTGCAGATTTTCTAATTCTTAGTCGCACCCTATCCTGCTTGCATCACTATGAATCCAGTTCCATTATGCTACCTCTTGCATAATTATATTTTTTCATCTTTGCATTTAACTTAAAAGTGAAGCATTAGGGTAATCCATGGTGAATTTAAAGTGTTTCACTTAAAGTTAAACACTTACACTTAAGTTATATAAATTTGTGGTTGGATGTGATATATGTCATGATATACATCAACTTATAAACACAGTAAAATCTGTAAAGTTGGCCACCTGTCTAAGTTGACCACTTTTGTCACAAACAGAATTTGCTCTATATTATTTAATATCGGGAAGCTTTTGTAAGTTGACCACCAGTCTATATTGACCACTTATGTACGCCAAATTTAGGTGGGAGTATTATAAAAAACCCTTTGTAAGTTTATCTTTTTTGGCAAAGAAAAAAAAAACGAGTTAACTTTTCCAGGATATTTTGTATGCTATAATGGTAGACCAGAATTTGTCTGGATGGATAAAACATCAACATAAAGTTTACTAAACCTCATTGTAAGTTAACCATATGGGAAATCTACTATGAGCATCCCAAGTCAAAATTTATGCTAATTTTGCTTTGCTAACTAGCATCTTTTATGCTACTGATAGCATATCAAATAAGCATGAGATGCTTAAAATATTTGCTAGTTTAGCATGAAAAACCAGCATAAGATGATTAAAATTCGAACACAATTTATGCTTATTAGCATAAACAAAAAACCATAGAATGCTATAAACTGTTGCTTATTTAGCATAATTTTATAGCATCACATGTGTAACGGTGCGAGAGTGGCTGTAAAGCGCCGGGAGTCGAACCGAGATCGTTTTGGTGGTCATTTCTTTACCGCTATCCCAAAAGGCGCGCCCCCTGGGCAGGAGCAAAGTGGGCTATTTGAAGCACTGACTCGCACCGCTACATACTCCGCCCCCAGTGAACGAGTAGGGGAAGAGTGAACAATATTTTACCACAGATAGGTGCACCAGCGCGAGAGAAAGGCTGCTGCTTGAGTGAGTAAAGTTTGGGCCTGTTTGCTCGGATCCGTGGCTGGGCTCAAGTGCGAGCGCGTGCAGACTGCACGAATGCGTGCGAGCAAGTCATCTCGTGGCGCCATCTGTGGAGTGTTCGAGTATCCATTGCTGCGTGCGTAAATGCCGGGTCACCAGATGTAACGGTGCGAGAGTGGCTGTGAAGCGCCGGGAGTAGAACCAAGATCGTTTTGGTAGTAGGCGCATTCTTTACCGCTTTCCCAAATGGCGCGCCCCCCGGACAGGAACAAAGAGGGCTATTTGAAGCATTGACTCGCACCGCTACACATGCTATAAATTGTTGCTGTTTTAGCATAATTTTATAGCATCACGTGCTATAAATTGTTGATTTTTTTAGCATAGTATTAAGCATCATATCTTATCTTTGGGTTGATTTTTTAGCATAATATTAAAGCATCAGATGCTAGCTTTTTTTAGCATAAATACTGGGATAACCGCGAGCTATGTTGTCCAATAGGGAAAGAAAACCCTTTAAATTATGTATATTAATGTACTACATCGGACATTTATAAGTGTTTTAAACTAACACTTATAATAATGTCCGATAAAACAAAAAAATATTTTTCTCGTCATGAAAAGGCCACTAAAACCTCATTAATTTTTGTTTTTTAAAAGCTGTATGAACCATGTATGTAACTCTCTTGTATGCTAGTTTCAGAGCATTTTATGCTAGTTAGCATAAAAAAGCAAAAAATAGCTTGTCAAGGTAACTACCTCAGCATGCTTTTGAGAAGCTTGCAGTGCTAGTTAGTATCATATGCTAGTTTTATAGCATAAGATGCTTTTCTTTTCTGTATGCTAGTTGTATAGCATTTTATGCTAGTTAGCATAAAAAAGGAAAAAAATAGCTTGTCAAGGTAGCTACTTCAGCATGCTTTTGAGAAGCTTGCAGTGCTAGTTAGCATCCTATGCTAGTTTTATAGCAAAAGATGCTTTTTTTTCTGTATGCTAGTTGTATAGCATTTTATGCTAGTTAGCATAAAAAAGCAAAAACTAGCATGTCAAGGTAACTACCTCAGCATGCTTTTGAGAAGCTTGCAGTGCTAATTAGCATCATATGCTAGTTTTATAGCATGAAATGCTTTTTCCTGTATGCTAGCTTCATAAGCATGGCATGCTAACTAGCATAAGGAAGCATACTTTAGCAAAAAATTAGCATACATAGCATAAACATAGCAAAAACTAGCATATTTTTTATGCTACTACTAGCATAAATTTTGACTTGGGATTCTTTTATTCTAATTCTTTAAATAAGTTTCTACTTTTTTCTTCCTATAGCCACTTTGAAAAATTAGGCATTTTTGGGAAGTCTTTACTATTATATAAGTAACTTACATAATTAATGAGGTATTTATCTTAATTTTAACTAAGTTACCTTTAAAGTTGTATAGGATATATTGTAAGATATTCAGGTGAAAGTACTCTAATGATATTTTAGATAATTGAAAAAAAAAGCTAATTACTATTGTAAAGTAACGTTAATGCATGAAGCTATATTTTAATTAGTTACAAATTAATAAATGCACAGAACCACAAGTGGTCAACTTACACAGGTTTCACTGTATCATGATAGAGTAGTCTCTGCTTAATGCAATACCTTTGGGACACAATGATTTTGATAACCATAAACGAATCACAAAATTAAATATAAACAAATGTACTTATTTAACTTGCCTATACTGTTTCAAAATAAAATGTTAAAAAAAAATTCACCTTATATTTATATACTGTAATTTCCTTTAAAATATAAAAATTATACATTCGTTAAAAAATCCTCAATTGTTGATTGTGTACAAAAGTCATCAGAGTGGTGTTGTATTCCACTTTTCAAGACTTTCAATGCATTCCTTATTTCTGAATTTGTAGGAGGTGTTTCAACATCAAGCAGGGCCTGACTTTGCCTAATTGGGGCCCGGGGCAAAAACATACTTTACCCCCCCCCCCTACTTCAGTAATGAAGAACCAAACTTTATAGAAGTATTTAAATTTTTCACCTCATCACAGATAATGTAACAAGAAGATTGACTGGGAGCTAAAATAGCTATAAGCCTTCTAATTGTCAAACAAGATATCCTTCTGTCTATTTTATTGATTTTCTGACAATTCTGTCTACTATTAAAGGATATATAGCACATCTGAAGAGTAAAAAAAGCACAGGCTTTTGATTGGCCGAATCTGTCCATCCTTATTGCGAAAATTTAGCTGAATTCCGCCCTAGAATGCCATGAACTTATGAAATATAGCATTTTTGGGTTCATATGATAGATTAATGAAGAAGCTAACATAAAACTAAAAGATTTTACAATGTAGTGATATTTTGTTTTTAAAAAGTTCTTTAAAGAAGGAAACACAATATAAACTTTCTACTCGATTTGGGGCCCCCTCGGATGCAGGGGCCCGGGGCAGCTACCCGCATGCCCCTGCCTTAATCAGGCCCTGACATCAAGGCATTCTTTCATCTGATTTATCAGCTTCATCATCCATCTGTTTCCTATCCCAATCTGGCAAATTTCTGATTCTGTTAATGTGGAAGCTACTGGGATATTTTAATCAATTTCCATCCATGACTCGAACTTTACAAATGTCATACCTGAGGGATTTTTTATCACTTCTTTAGTTCCCTGGTCATTTTTTTTGCAAAATTTTGCGCAGACGAAGCAGTTTCTAATCGTTTCAGCAGAAACTCGATCCCATGAAGTTGCTGCACTTAATCAAGAATCTTAGTTTTCTTGGCCAAATCATTAGGAGTAAGGGTTTGTAGCTTCTACAGTAAAACCCCGCAAATCCAAACCCCGAAAATCCGAAATCTCAGGAAATTCGAACGATTTTTTTAAACAAATTTAAATTTGAAAAACACATGCAAAAAAAAAAAAAATAGAAACTTATTTATTTCGTCACAACAAAACAATTAAAAACTATTACTTATTGAATTTATAAAACAATTATTATAGCAATACAAGCTCACAAAATATTAATTTCACTTGAAGTCGGTTACATTTATTGTTGAAGTGACGAAAACCTTCCATCGGAGGGCATTGCGCGCCAGTGTCGCATAAACATGACATCGTTTGGCATGGCTACTGTGTGTTGTTCTATGAAGCGCAATGCAATGTCAAAAGCAGAGGCAGCATCAGTATAGGTCACATTGACTGTCGGAGTTTCTTCTTCCTTGGTGTCACTAGCAACATTATCGTCATGTTGGCGTCATGTGACCAGACTCACTATTTCATGTTCGCTGCATTCTTCATCAACATCAACTTTTGCCCACTCCTCCAAACAACCTTCTCCAGCATCCTCACAACCTGGTACTTGGTGAACAAGCTCACTGAGATCGTCTTGTGTGACGGATGTAGGGGTAGGTGTTTCCTCGCACTTGAGGCTAGGCCACAGCTTCTTCCGAGATTTCCGCAGTAAGTTCACACTTGTATTTTGCCACGATTCTGCAACCCAGTAAATAACGCCCTTTATAATAACTTTCTTCATATTCTCAAGGATAAAAAGAGAACCTTTATCTTTAATAAGATATCGTAAGAACATTTTCTGTTCAGTTTTACATTCTGTAGAAGCCCCTGGTCCATGTGCTGCTGCAGTGATGTAACTTTGGAAGGCAGAAAAACTGTTTTTATGTCCCCGCATATCAGCCGCATGTCTAATGGGTGAGAAAAAGCATTGTCTATCAGAAGTAGAGCTCGAGGTGGTAGTCCATTTTCTTCGTTATATTTTTTCACTGAAGGAACAAATTTCTGCGAGCCAAACCAACCTGCCTCGCTCAATGTTAACTCCTATACCGTAACGAGGGTTTGTTTATTGTGTTATGAATAGTTTTCGGCTAATCTGAACAAATTGAAATCCGAACAGGCTACAGCCCCAATTAGTTCGGATTTGCGGGTTTTTACTGTATTTCTTCCAATATTTGTGTCTTCCAATAATTCCCTCCAATTTCTTCCAATATTTAATTTCTTGTTGATAATATGATCTCAAAGCATGAATAATTCCTTGATCACAAGGCTTCAAAAGGGAAGTAGTGTTTGCAGGTAAAAAAGCAGTTCTGATATGCTTCAGAGTGACGTTTACAACCTGTGCAGTACTATTATTGTCCACAAGGAAAAGAATATTTTGCCGTAACTTGTCATCCGACTTACACACTTACATAGCCAGTCATTGAAAATGATTGTCGTTCTCCAAGCAGTTTTGTTTGTATAGCAATTGACAGGAAGTTTTTTAACACCTTTAAAAGCACGTACGTGGCTTCTGACTTTTCCTGATAACTAAAATTGTTTGCTTCTTTCCAGACATACTAATGCCACACCCACACAACAGAGTGGCACATTCCTTCGAGGTTTTATGTCCTCTGGGACTTTCATTCTTGAATAAATATCTATGTTCCTATAGTGTTCTCAAATACAAAGCTGTTTCGTTGGCATAACACACATTTTTTCTGGCGAATATGATGCTGTTAGTTTCGGCTATTCTTCTTGTAACCAATTTTCCGCTGCCGGCTGGTTGGCATCTTTTTGTTCTCCTTGAATTCTCTTGAAAACCATGTTATTGCATTCCCTCCAACGCTGGAACCAACTGTTTGTTGTAACAAAATCTTTTTTACCCATTTGAGCATTTAAATATTCTGCTTTTTGTTGTGTAAGTGGTCTGTTAAATGGAGCATCATGTTGTTGAACATTTTTGAACCACAGGCTTAAATATTTTTCAACTAGCTGATCTTTGCAGCTCTATTTCGTTTGCAGTCTGTGCTTTAATTTTGTTTACCACTTCTAGAACATCACGGTTTTCAAAATTTTGAAAAGAAGAGGCTGAGAACTACAGCTTTGTGTTGACTCATTTTTGATAATTTGTCAAAATAGTTTAAAATGTCAGGCTTTTCTTTTCAATCATTGCTTTCTGCCATCCATATCATCAAACTGTGTGTAAATGACCAGGGCATAAAAGGAGATGCCAGTTTTCAATTCAGATCAAGATTGCTCGATCTTCAGGATAGAAAGTAGCCTAAAACATCCCTCGCCATGGCAAAAAGTAGTCCAATCCGCTACTTACTGCCCAATTTGGCAACACTGGTTCAGATAAAAATGTTCCGTCTGCTTATCTTACAAACGCCTTTCAAAAAGACAATTGACCTCAAGCAGGCGTGCATATTTGTACAAATTCCTGAAATGTGTCATTCTTCACTCCTTTTTGCACCTCACTTCCCTAGAGTGAAAGAAGAAGAATTCTCGGATATATTCAAATAATAGCGCAGGGAAAGAAACGGACTGAATAACTAATTTTTCTGTGGCAGTTAAGAGGGGGTATGAAAACTGATAACATTAAACGATGTAATGTAGGATCACAAAAAGTGACAATTTTAACACACAAATCAATAGAGAAAATTGGAACCGAGTGATTTTGGTATCAATAAGGCGATTGATAACATTAACTGTGATCACACTAAATGGAGACTATTGTATCTGTCCAACAATGCTGCATGCATCTAACCATAAATTAATATTATTTAAAGATAACAATTTAAATTCATGTTAGATTACCCCATTGGTTCATTTCTAACAAAATGAATAATGAAGAAATATGATTATGTAAGAGGAAGCATAATGGAACTAGATTTAGCGATGAGCAGGAAAGTAATAAGACTGAGAAATGATTATAACGATAAGCAGGGATGTAACAAATAGCAGAGGCGTAGCTAGGGTTATCATCGCCCGGGGACAGCTGAAGATTTTATGCCAACCCCCTGTGCCCCTGGACGCCCCTAAAGGGAATTAAAAAAAACTTTTATGCTTCCTAAATGATAAATAGCTCTAAAACGCAGCCCTTTTAACTTTCATTTTTATTAGCGACCATTCACTTCTAAGGGAAAAATAGGACACTGGCTTCGCAAAATTATTTGTCTGTTTTCCCACGCACTCCTGTTCTACAATGGTCATTCCCGGTATGGTTTGCGGTGCTCCCACTTTTTTGTCGAACGAATTCATACCTCTTCAGTTCAAATAATTTTCTTTTCACATTTAAAAATAAAATGAATTAACATTAATTTGGCGCCCCTTAACGCTGCGCCCGGTGACAGTTGTCCCTCCTCGCCCCCACCTAGCTACGCCTTTGACAAATAGTAATTTGGCTGAATACCGAATATTCGGCCAATGTTTTAGGCTGAATCCTGAATATTCGGCAGCAGAATTTTAAAATTTATAGAAAATCATTGTAATAGAAAGTATTTGTCAAATTTAAAAGTATTCAAAGTCAAACACTATTTACACACATTAATCTATGATATGCGATTTAACTCTGTTTGTTAAGAGTCTAAAACTATCTAAAATTAATTTTCTGCATTGTTTTGAATGCAATAAAACTGAGAATTTTACCCCTAAGTGGAATAGAAATGACAAATTGTAATGGAAGCATTAGTATTATTTTGCTAATTATTTAATTCAAATTAAAGAAATACTATTGCTTAGTGAACTTTTAGCTTCACGAAATAATTTTATGAAAATATTTTTTAAATTATAAAAGTTGATATTTTTATTTCATGGGCTTTTTTACATATCTATTTTTAAAAGATCTATTAAAATTTACTGCATTTGACTGGAACATATTTTTATCTTCAAAACCCCCAATAACTTATACTATCCTTATATTCATGATATATTCTAGGCTTTTCACATTTCTCTTTTACCTGATATTCACAACAAATCAGTCTACCCAAACAAAGTCTGACTTCCATTTTGTTAATAATAACAAAATAAAAGTCTCATATTTTCCATCATAACTAAGTATTGCCAGCTTTTGGGAGCAAACGCTAAGTATAAAATACAATCTTATAATTTTAAAATCTATTTTTATTTAGTCAAACCTATAAACAATGTTTAAAAAAAGTAGTTTTTTCTAAATTATTTTTATTTATTAAAATTATACTAATGTGTTCTTTTGCAATCACTATAATACAATTTTAAATGTTTAAAATCTATTATTTCTTTATTTTTTTAACATTTCTACTGTAGGAGAACTATTCGGCCGAATAGTCCATCAATATTCAGCCAGGCCGAATTTGATCTTACCGAGTATTCGGCCAGGCCAAATATTCGGCTAGGCCATGAAATGACTATTCGGCCAAATTGCTGAATGTCGAATAATGGTCAAATATTCGTTACATCCCTAAGGGATCATTCATAAATGATGTCACGCTTTGAGGGGGGAGGGGGGTTCGTGAAATTGTGACAAAGTGTGACAAGGGAAGGGGAGGGGGTAACAAGAAGTGTGACATCATGCATTATGCAACATAGCATGACATGTGACAAAGGGGGGAGGGGGGGTCAAATATATGGGAAAAAAGCATGACATCATTTATGAACTGCCCCTAACGATAAGACTGATTTTCTTTTTTAGGTGGACTTTGACTCGCTCATGAGACAAGTAACACTGAACTCATCATGTAAAGTCATTTTCTCTATCTTTATTTTCTAATATTAAACATGACACCAATTAACATCAAATAAACTTTTACTCTTCAATAATTATAATGTTATACCAAAATTAAACGTACATGTATGTATTGTATATATATATAGCATGTTTGATATTTTTTCATTGTGATGAACAAATTTTCGTTGATTACATAAGATGTGAATGTGAAAATTCAGGTTTTCAAATAGAGCAGAGTCTCCACTTCAAATTTTATGTGAGGAGGGGATTTCAATTTTTTGGAAGGGAGAAAAAATATTAGTACTTTTTACTATGTATTTCAGCTGGTTGGGCATTCCCTCATTGTAAAAGTTTTTTAAAATCCTGTTCAAATATTAATTCTACTTTTAGTAAAGTGGTATTTTCTCCTGGATGAGAGGTGTGAGGGGTGCCATAACAGTTCAGTCGATACATGCATACTGTTACCTTATTAAAATTGGTAGTATGGCTTGCATATTAAGATTGGTAGTGTAGCTCTGAAACCAAGGGTTCTCTGTAACCACCCATGGTTGCTATAAAAGGGGTCTATTAGTGTTTGTTCACAAGCATACACAGAGCTTTAGTAATGGGGCAACATGGTGGGAATTCAGATTATTGTACAGTAAAACCTGCGTAAGTTGACCACTTGCGGTGCAGCACTTCAGTGGTCAACTTATATAGGGTGAGGTAGAGGGTGAAGGGCTAATTCCGTTCCTGACAAAAGTGGTCAACTTTACAGGTTTTACTGTACCTATAAAATGGGGGTTCCTGGTGCACTTCTAGATAAAGCATTTTTTTTAAAAATGTTTCTAATGGGGGTATCAAGGTATCCCTGTATGCACGCCTGTGTTAGTATTTGTAATATTATCTACAATTCAATTCTACAAGCCTAACAAAGTGCTGTTAAAAAGTTTTTAAATAATATCAAAACATTTTCCGATATTTTAAAGATTAATCATTAATACTTTGAAAGTGACGGTGTTTTTCCCTATGGTGGAGATAACAAGTTTCAATCTTGTAGAAACTGCTTAGAAATGTGAGCTGAATTGATCTTAATTTGGTTGTTAATTTAATTTTATCGAAACACTTATGTTGTTTTATGATGGTTTCTTGACTACAGATGCAATTTTTGTCACTGGATACCATATTTGCAAGCATTTATATCCAATGATTGGGCAATTAAATGTATGCTGTAGTTATCTTTCTCTCAGCATCCCAAGCAATGGGTTGCTTAGCTGTTTAACCATGAATGTCAAGCCATGCAGGCAAAAGTCTCCCTTTCAGTCTATTCTCAAAGATTGGATCTAAGAAATTAGGATGGGGATCCCGCCATCCGGCTCTGAATTTTAGCCACTATGTATCATAACTGGGGTAGCATAGAAGATCCGCCTTATGCTATGGAACTTAATCGTGTTTGCCCTAGCATTAGGGAGAATGGGTTGTTAAAATGAAACAGAAATAGTGTCAGGTGGCCAATTGGTCTTCTTACTGGTCATTGTAATGTACTTTAAAGCAGCATCTTTCTATTCAGTAATTAATATCCCAATTTCTATGTTTTGCCTTTATAACAGGGAAACTTTTACAAAGTATGTAATGTGTTTTCTGATTATAAGTTTGAAAACCTTGGTCATCCTATTATAAACAAACCTCGGGAAATCCATGACATCCCCGCCATCCGCTATTAGGTGCTTACTGAATTTTGTTTCAGGCACTGGATCTTTTTAGAGACTTTTCCTGTTTAGGATTTAGTACAGTCCACCTATGATCACAGCGCTTGGTTCCTTTTAGCCGCCCTTTCTCTCATTTCATTTTATATTCAACTAGGTCAAAACATAGCAAAACAAACTTCTTAAGTTGTGTTTTGTTTATTTTGTGTTCCTTTTAGTGTTGCATATAAAACGCCATTCCAATGAATAGTGCATGGTCTTGCTAAAGGAGGTTTTTGAGCCTGATGAGGAAATTTTATAAAGAAAAAAATATTTATCATGAAATATTTTCTTCTGAAATTTAAAAGACCAATGATTTTGTTTGAATTGTACTAATTTAATTCACAAAGCAAAATTTTCTTGGGGGGGGGGGGGGGGGGTTGGAGACCTTTTGCCTGGTTTTTTCAATATTTTTAACTTCTAAAATAATTTTAGAATTTATAATTGCGAGTTGCAATAAAAAAAAAGATTCCTTTTAGTTCAGAAACACATGTCCACAGAGTTGGCATTTAGTGTGAAAAATTAGTTTAAACTGCCAAAACTTTTTAGTGAATATGAATCTGAAAAGAAAGGGCAAGGGGGAATAATAAACTAAATTAGATCTAATTTTGCTTTACTGTGATGCAATAAAGGCAACAACTGTAAGCCCACTCTTCTTTTTTCACTTCAAAATTAGCTGTTGTGCTGACAGCCAGTTTCTACCCTGCTACAAAGGAACGTATATTCTATCTTTATTAATAATCTATGGTTGTGATCACTTCTACTCCCCCTCCCCCCTTGAATGCACAAAATGGGCGATCATAATGTTACTTCCTAAGAATCATAGTGAAATGTAGCAACATAACTTATTCATATCCCTTCCTCTTTAAAATTTACGTTAGAGACCTGCAGTTTTTTTTCGATATATTTTGTCAAGTATGATAATTTTAAAATCCGTTGCTCAGTTTAGCATTTATTTATTATTATTTTTTACCATTTCAGCTACATAATGCTTACAACCATGATCCGGTATTGTCCCAATGTACGATCTACTGTAGTTTCTTTACGCATCGATAGATGGCGCCACTTAAATTGTTTTATTTGAATGATTTCCAACTACACTGTTGAAATTTTAGTTTACGCTTAATTTATTTTGTTTGCTGATTTTATTATGTTGGCTCTAATGTTAGATTACTATTAAAATGAAAGATAAACTTTCTTTCTTTGAGATTAATTTCAAGGTTAATTACTGTATTTTCCGGAGCATAAGTCACATCATTGATATGTTTCAGGTTAAAAAAAAGTAAAAGTTCAAAGCATTTATATTATTATAATTTTTTAAGGTATCACGCATTGGTTTTGCTTTTGTGTTTTCTTTCCCCTTGGTTTGTATGGTTTAGCTATTAAAATAAAAAGATTTCATTATTTTTTGCCTTTTTAAAATTTACTGTAATTTAAAAATTGCCTTCGCGTATACGGATTGATAGAGAACTTTTTTCCCCCTTATACGCCATGACGGCTTTTTTACTCTAAATTACGGTAATTTCTATGAAAAAGGGGGGGGGCGGTGCAAATTTTTTTTTTAAACGAGTTCAAAAGCAACAGTAATGCTTGACAATGATTTTTCTTTTAAAATTATGCTTTGAAGTTCGTTTTTTTTTTAACCTGAAAATTACTGACTTATCCACAGAAAAATACGATAATTAACCTAGAAATTAATTTCAAGAAAAGAACTTAGAAGTTATTTTTTTTTAATCAAAATTTTGATTAGAAAAAAAAGAGATTTTTGATCAAAATCAAAATAGTGAATTTCCTGGAGGCAAATGGAGTGTTGACTGGTTTCCAATATTTTTTTAGGAAGGGTAGGTCCTGTACCACTAATTTGTTGCATTTCTACGACAAGTTTACCATGCATTAGATAATAAAAAGTGCGTAGATGTTATTTACATTGACTTTCAGGAAGCGTTCGATAAAGTACCGCATGAAGCTCTTCTTAGCAAACTTGCTTATATTGGTATTCGTGGGAAAACTTTAATTTGGGTTAAAAATTGGCTGACTCTGGGAGGAAACAGAGAGTAGTAGTGAAAGGGCAATTATTCTCAGTGGATTGATGTTTTGAATGGTGTTCCACTAGGTACAGTTTTAGTGCCAATATTATTTATTATTTTTCTTAATGATATTACTCAGAGTATTTCTGGGAACATCAATATTTTTGCTGATGATGTCAAAATCAGGGGAATTGTGGACACGGAGGAACAAGTCAATCAGTTTCAAGAGGATTTAAATCAAATTTCTAGGTGGGCAATTAAGTGGGGTATGTCTTTTAGTATTGGGAAATGGTCAAGTGCTTCCTTTTGGCCATGGGAATAAACATGCAACCTATTATTTACAAGGTTCCGTCATTAGTGAAGCAGAAGCAGTTGTTGATCTAGGAGTATTGATTAGTCATGACTTCAAGTCCAGTCAGCAGTGTAGCATAGTAAGTAACAAAGCTAACAGGATGCTTGGGTTTATCAATAAGGCTATTTCGAACAGGTCTAGGGAAGTTGTCATTATACAGAAGTTTGGCAAGACCTCATTTGGAGTATGCTGTTCAGTTTTGGTCTCCGTACCTAAAAAAGGATATTACCTTATTGGAAAGGGTTCAAAGGAGGGCTACTAGATTGATAAGTGGTCTTTCAGACTTAGATTATGAGGTTAGGCTCAGAGGCGTAGCTAAGTAACCAAAGGCCCTATGTCAAAAAAAAACTAGGGCCCCAACTAAACTATTTAAATTGTTTGTTCCGTATTCGTCGTGTTCCGAATTCGACGTACTCCAGATTTGTCGTACTACAGATTCGTCGTAATACAGTCGACTCCATAATAAAATTAAAAACCAAATACAAATTTTAACTTATTTCAATAAACAAATTAAAACTATTTTATGAAAATAAAAGAAAATATCTATCTGTTACCGTTCAAAAAATACAGTCCTGTCACAAACAGCGGAGGTATGTTAATAGAGTCCAGTTGAACACCCTTTAAGTATGGAATCCTAATTAAGTAGAGATTTTAAAACCAATATAATACCACTTTCTTGACCGACTATACGTTTTACGACGAATCTGGGTTATGACAAATCTGGAGTACGTCGAATTCGGTACACGACGAATATGGAACAAATCTTTAAAATTTTATCAATACAGGTCAAAATATAAATATCTAATTATATTGAAATACTTTAAATGTGCGAAGCTACTTTATCATCAGTTCTTTATTGTGCATAGCAGGGCATGTCCTAGTTCTACAGGCAAAGAGTTTAGGAATGAATAATTGGATAAATTAATTAATATTGGTATTAAGGAATAAAATTAAGTACTACTACCTTTATGAAAAAGTTTTTATTTTGCTTTATTGTACATAAAACATCAAAAACATTTTATTTAGCGTTGTCATGTACAAAGGTAAACTTATCCCTATAAAACATCTCCTCTAGTTATTATACGAAAGTCGGACTTAACTATTGAACACTGAACTAACTAAAAAATAAAAAATTTAGTTTATAATCGTTTCCTAGCTTTAGTTTTCGCAAATGTATCAATATCTTCAGTCTAAAATCAATCTAAACTTGATGTGACTTTGTTTTCGATTGCTATTAGTGATAAATGTCGGATTCAAGCTTAGCCCATAGTATTCCTCAAATAGTTTTTTATAATTTTTAATTTGCTGAATGATCTTTCAGCTTCTGCAGAAGTGACAGGAATTGTATGGAACAGTAACATTGCTGTAAATACTTCTGTTAGGTCACATTCCAACACTCAATATTTGCTCATTATTTCTTTGCATGGTGAATAATCCATGTTTTTGCCTTAGTTAATTCAGGTAAAATCAGATGGTAAATATTAAGAAATTGATGGGAAAAGCTAGGATCTATCATATCGGAATATTTACGTTGGAATTGATCACACTTTTGTAATAAAGTTGTTTCATCTACATCCAGTAAAAATGATGGTAGAAAATTGAATATTTGTCTGACTGCACTCATGCGAGTAAAACGTGCATTTAACGGAGTTATTGTCTAGTACATTATTGAAAATAGTAATTTAAAAAATTTCTTCCCTGTTTTGAAATCGGTAATCTGAAGACAATTCATCAAAATGGTTTTTTTTTTTTAGTTTCCTTTGCCTTTTTTCTTGGGGATCCATGCCATATTTTGTTACAGTTTCGCTGGCTTTGCGTTTAAATGATTCGAAGTTATTTCTATAAATTTGCATCCTTGCATTTGTTTCTTGTAAAGTTCTACTTGCTTCGTCCAAATCAATGTTGCATTTTTGCAAAGTTTTAGATGCATAATTAATATTATTCAATATGCAGTGCATGAATTCACAAAGGAACACGAACTCGAAATTTGGCATTTTTGTTTTTATATTTTCTGCTTGACTACGCTCATCTTTTTTACTGGAATTTTTGAGAATAATTTCTGATAATGCTTTGATTATATCGAAATAACGAAGTTTTACTGCAGATATCGTATTGACCTTACTGGACCACCTAGTGGGATTTAGTTTTTTTAGAGTCGTGTCCGATTCGCCAGTGAATTTTGACAGCAAATCCCAGCGGTTCATGCTATGTCCGAAAAAATTAAACAAATCTTGCAATGCTGCGGAATAATTTTATAATTCCGAACAATTGCTAATGGCATCATTTACCACCAAATTTAAATTATTAGTGGCGCAATGTACGTACTCAGCGTTAGGCTGGATATCCTTAATTTTTTTTTGTACACCATTGTACACACCGCTCATGACATTGACTCCATCATAGCCTTGACCTTATTAAAGTCGCGTTCCTGGATTATGGTTTATTTATTCCGAAGTTGGAATAGTTTACCGGAAGCAACTGTGAATTGCAGTGGGGTAAAAACTTTTAAGAATGCTTTTGATGCTCATTGGGGACTGCTAAATTGACTAGAACCAGCCTAGCTGGGCCCTGAGCCTGTTGCTGGTCGTCACTTTTGTATTTGTATTGCAACGAAATCAGCAGGAAGTTGTAATTAATTGTAAATAAATGAACTGAAATTTAAAAGAAATCATTCAAATAAAACTGAGTAGTGTCGGTAAATCGCACATTGGGACAATACCCATGATTTCTATTCTTCTTAAATATTTAATTAATCCCTTTATATATAATTTTTCGGTTAAAAGAGGTAAATTTAAAAAAATGCATTAAGTACCTAAGGGATCGTTCCTAAATTATGTCACACTTTTTAAATATGTTTGACCCTCTACCCCCTTTTGTCACAAAATGTCACACTTCATTATCTCCCTTACCCCCCTTTGTGACAAGTCACGCTATATTATCTTATATATAAGAGGCTTATTCTGTCTGTCGATCTGTCTGTCTGTCCGCTATGGAATCCCAGGCCGTTTACCGATCGGGACCATATTCGGCATGGTTAATGTTTACGGCCCGAGAAACTCATCGCTGCAAAAATGAAACTCAAAAATGAATGTTGTGACTCAATCAGCTTTTCTTTAATTACCTTTTTTTTTTTTAATTTTCAATGATTCTTTTGACCCGTTTTATTTTATTTTTGCATTGTTGCTGTCGTTTCCTACCATATAATTACAGTTGCCGTGTGAACAAATCAATGCGTTTGCCATTGTTGAAACAAATGTAACAAATATACTAATATAGTAATCAAAACGTTTCTCCAGCATATTGAGTGAGGCTTCGCTGTATTTTCAATCTCCGTTAAAAATCAATGAATACGCGAATTTAATTTAATCCTTTCTTTCTTTTTAATTTATTTATTTATCGTCTGCGCTTTTTATATTTTTCTTATTAGAGTGGCAGCGCTCCTTTTCCCAGTTTCGTTAAAACTTTTGTTTTGAAAAGCATAATAAAATTTTCCATAAGTTCTTTCGATGATAAATATATATTTTTCACAAACAATTTGATTATATACTAAATAAATATATAGTAGTGTGGGGCAGTAAGCAAAGGGGCGTCAAGAAAACTACAAGACAGACATTGCTACCCTAATGCAAGAGAACCATCATTCCAAAAGAAAAGTTAAAATAGCAAGTAAGTCTACAATTAAGTATGTTTTAATGAGTTCTTCTCGAGAATTATTCAATCAAATTCAACTCATAGATGGACCTGAAATATGAAATAACTTCATAGTTTTTCCACAAAATGGTACTTACATTTACATATATCAGTAGCGTCATTACGGGGGGGGGGGGGGGCGGGGAGGTCCGCCCTGTTGGGGATGACACCCAAAATGAGATGATGAAAAAAGTTTTTGAAAAATACATTTCTTGAATTATACAATTTTACTGATGCTATTTCAACGTATAACTGAAAATAAATGTAGTTACACAAAATAAATAAAAGAGAATTTCTGAAGTTTTTCTCTCTTTTTTTTTGCTCTACTAAGAATAATATAAACTACAAAACTACAAATTTATGCAACATAACAACTTTTATTGCCCGGGGGGGGGGGGAGGGCACCTCAAATAACCGCCTCAGGTAATACCTTTGACAGGAACACCACTGCATACATACACAGCGTATTAATAATGTCCTCATAAAATTACAGCAATTGAAAAAGGTTAATTTAAATTAAAAGAAAAACGCAATTTTAATTTTATTGTTAAAATTTTCAAATGCTAAATAATCTTAAGAAAATAGTCAATTTTAAGCTGCGTTCTTCTTGCACATCTCGGTATAATAGTGCTTACTATGAGATAAAGAAATTAATAATAAATGAGAAACAAACATTGTAAATCCGTTTCAAGATTTTCTTCAATTCTTTACAAATTTTTAAATTTCTGCTTTTGAAAATTCCTGACGTGATCGGAAAAAAAAAAAAAAAAATCATTCAACGCAAAAATATGCACAAAAATCATTTGGCAAAACCGAAAACACACAAACAGCCCAAGCTCGTGTAATTTGTTGGAATGTTCTATTTGTGCACCAGTAGTGGACCACTAATGCATTAGAAGTGGGTAGAGCGGCCCACTACTAACTGGTTCTGATAAAAATAAAGGAAAAATAATTGTGTAAAACGACTTTTTAAGACATAACAATTTTATTAAGCATCATAAGTGTTTGGAAAAAAAAAACCCTGTTCCCCAGAAGTGGACTCCCTATGCCCACTTGTGGTGCAATTGACCTAATATTGATCCAGAAGTGGGCCACCGCTCATTTTTTCCGTAAATTAGTAACATTATTTACTGCAATGACAGTTTATAATACACTCAGTATATATTCAAATAGCATCAATAATAATTTGCTCTAAATGTATGCTAAAAATTGAATGGAGACTTACCTCTCAATGAAACTGCTAAGAATCGCTTCGTAGTTCTCGATCAGCTAACAGAATAAAATTTCTTGCTTCGAACTAAATTGGAATTTAAGTCTGATCTTTTGGTATTTTTGTTGGTAAGGGTTTCATTTCAGCCAATCATAGGCAAATTTCCTATCTCTTTGGAATGGTTGAATTTCTTTCAACTTAAAAAAACTCAAGTAGCTCACTTCTGGCGCTGTTACCTTAACGTTTAGCCGCTTGCGGCTTAGTATGATAGAAGTAGGCGCTGAAGGTATCACTTGGCAGGAAAAGGGAAATGGCGTGTGTATTACGTACAAAAAAGGGTATTACGTACACCTGGTCGGAATGGCTTAACATTCTTAATAAATCGCGGAAGCTAAGCACCTTTACCTTGAGTACAAACACACTACTTCGCCAAAAAAAAAGGAAAAGAAATCGTGCCCTCACTCCAATTCAGTTGATCATTAAATAAAATAACCTCCTGAATCCGAGTGAATATAATCCCCACTTACCCCTATCACCCGCCGTTTTCTGGGGACCTCCTTCCCCACCGCCCTTTCCTCTACATTTAATTATCACTCTTTCGATACTCATGCGCTTTATGCAACGCTTCCATTATTTTTTTAAAAATTATATTATTGTTATTTTTTTTTTTTCAATGTAAACATAATTTCGGATGCGGTGCTTACGTAAGGGGAGAGAGGCATCCAGGTGGAGTTCGGCGTCAAGCACCCTTCCCCCACCCTTTCTAGAAGGGTCTGCCCCCCCCCCTCCCCCCCAGAAAATACTTCTGTTTGCGTCCCTGCCTACATGAGTTCCAATGTTTAGGTTTTTGCAGAATAACTCTAAATTTCAGGGGATAAGTTCCCCCTCACAAATCATGCTTCTTGCCATAAATGTTCATCTTTTAGAGATTTCAACCTCGCTAACCCGGTAAAAGGGGATTTAATCAGTGGCGTAAATAACGCCCTCGCAGCCCCCGCGGCGTGGGGGGGGGGGGGAGGCGCACGAGGTTGTAGGGCGCCCGCTCCAGAAAAAAAAAAAAAAAACCTTCACGAGATACAATATATGTTCCAAAATGTTTTTATACATATTTTTTTAACATTTCTTTTCCACGAATGCAATGTCACTCCTAAGCTTTCTGAGTAAAATTCTTTGCTATTACGCCACATAATGCACAATTAATCCCCTCTCACTTCCTCTTTCCTGTGTACCTGCATATTATAGCATAGGGATCTCTCATATTTATGCGCGGGCGCAAGAGAGCACCCAAAAACGCGCATAAATGAAAAGCGCGCAAAGGGAAAAACCTCAAAAGGGTGCTAAAAGTAAACCATCAGTTCAGTGTACACAGTCACTGTTAATTAATATTACATTATGCATACAATCATAGTGAACAAGAAGTTCCGTCTAGAACTATACGAGCCTACTTTCCCGTATACACCAAATTCAAATTTATAATCTAGCTATCTCTTTCTCTCTCTTTCTTATTTATCTTTAGTTCTAATTATTGAAAATATACCTTTTTCAACGGATAATACATATTCATTCACTCACTCATTCATTCTTTCATTTATTCAGCCATGCATTTATTCATTCATTCGTTACCTCATTCAAGTGTTTATTCATTCATTTACGCATTCATGTATTTATTCACTCATTTATTTATATTTTCATTTATTCAATAATTTATTCATTCATTCTTTTCCTCATTCATTTATTCATTGATTTATTCTTTCACTCTTTCATTTATTCATTCATTCATTATTTCACTCATTGAGTCACTGAGAAATATCCTTGAAAATCCCGATCAAAAAATTTCATAGCAAAATAGGCTCGTAAGTTCTGGATAAACTTTCTATTTCTACATGTTCTACGTTATAAGAGCTTTCCGATAAAGTTTGTTCCAAGCAAATCGGTCCGTTAGATCAGGATTTATATAGGGTTGAAATTTCCCCGTAAGCTCTGTGTTAATTTTTTGAACTGTTCAAAAATGAACAAAAACTGTTCAAATCAATATTTCACGCCGAGAACTCCTTTCAATAAGCTTGCAATAGGAACTTGGCTCTTGTGCCCAGAGTTAACAGAATTTGCTTCAATTTTGTCCATAGGCGCTAATGTTAAAATTTTTTGAACTGTTCAAAATTGAACAAAAAATTGTTCAAATCAAAAAAGTAAAATATAGAAATGAGATGTCCTCGCCGAGATCTTTCGAATGCAAAAAGAATTTTTCCAATCGGACAATTCGTTCAAAAGTTATTAGGGGGGGGACAGACCGACAGACAGACAGACCGACAGACACACTTTTTCCCCATCTCAATACCCTACTTTCAAATTTTTTATTTTTCAATCTTTATTTAATTACTTCACTTATTTTTGACTTTTCTTGATTTTTAACGATATTTTCGCGATACATTAAGCCTTCTTTCATGCTTTATTATTATTTTTTTTTTACTTTTACGGGAAAGTAGGCTAAAAATAGGAAAAGAGATTACATAGTGTCAAAATGCAAGTACGTATAATGCAAGTTACGGAAGTACTGTACATTTGTTTGAACTATAAGAATATGAAATTGTACCCAGATATCATTTTGTTAATTAATATTACGTCCTCACAAAATAAATTACAATCGATCATTGTTTTTGTTTTCGTGAATTTTTAAGAAGAGTTATTCGAGTTCATTAGGGCGGGAAAAGTTCGATCGTTTTCAGAATTGACCTGCTGGTAGTTCGTTGAGAGGCGTAGCTAGGGTTTTCAGCGGCCAGGGACAACTGAAAATTTTGCGTTCGCCCCCCCCCCCCCCCCCTTGCGAGAGCTTCTGTTAGCCGAAATGCACTAGAAAAGGGAAAATAGAGATACAAAATGAAAATTTCAATTTTTTTTCCAGGGGAGTTTAAATTAAAGTCCATAGCTTTGAAAATAGCCATTTTTTCTGTCACTGATGTTTTAATATGTTTTTAAGATTCGCCAGTTTAACTTTAAACTCTTTATATGCCGTATACCTTGTTTCTTGTGATGAATGTATTCACTTTGATACAAAATACTTGTAAGTTTGTTTTAAATTTATGGTTCACAAATGTTTGGTACTTAAAGCTTTGGTACTGAAGGATGGAAATAAATGCGATTGTGATATGTACTACCTTTTTAATGAATGATATTTTGAATCCCTTTTCACTGCATCTCATTGTCTTTAGAACAATCTGAAATCCATCAAAAAAGAAGAAAAATCACAGCGGGGGAGGGGGGGTGCAGGAGTTGAGTTCCCCCATGCAAATAAGTTCCGATTTAAAAGTATAATGCTACAATAGCATTACTTGCTACGAAAAAGCATTAATTGATCTTTAGAGAAAAAGTTTGCTTTAAATGTTTTCTCAGTTTAGGGCTCCATATTACTGTTTCAAAGTAAAAGTTTCTATACTGCTATTGGGTTGGGCATAATGGTAAACCAAATTCATCAAAGGTTTGAGAGCATGTCCTCAATTAACAATATGTTCAATTTTTAACTCACAAAGCATTAACAGATCTATTAACGCTTTCTAGTGCACAAATAAAGAACTTGTGGAATCAGTGACTAAATTTTGCGAGAAGAACCAAAACGATGTAGCAATCTCAACTGCATCACAAATTATCATTTTGCGAAACATTTTGGAAAGTGAAATAGGAGAGAGAAACTTGACAAATAAATATAGCTGAAGTTGCTCATTTAGTAATGATCGAGAACAATGTTTTATCATCCAAGTCTCCCAGACAAGTCTCGCATTGCCTTTTATATCTTTCTTACTTTACCAGTAACCATCAGCATCATCAGATATAGATCATTATGCAACATAAAGCTAATCGAATTTTACCTCAGAAGTACGATGAAAGAAGAAAGATTGAGCGGTCTTGCTGTTTTAAGCATAAAAAGTGTCAGAATTCCTAATTTAAACATCGACGAACTTGTTCAAAAATTTCTTAATTGTAAAAAACGAAGAGGGAAATCTATTGGCACAGATTAATATAACATTGATTTTCTTGTCCTATTAGTGCCTAATTTTGAGAACAAATAGTTTCCCTTGTATCATTACTGTTACTTAATTCACCTTATAAATAAATAACAGAACCCTTAACGAAATTTTAAAAATTAGTACTTTAAGATAGTGTTATTTTCTCGTATTATTAAGATAAATTTCATTCCAAACTAGTAAGTGCATGCAATGTTTCAATTCGTTACTTTTTCGAAAATCCGCCATTTAATGATAAATATGATTTTAATTATCTCAAATAAAACTAAATGGTTATAAATACTCGAATATACCTTCACCGTAGTGTTTTTGTTTCAATCTTTTGTAATAAGCCAAAGATAGGGCGCACTTCTAAATATTGCGGGGAGTCGCACCTAAGTCTATGTACGCCACTGGATTTACTTAAACTCCGCCCTCCCCCTCACTGGCTATAGAATTATCGATAAATGGTAAACATGAAGGAGGAAGCGTCCCCAGAAAAGTAAAATCAGGGTGGGAGAGAAACGGGGTCATAAGAGGTTATTTTTCATAAGAAACAACAAAAACTGTACCCGGCTTTTTTTTTTCATGTAGCGTAGGGCAATTAGTCCGTGGGCCCAATGCATTTATCGTTCAAGTTCGTTCCGATGCTCTGGGGGCAATTTTTTCTTTGAAGGAAACTATTTAAAATGTTCTAGTAATTCTAATTTTATTAAGTTCTCCAAAAAATACTTAGCCATAACTTAATAACAAGAGATTTCCTTTTGCACTCTTTTTTCGATGTATTCATTCTCTGCTACAATGAAATCATCGAATTATTTTTTGCTCCGCGAAGCTAACCAATCACGCCAACTGTAACATCAGTCGCTGACATCATTGTTTTTAAACAAGGTTTCGACCCTTGCTATCATTCTATTTTAAACTTAATTTTATAAAAGGCTCTTGTAATCAATTCTTGCGACCAATGTATTTAAATATAGACAAAATATATGCACTGGATTCAAAAGCATAGGCTATTTGTAATATAAAACAGCATCAACGAGAATTATTTTGTTTTAAATATAGCACTGGTATGGATCTTTAAAAAAGGTATAATTTTTGGAGACGATCTGTTTTCAAAATATTTTTGTAGTAGTAAGTAACATATTTTTTCCTCCAAAATTTCTGAAAATCTATATTTTTTTTACATCGTGCACAATAAAATAACAGACAGATATATTATTAGCATATGTGTTACATTGGTATTCTACGTGCGTATGGAGCGCTTGCTTTCTGTGTTATATTTGTATTGTACATTTCTAATTCAGCAGTAATTTAAATATTGGGTACGCATCAGAGGACTTACCTCACAGTTGCCTCAGTCCTTGTTGTCTTCCATAAGTATCCATTCCGTTATTGAATAAAATATTGCATCTTTTACATTGCGAACTAAATTTTATACTACATTGTTAAACGGAAATATGTTAGCAAGAGAGAGTTTTTTTTTTAGACACATAAATATACACGCATTTGGCATTGAAATGGGTAGGGGTTTTCCCATCTTATTTAAGGCACTATTTACAGCTTTACGTTTGACACATGTTTTATCAAAGCAAAGTTTATTATTGTTCATGTCCTTGAACGTTATTTCTGATACCACTAATACTCTTATTGAGGCGAGGAAGAAATCTTTTCTTCCAACATGAAATAGAATAGTTACCCCTACACAGCACTGTGTTTTTTTTTAAACAACATCTCTCATTTTCGTTCATTAAGCTCTTGTTTTGTATTATTTCTAACAAGTGGTGTATTCTTTCGTTTTGTATGTAAGATCATATTAGTTAATACAGTTTCCCCTAGATCTTGTAAACTGGGCTCAAGCTTCATCTTTTTTCACAAATCGTAACACATGTTGATTTTGTACAAAAAACAACTAATTCTTTTTTGAAAAGTAGTCTTTAATTGCTTACATAGTGTTAAAATAAAATAAATATAAGTTGTCCGAAAATTTTCCTGAAAAATACATGTAAAGGCGCCTTTTTTACTTGTTATTTTAAAACAACACCGCGCATTCGGGGGGGGGGGGGGGACCTTTTTGTGCTCCTGCATTATTTGCAGTGTAAACAAGAACAGGTGTCTCTGGTTGTTCTATTTCACTTTATTTGGTATCTTTTGGAAGATTATTCTTGTAATTATACAACAAATTAGTGTAAAGTGGTTGACTAAATTATTTTTTAGGAATTTTGTTTTAAAATCAATTGACGCTCAACCAAAGAAGAAACAAGCATTATTGCATCAAACCCCCTACAGATGTTAGGTTTCTTGTTTAAAACCTTTTAATGAAATTATTAAACTTTATTGGTAATTAAAGTAAAAAATTTGCACATGTAACTAAAGATTAATAGTTACATGGGCAAATTTTTACTTTGATATATTTTTTCAATGCATAAATAATAATAAAATAAATTATTTTAATAAATTTTACTATTTTATGATTATAATGCATACCTATTTATTATTAATTTTGTTTCATTCATTAAAATGATTATATAAAAAATTATTAATGTTACCCCTAAATGCGCGGTGTTGTTTTTAAACAACATATCAAATTTCCTCGGATTCTATTCTTCCGAATTTAATAAAAAAAATTTTACTATTTTTTCTACTTATAACTAGCACATACAAACACAATTTTTCTTTCTTTTTTTTTTTTTACAAAGAAACGAAAAATTGCACGGTGTAGGGTTAAGGAGCGTTTGTCATATTTCAGTTAGCAGTTACTTTGTTATACCAGTTTATAAAACTAACAAGAAGTTCCGTCTAGAACTATACGAGCCTACTTTCCCGTATACACCAGCTTCAAATTTATAATCTAGCTATCTCTCTCTCTTTCTCGTTTAGCTTTAGTTCTTAATTGCTTCAAATATGCCTTTTTCAACGGTTAATACAGATTCGTTCAATCATTCATTTATTCAGTCATTCATGTATTTATTCACTCATTTATTCATTCATTATTTTGTTTATTCATTTAATCTTTCATTAATTCAAAAATATTCTTGAAAATCCCGATCAAAAAATTTCATAAGAAAATAGGCTCGTTAGTTCTGGATGAACTTTTTATGTGTACATGTTCTACGTCATAAGAGCTTTCTAATAAAGTTTGTTCCAAGCAAATCGGCCCGTTAGATCAGGATTTATATAGGATTGAAATTTCCCCGTAGGCACTATGTTAATTTTTTTTTTAACTGTTCAAAAATGAACAAAAATTGTTCAAATCAATATTTCACGCCAAGAACTTCTTCCAGTGAGCTTGTTCATTGGAACTTTGATCGTGTACCCAGAGTTTACATAATTTGCTTCATTTTCGCCCATAGGCGCTAATGTTAAAATTTTTTGAACTGTTCAAAAATGAACAAAATTTTATAAGAAAATAGGCTCGTTAGTTCTGGATGAACTTTTTATGTGTACATGTTCTACGTCATAAGAGCTTTCTAATAAAGTTTGTTCCAAGCAAATCGGCCCGTTAGATCAGGATTTATATAGGATTGAAATTTCCCCGTAGGCACTATGTTAATTTTTTTTTTGAACTGTTCAAAAATGAACAAAAATTGTTCAAATCAATATTTCACGCCAGGAACTTCTTCCAGTGAGCTTGTTCATTGGAACTTTGATCTTGTACCAAGAGTTTACATAATTTGCTTCATTTTCGCCCATAGGCGCTAATGTTAAAATTTTTTGAACTGTTCAAAATTGAACAAAAAATTGTTCAAATCAAAAAGTAAAATATAGAAATAAGATGTCCTCGCCGAGATCTTTCGAATGCAAAAAGAATTTTTCCAATCGGACAATTCGTTCAAAAGTTATTAGGGGGGGACAGACCGACAGACCGACAGACAGACAGACAGACAGACAGACAGACAGACAGACAGACGACAGACGACGACAGACAGACAGACAGACAGACAGACAGACAGACACGACAGACAGACCGACAGACAGACAGACCGACAGACACTTTTTCCCCATCTCAATACCCTACTTTCAAATTTTTTATTTTTCAATCTTTATTTAATTACTTCACTTATTTTTGACTTTTCTTGATTTTTAACGATATTTTCACGATACATTAAGCCTTCTTTCATGCTTTATTATTATTTTTTTTTACTTTTACGGGAAAGTAGGCTAAAAAAGGCGTGACCAGGAATTACCCCGTATGACTACTGCTTATATTAACTCTTAAAACCCAAAATTTTTATAAACGGGTCATAGGGGTTTCTGAAGAGACAAAAAGTAAAAAAGCCGATTTGTGCCCTGAGATTGTGTCCCCCTTTAATGCATATCAAGGCCGTATCCAGAGGGGAGGCGGGGCCCACGGACCGGGATTGTGTTGTCCGGATTTCGGGTCTCCCCCCGAAATCCGGAAATTTTTCGCAATGTAGCATATATTCCTCCCTGAAACTTTCCTCAACATAAGTGTTTCAAAGTCAGCCCCCCCCCCCCCCCCCCAAAAAAAAAAAAAAAAAAAAATTCTGGCTACGTCCTTGATGCATATTTGTCTGGAATGATATAGAATATCCCCAGATTTTTTTAAAAGGAAGAATATTTTCAGTGACGTAGTAATTGTTAAAAAAATCGATTGACATTTTTTATGAAGGGGATTTTATTATTTTTCCCCTACATAATTTAAATAAAAATTATTTAAATAAATTATTGAAGTTGCATGAACAACTCAAAAATTACTGTCAATGAACTAACATACCCCCTTACATTAAAACTGCAATTGACATTTTTTTAAAAGCGTTAACATAAAATAAAAAAAAACAGCGTGAAAGCAAAAAGAATTGTATAACTCCAAAGAATCAGACAGTGAACGCGCTACTAAAACGTAAACCAGGCCGCTCCTGTTGCTCTGATTGGTCAATTTCTTTTTTAGTGACGTCACAGTGCTATATTTTTCGCTAACGTGAAAATGAAATAGTTCCTCATAACTTTGGTTACTGTGAATTAATGGACAATCATATTTTGGAGAACTTTATGAATTTACATTTACCAGCCAATATTATGCGTTATTTTGGCAGAATAAAATTGCCCCTCAAGAGTCAGAACGAAAATTAATTTTAAGCTCTTTTTGAGACTTCAGCCCACGGACTAAATCGGTTAATTTTTAGCTCGGCAACGCCAGACAGGCAGTTATATGTTATAATAAAAGGATATTATTAGATTCTAATAAAATTTAAAAGCATTATTGCGTTTTTATTTATTCACTTATCTTTTTTAGAGAATTACGATTTTTTTTATGCAGATGTTTTAGATAACAGATGTTCTTTTTAATATAATTTTTAAAAAACTTCATTTGTAGATTTTTTTCTTCCTGGTTTGGGATGGGACGTAATAAAAAGTAACTTAAATTTTTAATTTGATCAAACGACATCGTTTTCTGTATTTCTAAGACTTCATATTATTTTATTTCTTTCAGAACCCAGTGCTTCAAAAGAGACTTCACGACCTCCAACTTGAAATTCACAGTTTAAACGAAAGACAGGTAATGGAACCATTTGTTTTAGAATTAATTCATTGATTTTCGCAACTTCTAAAAGACGAATACTGTGATCTTTGTGTCTACAATGATTTCTTGTTGTCGATTACTTTTGACACCATGCTACTAGAAAGAGGCTTACCAACTTTTTTTTTTTTTTTTGAGCATTCAGTAAGGGTCTGCTAAATCATCTTTTGACAGTGTAATAGAGTAAGTCGAAAAAACTCGATAACCCTCTCCCTCCCCCCCTCCCATATAGTTCAATGCTTATCGCAGTAAAAAACAATATATATACACATCACATAGGTCAAATATAATATTTCTCACGAAAGAGGGGGGTAGGCAATTTTCCTCACCTGAATCCCCTAGATGACGGGCATAGAATTGTCCTTCCTAAATCTAGTGTCTGGATCCGCTACTGCCAACGTGAGACACTGCTTCCTTTCTAATACATATTGTCAATGAACTAATTAATGAAAATATGCATTTAATCTTTTCCGATCGTAAGTTTACCTAAGAATATTGTTTTAAATTTTCTAACTAAAGCCTATTTTTCGATAGTGCAGTAGAACCTCTGTTAACCGGCTTAATTGGGACCTTTTCTCTACCAGACCCCTACCTGTTAGCCGAGGTCTTTGGATTGCTGGCGCACGGGGCGAGGTAGTGGGGTCCACGGATTTTACATGCACGTATTCCCAATTGCATGGTGGGTCTTCTCTTAATTGGGACTAATGGTAAGCTGGTTAAGTAAAAATACGGTAAAGCGGAGGATAGCAAAAAAATAGGAGCTATATTATGCCATTTGAAAGAGAGAGTAGAGGTGTAATAATTTATTGCGTTTTACTACAGTTACTTTGACAGTTACATACCTTTTCTTTTCTACTTCACCCCCCCCCCCCCCTGTTAGCACGAGCAGTGGCGTATGCAGAATTTTTTCAAGGGGGGTGTTCATAATTTTCTGAAACTACTAAAAGAAATTCAAGTATATAATAAAGCACTATTATTTAGGTCTCAAGGAGGGGGTTAAACCCCTACCCCCCCCCTTGCGTACGCCACTGAGCACGTGGCCTTAAGGCTGCCAACCCCCGGGCACGGGTAAGTGAAGTTTATCAACGCTCGCTTTCACCGGGAGATTGAATAGCTGGGCCCAGCCTTATTACTTAGCTGTGTGGACCTGCCCTTCCTTGATACCCCTATGCTTGAAGAGTATCATTGGAGGGTTGTGGTTACCTGTGAGTTGCATACCAGTTATCAATCGCTTGGCAAGGCTGAATTGACTGACCCATTGAACCATTGACTGACCCACTGATTAACCAATAGCCACACTAGATTTCATAGGACTCGTACGCGGATTCCCAGAACATCCTCCCTTCCCTCTCTCCGACATCGGATTGTCGCTTTTGTCCGGGGAGATAAAGATTCCGCGAAAAAAAAATTCACTCGAGTACCGTAGCACCTGTTTCTCCCATATAACTAGCGCTCTAAAAGCTATTTTTGTTTTTTGTATTTTGAAAACATGTGCCGCTTAAAGAGAAGGCCGGTTAATCCGGAGCCGGTTAAGAGAGGTTCTACTGTATTGGAAAAAAATGACTTAAATTTATGAATTGTATTTAGAGCAACACTACTCCCAATTAAATGTTATTTGATTATTATAAAAAATATAACTTTATGCTGCCGTCTATTAGAGTGGAAAGAGTTCAAAAAAAAAGAAAAGAAAAGAAACACTAGAACATATAAATGTCAAATGTCTTCTCACTTGTATCATATAGCTTTTATCTTTCCATCCTATGAAGATGGTATGGGTTCATTCATTGCTGCTGGCTCTTTTAAAACTTTTCTTTACGTTTGTCTCAGTAAAATTATGATTCTTTCTGAGCTCATGACATTCTTCCACTTAATCCAACCTTCCGCAGTATGCTCCCGCCTGTTGCTCCCCGACATCTTTGTCGTTACCATGACGACAGACCCTTTTCCATTAAGGAATCAAAAGGGAGACTTTTCTTCGTGCAGTTGGTATAGTGTTTTGTGCTCCCTTCTATTTAGGTTATGCGGCAAATGTGTAACGATGGTGAATTTAAGTTTTGTCTAACGCTTTCGAGCTGTTTGATTGCATTGTTATGATAGAAATAACCACTTTACCGCGTGTTCAAGAATGTCGAAATTTAATACGTTGATATTAATGAGCATTATCGATGTTTTCGTTTACTTTGGTTTGGGTTGTTATAAAACTACCACTAAATTGAATGGAAACATATATTCTTGCGTTTTGGGTGATAGTGTGCTTAACTTATAAAGTTTTTTGAATATTCGAATATAATTTCATTTTGGTTGACTTTGAGTTCTTTACGAACTGTAAAAAGGTATTTGGAGGTAAAACAAAAGACATTAGAGGCAGCCGGTTCGAAGAATCTGAGAGGTCGGTTTCACGTGAGCGTGATCGCGTATCCCTTGGTCACTCGCAAAGCGAAGAGGAAATCACAGATAGTCCGTCTACATTAGGGTATGTCATGCGTCAGTGAAAATAAAAATTACGTATTCATGTACTTGCACATTTGGAATCTAATGTATTTGCACATGGGAAGTTCCCTTCTGGTATTATTTTTGCAAAACATTCAGGTTTACCTACCGGGAAATGGTAAAACTGAATATATAGAGTTAATGGTATAACAAGAAATTGCGCTTAGCCTCTTATTAAGTTAAAAGACATAAAGAAAAGTACTTATTTAAATAATTAAAATACCAAATAAAAATAAAATAGAACACACTGTAGCAACTGCTACTATTGAAACTCTAATAACTTGCAATAGATCAAACATAAGGAAAACTACACAAACAGTATATTTGCCTTGTGTTTTAGTGGACCTAAACAAACAGTACGCCACACAGTCAGCGCACATGTAGACATTAATATGGTTTTTATTTAAGTTTAGAACACTTTTAGAAAGATTTTCTTTGATTTCAAAGAAGGTATTACAGTAAAACCTCTGGGTAAACCGGCTTGGGACCGATGATGGTAAGCCGGTTAAGTAAAAATACGGTTAAAGCGGGAGCCGGTTAAAAGAGGTTCTACTGTACTTCTTTCAGAAGTAGCTCAAATTCATTCTTTCTTATCAAAAATAACAACTTTGGAAAAGAGTTTATCAACTCCACCACACCAGCCATTCCTTATTAATCCATCAAATTTTGCCACAATGCGACGGAATTGTAGCTCACTGATACGAGGCAAAGAAGAAGACCTAATAAATGTTTCGATTGAAGGGTTTTTCAGCATAATGAAGCACGCCCCCTTTCATCCTTCAGTCATTCAAATACAGTAAAACCCCGTAATACTGCGCTTCAGTATACCGCGGAATCGGATATACCGCGCTGACTATCATGTCCCCCGACCTTAACCACCCTCTATTATTGCCCTTTAAAGGTTGTTCCTTTATTTACCATTGTAAAGAAACCCAGCCAACAAAGTCTCTTACGAGTAGTAAACAAATATTCCAGCCAAAGTGCCCCCCCCCCCCCCCCCCCACAGTAACAGATATAAAGCACTGTTGTGAGGCCTGGTGTACACCTGTTTTACGCTTTTTCTATCTTTCAAACTCGGACACTATAACTTTATTTTTATATCGGGTGCAATCGCTTTATCTGTTTCTCTTGACAGGGGCAGAGCTCCAACTGTCAGGAAATCTGATCAGTTTAATGTAGGATCAATACTGAACTCCCGCCCGTTTTCCGAAATTTAATCGTGCCTGTTAAGTTCTTTTATAGCGTTATCTATCTTTATATTCTAGATTCTTTAAAATTCTTGAAAAGTAAACATATTCTCTAGCCCAAGTGAGTGTGTAAAGGCTTAAAACATTGTTTCTTTGAAAAGTGCGTTCCTTCTCTTCCACACAACTCCACTTTTTCTTAAAATCTCTCCCCTTTCATAATCCCATGTTAAAAACTTAAAGAGATTTTTAAGCCTTTTCTCAGAATGTAATTGGTTTCGTTGCGGTTGATATGGTTTTCGCTTAGGAGACCTCAAAGGGGGGGGGGGGGTAATAACTTTAATCTGTTATTCAGAATAAAGTTATCAGGTAGATAACTTTAATAACCTATCACTCAATAGACTAACTGCCCCGTCGAGGAGTGTGCTTCTTGCACAGCAATTACAGCTCATAAAATGGCAACAAACAGGAAAAGAAACAATTATACATGCGAAGAAATGTTACAAGTAATTGCTAAAGTTAAAAGTAGTGCAAGAATAGCGAGTATATTCCGTGAATATGTTTCCGCGGTACAGTTTCACTATACCGCGGTTGTTATATAATGCGGGTGCCAAGCATGTCCCCAGACACCCGCGTTTCAACGTTGTTTTGCTGTAATCCAATTGTGCAGTCTTTGGCCAGTGAGCTCTTTTTGAGGAGGCTTTGATTTGAAATCGCAGTTGCAAAGACAATGGGCCTGGGCATTACAAGTTTTCTCTTAAGGCTCATTGTCTTCACTATGAAGGACAATTCTACATGTGCAGAAAGCAGTGGCGTACATAGACTTAGGTGCGCCTCCCCGCAAGATTTAGAAGTGCGCCCTATCTTTGGCTTATTGCAAAAGATTGAAACAAAAACACTACGGTGAAGGTATATTCGAGTATTTATAACCATTAATTTTATTTAAGATAATTAAAATTATATTTATCATTAAATGGCGGATTTTCGGAAACGTAACGAATTGAAACATTGCATGCACTTACCAGTTCGGAATGAAATTTATCTTAATAATACGAGAAAATAACACACTATCTTAAAGTAATATTTAAAATTTCGTTAAAGGTTCTGTCATTTATTTATAAAGTGAATTAAGTAACAGTAATGATACAAGGGAAACAAACTATTTGTTCACAAATTAGACACTAATTGCAGAAGAAAATCTATGTTATATTAACCTGTGCTAATAGATTTCCCTCTTGGTTTTTTACAATTAAGAAATTTTTGAACAAGTTCGTCAATGTTTAAATTATGAATCCTAGTGCTTTTTATGCTTAAAACAGCAAGACCGCTAAATATTTCTTCTGTCATCGTACTTCTGAGGTAAAATTCAATTAGTTTCTGTTTGGATAATGATCTATCTGATGATGCTGATGGTTACTGGTAAAGTAAGAAAGATATAAAAGGCAATGCGAGATTTGTCTGGGAGACTTAGATGATAAAACATTGTTCTCGATCATTATTAAATGAGCAACTTCAGCTATATTTATTTGTCAAGTTTCTCTCTCCTATTTCACTTGCCAAAATGTTTCGCAAAATGATAATTTGTGATGCAATTGAGATTGCTACATCGTTTTGGTTCTTCTCGCAAAATTTAGTCACTGATTCCACAAGTTCTTTATCTGTGCACTCGAAAGCGTTAATAGATCTGTTAATGCTTTAGGAGTTAAAAAATTGAACATGTTGTTAATTGAGGACATGCTCTCAAACCTTTGATGAATTTGGTTTACCATTATGCCCAATAGCAGCATAGAAAACTTTTACTTTGAAGCAGTTTCTTGGGGCCCTAAACTGAGAAAACATTAAAAACAAACTTTTTCTCTAAAATATCAATTAATGCTTTTTCGTAGCAAATAATGCTATCGTTGCATTGTAATTTTAAATCGGAGCTTATTTCGTGCAGAATTATTCCCTTTAAAAACAACTAACGCTGTAAAGCAAAATTTCAACAATACAATGCTTTTTTTCGAGAGTTATTTGCATGGGGGAAACTCAACTCCTGCACTCCCCCCCCCCCCCTGTGATTTTTTTTTCTTTTTTGATGGATTTCAGATTGTTCTAAAGACAATGAGATGCAATGAAAAAGGATTCAAAACATCATTCATTAAAAGGTAGTACATATCACAATCGCATTTATTTCCATTCCTCATCAGTACAAAGTTGTAAGTACCAAGCATTTGTGAACCATAAATTTAAAAAGAACTTACAAGTATTTTGTATCAAAGTGAATACATTCATCACAAGAAACAAGGTATACGGCATGTAAAGAGTTTAAAGTTAAACTGGCGAATCTTAAAAACATATTAAAACATAAGTGACAGAAAAAATGAGTATTTTCAAAGCTATGGACTTTTAATTTAAATTCCTCTGGAAAAAAATTGAAATTTTCGTTTTGTGTCTCTATTTTCCCTTTTCGATTGCCTTTCGGCTAACAGAAGCTCTCGCAAGGGGGGGGGGGGGGGGCGCAAAATCTTCAGTTGTTCCTGGCCGCTGAAAACCCTAGCTACGCCTCTGAACGAACTTCCAGCAGGTCAATTCTGACAACGATCGAGCTTTTCCCGCCTTGATAAACTCGAATAACTCTTCTTAAAAATTCACGAAAACAAAAACAATCCTCGACTGTAATTTATTTTGTGAGGGAATAAAATTAAGTACAAAATGATATCTGGGTACAATTTCATATTCTTGTAGTTCAAACAAATGTACAGTACTTAGTAACTTGCATTATACGTACTTGCATTTTGACACTATATAATCACTTTTCCTATTTTTCACCATGACTGTATGCATAATGTAATATTAATTAACAGTTACTGTGTACACTGAACTGCTGTTTTACTTTTTGCTCCCTTTTGAGGTTTTTCCCTTTTCGCGCTTTTCATTTATGCGCGTTTTTCACTCATTATGCGCGTTTTTGGGCGCTCTCTTGCGCTCGCGCATAAGTATGAGAGTTCCCTATACTAAACTCATGTTTGTGAAAATTGCAACACCATGAAGGACTTACGCGAGTGAGCTGAAATTTTCAGGAAATGCAAAGTAGCGCATGATATGCAAATGATTAGAATTTCAAATCCGTAGCGCATGCGTATGCTGAGCAGCGCCCTCTGAACGGCGGATGGATCCGAATAAATAGACGGCTGTAATAGCGAGGCGTGTATGGTTATCGGTGGTTTTATCTGCTAGTGGTAAACATTAGCTCAATCTTTACTTATGCCTCTTCGACGAAAGTGAGCGAGATTTGAACAACTTACAGAGTTTGAACGGGGGAGAATCATCGGCCTTCGTGAAGCTGGATTGTCGTATCGTGCAGTAGCCGCTCGTGTGCAGCGTAACAGCAGCACAGTGATGCGTGTTTGGAAGCAGTGGACGGACGAGGGTCGGACAACTCGGAAATCCGGGAGTGGACCCCGAAATGTGACGTCAACTCGCGATGATAGAGACCTGGTCCGCATGGCGCGGACGGACCGTACAGCTTCCTCTAGACAATTGGCAGCACAGTGGTCAATAGCTACGGGTGTTTCATTGTGTGCTTCATCAATTCGTAGACGTCTGCTGCAGCGTGGACTGCGCGCAAGGACTCCTTTATACAGGATCCCCCTCACGCTAAATTATCGCCGCCTGCGGCTAAAATGGGCCAATCAGCATTGAGACTGGCGTGCTGATTGGCAGCATGTCGTGTTTTCTGACGAATCCCGCTTTAATTTGTGGTACCGTGATGGCCGCATTCGTGTCAGACGCTATACCGGTGAACGCCACCTTCCGGAGTGTATTATCGAACGCCACAGTGGACGAACACCCGGAGGTATGATCTGAGGCGCCATAGCCTATCATGGACGATCTCAATTGGTACGAATTGTGGGCAATCTGAACAGCAACCGGTACATCAGTGAAGCTCTACAGCCCCAAGCTGTTCCCTTCCTTCAAAGCTTACCAGGCTCTGTATTTCAACAGGACAATGCCCACCCTCATATTACTAGGACTATTCAGTCCTTCTTTGAAACGCAGCAGGTACAGCTTCTTCCTTGCCCTGCGTATTCCCCGGATATGTCGCCAATTGAACATGTTTGGGATTTCGTTGGTCGGCGTCTCGCTCGTGGTCCTCGTCCTGTTGCTTCTGTAGACGAACTTTGGGTACGCATACAAACAATATGGAATGCTCTTCCTCAGGCAGACATTCAAAATTTGTTTGACTCCATGCCACGTCTTGTAGCAGCACTTATTGCGGCGCGTGGTGGCTACACAAAATACTGATTCCGATCTCTTGTTATTGTTTGTTTGCTTTGAAAATTTAATCATCTATTTGTACCACTACCACACAACTGTGTATTAAATTTCATTCAATCATGACGATTCCTTCATGGTGTTGCAATTTTCACAAACATGAGTTTATAATATGCAGGTACACATGAAAGAGGAAGTGAGAGGGGATAAATTATGCATTATGCGGCCGTAATAGCAATGAAATTTACTTAGAAAGCTTAGGAGTGACATTGCATTAGTGGAAAAGAAATGCTGAAAAAAAATATATAAAAACATTTAGTCATATATATTGTACCGCGTGGAGGTTTTTTTTTTCTGGAGCGGGCGCCCTAAAACCTCGTGCGCTCCCCCGCGCCGCGGGGGTTGCGGGGGCGTTATGTACGCCACTGGCAGAAAATAGATGTACTAAATTGAAAATAAAACTTTCATATTTATGACGTACCCTAGTCTAGATTTTAAAGGTTTGTACGTCTACCAGCTGAAGCAGTAAGTTACAAAAACGGGAAAAAAATTGAAAAAAAAAATCTTCTTTAACCCATTTATGCCCGAGGCTGAAAGTTTTGAATTTTTGCATGAAATTTGTATATGTGAGGTAGAAAAATGTAAAAAACAACAATTCGCTGAATTTTTTTTTAAATTTCATGCCATGTATGAGTAATATGGTGTTCCATTTTTGGAACACTAGGCAAAACCATTGCTGTGTTTGTTACTAAATGTTAAATATGATTATTATTGAACCAACTTTCACAACCTTATTGCAGGAAAATATCTGCAGGAGTGACTAATTGAATGTTTTCTGCGAAACTGTTATGCCCCTACGAAGCAGGCTGACGCCACAAATTCAAGTACACGTGCGACCTTGAACTCGTAGGCTAAAAATAACTCACTCAACTGCTGTTCCAAAAATGGAACAGTAGGTATAAATGGGTTAAAAAAGCAAAACGCTCAGCAATATGCCTTTATTTTAGAAAAATTGTCTTTACTATGCTTCTGTATGTACAAACGAACGTTAAACGATTTAAAATCTACATTTAAATGATAACTAAAAAGTTAAAAAATCATTTACTCCAGATCATATTTGAGTTTGTAGATACTAATCTGAAGACAATACTTTGTAGATAAACTTTTTGGAACGTAGTAAAATTATTGAAATTTCTAAAATATTCTTACGTACATAATTTTTTTAGCTTCAACAAAACTAATTTCTGAGGCTCTCGGCATCTTAAGTTGCACTTATGAGGATAACTTAAATGCTTCATAACAACAAAGGTGTATTTACCGGGGGAGGGACTAGAGGGACCGAACGATGCCCCCCTCCTCGAATGCTCGAGCATAGCTGTCGCAAAAAATGAATAAATCCCTCTTTTTTCTGTCCTTTTATAAAAAATGCCTATTATCAGGGACATATATACGGCAGGGAGGGTTCAGGAGTCTCAGACCCCCCAGAAGCTGGAATAAGTTTGCCGAAAAAATAATTCAAACCTAGCCGTTTTCTTTTTTTTTTACTGTATTTTTTCTTTACTATTGTGCCTTATTGCCTGCCAGAGTAGTCTTCTCAATGATAGCAGAATACCTGCGAAGGGGCTCAGTCGCTCCCCCCCCCCCCCCCGACTCCACCCTTCCCATTCCTTCATATCACCAAAGATTGCCTACAATCGCGTTTTTATGACCAAATTCGAAAAATGTGTAGGGGTGCGCTCCCGAAGCCCACCCCTTTCCCGTAACGCTTGCAAAAATTCCCTGAAATGACGTTTTTTGAACATGAAACCTACTTTTTTGAGACAGATGTCCTACAATTAAATCCATATGTTTACCGTCTTATATTATGATGGTAAAACTAATAAATCAATTTTGTTCTGATTTAAATATAATTTGAAGAGTTTCTAGTACTCGTTCAAGTAACAATTACAAATCATAGAAATACGTTTTGTTTATTTGCTAAGCAATCTGGACAATATAAACGTATACGGCGGAGAAAAAAGGGTAGTGTAACAAAAATATCAAAAAAAAAAAAAAAAAAAAACTCAAACACCATTATATCGAATTAATTTCTACTTCATTTCATTGTTGTGTGCCCAACAGAGGCGTGGGTAGAAATTTCTGAAGGGGGGGGGGGGAGTCCAGTGCACATCAATGGTTAACACTACTTGTTCCCCCCCCCCCCTGTTCCTTACTACATGAAAGCTCTTCAACAGTCGGTAAACTGCTTTCACGCTCCCAGAATATTATAGCATACTTGAAATTTGACAGAGCTCCCCTTTCCTACGCCACTGGTGTCAAACATTGTGTGCCCAAAATTATGAAGTGAGAACGAACGTGATAAAAATTTCTTATGAATTGGTAATTTGGTAATAAAGCACAGTGAAAAAAAAAAAAAAAAACCGACCTCAGGCTATAATAAAACATACGAAAAGAAAATAAGAAGAAGAATAATACCAAAGCCACGATAAGGAAAGAAAGAAGTTTCTCTCTAATAAAAAAATTAACACAAATTAAGCTCATCATTTGGTTTCGCCGAAAAATCGCGATCATAAATCAATTACAAATATAAATAGCCCAGATTTTGCAACAGTTTCAATGTAAAACGCATGGCGTAATGATAATTAGATAATTTTGCTCCGACCTCAAAAATTATGTTTAAAAGTCGTAGCGATGCTGTTTAAAGAATTAATTTATTTTTCACTTTTTAACGCAATTTATAATTTGGAGTCTGTTTTTTTTTTTTCAAAAATATTTTTATCATATTGAATATTAAAATTCGTATTGAATTCAAGGAGTAAATTCTTAATAAAGGGGTGCCCGCTCCCTGTGAACGATAATGCAACGATTTAAAATATGCATGACAAGACACGATTGTCATGTAAATAATTCCTTAACCTTTGTTTATTTGGAAAAACTATATGCCTATTATTTTGGATCCTAATACGTTTTGTTTATATTTTCAGCAAAAAAAAAAGTTTACTGAATTTTTTCCAATGAAGTTTATTTCTTTAGGCATTTAATTATATATGAAGCTCTTTGCAATGAAATGAATGTCGTTATCACACCAATAATGTTGCAATGTTCATAGAAACTATTTCTTCATAAGTATATTATCATGTTCCCCCCCCCCCCCTCAAATATAAAACACTGACATTCGAATAATCATGGACATTGATATTGCATCCTTTGTTTTCACTTTGTTTAAATCTACGTACAATTATTTCACGGAAAAATTCAATTACCACGTTTCCCTCCCGCCTCATTCTGAATATGTACTCATAATTAACGAGGTATAGTAATAAATGATTTAACGTCTCTAAAAAATTTCACTTTTAAAGGAAAAGTTTGCAAGTTTTTCAAATTCTAGGAAGTTATTCACATTAATGTATTTTTTAAAATATTTCAGATTGGTCTCTTCCTCCCTTTGTGAAAATGGTAAAGTAATCAAAAACATTTTTCTACTATTTTATTGAAGTACGTTGCATTCTATGAAGCTCAAATCTGATTTGGGAGTTGCATTCAAACTTCTGAAATGCTATGATTGCCCTGAAATGAGGATGCATGAGGGTAAGGGATGAAAATTTCTGATCTTCCCAACTTTTCCTCGTCTAGAAGTGATCTTTTTTAGTTGTCTCTTATCAGCGGAGCGCTAAGGGGGGAAAATCGATAGCTTGCGCAAGCGCAGTGTTCTTTTTTTGTCCTATGCAGGTGGGTAAAATGGAAATTGCCGCTGTCCGACGGCCAAACTTTGCAGAGGATGGCGCATGCGTCATTCTGTCACTGTCGATGTTCAACTTTTCTGGAGAGTACGAACAAGCTGCGAGATTCCTTAACTCTTATTTTACTTGCTTATGACTTTTGTTATCCATGAAAATCGCAATAGTTTTAATTAAAATAAATAGATTGATAAACATCTAATAAAAAGAGTAATTCAAAGTGACATTTGATTAAATGTACACAAAGTTTGGGAAATGAATTTACTTTAAGTGATGTTGGTTCTACAAACACTACATGTTGGATAAAAATACTCATATTATTATTTTTTATTGAATAAATTTGGTTACAAAATTTAACTCAAGCTTTATATGTTGGGTATCTGACGTGAGTAGGTTGTAATTGCTTCTGGTCTGGCCATTTGCTTTAATTCGGAAGAGAAAATTCATTGTCGAGATTCTATGGCATATACAGCGGGGAAAGAGGGAGAGAGGAAGGTCAGAGTTAGCCTCGGAGAAGTGAAAACTTCCTCGTTTGTTAAAATATTCTTACATGCCTTGAAATATTTTTGATCACCAAGTAAATGTCCGTAAATTAATTATTTTGTTGCACTATTTTCTGTTCTGTCAAGGCCTTGAACTGCATGTAGGCAAAAAAGAAAAAAAGGAGGGTGGGAGATTCATTGTTCACCCTCTCCTTTCATAAGTTACACCAATGGTTATAACAATATTATACAGTCAAACTTGTTTATAACGACACTCTTTTTAACGACCTATCACTTATAATATCAATGCATTGCTGTCTCTGCTGCATATCCCCATGTAAATAAAGTAAAACAACCTTGCTCTTAACTGTATAGTGTAAACAACAACGTCATTTTAATGTTATTTTACTTTTGATATTTGATCATTTTTGCAGTAAGACTCCAAGAACTTAAGTTACTGGCCTGTTTTTTTTTTTTTTAATTTTTTTTTAAATTTTTTTTTTTTATTTATTTTTTTTTTTTTGGGGGGGGGGGGTATTTTTGGTAACCATTTATTAATACCTGCTGTTTAAAGGACTTCGTTTAGATATCTGAATTCTGGGACGGGGGATTTATATTCTAATATCCCTCCCTTGGATATGCCGAAATTCCAGGGAGGAAGCAAAGAGTATTTGCTTAATACATTATATTAAAGGTAGGAAGGGGATCATTCATAAATGATGTCACACTTTGAAGGGGGGGGGGGCTCGTGAAATTGTGACAAAGGGACAAGAGGAGGGGAAGGGGTAACAAGAAGTGTGACATCATGCTTATGCAACATAGCGTGGCATGTGACAAAGGGGGAGGGGGTCAAATATGTGGGAAAAAAGCGTGACATCATTTATGAACAGTCCCAAGGCTGTTGGACAAGCAAGTCGCTTATGTAAAAATTAAAAATTAGCATAGTGGTAATAAAAAAATTAATAGTTTAAACAATTCTCATCTGGTTTTATTCAGTGTTTTTTTTTTTTTTAAATTGGTGGCACTTTTGCACTGCCGATGGCTTTCGCAAGAATATTAAAGCCTTTATGCACAGTCTTGCCAGTTATAATTTGGAATTTGCAGACTGACTGACTTAGGGTTAATATATTTTTGCTTCGTACCATTATAGCAATTTTAATAATTTTCTCAAAGACTTCTAAAATTCTTCATTTCAATTCTCGCAAAAAGCAGCGCTGAAATCTGCATGTAAACAAAGGCATACAGAGCAAAATGGAATAAGTTTTAAAATAAATAATTATTTTCTGAGAGGATATAACTGAGGACTCATTGTACAGTCGCTCCCTTTTACAATTAAATCGAAGTTTACAAAGAAAATTTCATTAAAACCGTAATTTTTATAAAAAACAATGAATAGAGTTAAGGAGGATATTGCACAGTTAAACAGGAGGTATTGCAATTGTTACGTTATAACCGTAAATTTGCTATAAAGGGGTGCAGCTGTATTCTTCTTTTTCAAGTGAATAGCAAATCCAAACCCATCATTTCAAAAAATTTCTGGGAGGGGGGAGTGGCAAAGGGAAAAAATTCAATGCATATTTTAGGTAAAAAACAACAAAATACATAAACAGAAATAAATACATTGCATTTTTAAATGTTGTCGTGGGGGGTGGTCAATTGAACCCCTCCCCTCGTCCAAATACACCTTATTTGGTATTGCCTGCAATTATTTTTGTTTGAAATTTATTTGGTCTTTGTTACAATGCTATAATTTTATTTAGCATTTTAAAATAGTACTTTTCACTTACAGAAACTAGTTATTGATGGTATTCGAAAAAATTTTGGAAAAACGCCCAACTGTTCTAGTCCCTGCACCATCAATTCTTCTGAATTCTCTCCACCTGCAATCTCCCCTTGCTCTCAACCAGCCAATCAAGAAGTCAGAATGGTATGCTGTGCACAAAATTGTCCCATGGCAAATCACAAGATAGCAACTACAGTAATTGTCAATTAAAGAATTGTTTGCTTCTCTCAATGAAGAATTTATTTTATTTATCATTGGTATTTTTTTTTAAATCTAGTCCTCTGTTCATATATATATAGAAAGATATATGAATGCATTAAAATAATTTTTTGAAAATGAAAATGAATTTAAAATATAAAAAAATATAAATAAAATTTATAACACATGAAAAACAAACCTAACAAAATTTAGAAAATTTTGTAAGGTGTTCTGCACCTTCTCATTTTTAACTTTATTTATATACATATTTTTTACATTTTGAATTCATTTTTGTTATTATTATTTTTTAAATATTTCAATGCATTTATCTATATACTTTGCTTAAATTTTTGCTGCTTTGCACATCTTAAAGTTGTTAACGTTTATTTTTCTTTTAAATAATTGTAAAAAAAATAATTCTGTATATCTCCTATTTTATATCTTATATAAGAATCATGAAAAATTCATACTTTTTTTTGCTATAGCCCAGTGTGTATTGATAGGTTTGGGGGACTCCTGACAGTAAAATAGATGTGGAACTGTTTATGTGTTCTTAAAAATGTTGGTTTTTAATGTTTGTACCCAGCATATAAATTGCTCATTTGGTCATTCAATTCCCATTCTGTAAAATTTGCAAGAACCATCATTTATTGCAAAGCCCTCCTAGAGTCCATGGAGTCAACAATATAGAAAAAATGGAACTTTGAAATGAGGAAGGGATCCACTCTCAGCAGCCAGGTCTGCTCACTGCTTGATCTGCCCTCTGCATATCTGGTGATTCCCACTCTGAAATTTTTTGAGTGCCTTCTTTAAAACATATTAAAAGTCATGTATTTTGATGTTTTAATCACTGGAGTGATCACATTTGATTTCGGTTGTTAACCCCTTAACGGTCGGGTAATTTTAAAGAAGACGGTCATAAAAGTGCTAATTTTTTTTATCCTCAAAAATTATATAAAATTGTGTGTATGAACAATACATATATTCATTTTTAATTTTTGATTTGTTTTTATTTTGAAATTTTAAACACTCCAGCCTGGCAATATCACGAGAGCGAGAAATAGAAGGCAAAACCTCAGCCCGTCATCTTCACGGGAACGAGAGGGAAGGGGTTAAGTGAGGTATAACTTCATTTCTCCATATTTTTATGGCCTACAGACAATCTATATCTCTTGCAGACGGTAGTAACGAAGCCTGTCGCCAGCTACATGAACCCAGTCCGCCAAGCAGTGCCTCCGCCACTCACTAACCTGGCTACCACATTCACGTTCAAGGCGCCGGTGGGCACCGTGGTCCTGCCAAACTGCTCGGTCCCCCCCTCGGAGGGGGTGGAGCAGCACCCCAAGGTGCACCCAGTGCTAGTGGTGCCCTCTCCGTCCAACCGCAGCACTGATGGCACACAGACTGGGGTCCTACTCAACTTGGTGCCGCCAATACGAGTGCCTCAGTATCCTCCACCTCATTCGCCTCGCACGCCTGCGCCGCTACTCGTGAGTAGATCATCGTTTTCTGCCGCTGTGATGGCCTGTGTTTATATCCCTTTGTAAAGCCATTTTTAGCCTACTTTCCCGTAAAAGTAAAAAAAGATAATAATAAAGCATGAAAGAAGGCTTAATGTATCATGAAAATATCGTTAGAAATCAAGAAAAGTCAAAAATAGGTTAAGTAATTAAATAAAGATTGAAAAATAAAAAATTTGAAAGTAGGGTTTTGAGATGGGGAAAAAGTGTGTTGGTCGGTCTGTCCCCCCCCCCCCCCAATAACTTTTGAACGAATTGTCCGATTGGAAAAATTCTTTTTGCATTCCAAAGATCTCGGCGAGGACATCTCATTTCCATATTTTGATTTGAACAATTTTTTGTTCAATTTTGAACAGTTCAAAAAATTTTAACATTTGCGCCTATGGGTGAATATGAAGCAAATTATGTAAACTCTGGGTACAACATCCAAGTTCCCATGAATAAGCTCACTGGAATATGTTCTTGGCGTGAAATATTAATTTGAACAATTTTTGTTCATTTTTGAACAGTTCAAAAAAATTAACATACCACCTACGGGGAAATTTCAATCCTATATAATTCCTGATCTAACCGACCGATTTGCTTGGAACAAACTTTATCGGAAAGCTCTTATGGCGTAGAACATGTACTAATAGAAAGTTCATCCAGAACTAACGAGCCTATTTTCCTATGATATTTTTTGATCAGGATTTTCAAGAATATTTTTGAATTAATGAATGATTAAATGAATAAGCAAAAGAAAGAATGAATAAATGAGTGAATAAATACATGAATGACTTAATAAATGAATGATTGAATGCATATCTATTAACCGTTGAAAAAGGTATATTTGTAGCAATTAAGAACTAAAGCTAGACGAGAAAGACAGAGAGATAGATAGCTAGATTATAAATTTGAATTCGGTGTATACGGGAAAGTAGGCTCGTATAGTTCTAGACGAAACTTCTTGTTATTTAATACTACTGTGTTTAAGCAATTCATATTGTAAGTTTGGTTTTAAATTAATAAATTCATTTAAGCTCCTAGAAAGAATAATTTAGCTTTTCCAACTGGTGGTTTAGCCGAGGGATGGCATCCTTCCCACTTTTTATGTTAACACAAACATCTGATCACTTTTCAAAATTTTAGCACGAGCATCTCCCCACCTTTTTTCCCCAATAACTTATGTTCATACCAATAAGCATCCATCCAAGAAATGATAGAGATCTTTTTTTTCATTTATTATGATTTAATATCAGTACTGACTGCTTAGAAAAGTTGTTTTGATGAGATGCACAGATGTTAGGGTTCTCTGGAACGTGGATATCGTCAAAAGTGTTCCATGAGAGTGAAACCATTGGTAATTGCTGTATTAAATAGTGCTTGCCAAGGTCTCATTGATCAACTCAATTTCTTGCCCCCTGCCCCCTACTGCTAATATTTTAATTGCTTTGAATAGTTCTCTTTGATGTTACTACATGCTATTTAATCATTTAAACAATTTGTTTCAACCTTTTACTATATTTTCTTTTTTTCCCTTCCTTGCCTCATTAGACTTGCCAGAAGCCACAGATTATTAATAATTGCATACCTGCTCTCATGTGTAGTCAACCCATCACAACTGTTCCAAGTATAAGCACCAATGGAGATCCAAGCTGCAGAACAGCTTCAAGTTCTCCAGAAAGTTTTTGGGAACGTTGTCCTCCAGCACCTGCTTCTGCTCCAGAAAAAATAAACCACAAAATTGATCAAAAAGTAAAGCATTTATTTTTTATTTCTAGTATGAGAATTGGGATATGTTCCCCCTAGCTAGATACTTGGATGTTCAGTTCAAGAAATGAAAATGTGTGTTGAATGTTGTATTAACCACAAAGATATATTATCTGCAAATTTTATATTTTCAAATAATTCATTTGAAATGTAGCAGTATTTTAAACTGTATAAAGTTGTGTTGAAATTTTAAGAGTAATTCTTTACAAACATTTTCAGAAAAAAGATTTTATCACTGCCTTAGGCCTGGTTACACGGGATTCTCTTCTAGACATAAAAAATAAGAAAATGGAACGCAAAAGAAGATCTACTGCTAATCCACAGTTTTCCAATGCTGCTTTAGAAGAAAAGTTGCGAAATGCAGCTGCAGCTCAGGCTTCTGCTCCAACACAAAAAAGGCCAAGGGGTAAGCTCACAATTTTAGTCCATTTCATAATGTGTTGGTTTTTTTTCCCTTAAGAAGACTTGTGCACATTCTGTGTATCCTTTTTCAATTCTTCCCTGCATTTCAGCTGGAGTAGTGATTAGTAGATTAATATCAAGAGTGAGATAATTGATTTACTTTTGAAGAACTGAAATCAAAAGTTTTTTTTAAATGAAATTTTTGATTTCCTAAAAAAAAAAAAAAAAATCCATTTAAAAATTTTTTTTTATGTGTATATTGCTTGTAAGTAAGTATATGAGTTGTCTAGGCCAAGGGTTCTGAAACTTTGGAACATTGTGACCAACTTTTAGAAATTTAATCTATAATGACTCATGTCCCCTCTGTGTTGTTTTTTTACCCTACTTTTCCATAAAAGTAAAAAAAAAAGAATAAAAGTATAAAGGAAGGCTTAGTATGTTGTAAAATTATCGTTAAAAATATTATCTATATAAAAAAACCAAAAGTTTTGTGTATCAGTTTGTGTGTGTGTGTGTGTGTGTGTGTGTCTGTCGCTCGCCTCCTGGCGAGATGGATGGGTCCAGAAGTGCGAAATTTTGGTTACAGGTATCTTGAGTCGGGTCCTCATGCACCTCGAAGCATTTTTCCTAAAATTCGATTTTGTTCTTTTTTTATTTCAATTTTAAGCAAAATGCTGATTTTGGGTTTATCTCATCGAAGAAACGTCACACGTTTTCTATTTTTGCGGCACACGAATACCCGTAAAAAAACTGCACTAAGTGATTTTTTTTGGCAGTTCGTAGGACAAATAGAGCATGCGCAATATTCATTTAAAATTGTTTTCGAATTTTAAAGCGAGGCTTACATCCGACTTTATATGCTCAATTTGGGTGTTTTCGCCAAATTAAATAGTACTTTTGTCGCCAGCTAGATGAGTTATGTTAACATATGATTGAAAAAATGCTATTTTATCTTTATTCATGCCGTTTTATCAAGGAAACAAATTCTAAAAATGCATTTCATTTTTATGCATATTTTGTGGATTATTAATTGCAGACGATGTTCAATTACTTTATCTTGTGGTTCATTTTTCTTTCTTTTTCGGCAATTTAATATTTATTCCTTCGATAAAAACTAGATTGGTAGGTTTTCGATATCGCTTATTTTTGATGAAATTTGAAATTTCGCCAAGTGGTGATAACTTTTATTTGTCGCCCATACAGTTAATTATTCTCATACTACATTATTTGTGCTTCGTAACTTTTCCAAACTGTGCAAATAATTCTTATTAGTAATATTGTTCTCATTTAATTCAATATGTGATTTACACTATATTATCATGGCACATTTGCGTTATGCTTTCATTACTATAGTGCGTTTTGGCGATATTATGCTTCGTGTTAAATTTTAAAGTAGCGGTTTTGATTGATTCCATATTTTACGCAAGTGATTTATTTTCTAACAGTTATTTAATTTTTGTACTGTCTACTTGGCACCATTTGGACAGAATTTAGTTATTTCTTTCTATCAATTTAAATTTCACATGTCAGCATTAGTTCAGTACTGAACATTTTGTAGTTTAAATGTGCATGTTTATTTGCCTTTGGAAATAATGCTTGCCTTTTTTCCATTTTTATACGCGTTTTATAAAAGTGCTATTTAATTGAATTTTCAGGAAATGTATTGATGATTTTAAAAGCATGATTTTCAGGAACGGGTGTCCTTATTTTGATGGGGCATTTAAGATGGACTGTTGGTAATTTTATTAACTGCAGCTCTTAAAAGTCTGTATTCTAATGGGAATTTTTAGTCACTGACGTCTTTATTTTAATGGAGATTTTTTTGGACTGATGTCCTCATTCTATTAGGGATGTTTAGGAATAGTTGTCTTTATTTAAATGGTGGGCTTTAAGGAATGTTTTCTTTATTGTAGTAGAAATGTTCAGGGACCGTTGTTCTTCATCTGATGGGCATTTTGAAAGAGAATTCTGCTCTTGTTCTGATAGATTTTTTAGATGTATTGTGGTCGATATTGTAATTGCAATTTTTAGGTACTCTTGATATCATTTGGGACAGTTATCCCACTTCATATGTGCATTTTAGTTATTGCTGCCCTTACTTAAATAACAATTCTTATGAACTGTTGTTGGCATTTTAATGTGGATTTTTATGGACCATTATTTATTGGTCTAAAAGGAATTTTTTAGGCTGTTCTTTTTAATGCAATCGTGGTTTTTAATGATTTTTCCTGTTTAAATTATATTTTTAAGGACTGTTGCAAATCCCCTACTTGAATTTTTTACGAAAATGTTTCCTTATTCAACAGGAAACATTTTCGTATTTCCTATATTTTCAACAGAATTTTGGACATGCGTCACTTGGCTTGCGAATTATGCAATATTATACCGCGCAAAGCCGAGCATTTCAGCTAGTGAAAAATAAAATGCACAAAAACTACGAAAACTGAATCTTAACTTAAAATCCACTGAACACAAGTTTAATCGCTTCACGAAAAGGGGATTTAAATTTTTTAACTAGTGTGATTAAAATACCGGTTAGCTAGAAGGCAAAGGTAATTGATTCTACCTTTTGTTTTGCCACATTAAGAATATTGCTTGCAGGGTTCCACTTTGATGCGGAAAAAGAAATCAGCAGATTACTCTTGTGTTCTTAGAGTTTTACAACTTTTTCTTTTCGACTCTTGATCTCTGGGTCCCTCATTTACAAAAATGAGTGTTTTGTTTTCTGATGTCTTTATTTTGGTGTATTTTCATATTAGTATGAGTACTTCATTAAATTTTAATTTTATAAATTGAATCTGAATTGCTTACTTTATCAATAATTTGCTCCGAAGTGATATGGAAACAAACTGTCATCTCTCAATAATATTAATTTTCCATTCCATGACCGGAATGGGAAAAAAGCAAATAACAAAACAAACTCTTGAAACAGTAGAGAACATGATGAAATCTAGTTTCTTTATTTGTAAATCCCAATTTAACTAATCAAAAACGGAATTTGCCCCACTACATGACGGGCTTAAAATCGCCCCTACCCAATCGAGTCTCTGGTTCCGCCACTGGTCCCACTGCATGCACACTAATGAAATCACTAATTTCAGACTAGAGCTTGAAAAACCCTGGTAAATTTTAATATTTTGACTACTTACTTTTTAAAAGCAGGATTTCGTTCTCCAAACATGTATATTACATATATACCATGCATATTATGACATTTCAGAGGATGTTAGTGAGACCACTGAAATGTGTTAATTTAAAAACTATTGAAGAAGATAACGCCTGTATCTTTGGGGTTGCACACATTTTTCTGTGCATTTTTTAGAGTAATTTATAATTTAAAAATACGTAATTTTTTGAAAAAACAGAAGAAAAAGGTTTTTATATGTTTTTAAATAAGATTTTGTAAAGCTTCAAAAGAATTTTATGAGGATATTTAGATATTTTAAAATGGGATTAACAGAAGAAAAAAAACGAGTTTCATCAATCAAATATAATACGAAGTTTCTTGTTTGTGTAAAATGTCTTTTAGGTGATAAATTACCTAATAACAGAAGTAATCTGTTTTGGCCAAATGCTTTGGAAAACGATGACTTGTAGTTTCAATCCGCTAAGTCTATGCGCAATAAAGTCACAACTTTTTGTTTTCGCTTGCATTATAGAATGCCAGAAATCTCAAAAAATAGAAGAACTCTGATTACATGACAATAAATTTATTGAGTCATGTGCGCACTTTTTAAATGACTATTGTGTTCACAGAATGTGCTATGACAGTCATTAAGTCAAATTTTTGCTATCTTTAAATGTGATGTGACACTTTTTGCGGAAGAATAATATGTCTTCATTAATAAGGTGCTTATTTTTCGCGTGAAGCATTTGTGTTGATTGTTGGAATTTAATGAGGAGAAACGTTATAAAAATCGTTATTCCAGTGCGTGAAATTAAAGTTTTACTTTTGCCCTTAAGAGGAGGCTTTGGTATTTTATGCAAGTTTTAGGATGTAGTTTTTATTTCATTTTGGGTAATTTTTTGATCAATTAAGTATTAAGATGGGATTAAAAAGACCAATGGTTCAGTGTTTTGCGAATTTTCCCAACAAAATCACACTAAAATTGTTATCAAAAACTAAAATGTTCTTTCCATTTTTTTTATTGGTGTTTCGTGGCAATATACAAGTGTTTTAGCTTTTTTATGCTAAGTTTCTATATGAACGGGGGGTGGGGAAAGAGTTGTTCAAATATTGCCCACTCCCTGGCTGAGATCTTTATTCTAAACATTCTGCTCTTTAAATTTAGCAGAAAAGGTAATTTCAATCACCTTTACCTTAACGATCGGTACAGGTTTATTTTCCTATTTATTCACGCATTAAGAACAGCAAATACAGTGATGCCTCAGAAACGATGATTAGAAATTTGATTTGTTAAAATGGCAATTCTATGGATTTGTTAAAACGGCAACTGTATTGTTGAAATGGCAACAATGTAGGTAAAATAAAACGGTGCTTTAAAAATATTGTATTTTAGTTAATATCTCCGCTAATTAAAGTCCCACAGCGATGAGAATAGTTAAAATGGATTTCTTGGAAGATTTCAAATTTTTTGATACCTCACAAGACTTTTAAATCTGATCAGTTCGTGAGGAGATAGCACGACATACATCGATATATACAGGGGTGCACCGACAGGGGGGAACAACGGATCTCCACAGAAGTCATCGGATATTGGGTATCCAACCGATTTTTTTTAATACCGGGATCCTGATGTACGAAAAACCCTATTATCCGGTATAGAATTTATAGGTTTCAAGCCCCAGAGACGGATATCTAGTGCAGAAAAGTCATGCAAGAGATACCTGGATGTCCGGTGTGGTGTCGTGTCGGAAGCTCACATGTCTGAAGCTCACAGTAGGGGAAACGTGGCTCATCTAGCTCACATAGACCAGAATCTCATGTCCCAAGCTCACAAATATATTCGTGTCCAACTCTCTTGTCAAAAATAAGTATGCAATTAAATAAAGATTGAAAAATAAAAAACTTAAAACTAGGGATTTTTAAGTAGATTTTTTTAGAATGAATTTTTCTTCCTGCAGATTATACAATGATGCAGGATATTTACCAATAATTATGGTAAATGATTTATTAACTCATAATTACAATTATCTTCTTGCCTAACTTTCTTAATGTTTAGGATTTTTTATAAATCCTATTTCTGTACCTTTTTTGTAATAAAGATGTATTTTATATGCAAGTATGACTTCTAAAAAAAGAAAAAAAAAGTCAAAAACTTAAATAAATTCTTTACAATTAATTACTTTTTTAATTATAAGGAGAATGTTATCATTAGTTTGTATTTTGATGTAAGATATTTGTATAAGTGTTTTAATTTCTATCTTCTTTCAAGAAAAGCAATTTTCTTTAGCAAATAAGCCAAATGTGCTTTTGTGCATTGAGAGGCACTTTAACCAAACTTTTTCTTATTATCAAGTTTAAAATCTTAATTTTATGGTTATTGTTTGTGAGAAAATAAAAAAAGACAAAAATGCAGTAAATAAATCTAAAATTGCAATTTTCAAACCCTCATTCAGTTGAAATTCAAACTCCCTCTTTCACTGCATTTTCTTTTGCCGAACTTAAAGTCTATGCATTTTGACAAGGGGGGGGAGGGGGGGAGAATTACTTGAAGAACTGTAACACTACTTTTTGAAAGCAGTAATGGTATCATGTGACTTAGAAAATAACTTTTAGTTAACGGCAACCACAGTAACTTGTTTCCATCATCTGATGTTCTGGATTTAAGGTATTATTGAAGATATGTAGTAGTATTTAACATATCACTTCCAATTTTAGCTATAATTTTACTAAAATATTGTATTTCTAGAATTCCTATAATTCTTTCTGTGAGTATCTTTTAGAGATGCTTCTCTCTGACAAGTTTTTTATTCTATTTCTCAACGTTAGTTTGTATTATTTCTTTTTAATGTCTATTCCGTTGTTTCATTTGTCAATCTTATTTCAGATCAATATCTCAATATGATCAAATATTTTTTTCATAAAGTTTATTAAGCAAAATTATCATGTATAGGAAATAAAAATACTTATGGATAGGTTTAGTTATGTACTTGACACATAATGTATAGTATTTATCATATTGAATTAAATTCATGTTAATTTGGTATAAACTTTCAGGTAGACCTCGTTTAGATACGAAGCCAGTTGTTGTCTGTCCTACCAATGGCATTTGTTCAATAACAGATAACTTCAAGACAGCAGAAGCAATTTTCAAGACAGCAGAAGCACTCTCTCCTCCTGAAAATGCTACCTCAGCCAATTCCATTGTGTCATCCAGTTCATCTCCTTTCAGTGATTCACAATCTATTGTTAATGGAATACATAGACTAGCTTCCAATTCTGAAGAAGGAAAGGTGTGTGTTTATGAGATATTCTTCACTTTTTTTCTTAAACATGAAAATAGTTCACTTTTTGTCGTGCCAGAATAAAAAAAGGAAAGCTGGAATTGATCCATATGTTTGAATGTCATTTTAATTACTGCATTATGTAAAATATTTCAATGAACATTCTTGGTTTAACTTTTTTTTTTTCTTTTCTGATTGTATAAATAAATATATCATTATTTAGCTATCTTTTAAGTTTAAAACTGTTAAATTTCCTCTTTTGTAAAGTTATTTAACCCTTTCATGTTATTGCATGTGTTTTAACAATGCAATTGTAGTCCTCCCCTTCCATTTTTTTCTCTTATAGGTTTTAATAGCTGGAACTGGGTTTGAGGGATGTGATGATTAGTTATTTGCAACTTTGTAATAAATGGGGTTTTTTAATCACATTTTTTTAAAAGTTCTTTTTATTTATTTTATTTTTATTACTAAGATTTTTTCTTTTTCTTTTTTGCCATTGATATTTTTGTGAAATTTTAGTTTTGTAATCATGAATTCCAATTCCCACTCTAATAGGCTTTGACATTTCTACATGCAGTTAATTAATTTTGTTTAACTTGATGAAGATGTAAAAATGTAGGTATATGGCAAAAATCCATATGCTTCATCAGTGATCACTCTTTTGAAAGTTGTCAGTTGTTTGAAAATTTAGAATAATATTGATTTCAATCTTTTTTTTCTTTCTTGAATCGGTCATGTTGACTCGAAATTCACATCCCGATTTTTTAATTTTATTTTTTAATGTAAATGCGATCCCACTGCACATAATTTTTCTTGCAAGGTGACATGCGCTCACAGCCACCAAAAGCTTAACTGGGCCCTGGGGTAAATACTAACCTTTGACCTCAGGTCCTCACGCCATCCAATACCTCTACAAAATCCATTCTTCTTAGCTGCCCTTTTCCCTGGGATTTTATCCTTGGTGCCCTCCCCCTCTGAGTGGCTCTGTATGCACTTGTCTTAATTTAGTTGCAAAAGAAATTTGGAATTATGAGCTATAATTATTTGCAGATAGTGTGTTTCAAGAACTGTCATTTTGAATTCTTTGAATTAATAAATCTATGCTTAAGTTGATTTTAGTAACAGAAAGAAACAAAACAAAATTATATTTGGTATTGTTTTCATGAAATCTTCCGATACATTTTTTTCAGAACGTAGAGCAGATGCTGTCAGGTTTATGCATTGTGTGTACACAACCTGGGGATCTAGTGAAATGTGATACGTGTGCAAAACAGCAGCACTTAGGCTGCATGCAGCCTCCCTTGGTCAGCAGGCCACAGTGTTCCTGGCAGTGTTCAGATTGCCAATCACGTACCGTCTCCCTCACTGTGGTTCAGAGCTATGATATGCTTAAAGCAAGTAAGTGCTTTGAAACTCTGTTTAATTAAAATACTGTGAAAGAAAGTTTACTGTTGACTTGAATAAAAAGTGTTGTAACATTAAAATAAAAAAACATTAGTATTATTTAGTTTATAAAGGCATTTTATTTGCTTAGGGAAGATTTAACAATTTAAAACTTTCCAATTTTTCAATGTAAGATAATTTGTACAGTTGACAAAATAAAAAAGCATTGCTTCAATAAAAGATTTTCAGGACTTGTAAAATTGTGAGTGCTCCTAAATTAGAGGTTCATAAAATGGAGCATCAATTATACTAATCGAGAAAATCTACATTTGAAAAAAATAAATAAGTAACTGGCTGGGTAAAAGAGCATTAAACTCTTGAAACTGCAGCATTTGATATTTAATTGACTGGATATATTTTACTTTGGCAATCATATAAACGAGTGTTTCATTAACCAGGATGCGTACGCGACCTGGAAAACCTTGAAAGTCCTTGAATTACATAATTTTTTTTTCAAGGCCTTGAAAGTCCTGGAAATTTGGAATAATGTACAAAAATGTCTGGAAAGTCCTTGATTTTCTCATTTTTACTATTTCTTTACAACTTATCAACAGGAAAATTCACCTTTCTTCAAATTTCTACCTGCAGACATGTGATTTTTCCGTATTTTGACCGAATTCCGTAGTTTTGGTAATTGTGGAAATTAAAAATTTCGCTTCCACAAAAATTCGTAATTTGGATTTCTTTTTCTCTATTTTTTTTTTAATCTATGAACATTTTTGAAAGTAGCCTGCGTACATTCCTGCAAAGTTTCACAAATTACGAGTAAAATTTACACATTCGATTCGTTTTTGGCGCTTTTAAGTGTCAATCCCGATTTTTTTCAGCACTTCGAAATCTGGTTGCTTCGGCTTCGGCAAAACTTCCTAGTTCTTGTTTAATATCGGATTCTTCCCCTTAGACGTCAATAAGTTTGAGCTTATCTATATTTTTAATCTTTCCTAAGTTTTAGCTTCTGTAAAGGACTTGCAGAAACGTCATTTTGCCACGCCCACTCTAAATATCGCTGATAATCAAGGAATTTTTAGCTTTTAAGTTTTAGTGATACATCTGTTGATTATAATTATTAAATATTAGAACCTTATTAAAAATCTGTTTAAATTTTTTTTCTTTTTGTGGCAGAAATTTTTTTTTTAAACAGTTTTGTTTTTGTTTCGTTTTTAAATTTTTTTAATCTTTTTTGTTGCATGTAATTTAAGATATGTTTAAATTTTAGATCGTTTTTAGCATTAGGGTCCCTCTCCCCTTTCAAGTACTCATTTTACAATGTTACAAAATAAATAAATAATATTTATTTCTATTTTAATTCAATATATAAAAACATGTAAAAAATTCTTCACGCCTAATTTTGAAGTTATTTCATTTCATTAAATTTTTTATAGTTATCAAGTATCAAATAATTATTTCAGTTTAAGAAGTTATTGCTCAGAAACATTTTCTTTTAAAAATACCATGCCACTTCCACGCCTAATTTTGGTTAGACATAATGCCCCAATCATTTTTTATATTAAGGTAATGAGTTGACTTGCTTAGTATTTAATAATTCTATTGCATAGTAATTTATGCTTGTAATATAAGATTTTTTAATAAGCTTTTACACAGCGTTATGCCGTGTTTTTTCAGTATTTTTTTTCTCAGTAAGGCACATGTCTGACCTGACAAGCAATTAAGCTATGGCTCGTTACATACACAGCCAATACAACACATAAATCTAATTAATGTGCGGTCTGATAAATTTTTATAGTATTGAATATGAAGTTATTTTATTACAGTTAGAGTGCTCTAAATTAACTAGTATTAAGGAAATCTTTCTGGCTTGTAATGTAACTTGTATTCGAAGTGGTTAGATTTACGTGATTTTTGCTATGAAGAGTCCTGGAAAGTGCTTGATTTTTACTCAGAGAATAGTGTACGCACCCTGATTAACTGTAGGTCACGCCAAATGAAGTTATGAAGAACAATGTTGGGGGTATAAAAATTTAATTTAGGTGCATAAACGTCAAAAAAATCATATGTAGTCCCTTTATTAGCTTTAATTTAACATAACACATTTTCTAGATAGCATGATTAAAAAATACCATCTAAACTGAGGAATAAATTTTTACATACCAAAAAGTACCACCAATTGCGTTATAATACCAGTGTCACAATTTTAGCATTTAAGTTATTTCAGAATTTGAAAAAAAAGGAAAAAAAAACAGAAATGCCCTCCAATATCGTGTGCCACAGAGGCATGTTAAGAGCAAGATTAGCACCCTTCTGAATAATGAATTAACATTTCTATTGCAGCTCTAGTCACTTGTTTATTGCAACAGGTACATGTCTAGAGCAGTGTAATATTGCATTTTAGTTTTACTCAAATAACATTGGCATTTCTGCCCATGTCCGTCTCATCAAAACCGTATTTTCTTTCATTATTTTTTGTATACTTGTAACACAGCTTAAAACTACTTCTCTCGATATGTTTATTGTTTATTGAAGTAATTGGCACATTTATATTTATGACTTTATTTAATATTCAATACTATATGAAGTCACAACAAATTTCAATGATAAAAAAGGCAGGGTAGGGTCATGAAGGAAAAAAGTTAAGATTATATTATAAAACTTTGTATGTAAAAAATTCTGTTTGTAGTGTTATTGTCTTCTTGAATACAAAAGCATTAATTTTATCCAGTTTTTTTAGACTTTAATGCATTTTGTTTTATAATTTTACATAAGTTTTTGTGCACCACTTTTTGAAAAACATTGCTTTCATATATTGAGACTATGTATCAAAACTTTGTCATGGCAATTTTAATCATATATTCTTGTTTTCTTGAACTCAAGGAAAAAGGGAACCCCCTTCTTGTAATTCTGAAGCAAATGTATAAAAAAAATTTATACATTTGCTTAGTTAGTATTGATGATGGATATTTTTACTGTTTAGATAGCACAAATGTAATATTTTGCAACTATGAAAACTTACAATTTTCTTTTGAAGCAAATGTTTTCATTCTGTAAATTTTCATTGAAGATCTAATTGACAATATATTGTTTATTTATTAGTAAAATTTAATATGATTTAAGTCGTTTATTTTCTCTCAACATAAAATTTCTCATTGTTTTTAGCTAAAGAAGATGAAAAAAGAAAATTATTAAAGAAAAGCTTAGAGCTGCGATTGAAACGTTCTCAACTAGAAGGCAGATTAGTACAACTAAGAGAATTATCTGGTGTAAGTATTGTCAAAAAACTAAGGATATAAAAATTATGTAATATTCAGGGCTAAGAACAGCCAAAGTGTATAAAAATGGAAAATTTATGTACCTGTCACTCAGGGGTGGCGCCAGAATTTGCCCGACGGGGGGGCATGGTGTCCCCGACAGGGGGGGGGGGGGCAACATTGAGTTTCTACATACATACCTGTTCATATATATATATAAAATAGGTATCATAACAAGATGGAACATAAATAAGAATAAAGAATAAGATGAAACAATGAAATAAGCAGATAATCATGAATAGAAAAGCTTACATTTTTAATTATGTAATTCTAAACACTTGATACATTTTAATGAAGTTGTATCCGACTTTGTGGATATAACCTGTCAAATTTGATAACTATCGTTCAAGTTATTATTTTTTTGACCTTGTTGAACTAAATATAAATTCTTGGAGAAATCAAAAGCTCACCTTTTGTACCTATTCACTGCCTGCACGTTTTCCCCATCGGACATCTCTGCCTTGTCACGCAAAGCGAATTGATGTTGTTGAGATGTCTTACTTTTGCCAGTTTGCTGCCGAAGCCGAAAGAAGAAAGGAGAATTTCCATTTATGGCCGGATGTTGAGTTGCGTATTCCCCATGCAAATTGCGTGTGACGTACGTGCTTGCGTGGGGATCGCAACTCGTATATAAGGCAGGCGGCAGCTGGCATCTGTGCTTACTCTTTTTCAACTTCCCCGACCTCTCACGTCTCCGATGTGATTGCACATCGTGTTGGGCTTCAGTTGAAGCCGTTGTTTTTTTCATTTGAGGTTAATTCCTCTCTGCAGACGTGTGTTAATTTTTACAAATATTTTAAATGAAATGTTATTTTACTTGGTTGAATATTGACCAAGGGGAATGTTAAGTTGCCGATATTTTTTGTCAACGCATATGAGCCACCAGTTCCTGTCCCGAAAGGATTTCACCGAAGGATATCATCAGGATGTCTAATTGATGCCAAGTTTGGTTTTTCTTACGCTCACCTTTAACTGAATCGAAAGAAGCAAAGAAACCTTGTGCACTTAGTTCTTTTATCTTGGACACCGGTGACTTTATTGTGAATTTATTCAAGGACGTGGTGAATATTTTATCTCTATTTTTCAATGTTGACTCTTTTACCTATCGGTGTTTTAACATTATGAGGTCGTTTAACATGTTGTCATTTGTTTAATAAATGTTCATTTTTTTTATACAAATATTTGTCATGTATTCTTCTCGGAAAGGCCAAAAGGTCCACTCTAAATTTTCGTTGGCATATCTTAGTTAATTTTTATTTAAATGTAATTTAAATTCTCTAAAACCAACAGACCTGCTGTTGTGCACTCCTAAAATCATAAGGCTTTGTAGCCTATTTTCAGTCATTGAAGTGTGCAAATAGTTATCCACAATACATAGTGTACTGAAGCTACTTTCGCAAGCACATGTCGTTATTGGCATGCATGCAATTTTCAAAAGGATATCCATTTGATAAAAAGCATCAGACACTTTTGAAACGTAATGTTGGAGTTCTAACAAGGTTTTTGGCCTGCAAGTGTCATCTTTCCTTGCTATAATTCGAATCAAATTTTCAGCTTCGATCTTGAGAGCGTCTGTGTTTAAATCGTAAATTTTACCAAAGGCTATAACATCATCTGTTTTCAAAAAAGTTTCGGAATTAGGAACTAGCGCTTTTATTCCTAATATAATGGATTTATTTTCGGTAAAAAAGCGCCGTTCTATTTCATTTTTCAGCCTGTCAATTAGCGAGAAGATTTCCCTATAAAAGATAATAAAAGACATACAAAATGATTTTTTTTTTCAAATGAATAAAATAAAAATTAATAAAATTTACATCTACATAAATATTAAAGAAATATACCTTTTAAATTCCTCCTTATTTTCTAGTTTATCTCTGTATATAGGGGCCTCAACAATAAAATTCTGCAGATGATTTGGGACTCGGATTGTGCGTTGAGAACGCCTTTCTGTAACTGTAACATCCGCATCTTCTACTTTAGACAAGCCAAATTCTATACAAATCTCTTCTGACTGTTTCCAAATCTTTTCAATTTCAGAATCCTGTATGCATTCAGATAATTTGTCTTGTAGGGTTTCCAAAAGTTCAAGAGCTTCGGAATAGTCCAGTTTTGAGTTTTGTAGGCAATCTGATACACTTTTCGTATATTGAAAAATGTGTCGCAAAGTGAACAATATTTTTATGAAGCTCGGGGAAAACTGGTAAAGCAAACCACGTGCTTCTACGACTCTGTCGGAGTTAGTTTCATTCGTACTCACATCATGTAGTAATTCATATAAAAGTGTAAATCTGGAAAAAACTGCTTCAAGCATTGTAGCTTGACATGCCCATGGAGTATTTGATATTTGTTTCAGTTTGATAACTTTTACTCCATGCTCTTTCTGCATTTTAGTTAGTTCAGTTTAGTTTTAAGAAACAAATTTTTCTTACCACTTTTTGATGAATTACTGCAAGCATCTGAGTCCATAAGAACGTCGTTATCTGTTTCCCTTTTCTTTAGTGGCAGAGCTGTAGACCACGGGTTCTTCCTCTTATGTTCTCCCAGTAATGAAACTGGAGCTAAGCGGTTTACTTGTGCAAGATCTGGTGCGTTACAGAAGTGTGCTTCTTCACATAATCCTTATCAAACTTTTCTTTCCATATGTTGCACTCCACTTTATTAACCGACTTCACAAAGGAAGGAGGTTATACATTCATATTGTATGTATGTCGTTTTTTTTTTTTTTTTGTCCACTCATAACTTCTCACCGCATGTACCAATTTTCATGATTCTTTTTTTAATTGATCGAGGGTGGTTTCTCATAGGTCCCGTACTTTCGTTTGACCATATTCGATAATTGAAAAAACATTATGGGCAGAAATGTAGAATTTTTTTTGTTTTTTCATCCATAACTCTCGACTAAATGAACCGATTTTGATGATTTTTTCTTTAATCGATAGAGGGTCGCCTAACTCAAATATTGCAAAATATTTCAAATCAATTTGACTACATTTGTTCTTTACAAAAAACGTTACGGGTGAAAAATAAGTATTTTTTTATTTTAATTGGAAAGGCTTGGCTTGATTTTTCTTTGTTGGGAAATCTATAAATAAATATCAAAGTCATTGTTGAAAACATGTTTGTTATCATGGGCTAATATTAAAAGGAATTACAGCAAGGGTTTGACTGAAGGCTTCTCTGTGGCAAAAATTCAATCAGTTTGTTTGCTAAAATAGACTTCAAAAGGGAATTCATCATGCAAATGATTAGTTTTTAGTGCCATTAATTCAAAGAAGTTTTGCCCTTTGATATGGATTGTTTAAAAAATAGAGTACTTATATACAATATGTACTTACACTAAAAAGAATAAAATAAAATAATTTTTATAAAAAAACTGAACCGACTTCAAACTATAAATTGCGCTAAAAAGTGAAAAATAAATTAATTCTTTAAGCAACATCGATATGACTTTTAAACATAGTTTTAGAAGTCGGTGCAAAATTATGAGTCTAATTACCATTATACCATTTGATACTTCATATTGGAACTGTTGCTAATTCTGCGAATATACATATATTTGTAATTGGGGATTCATGATTACAAAAGATTTTATCTATCCTAATTTTGCACCGACTTCTAAAACCAAGTTTAAAAGTCACATCGATGTTGTTTAAAGAATGAATTTATTTTTCACTTTTTAGCGCAATTTATAGTTTGAAGTCGGTTCAGTTTTTTTTATAAAAATTATTTTATATCGATTACATTTAGCAGAACTAGTCTTCTGTTTTGTGGACATTTTTAAACAAGAGACGAAGAAAAAATCGCTTAAAAAAATTATTCAATCGCCAATCGATCCGGAGAGAGCACGGCACGAAGGCACAATGTTTCCAAAGAATTCGTACAACTAGAACTAAGTAGGGGTGGGCAAAAAACGAAGGAACTGCTTCTTATCGCCAAAAGTAACGGTTCTTTTAGAGCCAAAGCTTCAACTCTCGCCAAACAAAAACATTGACTCACAGTTTTCTCATTTGTGATTGGTTGATAACTTCAAAAGGTTTACCATGCATTTTTGATGAAAGTGTTACCGCAAAAAAATTAAGGATATGGTAGAAAGTTTCAATTGAAGCATAATTTCCCCGACGAAAATTGAACTTTTACCCCTATGAGGGGGGAGGCCCCCCCGGACCCCCCATTAACGCCGCCCCTGCTGTCACTTTCAACTATTAAAAATGATCGAATAGAATACATTCTCTGAATTCCTAGTCACAAAGGGAAACAAAATCCAGTTTTTCTCATCTCAGGAACTAGTGCTAGTCATGGGTGAATTTTACACGAATGGCAATTTTCTAAAAATTATTTTCACAAAAAGAAGCAAAAGAAAACCGAGAAAGAATAAGAGACAAAAAGCAGAAAAATGGCAGAAGTTTTTCATCGCTAAATATTTTTATATGTGCTTAGTATGCAGGGTTCGAAATTAGGAAATAAAAGTTGCACCTAGCTTTAATTAGTAGCCAAAATGTTTTGCTTAGGCTTGATTTTAAAAAATATTCAAATAGCTTAAACAGAGTTTTCAACTGCTAATTGTTATCACAGTCATGTCTTAAAAAGTTTTTTCTCATAAAGAAAAAATTTATTTCTGTTTCGCAAAACTATCACAGTTTTATCGACAAAATTATAGATAAGTAACAAAATCAATTTGTATTAAAACCTTTTGAGAAGTTATCACCTTCAATTTGTGTGTGGAAAGTATTCAGACATTAAGTAGTAAAAAGCCATTTTGTTAACCTTTGTTTTAAAAGCTTTGGAGGTGATGAAGTGTCAGTAAAGAGAATTCCACGAATGGATTGGCTCCATTGCTTAAAAAAGAAAAACAGAAAATTAATTTTAGAAAGCGAGTTAAGTTTTAGAAACAAAATAATTTCTTATATCGTGTTTAAAGTAATGAAAAAAATAAGAAGTTACGACTGAGTAAAATTACGAAAATAAACTTAATTTTTTAATAAAAAGCTAGGTGTGGATTGTTTTCTCATATAGAAAAAAATTATTTCTGTTTGTAATCGCAAAACTATCAAAGTTTTATCAACAAAGTTATAGATAACTAACAAAATCTATGAAAATTTCTTTGTAAACGACTCAATGTGAAGTTATGTTTGTCAAACTAAAATTTCTAGTTGCAAAATAGGACTAGTGACCTCCAATTTCGAACCCTGTTAGTATTTCATGCCCTGATTTCATAAGTCAATGATTTTCTTTTAGAAGCAGAAAAGCAGACAATCAGATCTTCAGACCTCTCTGAGGGGAATCGAAGAACACCTAGAACGTGTCCACAGTGTGATTAATAGTGTGAGACTGTGCTCTTGATGTTCCTCCTCTAGTGAAAATGACCTCCATGTGCCAAGTTTGGTGCTTTTATTCTCCTTTTCACTCATAGCATCTGTTCCTGGAGCTTAGAAAATACCACATCCAACTAGGGCTGCAATAGTTAATAAGTGACGTAAGGAACCACTACACTAGTCACGGTTTAGAATATTTACTCTTTAATTTACAAAATATGTTTTCTATTGCAAATATTTAAATACATTAGTTGTGGCATATTTATACTTGATATTTTTTCCTCATTATAAATTAATTAATTTTAAAAAACATGCTAATGATCCATGTGTGTGTGTGTGGTTTGATAGATTTCAAATGTTTATAAATTTAAATTCTTACCAGAAGTCAATCTTAGTTCAATAGTTTTTAATTTTCTTTTAAAAGTAAAATGCAGTGCAAATGGACAAGGTGAAGGATAAAAGGGGGAAAATCTAACAAATTAAATACTACATTGCGTTTTTTCTGAATAATTGTTTTTTTCATTCGTAAAATTTTCCTGCTATCAGTGGCCAAACTTGGAACAAGATTTCTTCAGCTTCTAATGATTGTTTACTCCTAGGAAGAATACCAAGCTTCACTAATCATAGTCTTTTTAGTCATAGATTTTGAGAATTCAATAACAGAAGTTTCATAAGAATATTCTTTGAAAAGCATTGTCCTAATAACGAACTTTCAGTAATGTCATTTTAAAAATATTAAGAGCCCTTTGTCCATTGGCTGCAAAAATTAAGTTGTTTTCTCCAGAAAAAAAATTGTTTCAAAAAATAATTTTGGTTATCAGAACATTAATTTCCAGCAACGAGGAGGGAAAACTGTTTAAAAATGTACTTTGGTTATTAGAGAGTTTCGGATAATAGATTCTACTGTATGTATAAAATATCAAGGATAAGAGTGAACACTGAAAAGGGTTGTGTTAAACAAGGCCAAAAATGAAATGGTACAAATGCAAATGTGATGACCAGCAACAGGCTCTGGACCCAGCTAGGCTGGTTCTAGTCAATTTATCAATTCCCAGTGAAGATCAATAGCCCTCTTAAAACTTTTTGCCCCATTGCAAGTAACAGTTGCTTCCGGTAAGCTACTCCAAGTGCCTACAACCCTGTTGAAGTAGTAATTTTTCTAAATTCAAGAATAGGCTGAGATTTGAATAACTTAAAACAGTGACCCCTGTTTATGCTTTCGGTGCAAAAATGTATCCCATTTACCATCCTTCATTTTAATGAATTTAAACAACTGAATCTCTGCTCATGACTATGCATATTAAGCATAGTATCATCATCCAAACATGAAAGTTCATTTACTAACTTAGTGTAGCCCTCTTTTGAACCCTTTCCAATAAGGTAATATCTTTCTTTAGCTAAGGAGGCCAAAACCGAACAACTTACTCCTTGTAAGCTTGAGGCCTAGCCAAACTCCTGTATAATGGCAGAATAATTTCCTTTGTTTTATTTGCAATAGACCTATTGATTAAAAAAAAGTATTCTGCTAGCTGTGTTACTTGCAGTGCTGACTAAACCTAAAGTCTTGACTAATTAATATCCCTAGTTCAACAACTGTTTCAGCTTTACTGATGACTAATCCATGTAAATAATTGTCATGTTAAGGGTGCAAAGTTGCTAGATAAATTGAATTAGAAATAATTCGTGGCACCAACTCGTTTCGTGACTCCCAGTTTGAATTTCATTTTATTTATTTGATGCATTTAAACAGAATTTATTTCCCTGAAAATTTTGATTAGGCCGAAATAGTGGATAGACATAATTTAAAAACTTTAATTTTTGCGAAGTTTTACAATAACTCTCAGACCAGCGGCTGCCTCAAATGCTTTTAAGATTTGCATAAAAAACAAAAAAAAAACAAATAGATTCGACTTACCCCATTGTTGATGCAGTGTTGATCATAAAAAAAAGAAACTTAACAAAAAATTAAAAATAAAAAAGATTTATTTGGAGGAAAGCATAAAAGCAAGATACACTTAAAAAATTGAAGTGGGGAAATTTTTAAGTTATGGTGATCATAAAAAAATATTGGAATGTGTTTACAACGTTACAATACTGACTTGGACGGAACAAAAAGTAATAGGAAGCATATTCATTTTAATAGTGACATATTGATGGTTGAAAAAAAGGTGGAAAATTTAGGCAATTGATGAAAATTAGAAAACTTAAAATGTCCTTCATGCTTGGAGCAAAATAAATCATTCGAGGCGATGAATCGTAGTCAAAAATGGGGACCTTTACAGTCGGTTAGAAGAACTTAGATGGAGCGGCTTGGCATACATCATTTAACCAGCCAGAAGAAGTATCAGATTATTCAACATGCTTGATACTACAAGAAAGGGTGCGGGCTGCTTTAGAGTAATTTTCTCTAAAGATGTACGGTTGCGAGCCTCCTGGCCCTCGTGGCTCGGAAGAGAGCTGGCATCTCTATTGATCAGGAAGAAGAAAGGTGTCAATGTGAGACATCAGTATTTCGTGCTTTTTTCCTCCAAAACCAAAAAATAATAAAAGAAAAGGCCTAAGCTGTTGGCGAGCCGCCTATGTTACGCAGCATCAACAATCCGGGATAATATCATTTGCCTGTATAGCCATTCTTAGATTTCGCCACGGGAGCACGAAGAGCTGACGTCCGTACAGCACACAGAATCAAAGCAGAAAACACTATCTTTCACGCTTCTCCTCATGCATCTCGCGGATAACAATGGCGCATCCGGCATTGACTAATAAGAATGCGGGAGGTTTTTGGCGGGAACCAATGAGTGCGTCTAGCGAAAAAGATTGCGGAAGCAGAAATTGTTATGAAAACATGGCTGCCTTTTAAAAACAAATGGGATTTTGGAGAAAAATGAAAGAGATTCGTATGAAAAAAAACTTAATGTGGTAAAAAAAAATACGAATTGGTTATTAAAATACGCAAAATTTAGATGTTAAAAGAATTTATGAAAAATAGTAAAAGAATTTAATGCCAAAAATGTTGAATTGTGAACATAAAATAATTTGGAAAAATTTAATCGAACGTACACGTACAAAATATTATAGTGATAAAAATGTATGAGCGTTACATAAAAATTTTAAATGGTTGAAAAATGTTTTAGAAAAATAAAAAATAATTAAAAATTAAAAAAATAATTAAAAATATGAAAAATGTGACATGCAATATCACAATAATAACTTGAATTTTTATTTCAATGACCAAAATGGAGCACTTGCAACGTCCCTACATTGAATAGCATACCCCGCTTAACTGCCCATCTAGAAACCCACCGGACGCCTTTTTCACTTTAACAATCCCTATATAGTTGACATCAACAGAAAACAAGTTGATGTTTCCAGAAATCTTTTCACTAACATCATTAATAAAAATAATAAACAATAATGCCCTAAAACATCAATCCACTGAGAATAGTTACCCCTAACTACTACTCTTTGTTTCCACAATCAGCCAGTTTCTAACCCAAGTTAAAGTTTTCCCTCAAATTCCTATATAAGCAAGTTTGCTAAGAAAAACTATATGCGGTACTTTATCAAAGGCCTTTTGAAAGCCAATATAAACAACATCTACGCACCTTTTGCTATTAAAGCCTTGATAACCTTATCATAGAATTGTAACGTAACAAAGTAGTTGTACAGGACCTCAACCTCCTAAAACCCTACTGTAAACTAGTCAACATGCCATTAGTCTTCATAAAATTCATAATTTTGATTTTTATTAGTTTCCAAAATTTTACATGTCACAGAAGTTAAACTCACAGGCCTACTTGCCTTAGCTTTAGACCCTTTCTTGAAGAGCGGAGTTATGTTAGCCAGCTTCCAATCCACTGGCATCGTCCCCAAATCAAAAGGAATTGAAAATGTTAAGCATAAGATCCACTAATTCCTCTGCACATTGTTCTAAAATTTTAAGATAAATATTTCAGATCCAGGAGCTTTAGTAGTTTTAATTCTTTTCAACTGCAATAAAATGTCCTCCATAAAAAAACAAAATTCTCAAGCTGCACATTAGTTTGGGTCATGCTTAAAGCAACCGTTGAGATACAATTTCTGTTGAAAACGCTTGAAAAATAATTATTTAGAGTATCAGCAATATCCCCAAAATTATGAATTAAATTCTCCTTCTCATCAAGCAGTGGGCCTACTATTTTTCATAATTACCTATCATGCTTTAACAGCATCCAAGCTAATCCATCGAAGAAACTGTGCCTAAATTTGAAATGCTTATGAGAAAGTGTGGCACAAAGTGTTGAGACAGAGCAAGCAAGGATGTATAAAGAAAAGGCAGGAAGCTGTAAATATCTTCACAATATAAAAAAAATACTTTGTAAAAAATGTATGCAAGAATGCAGAAGAATGTAAATTATAAAAGTCAAAAAGTTTATAAAACAAATTTAAAATGAACTCCCAGTTGCATAATTAGTAGAGCACATGGCTCCTATATCATGAACCCAGGTCCAAATACTGGTCAGTGAGTGTATAGTATATGTTATTTTCAGGATAAGCAGTGTTTTTTTTTTTTTTTCTTTTTTGAAAAAAATTACTTGCTCCAAGCATTTACAAAGGCAATGTGGTATTATTCTTTTTTACTATAATTTTAGTATTTTTCATTTAATGCTTTGAATTACAGTGAAAAGATAAAAAACTGTTTTAAACTTTAATTTTTTAGAGAATGCTGTTATTTATTGCATTGTAGATTTCCTAACTTTAACTTGTAAAGTTAGGAAAGCAACATACAATTCAGCAAAAAAAAAAAAAAACTATACCCACATGGTAGTTCACCATTTCACTATCACCTACAATTGCTTGAAAAAGAAAATAGGAGCTGCATCAACATCTAAAAAAATATTAACAGAGAAGTTAATATTTTTTTAGATGTTGACCCGCCTAGCTGGGCCCTGAGCCTGTTGCTGGTCGTCACTTTTGTATTTGTATAAGTCAAATCAAAACGCCAGCCATTTGTACAAATTACAAAGCTACTGGGCGCCATTTATGACCTCAGAGAAACAAATAGAGCAAGTTCCTTTATCTTTCTTCCTCTTTTTTTTTAAGGGAATAAAACTTGAAAAACGAACTTTTAAGAACTTAAGGAAAACAATAATTAATTTTTTATAGGGAAAAAAGATATTTAACTGAGCTCAAGAAATCAATTTTCATCTTTCAACATAGTAGGGTTTTCTGGTTTTATCTTGGTTTCTTGAGTTTTAGTTCAGGTAAATCAGAAACATATATACAATATTGCTTCTATTTGAATCAAAAGTTACTGGTATTTATTAATTTAACAGCTTCTTAGATTAATATCTTTCTGAATTACCCAAAGAGAAATATCTGAAATTTTCGGGAAAAGTGCCGAATTTTACGATTTTCCGAATTTTGGGATTCTGAATTTGGGGTTCGGTACCGTAATAACGTTGGGAGTATCTTTTTACTCCGTTGTGAAGGATTTAACATGCCTAAATTCGTCATCAGCAGATTGTGGCCCAAAAATATATTAGTTTTACGTTTGCAAAAATGGCTTTTTTGCAAAACCAGTTTGGGACAAAATCAATGTGGATTTTAGACGTTGGCGGATTTCAGGTCGGCGGATTTGTGGTGCTTGACAGTATTTTAATTATTCTTAAAAAAAAAAAAAAGGAGGGGGGAACTTTTCTTAAACATTTAATCTCATACAAACTTGTGTTTAAAAAAAATGTTTTTCTGAACAAAAATAATAATAACAAAGTAATTTTTTAAAAAAGTCAGTTACTTCAGAATGTTTATGAGAGGTGCCTAAATCACTGGAGGTTTAATGATTGTTGCTTTAATTTTATTGTTTGTCTTAAACAATTTAAAACATTTTTCTGTAATTAGTTTTGAACTAATAAGTTTATATGAAATTATTCTGAAAATGTAAGAAGTTTGCTTCTAAATTTGTTTCCAGCAGTTTTATTCATGGGACAAATATGTATTTCATTGAATTTATCTTGTGTTTTATCTTAATGCACTAAAAAAATTACAGTGAAAACATAATGTACACAAAACAAATTTCAAAAAAGGGGGGTGACAAAAAAAGAGAGGTGAATAATGCGAATGAATTCCAATTCCTTTAACATAGTTCTCATATTCTTTCACATGAATGCCTGAGAGTACTGGAATCTGACTTATGCAATTTCCTCCCGCCCCCCTTTCCTATATTATTGCTGTCGTGCTTGCTCACTCCCATTGTTTGTCAAACATTTGCACTAAAGCAAATGTTCGATGAAAAGCAATGTTCTGATGTTTGAAAAAGCTGTTTTCTGTACTTTTTTCAGGTGTGTGTATATGTGTGAGAGGGGGGGGGGGGGTATTTATATTATTTTCATTTTAATCCTAGTTTGTAAATCATCATATGTTTTATTGTTGAAAAAAATGGAAAAAAAAGTTTGTTTTAAACTTTATTTAGCTTGTAAGCTTCCTAATTGTGTAAATAATTTTATTTATTTTAAAGTTTTTCTCTTGGTTTTCTCAGCCCTAGTTGTGCAGCTATAAAAAAATGAAAGAAAAAAACTAATACTAATTTTTAGAATACGAAGTTGTAAATATGTATGCAAAGAATTTTAAGAAAGTTCAAGGTTTTTTCTAATTTATTGTTGCACTGTCCATGATATGCATGTATGTATATTTTCCTGATACACAAATTTGTTTTAAATTACTATTGTGGACAATGTATCCATTTACATTTTGTATATAATAATCATTACATCAATGGAATGCATATGCCAATTGCTTGATTCATATGTTGACAATGACTAAAGAATTTTTTCATTTGATGCCAATGTTTTGCATGTTGGATAGCATAATACAATTGTTTTATTTTATAACAAACACGTGAAGTCATAATATAAATTTTAAATTAATGTTCGGAAAAAAAAAAGTAAGTTATATAATAAAGAATTAGTTGATACCATGAAAATGATTTCAAATTAAGCATCACCGGTTAATTCAAACAGCATGTATTTGGAAAAAGTATTTTCTTAACACATGGTTTAATCCTGTGCCAAACTGCACTGATTGCTAACTGCTAATACAAATGTACTTGTTTTACTTTGCCTAAATCAAATTCATTATTTTTCAGTGGCTGTTCTAAAACCAGTAGTCAAAGATAGATGTTGTTACAAAATATACTTTTTCAAGGAAATTTTGGCTGCTTTTTAAAAATGCTATTCAATTTTGAGATTTCTTTCTATGATGATGTCTGTGAAATAATATGTTTAATTCCTCAACAACCTTACTTATTTCAAAACATTTGCTTTGTTACATCAGTCATACCGCCTTCTGATTTCAGATTGTCTGCTAATAAGCTTACTGTTGGAATATTTATGGGAGCAACTGGCAGCTTCAATAATATTAAACTCCTTTCTTTCATCATGCTGTGTCAATAAAGCAATTCTATGAATTTATTATACACTATACAGCCATAAGTCTTAGAACAATTTCCTTTTAGAAATGCTTTCAAATTTCTAGAGATAAACATGACAAAATGTTCTGGAATTTTGGTCATATAAAGTGCATGCTTCCCATCACATTTTTCGATAAAAATTCGTTGTGCATGCATTTAGGGAAACAACAACAAATGGAAGAAAAGAGAAGATTTTTTTCGATGATCCTATCTTGGACCATCATGTTTTTGGCCTATAATATGCAGAATTTTTCATGAAATTTCACCAAGCTTGCAAAAAAGTTCAGAACGTGCAAGTGAAACATTATAGTGATATTAGAAATTAAAAAACTGAATATTGGGTAAATTATGAACATTTAAAGGAGATAATGTTTTACTGTGACTGTGACAACAATTTTTAACTCATAGCTGTAAGAAAAAAATTCAATTTAAATGAAAGGAAAAAAATCTTATATTTTTTCTCCCACCATAGTGCATGCAAAGAATATAAACTTGTATTTGAAAAAGTCTATAATTTTGTTGCAGACATGTACCCCAACTTCTTATGGAGCTTCATGTAGCATTGGCATTATGGCTACATTGGCTTTTAACAGTATTGGCTATAAGATTTATTTATCAAAAGCTCTAAATGTTTTTGTGTTTATGACTAAGTGAAATATTTAGTATGGTTCTCCCTAGTAGCTTTTTCCAGTTCATCTCTTGACCGATAATAAGTTTTTTCCCTACTCTTGGACAATAATCAGTTTTCTCTGATGTTTTATGGTTTAAAGCAAATACTATTAACTTATATATACTTCCCCACAATTTTATACAATAGTACTGGTAGTTGTAGTCCAATATCATCTTTGTAACTATAGTTTTATGTATCAGTCATTTCAAATTAGAACTTGTATCCCCCCCCCCCCCCACCATCCACCTAAAAAAAATCAAAATAAAACATATAAAGCATTTTGGCTTTTAAATTCATGTTAATGAGAAGTTGGATGCCATTCACAAATGATGTCATGCTTCAAGAGGGGAGTTGGTTCAACAAATTGTGACAGTTTGCAACAAGAGAAGGGAGTAGCAACAAGTGTGACATCACACACTTTGGTTAAAATTAAAACGTTTAAAATCAGAAGGCTAAATATTTTTATAATGTATTTTAAAAGTATTTTCGTCTTGTATTTTCATTGATTTTGTTTTGTATGAAAAAGCGTCTACAGACAAAATTTGCCGACTATGCTCATTTTGCTGCTATTAATTTGTCATTATCCTGAAGAAAGCATTTATTTATTACAATGAATTGAAGATACATTAAATGTCTGATTTCCACTGAAAAAAAAAATAGTGCCATTGTTGTAATAGTGTCATTTTAATGTCATTCCGAGATTTTTCTTTTTAAGCTAATTTTACTATGTCCTATTGTTTAACATTGTATAAAAATACCAAAACATTACACACACACATGTATAGAGGGTACATAGCACTTTTAAAAGTTGGGGGAAGTGACCCCAAGTTGCCGAACACTAATTATTAAACGTTTGACTGCATTCACAACATAATTCTGTCTATATATTAGTTTGCTTTTCCTCAATATAATTTTTATTATGTTATCATAAAAGTTTTGTCCTGTGCATTGATATATCAGTTTGTTTCTTGCTTTTTAGTGAATACTTGATAAAGGAATATGATATCTCCCTTTAATATTTCTTCAAAAAAAATAATTCAAAGTATTTTATGTGATGTGGCCCTAGAAAAGTTACATGTGGCCTTAAATTTCACTTGAAGATGAGATTGGGCCTTTTGTTATGTGATTGATCGGGGTTAGCGCCAGAGGAAATTCGGGTCCGTTTCCGGACACTTCACAAAATTCCAATCAATCAAAATGGATCCTTAACAAAAATTCTGAGCTACCCAATTGTACTTTTCACAGAATTATTTACTAAGTACTACAAATAATAATTTTTTATCATTATATATTTAAATTTTGAACTGTCACAAATGTAATGGATTTTTTAAAAATGTTTTTAAAATTCACAGACACAGGAGGCTTAAAAATGCTGGATCAACACCTGTTGATATTGAAAAACTGCCTTTAATAATTTAATAGTATCTTGAACTTTTGAAAGATTTTTTGAATTTGTTTTCCATACCTGCCAACCCCTATTGTAAAAAATGCAGGATATAATTTTAAAATTTTCAGAAGAAATTACTTAAAATGCAAAAGTTTTTATGCGATGCCGAATTATACCATGGATGATTTAAGTAACTAAAAATTAAGTTTTATTATCGTTATTGAATATTTAAAATTATTTGATGAGAACATTTTTAACAAAACACATGTTTATAAAATGAGGGATTTGGTTTAATTATATTATAAAAAAATATCTTTTGCCATGATTATTAATACAACAATTCAACACATTTCATTATCTATTATGTTTTGCAATGTAACAAAATGCTGCAAATTTAAAAAGTAAATACTTGTATGCAAATAAACTTTCTTCTTATTTCTTGTGCAAAAAATTGTCATGTACAAATATATCGCCATAAGGGCGAAAATATCGCTAAACTGTTAACCAGACGGTAATAATTTGGAGCATGCTGAGAAAACTCGGTTCAGACTTGGTTTTTCAACGCATGTTCATCCTAATCTGGTTGTGCCTAAAGAATTGCATATAATACTTGATTACTCTTAGCCAAAATGTGGACTGATCATTTGTGCGGAAAATGGGGACTGAATGCGGAAAGGTTGGCAGCTATGAGTTTCTTTTTTACAGTATTTATGCAGTAAGGATAACATTACACGTATATAACTTACAACTTTATAGCAAAAATTTTTCATAATTTGTTTTAAGTTACGGAATAAAAGGGGTATTCACAATATTTTTAATTATTTTGCTGAAATTGGTCAGTAGTTTTAAAAACTCGATCATTTTTTTTATCAACTTTGGTCAGTAAGTCAGTATTTCAAACCTTCTAACCAATTTTACTCCTTGCTTTTAAGAAAAATAGTGCAGGTATTTTTTACAAAATTCGAATGTGTAATATTTTTTACTATTATGTACTAATTATGTATTCCTTAACCCACTTTATACAAATGAAATGCATTTATCATTGCTATTGTTATGATCTCAAATGTCATTAAAGGTTTAAAAATAAAATTGGAAATGTGACTTATAATGTAGAGCTTTGCTTCTGAACAGTTAGTACATTTGCATATGTGACAAGGGGGATAGGGGGTATATTGAAGTGATATTTTGTAACAAGGGAGGGGCGGGAGGCAGGTAAAATATATTGAAAAAAAGTGTGACATCATTTATGAATAGCCCGATAGTCGATTTGGCAGAGGTTTTAGAAATTTTCCTATGTTCTCTCATTAAAATTAATTTAATCTACTATTTTATTAGATATGAACTCCTGATGCTTTTTTTTATTCTATTGATTTCAATTTAGATAGGATTCATTTACATTTTACACCATAATTTTATCATTCTAAAACTTGCAATTCTATACATTAATAAAAAGGTTTCATGTAACCCTAAAACATGGATTTACTATTTTGTGCTTAAAATTACTTCAATTTTTAATTTTTATTATTTCAGCAAAAGGTTATTTTACATCTTAGAATTTTTGTTCATATATGTCCCTTACAATTTAAAACTAACTAAAGCTTTTGCTAACTTTTAAATTTATTTAATTATTTTACAATGAAAATTGGTTCTTTTCTTAAAAATTAACCATCAGTTTGATACTTTCGTTAAGATATCTAAAATCAAACTTTTAAAATTTGCAGTTCTAAATTCACATTATAACCACATTAAACAGTGGTTGCACCCTTCACAAAATTCCAATTAATCAATACGGACCCAATCAATCAAAACAGACCCTTCATAAAATTCCAATAAATGAAGTGAACCCTTCATAAAATTCTGAACTACCAAAAACAACAAAAAATCGTACTTTATACAGAATTATTTATTAAGCGGAAAAAAAAAAAAAATATTTTTTATCACTGTATGATTAAATTTTGAACTTTCACAAAAATATTTTGATTTTTCGCAAAAATGTTTTTAAATTTAACAAAAAACGGACCCCTGTTAAAACATATTGTATGAGTTTTGATTTAGGTAGGTTTTTATTTGAATGATTAATTTTACAAACATGTTCGCTAATTAATCAGATAGTGAACATATCATGTGATTTCTCTAAAAAGATATATTGTAAATGACTGCCAATGAAAAGAATAACTGTATATGAAAATACATGTAATAGCTTTTTGATGAATATTTTTTAAATGGCATCAAATGTAAAAACCTGCATAATGGAGTTAAATGCTGATATATACATTGATGCATCTTTGTACATAAGTTATTGCATGTAGTTTTAGGTGTTTAATTTTATTATGCATGTGTCGGGTTTTATTAGCTGTGATTATATTTTGTAAAATAATGTTTGTAGATTTTAAAATGCTTCATCATGAATTGTAATCAAATTTAATGACTTCTCTAGTAATCATGATTTTCATTTGGTGAATCAACATTTTTTGTAGCATGTGTTCAAAATACTTCTTAATGAAGTATCCATTTTTGTATCATTTCAATGCAGAAATTATAAGATCTTATTGCAAAATTACTTTATTTAATAGAAGCTTTAATATTTATCCTTTCTTGCACTATTTTAGGTAATTTTATAATTCTACCTGTAGTGAATTTTTGCCAGTTATACTTTTCTCCACCAGACACCCGTACACCTCTTAGCCGAGGCCTTAGGTGCACCGAAGCTGGGAGCTGGTGGCCGTTACCAGTTATACTACTAGGGCAGTCGCCAGCAATGAGAAAATATTGGTCCAAGAACACCTTGGCTATGATTTAGTAGTCCAAACATATAAAATGATGCACAAAAATTTAAAAATATTAACATGCATAAATACGCATTTTTTGTACATATTTGCTGCTGCAGATGCAGGATTTTGCTGAAGAGAGGGCAATTTCTTTACGCTTTTACCTATCTCCCGGAATTTTTTTTCAAAATGGAAAAATTATGACGTTTTAGTTCGATATTCATATATTTAATAATTATCTCTCAGGGGGGCCAATTGCCTGCCCCTGTATCTGCACTGCATATTTAAACTATGTATGAGGCACTCATAAACTAAGGGGTGTAAACTACAAAATTAAAAATAATCAGTGCAATAATATAATCTGCAAATGATAGGAGAAGCACACATCTGAAGGCAAGGGATGTTAGTGATAGCTCTAACAGCTGTTGCTGGCTAGTGAGAATTAGAAAGTAATTTACATTAAGGGTCCCATATGATTTGAATTTTGCACACATTTTAATGAAAATGTTTCTTTTGTGGCTTACACCCTTGTGCATCTCACTGCATCATATGTCAACGCTTTTAGGCAAAAACAGCACAAACACGTATTTTTTTACACTTTAGTTCACTTATTCAAATATTGTAGACGTCAAATTTGTCACCCGTGCATGTGATTTTGGCAACATTTGTTGATGACTGGGCAATAACTGTGGCTTTGTCACCATGCTGGCATGAACCCTAGAGATTCCTATAAATATTCAGTTTTAGTCTTTTATTAATTAATATAAAAGGACGCACAAATCTTGGAATTCTTTTTCTGAAATGCAAATGGACACCATTTGTTTTGTACATAACTATAACATGATGAAAATAGAAATTGATATTTATGTGGTTTTAAGATATTGTTTAATTGTGTTTTTAACAATGACCATTCAAATGAAAAACATAGTAAATATTTCCTTATGTAAGCCGATAATGCTTCGTAATTATGACCTTCAAATCAAATAATTGTACACTGTTGCATAAAATTGTAAGACTTGTTCTTTCGCTGTAGCTAGCATCTTCTACTACCATCTTATATATTCTTCTTCAAAATTCTGACTAAATTATGTATTGCAAAACAAATGATCCAACCCTTATATGTTAAAACAATTTCTAATTAAAGAGTACATAGTATCTAATACCGATCATTTTTGGAACAAGAAATCTCTTACCTTAGCATAACGATATTTCCCTAAGAATTTTTTATAAATGTTTCAGCCAAATTTAAACTTCTATGTTTATAACTGCAAAATACAAAACAGTAAGAAAAAAAATATTTTGAATAATTCTCAAATTTTAATGGTATTTTGTATATATTGATTTATATTAGGAATTTTATTAATGTTGGGTTTATGATTTTTATGTATTGTTAGGATTGTGGAGGTTGTTTATCAGTTTTGTTTCATATATTTATTTATTTCATTTTATTATATTACTTAATTTATTTTATTATAGTGTTGCAAATAGTATTTATTTAAGAATGATTCCATACAACTTATACTAAATGCAAATTTTATTGATTTCTAAAATTATAAAACTAGAATGATTTTAAAGAGAAAATATTTAATGCATTTAATATTACTTTTTCACTAAAAATGTAGATTTAGTTATCACTGTGTTGTGAAAAGAGGCATAACTATTGCATTAATATCTTGTATTTAACTCATTAAAACTACTCCAGCTTTACGCAACATCATGTGATATCTTTAGTACAATTTTAAATGTAATATATATATCATTCGGTTTTGCTGAAGATATGATTATAATAAGATTGTGTGATTTTCTCCTGTGGAAGAGTAGTTTATCTTGCCATTATGTACTACTGATTTGATTTCATTCCCATTTTTGTGGATAACAACTGTTGAATAAATGGTGCTATACTCTTTTTAGGCTGAAAAAGCATTTATTATTTCTGTATCATTAAATGCAATAATGTGCATCATACTTTTCATTATTATTAATTGATATGAATTTTACTTCACTAGCTGTGTTAGAATAACAATTTAATATATAAATTAATATTTTTTTGCTCTCATTATGAGTTATTGCTCATTTAATTACTTTATTCAAAAAAATGTTTTACATAATAAATAGTTAGTGAGTATTTTGAATAAAATTAAAACTTGCTCCAAGTTTTAAAGAAAAACTCCTTATTGTTGTTTATTAAAAATATCACTATTAAACCGATTTAGTTGTATTCACTGTATCAATGAAAATTAATTAAAACTTTTTGCTATTTCAGGTTCAGCTATACTTGCTAATGTAGATAAATATTAAAATACTTAAAAGGTGCCTCCTAAAACTTATAACTAACAAATAACTATAAAATGTATTACAGGCAAAGATGAAATGTGCTATATTTTCCAGACTTTTGTTGCTTCATTTTAATTCATACTGTACATGTTTGCATATTTTGCCTACATATTTCTTTTTATTACAAAATATTAATTTCAATTTTTCGATGAGACCAGAAATCCAATATATACTCTTGCAAAGTGTAAATTTTTCCTATTCAAAATACTATTTTTGCTCTTAGCTCTTGAATGTTGAAATAAATCTATTATCCAATTGTCATTTGTAAACAATATCTAAGCTCATTCAATTACTGCCTTATTCAACATATCAAGTGATTCAATTTGAAATTTTGTAATTTTTGTAATGTTTCAAATAAATTAAATCTTGATATCTATTAGTCCTTGCTTCTCCTTTCATATTTTGGACTCGATATTTTTTAAATATCATCATTATTATTGTTTTATTTATCTATGCTTTGTAGTTTATACAACAGTGTATAAATTGCATGGAATTAATATATTATCCCACTTATTGTATATTTGAATGTAGCCAAATATCAGTGGCTGCAAATATTTCTGTGTTCCTTTGAACTTATTGTGTAATTACAATATGAAATACTAATTGAGAATACTGAATACTAGGAATATTTTTTAATATTTCATTGTAATTTGAGTTAATTAGTTACAACAGTCGAGTTGATTTGTTATAAAAGGAACAATTGAGTGCATGCAAAAATCAAGAGATAAGAATAGAAAAATCAAATGAAAATTTCCCACTAAAATCGTTGCAGTAATGTAGAACACTAAACCACTAAGGATGAATCTGCACACCTGCAGATTTGACTTGCCATGTTATAATAAGGAAACCCAGTGGTTGATTGGTAGCCTTCCGTGCTACCATGCCGCATGTTGGGGGTTCAATCCCTGCGCCGAGCAGGATCGATTCAGCCCTTTGGCGAGTCGATAAAATGAGGACCAAGTGTGCTTGGGAACTAAATACTGGGGGTTCCGTGTCAGGCTGACCACTTGTCCGTTACATCTGCTCCTGCACTCCAGGGCCCTTGGTTTCATAAGCTGAGACGGGCACAGGAGGCCTTGGCCCTCATGGGCTGTTGCGCCATTGAGTTTTACTTTTAAGTTACAATAAGTTTCAAAAATTTCATTTTCCAGCTTTTAAAAAAAAAGATCCCTCACCTTTTTTCTGCTACTTTGTAGGAAATTGAAATAAGAAAATGCTCTGCAATTTGAAGTATTAACAGATCTTCCCTTTTTCTTTCTTATTATTTAGATCCCTTTTTAAGGTTGCAAATACCATTTTTGGGTACTAAAGGATTTTTGTTGGCATATAACAAAGATGCCTCTGCATGAGTGTCACATTAAATGAAAGTTAAATGATGTTAATTTTTCTATACTGTTGGTTGGAGAACTTTTGAGAATCAACAAACAACTGAGGAAGACACACAAAAGAGATGACTTATAAGTAGGTTTGCCATATTTTTGGTGAGTGAAACCGGGACGCATTAATATGGGATGAGCAAACTGGGGGGTATGGGGGTTACCCCAGTAGGGCAGATCCATCAGGGGGCCCTCCCCCGGAAATTTTTAAAAATTAGAAACAAAATGGGGAGTTTTAAGCCTTTTTTTAAGGCTGGGAGTGGGGAATATGGAACCCTAACTTGTTAGTATACCCACCTTTTAAAAATAAAAATGTAACTCTTGCTACTTAATTTACTCAAAAAAGATTTTTTTTTCCTTTTTGATAATTTTTTCTGGTCTACCATCTATAAAGAAGTGTTTATAAAATAAAGTTTAAAATACTTCATAAAATTGTTAATTGAACAATTAATTACAAAGTTTTTTTTTTTTTTTAACACTACAACTTTCGTCATTCACAACTGTCAACCGATTCTTTCTTTCAGTTCTCACTCCCCCGACTATGGCCGCAATGGAGTCGCCCAGCCAAATAGTAGAGGGGCTGGCAGCGCTGTGCAAGTAGTTCCAGCGTTTGCTCACAGATTACAGTTAGAATACTTCTCACTTTTTTGACACTGTGCTCGGTAGTCAAAAATGTTGATTGTAGAAAAGTAACCAATACATAAAAGATTCTTAAAAACATAAATTCATTACTTTTTACATCTTACAGCCGTTTCCAGGACATTGATAAAACTGGGCGGGACACCGGGACAAGAGCAAAATACCGGGACTGTCCCGGTCAAACCGGGACGTATGGCCTACTTATAAGTGACAGATTGCTGTATATATGATGCACATTTACAGAAGGCTTTGCAGATTACAAAATAAGAAATGTCGGACAATTGTACACGCAGCATGATCGTTACAAAAAATCATATTTAGTCCAAGTCAATTTTATAAAAGAATTGATTCTTTACTATCTTACCGCTTTATATATTTTAAAATTTTTAGTCATACACATGTCTTCAAAAAGCAATTCTGCTGGATTACATTTTTAACCATTCATGAGCAACTAAATAGCTTGCAAGTGCTTAAAAAGAAATAGATTGCATTTACAAACTGAAAATGTTTTGCTATTGGAATCTCTTCTTCATTTCTTTCTTTCACTAAATGATACAAATCTTTCCACTTCTATAAGAAAAAGGGAATAAAAATGAAATGTTTACCTTTGTGCAAAAAGTTAAATCATAAAAAAGGTATTAAATAACCAAATGATAATAGGAATTGCACATGTTTTAGGGTTACTAGGTAACCATTTTTCAATCCAAAAGAAATGATCTTCTGGATGAATTCACATTCGACAAAAGCCTTTTCTCCAATGTCTTTTACCTGAAAGCCAATTTCTTTTTCTTTGAAAAAGCTTCCTTTGTACACTTTCAAACCCAGTGGCAGAGCAAAAGCAAAACTGAGTGTGGGTGGAAAAAATTTGCAAGACCTCTCCCCCAAACAAGATGGGCTATTGTACTGGGTAAATCCAGTTTTTTAGTTTTATAATTTTATGTAAGGTATTTAGCTCCTAGTACTTTTTTGTAAACAGAAATTAAAAATCATTTGGAATAATCCAAACATTTCAAAATATTCAATTTATTCCTGATCCCCCCCCCCCCCCATGAACCGCAAATTAAATTCAAAACTATTAATTTTATTACCATAAGTTAATTTCAAATAATAACAAATAGCTAAATTTGAAATATTGTTAATAATATTTAATTTTATTATTATTAATGGATACAAAAAAAAAAAAAAAAAAAACGGAAACAAAAATGTTCTACTTTTAGCCTGACTATATTCCTGTAAAATTCATAATCTAATTTAGCTGCTATGTCTGCTTCAATAGGTAATACTGAAGTAGAAAAGCCTGCCTTGACTCATCATATTTCTTATATAATTTTATTCTGTGATTTTGCTTTCTTCCTTTCTGCAAGGTCACACTACTAGTGACTGGAACCATAACCAAACGTTTGGAACTTAGATCCAAGAAGAGGTGTGAATCTATGAGCAGTTGCCCATGTGTGCTCTGTTCACACACCATAAAAGAAAACAGCAAAAAACCTACCATTTTTAAGTAAAATTGTTTGTTTTTTTAATTATTTAACTTAATAACATGCCAAAGAGATGAAGAACTAAAAGTTATCTTTCAAGTGATTTTTTCCATTTCTCCCTTTTAGTCTGACAAAATGACACGTACACAAAAAAGTATGTTTATGGAAAAAGATATGAGCACATCATTTTACCTTTTCTCCATCAGCTGGGTCATCACAAAACTTGGAATGACTTTCAGCACATTTTATTACAACAGAAGTGTCCGGCATTATTAGTATGTGACTGAACTTTTCCTAGTGAAGAAATTACAGCTCATTATAGTTTAAATTAATTAGTATTTCTTTTTTTTTGCTTGGTTTGTTTTATTGAGTAATATACCAACCGGCTCATCAGAGTTTTGAGCTCTATATTTTAAAACCATCTGATCTTTTGGTAATGTAGCGTTCCATCTACTCCAATAAAAATTAAATGCATGACATAAAACAGACATGCAAGAATATGTCCAGCTTTCCATTTTCTCCTCCTATAAGGAAAATATTATTAGTAAATCAGGAGAAATGAAAATGAAATAACTTTTAACAAAGCAAATCATTTTTGAATCTCATCGATCCTTTGCTTCAAACTAAGCAAAAAAAAAAAAAAAAAAATCGATAACTTTGCATTTACAATATTTTTTTTAAATGTTAGTTTTTGTTATTTATAAATTTGTCAAGTTTCTAATAGTCCATGTCTCAGGGTTGGCTTTTTGTCTCTTTTATTTTTATTATTTGTCTCTTTTAACCTCTGTTTTTATTTTCATTTCTTTTCCAGACATTTTTGATCTACTTTTCAATTTTTCTTCCATTTCATTCACACGTCAATGTGTTGAAAAGCATGATACATCCATAACAGAAACTGAATATTTTCTTTTTAAAGGGTTTAACAATCGTCCCCAAAGTGCAGACCACGATTTCTAAATATTATTTTCAGTTAAATAGAGGGGGAGGGAATTTCACTACTCTAGAAGCAAATAATAATAATAATAACAGTGCAGAAACAAGTGTTCTTAATGGGGTCTGGACTATTGTAACTTTGTCCTAACAGTTTAAAAATCTAACGAAGTTTAGGTTTTTTCTTTTTTGCAGTTTAACTGGATTAAAAAATTTATGCCACTGTTAAGAATTTGAATAAACTTGGAAAAGCAAGAAACAATTTTTGCACATACACCACAAGAACCATTTTTTCCTGTGTTTTTCAACATATTTTTTTTTTTTTTTTTTTTTTTTTTTTTGTTTAGTAGCTATTGACAAGTTTTAGTGATATCAGTTAGAAAATTTTGGATACAGTTTATTATTACTTAATTACTTCCCCTATTCTTTTGTCAGGCAAGCCTCATTTATAATTTTAATGTGATATTGTTATAGATAGCAGATGGCAACATGTCTTGATTGAGTAAATTATTAGGTAATAAATATAAAACTCATTGCTTAAAAGAGTTTGTTGCCATTAAGCAGCAATATTAAAAGTGTTCCAGTAAATGCTTCTCTGAAACAAGATATAAAAAATGAGGAGAGTGTCTAAAGCAAAAATTTAAGTTTTATTTAACTGCCATTCAATTTGTAGGTAACAGCTCAATTGTAACGACAGTGATTTACAATGCATGCGTTTGCTTTAAAGTGAGGATGATCAAAATAAACTCAATGTCATAATCACCAAATTTGATGAATAATAATTATGGAAATAGCATAATGTTTTCAATGCTAAATTTAATTATTATGGTCAAATTTCAACTGTTGGGCAAACTCTATTTAACCTAAAAGAAATAAGATAGGCAATATTTGTATAGTTTTTACAACGAGCAATAGTCTGTAGATATATATATACCTAAGTAAAATTGAAAGTTTATCAAAAGTTTAATAAAAATTGTATTTCAGTAATTATTTTATTAACTATCAATAATTTTTTTACTACAACAGTGATACTTTGAGATTACAATTGGAATATATTTTTGAAGGTCCTTAACAATTACTTTATTCAGTGGTGCCCTACCCCTCAGAGAGATGGCGCACTCCCCAAAAAACGATGACTCCCCAAATCGGCAATACAGTCAACCAAGCCCCTACTAAAGCTCCTGAAAGCATCCCTTCAAAAATTTCAGTGCCACTATTTCAATAAAAAATCATAAGTATTGAAATACTTATTGAATGATTAAATTCTCAAGGTTTCTTGTTTATTTTGTTTTACAACAAACACATCATCAATACATGATCTGCTTTGTCTGAACCTTATCCTCTCATTATTCTATTATAATTACTTTAGTGTATAATATGCTATTGAGTATATAAATTCGTGTGGGAACTGTAGGAAAAATGATAAAACCACATTATGCACATAACTTGTCTTAAATAGCCTACAACAGTGGTCGGTAACCCAACAATCGCGATTGAATGGTCGATCTCAAGCCCATTTTCAGTTGATTGCTGCAGCATTTTGGCAGTTTATATAGTTTTAAAAAAAAAATCAAGGAGAACCTATTTTTTTTATTTCGAAAATGTCTATTAAGTTGCCAGACCATTCGTCAAACCTAAAAAAATTTTGCCAATTTTATATGGAATGTTAGTCGTCACATCAATTATGCTCTCGGTGAGAGTTAATTAAAATATGTAACGGCATTTCACTTATGTGTTCTATTTAAAAGCCAAAACAAAAACTAACAGTATTTTGTAAACTTTAAAATAAATAATGTAATCTGAAATATTGTTTTGATGCGAGTTAATGGTGCTAACATTATTTTAAAGTAGGTATTTTATCAGAATCAAAACTTGTTCTGACAAGAATTAACCAGTAATTTGAAGAGGTACAGTTCCAACATTCCCTATTAATAGTGCACCCCCTCCCATTCTCTGAGTCGATCTTGGCATTCGCCGAGTTTGGAAAGTAGATCTTCAGTCAATTTCGGTTGCCGACCGCTGGCCTACAACATGAAATGAATACAAATAAAGAAAAAGCTTGTCAATGAGAACAGTTGAAATCATGAACAATGTTGAAAGTTATATACCAAAAATCATACTATCAATGGGGTAAAATGAAAATCCTTACCTTTTTTGATGTTTCTACATATTTATCCACATCGTTCTCTACAACGATATTGATACCCATAAATGCTAATTTCTGAAAGAAAAAACATAATTTTAGTTTTGTTGTTGCTTTGCAATTAAAGAATGGATAAATAGTATGAGATCATTCACAAATGATGTCACACTTCAAGGGGGAGGGGGTAACAAGAAGTGTGACATCATGAATTATGCAACATAGCGTGACTCGTGACAAAGGAGAGGGGGAGGGGGGTCAGCTGAAGTGTGACAAAAAGGGGGAGAGGGGGGTGAAATATATGGGGAAAAAGCGTGACATCATTTATGAACGGTCCCTATGACATGAATTTTATTACTGGAAAACATTTTTTTGGAAGCAACACCATCGTGGAATTATATTTCATAAAACAGAATGTGAAAGCTTAGTTGAGAAAAGCTATAGAGTATAAATACTTAGATGCTTGTACTTATAAATTAAATATAATCATTTACTTTTTAAATTAATGCCTGAAATTCAGTCACTTATTCTTTATCACATCCCTATAAAACTACCTTTCTTCAATGTCATTTTTGGATAACTTGAAAAAGAGCATTGAGTGGAAAAGAACTCCTTTTATTCATTATAATTTAGAATTTTCATTCAATATGATTGGTTCAAAAACATATGCAACATTAAACTCCTTCATTATATAGTCTCAAACAGAATATTCTAATTTACTGTGTGCCTTACTGGATTTAAAACAACTATCTAAAAATAATATTGTAATAAATAATAATTTGAAAAATATGCTTTATTTAGTTAATGATTCAGTTTCTACTTTCTGTAATTAATATATTTTTACTTTATATTATATTTTTATAATTTAGTGCACAAGCTTTGCATTATTTTCACAAGATTTTGAAAATTTGCCATTTACCAGCTTTTTTCTGTCCTTTTGAATATAATTCAAATACATTTTTGTGTAATGTTTTAGAATTTTTATTGCTAGCTTCATGTTATTGCACTAAAGAAGTGCCAGAAAACTATACATAATACTTCTTTAGTGCAAGAACTCATACTCAAAAACATGTGTAGTGCCTTCTCGTGCAAATATAAGACTTAGGATTTTTTATTGCATTCAGCTGGAGCAAAAGTAATCATTTTTGATTTATGCAATCATTATTCACATTACTTAAGTCAACTCTTTTGAAATGAATTCAGTAAATTACAACTAATCAACTAAAAATAAAAAACTACGTTTTGTCATGCTATCCCATGTTATTGAAATCACAACAATACAAATACCAACAGACAACTAGCCACAGTGCAACCTAGGCTGCTCCTAGTGGATCGATAAAATATTAAAATCTTTAAAATGCGCTTTTTGAATTCACCTAACATTGGAATTAAACAATAAAAATAATAATTCATGGTACTGGAAAATAACTACTTTGTAATATTTCTTAAAAACATATTTTTCCTTAACTTTACAACAATATTATTTACTTCAAATGAAGCTTCTGATTTTAATAGAAAAAAATTCAACATGGAACTAATATATTTTATTTACCATACTTTTTGTAAATAAAAACAGAGAGGAAAAGAAAGCTAACCTTTACCAACTTATCTGGACTCATCCAAATGCAATAGCACTTTGGAAACAGAGACTTTCCATCTTGCTCGATCTTTTTGATACAACACTCTCCATCAAGAATTTCAATTTGTACTCCAACATGCATACCAGTAATAAGGAGAGTAGCACAATTTGCCTGTCCGTCAGAGGTAAGTTCCCAAGACTGATTTAATTGAAATATGTTTTTAAATTTTCAACTATAGTTGCCAAGAAATATTAAAAAACAAGATGCATAATAGTTTCAACCAATAATGCATAATATGCACATAGACAAATAATTTAGAACTTGTTTTTTTTTAAATAGTTTAACAAAGTTTTAGTCTACTGAAATACCCTATTTATGCTTAAAAGAGAATTTTTACAGAACTAAATAACTTATAAGAACTATTTTTTGCAAGAACAATTGAAGGTTTTTATCATTTCCAGAAAAAGTTTTAAAAAAAAAAAAAAATATTCCACACAAAATTTTGTAAAAAAACACATAGTCAAGACGAAACCTTATGAGTAACCATTAGATATCTATTTTTATGCCTCAGAGAGCATCTTCTTTGGTGAAAAAAAAAAAATAGAGCTATGGAAAAAGTATGAAGCAACAATGTAAAAATATGCTGTAGAGTTAAAAAAAAAAAAAAAAAACCTGCATCATGTAATCTCGAATAACTATCCAACATAAAGATGGCTACCCAAATAACACTCCCCCTTCCCCCCACCCAAAATTAAAATGATAAACTGATTGACAACAAATGGGCATTACGTATGCTGCTTCAATTAAATTTGAGCTTAGACAAAAAAATTCAGAGGTGAATTTAGAAAAAAGACAATTTTTGAGGAGAGCACCAGGGAGAATATTTTACAGGTTCGCTGCCCACCCCAAACCAGTGGGGGATATCAATCTGTTGCCACAGTGCCAATCACATGTGAGAGTTTACAGCGTTGTGTGAAGTGATGTCTCCAGGGCTGGCTCTTCCATATAGACAACCTAGATGGCCGTCCGGGGCGCAAAATTGAGGAAAACATAAACTAAATAAAAGTTTAGTACTTCTGCACGCTACTAGCTTAGGCATACAAACTAAGAGGTAATGGTAAGGTGAAGGGTATTTTATTTTATTTAAGTTGTCTTAGTTGAAAATAGGAATTCTGTATTTCTATACCCAGCAGACCCCGTTGAAGCCACTTTTATGAGGGTTCAGAATTTGTTTTCACCTAGTGCACCAAAAACTTTATAGCCGACACTGGATGTCTCAATTAGCCAGCCACAAGCTTCCGAGGTAAAGCAGTGCTTCTTCAATCGCTCTATGCTGCAGTGGGCATTTCAAATGTGTTTGCTGCATATGACTGGCATCAAGTGTTAGAGGCTTAAGTATGGTGTGAGTGATATTTTAGTAACCAACCACACATTCACGGGAGGAAAGGTTTCTATCTGCTCCAACCCGCATTGCATGTTAGGTGTGTCTCCTGATACTGCATAATGTAAAGCTTCATCTTTAAAAGTGACTGGCAGTGAACATGTTAATAGGATAATAGCACCTTTCTTTTATTCCTTAAAGGTGGACTTGATCTCTCAGCACCTTTAAAATCCACCACAGTCTAATTACATAAATATTTTTGAAGAGTTCAAAACGTGGTGGTGAGCAAAAGTTTTAAAGTAACTTTAAATCACAACAAGGATGACAGTACAAAACATGAGCCTTAGTTTCTCCCAAGCAGGTAAAGTCTTTGCATGTCAAAACATGCTCAACACAAGTTTTGTGTACTCTGAGCAGGTTTTGAAAATGGAGAATTTTATGTACTAGACAGAGACTAAGACCCCATGTTTATAAAATAAGGTTCATAAGCATACTGATAGAAAAAACTGCTGAATTTAAAAATACTAATAAAGATGTGCAGTAGTTATCTGTGTGCATTTATGTGCTTATTGTTTATTGCTCCCACCTGATACGGCATATTGTTATATTTTCTTTGCAACATTCCAATGATTCCAAAATGGTTAGTTTTGAAAAACAAACGTCCTGTATCTGAAATATCACATCAATACTGATTTTAAAATTCTTGCGTTAAAGAATAAAATGTTATTGTGCACCAAAAAAAAAAGATAATTCTATAGAAACTAGTGTAATTTTAAAACTTTTTTGTGCATAATAACTATTTTATTTTAGAAAATACAAATGCAATATGTAAAATATTTTATATTAAACTTGACAAAGATGTGCAACATTTTTTCTTACTACTTTTACAAGAGATTTTTCTCCACTTAGAGCAACAGTATATCAATATTATCAAAAGAATTTGAGTTGTTCCAGATGGAACAGTAATCAAAATGTATAGTGGAATGTATTTTAAGGCTGTAAGTTTTATTAGCTAAACCGACCCTTTTTCATGATTCAACTAGAACCAACTCCTTTAAATAAAGTTACTGGTCGCACTTGACAGTTATGAACTTTGACAGGCATGCCCAGACAGAATATAGAACTTGCTAAAGATATTTTTTAGAGACAAGTATATCAAAACCAGGAGACAGACTAGAAACATGTAGAGTAGATGGGTATTTCTGTAAATCAAACTTCCATAACATAGAATTACTATTGTATTTGTTTGAATCAATTAGAAAGTGCTGATGCCTTTGCATAAAATTAGTAAACTTTTTATATATAACATTTCAAGTTCTCAAGGCAAAATGTTAAACAGTAAAAAAGTGAAATAGAATTTTAATAATGAGCATCAATACTTTTATGTTACACTTGTAGAAGTATCCTGAATTTGCAAGATTGTATTTGAAATGAGGAATTTGTAGTATAAAGATTTAAAAGGAAAAAAATAGCGTTGTATTTAGTGATGCCTTCGGGAAAATATCTTGATATGAAAAAACAACTAGAAAATGGCTTGGATTCGACACAAAATCTAGTAAAAGAACCCCTTTGGTCCTTTGGAACATCCAATTGCAGCCAAAACGGGAGTTGCACAACTAGACGTTATATTGGTCCTACATATGAAATTTCAACCATCTGCAATTAAAATATTTTGATTAATGAAAGAGACATACATCCACACATACAGACATCACAGAGAAACTTGTCAAAATGGACTTGAGGATGATTTAAATGGAAGATTCGGTGGTCCATACATATGTATGTACAGAAAGACATCGTGAAAAAACCAAGCAACATTGATGAATGGGTAATTAAAATACAAATTTAGGATGAAATTTGAGTCGGAAAGTCTTTGCAAATACAATACTTCCTTTACTTTGTACGAGGAAGTAAAAATATACCTTGCCGAAAAATTTGAAAAAGACTTATGAAAGAAGATGCACCTTTTCCTTACTTTGACAAATTAGTACAAATGTTTATTATATTCCATATATTATTTATTTATTTGTTTTAATAATTTATTCTAGGGAATGATTGAATTTTGTATCAAATGTTGCTTGAATTGGTTACAAAGCATAGTTTTTAGAATCAATGAAAAAAATACGTAGGAATCAATTATCAAAAGTAAAAATTCATGACAAAACTCCAATTTTAAAGCTTATATAATTGGAAGTTAGCATTTGAAATGTTTAAACTTTGCATCATAACACCTGGAATATAAAATGAATAATGCTGAAATAACCTTCCAGTATTTTTAAATTTTAACAGGAAATAGCCTCATATACTTAATTTTAACATTTTATATAGTTTCTCACACTAACCCTCATCATGTTTTGTTTCATAAAATCCAATAGTAGTAAAACCTTTTCTGTCTTCAAGCCAAAAAGCTGGTAATGGTTGTTCAAGGAAAAGAATCTCTTCGGAAAGTCTGAAAGTATTTAAATAGCTATTGAATTCAGTTTGATAATTTTGAAGAATCCAGAATATTAGAAATGTTATATTTAAAATGTTTTTATGCATTATGGAAACAACAAGAGCAAAAAATTTTTGTCCTAGCATTTTTATTAGTATTATTTCTCCTTTCTAATGTTTAAGTGGATTTACAAGATGATAAACTTAAACTAGACAGTTTCAGTTTTACTCACTGAATTGAAATAGAAATAGCACTGCACATTTCTTTGTCAAACCGCTTGATTTCAGAATCAGCAAATTCAGCAGCAACAGCAGGTGACATATCTGGCTTAGGATGTCTTATTGGTATAATACTGGTATGATATGGAATATGTTTCAGCACTTTGTCCTCACCTAAGCAAAAACAGAAAAATTTCTGGTAGACAGGAAGAAAAGTTATTTGATGTCAAGATATAGAACAATAGTTAAAACATTTTTCTATGACAACTTTTGCTTTAACAACTTATAAATAAAATAATGAAAGCTTTTTCATCTTTTCGCATGTGGTTTTTGAAATATTGTTTGTATTTCTATAAAGAACATTACACAGTTTGAACTTTGAAATGTAAAGTATAACAGGGTTTTTTCAGATAAGTGGTATGGCTCTTGTACCAAATAGAAATTTTAAATTAAATATGGTGCATTAAAATTGCTCAATTTTATTTCTTGCAATAAAGTGGTTTGAGGCTGTAAATAATATTTAAAAGTATAGGGATACCCTTACTATCAAACAGTTAAAGAAAGATAAAAATTTTAAACGTAAATTATATAGACAACATTCATAAAGCTTATGGATGTTTTATGAATGTTGTTCATCGTTCATGAAATTTTTGGTCGTCTTCACGTTAAAGGGCTGCAATTTCATAAGTGCAGATCAAAAGGTTTCTACTATATGTAAAAAAAGGAATTAATACTAAATAATAAAAGAAAGCTTCTTTTAGGCTGGGATTATGTTCATGAAATTTAATAAGAATAAGGGATTGTATTGATTATCCTTTACTCAGAACCAGGGCCTCCAAGAGATAAAGCAAGCCCCATGCTAGTTTAGTCCCCTCCCCCACTGCCAAGTACACACTTGAATCTTAACGATAGAAAAAGTTTAACCACGTTGCTACTCTGATGCCAAACCAGGCTCCCTCCAAAAGTCAAGCACCTTGAATCTCATATAATCCAAAAATAAAAATATTTCATTTGAAGTGAAGGAAATAAACACACTAACTTTAATAAGTAAATAGTTCTTACAATATGTGAAAACCCAACAATCCACTTTTAAAGTTGGAGTAGGTAGCTGAAGAAGATCAAAATGGTAAAAGCCTCCAACAACAAAATATTCACAATGATCAACAATTGTTATTTCAGGCTCTTCAGGTGGAGCTGTATAATAAAAATAGATAAATGAATGTTTAACCCAATAACATTAAAACTTAAATAATAGATTCTATAATTATTTCCTTTCATTCTGTCAAAAACTTCATGATTAATCTTAAACATTTCATAAACAATGGAAATGTTACAATATATTTTTTTCATATCAAAAAAAATATAGAAGTGTGAAGAAGAAAATTAAAATAGTTTGTATATTAACTCAAATAGAGTAATTAGCAAAATAATTTGCAAATTAAAAAAAAAAATCTATTAGCACTCTAGGGACGAAATGTAAGAGATCATGTCAGCAAGATTCAGCTTTTTTTTTACAAGTCTTCATTTTTGCAACAAAAGAAAGAAAAAAAAAGTTGAAAAACATTATAATTATTTTTTCTAAATTATTTTTATTTATTATAACTATATACTAATGTATTCTTTTGCAATAACCATGATACAATTTTAAATGTTTAAGATTTACTAATTTCTTATTTTTTTACATTTCTACTGTAGCATAACTATTTGGCCGAATTTGATCTTATTGAGTATTTGGCCAGGCCGAATATTCCGTTAAGTTATGAAATGACTATTCAGCCAGGTCGAATATTCGACTAAGTCATGAAATGACTATTTGTTACATCCCTAGTATTAAGAGCAATTTTGATGAATTTTTTTAACATATAAAGAATAAATATATTTTATTAAGATTTTGAGGTTATTTTATAGATGTATTGAAGAACATTAATTGAAATTTTCAAACATTTTTCTTGAAAAATCCAGGAGATATCAGCTGCTTCACACTGTAAGTCGCTACCTGGATCAGCTGTTTGCGTACATTCTGGAGGTCAACTTTTATCTGAAATCAATTTATTTTTTAAATTTACTTTTTTTTATAAGTGTCTCTTCTAGTTGAACTAAAATCATCAAAAAAAATTGAAGATTTTTATTTTTATTTCTTTTTTTAGAATGGGAAAATTAAGTACGATTTTTAACTGTTTTTTTTCTTTTTTTTACAATAATAAAAGTAAAAATAGGATTTATTTATGATTCTAGTTCAACTAGAGAGTATATATATATAAAGAAAAAATGTGCTAAATTTGATAAGGATTGATGAAAAACTCTGTGAGCTAGAGTGTACGCAATTCGAAAAAAGTAGTTTCAAGAAAAACATGTTTGAAAAAAAGAGTGGTAGTGAAGGTAAATTTAAGACAGTAATGAATCATTTTCTTTTATACTTATAGAAATTTCTATCCGAGGTCTCAATTGTTAAAAGAAATGAAAGGACATCTGCTGACGTTCTTCTGTCTCTCTAATAGCCGTCAGGTCATTCATGAATGAAGGACTACCTGCTCAATGGCTTTGAAAGGGCGCTTGCTCAAATTCTTATAAATTTTAAACAACTTGGAGTTTTACTTTGAAATTTTCAGGGTATACTATTGAATAGTTGTAGAATCGATTTATGAAAAAAAAATTAAAGAGACCTCTACACCTACCCCCCCCCCCCCTTAAGCATTTTGTATAATATTATAATAGGATAAATACGTTTGTTAGTGAGAACATTTGATATTCCAAGCAGTGGCGTAACTATACCATCTGAGGCACGTAGCAAATTCATAGGCTGTGGCCCCAAAAAAATCGTCAAGTTGTAATTTAATTTTAATAAATCACTGAAGAAGTTGCCCAAACACTATTACTAATATTGTGTGCACTTTGGTTAAATATCTAATAAATTTAATTTTCAAAAGCATAGGTATCATATATTTATAATAAAATAATTTGATCTTAACAAAATTTTTATTAATGAAACTTTTCTCCGAGCCTTCTGTTCCGCAAAAGTATCAATAACATCATCAAAGTTTAAAGATCGGGTCATCGAATTTTCAGTAGACAGAGTAGACAAGTTACTCAGCTGTCTTGTTCCATCGAGTTAATTAAATAGGGTTTTATTAATTTTAGCTTCGAAAATGATTTTTCAGCACCATTTGTAATCACAGGAATTGTAACAAATAACGTTATTGCAGTACATACTCCAGAAAAGGGGGATGACATAAAATGATTCTTTATTGTTAATAAATCAGCAAGTTCTCTAATACACGAAGACTTTTATTTTATCCCTGAAGATGGACCGAAAACTGAGAATTTCTCTGGAAAATGATTCAGATATGTCTCTTTTTTTTATACATATTCCAACAATTTTACAGCTTTTTGTAGTAGATCAGTACTTTCTTGGTCTCGGTTAACAAATTGTGGGGATTTCCCTAGCATCAGTAGCAGGTCAGCGGCACCAAAGTACTGCGGCAAAAAATGAAGCAACCAATGGATGCGTTCTAAAATTGATCCTGTTCTTATGAATGCGTATAAATCCTAATAATTTATTTGGATTTGTATATGGTCTTTAGTTGTGTCTAACTTTAATTAATTTAAGTATTTATATAAAATTAAAATTTTTGCTAAATTTTGTTACAAATGTAAGGTTACTTCTGAGCTCGCAGTCTCTCGGGATGGGGGCCCCATCAGACCGGGGCCCATGGAATTTTGCCAGTTCTCCCACCCTATAGTTATGCCACTGATTCTAAGATACTCATACTTTCAACTATGAAGTTAATTCTCAAATATTTCATAACATATAAAAACAAAATGAACTATTTGTTATGCTTCTACTAACAATACACACTTCATTCAAAGAATGTTAAAAAATGCTCTTACTAAAAACCATAGCTGAGGATTTTTCTGAATCTACTTTTCCAGACAAAGCGTTTTCTACTGCAGCAGTTAATTTGCCTGCCGTGGGTACACCTTTCCCCAGCAATGCTTCTTCCTATCACACACACAAAAAAAAAAAAAAAAATGATACGAACAACTAATTTAGTAAGGAACATAAGGAAAATATGACTTTTGATAGTAGTTGATTGAAATGAAATGGAAGGCAGCATTTTACATGATGCAAATAAGACTGCAGAAATTTTTCTTAATTAGAAGTGAAAAACATTGCAGCATTACACAAAGCAAAATTTATTCTTTTCTGCATCTGAAATGACTTTTGTGATACAATTTTAAAGAAATTAATAAGAAAAGTAAATTATTTTGTGCATCACTAATTTAAAAAATATATAAGTACAAATAAATTAACTATTTAAATTCAAGGACATGCTCACATCTTATTTGTGGCCACCCAAACATCATATCTCAGTATTAACAAAGAAATTTCGCATCTAAAATGGGAAGCGGAAAAACAACTGAACACATCATTTTTATCCTGATATTCTATATTTTTTGTTTATCAAGATTGTTATATTGTTATATTTTCTGCTTGCAGAATATCAGTTCATGAAATTTTATTTTTTAACTTTTTTCCACCACAAAAGTCCTGCTATATAGCCTTGCATTTCAATCCTTGGTTCATATGCACAACTATAAAAATTCTACGTAACTATAAAGATCACCATTAAATTACTTGTAACCCAAAATTTTATAACTATACTTTTGAAATTAAAAGTTACCTTATGAATTTCTTTTTGCTGACTATAATTCTCAGAATATATACCTTGCAACAAAGTTTCAAAGTAAGTTTCTGGGAAAAAAAAGAAAAATAACTAGTATCACTTTACAAAACAGAATGAATGCTTTTGCACAATCAAAATAAGAACATTCACATTATATAAAACGTTTTCTTTGATTTATTGTAATTATGAAATAACAAACATATTTAAGTTATACTTATTGCATCAAAATAAACAAATGTAGCATTACACATAGCTATTTCTCACTTATAGCTTAAAAATAAAGGAAAATGTGATCAGCTGCTTTAATTACATTCAAATATTCCTAGCAAATCTACTTGGAAATTTGTGAAGAAAATACTAGAACTAGCTGAAAAATATGACAATTGTTTTATAGCTTGTTACAAAATACATTAGTAGACACACAATAAAATCTTTCAAAGACTGCCACCAATGGTTTCTATAAAAAGGTGGCTTAATACACTGATGGAAAAAAAAATCCCAACACCAAGAAATAGTTATTGTAGAGTAATGAAATTGCAGCTATACATTTATATAGGTAACGTACGTAATTGATTACAATTTCAAGATCACAGGTTAATTTAAGCCCGAGAAGAGCCATTGCAGAAGTGAAATACAGGTACATTATTAACCGGTGTAACCGCCATAATTTTGAATGCAAGCATACAAACGTGCATGCATTGAATCATACAGGTGCTGGACGTCCGTTTGTGGGATGGAGTTTCATGCCTGTTGCACTTGGTCGATCAATACAGGGACGGTTAATGCTGGTTGTGGATGACGCTGGAGTTGTCTTCCAATGATGTCCCATACGTGCTCAATTGCAGACAGATCTGGTAATCTGGCAGGCCAAGGCAACATGTCGACACCCTGTAGAGCACGTTGGGTCACAACAGCAGTATGAGGTCGAGCGTTATCCTGTTGGAAAACACCTCCTGGAATGCTACTCATGAAAGGCAGAACAACAGGTTGAATCACCAGACGGACATACACATTTGCTGTCAGGGTGCGTGGGATAACCACGAGAGTGCTTCTGCTGCCATAAGAAATTGCTGCCCAGACCATAACTCCAGGTGTAGGTCCAGTGTGTCTAGGCCGCAGACAGGATGGCTGCCGCCGCTCACCTGGCCTCCTCCTAACCAACACACGGCCATCACTGGCACCAAGGAAGAAAGGGCTTTCATCAGAAAACACAACAGATCTCCACTCCGTCCTCCAATGAGCTCTAGCCTGACACCACTGACGTCGCAAACGGTTTGGCGTTAGTGGAATGCACGCTACAGGACGTCTGGCTCGGAGCTGTCCTTGAAGTAACCGATTGGTAACAGTTCGTTGTGTCACTGTGGTGCCAACTGCTGTTTGAATTTCTGCTGCAGACGCAGTACGACTCGCTACGGCCAATACGCCCAACACGGCGGTCTTCCCTCTCAGTAGTGCCACGTGGCCGCCCGGAACCCGGTCTTCTTGAGGCAGTGCCTTCTCTTGACCACTGCTTTCAACATTCATGAACAGTGGATGCATTCCTGCCAAGCCTTTCTGCGATCTCGCGGAAAGAAAACAGACCTTCTCGTAGACCTATTGCACGACCTCGTTCAAACTCAGTGAGCTGTTGATAATGGCTTCGTCGTCTTCTTAAAGGCATTGTGGACTAACATCAACTCACTACATCAAATCTCGACGCTAAACAACGCTCAGGAATGTTACGGCGCGTATTTAAAGCAAACCTGATTTGCATCTTCCGTGTGTCGCTACTGGCGTCCCACTGATCCGCCGAGCGCAAAATTTGAATCGACGTCATCTTTCAGATGGATAAACACGCCTGCCAAATTTCGCTTTGCTAGCACAACTCCTTCTTGGTGTTGGGATTTTTTTTCCATCAGTGTACTTCTTCTAAAATAAGAACTATAAGAACAACACTTTGTAATAGCTCTATATTAAATTCTTCTGTCTTATAAAATGTTTTCAGGCTATGTACAAACATATTTTTACACTAATGATATAATATTTTGTTACATGTCATGAGAACAGTTGGATCTCTAGTATAGAATAGTTGACTAACAAATCAAAGATAGATATGTTATATGCCAAAACTATAGTGGTTTTAGATAAAAGCAAGGACAGTGGTTTCTCAAAGATATCGTTTTTAGCTCTGATTAATATGGTTTCAAATTGCAATTTTTTCTTATAGAGAGCTACTATTCAAAAGCTATTTTTAGTTTTGTTGAACATGGTCAGAAAATGCCAAAATCATAGTCCATTTCAAATCAGCTTTCATTCAAAAGTTGAAACCTTTTGAAAGTGTTAAGGCTTAGAATGAAAAATCTTTTGACAGCACAATTAAAAACTGAAAGGTCTAGATCAGACCACAAAATTTAGACAAACTAGCTTTGACGTGCAAAAGTCACTATTGCTGGTTGTCTTAGAAAACTCTTTTATTATCCCCCCTTCCTTCTCCCATTAGACATGAGTTTATCAGTTTTGGAGAAAGGTATAGCTTCCTATGCCTATAACTCTTAAGGATAGAAATTGATTATATTGGAGAAGATTAAATGCTACCTTGAGTTGGAATGTTTCCCAGGCTGAAGAACTTGGGCAAAGAAGTGGCAGAAAAAGAAGGAGTTGCAAAATCAAACAAAGAATGTAATATGCGTACAGCACAATTGATGCGAATCAGGTCTGGAGGTAACTCAAAACTCAGTCCAATCTCAGGCAAATCCATACCCTTATGCCTCAAATTCTTGGAAAGATTCCCCCAAAGACACATGGTAATAGGTGGAATACTTATATCTTTTTCAGGTTCGTCAGTTATGCAGTACTCTATATTGAAAGATTCATCGTTAATGTACTCATTCCCAGCCTAAAATGAAGAAGTATAAAAATATATCAGATTATTATGCATCAGACTCACAGGATAATTAGTTTATTAATACATCAGAATAACAGAAAATTAGAAATCAGATTTTATAAGTGAGCTGGGGCAAGAAAATGATTTTTCACTAGGAAAGTGGATAAAATATTAGAAATTAGGCATGGCTTAAAAATGAAACGCAAATAATATCACATTAATAAAAAATTACCTGAATTCACAAACAAGAGTGAAATTTCAATTATTTGTCATTAATAAAAGTTATGTGCAAAACACTATTTTACATAAGCTTAAATTTTATTTTCATTAATTAACCCATCAACTGCCAAGTCGAAAATCGAATTCAACTCGAAATTTGTTTTCAATACAATTAACAAACAAAAGTTGTTATTTAGGTCACATACAATAGTAATATGCTGCAAAAAGAAGAAAATTGCAATTATCTTTAGAAATATGGGGTGTTGCGTTGAAGCAACGTCAGCAGAAAAGGAGTACGGATGCAAAGAATTCTCGTCAAAAACTATATTGCGATTTCAATGTGTTTTAAAAATTAGAAATTTTATGAGCATTATTATAGTTTTAAAACATGTAGGGGAAAGTACCCCAAAACGGGATAGCTCATCTATTCTTCGCTTTATTTCTTATTGTGTACAAGGTACATTCCAAAGCTAGACGTCATTTAAAAGTATACACCTTTGCAACTACTTAAAATACCTTTGTCACATTTGTTCAATAATATTTATGTGAAAAATACTGGTTTCACAAAGTCTTACACGATCCCGTTTTACCCTACCAAGGGTGGATAAAAAGGGATAGGGATTTTTATGTTATTAGGTTTTTGCTGATTTTACTTTTGACTTAGATTTTAGAACAAAAATAGGCTACGTTTTTATAGGAAGAAACTTTTTAATTGTAAATTTGAAAAATTACATAACATTGAAATCGCATAAAAATGTGTTGTCTTCTTCTTCTGCTCTGGAACAGGCTTCGTGGGCCCATCCCTGGAAGCTCGAGCATTGTATCCAGATTTCGATTCAAGATACAGAGCGTTGCAGAAAATACATGCTTCATCTTTTTCAGCTTCATCTTTTGAAGACGACGACGTCCAACCTTGGCTAACTGATGATTTTGTTTTAGGTTTTCTTATGTTTGGTCCATTTTCTTCAATTTTTGCAAATGATGATTGTGGTTTTCTTTCAGGTTCAGAGTAACATTTTTTAACTTTATCTGCCTGTTTTGCATCTCCACTTGGTTTTCTTTTAAGCCTCGTTTGTTTTCTCTTCAGAACATTTAAGAGACCTGTTTTGGCAGTCCTTTTTTTCGGCTTTTGAGTTCTTTCTCGTTCTTTTTTTTTTTTTTACGCTCTTCTTCCAACTCAAGTTTATATGGGCTTCCTGTTATAATTGCTGTTTTCCCTCTTCTCCTATCGTGTTTATTTTGAGGTCTTGGTCCAATCACTCGTGGTAGAGGTAGAATTTCTTTGGGTGATATAGAAAATGGCAGTGAAGGACGACAGTATGGCCCAAGTCCTTTGTTTCCTGTTGAAGTAGACGGTTGGATAAGTCCTGCGTTTGTGCTAGTGTTATCGGTGCCACCAATCGAATGAAGCGCTAGGTGATTTAATCAATACTGTCTGTAGTGGTTGTGATGACTTCAAACTTTTAGATGCTATGACTGAACTTGAAGATCCTTCGGATTTGACCTCGTTTTGTTGCAGATTTAATGGTTGTTGGGACGTCAATGAATAAATTTTTGGTCAAAATATTTTTCTGACTTACAGTTTTAACTTATAACTACATTTTGTACATAACTCGGGCCCATTGTTTGTACTCCAAAAGTAAAGTAAATTATTTTATTTCAAAAATATAATTATTTAAAGTTAAAATAAATTGTCATTGATTATACATATTTTAATTCATTACTTATTTCAATTAAAATAACTTAAACACATTGGCAAAACATTAATGGAAATGGTAGCATAAAACGGGGCACATCAAAATTGTATCCCGTTTCGGGCACCCCAAAAGTGTCCCGTTTTGCCCGACCATGATGCTTTTGACAACATAAATGGCTGACCCCTGAACCGTCACTAACTAGCAATATTTAAATACATGAACTTGTTGTTAAAAAAGCTATGAACAAAACACAGTACTTGCCGGAATTGTTTCGAAAGACAGAGAAGCACAAGGATAGGTGTTCTGCAGTCGAAAAAAGTACAAAGTAAGTAAAAATCTCACTTGAAAACTTTGAAAAAATATTTCTTTGCGAAACATGAGGAGAGAACGTTGAGAGATCAACTGAGAATGCTGTCATGGCGGTCGGGAACCAGTTTAACCTTTCTCCCACGATATAGCACTACCAGTCAAGATCCGAGGCTCAATATCCCCGTTTTGCCCGCCTATCCCGTTTTGGGCAACTCTCCCCTATTACACCTTACAGGATATTAAAATTTATTAAACATAAGGGTTAACACACACTTGAGAAATTATATATTTGAGAAAATAATCAGTAACTATTTTTCATATGTGATATACTTCACTGCAGTCATGTTGTAAAGCAACATTACAAACACTTTAGCGATAACTTGTTTGGCTGTGGCAATGCTTGCGGTGTAGTCTTTTCTTGTCGGTTGACTTAACAATGAAATGTTCCCCAATTACTGGCTTTGCAAAGCTGAATTTACTTGGCCATCCCATCGCTGAATTTTTCTGATTTACATAACTATCAAGGGGGGCGGGGGTTTGTAAAAGATGAAGTTCAACCTCCCGTCTAAAATCCAGCAGTGCCTTCTTATTTCCTTCTTCAAATAATCTTGAAAGTTTCCAAGCATTTGTCAATGCAACATAGATATAATTTGTAAATATTGGCCACTACCATTTTTTACCTCAAACTTTAATTCTGTAATTTGAAACGACGTTGTCACACAAATCAATACTTCCCCTGCCCCCCCATTTTCAGGTCATAATACTCAATGATACGAGGCTGGGGAACTAAAACCTTTCTCTTCTGGATTTTGGAGTAGCGAGATACATTTTTTACAGGTTCAATATTTCCAAAATCCTCTTCCTCATTCCCATCTTAATTGGAGTTTCATCTAAAATCCATGTTAATTCTTCTTCTAATGTAAGATATTTTTTTCTAGGCATTTTTTACAAAAAGGAGAAGAGAATCAAATTAACACATTTAAGTGGCACAGAATAGAAACAAAAGTCTTTGCCCGGAAATAAGTAGAAACATTTTACCCCTTTTCTGCTAACGTTGAGCGAGCGCATCACATGTCATTGTTTCCACCCCTCCCCATACAAACAGTTGATTGACAGAATATGCTGATAAGCTATGTAAAAAAAGTATTTTACTTCCAAGCCCTATTTTTGGTTTTTTAACAATCTTTCTAGAAAAATCTGAGATCTCAAATTTGGACAAAAAAAATTAGCAAAAATACTGTGACTATGGGACCAAAGTAAAAAAACTAAATGTTACATTATTTCAGCTCATTTACATATTTTCTCACACTGTTTTTTATTGATGGTAGATCTCAAAAACAATTTTTTGAAGGTGAAAAAAAAGAAGCAACAACTGCTCCAGAATAGAGGGAGAAAACAGTCGAGCTTGCGACAAAAACTTGAAGAAAGATCACAGTCAAAACATCATGTGAAACAGTAGAGATTAAAAAAGAAAAGATAGAATACATAAAATTGAAGAGGAGGTAAGCAATCATCAATTAGAAAAATTAAAATGTGGTATAACGAAACTTTCCAGCACACCCCCTCCTAAAAAAACTGCTATTCTCAGAAAAATGACTAAAAAAGAAACTATAAACTGAAAGCTCTTGAATTGAAAAATATAATGCTTGATATCATGAAACTGCTGAATGAAAAAAGAAAATCAGCCACAACATTAATAAATTAATAAACATGCATGCCAAAACAGGAAATAAGACTTCTACATGCTGAAATTATAAGTTGAAAATAATACTCAAAACTCAGCAATGAAACAACCCAGATTTTAGGAGAAAATATTTCAACCGTGGCAAATGATTCATTAATCGAACCTGAAAAAGTGCAGGGTATTGTGGTGTCATAGGGATCTAGGCTGTGTTATTTTATATGATGAAGAATTTTAAATTGCCAAAATAAAGCTTTTGCTACATTCAGGGTGAATAAAAAAGCCGTCAAATGAAAATAGTCAAGTGCTAGAAATAAACCTATATTTTATGCAACTGTGTAGAATTAAATGGAAAATTTTCATTTCATATAAATGTACATGAAAGGAAGTAAATGATTTCATCTCAAAAATGTATTATTTGTTTGTATACTTTATGTTACGTTGGACGCATGAGTTTTATCAGATTTTTTATTTGAGACGAAGTTAATGTCTGTAAACTTGTGAGTTTGTAAGTTTCAGAAAAATAAGTTTTGATCACTATGACAGTATTTCATGAAGTTGCAAAAACGTTACATTGGTCACAAGCCTTATTTTCGCAAAATCAATTAAATGTTCTTTTGAAATTTATTTTTAAAGATATCTTATAAGATTCCTGGATTTAATACAATATTCTAAAAGTGAAAAGCACTTTTAATATGCAACTCTTCCTGTTACCACTATAAAAATGACTTTTTATTCCTGTAAATGTTATGTTACTCAGAATGGTACTACTCTATAGTCTTATGCACAATGTGAGAATAATAAGATGTAATTATTACATTTTTTACAGTTTATAATATAAAATATGTTAAACCTACTTAATTATCTCTCTCATGGTTAATTTAAAACATAATGAAAATCTAAAAAGCAACTGGATAACTAGGTGAAATGAATGTTGTTTTCAGGTTGCTTTAAGCACCTAAGTTTAACCTAGGCAGAATGAAAATGTTTGTAAAATGACCATCAAAAACAAACATACATATACAAATACACTCCCAATATAAGACTACTTTTACAAGACTGGAAACCACACTTAAATACAAGAATAAATCCAAAATTAATAAGGCACAAATTTGCAATGGAAAATGCTTACATGTTTTAGTATCAAGGAACTTTCTTTAGTGTATGAAAATGGAACTATGAGGAACAAAAATAACTTATTTACACTTGATTAATTCAAATATATGTAAACAGTGTAAAGGTCCTTCACCTGTCTTTTTTTTCTCTCAAATGAAAGTTTCACAAGTAAATAAATAAGCAGATACCTTTAAAAACACACTTAAAAGACAATTAATATGCTTCCAAATTTCTTGACACAATTGAAAAAAAATAATTTTTTTTTCATCACCTTATGATTTTTCCCCTAAAATATTATTTGTATCACTATCACAAGATTGACAGTGAAAATTGTCTTTTAATGAAATTTCAGTTTGAAAATAATGAAGAATTTTTGATCAAAATTAAAGTATCACACAGTCTTGAATTAAAGCTTTAAACCAATTAATAATTATACATAAAAAAATCAGTGTAAAAATTTCAAACCACTTTTGAGAGAAAGAAAAATGAAATAAATGATTTTTTTAGCCAGAACCGAACTTATCTGTTAAACTCCCTACCTTGGTGGCAGTTTTAGCAATGTCTCCAACATAAATTTAACTGTAATGCGTTCTTTATGTTGTAAAATTAAAATGTAAACATTACAAAACAGAAATTTATACAATAATTTGTTTAAAATAAAAATACACGTATAAAACAAAATATTTTAACAAAATCTATTTAGACATTTTAATTTGGGATGACCATAATTGAGTAATGGCAGTACGAATTTCTTTAAACTTATTAGGTCTGACCACACTTCTCCACATCATTAGATACGAATCTAAGTGGTGTCTGGCAGTACCTCTTTGCTTCTTATTGCACACAAATTAATCAAAATTGAAGGAAAATAAAATGACATAAATGTAAAACAAGCGACTATCAATAAAAGTTTTAATGAAAGAAAATTAGTGCATGCTATCTTAATCTAATAAAAATGCGTTGCTTGCATTTCATATGCCCATGTTTGGCAATCAAAAAAAAAAGTAGGGCGTTTAACCCATAAGGTACAGCCAGAACTTTAATAAAAATTTAACACACTCACCATCAAAAATTCAAAAGTAGCAACGTCTATTTTTTTTCGCATCATAAACTGCAAGTTCTTTATGCTCTAGAAATGAAACAATGCATGAAAAACATGTGCTTATGCGTGAAAATTACATGAAAAGTTTTTTTTTTTGCAGGTCGGGCTGATTGTGAAAGTCTTAAATTATCAAGGTTTCAGTTAATCTTGATTTACAATGCATGCACCTGAAAATTTAAAAGTGAAAAATGAACTTAATTATTTAATCTCTAATTGTATTAAATTTATTGGAGACATACTAGGCCATTCCACATGGGGGGAAATAAAAGGAACAATCAAGTGTAAAAATCATGTCAATTGTTTAGAAGACATTAAAAAATTGATGTAACTCCTGTTGTCATTTTTATTTATTTATTCATTTTATTTTTTAGGAATGCACATTTCTTAAGATTTCTTACTCTCTCTCCCTCCCCTTCCTCCCTTCATTAAAAAAAAACATTTCAAAAGAGATTATTTTGCTGAAAATACACTCATTAGTAAAATAAAAGATTGAGAAGCTAACATCACATTTTAACTTCTCCTTCTTAGCTTCTGCAAATGTGTGTTATCTCTGTGTGGACATTGCCCTGGCAAAGAAAGAAGATTTACACACTTCATTTAGCTGTGAATTTACAAAAAATTTGTTGGAGAAAATTCATAGTATGCCAAGAAAAACAAAAAGTCTTTAGTATCTTTCTAACCCAGTGGTGGCTTCTGTTTTGACATCACAATGCTTATCAAAATTTTGATTTGAGGAATATTGTCAATAGGGACAGAAAGAGGGTGCAACAGCTAGGAAAAAGAAGAAAGGGTGAGGTTTTTTTTGGTAGGATTTGGATGGGGGAGCAGCAAATCAGTATTTTGCTCAGGGACCTAATTAAGCTTTATTAACAAATTTTTGTAAAAAATAACATATACTTTCAACTATTTTCCTAATAAAAAAACTAATATGAATGGATCATATAAAAATAAATTACTTAAGAAAATGCAGAGTCATTAATTTTGGATAACAACTGTGCTTAATGGAACATTAAAGATTAAAATAAAACTTACTTCTATCCACGCTTTCACAATTTTATAATTAATTTCTGATGATTCCAGAAGGCCACATTTGATCTCTTTGCACATCTGCAAAAATATCTTACACAATATACATGGTTCATGCACAGCTTTTTATTAATTATCAATACATCAATTTTTCCCACCATGATCACTTTGAAATAAAGTATTCCTATTAAATTCAAAGTAAAAATCAAACACACACACATAAATCGGGGCTCCTTGATTTAAAACAAGTGATTTTTTAAAAATCCTTGATTTAAATCATGTTTGAAATTTTCTTAAAAATTCATTTCACAGTACTAGAAAATGTTGTTCTGAATGTAAAATGTGTTGCATTTACAACCTCTATTTCAAGCAAAACAGAGTGTGTGTATCACATAATTATACATTTTGGGCCATTTCACAGTATTTTGTCCAAATGTAGAGTCCGCAACATGACACTTTTTTTTATAACTACTTAATTTACAGTTTAATTATCACTTAATTTTATTTTCAAATAATGTGTTGGTAGGACTTCCACACTGGCAAAAAAGAATGCATTTTCCTATCTTAATGTAATAAATATTCGGGCTCAAGATTTGTGAAATGTAGAGTCCGCAACATTCAAATACTGGGAAATGGCCCTTTTAAAAATATTTTTTTTTAAATTTCACAACATTATTCTTATTTTCCCGACATCTTAACATCAAATCATAATTCATTCAAACATTCATATTGCAATTTCTAAAGGGTAGTGAAAATACGAACTAACGAATTTTGTGTAGAGGTAAATACGGACACGGAGAAAAAGAAAAATTTTTAAAAACGTTTCCATATATCAGGGGAAAATGGAGTACTGGAAAAATCATTTACTAAAAAATGATAATTTTTCAAATGTAATAAGAATACCAAAAATCAAGGTCATATACCAAAGAACATTTACTGATAATTCTAGCAGAAAAAAATTCAAAACAATGATCAAATGACCAGTGGTTCTACCTTCTGTGTATAAATGTAGCCCATCAACATTTTATCTATTAATATTATTTAACTAGTATTTTAAATATTATTTAACTTAATTTTATTTAACTAATAACATAAAAGCTCAAGAGAATAACACACAACTGTAGAATAGTAACTTATGATAAACTACTAAATAAAACTATCACTTAATTTAAGTCAGAAAACTGCAATCAGAAAGAAAAAGCATGCCTACACAATTTGTGTTGCATCATGCCAACAATACATATACAGTAAAACCTTGGTACAATACTTTAGTTACTCAATGCAATTATCATTACAGAGGGTCTTATTGTTATATCTAGAGACAATATATTTTTCTTTTAAAAAGCAATTATAACTGGATGAATATGTTTGACAGTTATAATGTTTATTGAAGGATCAAACGGTTGGATATTGATAAAGTATGCAAAAAAACAAAGGAAAAGAACTTTAAAGAAAGAAATAAAATATATCAGACATGATATAAAATTAGCATAGCTGAGAAACTAGTCCATTATTTTTTTAATTTTCACTGTTAAATAGACTAACAACATATTACATAAAACTTAAAGAACAAAAATGTTTTAAGAAAAATGAAATTGAGGAAGTTGACCTTTAAAGGGTTTAATGTAGCATTCGTTATATTTTTAGTCCATGGGACAGGCAGCCATACTGTTTCATTCCATAACAAAAATTTCCACCAAAGAAAAAACAACTGAAAAATACGAGAATAAAGCCTACGTTACAATACTAAAATATATTGATTAAAAACCGGGGCATAATTTAAAAAAATGCAATACCGATCTACATGACAAGGATCAAGAAATATCACTCTCAGTTTCAATGCTAGGAGCCAATCGAATGTTGATCTTTAGCCAAACACAAGTAGCATTAAATTGAAGAACAATTTACATTATGTTGTATGCAAATTTATGGAATCACAAAAAATATTTTTATAGACAGATTTATTGGTGTATTGGATATTGTTGCAGTGAGGTTTTACTGTATTTACTTTAGAATTTGATTCTCTTCCTAGTTCCACTCAAAAAAATTTCGGTTAATTAATTTTTTCATTTATAAATATTGAGTAGGGTCAGGTGGGGGAAAGTGGGCCCATGGGGTAAAGTGGGGGTATATTGAAAAACACCTATTTTCTATTTTTAAATTAAGATATTTAGTTAATTCTTTTTTAGAGACATATATTGAGATTATGGCAAATATTTTTATTTTAGTTTTAGAAACTGGCAACAAGTTTAGTATTTATAAACTGTCTTTCTTGTTCTTATTGCAAATGGTTTGTTAATTTAAGCTGCTGATGAACTTTCTCCTAAAATCATTATTAACTGTCAAAAACCAATAATTTTAGTTCAGACTTGTAGAGGAACATCTAAGGAACAGATCTACATAGAAAGGTAAGAATGAATTTTATAATTCTATTTATTATGAATTGTTTTCTGAGGTGGGGTAATTTGGGGGTATGGTTAGGCTTAGCTAAGTGTTATTGGATAGGAATAGTTTTTACCTCTGTTAACTTTAGTAAATATCTAGTGTTCTATATTTTATAAGAAAATTACTAAAAAAATTGGTAATTTACTTATTTATTCCCTAGATAGTAATTTTACACTGAAAACATTTTTTTTTTTTAATAATGTTTTCTAAATGTAGTTTAGAAAGAGAAGAATGATAGAAAAAAAGTTATAAGTACTAATAACACTTTAAATTACTACTGATATTAATTTTTATATTGTCTTTTATAGTTCAAATATGCCAAGAAATTATATTAAGAAAACCAGTGGTTCAAAGTACACAAAAGATGATCTGAAGAATGCTGTTTTGGAGGTAAAAAATGGATCTACAATTTATGCTGCATCAAAGAAATTTAGTGTTCCTGAAGAAACTGTTAGAAGATGGGTAGTTAAAAGTCCTTCTCACCAAGGACCAGGTAGATCCTCCTATCTAACAAATGACGAAGAAATGTGTATTGTGGTAGCATTACAATTTTTAGGACAATGTGGATTTCCTTTTGATAGAAGAGATGTCATAAACCTTGTTGAAACTTACTTGTCAACAAATACGGCAGCTCAACGTCTTTTCCCAAATGGAAAACCTGGTGTCGAATGGATTAGAGGGTTCGAAAAGCGGTGGAAAGAGGAACTTAGTAAGAAAAAACCTGAACTCTTGACAAAAGCTCGAGCAGCTGATCTTAATGAAGAAACAACAACAGTTTTTTTCAACATGTATGAAAAATTGCTCTATGACAACGGTCTCCAGGATGAGCCTGACAGAATATTTAATCTTGATGAAGCTGGCTTATCCACAGACCCCAGATCAACTAAAGTTTTTTTCAAGAAAAACCAACGTATGGCATATCTGAAATCTACTGACTGTGGCAAAGCTATGTATACAGTCTTATTTTGCATCTCAGCAACAGGTGTTTACTTACCACCTTTTGTTGTATATAAAGGGGAGCATCTCTATCAATCTTGGACTGCTGGAGGACCACCAAAAGCTCTTTACGGTTGTAGTGATTCTGAATGGATGCATGATACTCTGTTTGAATCCTGGATGGCACATTTTATTGATTTTGTTAAGAATAGAAAGAAACCTATTCTGCTTTTATATGATGGACATGGAAGTCATATCACTTACAACACTATTAAGCAAGCAATGGACAATGGAGTAATAATTTTGTGTATTCCTCCTAATTGTAGCCATGCATTGCAACCACTAGATGTTGGAGTGTTTTCTCCTATGAAAAAAGCTTGGAAGGAGATTTTGAAACATTGGTTTAGGGAAAGCAGATTGCAAAATGTTTCAAAAGCATCATTTCCATTCCTCTTGAAAAAGTTATTTGAAAAAATGAAGCCAGAAAATGCAGTGAATGGATTTAAAGGAGCAGGACTTTATCCTCTGAACAGAAATGCCATCCAACATCGTATTCTAATTTCAGAAAAGAAAAACAATCAAGAGCATACAAGAACAGATTCTTCCACAAGCATTGTATCTTCTGAAGCAGTTTCTCTCAACTCACCTTTAAAAGATTTAAAGAAAGCAATCCTTCAAACTCTCTCTCCCACTCCATCTGTAAATACTGTTTTAGCCATTGAGAATTCAAAGAAAAAGCGAAAAAGGGTACAGAGCAAGAGTGGTGAAGTTTTAACCAACGAAGATGTTTTGGAAAGGTTGGCTGTTGAAGAAAGCGACCGTAAGAAAAAATTCAGTCAAGCAAATATAGAGAATTCAAAGAAAAAGCGAAAAAGAGTACAGAGCAAGAGTGCTGAGGTTTTACTCAACAAAGACGTTTTGGAAAGGTTGCCTGTTGAAGAAAGCAACCGTAAAAAAGAAATCAATCACGAAAATATAGGAAAGAATGTAAAAAACACAGACATGAAAGAAATAAAGCAAGGTTCGTGGGTAGAAGTTGAGTACCGGTCAAGAACTCAATCATCTAAATTCATCGGCCAAGTGATAGAAATTAATGAGTTCTATCACATAAAATATCTGACTAAGTCACCATTGGGAGACTATTATACTTTTCCTGCTATTGATGATGAAGACTGTGTAGAACTCAGCGACATATGCCGCATACTAAATGAACCTAATTTTGATAGCCGTGGACATTATTTTTTAAATTAAATAATATGTAAAAAATATTTTTTTTGTGCATTTGTACCTTTAAATATAATCAAGATACATTTATTTCAGTATATTATTATTTCAAAAGGAATATTTACATATTTTTATTCAAATATATGCTAATTTTAGAACTAACCCCACTTTCCCCCACCATGGGGTAAAGTGGGGGTATCAAAACATGCTCTTTTAACTGTATGGCTGTGAGAAAACAATCTAACAAAATTGAATGGTTATGCTTCAGGTTTATTCTATATGAATCCAATGTATATAAAATGCATCAAAAGTTTCATTAAAATAAATTTAATAGTTTGGTTTTAGGGACTTCTCTAAAAAAAGCTTGATTTTACCCCCACTTTCCCCCACCTGACCCTATAGGAACCTTTTGCAGCATTTGGCCCAAAAAGTGATAACTTTCTACACATTTGGAAGGTAAAATATTATCTAAGCCTGAAAATTACAAAATAGGCAGTCCTCTATTCATTTGATGAACATATAAACTTAGAAACATAGATAAATTTCAATTAAATGCTGACCAAAAAAAAAAATTAAAAAAAATTTAATGCCAACCTCTCGGCAAATGCGAAAATCATGGAATAGATTTGCAATGCTGCTTGTAACATCTTCTTCCCAATCAGTCAAATATGCATTAAGTTGTCGCAAATCTAAAGGGTTCAAATCTCGACTTCTGTATACATAACGATTCCACTGGAGAAAAAACAGATACTAGTCAATATACCAAATGATTTTTTTATTCTATTAATAATTCAAGTTCTTAAATAAATAACATAAAACAACAGTTTAGGTAATTAGCAAATATTTAGAATATGCAGCTAAGTTTAGGATATGCAGCTCTTTAGAATTTATTGTAAGCCTTGTTTACATTCACAAAATGCTGCTATATCAACGTGTTTGCTATCAATGCTGAAAATTTCTAATTTTAAATATTTAGAATTTTCTTCTTTGGCTCAAGCAAATTATTTACTTTTTGGTCTTCTACTAGATTCTATATTATAAACCATGCAAAGAGCAGTTGTTTTGAATGCATTAGAGTTATGGAGTTCTAGACATTAGATTTGCAAGACCTTAATGACTTACACAAAGTTTCTGTCCGTATAGCTAGCTCTTTTTAAAAGCAGTGCCTATATACAATAATATCTTGCCTATTGCTCACAAATGCTTTTTTTCTATCTTCCGGTATGTTTTTATTTATAGCCTTTTGAAGTGTAATTCAACTAAATAAAGAATTTTTAAATTTGCTTGTTGATTTTTTTTTCTTTTTTGGAAATTTAAGTTTTGAACAAATTTAACCCTCCAAGGGTTCCCCCATTTTGGTTACACTGAAGACCCTTGGAGTCATTTTTATAATTTATTCATTCTAATAAGTGCTCCTTTGTAATGTTAATTGATGTTCTGAATACATTATTCAGTAAACACATTGATAAAAGCAAATGCTTTTTGCTTATACTATATTCAAGTTTTGCAATTAAAGGAATCTATAAATAAATCAATTGAAAACTACATACACACTGCAATTCCCAAGCAGATGCTTTGTTCTGTAAGTAAGTACTATTGCATTCAGCAAATTGGTGCAATAACTCATTCTCATCCAATACTTTTAATTCCTGATACAATAAAAAGCAGGAAAAATGAGAAAGACAAATGTCAATATATAATAAATTTCACTTGATAAGTATGAGTAAAAAATGAATAAAAAATGCTTACTTTGTTTTTTTTCAATTCAGCATCAATTTGAATTTCTTTTTGAGCTTCATAAACTAGTTGATGAATAGCTAATAAAAGTAAATCATTTATAGTGATTTGAGGAAGAAAAAACAAACTAAACATGCAAAGACTAAGGCAATTTTCGGCAAAATACAGTAAACAATATTGAATTACTTTATGCTACAACTTAAAATTAGAGGTCTTTAGACCCATTTTGATGAACATAATATTTTATACCTTAGCTTACAACATATATGCCCACCCTGCCCTAGTTCAACACTAAGATACATTAAAACTGCTGGTCTGAGATAACAGCATTTAAACATTTATTCTCCATGCTGTACTTAAGGATATGTACCAAGAAAAAGAAAGTTTGGTCATTATATTAGTCTCACCCCATTGTTTTGAGCTATGTAATTAGAATTTAGCTACAAATTGAGGCACTTATTTACAGGGGGATTTTTTAAAGATGTCTTAATATTAAACTAGAGCAGTGTTATATTGATTGAGCACATACAAATATAAAAAAATATCTCCACTTTTACATATTTATAATAGGAATGTAATGAACATTCGTCCATAAAATATACTAAATAATATACTAGTACCTTAATAAGTTGTGTGATCAGTCACTAATTATACAGGAATGAATATATAAAAGAGATTGATAGAAAAGAAAGAAAATTTATAAAAATTAGATACAATATATATATATATGTAGGGTGCGAGGTGGTATCAATCGCATCACTATCAGGCAGAAAGTAACAGAAGAGAGCAGTTTAGTGAAAGACTCCATCCTGAGTGGACGATCGAGCGCTGTGTGTGCTTGAGTGTGGTGATGGTCTCAGTTGAAGTTTTTTTTTTTTTTTTTTGTAAATAGTGATTTGTAAATAGATAAGTGTAAATAGAGTAATTTTTATATCTTTAATTGTAAGTCATTATTTGAGTATACCCTAGACCCGACGAAAAAGCCTATATATGTGTGTGTGTGTGTGTGTGAACTTTAAATGATTTTTTTTATTCAACTACTTTGTAAAGGTGCAGATTGGTGGTTGCCACTCGCCAACTGGTTACCAAACATTTTTTTGGCCACCAGGGGGCCAAGTGTTGCATGCCAGTGTTTCTGCTCCTACTGAAATTAAGTATCTTTTATGTATTTTTGGATATTTTCTGTTTAATTACTTGTATATTTGTTGCAATTTATTATGTAATTAGTATGTTTTAATTTTGTGAGACTGAAACTCATTCTATTTGCTTTTTTGGGGTATAATTCAATTTTATCAGTTAAGCCTAACCATGTGTTGATTGTGTACATTTTGTAAGTCTTGGGGAACAGCCTGGTTTTGTTGTTTACTGTAGTTATTTGTGTTTAAATTCCAGTTATTTGCATTTTTTTTAATGTAATTTGTGTTTTTAATCAGAGTAATAGCTTAAATTTGCTGATTTGTGTATTATTTTGCTTTTTTGATTGTTTGCATTAGATTTATTCAGCTATGGGAGTTATATGTTTAATGAAGGAAATTAAAAATGGTAATGGGAGTTGGTGGATTTGCTGTGATAGGTGTGAGATGTTTAGTAAGTTGGGGGGAAACACTAATACAGCTACAGAGCAGGAATATATTTGCACAAAATGTGCTGAATTATTAGAGTTACGTGTCAAGGTGGTAGCATTGGAAGCCCAATTAGTTAGAAATAACTTGGGTGAAAATTCTATAAAAGAGGTGGGGACTTCTTGTGATGGGCTTGTTGGGGAGAGTGAGGTTGCAGGAGAAGGATCTAGTATGGGGAAAGGTAGAACTGTAGACCTAAAAACAGAGGGTGTCATTATAGGGGATTCTATGGTAAGCGGGATAGGTAATGTGGTCGGGAGAACTAGGCGTAAGGTGGCTAGGTGCTGTTTACCAGGGGCTCGGGTGAAGGATGTTAATAAGGTTGTGGAAAAAAAGGGAATGTTTAAGAAAGGAGATTCAGTTACTCTGTGGGTGGGGACTAATGACGTCGGTAACAGCACAAACGAGGAGTTTGTTAAGGATTGGGAGAACCTGTTGGATAAAGCAACTAACTTTTCGACAGATGTCCAGGTAGTTGGTTTGCTTCCCAGGTATGGGGTGCATAGGGGCTGGTTAAATCAGCGGGCTAGGAGCATGAACCTGATTCTTAAGAAACTTTGCATAAAGCAATCAATCAGGTTCATTGATGTTTGGAGTTCTTGTCAGCGTGATTGGGTTGCGAGGGATGGTCTGCATCTTAGTTCTAGGGGTGTAGTTAAAGTTAGCGATGTGATTTTAGAAGCTTCAGAATCAAAAAACTAATTTTGGATGGGGGGATTGGAGAATGTCATGGTGTTGACTTCTGTTCTGGAGGTTTTAAAAATGAGGGTAAAATATTAAGCAATAGTAACATTAATAGTAGTGATTTGAGGCATCATAAAATGTTTAAGACAAGCAAAATGGGCATGCTCAGGTTTCTATATACTAATGCTCGCAGTATCAGGAATAAGATGGACGAGTTAAATAGTGTTATCGCAGGTGAGGAGTTGGATATTATTGGAATTACGGAAACATGGGTTACTGATGATGATAAGGATTTAGTGAGCATTGCTGGATACAATTTGTTTAGGCAAGACAGGCTGGGTAAGAAAGGTGGAGGGGTTTTATTCTATATTAAGGACACTTTTATTTGCAATGAATTGGTCATTAATAATAAGCCTAATGATATTGAAATGATCTGGGTGGAGTTGGTGAGCAATAAGGGGAAGAAGTTATATTTGGGAAATGTTTACAGGCCGCCTAATGTTAGTCAGGATCAGGACGAGAAGATGTATAGTGTTATTAGGGACATGTCTGGTAAGGGCTCGGTCATCATGATGGGGGATTTCAATTTCTCGGGAATAGACTGGAATAGTTTTTACACTAGCAATGGTAGGGAAGAAGATTTTCTGAAAGTGATTGGGGACTGTTTTTTGGATCAAGTTGTTACCCAGGGCACTAGGCATGGTGCTGTCTTGGATCTAGTTTTTTGTGATGTCGGAAGTTCTGTTCAGGGGTTGAGTATAGGGGAACATATTGGAGATAGTGATCACAATACTATTAGGTTTTGGACCAGCTTCGATGCTCACAAAGGTGAGCATTTCAGATTTGTACCTAACTTCAGAAATGTTGATTATGTTGCACTTAGGCAGGGTTTGAAAGAGGTTTTTTCTTCTGGGTTGGAGAATAGTGAAGCTGATCTTCAGTGGGAAGAGTTTAAGGGAAAATTGGAGAAAACAGTGATGGATTATGTTCCTTTTAGAAAGAAAGGGGATTTCACGAAAATTTGGCCCATGTGGTTCGCTAGGGAGGTGAAAGAAGCTCTCAATTATAAGCAAGCCACTTTTCGGCGACTAAAAGAGACTGGGTGCCATGCTGACAGGATTTTGTATTGTGAAGCTAGACGTACTTTCAAGTATTTGGTACGGAGTAAGAAAAGGGAATTGGAGCAAAAGCTTGCAGATAACATCGAAAGGAATCCTAAGAAATTTTTTGCTTATGCTAATTCAGGGAAAGCTCGTAATACTCAGGTAGGCCCACTAGTGGATGAGAACGGGAACTTGATTCAAAATGAGGGAGATATTGCTGATATTCTAAACAATTTTTTTTCCAGTGTATTTAACAGAAACTGTATCTCAACAGTTGACATAAGCGAGACGCAAGCTAATACACAGCTTGAGGATTTTGTATTTTCTAGGGATGATGTGTTGTTTCATTTGAAAAAGATTAAAGCAAATAAGGCTCCAGGACCCGATAATGTTTATCCAAAAATTTTAGTAGAATGTGCAGAGGAATTAGTGGATGTTGTCTTGACTATTTTCATATCTTCATATAACTCGGGGACTGTGCCAGTTTAATTGGAAGCTGGCAAACATAACGCCGCTCTTCAAGAAAGGGTCTAAAACTAAAAGCAGGAAATTATAGGCCTGTGAGTCTTACTTCCGTTCTTTGTAAAATTTTTGAAACTCTGATAAAAATCAAAATAGTGAATTTCCTGGAGGCTAATGGAGTGTTGACTAATTTTCAGTATGGTTTTAGAAAGGGTAGGTCCTGTACAACTAATTTGTTGCATTTCTATGACAAGGTTACCATGGCACTAGATAATAAAAAGTACGTAGATGTTGTTTACATTGACTTTCAGAAAGCGTTTGATAAAGTACCGCATGAAGCTCTTCTTAGCAAACTTGCTTATATTGGTATTGGTGGAAAAACTTTAATTTGGGTTAAAAATTGGCTGACTGGGAGGAAACAAAGAGTAGTAGTGAAGGGCAATTATTCTCAGTGGATTGATGTTTTGAGTGGGGTTCCACAAGATTCAGTTCTAGGGGCAATATTATTTATTATTTTTATTAATGATATTACTCAGAGTATTTCTGGGAACATCAATATTTTTGCTGATGATGTCAAAGTAATGGGAATTGTGGACACGGAGGAACAAGTCAATCAGTTTCAAGAGGATTTGAATCAAATTTCTAGGTGGGCAATTAAGTGGGGTATGTCTTTTAATATTGGGAAATGTCAAGTGCTTCATTTTGGTCATGGGAATAAACATGCAACCTATTATTTACAAGGTTCTGTCATTAGGGAAGCAGAAGCAGTTGTTGATCTAGGAGTATTGATTAGTCATGACTTCAAGTCCAGTCAGCAGTGTAGCATAGTAAGTAACAAAGCTAACAGGATGCTTGGGTTTATCAATAAGGCTATTTCGAACAGGTCTAGGGAAGTTGTATTGCCATTATACAGAAGTTTGGTAAGACCTCATTTGGAGTATGCTGTTCAGTTTTGGTCTCCGTACCTAAAAAAGGATATTACCTTATTGGAAAGGATTCAAAGGAGGGCTACAAGATTGGTAAGTGGTCTTTCAGACTTAGATTATGAGGTTAGGCTTAAAAGGCTCAATATGTATAGTCTTGAGCAAAGGAGAGTCAGAGGGGACATGATTCAGTTGTTTAAATTCATTAAAACGGGAAATGTTGATGGACTACAGCTATGTGCTGAAAGTAGAACCAGAGGTCATTGTTTTAAACTTTTCAAATCTCAGGCTAATCTTGAAATTAGGAAAAACTACTACTTCAATAGGGTTGTGGGCAGTTGGAATAGTTTACCGGAAGCAACTGTTAATTGCAGTGGGGTAAAAACTTTTAAGAAAGCTCTTGATGTTCATTGGGGACTGCTAAATTAACTAGGACCAGCCTAGCTGGGCCCTGAGCCTGTTGCTGGTCGTCACTTTTGTATTTGTATTTTTTAGTGGTGACCAAAAATTTCATTGTCGATCGCCATGCTGGTGACTAAAATTGTCTCCATTAATTAGATCAAGGAGGAAGAACATTTGCACCATAAAATCGATGCAAATACAAAATTTATACTAAAAAAATAGCTTAATATCTTTGCTGAATACAATTTGAATTGTGTGCTAATGAAAAAATGATAAGAAATATCGCAAATCGAACACAGATGCAAAAAGATTGATGTCTAATTACTGCAAAATGCTAATATTTTGCATGACATGCGGCTATAAAAAAACATAAAAATAAGCTAAAAATGTATTGTTTTCAATGTATAAAAGGCAAATGTGAGTTATTGTAATCATTTCAAGTTGAAAAAATGATTTTAGCTTTGAAAATTTAAGGAATTTCTAGTCTTTTCAACTAGTTTTTTAAACTAAGTTTCAGTTTACATTGGAAATCTTATGCGGATTTTGGGTCCGCGGATTTGAGAGAGTGGACTGTATAGCATTCCCAAACAATTTGGGATGCTATAACAACTTTATTTAGGGCCAATAAGGTAGCTTGACTATCAGAGCAGGTATGAACACATCTGTTAGAGTACTTCTACTCTTGTCCTCTAGATCTACTTGTCAGGGCCATCACTAGGACCATAAGCTCTAGCACCTCTTAATTTTCATTTTGGAGCCTTCAGTAAACTAGAGAGGGCAGCCCTTATTGTGCTTTCTTTATCTTTCAATAAGTACACATTTTAATAAATACATCTTTCTTTTTTAAATTGTTTTTCTGTTGTTGTATAATTTAAATAAAACAATAGTTTTATTTAAATAAAACAATAGTTTTATTTAAATAAAACTATTTACTAATAGTTTTCCCCCAATGCGAACCTTACATTTGTTTAAGTGATTGCAGCCTATTTTGTGGAAAATTTTCAAAAAGATTTTAAGTCTGAATTATGAAGATTTTGCAAAATTTAATTATCAGACTACAAACCTTATGCAAACTGCAGACGCGAGCTTTCCACCAGCTATTAATGTGCTGTTGTTTTACTTTACCTCACAGAATTAAATAATTAGCATAAAATTATGGCATATAAAAATGTATCTAACTAGAATGTTGAAACATAGTCATAAATGAATGAAAAACTGTGCAAAACATTTAAATTAGCTGAGAGAATATGAATGAAACATGTATCTGACACATTATGATCTACTATAACTGCAGATCTCTACCAAAAATTAGAAAAAAAAAAACGAGTAAGAAATGGGAATAATAATTGTGCTGCCACAATTTCATGTTGGTTCTCCAATGACTAACCATCTTATGCGCTTCAGCGATGTAGTAAGGGTGGACACAAATGATCACAATCACATACTATTTATAAAGGGTGAATTCCATGAAAAAGGGGAAATGGTACTTAAATTTTAAAAATTAACTTTGGACCACTTGTAATACATCATTTTCTTCAGAAATAAGTAAACTTTTTGAAAATATAATTTTTCTTTGAGTTAGACATAATTTAAGTTTTAAGAACTGTGCTGAAAGTTACTCTTTTATGTCATGCCTTTGTAGAGCCAAATTACTTAAACTTTAAATTAACCTAAAAATTTGATTAATTAATTTATAAAAGTTTAACAAACAGATTAACTATTATACTTTGGGTGTTACATTAAGCTTTTCATTCCATTTGATAAATAAAAAAAAATATTCTTGCCAGAAAAATAGTGTATTAATTAGTCATACTGAACATGTCCTTCCGTTACCGAAAAAGTGGCTATCAACTATCTCACTCAGAACACAATGGCTCCAGAATCACGAGTTTTTCAGTACACTGCAGGTTTAAGGCTTGCATTAATTTGGCAGAGTCAAAATTTTTCAGAAATGCAATTTTAGGGGTTTTTTCATGGTAACGGAAGGACAAAAATATGGTAACGGAAGGACATAAATCATGGTAACGGAAGGACAGTCATAGTTAAACTCATTTCCACTTAATTTTAAAAATACTCTATTAATATAAGCAACATGTATTTACTGCATAAAACTTATCTTCATTGTATTTATTTGATTTGGTGTGGAAAAGGTCAAGAATATGCACTGGTTAATGATGAACTAAACCACAGAAAAGTGAGTTTCTGGTTTTATTGATGCACACAATGTGTGTCCATACTTGGATTGATTTTTTTTTTTCAGTTACAGAGCTTAATATGCCTGTTTAAACATCAGTATCTATTTATAAATTTTCATTGAAAAACAGTTTAAAGATTAAGGCATCAAAAAACTTCTTGGATAGCAGTTACAGAAAAAGAGATGTTGACAGCGCTGGTGTTGAGCAACATTTTATCTGAGAAGCTCCTTGCTGCAAAAGACTTTGCAGACATTGCACACCCAGCTAAAATCTTATAGTTAGACATCTTCCCTCACAGGATATCTATCAAAATTCAATGAGTACCTCACTGAAAGATGTGAAGAAATCCATTCTCTGCCATAAACACAAAGCACCCATTAAACAGTAATTAACGCTTTCTATCCTATAAACATAAATAGGAATATTTGTTTCTAGTGGAAAGATTTTTAAATCTTACTACATAATACTTAGCAAAGTATCCCTAAAGTGTAATAGTAGAGCTGCAATTGTAAGTCAGAATTTTTTTATTAGTTGAACGGAGAGGAAAACATTTAACTAAGTGAGGCAAGAGATGAAGGGGGGGGGGGGGGGGCATTTTTTGAAGTGTTGCATTTGAAAAACTAAATTCATGAATGTTCGACTTATATATATATCCTGTAAAAGGGGACAAACGTTAGCCCAACAAAGAACAGATATTAAAAAACAACAAAGAAAAAAAATCAAACTTAAGATAATTATAGGAACTGCCCCAGCACTTTACTGAGACGCAGGTTCAAGTATGAATCTAACACAAATATAACCAGAGATATACCAGTTGATGAATAAGTCTGAAAAGAGGTTTTACTCATGATTTTCACATATATTTGAACGAAATTCAATCTTTTAAATGTGTATCTTGTACTTTGGCACTTTTATCCTTCCGTTACCATGACAAAATATTTCTTTTTAGTGAAAAATATAATTATTTTCAAAAAAACTCTTCTAATATACATTGAATGAGCCCTCCTCAAGATGCCCAAATTGTATCAAGAAATTTCTGCAAATAGTTTAACTGAACTTTAAAGTTGATAGTGCAACCAAAATTATCATGTCAGAAAAATGTCCTTCCGTTACCAATTTTAAAATTTCAATTTAAAAAAAAGTTATTAATTATAAAATTCCAAGTTTACTAATTTTCAAATACCTTCATAGAAAGTATACAGGTTTGATTGACAGTTTCTTGAAAACAGTTATTTTTTTTTAAATTGACAAGCTCTCAAAGTCCTATTTTGTTGTAAAAAACGTCCTTCCGTTACCCACGGAATTCGCCAAAGACAAATTGCATGCTCCTTTTAGGCAAGGTAGAAAGCAGCAATCAGCAAATTTTGAAGTAAAGAAAAAGGTGAGGGTGGGAAGGCCTTATTTGATGCCTCTATCATAACTATGAAGCAAAATTGTTTAACCAAATTTGAGGCACACTCAAACATAGTCTAATTTTACCTTTTATCTATGATCATAATCCTCAAGAAGACTAACTTTAAACATAGATATGTACGAATGCATGCATGGATTGTCACTCCTATGTATTTAATACAAGAAAGACGGAAAATTACTGTGTACCTAGAAAGACTGAAGGGGCTAGTGTGGCCCTTCCGAGAATTTTGCGGATAATTCTTCCTAAATTTCTTCTTGAGTGAGTCCACGTGCCCCATGCATGTTCTCTAATCCCTATACAACAGCTTAGTGTATCATTGTGTACCCTGACATTTACTTTTTCACGTCAAAATGTAAAACTTATCTATTTTTCGAAGAGCAATCGCAATTGTCTAGCAAGCCAGCTGTCACATTTTGGATTGAAACCGGTAGTAAAAAGAGAAAAGTTAAGGTCAGACTAGCCTGAATCACTTTGTCAGACTACAGCTATCAAAAGAAACGAAGAATTTAACCAATTCCATTGTAAAATACACCTTAGGGGCCACAGTGGCCCCTTCCGTCGTTCTAGGTATAAGGTTCAATATTTTCGCTTCTATGAGGGTAAAACAAAAATGATTAAATAAGCACTTCAAAAAAAAATCAGAAAGTTACAATGCATTCAGTCAATTATTAATGGAATCACTGAACAGCAAACCTAGAGAGGGGCCACACAGGCCCCTCCGTCTTTCTAGTGTTAAATGTTCAATGTCACTTTAATGCAGGAAAAACAAATAATGAAAACTGCATAAACTTATATCATGTCTTGATGTTTCCAGTGAGCATACAAAATGAATAAAATAGTACATTTTTAATACATGAGATGTAATTTACCTGAAAGGTTACCACCTGCGTCTTTTTTGGAGGGTAATTTCCATGATTTTGTTCTTTTACTAAGAGCTTTCTTTTTTGGCTGCAAAATGAAAAAGAAAAATGTCACATAAAATTGCATAATTAATTGCACTACTCGTTTGTTTGCTTAAATAAAAAAATGTTTGCGCATACTGGCATTTGGACAACTAGAAAATGTCAAGAAACTACTACTGAATGATGGATTCAAATATTTTTCAATCTTGAAAATGCATTTAAAAAGTATTTATAACGACAAAAATTCTTCTTTATAATCAATTACAATTGTTACAGGCAAATACTAAGCTTTCTTTTGGATTAACTGAAGCAACATTTCACACTCATTAATAATCTTTTCCCCAGCATAATTAATAACAGAGAAAGCACAATTATCAGAAAAACAAGAACTTTCTTGAAAAACAACAAATTAAAAATTGTCTTCTCATTTCATAATTGCCATGTTTGCCTTTCTCTCGTTGTTGCAACGAGATAGATTGTTTGTTTTTGTTTGAAATGCAGATAATTTTTATACTTTTGAAAGATCAAAAGCATGCGTGTTTGCACGTTGCACTGCTGTTGGTTGCTGTTTCGTCTCTTTGTTTATCAAAGCAGTTCTGAAACTTGCCGCGAGGGTGCGCCTTAGCTGTTGTTGTGAAGTTTTAAATGTGTCGGGACGGGTCGTAGAAAGCAAATGATAAATTTTTACATTTAATTTTGCGTAACTAGAAAGCATTTCCCATGTTGGTTCATTAATATTTGAAATAATATGTCTGTTTCTAATTTGACGACGGATGAACGTGTAAACAGCAAGTAGATTGATTACTTAAAACAAATCATCTATATGTGAGTACTAACTAGATTATATTTTACGCTTTAGTATTTAAATTTTTTTCCATTATAGCTTTTTTAACCAATAAATAGATTCTTAAGATTCCCCAAAGCATTGTATTAAATTAAGAACAGTTTAAAAAAAACTAATTCTAAACAACTGTTATGTAATTTTCCTTAGAACATCCCCAATTGACCCCCATTGTGTACGTGACTATAAAAACATCAGTCGTGACCTTACGTGTTTGTGTATTGGTTGAATGCTTATGGTAAATTTATGATTATTATGAAAGATTTTTTGCCGCTTTATGTTTAGTTATTTGCATCTGAGATTAAGGTTCGTATTGAGCAACAAATAACTTTTTAGTTTCATTTGCATACCTTTATTTCTGATAAAATGTTGCTTTCTTTCATTCTGTCGTTTCTGATTTGTTTTTAAGTGTTTGAAAGAAAGTTTCTCTGAAAGATTGATGTACTGGTATGTGTAGCTTACCTTTTATGAATGTTAAAAATTTATTATGTGAACTCCAATTTTTGACTCAAGATGCCGGTACGTGAAATCGGTAAAGCATTGAGGAAATATTTGCATTGGTTTGAAAAGTTGTGAACCATTGATCAGCTGCTCTGTCTCAGACATTTGTAGTGAATAAAAATTTAGACTTTGAGACACTTATGTTCAAAAAAGTTTCAGGGAGGAATATATAATACATTGCAAAAGATTTCTGAGGGGGGGGGGCGGCCCGTGGGTCCCCCTTCCCCTCTGGATACGGCCTTGATTCACAAAAACATTAAACAACTAGATCTATTAGTTTATTTTTTAATTCAAACGCAATAGAAAATTCAATATTTAGCGCTAAGCAAACTTCTATGTCCAGGAATTCATAATATTAAAGCTGGGAAATAGTGGAATTTTAGAGAAAAAAATGCAAATTCCCCTACAAAAATGCTCATCCAGACCTTCCCCCAGAATTGAAAAAGGGCAGGGTGCTACTGCAAAAAAGGGCACTTTTCCAAATTTAGAGCATCTTACCGAAATAAAGGGCACATGTAATTTGAAGTAGGGACCGTTCATAAATGATGTCACACTTTTTTCAATGTTGGACCGCCCTCCCCCATTGTCACAGGTTACACTATGTTGCACAAGCAGAATGTCACACTTCCTGTTACCCCTCCCCTCCCCCTGTCACAATTTCACGAACCCCCCTTCCCCCTAGAAGCATGACATCATTTATGAATCCTCCCGTAGTAATACTTTATTATTGCCATAATTTAACATTTTAGTCAAACATCAACATCATCACCGTGAAACTGAACATTGAAAAATATATATAAACTAATTTGACAATATTCATTTTTAACTGACATCACAAAGGAAATACATTCGTAGTGTATGTATGTCTTTTTTTTTTTTGTTTGTCAACTCAGAACTTCTCACCGGATGAACCGATTTTCATGATTTTTTTTTTTAATCGATCGGGGGTGGTTTCCCATAGGTCCCGTACCTTCGTTTGACCCTGTTTGATAATTAGAAAAAAAGTTATGGGCAGAAAGATAGTCATTTTTTTGTTTTCTCATCCATAACTTTTGACTAAATGAATCGATTTTGAAGATTTTTTCTTTAATCGATAGAGGGTCATCTAACTCAAATATCGCACATCAATTTGACTACATTTGTTTCTTAGAAAAAACGTTACGGTTGAAAAATAAGCATTTTTTATTTTAATTAGAAAGGCTTGGCTTGATTTTTCTTCCTTGGGAAAACTATTAATAAATATTAAAGTCATTGTTAAAAAAGTGTTTGTTGCCATTGTGCTATAATATTTAAAGCAATTACAGCAAGAGTTTGACTGACGGCTTCTCTGAGGCAAAAATTAAATCCAATCAGTTTGTTTGCTAAAATCAACTTCAAAGCCGAATTTATCATACAAATGATTAGTTTTTAATGCCATTTATTCAAAGAAGGTTTGCCCTTTGACATGGATTTTTTTAAAATAGAGTCTTTATATAAAAATGTGTTTACACTAAAAAGAATAAAATAAAATAATTTTTATAAAAAAAAAGCACAGACTTCAAATTATAAATTGGGCTAAAAAGTAAAAAATAAATTAATTCTTTAAACAACATCGATATGACTTTTAAACATAGTTTTAGAAGTCGGTGCAAAATTATGAACCTAATTATCATTACACAATGTGCTATTTCTATGTTTAAAAGTCATATCGATGTTGTTTAAAGAATTAATTTATTTTTTACTTTTTGCGCAATTTATAATTTGAAGTCGGTTCTATTTTCTTATAAAAATTATTTTATTAAGATCATTTTCAATATTTGAAGTAAAGCATGAAAAAATTCTGCTTGTAAGTATATTAAGGAAACATCAACCAATAATGATTTTAAATTCAATAAAATATCTAGCAAGGATTTTCTGAGTTATACATTTTTACTAATTTATGAGAGTGTTTCTGCTCATGCCAGTCTTCTGAAGATTTGATCACCTCTGAGGAATAATAAGAAAATAAGAATATATCTTTTCTTAATATAATAAAGCTTCAGTAATAATAATTAGAGCCCGGGTTTTGATGACCTAAATGATCACTGAAAAGGCCCTTTAAAATTTTTAACATGTCCTAAAAACAGCAAAATTGCAAAAAATACCATTATAATTGATCAAGAATACCAATTGAAAGCAAAGGTTTAGCTTAAAATGACAATAGTATTTTTTTTTTAATTTAAAAGAAGCAAAATTAATACAATACATTTTCATTAAAGATTGAAATAAATGTTTATTAAAATAAGGAGAGAAAAAGGAAATGTCTAATATATGGATTCCTCACACGTTGCCATCTTTTTTCCCGCAAGTTTTATTACATTTTAAAACTTTTCTTTCTTGAAATAACTAGAAAGCACCATTGAATTGGAATTATGAAATGCTTTTTCATATTTTGAATAGTAAATAGTTTCTTGTTTGAAAGAGCATTCTCTTATATTTTGATTAGTTTTCTCAACGTCTACAGATGTAATAAATTCATATTTGACCCAAATGGGTCCCTTATAAAGATGAAAAAAAAAGAAGAATTTTCTTATTAGTCTTTGGGAACCTACTGTTCTAAATTTTATGAGGCAGAGAGTTTTTAAGAGTTGCAATATAATCAAGCACAGAATCATTGCAAGAATTTCAGGCTACACACAAAAAATTACCCAAAGCCAAAAAAGAGACCTAAAATGATGCGAAAAAAAGAATCCCAAAAATCTCAAAAAGTGCCCGAAAAATCTCGCAACTGTCGGCCGTAAAAGAGATCATTATTATCATTATTAATTTTGTAAAATGTTTAAACTAAAAAAAAATGCTTATTTATTTTATGATTTGTGGTAATACTACTTCTTTTCAATAATTGTTTATATAGCAAACAGTTTTCAATAATTGTTTATTTAGCATACAGTTTTCAATAATTGTTTATTGTTTTTTAAAGAAGTTGGATCCAAGTAAATTAACAATTTTCTAAAAATTTCTTATTTATCCACAATTTAGTATTTTCCGAAAAGTAAATAGCTGTCAATACTAAAACCAAATTTGAAGTAAATAAATAAATGAAACGATAATAGTGATTTAATATTTGTGAATAATTAGTGATAAACGCAATTTTCGACAAACACGTGTTCAATATCGGCACAGTTCAAAAAAAAAAAAAAAAAAGCCAGAAACTATTAAAATGAAATGCAAAATAAGCAGATTTAGGGTAGCATGTGTAAAAAATATCTTTTAATTTAGAAAATAATTGAAATTTGTACCCGGTGCAAAAGGATTAAAATCTCTAACGCAGAATCCAATTTTCGGCGAAGCACGTGCACGATTTTGGCTGTTTCTATCTTTATACTTTTTTTTTTTTAATTGGTAAAATGAAAGGACAAATAAGCAGGTTTAAGGTAGTGCATGGAAAAACTATCTTACAACTTTCAAGATAATTGAAATAATTCCAGGATGGAAAAAGATTGAAATTTCAAACAAGGTAAGCAATTTCCGGTAAAAATCGATGGAAAAACTAGTTTCCGTGTGGCCCAAAAATTAACTCCTATTTCTTTCTTCTTTATTTAATTTTTAGTGGACAAGAGAATTTTGGAAAAGGGCACGTGTCAAGATAAAAGTTCGGGAAAGGGTTTTAGCATTAGCAAATGGTAGCCACTTTGGCGACTGCAATGAAAACAATGGTCGCCAAAACGTGAAAGTTGGTCGCTCTTGGCGACTGGGGATCGCGAGTTTTGAGCTCTACAAGAAGGGCGCAATTTCGCTAACAAAAGGGCAAGATGGGCGCGTTTCCCGAATCCAAGGGCGGACAGGGCGCGGTGCCCTCCCGCCCAAGCCTGGGGGAAGCACTGGCTCATCCCCACAATAAGTTTCTAAAAATTTTGTTAAATTTGCAGCAAAACATACCTCAGAAGTGGGAGCGCCTGAATCAAATTTTCTTTTCTTTTTCGATGCTGAACGTGTTCATTGCTGGAGTGCAAGCATTATTATGTATCGAAAATAATTAAAAATTTAGCTAAAATATAAATAATACTTGACTAAAAATTGAAATGCAGCATTAAACCGTGGCAGTGAGATTGGAAACGTTGAACGGATTATTTCCAGCGTCGTAAGGCAATCAGTGATGGACCATAATAAGAAAAAAAACATTTACAATATAAGAGATGAGAGAACATCTGTAAATGAGAATGCAGTGCAAATACAGTTCATCAGTTTTCCAATCGGCTCGTCTACAAAATAGATTTTACCAAAGTGGGTGTTTTGACAGGAAGTCATAAATAAATACAAACTGCTCTTTAAGTTTCTTGATGTGCATCCCTTCCTGGCTTGAGGGTTTAACCCATTAGGACAATTGTTGGCTAGGGGTCCTTCATTTTCAGACCCCAGCGCTAACACCGGTTTATCAGAAAACAAAACTCCATCACAGTAGAGAATATTTTTCACGAAACTTATTAACTTGTGCGATTGTATTCCAAAATTGCTGCCTTTGGGTAAAAAAGACATCAAGAAGGAAAGAAAACCCTCTGGAGTGATTGAAAGGATCTCCGTTTGTCTGTGTCTGGTACGGTGGTTGTAGCCACCTTTCACTGCAACCCCCCCCCCCCCCCCCAAGGTGATAAGGAGGTTGATTATAACCTGATGAAAAGACCTCTTTATTATGAGCTGCATAATTTGGTCATGAGCACAACAACACTTCAGAGAAAAAGGAAATAAAATCATATGCATATGTGTTTAATTTTCTTAGGGGAAAAAATATGTGCTTTGCTATCTAACAATCTTTTTTCTTCACTATCATGGTATGTACTAGCTGCTGGGTTGCTTTTTGCTGTTTAATTGCTTTCTCTTCTTTTCAAAAAGCTGGCAGAATTTGATTGTCCTTATTTAAAATACATCATTTTAAAAATTATAATTTTATTCAAAAGAATTTTTTTTGATCAAAAAGAAACCAGGCATCTTTTTCAAAGAAAAATGCAATTTGATTCATTGTGCATTCTTAAATATGAGAAATATTGCATGGTATATTGTTGTGCAAAATTTCCATTGTTTTTTCTGATAATAAATTGGAAGAAAATGCAAATAGTATGTTTTTGTGATTTCTTAACACTTCAAAACTATTTTTTTAAAACTTTGCTTATGTAAGCAAAAGAAATCTTGTTATGTATAGTTTTGCTCAGATGAACGCAATTTGGTTTTTACAAGATGCTGGCTTTGGTTTAGAAACTCTCCGCCTCTCCGCAAGTGTATATGTTTTTTGTCGTAAAAAAAAGGTCCTCTTCATGGAACATTACCAGCAGGAGTCGTGGAAAGTCATGGATAAAAAAAAAAAAGTTTAGCAGGATACTTTGGAACAAGGCTGTATCCAGAGGGGGGGGGCGACCCCCCCCCCCCCCCGAAATTTTTCGCAATGTAGCATCTATTCCTCCCTGAAACTATCCTCAACATAAGTGTTTCAAAGTCAGCCCCCCCCCCCCCCCCCCCCACCGAAAAAAATTTCTGGCTACGGCCTTATGTTACATAATCAGAGATGCTAACCGATACAGATTGCCTGTAATCACTATGGAAAATTTTCAGTTTGTTAATCTACAAGAAATCAAATTTCTACGGAAAATTAAATATTTTCACTTATTTGTAGGGCTGCGCTCTTTATCTCGCTTTTGTGTGTTTGTGTTTGGAAGTAAGTAGTGTCTACCTTCATGAATATGGGGTTTTACATGCTCTGGTGTCATTCATGCTATTTTTTAGTTATGAAGTCAGAAAAATAAGTGCAGAATACTTAAATCAAATTTCAATTTCAAAAAATTTCCAGTGGAGACCAAACACCGCCTGGATGCCTTTCACATCCTTGAAACTCAACAAACCTATTTTTAGAGCTTCTTGGGAAATTTTGGCTGTCTTTTACTACAGCCTCATATGCATTTAATGACTTCAATTTCAAAAAAAATTGAGAAAAAGAGCCCCAAACTCCCTAATTCTTTAACACCATTTATGGACACCCAAAATTACAAACTTCAATTTCAAAAATTTTTTACAGAAGAGCCCCTGAATTGATCTGTCTTTTACATCACTAAAGATAGCCTAATATGCAAGTTTAAGACTTCAATTTCAAATAATTTCCTGGGGACAGAACCCAGACACCCCTAGTACCATCAAAGATCGTATAAAATTGCATTTCTGGGGAGAAGTCCCCGGCTTCCCCTTCCCCTATTTGTGCTTGAATATGACACTCATAGTAATTGATTGTTGAGGGGTTCAAAGCCATCCCTATTGAGTTTTTACTTTCTTTTTTCAAGGTTGTTAGGTTGATTGGGATGCAGGCATGGAAAAAGCACCATGCTTTTGTTGGTGGCTTAAAAAATATTTTTACTCCACTTCGTATCAACCAACACAACAGCATAGGCGGCATGACATTAAATTTCCTTCTCCTATCACCTCCTCAAGCAAAATTGTCAAGATGAACGTTTAATAAAGGTTGAAGGTCACTTGTGAAAGATTCTTGGGCCCGGATAAGTTCCCCCATTTGTGCGAAATTGAGACGGAGATAATTAGGATGTGGGCTGTGGGGTTTCTGTCCATCAGTCTTTGTGCTGCACAGTATTTCTAAAAATAAAATTTTTGTATTTTAGGTCCTTTTTGTAGCTGGTTGTTATCAAATTGTCAATTTTTTACCGGGTATTGATTGGGATTGCGCTCAATTAAAATGAGTGAAGTTAAAGATACTAAACACAAATCTCAAGGCCACATTTTTTTCATTTTTCAAAAAATAAAAAGAGGACGAATCTCTATTTGGTTTTTGCTGAAAGCCGTAATTCATTTTCAACTGGAATTTTCAGCAAAATATTTTAAATTATTTTAACTAAGTTTAATTTGTCTTTTAAGTATGTAAAAAAAGACAAATATGATTATGAGCTTAAAGTATATCTTTAATGGCACTTATGACTGATTAATTTCGAACTCTTTTCTGCTTCCTATTGGTGTTTAGACCATACATTTTTAAAGTGAACCCAAGGTCTTATCCAGAAATTTTTTTCACGGGGGAGGGCTTGCCTCCTTCCCCCTGGATACGGGAGTGAAACTAAACACAGTTTTTGGTTTTCTCTTCATCCAGTGTACAAGCTTTCTAAAATTGTTAATAATTAATTATTATAAATTTATTTATAAGCTATATAAAATAAATAAAAATGTTACGTACAGGACAAAATTTTGTCCCATATGTGTCTCATTTGTTTTGCTTCAAAACTTGGCAAAAATTAATTACAAAGTTTTATTTGTCTATTTCTTTCATGTAAGACGGTACTATTTAGTACTGTACTTTAGTAAACTATAAAATGAATCCATTCATAGCAAACTTTGCAGTTTTTCAAATAATATCTTGATTTCCAGTAGCAACAGAATGTTTACTTTTTATTGAATTATTGTCCATTAGCATTTTAATTTCTGAAACGATGGATGTTCATGCTTTTTGCGATTTTAATTCTTAATGCATTTTTTCTGTGTTTCATTAGTGTTATTATTTTTTAAATTCCGTATTGGTATTTCCTATGTTAAAATCCTTTTATAGGCTATACAGCAGCCATGGCGGCCATTTTTAGAACATTTTTTTCTTTGTGATTCCTTGAGCGCATTTTTTGTATAGTCCATATACCAATTTTGGTGTCAATCTGTTGACAGTTTCAGCTATAGCTGTAGGATGCTCTAAATATGAGAAGTTTAATTACCATCCTGTACAGCTCTTAATTATTGAAAAGTAGTAGGATGTTCATAGCTGATATTCTTCTATTCTTTAGAAATTAATGGATTCACTTGAAAATAGTTTCTTACAATAATTTAAAAACTAATAATCCTTTCATTTTTTCTACTTGTAGGCTGGATTTCAATGTTCATTGTACTTAAAGATTACATATCTGAAAATGGCATCAGTAAGAAGTAGAGTGATTCATTTATATAAAAATGTAAGTCCTAGAGTTTTATTTACTTATTAGCTGTTTGAAAATAGCGTTATTTGATAAGAAAAATCTGGTATTTTTTGTATCAGATATTATTAATAAATAAAGTTATTCTTAAAATGATAAGCGTATTGGGCAATACTATGAAGTACCTATAATTTTCATTGACATGGCAGTGCCAACCTCAAGTATTTACTGTCTCGCTTATGCTTTGATCTTAAAATAAGAAAAAATTAATACTAAAGTAATTCATTAAGTTAAAAGTTCAAAGTGAACAATTTTAGCAATGCATTGTAGTTTTTATAATTTTTCAATAAATGCTCTAACCTTTAACCTATCTATATATGCCTTATATATATATATAAATGGGATCATTCATAAATGATGTCGCGCTTCGAGGGGGGGAGAGGGGTTCGGGAAATTGTGACAAAGGGAGGGGAGAGGGTAACAAGAAGTGTGACATCATGTATTATGCAACATAGCATGACGCGTGACAAGGGGGGGAAGGGGGGTCCTCTGAAGTGTGACATATTGTCACAAAGGGGGGGGGAATATATATGGGATATATTCCCCATATATATGGGAAAAATATGGGTCAAATATATGGGAAAAAAGCGTGATGTAATTTATGAACGGCCGCTATATATATATATAATGTAATTTATCGTGGGTGTAATTTTAAAAAATGCTAGACGAACTTAAGTTGCTCTATAAAGTAGAAATACAACTTTTTTCTTACAACATATTATCTGTTTAAAAAAGTGTAGAGACAGCTAAAAAGATTTTGAAAAAAGTTAATGTGAGAGAGGTTTTAAGACTAACTCAAAAATTATGCAGTGAGAAGGTTGGGCCATTTTTTTGAAAAGTAAGGAAGCTTACACAGTTCTATACCTTATGCATCAGGGTTCATGATTTTTTTTATTTAAGTCGGATTTTTTATATTTTTTAAAAAAGACCTTAAATATTTTGGATATTTATTATGTTACATTCCTAGAAACAATATGGCATGTTAATCAATATGCAAAAACACATTTTAAGCTATTTTCTCAGCAATAAATATTTTTTAATAATGATAAACAAATTTTAATGCAAATGCATGACTCAAATGAAGCTTAACCTTACAGGAATAATAGTGTACTCATAAGTACAGAGAAAATAAACAAATTTAATCTGAATTATTTTGCTGTTGAAAGATGAAAAAAAAGTAACAAAAAGATTAAAAGAAAAGTTATTTTTTGTTTTAATCAAATATCTTTATTGAAAACTTTTGTGATAAAAAAATATTTCAGAAGGAAGAAAACCTTAAGCTATTAGGGGTCACGGATGAAACTTTAAGGATACATATTCTAAATTCTAACAGTTGTTGTTTTATACACTATCATTCTGAATTATTTATTGTGTGGCATTTATTAAATTGATCTAAAGTACTATTTTTAAGATAAAAAATGCAGAATTGTTCATGATTATTATGAATTATAATTTGAATGATTGAATGAATTATGCTTTGCTGTTAAGATATACTTGAAGAACAAGAGTAATATTGTAAAATTAAAAAAATAGTAATTAGTTCTAAACGTATGAAATATGTTATGTACACAGACAGATGTACCTATGAAGTTTTGTTTGAAACAGTGGTTGTAATTGCAACATATTTCATTTTTACAACAGTTTCTAACATTAAAATCAATGATTTTTTTCTTAAAAAATCAGTTGATTTAAATCGACGAACCCTGTTATGCATTATATGCAACTAATGCAAAATCTTACCTATTGTAAATAATCTGCTTCTAGAAATTAAATTAAAAATGGTATATGTAAAGAAGAACAAAAAAGGGAAGCAATCAGACTTGGAGTAATGACAATTACGTCATCGTAATCCACTGTAATCGATTACATTTTGGCATAAACAATCATAATTGTAATCTGACAATGGCATACTCTTATAATCATCAGCAAAATTACATAATCCCTTCTTTTCTCATGTAATCTTGACCTGCTGAAAATTTTTAATTGCCTTAACCTAAAGGGGTCTATTTTATGTGCTGAGTTTTTATTTGTGGGTGACAATCACCAGCAGATTTAGGTTTGAGGGCGCCCACGGCCCGAGATGTTATGGCGCCCCCTAGCACTAAAAAAAACTTTTTAAAAATCTTTTTGTTAGATATTTCAGATTTTAGTACTAGCCTGATTAATTATTTTAACAAAGAAATTCTACCCTCAAAATGGTACTATGTTTAGATAGTAAGAGCGTGCGCAATAAAATAAACTTTAAAATTTGGTCTTACAGTTTACAGAAAACCCAATCGATTTTTAATTTTAGTCCTCTTAAAAATTTTGGCGCCCCTCAAAATTTGCTGCCCAAGGCCCGGGCCTAAGCCTAAATCCGCTACTGGTGACAATAAAAGGCTCTGCATGTGTGTACATCTTCTTCCTGAATTCCTAGAAAAAGTCATCCTTTAGGAAAAATTACTACTTCAATAGGGTTGTAGGCAGTTGGAATAGTTTACCGAAAGCAGCTGTTACTTGCAGTGGGGTAGAAACGTTTAAGAGGGCTATTGATGTTCATTGGGGATTGGTAAACTGACTAGGACCAGCCTAGCTAGGCCCTGTGCCCGTTGCTGGTTGTCACTTTTGTATTTGTATTCATATGTATTGATATAACTGTGGTATAACCCAGTATACCTCGTACCCATTCATTATCAAGCATGTTGAACAAATTATGGCCTTAGCTAGTGTGTAACACAAGTTTAAAAGATATTTTAGCAGTTGCTGAAAGAAGAAAGGAAATGAAAATTGTTTGTGTATAAATTGAAATTTCTTTTAAGCTTTTTTTTTTTTTTTCTCTAATAAATACTTCACAAGCTGAGAAAAAAGTGATGCATATCTCTAATATTGATATCAAAAATATTCCATTCAAATTTTTCAAAAACTATTGACTGGTCAAAAAACAAAAAACAACTTTTATGTTTTCTGCCACAAACTTTTTAATGTTTAAGTTTTACTACACAATTCAAGTAAAATAGAAAATTTTAGTTCCTTTCCACTCATTTTGTGTATCTTTCCAATTTTACGTACATTAAAAATGATTCTCTAAATATTTTACTTTCATGAACTAATAAAATTTCTTTTGTTCCCAGCTCTTATTTTTAGGCAGAGACTATCCAAAAGGCTATGATTACTTCAGGGTTCGATTAAAGGAAGCTTTCCTTAAAAATAAAGATGTAACAGATTCTGCTCAAGTAGAAATATTATTAACTAGAGGTCAATATATCATTAAAGAGCTTGAAGCACTGTATATGTTGAAGAAATACAGAACGTTGAAGAAGAGATATTATTCAGAACAGTAGTATTTTTATTAGTACTGTTACACATGTGCTATTTTTATATTAGCTGTCATGAATTGGGAAATATGCTCAACTGAAGACCTTATTAACTATGACTTTACATTTTTTGTGCTCAATTTCTTTCTCAAAAAAAAAAAAAACCTTTTGTATTTCTTCCAATTTTTTGATTAATTTTCAATGTTATGGAATACTTATATAATTCTTTGAGTGAACTCAAAAATTGTATAGCTTGACTGTACTTGTAATACAAGGCGAGATTATTTCCTTATGGTTGTTTTTATATGCTGAAAAAATTTGTGTAAATTTGACAATATATTTCTCTTTTGATTACTTTTTGTTCATTAAAATAATCTATACCTACTAACTCATCTAGAATTGAAGTGTAAAATTTATAAATGTTTCTTAAAGAAAGTCTCAGCTTATAATTAATATACTATTTGTGATATTCATCATTACACTTATAACATTTTTAGTACTGTGCCACACAACATTTTTGAATGCACAATAAATATACTATACAGGTTGTAAAATAATTTTAATAACAGGTCCTGAAAAATATTTTTGCTTTTTGAACTATTTATAAAATGATGGAACTTTTGTAAAAAAAAGTAACGTGCTTTGCTAAGCTTTTAGTAAACATGGACCGTGATGTAGCCTATGCAAAAGGATTTTAAAAGCATCAGCATTGCCTGTATTAAAAGATTGAAAAAGTGTGGTCTGGCCTGTAATTAAATGATACTGTAAACCATACCTAAAAACGTAAGCATGTCGTTAGTGTGTTATAATTTATCACCAAAGACTAATTAGAAAAGTCATATTGTAGCGTGTCGTCATTCGCCCCCCGCCATGTTATTTGGAATCTAGAATAAACCATATGTATTCCTTTTCTGGCGACATTTATGTAAATGCTATTGCTAAACCAAGGAAATCATTAAATCGGGAAGACGATACTTTTATCAAGTTAACAATCTCGAATTTAAAACCTATTGCTAATTTGAGGAAACCGTTAAATCGAAGGTATGTTCTTTTATTGTTTTCCGCTGAAAACTAAACTGATGTCTCTATTTTGAAAAATAAGTTTTATATTGAAATTAAGCTAACACTATTCACCCGGAGTTGAGGAAACTGCTAATTATTATTTTTGGATCAGGGAAAGCTTTAAGAAATCAAACTAAAAAGCTTATAATTGGTGTTCTTATTGACTTAGAAACTTTGAACAAATTTCATCATGTGCAGAAAAATCGGTGCTTTCGATCAATATATTATGTTAATATGTGCAAGGTTTTTTCACCCCTATATTGGGGAATTTATGTAGAAATTCGTAAAATTGGAATAAAAAAGGAACTACCTGTCAGATTTTTTTTCTAATGGGTTTATAAATCTTCTTCTTAAATCACTCTGTTTATTGATGAAAACTGCACTAAAATCCATTGCGCAGTTTTAAACATCTAAGCGTACAGATGCGGAAACAACTCTGTTTTATACCCTTTTAAGATGTGTGTTAAATATACTAATAGTAATTATCATGATCAAGCATATGTTAGTATTTAAACAACAAAAATCAGTGACAATATTAAGTAGCAATGTAGATGCTTACAACTGAATTCAGTCTAGCTACAATCTTTCAGTGTTTATTATTTTCTTTAAAAAAAGTGCAACATTGCACGTGAGCTTAATCTTTCAAGCTTAAAAATATAGTGAAAGTGGTGCAATGATATGCAAGTATTTTTATTATCAAGTCATGTCATGACTTTTTCTTTTCTCTTTTCTCCGGTTAATTTTGGTTCCAAAAATTAAAAGTTTCAAAAAAGCACTCAAATACAAAAATGCTTATAAAAGAAAGTGGGAAATTAGATATTTTAATTAAAACTTGACTTTTGCACCAAAGCATTTTTTAAATTTATATTAATTGAAAACACTAGAAATTTGCAGTTTGTAATCATAATTAAGGGAAGACAGGGAATAAAGATTAAATTGGAAAAAGAAAATTTTTAGATTTTTTTTCTTTACCCAAATGTTTTACCCAAATTTCAATTGCTTAATCAAGATTTTTCTAGGGGAGGAGAGAAGAGCCTATCATGCCATCAATACACTTAAAAAATGCACAAATTGATAAATTTGTTTTGTTTTAAAATATGAGTAATGTGACATAGTTGGAAACAGTTGAGAATGAAAATTTGGCAGATTCTATGCACAACATAAATACAATGTTTGTCAATTCAATTTTTTATGCATCTGGGCAATGTTACATTGGAAAAATATTTTTAAACATGAATTTTTAATGCCAAATTAAGGCCTGTAATTTATCTTTTAGTAACACGATGTATTTATACATGTGTGTATTTTGTTGTTTTTATCAATAATATGCATTGAATATATACCGTTTGTCTTTGCTCCCCCCTCCCCTACTAAACAATTATGAGCACAATGAATGTAGCAAAGGGCGTCTACAGGTCATGACAGATAACAAATTTAGAAATTGGCCACGAAAATTACAAATAGGTGATGAAAATTTTTCATCCAGCAGGATCGGTTCCCTCTATAAGGGCCAGATATCCAGTACCTTACAGGTTTTTAAATACCAGGAATCCGATCTGGTCTGCATAAAATATCTGGTTATCCAGAATGTCAAATTTTATTTAAAAAATTAATTAACATGTTTTGCAAATATACATGAATTACAAACTTATGTGTTTGTAAGTTGTAGAATATTTAAAAATATGTATAAAGTTTACAAGTTCCAAACATCAGAGCCCCAGATATCCGGTACTTATATGTCATTCAGACAACACCGGATATCTGATATGTCACCAAACTATTACGAAATTTCACTTTTGAAAAGCTGTAGACAATCTGAAAAGCTACAAAAATCATTCAAATGGGGGGGGGGGGAGAAAATGAAAACAAGAAGGCACATTTTTAGATTAAAAGACACGTTTCACTAGAAACATAGGAGAAGGGGATGAATTTTTTCTGAAAGAAAGCACTAAACCTGATCAAAACAGTTAAAATATAAGTGTTGGGTTATAAACCACATTATTTCAAAACCACAATTGTCTCTTGAACATCAAAAATATTGGTCTAATATATAAAGCTTTACAAGAATTCTACAAATGATTGATTGATATTTCATCTTCTTCAAATGAAATTGTAAATCAAAATATTTCTTTAGGAATTATTAAAATTAATAATGGTAAGGTAAAAAAATTAGTTTTCAGTCATTTGCAATTTTGTTTCCGAATTTTTCTTGCATCTTTTAATACACCTAAACTAAATATTTTTAGAATTTAATAAGAGTTTAAAATCGTAGCTACATTAAAAATTATCAATTTGTTGCTATTACTACTAAAAAATAAATTTTTATAACATTTTATTAATTTCCTTCAAAGAAAACATATTATTTAAAATTCAGTTTTGAAAAAATAAAATAATATGTTTGCACTTGAGAGGTAATTGCAAAACACGTGAAGAGAAACTCTTAAATCCTGTTAAGGATGCAAAACAATAGTGATAATAATAAAATTACACGTTAATATAAAGCACAAATGAGCAATAAAATGCAGACATATGTTTCGGGATTGCTTGGAATCCCTTTTTCAATGCGACAGGGAGCTTCTAGATGCAAAACATCCAAATGAAGCCTAATTAGGCTTCATTTGGATGTTTTGCATTATTATTATTGTTTACTTGCACAAAGTTAAATTATTTTTAAAACAATAATGCTCTAAAAATGAAAGAGTAGCATAAAAAAAAATCTGCAGATTCTTTGTTTTTTTCAATCAATAAAATTTTGTGCGATAATGTAAATTTTTATGTAGATTACATTTTTTTTCCTACTTGGAACACCAATGTATTATAATTTTTTATACATGAAATAAAAATGAAGCATATTTAAGGGCCTTTTAAAAACAAAAAACGTTACACAGTAACAATATTATGTTTATAATTTTAAATCAAAATTGTCTCCAAATTTGAATAATTTACAGAGCATCCATTTTACAAAGTGTAATATTGTTCATTATTACTCTAAGGTTGGTCAGTATGTCATCAGTTTTAGAAAGTCAGTGTATTTTCAACCTTTTCAAGTTTCACTCCCTGATATCTTTAAAATTCAAGTACTTTCATGCATGTTTTGTAAATTGGACATGTTAATGATAATTAAATTTTGACAACTTTCAATTATGACAAATATTTCAAAAATGATCTATATCATAATGTTTCAATTTTTTGTTTCCCTAGTATTCTTTATATAGTAAGTATGACATAAAGATGGAATTATTTTATTCTAAAATAAATGTTGCAGTATCTGAAAGAAAGTGTTTCTGGTAGGTAGCTAGAATAAGTTGAGATAATCAGAAATGATTTGATGAGACATTTATGTAACTTTAAGATAAATTTCCATATGTAAAATATTTATTAATGTAAGCCATTAAAACATCTTTTACATAAAAGAAAGATATTTTAAATCTTATATTTTAACAAATTTGGCAAAGTCCACAAGAATAAACAAATTAATTTAATTACATATATTAAGTAATAAATAATTTAAATCTAGTATACAAACATGAGAATCATTGAGAAAATGATTAGAAGATAACTGTATACTAAAAATAACAAACAGATACATACATTGAGCACAGGGACGGCTCGTGTATAAACACAAGAACTACAGCAGTCCCACTTTTTATCCATGTAAAAAATATATATTTATTAATTTTGCTTGTAATAACTGATATTTATTTTTTAAAAAGTTGATTATATCTTAGTTTGCATAAAAGATTATGAGGCAGAGTTATTAGATGGCACCAGCTAACTGCAGGCGCAGCACAGCAGTATTGACTGCCACATTATGGGTTTAGTAGGTACTTTCGCAAGGATCTGCACTTACCATGAGATTCATAAGTGGCACTGCCTTTCAAGTAGTTTCTTTGCTATGCATAAAATGTCATCATGATATTTATCATGTTCATTCTACCTATTTTAAATATTTGGACTTTACAACTAAACACAAAATTTTGCAGGGGATTTTTTAAAGAATATCGAGGTGATTGACAATCATTAATTAGACATTCTTGCTTAAAATTTATATTGTGATTTTAGGGAACTTACAATTTTGGGGAAAATTCTACTTTAAAAAGAAAAGGGTAAATATTTATAATCCAGGAAAAAATACTCCAACAGTAGACATTAAAGAAAACCCTCCGCTAGAAATAAAATAAGCAAAATGAATTTATTTCAAAAACATTTTCTAACCAAAATGTAAATTTATGGGTACAATAAACAATATATCTTCCATTTATGTGTTTTATTTTCATCAACTCACATTTATGATGTGCTTGTAGGATTCAAGCGCATTTTTTAACAGGATCCGTTTTTTGCGAATTTTAAAGAGTTTTGTGAAAAATCGAATAATTTTGTAAAAATGGAACATTTAAACATATATGATGAAAAATTTTATTATTATTTGCCACTTTATTAATAAATAATGGTGTGAAAAGTAGGATTTGGAAGCTCAGAATTTTGTGAAGGGTTCATTATGATAGATTTGCATTTTGTGAAGGGTCCGAAAACAACTTGAATTTCCTCTGGCCAAGATTTCCTGATGTGCCAAGCAGAACTAATACAACGTGTAAAATGAATACAAGAAAAACATTTAAAATATCTATTTTAATTATTAACCAAATATATGCTAGAAGTTTTATAAATAGGAATTCATTCTTTTATATAAAAAATAAGAGTAAATCATTACAATTCCATTAGTTCTTTTTCAAATAAAGCACTACCTAGCACTTAAAATTTTTTTGATAATGAACAGAACTCATGTTGCTGATTAAAACAGTTTGATATGTATCTACACAAGATAACATTTCTAACTCACTTGCATTTAAAGCATAAACAAGCTCACATTTTTCTTGGTTGTTGTTGACAAAATGCATATGGCTAGAGCATGCTGTATTTTGAGGCATAGAAAATGCAACTGCACAAAATTAGTAAAAAGTAGTTTCTCGAATTATTATGAAATAAAGTATTCATAAAATATAGTAAAATTGAATATAATTAATCCATGTATATGTGCAAATGGATAAAATAAACAAATTTTAACTTAAGTATATGTGAACTTTTAAAAAAATATATTTTTGTAAAATCATTGATGATCACAAGAATTTAAATTAAAAAGAAATCTCACATCAGATCGTCATAAATTGTGTACATAATTTAATGGCAAAAAATAAGTTTACTTTTGTGTGAAATATTAAAAATAAGAATCAGCATTAGAAGCACAAACAAAAAATAAAAGATAAAGCCCTTTTGTTGGATATCTTTTCATTCAATAAGCTCACGCCTTTTGCATTGAAAAAATGTGTTCCTTGTAAACTTGAAATGCATGTCAGCAATTTTTATCATTGATGCTCCTAATGCTGATTTTGATTTTAAATAATTCAATGTATTAGTCATGTTAAAAATAAATAAATATTGTAAAACAAATTTTTCACAGGGTTATGTAAAGGTAAAACAAATAATCACCAGGAATTATACATGTGGTATGAAACACTATTTATACATCACTAATTCTGCCCTTTTTTTTTCTACCTCTTCTATTTTATTAAATTGTTGTTCATGAAAATAAAATAAAAAGTAGATCTTGGAACAAATCAAAGTAGCAATTTAAAACAAAAAGAGGATAATAAACTATACAAAATAGTGTCTGAACAATACATATAACAAAAAAATGATTTCACATAAGAATGCATTTCTGTACAAATTTCTTCTAACAAAAATAGAACTATGGTAAATAGTAAACTGGTGTAAAAATAACATTGATTTTTTCTACATTTCAAGGTATCACCTATTATGTATTTATGGAAATTTGATATCCATAAATTACAAAATAATAACTAACAAAGCCCAGAGTAGAGCAAATTTAAATTTACTGGAATCTTAAAAGGTCCCTTATAATTTTGAAATTGTGTTTTGAGAAAAGCTTGTACAAGACAATTTAGCATACAAATTTCCACATAATGTGGTACAATAAATCCTGTTGTAATTTTTAGTGACTACGGGACAAAAAAGAAAAACTACTTAATATATTTACTTTTAAAATGACGAAAAGATAACTGGTTGATAGAATAGTTTCAAATAAGTTAATCACAGAGTACAGAATTTATGCGATCTGTGCTCCGTGTAGAAAACTTCTTTCATTTTATTTTCAACTAGCAGTACCTGCCCTCCCACAACCCTCTATGCTAAAAAGCTAAAAGAAGTCAACAGTTACAAGCATTGATTTTACATTCTTTTCCATTGTAAAAATCAATCTACGTCTTTTTTTTTTGTACTACTCCAAAACAAATACTTCAGCATAAAAAATCGAAATGGCAAAGCATTTCCATTCTCTACTTAACAAAGTCTCAAAAATCTTGCAATAATTTAACTACACTCAATAACAGTGGTCAGCAACCAATCGATCGTGACAGCAGTTTGCTTTACATAGTTTTGAAGAAAAGCAAAATCAAATAACTTTTGAATTAGTAGGGAAACTTTTTTTTTTTACAGAAAATGTTTATTAATTTGTCAGACCTTACAAAAACCTGCTTTCCTTACACAATCAACAAAATAAATAACCTGCAAAGTTTACTTTTACTGATTCAATATAAAAAAAAGTTGTAACCCTTTCACACTTCTCGACCCTGAACAGATATTGCTGGACAGGCCAAATCATGTTCATCATGAGGGACCAAGTGCCGAAATGGAAATCATTTCAACGCATAATTATTTAACTTTGAAATTTGGTGAGATCATGCATGTGACAATGTTGGTCGATCGTGCTCAAAGAGAAATACCCTGTTCTGTTATGAAGTTGATCAAAAACAAATACTGAAACAGACTGACTGAAATCATTTGGATGACTACACACGGCTGAGCTCTGCAACATATTTGAGCAGGACCTAAAAAAACTTGCCAATAATACGGAACGTCAGCTGTCATATTAACTATACTATGGGTGAGAGTTTATTAATACAGTGAAACCTGGGGAAGTTGACCACTTGCAGTGAAGCATTATAGTGGTCAACTTATAGATGGTGAGATAGAGGATGAAGGGCTAATTCCGTTCCTGACAAAAGTGGTCAACTTAGACAGATGGTTAACTTTACAGGTTTTACTGTATATGTTACGGCATTTCAAATGTGTGTTTTATTTAAAAAACTAGCAATATTTTGCCAAAATTTAAATGAAATTATATATTAATATCTGAAATATTCTTTTGATGAGAGTTCACATTGTTAACATAACATTATTTTAGAAATTTTAAAATAGGTATTTTATCAGCATCAAAACTTATCTTGTAGATTAAGAATTAACCTACAATTTGAAGACAGGCGCAGTCTCAACATGTCTTATTGATAGTGTATGAACCCCCGCCTGTCCTCCGATTCGATCTTGGTGTTCGCCCAATTTGGAAAGTAGATAGTCGGCAAATTTAAGTTGTCGTTCACTGCTCTGTAATTTTCTATCTTGAAAAATGTTTCATAATTTTCACAGTTACTGCCGGTTGCCTTTACAAAAAGATATTAGAAAGTAACATGAAAGTGTATGAAAAATGCAGTGCCTCTAACAGCATAAGAACTATGAAATGATTTTTCTGCAAAATGGAGAAGATTGCAAGCCAAAAGCACCATTATAATTATTATTATTTATTATTATTATTATGCCAGCACAGTGGCATCGTGGTAAGGATACTCCTCCTCATACGCCCTAGTTCGTAGGCTTGATTCTGGCTATGCCGGTGGATTTTCAATATGCAAAAAAATCGTCTATGCCAACGTTGTATGATTTTGCGGCATGTAAAAGATCCCTTGAGTAGCCATTTAGTGTGACTAAATTAAATTTGTTGTGCAATTTCGTATCAACCGAATCTAAGTGCTTTCCTTTCAAGTGAAGAAACTGGACGTCAAACTCCTCATGTGACCATGGTACCACACTCATTGTGGTGCCACTGAAAGAGAGAGTACCAATCTCTGGGGAACGCATTAGGTATGCAATGGCAGTCAGGAAAGTGCAACCCATTGGGAAGAAAAAATTATTATTAGTTGTGACTTAATAAAAATATTAAAATATATTATGCTAATTATATTTTATCAATCCAAACACAGCTGAAGATTCCCTCCCTCCCCAGCCGTGACTCCGGATAAATTAATATAATAATAATGCAATGTACTTGTGCACATATATATGTAGTTTTTATATTAATATATGATTCGAGCATGCATCTTTAAAACTTTAATCTACACCTTAATGCTTCTTCTGCTTGAAAAGTTATCAATTTTCAGTAACTTTTCACAGAAAGTTCTCGAAATTTAGTGACCTTAATGAAATATAGATAGTATTAGTTACAGATTTCAAACACCAACGCCTAATATACAGTACGGATAAATCACTCATGAGACACCCAATGTCCAGTATCCAAGAAATCAATATCCAGCTTATCCCTAGTCTTGACTTTGATCCCTTCCCAAAGCAAATCCTGGGTGTGCCACTGGTTCTGACAATGCATAAAACAATACCAAGCTGATTTTTCAGATTACCTAATACCTTGCAACAAATTTAATCGGTAGTTTAAAAAATATTTTGCCAAAATTTTTAATTTTTACCATGCATTGAAATGAAAACCGTCAAACATTTAAAAAAAAAAAAAAAAAAAATATGTAAAATATTTTGCAGATAGATCTGAAATAATTATTTTTAAAATCAATAAAATTATTGCTGGTACATTATGCTTAATACCCATTTTAAAATATTAAAAATGATTTGCATAAAAGAAAACAGTTTCTAGAATGCTACTCCTTCAAATTAAAATAACAGAAATGCATCAACATTCATATGCTATAAAATAAAAATTAACTCCACATTTAAAAACCTAAAACCAGAGCAATAACATACAATGTATATAATAAGTTAATATAAATATTGCCTAATGAACAATTGCTTGTGTAGTTAGCATGTTTTCCTTACCAAACTCAGTCTGAGGACTATTAGATACAGAATTAATACGCAAACTATTTTGAGAGGTTTTGACGTTGATATGATCTTCACTAGTGTAGAAATCTGTATTTTGCAAAGTCTGATCTTCAATTACAAAAATAATCTGAAAAATTTTAAAAAGCCAAAAACTTTTATTATGAGAAAAACATGTCATAAGCAAAAATAATGCATACAAAATGGACAGAAAATTAGGTTATTCATTTATTTTGCAGAGTAAAAGTAATCAATCAAGAAAATGGTACTTATTTCAAAACACTAGACAGCTTAAAATAGCCCCCCCGCCCCCAAAGAAAAAAAGAAGCATTAAAAATTTTACTATTATTAGAAGTCACACTATTTGTCGTTTTTATTATCTTTTTGGGTGGCAGACACTTCTACCAAAAAAACTGTTTCTTTTCTTCATCAAGTCCTTTTTCAGCAGTTGTTATTTTCTCTGAAGGTATTGCTCTTGTATTATTTGATTCCTGACATCTTTCTCTATTTTGAACAGTTTCCATTATTGTTTAAACATTTTTCATAATGTTCTACGAGTTTTGTGTTGTACATTGTAAAAATTTAGCGTTTAGTTGCCACTATTTTCGGTGTTACTAAACATGATTTTTGGTGTTTATGGCATTTAGTTGATGTAAAGTTGAAAATCATTCATTTTTAATATACTTAAAATTTTTTTTATGTATCTATCTAAAAATATAGACAGTATAATGTTTCTTAGCACATGAAATTTGAAAACTCTGTTACGTATCAAAATTTCCTTGCAATTGCTCATTTCTATGAAAATAGGAAAACTGAGCTATCGTAATGAATTTGTGTTGCATAGATGAGTTACGAACATGATATGTTAAATAAACATTCTGCTCTCTTTTTTTTTGTTTAGACAGACACTTAAAAGAATTTAAAGTACAGCAAAAAATGAATAATTTTCAACTTTACACCAACTGAACAACATCGGTGTTCAGTAACACCAAAAAGTTTTAGAGTAGAAATTTGCCGCCTGAGAGAATAATATGCTTCTTTCACCTCATCAACAGTGTCGAGGCGCTTACTGCCAAGAAACTCCCTTAAGTAGCAAAATAAATAAGTGAAAGTCGAGTGTTACAAAGTCCAAGCTGTATGGCGGGTGGTCAATCTGTTCTCAACCAAATGATATGATGAGATTTCGGGTTTGGATAGCAAAGTGGGGTCTGGTATTGTCATTCAACAATAAAAATCTGGATATCAATAAGTCATGTCGCTTATTCTGTATTGCTCGTTGAGTTGGAGCATTACAATAAGCGGCGGTATTTATCATTGTTCTTTGCTCCATAAACTCAACAAATAATATTCCATGTCTATCCCAAAACACAGTATGCAATACCTTGAGTGTTGAGATTGTTTTTTTGCCTTGACTTTAAATGATGAAGTCGTGTGATACCATTCCGTTGAGTTGCATTTCATTTCTGGTATTCAGCTAATATATCCTCCTTACTTCTATAATTTGGAATTGTCACGGTCCCGATGATTCCAAAGTAAAGATGTAGTACTGTGTATATATCAGGCTTGGAGTAATCGCGATTACGTAATCGTAATCGGCTGTAATCGATTACATTTTGACAAAATCGTAATCGTAATCTGACGATGGCATATTCTCATAATCGTAATCAAAATTGTGTAATCCCGTAATCCTTTTTCTCCTGTAATTTTAATCGTAATCTTAAGGAAAAAATCCGTAATCTGCTAGTCCTGTAATCGTGTAATCTTGACCTGCTGAAAGCTGAAATTTTTAGCACTACCATTGAATAGAAGAGATCAGTTTACAAGAAAAAGGATTCAAGCTGTGTACTGATTACTGAAGTCCTATCCTAAGCGGTTTGTAACCTACGGGCGATCATAATATAAAAGGTTCTGTGTGGCGGTCGCAGACCCTTGATGGCAGGACCATATAGTCTGCTAGAGAGACGCTTGTTGTTCTGCTTGTAGCGGTCTCTCAGAATTCTTAATTGCGGCTCCACTCTCCACGGGGAATGGCTGGAGAGCCCGAGAAGAAAGAGAGTCATCACTCGCATCGCCTTGGGCTCTCAGGGGGGTCTCCGGTCTCCTCGCTGTTGGTCTTAAAAATTAATTTTTCTTTTAGATTCAAAAAAAAAACTAAGTTTAATTAATATCCAACATGAGCTTTTAGAGGTTGTGTCATCAGGAGATATACAGGAAACATTTTTATGAAAAAATTGGATTTATTTACAAACTATTATTAAATATTTTGAACAAAAACATACATTACCACATGGATTCCGATGGTGGTTTACAAACGGACAATGATTTGGTTTTAAAAAAACATGTTGATCACAGCACATTAATTTCAGTCAGTCGTCCAACAATTTTTCTCAATATACATGAAGATAGATTTTTTTTTTTTTTTCAAGAGTCCAATGTCACACCTTCACATTTGAATCGGGATTAAATGAAGAAAATACTTGAATTATTCCATGAAAACAAAGTGAAAACCCAGTGAATTCTTCCAAACAAACTCAGGTAGTTGATAGTCACTGAACAAATGACATCTTGGGTAGTTGAAGACAAACAATTTTTAAAAGTAGATGTAAGTGAGATCAACAAATTTTAAAGACCAAATTACCTTTGAAAAAACAATTAAAAACTTTTCTAAAATAACTATTTACAAGCATCTATTGCCAACATTCCAATTTCTTAACATGCCAGTTGTAAGATGAAATACACGACCTGCCCGGAATACGATCATTCAAAAATAATTCCAACATCAATGGGTCGGCCACATGGCAAAAAAATAAGAATGCCTATCACTACAACATCGGGCTGTTCAAGTCGAACGGCGAGCTCTCAGCGAGCAAACGCCCAAGTAGTTGGCAGATGCTGCACGTGTCGGGTCGACCGAGCAGGAGAGAGACCCAGAGAGTTCGTGCATCGTGCTTTTATACCCGTCCGATCTTAGTGACGTCATAATCAAACACTTCAACTTTCACTTCATTTGCATAGTTGATGAAACTGGTCTTTCCTCCATGCGGTCGTGTATTCCTAGAAACTTTCTTCCGGTTTGGCAACACCGGATCGAACACATTGCAATTGTTGACATCGTTCTCGCTCGCCATTGCTATTATGGCGCGAGGATTTTGAAAAAACCGTGTGCCTGAAGAATGGCCTGAGACTTTAAAGCCGTTCACACAAAGGAAACAGGTAAACCTCAATGAAAACATTACATTACTAGTTTAAAATACTTTCACATTACAAGTGTACTGAGAACTAATAAAAATATAATGGGTTTGTACCCAACACTCGCGTCCTTCAGTTTCGGTAAAAGAGCGGTAATCTGTCCGCAAGTCAAAAAGATTTCGGGGTAGATAAGAAAGCGGAAGGCGTCTGTCTATAGAAGGACCAAATGCATCGGTCATTTTGCTTCCTTAATTACCCCTTCAATACATATTCAAACTGTTGGGCAATAGGCGAGAGTCTGGAGCTAAGAATGGACGCCCCATTTTCCCTTTCAATAATCGAAGCAGACTGCCCCCCGAAAATCTAGTGGAAAGAGTACTATCACCTACACACATAAAGAGACAGGAAATGCCTTTTGCGTTTTCTCCTTTATTTAACGGCAGAAGTGAAAAAAATTTCTAAAGAATAGCACATTTACACTTCAGCAATTTAGGAGCAGGCGTTATATGATGCTCTATGCTTAGATGCATGAAATCTTAACCCTGGTACGTGTGATTATTATTATTTTTTAAAATATGTTCTTCGAATATTTAAAAAAGTACGTACATTTAAATCTTAAATTTATTTATATTTTAATGCTAATATTCTTTTTAATTAATAGGTATGTAAAAGAAAAAGTGATTTATGTTCAGACATTCTCCCAATTGTTTTTTACATGCATGAATTAATATTTAGGAATTATTTTAAACAGTTAATTATCTTTTTCTTCTTAGAATTACCTCAACAGAATTTTGCATTTCAGTTTAATCTTGTACGTTAAATTTGTGTTGTAAAATTACTTGCACTTTATTTTTTTTATTAAAACAGTTACATGGAAAAAAATTATATGCTCGTGCATGTTAAAAAAAAAAAAAAACACAAAAATCATATTAAAATATTATAGTCATTCGTATTATAATTATTCTTCATATTATTTTTTAACGATTACTAATTTTGCTAAGAGTTATTTGAATGTTCGTGTTCAAATTTTTTGAACTTATTCTAAAATGCCGCATTTATTTTCGAAAGATTATTTATCTCTTACACTATCTGAATATTTTGTTATCCCGTACAATTCATACACATCTTATAAGTGATTTCATAAAGAATCATACAAAATTATTATTTTCAGTAAACTAATTGGTGTTATGTGAAATATTTGCACAATTTAAACTAGAAAATAAATACAATGGAGAAGTATACTACATTTTCAAAAATTGCGGCCAACTAAAATTTTGATTGTATGCACACAAAATAACTATGAACCAGGTAAATCACTTATGCATTATATACTATACACATTTAGTGCATCGTCTTTGCTTATATACTAAATACGATCAATGTAGTTATCCCTCACATGTGTTTTAAATATTCGAAAAATTCTGAATGTGCCTTTCCTGATTTATATATATATATATAATATATAATATATATATACATTACAAATTTCTCATTTCTGCAACGACGTCATAATTCAAGAACTGTGATGTTGAAATTATTTCATTATTAATTGCATTCATCATCATTTCAGTTATCTCTTATTAAATCAAAAATGTAATAAAAAATCATAACCTTTTGATTTATGACGCTATTGTAAAAATGAGAGTTGTATGCATAATATTTGATAATTTTATGCTAATCTAATCGTAATCAAAATCGTAATCGGATGTCATAATCGTAATCGATTACATTTTTCAACGACTGTAATCGTTGCTGTAATCGTAATTACTTTTTGGCAAAGGATTACAATCGTAATCGTAATCATAATCTCTCAATTTCTCCTTTTGTAATCGTAATCGTAATCGATTACGTTTCTTTGTAATCGACTCCAAGCCTGGTATATATATATATGAAACCCCATCCATCCATTAAAATACCAATATAGTATGAAAAATTTTTAGATATTGAATTCACATTTTATACGAAAATTTGTACCTGTGGTGAAGAAATTGAAACACTCCTCAATTCCTTAGCAAAAGTCAGTATAAAAAAGTCAAAAGCTATAACCAAAATCCACTCAGCACCTGTACTAATCACATGAGCTACATACCCCTGAAAGAAAAATTTATATCAGAACTTAACTTGTCATGGATAAATTGTAACTGAAAGAAAATGAGATAAATGCATCAAATTAAAGTCATGTGAATATTTAAATTTCTGTAATTCAGCTTAATTACATTTCTTCTTACAAATCATAGTGAGACCTTATAGGCTAAGGTCATTTACTTTACAATTAATACTAATTAAAAAATTAATACAGTGGACTTTCACTAGAATTAAGAATAGGCAATTTGGTGGCCCATGTAATACAATAGCATTAAACAAATAAATGTGGTCAAAGTTTTCTTTTTTTCTCAATTACTTTCTTTCTCTTTCTCTCCAATTACTTCATATAAATAAGTTATTTCACATTTATGATCCAAAAGTTGAAATCCTGTCATAATTATTTGCAGCTGGAAAAATTTGCTTCAGATCAACATATTATAATGAAATATAAATTATAGTTGGCTGGATTTTTTTTTCTTAACATAAATATTACAAATTGGAACAGCTTACAAAGTAATTATTCCTGAATAATTTTTGCTGTAAGAAGAGTTGAAAACAGGAAATTAACGGGTGTACAAAAGGGATCAAACTTACAAGTTACAAATTTAATAATAAATAAATAAATCTAAAAAAGGAACAAAGTGCTTACTCCATCTTCATAACTCCATTTTGTAATATCTTTTCCATGAAATTTTTGATGAGCTATTATACCAGCAATAAGAGCTTTAACACATTAAGAAAATTCAAACAAGAGAACACAGGGTAAAAAAAAAAAAGCATTTAAAGCCATTTTAAGTATATTTCTTTAAATAATGAAATAAACTAAAAACGCTTTATATTACATTAAATTCAGAGGCACTTTAATGAAGTAATTAAGGTTGAAATAATATGCTATTAATCATCTCCTATGTATACATTTAGCCTTTTTTGAGAAACAACTGCAGTATCTAATTGCACTATAAGATAGTGATGGGCATAATTAAGAGACTTGTATGGTCAAATAGTCTCTGAACGGATTTTCATTTCAAGGATCAACAATCAAGTGAACATCTCTGTTATTTCAAAACTGAATGAATTTCACGAGAGCTTCCCAGTATCAAGCGAACTCTTTCAGTAATGCAATTCTCTCATTTATGCCCATTGCTACTATAGGAGATTTTTAAACCATCCTCACAACAAACCAGTATATCCTCCTGAGACCCGAGCAAAATAAAATATACATATTCTCTCAACTATTAGTTTTTCTGATCAATTGGGCATTAAAAGTGATGTTTTTCAAAAAATTAAAAAATTTTAATTTTTTAACTTTTTTGGGGTTGGGGGGGGGGGGGCACCTTCTAAGCAAATAAACTACCGTTGCCAAATTCTTAAAGTTTTAAAGTGATTTTCTATTTCTCCTTTATAATTCGAGTACAGGTCTTGCTTGCTAAAAAAAATATGTCACAACAGAGAGAAAAGCAAAACATTCATTTTATTGGATGCCAGGTCTCAGGAGGATATAGAGCAATCTCTATTGCTAGTCCAGTCAGTTGTTATGTGTGTGTCTCTGTGGCTCGCCTCCTGGCGAGATGGAAAGATCTAGAAGTACGAAATTTTGGCTACAGATACCTACAGGGTCAGGCCTTTGTGCATCTTAAAGTGTTTTCTGAAAATTCGAATTGCCCTTTTTTATTCCAATTTTAAGCAAAATTTATAATTTTAAGAATATCTCATCGAAGAAACTTCACACATTTACGATTTTTGCAGCGTATTAATGCCCGTAAAAAACTGCATAAAATGAGCTCTTTGCAAAATTCCTAGAACAATTAGAACATGCTAATATTTGTTTTAAGCAGTCCTCAAATTCAAAATGGATGGCTTACCTGTGAATTTATTTGTTCAACTATTGTATTTACACCAAAATAAAACTTTTTTCAACAAATAGATGATTTCTGTTAACGTAAAACTAATAAAACTTATTTTTGCATTAAGTCGCAAACATATACTAAGTTAGAAGGTTTTCGATATCGCTATTTTTTTACGTAATTTTGATAAGAGATGATTTCTTTCCCCTATGCAGTAAATTGTTCTCAATGTATTATTTCAAGCTTCGTAACTTAAATGTGCATGTTTATTTGCGTTCGGAAATAATGCTTTTCCTTCTTTTGCAGCAAAAAATTTCCTCGTTTTTTGCTGACTTTTATAAAATCGCTAGTTTATTTGAAGTTACAGGAAAGGTTTTGACAATTTTGCAATTGAGATTTTTAGGAACTGGTGCCCTTATTCTGATGGGGTTTTAAGATGGACTTTAATTTTAGGAACAGCAGCTTTTAAAGGTCTGTAGTCTAATTGGTATTTTTAGTCACCGACGCCTTTATTTTAATGGAGTTTTTTTAGGATTGATGTCCTTATTCTAATAGAGATGTTTAAGAATAGTTGTCTTTGCTCAAATGGGGGACTTTAAGGAATGTTTTCTTTATTTTAGCAGAAAAACTCAGGAACCGTTGTTCTTCATCTAAAAGACATTTTTAAATAGAATACAGCTCTTATTCTGATAGATTTTAGATGCAGTGTTTTCCATATTTTATACTGGGATTTTTAGACTTTTGATATTATTTTGAAACTATTATCCTGCTGCATATATGCATTTTAGTTACTGTTGCCTTAACTCTAATGGCAATTTTTATGAACTGTTGTTGGCATGGTTGACATTACTATGGATTCTAATGGACTGCTAATTTTAGTCTAAAAGTAAGTTTTTTAGGCTGATGTTTTTAATGTAATCATGACTTTTAACAGGGTGCGTGCACTATTCTCTGAGTAAAAATCAAGCACTTTCCAGTACTCTTCAAGCAAAAATCAAGTAAATCTAACCACTTTGAATACAAGTTACATTACAAGCCAGAAAGATTTCTTTAATCCTATTTAATTTAGAAAACTCTAACTGTAATAAAATAACTTCATATTGAATACTATAAAAATTTATCATATCGCACATTAATTATATTTATGTGTTTTATCGGCTGTGTATGTAACGAGCCATAGCTTAATTGCTTGTCAGGTCAAACATGTGTCTCACTGAGAAAACAAATACTGAAAAATCACGACATAACGCTGTGTAAAAAAATAACGCCCTTATTAAAAAGTCTTATATTACAAGCATAAATTACTATGCAATAGAATTATTAAATACTAAGCAAGTCAACTCATTACTTTAATATAAAAAAATGATTGGAGCATTATGTCTAACCAAAAAAAGGGTGGAAGTGACATGGTATTTTTTAAAGAAATAAACATGTTTCTGAGCAATAACTTCTTAAACTGAAATAACTATAAAAATTTTAATGAAATGAAATAACTTCAAAATTAGGTGTGAATATTTTTTATATGTTTTTATATATTGAATTAAAATAGAAAGAAATAATATTTATTTATTTTGTAGCAATGTAAAATGAGTACTTGAAAGGGGGGGAACCCTAACGCTAAAAATGATCTAAAATTTAAACACTTTTTTAAATTACATGCAAAAAAAAAAAGAAAAAAGAATTTAAAAAACGAAACATTTTTGGAAAAAATATTTTAAAACAGATTTTTAATAAGACTTTAATATTTAATAATTATAATCAAGTGATGTTTCACTAAAACTTAAAGGCTAAAAATTCCTTGATTATCGGCGACATTTAGAGTGGGCGTGGCAAAATGACGTTTCTGCAAGTCCTTTACAGAAGCTGAAACTTAAGAAAGATTAAAAATAATGATAAGCTCAAATTTATTGATGTCTAAGGGGAAGAATCCGATATTAAACGAGAACTAGGAAGTTTTGCAGAAGCCGATGCAACCGGATTTCAAAATGCTTAAAAAATCGGGATTGACACTTAAAAGCGCAAAAAACGGACCGAATGTGTAAATTTTACTCGTAATTTGTGAAACTTCGCAGGAATGCAAGCAGGCTACTTTCAAAAATGTTCATAGGGTTAAAAAAATAGAGAAAAAATCCAAATTACAAATTTTTGCGGAAGCGAAATTTTTAATTTCCAAAATTACCAAAACTACGGAATTCCATTAAAATACGGAAAAGAAGTTGAAGAAAGGTGAATTTTCCTGTTGATAAGTTGTAAAGAAATAGTAAAAATGAGAAAATCAAGGACTTTCCAGACATTTTTGTACATTATTCCAAATTTCCAGGACTTTCAAGGCCTTGAAAAAAAATTATGTAATTCAAGGACTTTCAAGGTTTTCCAGGACGCGTACGCACCCTGTTTTAATGAGTTTTAGTGTTTAAATGGGATTTTTAAGGACTGTTGTACATCTTCTACTTGGATTTTTTAAGAAAATGTTTCCTTATATATTTATAACAAAATTTTGGACATATGTCAGTTGGCCTGCGAATGATGCAATGTTATCCCGTTCAATGCCCTCATGCCAACTAGTCTATAACGGTTTCGATGATTCACTTTTTCAAGCGTACTAAAGTGCTGAAAGAAATGTTAATATCAAAAAAGATTCCCCCTTTAGAAAACACTGTTAAATGCCGTGAAATAGAAAATTCCATTTCCTTCAAAAAGATTGAGCATGTCATTTTGTAGGTGCTGTGAAAGAAATTCGCAAAAAAAGCTGAAGGGAAAAATTCTGTTTTTAACTTAAAAAAAAGTATTTCCATTTTAAAAGTACACAAAATTACAATTGATCATTGTTGACATTTACTCCAAAATGATTTTTCTTCTTTTAAAAAACAACAATATTAATAACTTTATGTATAAGTGGAGAAAATGCAGTTTTTTTGCTTTTTCACCGAAATTTTTAAGAATTTTTTACTTGCAGCAGTCTTTTGTCTAGTCTATTTTCAGGAAGGCATCTGAAAAATTTAAGAGGAAATCCCACAATCCTGCCCCAAAATTTAGCATACATATATACATAGCAGAAAATATTTTTTAAAGGATACTTAGTCCAAACCCTGCAGTGAGTATTAAACATATCACTACTCGAATTCTTGCAATAAATAAAGTATTTAAAAGAGGACACACATAATAAGAAATTATTGTCTGCAACCAGCTGTATCCAGTGGCACATCCAAATGCTAATAATGCCCCCGTCATGTGAACAGCTAAAACTGAGGTTTCCTGAAACATTAAAAAGCACACAATGACACACAATTATTGCATTTATTTCAAACAAATATTTTATTACAGAAACAGATCCCTCAATCAATATGCAAAGAGCCACAATATTTTCAATTTTTTTCTTAAGCAAGGAATAATTGAAAAATAAATGTTTGGCCTAATTGCTTTAAATGTATTTAAATCAGACTCTTTAGAATAAAAAGAGAAGTGTAAAAAAATATTTTTCCTAGCATGAAACATAACATTTTAGTAGTTACTACTGCCTTTAGATAAGCAGTGATCCAAAGCATTCAGAAGGGTTATGTTTTATAAACACTTGACAAATGTTAAAAGTATCTTTTTTCACAGTAACGCAATTTGTAATGCAAAAAAAAAAAAAAAAAAGAAAGAAAGAATAATATTGAAGCTTTTTAATTAGCCATTGCTAGACTGAAATTGATTACACAGATCTCGCTGTCTTGCAAAATATTCTGGGTTTTGTAGCAATATCCGTCTGCAGTAAAAGGAATGTTTTGGTCCCAGCAATGTGCAAACTATTTTTCTATTCTTCTACTTCAGGACATCTGTAAGTAGAAGAATGTGTAGTAAAGTCCAGTACTTCAGGACATCCTTACAGTCCTATCCTTTCTTTCTCCCTCAGAAATTGCAGGATTTTTTAAAAAGTTCAATAACAACCAAAATTGTGTAATAAATGAATCACAAGCATACAATTACCTGGAAATTAGCCAACAGACTCACACCAAAACATCCTAACCATCCAGCAAATAAAGCAACTTTATTTATTCTAAGTACAATTGTATATTCTGATGAAAGATGATCCCTGTAGTGCTGTTCAACTTGTTTGTATCTTATATACATAAAAGCTGCCACTAATGGGAAAAAAAGTATGCTAAGTTACTGTTCACAAAACTTTGAAAACTGAAAAATAAGGATCAAACTTTTATAATTAAACAATCATTGAAACCATAAACTTGATTATGGTCCTAAAAATACAGTACTATTTTCATTGAAATAATAACATATAAAAATAAAATTGTCCTCAGGAAATTTGGTAAAATTATTTTCTAAAAAAGAATTTACTCCAGACCCATGAATAAAACATTAAATGAAATTTTGTATAAAGAAAAATTTATGATTTGGCACTCTGTTCATTATAGTTAGGATAGAGCAATGCAAAAAATTTTTGAATGGATTTATCACTCCTCTAATATTGCAATAGAATGATAAATAAACTAACACTGGTTTTACTTGTCATCTAATTAAATTCGCAAGTTTGCATTCAGCATAGTGTTCAAATAATTTCCTTTTAAAGAGTAAAGAAAGTAGATGAATCGTATATAGCAATGGTTAAATACAACTCATTCGATTTTATTTTAATTTGAATCAAATTTGAAAAGTTAGTGATACTACTTGTCTAATGTCTCAATGAAAATAAGTTTGGGTTTATTTGTTGTTGAATGATACATATAATTAATGTTTTATCAACCATTTATATTTTTTATTTAAATGTTTGAACGTTTTCTTTTGCAAACAATTATTCTTTACTAGATAACTATATAACATAAATTGCAACATTAAAAAAATCTTATTCCTTCTGCTAAATATTAAACATATTGTAGATAATTTATTATACAATAAAAAGTTGGATTAAAAGTTGCAATTTAATGAATGTTGACAACTTCAATGAAAAATTAATCAAAATAGTGAACATTTCCACTTTGTTTTATAATTGTATTCTGAAATCAAAGTGAAATTAAATAAGACAAAAAAGATTATTTCACTACAAGTCTTGAAACATTACTTGAAGAAAATGGTGGTTGCAGGGTGAGTAGCAACATTTTAGTTCAAAACGTAAGCACTTATAAGCACTTTGTAAGCACATTTTCAGAAAGAAATAAGCACATGTTTAAGTACACATATACATTATTACTTGCATAATTAAGAGGAAAAACACGACTTGACAAAATTACATACTTCTAACAGAAATAGCTAACAAAAATGAGAAGAGAGGCTTTGCACTACATAAGGAAAACAAATAAGTTTCATTTAACAGATGTATTGCTTATAGAGACTGTTTAATTGTAGTGTATTAACTAAAAAACACTGATCAAAAATATACAATAAAGTAACAAATTGCAGTTATTATTCTGATAATCTAGCAAAAAGATACAATAAAGTAATAAATTGCAGTTATTGAAATAATATTCTGATAATCTAACTTAATATAATATATATATATATATATTCTTTATTGGGGGGGAGGCAGTTTTTCTTATTTCACCTGAACTTTGTGCAATTTTTTTTCGGGGGGGGGGGGGAGAAATAATGTAATTTTCTGAGTAACATAATATGGCACTGCTGAGAATTTTAAAAATCGTAAAAAATAATGGTAAACCAGAAGTTATTGATGTCCAAGAGATGGAATGAGATAGTACACAAGAACTAGGGACTTTTACTGAAGCAATGCAATCGGATTTCAAAAAAAAAAAAAAAAATTGGAACTGACCCTTGAAAGCATATGAAAGACAAAATGTGGAAATTTTACTGCTAATTTTTAAATGTTGGGTTTTTAAGAAAAAGTTAATTTAAATTTAGAATAAAGATTCTGAATTCAAATCCCAACATGAGCTGTCAGAGGTGGTGTCAGTTGGAGGTAAACAAGAAACAATTTTAACAAAATTTGGATTTATTTTAACATTTAATAATACAGTTAAACATACGTTACCACAGGAACATCCGATGGGTATAACAACACAATATCTAGTCAGACTAACCATCTCGCAAAACTTCTTAAATTGCAGTATTTAAATATCAGTCTTTTACTTGGTCACGAGTATAAGCACATCAAACTCACGACCGTTGAGAATTAGTCCATGGTATAGCGTGGTTGCACTGGAACGAACACTGGTTCAGTTGAATCCACCAGTCAGCATGTAGACAGTCCAAGAACTTCACTCACAGTCGTACGAATTTCTGATGATTTCACTGGTAACTCGAAGTCAGTAAAACGCAATTATGAAGATAAAATAATATTTTGATGGTTGACATCCTGACTAGAAACCCGTTTAAAACTAATGTAAAAATAAAAGCTCCACTCTTCTAAAAGCAAAACATCTCCAAGTTCTGAAACATTTTTACAAGCACTGGAACGTGACAGGAGGGGAGAGAAGACACTTCAAAATTTTAAAACTTAACCAAGGTCCTTTCGACCACATTCAAAAAAATCTATTGCCAATCCAGTAGCTTCATGGCAAGGAGACTAATTCCATGAGAGGGAGCAACGACCAACAGGTCGATCGAAAATGAAACCAGTCGGAGACGGTGAATCAAGTGAAGTCCGTACGCACTCATCCTCCCTTTATACTTGCCAAAACCTATGACGCGATGGTGACGTCATTTTTAATATCTTCTACTTCAACCTCATTTACATACAGGTTGAGGTTGACCTTCTCTCCACGCAAGTCACGCGTTCCAACAAAGTTGCCACGGTTTGGCAACACCGGCTAGCATCATGGCGATGTTTACAGCCATCACATCCGCCATTAAACTTGGCGCGTGTGGTTTGAATGCCTGAAGAGTACCCTAAGACCTGTTAGCTTACAAGCCGTCCACAGAAAAGAAAGTAGGTACTTAAAATACATTCAAACCCTACTAGTGTGTTGAGAAATTAATAAAATTATGGGTTTCTACCCAACAGTAAAAGCTTCGTAAAGCAAGTATCTATGCATGATACTTCAAGATTTTTTCATTTAAAAAAGAAAAAAATTTCCAAAATTACAAATATTCGCGGAACCGAAATTTTGACTTTTCAAAAATACCAAAAATATGGAATTTCGGCAAAATGCGGGAAAATCACATGAAAACTACGCAGCGAGTAACTACGATTACGAGTGCCGTAAATTGAGCAAAAAAATATTGAAGCTTCGTTGATTTATTTTAAAGCGAAAATTACAAAAAACGGGAGAAAATCGTGTTAAACGGGAGATCGGGAGACAGACGCAAAAAACAGGAGTCTCCCGTTAAAAACAGTGGACTTGGCAAGTATGCAGTACCGAACCTCAAATTTGGCAAGCTCAGCACCAACGCTATGCAGAACACGACCAAACATGGTGGATTTACAGAACCAAAAATGGTGGATTCTCGGAAGCATCGGCGCTGACATGCGTTTTTTAACGACAAATTTGCAATATTTTCTTCACTCATAGACAAATGTTTTTACATTTTTACTATGAATGGCGATCTGGGCCAGCTGGTTCAGCAATCGGAACGCCATTTTATGCATCCGATGAGTAAACTAACGTTCGATTTCTGCCTAGGGGGAAACTAAACATTCGTAATTTTTTTTAGAAAATAAACATTTTAAGGAAAAGTAAGCACTTATAAGGGCCCTTATATTTTATTTTCAAATATAAGCAATTATAAGCACCGCTACGCACCCTGTGGTTGGCTCAGTGTCAGGCTACATTACTAAATCCTGAACACATAGCATTTGGTTTCTCAGTGTTCTGAATAAATAATTGTTGCAACAGAGAATGAAGGTGGTAAGAGTAAAAGACAATGCCTGAGTTAGTGGATAGAAAAATCAAATATAAAATTCAAGTGAGAATGACTCAAAGTAGCACAAACAATTCTTACTATGCACAAAAAATATTACAAAAAAATCTGTAACAATATCAGAAGGAACTTATTAAATTGTTCTAGTATGAGAGTGCTGCACTGGTGTTTCCTCATTCATAAATTAGTTTTGTTGCAATGATTTTGCCAAGAACAAAATTCAATTTTCACTTTGCTTTCTTAATTTTTTGCCCTCTCTCCCAGAAACCTTAATTAAAGTGACATGTGTTTCAGAGGAAGTTAAATTTTAAGTCAGTTCTAAGATTTAAGCAAATATTTTATTAGCACAGCGCATTGTATGCAATTCATTCCGGCGATGTCATTCAAACAGAAATTCTAGAACTTCATTAAAGGTTAAATATAAATATCAGATTGGCAATGATAGCTTTAAATTGATATTTTGCTTTACAGCGATATAACGCCTAGTCCTAATTATGCTGTTAACTATAATACCTATAGATTACAAAAAATTAATATAAAAATACTTTTTAATTGTATGATTTGACAGAACAAAACCTATGATACAATTTTCAGCAATGAGATTATTTATCAACGATACGTTGCAAAATTAATACTCACAGAAAAATGCAATGAAGTTGACTGCTTGACTAAATATGCAACTCTCTGGAACATGAGTACCAGTATCACTAATATATGGAAATTCTGATTTAACATGGTGAAGAGTAACAGCTATACAATAACTAAAGAAAGGTAAACAACAAATTAGAGTCATTCAGCCATAATTTTAATTTGGTTACATGTAAATAAAGCTACGTTATTATTATAATAAAGGTTGGAATTTTATACTTATACAACTAAAAATCCATGTTTAAATATCAAAGTGCACTAGCCATTTAAAAAACAATAATAATAATAAAAAGCGTACTTACGTAATTATAAATGAACATGGAATCAGAACAAAAATGAAGATTGGCAAAAAATGAATGTTTCTCAATACCATCTTTCCTGCAAATAAAGATTGTTGCAAAAAATTACTATAGGTAAAGATATTAAAACAAGATTTATAGTCAATTTCCTAAACAGAATTGAGCAGTTTATAAGTAAGTTCAAAAATAGAACTGAAGGATAATACAATAAAACATAAAATTTCTTAGTAAATAAAGTAAAATTTCTCTGAATAATTTAATTCAATACTAAATCACCTAGAATAAAATATAAGGTCTCTCTAATTAAAGTTAACTTTGAAATGACAGTAAAAGGAAAATAACACGACCAAATGTTATCTAATTCAGTTATACTTAACAGGAAGTCATAAAGTGAAGTTCAAAAACTTTCCACCAGCCGAGAATTGTTTGGAGTGCAACATTATTTAAATTTGTTATGCAACAAAAATGGACACAAAGACGGTTTTTTGAAATATTTAAAATAATTCCCAAAATGTATGTGTCATAAGGCATTCATGTGTGGCTTCCAGCATTTTCTGAAAGCAAGTTAAATTGCATTACTGCTTTCCCAACAGTAGCTGTTAGCAAATACAGAAGAATGTTGCAGACATGTTGGTGTACACATCATTCAATTTAATAGGTTATCCCCATAAGCACCAGGCTTGAGATACCACCGTAACCAGAAGTCGTAGATATCGCGATCTAGTGTCTGAGGCCGTGTTGCAGCGAGAAGAGGAGAGCTGGGCAACAGAGGTGTAGTCCTGGAAAAAATGTTGGGGAGACACTTAAACATACGAAGATAAGCAATTGAAATAAAAAAGTGGGGGACGCTTATGTTAAAATGTAAAACGTTTGGGGGGATGCTTGTATTAAAATAAAACGGTAGGGGGACGCCGTCCCCTCCTTGACTACACCACTGCTGGGCAAAATCCCTGGGGTCCCATACAATAGAAAGAAGTCTCCTTTGACAGCCCAGTTAAAGTTAAACCACGGAATTTTGACATTTGGACACTTCTGCGCGTCGCAGAAAAAACGAATCCATTCCAGTTTTAGGGAAGTTTGCTTTGCAGGTGCGTTTGTTTAATACGCGAATCAGAATGTTTTCTTCTCTGTTTGTTGAAAGCAACTAAATTTATAAACTGGCCTATAGCAGCGGAAGAAATCAAGTATGCTAAACAAACTAGAACGAGAACAAACACGGCTTATTCCTTATACGTGCAGTTCTTCCCTTGAACATGAATGGATTCTTCTTGGCACTCTGTGGGGAAGATCGCTTTGGTTTAAGGTAGAACTGTACTTAACTATACATGAGATGTTGCTTTTGAAAAATTAATACAATTTTTTCCCCTATAAATTTTAATTCTATTTTTGCAAACAGTTGTGGTGCATTTGACCACATGTAAGGCATATTAGCATAAAAAAGAGATTAAATATATACTCATTATTTTAATGCAAAACAAATTTGTTTTGAAGAAATTGACTTTTTTATTGTAATGTAAAAAAAACCGTCGTGATCCTATTTAAGTCATTTTTGTCACAATTATACAGCAATTTAACCAAAACGAGATGTCAAAACAACCTAAATGTAGGAAGTATTTTATAACCTTTAAATTTCCTTTTTATTATTTTACATTTTTACTGAATTTTGAAAGTGAATAACAGTACATTATAATTAAGTAAAGTAATATATCTAAAATTCATATTTAAAATACTTTGCCTTAAATAAATGTCATTGATATTTTGGATTTATGCATTTAGAATGTCAACGCATTTAGGGAGTGTTCAGGAAGATTGCTAATGCATGATTTTTACTGCAATGTGAAGGCACCCTAAATACAAATACACAAAATGTTTTAATACCAAAAAGAAAATTACGATGAACCTATAATGACTGAAGGGGCCGGTGGAGCCCTTCCTAGGTTTTGCTCGTAAAATCTTTCAAAATTACTTGAGCGGATGAGTGCTGCCATGTGCCCAATGCATCTTCTCTAATCCATATACAGAAGCTGAGTGCATAATAGTGTACTATGGCATTTTCTTTACACCTAAGAAAGTAGAAAATATTTCTTTTTTAAACACCAAGTGCCATTGTCCGACTGAACAGTTATCACATCTGTTTAGTATTTTGAATTCAAACCAGATGTAAAAAATAACGGTCAAGGTAAGACTAGACTGAAAGACACTTTATGTTTCATCTGTATTAGAAAAAACGAAGGACTTGTCTGTTTCGGTTGCAAAATACCTAAGAGGCCACACTGGCTCCTTCAGTTGTTCTAGGTTTACAGTTCAATATTTATGCCCTTATATAGATAATACAAAATTATTAAATAATGATTATATTAGGTAAAATCTGAAAGCTTCAATGTGTTCAATGAATTCTGGTTGGAATCACTGAACAATAAACATTGAGAGGGGCCACACAGACCCCTTAGTGTTAATTCAATGACTGGATTTGCGTGCTAAAATGAGAATATTTAATTACCAGGGGCACTAGAATTTTTTCCTGAAGGGGGGGATGCTGGTCAGGGTTCGTGATTTTTTTGATTTTTTAAAAAAAATTTTTAAAAATCGGATTTTTTTTAAATTTAAATCAGATTTTTTTTATTTAAATCGGATTATTTTTAATTTTTTTAAAAAGACCTTAAGTATTTTAGATATTTATTATGTTACATTCATATAAACAATATGGCATGTTAATCAATATGCAAAAACACACTTTAAACTATTTTCACAGCAATCAAAAAAATTTATAACTATAATGATAAACAAATTTTAATGCGAATGCATGACTCAAGTGAAACTTAACCCTGCCAGGAATAATAGTACTCAGAAGTACAGAGAAAATGAACAAATTAATCTGAATTATTTTGCTGTTGAAAGCTGAAAAAAAGTAAAAATTGTGTGTACTTAATTTTTACATTGGGTGTACTTTAATCCTTTTTTTATTTTATAAATGAAAAAGCCTGAAATATTTTTATCCATTTAGTAAAATCATATGCTCACACCATTACAAAAAACGGGAACTTTTTGCTTTAATCTAATTTCTTTATTGAAAACTTCTATGATAAAAATTTTAGAAGGGAAAACCTCAAGTGAAAAGGGGACATGGATGAAACTTTAAGCATACATATTCTAAATTCGATCAATTGTTGTTTTAAACACCATCATTCTGAATTATTTATTATGTGCCATTTATTAAATTGATCTAAAATACTATTTTTAAGATAAAAAACACAGAATGGTTCATGGTTATTATGAATTCTAATTTGAATGATTGGATGAATGATGCTTTGTTGTTAATATGCTTGGAGAATAAGAGTAATATTGCAAAATTGAAAAAATAGTAATTAGTTCTAAACTTATGAAATATGTTATACACACAGATGGATGGACCTAGGAAGTTTTGTTTCAAACAGTGGTTGTCTTGTAATTGCAACATATTTCATTTTTACACTTTCTAACATCGTAAAACCAATGATTTTTTTTGAAAAAAAATCACTTGATTTAAATCAATGATTTTTTTTAAAAAATCGCTTGATTTAAATCAAGCTGATTTAAATCAACGAACCCTGATGCTGGTCCTTACATACATATTACAAACTAGGATTGGCAACATTGCTTAAAGCAAAGGCAAATAAAAGGTTCTGGGGAGGGAGGTTGACTACCCCTATGTTCATTACAAACTTGACAATTTAATATTAGCAAAGTTATATTTTGAAATTTATTGCACTTCAGAATGCAATTTTAAAAAATTACGTCTAATGCACCACCTAAATGATAAATATAACTTTATTTGTGGTGAGACGTATATTATTATTTACAAATTGACATGCCATAAATACATTTACCAAATTATGTATCTTCATATCTTATTACTTTACCTTACAATATCAATCAATCACATTAACTTTTCCTATAATAAATAAATCGTTTTTAATTAATCAAGAACTATGAAAATTCATCACAGATCCTTAAAAGATGGAATTAAGAAGTACTATAAAGCTCACATGGTTTCATATCAAACGACTGCATTACACTGCAATCTTTCCATGTAATCTATAACAACAGATTTTCATTTTCATTTTATGAAAAAAAAAAGATAATAAAAACAAAAATTACGTCACTGAGTAATTACTTGTCAATTGTTCGACTTAGATATCAGGTATGCTCGTCACTCTGATTTGTAAAACTGATAATTTCCCATCTCTATTCAGAACTCAACAGAGCTACATCATCGTATGCTTGTCAGTTGTCAAAACAAAGAAAATTGTCAGTTTACAGCAGATTCAAAATGTTATTACAGGCAAAAATTGGACAGTTTAAAAATAGATATCATTTATCCTATGCGAAAGCCCGTAGTTGCGAAAAAAAAAATGAAAAGAGAAGCTAAATAACCGCACGTCAAATTGTAAAACTACTTTTTGTTTTCAGTTAATTTTTTCTGCTCCATGTTTCGTATTCGTGGATCATGCTGCGAGGTTTGGACAAAGAGATTAAAAATATTTTGATGATCTATGAAATATTTTAATGCACACAAACAGAAAAACTATCTAAATAATACAAAATATTACAATGGTTTAAATTTTATTTATTTCTGCGAAAATAAAAAAAAAAAAAAAAATTACAAAGTTGAGTTTGTTAAATGCATTGTATTTCTTTATTTACGTTCAACTTCAATTTATTTACATATTTTTATATATTTAAGCATAAGGTTAAATTATAATTTAATTTTTTTAGTGGGGAAAAAAATAATTCATGTGACGATAGTCACATGATTAAAATATTATATTTTAGATTAAAGTATTCCAACCTGTGTAAACTTTTCTTATCAATAGGTGGTTTCGTTTTTGACATAAGAGTGTGATGTTTATTTCGTTCATAGTAAATTTTATAATTTTTTGATTTAAAATAACAATGAATTATGAGTGCTATATAATTGTTGTGAAATATTTATTTTCCGTGCTAGAACCACTCTGTCCGATTCCGTCACTTCGGAAATCTTCATTAAAATTTTAAAATAACAGGTTCGTTGCATTGCACAGGAATTTAAATTGAATGGACAATTATGGTTTCATATATTCAACTTATAGAATGCTATTATATATTATATTTGCATATAAATTAATCACATAATACGAATTTTGAAATCATTTTTTGTTTTTCATTTTAAAATTTTTTTTCGTAATGAATTGTGTGATAACATATTCTGTTATTTCACATTACTATTACTGTATTTATCACTACCAATTTCGAGGAAGAGTCTAATTTTGCTGTCCCTCTCAACCTCAACTATTATAGTCAACTCAACTGTTGTCTTGAATAAACAGAAAATTTTCCTATAACGAGTAAAATGTTTAGCTGCAAAAAATAGCTGTTATTTCTTTTTTTTTTTTTTAATTCCAAAATTTAAATTTTTTGCGAACTCGATAATAAATTTTCCAAAATTATGTTTATACTCTAATATTAAATATTATATGAATAAAAGCAGCTGCTTTATTCTACTAACTAAAACAGCTACGAGATGCTTCATATAAAAAAAATATTAATCTACTGGTGCAAAAGACCTGAAAATGTAATGCTAGGAAAGTGAAGACATTTATAAAAATTTGCAGGGAATGTAACATTATTTTCATTAAATAATGAAAATTATTTTAATTGATTCTACTTGTTGATTCATTTTCTAGCAAGTAGTAAATTGTCACATCAGGGATGAAAAAGAAGACTTAATTTCTTGAAGTTTAACTGGCAAGTACTTTTCCGTTTCCAGGGGCTCTTAAGAATTTGTTGAACTGATGCCTTATCATAGGCCTTGTTTTGTGTTTGGAGTTTAATTTGGCCACTGTCAATGATTAAATTCTTTTTGCCAAATCAAACTACAATTACAAAATAATGCTAGTTAAGCATCATAGCATCAATAGTGTCACTGCTTGGCCAATTTCTTACAGCCTCCCAAATGGAAAAATATCGAGAGACCAAAAGTGCAAACTGGGGTTGTGCTAGAAAAATGTTAGGTCCATTCACAGACCCTTCACAAAATTTTGATTCTCCATGTAAATGACTTTTTTCAAAATATTTTATTAAATAAATCACTAAAGCAGTTTAAAATAATTCTGTCCTTTAAAAAGTTACGTTCCCAGTAAAAAATCAAATACTTTTTACAAAATTATTTGATTCTTCACAAAAATGATTTTAAAACACACAAAAATCGAACCCTGTGAAAAATACAGATTGACTCTGGGCATAGGAATCATGTCAAAGTTAGAAAAATGTCTTGAATTTTGTAACCTAATATAATTTGTGCTGCAAATGAATTCACTAATTGATGTAGATAATCTGAAGAAAATATTTACATTTAAAAAAAACATATTTAATCCCAGTGACTTTCTTCTCCCAAAGAGTAAAAAATATTCACATGTACTTACTAAACTGGCATTTCTTCAATTGAAGGTTGCGATACTCTCATGAATTATCTATTTAGTTTTAAGTTATTTCTAAATTATTTTTTCTTCTCTCAAGTGAAACATCTCTGCAGTAAAGCAAACTGATTTGATATGACCACCAAGTACATATAGATATAATTGCACAGAAAGAATGTTCATGAAAAATATACCGACATTTCCAATTTTTTAACATATATTCTTTTCGAATAAATTCTATACACATTGTGTTTTTTATTTAAATGCAGTGTGAAATTTTGATCTTCTCTGATCAATCGGCTCTTCTCTAACCTGGTTTATGTAAAGCGGCTCTACATCAATAAAACCACTACTTAAATTTGGATCTTATGCTGCAAAAGTGTTACTTATTTTGGTTTTTTTTTTTCTAGATGTAAATAATGGAAAATACAATGACTGATGCCGAGCAAAATCTAACTCAGAAAGGTGAGTTTGTGCACATGTTATAATGATTCTACATTTACCAAATTGAATACGGAATAATGAGTGAGCTCTGTCATAAGCAAATTCATTTTTAGCAACTAATAAGCATTTTATCGCTAGCTACACATTTCCCCATCTTTTGGGCAATTTGTGAATACCAAGCCAAAAAAATAATTGATCTTTTGAGGCCAGCCAGTCATCGAGCCAAGATTTGATGTTTTCGTAAGAAGTGAAGCGCTGGTCAGCCAATGCGTGTCCCAATGATGCAAATAAGTGGTAATAGGAAGGAGCCAAGTCTGGCGAATAAGCCGCATGCGCTAAGGGCTCCCAGCCCAGCGCCTTAGAGTTATACTTGGTCGGTTTAGCATGGTGGCTCAGTGCGTTGCCATCAAGGAAAATCACTTTGTGCTGCCGTTTCTTGTATTGCTTGCATTTTACGAGTATAGCATCATTCAAATCAAGTAATTGTTGCTTGTAGCGATCATTATTAACGGTTTCGCTAGGTTTGAGAAGCTCATAATAGAGTGGCCCCTCCTGATGCCAGAAAATATACAGCATTGTCTTGTGGCCGAAGCGATTTGGCCTTGCAGTCAATTTGGACGGCTGTCCGGGGTCAACATATGATCAATTACACTTGGGATTCTCAAAATAAATCCATTTTTCATCACCAGTCAATACGATTTAAATATGACTTGCGTTTGTAGCTGGCAAGCTACCTTTCGCACATGATTTTTCGGGTTTCCTCCTGACGGTCCGTTAGCTCGTGATGCACCCATTTACCGACCTTTATTATCTTGCCCATTTGCTTTAACCCACTGGCGTTTTGGGCTGTGACGTCACGCCATGATAAATCTTTCTCAAAATGGTTGAAGCCATGATATTACGATGGGCTTTTTCCACGTCAAGATGGTCTGGAGCGTATATTTGCGATATTCCTTCCCCTTCTCCCAAACAGGTTCCCTGGTGCATCGGAGGCGTTGTTTTTCCGCACATTCCTCAGGCTGTGATATCACGACCAAAGCCGTCAGTGGGTTAAAACGACGGGAAACTCTCTGGTCAACATTCAATTGTTCTGCAAGATGCTCTTGCATTTGGCCGTCATCTTCATCGAGTAATGCTTGCAATTCAGCATCTTCAAATTTTTTTGCTGGTCTGCCACGCTCCTTGTTTATCACATCGAAATCACCATTTTGAAACTTTTCAAACCACCTGTAGCACTGCGCACGGCTCAGAGCATTGCCACCGTATGCTTCTACAAGCATTTGATGCGATTCCGCAGCATTTTTCTTCAGATAAAAAATTAATGCTGTCCGCAAATTGTGGTTGGAAGGCATAAAATTCTACATTTTCAACGCAGTAAAAAAACAGGGTTGTTCGGTTTAAACCATGGTTTAAACCAAATGGTTTTTTTAAAAAAACCACTTGGTTTAAACCAAATCTTTTTTCATTAATTTTGCACATCATTAAAAATTGCAAAATCCCATTTATGCAGAAATTACAAGCACAGCACTGGATAATTAATGAATTTGAAAATTAACAAACTTTTTTTTAATCAGTACAAATTTTTCTCATTTTGTATCTACAGACTATCTATGTCGGACTATTTGGGTTTTTCTAAAATTAGCTCTGAAGAAGCTAATTTGCAAAAAACTCTTCTCAGTCATCATAAAAATTAAAATGATATTGCAATTGTAATTCCTGGAGTTAAAGAATATATATTAGAAATAATAAAATTACTTCATAATAACCAATTTGCAAATGTATGTTACAGATAACAATATTTAAGAAACCAAATCTTTTTTCATTTATTTTTCGCATTATAAAAAATTGCAAAATCCAATTTGTGCAAAAATTGCAAGCACAGCATTAGATAATCATGAATTACTGAATTTGTAAAGTAACAAACTTTTTTTTAATCAGTGCAAATTTTTCTTTTTTTTTCCTAAATTATTCTCTTCTTTTTAAAAATATATTTATTCTTTAATCAGGAAAAATTGTATTTAAAAATAAATAAATAATAGTGATAATTTCTAAGCCAATGTTGCTGATTTGTATAAGTGTTATGGTGTAATCATTTGTTGATATTACTGATACTGTAAATCAACACACATTATTTTTAATGTATCTTTCATTTTTGCTTATTTTTTATTAATTTAGTAAAATATGCTTTTGTTACATCAATATAAAGTTTGCCTAAACCTCTGTGTAAGTTAACTATTCTAGAAAACTACTATGAGCCTCACTCTTTTGTTCTTTAAATAACTTTCTTCTTTTTCTTCTATAATTGATCTAGTCATTTCCAAAAATTATGTATTTTTAGGGAATCTTTACAGTCAAATAAGTAAATTAACACATTAATCTTTAAGTGCTTTAATTTTAAAATTGTATAGGATACATTGTAAGTCATTCCGACTAAATTTATCTAATGGTATTTTAGATAATTGTTAAAAATTGTTAGCTAATTACAAATTTTATAGTAACATTAATACATGATGTTATATTTTAATTAGTCACAAATGAATAAACACATAGCGTAAGAAATGACAAAAAAATAATAAAATCTCCACCCAGTATAAGTTGACGACTAAAGTGCTGCCCACCTATATCAGGTAATTAAAATTTAAGGTTTTAACTTATAGTTACTTAATTATCAATAAATTAACTGTCAATAACATTTATTTACAATTAAGGATCTAAAATCTCCATGATTTTCTAAAAGTCAAATTGTTTTTCCTTCAAATGCTATTTAAACCAAAAAAACCGGGTTTTTTGGTTTTTTTTCAAAAAAAACTAGGTTTTTTCCAACCCTGAAAAAAACACAATGCATGTTGAAACTTGTCCAAATGTAAGCTGAACACGAGTATCAAAGGTCAAACTATAAAATAATTACGTGTCACGGTTTCGTGATGTTTGCATATCATGCGTGGTGACATCTGTTAGCAATCGTCTCATTTGATATGCATACACCTGGTAAAATCAATGGATGTTTTATAAAAAATGAGTAGATTTTGAACAGTTAAAAGTTAAAATTTTATTACAGTAATTGCAAAAGAATACATTAGCATGTAGTTTTAATAAATACAAATAATTTGGAAAAAAAACTACTTTTTTAAAGCATTGTTTTTAGGTTTGACCAGGGCTGCAAAAAAGCCGGCTTTTTTAAGAAAAGGCTAGACCGGCCGGCTTTTATTAAAAAAGACCGGTCTTTTTTTAAAAAGGCCGGTCTTTATTGGCCTTTTTCAATTAGACATAATACTATTTACTATTTGCACCTATACTATGTCAATTTATGTTGCTACTGTTAATTCATATAAAATACTGCTCAAATCTTTTTTTTAATGGAGTTTATTTAAAATTAGATTCAAAATTATTTTGTTACACAACCTGAATGCATTTTACAATACTGATTACCATTTTCGTGTTTGTGTGCAAATTTAATGAGGCTTTCTCATTGAGCACTTGCCTAGTATTATAGCTATACAGAATCTATTTTTTTCAATACAAAAGAAGAAGGAACTTAAGTTCAGGTTGGGAGAGGAATCAAATTCTTTTATAGTAGACCACAATACCTTATCTTATTACATTGAGAAGCTATCCTATTACAGATTCAAGTACATACTTGTCACTTAAAATTGATATTTTAATATCAAGAATTGAATTACTTTGAAATAATTCAGAATACTGAAACCTGCAATAAAGAACTATGCTCATTAATTTTTTGCTATCATATATTTTACACTACAAACAAAAAAGTCTTTTGCTCAAAGCGAGGAGAGTTGGAAAGACGGTGATTTAAAATATCTTCTTTCCTTTAACAAAATACTTACATAATCCTAATTAACTAAACTAGTGTTTACCAACAGCACTACTCATGACAAAAATAAGTTGTCTGTGGGGAGTAGTTGGCTCACTTTTATATAAGGAATTTTTTTACGTACATAACGTTAAAGCTTTTTTAAGATGAATGTCATTCTAGTACAATTTAACGTTGACCAGCTGGTCTGCTTCAAGATGGGTATCTTTTTATTTTATGCAAATAGTTTTTATATTTATTTGGATCAGAGAACTAGTTATGGTTCTGAAAAAAGGAACAAAAAATAAAAGTGCTTTAAATTCTACAAAAATTATTAGTTAAAGACTAAGGCAAATGATTGGTAATTTTTTGTTCAGTGCTATAGTACTTGACAGAGTAGTGTTAAGTGAACTTTTGAATTCTTAGTAAAAATCTTTGAAAATAAATTGTTCAAATTACATTGAATCTAAATAAATTTCTAATACGGAGCACTTTCTCTTTGCTACTTCTGTAATGTATCATTCTATTAAATAATTTTCATTATTTCAAATATTTTGCTATTGCAGTAATAATTTAATTGTATAAATGGTATAATTTTTTATTTAATACTTTTTGTACCTTTACTTTGCTTTTAAGTAGATATTTTAAAAATTTATATATATATATATATTACTAGCATAATTGCCTTTAACAGATTGATTAAAAATTACTAGCGATGCAATTTCTAATATTTATCTCAATATTTTGAGTAGTTAGCGGAAGAGGGGCAGAGGAATTTTAGAATGTTGTGTTAGAAAACACGAATTCTCTTCATAAGCTTCACTTCAATTAACGCTGATTTCATGTCTGGTCACCGCGATCGCTCTATGATAGTTAGCTCCATACCACACGATCAGCGAACGCGAGTACAATGACGATCTACTGTCGTTCAAAGAGCGCCAGAAACACTTTTGATCAACAGGTAGACGAAAACGTCACAGGATGATTTCGGGATCTAGAAACCACACCTGTCGTCCACGGTCGTGAGTGGCAGAAACAGCGTCTATAAATGGGCATTTGTCCACAGCCCTTTTAAACGTCAAAATTCTCTGCATTTAGGAAAAACATTTTTTTTTTTTACATTTTAGTTTTTTTATAAGTGTTACAGCTTATAAATGCTACTACAATTATTGTACAAGATTCCTTTCATTAATCAAAGTATAATTGGGTAAACTAAATTAAGTGTTCATTTCATTTTCCTTAATTTCTATTGGTGTTGACCATCAAACAAGTAAAATTTTAAGATTATTTCCAGTAATAGGTGCTATTGCTACAGCATCCAAATAATTACGAGTAATTGATTAAGTATTAAAAGATAGCTGCTGAATATGGCTTTGACCACAATTATTTTGTGTATTTTTTTGTACTTGAGCTATTTTAGGTCATGTTCATATCATTATCACACCATAAAGATCATAAAGGACTAGTTTGCATCTACAAACAATCGAAAAGAAATTAATTTTTAAAATAAAATAATACAATCGAAATGTTTGTACAGAGCTATTGATGACTGCAATGTGATTTTTAAAATTGCTTCCAGATAATTGTCCTAAAATAAAAATGAAATGTAATAACAACTGAACAATACTGTAAACTGGAAAGCACTGTTTCTAAACTTTTATTGTTGCAACCCCCTTAGAAGCCAAAAAAAAAAAAGGTCAAAACACAACAACTTAATTTATTTGCAAGTAAAATTGAATTTTATAAAAATTTAAAAGTTTGTTTTATTTGTTATTTATAGATGAACATGTCATACAGTCCACCCCGACCCACTTTCTTTAACTGGCTCATCCTTAATGATAAATTTTGTAGAGAAAACCCTGTTGCAGATGAAGAGGAAATCTTAGAGATCGATAAATCAGAGGAATCTGAATTACATTATTCTTCTGAGGGTAGTTGTAATAGTGACCGTGAAAATGAACGAAGAAACTGAAGAAACAAAACATGCAATTTCAGTCTATTTTCTAATTCTTTTTCATTAAATTATGCCTAATATATGTTAACCATTGTGCCTAATATATGTTAACCATTGTGCCTAATATGTGTTAACCATTAGCCTATTTACAATGCAATTCCAAAATAAAAATAGTATGTATCAGTAGAATGTACTGTTCAAATTATTTTTCCCAAAAACAAAACAATAAAAAGTCATCTAAATTTGTAGCCTTCAATCGTAATAACAATTGCTTCTAATAAAGAAGTTGCATAAATTCTGCTACGTGAAACACATTTGAAATATTTTGAAATATCAAAAAGATGTTTGTTTAATGGTTTACCAATAATCAGCATTGCTAAAAAATAAATCCATAAACGCCCAGGCATTTATGAATTTTGGGCAGTTAAAGTGGGCATTTGCCCCAACTTATAAACACCTGGGCATTTTACAACACTAGTCCTTCCCGAGAAAATTTTCGAGAATTATGTGTCTAGAAACCGTATTTTGCTCCATTTTTGTGCCTAAAAAGTGGCTTGCATTGGTTAATATGTCAATTTATATGAATAAGTAATCATTGGACAACAGGGGTGATTCTGATCCAAAATTATCCGACATTTCCGAAAACTTTCAAGGGCCTAATCCGAAAATTTTTCACTTTATTAATCATTAAATTTCTTTGACGAATAATATCCGTACTTTTCTTTCTTCCTTTAGACAAGCAAAATATTTTGTACTACTTTAAAGAACTTTCAAGACGGTGTAATAACATTTCCGGGGAAAAGAAAGAGAAATTTGGTATTAATATTAGACCTTTCATTTAATTATCAATGAAAACTTTTTTCAGCTTATATGTAAATATATATACGTATGTGTGTAATGGGGAGGGGGAGGCTAGGTTCGTGATCTTTATTTTAAACTAATTATGCATACTTTGCCAAAAATTTTGTGTGAAGTTCCGAAAATTTCTTTTCTTTCAGAATCACCCATGAGACAACATTATGATTGTAAGCTGTCTCATTTTCATGAAAATTCAAATGTTGTAGCTTGGAATCTTGTCAAATCTTTTTTGAATGAAAAAAATGGTTGCTTATTTATAGCTTCCAAACTTTATACAGTTGAACTTGTCTATCTCGAATATCCCAGGAAGGACAAATAATTGAGATAAAGAGGTTTTGAGATGCAGAGGTTTTGATAAAACTATTAAAATTTGCAATTAAAACAGACTATATGTTGCAGGTTAACTTACAACGGTGGTCAACTTTACAGGTTTTACTGTATTAACACGTTATAATACTCTACTTAACAGGCCTTTCAGCAAATTATTAAAGAAATAATTATTATGCAGGTTGAGTTTTCACAAAAGCATATTTTACTAAATCAATAAAAAATAAGCAAAAATAAAAGATACATTAAAATTATTGTGTTGATTTACAGTATCAGTAATATCAACAAATGATTACACCATAACACTTATACAAATTGGCTTAGAAATTATCACTATTGTTTTTATTTTTCTTTAAATACAATTTTTCCTGATTAAAGAATAAATATATTTTTAAAAAGAAGAGAATAATTTAGGAAAAAAAGAAATTTGCACTGATTAAAAAAAACGTTTGTTACTTTACAAATTCAGTAATTCACGATTTATCTAATGCTGTGCTTGCAATTTCTGCACAAATTGGATTTTACAAATTTTTATAATGTGAAAAATAAATGAAAAAAGATTTGGTTTCTTAAAAAAATTGTTATCTGTAACATACATTTGCAAATGGGTTATTATGAAGTTATTTTATTATTTCTAATATATATTCTTTAACACCAGTAATTGCAATTGCAATATCAGTTTAATTTTTATAATGACTGAGAAGAGTTTTTCTCAAATTAGCTTTTTCAGAGCTAATTTTAGAAAAACCCAAATAGTCTGACATAGGTAGTCTGTAGATAGGAGATGAGAAAAATTTGCACTGATTAAAAAAAAAAGTTTGTTAATTTTCAAATTCATTAATTATCCAGTGCTGTGCTTGTAATTTCTGCATAAATTGGATTTTGCAATTTTTTATGATATGCAAAATTAATGAAAAAAGATTTGGTTTAAACCAAGTGGTTTTTTAAAAAAACCATTTTGTTTAAACCTTGGTTAAACCATGGTTTAAACCAACATGGTTTAAACCAAACAACCCTGTGATTTACTAATTTAATTGTTTCCATGGAAAAGTAAATGTTACTTCTTATGGTTGACATACTTGTGTTGCTTCTATAAATATTTATGAAGTTGTAAAAACTGATAATATATGTTTTTTTTAATGGAGTCCCTATTCTGTTCTGAAATTGTTTTGTATAATTATTTTCTCTTAAGGTTCTGCTTTTATTTCTATTATTAGATATTAAGAAAAGACTTGTCAAAGCCCTTTTTAGTTACACTCCTGTAAATTCTGACGAGCTTTCTTTGAAAATAAATGATGTGTTAGAAGTGATTGAGGAAACGGAAGAAGGATGGTGGAAAGGGATACTTGATGGAAATGTGGGAATGTTTCCATCAAATTTTGTTATTGAATTGGATGAAGTACCTGAAGAGTTTAACAATCATCTTACAAATGAATTGAGTCCTTTAAAAAATTGTACAAAAAAGAATGTAATTCAACAGGACAAAATTCAAGGTAAGCTTTTGCTTCACATTTTAAATTTGCTTACTGTTTCTAAAGTTAGCTTCCAAGACTGTATTTAGTCCAGTCAACAGGTATAGAAAAGAGGGCTTGCCTTGCAAAAGGTGGGGTAGAAGATTTAAAAAAAAAAAAAAAAAAAGTATATATTGGTGCCAACATGAAAAAACTGATTTATCCAACATGAAAGGCCCCGGAAAAAATTTTGGCGGCCGACAAAACACCAAAATTTGGCACTTTTTGTCCTTTTTTCAATATATCTCAGAAATGATTGAATTTAGAGAAAACTTTCCATTGAAAAATTTATAGAGAATAAAATTTCCTATAACTTTCATCCCTACAATTTTTTTGTAGCACGAATAGCAAATCTGTTACAGCTTCTTAAAGTTCGGCATTTTTTTCTAACTTATAAAAGCAATTTAAAGAGACAGGTGCCTAAAGCTTATTGAAGAATGGAGTAAAAGAAAAGGCAAGTAGCCACTTGTCTGACCTTGAGAAACGATGCCTGCTTCGTAGCAGATAGAGAGGAAGGAAACTAATCCCCCACCTAGTGGTGTAGCCAAGGGGGACTTGGTCCCCCTAACTTTTTTTTTTGACACAACTGTCCCCCCACTTGGTTTGGATTTTAACAGAAGTGTACCCCCATTTTTCGATGTTCGTATATATAAGCGACCCCCCCCCCCCCCACCTTTTTCTCCAGGACTTCACCACTGCCCCCCTCCCCTTTCAAAACAAATATCTCTCCATTCCTCTCCTCTCATCCTGTCACCAAATACGTTGTGTTGACTCAATTCAACAACTGTAAGTTAGTCGGCTCAATTTGAGCGAGACGTTGTGCTTCAAATATTGTGTTCGGCATTACAATTTCATATTTAAAGAGGAGTGTGCTTGTGAATAAACCAAAGGGTTTGTTTTATTTGTGAACTCAGTTTGAAGGAGCAGGGCTGGTACTTTTCCGGCCGTAGGCCGAAACTCTGGATATTTTAAGGCTTTTAAGTCCGGAATTCCGGATTTCTAACTTTTTTTTAGCGCTATCCTTATGTTTTTTGAAAATTTTGTGAAATATGTTAAGTTAATTTGCAAAATGTGATGAAAAATTTTTCATAGGTTTTATCTGTATTTTGTTTGGAACTGTAAGATGGAAGTTATGCAGTTAACAGTGCATTCAGAATGTTTGTCAAAGATTAATAGATATGTGAATACATAAAAATTTATTCAATTCTTACAAAAGATGTACCTGCATTTTTATGTGACAAATGACGATTCAGAATATAACTTTTCTTTACAAATAGTAATAATACCGTATATATACATATAATAGCTTAAAACCTTGCTTCAACATTAAAGATTCCGCAAATTAGTTTCAGGATTTCTTGGGGAGGGCCAGTACCACCCCTGAAGGAGGGTGAAGCAAAAATTCTAAAGGAGAAAGGGATACAAAATCTTTTAAAATGTAGTGCGAAACTTCAAATGAAAAACATCAGCGTTTTTTTTTGAAGGACTTAAAACAAGTGACTATTCACAATGTTTGTTACAAACGATATATTAATGAGCGAATGATTGCAGCTTATGTGAGACGTTGTACAGCTGCTGATGCCGGTCAAAGCAGTGTAGCTCCATCTCCTCAATTGAGAACTGAAGGTTTCTGTGTTAAAGACCAATGTTTTTTTTGTGTGGGGAGGGAATACCTGAAGATTTTTTTAAAAAAGCAAGAACAACTTCCTGAGTATGAAAGAAATTTGATACATCAAGTTATGAAATTGGGTATGAGAGATACAATGGTAAATACTTCTGAAAGTCGTGGAGATGAGTGGGGAAAAAATATTCTTGATCAAATTGAAAATGTAAAAGACTTAGTTGCTGTAGATGCCTGATGTCACAGGTTTTGAATTGTGAAAATGTGGGCCGAAATTTCATCTTTGGAAGATGCTGCAGAAGTTGACTTCTTCCAAGGGGTTATGGAATCACCACAACACAGAGAGGAACAGCTTGAAGACGAATGCTTCCTTCTTACTCCGTGAACCTGAAGAAGCCTTCTAAGCGACTTCAAAAAAGATAAAAATGATTTTATGTGTTAATGTAATTTTTATTAATTTGTTTGAAGGCTTAATTTCCCTGTAATTTACATATATACAATATACATGTTAATTCATCATCAATATTAATACTTGAGGGATTATTGTTAAGTAATTAGTTGAATTGCAATATTTATTCATCGATAGTTAGTTTTTGTTTTCATTTACATTTATACTCAAATATCTCTCTTTTTTTTTTTTTTTTGTCAGTAAAACGTCAGAGTAGAATGTATCAATTATATGCTGTAAATGAATTATGTGCATCATTCCAGGTACACAATATTGTATATCATCTGTTGTTGTGCATACTCCATCTGTTATTGGAGTCTGACGACAAGCTAAAACTGTCTGTACGTGGCCGCGGGGGGGGGGGGGGGGGGGGATAGAAGGGAAGGTGTCGCAAGAAAATAAAAAATTGATAAACTATCAGAAAATAAAGATTCTAGTAAAATTTTAGCATTTCATATGCGTTATTTATAAGGAGTTGATGCTTTTCTTTTCAAAGTTGAGAAAAATTGTCTATTTTGAAACGGATGTAGCCAACTTAATATTTGTACTACAAGAAGTTGTACTAATAAAAGTTGTAGGAAATTTTTTCCTCTATAAATTTTATATTGGAAAATTCTCTCTAAATGCAACCATTTCTGAGATATATCTAAAAAAACGACAAAAATTGCTGAATTTTGGTGGTTTCTTGGCCGCCGTCAAAAAATTTTCCTGAGGTCTTTCATGTTGGATAAATCAGTTTTTTCATGTTGGCACCAATATATGCTAGTTTAAAAAAAAAGCTTCTATCCCACCTTTTGCAAGGTAAAATGTATTTAAGGATTGGACTAATTGGCAATGGCTTCTTTCTTTTAACTCACTGTTAGATTATGTCTCTTTAAAACAGTTATATTTTTGAATTATGTAGGAATTTCAGGAATGTATATATATGTGTAGTATATGTATGTATAATGGGGCTGCGGGGTGCATATTGGTCGTGAATTTTTGCAGACCTAACGTAGGGGTCCCTTGGCTTGGGGAATGGCATCCATTCTTGTAAGTAGCACTACTATTGGTGGATGCCATTACCACTTAAAAGTTCTGACATGACATCCGGTTTCTTCGCCAGAGGCCAGAGGGAGGCACCTGAGCTGAAAATGAACGCCATGGTTCTGTTTGAATTAAAAGCTACTTTTTTCGTAAGCCACAAATATTTTTTTAAAGTATTTTCGTTCTCAACAAGTCCAGGATACTTTAATCATTCACAGCTTAAAATTACGTTATAAAATATGACAACATGGAAATTGTTAGACTTTAACTGATTCAAAAATAAATAAACAAATAATGGTATTTATAAATTTATTATTTTCATTGTAATTTCAAGGATTTTTAATTCTGAAAGTATATTTTTGTGTTGATAATATTTCATTAATAAATCATTAACAGATTACTTGCTTTTTACATGTCTTTGGGGAAATATGTAAGAAAATTTAAAACGGTAATGTTGGACATATGTGAATCGTAAAAAAATGAATTGAAAAAAAAAATGGAATGGTTTTGATCAGTGGTTTTCTGTATATGAAACTCAAGTTGTGTAAAATTAGAAAAAATATACTCAGAAAAAGAAATCATTGTACTTATATTAAAAAATATATTTCCCCATGAAGGCATTTATTAAATTAAGGGCAAACATGGAAAAATTTCTCAGAGGCCAAATTCAGCTCCAGATAGGAAAACTTGACATATGTCACTGCCTCTTGCAAACCCTCTTAACTCCCTAACTTCAAGTAATTTAGTACTATGCTTGAGAAATATTTCATTTTCATGAGATGGGTGAAATAAGTATTATTTTGTAGAAAAATAACAATGCCACTATCGAACATTTTTTAAACTGATGTTTGGTTTTGAAAAGTATTTCAATCTTTCAGTAAATGACATAAAATCATAACGAAGGGTTTCTTTTGGAAATATAAGCAATAAGTACCATTTTAGTTCAACAGTCAACACGCTAATTGCATTCTTCTTTTTTCAGATAATGCAACAGAGAGCTTAAATCATTCACCATCTAATAAATCTGAATCAAAGCAAGGAGCAATAAGTTCTGCCAGTGACGAAAAAGCTGAAGAATCACCCGCTCCTAAACGTCCTCCAGATCCTGACAAAAAAGTATTGTTACTTTTTAGAACTTTAGAGATTTTAGAAATCTGCTACGCTAAGATTATTTTAATATGAATATTATCATGGAGAAAAAGAAAAGATAATAAACATTTTATTATATTATTAGTTACCACAAGCAGTAAAACCTGAAATTAATTCAAAGAAAAGTTCTTTTTTTTTCCTGCTAAGTTGTTAGGTTTTGGTTTTTATAGTTACAAACTATAAATAATTGAACTTGTTTCTCCATGACTGAAACTGTTGATAAATATATTCAAAAAGTAAAAAATTTCATTTTCATTTCTAGAAATGATAGTTGCTTTTTATCTGATACTAAACTGCACATGTTAACAGTTTTCAATAATGAAATAAAACTCTAAATTTAAAATAGTTAAATTAAGAGACTTTTTAAAATTTAACGACAAGAGCAAAAAATTTTGTTGAAAGTAAGTTTAGTTTTGCTTCATTTCCTCCTTAGAATTTTAACACTTACCACTCATTTAGATAAGAATTTCAATTACCTGTTTGTTCTTAGTTACTTCAGTTTCGTGTAAATGTGTATTGGCAATAATAAATCTTCACAAAAAATTATTTTTGTAGTGTAAAGAACTTAAAACATCAATCCACTGAGAATAATTGTCCTTAACTACCACTCTTTGTTTCTTCCCAATCAGCCAATTTTCAGCCCAAATTAAAGTTTTTCCCCCAATTCCAACATAAGCAAGTTTGCTAAGAAGAGCTTCATGTACCATAATTATCGGTAAATAGCCTGCAGTATTGTATAGTCCGCAGGAAGAAAAATTCATTCAAAAAACCCGCACCCAGAACAAAAACAATTACATAATCAAATCACTCTGTATGGTACACTGTTTGTAAGGAAACAAGTTTAAATTACAAAACTCTTTTAACATTTAAAATAAAATGTTAACATTTAAACAATAAAAATAAATGTTAACAATAAAAGTTTACATTTTATCATATTTTGTTTATACATGGCTACCCCCGAAACGAAGATTCATATCTCTTCTTGGACAGCGACCTTTGCTCTGGTCCTACCCTCCTATGAGGTGGTTCATAAATGATGTCGGGCGTTTTCGTGATATATTTGACCCCTCCCCCCCCCTCACTTTGACACAAAATGTCGCACTTCAACGGACCCTCTCCCCCCCTTTGTCACATGTCACGCTATGTTGTATAAGCCTGATGTCACACTTCTTGTTACCCCTCCCCTTGTCACAATTTCATGAACCCCCCTTCCCCCTCGAAGCATGACATTTATGAATGATCCCTATTGTGATTAAATTGGTGGGGAGGAAAAGTCTTCTATTATGATAGCTAGCTTGCTTATCTCTGTCCTTCTCTCTGGTCTTCTGTTGTTTGTGCCTTACATTTTATTTAAGAACAATATAAGAAAGCACTTAAGATAGCTGTCGTTTTTAGAAACCAGGAATGCTATTCTACTATTATGAGAGTTTTTACAAAACTCATAATAATAGAATAGCATTCTAATTCTCAAGCGTCATAAAACTTCGCTCATATAGAAAGGTCTCCCACACAAAGTTTTCCGCACAAATCCCCTTTTTCATGGGATACATGATAGGAAATGTTATTTTTAAATTCTCACCACTTAATTCAAAAGTAAAATATATTTTATTAACTTACTTCTTTATTTGGTTTAAGCTTTTAATATTGTAAACACCTTTTAATATTGTTGTACCTCCCGACGCTCAAATTTTTTCCAAACTGATTAGTTGGTTAAATCTGCCACTTGGGGACGTTACCGGTTTCCCGATCGAGAAGTCTCTCGAATGCCCTTCACGTGTCATCGTCGCATGAGCGTACCTGTGCTCAGCGGTATACGCAAATCACCCTCCGGTATTTAAGCGTAGTGCTCGCTTGTTGCTCTCTCTCAATCCTTTTAGAACTTCCTTTGCTACGTTCGCTCAGAGAGCGGGCGGGATGTTGACGTTTTTACCCGGTGAAATGGATCATATACCTTAGGGTATTTTTATTAGGGATAGTTGTTTCTTGAGCTGCACCGACTTTGTATGAAATGCCCGATAGTTAAGTTTTTCGTTAAATATAAAAATCTAGTCAACTTTATTTTATTATGGCTTTAGGAGATATTTTTAATGTTGTATTTTTGAATCGGTTATTGTGATGTTTACATAAATAAATCTCTGCTATTCTTTAAAAGAATTGTATTAGCTTCGAATTATTTCTTAGCAAAATAATGGGTCCTTTTGAAGGGATAATGGCCCATCAATACACCCCTAGGAAACAATACATTCCCCTGCAACCTAACTGTGTTCATCCATAAAGTCCTTTCATTCCTAGCGCCCAACCCAAGCCCCAATCTGCTTCAGACCATCATTTCGAAAGCTATGATTTATTTCTCTGCATTTTGTTTTGCAGGAAAAGAGATTTCAATATTTTTGAACGTTAGTTGGCTTTTTAATAATAATTTTTTTTTAATTTTATGTAGTGACCACAGATAGTAAAATAATTAAAGAGGTTTTATTCCATAATAAAAAACAAAGTTTTTCTTGAGCACTAAAAAGGTAGAAAATTCGATCGCAGCGTCGTAATTGAATTTTGGTTGCAATTCGGAACTAATCGCCATATTTAATTATATTGGAAATACTACAGAAACTCGTCAAATCATGATAAAAGTGGTAGAATATTGCATTGTAATCTGGTTCTGAGCTATATGTAAAGTTTCAGAACAGTAGCTTATTGGGAAATAGTCGAAAGTTCGATTGTAAAATTCTGCAGACGGACAAGAAAGCGAGTTAAGAAAAACGTTGTAAAAAGGAGTTTTTTTGTAGATAACCCGTGGGCTATACACAGGTAATTACAGTATTACTTTATCAATTAACGTCAACTACAGTGATCATTATTTTTTATGATTTACCCGTAAAAAGAAATCGACTTTAAAAATATTTTGTGAAAGCGAAGAACCTTGACTTTATGACCATAGCCAAATTATGCTAACTTCTATTACAATGATTGTCTGTGTATATAATGTATTATGAAATTTCAAATTTAATTACAACATTCTTAAGACTGTTAACTGTGTAAAAACTTCATCAAAAGCATGTTAAACACCAAAAGCATGTTTAATTTTCTTAATTAATTACAACAATATGTTAATATAGGCACTATCAAGAAACAAGAAATTGATTGACTCTGTAGCACCTCGACTTCCCCCAAAACCAGGTTAGTCTTTTACATAAGTACCACATTTTCTGTTATTCACATTCATGTGTGATTTCTTGATAAAAAAATCTCTTTCCATTACCTGTTTTATTTATTACTAGATGTTGGCTGCCATCACTTTTTTCCCAAAATTCAAGGTAATATCGAAAAAATGGTTATACATTTATGATTCAAACTTATATTGTCCATCGTCTGCCTCTAATTTTTTCCGCCTTTAGGGTAGTTAACAAATCCCACTTTGAAAAAAATGTTCATCTTTTTGAAGCAATCCAGAAATCAGTCTAATTTTTTACTTCTTCACAAGACAAGAAGGGCAAGTCAGTCAGGCCGTGTGCTATTGATTGAAACAAGTGATAGTCAGAGGGAAAATGTCTGGAGAATTGCGGCTGCGCAGAACTTCCCATTTCAATTCAGTTTTCAAGTATATCTTAACCACTTTTGCAACATGGGATCGAGTATGGTCAATTGGTCATGTTGGAAATTCACTTTAGACATCCCATGTCTTTGAGGTATTTTGAAATTGTTTGATATGTCACTCCCAATGATTGTGCAAATTCTTTTTTGACTTTGACACATGTTTTCATTAAGTAATGCCATCAATTTTGCATCAGGAAAAACTTTCTTTCTTCCATCACTGTTGAAGCATTGGAACTGATGCAGGTACAAATCGGTTAATCTTTTTTATGAAATTGTGTGTGGCAGTTGCCAAACCTCTAGGATAAATTTATTTCGACTACTAGTTAACGTCAAAGCCATCTATAGGAAAAGGGCAGAAGCAAAGATATATGCCAAAAATTTTTTAATCAATTATAGCTCTCACATGAGAGACATAATTGAGACATACATGAGAGAGGGGTCTGAAGAGGTTAAACATCTCTTTTTTCCATGCAATGGCCCTTTGTGCCCCAATAGGAACTGTTGCTGAATAGCCTTTGCACCAATCACTTGAAGGGTGGTGGCATATTCACAGAATTTCCTCGTGTGTATTTGCTATAATGCAAGAAATCAATCCAAAGTTGATATGTTAATAAGCCCTTGTGGGAATTAGTCCTGACTTTTTTCGAGGCCAATTGCTCAAAGGTTGTGGGTGGTACTCTTGCTAGTTTTTAAATTCAAAGTATTGTATAAAATTGAAAAATGTTCAGTGATGGCCACAGAATGTTAACATAGTTTGAATGGTTTATGAATCATCTATTATGAAAAGAGATTTTTATAAAAGCTGTAAAAACACTTTATTGTTCTTGTTTCATCTTTAAGGACTAAATTTGCTTGTGTAATATTCCTAATTGTGTTTTTCAGTAGATTATAGTAGGATTACTGCAAACATGTTCCTTCAATATAAGTAAATATATATATGAAGGGTAGAGGGGAAAAACGATCAGAGTCACACGGAAAAACGATCAATCACATTTTAAACTTTTTGAGTTATTCAATAAAATAACATAACCAACCTCCTTTTTCTATCAAAACAATTAAGTTTGGTTTAATTTTAAAATACCCCCATTGCCGAAAAGTATTTTTATTACCATTTATGCAACAAAAATTGCAAAACCTCTAAAAGTATTTCAAATTTGAAAAAAATGGACTCTGATCGTTTTTCCCCTGTACCCTTCATGTGCAATATAACTTTGATTTAATGATACTTGACTTGGCAATTTTCTCAAATTAATGATTGATTTCAAAAGTCCTGGTTTTGATTTGGTGAATCTTATTTTTACTCGATTCAATGATAGCATTTCACAGTCCCTAGGCAATTGTTAAATCAGAGTTATACTTCATAAATATATAAGATAAATGACCCGGTAATGGACACAGTTAAGAAAATATAACATTTCAAAATTATAATTTTTATTCAATAATTTTTTTATTGATAAAAATGAATATATTTCTTTTCATAGGACATAGTTGAAAAGTATGTTCTTGTTGAGAAAACTGGCCTGTAAGTCATGGAAAGTTAGACAAAAGTCATGGAATTGAAAACTTGACTGAATTAAGAAGGCTATTTTAAAGGATTTCTTAAAATACAATCATTTGTATATTATTATTATCATTTTTATTACCGGAGTAGACAAAGGCTGTATCCAGAGGGGAGCCGCCCCCCCCCCCCCCCCCGAAATCACACATTTTTTTGCAATGTAGCATATAGTCCTCCTTGAAACTTTCCTCAACATGAACATTTCTAAGTCAGGACCCCCCCCCCCCCCCCCCCCCCCCCGAAAAAAAATTTCTGGCTACGGCCTTGGAGGAGACATCCGTTGCTTGTGTAACGCAATCAAACAGAGTGCAGGACCCAGACCCTTCACAGCATGGTGCTCAAAATAATTTTGAGCTTAAAAGCAGAAGTATATTTCTAAAGTCGCTTGGAAGCCATTTCATAATACTTTTATTTCAATTTAAAAATTAAAAAAAGAAAAGCAAATCCCAATGCAAGGTAAAAAATGACATAACCAGCAAAGATACACAAGTGCGAATCAATGTTCGATGACACTTGCTTTCATGGTTGATCATAAGGAAACCGTGGTGTCTCCATTTATTGATGGAGTTTTGAACTGTTTTGGAAAACATACTTATTATTATTATTATTATTATTATATATTTTTACTGTTAAAAATCGTATATGGCCCATCAGCATTTTTTTTACTTTTTACCACGGAAGTGCCGCGGCGCTTACTCCCGAAAATGTGGTACGGTATCTCAACTGCAAAATGCTGTGCTACTGATATGGATTATTAAAAGTTAGCCGTTCTGCTGTATGATGTGTTTGTACATGTAGTTCACAATTTTTAGCTGTGTAATTTCTTTTCAATCCTTAAGTTAGGGAGCAAGCTAGAGTAATGTTTCCTTATCAAGCCCAAAATGAAGATGAATTATCGTTAAAAGAAGGGGACATTATAACAGTTCTTTCTAAAGAAATTGAAGACAAAGGCTGGTGGAAAGGCGAATTAAATAATAAAGTTGGTGTTTTTCCAGACAACTTTGTACAACTTCTGAAAGTTGAAGAGGTATCTATTTTTAAAGATATATTGTAAATTTAACTGAACTTTGATATTTGATTCTTTTTTATGTAAAAACTGCACTTGTTGCTTTTTAGACATCTATGCAATAACATGACTGCCAACACATTCTTTTCGTTTTGACCTGAATATGATTTTAAAACTTGTTTGATATTGATATACAAATATGCAGTGATCTATTGCGGCTGCCTTTCTATATTTTGAGAAATTCCTCCGAAATCATCCTATATTTACAAAAGCTATAGTTTGTCCTATTTTCCTGGCAGCTAAATGCGCAATTCATGGATACATACCAAAAGTTTTAAAACACAAATTATAGAGTGTAAGCAATGGAAAGAGGAGCAGTGACAATGGGGTTGTTAACTTTTTCAAAACTATTTTTTCTAAATGAGAATAGTTGAAACCTTGGGGTGCTATACTTTTTTTTTTCAATTCTTGATTTTTTTTCTTTTTAAAAAAAGGATTTTGAGCAATATGCAGTAGCCAACTCTGTTTTTGCCGCTACTGTGCATTCCTTCACAACTGACGACCGCTTTCAGTAGCATTGGAGTGTCCTTATGAATGCACTCTAGTTCATTTGCTTATTTTTTGCCATCCATCTATCTCTAGCAATTAATTTGCTTATTAAAGGCAAATAATAGCTCATAAACATTGCCCATGTGGTTTTGTGACACGTCAAACAGTGAATTTTAAAATGATTCCAAAATGGCTTAGTTTGTTCAAAAGATCCAGGATGAGGAAAAGATGAGGACCAAGCATGCTTGGGAACTAAACACTGGGGGTTCCGCGTCAGGCCGATCTCTTGAAACTTCCCTCGGTCTCGAAAACTGGGATGGGCACAGTAGGCCATGGCCCCCAAAAGGGCTGGTGTGCCACTGTGTTTAGTTCTAGAGTTTATTCAAAAGATCCTGATTGTCAGGTGAACATTTCTGCTGATAGTCTAAAACATATTTTTTTTTTTTTTAATGACAGTCTATGAAGGCCCTTCTGCGGAAAAGGAGACATTCATATCCCACATGTAACAGAAATATTTCGTATTTAAAAATAAATATTAAAAAAGGTTAAAAAACAAAACAAGTTTACGAAATCACAGAATTGCGACATTTCAAGCAAACTTTTTTATTTATTACCTGTTTTAATTATTATTTTTGTTGAAGTACAGCTGAGCTGTCATGTGTACAATATTTTCCAAGGAATAGACCTAAAAGTTTTTAAGCATTTGGAATATTACTTTTATATTTTCATATGATTATCTGTCTTGATCAACCCAACAATAGTGTTAAATAGCATCAAGCAAAACTATTTTCAACACGATTTTAGTTGTGCAATGGAAATCATAAGTAATATTGATTTAATTAGACAGAATTATATAGAAGAAATAAGTTGAAATATTTCATTAAGATGCTAATTAAATTTCGCTGAACTGTTTGTTGCTGACCAATTTCTTCTGGGCAGAATTTAATAGCTTAGCATTTTAACACAAGTTTACTTTTTAATTTAGTAAACCTCCTTCCAAAACTCTTGATTTTAAGCCATATTGCCAAACCTAATATGGTAGTACAGACATGTCAGGACTTCTATGATCTGTCACACCACTCCCAGGTGACAACTTCCTCTGTTTTAGTTTAAGTCAGTATTCAAATTGTAAAAAACTCCAGTTTGTATTAGAAAAAGCTAAGAAGTCATTCCTTTTTCCTTTGCATAAAAGTAGTGCTGACTCTAAACCATTTTGATAGGGTGCTGCACCCGGCGGCCCTTTTCAATCTTTTTTGCGCCGGGCTGCCTCTTTCTTTCTTTTTCTGTGCTCCCTGCGGGCTTATTCAAACGGTCTTCAAAGCAGGAAATGCAGTCGGAAAACTTCAACCCAGGCTTCCCCCCACCTTTATTTATTCCCACTAGTTTTCTCAGAACTCCAGAATTTTTTTTTAACCTCATTAGTTAAACAATACAAGAAAAGAATTTCATCGAATTCTGTCATGTTTTTATATTCTCTAGCTGCTTACTAAAGACTTTTAATTATAAAGGTTCAGATCATCGGAAAAATAAAAGAAAGCCCGAACTTCAATTTTACGAATTTTCTGTATCGGGTAAAATTTAGAGCCCAGTCTAAAAAACAATAATAATAAATATAATAAAAGTACAAAAAATAGAAAAAGCAAAATTTAATGATATTAACTTAGAATTAAAGCAATAATCAATAAGAACTCTTAATCGCGAAAACGAACCCTTTTTCAGAAATCGCGATCTCAAATATGAAAAGTTTTTCGGACATGATTATGAAAACTACGTTTTTATCTTAAATATGTTCATTACAATTCATTTTCTTCTTATTTTTAGAATGTTTATTTCAAAAAAAGAAGTAAAAAAAAATACTCCCCGATTGTTTTTTTTTTTTTTATTATTTTACTTTACTGAACTCGAACTGTGTTCTTTTTTTTTTTTTTTTTTGAAAATGTTCCAAATTTTGGGATTACGAATTCAGGGTTCCATGATGTATAATTGTTCTAGGATTAGCATTTAGCTTCACCACTGAAAAAATAAATAAATAAAACAGTAAACCGCATCAGCGTCATTTCGCAAAATCTATACATAATCTAAAACAGTTAAGTACTATTTTCAAATCCAAATAAGCATCTCTTTTCTTTTCAATTTAAGCATTTTAATTTCTTCATACTAATCAGTTTATATGTGCTAAAAGTAGTATTTGTACCTCATGTATATGCTTTTCTTCATTTGCACACGGAAAACCATCATATGCTAATGAGCGAACTATCAATCGGGCAGTAATCTTTTAGCATCTGCTTTAGGTTAACAATATTTCTTATTATTTTCTAAACAGTGAACAGCAAAACGCTTATTGGGCCTAAATACAGTTATTCCTTTCCAATACTTTTGACCCCCCCCCCCCCCACCCCTGAAAAAAACTTTGTTTAAACAGAAATTTAGAGGAGTGGTGGAGTGGGAACTTTGGAAAAAATACCTTTTTATTTTGGCTCAATATATTTTGCCCTTTTTCAAAAAAAAAAAAATTAGTATGTCTTAAGACTTGTGTGGCCACATTGAGAGTACTCTTGTTGAGATCCCTTCCCGATTTATTGCAACTTTGGTACACCCCTCCCAAACCTGGTCATGGAGAAATGTCACCTAGAGCTAAAATTTTCTTTGTTGAGTAGTTCATAATTTTACAGCAGAATACATATGAAAATGTGCGTAAATGAAACATATATATGTATAAATTTTTCAAAATGGAAACCTAGCTATTGAGGTACACATGCAAAGTTTGCAACCTTTCTAAACTTGCAAGTTTTTTTTTTTTTTTAACGCTTAATCTTTGCCTTAAAAAAATTAAGCAAAGATGCCTTAATCGGGGGGGGGGGGGGGGGGGGATTTTTAAGCACAACTCAAGGGTGCCCTTTATGGAGAAAACGTAGTGTCCTTTTCAGAATACCCCCTGGCGGCCCTTTCATCCTGGAGTCGGCACTAAAAAGCAATTAAGTCTTTTTCCTTCAAAAGTAATGAATTACTGCTTTATTTCTAAAAAAAAAATAGTAAATAACACAAAGCGATTCAAAAGAAAATGTAGTTTTAATTTCTAATGATAAAATTAGCAGCAAAGTAAATTAATCATATTGTCTGAATTATAATCTCAAACTCAGAATGTAAGAAAACTGCTTTTCGTTGGGGAGGGGACAAGGCCATATCGTGAATTTTTTCAAGGGGGAGCCGTGACTTCGACACACTTATGTTAAGGAAATTTGCAGGAGGAATATGTGCTACATTGCCAAATTTTTTGTATTACGAGGGACATGTTCTGGATACGGCATTGGGTGGGAGGTATGTTCTATGTCCTTAGTTTGTTAGTATGTTGTAAGTCTTTAGTATGTTAGTATGTTGTATGTCCAAGTAAAATCCTTAGCATTGTGTTCAAATTCATATTTTTTGGAAATTAACTGTTAAATCTCTACTAAATCCGTTTTCTTATATACAAAATGTTGAATTACAAAGTATTTAGTTAAGTTAAGAGGCCTGACAGTACTCAGAACTCAAAGGACATTTACTTCTTTGTAGGAAATTGTTTGAAACGCTATTCTTAAAATGGTTGGTGCTTTTGCCAGCAAAAAGAATTTTTTTCCGGCATTTGCTTAAGTAGTGCACTTAATGTATATAATTGAATAAACACCTAAATAATTAAAATATCTTTTGGTATTATTCAATACCTTTATTTTTATAATTAATAAGTACTACAATTAAAGCAACTATTTAATGAATGTCTAAGTTACAAATTCAGAAAATAGTTAAAATTGACTGAAAATAATACAATGAAAATTCCTTTCCTTAAAAAAAAGTTTTAAAATAAATTTAATTGCTGATTTTAAATGTTTTTATAGAAACCAGAATGTGTAATGTCACACTTGTTACTCACTCACCCCTCGTCACAAAATGTCACAATTTCTTGAACCCCCTCCCCCCCCCCTCGAAGCGTGACATCATTTATAAGTCACCCCCTATCTTGTATGACCACCAATATTTTTGGAAGGTCATGAAAAAAAATCACAAAATTTCACTTTTAAAATTCTGTACACTGTTATTGATTTTATATCCTATTTTATTCATTTATGTTTTTTATTCATAACACTTGTTTCATTAATTTCTGGTCTTTCTTGTAGCAGAAAAAACCTGAAAGACCAGATAAGCCACCAACAGCCATACCTTCAAAAGCCACTATAAAGTTGTCCTCTAATGAGAAAGCTGTAAGTGATACTTCCCCCAAGCTTGACAAAAAAATGGTCAAAACTCCACCATCAAAACCACCCCCTCCAGAAATGCCCAAGAAAGGTATAGTTGGTTGTTATTTTCTTATTATTAATTTAATTGTACTTTTACGAACTGCAATGGATAAAATGAGAAGAATTAAATTAATGCAGTTTTAAATTTAACAATCAATTCCATTCATTCGGAGAAAGGTGGATATCAATGCTCGAAAAAGTTGTAAAAATTTTACATGACCTCCTGGGCATGTTTGTCTAACAAATACATGCCCATACTAAATTTTTACATACCGAGAAGTTGTTTTATTGCATATAAATAAAAACACTTGAATTTGTGGTATAGCATTAATCAAACAAAAAATTAAATTAAGAGCTTTATATCTAAATCAAGAATTATTTTAGTGTTAATCTAAATCATTAAAAAATTACATTAGAAATAAATATTACATATTAAGTCGTCAAAATAATATAATTTTAGAAACAAATAATAATTGATTAACCCTCTCATGCATGCATTTATTTGTGTTATAAACAAAAACTTCATATGCCGCAAATTAATTTAGCATCTCAGGATTGTTGTGTAATAATTCATTTTTAGAAATTTTGACCTGTATAGTCAAAAATTCGTGTTCTTATATGAAGACGTTTTATGCTTTTTTGCCATCTTTATTCAATATAATAATAAACATGGGAAGATTGACTATTCAAACTTCCCAGTAATGTAAAACATGCTTCAAAATAACTAAACAGAATTTGATTTGAAACTAAGATTTTCTCTTCTTTCTTGAATCCTCCATGGACTCCCAAAGATATCTGAATCTTTTAACTATATTGAATACCCTATGAAACATTTTGTGGTTTCCAAGAATTGTCTGGAGTGTCTAGTTGAGGAAGACATGCAAATTACAGCACACAAACGAATCTGCAAAAAAATTTGAAGCAAAAATATGTGTCACCTCATATGAGGCTTTCATGCATCAGAGGGTTAAAAAATGACTTGCCCTGCTGTCTGCTGTGTAGGCAAGGGTAGAATATTCATACTTGATCAGAATTTTTACATGCCCCAGGCACGTCGGGCAATATAATTTTCCAGCCCTGGTGGATATGCTGCCAAACGAAAAATTCGGGCTTTTTGCGCAGAGGGCATACTGCTTAGAAAGTCCTACTATAAAATACCAAATTCGCCCCCATGATCAATAAGTGCACCCTCCTATGTTTCCTTGAATTTCCTTTAGGTGGAAAAACCAAATATCCACCCCCCTCAACATGGATTGTTATTGAAAGTCATAAATAAAAGAACAGAAGCAAACAAAATTCTCAAAGGCAAAAATTAACTTATTAAAAAAATTGCAATCAAAAAAGGAATAATAGTCAGAAAATGAACATTTTTTATCTTAAATTTGTTCATTAGATTTTAATTTCATTATTTTTCAAATGTTTATTTCCAATTCTTGCATTATTTTTAAAACAACTTGTTTTCAAAATGGCATGACATTTAGGTGATAAAGATTTTTCAATTTTACAAATATAAACAAAAATATTTGATCTGAAATAAATGAGCAGACTTGCAAACGTAGGAAATCAAAAAGCCTGAGATTTTTTCGGCAACATAACATGAGCAACAAAAAAAAATGAGTCAATTGTGAGTGAAAATATGAGAGTTGATTTTATATGTTAATTTTTTTTATGCTTATAATCTGATATTGTGTTTAAAAAAAAAATCCTCCCCCTTTTTGACTTCCTAGGTTGGCAAATCTGAATGAGTTACTTTTAAAAAAAGGCGATGTGTTAAGGTTTCTTAGAATCAAAATCAAGGGATTAATTTTTCCTAGGACAGTCAACGAGAAAAACCGAAGTCAAGTTATAATAGGTTGAATCACCAGAAAAGGATGTCTTTCTTTTGCATGTGACTTACAAGATTGCTTGAGCTGTAAAAAAATGTTTCTTGTGATTATTTATGTTTTATTTAGGGATCATTCATAAATGATGTCACGCTTCGAGGGGGGAAAAGTATGACATACTTTCACAAGGGGTTAGTGAAAGTATGACAAGGGGAGGGGGTAACATGGAAGTGTGACATCAGGCTATACAACATAGCATGACATGTGACAAAGGGGAGAGAGGGGCTCAAATGTATTGGAAAAAAGTGTGACATCATTTATGAACGGCCCCTTATCTATTTATTTTGAAGAAAAAATCACATCGTGAGAGGAAGGATCTGAGTTGGGTTACATTTAGCTCAATCAAAATTAACTGCAATTTTATTATTTTTTAATAGAATAGAAATTAAATACTATTGGCAGAATTTCCAGTTATATAAATGAAATTAAGATAAACTTTTACTGTCTTAATGGCTTTTTCTTATCAGGAAGGGAGTGTTTAATCAGTTCTGTTTTTCACTTGTACCATTAGGGCGCCTCCTCCCATATTTTGCTATTTTCGGGAAAATTTAGGAAGGCACTTATTTGGTATTTTATAAGATATGTGTGTATGCATATAAATGTACAGTGAAAACCATCTTCTACTTCCACCAAGCGTGACTAGATAAAATTTTTCTGTATATAAAATTAATACTAAAAAGGGAAATGCTTGTCATTAAAAAAATATTAACCTTTATTGAAATCAAGCTAAATTTGAATGTCAAGTTTTTCTTGTATCTTAGTTGAGCCTGAACGACCACCACCACCTTATCCTGGTAAAAAACCTCAATTGCCTCATCCTATGAAAAAACCTTCAAGGTCCTCTTTGGGAACAAAGCTCCCTGGATTCCCTCCTCCTGCTCCACTGAATTCTCTCAAAAGTCCTCCTGAGAGCAACCCCTCTGTTGTTCCCAATCAATCTTCAAATGAAGTGAAAGCAGAAACAGTTATTAAAGTTTTAGAAAAGAATGTAGATAAAGAAGATAAAATAAGTAAAAAAGGTAAGAGAAGAAAAAAACAGTTTTCTTAAAATATTTTTGTTGTACATACATTGCATTTTTTATACACTTTTCCAATTCACTATTTTTCAAAAAAAGGACTATTTGTTAAAAAATAAATAACTTGTAACTATTCCATGGTTCAAACACATCTTTTGTCATAATAGTTTCAACTAAATTTGAAGATTTTGGAGTAATTTTGAATATTTTTAGAAGCAAACCCTATAAATGCTGCAAAAGTTTTTCTATAGTATCACCAAACTAAAACAAAATTTTTCTTTCATTTTGGATTAAAATTTATTTAATTTCGGAATAGTAGTTGAATTAACTAAGTAAATTAAAAGGAGAAGTGATTATACTGTGCAACAAATTTGAACTTTTTTTCTGTCCATTAGATGAAACTATGTGATTCTATATAAACAAAAGGTGCTTGATTCAAATATCAAAACCAAAATGATCCATCACGTACCGTTTTTGTTGGAGAACCACTTTTTATATTTATAGAATTTGGTATAAGAAGAATGTACCAGAGGCTTACTTATTGAAAATACAAACACTAAAATGATTTGTTTTGGCTGTTTCTACTTGTAGGCATACGTGGGTGTTCCCTGATAGCAGATCAGCAATATTCAGTTTGCATACTTCCATCTACCGACTGCTGAAAAGCTTTTCAAGCACAAAAATGTCCTGATGAAAATTTTCCACATGTTAATAATTAATTGTGACAATGCATTCAAAAAAAAAAGCTCACATGAAAGTGCAAAAAGTGTACTGTTAAGGACACATGGCAACATGTAATACAGAAGCATTTTATCATGCCACCAACAAAATCTACGCAGTTTTCGGCTTTCTTATTTCCAAGGAAACGTGAGCACACTGATTTGAAGGCCAACCAGGCGATTTTTCTGCTTCTTACAGTTTGTTTTTTAACAAGAATTTGAATGATATGTTTTTGGTGCCAGGGATGAAATTTTTTCTAGGAGACCACTGTTTATGGATGTAATGATTGTTCCTCTCTCTACTCCATTCACAGAATTTGGTGTATCCCTGTTAATCTCCTGTTGTTTTCTAATGACTTTCAAATCTCTAAAAATGTGCCAATTGAATGTAGTGTACTCAATTAACTTCAGTATAGCACTGATAACATCGTGAGTTCCTTTTGTGTTTGTAGAATATGCTACAGGAACAAATGGGGGAAAAAATTCTTATATAGAGGAGCACTGATAAACAATCACCACTGAGCTAAATTATGTTCATGTCCCAATGAACGAAATAGTCCATTTGTAATACAGCAGTATAGGATTTCTTCTTTCTCTGCAAAAAAAAATTGACTACAAAAAAGGCTTCCTCTAAATTACTCAAAACCTCGGGAAAGTAGATAAAGCTGTTGCTAAAACTGTCTCTAAAGTAACCAAGTTCATCAAAAAGGTTGGAATGGCAAAGATCTTACTTTCAATGAGAAACATATAATCCATAATAAATTAAGTCGATAAATTACAAAAGTATGCAAATTTATGGAGAAAGTAAGTAAAAACCAAAAATGTAGATTTTTGGGAAAATGTGCGTGGTAGGAAAAAACTAATCTCAGATTCATAATTTTCAGCCGAAAATACATAAGAAACACACGTTTTCATCTAAAGGACATTTTTCGTGTCACACAGTGCTATTTGGAATTTGGATAAAATAAGATAAACGCCAAAAATAGTTTTTCCCCTTGGTGTTCAAGGGGTATGCATAATAATTACATCAAAAATTCTTGTAATACTATAAATTTTGATAAGGATATTCTTCAAAAAGCTCACAGAGACTGCTGTAGTCCACCTAAATATAAATATTTATAATCATTTGTGTTAAAGCGAACTTAATGCTCTAAAAATGATTTGTGACTAGTTGGCTGAAATTTCTATCAACATTTTTTAATTGAGACAGAGGCGCAGAGAGACAAGTTAAAAGGCCTTTCACAGAGTGATCAAAATGTATTAATCATATTAAAATAATTTGGATCATTCATTACTAAAAAGTTTTGAATATTAAAGAAATTAAAAAATTATAAATTAGATATTCATATAAGTTAATTAAAATTTTAATGCAATATGCACGTCCGTGTACATGAAATACAACGCTTAATACTAAAATGATGAAATATTTCTGTAAACTATTGTAAACAGCTTGCCAACATTTGCCACATTTAAGGACTCTTGACTGAATGGGTGATTTTGTTCGTATTGAATGAGGATCAGAGTTTCTTGTGGGATTTGATTGCACTTCTCATCGCCAAGCTGAGAGCAATATCGCCGTCATATTGCTTTGTTTACTTCAGCTGTCACTTCTCACTGAAGGCACTTATGGAAAGTTTTAAGGGGACAGTGTAGCCTTCCATACACCCACAGTGACAGATAAAGTCTTATTGTATTGATGTACCCCTGTTTCCTATCCTTCATGTTTTTTCTGTCTTTCATCCCACATGATTTCAAAATCAGGTGAAATCGTGCTGACTTGTTTTCGCTTAACATGGGTGGAGCTCAAACTCAATGGGAGGCCATTAAACATTATGTTTACTCCCCCCCCCCTTATTTACACATATTTGGAGACAGGTACCAAATTATCTCTGTTTTAAGCTGGTCATTCAAATGAACCCCTCTTCTACTCAATTAAAGCAAACCTGATGAACCTTGGAGCTGATAGCAAGGGATTGGATGTCACTAAAAAGGATTTTTCCCTTCAGCTGTAAGCTATGTGAGCTGATGGTATGGGATATTTTGTAATTTTGTACAAAAATAGAACAAAAACTGAAACAAAAATGTTCCTCTTTTTTAATGTGACGTCTCATTACTTTACTTTGACAGTTAAATAATTAAGCTGCCAAAAGAGGGCCCTTTCACAGGGTAGATCTCTGGAAATCCCCCCCCCCCCCCCACGCTGCTCTCTGTGTGCCACTAATTGAGACTTTTGAACATATGACATTTAGTTCCTTAGGAATTTCTTTTTTTAAAGGATTAGCATTATATTGATTGTTAAATAAATAACTGTAGTAAATTATTTTTGTTACAACTAAATTATTTAGAATTCTGCTGTGTAACTGTTGGAATGTGTACTTTCAATGCAAAAGGTACCATCAAAAATATTTTTAGCAATCTTGCTTTTTAAATTTTGGTTTTCTGGTTTCCAAATTTAAGAAGTTGTCAGGTACCGTATTGTAATAAATTAAACAAGTACAATATCTGGAAAATATATATATCAGCCAATGTATGAATGCAAAAATATATGTGACTAGAATGTGAAAGGCCTTAATTGTCTGCTATAACGAAAGGGCTATGGCATGAAATGTTTACTGGGGTTATTTGTTTTCTATTTTTGGCATATTAAATTTTACTATAAATTGAAATTATAACACACATCATAGTTGCTTTTTCAATACAATAGTTCACACATTCTTAATGTTGGTAACTTTTTCAGATGACTTAGGATTTGATGTTATTGAATCCAATGAGAAGAAATTAATCCATCTCACTGCAAATCGTGCAAAAGTTCCGAACAAGAGGCCCCCGTCTCACATTTTTCTAAAGGAAAGTGTAAGTCTTTAATTGAATTTTCATTAGTATAAATGTAGTATTGATTTTCTTGCATTTTAAATTTTTAAACTTATTGTTTAAAAGAAATTATTTTGACTTAATGCTTTTGATTCCAATTCAGTTTTTAAATACAAATACTAAAGTGACAACCAGCAAATATTGATCTTCCCAGAAATAATCTCATAGGGTTGCTGCGCGACCTGGAAAAGTCAGGGGAATTTCAAAACTGAGCAAAAAAGTTAGGGAAATGTAAGGGAATTTTACTATTTTATCTGAAATCTGGAAAAGTCTCGTAATTTTACACAGCGCTCACAAAGAACAAGATTTTTGCTCCAACGCTGGAAGCGCTGACACGTCCAATCTGAAAATATGACTTGGGCTCTTTCGCTCCATGCAAATGCCAAGATTGATGCCCCATGATTCGACCATTTCACAACAGCCTCTGTTGAAGGGAAACTTTTACATGCAACTAGGCGTTGGCAATTTTTGTATTTTTTTTCATTGCCGAACACCGGGATGTGGCGACATTGCAAAAAAGTGATTTTTTTCTCCCAAACTTTTTTTTTCTTCAAAATATCAGACAAAAACAATTTGGGAGTTGGTATTTTTGTTTCTGAATTTGCCGATGCTTTACAAAAAGTGGTCACCCCAAACTTGTATTGCGAAATCATTGCAAAAACTTCTTTGCAAATTCTGCTTCTTCACTTTTTTTTCTCTTTTTTTCAAAAATGCAGTAATTGTTTTTTTTTTTTTTTTTTTTAATTTCTTTATGAAATTTTATGTTAAAATAATTAATCTAGGTAAAAAAATAATCTTTTTCACTGCAGAATTTTGGAGAATTAAATGCTAACTGCTTTTTTTAAAAAGTACTCTAGGAATTTGATTATTGCACTTCAGAAATTTAGAAAATAGATGCAGTAACAGACGTAGTTTTAAAATATCTAAAGTAAACAAAAGCCTATTTTAATTTAGGAAATTTAACATTGTATTAGGCATTAGGAGCAACAAAGGACCTCAAAGCCCTTTACAAAATTTAACCAAACTGAAAGTGATGCATTATTTATTTAATTTAGCCTTTTGATGTGTGCATGAAGTATATTTAAAGGACAAAGATTTTCACCTTTTATAATTTTTTAAGTGACATCTTTTTTTATTGTTAATAAATTTATCAACTGGTAAGTAAGTTTAATTTTTAAATAGTTATAATTGTCACAATGTTTTATTGTTAATGTTACTTTTTTTTTCCAAATACATTTACAATACTATGGATAATTAATTAATGTAGGTTTCTTCCCCTCTCTCAAAAATGTTGATGGCACTTATTTTCTCATCAAGAACTGAGTTAGTAGACCTTTAAAGAATACATTTTGCAAAGTACATAGTTTTTCTTTAGTGATCTGTTAGTTTCCTTTTATCACTTAGCCAAATACATGTTTCAAAGTTTGTTAGAAATTATTTGAAAGTCCATAACTACTTTTTTAAGTTAACAATCCTTGCTTATGTTTCAAAAAGAATATTGGGGCAAATGTTTGTTCTTTTTCTTTGATATGATATCGTGGAGTTGAAACTGGAATTTTTTTAAAATATGTCTGGAAAACCTGGAAAAGTTAGGGAATTTCATTCTGCTGCTTCAGCAGCAACCCTGATCTCACAATATTATTAATAAAAATAATAAATAATAAGAGCCTTAAAACTACCTTATGGAACACCACTTAAAACATCAATTCACAAAGAATAACTGCCCTTAACTACTACTCTTTGTTTCTTCCCAGTAAGCTAGATTTAATTATTGGTAAGTTCCTGCATTAAATATTGCAAGCTCAATACTTACATCTTTCCTCTCAGTAACTTGTATTTGACTTAAATACTGCTGAACGATACTGCATGATTATTATTGTTATTAATGCAGTGTTCCCACAAACATTAAAGAACCCTTTAAAAAATCTTAAGTCATAAAACTGTTTTAGAAGCCCCCTAAAAACCCCTTCAGTTTTCACAATTTGAAAACAGTCCCATTTTTCTCGTAATGCCTTTAAAAACCCTAAAGTTATTCATTCTATTAAAAGAAATAGGAAAACTTGTTAGTGGCATGCATGATTTTAAAAAAAAATAGAAGAATTTTAAGTTTTCTTCTAGCTGACAATTTTCAACTATTAGAAAGAAAATTTTAAAAAATAATAATCCGTTTCTGGAGAAAAGTTTTTGAAAAACACATTCATAATAATTATAAGTTTAGTTAGTCTTAATTTTTGAATAGATTATGTTATGAGTAAGTTCTTCAGAAATATAAAAATCATCATCTAATCCAGTTGTTGAAGGGTTACTACTGCCTTTTAGGGTATAATCACATTTCCCATTATTTTGAATACTTGAAACTGTTCCTAACTTTTACCTCTGAAAACAGTTTTAAAACAGCCATTTAATATTTAAAAAAAAACTCCAAAAAAGTACAGAGTTGCTATTTTCTGCTCCTAGACTCATACAAAAGCCCATTTTTTTTCTGCACCAAACTGAAACAAAACGATATTGTTATCTGCTTCAAAATTGATACAAAGTCTGAGTCTCGTGGAAGCGCTGTGTATGCATAAACAGTATATGAGCCTTTGCTGAAAATTATATCTTGGATGCATCCTTTAAAATTATACTTATTTAACCTTCAAAAATGTATGCCCCCTTAATTTTACCTGAATGTTTTAAGTGAAAAACCTGTAATAGACAATTTTTGATAAAAATTTTTTAATGAATTTAAAGGAAAGAGACATTAGTATAGCTGGAGACACTAGAAGATTGAGTGAACCCTTACCTGGAGATATCAATGCTCTGCAGCTTTTGGATGCAGAAATTTTAAAAGTAAATTTTATTGTTATTATTATTTTATGTTCTTTACAGTGCTTACTTATGTGTTACTTACTTGTGTGTTATTTTAAATGTCAAAGCATTTTTATTTAATCAAATAAAACAGTTTGAAGAATAAATTAACCCTTTGCATTCTTATGTCACCTAAGTCGCCCAAATTACATGTAATACTTCATATTTTCAAGGACAAAGAGGAATGATTTTTTTTTTTTTTTTTTTTTCACTGAAGCAATAACCTCTTACCTTTGATGAATGAAACTGTAGTTCTTCATCATAATATAATGTATAGCATTGAGCTCCGGCAGAAAAAGTTTAGTCTGTCAGTGTCAACAGAAACCCTTTCCATTCTGATAGAAAAGAATAGTAAAACCAAACTAAGAGAGTGTCTCTGATGTTTGGTATAGAGTAAGAAGAAACAGGGCCCCACCGAAGCTCATCAGACAAAATTTTAAGGACTGTTCTAGGAAAAAGAATGGATGAAGATAGGTAGAACTTGCTGATGAGTTTAGATCTGGAGGCTAATTCCGATGCCCGACAAACAACAGAGAACAAACAGACCACATGACTCGACGGCCCTTTTATTACCAGAGCCTAAGGATTACCCTGCAGGGCATGCTATTCTGTTTTCAAACCTGCCCTCAATGTATATATATATATATATGGAGAGCTACCAAGAAAAGCTTTCTTTTCACTTTTTGTGTCAATGGACATTGCGTTTAAGGCGGACGGAGCGTTTAAGGCAGTCCAGTGTTCTTCTCGAAAAAGGGACAAAACTCTTTTTGTAATTTATTCCATAGGAACAAATACAGTTCTCTCCCCAATAGGGGCAAGGCTTGCCCAACAGGGGCCGATTGCCCGCCTACCCCCTAGTTCGCACCACCCCTGGTGTGTGCAATCCATGATATTCCTTAATATCATTAAAATACAGCTTTAAAAAGGAAAACAACAGCAACAGAAGGGTATACAATTTTAAGTGTTAGTGTAAACTACAGTAGAAACGAAGAAAACTTCATGACTACAAAATCTTTTTTTTTTTAATCCGAAAAAACTTCTTGCTTGATGTCATTTAAAAAGTCGTTTTGACGGCTTCACAATAATACCAAGCCCAAATCTGTATATTGATTAGAACAGGAGTTCATATTAAGTATCTCTTTTTTTTCAGCCGGTTTTCAATACTAATGTTTAAACTTAATTGCCTCGGGTGTTTAATGAGCTAATGCTTTACTTTCTCAACAACTTTGCCTAATACACCAATTTTTTTTAAGTTAAATGGTAAAAGGGGAACAAATTGATTGTTTCTATGCATGGAATAACCCTTCTAAAGTTTTTAACTTTTTCATCTTGATTTTCAATGAAAATGGTTTGGTTACAAAATTGATTATTTTTAGATGACTTCGGGCGGAAGAAAAGTACCACCATCAAGGCCTTCTCCTCCAACTATGAGGAAAACTGATAGCTTACCAAAGCAAGGTAAGAAGTCATTTGTGTAAATTGCTTGTTGGATGACCAACATCATAGCATTCAAAATAAAGGAACAAGAATATTTTTCATTACTACATAAGTGTAAAATATCTCTTATTTTTGCTTTTTCTAGCAAAATACTCTTAAAAACTTTAGAGTACTTTCAGTATTATAAATGAATATTAAAATATTTACTGATGCATATGTATTTATATTTATATATATTACAGGTATGTTTCAAATGCATTTATTTTAAATTTAATTATGGCCAACTTCGAAAATTTTTTATATTCAACTGCAGTATTCGACTTAAGAAGTTTACTCAAGCCATGAAATATGCAAGTGAAAGTGCTTATAACATCCTAAACATTCCAACTAACAAACACATCCTCATAAAGGAGTACCCAAAAACTGAAATGGATTTTGTTTTCTGTGCAGAACTTTCCAGATATTTGTAATTCTTGGTTAGACAGTATAGGTATACTTATATACAGTAAAACCTGTAAAGTTGACCACCTTTGTAAGCTGATCACCTGTCTAAGCTGACCGCTTTTGCCAGGAACGGAATGAGCCCTATATTATATAATGCAGGGAAACCTCTGTAACTTGACCACCTGTCCATATTAACCACTTATGCACGCCAAATTTGGGTGGGAGTATTATAAAAAACCCTTTGTAAGTTGACCGCCTAATTATTGCAATATTTATTTGTCTATTTTTGCAAAAACTAAAATAACTTCTCCAGGATATTTTTTATGCTGTAATCAGAGTTGCCACGCACCAGGAAAAACGGGAAAATCTGGAATTGTCGGGGAAAATTACATTTCACTGAAATTCCTGGAAAAGTCGAGGAATTTCTTTCATCTTCTGTTGTGCAGCTTCATTTGTTGCCAAGAATAAAAACAGCCATTTTTTTCCTGGCGCAATTCGTTGCTCAATATGTCGTTTTCGTTTTGCCCAGACCCAGGCTGCAATGCTTGGCTCTTTTGCACTCAAGTGATCATATCAGTTTCTTATAAATTTTAATACATATTAAAGCCTTATTAATAATCGAGAAGATTTTTTTTTTACCAGAAATGCCCCCACCCCAGTTGTGTAATTTAAATTGTATGTATAATTCAAAATGAGGTGTTTTCTTTTTTTAAGCTGCTTTTAGCATTACGGTTTTTTATTTACAATTACTCATTATAATATTGTTACAAAAGAAATTAACAATTCTTTCTGTTTTTATTCAATATCTAATTAAAATGCATGAAAAAAACTCGGCAATCTTCTGTTGGGTGATTTTTTGGGGGCCTAAGGTTTTTGATAGTGCCTCTTCTTGATCTTAGAAGTTCATTAATCCAATTCAGTACTATACTAAATAAAAGTACTGTGTGTTTAAATCACAAATATGTTTATATTGAGCATTAATAATCTTGTTCTTCTCTTGTTATGCTTTGGTACTTTGCAATCCTTTTTTTTTTTTTTTGTACTTCACAAATTCATAATATTTTTAATAGATGGTAGACATGAAGTAGTTACTTCAGTTTAAAAAGTTAATGCTTGGAAACCTGTTTATTTCTTTACAAAATGGAGTTAGATTTCATAGATTAAGCTGAATTCAGACTCTTTACGTATGAATATAAGTACCAAAGAATGTAGGACTTTTGCACTGTTTTTGTTTGATATTAAGCGACTTAATTTCGCTTTGTATTTGATAATTCTATTGCACAGTAATTTATGTTTGTTATATAATGTTCTTTATTAATCTTACAACGTTCTGTTGTGATATTTCAGTATTTTTTTCCTCAGTGAGTCACATGTCTGATAATCGATAATTCACCTCTTTTTTTCAATTTTTTATTTCTTGCTTTTTATATCTTTGTGCAATTTAAAATTTACTAGATTTTGGTACTAGATTTCCTTGTAAATGCATATTAGAAAACCTTTCAGTAAGTGAAAGCACAGGAAATTATGCTAAAGCAAATCTTATTTGTTGAAAATATTTCCATATGACAATCAATATTATTTGGTGATTTAAAATTATTTGTATCTCAAAGTTTTTTTTTTTTTTTTTTTTTTGCTGCGCAAAATTCTGCTATGTTAAAAATTTCATTGACCATGTTTACAAGTTAAGTTAATTGATTTGTGACAATACGAAAGTCTATAAAATATAAAACTTTGGTCTGCAAGGTGTATCAACATTTTCTACTGCATTCCAACTTTTGCTCATAACAAATGTATTTAAACTTAAGATTATTTCAACTTAACCATTTAAAATTTGGTAATCATTATTGGTAATTTTTCATAATCATTTTTTAAATAATAAGGTAGGTTTTTATTCACAACTAAAACATAAAAAATATGTTAATATTTGATAATGTTAGTTGACTTCGATTAACCTGGAATTTTTCCTAAAATTGCCTGGAAATCCTGGAAAAGTCGGGGAATTTTATTGTTGTACCGTTTTAATTGCCAGAAGAGGCATTCGGTACCCTCAATATCCACAGGTTCATTAAGCAATATAACAAATGAATTTATCCCGATAAATTGTTGCCACTGGTCACGCCCAAATAAAACAAACACATAGAATACAATAAAAAAAAGGATTGGTTTATTAACCAGCTTTGCCATCCACAAAATTCTATCATAGCGTATTCAATAAAACATTTAAAATTACTGTGAAAACGTGTCCAATAGAGACATTAAAAACAATATAAAATCTTATTCAAAAGGGACATCAAAAGAACAATTAAAAGAACATTAAAAGAATCCTTCCTCACGAAAACATCTTTTCAATACCACCTCAACCAACACACCAGGCCAGAGATGTTCTCATCGTGCACCGAGCACCAGCTTTTTGCGTGAGACTGTCCTTTCCGCGTAGGGTCCTTCCTGAAACTTAGTCCACCGCACACACTTGACAAGAATCTTTTTTTTATCACGCACCGGCACTCGCCCTCCTTCCAGTGGAACACATTTTTAATCCTTGTTCATGTACACGCATCAATCCGGCTTCGCTTCCACCACTTCACTGGCGCTACTTTCACCACACTTTTCTTCACTGCCACTGTTCACACGTTTTAAGCACCAAAATAGCACGTGCAGTCTTCCAGCTGATGCCATCACAAAAAAAAAACTTCCCATCTCTGCCGGTCACAGCGAAGATGCAGAATTTACAAAAGAACCATTTTAAAAACTAAATTACATTATGAAATTATTAGTTATGTACAAATTAAATAAATGCAATGCATATCAAGTTTATATTCTAAATAATATTTTTTTTTCTTGCACACTTTTTGACCTAACCGAACACAACATTTTGATTACTCAAGGCAGGTAATGCCACCTACTGGCAACTATCTGAGCAAAGGACAACTCTAGCCGCCTGAACTACATTTCAACTGTACAAAATACTTCCCCCCTCCCAATGAAAAAAAAAATCCCTTTTTTAAATTTTAAATTTTCCTTTATATTTTCAATCTTTTTAAACCAATAACAGCATTGACACCACCAAATTGTACGAATGGTAACAAAAGCACCTCCGAACTGTACGAATACAGTTTACTATCATTAACACCATACAATGGTTTGCCAAAAGGTAACTTCAAGGTGTTGCGATCACCTGTTCATCACACTGTTAAAGGAACATCAAGAAGGAGAATAAAATACATTTGCTTATATTACACACACTACACACATTAAACAATTTAAAAATGATTATCCAACAATACATTTGCATAAACACAGCATTTCTGTTTTATATTACACAATCTTTCATTTTAGGAACAGATAGCAACAAGTTTCCTTTCCCTCCAAAAAAAGACATGAAAAAAAAATTACACATACATTAAGATAAACTTCTGACATTAGCAGCTTTACCATCAACACGAGGTCGTAACTCATAATTGCCATATGTAACAGGTACAAATTCAGATGTTTTATCAACAGTTTTAACTTCAGTATCTTTATCCTTGACAGTTGTTAAATCTAGAGTCCCTGTATCTTAGCGAGAGTAGCGTCAAAGCGGTATCATTTTCCTATTGGTGGAAGGTTTGAACCCTCCGCCCGAGGCAGTGCCTTCTTTCGTCCCATAGCTTTAACGTGGAGACGATTAAATGCCATGAAAAAACACGGGAATCCGTAAAATTAAAGGCAAATACTTTTTTAAAATTCTTTTATTATTGTTCTAAAATGTTTAAAATATAGGAATGTAGTTTTATTTTGGGCCATATGCTCTTATTTATTTAATTTTTTCTTTGTTAAAATAAGTGCATGATTTCTTAATGCTAATATTCCATGTTGACCCGCTATTTTTGGCTCTAATTGTCATTTTCCCTAATAAATAAATAGCCAGTATCCTAAAGTAATTAAAAAACATTGCTTCAAGATTAAGAAAGTGTTTAAATTTAGTAAAATTAAGTTATTTTAACGAATACTTTGTATCTTCGACTTGGCGTGATTTGCTTATGCTTGGCGACTAGTGGAATGTAAACATATCGGCCGCTTCCACGCATTCTTGTCAGTCAGTTACGAATGGATTTTCTTATATATAAACGGCTTTTTCTGCCGAATTTTAAAATAGGCAGGGTAGTTAGCTGTGTAGGAGGCCAAGTTTTACTGCCCTTCAAAACCAATTATCAATTTCAAAAACGTTCTATAATGTCATCTTCATTTTCCTACTAAATTACTTGAAGTTAGGGAGTTACGAGGGGGGAGGGCGCATATGCGGAGCTGAATTCGGCCTCGGAGAAAGTTTTCCGTATTTGCTCTTAATTTAATGAATACCTTCATGGGGAAATTTATTTTTTCACATAAGGGGATCATTCATAAATGATGTCACGCTTCGAGTGGGGTGGGTAACAAGAAGTGTGACATCAGGCTTATACAACATAACGGGACAAAGGGGGGAGGGCGTCAAATATATCAAAACAAAAAAAAAAACGCGTGCATTTATGAACGGTCTCTAAGTACATTCTTTCTTCTTAGAACATTTTTTAACATAACTTTTACATAACGAGTTTTATATAAAAATATCACTGATTAAATAATAATTCCAATTTTTTTTTTACCAATTCATTATTTTACCATTCATATATTTCTAGCATTACTGCTTAATTTTCCTTTAGTTTCCCTAAGAAATAAAAAAAAACGAGTAATCTTTTAATGATTTATTAATGCAATATTATCAACACACAAAAAAAAAAAAAAAAAAAACTTTCAGAATTAAAAATCCAAGAAATTATATTGAAAATAATAAATTTATAAATATTATTATTTACTTTTGAATCAATTAAAGAGTAACAATTTCCATGTTCTCATATTTAACATAACGTAATTTAAAGCTGCGAATGATTAAACTATCCTGAACTTGTTGAGACCAAAGATATTTTTTAAAAACGTTTGTGGCTTATGCAAAAAGTAGCTTTTAATTCAAACAGAAATTTTGCTTCCAAGTGGACAAAATTTCCCGTTAACGATTATCGTTTAGCGGAAATCCTTGAGCGAGTATGAAGCCAACCTTGCACTCGGCGGCAACCCTGTTTTTCGTCCGGAGGCAGTTTTCCCCCGATCTGTCGTTACTCTGAAGACTACGTCTTATAAAGGAACTCTAGTTAAATCAGGCTTTAACGTATCATCCCTTTCAGTGACTAAGGTTAAATTTTCTATATGAACCACTCGTGTATACTCGGAATTTTCCAGTTTGATTTGCACAGCCACAGGTGATAATATTTTGACAATTTGAAAAATACCCCTGTTCTTCTTTGCAAACTTCTTAGACAAACCCGGTTTAATTGCGGGGTTAAACCACCATACCCTATCTCCTACTTTAAAGTTAGTGGGCTTTGACTTCTTAGACCTACGAACTTCGTTTGAAGCCGCAGCATCAATCAAGTTCTGTCTAACCTGGTGGTAGGTTCCTTTTTAGCCTTTCCAACAGATTATTTACATATGAAAATTCATCATTGTAACTAAATTTGCTTTTCGACTCTAGAAATTTATGGGGTAGCTCTATATCCCGTCCAAATGTCAAAAATGCAGGAGTAAATTTAGTTGATTGATGCACTGAACTCCTATATGCCAGGAGAGCGTAACTAAGCACCTTATCCCAATTTCCATGATCTTGCCTCACAATATGGGAGATGGAATTCGCTAAAGTTTTATGTGTTCTTTCAATACATCCGTTCAAAGTCGGTCTCCAAGCAATGGTATCAATTTTCCTAATATTAAGCTCAGCATATAGGGTACGCATGGATTGGCTTAAAAAATTTGTTCCTCTATCTGAAACTAACACTTTCGACGCCCCGTATGTCGAAATGAACTTTAAAAGGATATCTGCTATGGTATCACTTTCGACTGACTTCACAGGATAAGCCTCCGCCCAACGAGTGAAATAATCAATAAACGTTACAATATACTTGTTACCTTCATCAGTAACCGGAAGTGGCCCTACCACATCAAAAGAAATTTTCTCAAACGGCCCATGAGGGACCGGTATTCTTTGCAAATCAACTGGCCTTTTGGGTTGGTGAGCTTTCCGCTCAGAACACCTTTTGCATGACTTTATCCAATTCACTGTATGCTTTAACATATGAGGGGAAAAAGAACTCTTTCTTTTAGAATTTAAGAGTCTTACTAATACCGGGGTGGCAGGCTTGCGCAGAATCATGATAAATTTCAAAAACATATTTAACTGAGGACTGTGGTATCACAACTTTAGTTTGAACAATTCTACCCTCTTTACATTTTAGAATATCTCCCTCAAGAAAAAATTTTATTTTAGCAAGCTTGGTTTTAGAGTTGGATTTTAACGCTTCAATTGTTTTCATGCAATAACTATCTTTTGACTGCTCAATTTTAAGTTCTTCCAGGGAAAACCTTTCACTGCCAAACTCAGCCTCCTCTAGCTCTTCACTTAAAAAAATCTGGGAGTTTATGGTTTCTGCCAATGATAAATTTCGCGAGAGGAAATCCGCAATACTATTGATTTTTCCGGGAATGTATTTTACCTCAAAATGGAACTGTGACAAGGACAAAGTCCAACGAGCTATTCTACAAAAGGAGTCCTTTATTTTTAATGAACTAGATAATGGGGCATGGTCAGAGAATATAAAGAACTTTTTTCCCAACAGGTATTGTTTGTAATAATTGGTAAAGTAGACAACAGCCAAAGCCTCCCTCTCAGTCGTTGAATAATGGGTTTCTGCAGGGTTTAACTTTCTACTACCAAAAGCAACAGGCCTTGGAAAACCTTCATCATCCAGCTGTGCCAAGACACATCCAATTGCAAAACCACTACTATCGGTATACAAGTAAAATTCCCTAGACATATCTGGTAAACTCAGGGTCGGCAGTTCTAAAAAAGATGCTTTAATGTCCTCAAATTCTTTTTCTGCCTCAGCATTCCATTGGAATTTAACCTTTTCTCTTGTCAAATTTGTTAAACTTCTAGTCCTCTTACTTATATCAGGTATAAATTTTCTGTAATAATTTACACATCCCAAAAAACTTCTTACAGCTTTACGATTGTGTGGAATTTTAAATGCTTTTATGGCATCCAAATTTCCACCTTCAATGACAAAACCCAAATAACTTATTGTTTTGGTTAAAAATTTACACTTTTTTGGTTTCAGCTTTAAATTATGGGCTCTTAATCTGTCAAAGACCAGCTGTAGCTTATTAAAATGATCCTCAATATTATTACTTGAAATAATAATATCATCAATATATACACCTATGTTTAAAACATCTAAGCCTGACAATACTATGGCCATTAGACGCTGGAATGAATTTGCACTTGTACGGAGGCCAAAGGGAGTTCTCGTAAATTGAAAAAGACCCTTGTCGGTTGAAATTGCCAACTTATGCCTATCTGCCGGGTCAACTACTTGCTGAAAAAAACCCACTCGTTAAATCCAAGGAAGAAAATATTTTTCCCGCGGCTAGATTGTCCACTGCCTCAGTGATATTTGGAATTGGATAACTATCCGGTACTACTTTCTCATTTAGCGCTCTAAAATCCATTACAAAACGAAATTCACCTGATGATTTTTTCACCAACAAAACAGGTGCAGAATACGCGGATACAGTTGGCTCCAAAATACCAGCTTCTAACAAGACATCAATCTGCCTATGCATTTCCTTCCTTAAGTAATAAGGGACACGATAAGGTTTTCTTTTTACTGGAATGTCATCAGTCAGAGGCACCCTGTGCAAAAGTGTATCACACCCGGGTAATTCACGTACTGAACTGGCAAACACAGATTTGTTTTTGTTAAGGAAAGAAACCAGTTTATTCCTAGTTTCAACATCTAAGTGATCCATTTCAAAATCTGTTCCCCACTCCAGATCAGTTTCAGCACATTCCCCCCAGTTATTTTCCTCTACATTATACACATTCTTAACAGCACTGTTATCAGTCTGTAGGGTACTAATTTTAACCAATTTAGTGAGTACCGTGCCTTCCTTAAATGGTTCAACTAAGAAATTACACTTTACTTTTTGCTTCAATTTAAATTTAGCAACATTTTGGGGAAAAGGAGGCAGAACAGCTTTGCAAGACAAGTATCCAAAATTTAAGTCATGCTCAGTAAGCAATACAGAGCTTTCAAGGTTATTACACCACGATATATGCTCACTATTAATCTTCAATGTATTACTTTTATAATCTAATTGGCATCCATACTGTTGAAAAAAAGCATTACCCACTATGAAAGAAAATTTACTAGAAATACGTCCTCCCATGATAAAAAAATCAGCTTCATAACTCCTATTGTTGATAAAAATTTTCAATCTTGTCTTCTCGCTTATCAGGGTATTGACGTCTGCTATAGTTCTAATATTCAATTCACATTTAATCCTAACACAATTTTTAGGCAAAATTCTTTCTTCAACTAAATTAACAGACGTGCCTGAATCACATAGAGCCACCTGTTACTGATTCTCAACTTGAACCAAAATAGTAGGCAAATCAATATCTGTATTAGAACAAATTTCCTCGGGCACTGCCGGGGTTAACACCTGTGCTCGTGCAAACCAGGTCCCCTGTTTCAGTTTAACGAAGGCCGTTCACTCAATTTAACCCTGCAATATCTTGCAATATGCCCTAACTTATTGCAGCGAAACCACTTAACACTTCTGAAGGGTTCCCTTACTGGCTGCTGTTGCTGATCTTTTTCTAACTTTTCAATTCTATTTGTTAAAATAGATAACTGATTCGTTAGCCTTTCGCATAAACTGGCAAATTCTCCCCCTGACGCGTTTGGTTTTCCTTCCACTTCCCGGACTGTACTTGATTCGTACTTAAATACCGGTTGTCTTGCTCTCCCAAGAAAGGATTTGAGTCTTGTCTATATGTTAACCAAGCTCTCTCCTCCAGTCGAGCAGCTTCCTTTACTTCTGAGACAGTTTTCGAATTCCTCGAAATGACTCCCCTTAAAATTTCAGGGTGTATGTTAGTAAATAACATGCTAACCAACATATGCTCCCTTTGTTCATTTGCAGCATCCACTGAGCAAGCCCCAGAGCTTAGCAGTTTGCTTTTTTGAACCGCCTGAGCAATAAAATGTTCAACTTTCATACCAGCCGGTTGCCTAAAATTTAAAAACTCAAAAATGGCCTGATTTGGCGAAATGTTTTTCCCATAACTTTTTTTCAAAATTTGAACCAGACCCTCATAACTATAAACCTCCTCGCCAAACTGCATTACTAAAGTTCTCGCCTCCCCATATGCTGCATCCACATCATGTTTTATGCTGCATCGACATCATAGTTCAGGGAACATTAATTAACGTATCAGATATTAATGTTTCCAATTCATCCAAGTTTTCTGGTTTCCTCTTATAAACCTTTTCCTTAACCCATACTCAGTTGCTTGGATCCCTTGCTCAGCCTTTACCGCTTTTGCATTCACTTCAGAGATCCCTAGACCACATAATGAGTGGCTTTACTGGCCCACTCTTCAATACTCAACACACACATTTTTCGATTGAAGCAAACAAATAACAACGTTAAAAAAAACCTTAAAGTGTACTGTTTGTTGCATATATTAATTCTAAAAAATTTGGTGCATAAACGAAAAATTTTTAGCTATTTAAAAATAGGGAGTGATTTATCAGATACCCTGTATATGTGTATTTGTATGTAAATTAATTTTATTACCCTAAGATAACAAAACCATTGTATGTTTTCAGCTCAGTCTTCAAATTTAATTGTATCAGTTTTATTTAATTGGAGGGGTTATAACTCCTACTTAAATAATTGCATAATTCTTTTACAATTATTTAATTGTTAAAAATAATTAGCTAATTGTATTTATTTAACTTTTTATTATATTTAATTGGTATTTATAACATTTTAAAGAACAAATCCCCCCCCCCCCTCAAAAAAAAAGAAAGAAATAACCATTTCTGATGTGCTAAAACTGCCCACAAATTTTTAAGATAAATTTTGAAGTAGAACTTGTCTGCTTTTTTAAAGAATAGAAATGTGTTGAATAATTCATTTTTTAATTATTTTTCTTATCAATATTTATGTTTGCATATGTATATATATATATTTGTTAATTTTAGGCACTGTAAAATCAGCTTCTAAGTTATTTGCTTCTAATGATGATGTCCCAAAATTAGGCAAGAATAGGAGTAATCTACTTGAATCATCCAAAGTACCTGATAAAGATAATCACCATCAAAAGGTTTCGGAAATTTCCTCAGCTGTCCATCAAGTTTTAGATGTAGCATCAATGGTTCAGCAACAAAGAATTTCTGATACACCTTTCACATCTCAGCGCCAAAAAGAATCAAATGTCCCTTCTACTCCTCAGCATCAGAAAATGTCTGATACTCCTAATTCAACGGTTCATAAAGTTTCTTCTACTTCACAGCATCAGAAAATGTCCGACTTGTCTAATTCATCCACTCTTAAAGTTTCTGGTGTGCCTACAAAAGTTTCTGATAGATCTACCACATGTGAACAAGATATTTCAGATGTCAATGCACTATTACCACAAAAACCTTTAGTAATGGCCTCTACTGAATCATTAGCAAAAGACAGTGTTGATTCAAATAAAATCCGAGATAGCGTACAAATAGGGATAACTAGCACTGTCAGCAGGACTGAATACATTGAGCTTTTAAATCAGGTTTGTATTATATTGTTTACTTTTTAGATATGCAACATTTCTCCCAAAGTGATTTATATCAACTTTATTTTGTTCCATGTACATGCTACTTAATACATATGCATATTATGTGACAGATATTTTAATGATTAAATGTAAAACTAATGAAATCACTATTTTTAAAGGTGAAATGATTTTTTTCTGTAATGGATCCTTATCTTTACCTGTTATCCTCTATTAATATTTTTTTTTTTTTTTTTTTTTTTTTTTTGTAAAAGTGTTTATCTTTGCAATCTGTCATAGTATTAGTAATATAGCTTATTAATTATTCAGAATCGTCACTTTGATTGGCATTATGAATCAAATAATTTTCACTTATTTTTCGTCATTTTTGATGAATGGGAATAAGTCAAAAAGAAATTTTAATTAATTAAAATTAAGCTGATTTTTAATATTTCGACACGCAGCTGATTTTTAATATTTCTTTGTCTTTTGTTTTGTTTTTAATTCTTTCTTTTTAAACCATTTAAAATTTATTTTCGGCAGCACAAGTGTGATCGATAGATTGATTTTGATTCTCTTTTTGGAAAGGTATTTTTACAAGGCCATTGCTCATACTCTACAGTTTTTTTTTTTTTTTTCTTTTTAAATTTTAATGTTATTCTCATTATTGTAATGGGGATTTTTCTGGATTAGTGTCCTTTTTGTCCATTAAGAGCACTAATGACAATTTTTAGAAAGACTCTTGTTGTTATTCGATAACTTGCATCCTTATTATAAAAGGGATTTTACGGGACAGTTGTTATCCTGACAAGGATTTTAAGGGGGACTTTTAACATTGTCTGAGAACTGATATCCTTGTTATATCAGGGATTTTTAGAGACTGCTGACCTTATTCTGATGAGGATTTTTAATGGGACCTTTAATTTTTTAAGAACTGTTGTTTTCATTCTTATAGTAATTTTGTGATTATTGTCGGGCATTCAAAAGGGATTTTTAGGGACTATTGTTGTTACTCAAACAGCAATTTCAGAAGACTGTTGTCCTTATTCTGATAGAATTTTTTGTAACTTTTTCTTTATTAGAACAGAGTTAAACATGTGTGAGGTTACATAATAAATCTTCCTCCACCTGGGAGTGACACAATATTCAAGGTATCCTGTGCAAAGCCTGGCTACGCAACTGTTCTTGAATAAATATGTCTAGAGAAAAACATTCTTTCCTTTTAGAATAAAAGAATTTTAAAGATTTATTCAAAACGAATTTTGCTTGGAAGTCTGTTATGTTATAATTATTATTGTTGAACTTTTGTAAATTCTTTATCTTTAAATAATTTTAGGTGCAAGAATTGAAAGAAAGGCTGGAAAAATATAATTCCTTTCACAATGAAGCTATTAAAGACCTAAGAGATAAACTTCACGAAGAAAGAAAATTACGAATCACAATAGAAAAAGAGCTACAGAACATAAAAGAAAGCCAAAATTTATTGTAGCAAAAAGTATTTTTTAACTATGCCAATTTCAGTCCTTTAAATGTATATGCATTCCATTTTATAGTACTGAAAGTATTTTAGTATTATTTTTGCATAAGTAAGTTTTTATATGAACATTAAGCCTAATGTGAGAATATATTAAGCACTTGAGTTTAAATTTTATTTTAAACTGAATTGCATTGGTGATGGTTAATTAATTCTTTCTGAATTTTATTTATGAAAGGAAGGTTTTGATTTATTTCTGTTTAATAAGGACAGGGGGGGAGGGGGGAAAATTGGTCTTAACAAATGTGAAAAACCAATGTTCTTTGTTAGCACAATGAAAGCATTTTATTTACACATTGATATAATTGGAAAACTACAATGATGCTTACTTTATAGTATGAATTGCAGAATGGGCAAAAGAACTGCAAAATTGGGAACATTTTTAAATATGACAACCTACATCATTTTTTTTCTTTTCTTCTGACAATCATTTAAAAGATTAAGCAATCAGAGTGTCTACAAACAAGTTCAAAAAATAATGCAATTAAACTTTTAGGTTGATTTTGGTTATAAACGGAATATTAGCAGCAGTTTCAATATAGAATACTTGGTACCAAGCATTTTTTATAGCAGTATTCCATTTCTTGCTTAAATAAATTTGATTTATTTATTTATTCTACTATAACTTATAATTTTGTTATTTAATTTAATGTTTGTTTTATTTGGATATTGCATGTTCTGATACCATACGTGAAAATAATCTTGTATTTTTGACTCTTATGGGAAATATCGATGGAACTTTAAGATGACATACATCTCTTTGCATACTAAAATCTACAAATATTTTACTTGGCAGCATTTAAATACTGAAAAAAAAAAAAAAAATGATGAATGCAAATGTTGTTCATAATATCATTCAGAGCAAATGTTTCCTGATTTATGTAAGGTTACTGTCAAAACATATAAATATAAATGCTCAAGTCCAGAAAAAATAGTATGTCTAGAAAAATGCTACACATTTCCAATATTTTGCAGACACTCGGTGCATATCCTGCCAATTTTGTTTATTATGTAGAAATATGCAAATTACAAAAATGAAAGGCAACATCCCCTCTCCCCTCACTACCTTTTTCTTAATAAAAAAAAACTGTGTTGTGAAATTTCAAATGTTTTTGATAAATATTATGCCAATTATACTTATAGTTGGTTCTAATATTTCCATTAAAATTAAAACTAAGTTTGTAGCTTTATTTTTTGCATGACAATTCTTAATTTCATCTTTCATCAATCTTTAGTTGTCACACATTTTGAAAATACTTGTGTGCATAGAAATTCTTCCAAAAAATCAAAAGGAGAGAAATAAAGGGTTTTTATAAGAAATAATTAAATTAATGGTTGGGATATTTATAAGAATGTCATTTTTTTTTTTTTTTCATATTTAAGTTCTGAATATTACTACTAAATTTATTAAATGTTTGTTATTTGTGTGACTGCAGTTGTATTTTTATTTTTAAGTTAAAATTACTCTTAGATCTACTTGTGCTGATTAAATCAAGCAATGTTCATAGCCTTAGCACTATAAACCGTCCAAACCCATGTGCATTTCTTAGTATGTTTAGTTCTCAATTAAATCCTAATGCATTTATTGACATCTCTGTCCACAGAATAATCCTTAAAAATGTACCTTTTAATTCCTATTACCTTTTTGCAGTTTTACAAAGGAACATTTTTTTCTGAAAACTTGAAATTTAAAATTTAAACAGTTTATATACTGAATTTTTCTTTAGATTTTTGAAAGTATATATTTTATTTTTAGCGAATAAATATATCTATTCTAAGCATGTTTTCCTGCAAGAAATTGGCATAAGTGATTGTGACCAGAGTTCAGGAAAATTATTATAGTAAAATTATAACATTGTTATACAAATAATTCCTTTTCTTTCCATTTCCCCTTACTTTCTAGTCTGTGAGAAAGTATAAATTTTAAATAAATGGTAAGGCCTGATTCATGATGGATGATCCTGAAGCTTCCAGATTGTAAATTGCAAAAAATCATGACTTTCTCTGAGCACGATCACCTCTGAAGTAATTGCACAACTAAATATATAGTGGCCATAGTTTGTTTATAAAAAATATGTATGGAGAAGAAAAAGCTTAAATAATTTAAATTCCTGCGACTAGGAGTGGCAGCCAAAGTGGATCTCCTGAGCAGATGGATTTTGAATAGTATTGATTTTAATTTTGTCTTGCTTCATTATGACTGTTGAACACTTTCATTCAACAAAAGATTTCTTGTAACCTCACCCCCCCCCCCCCCTGCGCCCATTTTGCTCTAGTACTTTTCATTTTTATTTATTTAGTTGTTTTTTTTTTTCAAATACAACATAAGCCTATGCTGAAAACAAAGTTTTCCTTCATGTAGAAATATATATTTTTAAAAACCCCTTATTCAAGTACTAATACTTCGGTGTTTACTGGTTTCCAAAATCTTTTTAAAACCTTGTATATGTTTCTGCATAATAGTTCATTAAATAATTTCACTTTATGTTGACATAAATAGTTGGAAAACTTATCCTGTTTTTTAGTTCAAATATTTCATGAATAATTTACAATACTGATAAAAAGTTGTAATCATTCCCAAGTCATTTGGTAAATCAGAAAGTTCTAAAAAATATTGATTACTTTGTTTAATCATTTTGGATATTATTTTCTTCCTGTAGTAGTACATGTAAATATATTGATTATTTATTGTTATGAATTATTAAGAAAAATATAAGATTTTATTAAACAGGATGCTTCAAACTTTTTACATTGCCGAAATAGTTTATCAGAAGAAATATCTGAATAATAGCTGGTGAAAAATAGTTTTAAATTTAGTATTTTAACTATTATACGTAATTATAGAACATGTTATATTGTTATTTTATCACTGCAGTTAATTTAATTAGCCATTAAAGCAACTTCTAAAGCAATAATTTTCAGTTGAAATACCTGTACAGTAATTTTAAGTGCATACATGACAAGTTGATTAAATTTAGGGTTTTTTTTTTCTTTCTAATCGGCTGCTATTGCCTTCTGCCTATTGCTGACCTAGTGTGTTCCACAGAGATTGGTACCATCTCTTTCTGTGGCACCACAAATCGCCGCATGAGAATTTTCTCGTCTGCCTCAAAAGAAAGCACTTGGACTTATTTCATGCGAAAATGCTCTAGGAATTTAATTTATCCAAGAGTACCAAAGCCAGATGGCTACTCGGGGGATCTTTTACATGCTGCATGATCATACAACATGGGCGCAGACAATTTTCTGCATCTTGAAAGTTCACCGACGCTGTTTGGCTCGATCCTGCGAATTGGGGCGTACTAGTTCCGCGCCTTACCACAACGCCATTGTGCCGGCAATTTTAATAATATTTATTTGTAAAACTATATTTCAACTAGAGCACAGCATATGTGGGTGTAGTTGAGATAATTTTTCAGAGTTTTGATGAATTTTGAAAAATGTCTAAATCAATTTTTAATGTTGCATTATAGTAAACGCATAGACCTATAAAATACAAATGGGACTACCGCAATTAAGTGCTTGCTCTTCAAATGACCAAGATCATCTGGCAAGAATATTTCAGCTTCAGTTAATTGGCTTTTAAACGAGACCGAGCACTTACTGCTTGCTCTGGTTGCTTTTTGTACAGTGTTTCTTCAAGTCTTGTTAACGTGACTCTGCACATTTTCAGTGTTCAGTTCTTAAAGTCTATGAGTAGTAGTGAAAAGAGGAGCTAAACTAGATGAGAGTTCTTATCTCAGTGTTTGGTTTTTGAAGTTTCTGATGTAATTTAAAATAATTTCTAACATAACTTATTATCACTATTTAAACCAAGGCAAATGTAATGCAAAAGAGTTTTGATGGTATATTAAATTAATGGTACAAGGCAGTAGATATTCCTATATAATTTAAGTTGAAATCAAATGATTGGGTGGTACAACAAAGTTAAATTTTATGCAGTTTTGAATTAAATATGCACCATAATGCACTAGGAAGTATATTGCATTTTAAGCTCAAATTGTTTGTCTGCAGAAAATTTGAAAATTTCAATGGAAACACTAAAAACTGCATTTTTTGACGTATACAAGTTACTGAGATTATTATATAAAAAAATAATAAATCAGGTGTGAGGTCTATGTCGATACTGTTAACAATTGCAAATTATACACTTCTTTTAAAGAAAACTTATTTTTATAAAAACAAAATTCGATAAACAAAATATTTAGTTGCAAACATTTTTCAGTAGGGCTTGTGATCACCTTACCACCACTACTGTTTTACAATGAGTTTGTTGTTATTTTTTGAAGTAAAGTGTATTTTATTAATAAAACTTTTTTTTAATACTGCTCTGCTTAAGCACAAATGTGTAATATCTGCAGCTTGGCTCAAAATGAATTATTGATTATTAGAATTTTACACTTCTGTATACTTGATTCAGATACCACTTTTTCAGGTTATATGTTTATTTTATATATTTATTTATTTATAATAATACAAGTATTGCTTTTTAAAGGTGTATTTGCTCAAGAATAAGTTTATTGCTTGTCAAATTTTTGCGCTCCCTTTACTGGGCCACTAAAAAAAGCTCCGAGAGTACATGGGGGCCCGCGGCTCTCAAATTTAGTATTGCTGCAATTAATGCCTCATTCTGAACTGTTAATGAATAAAATCACTCCATGTACTCTTGCGCAGCAATTACATCAGCATTTCTAAAGCTATTTTTAGTGATGTAAAATTGTTTGAAACCTTTGCAAAATGCAATCATGAAGATTATTTACATTCCATATTAATTCATGTTAGGAATGAATGACTTTGTTGGTTTGATTGTTGAAAATATTTAAGGATTGTTAGAAACAATGCATCAAGTATATTTGTATGTTAGCAAAGTTATCAATTTTATGTAAAACATTGTAAATACATGTATATATGCATGAAATATGTGAAAAATTATTATACATGAAGGCTGTTGCAAAGCACTAATCCTTAATGAACACAATTTCATTATCAAAATATCTGATTTTTTTAAAAGTAAATAACTATTTTTGATTTTATACTTTAATGATAGTTGCAATAAGAAAGAAAAATGTTTTTTAAATCAACATTTTTTTAAAAGTAAATTCTACATTGTGTAAACTATTTGCCCTACTTCAGATTCTAAATAGTTGATAGAAAATTGATTATGAAAGTCATTAGAAATGCATTGCATTTTTTTAAAAAATGTGTTTTTACATAATATATATAACAAATAACTTCTTATAAAAATCAGAGAAAAAGTGCAATATTAATGAAAGATAGATTTTTGTTTATTATACGCATATCAGCCGAAACAAAACTTATGCACATTCCTTTTCTCTCAGCTGCAAAGTTAATCATTTCACACTGAGAAAATATCAGTTATCATTTAAAATATAAAATCTATATCAGGTGAAAGCATTTTAAATTTTAATAATAATCTAGATTTATTTTATATGATAAAAGCAATCTTATGTAGTAATATTGCCACTACTTGATATCAAATTAGAAAGTTCATATGCTTGAAATCATGTTTTAACTTTGCTTTGTATTATTTTTCTTGTCTTGATCCCAAAACACCACACAGACGCAGCAAATAAGAGTAATTAGAAATTTGTTATAAAATTTTTATTTATTTTTGTATAACAATTCTTTTAGTTAATTTGTTTGTTGTAACAATTTAGTTGTAAAAACCAATTAAATATATATTGTTTGGTTTTAGAAGTACGCAAATGTTAAAACTTACATATCATAAAAATATTCCAGCCATTTTATAATTTTATATAAAAGACTACTAAAATATCTATAGTTCTTACAAGTAACTTTTTTACTCAGAGGCAAAACAAGTGTACTGTAATTCGTTCATCATAACTCGGCACATGCATTTAAACTATTGTGCTCAGAATTAGCAAATCAAAATTTTATGAAGGTAATATTATATGTACTGTAATATAAATACTTATTGCCTCATATTTATAAAGCTTCAACTACTTTACATTTAAACAGATTACATACAGTGTACTCTTGATATCTTGAAAACGTTAATATGTCGAAAAATTATTTTCCCCCTTGATATTACAGAATCTTAGGTTAATTTCAATTTTTATGCCGATGAGTTTTCATTCAAAACCTTGCTATGTTGAATATTTTTTGAAGTAAAAAATTAATCTTGCCAAAAAAATCGCAGTTTGTTGAAGCAAACCAAGGTATGCTTCCAAGAAGCTCTCTCACCTTACCCTATTTTTCTGAGGGGCGGAAGCGATTTCGAGAAGCCCATCTGGTCACTTTAATGGCAAACAAAAGGGGAAAAGAAGTTCCTTGTTGTATAGATGATATTTTTGTGGGAGTGAGCATGTGGCTGTGCGCTATATAGTAATATTGCCAGTAAATTGTCACATGTTTGTTTCTTAGGTGTAAATGTTCAGAATTAACTGCACATAGCAGTTAGGCGAAAACGTTGGTGAAGTCCTAAAATGTGTCTGAGAATCGCCAGTTGTTTCAAAAATGAAAACTGTATTAAGCTGAAATTGAACCTCTTAACAATTAAAAAACAGAAAGATTTTAGAAGCTGTAAATAAAGGCAGAAAAAAAGAGGCAAATCACAAATGATTTCAAAATTTAAGCATGCACCTTATGCACCTTGAAGTTAAGGTAGTTCCACACCAAATCAACCAATGGTCAAATCGTGATGCCTTTGGATTTTGTTTGTTTTTATCTCACATTCCACACCCTTCAACTTTGTGATATCAAGAGTACTCTGTATTTATTTATTTATTTGTGGTGTTTATGCTTTTTTTCATTTAGTGCAATTTACTAATTAAATTTTAATAATGAAATGTAAATAAAAATGCACAAGATTTATTAACTTTTTCTCTTATTGTTTCATTTGATATCTCAATGGAAACACCTTTTTCTGGATTTTACTGGATCTCCCTATGTGTATGAAATGAAGCATGGAATTCTATTTTGTGTTTCAATTGAATTGCTTGTTTCTTTAATATCTGTGTGAAGTTTTTTCTCAAACTTTTCAGGAGGAAAAAAAAATATTCTCTTTGAAATAATTATAGATTCTTAACTAAAAGAAAATTTTAAGGGTCCCTCAAACTTGGCACTCGATAACCCAGCAGTTCAGATAACTCGGCTACACCCTGCCGGAAGACTACAGAACATTTCTTTGGAAGAAAAAAAGTAACGTAGTTAAGTCGGCTAGAGAATTTTTGTTGTAAACAGCTTTATGGCCTTCATAAGGTATTTTTCTAATGTACACTGTGTCTCTTCTGTACACTGTGTATTCATTAATTTTCATTTTAAAGTAGTAAAGGCTCTATGCCTTCCTAAAGGGCATACTTTTTGTTTGTTTAATGGTATTTGAGCAGTGTATTCTTTTTTGTACTGTCAAGCAAACAACACATACAAGTGCAGCGCTTTAATTATTTTCTGAAGAAATACTCTACCTTATTTTTTTATTTTATCCCCATTCTCAATAACCCAGTGAGTATTTTCCCAAAATTGGCCACCCTTCAGTCCACATTAGGCTGCGTTTTCGCAACTGTACTGTATTACATGGAATGGCAGTTATCGGAATTCTGCTGGGTATTATATGAAAAAGGATTTTTTACCGATACAGTAGAACCCCAAAAACTCTGCAGTCTGGATAAATGACCATACTTTTCATTTTTGTGGTGTTTCTACTTTCTAACAAAGAGAGTTTATACTAATATAAAATTTTAAAAAATACTTTTTTTTATTTCTAATATCCATCTAACATTATGTCATATTTAACCCAAAGAAGAGAGCTTGAAGTGAATATATTAGCATCCATGATCTGAAATAAGGATAAGAAATCTTAATAACGTTAAAAAGTCAAAATAATGTATTAAAACACTTGCCACACAACTTCTCAAATTCAGAAAGAAAGTCCAAGCTCAAGAAAGAAAAGAAAAAAGTTTTTTTTTAAAGGACAAGATAACTTATTTTTTTATCATTACTATTTTTTCTTCTGCACTGAATTCAATATTGGTTCCTAAATAAACAATTTGATTATGTAACAAAGTCCACAACATAAATCACTAAAATTTTAAGGCATTAAATCTATCCTGGTGGGGACTATTCATTCCCCTCCACAACAATTAGCTTTTAATTTTTAATAAAATTATTAAAGCAAAGAATTTTCTATAATTCATTTCACAATTACCCTTTAGGAAGTTACTTCATTTAAAATTTTAAAAAATTGTACTTACAACTTTCTTTATAGGAAGCAAAAAAACTATAATAAATATCCTCTATGAAACAAGATCTTAATTGAGGAAAGCCCCCCTACACAAGTCCTTTCTAACAACTGGCAATACTTTTTTGTGAAACTCCATCCTTCCTATTTTCAACGCATAAATTACATCTTTTAAAAGAAGGGGAAAAAAATCATTTTTCCTGATAGGTTTAGTATATTTTTTGAGAATTGCTGTTTAAAAACTTTCATAATCCCTCAGCTAAGAGTTGTAAAGCATTCATGCAATCAAGAGACAAGAATTTAATGTCACTCATTGGCAGAGTTTTGTGACTAAGTGTATTATGTAGTTATAGTTGACATGAAGAGAGAAACAAAAAAAAAAACTTGCGAGGAAAGAAGGGGAAATCCAGTGAGTGGAATTAAATTTCTGATTTTTTTTTTCAATTCACCAGCATCATTTCGAGCTATGCTATATGGATGTTATTACAATACTGTTCTTTTATGGAACATTCAGATATTATTGGTGATGGTTTAACAAGTTTGACTTTTTATCAGATTTTAAAAAGAAGAAAATTGCTTTTTTTACTGTATTATATAGGTTAATTTAAATTTAATATGAATGAGGCCTGTGGCGAATTCATTGGACGGGGCCCCCTAAAAAATCATCACATAATTTACTTTTAATAAATCACTGCAGTAGTTACCCAACAGTATTACTAATATTGTGTGCATTTCAGTTTAATATCCACTAAATTTAATTTTCAAAAACATACTTCCTACATATTTATATTAAAATAACAATTTAAACTTACCAAGATATTGATTAATAAAACTCTTTTCTCCAAGCTTTCTGTTCCTCAAAAGTAGCAATAGCATCATCAAAGTTTAAAGATCGGGTCATAGAATTTTCAATACACAGAATAGCCAATTTACTTAACTTGTCTTGTCCCATAGAGGTAATTAAATACCTTTTTATTAATTTTAGTTTTGAAAATAATCTTTCAGCACCATCTGTAGTCACAGGAATTGTAACAAATGACATTAATGCAGTACATACTTCAGGAAAGAGGGATGATATAAAATGATTCTTTATTATTAATAAATCAGCAAGTTCTCTAATACACAAAGACTTTTTTTATTTTATCTCTGGAGATGGACAAAACTGAGAATTTCTCTGGCAAATGATTCAGATATGCCTTTTTTATATACATTTTTGAACAATTTTTAGAACTTTTTTATAGTAGATCAGTACTTTCTTGGTCTCAGTTAACAAATTGCAGGAATTCCCCAAGCGTCAGTAGCTCGCCAGCACCATCAAAGTACAGTGGTAAAAAATGAAGCAACCAATGATTGCGTTCTAAAATTGATCCTATTCTTAATAATGCATAATATATCTTAATAATTTATTTGAATTTGTATTGCAGGTCTTTAGTTGTGTCTAACTTTAAATACTTATATAAAATTTATAATTTTTGATAAATTTTGTTAAAATGTACTGTTACTTCTGAGCTCACAGCCTCTCAGGCTTTGGGCCCTATTGGGCCGGGGGCCTGTGGCATTTTGCCAGCTCTGCCACCCTATAGGATTGAAACGTTGAGCTACTCAATGTTACTATATGACATGGTATAAAAACTATGGGTAACAAGCTCAAATAGGGTCACGAAAAATTGCTTTTAAGTTTGAAGGTGGATGAAAAAATTTTTAAAACGTTCAAGGATTGTTAAACTCTCGTTATTGATCTGTAACCCTCCAATCCTCTCAAACATGGGAAGCCATTTTTGGCAAAATGACAGCCCCTCATCTAAAAACATTTATTATTGGTTATCCAGTTGACCTTGACAACTGGACAACCAAACCTGCGACACCTGCAGGTCCATTTTTTTCTGGATCCCATCATTGAGGCTTCTTCGTTTCGTATGCCTTGCTTTAGCTAAAAGTCAATGTTTAAAATATTTTTCCACTTTAAAGCAGATAATATACTTGCAATGAAAAGTTGGAGTACAATATTTTTTTAATTCAAAAGAATACCCTGTGCACAAAAAAAAATATTCAAATTGGCTGTCCATATGAAAGATTGGTAGGACGATTAAGGAGTCAAGTGTAAGATACCTTTACACAAAAGAGCTCATTTGTCATCAAAACTTTGGAGGAATCACTTTTTTTATTTCTTAACCCAAACATTGTTCTTACCCTGCAGTAGGTTTTACATTATGATAAAAACAAACGTAGGAGATAATTGGGTACTTATCGGTTATACGCCCTACCTTGGTGACTGTTTTAAAAATGCCAACATGAATTTAACGGTGTTAAGAGTACTTTATTTTATTGAATAAAAACAAAGATTATAAAATTAATTTAACAAAAATGCAAGAAATTTAAAATGAAATGTAATATTTTAACAAAATCTGTTTAGACGGTTTAATTTCCGATAGCCATATTTGACTTATGGCAGTTCAAGGGTCACGCAAGAGAAAATTCAGTTCCCTTTTCAGACCCTTCACAACATTCTGATCTACCAAATCATATTTTTGAAGAATTATTTATTAAATAATTAGCAACAAATAACAAAAAATTTTATTACTATGTTTAAATTTTGAATTTTCACAAAAATGTTTTAAAATTCACAAAAAACGAAACCTGTTAAAAAAAAGCTAGATCAACTCCCGAAGTTAGAATTTCTTTAAAGTTATTGGGTCTTCCACATAAAACTCCGTTAAAATGAATCTAAATGGTATCTGGCAGTACTTTCTTGCTTTCTTATTGCGCACAAATTAATCAAAATAAAAGGAAAACCAAATAACATTCATGTAAAACAGGTGACTATTAATAAAAGTTTTAATGAAATAAATCAAGTGCTATTTTAATCTAATAAAATGCCTTCTTTACATTTCATATGGTGATGTTTGGCAAGCAAAAAAAGGTACAGATGTATGGCGATAAGTGCCAATAACAGTATCAAAAATTGACTATGTTATCATGAGAGTTTTATAATTAATAATGGATCTTTTGGGTGTGGGGGTTAAGAATGTAAATATGCATTTATTAGAAAAACATTTTGAACATAAAATATACTAATTGACAAACCTTTCAAAGAAACATTTTATTCTTGATAGGCAATGATGTAAAAGTTTTTCTATAGTACATAAGAAATAATTGTCCCCCCCCCCCCCTATAAATTTTTTAAAAAATCTTTAGAATTCAATTTCCTCAAAAATGAAATGTGCCATGTATGTTCACTGTAGTAGACATTACTATAGTTAATTCATTATTAATAAATGACATTTGGCCAGTATGGATTTACATCAGTTCAGAAGAGTTTTCTTTTTTTCTCTCTCTCCTCCAAATGAATGGGAAAATTGTATTTGATGTGTAGAACAATCAGTTTCATAATGCCAAATTTGTTAAGAGTAATGATGATTTGTATTCATTTTTCTTTGAATGTTTTGTTGAAATGTAATAGAAATAAAAGTTTATTTATCATTTATCTGGAGAAATGCTTTTATTTACATGTGTTCCCTAATATGGTGATAGTTTCCTTATTGACTATTCAACTTGCCAGTAGTGTCATTCCTGAATTAAATAATCCAAAACAGTCTGTAAAGAAAGAAAACAAAGCAAGCATAAATTTTAAATTAAAAATATACTTAGCTACACAATGTATAATTAATTTATTATTAGTAATCATTTCCTGATTGTAAGAAAAGTATTAATTTCATGCCAACAGAACCATAGCAACTCTTATAATTATTGAATTTATTAAATAAGGCTTTGTTACGCAAAGCTTTGTTTTTATGATTTTTCTGCAACTTTGCTAGATTTAAAACTGCAAGTTCAACAAAATTATTTTTCCTCTGAAGCTAGAATCTGATTTCAGATGGAGCATGAGTCACAGAAATCAAGTTTGCAGTGGTTTCATACTATTTCTATGAAAAGAAATCATTTGTTTTTGAAGGGAGATGAGTCCCATTACAACAAAACACTAGTTAGTGGACGCAAGCTTCACTTGGTGCATAAGAGGCGGACACACCTCATCAGGAGCAGACTAGCTAACATTGGCCTAGGCAGAAGAATTATGTTTTGGCCCACATTTGTAAATATAAAAACTAAATTGTATACTACACAAAATATGAATTATACATTGTACAAGTAAAGACACAGAGTCATTTATCATCTTCAAAATTGAAAAAAATGTTATTTGCATGTTACGTGAGTGCAAAAGAGGGTCTGGATGTATTTGTATATTATATTTTAAAAAGAAAAAAAAGGGGGGGTTATACTGTCTCTTGAAGATTTAGTTTGGGAAAATTTTAAAACTCCAAATTATTTAACTTTTACAATCACATATTCCTCCGCTTATCGCATTGCCTTCATCATTGAAAAAATCATTTAAGTCCAGTTTTTCATTTATTTTTGCAGTTTTGTGACATTGATATATTGCATGCTTATATATCATGTCCAGTTTCAAGAGAATACAGTTCATAGCTCATTAGCAATTAATAAAATATCACTTGTTTTTTAATTATTAATTTAGACTATTTAAATTCATAATTTCAAATGAAAGAAGGAAAACATTTTTGACATTCACTTTTCACAAAAAATCTAAAATTCACAAAAACTAGACCCTGCTAAAAAAAATGCTGGATCAACACCTGATTTTGCACTGCACGGTTTAAATTTTCCAGGATTATGGGCAAAGAAACAAATGGCTCCATAGGACTAGTGAATACACATTCCAACTAGCTCCATTCAGCTTTTAGGGTAAAACTGTAAATTTATGAGACAGTATAGGTAGCCTTTTTGACATTGAAATTGATGAATTATAATTAGAAAATAGATATTAATAAGACAAGGAAAATTCCAGATGTTTAATTTTCTAAACAAATAAAGTCACAGCACATTTTAGGCGTCATTTAACCACCCTGCAGTTATGCAGTCCCAGAGTTGCATGTTAAATGGACGAGCTATCTCCTCATGAACCGCAGGGGAAGATACAATGCATATGTAGCTTTCTGAGAGTGTAAACATTTCAGAACTGAAGTCCTAATAACACATTTTTAGACTTCCTTTGGTGACCCAATGAAGGGGAATTACCATTTAGAGTACTCTCCCTAGAACTTTTCAACATTTATGTCCTAAAAACTATTTCAAGCTATCTATTTATTGATTTTACTTTAAGTTTTAAAAATATTATGGACTTATTTTTTTTTCATATTTAAGAATATGGTTTTATAAATTTCAAAAGCAGAAAAATATATATTTTCCGTAAGTTGCAAGTTTCTGTTTAGGATAGGTAAATGTTCAATTTTGCTCTGCATTAGATCGTATATTATATGCAGTAAAATAATTGCTTCTAAAAATATGATATTTTATAAGTTATATTCTCCAACTAATCAAACTTATGGTTCTATTTGATCGGAACAAAAAGTTTAATGAATAAGTTTTGCTAAAAGAGGGCGTTTTATAATATTAAATGTTTAACAAGGTGTGAAATGCAGAGTGATTGATACACAAGCAGAATAAAAAGATTTTTTACTTTGTCCTGTTTAATTTGTGCAATATGGTAGTTAGACAAGAATTGTGTAATTAGATTCTTAAAAGAATTGAAACTATTTTTATAGTAGCTACAGATGTGAAATTTTCACGTCCATTTTCCAATAAATTTAAGTTGTAACAACATACCAGTTTAGCTTTTTCCATAGACTCTATCAACATCTTCGTTTCTTCTTTTGAAAGATCTAATTGAAGCATTTTCTCTTTATTTCCTGTGATATCCAAATCCAACTGTAACCGTGGCTCATTTATTTGAGGGCCATTTTGTCGCTAGCAAGAGTTAACTAGAACAAAAAATATGAAAATATTAAGTTCCTCATTGGTGTGTAATAAATGTTAAGAGTTTTGTTAAATGACAGATTGTAGGAACAGTGCTATTTCAAATTACATGTTCTTCAAAATTGTTAGTGTTTCTTTTATTATTTTATAAGAACATTTGTTCAGTTCATAGAGTTCTGTTTCTGTTCAAATTAATTAAGAATTTTAAAATGCTCCATATAGAATCAATCGATCTTTGGAGCGTATAAAAGCTAAAGAATGTGTTAGAGGGATAGAGTCAATTGCAGATCATGTTTCATTTTCCATTCACTGTGCATGTGCCATATACATCTGCTTCTATTTATTAGGAGAAATGTTTTCTTGACCCTAGTTCTATGGGGGTACCCCTCTAAAAACTATAGAACACACTAAAATCAATGACCCTGCATGAAATTAATTATGCATGAATATAACAATAATACTTCAAGAGCTTCATGTTTATGGCAGCTTTAACTTTATGAGTCAAAATGAACTTCAGGGCATTCTAATCTAACACCTGGGAACAATTTCAGTAAAAATAGAAGTCGGAATTTCAGCGGGATAGGAAAGCGAAAAGAAGTCCAATGTAAAGAGGGGAACAAAAATGCTAATTCAGCCCTTCTCACAACTCTTTGAAAGGTTCTTGGATGTCATGTAAGTGATTTCACATTGTGGAAGCACTAGGAGTGCTAAGAAATATAATCGTTTACGAAGCATGGTCAATCAAGGTTCTACTGAATCATAAAATAAGTCTTCTATTCATTGTGTACTTTTATCCTCATTTACTCAAAGAAATAAATGATCAATATTATCAAACCGCTTTAATCAATGGTGGGAGGAGGGGCAATCTCCCTCCCCCCCTTACCCAACACATGAAATCCACTGGAGGGACAACAGGAACAATGGACCTCCTCTAAACAAATAAGAATGAAATGCAAATAAGTATGAAAACAAAGAAAACTGAATCTTTCCTTAAAATTTACTCAGAAACAAATTTTATTTTTTCATAAAAGGGGGTGTGGAAGTGTTTTAGAAATGTTTTTGAAAAGACTCAAAATTTAAATTTGCAGCGATAAAATTTTTTATTATTATTATATGCCGCTAATTTAATAAATAATTCTGTGAAAAGTACGAGTTGGTAGGGCATCTCAAAACTTCGGGAAAGGTCTGAAATGGATCTTGAATTTTCTCTGGCACGACCCTTGCCTTGACTAGTGTAATTAAAATATCAGTACACTGGAATACATAGGTGATTGGTTCTACATTTTATTTTGCAATATCAAGAATTATTTGCAGAGTTCCATCTTGATAAAAAAAAAGAAGAAATCAGCAGATTATCATCACATAACATCATATTCTTAGATGTTTGCCATTTTTGCTTTTCGACCCTTGATCTCTGGGTCCTTATTTGTAATATTAAGCACTTTGTTCTCTAATGTTTTTTATTTTGGTGTGTTTTTCTTATTAATATGAGAACTTATATTGATTTCTTATTTTATAAGTTGAATCTGCATTGCTTTATCAAATTTACTCCGATACAACATGGAAACTGAATATTGTCTCAGAATAATATTAATTTTCATTCTATGACAGAATGGGGAAATAACAAAATAAAATATTAAAACAAAAACAAAAATGAAATATATTTTCTTTATTCGTAAATCACAATTAAACCAATAAAAAATGGAATTAGCAACTAAATAGCTTCTATGTTTGTACACACTTGAACGTGTATGTCAAATGAGGACAAATAGAATCACACAGGCCTGTCATTTCACATTTCTTCCGTGGGGGAAGGCAAGGATATAAAAAAACTCTGCTTATTGCAGTAAAAAGAACAATAAAGTATGTACACATAGGTATAAATATATTGTTTACACAAGGGGGGATTGCTCCCCCCAAATGACGGGCCTATAATCACCCCTCCCAAATCGAGTCTCTGAATATGCCACTGGCCCTAATTTTACCAGTATTGTTACTTTGATAGACCATTTGAAATTTGATAGTAAAATTACACAATCATAAAATGTTATCAACATGTTTAAAATAGTAGCCAAAAAGAAAAGTGAAAGTCATATACTTTTACTTTCCAGTCAAAATTAGTCAGGTAAGCCGGGCACACTTTATGACTTTTCTCTAACAGCGCAGATTTCAAATCAGCTCTTCTTACTTCCAGACAGTCTTTCATAATGCTTTGAATCTCTAGAGAAAGAGGTTCAATATGAGTAGTAAGCTGCAATAAAAGGTATAAACATTGCTTTTATATGCTGCTTCCAGCTTCAAAACTATTAAACAGATCCATCAATTTGACGTGATATATGCATGTATACAATTAACCATGACAATTATGGTTGGTACTTCTGTTATTCGATTTTTTAAAAAATATTCAATTTTAAAGAAATCAAACACATAAAAATTAAATTCTAAAATTTAAAATTCTTAGATTATAGTGAATTATAGTAATTATATTAACATATTTATTTCTTCATTATACATTTATTAGTAATTGAAAAAAAACACTAATTTTCAATAATATACTTATTAATTATTATTTATGTAAGTTTGCAATACTTTATTCAGAGTAGAAACTAGCATAACTATAAATTTTTATTCATCATTTTTAACATTTTTTTGGTTTTTTAATCAGGTGTCCCGTATGTAGCAAAGGTAATGTCCTGTAGATACATAACGCCAGTAGTTGGCTCATTATTAATTAATAAGAAAACTTTAAAATTATTTTTGACAAACATTACAACAAATATAGTAGGGGTCAGTTAGGTATGTTTTTGTTTTGCTCAACAAAATTCCTGGCCTGAGATACAGGCCGCCAAAGATCTCGGACCAGGAATTTTTTGGGCAAAACAAAAACATACCTATGACTCACTTTGTTCTAATTTTTATAACATATGTGAAATTCAAAATTTCTGAGACTATGAAGGTACCCCCCTGCCTCAATTGACATGGATTATAGTGTGTGTGTGTGTAATGAAAGGATAATGAAAAAAAAACATATATGTAAAATGTATCAATTGATCAAGCTCATAACATTAAAAGTTGCAAATGAAACATTACAAATCAAAACAGCCTGAATTTTAACAAAAATGTCTAACTGAGACTTCCTAATTTGCATGTTCATACTTGATTTTATATTTTTGGTACTTTTCCATCTTGTTAGAACCAAGAAGCTTAAAGATTTCCAATTCTAATAAAAGGAATGTTGAAGAATTGTGAAAAATAAGTGAACATATTGAACACAAAATTTAGTTCTAGAAACCTTAAAAAAAAATACTTATACAAACTACTCATTGTGCAATGATTTTTTTTTCCACCCACCTCTTCTTTTAAGTCGTGCATTCTGGTAAAAAACTTTTCACTACTAGCAATTAAATCCCACCATTCAACCAAGGTCCATACATCAGAATAATTTTCATATAAAGCAGTTTGGCAGCCACAGAACACATCGATAAGGTGATGGAAGAGCTGAAATAGAAATCCTAGATAAATTCATAACTAAAACTATTTAGTAGAACCAGGGGTCGATCCAGTATTTTTAACAGGATCCTATTTTTGTGAAGTTTAAAAGTATTCAGGAAAAATCAACTAATTTTGTGAAAATTCAATATTTAAACATAATTATAAAAAAATATTATTATTATTTACCACTAATTTAATAAAAAATTCTTGTTAAAAGAATGATTCGGTAGCTCGGAATTTTTATAAGGGTCCATTTTCATTCATTGGAAGTTTGAAGGATCCGAAAACGGACCCCAATTTATCTCTGGTGCAACCCCTGATAACATATATACAGTCAAACCACGTTAAAATGCGGGTGTAGGGGGATATGTTTGGAACACGCGATTTAACAAAACCGCAGTGTAGTGAAACTATACCGCGGAACCATATTAATGAAATAATACTCGCTTTTGCTGCATCCTTTTTAACTTTATCAATTACTTGTTACTCCCCCCCCCCCCCTATAGTATATTTTTCCTCTTTGCTGTCATTTTATTCTCTGTAATTGCTGTGCAAGAAGGCACACATCTCATCTGCACAATCAGTCTATCCAGTGATAGGTTATAAACCAACTGTGTTCCGAGTAAAAAGGTGCTTAAAAATCTCTTTATGTTATCAACATGGGATTGTGAAGGGGGAGAGGTCTTAAGAAAAAATTAGATTTGGAAGGGGAGGAACACACTTCTCACTGGGAAATATGTTTACTTTTCAGGAGTGCTAAAGAATCTGGGATACAAAGGTTGATAGCGCTATAAAAGAAGTTACACACGTATAACTAGACTTCTGAAAATGGAATAGTTAAGCATTGAACTGAACAGTCCCTGACAGATGGAGTTCCGCTCATGTCAAGAGAAACAAGTCATCGCGATTGCACCCGATTTTCAGATCAAGCTATATGTTCTAGGTTGAAAGACAGAAAAAGCATGAAAAAGGTGTACATCACGCCTATCACAATTACTGTGTCTGGTGGGGGATGGGTGCTCTTTGGCTAGAATATTTCTGTACTTCAGCTGGCTTTATTAACAATGGCAAATAAGGAATCACCTTTAAATGGCAATGATAACGGGTGATTTAAGCGTCGGGGGACATGATAGTCACCGTGGTATATCCGATTCCGCGGTATAACGAGGTTATACTGTATATATAGTCTTATATTTTATAATTAATTAAACTAATTACTTTTTGAAATCTGTCATTAGGACATTTAATAAGTAAATGGTAAAATTCTGCTACGTAATTTTCATCTATAATTGCCATCATACATATACATAAAAACAACGCACAAATTGCAAATAGCCTAATATACGGAATTCAGAATGTTTTGTTATGCTGATTTTTGATCTACCCTGCCTCTCTTGATGTGCTGCCAATTTCACAATGTAATAAGCATGAAATATCAGTGCGCGTTCGCATGAGGAGGATAAAGAAGTTGGCGGGTGTCGTCTGCTCAAACCATTGATAGATTTTGAGCTAGGATCTCCCCAAGTTGGAGGAGAGAGAAATCCGTGGCCCGTCGTCTGCTCAGACCGCGTCACACGCCAAGACAAAAAACGCCAAGACAAGTTTTAAAAGTCAAAAATAATGAAAAAAAAGCATTTTCCAAATAAATTTTAATGTTGGCTTCGGTGTTATGTTCCAGAATTTCATCATCAATGGCTCAAACCCGCCTTGAAAGCCGGCATGGCAAAAGTGGCAGACCCGTCATTTGGGGGATATCAGGAGGGGGTGTAAATGGGCCCCTTTCCTCTGAAAAAGTTTAAAATAATGGGCATTTAGCGTGTACTTTTTTTGGCTGAGAATCCTGATAAAAAAATTATAAGTTGATCTGTTACGTATTTTTGCTGATACAAAGCCGAATTTTTGATTTTCATCTCCTGCACTCTAAAACCCGACCCAAACCCCCTACCCCCCAAAGTTATTAATTAACCACCCCCTTGAGCTGCAGAGCCTCAGAAAAACGATGACACACCCAAAATCGGTAAACCCCCCATTTTTAATTATCCAACCCATTGAAAACGGAATCCCACAAAGTGATGACACCCATTTAAAATCGGTCATGGAAGTTGAGACCTGCTACTAGGCCCAGTAATTACACAAATGGTTTGAGTGAAACCGTCTTTAAGCCATAAATAACCATTTTTCAGTCTGTTTTGGACTTTTTAAAATAAACTTCACAACGGAATGCCTAGGCATTGTATATAATGCCTAATACTAGCCGGCAATGCATGAAGCAGTTTATATTTCACACATTTCCTGGACATTCTATAGAATGCCAAATGAGAAACCGGCAAAGTATAAAGTACATCTCCGATTCGTTAAGAACTCCGTCCATAAGTGCGAAATGAGAGTTAACGCTGCAAAAAAATAGTGTTTTCTTAACCAAAACTACTTACAAGAAGTTAATAAATGATGTACTTACTCCAAAATGACTACTAAGAAGGAAACCAGGGACTAATATTGGTTGCTGAATCGCTACGATGTGATGATTGTGGAAAGCAAAAATAATTTTTTTTAATGGCACTCATTATTTTTTTAGAGTAACATTTTAATTTTTGAGAAATGCACATCATTTACATAATAACCTCATCAGAACGTTTTCTCATTATTTTGCCTAAATAGCATTTGTCATTCTATATAGTACATAGGTATTATATACAATGCCTAGGGAAAATAGGTAGGGTCAGTTGGGGTAATTGTAAACGCTTTTTCAATGTTTTAACTTTTGATCCTTCTCTACCTCTGGAATGAATTCAGAGATAAAATTGTGAGCATTGTAGCCACTACTGTACTTCTTGTGAGTAAATGTGTACAAAAATTTTGACTTTGTGACTATCTGTTAGCTAATGAACTCTCGTGTTTACAATTACCCCAGTGTGTTTACAATTACCCCAGAGATCTGGGGTAATTGTAAACAGTGATTTATTTTCGAATAAGGTTGATTCACATGAGAAATTGTTTCATACACAGTCTTCTTGAAGGCTTAAGAAGTTCCGGAACAATGGTTCTCAATCTGCGGCCAACAGGCCGCATCTGGTCCGCTGAGTTATGTTAGGAGTCGACTGAGATCATTTACCGAGAAATATCTTGCAAAAAATTAAGTAACGCGACATATTTATGCAAAATTTGTCCCGCAGTGGATCAGTTGGTTAAGCTTGGATCCCACAGAACACTGAAAGTGAAGCACAACTGGCCGTGGTCAATTCTTGGGAGGGTGACCACCTCCCGCGACTAATTACTCTGAGACCGAGTGCGCTAAAGGGAGCTGTACATGTAAAATACATCGTCGCTTCAAGTAGTCCACCAAGTTAGAAATAATTTCCAATGAGGGACCAACCTAGGAGACGATCTCTCATCTATAGGAGCTGGTTCAAAATCATTAAGCCCCTCTGAGCCAAGTGTTCTTCATTCTAGAGGAGCTTAATAACAATCAGTAGGAGCTTCCTTAATTCATGGTCGCCCTGCAAGGGGGGCTTCGATTTCCAACAAAAGTGTAATTTACATCAAAATATAGAACTTACTGTCCCCCCAAAATATTGGAAATAGGATAAATTTAAGTGTTTACAATTACCCCAGAGTACGAAATTTGTGGGGTAATTGTAAACACCTAACTTGTACATGAAAAAAAACCAGGGAGGATTAAATTCATAACTAAAATGTTTTTAGCAGCATTCCATAAGACAAATAAAAATGGTTGAAACCGCTTACATTGCTTTTGTAGATGAGCTGGAGAGGAAAATGTAAGATCACTAAATTTTGTCAACATCTTTTTTCACCATATCATTTTCAAACAACGGTAACGCTTCCACAGCTGTATTAAAACATACGAAACTTTTTCAACGTCTTTCCCATGTTGGCAGTTCATCACGCACCCGCAGTTAAGTTTTCAAAATCACCACAAGTTTAGTTTTGAAGATTGTTTACAATTACCCCATGTTTACAATTATCCCAATTGACCCTAATACGTCTCATATTTCATACCTTGCCTAAAATCTCTGGCATTATATACATAAAGTCATTCTGTAGAATGCCGGCGTTTCATACTTAGCCGGTAACATATATATTTTAAATGGAGTATATTGATATGAAAAATGTATTAACACTAAAAATAATAAAATTGTAATTTAAAAAAAAAAAAGCCTGACTTCCAATTAAAAATTGCTTTAAAAAGTTAAAAAAAAATAATTCTGTAAACAACATCCATCCGACTTTTAAACATAAGTTTTTTGAAGTCAGAGCAAAATTATGTTATTTGGAAATCTTTTGTAATCACGAATCAAATACGAATACAAATGCACCAACTTTAATAAAATTATGTTTAAAAGTTGAATCGATGTCGTTTAAAGAATTATTTTATTTTTTACTTTTTAGCGCAATTTTTAATTTGAAGTCTGTTTTATTTTTTATTTCAAAAATTATTTTATTTTAGTCAGTGTTACATATTACGTTTAAAATTCATTGTATTTTTTGGACTGCAATTTGCTGATAAAATGTCTGGAATTTCTGAGATCACACAAACTGTTTTGAAGTAAAGTTCTTTTAAACATGGATTTTTTCAAGAACATCTATCCAGACATCAATGACAAGTGGCGCACCCAAGGGGGTTTTGGGGGTTAAACCCGTCTCGAATCCTGACTTTTGAAAAACGATTAATACCCTTTTTTCTCCTGAAAAAATGTGTGTATGTATATATATATATATATATACATATATATAATACATATACCATTTAAATATCACAACCACCCTGTATGTATAATTCACCAAATTTCAGTACCAACGTCACAAACTTTATTTATTCCATCAGCATAAGCAAAAGACGACGTTTGGATCGAGAGAATTTCCTCCGTTTTTCTTCTGTTTGATAGACATGGTTTCCGGGGGTTCAAAGGTCAGCTAATATCCTTTATCCCCGGTGAAAAATAAATACTTTTTTGCCTTTTCATTCACTTTCACTTAACTGATAAAGTTAAATGTAGGAGTTGCACTTGCCCACTCCCTATCATTCTTTCCAGGATCCATCTCTGGAACCCCCTCCGCTCCAGTTTGCACATATGTATTTTTTGTGCACCCCTACACATTTTCTACTTGTCGTGCACGTCTTTTTATCTATGCAAACAAATAGAATCATCTTTTTAATCATTTCATCCTCCCTATTCCGAATAGATCCATCCACACACATGCACGAATCCCGTTTTTTTTTCTATGAGAAGCAGGGCATAAAATAAGATAGAAAGTGCCCATACAACCAATGTCATCCAATTACCATCCAGAATACAGCCATTTCATCCATATGACGTCTTGCGGCCAAGAAAGACGTCAATATGAGGTCGAATCAGAACATCAACTGGAATAAACCATGATGGATGTCAACATTACGTCTTTTCTGCACGTAAAAGGGATGAGCCAGTTTTTGTCCCTTTTTGATATGTTTTTGATGTACTTTTAAGCTCTATTCAGGGACAAAAGCGATAGCAGCGCTACACTTTCATGCAAAGCATCAAGAATCAAGAAATCGGATCGGATCGGACGCCATTTTGTGCTTTGCTTGATATGTAGATGACAACGTACGATTTGGGTTCAGCATTAGTTTTATTTGTGTGAAATGTAAGTAAATTAACTTTTTTTCAGACTTATGTGCTTCACTTTTCTATTTTGTTAATATACAATGGGATATTTTCACGCCGAGAAGAAAATACCGTGGCAGCTGCTGTGTACTACGCACGTGCTAATATTACTTGAAAATTGGAAACGTGGTTCTTGCTGTGAAAATCATCGATCATTTATCCTAAAGTTACCGAAGAAATGAAAGAAGATGAATAAAATGTTTGAAGCTTTTAGTTGCACAGTAAGTTATTTCATCATTAATCGGTGCATTTTAGTCGTAATGTTCATAAATTTTTCTCGAACGCAAGTCAAGTATAGTATAATATGCTGTTTTTAATAATTCATGTGTGATATAGTTCTTTTATTTCTATTTAAAAGATGAAGTAATTGAAATTTTTAATAATTATCACTTCTTTACAAAATTAGTTTATTTATAAGTTAAATTTTTCTCATTGGTAGGATTACTAACTAATATTACAATTTTTTTAAATCATATGTTGATTATTAGTTTAAATATAGCAATAAATCAACTTTTTATTGCTGAACATCTTACTAATCTATTTTTTTAAAATTATATGTTGATTATTAGTTTAAATACTTATAGCAATAAATCAATTTTTAATTGCTGAACATCTTATTTTGCTGTATGTTCAATTAATTTATTCATTTTCCACATATCCACAATTAGTTTAATGTTCATCCCCCCCCCCCCCCGACAAAGCGTAACGCTCTAATACATATTTTCAAAGAACATTCAATTTGGAGAAAAGTATCCTTTTCTATTTAATTTTAATGTGTTCCATTTGCTACTGAAAATGTCTTATTTTTAAATAGCTATGTAAAGCCTTAAAGTCATACTTAAGATTGTTAAATATACAATGGTTTTGTACTGTAATTTTATTTTCTTGCCAATTTTCAGAAGAAAGGGCATTTATAAATGAACAAATTTCCTTCTTACTTCTTTTACATCACTAATTGGATCATTTGCTCAGAGTCAGAGTTTGCTATTAAAATTCTCCCCTGTGAATGATCTTGTTGGTAGAAAAATTGGTAAGAATGGATTGGAATTTATAAAAGCATTAGTTTAATAACAATCGAGGAATATGGCTCTAACATAGGTATAGTATTATTTTTGCTTCAACATTAATTCTATTTAAAATTGAATAGCAGCAACAAATATTTTGTTGTTCACAAGGGTAGAAATATTAATTTATTTCGTAGTTTTGTGCTCAAGAATAATAATACAAGTAAATATATAATGAGGTCCTATTCAATGAAATATTCGACGTCTGCTTTACGCTCTCAGTGCACGTCCGATCGATCTCCATTCTACGTCAAATGCACGTCCTATGGGTGGTCGCTGGTGTAACAAAAGAAGTCGAAAATACGTTCTATGTACAGCCGCTGCACATAAACTGCACATCCATGGACGAGCCAACTAGGTTCAGAATACGTCACATGGATATAAATTGAACGAGTTTGGCTGTATGGGTGGGCGACAGTAATGTCGCCCAGTGCCGAGATGTTGTCGCCCAGTCACTACAGATGTTGCCGGCAAAAAAATAAAGGAAAGACATATAGTTTTTAAAAAATGTCGTTTCTTCCTCAACAAAAATTAATTTTTCATTTTCGTTGCATTCCGGCATGTATTCATGAATGCTTCTTCAGTTTCCACTTTCTCTGGTTATCAATGCAAAGACATTTTCTGAATGCATAAGTTTCAAAAATTTCTGACGGATACTTAAAGTTATCAAACATTGCCAAAAGACTTTTAAACACGCCACTTTCAAAAAAATTCCGCTGGAAAGCAACGAACGCACCACTCCTTCTCCTATAGCCTAAAATTTTGTTCTTAGAAATATTTGAGGAAAAGCCGCCGAATCACCTGACGTCATTGAAGATAACCTAAAATTGCTTCGGAACTTAAAATTCGAAAAAATAGCCAGGCTTGGAATTAACAGAATATAGATACACTAATCGACTTCACTGTCGAAAAAGTACTCTACAAAGTTTCCAAACCTTTCCTGCGAAAGTAAAAAAAAAAAAAAATTAATACAGCTTGAAAACAGGCTCAATGTATCGAAAAAATATCGTTAAAAATAAAGAAAAGTTAAAAATAAATGATGTAATTAAATAAAGATTTAAAAATAAAAAGAAGTGAAAGTACGGTTTTGAGATGTAGTCCTGGCCCCACCATATAGTCCCGTAAAAATTTTTATGTCCAGAGATTTTCTCTTTAGAATCGGGATCTGTAGAGGTTCTAATGAGAAACTGTCTTGGGTAGACATGTTGATTCCTGGGCGAAATAATTTTACAGGCCATCAAATATGGTAGCCATTTTGGTTCCTTTCCTCAGTTGGCATTCAGCAACCAATCAACATTTAAACTTAATTTTGGTTTTAAACTTTGGTTTTTGGGGTCTAAGAATTCAAATAATATATTATTTAGGTCATTAAGGCAATATTACTACCTTTTTCAGTAGTTTGCATGGAAATGTATCCGATAACTGTTGTTTAATATTCTGGTTGCAAAAACTGAAGCTAAAATAAAAGAATTCTCTATAATACTAAGTTTCAACTCGTGCTTACTAGAGTTATACGTTCCTTTTATTGGTAGAATTATATAATGAAAGCAAAATATAAAATTAAGCAATAAAGAAAATGAACGAATAAAAACATGCTATTTGATTTGGCATTCCTTGGTGGTACATTTGAAAAAGTAGTACACTTTACAACAGCAGCTTTGTAAGAACGTCTTTTGGAGACAGAAACCTAACATTTGCTCATACACAGGAATTCCAATGGCAGGAAATTTAAAATTATTTAGGGTTTCAGCACTCCGTTATTTTCCCAGCAAAATCATGCGGATCATTTATTAATTGTTATTTTCAAGAAAACGAATAATAATGAAGAGAATTTGCCAAACAGAAAATTTTGGTTGCAAATTATAGCTTATGACCAGTAATTTCGACCATTAGCTTCAGAACAACTCACATTATTAATTGAAAAAGAAGTACATACATCTGTATATCGTTGAATATATTATACAATATATAGATACATATGAGTAATTTTCTCTCAACTCAATCCTCGCGCAACAGCCACTCTCATAGGAGCTAAGCGCTGCTGTGCCCATCTCAGCTTGCGAGGCCGAGGGTCTTGAAGAAGTAGATGTTCGGTGAATTACTTCTGAGATACAGAAATAGATGTTCTGGTCAGGTAGACGACCTGAGTGGCTTTAATTCTTTCGCACAAATTGCTGTGCTTAAAGTAATATTAATTTTAAAAGTTTACTATTTTCTACATGGAGTAAATATGCTGCAGAACATTGCAAAAGTTTTGTCAGGATGATATTTCATAAAAATTAAACGTTCAGAATAAAATGAATACAAATATCTACTTATTGCTACGAAGTAAAACTTGAATTTTCAGGTGTAATTTCCAGGTTCACTTAAAAGATTGCACTATAAAAGTAATTGAATGAACATTTTGGCTAAAGAAGTAATATGTACTATGCTACATACACTTCATCTTGTTGGCAACGCCCTTGTGGCTATACGCTCTACAGCAAAATCTACGCAACGTACGATTATGAAAACTGGCACAAAATTCTATCACATCTTGGTGGTTTGCACTTCGAAGCTGTTTTTTTTTGAAATTCGTTCAATATTCTTTAAATTCAACAATTGAAATATTAATCCTCCAGCATTTTCTTTACTTCACACGAGTTCTTGAAAGTGAATTAAAGTGAAGTGAGTTTCAGAAATTCCGCGGATGAAAAACAAGAAGTTCCGTCTAGAACTATACGAGTCTACTTTCCCGTATACACCAAATTCAAATTTATAATCTAGCTATCTCTTTCTCTCTCTTTCTTATTTATCTTTAGTTCTAATTATTGAAAATATACCTTTTTCAACGGATAATACATATTCATTCACTCACTCATTCATTCTTTCATTTATTCAGCCATGCATTTATTCATTCATTCGTTACCTCATTCAAGTGTTTATTCATTCATTTACGCATTCATGTATTTATTCACTCATTTATTTATTCATTGGTTTATTCTTTCACTCTTTCATTTATTCATTCATTCATTATTTCACTCATTGAGTCACTGAGAAATATCCTTGAAAATCCCGATCAAAAAATTTCATAGCAAAATAGGCTCGTAAGTTCTGGATAAATTTTCTATTTCTACATGTTCTACGTTATAAGAGCTTTCCGATAAAGTTTGTTCCAAGCAAATCGGTCCGTTAGATCAGGATTTATATAGGGTTGAAATTTCCCCGTAAGCGCTATGTTAATTTTTTGAACTGTTCAAAAATGAACAAAAATTGTTCAAATTGATATTTCACGCCAAGAGATTCTTCCAGTAAGCTTGTTCATTGGAACATGGATCTTGTACCCAGAGTTTACATAATTTGCCTCATTTTCGCCCATAGGCGCTAATGTTAAATTTTTTTGAACTGTTCAAAATTGAACAAAAAAATGTTCAAATCAAAAAGTAAAATATAGAAATGAGATGTCCTCGACGAGATCTTTCGAATGCAAAAAGAATTTTTCCAATCGGACAATTCGTTCAAAAGTTATTAGGGGGGGGGACAGACCGACAGACAGACCGACAGACACACTTTTTCCCCATCTCAATACCCTACTTTCAAATTTTTTATTTTTCAATCTTTATTTAATTACTTCACTTATTTTTGACTTTTCTTGATTTTTAACGATATTTTCACGATACATTAAGCCTTCTTTCATGCTTTATTATTATTTTTTTTTACTTTTACGGGAAAGTAGGCTAAAAAAGGGACTTAGATCCATTTTTTCCAAATTTTTATGAAGTTTACGCCAGTGAGGTAAGACTAGCTTTAATTTCGCGATAAATGGTAAGAGAACTACTTTAACTGTGCATCCAAAATAATTTTTATAAAAAAATAGAACCGACTTCAAATTATAAATTGCGCTAAAAAGTGAAAATAAAATAATTTTTTAAACAACATCGATGTGACTTTTAAACATAGTTTTAGAAGTCGGTGCAAAATTATGAATCTAATTACCATTACACCATTTGCTACTTCATATTGGAACTGTTACAAATATATATATTTTACCAGAATTAGTAATTTATTCATGATTACAAAAGATTTTATCTATCCTAATTTTGCACCGACTTCTAAAACTATGTTTAAAAGTCACATAGATGTTGTTTAAAAAAAATATTTTATTTTTCACTTTTTAGCGCAATTTATAATTTGAAGTCGGATCTATTTTTTTATAAAAATTATTTTATTGAATAGTTCAAAAAAAAAATAAATAAATAAATAATAATACTAACATTAGCGCCTAACGGGGAAAATTCAATCCTATATAAATTCTGCGCTAACAGACAGATTTGCTTGGAACAAACTTGATCGGAAAGATGTTATGACGTAGAACATGTGGCGTTACGAAGTGCAACCAGAACTAAGTCCTATGAAATTTTTCGATCGGGTTTTTTAACGATATTTTTGAATGAATGAATGGTTAAATGAATGAGTGAAAGAATAAATTAGTGAATGAATGAAAAAATAAAGATCAATAAATGAGTGGATAAATACATGAATGAATAAATAAATGAATGACTGACTGAGTGAGTGAATAAATATGTATTAACCGTTGAAAAAAGTATATTAGAAGTAATTAAGAACTAAAGCTAAGTGAGAAAGAGAGATAGCTAGATTATAAATTTGAAGTTAGGCGTATTCGGAAAAGTAGGCTCGTCTAGTTCTAAACGGAACTTCTAGTTAAAATTTCAATTTCGAAAATTTTCCGGGGGGAGAGCCTTTAATACTTCTCTTCCCATTTTGCCTAACGTCATCAAAGATATCCTGAATTCGCTTTTAGAGATTCCCGAGAGTAAGCCCCCGAATTCTTTCTTCCCCTAGAGTTACCTAAAACAGTCTAAATTTAATTTCCATTTCAAAAAAAACCCCGACCCTTACTTTTATTTCCCCTAACTTTACCATAGCCTAAAATTTCAGTTTTAGGCTGTCAGTTATGAAAATTTCTGGGGTAGAGCCCACACTCCTTCCTCTAACGTTACCAAATATAGCTAAGGGTTGGGTTATTAATACTAAAACCGATTAATAGAATTATTTATTTGTATAAACTGTCGAAAACTTTAAAATTGAGGTATACTGAACATGTTGCGTCGTTGATCAGTAGGCCAGCTCCTGTGGCAGGCAGCTGCTCCTGGGAAGGCAGTGAGTTGTGCAATGTCAAAATTTAAAAATTTTATTTAAAAAAAATCAAGTTTTCCCCCTTGTTTATAGTGAAACGTAAATCATGCAATGCTCAAACAATACAATAATTTTTCTTTTACAAATTTTCAAAGCATCCTTTTGGGAAGAAGGGGGGGGGGGGGAGAGCTTGTAAGTGCCGCTTGAGAAGCAGATTTGTGACTTTTCGTTGCGGGGGGGGGGGAAGTAAGAAGGGGAGAGCTCCTTCCCCCTGGATTTGAAACAAAATGCGAATTTTGTTCTCCATTTTTATGAATAAAAGCGTTTTAACTTTAAAAAGTTTGGGTTCGCTTTTTGTTCTCCTAAAACTTTTGCACTTCCAAATGCGTCTCCTATGGCCTCAAAACGCACCAGTTTGCATATAGTCTTCAAAATTTGAACTGTTACAGTTTCATATCTCCGGTTAAGGCGGGACCCTTCATATGGCTCTACCTCCCTAACGTTGAGCAGAAACATTGTTGGGAACATTTTTTATGAATTTATGGGGGCCCCCAAATGAAAAAAACCTCAAAAAGATGGCCATCAGATAAAAGCTTATGACATATGAACAATAATTGGATGGAGGAAGGAGGGGTTAATTTGAATTTTTTCCTTAATTTCAAGATTTTTTTTATAAACATAATCGATTAAGACATAGAGGCATGATTTAAAAATGATATACTTAAACAGCGCTATGAAATGAAAAAATAGCCAAACAATGACTTAGTATATTGCTTAAATAGAAATCGATATTTAAAGGTTTCCTGAGAAAGACCGGAAGTTTCATCAAAAACCCAGGTAGGCTAGGCTTTTTCAGAAAAAAAAAACGTTTTTTTTTACGTTTTATATATGTATACTATTTAATTCAAACAACCTCAACAGATAATGATTTTTTTAAGGGGGGGGGGGGGTATGGACATTAGTGGAAGCAGACCTTAATGTCGCCCAGTGAATATTTCTTAAAATATGCTCTGATGAGAAACAAGAATGTTAGTTTCCAGGAAAGTCTTTTTATTTGCAATATCTCTCTAATCTACGCATTTTCTAGATTCTATGGTAGGAATGCGATAGTCTTCCGATTACTAGAAATGTTAATTAAAGGATCTTGCATTCGAGGCAAAGCATCGAAGCATCTAGACTTTTCCCGATGTTATTTTAACCTTTTTAATTAAGCAATAAAAGAAAAGAATTCTGTCAATTTTTATATGATTTTATATTCTCTAGGCCTCTAAATTGTAGTAAAAGACCACATTATCGGGAAAGTGCGAGAAACGAGGATTTTCAATTTCGGGAATGTTCTGTATCGTGAGAAAATTAGAGCTCATTTAAAAAAATAAATACAAAGAAAACTACAAGGAATAAAAAAAAGAAAAATTTAATGATATTAACTCAGAATTAAAGCAACAGTTAAGAAAAACTAATCGCAAAACCGAACCCTTTTCAGAAAATCGCGAAATAATTTTTTTTGAAAACAGCACTTTTCCAATCTTAAACATGTTCATTACATTTTATTTTCTTTCTCTTTAAAACGCCTATTTCCAAAAAAAAAAAAAAACAGCGCAAAACATTCACCGATTTTTTTTCAAACCAACAATAAAACTAATCGCAAAAACGAACCCTTTTCAGAAAATGCGAAATATATTTTTTGAAAACAGCAACTTTTAAACTGTTAACATGTTCATTACATTTTACAGTATGGGACCCCAAATTCGGAATAAAAATCTGTTTTTTTTTTGGAAATAGACATTTTAAAAAGAAGGAAAATAAAATGTAATGAACATGTTTAAGATCGGAAATGTGCAGTTTTCAAAAAAAGTTGTTACAAGATTTTCTGAAAAGGATTCGTTTTTGCGATTAGAGTTTTTATTAATTGTTGCTTTAAGGCTGACTTAATATCATCAAGTTTTGCTTTTTTAAATTTCTTGTAGTTATATTATATTTATTTTTTAAAATGAATTAATTTTCGCGCGATACAGAACATTGGCGAAATTGAAATTCGGCGTTTCTCGCATTTTCCGGTAGTCTCATCTTTTACTACAATTAAGTGACTAGAGAATATAAAATCATATCAGAATTTGATGGAATTCTTTTCTTTTATTGTTTAATTAAATTTTTTGCATGTAACAAAAATCAGTGTGTTTTAGAAAGTCTTTTCAGATTTGATTGATTATTTCAATGAAATTTATCTTTTAAAAGATGCAAGCCATTAAAAATTGCAGTTACAATTATATCAGTAGCAAATAATGTTTACTGCGTGTGTGATTCTGATCCGACATTTCCGAAAATCTTCGAGCACCTGTTCTGAAAGTTTTAAAATTTAAAAAAAAAAATCCGAAATTTTTAAAATTTACTTATTTTAAGATTTTTTTGAAATTAATATCTGTGTTTTTCTTTCTACCTATTTTGTACTACTTTAAAATACTCTCAATGCAATAATTCTTTCCAGAAAAAAAAAAAAGACTTCTGGTATATAAGACCTTTCATTTAATTTCTTGAAGAATTATTTTTGAGCTTATATATATATATTTGCGTATGTACTGTGTGTTGAGGAGGGGGGGGGGGGCGGGTTGTTAAATGTTAACCTATATAGTTTTTTATTTTAAATTGATGGTGCATACTTTTTCTGAAAATTTTCTGTGAAGTTCGGAAATTTTTTTTCCGCTTTGAATCACTCATGGTTGGAGAGGTGGAAAATTTGATTTTCTTTTTTAGAATGTTGTTGGGCCTGCTTAAACAATATATATCGATTTCAAGCATTATTATTCAATTAAGCGGCTCGCCAAACCAGTTTTATTCAACTGGGATGAAAAATTTTAATATGTAAATAGATTATTAAACTTATTAGTAACATAGTATCTACTCATAAAAACAATATTCATTATTTCCAAAAACAAGTAGCGAACAACTTTCACTGGAGCGGTGAAGAATTCAATTTTTCTTTTGAAATTGTTGACAGGGCACTGCTGCAGTGCCGGATTAATGGGGGGGGGGGGGGGTTGCAACCTCCCGTGATACACACATTCAAAATAGAATAAGTACGTTGTTTTTAAAGAAAGAATTTTAAAAATAGTTGAGGTATTTATGCATTTTAATGAATGCAAACATGGTTTTGAACTGATTCGAACTCGCCGATTTAATTTATTCATCCTAGGCATTTGCCTTTTTTCGAATATGCTTTAAATATTTCAATTTGTAAGCAATACAGAAAGAGAGCTGGGGCCGTCCACCTTCCGCTAAACGCGTCGAACGACAGCCTATGCAAGTAATTTTAGAACCTCGATTTCGACTAATTTCGAGGAAGATCCCCTTTTCCCCTCCCCTAATCTTACCAAAAATAGTTTTTCGAATTTCAATTTTGAAAAACTTCTATGGAAGAGCTCTTGCCGTCTTTCTTCCTCTTACATAACTGAAGATAACCCAAAGTTGTTTTCAGCTACTTCAATATTGAAAACCATTTCATTTGGAGGGGCGAGATGCAGAATTTTCAACCACCGCCCCCTTGACGACTGTAAATCCACTCTGCCCTCATACAAATATCAATGGTTACAATCAGTATTATGCAGTTAAGTGTTGTATTTGGTTGTGGAGGGAAATTTAATACTTTAGTATATTGGTTAACCGAATTACACAATAGTAAATACTAATCTGAAGTAACTGTTATTTGTTAAGGGGAAAAAATCTTGAAATAATTCAGTCAACAGTTTTTCTCTTTCTTCATTTTTAAAAATCTAATGAGAATTTTTAATGCATTAACATCCACTTGCTTGAAAAATAATGGAAGAAAGTAGGTTGCCAGCATAAAACAAGAAATAACTTGATGGCGCTGCTATGGTACACATGTTGAGAAATTTGTTCATCTTCAAAAAGTCGTTTCAAGGTATCTTAGATAAAAAGATCGTTTTTGCATTATATGGGTCTATTCTATTATCAAGCAGGGAGTGAACAGTGTCTGTGGGAAAATTTTTAGTTTTAATCGTATGCACAGGATATTCCATTATCCGCTACCAAAGAAATGTCTCTTTGACTTCAGGGGTGATACGCAGTCAGAACGGAGAAAAAAAAAAGAACCTTTAAAAGCTCCATAGAATAAAACAAATACTTTAAATGGGATTTTTTTTTCTCTTTTGAACTGAGCAAAGTGTTTCCTTAAAAAAATTTATTCGCAATGTTTTTTAACCGCTAATCATAACCGTAACGTCAACAAATACTTTAAATATTATAGGGCTCATGATACAAACAGTGTTTTTATTTTTTAATCTGCGATTAAAAAAGAACATATTTGCTATATTGCATTTAAACTCATACTTCATGCTTACATGATTTTTTTTCTTGGAGGGGATAATCTCTTCCACGGGTGACACCTATCACTACCCGCCCCGGGTATCACCCATGCTAGCTACAACACTGAATTCCATACAATTTTCACTATCAACATACTTCACATCAAGCCTCCACTGGTGTTTTTTTATTTCATCAAACTGCCTACATATACATAGTCCAGCATCTCTTCGCCACAGCTTTTGCTCTTCTTGAATAGGCTAAGGGTATCAGTAACTGTTCGATTTTTCAGATATTTACTAAATGGCTTTGTCTGATCAATGTATCAATTCTCCATTTAGCCTACTTTAATTTGTAGCAGTTAAAATTTCATATTTGAAATTATATCAATTCATTTCTCTGATTTGGTTTCAAAATGTATGTTTATGTGTAAAACTACTAATACACTTAATTTTTTAATTTTTGTATCACAATTTACCTTTTTTATTGGTTGAAATAAACATTTATGAAATAACATTTATATTTTTGAATTCAGACTCAGAAAGCATGTACGGCTATCTATCAGAGTCGGAGTAAAAAAAAAGCTATGTAAAAGTTTTGATGTAATAAAGATAAATATGCCAAATGATACAAATATAGATCTATAAATATAGGTTATTAGTGATAGATTGAAATAATTTTATACCTAAATCAAAGTAGATATACATTTGTGGAAAAAGACTGGCTGAAATAAGTTTTTTATCGGCTCAGAAGTGACTTAAGAAGTCCCCTTCGGTGTCTTGCTTGGGGGAAAAAAACAAGTTGCGCCGTAGGCGCCGCTATTTTAACTTTGCACGGGCAGCGCCGTTGCGGGTACCGCTAGTTAGATCAATAATAGCTTAAGCTAGTAACCAAATCACAAATGTTTGAACATTAGTATTTTAAAACTACTATTAGGATACAAATGGTAGAATGAATATATATTTTTATATTTTAACAATAAAATGTACTTATAATATCATAATAGTAATTTAATGATATAGTACTGTATTTTCATAAGAAATATTTGATATTTTTCTTTACAAAAATCACATAAATGAAAAAACATTTTCCCTTCAAAATTGAAACAATGCACTCTTCTAAAATCGTTATAAACGTGTCAAATTTAATGTTTGCAATTAAAAATAGTTTATTTTTCATAGTATTATTTCAAATGGTAACACAGTCTCCTACTTTACATTTGATGATTTATTCTAAGAATTTATTTATGCTAATTTAATTTCATTTGAACTTTTAATGACTGTTTTGTGTTGGTTGTTTGTTTGTTCTAGTTTCTTCCATTTATTCCGATTTTTTCCAGTTTCTTCCCCTGTACTATTAAAATTGGTTTCTGCTGAAAACTGAACACCCAGCCTTGCTCCATAGTAAAATGGGTACTAAATGGTTTTATGGGATATACTCATCGACATCATTTAAATGTAGCATTTTTTTTTAATTTGCTGAAAATTACATGTTTTATAATTGATATTTCTCTATTACAAAACATATAATTTGCTCTTAATTAAATTATCATTATAAATTAATCTTGGTATACTTGTTTTATACACATGTTTCTTTGAAAAAGCTCCTAGAGGAACTGAACTCTTTAATTTTATTGTTATTATTTTTTAAATCATTACTCTATTTTGTTTTTCCTCCATAAAATATTTCAAGTCTGATATTATAGCTTAGAATTTATTCCTTGAATAGTAATACTCATCATATTTATTATAGATAAGTTTTGCTTTTTTAATTTTTAATTTTCAGTATACTGAAAAAATTGGACTAAATGGCCGGTTTTTCCCGGAGAAAACACCCCGGCCCACCCTGTTGTTAGCTGGAGAAATATCTGTCGTCCACAAATTTTCTATTCAGTAAAATATCATCATTAAAAACTGCTCTTGTTGTTGATTTCATATCACAAAGTTCTAATGATAAAGTTAAAGAAAGTGAAAAATTTTGGAGAAGTCGTCAACAATGTTCTGCACGGATCGATGTCGGTATGCTCTTTGCAGTAACTTCATGTTGTGTTGGAAAGTTATGTATAACATGCTATATTTTCCTTAGTTTCTAGTCCTTCATTAGTTAATCATGGGTTGCAACCTGCAATTATGTTCTTTGTAGAAGTAAGGCAGGACAATAAAGAGCTTAATAACACGTTAGAGGAGGTAGTTTACGAATTGCTCCACACATACACTGGGCTGTTTAACATGGTGCAAAATGAGTGATTGCGCTTTCGAATGATACAGACGTGTAGTATTGTAAATTCGATTTGCATCAACATGGATGTGTCAAGGAATATCTTAGTTCTGGATACTTTTCGGAATAGGAGAAAATAGACGGTTCAGTCCCATCAAACATTCTTATCAGAAAACTAAATCAATTGCTAGCTAAAGTATGCTCGAAAGCTCACATTCTTAAAGGTAATGACGAAATTAGCAAATTGGGACAAAAATTTCAGCTATAAAATCAACTATTTCATACTTGTCAGATTTTGCCGAGACAGAGGAAGAGTGCGATTTTGAAAAAGTGGAGAAACACCTAGTGCGAGTCTGGAAAGCTTTCAAAATGTGAAACATTTGATGATCTACGATTTAATGAATACCAGAAGTCAGTGCCACTGAGTAAACTTCACCGACATCACTTTCAGTTAAAAGGAATATCCTAAGAGCTTTTTAGCACGTAAGACGGAATATTCGTCTTCTTGAAAATAAACAATTAATAAATGATCCGCATGATTTTGCTGGGACAACGGGGTACTGAGACCCTAAAAAATTTTGAATTTCCTGCCACTGGAACTCTTGTGTGTGAGCAAGTGTTAGGTTTCTGTCTTCAAAAGACGTTCTTACAAAGCTGCTGTTGTAAAGTGTACTACTTTTGTCAAATGTACCACCAAGGAATGCCAAATCAAATAGCATGTTTTTATTCATTCAGTTTTTTTATTGCTTAATTTTATATTTTGCTTTTATTATGTAATTCTACCAATTAAAGGAACGTATAACTCTAGTAAGCAAGAGTTGAAACTTAGTATTATAGAGAATTCTTTTATTTTAGTTTCAGTTTTTGCAACCAGAATATTAAACAACGGTTATCGGATACATTTCCATGCAAACTACTGAAAAAGGTAGTAATATTGCTTTAATGACTTAAATAATATATTATTTGAATTCTTAGACCCAAAAACCAAAGTTTAAAACCAAAATTAAGTTTATATGTTGATTGGTTGCTGAATGCCAACTGAGGAAAGGAACCAAAATGGCCGCCATATTTGATGGCCTGTAAAATTATTTCGCCCAGGAATCAACGGTGTCTTCCGTTTTCATCCAAAGCTTAAGCGATTAGCACGGCAGGGGAGTCTCCCTAGGGAAAGATGGGTCAGCAATGCGGAGCAGTTTTTAGGCAACCCATGTCCTTATCAGTTTAGAAGAGCATCTTGGCGACTAGAAGGTTACCACACTAGAAGTTCCACGTGTTGTTAAAAATAGCCATTTTAGGGTGAAATCGTGGTAAATAATTGCATATAAGTCTGCACACTCAGAAACGCATGCTCAAATCTCATTAAATTTTTGTCGTATTTGATTGAATGGCCTTATGAAAAATGCTCCGAGTAAACCTTTCGTCAAATAAACGAAATTTGTTCCGTCATTGACTTGATGAAATGAATTTTGTTAAAAAATTAATCAGTATTTCGTTACTTGCATTTTGTCAAAAACAACGAAATTTTACTCATTTGTTTCGTCGTCTGATAAAATAAATCTCAGTAAAGTCACAACATTTTCGTTATTTCGATTCATTATTACTGAGACTTTGCATTTCAATTTTAATTTTATCAAAACTCAAAATTTTTGTCCTTTTGATTGTTAATCATCATACTAAATTTTGTTCTTTTGAGCACCCCATAGAACCCTAAAGAAAATCTTGCATTTGTTTTAGGCGGTGATTCCTTTCATTATTTCTAAAGGTGCAGTTTAATATTTTTAGTCTAGGTTAATTTTTAATATCTGTTTTAATTTTGACTCGAAGTTGAAGCTTCTAACTATTATACACTGGAAAACTTCGATTTTTAGAGTAAGAATATTAATTCTTGAAAAATATCTTACTCATTTCGAAAAATATTTAAATGATTCAAATTTTACTGCACATATCTGGAATTAAAAAAAAAAAAAAATACTGTTTTGTTATAAGGGGTTATAAGTAAAAATGTGTAACATTAAGATAAGTTTTAAATTGTAGTAATGTATTAATGAGCACAGAATTAAAGGGATTTTGCTTCATCTTGAGAGAACCCAAATTATTTTCTGAGTATGGTATAATAATTCTGAAAAGGAAGAAAGTTCACATAGTGCAAAAGAAGAAGGAAAATCAAAATTTATATAGTATTTGTAGTTAGGATTAATTTAGCCAGAAATTTTAGTTTCTTTCTCCCCCCCCCCCCATAATTTTACTCATTAATTCACGTTTAAATTTAATAAATTTTAATATTGAACCGGCTGAATACTTGAGATATGGCAGCTGTTATGTTCTTATACTTTGACATCTAGAAGCTCCACTACTGCATTGAAAAAGGGATTCCAAGCAATCCCGAAACATATCGCTTATAGAAATGAGCAGTGTCATATCTGAAAAATGGACATTTTTCAAGAGAGGAGTTTTAACTTTTTACAATTTGTTTTATTTAATTATCTTATGTGTTTCAATGATTTATTATAATCGATTTTGTTCAGAAAATGGTTAATGTTTGTTTCTTTCACATGATAGATGTTAATGATGTCAAAAAAAAAAAAAAAAATGAAATAAATATAAAAAGTACAGTTATGACAGTATTGCACCAAAAAAATATAGTTTGAAAGTTATTAAAAAGTAGTACAGTGACTAATTATTGTTCGTTCCTGTATCTAAATGGGTCCTGTAGCTAACAGTCCAATTCATTAAAAACTACCTATTTCCGATTAATATTATAATTATTTCTTTATTTAGACTTTTCCCCTTGAAACATGTTTATATTATTTCATTAATATAAGCATTAATTTGGCCTGCATTTGTGCTTTCTTAACGAGATTTTTTTTTTTTTTTTCAGTTCTACCTATAAGTTATCTATAAAAAAAGTAGCAAACTGAAGAGTATTGAAAAGAAAAAGTAAAACAAAATATAGAAATATAAAAGTATAAAAGTTTATTTATTTATGAAATAGGAACGTAATTCTTACAATTTAGAACTTAAAATAGGAATGTAATTCTAATATTTCTCTTATGAAATGCACATTATTGTGATAGTTGTGTTGCAGCACTATTAACAAAGCAACCAAATAAATAAAAACATTGAAATTAATACTGTTTTATGCGCCAGTCAACCATTAGTTTATTCGACAAAGCTGCTGAAAGGTAATAATAAATCAGAAATGGAAACTGCCGTATTTACCAGCCCGACGGTATTCATCTTAATGAAGGACGTCAAAAAAATGAAAATTTGGAATGAATACTGTCGTATCGGATGTTACGCCAGTAGTTCCATGCGTTTTGAGTACATAAACTACATGGATTTTGAAATTAAAGCTGATAAGACATTGTACTTGCAACAATAGCGATGCTATCCCGTTGAAATTCTATAACCCAACCGAATTATTCTGCAATAGGGCGGTGTTGACATGTGAGAATTGGTGGTTCCAGCCAAAACGCATAGTGAGACTAGTGTTTTCTCGCCCTAATTTTTGAACATTTACTTACGATAGTATTCCCAATATAAAGAGCGCAAAAATCTGAAAATTTTGATATAAAAACCCCAAAAAACGATTTTTTGCAGATATGGCACTGTTTATTTCTATAAGCGATATGTGTGCATTTTAATGCTCCTTTGTGTTTTCTTAAAGCCCTATGTTATTCGGGATATTGACAGCGTGCCCGATAAGTTTTACGAGTGTCTATAAAAAACGCAGCTAAATTGTTTTTTAAATTTTCAACGAAGATTTTATCCAAAATAGTCTCTATTAGAAATAAGACAGATATTGGTACGATTTTTTAGTCAACTTTCCCGTAAAAAGTAAAAAAACATAATTAAGTGTGAAAGAAGACTTAATGAATCGTAAAAATATCGTTAACAGTAAAGAAAAGTCAAAAGTGAAGTATTTAAATAAAGATTGAAAAAGAAAACGTTTGAAAGTAGGGTTTTGAGAGAAAGAAAATGCGTGTCTGTCGGTCTGCCCCCCCCCCCCCCCATAATAACTTTTGAGGGAATTGTCCGATTCGAAAGTTCTTTTTTTCTTTTGCATTTGAAAAACGTCGGTAAGGATATCTCATTTCCAGATATTTCACTTTTTGATTTTGACATTTCTTCGTTCAATTGTGAACAGTTCAAAAAATCTTAACATTAGCGCTCATAGGCAAAAATGAAGCAAATTATGTAAACTCTGGGCGTAAGACCCAAGTTCCTATGCAGAAGCAAGGTAATTGGAGGAAATCCTCGGAGTGAAATATTTTTTTGATTTAAACAATTTTTGTTCATTTTTGAACAGTTCAAAAAAATTTAACATTAGCGCCTTCGGAGAAATTTCAATCCTTTAAATCCTAATCTAGCAGACGGATTTGCTTGGAAAAAACTAGATCGGAAGGATTTTATTCCGTAGAACATGTACAGATACGAAATTCAACCAGTATGAGCCTATTTTCGTATGAAATTGTTTCATCGTAATTTTTAAGGATATGTCGGAACGAATTTATGAACGAGTGAAAGAATGAATAAAATAAATGAGTGAATAAATGAAAAAATAATTAAATGAATATATGAATACATAAATGAGTAAATAAATACATAAATGAATGAGTGAATTTTTTGTATTAACCGTTTTAAAGGGCACATTTGAAGAAATTAAGAACCAAAGCTAAGTGAGAAAGAGAGAGACAGATTATTTATTTGAAGTTGAATGTACGGGAAAGTACTCTCGTATAGTTATAGGCCTCCTTGTTAACCATTCTTTCAAAAACTTTTCTTTTGAAATTAAAGTCGCCCCAAAAGACACTATCTATTAATAATGGGTACCTACTAGGGATGTAACGAATATTCGCCCACTATTCGGCCCGGCCGAATAGTCATTTCATGACCTGGCCGAACACTCGGTAAAATCAAATTCGGCCTGGCCGAATAGCTCTGCTACAGTAGAAATGTGAAAAAATAAAGAAATAAGTAGCTTTTAAACATTTAAGATTGTATTATAGTTACTGCAACACAATACATTAGTATATGGGTTTAATAAATAAAAATAATTTAGAACAAAACTACTTTCTTTAAACATTGTTTTTAGGTTTGACTGAACAAAAACAGATCTTAAAGTTATAATATTGCATTTTATACTTAGCACTTGCACCCAAAAGCTGCCAATTGTTAAATTTTGGAGAATATGAGACTTTTTTTTTTTTTTTTGTTATTATTAACAAAATGGAAGTCAGACTTTGTTTGGGTAGGCTGAATTATTGTAAATATTGGATACGAGAGAAATGTGAAAAGCCTAGAATGTATCATGAATATTAAGATAGCATAAGTTATTGGGGGTTTTTAAAATAAAAATATATTCCAGTTAAATGCATTAAATTTTTAAATCTTTTCTAATAGGTATGTAAAAAAACCCCATACAATAAAAATATTAACTTTTATAACTTTAAAAATATCTTTACAAAACTATTTTAAGCAAGGTAAAAGTTCACTGAACAATAATATTTCTTGATTTGAATTAAATAATTAGTAAAATAATGCTAATGCTTACATTAAAACCTGTCTTTTCTGTTCCACTTGTGGGTAAAATTCTCAGTTTTATTGCATTCAAAACACAGAAAATACATTACTTTTAGATAGTTTCAGATTCTTTACAAACAAGAATTAAATCATGCATCATAGATTAATCTGTGGAATTGGTGTCTGATTTTCTGAATACTTTTAAATTTGACAAATACTTTCTATTACATCAATTTTGTAGAAATTGTAATATTTAGCCGCCGAATATTCGGTTTTTCGGCCAAATCACTATTCGTTACATCCCTAGTCCTATTTTTCTTGTAGGCGTCTGATATTTACTGGCAAGTATCATAACTTATTTCTGCATTTGTTTGCTTGCATAGGCCGTCAAATTTTCTTTTTTCCTTTTTTTTTTTTTTGCTACTTAAAATAAGCTGTAATGTTCCTGAAAATCGAGATTATTACTTCATAAGCGTTTCATTTATTTCACTTTAAACGTAACTGTTAATTATTGTATCGTTATTTTATTTTGATCGTGAGCAAAAAAAACAAGAAGTTCCGTCTAGAACTATACGAGCCTACTTTCCCGTATACACCAAATTCAAATTTATAATCTAGCTATCTCTTTCTCTCTCTTTCTTATTTATCTTTAGTTCTAATTATTGAAAATATACCTTTTTCAACGGATAATACATATTCATTCACTCACTCATTCATTCTTTCATTTATTCAGCCATGCATTTATTCATTCATTCGTTACCTCATTCAAGTGTTTATTCATTCATTTACGCATTCATGTATTTATTCACTCATTTATTTATTCATTGGTTTATTCTTTCACTCTTTCATTTATTCATTCATTCATTATTTCACTCATTGAGTCACTGAGAAATATCCTTGAAAATCCCGATCAAAAAATTTCATAGCAAAATAGGCTCGTAAGTTCTGGATAAATTTTCTATTTCTACATGTTCTACGTTATAAGAGCTTTCCGATAAAGTTTGTTCCAAGCAAATCGGTCCGTTAGATCAGGATTTATATAGGGTTGAAATTTCCCCGTAAGCGCTATGTTAATTTTTGAACTGTTCAAAAATGAACAAAAATTGTTCAAATTGATATTTCACGCCAAGAGATTCTTCCAGTAAGCTTGTTCATTGGAACATGGATCTTGTACCCAGAGTTTACATAATTTGCCTCATTTTCGCCCATAGGCGCTAATGTTAAATTTTTTTGAACTGTTCAAAATTGAACAAAAAAATGTTCAAATCAAAAAGTAAAATATAGAAATGAGATGTCCTCGACGAGATCTTTCGAATGCAAAAAGAATTTTTCCAATCGGACAATTCGTTCAAAAGTTATTAGGGGGGGGACAGACCGACAGACAGACCGACAGACACACTTTTTCCCCATCTCAATACCCTACTTTCAAATTTTTTATTTTTCAATCTTTATTTAATTACTTCACTTATTTTGACTTTTCTTGATTTTTAACGATATTTTCACGATACATTAAGCCTTCTTTCATGCTTTATTATTATTTTTTTTTACTTTTACGGGAAAGTAGGCTAAAAAAGGGACTTAGATCCATTTTTTCCAAATTTTTATGAAGTTTACGCCAGTGAGGTAAGACTAGCTTTAATTTCGCGATAAATGGTAAGAGAACTACTTTAACTGTGCATCCAAAATAATTTTTATAAAAAAATAGAACCGACTTCAAATTATAAATTGCGCTAAAAAGTGAAAATAAAATAATTTTTTAAACAACATCGATGTGACTTTTAAACATAGTTTTAGAAGTCGGTGCAAAATTATGAATCTAATTACCATTACACCATTTGCTACTTCATATTGGAACTGTTACAAATATATATATTTTACCAGAATTAGTAATTTATTCATGATTACAAAAGATTTTATCTATCCTAATTTTGCACCGACTTCTAAAACTATGTTTAAAAGTCACATAGATGTTGTTTAAAAAAAATATTTTATTTTTCACTTTTTAGCGCAATTTATAATTTGAAGTCGGATCTATTTTTTTATAAAAATTATTTTATTGAATAGTTCAAAAAAAAAATAAATAAATAAATAATAATACTAACATTAGCGCCTAACGGGGAAAATTCAATCCTATATAAATTCTGCGCTAACAGACAGATTTGCTTGGAACAAACTTGATCGGAAAGATGTTATGACGTAGAACATGTGGCGTTACGAAGTGCAACCAGAACTAAGTCCTATGAAATTTTTCGATCGGGTTTTTTAACGATATTTTTGAATGAATGAATGGTTAAATGAATGAGTGAAAGAATAAATTAGTGAATGAATGAAAAAATAAAGATCAATAAATGAGTGGATAAATACATGAATGAATAAATAAATGAATGACTGACTGAGTGAGTGAATAAATATGTATTAACCGTTGAAAAAAGTATATTAGAAGTAATTAAGAACTAAAGCTAAGTGAGAAAGAGAGATAGCTAGATTATAAATTTGAAGTTAGGCGTATTCGGAAAAGTAGGCTCGTCTAGTTCTAAACGGAACTTCTAGTTAAAATTTCAATTTCGAAAATTTTCCGGGGGGAGAGCCTTTAATACTTCTCTCCCCATTTTGCCTAACGTCATCAAAGATATCCTGAATTCGCTTTTAGAGATTCCCGAGAGTAAGCCCCCGAATTCTTTCTTCCCCTAGAGTTACCTAAAACAGTCTAAATTTAATTTCCATTTCAAAAAAAACCCCGACCCTTACTTTTATTTCCCCTAACTTTACCATAGCCTAAAATTTCAGTTTTAGGCTGTCAGTTATGAAAATTTCTGGGGTAGAGCCCACACTCCTTCCTCTAACGTTACCAAATATAGCTAAGGGTTGGGTTATTAATACTAAAACCGATTAATAGAATTATTTATTTGTATAAACTGTCGAAAACTTTAAAATTGAGGTATACTGAACATGTTGCGTCGTTGATCAGTAGGCCAGCTCCTGTGGCAGGCAGCTGCTCCTGGGAAGGCAGTGAGTTGTGCAATGTCAAAATTTAAAAATTTTATTTAAAAAAAATCAAGTTTTCCCCCTTGTTTATAGTGAAACGTAAATCATGCAATGCTCAAACAATACAATAATTTTTCTTTTACAAATTTTCAAAGCATCCTTTTGGGAAGAAGGGGGGGGGGGGGAGGGCTTGTAAGTGCCGCTTGAGAAGCAGATTTGTGACTTTTCGTTGCGGGGGGGGGGGGAAGTAAGAAGGGGAGAGCTCCTTCCCCCTGGATTTGAAACAAAATGCGAATTTTGTTCTCCATTTTTATGAATAAAAGCGTTTTAACTTTAAAAAGTTTGGGTTCGCTTTTTGTTCTCCTAAAACTTTTGCACTTCCAAATGCGTCTCCTATGGCCTCAAAACGCACCAGTTTGCATATAGTCTTCAAAATTTGAACTGTTACAGTTTCATATCTCCGGTTAAGGCGGGACCCTTCATATGGCTCTACCTCCCTAACGTTGAGCAGAAACATTGTTGGGAACATTTTTTATGAATTTATGGGGGCCCCCAAATGAAAAAAACCTCAAAAAGATGGCCATCACATAAAAGCTTATGACATATGAACAATAATTGGATGGAGGAAGGAGGGGTTAATTTGAATTTTTTCCTTAATTTCAAGATTTTTTTTATAAACATAATCGATTAAGACATAGAGGCATGATTTAAAAATGATATACTTAAACAGCGCTATGAAATGAAAAAATAGCCAAACAATGACTTAGTATATTGCTTAAATAGAAATCGATATTTAAAGGTTTCCTGAGAAAGACCGGAAGTTTCATCAAAAACCCAGGTAGGCTAGGCTTTTTCAGAAAAAAAAAAAACGTTTTTTTTTACGTTTTATATATGTATACTATTTAATTCAAACAACCTCAACAGATAATGATTTTTTTAAGGGGGGGGGGGGGTATGGACATTAGTGGAAGCAGACCTTAATGTCGCCCAGTGAATATTTCTTAAAATATGCTCTGATGAGAAACAAGAATGTTAGTTTCCAGGAAAGTCTTTTTATTTGCAATATCTCTCTAATCTACGCATTTTCTAGATTCTATGGTAGGAATGCGATAGTCTTCCGATTACTAGAAATGTTAATTAAAGGATCTTACATTCGAGGCAAAGCATCGAAGCATCTAGACTTTTCCCGATGTTATTTTAACCTTTTTAATTAAGCAATAAAAGAAAAGAATTCTGTCAAATTTTGATATGATTTTATATTCTCTAGGCCTCTAAATTGTAGTAAAAGACCACATTATCGGGAAAGTGCGAGAAACGAGGATTTTCAATTTCGGGAATGTTCTGTATCGTGAGAAAATTAGAGCTCATTTAAAAAAATAAATACAAAGAAAACTACAAGGAATAAAAAAAAGAAAAATTTAATGATATTAACTCAGAATTAAAGCAACAGTTAAGAAAAACTAATCGCAAAACCGAACCCTTTTCAGAAAATCGCGAAATAATTTTTTTTGAAAACAGCACTTTTCCAATCTTAAACATGTTCATTACATTTTATTTTCTTTCTCTTTAAAACGCCTATTTCCAAAAAAAAAAAAAAAAAACAGCGCAAAACATTCACCGATTTTTTTTCAAACCAACAATAAAACTAATCGCAAAAACGAACCCTTTTCAGAAAATGCGAAATATATTTTTTGAAAACAGCAACTTTTAAACTGTTAACATGTTCATTACATTTTACAGTATGGGACCCCAAATTCGGAATAAAAATCTGTTTTTTTTTTGGAAATAGACATTTTAAAAAGAAGGAAAATAAAATGTAATGAACATGTTTAAGATCGGAAATGTGCAGTTTTCAAAAAAAGTTGTTACAAGATTTTCTGAAAAGGATTCGTTTTTGCGATTAGAGTTTTTATTAATTGTTGCTTTAAGGCTGACTTAATATCATCAAGTTTTGCTTTTTTAAATTTCTTGTAGTTATATTATATTTATTTTTTAAAATGAACTAATTTTCGCGCGATACAGAACATTGGCGAAATTGAAATTCGGCGTTTCTCGCATTTTCCGGTAGTCTCATCTTTTACTACAATTAAGTGACTAGAGAATATAAAATCATATCAGAATTTGATGGAATTCTTTTCTTTTATTGTTTAATTAAAGAGGTTAAAATAATATCAGGAAAAGTCTAGATTTTTCGATGTTTTGCCTCAAATGTAAGTCGACTCCAACTTCGTTTTTTGTTAAATTCCGCGACTTATAGGCAAGTATATACGATAATAAAACATGCTATAAATGAGCAAAATGCTAAAAAAAAAATTCCAGAGCAAATTATATGGGCTCTTATGCTACTTACAAAATTTTTTGAATGAGAACCCAAAAATTCGGAAAGATCGCAGCCCCGAGCTTTCCGGATTTGAGGTTCTATACTGTATTTTCCTTCTCTTTAAAACGCCTATTTCCAAAAAACAAAACAGTGCAAAACATTTTCCGATTTTTTTTTTTTAAAGCAATAATTAATAGAAACTCTAATCCCCAAAACGAACCCCTTTCAGAAAAGAGCGAAATAATTTCTCTGAAAACAGCACATTTCCGATTTTAACATGTTCATTACATTTCATTTTCCTTCTATTTAAAACACCTATTTCTGTTGTTTCCTCTCTTTGTGATTGTGATGTAATAAAATCTTTCATGTATTCTCTTGTGCCATCTGTCATATTGGACGACAGTTCATAAGCAAGCCCCGAGAAAAAGCACACGAACTGGAAAATAAATGTACTTCAATTCAACAAAAGCCGTTTTTTTTTTCGAAAAAAGTTCCGGATTGTGGGTTTTCCGGATTTTGGGATTTAGAAATTGGGGTCCCATACTGTAGATCATAGGTTCTCAACGTGGGCGATAACGCCCCCTTGTGGGCGTTTGAGACTTTCAGGGAGGCAGTGAAAGACCCAAAGAAAACTAGGGGTCATTGAGATGACACGGGGCAGATTAATTAAATATTGTCTAAAATGGACTAAACACGATGATTATGTGCTAACAAAAGTGTTAGGTTTATGGTCGATTGTTCAACGACTTCTGATAGCATTCCCATCTTCATATTTAGCTGAACGTGGCTATAGTGCTGTAACAACATTGGTAACCAAATAAGAGAAATCGGCTCCATATTACTGAACGTGGCTACTTACGATTGTTTTTAAGTAAAATCGAGCCTGATATTAGCAAACTCCTTCAAATGCATCAAATTCCACAGAAACAGGATAGGGTCGTATCCTATCTACGAATAAAATGTATAATATTACACATTTAAAAATATATTTGTGGGAATAGCTATTTCAGATTCGCAAGTAAAAAAAAGGGGGGAGGGGGGCTTTAGAAAAAAAAAATATTCTCAAAGTGGGCGGTGGGCAAAAAAGGTTGAGAACCTATGCTGTAGATGAACCCCCCCCCCCCCAAAAAAAAAAAAAAAATTCTAGGTGGCCCTATGAATCAATGCTTTATAATGGTTGAAATTCTTGTTTTTCTGAGGAGGAAGACATTCTCAAATAGGGAAGATTTAGATTTTTTGGTTTCATTTTTATTTGATGGAATAACGTCTTTAACCCCTTCCCTCTCGATCCCGTCAAAAGTACCGCACCAAAACATTAATTAAAAAAAACCCACTCCTCAATCCCAATTTTTTTTTCTCTTACATACTAGATGATAGTATCAAACTATTTATAGTATAGTTACAGATTAAACATTTTTAAAAATGTTTTTCTTCAAAAGAATAGGTACTTCTGTTGTTGTTCCCTTGAAAATTATCCGAAGGTTAAGCATTATCTTTGGAAAAAAATTTGTTCTGCGAGAAGTATTTATTTTTTAAATTCAAGCACAGTAAGTGACGCAAAAACAATGTTTAGCGTACGTAGGTCACACTTTAGGGAAAAATGTCACCGCTCTCTGGTGACACAAGAACTTGGCTACAATAGGAGCGACAGCCCTGGGGTTTAAATTCCACGAATGTCCGCCAAGGACTCGTAGAACAAGTTTCAACTGCATCAGGTTTGCCTTTATACAGTAAAACTCCGTTATACCGCACCTCAGTATACCGCAGTGACATTTTAACCACCCTTTAACATTGTCATTTAAAGGTTATTCTTTTTACTTACTATTGTAAATAAAGCCAGTCCGAGCACAAATATTCCAGTCAAAGAGCTGCCATCCCCCCACCGCACACACACTAACAGATAAAGACCTATGGTAATAGGCCTGATTTTCACTTTTTTCAGTCTTTCAATCTAGGACAGGTCTCTATGTAGCTACTTTTGTATTACAGGTTCTTTAGTGTTCCTGAAAAGTAAATATATTTTCCACTGTGTGTGTATGCAGGCTTAAAACATTGTTTCGCTGAGGAGTACTTTCCTCCCCTTCCAAATATAATTTTTTCTTAGGACCTCTTCACAATCCCATATAACATAAGGATATTTTTAACCCTCTCATTTTCTGGTTTATAACAGTTGGTTTATAACCTATCGCTCAATAGACTTATTGCGCAGTGGAGATGTGTGCTTCGTGTATAGCAATTACAGTAAATAAAACAGCAAAGAAGAACAGAAAAAAATATACTATAGAAGAAAAGTTACAAGTGATTGATAAAGTTAAAAATGATGCAACGAAAACGAGTATTATTTCTTAATATGGTTCTGCGGTATAGTTTCACTATATCCCGTTTATGTTATAATGCGGGTGCCAAACATGTCCGCCTACACCTGCGTTTTAAGGGGTTTTACTGTATTGTTTGCAAGCAATAGAAGTCACCAAGTAAGAAATTTCGCCATATAAAATTGGAAAAAATGAAATAGCATTATAGACGTTACTTGATTGACTTTTCACAAATCTAGACTCCATAATGAAGTTATAATTTTAATATAACAATAAAATAACGATGAGAAGAAAGCAAACTAGTTAAGAGCAAGGTAGTCTATTTAGGGTGAACATATTTCTGAGCGTGCATTTGGGGACATGTTCCCAAATCCAAGGACAATTTTGGGGACATCTTGGGGATGTCACGATACCAATGCATATACTTCTATTATGAAATATTACTCTGATTAATACATTTCAAAGGGTATCCTAATATGTTTTATACATAATGTATATGCATATTTTCTTAGTTCATTGTCTACTAGAAATTGTAATAACATAAATTGAAAGTATTGTAATATTAATACCGGGAGTCAATTGTTCCCTGAAACTGTATTGCTTTCTAAAGTGTTTAATATTTTGCTCATCCAAGAGTAGAAAGAAAGAACGCAGACATTATTCGGCAAAGAATTCTTAAAATTAAGAAATTTAAAACATTTTGGAAAATTGATTTTATTTCGGAAGAGTATCTCTAAAAGTTTTGGCTTAGAATCACCCACGCTTATTTTGTTTCTGAAGTAAATGCTTTCAATAAATTTTGAAAAATCCTACTTTACTGAGATAGTTTGGTTTTTCGAGATGGGCCCACTTTGGCAAACACTGGTTTTTAATGTAAGATACCTCGGAGGCCATTAGCCCCTTGAATCATTAAGGTTATAAAGAGAAGATAACACAGATATGATGACAACACACAAATGAATAAATAACCATTTAAATAAGATCAGGGAAGGAAAAGTCGGTCAGCTACTTATTGTTGGAATTACTAAAGAATATTGATAGGGGACCAATCGGAAATCATTCTGTAATCGACCTGCTGGCCATCCTGCTGTTGTATATGAATGCATAGTAAAAAACAAATGTAATCCTTTGCTGATATACTTTACACAATAAAAAAGTTCTAAGTTATGTTCACAAATTATGCTTAGAAATAAGTAAAATTTTACATAATTTTTTGTTTTTTTCGGTATCTTATTGCTTTTTCTCAATACTCATAATATTTATTATGAGTATTTTTTCTTTAATTATTTTGTAGAAAGTCCATATAAACATAGTGATCATAACTAAAGTCCCTCAAGCTTTAAATATTTTCCAGTAAAAACGACTTGAGCTAATTAAATTAATTATAAGACATTATGATTAGTAAATTAACTATTTACCCAACAATTCAACATTACTGTTATTTATATACAATCATTACTTTCTAAAAAGTCAAATTGTGTGTGTGTGTTTTTTAATAAATCCTATTTGAACCAATAAAACCCAATTTTTTATACAGAAAAAAAAAAAAAAGAGAAAATTTTCTTACCAACCCTGATTTGTGTACAATTGGTTTGATGTTGGATATAGAAATAATTAATTTTGTTAATTAAAATATATATTTTCTATTCTAGTGGACATCCCTACACTTTTTTTTAATTGGTGAAAGTGCGGCTGCTTGACGATTTAAATCGCCAATACTGAGCGATAAAGTCCCCAACTGTTACATTGTCAAGGAACTGTTGAGCTGAATAAATCTAATTCTAAATTATCACCAAATGCTGTAGAAGCATAAGCACCACTTTAATCTTTTTATTTTTACATGAGAGACTTATACTTTTAAAAATGTTAACACAAGCATACTCTCACTTTTAGATTTGAAGTTATGCTCGTAACTATGAGTGTCAGCAGTTTTTTAAACCCCTGTACAATATTAAATAAAAATGCAAAACATTACCTAAAGAAGCTGTTTGAAGGCAATATGATGACAAAAATATTGCTGGAATTAGAATCATATACTCCTCTCCGCCTTGATTCTGTAAAACAATGTTTACCTCTTTTACTGAGATACAATTTAAAAATTTGTCTCATTAGCCTCTATTCTTCTGTAATTAGAAAAAATTATGCCAAAACTTGGTACTGAAACGTGTTCAAAAATGATACCACAAGGAAATGGCTTTTTTGATTTACAATCGCCTTAAAAATATTAATAAAACAGAAAGTAAAAACTTTTTTTTGGATTTTCTGTTACAAGTATTTACAGCTGTTTTTAAGAACATCAATTTGGGAAATTTGGTGATTTTTGAAAATGAGCCTAAGTGGTGAAAACCATGGTAATTCTTATAGTGGAAAAATATCCCTGGTTTCCGTAGTTACCTAGTGCCATCTGTATGCAGCTTAAATTTTTAACTCTGAGCACAAGATGAATAAATTTTAGCCACGAAAGTATAGGACATTGTTATTTAATAAGAATATATGGAATTCAAGAGACTTGCAAAATTAAGAGCTATAACTAGCTGATTTAAAACTCTTGCTTTATAATTTCCAAATGTTATGTTTTGAGCTGTACAAATACCATTTCTCGAGGGAAAAGATCCACTTCTTTTAAAGTTTTGGATTGGTCAAGTTGGCATAAATTTCTCCTAGGAAAGTTTGTGACTAATTCATATTTTTCGACATCATAACCTAACTCGTTGATAAATACCATTAGAGCTTTCACCTTTGTAGAACAAGGCCAAGTAATTTGTTCCTTTTTTCCATCTGGAAATCGAAGAACTAGTTCTGTCTTAGGATCATCATCACTACCTAACCAATCTTTCCAGGAGCTTTTTGAATGTACGTTATCTTTATCATCACATTCCGTAAACCCAACAACATCAATGGCATCATTAGAATGATCAGAATTAAAACTGGTTACTTTAGAGAGTTTTCCATTGGTATTTTCTGAATCGGAATCAAAGGTTTCAAAATCACTGTCATTATCTTCTATATTTTCTTTAGCAGATTCTTTTAAGGATGCTTCTAAGGCAGCTTTCATTTGATATTCTTCGCTTTGATCTAAAAGGCTAAATTTAGAGGAAATACCTGCTGATGATCCATTGGGAGAATTGTTTTCTTTTAAAAATGCAGCTATAAGATCGCAGATTGAAGTAGCATCTATATTTTGCCACACTGTAAGTTTTTCTCCTGTTCGTGGGTCAATCATAGCAACATAAGGAAATTCAACAGGTTTATAAAATTGCATATATCGTTGACCATCAATGCTGTCACTGTATACTTGCCAGAATACAAAATGTTTCGATATAATTCTTTTCACTTCCTGATTACTCCATACATCGCGATTCAATATTTGGCAGGAAAACTCGCGAGAATCTTGAATATTAACCATCAACCATCGATTTGACACTTGGCCAACTTCTCGGGCCGTTTCGAAAGTCCCCCTATGCATAATATCCAGAGGCGGTCGAAAAAGATCTTCTAAAGTTCTCCTTTTTTTAAATGTCTCGCTGTTTTCACCACTATTTGCGTCTGTATAATCATGCAGTTGTGCTTCAGCTTGGAAATCTCTAAAACCATCAAAAACTGAATGAGGTCTTCTTTTCCTACCTCTTAAACCGTAATGGAAGCTCAAGTCATCTTCTACTAAAACTCCTCTTGATTGCGGTATTGGGGGTCGGACAGAAGAATCATTTTCTGCAGTAATTTTTACAGAATCATCTGTTTCACCACAGTCATTTTCTTGATGGTCAAAATCGACATGCATGTTGATAGCCATTTCAAGATTCCAAGTACATACCTCTAACATTTTTTGAGCTTTTTCTTTGTTAGCACCTGTAATAGCACAAAACTGTTCAATTAATGCCGAGTTCTCTGGAGTACAGGATTCAGATGTGGATGCCATGATTAAAATGTTATCAAATACAATAAGAATAAAATTTAATTTACATCACAATCACATAACAACATTGAGGCCGCCATATTTGTTGATGGCGGAAATATTGGAAATGCAGTTAGGATTCAATTTTATTTTGTATAAAATGCGAATTCCAAGTCTCGTGTTTTGAAAAAAATGAAAGGGAAAAAGCTAAAAAATTTTTTCCAACATCTAAAAGAGAAAAAGCGATTGCATTTCATTTTACAATAAAATGTCAAAAGGAAATGACGTTCACGAATAATGAAAAAAGAATGGAAAAAAAGTTAATTGCCTATATGATTATTTATTTTCCAAGTCTCGTATCGGGGGTGTAGCTCAGTGGTAGAGCGTTCGCTTTGCATGTGAAAGGCCCCGGGTTCGATCCCCGGCACCTCCAGTATACTGGCTGCCAAGTGTAGCAACTTTTTCCTTCCTTTATGCATTGAGATGTATTTTTAGAATCGACTTTGTTTCAATCTTTTAAAGGATAAAAATGATTATTCAATATCGAATTTATTTTTTAATCATTTTCATGCATTTAGAAGTCTTTTTGTAATTTTTTAAAAATGCCCCTACTTGCTGGGGGTGTAGCTCAGTGGTAGAGCGTTCGCTTCGCATGTGAAAGGCCCCGGGTTCGAACCCCGGCACCTCCAGAGGAAATTATTTTTCATTGTATTTTTTTGATGAATAATTTGAGATTTTTTTGATGAATAATTTTGTTAAGGTTATAAGAATAACGATATTTCCAGAAGAAAAAGTCTCCTTGCAAAAAAAAATATTCTTAAATTGTTAATAGTTTATAAATGAATGCATTTTATAAATAAATAAAATAATAAGTGTTTTTAAGAACTTTTTTTCGGGTTTTATTTTTGCTACAGGTTTTTTATCTTTTTCTGACTCGTTTGTTCGCGTCCGTCATTGAGGGAGACAGTTTCGACCCCCGCAATCAATCACGGTCCAGGTTTGCTCATTTTTCAAATTTTAATCTGAAAGTGGATCGATTTTGTTCTGATCAATTCTTTTCTTCGAAAATTGATGTCTACAATTACATTTTGCCTTTGAATAGTCATCTTTTACAAGCGAATTTTTCAAAAATGTTATGAATAATTGCGAAAACTTTTACTATAACGGCAAACGACGTCGTAGTTTGTAGTACAGTCATGCCAATAACCAAATATGCATGTGTTAAAAACTAGAAAAACCATTCTTTTGAGAAACGGACTTTTATCACCATTTGTAAAATGGTTTTTCAAAGCTGACAAAAAGCTGAGTCATTTTAAATGTGGATTGTATATAGTCTGTAGTCATTTACCGTTTTGCTTTTGTTTATAAACACCAGGTAGCAGCACTCAGGGCATCGTTATTGAAAGGAAGGAAGTTCTGTTCTATTCCTTATGTTTTTGTTTACAAAATGTTAATTTGTTGATGTACTTTGCAGAATACTTTGAAGGTGAGAACTTCCGATATATTATGAGAAAGCTTTGATTTTGTTTTTTGTGGTATTTTTCTTTACGAAATTTGAATATTTCTATCTGAATGTTTTGACTTTTATCAATACGTTGCTGAGTTAACGAGAAAGCAACGTTTATGCCCTACAGTGTCAAGTGCCTGTCGGGGATCGAAAATAAGTGTAAGAGTAAAATTTGTCCGGTGCACCCGCAGTTGTTTTTCAAAGCGAAACGTCTATAGAATGTTCTAAAGTTTAAAAAAAAAATCTTTCATTATTCAGAGATTAATTTTCTTTAGTTTAACTGGACTTAAAAAATGTATATACAGAAAACCCCGTTATACCACGGAATCGGATATACCGCGGTGACTATCATGTCCCCCGACGCTGAAACCACCCTTTATCATTGCCATTTAAAGGTGATTCCTTATTTATCATTGTAACCAAAACCAGCCCCAGCACAAAAATATTCTAGCCCAGCGGCGGACTGGCCATGCGGGCATTCGCATTCGGGCAAATGCCCGGTGGGCCGGTCCTCTCTGGGCCAGTCGCAAAATATCCATCTATCTTTTTTTTTTATAAAGTATACAGCTTTTAAAGTGTTAAGGAAATATACGGGACCAAAACTTTGCTGTAATACGACTTTAGAGAGTGCAACAGAGCAGATCCAGAGGCAAGCCATCCAGAGGGGGGGGGTGGGGGGCAGAATTTTTCAAGGCCGGCTGGTTGGTATAGACAACCTAAACGGCTGCCTGAGGTGCAAAATTTTGGGGCCTGCAAAATGGATTATATTTTACTTTTTTTAATTTTGGAAATAAATAAATAACATACATCAGTTTTGTGCTTTAGGCTGCCACCTAAGTTATCTATTTGAACGAGCTCTCGGGGCCGGCTTGAGAAAGTCTCAGGGGCAGCTCGCCCATATAGAAAACCTAGGCGGCCGTCTGGGATGCAAACAACTTTTGAGATCTGCAAAATTGTTTTTTTTTTTTTTTTAAATTTTGACCGCAGTGCTGGTGGGGAAGGCTAAGGCGGGGGGGGGGGGGGGGGGGACTGCCTTGCGGCACAGCGCCCTAAAGGGCGGAAGCTATTAACAGCTAATTAAGATATTACGTATTATTTGTCCTTCTAGAATGAATAAGGAAAAAAAATCTGTCTTGTAGACATTTAATATTCAAATACATATCTACATATTTACTGACAATATTTTTAGTCCGTACAATCTACAAAATACGGCCCTGAGAATTTCTCAATCCAGGTGATGTAAACTCTCAGGACCGGCCCAGAGAGTTTCTCGCGGCCAGTTGTCTCGATCCATTTCCAAATTTTTCTATTTTAACCCCTTGAAGCACTAGTCTTTTTCTCCACAGAAAATTAATATATAGGTATAGTATAAATTGTTTTTGACATTTTCAGTTACTAGAAATCCTGTGTGTGTGGGGGGGGGGGGGCTAAAGGTATATAAAAAATTATTATACAAACAAAGTGCAAACGGGCCTTAAAAATAAAATAACGCGAGATACAAGATCGCTCGTGTGAAACACGGCCATGGGCAAATTTGCCGGTAACTTTCGCCCGTGTCAGACACGGGCAAATGCGTTAAGGGGTTGAAGTATAATAAGAAGCAATTTAACTCAGGACAAATTGGAATCATTTATGTGAATGCTGTGTGAAAAAAAGACATATTAGTAAAGCTTGACCTGGGAAGTCTAGTAAATGATGTAGCAAATATGAGCCCCTTTTAAAATCGCTTTTAAAATACTAAATTGCCTTCAAAAGGAAAATAATTTTTAAGCAAATATTGCAATGTATATTTGATTGTGGGTGAGTTTTCTTGAAACCTGTTAGTATTTGTATGTTACAGTTACAGTACTGGAAACCAGAACAATAAACATTTCTTTTAACTTTTTCATAACTAGAACTAATGTTTTTTATGCTAATATACTGATTTGTAGCACATTCAATACACAAAGGTTACGATGGGTACATATTTTTTCATGTTTATTCTTCAATTCTACCTCTTTTCATGTAAATTACTGCAAATTTGAAAGCCAAAATTCTTTTTAAAATGCTATTAAAACTCGTTGTCATTAAGTGAATTTCAAAATTTTTCGGGGGTGGATGCATAACATATGATTAGCGTTCCTTTTCTGTTCTTTGGTAGTGTCCCCCCTCCCCAAGGGTTTGAAATACGCCCCGGCCGAATTTTCTTCCGCCCCTGTTATAGCCAAAGAGCACCCGTCCCACCACTAGACACACTAACAGATAAAGCCCTATTGTGATAGGCCTGATGTACACCCTTTTCATGCATTTTCTGTCTTTCAACCTAGAACATATACAATCGCCTTTTGACTTGTTTCTCTTGACATGGGGGAGCTCAATCTCTGGGGGACTATTCAGTTCAATGCTTAACTATTACATTTTCTGAGATCTAGTTAAGCCTGTGTAACTTCTTTTATAGCGCTTCTCTCCCTTCACAATCCTATATTGATCACATAAAGCAATTTTTAAGCACCTTTTTCCTCCAAACACAGTTGGTTTATAACCTAGCTCTCCATAGACTGATTGCGCAGCTGAGATGTGTGCTTCTTGCACAGCAATTACAGTGAATAAAATGGCAGCAAAGAAGAAAATATACTATAGGAGGAAGAAAAGTTTTGAGTAATTGATAAAATTAAAAATGATGCAACAAAAGTGAGTATTATTTCGTGAATATGGTTCCACGTATAGTTTCTCTATACCCCGTGGTGTAGTTAAGGGGGTACGCAGGGGGACGGCATCCCCATACCTTTTTATTTTAATACAAGCGTACACATTTAACAGCCACATTTGTTAAATTTTAACATAAGCGTCCCCTCACTTTTGATTTTAATTACTTATCTTCGTATTCATAAGCGTCCCCCATCACTTTTTTCTCATTACTACACCACTGTCTATACGGCGGTTATGTTATAACACAGGTGCCAAATATGTGCCCCGACACCCGCGTTTTAACGGTGTTTCACTGTGCCACATTCAGTAAGATCAGCAAGTTTGTTTGATATTGTACTCATATTTAAGGGCTTTTTTAAGGACCCCTGAAAAACCGTTGAGTTTTCGCATAATTATAATTCAGAAAGATTTTTCTTGCAATGTATGAAAAAACTAATAATTTCAGTATGATTCATTTATATACACTACAATGAGGGAAAAACATTAAGAGAACAAAGGAAAACTTTCTTTTTTTTTTATAAACGTTTAAATTTTACAAAAATTTAAGCACATAGTCTCCACACATTATCAGGGAGTTGTTCAATAATGAATTTACTACCAAGATGTTTCAATTTTGTACTTTTGAATTGTAGGGAAAAGGTATTCTCTTTTTACTTTGCCATTTATCCCCAAAAGCAACATGTTTCTATGTGAGTTTCATTTTAAGGAGTATAGGATTTGGGCTTTCTGGTAGCACATTGTGTACATTTGGCTGATGCAGTAAAGCTGCAAGTCTTTCACAATTTATGGAAAAAGATTTTACTCGCATTTCTCCGCTAACAACTCTCACTTGTAGAGGAGTCGATGCAAAACTTTCAGTACATTTCCACTAGGCCCTATTAGTGCCATGGCCGTTGAATCAGAGTACTAGTGCAGAGACAGAGGAAATAACCACTGGAAGTAATATTATTAGGCATAATTTTCTCAATTTCTTTCAGTTCATGTCGCATAAGCGTGCCCAAACTTTTTGATGTTCGTATAAGTATAGTAAGTGTCTCCCCACTTTCCTCCCCAGGATTATACCACTGGAAATCATATTATTAGGCATAATTTTCTCAATTTCTATAAGGTTCATCTTACATGATAGTTGGGACTGTTAAATTGACTAGGACCATCCTAGCTGGGCCCTGTTTCTGTTGCTGGTCGTCACTTTTGTATTTGTATAAGTCTTTATAAGTAAAAGAAGAAAGCTATCTAAAGAATTAATTAAGTCTGATGCTATGTAAAACAACCAATATACAGTGCCTAGAAGAGATAGTGTGTTGACCAGCCGCTGTTTCAATGGTGAAAAATTAGGCAAAAAAATGATGCGAAAGCAGGGAGCGCTGGAGTTCTCCCCACTGCTTTCGTAAGCTTGTGATCCAGTTTTAATTTGCCTTTTAACAACCAATTCTTGGTTTTTAAGGTGTTTTATTTTGCCTTGATAGTTTCTGAAACCATATTTTTATGGAAAAGTGAAAAATTTTCCTTAAATTTAGAAGGATTTTTGCAATAACTCATAGATATTGTGTCTTTTAAAATTGCTGTTATTATTAATTATGCCCTCTTGTATAAAATTTTTCAATTTGTTTACCGTGTACATATACATGTGCACAGGAGTACACATGTATACAGATGTACAAATTCACATGTATACAAATGCAAATGTGCAAATACACATGTACACATAATTGGAATGTTGAATAAGTTCTCACTTTCTTTGAAAATTAATGCTTTATTTTTTAAAAAAATATTAAAAAACATGCTATCAAAAGTATTGTCCATAGCTAGTTACTACTTTTTCCCATATTTCTGGCAGCATTTGAATTCCATGTCCGAAAAACGACATGTCTTTTGAAGCTATTCAAGAGTAGACCCAATTTTTGGCATCATAAGAACGGAAGTCCTGCTCAGCCAGGATCAACCAGAACAAGTGGTATTCAGAAGGGGCAATGTCCGGTGAATACAGCGGGTGGGGTAGGACTCTCACTTAAGTGTTTACAAGTAGGGCTTTACTGGTTTTTTGCCACATATGGCTGTGGAGCATATTTTAAAGAATTTTCATTGGGTGACATCCAGGTCTATTTCCTCTAATGTCCAGTCCATGCCCCCCCCCCCCCAAAATCAATATTCATTGAGGTTCTTTGAAGTGAAATGTATACATATATTTTAACAATGTTAAACTGTTATTGTGACTTTTTTTTACCGATTATACTCAGTTTTTCAAAAAAAAAAAACTCTTTTTTTTGAAAAAGTCCTGCCTATCTAGGTTTTTGATGGAAATTCCAGGCTTATTCAGGAACCCTTTAAATATCAATTTCTATTTAAGCAATATACTAAGCCGTTTGGCTATTTTTTTTCATTTCATATATTATTTTTAAATCATGCATCTATGTCTTAATCAAATTGTATGTAAAAAAATCTTGAAACTAAAGAAAAATCAAAGTTAAATTTTGAAACAATTCAATGTTGATATGAAAGGTTGTCCAAAATTACTTTCTGTTAAAGTAATATGACTACTTACGGAAGTGAGCATTTTCTTCTGTGCAGAAACAAATTGTTTGAATAATACTTTTTTGCATTGGAAGAGGTATTCTATGTAAATCTGAAACACATACATGCAATTTTTTTTTTTTTTTTTAAATTTGATTCCCAATTTTCTTCTCTCACTAAAATGAAACTTATTGAGTAGAGAAGTTATGCAATAAAAATTGGAACAGTATTAAACTAGTACTAGTTATTAAGTTACGTAATAAACCTTGTATATAGAAATTCATATGGATGCAAATATTCAAGAATGGTTTGCAGTTTAAAGAACATTGCAGTTATCAGACTTCAGCTAATTTAGTTGATTTTAAGTAGTTTTTTAAAATCAATCTCTTTATTTAATAATCTTATACCAAGCTGCTATTAAAAAGAGATGTTACATTTTTGTCAAATAATTTTTTCACAATAATGGGGGAAAAGTATTTTATGTTGAAATAATTAGTTTATTTTGATCATCAAAACATTTTTTAAAAATTTAATTATGAAAATCTTTAGCTATGTTTGGTGATGTTAGAGGAAGGAGTGTGGGCTCGCCCCCAAGAATTTTTCATAACTGACTGCCTAAAAATGAAATTTTACGCTATGATAAAATTAGGGTAAAGAGAAGGTTGGTGTCCGAGTTTTCTCTCGATGTTTTTTAAAATTGAAGTAAATTTTAGATTGTCTTAGGTGACTCTATGGCATAGGTCCCCAATCCTATGCCCGCGGGCACCATGGCGCCTGTTTGTGCCCAAGGATAAAATATATCAGTTTTCCGTTTTAAAATCTTAGAGAACATTTATTAGAATCTACAGTATATGAAATTATCTTGCATCAAATGTTTTAAGAACTAACAGATCCTCTATGGTGAGCAAATTTGTCTCATTTCATAACTTCAGACATAATGAAAAAACTAAATAATTTAAACTTGGAGTTGCAGGGAAAGGACAAACATATAGCAAGAATGATAAGGGGCTGTATCATAAATGATGTCACGCTTTTGTCCCATATATTTGATCCCCCTCCCCACTTTGTCACAATATGTCACACTTCAGCGGACCCCCCCCCTTTGTCACATGTCACGCTATGATGCATAATGCACGATGTCACACTTCTTGTTACCCCCTCCCCCCTCGAAGCGTGACATCATTTATGAATATTCCCTAGGGGCTATAAACTCATACAGAGCTAAGCTAGTTTTGTGGATATCACATCCGAAAATGAAGTCTTGTAAATTTTCCAAACATGAAAAAATGAAAAGTGACAGTGAAATTGACTTTTCAACATTTATTATCAACCTCCAATTGCTTCAAGCTCAATTTGAAGAACAATTTAATATCATCGAGCCCATGGTCACCTTTTTTTTTTTTTGGTAAATCCTTTTAAAAATTATGGATTTTCAGAATGATATTATCATTAAACTATTATATCAGATGAGAAATTCTGGAATATAGTTGACAGAAATAAATTTCCATTCTTAGAAAGAGCAGCATAGAAAATAAAGTCGTTTTTTGGTACCACATACTTGTGTGAATCATTGTTTTCGACAACGAATATCATAAAATCAATGTATAGATCACGACTTAGGGGTCATTCATAAATGATGTTACGCTTCTAGGGGGGGAGGGGGGTTCATGAAATTGTGACAAAGTGTGACAAGGGGAGGGGGTAACAAGAAGTGTGACATCATGCATTATGCAACAAAGCGTGACAAAGGGGGGGAGGGGGTCCGCTGAAGTGTGACATATTGTGACAAAGGGGGAGGGGGGGTCCGCTGAAGTGTGACATATTGTGACAAAGGGGGGGAGGGGGTCAAATATATGGGAAAAAAGCGTGACGTCATTTATTGAACGGTCCCTTACAGATGAACACCTTGACGATTGCTTGCGAGCAGGAATTTCATCATATTTTCCCATTTACGAAGCTCTGTCAGTAAAATGCAATGCTAAGAATCACATTGCCTGTATTTTATATATTTTATAAATATCTTTATTCTTCATACGTTTTGCAATCAATTTAATAATCATTTATTTTACACAATAATATTAATAATAATTATTCATATGTTAAATTAATTTTTAAAATTAATTTTTTTGTGCATTATTGTAGTGTGTATGACTATGGCCACCAACTATAAATTCATCTTGAAAAAATGACGCTCGCCATTCGACCGATATTCCGGTATGTGCTCTTAGTTACAAAACGGTTGGCGACTCCTGCTCTAGGGGAAGAAAGAATTTGGGGACTTACTCTTGGGGATCGCTAAAATCAAATTTAGAATATTTTTGATGACGTTAAGGAAAGGATGGGGAGAGGGGTATTGAACGCCCCAGGAAAATTTTCAAAATTGAAATCTTGAAACGGATTTTTAGATTATCATTGGTGAAGTTGTGAAAAAGTAGGTTCGGAAACTTGGTACTTTTTCGACATTGAAGTTCTAAAAATGCAATTAGTCTATCTTTTTTTCTGTTGATTCCAGGCCTCCCCCTGGAACTTTTTCAAATTTTAGGTCCCAAAAACGCAATCTTAAGTTATATTTGGTGATGTCGGGATGCGGCGGCTTTTTCTCAAATATTTCTGAAAAAAAAAAAATTAGGCCATCTTTGTTTCGGAGAAGTTCGTTGCTTTCCCGCGGAATTTTTTTGAAATTAGCGTCTTAAAAAGTCAGTTTTGGCAATGTTTGAAAACTTAAAGCAGGTACCCCACACTCTCCGTCAGAAATTTTTTAAAACGCAACTTATGCATTAATAAAATGTCTTTGCATTGATAACACTGTGCAACACGAAAAATGTCCTTTAGATGAAAATGCCTGTTTCTTATGTATTTTTGACTGAAAATTACGAATCTGCAATTATTTTTTGCCTACCACGTACCATTTTGCCTAAATTCCACATTTTAGCTTTTTACGTATTTTCTGGATAAATGTGCATATTTTCGTAATTCATCGACTTATCTGTATATATAATAAAATAATTTTTAAGAAAAATAGAACCGACTTCAAAGCAGAACAGCTATAAATTGCGCTAAAAAGTAAAAAATAAATTAAATTCTTTAAAAAACATCGATGTAACTTTTAAACATAGTTTTAGAAGTCGGTGCAAAATTATGATAGATAAAATCTTTTGTAATGATTAATCAATTACAAATATAAATTAGCATCAGGGAATTAGCAACAGTGCTAAGATGAAATAACACATGGTGTAATAGTAATTAGACCCATAATTTTGCACCGACTTCTAAAACTATGTTTAAAAACTAAGTTACATCGATGTTTTTTAAAGAATTTAATTTATTTTTTACTTTTTAGCGCAATTTATAGCTGTTCTGCTTTGAAGTCGGTTCTATTTTTTCTTAAAAATTATTTTATTTTATTCTTTTTAGTGCAAATATTTTTTCAATAAATACTTTTTTTTTCAAAAAATCCATATCAAAGGGCAAACCTTCTTTGAATGAATGGCTCTAAAAACTAATCATTTGTGTGACAATTCCCGTTTAGAAGTCGATTTTAGCAAACAAACTGATTGGATGTAATTTTTGCTCTAGAGAAGCCTTCAGTCAAACTGTTGCTACAATTGCTTTTAATAGTACAGCTCAATGGCAACAAACTCTTTTTATTTAACAATGACTTTTATATTTATTAATAGTTTTCCCCAACAAAGAAAAATTAAGCCAAGCCTTTCCAATTAAAATTAAAAAATACTTAATTTTCACCCGTAACGTTTTTCTAAAAAACAAATGTAGTCAAATTGATGTGCGATATTTGAGTTAGACGGCCCTTTATCTATTAAAGAAAAAGTCATCAAAATCGGTTCATTTAGCAGGGTTCACACTGGGGAAAAATACAAGGTGGGATTTTCCTCCTTGACCAAAATTTTAAGTGGGATTTTTAAAGTTTAAGCCGAAAAAAAATTTTTTTTGAGTGGGATTTCAAAAAATATTGCGGGAATCCCGCGATCGCGCGGCCTAGCGCGAACCCTGTTTTAGTCAAAAGTTATGGATGAAAAGCTAAAAAAATGACCCAATTTATGTCCATTTTTTTCTAATTATCGAATATGGTCAAACGAAGGAACGGGACCTATGGGAAACCACCTCCGATCGATTTAAAAAAAAAAAATCATGAAGATCGGTTCATCCGGTGAGAAGCTATGAGTGGACAAACAAACAAAAAAAAAAAACGACATACATACAATATGAATGTATAACCTCCTTCCTTTGTGAAGTCGGTTAAAAATGAATGTATGTGTGTCTGTTTACTATAAATTATATTTTTATCATTGACAGTGAGATCGTTGCCATTCTAGAAACCTTTTTAATGAACTTGGGTTACTTTAACGACATTTTTGGCAACAAAATCATTATCGACTTTCTCGAAGTTCCGAGTCATTTATAGGACGACAAAGACATTTTGTAGACTATTTTGCGAAAAAGGAAGAAATAGTATGCTGCTGTAATGTGAATGTACTTATTTCAAGCATTAGGACATGAGCATAATTCAGCAGAGTGGCACTTGTTTATCCGTACTCCTCCATCTAAGTATTTTTTTTCCTATTTATTCCTGTAGCATATTCTGAAAACACCAAGGAAATTTCAAAATTATGAGTGACAAAACCATATCAAATGAGCCACTTGTAAATCTACATTGTGCCTTTTTTCCACAATTGCACATTAAACTTGGTTTATCGAAAAATTTGTAAAAGCTCCGGACAGAGAAGGAGTGGCTTTCTTGCATCTCAGGAACAAATTCAAATTTTTAAGTGAGGCAAAAGTAAAAGAAAGGATTTGTATTGACCCACAACTTAAGGAAGTCCTTTCATGATGAAGAGTATGAAAACAAACAGTCAGAAGCCGAAAAATCAGCCAGGCTGGCCTTTAAAACAGTGTGCTCACGTTTCCTTGGAAATGAGAAAGCTGAAAACTACGAAGGTCTTGTTGGCGACATAAAAAAATGCTTTTGTGTTATGGGTTGCCATATGTCATTAAAACTACACTTTTTGGACTCCCATATGGACTTCTTTCCTCAAAACTTTGGAGCATTTAAGAATGAGCATGGGGAAAGGTTTCAACTGGACATTTCGATTTTTGAGAAACGATTCAGCGGTCCATGGAATGGAAGTATACGAATTGAATATTGCTGATCTGTTATCAGGCACACCAACAGATGCCTACAAGATGAAATGGCCAAAAAAATCATTTTAGTGTTTGTGTTTTCAATAAATAAGCCTCATTTACAATCTTCTGTAACCAAATTGTATAAATATGAGAAGTGAGTCTCCAGCAAAAACGGTACGTGATGGACCATTTTGGTTTGGATATTTGAATCAAGCACCTTTTGTTTATGTAGAATCACATAGTTTCATCTAAAGCACAAAAAAAAGTTCAAATTTGTTGCGCGGTGTAATCAGAGAAAGCGGAAACTGCAGAAGCTTTCATGAATATACACCGGATTGCAAGTAAAATGAAAAAATAGTTTTTGTTAAGGAATAAACAAAACTTTTTTACGTCCCCATTTTTTTTTTCTTTTTTTTTGCCGGCACCATCTGTAGTGACTGGGCAACAACATCTCGGCACTGGGTGACATGACTGTCGCCCACTTTTATCTTATTTTATACAGTGGCCGAGCGTTCTCTTGCTGCAAAATGCCCGCTGCTCTGCTCGTATTGCTGCCATTTTGATGATGAACTCCTAATAATTCTGAACTCCGAATGCAAGTTCAGTTAGCATTTGACATGAGTCTTTTTGAAGTAATGCTTTCAATTGCTCGTCTTCAAACTTTTTCGGTGCGCCAGAGCGTTCTTTAGCTTCAAGATCAAAATCATTATTTTTGAAGCATCTAAAACAATCTCCACAAGTTGTTTCAGACACAGCATGATCGCCGTAAGTCTCAACAAGGATTCCGTGAGCTTCAACTGCAGATTTTTTAAAAATAAAATAGTACAGTAAAAATCTCTTTTCTTATCACGAAATTTGACATATTTAACGAAATGAAAAATAAAGTTGTTTGCACTTCCGCGAAATAATATGCACAGAATTTCAAGCTTGCTTATAGTACTTGTAAATAGATGGCGTGACTATCATTAATTAACGCAGTCAGTTCCGGTAAACGCCACCTGTTGAAAACAGTGAGAACTTGTTCAACTATCCAATGTGCAGTGTGCAAGTAGGGTCAGTTGGGGTAATTGTAAACATGGGGTACTTGTGAACAAGCTTCATAACTACACTTGTGGTGGTTTTGAAAACTTAACTGGCTGGTGTGTGATGAACTGGCAACATGGGGATGGCATAGAAAAAGTTTCGTATGTTTCGAAACATCTGTGGAGGCGTCACAACTGTTAGGAAGTGATACGGTGAAGAAAAGTTGTTTATCAAAGTTTAGTGATCTTACATTTTCCTCTACAGCTCATCTACAAACGCGATGTAAGCGGTTTCAATCATATTTATTTGTCATATGGAATGCTGCTAAAAACATTTAGCTATGAATTTAATCTCCCGTGTTATTTTTAATGTGCAAGTTAGGTGTTTACAATTACACCATATATTTCGTACGCTGGGGTAATTGTAAACACTTAAATTTATTCTATTTCCAATATTTTGGGGGGACAATAAGTATTATATTTTTATGTAAATTACACTTTTGTGTCTATTTTACATTACTGTTGTTGTTGTTGCTAATGCCACTTGGAAATCCAAGCCCCCCCCTAGCAGGGCGACCATGTATTAAGGAAAATCCTACTGATTATTAATGAGCTCCGCTAGAATAAAGTACACTAGGCTCAGAGGGGCTCAATGATTTTGAACCAGCTCCCAGGTGAGAGATCGTCACCTAGGTTGGTCCCTCAGCGGAAATTATTTCTTACTTGAGAGACATTTGAAGCGACAATGTATTTTAAGCGCACAGCTCCCTTTAGCGCTCTCGGTCTCAGAGTAATCAGTCGCTGAGAGATTTTCACTCTCCCAAGCGTTGACTTGGGAGAGTAAGTTGTGCTTCACTTTCGGTGTTCTATGCGATCCAAGCTAAACCGACTGATCCACTGCAGGACAAATTTTACTTAAATTTGTCGCATTACTTGATTTTTTACAAGATATTTCTCGTTAAATGGTCTCAGTCGACTCAGAACATAACTCAGCGGACCACAAGCGGCCTGTTAGCTGCAGATTGAGAACCATTGCTCCGGAACTTCTTAAGCCTTCAAGCAGACTGTGTATGAAACAATTTTCCATTTGCATCAACCTTATTCGAAAATAAATCACCGTTTACAATTACCCCAGATCTCTGGGGAAATTGTGAACACACTGGGGTAATTGTAAACACGAGCTCATTCGCTAACAAATAGTCATAAAGTCAAAATTTTTGTTCACATTTATTCACAAGAAGTACAGTAGTGGCTACAATGCTCACAATCTTATCTCTGAATTTTTTCAAGAGGTAGGGAAGGATCAAAAGTTAAAACAATGAAAAAGCGTTTACAATTACCCCCACTAACCCTACATCATACATATACACTAGACACACGTGACGATACAGGAATACACACGTGTACAAATGTACGCATATACTCAATTGTGCATGCATCGCATATTCACTGTGGTACCCAAGAACACTCAAGTGCACATCTACTCTTGTACACATGTACAAATCTTGTACGCATTTATGCACATACACGTGTGTAAATTTGTACACACATGTTTGCATACACACAGATAGACAATACACATGTGTGCAACTGTTCACAATGGTTTGAAAGCACCTTTAGGGTGCTTTCTCCTTTAACGGGGTAATAATAACAGTAATAAAAAGGTATGCATTGTAATCATAAAATAGCAGTAAAATAGTAAAATTTATTAAAGTAAAAACTTTCACATGTAACTAATAATTATTAGTTGCATGTGCAAATTTTTACTTTAATTACCAATAAAGTTGAATAATTTCACTAAAAGATTTTAAACAAGAAACCTAACATTTGTAGGGGTCTATGCGATAATGTTCGTTTCTTCTTTGGTTGAGTGCTGTGAATTGATTTTTAACAAAATGCCTAAATAATAATTTAATCGACCACTTTACACTAATTTGTTGTATATTTATAACAATGATCTTCTAAAAGATACTAGTTGTTGTTGTTTTCGTATCCTGGCGCGTGGCGAGGAATAATGGCGGCGCTGCTCCTGAGTCTAACGGGGCCCTTAAGGGCAGGAGTCCGACTTCCGCTCTTTTGAAAGGTCTCTTAATTTTTTGAACCAGCTCCCAGATGAGAGACAGACACCTGGTAGTTTTTGAAATACCTCTGGGGGTTGGCACCCCCAGAGGTATTGTTTCACTTGGAGGACATTGAAGCCAGGACCTATTTAACGTGCACCAGCTCCCTTTAGCGTACACGGCCTCACAGGAACCAGCCACGAGAGGTTGTCACCCTCCCAAACACTGACCTAAGTCGATGTTGCTACACTTTAGGTGAAAAGATACTAAATAAAGTGAAATAGAACAACCAGCGACACCTGTTCCTGTTTACACTGCAAATTATGTACCGAATGCGCGGTGTTGTTTTTAAACAACAAGTAAAAAGGGCACCCTAATATATATTTTTCACGAAATTTTTCGGACAACTTTATTAATTTTATTTTAAAACTGTAAGCAATTAAAAACTATTTTTTGAAATAAAATTGTTGCTTTAAATTTGTAAAATAAAAATTAAGAAGTTATTGTTTTTTACAAAATCAACATGTCGTACGATTTTGTGAAAAAAGATGAACCTTGAGCTCAGTTTACAAGATCTAGGGGAATTTGTATTAACTAATATGATCTTACATGCAAAATAAAACGAAAGAATGCACCACTTGTTAAAAATAATACAAATCAAGAGCTTAGAGGTGTTGTTTAAAAAAACACTGCGCAGTGTAGGTTAATTCAAAACTACCAGGGTGCGGAAATACTTCAGGAATTGTGCTACAATACTTCGATTTGTGTAGCAAATCAATGAATTGCGTCAGCAATCCGCGAACGGTAGCGACCCTAGAAGCGCGCCCCTAGTTTCCTAAATTTATTCAATTTGGTAATTGTTGCGACTTCAAAACTTAATTTTATAAACTTGTTTCTTTTTTACAAGCATTTCTATAGTTGATTTCTTTTTTTTTTCTGTTTTATTTAGATGTCTGATGATGATGATGATTACATGTCAAGTTCCTTTTTAAATGTTGCAGAAGATATTAAACCTGGCTTAACTTTTTCAAAAAGTGTGAAAAGGAAACATGAAATTGAAAAGAAAAGAGTAGAGAGTAATAGACTGCACAAAACAAAGTCCAGAAAACAGATTGAAGAAGAAAATCGAAATACTGGTTTAGACTCTGCACTCAATTCAGATAATAAAGGTTTCGCTTTGCTTCAAAAAATGGGTTATAAACCGGGTATGAAGTTAGGGCCTGCGAATAAAGCTAATTCAAATGCAGGGCTTGTTGAACCAATAAAAGTTGAAGTAAAGGAAGGAAGAGGAGGCCTTGGTAGAGAATCTGAAATTCGGAAGAGGATTGAACGAAGGGAAGAGAGGAAGGTGAAGATGAAAATTTATAAAGAAAAAGAAACCGAAAAACTGACGAATGAATTTCGTGAAAGAATGCGCAGTAAAGTTATGTATAAAAACTTAATGAGTGACTTGAGGAAAGGGCAAAAAGCTTGCGAACGATTGGATATTGATAGTGGTATTCAGGAACCCATGAGACCTTGGTTTTGGTTCACGCAGGAGGAATTTGACGACGAGGAGGAATCTGAAGATGAGGAGGATGAAGAAATAGATGTTGAAGAACAGCTTGAATTCATTTTAGATTATTTGAGATCAAAATATTTTTATTGTTTGTGGTGTGGTATAAAATATGATTCGGAGCATGATATTTCAAGTAACTGTCCTGGTGTTGAGAAGAATGATCACGATGAATAAATGAATCCATCTTTTAATTTATAGCAGTCTTGTTATGCAACTTTCATTTTTATGTTAGTTTGAAATAAAATATGCTTTTCTTTTTTCAATCAGATTGATAAGCATTCATAGGGTCTTTTTTGCCATGAAATAATAATATATAACGCTATGAATCTGTTGAAAAGAGTCTTGTATTTTAAAATTGTCTAATATAAGTTCTTTAGCCTATTTTCGCGGTTAAAACTAAAAACAAAACCCTAAATAATACTATTCAAATTTGTTTTTGACAAATTAAAGTTTTTGCAGTTAGCTTTTTATTTTTTCCATTTTATGTTTATAGATTTAACATAAAATTTTGCTCGATGACAAAAATATTGATTTGTTGTACTTGTAAGTAAATTATCAGAGCAGAAGTAAAATTTATTAAAATCTCAGATTTTTGATAGGAGTGCGCTCCATTTCCTAATTTAAAAGTAGTAAATGGTATAAAAAATTACACTTATTTTCATCAAACTTTTAAACAATGTTTTTCATGCAGTAGCGACTTTTGCCTTATTATAACTAGGGATGTAACGAATATTCGTCCACTATTCGGTTAAACCGAATAGTGATTTCATAATCTAGCTCATAGGTTCCCAAACTTTATTATCCCGTGGACCATTTGCCGTTCCGTTCTGCTTTCCAAGGACCCCTTTCCTACAGCATCATTCTAAAAGAAGTCGGTTAGTACAACATTTATGTTTGTAAAAGTTCCAAAACACAGTGAAACTAAGTGTAAAGCTTTTCCCACAAGTTCTAAAACTGAAAACGTAGGGAGATAGAGAAAAATATCCTGAAATGTCGCGCGAAAGTTACGAAATTTAATTTAAAATAAAATGTTAAAAATTATTATTATTATTTTTAATCATGTAAAATTTCTACTTTTATACATTAACATTTAAAGTCGAGGTCTCCCCGACTACCGTATTTCTACTAACGTTAAAAGTGCAAGATTTTACTTGCTACAGACTTCAAGGAAAATGGATACTTACTAGCACAATTTATGAAATATATTTTACGAATATATAATTAGGAAATTTTATGCCAATTATATAAATAAGTGTAAGTGACACTGGCAAAATTGCTGTTACGTGCATCATGTCTGAAATTTAGTGATAACTTACTTAAATGAAATAGTCTCATAGACCCCTATTTTCATCTCATACACCCCCATTTCTTTCTTTCGTTGACGTGGACCCCTTGTAGATCGCAATAGACCCCTGGGGGTCATATGGACCACTTTGGGAACCACTGATCTAGCCGAATCCTTGTATGGTAAGAAAAATGAAGAAACCTGTTGATTTTAAAGATTTCAATTTGTATTACAGTTAATACAGATGAACAACATAGTACATATTTTTATAAATGGGCATCCTTTCAAAAATAAATAATTCATTTTACATTGTCTTTAATTTTTACTGTAGCATCTCCGTGTGATTTCAAAACTTGTTTGATGTGTTAAACATGCAATGTTTTAGTTATACATCGTGTTTATTTATTTTTGTTCAGTTATTTAAGTTTGAAACTAATTAATACTCTACTATAATTACTATATTATGCACTGTAATATAAATGAAAATTATGATGTAAAAACGTCAGTTATTTAGAATCAAATGCATTAAGTTTTAATAAAAGTTCAGTTAACTTTACGCATTTAAATATTTTCGCACGCAATTAAATATTATGAATATTTTCCAAAACGTTCTTTAACATAGAAATACGGGTATTAACTTCTACAACTTTTTAAAAAGCTGAATAAAACTATTTCGAAGAGATAAAAGCTCACTAAATAATGGTGTTTCTTTAATTTGAATTAAATATTTGGTTTGATGATGTAAATGCTTACATTAAATTACCTAATTTGCATTCAGCTGTTTGGTAAAATTACCAAAATTATTGCATTCAAAACTACAGAAAATAGATTAATTTTAGATGTTTTTTGAATTTTAAACAAACCCGATTAAAGCATAGAAAAAATGCTTAAAAACATTGCGATTACTTTTAAATTTAGCAAATAGTACTTTCAACTACAATTATTTTTTAGAAATTTTATTACTCGGCCGCCGAACATTCGGCTAAAATTTTAAAGTTCAGCTTCGGCCTGGGAGAAATGGCCGAATATTCGGCTGTTCGGCCAAACCACTATTCGTTACATTCTAATTATAACCGGTGAGTTAAATATTGCTACTTCATGGTTTCACAATAAAGCTTACACGGACAAAGATAATAGGCCTGGGCGATGAATCGATTTATTATCCATCTAAAGCGGCCTTTACACACACGTTCTTCACCGGCAGTTTAATGGGTTGTGTTTGAGTAAGCACAGATGAGAGTATACAGATAACTATCACGAGTTTAGCTTTTAAGTGAAAAACGAGCGCCCTAATCAGTAACGTCGACAGTTTCGATTTATGGCCAGCTTTTTGGCTCAAATACCAGTTTTTGCGGCCTTAGGAAGAGAACTAACTATACAGAGGCAAATAAATGCCACGCCTCGTTTCATCCGGTACTTTTTTTCACTGTGGGTTCCCCTATATCAGAGATGGCGATTGTGTCGCGGGCGGTCTGGCAATAAGCTCCTTACAAATTTTTCAATTTTCAGATTTATTGACATTTTCCTAAAAAAAGTGTACTTTATTTGACTAAGTAAAGTAAAATATTTAGTTAAATAAAGTTAGTAAAAAGGAAAATCTGAAAAATTTGTAGATAGGAGGTACTGCCAGATCGCCCGCGATATGGCACGCGTGCCAATAGGTGGCTTTTCAGTGCCACGTCCCACAGTTAAATTACTGTAATTCGCTTACATGCACCGAAAACAACACTTCAAAAGAAAAGAAGAAAAAAAAACAAAGTTCCAATATTAACAGCCATTTAATGAAAATCAATGATCTTCAAACATAATTTTTAAAAAGATAACAAGTGGGAGAATTGAAACCCGAAAATAATAAACTGGAATTAAACTGGCACACTAATGGAAAAGGTTCGCCACCCCTGCCCTATATCATAACGACCGGTATTTATTTTATGCAGTAATAAATTAAAACAACAGTGAAATGCAATAATTTCAAAAATTTATTTCAGCAATTGCACATATTTTTCGTCATTAATACTAATATATAACGCACAAAAATGTTTACACACAAATGTTGACTCTTATTCAAATACAGAGTTATATGGACTACAAAATTATCACAAAACATACATAAAATGTGTACATAGAAATGGCTTTTGCATAGCTTTCATAACCTATATTAATTAGACACAAAATACTCGTATATTTACACTTTCTTTTGTATGAAAACAATATTGCACAAAAGTACAAATGACTAGATCATTACTTCCAAAACTCTTACAGGAGTATAATTTACTAATACTATATAAAAAGACTTTTTCCCCCTCAGCTATTTGTGAATATATTAAAGCGAGGAATGCATTCTTGTTCCAAACAATCATGTGAACATTTCCTTAGTACTTATCAGATTTTATAATTTTGTACTAAATTTTCCCGCATAATTTTAAGAACGAATTCTTCCATTTAATCGCACTGCAGGCCGCAATATTGAACTTGTAGCCAGGGATTTCTTTTTTTTTTTAGTTTGATGAAACTAAAGATATTTCCTCTCTATTTTCTTTTTTTTAAATTCAAAATTAAAAGTAGCGTCATAAATCATACGTTTCAACAATGAAGGCCAACGAGTTCCTGTGCAAGAAATTTTCCCAATTTATAGCTCTGAAAAGTACAATACAAAGTAGGGATGTAACGAATAGTGATTTGGCCGAATAGCCGAATATTCGGCCAATGTCTAAGGCCGAATACCGAATTTTCGGCGGCCGAATATTAAAATTTCTAGGAAATTGAAGTAGAAAGTATATGCCAAATTAAAAATTATTGACAAAGTCAAACACCAATTACACACAATCTATGATGTATGATTTAATTTTGAAGAATTTAAAACTATTTAAATATAATCTATTTTCTGTATTGTTTTGAATGTAATAAAACTAAGAATTTCACCCACAAGTGAAAAAGAAATGACAGATTTTATGGTAGTAAGCATTAGCATTATTTTACTAATTATTTAATTCAAATGAAAGAACTACTATTGCTTAGTGAACTTTTACCTTGCTTAAAACTGTTTTATGGAGATATTTGAGAAGTTATAAAACTTAATATTTTTATTTTATGGGGTTTTTTACATACCTATTTTTAAAAGATAAATTAAAATTTAATACAATTAACTGGAATATATTTTTATTTTCAAAAACCCCAATAACTTATGCTATCTAAATATTCATGATAAATTCTAGGCTTTTCACATTTCTCTCTTACCCAATATTCACAATAAATCAGTCTACCCAAACAAAGTCTGACTTCCACTTTGTTAATAATAACAGAATTAATTTCTCATATATCATAATTAACTATTGTCAGCTTTGGGAGCAAATGCGAAGTATAAAATACAATATTACAACTTTAAAATCTGTTTTTGCTCAGTCAAGCCTAAAACAAGGTTTAAAAAATGTAGTTTTTTCTTAAATTATTTTTATTTATAATAGCTATAAACTAATGTACTCTTTTGCAATAATTATTATACAATTTTAAATGTTTAAAATCTACTAATTTCTTAATTTTTTTACATTTCCACAGCAGCAGAACTATTCGGCCGAATAGTTCATCAATATTCGGCCAGGCAGAATATTCGGCTTGGTGATGAAATGACTATTCGGCCAGGCCGAATATTCGTTACATCCCTAATACAAAGAAATCACGAATTTCAAAATAATAGTAAAGATAAACATGAAACGTAAATTTGATGTTGAATTGTTCAATATCAGTGATTGAAATTATCTTATAATATTTTTTATTTACTTTTCCGTAAAATAATAAAATAATAATAAAGTAAATGGGTATAAATAAAAGCACAAACGAATGCTTACTTTTATATCGAAAACACTTCGGTAAAAACAAAAAGAAGTCAGGATAAATAATAATAATTTCAATAAACACCGAAAAAAGAAAAGTAAGATGGAGAAAAGATGGTTATGATTATAGTTAGGGTGGCCATACATATGTAGCACTCGTTTTCATAAACGTACTACGTCATTGAAACTTGATCTCTACGTTATATGGATCACGGAGAAAAGAAATCTGCGAATGCAATTGTAATTCAAATGTTTACTACTAGGTGAGAAAAGGGCGCATAAAGATCAAAAAACAAATTAAGAATAAAAACTTAATTTTATCAGAGTTTGCTCAATGTGCATTCCAGAATGTCACTCACATGTTAAAAGCGTATCATAGCGTATTCAATAGTAATGCGAAGAATTTCTCTATCAATTGCAGCAGCATTGCTGATGAGAGTTGCAATTGATTGAGAAGCAAGGAAATGGTAAACCTGGGGGCAGAATTCTAAACTTTTATTTTTTCTTAATGCAGATTTCTTTTGCACATGCAGGTCCACATAACTTATTACCAAGTTTCACCGACATACGTCATTAGAACGAACTCTACGTAGGACTAAACAGGGTAACTTTAATCAGAACCCCCTTGCAGTTATGGAGTCAGGGCGCGGAACTGATTTACAATAAAATGGTATTGAGAAAACAAACGGTTTTTTTTCTTTTCTTAAATGCCATTGCATATAGGACTGAGAGAAGTTTTCACTTAAGATAGAAAATCAGTTTCAAAATTAAGAGGGGGGGGGGGGGGTGAAACATTACTTTTATACTCCAGAATTAATAACTTGAAAAATTTTAAATAAGGCATAATAAATCCATTCATAGTTCTATAGGATTACAGTACACACCAACATCAAAAAATCATAGAAAGAGTTCTATACTAATCAAATTAGTTACAAAACTAATTTAAACACATCAATTTAAAATCGTTCCATAAAAGATTCAGAATCAATCATTAAAAATATTCTTCAGTATAATTAAGTAAATACATATAGATAGGTAATAAGTGAAACTGATTTCGAACAAAAAACGGTAGCTAGGAAGTGAACAAGAACCGTACGATGGATACCTTAAAAAGCAATTACAATTTCTTGACCTAAGACACCCTATTCAGGTACTCTACCAGAGGGATTTTATTCATTTATTTGCATCAAAGCCTACCCCATAATTGATTGCTTCTAGTAATGCTTTCAAGTTCATTTCTGTTAGCGTAAACAAAAATACAAACATAGTTTCATGATCAATATTATGTAATTTTAATCTGCATTTTATTTCAGGATAAATCTTTTCATCTAAAAAAGAAATAATGGTAAGTTTGATAATACTTCGCCTGGTATACAATGAAACAGAGTTCATAAGGTTTATAGTACAACACATTGAATTACTAAAATTTTGTAAATATGATCGAAGTATGAAAATTTCTGCTTTTTGGGAAGTTTTAAATTAAATTCTCGAAAGAAAAAAAAACAACCTTGATTGCGGCCCTGGGTACGTTTTAGAATTGGAAAACTAGACAAGACAAAACAGCTATTAAATATTTAAACTCACAGAATCATATAACAAGATTAATGTTTTCGTTTACAAAAACTTATAACTGTAAATAAGTTATTCACAATCGGGTATGTATCACATCGAGGATGCCGCCAAGTCTGAATTTATCCCAGTCATAAAAGTTGGGTTTTAAAGCAATAAAGTTGTTTTATGATTTATTTTTAAAAGATGGGAATTACTAATAGACATTTGCAATCATTATCACTGTCACATAGTTTTGCTCAAAATGGATGCCACATTAAAATTAGTTTTGATTAAATTTAATGCCAAAAATAAATCGGTTTTGTTTGTATAAGTGCAGAATGGTCTGAAAGGTGGACTTTAAATTTTAGAAATTTTCAGAAACAGTCATCCTGGTGGGATGAGTTGTGATGTCTAAAAATGGATACCTTATGCATTGTAGTGTATCAACGGCATCCCTGTCATATGCCATTAACTTTTCCCTAATATCCGGTTTTCAAACGCAAATCTAAAAAAAGGAAAAGCGGAGGCGGATGAACGGAAAATTTCAATACATCAAACGTAGCATTGACTTCATCAAGTAAAATAACTATTTTTTCGTGTAAGAAATACTGTTCTAGGATATGATGTTCATACATACAACTTCCAAACAGAGATTGGCTGGCGATATACGCCTGGAGCACCTTGTTCACGACCACCAATGACATACAAGCAAAGCTGCCACTGGTGCTGCAAAGGCTTCGCATTGGCAGGGCTTCTGGACCATCGTCTCGCCGGCGATTCCGGTATCTCGTGTCGATTCGGACTGTAGAGCGAGTCCGATTGAGCGACTTTTTGATCGATGATATTGGACACAAAACTATTCTCGACGACGCTCGTCGACATCAAGATTGTGGGAGTGATGCTCCCACCCGAAGGATAACTCCTGACCAATTTCCTCTGAGACGTTCTCTCCAATGAACGGGCTCGCTGAGGAGGTGGAGGAAGAACGATATCACTGTTGCTGTCTGCCTGTCTCTGGGGCTGTTCGTTTGGTGTGAACGTCTTCAATTCCAGATCACGCCCCTTCAGAAGAAGTTTCCGCACGGCTGTCGAGTTTAGACAGCCGGCGAATTCCCGGTGGCACTCAGAACCGTTATCATCTTCTGTAAATGAATGATATCCAGAACTGTGGGACACGGAATGTGGAAGCTCGCGACTTTCTACACCTGGTGTGTATATTTGAGAAGCAAAATCCGAGATTGTGTGACTTGACTTAAAATTATTACAGCGTGATGAATTTTCGTCAGGGATGTTCAGATCGATAAGCAGTTCTGTGTTATTCTTTAAATTGGTGGAGGTGTTACTGTGAACCGCGCTCTCGGCCATTGTTGGCTCATCCGCATTTTCACTGTTCTCTTCAATAACGTCACGCACTGTGGACAGCGGACCGTCGAAAGCCAACCGGCTCAATCTCGCCGTGGGGGTAGTGCACGTACTGTGGTGCTCATTGCCGTTCGTGATCCTGTTGGAACTCACAGGAAGTGAGTGTCGGTTGTTTTGGAACGTGTGCTCCGACCATGAAGATCTAAGCAATGTGTTAGGGTTTTCTACCCAGAGAGGAGGAGAATCTGTGATATTCGTTAGGTGCCTAGAATTAGATGGCGGTTTATGCTGCGGGGTTGCGGATTCGCTATCGGATTCTAGAACGGCGTCAGAACTTTGAGATTTCTGAATCTTTAGGCGAGGCTTGTGCTGTTGGTGAGGAGTGCTTTCTTCTACTAATTTCTCTAACTCATCTTTGCGTACTTCGTTGGCAGACTGATTGTGCAGGATGGAATAACTGCCGCTGGATATGCTACGCACAAGCCGGCTGCTGTGAAATTTATCTCGCAATGTCCTAAAAAGCGAAAGAAATATTTTAATGTATTTCTACAGCAAGGGGGGAAATAGGATGTTTTATTAAAAATGATGAAATTCAACAGGAAATATTTGATCACTTGTATGAGTTAATTATGCGATGAAGGGGGGAGAACCTGTACGAGCTTCGACATTAAAAGCAATTCAATAAATAAATAAACTCTTAAGAAAGTTTATTTTAATGGTAAAAACTTAACGACTAAGATATAGGGTCAGGTGAAGTAGAGTGGTCATATAGCAAATAAAAAGCTATAGCTTTGAAATAAATAAAGGAATTGGTGTATATTTTAAAATTTTGGCTTTTAATAATTAAGAATTAAATTTTGCATTGAAAATTATTTTAAGGGCAAGTTTTTAGCTGAAGGAAAGAATCAATTTGTTTGTTTATACAACACTGAAATTGAAACAGCTCTATTAACTTCTCTCTGCGATTTTGTTTTAAAGAATTTTACACCCGCAATTGACGGAGCAGAAAGCTTTACATAGATCTCAAAAACACTTCTACACCAACAATGAAGCTAGATTCAGGCTACATATTTAACAGTAGCTTAAGTAAGGTAGGGTAAAGTGGTCATAGTATTAGGCTTAACATGCACCGCTGTTCTGAAATTACTTAAGGTTGACTTAACTTGCGTAGGAGCTCACGAGAGCTCAATTTCCATATTTCTTTTCAATTTTATGTGAATATTTAGCTATTTGAGGGAGTTCAGGCTATTTACGCATGGAAATAAGTTTTGAAGGCTATAGGGTTCAGCACTTCTTTTTTTAGAAATTAGGTCACGAGACATTTGTTATTTAAATATTAATTTCACTAATATACTATTTATAAAAAAAACCCTTTAGAATTGACTTTTTAGTAAGCAAAAGATTGAACGTAACTGTGCTCAAATGCAATAGAACTTGAAATGACTATAAGACAGTCTTCTTACAATAATGTGCTTAGTATTGACGAATTTTTAGAAGCACCTTTAGTGAAACAATTTTTAAGTTATCCCGGAGGAACAACTCATTTCTAAACAGACTTATTATAAATATCATAAACTGAATGCTTTAAGGTAGCAGTAATTTGAACAAGAACAATACATGTAAGAGAGAGAAAATTAAAAAGAGCAGGTTAAAATATGTAGTTAACTCCCATTTTGAATTTTAATAAGCTATATTTATATCAGAATTCCCTCATTAAAAATAGTTTCTTAATATGTAATTTAAATAATTAAGTAATTTGATCATAAATTTAAAAAGTTGTTTTAAATTTTTTCATGGAAAATTTTGAACTTTATAGTTCAGTCTTATATTTAGTTAAAGGACAAACTGACAACCTAATATTTAGGGATTAAAACCTAACTATACTTATTATGTATCCTAATAGGTTTTGGTAACAAATATCTGTTTTAACACCATCTATGCAGCAGCTGAAGACCATGAAGTATTTTACGAGAGGTTACGAAGATGAGGCCAACTTTTGAGTATAGAGGGCATTAATCAATTCAATTGGGTCAAATCAAGTTGTTTTCTTTCTAAAATGAACCTTTATTAAGTATATCGTAAAGTAAAAGTAAACGTATTATGGCTATTAATAATACGTTTATATGTCTTTTTTTTAATTTTACCCCACCCCATAGGGTAAAGCGGTCATACACACATCCCAGAGAGAAGGCACTGTAAAATTATCTTACTCAATTTTTTTTTTCTGCAAAAAATTAATTCAATGTGTTCTTTAATAATGTAATGTAAAATATCAAGCAAAAAATTTGAAGGTTTTGAACAAGTTCTTATATTTATTATTGACGAAAGTTGAAAAATGGATTTTATGACCAATTTACCCTACTCGACCCTAGTTATTTATTTTAACCATCATGCCCATGGTAATAATTTTAATTTCTCGCCTCCTATGTGTTGTTTTGTATTTTTAAAAATAGTTAAATTTTTCTTTTAAAATACGATTGAATTACCAGCCTATCGTCACTAAGACCGATCTCATTGTTATTGAGGCTCAGAAGCATAGAATTTATTATTGCTTTAAAAATTTATTTTTAAATTCAGCCTCTATTTTCTGGACATACTTAGTTTTTGTCGAATCCATTTCTTACCTGAGATTGACCTGGGCGGAAGTAGGGTTGTAGGCAACCGAGTACTCATCGTCGTCATCTTCATCCGAGCTGGTGCTCTTGCTGCAGAATCGGGACACAGGATGCACCCTAAACTTGAAGTGCTTCTTGCTGTTGTCCGGCTCGGCGTGGTTGGTCTGGCCAAAGCACATCGAGATGGACTTGGGCGGATTGGCTCGAACCGGAACCGCGGGCTCTGTCCACGCGCTCTTCCGGCAAACCTCTTGATCCTGCAGCTCCGGATTCGGAACAGCCACGTGTCGGCTGCGAGGCGGAGGCACGATGCCTTCTGTGGTGATTCTTTCCCAGGTGTCTGTTGCTGTCGAAGGAGAAAAACTATTTTCAACGAAATATTTTTTATACATGGTGAATTTCAAAACGCAAGAAATTCTCCCAAGTAACTTTCACGAGACTTCGGTAATCTATACCCCGTTTTAATTCCGTAATGGGATCCAAGGTAGACATGTGCTTTATTAAATATTTCAACAATTATACTGAGCACATTATTATGAACTTTATGAAGAATGAAGTTCTTGGCCTATTAAGCTAACCGGGCTATCCCAACTGGTACGCGTAGTATTTTAGTAGTATATACTAAACAGCTAAAAGAACATTCAGCTGAAACTAAGTTATGCTGACTTCATACGGTCATGCTGGGGGAGAAATATTTGTGAAAAGCCTTCTGAGCCCGCACAATGCAATGTAACTTTGCTACTAAGACGCCTACACTGTCAGAAATAGAACTCTCACTTTTGACAATTCTTCAATCGACAAGAAAATTTCGTCATTTACAATGATTCTTTCCTCGCGCGATCACGTGAATTTGAAAAGTTACTACATAAATTTCGCCAATTTGACGAAAGGTTTATTTGGATCATTTTTCACGAAGCCATTTCGTCAAAAACGACGAAAGTTTTGCGAGATTTGAGTCCATTCCTTCTAGGGAAGAATTCTTACTTCGGCACAGCCAATTCATGACGAAATAAATCTATTTTCCTCACCCCTGTTCAAAAAATAAAGGCGTTATCCCTTACGCTAAGGGATGAGTAAGTTACTCATTAAAAGTCGTGTAGGAGCCAAATAATACAAAATGCGGCTTTCCTCACTGTTGCTATCGCAGAAGTTTCTTGGTTTGAAACACAGCACAACTTTTGTCCCTGTTGACGAACGCCGATTCAGCTAAAATCTTCAAAAAATCACTTTAGTTCTATTTTCATTAAAGTAATAAGTTATCTTGTTGCCAATTTCTCACTCACTGGCTCTGGCTGTAATTTACTCTTATCATTTAATTATTAGTTTTCCCCCCCTCTCACTACAAAATATCCTTCAAAAGTTTCAGTCTGATTTTAACACATTGGCGACGGGTTACGGAAATCTCCGTGTTTAGCTGAGCAGCGATAGGTGACGGGCTACGGAGACTTCCGGTTTTAAGTAGGGGCTTGTAAATTAACGTAAATGATTTAATTAAAATGACAAGGCCAACCCCTACGAAAACCAAAAACCTCCGAGGCCCGTCACCTAGCGCTGGACATTTAAAGGTGGATATTTCCGTAGACCATATATTGACAGGACGAGAAAAGATGACATTAACTCACCGAAGTGAAACCTCCACAATTCGTTAAGAGCGATTCCACTTCGTTCCCCTCCAAAGACATACATAAAGGCCATTCCTTTGACAGCAGCATGGCCGTGCAGTTCCCCCGGCCCTCGAGTCGTCTTTACTCTAGACCACTGGTGGGAGGCTGTTCAGAAAAAGAAAATAACCAACTTCTTAACTGCATTTCAACAGATACATAGGTTCACGTTTCACGCTAACGACACATAGATCACAAAATATCTACTGAACCTATTACATATCAAGTAGCATTATGTGTTTTAATACTTTATATATATATATTTATAGCATCTTTTTAATCTGTTTCACTAAGTAAAATAGGAAGCAATAATTTATGGGCATCGCATTCGATTTTCACGATAAAACCGGAAATTTTATTTTGAAGGCAATAAAAATTAAACTCCTGTTTACTGAAAAAAATTTCAAATCAAAATCGTAATTTCATGATTGGAGGGGGAGGAGGATAAAATTCAATAAAAAAAAACCCATATCGAATAGAAAAATAAATAAATACACATTAAAGGTTTAGTAATCAATCAATGGTTGCAGCTAAGTTTTTATTCTCAAAATTTTATGTCCATATACTAAACATTTTGATTTGAGGCAAATATATCGACTTGTAGTATTTGTAAGTAAAAGTTTATTTAAAGAGAACTAAAATGTATTGAAATCCCACTTCAGAACGCTGATAGGAGCAACTTGGGTGCCCACATTTCTCAATTTGAAAGTACATATTATATAATAAGCATAAGAACAAAATGTACCTACATCAAACTTAAGAAAATTTAATGTTTTTGTTGTCATCTGAAATGGCGAACACGAATCCGCCGCAAATTTTCAACGTCTTCACCTCTAATAGTCGAATTCCACCTTTTCTTCTCATAGAGGTGACTTCAGTCTTTTCTTTTTCGGAGATGCTTTGTATTGTTTACTTATTGTGTTAAATTAACAAAACATCTGCTACACTTGTAAGCAGATGAAAACCTGTAATCTGCTTACAAATAACAAATCTTACAACCTTTAACTTCGTGTCTTAACATTCGATATGTTAATTAATTATTCACTTCATAAAGTATCATCGGCTTACTAGTAAGACATTCTAATACTCTCATTTAAAAAAAAACAAATGTTTACTGGATGTCTACAAATTAACCTAGAAAATTCTAAAACATCAAAAAATTACCTATTTGATGTAGTGTGATTCACTTGTAAGCAGATGAAAACCTATTATCTGCACACGAAGTCAAAGGTTGTAAGTTTTGATATTTTAAAATGTTTTAAATTGATATGTAGCAAAATGCGGTACACAGTTGTTCACTAAACTCCCTTGTAAGCCAAGAAAATTTTATAATTTGGAATAATAACTTACTGAAATCCCACTTCCAGAAATCTCCTCTAGGTTGTAGATCCGTGAGACCACCGTAGATCCACATGGCTCCATCATGAACGACGCAAGAGTGGTTGTGTCTTGGAGGAGGCTGTTCAAAATAACTTGGCGTCAGCAACAAGTGCCATCTCTCGGTACCTGTTAGAGAAATGAAGAGCATAAAAGTTGATTTACTACTGCCTAAATAAAAATTGCCAGATTTTGTCAGGGCTTAAGAAAATCCTTGAATGATTGAAGACAACCTTGAGCAAATAGATACATAATGTTTTTTCGGGAAGGGTGGCGAACAGCCTGAGAAAATTGTAGAATAAAGATATTTGAAACTTTCTGTAGCATAAAAAAATAACCCAATGTAATATACAACGCATATTGCGCACAAATTTAGCAAAAGGTCGCAGACATGTGTATCGAGGCAGCAAAAAAAAACCACTTTTACAGTGCAGAAGAAGTAAGTTTCTAGCAAAAGTCATCCAACTGAAGCTTCAGTTTTTTTGTTTGTTTCTTTGGGACGTAATATAGGTTGTATTTTACTTTTCAATTTGAACACAAAAATTTACAACTGTCTAATAAAAAAGAACATTCCTATAATCTTCAACAGGTCGCATAGAGAAAACTAATCTTGGAAAACATAAAGCATCATAGACTTACAAAATTACTCAGTGATCGAATGTTTCAGAGGGGAGCAAAACGTTTACCTTTGTTCAAAAACTATAAACAACAGAATCAACGATATTACGGCACAAATTACAAAAATATCGCCAGCATCAGTGTATAAGAAATTCACTCATTTACGTCTTCAATCAGAAGTTCGAATGACACTTGGATGACTGTTACTTTGGTGTGTAGCAATAACATTGAGAGATTAGAGGGAGAGCTTCACATTAAATAGTCCCCTAAACGACGGAGGATCTTCAACTGTTCATCCATTCGTCGAAGAATACTTTGAAGAAAGTTTTATTTCAGAGTGGAAATGAGTTGCTTTCAAAACCTTTTGGATCTTTGGAGATTAAGTACAGAAATAATGAAGTGGTGCTGTGAAGAAATGCGCCATTAAAATCATTAATGGGACATGTGTGCTTACTCAAACAAAGATTCTTTGTAGTTCTACGTATATAAGTAGTGATATGTGGCGGAATGGTTCCTCCAAAAAATTTTCAGGCGAAGAAAATCGCACATCAAGTGTTAGTAGATTTAAAAAAAGCGATATTGATAGATACATATATAGAGGGGGGGAGAGGGGTGGAGAAAGAGAGTGAAGAAAGGGAGAGAGAAATTTCCGCACTAATGAACTTAAAATTTATAAAAAAAAAAAATGAAAAAAAGTGTCTTTGTCGTTTCACATTGTTAAAAATTTCCGTAAGAAAATAGTAAAATAACCGTTTATTTGATTGTTATTTTACCATATTTAATTACAACAGTTGAATAACCATTAAAAAGATCGTACTCAAACCGCTGATTGTGAAAAAAATCGTTTATTCTCTGTTTATCCTAAAGAATGTTTAACAAACCGTAATTTTCAAGCGCTCAATAAGAATCGGACGTCCATCTTGGTTGCGAAACCTTACCTGTCGTACGTTGTTGTTAAAATAGGAATAAAGTTTTATCAGTTCAAATTTGCATGTGTATATAAAAAAAGAAAAAAAAAATGGCTTAACCAGTGGTTACTAAATAGAAAGACATACACACGTAAATCAAAAATTGGAGACATCGGATTCCCGAACTGTTTGCGAATGAGTGAACCCATAATTTGAGCTGCTGAAGCTTGTTTGTATTTTAATTTTTGCAGCAATTAAAATGATTTTCGTCAATATTCAGTAAATTTAAACCAAAGATGGCTTTGGATCCAATCAAAAACTGAAATCTCAATTTTAATGCAGTTTCCCTGTTGGAAAGGAAGATTTATTGATAAATAAACGACCGCTTTGTGTGGTGCTGATGGCCGAATGGTTAGAGAGCAAGGTTGGTATACCATGCAAACCGGGTTCGATTCCCGCAAGCTTCGTTTACAGTTTCTACGCCTCGAAATGGTTCCAAAACGGTAAAAATTTTGTTTGGAAACCATTTTTAAATGGTTATAAAACTGTAAACTTCTTGTATTTACGGCTTTTTAACCAAGCTGATTGGAAATGGTTAGGTCCCGTAAAGATAGAAAAATGTTTCAAACCGTAAATTTAACGGTGAATTAGATGGACAGACTGCTGCCGGTCATTTAACTGTAATTTCATGATGAAATTTCTAACAGTGCAGGAGACCTAGCATTTTTTTTTCTCTTCTAGAAATAGAGACTTTGAAAATTATGAAAATAATGTGTATAGTCATGTTCTTCCCTCCTTTAGTGTATTGGCATGCAATTTGCCCTCGAAACTACTTTTAGCTTACTACTTTCCCGTGAAAAGTTAAAAAAAAAGGGGTGGGGGAGAATGAAAGAAGGTTCAATGTAGCGTAATAACATAGTTAAAAATAAGAAAGAATTGTCCGATTTGCAAGATTTGTTTTGCTTTCGAAAGATCTCGGCGAGATCTCACTTTCATATTTTACTTTTTGATTTGAACAATTTTTCGTTCATTTTGGAACAGTTCAAAAAATCTTAACATCAGCGCTTATTGCGCAAAAATGAAGCAAATTCTGTACACTCTAGGTACAAGATACAAGCTCCTTTGAACAAGCTTATTAGAAGAAGCTCTCTATGGGGAAAAATTTTTTATGAACAATTTTTGTTCAATATTGAATAGTTCCAAAAAAAAAAAAAAAACATTAGCGCCTAATTTCAATTCTTCTTAAATAATGTTCTAACAGACGGGAACAAACTTTATCGAAAAGATGCTTGACGTAGAACATGTACAGATACGAAGTTCATCCAGAACTAAACCAGCCTATTTTCCCACGAAACTTTTTGATCTAGATTTGTAAGGATAGTTCAAAAGGAATGAAACATTAAATGAGTGAGTGAATGAATATGTAAAAACCGTTGAAAAAAGTATATTTGAAGTAATTAAGAACTAAAGTTAAATGAGAAAGATAGCTAGATTAGCAATTTGATATTGTTGTCTACCTGAAAGTAGGCTCGTTCAGTTCTAGACGGAACTTCTTTTATTATCACTTGGAGTTTTACAAGGATAGTATTTGAGCATTATTTCTATTCAACATGGTAAACGAATCTACGACGATCACGTTCAAAAGAAGAAATACAGGGTTAAAAGTGAATATGAGATTGGAGTGTTGCTCGTTGTTGAACATTTTTATGAGAGACAGTAACAGTCAAGAGACAAAAGTCAACAAAATGATTTTATTGACGCGTTAATTGAATATTATTGATGCGTTAATTAAATGCTAAAAAAATCAAGCTTTAGACGTTGATAAAATCATAATAAAATATAACCTTATATTTAAAACAATACTTATTATAAAGCTGTTTCTCTCAAAAATGATTGACCTTACATTTGGATGCCATTTTAATATTTAGGAACGTAAAAGTCTATATAGTTTACATATTTATTTCTTAAGGACGGAAATTATTAATTATTTTACCGAATAATGCTATTAGTTAGTTAAAAATTATGAGTGCATGATAGAATACTAATAATTTACTGAAATATTTTTTAAGAAATCAAATTACATGTAGTGGGTGCAGGAACTTCAAGAATGAAAAGAAAGAGCATATGTTTTTTGCCCCCATACATCCAGTTTTTATAATAAAACCCCAGCATAAATTTCTAGTATTATAGATTAGGATCAAACGCAAGACAGAGCATTTTTTGGACTACACATAATTCCATTACAAATCCCCCCCCCCCCCCCCCAATATTTCCCAAGCTAAACATTTATTTTACTTCTACACAAATGTTGCTTCAATCAGAAGGGCAATTTTTCAACAAGCCCTACGACCAGGAGAGCTGACATCAGCCCATTAACGTACGGCTGGAGAACGTATCTTTTTAATATAAGCGAACACAATTCGCAGGTTCGTATACGACTCCCAAGGCAGGCCCTTTCAAAACGTTCCTCTCCACAATTTCCGTCGTCAAGTTTGGGAAGGGGAATGAGTCATCCACGTCGCCATGGCAACTCAAACCGCCAGGAATCCCTCGGAAGCGGGATGAAAAGCTCAGAATTCCAATCTGGCACATCAGGAAACCTAATCGATAAGGATGTCCTTTTTCTTAACGATATATTTTTATTTTATTCGAAAAAAAAAAAAAAAAAAAACATTACATCGGCATATCAAAGCAATAAGAAATGAGAAAATGGCTTAATTTCACGTTTTGGTCCACGATCGATTCGATATTTCATTTTTTTATATTATTCGATATATTTTTATTTTATTCAAAAAAAAAAAAAAAAAAAAAAAACATTACATCGGCATATCAAAGCAATAAGAAATGAGAAAATGGCTTAATTTCACGTTTTGGTCCACGATCGATTCGATATTTCATTTTTATTGCTAACTTTCCTTTTTTTTTTGACTCATCTCTGCAACACGTAAGCAAGAAGTTTCCCGTTTTCATTTATCGACGAGTCTTCCGCTTGCTTAAGGTGTTTTTATGCCCCGAAGTACCTTTACATTAATTTCTTTTTACGTCCTGAATGCAAAGTTTGCATTAAAACAAATTCGTGCAGACAGTACACAAAGAAAATGTTTAAAAATAAAAAAAAGTCAGGAAGAAAGTAACTTTTACTATTGTATTTCCCGGTTCATATTATTTGCTATCATTTTCTATATTGGTTTTATGTTTATTTCCTGGAGCAAAATAAAATCCTCATATTTATTTTTTAATAATTTAGGTTGAAAATGCAATGTACAAATCTGATTTGTACGGTAATAGTTAAAATAATTATAAAAGAACTAGTAAGCCCGCGGTCATACGAAATGACCGCTATATTATAAATATACAATACCCAACATAATCATCGTCAAAACAAAAGTTTTAACGAAACTGGAAAAAAGAGCGCTGCCACTTTAATATACATAAAAAGAGCAGACGATAAATAAATTAAAACAAAGAAAGAAGGATTAAATTAAATTCGCGTTTAAATTAATTTTTAACGGAGATTGCAAATCTAGCGATGCCTCACTCAAAATGCTAGAGAAATGTTTTGATTATTAGTATATTTGACATGTGTTACAACAATGGCAACTGCATTACAGTTACATTGTTCATCGAAAAATTAAAACTAATTGAGTCACAACTTCCATTTTTTGCAGCGATGAGTTTCTCGGGTTGTAAACATTAACCGCGCCAAATGTGGTCCCGATCGGTAAAACGGCCTGGGATTCTATAGCGAACAGACAGACAGATCGTAAGCCGCTTATATATAAGATTACTCATCAATAATGTCAATTAACTTTGCTCAAAATACAAGAAATAATGAATTGAGAATTCTAAAAACAATACTGTATAATATGCCAAACTATTTTTGTTATGCAAATGGCGAAGATAAGTTGACATTAAAAATTCGATTATGTAAGCATGGAACATCACTTAAAGCATTTTATTTTCATTTTCTAAGGAAAAGTATTTTATTTTTCTAAAGAAGTATTTTATTTTTCCATGGAAGAAATCGGTAAAATACCGTTATAGATCGTTCATTTTAAAAAAGAATTGCTTGTGCTAAATTTCTTATGACACTCAAGATTTTTTAATGCTTTGGTTAATTACCATAACTTGATAAAAATCTTGAATAATTTTCCAATTTTGCTTAGCTTAACACATCCTCTTTTCTAAAGTATCTTTTGTTTCTTATATGAATTATTGAAAAATGCATTTTAGTTGTTTTCATATATATATGTATATATATATATATATATATAGTATAATATGCATATACATATAATATATATAATATATATTTAAGCACAACTTAAATACATCACAGCAAGACTATGCAGTAAAAATCACCATCTAGTTTGGAATATAGCTTACAGCCATTCTACATTTTTAATAATTAGTTTAATCACTATTGCGACTAACACTGTTAAAAATCCTGGTTCAAACTTTCATCAAGGAATGGTAAAATGTAGCTGCAACCAACATTCGGAACTAAGTTGAAACATTTATGGTGAAACTACACCATTATAATGGCTCAACTTAGTACCAAGTGTTGGTTGCAGCAAAATTTCACCATTTTTTGATAAAAAGTTGAACCAGAATTTTTTAGTGTAGGGTGTTTGTGTTTACACACACACACACACACACACAAAAAGAAACCTGGCAAAGCTAAAAGTAATAGGATTCTATGCGAACATTTTATGCACCAACAATGTTTCCGTTTACGCAAATTTTATTTAAGAAATAATGACTGATTAGTTTAATCACAGTTGAGACTAGTCAGCTTTTACACAAAAATGGAAAATTTTGTAACATGGCAAAGTTAAAAACAACATAATTTTTTTTTTCTTTCTAATGGGGCTGCAGTATTGGTCATCAACCATTGCAGACCTAGTGCGCCCCCAGAAATTGGTACCAACTCTTTCAGCGGCACCACAACGAGTGTAGTACCATGGCAGCAATTTTTTTTTTGACGCTTAGTTTCCCTCCCCTTGTTACAATTTCTCGAACCCCCTCCCCCTCGAAGAGTGACATCATTTATGAATGACCCGTAATATTCAGCCGAAGCAAATTCTTTCACGTACAACCGTTTTCGTTGCCTGAATACCCTCAATGCACAAAAAACAACTTCACAGTATGAATCGTGTGTGTGTGTGTAATGAATAACTTTATAGGAGCTAAACTGTTGCATACAAGAATAAGATTGAAAGAAATAATTTTCATATGATTTTGATGAGCTAACATATAAAAGATCTCATTTGTGCGTGTGTGCGTTTGTTTGTATGTTCAATCTACAAATACAATCGGTCCACCAATTGACCGATTGGAATGTAATTTAGCAGAAAATTCAATCATTTTCATAGGAAGGTAACGCACACATTTAGACTCATTCGAAATTTCGAATTAGTATTTTATTTTTATTACAAAATTTGTTTTGACAATAAAAAACAAAAAAAATCCTATCATTTCCTAAAATTTTATATCATTCTAAAGCCGATAAAAAACGTCAGATAGAATGTTAGATAAGTTTAGAATAAATAGAACGTGATTCTACGCCCATAATCTTTGTTTATAATGAGAATTAAGATGGGACTTATTGTTAAGTGAAAATTTCGGAGAGAATGAATTCCACTAATTCACTGTGAAAAAAATAATTCGATGAGTTTTAACATTTAAATTTTGTTAGTTTTCCGCGATCAGGTTTCATGCTGTTTAATATGGGGTTGATACATGTTCTCAATGTTATGGTAGCGTGTAACGTCGAATAATTTTGCTAATATAATTATAAAACAGAATAACTGAACCAATTTAAGTTGCTATTTTTTATTGATTGCGACTGAAAAACAGTTAGCAAAAAAACGACCATTTTCCTTTCGAAAATTTAGAATTCCCTTAACCAAAGAACTAGTTTCTACGAACTTCCTTACCTCAGAAAATTGTGGGCTCTTCGAATGAACTTTGCGCTTTACTAACGTTAGGCAGAATACATGACATTTTAATAAAAGGAAAAGTTAAAAAAAAAAAAATCAAAAACAAAAGTGCGTTGAATATAAGTTAAGCAAAATTAATAAAGATTTTGTGCAAATAAATTGAAAGCCATCACCAGGAAAGCCGCGATAGCTAAACCATCAATATTAATGAGCGGAAGAAGTAAACGTAATGATTAAAAAATTTAGTTGAATGAGGAAACTTTATTTACTTTAAAGACATTCTTTCAATTAATAAAACATAAAAATATAAATGAAATAAAAAGCAAAAACATGGTTTCCATCAATTTTAATCCAGTTAGTGATCCCAGCATAGTCGATCAAAAATATCTCTCGAAGTTCTTGAAGTCAAACGGTCCATTAAACAGTTCGTAAAACTGGCAAGTGAAGGAGCTGAAGCTCTCTCCATCCATCAAGAAGTTCACTTTCCTCCCCTACTTTTAGGGAGTATAGGGTGGCAACAGTTAGGAAGGCATGTCACGAAGAGTCTCTGGGGAAGCAGCGTCTTGACTTATTCATGGCAGCAAGAACCCGGGGAGAAAACGCAAGTGAATGACATTTGACGTTTGAAACACCCTGTTGCGCTCGTTATACAACCGTAAGTAAAAAGAGAGAGAGAGAGAGAGAGAGAGAGAGAGAAGAGAGATGCTATTGATAAAAAAATTGGAACAAAACCAGTTACTAGTAGTTTTTCTTATCAAGACCTTTTCAAACTTTTATCTCCTTACAATGGTATCAGTTTAATATGAAATAAATGACTTGGTTATACATATAAGTTTGTTACTATTATTTACTCATCTATTGATTTATTTTTTATTTATTATTTCAGTTCTTAAAAAGGTATATTGCATAATTGTATAAGGGAAGTACAAGGAAGTCATGTGGTCAGCGCATCAGCTCGTTCAGTTACTGTAAAAATGAAACGCACGTATAAAAAGTAAGACATTTAGTTAAAAAAAGCAGTGAGATTACCAATAATAAACGATAAAACCATCCGATAAGTTTCATTGCACGAAAAGTGATGTAAAATAAGTGTGATATAGAACAAGGTTTTAAGAAAGTTTTTTTTTTAAAATTTTCCGAAATATTAGTATATTTAATTTTTAGGATAAAATATATACTGGCGTGCAAGTAAGTAGCTCCTAAGCAGCCGATTTTACAGTTAAACTTCGAAAATAAAACATGAAATTGAATGAATTACTTGCTTTTAAACATTAAGCATGGCTAATAAGCATAAGAAATTGTATCAGCAATTAAATTTCTAGATTTAAAAACCTGAGAGGAATTCCGATTATTTATTTTTCAAAATTTTGTAAAATGATGGAAACATGAAAGTAACAGCATTGATCAATTCTATTCTAAAGCAACAACATAGATGCATTAGAAACTAAAGCCGGGTTTAGATGGTACAATAAAACGAAACAATTTGTCTGCATCGATAAAACGTTGCATGCAAGATGGAACGTGTAAATCAGAGGTCGTTACGTTTTGTCGGAACTGGAGCTAGGTTGAAGGTTGGTGCGAATTTCCATCAATTTATCCAGATCGTAACGACACGTCCGTGTTTGCATGTAATAAATGGTGGCTCTATTTTATCGTTGCAATCTAACCTCACTTTTGTTGTGCGGTCTACTAAGAGCAGTGCGGTTTACTTTTTATTCTATTTCAATAATTAGGCAGTGGATTTCTATGGGTATAGTGGTGTTTCTTGAGAAGTGTTTTTGTAGTGACATGAATTAAAATGTCAACTAAATGTCTTTCATGTGGAAATATGGATATTTTCATTGTGGTATCTTGCCTTTTAATCCATGGAGAAGCCATCTCTAATAACTCTTCGTACGTATCTACATCCATCCTCAAACAGTTCCTCCAGTCATAAGATTCACTCTTTACTTCTTTTAACAATTTCACGTGAAAAAATTTATTTTTTGAGTAGCCAACTTCGACACCACTTTGTTCTAGGGTTTCTTTTCTTTTTAACTCTTGTTGCAACGCAAAAAGCATAAAAAGACCACAAAAATATCTCCTCCACACACAAAGCACAACCCTACGAAGCACAAAGCTAGACTACTGATATTGAAGAAGCCGGGTTGGAGTAAAAAGACGCAAGGTGTGAACGGCACTTCCCGATTTTTGACAAAACGGTGCATCTTGTCGTTGCAGACACATCGTTACGTTTTATTGTATCGTTTAAGCCGGGCTTAAGACTTTCGTTGGAATATAGCATTTAACGGAAAATCATGAGTTGTCAATGAAGACGCTTTGAATAATTCACTACTAATTGATTAGATTGTTTCTACACTGTTAAAAAATTCCGTAGGAAAATAGTAATATAACCATTTGTTTGATTGTTGTTTTACCATATTTAATTACAACAGTTGAATAACCATTAAAAAGATGGTACTCAAACCGCTGATTGTGAAAAAAATCGTTAATTCTCTGTTTCTCCTAAAGAACGTTTAACTAACCGTAATTTACAAGCGCCACTAGGCCTCGTAGGCAATAAAAATCGGGCGTCCATTTTGGTTGTGGAACCTTACCGGTCGTACGTTGTTGTTAAAATATAAATAAAGATTTATCAGTTCAAATCTGCATGTGTATATAGAAAAGAAGAAAAAAAAAAGTGGCTTAAGCAGTGGTTACTAAATAGAAATACATACACACGTAAATCAAAAATTGAAGACATCGGATTCCCGAACTGTTTGCGAATGAGCGAACCTATAATTTGAGCTGATGAAGCTTGTTTGCATTTTAATTTTTGAAGCAAATAAAATGATTTTCGTCAATATACAGTAAATTTAGACCAAAAATGATTTTGGATTCAATCAAAAACTGAAATCTCAAATTTAATGCAGTTTGCCTGTTGGAAAAGAAGATTTATTGATAAATAAACGGCCGCTTTCAGTGGTGTAGATGGCCGAATGATTAGGCGCAAGGTTGGTATACCATACAACCGGGGTTCGATTCCCACACGCTTCGTTTACAGTTTCTACGCCTCTTTGATTCTACACCTCGAAATGGTTCAAAAATCGCAAAAAATTTAGTTTTGAAATAATTTTTAAATGGTTATAAAACAGTAAACTTTTGTATTTACGGCTTTTTAACCAAGCTGATTGGAAATGGTTTAGGTCCCAATAAACATAGAAAAATGTTCCAAACCGTAAATGTAACGGTGAATTAGATGGACAGACTGCTGCCGGCTATTTTACCGTAATTTCATAATGAAATTTCTAACAGTGTAAAATGTAAAACCATAATGTGATAGATAATGTTGCACTGACGCTTCAAGTTCATCGCAAAGTTCCAACTTACTTAAGTCGAAAGTCCAGAGTTCGGATGAAGATCCTCTGAGGTCTTGATACCCACCAAAGACATGCATCTGATCTCCGTACACGACGGCGGAATGCCCTCTACGCCCCGCAGGTTGGTGCACCGACGAATTCCTCACGTGATGTTTCTTCCACGTCTGAGTATCTAAGGACATCAAACAAGGCCCATTGAAAAATATTTCTATGCTATGGTCGTTAAAACAATTCAAAATACATTCAATCATTATTGCGATTATAAGAGAAATAAACCGTTACATTAAAACTTTATAAGTACGTAGGACACAACTTGGGCTACACTGAACCAATGAAATAAAATTATGATTCAATATGCTACAAGCAGGAAAGAGATAAACGGATCGTCAAAACATGGTTTTGGCAATGTTCACTTTGCATTATTCAAGGAATCGGAATGGAAGACGTAGACACTTAAGGCCTCAAGAATGAAGTGAAGAGTAACAATCGAGTTTTCTCGGTTTTCCCGAAGAAAAGAAATCTTGTTTTTCCTTGTTGTTGTTGGACTCCTCTTTTTTTTGGGCTCCCGATCAACACATTTTCCTAGATCCTCCTAAATGCAAATCTTGTCTAGAGGGGGATACACACGCAAAAATCACTTCTTTAAGTTGTTGTATATATTTTTGTTTGAATTTAATTTTTTTATATTTGAATTTAACAGTTTTCCAGGAATTTATTCCGTTCCCAATTTTGATTTTTCACGCAACCGATTTACGGTGTGCATCTACTCTTACTTTTCAAATTTGTCGAATAACAATTTACAATTTGTCTATCACATTTGATATAAGCACATAAAGAACTTAATTTAGTTGCAAATCATAAAAAGAATATAAGCAACAGTAAAGTAAAAAAAAAACAATACTTGAAAACACTAATGACAAAAAACGTACGCAACACAGTTTAATCTACCTGTCCGGTATTTACAGTTTCAAAGGCTGTTAAATCATAAACCTTTAAAATGCCTACTTGATAGCAGCAGAAACAAAAACCAGTTAATTATGTTTTTCGAATGATGTGCCAACACTGGTCTAGCTTACACCTCTACCAACCACTCTTTTTATATATACGTATAAGCGCAATACTGCTTCGCTAAACACAAATGTGGCACCTTCATCTGAGCTCAAAATAGGGTACTGCGTTGAAAAATATCGTACTTAACTAAATATCAGAATATCGGATATTTATGATATGCATCGGATATAACATCATAGATGCTTTCACGCAAAATTATTCAAAAACTATGTTTATTTAAATAAATTATATAAATCAGAATATTATTAAATCTCAGTTCATTACTGATAAAACCTGACCGAGTCAGAACAAATTTGCTCGTATTTATGAAAAATATTAATACATGAAGATTTCTAATAATTACTACTTCACTTCAATTCTTTATGTCTTCAGTACATTTTACTTACACGCCATTAATATCTTATGTAACAATGTAAATTTGTTCATCCCAATGACAAAATAACAATTATGCTAGACTGCATACTTACTTCTAATTTTCGTACTAGAAGTAAGTATGCAGTCTAGCATAGTTGTTGAATCAATAAGCTTTTATTGTTATAATTTATAATATTTGGAATACCATAATATTAGAAATCATAGCAATAAAAGTTTCTATTGATGTTGATTGGTGTCATGTTTAATATTATAAAAAATTAAGATAGAGAAAATGACTCTACACTATGAATTTAGTCTGTTACTTGTGTGATGAGTGGGTCAAACTCAACTTGAAACTGAGAGTCACCATAATTGTGGATTTTCTGATTCTTAGTCTCATTATTATCCTGCTCATCACCATAAATCTAGTTCCAATAGGCTTCCTCTTTCATAACTTTACTTTATCATTATTTCATTAAATTAGAATTGAGAACCAATACGGTAATCGAAGATGAATTTAAAGAGTTTAACTTTAAATAATGTAAAGTTGTGTTTGGATATATATATGATATACAACAGCTTAATAAATATCATGATATATCTTTCACGATACTTATCATTATACATCAAGTGATGTTATCCACCAATGCTGACTGACTGTTAAAGTTTTGCGCCTCCATGAACTTGATTCTGGCTGAACACGACAGTGTGTCAGCCAAGTTCAGAAACTGTTCAGAAACCGATGTATACTTACCCGAACCATTTCGAGCTACTTTCGACATCGTCCATTACTCAAAAATATCAAACGTACATACTTGAAATTTCGTACGTCTGATAGGGATCCCTTGAACTCCTAGAATATCAATTCTCATTGATATACCTCTTATAGTTTTGGAATTATTAAAGTCTGAAAAGTGCCATTTTTTTCACTGACTGAGTCACTTATTAAAACCCTAAATCACTGCTAAGTGACTTAGAAGCTTGAAATCAAAGGTAGATCATTAAGCATATATAAAGCAAAAAATCCGAACTTATTATTGTGAATTAATATTGGCTATCGAAAAAGATAGAAATAAAAGAAAAGTTTCACGAATGATACATCCGTTAACCTGAATAAATAAAATATACTCACTAATATCCAAAATCCACAACGGTGTTTCTCCAGTAGAAGCAAATCCGATTTCACCACCAAAAACATAAATCATGTTCTAAAGAAAAAATAAGTGAAATGATTATCCTCCCGAATAATAATAATACGTACACAAAACTGGCAAAAAAAGTGAGAATTGCTTAATTTCTGCTGAATTGTAAATCTTCCTGCGATATGAAAAAGTGCTAAAATTGAGACTTCATTAATACTATAGCACAATCGAAGTTATTTAAGGACAATGGTAAAATCGTCGTTCACATCATTCCCATGCCATTAATATTTAACAAATGTCGAGAAACACATACATATTGCTTGTTTACGAAGCTGCCGCTGCCACGCACGAGCGATCCTATTTAGCAAAGGGGTGGTAAGTTGAACTGGATGGCTGAGATGATATTTTCCGAAATTACATTTCATTAAGCGCGAATTTTTTACTTTACCCTAAGCTGAAAAAGTCCAGTCTTTAATCTTTAGCACAAAAAGGAAAGAAAAAGATCGAAGCTGATGTATTATTCGTCATAAAATGAAAATGGTTTCTTCATCTTGATTTCTTCTCTAATTCCTAGTTCGATAAAATGGAAGTAAACCACGTGCAAATTCAAGGAAAGTTTTTGCAAAGAAAATCACACAGTGCTATGCTTTTTGACACATTAAAACATTTTCTATTTTTTTCCTTTAAATTTTCCTTTATAATGGTTAATAGAAAAAAATCCTTCTCCACAAAATTTAAGGGGAGACATTAAAATTATTATTACCTTCCAACAGACCATGGTATGTTCTTGGAGACAAGGTGGACGGTTCCCACGACACTTCAGTTCCTCCCACGCATTCTCCACTGAAAGGAAGACAAGACAAATTGTTCAGGAAAAAGACGACGACACAGTTCAGACATTTTAATATTACAGAATGTCTACGATTAATGACGAATGGGACAAAATCTACGACTTATGCAAACGTTCAGGGTTTAAAATACAAAATTTGCCATTCTTTTAAGCAGGGGTCTGGGGCGGAGCGCAAAGCAGGAACGCAGTAGAGCAACAACATTTCGCTCAAACTGGAGCGGAGCCGAGCAAAGAAATTATTGGGCTCCACTGCTTCGAGTTTTGAAAATTTTTATCATATAAAAATCATAACAAATTAACTAAAAATGCGCTAAATAATGTAATCTATTTAAGATATTCGGAGTCCGGAGCAAGTATGTAGAAGTCGGTGCGGACCAACACAAAAAAAGTGGTATTCCAGATCCCTGCTTTAAGTACAGTTACACTTTTAAAAAGTGAAATATAAATTACTTCTTGATCATCAAAAAAGGTTTTAAAATATATGCGCTACATAGAGAAAGAAGTCAATCTGAAATTTAATTTTGATTTTACAGTATCACATGAACGTACACGTAGAATTCAGCACCAAAAGGTAAATATGCTTAAAGTACCTATAAGATTCTGGTTTACAGATTAAGAATTAGGCCCAATAAAATCGAGCGGAAACATTTAAGAAATCATGCAGCAATAATACGGAAAGTTACTGAAGTACAGGATTCGGGAGGATATTTTGTATAAGAATCAGCTGGTTTGGTATCAGGACTTGAATTTTTTACATTTAATATTTTTATTAATTAATTTAATTTAATTAATTTATTTCTTATCTTAAGAAGAAAAAAAAAGAGGAAAGTGAGCAAGCCGCGATTTTTATTTTGAATTATCAATTTTAGTATTATGTTTTCAACGCGAAAGTAATTTCGAATGTGACATTTCCGTGAGTGCTGATGCTTCGGTTTTTACAGGTGAAAAAATTATGGGGAGGAAAAAATAGAAAAAATATCCTTTGATATTTTGTGCACTTAACCTTGATATTCCCCCCCCCCCCCCCCCGCACAAAAGGTAATACATGTGAACAAGCAGTATTGAATGTCTATTTTCAAACTACAAAGAAGTACTTCATACAACAACATAAAGTCCAAGTCGCAAAGTTAACTTTTCTTTTGTCACGCGAAAGTTAAACCCTTGACAATTTCTGCAAAAAGACAGTTCTTTGTAGATAGAGCAGCAATAAACTGAAGTAAATTTTAATGACAAAATGAAAGTCGCGATTTTGATGTAGCTTTCGAGAAACAAGAATAACTGAGTTTGGTAAATGTTCGCTGGCCAGGGAAGGGACGAATGTCATTGACCCACTGCTCCATTCTTTTCCCTGTTGCTATGGCAACCAGAGAAGAGAAAGAAGAGCATTCCGGAATGCTTCGACACTCGACTGTGGAGAGAGAAGTGAAATATGGATGGATGAAGCAACTGACATTTGAAGAGTTCTGACCAGTGACAGCAGGGGAGAACGAGGCTAAGGGGCAATTTTCATACCATTTTTTAACGTAGCAACTACTTTCTTTTTTACAAGAATTTTTACTTTTACCTTCAATTTCACTGACATTTTAAATTATTTGTCAGTAGTTTTTTAATAATGTATTTAAAAAGAAAAACTTGGTGTTTTTCCACAGTAGCGCCACTACACGAGCCTGTTGTGTACAATTGAGAATAATGATTTCGGAAATATAGTAGAACTCCTAAAAGTCTATGTAAAAAACATTACAATAAAATTGAACCTAAAAATCATGTTCCTTGACATTATTAATCTTAATAAATTATATTTTAAATAACATTTTACCTTATGTATCTTTGTTTCCAAGGACTGCAGTTGGGAATGTAAAGGATCTCTTTCGCAGACAAAACTACGGGGGGTTGGCGAGCGGCCGTGAGAGAGTTTTTTTAGAGAAAATAAATTTTAAATAATAATAATGATAGAACTATTAAAGTATTTATCCTAGTTAAAGTATATAATTCAGCGTTTTATGTTTTAAACTGTCAAAGAAAAGAGCTCAAAATATTTTCTCTCTGAATTTCTGGATGATTTTTCAGGGAATGTCTACAACAGCTGTCGGCAACCTTTTTTTGGCTGCGAATCAAAATAAACCAAATGTGTGTTTTAAAAAGACGTTCCGGGTCAGCAGTATTTTCATTACAAAAGATTTTTGTGGTAAAAAATAAGATAAGAATTATTGACAAATAATTACCTGAACCATTTAAATTTTCAACATAAATATTATAATGATTATCAACCGAAATATAGCTAAATGAATCTTATTTTTCTTTTAGATATTAATAGCTTCCTTAATACAGAATGAACTTATGACGTCAATTTAATCAAGTCTTACTTATAGTTAACGTTTGTCTTTATGAAAAAAGCCATTAAGAAATATTTTTAAAGGTGGTTGGCGATGGCGGTATTTCTTGTCATAGCAAGTCATACTTAAAAGAGGTCTGGTCTAAAATATAATTTGAGAGTTGGAACAAATTCAGATTACCTTCAAACTCAGACAATTAACATTCTGCTTAAGAGCTAGAACCTACTCATCACATTCCCAAGGACTTTTTCTTGTTGCTGTTATTTAAGTGGTATCATACCTTTTTTTTTTAATCATTTCTAATGGGCACCACAATGAGTGGGGTACCATTGCGGCGATTTCTGAAGCTCAGTTTCTCCCTACATGGGGGCACCTGAGCTCTGATTTATGCAAACTGCACTAGTAATTTAATTTAGCCGAGAGTATCCACGCCAAACGGATACTCAAGGGATCTTTAACATGCCTCATAATCATACGACATGGTCGCTGTCGATTTTCTGCATCTTGAAAATCCACTGACTTGGGCCAGGTTTGATCCTGCGAACTTGGGCGTACGAGGCCTGCACCTTGCCTCTACGCCACCCTGCCGGCTTAGTATCATACCTTTAACGCAGTGTTCACCAGAGCCGCATGACGGTTAATTTTCTTTTTATTTTCTGTGTGCAGTAAACAGCTCTTACAGTAATACTTCATTTCATTTATCACATCTATTTTACTAATACTTTTTGGGGCAAACAAAACCTGTTGCCGATGGTTTATTTTTATTATATATATTTGAGGGTATTTTTAGTTGAGTTAAACCTAGCATTCAAAAGCTTTGCGGTTTCTCAATCGCCGGAAGCAGCCCATTTCCCAATTTATTTCGTAACCCCTTTCGTCCCCTTGTCAGAGGGTACAAAAGAGGCGGAGCTACAGGAGAGAGAATCGATATTTGCCAACTAGAAATACAACCTAACATCGGTTTTCGCTTTCGATAACTCAGAATTGATATTTTCGTGACGTGAGTTTTTATTTCCTGCCTATTTTTTTTCCACCATGAAACTCATTCGCTGGACGTGTGGGACAACTGTGAGCTTGAAATTCACTCTCACATTGCACTTCTTTAATTCAAATAATAAATGTTTATAAATATATGCTATTATTTTAAACTGAAGCACAAAATACTCAATAATATATGTTCATATGTTAATATTTTCTAAAACCCTTTAAAAAGGCGCTGAGAAGTACATTTCCTACCAAACTCATCAATTTATAAATGTTTATGTTAAGCTATTTTAATTCCTCTCTCTGATTGACAGTAAAAAAATATTTTAGTGTATCTCTACTAGAAAAAAAAAGGCCTCACAAAGAGTTAATTTGGGAAAGCTAGCAAGTTTCAGCTTTATTGACTTCATCATTATCGTTAAAATTCAGAAAGATATCACGGGTCTATTGAGTTGTGTTTCAATGCTACTTAGATGTATGGTGAGGAATTATTCCTAAATTGTTATTTTTTCCAAAAATTACAACCTAGATAAAATGAACTAATAAAAATAAAGTTAGTACTAAATAAAATTAAATGATTAAAAGTTAGAGACGCATTATAAGTACGTACATATGACTTACATACATTAAAGGCGGAGAAGGGACAGAGATCTCTCGACTAATTTACATTTTTGAAAAAGACGTAATAAAAGATAATCAGCTGCGAACTTAAATTTCATACACGAGGAAATATAATATGTACTTAGTCGCCGAAAGCAACAAAAATTTGCACCTGTCACAAGCAAACGGAAAGTGAATAAAGCAAGGTCACTCATTGTGATGTAGAAAAGTAATGAGTTACAATGGGGAACCATTCAAATTCTGCACTGAATTCTCTAATAATATGTTTCTAAGTTTTTAAGTAATCTAACTTCCCAATATGGGAACTGCTGCTGTGCCTAGGTCTACGGTTAAAGATGCCAGCAATTTTTAAAAAATAACTATAAAAGACGTCTAATTGGGGGGGGGGGGGGGGGCAGGTCCGAGCCAAGCCAGACCGGCGCCGTCGTGCGAATAATAAGCGCCCTTTTAGGGTTGAAAAAACCCCAGGTTTTTTCGGAAAACCTGTGTCATTTTCGGGTTTTATAGGTTTTTTTTCGGGATTATATATATATTTTAAATAGAGCTCGGCGCATTTTTTGACTCGGCGCCGCACGACCTTGCACATACTGACGAGGGTGGGTGGAGTTTGAGAAGTAAAAACCACAATACGTAAGACATTAAGGAACAATATAATATAATGAATATTTTATATGCTCTGTGTGGTTGCTGAGATGATAAGTTGTGTAACTTTAAATGACAATGAAATTTTAAGTCGACTTGTAATGTAAGCTAAACTTTTAGGCTCGTAAATGATCTTGCGATTATATGTACGTTACCTCATTCAACGTTATCTGTAATTTTAGCATACTTCGTTTAAACATACGGTAACGTTCATTATAACAATATTACAACTTCTATGCTTTTTTTTGGACATCATAATGTGATTAATAGCATAAAGTAGCTAAGCTTGTTTGTAGGAAATTCAAATCGTACAAACACACGCACACTTCTATTCATTCGTGACGGTGGGAATACAGTTGTTTTCTTAAAATCTCGTTTCGACACCCAATTCTTAATAACTAAAAGAAAAGTAAGAATAAGTCTTCTAATAGTAAAGTATTTTTTGATACATAATTCATAAAGGGCTACGTTTCTAGCCTTCTTACACTGACAAGCCATGCTTTTCACTAATATAGTTTAAAAGAGAAAAAATATCATAATTTATAGAGATTAAAGTATTATTTATGTATCTGTTAATCAGATTGAAGTTATTTCAGTTGTTTTTTTCTTATAACTAAGCATGGAGGACTGCTGTTAAAAATGGTTCAATCGTTTAGTTCGAAAAGATGACAGCATCAATTTGAAAAGAGAGCAACGCTCAGTTCTGACTTATTACTTTTTAAGGCATACTCAATCAAAAATAATTTGAATATGATGCACAAGTATTGTTATTACTCTCAAGGGACAGTGCCAGGGCCAGAGGAAAAGAGGAAGGCCGGTTAAGAGATGGGTAGACGAGGTGGAGAAAGACCTTAAAAATCTAAATGTCCGAAACTGGAAGGAAAAAGCGAAAGACAGGGGGCTTTGGAGGAAAATTGTTAGAGAGGCCATGGTCCATCATGGGCTGTAATGCCAGGGAGTTAGTTAGTTAATATTGTTATTAAGTACCAAAATTCATCATCGTTATTAATTCATCATCGTTAAAATAAATAAGTAAATAAATAAAATGAAATAAAATAAAAAATTTCAACATAACTTTAAGAAGAAATGGATAAGTCTAGATGCATGAAAATACCACTGATACGAAAGTACTATTCAAAATACTACTGACCCGAAACGTATTTTTATTACACATTTTGTTGATTTCCTCTCGCAGCCAGAAAAGGTTGTTGACACCTTGGTATGTATCACTAAAAACTTTTCCAACAACAGAAAAAAAATTCTAGACGTTCTTTAAAATTTTAACACATAATGCACAATATGAAAAATACAAATCACTATTATGGAATATAAAATATATGTATTGTGTCACATGGTCATAAACAGGGGCGGACATGGAAGAAAATTCGGCCCGGGCATATTTCAAACAGACCGGTCCTTGGGGGGGGACTACCAAGGAAAAGAAAATGAAACCTAATCATATATTATGCATCCACCCACCCCCGAAAATTTTTGAAATTTACTCAATGACAGCAACTTTTAATAGCATTTTAAAAAGAATTTTGGCTTTCAAAATTGCAGTAACTTACATGAAAAGAGGTAGAGTTGAAGAATAAACATGAAAAATTATGTACCCATCGTATTCTTTGCGTATTGAGTGTGCTACAATCAATATGTTAACATAAAAAAACATTAGTTCTAGTTATGTAAAAGTTAAAAGAAATGTTTATTGTTCTCGTGGTTTCAAAAAAACTCACCCACAATCAAATATACATTACAATATTTGCTTTCAAATTATTTCCCTTTTGAAGGCCATTTAGTATTTTAAGAACGATTTTAAAAGGGGGACTCTTATTTGCTACATCATCTATTACACTTTTTATGACGAGCTTTACTATATATGTCTTTTTCACACGACATTTACATAAAGGATGCCAATTTGTCCTGAGTTAAATTGCTTCTTAATCTGTTGTTAATCTACTTAAACCCTTAACGAATTATCGGTGTCTGACGCGGGCGAAAGTTACCGGCAAATTTGCACATGCCCGTGTCTCACACGGCCGATCTTGTATCTCGCGTTATTTTACTTCTAATGCCCGTTTGAGATCCGTTTGCACTTTTTTTGAATAATACTTTTTTATATACCTTTTACCTCCCCCAGCTCTCTAGTTACTCCCTATAACTGAAATTGTCAAAAACAATTTATACTATACCTATATATTAATTTTCTGTGAAAAAAAACCCTCGATCATTTTTTTACCAGTTTTTCCGAAAAAAAAACCTCGTGGTTCAAAGGGTAAAAACAGAAAAACCTGGCAATGGACCGAGACAACTGGGCAGGAGAAATTCTCTAGGCCAGCTCGAGAATTTCTCAGGGCCATATTTTGTAGATTGTAGGGATTAAAAATATTGTCAGTAAATATGTAGATATGTATTTGAATAGTAAATGTCTACAAGACAGATTTATTTTTCTTACTCATTATAGAAGGGCAATAACACGTAATATGTTAATTAGCTGTTAATAGCTGCCGCCCTTTAGGGCGTTGCGCAGCGAGGCACTCCCCTCGTCGCCTTACCTTCCCCGGCCAGCACTGCTCAAAATTAAAAAAAAAAAAAAATTTTTTTTTGAAGGTCTCAAAAGTTGTTTGCATCCCAGACGGCTGCCTAGGTTTTCTATATGGACGAGCAGGCCCTGAGAATTTATCAAGACGGCCCCGAGAGCTCGTCCAAATAGACAACTTAGGAGGCAGCCTAAAGCGCAAAACTGATGTATTTAATTTATTTATTCTTAAAATTAAAATAATAAAATATAATCAAATTTGCAGTCCCCAAAATTTTGCACCTCTGGCAGCCGTTTAGGTTGTCTATACGGACCAGCGGGCCCTGAAAAATTCTGCCCCACCCCTTCTCATGTGGCCCACCACACCCCCACACCCTGGGAGATTTTGCAACGTTGCATTCTCTGAAGCCCGGATTACGGCAAAGTTTTGGTCCCCCCCTTTTTTTTTCATTAACATTTTTAAAGCTGTATACTTTATAATCTACAGCAAAGGAACATTCATCAATAAGCTCGACACAAAGTTATGCTTAATAGAAGGATAGTAGTTTTCCTTCGAAAAGAAGCTGATCGTTGCCATCGGCTTCTTTTGACCATTTTTTTTTTTTGCCACTACTTACCTTAACATTTTATACATAGCATAGAAAGTAATTACAAAAATTACCGAGTTCAAGAGGATTCTTGAACTCCGGCAATGTAATAAAAGAAAATTGGCTGACCTGTGTCGAACTTCCAGATGTCTTTGAGGGGCAAGTTGGCGCTCCTTCCACCTAGTAAGTAGATCGCCCCCGATTGACACACGCACATTGCGTGCTTGGAGCGGGTGCTTGGCGTAGGGCTGCCTGTGCTTGGTTGCACGCTCGCCCACATGCCCCTGCAAAAAAGAAATCAATACAGATGATGAAGAATAGATTAAGAGTCCTCCATAACATCGTGAAACATTTGAAACACTTCTAACTACTTTGTTAAGATTAATTAGAACTATTTTACTAAAACTATATACATAGAGCGTGGAAAGGAAGAAAAAAAAAAATTTTTGTACGGAGGGATGGTACTAGGGACATTTGCTGCGGCAAGGATAAGTTGTTTTTCTTGCATTGATAGTGCTCTAGCAGAGAAACAACTTTTACGGAGTCTAGTTACCCTTAGGGACCGTTCATAAATGATGTCACACTTTTTTTCAAAATAGTTGACCCTTTGTCACATGTCACGTTCTGTTACATTAGCATAACATAAGTTTAATTTGCTGATTTTAATATATGATTTTTTAATATGATTTTTTAATAGAAATCAAAATGCACTATGTCACTTTTCTTGTTACCCCCTCCCCCCCCCCCTTGTCATAAACTGTCACTTTCTTGAACCCCCTCCCCCCTCGAAGCGTGACATCATTTATGAATGACTCCTTATTGCGAGTTCACATACGATGGGCTTGGCAACAAGATGGGTCACCAAGTTAGCTACAAAAGGCTTAATATGCCAAAAAAGAGAGGACTCTAAAACCTTCGTCACCAAAGATTTATTTATCAAATGCCAGGCCATTGCCCATCAGGTCATTAGGTAACGAGCGCTCCAATATTTCTTTACAATATAATCCAATCCAAACTCTTAAGTGCAAAGAAAACGTCCAGATAGGCAGCATCCATTACTTGTCCAGAATCATACAAAACACATAAAGGTGAGAAAGTCAAACGGAATAAATGAGCACAAAAGGCAGTCATTTCCGGTCCTCTGTGACCCAACATACGTAGTGCTTTCCAGATTCTTCCAGACACATCAGGTATAAAAGCGATTTGCAAGAGAGAGGGGAAATGGATTGAGATGCGATGAGAATATATCGGTGCATATTATATTAAAACAGAACAAAGCACAATGCTTAAAGCCAGAAGGGAAGGCCTTTTCTACAGGTGCATTCGTGAAAGTACAAACACGTGTCTGCAAGCTTTTGCAAAATAAGTACATTATAATGCCAATAAGAAATAGTTCTAAACCTTCGTGAAACAGAATAAAAATTAACATACAGCGTATATAAGTACAAATTTTGAATAAATTGCAGACCAAAACACGAGTCTGCAATCTTTTGAAAAATTTGTGCGTAATATACGTTCTATTTTGATTTTTAATAATGCGCATGTTCATATTATTTAAATTATTGCCAGTCTCTAGGTTTGTTCCTTTCCACTGTTGTTACTATATGTTGATTTAAATGGCACATTTCAGCGTTACGAAGCTGAGTTCAAGGACAATCTACCTAAAAACGGGATTGTTCAGTTCAAAAAAGGGACATTTTTGCAAGGAATACGTTAGGTTACCTCTGTGTCTATATGTCGGTGGTACATAAGCGAACCACCTGGTCACCAAAGGCGGCCAGTTGTACATGGAGTAGAATTTATTATTCGTACGCCTTTTCCTTAATGAACCATTCCATCTATAGTTAAAAGTGTCATGAAATATAGGGCGCGGTAAAATTTTCTCAGGGAAATGGATCAATAACATTTTTCTAGAAAAATTGTTTCAAGAAATTGGAATTCGCATTACTAGCACCTATCTGAAAGTTAAAGTGAAGATTTTGAAGTGAAGCGAAGTAAGTGAAGAAGAACCACTGACTGAGCCAAATGAAATTGTTTCTTGCAATGATTTTATTAAAGGATGACAATTTAATAACAATGGAGTTCAGCGATATTGTTACAATAAATGTTGTTGGTGAAACTAGAAGATAGACGATGCGACAGAGGTTCCTCGACCAATAACCAAATCATGAAAACTGCAAAAAGATCTAGACGATTAATTAGGCTGTAAGTAAAGAAGTACGGATAGAATGTCTCCTTGTTTAAACTTTAACAGACTGTTTTAGGAACTCGTAATCATTTTAGAAGAAAATAATTAGGGTTAAAAAATGTTGGAACTAATCTTCTTCACATTCCAGAAGCAATTTTCACTATAAAAGTAAAAATAATCAACTTTCCACGTGAGTAATGCAAGAAAGAATAATTTTTAGTAATTAAATATGTGTTTATAACAGCATCATCAAAATACTAAAAAAATTTATATGAACTGGAATTTGGAGAAGAAAATGATATTGCCATATTTATTCATTTAATTCTTCTAAAAATTTCAAGTTGTATTACTGCAACAGAAGTGTTATTAAACTTTGATGCACTAGCATTGAATTTTTGTAAATTGGCACAGCATAAAAATTGGAAGTTTATTTTGTTGATCAGAATTTAAAATTATATTGTATTGTTATTTTCTATGCATCACTGCGTGAAATTACATAATATTTGTCGTGTCAATGCCCTCGGTAACAATAAACTAAAAAAATAACAAATAGTAAAACGAACATTAAAAAAAAAGGGGGGGGGGGAGAGAATACAATCGTAAAAGATAGAGCTAGAAATATAGATAAGAGTTATACATGGGACTGCTATGTTACCAAAACGCGTACTAGAAGAGAGAAAAAGTAAAACATGAAATCGAGTTCTATGATTGAGAGCATATCTAGTACAAACGTATCAGTTCTAGTACCTGTGGTTGAAAAAAAGAATCAGTCTCATTTTTACTTCGAAAGGAAATAAAAAATACTAAGAGCAGAACTTACATTTTTTATTCAAGGAAATGACTTTCTATTAATAACAAAACATCCTCGTAAAAGCAGAAATCTATTTTGAGTCTACGAAGTCATTGAAATGAGTGTAGCAGCACAAGTAATGAATTAGGAATGCATCGAAATGGTATACCACCTTCACCTTTTCCCAGCGCCTAAGGCAGATACTTACAAGAGAAGTGACGTTTTATCAGGGATCTAATCGGATGAGAAGAACCGAGGAAAAAGCTGTCAGGTTCGGGATTTTTGTGCAGTTTGGAATTTTTAACATTAAAGTCAATGTAGAGGAGTTTCTAAAATTACAATCTTCCTATCAATAATGTGGAACATGATTTTGAATGTTTCTATTGCTTTATATTTTAAATGACTAGTATCTTAAATTCATCAGTTACGTCGTTGTAAATCTTTTACAATCAAAATACCGTATCGGTTTTAATCAGTAGTTTTATCCAGGTTTAGTAAATGAAAATATCCTTAGAAAAGTTGAATGAGAAGTAATTACCTTTAAGGAAAAAGTATTTTTTATTTTTTCTCTCTCGCACTCGAAGGAAAACAGCTGTGCTTTGCGTACAGTGGAAATTTTAATTTCTCGACGTAAGTGTTGCTACACATTATCTTATTCGCAAGCTGTAAAAATATTAAGATGCTTAAATTTTTAAATTCTGTGAAGTGCTTAAGAGAGTTAAAAAAAAAAATTATGTCAAAAAGACTAGATTTCTGAGGAACTTTAAGATCTAATCTAGTTCGTATGACTATTTTTGCAAAAATTATTCGAAATTTCAGAAGAGCAAAAAGAAGAGATTGATTTCAACTTGTCCGACACATCACTTTGACAGTCGAAAACTTTATTTCTGCAATAGAATATAGTAAAATTTTCTTACAAGAATGTGTTTAATTAATACTAGCTATTCAAGAATGAGAAAACATCCCATACTTTAGTCATGCTCGAGCACACCACTTGAGAGTCAACATATAGGAGCCCAAACGTCTCCTCTACCGATTTGTTTATGAAACACGTCCCAAGTCCGAATGACGTTTCTGTTTCGGAAAAAGGCTCAAATAATGGAGCCCTTTTGTGTAGCCGCTGCACCTAAAATCTCAAATTAAATAGTAAAATGGGGTTAAACATTTCCATTTAATTTAAACATCATTCCTATTCAGGGGGTGCAGCCATAATCTTTTTCTGAAGAGAGATTTGGTTCATAAACAATCTTTATAACACTCATTTGGGATGCAACGAATATTTGGAGGCTGCATCTGTCACATCCGTCCAATGTGCCGCACAAATGGAGTAGCGGGAAATTCTGACTAACATCCGGCATTATATGAGATTTTCAAGAACAAACCAAAAAGTATTTACAATAAATAAACCCCTTACAATCAGAGTGTAAATGATTTAAAAACAAAAAAACACCGATTTGAATCAATTATTTAAAACAAATCAAATGAAATAAGAACATTGAAAAATTTATTACCAAGTTTAATTAGCATGCCGATTGAGAGATTTGGGAATGACAAACACCTACTCAATTCAAATGAGTGAAGACTTCTCTGAAACAAAAGTTACACTTTTTCAGAATAAGTTAAATCAGACTTTTAAAATCAAGTTCAAAACGGAATTTATCTTACAAATGATTAGTTTTTAGTGCCAGTCATTAAAAGTGGGTATGACTTTTTATATGTTTTTCTTTTTTTAAATTTAAACAGAGTAATTTATATGAAAAATGTATTTACACTAAAAAGAGTAAAGTAAAATAATTTTTGGGGAAAAAATAGAACCGACTTCAAATTAAAAATTGCACTAAAGCGTAAAACTATTATTTGCACTTAAAAATATTATATACAGTCTTATTTTTCTCAGAATGTCAGTCTGAAGTTCTGTTTATTTGTTTGAAAAACAATCTGATTTAAATCAAAACAAATCCGATTTATTGATTAAAAAAAACATCATAATTTTTTTTCTACTCCCTTGCTTACAATATAAATCTTTCAAAAATTATTTTTAATTTGTTTTTAACAAAAACCATTTAGGAAAAATCATAAAAATAATTAAACGTATGATTTACTTTTTTACCTAATTTCCCGCAAATGTAAAGGAAAAGAAAATATGCGAGTCTTAATAATGAAATCATATCTCTAAAGACAACTATGCGTCGTTTTCCGGGCGAAGAGTTGTTGACACAGGCACCGCAGGTCAGGTGACTTTTTATTATTTTTCTAGATAACTGGCATCCCTTCCAGCCTTGCACGAAGGATCAGGATATCCGGCATGTCAAATTCGATCTAGGTGGGCGACAGTATAACACACTATTTTATCGTATGATTGTCACTCTCTTTATCGCTTAGCGGTACGCATACGCATGGTATTTTCAGTTTAAATTTATCTGTCATCAATCCGAATTTAATATTTCTTTCAGTGAAACTTGGGGGCTACCGCTCCCTGTTTTATATTGTCCGCCATCCCCCGGAAGAGTTTCCTAAGATCGCTCCACGAAACGAGCTCGTTTCGCTTGCTCACTGAAGGCTAAACTGGTTTAGGCTTCTACATAACACACAAACACTTTGGAATCGAAAAAAATATATTTGGTGCTTGGCTGGTTGCGCACTGACTGGGAAGAACGAAAAGGAACCCCTCCCCCCGCCCCCTACAGCACTGGATATCCGGTACCGCGATTATTTTTTTAATAACTAGAATCCGGGCCTATGCAACACCCCCTGAACTAGAAAGCCTCTGGACTGCCTCTCGGAGAAGCGATTCCCTTCTCTCCGTAGGCCGAAATCTACAGCTTCTGCTGCGCTGACGATCAACTCACATTATTAATCAGCTTGTTTTTGAAATCAAGCCATCAAATAACGTCCAGTGTAGTCCATTTGTAGAGCACACATTTCAGAACAAATAAAATTAAGTTCTATACTAAAAAATGATAATAAGAAATTATTGCTTTCCTATACTTAAAAAACACTTTATTAGTATAGGAAAACAGTTTTGTGTTACTTTATGAAACCTTTCTTTTTCTGTTTTGTGTTCTCATTGACTTTATTTTGTGGCGAAAACATCGATGCTGATTAACTGTTAAATTAGCTTCTAGTTAAAGTTTAAATGTGAAAGAAAATCTTGGGCATTTGCACTTTAAGACAAAATAGTTCTGCAAAATAGTCTTCTTCCGTTAATTTCTGCAAAATTCGAAAGATTAATTTTTTTAATATTATATATTAATTACTTTTTTTTCTTGTAAACCTTAATCTCATGTTATACAAATTAAGCACACACATAATCATTATTATTGTTATGCTCAGAAATGCCATTAAAAGTTCAAGATAATATTGGAGATGAGATCTATAACGTAGTGCTTTGTTTCTGAACTACATAAATAAATATGCTTATGTAATATTGCGTGACATGTGACTGGGAAAGGAGGTACATTGAAGTGTGACATTTTGTGACAAAGGGGGGGGGGGTCAAATACATTGAAAAACAGTGGCATCATTATCATTAATTTATAAATGATTCCAGTATCATAACTTTTTCAATGTTTGAGACTTCTTATATTTCGGCGGAAATTTATGAATTACGCAAACGTATCACGTACAAAAATCGAAGAGACAATGCATTAACTTTTCTTTCAAAAACTTCCCAGTTTAAAAAGTTTGAGGTTTATATCTTACAAGAAAATAAGACAAAAAGATTCTATGCGGACCTTTTAGAAATGGATTTAATTCTGTTCAATTTATTTTTAACTTCTTTTTTAGTTCTTTTCCAAAAAAAATAGCTTAATAATTTAGTGTTGGAAATGATTTACCTCTGTAGTTCGCTTTTTGCTTCTTAGCAAATGATTAATTTTTAACTTGAACTCCGCATAAGAGTGACAAAAGTAATTCCGATTTTCAATAATTTAATACATTTCTTTTACTCATCTCACAGTTTTTTCTGTATCTTTCAGAAGGTAAGATCATGGCGTAACACAAAGATACCCTTAAAACATCTTTTATTTTTTAGTAAAAGGGAATCTTCCTAATTTCTAGAATTCTGAGATGAGAGAGTCATAAAATGTCCGCTGGATAAAAGCTTCTCTTTTCCAATAGCCCTTTCCAATCACAGTCATAAAAGACCACCGGAGTAGAAAACGTAATTGTGGGAACCTGATAAGAACACTATGCAAATACTTTTTCTTCACTTTTGTTGTTTTCTTTTACGAATGTGGCGTACAAGACTATTCAAGTGGTCGTATAGCGTTGTTCAGAAGTGACCAGGCTCCCAGAAAATTATTTCTATATTAACAATTTAAAATTTACACAAAGCTTTCCGTTATTGCTTGCTTATAAATATTTTGCCTTAATTTATTATTTCATTTCAATTTGATTATTAAAGTTTTAATATCTAAACAACCTTAGTCAAAATTTGCATTTATCACACAAGTAGAACTTAAAAAACTTCATAAATTTCAGGAATATTATTAAAAACTGTATGAAAATGGATTTTTTTTTCTTATATGGAAATGAACAAACATTAGTGTTAAAATATTGAGCTTAAATAAAATATAATCCTTCAATATATTTTGATAAGTATTTATGTATCAAAAATAACGCCTCTAAAATGTTTAAAATTGCAGTTCTACTGTAGTAATCACGTATCGTGAAAAGTAGAGGTTAATTATCTGAATGCAGTAAATTATTTTCGAAGTGGAAATATTAACTTTTTTTTCCATACTGAGGAAGTATATAAATGTGTTGAACTCATTCTGCAATTTCTGAAGGCATCCTTTTGTTTTTATGCAAAGATTTCCTGCCGAAATCCAGTAATGTCCCAATACGAATGCTATCGGCTGACGAGTGGGGTGAAAATCGGCCTACGGACGTTGCGCAATAGTTTCAGTCCGGAGGCTTTCTAGTTCAGGGGGTGTTGGCCTATGCCATGAAAATCCTATGATATACACTGTATCACCATATCATCATAAAGCCACACACACATCACCATAAAAATCCTGTGATTACAGCAGTTCTGTATTTTTTCAAAAATTTAAGTAAATCCTTATTAACGCTACGGATTAACAAAGCTGCCTACGTAGTATTAAAATGTTGCAGTTTTGAAGTTTAAAACGGATTTTTTCCCCACCTTAAAAAAAAAGTCATATTTCAAAAAAGGGTTCTGTTAAGCATAAATATACAGATCTCTCTCTTTGCATTCCAAAAATTATGGTGACTCGTATAATTGAGCCCTGTGGAGCTGAAACAAAGGGCTCAAACTCATTACGTTTCTATTGTTCCGTAAAACTGAAATGATTGCAAGAAAAAAAAAATATGTATATATTTATGCATATTCAGGGCTCCCACCGCCTTAAAACAATTTGTAGCAGCTTTCGGAGCAGGTAAAATGTCCTTTTTGTATCAGTTTGGAGCAGAAGAAATCGACTTTTGTATCAGTCTGGGAGCCGAAAATATCAACTTTGTACCATTTTTGGAGGATTTTTTTCTTTGTTTTTTAAATATTAAATGGCTGTTTTAAAGCAATCTTATTTTCATACATCAAGGGTAAGAACAGTTTCAAGTCTTCAATATGATAGGAAATGTAAACGTCAGTCATCCTTTAAAAACTGGATTAGATTATTTCAAAAACTGGATTATTTTTATATTTCTTAAGAAATTATTCATAACCTATTCAAAAAGTAAGACTAATTAAACCTAAAACCCTTATAAAGGTGTTTTCCAATACTTTTCTCAAGAAACGGATAATTTAAAAAATGTTTTGCTGTTTTTTTTTCTTTTAATAGTTAAGAATAGCTGGAAGAAAGCTTAAAATTTTCTTCTTTTCAAAAATCATTGCATTCTCTCTTTTTTTGTTTAATAGCTAAAACACTATTCTTTCAAGAAAAGAAGCAAAAACTCACTAATATGAAAGGTTCAACAATTTTAAACTATTTATCATTAATTAAAATTTGTTTTAAAAATAGTACTTATTTAGGTATAACCTATATATTGTGATTATAGTAACAGTAAAATTTTGAATGAATTAAATATAATTTCATATTTTATCAAAAAATATATTTGAAGTTGATCCTATTTTCTACCTGCAGTAATATTTATTATTTTTCTGTTTAATAAATATTCCTTTAAATTTCAATCCTAAATACTCACTTAAATGCTTTGGAAGTAATTAATGGCACTAAAAGCAAATTGATGAGTCTCATAATTTTGCAACAAGAAAATTCAAGAACCAAATTACATTTCTCAGTTCTATAATAGAAAGACAAAAATGTATTTTTTATTATATGTTGATAATTTAATGTCTAATGATTAATTTTTTTCCAACAATTTCTCTTTACATCTTGCAAAAATTGTGTAAGAGTTACAATTAAATTTTAAGAGTCCTAGGGTTACAGCAATTGGATGCTGAAAGAAACTAAATTGAATTAAAAGAAAAAGGAAATGCATTAAATTGAATTAAAAGAGAAAGAATAACTTCATAACATTCAAGTCTAGTTAAAAAATTGAAACTTTAAGCAAGAGTACTTTTATGAGGTCGTTCATCCACAACGAAATTTCTATTTCTTCTAATAATATTGCTTAACATATTTGCTAAAGATCATCAATTCATTAAGATGTACATGCTTTTTTTAATGATTTTCTAACTGTATTTTTTTTTTACTTATTTTGTTCTTTATATTTATGTCTTATGTTTTTGACTTGTTTGTGGTTATATGATATAGATTACAGAGCTTAAAGAGTAATGAGAAAAGAAAAAAATCTGCAATTCAATGTTTAATTTTACAGCAACAGCGTTTGAAAGTCTACCTCTAAACACTTTCAGGAACAAATATATATTTTCAAACAATGTTTTTATTGAAAATAAACATATATTTTATTTATTTACTTTGAGAAGAAACATTATAAATAGTTGAAATGAAAAAAAATCCGCTTTTTGTAGCGGATGCAAAAAGATTAGAACGTATGCGCTCCTTTGCTTGCTCGTGGAAAGTAGGCTTAAGGAATCTTAAAGAATTGTTATAATGGAGCAGAAATCTTTTTAACATCTGTTCTGTGATTGATTTTTCACATTGATTAGTATTTCCTAAACATTAGAAAACGAAATGTGCACTGAGGAAAAACGCTAAGTTTATTTTTTCCACGTTCCATGAAATTGTAAACTTTATCTATTTCAAGAAAAACTTACTCAATCAAATGTTCAACATAAATAATGATAAGAGGAATGATTTTTCTCTCTATAATACTAAATAATATTAGAAATCGTCTCACTGTTTCTTCTACAAGCGTGGGATACATCACTCAATTCTGCTCAATTTTCTCATCCATATTTGATGTTCTTAAGAGAGGGTAGAGCTAATATTCATTAATAAACTGCTTCAAAGGTAAAAAATTAGTTGACTAAAGGAAAAATGTAATAAATGATGTCGATTTTAAGGTGAAAAAAATATAATATCCAAAATTTTTTCGATTTTTTTCCGAAAATCGCGATTTGGCGCAAATTTTCCGAAAAAACGCATTTTATAGCATGATGTAGCAGAAAAATCGTTTTGGCGCAGTTTTGCGCAATTGGCGCAGCCGTGGGAGCCCTGCATATTTTTAAATTTTGTGTTTTGTGATCGAATGATTAAATTTTGTTTTAAATAATATATTTTTTTGAAAATTATATTTAATTCCTTATTGACGTTACGGTGGTTTCAGGCAGCTGCCTACCCAGTATTAAAAAGTTGCGGTGTTGATGTTTAAATTGGATTTTTTTAGCTTGCAAAATTCATGTTTCAAAAAATTTGCTCCATTAGGCATAAATATACTCTTTACATTCCAAAAATCGTATTGATTCATTCCAAATTGAGCCCTGGGGAGCACAGACAGAGGGAAAATAAATTCGTTGACTTTCGAAATAAATAATTGTAAAACTATTATTCGAATCTATAAATCTTTTACAACAGCATGGTCACCAGAAAGTTCTCTATAAGTCATAAGATTTTCAGAATTTTTCATTGAATAGTTTTTGACTTGTTAAGAGTTTGAAGCACGCAAGGCAGAATTTCCCTAAGAGAGCAGCGCCTGCAGGGCGGATTACTTTCTTTCTTTTTTTTAAAGCAGAGAGATGACATTTGTCTCAAATGCGATTTACTGGAAAATGCATTTTAATAATGTTCAAAAGTAGTCCCCCTCCCCTCCGATTTTATTTCCATTTCTTCAACTTATATTTTTCTTTCTCAATAAAAGTCCTTTCGGTTAAATTCTTTTTAAATTTTTTTATAAATTTTTAGGAATTTTACGGTTTTTACACACATAAAAGTTAAACTCTGATAACACAGAAACGGTGTTTTAAAAATAAACACAAGGGCTTATTTTAAAAGCTTTATATTACAATATTTTGCGTCATCACAGAAAGTGTTTATGCTGTCTTATAATACTCGAAGAGCACAAACTTCGTTACCGTTTATGTAACTTGTGTCAGTACATAGTTTTTGTCAAAATCTTATGACACCTAACTTATTTCGCAAATGCTTGCATTAATGCCTCAAAAAAAAAAAAAAAAAAAGTCTATTTAGAACAAGAAGTTCCGTCTAGAACTATACGAGCCTACTTTCCCCTATACACCGAATTCAAATTTATAATCCAGCTATCTCTCTCTCTCTCTGTCTTTCTCGTTTAGCTTTAGTTCTTAATTGCTTCAAATATACCTTTTTAACGGTTAATACATATTCATTTAATCATTATTTATTAAGTCATTCATGTATTTATTCACTCATTTATTCATTCATTCTTTTGCTTATTCATTTAATCATTCATTATTTAAAAAATATTCTTGAAAATCCCGATCAAAAAATTTCATAGGAAAATAGGCTCGTTAGTTCTGGATGAACTTTCTATTTGTACATATTCTACGTCATAAGAGCTTTCCGATAAAGTTTGTTCCAAGCAAATCTGTCCGTTAGATCAGAAATTATATAGGATTGAAATTTCCCCGTAGGCGGTATGTTAATTTTTTTTTTAAACTGTTCAAAAATGAACAAAAATTGTTCAAATCAATATTTCACGCCAAGAACTTCTTCTAGTGAGCTTGTTCATGGGAACTTATAACTTGTACCCAGAGTTTACATAATTTGCTTCATTTTCACAAATAGGCGCTAATGTTAAAATTTTTTGAACTGTTCAAAATTGAACAAAAAATTGTTCAAATCAAAAAGTAAAATATGGAAATGAGATGTTCTCGCCAAGATCTTTCGAATGCAAAAAGAATTTTTCCAATCGGACCATTCGTTCAAAAGTTATTAGGGGGGGACAGACAGACAGACAGACCGACCGACACACTTTTTCCCCCATCTCAAAACCCTACTTTCAAATTTTTTATTTTTCAATCTTTATTTAATTACTTAACTTATTTTTGACTTTTTTTGATTTCTAACGATATTTTCACGATACATTAAGCCTTCTTTCATGCTTTATTATTATTTTTTTTTACTTTTACGGGAAAGTAGGCTAAAAACGCATAATGTTTTCAGTTCAGTAAACACACTGTTCTTTTACAGTATTAATTTAATGACATTAGTTAATGATATTTAACGAAACCAAGAAATAGAATGTCAGTATAAAAAGATAATAATTCACCGAAATATGCCGTTTACTGAATGAGTTTTTTTTTTTTTTCTATTTGCTTAAAAATTATTTCTTAAAAGAACGACACAGACAAAGCAATTTGATAAAGAATAGATAAGAGAAAAATAACTAAGAATAAAGCATTGTCAAAAGAAGGAGGAAGAGGGGTCAAAAGTTCTTTTATTTTTGATCTGTTTAACTTATTTCAAGGGAAATCTGGAATCCCTGCCCATAAAAGGAGCAGAACTGGGAAGATTCTTTATTGCAATTCCGATGGCTTTTTAATTATTCAACATAACTGCGGGACCCAAAAGACTGGGCCGATTGCCAATGCGCATAGCTCCAAGCCAATTACGAGATTGGAAATAAAGAGATAACTTTATCGACAACAAATATAAGAGCTAAATGCGATTAAATGATTTTGATATCCCGTGAGAGTAGCAAGAGATATTTTAAGATCAACTTATATTATTTAGTTGATGTTATGTGTTTATGTTACAGACTCTTTTTTCTTTCTCTTTTTGAAGTAAGTCTGAAAAAGTAAAAGTAATACTAATAATGAAAAAGAATAATATAATCCTATATTTTTTAAACGTTGAAGGAAAAAAAAAAGAAAAGAAAAACACTACAGAACACCAAATATCTGAGTAAACTGGGACTCAAGCGGATAAACGGAAATTCAGATGAGTGGATATAAAACAAGAATTAAGGGAAAAAATATTGGAAAAAGAGATACAGTATTAAAAGTGACAGTAAAAGAAACAAAGTAAAATTTTATTGTAATAATTATGAGTTTCCATTTTCTTTTAAATTTCCAATATTTTTTACTCTCACCTAAAATTTCAATTTGGATAACTTGAGGAATCGATTCATTGGGATTTAAATGAAGTAACAGAAATTCTAGTATCTATAAGTGAGTCCTTTATAAAACAAATCTATAAAATATTGCAAATCGCCTATCGTCGGCGTTTTGGGAAAAGTCACTCCAAAGTACAAAAAAGTTGGACCATTGCAGTGTATCAGAATTTTCAATAAATTATTTCATGATATAAATCAATTCAACAATTTAAAAGTTGCATCAGTAAACTTATTGTGAAAGTTAGGGGTGAAGCTGACGGGGAGGAACGGATCCCTCCAATCCCCATGTAGATTAAAAAAATATGCGTATTATTAAACAAAGTTCTAAGTTTAGGCGAAGTTTCATTCTAAAATAAATATTCCATGAAATACTGGCTATATTTTCTGCCATAGCCTCTTCACTACCACTCTGTACGGCAAGCACGTGCTCGGTTGCTCATTTGTTGCTAACTTACTTATTTTTTCTCCTCATTTGTTTTTGGCAAATCCTCTTTATCCCAATGTACTGCATAGCGTGGTTGTCAAGTACCTCATTTGTAGTGTGTTGATGTAGTTTTACACCTTCAATTTTTTTATTTATTACTACTAGTATCTGGTGGAGTAAAACGGGTATAAAAACAGCACTTTTAAAGTTTGCATTTCATTTAAGAAAAATCTTATTTGGAAATTTTTTTTTTTTCAATAGATTATACGTTTATTACATTTTTTGGAGGAACTATCCTTACATTAACCAAGAATGATTCATGATATCATGTACAGATTTTTAACCAAGAATGATTCATGATATAATGTACAGATTTTTAACTCAAATTTATAAGGTTTTCAACTGTCAAAGATTGGATTCAGTAAAATTTTAATTATTTGTGAAGTTTTCACTTCATCAACTTCACCTCTTTCTGGAAAAAGATAAATGTTGTCCATTCCTCATCGAATGACCTTCCGTATAAGATAATATTATTTCACACTTGATGTAACAACTATGAAGGAGTATGATTCTCGATATAATGACCATACAATCAGTTGAACCCAGAAGAAGATGAATTTTTCCATCGGAATTGCAATAAAAGCCATCATTTGCAAATTGAATTTTACAAATATGAAATTTTGAATTTATCTGGAGCCGAAAAAGCGCTTTTATTTAACAAAAAAAAAAAAAAAAAAAACTTTTTAGAAGTTACTCTCTCTTCCCTCACTGTGCACTTGAAAAACATACTTTTTTTAATGCATAAATTACATTCTAACTTTTCATATGACATCTACATAAATTATTCAACTCTACTTTTATGAAATTCAGTTTACTTGAACTTTTATTTTTAACCGACTTCACAAAGGAGGAGGTTATACATTCATACTGCATGTATGTCCTTTTGCTTTTTTTATTTGTTTGTCCACCTAGAACTTCTCACCGGATGAACAGATTTTCATGGAACCTTTCTTTAATCTATGCAAAATTATGTGTATTGAATATGTCCATGCAAAATTATGATAGATTATCTTTTGTAATCGTAATCATGAATCAATTACAAATATAAATGGTCCAGCATTTGCAACAGTTTCAATGTAAAGTAACACATGGCGTAGTGATAATTTGATAATTTTGCGCCAGCTTCGTATCGATGTTGTTTAAAGAATTAATTTATTTTTCACTTTTTAGTGCAATTTTAAATTTAATGTTGGTTTGATTTTGTTTTTTCAAATTTTTTTTTATTATTTATAAACTCTTATTGTATACTTTATTTTTTACAGTGCATTGAAATGTACAACTATTTCAAATTGTGACATAAAATCATTACTTTTATCAAATTTAAAGAAGGGTACAGTATTGCATTCCATTGTATTTCATTAATTTTAATTTTTAACATGTTTAAATTCAAAACTTTTTTTAATGTAAAATGTTTTGCTTATTTCATGTTATATGTTTACTGATCTATTCCAAAGCAATATATATGTAAACTACATTTAAGGTAAAGGGGCCCCATATTTAAATATTATCAATTCATTTGATACAACAATCTTTCGATATAACAAAAAAAATAGTGAAGTCCACAGATGGAGACAATATAATGTGAGTCAACTGTACAGATATGCACACACACACTATAGCAAAATTAAGTGAACAGGTAACAGCACAAAGGCTTAGTACCGTCGTTAAACAACTGAAAAACTATTCTAACACTGACTACTCCCACTCCTAAATACACAAGAACATTCTAATAAAATCTAGTTGTATATAAGGTTTGAAATGTCCCCAGGCTTGCCGACATTTGGCAGATTATACATTACTGCCCCATCTGTCACCAACTTGGAAATATCCTGTCTATTTCTCGCTAAGCCCATAGAACCCTATGCAAACTGCTAGAAGGAAAAACAGCTTGCAAGTAAAGTTTCGAAAACTGATCAAATTAAGAACGAAAATTGTTGGAATAAAAACTAAATTTAGCTAGATTAGAACAAAGAAAACGCATTACTATACATAAAAAAAAATGAATAGGAAAAGAGTACATATCAAAATTAGAATATGATGTTACGTGGTAATGTAGAAGATGCAGTTTTTAATACAAAATAAGCTACATCAAAACATTTAAAACATTCAGCAGCATATTTCAAAGAAATGATTTTAAAAAGGACAAGAAAAAAAATGTTTCTTGGATGGCTTCTCTTTATGATGACACAAATGAAAAAATATTTTATTGTGCAATTAACAGTGTACAAGTAAAAATCAACATTTGAGATCCCTAAACGCAAATAGGTGTGAGTGAGAAAAATGAAAAATTGGAGATAACTCGTGAACATCATGGAAGAAACACCAGTCTGTTTTGTGACAGATGACTTTAGTGGTAGCTCTTAGGGTGCTTTCCCACCAAAGGCCATTAAAAACAAAAAACTTGCCTTTTTTCATCAATGCAAGCCATATTTTTGCCTTCAAAAATATGTCTTGCGGTTGCGCAGATGAGAAGAGACAAGTTTTTTGTCTTTGTCGTCTTTGATGTGAAACACCCTTACGGATGCTGTTAGCTAGCATGATTTAGAAAGACTATTAAATGAAACTCTATACATAGTTTTGCACACATTTTACTGAAAATTGTTACTAATACCCTTTTGCTTTTTGCTGTGTCATTTAAAAAACAAAATAGCAAGAAACATTGTTTTCATTTCATATATTTCACAGCGAGATAGCAAACTGTTTTATTTCTTATTGTATGAGTAACTTTTCGTGCAAAATAACTCTTACTAAATCATCTTCTATAATTCTGTAAATATGAAATTAACCTTAAATCATTTTTTTAAATCCCAAAGACTTTTTTGTGAAGTTATTACATTATAATTAAAAAAAAGTAGAAAAGAATGTAAGATAAAAATAGATTCATTAATATTTAGCACTGATAATAATATCTACATGCTTATTTTGAAAAGGTTTCTACGGATTAATGCATTTAAATCTTAGAAACCTTAGATTTGTTTTTGAAGGAATTGTTACTTTTGAAACAAGTAAGATTAGATTTAAGCGACTTAAACTACAAATAGAAAATCACTTTATACGTTTATTGCCAATCAGGGTCTGTTGATTTAAATCATGATTTAAATCGTAATTTAAATCAAATGATTTTAGTAATGATGTGAGCCTATGATTTTACTAAATGGGTAAAAATATTTCAGGTTTTTTCAATTATAAAATAAAAAAAAATATATTAAGTACACACAATTGTTACTTTTTTTCAGTTTTCAACAGGAAAATAATTCAGATTAAATTTGTTCATTTTCTCTATACTTATGAGTGTACTATTATTCCTGGTTGGGTTAAGTTTTATTTGAGTCATGCATTTGTATTAAAATTTATTTATCATTATTGTTAAAAAATATTTATTGCTGTGAAAATACCTTAAAGTGTGTTTTTGCATATTGATTAACATGTCAAACTGTTTCTATGAATGTAACATAATAAATATCCAAAATATTTAAGGTATTTAAAAAAAAAAAAAAAAAATCTGATTTAAATAAAAAAAAATCACAGAAGCAGGGAAACATTGAATGTCTCTTTAGATTTGTTTATTGATGGTTGGAAACTTAATTTTAGAGAGTTTTTCAGAAAAAGAAAGAATTTTGGGAAGAGTGCATTTTTAATATAAAAATATAGTGAAAGGTCATTTTTATTTTTTTCTTTCTCGTGAAGGGTTTTTATGCAAGATATTTTGGTGACAGGTCTGTAAACAAATCTAAATTCCACCTAAACAGACCCTGTAATGCATTTAGAAAAAGTATCTTAAATAATATTTACTGCATGTTAGTATGTTCTTTTAAATATACTATCTGGTGTTTAGAAAAATCACCATTAATATCTAATTTTTGATGCATCACAGTGCTAACAAAATTTAAAACTTAGTTCCTTCATATTGCTTTGAAATTCAACATAATTATTTCGCAAATTGTTATAGATGGGAACTCAAAAAATCTCTAGTGATTTTCAGCAAGTAAAGTTTATTCTGCAGTATTTAAATCTGTTTATTCATTTTATGTGAGAGCTAGACATCCATGTAATAAAATAATAATTATTATTTTAATGTTCTGGGTAAAACTCTTTTTTACCTGAAGAAGCTCAGCTATTACTTCAGATACAAAGTTTTACAATTAAAATATGAAAAAAAAAAAGAAAGAAAAGAAAAAAGTTTGCAGATCATTACTTACCCAATAATATTTTCCGCAACTTGAGGTTTTCTTTTTCGTTTAATCCTCAATATTCTCCACTCATCCAGCCGCCGTCGAAATCCCGATCTGTACGCTTTAGGTCCCGCCAACGTTAAACAAATACGAATGCACTTTGCAGTGCGATCCTCCTCTGCATGTTAAACAAACTTATTAATATTAATAGGCGATATATGTACCCAAAGGTAGAATCACGTAATATTCAAGCAGTTATGAAATAATCCGAGATTAAATAAATTCATTTTTTTTAAATATTGGACGAAAAGTTTTACTTTTGACATCTGTCAAATGTCAACTATAAGAAAGGATAACAATATTTTCCGATGCTCGAAGCTAAATTGTAAACCATCATGTAAGAAGGAACTTTTCTGTCACAAATAAGAAGCGATGGTTTTTAAAAAGTACGAAAGTTAAGTTTTATTAAACATCCGAGAGATACACATCACACTACAAGTGACAAACACTAATGCACTTTTAAATCCAAGATCGATTCTCCAAAACACAAATTAGCTAAATGCTGCCAGAAACAAGTTTATAATATTTAGTTTCTATATTCAACATTACATTTAAATTAAACAAAGAAAACAAATAATTAAACTTTTAAAATCATTAAATATGTATATCATAAGAAATTTTTATTCCCAAAGAACAACGATTATACTCAAAAAGGTTTTTATTATTGATAATCAGTTTTGATGTTTTCCTCAATAATCCTACATAAACTGTAACTGTGATTACTTTATTTTGTAAACAAAATGACATGAAATTGAGTTGAAAATGCAATCAGTGTTAGAGCGTAACTACATATGATTAAATAATTTAAATTTCAAATTTCTAAATTATTATTAAGCTATTCAACATGAAAATAACATTCTTTATAAAATTAAGAATTTAAAAAACATCCAGTTTTCATAACTTGCTTAAATATATTCAAAAATATGAGTGAAGAGGCTAAGAAAGCTGAAAGTGAAGCCGTAGAATTTGCCACGCGTGCTATTGAATTTGATCAACAACAAAATTATGACGCAGCATGTTATTATTATCGGGTATTGCTTTTGAATTTATCCCGAGCGTTGTAAATTATTACTGTGTTTGCTCACGTACAAGTATCTTTTGATTTTTTAAATATTCAGTTACGACTAATATGCGAGTAAAAGTTTTTGGTATACAAAAACCATATGTTCCTCGCATACTATGTATATGTTTTTGTAAACGTTGTGTCCAATTTCTGCAGTCCTCCCTGCATTATCACTGTTTTGTAGTTCCTTTTTCACACGAGCGTATCCGAGGTAATATCGGTATATATTACCCCCTGGCATTCCGGTATCTAAAAAAAGATTTTAAAACAAAAAACAACTCTCATGCAGTATGTATCACTCCTTGAAAAAAAGGAAAAAAAAATTGCTGGATACCCTACTACTTTTTCACACTAAAAAAACAAGATATCCTTTACAAGCTATGAAGTATTGATTTTCTATGTCTTTTCTTCCTAGCTATGCAAATAGAATCTTTCATCATTTTCTTCAACTATGTAGAATTAATTTGTAAGAACAAGGTCAAGTGGTAAATAATATGGTAACTAATCCCAGGTAAAATAGAGTGCAAGTTTTGTGTGGGATATATAGTGTATTAGTAAATCTTTCTATTTCAAAAGTTACATGCAACAAACATAGGAGGGACTCTTTAACATGAGTAACACTTCAAATGACATTCATCTTTAATGACTAGGAGAAATATCTTTGCTCAGTAATGAATTAATTATTTGCAGGGCACCCAAATGGTCCTCTTTTCCCTCCGAAGTCCGTTTTTTAGTTTCAAGTCCGTTTTGGTCGGTTTTTTAACGTTTTGGTCCGTTTAGTCCTCTTTTGAATGATTTAAAAATTAGTTTTAGAAAGTTTTTTGATTACATTAAACGACGATGCGCGTTAAGTCCCGATATTTTACGCATTTGGTCCGTTTTTTGGGCTTTCAAAGGTCAATCGCGATTTTTTTACGCATTTCGAAATCCAGTTGTATCGGCTTCTGTAAAACTTCCTAATTCTCGTTTACTATCGGATTTATTCCTTTGGCCATCAGTAACTTTGAACATTTCATTATTTTTAATCTTTCTTAAGTTGCAGCTTCTGTAGTAAAGGACCTGCATGGGCGTCATTTTGCAACGCCCGTTCGAAATTTCGCCCGAAAAATTGTATTAAAACTAATTTTAAAAAAATATTTTTAGCCTTTAAATGTTAATTTAGTATCATAGCAGTGGCATATAACTATTAAATATTACAGCCTTATTGATAACCTAAGTTAAAAAAAAATTGCCAAAAACATCTGCCCCCTTTTTGCAGGTAATTTAATGTGTTTTTTATATCATCTTTAGCATTATTTATTCCCCACCTTCCAAGTACTCATTATATATTGTTACAAAATAAATGAATAACATTTCTTTCCATTTTTATTCAATGTATAATTAAAAAAACGTAAAAAATTTAGCAATTATTTTTCAAATACATTAAAACAATCATTAAATCTAATGATTTTAACTGCCTCTTCTTGATCTTGGAATTTCATTTGTCAAGTACTTCAAAATTAGGCTGTCTGATTGCCAAAAACTTGTATAGACTGCAAAATACACCATCAATTAATTTTTGAATCTGAGAGGCGTCCCCCCCCCCCCTCCACCAAAAAAAGAGGGTTTGAAATTGTTATTTTTAAAGTAAATAAGTCAGTTTCATTTTTGAAATCAATCTTAATAAAAATATATGGCCTAATAAAGGATTACGTATTGATTTGCATCGTTCATCTTTCGTGCTCTTGATATGTTTCTGTTAGCAACCCCTTTTCACACTTCAATAGAGTTATCATTCACTGATTCATTTCACCAAATTTCAGAAAAATACAGATACCATTATACATTTTTAAATGTTGGCAGATATAAAAGTTACTTCAATTTTTATGCAACTTTTTTGGGTGGAGTTTTAATTTTTGTAGCAAATTTCCAATTGAAAGAAATATTGAAAAGGGGAGAGGAAATACTTTTTACTGGTTACCACTTTTTTTTTCATCTTTTTTGAGCCCAGTTTATCAGGCATTTTTGTAGCAAGTCAATTTACAGCTGACAGTAATGTGCAGATAAATAAGTTTTGAGAACATACACATAAATTGGATTGATTTAATTTTTTTCCTGGATTAAATGTTAATGTGTTCATTTCTGCAAAGTGCAAGCCTTGTTTTAAAAATTTCAAAGTAACAATTCCTAAAACCCTGGTGTTAAAAATAAACTTATTAAAGTAAGTTAAGGCTATTGTGAATTTTCTATGATGTTAGTAGGATACTGAATCTATGTATTGAAATGGTCTGGGTGGAGTTGCTGAGTAATAAGGGTAAGAAGTTACATTTGGGGAATGTTTACAGGCCGCCTAATGTTAGTCAGGATCAAGACGAGGAGATGTATAGTGTTATTAGGGACATGTGTGGTAAGGGCTCGGTCATCATGATGGGGGATTTCAATTTCCCGGGCATAGACTGGTATAGTTTTTACACTAGCAATGGTAGGGAAAAAGATTTTCTGAAAGTGATTGGTGTCTGTTTTTTGGATCAAGTTTTTTGTGATGTCGGAAGTTCTGTTCAGGGGTTGTGTATAGGGGAACATATTGGGGATAGTGATCACAATACTATTAGGTTTTGGACCAGCTTCGATGCTCACAAAGGTGAAAATTCCAAATTTGTACCTAACTTCAGGAATGTTGATTATGTTGCACTTAGGCAGGGTTTGTAAGAGGTTTTTTCTTCTGGGTTGGAGAATAGTGAAGCTGATCTTCAGTGGAAAGAGTTTAAGGGGAAATTGGAGAAAACAGTGATGGATTATGTTCCTTTTAGGAAGAAAGGGGATTTCACAAAAATTTGGCCCATGTGGTTCTCTAGGGAGGTGAAAGAAGCTCTCAATTATAAGAGGCCACTTTTCGGCGACTTAAAGAGACTGGGTGCCATGCTGACAGGATTTTGTATTGTGAAGCAAGACGTACTTTCAAGTAGATTTGGTACGGAGTAAGAAAAGGGAATTGGAGCAAAAGCTTGCAGATAACATCGAAAGGAATCCTAAGAAATTTTTTGCTTATGCTAATTCAGGGAAAGCTCGTAATACTCAGGTAGGCCCACTAGTGGATGAGAACGGGAACTTGATTCAAAATGAGGGGGATATTGCTAATATTCTAAATAATTTTTTTCCCAGTGTATTTAACAGAAACTGTATCTCAACAGTTGACATAAGTGAGACGCAAGCTAATACACAGCTTGAGGAGTTTGTATTTTCTAGGGATGATGTGTTGTTTCATTTGAAAAAGATTAAAGCAAATAAGGCTCCAGGACCTGATAATGTTTATCCAAAAATTTTAGTAGAATGCGCAGAGGAATTAGTGGATGTTGTCTTGACTATTTTCATATCTTCATATAACTCGGGGACTGTGCCAGTGGATTGGAAGCTGGCAAACATAACGCCGCTCTTTAAGAAAGGGTCTAAAACTAAGGCAGAAATTATAGGCCTGTGAGTCTTACTTCAGTTCTTTGTAAAATTTTTGAAACTCTGATAAAAATTAAAATAGTGAATTTCCTGGAGGCAAATGGAGTGTTGACTGATTTTCAGTATGGTTTTAGGAAGGGTAGGTCCTGTACAACTAATTTGTTGCATTTCTATGACAAGGTTACAATGGCATTAGCTAATAAAAAGTGCGTAGATGTTGTTTACATTGACTTTCAGAAAGCGTTTGATAAAGTACCGCATGAAGCTCTTCTTAGCAAACTTGCTTATATTGGTATTGGTGGAAAAACTTTAATTTGGGTTAAAAATTGGCTGACTGGGAGGAAACAGAGAGTAGTAGTGAAGGGCAATTATTCTTAGTGGATTGATGTCTTGAGTGGTGTTCCACAAGGTTCAGTTTTAGGGCCTATATTATTTATTATTTTTATTAATGATATTACTCAGAGTATTTCTGGGAACATCAATATTTTTGCTGACCATGTCAAAATCATGGGAATCGTGGACCCGGAGGAACAAGTCAATCAGTTTCAAGAGGATTTAAATCAAATTTCTAGGTGGGCAATTAAGTGGGGTATGTCTTTTAATATTGGGAAATGTCAAGTGCTTCATTTTGGTCATGGGAATAAGTATGCAACCTATTATTTACAAGGTTCCGTCATTAGGAAAGGAGAAGCAGTTGTTGATCTAGGAGTATTGATTAGTCTCGACTTCAAGTCCAGCCAGCAGTGTAGCATAGTAACTAACAAAGCTAACAGGATGCTTGGGTTTATCAATAAGGCTATTTTGAACAGGTCTGAGGAAGTTGTATTGCCACTTTCCTGAAGTTTGGTAAGACCTCATTTGGAATATGCTGTTCAGTTTTGGTCTGCGTACCTAAAAAAGGATATTACCTTATTGGAAAGGGTTCAAAGGAGGGCTACTAGATTGGTAAGTGGTCTTTCAGGCGAAGATTATGAGGTTAAGCTTAAAAGGCTCAATATGTATAGTCTTGAGCAAAGGAGAGTTAGAGGGGACATGAATCAGTTGTTTAAATTCATTAAAATGGGAAATGTTGATGGACTACAGCTATGTGCTGAAAGTAGAACCAGAGGTCATTGTTTTAAGCATTTCAAATCTCAGGCTAATATTGAAATTAGGAAAAATTACTACTTCAATAGGAATAGTTTACCAGAATTACTACTTCAATTGGAATAGTTTACTACTTCAATTGGAATAGTTTACCAGAAGCGACTGTTAATTGCAGCGGGGTAAAAACGTTTAAGAAATCTCTTGATGTTCATTGGGGACTGCTAAATTGACTAGGACCAGCCTACCTGGGCCCTGAGCCTGTTGCTGGTCGTCACTTTTGTATTTGTATTTGAAATCGTAATCTGTGTAACTAATTTTTTAGTGACGTAGCGTAGATATTGATCTAAAATGCTTACTCTAGTAATTGAATGAAAATAATTTTTATTACAAATGCTCTTTCTTAAGTCCTCTTTTTTAAGCATAAATGGTCCTCCAAAGTCCTCTCTTAACAATAATTGGTCCTCTTTTACCCTTTTCTTTGGCTAGAGTATGTTGGGAGCCCTGTATTTGTTATATCAAAATAAGTAACGACTTTTACTAAGATGTGAGTTTTCAAAGTTTTGAGAATTTTTGATCATGCATTTCAGCAAATGATAGTGTTTTTTTTTTTGGTGATACTCATAACTTTTTAGTTTTGTATGCTTACTCTCTGACAATAGAGGAAGTGCTCACCAAAGTCGGACCCCAATTCGTTTTCTTCCTACTACTTTGTTAATATTTAACAGGAAATTGCTTTTTCAAAGGTAAATTATGCTTCATTTAGTTGTTCAAGAATCCTATAACCGTAAGCTTCATGTAAAAATATTTGGTAATGACATTTTTGAATTTGCCTAGATGACTAGTTTTTCAGGTGGCGACTAGTTCGCAAATGAAAAGCTGGCTCCTAAAAATTTTCCCTGGCTCCTAAGATTTTCGCGTTTTTGTCGGACTCTGGCAATAATTCTTACCCGTTTGGAAGTAAAGTGATGAGGCTTCAAAGTCGCATTTCAAAAATTTTGTAGAACACAGGAACAAACTTTCAAACACTACTCACAAATGTATGACTCAAACTAAGCAATGGCGATGCCACAGGCTATTGACTAGGAAGTAAACTAGTTAAAACATCTATCGATAGTATGCACACGTCTTTGAAAAAATTGGCCGGGGGTCTTTTTTAGGGGGTGGGGTCCGACATTGGTGAATTTCCTCTACAGTTGTGTTTAAATGACAAAGGAAAAGTGGCTAGTGAATTTGCAGCGAACTAGCTGCTAGTTCGTTTATGCATTCATGTGGCAGTTATAATCTAATTTTTGAATTCTGATGAAAAAAATTGAATTTTACTGTTGCCAGTTTTTGATTGGCAACAGTATACGAAAAGAGTACCGTTGACAATCAATAATTAGAATTATAGGTTCAAATTGCAAATATTTTATCATCTTACACTTTAGATGCATTTATTTTGTATGTAAAGGAATTGTTTGACTTGATTAAAGCTAGATGAAACAATACAGCTTTAAAATAATAAAATTATGAATACTTTTTTTATAAAACTTAGAATAATTGTTGTAATATACTTCAGTATTTAAAGAAAGGTGAAGGGAGCATGCTTAGCAAAAAAAAGATGCTTGGAAAAAAGACAATCAAGGATGTCAAAAGTGAGTCATTTTCTACTTAACCCAGCAAGAAAGTAGGTACTAATGAGGGGGATTAAATAACAAGGGCTTAGCTTTTTGAGCATCATGTCCAAAATTGTTTTCATAGCATCATTTGCTAGTAAGCAGTTTTATAGTAGCATTTTAAGAGTGGAATTGTGGGATTATCAAATACATTTCTGAGAATTCTTCCTTTAAAGTAGTATGGATGGAAGATTTCCAAGCACAGAAGATTCAAAAAACTTCTGAAACCTGTGTGATTTTGTCTATTTTGACTTGGTGGGATAAGTTATCAATATTATTACAAAAAAAACCTTGATTTTTTTTGGGGGGGGGGGGAGGAGTTGCTATAGATATTTTAATCAATGGTTGATTAAATATCTTTTTAGTAAATTTTTTTTTAGATTGTTACTTTTCCTGCAGGGGAAAAAAAAGATCCTCTTCACATACAGAGGCTCCCCTCTGCTTAAAAGAAATAACTTTATCCTCTGATATAGTAATTTGTTGACATTTGCTTTAATTGTTCATTTCTATAACTTTATATAAGTCTCCTTATCTTGAATTTTCTTTTGTCCTGTGAATTTTGAAATAGATTTGACAGAAGTATTATTGTTATTGCTGTTACATTATTTTGGTTTGATGTTCATCCAAAGTTAATTTACTATTAATCTTAATGGCATTAAAAAGACATGTGAAACTTTTATAGGTTGCTGCCCAAGCTTTGAATAGTGCTTATTTATTAGGATCACAGATTGCTGGCATACTTGATAAAGCAAATGAATATGTCCAAAGAGCTGAAGATATTCAAAAGCTAAGTATGTATTAATTTCTTTCATTTCTCAGAAACTACTTTAATTCTTTATTTTGCACAAAACAAAGTTCAAGCAAAATATTGAAATTGTTAACTAAAAATTTCTTAATTTCATTTTTCATAATGTGAGCCAGAATGTTTCCGAAAAATGTTTGAACTTTTATTCTCTTTACAATTTTGGGCCTGTAAAAATGCATCATTTATCAGGTAAAAAGAGTACTGTGTGAAACAAAAGTAAAGTAATTGTTTTAATATCAAAATAAAATGAATTTGAAAATGCTCTTAATTAATTTTTATTATGAAATATATATACAGTATTAGTGAGGAAAAGTTCTTAATTTAGAGTTTGTATTATTGAAACAGATTTTGTGCTGCATATAAGCATTATTCCTTGATTAAAATCAAGTGATTAAAAAAAATCATTGAAATCATTTTAAAAAAAATTCATTTTGCCTTTTTATAAAGTTGTTCTAAACATAAACTATGTTGCATTTACTACCTCTGTTTCCATTATAAAAGCTTCAAAGGTCCCTTTTTCTGAGTGTGTGTGTGTGTGTGTGTAACATATAAAAGTGCACTCAGTAAAAAATTAAGAGCTCATATAACATGATACAAAACGGTTTGAGATTTCACCTTTTAAATGCTTAAAAAAAGAAAAGAATAGAATAAAATCATGTTAAATTTGTTTGTTTTTTTTCTGTACTTGGGAGTGTACCTAAGGGTATTCTTGGTAAGGTTAAATTTGATTTGAATCATGCATTTTTATTAAATTTTTTTATTTATATCAGTGTTTTCCAACCGGTGGTTTGCGAACCCCCAGGGGTTCACATGGTGTAGAAAAGGGGTTCGCAAAAATAATATTGCAACGGGGGAATTTGTAATTGCTGACACAAAAAAAGAAAAAAAATTATAAATTTACATATGGCTTAGGACGGAGTCCAAAAATGATTCTTTTAAATAAATTGTTTTCCCAATAATGCGTAAAAATTGTGGACTGGCATGGGAAACATACATACGAAATTCTAACTGAAATTATTCCTACTGTTGCCTAATTTCAAAAATTTGAATCTCTAAGTGGTATCGAAAGATGATCATTGATTTATTTTCAATTTTGAATGTATGTATCCTTTACCATTTCCCACTTTTCCCCTGCTTTTAGTGGAAATATGAAAATTTACTAAAATTGTAAAATTTTGCACTCTTTGCCAATAATTTCTTATATACAGACTTCAAAGTGGAACCAGAAGATAGTTGTTCATTAATTTTAAATTTTGTACTCACATTTATTCCAACTTCTCTGCATTATCCCTATGAGAAATTTGAAAGTATGTAAATTAATTTTGCTGTAAATTTCCATTACTCTTGCGAGTTTCATATATTTCACCCTGAAACTGGAACCGGAAGATATTTATTAATCAATTCAACGTTTTGTACGCATAATTCTCTTGCCATTCCACAACTTCATTGCATTATCAGGCAAATAATTTTTAAAGATTTTTTTTTTTTTGAATACATATCTTCACCTACCCTATTAATAATTTTAATTGAGCAAATAAGTTAAGAAAGTAATAATTAAAAAAAGTATTTATTTTCTTGTACCTAGCAGTATTTTAGTTTTTATTTAAAGTTAGATGTTTTATATTTCTTGTTAGGAACAATTTTTCAATATGGAAAACAATGTGTTGCTTTTGTTACCCGCTACTAACGACGACAGATGGGAGTTCGCCCTTTTCTTTCGGATCTTAGAAGGGGTTGGTAGGGAACAAAAGATTGGGTACCACTCATTTATATTGTTAAAAAATAGCTATTGCCATGAAAATAGCTTAAAATATGTTTAACATGCAATATAATTTTCTATAAATGTAGCCTAATAAATATCCAAAACGTTTAAAGTCTGCTTAAAAAATCCAATTTAACCCTTTGATGCTATGAACTAGTTCAGCTCACAATCGAATCGTGTTTCATAATGTACGCAAACGAGTTCCGCTCGCAAGACTTCGACTGAAATGGTTAGAAACGAGCCCTACTCGTGTAGTGAAATCTTTCCCCAATGCACGCTGACGAGCTGAGCTCGTCCGCCATTATTATTCTGCATCTGATATTTATAATTATTATTTTTATAATTAATTATAATCATTTTTAATTTACTATTTAATAATTACCATTTATTAATTATTTTAAAGAATGCAAAACCTGTTTTTCATGTACTACAAATACTTCAAGAAATTTTTAAAAACCTGTGACGCAAGCTATCTACAGCATCGCCAAAGAAGGGTAACATTTTCAGAAGAACAGCGGGGAAAACAGCTGCTACTTTCAACTACTGTTTACTTGTAATATTGCACGAATCAGTTAAACGAAAACTGCTCCTTTCCATAACGGTCAAAAGGTTAAATAGAAAAAAATCTCAAACTCTGCAAATAAGTCAAATGATTAAAAATTGGTTACCTAAATTGACCTACAGACCGTTTAACAGGAATTATTATTTAGTTGGGTACAATGAAATGGTGAAAGAATGGTACCCTGAAATTATATGCTGTAAATATTGCTTGTAAAACATATAAACGTTTAAACCTCATTTTGTTGTATCTTGGGGGAGGGGGGGGGAGGAATGGGATTCATGTATTAAACCAAAAGGGTTCAAAAACTTTTTGTAATGAAATGCCACAATAAATTTCTCAGTTGGGGGAAAAAGAGATGCATAAACTGACTCTTAATGGTATTGTTTTGAATTTATTAATAAATATACTAAAAACTACTGCAAATATAGCTTTATATCGTACAAATCCAATAATAACATTTAATGGGTTGCAATAACTCTGAGTAAGTTAAAAGTAATGACAATGAATAGGCACAGCAAGGATCCCAAGGACATAGGCATTCTTGTAGACATGGGATCCCTTAAATTTAAAACAGTACTAATGAAATGTTTTCATTGTACATGAGACAGGATACTCAGGGGTCGGCGCGAGTCACTTTTTTCACTAAAAGTCACTTTTTATTGTATTGGTCACTTTTAGTCACTTTTTTAACAATTGGTCACTATTTTCACTTTTTAAAAAAAATTGGTCACTATTTTCCCCGTTTTGCCCTTTCTCTGGCAGAGCAACCGAAATAAGTTACTTTGTCTGTCTATGAGTTACGAAAACATTGCAATTTTGCATAAAAAGACGCGTGTCAGGGTTGAATCTTCCGCGTATCCGCCGTTTTTGGTCCTGTAAGTCCACTATTTTTGGTCGTATTTTGAAATTCTTCATGGCGCGGGCCCCGAGTGTGCCGAAGTTAAGGTTTGATATTGCAGTAGTGCAACCAGAAGGGGAGGCCTAGAGGGCCTGTGACCCCCCCCCCCATCTAGAATGATGATTTGAATTGTTTTTAATTTTATTTTTTACTTGAGAAGAGCAAATCCTGAGAAAATAAAGCTATATTTAAATTTGAAAAGAAAAGAAAAAAATCAGACTAAAAATTTTTAGCAGTTACAGATTATATCACTCAGAAAATTATCTTCTCTTTTCTTTCATCCCCCCTCCCCCCTCCTGAACTGTCACAATCACAAAAGCTCAATCAGGGATTTCTCAACGAAAAGACAATACGCATCATGAGAAAATACAGTTATATTTTTATCAAGAAGTCAGTAAATAATGATGGAGGGGAGGAGGAATCTAAATTCTTAAAAAAATCTTAAGACCTGAAAAATTCTTAGCAGTGGCAGATTATATATATTGCTCAGAAAATTACATTATGACCTTTTATTTCCCTCCCCCCTACAAAAAGGAATTGCACAAAGTTCAGGTGGGAAAAGAAATTGTGCATCCCCCATAAAGAATTTTTCTGATTGTGCCACTCATACTGTCACTATGTATGACAGTGATACTGTGTAACTATCACAACTAAAATTATAAAATCAGGAAATTTTTTGAGCTCAAAATGTGAATTGTCAGGGATTTTTTTTTTTTTTCTTGAATTTGTTACTACCATGAAATTACAAAAACAGTATCGACAAATCAAACGGTTTGTTTCCTACAATGATACAGATGATGAACACAGTATTTTCAGTGTGAATAATTTTGATGAAATATCAAATTTAGATTTATTTCAAGTGAAATTTTCTAATCCTTGAACAAGTATAAAAAATAGGAAAAAGGTATCATTTGCAAAATAAATTTTATTCAATATTGAACATAAATTAAAATTTGCAATTTCTGCTGATTTGAATAAATATTTATTCATTTATATTTTTTAATAAGTAACAATTTGAGAAAGAAATTAATTAAAAAAAAGTAACTTTTTCTCTCTCACTCTTAGCCATTTATGGGTATTGGAAAAAGTATTTATGAACATAGTTACAGGTATAAAAATTCTTATTTTTGAATAGGCTATGAATTTTTTTTTTTTTTTTTAATTTGGGTAAAAGCTTTATTTATTCAAGTTTAGTTTTCAAAAGATGTCGAAACTGCTCTTTTTCAAGTCATATTTAGTTAAAAACACACACACACACACATACACACGCACACACAAGTTTACATTTTAATGGTCACTATTTTGATCACTTTTTTAAAGCTGTGGTCACTTTTTTCACTATTTTGAAGGCTCCAAAGTGCACCTAGCCCTGGATACTGCATTTGATAAAAATGCATTATCCTATCTTATGCAGAAACAATATATATATTTTTTTTTTTGCTTTTTTTAGAGGGGGGGGGGGGGGGGGGGAGAGCATTATCTTTCGAGCGAAATTTATGCATCCTATGGTAATACATTGATCATTATGGTGTGTGGGAACTTCGATTTTTTTTTATATCTTACTTTTTGTTTCTGGGCATTTGATACAATACAGTGCACCAGCGCTAACACTAAATGTCATAATATAGATACAAGAATTTGAGTCAGTGCTGTGAGTATATAAAATGTCAGTGAAATTTGTAAATGATTAGTGGTACCTTAAAAAACTTATGAAGGTCACATGCAGTCGTAAAGCAGTAGATCCCCTCACTGTACAAACTACTACGTATGTGAAATAATTTTCTACATACATGAACTAGCCTTTTAAGTAGTGCGAGAAAAGGGACAATTTTAAAAATAAGTTTCTTTTCAAGTGATAATTTTCACCAAAAGAAATTTTAACTTCTGCTTATTGTATCAATTTTAGAAGTTCAACTTTCTCAGAAGGTTCCTGTAAAAAATGAACAAAAACTAGAATTGGAAAGAGCTGAATTTTTATTGAGACAAGGGTTGGAAGATGATGAAGCAGGAAATGTTGAAGGTGCTGTTGAGCTTTATCTACAGGCTGCTGAGCTATGTTTGAAATCAGTATGTATATCTTCTTATTATTATTTGCACATTTTGGTGCAAATAATTACATTATTTATCATTGCGACAAATTATTTTGCAAATAAATACTGTCTGCTGCAACCTGTTGTTTACATTTTATATGTACTTGTACTTTTTTTAATCTATAGCCATAGCAATTTTTTATAGATCTGTATCACTAGTAAATTTACAGAGAACAGTTAGAATCCCTGTGTGTTAAAACTACTTTATTTTTAAATTGTGAAATAAAAAATGTCTGTTTCATTTATTTAATTAAAATGCAATCAAAACTTATGATAATAAAGCATGATATATATGTGAAAAATACAAGTTAAGCATTCAAATAGTAACAAAACCAGAAAGCAAGCAAACAAAAATCATAAGCCTTCCAGCAGAGATGCTTTATCATGATTTATGAATCTGAATAAAAACAGCCTAAATATCATTATTTTTAATTTTTTTCGCTTCTCGTTCGAAACTTTCTAGTGATTATAAGAGCTAAAAATTTTATGGATGGATTAATAGTATAATTATGTTCCAGGCTTGTAGGGCCATAGTTCAGGTAAGATGTTTTTGGCTGACATTTCCCTTGATACGTCTCTGGCGTAGATATATGAGACATGCCAGGTGAAACTTCAGCTAAAATCTTTTTGGATGAACCAGAGTTGAGGAGTATACAAAGTAATTACATTAATTCTAGCGATTTTGTAAATTTTATCTACTAAATGAAAAGCTCTAAATGGCTTTTATTTAGTAGATAAAATTTACAAAATCTATACCATTTAAGAAATGTTACCAAATGAATGTACACCATTGTTACCAAAAAAATGTATACCATTTTATTTCTTTATATGTGCTACATAGATATTGCAGTATTTTGCTTCATGTCTTAGTAGAAAGGATGTCATTTTTTTTTCTAAAGCACTTTTTGGATTTGAAATCTTTGCTTAAACCTCTAGAGAACAAGTTATGGAAAGTATATTTATGCTAATTAACATCTGACATTATAGATAACTTTTTTTAGGAGCAAACTTTTCTGTTTGCGTAATAAAGTGCTCTAAATGAACCAGAAAATGTATTAAAAAAGAATAGTGGATAGAGGTAGTGGAAAGGTGGTTATCAACATTTAGTATACCCCATCAATAAAAAAAAATAATAATAAATAAACAAAAAAGAGAAAAAAAGATGACAATAAAATTCAAAAAATTGACAACCTCTGGCTTAGAAATTTTTTACTTATTTTCCACATTCATTCTTTCATTATTAAATTTCTGCTTTTGAATATTCTTCTAACTTCTATATTTTTGATTTCTTGGATAGAGAAAATTAACCCAAGATAGTAGTTTGAAAGAAAAGTTATCAAGCTTAGCGGAGAATGCTCTTGATAGGTGAGATAACTATTTATTTTTTAAATATTATTTAGGTAAACCTCATCAGAAACATGTAGACCGCATTATATGAAAATTAATTTAAAATGGTTGACCTCACTTGTGTAAGCAAATGCTTACACAAGTCTACAGGTCACGAAAATGTCCTGTAGCAGACAGATATTTTAACATCCAGAATCTAATCCGGCCACTGCTCGAAACATCCAGTTGTCCGGCATTTGATTTTTAAAATTTAATAAACATGGTTTTTGAGAATTTATTTAAATTACAGCATATTTTACTACATATTTCAAAGTTATGCAATGTTTAAAAATATGTGTAGAATTTACGGGTTCTATGAGGGAAAGAGAAGCTATAAAAATACTTGCTTTTGTCCTGAGGGATTATCCCTCTTTCCTCTCAAAAACTCTAGAATTTTTTACTTCAAGGAATGTCCCCCTCTTCCCCTTCTTATTCTAATTATCATAGTATTGTTTCTCTAAAGAACATTTGCTGGATTGCAACTGCATTCTGTAATTTACTATGATGACAACATGATTTTCGAAGTTGTAAAACTCAGTCAAGCCAGTGTCTGACTCTTATGTAGATTCCAGAATGCAAATTAATGAGTTACAAAATATTTGATCTAATTTGCATATGTTTAAGAGACTCCATTTGGGAATCTTAATCTTGTAGTTACCATTGAAGACTATCTTGTTACTATGATAGAATTTGCTCTTTTCCAAGAGAAATATGTTCATAAAATGAGGAGAATGATACTAAAGGGGAAAGAAATTGCTTGAAGCCAAACAAAAGTAAAATCTAAACTAGTTTTTACAAATTTAAACAAATTCTGAAATTTTTGTTCTTGTAGTAAAAACCAGTTTTCCTCAAATAAGTTTATTTGTCTTATGTTTCCAAAAGTATGAAACCGAAACAATAAGCAGGGGCTACAATTCAAATCAAAATAACTGAAATCATCATTCAGTGTAGGAAGACTCACCTCCAAAACTTTATATATGGAGGTGATTTCAATTTTTTGGAAGGAAAAAAAACAGCAATATTATTTTACTATCTGCATACACTTAGCACCCAAAAAGTTCTTTTTTACTTTCTATTTAGTTATTATTTTTTAAGACCTTTAAAATGGTGACAAAAGTTGTGCAGTTATAAAATACTGTACTTAAGTTTCAAAAATTGTAAATTTTAAATTCTTATTTTGCACATAGTTGTGAACTCTTTATCTAAAATTTTTCTTAATAGAGCTGAAGTTTTAAAACAAAGAAATGGTTCTCGAAGTGAATCCAAAGTTGCTCCAGAATCTCCAAAATCCCCTACACTGCCCAGTTTGTCCAACTTACATGTTTCTGATGTGCCGAACCAAAGACAACAATTAGTTCACCAGAGACCTAGCTCTCCTAAACCTCTTCAGACAACAGGAAAAGGAAATTATACAAAAGAAGAGATATCTGTTTTGAGGTAGAGTATTAAAATTAATCCTTTTCTAATATTAATATTTATTAAGCAAAAAAAGATGCTAAATTTGTCATTATATATATATAAACAAAATGATTAACTCAGCTTTCAACTTTTTGTTAAATTAAATGTAAAATTTATTACTTTTTTCTGTTATGTAACACTATTATTTCTCTCATAATGATATTGTATCTGAAGCACAATACTTGCATACATAAAAGTTATATCATTTAATTTTTGTGAGGGCATTTATTTTCAGTTCTTTATTTCTGCTTTCATTTCAGAATTTCTGGTAAGATTTATTTTTATTAAATGGTTGAAAATTACTATACAGGACTTTGTGTCGAAAGATCATTGCATTTTTGCTCATTGTATAAAGGAATGAAGCAAAGCAATAAAAATTTGTTTTGACAAACCAGTTAAAATGTTATTCAAAATCATTGGATATTTATTTTGTTATCCCAATATTTTATATACAATATATACATAATGAAGGGAATGTACATCCATAATTTGCAGTATTTGGAAGTATTGTAATTCCTTTTACATTACATTGATGGGATACCAACTATGTGGACTGCTTTTTTCATTTCTCATCAATGTCTAAAACAAATAATTTTAAATAACATAAAAATTTGTTATGATTTTTTCTAATATGATGAAATTTTCTGCCAACTAATGAAATTGATTCTACCATATTATGAGAAAATCATGGTTACTTGTGAAATAGAATGCATTTTATTTTCTGTTGTATTTTCTTTAAAACTTTTCTTAATGAATATCTCACATGAGTAAACCTCTTTTTTTTTTTGTAAACGCTTCGCTATTACAGCTTTAAATAAATGATGTGTAACAAAGGCCTAACGGCACAACCAGAATTTTCCCCTGGTGGATGGTGGTATGGGACATCCTCACATGGATAATTATTACCATGCTAAAGAATTGCTTAAAAACAAGAGTTCTGGGGCTTGATCCCCAAAACACACCCTGTTTGTACACCTGTGAAGGCCTTTTTTCTTTAGAAACCCCTCAGTCATTCCAACAGGGTGCCTTTTTAGATATCTTTGTTAGAACAACCTTTTCTGTTTCTTGAATGTCCATTAAAAAAGTTTTTATTGTATTGTAAAAAATAATTCATGTTTCAACAATTTGGTATGTGTACTTATTGGTTTTTGATGTAGTGAATTATATTTCTTTAATCATTGTTAAAAACTAGGGTGACGTCCGTAATTAATGGAAGAGAATATGTGCCCTTTATGCCTATTGATTTAAAGGAACGATTTGCATATCCATTGCCGTATAGCGACAAAGATGGAAAACTTGCCTTGAGTCCTAAGCAGAAAACAGACTTTACCAGGTGGGTTCGACCCGAGGATATAGCTTCTAGACCAGTCTTGATTGAAGTGATTGATTGTTTCAGCATTAAACAGGTACCATAATTTCAATATTGTATAATTTTACCTGGAATTTCCCTAAAATTTTCTCACAAATAAGTTTTTTTTTCTCCATAAAGCTCTTTTTTGTTTAAGAAATGTATTAAACTGTTCACTTTTTGCTGTATTCTCAAGCAAACAATACATGTAAGTACAGTACTGCATTTGCTGCTCTCTGCACTCTTTTTTTTTGCGCACTGTACTTGTATTTTGCTGCACTGTACTTGTTATTTGCTCACAAATAAGTTTTTTCCCCCATAAAGTTCTCCTTTGTTTAAGAAGGGTATTGAACTGTTCACTCTTTGCTGTATTCTCAAGCAAAATACATACAAGTACATTTTCTGAAGAAACACTCGTACTTTATTTTTGTTTAACTCCATCCCGATAACTCGGCATTATTGCAAACTCGGCCAACCTTTGGTTGACATTAGGCCGAATTTACAGACTCTAGCATATGTACATTATATTTACATATGTAAACGATGTGTAATGTGTGTATATATATATGTATATATATACAGAGGCTAAAACTTGAGCGGAATTCCCGCACAAATTTCTAAGATCCGATCCGAAAATAGACCGCACGGGAAACTTCCGTTGCTAACAATTTGAAGAATTTGGATGAAAATACAAAAATTTGCATTTTTTTCACTTGTAAGTAAAGTTTATGATATTATTATTAATGGATGCATTTTTCCCTGGATGTGAATTATGAGTAGATATTGTCCCCGAGGATCAATTACATGTATCTTTAAAATGAAGAAAATTATTTTGATAAGAACAGAATTTTGTTTCTTCTACTTTTTTCTTTTTCTTATTCAGTACCTATGAAATGAAACATAATGATTTTACATCTTTAACTGGAGTCGTAATATTCTCTTTCAAACTATTTATTATTCATTGTAATTTCATATATGTATTACAATGTATTATTTTGGTTATGTGGATAGCATGTTACTTAAAATATTTTTATAATTTGTGTCTGTTAGGGAAAAATCCCAAAAGAGGAGAGTGGACCTCGAACCTTAAGTGTCTTGGAATTTATGAAAACATGAGGAAGCATTTTAAATTCACAAATAAATTTATTTAACATTTTAACAAGGAACAATTGTAGAATAAACTTAATAAACATTAAACATAAAATATCCCTGTCTGTACAGAACAGTAAAAATATACCAAACAGAGAGTCCTCAAATGCAAGCACTGGGATCGACGATTTGAAATAAACATCAATTCAAAATTCTGTTGGTATAACAACAAACACAAGCAGGTTGCACGCCTTCATAATAACAGGTTGACTGCAAAACTCATCTAGCAGAGGCTGGGACGACTGGGTCAATATTCCACAACAACGAACCATTATACTATGCTTAAAGTTGTTCACCAGACCATACATTCATGGCTCGTTGAAGCCGGAACAGGGAGGGTGCCTGAAACGCTGGGAGGCTGGAAGCAAGAGAGATATCGAACCACATCTTCTCATGGCTTATATACCTCCTGCAGGCACTCCTTCGTCATTAGCTTGATTTGCATATCTAACTTCAAAAATCAGGAACCAGTTCCTTCAAAAAATGCAGTTCCCAGTGAGTGGCAACACTCAAGTTGCATTGACGTAATCGAACTGTCTTTAACTGTCACCTAATTTAACTGTGTAGCTGCTTTAACTGTTCAACTACAGGGTTAGAACAATAAAACTTGTTTACATTTCAACCACATGTTCATGGGAACGTTTCCTATCAAGAGTGAGAATGCCTGACTTAGGGTTTTTAAATAAGATTCCACCCGAGCACTAGAGATAATTTCCCCCTACATGTAAGCAAGTAAACATTATTTCTGCATAGGAGCATCAAGAACAATTAATAACAATAAAAATAGGCATATTTTGCCAACAGTGTTATTTTTAAAAATCAAAACAAATAGTAAAAATTTTGGTGGTTTGAAGCCCCTTCCCCCCACTTTTGTACATTTTTATTGAAAAAAGTTGCACTTTATCATAAAGTATTAAAAAGCTTTCATATCGTATTCAATGCTATTACTGATAATTCCATTTTCTAAATTTTGGCAGACCATAGTTTCTGATTGCTCTTTCATTGCTTCATTAGCTGTAAGTGCTTTGTATGAAAAAAGGTTTAAGAAGAAAGTTATCACAAAGTAAGTAAACTTCACTTTTATTTATGTATTCATTGCATTTCCTTTTTTTCTTAAAGTTAGGAAAGATTTTCTCTCTCACACTCTCTCGAATACACTACTGGTTATGGACTATTTTTTGATGAACGTATAAGCTTTTCATAAATGAAACCAGATTCAACATGAAGTATCATAAAAACATGCATGAGGACTAAAGCACTTTCAATGTGTAATTAGAATTTGTTCAACATATTGCTTGTTGTAATCATAGTATTTTTAGGAGATTTACCAGGAAACTTAAAACATACTTGTCTTGGAAAATCTGATCTTTTTTTTTATTCCACACATTCACACACATACATGTTGTAAATGATGTAAATTCTCAAGGACATTGTTGTAAAGTTATTTCTTACAGTGGATGACAGATTAAGCAAATTGAGATACCACCTTAAATTATGCTAAATATATTTTTTTTAATGTGTAATTGATTTTTGTAATTTTTTTTCATCATACACCCATACAAAAATAAATAAGTAAAAATTTTTGCAGTTATTTGTTTTATATTCTGATAAATTTTTGCTGGTAATATTGAACTATCATGTTAGAAATGTTGTGAACATTTTTATCATTTTTTGCAATGTCTAAATTACACTTACTATTGAATGATTTTATTAGAAATATCTACCCACAAAATAAAGCTGGAGAGCCTGTTTATAATCCTTGTGGAAAATATATGTTTAAAATATATATAAATGGAGTTAGAAGAAAGGTAAGTTTTTCATTTTCCTTATCAAATATTTCTTTCTTAATCTTACAATCCATGATGTCTCCTATCAGGGCAGTAGCACTGCATCATTACATATTTATGTTTTCCCCATAAAATTGGCTTTTGAAGTTTAAGAAATTGTTTATGACTACAATAAACAAATTATCCATTTTTTTTTGTGGGTATCACTGGCTAAATTTCCTTAAATGACATTCATACAATTTGTCACTTTTAAATATCTTGAAGTTCCTCACTTTGACTCTTCTAAATAACTAAAAATGAAGATTGTTTGTAATTTGTTTTTCAATAATGCTGTTTTCATAACTATTTATTTTAATAAAAAATATTGTCCCATTTGTCAAAAATTTGATTGAATCACAGTTTCAAGGCATGATACATTGGGATGTGTTATTCTATTTTAGTTATTCTTGTTTGAATGCCTTGTCATATATGTATGTATATTTTTTCCTTCAAAAGCAATTTATTTTATTTTTGTAAAATGCTGTAGTTTACTAAGATTTTTCTTGTGCATGAATTATAATTAAAAAAAAAAAAAAATTATATTTGAATGAAATTACATTGCCTAATAATTTTGTATATGTATTTCAGGTCATTATTGATGATTACCTACCTGTAGGATCTCATGGTGAACTGTTATGTTCCTATTCTAGCAATCGGAATGAATTTTGGATTTCTCTGTTGGAAAAAGCCTATATGAAGATAATGGGTGGTTATGACTTTCCAGGATCTAATTCAGTAATAACTATACATTACTGTAACAAATTTTCAGAAATGTTTTTTTTAAATTGACTCTGAGGCATGAAAGATTTCAATGAAAATGAAATGTACTTTACAGAAGAAAATGAATGAGGTCTTGCAAAATAATGTTTGTGTATTCAGTGGCTTACGCAGAATTTTTCCAAGGAGTTCCTAATTTTCTGAAACTACTAAAAGAAATTCGAGTATAATAAAGCACTTTTATTTAGGGCTCAAGGGGGGGGGGGTTAAACCCCTAAACCCCCCTTGCGTACGCCACTGTGTGTATCTAAAATATGAATATTTTTCTTTTACATTCAAAAGGGGGGGGTGGTGGTAAAATATTATTCTAAAAGGTTCCCTTATAAGTGGCTGCTTCTGTCATCCATAAATGAACCAAACTGGTATAAATTTCCCAAAACAGTGAAATGTAAACTTCTTAAAAAAAAACACCATAATTAAATTTGCTTCAATAAGAGTTTCAATTTTTTTTATACTGAAAGTAATATGCATTTAAATCCTTCTGCATCTTGAAAATTGACTAACCGTTTGAAGCTACAAACACGTATTAACAAATGGTAACTTAAATATAATTTTTATGCAATGCAACTGTCTTTTTAATACCAGTGAAAGAATAGAGACCATCTTCAGACTTGCTCTGCAACTACAGAAGTTTGCCAGAACACCATTTGTATTGGGTTGTGCGGAGGCTCTTAATGTAAATCTAAGCTGTGGCGTTAACAAAAAAAAAAGCTTGTAAGTCAAATTTCAATTTTGACTGATGCTTTCAAAGAAAAAAACATTTTGTTGCCAATATCCAACTTTAAAGAAATCCATTTTTCATCATAAAAATGTTTAATTTCTCTAAAATGATTCTTTGCACTGTGTAAGCATTCAATTAGTGATCTCAATCTTTTTTCAATAAATTGCTTGAAATTCAACTGCTATGTTTATAATACATTTTAATTGTAAATCCCAAAAGTACCTTAAAAAGTTCTAATTCATAAATGTACTTCCTGTCTGATTGAAAAAAAAAATAGAAGTAACTTTTTAATTAATGTGTCAAGTATTTTTTTACAATGCTATACCGCAAATCCTTTTGTATGATTCCCCCCCCCCCCTTCTTCTTTAATCAGATTTTCAAATTAACATGATTTTGATATAAACTGAATTGTGAGGAGATTTTATGTATGTATGGTAACACATGTAAGGGAAAAATATTAGTAATTAATCTCTTGCTCTTCCTATCTTGAAAATTATTAATTGCACAGTTGACACTTGATTTTACAAACCGAACAAGTAATTTATGAAAACTCACGATTTTACAAACAGTTTATCCTTCCTGAAAACTGTTCTACTGAAAGAACATGTTTTGATTTTGCAAACTCTTCATTTTACGAGCATGTTTCATGGCCCCGGTGATGTTCATCGAACATCAATTGTATTTGCAAATAAATGTGTTCTTCTAAGCATCAACCTACTTTTGCTTGATTAAAAAAGTCATTTTAGCATTGAAATTTTTGGCTATATGTCCATGTCCATTCCTATGCAATTAGATTTTTTTTTCAGTTTATTTTGAAGTGTATTACAATATTTTTACTGCTTTGTATGATTTTGAAATGTAGTTATTTTTGTTGTAGAACATTGATCTACATGCACTCACTGGCTGGATTCCTGAGCGCATATCCATTGACACTTCAGATGCCACATTTGCGAAAGAGAAGATTTTTAGTATGCTTCTAACTAAACATAACAGAGGTGATGTGTTGATAACTGTAGCAACTGGTGTAATGAGTCAAGCTGAAGCTGACAGAACTGGACTTGTACCTACTCATGCTTATGCTTTACTTGATATTAAGGAAGTTTTAGTGAGTAAATGGACTATACACTGACTTTCAGTTGTTTTTCTCGAAATATTACTCTATACCCATTTTTATGGTTGTGTCTTCTTTTTAATATGCATATTTAAACATTCTTCAAAGTTGAAAAGAAGAGTGTTAAAGATATTAAATGAAATAGCTGTTGTTATTTATCTACAACTTAAGCAACTGGCATTTTTTTAAAAGCAGCTTATAATTTTTCTTAAAATAAGTTGATAGTGACGTACACAAACTAAAAGAGAGAAATTCACTTTGTGCATATATTCAAAATGAGTAAGAGTAAACTTAAAAGGAGCAAGTAAGGAGATTTAATCTATTTGCTGGTGCTTTTTAACCTTACTTTTACTAATTTGTAATGCACATATTAAATGCTGTAAAAATTTGAAATTTTACTCATATGGGTAGCTTTTCCAACCTCTGTTCCTTAAAACAGAAAGAAAACATTGAATACAGTAGGAAACAATCTAATGAAATAATGAAAAAAAAAAAATTATAATAATAAAGCAAAATCAAAGATAATGTAGTTTTCAAACCAGTTTTTTAGGGTATCAATAGATGATTTAAGTTATCAACTTTTTTCACTGAGTGATTTCCTTTTTACTTTATCAACTTTTTAAAAATTTATTATTTCCATAATTATTATCTTTGAATGTTGTTTTAAACTTGTCAAAACACGTTAGTGGTCTTTTTATGATTTTTTTTTCATGTTTTGACTATTATCACCATAAAGTTGGACGTAATTTCAATTTCTAGGATGTGGATAGTTCAGGAAATTTGATTCATAAGACAATAAATGGAGATTTCAAAACGAACATTTTAAAAAATAAATGCTGTTTTTTGAAGTTCATTTATCTTTTATCATTCAAAGTTCACTTTTATTATTTATTATTTTTATTATTATTTATGGGTTTTCTGATGTTTTGAGTGTTATCACTATAAAGTTGGACTTTATTTCGATCCCTAGGATTAAGATGGTTCAAGAGATTTGGTCTATAAGACAATAAACTTATATTAATACTTTGAAATCAAACATTTATCTCTGTTGGTGAATAAAACATGTTTTCTGACTATGCTTTGCCATGAATTACTAGTTATAGTTTTGATCTAATATAGTATTTTTAAATCTGGAGCTGAAACTGGTGATTACTGACTAAAGTTTTGCTCATTTAAAGTTTTTTGTCTTGCTTCAGAAAACTTTGGAACTATTGTAATTATCTGTGTATAGCCCACGGGTTATCTACGGAAAAACTCCTTTTTTTACTATCTGCGGGCAATACACGGAATTTAAAAAATATTTATTATTATTAAAAAGAAAATTAAATTGATTGTTAAATTGAAAGAAATAAATAATAGGTTTCGAAACGATGATCCAATTTCACACATCCCTCTTAACTTTTAACAACAAAGGTAAGACATATATAACAACAGCAAAGGTAAGACATATATAGTAAAGGCTTAACATTTTAAATATTTATCAAAAATTTTGAAGTAATTGAATGGTTTAAGAAGAACTTGATTGGCCAGAAAATGTATTTATCCACTTAGGCAAATAAGATTTATCTATTAATATTATTTAGTCATTAGAATCATGTCTGGTAATCCAAACAATTTGAAACAATGGGCTTCTTTGCTTTCACACCAATTAAATCACAATAGGAGTGTAGGACCAGAGCAGAGGTCCCTGTATAAACAAAATGTATAAACAAAATAACCATGTATAAACAAAATATGGTAAAATGTAAAGTTTTTACAATATAATTTTAAATGTGAAGTGTTCTATAACTTAAAATTGTTTCCTTATAAACAGTGTACCTTACAGAGTGATTTGTTCATGTAATTGTTTTTGTTCTGGGTGCGGGTTATACAACGATGCAGGTTACACACCGAACTTGAGTTTTTTAGGATGAATTTTTTTCCTCCTACAACGATGCGGGCTATTTACCGATAATTAAGGTAATAGTGCTTATTTCATGGCCTGTTGAAAAATTTGTATAACTCAATGGTTATAGATATTAGTCTTAGTTGATTAGTATTTTTATTACTGTTTTGTTGATTATCTATAAACATTAGCAAGATAATTGTTAGAATTTCTTTAATTTAGTGCTAATAGTATGATGTTAATTGTATTTTGAAATGAAGAACAGTTCTTGCAGTTTTAATGCTTCTCCAAGTGTAGTTTTTGTCCTCCTTTACATTTATTGTTTTATTTTGCCCATCCATTATTTGAGTATTATGCAAAAGAGTTTTGCCCTGATGAAAATATTCTTTCTTTAAATTAGTCTCTGAAATCATCTACTAAGTGATTTAAGCAATATACTACCCGTAAAATGATCTTTTTTTTTAATGTGCTAATTTTTTTTTAACTTCCTTCACCTTTATCGTTTCATTTTGCCTATTTTTGAGTTATGCAAAATAAAGTAGCATTGAGGAAAATTTTCTTTCCTTAAATTAGTTTCCAAAATCATCTACAAAGTGATTTGAGCAATATGCTTTCAATAGAATGATCTTTTTAATGTGCTAAATTTCTTTGATAGGGTAGAAAGTTATGTCTTTTAAAAAATCCATGGAGCCATTTGAGATGGAAAGGTCGTTACTCCGAGCATGACACAAAGAACTGGACACCACAGTTGAAAGAGGCTCTAAAATATGATCCTCGGAATGCTCAGATGTTTGATAATGGTAATGATAGTTTTTACTTTTGAATGTTTAAATTTTGATTATTTGTTATTTTGTGTTAATTTGAGTTATTTAAAGAATAATTTGAAAAATGTGTTGATAAACCTATTGTAGGAAAATCTATAGAATCAGTATGAGTTAGCAAAATACTATATTATTTATTGTCACCAATAATTTTTTTTTGTCTTCAGAGCAAGACTTACTTTGATGATGTTTCCCCGTCTCTACCCCCCCCCCCCCCCCGTTTTTTGCAACTGCATTACAATTTTAAATTAATATTTTTTCCTGTGGACTCGGTATTAAACGTTTATGGAAGACATGTTATGCTCATGTAAAAGCCGAGTGTAAATTATTTTAAAAAAAATATTGATATAAATGAAGTCAAATGTAAATAAACACTTTTTTTTTGTGAAAGTTTTAAAACGTATCAAAACATTATAGTGCTTTGAAATGTCATTCCCCCCTCCCTTATAGCGGTGGTTAATTCCAAACAAATTATTGCATTTGGATTCTAAACAAATTTTAATTATAAAAGTTTTAAAACAATAACTTTTAATTGTAAAAAAGTAATAGAAGTAAAAATGTAAAAAGATCTCAAATGAGAAAGAGAACTCTTCTTAAAAATTGCCATCTTGAAATCATCCATTCTCAAATTACAGAACAAAAAATTGCACTTTATTAATCTTAAACTCGTTCATTAGATTTTATTTTCATTCCTTTTTAAACATTTATTTCCAACTCTCACACTATTTTTGAAACAATGCATTTTGAAAATAATATGAGACATTTTAGGCATTCAAGAATCTTTTATTTTATAAGTTCAAACAAAATATTCAATTTGAAATGAATGAATTGCATAAAAAAGTGCAAAAAAAAAAAAAAAAAAAATGTAGTAGTTCCTTTGCATAAAAATCAAGGATTCATGTTGAAGTGATGACCAAAATCAATCATGCACATGCCTTACAATTTTACTTTAGCTGATATTATTTTTTTGTTTTCTTGTGATCATTTATTCTTTTTTTATTCAGTTTTATATTAACTATTATTATTATTAGTATTTAAAAAGAAATGGATAAGGGGAAAATCCAATTGAAAAATAGTTGCATAGTCCGAAAATTTTCCACATTTTTTTTTCTAGTTACACGAAAGTGATTTTTAGTACTTTTCATTGTGAAGTAAAAAGAAATTAATGTCTAAAAGATTTTTGTTCCTGTGAAAAAAAAATCGGCATTTCGATATTTTGCAAGGCCTATATCCCATGTTTCTTCTAAGTTAACATTGCCGTCTGATGCCTTAATTCTTTGAACAATCAACATTGATGCATCGGTTGAGCACTATTGTACATTCTTTTTTTTTAAAGAATTTTAAATACCTGTATTTTATTGATTGTACCTCAGTATCTGCATCTTCAGTAGTATTGCACAAGACAGAGTTGCATGTATGGCAGTGGATGATGCTTTCCGTAATATAGTGAATGATTTCATTAGTGTGCATAAAAAGAGTTAACATTATAAAAACAACAGCAGAGGTAAGACATATATAGTAAAGGCTTAACATTTTAAATATTTATCAGAAATTTTGAAGTAATTGAATGGTTTAAGAACTTGATTGGCCAGAAAATGTATTTATCCACTTAGGCAAATAAGATTTATCTATTAATATTATTTAGTCATTAGGATCATGTCTGGTAATCCAAACAATTTGAAACAATGGGCTTCTTCTTCAAAAAAAAAAAAAAAAGAAAGAAAGAAAGAAAAGAAAATACACCCTTTGGGGGATAGTTAAAAAAAAATTACTCTTGTAATGAAAAAACATTTGTGAGAAGATTAAAAGAATGACTTCAACATAGTATTTGAAAATGCTCTTGGATCTCAGATCTACCTGGCTGAACTCTAATCTCTTTCCACAATATACAGTGGAATCCGCTTAATTGGACCCCCGGATAATTAGACCGGCCGCTTATTTGGACCAAACTCCAGAGAACCAAAACATTTCCTATTACATAATCCTAATATTAGTCGCGTATTGGGACAAAAAATTTGCCTAATCAGACCAGAGAAAGGAAAAAAAATATAAAACCTGGGCCTTAAGTTGCTCGCATAGAATATATTTAAAGCGGATCAACAATTCTGGTAACTTTCGATAAAATTCGATGATAATTAGAGGAGAGATGTTTGACAAAATTCCCACTAGAAGGCGGTACTATTAAAGCAAAGGTCAAAGTTCAAGTGAATTCTCATATTCACTCAGCTCAGCAGTCAGCACATATAATAAAATTAAATTATATATTTAAAAAAAATTCTTTTATTGTAAAATAAGTAATTTATATTTTAATGGAAGTTTTAATAGTTGTTTGCTTTTTAAAACTTAATTTTCTGTGAGTGGAATGTTATCAAACTGTATCGATCTGAACACTGTGTTGAACGCATGTAAAAGACTTGTTTGACTTGTGTTTTCACCTAATGACAATCGCATTAAATTGTTTAAATAAATTTTTCCATGAATAAATTTTTTGAAGAGTAAATGTTTTTTGGTTTGTATGTTGGCTACAATTGCGTGCCTCACATAGATCATAAAAACACTTTAATATATAACGTATAAAATGTCTGGTCCTGTTACACATGCTGTAGCACAATGAAGCCAGCCGGTTAATAGGACCAAAAGGATTGCGTCCTGGTTGGCCCGATTAACCAGAATCGACTGTATATGACAAGTTCAATTGCTTACTGTACTTCTAACGTTTTCATGAGCTAGTTCTTAAAGAAGCAATCATTGCTTAAGTCTTTTTTTATAATTCTAATACTGATTTCTTCTAATTAAAAAAATTACTAACTCAGAATTTACACATTTTTTCCTCTGTGGGGTATTAATGTAAGAACAAAATATTCGAAGCATGTTTTTATGCATCACCTACTTTATAAATTAAATTGATGGAATTAGTTTTTGATTACAAATGAGCAAAATTCTTATAATCATTGTACTAGTATTTTATGCTCTTTCTTTTTTCTTCTCGTGTAGGGGTGTTTTGGATTGATTATGATTCTCTGCTACATTTTTACAATGTAATTTATCTTAATTGGAATCCAGAACTTTTCAAGTATACTTATTGTCTTCATCAGTAAGTTATTAGTTATTTTTCTCTATTTCAATATACCGTCAGATCCCGATATGAAGAATCCTCGCTCATTGAATAATTTAAAATTTGATATCTCAGCTCACTGAATAGAAATGTTATGTTATGGATTATCGTATATATGGTCAGGTCTTAAATACCGCAACTGCTTATAAGGTCACTTTTGTCTGACTTGCTTTGAGAGATTTCAGTGCCACAATAATTCATTTCCAAGAATTTTTTGTGGCATTGCTACCTCTCTTCGTGCCTCAATTTCTGAAATTGTTTTGTCAGTTTTAGATTCCAATGCAGCAGGCTTGGAGTAATCGCGATTACGTAATTGTAATCTTCTGTAATCGATTACATTTTGGAAAAATCGAAATCGTAATCGTAATCTGACAATGGCATATTCTTATAATCATAATCAAAATTGCGTAATCCCTCTTCTCTCGTAATCTTAATCGTAATCTAAAAGAAAAAAATCGGTATGCTGGTCTTGTAATAGTGTAATCTTGACCTGCTTGAAAGCTGAAATTTTTACTTTGCCTTCCTACCATCATTGAATGGAAAAAATAAAATTAACGATACTAACACAGAAAAAGGATTCAAGCTGTTTACTCCTCGTCCAAGGTCGTTTGTAAATGAGGAATGGATGGTAAATAAAATGGACTGTAACCTACGGGCGTTCATAAAAGCGGTTCTGTGTAGTAGGCCCTGGTAGACATTTACCGAAACTGGACGAGGCGAGGAGACGCCCTGCGCGAGAGCCCCAAGGCGATGCGAGTAACCCATTCTCCTTCGCTGGCTTTTCCTGTCTTGTGGAGCCATAGTTAAATGGGCCATTCGTTTTCCCTTTCATCTGTCAAGGGTTTGCGAATAATCAAAGCAGACTGAGCCCCGAAAATCATTAGCAGAAAGCAGGGCCATAGGAAAGTCTTGGCCCTGAGCAGAAAGAGTACTATCACACAGGGCCTACACACAGACTAAAGAGACACAAAACACATGTTTTCCAATTTGTAAAGAGGTTCTAGAAAAAGTTGTATGCCTTTTGGCGGTTTTCTCCTCTCTTTAGCGGAAATGCAGAATTTTTCTAATGAATAGCATTTACACTTGAGCAGCAATTTGAGGAGCAGGAGTTATATGATGCACTTTGCTTATGCAGTCTGATATCTTAACCCTTGTAAGTGTGATTATTATTATTGCTATTTATTTTTTAATATGTTCTTTGAATATTTTAAAAAATACATACATTTTAATCACAAATTTATATTTTAATGCTAATATTCTTTTTAATTGATAGGTATGCAAAAGAAAAAACAATATATGTTCAGAAATTTCCCAATTGTTTTTTACATGCATGAATTAATATTTATGAATTATTTTAAACAGTTAATTATCTTTCTCTTCTTAAAATTACCTCAAAACTTTTAATGTACTTTTATCTTTTACATTAAATTTGTATTGAAAAATTACTTGCACTTTATTTTTTTATTAAAACAGTTAATATGGAAAAAGAAACAAAAAAATATACTTGCTAAAAAAGACCACAGAAAATTATAGCAAAATATTATAGTCATTCATATTATAATTATTCTTCATATTATTTTTTAATGATTACTATTAAGGGATCAATATCAAATCACAAATGAAATTGAAACATACGTAGAAAAATTATCCTTTAAAGTTCTGGGGCATAAACTGCCATATATACCCAATGTTAAGCACAATTGTGCCTAAGTACTTGTCTGTGTGTGCTTCATCTGCTCCAGTGGAGTGCTTATTCAGTATAGCTGGGAAGTTTTTTACTTCTCAGAGAATGAAAATGAAAGACTACACTTTTGCATAGCTGCCAAGTGTTCCTAATTAATCGTATTAGTTCCGATTTTAAAGCTTTGTTCCGGAAATACGATTTCAGATTCAAATGTTCCTATTTTTAGCTTATTAGAAAGTTATTTCCCCTTTTAAAAATAGTTTCAAATTTGCCTTTTGCGCTTAAGTTCAGGATTTAGCCAAAGCGTTTTAACCACTCCGGATTTGCTTAAACTTTAAGCCACGCCTACGCACCTGCTTTGTTACACTATGATGCCAAAACTTCCGATCAGCGTCCGTGTAGGACGAAAACATGCTGGCACCCACATCCGAGGTATGCGTGCGTTGCTTCTCGCCTCCAATTTCGATAGACAGCTTGTGATGACGTTGTGATTTCTTAGCTTTAACTGTAACTGGATTGTAAGTTTCGTTTGTTTATCACGCCGGTATTCGTTAGTTTCGAATTCATTTGATGCTGGTTAAACATGTCGAAACTGCGCAGAATTCAAACTTTTCGCGGTAATTACAGCGACGAGTTTCATTTTATAAAGACATCGAAAAAGGGAAATTCGTATGCTTTTTGTTGTACTTGCAATTACGACATTAATGCTCACGCTAAAACTGCAAAGCACGTCTCAATGTACAGTAATGTTAAAACTTCGTCAAAAATTAATTTTGTATCTACTACTTCGGACCTTAGTGTCATAACAGCTGAATTGCTGTTCACGAATTTTCTTCTAGAACACAATCTTCCTTTATCTGCAGCCGATCATATTTCAAAATTATTGACTGCTATGTTTCCGAATTCGGTGGAAGTGAAAAAGTACTCGTGCGGCAGAACTAAAACGAGTCATTTAGTGCAAGAACTAGCAAGTAACTCCACTAAAAGTATTTCCAACATTTTAAAAAGTAACCCATTTTCTATTGCTACCGATGGGAGCAATGACTGTTCAAATAATCAAATGTACCCATTGGTTGTTACTTTCTTTGATGAAATAGCTGGGCAGATAGTGTGCACTTTCTTTTCTTTGCCAATTTTAAATGAAGCAAGCACAGGTAAAAATATAGCAGATTTATTATGCACTGAATTTACTACACATGACATTCCATGGGTAAACTGCTTGTCCCTCTCCTGTGATAATGCCAATGTTATGTTGGGAAAGAAAAAAAGGAGTCACTGCATATTTGAAAGAAAAACAGCCCAATTTAATTGTATTTGGTTGCTTGTGTCACTTATTAAATCTTGCTGCGGAAAGGGGTGCAAAGACTTTGCCTTTTTCGTTTGACAATATCCTTTTGTATATTATATATGGCGAATATTTTTGTGTTCCTATTTTTTGGGCATTATGTTCCTATTTTTTTCTCTGACCAGTTGGCAGCTATGCTTTTGAAGCACTGTTTCTTTTTAAATGTAATAAAAAACTATTCTAAAATGCAGCATTTATTTTCAAATGATTATTTATCTTTTATGATTATTATACTATCTGAATATTTTGTTATCTCATGCAATTCATACATTTTATAAGTGATTTCATAAAGAATCATACAAATTATTAATTTCAGTAAATTAATTGGAGTTATGTAAAATATTTGCCCAATTTTAACAAGAAAAAAAAATACTATTTTAATATTCAAATTTTAAATATTCAAGAAATTCTGGATGGGCCTTTCCGGATGTATATGGTATATAAATATATATTACTCAACTGCAAATTTCTCATTTCTGCAACAACGTCATAATTCAAGAACTGTGATATTGAAGTTATTTCATTATAATTGCAAATCATCATCATTTCAGTTATCCCTTATTAAATCAAAAATCATAATTTTTTTTATTTTCGACACTGCTGCAAAAATGAGAGTTGTATGCATAATATCGGCTAATTTTTCTCTAATCTAATCGTAATCAAAATCGTAATCGGATATCATAATCGTAATCGATTACATTTTTTAACGACTAATCGCTGCCGTAATCGTAATTACCTTTTGGCAAAGGATTACAATTGTAATCGTAATCATAATCCCTCAATTTTTCTCCTTGTAATCGTAATCGATTACGTTTCTTCGTAATTGACTCCAAGCCTGCAATGCAGTAGATAGGAAGACTAATGATTAGAGACACTGAAAGTGAAGCAGTGACGCAATCAGAAGTGCCCAGAGCATTAAATGTCATAAGAAATTTTTTGTAATCCATGAAGGAGCTGAAGAATATTTCCATAAAATACGAAACTTAGAAAGCATTGTACAAAAAATGAAACCAAAATCGAGTCGGTTCTGTATTATGGATTATTTTAAGTAACGTAAAATATTCATCAGTACTTTGCTTGAACATATTTGTAGACAACTTTTTTCCAAATGAAAATTTTTGAAAATTGTATAATATTTTAGCTGATTAAACATTACAATCTAATAAACTGATAATTTTTAATGTGTTCAATTTTACAAATTTTGACCTTAATTCAAGGTCTGGCCATATATATATATATATATGGTCTGTACTTTTAAAAGTAATAAAATCAGATCTAGAAAGGAAATATTCAGTTATAGCAAAAGAATTTAGAATGCATTAAAATATGCATATGCATGGAAATGATTTTATATTCATCATACATAAGGCCCATATTCTTGTTTTTTTTTTATTTTTAAGGCAAAAATGTCACCAAGTACTTAGAGGAACTATATTTAAATGATTTAAATTAAATAAGTAATGGAAATCATGAAATAATGAAAATGAATGATAATAATAATAATAAACGGTGTTTTTTTAATGTATTTTTAGGTGTTGGAAAGCTGGTTCAGGTCCTATTAAGGATGTGTACAACATAGGAGAAAACCCTCAGTTCTGCCTAGATATTAAGTCAGCTGGATCTGCTGTGTGGGTGCTTCTAACAAGACATATTGTTGACAGGGTAAGTTTGGTAAAACGTTATAAGCCTTTAGTGCTGGTTTAGTTGTTTATTTTTACTATTGTTTCTTTATGTTACTCATTCCTGTCATTTAGGGCTGGCTTGAGAACTAATGCATTTAAGTGCATGTGCACGTATTTTGTTGTTTTTTTTAAAGGCGATATGCATTGAGTTTATACCCTTTACCCCATCCCCTCCCCCTGAAAATTTCTGAAATGACGGGCCTGGTGTAATATAAGATGTAAAACTTCATGTACTATTGCGTATATTTTATTTAATTCTGTAAGATATTAAATTTTGAATGTCAAAATTATCGAGCAAATAAGGCACAGGTTCAGACAGAACTTGCAGGCACATATTTCAGTTACACAACAAACAGGCACCGCTGACCTCTTTTTATTGATGCAAAATCGAGTAAAAGAGCCTTTTTAAAACGTCTGACTGCAGCCAAAAGGTACAACTAGGCGTTGTACAAGTCCTGTGCATGGAATTTCATCCTTCTTACTCTAACCATTTTTGAGTTATGCAAGATAAATATGTACATTAATACAAGTGGATTAATGGGTGGTTAAAATGGAAATTTATGTTGAAATTTCAGTGAAATTTTTCGTGAATTTACTACTTTCTTTACTTTATGCAAGGAAGTAAAAACATCTTTATTCTTTCTCTCCCCCCCCCCCTACATTAAAACTGCTTTAAAGTTAAAATTTTTTGCTTCAAACTTGCATCTTATAATTGTCATAAAAATGTTCTTGATGATTTTCCCCTTTTTTATATTAGGATGATTTTGCTGAGAATAAAGAATTTATTGCCCTTCTTGTTTACAAAAATGGGGGAAGAAAAGTATATTTGCCAAGTAAGTTGATTTGATGTATTGTAATTGGTACCTTATGCAATCTAACAAAATGGCTCTCTATTTTAGGAGGAAGATATCTTGTTATAAGGCACAGGTTGTTAATATTGAACCAGTTTATGCATTTAAATACTAAATTCCATTATTTATTAATCAAATTATATTAATTTTCTTCAAGTGAATTGTGTTACTTTTTTTCCTTAATATTTAAAAATCTTAATGTAAGTTATTATATAGTAGGTTTCTAGTTGTTTTGTCTCGTCTGTGTATTTTTTATGATATCTAATTACTATACTTTGCGCACTTGTTTAACACTAAGAACATTTGTCTTATATTCCTTGCAATATAATGCGTAAAGTAATAAAATTACTTTAATATTTTTCCCATATGAACTCTGGAAAGAATAATCTCTCCCTATGTCTCTATCTATCGACATATATATATATACATATATATATATATATATATATATATATATATATATATCAAGGGTCGCACCAGAGAAAATTCAGGTCCGTTTTCGAACCCTTCACAATTTTCCAATCAATCAAAGCGGATCCTTTACAAAATTCCAGTCCATCGAAACGGACTCTTCGCAAAATTCCAAGCTACCAAATTTTACTTTTTACAGGATCGTTTATGAAATAAGTGGTAAAATAATAAAAAATTCTTATCACTGCATGTTTACATTTTGAATTTTCACAAAAATATTTAAAAATCACAAAAAATGAACTCTATTAAAAATGCTATTAGATATTGGAGTTAATGAGGAGGGGCGGGACTTCAGTCTCAAGGTCCATCCCCCTGGATACACCTATGTTTTGTGTAAACATATTTTCAATGTTTTATTTTCATATTTTCTTTTCAGATGAGCCAGAGCCTTATATAGATGGAGTTCGAATTAATAGTCCACATTATTTATGCAAAATTATTGTTCCACAAGGAGGAACAACTCGTTACACACTTGTTATGTCCCAATATGAAAAGAGTAACACTATCTATTACACAATAAGAGCTTATTCTACTTGTCCTTTCACTTTGACAAACATTCAAAATGTTTTCAAGTTCAAGCAAGAAGTAAGTTTATTTTCTTCCGTTTGGAAAAGCATTCTGCTTTCAGTTACATTTCTAGAACCTATTTATTCTTTTGAGCTAAAGTAATCTATAAAATCTTTAAATTTTGGTACTTATATATTATGTGGACTAGGGAGATAAACAGCTTATAATGTCAAATCTAAAAGATGCATTGTTTAAATAATTCCATAAGATGTATCAAAAAATTAAAAAAAAACAAAATTGTTACCAGACAATGCTGATTTGATTTGTTCATTTTCCTTTTCGCCTAATTATTATAAATACAAATACTGATATTCGCACTAATTTACGTATCAAATGTTAGTGGAAACAAATAAATTACAGGAGTCTTTTAATTTACTATTTTTGAATTGGCTTGTAGAAAATTTTAATGTATGGCAGGGGTGGCCAAGAAGTAGATCACGATGGGCCAGTTAATCGTTGAAGGATTTTAAGCAGGGTTGGCCGGTTTTAACCAGAAATGGTTTTAACCACTGTTTTGACCGGTTTTAACCCGCCCCGGTCAAAACTGTTTTGACCACCCAAATTGGTCAAAATGGTCAAAACTCAAATAATACTGTAATGTGTTATGTTATTATGATCCTCTGTTTATGCAGAATACTACTTGTCCAGTTTAGCTTGAGAGTAACCATGCTGTGCAGCATTGTATCATATTGTCATATGTCCATATTTGCAAGATATAACAAGCAAAATGAATATGAATCAAATTCTTTATTTGAAGCCATTTTGTGCTTTTGATGCACTGAAGTGACTGAAGGTAACAAACAATGGTAAAACAATTACCAATCTAATTCTGCTGCAGCCCCCTTTTTGTTTAGCATTTTGTAACAAACAACAAGTTCGGAGGGTTTTTCTAAGCCTAATCTGTTTCGTAATTTGTTTTGGACAAAACTATAATTTGAACAATCTTTCAATGCCAGCAGAACTTGATGGGCAGTTGTGAAGGTGGATGACAAAATTTAAAAACTCTTCGTTGATCATAGTTTTTTTTCATTGATTTCCACCATATTGATGCTTTTACATTGTTCCGCACTTCAGAAGTGAAATATGATCTTGGAAACGGGTCTTCTTCAGCTTGGAAGGAAATGACAAATGGGCGGTAGGCAGGATTCAGTTCTGATAACCAAATGTGTGTTGATTCTTATTGTGTTGCTGTCAGTCCTTCTCCCATGTATTTTGGATCCAACAAATATGGGAGAATATGAGCTGGTGTGATAGCCTGTTTGAACCGAAATTTGAGGATTTCAGCATAAGGTTGTAGTTCATTGTTGTTTACAAGCTTTAACCACTCGCAACAAGCAGTAAAAATATTAGCCTCTTCAGATTGAATTTTATCCAATGCAGCAGCCACGGGTTTCAGTTGCTTATATAATGATTTTGCTTCTTTATATGTAGAAACATCATTTATTATTTTTGTGATGTTTTTATCAATATCTGATTCATGATCATCCTCAATCGTCAAATAAAACTCAGGATTCAATCAGCATGAAAAAGAGACAATGTTTTCATGTCACTAAGTTACTATGAGTATGATGAAAGGTTGCATCATGCTAGCTTTGGTAGCAGCCAATCAATAAAAAGGGGCAGGAGAGAAGCAGTAATCAACCAATGAGAAAATGAGTGATGCAAGAAAAAAGTTCATTACATTATTAAATAGCATCCTTATTTCATATTATATTGGAAATTGGATACTGCATATTGAAACTGCAATCCCTCTTAATTTAGAATATTTATTGCCTCATTTATTTTAGTCATTAAGCTTTTTTTTTAAAAAACAATATTTCAATTTCAACCTTGCTTGCTGTTATTATTTCTCAGTTTAAGTTACTTTTACTTACTGCCTATTAAATTGAGGGGTGTTGTATCTAACCATTAAAGGAATAAACAACTATGTAAAAAATGTTAAAAATTTCTTTTTTTTTTTTTTAATGGTTTTGACCATTTTGACCAGTTAAAACCATTTAAGCACGGTTAAAACCAGTTTTGACCAGTGCCCCGGTCAAAGTAAAAATTAGTGGGTTTTTGCCAACCCTGATTTTAAGTCAATCTAAAATCAGGTTATTACATTAAATTTTTTTACTCTACAGTAGTTTCTTAACACGTCTATAGTCCAAATTTTTGTTTTCATATTAGTTTTTTCTTTTAATCTTTATTTAAAAAATATACTTCTAAACAATATTAAAGTTTTATTTATATTTGTTCTCTTGACAACAAATGAACATTTTTTTATAAAGTTGATCTTAATGGCAAATAGGTATCCGTTCATTACACTACACTTCTAGTAATAAGAAAAGTTCATATAGGAAATTCACTTTTTTCCTTTTAAAAAATTGTTCGTTTAAAGCTATATAATTATTTCTGGTTTGTAAAACTCTTTTTATGTATAAATACATATATATGCACATACACACACTACACACAATTGCATTTTTTGACTATGAAGAGCTCGGTTAGAGCTCTATGAGTCACTCTGTTACTGTTATCAAATCCCTTCTATCCGGATGTGATCTCATTAAGTGTACTGTATACACACACAAGATATGCATATCTAAAAATATTATGCATAAATCAGTATTTTACATTAATTTTTGTTTTTTTCCTATTAGATTAAAAATGGAGAATGGACGCACGAAACTGCTGGGGGATGTGGGAACCATAGTAGTTATAATCAAAATCCAGTTTACCAAGTATCTCTGCAATCAACTTCTGATGATAATAGTCTTCTTATAGATCTCAAAGGACCTAAGTAAGTTTGTGTTGTTTGCTCTATAACCTGAGGTGAGGAAGGAGTGCACAAATGCATCGTAAAAAGAAAAGGAAAATATAAAGAGAAATTAATGTATTACTAAGATTCTAGTGTTAGTTGTGCCTACAGAAAACTTAAAATATTAAATTCAAAATAAAATATTACCATATATGGTCTACAGGTGTATAAACCAACCCCTTAATTTCATAAGAAATGTTTTGGAAAAAAAAAGTCCAATAACATTTTTAGTACAATCAAACCGGTCTGTCTCAAACTTCTTGGGAGGAGAGAAAAATTTGAAATAAGGAGGTTTTGGTATACAGTGGTTTTAATAAAGTGACAAAAATCAGCATTTAGAACAGCTTTCAGAGAGTTAATAAATGCTCTTTACATTAAATTTTGCCTGCATGAATATTATTGAAGATTTTATGATTTACTTTAAATGCATGTTTTAAAAATTTTATCAATTTCATTACTAACACGTTTATAGATATCTTTAATATCAATAACCTTCAAACTAATTTTTAAATATTTTTTTTCAGAAATTTGAAATTATTTACTCTATTCTCAATTAAATATATGCATACTAGAACTACCAAAATCCTTGTTTCATGACTTTTGAAATTAAAAGTCACAAGTTCACCACTGTTTATTAAAGTGCTGGAAAAATTGTTAATTGAATGGCATTTATCTTGCATTCCATTGTTCCCAGTGATTAAGAACACAATACACCTGTCAATAGGAAAAGGATTTTTTTTTTTGGCTCTAATTTCTGCTAACTTTTAAAAACTCATCCATTATCATATTTATGTGGAAACGCTAATGGTATGTGAGAAATTTTGATGGGACAACGCTTTTATTTAACTTTCATTTTAACATGGCTGACAATTAACATAAACACTACAAAAAGAGAAAGAAAAAAATTAGAGGATAACGAGATTTATGGTTAAGACCCTATAAATTATGTGAAAATATTTTTTAAATGATGCAACAATTTTTTAAAATTATTCAGTAGGGATGCAGAAATTTACTATAATTATGTGAAAAATTTGAAGATGAGCTAAAGAAAAAAGAAAAAAAAAAACCCTAATAAATTTAAAAAAACATATGAAATGAATTTATTTTCTTCCTTGTTTTGATTCCAATTATTAATTTACAGAGTTTGGTGCTTCTCTGCAATTACTTTTTTTCCTTATTGTGAAACATTTTCAATGTGATTAATAAAAGCAACTTTAAAAAAAAAAAAATGTTCTTGATTTACAATGCAGTTTTCTAATTACTTTTTTAATTGTTTAAAATTATTATATATATATATTTTTTAGGCAATATTATGTTGGGTTTGATGTAGTTACTGTTACTGTAAATAACTCAAGCAGTCCTGGTTACTTTTCTCGAAAATCTTCTGGTTCTTTCAGGTAAATATTGTTATTATTCCTTCATAAAAAAGACATGATTAATGTATTTTTGCATGTATTTTAATCTACTGAAAATCTTTCATAGATAGCTAATTATTTGTCAAAATAAAAATAATATTGCTGAAACAAAAAGCATGTATAAAAATCTTATATAGATACAGTAGACTTCATGTTAGCAGGTGTTACCTGCTTCAACTGGACCTTACTTTTTTGTTTTTTAAATAAGAAAATAACTTTTTCTCCATGTGCAATATTTATGTCGTCAGAAAATCTACTCTTCAGCAGGAAATAATAACCAGTTTATATAGCAATACTTTTTTGTATTGGTATTAACTGTGTAATTTTAAATTTATGCAAAATATATCTTCAAAATCAAAAATCTTTAACACCAGCAAAAGGAAAATTGCCATGTACCTAGAAAATCAGATTTTTTGAATGTAATTTTTTCAAAATTTTTCCTTGAGTGAGTCCACATGCCTGATGTTTTCTTCTAATTGCTATATAAAAATTGAATGTTTGATAGTGAACCACAGCATTATATTCAATGGCTAGCTAGACCCGGATTTTTTTTTCGGGGGGATGGGAGGGGTTTCTTCGGGAGAAGTGAGCTGATTTCATTGTTTTAAAAGAAAAATTGGTCAATCTTCACCATTTCAGGGCAGTTTTTATCTATGCCAGTAATTATATTGATGCCTCAAATTGTAAAGTGTATTTTTCTTTTGAAGAGCAATTTCTGTTTTTCAGCTTGCCAGCTCTTGAAACTGTTTAGCACTTTAAATTTAAACCAGTAACAAAAAAGAGAAATGTCCGGGTCACACTAGGCTGAATGGCACATTGTCATGCTATAGCCATTGAGGGAAATGAGTAATTTTTCCATTTTTAATGTAAAATACTTGGGGCTGTACTGGACCTTTCTATCATTCAAAGATTTAAGATTTGTGCTCCTATGAGAATAATACATAACTGAGTAACTAATTAAGTAAGCTCCAAAATAGAATCATGTTATGGAAGGTCAGAAAGCTGCATTGTTTTCAGATCATTATTATTGTTATTACCAAACAACAAACAACAAGAGGTGCCATCTCTATGCAAAGCCTGTAGTTATAAATGAGGCGGGGATAATTTTTTGTTTTTAAATTCAGATTTAATGTCGGCTTTCTAATTGAAAATAAATTATAAGGTACCAATTTTAATGTCCCCTCCCCCTCCATCCCCCATGTATTTTTAAAAGAAAATATGGAACAATTTCAGTTGGAGAATTGGATGTGAAATCATAAAATTAAAAATATATACACTCAGTTTTGGTTTGTCAGATCACAGCAAGACACAATCAGTTTGGCCCTATTAACCGGCTGCTCCGATCATGCGAATATGGAACAAGATGGGACGTACTATATGTGATATATGAAGTTTTGAAAAGCTCACAACAGCTATTAAAACTTCCATTAAAATTATTTTATTGGATTTTCTGACTGCTCAGTTGAGTAAATTACAAAATTCACTTGAACTTTGACCTTTCCTCTAGGGAAACCGCCATCTAGTGAGAAGTTTGTTAAACATCTCCCCTGTTGATATCACTAGAATTTATTGAAAGTTAATTAATGTAACATAACTTATTTTTTGTGTGCATTGACCCACTTTAATTCCGCTCTACGGGGGCAAGTTATGGCTCCAGTTTTATATTTACTTTCATTTCTCTGGTCCAATCACAAGAATTTTTAGTCTCAATGTGAAAAATACGTAATATGTCCAGTGGCGTAGTCCTAAAAACAAAGTTAGGGGGACGCGTATGCATACGAAGATAAGCAATTGATATCAAAAGTGGGGGAACACCTGTGTTAAAATGTAAAAAAAATTGAAGGGACGCTTGTATTAAAATAAAAAGGTAGGTGTCCCCCCCCCTTGACTACACCACTGAGTATATCCACAAAGTAAGTTTTGTTTCTATTTCTATATCTGCCGCGGCACTGTGATCCCGATTCCACGGATGCGCAGCAGTTACTCTGACTCAAGGAGAAGAAATGTATGCCATTTTCAGATCGCTGCTGCCGACGTCTTCTTTGAAGTGCTTCTTTATAATGTCAGCCTTAATTGAAAATGCCGTCGCTTGTAAAATCGGATCTGTGATTCGTTTTCTGAATGCAAAGATACGGCGTTGAAAACACAGGCGGCAACCTTCTATGAAGAAGGCATACAAAAACTTGTGCCATGCTATGAGAAGTGCCTGCAAAATTTCCGAAGCTATGTAGAAAAGCAGTTTAACAGTTGTAGATTTTTGTACAATAAATAATTTTTCTGTATCTATACACATTTTTTTGATATAACAAAACGGAACATACTTTGCGGTTATACTTCGTATTAATCTTAAATAATAGGAAATGTTTTGGTTGTTTAGAATTTGGTCCGAATAAATGGCTGATCCCCTTATCCGGTGGTCAATTGAGCGGATCCCACTATATATATATTGCATATGATCAAATGGTCAACACAGTATAAGATTGTAATGATTAAACTTTGTGCAAAGTAATAGAAATAAAATTTCACGTTAAATTAAAGCACAAATGAGCATTAAAACGCAGACATATGTTTCGGGATCGCTTGGAATCCCTTTATTTCTATTACTTTGCACAAAGTTTAATCATTACTATCTCTTAGGCTTAACGTGCCTGAATTTGTTCTTCTTTCTTTTGTTTTGTTCTCCCATCTGTTCGCTGCTTGGTGAGTTTTTGATTTTTGTTCTTTCCTCATTGCTTTTCTTGACTGTGTTTATTTTTGCTTTTTTGTTTTCTGACATTTGTTCCTCATATTGTTACGTGGTGTATGTTTTGCAATTTGTTCTTTCTGTTTCTTTTTGTTTATTGAACGGTTTAGCTATTGTTTTTTCCCCTTATGTTTTGTTTGTTTTGATTCTGGTTATGTCTCAAGTTAACAGATTTTGTAATCTACGAATTAAAAAGGTTCGGTTTTTGAACCATTTAAAATTTCTCCAGGCTTGCAGGCGCAAGAAAGTCATTCCTAAGTTTATCACTTTAAAGTGTAATTTACCGCGTTCTGTTAGGGTTGATAAGGTAATTTTTCGTTCTAAATTAGCTTTACTTAGAGCTTCTATCCAGGAAACTAGGAAAAAACTTTCGTTCATAGAACGTGAACTTTATGATTTACATCTTTCTGTATCTAATTCTAATTTCGATTTTGATTCTATTGATAGAATGTCATGGGCGAGAGCTCTTCATTCATCTGACAGTCACAAAATTACTTTAAATAAGAAATTTACCAAGTTGTGTAACGATTCAAATGTTCCTGTTCCGGCTGATTTGCCTCTTGTTAATAGGAATGCGGTTGTAAATCTTTCGAAATTTTCTTTGAATAGTAATGAAATTAATGCTTTGAAATGTAATAACAATTTTGCTTTGGCTAAAAAGCCTTCTTTTTCTGAACTTATTGCTCCGGTTGAAAAAGCTTTCAAATTTAGTGCCTTAACTTCCTCTCAAAAAGAGTCAGTTCGGCATCTTATTGCTTCCAATGTTGATTTCAATTCAAAAGTTCCTAATATTGGTTTTACCCATTCTGTGAAACGCTGTGTCAATAATTTAGTTTCAAATTCTGATTTGGTCATTACCAAAGCTGACAAGGGTGGTCAGATTGTTGTTCTTAATAAATCATCTTATGTTGAAAAAACTGATGATTTAATTGCTTCTGGTCCTTATTCTGAAATTTATAAAGATCCTAGCGACAAGGAGTTAAAAGCTATTTCTTCTGCTGTTAAGTCTGTTCATTCTATTCCTTTGATTGCTAAACGGTCTGTGATTCCTTCTGTTGCTAATTGTGCGCGTTTCTATGCTTTACCGAAGGTACACAAGGCAGGTATTCCTTTCAGACCAATTGTTTCCAATATTGGCACTGCTTCATATAAACTTTCCAAGTATTTAGTTTCTGTGTTTTCTCCACTTAGGAGTCGGAATGTTTTCACTGTTAAAAATTCCACCGATTTTGTTAAGAAACTTCATAACTTGTTCCGAATAATTCGGTTATGGCCTCTTTTGATGTTAATTCTTTGTTTACTAATGTTCCTGTTGATGGCGCTTTGACTTGCCTCAGGAAAAGGCTTTCTGAATTCCATTTTACTTCTGTGGAAATCGAGGAATTAGTTTTTCTTACTCGTGTGTGCTTGCAACAGAGCACTTTTGTATTTAATGGTAAATTCTATGCTATGGTAGAAGGCCTAGCCATGGGAAGTCCTCTTAGTCCTATTTTAAGTGATTTCTATATGCATTATTTTGAGGAAAAACTATTCCAAAAATTGCAATTTCAATTTTATGTTCGTTATGTGGATGATTGTTTTGTCCTAACGGACAGTAACTTGTTAGGTATTGATGATGCTCTTTCGATTATGAACTCCATTGATTCTAATATCCAGTTTTCTTGTGAGAAAGAACTTAATAGTAGCCTCGCGTTTCTTGATGTTTTGATTTCTAGGAGTGAGTCTGGTTTCACAACTTCTGTCTATCGTAAACCTTTCGCTGTTTCTTTACCTCCTCACAGACTATCGTCTCATCCTCCCAACCAAAAATATTCGGCTTTTAATGCTCTTGTCCATCGTGCTATTAATATTTGCTCTTCTCCTGAGCTTCTCAAGATTGAACTCAACTATCTGAAAGCTGTAGCTGTTGATAGAGGATTTTCTCACTCTTTAATTGATTCTATTCATAACAAACTTTCTAAAAAAACTTCTGGTCCCAATCATGTGGTTTCTAGAAAGGATTTGGTTGTGTTACCATTCTTTCATTCTGTAAGTTTTCGTATTTCTAAAATCCTAAAAAGGTTTCAATTTCAAGTTGTTTTTGCTCCTAGCAACAAACTTTCCTTCTCTTCTCTTAAAGATCCTGTTGATCAACTTAATACTTGGGGTATTTACCAAATTAGTTGCCGTTGCGGCCTTTCTTACATTGGACAGACAAAACGTGCTCTGAAAATTCGGTTAAATGAGCATAAAGGTTATGTACGTAAGCAAGAGCTGAATAAGTCTAGCATTGCTCAACATTGTTGGAATTCCAACCACTCTTTTGATTTCAATTCTGGGAAAATTATTCAAAAATGTTCTTCCCCTTTAGAACTTGACTTTTGGGAAGCTTATCATATTAACAGGAATAGTTCTAATTTGGTTAATGATTCTTCCTCAACTCCTTATTTTTCACAGGTCTGGCATAAGTTCCTTTAATTTGTTGTTCTTTCTTGGTTTTCTTGTTAGTTTTCCATTTTTTTTTTTTTTTTTCTCTCTCTCCCCCCCCTCCCCCTCTTTTGCATGTGTACTTTGTTTTGCTTTTTGTTTTGGTATTTTCTGTACTTATTTTATTTCCATTTTATTCTTTGTATTTTATTTTATTTTTTTGCAATTTTCATGTATTTTCACATTTTTATGTACGCTGTTGTCTTTTTCTTTGTTTTTATTGATATTCCTTTTTACTTTCTGTACTTCCAACTACATTCGTTTGTTGCTCTCTTATTGGTGCCTTTAATACTACTTCTACTTCCACTTCACACTGCCTTTATTCTCATTGGTTTACAGTTAATTCTTAGGCTATATAAGCTTTGTTTTTGTTGTTCTGTCTGCTTCATTTGGATGTTTTGCATCTAGAAGCTCCCTGTCGCATTGAAAAAGGGATTCCAAGCGATCCCGAAACATATGTCTGCGTTTTAATGCTCATTTGTGCTTTAATTTAACGTGAAATTTTATTTCTACAGTATAAGATTATTTCATTCATAACCAACTTTTCATTCATAAATTTTAGTATCATTTTGTTTGTTTTTTTAATTTATGGAAAATGTATACTTTTTGTAACTTGTCTGTGGTAAAATTTCTTTGCATTACAAAAATTTGTTTAGTACTGAGTGTAAACACTCCACTTAATATTGATTGGTACATCACTGATGTGTCTGAATTTTATCGGACGTGGTTGATTTTTAAAAAAATATTTTTTCCTCCCCAATAGATCTGGTTTTACAATTTTGGAGATTACAGATGTACCGACTGGAGTGTACAACATTATACCTAGCACTTACTCACCTGGTCAGAAAGGGCCTTTCTTTCTCACCGTCCAAGCATCGTGTCCCATCAAAGTGTCACGCTTAAAATAATTTTAGATTTATTCATTGTTATTTGTAAATAAAAGTTAATTTTTATTGACTGAGCAAGTTCATTCTTTTCTTTGATGTTTGTTATTAATGTCCCTAAATCAAGATATTAATTAAGGTTATTCATACAATACTAGCACAGAGCACTTTCTCTAGTGAATTCTTATTTTGAAATTATCTAAATTTAAGCATTGTTTAAAATATTCTTATTTAGTGGGACTAACAATTTCATAAAATTCAATCTCTAGATGACTTTCACGAACAATACAAACAGAAATTTTAACATTTTCAAAGAAAAACATTTCTGAATAGGTTAAAGATTTTACTTTTTTTTTGGCAAGAAACTCCAAAAATGTTAAAGAATTCAAAATATTTGTAACATATTTGAGAATAAATCATGTAATAGAAATAATTCAAGAAAACATGTAATTTCTACTATTACCTAAAGTTTCTACAATAGAACCAAAATGTATTTATAATATTGAAACTAAATTGTATAATGTTTTATGATAGTTCCCCCCCTTCTCTCCCTTAAGCAGAAGTAATTTGAAAACATTTTAGTTGATGAATTCTTTGAGGTAATGTGTAAATAAAGTGGAATAAATTGTAACTTCTTTAGTTTGATGGAATAAATATTGCATATGGTAAATGATTTTCTGAATCAGATTTTTTATGCTTTGTTTTGGAAGTTCATTATATTTTAATATGGTGATAGAACTGCAAAACAAGTCATTACTGCGGCCTGCTGGTTTTTTCGTGCCGTTAATTATAAAGCTTAATTCAGTCAATTTGTTCTAATCTTTCTGGTTCATCTATACATTGCAACATGACGGACAGTAGCGCACCCAGGATCTTGTGTGTATTGGAAGAAACGGGGGATGCATCGGATATTAATTTTGTCTGATATCGGATATCCAGTGTCCATTTTCCGACAGATCCATAATGGATATCTAGCTCTATTGTTTGAAACCTGTAAATTTAGTCATATTTTTAAATATCCCAACGTTTATAGCTTTGGTATGTTTAAAAAGTATGTATTACATGTATTAGGTAAAAATTAAAAACGTATGACGTATTTTTAAATATTATACGTTTTTAATTTTCATATATTTTTAAAACATGCTAAAAAATCAAATTTGACATGCCGAAGAACGAACTTTCGGGAAGTGACTGGATATTTAAAGCCGCGGCCTGATTCTGGTTATCCATTACCTTCAGGGGCAGGGGGCGGTCCCGTTTGTCCACCCCCATGTGCACCTCTGCGGACAGACATCGCCTTTTATGACACTTTGTTAGAGATAGATTTGATTCATTCGCTGACATATAAAATCAAGTTTTTTTTTAAAATTTGGTTCTGTTAATTTCCATTAATTAACATTTGTCTTTTCTTCGTGACAACTCCTGGATGAAATGAGTGCAGGGCGGAAATATATTCGAAAGACACCTATACTGTTTTTAAGGGCCACAATTTTTGAATTTTTCTTTTCTTCTAGTTTCACTCTTTTATTTTGGTGCTAATAGTACAATGGTTGTCTAGGTTTTTTGTGTGGAAAGATCACACAATTACGTTCGCAGCATTAAAGTTTAGTAAATTTTTGTTTGTTGCATTTATAAACCTGGTACCTTGGGACGGTTTTCACAGCAACCCCACTTCTCCGCTAGTTAAAGACAGGCCAGAGTGGTGGTAGTAAGACTAGCAGTAGAAAAGAAGAAAAAATTCTTTCCCATGTGACTTTCAGCAGCCGAATTCGGCGCGACGATGTCAGAAATAAATTTCGCAAGTGTCTACGAGTTTTATATTTAAGGAAGAACTCTTGGAAAATGATTTTTTCTAAGTTACCGATGACACAACGACTAGAGGGATGAGGAAAAATTAAATGTAATTCTTTTCTTTCTTTTTTCGTTTTTGTTCTTCTTTGTGAGTTTGAAGTTGGGGGAAGGGGATGAATAGAACACGGCATCCTGCCCAATATATATAATCACCACTATCCTCTTTCCCGTATGCAGAATGTTTCTGCAGTTGAAACAGCAAACAAATGCCCTTTCTGCGAATGAGCTAACTGGGACTTCAAGATAGTCGCTGGATTCTTTTTTTTTTTTCAAAATTTATCATCTGAATTTTAAAACTTAGGCTTTTATCTGCGCAATGTTCCCAACTTTCAGACCACCTTTGTACCGAATTTCAGGGCTTGAAATTAATTCATGGTTTTGAAACACAAATGGTTTAGAAAGTAGTGATAGTATTGGCGATATTTTCGTGACGAAATACACATTGAATCTATCAAGTTCGCCACCCCTGCGGGGGAAAAGGTCTGGGAAATATGGGCAATTTTTACTATAAGGGCATAGATATTTTCTATAATAACCAAGGGCGTGTTTTTTTTTTAAGGTGGTAAACATTTGGAGGTGGATCTTCCGTTCACTTCCTATGTCTCAAAATGATCTTCGTAGCTGGTGATTCCGACCCCATGCTGGGCGTTACAGAGGGACGGACGAAATTTCGAAAATATATTTTTTATTTGGAGCGTGGGGGATGTTAAAACGATATCCGATAGTTTTGGGGGCAGGGCAGAGGGTGGAAAATATCGCCCTACCTCCGCAAAATCACTAGGATCATTCATCCTAACGATGACTTTCGAGTAAACGGTAGATCTTTGCTCCCAGCAGGTGTTCACTTTTTGTTCTTTTTTTATTGCGTTGGTTAAAGAAAATGCATCTATTCATCTTTTTTTTTTTTGGCTGTTTTTTTATGGTTGCGTTCGTGGATTTCACAATTTGATTTATTTAGAAACAAGTTTTTTTGTTAATGTTTTAAACGCAAACATTAATACAAAAGAATTTGTGAAACTATTTTGTGAAGAATACATTTTCTACAGTATATCGGTATCGTAGTTATAGAATGATGTCTAATAAAAAACAAATTCAACGGAACGATGAACGTGTAAATGTTTATGTTAAAGAATTGAATTTGATTTCAAATAAGCTTATTCAAAGGAACTTGGATTCTATGTCCAGAGCATCCAAAATGTTCTTCGTATGTAAATAAGATGTCCTCGCCGTGATCTTTTGAATCCAAAAAAAAAAAAAAATTTCGAATTGGACAGTTCCCATACAAGGGTTTAGGGGGCACAGGCAGGCAGACAGACAAACGACAGACACACATTTTCCCTATCTCAAAAAATTACTTTCAATTTTTTATTTCTCAATCTTTATTTAATTACTTCACTTCAATTTTTGACTTTTCTTTATTTTTTAACCGTATTTTTACGCACATTAGGCCTCCTTTCATGCTTTATTATTATCATTTTTACTTTTACGGGAAAGTAGGCTAAAAATGAGCACACCCGATAATGCGGATTTTTTTTTCAAGCGCAACTATTGTTCTAAAAGCGAGTGCATGAGGTATCAAACGTGCATGAGTGATTCTGAAATTTTGCGTGACTATCAAAACTGAAACATTTTTACTTTATTTACTCTAAGCTGGCAAAATGTAGAAACGTGTACATTTTCTTTATTTTTGAGTACCCACTTTTAACAGGGTATATTTTCAAGTGATCATGTTTTATGTTGACCCTTACTAAGGCATGTTGATTGTATATCATGATTTGTCATTTTTCGGTATTTATACGTCGAAATGGATGCACTGTTAAAAAGGATGTGCTTAAAAATGAGAAAATATACCTTCTTATTTTTTTAAAGTAATTTTGCATTAAAAATGAGCAAGCGCCGTTCTCAGTGTGAGTACCGATGCTTACTTAGAAACTATAGTTACAGAAAGGGCAATCATTATTTTATTTTTATTTCTATAAATTAAAAATTTATAGGACAACTTTACGTTTGTAATTAATACAGGACTTGTTTTAAAGATTACTTCTTCAGAACAATAGTCTTCGTGTAGAAATTAAGGAATTATTTTCCGCGCGAGACGTCTGAACGATCCAAGAATATGAGTAGTCTGTTCGTCTCTTCGGAGCAGGAATACAAGATGAATAATTCGTCGGATTTGGATCGGACGCAGTAGAACGAGAAAACAGCATGGACGAGTGGATAAATAACGCTCTTTTGGATTGGGCTATGAAGAAATACTTTAGCACTCGCAGCTGCTACGCGTGAAAGCTATATAATCCAACTGTCTTGCTAACTGCTCGGCACAGTGGAAAAGTTTTCAGCTGCAAACTGGACTATCCGAGTTCGATTGATTCCGTTGCGGTCCACCGTTCTCCGATGACGTACTCTTGCTTCACTCGTGTGTTATTTCTGATAGCGTGTTGCCTCAAATATGAGGGAACAGCTTTTTTAGGAGTTCCTCAAAAATGAGATCGTACCGGATCATTTTTGAGAAAAGGGATAAGGGATTTTAACAAAGAGTTTACGTAAAAAATAAGAACTCAATTTCTCAAAACTAAGTAATTTTGACTCGGAGCTATTCCGAGAACGTGATGTTCTTGAAAATGAACCATTTTATCCCAATAACGAGAATTCCGATTTAACTGTCTGATCCCGTGAAAAATGATCAGTCGAGGTTTTACTGTATTTTTGTGTTTTCTATCTTTCCTTGCCAATATTAATATTATAACTCATAAAACTTTCTGAAAACATTTTTTCCCGTTAGTGTAATGTTGGTTTTCTTTAACGCATTAAAGTATATTACAAGAAATGAAGAAAAAATTTTATTTTGCACTTTCTTTTCACTAAAAATGAAACTTCATTCTGGTACCAATTGATAGTTGATAGCCAGCTGTACAACGAAATAAAACCAAAAAACACTATGAAAGAAAAGTCAGAGGTAGAAATAATAAAACACAGTTTTGATTTCGCTCCTTTTGATGCTTTCAATGACTATGATAATAAATACATGACAGAAACACATGAAACAAATGTACAAAGTAATTATAAACATGCTTTGTGTAATAAAGTTTTAATTTTTTATAGTTTATTTATAATTAATTTTCCTTGTATAATATTACCGAATAAGAAAATTATTAGCATTAGTTTTTGATAATACATAAGCTTAAGATAAGTTTTACGAAACACAAAATTCAGACAAATCAAACACAAAATGTACAACTGGTCTTTTAAATACGAGCCGTTCAATTGCCAAAACGATCAACTCGAACAAGACAGAAATAGAGAAAACCTCAGATGTTTTCATCCCGAGATAGTAAATGGCTACTTACTTTTAAGTTACACCGTTATATGTTAAAAATATACTTTTAACCTTTAATTGCTGTGGCATGATCTCACAGACCGACTCTGTGTCTCAGTCCTACAGGGGTGTTGCGCAGACTCTGCGACCTTTCATGCTTAAAAGCTATCACCCCTTTTTTTTTTATGATTATTGACATAAAATAAAATGTATTTTGCTTAAATTAAATTTATATATAAATCGTATTAAAATTTAGCAGAGAAGCAAAATGTGTCTGTACAACACTTATACTAGAGAGGAAAATTTTCAAAAGTGCTTTTGATCGATTTGGCTCGTGAACAACTCATATATCTACAAGTTCTTTCTTTCCCTTTTTGTTATTCATCCACATATTAGTGAAGGCAAAGAACAAAATATTTATTGCTGAGATGACTATATTTTAGCTTAAAATAATAACATTATTTTTTAATATATATATTTTTTGAGTTTAATATCTTTGTTTTTGGCATTGTAGATAACTAAAGGAAGGTTAAAAATCAGTATAACTTTAAATTTCCATTGTTTCATATTTAATTCGTTCGAACTTGATTATTCTAACTGTTCATTTACTTTGTTGTTGTTCATCATGTAAAATTATATTTCAAAAATTCTAATCCTTAATTTCTAATTTGTAAATTGTGTCATAAAAACATTTAAAATTAATTGAGATTTTCAGTTTTATGTATTCAAGCTACGTTTGCCACTAACTGATTTGTAAAACAATTTGAAAACTAAAATAGGCTTTCAAAACCGGACATTTAAAATTATTTATTGGAAATATGATGAATAAGTATCATTTGTATGATATGATTTTTTGCATTAGGAAGCATTTCGTAAGACTGCTTGAGATTTATATTCATCATTTTTTGATGAATCGTATGTAATGCTTTTTGAAGGAAAATAATCTTGAATAAATTCATTTAATTTCATACAAAAGTGGTTTCTTTATTAAAAACAATTTTTGGATTATTTTAACAAGAGAAGGAAAGGGAGGAAAATTAGAAAAAAAGAAATAAGAAAGAAAAGACGTTGCTTATATTTTCAAAAAGCATTCGCTAAAGTTCCGCATGGTGTTCTTCTTAGCAAACTATTACATTGGAATTGGTGGAAAAACTTCAAATTTGTGTAAGAAATTGGCTGATTGGTAGGAAATAAATAGTAGCAATTAGCAGCAATTGTTCTTAGTGGATTGATGTTTTAAGTGGTGTCCATCAAGGTTTAGTTTTAGGGCCATTATTGTAACTTATTTTTATTAATGATAATAGTGTTATGATGTCGTATTTAAAAGTTTTGATAAAGAACAGATTGACGACCCGTGAGTTGTGATAAGTACGAATAATAAATGTTCTTTAATATTAACATAAGTTGTATCATAAGAAAAATACTTAAATTTTTGTAATTTCAGTTTCAATTCATATTACAAAATATTCTAGTTAGCAAGAAGTTGCACTTCAAATAGTGTAACATATTTCAAGTCTCATGTGAACATCACACATGTTGATGAAAAACGGGAAGATTACAGGGAAAAATAAACACTTAATGTCCATATTTTAGACGTTCCAAAAATTTTGATGATATGCTATATTTTTTTTTTGTTTAAAACAGTCTCAGCACACATTAAATTTGTCAGGAAAAAAAAATCTACTGTAAATTACTTTAGTTTGTTCTTTTATTTGCGCTGTTTCTTTGAATTAATCTCAATGGGCACAGGTGGTTTTCCTCTTGTAATCTTCCTGGGCAACTTTATAAAAACCAAAGTGGTTGCGTCTGAAATTATTGCAAAATATATTCTTTTAGCTTTTCCATGAGAAATGAATTGATTTATTAATAAATGATCAATAATTGTAGTGATTTCTTTCATTAAAAAGCTCTCTGACAGTATCGGTGAGCTGTATAATTTCAGGTGTTACCCTTTTTTTGTGAACAAAGAAAGAAATATATTTCTCTAAAGTAACTCTCTATTGCTAATTGGCGTCTCCACAACTAACAACATGTGAGCAATTTGTTGTCCTCGGCAACATTTGGCCACAGAAGAGAACCTCTTGTTGTTTTTACATTGTGAAAATTAATCTTTACATATACAAATGTGGAGCGTCTCTTAATTTGGCAACTGAACTACTCCTCTTCCAACAAGAGGGTTTGGCAAAGGAGAAAACGGGTCTCCCGGTCAACAGGTGCTTCATTTTCACCTCTGTTATAATTGTTCGCTCCCGAATGCGTCTTTCAACGACTGCGGAAGCAATTCTTTGCATATATACAGATTTTTCTTTAACACTTCCCGGCCATATCTTCTGGCTAGTTTATTTCATTGAACTTGCAATATAATTTTCTCTAAAATTGTAATGCTAACTCCATATCTATCTAATATTTATTAAAAATTTAATAAAATTAAACTTTATTTACATCTCTTATTAATTATTGCTAAACAATTAAAAAGAAGACCAATTTCGAATCATGCACGTTTTTGTAGATTGTAGAAATTAAACGCAATAGTTTCTTATTCATGTTGCTATTATTTCTGAATTCCTTAAAACATGTCTTGGTAGAAGTTGTTAATACATCTATGAAAAATTTTTATGGTTTAAAGACATGCACCTGTACTTTCGCTCGAACTTCTGAATTCCTCGGTTTCAGAAAAACGGAAAAGAACTACGATTAACCAGACGTTGAGTATATTTGCTTTAACTTAGAAGGGTAAGGTAAAGTTTAATTCAGATTTTTAAAAAACCTTGACGTGTATTTAAATACTGATCTTTTGGTAAACTATATAAAAACCCTATTTAGCGGATCCATGCACTCTGTTAACCAAAATCAATTTTGAGATTATTCTACTTAATTATTTGCACTATGCAAATGGCATCGCCATTTCATAAAGAGTAGAAAAACATTATTTATTCTCTGAGCGAAAATATTGTTAGGGGACAATTCTTTTGTCTTCGATTCTTTCACACATACTCAATCAATTTCTGTTTCCGTTTTAGGCATTTCCCGAATGTTTTTTTCGATGGAGGGAGGATTTCCTTTTTTTTTTAAAGCATGCTATTGAAGCAGTGTTGAGAGCCATGTGCTAAAAAACAAGTCTTAAGATTTGCCATATATGTCTATGAAAATATACATAATGCACAGCTACAACTGAACCCTCCAACCGAGGTCAACAGCATTCTGATGCTATAAGGAGCGTATAACTACATCGAATTTCAATCTTAGATTCATAGGAAAGATCACAATAAGTTGCTTATTTCTGTATATGGTCATTTTGATATTTAAACTTTAAAAGAAAGAATCAGTAGTTTAAAACAGTATTGCATAACTACTTTTACGTGTTTCACGTTTCCACGTTATCTCAGCTTTGAGCTATTAGCTGCTCCGAAAGATTATTTTATGTTAGTTAATTTGATTAATTCACGGGTCATAAGTTGCAAAAAGTTTTATTCGTGAAGGTTTTATTTTTAAATCTGTTCCGCACTGTTCACAGTACACTATTTACGTTTGCAAAACCATGACACATTTTGGGGGAACCAAATTTGTTCGAATGATGCGTTTTTGCCTTTTTTAAATACACCATGTCACTATATTAAAACTGTAATTTTATTTGCAACTGTGTTACTGTAGAGTTTACTCTCACTAGAAGTTCCCAATGTTTTGTGTAAGAGTTTTTATTGGGAACAGATGTAATAACTGTTTATGCCTGCAGAAATTTTTTTATTAGGCGGGTGGGAGGCAAGAATTCCGGAAGATTAAATGCGGTAGCCCTTTTCTGGAATGTAATAAGAATAAAATTAATTAGTTAATGAATAGTAATAGTTAAACTTTAGTTCACACTATTTTATACTTTTTAAATCCTTCCGTCGATTTTCGTTAATTTTCTCTTAGAGAAATATGTTGAAAACTTTTGAAGGAAGAGCAATTACTCATCCCTGATGCTTTTCCCTTGTGTGGCAGCCTGCGATTAACAACATAACCTGTCTGCCAACATGAAGCAAAAGTTTGCGTTAAACCATTCAGACATTTGGAGTCACTCACTACAACTGACCGGAAAGTGTTAATTTCGAGTTCGTCTCACTTCTGATTTCTCTCATTTGCAAGTCTTCTTCGTGGTGGAAGCATCAGCACTTTGATTCGTGGCGTCCTGTGTTTATACTCCTACAAAAGTGTGATGTCATCGGGACGGTAGGCAGTGCACTTCAACTCACTCTTTCTTAACACAGGTTTTCCATTGCAGACTAGTTGAAAACCCGGATTAGCAACCAGAAATGTTTCTGCGCGTCAAGAGGCGTCACTTCTTCGCGTCCTCCTTCTTGGTGTCAACACCGGGGACCGTCCCAGAAGTCTGGTAGGAGTTGAGTTGCTTCTCCAGGTACTTGAGCGACTCGTTCATGAAGTTCTGGACCGCGGTCAGTGCGGCCACTATGGCCGGACTGCCGAAGCCGTGCGTGATGAGAGAAAAGTGGGTCAGGTGTCGCTGGATGTTGGGCTCTAGGATACTCTGAGGTCGCGTATTGCAGAGGGGGGAGCGGTCTTGGTTGAGAAGGTCCACGAACTCCTTCATTATTTGCCTGGGAAATAGAAGTATATTTTGTAAGTAAAAAATGTTTCTAACAAAAAATAGTAATTGAAATACGTCAAAGCAGCACTTTTTAACCAAGGATCTTCGGAACTCTACGGTCCATGAAACATTGTTAAGGGTTCCGCAAGAAATCAAGTGTAATCAAGTAGATTCTTCTTCAAGTAAAACTACCAGGGATTTAAATTTGGGTGTAAAATGAGGTGTCTTATATTTTAATACTGTGCTATTTGTGTTAACTGTTTAGACATTTCGGCAGTTATTTAAGCAGTTTTCTATTAAGTAATACAATCTTCCTGTAAAAACTAAAGCTTTTGTCTTCAAACTGCTTCCTAAAAAGAGATTTTTCTTTTTATGTATTGATTTTCATTTTCCATAAGTATTGATTCTTAAAGAAATAAATTGAAGAAATATCACTACAAATACCTTTCGTTTGGTTTCCCCGAAAAGGGTTCCGCAACGGTGGAAAGGTTGGCAAAAAGCTGTGTACATTTGAGGCATTTATGGGTTAAACCACGTTACTTACATCATTTTAAAGTTGATTTGATGAATAAAGACTTTTTAATATTGGTTGCAATTTGATGGGTTTAAGAACGTGCGTGCTAAAAGTACCCAGTGAAAGTTAATCGAAAATTTAATGAACATGTATGTTAGCATAATGTCATACGTACATTAAAAAAAGAAAAAAAAAGAAAAATATGCTCTAACGTACATACAGCTCAATTTTTTTTCCTGCGGTAGAAAACAAAATATCAGTAAATTTTACAATAATTTCCCTATAACGGCGCCCCCCCCCCCCCTGTTTTGTATCTCATGTATATTTTTAATTGCAATACATTAGTTACTTATGAATAAAATGATTTCTTTAAATTCATTTCACATTATAATTTGCTTTTATGACATTAAGGGTGCCTTCACCCCAATGACGACAGAGACATTTTGCATAATAGGTAGTTGCTATGATTATCAAGCCAACAGCGATGTGACGTATGCTTTCAACAGTGTAGTCAGCTAATTATGGTCATCTGAGTGAAATTTACTTTTAATTATGCAATAAGAAACACCAGGTCACACACAAGGGAGTTTTAGTAAGTTATGTAGAACCAATGAAGCGCCGTGAAAGGCGTTGTTGTTGCGCTTGGGGTGAAAGACCCTTAGGATGCTTTTACACCAAAGGCGACAAAGACAAGAAAACATGTCTGTTTTTTATCTGCGCAACCGCAGGGCATTTTTTGAAGGCAAAAACATGTTCTACGGTTGCGCAGATGAGGAAAAGGCGTGTTTTTTTTTTGTCTTTGTCGCCTTTGGTGTGAAAGCACCCTAAGAGTAGTTTAAATTCATTTGTACAATTTTCAATCACTCACTTAGTAGCGAGGAACAATTCCTTCCTTCGGTAGAGATCACTGGGATCGCTGTGATTCCTGCACAGGTACTCGCCCACTTGCCGAGATGGAAATTCTGTCTCGCACACATAGCCGAAATCTCTGGCTAAGTGGATGGCCTCACCTGAAACAGAAGGACACATTTGTGAATGAACTCCATGTATACTACGCACGACGTTCACGAACGAAAGACAAGGAATCTGTTTGACAGCATTTGGAAAGAAATATGGGCGTGTCAGAATAAGAATGCTGATGGTAATTTTTTTTCCTTTGGGGATTTTGTTAATTTTAAGATTCTCAGGCTGCATATTTTTTTAGCGAAGAAATTATCAGGATATCATTCATGTCATGCTATCATCTTTGCCATGATGTTATCAAATGCTTTTTTTCAGCAGGCCCAGTCTCTAACACGTTCAACTAATGTTTAGCAATGGGTCACATTGTTCTGAGAAACCTATTTAGCAGTGACAATCTCTGTACATCGGTCTTTCTTGCTAGCGTTCACGTAAGGATCACACTCCGGAGGTATCTCACAGTTCACAAATGTTTTTTCTACACCCTTTTACACACAATTAATGGATGAAGCACCGAAGATAAATATTGTGTAATAGTCTCATACCAACGACAAACATGTGTGAAACTATTTTTTTTTTAATTGAATGAACAATGCCAGATGGTTAGGAAAGAAATCATTTTGTCACATTGTACTACAAATAGGTGCCGGCAGGGTGGCGTAGTGGTAAGACACTGGCCTTGTACGCCCAGTTCGCGGGATCAAACTTGGCCCAAGTTGGAAGATTTTCAAGATGCAGAAAATCGTCAACTCCCATGTCGTATGATTATGCGGCATGTGAAAGATCCCTTGGGTATCTGTTTGGTTTCGACATTTTCGGCTAAATTAAATTCCTATTGCAGTTTCGCACCATTTAGAGCTCAGGTGCTGCCATCTATGGGGAACTGAGCGTCAAAAGTTTCAAGTGGGGATGGCAGCCGCCGGTAGTGGTGCTACTTGAAAGAATGGATGCCGGTTTCCAGGGAATGCACTAGTTCTGCAAAGCTTAGTGACGATACGCAGCCCCATTAGAAAGAAAAAAAGAAAGGGAAAAAATTACAAATATGTTAGATCAGCGCTTATTTGTTACATGGGAACTTAATAATACGGTCGGAGAAATTTCACAATAAATTCCATCGTTGGGGTTCGTTTTTTATGAAAAAAAATGAAAAAGAAGCAACCGTGGTTGTAAATTCTTCCTTTATCCATCATCGTCACTGAGCTCCACCCCGAGTCTTCTATGTAAAAAAAAATCGTTTAATTGTTTATACCGCGCATGCAAAAGATTTTCCGGTCTTCCACTTTTTGTTTGATCGTTGCAACGCCTTTAAAGATTAAAAAAATAATAATAAAAATAAAGAGAAGGGAACATAATAAATTCCGGGAGTGGTCTCCGCAGCTTCTAGGGGAGGGATTTTCCTGTGCGTTAACTAGAGAAAAAGGCAGTTCATCTTTTTTTGAAACGATAGGTCATTTAAGCAGATGGTTTTGGAATAATAATTCTGACAAAGAGCTCCAAATATATAACAAAAACAAACATGCCTTCGGTTGAAAACATTTTTTTAAAAAAACAATCAAGTTCAGTACTATTTCTTTCTCTTTCCTTCAAAACGACTAAGATTCGACAAAGAGATTGGAAAGACGCAAATTTTAGATATTTTTTCATTTTTTTCTACTTATGCCCGTCACTGACCTTTCAGTCATTAGTCGACGAGCAGCCCTATATAAAAAAAACATTAAAAAAATAATTACCACATGCACTGTCACAAATATTTAAAGTAACAGCTGGGCATATGCGGAGGTGCTTTCTAGTCATGGGCACTTCATGGTTGCAGAGGGCAGATACTGTTTGAATCTGCCAGTCAAATTCTATACAGATGGCAGTGAGGTAGCCGAGTGAGGACGCGGGGGGCTTCCACCTAACTTTTACATTTTTGCACGAGCATCCTACTCTTTTTAAAATTTTAACCCAAGCGCACCCCATCTTTTGATTTCAATATTTTATGCTCACTTCTGTAAGCATCCTCGCTCCTCCCCTCCCCCTGACTACACCACCGACAAATGGCTTTGTAAATAGCCCTGGGATATTTTTTTTTTTTTGCTTCACAGTGAAGCCTCTCTTAAGTGACAATCTTTTGTTTCATTTAAAAGTAATTGTTAGTAGATGCAGTCGTTTACTAGAAGATCATTGAGAAATAAGCAAACTTTCTCGTAAAACACGCCTGTTAAAGCATTCATTAAAACTGTGTCTTGTAAAACTCTTTTCTACATCGGTTCCCAACAAACTAGAGGGTGTAAACATAATGAAATTTGCTGCTAATTACCATAAGATACATTAATGTTGTATTTCTGTTCCTTTTACACATTTTACTTAATTGTTGTTATTGCTATTTTTGATTTCAGATCAAAGGCATTCAAGTTTCTTTAAACAAAAAAAGTGCTTTTCTCCATATTTACTATACTTTAAAGGTGCAGAAATGTGTCTAAAATGTATTAAAAACTACAAATTCATAAAAGAATTATGATTTAACGCATTCCACGCAGTACATTCCTCCTGTGTAATTTTATCAAGTTACTGTTTTTCTACGTCACATGTGTCCTAATAACGTGTAAATTCAATGAAAAAAAATCTGGTATGAATTCCACATGACTTCTTTATTTTAGTTGTTAAAAGGTATTCATTGTTAAAAAAGAAAAAACACAGCGCTACTGAATGGATCTTGTTTAAAACACTCTATAAATATTCCAAACATTAATAAGACAAGCTGGAAGTTTCAACGCAATCGGTCAAACGTTTTTGAGGGAACAGACTCGTACGAATATTGCCTTTCATTTATATAAATCAAATAATGCAGTGCATTTTCCCCGTCAATTTTACTTCATTTGTTGGTAGCATGACAAACAAAACCAAAAAGGATTGGAGTAATAGTAATTGTTATAAGGGGTTAATACAATTTCTCGGGAAACAACCCATTTGCCAGAGAAATATCGGTTCAAAATGTTGATTGTTGTACATACAAAGTTATTATGTTTGCAATAGTTTCTTTTCTTACCTTCAACAAGTGATGTGAGGAGGGTGACGTTCGCTGCTTTCCGCCGGCCTGCAGGCAGATTGAGGCCGATCTTTTCGAGTTTTTCTCGTAACGACCTACCACCGTTCTTTGATTTCGCTCTGCAAGACAAAAAAGGAAAATAATTGTACAAAACGAGTAAAAATGTAAAGCGTATATCTCTTTCAAAAAAGCTTTTACAGATTAACTGATGTGCATACTTTTCATCATATATGTGTCAGAGCAGTTATGCACACATTGTGTCAAAGAATTTTTAAGACTAGGTTTATAAAGTAAAATGAAAACTAGTAAATTATATGTTTTTAAATGTTTTAATTCAAAATAAGCTCCTTCGGCGTCAATGCATTTGTTACAACGGTTTAACAACGATTCGAATGCCGGTTCCAGCTCACATTGTGGGACCGCCTCCAAAGCGCGCGTCGAAGCTGTTTGTACACAGTGTGTCAAAGAATTTTGAAGACTACATCTGGAACTAAGCTTACAGTGGCGCTATCTGTGTTATCGAGCATTCGTGAAACTCCTTAACCATCAGCTAATCCATTGCCCAAACCTCAGTTCATTTGTTTACTATTTTTTCAAATAGTTTTGATGACATTGACACTGTACAAACAGCTTCCACGCGAGCTTTAGAGGCAGTCCCACAATGTGTGACGGAACAGGCATTCGAATCGCTGTAACAAATGTATTGTAGCCGAAGGAGCTTATTTTGAATAGAAATACTTGAAAAAAATAACTACTAGTTTTTATTTTACTTTCTAAATCTGACCTTAAAAATTCTTTGTCACACTGTGTAATGTATAATAGTTAACTTCATTATGTTTGTTTCCGAACATTTAAAAGACCCCAAAACAGTAACGATCGAAAGAACTTTGATAAGATAAATTTTACAAAAGATCATAATGACCTCACTATTGATAGTTTCTTCGCAACTGATAGTTTCTTTGCTCAACTCAAGCAGATATTCCGGCCAAAGACATTACAAACTCAACTACTTCACAAATATTGGTGCATGAGGTAATGCCTAAAAGTTAAAAACAGAAATAATAAATGGAAAATTTCGGACATATTTGTAACCCAGAACAGAACTAAGAGCCAAGGGCTGTCCGGGACGATCTCGGAAAAAAGGTAAGCCCATAATTAAAGTATCATAACTATGTACTTTCCAAGACATTGGTAGTTTTTAGAATCCAATAGTTACTACACGGGTATTTCATCACTTTTGGTGATCATCATATGGGAAAATCTCACTTTATTTTTATTTTCCAATCCAAAGACCATTGTCCTCTTAAATGTTGTTTTATTTTTTTCCTCTACAGGATATCATTAATCTTTCAGCCATACAAGAACAGCTTCTGACAGGTAAATTTTTTTACAAACCCTAATGCGGTTGTAATAAGCATTATTATCTTGTAATCGAATATTAAGATACTCTCGGTTCATTTGAATAACTATTTCATCAATTTTAAAGCCATTCATCAGTTTCTTAATGCGAGAGGTTTCTCAGGCGACGACCAAGCCCCCACACGGAAAGCCAAAATAACCTCTTCCTATAGAAGCTGTGTAATTAATGGAGAAGTAATGATGGATTACTTCAGAAAACGTGAAAAGATGCGTATGACTTGTAACTTTGAGGTTTGCGGTGGTTAACGTTGATAGGATCACAACGTCTAATTTCAATTTTAAGCATAAAATAATTTAATTTTGATGAATATTGAAGCAATTTTTGGCGGCAAAATATTTTGATAAGAAATGGGCTGAATTTCCAACGCAAGTGACATAATCTTTTCTGATGTAAAGATTTAATTTATTAAAACACCGTAACTCAACCTGTATTTGGTATGTTTAAATTATTTTCTTATGACGTGATTTTTTTAGGTAATAAATAATACTGTGGTCTAAATGAGCGTTTCTCAACATTTTCAATCGTACAAGAACCGTTGGACAAGCACCGAGGAACCCTAATGTCTGTGCATTGATACTAAAAATATAAATAAATAAATAAGTAAAAAATAAATTAAAGAGTTTTTTGAACTCAGTATTTCTATTAAATATTAACTGATAATGAATACACAAAAATGACCTATTTTTTATTGAAGCACTTAAAGACTGCATTTTAATGACAAAATTCAGAAAATTGTTTTGTTCTTTCCTGTCTCATAGGGATCCGTTCATATAGGATATCACACTTTTTCCCCAGATATTTGACCTCCCTCCCCCTTTGTCACAATATGTCACACTTCAGCGGACACCTCCCTCCCTTTGTCACATGTCACGCAATGTTGCATAATGCACTATGTCACACTTCGTGTTCCGCCTCCCCTCCCCTTGTCACACACTGTCACAATTTCACGAAACACCCTCCCCCCTCGAAGCGTGACATCATTTATGAATGATCCCTATAACCAGCCACTTAGCAGGAAGCTGCTTAAATGTGCATTAATAAGTGCCGAAATGTTTTACTATTTATTATGGACTAGCAAAAACGCCAGATTGCCTGCTAAAATAATAATATTGAGAAAATATAGCAGACCCTTACATGTTAAACAGCAGCAGGGAGTTGACAATTAAGTTCAAAATAAAACTCATTTTACAACAATGAATTACTGGAATGCATTCTCTCCAAAATCTTCAGTTAACAATAAAGGCTCAGCGTAATCCTCGTTAGAATAAATATAATTCTGGGCAATAACTCACGATCTATTTATTCTAGAGTTCTTCTAACAAATTCTGTATGACATAGTTTTTTTTTTATCATCTAAAGATTTTTATATAAATTTAGTAAATGAGATGATTTTTTCGTTTCTTTTATAGTCGAAACAAAGCTTGAAATTTTAATAAAGAAACATTAATTCGATTTTTCTGATGGAACTTCGTGCGCTAACTTTCTGAGAGGATGATGGAAGTTTGTACCAATTTTCATTCCGATTCGTCAATTGTTGTGGTATAGCAACCACAAGAATAAACATGCACACAAGCGTTCTCTTTTCGATACATAGGATGTTGGCTTAACGATAAGGCAACGAACGAACTGTCAAATCCAACGAATAGTTTTATTTTAGTTTATTTATTTATTGTTTTTACTTTTGGGAGAAGTAGTACAATCAAGACTCTCGAAACCCAAGGATCCCTGGGAGCAATGGTAAATGCTGGTCTAAATGATGCCTGAAATTTATTCTAATTGACTTTAGGTAGCAAAAAAGACACCATACACCATGTATTTTGCTATACTGCTTTTTACATCAATATGTATATAAAAGCTCGTTTCTGTATATTTTTGTTTTTTTTTTTTGTACGATTGCTATACAAAATTGTACCAATCAATGGCTGGAAAGAAAATTTGGGACAAAAGTTAATCATCCCTTGGTAAAGGGCCGAAGTCATATTCAAAAGTTTTTTTTAAAACCCCATTTGCGAGATTTGTTTCGCCAATAAAAAATATAAAGAATCACCTCATTTTAAAGACTTTATAACATTCTAAAGCTGATAATAAAAACTATACCAGATAGGATTTGTTCGAAAACCCTTAAAGAAATAGAACGTCAGTTATTCTTAAATGACGATTTCGAAGAGAATAAATTACAATTATTGTTGTAAAACTAAGCCCATGAGTTTAAATTTAAATTGAATTGTTAATTTTCCTCCAGCAGGATTCAAGCTGTTTCACATGTATGGGGATGATATATTTTTTCATTATTATTATTTTAACGGGCAACGTCGGGTAATAACTAGTTTCTGAAGATTTTAGTCTTCGTGACTTTTTTTTTTGTGAAACTACTTAACTATCAGCGGATCCACTGCTAAAACTTCAGTTCATTTGCTTGCTATTTTTTTTTTACTTTGATGACATTTACACTATACAAACAGCTTCACGCGAGCTTTGGAGGCAGTCCCATAATGTGAGCTGGAACAGGCATTCGAATCGTTGTTAAACCGTTGTAACAAATGTTTTGAAGCCGAAGGGGATTATTTTTAATAACTATTCTTTTTAAAAAATATGATTACTAGTTTATATTTTATTTTATAAACCTAGCCTTAAAAATTCTTTGACACACTGTGTATTTCTTATTTTCCTCGAGAAGCTCACGTCTTATGGTGCTCTCTGTAACATCGAAACAGGTGTCTGCCACTTTCTGTAAATTTTGCACATACGTAGCGTTATTTTTTCCTTCTGATTTTTATCACAAATGTAATCTATTTATTTCACACTGAGGGAACTTTATTTCCATGAAAATTTTAATTAACATATTTGTGGAGTCAGCATTTAAATTTTATCCAAGTAATGAAAAATTATGATAAATTCAGAATCGTCGTGGCATCTCTCCGTTTGAAGGATGTTTCCGTACATTCACGACGAGCATTCTCTTGAAAAATCAATCAGTCTCGCAAACGAAGCAGATTACCTCGCGAGTCACGTACACTGTTATTAGAAAATCAAATTCATTGATAAAACCAATGATGCATTACAATTTTCCAGGAGCCTCTACCACATCGAGTTGCACGTAACCAAAAAATTTAAAAATGATCGTTTATTACTGTTGTATTGTCACGATTCCTCAATATCCCCCAGACAACGACTGTTACATTCTACCTTCCTACTCCAACTTGCACGGAGTGTAATTTTGCATCTGTGCAAATATTTAGGACGAAAAGTCGCTCGCTCACCCCGGTTCGCTTTTAATTGATTATAATCATGCTAAATCCGAACTTTAATCGAGCGCTGTTTGAATGTTGACTCAAGTATTATATTTCAACGGGAGCAATAAATATTTAAACCAAGTTCATTATATTTAGATTGTCTCTGTTGATACTTTTCCACGTTGGTTAATGAATGGAATTAAATTTAAAACAGAAAAGTACATTTTATGATAAACCTACTCGTGTTCTTAAATCAGTAGTAGTATTTTTAGGATTTGTGCCTAAAAGCATTAGTTATTCTTGTTGTGGTCTCTAGGTAAAAATAAGACTGATAATAAAGCTATGAAGTTGTAATATGGAAATTCTTCATTATTCCAAGTTATTCCTAAGGCAAAAAATGCGCTTTCGTGTACGAGTGTCAGTTCGTATTTCGTTTCGTGCTGAATTTCATTACTTTTAGTCACAATCGAGAATTCCGAAACAGCCTGCAAGGACAATATACTAACCTGTGAAGGAATGTATTTTTTTTCCATTATTAAACGATAGCAAGTTAATTAACTGACTGTACTTTGTACTAGAGCCTTAATATGAGGCGTATTGAAAATAGGATAGAAATTTACTGACGTAGAATAAAACTGATTTTTGCAAATGGTTGCGTTTTTGAGTGTAGATGTTTGCGTTGATTCCGAACGTGTTTTGGTTATAATTGCATTATTTGGGCTTTATTGATATGGTTCTACCACAAAAATTATGTCCTTTTTGTATTAGTCAAGATTATGATGTAATTCTGATTTACACTTCAACTCCAGTCATTATTGGGAAAGTATAGTGACTGTAACTGAAGTCTGAATCAGAGTAATTACAAAAAATAGTAATTACAAGAACCGATCATTGGTGAAAATCCAGTGGGATTGGTTTTGCATTTTGATTACACTCATAACCTTTGCACTATAGAAAACTTAGTGGTATATCGGCCCAAAAACTGGTGCAAATTTTATGTATACAAAAAATGGTGTTTCGTTTTACTATGTTTTGGTGAAAAATGACATTTTGCTAACTAACTTTTCAAACTTAAGTAAACTTCTTTTTGTAAAGAGGTAATTCAGGACCGTAGCAAGAAGAGGACCCTGCCAAGAAACACCCTTACTGGAAAAAAAAATTGCTCGTATCGAAAGATTACCATCATTTTTAAATTTTTGCTCATAACACCCATTTCTCGCTAAGAAAACCTATTGATCTCCTCAGTCTTCTAATTCAATATTATAGAGATCTATCTTAATGGTATACACATCTGGTAGTTTGTATTACACTTGACTTTTGGGATATTCAAAAATATTCAGATTTAAAATGCCACAGAATAAAAATTGCTTCTAAGATAGGAAATAAAAAAGTACCCCCCCCCCCCCCTCTTAATAAAGCTCTTAAAACATTTTCTCCTTTGTCTGAGTTTTGAATGAGTAGAAAATATGTGTTCATAACGCGTGAATGTTAATTTGTACTAACAATTTTCAAATCAATTTTTTGAAGCTTATTATTGGATAGCTTAAGATTAAGTAGTGATTTATTTTATCGAAACATTCATTCAGATTTTACACTGAAACGTTTGCATATAATCTACTTCTCTATGGAATACTTTGTTCAATGAACAGAGCAATGCATTTCTATTTTGTATTTTGTCCAAAGATAATAAGAGATTCGGAAGAAATCCCATTGTGAGGCAGGGAAGTTTTAATACAGGTCTTTGTAAAATTGTACATTTACTTGAACGTGTTAGACACTGCAATAAAAATAACTTCAGAAGCAACAATAAACTTTTGTCTAAATTTGCATTTCACTAATAACTTACTAACTTAAGACAGAAAACAAGTAGCAAGTGCCTAAAAACAAACATTAGCTCCAGTTGTTAGTTTGTTTGTTTAAAAGACGTGAATGATTTTATGAATTCAATGTTTAAAACAGGGCCAAAGTATTAATTGTAAACTGCCTAAAGCCAAAACTAAACAGAAAATTCGGAAACATTAGCTTTATTCTCAAAGGAATAAAAATGCAATTTCACAAGCGCAGTCCTTCACGATAGTCCTTCATGAAAGATAAAACAGTTTTTGGGTAAACAACTACAAAAAGTACATTCATTATTAGTTCTCATTGTTTTTTAACAATAGCTTGTAAAGTTGTTTGCAACAAACGGTACCTCATCCAATTTCTAAGTAATATTTATTTGGTGATTTAAACACTCATTTCGTGCTTTAAACCTGTTGCTACTTATTTTAATACTCTTGGTTGCGTTATCCGAAACTCTAAAGTTTTACTTCAAACATGCCTTTATACTTAAAATTTATCATTTAAAATAAAGAAAATATATTGAAAGTGTTCAATTTATTATTTTTATTTTAAACTAATGAAAGTAATTTAAAATGCTTTAACAAGTAACGAAATGCAAGTCTGTAATAAATCTCTACTGTGCCAACGAAGAAAAATCTGGGACACGTGGTTTAAAATAGTATTGAAAGAAATACATTTGAAGACACCCTGTGTCAAATTCTGTTTTAAGTTTAATATTTCTAACTGCACGATGACTTTTAATTAAGTTCTGCCATTTTTTTCTGAAGTCTTTGGTATGTTTAAAAGATGCTTATTACAGTAACTTTGAATAACTATTTTCAAAGCACGTATATTATGCACTTGTTTCGTATGCACGTTACGAAGTTTTATGCATCACGACTAGCGAAATTTTAATGCCATACAATCTAAATTATTCAACAGTCGAAATTTCTGAAGAAGGCGCTTTGTTCTCGAAGCCAAATATGAGTCCGAAGAATGCGAAACACCTAGTGTTTACGCACTTTTCAGGAGCAGCCGCTTTCTTATAAGGTCCAGATACAGTTGGTGGGTTTGTTTCCCTCGATTAGAGGGTCATTCGAACGTATCGTGAGGGGTTGGGCTCTCGAATCCCTTCGCGAAGTCGACTGAAAAGTTATTACATTCCTGGAGACAGCCTTCTTCCGAAAGATTATTAATTCGAAGTGTACCATGGCTGTAGTTGAGCCAGATATGAAAGCTCCCCTCCCGTCTTTGACAAGAATTCGTTGGGTTGATGGGGAAAAGATCCCTTGTTGCAAATACTCACGACTGACTGATATCTTTTGAACGCCGTCGTTTATCCGATATTAATAGCAAACGGCGATCTCTGGAAAAGTAAATCCCCTTCCGCGCAAGCGAGGGGAAGGGGAGAGAATATTCAAAGTATGTTGTTGTTGCCATCCTCGCAGTTATTATTCCTTTCCTTTCTGAAAGCACGTTATTAATTTCACTTTCAAAGGAAATTTGGTCCTTAAGGTTCGTTCCTGGCTCATCTTCAGACGTTACAGGTGGTGACATGATATTTTTCGATGGCCAACGGTGCTGATATTTATTGAAATGCAAGAAATTCCGGCGCTGATATCTATTCATCATTCTCGTCTTCATTCACTCGGAATAATTGCTGCTCGGAAGTATTCGGCAGCCTTTGGGTATCCCTTGATCGGTGGAACATGATGTATTTTTAGCTAGGATGACTTCGGACGCCTTTGGTGAAAATTTTTCTCTCAAACCATAAAAGGATATGTCTTGCCTAAAGTATTCATTTCTAACAGAATCAGACGACTCGCAGAAAAAGCGAATAGTTTCAGGACATAAAACGCTCGGAATGTTTATGGGATTGAAATAAAGAAAGGGAATGATAGAAAGATATTCGTCAAGATTAATAATATAATTCTGATATCTTTCGCAGACTTAAGCACAAGTGTGTTTTCTGATCAACTTCCATTGATATTGTGCGTTTTAAAAAGGCGTACCAAACAAGCAATCTCAGTAACAATGATATTAAAAATTATGTATCTCTTAAAAATATTATTGCTTGTTCATTCTTAAATACAATAGAACCTCGATCGATCGTTTTTCACGGAATCATTCATTTCGAACAATATATATGGGAAAACGAGGAATGTAGATCATTATTAAGCGAGATGATATCGTTAAATAAGACGATACATATGAGAACACAATTTATTACAAACAAAATAAGCAAGTTTACAGATTTTTTAAAGTAAAGTTAAACTAAAGAGTAAAAAAGAATAATTCAGGTTGCCTCAACTAATTTGAATTTAAGGTCTTTCTTTTGAATTCATCCTATTTATAACTAAAATAATTTAAATTTACTAAACGCTTTGTGCATTAATAGCAACCATAACGGGTCAAACGCGGGGTGCTGCTAGGGAGACTTTGGGACCTATAGCTTATTGTGGGTTTCATACTACTAGGACATGATAGGAAGAAGTTATATTCCAGTCAGAACAGCTATGCTTAGACTGGGGTATGAATCTGAACCCATGGAGCGAGAGCCTCCTGGTGTACCGATTATGTCATTAGGCGACTTCAAAATGGTATGCTTCGTACTTTGCACAGAAATCCTGCATTCACACCAGTGTCGATGGTGCATATTGTTACTGTCGTAATAGAGTGTTGCTGAGGTTATTAAAGTAGCAGCAAGGATTTATCTGTTCCGTAATGGTAATCAACAAATCACGGTCGTCTGAGTGAAAGTCAATGACGTAATAAAAAATGCAAGTCAGTTAATGCAAGGCATGATAATTAAATGGTGCAGAATCAATGACACAGTTTAAATTTTTTGTTGATGTCACCCATTTCTGTAATGGCCGAAAAGACGAAACTAATTTACATACTTCAAAAGACGTGCAACACGAAGTGTTACAATTTGTAAAGTAAAGGAACAATCACTTCCATTAAAACGCGAGAAGTTCTTTAAAAACCTGATAGCTGCCGGTTTCGCGGAGTTCTTTAGTTAAAGCGTCATTTTTTGAATGTACGTGTGAGGAAGTCCTGTGCTGAGAAAATGAATGCAACATGACCTGGATAGAGCTGTGCTTAGATTTTCAAAACAGTAAGGATTAAAATGAATGATATTGTGGAATTAGTAAGTGCTTCTTCGATGCACATTTTCTGAGCGCAATGGAAGATCAAGGAACCGGTCCATAGTTAAAGAAGGCTTCATACACTTGTTTCAACAATTTCAATGGCTAACGTGTTAAGGTCTGAACTGGCTGATTGTATATTTGAAACAGCAAGATTGATGCAGTGCTGAACTTTGAGAAGAAATTTATGTGAAATTTTGCGAAGAAATTTCTCTTGGGTCGAATCATTTTTTAAAAAGTGTTTTAATTAATAAATGTGCTCATTTTAGTGAGAAGATTTGGTTCATTGAACTCGTGCGAGACTGGTAAGCTTTTGTACTTATTTCTCTCTAATCTTTAAATTAAAAAAAATATTTAAGTTTTGCTTCTTCAAGATGTTTTAACTCTATAAGATGTTTTAACTGAATGCACATAAAGTACAAACACACATACAGGGTGGTTATAATTAAAGTTACCTTGTTTTGGGCCTACGCAGAGCTCGTTTTAATCGACGTAGCTTATTAAAATTTGGCATATACATTAGATGAGTCATAGGAAATGTGTAATAGGAAAATAATTTAAATTTTCGCCACCATATGAGAAAGGGTCACATTGAGAAGTAGAAGAAGAAGAAGAAGAAACAAGTTTGAAGCAAAAAAAAAAAGTTTTTTTTTTTTTTTACAGAATTTGACCAATGTGCATTCCATTTGCTCCGATCATGTGCTCAAAGTGTGTTTAACCTTTTAACTGTCATGCCCGAGACATTCTCGGGCACAGGGCTGGTCTTTCAAAATGTAACACCTGAGTATTACTCGGGGTATTTTTTTTACTATTATTTTTATTTTTGAGTGCATCGTATTGTTATACTCGAATATATATTGGGAGAAGTTTATTTCGGCTTCATCTCTCTGTCAAATCCGAGTCTATCTCAGAAAAAGTTAATTTGCGCTTAATTGAGCCTATAAGACTGCGCAAAGTATGTTGTGGCAGCTGCCTCAAGCGAATATGCAGTGGCTGCAAAACCTTAAAATTTTTAAGCATGTAATTCAAAATATAAATTTTTAAGTACTTTTCTCCACCAGACCCCTACCTGTTAGCCAAGGCCTTAGGATTGCTTACGCACGGGGAGAGGTGGTGTGGTCTACGGGTTTTACATGCACATATCCCCAAGTATACATGGTGGTCTTCAGTGGGTATCGAACGCGCGACCTTCCAGGTGGAAGTCCGACGTGCTAACCACTAGGCTACCACGGCCACAATTTTTAAGTACTAAGTACATTTTATTTTGTACTAAACATTTGATTTTTGCAATAAAAAAAATTGACAATATATGTACTCAAATCATCAAAATAACTTGACAGCTAAAAGGTTAACAGTATTGCGATGCTTTTCTCTATCGATTGCAGCAGCTTGGCGACGAGAATTATATTTGATAGAGAAGCAAAGAAGCGCTCACCTGGAGGTAAAAATTTGACCTAGTACTTTCCTATTGCATATTTCCTTTTCCCTTATTCTACTCATATAACGTATGCGCCAAGTACCAAGGTTCAACGTCTATACTAGAAACAGCTCCACATAGATCTAAGCAGGAAAGCTTTAACTGTAACAATTTTGTATACGTGTAGATAGATATATAGCTTACCTCCTGAGGACTCCTCCAAGGAGCGATGCGTTGAGGCACTCGGGGGGCGAGAGTCTCCTTTGCACTTCTCCTACGGTGACCTTATACTTGGAGGTGGAGCTGAGGAGGGAGAGTCGCCCGGGCACGGAGCAGAAGACGTCGGTCGGAGAGGTGACGCCTGTGATGACCATTTCCTTATGATTGTCACTGTTCCGAGGTTTCAGGCCTGTGCACACAGACACCAGACAACAACCACGGTCACTCTCTGGTGCGCGCACAGCACAAACACAACAACAATAAGTAAGTACGAGCCTGCTCACCGACCATTTATTATACCCAACGCATGCACTAACCTCATCCAATCTCTCTCAAGATTTACGAAACTCTGCGATGAAACGTGTGAGATGTCTTTTTGTAAGTTAATTGCTCAAATAATTCCCGCGGAACTCTGAATTTCTTATGAACTCCCGACGACTCGATTCCGATTTGTGATCTTTTCTGCGATTTGTCTATCACTTATACTTACATAGTATGCGTTGTACTATTGCCAAAGAAATCTAACTTAAGGCACTTTTATTGACAGGTTAGCAATCATTGTCACTTGTACCTTAATTTTTCTGAAAGAAGCATTTGAGGTGAGCTAGAATTTCAAATTTGGTGCCATTTCAAAGCTAAATACTAGGCCACCCTAAACGCTTACTATTATGCCGAATTTAAGTTAAAGTATCAATAAGTGGTAGCATGTCAATAATAGATGCCTTTACCCAACTAATTTGTAGCTAAGAACATTTTTGCAATGAGCATGCATCTAATTTATACTGTCAGTTGCAACGTAATAGCTTTTGCACCTTAAATACGGTTTTATTTTCATACAATTTTTCTTAAAAATTTAAACATGTCTGAAAATATTTCTGGTACTCTTGAAATAAATAAATGTGTGAGTTACTTTTCTTTCCTTTTCTTTCCAATTACTATTAAATTATTACTGCGCAAGATTTGCAGTCGGGTACGAAAATGAAGCGATGGTTTGGCTCATACTTGGCATAATTGACTGCAATACTGAACATGTAATGACCATATCACTATTACTTTAGGATAATCATTTGCACATCTCTTGGGACTCTTATATAAACAAGATCAAAGTAGTACACTAAAGAAATGTTTCTTAAGTTCAAATGAATTTTGATTTTAAGAACATTCTAAAATTGATAAATCGGTTAAATTTTTGACACTTTTAGTTTGCTTATAATTTTTGTAGAATTGAAAAAAAAAAAAAAAAAAGTTTTTTTTTTAACGTAGAAGAATCTACAATAAATGGTTTTTCCTACTCTAGTACTAACGAACTAGAATTTTAGGCCAAATTGTAGCCAAATCTCAACTTATGGGTTCTGTAGAAACGAAATAATGCGAAATATAGAAATATATATTCTATATTCCTTTGTAAATGCGTTATATTGAAAGAAAAGTAATTTTAGCAATTGCATAAGCATAGTCGCGTATTTGGAATAACAGACCGAAAGCGTACTTGGATATTTAAAATTAAGTAATAGTTCATTGTCACTATATTCAGTATATGCAGTTAACCATATAAGATACAGTCAAGTAAATAATGTTCTAGTTCCTATTTTCTTAATTGTTACCGTTAAAAAGCAACAGCATACCAAAGATAAATTGTGTATGTAACTGAGTTTTAATACTTAATTTGAAAGTGGTATCAAAATATTTTAGACTAAATATGAGTTCTTAAGCATTCAAGGTTTTTTAAAAATTTTAATATTAAATAATATTATAGTAAAAATTAATGTAACATTTAAAACAGGTGGTTAAAAGATGTCTTTTGATAAACGTTCGAAAGTTTATTACTAATTTAGAGTAGTTGAAATGGTTCTTAATAACAATTAATTTGTACATTTACTAATTTGATCTTTTATATTCTGTATGTTAATTTCAAGAAAAAAAAGACAATGCCTCACATATTAAAAAAATAACAAATAGCAATAATAATTGATCCTGGCTTTTTTAAAATTCATGCTTCAATACATGTCAGATTTTTCCTATTGTTTCAGGTTTTGTATAAAATACAGCTATTTTTTCCCTCTGTAGTAAAACACAATTCAACACATCACAAATATTAGTTTAAAAAACAATAAAATCATAATGATTAGAGAAACATGAAGTTTATTTCTGATTGCAGTCAAAGTGTAAAAAAGTTTTTTTTTAATATAATGAAAAGAGTTTAGTTATGTAAAACTCCTTCCTATTTGTATTTTACAATAGGAAACTTTAATGTCACAATGACAAAACATGACTAAGTTGTATTTATGAAGTAGTAGAATTCAAGTGATTTGTTCTTCATCCTAGCTAATGTTTTTTTTTCTTTTCTTTTCTTTTCTTTTCTTTTCTTTTTTTCTCCAAGTGCCAAATTTTAAAGATATTTTTTCATTTAGTATATTTTTAAGCGTCATAAAGTTTTATTAATCTTTTGTGTTTTCTACCATGACGTTATCGACACGAGAATAAATATAATAGTGTGTTTATGCATTGTCTTTTCGTACTTCTACTTACCCCTGCACTGAGTCTCCCACATCCTTCCATAATTCCATTCGGCAGCTTGTTTAAAAGAGAACAATTTATATTTAGGAAAAGCAGAAAACCGCTACTGTATTTAAACTGGCACAGTTCAAATGTGACAAATGCGATCTCCCATATCTTGAAAAATTGATACATTGTGTTTTTTTTCAGGGTCGAAAAGTTCAAAGTGAATCTACATCAAAAATGAGATGGTATTTCTTTCTTCATTTTTTGAAATTGCTTTCTTTGTTTATGGAGTCATGCACTCTATATTTTCTGAAGCCTACAGTTACTGTAATTTTGAAAGAAAAATTCTTTTGAAAATAAGCAGCAAACTACATATTTCATTATGTAAAAAATCTAAGCTGTTGATGGTACTACTCATGCAAAATCACATTTAAGTTAAAAATTTGTATTGGTTTTCTTTTTTAAACCTAGATTCGAAATATATGTGTGACATCATAAGTCAAAACACCTCATAATTCTCATAATAAAAAAATAAAACACTAAAATAAAATTAAAACTTTAAAAATAAAAAATAAACGATATTTTTGAAATAATATCTTAGTCGGAAAATTGCAACGTATTTCGCGACAATTTTTTCTTCTCGTCTTGTAAATGTTTTTAGCAGTATGATTTGTAATTTTGAATTTCTTTAATTTGATCGTTGAATCCTTCTAATTAGCGTTTATTTTGTTAAATTGCTTCCGAAGCAGGAAATAGAAGTTGTACTGCAGTTAAAACTTTTTTTTTTTTTTTTTTGAAAAAAAAGATTTAGCTGTTGTATTTTGATTCGAAACATGAAGTAAAATTTATATAGTTTGTAACTTTAAAAAATGATAGAAAAAATTCCTCGGAACAGAATTATTGGAAAGTAAAGATCATGTCATATCCAAAAGCTATTTTTCTCTCTCGGAACTCAATGACCATTTTTCAAACCCATCTCGCCTGCGGGTGCGAATTAGAACAATTTACAAACTGCAGAGCTGCCGGAGAGTTGCAACTAAGGTTGTAACAAAATCGAGCCTTTGATACTCCCCAGCGGGTCGTAAGACAAACGAGACCAGCCGCTTCGATGGGGTTGTCCATAAATAAAGCGTTCTTTTTCAAGAACGGAAAAACCATAAATTCTGGCTACCAAATCACACGACTCGCGAGTGCTCCCAAGAGACAATGCATCGTTTAATGCGTGACTCAATTTGAATAAAGTTTAAAAAAAGGCGCAAGAGAGGTAACACTTGCTCGTTCTGTTTACATTCGCGAGTTGTAAAAGACAGCAACGAGAATGAATAACTTAAAAGGTTACTGTAGAATTTTAAACTTTAGTTTCTTATTTCTCATCAACATCAAGATAGTTTTTGAAAGTAAATCGGTTTCGGAAGCAAATTGGATTGAAAGGTGAAGTTAAAAAATTAAAAAATAACTTTTAAAAATTTTGTGTGGTGTTATTGACCTCCATAATGTCCTCATTAAATTTCTATCTAGCGAAGACCACCCATTGGCAGTCGTACCATTGGCATCAAAAGTCCAGGCTTAAATCCCAGCGAGAGCTTGGCGTGATCGGAATAACACTTCCTCCTACACATGTCCTATTGATTCGGATCAGACTGTTATATACAAGTCTTCCAAGTAAACCATAGGGACACTTTGTGCTGGGACTGTTTAGCCAAATATAAGTGGAGAACATAGTCAGTTTTTAGGTTACAACCCCAGTAATATTTAATGAAGGGAACCCAAACCCTCCAACAGGTATGCATTTAGAATGGATATACCGAAGAGGGCCAGGTTCAGACAGCAAGAGATAGTAAGGCTGGGCTCGTGCCCAGCAAACCAATCTCGACGCGATTTCGCCAATCGTAGACCATCGACAGCCACCAGTCCCGCGCTCACGCAATCCCAAGGCTTCAACTGAAAACCTGGTGGAGAAAAGTACCATTTAATGAGGATATTTGAGGCACGATGCGGATTAACTGGAAAATGTTTTGTTGTAGAAAGAAATCTTAATCTGGGTTGATAACTCATATAAGATCAATATTTCGGATCTCAATTTCAATTTTTTGTCTGAATTAGAAATGTAGTTTTTTCATATTAGTTAAATGAGTTTTTTAGATCCATAAAACATTTTAAAAAACTAATGAAAATTTACTTTTTATATTTAATGCTAATTTTTCACCGTTTTATAAAGCGTAAAACATTTTTTATCGTTTAGTTAAATGTCATTAACGGCATGTAATAGGTTAAAAGTAAACAAAAAAGTTCTCGTTATACATGGCCGATATCTATAAAAAATCATATCCTAAGTTTTCAGTTTTTTTAGCTACATAAATATTTGTTACAATAATAGCTGTTTGGAATAGTGAAATGGCAAAGTTTTTAAAAATAATTAATTACAGTTAGTAAAGGAAACAATTATGAATCAGTTAAGCTTCATCAAAAGTTGATTAAATATAAGTGCAGAAATAGATGACTTCATTTTAAAAACCACGATACTAAACTAGGAAATTTCATTTTAAAAATTTAACTGAAACATTTTTTACCATTGAAAATTTTCCTTAACTTCGATAGCATTGAAACGAGTAATTTCATACCGTAATATATTTGTATAAATAGAGTTGAAGTTTATCATGATAAAACCAAGATGAAGCTGCTTCATTTAACAATGAGTTTTAGCAGTTTGTAAGTCCAAAGACTGATTTACCAAAAAATAAATGGTGTAAAAAGTCAACAACAAATAGTAATACCAGAAAGTACAATTAAAATGTGAGGCTCACCTTTCCTGATGACGCTGTTGTGGTCGCCAGGGAAAAGGCTGTTGGCATCTTCGATGCTGCCACCCTGCCAAACAGAAAAAAACTTATCTTATTATTGATGAGAATCCATTTGCAAAAACAGAATTAGGTGAACAGATACATTAGAAAAAAAAAATAACCTTAATGAGAGAGTACTGTAATTTATTTTGTAATTATGTTTTTTCTTTCATATGAAATGGTTTAATCATTTAAAAATGCTATTTAAAGTGTTTTTTTTTAACAAAAGAACATTCAAGAGTATTCAACTACGCATATAATAATTTTTGGGTAACTTCATATGCGAGAAAGGGATATATTTGAACAAAAATAAAAATTCAAACAAACAGCAAAAAACTATTATCATCAAAATTTTTCATCTCAGTGTTAACAAATCCAACATAACAAGATACTGAAAAAACGATTTTAAAATGTGTTTTTTTTACATAGTTTTAGATTTGTGACGGTCGATATCACGTTCTTTACCCATAAAAATACCTATCTGTCATTCCGTCACATCGCATGCAAAACAATTTTTAGAATAAATATTTAAAACTCACTTTTTTTAGTACTTTTCCAACTTTGAGTTGTTACACTGAAATGAAAATAAAATCAAATGGCCTATTTTGGTGAACATAGCTTCATTAGGCACTTAAATTTTGATTTTTGATTAAAAAAACACTAGCAATATTTTTTTCTTATTTTTCAAAATACATTGAAGCACCTATAGTTAGTATTTCGCATAAGATTATCATTTTTTCCTAGGAAAAAATGAAGGGACTGATTGAAATAAATAAATTAATTAATAAATAATGAAAATAAATAAATAAAAATTAAGAATTAATAAATTAAAAATAAATCATAAAAATAAATAAATAATAAAAATAATAACGACTCGTTGGTTGATGTCTTAATCCAGTTGGAAGTATCGAGCCCGGGTGTGAAAACTATACCGATTTAAGGAACCAAGTGTGCTTCTTCCTTTTAATCGAGCGCCACTAAAGGAGAAGTGCGACTTTGCAAGTGTGTTGCTTACAGACGCGATAGATGGAAGCAAATCTATCATAGATCGATATTTTAAATCTAGATCAAAGGCCGACATCCACTTGGCCAAAAAAATTAAAATAATTAAACAAAGTAACATAGAAAAAATAAATCAACAAAAAATAAAATCTTCATTTACTGATTGTCTTATTAACGCGGATTTAAAATAATCTTTCAAAACGAAACAAAAATGCGAAAAGAAAAAGTAATATTAATGACTGAAAAAACAAAAAGTAAAAAGAAAAAATCGAAGATCATATATTAGTAAAATTACATGTGTATGTTACATAAAATCTCCAGGTCATACTTAATGTGATTACATATAATGTTATGGCACTTTTGATTCTAAATTTAAAAACTAAATAATTGTGCATATAGATGATTTCATCGAATACACATTAATTTTTAAAAATACAAAAAGATTAAAGTTTGTTGCTTTAAACAAGAAAATATAAAGTCAGTATGTTGAATGTAAACTTACGTTTCGAATTTATTTATTTAAAAAAGCACTTACAAAAACCTTGATTTTAAAATTGTTTGTTTCCTTGCACGCAACCAAATTAAATTTTAAAAAACATTTTCCCATTTTGATGATCGCTCAAGTTTACTGAAGCAAAACTGATTCATGCAAATGACGTAAAATAGGACATACTAGCTCCCATCGGAAAAATCTTGAAATCTTATGTTTCGTGTTCAGTTTTCATTTGTCAAGCGCTTAATGTCAGCATTTAGCGAGTTTTCTAAAAAAAATTTCGAATTGTCTCTGATGCAAAACTCTATGGCATTTCATGAATTGAAACGTTTCGCGCTATAACGTGAAAGAAATATGTAGCTATTATGATGAACCAAGATAAGAGTTTGCACGGGGGCTATGAAGGGTGCCACAGTACCTCCATTATTTCATAAAATCAAATTCTAATACGAATCAGCAAAAATTTTGCGTTTTAGATTCACTAATTCCATGGCTCAGATGCATTAAAAATGTTTCTTAACACTAAATTCTTCAATTTTCCCTGTGGGGGAACACTGGAAGCCCATCTTCTGTAAGTAATCTAGATCATTAGCCCCTGGGCACAGTGCTAAAGATAAAGCTCTGAGTACGCATATGGTGATGGAAGATTAATTAAAAGAAAAGTTATTGAAAGATTGGTAACGATGAAAGACTAAAAGGGATCTTCATTATCGGTAATGTACGAAATACTGGCATTCTATGGAACAGCGTTTTTAACCTTAAGGTTCTGCGATTCATTGCAAAGGGTTCCGCAAGAAATCAGAAGTCTTGATTGTACTGGTTTTCTCTAAATTACATACATAAATAAAGGAATAAATAATACTATTGGTACGTTTAATTGGAGTTAAATATGTGGCATTTTTTATTCAATACCATATTCGATATTTACGAGCAGTTAAGATATTTGGGGGGCGGGGCGGGAAGAGGGGCTATGATCACTTAAGCTGGATCATTCCGTTATTTTCCTGATTTTCGTAATCATAATTCTGCCTTAAAACTGCTGTATAAAAATGTCTTCGTCTTCTTCTTTTCGTAACTGACTTCCAACAGGAGAATGGTTATAAATTCATACCGGGTATGTGTTTTTTTTTGTTTTGTTTTGTTTTTGTTTGTTCAGGGATAACTTCTTACTGGATGAACCGAATTTGACGATTCTTTTTTTAATCGATCGAGGGTGGTCTCCCATAGGTCCCATAACTTTGTTTGACCATATTCGATAATTAGAAAAAAAGTTCTAGGTGGAGCTATTTTTTGCTTTTCATCCATAACTTTTGACTGAATAAAACGATTTTAATGATTTTTTTTCCCATCGATAGACGCTCGTCCAACTCAAATATCGCACATCATTTGTTCTTCAGGAAGCACGTTGTAAAACATTTATAGATTCGATTAGTAGTTTTAGAATTATTTAATTTGAACGTCAACGAATTTGTTTTCCCTTTGTTTGCGCTACCCAGTGATCAATTTTAAATGAATTAACACAATTTCTGGAATCCAAAGAGTTGGACCTGTCTATTTATGCCTAAGACAGCCTTTTTTCGAAATTTGAAATTTTTACGTTGAAAAAAATTCAATTAACTTCACCTCTGCAACTTTTTAATGCTGGGTAGGTAGTTATCTGAACCCGTAACGACAGCAAGGAATGAATAAAAATTTTTAAAAAATATATTATTTAAAACAAAGTTTATTCATTCCATCCCAAGAAAACAAAATTTCAAAATATAAAGAAATAAACTTTTTACAATCATTTCAGTTTTACGGAACAGTAGAAACTTAGTGAGCTCAGTAATGTACGTAACGTACTCATTAAAAACGGATTATTATTAATGAACGTTTGAAAGTATACTATGTACTTAAACGAAACAAATAACAAAGAAGAAAATACTGCACTCTATTCAATATTTTCGAGCTCCTAACATACCTCGAAAAATATGAGAAGAAGGTTTTTATTTTCTTTTTGAGTTCATTCAATTTCTTTTAATTTCACCATATGATCGAGTTTCATCATTTTTTAATTTTCAAGTTTTCAACAAAATTTTCAATTTTTGTTGCATACCAATAGCTCTGATTTGAACAAAATTTTGAGCCTGTCTGCAACTTCATTGTTACCTATACTCGAAGACAGGTTACAAAAGCAAAATCGGAAAGGAATCCTATGACTAACGATTGCTTCGCTGAACATTTTAATCTCAAGAATTCCTCCCTTTCCCAGGGAAACGTACCTGTTCCACTTGCGAATGGAAAATGAGTTACTCCTTTCCCGAAATCTCATTCACTCGGGAGGTTGTTTCTTTGGATGTGCTTAAAAGAGCGAGGATCTAAAATCCCAACAAAAGGGGGACTCGAAATGAAATTGAGACTCTTCGCGTACTAGAAATTACGAAAGATATGCTCTCGCAATTGAAGAAATATTTTCACAGTTTGCGAACTTGTGCGGTGTAATGTATTAACACCTGAAGCAAATTGAAGTGAAAATGAACATCTTGACTAGAATGTACCAGTATTAACATGGAAGTTTCATTTCTTGTGAAGGGGAAAGGACGGTGCGCAAAAAGAAATTTCTTTCCTTTATGTTCCATATCAATCAGTTTTTCTAACGTCAAGGGAAACTTAAAACTTATTTTTTCTTCTACCTTTCTTCTCAATGGGATATATTAATCTACAGAGTCATTCGAGCGAATCCAAAGCATATTACATTTCTTGGCTATGTACTTTTTTGTGTCTGCATCTATTCCTTGCCACTTTGTTTCTTTTTTTCTTGATGGGCGGTATGTGTCTGATACATTATTCATGGCTCAAAAAGCTTGAAAACTGTCTGGAACTTGATCATTTTTAGTCTTTGCTCGCTTTCAGTATCTCGCATCCTTTTCTTGTTTTGATACACTCTCCACACGATCGGTCTTCTGGGATAAGTCCTGCCGGATTGCGGGGAGGTGAATATTACAAGATTAAATATTATGTATATATTTAATGTTAAAAGTAATCTTTTATTCAAGGCATTGTAAATATTTCGTTTTAATGAAATAAAGTTGGGTTGTGCTTCTTGGTAGGATTACCATTTTTTAAATTCTCGTTCTAAAACATTATTAAAATTGCGTTGCCACTCATGCTACCACAAAATATATTTAAGCAAAATAGAACGCATTAAAATATAGGTTGTTGACACCAAAGTTTAAGTGCAGAAAATACAGTAAAATTTGGCTGAAAAAGGAAAATACTCCATATTTTTTTTGCTTAAATCGTGCATAGATTAGGAACCATTCATACTGTGATTAAAAGCACCTTAAATTGAATAAGTTAAATCTAAATATATAAACCACTACACAGACAGCGCTTGTCTGTTCCATACGTCGAACATCCCGAAAAGAAACTCTGCTCTTCGCTATAAAGAGTCCCAAGTATTTTTAAAAATTATGATTTTGTAGAGACAGACGTACACATTCAGGCATAAATTAAAACATTATGGTGTTTCGATTGAAGTTTGAGAGAGCAATAAATATCTTTAATTGAGCGAACAATTCCTAGGCATCAAATAATAAAATATTTCACCTTTTAGAATAAGACAAGAGCTAAAACTGCTACAAATTTTTACTGTTAAAAAATGTCAAATTAATTTTCATGATAAGGGAAAACTACTCCCGTTGTTTTGAAGCTACTTTAATAAATCTCTTAAAAACAATAATTCATTTTGTAAATAATTCCGGTTTTATTCTGTCGCATATTAATGCCCTTTTTTTAATCCCCAGCTGCATCTTTCAGCTTTGATCAAGATTCAAAGTTTTGGGGTTATTTTGATTTTAAGATCAAATTGCTCCAAAATTAAATGGTCTAGATTTTATAAAGCTTCGAAGAGAGATAGATACACATATGTGGGTCTGAGGTTAATGTTGTTTTCCTTAATTTTAACAAATAATATATGTGTAACCAGCTACAAGGAAATTCGTTTAAAAAGTAAACATATTAAAGCTGGTAATTACCAAAAAAAAAAAAAAAAACTAAGCTTACTGAATATATTCGCTCAAGAAAGCAAGTTTTCAGGCAATTATTAATCTATTATAATTATGAAAAATGGAAAACGTACATTCAGCTGAACACAGCCATGGGAATTCATTAAAATCATTGAGTTGGAAGAAAGACTAGAATATTATTTCGGAAACTTTATCAGTCATAAAAAAAAAAAAAAAATTCAAGTGAACTTGAGCAAGAACATTTTTGAGTTATTCCGATTCAGGTCCACTCCGACTTATAAATATTTACTCTAAATTTGCTACAGTTCCGATTCGTGAACCAAATACTTTTAAGAAGAATCATATTTTATAAGAATCATTTTCATTATCTTTACCTAATTTAATAATTTTGTTTCTATTGGTGATATCAAATTGCAAGTCATTTATAGAGTATCATTTATTTTAAACTTGAAAAATAACTTTTCGTTTTTTTTTTTTTTTTGTCGTTGTTCATTCAGTACTAATTTTAATGCGGAAAAATGTCGTCTGAAATTTTTTAATGAAATCCTAATTATAAAAAAGGAGTAGTGAAGCACGCTAAGTTCCGTACTTCGGTTCCACTCCAAAAAATCGCTGCTCCACTGCTCCATGCTCCTGCCCCACGCTCAACCGCAGCTCCCTGTCTCTTTTAGAAGTCTATCGAAGAATGTTGTTGTGACACACAGGCAAAGCAAAGAAGCTCACTTTCTCTTTTGTTATCAGATTAGGAGATCTCTTAGGGTATGTAATTCAGTCGAAACTCATTAATATGCGCGACGTGTTGCTGACTTTGCAAGGAGGGAGGACGAATTTTCTGGAGGATAATTGTGTTTCCCACGCTTCCATCGAACTCGTTTCCATCTTGGAACAAATGGGTTTCACTTCCCCACCTGTTAATGACTCTTTATTTGCATTATTTTAGTCCTGACAGTAGAAAGTGAACCTAAGACATTAAACAGGAGGCACATAATCAAAAATCTTTAGTCAAATTTGTTAATCGCATTAAAAAAAAAAAGATATAAAAAATCATGTAATACCTACTTAAAATATTTTTTCCGTAATTTCTTTTCAAAACCCGTGTTCTTGATACGAATGCTAAATGTTTTTTTATCTATGTTATAATTTTAGATTACTTATCTATTTATTTATTTTGTACTGGAGATATTCAAAATGTAATTTTTTGCTTTACCTCTGTTTTGCACTTTTAATAATGTTGTTCACAAAAGTAATTTATTGCTTAACCTCTGTTTGCACTCTTGATACGAATGCTAAATGTTTTCTATCTATATAACAATTTTATATTATTTATTTATTTATTTATTTTGTGCTGGAGATATTCAAAAAGTAATTTATTGCTTCACCTCTGTTTTGCACTTTTACTAATGTTGTTCACAAAAGTAATTTATTGCATAACCTCTGTTTGCACTCTTGATACGAATGCTAAACGTTTTCTATCTATATAACAATTTTATAGTATTTATTTATTCTGCAAAGGAGATATTCAAAAAGAAATTTATTGCTTTACCTCTGTTTGCACTCTTGATACGAATGCTAAATGTTTTCTATCTATATTATAATTTTATGTTATTTATTTATTTTGTACAGGAGATATTCAAAAAGAAATTTATTTCTTTATCTCTGTTTCGCACTTTTAATAACGTTATATGTTCTTACAAAATATTGCTGCATTCTTTTTTGAATATTAACTCATTTAAGATAGTTCTTCTGATTAATTCGTTATAAATTTTAATAAAAACCCATCAGTTAAAGCAAAAATATTGGCATGGAAGAATTTTCTCAAGTAAATAACTTAACCCTAATATCTCCAATTTTTCAGCATGACTCGATTTTGAAGAGTTTTACCCAATAATCCGAATGAGCTCTACATCTAAAATTTTGTCAGGTCTTCGATTAATTTATACCACTAATAATTTAATTTTATTGCAGTGAAATTCAACGAACAAACTAGCAATAATTTATCAACCTGCATTTAATTAAATGTGGAAATTTTATTCTCACTCCCATAGTCCAAAATTAACACAATTAGATTTCACTCATTTACAGTGAATATTTATAACAATTCATTGATCTCAATAAAGCGTTAAATATAATTAAGTGGACACGCGTTAATGAGGGTCATAACTAACGGCTTGATACTCTTTAATAAATTTTCACGAGCTTTCTAATAGCCATACAAATTGTTTAATAAGCGTTGTAACTAAAATCAATGACAGTTATGAAACTTGTTCAACGGATTAACTTCTCGCTACAAGAAAGCCGGAATATTTAAAATACACGACAGCAAGCAAGGCAATTTGACTAGAATGTTTACCGAATCTGGGTCTTAAGCATAGAGAAAATTTAAAGAATGTTGCCCATTGAAAAGTAAGTTCATCCAACTGCTTCTCTCACTATTTAGTATGTGTTAACTTGAGGCTTTTGATTAATGAATAAAAAACATGAACAGGTTCTCTTTTATAGGAACTTAGGCTTTCACGGCCGGTGTCCATACCAAGCATAATATTTTCCGGGCTTATAGGCCGTGAAAAAAGTGTTTTCCCCTCTGAAGAATCCTGAAACATGTCAGGCGAATCGTCAGCCAGAAACATGTTGGTTGGACCACGGCCTATAAGCCCGGAAAATATTATGTTTGGTAGGTTCTCTTTTAATTCAAGGATTCAATCATTAATTTTGCAAACATACACAATCAAATATTTTCTTTATAATTTTAGGAGAAATAAAATTAATGTCATGCCTTATACATTTAAAAAAATAATATTGTCAATAATTTTACGAATGATTGCAATCGATTATTTATGAATTATGAATGACTACAGTGGACACCTAAAATGTCGAAAATTGGCCAAAATATCGAATTGGTGTATAAAGTATGCCTACACTGTATTAATGAATATTAAATATCAAATTTATGCTCATAAGACTAAACTTTTTAATATATAAGTACTTTTATATAGTTACACCTTTTTAAAATGAAAAAAGCTTTTTTTCTCAAAATCAAAAATTTACCTCAAAACAGAAATTCAAAACTTTCCACTGCCGCAATGTTTTTTATGCTATTGCTACCAAACTTTCCAAAACTATTCTTATATTACGCAGTTATAGTTTAATGGATGAAATGTAGCAGTAATAATTATTTGAAAGAAGATATTTGACTTATTTATTGAAAAATTCACTAAATTTTCAGAAAATTTCATATAAAATAACATTTTTGCCTATATTTTGTAAATTATTATAAAAAATGTTGTATTTTATCCATTCATTTATAAACGGATATTTTACGATTTAAAACCAGGAAAAAGTTTGAATTTTTAAAAAAAAATTGCGGCACGTGGAACGTTTTTGAAAGGCAAAAAAAAAAAAAAAAAAAAAACTACCACCTATTTTTTTCGCCAACTTTTTTGTGGGGTATTTTTTCTAACCTAAGTACAAATTGAAAAAAATTTAAGTTTGTACGTAAAAAATTAAAAAAAAATTGTGTCCACTGTAGCCTTAAAAATTCAAACGTATTGAAAATTCGTAATTCATAGCGCTCAAACGAATTCCTGGTTGTTCTGCGTAGTTATGCTCATAGACAAGTTTTTCACTCCCTTTCTCTCTTTTGTTTTTCTACCGACTAAATTGGGAAGAAAAGAAAACGGAAATTTTAACGCTTCTACTCTATGTTGAGAAGCGGTTACTTTTTCTATCAAGCATTCACGCACTCAGATATCTTGTAATTAGTTTCTCAGTTGTGTTGGTCACCCCCTCCCGCCGCACGCCACTTTTAGTGCTCCGCATCATGCTATGAAAAGTTCCCCTTTTTCTCAGACCACCCAGACAATCATTTATCACTGATTCAGAGTGAAAGCTCCACGAGTTTAAAAGTGCAAGAAAAAAAATCTCATTAACTCGGACGCATAAAAGAACGTCACTCCAGAGCAATAATCGCAAAAATAAGCGATGCTTGAAAAAGAAATGAAATTGCAGGAGCATTCCGTATTGAGCAATTTATTAATCAAGTGTTGCGCTTGTCTTTCATCGGAACAGTCACAATTTCTCCTTCTTTTTATGCATGTAGTTTTTGTCTTGGAAATGTGTGCAAGGCTTAAGCTTAAAAACTCGCAATCAAATTTTCGAATAGCAGCATTATAGTTTCGCGTTTCTGGTTTTGAATGAAAAGGAATATGTGTGTGAGAAGAGGTATGGTGGGAGGGGGTGGCAGATTTTCAATCATACCGTAACTGTCTTTATTTGTAAGAACACTCTTTCCCAATGCGATTTTAAGAGCGAAAATTAAATGCTGTTGCGACGTTCCCCTCCCTTTGTCATTTTAACACCTGCTAATTGTTTGCGTTTCGTTCTTCCACTACTGTTGATACATTTCGCATTAGTGCATCTATTTTCAAATTTTCATCCAACACTTTTGTAAAGAAATTCGTCATCCTTATTTGTCTCTTAAATTTCGATATATCTTCATTACAAAACTTCAATCGATCGATGCCTTATCTGTTTATCTAAACTCAGTCCTCACCACTTAAGAGAAATTAAACTGTAGTATGTTCCATAGCTTGATTTTTGTGCTGACTGACAATAGTTATTGTCAATGGAGTTTTTATGGCAACAGAGCGTAAATCTATTCGTGTTTGCCACGGTTGAATCTACTATGCTTGAAAAATATTATTTTAAAAGAAAATTCTTATCGATGAAGACCAAAATAAATAAATTTTGATTGGAGGCAAAATACTCTTTAACATCTGTATATATTTTAGTGTATTTTCCTGTAAAATTAAGTAGCAAAACAATAATAATAAGAATAATATAATGAAATTAAAAATACTATATGATGTCAACCTATTATCTATTTTTCAATTATTAATAATGCCAATATCATGATAAAAATTTAGATATTAATAAATATTTTCTTCATTCTAGCTGAAATTTAGTGAATGTTTACCTAAAAAAATAGTAGAAACAGTTAAGATGACAAACTTGAAGAGTATTGGTTTGGTCTCACGTAGTTTTTTTGTGGATGGGAAAAAAAGCAAAGAAAAGAAACTAATGAATTGATGGGCTGCAGAGTTTGTGAGAGCACATTGCATCCCCAGTGCAAGAGAAGACGGCTCAACTCAAAATCTATTAGTTTTTCAGAAGAAGCAATAGGAAATTTTCACTACAATATTAAAATCTAGTTTTCATTTTACTTTATACTGATCTGAAGTTAAAGAACATTTTGAAGTATATAAGCAAATTTTGGGCATTATTATTTTGAAACGGGGTCAAAATGCCTAAATGAGACTTAAGTTCTTTATCTATATTTTTTTAATGAAAATGATTCATTAGTGCAACATAATGAAACATTTGCGTTTCAGAAAACTTTCGTCATATTTAAATGTCTCTTTTTTATAAGGGAACTTCTCATTTCAAAAAATATCAGCTTCCCCAACACTTACCAAATCTGTCGGAACTCTAAATATGACAGTGCAAAATAGCAATTGCCATTAAGTTAAAGAGAAATATAATAAATATGAATGCTAGATGTATTATTTAATCACATTACTTTTATTATTCATATTTCAAAATCCGATAACTCTAAATCAGTAAAAAGGACATTCAGCGAAATGCATAAAATACATTGTCTCATTTAGGACCATCTTTGCCGCAATTAGTTATATCACTCAGGTAAACTGCCTAATTGAGATAGGAGTAAGGACCAGAATGTAACCATATATATATATTTCAGTATAAAATTTAGTTTTTTCGAAAACTAGTTAAGCTTCAAACAAATAAGCACATTTAATCTTTTTTTCCTTACATACCAATATGCCCTAAAGATGGTTAAATATATACGACATTGTAGTCATATGGTCAAATATAATTCCTTCCTAAGCGCAACAAACGTCTGAAAAATTCCGTCTCATTGGGGCCATATTGACCTTAAGTTTACAATTTTTCATAATGTACAATTGTTTGGGAATTATCACATATTTAATTTTGAATTATGGCAAGAATTAATAACTCTTAGATTGCTGGAATTATCTAAAATAACTTAAAAAGTAATACTAATGAAGATGGGGTTTTAGGTGCACGCACGGCCCTCTTGCAATGGGAATGTGATTTGTATTAAAATACATCTTGGCTGATAAGAAAGTAAGTTCTATTGGCTCTGGGGAAGCTCTCATTTTTTTAATCAATTTATTTTTATCTTATTTAAGGGGGAGGGGGATTTTTTGTCTAACTAACGTAGAGATCATTATTTTCACATGATCTTCCTTAACACAAAAGTCACGGAAAAAGCGAAACCACGCTGCTTTATTTCGTGGGAAAGGCATTTAGGCGTAAGGACAGATCTGCTTCTGCACTGGGAGACGACGCACGCCAGCAAACAAAGAGATCCCTGCAAAATAAAGATCCCAAGTCAACACAATGGATTAACGGAACGGTACGATAACAAGCCCACTTGGCTGCTTAATTTCCTTTTAATGCCAACCTCGAACCGATATGCTGATGTCGGAGTTTTCTGAGCACGCGCCCTGGCAAAAAAATATAACAAAAAAATTTCCTATTCCATACGAGGAGAATAAAAGGCACCCACTCGAGTTCTAGTCCACCCCGTCTCGTCCCCCTCTGTGGAAGCACGAGCAGCTCTGTTCTCGTTCTTGTTGCATTCGGATATCATCCCGGGTTTATTAGCGGTCGGCTTCCTAACAGAGACCTGTGGTGCGCCCTGCATTTTTGTTCGGCGCTAATTTGGCGCAATGCGCGTGCATTAACTTCTACAATGGGAGTTTGTGTTGGGTGCAGAGGACATCACAGGGGGCAGAAACATTTACCAAGAGACATTTTAATGGGAGAATTTTTTAGCTAAGTTTCTCTAATAGGATCTGTAAACTTTTAAGTTGCAAACAAAATAAAAAATGATAATAATAATAACAATAAGCGAAAAAATAAGTAGATAAGTAATAGAAAGTTTTGCTTTTTTATTACGAAATTTTTTGGAGCATTGTGCTAGTAATTCTTTAATGCGCTTTTTACACTATGACTTTTTCTAAACGTTGGAGACTCAAATAATTTCTGCATTAAAAAAGGGGGTTCCTAGTAAGAACGAACGAAAGAATGCTGAAGCACGAATTTGCAGTTTTGTGCTTTAATAACGTTAATGTTCTTCTGCACGAAGGTAAACGATTTCTTTTTTACTTTTTATGCATTTCAAACACAAAATCTTTCATCTTTGTAATAGTACTGCCTAACTGGGAAAACCGACACATCTGTAGTTATTTATACTAATAGCAATAACTAAACTTTATGCGCTTTGTAGTAGGCGAACAAAACTTCGAAAGATGTAAAAGTATAATGTACCTTTCCTTTCCTTTTCTTTCTTTCTTTTTTTAAAATTCAATCCTTCCGGGAAGTTTTATAAAACAAAAGTGTGAAATTTCAGAAGTTTAAAACAGTTTTCTGGCGGAGTATAATGATTTGTATTTAGCGTTGCCATATTTTTTTAATAAGTTATTTAGTCACAAAATGAAATTCGTTTCAAGATCGAATTTTTTAAATATAAGTTTCATTTATTTATTTATTTTTTAAAAAGAATTCAGAGGTATAGTAAAGAATAAAATTTTATAAAATCGCTGTTCCAAAAAAAATATTTGGGTGTTTTCTACCGATCAAAAGATATTTCAATTTTCAAAACCTCTCTCCCTCCCTCCCTCACTTTGAATTACATTGAGTTAAAATCATTACACGTTTTAAAAATCGGATGTTTTTTCAATTAATCAAGACACAATAAATTAATAATTTTAAAATGAATTAAATAAAACACAGATTATGCCTAATTACATGCACTCGGGGGCATCTAAAAATACGACAGGCCAGAAAATGGCAGGTGCGGGGGGTTTCTGGGCGCAGTTGTTACGCTCAATGTTATTTCTTATTGTAAAATGCCTTTTAAAGAATTATTAATTTTTTTTTTGTTAGTTTTAGTTGTTTTATTTGCAATAAAAAGTATTTTTTGTTGCATATAATTAAATTACAAACTTTGTTTCTAGGGAAAATGAAGGAATTTTGAATTTTTTTTTTTTTTGCAGATGATGAATTGTTACTGTTACTATTATTATTTTCCATCTTAAAGGTTGAGAAAAGAGAAGCCCCTAACTGTTTGCTTTTTTGAAGTCACAGAGTGCATACAAAGAAAAATATGTTCCAGACCTCACGAACAATCATCTAAAAAAACAGTACTGAAAGGTATAAATTTTTAATGTATGCAAACTTTTTTCTTTCCAAATAATTACTCGTGAGATCTGTAATATAGTCTTCTTTGTACGTACTCTGTGAATGGAAAAAAGAAACATTTAGGGGTATTTCTGTTCCAAACTTTAGAAATTAAAACAACTGTTGAAATTCATTATTTATGAAAGTTTTTAAAAAATATTTCATTTTGCTTTCATATCATGTTTGGAGCTTAGTTATATGCAGTACCAAAAAAAAAAAAAAAATGCTTTGATTTAATGATCATTTGGTAAAGAAAAAGTTGACCACTTAAGCGGTAAAAGTCATAGCGAACAATAAATTTCACTAAACTAATTATTTCTTCCCAAAAAGAAAGAAATAACTGCAGTGAAACAATCAGTTTTTAATCGTGCGCAGAAACATAAATAAAAGTCTGGATTTCATGAGTAAATAACTATATTTATTAAAAGTTTCAATATTGTAGTTGTGAAAAACTGAAAACGTATTTTTATGTAAGATATAATAAAGTTAAAAATTTACAAAATTAGAAAAAAAATATCATCTTTCTAAAATTAATATTTATTGAGAACTGTTTTGAGTCCCAAAGTCACTAGTCAATCATTACTTTTTAAGTTGTTTCATATCGCGTAGTTCACATCGTCTCAACTACTAGATCCAATTGATAGATTTATCCAATTTGATGTCCAGGTAAATGTGCCAAAAGTACACAAATTTGTCCATTTTAATAGTTATTAAAGAACTGGTTGACAACATATTATGGGGATTTTTTTTAATAAGAATATGTTTTAAACTTTCAGAGTCAAAGAAGAACGGTACTGTTTGTTTTAAGCGGTTTTTTTTTATCCCAGAATTTTCTAAAACAGTGAGATCCTATTTTTTGACTCCTCCCGCCAATTACTGCGCTTCGTTAACTGCTCGTTTGCGAGTTGTTAACATGGGTGCGAAGGCGCGAAAGACTGCCGTGATTTATCCTATCCAATTAGTCTTTGAGCGTCCGAAGTGACGGAAACGGACTCGGTTTGTGCAATTGAGTGAAATCGCTTGAGCGATGCACGAGTAGTTTTGCATTCGATGCGTTTACTCTTGTTCAAAAAGTCTTTTTTTCTTCTTTTAAATTTCTACTGCCTTGTTCTTTCCCAAATTCCTGCTTTGCATTTGCTTCAACTTCAATACTGTAAACTACACTCGCAAAAAAGTGAAGTTGAGACAAGTTGTTTTTATTTTTCTCATCGGCATTTGGCGAAAATTGTACTGAAAATCGTAATTACAATAATAATAATTATGATTATTATTTTCATGACATTTCTTGCTCTGGATTCCTAACAAAAGTTTGAAGTAGTACTGCCAAACTTGTTCAAAGAAGGATATTACTTTGTTGGAGGAGAACTACTAGGTTGTTAAGTGGTCTCTCAGACTTAGATTATGAGGTCAGGCTTAAAAGGCTGAATATATATAGTCTTGAGCAAAGGAGAGTTAGAGGGGACATGATTCAGTTATTTAAATGCATTAAAATGAAAAAATGTTGATATGCTCTTATGAACAGAAGGTAGAACCAGAGGTCACAGTTTTCAAACCTACGGCTAGTCTTGAAGTTAGGAAAAACTCTTACTTCAATAGGGTTGTTTGCAGTTGGAATAGTTTACCGGAAGCGACTGTTACGTGCAGCGGGGTAAAAAGTTTTTAGAGCGTTCGTCATGTTCATTGGGGATTGGTAAATTGACTATTACCAGCCTCATTGGGCACAGAGCCTGTTACTGGTTGCCAGTTTTGCACTCGTATTGGTATTTGCTCACTATCCAAAGCGCCTTATTCAGCTCACCAAGGATTGGGTACGTTACCTTATTTTTTATCATTTAAAAATTGTTTTCATCACATAGTAAATGAAAAAGGTTAAGTTTCAAACTCAAACAAAATAAAAGCAGAACCTTTTTTTGTATCTATCCGACAGCTCATTATTAAAATGAATCAAGATATGCATTTCTGTACATATTCGGAATTCTACAACGTGGAATGAGAATTGCGTGCTTGTTACACTGAATAATATCCAATGAGCTTATTCAGAAGTGAATACTTGTTTTACTGAGTGCAAAAGGGTAGCCAGCAGTTTGGATACATATTTTGAGGCTCAGTTATTAAGCTACTTTTTTTAATCTTCAAGAAGCATACGTTATTAACGATGCAAATGCTTTTATGACTTAATTTGACATTGGAGTCAAATTACAAGTCCTTTCATTTCTACTCATACCAGTCATCAGAATTTACAATTTTCAGTTTAGGTAACCCCTTTAAACAATTTCGTACAACGTTTTCTGTTATAGACAAAATTTTACGTTCCGCGAGCATGTTAATGAATGGTTATCATTTCATTCTTTAGTAAATCATATAGTTGTTTACAATTATTCCCTTAAAAAGTGTACCAACGTTGTAGAGTTGAAAACTATACGATTGAGTACATTGATATTTTCTGAGAAAGTCACTCGCGCCAATTTATTCCATGACGATTGCCGAGAGAAGTATCATTTTTTCCGCTACAGGTCGAAACGTATTTCCGAATCAAACACCAAACGAGCGGGCCACCCCGATGGTCCATTCCCAGCAGCGACGCCTTTTGCGGATATTGCCATCGTTTGTTCTTCCACTCCAAATAAATTTCCGCGATCGGGTGTCAAATATCCATCTACGTTTTAATATTTTCATAAACGTCTTAGACGCTGGGTTATTATTACGGTTTTTTCCTTTGTACACCTCCCTTCTATTACCTTTCTCCTTTTTGATTATTGTTTCGGGAGCGCTGTGTACACATGAGGGACCCAGCCATGCTCAGTCGACCAACCGGGTCCTTCAACATAAAGCTATTATTTATGATTTAACTTTTTATCTCTTTCTCCGCGTCACGCTGAGATGATCTTGACTCCCTTCTTCAGTTTTTCAAAGTCTATCATTATTTTTTCTCTTTTTCTTGCCACATCGCTCACTTTCCGACTATCGGTGCTGACAGTTTTCACGTCTTCCGAAAGTAGATTTGACGAAAATTTTTCCTGGTACGTAAGCGTAATCCAGGAGCAAACACTTATTTGTATAGTTAAAGTGAATAATTCTTGCGGAATGTTTAAATTTTTCCAGTTTAAACTTTTGTTTCGTGATGCGATTTCAAAGTCCCGTTACTTTTCTCTTTTGTTAAACGAATTTAAAGGGACTTTGAAACCCAGTTCAAAGTTTTTGAGTGGCAGCACAAGCTAATTTCCCTTTGAAATCAGAAACTGATTTTCTTTTGGAAGCTCAAGCTCACTTCCTTTCGGAACCACAAGCTGATTTTCCTTTGGAAGGGCAAAACTGACTTCCCTTTGGACCACAAGCTGAATGTCTTTCGAAAGCGCAAGCTGACTTCTCAATTGGAAGCACAAGCTGACTTCACGTTGGAAACTCAAGCTGATTTCCCTTTGGAATATCGTTGAAGGCAAATCAATGACATGATACAGAGCCAACACGGAAGGGCACTTTTAAATATCTCAGTAAATGAAAAAATGAACCACTGACCTAAACTACAAACTGAAGTGACAACTTACATTAGTTTAGAAGGAGCGTCAATTTACCGATAATATAGTGTGGACCTTACATTGTTGACAATTAAGGACAATTGTGACCAGAGCTCAAAAACCAAAAAATTTCCGAAGTAAATTCATTCATATAACTCATTTTCTTCATTTTTTTAAAGCGCAACAAAAAACGTCCGTGCTATTAGGTTGTCTACATGTTATTGTTATTAGGTTGCGTACAAATTGCTAAAAAGTTTGATGCCCCCTTGTGCGATTATTCGTGGTTTTATACTATTATGTCCACTTCAGATTACAAGGATTTTAACGAATTTGCATAGCTTGTATTCGCTAGTGGTTGCATGAGATGTAGAAAAATAATAGAAGGAAAATGTGGCAAGTGCCTTACCTGGCCGTCGTCGATGCCGGGCAGGGTGGCGTTGTGTAAGTTGAGCAGGTCCTGTTCGCTGAGTCCGTGGTGTCCTCCGTGCACCAACACGTCAGGCCTCCGAACAGCCGCGTAGCCAGGGTCACGGACAGAACCACGAACCGAGTCCGCGTATGAAGTGATGCCCGGATGCATACCTGTGGAAGGGAACACTGTTATGCCATCATAATTCTCAAAATCTACTTCGATTTATTTTGAGCGTCATACTATAAATACATTACGTTCTGAGGCATTGGAAATATAATATGAAGAACTTGATATTGCGTTTATGACCTTCAAAGTGGCAAAGCTTTTTTCTAAGGAAATATGGTATGTAGTAATGTAGTACGCATTATAAAATATGGGCAAGGAAGAATAAGTCGAAGGAATAATTGCAAGTGTATAAAGGATAATGAACCATACCTACATTAAATAAAGTTGTTGCAATGTTTTACATGTACATAAAGTTGGATTTAAGTTTTAAACCAATGAAGCTTGGATATCATTAAAAATGTTACTAGAGAGCAAAATAAATTAACTCAATGAATCGCCCCTATAAAAGTCACTTAAGAAAACTAGAATACAATTAGTCATGAGCGATACTACATTCTTATAACATATTATATTTAAGCATTTTTTCAAACCCTTTCAAAAATCACTTCTTAACCAGCAGTCCAAAGGTACAATTAATTACAATCACTATTTTTTAATATTACGTGTTTAAGTCAAAATATCCATAAATTATGCGATAAAAGCTATCAACAGAGGTGATTTCTAATAGAGGTAGTGAATCAGAGGTTGTAATTACATAATACAAATCAATGATGCGATTTAAAAGCTACATGAGTAAATTTATTGTAGGTGTTAGGGATCGATAAAGTGGCTTTCAGTATTTTTCGTAATTATTTGAAAGTTGAAATTGATAATGTCCCAAAACTAGAGTTGTGAACTATGGAGTCAGAACGGCCAAACATATATTAGTATTAGCTGTTATATAATAATAATAATAATAATAATAATAATAACAAATTAAGTGTGATATCTTACCGGGATGCAAGGGGTCATCGTCCGCCCTCCTCCCATGAACATTGTGCGCTGAGGTTCGCTGTGGCGGCCCCGCGGCGGGATGGAGTTGGTGGTATTGATGCTGCGGAGCAGCAGCTAAGCTATTTAAATGTCCATAAGGGTCAGCTGCTGCCGCTGCGTGGTGGTGGAAGTCGAGTTGCTGTTGTGGCAGATTATAGGGGGGTGGGAAATAGGGAGGCTGGAAGTCAGCTGAGGTGGGGGTGTGCGTGAGGCGAGGCGTGCTGCTGAAGGTGCTGGCCGTCGACCCTACTGGATTCGTGATGCTTGTGATGGGGCCCAGGGCCCCATGCCCACTTACCAGGTCTCTCCTCTCCTGAAAGAAACAATTTTTTAATTAAGTTTCTAGCACGTATTAATTGAGTAATAATATGGCATACATTTGAGACTGTATTTGCTCTATGAATAAGATTTGGCCTGATTCGTGGAATAGTGGTAGAGCATTTGGCTCTGTGCTAGCAGGTACATGACTCTGATTCTGGTGCCATCATTGCTTTTAGAAACGGAAACTCGTGGTGGTTTTTGTGATACGTTATCTAACATTTACCGAGTTAGCCTGATAAGCATTTTCCGGGTGTTTTACTATGCTACAGACATATGGGGAGCAACAACTCTTACCAAGTCTCCGAAAAAAGAACTTTAAACCAAATTGAACTTTGGTATAAAGTGCACCTCACTGATGATACTGAACCAAGTTTTATTGCTTGGAATCGTGAGTAAGATGGGGGGAATTTTAGATGTGAAGGAGTTATTAATAACAATAACAACAACCACAATAAAATAATGATGCTAGAGATAATAATGTCATTAATTTTTAATAATATAATTAATATGTATATTTTTAATTACGGTGGGATATCGCGAGCCTCTTAATAATCGAAGGGTGTTTGACATGATGCACACAAGTTATAGTAAAGTTTAAAAAAATTGTTAAAAAATTCAACAACTCGCCCATTAACATATTTACTACTGCTATAACGCCACATGTTACAACGATGATGAACAAAGATTTATGTCCCAGTGAATGTAAAACTATTTCCCGGTCCAATACTGGTAAAACAAATGTTCTGTTTGACATGAGTCGCAATGTTTTACCAAATCTCTCTAGATGTAATATTTTTTTTACACTAGGGCAATTCCACGTAAGCGTCAACCCAGACATGATTTTTTCAACTTTTAATATATATATTATGTTATACATCATTTTAAAGGTAATTTCTGAAGTTTTTAGAATTTAACTTCAGTTTTTGCAAAGTCTTACTCAAAACCTATAAAAAATAGCTGTCAATACAACATATGTAATTACTCAAAATGTCTCGCATTTTTCTCACTTTTCATAATTATATTTTATCAGTAAAACTGCAAATAAAAATTTAGTTTTCTTTTTCTCATTGAAGCATGGTCCTTTTTCTTTATAACGAAACATAATTTTTCGTCATTGAATTAAAATTAATGCTTCAAAGGTAATTAGTGTTCAATCTGGTTTACTTGTTATGTTAGTCACAAAAACATGAATTAAATTAGCTATTTGCCTGAAATTATTATATTTTATAAATCCCCCCCCCTCCCTGATGTCTTCTATGTGATGGGTACAGTTAGATTGATGAGGCTGAACATAAATAATTTTCTTTTTTTCTGGTAGTAGTACGTGTGACAAACATAACATCACTGAGTGTTACTAACATAACATGATTACATATGAAATATCTAAATTTTAAACAAACATCAAAATTATTTTCAGAACAAAAAATATATTTGATTTCTTATTAATAATAATAATTTCTTTAAATATTTTCTCTCATTCTATTCAAATAAGCATTCCGCTTATGAAGTAAACAGTTTTATTGAAAGACTTATATAAATTTTGTTTACAAGTCAACATACATGTCATACACATGTCAATCTTTAATAAAATCCTATTTGTATCCGGGGGTGCCAACCAGGAAGGGGGCATAGCACAGACTTCGCCATTGAAATTTCAAATTTTTTTTGGGGGCGGGGGGCATTTGGGGGGAGAATTGGATGACTGTTTAGCTGATTTGGGGGGGGGGATTCTGTAGCTTTTTAGGGGGGTGAGCACTCCTAGCAATACTTATATTTGTGTTAATGTTACCTATACCATTTCAAGTTAAATGTGTATTTACATGTTATGTTAGTCACGTTATGTTAGTCACAGGTAAGCTTTATTAAAACACTATTTTTTTGTACTGTATTTAAAATATGTGTCAAATTTGCACATGATAATATAACAATAGCCTTTCACATAGATAATACCAGAGGAAAATAATTAGTTTGTTGGTTTAGTTTCAGAGTATTATGTCTGTGAATGTTACACAAAATCTTTATGGTTGCAAAATGGTTATGTTAGTCACATTGATAAAAATGCCCTCCAAATCTCAAAAATAAAAATAATAATATCAATTTTTTGCATTTACTTGAACAACCTATCAGTGCAAAGAATATTAACACCCTGCTTATGGTATCAAGATAAAAATGAAGCTAGGAGACGGAAAATAATATTAAAATATTTGTGCTCCTGTTATGTTAGTCACCATGGAATTACCCACAATACTTTTTTATGTGGGGTTTTTTTACGTCAGATTTCCTTTTTACGTGGGACGGGATTAGTGCTTCATAATTCAGTTTATTTTGAGTGGTTTCATGCAAATTAATTGGGCGACAAGCTGTATAACTTCGATATTATTTAAATGCGTTCATATATGAAATGCCTCTTATGCAGATTTGAAAATTCTTCCTAAATATACAGCTATTATATATTCTTAAATACACACATCAAGAGGGCGCAGAAAGGGCTCCATATTAAAAGTCTGAATTTGGTTTTTTACTGGTATTTTTGCAGCAGGCGAATACAATAGCGTTCGAAAAATGCAAGTAGTATCCTAAGTAGTAAGGATTTTAGTTCAAGTAATAACATAATGAATTAAAATTTTAGTGTCATTAGTGGAGTAAATATTGTAAATAAAAGAATAAAGTCAATAGACTTGCTAAATGGAAATGCATATGAAGAATTCATCATTGAAATTCCGTATTAATATCAAATAAGTTACTAAATAAATATAAAAATGTGAAGAAGTTTTTGAATCCAACGGTATTATATCTGTTGACTTAGCATTCTTTTTGAAAAATGAATCTAGCGCTTCCGTTAAATACGCAATAAACAGGATCACACTAATATTTAAACTTTAGGTAAGAAATGATCCTATGTAAAGGACACGCTTACAAAACTTCCCTTCCATTTTCCATCGTTAAGAAGTTAAACTATGGCAAAATCATCACTGTTTTCGCTATCCAAGCAATGCTGACACGGCTCATAAAATCATCTCAATTAGGTACGCGACGTACCTTCTAATCGCAGGTCCTAATGCACCATTTTTTCCATTTTCATTCAATTTTGTATTCAATCCAACGCGCTTCAGACACTCACTCGCTTCTGCAAATTCTGGACATCCAGCGAGACATCTTCGGCGATTATCGAGCTTGCCCAAGCGGAGCCATGAAAACGCCGAGCACGAAGTTTACTTTCGAAAAGCGCGCGCGTGCCGGCCGGTGGGAAAAAGTTTTCTTTTTTGTTCCTGTTTTAATTTTTCTGGGATCATCTCTTTGCAGCGTTATTTGTTTTCATCAGACGACGAGGTGCAACGAACCTCCACGCTTGGGCACACAAAAATTTTGTGAATTTCACGGAATAGCGACGTTTTGCTTTTTTTTCTCAAACACGACTTTCTTCCTGTTTTGGTGATATTTCGATGCTTGAACATAATATTTATCTGAATTTTTAGAATTTGAACATTATACATTTAATTAAAACTAACAGTTAAAAAAACTTCAGTCAGAAATTTTTTCAATAATTTTCCATCAAAAGTAAATTAAAAAATTACTTACATAAAACAACAATTAAAATCTACTTAACGTTTAATCAATGATAGAGTTCCTCAATATAAGTAATATACATGTTGTAACATGCTGCGAAATGTACTTAGATATGTTGTTTTAATAAAATGGTATGAATAAATAAATAGATTAATAATAACTTTGTAAGAACTTGTGTAAGAATAAATATGGTAAAGAAAAAAAAACACTTTTTGGAATCTTTTTTGGAAAATTTCTAACACTGGTATTCCGGTACAACGCTAAAAAAACAAAACAAAAACCGAACAATGGTATTGTGTTTTTAGTGAGGTGTTGCTAATACTTTTTGTTGTAATCACATTTGTTTCGCATAAATGGCTCTACTGACGTTTGAATAGAACTGGAAAAAAATAAAAAATGTCCGCAGTATTTAACTTGTAGCTCTTACTTTTTTTACCCCACTATAGTAAAGCTACGGAAGGGTTACAGTTTTCAGCAGCCCATGTATGTGCGGAAATATGTATGTATGTTTATATTTACGTATATTCCACCTTATCGCTTAAACTACTCACCCAATTTTGGTGAGAATCGATTCGTTATTACGGTTCGAGTGACATAGGCTACATTTATTCCTTTAATTGCAGTAATTTGGGGGGGGGGGGAATAGACAGCAGCACCATGCAACTATTAGTTAAAGAGTCAACGTATAATCAGAATCTACAGAAACTTTTCTATTCGACAGGAAAAATCAAAATCTTCAAAGAAAAATAAAAACATGTGCTTTTGCACACTCGAATAGTATGTATGATTCTAATTACTTATAATTCATATTATTATGTAATTTGAAAATTTCCAATTGTTTTTAAAATAATTAAGATAGTTAGCTTGTGTTATGTCAAGAAACTTGATGATGTGGATTATAGGTTATGTTAGATCCAAAATCTTCGGGTTAAAAAGGCAGACTTAATTGATAAAAATAAAACGTTCTCCATTCCAAAAATTAAAGATCACCCCCTTAGCCTTTGTTTCTTCTGCCGCACCTATTTTAAAGTTCCGCTTATGGTAACTTTGTTTCTTAAGGACATTATTTGCTTCCGTACTGCAATATAAGCATATTTTCTTTTGTTGCATATATGGATGTCACCAGGAGATGGTTACTCCTAAAAATTTCTTGGATACACTAATGGTTCCAAATATTACAATTTAATTCTTTCGTTTCTTTTCAAATCATGTGCCTCGTAATCGGGAGAAAAGGTAGGGGGAGAAGTGCTCTTCTAGGGGATTCTGTTTACCACATTTTCTCAAGCAAAAAAAAAAAAGAAGTGTGGAAAAAAAATATCCATAACAAATTAATAGTTATGGAGAAATGAGTAATATAATTAAGATCATTAATTACTTTATTATGTCATTAACAGTAACTTGTTGGAGAGTTTAGATGTTATGCTAGATTGAAAATCAGCAGGTTAAAAAGACAGATTCGATTTATAAATAAAAAAACGTCATTTAGTTCGCAAATGAATCTCCCCCCCCCCCCCCTGTAACACTTCGTTCATGGTAGCTTTGAATTTTGAAGATTCTAATTATTTCTATAATGGACGGAAGTATATTTTTATGTTATGTTTCGAATGATCTAATTTGAGTACTTCCGTTGTAACTACAAAAAACAAATATTCTGATAGACAAATAAAAACAAGTTGCGTATGCTTTTTATTCTTAATTGACGATATCTCCATTGTTTCTATTTCTCTATCAAATTCTTTTTTTTTTTTTTTTTTGTAGTTGGAAACCCGCACGATTAAGGTAATTTAAAAGCGTTATGGCGTTGTTAATGCGGAACTTCCAGAAGATTTAAAATAGAACTAAATAAACATAAACATCTAACATATAAGAAGACTTGTCTAACTCAATAAGACGACGACATCAATCAGTACCTAATTTGTTTCTTACTTTTTAGTAGTCGGGTTTCAATTTTTATTTATTTATTTTCTAATTTTAATTTTAGGTAAGGGATTCAGAGTGTTCTGTTTTTAATTACTAAGTTGAATGGAAGAAACATAAGTGTTAATTTGATTTTAAGAGTAATAGTATTTTGACCATTCATTATTATTTGATAATAGTGATTCACATACTATTCATTGTTACTAAGTGATATCTCGCGAACCTTAAGCAATCAGTATGCATCGAAAAGAAATGTTGTTACGAAAGGCCTTCTCGTTTACACAATTTTATCACACCATCATATCTGCGAACAAACTACTCATTCGAAACGGAACAATGGGTGCTTTAACGGTTAACACTTTTAGAACTTTCACCTTCAAAAGCAAAGCGGTTGGGAACAATCTTCCCTCTCCTCCCCTCATCAAAACGAATATTTGGGCGGTGTAAAACGTTTAGAACTGTTAACGTATGTCTTGTCATACTCTTCATGTAAACTCCTAATATGCTTCTATTTAATTTTGTAGCCCTTTAAACAAAGATTCCGTTTAACCTCCGAATAACCTCCGTTTGGTGTAAATGCGTAATGAGTTTTACATTAAAATAATAATTAAAAAATTCGGGTTCGTCCTTCACAGAGCGAATCTCCCGGAAATTTTGCATGATGAGCAGGATCGTTTTCGTATGAATTTTACTTGTGATGTGTAGTTTTTAGTAGTGTGATTTGATTCGAACAGCTCCTACAAAACCATTTTTCACTTCCAACAGTTCACGTATAAATAGATTTATCTGGCTCTCGAGCGTCCTGTCGACATTCGGTCATTGAGCTAGAATAATATACCTGGAGAGCAAGAGAATTTCTATATAGGGTGTTCAGGTGCGTGAGAATGACGCAATTCTTCAAATAAATCAAAACCAAAACGTGACTTTACCCCGAGACGTTTCGCCTCTTCACCGTAATGGTAAAGCAAAAGTTAAATTCTATTTTCTTTTGTTATAACTTGATTATGGTGAAATCTTGTACTGCATATGATTGCTTAAATCGTTAAAGACAGTCTGGTGAGTTATACTATAAAATATTTACTATTCCGAAATTTTCAATTGTTTTATAAATTTAAGAAACAAAATTGGTTTTTAGTTTACTGAAACAATAAAATAGTAAATGAATAAAGAAAAAAAAAAAGTTGAAAACGGGTTGTCCGTATTGTCTGAATGAAAGAAAAATTTTTCTTTAAAAGTGATAGAAGGAAGTATGTGTTCCTGTGTCACCTCTCAGACCAAATAGACTTCTCCTATTTTGCTGGGTTTTTGCTTAATTACTTGTAAATATTATCAGCATTAAAAGTTGTAAAAAATACTGCTGGGAAAAAAACTAATGAAAACGTCGTTACAACATAATTTTGAGCCAAACTGATCACACAATACAATTTTGCTTTAATTAAATGTTTAACATACAGGTGATTGGAACGCAAAATAAAATTTCTTACCGATTAACTTAATAATGTCTTCTTTCAGAACCCTCGAAGAAGCCTTTTTATCAGTTCATAAAGCATCAGTATATTTATATACATGTGTCTTTTTGGTTGTTGTTATATTGTAAAAATGTTTGTGAATAACTTGTTAGCTTCAAGACTCAGGACCCTATATATTTTAATTGTTAACTTATGACTCATATGACCTTTACTTCAATGATTTTTGTTGTCTAAATATTTAGTAGCTTTGTCCATCTTTGGCTGCAAAAAATATCCTGAAGAAGAGCTGCGCATTTCCTCCTCTGAACGGCCAATAACGGAGAAACATGTTTACGGAATTAAACAAAGCAAAAAACTTGCCAATGAAGTGTTCGCGGCACGCAAACCTCAACATTGGGCATGCGGATGGAACGTTTAAGAAAGGTGTCCGTTGTACAAAACGACACCGGATGTGCCGTTCCTTTTAATTTTTTCTCTTTTTCTCCTTTCGATTTATGCACGTGGCGTTTCTGCACAATTCCAGCGCTCGTGAGCTGATACCCAAATTTTTATCGTTTAGCTACGGCGTGGGAAAAATTCCGGCCACCAGTTGATTGCCTTGAACCCCTTCAAACCAAGTTTTTTTTTTTTACAACGGTCTTTCTCACTTCCGATTTTTATGTAAGCATGTTTTATTAGTAGGGCACGTCAAAACCTTAAAAAATAGTGTATTAAACATGCAACAAATTAAAGTTAAATGTTATTTTACATGTAATAATAGAGGACCTTTCTAAATGGGGTACAGGAAGTTAAAATGAAATTAGCAAGAGAAGTATGAACTGTAATCATTCGTAAAACGGAAGATGAAATATTGTGCTTTCTCCTCTCTTCCCTGTCGCAAAAATAGACTAATAAAACTTTAGCGTATGGATAAAATACTTTTAATACAGAGAATCCACACAAAATGAGCTAAGTGTTAAAGTTAGGTGGAGAAATAAAAGTTACAACTACAATTGAATCGTTTATTTCGAAAAGGTAACAACTCTTAAAAACAAAATGTTTTCAGGGGATAGAAAAAAATGGCTTATGGAAAGTTGCAAGACTTTACTGGTCCGATCTTTTACTATTTTATTTTAGAAGGTAATAGCAATGCTATATTGGTAAATTAAAACGATTTTTGATTAATTATGCCATAAAAATTAATAAATGAATACTGAGAGTTCTTTATTATTCAAAACGGACAATGTTATCTTTTCGAAATAAACGATTCAATTGTACATGATTTATAAGGCCTAAAAATAATTTGAAGGGTCTAAAACAATACAAACATACAATCGATGCAGCATGGTCTAGTTCTGTGCAAAATGAAGTCTCAGTATCACCAAAACATACAAGCTAATACGAAGCACCCTAATGAAGACAAAAGGGCAGTAAATGTTTGTACTTTGGCCGGACAGCTAGTTTAAAAGTTTTGAATAATGAAAAATAATGCAAATTGCAAACCCTCCAGCCCAATAGCAGGATGGTTTGCAACGTTCGTTAGCTTATTGAAAATGTTCTGCAAGATACACACACGTTATGTCATTTTGTCATTATAATGAAAAATTATTAGGATCATAACTTCAGATTAGGGAATACATTTTTCTCTTCCAATATTTTGGAGAAAGAGGGATTTCTTAACCACAAATATCTCGGGCTGTTTCTAAATCAATTTAAAGTTATTCAGTGATATATCTGCAAATGCTCTGCAGCAGAACGTCTGTTCTTCCACGTAGGTTCTATTTTTAGCCAATTTTCTACACAATAAAAACAGAAGAGTATTTTGTTTGTTTACTTGATGACATATGGTGCCAGCATACACAACACCAATTTGGCATCCATTAAAGGACCTCTTCCTAGATGACTTTAAATCTCAAATTTAAGAGAAGCGGTACATTTTTAGACTTTGGGTCTATTTTTTGGCATTATCCGGCACGATAAGCTCTAAAATAAGAGGTAAATCATGGAATTTGATAAAGGAATAAGGAAGATATCGCGAAGCGACAGAAAAACAGGCTAGAGAAATGATATATATAGATAGATGAGAGATTTTGTGTTTCATAAAACCTCTGATTCTTTTATAGAGGTTTAATGAAAAATAAAGTAATATTTTCATATTCCTAACAATCATTTGTAATGAAGTATTTGTTCGTAAGGTTAATTGTAATGCATTCATATGTCAGAATTGAATTGATGAATCAAGAAAGATGGAGAACTTTTCTTCAGTTCAAAATGGGAACGAAATGATTGATATTTTCAAAAGTTGATCCAAAACAAGAGTGGATCCTTTCCTTTTACTTTCTGAGTGTCGTTTTACTTTCAATATAACGGCATTCAATTTAATTTAATCAGTTTTATTGGTATTACAACTATTGATCCTTAAAATTCCATGTGATTTCTAGCGGGCAAAAACAAAACAATACTTTCTATCGAAATTCAGTTGCCATTATCTAAAAATTGCGACCCGATCGATTTGCCAATCGTCAACTACCTGTTGTCCACCGCTGCCTTAAGATCCCTCTAACCGTATAATCATTCCCTCCTGATGAATGTTTATATTTCATTACCGAGTCATTCTTTCCGATACTTTGCAAAACTCCCATTTCAGGGAGATCGATGTATCCAAAACAAGTTTATCGAATATGCCACGGGTCATATCTAGTCAGCAGTTACGTCGAGGCGTACAACTTTTAATTGTTTCGGCTGGCAAACTCCCGTTTCTTTTAGTACCGAATCAAAGAGACCCTCAGAAGTGCAAAGAAGTTTTCGATGCTCTCAGCTACGGCAAGACAAAGAAGCAAAAACCCGATGCATAAACATTATCTCAGCAAATCAAATAGTTTCCCCAACTCTTGTGGAAACTGCACATCAAAAAGTCGCTTCACCGACTTTGATGCGCACGCGCTCAATGGAGCGGAGATAAAAACCCCACCAGGAGATATAATCAGCTGGAGGAGGCTTTCCGTAAAGCCTCAAAAGTTTCCAAAATGCCGAGTTCAAAACTATTAAGGTGACGCGCGGAATGTAAAAATAATAAAATGCATTATTTCCTCTTTGGCAAGTCTCCCTCTTGCCTAAGCCAGCGCTAATAATATTTGGAATGGCACGCTGAAGTGGTTTGGGGGGATGTTTCTGCATCAGCTGCGAGATTAGAAAGATTGCTGAATGGGTTAATAGAGGTTTCGATCAATCGATCAATGAACAAATGTCATCCACTGTCTTCACAATGCTAATGTTTCTTAAAATTTGCGATACATTTGTGCATTAGACTTTGTCGTTTATCAAATTACAACGGATTCTAGCCAGAGGTTCAACTGTTTTGCAATGATTGCTGAGCACCAGAAATGTATCCATAATTTAAGATTATCGAAGAGAATGCGATTAAGATAAATGGCACAATAAACATATAACCTTAAATAATCATTTAAAACACTCTTTGACTTTTTAAGCTGTCACGGAGAAGTTTTCGAAATTTACTGAGATTTCGAACAGTTTTTTTTTTTTGTGGTTACATTAAATCTTTTTTTTTTATATAGTTAAGATTGTTTGTTTACATGCATTACGTTTTAAGTTAAAGTGCCAAAAAAAAAAAAAAAAAAAAAGAGGATCGAACACAACATATTAACAGACAGACACACCGACCGACATTTTCCAAAAATGGTCAAAATGCGCTTAGCACCCATTGAAACGTATACATCCGTCAACATTTGAAAATGAAGATTTTTACGAATCCGATTCTTTCTTCTACATCTTATGGAAAGCGCTTAAAAAATTGGCAATGGAATTCAAGCTTTGAAGTCTGTGAATCAGATTAAGAACAAAGTAATAATTAAAACAACAAACATAGGGATCCCGTATTCTGCATTCCTTAACTTCTCTTGATGTAATTTGATTAATAGCCATGTACATGCTAAACGAGCACCGGATGAGAATAGTAATAAAATTTCACGTTAATTTAAGGCACAAATGAGCATAAAAACGCAGACATATGTTTCGGGATTGCTTGGAATCCCTTTTTCAATGCAACAGGGAGCTTCTAGATTCCAAAAATGGTCTTTAAAAATTATCAGTTCAAGTATATGAAGGCTTGGCGAAAAAAACTGCTTTCAGGTTTGGGGATAATGTGTGTTTGGTGGACAAAACTGCGTGAAGTTTTGAGGATAGAAATTCTTTCGCGGTACCCCGGGAGATTTTCACGTTTTGTGTCAGAGCAAGAAAATACAGAATATAATTTCATACGATCCCGAAGATAGTACGAGAATTATTCATAAGAGAATTTCATGATTGGCATGCATGCATGCATAGTTTACCTGACGACAGTTTAATCGTAACTCATTCTTAAAATTCTTAAAGTGAATGAACTTATATTAAACAGCTTGTGTCTCTTTTTTGAAATGCTGACACTTTTCGAGTTAACGGTGCATTTCTTTTAGAGTGCTTAACAAAATATATTAAGTATATTTATATTTTTTACGATGCTTTACTTGATTCTGCTTCAATGCAACTTTAATTTTCAAACGATTTTCCGTAACTGCGGTCATTCAGTTCGAAAAAAAGGGCTTAATTTTTTCTCAAATTTCAGCGAGGCTTGTCAAGAATAATATAACATGAAGTTCCGTCTAGAACTATACGAGCCCTACTTTCCCGTATACAACAACTTCAAATTTATAATCTAGCTATCTCTCTCTCTCTCTTTCTCGTTTAGATTTAGTTCCTAATTGCTTCAAATATACCTTTTTCAACGCTTAACACATATTGATTCAATCATTCATTTATTAATTCATTCATGTATTTATTCACTCATTTATTCATTCATTCTTTTGCTTATTGATTTAATCATTCATTAATTCAAAAATATTCTTGAAAATCCCGATCAAAAAATTTCATAGGAAAATAGGCGTGTTAGTTCTGGATGAACTTTCTATTTGTATATGTTCTACGTCATAAGAGCTTTCCGATAAAGTTTGTTCCAAGCAAATCGGTCCGTTAGATCAGGATTTATATAGGATTGAAATTTCCCCGTAGGCGGTATGTTAATTTTTTTTTGAACTGTTCAAAAGTGAACAAAAGTTGTTCAAATCAATATTTCGCGCCAAGAACTTCTCCCAGTGAACTTGTTCATGGGAAATTGGATCTTGTACTCAGAGTTTACATAATTTGCTTCATTTTCACCCATAGGCGCTAATGTTAAATTTTTTTGAGCTGTTCAAAATTGAACAAAAAATTGTTCAAATCAAAAAGTAAAATATGGAAATGAGATGCCCTCGCCGAAATCTTTCGAATGCAAAAAGAATTTTTCCAATCGGACAATTCGTTCAAAAGTTATTAGGGGGGGAGGGGGGGACAGACCGAAAGACAGACCGACCGACCGACACTTTTTCCCCATCTCAAAACCCTACTTTCAAATTTTTTATTTTTCAATCTTTATTTAATTACTTAACCTATTTTTGACTTTTCTTGATTTCTAACGATATTTTCACGATACATTAAGCCTTCTTTCATGCTTTATTATTATTTTTTTTTACTTTTACGGGAAAGTAGGCTAAAAAAGGAATAATCAGGGACAACTGAAATAAAGTTTTTAACTATATCTTACCAGTAAACTAAATTTGACGTACTTTAAAACTTAATTATCCTAATTTCAAATTTTTAAAATCTGTTACTTTCTTAAAAGAGTATTTATATACACATAAATTGAAACAAATTTATTTGGTTTCTGTGAAATGTTACTTCTGTTATTTTCATTCAAAATTGCGAGTAAATTTTATACGTTTTGTAAGTTTCTCCTGCAGTGCAATACTGCGGCTACTATTATTAATTAATAGCGTTATTAAAAATAATTTAACTTTGTGCAAGTAAACAATAATAATAAAATTACACGTTAATTTAAAGCACAAATGAGCAAAAAAATGCAGACATATGTTTCGGGATTGCTTGGAATCCCTTTTTCAATGCGACAGGGAGCTTCTAGATGCAAAACATCCAAATGAAGCAGACAGAACAAGAAAAACAAAGCTTATATAGCCTAAGAATTATCTGTAAACCAATGAGAATAAAGGCAGCGTGAAGTGGAAGTAGAAGTAGCAGGAAGACACCAATAAGAGAGCAACAAACGAATCCAGTTGAAAGTACAGGAAGTAAAAAGAATAACAATAAAAATAAAGCAAAAAAGACGACAGCATGCATAAAAATTGCAAAAATAATAAAATAAAATACAAAGAATAAAATTGAAATAAAAATAAGTACAGAAACTACCAAAACAAAATGCAAAACAAAGTACACATGTAAAGGAGGGGGAGGGGAGGGAGGGGGGAAGGAGAAAAATAGACACAAAAAAGGAAAACAACAAGAAAACCTAGAAAGAACAACAAATTAAAGAAATTTATGCCAGACCTGTGAAAAATAAGGAGTTGAAGAAGAATCATTAACCAAATTAGAACTATTCCTGTTAATATGATAAGCTTCCCAAAAGTCAAGCTCTAAAGGGGAAGAACATTTTTGAATAATTTTACCAGAATTGAAGTCAAAAGAGTGGTTGGAATTCCAACAATGTTGAGCAATGCTAGACTTATTTAACTCTTGCTTTCGTACATAACCTTTATGCTCATTTAAGCGAATTTTCAGAGCACGTTTTGTCTGCCCAATGTAAGAAAGGCCGCAACGGCAACTAATTTGGTAAATACCCCAAGTGTTAAGTTGATCGACAGGATCCTTAAGAGAAGAGAAGGAAAGTTTGTTACTAGGAGCAAAAACGACTTGAAATTGAAACCTTTTTAGGATTTTAGCAATACGGAAACTGACAGAATGAAAGAATGGTAACACAACCAAATTCTTTCTAGAAACTACATTATTGGGACCAGAAGTTTTCTTAGAAAGTTTGTTATGAATAGAATGGTCCATCGTGCTATTAATATTTGCTCTTCTCCTGAGCTTCTCAAGATTGAACTCAACTATCTGAAAGCTGTAGCTGTTGATAGAGGATTTTCTCACTCTTTAATTGATTCTATTCATAACAAACTTTCTAAGAAAACTTCTGGTCCCAATAATGTAGTTTCTAGAAAGAATTTGGTTGTGTTACCATTCTTTCATTCTGTCAGTTTCCGTATTGCTAAAATCCTAAAAAGGTTTCAATTTCAAGTCGTTTTTGCTCCTAGTAACAAACTTTCCTTCTCTTCTCTTAAGGATCCTGTCGATCAACTTAACACTTGGGGTATTTACCAAATTAGTTGCCGTTGCGGCCTTTCTTACATTGGGCAGACAAAACGTGCTCTGAAAATTCGCTTAAATTGCATAAAGGTTATGTACGAAAGCAAGAGTTAAATAAGTCTAGCATTGCTCAACATTGTTGGAATTCCAACCACTCTTTTGACTTCAATTCTGGTAAAATTATTCAAAAATGTTCTTCCCCTTTAGAGCTTGACTTTTGGGAAGCTTATCATATTAACAGGAATAGTTCTAATTTGGTTAATGATTCTTCTTCAACTCCTTATTTTTCACAGGTCTGGCATAAATTTCTTTAATTTGTTGTTCTTTCTAGGTTTTCTTGTTGTTTTCCTTTTTTGTGTCTATTTTTCTCCTTCCCCCCTCCCTCCCCTCCCCCTCCTTTACATGTGTACTTTGTTTTGCATTTTGTTTTGGTAGTTTCTGTACTTATTTTTATTTCAATTTTATTCTTTGTATTTTATTTTATTATTTTTGCAATTTTTATGCATGCTGTCGTCTTTTTTGCTTTATTTTTATTGTTATTCCTTTTTACTTCCTGTACTTTCAACTGGATTCGTTTGTTGCTCTCTTATTGATGTCTTCCTGCTACTTCTACTTCCACTTCACGCTGCCTTTATTCTCATTGGTTTACAGATAATTCTTAGGCTATATAAGCTTTGTTTTTCTTGTTCTGTCTGCTTCATTTGGATGTTTTGCATCTAGAAGCTCCCTGTCGCATTGAAAAAGGGATTCCAAGCAATCCCGAAACATATGTCTGCATTTTTTTGCTCATTTGTGCTTTAAATTAACGTGTAATTTTATTATAATAGCGTTATTGTTATGGAGAAAATTTATTATTTTGTTACTTTGTCACAATATTTTTTTTTTAGAAATAAATTTTGAATTTTCACGTTTTCCTGTTCATAGCATGATTTCTAACGAAAGAAGTGTGGGAGGTCAATAGTTTTCAGAACTTGTTTTAATAAGTAAATAGTCTGAATTTCTTTTAGTATGTAATGCAAAAAATTGAAAAGAAGGGCATTATCTCAGCTAACATGAGCTTCCATTTAAATTGAACCATGTCTACTGAATGTTGTACGAGTTAGTTATTTTTTCAAGATAGTTTATGGCCTGTTTGAAATTTTATCTTTGTGAAGCATAATAAAGAAGAATGAAAATTCAGAATAATTTGAATAAAGTGAAAGCCATAACGAACTTGACATTACAAACTAAAATGTAAGTTTCGAGCATTTTATATACTTGCATTGATGTCGAATACGTTCCTCAAGCAGTCTGTGGAATAAAATTTAGAAGATATTGAGCGCAATTTTAAAATATTGTAATGGTACAGCTTCACATCAATGCAAACAAATTTGCAAACACTTTAATACCTAGTTTTGGCAGATAGTAAATATTTCGCGAAAAGATGTAGAACTTTTTCCGTGAACTGAATTCCTTGTAAAGGGAAAAATTCAATATTTTTTTCATTATAAATTTTCTAAAAACGTGACTTTCATATTTTGTACTTTATCTACTTGACAATAACACTTGTTATCATTTTAATAAATGATTGGCATTAAGTACTTTATGATTCCTTCCAGTACTTCCTTCAAATTTAAATTGCAAATTAATAAGTAATGAATGCGTCCTCCTACTGGTTACAATTAGAAGAAAAATGATATGCAAAATATGTTTTAAAAGTTATTTTAAATGCAGTAAATAAATAAATATGAATATAAATGAATAAATAAATAAATTAAAAAAATAATAATAAATAAGCAAATAAATATAAACGAATGAACAAACAAATAAATATACATGCATAAACAAGCAAATGATTAAATAAATAAAAAGTATTAGGAAAATGAATAAATAAATAAATAAAGTAATTTTCGAAATTTTTTATCAGCTTTTCAAATACATCGATCACTTTATTTTAAACTTTTATCTTGATTTTATTTTGGGGAAATTTAAAAATTACATGCCTTCGACTGCAAATAAATTCAATAATTAACATTTCAATACATATAGTTAACATCATTTGATACTCAAATTAAATAACTAAAAAAATAGTATTTTAATATAAATAAGAAAAACAAAATGAATAAAGCTTGTCAAGATTTTGTTCCTATAACGATGTAAGTAAAACTCTTTAACTGTTGCGCACTTTTTCTTCCTAGCGTTTAGTTTTATTGTTTTACCTTGCCGTGATTAGGAGACTTAAGAAAAAGTTTTAGCTTTAACCTGTCATTGAGCTTTATAGCAAAGCTTTGAGAAGTTTTATAACATAGCGTTGGCTGCTGTTATTGATCTTTATACCATAGCTTTTTCATCAAATATTCCACAATGACCTTTTTTAAAAAAATCATTTATTGCATGTAAACGACATGGATGTTAAACAAAAAACAATTAGTGTTTAAGATCCTTTTGAAAGTTTTTTAGACAAATACAGCGCTTTTTTTTCTTTTTGAGAGAGAGAGAGAGAGAGAGAGAGAGAAAGAGAGAGAGGGGAGGGGAATTTTTTTTTCTAAGCCTAAAACTGACCATTCTTTCGATATACTCTCTATGAAGGGACTTTATTTTATTTTATTTTATTATGTTTTTTGTAATCCCTTTAGTCAGGACTTGGGGCAAAGTTAAAGTGAAATTGGTTTTGACGACATAATAAAAGTTAATAGTAGTTTTTGTCTGTTTTTATATTTTTTTATTTGAAATTTTAGTTTACATTATTACTCTTAAAATTGTTCGAATATACATTAAAATTCCTTTCTAAAAATTCAAATAAAAAATTTAAGCACAATATGGTTTATTAAATATCAATGCCAATAAGCATCAATAAATTTTTATGTAAAACAACTTTCCGTTGGGTAATCTGTGGTACGTACTTGTTACAAGTTTAACTTTCGTCAATGACACAACCCTGTCCGTAATTCCTTTTCACATGGGCGATTTAAACGTCCATTATTTAAAAATCCTCTTTTGAGTGAGTTTAATCTTAAATGCGATTGAAATTAATTAGATTGCTAAAAAATCACACTGAATTAGCTTTAAGACACGGAACTCAATTGAGCCCCAAGGATGTAATATTTTAATTTTGTCTGTATTGTGCGTTTGAAGGCATTAGCAGTTAAAGGACCACTAAACCAAAGAACAAGCATCTCAGCTGACATTTATATATAACAATCTCTATGCAAAAAAAAAAAAAAAAAAAGAGCATGAAAACCTTTTCATAATGTACAGTTATGTGTCTATGAATTCGAAATATAAGTGATATTTCAAGTGCGATGAACTGCTGAACTGGTACACCAAAACAATTAAAGAATTGTTTTGGTTCAGCAGATTATTTCTTTGTCTGTATTTCAAAGTCTTATATTATTTGGAAAATAGTGTTACATTGAGTTAAAATACATAAAAATTCTTAATGGGAAAGTACTTGTTACGCAATGCTAGTTAAACAACTAAAAAAAGTTTCGTGGGAAAGCTTTAAATTCATAGCTTAGAAGAGTATTAGTTTCACTCAGCGCACAACTCCACACGCAAATGTTCAATTAAAATAGGATATTTGTGTTCAACTACGACTCGTAAAGTAATTTTAATATACATGCATCAAGATTAACATTTATATTAATGATATAATACTGAAAGGAAAAATCTCATAATATTGAAATGAAAAAGAAAAGTTCTTCAAAGGTGCAAAAGTAAGGATTTTTTTATTTTAAAGACCATATTTAATTTGATTTAATTTCAGAAAATGTCATTTTTAAACTGTGTAAAAACTTTTTTACGAAACATACAACAGGGTTATTATTCTTTCATAAACAAATTGTTATATTTTTCTAAAGATAGTCTGAAGCACTTTAAAACATTGTTGAAACACTTTAAACACAGTTTATTTCTGCGGCCATCGTATGTTGAACTAATATAGAAAGGACTCAATTCATAAACTACTTAAATAACCATTACGTTGATTGATTTTAGATGTTTAAAATTACATTATAGACCCAGCTTTTAATGTAAGTTAACATGAGTATAAACTTTATACGTAAGACAACATTATGAATAAAACTACTGCATATCGGTATTATCTTTTACATAAACATGCATAGATGTATTACACTTAATTTAAACAAAAAAAAAGAAAAGTGCTCTCAGTGGCTTTGCTGCAACGAATAGTTCATACTTTTGACCATTCTTTTCCAAAAATAACTCATAAATACAAAATAATATAAAACAAGTGAAATTAAATAAATAATAAACAATCAAATAAATAAAAATACGAAACTTTAACATGATATGATTAGAAGGTTTTTCTTGTTTAAATACAAAGACTGTTTTCCCATTGAAGCGATTGATTGGTTCTACAAAATTGCTGAGTAACTCGACATTGTATAATGTAAGCTAAATTTAATAAGGGTGAAGAAGGCTTTCCCGAAGGCTGAAGGCGTAAAAAAAAAAAAAAAAAAAAGAAACTTAGCACTTGTAAGAAAAACAAATAATTATTTAAAAATAACGTTAAAATACGAAAATGAGACCATTCCCATAAATGATACTTGCTTTTAAAACTAGTAAATACTTCTAAAATTTTTTAATCTGTATCAGTATTATCCAAGTTAAAAATTACCAAAATTGTAAACGCCCTACACACATGTCCACATGAGATGCATAAAATCAACACCACCGAATAAATAAACACTATGTGTAAAGCAGGCCACTGAATCGCACCAATAAGTTTCGATAAATACCTCTGAATCGTAGGGTAAAGAGAACTGGCTTCTTGAGATTCCTGTTTTTGGGGCTATGGCTTGTGTGGGCGAGAAGGGGCTCATCCCTTCTCCTTCGGTCGGGAGCCCCTTTCCGCTCTTCCTCAGGAGCTCCGGTGGGTGCTGCAGCTGGGCCATCAACATTTCCCAAGATTCCCGGGGGGGATCCACCCCCACTTCGGGTACGATCTGCACCTCTGCCAACGTGGTAGCAGATTTAATCAGAAAGACAGCATAAGTGGGATGAAATCTATTATGAGTTCTCTCTCAAAGTACAGATTTGGATTTCCAGTAAACGTCAATGTCCACCTGCACTTTAAAGTACGAGACGTTTATTCTGCGCTATGTCATAGAATGCACTTTTGAATTTGAAGCTTTACAGTACTACTTGCAGATCGAATTTCAATCTTTAATCAAATATTAAAGACACAGACAAATTTTCCAAACTGTATCAAGAGAATAATGGGCAATGCTTTCTAGTGTTTGGGTGACAAAATTTTATTCCGGTAGCATACTTGAATTTTTAAATTTTTGTTTACGTCATGAGTTTTCTGTGACGGATCAAAATAGCTTCTGTAAATTTTGAGATCACTTTCATCAAAACATGACTCGGACTTCTAGAAAGTAAATTTATTTCCGGTACTACATTCTGATCGCCATTGTTTCTCTCAGTTGCAAAAAAAAAACACGATGATCCCAGTACTCGAAAGCATATAAACAACAACAAATTACGTCCAAATGTTACTAGGACATCAGTGTCCCAATTTCGGTCAATGGGTGAAAGTTTTTCCGGGGATGATGATTCCGGTGTCAAAGATGCCCGAGAGGGAAGAGCCGAAGAGAGCCGACTAGCCCCGAGCTGATCTTCGGACACAGGCTTCGGGGCGAAAAGACATCCGAAACAATTGACGCGTGCTTCGGGAAATCTCGCGGGCGAAAAAAAGAACAAGAGCCGAAGTGAAAAGAGATCCTCTTCTTCTTCCGAGAGCTGGAGGGATGCGACTGCCTTCGGGGCCACTGCCTGAATAGAGTTTTTAGGACGAAAATGCGTCGTGCAAGGTTGAGCCCGAAGCTCGCCGGCAAATCGTCCAATACCTTCTCTCCTTCCCTCCGAGGGGGGTGGAGCACCGGGGGAAAGGCCGCAAACGAACGCTCCATCTTCTCGTTTGCTACCTGCCGACGCCGCTTCCCGTCAAAGGTGTTCTCGCGTTCAGCGAAGCCGGGGGACTCTTTTCTGTTTTCCCTAACTGGCCCACTTTGTCAGAATGGTGAAGATCGTTTTCAGAAAATAAGTGTCTCACTATTTTAAAAGCTCGAAATATTTTTTCAGCTTCTGAAACGTACTCTAAGCATCAAGTAATTTCAGGAAATAACTTTAACAGTTGGAGAAGCAACATGTTATAAGGGCAACTGGGTGCAAGTGCTCCCCTTGTAAATTTCCAAATGGAGCAATACCTCTCATTAGGAAACGTAGATAACACTTTTTATAGATGAAGAGTGTTATCTACCTATTTCTGTCAGTGTTGTTTGGATTAATCCATGTTGGTGTAATCCTTTTTTGAAAGCAAAATAAACAATTATAAAAAAATCCTTATACATGTAAACTAAATAACGGAAAATCCTGTTTTTACACAAGTTTCAAGTAAAGTTTTAGATAAATGATGAGTTAATAATCTAATAAAGTAATATATATATATATATATATATATATATATATGTGTGTAATACAGCTTGGGAAAAACATTTAACCGGCTTTTCTAAAATTTAAGAATGTCAGCCGCAATAATTTTATTCATAACTTCCTTGATTTAAAAATTGAAACTGGTCCCGATTGACCTCCATGATAGAACGCTTATGATAAACGTACTGAATTCAACTTCACAGTCAATAGTCTACAGAAATATTCCTCATGCCTCAGTAAGAAAGTTCTTATTGGGATTATCATTGCCAAGCAATTCGGATTAAAAGGATCTGTAATAAGAAATTGCCCTCGACAGTGAAATTGATTTGCTTAAACAAAAAGTTTTGAATAACAATTTTCCTCCTGAATTTTTAAATTATTACTTTTCAAAAATTTCTGTCGTTAATCGCTTTTTTTTTTGAAGCAGTTAACTGTAACCGTTATGATAATACTTTTCTAAAGCACGTTGCAAGTTGCGAAGCTTATTGAATGCGTGGTGTGGTTAGTGCGTAACTATCAGTCTGTAAGTGTTCTTTAATTTAATATAATGAGACGTAAATGTGAGTCAAAATATTTTCGATGAAAACATAATAAATAGCTTTTAATGAATGGTTAAATTACATACTAAGGAAGTATTTTTAATTGCAGGGTTCTGAGGTGTTTATAGTTTACTAAAAATCTAAATGGGAAGAAAATATGCATTTTAACACAGCTATTTTTATTCTCTTTATTTCATGTATTGTTCAAAATATTGCTAATTCTCAACATTTACAGTTTAATAACGATTATTAAAAGTATGTTTAGAAATGAATTATTCTACTGGAATAACTTGAACGTTGTGCTGCAGAAAAAGTGCTTCTAAGACTTCGTCAATGCTTAACGTAACATTGCAAGGAGACTGCCGAATAGTAATTTCAATCTGAATTTATTTGAGCTCGGTTTTGCTTGACCCTGCTTGCTTTTCCAAGTAATACAGCATTAGTGAAATCAATATTTAACAAACTTCCCCCTCGCGGTTTTATTTCTTACAAAAGAAGTGCGGATTCCTATCGTCTTCAAGATGAAATTAGCCTGAATTACCTCTAAAAGTAAAAAACTCCCATAAAATTGAGAAGTACAGGAGCTGAGCTCCCACGAATTTATATGCACGTTAAGCCGTGGTCTACTCATAAATTAATCTTAACTAATTTTAGAACAGTGGTGTTTTTTAAGCCTAATACTATGACAACTTTACCCCATCTTACTTAAACTACTATTAAAAACTATGTGATAAATCTAGATTAACCGTAAAGCGGGAAATATTTGTGATGTATTCGAAAGCTTTCTGCTCTGTCAATTTGCTGCAAATTTTTTTAAACAAAATTTCAGAAAGAGTTGTTAAAAGATGTGTCCTAAATTCAAAATATTGTATAAGCAAACAACTTGACTTCTTTCTTCAGCAAAAGAGTTGCTCTTAAAATAATTTTGAATGTTAAGTTTAATTCCTAATGATTGAAAGCTAAAATAAATAAAATAATTTTTACAAAAAAAAAAAAAAAAAAGAAAAGACTTCAAATTAAAAATTGCGCTAAAAAGTGAAAAATAAATTAATTCATTAAACAAATGTAGTCAAATTGATGTGCAATATTTGAGTTAGACGACCTTCTGTCTATTTAAGAAAACATCATAAAAATCGATTCATTCAGTCAAAAGTTATGGGTGAAAAAACAAAAACAAAAAAAAAAAAAAAAAAAATCAATTTCTGTCCATAACTTTTTTTTAAGTTATCGAGTGGTTAAACTAAGATACGGGACTTATGGCAAGCCCCTCTCGATCGATTGAAACAAAAGCATGAAAATCCGTTCATCCAGTGAGAAGTTATGAGTGCACAAAAAAAAAAAAAAAAAAAAAACCCGACATACAGACAATACGAATGTATAGCCTCTTTCCTTTGTGAAGTCGGTTAAAAATATACCATTTCTATTGTTAATTTCAAAACAGTCTATTTGCTGTATGACCACTTTACCCCACCTGACACTATTTTTGGTGATCTGCTCCTGTCTCGTATGTATATCTACGTTTCGATGTGGATCATATTTTATAATCAATGATTTTAAAATAATAATAATAATCGAAAATTATATTCCATATTTGACCCGTTCAATGCAAAAATCGATTAACTTTTAAAAATGGTTCTCATTTCAGCTTTAAAAGTGTCTGATTGACATAGAGGGGGGAAAATGTGGATTTATGATGTACTTACTCAAAACTTTATTAAAAATTCACATACTTTTTCTCTACACGTCGATCGAACATTTTATAGCTGGAATAAGGACGATTTTAAAAAGTGGAGTTAATTGATTTGTACAGTGAATGGCTCATTTAACGAATGGAAAGTTTTAAAAACTTCGATGGGAACGAATGGAATTTTTTAAAAAATATTTGTCACTCGGCCCAAGCAAATTGCTTGTGATTTAAGAAGTATGAGTATTCATTTATATCAGAATAATAGTATGCATTTTAATAATGATTTACAATGTGAGCAAATGTTGTTCACCGTAAATAATTTTGGCATAAAATTCCATATTTTGGTATAATTGCAGAAACTTTCCGCTTTCTTTATTACCAACTTCCGTCAGATATGGCGTCGGATAAATTATAATAGATTACACATTTATGTGTATTTTTTATGTTCACTAAGACACGTATGATGTAAGATATTTTAATGACACATAACAATTTTTCGATGCATGGAAAATCAGCCTTGACTGGTTTTACAGGGACCACCGGTTAAAGTTCTTATGATATTGGTCCTAAATCGATCTGCGACAAAAGGGTTGGTTTGCAATGAACTCTGCGGATAATTGCTGGCTGTGGAATTTATATATCACGACACTCATTTCGCGGAAAATCATAATCCATTACTGCTTCAGCGTGGCCATTTCTTCGAAGCGCTTCCGTACAAGAAGGAAAAGACGATTAAAATGTTCTCTTGGCTACCTGCAGCATCCCCCGCCGAAAGAACAAGCAGGTGCTCTTATTATCAGCCGATTTCTTTCTTTTTGTTCTTCCTCTCCTCCCCGTGTATGTGTTTGTAGCGAATAAATTAAGGCAAAAAGCGGATCGCGGTTTATAACAATCAGCAGTGTTTCTTCTTCATTTTATCCCATCTCCCGAACAGGTTTTCGTCCCTCTTCCCATCCACCCTTTGGAGCCCCCCTTGCGTTGTTCTTATCCCCCGAAGAAGGGGAAAAAATTGGAACCTGTTATTAGCAAGATTACGTCTGCCACGCCCTGAATGCGGCGTTCTCTTTTTCGGAAGTGGAGCCATCCCTACCCCCCCCTCCCCATCCCCCTCACTCGAGATAGATCGCTCAGAAATGATACACAGGGTAACTTCTCCTTTTCGGAATTCGGACATTCCTCTTCCGACGCCATTTGTTAAAAAATTTCTGCCTTAACACCAACCCTCTTACAATTATTTATTTCGTTGCTGTGTTTTGCTTCGCTCTGCTAAACCGTCTCACTTAAGTAATAATTATGATCCATTTCGAGCAGTGACAGAGAAAATTGGGGGCATTCATTTTTACCTCCGCAGATCGACCCCGGTGCATGTTTCTTTCGAAACATTCGGAAGGGTATGAGGGGGCTAGGTGGCAAGTTAATATCTTCCAAGTTCGTAAAAAGGTAACTTGGACATAGACGAATGGGTCGACAATTTCCCTGGCAGCAATTACTGTACCGAATTTCCCCACTATGTAGCGTTGTGTTACAGGTCGTTGTCGCAGGAAAAAGTAGACAAATAAAAGGAAACGCTTGTGTCTTTCTTTTTTTCGTTTGGCCTTCATAAATATTTTTGAAGAAGATTCAGCTTCTCTATCAAGGGGATTGAAAGGAAGTATAAAATATTATTTTCAAAGTAAAAACTATGAAATTTTGTTCTCATTCTCTAGGTGCATACTGAATGATATCAATTTACAATATCACAACGGCATAAATCCCCTTTTAAACAGAGAAATAATGACTATTTACTTTAAATAGACAGTCACAGAATTATCCTTCCTTGAAAATGTCAGAAAATTATGAATGGATACTTGATACGTGTAGACACGAGTAATTTCCCTTGTAATGAAACTCAACTTGAATGTTTTCACTTATTCATATGACAGATATACTACGGATGTGATAACGTCAGGCCTGACCTTGAAAGTGTTTATTTTTGGGGGGAATTCAGGGAAAAAGGGAAGTGTTTTTTTACGCTCAGTCGAATTGGGCTACAGGTGCAATACCACTTCAAAAGTAACTAGCACTGCAAAGTAACCCAAACACAAAGTCCTGTAAAAGCAACCATTCAGCGCCAATAGCAATTCCCTTCTTCACTGACCTCCCAAAGAAGATATAAACACTCCCAAGGTCAGACCTCAGGTTACCAGAGTCAAACTACAGTATCTTAACATATTACCTGTCGCTGACAGACTAACCAATGAGTCATCTCGTAAATGCAGGCTCACTTTCACTTTTTAATACACTTATACAGAAAGTTCGTAATTTTTTACTTAAGCAGAATTTTTTGTGCAATATGATGTGATTAAATTAAACCATCGTCTGGGGTAATGCCTCTGACCGGTATTATCCCAGTTCTGGGTATAGAAACTGGGAACATCGTTGGCAATCGGAGTGTCGGCAGTCATCCTGTTGAAAACAAAAAGTTACACTAAACGGCACAAACTTAGCATGGTAAACTATTAAACATACAAAACATTTAGTTTTCGCAGTGGGAAATATTAGAGGGGGCAAATAGGATTTAATTAAAGTGCATTTATGTTAACTGAAATGTAATACTTTTCAAGTGCCAATGATTTGCAACTTTATACGTAGCGTGTATATATTATTTTATAATAAATGATAAACAAGACATAGAGAAAGAAGACAATATTTATTCAATATTTGAGAAAGAAAAATAATATTTAAAATAACAAACTTTATGATTTGTTTAAAATGTTTTGGTTATTTTTACTTTGTACGATTTTTTAATATCTTGGTATATTGTGGATTGGAAGTTATAAAATGCTATTGAGTCACTCACGGCTAATCAGTTTCTAGTCTTTATTATTTGTCTTTCCATTTATTTCTTTTTGCCATGCCAAGAACATTTCGTGACATGGTAAGTTTGACATACATGACGTGTATTTGCCGCCTTGAACTTACATATTTTTCTCTTCCTGTTACGCTTCGACAAGATCAGCAACTCCTTCTCTAATTTGGCATGATCTTTGACCTTAATAGGATCAATTTCAATTAGATCATTGACATAAGTACAGGGGTTAATTCGCTCGAGGGAGCTGCAGGAATGCATTACTACATACTTTCTGGTATACAGGACTAATGGTTACAAAAATTGAATTTTTATCGGCATAGGTTAATGAATGAGTTTTACTCCTTTCTGTTTTTCATCAAGTCCCAACATCAATTCAAGTTATAGGAAATTTAGATTTTGTCCGCTACAAGAGTTGTTAATTTTAAAACATTACTACGCGATGATAAGAAAATATTTAGAAAGGGGCAACCTTCTAACTCAACTGTTTGTCTATTTATTCATATTTCAATAAATTCTAAAAGTTCAGTCACACCTACTTTCTGTGAGTACGAAGTCTTCGTACACATTCTATGTTCAGTACTATTAGATCATTTTTTATGTAGAACATCAGTTTAAAATTTAAGAAAAAGCATCTAAAGAATTCATACGTGCTCATAACTTTGATAAATATATGAATTGGTGGGCAGGGTGATGGGCGCGAATCCAAGTCCTGAAGAAATCCTCAAATTCACTCATTTGTAAGCTAGTTTACTATTTATTTAAATTAAATAAAGAGTAAACTAGCTGCTAAAGAGTAAATTGCTGTTAAATAACCGTTTTATATAATTCAATGTTGACTTTTAAATGTCATTATTGCATTATTCAAATGTTGCTTCTCGTAAAATTTCGAGAGCAACTTCACATTTTCATAGTTGTATTTTTTCTTACTAGATGGCAGCACTGCAACATTGAACACTAACCCATGAAAATGAAATCACAAAAAGTTTTGTCGGGTGTCGGAAATTTTTCTAACGTTATTATTAAGACACTTGATCAGTGGTGTAGCCGAAGGGTGACGCAGGACGCAAGGGGACGGCCTCCCCTTACCTCTTTACAAAAACAAAAGCGTCCTCCCACTTGTTTTGAATTTTAACCTAAGCATAATCCCCCCCCCCCTATTCTGATGTGCGTATATGTAAGCGCACCCCCACCTTTTTTTTTACCAGGACTACACCACTGCACTTGATAGTGTTAATCAAAAAGGAAAGAAAGAAAGGAAACTATCTTCAACATAGTACTGTTTTTTTATGATATCGAACTGGGAGTATCGATCCCGACCCCCGACCGCGATATAAAGATCAAAGGGGAAAAAAGATAGAAAGACATGCAAATCACAGGACCAGCATGAGGCAGAGGCGGCAAAAATGAAACATATTCATTTAGATGAGGTCAGAATGTCTGAAGACTTGCTGCTTTTACCCACGGCGCCATTTGTGAGGTGACGTGTGTGTATGTGTGACGAACCTTTTATGTTTCGTTTGGAGCGGGAAAAGGGATTAGAAAATAGCAAATTTGTTACGCAGTAGTACGCTTTTGGTGAATAAGAAAAACAGGATATTTAATATTTAAATATATCTACCTATTTAGTGACAATATTTTCAGTTCGCACATCTTTGAGGGGGCATAATATTTTGCTGCCTCATGGCGCCACTTATATACCACATGGTGCCAACTATCATTTACCAACGATATATTTAGATCATAATGCTCCCTCTCCCCAGTTAACTTTTTTCTGTAATGCACAAGAGCATTTATTACCCAATGTCTTCTACCAGATTCGCAAATATGCAAAATTAAACCGAACTCTGTAACGGCAACCCACCAGTCCAGAGACAGTCGGTCACGACGGCGGCGAAATGAAGAATTAAAACCGGTTGTTTTGAGGTACGAGGCGATTGCTTTTCAGCAATAAGAATTCAGTGCACATTTTGGATACATAAATGTACATAACGAATCGAATGGACATAAATGTTGACAGACACCAGCAAGGCAGTTGAATGTTGCTCAAAATGTACGTGAAAAAGTTTATTAAATGCAAAACTCTTTAAAAAAATATTTTAAAGGGGGAAAACGTCAAAAAAATGCATCATCATCAACTTTCTGGCCTGCTTGTTAGAAATTCTTCACTGAATAACACTTTTCATACATGAAGTTGAATTTAAACTTGTTTTTAAAGGTCAAGATATAGGATAAATTTTCAAGGCTACCGTATAGGAAAATAGATAGGAAACAAGTATTATAAGCTACAATCTTGAGAGTAATTAGAAAAAGGGAAAAAGTTATTTTTCTGCTTAAAATTATGAAAATATTTGAAGGTGTTGCTGAAAAAGAGAAAAAAGAGAACTTAACCAAAATATGAGTTTCTCTGAGGCTTTAAGAAGATTGTAAGAGCTTGCATTACAAGTAGTGGAGAGTTACATCAAGAGACTCATCGTCGACGGAATTATTAGGAGGCATCCATCTTTGCCAGCGGAGCCCTCCCATTTAAACACGGGGTAAACACCCCTTCAACAAGAAATGAAGGCACCGCGATAGTAGGGTGAGGAGGGGAAAAAGTACGTAAAATGTTTTTCTTCCTCCCAGCTTTAGTAAGCAATGACGGCTGTGAGCTGAAGACATATCGGAGTGAAAAAAGGGGCCTGTTGCCTTATCCTTATCGAGGGGTGTCATAAATGGCAGGAATGAGATGGGTGTCTCCCGCCCCTTGAAATTCCATATTTTCCCTCCCTCCTTTGAGTCGGGTCGTGTTTGTTTATCGCCGTCAGGAGTCTGCAACGGAAGAACTATTATCACAGGTATATGTTTAACGTTCAGAGAAATCGGGACTTTATAGACAGTTGAATTCTCCCTTTTCTCTTCGTAATATGTATTCGGAAAATATTTTCAAGGCATTTAGACTTTACTTTCTTTCATTTTGTATTATCTATAGCCTCCTCCCCATTTATTCTTACTAAGTTTCCCCCACCCCTAAATCTTTGTAAACCTTGAAAAGCATCGGTTAGTTAGTTACTATAATTTACTATGCTTGACTATACGTTGCTATCATCAATAGCTCAACTTTTCGTCAGTCAAACATATATTGTAGATTCTTTAACTATAGTTATTTTAATGTATTCTGACTGATGTTTAGTAGTAGATGTAGTGGTCTCATGTAGTTTAGTGATAAGAACAGCTGTCTTTCACCCAGGAAATCCGAGCACAAACCCCGGTACAGCACGAATCTTACTACTGCTCCCGTTCCATGGAGGCAACACGTGGTATCTTGTTTTTATACTAAAAGGTACAAATTGGAGGAGAAAATTAGCTGTTATATTTTCGCATGTAATGTATGATCATCAAATAAAAAGAAATGGGAATTTACAAAAAATTACCGTGCAATTGTTAAATTCCACAATGCATTTCTATAACAAGATCAATTTCATTATTAAAAATCTAACATGGCAGCTATCCTTAAAGCATTGAAAATTTCTTAAATGACTATATATTACTACAATTAAAAAATTGTTTTGGATTTAGTCAGGAAAAAAAACTTTTACGAGAAGGACGTCATTCTAACGACAGCAACACATACTGAATTCTTTGAAAGTAGCCAAAGTAAAATCATTGAGGCAAAATGACATCATTTTCAGAGTGGATCCTTCCTACCTGACGCCAGTCTATTCGAAAATTTGTACTTTAATATCAAAGATCCATGCAAAGATTAAAATATTTCTTCTCCCCGCATTAGACACTGTTAAAGAGATTTAGCATCTGACTGAAGAAGTCATATAGAGAGAATATATTCATACGGAAAGAATTGAAATCAGCTGAATCGGAAATTTATCTAAAACTGCTTTAATAATTCTTCACTTCTTCACTACCCTTTAAGCCTGAAGAATTTTAGTTTAATTATTAGCCCAAATTTCCTCAAGTTTAATAAGTGAAAAAAAAAAGAGAGAGAAAGAAAAAAAAAAAAAACAAATTATACATTGAAACTTCATAAAACCAGTATTTTAATTTTAAGGTACGTTTAATGTTTTGAGAGAAATGAGATGTTTCGTTTCATTGGCAAAAAAATATTGGCACCAAATTAATTTCGGGAAGGCGATAATATCTGTAATAAGAATTGTTTAGATGCAAAATTTTTTCCTGTAAGAAATTTGCACTTGTAGCTTCTTCATTTTATATCCAATCATGTTGAAGATACTTGTTTAAAATTTTCAAAGAGTAACAATTTTTTGTTTTTCTCTTTCTAAATGTTTAGATAAATCTTGGAAGTCAACTAGAAACATACTTTCAATGAACTGTGACTAATAATATTCTTGTAAATATTTATTTATATTTAAATGTGAGTCTCAATTAAATCGAATCTGCAATAATTGTGTTTGTCCGCGTATTGCATAGACGCCAAAATGGAAATAAATTCGATTCGCCTTGTTATCAAATTTTAGTTATAAGTTAATAGTAATATAGTTTTAAGAATGCATTTTTCTGTGTTATATTTGCATTGTGTTTGCTTTTAAGGTAACTAACACCAAATCGCCTAAGTAAATTCTGAATTCAGAACTTCTTGTTCCCGAAGAAATACCCCTTTAAGAATTTACAGTTCAGCTTAGATTTCTTTTGTGCTTAACGAAAATATTTTATTCAGTCTATAAAACTACAGAAAATTTATTTTTCAGCCAATTTTTTTTTTTTTTTTTTTTTTAATTAGTTGGAAATGGAGTTGTGTTTTGGAAGGGTAATACATATGGTGATTTAAGTTTTTTTAAAACAAACTGTTGAAAAACATTCTTCCAAATTTTTTGTACTTCTACAAAAAAATAAGAATATAGTGACGCAAAAAGAATTGTTCTTAAAATGATCCATAAAAGTAAAGTTACGAAGTTCTACAATTTTCCGAAATTTCTGTTTTATAACTTTTCTAAGAATAACTTACAGTAACATCTCTTTAAAGGTTATTTCGCTCATTAACAGGTGTTCCTCTTAGAAGTACAAAAAGATTGGAAGCATATTGAAATGGGACTAAAAGTCATATATAGTCGACACAATGGTAAAAGTTCCAAATCTGATTTGGTAAACTAACGAAACTGCATTTAGGCCTTTAAAACAAAGTAAGTATTAAAATGTAAGTTAACCTTCACTACTTTCAGGATACTAATTAGAAATACGTACTAAGACAACGAATTCCTTAAAGAAAAACTTGATTAAATAGGGATATTTAAAGTTATTACTTGCTCTTCTGAAAAACTTAATTTTCGCAGATTCGCCACTTTACCATTGTTTCGACGATATGTATCACGCTTCCACAATGGACAAATCCGTTTTCAACTACGAATTTGGGAAAAAAAATTGATTGACAAAATTCTTTTGTATTTTTACAGAATGACCAAAATATCATTGTTAGGCACAACAAAAGTGTAAGCCGTGCTTTTAGTAATCGAAGATATATGGCGCATAATCCAAGGAGTCTTAATTTCGATATTTTCTACGTCATTTTCGTCTTGGTCCCTTTGTGAAAAACAGTTAAAAGAACAGAAACTCAATTATTTAGATAAAAACTTCATTGGTACATTTCCTAGAAGTGAAAACTTTCAGGTTGATCTACGCCGTATTTTAATAAGAATGTTTATTTTTCTCTTAATGAACGAGCTGTGCACGAGAAACAAAGTCAGGATTTAATGACGTGATATTAAATCTGTTACTTATCGCTTGTAAAAAACGGAAAACTAAATATTTTCTCCGACTGTTTCCAGAGAAATGAATATCGTCGTTAAAAATTGCTACTGCATAAATGAATCATGTATTCGAATAGCATTTTTTTGCACTAAACGAATTGTTAAAATAATGCACTGCATAGGGGGTTCTACATCCTTGTGAAACAATATTTGCTGACTTAATTATAAAACTCGGCCGAGGTTTTTCTTTTCTCGATATTTTTTAACGCTCCCATGCTAAAGAAAGATGCGCTTTTTTACGTCGAGGCTTTCGAACATAAATTTCAGCAAAGGATTTCAACTGTAATTTTATGGCTTCATTAGCAAATTGAACTGCACTCGGGTCGGGAATCTAGGTTTTTATTTGGAAAATAAATGTGTTCCCTCCTCACTGGTGGCGACCCTCAAAAAGAACATTTTATGATCGAATGGAAATCGCTGGAACAGTTCTCATTAGTCGCTGCATTTTATGCGCATATTCTTTACATCTTTCGTGCTTCAGTATTTATGAGTATTATTATTTAATAATCTCATTCCGTTTCTCCTTCTCCTTCCTCTCTCCCTCTTCTAAGAGGGTACGGTCATGATTTCTGGTACGTGCCCGGAATGCTTTCGAACCACCCCAAGAAACAATGTAATTGGCCGATGACGATGTTCGCGAGCCATTTATATCTCGGCCTGGGCTCTGTCATTTGGTCCAATTAACTGCAAACCGCGAGAAGGATATTTCAAATCGAAAAGATGCGAGGAAGGGAGGGGTGAGAAAGAATCAGAAGTTACATTTCGAATCGGTTTGGAAGCAATTTATTATTTTTTGGCTGAGTTCCAGAATTCGGACTGTGGTGAAGGGTAGTAGTGGATACTACAACAGCAAATACAGCTTTTTATCAACACAACTTTGTTAATACAAACAAATAAATGAATAAGTAAATTTGAAATATCAAGGGGTTTTTTTGTTAATATTTATTTTGAAATGAAAATTTTAATTAAAAGGGGAAAGCATAAGAAACGTTCTGAGAAAATAAACCAAGCGCACATGAATTATACTTGGCTAAGGATGCCGCGAAACGTTCAAAGTTAGAAAAGGAATTTTTTAGCCTACTTTTCCGTAAAAGTAAAAAAATAATAAAGCATGAAAGAAGGCTTAATGTATCGTATAAATACCATTAGAAATAAAGAAAAAAAAATTGAATTATTAAATAAAGTGAAATAATTAAATAAAAATTCAAAAATAAAAAAATTGAAAATAGGGTTTTGAGATGGGGGAAAATGTGTGTCTATCGGTCTGCTGCCCCTTCCCCCTAATAACTTTAGCACGAATTGTCCGATTCGAAAAGCTCTTTTTGCATTCGAAAGATTTCGGCGAGGACATCTCATTTCTATATCTTATTTTTTTATTTGAACAATTTTTTGTTCAGTTCTGAACAGTTCAAAAAAAATTTTAACATTAGCGCCAATGGCCAAAAATGAAGCAAATAATGTAAACCCTGGCCACAATATCCAAGTTCCTATGAGCAAGCTTATTGGAAGAAGCCCCTCGGCGTGAAATATTGATTTGAACAATTTTTGTTCATTTTTGACCGGTTCAAAAAAATAATAAAAAAAAACATAGCGCCTATGGGGAAATTTCAATCCCATATAAACCCTGAATTAATTAACGGATTTGCTTAAACAAACTTTACCGGAAAGATGTTAAGACGTAAAACATGTACAGATACGAAGTTCAACAAGAACTGAACGATCTTATTTTCCTACGAAATATTTTGATTGAGATTTTTAAGGATATTAATCAATGAAAAAATAAATAAATGAGTGAATGAATAGATACATGAATGAGTAAATGAATGAATGAATAAATGAGGAACTGAATAAATGAAAGAATGAATGAGAGAATTAATGAATATGTATTATCAGTTGAAAAAGGTATATTTGAAGCAATTAAGAGTTAAAAATATCTCAGAAAGAGATAGCTAGATTATAAATTTGAATTTGGTGTATACGGGAGAGTAGGCTCGTACAGTTGTAGCCGGAACTTATTCATTTCTTTTTGGGTTTTTGATGATTTCTAGTTTTTTATCTCAGATAATATGTATGAATATGAAAGCGCCCATTAATTTTCTATTCCTCTGTTTGTTCGAGTTTTACGATATGCACTGAATCCAATTTTTATAAAATAATTTTTACCCATGGTCAGAAGGGAAATGTTCAGACATTTCTGGAATGCAATAAAAACTGATACACTCAAGTCATTGTTACTTTTATGAGATTTAAACTATACATATCTAAAATATCTGTTTTTTTTTTTTAATTTCTTTCGAGCTCGCTCTTAGTTATCCCTGTTACTCACTCACTTCTATAGACTTTTCTCCACCAGACCTGTTAGCCGACGCCTTAGGATTGCTTGCGTACGGGGCAAGGTAGTGTGGTCCAAGGACTTTACATGCACGTATCTCCAAGTGTACATGGTGGGTCTTCAGCGGGTATCGAACACTAGACCTTCCAGGTAGAAGTCCGATGTCCTAACCACTAGGCTACCACGGCCTTTACTTCTATAGACTGGTCTAATGCATTTTATCTCCTTTTGTAAGTGTTGTTTCACCTTGTAACATTCCCATATTTCATGCTGTTCCTCGACGTTTATTGTCACACGCACCAAATGCTTGAACTAATAACATTAATTCTTCTGGAATTGCTATCATGTCTGTGTTAGAAAAGGATGTGGTTGTACGTCGAATATACCAAAAAAATTCATAATGTAGTTTTAAAATATAGGTGTGCCAAATTTGTTTTTCTAAAAATTTGCGTTGAAAAAGAAAACCTAGAGAGCAAAGAGTTTACCGAAAATTTTATCTTTCCGCATATCTTTTTTTATTGGTTCAATCACGTGCATAAAATATATTTACCGGTTAGCTTAGATTTCACCGCTTTTTTTATGTGTTTGTTCATTTCCCTTCTTTTTACTATAGGAAGTCATGACCATATATTTGTGGGATCTACACAGCCGTTGGTGAACAGTTAAACTGATTTACATGTGGAACTGAACTACAATCGTTACTGAACTGAAATAGATTTTTGCCGATTGGCAACGGAGCTGGCATAAAGGGCGTTACAAGTTGTGTTCCAGTGCAGTTGAGTTGACTTGAGTTGTTGAGTTAGTTGTTCTTCGGAGAGAATGGCCAAGCAGTGCTCTCTCAATGTTAAAATTAATTTTTTGTATATAGCTGTAGAATATGTTCGTTTCTTGATTAAATGGTTAAAATTCACTTGCTGTTTCTCGGCCCAATTACTGTGAGAAATTAGGAATACTACATATTGTAGTACACCAAGTTTCTAAAATGCCACTTTCTAAATTTTTATAGTCTGTTTTACAAATAGCAATAGTAACCTTCGATATGAGCAAAAAAAGAAAAAACTTTTTTTCTGGCTCCCTCTTCTACGGTTCTTTTCCAGTTCGGTTATTGAGATTGGGATCATCCGGAAGCACCGTTTTCAAGAAATGCCTAATAGGGTAGAACCTTTTCCCCATAACTCAAGAATGAATTGTTTATTCCTCGATGATAACAAAGTTATGTCAACGAAATTTAAGCAAATAAAGAATAATTTAAATGACTGCTATGTTTTCAATATTATGATACTGGAATTTGACTTTTCTCAGAATTTTCCTCTTTTTCTTTTTTTTTTTAATAGGAATTCCTAGTAGGTAAAATGCTCGACACTTTTGAGCCTTTTGTGATGGAGCACCCTTCTAAAACGTCGTACAAATGTGAGTATTTGGTATCGAAATGCTTATCGGTCAGATCGTTGCAGATGTTGCAATGTAATTGTAAGCCATTCCAGAAGTCACTCTTTTGGCTACTTCACGAGTAACAATGACTCCCGATGATTACAGTAATCACAGCTCTTCTATAAGAAGAAGGAAATGCCGGGGCTCGTGACCGATTTCGATTCGTTCGTCTATCTGATTTCCGAGGGAAATGGATGCCTCAAAGAGAAAGGACAGTTTTGACAGCATATAAATCTTTCGGGAATCGTGGCGAACCGATTCAGATCATTCTCAAACATGACAGATAGAACATTTCTGAATTCGCAAGAGTCTCTTTCGAACCAGTTCAATAACAGGAGTGAACATTTGCAGAAACTCGTGTTTGTTCGAAATTCCTCCTGTTTGTTCAAAAACATGAATCATTGTTTCATGAAACTTATATTGTGAAAAAGTAAATAGAAAAAAATAATTATGAAATAACTGTCCGGCAAAAAATGGAAATGATTTTTTCAGTTTAAAAACAGATATTAATTTATGAACAGGTTCGGATAAACTAAATGAAATATCGCACATACATACAAATATCGACTAGAAGACTTCTGATTCGACAGAAAAATTATTCAGCTTGATTTAGAGATATAGCAATGAGCATGATCTCTGTACATTTTCAAGACACAGCCATTGTTGCTATCTCCATGTCGTAGATCACTTTGTTGTTGAAGAACATTTTATGAATGAGGCAGTTTGATATTTGCTTTATAAAAATAAATAAGTCATTTTTTGTTTCTTGGAGCAATAAATTTTCACAAGGGCTGCCACCTTTTTGTAAAGATAAACTGATACGTCACTTTTTAAATGCAAGAGGATAAAACTATTTCACATGAACTTTATTGCAAAGGGAAACTATCGGTCGATGATAGATGCTTACTCTTTTCATGTATGAAGTATAAATAAATGACTAAAACATTGATTTTTAATGCTAAAATGACACGCCAAAATATTACAAAATGAGATCGATAATCCCAAAATTGAACTATTAGTGAATTTTTTTTAAGTTCAGAAAGTAACGCTCTCAATGGCCAATATTTCAAAATTATCAAGCGCTAGAATTCATTATGGTTTTCTGAGAGAACAATATTATTTCTCAGAGAGATTAGGGCGTAACTCTAAAAAATATTTGACTGTTTATCGACCATATATGGAATAAATGCTTCTTTCGTGTTTTGTTGAAGGAGAAGAAGAAGAAAGGCGTGGATGATCAAGTGATAAATGGCAGGAATTTTAGTATTGAGGGATAACTATGCTCTTGGATCACAACTGTCAAAGTAAATACATCTTTATGGTACGACAAAAACCCGATCAAAGTCTCATACCTTTTTTTTTAGTTTAAGTATCGAAAAATCCTTCGATGAGGTGAACATAATGAGGAACGAGAGAGAAAGAGACAGAATATTAAAATTGAAAATGATAAAGAATATATAAAAATAATAAAGGAAAGCAAATAAATAAGACCTTATCTGACCAAAAAAAATAAAATAAATAAATAAAATAAAAAAAACTGAGAACAGTATCTGAATCATCCTTTCATGAAATAAAGTATTTCAATTTACAGTCAAGTACTACAAAATTTAATATTACAAAGCTTACAAAGTAAACTAATTGTGTAAAATAATTAGACACTAGTTACTGATGCAACGGTTTTCACTTTGTTAAACATTCTGCTGTATGAGGAGGCAAGGATTTTAATAACATATATTTTTGGCTTTTAAAGGCATCGCAAGACTAAGAAGGTTGAAGTTTGAGATAAATCTTACACATCAATATATGCAAATAATTTTCGTTGACCTTGTTACAACTTGCCATCTGTGATCAGTTAGCTTGTTCAGTTTCTGCACCAGTATTGATTGTGTGGGTCGGTCCACGCCCACCACCTGTCTGATCGTGACAGGGGACTCACAGGTGCGTGCACTTGTCCAAAAATTGAAGGGAAAATGCTAGGGACAGGTAACATTTACTTGCTGCACCCCAACTGACGCGTTCGCATGGAAATCGTGTTTCCTGAGTGAAGTTGTTACTGTTATGATTACGCGATCAGTGCAATGGGGATGTTATAATTTGCTTCACAAGTGTTGCAGTGACTGATAACTCTTTAAAGATGAATAATAATAAATTGTTTGAAACATTTTTTTGAAAAGGAACACCATTGCTCATTTTTCTTTACTTACTTTTTTTCCCTACCTTCACTATTTTAAAATTTATCTTGGAGCTAATAAAAGGAGAAGTGTAACCTCTTTAGACCCCAGAACTAAGCACAAACAATTTTGACACAATTGTTTGGTTCTTTGATTTAAAAAATGATTACAAAACAAAATAACTAAATTTTTAAAAAATTTTAATTAATAATTATTTTAAATAATAATTAATGCCCAATTTCCATGTTTAAAACAAAGTAAACTATCTGTTGATTAATTTCAAAAACAATTGGGTGTTTTAGCTTTTAAATTGCACAAACGGTACTTAATAAACAGTATTTTAAAATGCACCCGATTGGGTACACTTGGAATGAAGAGGTTAAGTTTTCGTCATTCTCTTGTTTTAAATTTGGTATACTTCTTAAAATGAAAGAAAGAGTTGTCCTGAATTGCTAACAATTTAATTCACATTTATTGTTTTGCATAACTGTAAACTTTTTCATGGAGAAACATAAACACCTTCCTGACTAACGTTAAAAACGTTCTTTCCGACAATGAAAGATTTTAGTAAATATTGAACTAATTTCTCATGAAATGTTCTGTGTTAGAAAAATAGTTTCCGTTCACTGAACAATTCACAAAATTTGGTGGATAATTATGCCAGTAGCTCATTTATATATTTCTTCAAAATATCGTTTAAACTTTACCGGACTATGGAAGAAGAAAGTAAGAAGGAAAAAATCCCGTCCGAAAGCGAGATTTAACCTCGCCTAAAAGATCCAGCCTTCAATGTAAAACACTTTAGCCCGAAAATACATAAGAATCTCCTGCGAAATAATTTATCCGCAGCCTGACATACAATCGCATAGAATTAAAAATAGGAAATCTGCAAAGTCTCTGAAAAGGAAATTACAGAGAATAAAAATAAGAGAACATTCTGTAAATTGATAGCAATAGATAATGTGTAGCCGAAAAATACTCTTAAATTGAAAATATCATCAATGAATCACAATGTGATGTCCTATTAACCAATAAATGCGGTTCTACTAAGAAAACAATTACATTTTTTTAAGGTGGCTACACATGGTTAAGCATCTTTAACTAACAATTTTAGGCGCTCTAAAAATGCTTTTGCCCGAAAATACACGATAATCTAATAGAAATCATTTATCCGGAGACTGACGTAAAATTAGAGAGAGACTTACAAAAAATAATGTACAAAATCTTTTAAAAAGGAAATTACAGAGAATAAAAAGCAGAGAACGTTCTGTAAATTGATTGCGAACAAATTATGTGCCACAGTAGTCGCGTCAATGCTGGTACACAAAGTCAAAGGTGATCCTCCGCAGCCCAAGAAGGTTAGCTGCTGAGGCCCTATAGCTGACGTTAAACTATACGCCAACAAATAATAATATTTTTTCGACAATTTTTAAACTGGTAGTCACAAATCTCAAGCATTTATTTATGCATATGTTTACAACATTTAAACTGTTAGTCACTGATCTCAAGTGTTCAGCTTTACGTAACTTGACAAATCTTTCTCTAATTTTACGGAGTGCTGAAAAACAAAAAAAATATTGTGAAACTGTTATCAAGAATCTTGGTTAATTGATTTGAAGCAAGTTCTTCGTAAATTTGAAGAAACACTCAGTTAGAAGCAACTTCAGTTTGATGATCATATGGTTTTTTTTTCCAATGTTCTGAAGGTCATGGGTGAATTAAGTTTGACGTTGAGAAGCGCTACTTTTACCAGCTCTTCATACCTTTCTTCATCCGTGGCGTGAAGCTGGGCACCCCGGGGGTTTAGATATCATTCATCAAACGCCCCCCTTTTAATTACCTGGCTTCCAGTGGCGAGCTAATTGTTGCGAGCAATGCGATCTGCAATCGGATACGCCATGTGTTGGAGGAAAGATCTGCCGACAAAAGGAGATCGCCCGGGCAACAGGTGGCATGCGAAATCGAAGAAATGGATGGACATCCAAAAAGGATCTGTCAGGGCAGGAGATTAAGTATTCCTTGCTGGCCGGAAACGATCTCACACTGTCTGAGCCTAAAATAACATAATAGTTCTTTCTTATTTCGATTCTCTTTTTAGAAACAAATATTTTATGTGGCGAAGGAAACACAATCTTTTGTTAGTCAATTCTGGGTTATGAAATCTCGAAGTAATTTTTTCTTTTACTGCTGAAAGCTATGTATTGTTTTTAATGAAACGTAAGGAATTTTTCGTTTTAAAGGGCTTTAAGATAGTTTAAATAAGAACCGCTGCCCATTGTAATGTACGCTGTGTGCATCTTCTGATAATTCGAAGTAACTGAAATATTAAGCCCAACAAATTGATTGAATAAATTAAATTTCGTCTATAAAATAGTTTACAGAATGATTAATGTCATCCTATTTTATAGGATAGTTCCATACTGTCCTGATTAATTATCTTAACAGAGAGAAATATAAAAAGCACTTGTGAAGTAATAGGGAGAAAAAGGCTTGTGATAATTAATGTCACTAAATCAAAGCTGGCAGTCCCCAAATCGAGTTGGAAAATAGGCTGATTTAAAAGTTATCGAAAAACTGGCTGTCTAAACTTAGAATGTCGACAGTAGAAAAACAGAAAGTTAAAAAATATATTGAACTGTTTTACTGCAATGAAGAATGTTTTAGTGTCCCAGCAGTGTTTGAATTTGTCATTTTTAATTAACTAAATTGTATATATTGTTATCGTGGGAGCGAAGTTATAGAAAAATACTGATTATATTCTTCTTTGTAATTCGGAAGAATTTTGTTTGTGTTTGTGTATTTAATTGAATGAATTTTAAAATTATAGGAAAATTAAATAGGGGGGGTAGAGAAATAAAACGTTAAAACGTTTACCTTTCTAAAAAAAAAAGATATATATATATATAAATGATATATATATATATATATATATATATATATATATATATATCATTTATATATATATATATTATGTTAATGTACACACACATTATGTATTTTTGGAAATATAATAGCATTTGAAAAACTTTAGAAGTTATTTACATATTTAAAAAGTTTCATTTCGAATTTTTTTTTTTTTTTTTGCACTTTAATTTAAAAAAAATTATAGGTTAGTTTGTGACGCAACATAACCCAATGAGCTTACTCTTGAGCTATAAACTCAGTAAAAGCAACCAAAAATGTTAGATCTAAATAGAATTGCTCTTGTCTGACGTCATAGCTTATAAACCTGTAACCAACCCATCATGAGTACCAACAGAATTGCAAAGAACTATCAAAGCGTCCTATTTTCATCTGAAGCACTCTTTCCATCATGTAGTGACACATCTTTCCGCCAAAAAATAACGCTGGAATTTTTTCCACAGAACATTCTGAAGCAAAACAAGCCTCCTTCGCATCTTCTATCAAACCACACAATGGAGTGCCCCTATCCATTTTGGTAGCAGCCGATCTGATATCCCGGACCGCCCCTGTTTACAGCGGATGAGCCATCACCCCTTGATGCATGCACCCCAGGATGTAGAGCTTTATGATTTTCCCCTTCCCTACAAACGAGGTGTTATGCAAAACAGTTTACAAGGTAAGGGAAGTCGAATCTTTTTCATGTCGGCGACGGAGAGGGTTATATGACGATCCATAAACCTTAAACAGTTTTTTTTTTCTTCTCCTTGCAGAGAACGTGTAAGGACGAATCAGGTGTTTTTGAGCCCTATAGAAGGTTTGTGATAAAACTGGTCGCAACAATGCAGTGCCAACAGGTAATCTATTTTGCATTGGATTGAAAGCGACCATTTATTAGTTAAAGCATTTAGTTATCTCGCATTTTTAGGAGCTATCTTACAAATTGAAATTAAAAAAATAAAAATAAAAAACGTTGTTGCTATTTTGCTAGATCTAGAACGTGCAAACAACAAGAACAAGCATATGCGACTGGATGCTGATATAATTAAATAAAGTTAAATATTTTTTAAACATTCTTTATAATAATGAGATACAGAAAATGTGTGCAGTTGACCAAGTTCCCCAACTCAAGAATGCCCTATTTCAGTCACATAGCTACACTTCTGTCATTGAAGATGGTGTTCTATGTAATTTAATTTCATTTATATGCTGTATTACGCACCAACCGGACAATTTACGACCTTCATCTCCCTGCATATATGACAATCCTTTTGATCCTTTTGTTGAGATAAGGCCCAGTAATAAGGCTTTTTGCTGAAAATTAAGGATAGGTGAAGAAAAGTGTAAATAGTCAAAAATACTAATAAGAAGAAAATCTAAAAAAGGACACAAATTGTTTGCGTCTTCAATGAAATACTTAACTCATTAGCGACAAGAAGAATGTTCTATTCCTAAACAGTCAGAAAATAAATAATAGTTTCTTAATCTGGCTTTCTATCGCATGTAAATCAAGAAATTTCCAAACATTTAATGAATTTTTTTCTAACTATGTGTATGGTTTTTCGACAAGCGATAGAGCCATATAATATGTTAACTCAAGGGGGTTGTTCACAAAGTGAGCACTATTCCCTCTATTTATTATCAGATACATGGAGATTTTCCGTGCAAAAATAACGTGAGGCTCATTGCCCAAAAAGGTGTCTTTATGGTAATTTCCTTAAATTTTTTGATTTCCAAAGATATATTTGCACATTTACTTTTACCAATGATTCACAAAACAGGTCATTTTTATTTTCGGTATAGCTCATTTATATGGAGTAGCATCGACGAATATAGTTATTAAATTATTTATAAGCTCAAGCATAGAAGTGAAGGTGTGAGCAAAGCTCAATCAAGTTAGGCGAGAAAAAAACTGATTCATGAATAATGAAACAAACAAAGCTATGTCTTGTTTTCTATTTTCTTAAATTAGATAATGTGCTATGAAGTGATAAAAATTTCTTTGCACAGAACATTTTTTGTGGAGGTTACTTGCCGTCATTAGTGTGGAAATTAATAAATTCCTAATCACTGTTTTTCTTGAGTTGTGTCACCTGACCTATTGTTTCCCATCCATTACACAAATAGCCCGAAAACTGTTTCCACCGTGGGCAAGCTGTATCATTAGGAGATATTACCACAGGTACAAAAACAATCCTTAATAAGGATTTTATGTTAATGCCGCTCACCGCATGTGCAGTAGAAAATTCACTCGGCACCAAATCATCTTGGAAACGAACCAGATGAGAAATACGAGGGGGTGCATTCGGCCAAAAGGAGACCCCCTTTAATTGGAGGTCCCGTTTGAAGATGGGAGGTGGGTAGGGTCGGCAACGGGGAGGAGATTGTGTCATTACTTCCAAACCTACAGATCGTTCTCTGCACTTCGGAAGAGTTCGATAGTTTTCTTAACGCCTCGAAATGGACCTTTTTTGGAATTCTTCTGCAATTAGGGCTCGTCCTAGAGCCAGTTAATGATACGCCAATTCTGTTATCCTAAACATGCGGTTTGTCTTTTTAAGCACTGCAATCGCTTTGTATATGGTCTTGTTTTCTTTCTTCTCTTTCAATTCTACTTAAAAGTTGGCCTTTTATAATGATATTGTTTTGGTGGAGTACGTCATTTTTTTTTTTTTTTGGTGGTAAAAAAAAAAGTCCAGCTACACCTTAACAGCAGGGATATCAACAAAGAGGACACACAAATAATATAATTATGCAACATATTTCCCAAATAGCTTTCTATGCTATGACACTAAAAGCAAAAATGAAATATTTTCTTATTTCTTACCTTCCTATCATATGCAATGAGCTTTGTCTTTTGAAATTTTGAGAGATTTGCTTTACTTTATTCCTGTAATAAGGGAGTTGTTTTTCAGCTGTTGTCAGTGTATTTTTCCTTGTGAATAAAAAAATTGAGGAATAATATTGTCATTCCAAAATAATTTTATTTTGCTTATGAATTAGTAGAATTGTGAATGATGTTAATGCTTAAAAACTCTAATTTGAGAATGTCTGCGATGAAGCAAAAATAATAATAGTAATAACTAATGGATAACTAGAATGATTAAAATATCACAGCAGAAGTACCATGATGTTTGTAATTGATAGAGTTTGTACCTTGTACGTGAAGTTTGTACCTTTTCAATTAGTACAATGATTGACTTGCATGTTACAGGTATTTGGAGAAGAGCCTGGGGCAGGAGCGCGGAGCAATGAGGTTTTGATCAAAACTGAAGCGGAGCTGGAGGAGCAGGAAAACTTGTTAGGCTCCACAGTTCTGATTTTTTAATAAACTACATTCAAAGACTCAAGGATAAAAAATGCGATTTTTTTTACCTTTCTTTTTTTTTTCTTTCCTTTTTTTCGGGGAATGTTTTTTTTTTTTTTTTTTTGAATTACGTTAAAAACTTAAAGATAAATAAATGAGGGGTTTCCCCCCTTTCCTTATCGCTTTTTCTTTTTTTAACACAGGTCATTTAAAATATTCAATATCTATAAATAAATGTTCCACAAATAATGTTTTAACTTTGCATCACATATATGCACGCCTATTCACAAATTTACTAAATAAAAGCGATAAATAATGTAGTTCCTAGTAAAAGTATCGGGAGCACGGAGAGAAAAAATAGCGAGCTTTTAGAAGACAGAACGGAGCTGAAACAAAGCAACTCAGAAAAGTGGCTGATCCATATCCTTAATGCAGGAGGATCTTAAGTAAATCTATCTGGAATTTCAATAACTCAAAACACATTTTAGACTTGACTGTATGATAATCCAATCTCGATCTGTTTTTCAGCAGGACTGTTTGGAAGAAGAATTCAGACTGTGTGTACGTTTCCATACTCCGTTTTCTCTTTCTGCAGTCGATTTCACGCCATGTTAAGCACAACATTTCAATCGCCCTCGAAATCCCTAGCGAACATTTTACGCTCGCTGCTTCAATCTCAGAGATGGACGCGTCATCGCCAGAGTCAACGAGCTTCGTTTTTAAACGAGTGGCCACGAGCGCGTGAAATGGCGCGAGCGAATCTTCACTCAGCAAGGTTTGCTTGCTCATTTTGTTTCATTCGCTGCACGAAATATTCCATGCAAGGCATCTGCCAGCTACGCTCTTCTCTTGAGCACGGCTCCTTGCACTTGATGTGCATATTTTCATTCAAGTGGGTAATTTTTTAAATAAATAAATAAATATATATATATATATATAACATTAAAAGCAAATAACTCTTTCCAACCCCTTTTTAAATTTAGTTTCGAGTTTACGATTTTAAAACACAAAAACTAAAGTGACCTGTAGACACTTCAGTTTTTATAATTTATACTTTATATATTTTCTCTTTCCCTTCCCCTTATTTCATGCGTGAAAGAAATTATAAAACTTGAGACTCAGGTAATTTTTTCAGAACCAATGCATAGTTAAAAACTTGCGGTATCACGTGACGGAGAGCTCAAAATATTATAAGGGAGAAGAAACTAATTTTTATGGGATTTTGCGGGATTTTGTGGAATTTGTAGGATGTACTTTGTGTAAATATGTAGATAGATTTTTGTGTTTTGTGTTGTCCTCGTCTTGTGAGTTAGAATGTGTTCATTTGCAATGTAGAAGCTGCAAATAAATTAATGATTTATTGAATTCGGCTACGACTGACTTTAGAAATGGACAGCAATTGACAAAATCGCCAAATGAAGTTGTGACATAGCCTGATGTTACATAAAATATATACAGCGTGTCAAAGAATTTTTAAGATTAGGTTTATAAAGTAAAATAAAAACTAATTATTTTTTTGAAGTATTTTTATTCAAAATAAGCTCCTTCGGCTTTAATACATTGCACAGCGGTTCAACAACGTTCGAACGCCTGCTCCAACTCACGTAGTGGGAAGATCTCCACAGCTCGCTTCGAAGCTGTTTATATAGTGTCAATGCGATCAAAGTAAAAAAAAGTAAACAAATGAACTGAGGTTTCGGCAGTGAACCAGCTGATAGGGAGTTTCACGAATGCTCGAAAACACAGATAGCGCCACTGTAAGTTTAGTTCCAGCTATATTCTTAAAAATTCTTTGACACACTGCGTATATATATATATATATATATATATATATATATATATATAACTACTCAAAATCTCAAAAAATGCTGTCTAATATAGCAAGTAATTAGAGTAAGCACTGCTTTTTCAATACAAAAAAATATGATCTGTGGTATGAATCACAGTAGTAGTTGCTTTCCACATCGTTGAAAATATTTTAATAATTTTTTCAGCTTGATCCAAGATTTAATTATTCAAGAGCAGTAGCTTAGAGATCATTCATAAATGACATCACGCTTCGAGGAGAGAGGTGGGGGGGGGGGGGTCGTGAAACTGTGACAAATTGTGACAAGGGGAGGGGAGTGGGTAACAAGAAGTGTGACATCATGCTGATGCAACATAGCGTGACATGTGACAAAGGGGGTGGGGTATATTCAAGTGTGACATTTTGTGACAAAGGGGGAGGGGGTCAAATATATGAGAAAAAAGCGTGCCATCATTTATGGACGGTGCCTTATCTTATTTTAAAAATATTTTTAAACAGCAAAGGGAGGTATTTATGCATGGGAAGAAATTTACATATCTGAACATAGTATAAAATTAACTTTCTTTGCAATTGAGTGACTCACACTTGTATTACAAATCGTATTCATTGGGTAACATGAATCAAGTCGATTATAACAAGTGTAACACAGTTATGTAAATACTAAAGTGCATTGTAAAATCAATTAATTATAACTTCAAATCAGTTATACTGCTCTACAAATGTTTTAATACCACAATTATCTTCACTTGTGGAGGGAGTCCCCCGCATGAAAGTAACTTTTTATTGCTTAGTATTTTTCTTAGTCGTAAACCAATTGAAATTGTTCACAAAATGGATGTTTAGAACATCATTAAGAACGCAAAACTCTTTTAAACGAAGACGAGGAACTCCTTTACAGATCCTTCGATGAAAAGACTTTTAGGATTCGATCAAATATTGAGGTACTAAGATTTAAATAGCCGATGCGGGGAGTAAGCTATTACAGTTGCAGTTGGGAGAAAAAGAGAGATAGCTGTAGGGATAAAGGAGGCGAAATCTGTAATGATATCCGCGGCCTCGCATTACGTCTGTGGACAGATAGACGCATCTTTCAGCGATTACACTCGTAACCCCCCTTACCGAATCATTTAGGGAAAAGCGTCGTTTTTATTCCAATCCTCTTCATGGGGGCATGTCACTGAGTCCTCGTTTAATATCGTTCGTGTCTCGCTTTTTTTCGCTCATTGTCCGTGTGTGGATGTGTGTGCTGTATCCAAGTTGCGGGGAGGAAAGAGACAAAAAATAGGGAGTTTTTGGGAAGGAGACGTGGGGTGAGAAGGGACGATCGCGTTTCCGGGGGCTGTGACAGGGATGTCGCAGCGCAGATGCAGATTGGGAGCGCCTTCGCAGATGAAAACTTTCATTTCCTGTGTTCGCGCGCCCCGTGTTAACGAGCAGACCGCAGCGGTGGCTTTCCCCTTATCGCGGCGCCCCGTTCCGGTAATAACCGGTATGAGTCGGTTTGGCCTCGATTCCATGATTATTTATGGCTTCGTGAAATGGATGATAGTCAATTGCGGAATAATGAAAATGGAAACATTTATGAAGTTGAAGGCGCAATCGTAAGCATTGATGCCCATTATGAAGAACAGCATTGAAACTTGAGTTTTTATTCAACAATTCACGTGAGTCTCGAAATTAGTCTTTGAGTTCGAGATAGAATCAGCTCATCAGCATATCCTGGACTGCATTTTATGAAATACAAAAACTTCAATGAAAGAACTTGAAAAAAATGTACTAATTTTTTCTGCAGTTCAAGAGTAGAGATTAAAAACATTTTTAAAAAAAGATGTAAAACTTACTTGTGGGTGACAGTATCAGCATATTAAACGACTATGAACTTTCTCAAGTTTCAAAGAAGATATTCGCTGTAGTATTTAATTTGAGCTCAATAACTAAAATGCTATTTTTCAAAACTTTTGTGGCTGTATGAACTGAGGAGAGGAAATCCATCTTTGGGCTATTATAGTGGCGTGTGTTGATGTTTGACTTTGCATACAAATAAAGCTTCGAATAAAACTGGAGATGCTTTGCATGAAACTCAAAAGATATTTGTTTGATAATGCCAAAAAATTCCTGAAGTGCGCACACAGTGTTATGAGTGATCTGCAAAAGCCTAAAAAAGTCCTGATTTCCTCAGATCTTGAAATCCTGAAATCCTCAAAGGCATTCGATCACAGATTAGGATCAATAATGATATAAATTTGAATGACGTTAGTTAGCTCCATAATAATTGATGCTTGGTTTAACTTTTTTCGTGCAATTTATTTCAAATTCTGGATGATTGCACTAAGGTAAAACATGGTGGGATGGCGCAGGCGGAGAGATGGCGGAAGGAATGGGAGATGTGAATGCACCGCGATTTCAGGTAGTTGTACAGACGCAGCACCACAGTATCTACTTGAATTCAAATGCTTTTCCTCTGAAAATGTATGATACAACGTTGTTTTCATTGCTAGTTTCGTAAAGGTTGAATTTTCATCACTGTTCCTCTAATGTAATTTGCGATGAGAGCAGTGCAAGATACGTTTTAAGAAAAATATTTTGTGTTTTTTTGACAATTTGCTTGCATTATTATTAGTATAATGTACTTATTCTCGAAAGCCATTCCCCATGTAGGTGAACCACCCATGTGCGCAATCTCACCCGCCCTATATATGCATATGTATACGGAGATAAGCGAAAAATAGCTTCCTTGGCTTTATGCCTGCTGTCGTTTTAAATTACAGCACAACAATGGAATATGCGTACATGAGGAATGTAGTCTATAATATTCACCAAAAGTTTGGTAAAATATTGACGGTTTCATTCTTTTTTATCATATTTTCCAATTGAATGCCAACTCTACCGGCTTTATTTTATATTTCTTGTTGAGTTATGCGTAGAGTTTTAGATTTAAAGCAATGTTAGGGGGGGGGACGAGTTTGTTTGCTATGCGTACACTGTTAAATTAGAACTTTTGTTGTTGGGATAAAATGGCGTATTTTCAAGTAAATAAAAAAATGAATCCTTTTTTTTAAGTAACCCTTTTCCGAAAAACGATGCGGTGCTATCTTATTTATGGGACACAACTAAAAAAATCAGATACTTTCGTATTTTGAGATAACTAGGTATCAGGCATGAGACAACTCATGTGAATGAAGAGTAAGCCTTCGTCGGGGTCCGGTAAACGTAATCGAGGTTGCCAACGGTCTATCCATTAATCCAAGAGAACATCAACCAGCCATTGGAAAAGCTGGCTTATATAGCTTCCAAACGTACCAGCTGCGGGCACTAAAGTACTTCCGTGCCAAATTTATTCATAGCTCAATCCAGAAAAGCATCATTTACCCAATCGTCCATTTTGTTTTCTCGTTTTACTGCGTAAGATCCTTATCGGACGAATTAATCTTCTTGTATTCTTTCTCCGAAGAGACGAATAGATTACTCAAATTCTTCAATCGTTATGAGGTTTCGCGTCGTAAATAGTTCCTGAATTTTGATACAATACTATTGTTCTGAAGAAGTAATCGCTAAAAAAAGCCGTGTATTAATTATGAACGTAAAATTGCTCTATAAATTTTAAATTTAGTGCAGTAAAAATAAAATAATACTTGCCCCCCTTTCCGTGGATATAATTTCTAAGTAAGCATCAGTACCAAGAAGGGCACTTACTCTTTCTCTATTTTCTAAGCTCATCATTTTTAACAGTGCATCATTTTCATTACATATTTTTACAAGAAGTAAGTCAATAGCCAATTAACAGAATCATACTGTTTCATTTTCCAGTAATAATACGAAACCGTGAAATGTTCTACAACAAGATACGCGTAATCTATCAATAATACCATTACCACAAAGCTTACAAACAGAAACTAAAACGCTTAGAACAACTAAAAACATGACCTAAAATACCACTATCCGTAAGAGTTTTATACTATACTTTTTTTTACATAATGAGAGTTACACTATTAAATTTAAAAACTTTTAACGCGCAGAAAAAATTAACTGAAGAATCACTGCTGTGCCACTAAAACGAAATTTGCTATGATCAACACACTGTATGAATATGGATTTTTATATCTTTTGCCAATTTGCGTATATTTTTGAAGTCACAAAAATTTTGGAACATCACAATATCTTGTGAGCATGAGGTATACGATATTGCCAATTAAAAAAAAAGAATTATTTTTTTTAATACCAAGCAAAACATATATGACTTTTGATTTTTGAAATCTAGAGCAAAATACAAGGTGCATCATGAAAAAAAAGACCTGATTTTAAACCGTAATATTTTTAATCAAACATACAAACCTGATGAAACAAAGTGCAAAAAGAGCACAAAGTACACTGTGAAAAATTCTAGTTCAACCTTTCATCAAAAACATGGAACCTTTCAACAAAAAATGGTGAAATTTAGCTGCAACCAACATTTGGGATAAAAGTTGAACCATTATAATGGGTTCCTTGTTTCCCATTTATGGTGAAACTCGGTGAAACTTCACCCATAATAATGGTTCAACTTTTATCCCAAATGTTGACTGCAGCTAAATTGCACCACATTTTGGTGAAAGGTTCCATGTTTTTGGTGAAACGTTGAACTAGAATTTTTCACAGTGTACTACGAAAAAAGAGGGAAAAAAAACTTGATTTTGAATAATAATATTTTTGAATAAAACATACAAAACTAATGAAACGAAGTGCAAAAAGCAAACAAAGATAAGCTAAATTTTATCACCGGTGCTATAACTGTTGGGTGTTTATCTATAGCAGCCCGTATAACGTAAAAGCGACAGATAAATTAGTTAACACTTCATAGTGATGGCAACGGCGGATGTTGCTGTTTCTAAAATCCAGTGGTTTAGACCTTAGACAGCCTGATTCTCTTACACCTCGAATAAACTTTACTATTGTTTTCAAGCCGGTCACGAGACGAATGTTATTTCTTATTGGGGAATAGAATACGATTTTATCACGTAACTGGTCAGAAACGATAGCCAAATCTAATCCGATAGGGATGAGAATCAGGCTGAATATTTGGAGGCAACGGTAAAAGAAAGACGTTCCCTCACGAATCTCACAAAAAGATAGAAAAGTTACAAGAGGTTATTAGAAGTCACTGGGAAAGGATAAGGCTCCTATATCTGCTCCTATTCTGTAGTGGCTCGAGGAAAAGAAAATGTTGTCGAATTTAGCTATCATTTTGATGTTATGCGGGCTGCTGCCAAGTGGATATACAGAACATTTATAATAAACCGAATAGAACTGCTAATGAATAGCTTGTAATGCTACAAATGAGTAGTTGTAAAATTTTTGCATTTTCTTCCACTAATTTTGTATTTCCCATTAAAAACTATTGCGGCTCAAAACCAGGTCATTTTTTTATACACCTGTATTTTAAAACATATAAAAATTAACTACTATTGAATGAAATAATAAAGGAACTTCGTGCAAAAGTAAACTGTAAAAAGAATTGCACGTAATTAAAGCACAAATGAGCATAAAAATGCAGACATATGTTGATCATATGTCGACATATATTATTTATATTACTGGTGGTCTTTTTTGCTTTGTTGTATTTGGTATTTCAGTGGTCTTTTTTGCTTTGCTGTGTTTGATATTCCAGTGGGTTTTTTTGCTTTGTTGTATTTGATATTCCTTTTTTACTTTGTGTACTTTCAACTGGGTTCGTTTGGTGCTTTCTTATTTGTGCCTTCCCGGTTACTTCTACTTCCCCTTCTGCGCTGCCTATATTCTCATTGGTTTGCAGGTAAATCTCAGGCAATATAAGCCGTGGTTTTGCTGTTTTGTCTGCTTCATTTGGATGTTTTTTGCATATAGAAGCTCCACTATTGCATTGAAAAAGGGATTCCAAGCTATTCCGAAACATATGTCTGCATTTGATGCTCATTTGTGCTTTAATTACGTGCAATTATTTTTCACAGTTTACTATTGAATATTTTGGAAAATCGAATGAATTTCATCTCCAGAAAATATTAAAATTGTTCAAAATTTTAAAAAGAATTCTTTAAGGCGAAATTAAAAAGTAAATAAATGACTAAATAAAAAGTTAAAGAATTTTTCATACAGATGTAATTTTAAAATGAAATGTACATGAAAAAAATAATAGAGCCTGTTATTACGCTTAACAAGCCTTCATTTAAAAGCCATAGGAGTTACGCCACTACACATCTGAACAAATGACAAGTTGGCAATCCGAAAAAGTTTCCATCACGGGATTGCCGTACTCTATAAATCGGCATCTTCGAGTATTTGCTTATTTCGAATCCTCGGGAAGATTTTTTTTTTCGTTCCCACTCGCATTTAATTCGGATTTTTATTTATTCCGAAGCGGTGGCAACACTTAAAAGTGGCGACGGCGCCCGTAAATAAGCCGCCCTGGGGTTATGTGTGAGAAAAAGTCCCAAATTCTAACGAGGTCTCCTCGTAAGAAAGTGACGTCTGTGGCGAGGGAGGAGGAGGGGTAAAATGTTCCCTAAATGCGAGCAGCTTTTCTAATATGAGCTCTCTCTCTCTCTCTCTTCTCACGGAACTACTGGCAGAAATTGTTTATGGAATCAGCGAGGTTTCACAAGAAAACATCGGAATTGAATGGGGATGGAATGATCGATGCAAAATCATAAATGTTTGTAGATCTCGGGAGGTAATGGAATATTAAATAATGCATCATTCGGTTAGTTCGAAATGTTTATATTGCTTCAATTGGAGATGAGGAATAGAAGGTTTATTTAAAATTTAAATATTTGAAAGAACTTTAGTTAATATCTAATTGTTCAAGAAAAAACGAGGGTTTATTCTTTAAAACTTTTTAATTTAATGTTTATGAAACTTTTTAATTTAATTTAATTTTTATTGATCCTGATAAATTTTTTGTTCCTGACGTAAAAAAAGGTGAACTAAAGCATTAAGCAGAGAAACGCATAAAATTTAAGAGTAAATAGTAGCTCAATAATCATTTTATGGGAATAAAAATTAAAAGTAATACTAATAAATTTAAAATAGTTAGCTATTTTATTTTATAAATAAAAGAAATTTTTAAAAAAATTATTTTTTTATCAATATTTAAACAGTTTAGTGATTACAGCTGAAATCTCTCTCTCTCTCTCTCTCTCTTGTATTTTTAAAAGATATTGCTTCGGCCAATTCAGACTAAGTTGAACGGACAGCATTTGCTTTTTTACCACCCGTTTTTTTTCAATAAAAAAGAATGTAAAAAAGTACGAAGCATGAATTCTTGACTTTATTTTTTACTTTTTGTAGTCATATTTTATTTCAATTTTATATAATTTGAAAATTTAATGAAAATTAACTTAGCGGCTTTAGCAAAACTTGCACGATATAGCAATGAAAAAAAAAAAAAAAAAACAAGAAAGTGTCAAAGAACGCATTATTATTTTTTAATATGGCCTCATTTTTCCTATTGTTCCTTGTTGTTTCAATGACTTAAAAATTAATGCATAACAACGCATTTGTGCACCACTTGCAACTGACGTAATTAAACAAAATTCAAGAAAAAATATATATGCGAACATTAATAGACATGCCAAAAAATAGTTGACCTTTATAAGGTTCTACCTTAAAAATCTAATGAATTTCAATCGAATTTCGACAACAAGGAGATCTTACCATAATAATAATAATAAACTAAAAAAAAAAAAAAAAATACAAAAAAAAAAAACAAAGAAAAGAAGAAACAAGGAGAAGAAGAAAGAAAATGAAAATAGTAATACATAAACAAGAATCACGGGTTAAAATAACATTGGTTGTCTAGTAGATCACCGAAAATATTAAATTAAATTGTATTAATACGTACATTTTCATTTTACACTCTTCATGAGATAATTTGGCCTGAATAAACTACGTGTTTAATTGATGAGTTTCTATACACAGAAAAAAATAAAATTATTTCACACGAAAGGAAAAAAATACTGTATCAACAGAGTGATCGCAAAAAGTTAACATTTTAAACCTTAAAATATCTGCTAGAAATATAAAAACTATCAAATAATTTACACCAAGAACAGTTAAAAATATCTCTTTTTAAACATCACTCAAGCGATTGAAAATAAAATCTCCCGAAATCCAAACACTTTTTCTTAACACTGTTCGCATAATCATCTGCAGACACGTCAAACAAACGAAAGATTGCTTCGGTTCTGTTTTTTGTTTCTTTGTGCTTTCCACTCTTTCTTAAAACTTTCTCTCCGTGTTGCCTCCTCTTTAAAACTAATTCCTGACCCGAGCTTGTGGAGGTGCCTTGGGGGTCTATCCGTAGAGCAGGAGTTTGTTTTACAGGCGCTTTGTTTCCGGAGATAAAGGAGATGCGGAGGAGGTGTCTGGCCTCCGGGCAGTCAAACACCGAGTATTAGACGAGCCTCTCTTAATAATGGATAGGACATTATTTTCCTTTGTGTGGCAACACCGGCTTCGAACCGGCCCAAAACCGAGAAACAACGGCGAATATGAAGTGCACGGAATAATTAAAGGAAAGAATGAAGCGTGACTCGGGGTTGTATGGATTTGAACCTTGTGTGACTTCTGATCACGGTAGAGGGTGTTGATAGATTTTTCGTATTGTTTGAAATATTAGTAACAAGCGTAATTTTTCATCATTAAAATACAATGTAATAGTTTACCGTAATATTCCCAAATAAAACATTCAATATGACATTATATTTTTGAGACCCAGCAAAAATTTTACACTTTTGGATCACGATAGAGTGTGTTGACAGATCTTTTATACTGTCTAAAATAACAGTAACAAGCATATTTTTTCGCATTAAAATACAATGTAATATTTTCCCTTAATATTCCCAAATAAAACATTTAGCATGAGGTTTTTTTTTTGACTCAGCAAAATGCTGCGCTTTTGACCACAGTAGAGCGTTTTCATATTGTTTAAAATATTAGTAACAAGCATAATTTTTCGCAATAAAATACAATGTAATATTTTATCGTAACATTTCCTAATAAAACATTCAACATGAAATAATTTTTTTGAGACCCAGCAAAATTTTGTCCTTTTGACCACCGTAAAAAGTGTTGATACATCTTTCACATTGTTTAAAATATCACTCACAAACTATTAAAGTACAATATAGTATTCTACTGGAATATGTGTAGTAAAAATGTAAATATTATTCTTTTTAAACCCTGCAAAATTTTGCACTTTTGATCACGATAGATTTTTTTATATTGTCTAAAATATCAGTTACAAGCATATTTTTTTCGTAATTAAATACAATGTAATATTTCATCAGAATATTCCTAAATAAAATAATCTTTTGAAATCAAGCAAAATTATGCAGTTTTTCAAAAATTAAAGTTTAATTGCTTTTTCGATGTTTAAATAACAAGTAAATGCAATACGGGTAGAATATGCGTTGCGTTGAACCTAACTTTCTTCCTTTATTAAATGCTCCTCATCTATTTAATTTTGATTTATCTACTCACAGAAAATGGTTATAAAATCCTTTAAAAAAGACATTTCTTCAAAAAATATAGATCAATCAATTCTATTGGGTTAACAGTGTAATACTACAAAAATATAAAAGCTTACCTTTGCTCATGAGCAATAAATGATTGAATCAATGTTATGAAGTACGTATTTGCTAGATATAGTATGCACTTGTTTCGTAGTTACAATGAACTTCTCTTTAAACCAAGAAAAGGTTTGAGCTTCTGACATTAAGTAGCTCTTATCTAGCGTTCGGAAACTAAAAAGTTTTGAATCTTTTTCTTTTAAAAAATTCTATTTGTTTACAAATTCTATGACTAAAGTGGAACCTATTGTGAAAAAGTAAATTTAGTAAACAGACCAATCATCAAATAAATTATCTCATTCATCTTCGGTCATTATGGTATGAACGAACATATCTGCAACATGTAAAGCGAAAAATAGTGTGCAACTGTTTCCAGATACAGGCTACAGAGTGCGGCAAATCAAACAGTGCAGTTTTGAAAGTCTATTTAAAGAAAGAAAAAGAAAAACTGCGCAACTTACAGAAATGAGGTTTATTTTGTTTTATTTAGTACATCATGCCGTTTTATGCATTAAGTTTACAAAATGATATCAAAAAGATGACGGTCGCCAGCAACGATACATTGATGAAGGCGATTTCTGAAGTTTTAAGTCGGCTTCATTTTGACGCATTTCGATTAGTATAGAGGCAATTTCCTTCCTCTTGTGGGGCTACCTGAAGCAAAAGATTTTTCAAAATCGGCCTCACACCTTGGAAGAACTCAAAGAGCGAATTCGGGAGGAAATCGCCGCTATACTAATCGAAATGCGGCCGAAAACTTCAAAATTCGCCTCCATCAATGTATCGTTGCTGGCGGCCATCATCTTTCTGATATCATTTTTAAAACTTAATGTATAAAACGGCATGATGTACTGAATAAAACAAAATAAACCTCATTTATGTAAGTTGAGTTGTTTTTTTTCAAATAGACTTTCAAAATTGAACTGTTTGATTTGCCACACCCTGTATAAAAGTAATTATAAAGCAAACTTTCTAGCTATCTCTATAACAAAACAACTAACTTCTGCACTCTATTAAAAATTTCTCACCAGAAAAAAAAAAGAAACAAAGAAATTGCACATATGCATTCTAACTTGCCATATCATTCAAAAAATTAGTCTTTTTTGTAAATTTCCAGATTTTATTACTATTCAGATTATTCGTCAATGCAAATTATCTAGAGAAGGAAGAAAACGAAGTTCAAGCTTTGTATCCTTAACAATAGTTATGTTTTGCAGATAATGCAGAATTAATGCCTGAACTGTAAACCATATCTGATGGACTTTCAACAACAATATTTTTTAAGAATAAAATAATACCCTTATCTACGATCAATTTAAATAATTATCTCTTAAACCTTTCCTTTAAAAATTAATGAAATCTCAAAATCTGAATCTAACTAATGACTCTCAATTTACGAATATTTTAGTATATGATCCTCGAAATGAAAGATTGAAAATGTCTGCATCATAATGTTCTGTGTCCTTCATTATGGAAATTCCTTCTTACGAGGAGGAATATTCATCAGTTGCAAATGAAGGCAGAAAAATATGTGCCATGTACTGATAGATGTGCTTGAAAGCATAAGAATAAAATAGTAGTAATAATAATTATATCACAGTCCAAAGCAATGATAAAAGTTTTGAGGAAATTCACAATATTTTTACTGTTGCGATTAATTAGGTTAAAAGGACAGGTCCAGCATCTTTCTGTAAAAATAGTTTCATGCATTAAAATACTGAATAACAGGAGAAAAGCAATAACGACAATCGTTTCAAAAATTACAACAAAACGTCATGCAAAAAAGCTACATATCTAAAATTAGTAACAGACCAGAGACAATTCTTCTTTACAAGTTAAGTTTAACAATTCCTTTTTTTTAACCGTTTTATTTACTTAATTTTTGCTTTTATTATTTTTACTTGAAATATTTATTTTAAAAAATGTATGTATCGAAGTTACTAGTTTTTATAGTTTCTGAAAACAGCTTTTTTAAATAGAAATATTAACTCATGTTAAACCGAAACACTTCACGTTTCCCGAGTTTAAAATAAGGTAGCTTATTTTATTGCATTTATTCGTAGGAATTATCGATTCACGATCTTCTTCAGCAAACAGAAATTAGTAGAATAAACTTCACTTTCCTTTCGTGACAGTCATAAAAATCTTTCTTTCTTTACGACTCATATTTATTAGGGAGCACTAAAGAGCTGAAGCTGAGTAGCAGAGATATATGGAGCACGAAATTTTACTTGATATGCGGCGCTGTGCGCCATGAAAGTAATAATAAACGTATGTGATTGTTTCTCTTCACACTCTACCACACATAGCGTCGTTCTTCGCTGTTCAAAGACAAAGACCGAATCCATGAAGGCGGAAGAGGGGGATACAAGACTTCGTGTAGATCTGCTGGCGGTGGCATCCTAATTTTATTGTCAATAAATCAAGAAATTAAATGGAAACAAATCTGTACAGAGAAATTCTTAAGCATGATGATTGCAGTAACTATTTCCTCCAATTACTACAATAGGAGGGAATAGTTACCCAACTACTCATCCATAAATATTGATCAATTTTAACCCATATTTGTGCTACTTTATACAGGAAAATAGAGCGTTAACGATTTGAGTTGCTCCGCTCGCACTTTTAAATGTTTGCTCCAACTACTTTATACAGGAAAATAGAGCGTTAACGATTTGAGTTGCTCCGCTCGCACTTTTAAATGTTTGCTCCAACTACTTTATACAGGAAAATAGAGCGTAAACGATTTGAGTTGCTCCGCTCGCACTTTTAAATGTTTGCTCCAACTACTTTATACAGGAAAATAGAGCGTTAACGATTTGAGTTGCTCCGCTCGCACTTTTAAATGCTTGCTCCAACTACTTTATACAGGAAAATAGAGCGTTAACGATTTGAGTTGCTCCGCTCGCACTTTTAAATGTTTGCTCCAACTCCGCTCCGTGCTCCGAGTAGTATTAAAAGAAGTATTATTATTATTTATGTTATTTATTTTTCAAATTTCTTAGATTTGTTAATGTTATTTGTATTAAGCAGTAAAAATGTGTTTTATGTTGAGGAAGTTCACCAATGTCTGATTCACTCCCTAAGTAGGACTCCCGGTTTATTTTGCCACATACGTGTGCATACTATCGGTAGACATCTTAAGTAATTCACTTTTTTGTCAATAACCGCTGGGATCGTCATTGCTCAGCTCGCGTCAGTCATTTGTGAGTAGAGTTTGAATGTGCTCTACGAAATTTTTGAAGTGTGACTTTGAAGCATCATCACTTCACTTCAAAACAGGGGCATTCACGTTTAATACCATGTAGTAAATGAAAATAATTAACTTATTGCGATTTTTGAAAACAGTTTGTAACACTTTATAACTTTCGAAACCATGTTATCCAAAGCGTTTGCTTCACCTAAGTTTGTTTTTTATTTCCCCCCTATTCGTCCCAAAGTAGGATTCTCCCTTTTTTATGTGTTCTTTGCATTATCCGGCTGCATATTTCTAAAGCAAAACATATAACCATGTAATGAAATTGAGTATGTATCATTTTAGTAGTGGCGTAGTTTCTTCTATCTGTACAATTTCCAAAATCACGGTGAAAAGACTACGGCATTGATTTACAACCTTTTATATACGACAGGGTAGGAAAATCAACCTCTGGAAAATCCTCAAAAAATTTTCTAGCTTTTTAAGGTATAAGCATAAATAAACAAATATATGTCATAATTTTGTTTCATTTTTTAAATTGATGACGATTTTATTTTCAAAACGTGGAGGGTCCCCCCCCCCCCCCGTTTTACTAAATTCAAAGATATCATTACCATATTATTTTTGCATGAAGCTTGCGCATATGGAATTCTTGAGCAGCTAAATGAAGCATTGCGTAATGAAAATAGTATGCAGCAGAACGTGAAAATTTAGAGTTTTTTAAGTTCTTGAAATCGTCAAAAATTTTAGATACTGATATATATTTTAAAATTAAACAAAATATTGCTTATAATTTTGTATGGATAAAATTATGGGGAAGCTCATGCAAATGCAATAAAGTGAAATGTAGACACCAACAACAACAATAATAATGGTAATAATAATAATAAAATGCCCTAATTTTAATTGTAAACAAGAGGGTCTGAAGTGAAAGATCTAGTAAGTCAACTATTTTATGGGCATACGTGTGATGTTTTCAACGTTTTCACTATCATTCTGGTTTATCTGCTGACATTTGCTGCTCAGTTTCCTGGAAAAATCTGACGAGACATCCCAGAGGTATCAGTCTTAAAGCATGATAACGCCCTGGAAACATATTTGGATAATAAACACAGCCGAGAGAGATTTTCCCCAAAAGATAATACGTAATAATCTCTTTTCTTTTTCGTGCGTAATTTTAAAAGATGAATCAAATGTCTTAATTTATTTTTAGGATTTTGAGGTAAATTTCGGGTGTTTTGAAACATTTTATGACTTTTAAATACTGCATTTAGGGTCTTGATAATTCATGAGTTTTAACTATTAAAAAATCAAAGCATTTTTTCTTTCGCTTTTTGAACTAATGGAATGAACATGACTCTCTTGTTTCAGACACTAAATCAGTAAAATATATGAATACATAAACAAAAAACACACAATAAAATATGAATAAATAATCAAGAAAACAAAACAAAATAAAATAAAATAAGAAAGGCATAATGATCACATGGGAACACTTGACGTAACTCTCAACTTTACTAAACTTCAACAACTTTCCCTAACAATCTCTCTCTACCTCTTTCGATCTCTTTTTTATCAGAAACAAGATGCATTTCTTACTTTCTTTTTTTTATTATAAACTTTGACCAATAATAGGAAGTTAAACTGTACGAAATTTTTCATAACGGAATAAAGTGTGTAACGCTTTCAAAGAGTTTCCACGTTGAAGCAATAGATAAAACCATAAATGGCATTTATTGTTGAATATGAGTAAACAAATTTAACTAATCTGATTGTTTTTGCACATGACCTTGTTTATTTTTTTTTGGCAAAGTGAAAGAATTTAGTTACGTTTTTAGGGTTGAAAAAAATTTGGTTACTGATTAAAAGTTAAATATTCTGAAAAGCTATGTCTGGTTGGAAATATTTTTCACATCAGAATATAATGAAAAATATTTAGTCTTTTTCTTTGTAAAAAAAGGAACTATATTTGATTTATTATGCAAAGTTAATTTTTTCAGGAAGTTCTGCTTGGTTTCTAATTTTTTTTTCTTTTGAAATAATAAATAAAATGAATTTAAAAAAATAAATAAAAATATGAACAAAATACGGTAAAAATATAAATAAATAAATAAAGTACACGTTTATTTAAATCAAGTTATACGATTAGAGGTTTGAATTTCTCGGTAGTCAACCGCTGATTCAACAGATGTAGTATTCAACAGGAAAGTAAACCAGTGAGGAAATTACTACTTATAATCTATACAATGACACGAATAAGTTTATTTTCTTTTGCAATATTTATTGCTGGATTTGCAAATCGTTCATACGAGCCTCTTTCCCAAAAATTTCAACAATAGTAATGTTAATTATACTTTAATCAAATTATAAATAAAGTAAAAATTCTTTTCCTCCTTCCTTTCCAGAATAAGAGACGAAGTGGTGCCAAAAAGCTTTAATTCTGTTGAAGAAAATTTAACACACACCTAAGAGCAACTTTTATCGTAGCCTTCTCAAAAATGTATTTGAAAAAAATTCTTTTTAGACCTACATATGTTAACCAAAGCAGAGGAAATTTTACGAAAGTAAAAACAACTGATCCGTGAAGTAAAGGGTTTTATCCTCTCATAACTGTCTCCGCTCATAGCACTCTGTTTGCCTTTCTGACTCGTCTCAGAGCAAGCTCCCAAATCTGCGATTAAAACGGGAAATATTTGTTCAGATGATAAACGCATCTCTAACCGAGTTACTTAACTTTATTACAGCGAACAGCTCGATTGTTTGCATCATCTCCTCCCTTCCAGCTATTGATCCGGCACTTCACCTGGCGGTCACTCGCCCCCTTTCGGAACGTACTGGCGCAAGGCAGTCCGAAGCAATATTCTACTAATGAGTATCTTGAATTAAAATGGAATCTTTGGCAGTTCGAAATCGCTCTCGTTATTCCTTCGTTTAGCGCAAAACAATGTATCGTCTGAATTCAGGTAAACATCACTAAGTCCAGAATTGCAGTTTTGAGACATTGCTATTTCGAACTTTCGAACTCAAGTGAAAAGTAGTAAAAATCATTATGATGACCTTAAAGGCCTGAAAGGTTTAATCACATACTGATAAAACTTGCACTATTGATTTGCATATGTAAATAACTATAATTGTAAATTCAATTTCGCTGTAATAGTGCTTTTTTTCTTTTGACTTATTGACTTTTATTGTAACGTGTATGATATTACCAGATTTACCAGAACGCTATCCGAGTAAAGACAAAAAAAAAAAAAAAAAAAAACCCAGAAAAAGAAATACACACAGTTGGCTTCAGGGGATTACTTCAATGATCGGTAAATGAAGTCATATGTAACAGCAGCAAACTTGCTCTCATCAAATTATCCTTAAACGAAAAACCAAAAATAAAAAACCTGATAAACTCCCATTCATGTTGATTGTAATTTTCGGAACTTTCCCTACTGTACACACTGTTTTTTTTTGCGCTGGAAAACCGTTATAAGCTTATTGAAGTTGTCCTTGGAATGAAAGATTTAAGATCCTTATGTTAACGTATCAAGTACTTAATAGAGTTTGATTCAAAAGGAAGTACACAGTTACAATGCACATCATCGTTGAAACTGTATATACTTCCTGTTGAGTCACTCCGTATTGAAAAAGATGACTTAACACTGCTTTTTTGTTTTTAGAAAGCTGCGTCCATATATTAAAAAAATATGCAAAATGGTTTCTGCTTTCGTTAAATGAGGAAAAGTGCTGTCTTTTATACAAATTGTTCTTATTTTTCGGTGTTCCTTCCGCTTTTTGCGACATCTTTCTACCGTTATCGCATTCTGTAAGAATTGAAGTACTTGTTCCCAAGATCAACACGATGTTGATAAACAGCATTTCTCATTAAGTTGAATTTTGACGCCCGTTGAGATTCTAAAGCTAATCACATTTCCAATTGTTTATTTATTTATTTATAATTTTTTTTCATATCACTTGAATTTTTTACGATCAAAAAGCTTGTTTGGGAAATCATGATACATGCGACCCTAATCGAAAAATAAAATATTCCAAAGCTTCGAATTTCCAAGTGGTTGCACGCAACCCATTGATTTTTATTCAAAAGATACCAAAAATGCTTTCTCTTTGATTGTTAAACCAGAAGTCAATATTGACTTTAAAATATTTCTGCTTCCTATTTTCTACTGGATGTACTTCAGACAGATAGCAAAAAAAATCTATACATAAATAAAATCTAAACTGCGACAAAATGCGTGAATAATATTTGTATCGGATTTTTTATTCTTCGTATGCTTTAAGTTTTAGTGAGCATTTTCCACTTTTTAAAAATATTCATGCTGTAAAATTTCATACAATTTCTCTTAGTTTGTCAAGTATCCAAATTAAACAACTACAACTTTAATTTCGAAGTAATCGCAATTATTTTCAAGCTTCAGAAAAAAATTAATTTGTCATATCTTCTAATATTTAACTTTTTTAAATATTTCATGTTTCACTTTAAAGTTTAAATAATAATATATTTCTGCCAGTTTTTAAAACATCATTCTATTTTAACGATCTCAGAAATTTTCATCGTCAAATCAATGAAATTGCAAGTACAATTTTCATTTCGAAATTGCGTTGAAGGTTTACGTTAATCGCTTAGATATGTTTTTAAATTTCAAAATATTTATACCTTTTTAAGTTGCTTCATTCACTTTTACCTATTAAGAATTACTTCGATATATCTTATGGAAATTTTTTTTCAAAGAAAAACCGAGATTCTTCAATTTAAATACCTTATATATCAGTGTAAAATTATTACAACACTTTATTTTTTTCAGATTAGAAACAGATTCAAAATTTTGAAGTATACAAAGCAAGTAAATCATTTTACACGGAGTAGGTTATCTGATTCTTCTTAGAAAAAATGGATTTGGAACAAAATTTAAAGCTTAGCAGATACGGGGGGGGGGGGGGATTAGGAATAAGGTATTAAAATATAGTGCAGTTTTCATTAAACTGCGTAATTTTAGAGAGGTAAATTATTCTCACGCAAATCTTAGAAAAAGAATTTTTCATTAAAGAGAGTTGAGAGATTTTTGAAATCAAAAGGATGAAAAACACTAAAATTAATTCAATAATTATAAGCATAAGTTGATGGATGGGATATTTAATAAAACATGATGTTTAACAAATTCGATATAGTTTTCCCAATAGCCTTTTACTTTAATACTCTAACAAACTTTCGTTTTTAAAAAATGTTTGTTTTAATCATTGATTAGCAACATATCAAGTGATATGGTGTTGTTATAGCTGATATTACGAAACAGCTTCTATATATTGAAAAGTTTCTAAAAATGGAAAAGTTTCTGTAAATAGAGAGTTTCTATAGTAGAATTCTATAAATAAAAAGCGCGTTTAGTTCTGGACGGACACCTTTTTGATACAACAGATTTTATTCTTCATTGAAATTTGTTTCTGTTTTGTAATAAATACTAGAAGCTTACGATGCGCACACTCTGAAGCACGCATTAAATTTCTTCTTTATTTTCATTTTCTTTCATTTTCTCCCTTTCTCTCTTTCGTTTTTATTTATTTATTTATTTATTCAGTGTTTTATTAAAGTAAAATGCCGCTTCTCAGTTATGCATAAAATGTTTTCTCTAGGTTATGAAACTTACATAATATGAATAGCAGTTGTTTACGAAATTCGTTTAATGTAGGTATTTTTGTCTGTTCAAAAAGAAAAAAGAAAGATTTCCCCTATTACTCCAAGTGCTGAATACTCCTTCCAGCGCTCTTGTGGTTTTTCTGGTAATTGATGAATTTTAAAAAATGGGAACGTCTATTAAATCAATGGTATTACAGAATAGCAATCGTTTTATTCATTAAACAGTCTGGTCAGCTATAATTATTTTTTCCAAAGAGAAATAAGTTTTTTTTTATCCAATTCGTTAAGAAGCTTTGGACTTATTTATTTCCTTTGCATAGTGTAATGATTGTGTTTAAAAACTAATTTATTGTAAAAATAAAAGGGGAAAAAATCAACGTAAAATTTAATTTAACAAGATTTTAAAGGATATTGGATATGCTACAATTCTTGATTTAAAAAACTGTCGATTAAGCTAGAAAGTAGTATAATGTTGCGCTTATTGATAATACTTGAACTGCAAGTTAAGGGAAAAAAAACACCTTGTAATGTATAAGAATATCTTCTTCATATTTTATGAAGCAGTGGAGAAGTGTGAAACATTTGAAGTGTTCGTCATTTCGTGGCACAAGAAAAAGAAAAAAGTTTATTATAAATAGATAAATTTGCATTTAAGAATAACTTAAGAATACGCACCAAAACCTGATTCACCCATTTGAATGTTTGTCTTAGAAATTCAAAAATAAAGAAAAAGAGAAAAGAACTGAAAATCGTCTGCGTCCATGTCGTATGATTATGCGGCATGTAAAAGTTCCCTTGAGCAGACATTTGTCTTGGATACTCTCGGCTAAATTAAATTCCTAGTGCAATTTCGCATCGATAGAGTCCGCGGGCTCGCGCTTTCAAGTGGAGAAAATGGACGTTAAAATTCTCATGCGGCGATGATACCACGCTGAAAGAGATGTTGCCAATCTCTCGGGAACACATTAGGTCTGCAATTGGCAGAAGCCAACGGCGTCCCATTAGAAATTAAAAAAAAATAATAATAATTGTAATAATAAGGAATAAAAGGTAGTTTAACCCAGTTAAGTAACACCAAAAGTTTTCATGTCTTTGTAAAAAGACAAGAAAACTTTGTAAGACAGCACAAAAACTTGACTAAAGCCGCTTTCTTCGAAACAATTCGGTCCCACAAGGAAGTGAACTATTGCTCAAACCATTTTTCCAGTTTTCTAAGCCATACGGATTTAAGCAAGCATTTCTCTGTCCCAAGAGTGTCTTAAAATCCAATAAATATATATTTCTTCATCTCTCTGTGTTTCTTTTGATTACTGCATGAAGCAGATTTTCGTCCGCTCGACCTTATTTTCTCTTTGCGCCACAAAAATGAGGCACCACTTCCTCTGTTTTCTTTGTTGGTTGCAGAGAAAATCGCTTGAATATTGAAAATATGTTTGCCCTGTGTCTCTGCTCGTGGTGTCACTTTTTTTTCTCCAATAAGAGTTTTTCCTGTGGAATGCTTACTTTACTTTCCACAACATTCAACGATTTTTGTAGCGGAGTTCAATGATCATAATTTTGGTTTGATACTTTGATATTCCAACAAAAAACAAAAGAATAAAAGAAAAAAATTCACATAAGTTTCGTAATAAGTAAAAAATATATTACTATTATTATATTTTCGTTTATATATATTTATATAAAGGGATATATTAATAATAATATATTGAAAATCATCTATTAAAATATGTTTCCTTTTGCAAAATTTGTAGCTAAGACATAGGTAACATTTACGTTTAAAATTTATGGAATGGTTTATTTCAATAAATATCAACTTCTATACTTGAATGATATACCAAATCAGAGAGTATACGCTATTTTTTTTAGAAACAAACCAAAAGGTATGCGCTGTATACTCTCCAGTGCAGCCCAGGGATCGACATCATATAGTGCAATTATTGTAGGCACACTATTACGAAATGGGCACTCAGACAAGTTGCATGGAACTAGTAACCGTATTCTTTTAGTCTGATCTTATCTCACCATTTCATAATGCAAGAGAACCTTTGTTATGAATTAAAAATTTGGATTTCGGCTTATAAAGAAAGCAGACAAATACTGAAGGTCATTTTTATTTAATAGTAAAACCGTATCCCTAAATCTTGACTATTTCAGAACGTTTTCATATTCTTCTAGTATTAGAAAAGTAAAGGGTTCTCAAATGCATATTATGGGAGTAATAGTTATGTTCCTCGTCCATTTTAATAAATTCCTTTATCATATCATATTTTCGTACTATCAGTTTTTTCTGCAAAGCTTCCAATGTCAAAAAGATGTTTCAAGTTAGCCATTGCTAAGAATCGCTTTTGGCCGCCATAAAGGGGTACATATAATTATGCGTATTAGGCTATATTGGCGATAAATTTAAAAATTTGAAGTGGAACTGAAAACAGCTCAGTTTGTATTCTTGTTTGTAATTCTTCCAAAAAGAAACGAACTGAAATCATTAAATAAATGATTTTTCAAAAGTTATAAAATAAAAGCTTTGTAAATGCATACAAATTCAATGAAAATGATTTCACTGAGTGACTTTCAATGATAACCATCTATATAATCTAGCAGTACCTACAAAATTCTTTCAAAGCATGTTAAAATAGTGTCTTTTGTACCATTTTTCTTCCGTCTTACGACTCTGTTTACTGCATTTCTTATTCACAAATCGATTCTCTATACGACGGTTACAGTTAAGTACCTACTCTGACGGAAAAGAAAAATCCTGCTAGCAAATAAGAAACACGAATAAATAAATCGAGAAAACCTCTTTACTCCCAGTCAATGCGATTGCTAGAGATATGATTAAAGTCTCTTTGAAGAAGGCGACGTACATTTCTTAATCAGTTAATCAATATAGCGAAAAAAAAAAAAAAAAAAAACTGCTCCGTTTGTTTATTTTCTTCTAAAGTACTTATTTATTGGTAAGAGGGTTGATTTTGCATTTCTGAATGAGCAATTTTGAAGAAACCAAAAGAAATCGGTACTAAAAGGTAACGGGCTAGACATTAAGGTTTATGCCATATTGATATTTTGCGCCATTGACCCATCGGAGAATGAATCATTCTGATTTTCTAACTGCTTTTATGCTTGTTAGAACGGTAATGCATATGCTAATTTCTCTCTCGTGCTCTCTATACTGAGGGAAAAGTTAAAAAGTTAATTTCATTTTTAAATATTTTCTGAACCTCAAGCTGCATCTACATTTTTTCTTTTAGAAATTTTTAAAATTTTGAGCACTATATATTTCCAGAATTGTTTTTCGAATTCAGTAATTTAAAAAATGTAGTGCATGGTAATTTTTATATATTAGTTTAAGATAACTTTTTTAGTATTGCAACTTCCTTAAAAAGTAAAACTATACTGAAAACGCCTTTGCGACTTCCATGCTACTAAACTTTAACTGTACGGCATTTAATTTTGTAATACTTGATTAGAATTAAAAATACTTTATTTAATCAAATGGCATTTCTTAAACTTTTGGTTGAACTGTGAACCCCTACTCTTAGGTAAAAAAAAGAAGATGGCGTATGTGTAGCGGTCACCATATGGTGTCATCCGAATACATATACTGTGCTTGAACCAAGTCGTGCTTCCATTCTTGCGGTGCTCATTAAAAACGGAAGGCGCTCCCTTACTGCTTGGATATCCAAGTGTCATTTGCAGCACAACACACAAAAATGGTAGCTTAGAATGTCTTAGTATTTAAATCTATTCGTGCGGCTAAAAATATAAGTAGAAAAAACAAATTCAACAAGAAACGGTCATGTGTTTGTTTTAAAATTTAGAAGTAATAATATAAATATGATTACAAAAGCAAAATTTCCATTTTTAATAATATTAAGTTTAAACAAAATACTTTTTGAAGTGAGAATAAGGGCGATTGCTTATGGGTGACAAGAGAACTAAAATCGTTAAAAGGAGGAATGTGTGATGAAACCTCTCAAACGTGGCTATTAATTGCTCTGCCAAAACGTTTCGTAGGTGGTCGTAGAATGACCAGGATTTTGCCGAAAAATATGTATTTCAGACACAACTATAGGCTTAAAATAATATTAATTACATCAAGGAACTAATAAAGTTAAAACAATAAACATTGGAAAAATTAAGATATCAATAAAAATTAAATTATTATCCCTCCCCCCTGTAGATAAAGCATATTTCATTTGCTTGTAACTCGATTAGTTCTTCTTTTAAAACAAGTTTTCATCGACTTTAATATAGGCGCTATGCAACAAAAAAAAGTGATCTCTATTTCTTAACAGAAGGAATGTTGAAAATAAGAAAATATAAGAACAAAAACAGCTAATTAAGCTTAATATTTCGCAAAAATTATAACATAACAAGAAGTTCCGTCTAGAACTATACGAGCCTACTTTCCCGTATACAAATTCAAATTTATAATCTAGCTATCTCTTTCTCTCTCTTTCTTATTTATCTTTAGTTCTAATTATTGAAAATATACCTTTTTCAACGGATAATACATATTCATTCACTCACTCATTCATTCTTTCATTTATTCAGCCATGCATTTATTCATTCATTCGTTACCTCATTCAAGTGTTTATTCATTCATTTACGCATTCATGTATTTATTCACTCATTTATTTATATTTTCATTTATTCAATAATTTATTCATTCATTCTTTTCCTCATTCATTTATTCATTGATTTATTCTTTCACCCTTTCATTTATTCATTCATTCATTATTTCACTCATTGAGTCACTGAGAAATATCCTTGAAAATCCCGATCAAAAAATTTCATAGCAAAGTAGGCTCGTAAGGTCTGGATAAACTTTCTATTTCTACATGTTCTACGTTATAAGAGCTTTCCGATAAAGTTTGTTCCAAGCAAATCGGTCCGTTAGATCAGGATTTATATAGGGTTGAAATTTCCCCGTAAGCTCTGTGTTAATTTTTTGAACTGTTCAAAAATGAACAAAAACTGTTCAAATCAATATTTCACGCCGAGAACTCCTTTCAATAAGCTTGCAATAGGAACTTGGCTCTTGTGCCCAGAGTTTACAGAATTTGCTTCAATTTTGTCCATAGGCGCTAATGTTAAAATTTTTTGAACTGTTCAAAATTGAACAAAAAATTGTTCAAATCAAAAAGTAAAATATAGAAATGAGATGTCCTCGCCGAGATCTTTCGAATGCAAAAAGAATTTTTCCAATCGGACAATTCGTTCAAAAGTTATTAGGGGGGGACAGACCGACAGACCGACAGACAGACCGACAGACAGACCGACAGACCGACAGACAGACCGACAGACCGACAGACAGACAGACAGACCGACAGACCGACAGACACACTTTTTCCCCATCTCAATACCCTACTTTCAAATTTTTTATTTTTCAATCTTTATTTAATTACTTCACTTATTTTTGACTTTTCTTGATTTTTAACGATATTTTCACGATACATTAAGCCTTCTTTCATGCTTTATTATTATTTTTTTTTACTTTTACGGGAAAGTAGGCTAAAAAGCACGAATTGTTAAGGAATTTTAATCGCATTTCCTTAATTAAAATAAATTGATTGCAAATTGTGCTGATTTATTCCATAATGTATGAAATACGTATTGTGAAGAATAATAGATACTCACAATGAATAATTAATTTTTCAAAACTAGTTTTTTATGTTAGTTGCATTCCAAAAGTTTATTGAAATTTTTCAGAAAAGGAATGCTCTCAATTGTCTAACTTCAGGGATGATTTCGTAAACAGTAATAGTTCAAAGTTCTTTTGATATGAAAATTAATACGTTTACGGACACATTTGACCAAAAGGCTGCTAAATTAAAATAGAACAAGAAGTTCCGTCTAGAACTATACGAGCCTACTTTCCCGTATACACCAAATTCAAATTTACAATCTAGCTATCTCTTTCTCCTTTAGCTTTAGTTCTTAATTATTTCAAATGTACCTTTTTCAACGGATAATACATATTCATTTACTCATTCATTCTTTCCTTTATTCAGCCATTCATTTATTCATTCATTCGTTTACTCATTCATGTCTTTATTCATAGTTTTACTCATTCATATATTTATTCCCTCATTTATTCATTCTTTTCCTCATTCATTTATTGATGCATTCTTTCACTCCTTCATTTATTCATTAATTCATGCTTTCACTCATTCATTTATTCATTGAGAAATATCCTTAAAAATCCCCATAAAAAAATTTTATAGGAAAAAAGGCTCGTTAGTTATGGGTGAACTTTCTATTTGCACATGTTCTACGTTATAAGAGCTTTCCGATAAAGTTTGTTCCTAACAAATCGGTCCGTTAGGTCAGGATTTATATAGGATTGAAATTTCCCCGTAAGCGCTATGTTAATTTTTTGAACTGTTCAAAAATGAACAAAAACTGTTCAAATTGATATTTCACGCCAAGAGATTCTTCCAGTAAGCTTGTTCATTGGAACATGGATCTTGTACCCAGAGTTTACATAATTTGCTTCATTTCCGCCCATAGGCGCTAATGTTGTTTTTTGAACTGTTCAAAATTGAACGAAAAAATGTTCAAATTAAAAAGTAAAATATGGAAATGAGATGTCCTCGCCGAGATCTTTCGAATGCAAAAATAATTTTTCGAATCGGACTATTCGTTAAAAAGTTATTAGGGGGGGGGGGGAAAGACAGACAGATCGACAGACAGACCGACAGACAGACCGACATACCGACAGACAGACCGACAGACACACATTTTCCCCATCTCAAAACCCTACTTTCAACTTTTTTATTTTTCAATCTTTATTTAATTACTTCACTTTTTTTTTTGACTTTTCTTTATTTTTAACGATATTTTTACGATACATTAAGCCTTCTTTCATGCTTTATTATTATTTTTTTAACTTTTACGGGAAAGTAGGCTAAAAAGGTGTTGGCCTTTCTACAACAAATTTCTACTAAAAAAATCAATGGATAGTTTCGTCTACCCCTTTTTCACAACAAGGAACATTCAACTTTACTAAGCTCCAATTTGCAAAAAAAAATGTAGGAAAATTAAAATTTTCTGCATGTAATAACTAAATAATTGAATAACAAGAACAGGTTCCTTATAACCATGAAACTATAGGTGAAAACTGGGAAATTTGGTTAGTAGCAAGTGGCCGGTAGACTCAGTTTTGTTAGTCACCACTTTTTAAAATTGCTAAAAAGAATTGAAAACGAACTCTAAAATTGTTTAGAAAAAAATTGATTATTGAAATAAAACCGGAAATATCCAGATTTGAATTAGCACATGCTAAAATTATTTCCAATTTTTAAAATGATTTAAATATATACAGGATGCTGAAAGATTGAAAGTTGAAATGCGACATGAAATTTTTGGTGCGAAGCACGTGTTCAATATTGGCAAGTTTCCAAGAAAAAAAAAGAGGATTTGCTCATAATAAGAATTAGAAAATGAAAATTCAATTTATCTTGAAGGTGTTCATTAAATTATTCCATAATTCAAATAGATAGATAAATAATTATAGTTTATAAAAATTTTCATAAAAACAACGCTTTTCTTGCGCACTAAAAAGGTCGAAAAGAATTTTTGACGATCGCAGCGCCGCTACTGAATTTTGTTGGCAATTTTCGGAACTAATCGCCATATTTAATTTTATTGGAAATACTTCAGACACGCATCAAAACATGAAAAAAGGGCAGAATATTGCATTGTCATCTTGGTTCTGAATTATATGTAAAGTTTCAGAACAATAGCTTATCGGGAAATGGTCGCAAATTCGATTGCAAAATTCCGCGGACAGACAAGAAAGCGAGTTAAGAAAAACGTTGTAAAATTCATAAAACGTTTACAGAATGAAAATGAAGCAGTTAGTTAAGGAGTGGAGATCGATGATGCATTTTTTAATCTCCATTTTTACTACTTTAATCGCCGCGTGGCAAGTGGCGATCGCTTATTTTCACCTATACTTGAAACACGTGTTTGGAATAGTTTTGGTATAGTTACGTTGTTTACTCGTTAATTGTTTACGCACAATAAGGCTAAGCGTTACTCCTTACATGCAATAAGAGTGGGATTTTTATTTTTGTGCAGTTTTTTTATTCGGCTATTTTTGCCATGTATTTCCATATATGCACAAATGAAAGGCGTTCTTTGTCGTTCTAATATACTTTAGCATTCATTGATTACTGGCCCACAGTTTATCAGTAATACTCAATATATCTGCTGTAGATAGTATTTTATGGTCATACAAGTTTCATTGCATTTCATTTGTAACTTACTACTTGTTTTTCAATAAACTACTGTTGGAAATTAAAGTTAACTAAGTAATGGCTGTAAAAGTAGTAGTAAATTAATGTCCACATTTGAAATTTAAAGTAAATATACATAAGTCATAGCACGTTGCATGCTGCAAATATAAACATTTCTACTCTTTTGACGATCAAAAATCAAATTCACTCAATTTTTTGGATATAAATGGCACTCAATTATTTCGTAATGGTTTTTACTTGTTAACGAAATTGCTAATTTATACTTTTACTTTAAAATTCAAAATATACTTAAAAATTCAAACTCACTTGTGGATTTTCAGCTTTCTTTACTAACTGCTTTAGTACTATATAAAATTTGTGTAGTTTTTCCCCATCAGAACAATCGAAAAAGGCAGAAAATTGTTATACACGCAAGCCTATCGTTCCAATAAGAGAAGGGGGGGGGGGGAGGAAAAGTCAGGGAGTTGGGGCAGTTACCTTTTCCTGAACCCCTAAATGACGGCCTATACACACACATCTAACTTTTTAATGTTAACAGCCAAACATTACAATATAGACCACATAGAATTGAGCTTTAAGACACAAGGTAACAACTTTTTTTTTCACGAAATTTTGCTTAATAGATCTCTCTCTATTTCATTGTCCTAAACACCCGACAAAAAAAGAGTTCCGTATTTCTCTGAGTATATTATTTTATTATTATACGGCTGAGTTCAATAATTTACATTAATATAAACCTACAATAAGAAATTGAATCATTTTCAAATGTGCAAATTAGCTATTGTATTAAAAATATAAATATTTATTTGTTTACATGTTTAACTCAAATGTGAAAAAAGTAAATCTTTTTTCATTTATTTTTTTCATATTTGCATGTGTTATGATTATTATTTAATTTTCCCCACGATTACGCATGAAAAGTATTCTGCAAAATAGATTAATTTGGAACCGCTTAAAGTGCAAAAAAAAAAAAAAATCGATACAATATAAATATCAATAAATAAAAATAAACACTAAAATAAAGAAGCACATTTCAGAACATCATATTTTAATAGTAATGCACAACATAGAACTATTGTAAGCTATCACTATGTTTCCATTCTAGTGCAACCAAACGATCAGAAAGTAGATAAATAAATAAAATAACGGAACGAAATTCAAGAAGGAAGAGAAACGAGTAAATAAATAACCAAAGCTAAGTAAAACTAGTACGCACCATATAGCCCGGATCAGCTGTCAGTAAATCGTTGAGGTGTGACGGTTCCACTTTCGGCACCGGCGGCGACAAAAGATTCGAATGAAGTCTCGCCCACCCCTGGACTAGACCAGAGGGGGCTTCTCTCTCTCTCTCTCTCTCTCTTGCCCCCTTTTACAAACGAGGGGGATCTTTTAACTGATCTGGCAGAAAAAATGCCACTGTCGTCTTATTTCTTGTAGCTCTTGGTTGAAGAGCATCTATTGAGTTTTTATTTAAATAAAAATATGAATCACGGTAAATCCTACCAGTTCTTTTTCGTTTTTTATTTGGAGGTTTTTGTATGTATTTTAGTACAGGATAATCGGGAGTATTTAAAGTTAAGATCAAAACTTAGCGCTGACAGTAGAATTCTCTGTAATACAAAAAACTGGAAAGTCAAGAAAAATACTTTCCGGATTTTGTTGTTTGTAAAAAGATCACAAGTTTTTAGATGATTATGCAGCAGGAAAGGCTATTCATGGTTGAGTTAATGTGAAAGTGCTTAAAAAGTTATTGGAATGATATTCAACAAGTTTGTGTTATATGTTCTGAGTGGTAATGGGTAAAGTTCACTAACTCAGGCTATGGACGAAATCGAGTAATAGTGATGTTGAGTTTTTCTTTCCTTCTTTTTTTTTCAGGATATTCCTTTTTAGGATGTATATATATAAACATATATATAGGCTTCTTGTTTACCTTAATCAGTCTTGAATCAATCAAAGTTTGCCACTAAATTTTTCTTAAATATTAAAACTTTCTACTTTTCCCCACACTTTTCCAAAATTATGTTGAAGAAATATATCCTGAACTTCTACTTAAAAGTTCTCCTAATTTATAATGAATTTTTGCTTGGTCATATCCTTCATCAAGAAAACTGAACTCCGTTTACCTTGTTTACATCTCACATGTATGAATTATTGTATCGTGCCTTCCATAAAAGCCATTATTAGTTCATGTATTTCTTGTAAAGTAGTCCATGTAAAATGCAAAGGGATTTACAATTTTTTTCTATTTTGAAATTTACATTATAAATTCAGTTGTCCACTTAAAAGTCAAATTTTTGTTAATTTTCTAACATATATTCAATGCTTTCAATTTGTTTAGAAGTTGGACATTTATAAATAAATTTACTTAAGATGAATTTGAGATGCAATCACCTCAATTTATATTAAATTACTCTTCAGAGTTATATATTCAGGTTGCTGGAGTATTCTTTTCTTGAAACACAAATAATTTCCTTTATTTAGTTTTTTATATCCAGACAATTTAAAGTAATTGTAACCGTATAAATCATACACCACTTCGTACGTGTCATCATAATTACTGTTGTTAATAATGCGAGGGCATAACCTTGATGGCATCATTATAAAACGCTGTCACGAGGGACGTGTGAGTTTTTGAAATTCATGAGCAATGCTCATTCCCAACAGATATATTGATGAAGTTCGTAATTCCCTGACAAAATCTTTTGCTTCAGTAGGACATGGTTTCTGAAGACATGTACTAAAACATCTGCTTTAGATCTGAGTATGGTACAAAACACGATTGAATGTGTTAGGTGATCACTGACATTAATATGACGCCTATTTAATTATTTCAACATAGATTGCATGACGTACGTCCTTTTAAAGCTCGTAATTTTTGAAATGCAACCGGTAACCAACGTCTTTCACAGTTCCACAAGAATCAGTTCAAGGTAGCATCTAGCATGTAAGAAAGTTCCTGGTACCATGAATGAACAAATTCAATTCAGCGCAAAGTCAAAAATACTTATCAATGCGAACTGCCACTAATGAGTCCATTTTGTAAACAGTAGCTCATGAGCACCACGTGTCATCATCCGAGCACTTTTCAATGAGCAGTTTCTCAGTTGGAGTATGCAAGTGCAAATTCCTCCAAGCCAGATCAAATAACTGTGCGAGGACAATTGTATACGACACATAACGGAGTTTGATTGGCAGTCATCAACTTCCGCCAACCCCCATCCAAAGCAGCATCCTTGCAAAATGTTCTAAGCCACCTCTTTCCGCGTGCTTCTCGTTCGGCACCATCAATTACTTATGCCCGATGCCATCGGCAGAAGAACTGGCATGCAATGCAACAGGTGGCCAAATGAGATCAGATCCCGTCCATTTGCCGTGGGCAGAACAGGTAAGAGGGGGTTACAAACTTATCTCTCCCTCTCAATGCAAAGGAATGATTCTTCCTCCCATCTTAATTTCAAGGTGGAGCAAAGGTCGGCGAACCTTTTATTTGTTTACTTTTTATCTCCTCCCTTTGTTCTAATTCTATAGGAAGGTAAACAAATTAATAAAATTTCAAGATCGATTCTTTGCGAGGATGGATCTTTTGGTTCGAATCCTTCCTGCTGGATGAATGTCAGGAATGTCGCTTGTCGGTCGCTTATTGGCTGCCATCCCCATGTTGTGTCTTAAGTCTGCTGTTACCCTCCAGGTCTTGTGCGGAATTAAATTCCTTTGGACCACGCGGTATTCTGCAACAGATTCTTGATCCCTGACCCTCCAACGGCGGTTTCGCTTCTTATGAATCAAATATAGTTTTCGCATGAATGAAGCGCGGTTTTGATGGAGAGTGAGAAAGGATGGGATTTCCCTCCCTCCCTACTGGTTGCCTTTTTTTTAACTGTTCTCATTCTCTCACATTTCAGTAACGGAAAGTCTCTGTTTCAATCAGAGCTTATCTGATAGGATTCTAGTATCTTCTTGAAATATTATGCCATTTTTTTATTTATTTATTCACTAGGCTTTTGTTGACTTTCTGTTTTTCAAGTAGAAATTTCGTAAAAGCTTAAAAGGTGCTAATCTTCTTTTAAAAATCATGCACTTTAAAGCAGAAGTTACTGTTGACGAAACATAAAGTCACAACTGCTTAAGGTTTGCTCAGTTTTGAGTTTGCCTTTTAAAGCAGTTATATATTTTCTTTCTTTCTCTCTCTCTAAAGTTTGCCTCAGTTTAATTTTGAACTAAAATTCCAAGGCAGGCAAGGATAACAAGTTTTAAAACAATCAGAAATGAGGGGGGGGGGGGATTGGAAAATACACATTTTGTTTATTATAAAAGGAAAAATATAATTATTTTGAATGCTCTTTGCGAGGGAAAGGCCATCACTACATTACTTTCTGTCTTTTTGAAATTTTTTTATCGATTTTGAATTTGACTTTTTAAACCAGTTCTCTTTTAATCAAGCTCTCTCTCTATATATACGTATGGAACTGTAATTCCATCTAATTTTTTTTCTTTTTTTGTACGTGTCGCACATCAGTTAATAAATATATTAATGTTTAAGATATTTCCTAAAAGAAAAATATGTCTATATGAAGTAGGTGATGTACTAATGTCAAGAATATTATTACAATAAGAATTTTATACTTTGTACAAAAAATATATCGATTACAAAGTATTCGATAGGAAAATTAAGAAGACGAAAAGGCATTTCCAAAACCAATGATCATGTAGATCGTTTGTATTGCACCATGATACAGAAATAGTTTTAATGCCTATGGAAAACCAAGTCCAGAACGATGACAAATGAAAAGGAGGAAATAGTTTGTGGAACTGCTGCAGAGATGTCAATCGGTCAACTGTTATTTATGATAGTTGTTTGTGTGGCCTTTGTACATTCCAGATGACAAATCTCTTGCCGAATCGAATACATTTATTTGCCAGGCGGTGAGAAAAATGAGTGTAGAAAAGGAAATGAGGCCATTTAGAGGAATGATATTTGTTACTACTGTCGTGCTATCGAAAACTGTTTCTACAGTTTGTAGTGCGCTGATTAATGCTGAGTTGTGGCAACTACATTGATTAATTGTAAGTTATAAATGAACGACACCTCATTCCCCTTATTTTAAAATAATATACTGATTTATAGTAAATTTTAGTTGCTAACATTTACAGATCGAAAAGTTTTGTTTTCAGTATACTTTGCACATGAACGTAAATATTTCAAAACTCATTGATGATTAATTGGCAATAAATGATTGTTTCAAGAGAGACAAAAGTTAGTTTGGCGAAATTGTACTGCGCGAAAATAGTTATTCGTGAGCCACAAGTACTTTAAAACTCCCGGGGAAATCAAAACAAATAATTTTTGATGATTGTTGACGCATTTTACTTACTTCATCCATCCTTACGTACCATCAACCCTGAGGACTTGATAACATTATTCTAATGCCGTCACTAAAATAAAACTTTCAGTTCATTAATGAAAGTTTCCCTTGTTAGATTTTTAATCCTATTTTGTCTAAAATGTTAAATGCGTTTCATTATAATGTGTTATTAAAGATAAGATTGTGGCAACATGATAGGAATACTAAGGAAAATCAATAATGCCACTCCTGATACAAATTTGCGGAAGAAAACACTGCTAGCAAAATCATGAATGATTACATACTTACGTATTCATTCCAGGAAAACTATGTCGTTAAAGGAAAAGTTTACAATCTTAATTGAATAAATTTAAAAGTTTTTTAAGGTCATAAAATAGGATTTGAAAATCGGTTCTTTCTCAATAATAGCAAAGTTCGAATTGCGAAGCAAGACTAACAAACAACCCTTTCTTTTTTTTTTCATTTGATCGGTATAGGGTAGAGTATCCCAACTTTTTCACTTCTACGGAGCACTTTTGAAAATGGACAAGTTTCAAAGAAGCCTAACGTTCCCGTACTAGTATTTGTTCTAAAAGTATTTTTTTTTCTTTTAAAGAGTCAGTATTTGTATTAAATGAGTGCAAAAAAAAAATCTTTTTATGAAGCTGATTAAAAGCAGTATTATGTTGACAAGCATTAGCCGTGCCGAATGTGGTCACGATCGGTAAAACGGCCAAGGATTCCATAGCGAACAGACAGAGGGACAGACAGATCGACAGACACTGCTCTTTTATATATATAGATAAAGCAGCAATTAATAAATATCTTATATATTTAAACGAGCAATTCTTGTATATATATTGAGTTCTCGAAAACGGCTCTAACGATTTTGCCCAAATCTTGTATTTAATCCAGGTTTTGTTTTTTAAGCTTACCTATGTAGGTGTCTTCCCGAAAGAACGCGATTTTACACAAAAAACCCATTTTTTTTTTAATAACGCAATTGAGGTACTTGTAACAATGAATAAACATCATCCGCTATAGATATTTTATTTCAACTGAAATAGCAATTCACTGAGTGGCAACACTTAATTTTTAATTTACCTTTTGTTGATTGAAATTTGTTGTTTCCATTTATGTAATTTAAAATGCTTGTGAAACCCATTGAAAGCGAAGCGGTTATAATGATGCACGTAATTTGAATGTATCAGAAGGAATTTGAAACGGGTGTAACACTCACTGAGACAAGTCTAAGTAATAACATGACAAAGGCAAAATTCGTTATGGGGAACAATCTGGCAAGGAAGTACATATGCATATACCTATATTCACTTCTTGGGTACAACTCTGATGTAGGGGCCTTTTAGCGACTTTTTTGGTTGGAGAAAAAATTGTTGTTTACAATTACAATTGGTTGTTTTGTGTTTCATGTGTGGAACTTTAGTTTGTTATATACTTGGTAAGGTATGGACATATCACTCTTTTGGCGTCATCTTTCGTCGCCAACCAAAATAAATTGCCAACTGGTCTGTATACTAAAGTTGTTCCTTTGCCATGACAGTATAGACATCTTAAGGTCAAACTTTCGAATTTGTTGGCGTATGCATCAGTTTTTATCCGTAGCATAATGTTTGTAGAATTTTCCGGAGTAAATCGACCAACTCCTCTCGAATGAAATTCAGCGGCATACTCGCAACATAGTATGAAGAAAGTATTACGTTGTGACCCGATTTCACCGTAGTGAAACTGGGTTTAAGTTCAAAAACATATAACTATTGACAGGTAAAATGTAAAGTAAAAAACATAAAATAGCATATTTTTATAAATAAAGTATTGAACTAAGAGTATTCACATGTTTTTTTTTTATACTTTAATAAAGTTTCAAGTTCATATGTAGGTAGGATTGCATCGGCATGAAAATTTATATTTAACAAATATACTTTAATATACCAAGTTTATCTAAATAAGTATCTTCTTCCTAAAAAAAAAATACCACCGAACAAAAGCTCGGTCGCCCAGGTACTCATACAATTAAAGCAGCAATTATTTCTTCGTTCATAATTGCAGTGTTTCGAATGTCCCTCTACTTGTCATTTCAAATTTAAGGAAAAATTCTTTAGGAATAGTTTACAAACGAAAAAATTGTTTCAGTCCTTAGTTATAGAAATTACACCCATTTAAAGAACCGTCCTATTCTTGGGACGGTAAGCACAAATGGACTTTAAATAAAAGTGACAGGTACGTCTGTTTCCAGAAATTAAAGTCATTACGTGTAAATAACAAAATTCATCTGCACAATAGCAATTAAGAAAATGATAATAATGAAATTTTAGTGAGTAGTAATATTGACGAAGAAACTGACTGTATAAAAAGCGTATGTGAGGTTTCGTAGCATAAATGTATATGTATAAAAAAAAAACTATAAAGCTATATGCACATTTTAACTTTCTGCGTTTCCTGAAATCCTTTAGAACAAAAGGCATATGCTGCAATATCATGCTCACCACATTTCAGAAAAGTGTCTTAAATAAAGAATGACGTTTCAAATTTCTTCAATGTGTATTAAAAAGTTTTTTGCGCTGTAATGCTGATTTTTTGCTTCATAACGTTGAATGAAAAGGATTTCGCAAAGCAATTAGTGCTTACTTTTTATATGCTGTACGAAGCTGAAAGAAAAAAGAGAGAAGATTGAAAAACTTCTTGCGCAAAAGGAGCTCATTCATTATTGATCAGAACACAACAATTGCTTTTGATTCTTCAGCACTGAATTCTATTTTCATCCCATGTTAATAATTCAATTTAATCTTCTAGAGATTAGAATTAACATGTTGCATAAAAATTTTGCTGCACAGAAGTATTTTCGATGGTTATCTTTTCATTTTCCTTAAATTTTATTAAAAAATTGAATTTACATTTCGTTAATATCAGTAGGTTGATCTCAGAAATGCATATTTGAGCATCTTTCTTTTCATTATTAGATATTTTTGTTTCCAATTGAGCGCAATAAATAAAGTAATATTCTTTTTAATAAATCCGTCCTATATTTCACAAGCTAATCAATTACGGGTGGGATGGCATTTTAACTTTTTTAACTGTATATTTTTGCCTTAGATGCTGGTAAATTTCAATTTATTCTCAAACAGTTTGAAAAATTACAACAATTTTACGTTAGTGGAAAACTCATAATTAAGTTTTGCGCTTAATTATGAGGATTCCACGAACACGGCAACTCCAATTATATTTTAGAGTCTGCGAGACTGGGTCTACAAAAATGTACTACAGTTTCTTTTACTGTTTTATATGAGTACATATCCTTCGCATGGCTTCCATTTTCAAGCGGACTTTACATTTAAGGTCATTACAGTAAAACCTCATTATACCGCACATCAGTATACCGCGGAATCGATATACCACGGTGACCATCATGTCCCCCGACGTTAAAATCTCCCTTTATCATTGTCATTTAAATGTGATTCCTTATTTACCATTGTAACTAAAGCCATCCCGAGCAGACAAATATTCTAGCCAAAGAGCACCCCCCACCCCACCAGACACACTAATAGATAAAGCCATATTGTGATAGGCCTGTTGTACACTCCTGTGAAGCGATGGGTACGCCTGACCACTATGTTTTTCATTGCCCTTTAACCAGTAAGTATCATATTCGGGCTAGCAGCCAAATTTCACCCATTCAAGCTATTCGTAACGCGTTCCAGCATCCCCATGCACGCTCCCTCCTTGCTTCTTTGTTTTTGCATTTATCAAGCGAGGGGTATCGATTTCAGGGAACTTAGTGTTTGTCTAAGTTTTGGCTATTATCTTCCTTTGTTTTTGTGTATATTTTTGAGTGTACCATTTCACATTGTTTTGATATTGTATGATTGATTTTGGTCCTTTTTTATAGTGTTGCACGGTTTCTCATTGTTGTCTCATGTCATATAGCGCTTAATGCATACTCTTAAAGTTTTGCATTCTACTGTGATTTAATGTTTTACAATAACCTGTATTTTTTATGTTTTTTTTATTATTATTATTTTTTTAAGGGTTTTCATAAATTTGCGGTTGGTCGAGCTCTCCCGGAACACCATTTGCTCCCGAGGGCTTGCACTCGGGGGCATCTAAAAATACAATAGGCCAGAAAATGGCAGGTGCGGGGGGTTTCTGGGCGCACTGCACTGTACACCTTTTTCCCGATTTTTCTGTCTTTCAACGTAGGACACTATATAGCTTGATTTCAAAATCGGGTGCAATCGCCCTGACTGTGTCCGATTGCACAGTTGAGATGTGTGCTTCTTGAACGTCAATTACAGTGAATAAAATTTCAGCAAAGAAGAAAAAAAAAAAATACTACTGAAGAAAAGTTACGAGTAATTGATAAAGTTGAAAATGATGCAACAAAAGCAAGTATTATTTCGTAATATGGTTCCGCGGTATAGCTTCACTATACCGCGGTTATGTTATAACGCGGGTGCCAAACATGTCCCTCGACACTCGCGTTTTAGCGGGGTTTTACTGTATACGATTCTAAAAATTTATCATAGAAAATCTGCTCTTTATATGCAGGGAAATGCAACATACTTATTTTCCAATGGATTTTATCACATACAAAACATTGAAATAACCTGAAGAAGAATTAGAACGTAGTTCTAAAATAAACAGAAACGATAATTGCCTCATAGTGGAGTGTGCAGTGAAATCTCGTAATAGTAAATACCGATACAATATAGTACGTTATAGTAAATGTTCTTCAATATATCTATAAAATAACCTCAAAATCTCAATAAAATATATTTATGCGTTAAAAAAAAATCATGAAAATTGCTCTTAATACACCGTTTTATACGTATTTTCCCCCTTAAATAAAAGTAAAAGAATAATTAATGAAAAAGCTGACGTATTTATATAATGTTACTGAAAATATTGCATTAAAAAAAATGTGTCATAAATACGTTCGTTTGCTCATTAATTGCCTCTGTACTTTTTAAATGTTTTGCATCTTAATAGGAGAACTAATTAATTCTTCTTTAGCTTTAATTTTCGTGATGTTTCCTCTTCGTCAGAAAAAAATGCGTAATTAAAGGCAATGTTTTCAAAATTTTCTGTGACAGTATATTCTCCCTCTAATGTTCTTCGCTCAGCAAATGTCTAAAAGGTAGCATCAAAGTACATAGGTATATAAAAAAAGTTCTGGATACAATTTGGATGACTGTAATACGTTTTGCAATTTTTGTTCAAAGATCATTCGTTAATTTTTGCGTTCCTTTTATCTGAATTTCAGTGCCGATCTAAAAAACAAACAGAAATCCGAAATCAGCAAGAATCTGCTATTCCTTCGTGTTTCCTGGGGAGATGTGAGTCAGCCTGTGTGATAAAAACCAGTGATGTTATTTCAGTAACAAATCAAAAGTTCACTAGCGAAATCGACTGTGACCCATTACAATATCCGAAACATTGCTAACAAAATCAAAAGAAATGATTCTCGACCAGTTGCTTTATTGTTTCCTTCGATTTGGGCAGTTTGTGATGAGATTTAAAGTTGGGGTTTTGAAACGTCACTTCAGTTACTTCACTTTATTAAAAATTCAGTTTAAAGACAGAAAATATTTCCTATTACTTTTTATGTGCGCGTGTGTATTTCTTATTAAAGAAAGATATTATAGTTTCATTAAATTTGCTCCCGAAGTGATGGAATTAAAATAATAAAAACCAATAGTTAAAGCAAAATTAAGAATTCCTCCAGGCCTCCCATAAATCCGCATGTAAGTGAAGTGAGGAACACCAATAACAGATGCAAAATGTATCTTAAACGCATTAATTGAATGTTATTTGTTTATTATATAATAATTACGAATAGGAGATGATATTTTATTCAAGTTAGTTAAAAACCGGTTTTTCTTTGTCTATCTGAATAAAAATGTTTAATCAATAAAACTTTTTATTAGAAATCTAATTAAAAGGAACTTTTGCATCATCTAGTCAGTATATATATAGTCAGACTTCGATGTAAGATCAGCCCTCTGGACTTCACAAAAATGACCTTATAAGCGGGGGACCTTATAACTGACTCGTACACTTTTGATATTCAATGATCCGGGACTTTAGAAAAGTGACTTTATATGCGGAATGACCTCATATGAAGGTCTAACTATGCATGAAAATATTTTCGTTATAACTTATCTATATGCCCTTTATAGTGTTCGGGATATTATTATTATTCTCATTGTACTAGATGCTTTAATTTCTTATGACGTGGAAGATAAATTTAGAAAAATCTCAACGATACACAATGTGCGTGAATACTTACTTACTTGCTCCAATAGTGTTTAAGAAAATCAAAAGTAAATAGTAGTACCTTCTTTGTTTGAATTCCTTTTACATAAAGATAATGAACAATAATATAAACTACTAGTTTTAACTCGTACTTTGTATTATTAACTAACTCTAGCTGTAACTATTTGCTTTTAACAAACAGTAGTTGTAAATTTAAAAATAACACTGCATAGAGATCTATATATATATGATGGAGTAGCTGGAATTGTACGAAATTCTATGTTTCGCAGACTTTTCTTGTCGCCAAAACTACTGAAATGCTATTGGTTTGAATGGTGGTTTCATCTTTCATACTCGCTTTGAAAGAGAAAAACATAAAAGCCCATTATTAATCTGAAGCCCTGTTACTGTTAATCAGCAGTGTAGTTCTTGAAAGGTGGGAGCACGTCCATAAATAAGAATATGTCATTGAAATCAAAATAGGGAGACGATTGGGATAAGAATTATAAAAGTGGCGGTACGCTTGCGTTAAAATAAAAAACTTGGGAAACGCCATCTCCTTTTTATTGCCGCACTGCTTTTCATGGAAATCTCGTTATCTGAATTATACACTGAAAGCATTCTCCCCCCCCCCCCTTTTTTTTTTCTAAATGTAGAAGCTCGATTTCATTTTGTGGAACATATATTTAGCAAAAATTTTGGTGTTACCTTAAAACCATTCGTTTGCAAATTGATATGTTTTCATTTTCTTTTATCGTTTTCTGAGGCAGCCCAGTGAGAGAAACATAATTCATGCACGAAAAGAAAATATGCTGTAATTGAAAACCGAGCTTCCCACCAAAACCAAAAACTAAAAAAAAAAAAAAAAAAAAAAGGCCTAGAATAATTCCCTTAGATTAAGAAGGGGGTAAATAAAACTTGGCAATGCGTTTTTAGCGATGCCGTTTTCGTAAGAGTTCAGAGGCCTTTTAATGAAAGAGTAGATATATTCCTCCAGGCTGAGAAAAAAAGCTCGACAAAAAACAAACATATTCCGGTAACTTCTCCAAATACTGATTACACACTCGGAACATGGAGAAAAAAGCAACTACGAAAAAGAAAACTAGGAAACTAAACCTTGATTAAGTATCTACTTTTTTTATTGTTGCAATTACAACCAGATTCTTTAATCTGTTTAAAATCCGACTTTTTCTCGGCGCTTACTCCCGGAGGGCATCGCTTCTTGAAAGTACACGATGGGTGCGGTGGCGCCCTCTCTTGGGGATCCTGGGAAGTGATTACTAGGAAACTTCCAATGACATGCCAGCAACCAGTTGCTCGAAATTCGGATGGATATTATTATCCGACTCACCTTTCGATATGAAAAGTTTACAAATACTTTCGGTCAGGTGCCATACCTGTTTATCAGAACATATTCTTTATTTAAACGAAGCGTTGTACGCTTTAATACTAAACATGTTTTTACGAAGCGTCACCTCTTTCTTTTATAAAAAAGTAATATTTGCTGCGTTTTGTTTAGCCAATTTTTTCACCCCTCTCCCCCCCTCCCGAAATCCGGAAATTTTTCGTAATGTTGCATATATTCCTCAATGAAACTTTCCTTAACATAAGTGTGTCAAAGGCAGGGTTCCCCCTCCCCCGGAAAAAAAAAACTGGATACGGCCTTGGTGATAGTAACAGAAATAAGAAACATGAAACGTGGAACAATTTATAATTATACTCTCTCTCTCTCTTTTTTTCTTTTTAATAATTTTTGTTTTTAGTTTCAGGCTTGCAGTAACTCAAGAAAGGGAAATTGACGTTGTAATAAGAGGCAAGCATGAAAATTTAGTGAAAATGCTTTAGAAAAAGACTCACTCGCGCAACTTTGCACATTTTTCTTTGAGGATTTTGAGCACAAATTTTATTTGGCGCTCTTCCCTCGTATGCAATGAGGAAATTACATTTTTCTTGTTTACTTAAGTAATACCGGAACTAGGCCAAATTTGGTGACATCGTACATTATAATGCATAATATATATTATAATATAAGTAGGAGGGATATACATGACAATAATATTCATTAAATTATAAGATGTCCAATTTTGTATGATTGCCACAAGACGTAAATAACTGCAAGTATTTATTACATAACTTTAGAATATAATGCTAGTGTAAATATAGTGTGAAGCTTGTAATGGCTCTTTAATTTGAGAACGATTGAAATTTTAAGTATAAAAACGTTTTCCTAGATTTAATAACTGCATCAAACTTGCAATATGAAATGACTCGACTTTTCAAAGACTTCAGTTTTAGATTTGGTACCTCCTAAATTTTGGTGCCCTGGGCCTATTCCCCATTCTCCCACCCCTTATGCTGACCCTGCATTGGAGGGCTTTTTGGCTCTTATATATTAATATACCACAATTGGCATATGGCTTAAAAGGGCTAATCCCAAAGGGCTAATCAGAAAAGGGTTTCCGTTTCTGGTCATGCTCCGGGAAAGACTCAAACTTTAATCTTCCTAGTCAAAAAAGGACGGACGGGGGAACCCATATTGGATGAAACATGGTTGGGGGGAGGGGGGGGGGCGGGGAATATCTAAGGAAAAAACATTTTCTTGCAGGTCATAGTTACGTGTGGAAAGCATGTCTCATAAAAAGGGGCGGGGGGCATTGTAACTCAGTAACAACGTAATGAATGATAACAAGTGCAAAAGGCTGTCCAGTTCAACACACTTTTTCTCGAGGAAGTTTTCGTCGAGGTAGCAACGCTTAATAAACATTAAGGAAAATAACGACCATAAGACACAGGGTGGGGCGCAATCCAGAGAGGATTTGCGAGTCTATCAGCGTAATTTATGATAAAGGAAGAAATTGGCAGGTCAAGAGTAGCTCCTGGAGAGGACTAGTAAAATAGCTGATTGTTTTGCGAGTCGTCAACTTGCTTGTCCTCACTGAATAGCAACCAGTCACCTAGCATAGGCATCAATTAAGCATGTTCGGTTAATGAACTTAAGCTGGCATTGTGTTCCAAATGGCGGAAACTGAATGCACCATGGCTAGCATTAACGAATTTGTGCATTAATTCATGAAGAAAGCAGCAAGAATTTTACTTCCAACTAGCCAAACTTTGGTGCAACTTTTATTATGTTGATTTTTAATGTACTCAATTTTTTTACAGTGTACTATACAGCATCTGTTGCTGTAACTGATGGTTCTTCTTTGTTACAGTTAATATCAACGTTTCTCTAGAAAAAAAGCTTCGAGGAGCACGCCATCTGCTCTCATATGGATAAATGAAGGTATTAATTCAGTTAAACAAACAGAGAATATTATCACATCATTTTCAGTCCTTGACGCTCCCACGTTTTGTCCTGGTCCTGATATTAGGTGTGAGAGTTAGCGCAGGTGCTTTGCTTCGTAGAGCAACAGCCAACAGAACGAAGGGGCCTCCTATTTTTTTCACCTCGAGCTTTGGCAAGGGATTTTTGCGGCTAACAGGATTGGGGGCCTGCCCGGTAGCCTGTGTGTCGGGGTGCTAATTCGGTAAGTGACATCTGGATCACCCCCTCAATGGAGGAAGCGATTGAACCTGGCGTAAAAAGGATAAGGATCAAGTGAGCAATCCAATTGACCAGACCCCATGTGCAGCCAGGGAGACCAGTATCATTAACGGTGCATAAAAAAGCATGATTTTGTTCGTAGAATATTGCTGGAAAAAGTACACATTAGAACGAGGCATTCGTAAATGTAATTCATATTCACAAGGAAGGGGAGAACGATTCTGAGAGAGTAGTTTGTCAAGAACAGTTTTTAAAAAGAACAAAGGCTGAATTTAGTGACTTCAAGTTGTCAAAAAGAATAATGGAGACTGGTTAAAAAACAAGCGACAGTTTATATTGAAGTAATCGCTAAATAACATCTAGTATTTCATTTAAGCGATGTTCGAATGTTTACAGATATCAATGTTCAAACGTTATCATTAACGTTAGCATTTTCAAATTATAATTTTCATCCTTAACGTCAATACCTCGCAGTTACTATTATCGGTCACGTTTTTTTTTTTTTTTTGCAGCATTTACTGTCAGCATCTTGTAAATGAATCACATTCGTAAGAATGTTCTCTCATGTGGTACAAATCATTGAATATGGACAAAATATTTTTTTTCAATACAAATATGTTTATTGAAACGTATGGGTTCAGACGCTACAAACATTTTTGCTAAATTTATCAATTTGCGTTGTTCCGAGAACCGAAAATAAAGTACCCATAGCTTACAACTTCAAAACAAAGAAATTGCGTAAACTTTGACTTTACTTTATAAAAAAAAAAGGATATGTGTACTTATTTGAAAGTTCCTATGGTAATCAGCGTATATTCTAATCATACACGTTGATCCGAGAACCAAAAATAATGTCCTCTAACTTCAAACCAAGAAAAAAAAAACTTACTTATTTTAAAAGTTCCCACTGTAGTAAGCGTATAGCACAGTAACTTTATCACAAAAGTTTAAAAAATATTTATTAGCGTCAACACCATCTATACCGCAATTTGCAGTTACACTGTAAACGCTATGTTCAACCGTTTCTGAAACAGTAAGAACTTAAATAACAAATTATGAGATCAGTTGAGTGTCCGAAATTACGTATATACTTATTTGCCAGTTAACTTCATACATTAAATATTTAATCAATAAATATCGATTGTAACAGTTGGTGTATCTGAGTTCCAGATCATTTTTGTCTTCGTTTCTTTATTTCAATTTTATTTATTTACCTGTGGCTTATTCGCATACGACACTTGAAACTCACTAATTATATTGTTGCATGCCTTCGTAAAAATAATAATAAATAATAATAATAATAATAATAATGAAATGAATAAAAAAAAGTACAAACATCAAAGTGTTTTTTCCCTTCTTTTGAAATTCAGTTTACTTTTTCCTATTTGTGACATAAAGGAAAACATTCAAATTCCCTTTAAAAATCTATAAAAAGGAACAAATTGCATTGATCGTACGTTTTGTTGGTGAATGTGTGCTTTCAAATTGAATACATATCTCAATCAATCGTGAAAACGCAAGTTTGCTGAAAATAATACCTTTTTTGTTGCATAAATTCACTGCTTCAGTTAATTCTGAAGTTTCTTAAAGAATACTTATTATTATGACGTTTTAATTCCGAAAGGAAAGCTGATGAATTCAACAATGCTTTTTCTACAGCTGAACTTACTTGTAGTCAGTCTCTTCGAGATATCGTTGAATCGGTGTAATATATTTATCAATTCTCTCTCCCTGCAGAAACCAAAGTCAACAATCCCAAATTTTGAGAATGTCCAGTAACCACTGGTCGATATTTCTGCAGCGAACTGCTTGGACGCGAAGGGTTTCGAATTTTGAATTAAAGCCACCAGTCCAGAGGAATTCTAAATTTCTGTTATTATTATTTATCTCCGCGTTTTAATCGAATGCACGACCCAAATTATTTCCGAGCGCCCGCCGCTTCTGTCGCTCGTAAAGTGGTTTGAAATATGGATTGATCAATTCAATAATTAACCACAAATTATTAGGACGGAAGGACTTATTAAAGCTTCACAATCCCGAGAACGAAACCGCGTCTCCTGCCTCCCAATCCTATTTTCCTGACTTTTCGCGATATAACGCGCGCGATAATAACACGAAGAAGGGTAGGGGAGGGGTGCGTCCAAACGATGCCCCAGTTCCTCATTTAACCGCCAGGCTGTTGATTAGATTTCAAATTTTATGCACGCGCTAGGAACCGCGAAATTGCCGACCCCCCACAAAATTAATCCCGGACTCGACCGGCATAATTTAATTGTCGCCGCCGCAAACTGGTTTTGCGGGGGAGGCTGGGTCTCGTGGGGCCGCCCCTGATGAGGCCCCCCTCACCAGCTGAAAGATTTTATTCCGTGACATGGTTTGGCAAATTCGCACCCGAATGTGGTAAAGCGTAAACGGCCGAGTGTCGGAGTGTTGTTTGTGGGGGGTGACGAAGCTCTACCCCCTGTGATGAGAACATTTTTATTTTCGATTATTAGAAGTGGATTTTATTTTCGTGTTGACTTATCTCGCTTTTTTTCCCCCTCTCTCTCTCTCACTCCCTTTACGGGTAATTTCGCTTTCGGTTTCATTACGAGGTAGATAAGGGTTTGATTTTTCTTTCGACTTCATAATTTTTATTGGATGATATATTTAGTTTTGTTCCAATTTAGAATTTTTTAGAGTGTTGCATCAGCATTCCGGAAAAATAAGTTCTGCTGATTGTGATTTAAAAAAAATATTGAGCTGACTAAATTGAATTATTTTAAGAAAAAATAAACTAAATGCATACACTACAGATAGGAGTTTTTTTCAGCTAAACCAACTAATATTTATTTGAAGATTTTAAATGGCGGCGGGTATTTAAATTTATTATTTGGAGAAGGAATTTCTGATAGGTATGTTTCATCCACATGTAATAAGAGAATTAAAATACATTTTCAATGTTATTTTATTACTGAAATAATAAAACGAAACGTATTGTTTGTTTACACTAAATTTTCTGTTACGTTGCTTTAGGTTAATGTATGTAATCCTCACCTAACGTCTTGGGTTGATTGGTGTCGTGTCCAACAAGAAACCAAATGAATCCGTGTGGTTTGGTGACTGTTTTTGCCTGGTGTACTATATTTTCTGTGTTTAGATCGCCATCGAATATCGATGGGTATGCTTCGATGTTCTGGAGATATACCAGTACTACTAAACTGTTGAAAATATGACTTTGAGAAAGTATTTCACTAGGACAATTTCTACATTTTGAACATGTTCTGGTATTGTCTGCATTTATTTTCATGCCGGGATAAAGTGGCCTGTTCTCAATCTAGTAATTGTCTTTGTGTTTTCTCTGTCGACATCTATCTCGCATATCTGACGCAGGTAATCTATGACACTAGATTTCACCAGATGAAAATGTTTTATTTTTCTTTGTTAATATACATTCGAATTTTTAATGACGAAACTGAGCTACTATATGATGATTCCTTACGTTTAGTATAGGATAAAGGCCTATAAGGCCCATTTTGAGTTCAAAAGAACTGTGCTTTGTAAAATACAGCTGTGCGAAGAGTAATAAACCTGAGAGCAAGGGTAATTTTAATAGTTGTCAACCAAGTTGCTTTCACGATTCAACTAACTTGTGAAAGAGAAATTTAGGGTGCAACGGTTAAATAAATAAAATTTAAAACCTAACATTTAAAGACAATTTTACTGTGAAACAAAATTTCTTTTTAAGTTTTAATCAAAAGAGCTAGATCTCTACGTAGTTACATCGTTCAGCAGGTTCGATTTGATTGTGATTTTGGTGTAAAATAATCAAGTTCAGGCATGGATTGTTACCGTTAATCTCGGAAAATTATGTCATTGTCATTTAATTTTGTAAAATGATCTTTGAAAGTGAAAATTTCTGCTGCTGTGTGGTCGCTTTTTTTCCTAACCACTCTTCAATCAAAGCTTAATGCATCCAATCGAACGAAATTTCTCTGCACTAGAAGAATAAATAATTGTTCTAATTATAGAATTGAACGCAGTTTTACAAACAGTTGATTATAATTCAGAACACCGAACAGAGATATTGTTTCTACAATGAGAAGCTAAGAGAGGGATGATTTGGGGTCAAACTTCTTCCAGTCCAGAATTGGAATGAATTTTTCGTTCGAAACGATTTTTATTGATCCTATTTCATCTCCTGAATGGACCGATTATATCCGCTATTCTGTCTTTTCCGCTCAGCAAGACTTAAAGAATGGAAAATAAAACAAAAGTGGGAGGGGGCGTTCGGAATCTGTTTCAAAATTCCATTCCCGTTTCTTGAAAGACGGGAGAGTGTTCCTTCCGGAGAGGTGGGAGGCGGGAGAGGGATCTTTTGGGACCAGTGCGTAAAAAATCGAGAAGGAAATAGCGAAAAGTGGAGGGATCACATTGGCAGTTTTTATTTCTTCTGTTTGCACTTTGAGAATTCTTTTCATGAGAAGACGTGCCTAGCGCTTTAAGAAATGTCGTCTTGCTCGTACCCTCTGGAGAGCATTCCGTTCTAAATTCCTCGTTCTGCAAGTGTTTTGAAGATTCTATAAATCAAGAAGATCAATCTCGTGACGGCGGGTAGCTTATAAGATTGCCCCTTCACTGTAGAACCTACCAATTTGTCTTCCTTCGTTGATAACACGAAGATTCTATACTAAAGTACCAATTTGAACCCAAAACCATCTTTAATTATTTAACCACTTAACCACCAGTCATATGAACTCTGCACGTTTGTCAAAGTAATGCAGCACTTTGACTCATATTTTTCCAATCACAGTTTACAGATTTCCATCTCTTTTCTTCTATTTGAAGTATTTCTTATAAAAGTATGGAGCATCTCGCACTTTTTGTTCATTTCATATCACTTCAGAACAGAGAAAGCTCCTTCATATTTTTCAGCTGCTTTGTTGACTGGTTGTTGTGTTTTACGACACGCATTTTTTAAACTGCTTGGCAGTGGCGTAGCTAAGTGGGGGAGGGGGGGGGGAGTCCCGCCCCGGATGCCACCCGTTCAGGGGTTATACCCAGAAACAACGAAAAAAAAAAAAAGAATCCTTCAAAACTCCATTGAACAAAGCAAATACTTCAAATTGGATTATTTTTTCTATTAATTTATTTCTATTCTCAATTTGGAAAAGTGTTTCCTTTAAAAAATATATTCAACTTGTTTCTTAATTGCTAAACACTTGTTATTGCCGTCAACAAATACCTTAAATATTATGACGCCGATGATAAGAATGGCATCCCCCCCCCCCCTTTTTTCTGCTTCAAAGTTGCAATGATTTTTTTAAATGTATTGCATCCCAATGCATAATTCGCGCTTAAATATTTTTTTGTTTAATCTTTTCCACGGGGTGACACCATCAATAACCGCCCCGGGTGTCACCCTTGCTAGCTACGCCACTGCTGCTTGGTAGATTTGACTCATTGGAGAGATTCCCGATTGGATTAACTTATTTTTAAACTGTTTTGCGGCTTTCAGTATATATATATTCCTGTTTAAAGAGCAATAATAAAGTACAGTTGTTCTTTAAACTTACTTAAAACACTGCTTGCAAAAATGGCACAGTAAACGTAGAATGTGAAAAGTAAGAAATATACGAAAATTTTCAGCTCAAATAAAAAGTTTGAATAGAAACGCGTTAAAAATAGTAATAAAAAGGGATATGCTCTTCTTTAAAGTTGATGAAAGTAATGATTTTAAGCGACAATTTGAAATAGTTTTACTATAGAATGCATTAAAAAATATGCATTCTGCTATAAGAGCTTATAAATGAAATAAATTTTCAATCAAATTGAATACAAAACAAGAAGTTCCGTCTAGAACTATACGAGCCTACTTTCCCGTATACACCCAACTTCAAATTTATAATATAGCTATCACTTTCTCTCTCTTTCATATTTAGCTTTAGTTCTTAATTACTTCAAATATACTTTTTTTCAACGGATAATACATATTCATTCACTCAGTCATTCATTCTTTCATTTATTCAGTCATTCATTTACTCATTCATGTAGTTATCACTCGTTTATTTATTTTTTCATTCATTCACTCATTTAATTACTTTATCATGTATTCACTCATTTATTCATTCATTCGTTCTTTCACTCATTCATTTATTCATTCATTAATTCTTTCACTCTTTCATCGATTCAATCATTCATTCTTTTACTCATTCATACATTCATTTATTTATTTATTGAGAAATGCCCTTAAAAATCCCGATCAAAAATTTCATAGGAAAACAGGCTTGTTCAGTTCTTGTTGAACTTCGTATCAGTACATGTTCTACAGCGTAATATCTTTCTGATAAAGTTTGTTGCGAGCCAATCCGTCGTTTAGATCAGGACTTGTATGGGATTGAAATTTCCCATATGCGCTAATGTTAATTTGGTACCTTTTCATTATCAAGGCGCAAATCTCGCCTAACAAAATTTTTGGCGACGGAACACACAAAAGGATAACAACGATGATATTCCGTTTGGCGTTAGTTGCATCATTATTGGCGACTTTATCGCCTGCGCCGGAATAATGGAAAAAGGAAGCAATTTTTTTTTTTTTTTTTGAACTGTTCAAAAATGTACAAAAACTGTTCAAATCAATATATCACGAAGAGAACTTCTTTCAATAAGCTTGCAATAGGAACTTGGGTCTTGTGCCCATAGTTTACATAATTTGCTTCAATTTTGTCCATAGGCGATAATGTTAAAATTTTTTGAACTGTTCAAAATTGAACAAAAAATTGTTCAAATCAAAAAGTAAAATATGGAAATGAGAGGTCCTCGCCGAGATCTTTCGAATGCAAAAAGAATTTTTCCAATCGGACAATTCGTTCAAAAGTTATTAGGGGGATCGACAGACCGACAGACAGACCGACAGACCGACAGACACACATTTTCCCCATCTCAAAACCCTACTTTCAAATTTTTTATTTTTCAATCTTTATTTAATTACTTCACTTTTTTTTGACTTTTCTTTATTTTTAACGATATTTTTACGATACATTAAGCCTTCTTTCATGCTTTATTTTTTTTTTTTTTACTTTTACGGGAAAGTAGGCTAAAAAGGGTAAGACTTTACGGAAATGTCTTATTCAGCTATAGAATGCTTTTTATGCATACATAAAAGTACGCTCGTCATTAGGTGGACAGTAAGGGGGAAATATTCCATTTCTAAAAGATAGGTTGCCATTTCTTTAAAAAGAAAAAAGTTCATTTTTTCTGTGACAGATAAATTGCAACATCCCGAATTTGCAGAATGAGAAAACCCCTACTCATCTGGTTATCACTCGCTATGCTAGTCGTTATATCAAGGGCCGCGCTGCTTCAACGTCGTTACATCGAATATGAAAGAACGTTATCTTAAACGGAAGTGAAAAGCAAAGTAACGTTATGACGCATTCAGTTGTTGTATCGCGAGTCGACTGTAGTATGTTCCGAATTTAAATAACAAGAAGTTCCGTCGATAACTATACGAGCCCACTTTCCCGTATACACCCAACTTCAAATTGATAATCTAACTATACTTCTCTCTTTTTTCCCATTTAGCTTTAGCTCCAATTTACTTCGAATACACTTTTTTCTGGAGTTAATACATATTTATTAGCCCATTCAGTTGTCCATTAAATTTATTCATTCAGTTGTCCATTCACTCATTCATTCAGTTGTCCATTCTCTCATTCATTCAATCGTTCATTCACTCATTCATTCATTCGGACATTTATTCATTCGTTCATTCATTCATTCATTCTTTCACTCATGCATTTATTCATTCTTTCATTCAGAAATATCCTTAAAAATCCACATCAGACTTTCGTGGGAAAATAGGCTGGTATAGTGATTTTTCTTATTTTTAACGATATTTTTACGATATATCATTAAGCCTTCTATATATCATATTTATTTTTCTCTTTTTTAAAACTTTTACGGGAAAGTGGGCTAAAAATGAGCTTGATTAATACACAAATAAAAGTTTTGCATAAAAATCTATCAAATTAGTAACGGTTCGGGAAAGTTCATCCCTTGGTCAGTTCGTCTGTGCTGAACCAACCAAGTAAGCTAGAAAACTAAAAAAGAGTAAATTAAGAAAATGAACATAATAATAGTTTGAAGAAAAGAATTCCTTAAGTACTTTTGCAAAACCTTTATGCGTGTATTATTCATGTTTGTTTTGCCTTTTATTTTATTTTTGCACATAGGTTTGCAACTTATCTCTTATATATCATTCGTATGCCTTGATCAGGAAGCTACGGCAGAGCGGAACATGAGAGATTTCGGGCTCGGCTACAAACTCGAACACTAAAATTTAAGTCTTACACTTATTCCATAAAAAGTAGGTACATTTCTACTCATCTAATTTCAAAAATAAAGCAATGCATAAAAAGTAGTCAACACGCAACCTTTATATATTGTGTCGTTAAATGAATAAAAAATATTAATGTTCGGTTGTCCTCTTAGCCTAGGTATTTTCAATTAGGACGATTTTCAGTCAATAATTAGAACCTTAAAAGTCAAAGTGAGGACAATGGTCAATTATGGGTAAGGCGAAATATATGAAACTTATTGTGTGTACACATTACTGTAAATAGTAAATTTTAAATTCGTTGTTTAATATTTATTCTCTCCTTCCACCCTTTCTCTCCCTCGCCCCCTCGCCCAAAAAAAGTCAAGATATCAGTAAAAACAGAAAAGAGGTTTTGCCCTTCCCCTAAAACTCTGAAGTTTCGAGACAATACCCGATTTACCCCTTGCGATAACAAAGCTCTGATCATACTTCCAAAATTTCCTTTTTTTCATAGAATCTATACTATTAATATATAATAATTGAAGCAGAAGACCTTATAAAAAAACAAACAAACTGGTCTCTGTACAGATGTATAATGAAAGAGGAAATAAAAACAATTCAAAAACTAGATAAAAGTTTTGATAACAGTAAAAATTTCAAAAGCTTTCAATTACCTTTGCATATGGTTCACAAAAGGGACGACCAGTAACAGGCCTTGGGACCATTTAAGCTGTTCCTGGTCAATTTACCAATCCCCTTTGAAGATCAAGAGTCCTTTAAAAACTTTTTACCCCATTGCAAGAACAGTTGCTTCCAATAAGTAATTTCAAATTCCTAAAACCCTACCGAAGTAGTAATTTTCCTAATTTCAAGATTAGCCTGAGATATGAAATACTCAAAACAATGACCTCTGGTTCTACATTCTCTGGGAAAACGTAACCCATCAACATTTTACATTTTAATAAATTTGAATAACTGCATCATGTCCCCTCTAACTTTCCTTTGCTTGACACTATACATATTAAGCATTTTAAGTCATAATCTAATTTTGTGAGAGACCTTTTTTCCAACTTAGTTGCCCGCCTTTGAACCTTTTCTAATAAGGCAATGTTCTTCTTTAGACATGATCAGCATACTCACATGAGCTCTTACCAAATTTCTTATATCAGTTGATAAACTCAAGCTCTATTTGATTTATTGCATGCTATGCTACACTGCTGGATATACTTGAAGTTGTGGCTAATTAATACCCACAGATCATCAACGGTATGTATAATATATATGCCTATCAGAAGTATAAATTGTTACAGAAATGAAAAAGTCCTTCAGTAAAATATAGTAACCAAAAAAGGAGCGCTCTTCTCAATTTACTGAGAAACTTTCCTTTCGGAGTCCTATTCGCAAGCTAAGAAAATCGAGTTAAGATCGCTTCCCAAAAAAATCTCCCGCTATATCCGATTAGGATAGTGGGAGGTTCAAGCTTCGCAAAGGTGTTCCATCGGGACATTCGAAATTCGGAGAGGGCATTCGACATCTCTTCCCCTACACACAGTCTCTCGAGTATCAGCTTCGGCAACGAGGCGTGAAATTTGGGAAGGCCATTTCCTTGACCAAAATAGAATGCAGGTTTATGAGTTTGATTTTTTCTTACACATGTTGCCCATCCTTAAACTTAATGGTTTTTAAAACATGATGTTTTTGAAGTATAACGTTCATTGCCGTTGTAGTTTAAGTAATGTCAGTTTAGATTTTAAACTGAAAAATGCTCATTTATTTTCTTCTTATTTCATAAAATTGACTGTTATGATGGACCTGAAAGAGGACTTTAGAATTGGAACTGGACTGCTTTAGTATGAAGTGTTTGAGAAAGGAAAAAAAAAAGAAGAGATTATATTACATTTTTCGTCCTTGTACCAAGTACAGGAACCATTGCAATCGCGAAAATTTTCGCACTCAAATTTCAGCCTAAATTTGCATTTCAATTACAAGTTAATTGGTTTTGAACAGTATTTTCACAATGTCCGTATGTATGTACATACGCACGTCCGTATGGACCACTGAAATATCGATTTTGAACATCCCCGAGTCCGTTTTGACGAGTTTTGTGATGCCGGCTGTACATTCGTATGTGCGCATGTAAGTATGTGGCATAACTCAAAAACGTTTAGTCATAGCAGTTTGAAATTTCGTGTGTAAGACCTGTACAAGGCTTGTGCACCTCGTGCTTCAAAAGGGGTGTTTTATGCGATTTTGTGTCAATTGCAGGCAAATTTCTTGTCGTTTTTTATACCAAGATATTTACTAAAAGTCATTACTCAAACCAACTCCATAGTTAAGTATATTGGCGCCAATCTGGCAAGAACTTGCGAATATTAGGCCAAATTTGATGACATCTCGCCAAAATCGTGAAGCCAAACTGCCTCACCGTTTTAAGGAATGCTTACGCTGTATTGTTTTTCCGTTTGCAGAGTCCGTTCACATACTGCTGTGCTTTATTTTAAGATTTCTCACGCCAATAAAAACAACTTCTTTTAATCCTGAAAATGCCATTCTCTATATTTACTACACTATATACGTGTAGGGAAATAAAAGTAAACTAAAAATTTATTTAAAATATAATAAAACTATTAAATATTACTTTTAACGTGCGTATGCGATACAGACACATTTTTTTAGTTCTAAAATATGTATATTATATTTAGTGTAGTACAAGGAAGTCATGTAGGGCACACATCAGCTGGTTTATATGAAAATGTATTCACAGCACACCTTGCAGAAATATTTCAAGCACGTATTTCTGAGTTGCAGGTATCAATAAGCTTGATCAATACATAAAGCTGTGAGCTTCGAAATATAAGAAATTTGAGGATTTTGTCTGAAATTTCTTCGCAGAAACTAATTATCATGTGTTTTGGGTTCTATAACCCTTTGTAATGCCTTACGTATTTGTGTCCAAATTAATTTTCATATGTATATGTTTTTATAACAGACTAGTTTTCTTTCTTAATATATATACTCGATTAATTTGAAGTTATTAATGTTTGAATATAAGGAAGAAGTTATATATGTTTGAATATATGCAAAGTATGAGCTTTGCAGTGTTTTTGTCACAGTGCAATATATAAACGCTTCGCCCTTTCAAGTGAACCGAATTTAAGGCATTTATTAAATTTCAGATCAGGCAGGGGTGTGTCACATATCCATCGCAGATAGATTTAAAAATAATAATAATAATAATAATAATAATAATAATAATAATAATAATAATAATAATAATAATAATAATAATAATAATAATAATAATAATAATGATAATATTGATGATGAATGATGATGATGATGATGAGAATGATACTAATAATAATAATCTTTTAATTTGACCTTTTGTAAGAACATTTTCAGTTATTTTCAAAAAGAAAAAAATAGAAAGAAAAAAAAAAACCAAATCGGTTCAATATTTTAAAAATGTATTCATTTCAAATTGAGTGTTTTGCTGATATTTTGAGCATAGTCAACTTTGTGCTTAATTTTTAAAAGCTGTAACTAAAATTTAAAAAAATTAAAAATTAAATGAACCCCTCCCCCTCAAATGTTTACTACCAAAAAGAAATACTTAATTGTAAAAAAAAAGGTGTAGTTGGGATTCTTTTGTTAATTTCATATGTTTTATCCTTCAAGAATGTTTATGAGAAAAATTTTTAAAGATTAAATTCAAAGTGGCGAAAATTCGAATTCGTACTTGGCCTCTTTCTCCTGACATGAGAGATGCATTCCGCATAATTGAGTAGTCCATCTGTCTGATTTGTGCTTGAGCATAAATTTTACCTTCTGTGCTCCCGAGAGAAGTTGGTAACCAGTTAAATGTCACGAAATGGGCATATGGTGGCAAAGCGCGTCGAATGGAACCCCATTAGGGTGAAAACAAAAGAGCAGAGTTCAAGTTACGGAACTGTGTGTATTTGTATTTTGTTATGAAACATTATCTGTATTGCTTTGGTTCTTCATGTTTTTTGGCGGTAACAGCCTTTCCTTCTTCTGAAGTAGTAAGAAGAAACTGAACTTTGAAGAATAGCTACACTAAAAGTTTTGCGGTTAGCTGCCACTGCTTTTGATGTTACTGAACACGATTTTTTGGTGTTCAGTTGGTAGGCAATTGAACATTTTTCATTTTTGATACGTTTCAAATTTTTTATATCTTTGTCTAAAAAAATATAGATAGTGTAATGTTTTTTAGCACATGAACTTTGCTAATTGAGTTACGTATAGAAACGTCGTTACAATTGCTCATTTTTATGAAAATAGGACAAATGAGAAATCGTAATGAACTTTTGATACGTAGATGAGTAAACGAACGCTAAAACAACACTCTGCTGTCTATACATTTTTAGACAGACAGTTAAAAGAATTTAAAATACATCAAAATTGATTTTCAACGTGACACCACACTGTTAGAAATTTCATCATGAAATTACGATTAAATAGCCTGAAGCAGTCTGTCTATCTAATTCACCGTTAAATTTACGGTTTAGAACATTTTTCTATCTTTACGGGACCTAAACCATTTTCAATCAGCTTGGTTAAGAAGCCGTAAATACAAAAGCTTACGGTTTTATAACCATTTAAAAATGGTTTCAAAACTAAATTTGTACGGTTTTTGAACAACTTCGAGGCGTATAAACCGTAAACGAAGCGTGCGGGAATGGAATATCGGGTGTATGGTATACCAACCTTGCGCTCTAGTCATTCGGCCATCTACACCACTCAAAGGGGCCGTTTATTCATCAATATATCTTCTTTTCCAACAGGCAAACTGCATTAAAATTCAGATGTCAGTTTTTGATTGGATCCAAAAGCATTTTTGGTCTAAATTTACTGTATGTTGAAGAAAATCATTTTATTAGCTTCAAACAAGCTTTAGCAGCTCAAATTATGGGTTCGCTCATTCACAAACAGTTCGGGAATCCGATGTCTCCAATTTTTTATTTACGTGTGTATGTGTTTCTATTTAGTAACCACTGCTTAAGTCACTTTTTTGTTCTTCTTTTTTATATACACATTCAGATTTGAACTGATAAATCTTTATTCATATTTTAACAATAACGTACGACCGGTAAGGTTTCACAACTAAGATGGACGCCCGATTCTTATTGACTACGAGATCTAGCGGGGCTTGTAAATTACGGTTAGTTAAACGTTCTTTAGGATAAACAGAGAATAAACGATTTTTTTCGCAATCAGCGGTTTGAGTGCCATCTTTTTAATGATTATTCAACTGTTGTAATTAAATATGGTAAAATAACAATCAAATAAATTGTCATATTACTATTAAGGACATTTCTAACAGTTGCCACCAAAAATGGTGGCAACTAAACGCCAAATTTTTAGTGCATTTAATAAAATTACTACTCTGGTAAATAAGTAATTAGTAAATCTATCTGGCCTTAGTCAAATTTTTGCTGCTTATATTTTTTACTTTTTGGTCTCAATACACGTTTTTTTTTTTAATTTTAAGAATCATTTAATTTTTGTCGTGAATGATTTTAACAAGTTTTCAATACTAAAGAATATTAATCAAATATATCCTTGAAATGCTAACAATCATAAGTAAATACTGAGATAAATATTAGTTTTGAACTGATGAGCATAATAATAAATAAAGAGGAAAAGACCACGGGAATTCAAAACTTTAGTAATTTATCAATTTTAGTTAAGCAATTCCAGGGCTCCCTAGATGATTGTTCAATTGAAAAATATGAATTACACTGCTTCAAATTATATTGTTACTACATAGTGAGGACGAATGCACATGCCTCCCACGGTCTAACTTAAGTTTGAGAAATTCAAATTATATTTTTTCCTTCAAATTGATGTTTCAGTTTTTTTTTTTTTTTTTTGTGTACCGTTGTATTTTTATGTCAATAAGCATTTTTGGACAACTCAAGATGTCCAATTTAAATGTCCAGCTTTTTCAATTGAAATTTATTATGTCTGAGATTAATTCCGAAATCTCGATAAAGTGTTTTCCAAATAAATATATTTTTAGTGCAAAATAATAATCGAGCACCTGATGAAAATATAATGTTTCCTATTAATGAAAAGTTGTTGTCCAATTATCACTTTCATATCAAAATAATTGAAAATTATTTTTATCTTCCTTTTGTTAGGATATTCCATTGAACAATACGCGCTAAATACCTTTTCAAAAAGTCGGCTGCTGCTTTATCCTCAGGAGGTTCGCTTTTTCTCCTCCAAAGCTGTATTTAAATTTGTTGCAAATGAAATTGCATTGCGATGCTCTTCGTGATTAATTAAACAGTTTATCAATGCTGAATTATTTTCGCTTTTGTAGCAGATATCCTGTGTTTAATGTTTTTTTAAACAAAGTTAGCTGCCTTTATTTATTTAAATCGTATCACACAAAATAATTTCTAGAACCGTGCTGATAAAAACATTTAAAAATTTTCATGTTATTTCATTTGACTAGCGGCACCCGCACAGCCATGTCTGTGTTAAAAAGTGAAAAGACCAATTGGTTTTCCATTATATTACACTAGTAACTTTTTTATATGTATATAACGTTATTTATTAACATGTATAGCATTCCACAGAATTATAAATTAGCCGCCCAGGGCAATCAACCGGCGATCCTACACATTTAAGAAACTTCAAGATTTGTGTCAAAAACACACATATTAAAAAAATAAAATAAAACAATTAAAGAAAGAAAAAGAAACTGTAACAAAAATGTTTAAAAATGTTACGTTATGGCTTGTTTAGCTCAAGTACCCTCGCAAAGGCATTGGAATAGTTTAATGCATATTAAGTACAGCCAAATTGATACATTTTTATCTGTTGTTCATTACTAGTGAGATAATGAGCAGAAATACGAAATTTTGTTGTTTGCAAAAAACTAACAGCAGCATTCAAAACTTTGAAAGAGGAATAAAAACCTCCATCCAAGCTCAAATAGTCAAATGACACATTTCTTAAAAAGAACCCCTGTAGTGTAAGGAGAACGGTCCCGAAAAAATGCCTGACAATGCAAAAAAGAAGAGTAAATAAACAGGGGAACAACGACTCAATATTGGAGGAACTTTGGTCGAGTGTTTGCTTCCCTTGCTCCTTTCTTTTCTGCATTGAAAAAGGATTCCCTCGTAATTCCGTAACAAGTGTCTGCTTTCGGTATTATATTTTTGCGTTTAATTAAATTTCTTCGCTTCTAATGACGTTACTGAGGTTATATATATCTTAGAGAAAGGATAACGGGTAGGTATCTGATATGATGTAATTGATGTCCACGTGGGGAGATACAGTAAAGATATATGATCCTACTGCCTACTGATCACATGTCGTTATTGTCTAGTAAAGTGGTTCCCAAAGTTTACTGGGCTCCGACCCATCTAACAAAAATTTCGAATCTTGGAACTCATCTCTTAGCCGTCTTAGAGAGTAGAGGGCATAAATATTGGTAATGCTCAGATCTCCTAGTGGCAAGTTGTGGAACTAGTTAATGCTCCTTATTTGTTCCAATTGAAATCAAAAAAACAATTTTTTTTTGTGTTGGCAACATGAATAACTGTTGAAATAAGAAACACAACTTAAATATTTTTTGTTATTACTTAAATGCCTACACCTTCAAGGTTTTTTTTTAAAGTTATTAGAATGGGAAGGATGTATTTGTTTCTTATTTTTCTTCATTAAAGTTTTAGCATCAACTTCAACTTCAGTTACTTTTATTCGCAGACTTCCTATTTTTTTTAGTTCATGTGTACAGTGGCGAGGGCCCACTCAGTATTAGCTCGCGACTCACCAGTGGGTCGCGACCCATAGTTTGGGAAATACTGGTCTAGTATATAGATATATTATATTGTAACTGCATAAATATCACCTACTGTTGGCTGATGTGTCTCGTTGAGCCGATTTTCTACTCACTCAGTCATGATGTTGCATTTTTATTGTCACGAAATGTAATAAATGTATACGACAAAATTATATCGCTTAACATTTATTGTAGAAGGAGAAAGCAACGCTCCATTGAAGTGTTTAAAATATTTTTGGGTCCTAAAGAAAACACTTTGCACAGCTACAGATTGCAATAAAGGAAAAGTCTTTCTATCTTACGTGGTGAATTACACAGCAAATTCTAATACAAAAGGGCTTCTGTTCAAAAATCGAGTTCATTGTGGAGTGCATCGACTTCAATTACGTGTTTTCGCTGAAGGCTTTTCTTAATGAATCTTCGAAAGTTCCCCATCCTCCAACCTGCTGCTGTTCGAGGGGTTCAGGTAATGCAGAAAATCTTCGACTTCGATTTCCTAAATCGTTCTTGGTTGCAAATTGGAACACACCACGTTTTCTCATTTTAACATGAGCTTTTACTTTATTTGTTCTGATGTGATTGAGAATTCGTACTTTCAGCTGTGTGTTAAGAGGTTATTTGAAGGCTTTTTAATCTTTTCGCATTGGCCCTTAATAACTTCATATATATGGAGCTACAGGCAGTAATAGTTTAAATTTACGACGGAAATAGATGCATACTGTTTTCGGTTCTTATAAGTTGATTGGGAAATATTTCTTGTTTCGAAATGATCTGCTGTTTATACATATATATATATATATATATAATATATATATATAATATACATATATATACTAGCTGATACCCGCAGAATATCTGCGGGCTATGAGTTCAACAATCAAACTTCGCTGAAAATTTCTGTGAAAACAGTTTTCAAGTTCTACATTGTCTGCTACTACAATGAGGGCATTAAAAGAGTTTTCACGGAAGCGGGCAACATACAACTATCCGTGACTAAAAACAGTTATCGGTCGATAAACGCAATTTTTTTTTCAAAAGTCTGACCCTGCGATTGGTTTATATGAAAAGGATCGCCCGATGTAAGTAAACTAAGATGTTGCCACTCCAAAGAAACGGCAATTAGTTGATAAACACAAATTTCTTCAGAAGTCTGAGCCTGTTATTCGTTTACATATGAGAATGATCGCTCAATAATAAACAAAGTAAGGTGCTGGCACTACAAAGAATCGGAAACTAAAAATTGAGTCATGAATGGAAATACTTTTCAAGAAATAGAAATAAGTTTATAAAATTCCGTAAGCTACGTTAATAAATACAAATGTTACGTTACTTTTCTGTGCTAATCATGTAAATTTTTTTGATCATTGCATCAATTTTGGTAATCAAACCAGAATATTTTATTACGTATAAGGAAAAATATTCTTTTTCATTTATAATGTAAAATAAATTATAGGATCATTTATTTTGAGAACATCGAAAATTTGAAGAAATACGAGTATATTTCTTTTCCTTAAACAGTGATATGTAGTAGTGAAGTGACGATCACAGGCGTTTTTTGTGTGTTAACCAGCCGGGACGGGGGGAAGAACATCTGGTTTTAAACCATATTGGCAAATCTAATATAGGAATGTATATGTGTATGCGGACTTTTACGCCTCCGACTTCCCCCACACAGAGGAAAATTATGGCTGCAGTAGTGGTGATAATATAATCATGGTTTTATGCATGTATTTAAATAATATCTCACATTCAAAAAATCCGGAATGTGCGATTACTTATAGATTAGATCTTGAAAGCCGTTTCAGAAGAGGGTAAAATTTTTGAGCAGTAGCTTAAGATTCAACTGTGAACTGCGATACTTTAATGGAAAGGAAATAACTTGATTCACCTCGGCAGGTTTCTAGATTCACGTTGATGAGCAAAATCGTTCAGTTTCTCCTTTTATTGACGAGGAATGCAATCGATAATTCATTCTCAGGCAGTTGAAGAAACCTTCCACGGAATAGTAACTTAGCCTTTGTACGGCAAGTAAGACTCAGTTGATCTCCAAAGCAGAAGTTCTTACCATATCTTCTTTTAAGAAAAATTCGCAGAAATGTAATAAATGGGGGGAAAAAACGAGTAATCACCCCGCTCGAAGAGAAGCAAAGGATGAAACAAAACAAAAACGGGAGAAAAAGCGCCAAAGCAGCAAGTTAGCCGAAAACGGGAGCGATGTTGGAGGACTTCCCATTCTCCGGCAGTAATTTGTGAGAAAGTAAGAAAATCATGCACACGACAAGAAGAGCCTCCCCCCTTCATCGGCCGTTCGGAGGCACGTGATTAGAGCCTATTCCCTCCCCGATTGGTCGCCAAAGCTCACTCCCCCCCCCCCCTGTTCTTCTGGAGAGCCCCACGGTGAATGCCTATCCTCCTTCCTTGGAGAAAAGCCCCGGGGCGGAATCCGCTCCCGTATCGTGCAGAATGGATATATTGATCCGCCTGTTTTCCTCCAGGATTCTCCTTTCTCGGGGCTCTTCCTCCCAGCCAATCCCCGAGGCCTCCGCAATGTCTTTGCGAGACACTCTTAAAACAATGACATTTTTTAGTTGACCCTCGCTGGCGTCTCTCCTGTGGGCAGCCTGATGGATTGCATGATCCAAAGATTCGTCTACATTATTTCAAAAAGAGAGGATCCAAAATCCACATAAGTCTACATGGGGGATGTAAACTTATACTTTCCTCTAAAATGGAAAGATTCGAAATGCTTTTACACAGCATTCCTTAAAATGTACCCTATATTACTTTTTTGAAAAAAGAAATTTCATTATCACCCTTTTTTAAGATTGGTAATTAGTAATCGGCTTCTAGTACACTTTAGCTTCTTTAAAGCCTTGGAAACGAATTTGTAAAACCGTATTTTTCTGATGCAAATGCAATTGCAGCTGAATGTGTTCAAATCTGTTTTAAATTTCCTTAATTATTTGCACTTCGAAGTCGAATTCTCACTATATCTTTCGAAAAAAAAAGTACATAAATAAAGTAAAATTCAAACTGACAACCAGTGAACTTTGAGTTAACGACTCAAACATGTCTGAGCTCTGGAATCTCCTTTTGAGCATAAATAAATAAATAAAAAAAAGAAGAAAATTTCACTCTTTTTCGATGTTGCCGATTCTGGCAACATCGTGTACATTATCGTCGCCATCGTGACTTACAAAGTTTTCAAAAACCTGTTGAAATTTCAATAGTGGTAAGAAATTATTCCTTGCGAAATGTCACCGTTATATAAAATCACTAGCGATACCCGCACGACCATGCCCACGTTATAAAGTGAAAAGACCAGTCGGTTCGCAATTACATAATTATATACACTTACTTTTTCAAATATGTTTATATTATGTTATTCCATTAAGATGTATTCCACAGAATTGAAAATGAGCCACCCACGGCAATCAACCAACGACCTTACATATTTAAGCAACTTTACTTCTTGTGACAAAAACACACACGTAAAAATTTTTTAAAAAAGCAAAAAGAATCTATAAAAAACGCTAATACCTGTTCTGTTTGTTTAGTTCAATGGTTCTACATTTTTCTCTTTGCGAGCCCCTGATTAAACCCCAAAGAAAATGGCAAACTCCTTCGTCACTGGTAAGGAGAAAAAATAAATCTACCGCAATTATTTTCTATGTTGCACAATAGTTCATAAGAAGAATGAAAATATGACTGCGAAACATCGAGGCATAAATGAAATCTAGAACAATAGCTATAAGAAACAAAATCTTACTTTTCTTAACTTGTACTAATGTTTTATTAGTAGTTCTTGCTCTATTTGAATTATAATAGGGCAGCAAACTTAAGCATTCACAAAAACTATTTTTAGAAGTGTTTTTCTCGATAAGGGGGAAAAGTTATGAAATGGTATGAGAAATATACGTAAAAAATTTTGAATTAGTCAATTGAGTCAATCTTTTCTGCTCCATTTTTTGTTTGAACTATACAAAATTCGCCCACATTTATGGAAATCAACAGAAATATTAAAATTTACATATTTTCAAGCTTCTCATAGCGTTAGCGCTGATAAGTTGAAAGTATGATAAATGCGAATAGAAAATTCGAAATTAATCAATCCTGCGGTTCCATTTTGCCGTTTACATACAAAAATTCAGCCGAAAATAATGTAAAATTTTATTTTAGTAAATTTTCATATATATTTCACTCTTTCTTCGTGTTAATGCGAAAAAAGTGAAAAATGATAGGAGAAACATGCGTTCAAAATTTAAAATAAATCAAGAAATATCTTTTTCCTCACTTTGAGATCAAAATTTTCGAAATCAGACAAAAGTAGAAATAATTCGAAATCAGGCAAAAGTAGAATAATGCATTTAAAATTTCGTAAATATGCTTAATATCTGAGTTCACAACTTTTCTGCATAATCTGAAAACAATTTGTAAAAATCTTTTTTTTTAATACTTCGTCCATATGTATGTTTATTTATTATTTGGTTAGTTGTTCTACGTCAGCAATTAAAAATTCCGCCATTACAATATTATTTTCGCGAAGCCCCTTCTTACTCTACGCGAACCCCTGGGGTTAGCGAACTATCGATTGAGAAACACTGGTTTAGTTCAAGCACCCACGCAAAGAGCACGATAATAAGGCATTAGAATAGTTTCAGTTCATGCATTTTAAGTATACTTAGTATTACTTAAATATTTTTATCTATTATTCATTGACAGTAGATCAGAAAGACGAAGTTTTGTTGCTTGCAGAAACTAACAGCAGCATGGAGGAAAAAGGCTTTCATCCGAGTTCAAATAGTCAAACGACATTTATGTGCTAATTCAATGGGAAAAAACAAAAAAAATAAATAGTAATAATAATTTGGAATAACAAATCATTATCAAGGTAATATTTCCTTAAAAATCCCAGCAGAACAGTCCCGTAAAAATACCTGTCAAAATAAGAAAATCAAAATAAAGTCACCTGTGAGCCGCAGGAAATAAATTTTAAATCGTTTAGAAAGAAAGAAGACTCAAAAGCCCAAAATAGAAAAAGCTAAATTAAAAATCGGCTGCGCATCAAGATGCTAAAAACATTGTGAGCAGAGTTTTATTTATGAAACATACATGTGACCAAATGGCAATAATTCAAATGAAACAAAGCAAGCGCTTTATCAATCGTCTGTGTAAAATAAAATTTAAGTTAATTACCATGAAAAAAATAATCAAGAATTAAAGTGAGTTTACAGCTTACATTAATAATTAAGTTCGAAGTTAGTAAATTCAATAAAAAAGAAGTAAATCTACCTAAGAAGTGATATAATTTTTCCCTTTTCGAAAATTTTCCATTTATATCCTTACAAAGGGAAAAGTATCAAAACTTCGCTCGTAAATTCAAAATATTCGCTATCATTTAAAAAGAATATTACAAATTTGGCAAAACAAATTTGTGAAGTCCCTTAAAAGTTTGTTATGAGATATTCATTTATAGGTATTAATTAAAGTATGTACATAAAAATATACTTTAATTTATTCAGTAGTTAAACTTTATATCAGCGTTGACTCTTTATTAACTACATATATAACATTATAATGACAAGAAAGTCTTTGTAACGAGATTTCCCTTTATATGCACCAATATGCATAATGTGTAATATACTTCCATTAATTGAGTGATTAGCCTCTACATCAGTACTGACTCATTTTTTGCTACATGTATAACATTTTTAGCCAGTCTTTGTTACGAGACTCCCCTTGACGTATACAAATATACATAACAATGTATAACATACTTCAATTAATTCAGTGGTTAGACATTACATCAGTACTGGCTCTTTATTTAGCTAAATGTATAAGAAAAACCCCCCAAAAAATTTACATTTCATTTATATTTTTGATTTTAAAGCTGCAGAAAATAAAAAGTGTTTGAACAGACATGAAATGCAGAATAATTTGATTTCGCGTCAGATGTTTTGAACGACTGAAGCGAATACTTAATATGATGAATATTTTCTCGATTCCAAAATTTGTTCTTTTTCAAGTAAGAATAATTAAGTAAAATAATATACAAGGAAAAAATGTTGTAGCCTATCTCGTACCGGAGCGGAAGCGAATCGGGCAGAGAGACTGAGATTAAAAAAACAAAATAATTAGAGTTCGATGAAAATTAATTTCTTACTGCCTTTCAGAAATTAAATAATTACTTTTTAAACACACCGCCAAAGTTTTTGGGAAATTATTAATCAGAACGAAGCATAAAATAAAGGCAGTTGAACAAAAAAGAAAACGCTATGTAAATCAAATTTCACTTCAAGCTTTTCCTTGAAACACATTGTAAACTTTGGAATAAAAAGTTGCAAAGTAATGATAAAAATTTTAATTTGTTGATAGTAATTGATTTTTATTGAGTTAGATTTTTGGCAAATGTAAACTAAAACCATGAGGTTATTATAAATGTATAAACATGTATTTTAATAGATTTTCTAATTTGGGACATGCATTTTTCGTTCGTTAATTTACATCTCAAAATCCAATTTAAATTTATTTACACTTAGTAAGAAAGCTGCTTCTGTTTTTATATTCGCGAATAACATGTTAGAAAATCCAAATTTTTTCCGGTGCACTGAATTAGTTTCTAATGATGATGAAAAGATTTCTGAAGGAGGTATTTATAAAAAAAATTCGACTTTTCCTTTCAATTTTAATGTCAGCAGAGATGGCTCAAGCGTCTTCGACAGTATTCAAAGGAAAAGGAACCAATGGAACAAAAAGTAGATTTAAAAATAAACATTTTAACTTGTATAATAAGTTAAAAACTCAAAAATAACGCAAAAGGGGTAGAAATAGCAGCAAGAATTGCAGGGACATGTTTCGGGGTTAAGCGAGCCCTTTATCAATGCGAAGGAAAAGAGTTCATGGCAGAAGCTTTTAAGCTTTTGTTGCCAAATGATTTGTTCTCCTCGGCAACTCATTTATCGGCGCCATCGTGTTGCATTAAGGTTAAGATTCATCACATGACACTTTTATTTTCTTCTTAACTTTTTAGCTGTCTCAATTTTAAGGCTGTTTGCCTGTTGGAAAAGAAGATTTATTGATAAATAAACGGCCGCTTTACGTGATGACGGTGGTCGAGTGGATAGAGATTAAGACTTGTACACCTCGCATTCGGGGTTCGAGTCCTGCAAGCTTCGTTTACGGTTTCTACGCCTCGAAGATTCTACGACTCAAAAACGGTGAAAATTTTGTTTTGAAACCGTTTTTAAATGGTTATAAAACCGTAAACTTTTGTATTTACGGCTTTTTAACCAAGTTAATTGGAAATGGTTAGGTCCCGTAAAGATAGAAAAATGTTCCAAACCGTAAATTTAACGGTGAATTAGATGGACAGACTGCTGCCGGTCATTTAACCGTAATTTCATGATGAAATTTCTAACAGTGTAAGTAAAAGGGGTGGGAGGGAATTAGCTGCCACTGGGGACGCGTAATGGATTCCGCCCTCAAGTCACATTTAGGAAGGTACCCATCTCATATAATAACTTTATTTAAAGAAACAGTTGAACCTTACTTTACATTTCTCAAGTAAATGCGAGTCAATCAATTCCTACGCCGTAGCTTTTTATTTTTTTTCAAAAGGAAAAAAACATATAGGAAAAGCATGGGGGAAAAACCTGTAAATTAAAATGTTCAAATAAAAATATTTAAATTTATTTACTAATTTTTGATTGTCAATTGATGAATAGTTTAACCTGACAATCAGTTTTAAAACTTAAGCCTGTTTATAGGAATACGTGTTTTGTAAAAAAAAAAAGTGTGTTAACATTAATGTTTGCAAACACAGAAAACTACATACTAAGCATTTTGCCTTCTTGAACAATATCTGAAATGTGCCAGTCCCAGATGTCTTGTAACGTACAGAAATATCTCTTGCCTTGATTTCTGTTTTCTCACTCTTTTTCAGTTATTCCATTTTTAATTCATCTGTTTCCATATAAAAAAAGGTTGCTTACACCGTGTTACATATTACCCTTATATTAAATTAATACTTTTTACCACTGAAAGTTGAATATGGTTAATATAAAAATGTCCACACCAGTACCACCACCACGCATTTATTTCCACACTAGCCCCATGGTGTCAATTATAACTTATCACGTAATGCTGGTAAATTTAAACTTTGCGAAATAAAAATGAGGATCAAAACACGTAGTGATTACCTTCATTTGCAACATACTATCACCTTTCGTTTGAAATTTTTAATCAAAATATTCAAAATTTGTAGCTTTAAAAAAATTATGAACTTAGTTTTACATCATAAAATACTTATTTTATGAATTCCCGAATGAACTATGCAATGAAATTTGATGAAACTTCACATGGAAGTGTATATTAGTGTTGCAAATCTGCAAAAAATTACTGAGAAACTTAAACTGAAAAATAACAGAATTACTGACTTTGTCCAAACTGACCCCGTGTCCTCTCAAGTCCCCTTATCCGCTACTTATATTTATTTCGTTATCTTTTAGCTCAATTGAGGTTGCAGTAAATCTATTGAGGGGCAGCACGTAATTTTTAATTTATTGTTTGCTGATTGAAATGTATTGATGTTGTGGTTAAAAAGATCACATAATGCGCATAACTTTTTATTAAAAAGCTTTAATTTTTTATATTTAAGTGTGTGTATTATTAATTATTTATATTTAGGTGTGTGTATTATTAAGCATTGATATTACTGTGTTAAATGAAAACTATAGTTTTCAATAAAATGCTATTCTTGCGTGATTTCTTACAATTGAAATGCTCAAGTTTCAGCTATAACTTCAACCATCTTTTTGAGCTATTTTTATAACTAAGATCAGGTAATTTAGATTTACTATTTATAATTTAGTTATTGCTTTGAAAGTTAGTTGCAAAGATTATTCTAATGTTTCTGTATGAACATTCCCTTTTCGAGCAAGAGACTGCTCGCCGAAAAGGTCTCCTCTGGGAGATGTGTTCGAAGCGGAAACTCCTTCCCGATATCGGCCCTCCCCTCTCCTTCAGCACGATGTGTCAAAAGGTTGGATCCATTCATAATAATCGTATCGTTAAATGGCACTTAGAAGAGAGACATTAAGGGATGCACCCCCTTTCAATCAAGAGGTTCGACGGAATGGGATCGCAGACGATCCTTGACAAATTCCATTTTGTTCCGCGCGCCCAGGGACTGCATCGAGCTCTGCTGTCACCCCTGATTTTCTAAAGGGACTGTTCTCAGATGAGATTATCAGGATGCCTTGTGGGCAATAGCTTCCGGCTGAAGGTTCCAGTTTGAAAAGCAATTAGGAGTTGAGTGATTATGACATGTGACAAGGTGAATGTCATGGCCAATTTTTAGGATAGCAGCAACAAATATAACTTTTACAGCAAATCTAAAGTGTGTCTTAATAAACTACAGAGAACCTGTGATTTATATAAATGGAAGTTAAAGCGAAGAGTTTCAATGAGGGTCCATTAAATATAAAGGAATTCCCCAAAGAGGATGTTCTTTAATGTAATTACCAAGTATTATGTTAGAATGGAGAAAAATGTTTCAAAATTATTCATCGAGTCTAGTTCAAAAAGTTAATTCGAGATTCATTTTGACAAATAAATTTGACATTTATTTTACATACTATTTCACGTACTTTAATATATCGTTGGATTCAGTTCTGGTGTTTTTTGATAAACCCTTTTCTTTTCTATTTTTTTGGGGGGGGGGGGGAGGGGTCGCATTTTTAAGAAATTCTTTTAGTCCAGACATTACATATCTCTTCTAAGCTTTTGGGTTTTGGTTAAACAATTACAAGAATTTTATTGATTACATATAATATACAAAAAGAGTTCAACTTTTTTACTGCACGAAATATTAAAATTTTTCATTTATTTCTTCTTTCCACAGAAATTTAACGGCGACACAGTTGATCTTACCAATACTCTCCGCACTAAATTGCTCTTTTCAAATATTTTAAAATTCTTTCTTTCCAGTTCGGCTCCTCAAACCAAACCAGAGGAAATGAAAGCCCCCTTCCATTTTGCCTTATTGGCTGGATATCATAAGCGGATTTTCTCGGAGAAAGATCCGTATCAACTAAAAGATTCGTTTTCATTCCGATAAATCAGCTTCCCAATAAAACGCAAAAGTCGCTCTCTTTTGGCCGCAATTGACTTGTTTACGCAAGCGATATGCGACGAAAATAGTCGATCTGAAACTCTGATCACACATTCTTTGCTTCTCTGAGTTGAACAGGACATTCAAGTTAGTCAATGTTTTGATGGAGATTTTATTTTCATATCATACTATTTAGTATGAGGCTAATAATTGGGATTTTTCCGTTAGTCAACTCTTTTAAACTTCGTGTGCTAATATAAAAGTTTTGCCTACAGATTTGATATAATTTGTATCAAGGTTATTGTTTGTGCTGAAAAGTCGGGTTTACTTTGCATTTAGATTAATATCCTCATTCTCCCATGCTATAATTGTCTTTTTATACTCATGCACAAAGTTCAAGTGTTTTAAAAACTATTAATGTGAATCTTGAATTGTTTGCAAGAAGAGAAATTTTGAATTTTTAGAGCTGTATGTGAATGTGATCAATGGAAATTTCATGTAAAAAATAAATACAAATATAATAGCAAAGTAACTTAAAAAGCAATAAAATTTTGATTATTAGGATGGTATGAATTGTTCTTTGAAAAATAGGAAGAAATATTGACGCAAGGATATTGCATGACAACTGTAAGTAATTCTGGAACCTCTTTTTACAAATAATTCTTATTATAATGAAGTTAGGTGACTATAATAAAATAATATTAATATAATGGATACTTTTTGAAGCGAAGTATTACTTACAAATGTATTATAAATTGGGCATATGAGCCGGAGGTTCTCTACTCAAAACAAAAGGCTATTTTTTTCTTTTTTAGCAAGATGGTGTGAATTTGCTAATTGTTTTAGCATGAGTTACCCTGTGCATATTTTATAAAAATAAATACTGTTTTCTGAAAAATATTTCATTTAATATTTTAGTTCATTCGTAGCATTCCTTGTAAGGCATGCTCTGTCTGTTAATTATTATGTGGACGAGAGAGAATACATAAGTTTGAACAATAAATTGAAAAGTTTGTATATTTTTATTGCGTAAATGATATGTATTTCAATAAAATAATAAGTTCCATGCCTCAAACATTTAAAATTCTTCACAGTAAGTATACCTTAAAAATATATTTGAAAATGACGGAAAGCAAAAAAAATTTGATGTTCAAAAGCACTTTTCGTTCTAAGGTGGTTTTTTTTCTAATCAGAATTCTGTCTTTGCGTATGTGGTCTCAGTTAAATGGCACGAAATTGAAACTCATACCTGAAAATTAGAATTTATGATTATAAATTTAAAGTTTTCACTCGTTATTTCATTTTTCAGCTACAGGTTCTACACTTTTCTAATTAGTCTCTTCATCTTTATAATTCCGTTCTTCTTCCTCTTATTTTCAAGTAGAAAAATCAGTAATTACTTAATAGAATTTCATAAATTTACGAATAAAAGCAACTGCGCTAAAGAATTACTTACTCACGAACTGAATACTTTAAGCCGTCATGGCATTTTTTGCCTTAAAATTGTACAATTTTCGCAATGGTATTAAGCAAAATTCACTTAAAACAATTTTGGTGAAATGATGTTAAGTCAGCTCAAAACAAGGAGTATTTTTATTTGATTAGTTTATGCTCCTTAGAATGTATTTTAGCCTCATATTAGAAAGTGTTTATTCATTATATTTTTTTCAAAGAAAGCTATTGCTTTTATAATACCATAAATTCCATTTTTCTGCACTTCAAACATTTTTTTAGTTACAATCATATCGAATCAATAAAGGTTTACTTAACTAGATAAAAAATTTGAAAACAATTTTGTAACACTAGATGAAAAAAAACTATTTTATATCTTCTTTGCTTCATCGGGAAAAAAAAGATACTTTGGAATGATTATTGGAATGATCAACAATGCTTGAGTAGTAAAAAGAGCTTTGTAATTTTGCTGATTCTGACACCAACCATTTTTCGTGGTGTACCAGGCGGAGAGCAAGCAATGAAAAGCAATATTATCAAACTAATTAATTACTTAATTCAATTAATGGCACAGCTAATGCAAAATATAACAATCTGGATGATCATGATGATGATTCTATGGTACTGTTCTAAAACAAAAACTTGAAAGATTTTCTTAAAATTGATTCTGTGTCACGCTAAGTTATAAAAATATCCTAATCTTATCCACAACTACGAAAAGTATTTATTACTTGTCATTATTATCATTCTCAGTATTATTATTTTCGATGAATGGTGAGTTATTAGGGGCTTAAAATATCGCTTCATGAACTTCCTTTTGCTAAAAATAACTTCGTTCAAAAATTATTCATTGTTCGTTGTGGCACAGCAATATTTCTCAGTCATGTTGCAGAATCTTTATATAATATCGCAATAAATATTTACGGTGACTCATACGGTCGAGATGCCCCATCTCGACACTTGGCAGATTTTGATATGTTTAAGGAAACGTCCTAGCAGCGTGGTCTGTACTCTAGTGTCACGTATGGAAACCACTGTATTGGAATAGTCTAAGACAAGAGTGTACTGCATCGTTGTAAATCGAAGCTCTTGGGAATTCAGAGATTGAGCAAGAAAATAAATATCAAAATCTATCAGTTGAGGGAGAACCGAACCTTTTTTTATGTTTTAATTGCATTTAAATGATTTTTATGGCATTTTAGGGTCAAACCAATTTTTTATAATGAAATACTAAAATGCGAATAAATCTTTTCTGGGGAAATAAATGATTAAATCCTCAAATGCTAACCAGTTATTTATTATTTTTCCTTACAGTGTCGAGATATCACAGAACTACCCAATATAATATATGGTGATATGGTAACTATACGGCGATACCACAAGTAAAATAACAGAAACCTGCAGCACTCTCCGACTAGTCGTGAGAAACAGAAAACTCCATGAAAGGGTACAAATAAATCCATCCGTACAAATAAAGCTAGGCGCTGGAAGCGATCTTTTCAATGAAACAAACCAGTGATGTCCCAAAAAACGATACTCTGCATTTAGAAACCACTAATCCTCATTATGCGGTACAAAACGGGCATCGCATTTTGAGAGAAGGCAGCCACGTGGCCCATTGTGGTTTGGCAGAGACACTTTTTACCTCACCCCTGCAGAGAGAGAGAGAGAGAAAAGGGATGTTCCATTAGGACGGGCCTGATTGTTCCCTTGGATGCTTTCTCCGGATGAATATCAGCAAAAGGGGAAATGGGAATGAGATTTCCGATTGCGGGGAAATGTTTTCCGCCGAAAACATTTCCCCTCAATGGCAGGCTTAAAACAGAGGGAAGAGAAACCCCGAACTCTATTTTGTGAGATGCTTGCATGACAAATAAAACTAATGCGCGTATAAATGAGAAGAAGGAGCGCGACCGCTGTAAATCGAATGTATGTACACCAAAATCCACACATGAACCTTCTACTGATTCTGGTTCATCTGCAAGTCCGCCCACGAGTTTATCGATATCATTCCGTGAACCATAGAAAATTTGTTAGAGCCGGGACAAATGATGCAAAGAGATGCAAAGGGATGTGTGGCAAAACACAACAAAATGCAAATTGATGTGAAAAAAAGAAAAAAGAAAGAGTGAAGCAAAGTGAAGTGGACTGCTGGACATTATGAGGAAGGAAGGAAAAACAGATCGAAAGGCCCTTCGAGGTTGGTAGCGGCATGCAGACGCACTCGCACAAGATACCTTGCAGTTTTCAAATGTGTCTATCCCTTTTTAAATGTTAGTATCTATATATAAATAGACAAATACAAAACAAGCAAGTACGATTTTCTTCTGGTTGTTAACCGATTTTCTTACTTTTTTTTTTATTTTGGTCGCTATTGTTGAGTAGTAAATAGTTATTTTTTCTTCTCCTACTTTCGACGCAGATTCGGACATTTTTTAGAAGTCTTTATTCGTCAGACTTTCATACTACCCTTTATATCTACAATCTATAATATTTGTATAGTACTCAATAGATATTTTACTATCCCTAATTTCAGAGAAAAAATTTCAAAAGCAAAATAAAAGAGAGAATGTAATCTATAAGTTAAATGAATGCCAAAACAAAATAGCACTAATCTTAAGGTGTAAGTAAATCCACCTCCAAAATGTATATGGTATGATAATAAAACGTCCAGTGGTGACGCGTTATTTTGCTTTGAATTAACGTTTCGTAAGTTTGTTGATTTTTCAATAGCATATTGAACTCTCTAATAAATTAAACATGAGCGTTTGTATTCCTAATTTATTCAATAATAATAGGATTGCATAAAACTTTTTATTTCTATTTCCTTTATAGAAGAAGGAATGCGGAAGGCTAAAATTTATGCAAAATATACAAAGTTAACGGGTAAAAATAATTGGGATTTTTCCAAAATTCGATAAACTTTAGAGCACATGTGCGACTGGAAAATTCTTGGAGTTTTAAGGAACTCTTTTTTAATGCGAAAAAAGCTTTGATCTTCAGGACACTACGCAACAATGAAATTGAAGCTGTAATATTACATACATGCAATATTTCTTGTGGTTTTTGTTTTACTTCGTTGGGTTTTACTTCTCTCTTGATATTCGCATTTGTTTTCACATTTTGAGATAACAACCTTCATAACGGGGGTTACTTCAGGAACTTAAATTGCAAGATGGATTTTCTAATGGAAAATAAACGAATAAAAAGGCCTATTTCGCTACTTGTCACTGGGTAGCTTTACCAGTAGTGTTGGCTTCACGCCACCGGGGACAGCCATCCAATGCATTGTTGATTTCCTTACTGACTGTTGCTATCGCGTTACGAAGTCAGCAACCGCGTTCTTGCTCATTTTACGGCACACTGCAAACACCTAAGGGTGATTTTTTTTTATAATGATGGATGGATTAATGAGTAAGCTTCTAGCAACACGAAAGTGCATTATTTAAACTGGTACACGCTTCGGATCATAGGACCCGGAGACTGAGTGGTAGCTTTCCGCGCTACCTTATCACAAATCCGGGGCTTGATCCCTGGGCTGTGCAGGATCGACGCAGCCCTTCATTCCTTCAGTGGGTCGATAAGGACCAAGTATGTTTGGGAACTAAGCACTGAGGATTCCGCGTCAGGCCGACCACTTGATCGGAGTATCTGCTTCCTCTCCCCGGGCTCTTCTTCTCGCAAGCTGGGATGGGCATCGCGCGCGTTGAGACCACATGGGCTGTCGCATCACTGAGTTTAGTTTTGTTACGTTACACGCTTCGGCTATAGACCGTAATGTTATAGTGAATTTAAACTTCAATTTTTTTTCCTTTGTAACCCCATAATGGTTCGGCTGAAGCACCCATTGACATCAAGATGCAGTTTCAAGCTTGACAGTATTCTAATTGTGAATGAATTTGATGTAAACTTTATACAGAAAGCTTTTGATTCTTGTAATGCTTTAATTTATACATGCAAGAGTACTTTTACACTTAAAAAAAGAGACATCAATGACAATTATAACTAGAGATCCCTTACTGATAATGACGTTTCGTTTCGAAATGTTACATAGTTGTAGCAAACAAAAACGGACTGCTCAGATCGTGCTCTAGTTTGTTATATCTCAGTGAATATAAGTGATTATTTACAGGGAAAATGCTTACTTTAATTCAAATTCTTAAATACTACTTATATAATTTTCCTGTTTTTGTGAATGGTTATAATGGGAAATATTTTTCTTGAGGAATAAAAGTTGTAAATTTTCATTTTAATTCCTTTTTGTTTGGTAGTAAATTGTTTTTTTCGAGTAAAATGTTTTTAAAAAATGCAATTTAAACAATAACAGGTTAAAATGTTGCCAAATAAAAATATCTTTTAAAGAAATCTGTAAAAATAGTAATAAACTTTAATGAATTATTCATCAATTTATTTTTTAAATCTATTTTATATTTATTTAAGTTTGAAATTTTAGACTGGGGGATTTTTTTTGTAACTCGTTTCTTAAATTTGTATCTCAAGCTGTTGTACACTTGCATACTGGAAAAAAAAAGTTCTTGAATTTAAAATGTTAGCATTAAAATAAATAAATTAACAACTAAGCAAAAATAGCTAGAATATACTGCAAAATAATGCCTAATTGTTTGAGAAAATGCATTTAATACCGTTTTTAGTAATTGTGTATTTTTCACACTAAAGACATAACATTTTTTTTTTTTTTTTAATGTTTTAATCGCTGAAAAGACATGTTTTAAATGATTTCGTTCGTTAATTGCATATGACAAAGTAGAAGCATTTGTTTCAGAATGAACTTCTTGTTCACTTGCGAAATAAATAAGAAAAATGTACTATTTGACGTATTTTTTAGATTTTTAGTTGACTCAAATCATATTTAGATGATAAAAATTGATTTCTAATGTCTTACATTTCCTCAGCATGAAAAAAGAGAAAAAACATTTTACGCTGTAGAGAATTTGACGCTAATTAGAAAACGTTATTCAATTTCCTTCGAGTCGTGTATATGAATAAGCCTGGCAAAACATATTAAATAGTTTAGTTGTATTAAATAGTTAGTGTAGTCAATTGGTCCAACTGAGATTCGCCTAGTGAAAAATTTTATATTCGTAAGGAAAAGAACCCTTGATTTTTTTTGGTAGGGCCAGTTGTGGTAATTGTAAACGCTTTTTCAACGATTTAACTTTTGATCCTTCCGTCCTTGAATGAAATGAGAGGTAAAATTGTGAGCATTGTAGCTAATGCTTGTAAGTAAAACCTACGGCAGCATGTGGTCCGTTGAGTTACTTTTGAGTTCACCGATATCTTTTAATGAGAAATATCTTACGAAAAACCAAGAAATGCAGAAAATTTATTTAAAATGATATCCTCAATGTATGGCTTATGCTCGGTCCCCACGAAACACCGAACGTTAACCAGCACAGGCCGTGGTTAATGCTTGGGAGGGTGACCATATCTCTCGACTGATTGCTCCAGGACCATGTATGCAAATGTCATCCAAGTTTGAAATAATAACTCTGGGGGTGCTAACCTAATTGATGGTCTCTCATCTGGGAGCTGGTTTAAAATTAGGAAATGCTCTCAGCCGAGTTGTATTTCCACCTATGCGGAGCTCAATAGTAAACGGAAGGCGCTCCCTTGTCTGCATTAGTTCCTGTTCGCCCTGCGAGGGAATCTTGGATTTCCTAGTTGCATTATCCCCAACAACAACAGTTATGTAAAAGAGACACAAAAGTTAAATTTACATAAAATTAAAACTTATTAAATTAACTACTTAAAAAATTAAAACTTTCCAAAATATTGGAAATACGATAAACTTAAGTGTTTATAATTACCACAGATTACAAAATATTTGGGGTAATTTTAAACACCTAACTTGCACATGAAAAATAACAGGGAGAAAGAAATTCATAACTAAATGTTATTAGCAATATTCCATATGACAAATTAAAATGGTTGACACCGCTTACTTCGCATTTTCAGATGAGCTGGAGAGGAAAATGTAAGATCACTAAATTATGTAAAGCAACTTTTTCACCGTGTAATTTTTAAACAATGGCGACGCTTCCACGGTTGTTTCGAAACACACGAAACTCTTTAAATATCTTCCCCATGTTGCCAATTTATCACTCCCAAGCAGTTAAGTTTAAAAAACCCCCACAAGTGTATTAATGAAGCATGTTTACATTTTTCTCATGTTTACAAATACCCCAATTGACCTTAAATACTTATGAAGAATAAGACGTAATGATAATGGCTAAATACAATACATACCATTGCTACAGGTGTTAACTTCTTGTGTTTAAAAACAGGTTTGAAAAGAAGAAAGAAAAATGAGATACACTACAAAAGAAGAAAGAACATTCATCAAGTACGACCGACTGCTCAAAACACGTTCTTCTGAACGCTGTAAAACTAGCTTTATGACAGAAGCATGCTTACTGCTAAGAAACAAACTTTAAGCTATATCCACGCATTTGCCTTGAATATTTTTTTAACTCCATCAGGCATTCTTATGACAAATGTCGCATAAGACGGAATGAAATTGAAGCTGATTAATGTTCTTTTCACATAAATGAATGTATGAATTATTAATTTTAAGACATCACATTAAAGTTCGCTAAAAATTCCTCGGAATCTGAGTTTTACAGTTTAATTTAATTCTATATTTTATGAATATTTTCGGCGAAATTGCTTATTTTTCAAGTGAATTAAAGTGGAAAAGTTTGTTGACAGTATGAAATAAATCTATGCTGAATATCGGGAAGCTGGAAAATTATTTACTTCAACTTATCGATTTTAATGAAATACAATTTCAAGAGGTCTTGTAGATGACATTTGGAGATTTTTAAATGATATTTCAGAAGAAATCATCACAATTATATATGTGTGTGTATGAATATATATATATGTGTGTGTGTGTTTGGTGTGTGTGTGTAAGAAACAAGTTACAAAGAATGATATATTCCAGTTTTCAAGTCGTTTACAGCATTTCTATGAAATGCATCGTTAAATATAAGGCGGTGAGAAACAAAGGGATGTAAGTAAGAAAAAAAAAACGATTCTGAGAAAAACGCATTCAAACTTTGGATCTTATTGGACCTTTATTGTTAATTTTTTTTTTCTAAATCATTCTGATGCGGGGTACCTGTTAGAACTATCACTAACATTTCTTGTCACAATATAGAATGGTAGTTACCCTATCCTTTGCACCAGTTATCTCTAAACTTTCAATTTTTCACCTACATTCCTTTGCTTCTTGGTGCTTCATATATTCTACCGAAACTGGTAAGGCTATATTTAATAATATATTTCGTTCGCATTCTTTAGGGGGGGGGGGATTAAAGTAGAAACTGCTCTCACACACTTACGAGGAACTAGTTTACCTTTGGCATTGCTACATTGTAATGTCCTCATTTTAATTACTTACATATTATTGTTTTTCTTCCCTTTTACCATTTTTTATGTATTCACTTGAATTATTAAAATTTAAAAAAATCAATTTTAATATCGTATATATTATCCTATATGCTCAAATCTTTTCACTTAGGAAAATGTTAATAATAAATGAAAAATAATAATAATAAAATAAATAAACTGTGAATAATTTTTCAAAATTTCTTCAGCGTGTTAGTAATTCTATTACCACTGAGATAGTGCCCGATTTTCCACTCTGTTAACTTTTAGGTTTTTTTCATAAAATAACGATTTTTAGCTCTCAAAAATGCCAAATTATGCAAATAACGAACAATGTATTTTCCGTAAAATGTTGTCTTCATATATCCAATGATGTTATTTATTCACTATCGTATTAAACCATTGCCTACGTTGATGGAAATCTTTTTCAATGAAAATACACTGTTGGTTTTAATATGTAATTTAATTCAGACGGATACTGGTAACAACAGACAGTAGTGTAAATACAAAGAAAAAAATGTGTACCCGAAAATACATGAGAATTTTCTGAAAATAATTTTTCCGGACGCTGATGTAAAATTACAGAGACCTCAAAACAAGAAACTACAAAGTCTTCAAAACGGGAAATTACAACGAAAAAGACAATATTCTGTAAATTAATTGCAACAGATAATATGCCGTAGTAGTGGCGCCATCTGTGAGTACGCTGAATTATTATTTTTGGTACAAAAAGTCGGAGGTGATTTCAGTAGAGCCACTGCAGGTCGGATTCATGTGCCTGCGGAATCGGGAAGGTAGGCCGTGAAGGGTTAGCAAGCTGCTCATCAGCGATGAAGTTAAACCTACGCTAACAACATATGATGTTTGTTTAGCAATTCTTAAATTGTAAGTTACTGTTTTCAAATGTTTATGCATTTATTTACAACTTTTAAACTGGTAGTTACAAATCTCAAATATTACATTCTTCTAACTTAACAAATATTTCTCTATAGTTTTACAGAAGGAGGAAAAACAAGAATTTTTTTGAAAAACTGTTATCAAGAAACTTGATTATTTGATTTGAAACAAGTTCTTCGTAAATTTAAAGAAACAATATCAGTTTCTCTTCTGTGCGTTTACAGAATGTTTTCACTGTATAGTGTTAATATTTTTACAGCTCTCAAATACCGTATAGTTACAATGCGACGGAAAGTTTAAGTTTCATCTTTACACAAGGTGAAAGCCAATTTTTCTTCTAGTCAGAGATGTATGCTTTGATGGTTTAATGGTGAAAAGTCATTATAGATGAAAGTTTACATTTGTTAGAAAAGTGTTGTAGATATGGCTTAACTTCCAATGTCAAAGTTTCAAAAATGGTAAAATATCCAAAATCCTTGAAGTTCTGATAAGATTTTAAATTTTTTACGTCAAAAAATAAAGCTGAGTTTCCGATGAATTTTAAGATTTAAATCAAATTTACCTGATTACTTTTGCAGAAGTTTTTCAAAATTGAAGAAGAGCAAAAATCAGAAATTGATTTCAAATCCGTCGACAAATCCCACACAGCACGGAAAACTTTGCTTTTTTATCAGAATATATTTATTTATTTGTTTATTTATTATTTCTAGTTATAAGACAATGTAATTTTTTTAGGATAGAATGCGTTAACGATTGCGATAAACACTGTCATGTGTTAAATGATGATGAAGCAATTGATGAACTTCCACGAAAAATATTTTTGTCCTCAAATTTGAAATGATTTTCTATAAAAATAGTTCTTTTCGAAAAATGAAATTCTGATAACTTCAAGGAATGCATTTTCTTAGAAAGAACAAGGACCCATAAGTGAAAATATGAATTTTCAAGAAAGAAATTGCGAAAGACTCGTCGAATAAATTTCTTGGAATAAAGAATAACAGCGTTCTTTTTAATGAGGCGATACATGCGATTAGTACCAGTGAAAATAAACAAATATTATGAAGTAGAAGTGCATTTTTTTTCACAGAAAAAAATAATTATCCATAAAAACCGAGAGAATTTTATGAAATGGAATAATGTGTTAAATATGTTAAGCTGAAAGAAATATAGATTGGAAGAGGGCATTATGGAAGACCATTTTTATTTGGGAGTTTAGCTCAGTATATATTGGATTTTAGACTTCAAACTCAAAGATGATCCAACTTTAACTAGTTGTGACTTTTCTCCACCAGACCCCTACCTGTTAGCCGAGGCCTTAGGATTGCTTACGCACGGGGAGAGGTAGTGGGGTCTACGGATTTTACATGCACATATCCCCAAGTATACATGGTGGTCTTCGGTGGGTATCGAACGCGCGACCTTCCAGGTGGAAGTCCGACGTGCTAACCACTAGGCTACATGTTTGATCAAAAGTAAAGTTTTGCAGTTCTTTTTTTAAACAAAAATGTTTTTTAAAACAATAGTCATTTAGAGGGTAATATGGAATAGTCGGGTTATATGGAATAGGTGCTTGAAATTGAAGAAAATGAACTAAATTGGGCAGGAAAAAATTTTTAATGAAGCGTTCTGCATTATTATCTTCTCATAAAGTTGATGGTATGCAGTCTATTTTTAATGATTTATATAGATCCGAATGGAAAGATTCATTATCATTTTTTTTGTCGTGTCTATGACATAGCCGAATTTTATGAATCTATATGTCCTGATTACTGCTTCTGCAATTTGCTTGATAGTATCGTCACACGGGTCTATCAAGGGCGGAAATACTCCCATTTCTCGCAGATTAGCACTCATAGCTGGAAACTCAAAGATGTGGCATGGTGTTAGCTGCGTATCTGGACGGTTATCACAGTTCCTGTAGACCCTCCTGCCATCTCTGTCGATCTTCATGCCTCTGTGATGGTTGGTTCTTAGCCTGGCTATAGTTTTTGTAGTGTATCTATCCGCATTTATATTACAAATCAAGATTATCCCTTTTTGAGTCTTATATATAGCTAAATTACAGCATTTATTATACTTAAAGTCAATATTTTCTTTTTTTTTCTTTGCAGAGCTTTTTATATTCTTTATGAATAATAGGTGAGTAGAAGGTGTATCATCTTTTCCATCCAATGGACCTCTTTCTCGATGGGGGGGGGGGGGGGTGATGTATTCCGTTGGAGTACTCCGTTCTAATATTCCACATAATCCGCAAGCTATCGTGAAATGAGTAACCTCTTAATTATATATAAAGATATATGAACTAAAAAAAAAATGGGCAATACGTTGAAAACTACTGCTATTTTAATGAACATTACGCTTAGTCTCATTTTAAAATTCACATGTCTCATACTTATTACATTTTTAAGAATTACCTGCATACATTTCTTAAAAGTCAAAAACATAGATTACTATTGAAGCAGGCAACTGAATGAAATTGACTATAGAGCATTATGACTGCGGTTAAAGGCAGTTTATAATATTACAGCTAGGCAGCAGCACTTAACAGAAGAGAAACTTTGATATTCCATATCACCCGACTATTTCATAATGCCTTTCTTCCTCTCCTCTAGAGATTCTTTCGCTAGTACAGCCCTGTGAAAATTAATATATTTTTTGCTTGTTCATTTCTCATAAAAAACGTATCATTTTTTTCTTCTTTTTGAAAGCTTTTATCTCCCTGACACAGATATGAATGTTTCTGCACTCATATTCCCCATAAAAATAAATAAATACTAAAAACAAAAATAAATTCTCACTGACAGTATTCTTTTTATGGAATTGTACTGTTTTAAAAAGAATTTATCCATTTATATTATGGTTTACAGAAAATAAAGTATTCCACTTTAATATCTAAGATTATTAATAAGCAATAGTACAACAATCATAAAGATTGGAATTCCCATTCTACAATGCCTACATTAGTGTAAATTTTGTTTTATAGTAAAAGTATAGCATAAATATGTCCATTAAATAACATACAATGGCAGAAATATGTGCAAAATTTATTATGTTCCTTATGTGTCTGCCGCAGTAAAAGGTTATAAAGTTTTCTCTGATGCATCTTTTAATTTTTTAACAAAAAAAAAAAAAATCCTTTTTCCTTTTTTAGAACATTACTACTTTATAGTAAAAAGAAGAAATTATGGTATTTATTCCATCCATTCATCTATTAATACTTAATACTGATTGTAAGAGCGTATCTAAATGATTGATTTTGCTTCACCTATTGCGGAATCACCGGACTAAAAAGCGGAAAATTTGCAAAGTTGGATTTTTTTTAAACCACAAAATATCAAGCCATCATATGATTTATGTCAATTTCTTTAAATTGTTCATGAGTACGGGGAACATTTTTCAAAAAAAAAAAAAAAATAAGAAGAAGAACTTTGAACTAAAGCCAGCACAGCCGGAAGTAAAAAATAAACCATTTGGTTGGTTTAAATTCCTACCATCTAATGCGGTTACTTAGCGTGCAATTTGTTTAATTTGAAACTCAGTCTCAGTGTGCAACTCTATATTAATGCAACAATAAGGTTACAGAAATTTCACATTAAAATTCAAATTTTTAAAAATGTACCAAGATTTACCTAAAACATTTAAAATAATCTACTTCTTTCTTTCTTCTTTCTTTCTGAGTTTTAGCTCTATAGATCGTTAAGGCTTGCGATCGAAGCGTCTTGCCTTCCTTTCTTATGGTGAAAATAAACTGTCCTGTGTTTTCTCTCCGTTTTTTCTTTTTTTTTCCTCAAAATAAGAAGTTATACTTAATTTTTGAGAAAGTTAGAAAATAAAATAATTATATAATGATAATAAACTACTTACAAAATATATAATCTACTTATAAAATGAAGTTAGTTGTTTTTCAGCAGGTCCTTATGTTAATAGGAAAAACTTCCACTTGGTGAATAAAGTAAATCAAACATAGATTTAAAAATAGGTGCATATAAAATACGTATAAACAATGACAAGCATGCATTTCAAGGATAAAATTAATGTTTCATGTAAAGGAAATAAACAAGTAACAACTAGCTAAAGGCAACTAGCTAAACTCCTGAATTATTTATGCACGAAGGTGAAGATTGCGAAAGATTGTTTCATTCTTTCTAAAAGCAATGATGAATTTGATAGCTGATGTTACATTACGATTTGTTACTTGATCAATAAAAATGTGTCTCAGTAAGCCCTTTTAATTAAAGAAAGGTTTCCCAAGAAATAAATTAAATAAAAAATTAACTTAGTCTAAAAAAAAAATTATTATCTATTGAACATTTTTTGCAGATGATTTCTTGTCACCAAAAGAAATTAAAGTATCAAATTAATTTCTCAATTTTTACGTAATAGTTATGCACGCTGACAAATATTAAAATTGCGTGCAACTTCTGATAAAATATTATTAAATAAAATGTGAGGACTGAGAAGTTTTCTTACAGGCTGTATTAACACTTAACACTTTGAAAATCAGGATTTTTTGAAAAATCTTAAGAGAGTAATAATTTTGCGACATTGACATACATTTTTGTGAAATATATTTTTTGCCTAATGAATAAATGTATCTTTTCCAGCCAAGTTTTATGAAATACAGGATTATACCTAAAGTTTTAAGTATGATCCTGTATTTCATAAAACTTGGCTGGAAAAACATACATTTATTCATTATAGTTAAAGTTTTAAGGAGGGCGAGTAGGAGTCAATAGTTGATGCCGTTCTCGAATCGATTCGTTACCGATTCCTGTTCACCCGATAGCCATCGGTGGCCGTTCGGTGCTGCTGCCCCGCCAATATCTCGTCGAACATTGAAAATTCGATTTAAACTTCTATCATGCAACGGTAAATAGAAATGTACCTCCTTCGCTCCCAAATAAAAAAAAGTTCTTAAGAAGTGAACTAGAAAATTTGTATTGTGTTGGTACACTCACGAAATTTATGTATTATACACATACATATATATATATGGGTGTGTGGGTGTACGTGTATGTATTATAGTGTGCGATAAATGTCTGATGATTGATTTTGTTCTTCAAGAATTGCTTTATAACTCATGTGTTCAAATAAAATGTTAGAATACTACTTTGATTGATATCAGAATGTTTTTACGTACTTTATATTTAAAATATTATTGACACAGAAAACCTTAGAATTAAAACAATAATGCGTGCACAAATAAACTTATTATCGAAGATCATGATGCAAAAAACTTCATAAATTTTTCAAATATTTCTCTACAATAATATTAGTAACCAAATACGATTTTTTTCCTTTATTCAAAATAATGAGGGGTTGTGAGGGTTTTTTAAATGATTCATATAAAGGTAATACAAATTGTCCAAATTGTTTTAATGCTTCTTAATTATTTTTATAAAAGTTTTATGCTTAGCATGCATTACAACCGAATATCATATTTACCGTATCCTATTTATTGAGAACACAAAATGCACTTATGAGTTGCTAGGATGCATCCCCCCTTCCTTCTATAATACATGTTTTTTTTTTATTATTTTATTTTCAATGCCTGTTTACCAATAACATTATCACATTTAGTAAAAGTTTTAAAAAAAAAAAAAAAAACGAATAGTATCTAACAACTTTTATAACTCAGGAAGCCCACTTTTATTGACAGTTTTTCAATAACTTACGAAGTATTGTATAAAGTGTTAATGTTAAGAAAATAAGTTTGCTCGACACTTAGATTAAAAACGCATTTTTAAAGATTCATTACAATGAAAAATCATGAATTAGTAAGTAAACTTTGCAGAGTAATTCTATTTATAAAATTTTATTCTTGTAGTTTATTATTTAAAAAATAATTTTCGGAGCTTGTCTTAAAACACTGATGATATGAAAGCTTTATAGTGCAAAGCATATATTGCAAAGAACTGATTTTACAGGATAGGTTTGTATAACCACGTGTTTAATGAATAATCAAAAAATGCAATTTTGGGTAAGCTGTTCTACAAAGAAATATTGTCCAATAAGCAAAGTAAAGCCAAATACAGTCTCAATCAATAAAATAAGAAAACTATTTATTTTTACTTTGTTACTTTTACTCTGTAATTTTAACTTTTGAAAAAAGTTCGTATCATAAATGTGCCACAACAATTTAACAAGCATTATATTTTAAATATTCTTACTTAACAATAATGTTTAAAATTTGCAGTTTGAAGTGAAGTAGATTTCGCACTAGATCAAAAAAGCGCTTGCTATAATGCTTTAGCAAAAGAATTGAATTGTAATGGCAAAACATTTATTAAATGAGTTAAAAGAATTAGTTTAGTTTTAGTTATTTTGTCTAATAGTGCAATGTTTCACTTTGATGTATTTAACTTTACTCGTATCAAACGTTTCTTGAGTTAAACAATTATTGGAAATTTCAAAAAATCATTTATATACTCTTGTAATTTAGTTTCGCATTTAAATACTGCATTGTAACATAGATTTCTTCAATAAAATTTTAATTTTTCCTAGCCTCTCTTAAATTTTTTAAAAAAGCATAATTGAAATCACTTTTATACTGAAAAAATGATATTTAACGATTTTTTGTTTAAAATGTTTCAACATTTAAGGATAATTTCAAACTCTAAAGAAAACTTGACAAAAATCGTATAAATTAGTATCCGAATAATCTTGCAATATTAAATTCATAATTACTACATTCAAAATTTTATACTCTTGAAGATAAAATTGGTTGTAGAAATTAATATAAAACGGTTTATTATCATGCAATATAAACTTCCCTTCCACCCCTTCTTTTTTTCTAATTGAAAAAAAAAATATATTTTGTCGAACTAGTTAGTCTTATGAATTATTGACCAATCATCTCTTAAAATCTTTATGACTAAGAAATTTAGCCCTTAAAAACATTTTTTCTCAATTTTGAAACATGAATTTTAAAATACGAAGTCTTGTATTATTTTATGACTTATTAATATATTTTGAAAACCAATTCTTAGTAAACACTTATGGAATATCTATTTGTAGAGAATTTGTTTACAATTTTTAAAAATATTAAAACCTGTGGAATGTGTATAAAATTGGCAAAAACCAAAAACTTTATTTTTTCACAAAACACACTTGAATCATTTTTCTGACTTGAAGCTTCTTCTTTGACCAAAAGTTTGCATTAAGTGTTAATGAGGGAGTTTAGTTTATTTTTTCAATAATTAATCAGAAAACTCATTTAGCTATCAGTGCTTAGAAAACGGATCCGATAAACTCGCATGTTCTTTCCGATACAAAAAATATAGTTGAAATTATTCTACCAAAATGCTAAGAATTACCAAATTTGTTACAAACCATGTTCTAAAATCTCAAAATAATCTTTCTTTTCTTTTTTCATCCCAATATTTTCCGGTCAATAGTACTGATAAATGGTGATATATCGGTGAGAAAAGTCAGTAATATTATAAGGGATGTCAGAGGATGCTGTAGTACACAAAACATATAAACAAACACATATGTGACTTACTTTTAAAGGGAGCCATTTTGGTGAACTTCACATGCACCAAACACATGGGAACTTATTTTCTATCGGTGATCAAGTAACATATTTAGAACTAAGAGATGTAAACTTGGCTTTTTTTTTCTCTCTTTCAACTCTTTTTTTTTTTTCTTTCTCTTCTTGGTGTAGCTTCACTGGAATGCGTCATAAATTCATCCCCAAGGAAAACAAAACGTTGCTATACTGCATTTTTCAACTGAGACGTGTTTCGGAGCAGCTTTTGCACGAAGTTGGCATCGGGAAGCACATTGCCTGTTAGTGAGTTCGGCTGAATATTGCACGCAAATCCAACGTCTGCTCTGAGTGGTCAGTCTGCTTTTCAGGAAATCAACGCTTCCGTAAAAGTTGGGGTTGATGGTAAGGAAACATGTTCGCTTTCTCCGCGCGCAGACAACTGTACGGCGGAGGAAAATATGATTAAGTTATAGCAGCGCGGCGGCGGCAGTAAATACAACATTTATTTCCTTGCCCGCGGGCTGTTGTTTTAGAGAGGCGTGGAGAGGGCGGAGGAAATACACACCGGGTTAGTTTTTGCAGTGGCGTGAACTCGGGACGCAAAGAAAGTGGGCCTTTTAGAAAATGGACAAAGGGGTCACTGCACTCAAATGATGTGAGACTTTTGACTCTGAGGGGCTAAGATACTGAGAAAGGGGGGAGAGCGCTGGGGAAGGATGTTGTTGTGGCGAGAAACTTAATACCCCGCCAGAGGAGCTTAGAGAGGGGGTGTCGCGGATTAGATAAATACTCCGATTTGAATAGGAAAGGAAAGAGCTTTAAAGAGCTTACCTGCCAGGAGCAAGAGTCCAGAGCGAGGAAGGACATAGTGTGTCCCGCGGCGTGTTGACCGTTCTTTAGCCGGGGTGCTCAACCCGCGGGGAGAGAATGTGGGGGGGCGCTCGAATCTCTCCTCTCGTTCGTCGCCGACGGGCGCGCGCGCCAGCGAGACAAAAGTCGTCTGATGGGCAATTTGGCGTCGAGTGGCCAGGAAGTGACGGGGTGGAGCACCAGCCCTGCAGGGATCCGGGGGAGGGATCGGAACGCCGCAGGGGCACATGCGCACCGCCTACCGGGGGGCGGGGCTTCGAACCACACCCACCCGCGGGCGATGGAGCAAGTCGTCGGCTTTGATTTCTGCTGCTCTTGTTGTTTGATACTCGATTTACAGAAAGGGTTTTAACTCTTTAGGAGATGCTTTTGACTTCGTTGAAACGGAAGATCGGCTAGTGCTCCTCTCCGCGAATTCTGGATAAATTTAATAACGAAATGCACCCCTTTATATCCATAGAGTCTCCAACTCTTAATTTTTATTCATATATAATAATAAACCTTTATGGTATACAAATTTAGTTCAAATTAAACATTATCTCCTAATAAAACTTACGTAGAACGTACAAAAAAAGGGGGGGGGGGATAGCAAGAAAAAGAAAACAGAGAACTTTTTTTAAAGTACTACCTTATATCTAAATAGTGCACAGTAGGGAAAGTTTTTTCATACTCTTAATTTTTTAACAAAAAATAAATAAATGAATAAAAATAGTACCGAAAGAACTAATAAATATTTAAAACTTTTTATAATTAAGTACGTTCCTTCTATTTCCTACTTTTATTCAAGTTACTACACAAAAAGTAAAATGGGGGGTAGTAAGAATCAAGTTGTAAACCTTTGTGCACAAAATAAAAAGTATACTCACAAAGTTTAAAAAATTACGTTGTTTTGCAAAATTTTTTCCATTTCATACGTTGTCATTTTGCTTTTCATTGAAGAGTAGAATTAGCTAAATTTTTAAATAATGTGTAGAACATATGTTCGTATCCCCCCCCCCCAATATCATTACCCTCGACCCCCCCCCCCCCCAATTTTCAGAGTTCAATTTTTACACTCTCAGAATGAGATAAAACGCTTGACTATGTACAACAGAAATGCCTTTTTTGAATTAAAATATACATTTCTGTAAAAAGAAGATATATTTCGAGAAAAATGTCAGGAAAACAGAGATACATGTTTGTTAATTAACTTAATCATTTGACATACTTTTAATGAAATGAGTGTCCTGGTAAAGTAATTTAAAAGCAAATGGCACACAATATCGTTTATTCAATCATTTTCGCGTTAAGTACAATCTGCATGTTGAAGAGTTAATTTAAGGAAAAACTTTTCTTCTTTATGTGCTAAAAAATATTTAAAAACCTATTTTGGGAGTAAGGGGGGGGGGGAGGGAGGGGAGATTAAAATAAGTTAAAGTTTTTCTGATGAATACATGTAAGTGTGCATTACACCTGTTTCATAAAAAGTTCATTTTTGAAACAATAAAAGTAACCTTTTCTGAATAGTTCTTTAAAATGACTAAATAAGTTTTCCAGGGAAATAAATTCTGTTTGTAAAGCAAGTAGTATTACGTTCTTGATGTTTAATATTTTAAAGCTTTTGGTTAGTAGAAGCAATTATGTGTAATGAATGTTCGTTTGGTGTTTGAATTTATGCTCTTGCCTTTTTTCCAAAAATTCATAATTGATGATGTTTTAATTCGCATTTTTTGTAGAGAATTGTCCAGCTAATGTCGCTGCGAATTATCGTGACTCTTGGTTCGATTTTGTAAGCATTTGTAAATAATGGCCAAAGTAAATTTAAAGGGAGTGAGGGCGTAATTCTTTTAAAATGCAGTGCCTACAAATATTTTCGAAGCGTTCAGTTATGGCATCCTGTTACTTTTACTCAATTTTTTCCCCTGTATAGTACTCAATATTCTCCAACATTCAACTTTTTTGTATTTACTCTAGTTCTCGTCAGTGACGAAAGGAGTGAAAGAGAGAGCGGCGGTCTGTGATTGGCGGAGAATGCTGCGCGAGGGGCGTAGCCTGGGGGCTCATCTGAGAGGACAAAAGGAAGACGAGTGGTGGGGTGGGGAGAAGGTACTTTAGCAACAAACCAACGGTGGCTCGCCCGGCGACAAAAGAGAGGGCGCCTTTTTTCCTTTTTCGGGAAGCAGGAGTTAAGTTGAGTTGCGCGAGTTCTTCGTAAGATTTAGGAACGATGATGTCTTGGAACTTGTAATATTCTTGGAGAGGATTAATATTGATTGGTAAGAAATGGCATCCCAGCGTGTAATCTTTTAAAATTGTTTGGAAGCAGTTTATAAACTGAGTTAGATTGGAAACTGCGAAGTTGGATGTAAATATAAGCTGAAGTAATTGAATCGGAAATAGAGAGTTATTTGATGAGCGCACCACAATTATATTGCATTAGATGATAGAAGTATGGTGACGTACGGTAATGCGGAAAACAATCCTTATTTTTTACTTTTTTTTTTTTTTTTTGTTTTGTTTTCTTTTAGGTGAATAAAATTCTATCTTCTTGCGAATTGGCTTTATTTTAACGTAACTTTTACTTATCAATTAAGTTCGAGATAGTATAAAAACACTATAAAAAGAGAAGAATATAAAGAAGAAATCGCCACACGATCATGAAATTCACTTGTTGAGAGTTTAATTTGTGTAGGAGTGCTACTAATTTCAAAAAAATGACAGCGAACCACCGCCAGGTGGACAAGTTGCACCAGTGTCGCAAACGTCCGCTTAGGTAAGGGAACCCAATTCGTGCTTGTCAGTGATGGAATCATATTCAGTTTCCAGAGCATCTGATAGTCTAATGTATGCTCAGAGTATGTTTTGCAAGCCTATTTACCATTCCCCGGGCAAATGCAAGAATTACGTCGCCTCTCTAAGGTGGAAAACCAGTTATCACGCTTATACAGATAGTGTCAATCACAGGTTGTACTGATCTGATGTGGTGCAGTAGTTAGGATCGCTTCTCTTCATCCAGAAGAATCATGCTCGTCCCCTTGATGAGATGAGCATGAACCCTTCTCCTGTGCCAAACAGCAATGCATTATAAAATTTCCCACAAAGAGAAAAAGGTTTGGAGAATAAAATGACTGCTTGGGGTTTCCGTTGTGGTGCGCTCATCAAATCCTAAACAATTATATTAATGCATATAATTAGCAACATTATTTAGCCACATATGTTTTGCGTACAATTCTTAATCCCATTTTATAGTGATGAATTCTAGTGCGATGTCGCAGTACTACCCTGCTCACGGGAAGCGTAAGATGCAAACCAAGGTGTCCTGGAATTTGTATGTCCTGTATGTAGAGTGGCTATGTCTCCGATTGAAAATGTAAGGAGCATGATGAGTTATAGTAGTCACAAATTGTTGCCTCGACCTTTTCTATATCCCATCATTTTACATCATATTGCTCATTTCTAAGTTTCCCTCTTCATTTTCTTTCTTTTTTTTTTTATTTATTTTACTTTCTGGCCACGCAAATATTTGTTTTTACTGATCTTTTATCGTTGGTATTTTTTTTCCATATTATGATTTGCATTCATCCGAGTTAAATTTCCCCAATTAAGCGAAGGTTCTAGAAGGATGGTGTTTCGACACCATAAAGCGCAACCAATGCCGCAGTTCAAAATGGCTTAAATTGAAAGGAAACCTTTCTGGAGAATTCCTATGAGGAAGCTGTCCTGCATATGTCCTTCTATTAGCAGATGATCAGAAAGAATCCCTCATTTAAGCTTGATGAATGTTTTATCTCAGAGTTCATTGAGCAACACTTACAAGGCCAACCATTTCAACCCATTTGGCTCCTTTTTGAATTTGTTCATTCATATAAATAAAAGCATACTTCACTTGAACGGGATTGTTTTTTTTTTTTTTTTTTTTTCACTTTAAGATTAGTAAACTATTATATTAATGTTCGTGGAAGAGTATTAGTAGTTCTGAATCACATTGTATTTTAAAATAAATAAATCACTATAGTTTACTAAGTACTTATATTTAAAATATAAAATAGAATCGTAGATAAGAACACTTTAAACAAAATTTTATAATCCAAGTTTAGCGTAGCAAAAATAAAAAAGAAGGTATCAACTGAATTGAGTGATTAAAAATCACTTAAGTTTTGCATTACACAGCAAAAACTTTTTATGCTACTGCATTATTTCAACAAATTGAATGTTAGTTTCCAAATGGAGTATGGGGAGCTACCAATTGGAGCAAGGATCCAATACGCAAAGTCTACACATCTTGAAAATGACGTTCCCCCAAAATATGGCTTAACTTTATTCGAAATTTAACCAGTAACAATTTCGACTCAAAGCAACATTCAGCATATTTCAATTATATTAACTTGCTAAGCATTTCTTTAGATAGCAAACTAATGCAAGATAGCAGATACATAGCAGAAATGAGTCTGAGAATCTCGGAAGTAAATACCATTGTTAGCAAATAAAAAACTTCATAAAAAGCAAGATACTATAATTATTGCCCAACTTTTCAATTTTACAGGAAGAACCAGAAAACTGATGAACCCATACCGTTTACTTTCAGTTATAGTTTTGTGGAGAAGAGCATTGAAGTCGAACGATTTACTCTTAAATGTGTTTTCCTTGTTACAGTAATACCATTGCCAGAAAAACAACTTTCCTCGAAGAAGCAATTGATCACTCGCGTAAGACCCGCCAACCTCCTTAATTTATCGCACATTTTGCTAGTATACAATTTCTTAACTACATTTTACATATAAGACAAATGATCTAAATGCTTTGTGCTAAAATGTAAGTACAAAGATAAAACAACGTAAAAAAGCACAAATTCAGAATAAAAAATTGTTTATTCTGAATTTGTGCTTTTTTACGTTGTTTTATCTTTGTACTTATACATTTTAAATAGTAACTATAAATACTCACGGACTAACGTAAATCAAAAACTCTCCGCCTACTATTTCAATTAAGTAACCTTTACTTTAGGTTAGATTCATTCGTTTTCTATTTACAATATTGACATTGAAAAATGCCATTTCCAAACAGAGTTAATATCTACTTAACAATGGATTTTTTAAAGAATTTTTAGAAATGGAATTTTTAAAAATTTTTTGCTTATTATGAGACAGTGAAAGACAGAAAATACATTGTATCTGTTTATTAAAAAAGTGATTTTTTGAAAAATTTATAAATTAATGATAATTACAGTGAAACCCCGATTTTACGTCCCCCAAATCTACGTTTTTCCCGCATTTTACGTTTTTTTCATCAGGTCCCAGTTTTTCCGTATACTAATAATGTTAATTTAACCCGGATTGTAAGTTTCTTATATATGAAATTTCCCGCATTTTACGTTTGCCATGGAAAGTGAAAAAAAAAAATGTTCTAAAAAAAGCAATAATTTTCCGTCTGTACTTTTCGTCAGCCGATGAAGATCAACAAAAAGAACCGGAAGCACAGCCCGTCCCTTCTTTCACCTATTGCTGCTCTTACAAATAGTGAGAGCTTACAAATAGTGAAAGACTATTTTCTTTCTTATAAAGACCAGGAAAAAAACTTGCAACGTATTTCAATCCTAGAAGATGCTGCATTCACTTTGAACTCAATGACTAAAAAACAATCCCTAAGGATTCCGGATTATTTTCAGCCTAAACGCCAGGAATCGAAATGTGTTAAAATTATCTTACAATGGTATGTATAATAATGTTCTTTTCGTAAAATATAGATATTATACCTTTTGAAAGAGTCATCTTTACTACCTTTAGTTTTTTCTATTTGATTTTTGCATTCTATGTATTTACCGTATTTTGCGTTTTTCCCGTATTTTGCGTTTTTTTTTTTGCCCAATCCCTTCAGAAACGTAAAATCGGGGTTTCACTGTATTTCTCCCAAAACTATTGCTGCTTGACCTTTATTTAAATCGGGTCAATTTTCATTGTTAAACAGATTGTGTTAGACTGTGCTAAGGTAAAAACGTTAATGAATAAACGACAGAAGCTCTATTTTGTTTAAATATAGATATTATACCTTTTGAAAGAGTCATCTTTACTACCTTTAGTTTTTTCTATTTGATTTTTGCATTCTATGTATTTACCGTATTTTGCGTTTTTCCCGTATTTTGCGTTTTTTTTTTTTTTTGCCCAATCCCTTCAGAAACGTAAAATCGGGGTTTCACTGTATTTCTCCCAAAACTATTGCTGCTTGACCTTTATTTAAATCGGGTCAATTTTCATTGTTAAACAGATTGTGTTAGACTGTGCTAAGGTAAAAACGTTAATGAATAAACGACAGAAGCTCTATTTTGTTTAAATCAGTTAATTGTTAAGTCAATATTTCTTACTGATGAATTTCTGTAAATTGATAAATACATTAGAAAACAAGGGGAAATAGTGATTTTTTTCTTATATTACAAATAAAAATTCCTGAATCATGATTTTAAAGTACCTTATTAAATTATTAAAAGCGCATGTAGTGCAGCTAAAAACAGTACTGCTCTTAACATGTGACTGCAAAAATATTTCAATTCCCTGCCTGTATGCAAAAGTTACCGGCTGCTGTTAAATTTTGTTAAGCCTATTTGTTAAGAATTTTTTATGAAAATTATCCAGTTCCATTGAAAAACAAGGAATTCTATTTTATGAATTAAAATTCATTTATCTATTTCATGTATTGTCCATTGCGTTCAATTAATTTTCATTTTAGAGCAAATAATAAAAGATCCTTTGCAGTTCTGGTTCTGTTTTCCGATACTAGAGCATTTCTGCTAAAATAAGTGCACTACATCCTCAGTCGTGTGTAAACATATAATAATCCTAGTAGTGCCAGTTTCGCAAAACAAAGCACTTTTTGTTTTTGTATTTAGACAAATGCTCCAATCAAAATACTGACCTTTAGAAAAAAGATTTTTCGATACTCATTTCAAAAGTTCGTTCCATAGGCACCTTTCGTTGCAAGCTACAGTTTGAAGCGAATTTCAGAAAATAAGATAAATACAAATTTTTGATACTTAATAATGAAATTAATTTTTCCTTCGCTTTTCTCGACTAAATGAAAACTGAAAATTTATTTAACTAGGACTAATTACTTTTTACTTACGAAAGAAAAGAATGGCTTAAAGGTTTCCGGAAAACATTCAGTGTTTTCTAACAGTGACAAACAATCACATTACGACGTGCAAACATTATTAATAGCCAAGAAATGCACACTTAAACCTGCCCTTACAGCGCTACTTGAGGAAAGTTTTCTTTAGCTCAATAAAAAGTATATTGCTTAAAAATTGCTGCATTATTTATTTTTTCCTTTAATAAGTGAATACGGGGGTGTTCGTAGCAGGGCTTCAAGCGGTGCATCCTGGTTCCACTGGATTCGTTGCTGAAGACTACCGTTTCTCCCCCAGACCCCTACCTGTTAGTCGAGGCCTTAGGATTGCTTGTGCACGGAGCGTGGTACTGGGGTCTACGAATTTTACAGGCACGTATCCCCAAGTGTACATGGTGGGTCTTCAGCGGGTATCGAGCACGCGACCTTCCATGTAGAAGTCCGACGTCCTAACCACTTGGCTACCACGCCCTTGCTGAAGACGACCTGTAGACATTCGGTGCAATTCAATCGTACCGAGAGCGACACCACTTTAAATAAAGGGGACGGTGTGTGGGTGTCATTAGGAGCACACGTAATGGGCTCCGCCATAGCAAATATCCTTTAGCCAGGCGCCTTGTGGTGGTACAGACAGACGCAGGAACCCCTCGTGAAGGTGCTGCTTGTGCCTGGATGGCTTAAAGGAACACGGCTCTATGCGTGCGTGCCGTGTGATGTGACAGTGTCCTCGACTGTTGGTCTTTCGAAGGGGGCCTAAGCCTGGTTGTCGTGTACACAATCTCTCTCTTGTCCACTCGTCCCAACACCTCCTCACAAAAAAATTTGAACGGCCTAGGTGGCTCACTACTCGCCGAGCTAACCACCCGGCTTTCCTCACCCTGATGGTTCTTCCCGTCTAGGACTCAAATTATCTTCGATGGCGGCGCATGAAGAAAAATACATGAAAACCACAAATGGAAATCATTTATCCGAGTCTGATGTAAAATTAGAGAATTAAAAGCAATAACAGGAAACTACAAAGTCTTTATTAAAAAAATTACATTAAGTAAAAACAGAGAACATTCTGTAAATAGATAGCAACAAAAAAGGTGCCGCAGAAGTGGCGCCATCAGATAGTATGCTGAATTACTGTTTCTGGGTCAAGTCGAAGAAAAGCGCACGTTGCTGTGATTTATGTTGTTGTTGCTTCAAATGCCACTTGGATATCCAAGCTCCCCTTCGCACAGCGACTAGGAATTAAGGCAGTAAGGAGCGCCTTCCGTTTATAGATGAGCACCATAACGGCGGAAGTACGACTTGGCTCATTATGTACTTGGATGACACCAGATATCGCCACCACAAATACGCCACCTTCTTTTCTTGACCAAAGAGTGAAGGGAAGGGGAAAACCTCCGCCTTCCGGTATCCTCAGAACTGCCTCGGGACTTCAGGGTTCACGGATCTTACATGCACGTATCCCCAAGTATACATGGTGGGCCTTCAGGGGCTCAGGTATCAAACCCGAGATCATCTGATCAGAAGCTCCACATCCTAAACACTAGGCTACAGCGGCGCTGTGATTTCTAAGGCCTGAGATGCTTGCTCAAAGATGCCCCCGGATTTGGGAGGCTGCTTACTAGACCTGGAAAGAAACCATACAGCAACAATATATAATGCCTTTCTTGTGAAATTTTCGAACTGGTAGTCACAGATCTCAAAAGTCCAGTTTTACGTAACTTAAAAGAACATTTCTGTAACTGCATAAGATGCGGAAAGAAAGAATTTTTATTGAGAAACAGCTATCCAGAAGGTTTTACATTTCATTTGTTCCAAGTTCATAAATTTAAAAAAACACTCAGCTTTCATTCTCTTTTTTTTTTTTGCACAAATTTGTTACAGCGAGGAAAAATATTAAACTGCAAAAAATCACAATGGAAATTAGCACGCTGAATATAGCTTGTGATTCAGTTTTAAAATTATAGTGTTGTAGAGATTGAAGAAAATTTTCAGTCAATAATCCTTTAAAACTAAAAAATATTTCCTCGGTGTGTCTCAAAGACTCTTCTACGCGGGTTCGCTTTCTGTGTGACAAGTGCCCTCTGCGAGCAATCTGAGAGCCCCAAGCGACCGCCCTTACCACCATTCGAATGGTTAAAAAGTCTGCGAACACACTCCTCCTGTTACAGAGAAATATCATTAGCGGACTCATTAATATCGAAGTCTCTAAAGCAAAACGGTTCAACTGCATTGATTAACGTATCGTTAATTTTCATTATTTGCCTCCATAGTTACAGAGGGGATTGCGCCAATCATTTCACTTTTGCGAAAAATGTGGCAGCGCCCCCCTCTCCCTCTCTGAAGAAAAATGATTCCTTTGCATTCTGCTCGCGGGAGGGGAAGGGGGGCAACACGAAAGAAGGGGCGACGCGCAAATAGCCCCGAGGCTGAGCAAAAGGAGCGCAGAGACAAAACTCCGGGTCCCAGTCACAAACACGGTCGTAGTTAACATATTAGAATTTGAGTAATTGGCGATCTCGGAATAATTGAATATTGCTTTTGCCCCTTATAAATCTTCTGCGCGCTTTTGCCTTTGCTTTTGCTTTTCCCGGAAAAATTGCCCCGGGACTCGTTGGGGGAGTTCCTCCGGAAAATCATAATTACGACGAATCGTTGCAAAAGTCATTACACATAGCTTTCCCGACTTTTATTTGTCGTGCTAATCATTTTTACTCGCCGGACTTGGCAAAACGTGATTATCTCGCTTCTCTCCCAGAAGTTCAAAAGATTCCGGAGAAGCAGGCGTAAACAACTCCCCTCCACTCTCTCCTTTGACTTCTCCTCCTTTTTTATTTCAATAATAAAATCTTTTCAGTTTTTACTTTATAACACACGTGTTATTAAAATTTTTGCAATCGTGAAAATGCACACTCGTTATTGTTATCGATTCGGGATAATAAACAAAGATTCAAAATAGAAAAGAACAATAATAATCAGTGAGGAGAAATTGTAATGGTGCAGAGCAACGAAAGTTGCCTTTCAAGAAAAAAAATTCTCCGGGATAAAATGCAATTTTATAGCTTATTGTTCTTGTGCAGCGCTGGAAAAGAGCAACTCAATTATTAAGAAAGCAAGACTGAAGTAAAAACTAAAAAAAAGATTAAAATAGGGGCGGAAAGTTGGAAAAGATTCCATGTAGGATTTTTTTTTTCAGCTCTCCTCTACACTCATTTTCTTTTCTAGAAAAGTAAATGAAGATGGCACAAGACAAAAAGGTATTTAGAGTTTTGTTCTTTTCGTTTTCATTCGACGAGAATTCTTGTTTGCTCATTCCTTCTAAACACCCCTGCTCACATAAAGGCGGGCTTTGATTCGTTTTTAATTTCAAAGGGATGTGAAAACGAGGCGAGATGGAATTGAATTGTTCTTTTCCGCTCCGTGGAATAAACTGAAAGCTTCCGACTTGCTTCGCGATGTTCTTTTGAAGCATTTTATTTTATCATTATTACGAAGGTTAATTTAGTTATCACTCCCATTTATGAGTCTATTTGAATAACAAGTAATGGGATACAAAGATTATTCTCGCGGAAAAATCGTACATTTAGAATGAATAAATTTCATCAAAAGCAAAAATTTGTTGATATGAGTTAGACTATTCTAGTGAAAGTTTTACACTTAGACAGAGCAATTTATTTTAAATGCTTTTATAGAAACTTTTATTGTGTCAAATCAACTTATCTTCTTCTTTATTCCATTTTCAGTTGTTTCTCAAGGATTACTATCTTCTGTTGCTATTTATTTCATTTCTTTGAGATAGTTTTCTTAGAGAACTAAATATATTTTCGTCAAAAATCTGTTTAAACCCTTTGTTAATACCCAAAGAAAATTAAATCTTTCATCGTTACGAAGAACTTTTTTTCATTTAACTTTCTTGAGATTACAATTTTGAAGATCTCTATTTGGTAAAATATTGCTACCAACTTTCCATAAACAATGGAGCTTGAAAATAGTTTATATTGCGTATTAAATACATTTGCATCAGTGGTAAAAATTTGAGTATAACTACTTTGGAAAGTACAACATATAACATAGAACAAAGTTCTCTAGTTATTTCAGTAATTAATTTTGAAATAGTAAACTTTATTTTACTAATCAAAATTTCTAATTCGACATCAGCTTCTCAACAGTTATCATATTCATGTTATAATTTTTTATACTTCTATTGTGAATTAAATAAGTCAAAACCTCAGCTCATCATTCTGTTCTGCAAATTTCCTCCTAAAACGTAACTAATAAAGTATTAATAATAAATTTAACTGCAACTTTTCTTGAAAATAAATAGTACAATTTAACTTATTTACATAAAAGCATTCTATTTTAGTTAGTTACTTCCCAACTCCATACAACACTGAAAACTTTTCAGCAACAATTTGATACATGTATCTGTTACTGCGTTAAGTATTTGTCGTTTTTCAGATGAATTTGATATTCCTTTTCGTCATTGATTTGAAAAGTGACGTAATGCACTAAGACAGTGGTCGGCAACCCGTCGATCGCGATCGACCGGTCGATCGCGATCCCATTTTCAGTCGATCACGACAGTATATTGGACAGTTTATAGTTTAAAAAAAAAATGAAATTACTTTTGAATTACAAGGCGAATTTATTAATTTTTCCTCTTTCAGAAAATGTTTATTAGTTAGTTAGACCATTCACCGGACCTTAAAAAACTTGCCAATAAAAAACAAAACGAAACAAAAACTAAGTTTTTTTTTTTTTTAAATCAAATTTAAGAGAAATAATATATTAGTATTGGTTTGATGCGAATTAACAGTGTTGACATAACGTTACTTTCGAAATTTTAAAGTAGGTATTTTGTAAGCATCAAAACTTGTTCTGACAAGAATTACCCTACAATTTGGAGACAGGCGCTTTCTCAGCATGCCCTATTAATAGTATATATCCGCAACCGGGCAAGGATTATTAGGGCAACCGGCAAGGATATGTAGTACGGTCTAACTAACCTGACATGTGCTACATACCAGCGCAGGTTCAAGCAGGAATAAATGCTTATGTGAAACGGATGTGCCCGACCGACGTTGATATATTTAAAACCTACACTGTTAAAAATTTCCGTAAGAAAATAGTAAAATAACCATTTATTTGATTGTTATTTTACCGTATTTAATTACAACAGTTGAATAACCATTAAAAAGATGGTACACAAACCGCTGATTGCGAAAAAAATCGTTTATTCTCTGTTTATCCTAAAGAACGTTTAACTAACCGTAATTTTCAAGCGCTCAATAAGAATCGGGCGTACATCTTGGTTGCGAAACCTTACCGGTCGTACGTTGTTTCAAAATATGAACAAAGATTTATCAGTTCAAATCTGCATGGGTATATAAAAAAGCTAAGAAAAAAAATGGCTCAAGAAGTGGTTACTAAATAGAAACACATACACACGTAAATCAAAAATTGAAGACATCGGATTCCCGAACTGTTTGCGAATGAGCGAATCTATAATTTGAGCTTCTGAAGCTTGTTTGTATAAGTATGTTTGTTTGCAGCAAATAAAATGATTTTCGTCAATATACAGTAAATTTAGACTAAAAATGAATTCGGATCCAATCAAAAACTGAAATCTCAATTTTAAGGTAGTTTGCCTGTTGGAAAAGAAGATTTATTGATAAATAAACGGCCGCTTTACGTGGTGTAGATGGCTGAACGGCTAGCGCGTAAGGCTGGTATGCCATACACACGGGTTCGATTCCCGCAAGCTTCGTTTACGGTTTCTACGCCTCGAAATGGTTCAAAAACGGTAAAAATTTTGTTTTGAAACCATTTTTAAACAGTTATAAAACCGTAAACTTTTTAACCAAGCTGATTGAAAATGGTTAGGTCCCGTAAAGATAGAAAAATGTTGTAAACAGTAAATTTAACGCTGAATTAGATGGACAGACTGCTGCCGGTCATTTAACCGTAATTTCATGATGAAATTTCTAACAGTGTATTGCAGACTGCTGAACAATGCGCAATTTATTGCGTGTTATAAAAAACAAGAAAAAAGTTGAAAGTAGGGTTATGAGATGGAGAAAGTGAGTATCTGTTGATATGTCTGTTGATCCGTCTGTGCGTCTGACTTCCTTTTACAAACTTGACTGCCTCCGCTGATGTTATATGCAGTCACATTTCATATCCATTCTATTTCGTATTTTTAACCAATAAGGGCTAATCAACTAGTGTTAATGCTTTATAATTTTTTGTTAGAATTTTTATTATTATTCTTAGAGATGTACCAAGGAACCCCATGGTTCCACGGAACAGATTGAAGACCATGGCTGTAATACATGCTATTTTTAGCAGAAAGTTTTAGAAAAAAAAAACTGATTAAGCATAACCAGAGCTACAGCTGAATAAGTTTTATTCCTCTTCACTTAGCGAAAATCAAGTGTAAATAAGCTTCAGTACAATTTTTGAAGTTAAAATTTTATTTAGTTGCACTCAGATAGTCTAAGACTTGTCGCACATTTTCAAAATTCAAGTCCAAATATCTTTTCGATGCAACGAACGGTAAGATTGGAACATTTTATGAGGGAGAAAGAGTTTCTCATCACTGACGATGCCCGCTCGGACTCCATAAAACATTCCATCTATCTCAATTCGAACGGCTGGTCCACCGAAGATATTACGAGGAAAAGAAACCATTCCCAGAGACGAAATTGAATTCGATAACGCTGCCTCGGACATCGAAAGAAAAAACTTCCAAGAAATAGACGTCCACATTTCCTGTTTGCTCGACTGGTACGATTTTATTTTATATCTATATTTGTTCTCTACCCATGACTTCTCCTTACCAGTGCGATTCCGGGTAGCGAAAGACATGTCACAATATCTGTCTTGTTTCACATGACTGTCCTCCTTCTTTTTTTCTTTACTCCATCCTCTTTTCTTCCATTCCGTTCCGTATTTTTTCTTCTTCCTTTTCTACTCTCTTTTTTTCTCTTTCTCTCATGAATCAATAACCCCCTCCACTGTGGACCTTTTCTATTTTTTTATACATTCTCTTCCAGTCGGTAGCTGTAACCGTGACCCCCGGGCAAGCACACGCGGGATCGGTCTGTGGAACGTCCTAACCTTTGGCATGCACGAGCAGAGAGAGAAAATAAAAAGAGTACACTTATAAGGATGCCAGAAGTAAACTAACAACCCGAGAGCCCGGAAAAAGTGTTTGTGCTGGTATTATTTCTTATTTCTTTTTTCACTTAGAGGTACACAACCCATTTTTATTTTTCCGTGTTAGCTCATTGCAGAGGAATTTCAAACAGAAAGGTATGATTTTTTAGGCAAATAAATAAATAGCCAGAAACGTTTTAAGAGTTTTGATTTTCTTTCTCAATATCTTTTCTTTTTCCCTAGTGACAAAGCGAAGGGAAAAGGCACCCGAAAATTAAATTGATGCTCGATAAATGATAAAAAAAATATACATTATTCCAAGACACAGTTCAAAATAATCGTTTTGCCAAAATAATCGTTATATATTTGAAAAAAAAAATATTTAGCTGGTACAATAATGTCGTCGACATTTTTCCAAAATTACTGCGTTGAGACAACTTTATTGTTTTGTAATTCAGTATTTCCTAGACTGCATTAAGTTACAAGCTCTTTAGGCATTGTCAGAATTTATTTATCTCTTACAAATTGGTCTACCAGCTGGAAATTATTATTATGCAACGTATATCAAAGCAAGTAGTCTCCCCTCCCCCTAGGTAGAGTTTTCAAGTTCTATAATTATCTTTTATAAAAAATAGATACATCAGTTTTATCATTTATCGAACTTAATTTAATGAATTATAATAAAATATGTTTTAACTATAAGGAAAGCTATAATAAATCATAATTTTATCTACTTTATAATTTCATTAAAAGAAGCACACTTTTTGATATTTTACTGTTCCTTCTGTTACGTTCCGTAATTCTTAAGATAAGTAAATGTAGGGGTAGGCGGTGCATCTTGGAAAATTTTTACCTTAAGCCACTCTTGTTTTATGATGCCCCCAACAATTCAAACCCTATAAGATATATTTATTCTTTTGATTTTGGAATCAAGTGATAGTACATTTACTTTTGCTGTCAAAAAAGGCTACAGTGAACTGATTTTTCAACTTCAGGATATTCAGGCTCTCAAAGAAAATTCCTTTTGGTTTAGCTATTTCTGATCTGTTTCAGTTGTTGCAGTATTGTTACAATACTCTAAATAATATATTGTTAATTGCTAATATTGTTACAATATTCAAATATTGAGTATTGTAACAATATTAACATAGTAACATTCCCTTATCAAATTGTAGAGATTATAGTTTCCGAGTTTGAATAATTTAGGAATAAAACCTCCTTTTGTTAAGGTTTACGATTTGGCTTACCTTGTATCAACTACAGGTAGTTCAGCAACATGGACACTACCTTTTTTCTACATTTAATTATCCTTCTACATTTGATACCACTTGATGCGTCCAAGCAGTCCAAAATACATTAAGATTCTATACTAAACTGTAATAAAGCAAGTGTTAAATATTGCATCGCATAAAAAAGCTATTAGAATTATTTATAAAAGAAAAGTTTGGGACAAAGTCAGAGACAGCATTTTCGATGTCCCTGTTGCATATACGCACAACTTATTGCATCTTAACCAGACCATAAAAGTTTAGTTCTTGTACAGCAGTTCACGTGCCCGGCGAAACTCGAATATTTCATCATTTTCTGGCGTAGAAGAAAAGCAAGGCCGCATAACACATCTACAATGTTCTATCGTTAATGAATTGGGGGAAACTTATTTAAAAATACACATTTTAATAAGGAAATTCCTTTTTAAAAATCCCCATTAGATTAAGGGCAGAAATCCCTAAAACTTCTCATAAAAGTAAGAATAGCATCCCCTAAAAATTCACATTAAAATAATAACAACAACCCGTAAAAATATACATTAACATATAATATTGTTAACAGAATCTTCTAAAAACTCCTAAAAGGATAAGGACAAAAGCATCTTGAAACTTACAAAAGTACAGGAATGAATTTTAAAAACTTGTTACTAAGGTCAGGCATCAATATGGAAGCCACCTGTTCATTGTGGCAACAACTTTAATCTCTGGGGGAGGGTGAAGGGGAGAGAAAATAATTTTTAAAAAAGCTTAGAATGTATGTTGTGAATGCTCAGCTTCTGAAGTTACATTTCAAAAGACCCGTGGTAAAGTCACTTTTGCAAAACTGAGAATGAAATCAAACTCTTTCCTTCAGGTGTTGGCTAAATGGTTTCTCTGGTGGCAAATGTTGTGGAAGAAATCAACCAGCAGTTTTCCCAAGTTGAAAGAATTTCCCAACCGAAGTAACGCATAATAACAACTAAGAGTATTCTAAAAATGTTCATAGTTTCGATTTAAGGAAGAATAGAATTTGAAGGAATAAAGAAAAGAAATATCGGTTAAATCTGAATAATTTAAGTATATCAAAAAAAAAAAAAAAAAACTCATTCTTTGCAATCTAGAACGAGGAAGACAATCAAGGAGAAAGATCGAGGAATAAATAATAAAAATAAAAGGAAAAAAAATGATTGCTGCGCCATTTTGCGTCGCTGCGTTTTATGAACCACAGCATCGAATAATATCTAAACTTCCCCATTTCCCCCACTCGAACTACTAGAACAAAATCTTCATCAAAAATTGCTTCATTTGCCTCGAACGCTTTCCAAAAGATTTTCCCCTTTTTGCTCTTTTTCCTTGCTCCATTTTTATTTTTAAATCATTGGAACCGCTGATAAAAATGCATTTTTCGATGTTCGAAACTATTCGAATGGGAAGGGGGGGCGGGGTGGAAGTAGAAGAAAGTGCTCTCCCCAAAAGGAGATGACGAACAATTCAGGTACTCCTGAAAAGTGCAAAGTTGATTAGATGCAGCAGTCATTTCTCTTCGGGCTCCCCCTCCTCCACCACCCTCTATTCTTCCGACCTTTTAAAAACGGCGTAATAAAGAACAATGCTAGGGCGTCCCATAATGATCTCGCAACCAAGTGCTGCTCTTCATCCCCCCCCCCCTGCATCTCTCTTGTCGTTCTCCCCAATTCATTTCCATGAGGAAGTAAAGGGGGACGGAGACACGCGCGAGAAAATGTCATATTCGAAGAACACACATTACGGAAGATACACGTTCTGGACGCCCCGGGCGACGTGGGATTCTGGCCCAAATTACCACCCGTCGTCTGTCGATCGAAGCTTTTCCCTCCCGCGTTTTGCCATCCGGCGTATTAGCCGAAGGTCACCCCTGTTTCCTCCCCCAGATCGTTCCATTCCTCAGCTTCTTTCTTTGCTCAATCTGGGCCCGCAGAAGGGATGGAGAGAACGTTAAAAAGGGTTGCAAAAGTCTTCTTGGGGGATGCCGGATGAATTTCGAAGCGGACATCACCTTTTCTTTCCACCAATTCCCCGAGGTTGTGTTTGCTCAAGAAATTCCGATCGCGCTAATAGCTTCAGGTCTTGGGTCTCTCTTGGGGTGCACTTTCCATGCGCAATTTCGCCTTAATTACTGCAGGGGCGCTCTTAAATGCATGCGGACGGGGCGCAAGAGGGAGGCAATTCTGAAGTAGCACACTGAGGAGTCTTCCAACTAAGTCGAGTCCTGGCAGAAAGGAATGCTGCCTAACTTTTAGTTCAAGAAGTGGGAGGGCGCTTTTAGTATACGACGGTATACATACAGCAGGGAGAAAAAAAATCGAAGAGGAAAACGTTCAAAGTCTGTTTTATAAGACAAAATCCATTTATTCCGAAAGGGTTTGTCAAGCCTAGAATAAATGCTGCTCGAACTACATACTTCGACATTATATGTACAACTCACAATCTGGGTACTAAGATACTTAAAATAATAATAATAATATTTCAGAGTAATGATAACAATAAAAGTTCTTATTATAACTATTATTATACACACATAATTTAGCACCCTTCTTAACATTTTATCCCTTTGTCTATTTAAAAAACAGCTACAAAATAGCAAACAAAACATGTGGGAAACATAATATTCTTTTTGCGAATATTTTTGTTTCAATCTTAACATAGAGGAATACATATGAGTTATGTTATATTAAGTGGTCCATCATGTACTTCAAGTGGAAGCGAGTTTAGTTCATCCCTACAGCAACCTGTGCAACCTATATAAGCTATCTTTTACGATACAAGCATTGTACTTACCTTTTATATGTAAGGTAGGAACAGCAATCTTTCTTACAACATCTCTTTTTATGAGCAAATATTGTCATTACTCTATTTCATCAAGTGTTGTTTTTTTTACTGTGACAAATCATTTTCGTTGTTAGTTATCATGTCCAAAAACACTGACTATAATTCATCCTTATAAATCTTATTGCTCTTGTGTTTACCCTTAAAAGTGATAAATGCCTTTTTATTTTGGTTTTGTATACATATTTTTGTCAGCTAGACCTCAACTATTTTAGGCAACGGGGTAAGTTCATTGAGGTATTCTGTAGACTCCAGATAGATGACACGTAATCTGTATGGTTCATTGTGACTGAAACGAAATCAAATTCATCAAATAGGTTTCAATTACTTTGGAAAATTCCCGTTTTAGAAACATAGTAGTTTGCACAGTAGCTACTTTACAGTAAGGTTCTGTAAACCAGTAGGAAATCTTGTTAAAAACTATTGATGACTAAACTGTTAATTATTAAGATTTCAAATCAGTTTAGTAAGTATAATCTTCATTTTAAACTCTAATCGAAAGAAGAAAGCTTATGGATAGCTCTGGGAAAAATCGTGGCGATACCTTCAAAATTTCGTAGGTCACGATAGTGGCCGGTTTATCTCCATACGCTTCTACCCCAAGACAATGATTAGGCTACATTCAAATATTGCTACCAATAATAAATTATCTTTACCCAGTGCAATTTTTTAAAATAGACAACAAACGTACGAGGTTATTAAGTCCTAATTATGCCACTTGAAAATATTTTGTGTTCAAGAAATCAAGATATAAAATACTCCTGAAGCAGTACGAAAACTGTATACCGTAAAACGGGCTGAATAGAAACAAAACTTCTTGCATGTACATTACTCTAAATATACATGTAATGACTGCAAACTATTTATAACTGATATTTGTTTTGAGTTGGCAGCAATCAAAGGCAACAGGGAAATTATGTTGTGTCTGGTTGGCCACACTTTTTGTAGATTTTGATAGCACGTTTTTGAAAAGTACTTTTCTGAAGATTTTTTGTCTACTTTGAACTTTCCTGGTAAGTAAAAATATGTTCTATATATACAGGCCTACATAAGTGTAAAGACTAAGTTGAACATCAATATAAAATTATAATACCTGTTCTTGGTTCTACTGTTAACCAAATGTTTTCTAAAAATTTTTACATTTCATAGGTCAGTTATTGAAATTTTTCGGGGTGAATAGAAACAGCACGTTTCCAGTTTTAAAAAATGTGGTATTGCACCTCTAGATCGCAAGAAAGTTTTTTTAATGCTTCTAGGTACCAATACTGGTGTAGACAAAAACCAGGATACCACCAACTTGAATCAATCCGCTGATGCTATTGACATTAGCTTTACACATCTTCTCCAAAGTATGAGACAAGATCAGGCTCCTAAAGCCAGGAAATAGAGGACCAAAATTAATGTCACACCTGGTAAAAGTGCAGGCGTTGAGGATTTTAAAAACGTTGGTGGAGATTTAGACCCCCAACTTCACTTATTGAAGACCAAAACCCATGTTGCTCCAAACAGGTGAATCCAAGGAAAACGCCAAGAAAAACTGAACACTTATCGAATCATCATCAGAGGATGATGGTGCCTATTTAGTGCAGGACAACGACGAAGATCTGATTTTGTCCACTTCAGAATCTTCTGAACAAGACGAAGTTACTGGTAAGGTTAACGGAGACAAAAGTATTTCCATCAATAATAATGACCACATGGTAGTCAAAGTGTATGGCAAAGTAAAAACATGTTTTAGATTCTACGTTTGCAAAGTTGCTTACCTTGAAGATGATGGTTTCGTTGGCACATTTTTAAAAAGAGAACCTGCAGCCAACCTGGAACCAACAACTTCCCTATAACTGATTTATCTTGTAGACTTTTGTCTCTAGGAAAAACGTTTTTCAGAAACTTTCATCGCCAGTTCTCTGCTCAAGTGCTCGTTTCAACGGCATGTTATGTTTTAACGATGATCTTTCTGATTTAACATTTTGTTGATAATACCGTAAGCAGATGTGTCACATTATTTCTTGTTTAGTTATAACATAATAACCCTGTGATATCGATATTCTTGATTATTTTACTGATTTTTTGCGTTAATAAACAACTATCTTGGGAATTAATTTAATATTTATTCATTTCCTATTAGCAAAACATATATTTTACTGTTTCTATTCACCCTTATTTAATTTCAAAGAAACAAAGATGCTATTAAAAGGCTGTTTCTATTCACCCCTACCTGCGGGGTGATTAGAAACACCATGTTTTTTTGTTTTTTTATTTTAAGGAAATGAAATATTAAAATAATAATACCACGAACAAATAAGCCCTATAGAGACCTGAGTTTGGGTAATAATTTGCATTTTTTAGAGTAAGACAAATATGAAAAATTTAAAACCAAAGTTTTAAAAGTGTTTTCTATTCACCCCGTTTGGCGGTACATCAAAATGTTCAATAGCACTCGCGTGTTAAGTCACGAGAGTCGTTTTCTGTCGGTGAACTTCCCTTCCTGGTAGATAGTTACTCCCTAGTGTGACATGTGACCTCAGTTGTAATTTATTACGCGGGTAGTTGCACTACACGGTTTTATCGTGATATACGACTTTGTGCGTGCTTTTCTAATAACAATTTGCAAAGTTTATGTTTCTTCTCTTCATTCCACAATAGTGGACTTCACCAAAAGCATATCCCCCCCCCCCCCACTTTCACGCCGTCTTCAAATATTTTTCATTCTTACTATTTTTATACTTTGAAAGTTGATAACACTTATTAAACTAGATTGTAACTATATTCAAACATTATATATTTTTACAGCTTTTATTTTAAAAATTGTATTAGGTTCTTAGCATAACGGAGTGAAGGTCTCTCCTTACATAGAAAAAAATCATATATGTAGATCATTAACAGTGTAGTATACAAAAGTTAACAAAATTGTGTGTGTTAGAAGGAACAAAACTGTCATAAGTTTTAAAATTTTGAGAAACATCAATATTTTAAAATTCATTAAACAATTCTGCAGCAGTAGATAATGTTCAAATCTGTATACGTTATATGTTATTGATTTGATAAGAGTTAATTCTTAATTGTTCTAGTTAATGAAAATAATATATTTACCCTCTAATTATCAATAATTATTAAAGTTTTCATGAAATTTTTTTGCTGTAATATAATTTTCTATTCACTTTAGTTTGAACGAATGCATTTTTTGTTTTTCTAGCAAAATCTTTTACTTTTTAAAGCATTTCATGAACACTTTTAAATGATCTCAACTGCTTGATCCTCAAACTACCTCCCCCCCCCCCATTTCAATAAAATAGCTCTTACTTTGAATAAAGCTCATTTCAGAGATGTCCAGCGAGTGATAAAAATTCCTTACTCCAAATCCTCTTGGAGTGACAATTATAAAATACTCACTTCCTTCTCCATCTTTGGAGAAATGGCACTTAATCCGCTTCCATTCTAGAGGGGGGGGGGGAGGAATGGCAAAGCCTCTGCGCCCCGGGCCATAGTGCAAGCTTTTCCTCCATGCAAATACACCAGACACCATTCTGCATTAAGGACCTGGTTATCCCGCTGGTCATTACGACGTCTGTGCATCGTCCTCCCCACCTGGGAGATCCGCCCACCAATCAGCGCTGCCAAGAAAGGGGGGGGGGGGTGGATTTAAAACGGGTCGATTGATTTCGGATAACGATTCGCTAATGGAACGAGGCTGCACTGCTGTCCGCTTGGGACACATTTGGAAGGCTCTCGCTCTCTCTCCAAGATGCGATCTTTTTCCTCGTGCGAAGTGCTAATGGAGTCACCGATCACGCAACCTGTTTTAGCTGTGTGTGCGGACTTGCAATGTCACTCTTCAGATTCTGTAGTGGTGGTTGTTTCCTAGGTCCATCAGTTCAATCAAGGTACGCCGGAAACATTGTTGATTGGTATATGCTTCGAAGCAAGATGGAATAATGTCGTGCTCTAATCTTCATGCAATGTACATAGTACAAGTCCTTGTGTGTTACTGTGTTTCCTGAAAAACAAATCGATAAACAGTGTAGAAATGAATGAATAAATTGTTTGTAGGTCATATTGTTTTAATTGTGAAAAGAAGTTAATATTAGTTTAAAATGAAAATTCGGAGCTAATTTTGTTTTTTTCTCTTGAGGCTTTAACTTCTTATTTGACATAAAGAACTTTAATTAACAAAAATCTAGTCCTCTTTTAAAGTAAAATATGAAACTTTAATGAAAAAGCTTTAACAGATTTCTCTTGGTGCTCAAGTTAATTCCTTTATTCTTTTTTTTTTTTTTTTATAAAGGAAGGAAATAATTCATTCTTTATGCTTCCGAATTCGTTCTACATTGGAATTTACACAGACGGAAATGGAAATACAAATACAATTAATTACAAAAGTGACAACCAGCAACAGGCTCTGGGCCCAGTTATACTGGTCCTAGTCAATTTATTAATCCCCAATTAACATCAAGAGTCCTCTTAAAACGTTTTAGCTCACTGCAAGTGATGGTCGCGTCCTGTAAGCTTTCAATTGCCTATAACCCAATTGAAGTAGTAATTTTTCCTAATTTCAGGTATACTTTATTTGGTCAGATATAATTCTCAGGTAGAACAATATGCTTTTGGTACTCTTACTACCACATACAGGCAATATTTAAAAGGCTACCATAACTTTCTGTACCAAGGGTGGACAATCTGTCCGTCATTAAGATCGACTTGCTGCGTTAACAATACATCGCGATCGACTTCCGAAATTATTCGATAGTTTGTAAGAGAAGATAAAAATAAAATGTAAAAAAGAGAATAAACAATAACTAAATAGCATGTGTATATGTCATGATAACTATATTCTGACGTATGTATACAAAATGAGCAATGACGCTTAACGATGCTTAAGCCTTTTCCTTTAAAAGGTCAAAATGTGGAGCAAGAGGTTAAAAACAGTCTTGAAGAACCTTTACTGTGCAAGAAAAAAGGTTATTTATTCTTTATTATTTTTACATAGTGGTAGCCTTCCGCGCTACCATGCCACAGGTTCGGGGTTCGATTCCCGGTCTGGGCTCAACTCAGCCTTTCATCCCTGGAGTGGGGTCGATAAAATGAGAACCAAGCATGCTTGGGAACTATACACTGGATGTTCCGCGTCAGGGCGACCACTTGACCGGAACTTCTGCTTCTGCACCACATTGCTCTCGGTCTCGAAAACTGGGATGGGCACAGTAGGCCATAGCCTCCAAAAGGGCTGGCACGCCATTATTTTAGTTTTTTTATTATTATTTTTACATAAGAAAACGTAGATTAGTTACAGTAGCCAGTAAGATAATCTTCCAATATCTTACTCAGCTCGAATAAAAATCATTCAGCGATAGACCTGTCAGTATCGATTGCATTGTTGCCCATATATTACATTGTTGCCCATGTTCTTGTGTTATATCCATACGAAAGCAAAAACATCATTATTTCGGAGAAAAAGTTATCCATTGCATTTTTTATGTATTAATTTCACATCCCAGTTTCTAGCTGTGTTTCCTTTCTCTTACTCTCTCTCTCTTTTTTTTCTCAGAAACAGCCGCTGTCTTTGTCGGATACAAAGTTTTATTGCAATGAAAGTCTGTCATTCATTATTCTAAAACTTTAGAAATTTTTTTCTATAAACAGTATTTTTTCCCCACAGTTTCTTTGTTACAAAAGGAATGTCATTACTTTTTGTGAAGAAAAGTATTTCTTTCAAAGTTTTGTGTTTAATGAATTATTGATGACCTTTCTTTCTTCTAATTAAGTGTTTGCAATACCGGACCAAAAAAAAAAAACAATATTTGGTATTTCTTAAAACGTGATACTAGAATACTGGTGTATTAGAAATTTTTCAAAAATTTTTTTTTCAACAAAAACATACTTGTTTCATTACGTATTTCTCAGATTGATATAAAAATGTATAAACTAATTCACCAATTTATAAAATATCTAAAAGTTACAACACTAAAAACAGTGACGCAAAATTTCTCTACGAGAATTCTTGGCTATAATTCTTCGCAGGCAAAGAGAATCAAGCATCAAAACGCATGAATATATCACAAGGCCATGAATGTATAACCAAATATTTGCAAGTGATATTCTCATTACGGTCGCTGTTGTTTACCAAAAACCGACTGGGAGGGAGATTTGAAGGCAAATTACAGCTGTAATTACCAAAAACGTAAAGAAAAAATGAAAGTTCAGAAAGAACTGACAAATTACCATTTGTTATGCAGTAAAACCCCGTTAAAACGCGGGTGTCGGGGGACATGTTTGGCACCCGTGTTATAATATAACCTCGGTATAGCGAAACTATACCGCGGAACCATATTCACGAAATAATGCTACCTTTGGTTTCATCATTTTTAACTTTATCAATTACTCCTAACTTTTCTTCCCCTATAGTATTAACTTTTCTTTTCTTATTTGCTGCCATTTTATTCACTGTAATTGCTGTGCAAGAAGCACACATCTCAGCTGCGCAATCAGTCTATCAAGCGATAGGTTATAAACCGTGTTCCGAGGAAAAAGGTGCTTTTAAAAATCTCTATGTTATCAACATGGGATTGTGAAGGGGGAGAGGTCTTAAGAAAAAATTTGATTTGGTAGGGGAGTAACGCACTTCTCACTGGTGAATATGTTTACTTTTCAGAAATGCTAAAGAATCTGGAATACAAAGGTTGATAGCGCTATAAAAGAAGGTACACACGCATAACTAGACTTCTGAAAATGGAATAGTTAAGTATTGAACTGAACAGTCCCTGACAGATTGAGCCCAGATCAAGAGAAACAAGTCATGGCGATTGCACCCAATCTTGAAATCAAGTTATATGTTCTAGGTTGAAAGACAGAAAAATCATGAAAAAGGTGTACATCACGCCTATCACAATAGGGCTTTATCTGTTAGTGTCTAGGGGGGGGGGGGATGGGTGCTCTTTGACTAGAATATTTGTGTGCTCAGGCTGGCTTTATTTACAGTGGTAAATAAGGAATCACCTTTAAATGACAATAATAAAGGGTGGTTTAAACGTCGGGGGACATGAGAGTCACCGCGGTATATCCGATTCCGTGCTAAACTGAGGGGCGATATAATGGGGTTTTACTGTACTTACTGAAAACGTTTTGCTTGAGATCGCTATAGTTGGGACAAAGATTTTTAAAAATAATAATATTTCAAAAGCAATGCTCTAATTGATGGTTAGAATAAAAATTATTCATAGAAAAAATACATTTTAGACAGATAAATAAACTAAGCTTTTACAAAGCGGCAAGAGGCCTACGAAGCGAAAATATATGAAAAAGGAAGTGAATGAAATAATATCATCGTGCACATAAATGTACGAAAATGTGATTATTCATCACACCATCTAAGTGAAAAAAGAAGTATTTTTTGTAATTCTTCACATTCTTTCTGCATTTTTAATTGGAAAAACTTGATTATTTATAACTAATACCGAAACTATCGGTATTTCAGCTTAGCAAATACTGGTTTTACGAAATTACAAAATAACACGAAATACCGGTATTCTGTATACCGATATACCGGTACTGCAATCCCCACTTTTAATGCAAAAAATAGCTAACATGATTTTAAAATTCGGTGAACCATTTTTGATCATTTTTTTTTTTTTTAAACGATTGTTCTGATGCAGTTCCCATACCTTTTTTTTGACCGTATTTGTTATTTGGAAAATAAATCGTGGATGGAAAATCAGTAATTTTCATGTAAATTGGGAAGGCTTATCTTTACATATCTTTATTAAATAAATCATTAAATATGAAAGTCATTGTTTAAAAAGATTTAATGCCAGAAAAAGTGATATAAATAGTAATTATATTGAAAGTTTTGAATGAAGACTTCTCTAAAATAAAACTGATTCATCCTGTTTACTCGAGTGGTATTTTTAAGCGACTTTAAAAACGGGAAGTTATTAATTCATGTTGTGCGTATAATTTATATTTTTGATCATTTAATAACATACCCTATTTTGCGAGTTTTTATTGAATCGTTATAATATGACCAGTATAGGTTACGTGTCATATTTCTTGCCCATGATTTTTAATTTCTTCTATAACGGGGGTATTCCCCGTTATTTCCAAGAGTATTGAAGAAAGTATTAGATTCGCAAAAATTTTCTATTAAAAACTTATTTACATGTTTTAAAGGAGTATTGAGCACATTTTGAATATATTTTTTAAATGTTTGCGCGTGCATGGAGTTGTACACTTTTTCATATGCGCACAAACCCAAAACGCAATGCAAAGACTCGAACGAAATTCAGTATGAACCCTGTACGAAACTAGTTTTTTGTGTCAATAGTTCCAATGGGGTTGCAGAAGTTGAAAGCATGTCCCATTTAGACTAACTTTGGTACTGTAAAAAGATGGAGCAACGCTGAAAAATTAGTATTTTAACGGTTCCCGATGTGAGCTGTTGCATCATTTCACACACTATCAAAGAAATCAATGTGGTTGATAATACGTTCACTTTTCGCCTTGAGTTCTTTAGTTTGTTAACACAGAGTTTTAATTTCAACTAACATCCTAAGCGCAGGTAGATAGAAGAGGCAGGGCCGGCGCTAGGCTGAGGCGGTGAGGTGCCCGCCTCAGGGCGCGTCGTGCTTAGGGGCGCATTGGCCATAAATAGTGACTGCATCGTTTTAAGTAACAAACAATATAATAATATTTTTAAAAAAAATAATAATTCTATTTAAACTATTTAGTTTTACAAATGATGCCTCAAAACTTCATCTAATTTCATTTTTGCATTACTATATATTACTCGTTTTATTTTGATAAAATCAAACACAGAAACACATAAGGAACATCTTGAAACGTTTCCGTTTCTTTCTATCATTTGTTGAAAGGATATATTTTTTACTGGGTTATTTCTTGTTTTGCACATTATCCTTTTTTCCCCACAGTGACAGGCGGCTTCAATGTATTTGGAGGGGGCGCTTTATAAGTGTTTGCAATTCCAGAAAGTGTCTTCAATATTTTATCAAAAAACGCAATATATTGTTCAAAACGCAATCTATTGCTTTTTCTCTTTTTCTGTTTTTTATTTTTCCTTATTCAGTCCATTCTGATTTGCAATTGTTTTCCTTCAGCTTTTTGAAAGGTAAAATATATATAATTGAAAAGTTTTTATCGAGCATTTTTAATCTCTATTCCTTCATAAAATATAGTAGGGGCGGAAACAAGTTTTTTTTACCTCAGGGCGCCCTTCGTGCTAGCACCGGCCCTGAGAAGAGGCAGGGTCACACAACCTAGCTGGCCAGATGTGGTCACCAAAGTAAAAGATGTAGGAGTCCACACTCAAAAGCTGTAGCGTAGAACGTAGATCAGACGCAGCATTCCTGAATTGAAGCGCTTTACATCATTACCCATTTTGCACCATTGCTTACACTTCCAGAAAGCTTTGTAATTAAGTTCATTTACATGCCATATTTCATTTCCAGAGAGAAACAGAATTTTCAGATGACAATCTTAGCAATGCAAATATTCCTTTTGAACTCCCCTAATCGATTTTAAATGATAAATATTTTTAATTAATTTTTCCTTTCTTTTTCTTTTTCAGATACTTTTTCGAAGCTAAAAAAATCTGTTGAAAATTTTTGTGAGGAGGACAAGTGGCTGTTCAAAATCAGATAATTTATGAAGGGGATAATAAAGCATACGAAAGTAAAAATATCAGTTTTTAGTAACGTTGAAGAAAATTGTTCTGCACATTGTATAAGTATCTATAGAAGTATCATGCATGTTGATAAAACCACTTGATAATTTCGAGATAGCAACACAGAGTCCAAATGAAATTCCGCACAATAGTAGCAAGAATGATTCTTGTGTATGTTGGGGCGAAAAAAGACCGACAGGAAGAGGAAGAGACGATGTACTTCAAAAGTTGCCGATTCATGGTTACGACACCTCTTCTTTGGTTAGGGTAAAAAAAGGTGCCGAAAAGCAGGGGGAGGGATATCAGGCAACCCACCTGCACCAAAAGTGCGGGCTCAATTACGCTATCATTACGCCATTTCCATCCTCCTCAGTCAAAGTCGAAGAGGGGAACAGGCGTGATATTCGCCACCTCTCCACACGGGTCCCCTTTGGAATCGCGTCAGATCTTTCACGCCCCGTTGCTTTTTCGCGTCGGCGCCATTGTCCACTTCAGAAAACGCCGACAAACACCCTTTTTGCCATTCATCGGGCACCCCTCCTCCTCCCCTGAATCGTGTGCGGATGTTTCTCTGGTATTGATGAGGACAAAAAGCGTGAAACCACCTCCGACGACAATGAGTCCGCCTTTTGTCGATGGTGTTATTAAGAGACAGAAGTGGAGGACCAGAAGAAGAGATCGTTGTCTGGATCAAAAAGCCATAGAACCCGATAGAAAGTCTTCCCGATGGACTGTTTCTTTTTTCACGCGTCAAAAGTGTTTGACAAGAAAAACTGTTTGGATATACAAGTTGGAAGAATAAGCTTTTTAACACCCAGAACATTTTTTGACTTAACAGTGGCAACCCAAGGAGGAAAAAAAATGATCCCATTCCCATATAATGTCTGAAAACGTTTAAGCCTAAGTAGTCTTGGCTTTCGAAAAATTGTTTCCCATTTTCCTTTTAAGTTCATTGCGTTCCATTAAAACAAATAAATTGAGATTCGATACCAAATACTGGATAACTCTTCATTAAAATGGGGAAAAAAGTGTTTTATTACTTCTGCTCCCTTAAATAGCCCTGAAAAAGTTATTCATTTGAAAGAAACTGTAATCAATCATTTGGTTACTATTTAAACTTAGTACAATTTTATTTTTAATTCATTCCTTTCCATTAAGATACCACTTGAAAATGGCGTATGCGAAAATTATCAACGAACTGGAAAAAGCAAAAGAGAAACTGTTGTTGATCATTATTCTACTCTTCTGTTTAAACAAAGACGCCCAGAATTTTCCGAGCAGCACCAGTCAAGATTTATTTATCATAAATGTATATTATACATTTTGATTTTAACTTTATCCCATTTCTTTAATGCCATTTGCATATAGTTAAATACTTTAAGCATTCACCAATCAAAGTGTGGCTATTTTGAGAATCTGTTGACCATTTTTTTATCTAACCTAGTTTTTCGTAAAAGTATGAAGTAAATAAAATAAAGAAATCCTTAAAAAGAAGGCTTAATAACTCATAAATATCACTAATTTAAGAAAAAAGATCAAAAATAAGTTTAAAAATTAAATAAAAAATAAAAAGTAAAAATGCACAAGTAAGGCTGAGAAAATGCGAATCTGCTTTTCTGTCTCTGGCCGAGAGAGAGAGGTTGCTAGAATTTTATGAATTCGCTGTTGGTGCCTCGGAAAAACACCTTGTTTAGATTTGGACGCCCTTCTTGTTTCACCATTCCATTGCTGCTTGTGTCTCAAAAATTGAAGGTATTCAGCGATAAAGATTTAATTTTTTGAAGAATTTTTTGTTATTTTAATTTTTTTCATAACCATGAGGTATTTCAAAAGTTTTTTTCAATGGTGTCCTGATCATAAATTTACTAGCAAATGTCAATTTCGAGAATGCAGTCTTGTTTTGCAGCATGGTAATTCCAAATTATAAGCTCTAACTACAAGATTCTTGAGAAAAATTATATTGAAATGTCAAATAAAAAAAATCCTCCAATTTTTTAAAATGAGCCTACTTTCCAGTTTACCAACAGCGATTTTGTGCTTTTAGTAATCACAAGTGTTGGGTCATTCTCTAAACCCCTATTGTTAGTAATTCATTCATTATTGTAATTATCAAGTAAATTTATAACATATGCAGGCTTTATCTTTAGATCATACGGGCTATAAAAAGACTTAGACTACGAATTATAAAATGACTTAGAGAGGGAGAGAGAAATCGTCAATATTCAAGAGTCCTTAAACACAGCAATAATTATTTACAAAGTAGAAGAATTTTAAACACTATTTTTCCATGTGAAAATTAAACTTATCATTGTACCGAAAGAGAGATTATTGCTTAGAATTTAAATGTTTATAAAGCTCATTTAATTGAGAATCCGATATTAATTCTCAATCAGCATTGAGCTAATCTTCTAATTTTGTGTTTATCAGCAACGATTTATCCAAATTTGAGGAAAAGGAAGTAAAAAATTCGGAAGATAAAATGGGAGAAATGTGTTTTGATTTATCCATGAACATTCATCCCCCCCCCCCCCCACCACCAATATTCTGCTTAATAAGTTAAGGTTCGATTTATAACCTTCTCAACCTGTACACGAGTATATATGGTAAGTATATAAATAAAAAATGTGTCTAAACCTGTTAAAGCATTAAATATCTAAGTAAAAGCAGAGAATTCGTTCTTATTAAAGTGTGAAATGAAATCTTTCCCTTTTTGCCAATATTGCTAACCAAAAACATACAATACGAAGCAGCCTCTCTTGTTTCTTTGTTGTTAGAAAATAAATTCGTAAAATACAGAGATTAATATAAAATACTGTGTCCATTAGTAGAGTTATATGAATAAAATAAATATCATTAAGATTAGTGTTGAGCCTTTTTTTCTTTTCTTTTTTCTTCTTTTATTTTTGCTTGATTTACGAGAAAAAACATTTAAATGTAGCAATATATATAATATATATTGCTACATTACAAATATTTATCATATCTTGCTACACAATCTATAAAAAGAATCTTATTGTTACAGAACTTTCAATTTAGCGATAAAAAAATAAGAGAAAATTTAAAAAAAAAAAAAACTTAACCATTTTCAGAAAGTTATGTTAAAAGTAAGCACACAAAGTTTCGTAATCATTAACACTGATCGGCAGCAGGAAAAATCGGCCGGGAAAAAAAAAAAGAATAATGCATGGCCTTACACTTGTAACATTAGTATCCCGATGACAGTCAGCTTTTGTGTTTTGAACTGTTCACGATACATAAAAAGGAAGAAATTTGGGAACCTTATTCAAATATATATAAAGAAAGATTTACTGTCATGTGTCAAAGAAAAAAAAAAAAAAGGAAAAGTAAAATGACAAGCGAAGATGTTTACTTTCGTTGGGAACAAGGGTCAGGGTTGCAACAGGTTAGACGGGAGAGAGAGGGGGGGGGGGGGGAGCGGGTAATCTATCGCTATATCAGAAACTGAAATTGAGATCGGGCGGAAAAATATACACTTGCGTTTCTTGTACATTCTTTGGACTAACGGCAAGGTCACAGTTGCAAAGGGAAAGTTTGGTAACACAAAATTCTGCTTTTTGAGTTAATTATACTTCTATTAATACTACTATAATATTTCTAATTTTATACAAAATGATAGAAATATATGATAAAAATGATAGAATGTTTGTTAAACTAGAAATGTGGCTGCTTGAAGTGACAAATATTGAAATGAGCATATTCAATAATTTTATTTTTAATTACAACAGAATATATATAATTGGCAGTGAGCGATGCATTGGGTTGGAGGGAAAGTTCTGTCGTATTTTAAATAGGCAGGTGATTTTTCTTGTAAATAAAAAAAAAATCTGGCTAGTGAGTCATTCGGATTTTTTTTTGTTTTTTTTTTTTAGCTGCTGTATAATATAAAATGAGTCCGTTTTTACCGTTCATTATTTACTTGTGATGTTGAAAGTGAAAAACATGTCAGTAGATAAAGTGCATTTACGACACAGCATTTTGTATGAATTCCAAAAAGGACGCAACGCATGGGTTGCATGTAAAACATTTTGTGTGGTATTTGGAAAAGTTATTGTAAATGTTCGTACTTGTCAAGGATGGTTTAGCAAATTTCGTTCAGGTGATCTGAGCCTACAAGAAAGTGATCGATCTGGACGACCATCCAAGATCGATAATGATGTTTTGCGATCCATGTTGGAAAATAATCCACTTTTAACAAGTCGAGAAATTGCAGAAGAGTTTGGCATTCATCATATAACAGTTGGATATCACATTAAATCTCTTGGGTTTGTGTTAAAGCAAAGTGTTTGGGTTCCACATGAATTATATTTTCTTTAAAATACGACAGAACTTTCCCTCCAACCCAATATTTTCTTACTTTGACGTACATTATTAGATTTTTTTTTTAAAGTCAATAAATACAATTCCTTGCACTCCATGATATTTAAGTTTAAAAATAACATATTTTCAAAATTACAGATTGTTTTAAGAAATTAAATTAATTCTGTATTTTCATTCTTCCTAAATTTTCCACCAATTTATGTCAAGCTCTCAATATGTTGAATAAAACTACCTAATAATGTGCTTTTACCGAACATGTGCAAGTGCTTCATATACATAATGACAAGTTTCTCTTCAAAAAGTGTCATGTTAATTTTTAAGACCGGGACCATATTTACTCAAATCCGGTGCAGAAATTAGGACAAATATTGTGGTACTTTACATTGTTACTGAGCAATATCAACCAGAAATAGGAGTTATCTGAATGGGACGAAAATTGGTAAAAGAGATGCACGTGCACAGAAAACAAATGTGTACAAAAAATTGGATAATTTATTCAGGAGAGCCGTAACAGTTCCCTTTAGAATATGGTCAACACCTCCTAAAAATCATTATACGATCGTGCCATTATGAACGTCATTGCACGAAATAAATGTAAACCCTTGAGTTTTTTTCTAGCAATAAAATTCACACGAAAAATTAATTATAACGAGGATTGTTCGCACAAAAACCGTATTTTGAATTACGTAGTTGTAAAAGTAGCTTTCCACACTGCATTCTTATTTAAAGCTTGCGAGTAGTTTATAACGAAATACAAGTTTCCTTGCAGTATGTCTTACGGTGCAGCAGAAACGGATCTACAGGCGCAGGTCGAACGAATCGTTAATGTCGGTGTTACGACAAAAACGAACTACTATATTCGACGCACAAATTCAACTTACTACTTTGAGTTGTTTCTGCTATTGCTCAAGGGGAATTCGTAGTTGAAAAATGAAAAAAACTTTAGTTAAAATTTTTACAAAGCATTTATATGAAGTCTTGCATATGTCCTTTTTCTTAACATTCATTTTAACAGGAGAATTTAAGAATTCAATGCTGATAACTAAATTAATTGTATCATGCTCGACTCAAAAAAAAAGTCTACATTAGAAAAAAAAAACATTCTATCCGTTTATAATCTCACTTATTTATCTATATTTTGTTCCCTTTAACTAGTTTAGAAATTAAAGATTCCTGCTTAATAAATGAACGAATACATGAATGAATAAGTACATATATAATAAGGCAAGATTCTTTTATTTATACTGCGTATTGTGTGTAAAAAGAATGATTTAGAAATTTATTCACTTGTTATTTGTAAAATTTTTGAGCTGCAAAATTAGAAAAAATGTCTGTAAGATGCAAAAAAAAAAATGCCAATATGATTGCTTTTCCTTCTAGGGCAAAATGAGAAATATCTTTAACTTTATATCCCCAGACAAATTCCCTAGGGGATATTTTTGTGTAACAGAGGTATTTATATTTGAAAATGACCGGATAACATTGATTGCTACTTAATTAAAAACTAAGGTAAGTTTATTTAAGGGAAAATATCAACATATATAAAATCCTTAAGCAAGTAATCATAAACATTCTTTAGATTATAAAAACTTCAATTTTTAAAAAATCATGGAAATCTTTAAATATTTATGCAGATCTTTAAACACAAAAATCATTTTTTCGCCTAGTTTTGAATTAAAATTTCAATGAAATAAATCAAAATGATTTTTCGATAAAATCAGCTTCAAGAAATCGTACAAATATTTGTTGCTACTTCTAAAATGTGTTTTTTTTTTCGTGGAAAACACATCCAGAAAGGCGAAATGGTTCATAAACTGTTATCAAGGCTTATGATACATAAAAAGAAGAAGAGGGTTCTTTATTTCAGGTTAAAGTACCGTCAACGCATTAAAACGAAATTAAACTCTTTTTCCGGATCGCTCTTGAATACGAAGTACTTCTTCCACCCACGAGTTTCCCGTGCAGTGTTCCCCACAGAACCCTCTTTCCGGGAACCACTTCGTCGCTATCGGATTCCTATTTCCTAATCAGTCGAACAATGATTGGAAGCAAATCCTGTGGCCACGATAAAGAGCCTCAAATTAAGCAGCATCCGATCAAAGATAATCATCAGAACGAATGCCGGTTAATAGGCCGTGAAAATTAAGCTCGAAGCAGATGATTTTACATTTTGAAGGGGGGTGAAGCATTCGGTGGGAAAAATCCATTTTTCTAACCCCTTTTACTCTGCTAGTTCCATTTTGGGATTCTAAATGACGGAAGACATTTACGGGAGGGTCATTTTTCAGAGATTCTATTTAAAAGTGCTGGAAATAAAAAAGGGGTTCTTATCGCAGGAACAGAACCTTTCATATCAGCCCGAAAATGCCCTCAAGGTAGGCCATAATATCTCCGGTACGTGCGCGATAATATTTATGGATTGTAACATCCTACCTGAGTAATTATAATGATCGTATGTGACAAAGAATCCCGCTACGTCACATTTTCGTAGTTGAAAAGAAATGGCACCCTCCCTCCGTGTCATCCATTTTGTTCCGATAAAAATGTTTCAGATGACGTTATTATCGTCGTTTTTTTCTATACCCCGTTCCATTTTTTTTTCTTTCTTTCTATCACCCCTCTTATTCGATAAGTTTTGCATCATTGGCGAAGACAAACGATTTTTCCGAGGAATATTACGAGTTCTGAAAGGGGTGGGCTATCTTTGGAACAGGTAAAATAGCACAGGCTTCAAAGAAGATATTCAAAAATCGCCGTTCTATCTCGGGTAGGGAGGAGGGTCATCAGAATTCGTGCACATAAAGTACAAAAGCTTGCCGGAGGGCCCTAAACAGAAGCCTTTATCTAGAAGATTCGTTTTTCTCCCTGTTTTTGGCACCCCTTCTCTTTGCAGACCTCGTTTATGGCAGATGGGTTGAAAGATAGTCCCGTACCAAAAGGTTACTGTGGCAGAAGTAACGCTAGTATACAGATTGAAAGCAACACGATGTTTTCGTATGACCTGACGCCTGTGACACTGATGAAGTCTGCAATTAAAAACGTAATGACTTATGAAGATACATCATTCAACAATTTAAATAATAAATAATGTGAACCTGCTGTCTTATAGAGTGTGTTTAAAAATCATACCAGAGAAACTTAAAATTAATAAATAAAACGTAAAATTCTAAACTACTTCTAAATTTATGAACATTTTTAGTGACAATTAAACGCAATTAAGTAAAAAAAAGTATCATTTACCTTTTATTTAATAATTATTTCCCAGGCATACTCAAGAATTTGAAACCATAAAATAATTTTTATAAAAAAACAGAACCGACTTCAAATTAAAAATTGGCTAAAAAGTAAAAAATAATTTCATTCTTTAAACAACATGATGTGACTTTTAAACAGTTTTAGAAGTCGGTGCAAAATTAGGATAGATAAAATATTTTGTAATCATGAATCAATTACAAATATATATATTTCCGCAGAATTAGCAACAGTTCCAATATGAAGTAGCAAATGGTATAATGGTTATCAGACCCATAATTTTGCACCGACTTCTAAAACTATGTTTAAAAGTCACATCGATGTTGTTTAAAGAATGAAATTATTTTTTACTTTTTAGCGCAATTTTTAATTTGAAGTCGGTCTGTTTTTTTATAAAAATTATTTTATTTTATTCTTTTTAGTGTAAATACATTTTGTACATAAATACTCTATTTTTTAAAAAATCCATATCAAAGGGCAAAACTTCTTTAAATTAATGGCTCTAAAAACTAATCATTTGCATGATAAATTCCCCTTTGAAGTCTATTTTAGCAAACAACTGATTGGATTAATTTTTGCCACAGAGAAGTCTTCAGTCAAACTCTTGCTGTAATTTCTTTTAATATTATAACCCATGACAACAAACATGTTTTTAACAATGCTTTTTTATTTATAAATAGATTTCCCAACAAAGAAAAATCAAGCCAAGCCTTTCCAATTAAAATAAAAAATACTTATTTTTCACTCGTAACGTTTTTTCTAAAAAACAAATGTAGGCAAATTGATTTGCAATATTTGAGTTAGACGACCCTCTATCGATTAAAGAAAAAATCATCAAATTCGGTTCATTTAGTCAAAAGTTATGGTGAAAAGACAAAAAAAATACATTTCTGCCCATTACTTTTGTTCTAATATCGAATATGGTCAAACGAAAGTACGGGACCTATGGGAAAGCACCCCTGATCGATTGAAAAAAAAATCATGAAAATCGGTTCACCGGTGCGAAGTTATGAGTGGACAAACAAAAAAAAAACGACATACATACAATGCGAATGTATAACCTCCTTCCTTTGTGAAGTCGGTTAAAAATACAAAATAACGGGAGGCTTAAAAATAAATAAATAAGTAATTGTGTACGCATGTACGCGCGTTAGCAGTTCATACATAATAACCTCGTGATTTTTTATGAATTTTTAATTTGCATGAAATTTTACTTCAAGGTGCATTTTTAACATTTAAAGGACATTGTGTACGAATTGTTTGTTTTTAAACAGGGTTTATAAATAACGGTAAAGAGATTTTAAAATGCAATTTTTCACTAAGAGGCTTTCCGAATAAAAAATAATACTTTTGAATGTTTAATTGCAAAAAGTCGAGAATACTTTCAAAGAACTCTCAGAAAGATCTGCCGACTTAAACGAGTGTAAGTCTTCCGTTTTCTTGTGTGGAAATTTACCGTCACTTAACTATTTTGGAACTTTTCATCATAAATGGTACTCTAATGGATTTATTTTAGAATGGCCTTTAAGAAGGGAGTCTATGGAAAACAAAAAAAGTCAAGGTGGCTACGGGGTAATCAAGTTTGGGAACCTATGATCTAAGTAAAGATCCTGATAGCTGATGAAATAAGATATGTGCTTTCACTCACGCAAACCGGCAATGTGTATTTTTCTGATCATAAAGTATAAATTTAGTCTTAGCTATTCTTTATCAGCAAAGAATTTGCATATAAACATGCAGATGACCTTTTAATTTGTGCGGTACGATTCAACACCTTGAAGAGCTTTCTTCTGTCCTGTCCGGGGTTCTGTCCTACTTCCGGCAATGTCACCTCCATGTCCTCACGTCGTCGTCCGCCACAAATTTAAATAAATTAATTTAAATTTCACTTTCAATTCTATCATTATCTCTTACTTTGATTATTTAAAATCAATTTTCTTGCTGGGGTTCTGAGCTTATATATATATATATATATTAATTATCAATTTTCAACAAATGTAACATCTTTTAAGCTAAGAAAGGAATGATAGAAAGGTGGGGAAGAATAAAAATGCGTCAAAAATTAATATAATATTACTTTACTATATGGGACATTCTTTGAAACACCCAACGACAGACTTTCTTGTTTACTAATATTTGGCTAAACCGATCGAGCTTGAAGTGTCTTTATGGATCGCTGAGAGGCCCTACAGCTTAAAATGAAACTCGAAGCAGTAGGACATCCATACCTTGGTCGGGATTAGAGCCCAAGTATATAGCGCGGGAACCTTGAGGCTTATCACCTAAATAACTGGGGAGAATACCTGTGTTTTAAAATGAACGTAGCAAAGGAAAGAACAATTTCTTTCATGTTCACCTCGATCGTAAGGATCGTTTCAGAAAACAAATGATTTTTAAATGAAAATTTTTATTAAAAGTTTACCAAATAAGGAAAAATTTTTGATAACATTTCCTTTCCCAGGTTTACCTTTAACCGACTAAAATAAATGTCATTACCAAGTTTAAGTTCGGGAAAAGGCAATTTAATGCATTTTCAAACGAGTTTCAGTGTGAAATATTTTTCTTTTCTTCTTTTTTCCAGTTTTTCCTTTTACCATATTTTTTATCTATGTAAAAATTGTGTAATTTTAAAACCTTCAAGGTCATCTGAATGAGCAAAACACAAAACCCCGCGCTCTATGTAGAGCACCTCGAGCACCCCACCAAAAGCAGGGTGACCCCTCCCTTGAAGGCATCGTTTGCGGGAGATGCGATAGTGGTACCTCCGCGTACTAAAAACTAACGACGAAGTGATTTCGGAAGTGGCGTGGAGCCCTGCCACTGGCCAGCAAGCGAAAAAAAGGACGAAAAGATATCCACAATTTTTCCCCACCTCCGAATTTATAGCTGCGCAGCGTCGAATTTGTTCTTTTGTAGAAAGTTCTAAAAGAGACTCCCACCTAGTGGAATGACGGTCGCCCCTGTTTATTTCAGTGCCTCGGGATATTACTTGCTCCAGAAATAACAATCGTGCCGCCATGCGCTCCCGTAACAAGTGTTGGTAACAGCGATCATAAATGTGGGAATCTCGTTCTTATCTGAACCTCCGCCGCACTCAGTTCTTCCGCAATAATTCAAAGCCTCTTAATCCATTGGAAGTCGCCATTAAAATAAAAATGGTTTTGGCTCAGAAACTTCAAATGGGTTTGTGTGACTAGCGTCCCTAAATAATTTGAATGTTGTTTAAGGAGTACTTTGCCTTGTTACAAGCTGTTTGCCCTTCATATTTTTCGAACCCTTTTTGTAATTTCAACAAGTTAAAAATTTTCAAAACCAAAAGATGCATTAAGGATTTTTTACAAATAGATTTAAAAAAAAGGAGAAACTGACATTTTTAACATCTTCATTCCAAGTGTAATCAGGTACATTTTAAAACGCTGTTTATTAACTACTCTTTGTGCAATTTGAAAGCTAAAACACCCAATTGTTTTTGAAATTAATCAACAGATAGTTTACTTCGTTTTAAACATGGAAAATTGGGCATTAATTATTATTTAAACTAATTAATAATAAAAATGAAAAAAAAATTATAGTTATTTTGTTTTGTAATCACTTTTTTAAATCAGAGATCCAAAAAATTGTGTCAAAATTGTTTGTGCTTAGTTCTGGGGTCTGAAGAAGTTAATACTTCAACAGTTTGATTACTTAAATATATAATTTCCCTTTGACGAAATGTGCTTTTCACCTTCATATCACTTTCGTGACTAATAAAATGTTATTTTCGTAGAATGAAAAATTTTATCGACAGATATCTTAAAAAGCATACATAAATAGTTTAATAAGCTGAAAATAGCGTATTTTGTAAGGGTTAAAAAGACAGCATGCATATACAATAAGTTGAAGGAGTGAAGAGGAAATTGCTTCTTCGCAGGTCAAAATGCTAGACGCTTTGAGTTTGATAAAAAACCTGTAGTAAAATCTTCTTTCTTGAAGAGCTTTAATGAAACAATTTAAAGCTAAAGGAATGTTATTTCCTTGGAAAAAACCACTTTATTAGATAATAATTGTAGTTCTTAATAGAACAATATTAGCTAATGACTGGCCAGAAACTGAAATTCGCTTCGAAAAGTAAATTGCAATCGTAAATACAAACTAAGAATACGTTATTATTCTTAGTTTGCCCTACAATGATACAATCAGAGTTATTGTAGGGAAAGGTGGGGAAAAATGAAATGGGAAATTATGTAGTATTTTGTTTGCAGAGCCACCTATTTAATAACATTTTAACTATGTACATAACATGTAGTTGGTTACAGTCAAATAATAGTTAACGCTAAAGATCAAACTAACGGAGGAAGCTTGATGATAATACAAGATGATAATATATCTTGCATTATCATCATGACGATAACGATGATATTACAAGCCATTTTCAAAATGCTCATATTATAATATTTTGTGTTAAGTTAAAAATATTTCTCTTTTATGTATATAATGGTAAAATTCCTGTTGTTAATATTTTAAACATTAATTAAGACCTATTAATGTCCAATGCAAGGTTAATTTATTTATTGTTAGGCTTGTTGTGATTTCGAAGGTTTAGTATAATTTATCATGTGCATACGGGGCAAAGTGAAATATTTTATTTTACTTTGAACCTACATCAGTCATCAGATAACTAAATTTGTCGTTCATTTATTCAATTATTTGTTCATTTATTAAGTAGATTTTTCATTCCTTCATTTACTTTTTTGCATTCATCAATTCCTTTATTCATTCGTTCGTTTTATCAATCATTCATTTATTCATTTAGTTATTCATGTTTCACAAAAAGTATTTTTAATTATCCCATAAAAAACTATTTCATTAGGAAAATATTTCAATTTTTCCCTTTGCCACACATATACGGTGCAAAAGTGATAATTTTCCACTTTTATTTTGACGTACAAATGTACTGTCTAAAATGAAAAATAATATTTCAATACAAGTTCTATTAGAAAATTAAGTTCTCTCTCTACGTACTGAAATATCTTTAAAATAGCTCTCTTCATAACATTAAATTTACCGTAATTATCGGTAAATAGCCCGCATCGTTATATAACCCGCACCCAAAACAAAAACAATTACATGAACAAATCACTCTGTAAGGTACCCTGTTTATAAGGAAACACTTTTAAATTACAAAACTTTAATATTTAAAATTAATTTGTAAAAAGTTTACATTTTACCATGTTTTGTTTATACATTTTGTTCATACGGCGACCTCTACTCTGGTCATACATTCCTATCGTGATTTAATTGGTGTGGAAGAAAAGGTTCCCGTGACAGCTAGATAGCTTATCTCTATCCTTTTCCCTGGTCTTCTTTCATTTGTGCATTACATTTTATTTAAGAGCAATATAAGAAACCACTTAAGCTTAGCTCTCTCTTTTAGGAATCACGTATGCAACTCTCATTAATAGTAGAACAGCATTCTATAATTGTGAAGCGTCAATAATTACTGCGGTCGTTAGCGGAGATCTGCTTGCATGGGGGAGTTAAGAGGGATGGGTGAAATTGGAATCATCGTTAAGAAACATATCATTTCTTTCAATTTAATAATCAATTTAATTTTCTTTTTAATAATAATTATTATTGCTTAAATTCCGAGTATGGTCCGCATCGTTATATTGCCCACAGATAGTAAAAAGGAGTTTTTTTGTAGATAACTCGCGGGCTATACACAGATAATTAGGGTATATCTCTCTGGTAGTGCGAACTGTATCAGCGTTTCCCCAGAAATAGCCCGTTCTTATAAAAAGCTTTATGCCAATATCCAAGGTTCAGGAAACCCTAACGTCTATTTTTTATAAATAAAGTGTACGCAGTTTTTATAAAAAAATACTCATAGAAGCATGGAACAAATTTGGAACAATTTTAATACCCTTCTACACTTCACTCACGCACAAAATTTCTTTAAAATAACCAATTTTCTCAGAATAATTTTTCTTCAGGTTGATGTCCATGCAGGACATCGGTGTACAACGTCTTGATTCTGGTTAGCACTTTGCTTGATATGTCTCAAGCTTCTTCAGAGTATAAGCGAAAGTTAAAACGAGAACATTGATCTTAAACTTCTGTGCGGATTTTGATCTTAAATCTCGTTGGCAGAGCTCTAGTTAAATTTTCTGTTTTGCCAAAGCATAAAAGTAATAATAATATTGTAATAATGATAAGTAATTTTTTAAATACCCGTTGAAATGTTACCAGATACAAAATATAATAGTTCTCCCTCGCTTATTGGAAATATTACGAAACAAAATAATTCCCAAAACAAGAATAACGAATTCGTTGTAAACTGTTCAATCCATTTTTGATGTTGTGACATTTGTCAGTATACAGTAGCCTAAAAATTAAAGAACATAAATTTTGGCTTTAAATTTTTATATTATTGAATGTAAGTACTAAGTAACCAGTACATATCTTAATACAAAGTTAATACTAGTTGCTAAAACAAAATTAGTATTTACTTATTATTTGTATTAAATTAGTATTATTAGATAGAGTTTTATTTTTAAAAATAATAGTTTGTACCTGTTTCAGCTGCTACATTCAACACACCCACAAATCATTGTTACTTACGTTCAAAATTACAAAAATGATCAACTAAATTTTAATTTACAATTAAAGTGTATAAAGTACGTATATTTAGAATTGTTCAACCCCTTGTAACCTGCTTCAATTTCAATACAAGGTTTTACCTTTTTATTTTTCTCACAGAACCAATTTAATGCAATTCAGAGAGCATAGTAGCTGTCATTTAAGTACAGCGTACATACGTAAATTGAAATGTTCCGTTTTGAAGAAATAGAGAGGGTACCAGAAATGGAATCAAAATACCTGTCAGTCTTAACGTATTTTAAGGATTTTTTTAAAAAGAATTAAATGCTTCTGAACTGTAACGGATAACATCAGAAATTTGTATTAATGAGAATTTGTATGCTTCTTCATGAGGGAAAAAAAAAATTATGCAAATATTTTTCAGCCTCAATCTGGAACCATTGTTCATTCTCCAAGGAAAAAAAGAGAAAGATGACGGAAAGAAAATAAAATAAAAATGAAGATGCAAATTCCCATTACATTTTCTTGTGCTTTGGTTTTAAACTTTGCCAGCTTAAATTAAAAGCGAGTAACTCTAGTAACAGCAATAGTGATCACATGCCCAGGTAGATTTTGCCGCCACATTTTCCAATCGAAAGACCTATGCGGGAAAAAGAAAACAAAATTTGTATTCACGCATTCCTGATAGAGCCCACCAAATTCCTCTCCCCCGCTTTCTCCCAAATTCATTCGTCGTTTGTAAATCGAACCCAATGACGCTCGAGCTCTCTTCCACAAAAGCATTCGGAAGACCCGAATTTGCGTTCTCATTTTCTTCTTTTTTAGCACACTCCGTTACACATTTTCATATTTTTTAAAGGACGCGGGGGAAAAAAACCTGGAAAATGATTCCTTTTTTGAACGAGGGAGTACAAAATAAGAAAAAAGAAAAAAAAACTCTTCTCCTTGAATGACGAAAACTCAAAATCATGAATAGGAATGGAGGACGCAGGGTGTTAAAAAATGCATTATGCAAATTCCGAGGGAAAAAGATAGGGGGATTTTTTTGCCATTAATGAAAACATTCACAGGCAGGTAGGTACTTGTATACATAAATACAACAGTGTGGGGGAAAAGGGCGCAAACAATTCGGTGCATATTTGGAAATGAGTTCCTCCGATTCTCGACTTTCCTAGAAAGCTGAAAGAAATTAAAGCTAAAAATATAAAAAAAAAAAAAAAAATGAAAAAAAAAAAAAAAAAAAAAACATTGAAAACATGTTTGACTTAAACTGTAGTCATTATTTTTATGTTAATAAAATCTAGACCGAGGGGGAAAAAAAAGAGTCTAATTTCTTTATGATAATGAAATGTTGAGGGTCTTCAGATCTGGTTGGGTGAGTGGGGTGGTTGGATTATAAAATTCTGAAGTATATAAATATTAAATAGCTTGAAACTTCCAAAAAAACATCCAAGTGGAAAGTATAAATCAGCGCAGTCATTAGTAGAGGGAATGAACATTTAAGATTGAGATTACAAGCCATTAATTTGGGTGCAGTTTTAGTACTTAAAGCAATACTTCTGTTTTCTTTCAATCTGCACTGTAAAAGTGTGATATCATGTTGCACCAAAAATGATGCAATTTGCTGGTAACAAAAGATGGCCCTTACTTTTTACTATATTTTGGTGCAACATGCGCAAATAAGCACCAAATCATCGAAAAATTGAGAATGATCTCTTGTAGCCTGCAAAATGACCCAATTTTTTGGAGCAAAATGACCCAAAATTGTTTGTCGCCGAGTTTGAACAGAATTCTAAGATGGAGATTCAACGCTCTGCTTTTTTGCTCAGTTACGCCTCTTATTGATGTATAGCAAATAAGATATCTTAAAATGACTACAAGAATGATTAATTTATATAATCATTTGCCATTCACCAATCAATTGCATATTTACTTTGAATTTTGTAACTCACAGAATTTAACCATTTAATATTACTTTAAAACTATAATGAATATACTCCCGGCAGGGGGCGTAGTGGTAAGGCGCGGGCCTCTTACGCCCGACTTCGCAGGATCAAACCTGGCCCAAGTAGGTGGATTTTCAAGATGCAGAAAATCGACAGCGCCCATGTCGCATGATGATGCGGCATCTTAAAATGAGTATCCATTGAGTATCCCTTGAATATCCATTTAGCGTGGATACTCTCAGCTAAATTGAATTCCTAGTGCAGTTTTCATTAATTAGAACTCAAGTGCCGCCATCTAGGGGGAAACTGAGGGTCAAAAATTCACAAAGTGGTAATGGCATCCGTTGACAGTGGTGCTACTTGAAAGAATGGATGCCAATTTTATGGGGAATGCACTAGGTCTGTGTGAGAGTGTGCCACCTCACATTTAAACTTCTTTTGTCTTGCGCTTTGCTCCATCGCAAACGCACCACATAACGTCCCCCCCCCCCCTTCTGCTTTAAGGAAGGAATGAGTCGCTGACTGTACGAAAATTTGCAGAACGTAGGAAAAATGTTCGTAATTCTTTCCTTCTCTTTTCAAGCGTGACGATTCACACCTGGTGTGCATCCAAGGTCATTCAAAGCCTTGATTAAGCTTTCTTGTTCCGTCTCCAATCTTTCTAGTATGTTCGTTTACCGTTGCACTGTGTGTGACGTTGTGCCTCGTTTGAATGTGATCGCACTCTCATTGGTCAAAAAGTTGATTCGCCCCAGCATGCAATTCAGCAAACGCTGCTGAAAATATTCGAAAAAGTTAGTAGCGTCTTTTTGTAAAAATGTAAAGGACGTGAAAAAAAAAAAGAGGTGCCTTTTTCCCGAAACAATGGAAGGAGGATTCCCCGTATTGAGTTGGCCTGCCAAAAATATCACCTGCTAAGTATTCGTTTTAATACCAAATTTTCTGCTTTTAAATTAAATTGTGCAATGCCCATGTCTTCTTTTAAATTTTACTGTGCTAAAATTTGGGTCGGTGCATGGTTGCCGTTGTGCCGCCTTTGCATCAGTAAACTGTTTTTACAGTTTTAAGGAAACGAATCTTTGACTAAACATTTAAAAGTGCCTTCCACTCAATATTTTACTTACTGACAAGTCCTTTATTTATGAAATAGAGTGTTTGGCTTTGATTGAAATATGTTTTCCATTGTTCTGACCCCAACGGCCAAATGTGGTAAAATCATTTTCGCAGCCTTGTATTTCTCAATGAACTGAAATGTTGGAAGTGATACATATTGTATACATGGTCATTCAGGAAGAGATTCATTAACTCGATCAGATTAATGAGCATTTATATTCCGAAAGTGCCATATGTACTTCTTGTGCCATAATTAGTATGTCAATATGCTGTCTTAATTAGTGCGATAGCGCATTAAAAAAAAAAAAGCAAAGAAAACTTGTTAATGTATGACTTGATTTACTAGTTATTTGAAGCGGTAAAATATTTGGCGTCCAGGGGACTTTTACTTTCTCTCCTCCAAATTTAAAAAAAAGTGAGTTTCTGTTTTGCCGTTAGTCATGTACTGGAAATCAAGTGTCATGCATTATGAAAATCAGTCGGGAGTGCTACTTCTTACTATTCTCGAGACCATAATGAATATGATGGTTGCTCTAACGCCTATCTCATCATGTATTTAAGTGCAACTAAACTGACATCAGTATGTTGGGTGTTTTGCCAATTATATTGAACTTCTACATTTTATACTGTTTGTTCAAATGTGCCACACAGTATTATTTTGATATGCTTGCACATGTTTAATAATTATGCACTTACAAAAAAGGCTCGTTATTGACTGGATTATATGTTCTTTTGTGGTGACAAAATAAAAAGAATACATGATTTACAAAAACAAATGTCTGTCTTCAATTTTGAATTTTGGCAAACACATTTTCTTACAGATGAATTAATTCATTTCAATGCATAAAAAATATGACTCTAATACTTGTGTTTATTCAATGCCTATGAGAATATAAATTCAAACAAATCAACGCTGGATCTCAACAAACTTGTACACAAGATTCACCTATACAATTTTTCAGGGAATGGTTCCCAGGTATGTGATTCTAATTGTTATTTTTGATGAAAAACAATAGTGCCATTCATACCTACTCCAACATCTTCCTAAACTAATTTTTTTTTATCGCGAAACGTGGTTGCAGTCTTATCTGGGTTATTGCGGCTCACAACTGCAATTTTGCAATGTAAAAAATTTGGTTTATTTATTCAATTTTTAAAACCTTGTTAAAATATTTTTTTAAATTTATTTATTTATTTTTTCATTATTCATCTGCACCACATTTGGTGCCGCATCCAGTCACATATTTTCATATATGAATTTGAATTTTTTTCTAAATTAAAAAAAAAAGAGAGAAAAAAAATTGGCACAATCTCAAATTAAAATAATATTGTATTGTGATTTGTGTACATTCTTGTTTACATTTTATATGACTATTTGCTGACAGTATAGTTGAATACTATGATCAGTCGAATTTCATATGCTCAGTATTTTGACAAACTGAATTGTATTTTATGTGCACTCCTTTTACACAAACAAATACACATGTGTAGTATTTTCAGTTCTATATACTGGAGTACACACTCACTCTGATTGTGACATTTACCCATTATTCTGTGCATAAAATAATAACTGGAGCTGACAGTGAAAGTTATTGTTTACATTGATTTATTTACTTGACTTGTATGCATATGTTATGTGATACTTTGAAGAGTAACACAAACAACACCTCTTCACTACTGTGACAATATGCTACTCACTGAATAATGTGTAACATTTATACACAGCTATTACTCTAATTTTCTACTTGAAAATTTTACTGATTTTGGGACACTATTGTATTTATTTACATATCAAATATGCCCCCTGCTAAGAAAACTCGTGCTACAAAAACAGTTACCACTCGTTCTTCTGCACAAACACAAAGTGCTTCTGCACCTATTGTAAGCATATCTAGTACGTCTTCACTCACACAACCTGTAGCAACAATGGGTACTACTGTACCAAATCCAACACCAAATTTAACACCGGGCCCTAACTCTCCATTTATGATTAACATCACACCTTTCGATGGCAATTTCGAAGATTTACCATATTTTTCTGAATTGATCTCTGATGTGATAAAAACTAATCAATGGCCTGAATCTCGTGGCGTTTTATTCCTGAAAAGCAAACTTCAGGGCGCCGCACTCAAATATGTACTTGAGACACCTACTCTACGCTATGCTGTTGATACTAAAACCATACTTGATGCTTTACATGCATTCTTCCAGAAAACCACGGTGCAGCATACTATGATCGACTTTCACTCAATTCAAATGGCACCTGATGAATCGATTTTTAATCTGGCTCATCGTCTTCGTAAAATCACCACTCATTGCTTTTCGTGTCACGGACACACAAGCTCTTGACAAAATTCTCTTTCAAAAATTTGTAGCCATCATTCCGCCTGATTTTCGTTTGAAAATTCTAGAGGCAAACATATCGAATTTTGAAGAAGCAGTCACAAAAGCTGTTCAAATTCAAAATTTTATACTAGATGCTGAGACTTATGAATCTCATAATTTTGAATCGGTACAAGTGAATTCTCTGAAAGCGCAAATTGCTGAACTGCAATCACAACTACAGACAAATTCCATGGTTAGCACTATACCTGAGGTTATCGCAGCACACCAGTCTGCTGTTCCTCCAAATTCTTCTCCTGTACACAACACAGGTACTTCTCACGAGTCTAAACACAAACACAAAAAAAAAAAAGGTCGCATTACCTTCCTCATCTGAGTCGAATATTACTACCGACTCTGATTCTGGCCAATCTTCACCCACTAATCGACCACTTTGTCGAAAATGTGGAAATCCTGGACATTCAAAATCTCACTGTCCAAAATGTAGAAAGAAGGAGACACACGAAACTAAATTTTCTCCTCCTCCTCAAAGATATTCAAGGTATAAAAATACCAACCCTCATTTCAATTCTTTCAGCCGCAGAAGGCAACATTTTGATTCCAATGAGTGGAATTTTCAAAACAAAAATTTCCACAAATTTGACAATGCTCAGTATCATCCTAGAAATTTTAGGAATTATACAACTAATAGGAGACCATACCCACGTAGAAATTTTAATTTTAGGGGTACTCGCCAAAAGTGGCAAAATCGTCAAAATCATTCAAATGGGGATACTCAACATTTTCTTAATACTTCTTTCACAATTCGTGATTATGGTTTTACCAAAAATCACAATCCTCTTGATACAAATAATGCACGGCACACATTTGGCACAAGAATGAACAAAAATATGTCACCCACGCACTTTCCCAAATTCTATAGCACTGGCACATTCTACCAAATTTGGCACACGGGCAAATTCTAAAAAAAATCATGGCAAACAAAATTCGTTGTGGAACACTTCCATTCCACACAATTTTAACTTCGCTCAGGCAACTCATACTCACGATGTTCAGTCACAGAAATCTGACTGCACTTCTCTTTTGCAAGAAGCATTTGCCCACAACAATAAGAGAGTCGATTCTTCCACATACTTGGCAAATCCCACGATTTCTTCACAAGTTGGTCCAAATTATTCTACAAATGGACAATTATTTTCATCTTTGCCTGCTGAAAATTTACAACAACACACTGTGTACTACCCGCAAGCCACATTATGGGCACCAAGTGCTTTTAAGAAGACCAATGATAAGAAAAAACACAATCATAGACTCCCCTTGTGTAAAAATGCTGATATGCAAACTACACCTACTAAAAAGAAAACTACTTTATCACACAATGCTAGAGAATTCATTCCTGCTAACAACATCTATTCTGAAGACACAGAATTGTTGAATACCCACTCGTACTCAGAGCAACTACCACTTATTGACATTACAATCAATAAGCAAAAACTTGTTTTCTTGCCTGATACAGGATCAAGTATTTCTATTTTTGACTCTACTGTCTTTAATGAACTTAAATCATCTATAAAGTATAAAAATCTGTCGCTTTCAGTGACCATCTCAACTGTCAATTCCGCAGTTTCATTCTCAGGCTGCATAGAATTTTCATTCAAAATACAAAATGAATTCTTCCGTCACAATTTCTTTATTGTCAACATAAACAAGAACTCTCCATTTATTGGAATCCTCGGTTATGATTTCCTAAAAAAGAATAATATGGCAATTAATACCGCTGAAGCTTGTTTGACATTTGGAAACATAAATTTCCCTTTTATTGGAGCCAATACACCTGAGACACAAGTCATCCCCACTGTTGAAGAAGAATTCAGTGAGGCGAACCATGAAACTTCAATCGAAAATTGTGTTGAATCCAACCAAATCTCGAATAATGGCTTTATGCAAAATTCACCCACTTGCACAAACAAACATTCTGCCATTCAAGTTGAAAATACTAATGAACCCTCACATTGTGAAAAAGTACAAATCTCGTCTTCAAGCAAACATTTGGACTGTGAGGTTATTGTAAACACATCCAAAGCTGCAACAAAATCACAGGAATTCCCTGTATTTGCTAAGACAAAATCCCAGATTCAACCTCAAGCAAAATCATACATTCAAGTCTTTGTCAAACACTCATCTAACTTACAGAATGACATGCTCTTTCAACTAGGAAGCACAAACACAAAAATTCATTCTGAAGATGCCATTGTCACTGTGCTTCTAAACAGAGAAAATGTTTCAGATAAATGTTCTGAATCTTCATCGTTGTTTTTCTACATCCTCATGGAGAACCACACTGCTGAAATCATTCATTTAAACAAAAATATGAAAATTGGAAACTTATATATTCTTGAGCACATACAGGAAGTCCCTGATGATACAGAAGAACATACGGTAAATTTTGTTCGGGCATCAAATGAAATAATTGCTCTTCGACAAAGTGAATTAGACATCAAAGATTTCAATCTTGAACATTTAGATAAAGAACAAACACAAATTTTACACGACACTTTGAAGAATAATTTTGCTGCTTTCTCTTCCTCATACCGACAGAGTACCTGTCAATTTTACTTTTACACACGAATTCCCTGTAAAAACACTACCATTTCCTGTACCTCATGCTCTCGAACAGGAACTTAAGAATCAAATCAATGCTCTCAAAGAAGCTGGTCTTGTTCAAAGATGCTTATCGGACTGGTCTTCACCTGTCCTCTTAGTGAAAAAGAAAAGTGACTCTTCTGGCAAACAAAACTATCGCTTAGCAATTGATCTTCGTCTCGTCAATAGCTTAATTGCCCTGAACCCTTATCCTCTACCAAAAATTCACACACTGATACATTCTTTGTCTCAGTATAAATATTTCACTATACTTGATCTCAAATCAGCATATCATCAAGTGCATATGCCACAAAAACTTCAGGAAAGATTCGCATTTGCCACATCTTTTGGGACTTTCAAATTCAACCGCGTATCTTTTGGCATTCGTGGAGCTTCAAATATATTTCAAAATCTCGTAGATACAATAGTTGAAGACACAAATTGTCCCGGAATCTATGCCTATCAAGATGACTTTGTTGTTGCTGCCAACTCTTTCTCAGAAATGAATCACAAGTTACAAAAATTACTACACACATTGACAAAATTCAATTTAACACTTGCACCCGACAAGTGTGAATTCTTCAAAGACCAAATAAATTATTTGGGATTTAATATTACCCAGCAGAAAATCATGCCCATCTCTGCAAATATCGAGAAAGTCACATCTTTTCCAATTCCAAAAACGAAAAGACAGTTAAAAAAATTTTTAGGAATTTGCGCGTACTACCGGACACTTTTTCCCAACTTCTCGAAGTTAACCTTTTCATTAAATGCTCTAGCGCACCCAAAAGCTAAATTCCACTGGAATGACTACTATGAATCACTATTCCAAGAACTACAAAGTATTTTTTTCAATCACCCTTTCGTAGCTGTTCCAAACTGGAAAGAAGACTTCTATTTAAACACCGGTGCATCCTATGTTGCTATTGCCGCGGTCCTACTTCAAAAAAGAGACGGAATCTTTATTCCGATCTCCTACTTCAGTCACACGCTTTCCAAAAGTGAATCTCGGTACCCAGCAATCAAGCTTGAACTAATGGCTATCTACAAAGGCATTGAAGCTTTCAAAAATCATCTTTTTAACCGTCATTTCTATGTTATGTCTGATGCCAAGCCACTCCAATTTTATAAGAAAACGTCTTCTCCAGCATCTCTTACCACCAGATGGCTTCTTGCACTCAGTGCGTATAATTTCACATTCTTACACATCCCTGGAATACAAAATTTACTCCCAGATTTTATATCGAGAACTCCACTTGATCAAAACAAACAAGACATTGTTTCAAATCCAAACATCACGCAGGACACACTCACACCGGTTGTCGACATTACTCCAGAAGAAGAGGAAGTCTTCCCTGAAATAAAAATAACAAACGAATTTCCTGATTGTGAGAACTCTACCAAAACAACTGAAAATTTCGAAGTATCCATCAACATTCACGTGTCACAGCAACAAGTCTTTGAAACAATTCTAAGTCTCACCACATGTGAAACCCATGACCCTCTCTCAGAAATTTCCAACGCTACATTTTTGAGAGAACAACTCAAAGATAGCAAATTATCCGTCATCTACAATAACATCTTAAATGGGAATATTGCTCACAAACACAGACACTATTTCATACATCCACAAACTAAAGTCCTTCAGTACCTCAAAGAAAATGAAAATGATCCTGACTCGTCCAGACCAAAAATTGTAGTTCCGGATAATCTGAAAATCAAAGTGCTATCCATTGCTCACCATGGGATTCAGAAAACATTTCAACTTCTTTCCGCCAGATATATATGGCAAAACTTCTATGTTGATACAGTCAACTACATATCGTCTTGTGCAGTATGCATCACATGCAAGCCACAAAGAATCCCTACTGCACATTTTCAGACAACTTATTCGCCAAAACGTCCAGGAGAGCTCCTTACCATTGACATTGTCTCTTTAAACAGTAACGCATATCATATTCTCACAGTTATTGATGCTTTTTCTAGACACATTGAACTGTATCCTTTACGAAATTTGAGATCTTCAACTGTTGTCGAATCCATGTTCAAATACATTACAACCTTTGGTCGACCAGAACTTATTCTTTCCGATCTTGGCACCGTATTCACATCTGAGCTATTTGAAGAATTTACCAAACTCTTCCATATTAAACTCAAACACACAACTACTGGAAATCCTCAAGCAAACACTCTCAGTGAAAGGATCAACACTTCCATAAAATCTTCTGTTAAAGCTCTCATGACATCAAATTTTTCTTTCGAACAGGCTGTCGATATTCACAAAGCTATCTACAATTGCTCCAAACATCGCACTACTGAATATCCACCGAACTTGATCCATTTTGGCCGTCAATTGTCTTTGTGCACTGATATTGTCAACTTCGACATATTTCCACCATTAGATCAAGCATACAAATTACACCAACTTCTTGATGAAATGGAAATACTTTACAAGAAGGTATACTCAAACACTACTCAAGCCAAATTTCACCAGAATAGAAGACAAGCACAAGTCGCAAAAATACGAAAATTTGCCATTGGACAAACTGTTTATATAAAGTCCAAGAACCAATTCCGTCCTTCCTTCCATGGACCATATTCAATATTAGAAATTTTGTCACCTGTTTTAGTGAAAGTTCAACTCACAGACAATTCAGCTGCGCCAAAATTTACCATTCATATAAATCGATTAAAAATAGTTCCTGCCAGAACTTCTAATCTGTGTCCACCCACCGACACTACTGTTAAAAATGATTATCTACCTTCTTCTACCCAAACTTGTTCACCAAATACTCATGCCAGTTCTATTTCAGAGCAAGTCCCTAGATATAATCTTCGATCAAGACAGAAGCAAGTTCATCCTGCCACCATCTAGCCACAAAGGAGCATCCCGCAGTCCTGTCCTGAGCTGACAAGACACCACCGCCTTGCTTGACGACCACATGACGTCATCACGTTTTCTGTTATCTGATGACGTCCAATGCGTAGTCCTACTAGCCTTCAGCCTTCATTCCGTGTACTGCTCTTGCATACTCCAGCTTCACTAGATACCGAATGATGACATCCTTTCTTTACCCACTCACGGGGTAAATTCTACCAGGTACTTTTTCCACTAACTTTTGGTGACATTCCACATTATTACCTGTTCCGGAAATGTTTCAAAGCTTCTTTACATCTGTTTATTCCACTTTCACAGTGCATCCCATATTCAAAAAGAAAAAAATAGGCATCCTTTACAGGACACTACTACTCTTCATACAACAATTGTGATAACCTTCTGTATTCACTTTTCTTATGCACAAAGTGCATCATGTGGTCAACGCACCATCTTTTTCTTTTTTTTTTTTTTTTTTATCTTTATGGCATTTTTGGGGGATTTGAATTTTTTTGAACTTTTACCGTCTTTGGGGCATATCACAGACCTTTGTGGTCGATACATATTTCAGACACGTTTTTTTATTTTTTAGTACTAATGAACTTTTTGCTCCTATACCTTTTCCAACCCTCTCAGCACCAATCAATTTAATTCCCATGCTGAAAAGGGGTTGCTGAGGATGTTTTTTTCATAGTTTTTTTTCTGGCACAAGATCAGCCACATGAAGCGTCTCGCAGTGGTGCCCTTGTAAGTGACAGATTGTGTCAGTCTGGATTTGTGGGAAACTTCTTTCAGCCGCTTAAGTAGGCAATGGTGACCCGTCGCAGCCGTGTAATTTTTTTTTTCTTTTTTTGTCCCAAGCCAAATATATGGAACCGGCACATTAAGCCCCGGCTTCTGCTGATTGTATGAGGAAAAGGATAGAAATTTTTTTTTTTCACTTTAGGAGTAACTTGTGCATTAGCTTTTCATTGCATTTTATTGTATACTGTGCTTATTATTATGACTCAAGAAAAATTTTAGTATTTTCATCATTTCGTATTTCGTATTTTCTTGTGTCACTAGTACCAAAGTATGTGTAAAATACACACTGTGTTATAACACATGTCTTAAATTTGCCAAAGAATGTGTCATATGCACACATCGTATAGGTGCAATGTTTACATATTTAAAATGTATTTATATTTCTTTTTCTATGTAGCATAATCAAATCGAAAATGTGTTTAAACCATCCAAACACATGCTTTCACGCATTGCACAATGACATTCCATGAAATTTCGTATCCATGTGCATTTAGAACAAGGCAAATTTAAAAAAAAAAAATTGGTACACCTTCATTTTACAGAACAAAATATATTTTGGCCACCAAATTTAATCTTGTTACCTGCTCAAATTTATTACTAAATAAGTTGCATATATCTATTAAGTTATTGTGATTCTAACTGCAATGCTACCCCACAAAATTTGTCGACATTTCCTTTTGGCAACTCTGTTCTTGTAACAGTCCTTAGTATTTTGTATGGACAACACTCAATGCTAGCTTGGGTGAATCCATTTAAGTCTTTAAATAATTTAGCTGTAGTTATGGCACATATCTGAGATATACTGTGATTAATATGTGATAATTTGGGCAATCTCAATTTGTGCTATTCATGAATTCAGTTATATGTGTTGCAACATTCCTTATCTGGCTGAAGTCGCCCATTCATTTGTGAATTAAAATTGCAGAACTTCTACAATAATCTTTAACTGACATTTATAAGCCTCTATTTCTCAGCTAACTTGCAGGGACCGCAAACCTCCTATTTTTACTATTTTCCCTATTTTTTCGGCACCCCTCCTATTTTTCCTATTTTTTCCTATTATTTCCTATTTTTTGTAGTTTTTATTTTATATTATTCTTTCCGCTTCATCCCATACGCGGCTTACGATCTAGTTGATTCAAGGTCAAGCATTATTATTTGCTATTCACTCTCCGGAGTGGAGGGAGGGAGGAGGTTGAAGCCAAGCACACATTCCTTTTTAGATAACGCTTGAAGTTATTGGCTGTTTGCCAATTTATATTATTCTGAAGAAGTGGAAGAAGTTTGCTTTCAGCGTTCCGTTTACCAAATTAATACACGTGGTTTGAAGTTGAAATATTTTGGTGCCTTCCTTTGGAATATATTATTAAAGTGGTAAGTTAATTTTTTTTCTTTACAATTAAGTAATTTTGTTTATATTTATTACTAATCTTTAAAGCGTAAAAATGTCTAAACTCGGATCTACGGAATAAGTTTACGCTTATTTCCGTTTTTAGAAAAAAGGAATTTTGATTTTTTAAAAAGAATATTTAAAAGTCAAGTGATTTGTTATTTAAAAGCCAGGATTGCCGTTTCAGAAACAGAGTGTTGGAAAATATTTTCTATATACTATAAAAATTTCGGAAATCGGTAAATTTTCGGCATTCCTTGGCTGAGTCGAGACTACGAATTTCAAGTATAACTCAAATTTTTTATTTTGTTTAATTTTAAATTTGTAACTGCCTACATAATTCTATCAATGTTCATAGTCTTGTACAAGTAAAATTAAACGGCTACCGTAAAACGAATAAATCATTCATAGCTGTAGTACACATTCCAGCTTTAAATCTATGAAATTTTGTCCGAGTTGGATTAGAGATTTTAATATATTTTTTTTTGTGTGTGGTCGACTATGGTAAATTAAGTGGACGCAATTTAAAATTGGAATTTTCGGTTCCTGATTATAAATTTCATTATGCTGAAAAACTTTCGGCGATTTTTTTCCTTTTAGAACAGAACTTCTTATCCGGGAACCAGAAAACCGGGAATTTTTTCGCGTATTTCCCGCCATTTTTGAAAAGTTCGCGTGTTTTTGCCCATTTAGTAAAAATACGCATTTTTTGAAAATACCTTTAAAAATACGCTTTTTTTTCCCGTTACAAGTAACAGATTCAGTGTTTATAAGTCGAACAATTTAGTCTAAAAACGATGTTTTTTAGGGGAGGGGGCATCATCTTACTTGCAGAAGAAAATTAGAAAAAAAAAATTCTCCAACGAAAATTGAGAAAGACAGATGTTCTCTCTATTTTTTTTCAATAATTAAACACGAAATAAATTTGTATTTATATTCTTATACATTTAATTGTCTGGTGAGTATTTGAAGACGGATTGCAACCAAAGTCGGACTATATGAAAGCTCGGAAAATTTCTAATACCGCAGATTCGAGAATGTTCCGTAATAGATGATCGTGTGAAAACTACAACTCGTTTATTTTTGTTTTATATATTTTTAAATTTATTTAAGAGCGGCAATAAGGTAATAAGAATTAAAAATTAATATTAGTGCAACACAAATTGCGACATTGTGAAAATGTATTATTTATTAAAATCGATTTCGCAAAAGCGAAGTCGTTATATACGAATATGAAATTTGCGCGTTTCTGCATGTAAACACCTTTTTTTTTAAATAGACATTTTAAAAGAAAATAAAATGTAATGAATATGTTTACGATCGGAAATTAGCAGTTTTCAAAAACGTTATTTCGCGATTTTCTGAAAAGGGTTCGTTTTTACGAGAGATTTTTTATTAATTGTTGCTTTAATTCAGAGTTAATATCATCAAAGTTTGCTGTTTTTTATTTCTTGTAGTTTTATTATATTTATTTTTTTAAATGAGCTCTAATTTTCGCGCGATATAGAATATTCGCGAAATTGGAATTCGGCCTTTTCTCTCATTTTCCCGATAGTCATATCTTTTACTGCAATTTAAAGTCTCTAGTAAGTGGCTAAAGAATATAAAATCATATTAGAATTTGACGGAATTCTTTTCTTTTATTGTTTAATTAAAGAGGTTAAAATAATATCGGGAAAAGTTTAGATTTTTCGATGCTTGCCTCGAATGTAAATAGACTCCAACTTCGTTTTTTGTGCTAAATTCCGCGACTTATAGGCGAGTATATACGATAATAAAAAATGCTATAAATGAGCAAAATGGTAATAAAAACTTCTTAAATGGTAAAAGCAAACTATATGGGCACTGATGCCAGTTAACAAAATTTTTTGAATGAGAACTCAAATCCGGAAAATTCCTAAATTCGGAAAGATCGCGGCGCCGAGCGTTTCGAATTTGAGGTCCCATACTGTATTTGAATCATTTAATAAATGTCATTTTCAAACCCCCTCCCCCCCTCTCTCGTTTTGATTTGTGAATGCTACTGATTTTTATCTTTTAAATATAGTTCTTTTCTTTTAATATTTCTTAATTAAGAAGTATTTATTTACTGTTTTCTACTTATTTTGAAGTATTATTACCATTTGTTATTGTAATTTGGGTTCGATAAACCTCCGATATCGGCATCTTTTAGCGATCCAAAAACCCGGGAAATTCAGTTATCCGGGATAGCGATGGTCCCGAGCGTGCCGGGTACGAGGTTCTGTACTACTACAGGAAAAATAAAACTTCGGCAGAAGTCGATTTTCGATATTTGATAATTTCGCCGATTCGAATTTTAATTAGAGCCTTTTGCTTTTCGAAATTCTCGGCGATTTTGCACCGTTTTTCGGCGATTCTTTAGTCACGGCTATCACAAGTTACTTGTGATATCTTTTTATCACATTGAATATGCAACATATCTCTAATTTATTTCATTTACACGAAAATGTGTATGCAAGAATCTATTTTATCATATTAATATACTGCACTCTAATTTTGCCTACAATATTGTCGTTTATCATTTACTCTTTACATGTAATGTGCAGTCGAATTTAAAACTTTTATGGCTGGCCACCATAGTACCAAGTCTTTAATATGCAATGACATTCCATTTGCTGTTCTTTATGCAACAACACAAAAGTGATATCACCTACTTGAGCTCAAAATTACATCTGTCTAACATTGGTGATGATCACTTTGAAGATGATACAAAGTTCAAATGTATGCGTTGCATGTTGCAATTATATTGGGCACTTTTCGTGAACTGATGTGTTATTACTGTGCAACTATTTTTCAACTTATATATATATACACTTGCTTATTTTATATATATTCATTCTAATGTTCCTATTTTTACATTATATGACACTCATTAACTTAATATGTGATATCAATATGGCACTCATATGGCACAAATTATCTTTTGAGAGAAATTCTTGGCACTCCTCACTCACCACTTATGACAACATCTGTCTGATCACATTATAATATTGTACTATACTTGGTACAATGAACTCTATGCATATATGATTACATCTCGAGTGTGAATATATTTTTACACATGTGACAAAAGAAAAAAAAAAATTTCTCACCACTTACTAGCTGCCAAATACCAAGGGACTCTTGTACTATGGATTATGACAATGCAATTCACAGGTAGGGTCAGTTGGGGTAATTGTAAACATGGGGTAATTGTAAACAAGCTTCATAACTACACTTGTGGTGGTTTTGAAAACTTAACTGCTGGTGTGTGATGAATTGGCAACATAGGGAAGACACTGAAAGAGTTTTGTAAGTTTCGAAACATTTGTGAAGGCGTCACCATTGTTTGAAAATGACACAGTGAAAAAAGTTGTTCAACAAAATTTAATGATCTTACACTTTCGTCTCCAGCTCATCTGCAAAAGCGATGTAAGCGGTTTCAACCATTTTTATTTGTCATATGGAATGTTGCTAAAAGTATTTAGTCATGAATTTCATTCTCCCTGTTATTTTTCATGTGCAAGTCAGGTGTTTACAATTACCCCATTTATTTCGTACTCTGGGGTAATTGTAAACACTTAAATTTATCCTATTTCCAATATTCTGGGGGGACAATAAGTATTATATTTTGATGCAAATTACACTTTTGTGTCTATTTTACATAACTGTTGTTGTTGCTAATGCCACGTGGAAATCCAGGCCCCCCTTACAAGGAGACTATGAATTAAGTAAACTCCTACTGATTATTAATGAGCTCCGCTGGAATGAAGTACACTTGGCTCAGAGGGGCTTAATGATTTTAAACAAGCTCCCAGATGAGAGATCGTCACCTAGGTTGATCCCTCAGCGGAAATTATTTCTGACTTGGTTTGCATTTGAAGCGACGATGTATTTTACGTGCACAGCTCCCTTTAGCGCACTCGGTCTCAGAATAATCAGTCGCGGGAGGTGGCCACCCTTCCAAGCGTTGACCCCGGCCAGTTGTGCTTCACTTTCGGTCTTTTGTGGGATCCAAGCTTAACCGACTGATCCACTGCGGGACAAATTTTACATAAATTTGTCGCATTACTTTATTTTTTGCAAGATATTTCTCGTTAAATGATCTCAGCCGATTCATAACATAGCTCAGCGGACCACAGACGGCCTGTTGGCCGCAGATTGAGAGCCTTTGCTCCGGAACTTCTTAAGCCCTCAAGCACACTGTGTATGAAACAATTTTCCATTTGCATCAACCTTATTGGAAAATAAATCACTGTTTACTACCCCAGATCTCTGGGGTAATTGTAAACACGAGCTCATTTGCTAACAAATAGTCATAAAGTCAAAATTTTTGCACACATTTACTCACAAGAAGTACAGTAGTGGCTACAATGCTCACAGTTTTATCTCTGAATTCATTCAAGAGGTAGGGAAGGATCAAAAGTTAAAACATTGAAAAAGCGTTTACAATTACCTCAACTGACCCTATGTTTCCTACTGACATACACACCTTTGTAACACGTACATTTCATGTGTCATATCTGGGAAAGTTTTCCTAGTTTTCACCTATTCCTGGCAGTCTGTGGTGTTTTTTTTTCAAAACTGTGTCAATTAAGGGGAATGTGAGAGTGTGTCACCTCACATTTAAACTTCTTTTGTCTTGCGCTTTGCTCCATCGCAAACGCACCACATAACGTCCCCCCCCCCCCTTCTGCTTTAAGGAAGGAATGAGTCGCTGACTGTACGAAAATTTGTAGAACGTAGGGAAAATGTTCGTAATTCTTTCCTTTTCTTTTTAAGCGTGACGATTCACACCTGGTGTGCATCCAAGGTCATTCAAAGCCTTGATTAAGCTTTCTTGTTCCGTCTCCAATCTTTCTAGTATGTTCGTTTACCGTTGCACTGTGTGTGACGTTGTGCCTCGTTTGAATGTGATCGCACTCTCATTGGTCAACAAGTTGATTCGCCCCAGCATGCAATTCAGCAACGCTGCTGAAAATATTCGAAAAAGTTAGTAGCGTCTTTTTGTAAAAATGTAAAGGACGTGAAAAAAAAAAGAGGTGCCTTTTTCCCGAAACAATGGAAGGAGGATTCCCCGTATTGAGTTGGCCTGCCAAAAATATCATCTGCTAAGTATTCGTTTTAATACCAAATTTTCTGCTTTTAAATTAAATTTTGCAATGCCCATGTCTTCTTTTAAATTTTACTGTGCTAAAATTTGGGTCGGTGCATGGTTGCCGTTGTGCCGCCTTTGCATCAGTAAACTGTTCTTACAGTTTTAAGGAAACGAATCTTTGACGAAACATTTAAAAGTGCCTTCCACTCAATATTTTACTTACTGACATGTCCTTTATTTATGAAATAGAGTGTTTGGCTTTGATTGAAATATGTTTTCCATTGTTCTGACCCCAACGGCCAAATGTGGTAAAATCATTTTCGCAGCCTTGTATTTCTCAATGACCTGAAATGTTGGAAGTTATACATATTGTATACATGGTCATTCAGGAAGAGATTCATTAACTCGATCAGATTAATGAGCTTTTATATTCCGAAAGTGCCATATGTACTTCTTGTGCCATAATTAGTATGTCAATGTGCTGTCTTAATTAGTGCGATAGCGCATTAAAAAAAAAAAGCAAAGAAAACTTGTTAATGTATGACTTGATTTACTAGTTATTTGAAGCGGTAAAATATTTGGCGTCCAGGGGACTTTTACTTTCTCCCCTCCAAATTAAAAAAAAAAGTGAGTTTCTGTTTTGCCGTTAGTCATGTACTGGAAATCAAGTGTCATGCATTATGAAAATCAGTCGGGAGTGCTACTTCTTACTATTCTCGAGACCATGATGCATATGATGGTTGCTCTAACGCCTATCTCATCATGTATTTAAGTGTAACTAAACTGACATCAGTATGTTGGGTGTTTTGCCAATTATATTGAACTTCTACATTTTATACTGTTTGTTCAAATGTGCCACACAGTATTATTTTGATATGCTTGCACATGTTTAATAATTATGCACTTACAAAAAAGGCTCGTTATTGACTGGATTATATGTTTTTTTGTGGTGACAAAATAAAAAGAATACATGATTTACAAAAACAAATGTCTGTCTTCAATTTTGAATTTTGGCAAACACATTTTCTTACAGATGAATTAATTCATTTCAATGCATAAAAAATATGACTCTAATACTTGTGTTTATTCAACGCCTATGAGAATATAAATTCAAACAAATCAACGCTGGATTTCAACAAACTTGTACACAAGATTCACCTATACAATTTTTCAGGGAATGGTTCCCAGGTATGTGATTCTAATTGTTATTTTTGATGAAAAACAATAGTGCCATTCATACCTACTCCAACATCTTCCTAAACTAATTTTTTTTTATCGCGAAACGTGGTTGCAGTCTTATCTGGGTTATTGCGGCTCACAACTGCAATTTTGCAATGTAAAAAATTTGGTTTATTTATTCAATTTTTAAAACCTTGTTAAAATATTTTTTTAAATTTATTTATTTATTTTTTCATTATTCATCTGCACCACATTTGGTGCCGCATCCAGTCACATATTTTCATATATGAAGTTGAATTTTTTTCTAAATTAAAAAAAAAAAAGAGAGAAAAAAAATTGGCACAATCTCAAATTAAAATAATATTGTATTGTGATTTGTGTACATTCTTGTTTACATTTTATATGACTATTTGCTGACAGTATAGTTGAATACTATGATCAGTCGAATTTCATATGCTCAGTATTTCGACAAACTGAATTGTATTTTATGTGCACTCCTTTTACACAAACAAATACACATGTGTAGTATTTTCAGTTCTATATACTGGAGTACACACTCACTCTGATTGTGACATTTACCCATTATTCTGTGCATAAAATAATAACTGGAGCTGACTGAAAGTTATTGTTTACATTGATTTATTTACTTGACTTGTATGCATATGTTATGTGATACTCTGAAGAGTAACACAAACAACACCTCTTCACTACTGTGACAATATGCTACTCACTGAATAATGTGTAACATTTATACACAGCTATTACTCTAATTTTCTACTTGAAAATTTTACTGATTTTGGGACACTATTGTATTTATTTACATATCAAATATGCCCCCTGCTAAGAAAACTCGTGCTACAAAAACAGTTACCACTCGTTACCAAAATAAAAAGAATACATGATTTACAAAAACAAATGTCTGTCTTCAATTTTGAATTTTGGCAAACACATTTTCTTACAGATGAATTAATTCATTTCAATGCATAAAAAATATGACTCTAATACTTGTCTTTATTCAATTCCTATGAGAATATAAATTCAAACAAGTCAACGCTGGATTTCAACAAACTTGTACACAAGATTCACCTATATAATGTTTCAGGGAATGGTTCCCAGGTATGTGATTCTAATTTTTATTTTTGATGAAAAGCAATAGTGCCATTCATACCTACTCCAACATCTTCCTAAACTAATTTTTTTTATTGCGAAACGTGGTTGCAGTCTTGTCTGGGTTATTGCGGCTCACAACTGCAATTTTGCAATGTAAAAAATTTGGTTTATTTATTCAATTTTTAAAACCTCGTTAAAATATTTTTTTTAATTATTTTTTTTTTTTTTTCATTATTCATCTGCACCACAGTCTGCAATGGTTAGTGACAATACGCAGCCCCATTAGAAAGGAAACAAGAAGTTTTGTCTAGAACTATACGAGCCTACTTTCCCGTATACACCCAACTTCAAATTTAAAATCTAGCTATCTCCCTCTCTTTCTCTTTCTCGTTTAGCTTTAGTGCTTAATTGCTTCAAATATACCCTTTTCAACGGATAATACATATTCATTCACTCATTCATTTATTCAGTCATTCATTCCCTCATTCATGTATTTTTTGACTCATTTACTAATCTTTTTTCATTCATTCGCTTATTTATTCACTCATTTGTTCATTCATTCTTTCATTTATTCTTTTAATCATTCATTAATTCAAAAATATCCTCGATCAAAACATTTCATATTAAAATAGGCTCGTTAGTTCTGGATGAACTTTCTATTTGTACATGTTCTACGTTATAAGGGCGTTCCGATAAAGTTTGTTCCAAGCAAATCGGTTCATTAGATCAGAATTTATATAGGATTGAAATTTTCCCGTAGGCGCTATGTAAATATTTTTTGAACTGTTCAAAAATGAACAAAAATTGGTCAAATCAAAAAATTATTCACGCCGAGAGCTTCTTTCAATAAACTTGTTTATAAGAACTCGAATCTTATGCCCAGAGTTTACAAAATGTGCTTCAGTTTTGCCCATAGACGCTAATATTAATATTTTTGAACTGTTCAAAATTGAACGAAAAATTGTTCAAATCAAAAGGTAAAATATAGAAATGAGATATCCTTGTCGAGATCGTTTGAATGCAGAAAGAAATTTTTGAATCGGACAGTTTGTTCGAAATTTTTTTGGGGGACGGACAGACAGACAGACAGACCGACCGACACACCTTTTCAACATCTCAAAACCCTAATTTCAAAATTTTTATTCTTCAATCTTTATTTAATTACTTAACTTATTTTTGTATTTTCCTGATTTTTAACGATATTTTCATTATACATGAAGCCGTCTTTCATGCTTTATTATTATTATTTTTTTACTTTTACGGGAAAGTAGGCTAAAAAAGTAATAAGTATACAAGAATAACTAAAAATTTAATAATATGAAATGTTAGTACAGTAAAACCCCGCAAATCCGAAATCCCGGGAAATCCGAGCGAGTTTTTTCTTTTTTTTAACAAATTTAAATTTGAAAAAGACACGCAAAAAAGAGAAACTTATTTATTTTATCACTACAAAACAACTAAAAACTATTACTTATTAAATATTAATAAAAACAATTACTATAACATTACAAACTCGCAAAATATCCATTTCACTTGAAGTCAGTTAACTTCAATTGTCGAAGTGACGAAAACCTAGCGGGGGCAATTGTGCGCCAGCGTCGCATAAACATGACATCATTTGGCATGGCTGCTGCGTGTTACTATTTTAGTGCTATTTTATAATTATAATGCATACCTATTTATTATTGATATTTTTATTGTTACCCCTAAATGCGCTGTGTTGTTTTTAAACATGTCAAATTTTCTCGAATTTTATTTTCCCGAATGAAGTAAGAATTTTTTTAGTTTGTTTTCCACTGATAACTAGCCCCAATTAGTTCGGATTTGCGGGGTTTTACTGTATTGTCTTTTATTTCGCTGATGTGATGACCATGCATCTGTCTTCACATAACACTAAACAACAAGAATAACTGAAAATGCATTAATATGAAAGGTTATAGTCTTTTATTTCGCTGATGTAATGACCATGCATCCGTCTTCACATAACACTAAACAATAAGAATAACTAAAATTGCATTAATATGAAAGGTTATAGTCTTTTAATTCGCTAATATGATGACCATGCATCCGTCTTCCCATGACATTAAACTACCAAAGCCCTCAGACGAGGCTCGTAAAATAAAGTAGGAAGGGTAACTTTTGAAGACTTTTTTTTTTTTTCACTTGATTTGTGGTGCCATTTTATAACATTAAATAGCAGATTTTTTTCCTTTCTTATTTTTTCATAATGCAGTGGCGAAAGGGTTGCACAAGTTAAGGGGACGCAACCAAAAACTGATATCACACTCAAAATGGAGCAACTAGTTGCACCATAGCTAAAAATTTCGAATTTGTGAATCAATTAATGTTGTGAAAACAGTATAAACTTTAACTTCCAAGTACCTAAAACTTCGATGCAACTAAAAAATTTGCACCATACATTAGTTTAAACACTTAAATTTTTTTGCAATGTATAAAAACTAAATTACAAGTATGAATAAAATAAATAATCAACGTAAGTAAAGCACAAATCGTTAAAAAAAACTACTTCGAATAGCTACTTCAAGAGCTACACTAGAGTGAAACCATTGCAACTGAAATTATCTATTTAAAAACTTCTAATCCGTCCAAAGTGGCTCAACATACAACAGTAAAGTCGCAAGTGGATAAGACATCAACTAGCAGGACATCGATATTAATACCAAATTAATGTCCTTTGGGGCAGTATAATGCTATTTTGCTGCAATAAAGTTAATATTTAAATCGTTATTAACAATTTTTCCGAAAAAATGCATATTGTAATTTCTCCACCTCTCTCTCTCTCTCTCTCTCTTTGATTCGCTAAATATTTGTATTCCATTTCCATATTCATTTTTTATTTTATCATCTTTCCCTTTATCTTTATTACTCAATCTAAAGCGTATCGCAAACTGAAATTGTAAATTATCTAACTTGTAGGGAAATCAATTAAAAATATGCGATTGCAAATGCGGAAATAGTTGCTGAATTCATATACATTGTAAATGCTATTTCTTGCGATTATCTGAGTAGTGATATTAAACAAAAGTATCTAAAATGCGAAATAATTTCCTAGTGTACATATTCTTGAAGCACGCTGCCGGCGCTATTCCAACAAATATAAATACGTGCATGAAAGTTCAGAAAATAAAGCGTTTTAGTTAAATTCATTTATAAAAAGAAAAAAAAGCAAATGAAAAACAACTGATTCTTGAAAGTGCTTTAGCATCATTTCATTTTGTCACTTTTGTAGGTGTTGCAAACATTATGCAAGGCATAAAAATTTATGTTTTTGAAATATACACGTGTGTTTAATGCTAGCATTTTTGGCATGAGTAAAAAAAAACATTTTTAATCTTGAGAATGTAAGTTATTACAGACTGACGCTTAAGCATTACATGAAATAACTGGTCTCTAATTTTTAGCGTAACATACAGCTATGAAGTTAAGAAAGAAAAAATATATAATTCGAAGCAACAGTTTCAGGGCCTCATGGAGTATGTTTTATATTATACAACAATTAAGCTATACAAAAAACTACGTACATTATTAATTTATACATTATATTACTTTTTTTAAACAAAAAGCTGATTAGTATTATTTAGTTTTTGGCAGTTTTTATGTACTACTGTATTGAACTGATGAGTTATTATCGTTTCATTTCTTCATTATCATGACAAAACACAAGTCTAAGAACTGGAAAGTTATGCGTTCATCGAAAGTTGCACCAGCTCATTCCAATTTCGAATCCTTTTATTACGGCATTTGAAGTGAGTATCCTTGTCTGGAAGATTTTCATTCAATGCAATCTACCTTCAGACAGTATAGGTAGAACCCTGCTCTTGTTGCAATCTAACAAACTAGTCAAACATAAGGGCATTAAGAAAGGTATTTTCTTGCCTATGATGAGCAGAAAAATCGCAAAGGGCAAAACTTTTTTTAATAAAATTGCCACTGATCAACGGTAATTTTCTTCCATTTTAAAGACTTAATATTTTTGACCCAATTACCCGCTTTATTCTTTTTGCATCAAATTTCCGATCTGCAGAATGTCTACGAAAACCAAAAATCACCGGATTTTATTTGTTGATGCGAGCAAAGTGTGTTTCGGTCGATTTCTCAATCCATTCACATGCTCTTTTTAAAACTGTTTGATGTGCTCGTCAATTAACTTCGGAGACATAGTGCTTTGGGAGCTCTTCGCGTCTTCGTGTGTGCAACGTTTCGCATTTCTTCCTCGGATAAAGAGCGGGAAAAAGTCTTAAAAATACTTTCAAATCCAGCCCACTAAAAGGGTACTCCCCGCTGATTTATTTGGCAGCAACAGCGTTTTCGTATGTGCGATTGATCGGTGCTCACGTTACTAGCATCCCCCCTTCCCATTCACTCCTCGCAACGAAAGAGAAAGCAGCCCGGATAATTCCGAAATATTCGGTATCCGTGTTGTTATCTAGTGCCCCGGAGGCAAGCGCACAAAAATTTTTCTCTCTGCGAGAGAAACTCGTCTCTCCCCGCTCTTGCGCCCCCGTTGGGCTTTGTAAGAAATAATTACCGTTTATTCAGTTCAACTATTGTGATGTCTATACTGCTGATAAAGACGTCTTCGCGTGCAATTAGCGGGAGACTCTCTTCTGACTTCACTTTCCATCACTGCGAGGCATGTCCTGCCACTGCCAGGTTATCCACCAGTATGCTCGATTCTTTATTTTTTGGCTCCTTTTTTCGGGAGAGCGCACGTCCCAGGACAACTAGTTTGACAAAAGTGCCCAAGGCGCTCTCGCATCCAATCCAGGCACTTGTCACCAGCAACTCCCCTTCTTCCGAGGGGGGAATCTTCCGCCCGATGCTCGTTTTCTTCTCTTTTCGAAGGATGCCAGAAGTCTGCGCCACCCCCCGCGCCCTCCTTCTTTACGCGTGTTCCACCAGAGCAAATAGAAAAATTTTCGTTCGGGATCCATTCGTCCGAAAAATATTCGCGGATGAAAAGAAGATAATGATGACGGTCGAACATAAGGAAGCAAAAAGAGAGAGAGAGAGCGGTATCCTTGTACCTGTCTTCTTCGCCACAGACCCTTTTTTTTATGAAGCATACTAGGGATAACCTTAACAACTTTTGAGTGAGGATCAGTAATAGAACATCTATTTCGAAAAACGAACAAATGTATGTCTCCAATAATCACATTTGACTCATTATGCTTCATGACACTAGCAAAATTACTCGCTGTAAAACATCTGTCAGTATGCTGTAAATTTGCTCAGTATGTTTGCTCAATCTTTTTTACGGTGTATGGATCAGCTAGCAGACATCATGTAAACAAGATGGCTGCGAACAATAATGCTGGTATGGCACTCCAAATGTTAGATTAACTGGATTCCCCACAGCAGGCACATTTGAATTTGCGCACCAATTTATGGAGAAAGCATCATGAATTTGAACAAAACTTAGGAGCAACTTGAAAAAGTGCACAATATCTAAGGGTTTAAAGTTTATTCATTTACTTAGTGGTTTTCCATACTGTGGTCGTCGGATGTCACGCACTGTAAAAAAACATCTTGTGGTACAATGCACAAAAACATGTTGCCAATTTGCTAACTGCAAAAACTGCAGAATTTTCTTATATTTTAGAGTAACATACATACGAAAGCTTCAAAATATAGTGTGGAATTAAGCAGCATTCTTCTGCGCAATTTTTTGGTGCAACATAACACTGAAGATTTTGAAATGTACAAAAAGCTCTTAAGTTTCTTATTTAACGATGAAGTTCTGAATTGGTAAAGATCATAGCAACAGAAAGATGACCATTTGATTCCAATCCTAATTTTCCGCATGAAAATTGGCGAATTTTTATGCTGTGATCAGCGCAACATATTAAATTTTCTAAAACCGTAAAGTGCCGCACAATACTTAATGATGAAAATCAGAGTTTAAGTTCATAGTAACTAAAATTGCCACTAAACTTCGAGCATCATTTTTTCATTTTTTTTTTTGCTGTGACCGGCGTAATGTATTATGAAAGTTTCATTGGACCGGTGAGTGTCACAAAAAATACAATGAACAATTTCTTGTCATTGTCTAGGTGACAAAAACGTGTTCATTGAAGAGCTAACTGTGAAATTCTGAGCTATTTAAAATTCTCGTCTTCGATTATGATTTTGAACATTAAATTGGGATACCTATTTATTTCATCAATTCACTACATCTATTGAAATTTTTTGATTCCACTAAAGACAGTTACTACTAGACTTTCGCGGAAAAGTAATTAATTATTTTTGAAATAAGATATAAATTTGTCATTTTTCCCTTTATTTTTTAATTGGGTTTCAACAAATTAACCTGTCCTTCTCAAACGTTTTACGTGACTCAGAAGTTCACAAAGTGTATCATTTTTAATTGAGCACTGATATTTTTACATTATCAGTAGATTGATAATGTGCTATGTTGTTCTTCAATTCAATAAATAAATGAATAAGTAAATAGATAAATAAAATGAGAGAGTACTGCTTTGACTGGAATTTTTGGAAGAATCAAATCGCGCCATGGTAAAACATCAAACCAGTTACAAACAGCATGGGTATACTTTATTTTAAGGAAATATCTTTATACGAAAAATGCTTACTTTTCATCCATACGTTCTTTCTAAAGAACAAATGTAGTCAAATCGATGCTCGATATTTAAGTTAGACGACCCTTTATCTACTAAAAAAAATCATTAAAATCAGTTCAATTAGTAAAACGTTATGGATGGGAAAAAAGACTATATTTCCACCCATAAAGTTTTTCTAATTATCGAATATGGTCAAACCAAGTTGCGGACCAATGGGAAACCCTTGATCAATTAAAAGTAGAATCATCTATATCGGTTCATCCAATGAGAAGTTATCTATGAACAAACAAACAAACAGACAACAACAACAAAAACACCTACATACTGTTTGAACTGATAAACCTCTATTGATAATCCTCTGTTGAGAAGTGGTTTTAAAAAAAGAAGAAGAAAAAAAAAGAGAAAAAGAAAAAAGAAGCAGAAAAACTCATAGAGATTAGTAATTTACTTTAAACTGTCTTCAAGATCTTGTAACATATTTTTTATCATTGGCCCAAAAAATCTGGTGGCTGATTATTCAATGACAAATCAAGCTAAATTATTAAAAAGAGACAACGGTTACATTGTCGTTCCCTTCATAAAACCAAGGTCTTTAGAAAAATCCACACGTGGTTTTTCTGTTACCATGAAAAATAAATAATAAATAAATAAAAGTAAAAATTAAAAAGATGAGAATTCTCTTATAGTACTCCGAATCTTCGCTTCCTCAAGTTTTAATTTGATAAAACCTACAAAAACACAATGTGTTGCAAATTTTTGATATTATTAAAAAATAAATGTGTGAACTATTCAAAGATTAATGATTAAAAAATCAAAAATCACTGTTCAGTTTTTGAAATTCTATTGTTTATTAATTTGAGGAGCCTTGCCTTGGTTGTAAGAGCAGAACAACAGAAGCTCAAACGTACGACCAGAATTTTTTAGTTAAAGATTATAAATACGTTCACAAAAAGTTTCCCATCTAACACCTGTCTCTACAATAAGAAACTTATTTGTTGTAATTGAAATCATTGTGTGGGTCGGGAAAGGACTATTAAAGCTGTTCATTTATAAATTTGTATCCTTCAACACTCCGACATTTATTTTATTTCTTTTTTTGAAGGGTTCACTTGAAGTTAACAGCTGGCTGACGGGACGTGAAGCTGTTGAGGGAGGTACACCACCGCCATAAATCGTCTGCTGCTGGTTCATGGTAAGGATTAAGTGGATGTGGACAAATGCAAAGGGGAGACGGATTTAAATAAGGGTTCATTAACTGAAATGATATTTTGGGTTCTCATGTGGACTCAATAAACAGCCAACCTTTTATTTTGTACATGAGTCTATAGGAAGACAGATTTGAAAAAAAAAAGTAAAATGGAAAAAATAAATTTACAAATCAAAAGGTTCACAAATAAAAATTGTTTTTTATAAAGTTTTGAGAATGAGACAAAGACTCATCAGTGTTGGTTTGTCTCAAAGAATGAGCGATGCAGAACACCTCACATATCCCAAGCAAAAACACACTAGAGCCGACAGCAGTATAGGTCTGAAAATCTTCAAAATAAGCATAAAAAACAAAAATTGAAATACAAAATGTGAGGTTTTGTCCCCTCTCCCAAAGGTACTGGAAGACCTGAAAATCAAGAGAGAATCCGTTGAATAGAAAACATTTTCTGCAACTAAACGTTGATCGTGGTCCTTCCAGAGCTGAGGACCAAGCAGAAACATTCTCGATAGACGACGTCATATAAGCCCGGAAAATAGTTATTAATATTTAGGTCCGCAAAGACTTCTTATATTGATGAAATATAGGATTCCTGAATTCAGGGAAAACCTTATAGGTTTAATATTTTCCTTTCATGCACATTTTACTAAATAATGCATTTAACAACGAACACAGAACGCATATTATTTGAAAAATTAATTATTTATACATTATGAAATTCGGACACTTTCTTCACCAATGAAACGCATAATCATAGCCGCAAGGACATTTTATCTAATCCTTCAAAATATCGCGATAATTCAAATTCTAAACATGGCACATTATCGTAAAATTGATTATTTCCCCCGAGCCGAAACGCTTAGCTTTTCATGAATACCAAAACACTCGTAAAATACTTACGAGCAAACGTTGCTTTTCCATTCGGAAATGCGGCTTTTTAAATGAACCAAGTATGAAAGACAAGCAAATCTTTCAACTTTAAAGTCGAACTCGGATTTAATCAAATACAAAGGAAATACGTTTTAGACCATCGACTGATTGTTTCATTCGCGTTTATGAATGTTTTAAAATATCCATGCGCAAATACTTCACCTCGTACTAATGACTCTTCGGTATCGCAAGAAAAAAGTCAGGAAAAAAATCTATAATTCAATAAAGGATGCTGAACGAATGCGTTTTCTTCGTTTTCGGATCTCTTTATCCTAATGCTATTTGTTTCTTTTCCTACAAAATTAAATTATCCGTTACAAACAATAGATCCGATAAGGGGGAAAAAACTAAATGAGTTTTTATTGTAACGTTGCGTCTCGATACCTGGAATTTTTTGCGCCATTTTTTTTCTCGTCCATTTCCCTGGAGTTCAATTGAGTTTGGCTCGTTAGGAATACAAAAATGAGAAAGACGTGATTTTTTAATGTAATTCAGTAAACAAATAACGGCTTTTTTATGATGCGGATTTTTTTTTTGTTCTTTCATCTAGACTGTAAATATGCATTTTTCATTCATTTTCTTTGTGTAGAAAAAAAGAGAGACGCGGAACTTTTTAAATCGATACACTTGCATTCAATCATAGAGGTGTTTTTTCCCGCATCCTCACTTGAAATAAGAGCCTGTCTCCAAAATAAAACAATTGTTTTTTTTTTCTATATAAAAAGTATAACAGGCACGCGTACCTTTTTTTTTTCATGTGTCTGAAAATATGTTTTCTTTTTTTAACTAATTTTTGTTGCTGAAAAGCCTTGTACGCTGTAATCAAGCATTTTCAGTAATATATGCAATTATACATTTTTGTCGTTTTTTGTACCTTTACTTTATTAGTTTAGAGTGCGATCTCGAGCCACTTTTTTAAAATGAAGGGTTTTTTCTCAAATGTTTTTTGTTTAAAAATGTAGATTAAACATTATTATTGATCTTCCATTTATCAACCTCTACTATTCCATTAGGTGGTAATCGTATGTGGCAATATTTTAAGAGGCACTACTTACCACCCATAAGATCAATTCATTCTTAATGTTATTTTTATTGCTTGATGTAAAATTGCTAATAACTACTCAACTTTTTCAAATAATATTTGCATTATTTTTCGGAATGTTTTCGCCCAAAGTGTTTCGTTCTACCAAAATAGAACAATGCATACCAAAACATGAATTTGCTAATGATCGAAACCTTGTTGAAACTTGAATATCAAAAGCCCCCAATATTTATAAATAAGGTTTTTTAAATTTATTTTATAAATAATGAGATCAACAGTACTCTATAAATTAATTTTATGTTTAAAAAAATCAGTTGAGGCTTATGTGTCCTGACCGTATTTCATCATGATTGGGGCTGTGACTATAATATAACAAATTATTTTGTATGTAGCACATGTAACTTATGCGTATACAACTAATGGAATATGATAAACAACTAATAGAAAACTTGCTTTTCTTACGTTTAGAATGAAATGATTATTAAGAATTTATGATTGTGAATTTTCTTTGAGTTCTGATTCGAGGGAGGCGTATTCGAAACCCATTCTCAAACTATGCGAGAGAGCTCGATTCCGAACTTCGACTGGCATTTTGCTGGAGGCGTTCCACCGTGCCTAAGACCCTTTCATACTGATTTTAATTTCAGGGGCAGCTGTTATCTCTGCCATCGCAATTGTGCGTTTTTCCGCAACAAATAAAGAGGCTAACGGGTCTATTTCGTGTCCCTTTCATCAGCAAAGTGTTCTTTTGAGCTGTCACCAAAATACATTTTCATCCTCAGAACTAAATAGGGAGATTTCCAACCCTCGGCTGCCTGCTCGCAAAAGATCATCCTCCGGAGATTAACACCCTTCTCACGGTTACTGTTACGAGCCCCCCTTTTATTTTTATTATCCGCCTCCCTTTTTAGTGGATCATTTTTTAAGAGTAGATGAGGTAAAAAAATTCATCGTTACATGGATTTAATTCTCTGCCATGTCAGCTGCATTTCGCAGTGTATTCCGACCCCTCCATCTCTAACCATTCTAAATATCGCTCTTCTGTAGTTTTCTCTTTGTTGGGTTTTTCCACTGTAAAAAAAAGTTCGATTTGGTTTATTACAGGACCTTAAAATAGCTCGACTCGAGAGTTACGGAGCATGTGGAAAGCCACGTAAGCCCACTTCTGACGAAACTCCCCTGATATTGTCATTGTGTCAGGGGGGAGGATTATGAGAGCGTGCGTCCCTTCTCCTTTCCACGAGGGCTTTACTATTCAGAGTGGAACTGGATTCCGAGCTGGCTCTAAAACCCTCTTGACTACTGCAACCAACTCGCACAAAAGCTGGCGCCCGTCTTCTGTAAACTATCCTGAAGAGCTACCTACCAATAATATCGAAGGACCTTTTCGTTCTTAGACGGAACAAGAATATAGTCAGCTTCAGATACTGGAGACCTTGTCTCTCAGTTTACAATCGTTTGCTATATCAACTTTGGCTTCTCGTTCCAGCTGTCTACCTTTATTCATAAATATAAATAATGATATATGCATACGTTAAATGTATTGCTTTTTGAAGAGAAGAAGAGCAGAGGCGATATACTTTCGTAAGTACAGTTCTACTCTACCATCAACCAAAGCGATCTGCCTGGAAGAGTGCCAAGAAGAATCCATTAATATTCGAAGGGAGAACTGCTGGTATAAGAAATGTGCCTCGTTCTAATTCGTTTAACATACTTTATTTCTTAAGATATGATGCTATATGCCAGTTTATAAATTTAGTTGCTTTCAACAAACAGAGAAGCAAATATTCTGACTCGAGCACTAGATAAATTCGTTCTTTTCTGCCATGCGCAGAAGCGTCCAAATGTCAAAACTCCGTGGTCGAACTGTACAGAGAGATATGGGTATTTCAATCAAGAAATTTCCCTGGATAATAACATCAGAAATGAGACCACTAAATTCGTCCAGAACAAGATGCGATGCTGCTGAAGTATAGAAAAAGTTGTGCAGTAAGTTCAAGAAACTTACGTCGAAATCAACAATTTGCAAAAGGGGAATTTTAAAATTTTGATTCAAGTATGAAAAGTAGTCATTTAACAGCTCTGGTAAGCTTAGTATTAATAGCAAGTGAAATAAAACTTAAAATGAACATAGATTAAAATCAAGCTATAGAAAGAGAATTAAAATAAAATAACTTAAAAACTCGTTATAAAATCCAAGTGAAAAAAAACGAAAGAAATAGTATTATAAGCAGTAGTGCTTTTACTTCTTTTTAATAACAAATAATAAATAAAATTACTAAAACATAAATGCATAATAAAAATTTTTTAAATTTGTATAATTTAAGAAAACAATATTAGAGAAAGGTAGTAAATGCCTCTACAAATTTGCAAAGCTATTTGGGAAAAAAATGTGAAGTGCGTCCAGAACTAAACGAGTTTACTTTCTTAGATTAAAACGAGTTGGCGACCTCTGTATTAAAATTCATGACTCATCGAAAGGGTTCCGCGCATAGGCCTAACTTGAATTTGCAAAATAGGGGTGGAAAGGGGGGGGGGAGTTTTTTGAAAGGGATGGAAATTTGTTTGTTCCACTCAACCACCAGTGAAAAAATAAATAAATAAATAAAACTTACAAAAATTAAAAAAGGAAACTTTAAACGCTATGTGTTTAGTTTGAATAAAAAATATCCCTCCCTCTCCCTCAAATTACGCTCATGGTTCCATAAAGAAAAATACCAATTTTATTGTTCTTCTAATTTAAAACGATTGAGAACCACTGACCTGTGATATTTAATACGAAGGTCAATTCGAACAATAAATACTGTGGTAGAAAATTTTAATTTCAGCTGTTACTGTTAATCGAATACAAATATCGATTTTCTCCTTAAGCTGAACATGGGAAAGTTAATGGTTTAGAGGCAACCATTTATCCTGATTAGTGACTAAGATATCAAATAACAAAAATATATCGAAAGCACGAAAGAACATATCATTTATATCGAAAATAGGTAAATTGGAATAAACTTCTCTTTTGCAGAAGTATGAAGGAATACTTTTTAAAAAAATAAATAAATCTGGAAACTAGGCAAAATTACTACTTCAATAGGGTTATACGCATTTGAAATAGTTTACCGGAAACGACTGTTACTTGCAGTAGGGTTAAAAGTTTTAAGAGGGTTCTTGATCTTCATTGGATTTTGATACATTGACTGGGACCAGGCTAGCTGGGCCCAGAGCCTGTTGCTAGTCACTTTTGTATTTGCATTTACATTTGTAACACTGCAGTGCGACATGATATCGCTAAAATATGTACTTTCTCATTAAAATTATAGGAATTAAAGGAATTTTCAAGATATAAAATTGAAGCCGGAACCTATAAGTACTGAAAATACTAAATGCTATCAATGGAGAAACGTTACTGCAAAATGAAAAAGAAAAATAGCAGCTTAAAGAAAAAAAGAATAGGAAGAAAAGAAAAGAAAGAAAAAAAATGGAAATAAATTTTTAAAAATATAAAGGAAAGTAGCAAGCCAAATTTCATGTTTTCATTTTTCGGTCCTTCCGTTTACTGAAAGGGTTCAAAAAAAAAAAAAAAAAAAGATGCCGAAGATAAAAGCTGATTACAAATTACCGAAGTGTTCGAAAACGGAGCTGGAAATAGCCACAAAAGAAAATAAGCAATGGTAGAACGCCTATCAGTAATAAAAAGAAGCGTTGTAAAAAATCATGAGATTAATTATTTGCATTTGATACTGCTTAAAGTAAAAAAGGTTTGCAAGAAATACAAACGCAGAACAGAAAAATGAAAAGTAAAAGGAAATTTAAAAAAAACAATGATATTTCAAACTTATGGTATTAAAAGGAAATTTAAAGGGACTTACAGCTTTAAAAAAGAACAAGAAGTTCCGTCTAGAACTATACGAGCCTACTTTCCCGTATACACCGAATTCAAATTTATAATCTAGCTATATCTCTCTCTCTGTCTTTCTCGTTTAGCTTTAGTTCTTAATTGCTTCAAACATACCTTTTTCAACGGTTATTACATATTTATTCAATCATTATTTATTAAGTCATTCATGTATTTATTCACTCATTTATTCATTCATTCTTTTGCTTATTCATTTAATCAATCATTAATTGAAAAATATTCTTGAAAATCCCGATCAAAAAATTTCATAGGAAAATAGGCTCATTGGTTCTGGATGAACTTTCTATTTGTACATGTTCTACGTCATAAGAGCTTTCCGATAAAGTTTGGTCTAAGCAAATCGGTCCATTAGATCAGAAATTATATAGGAGTTGGAAATTTCCCCGTAAGCCCTCTTTTTTATGTTAATTTTTTGAACTGTTCAAAAATGAACAAAATTACTGTTCAAATCAATATTTCACGCCAGAGAACTCTTTTCAAATGAAAAGCTTGCCAAATAGGAACTTTATGGCTCTTGTACCCAGAGTTTACATAATTTGCTTCATTTTTCCCCATAGGCGCTAATGTTAAAATTTTTTGAACTGTTCAAAATTGAACAAAAAATTGTTCAAATCAAAAAGTAAAATATGGAAATGAGATGTCCTCGCCGAGATCTTTTGAATGCAAAAAGAATTTTTCCAATCGGACAATTCGTTCAAAAGTTATTAGGGGGGAGGGGGGGACAGACCGAAAGACAGACCGACCGACCGACACACTTTTTCCCCATCTCAAAACCCTACTTTCAAATTTTTTATTTTTCAATCTTTATTTAATTACTTAACTTATTTTTGACTTTTCTTGATTTCTAACGATATTTTCACGATACATTAAGCCTTCTTTCATGCTTTATTATTATTATTTTTTACTTTTACGGGAAAGTAGGCTAAAAACGAAGCTAAGAAAAAGCAATCAAAGCAAGTTTATTTAAAAAAATTACGATAGGATAAGCAAATACCGTCAAATAATCAAAAAGAAAAGAGATTAAAAATTTCGAAAAAAAAGCAGCTACAAAATGTCTCTATAAAGAAGGAAAACAGAACTAAAAATGAAAAACAAAAGAAAACATTCCAAATAAAAAGACCTAACGCAAAGTCAAATCAAAAGATTAATTAAAAAGTAAAAAGGTTGGTGGCTTAAAACTACCGTCGTGACATAGCGAGAGGATTCTGCGACATGTACCACCGAAAGCTATCCCACAGGAGATAAAACTCTTACAAGACAATTAAAATTTGCAAGTTAATCTCCTAGGAATGTCGCAGTGGAACGTCATTTTCGATGTGAGAGACTTGAGATGAATCTTCGTGTCCTTTAAGCCAATTGAAAATCTCCTCTCGTCGCAAATGAGTTTCTTTCCCGCGCGCGCTAAGTTCATTAGGACCAGAGAAAATCGCACCGGCTCGGTGGGGGTTCGCTAAATGCTTCCGAATTTCAGACTCGTTTTCGCTTCTCGGGGTGATTGGTTTTGTTTAATTAGATCTCCACAGCAGAGAGAGAGAGAGAAAGAGAGAGAGAAGTTTGTTATTGCCTGAAATCGAGGGAAAATATCGAAAGGGCGGGGTAAAAGTTAGAGTTGGAGGCTCATCTTAAAGGAGGGCCGGCGGAATTACTAATTTAAATCATGATGCAATTACATCAATTAGTATGGGGGGTTGAATAAATGCTTATCGCGTTATTGGGATTTAGAGTAAAACCAGTGAAGAAGACACTTTAGCTGAGCCCTATGATATGGACTCTACTAAAGAGCTTGATAAACTTTCACAAGGAATTTTCATTTCTTCGCAAGGCAATATATTTTTAAAGGAAGAATTTTAACACTTCACATGAAGCCTTAAACGCAATGTAATTGATTACCTATGCTCCATATGTGGGTTGGAGAAAATCAACAAGCTAAGGCTCAACTGGCAAGGTTTTCTCAAATTTGTAACTAACCACCGTTAATACTCCCACCCGCAATCCACTCAAAAGCATTTGCGAAATTTTGCTGACCACAAGCCGCTCTTATGCGGGAACAGAAGGGGACAATTTACTCTCTCTCCTGACTTTTAGAAACACAATGTATTTATACATCTGTGTATGGAATTCCGTTGTTTTCTCTCTAATACGCATTGAGCTAACTGAGCATATTATTTATTCAGTATAATATACAACCTTTGACTTTCTGGAAAACTTTGAAAGGATGTGCCTGTTGTAATATCCTTCATTTTTAACCTTCTAGAACAGTGGCTATTTTGTGATAGTAAGGTATTTTTTAACATTTTGTCTTTATTTCATTTTTAACTCTAGAGTCAAATTTGGAAGTTAACCTGTAAAAAGTGTTGTGGTATGTTCCACCAAAAAAAAAAAGCGGTACAATTTGCAGCTACAAAGGATGGTGCTTAGTTTTACAAGAATTTGGCACTTACTTTCGTTTTTTGCACAAATGTAGAATGAAATAGAGCACTATTCTTAATAGCCACCAAATTGACATGATTTTATGGTGCAATATAACGCAACATTTTTTACAGTGTGCGGGAACTTGAAACTCCATATCTTGAAGGTCCACAATATGCTACAACTTAGCCAAGACACGACAAAGCTCTGTCTCGTTCACTGTTTCTCTTTTTTATCATTGAACAATAACTAGCAAATTTTAGGATGATTATATGGAATTGTGGGAGCCAGGATCCTACTGACATTAGTAGCGCCTGCTTTTCCACTTCAAGACTCAGATACAAGTCTTATAGCACCTGAATCTGTATCGCATTATTGAATTTTTAAACAGGAATCGTCCGCTTGTTATTAAATCGAAGTTTACAAAAACTAATGTGCATGATTAACATTTACAGTAGCTATAAATAAAATTTTATAGATATTATGTTGAGACATTTTTTTGTGTTCAAAATAAGCGTGTCAGTAAGCCTTCATCGTGAGGCAGAAAATATTCGTTATTGAACTCGAAATCGAAAATTCGAAAAAGAAACATATTAATCAAATCATAAGCCGAACAAACTAGTAAGTTAAAACTTTGACTTATTTCTGTACTTATCGCAGAATCTGCATTTCAAGAATTTAATTCGTTAGTCAACATTTTTCGCAGATTTTTAAACATCTTTTATTAGTATGGAACTTCAATGCGATTCAGGTGATACTTACTGAATTCATTTTTATCTTTAAGTAAATAATAATTTATTATTTCTTGATGTATTAAACTGCCATTTCAGCACGTGTCCAACACTCCCGCTTCATGTGTCGAAATTTCAATCTGATCTCTCCAAAAGAAATTTAGCCTCTGAAATTGCAAAAACAATCGTTTCCGTATTTCTGAAAAAGACAATATCAATTTCGAGTCCGTTTTCCTAACGCACAAAAAATCATTGCAGCTAAAGGCAACTGCTTAAGAAAACCTTTCATGTTACTTTTCAGAATTTTTTGTGAACGCTCTGTAGCCTCATTTTATTTTCTGTTTGCTCTTTTGACACTTTTTCTCCACTTCTCCCAACTCTCTCGTCCCCGTCCGAAGCATCTTCTGTCTCCATAGTGACGCAGCATCAGCAAGTTGGGGGAGCGTAATGATGAAGCGCGGGAAACGGACCCAATCGCCTTCCGGCCATCTTTTCGCACCTATGAGCGCCCCTACCTAGGCACTTCACATAGGGTCCATTTTACGGCCCCTGCGAACAGTAGATGATTGCCCGCAAGGGCTGATCCCTAGCAGGGGCGACATCCCCAGTCATTTGCGTTGTTAGGAAGGGGGAGAGGCGAGTGGCCTCCTCAGCATCGTTCCACCCCCCTTCATTTCCATCCTATATTTACGCAGGCTGCAATTTCCCACTTAGTTTGACAAGTAAATTGATTTCTGCGACGCTCCTGTAACTACAACCGCGGAGTATGTGCAACCACCCCGCCACACCCAATCAGGATCTTTGGTGTGTCTGACTATTCTGGAAGATCTTCTCGATTCCAAGACGGCTGCAACTGTCGGGCCCTCTGGCCACGCTAACGTGATTTCTACTTTTCCCTTACGTATCGTTCTCTACAACAGGTGGACAGGAGGTACGAGTTGAATTGGTGTTCTGCCCTGGGCATCGAAAAGATTTCTCGCTCAGGAATAGAACTTTGGAACCGTGAAAAGCCACTTATTGCAGGTAATGAACCAGCAAATCTGCAAATCATGTTGGCCAAAGGCATGCATTGTGGCCATGAGTAACCAATTCAGGACATCTGTTTCGGAAACCAATTTTCTTACAGATTTTAATTTTAAAAAATTTCACTTCATTCTTGCAGTTTAATAAATTTGCAGTACATTGTAGTTAAGCACAGTTTTAAATTTTTTGAATAAAAACCGGATTCGTTTATTTAAATCAATATATTTATATGTCTTACATTCATTTTACAATTAGTTAAATCCCTCAGAGCAGCGGTTCCCAACCTTTTCCCCCGTGAGAACCCCTTCTAAGAACCGAAAGAACACGGCGAACCCTCTTCTGTAAGTCCTTAGTAACGGGTAACAAATCTATAAAATTTGCTGGCACATTTTTTGTTCTTGCTGCGCAATAGTTCATGTCAGAGAAGGAAAACAGAATTGCAAAGCATCTAGGTTTAAACCAAAGCAAACATTCAGCTACGAGAAAATGAGTGTATTTTTTCTAATTATTACTTTTAATTAGTTTTTTTTTTAATTATCAATAGGGCATTAAACATATGTATTCACAAAAAAATATTTATGAAAAGTTTTTTCCCGATAGTGCGAAAAAATTGTAGAATGGCATAAGAACTAACCATACGTACAAAATTCTGAATTAATCAATAAATATCTTTCCGTTCAAAATTCACAAAAGATGTGGAAATTTTCAATATTAAAATTCCTGTATTTTGAAATTTATCACGGCGCAAATCCAGAACAGTTGAATCAAAGTCTGATAAATGTGAATACAAAATTTAAAACTAAAGTTTAAATATCTTCCATTAAGCATTGGGGTCTGTATGTGACAAACTGGCCGAAAAGAATGCAAAGTTTTACATTTAAGTAAATTTCCATATTTCCGACTCTTTCTTCGTGTTAGAGAGGAAAAAGTGCAGAAATGGTGGGATAAACATACGGTCAAAATTAAAATTAATCAATGATTTTTTTTTTTACGATACCACTTTGTGATTGAATTTTCGAAATCAGTCAATAGTGAAAGTGAATGCATTTCAAATTCTGCACACATGCTTCATAACATAACTTTTGTGCATTATCGGGAAAACAATTTATTTCAGAAACTCATTCTTACACTCTGTCCTAATTAAGTCAGAAATTTATTATTTCGTATTTTTCTTTTATGCTGGCAGTTAAAAATTTTGCCATTGCAATATTATTTTCACGAACCCCCATTCGACACCAAGCGAACCCCCGGTTGGGAAACGCTGCTTTAGAGCACATAACTAGTATAAATTAAATTAATAATTAAAAGTAATTTCTAAAAATTCAACTTAGCAACAAGAATGTAGATTTTTAGTACTTGCAAGTGAATACCTTATTAAAAAGAACTAAAATGTATTAGATTTAAATCTCAACTCAAAATATTGATAGAAACAATTTGAATGTCTGCAGGTTTAAACAATGACTGATTTAAAGAATGCGTTAAAAAATGCATTTGATTTCTGTTATTCGAAACACTTCAAGAACTATTAGCTGTTTAAGACATAGCACAAAGTTGGACTTGTCAGCCTTGATGACGTCCATGGATATAAGGCTAGTTCCCCCCTGTTCCTTTTTCAGATTTTTATACAATTCAGACGTTGTCCACATGTATTGCCAAATAAACAACAGCAATAAATGCCTTTTAATGAAGCGGAAGTAAGGGAGAGTGAAAGTTATCAAAATAGAGTTCTGCTGTTTTTTTAAACTAATGCTGAGATTCGCAAGAATGCTTGCGCAGATGACAAATTCAAGAGGCTTAATATGTGGATGAAAATAATTAAATTAAAAACTTAATGAAGGATCAAATATATTTATTTAAGAAATTGTCCTTTGAATTAAGTCGACAGGGTGGCGTAGTGGTAAGGCGCAGGCCTCGTACGCTCAAGTTCACAGGTTCAAACGGCCCAAGTCGGTGGATTCTCAATATGCAGCAAATCGTCTGAGCCCATGTCGTACGGTTATGCGGCATGTTAAAGATCCCTTGAGTATCCGTTTGGTATGGATACTCTCGGATAGATTAAATTCATAGTGCTGTTTGCTTAACGCGAGCTCAGGTGCCGCTATCTAGGGGAAACTGAGCGTCAAAAAATTGCAGCAATGGTACCTCACTCGTTGTGCTGCCGTTGGAAGAGTTGGTACAAATCTGTGGGAACGCACTATGATTGCAATGGTTGAGGACCAATACTGCAGCCCATTAGAAAGAAAAAGGAAAAAAATCCTTTGGATTAACCATTTTGCTTGAATGGCAATACAGAGGAGATGCAAAGGGATGTAAATGACAAAAGAAAAAGTTTGAGTACATTTTTCTTAATCACGCGGGGTAGCAGCATCTGTGAAGGCTACCAATGACATCCCTTCCCACAAAGGTGAGTGTTTCTCCTATCTACTACATCATCTACATACACCCTTTGGTTTCTAAGTACTTCAATTATTTAAAACATTGCTGCTCTTAAAAAACAGTTAATATTAACTACCGAGAAACTACATTAGAATTTTCTACATTATATTAAAAACCAATTTTCTTCTCATAAATTCTTAAATAAAGTTGAACTAAATTAATAGTAATCGATTAGTTTTCTAAATAGGGTTGAAAGATTTTTCTATGCTGAATTATTTTACGTTAAATATGTCTGTGATTTCTATATCACGCCTACACGAAAAAATTGCATTATCCAGAATTATAAGTAGTAAATAAAGTTCTCCCAAAACCCATGACACTATATCAAGCCGACATAATCTTCAATCCAATATCCGCAAGCGCCGATGTTTATTCAATATTCCATTCCATACATACAGCGAATCTATAAATCTCATAGCCAAAATTCTTCTTTCACCTCTCCACTTAATCCCGGACACGGTCACAGTTAAGAGGGTCTTACCCCTCTCTCGCAAAAATCCCATCAACCACTCGAAGACCGACTTAGGCAAACACTTGAGCTTCGACGACGCACGTCGCTGTAGCAACATTGGGGATGTATTGCTGGGATTTCGACACTTGACTGTGAAATACGGTTCCCTTTTCTCACGATCTTGCTCAGAGATAAAGATACACACGCGGGCGGGGACGGATCCATCCCTCCAGTTTTGATGCTGTAACCAAAAGAAAAATACTTCTGCTTTCGATAACATAAAAATCTCTGTATAGGCTCCCATATTTTGCAGTTTCCCTGTTGAAAGTAGGGTTCGCACCAGCACGGCGAGAAAATGACATTTGTCGCCAAGTCATCAAAAAAAAGTCACCAAAATCGCATATATGGAAGACAATTTTGACACCTAAAATACTTCAGTCTATTTGTCCTATTTTCCATTTCCACTTTAAAAAGAATGGAATCAAACATGGCTATCTCGTATTGAGCAAAAATTGTGAATTGGGATACTTTCTACTGTGATTGGGGACCTAACATTTCAATAGTTTACTTTTTGGTCTACTTAAATTTTGCGAAATTTGAAAAATTCTCTTCCCTCTTCCACTTTTTTTATTTCAAGAAGAAATAAATCCTCAGATATAAAAGGAATCACAATCTCACCAAAAATTTCTGAAACATCATTTTATCAGAAAAAAAGTATCTCAACTCATAAACAGATGCAACAAAATTCAATATTCTACAAATAAAATTTTGTAGCAAGGGGGGCGCAAAGTTTCTCAAATATACTGTCAGCTTTCAAGGGGGTCGCAACACTGAACAGGTTGAGAAACAATATTTTTTTTTTGTAACCACTTGAGTGTAGAGATCCTGAAAAACAATTATTCACGTTAGGAAAGCACAAATGAGCATTAAAATGCAGACATATGTTTCGAGATCGTTTGGAATCCCTTGTTCAATGCAATAGTGGAGCTTCTAGATGCAAAAACATCCAAATGAAGCAAACAAATATAAGCCATGTTTTAGTTGTTTTGTTTGCTTAACGTGAATAATTGTTTTTCAGTTTTACTTGTGAACAAAGTTCATTTATTTTATGTAGAGATACTCTTAACCCTACAATGCATTATTGTTTATTTTGTCATCTAATAAAAAAATATGTGATTCTAATAACTGAATGTGTAAAAGGAAAAATATTTTTGAAAAACCTAAATGTTTTAAATTAAGGAAAAAACAATCTAAGCAAAATTTGAACTATGGCAAACGGCTGCACTATGCAAATCGAATTGCTATATGAAAAACATTTTCACATAGCTAGAAGCGGCCAAAGAGTACTTCCCTTAATACGGTTCTAACCACCGGGCAATAGCACAGTTTTGCCGATATGTTGCCTTTAAAAGCTGATCTTAAGCAGATAAGGCCTTTTTATTTCGGTATTTTATTTGCCTTTTTGAACAAAAAAGCTAATCCTTTGAGTATATTATGCCAATTACTATGATATGCTAGTTTTTTGACACAGAATAGAAGAAGTGCTGACAAATGGCTACACAATGCATAGTAGGGTTAAAAGCTGAAAATATAGGTAAAAGGCTTTGTAACCCAACTGCTACAATGTTTTATGTCTACAAGGCTATATTTTGTAACACTTGAAAATATTTATTTAATGAAATATCTTTTCGTATACGAGTTTTACCTTTTTGGACAGATTGCCCTCCCTGTGCCAGATCGCGCCCCTAGGGGTATCGATCCCCAGCATGCAAACTCATTTTTAATTCATTTCAAAATACGTTGCAAATATACAATGCGATGTTCTTTTTATTTTAAGTCACGTATTAAACATTCATTTAGTATGAGTTATACATTTTTCGATTTAAATTCAAATTGAAAAGATTATGTGCAGATATCATACATTTGAATTGTTTTATTTATTTCAAGTTACATATTAATCTATATTTATCATACATATAGTTTAAGTCACAAATATGGAAAAGGGCTATATTTCAATCTTGAATTTGTTTCAAAATTAACTTTGTAAATATCATGCGCAATAACCTCTATTAATTTGTTCTCAATCATGTTTTAAACACGCAGTTGTCAAATATACAAACCACATTTTAAATTACAGTTAATATATTTCAATAGTAAGTAGGGATCTAACGAATATTCGGCCACTATTCGGTACTCGGCCTATTCGGCCCTTTGGCCGAATAGTCATTTCATCACCTAGCCGAATATTCGGCCTGGCCGAATACTGGGGAAGGTCAAATTCGGCATGGCCGAATATTGATGAACTATTCGGCCGAATAGTTCTTCTGCAGTTGAAATGTAAAAAAATAAAGAAATTAGTAGATTTTAAACATTTAAAATTGTATTATAATCATTGCAAAATAATACATTTAGCATATAGTTTTAATAAATAAAAATAATTTAGAAAAAACTACTCCTTTTAAATTTTGTTTTAGGCTTGACTGAGCAAAAACAGATTTTAAAGTTGTATTTTATATTTAGCCTTTGCTCTCAAAAGCTGGCAATAGTAAATTATGATAAAGAATATGATAAATTAATTTTGTTGTTATTAATAAAGTGGAAGTCAGACTTTCTTTGGGTAGACTGATTTATTGTGAATATTGGGTAAGAGAGAAATGTGAAAAGCGCCTAGAATATATCATGAATATATAGATAGCATAAGTTATTGGGGGTTTTGAAAATTAAAAATATATTACAATTAAATGTATTTAATTCTAATAGATATTTTAAAAATACGGATGTAAATATCCCATAAAATAAAAATATTAACTTTTATAACTTTAAAAATAACATCATAAAACTGTTTTGAGCAAGGTATAAGTTCACTAAGCGATAGTAGTTCTTTCATTTGAATTGAATAATTAGTAAAATAATGCTAATGCTTAGTACCTCGAATATTTGGCTTCGGCCTATTCGGCCAAGAAGACATCACCGAATATTCGGCTTAGGCCTGGAAGATATAGCCGAATATTCGGTATTCGGCCAAATCATTATTCGTTACATCCCTAATAGTAAGTATAACATACTTCATAATATGAAAAGTTTTTATGTTACTTCAAATACTATTATAAATTCATTTATCTTAATATATTGATATGAACATATCGTCGTAAATACACAACCATTTTTATAGTAAAACGAATTTATTTAAATCCCTTTTGAAAAGACGCAAACCTGCGTTTATTAAAATGTTTAACTTCTTCGAAATATGAATTGCATGCAGAGATATTATGTATTAAAACCATGTTAAATTCACGTAGCAAATTGTTTTGTCTACAACAGAAGAATTCTGCAAAAATTCTAACAAGCAGACTACGTTTTCTTTGACTCGTACAAGCAATTCAACTGCCACAGTGGTCCCATATGCGAGTTCACCCTTTCCAGGAGCGGGAATCGAAATGGCAAACAGCTGACCTAACATCGCTCCCTTCCAATCGGAAAAATTCGGAGAGCAGGGTACATAAAAGGGCACAATCGGACATCGAATTAATTTGGAGTAACCGGATTATCCGGGGCAAGAAGGGTTAGCTGACCGACCCGAGAGACGAACCATTATGCTGTGTTATTAGATCAGCCTTCACACAATATCACTGTTGTTGCCCTTAAACTGCCGCCCATCGATTTATGGACGTCTTGAAGAAACGTCGTCAGAATAAAAGTTTCAGCTCTCCGAAAGTTCATACGCAGCTAAAAGTATTGCATTGTGAATACGTTATTTCTACTCCCTTTCCGAATTTATTTATTTAATTTAAGCGTTTAGCTACTGAATTCTTCAAACAATTGTTATAAAAAGCCCGTTTTTTTTTTATTAATGGTTATTCCATTTAAACTAATTGAATTTCTTTTTCTCTATGTGAACGCCAACGGAAGTATTGCACTGAGAAAAAGTGTGCAATTATTAAAATAATAGGTAAAATGATTTTAATGCATATCTCTCTTAGACTTCAATTTTCTGCCATTAATAGAATATTGTTAGGTATTAAGAATAGTTCACTGGAAGTAGAACATAATTAAAATTTTCTATGTAGCTTTGCATACTCTGCAGTTTATTGATATCTAACTTCTACCAAAAAGAAAAACATTTATTTTTCTTTTTTTCTGTTTTATGAAGTTTTTGTTTCTTATAATACGAGTAAAAATACTTTCAAGATTCTTCGATGATTTCTTAAATTAATAAGATAGAAAAACCGTCTGAATTACTCCAGTAATCGTACTCAATTCAAAATTATTTAGGTTGCAGTGAAATATTGGAAATTATTTCATAGGAAGGAGCTTCAACCAAACTGAGTCATTCAAAAACTTGCACGCGAGTGCACAAAAGTCCGTAATAACACTTAAATTTATTATCCTATGAATTATATGTATATATATATATGTATACAGGAAGACAGATTTTAAAAAAATAAGTTATAATGGAAAAATGAGCACTTATCCCCTAAACATGCTTAAAACAGCAATAATTTAAGTAAAGCAATATATATAACAGAAATGTTGTTAAATTCCCCACGCTTACCTTAAAAAAATCCGAGTAAAAATAGCAGTGGAACACGGATTTGGTATTTGTATTTATATTTTTTAGGTAAGAGTGGTTCATTTTAATTATTTTGGTAGCGGGTCTGTTGGTGTGTCGCTTATTTTAGTCTCAGGACTGTGGCTTTGACGCAACCCTACATTTTATATTTCAATTTTTAATTTTTATGATTGTTTTCATGATTTTCTGGTCTATATTGCTGTCGGTTCTAGTGTGTTTGTGCTTGGGGTTTTTGAGGTGCACTGCATCGCTCATTCTTTGAGACAAACCAATCCTTGTCTCATTCTTAAACCTTTTTTTTTTTTAGTTGTAAACCTTTCAAAAATATTTTACTACATTTATTTTATATATATATGTATATATAGTCAATGTAGTAGATCCTAAATGGAATACCCCCGAATTTAAATATAACGATGTTTTCTTTAATGTACAATGTGCATAACATTTTCACTGCTTTATTTAAGGAAAAAAACTTTAGTAATATTTAATTTGAAAAGTAAAAGGTAAGGTTAGAACTGTTAACACTTAAATAGTCTTCTCTTTTGAAGTCTCATTAGAACTATCAATCATTCACGAGTACTGCACATGATTGACCGATTTTTTCCCCTTCTTCCATATCTACTGGGACGCCGTAGGGAAGGTTAGCCGCATTTCATAAGCCTCTGCTTGTCCGTTCGGACATCGACGGAAGCGCCTCACGGCGGAATCCTGTTTTTATTTCCGTTTCTTATCGAACTCATCGACCGTCGGCTGTGCCAATCAAAAGCCTCTTGTTTACCTAATGACGGGGATCGAATAGCAGCGTTTCGGGAAAGGGGGGGGGGGGTTCTAGAAGTGACCTATGGCTTCCATGTTTGCGATCGCTTGCTTGATGAAAAAGGAAAGTGATGAGTTCTTCTGTTGAGTAGATAATCTTCGTAAGGCAAAAACATTTCCTAAATTCTTGCTTTTGAAGCCTGAAAACATATACTATGGCTGATCAAACAAGCTATTTTTGACAATACACATACTTTTTTTAAAAGACGACCATCAATTGTTATGGTAGAATTACTCCATTAATGTTCGTTCGTACCTTAAAAATTAAGAATTCCCTAACACTGTCTTTAAAAACGTATGGACACCAAAAAATTCACCTGGGACGACAAAATTTCCACGAAATTTACTCCCATGCTTGTAATTAAATTTATCAACTGAGTCGATAAAGATAACTTATTTCTTTCTCTTATAGTGTATGAGTGCTTGACTTTTCCACTGACTAAACTTGAACGTGAGTTCTAACTACAAATTCTTTTCTTATTTAAAAGAGTAACTAAGTAAAAGCTGCAGCTTGGGAGAATTCAACAAGTTGCATCTGCCTAAAAATGTTGAATCAGATTTAAAGACTAGTTTAGAAAAGAGAGGTAAAAAAAAATCAACTTGAATTTCATTATCAAATATTGTGAAAATAAAGTACATTCTAGCTGCATGAAACAAATTTCAGAAGAAATGCTCTCAAACTTGAATATTTCCAAACAGATGAAATGTCTGAAAAATTTTCGATATTCGGTCTCTAATTGCAAAACTCTTAACCAAAATTAAAAGTAAAATTAAAAAAAAAAGTCTATGTTTGTAAAGAAACAAGATTTGTTCAATAGCATATGCAAACGTTACATATTTTTCTAAATTTTACAACGTCAAAAATATTTTTAGTTTTAATTTTATTCTTTTTTTTTCTAAAAAAAAAACCAAGAAAATAAAATTTTACTTTTCATCAGCAAACAGTAATGGGGACATAATATATCAAATATTTTTTATATCATTTGCTTTAAAACGTACTTGACTCCAGCAAACATTTTAAAAACCATGATCTGAGACCGTTGACTCTTCTCCATACAAATTTTCTTTCGGAATAATTAATAGCCTTCAATAAAAAGTTTGCTCGACTCGAAGAAGAAATCGTTTTGCAAGCGCAAACAAAAGTAGCAGTGAGAGTCATAAAGGAATATGTATGTAAATACATATACCTATATGAATCCACCTCAGATGGGGAAGATGCATTTAAATCGTTGCTGCAGCGTTGCCCAAGGCTGAGAAGACTCCTCATAATGGGGAACAAATCTTCGAAACATCCCACTTTCTTTATTCTTACCACTTTTCTTCGGCGGCTTTTTCTATTCCAGTGCTTCATTTGCTTAAGACATTTCAAGAACATCTTTCTCTGAACGTCATCTGCATAAAAGCTCGTCCTGTTATTCGAGGATTAGGACAAGAATTGACTTTTTCTGTGTCGTCCCCCTCTCATTTTATTCCACTCATACCATTCCTCGTTCTTTTGCGAGAACATGTATACATTACTTTTGACTTTTTTGCCTCCTCTTAGCATCTTACCACTGCTTACTCCTTCTTTTTTTCTCAAGTTAAGTCCTCGTTTCACCTTCTCTCTTTAAGATTTGGAGGATTTTCGCTCTGTCTTGTGGCGCCGGGGGCAATGTTTCTCAAGGTCCCCGTTCTTTTCTCGCGAAACCAAAAATCGAACGTCACTGACGCTCTCTACTTTATTACCATTTCGTTCAAAATGCATCCTTTTTTTTTATTTCCTCTCTCTCTCTCTCTACGTTACGGCCAACTCTACCAGCTGTTGTGTGCACGTCTTCTATTTTTCCCCTCCCCTCTTCCGCGCCACGGCATTTTCTTTTCCAGGTTGTAAATTTTTAATCAGTAGCCTATCCATAATGGATGACTGTATTTGTTCGGTTGTCATGATTGCATTAGGGACTGCTGCCGAATTTCGAAGCCCCCGGGGGCTTCAAAAGATCAAAAATACGGAGTTTTTTCCTCTCGTGAATTCCACCTTCGATTCTTCGGTGCTTGAGATTTACTTCAGAGGAACAATGGTCGATTTAGGGACCGTTAGATGTTTAAGATTGCATTCAAATGATTGGCTCAAACGATGACAAAATGCTGGCAATGATCTAATTAAAAACTACTTTATTTGTTATAAATTTATTCCATTTCGTAGGTAATTTTGTTGAGTACATATTTTCCCGTATATACTCGTGTATAACTCTGTAGTAAAATATTTACTATCTTTAACTATCTTGAACGTGGAACTTTTAGTAAGTACGTATTATAAATACATGCAATTTTGATAATAAATATTCTACAATTTTATTTGTACAGTTTTCACTTGCTCAGCTGTTACTTTTGACTGATTATGTCGCAGAACTCTACTTCTAATTTCAGTATCTAGGGTGACTCAAAGACTCGGTACATCCTCTAACTGAAAGCGAAATTGTGGTCGAGGAATAGGGAGGGGGAGGAGTCTGTATTTATCTTCTTTTAATTCCATTATGGTGACATTAATCTCTGTTTAACGTTAGTGAATCCCTGCTTAACTAAATTTTTGAGAAACAGCATTGTTAAAAAACAATGGGCTGAAAACTAGATTGTTCATCTTACCAAAAATCCAGCGTTTGAAGTCAGAAACAGTTTCTTGCTGACAGCCTAAAAGTAACCCTAATGCTCGACGTAGTTTATCTTAGCCTGAGCTCTTTATAGACAAAGCACAATTTTATTTGGATGCATCCCCACCCCCACAGTAAATGTTCAAAACTTCAAAATCCTTACTCTGCACTGGAGGCTGCGTCGCACTCCCAAAAGTAATGGTATCTAAATTTTTTGCATCATTCAGTCTAAGCAAGTACTTCCTTGGGTAGTAATTTTCAATAGGTCCGGTGACATACTCAACAGCTAGCAGCGATGCGCTTTGCTGTAAAAGAACGTAGCGAACTGTTGATGTATGTTAATACCTTTCATTGGTGGCGGAACTACTCTAAGCATTGTATGGAACGTTGAGAAATTTCTTAATAAACGTATTGAGTAGAAGAACTCGTCAACAACAAATATTTCTTAACATTTCGATATCGAGACCTCACAGCCCACGTAATTTCTGTCTTTTGGAGACTTTCTAAGCAGTTGGTAAAGTGTGTAAACTCAAGGATTTTTCTTGTCTTTAAGTGATAATATCAACGGTAGAGTCGAATATTTAGAATTTTGAAAATTATTTCTACTAGAAATTAATCAATTGTGCACAAATTCTTGTCAATTAAGGAGGGACTATGGAACCGTGAAAGATAGGTGACATAGAAGACAGATTTTGCAGTTTGACCGTGATGTGACGCTGGAAAACAATCAGCGCTAGGCGTATAAACCATGAATTTTTGGAGATGAGACGCATTTGTTTATGACTAATCCGAAAAGTTCATAAAGTGACCACTGGACCATATGACGAGAAAACAATTTAGTTTCTCTTATTTTGTTAACCTCTTCAGCATAACTTATATTATGATCAGCACATCTGTCTCCCTCAAACATAGAAAAAGAAGTCTTAAAAGAGATCTGATGTATTTCAACTACAAATGCATCAAATAAAAGCAACCTAATGCACAAAATAAAATATTTTCCCATAAATTAAACTACTTTGTTAAAATGTACCCTTTTTTAAATTTGGTAAAAATAGTTGCTTCTCATTGTTCAAATATTCAGGTTTTTTAAAGCATTTTGTGCGACCTTTTTCTTTAATTGAGGAAAAGCGAGAACAAAAATTGTTGCAGTTATCGGAAACTTGGCTAAATTTTTCAAGGAATCAAACATTACGAAAAACAGAACTTCCTTTTTATTTTTTGTTGAACATAAACGTTTTAAGACAAAGGATCAGTCTGCATTGACTTGCGCCATTTAGACTCCAAGTGAGACTTGATTTTCCATGCACACCAAAATTCCAAAGTTTAGACGAAAGGCCAATCCGAAATTGAATCCCGGCGTCTCGTGCCAGATAGACACATTCGCATAATAGAAAAGCCGAAAAGGAGGGAGTTCTCTACAAGAGACTGAGAGGAGGGGCAAAAAGCATTCAAATTTCATTTGTCTCGAGAATAAATATCTGCTAGAATTTGTCGAATCTAAAATTCCATTTCGCGGGGGGGAGCGAGTGTGTGCTGATATCGCGAGAAAGATTCGCTGACGTCGTAGGCAAAATCCAGTCGAATAAAGAGATACAACGCATTTGACATTCTGTAGTCTAGTGATGAAGCGAGCTTCCCCAAGCGGAGAAACTGAGCGACAGCAGCAAGCACGTTCTGGATATAAAAGAAAGAGGATATTTTGATGCTCTCAGCCTTATAAGCTTATCATATCCACCGTAAGAATGCCTGCAAAAGAGCGGCAAAATTCACATCTTGTTTTGAAAAATCATTTTTTTAAATTTGTCTTATTTTTCTATCTTTTTCCATCTGGTTGTCATTGCTTATGTAGTAAAATGATATTCTTCTAATGTGTAAAACATAAAATCCAACGGGAATGCAACAAAAAATGGAAAAAGGGGAGCTATCTGGAATTTGAGTTGCTCCATTTCATCGATATATGAGCATTAATTCATAATATTTAACGCACAAATCTTGAAATGTAATAAATAGCACCCCCCGTCGAAGTGGACAGAGTAGTTCTTCGAAGCGAAAGGTTAGGGGTTCGGAACCCGACCCGCTGAAGACCCACCATGTACTCCTGGGGATACGTGCATGCAAAATTCGTGTACCCTGCAGTCACGAGGCCTGGAGGCTGGAGAAAATGTACCTCCCCTTCAGTCTCAGGTCCAAAAAGGGCGGTGGCGTAGTTGTAGTGGCGCCACCTGGTGTCACTCAAGTACAGCGTGTTAGGGTTAAGGCTGGACACCTATCAGGCGACCCTTTACAAATGGCCAGTAATTCCCGTGACTTTAAAAAGGGCGAATACCGACAAGGCAAATGCCTCCACTTTGTGAAAAAAAAAAAAAAGAAAACTCTGTAATTGTCTTTTAAGGTCGACTAATATTTCACGATGAATATATCACTCGCTTGCTCAAAGAAACTTGAATTTTTAAAGTGTTTCAAATTGAACAAAAGAATATTCGAATCAAAAAGTAATATGAGATGACCATTCCCCGAGTTCTTTCAAATGTCAAAAAAAAATCTTTTGAATCGGACTATTCTGTAAAAAGTTATTGGGGGCAGACAAACAGACAGATTGACAGACATTTTCTCCATCTCAAAACCCCTACTATTTTTTACTTTTAAGGAAAAGTAGGCGAAAAAAGCTCTTCTTTTAATTTGTAAAGTCGAAAAAAATTGCGCATAATCTTGAGAGTTTACTATATTAAGTAAATATTTTTTTTTTCAAATGGCACATTAAAAGACAATTGGAAATCAAACGATAACAATAAATCTCTAAAGGATAGCGAGCAGTCCAGTATCGCTCCCAGATTGATGTCCGAGGAAGGGCGGGGCAACGAAACAGGTGAGACATGTCCATCTCTTCGAGAAGGTCACACAAGGTGTAAAAAGGCTCAGTGACCACCTTGATACGATATAGATGTTATATTAAGTAAATATAATATTAAGTAAATATAATAGAGCTAAATGGATTCAAGGAAATTTTAAAAACTACAGCAGTTCAAAAATCAAACCAGTCAAATTCATCCTTGTCCTTAACTTCTGCACATCACAACCTCGCTACCATAATTTTAGTATTAAGGTATAAGTTACGTTGGAATAAAGGGGGATGTTATACAAGAAAGAGGACTAGAAATTCGTATGTGTCAAAAAGCTGTTACACTAAAGTTTGCTTAATGAGCACGAAACTTCAGAGAAAAAAGGATTAATATTTTAATTACCATAAGTTAATATGTAAGTCGATAATTCTCAATGTATTCTTTTACAGTCGATTAAAAGTAGAAAAATTTAGTGATATGAGATACGACCATCTGCTGTTATAATAGTTCCTTCGCGATCGTCTTAGTTAAAAACGCTTTTCACTTTTACCACAAGAGTGTTTAGTATTATTATTATTATTATTAATTTTCTTTCAACTAATGGTATTTCCGCTAATATATATTTTAGTTATGTAAATACAGTAATATTTGCTACGCATTGCATTGCGATAGACTAAAAGGCAGTCTGTCTAATTACTCCCCCTACAAAATTATTACTACAGTAATATTGCATTACACTAATAATATCGTTCTTCTAAAAATATTTTGTTCTTATTAAGACAGCTGTTCTGTATATTTTGACGATTTAATTTATTTTAAAAGTAATCATGTATAAATACAATAGATTTCTATCTACTTTATTCGTTTAACTTCCTTTTGACAGCACAATTAATATTATTTAGGCAGTTAATGATGTTAGTTTTCTAATAATATATTGGTTCTGTTTAGACAACAATATCCTGTGCTTAAATCAATAAATGTTCAATCGACTGAGAAAGTAATAACATCTAATTTTCCACTAAAAGGTATCGCCATTCACGATATGCGTTTTTGCGCCAAAAAATCATTAATGTTCACAAGAATTTAACAATCTTTGGTTAAAAATAAAGAGATAGTGACTCTTATCCAAAATGAAAGTGTCGAAGAAAAAAAATGGGGAATCTATTTTCCGATATGTCCATTACTATCCATTAGTCTCGTCTTTCCAGGACAAAAATTAATTATCCAAGTGAAGGAGCAAAGAAATAAGACAAGTAACGACCGGTAGTAACATCTCCGCTTTTTTTACCTCCACTGGCTTTCTCCCGTTTCTCGCCTCTCCGGGGAACTCCCAAGATGCAATGAGGAAGAGGAGAGAGAAAAAAGTGGAGGAGGTAAACTGGCGAAAGAATAAAGCCTGTGTGGAGGGGGAAGCGGAGGCTAAAGATATCGAAAGGTACGGGAAAATAAACTAAAGAGGAATAAGATAAGGCGGTAAATTGCCCGGGGCTACGAAGTGCTGGGCCAAGCCGCGTGGAAAGAACGTAATTTACGATGGAGGCTAACTTAGGGTCATTTGATTGGTAAATAGGTGAAGGCGCAAGTTATGTTTAGGCGTGGTAGGAAAAATTATTATCCACCCCTGGTATATTTTGTGAATGAAAAAATATGGTGTTTGCATAACTTTGTCTTCATTGTAGTCCTTCCTTCAAGAATGTCTCTCACTGCTTTTAGGGTGTGGCGCGTGCGATATTTCTATTTCACTTGCAAAATATTTTTGCTGTAGCGTAGTTTTTTATAAGTTCAGGTTAATCTCTTTTCGCCATTTTGAGTTGTGGAGCAAATATCTCGTTGAAGAACGTCAGGTCAATAGCAAATTTGGTTCTGAACTTTTTAGAGTAAATATAAAAATCAGAATACTGTTTGAAAGGGGAAAATTTTGAGTAAATCAGGAAAAAAATCCTTGCTTCTTTATTGAGTTAGTTATGAATGTTTAATGAAAAAAGAAGAAGGACAAATAGCTGTTCTCAATAAAACCCCTTACAAAAATGGTCTTGCTATTTGTTTACTTAAGGCAGCAGTAGACCCAAAAATATTTAAAAGAAGTTACATACTTCCATTATTATCGAAATCTTAAAAGAAAAAAAAAGAAAACAGAAAGGAAAAAAAAAAGAAAGAAAGAAAAATAAAAGAGAAGAAAGAAAGAAAGCCTGCATAATTATTCTTATGGCTGATTTTAAATGATTCCGTTGCGGAGATTCTCAAAGAAACGGAAATTTGTGGGGGGAAGAAAGATACAAATACGTTTCCACAACTAGTGGAAACGGAGGGAAGAGGTAACACTAAAATGATTCAGAAAACTATTTGCATCACACAACCAATAGTTTTTGTAAAAAAAAGTAGTTGGAAATCGGAAAAAAAGTCTTCATTTTTTTTATATCCAATTTCATATATCACACTATTTTCAATGATTATATGTACTTTTATATAATTTCGGACATGTACTTTGAAGAGGTTCTCAGCAGATCTCGATAAGTAAATAGGCTCCAACGCTAAATATTGTTAAAACTTGTTTAGACATTTTTCATTATGACGAAAACTACTTACTTTTTCGATCATGCTGAATTGAGATTATTTTGAGAAATTTGATGATCTGGTAAATAAATATAGGTTGATTCCGCTGACTGTTGCTAGCATTTAAACGCAACGTCTTTCATCTTTCTTGAAGTGAGATCAGAATCTCAAGTATAGAAAAAACAAATAAAATAAGCGGTTTAGATAAATGTAGCTTGCTATTTCCCTTAGTACAATAAACATACTAATTCCAGCTTCAGCTATGATATTTCCACAGGCTCGTACTCTTTTTTTTTTCTCCAGGAAAATAGTTGCGCGGTATTTGCTAAAAAAAAACTGTTGAAGGGACGCTGAAAATGATATCAATCAATTTCGTGTAGAGATAGCCTCATACACAAAGCGAAGAGAAAGCAATGACAACAACAGCAATAATAATAAGTAAAATAACGTAAAATCAACATCAACAAGTATGTTAACAATAAAACACATTTTCCATTAATCATAATCCTATACTAATCATTTTCTGCATTGCATATCCCCTCTGTTTCCGCGTTCCAAATCTAACCAGAACTTCTAACTCTTCCCCACGCGTTTCAATCACAAAGCACCTGTTCGTGGCGGCAAGCCAGACGCAAAAGCGGCCATCGCGGCGCGATTCGAGTGATCGCCAATTGAGCACGTCATTCGCCGACCAACAACAGTGCCCCCCGACACCACACACAATTACACACTTCTGAAGTTCCAACTTAATGCGGGCTTTAAAAACTCCATTAGGTCGCAGGCGACCACTTCATTTGCATTTCTATGACATATTTATCCTGTGGGGAGCCCTGTATGTGATCTGCATATCATTACTGTCTTTCAGTAACACAGTGGGGAAGCACACATGGTGCTGTGGCATCACCGCAAGAGGTAATGGAAATAGTATGAAATAGACTTTGGATATTAGTTTTTTTTAAGGGCTATTTTTCGCACCAGTTATGTCTACCCCTTGTTGGGGGTAGTTGCCAAAGCACAAAAAGAAGAAAAAAACTCCTATACTGTAAAAATTTCGCGTTTTCTACCATTTTTGGTGTTACTGAACACTATTTTTGGTGTTCAGTTGCTGTAAAATTGAAAACTATTCATTTACAATATATTTCAAAAAATTTTATGTGTTTGTCTAAAAACATATAGACAGTGTAATGTTTCTTAGCTCATAAAATTTGTTAACTCCGTTAGGTATCGAAATTACATTACGATTGCTCATGTCTATGAAAATAGAATAAATAGGCCATCGTAAAGAACTTTTGATATGTAGCTGAATTAACGAACATCATATTCTAAAACATTCTGCTGCCTGAGTTTTTGGACACACTTAAAAATTTAAAATATCACAAAGAATGAATCATTTTTAACTTTACACCAACTGAACAAAAAAAAAAGGTTTTTTTTACAAAGTTATTCCAATGGGAAGGATGTATTTGTTTCTTATTTTTCTTCATTACAGTTTTAGCATCAACTTCAACTTTAGTTACTTTTATTCGCAGAATTCCTATTTTTTAAATTCATGTTTACAGCGGCGAGGAACCACTCAATATTCCACCACTGGTACACTGTAAAAAATTCTAGTATAACCTTACACCAAAGACATGGTGAAAATGGAGAAATTTGGCAGCAACCAACATTTTGGATAAAAGTTGAACCATTATAATGTTTTTTTGTTTCCCATTTATGGTGAAATTGGGTGAAACTTCACAATTATAATGGTTCAATTTTTATCCAAAAAGGTTGGTTGCAGCTAAATTTTCCCATTTTTCACCATGTTTTTGGTGAAAGGTTTAACTAGAAATTTTCACAGTGTAGGTCGCGACCCATAGTTTGAGAAGTACTGTCTTGATAGATGATCCAAAATATAGGCAGACAATAAACAGCGTCTGCAGTGAAAGGGAACAATTGATAATACGGGTGCGTTAAAAGATAAGTTAGTATCTCCAATGATAAACAGTAAAATCAAAGCTGAGATTTATAAATAGCACACACAAATTGTTAAAGCTAAAGTACATTATAAACAAATTTTAAACTTAACTTTCTATCGTATACATTTCTTCCTTGTGAAATTTCAATCAAAAATTACTTTTTTAATCATTTTTTTTTTAAATATGAACGTAAAGATTCGTCATACACTCTTCTTTTTAATAATTCTCCTTAAATGCAGTTGATACTAATCTTTATTAAACACAACTGATAATGATCTCCATAACACGCACTTTTTGGGGGGAAAGCACTGATTAAGACAATTATACGATATATGTAATTGCAGAATATTTTTAGAATTAGCAGATAAATCAATAATCTTCTTTTAAATATTTTGTCTACAAAGAAAGTCAACATATAAGCCGCCACATTATATGGATTTTCATAATCTCAAAACGAAATACACACAAATATTGGTTTTGACTGTAGTATAATCAAAGAACTTTTGAATGAAATACATTTAAGTCCGGAAACGCTCTTTTGTACAATAAATACATTTTTACGTACCAGTATTATGTTTGAAAAATTACATCACAATATAATGTCTCTTTCCAGGATAACCAAACATTTTCTAAGAAATTAACAAATGTTTTAAGCGCTAAATTTGAAAATCCTTCTGTAAACTTTGTTGGATTCACTCCTTGTGTGATTTGAAATATGATTATTTCTGGTACACCGGTAAAAAATCTGGTAAAAAATTCTAGTTTAACCTTTCATTAAAAAAAAAATGGTGATATTCAGCTGCAACCAACATTTGGTACTAAGTTGAATCATTATAATGGTGCAGTTTCACCATGAATGTGAAACAAGGAACCATTATAGTGGTTCAACTTTAGTTGGTCTACAGCCTCTTACAAATAACTACGAATAATACAAAAAATGATTGAAAATCCTACTGAAAAATGTTTTAATGTTTTATTGCATTTAAAAACAATGTGAGTTGTATTTTTGAATTGGTTCGGAAGATTTCAACCATTTTCCTATTTATAAATAAATGAATAGACTTTAAAAAATAAGATGAAGTAAAATAAAATAAAAATATAAATACAGACAATAAATAATAAAAATAATAAAAACGGAAGATTGTGTGTACCCTCAAGTACTGCAATGAAAATACACAGTGTAATTAAGAGCTCCTGAGTTGATTTTTTTCTGGATTATTTCCCTTCATTGATAGCAATATAAAGTCAATTCGTTGGCATCATTTGATTGAAGCAGGGTTCAATTCAATTCCACTCGACAATACATGTTCCAAGACGGAGATAGTCACTGCAATACGTATAATATAGAAATCATTGGGACAGTCATTATCAATGTCTGACAATGCTAATTTCATTTTCCTATCACGTCATACGCATGTAAAGTAGCTGCATTGGGAGCAGCACCCTTTGACACATTGAATTCGCTTTCCCCACCTATGCATATTCATGCTACAGGATAATACAGAAAATGCTCCCATGACTTAACAGACTGATAGAAAACTGACCTTTTTTTTCGCAAGCAAACATTGGATCCTACCAGTTTTCTTCAATTTGACAGAAAATATTAATACATAATTTGTGATCGCAAGTGCAGTTTTTTTATTTATTTTAACCACCTATTGGTGAGGCACAGCAACATTTGTACGATCACTTCAATATCCTATGATTTTTGTCACGTTTCTTATCAATACATGTTAAACTTCTTTCCCCTGCGATATCTTATTTTTGGAATCAACAAATTATGTTCATATATGCTCTTTTACTATAACAAATGTACAACTTTCTATAATATATACCTTGCTTCTGATTCAATTGCTCTTGATACATAACTAATTCTGTAGCACGGTGATACCCATGCTAAGAGTTTAAAGAGCGGCGGCTGCGGCGATACTCGAGAAGAGCATTTCCCTCCCGCTAAGGCGTTGCCCGGTGGAAAACGACTCTACGCGCTTATATATATACTAGTAAGCCCGGCGGTCATACGAAGTGACCGCTGTTCTAGATATTATAAATTGTAATTAAAATGATTTGTGCAAAGGTGTCTGCTAATTCAAACTGAATTACCCAGGTCAGGCGGCGAGGACGACCATTTTCTTACTGCCCCACACTACTATATATTTATTTACCACATAATATCAAATTGTTTATGAAAAATATATATTTACCATCCAAAGAACTTATTGAAAATTTTATTATGCTTTTCAAAATAAAAGTCTTATCGAAACTGGGAAAATGAGTGCTGCCACTCTAATAAGAAAAGTATAATAAATGCAGACAATAAATAAATAAGTTAAAAAGAAAGAAAGGATTAAATTAAATTCGCGTATACATTATTTTTTAACGGAGATTGCAAATGCAGCGAAGCCTCATTCAATATGCTAGATAAACGTTTCGATTGTTATTAGTATATGTGTCACATTTGTTACAATAACAATGGCAACTGCATTGATTTGTTTGTTCACACGGCAACTGTAATTATGCTGTTGGAAACGACGGCAACAATGCAAAAAAAAAATAATAAATAAATAAAATAAAACGGGTCAAGATAATCATTGAAAATTTCTAAAAAATTAATTTAAAAAAAACTAATTGAGTCGCAACTTTCATTTTTGCAGCGATGAGTTTCTCGGGTCGTAAACATTAACAGTGCCGAATGTGGTCCCGGTCGGTAAAACGGCCTGGGATTCTATAGCGGACAGACAGACAGAATAAGCCGCTTATATATAAGATATATGTATCGTCTGTGAAAAAGAAATTAATTTGGTTACCGTCGTGAAGAACTATTTTTAAAAGCGCCTATGATTCGTGTTCTAGTTTACTTAGAAGCTTGGAACAAGCATCCTCTTTTACAGAAAAAGAAATTCTCTCAAACGACACACAATATCATAATATTAAGGAGTGCATGATTTTTTTTTTCACCCGTCCGCCTAATTAGGCAATTGGTGTGAATTATGCTTGATAAAATAATTACAAAAAAAAAAACTGAATATAATTTTCGACAATCCATTTTTAGCGGATACTTACTCACCATGAGGAATCTACAAGCAAAGTTTCAAGTTCGTATCATTTATACTTTCTGAGATTTCGTGATTAATCAGCGAGTGGTTATTTCGCTTTTATATTGATTTCGTTTATTTTTCAAAAGTTCGTATGTAAATTTAAATGAAAAACCTTATTCCAACATAATATTTTATACATATAAATAATATGTATTTTTATTTAAAGTTTAAAATTCATTTGTCTTTCGTTATAACATTTAAAATTACGTAGCAAAACAAATTCACCAAATACTGTAGAACGGCTTTCTTCTTAGAAGCACTACTGCTGCAGTAAAGCGATCTTACAGGTATAAGTTAATTGATTTTCTTTCGTTACGGCGAATGCCATTGCTGATTCAAATCATTCCGGATTTATATATTGCACTATGTGAGAAAGCCCCCCGTTTGATACGCTCGCTAACCCCGAAATTGCAAGCAGTTCCATTCGGATCGTTTCTGGACACAAGCTCGTTCGCTCGCTTACCGGATCGTACTACGTTCTTGTAGCCTAGCAAGCGTTAATGCAACAAGTTCCGCTTGACTACAATAAGCATTTTCCTCTTTGCGAAGAAAGTTAATTGATTAGGAACATTAAGGACACAATGCCTAGCTTCTTTATGAGTACTACGACACATAGGTACCTACCCCGATGTATGACTACATACCCCATAACCAAAATTGAAATCGTATATAAAGTTAGGAAATCTGAAGTAAAACGAATGAAACATCAAAATTATAATAGTAATATATAAAAGGAACGCAAGAATTCTTTATTTATTTTGTGATTCTTGGTGACGACAGGAATAATTTAAGTACTTAACCCTTTGTTGCATGTTTTAACATTTTCGTAAAGTCTTCATATTTGGTGACGAAGAAAAGTTAAATAAAAATTTTCACCTTTATCCAATTATCGATTAAAAATATTCAATTGTAGTCAGCAATAATTAATAACTATGTATTGCTAGGACAAAAATACGAAATTAACATTTATGATGAAAGGATCGTTTTTAGAATGCACCCCATTCTTAAATTGCTCATGGTCTTATTAGTAAAAATTGGCGCTTTCAAATTTAAAAAAAAATAATTTTTATAAAAAAACAGAACCGACTTCAAAATATAAATTGCGGTAAAAAGTGAAAAATAAATTCATTCTTTGAACAACATCGATATGACTTTTAAACATAGTTTTAGAAGTCGGTGCGAAAATTAAGATAGATAAAACTTTTGTAATCATGAATCCCAATTACAAATATATATATTTCCGCAGAATTAGCAACAGTTCCAATATGGAGTAGCAAACGGTGTAATGGTAATAGACTCATAATTTTGCACCGACTTCTAAAACTATGTTTAAAAGTCACATCGATGTTGTTTAAAGAATGAATTTATTTTTCACTTTTTAACGCAATTTATATTTTGAAGTCGGTTCTGTTTTTTTATAAAAATTATTTTATTTTATTCTTTTTAGTGCAAATACATTTTTATATAAATACTCTATTTTTTAAAAATCCATATCAAAGGGCTAAACTTCTTTGAATTAATGGCACTAAAAACTAATCATTTGTATTTTGTATGATAAATTCCCTTTCGAAGTCGATTTTGGCAAACAAACTGATTGGATTAATTTTTGCCACAGAGAAGCCTTCAGTCAAACTCTTGCTGTAATTTCTTTTAATATTATAGCCCATGACAATAAACATGTTTTCAACAATGACTTTTATATTTATTAATAGATTTTCCAACGAAGAAAAATCAAGCCAAGCCTTTCCAATTAAAATAAAAAGTACTCATTTTTAACCCGTAACGTTTTTTCTAAAAAATAAATGTAGTCAAATTGATTTGCAATATATGAGTTAGACGACCCTCTATCGATTAAATAAAAAATCATCAAAATCGGTTCATTTAGTCAAAAGTTATGGACGAAAAAACAAAAAAAAAATACCACATTTCTGCCCAAAACTTTTTTTCTAATTATTGAATAGGGTCAAACGAAGGTACGGGACCTATGGGAAACCACCCTCGATCGATTAAAAAAATAATCATGAAAATCGGTTCAACCGGTTAGAAGTTATGAGTGGACAAACAAACAAACAAAAAAAAACGACATACATACAGTATGAATGTATAACCTCCTTCCTTTGTGAAGTCGGTTAAAAAAATAGTTTTTTCCTTGGCGAAATTTAAAAAAAAAATAAGATTGCGTGAGAAAATTTAAATACAGTACATAAAAAATTACCAAGAGTCTCATTCCTTAAAATATTGCCAAAAGTGTTGCCACTCAAAACATTTAACTACAAAATTAATTTAAACAAAACAGACTAAAGAAAAGCTTAACCAAGGTGTTAAACAATCCATATTATCTAAGTTAGGGCTAAGGTTGGGAATTACGTAACAGAAATTAATATAAGAGAAGATTATTGTTATTATGTCCAACAAGGTGAATCAACCAGTTTTTAACCTTCAATTTGGCTTTTTGTAAACACCACCTGAAAAAAAAGCTACATTTTTTTTATTAACCTGTACAACAAGAAGTCTCAACCTCAGTCTCTAGCTTTCCATTTGTCGTTTTGCATAAATAACCTGGAAAAAAAAGAGCTACACGTTCTTTTTTAGCCTACTTTCTCGTAAAAGTAAAAAAAAAATATATAATAAAGCATGAAAGAAGGCTTAATGGTATCGTGAAAATATCGTTAGAAATCAAGAAATTCAAAAATAAGTGAAGTAATTAAATAAAGATTGAAAAATAAAAAATTTGAAAGTAGGGTTTTGAGATGGGGGAAAAAGTTTGTCTGTCGGTCTGTCTGTCGGTCTGTCCTCCCCTAATAACTTTTGAACGAATTGTCCTATTCTTTTTGCATTCGAAAGATCTCGGCGAGGACATCTCATTTCCATATTTTACTTTTTGATTTGAACAATTTTTTGTTCAATTTTGAACAGTTCAAAAAAATTTAACATTAGCGCCTATGGATGAAAATGAAGCAAATTATGTAAACTCTGGGTACAAGATCCAAGTTCCCATGAACAAGCTCACTTGAAGAAGTTCTTGGCGTGAAATATTGATTCGAACAATTTTTGTTCATTTTTGAACAGTTAAAAAAAAAAATTAAAATACCGCCTACGGGGAAATTTCAATCCTATATAATTCCTGATCTAACTTACCGATTTGCTTGGAACAAACTTTCTCGGAAAGCTCTTATGACGTAGAACATGTACAAATAGAAAGTTCATCCAGAACTAACGAGCCTATTTTCCTATGAAATTTTTTGATCGGGATTTTCAAGAATATTTTTTAATTAATGAATGATTAAATGAATAAGCAAAAGAATAAATGAATAAATGAGTGAATAAATACATGAATGAGCTTATAAATAATGATTGAATGAATACGTAGTAACCGTTGAAAAGGGTATACTTGAAGCAATTAAGAACTAAAGCTAAACGAGAAAGACAGAGAGAGATAACTAAATTATAAATTTGAATTCGGTGTATACGGGAAAGTAGGCTCGTATAGTTCTAGACGGAACTTCTTGTTTTCTCTTGTGTTGATAAGAAACCAATGCTTTTCTAAGCCATTCTACCTCATCTTATCCAACTGTGGTAAATTTTGTTAATTGTTCGATCAAATAAATAGTTTTCATCATTATGTAGTGACTGAAAACAATGCTTTCAGCAAAACAAAATGGACAGTAACTATTTTTGAATGTGCGGTGTAAACGAAAATAAAAGTTCTTACTTTTGTTGGCTGGTAAAAGTTTCAGTGCTTCTTCAAAAAAAAAAAAAAAAGTTATCTATCAGAGACAGCCTTTTTTATATTGCACCAATTATCATAAAAATATTAATATGAGTGAACTCGGTGAAACATTCTCCTTTGAAAGTACGAAAAGGGCTTCTTCTGCCATCTCTAAAAATAATCAAAATATCCTTTTCATATCAAATTAAAAGCTTTTATATTTCACATTCACACAAGCATTGTTTACGGTCCTCAGACTAAAATATCTAACTTTCAAAGCCTTACGTGTCTTTTTTATTTAGTTGCTTTATTTTCTTTTTAAATGAAGCTCAAGATCTCAAATTGGTAGGCATATGACGGTTTCTTTATGATGAAGAGGATCAAGGAATGTAATCTCTTAAAAACAAAGGTATCCATTTGTAGGGTTTCTTTTTTGAGAAGAAACTCCGTGGCACGTTTTGTTCCATTTCATTCGGGAGGAATACCTTTGAGTGTCTTAGTGCACACGAAAACAAATTTCTGTCGAAAAAAATATGACGACCTTCCTCTATTTTGACGATTACTTTATTTGGAACAGTTAAAGTAAAGAACGTTGAATTACTTTTGAAACGCAAAAGAAGAGCTGAAATTTTTCTTCGGCCGTGTTTGATAAAAGTTGTATTAGCCGACTTCAAATTTTCCGCAGTATGACTTCCCGCATTTCAAAAGAGCTGTGTTTTACGTGACATAAAACTGCTCCTGCTCTTTCTCTTTCCAACCATCCTTTTTAGAATCATTAGAAAAGGACCCTCCTCCCTCCTGGACTTTTGCCCGCGGCATTCGGATTGAGGGGTGCCTTACCGTGATTAAGCATCGCGTCAGGAGAGACGAACACTGCAACCGTACCTTCGGACGGACGGTGAATCATTGTTAATCAAACGAGCGTGCTTTTCCGGCAAGACAAACAAGAAGGGGGTTGGGGGGTCGACCTTGCTGCCCGCGGGCTAGGAGCGGACTGCAAAGAGCATCGCCCAGTAAAACAACCGACACGAGTGTGAATTTTAGAGAAGAGTTTATACACACAGACGAGAAGAAAAAACAGAAATTGGGAGTTATAGGAAAAGTGATTCACTCGCGGTATACTATTAAACATGCTCTAATGATTATTGCAGTGCTTGAACATGAGAACCGAATGGTTTTGAACTTTCTCTTTGTCGAAAGATATGGAGAGAAATCCAGACAAAAAGAGGTGAATCACGAAAATATTTTTCATCAATGTACGTTTGGATTCAAAATCCGTTTTTAGTTATTTCGAAATATCTATACTATCCTATTTTATCAATTATTCATTAAAAAAATAATTCATTGAAATATGACTTAAAATTAGAACATGAAACGAAGCATGGTAATACTTCAGAGGACATCATATAGATGAATCATTTCTTCTGTGGTACAATTCAAAAAATCTTTGAAAAAGTATTCTGCTGTTAATTGCATCAGATAATTTGAATTCAGTACCCCCCCCCCCCCTTTGAGTTATACCTGGATTACGAATGTAATTACAATTGAAAATATTATAATAGATTGTTAAGGAAATCTGAAAAATTTGCCTGATACTTCTAGATGCCTGAACTTTTCCTGCAAAAAACAGAGAATATCAATTAATGATAACAAAATTTAAGTTTTGAGAATATAGAAGATACGGGAAAATATTTTCCTTATTTTCAGAAAATAATAAGAAAGTACTAACAGTATTTAACACGCACATTTCAGCTAGTTCAAGCGAAAATTTGAAAAAAGAAGAGAAAAAAACTGTTTTGATTTGAATTCAGAGTCTAATGAATATATTGATGCGCAATGAGTTCATAAGGCGTATAGAGCTCTTTTGAAACTATGGAGGCCTCATCCAAAACGCCAACGCTTTGCAACTCTGCGTAGTTGGGCTGTCTCATTTAATGAAACTCTCATTTTTTGAGCACCTACGACGTAAAAGCACGAATAGAAAAGCCGCTTACTTCGTCTCTTTTCCCCCCTACATTTTTCTACCTATCTTTTCTCCCCCATAGGTAAAAAAAAGTGTTGAAATCATATGAAAAACTAGATAAATTTTAGTTACTCGAACACTATGACGAAGAAAGAGGGGCATTTTAAAGACTTAAAGCAAAAGCTTTAAGAATTAACAACAAATGTCCAACATTAAAAAAGTTACTGTACTGGTTCAGTCGGGATTACTAAATCACTGAGCCCGCCAGTGCTAGCCTGCAAATGTATGAAATAATTTTAACTAAATTCTGTAATCACAAATGAAAAGCTAAAAAAAATCTTAATTATGGCAATTTTTTAGCATTTATGTGGTTTCATATGGTGTTTATTTAGTATTACTTATCTGGCTGGTTCAAATATTCGCTCTAATTATTTTCATTTCGTAAAATAATAATAATAATAATAATAAAATAATTCCTGTCATCAACAAGTATAGCTAATTCACGCGCGAAGCCGACGAATTTGTTGCCTAATATTTTATTAATTCCATATTATATAATCATTTGTGTTAACATTGTCTCAAAATTAAAGTGTGGGTGCTGTTTTTACCTAAACGCATATCGTATATAGTCTAAATAGGCATAAAATTTGTATATTTATGCAATTTTCTTTTCTTTTTCTTTTTTTTATTTTGAACTTCTGTCTACTAATTTTGCATATTTGGATATCGATTACATATAATATTGCAATCACAATTAATACTTAAAACGATACAATAAAAAATGGTTTTATGCAATTACGTTACTATTAATATAGTAGATGCAATAAAAAAGATGCCACACTATGAAAACTTAAAAATACTCAAGGTTTACTAAAACGCGGAGCCATGAAAAACACTATTACAGATATAATCCGATGAAACACAATGTTTTTCTGTAAATGTGTTTTCCCCACACTTGTAGTAGAGTTGTTGGGAAACTCGCCACGCAACTTGCTCCCAGTCATTCGTTAGTGCCGTAAATTGATGAAAATCAATCCATTTGGCACAATTTTGAAACAAAAATTGCAATTTTCATCGGTGTTTTTTTTTTTTTGGGGGGGGGAAGCCTTGGTGCATTGATTTTTTTTTAAATGTAAACCAAAATCTGGTTTTAGTTCAGCATTGCATAATTAATCGTTTACGAAAATATAAAAAGTAATATGATCATTAAAATTAAAGGTCAACATAATATTTCCTTTATTGTTCTATATTTTTTTCTTATTATTTATTATTATTATTATTATTATTAATAATTCGAAATTTTATACTTTTAGATCTCAATTTCAGTACAAAAATGTTTTTTTTTTATTTATATTTTTTCCCAATTGTTAAACGTGTATTGATGGATGTATAATAATTGAAAGAATACGATGGACCTTTTAAATATAAGTTAATATAAAACATATAAACTGCTATTTTCTGATCTTTTTAAATATAACAATAACACATCTTATTGCGCAAGTTTTTCCTCAACTTACAGTCACTTTAAAAGGTAACCAATCACAAAAACTGAGACTGTCATTAAAGAATGTGGAAATAATTTAAGTTGCATTATTTAACTGTTAGACTACTTTTAATCACTTAACGAACCTGATTATTGAGCCATTTTTCGTTCTGCAAAGCAGCTATATTCACAGTAACTCTAACCCTCCCACACACGAAAAAAAAAACGGGAGGAGGAGAAGATAAGAAAGAAGGAAGAGAAACAAATTACTTCATACTGATCTGAATGCTGAATTCTGAAACATTTTCTGCCGCCAAAATGCTGGGAATTCTTCACTTAGAAGAGGAAAATTGTCAAAAAAGTGCACTAGTGCTGCCATCTGATGCTGAAAAGTGAAACTTAATTTTGCAAAATAATAGGGTTAATTGGAAACTGAAAACTATGTGCTACATATTTATACATTTATTGTAATTTATTATCGGAAGCTTCTGCACAATATTGATAACTTCAGCGGCAAGCTATCATAGGATCATAAAATGGACCTTTTGCTCGTTCTTTACATCGTTAGAACTTCCTATTTTTATTTGATTATCTCAACTTTTTTTGGATTGAAACCCGTTTCATTTTAATAGTTTCAATTATCTAGATAGTCTTATACGATAACCAAGCCATTAAAGGTAGTCTCGAAGTTTCAGTAATTCTGAATTTCGAAATCGAACTAAAATTTCGAAATGTGGTTTTTCTTCAAGCACATAACAAAAAATAAATAAATAAAAAATTTGGATTTTTTAATTTTTTTATTGTCGTAGTGAAGGAACTCATCTTTAAGCAATACTGATGTAGGTAAACTCAAATTTATGTTAATAAAGCCCTTTAGCTTTTAAATTCGTTGTGTACATCACTCTTAAAAAAACTTTTTAGAACCTAAGAACCTTTCAAATACTTGCATACCCGAGAGGTTAGCAATTATGACTTGAAAAATTTTGAAGTTTATAATGTAAATTCTTGCATCTAGAATTTAAACTATATATTACTTTGTCATAATAATAATAATAATAATAATTTTTATTATTATTATTATTAAAATATGAAAAATTTAATTAATTATTGTAAAATACTAAGCAAAAGGAAAACAGTTATAGCTCAAATAGAGGGTTTTATAATTTTTTTTACCTTTCGTTGTAATGAAAAATTTAAAAAATGCTTATTCATAAAGTAAAAGGGGGAAATATTTAGAGAATTAATACCGTTGACTCGTAATATTTCATTGTTCAATATAAACCTATAGAAATTTTGCATTCTTTCTAACTTCAAAGTTTCATTCATGCGTCAAGTGCTACCCAATTAGAGGAATATAAATATTAACGCATTATGTAAGGGGAATGTGAATTATATAAATGTAAATATGCTTAGAACTTTCCAGGCTACTGGAAGTTTTAAAATTTTCAGAATGCAAAATATTCCCACAAACAACGTCACATTATTATGAGAACCAGATGGACAAAAATTAATTCTTTATTAGCTCGTTGAAGATGAAGTCTTTGGTTTATTACATGAATCTTAAACTAAAATACTTCAAAAAAGTATTTGTTTCAAAGAAGAAATGTGTTTTATCCAATGCTACCTATATGTTGAATAGTAAAAGTTAATGTCAACATAGACACCGTTGTATAAAACACATTTCCTTTTCCGAGATATAAATGCATTTACGCTAGTTACATAGAAGACCGGCTTTATGGACCGAAAGTCGAACACGTGCGAAATATAGTAGCTGGTAGCATTTCAAAAAAATTTTTAGATCAAAATGCCGGATACATAATTCTTTGCATTTAAAGCGTCAATCGTGATTGAACTGTAACAATTTGTCCAAATTGGTGTCAAGTAAAAGCGCGCTTCTCTTTAACAGCATTAACATAAAAGAAAATCAAGCTTATGAAATTAAAACTTTTAAACAAGCAACCGAATTAATATGATTGAAATTTATAAAAGAGAAAATCTACCCTTCCTTACTGCGAAAAAATTTAAAAATGGTCCAGAATTTAAAAAAAAAAAAACTAAAGGGAAATTAAATTACGTCGCACATGTAAGCGAAATAAAGAGCTATCCTGGGATATTCATGCATATCCACACCCAGTGGCACGATAAAAGAAAACCATATGAAAAATGAGGAATCTTTGGAAAAAACGCGAATATAATCTTGGAAACGAATTGGCGGGAAAAAATCTAAAATAAATTAAAATATATCTTTGGGGTTTTTAAAATTTTTGTTTTATTTATTTATTCATTTTTTATTATTTTAATTATTTTTTTTTTATTCAGGAGTTTTTTCCCTTCCAAAAATAAAACTAAATAAAAGTCTCAAATATAATAATGTAAGTTTTTACTTTGAAAATACTAGAAAAAAATGATTGAAAAAATAGTTTAACAGACATCATTTGAAATTATTTATTCTAACAGTGAATCAGTCCTTTTTCTTTCTTCTCCTCCTCTCCTTTTCCTCCGAGACTCAGGAGAAACTATGCTACGGAAGTGACAAAAGTAAGGTCGAAATATAACGTTAAAAATTTCCAAAACAAATTTAAAAATTCAATTTGGTGCAGCATCTCGTCTTTCACACAACTTGTATGCTATGTTTCATGACTGTAAAGTGCGATAGATTGGTCTGGACATTGCAAGCACAGAAAGACAGATACTTCTTTTTATAACTGGTATATAGTGTAATGAAAATGTTTTTAAATAGACTTGAGCTGATTCAACTTGGGATGAGAAAAAACCTCGCAAAGGGGAAATGAATTTCCTCAGTATCTTGTACTGGTATTTTTAACCAGTCGTGGATCGGTATTTTCGTGGCCTCAAACTCCCCAGAAAGTGTTTTAAGTCACGATGGTCTAAAAACTTAAAGGATTTCTCTAGATTTAGTTGAAAATTAAAATTGAAAGAATAGATCGTATAAAAAAAAGGTTGAAAATGTATCGGCATTCAAAAGTGAGTGGACAATCATTGAAGGTACCTCCTACGCAGTGAGTCAGTACTGATTAAACCGCAAGCTCAGTGACTCCAGAAAATTCCATTACATTAGTTGGCTTAACTTTGCGCGCACAAAAAATTTGGTGTTTCATTATATTGTAAAGTTACTTAATAATTTCAATGCTATATTCATCAACCAGAAAATAGTACACATATTCAAGCAACGAAGCATTAAGGAATATTTTCAAAACGTGCTTAGACCACATTTCCAGAAATAGTAAAAAGAAAAGGTGAGAATTAAAGAAAAAAAGCTAATTGATCTTATAAGCAAGACACCAATGTTCCAAAGTTGAACAGAAATCGAAGATTGCATTTTCTTGATCATCAAAAATCATATAATTGCTAAGAAAAGATAACGAACTTATACGATGGTGCGCTTAATTTGAGAAGTAAAAATGGCTTGATCTGAATCTTCGTTTTATTAATATTTTTTAGAGTTTAATCATTCCCAGAATCTCCTTCTCAACATACTTTAACCACCCCTTCGATCAACTCTTGTAGCAACACAATAGGGGCGGGAAAAGTATCTTGTGATCAAGATCATTGTTCCCGCATTAGTGTTCCCTGGTACACTTCAGTTATTCTCAATGCGAAACCACTCCTAGCGGAAGGTGTTGCCACTATCTGGTTACAAACTGTTGAGTGAAATGGGGGTGAGAATACGATCGAGCCTTCAACACCCCTACTGAGATCGTCTACGTGCTCGAAACGGGGGATATGCTTGGCCCCGGGCGGTTATTATTATTATGAATTTTTCAAAAAAAAAAAAACTCTTCACTTTGACTATTGGATATTTTTTCCTCCTTTGTAAAAAGGATGTGAGATAAAAAGTAGAAAAATAATGGCATGTGAGTCTTTTATGAATGTTAAAAGCGGAAAAAATTACACAAGAGATGCATTGTTTTCTTTATCCTTAAAGCGTTTGCTTGCTGGAGAGAGGGGAGACGAGAAAAGGCATTGTGCAGAAATTTTCGAAGAAAAAATCGTTCATTGTCAACCCAACTATTTGCCGAACAAAACTGAAAAATACTGCCTTTCACAAAAAAGTGAGTTAAGTTTCACTATGCCTTAAGGCATAGTGCCACATTTAATTTACTTCAGTTTATTTTTTTACATGCTGTTAAATATATTATGAACACAGTATACTTTAAAACAAGAGGAATCTGATAATATATGCAACAGTTTCATCCCTCTACAATAAATTTAAAAACATGTATGCTGGGTTTGTAGTTGATATATAAAATTACAACCAAAGAATATCCCGAAAAAAAGGGTTGAGTTGCTAATTTTATGGTAAACAAAGTATTTTAAACCCAAATTAGCTGTGAACGTGTGTATTGAAAAATCTAGGCGAAATGAATTGATTACATTAATTAGCAGAAAGAGAATGAACTCTAAATACTCGCTTGGAAGCTCATGAAAATTATTGAAAATTAATACATGATGTAGTGTTCCGTCATTTGACTTTTAACCATTCTTGTGTTTTCAATTCAGGTAAAAGTGTTCGAACTATTTCTCTCCTTGTAACATTATCCTTATTATTTTATTAATACACTGTACAAAATTCTAGTTCAAAAATTCTACTCACAAAAAAAAAAAAGAGGAAAAAATGGTAAAATTTAGCTGCAACCAACAGTTGGTACTAAGTTGAACCATTAAAATGACATCGTTCCACCTAGTTTCAACTTGAATGGGAAACAGGCCTGTAGCCAGACTCTGACTCCAGGGGGGGGGGGGGGCAAACTTTTGGACAGGAGGGGCAGACTAGTTTTTCAATTTTTTTCTAACATGTTAGAATTTATGCTCCATTTTGTGCGTTTTCTTAAAATTTAAATTAATAATTTATTTAATAATTAATGAAATTATTTAATTTATTAATTGATTAATGAAACTAATGCTAATTCAATTCAATACTGAAATTATTTGATCTCAAAAGAAATACTTGATTAAAACTTACAAAAAGCAAAATTGAATTTTTAAAGCTTATTCTAAAAATGTCTTTTGTAAATTAATAAAATATATGAAATAACATAAAAAAGTGAACATTTTTTAAAGGTAATTTTAATATGAACGATCATTCAAAGTAAGATATTGAAGCATAAAACATGTATCGGTGTGTTACAGTAAAAAACTGGACTGCACATGATCCTTTCATTAGTGCCTGGTTTAGATTGAAAACAGGAAAAAAAAAAGAACTGAATAAAGGAAAAAGTTCATGTTTTATATTTTTTCTAAAATTTGAATTAAGAGGTAAGGTGCATGGGAACAGGATTTTTTCGATATGACTTTGCGTTTAAACAAATCAAAAAGTTAAAAACAGAAATACCATAGATTTTATTAAGGTCCAATTAATCACGGTAGAACGGGCAAAACATTTTCCAGGTCGGGCGTTGCCCAACCTGGCCCCCCTCTGGCTACGGGCCTGATGGGAAACTAGGGACCATTATAATGGTTCAACTTTATTATTAAATGTTGGTTTCAGCTAAATTTCAGCATTTTTTTTTTTTTTTTTTTTGTGAAAGGTTGAACTAGAATTTTTTAGTGTATTGTATTATTATTATTTTGTAAACTTCTACACTAGTAGTTCCCAACCTGGGGATGATTTGGATCCTCAAAGGAGCAATAACTGCGTGGGAGGCGATAAGTAGGGTCAGGTAGAGAAAAGTGGTCATAAAATCTACGCTTTTCTAACTAATCTAACTTCAGTGGACAATAAATACAAAAAATTGGTGTAAAACTTCAGATTTTTCAATTGTTTCCATAATTAAGTTTTACTCCATAAATAAGTTTGTCAATATATCCTTAACTCAAGATAATAACTATGAAATTCAAAATTTTCCGTGAAAAAATTTGAAATGGCTTTTAATTAATGACTACATTTAAATTACATATATTAAGAAAGTGTTATTAATAAGAGCGTTCCGAGATGATTATATCTTATTAAAAATCAAAATGGGTGGAAAATACATATTTAAAATATTATTAATTCTCTCTTTTCGTGCATTGCTATCGTGTTCGAAGTCCTGGTGGTTTTTTATGTTCACTGAAGAAGTTAAAATATAAAACTGTACGTTGCAAATGTTTGCTATGCACATTGATTTTGCTTTTAGTGTTATTCTATTTTAAGTTTTAATAAATGAAGAACTGTTTTCTTTTTATTCGTGCGTTGGTTTTGACGAGTCTTCAGCTATAAGTAGAGAACAGCTTTCAACCAAACTAAGTACAGTAAACCGCAATATACTATCAAGATACCATTGCAACTTATTTGACCTTTTTTATTTTGGATTTTTTTTTTTTTTTTCATTTGGTTACACTATATTTTTGATCTATCAAGTTATATTCACTAATTAGATAAATGTAATTTTGATAGAATTAATATACAGTACAATCCCGATTTAATGATTGTTTATGGACTGTTAAATGCTATCACTAAATAGGAAAATACAACATTCATAAAATCCAATCCAGGATTTTTAAAATCTGTTACTAATTTGAGAAAATCGTTATATCGAATATCGTCAAACCAAAATTACACATTGTATGCGATTTTTCGATCGATAACTTTTTTTCTTTTACATTATATTTGTGTTACAAAAGTAGTGACTCTAAAACTTTTTTGACATGCATTATTTTTTAGAAAAACAGCTCTTCATCGACTTGAAACTGCGTTTGTAACAAAGAAGATCCTCGAGTTCACAATAGGGACTTTAACTTCCAAGTAGAAAACCACTTCTCATAAAAAGACACGATTCCCAAAAAACGAGCCATGGATAAATTATAATGAAATGCTATTTATTTAAGCCATAAATATATGTTCGATAAAATCTTACCATTCTATTATTTAGTTTTATAATTTAAAAAAAAATCCAACAACGAGTACATATAGATATAATTTTAGTTTTAATGTAAATTCTTTTATGTACTAAACTAATCTCTCAGTTCCATAATTCCTCAACAAGTTTTTTTTTTTTTTTAATCATATGACAAGCTTTAAGCGTTCATTAAAAAAATACTTTTAACTATGCTTATGAGAAATTTTATGCGTGTAATTGCTATTAGTATGTTCGAATAAATTACGTTTCAACATTTAACAGAACAGTTTTAGAATAAAAATGCAAATCTTTTATCTTTTTTTTTTATTTTTAAGCAAAGTCCACTCTTCGTTAAAACTAGAAAATCAAGCCTTATCATTAATCAACTTATTTTATATTCTTAAACTTTTTCTTCTTTTTACGCTAACATTTTCAAACCTGACTACCTTCAATTAAAAGGAAGTATTAACCGTGATTCAGATAAATAATCCTTAGTTTCATTTTAAGAAGCTCCTTTTTTCCCCTTTGCCCACTTTTTTCACGTCAAAGCCATTGTTCTTCCCTAATGTCTGCGTGATGTTTTTCTTCTTTTATTTTCATCCGAAATGAACCGCGAGGCAAAAATAATTATTTTCATTAAAAATGAAGTGAAGTGAAGAGCGCACTCTATGTGCTATTTCTCCATGTAAAAAGAAAAGGAGGAGATTTTTACTTTTGCGATTGCACGAGAAAAGGGGAAATCGCGACCGAGAAAACGGAAGGTTGTGTCAATACCTGGGAGGCGATTCGTTGTTAAAATAATCATTCATAATGATGAACCCTTCTCGCCTTGTCGTATTCGGGGATTAATAAAAATACCCGCAGAATTTGTCGCTTTCCATATTAAACGATCTCATGTTTAATGCTAGGCTTCCATGTGGATGTGTGTATCGTTTTTAGAAAAATCAATGTATAAAAAATAGTTAATAAAATGTAATAAGTAGCTGATAAACTGTAATTGCGAATTGAATGAGAAAAATTCTTACAAAATGTACTTAATGGCTGTATATTTTCTCTTATATAGAAATAATTTGGGCAAAATGAATTTAAAAAAAAAGGCTAATTAAAGCATTTTTATCAAAAACTAAGTGTTTAAGGCACAAATTTTAAAATAAACATGAAAAATCCTCCCTCCTCTTTCTTTTTACCCCCCTTTTTTGTAGAGAATGGGAAAATGTGTAATGATCTGAGGGGAACTTTTTTTTAGTTCATGCAAAGGAAATAATAATGGCAAAAAGCATCTTATTTCAAGCGCTTGGTGACCGCACCATGTACGGTTGCTGTTGCTCTGGTACTATGACTTTACACTGAAAAAGTACGCAATCAAATAAAAATGTGATTTTAAAGAATTAAATTGCGGTCTTTTTTGCTTTGGAAACAAGATATTTGCATTAACATGTTGCGACTCATTTCTCTTGGTTCAGACAATAGTTAGACCAATTCCAACAGTATAAGAGACCATAAAAATCGTCAAGAAATATTCTACATAAGGCGAAAAACCAAATCCTGCACTTCAATCCCCCAAGAAATCAAATGGTGGTCAGGAATAGCCTGCACAGAAACGCACCCGGGCACTCCTGAAAGGTTTTCTGACTTTGATGCAAACAAGACTCTTATTGAGCCCAGTTAGGAAGCTACTGATGGCGACGTCACCTCTTCTACCTCTGTTCATGGTAAGGGTGTAACACTGGGAGATTTTCTATTGCAGCATAGGTGGGCTAGAGGAATCTTCCAAGATTATTGATTTGAATTTCTCATTTTTTAACTACTCTCAGCGAACAGTGCCGGATCTAGGGTGGGGCAAGCCGGGGCCCATGCCCCGGCTTGCACTTCTGGGGGTCGGCAAATTCAACTGTGATGCACACAAAACGAAAAGAAAAGATATTTGATAAAGAAAATTTAACTTTTGGAAGAGAAATAAAATCCTAGCTCGGGGCTCCGATTTTATCATTGATCAGCTATTTTGCTAACGATTAAAACAGATTAATAGACTTATTTATTTGTATAAACCGTCGGAAACTCTAAAGTTGAGGTTAGGGGGCGGCAAATTTCGCAATGTCAAAATTTAAAGCTTTAAATTTTAAAAAAGTCAAGGTTTCTTCCCCTTATAATAGTGACGTGCGTATAAATTACGATCAAACAATACTCAATAGTTTTCCTTTTACAAACTCTCAAAGCATCCTTTTGGGAAGAGGTGAGAACTTGTTAAGTGTTGCTTGAGAAGGCGAACACGTTGCTCTTCGATATGGGCCTTACTAAGAAGGAGAGGGATGGGGGTTCAGTCCTGGATTTTTAAAAAAAAAATGTCAATTTTTTCTGAGTTTTTATGATTATTTTTATGAGTAAAAGCATTTAAATTAAAAATTCTTATTTGCTTTTTTCCCCCTAAAGTTTTTGAAGTCCCAAATGCGTCTTCTAAGGCCTCAAAATATACTTGTTTACATATAGTTTCCAAAATTTTGCCGGGGGAGAATTTTGGAAACTATAACCCCCGGACCCCCTTTAATTGTCAGAATTTCATATCTCTTATTAAGGGGGGCCCTTCACATGGTTCGACCTCCCTCTCCCAATGTCGAGCTGAAAGGGCCATGCTGTGAGAACATTAACGAAAGTTCTATCTGTTCATCAGTAGCTAAAAATGAAAAATCTTCAAAAATAAATAAAAAACGCCAGCACCTTTATTAAAAGTTATGTGAAATATCAACAATAATTGGATGGAGGGGGCGGCATTTTTAAGTTTTACCCCACCTCGGAAAACTCCAAGATCCGGTACTGTCAGCGAAGGAAATCTACATTTGAAGTTGATGAACCTGCGCGACCTTCCTTAGCATTATCAGAAATTTCATTCCACGGAGTCCAATATGAGACAAGAGTGATTGACAGTAAACCTCGTGTTGTCGTTACAGTAACTAAAGGACATTTAATGATGAAACAGCAACTCTATCAACAATTTTTGTCCAGTACTTAAGAGCTGGATGTGCTGCAGCTTTTCGGCAAGATCAATATACATCTACAGAAGAAGTCTCTAAATTTTCAAAGCCGCAAATACCTCCTCGGTATAAACATTTTATCTAAAAAATAAGCATGAACCTGGATTCATAACCTTCATTTTATTTGAGTAAAAATGAACTTTAACAAAGAACACTGCCACAAGCAGTGCCTCAGTTCAATCCTAGCTACCGTCAGTTTATCCCCCCCCCCCCAGACTTCACCCTCCTTAAAATGATATTAACCTTGCAACTGATAAGAAAAATTTTCCCCCTATTCAAGATTTCTGAAAAAATCAGTGATATTGAAATAAAACTACAAATGAAGCTTAAAAATGGAACCTTGCCTTTCAAAGTATGATTGAATTTGAATATATTGTTCGAAAATAAGTTATTTTACACTACTTAGAACAGTAAGAATATTGTTCGAAAACGTCAATTACAAATACAAAAGTGGAGGCTCTGGACCAGCCTAGGCTGGTCCTATAGTAATCAGGAAGCACTCCATGCAATCCCCGCACAATGTCATTGAGCATTTACAAGGTTCATTTTAAGACAAAAGATAGAACCATATTGAGTTCAAATAGATATTCAGACTTTCGGTTCTCTCTTTTAATATATTTTAACCCTGCCTTACCAAGTTTTTTATTTTATTCTATTTTTATCTTTAACATTTGGTGAGACTTCAATGAAGAAATACTTATTTTAACACTTCAATTTAGTGAATGTATTAGAATTTAAAATATGAACGAATAAAAAACGAAATTCCTCTGCATTAAAAGCTCAGGGCTAGAGCTCAACTCCAAAGCCTTTTAAACTAATACATAACTTAGTTCAAGCAATCTTTTATATTTCAGAGGAGTAATTCATTTCCAGGTAAAAAGATTTGTGTTTGACGAAAAACAATACTTCGTCTTTTGTAATTCAATTTGAGGAGTCAATTATGTAACGTAACTTGTGTAGTAAGCCCAACGGAGGCCAAGTGCATGGTCTAACTGGCAACAACACTTCATGATCAGTTCTGATAATTATTGCATATATATATATATACACATACACATACATATATATCTGGGTATGCTGTTTCTTTGGATATACTGAGTGCCCGAATAAGTTCTCTTTTTGCGATAATGTAATATCTCCTCTTCGCAGTATGCTGGCCTGTCGTTAGCGATTTCGAACGCACTGCCCTGAGGATATCGTTAAGCATCTGGGGTGGAATAGAAAGGCTCTTTATCAGTTTTGTAACTTTCCCCCCCGCTCGCTACTGTCCTTCGATATTGAGCTTTTTTTAGCCATGCATTTTGCGTAGTTATTATTGGCCTTTTTCTTTTTAGCCATTGAGATAGGAGACTTCATCCATCTTTTCCCCCCAAAAAATGTCCTGTCCGCGAGCAATGAGAAGATTCCCTAGATAAGTAATTGATGAAATACTTTGCTCTTGGTTGATATCGCACTTAAAAGTAATCGGGTATTAGGAATATCTCGATCTCATTGAATAATTTCATTATGCTTGCCTCTGGGTATGTGCTTATGCATTATTTTCAAGTAGAATACAAATTCTTAAAAATAAACACGAGATTAGCTGATATTTAAGTAGTAAATACTCGATTTATCAGAATTCATCAATATAGACTTTTGCTTGCACTGGCAAAGTTTCGTCATTCCCTCTTTCTAATAAAGGCTCAATACGTATATAAATAAGACGAAGAAAAAAGTACATTTATTACTCTATTATTACGAGAATGGCAGCAGGTAATATTGAAGCAGTACATTACTATTTAATATACAAATGATAGTTAGCAGGAAATCAGAATAATTTGAAAAAAATCCCATCACCTAGATCTCCGAAGCATTTTGTACTGCTATGCAGGTGCTCGAAGATCCAAACAGTAGGAAAATTTCCACCCAGTGACCCAGTACAATATTTTACTCTGATTCTTTAATTTGTTTTAGGACAACCTCTGAAAATCAATATTTTAAAAGATTTATTTGTAATAAATATTATTCTTTCTGTAATAAATTTTAGTTTCTTTTCTTTACCATATGAAAGTTTTTCTCCGTAACCAAAATATAAAAAAAAAAATCGATTGTTTGATCATTTATTTTTATATTTCTCACGAATTCAACACAAGAAAGAAAAATTGACAACTTTCATTTGGTGAAATAAGAATACAGACAGATTTATGGGAAATGAAAATAAAAAGGGAAATGTTGTTGTTGTTGTTGTCGTCGAGTCCTCGCGCGTGACGAGGAAGAATGGGTACACTGCTCCTGAGTCTCACGGGGCCCTTATAGGCAGGAGTCCGATTTCCGCCCCTTTTTGAAGGGTCTCTTAATTTTTGAACCAGCTCCCAGATGAGAGACCGTCACCTGGGACTGGCACCCCCAGAGGTATCGTTTCATTTGGAGGACATTGGAGCCACGACCTATTTAACGTGCACCAGCTCCATTTAGCGTACACAGACACCACAGCAACCAGCCGCGAGAGGTGGTCACCCTCCCAAACACTGACCTCAGTCAATGTTGCTTCACTTTCGGTGTCCAACGGGAACCGAGCTTCTACCGACTGGTCCACTGCGGGACCCAAAAAAAGGGGGAAATGTCGACCACAATTTAAACCTATAAATCGGTGGAAAATGCTGTCAAATCATTAGAAAAGCTCATATAAAATTAAGCCTGCAATGTTGGGAGAAAATGCATTCACAAAACTAATATGTTTGCGACCATCACGAAAATTTCTTCTACACCTTTCAGATAAATACTCTTTTTGAAATTAACAAAAGGCGCCACACCAGACAAGTCATTAGCGCCAAAACTGCGCCTGCTCTTATTGAGGTGCACTTGTATACCAAATTTTGAATAAATTCTTGGATCCCATTTTTTAAAAATAAGCTTAGCAAGGAAAACATTCGATTGCGTAACTATTTCTTCTCCCTTGAAACGATTGGCACTGATAAAGAATCATCATCGGTTTTCATTGGGTAGATCAAGATACTAATTCTTGTTTAAATTTTTGCATTTCTTGAGATATATGCTAAATGTTCGACTGCGCAATTGTGACCCTCCCCTTAAAGGGATTAGTGCTAAAAATGAACCAAAACCTGTTCTCGTCAAGGTAACCTGTACACCAATTTTTGTTCTAATTCTTTCATTACTTCTTCAGGTAAAGCAGTCCAAGTTTAGCCACAAAAAAAAAAAAATTCCATTCCCCCACATCTCTCCATGAAACAAATCGCGGCACAATTCAATCAGCTCTTGCTGCCATTGAGGTCCAACTATTTGTTTGAATTACTTCTTGAGCATTACCGACAAACGAGAAAAACATTCGATTGCTCTGCCCTAATCGAAGGGATTCGCGCGGCCAAAACGAATCAGCATCCCATTTGTGTGCCAAAGTTCGTTTGATACTATGTATTAATTGCAGTTTGAGATAGAGTGGCCATAGTGCTTGAGATTTTTCAAGCACAGATGAAGACTGAATGCTGTATTCTCCTTTGAAGTATCATTGTTTTAAAACTCTCAATCTCATAACAATGTTTTCAAAGCATCTGGATTTACAGTGGAAAAGGTATGTTATTGAACATACTACGACTGAATTTTTCTTCAAGTATTTGGACAGCGAATCTAAAAGTAGGTGTGGAAATAAATTCCCATGACACTCATTAGTCATTATCCTGCTTTCTGCTATAATGAAAAACTTCTGTTTCGTGTGATCCTTTTCCAAATTCATAGAAGCAGCAACCATAGAAATGGAACATTTATTTTTTAATTAGCGTAAAAGGCTTTTTATTTAGGAAATACAGATGTGATCTACAGTTAGTTTTTGGTCCAGGAAAACATATTTATTTGTTTTTTCCCCAACACATACTTTTTTTTATTAAAAAATCGAGCTAACTCTGTTACATATACATATAAATAAATGCTTTGAGGAGAAATGTATATTTCCAAAAAAAAAACAATCATAAAAAGTGTCTCCAAGAACATTTTGAAATTACCATACTGAAATGTGTACATAATTTAAAAATAAACTTCCGTAGAAAATAATTTCTGAGGAAATTTAAATTTATGTTAAATAACCTCTCAGTTAGTGATATTGTTAAAAAATCAGTTAGGATACATTTGATCATGCATTCTTTTTCTCTTAAAGTGTAGAGATAATTAGGTGAAGCATTTTTTATTCTCGGTTTTACTTAAAATTGCTTTATTATTTTAAAAATAAACAAAAAGAATGGATGTCAAATTTCGAGAAAATGCATTTAAAATATTGTGGCATGTTGGAGCGCTTTTCTTTTAAGTGTTTATCCGGTGCAAGTGTTTCACAAAGCATCGCAAATATAGCTTACATGATCTGTTTTACATATAGCGTACATCTTAAATTTAGGATAAACCATTCCCTGAAATGCATCGCACAAAATAGGTTTGAGGATGTAAACAAACTTTGCTCTTTTTGTTACACTATCAATAAATACAATAATAATTATTTTGTCATTCAGTGTATAAGATGTTTCACAGCATCATTTCATGTCGATAAGATTATCAAATTTATTTTACACACAAACATCTATACATGTATATGCATGTTAGTTAAAGTCAAGATTATCCAGGCAATGTGCAGATTAATTAGATGATTTGTTAAAGTGCCGAAAATTGTTCCATTTCTCAAACTACCAAGGTAATCTGAAAATTACCAAGATACTCTATGCATTACCTACTAGGTGTTCATTAATCTGCAATCTTTAGATTATAAAGATTGCAGATTAATAAGTATAATAATTTAAAAAGGTGGAGGGACTCTTCAGTTAAAATAAAGTGGAGGTACACCATTCCCAGAATCCCACTACACCACTGGCGAATACTGTATTGAATCTGTATTATAGTTTTTTAATTTATTGATGGTATTAACATGATTCTTTAGATATTGGAAAATAAAAAAATGACACCTTTTTTCCTTAATTGCAATAATGTTTTAAACCGTTTCATTCTTTGCATTTCAAATTGTTGATGATTGAATGTAGCAATTAATTTCTCGACTGTTTGAAGGAACTTGTATGAACTTGATTCCTTAGATATCAAAAGCATACAGAAAAAAACATTGCTGTTGTTTCAGCAAAAATCTTTTTTTTTTTTACTTTAACAAGCGCATGTCCTTGTTACCTAACAGGTACTCGTTGCCTAGTACGTAATGAGTCTCAAACCCTGATTTCTATAAATTAAAATTAATTTTTGAATAACGTTTTGATTGGTTGCAAGCTCGTTGAAATATCATAAAATAGGACAATTTCCTTTTTTTTTTGTTTGTACACCAGAAATATATTTTGTTATAAACAAAGCCCCAAGCTTGTTGTTACCCTTGTGGTTTACCCAACTGCAACCATTTAGTTATTGTTGTTCTGAATATATTAGTTTAAAAAGTTAATTTCAGCCTGACTGTTGGGTTATAATAGTTTTTTTAAATATTTGTGAATGTTTAAGTGTATTTCCAGTACTTGCAATAATACAGAAACGCCCATGCTCAACGCTAAAAACATATATATATATATGCCTTCTGAGCCATTCCATTTCAGATCAGGCAGAGGGTGTCACATGACCCTCACCGATTTTTTTTGACAAAATTACAGTAGTTACAACTAAGGGAAATATAAAATATCCCAAAAGGATTTTTCAAAAAAAAAAAAAATTATTTCTCTAGTTAGAAACGTTTAAAATTTGGGACAAAGTTGGCCGTTTTCAGAAAATCAGCAAAACACTCACTTTTAAAATGGCCACTGTTTCAAAAACTTTTAACCGATTCGAATGATTTTTTTTCTATAAATAACGAAGGGATATTATTTTATTTAGACACTAATTTTTAAAATTTGGTTGGCTTCATTGATAAAGAAAAAAAGTGTTTTTGACGTGAAAAAATTGCATTTTTACCGATTTTATGATTTCTTTTTCTTATGAAAGAAATTTATTTTTGACAAAACAGAGGTGGCAATCTAAAGTACTGTTATGGAAGTTTTGTATCAAATTTTATTGTAAGCCTGAGATGCATATCCTCTCAGAATTTAAATTTTGAAATTTGAAAATGTTCAAAAATTATGATTTTTGAAGTGTGATTACTGAAAAAAGCCATTTTTAAAAAATCTGAAAATCTGCTCATTTGTTGCCCTTAAAGTGCTTAAGGAGTTGCTATCACTTATATTGTGTATTTTTGCCCCAGATATTTTATATGATTTTTCAAAAATGGCCTTTTGTGCGTTTCTCAAAAAAGCCAGAAATTCAAACTCGTTCTTATTTAATCACTTTAATATAATATTTAATCAATATTTATAAGAAATATACTGTATTGTTACACGATTACTACAGATAAATTGTACTTGACCTTCTTAGAACTTAAATAGCTCCTAGCACAAAGCGTAGCTACTGTGATTTAATGCATGTTATTGTGTTCAATCCAATTACTAGTTTTAAACTTGCGCACTTTACATCAAATATGTTACAGAAACAGCACTGATATACATAGTTTTAAACGCATATGAAATTATGTACTTAAAGCAAAACAAGTAGAATCAAGTTCTTGAATCATCTTCTACTCGTTATTACCAAAAAAATGCAAAGACTAGGAGGGTTCAGATGGTGTTATATTTCTTGGGGTATTATATTATGGCTATTGAAATATTTGTTCTAGATTATCTGTGTACAAATTTTTCGATAGTGTCCCTAAACCATCGGTGATACATTAATTTGCCCCATTCAAAAATTTTTATTCACACTTTCAATAAATTTTCCTATTTAGAAATCATGCATTGAGTTATATTTGTTTAAGAGGCTGTTAGTTTTCTAACTGTTTTTCACTTCTTGTTTGCTCATGCATCCCATGTAAGCATTACTATTTTAGGGATTTTTACTATTTAGCAGTATTGTAGGATAGCCAATAATGTTTTGATTGTATTCCTACAATAAATTTTACATTTGCTGTTGCTTGGTATTTGATATAAAGCGTGTGAGTTTGAAACTAGTAATTGGATTGAACAGAACAACATGCATTAAATCAGGGTAGCTACACTTTGTGCTAGGAGCTATTTAAGTTCTAAGAAGGTTAAGTACAACTTATCTGTAGTAATTGTGTAACAATACAGTATATTTCTTAATAAATATAGATTAAATATTATATTAAAGTGATTAAATAAGAACGAGATTGAATTTCTGGGTTTTTTGAGAAACGCACAAAAGGCCATTTTTGAAAAATCATATAAAATATCTAGGGCAAAAATACACAATATAATTGATAGCAGCTCATTAAGCACTTTAAGGGCAACAAATGAGCAGATTTTTAGGTTTTTTAAAAATGGCTTTTTTGAGTAATCACACTTAAAATATCATAATTTTTGAACATTTTCAAATTTCAAAATTTAAATTCTGAGAGGATATGCATCTCAGGCTTACAATAAAATTTGATACAAAACTTGCATAACAGTACTTTAGATTGCCACCTCTGTTTTGTCAAAAATAAATTTTTTTCATAAGAAAAAAAAATCATAAAATCGGTAAAAATGCAATTTTTTCACGTCAAAAACTTTTTTTTCTTTATCAATGAAGCCAACTAAATTTTTAAAATTAGTGTCTAAATAAAATACCATCCCTTCATTATTTATAGGAAAAAAATCATTCGAATCGGTTAAAAACTTTTGAAACAGTGGCCATTTTAAACGTTTCTAAATAGAGAAATAATTTTTTTTTGAAAAATCCTTTTGGGATATTTTATATGTCCCTTAGTTGTAACTACTGTAATTTTTTCAAAAAAATCTGTAAGGGTCATGTGACAAGTTTCAGACCTGCCTGCCTGATTTGAAATGGAATGACCCTTCTAGTATCAGAAAATGTTATTCTGATTTTGTAACATTGTATTAACATAACAACTATATTCTGCAACATGTATATTGTGTGAATAAACAAACACTTTTGAATTTCTTAAAATTTTATCTCCCTTATGGAAGAAAAAAAAAAAGAGAATTTTTCAAAAATGCTGCTTTTTCTTTCAGTTTCAAAGTTTTGGCACCCTTGCGAGCAGTCAAAATGTTTTCAAGATTTGTAAAAATTTTGAAGATATTGTGGAACATGGGTGCAAAACTCTTGCACAAACCCCCTGAGAAAATTTACAAAACAAATTACTAGATTACTAATACAAAACTTTAACATTTCACAATAGCATATCTGAAAATACATACAAATGATTCATGTTAGTAAGAAAGCCTGTTTGATGGGAGGAAAATTATAATTCAGTTTTTACCATTCAAGTCATTTATTCAGCGAAAAATATTGACATATAATATTATTTTTAAAAAAACCAAATGCAAACACACGTAACAGAAAGTTTTTCTTGTATTTTCTATAAAAATAAATTTAAAGAAATACAATAACAAAATATTAAAGTGAATGGAAAATAAAACAAAAAAATTTGAGTTAACAGTAGCATTTTAATAATATTGAGGAAGTTTTACATTACAATAGGCAAAATTTGCATCAACACCTTGTGAGCACAAGTTAGCTATAATTAAAAGATATGCTATAGCTCGTTCTTGGATAAATGACGGTCAACAAAACCAACAATCGCATGTGCAGATCTTTCTTCAAAATAATTCATAAGGAACTTGCCATCACTAAAGAAAAAGCACTAAATGTCAATTTCTTTAAAATTCTATTTCTTAAAGGGGGAAAAAATCTATAGTTTTACTACTGTTAAAGTAATTTTAATTAATATAATAATTGCATACCTAATGTTGTTTTTAGTAAGATATGCTTAAGTTTTATACTACTTAGAAATAATAACCTTATTTATACAGTTGCAACAAAAGTGTGCATCATATAATCTATAAGGTAGCTGTCTTGATACGATAAAGTAGCAAAATAAAAATCTGGCTTAATATTCAGTTCTTATTGAACAAATTCTTTTCAGTAAAAGTTATTACCCTATTTTCATTATATACACACGGTGGCTACTCAGTAGTATCTTGAAAACTGCCTTTGCAAGACAGGAATGAAACCATTTTATTCTAAAAACACAGTAAACAGTTTTCTGAAAACACAGAAAAAATAATTCTCTAAAACTAATTTTCAAATGTTTCAAGTTGTTCTATTGTTTTCTAAAAAAAAAAATGAATAAAATAATCATAATTTACCAATTAATTAAAATAAAAGTAAAAAAGAAAAGAAAATAGGAGGGGGAAAAAGCAATAGAGATCAACTTACTGAAATAATTTCACTAAAATAAAAGAGGAAAAGAAAAATTAGTGTTTGAAAGTGCAGAAAATACAGGGACAAAAACATTTGTTAAATGTATTAACAAGTGTGATTCTCAGAAAATAATCTAATTTTTTATTACATTACTCATTTATAACCCCTTATTATTACTTTCTAGAAAGCAATGTAGTTTACTGACATTTGCTTTAGTAAATATTTAAAATGAAAATTAACTAAATTTTGAACTTTATTTCATACAAGCATATATTTAAAGCTCTAGCTCTGTGCCTGACAGTCAATGAATTGTATAAATGAATTCTTTTACGTACTGTAAACTCTGAAAAGATGCAAAAGTGTGTTTTGCTGCTAATTTGTAGAGAATAAACTTGTACTTCAACACCATCATTAAATGATTAAAATGGTTAATAAAATAAAAGCATATTTTAAACTTAATATAAACTGTGAAATACATTAATACTCTTTCTTTATATATACATAAAAATATTTATTGTATTTCTAATTATATATTACATTAGGACCACTTTGGCTCCGCTTCGAAGAAAATTAAGAAAAAAAAAAAGAATTTTCCAAATCGTTTTTGCTGATATATGTTACATTAGGAATATAATACCATTGTATTGTAAAATTATTACAATTTAACACAATACAAAACATTTATCAACAGTAACAAAATATAAGTAAAACGTACCAAATTAGCCCAATTAACTCTTATACATAATTTAAATAATCAAATAAAATTTTGTGAAAAAGTTAAAAACAGAAACAATTATTTCTGCCTTTTTGTTAGTTTCGTTGCATTTGGATCATGTATCTGGCATTCATACACTAGGAAAATAACAATTTGTTACCTTATAAATGTTACGACAGCTTAAAAATATACAATTTAATTAAATTTCCTTTATAGATTTTTCCTAGAGATTCTCTTTTTTATTTCTAGTGAGAGATGTGTAATAACAAGGTGGTATTCCAATCACTTTTTAAATCTGAAAAATTAAATACTGGTATCTTCTATCAAGGTGATAAAGAAATTTAAAAAAGTTGCCAAAAATAAATTAATTTTTGTGTGACATAAAAACTTTTTTTTTTTAAATATTTTAGAAATGATGCCTTGTGCATGTACTCTAGAAGTGCTTTAATCGCATAATTACAAAACATTAAGCAGAGAAAAATTGCAGATTTGAAGTTAACAACTATTACAAACATTGTTTGCGACATGCCAGGAAAATAATATATTTTGAAATTTAGCCACATTTAAAAAATATAGTAAATTGTTATGACTAGTGAAAATTCATTTGAAAATATTGATAACAATGTCATTAATAAATGTATTAAGAAAAATTCTTATTTCATAGCATAGCATTTAGACTTTTGTGGACGCGACAGTATTTTCTCCTCTCATACATGCACAGGCATGGTCTCATGGAGTCAGAAGGGAGAAATTGCTAATCACCCGCCTTTCACAACATTGAGTGTTTATATATGTGTGTGTTTGTTCCTTCAAACAGAAAAATTACAAAATTAACAGGAAAAGTTGCTTTTATTTATGTAAATAAAACAAAGGATGTTTATGTATGTATGTATGTCCCTTTAGAAAAAATCCAGTTTATGCCAGACAATCACCAAATTTGGCATGGAGGTACTTTGATGGAAATCATCTTAAGAGGTTTAAAAAAAAGTTCGTTAAGATTAAAAAAAGTTCCTTTTTTATATCAAAGAATTATTGCATAGTGTAGAATTTAGTGCTATTGAAAAGCTTGCAAAAAACGGTATTTTTTTAAGTTTGTTCCAAGTCTGAATGACAACTGCTTCGAACAATTATTTTTAATGAAAGTTATTCAAAGGCTTAGCTCATTTTTTCTTAATTGTGTGTGTGCGTGAAAAATAAATCAAATTAAAAGATTTTACAAGTTAAAATATTTTTACAATTCTTGACAAATGCTCTTCAATTGAAGAAAGGTTCTACGACATCAACGCATCTGATTTACTTGAAAGTTTCTCCCCCAACTGTAAAACGTCTTTACTTTTGACCACTATCTGACTGGAAAGCAAATTCTTTCTTTTCGAACAAAGAGCTTAATATGATAGCACTCATTCTTAGAAGCTCATTTACAATGACCATTCAACTTCAACATCAGTTGAATAGCCATAGTGATTCTCCCCTGCCCTCTCTTCCTAAACTCTTTCCAACTGAAAATTAAAATATGTGTGCACCCTGGAATTCAGAAACAAAAGTCGAGTTTCAAAATAGATTCTTTCTTTCTCCTAGTCTCTTTTATCCTTTTCTGAAGTATTGCTGAGTAGAGATTTAATCCTATGAGCAATGTGAATGAACTTGTCACTCATTTCTTGTGCCTGTCATAAATGACAATTGTAAAATTCTTTCTGTACTTCAAATCCCTAATTCGGAGAAGTTCAAATAAACCTGCAAAGCAACTCTATCTTTCCACCCAGGGCCTGCGGCCGTGTTTCCACCTGTCGCTTTCAAACCTATTGTGCACGTCTTGCTGGCTCAGGTTGTTAGGTTCGAGGGGGCTGGGGATTTTCTCCAGGGGGTTGATATCACTTGTCGCTAACCCATTTTCAGAAATTGGAGGGCAAACTTTTCGTGAAATCTTCATTATTTTACTGAAAGGTTTAAGTTAAAAAAATAAAATTGAGCCCGTTTTAACAATTTGAAGTGTTGATATAAACGGAGTGGTACAATAAATTAGTGTTGTGAATTACAGAGTTATTTAACATTAAAATTTTATGTTACAAAATCGGGACTTTGAAAAAGCAACGTGACATCCAGAGTGACGTCATCCGGGTGTCGTGAAAACGAGGTTCGACTGTACCAATAATCATTAATTATTCCAAAAAATTGATACTTGATATCCAGTTATGCTACAATTTCATTTGAGGGCAAATATTTATAAAGGTTTTCTTTTCTATTTTTTCTTGAAAATCTTTATTCGTTTAGAAAAAAAAAACCTGCAATAACTACTGTGAAAATAACAAAAAACAATGATATGCAGGGTGCGTACACTGTTCTCTGAGTAAAAAATCAAGCACTTTCCGGGACTCTTCATAACAAAAATCAAGTGTTTCAAATGAGGTAAATCTAACCACTTCGGATACAAGTTACATTACATTAGATTTCTTTAATACTATTTAATTTAGAGCACTCTAACTGTAATAAAGTAACTTCATATTCAAAACTATAAAAATTTGTCATATCGCACATTAATTAGGTTTCCGTGTTGTATCGGCTGTGTATGTAACGAGCCATAGCTTAATTGCTTGTCAGGTCAGACATGTGCCTTACTGAGAAAAAAAATACTGAAAAAACACGACATAACGCTGTGTAAAAGCTTATTAAAAAATCTTATATTACAATTATTAAAAAATCTTAATATAAAAAATGATTGGGGCATTATGTCTAACCAAAATTAGGCGTGGAAGTGGCATGGTATTTTTAAAAGAAAATGTTTCTGAGCAATAACTTCTTAAACTGAAATAATTATTTGATACTTGATAACTATAAAAAATTTAATGAAATGAAATAACTTCAAAATTAGGCGTGACGAATTTTTTACATGTTTTTATATAATTGAAGTAAAATAGAAAGAAATATTATTTATTTATTTTGTAACAATGTAAAATGAGTACTTGAAAGGGGGGACCTAATGTTAAAGACGATCTAAAATTTAAACACATTATAATAAATTACATGCAAAAAAAAAAAAACAATTTAAAAAACGAAACATTTTTGGCAAAAAAACTTTTAAAACAGATTTTTAATAAGGTTCTAATGTTTAATAATTATATTCAACAGATGTATCACTAAAACTTAAAAACTAAAAATTCCTTGATTATCTGCGACATTTAGAGTGAGCGTGGCAAAATGACGTTTCCTCAAGTCCTTTACAGAAGCTAAAACTTAGGAAAGATTAAAATTAATGATAAGCTCAAATTTATTGATGTCCAAGGGGAAGAATCCGACATTAAACGAGAGCTAGGAAGTTTTGCCGAAGCCGATGCAACCAGATTTCGAAGTGCTGAAAAAAATCGGGATTGACACTTAAAAGCGCCAAAAACGAATCGAACGTGTAAATGTGACTCGTAATTTGTGAAACTTCGGAGGAATGTAAGCAGGCTACTTTCAAAAATGTTCATAGGGTAAAAAAAATTTTGAAAAAGAAATCCAAATTACGAATTTTTGCGGAAGAGAAATTTTTAATTTCCAAAATTACCAAAACTATGGAATTCCGTCAAAATACGGAAAAATCACATGTCTTCAGGTAGGAATTTGAAGAAAGGTGAATTTTCCTGTTGAGAAGTTGCAAAGAAATAGTAAAAAAGCGAAAATCAAGGACTTTCCAAACATTTTTGTACATTATTCCAAATTTCCAGGACTTTCAAGGCCTTAAAAAAAATTATGTAATTCAAGGAAAGCTAATTAAAATGATTTTCTAAAATAAACTATTGAATTGAAAAAGAACTGATCAGTGATCATACAGGCATTTTTTCTCATTTTAGGTAATTAACAGTTTTAAAAATCAACCTATAAATGCATCATTCATTAAGAAAATCATTATACCTGTACAAGATGCTGCTGTGGAATATTTGTTTACAATACCAGATTCTACATATGAGTTCATGGCTGCTAACATTATCTCTGCCTAAAAGAAAGACATATTCTGATAGATTACTCATAATAATTTAAGCATATTTAAGTGCTTTTGGCAACAAAGCAAACCGCTTTAAAATACTTACACAAAACAAGTGTGCACAAAAATTATAAAATATGGAATCAAAATAAATGTAGACGAAATGTTTCTTAAAAAAGGTATCACAATTATTTTTCAATACTTAAGCTATCAAAAATATAATATTGTTAATGTCCTAAAAATTAAGGTAGGGCCAATTACACAGCACACGTGCCAAACTTGACCTGACAAAATTTTTTCATTGTGTGCCAAATATTTAAAATATTAATGAAAATTAAGAAATTGCAACAATATTACGTACTTCATGAAATAATGTTTTGGAAATATAAGGATGCTTTCAAATGCGAAGAGCAGGAGCTCAGCAGTAGTGTTTGCAATACCGGTATTCTGAATACTGTTTTTTCGTGTTATTTTGCAATTTCGTAAAAACGGTGTATGTTAAGGTAAAATATTGGTATTTTCGGTATTAATTGAAAATAATAAATAATTTTCTCATTATATAGATTTTAATTTAACTTATTAGATATCTATAGTTATTTTAAAATCAATCATTTGAAACTCTTCTGGAAGAATTTAAGCATCAAACCCTTCACTGCATATTAGGAGATTTGTGTAAAGACATTTTCACTTGGCAACAAAGAAATTGGTTTAAAGCTAAAAGCAATGTAATGCTTTTTTTGTTGAAAATTTTTTGAAAATAATAATGCATGAGAAAAAGTTAGGGCCAAAAGCCTCAGTTGTTGAAATATTGAAAAAAGTTTTGGCACTCTTAGATAATTATTACTGTTAAAGTAACTTAAAGAAATCTATATAAATAAAAGAGAGTTTGTGGATTAGTTTGTGTGTGTGCGTCAGTCACCTCCTGGCAAGATGAAAAGGCCCAGAAGTACGAAATTTAGGTTACTGGTACCTTGGGTCATGTCTTGGGCACCTCAAAGAGTTTTTCCGCAAATTCGAATTTGTTCTTTGTTTATTCTAATTAAAGTAAAATTTATAATTTTGGGAATGTCTCATCGAAGAAACGTTGCACCTTTTCCATTTTTGCTGTAAATTAATTTCCATAAAAACTGCACAAGATGATCCCTTTAAAAAATTTGTAGAAGAATCAGAACAAGCGTAATATTTGCTTTCAGCAACTTTCTAATTTTAAAAAGAGGCTCACCTATGAATTTATCTGCTCTTTGCATACATTCACCAAAATAAAAAGCCAATTTCTCCCCAAAAAGATCATTTCTTCTAGCATAAAGCTAATAAAAATATTTATTGTATTTCTAATTATATATTACATTAGGACCACTTTGGCTCCGCTTCGAAGAAAATTAAGAAAAAAAAAAAGAATTTTCCAAATCGTTTTTGCTGATATATGTTACATTAGGAATATAATACCATTGTATTGTAAAATTATTACAATTTAACACAATACAAAACATTTATCAACAGTAACAAAATATAAGTAAAACGTACCAAATTAGCCCAATTAACTCTTATACATAATTTAAATAATCAAATAAAATTTTGTGAAAAAGTTAAAAACAGAAACAATTATTTCTGCCTTTTTGTTAGTTTCGTTGCATTTGGATCATGTATCTGGCATTCATACACTAGGAAAATAACAATTTGTTACCTTATAAATGTTACGACAGCTTAAAAATATACAATTTAATTAAATTTCCTTTATAGATTTTTCCTAGAGATTCTCTTTTTTATTTCTAGTGAGAGATGTGTAATAACAAGGTGGTATTCCAATCACTTTTTAAATCTGAAAAATTAAATACTGGTATCTTCTATCAAGGTGATAAAGAAATTTAAAAAAAGTTGCCAAAAATAAATTAATTTTTGTGTGACATAAAAACTTTTTTTTTTTAAATATTTTAGAAATGATGCCTTGTGCATGTACTCTAGAAGTGCTTTAATCGCATAATTACAAAACATTAAGCAGAGAAAAATTGCAGATTTGAAGTTAACAACTATTACAAACATTGTTTGCGACATGCCAGGAAAATAATATATTTTGAAATTTAGCCACATTTAAAAAATATAGTAAATTGTTATGACTAGTGAAAATTCATTTGAAAATATTGATAACAATGTCATTAATAAATGTATTAAGAAAAATTCTTATTTCATAGCATAGCATTTAGACTTTTGTGGACGCGACAGTATTTTCTCCTCTCATACATGCACAGGCATGGTCTCATGGAGTCAGAAGGGAGAAATTGCTAATCACCCGCCTTTCACAACATTGAGTGTTTATATATGTGTGTGTTTGTTCCTTCAAACAGAAAAATTACAAAATTAACAGGAAAAGTTGCTTTTATTTATGTAAATAAAACAAAGGATGTTTATGTATGTATGTATGTCCCTTTAGAAAAAATCCAGTTTATGCCAGACAATCACCAAATTTGGCATGGAGGTACTTTGATGGAAATCATCTTAAGAGGTTTAAAAAAAAGTTCGTTAAGATTAAAAAAAGTTCCTTTTTTATATCAAAGAATTATTGCATAGTGTAGAATTTAGTGCTATTGAAAAGCTTGCAAAAAACGGTATTTTTTTAAGTTTGTTCCAAGTCTGAATGACAACTGCTTCGAACAATTATTTTTAATGAAAGTTATTCAAAGGCTTAGCTCATTTTTTCTTAATTGTGTGTGTGCGTGAAAAATAAATCAAATTAAAAGATTTTACAAGTTAAAATATTTTTACAATTCTTGACAAATGCTCTTCAATTGAAGAAAGGTTCTACGACATCAACGCATCTGATTTACTTGAAAGTTTCTCCCCCAACTGTAAAACGTCTTTACTTTTGACCACTATCTGACTGGAAAGCAAATTCTTTCTTTTCGAACAAAGAGCTTAATATGATAGCACTCATTCTTAGAAGCTCATTTACAATGACCATTCAACTTCAACATCAGTTGAATAGCCATAGTGATTCTCCCCTGCCCTCTCTTCCTAAACTCTTTCCAACTGAAAATTAAAATATGTGTGCACCCTGGAATTCAGAAACAAAAGTCGAGTTTCAAAATAGATTCTTTCTTTCTCCTAGTCTCTTTTATCCTTTTCTGAAGTATTGCTGAGTAGAGATTTAATCCTATGAGCAATGTGAATGAACTTGTCACTCATTTCTTGTGCCTGTCATAAATGACAATTGTAAAATTCTTTCTGTACTTCAAATCCTAATTCGGAGAAGTTCAAATAAACCTGCAAAGCAACTCTATCTTTCCACCCAGGGCCTGCGGCCGTGTTTCCACCTGTCGCTTTCAAACCTATTGTGCACGTCTTGCTGGCTCAGGTTGTTAGGTTCGAGGGGGCTGGGGATTTTCTCCAGGGGGTTGATATCACTTGTCGCTAACCCATTTTCAGAAATTGGAGGGCAAACTTTTCGTGAAATCTTCATTATTTTACTGAAAGGTTTAAGTTAAAAAAATAAAATTGAGCCCGTTTTAACAATTTGAAGTGTTGATATAAACGGAGTGGTACAATAAATTAGTGTTGTGAATTACAGAGTTATTTAACATTAAAATTTTATGTTACAAAATCGGGGACTTTGAAAAAGCAACGTGACATCCAGAGTGACGTCATCCGGGGTGTCGTGAAAACGAGGTTCGACTGTACCAATAATCATTAATTATTCCAAAAAATTGATACTTGATATCCAGTTATGCTACAATTTCATTTGAGGGCAAATATTTATAAAGGTTTTCTTTTCTATTTTTTCTTGAAAATCTTTATTCGTTTAGAAAAAAAAAACCTGCAATAACTACTGTGAAAATAACAAAAAACAATGATATGCAGGGTGCGTACACTGTTCTCTGAGTAAAAAATCAAGCACTTTCCGGGACTCTTCATAACAAAAATCAAGTGTTTCAAATGAGGTAAATCTAACCACTTCGGATACAAGTTACATTACATTAGATTTCTTTAATACTATTTAATTTAGAGCACTCTAACTGTAATAAAGTAACTTCATATTCAAAACTATAAAAATTTGTCATATCGCACATTAATTAGGTTTCCGTGTTGTATCGGCTGTGTATGTAACGAGCCATAGCTTAATTGCTTGTCAGGTCAGACATGTGCCTTACTGAGAAAAAAAATACTGAAAAAACACGACATAACGCTGTGTAAAAGCTTATTAAAAAATCTTATATTACAATTATTAAAAAATCTTAATATAAAAAATGATTGGGGCATTATGTCTAACCAAAATTAGGCGTGGAAGTGGCATGGTATTTTTAAAAGAAAATGTTTCTGAGCAATAACTTCTTAAACTGAAATAATTATTTGATACTTGATAACTATAAAAAATTTAATGAAATGAAATAACTTCAAAATTAGGCGTGACGAATTTTTTACATGTTTTTATATAATTGAAGTAAAATAGAAAGAAATATTATTTATTTATTTTGTAACAATGTAAAATGAGTACTTGAAAGGGGGGACCTAATGTTAAAGACGATCTAAAATTTAAACACATTATAATAAATTACATGCAAAAAAAAAAAAAACAATTTAAAAAACGAAACATTTTTGGCAAAAAAACTTTTAAAACAGATTTTTAATAAGGTTCTAATGTTTAATAATTATATTCAACAGATGTATCACTAAAACTTAAAAACTAAAAATTCCTTGATTATCTGCGACATTTAGAGTGAGCGTGGCAAAATGACGTTTCCTCAAGTCCTTTACAGAAGCTAAAACTTAGGAAAGATTAAAATTAATGATAAGCTCAAATTTATTGATGTCCAAGGGGAAGAATCCGACATTAAACGAGAGCTAGGAAGTTTTGCCGAAGCCGATGCAACCAGATTTCGAAGTGCTGAAAAAAATCGGGATTGACACTTAAAAGCGCCAAAAACGAATCGAACGTGTAAATGTGACTCGTAATTTGTGAAACTTCGGAGGAATGTAAGCAGGCTACTTTCAAAAATGTTCATAGGGTAAAAAAAATTTTGAAAAAGAAATCCAAATTACGAATTTTTGCGGAAGAGAAATTTTTAATTTCCAAAATTACCAAAACTATGGAATTCCGTCAAAATACGGAAAAATCACATGTCTTCAGGTAGGAATTTGAAGAAAGGTGAATTTTCCTGTTGAGAAGTTGCAAAGAAATAGTAAAAAAGCGAAAATCAAGGACTTTCCAAACATTTTTGTACATTATTCCAAATTTCCAGGACTTTCAAGGCCTTAAAAAAAAATTATGTAATTCAAGGAAAGCTAATTAAAATGATTTTCTAAAATAAACTATTGAATTGAAAAAGAACTGATCAGTGATCATACAGGCATTTTTTCTCATTTTAGGTAATTAACAGTTTTAAAAAATCAACCTATAAATGCATCATTCATTAAGAAAATCATTATACCTGTACAAGATGCTGCTGTGGAATATTTGTTTTACAATACCAGATTCTACATATGAGTTCATGGCTGCTAACATTATCTCTGCCTAAAAGAAAGACATATTCTGATAGATTACTCATAATAATTTAAGCATATTTAAGTGCTTTTGGCAACAAAGCAAACCGCTTTAAAATACTTACACAAAACAAGTGTGCACAAAAATTATAAAATATGGAATCAAAATAAATGTAGACGAAATGTTTCTTAAAAAAGGTATCACAATTATTTTTCAATACTTAAGCTATCAAAAATATAATATTGTTAATGTCCTAAAAATTAAGGTAGGGCCAATTACACAGCACACGTGCCAAACTTGACCTGACAAAATTTTTTCATTGTGTGCCAAATATTTAAAATATTAATGAAAATTAAGAAATTGCAACAATATTACGTACTTCATGAAATAATGTTTTGGAAATATAAGGATGCTTTCAAATGCGAAGAGCAGGAGCTCAGCAGTAGTGTTTGCAATACCGGTATTCTGAATACTGTTTTTTCGTGTTATTTTGCAATTTCGTAAAAACGGTGTATGTTAAGGTAAAATATTGGTATTTTCGGTATTAATTGAAAATAATAAATAATTTTCTCATTATATAGATTTTAATTTAACTTATTAGATATCTATAGTTATTTTAAAATCAATCATTTGAAACTCTTCTGGAAGAATTTAAGCATCAAACCCTTCACTGCATATTAGGAGATTTGTGTAAAGACATTTTCACTTGGCAACAAAGAAATCGGTTTAAAGCTAAAAGCAATGTAATGCTTTTTTTTGTTGAAAATTTTTTGAAAATAATAATGCATGAGAAAAAGTTAGGGCCAAAAGCCTCAGTTGTTGAAATATTGAAAAAAGTTTTGGCACTCTTAGATAATTATTACTGTTAAAGTAACTTAAAGAAATCTATATAAATAAAAGAGAGTTTGTGGATTAGTTTGTGTGTGTGCGTCAGTCACCTCCTGGCAAGATGAAAAGGCCCAGAAGTACGAAATTTAGGTTACTGGTACCTTGGGTCATGTCTTGGGCACCTCAAAGAGTTTTTCCGCAAATTCGAATTTGTTCTTTGTTTATTCTAATTAAAGTAAAATTTATAATTTTGGGAATGTCTCATCGAAGAAACGTTGCACCTTTTCCATTTTTGCTGTAAATTAATTTCCATAAAAACTGCACAAGATGATCCCTTTAAAAAATTTGTAGAAGAATCAGAACAAGCGTAATATTTGCTTTCAGCAACTTTCTAATTTTAAAAAGAGGCTCACCTATGAATTTATCTGCTCTTTGCATACATTCACCAAAATAAAAAGCCAATTTCTCCCCAAAAAGATCATTTCTTCTAGCATAAAGCTAATGAAAATATTTTTTGAAATAAACTGCAAACATATTTTCTTACTAAGAAGTCATGACTTTTTATGCGTGGGGTTAATTGATTTTTACGTTTTGAAACTTTCCGAAAACAGCACCAAAGATCCTTACCGATAAAATTCTGATTTAATTATATATTACATTAGGACCACTTTGGCTCCGCTTCGAAGAAAATTAAGAAAAAAAAAAAGAATTTTCCAAATCGTTTTTGCTGATATATGTTACATTAGGAATATAATACCATTGTATTGTAAAATTATTACAATTTAACACAATACAAAACATTTATCAACAGTAACAAAATATAAGTAAAACGTACCAAATTAGCCCAATTAACTCTTATACATAATTTAAATAATCAAATAAAATTTTGTGAAAAAGTTAAAAACAGAAACAATTATTTCTGCCTTTTTGTTAGTTTCGTTGCATTTGGATCATGTATCTGGCATTCATACACTAGGAAAATAACAATTTGTTACCTTATAAATGTTACGACAGCTTAAAAATATACAATTTAATTAAATTTCCTTTATAGATTTTTCCTAGAGATTCTCTTTTTTATTTCTAGTGAGAGATGTGTAATAACAAGGTGGTATTCCAATCACTTTTTAAATCTGAAAAATTAAATACTGGTATCTTCTATCAAGGTGATAAAGAAATTTAAAAAAGTTGCCAAAAATAAATTAATTTTTGTGTGACATAAAAACTTTTTTTTTTTAAATATTTTAGAAATGATGCCTTGTGCATGTACTCTAGAAGTGCTTTAATCGCATAATTACAAAACATTAAGCAGAGAAAAATTGCAGATTTGAAGTTAACAACTATTACAAACATTGTTTGCGACATGCCAGGAAAATAATATATTTTGAAATTTAGCCACATTTAAAAAATATAGTAAATTGTTATGACTAGTGAAAATTCATTTGAAAATATTGATAACAATGTCATTAATAAATGTATTAAGAAAAATTCTTATTTCATAGCATAGCATTTAGACTTTTGTGGACGCGACAGTATTTTCTCCTCTCATACATGCACAGGCATGGTCTCATGGAGTCAGAAGGGAGAAATTGCTAATCACCCGCCTTTCACAACATTGAGTGTTTATATATGTGTGTGTTTGTTCCTTCAAACAGAAAAATTACAAAATTAACAGGAAAAGTTGCTTTTATTTATGTAAATAAAACAAAGGATGTTTATGTATGTATGTATGTCCCTTTAGAAAAAATCCAGTTTATGCCAGACAATCACCAAATTTGGCATGGAGGTACTTTGATGGAAATCATCTTAAGAGGTTTAAAAAAAAGTTCGTTAAGATTAAAAAAAGTTCCTTTTTTATATCAAAGAATTATTGCATAGTGTAGAATTTAGTGCTATTGAAAAGCTTGCAAAAAACGGTATTTTTTTAAGTTTGTTCCAAGTCTGAATGACAACTGCTTCGAACAATTATTTTTAATGAAAGTTATTCAAAGGCTTAGCTCATTTTTTCTTAATTGTGTGTGTGCGTGAAAAATAAATCAAATTAAAAGATTTTACAAGTTAAAATATTTTTACAATTCTTGACAAATGCTCTTCAATTGAAGAAAGGTTCTACGACATCAACGCATCTGATTTACTTGAAAGTTTCTCCCCCAACTGTAAAACGTCTTTACTTTTGACCACTATCTGACTGGAAAGCAAATTCTTTCTTTTCGAACAAAGAGCTTAATATGATAGCACTCATTCTTAGAAGCTCATTTACAATGACCATTCAACTTCAACATCAGTTGAATAGCCATAGTGATTCTCCCCTGCCCTCTCTTCCTAAACTCTTTCCAACTGAAAATTAAAATATGTGTGCACCCTGGAATTCAGAAACAAAAGTCGAGTTTCAAAATAGATTCTTTCTTTCTCCTAGTCTCTTTTATCCTTTTCTGAAGTATTGCTGAGTAGAGATTTAATCCTATGAGCAATGTGAATGAACTTGTCACTCATTTCTTGTGCCTGTCATAAATGACAATTGTAAAATTCTTTCTGTACTTCAAATCCCTAATTCGGAGAAGTTCAAATAAACCTGCAAAGCAACTCTATCTTTCCACCCAGGGCCTGCGGCCGTGTTTCCACCTGTCGCTTTCAAACCTATTGTGCACGTCTTGCTGGCTCAGGTTGTTAGGTTCGAGGGGGCTGGGGATTTTCTCCAGGGGGTTGATATCACTTGTCGCTAACCCATTTTCAGAAATTGGAGGGCAAACTTTTCGTGAAATCTTCATTATTTTACTGAAAGGTTTAAGTTAAAAAAATAAAATTGAGCCCGTTTTAACAATTTGAAGTGTTGATATAAACGGAGTGGTACAATAAATTAGTGTTGTGAATTACAGAGTTATTTAACATTAAAATTTTATGTTACAAAATCGGGACTTTGAAAAAGCAACGTGACATCCAGAGTGACGTCATCCGGGTGTCGTGAAAACGAGGTTCGACTGTACCAATAATCATTAATTATTCCAAAAAATTGATACTTGATATCCAGTTATGCTACAATTTCATTTGAGGGCAAATATTTATAAAGGTTTTCTTTTCTATTTTTTCTTGAAAATCTTTATTCGTTTAGAAAAAAAAAACCTGCAATAACTACTGTGAAAATAACAAAAAACAATGATATGCAGGGTGCGTACACTGTTCTCTGAGTAAAAAATCAAGCACTTTCCGGGACTCTTCATAACAAAAATCAAGTGTTTCAAATGAGGTAAATCTAACCACTTCGGATACAAGTTACATTACATTAGATTTCTTTAATACTATTTAATTTAGAGCACTCTAACTGTAATAAAGTAACTTCATATTCAAAACTATAAAAATTTGTCATATCGCACATTAATTAGGTTTCCGTGTTGTATCGGCTGTGTATGTAACGAGCCATAGCTTAATTGCTTGTCAGGTCAGACATGTGCCTTACTGAGAAAAAAAATACTGAAAAAACACGACATAACGCTGTGTAAAAGCTTATTAAAAAATCTTATATTACAATTATTAAAAAATCTTAATATAAAAAATGATTGGGGCATTATGTCTAACCAAAATTAGGCGTGGAAGTGGCATGGTATTTTTAAAAGAAAATGTTTCTGAGCAATAACTTCTTAAACTGAAATAATTATTTGATACTTGATAACTATAAAAAATTTAATGAAATGAAATAACTTCAAAATTAGGCGTGACGAATTTTTTACATGTTTTTATATAATTGAAGTAAAATAGAAAGAAATATTATTTATTTATTTTGTAACAATGTAAAATGAGTACTTGAAAGGGGGGACCTAATGTTAAAGACGATCTAAAATTTAAACACATTATAATAAATTACATGCAAAAAAAAAAAAAACAATTTAAAAAACGAAACATTTTTGGCAAAAAAACTTTTAAAACAGATTTTTAATAAGGTTCTAATGTTTAATAATTATATTCAACAGATGTATCACTAAAACTTAAAAACTAAAAATTCCTTGATTATCTGCGACATTTAGAGTGAGCGTGGCAAAATGACGTTTCCTCAAGTCCTTTACAGAAGCTAAAACTTAGGAAAGATTAAAATTAATGATAAGCTCAAATTTATTGATGTCCAAGGGGAAGAATCCGACATTAAACGAGAGCTAGGAAGTTTTGCCGAAGCCGATGCAACCAGATTTCGAAGTGCTGAAAAAAATCGGGATTGACACTTAAAAGCGCCAAAAACGAATCGAACGTGTAAATGTGACTCGTAATTTGTGAAACTTCGGAGGAATGTAAGCAGGCTACTTTCAAAAATGTTCATAGGGTAAAAAAAATTTTGAAAAAGAAATCCAAATTACGAATTTTTGCGGAAGAGAAATTTTTAATTTCCAAAATTACCAAAACTATGGAATTCCGTCAAAATACGGAAAAATCACATGTCTTCAGGTAGGAATTTGAAGAAAGGTGAATTTTCCTGTTGAGAAGTTGCAAAGAAATAGTAAAAAAGCGAAAATCAAGGACTTTCCAAACATTTTTGTACATTATTCCAAATTTCCAGGACTTTCAAGGCCTTAAAAAAAAATTATGTAATTCAAGGAAAGCTAATTAAAATGATTTTCTAAAATAAACTATTGAATTGAAAAAGAACTGATCAGTGATCATACAGGCATTTTTTCTCATTTTAGGTAATTAACAGTTTTAAAAAATCAACCTATAAATGCATCATTCATTAAGAAAATCATTATACCTGTACAAGATGCTGCTGTGGAATATTTGTTTACAATACCAGATTCTACATATGAGTTCATGGCTGCTAACATTATCTCTGCCTAAAAGAAAGACATATTCTGATAGATTACTCATAATAATTTAAGCATATTTAAGTGCTTTTGGCAACAAAGCAAACCGCTTTAAAATACTTACACAAAACAAGTGTGCACAAAAATTATAAAATATGGAATCAAAATAAATGTAGACGAAATGTTTCTTAAAAAAGGTATCACAATTATTTTTCAATACTTAAGCTATCAAAAATATAATATTGTTAATGTCCTAAAAATTAAGGTAGGGCCAATTACACAGCACACGTGCCAAACTTGACCTGACAAAATTTTTTCATTGTGTGCCAAATATTTAAAATATTAATGAAAATTAAGAAATTGCAACAATATTACGTACTTCATGAAATAATGTTTTGGAAATATAAGGATGCTTTCAAATGCGAAGAGCAGGAGCTCAGCAGTAGTGTTTGCAATACCGGTATTCTGAATACTGTTTTTTCGTGTTATTTTGCAATTTCGTAAAAACGGTGTATGTTAAGGTAAAATATTGGTATTTTCGGTATTAATTGAAAATAATAAATAATTTTCTCATTATATAGATTTTAATTTAACTTATTAGATATCTATAGTTATTTTAAAATCAATCATTTGAAACTCTTCTGGAAGAATTTAAGCATCAAACCCTTCACTGCATATTAGGAGATTTGTGTAAAGACATTTTCACTTGGCAACAAAGAAATTGGTTTAAAGCTAAAAGCAATGTAATGCTTTTTTTGTTGAAAATTTTTTGAAAATAATAATGCATGAGAAAAAGTTAGGGCCAAAAGCCTCAGTTGTTGAAATATTGAAAAAAGTTTTGGCACTCTTAGATAATTATTACTGTTAAAGTAACTTAAAGAAATCTATATAAATAAAAGAGAGTTTGTGGATTAGTTTGTGTGTGTGCGTCAGTCACCTCCTGGCAAGATGAAAAGGCCCAGAAGTACGAAATTTAGGTTACTGGTACCTTGGGTCATGTCTTGGGCACCTCAAAGAGTTTTTCCGCAAATTCGAATTTGTTCTTTGTTTATTCTAATTAAAGTAAAATTTATAATTTTGGGAATGTCTCATCGAAGAAACGTTGCACCTTTTCCATTTTTGCTGTAAATTAATTTCCATAAAAACTGCACAAGATGATCCCTTTAAAAAATTTGTAGAAGAATCAGAACAAGCGTAATATTTGCTTTCAGCAACTTTCTAATTTTAAAAAGAGGCTCACCTATGAATTTATCTGCTCTTTGCATACATTCACCAAAATAAAAAGCCAATTTCTCCCCAAAAAGATCATTTCTTCTAGCATAAAGCTAATGAAAATATTTTTTGAAATAAACTGCAAACATATTTTCTTACTAAGAAGTCATGACTTTTTATGCGTGGGGTTAATTGATTTTTACGTTTTGAAACTTTCCGAAAACAGCACCAAAGATCCTTACCGATAAAATTCTGATTTAATTAAATATGTGACTTACACTGTGGGATCAAGGTGCATTTGCGCAACAGTACCCATGGTGCTTTTCGTAGCAATTTCTCGGTTTGGCTGCATTTTATATTTAAATAGAGGAAATTCATGTTTTCAGCGCCATTTTTTAAGTGAAAAATGCATAATGCCTATTTTGGTAACTTTTACGTAGGTAAACGCTTTAGTACAAGCACACACGACTTTTACTCTAATGGCGCAATTTGGACCGAATTTAAATTACCTCTTTTCCTTCAAACTATATTTTATGTGTCAGTACTGGTTGAGAGCTTAACATTTGTAAACTCAAATGTACATATTTATTTATTTACTTTTCTAAATGGTGCTCTTATTGCTTTTATGGTTTTTTGTTGGCTTTTTTTTTTATTTCTCTGATTAAAGCATCAATAATAATAGAATTTTGAAAACTTACAAGAATCATAAAACATTACAAGTGTATATTATACTGAGTACACATTTGGATCAAGGGAATCAGCAGTAAATAAATGCATGCAGGGCTTAATATTGCAATGCATAAATGCAAATCAGCAGTTAATATTGTTTCTGAGTCGCGTATGAGCACCAAAGTTCCTTTGATGGGAGTGAAGCAGCATTTGTTTTTGGCATTAAATCCTTTTTTGACTTCACATATTTGATAAAAGGGTTGGCTTAGTACAAAGAAAAGAAAAATTAGGTAATAGGAAAATCTTTCAAAAAATTGTTTAAGGTACTTTCATAAATTTAATAACGTTATTTAGTGCCTCAAGACGTCCAACGTTACACATAAGGAATGCAAAGCAATTTTTTCTTTTCAAATGCTTTAGACAAGGTTTTAACAAGAAAACTGATTCTGGAAATGTATTGATTGTTGACGTTTTCATGTATTACATTGAACTACAAATAATACTTGGTGCATTTACAATCATCATAAACGTGATAGCTCAAATTGCACTCTGGGCATTTTCATAAATTCATCATACATTTAAAAAGAGTCAGATAACTTTATGTGCAAAAGTTCTTCGAGAAAATGATGCAATTGCTACAACAAAAATTAAACAGTTTGATGTTTAGATATGAAATGTATGCAACAAAACTTTTTGTTTGCAGAGAATAAAAAAAAGAAAAAATATGAATGAAGTTGTTTCTTTAAATTAATCTCTTATTTAGGGGAGGGGCTCTGCTGTATTTAGTACATTGCTAACCAACTAATTACACTTATGTAAAGCAGAAACATATGCATAAGTTCTGAAGAAAAAAGAGCTTGACTGAAATTTCAGTGAATTAAAAAAAAACTCAGCTTCAAACAAAGTAATAATAAGGATAACAATAGTATAATAACTAATTTAAAGCATGTTAGGGTAACTGAAATCCGCAAAATTTTGAGTCCCTCATTTAAACTCAAAAACAATAAGTTGAAAATATTGTAGCAGAGATGTACATCTGTACCTAAGCTAGTAAGTTCATAGGCGGCATCATTAAAATCCAGTTATTTAAGTGCAGCATTAATAAAAAATATTAAGAGAATTACACCTTAAGTACATAGTGAGAAAAATGGTAGAAATAGGAATAAAATTTTTTTTATTTAACTAAAAATATTTCCGTGAAAAGTAATAGAACATCCCTGTTCAGCATGATTTATAATATTCACCAGATCGAAACTACAATTAAAAGCTGCAAATGTGGATTGAAAAGAATCGAGACAAAACTATGTAAACTCTTAAAATCACGAATGAAAACTTTCTACATGCAAATTATAGTCGTATAATAATAAGAATGAATGCTTCACACTTGACACAGTTATATTTGAATAACATAAAATGAATTTTGACACTATGTTCAAAATTTATAGCTTAATTAAATTTGTAAAACAGTAACAATACCAAATTTTCTTTGTTCATAAACTTTGCACAGTAGAAATGGTGAATAAATACACTACTTTGTAATAGCTTACAATAAAGTTAGAAGCATTGTATTGCAAACATATATCAGTAATTAAAACAAGACAGTATGGGAAATTATGTATATTGATGAGATTTTAATCTTTAGAATTGCTGAATTTTCATCCCCTGTGACTAAAAACTCGTGTCCAATTACAATGCTATAATGATACAATATATTTGTTTAAAAAATTAGACAAACTAAAAAAGCAAGCGCAAAAGATTTTTGCAGTCGTAATTGTTCATGTTGTTTAGAAGAATTATTTTCAAAATTCCACTTTTCCCTTATCTCTGTGTCCAATGATACACTTTCGCCACTCACTGGTAAATCTGTCTACAAGAGAAAAAAAATTTGCAAAAAAATTCACAATTTTTTTCATGAAAATATGATATTAAGCTAAGCATTTGAATGTGTCAAAAAAACTAACAAAATTACATAAATGTGTAACTGACAAGAAAAACTATACAAAAAAAAAAATAGATAAAAAAGATGTCTATATTTAGAAATGATTAATTGGAATGACAATTGATCCCAGGATAGATTTAATATCAGCAAAGGTTCACAAAATGAACAGAAAGTAAAATTCGGTAATGTGAAGCAAAAAAATCAAATTAAAGAGATGGTTGGATATTAATTGTACAGAATATTCAACCAAAATCATTTTCGGATTTAATCCTAAGTAAAAAGTTGGGCTTATCAAATGTAAACGCAAGGTCAATTAGAAAATATGCTCAGAAATCTTTCTAATATTCTAATAATGCATAATAGTCAACACAATTGTAACATTGAGAATAATATTTAAAATGTGGAAATAAACTTCAACAGTTCTTAAAAATCCAGAATTTGAATAAAATCCATCTTTTACATGTATGTTTTTCTTCTTAAAATGTATCTTTTTTTTAGCATCATTTATTTAAAATTAAAAAGTAAATTATTTACAAAACCAAACGATCTCTAGTGTTTTCTAATTAAAGAAAACAAGTAAAAACTGCATGTTTCAAACAAAATAAAGATTTAAGAAAACAAGTAATAGGTTTAAGACAGCGGTGCAAAAAATTTTCTGAGCCTAAAATTTATCCAAACTGTATTTGTGTAATATATAAAGGACAGCCTAGCAATCTCATACATTATGTATAAATGTGTTCAAATTGTCTAATTGCCGTAAGCTTCTAAATTTTGTGCATAAAACATAAAGTACAAGCAATGAAAATTAAAAAGCTTAACAGATAAAAAAAGAACAAAAATCAATTTACCAAATTCTTAAAATAAAAAAACCAAGTGGGAATTGTATATGAAACATCGAAATCAAAGAATGGTAAAAAATCACTCTTTATTTATTTTTACAAGGCAAAAATTTCCCACCAAACCTATTTCAAGCATTTAAGATTAAAATCTTAAATCGGGGGTACATACAGTAGAACCTCATTCCATCATTTCTGGATCCATGATTTTTCCACATATCTTATTGTTTTAACAGCATAGGGGCATTGTCTTGTTTTATGCTGTTATTTTCTTTTGTACTGGTATAAATGAATGCTCCTGTTGGAAATGAGTGGGCAAGATTTTACCCCTAAAACAAACAATTCAGGTACCTAACCACATTCAAAAAGCTTTTATTAACTTTTTTCCCACCTTTTAATAGTTATTTTATTTTCAAAATGTTATTTTACCTTTTAAGATTAGATTCTATATTGTTTCTACAATCATTAGATCCAAGAGTAAGCATTGATAGCAACTAAAATCACAGGAAATAGGAGATTAAGGGAGGTTAAGAGTAAGGAGATTAAGAAATACTTGTAAAAAGACTATGCGAAAAAGTCATCAGAAAAGTGACTTCATGAAAAGATTTTAAGTGAAAATAAGTATTTTAACACATTTTTTAAAAAAATTATCTCTAAGGAAACTCTTTTCCCAAGATACAATGAGTTTTGATGGATTTATTACATTTATTTATAAATTTTGGTTGTTATACAATACAAAGGCTTTAAGCAAATCATGAACTCAAATTGAGAAATTATGTATTTTCTGTCTTTCAGTTAGAACTGTGAAATTGTAAAGAAAATACATATATTTTAAAGTAATGTGCATTACAAAACCAACAGTGGTGAATCCAGAATTTTGTTCAAGAGGGAACTGCAGTAATAAAAATTTTGCATTGTTGTGATATCGACAAAATGCACTGCAGTGAACAAAAGTGTTCTTGTAATCAATTATCGTAAATTCATAAGAAATAAACATATATACAAAAGAAAGGAAATACCGAGATTGTTGCAATTTGAATTTTTTATCTCTGAAAGGAAAAACAAAAATTTTGAACAATAATAATAAAATTACACGTTAATTTAAAGCACAAATGAGCAATAAAATGCAGACATATGTTTCGGGATTGCTTGGAATCCCTTTTTCAATGCGACAAGGAGCTTCTAGATGCAAAACATCCAAATGAAGCAGACAGAACAACAAAAACAAAGCTTATATAGCCTAAGAATTATCTGTAAACCAATGAGAATAAAGGCAGCGTGAAGTGGAAGTAGAAGTAGCAGGAAGACACCAATAAGAGAGAAACAAACGAATCCAGTTGAAAGTACAGGAAGTAAAAAGGAATATCAATAAAAATAAAGCAAAAAAGACGACAGCATGCATAAAAATTGCAAAAATAATAAAATAAAATACAAAGAATAAAATTGAAATAAGTACAGAAACCAAAACAAAATGCAAAACAAAGTACACATGTAAAGGAGGGGGAGGGGAGGGAGGGGAGGAAGAAGAAAAATAGACACAAAAAAGGAAAACAACAAGAAAACCTAGAAAGAACAACAAATTAAAGAAATTTATGCCAGACCTGTGAAAAATAAGGAGTTGAGGAAGAATCATTAACCAAATTAGAACTATTCCTGTTAATATGATAAGCTTCCCAAAAGTCAAGCTCTAAAGGGGAAGAACATTTTTGAATAATTTTACCAGAATTGAAATCAAAAGAGTGGTTGGAATTCCAACAATGTTGAGCAATGCTAGACTTATTTAACTCTTGCTTTCGTACATAACCTTTATGCTCATTTAAGCGAATTTTCAGAGCACGTTTTGTCTGCCCAATGTAAGAAAGGCCGCAACGGCAACTAATTTGGTAAATACCCCAAGTGTTAAGTTGATCGACAGGATCCTTAAGAGAAGAGAAGGAAAGTTTGTTACTAGGAGCAAAAACGACTTGAAATTGAAACCTTTTTAGGATTTTAGCAATACGGAAACTGACAGAATGAAAGAATGGTAACACAACCAAATTCTTTCTAGAAACCACATTATTGGGACCAGAAGTTTTCTTAGAAAGTTTGTTATGAATAGAATCAATTAAAGAGTGAGAAAATCCTCTATCAACAGCTACAGCTTTCAGATAGTTGAGTTCAATCTTGAGAAGCTCAGGAGAAGAGCAAATATTAATAGCACGATGGACCAGAGCATTAAAAGCCGAATATTTTTGGTTGGGAGGATGAGACGACAGTCTGTGAGGAGGTAAAGAAACAGCAAAAGGTTTACGATAGACAGAAGTAGTGAAACCAGACTCACTCTTAGAAATAAAGACATCAAGAAACGCGAGGCTACTATTAAGTTCTTTCTCACTTCGTTCCCCGATTTTGATTTATTCAGGCATGAAGTTTGTGAATGAATTTTGAACCGGCATAACTCGGGAGTTAATTGAGCAATCAAAATGCCACTTGCACACCTTTATGACATGCCAGCAGGGTGCAAACGAAGAAAGAATCCTGTTCAAAAAATATATTTCTATCAACAGATACGAGCTGGCAAAGTGTGGTCAAAATCCGCCACATTGACACAAATGAGCTACTTTGGCAGCAAAATGTGAAAAATCTAAAATTTATGAATCTTTCATTGCACCAGCAGGCTGTTATATTCCAAATGTTTAGCACTATCACCAACTTTCAGTCCGGTAGTCCTCTTAGCTCATGTATAAATAAATGAAATAATCTTTATTTTCTGTAATTGGCGATATTTTGAATATCGTTTTGAACCTCAACATCTGTATAAAAGTGCTTTGTCTCAAAAATTCAGAAGACATTTCCTTAAAGAGGAAAGTGAGCTCTTTTTAATGATATAAAGAAAAACAAAATCCGAGTTATCCCTTTTGAGGTATGGCTCTTTGAAAATGAGCCAAAATTGAGGCGTGAAATTTTTAACTGAATTTTGAACCAGCATAACTCGGCAGTTAATTGAGCAATCAAGATGCCACTTGCACACCTTTATGACATGCCAGCAGGGTGCAAACGAAGAAAGAATCCTGTTCAAAAAATATATTTCTATCAACAGATACGAGCTGGCAAAGTGTGGTCAAAATCCGCCACATTGACACAAATGAGCTACTTTGGCAGCAAAATGTGAAAAACCTAAAATACATGAATCTTTCTTTGTACTAGTAGGCTGTCATATCCCAATTGTTTAGCAGGATCACCAAGTTTCAGCCTGTTAGCCCGCTTAGATCATGCATAAATAAATGACATAAGCTCTATTTTCTGTAATTGGTGAGATTTTGTATATCGTTTTGAACCTCCACATCTGTATAAAACTGCTTTGTCTCAAAAATTCAGAAGACATTTCCTTAAAGAGGAAAGTGAGCTCTTTTTAATGATATAAAGAAAAACAAAATCGGAGTTATCCCTTTTGAGGTATGGCTCTTTGAAAAGGAGCCAAAATTAAGGCGTGAAATTTTTAACTGAGTTTTGAACCATCATAACTCGGCAGTTAATTGAGCAATCAAGATGCCACTTGCACACCTTTATGACATGCCAGCAGGGTGCAAATAAAGACAGAATCCAGTTCAGAAAATATTTCTATCGACAGATACAAGCTGGCAAAGTGTGGTCAAAATCCGCCACATCCGCCCAAATGAGCTACTTTGGCAGCAAAATGTGAAAAACCTAAAATACATAAATCTTTCTTTGTACTAGTAGGCTGTTATATCCCAATTGTTTAGCAGGATCACCAAGTTTCAGCCTGTTAGCCCGCTTAGATCATGCATAAATAAATGACATAAACTCTATTTTCTGTAATTGGTGAGATTTTGTATATCGTTTTGAACCTCCACATCTGTATAAAACTGCTTTGTCTCAAAAATTCAGAAGACATTTCCTTAAAGAGGAAAGTGAGCTCTTTTTAATGATACAGTCGACGCTCGATATAACGACCATCTCCGTTCCACAAAAAAAGGTCCTTATAACGGGTGGTCGCTATAAGAGGTAGAATTTAAAAATGTATATGCATGCATCATGCAGTATAGTAATTCCATTAAAATTGCCAATTTTTCAAAGATTCCAACAAAATGCTCAAATTATATTTTATCATTGGAATTTAAAAAAAATTATCAGTGCAATATGTTATAATAAAATGTTAAACAGATTTTAAAGTAGAAAATATAAGGAAAAAATTACATACTTGCAAATCATTCATTTTCGGAAGAAAAAATCAGAAATGGTTGTTTGCCTTTTTAGCACATGTGATTTTTGCAAAACATAATTTTCCATTTCAGTTATTGATGACAAATAGTGTTCTGTATTTTCTTGCCTTTCAAAAAAACATTTTAAAGTCTCGATAGCATTAGACACATTTTTTATGCTAGGAGTTTTTGTTACAATTTCTTCCTCTTCTTCATCTGATGATGATGCATCAATTTCTTCCTGTCCACAATAACGGGAAATTAGTTCATCTTCTGACAGATGCTCGACACATTCCAAGTCATTATCGATTTTAGCGTAATCGTCAAAGTTCAACGTTGCATCCATGTTCATTTTCTGAGAAATTTCTTGCAGCATTTCCTCTTCTTCAACGAAATTTTCATCTTCGATTGCCGGACTAATTATTTCAGCAGTAGATTCCCTTTCCTCTTGCTTTTTAAAACCAGCATGATGGAAGCAATTCTTGATGGTTTTTTCTGAGACGTCATTCCATGCTGCTTTAGAGAGATGCAAAGCTGTTAGGACATCAACTTTGTAATCTTGATCTTCGTCGAGTGCAGAAACAACTCTTCGCAGTAGTAACTTCCTATAATTGCATTTAAAACTCATAATGACCCCTTGGTCTAGTGGCTGAAGAACAGATGTGACATTAGGTGGAAAATATTCCACGGTGATTGATTTCAACCCATTTAGTTTGGGATGAGCCGTGCAGTTATCAATTACAAGAATAATTTTTCTACCTTGAATTGTCATTTGCTTATCCAAGCAACGTAGCCATTCCTCAAAAATGACAGATGTCATCCACGATTTGGAGTTGTTTTTGTACGTGACAGGTAAGGTTTTGAGTCCTTTAAAACATCTCGGCTTTTTTGATTTTCCGATCACTAAGAGTGGAAGTTTTTCAGTACCAGACATATTTGAGCATAAGAGAACTGTTAGTCTTTGCTTGGCTTCTTTCCCTCCACTCGCAGTTTCGTTTTTTAAAACGAAAGATTTATCAGGTTTCATCATGAAAAACAGTCCAGTCTCGTCTGCGTTAAAAATATCCTCTGGAGTATAATTTTTGATAATTTCTTCCAGCTTTTCTTTTTTCCATGTGTCCACTGCTTCTTCATTCACAGAACCACTTTCGCCACAAAGCTTCCGGAATAAAAGATCATGGGCCCTATTGCGAGCTCTTCGGAAGGGAGTGAGATCGGGAAAAAAAGGCGGTTTTTCGACTCGAGCACCGTTGGCGTATTGCGAGCTCTTCGGAATCGGGAAAAAATAACTCGTTTTCGGGTTTTTATCTCACCACCTCTTGAGGCTGTGAGATGGTGAGAACTTTCGTCAGTGCATGCAAGATGGCCGCCATGTTTCCGCAGTTTCTGTATTTGGTGACCGCGATTAATATAAATGTACAATATCAAAATAAACGTAATTTCGTGTTAAGGAGTTAGAAAATCATAAAACATACTAAACTAGCCAAAGATTGAGTTAATGACCAGTAACTTCATCACTTAATACCCGATTTGTCAATAGAAGAAGGGTGATCTATGCTTTCACATTTTCTGTTAAAGCTTACTTTCCGCAAAGTACAATGGGGAAAAATAGTTTAAAAGAAATAAAAGGATTAAAGAGAGCTTAATATCTTGCGAGAAAAATATCCAACAACAAAAATGGTTTAATTGATAATTTCTGTACATAGAGGAGCTTGTTTGAGTCTTCGTCTGTTTGTTTATACGTTCGCAATACAAAGCCAAACTAATTGATAAATTGGAGCCACATTTGGCCCAAAGTTCAATCACCCTCAAAGAAAGGCAATGTACATAATTCCGTTCGAAAATTCGAACTAATTTTGTTTCTAATAAAATTTTGAATAAATTGAGCGTGCTGTAAAAAGGGGTTTATTTTTAATAAATTCCTATTAGTCGTGCTCTTTCTGGTGTAGTGGATAGCGCGTTACCTTCAAATGCTAGTGGTCGCTGGTTCGAATCCCGTTTTGATTATTTACGCTTTTTTTTTTTTTGATAAAATTGTTGAAAAGTGGTTATAAAAAATAATTTTTATTTATATATTTGTTACTATTTTTTAATGTATTAAAAAAAATTTGTTTTTGCATTTTAATTTTTATCATTCAAATTAAAGAATGCTCCTAGTTAATCCCAATTTCATAAAATATTAGTTAACACAATTTCATTGATTTTTTTTTAAATTTAAAGTGGCTTTAATTAGAACAAAAAAGAAATTGCTGCAAAACGATATTTCTTTTGATATAAAGATTCAATTGAGATGTAAATAACTAAGAGTACAGTCATTCAGGGTAACTTTGAATCACTTCACATTTTTAAGAATATTTGACTTCAAATGAAACTGTAGAACACGCTCAGTGCCACTCTCCTGAAAAGTTATAAAATCCCTTTTCTTCTCTTTATTTGAATAAAAAATTGAGCAGAACTGTACACAGCTATTTATATTATTAAATAGTTCTAAAGCTACAGCTTCGAAGCTATTTTGGCATGCTGCTTTAAAGTTGCTGAAAACTTATTATTCTTTTAAAGTAACATTATACTAATTTAATCAGCATTTTATTTTCTAAATATAGGGAATTTTTTGTGATTATTTATTAGGGGTGTGATTATTTATTCAGTAATATTTAGTAAAATGTCAAGCAATTAAGACCCATTGCAATTTCATTCCATTTTCAGGGTAACTTTGAGCCTGCTCAAAGTCAGCCTTAGATTTGTTGTTTACTGATCATAGATTTATTTTATATACAAACTAACATTTTATTTCTATTTTTTAAGCATGTAACTAAGGTTTGCATATCATACCATTAGAATATATATAATATGTATTATCTAGTTGGATCATAAAAACATACAATTAAATTGTAAAGAAGCATATACATAACCAGACATTGTATTTAATTAAAAAAAATAGAATTTATGATACTCAGGTGTACACTGAGAACATTTGAAAGGTTGCTGTCAGTATGTAGTGTGCATAATGGATAGAATTCAGTGATAATCAAAATAAATGTAAGAATAGAATAGAATCTAATTCTTTTCAAGATGCTTACTTTAGTTTCCAAAGTTATTGCTTTTTGTTTTTGTTTTTCTTTTTTTTAATAATTTTTACTTACAAATTAATATCATTGAATTGCTGATTAGAATGTATATGAATAAAAATTTTCAAGTGATTGTTTTAAAAATATGTGAGCATTGATTATGATCGGTATTATTTTTTTCAAGGTATCATTTGTTAGTTCTCATGAAAACCAATGAGGGTTTGCGATAGATAACAAAATAGTCTGCAGACGATATTACTCCAGATAGTAATAGAAGGGTTTTCATGATCCTCAACTCTCTGTTAAATGCAGAAGTACTTGACTAAAAATGTCAGATTTGTGATTCTTTTAAATAGTTGTTTTAATTAATATACTTGTGTAAAAATGAGTGCATTATTTACTTATATGATTGAAAATTGTTTTCGGCATCTTATTCTTTCCATAAATATTTAATAAATGGGGCTTTTAGTTCTAAATATTGATGTTCTACTTCTTCCACCCTTTTTGCATGTAATGTTCCATGGAATATGACAAATTATAGAAACCGTTTTGCATGGTTTTTAAAATTATTATTTCTTAGTGTTTAATAAATACACAATACTTTAGGAGTTTTTCTTTAATTTTATGCCAACATTAACATTATTGAAATATTTGTGGGACAGTTAAAAATAGAGAAATTGTGGTGCAAGTTACCCTGATTGACTGTATTTCACATAATTCTAATTATTTTGCATTATTGTTGCTATTATTGTTTTTACTTTTATTTTACGGTTTAATCGTTGGCAAGAACATTTTCTTGTGAAATCAAGTGTTGTAAATTTAATACTTTGTATAAAACTTTTGAAATGCATTGCATGTAAACTGTTCTTACTTTATTATCATTTTTCTTATACATAGCTACGAAATTTATTGTTTGCAACACATTAAAAAAATAATGGGAAGAAGAAGAAAGAAAGGAAAAGAAAGGAAGAAAAAAAACTCCTGCAATGAAAAACCGCAAGATATTAATGAAATTTCTAAGGAAATAAATAAATTTAAAAAATAAATAACAATAATAATATAAAATAAAGAGAAATAAATATTAATAATAAAATAGCGGCTCTTAAAAACAGCTTTTCTTTCCTGCAATCAAAAACCGCAAGAAAAGTAATAAAATTTCTGTGAATAAATAATTTTTAAAAATAAATAATAATAATACAAAATAAAAATTAATAAATAGTAATAATAAAAGAACGGCTCTTAAAAACAGATTTGAGTCTAGTTTCAAAGCGTCAAGCTGCAATCCCTGATTGGTGCAGGTCATTCCACGCCTGTCAAACTATGTCATATCTTCTTCCCGAAAGACCACTCCCATCTCACTTTCCGATCCTTTCTCACTTTGCTTGCCGACAAGCTCGCAATAGGCCAACTGACTTCTTTCGAGACGAGAACGGTGAGATTTCAAGTTTCCCGAATCCGAAGTCGAAGAGCTCGCAATAGGGCCCCATGTCTGGTTTTAAATTTTTGCAACCATCCGTCCGAAGCTTTGAACACAGTTTCGTCAATGTCCATTTTTTGAGCAAAAGTTAGAGCTTTTGACTTCAGCAAATTTCCATCTATTGGGACATTTTTTGATCGCATTATTTTCAACCATTCATATAAACCTTCTTCGATCTTCTGAAATTTCCCTTCACGGGACCGATTTCTAGAAGATTTGACTCCAATTTCTTCTTTTCTTAAAATTGAGTCCCGGTTGTTAATGATGCCAAATAAGGTGCTTTTGGGAATTTTGAAAACTCTAGCAATTTCGCATTTTTTTAAAACTTTTTTATAAACTTCATTTAAGATTTTAATTTTAGTATCTAGACATATCGCATTGCGCTTGTTTGAACCTGCCATCTCGTTCAATAGCGAAAATGCAACTCCTGTTTGCAGTATGCATTTCACTGAAGAACCTTATTCTTTTTTCGCTCCTTCCCCCAGAGGATAACTAATCCAAGGCACGTGACCTGGAACCTGTCAACATTCAGGTTGAAGAGCAGGTTAATTTTTCTCGAACCCTCTCATTCACATTTCTGGAAGCAGAACTTCTGAGCTGACATGACACCACCAGTCACGGACAGCAAGACTCCTCGTATTTCGGAGAATCGACCCTTGGGAAAACACGTGATTCAAATGACAAAAACTACCAATACATCTGTCAACCCCTTTTCCTAAAATCCAAAAAGTCCACGTGCTCTCTCCCCCTCTCTATTCTTTCCATACTATGGTGAGTGGTAATCCCCTCCCCCTGTCAAAGTTGGACTGACTGAACACTGAAGGCTGCATGCAGCTTGTCAGTAAACTATAATCAAGGTCATTTCAAGTTACAAATTTAGAAACATGTTCTTTTTGGAAAAATACCGGAAATAGTGTCCGTTGAATGCGGTCGCTGTATTGGATTGGGCGATACAGAACGGTCGTTATACTGAAAGCAAATTAACATAGAGTTCATAGGAAGAAAGTTGGGGCTTTTATCACTGGTCGTTATAATGGAATGGTCTTTATAATGCGTGGTCGTTATAATGAGCGTCGACTGTATAAAGAAAAACAAAATCCGAGTTATCCCTTTTGATGTATGGCTCTTTGAAAAGGAGCCAAAATTAAGGCGTGAAATTTTTAACTGAATTTTGAACCATCATAACTCGGCAGTTAATTGAGCAATCAAGATGCCACTTGCACACCTTTATGACATGCTAGCAGGGTGAAAATGATGAAAGAATCCAGTTCAGAAAATATTTCTATCGACAGATACAAGCTGGCAAAGTGTGGTCAAAATCCGCCACATCGGCACAAATGAGCTACTTTGGCAGTAAAATGTGAAAAATCTAAAATACATGAGCCTTTCGTTGTACTAGTAGGCTGTTATATCCTAAATGTTTAGCAGGATCACCAAGTTTCACAGTGTTAGTCCGCTTAGGTCATGATCAATAAGAACACAAAGCAGACGATTTAGTCATTTTGGTTGCAACATGAAAAAAGGGGTCTTTGCAAAACCATGGCTAGCGGCCCAACTATACAACTTATGGAGCTGCAGTTTGGCATGGCTTCATCTAAGACATATATGTACATGCTATAAAAATTTCATCAAAATTGGAGAAGGTCGAATGGGGACCCCTGGCACACTTGACGTGGAATAACCCACATGGTTATTTCCCTTTCCTTTCTTAAAATGATGGATGGCTCCTTGCCCTTGGCGACAGTCAATATTAGAGGGGTTATTAACAGTGCCATCAAGACCAATTGACCACACTGTGCTGTTTAAATTAGAAGGCTTCTTATTCCCGACATACACTATTTCTGTCTGCCCAGAGGATCACTAGATACCCTAGGATAGGGCTCTTTAGATAGGGTACACATTCTGTGAAACACCACACTAACCAGATCCCAAATGAAAGACTGGAGACCAAGATGAAAAGGTGAAAGACACTGTGTGTTTTCAATAAGAAATCTAATTCGAGTGTGGAATTTATGAAGCTTTATACACAGAACTGATAAAAGATACGCTCATTTTGTTTTCCACTTTTAATTGTTACAATAATGTTTAAATAAGCTAATTTTTAGAAGTTCATTTAATTGTTTTTTAAATAAAATCATCAAGGTGAATAAATTGTGTCTCTTTTGCATATGAAATCTAAAACTGAAAATTTTTAGAAGGGTGCACGTGCTTCTCCCAAAAGGAAGAATGAAATTTAATTATCCCATTCAGCGTTTTTTAACAATTTCCTTGACATCTGAAATAAATTTTTAAAACCAATGTGTAACAAAAACAATACAAAGAAAAAACTAAAATATATTTGAATAAAATCACTTTTGTTTAGTAAAAAAAACAATGAGCTCTGGTTCAGCTTGTTCGGGCTAAAATTGATGAAATAGTACATCAAGATTTTAATAAAGTTAAACAATTGAATCATATCCCCTTAGACATTCCTTTGCTTGAGACTACATATGACTATATATACTATTAAGCCTTTAAAGTTTGGGAAAATGACCAAAATCTGAAAATCCATTTGCTAAAGTAGTTCTTGGATAATTATCCTAATGAAAATATTTCAAATTAAAAAGAGGAAATTTTATGGCATTTAGGGAAATTATTTATTCAGTTTAATGTTTCATTCGCTTAAAACCTTTTTTAAATAGATACGTTTTCATTCAAAGTCAAGGCCGTAGCCAATTTTTTTCGGCCGGCGCCCTGACTTTGAAACACTTATGTTGAGGAAAGTTTCAGGGAGGAATATGTGCTACATTGCGACAAATTTTGAGATTTCCAGGGGGGCATGGGCCCCTCCCTCTGGATACTGCCTTATTCAATAGTAAATAAATAGCATATATATATTTTTTTGTACTTGCGGATTAAGTCGGTTTTAAGTATCCTTAAAAAACAAAACTCTACTGACAACTTTATTATGAAGAATTTTATGTTGGAGAACCACTTTTTACTCTACTCTGTTGTTTTTAATTTTTTATTAGCTATAAATATTGTTGTAAAAAATTCAATAAGTTAGCTGTAATAGCCAGTGCCATATCTAGGGTGGGGCAAGCCGGGGCCCATGCCCCAGGCGGCACTTCTGGGGGGCGGCAAATTCAAATGTGATGCACAAAAAAAAAAATAAATAAAAATAAGGAGAAAGAAAGAAAAAAATTTAATTAAGAAAATTTAACTTTCGGAAGAGAATTAAAATCCTAGTTTGGTGCTCCGATTTTATTATTCATCAGCTATTTTTCTGAACGATTAAAACAGATTAACGGAATTATTTTTTTGTATAAACTGTTTGAAATTCTAAAATTGAGGTTAGGGGGCGGCAAATTTTGAAATGTCAAAATTAAAAAATTTAATTTTAAAAAGTCAAGGTTTTTCCCCCTCTTGGTAGTGAAATACGTATAAATCGTGATCTGCGAAGACAATACCCAATGGTTTTTCTTTTAGAAACTTTCAAAACCTCCTTTTGGGAAGAGGTGGGAGCGTGGGAGCTTGTAAATGTTGTTTGAGACAGCAAACACTTGGCTCTTTGATATGGGCGTTAGTAAGAAGGAGGGGGAGTGGAGGGTCCTGCCCTTTGAATTAAAAAAATATGCCAATTTTTTTCTGAATTTTTATTATCATTTTTATGAGTGAAAGCGTTTAAATTTCAAAAAGTTTTTGCTTGCTTTTTTTCTTTTTTTAAAAATTTTTGAAGTTCCATAGCATCTCCTAAGTCCTCGAATTGCACCAGTTTGTATGTAGTTTTCAAAATTTTTACCAGGGGGAAAAAACCCCCGGACCCCCTTCAACTGTCAGTATTCCATATCTCCAGTTAAGAGGGACCCTTCATATGGCTCTGACCCCCTAATGTTGAGCTAATGTGTGGGAACCTTGCCAAAAGTTGGGGATCCTCACAGCAAAAAAGGAAAAAATGGCCATTGCATAAAAAGTTATATGAAATATCAACAATAATTGGTTGTAGGGGCAGCCTTTTTAAGTTTTGCCCCGTCTCGGAAAAGTCCAAGATCCGGTACTGGTAATAGCTCTGAAAAATACTATTATACACATTATTCAATAACTATGTAATATTTTTATACATAAAACAATTTTAAATTTGTTTTATGTCTAGGTTAAATATAAAAACAACTCTTTTTAGGTTATAGTTCTTTGTAGCTGAATAGTAACAAATGTTCACTGCAAAATTACCTTTTTAGCAATGTCTTCTTGGATTTCAAATCTGCTGTGAGGTGCTACTTAATAGAATTCAGAAGAGTAATTGATATTTTAAACTGTACTGATTGTTAGTGTTTTTCTCTGTCTTATATTAGCATACATAGTGTCATGCTTTTCGGTTTCAAGTAAATCATATCGATATAAGATAATTATCGGATTCAAATTTTTTACTTATGTACTTATAGCGTAAATATTTATAATGGATTACATCGTCATAACAAGGTGTATGCAATATGACAAAATATAAACTACAATAACCAAAAGGATATTGCAGGCAGGTTGAAGCATCAATGTACATTGTTATGATAAAGGTATAGCAATGTGAATGCAATACTGCAAGAGTAACATACCTTGCCTAAATATTCATAGCGGATGGTCTTGTTAATGTGCATTGTTATAACGAGGAGTATATGCAATATTAAAAATGTAAAATACATTGCAAGGATATTTTAAACTGATCGACACATCAATGTATATTGTCTCGAGGAGATGTATCGTATATTTCCGTGTATAAGCCCAGAAGTTTTGGAACTTTTTTGAAAGCTAACTCGGGGGCGTCGGCTTATATACCGATCCAATAATCTAAAAAAAAAGGTTGGTCTATATATCGCAAAATATCGACCAATAGAGAGCTCTATTTATGTCTCCTACATAAAGGAAATAAATAGCTTAAAATAAGTAGAGTTTTATTTAAAAGAATATATACATATATTTTACGGCTGGATTTTGTGAAATCATCACTGAAACAAAATGGCGAATGTTCCCGACTATAATACGCTTGCGACTTGCTGTGTATGCCTTTCTTTTCCCGCTCATCCTTCTAATATAAATGTAAAAAAATAACTGAATAAAAATAATAAAATAAGTAAAACAAATTAAGCAAATGCAAGGGCAAAAAGCAATGAAAATGAATGAATAGGGGAGCACGTGCTCGCTCACTCGGTGGTCGGCACTCGCCTCAGAAAGGGTTACCAGAGATCAATCTATCGCCGTTGGTGCCAAGCTTGTCACTTTCACACGTCTTGATTGGAAAATACTTGATCTGTGTTAACTGCTTATCGAATGTTTCGCCCCTATTGGCGACTCTCTTTGAGCTTAATTTTTTTTTTCTTCAAATTTTTATCTTGGCTTACATACGAGTTTTGGATTTTTGGTAAATTTTTTAGGAATGATGCATTTTTGGCTTATACACGGATCAGCTTATATTTGGAATATACGGCATGTGATGTTACAATTGTAAACTACCTTGCAAGGATGATGCAGACAGGTTGAATGATCAATGTATATTGCTGTGACAAGATTTCTGCAATGTTTTCACATCAAACTACCTTGCCAGAATATTGATTTTGCATAGACATTAAATATTGTGGCAATCCACTGATAATCGAATGGGAGTAGCACGTAAAGATTTTGTCAATCTTTATGCAATATTTTCAAATTGACGTGAAAGTTTTTTATGCAATCATGTTGCAATCAATACTGCCAGCTGGACCATTGTGTAATCTATGGTGGTGCATAATACGCACCTGAAAATTTTTAACTTTTTAAACAGATTATCATCTGAAAAATATGGTACTCTGTAGTTGGCAATTTAACATGCAGAAATATGTCCTCACAGATAGTGGTTTAAAAATACCTCAGCTTTACGTCCCCCAAACTGGCTTTACTGAAAAATCAGTTTCGGGCAAAATCAAGGCAGGTTTCGGATACTGGTGGATTTAGGTTGTCGGATTTGCAGCGCTCCACTGTACTAATAATAATTACACAATATTTACTTCAAAGGAATTAACATTCATCATAAGTTACCTGTCTGATATTTGCTAATTTGTAATAGTGAACAACAGAATTCTTGACACTTCTCCAAAAACCTTAAACACAGTGGACATTTTTACAAGTACGAATCAGATGTCCCTACTAAAGATCACATATTGATTAATTTTCCCCAAAACACTGTTTAGCTCTTTTAATATTAATACCTTAAATATAAAAACGTGAAACAGGACAATATCAAAATATGTTTGCATTGAAAAAATGTTTTACTTTACCATAAATTTAATGATGTTGTCCATAGTTCTGTACGGAACGTCATATTTCTTCACGCCATTCCTGAAATAAATAAGAATTCAGTATAGTTTTTTAAAACACTAAGGTACATGAAAACTTAACAAACAGAATTACACAAAATGGTAGGAACTGATTAAAAAAATAATGTTAGAATTAGCAGAGCAAAATAATTGTTTTAGACAGAAGAACATAAAAAGTTTTAAAAAATTAAAGCCTATTGAAAATTTACTCAAAATAGAGATGAGTAGTAAACCCATTAACCGTGAAAAGTTCAGATAACACTTTGTCTTTAATACCATTCACTACAGCAAAAATACCTTAATCTAGTCAAATATTTTTAATAGTTCAATTATTTATTTCTTTATTTATGATACATAACTGATATCATGTTTTAAAGATTTCAGAGACTCAATGGGACACGATAAATTTAAATATAATAGAACATTCCCAAATTGGTTGGCTACTGATGATAATTTCACACTAATTACAGTTACAGGGTATGGCTACAAAATTTCAGAAAAATAATTCCTTTCCCCCGATTGCAAGAAATATTTCAAAAATTTGTTCTGTTATACAATGTAAACTATAAAGCAAATTATTCAGATGAATGTTTCTTAAAATAACCATTTTTAGTGAAATCTTCTACGCGAGGAAAAAAATACAGTAGAAGTAATACATTTCAATTATGAAATCATTTTATATATAGTCCATTGTAAAACAACTCTCTACTAAGGGAATTAATTGCTAGCTCTTTGACAAAATAATCTTATGTATTTCCTGAACAAAGACCCCTTTCTTCAAAGAAAATTAATTTCTTTATCAATAGTGGTGTAGTCCTGAAATAAAAGTTGGGGGGACGCGTATATATACAAAGAAAAGTAATTGAAATCAAAAGTGGGGGTACGCTGATGTAAAAATGTAAAAAAATTTGGGGGGGGGGGGGCACTTGTATTAAAATAAAAAGGTAGGGGAACACCGTTCCTCCTTGACTACACTACTGCTTTGACATAGAAAGTAAAAATAAAATGCCCCTTCTCCCTTTTCTGTATGTATGATTGTTTGCATGCATGATTATTTTGCGTTTTCTTAGCCAAAATGATGCCCATAAATAAAAGGTCAGAATAGAAAGCTTGATAGTCTTATCAGAAGTACCTGGAATCAGCTGTACCCCCCATGTTCTTCCTTCAGTTGCAACAATGAAAGATCAGTGCTAAGAGCTCAGATTTTGAAAATTATTTCATAAATCACTCAATGGCCAGGGAATAAATTGGACGATGAACTGAAGATAAAACACCAAGTAAAAGCTTTATCAGTTGGAAGCGTGCATGATTTAAAAATTGATTTCTATGACAGACCAGTCTAGTGCTAAATTAGAATACACGTTGTTTTGGCAATCATTTCATTGAAAAAGAATGTGTTTCAAATAAAATATGGTCCCCAAATATCTTTTCATTTGCAGAATATAATAATTTTCTAAAAACTTGAGGACAGTTTTTCACGATTTAGAAAGCTAACAGCCGAGACAAAACTACCAAGCTCATATTGTAAAAAGTTTTATGTCTACAAAACAGTCTGATAAAGTAACATTTCACAGCCACTTTAATGTAATAACTTCAGTGAAAGGACTTGTTTTCAAAATATTTAGAAACTTCTCACTCATAGTGAAACAATGGAACAATTCAAATCTGTTTTAGGGAAAAAAACCACTTATAATTGACATTTTTACAAAGTGAACAAAAAAAAAGAAAGAAAGAAAAATTGACATATTATAAGTAAATTAGAATTAATTAACAATTTCAATTAGCATTTTTATTAGTTCAACCAATTGAACAATTTATAAGTTACATAAGGAAATATACTGCAAGAATTACAGGTCTGCAAAATGAATTTTACTATTTTTGACAATAATTTGAAAGTTTAAATTGACAATATGCTAAAAATGGAGTTATTGACTTGGTGACTTTTACCAGAATTCCAACAATATACTAATCAACAGTAAATAATTCATTAAAAGATTCACATATCGTGAATTATATTACAGACATAAAATAAATAAATAAATAAAACATTAAAAAAAAAAGAAACATGAGACAGAATTCATCAGTGTTCATTAAATTTCAAGAATAAACAAAGGGTGTAACAATATCAAAAAAAGTTGTTATTGCACAAAAAATAGAAAACTAAACAAAGAATAAAGAATAGCAGAATGAAGAGTATTGACTTCATCTTCTGCTGCTGCTGTGAAATATGCTTAACTGTCACATGCCCCCCCCCCCCCCCAGAAAAATGAAAATTCTGATTCATTTTTATGATATCTTTCAAAAGTATGTCAGATTTCGGACCTTTCAGTTTTTAAATTTTAAGACCTGAACTGTGTATAAAAGCACACAGTGAAAAAGAAAGTAATGAACAATCAATACCTGATAATACACAACATCAACCTACATTCATTTCCTTTCATTTGAAGGCTGCATTTGCAAATGTTGGTCTTAATGCTTCATAATGGCCACTCCCTACGAGATAAATATGTTGAGAGAAAAACTCAAATTACAAAGAATTTTATATAGTTAGAATATATATACATTAAAATCATAAAAAATATGCTCTTAAATACATTGGTACTGATTTTTGGGTGTTCTAAAACATCAAGTAAGTTTGTAATAGTGATGCAGACGTCATCTAAGTTCTAGCTAATAATATGCATGAAAAACATGCATATTATTTATAGCTAAAAAAGTGTCAATTATTTATTAAATTAAAATTTTAAAAAATCACATTGATATGTTTAGAATTATATTTACAATAAAATATAATTTTTGTGTGTATGTTCACATTTATTTTTATGCAGATGCCAAAGTTAGTCTAGAAGCAGTATTTCCCAAACTATGGGTCACGACTCACTGGTGGGTTGCGAGCGAATATTGAGTGGTCCCTCTCCACTGTACACATGAATGTAGAAAAACTAGGAAGTCTGCGAATAAAAGTAACGAAAGTTGAAGTTGATGCTAAAACTTTAATGAAGAGCATTAAGAAACAAATGTATCTATCCCCATTGCAATAACTTAGTACAAAAAAAAATTGCAGGTGTAGGTAGTTAAGTAATTAAAAAAAATACTTAAGTTGTGTTTCTTATTTCAAGTCTTTCATTCACATTGGTAACACTAAAAAATTTGTTTTTAATTTCAATTAGAACAAATAAGACAGCATTAAGTAGTTCCACAACTCGCCACTAGGGGATCTGAGCACTACCCATATTTATGCCCTCTTTTCTCTAAGACAGCTAAGAGCTGGGTCCCAAGATTGGAAATTTTTGTTAGATGGGTCGGAGCCCAGTCAACTTTGGGAACCACTGGTCTAGAAGTATAGAAAAATAAAAAGAAACCTTGCACTTTTTCTCTTTTCATTCCTTCGTTATTTTTCTTTTCTATCTTTCTCTGTTTTCTTTTTTTCTTTGTGAATTGAATTTCCAGGAAAATTATGATAAAATTACAATGCATTAAAATACTTTTTGTGATTTTCTTCCGTTATACATTAAAAGGCGTAGAAATATTATTTGTGAAAAGTGAGATGCCTCTGGAAGACAATCAATGCTAGTTATGTTTGGCCACAAACAAAAGCACGAAACAGTTTTACAGAAATAGTCAACAGGAACATGCTAAACCTTGCCAATGGTTTTAACATAGAGTTCCATGAACACCTTTCCCAAATATCTCATGTATCTCAACACTAGATTTTGATGCCAAATTTGAAGAGAAGTGCCAAGTTATGCTATTCATTGCAGAACCTGGTTATTTCTAGTACAATTTTGATCATTCTTGATCATTTGAATACCATTTGGTTTGGGCCAAGACAAACTATAAAAGGCAAGAGAGCCCCTAATGTTGTGAGACAATGTTCTCCATTTCCCTTCAAACTTTTACAAACATCTGAAAAATTTCGGTAATTTCTTTTTTGAAATTTGATTATGTAAAAATGAAAAGTTATATGAAAAAAGAATTTGCAATCTGTTTTGCCAACTTTTGGTACAAAAGATTTTTTTAAAAATTTATACAAGGAATTAACTTAATGTTGTTCTTACCAGGGAAACAAAAAACAATTTGACACATTGCATACAAGATTATTCAACCTGTAAGAGGCTATAGACCAAATATTTTTGCATTTTAAAATGACTTTAAAAGAAATGTTGCTCAATCTTGTGAAATGCATTTAAATATTTAAATATATTCATTTAAGAGATAGAATTCACAATGGTTTTTGAGTTATTTCAAATTTTATTGTTAACAATTATGAAAAATAAATAAATAAATAAACAAAATGAAATAAATTATTTCACTACTCTTAAATTATTTAAGTTACAAATAACAGGAAATGATAACCAAATTATGTCACAAAATTTACATACCTGCTACTTACACATTTTAAGTATTTATTCATCTAGTTATTTTACTATTTTTAATAAGAGACAAAAGCATAGAAATTACTTACATGATGCATAAAACATGACAAGAGCTGAATTCATCATTTTCAATTCTTTATGAACAAATATTTCAACAAACAGTTAAACATGATGACTGTTTTGAATTGCTAACCGCCAGAGTTCTTCAGCAAGTTGAATTTCAGACAAAGCGTTACACAAAAGCCTATGCTGCCTAAATTTTGAAGGACAAATATTTGTTTATTGTTGTATGCTATTTAACTGTCAATACAGGTTCCCCACCTCCCTCGAGTGCATATGTATACATATATATAGCAGTGGCACTTGTTTGTCATTAAGAACAAATTCATGTGTGAATAATGAGTCATACTGTATCCATAAAATCTTCATTTGACGGTGAGAGGGATAGCAGGGTTCGCCAAAACCCTGCTATATATAACGCAAAGCCCAAAAAAAAACCTGTTACAATATTTGCTTATTACAAAAACCTGAGATTTTCATCTTCCTTCCAAACAATTTTGCTCTTCAGTATTTCTGAAGCAACGGTATTTCTTAAAAGGCTCGGTTTCTCGATTTATTTACTCGTTAATTCTTAAAAGGCATTTGTAAATAAACATTGAATATTTGTACAGTTCTTTTTAAATCTAATTTATTTATTTTTTAATTATAGGTATATAAACTAAAATTTTACAAGCATTTCACTATTAAATTAAAAAATATATAAGCCCAGAATTTTCTGTATCAATCGGCTGCACAAGTTTCGGAAGTCAAAATTTTGCATTTTAAAATAGTCAATATATAACAATAATACATGCAGACAATAAACTTTCTTTCCCTGGCTGCATTTAAAAATATATACATAAGGTTCTAATTAATCTGCAAGCTTCAAGATAAATCTGCAGCGCTCGTTGCCGTGCTGCGCGATTTCTGCTACCAGGTATATGAGATCAAAACAAAGATTTATTTTTGCAATCAACTCCAAAGATTTCATTTCCGTTTTATTCTATTTTATGTTATTTATTTATTTGTAAAAAATAATCGTTAGCACCTTGGTGCGTGATCAACAAATAAAAGATCCGATTTCAAAAACTACCGTATTTTCGGGAGTATGCGCCGCACCCGGCGTATGCGCCGCAGTCGCGATTTCCATTCAAGAAAGTAGATTTTTAGAGTATGCGCCGCACCCGGCGTATGCGCCGCATGCCAAAATTTTAGCTATTATAGCACAATAAGGTGAAGAAAAGTAGAATAAATTGAATATTTTAAAGGTTTTCTTTTTCTTAAATAATCACCCATACTTTCTTTGTATTTTTTACTTGGAGGAGACATCGGTTGGTTATCTAATGTAACTATCCAGAGCGCGGGACGCAGACTCTTTTCCCCATGGCGCTCCACGTTTATTTAAGTGGTCATCGCCGTCGGGCTCGCTTTTTACAAGTGGGTCGCATCCACTAATGGAAAAAAGCAGATTTAATCAGAAAAGAACAGCAGATTTAACCATCGAAATCGCTCTTCTCGCTGTCCGACTGAAAAAGGCTGCATAGCTCAGGGCTTCCCGTGCTCCGATCGTCCGATCTGAAGGCCTAATCTCGCAACATAAACGAAGCCGCCATGTTGTATTACAAACTTCGCGATCGGATCGTTTTTCATGACTAAAAACACGGCGGGCAGAAATGCGACAGAGTAGGAAAATTGTCCGCGAACTAGTACGAAAGTAGCGAAGCCGAAATTACGGGGTTTTCGAATCGTGACGTCAACATCGCCATTGAAGCACGTGGACACTTGTCGCCGCCTGCACTTCACATGGAACGAAAATGATGTGGTGCCATCTAGTGACAGCGTTTTTAATATATTTGAAAAATAATTTCTTTTTTTCTAAACTTTAAAACAAAAAAGATCGTATGCGCCGCACCCGTTGTAAGCGCCGCATCGGCAATTTTTTTACTTTTCTTTTCATATGCGCCGCGGCGCATACTCCCGAAAATACGGTACTTGAAATTAGCAGAGATAGCCAACATCTGAGATGATTGCAGTGTTTTTAACCTTTTCGGAATGGGCGCCTCAGTCAGTAAGCCGCCGTCACAGAATGGGGTGCCAATAGAATGCCTTCGCCTTTTCACTTGGGGACAACCAATTTTGGGGGAAAACTCATATAGAATAAAATTGCATTTCAAATGTTTCAATTTTTAGTACACTATAAGAGGAACTTATTTTTGACTGTCAAGAGTAGTTTCAAAACATAATTATTATATTTTTCTTTAAAACTCTATACATTAAATTTTAGAAAGAAAAATTCTTGACTTGCCTGAAACAAATACATACAGAAAAAATATTCAAAGATCACAGAATTTATTTGACACATCATATACATAAAAATAAAATAATAAACATTTTCTTTTAAAACCAGTATGAAAGTTAAATAATATTTTAAATTAAAATGTAAGTATCATTATTTGCCTTAAAACATGAGAGTATGCTAAGTTCTATGTTGTATGAGTTGCAAGAAAGTATGTTTATAACACTTCTCTTTGGCATTTAGGACCCCAAAGCAAAGGCACACCCTCCAAAAAATTCAGAGCACCCTCCCAAAATTTGACCAAAACTCTCCAAAAAATTTCAGTGGTGCAGTCTGCATCATCACCCCCCCCCCCCCCCTTCTCCTGCAAATCGTGCACCCGTGCTGAATAGTAACTATTAAAATATAATCACTTCAGAAACATTAATGAATTTCTTTCGTACATGAAAAACTAGGAAAAGTACACTGAAACTTGTTTGCAAAAAATTAAACATTCTAAAATTTAAATTATTTTTCTAATAATTAAAATCAAGAAAAAACTTTTGTGAACAAATAGTACTTTCATTTTTGTCAAAAATTGTACATAAATAACTATAAAAGGAGTATAAATAAAGTTATGGTGCATTGTTTTCAGAATACATATGCAACATAGTTTTTACAAATGCCTTTTTCAGTAAAATATTACATTTTTACAGCTGAAACTTATGATAGCTTACAATCATGTATCTCTTGTCCAATGATTGCTTGCTTAAAAAAATTAAAATATTAGCCAATCAAGCCTAATATTGGATGTAAAATAGAAATAATATACATAAAAAACCCAAGCCCAGGAAGAAGCATATGCATTAAAGAGCATTTTGCAAAGGAGAAATTAAACATTTGATTTATAAACTTTAGAATCAATTGATTGAAGAATAATTCAGAGGCAAAACTAGGAATAAGCATGGTGAAAATGATTTTATATCTATATTTCTTTCTCTATACATATTATGTTTGAACAATAAAGCTGTGGTATTACAGTGATGTGATACAATAGCATAATTTGTCATTAGAAAAAATAAATAAATGAATGCATGAATAAAAATTAAAACAAAGAAAGAAAGGAAATTCAAGAACGAGGAAAGGGGCCGAAGTGAATCTATAATTTTTATTATCTTATTACGAATTCCTGTTATGAATGTACAGTGTATGAAATTTAAATATAGCATACTTACATTAACAGCATCTTCAAAAGCATACTTACATTAACAGCATCTTCAAAGCACATAACATTTTTATAGTCATTATCATCATTTTCTGCACAACACATCTGAAAGCGCACCTGTTAAAATTTAAATGGTTTATTTTTTTTTTAAATTTTGAAACTTTCAAACAAATATAGATAAATTTTAAGAATGTACAATATTTTGTAAAACCTTGAAAATATTTACTAGGAGTGGGAAATAAAGTAAAGGACTGATTGAAGCAAAGGCAAATTTTCTCCCTCACTACAGTGCTTTTATTTCAATAAACTATTACAAATTGCACATTTAAACCAGGACTGCAGAGTTGCAGTCGGGCAGATTTTGGAGTAAAGGGGTTGGATTTGCTTAAAAATAAGTTAACTCAGACTGCTTTATTTTCTACAGACACTCTTTACAAAATGTCTGTTTGCATTTTGCATTGTATACTTGTTTTGATTTCACATCATTTTTAAGACTCGTTATTATTATTATTATTTACTTCTACATAGTGCAGCGTTTCTCTTGGTTTGAGTAGAGTAAGATAGGTGCTCCAAAAAATTAAATTTTTTAGTGGCGTACCAACAATTGACATAAGAACGTATTTTTAAAAATATTTTAGAAATAATTTTTTGTGCATAATTTCAGAAATGGTTTAAAATACAAGAAATTAATCAGAGAAAAATGTATAGTATATTTTGAAATTAGCAAGATTATTCAAAGGCGCAGACTGCGCCATTGAAATAGGGGGGAGGTTCAGGGCTTGGTCACAGTGGCGTAGCTAGACCCAGATTTCAGGGGGGGGGGGGTCTTTGGGAGAAGTCGGCTAATTTCATTGTTTTACAAGAAAAAATGGTTAAATTCTAGACAATATTTACCATTTCTGGGGGGGGGGGTATCCTCAAAAAAACCACCCCCTTATCTACGCCAGTGCTTGGTCGAATGTTTGGCCAATTTGGGGAGTAATCGTTTGAAGGGGGGTTCTGTATTGTTTAGGGGATGCACCATCGCTGTGAGGTGAAAGACTCCTAGGAAGAAAAGTGATTTTGAAATTTTACCTCATTTTTGAAGTATAATTTGTCAAAATCAACATAAAATAATAAATCTAGTAATAATGCTATGAAAATTTTTTCTTTGTTTTTTTAATACAATAGTATGAGTACTTTATTTCGTACAGAGTTGGAGTCTTTAAGTTGGTTTTACAAACAGACTCCACAGCCCGGATTTAAACATAATGACTTTCAGAAAAAAAAGCAGAGAGTAAAGGGATCATTCATAAATGATGCCACGCTACGAGGGGGGGGAGGGGGGTTCGTGAAATTGTGAGAAAGTGTGACAAGGGGAGGGGAGGGGGTAACAAGAAGTGTGACATCATGCATTATGCAACATAGCTTGACAAAGGGGGGGGGGGGGGGGTCTGCTGAAGTGTGACATATATTGTGACAAAGGGGGGAGCGGGGTCAAATATATGGGAAAAAAGCGTGACGTCATTTATGAAGGTGTCACTTTAGTAAGGGTCCCGCTCAGTCTAGTTGGTGAAAAGCAGGAAAGTTATCTAGAAAAGATTTCCATACGTCAACAACTTTCAAATTTCAATTTAAAAAAAGTTATTTATTGTAAAATTCCTAGTTCAGACATTTTCATACAACTTAAGCGAAGGTATAAAGGTCGATTTGTCAGTTTTTTCAAACAGTGAAAATTACACTTGGCAAAGCAATGCGATTGTAAGATGTACTACCTGTTTTCCATGGTGACAATTTTTTAGCTTTATTTCAAACAAATTAAAGATGTGAAAACAACAATTAAACACATCAACCAAATGCAATATCATTATCCAACCACTGACGAAATATTAAAACATGTTTACGAAACAAATGCGAATGCGATTAGAGAGAAGAGCAGAAGAGAACAGCCTGGAGAAAAGAAATGCTGTAAACAGGCCGTAAACAAAGATTAAAGACTAGTCCATGCTGCCATCTATTGGAGTATAAATTAATATGAAACACTGAACTAAGCATAGAGTTCTATAATAAACTGGAGCGGCATATCAGCGGTCCATTTTGAAGCTGTCTGCTTTTAAAAATAAACACAGGAGAAAAATGAAGCTACGCCAACAGCTTCGAATTTTCATTATTCATCTTTTTTGTATGTTTTATGACTTTCAGTCAGGCTGGTCCTAGTTAATTTAACAATCCCCAATGAACATCAAAAGCCTTGATGTTTCGCTACTGAAGAACTGAAGTAGTAATTTTTCCTCATTTCAAGATTAGGCTGAGATTTGAAAAAGAAATAAGACAATGACTTCTAGACCAGAGGTTATTGTTTTGCAATTTGCACAGAAGGTAGAATAGAATCAGAGGCTCTGGTTCTATCAGCATTTGATGAGTATTTTTAGGGATTTTTTTTTTTTTTCATTCATGTCATCATGCCATGAATTGAATGGCATATTTAAGATGGGATTAAGAAACGCTTAACGGTCTCATTTTTTTTTTCCATTTTAGGAACGAAATTTACGAAAATTAAATTCTACGAAATTTAATCTTTTTCGAACCCCAGGAGTTGCACAAAAATGACAAAATAAATTCCAAGCAAAAAGAGGCTCTTTTACTTCGATCAGAAATTTATAGAAAAGTAAAAAAAATTCCCCCCATTAAGTCCTTTTTTAAAATCACCTGTTTAAAACCCTACCAGAATTCTTGTTTTGAACGCAAATATATAATACCACGCATAACCCAAAATAATTTTTTTTTTTTTTTTGTGCACGCGCGGACGTCTTTTTATCGATCTTTTTGCTGTCTTTTTCTTTTGATCCTTTTTATCCATCATCACGTATGGATGGGTATCGCTACTTTTTTTCTTTTTCTTTCTTACATTGAAAAAGAGGTTCCTTGAAATCCCAAAACAAGCGTCAGAAATTCTTATTGATTTTTGTGTTCCTTTTTTAATTCTTAACTCATATTTTTCTTAAGTTTTTAAAAGTTTTCATTTTTTAATTAATTTTACTATTTTAATGCTGATTCTTTAAACCATCTTCTTATTTTCAATGTCTGAGTAAAAAGCGTCACAGAAAAAAAAAGAGCTAGAATTATACATAGAATTAGAAAGTTTAATTGAATGAAAGAGTTAACATAAAATAGCAGGTATAACTTGAGGATATAATACATATATCATCATATAACACATAATAGGCAATTCAAGTGAATAAAAGAGGGAGCATGAATTAAAAGAGCTCTTAAAAATCAAATATTCACCTTTCTGTAATAAATTAAAAACTCAGAAATTAAGTAATTTTTACACATGAACCGCAAAGCCAGTGTCTGCATTTCTGTTTTTCTTTTTATCTAATGCTTTCCTCGCCAGATGGCGTGCCAATTACTTTCAGTTCTCAAGCTTCGAGATCACGATTACTTATCGATATATAACTACTAGATGGCAGCACTATTTTTCCTTCTACGAGTTAGCATTTCGTAGCTTTAGATCGATTCTGATGCAGATCAACGGAATACCTATCAATGAGATGTCATGACTCATGATGTCAAATTTAATTATCAGAATAACAAAATAATCATACTACGAATCAGGTAAAATCAATCAATATTTAAACCAAATCTAGACAAGGGCGTACTTGACTTTTTTGAGCACCCCTTCAGTCGTAAATTGCATACTTTGAAACTTGACCGATCGGCGGAGCGCCCCTACTTAAGCTTTTGCACCTCCCTTCCCCCACAGTTGCTAGTTTGTGGTGTCGCCCCCCCCCCCCCCCCAAGATAAAAGAAAAACTGTTGTGTTTATAAACTTGTATATGTAGTTTATACAGCCGGGTTCCTCTGTTCCAAATTCTGCTATTCCGAAAATCCACCTCCGAACAGAATTTTTAAAAAATACCGATTTTTTTTCAACTTAAAAAGGGGAGAAATTAAAAGCACGTTCGTCGGAAATTGTACAGTTATTTTTATACAAAGATGTTAAATAGCCATTCGAGCCTAAAATTGATGACAAAGCCTGAAACGAAATTAGAATGATGAAGTCTGGTTACTCACAGTAAATGTCGGATTCATTTGTACAATTCTGTAAAATCATTTTTAACCATTGCTAAACACGAAAAATAACTAATTTACACACTTAAAAAGTAAAATCTGTCATTTTTTAATACGCTTTTATTAGTTTCACTTGTATCTAATCAAATCTTGCAATTCAATTTTCTTCCTCTTTCAAAGGTCCAAATTCTTTGCAGCCGATTACAATACAGCGTGGAGGGCTGCGTTTTATGTATACCAATTCACCACTTACTGAAAAAACTATTCTCAATAAATTTCAATCTGCTTATAAACCTTTTTAAGTTCCCAAACCCAACTCTGGTTCTCTGCCTTACCTTTACTCCATTCCCAAATTTCATAAAAATCCTATCTCTTTTCGCTTCATTAGCGCAGCTACCAACAACATTGGAAAAACCTGGCAATCCAACTTGAAATTTTTTTGAAACATTTTTTAATTACAGAAAAAAAAACTTAAACAATAAGTGGTTTCGGATCATTGACAATAGCGTTGAAGTTATCAACATAGACAGATAGATAGATGAATAAATTTAAATAAATAAATAAATATATATATATATATATATATATATATATATATATACATACATATATATATGTGTGTATATATATGGAAGATTTTAACATAAGCGTCTCCCCACCTTTTTTTCACTCAGGATTTTTACTTAAAATTAAGCTCTATTGTTATTTTTATTGTAAATTGCTGTTTTGGGGTTTATAAATTTATTTTAAACAATGCCAACTCTGGAGATAACATGTAAGACTAAGGCCATTTGTTTGCGGCAGCTCATCCTCCAAAGGCGATGTACCCCTTCCCCCTAATAAAAATACATTTATTAATTTAATGCTTATTATACGAAAGATCTCAAATTAAAGACAAATAGCTAAAAAAATAGTGTTAAAAAGAAAATTAAGTTGTTCTGCGTCAAGCGTGTGGCACTACTAAAATGGAAATCATTTAGTAATTTATCGAATAAAATGGTTAATTAATAGCGTTTGGTCTTTTTTTTGACTCAAATCGGCACTGGTTGATTTCATACTATTGAACTTAAACTTTATGCATGAGTGATCTGCTAGTTTATAGAACAGTTATTCGAATTTTCACGGTATAGCTGTTTAACATAAAAAGCAGTGAAATTATCATGAAGAGTGTTATTCTGATCATGGAAAAGGTTTGACTATAGATGGAAGAGAAAGTCAATTCAAGTGCATTTTAAGAAATTTTTTTGAAATAGTATTAAATGACAAAAGGCAATATCTAACCATTGAAAGCTTTGAAGTACGTATTGTGATTCATTACACTAAACGCACTTAACGTGGATATCATTTTAAGTATGAATATTTGTTCTAATATGTATACCACCTTAATAAATAAAATTCAAATATTTAATAGCCAAATCATTTTTGTATTGAGAGGTGCTTTTCTCTAGGCAAAATAAAAAATATTAGTGCATATTTGGATGCATATTTCAATGTATTTTAGCACGTATAATCTGGGTCTAATCATTAAACTTGAATGCAAGAGGCAGCTTAACCACTTTTTTCACAAGGTAACACAGTTTTTAAACGGTAGATACGGGAATCTGTTAGTTTTAGAATCATTCTAAGCGGATAAAATTAACATTATTTAGGTAGAATTCGTGATTATGAGCGCTAAAGCAATCTACAGTTTCACGGAAAATCGGAATTCAATGTAAGTACACAAATTCTCAAAATCTTACTAATACTTATGCAGGTGGTGGCAGGTTGGAAAAGTTTGAAACAGTGCTTTTATGTTATCGTAAAGCAATAAAAATATTTCGACTTGACATTTGAAACCGAGCATGGGTGCAAAGGGAATGGATTTCCTGTGCTGTAACGGAAGTGCCTTTTAGAAAATCATTATCCGTTGATCACATGAATATGTTAACCGAACAAATGAGGGGGAGGCTTTAGAAAGAACATCAGACATAAAACAGTACGACGTCCTTATACCGGAATAAAAATGAAAGGGAGCTTTCTTCCTTTGCAAAAAGATGCTCTGCAGACGATCAAGAGGGAGTTTTCCGGTGATCAAAGAGCCCTGATACCGATGCATTTCCGGTGGAAGTTCGTGGTCAATTTTTCAGAACGATTGTATTGCGTTAAATTTTGATATACGTGGAATTAATCGAACGCAGTAACAAAATCAGGGTATAAACATCAAACATATAACATGTTCCCATAATTATGGACAGTAGAGAAACTAGTTTGTGGCACTTTACACTCACAGTCAAAAATAGAGCTTGTTTGATTTGTCCCTTTTACATAACGCAAGCTTCTTACAATGGAAGAACGTCAGAGAGAGTTTACAAGTTTTCCGTTTAAGTATCATTTTTTTTAATTCCATGTTAAATAAAATAAAATTCATAAAAAATTTAAACAAATAAATAATTTAACGATTTTGTGAACACTTATGCTCATAATCTTATGAACATTGATGCATGGAAGTCAAAAATAGACTTCCGTGCATCAATCTTTAACTTAATATTAAGTGTAGATGAGGACATAAATTCAAATATTTAAATGAACACCCGTTTCGTTTAAAAGAAAGTGAAAACAATTAAAAAAAATTGATAAATATATTAACATTGGAATATTTCTCGCGTTTTCTACTTTAAGTAATGAGGTTTAATTAGAAGAAAAGCTTTCTGATGTTCAGCACAATTCATGCAAATGGATATTTTCTGATCATTCCTAAGCATAATTTACTATGCAATAAATAGACAACTCGTGATAATTCGAAGTTAGATAACTCAAAGTTTCGGTGTCTCAAAAAAAAAAAAAAAAAATTCTTGTTGATTTATTAAGTATCTAAGATATTTTATCTCCTCTATTTGAAATTTTTGATGTCAACCGAAAAAGTAATGCCCATAATTTTGCCATCCTAATACTATTACATAAAAATAGATTATTTCTTAACTTTTTTTATTTATTATCATTTAATGTACTTGTAATGTAAGTAATTACTTTAATATATATATGTATATATATATATATATATATATATATATACAGAAAAATCCCTCCTAACGACACCCTCTTATACGGACAGATATTTTTTTTACCGCTCGTGTCCACTAAGAACCACACTGAGATACACATTAGAGTGATCGACAGCTAAAAACACTCCAATTTTTTTTTTTTTTTTTTTTTTGGAGTCGTAATATTGGGGGAAAGTAGCAAATAAAAGAGACTAAAAAGGGGAAAAAGAAAAAAAAAATAAATAAATCGGATTACATCTTCCGGTCGCGCATGTGCTTTAAAGTTTTTAGAAATGTGAAAAAATCTTACACAAAATATATTTGTAAACACTACTAATGATATGAAATAAAATATTTTTAAACAGTTAAATGAGAATTGAATAAAGAAAAAAATGGAATAGAATTCAAACAGAAGAATTTTTTTAGCTTGGTGCCTTTGGTATGATAGAAATAACATATAAATGCATAGCTAAATTTTACTTGAACTGAATTTTACATACTTGGAATTTTTCTAAACTTTTATGTTATATAATACAGCCATATTTTATAAAAACACCAATACTGGATGAGTTCATATTTTATAAATGTATATTTGATTTTTTTTTTATTGATTAAAAACTCCTGCATTGAGACTTAAAAATATTTAATTCTTACAACTACAAATGGCCAAATACATGGTCAAGATTTAGTCGAATACTCAAAACGACCCTAGTATATATTGTCTATTTATTTGAGGAGATTTTGGCATGAAGGCGTTAAGGTGCTCTGGAATCTGAACATTCTCCTTAAAGGGTTAAGTAAGAGTGAAAAGATTGTGAACTGATGTAGAGGATCAGAATAATTTTATTTTCCAACAACACTCTCACTATTAAGGTAAAAAGGAAGATTCCGAAAGTACAAGAAAGCTCTCCAGAATCCGAGATTAGCAGCATGTCGCGTCAGAATCCACCGCTTCTCCGCACGCCATCTCCCGCCATTCGTCTTTTCCCATCAGCAGCCTCCTCCTCCTCTTCGGGCTCTTTACCGAACTGCCCGCCGACCCCGTGCTTTATGGCATCCGGAAGTTGCCGAACAGAGGAAGAGAACTGCGCGGGAAGCCTCGTTAACACGACGAATTATTTGTGGCCGCGCTTTTTATCGTGCCCAAATTTTTGATGAATGAATTTTTTATGAGGCAAGCGTGTGAATGGAGAAGTTTGATGCATACTTTGAATTCATTAATCGGATTTTTAAAAAGGTGGTTGAAAACGTATATGAGTAGTTATTAAGTATTCTCTGGTGTTTGATAAGTAGTTATGCGGTGCATAGTAAACTCTGTTAGAAAGCATTTATGCGTAACGAAGCACCAAAAAGAGGAAACGAATAAATAAATAAATAAAATAAAGTAACATGAAACAATAATAAAATAAATAAATAAATAATATTTTTTAAATATTTGCATCTTGATTATCCGAAGCAATTGTGACTGACCGCTTCTAGAGAATCAAAAATTATTTTTGGTTAATGAATAGAGTTTTGGAAAATCGAGGTAATTTATTTTGTTTTGGTATCTAAATAGAAGTTTTTTTACTCATGCACTGACTGTACAGTTGAAGAAATTGAACATGGTTTGATGCAAATTTAGGATGAAAAGAACATGTTCTGGACTAAATGCCGTATTTTATGGGCTTTCTTTACCCTTGATACTGCCTCAAAATTCAGGCGCATGTTATGCTAGAAACTAATATTAAACTTTTCCAGTGTTTGATTTAGAATTCCGGCTAATCTGAAAAATCTCAGGGGGAAAAGGAAGAGAGTTTCAGATGAAGTTTAGCTTGGCGCATTTGGTATGATAGAAACAAAATATAATTGCATAGCTAAATTTTACTCAAACTTAATTTTACATACTTGGAACTTTTCTGAACTTTTTTATATAACACAGCCATATTTTATAAAAAGGTTAATACTGAATGAGGTCATATTTTATAAATGTATATTTGATTCCTTTTTTTATTGATTAAAAACTCCTGCATTGAGACTTACATATTTACAACTACAAATGACAAATAATTCTTACAACTACAAATGACCAAATACATGGTCAAGATTTCGTCGAGTACTCGATACGGCCCTTGTATATATTGTCTATTTATTTGAGGAAATTTTATGAAGGCGTTAAGGTTCTCTGGAATCTGAACCTTCTCTCTAAAGAGTTCGGTAAGAGTGAAAAGATTGAAACTGGTGTAGAGTATCAAAATAATTTTATTTTCCAACAACACAATTTTCTGGAATTTTAATAGTCAGTTCAATTTTATAAATTAATAAAAATGCTTTTCATGCTGGTTTTGCAGCATAATGATAAATGCTAATAATGTTGTTTTTCAGGAAAATTGCTGAAAAATTAAAGTGATTAAGGTGTGGCTGTTGTTACAGATGCCACATGAAAATCCAGCCTCTCCTAGCAGAGCAACTATTAGGAATTATAGCAGAAGAGAACTGCTTGACAAATGAGGCACTGTAAATGCAGGAAGGAGTACGACTTAGCATCAGACAACACACGATAGACGGAAGCACCATCTGACAATAATTCGATTTTTTGATCCAAAACAGAGGCTATACAACTCCGGGGAGCTTGCCGGATTTTACGATCTGGTCAAATATGACGTAATACCGAGGTTCTTCGATCCGCCAGTATCGAACCCGGGATCCTTGGGGCACGAGTTTGGTGCCTAACAATCAGGCTACCTCGACCAAGAGTTAGCCGACATCCATGTGATGAGCTCAAACTGAAGGTACGCCTTACTGTCTGTAACGTTTTATATTCTGCAAAATACGGTAGGCAAGATTTAAATATGCGCAAGGGAAGGACACCAATTGAAGTACCGTTGATAAAAAGATTTTTGAAACCTGAAAATTTGCTATTGAACTCAATTTTTAAATTTTTCATTTAACATGAACTTCATTTTCATGTAATTTTGATTCTGCACCAACTTAGTTTTAAAAAAGAATCTTTTTTTTCTTCCCCTCATGTGATCCATTTACTTAACTGAAAAACTGCAAAATAATATTTTGAATAATGATCTTTATTTTTCTGAAGCTTTTTTTTCTTGGGCAAAGGTATCACTCACGATCTATTAAATCAGACTATGCGATCTACTAATAGAGCGTGATCGACATATCGCCTATCCCTTAACTAAAGTGTGCGAACGAGCAACAGTTAAATTAATAACCATTTGCAAGTACTGGTAATTTTGGAGGAATGTGGGAAACACGTCTTGTTTTGTCTGCTTCATTTGGATGTTTTTGCATCTAGAAGCTCCACTATTGCATTGAACAAGGGATTCCAAGCAATCCCGAAACATATGTCTGCATTTTAATGCTCATTTGTACTTAAATAAGCGTGCGATTATTATTTTTTACAGATTTCGTTTTTCCATGTTTTCTACTTGATGATACATTTTAAAAACAGTTTTAGGGTGATTACAGAAAAGGCATGAGCTAAACAAGGGTATTAAAAGGCAACTTCTCTATGTCCCCCTTTTTAAAAATTAATTTAAGGGAGACCGGGGTAAAATGGTCCACGGGGTAAAATGGACCACCCGCTATTATCTATGTATTACTTTCTTCCAATGTTTCACATTTTGGTACATATATGGTAGCATTAAAATAGTGATAATTACCTTGCAACTGTGTATCTAGGTGACAATTTAGCCGTTTTGTTCTAGAAAGTCGATTTGTGATTAGCAAAAGCAAATATTTTCATCAAAACTTATATTATTTTCTTCATTCAAGAATTATGATTTGAAAGATGTTACGCATCACAATAAAAAGATAAGATCATATATTATTATATTCAATGTAACTAAATTAATTTAATTTTGTTTTTTTGGGACAATTGTTTTTAGACTTCCAAATGGGGTAAAATGGACCATGGTCTATTTTACCCCATTTCTGTATTCTATATACTTTTTCTAGTTGATATCATGTAGGGAATTTAAATTGCTAAATTATTTATTTTTAATGAGAAAATTAATCAATGATTCATGTAATGTGCATTTGGAAATGTTACATGTGTATTATACTTTCAAATTCCTAATTAGACCTAAAAGAAGAGTAAACATTCATTTAATTTTCGTTCAGGTTCCTTCTGATTAAGATTTCATTCATGTGATTTTGAATATTTATACTTTTACAAATATTCAATTATAGCACACTATAATTAAGTATTTCTATTAAAAAAATTATACGTATTTTAGTTTATAGCTACAGATATTATATATAAATTGAGATAAAAGTACTTTTAAAAGGTAAAACTGCAACACAATAATTTCACAGATCATGTAATTAAGTAAAAAAAAGTTTTTCGAATGATTTAACTTATATCATAATTAGGACATTACAAAGAATATATTCTTATTTTTTCATCATCATTTAAGTTATTACAAAGAATATATTTTTAATTTTTCAGTATTCCATCATGTCATTTTTTATCATTTCATCTTAATATCTGTGCCACATGAAGTTATGGAGAGGGCAGTAAAAAATGTTCAATATTACAAAAAATCTATTCGTTCAGTCTACAACAGTTAGTCAAACATTAAACAGGCAACCCTTCTACGTTATGTAAAAAGTATAAAGTTTTTAAACTAATGGAACTAGAAAGTGTTAATAAAATCAGCCATTAGATTTGCTTCAAACTATACGTATAAACAGATATTTTCTAAGGAAGAAGAAATGAGCTTTCCAGACACACTGGTGACACAAGAAAACAGCAGACTTTCAGTGACACAAAAATCTTTTGGTGTATCACTTGTAAATTTCAATATGCGTTAATTTTATGTTTTATATGAATAAATTTGGAGCCAAATAAACCAATAATATTCCTTTCTGTTTTGTACTATTAAAGAATCTGCTACATTAATTTATTCTTAAAAAGTTTGCCTGTGGTCTTATGCCATGGACCATTTTACTCCGGGTTCGAGGTAAAAGGGACCACTTTCTCACTTTCTATTAAAAAATTATATTAAAAAAAGTATGCATAATAATTAATTTTCATTGAGTATATTATAAATCCTAATATATAGGTAATGTGCTTGGAAAGGGGCTTAAAAACATTACTTTGAGTGTAAGCACTCAAAATTGTCAAACGTAGTCCATTTTCCCCCTGTCTCCCCTATTCGTATTGCATGAGCGGAGTTACCCACGATCTCATGCAAAACCTAATAAGCATCGCTTCCTATCAGGGCCCTTGTGCGCTTCAAATTTCGTTCGATTCCATGCAATGCCTTTTAAGTTAGAGCGTTCCACAAAAAGAGTTCCCCCATTTACAGACACACATAGAACAGACATTTTTCAAAAATCTTAATTTTTGTTAGTTTCCCTTTAAACGTGCGAGTCCGTTAAAATTCGAAAGTCAAAAAATTTCTTGAATGCAATACTTTTCTTCTGTATATTTGATATAGAATAAAGTAAAAATTAAAAAGTACCTGAGAAAAACCAAGGATATAATGTATGTACCTTAATATTTATTTTATGCTAAAACGAAAGGTTATAAAGCACTTGAGATGGAAGTGAACATTACTAGTATTTTGCGGCAGATTTAAATGATATCTGCTGAAATAATGATCAGATTTGTGTTTATCTAGCTGCTATTATTTGTTTCTCATAACTATTTGATTGTACAGGCATGTTTGATCAGCCTGTTGAGCCTTTCGAAAGAACTTCGATTTTGGATCAGTTTCAGACATAAAATATTGACATTTGATGCCTGGTGTTGACGATTCAATGGTTTTTAATGCATTTCGAGCTTTTAGATTCACGAGAACTCTTTGTATTGAAAATTTAAAGAATCACTGATAACTTGGTTGCATTTAAATAAGATGAGAATCAGATTTTCTTTTTTTCGAAAAATGATCCGGGAGAACATTTTAAAATATCAGAAATATTAAAAGACAACATAATAAAATCGGGGATCTGGAGCTGCCACTTTTTTGAGTTGTTCCATTCTGACTTTTAAATATTTGCTCTGGATCCGTGCTCTGAATAATTTCAATAGATTTTTTATTTATCTCTTTTTTAGATAATTTATTTTTTATGTGACAAAGAATTAAAAAGATTTAAAAAAAAATCTCAGAAGTGGAGCAGCACGACAAATTCTTTTGCGCCAGCTCTACTCCAATTTGAGCGAAACTTCGTTGCTCCTCTGTTCAGCGCTTCTGCTCCACGCACCGCTTCAGATACCGCTTCAGGTTCAATGCGCAATAAATTGCAAAATAAATAAATAAATAACCGTATAAGTAAAGAAAGAAAAAGGAATTAAATTAAATGTTAAAAAACAATAAAATATAGAAGTAAATAAAAATTATTATTATTATAATTATTTTGTTTTTAAATAAAATTTGAATTGTGGGAAAAAACGAAGCAGTGGACCACAAGAAATTTCCCTACTCCGGCTCCGCCAGTTTCAAGCAAAATCAAGATGCTCCTTGCTCCGCTACAGATCCCCGATTGGTGATAGCAGGGCGTGGTTAGAAATGAGTCAATATTATAAAAAACCATTTATTTGGTTAAGCTAAAACAGCTCACTGAGCTGGTCAGAAAATAAATTATACATGGTCACTAGAAATCAGTAATCACATACGGATCCGAAAAATTACAGAACAGTATCCCAGAATACCAATCACAGCTGTTCACAGTCCATTATATACTGAAAATAACGCCACCTAGGTGAATAGGAGAATTAACGTAATGTTACGAAATGCAAATTTCAGTTCGAATACTGTCACTGATTTTCTTCTCCCGTTCCATGCTAAAACGTCCCAGATTGAAGTTTTAAAATGTGGTAACTGAACAATATGATTTCGATTTCATATGTCAAAAATTTCTCGTTCTTTCTTTTTTCTGATGTACGTGCATAACCCTTGGAATAAAAAGAGAGAGAGAGAAAGAAAGAAAAGGAAATGCTGATACATAAAGAACATGATATCTGGAACACATTGGGAACTGAAAAAAGTAACCCATTCTGAAGCGATGGGCAATCATTCAAATGGCTCGCGAACTACCAGATTCAGAAGATTTATGGAAGATATTTAAGAATACGTGCCCCATCTTTCTCGTCCGCTTGTCACATATTTTTACCCCGTTATGGATTTTAGGTGGTTAACGTACAAGCCATAAAACTCTAGAATTGGAGTTTTCACATTCCAAGCACAAAGAACTACTTGTTGGCAGCGATTTCCAAAAACAAAACTAGTAGAAAAAGTTCCCATTTTTTTCCCCGCCACCATCGTAATGCTTTATAGATCAGGTTACGTAGAGCATGATTTTCAGCTGCTTCGTTCTTTTTCGTTTCCAATGAATGAAAGGGGGGGAAAAAAAGAGATAAAAGAGCGGGGAAAAGAAGACAGCCGAACAACAAGACGGGCGGCGAGAAGTGAACTGCTGTTTGACTGTCTCTCTGGTGTTAGATACTTTTTTTTCCTCTGTGTAACGAAAGAAAACTTTCAAAGTAGGTTTTGCATTTGTGTGTGGCAGTGAATGACAATGACAGCTTCAGTTCGAAATGCATACAGGAAGAACCGAGTTAAAGAATCGGCTGAAGGAAAAAAAGCCTGACTGTTGGAACGAATTCTTGTCTTGAACGTGAGAATGTTTTGTTTCAACGAAGCTGTGTTAGAGTCCCTTGATTGAAATGTTTGTGCTCTACTGATGACTTAATGAATGCTTTGAAAATATATGTTAGATGCTTGTTTATTTAAAATTATAAACTTCAGAAATGAAGTGGAACAATTTAAAGTACGCGATTCTTTAAAAGCTTGCAAGTCTAAGAACTTGGGCTTTTTTACTATTACTATTTTTACAAAGAGCTATCAGACAATGAAACTACTGCGACATGAACAATATTGTTAGCAGGAACAAAGAAACTATTGTAATAGTAAAGCGTCTCGGAATCTAAAATGTGAAAAATATTCCACAAACTATTCTTAGAATTCATTGTTCTTTTTTCTTGATGCAATGTTCTTTTCAGATATAATTAGATAAATATTTTCCTGCACTGTAAAAAATTCCAGTTCAACCATTCACCAAAAATATGAAAAAAAGAAAACGTGAAATTAACCTGCAACCAACATTTGGTACTAAAGTTTAACCTTTACAATGGTTCTTAGTTTTACATTAATGGTGAAACTACACCATTATAATAGTTCAACTTAGTACCAAATGTTGATTGCAGCTAAATTTCACCTTTATTTTTGGTGAAAGGTAGAATTAGAATTTTTTACAGTGTGCATTTGGAAGAATAACGTTATTAAATAATAGCTGAAAACGTAAAAAAAAAAACAAGTAAAGAATGATCAATGATGATATAAAACCCGAGCAGAATAATAAATAGGCATAGCTTTCGGAGCAGCAAATTTTACTCTTTTTTGCATTTTCCCCCAGACCCCTTGAAAACAAAATGTAGCAATTTATATTTTCTGTAAGGTGACGTGTTGCTCAAAACGAATACATCGCTTTCTAATCTTCGAATGTTTTTAAACTTCAATGGGAACATGGTCACTAAAAGAAGAAACTTATGAAAGTTGAAACGACCAGGGCAGAAAAAGAGAGTTTATCTTGTTTTTCTAATTTGGCTTAAAGAGTGTTTTCGAAAACATGGTGCATGATGAGGAGTAAGAATTTTGTCAGACATATAAAAAACAGAAATTCGTCGCATATCAATATATTACTTTTCTCCACCAGACCCCAAAGCTGTTAGCGTGGAGCTGATTAATATATTGCTGAACACGAGAACGAACAATTTATATTTTTTACAGCATATATGAAACAAATATTTATTGCAAAAATTTATTATAATATATCTATATTAGTTTCTTTCCTTTTTTTAGCCTACTTTCCCGTAAAAGTAAAAAAAAATAATAATAAAGCATGAAAGAAGGCTTAATGTATCGTGAAAATATCGTTAAAAATCAAGGAAAGTCAAAAATAAGTGAAGTAATTAAATAAAGATTGAAAAATAAAAAATTTGAAAGTAGGGTATTGAGATGGGGAAAAAGTGTGTCTGTCGGTCTGTCGGTCTGTCCCCCCCCCCCCTAATAACTTTTGAACGAATTGTCCGATTCAAAAAATTCTTTTTCCATTCGAAAGATCTCGGCGAGGACATCTCATTTCTATATTTTACTTTTTGATTTGAACAATTTTTTGTTCAATTTTGAACAGTTCAAAAAATTTTAACATTAGCGCCTATGGACAAAATTAAAGCAAATTCTGTAAACTCTGGGCACAAGAGCCAAGTTCCTATTGCAAGCTTATTGAAAGGAGTTCTCGGGGTGAAATATTGATTTGAACAGTTTTTGTTCATTTTTGAACAGTTCAAAAAATTAACACAGAGCTTACGGGTAAACTTCAACCCTATATAAATCCTGATCTAACGGACCGATTTGCTTGGAACAAACTTTATCGGAAAGCTCTTATAACGTAGAACATGTAGAAATAGAAAGTTTATCCAGAACTTAAGAGCCTATTTTGCTATGAAATTTTTTGATCGGGATTTTCAAGGATATTTCTCAGTGACTCAATGAGTGAAATAATGAATGAATGAATAAATGAAAGAGTGAAAGAATAAATCAATGAATAAATGAATGAGGAAAAGAATGAATGAATAAATTATTGAATAAATGAAAATATAAATAAATGAGTGAATAAATACATGAATGCGTAAAAGAATGAATAAACACTTGAATGAGGTAACGAATGAATGAATAAATGCATGGCTGAATAAATGAAAGAATGAATGAGTGAGTGAATGAATATGTATTATCCGTTGAAAAAGGTATGTTTTCAATAATTAGAACTAAAGATAAATAAGAAAGAGAGAGAAAGAGATAGCTAGATTATAAATTTGAATTTGGTGTATACGGGAAAGTAGGCTCGTATAGTTCTAGACGGAACTTCTTGTTCTTTTATTGAAAAATTGTCGGTTTAACTTATAAACGATCATTTAACAAATCCGTCGTTTGAAAGTAATAATGATATTAACGATGATTAGGGTTGCAAGTTTGTCGCGGAAAAAAGAGCGCGAAATTCGCGGGACATTCGCGCAAATTTCGCGTAATGTTCACAAGAACACAAATATAACAAAATATAGCATATCAACAATAAAAGTTATTCTTCATCCTAAAATATTGGGATATTATTAAAAATGGAAGGATTATTAACTTTGTTAAAAGCATTTAAATATTTGCATCGACTAGGATCAAAAACTCAGCATACATCAAAAAGTTTTTAGGCTAGTTGGCAAAATCTATGTTTATTGTTACTGCTTTTAAAAAAAAAATTGAATTTTTCTTGGCACAAGTTTGCACAAGCCTTTGCACAAGCCTGTTTAGGCTTTGGATGCTCAGATTTTATCCTTGGTTTCTGAAATTTTTATAAAACCAGACATTTCGCGAGTCAATAATTACAAAAAAAAAAAAAAAATTAAATTAGAAAAATTCGCGGAATTTAGAAAAAAAGCTTTAAAAATCGCGAAAATCATCGCGAGAATTCGCGGCGCGACAAACTTGCAACCCTAATGATGATGATGGTAATGATAAAACAATAATAAGAACGATAATAATAAAAATAATAATGCAACCTAACAAATTGATCAGTAACCAAAAATAAAACAAAAAAGTAAATAAAATAAGTGAAATTAAATAAACAAATACGAAAAAAAGCAAAAGGGAGTTTCCTTAAATTTTATAAGCTAAAAATACTTTTTTCAACTAATGGGGGAAAAAGTGCATTACAGAACAGTCACTTATTATTCGGGCAAGAGTATCCCATTAGTTATTTTATTATTATTTTTATTTTTTAGACAACTTTTTTGTGTGTGAGTTTTAAAATTTAAAAATATTACTAAGATGAATTTAAAACTGAATAACATCTTTATTTTCCCAAGAATTTTTGTGAACTTTTGCAGAAATGATTAAAAAGCAAAACAATCATCTGCCCTCCGGGGTATTTAACCGTTGTTATGCGACGCTCTCAAACGTTGTTACCTTTTCTACCAAATTTCGATAAACAAATCTGCTCGGTTCAATATTTTGACTACCTCTGGCCACTAGAGACGCTAAGAGGGGAAAAAATATACAAACAGGGGAGACGCACTTGAAACACAGAAAACCAACTCGGTCCACAATCCCCAGAACAAACGAGTTTTCGCTTTCGCTTTCGGCTTCAGACTCAGAAGCGGCCCTCGTGACCCGGGGGAACGTGACTCGAGGGTCTCGCTCTCCAACACGCACCACGCGCCTGCCGTCCGCTCAAAAGACTCGAGAGAGGTCCTCGAGCATCCTCTCGAGGGATCGCCATCATTCTGCGGGTGCGAGTGGTTTGAGAGGGAAAGCTGGCAGTAGACGACTGCAAAAGGTTGGTTCGGTTTGGGGAAAAATACCTGTTATTTTTCCCGCCTTTGCAAAAAGTTCGTTACAACGTGTTTTAACGCGCAATTTTTTAAGTGGGAGCAAATGTATCTTGTTTCACGGCTCGGGGATTAATAGCAGTTATTTAATACGAATACAAAAGTGTCGGCCAACTACAGGCTCTGGATCTAACTAGGCTGGTCCTAGTCAATTTATCAATCCTCAATGCAGATCTAGAGCCCTCTTAAAAATGTTTACCCAATGTAAATATCAGTTACTTCTGGTAAACCATCCCAAATGCCTATAACCCTAATGAAATGGTAATTTTTTCTGATTTCAAAAGTAGTCTTTGATTTTTAAAAGATTGAAGCAATGATCTCTGTGTTTGCTTTCTGTGCGAAAATGTCGCCCTAAACTTTCATTTTAATAAACTTAAACAACTAAATCATGTTCCCCCAAACTCTGCTTTGCTCAATATTAACATAGTAAGCAATTTAAGTCTGGAATCATAATCTAAATCTGAAAGCCCAAATTCTAACCTACATTGTAAAAAATTCCAACCTTTCCCCAAAAACAAATGAAACAGATGGCGAAATTTAGCTGCCACCAACATTTGGACTAAGTTGAGCCCTTATAGTGGTGTAGTTTTACCTAGTTTCACCATGAATGTGAAACTATGAACCATTATAATGGTTCAATTTTAGTACTAATTGTTGGCTCCAGCTAAATTCCACCATTTTTTTTCCTTTCTTTCTTTCTTTCTTTCTTTTTTTTTTTTTTTTGTTGAAAGGATGAACTAGTCTTCTTTACAGTGTAGTAGCCCTTATTCGAACCCTTTCCAATAATCCTTCTTTAAATATGGAGGCCAATACTGAACAGCATACTCCAAATGAGATCTAACCAAACTTATATATATATAAGAGCAGAGGATCCTCGCAAACTTTTTCGGGGAAATTAAACCTAAACTTTCATGAAACTGCCCCATTTCACTGATGAAGAATGTATTTCTAAGAAGTAAGACGACTGTCTTAATACCGAAATAACAAATAAGAAAATCAGCATTGTTAATGCATAAAATTGCAATGGAAAAAAAATCGGCATAAACGTGTTTTCAGAGTTAGTACCCAGTTATTCCTTCTTCAATTAAATGATGTTCGATAGAGCATATTCGTGTAGCACGATAATTCTACTTCCAAAATGTGTGTGTACGTTCCAATAAAAGCAGGGTTTAAAATATAAAATTTTTAAAAAAAGCCTGTACAGTTATTTTTAGTACTTTTTACTAATAATAGTACCCTTTACAAAATTCTATTTCAACCTTTCAACAAAAAAAAAAAGAAAGAAAAAAAAATGGTTAAATTTAGCTGCAATCAGCATTTTGTACAACATTTTAGTTTCACCATGAATGTGAAACAAGGAACATTATTAATGGTTCAACTTTAGTACCAAATGTTAGTTGCAACTAAACTTAACCATTTTTTTTTTTTTTTTTCAGTTTTTTGGCAAAAAGTTGAATTGGATTTTTTTACAATGTCCGGTATAACTGTCTTGCAGAATATCAACGCTGCATCAAGGTAATATTATTTGCTTCAGTGTCATTATAACATTATGCATCGAAAATATTAGTTAACTTTTCATCCTTTCAGAATTTTATATCGCAAATGTGAGTTTATTCGCATTTTTGCAGTACATGTCGGGATTATTACGTGTTGCACCATAAATGTCACAACAGATTTTAAATTTTTATTTCTTCATAAAGCAGATTTGTCCATAATTTATGTTTTGCCTTTTTTTTCACTTCAAGAAAAAAAAAAGCAAAATACATATAAATTATGAGCAATTTTGTCAAATAATTTAAGGATCTATTCATTTTTCAACTATTTTAGTTATGACATTAAATGCTAAGGACAAATATTTTATTATTAGGATATTTTTCATTTTTCTCCACGCGAAGAAAACATTTTAATTGCATTGAGTTTAGTTTTTTTATTAGGCTTTTTCTCTCACCTTTCCCACAATTTTTGTGCTCGTTTAACGTAACGATGCTTGAGGTTGCTCTATTTTTAGTTTCCTCCCATTCCCAAGCAAAAGGAATGAAAACAAGGAAGCCTGTCCACCTGCGTTCTTGACCTGAGCTTCTTCTCTTTCTTTGTTTCAAAAATAAACGCAGGCCTCCACGTCATCTTTAAAACGATGCATCTGGGTGGAGTGGTATTCTCAATTATTTCATTCATATTTTAATTTCAACTAAGTGACATTAACCCTTCGTAAGGCCATTTTTTCCTAGTAGCGGTACATTAAAATATTTTTTTAAATTTTGATTAGTTTCAAAAGAAAATAAAACACCATATAGGTTATTATAACATGTTTTTTAGTACGGAGAACAAGTTAAGTACCAGTATTGTACGTTTTTTTTTTTTGATAATTTTCGTTGAATTCAGTTACGATCGTTTTCAGGGCCACTCAAAACTGCATTGCATGGGTGATTCTAGTACAAATAAAACCTTTTGAACTTCGCCCAAAATATTCGGAAAACGTATGTACCATGAATTTAAGATATAAATTATATAATTAGATGAACACTTTCCCCGCCCCAGCTATTCTTCCACGAATATATTAGCTTGAAAAAAAGTAAAAAATAAAGTGCTTAAATGAAAGTACTGTAATATCGGGAGTCATTTCCCCTCCTGAAACAGAATTGGTTTTCAAAGATTAACTATTTTTCTCACCCCCCCCCCCCCAAAAAAAAGAATGAAAAGCACAGATGATATTCGTTAAAGAAATCTTAAGATTAATAAATTTAAAAAAAATTGGAAAAATCGATTTTTTCCTTTCCTTTTTTTCTCTTTCTCTTCCTTTTTTTTTCTCTTCTTTCTTTCGTTTTTTAATTTTTGGAACAGTTTCTTTAAAGTTTTTGGAAATTTCGTCTCGGCGTCACCCATGATTGCATTGCTTGCGAAAAGTAAAAACTGCTTATTTTTTTAGCAAGTGTCTATGGAAAAATAAAACTAATATCACGGCTTGTCAGGTGCCTGTACTGGTTGATCAAAAAAGTTCAGCGGTATCTATGTTCCAGAACTTCCTAAGCTTCCAAGTAGAGTGTACGCCACAGTTTTCTACTCGCATCAACTTCATGAAAAAGGAAACAATGTTTCTATTTACCCATCGTTTCTGGGGTAAAAATGAAAACATGAACTCATTTGCCACAAAATAGTAATAAACTTCAAACTTTTTGTAGCAGTTACTCACAAGGAGTGTAGTATTGACTTCTATGTACAAATTTACAGTAGAGTATCGTTTATACGACGATAGCGTTTATACGACGTTTACACTTATACGACGTTTTCGTGTGGTCCCTATTCTTGGATTTAGCCAGAAAGGTATATCAATTATACGACGTAATCGTTTATACGACGTTTTTCGATAGTGCCTTCGGTGTCGTGTAAACGATACTCCACGGTATATCTCTCAACTCATACAAGAGCTACAGAAGAATTTAAAGGTATGGTATTGAAATTTTGTTTCTAATTATCCTAACCGACCATTTGTTATTTCGGTTAATTCCTTTGACTTATTATTTCGATTATTCTCATGATTTTCTATCTCTCTCTCTCTTATAATTCTTTCTTTTTCTACAAACCCTTATACTTTTTCAATTTCGTATACATAATGGTTTAACCAATATTTTTCATTTTTAATTCATTTTGGAAATCGAGTCTTTTGTACAGAGTTAGAGAAAGAATTTCAATCGTTCTCTTTTCCATGTACAACGGAATCGTAGCTTTTTCGAAACGAACGACCCCTTTCCCCTCCCCGCCTTTCTCTGCATCCGGACGACGCACACGAAGTCGCGTGTCCCATCATTGTTCGCATTCTGACTCTTCTCAATTCCCTGATCCGCTTTTCCAATCCTATCCGGCCATTGAAGGGAGTCCGGGAAATAGCGAGATTAGTTGCGATCGGGCTCGAATATCAACCGAAGCGAAATGCAAAGCTTGTAGCGATTAGAGTGCTAATAGGCGCCAGGTTTCGCTTTTAATGGACGCCCCCGAATACACTCTGTGACATGGGCGGGAGAAATGGAGATCACGTGGTTTGTGTGAATGTTTATAACAAGGTTCTCTATCATGGTCCTAAATCATAATTCAATCCACTAGTTCAGGAGTCGCCAATTTTGGCGATCTTCTTTTTTAATGGCAAATGAAAATGAAATGACGCAATGGCGTAAGAAAATTGGTTGATCATGAGCCCAAACGCATTTTCCAGGGCTTAGAAATTACTTTTCAAATATTAACATTTTAAAGACGGCCCTGCCCGTTTTTGCACAAAATTGCCCTTTTCCCAAAATGTTATGCATTTTTTATAAATTGTGAATCATTTTTATGAAGCTGTCAGAAATTGTAAAAGAGAGAATGATTTATTATCGCGCGGGAGGGGTTTATGTATAACACAGGGAGACTGGTTTCACAAAACATTCCATGAGAGGCTTCGACGAAATTAAAGTTAAACTTATGAAAAAAATTTAGAGTTTTGAAAATGCAATGAAGAACTTCTCAAGATCAAATCAGAAAAACCTGATTTTTGAAATAAATTATGCTATACAAAAATCAATGGTTTTAACAGCTGTTAGTTTTATTAAGTTACTTATGGCAGCTAGGACAAGGCAGCGCATTAATCAATTTATGCAAAATTTGATTTTCAAGCAAGAATTTTGAAGCAAAGACCGAAATTTCGAAGGGCTATGCTTAGAAACTTCATTAAGAGTCTTAGTGTATAGCATTGGGCTATGAGATTCTCTCAAAGTATGTTAATTCAGTTTTAGAAATCTACACTACATGACACGGATGGTCTTTCATATAATTGTTATTCCATATGAAAATCATTGTTATATATTTTCCACAAAGGAGTATTCGATTTTTGATTAAAAACTTTTTTTAAACAGATTTTTCATCTTCAGAAAAGACGTTATTGCTTTTCAAAGCGTGATTGAAAGATCCCATTCATACCGTAGTCAACACTTTCATAAGCACCTCGAGCAGTTAAATCGAATCCTCTACAATGTAATTCTTTTTCCTCTTTCGTATTTTTTAGTAATTGCATTCGAAAGATTGGGAATGATCCCTGATATAATGAACATTTCCATTAAAAAATTCCCCGAGGTTTGAGGTAGCGAACATTTTTTATAGTCTTCTTAATCGGAAATTGAGGCTACAGTGTAATTCATTCTATTTCTTTTCTTTTTTTTTTATTTTTATTTCTTGCTTTTCAAGAGAAAAGCAAGGGAACTGTTACTTTTCAAGGGTTTTAGGGATGGATCCCTGATGTAACGAATATTTTCATCAGTTTTCTTGACCTCTTTAATGAAGACTACATTGCAATTAATTCTTCTTGTTCTTTTTTTTAATTGCTGCTCTTCGATGTACACATCGAAAAGCAGCCTTGATATAACAAACCCTTGAGGGGAAAACTTGAACCCTTGAAGGGAAAAAAAATCCTTTTTTTCAAATATTTTCATCACTATTCTTATTCTGTTAAATTAAAGCTAAACTGTAATAATTTTTTGATCTTTCTCTTTTTTTTAAAATTCATCCAATAAAAGAACAAGAAAGCATATTTTGTGCGTATTTTCCCCTTTTGTATTTTCCTTAGCAGTCATCATAAAATCTTCCTGATCCCTGAGTGAGACTCACTCTTGGGGCTCTCGGTCCCCAAGTACGGGTCACGTGCCCAAACCCATCGACTCTGAAGGCTCGCACGTGCATCCCCCGTCCTATCGGCACGCGCCGCCATCTGCCGATCAAAAGGGGGAGGCTGAGGACGGATGAGGGCGCTGCCTCCGTTTCTATGGCAGCACATCGATTGTGTCACCAAGAGAGGGAGCGTGGGAAATCCAGGGGAAGGAAATCAATTGGACAAACCAGGACAGATGTCGCAGGTTAATATTCGGCTATTTCTGCTGTCCCTCTATTTAGTTATTCGACTCCGAACACGCCGATTTCGTGTTCGACACGCGCTTGGTCACTTTGATGTTGAGCAGGCGACAAATTAGCCGCCGCGATACATTTTGTCTTGGTGGGATGAAATGAAATTAAGTTCTGTCTTCTTCAATTTCTGTTAAGTTGAACTCGAGGGTGATTATATTTGTAGGAATATTCTTCTGATAATGTCTATCCAGGGATAGCCAAGCTCATATCTGTCATGCGCCATTTTTTCTTACTTGCAAGGTTAGCTGTGCAATACAACTAAAAAACTTCTCTACCTTCAACTTCGTACCTTTGTAGTTGAATGGGGATTGGACCTAAGAATAACATCTAAGGATAATGATTTGCACAAGAAGATGATCGCTGTCGTGGACTTTTGCAGAAAAAAGAATACTAAAGATATAAATATATAAAGTAGCATAAAAAGGAAACTTTAAGGAAAAATATGTTTTTGAGCATTTAAAGTTTTTGCTGCAATTTCGATTTGTCTAGAAATTTTTAGAAATGCTGTTCTTCGGTTCTGATTTAATCAGTGTTTCTTGATTCTTACAGCATTTGTTGCAATTCCTAGAATAAGAGAACACGCTTTAGATTTTATTTAGCATTTGCGTTGTCATTAGAATTGTTTTAGTATTATGTACAAGTTATTAAATAATAAATTCGAGGAAAAGCCATTTGCTTTCGCGATTGAATTGGGGTTAATGTAAATATACATATTTCTTAAGTACTCTTCTTTTTAACTTTCAGCAAACAACAAAAATATTTTAATATTTGATGACAGAAAACTATGATTTATTGACAAACATGAATTCCTTCGTTTTAAATAGAAGGCATCTTCCAACATCTGAAAATGTGTGAGCACAATAAAACTAAAACCACACAATTATTTTTTGAAACTCAAGAAAGCGCCGGAAATATTACTTTACATCAGAAACCATCATTCAAAACTGAAAATACTCCTTAGAATTCATTCACATTTAATTAATATTCAAAATTATCGTTTGATGTCTTCAAGCTCACCGTATCCGTAGGCATAGTTAAAAATATGAACAGCGATCATATTTAAGTACAAAGATAAAACAACTTAAGAAAGCACAAATTGTCAGAACAAATATCGCAAATAGCCATTTCGAGGCTACAATGGAGCCTCTTGATCAGTGCAGAAAAGAAGTGCTCAACACACAACCAGAAAGTTGTGAGTGAACAGGGCACTCATTACTTTCTAGTTGTGTGTTGAGCACTTCTTTTTTTCACTGATCAAGAGGCTCCATTGCAGCCTCGAAATGCTATTTACGATATTTTTTCTGAATATTTGTGCTTTCTTAAGTTATTTTATCTTTGTACTCATATTGTAGCACAAAGCATTTTGATCATTTGGCTTATAGCAATCCTATTTCATTGTTAAAAGTTTAATGTATCACTAGAATCAAAACAAGACTAACGGAGTGAGGTGCGTACTCATGTTATTCTATTTTTACATTATTTCATTTTATTTATATATCTTCGAATTTTGGAAGATTTCTTTTTATTAGAAATACCTAATCACAGCAGTATTGCCATTATCTCAATTTTCTAAACATAAAACGGTTAGCAGCCGTTAAGCGTAGTAAATTTTCCTACCCTACTCCCATTTGGCAAATGGAAAACTTGTAACCCCGTACAAAGAGAATGCATCCGAAATTCCTAGCCTGACAGCACGGAGAAAAATCAATTTATCGATTCCCGCAGGTGACTTTTTGGGAGTTTTTTTTTTTTCTTGGCGGACCCCAGCGTAACACCGGTGACGGCCCGATAAGCAGTCTGTGACGAATTACCAGGCGCTGCACGCGCGTAAACAATTGTTACACCTGCTCAGAGCTCACTCTTCGAGAGTTTATTATTTTCTCTTTTTTTCTTCTTTTTCTCTTCTTTTTTTCTTCTTTTTCGCCTTTCTCTACCTTCTTCCATATCTATTTGCATCTATATCAAAACAGATACCTGAAACTAACTGATGAGTATCTGAGGTTCCTCTAGTAATCAAAACAAGATAGTTCGATCAAATAGTAAAAATATATTTATTTGAATCTTTTGTATATATTTGAAACGAACTCTCTTCTATCTGACATAGTTCTGTTGTTCAACAAAAACAGCAACAACAACAACATTAATAATAATAATAATCTGCTATTATTTACACAAAATACAGATATCTACTTCAAATTATTGTCAACTAGCTGACATGCTCGGTGTTGCGCGGGATAAAATTGCATCATTCGCAGGCAAGTGACGCATGTCCAAAATTCTGTTGTAAATATATAGTAAAAAATGTTCTTAAAAAATCCAAGTAGGAGATAGGCAACAGTTCATAAAAATCCTATTTAGACAGTAAAATTCCTTGAAAACCACGATTGCATTGAAACGAACAGCCTAGAAAAATTCCTTTTAGACCAAAAGTAAGTCCAAAAAAAATCCACATTAAAATGCCAACAAAAGTTCATAGAAATTGCCATTAGAGTAAGGGAAACAGTAACTGAAATGCACATATGTAGCGGGAAAATTGTGCCAAAATGATATCAAGAGCCCGTAAAAATCGCAATCAAAATATCGACCACAATACATCTAAAATTTCCCATCAGAAAAAGAGCAGTACTCTTTAAAAATTTCCATCAGATCAAGAACAACTCCCCCTGAATATTTCTGCTACAATTAAGAAAACATTCTTTAAAGCCCCTCATTTCAATAAAGACAACTATTCCTAAACATCCCTAACAGAACATTAGGGATGACATAGGAATAGACATTAGTCCCAAAAAATATCCATTAGATAAAGACGTCAGTGACTAAAAATAGAATACTGACCTTCAAGAGCTACTGTTCTTAAAATTACCCGGCAGTCCATCTTAAATTCCTATCAAAATAAGGACACCCGTTCCTAAAAATCCCGCTTGCAAAATGGTCAAAACATTTCCTGAAAATTCAATTGAATAGCACTTCCATAAAATTCGGATAAAAACGAAAGAAAGGAAAGCATTACTTCCAAAGGCAAATGCACATTTAAATTATAAAATATTTAGTATTGAACTCTGTTGTGTGAAATTTAAGTTGATAGAAAGAAATAACTAAATTCTGGCCAAATGGCGCCAAATAGACAGTACAAAAATGAAATAAATGTTAGAAAATAAATCACTTGTGTAAAATATGGAATCAATAATCGCTACGTAAAAAAGTTAAAATGAAGCAGAAGATCGCCAAATTGCACTAAAGTAATGGAAGCATTTCGCAAATACGCCATGATCCTATAGTGTAAATCAAGTATTGAATTAAATGAGAACAATATTACTGATAAGGATTATTGGGCCCGGTTGGGAAAAGCTACGAAGCGCAAAATAATATATTGAGAACAATAAACTGGATGCTGGATGGGGACGAGTAAAAAGTTGTCACTACTTGGCGAAATTTTAACTATCATCAAAAATAAGCAATATCGAAGACCTTCCAACCTAGTTTTTATCGAAGAAATAAACATTAAATCGTCAAAAAAGAGAGAAGAATCAACATTAAAAATCGCATGCAGTTAATAATCCACAAAATATCCATAAAAATGAAATGAATTTTTAGAATTTATTTCGTTGATAAAGCGGACACTCTACCATAAGAAATAATATTTCATGCAATTATTGAACTGCTACTATACTATTAAATCGCCAAAAAAGGAATTAGAATCAACCTCAAGATAAAGTAATTAAAATTCGTCTGCAGTTCCACAAAATATGAGACCACAAAATTTTTTAGAATTTGTTTCGCTCATAAAACGGCATGAATAAAGATAAAATAGCATTTTTTCAATCTTACGTTAACAGAAATCATTTAGTTGGCGACAAAAGTAATATTTATTTTGGCGTAAACACGCAAATTGAGCAGATAAATTCAGAGGTAAGCCTCGTTTTAAAATTCGAAAACTACTTAAAATGAATATTGTGCGTGTTCTATTTGTTCTACGAACTTCAGAGAAAGATCATCTTGTGCAGTTTTTTTACGGGCATTAATAGGCTGCAAAAACCTAAAGCGTGGGACATTTCTTCGATGAGATAATCCCAAAATTAGGTTTTTCTTAAAATTGGAATAAAAAAAACAAAACAAATTCGAATTTTAGGAAAAACGCTTCGAGGTGCACGAGGACCTGACCCAAGGTACCTGTGACCAAAATTTCGTACTTCTGGACCGTTCGATGTCGTCAGGAGGCGAGCGATAGACACACACACACACACAAACTGATACACAAACTTTTGGTTTTATTTATATAGGTAAAATGAATGAAGAAAAAGAATATAACGAAATACTATATCAATAAATAAAATAAAATAAAACGAATTGACAATCTTATTTATTTTAAGAAAGGACTAGTATCTTGGAACATCACAGAAGCTCAGTTGAAAATGACTGCCATTGTTTAATGTAAATATGCGGATTCGGCAAGTTTCGAGTTCGGTTCAAATAAGCGATGAAATACGTTTCTCGGATCTGAAGTAAAATTTGTCGATTCTAATAAAAGGTAATTCTAATAATAATATTATGTGACAAAGGGGGGAGGGGGGTCAAATACATTGAAAAAAAGTGTGTCGTCATTTATGAATGGTGCCAAGGAGAAATTTCAACTGTATTTTGGAAGTAAACATCAATAAATATAGATCATTGTACCACATTTTCATTCGATACAAATTGCAGCGTTTCGTAAAAATAACGTAAGACTGGAACTGCTGAGACAAGGGAAAGCCCACTTTCTCCGTTCGAGTAAAAGAAGAAGAAGACTGCTAGAGCAGAGCAGCTCCATCTCCCGAAGGAAGTTCTGAGCATCTCGGGATCTCAAGAGTGTCCGATCTCCCGCTGGACCGAGACGGTCACGAGCGAGGGCGTTTTGGCGTCGCGTGATACAACGTCTAACATCGCAGTTTCACTTGCCGTCCTGACCTTCCACGGTTCACTAAAAAAAGAGGGCCCTCCACACTTCCTGATGGACGATAGACCCGTTCGCTGGGGGAAAAAGCTTTTCTCGCTCCTCTGGGCTCACTTTAAAAAAAAAAAATATATAGTTCGACTCTGTTTAAGTTTTTGTTTCTACAAGTTTTTCCAGTGAAAGTACGTCTTATTCCTTTTTTCTTATTATTATACCTTCCAGAAATTTGCAACTAGAAATGACAAATTTTCGGTAACAATCTTTTGAAGAATATTTTCAAGAACATTCTTATGAAGAAAAACAGTTTCCTAAAATGTATCTACTATGACGTCACAATGTTAGAAATTTTAAATGTGAATGAGTAACTCCAGAATATAAATTATTCTTAAACACAATATGGAAAGTTTTTTTTTTTTTTTTACAGTTTAGGTGCAAATGAATTTTTTATAAAATAATATTCTTGAAAACTAATTATATTTAAATTAAAACTAATCTTGTTTCACAATAATTTAAATTGTGTAGGGGTTTTTTAAAGGATTTTTCAGCAATATTTTTCAATGTTCAAGTCCTCTTCTCTGAAATAATTTTAATGTACCTGAAATTGATAAGCATTTACTCAGCTACTTTATTACAAAGCATTTACTTACTCAATTAACCAAAATCTCTCACATTGTTCAGAAATTTTTTTCCGAAACTAAATTATTATTATAGGGGTAAATAAACCGGAAAGTAATGTAATTCAGGCTTTTCAGTGATGATAATTGAATGTTATATCATACTTAAAGAATTCTTGATTATCCTTCAAATTTTATCTTCAAGTGAATAAGAAAAGAATATTCTCATGAAAATACTCAGAATATTTTTATGAGAATATTTTTGACTGACATCTCTATTGCATCCCTCGGAGAATATTTCAATTACAAAAATTACATCTTATATGTAGTTTAGTTTAGAATATATTTTTCCCATTATATCTGATCTTTCAAAAGAAATGAAAGCAATTGAACTACAATATGGAAAATATCACCCCCTCCCCCGAAAAAAAAAATATATGTGTAAACATAAATACATGAAGTAAAACTTTCTGCAAATGCAACTTAAAGTTAATTCTGATTGTTTTTTTCAGTCTGTTGCATTATAATAAGTACATAGGTAGTATCCTATAACTCTGTGCTTATTTCTGTGCTAAAAATTTCTTTTTCGTTAATAGGTTCATAAAAGCATAATTTACGATGAAGCAATTTTTATTATTTTAAGTTTAAAAAATAGATTATTCTTGAAGAGAAACTTCTTCGTATGACACACGAGGAACTGGATCTCCACATTTTTTTCTGTAAAGTTTAAATAACACAATATTGTTTTTACCGTTAGGTTGTACTAAATTGGTTTTTAAAATTTTTCTATTCAACATAAATATTTTAATCTTCAAACGTGTTTCATAGATTTTAATTTATCTCATCTCTTCTTATTTCAATGCTCAGGCTATATTGTTGCATTTAATTTAAACACTTAAATTTTATTTTCTCCTATGTGTTTTGGGTGTATTAGAACCAAGAACCCTATAACTTTTGTGCGCTTTGGATGCATTGGGTTCGTTTAGAAAGAAGTACTGATTTTGTTTTAAATGTTATTAACTGCTTAGAGTTTCGCAGGTAATTACAGACTGCCGAAATTTTGATATCCTCAAACAGAAGAGCACTGAAATTCAGATAGATATCTTTACATTAATAAATTTTACTCCCCGACTTTAGAAATGAACCGATGTAGTAGAACCGGACCCTTTTCGGAGAATATTTCCAACGTCTTTAAGACAGACCGTTTGTCTTTTCTGAGATAGTCGATCTCCAAATCCCATTTCAGACTTCACCTCAACGGGGGAAGATATTTATTGCCAGATGTGTTTACTTCTTCAGTCCGTAGAATGATCTCGTTTTGAAGCAGACGCGCAAGATGTTAAGTGTTTATCTCGAGGTGGTTGAATTATGATGTGAGCCTCACTGATGTGGGTTCAATTTCACTACAGTAAGTAGAGACAACAAATCGGCCAATCCGGCATTTTGGTTCAAAGAGAGCTTTGAACCTAATCGTGTTAAAGTACTTCACGGACTAAGACGCCCTCTAATTTCTAAACAGTTTTTCGGAGCAACAACATTTTTAGCTTGATCATTAGATTGCAAAGCCAGACTAAAAAAAAATTATATCGTTTTGTAACACCGATTGGACTTTTGAAATCTCAGAAAACTGTCGCATATTATTTTTTCCTTTCTCCTCATCACCCATATTTTTAAGATCTCTCTACATCACCATAGTTTTGGTCATTATTCAATAATCCAGACCTCCATTGTTTTCCACTGACACTTGTTTGATTGAAGGTCGTCTATTTTAAAGCACCTATTTTAATATCAGTTTCTGTTTCTAGCATAAGACGCTCTTGAGTTTTTTGGACAATTTCTCGAAGAAAAATGTGTGAGCTTCTTGCCTATAAAACACTATATTTAAAAGTATGTTATCATGGTGATTTTATTATGTCGCAAAAGTAACCGATAAGATGTTGAGAGTAAAATGTCATTTTGTTCAGATTTAGGAAGATATTGAAGAACTTTCAATAATAGTTTATTGGGAAATGTTTCCTGCAAAGAACCTTGGTATTTTCATTTTTCAGTTGGCATAGATATGATTTAAGAAAATCTTCTGTTTCTGTGTAATAAAATAGTCGAACACCAATAAAGTAGCCTAAATTTTCGGCGACGCGCTTTTAGTCATACCATTTAGGGACCGTCCATAAATGATGTAACGCTTTTTTCCCATATATTTGACTCCCTTTCCCGTTTGTCACAAAATGTCACACGTTCACATACCCTCTTGTCACATACCACACTATGTTGCATAAGCATGAAGTCACACTTCTTGTTACCCCCTCCCCTCCCCTTGTCACAATTTCACGAACAACCTCCCCCCTTCAAAGCGTGACATCATTTACGAAGGATCCCTTTATTCTCCGCGGATCTTGGAACCAAAATGTCGAGTGAGTCGGCTCGCCTCATATAGTGGCTTTAAATTTTAACGCAAAGGAAGAGTGGATGGAAATGTACCATTCCACGCTCTCGTCGAGTGATTCTTATATTGAGAAGCATGGCCAAGTATAATATTTCAACATTAATTTCCTACTCCTATGTTTTTCTTTGCTTACGCGAATCGAAATAAATGGCCCTTTTTTGTCATGTTTATTACTCCCACACCCCTCTCAATCAAACTGCAATAATAAAACATATAAGTATTTTATTCTCTTTCATGTTTTCCGACGCAGTGAATTGATCCGCGTGGCGTTGAGCACACACTTAGTCTGCGTTTGCACCAACTTACAGATGAGTTCCTTAATAAGTATCACGTGATTTCATTGTATATTTTTATTTTTTTCACAAATAAAAATTTATCAATAGATTTGGTTTAATATTTTATTAAGCAAACTAACGTTTATAGGAAAAAAAACCGATCCCATGTTTCGCGGCTACAACATACCGCTTAATCAATACATTAAGTTGCAATCTTCTGTGCGTAAGTATTTGATTGAAATGCGTGCATCATTTTTTTTTTTTTTTTTTTTGTAAAATTGGTCATTACTTGTTCAAATGTAAGCGTTTTTTACCTTTCATGTTTCATGGCTGTTGGTCATTCTGTTATGTCGCTATGTTGTTTTTAGCAGATTTAATGATTTTCCTGTGAAATTCGTAGATGTTACATACTTAAGTTTCTGTTAATGCTGTTATTGTGAATAAAAACTTCGAAAACGCGGTTTTAAGAAAATCAAGAAATAAAAAAATAATTAGAGCGGTTCTGAACAGTGCATTTACCCTTCACTAAATTTCTTTTAGTTTTTAAAATAATTTGTCGATAGAAGAAAATTTTGTTGATTTTGAAAGAAAAATGTTGAGACTATTCCAATTTCTCAAAATCTTGCCTACCTTCAGTTTCTATTTGATTACAAATATATTTTCATCGATGAACGTTATGTCATGATATGGAAAGTCTTTAAGAAACAACGGTATAAAATTAATCATAATAATCTTTATTAAAGGGAAAAGATAAAAAGGAAATACGCCTCTGAAAGAGATTTTGTTTATAACTTCCGCATTCAAGATTGCAACCCTCCTCCTCTCGGAAATAAATCAATTTTTCAAGAAAATGAACGCAGATGCGTGTGAGGAAAAAAATAAATAATTATTTGAATTACAACTATAGTTCATAATCTGATGATAAATGAAGTTCCTGATAAATTTTAAAAGAATTTATATAAGAGAGACAACCAAGCTTTAATTAATTTTTGCAATATAATTTTCCCTGTTCGAGAAAAATGCTACGGCCCCATATGGTCTGTATTTTTTGAAAAGTTTTAGTGACATTTGAAAGGGTTACCAGTGTCTGAAACTGAGGGTTCAGATGAACTTCCATAAAAAATGTTTTAGAGTCGAATGTAGAGAAGCATTTTTAAGAAATTTGAAGTATGGAATTGGAAAATCTAAAACGCAAACATTTTGCTAGTTCCATATTGGCGATCGCTTTTATTAATGGGAATACCACAAAGGCCTGATTAACACACGATCTCGCTGGTCCATGGACTTGGGCAATACAATTTTGGGGGGGCACCAAAATTATGTAAATTTCTCCTTCCTTCTTTTTTTTCTTTTCCCTTTTAAAGCAAATCTGGCTATATAACGATTTTAACATGAGGTTAGGCGGAGAACTTATGTAAAAATACAACTTAAAAAACCTTGAAAATGTATGGATTTTTTAGCGTACCGATTTTTACCATGACCAGGGCATCACTTCGTCTCGTAGATCGGGACCTGGATACCACGGTATCCCTGGTCATCTCTCCTTATACAAATGGTAGCAACAAAAGAGTCGTCAAATTCGAATACGCAAGTCGGAAGCTTTTTTGCTTTTAGGTTTGATCGTATAATTATCGCACAACCTATATGAGCAAGTCTAAGAACATCGGGTGGGGTGTAATTGGTCTTCTAATCTCTTAATCGGCTTGTCCACTGTGCTATGAAAAGCCACAACCGAGATAGTGCGGAATCCAGGACAGCAGAGAAGCGACCGATTACTGCGCACTGAACTTGCGCGGTCACGTTACGGTTCTCCGTTACACGGTGTGACTCGTGCGAGATTTCTCCAAGAGAACTACAGGAAATTTTCTCGTTTTCAGCTCTTTTTAGTTGACATAGAACAAGGTTCAACACATTTTAATCTGGAAAAGTTTACAACGATGCCTAGTTACGATAATATCAGTAACTATTTTTGGTTTCAAAGCTCAAGTACTACGTTTTTTTGATTTTGTTTTTAGTAGACATTTTACTGCACCTGAAGATTTTTGTTTTGAATAGTGAAATAAAGGAAACAAATTTCATTTCTATTCTGTTGTTAGAAGAAAAAACTGTGTGTATGTGTGTGTCCTTTTCCTTGCTTTGCAATAGCCGATTTTGTGTAACGTAACGTTCGTTGTTAACTCTTAAAGTACAGCTGAAACGAAAATTTCAGGGAAAATAACACCAGTCTAGGTAAAGTTTAAAAATATGAAAGTATATTTGAATCCAAAAATTTTTTTTTAAAGGAAGATAAAAAAAATAAAAATAAAAATAAAAAAAAACCTTAACCAGACTTACCGCACAAAAGAGTACCCTGAACTACTAAATACATGTGGGGATTGGTGAAAGTCTCTTTTCCTTCTGTTGAGCTATACAGACAACAGGAGTATTGACTCAGAAAAACAGATGAAGAGTAAGCAAACAACAAAATATTTCAGACAATTTCATTTTCAGAATTCAAAAAATGTTTCTCCCATATACACATGATATAAAGTACACCAGTACTGCATTATTCTTATTTGCAATGGAAAGTACAGAAAAAGTAGACAATTTTGTTTCTCTCTACCTCTTCCGTTGTAATAGAACAAAATTCGACCTAAGAAATTTTCAATTTTAACCATTTCGAAATCCCTTATTCATATTAATATTTATTTATGTAATAATCACAAGAATGCTGATTACATGCTAGTGTTACAGCTGAAAATGACGGTTAAATTCATTTTGACTCTCTAGTCTTTCTGATAGAGTAATATATTTACAAAGTTTTATCCATTCAGTTGAATTCTAGTTCAGTGGTCTATTTAATATTTCCGTGCTGCTTTTTCCTTTCGTCCAAGAATAAACGAGCTTGCTTTTCTGTATACCAGCACCGATTTTATATTATTAGCTAAATCTCGACCTCAATTGGTTCATCCGACAGATTTTGTAAACTAAACCTCTGTTTCTCTACTGGTTTAGATTAAAATTATTTCAAATGAACTTTCTGAACAATTAAAGCAATGTTTTGAAAAATAAAATGCCTGTTTGATATGCAAAGAAAGTTATTAGCTGACATTTTAAAAAAATATGAAATTCATTCTCCCAAATTGTTGGACGATGGACGTTGCGTTTCAATAAATTCCAACTATTTTCAAATTCTTATTAGTAGCATTTCAAATTAAGTGACTTTTTTTCTAATGTATAAGAGTACAAATAGAGGAGAAACAATTTATAAAACTGAATTGCAAAATAAACAAATAAAGAAATAAAATTCTAACCCTAATGGGTTGAACAAAAACTTCAAAAGTAATATAAATGAAATAAAGTAAGTACTATTTTTAGAAGGCTCTACAAAAATAACTAATTTTTAGCTGTTCCAAAATAATTTTTTATAAATCGTTTCAGTCGTTACCAAAGATTAAAAAATAAATGAAAGAAAGACTTAGAATGGGGGAGGAGGATTACATCTCTATACATCATGTATATTAAAAATAAGCTCATTTCTATTTTTTTCTTTAGGATACAAAATAAAGCACTTCGACTTTCTGTAATCAATCGATCAGTGGGTGATTCTCACCTTCATCAGTGTTTAGTCTACGAAGAAATGTGTTTCGATCTTTCTTCATAACATGGTTTTCTATTTCTTAAAATAAAAGAATTACAACTATATTCAGAATATCTGCAATTGTTTATATTTTTTATGGTAAATAAAAAATGATTTTTATCGTGACTAGTTTTTTTTAATGAAAAGGTTCAAATTTCTAACACAGAGTATAAGGTCAATAATTTTTTATAGTTCAAAAATATATACAAATGTTACGCATTAAAAGTGTAATGTCAAAAAGTCAGTTTTCTGTACATGTTCTCAGGGGGGGGGGGACAACTAAGGGGGAGGGGCAGACGGGTTCTGTGGGGGGGGGGGGGACGCTAAAGTTGGTTCTTGCCCCTGTTGGAAAATGGCCTAGTTATGTCCGTGAATGTTCTACAGCAAGAAGTCAAACAAAAATTTTTGTTCGGCAGAAATCCACCTTTAATTCAGGATTTATATATATGCTTTAAATTCCCCCGTAGTCGTAAATGTTAAAGATATTATAATTGTTTTAAAAAAAAAAAAACTCCTAAAACTGTACAAAAAAAATCGTTTCTGTGGTATAATTTGTGTCAAGAGTTCTTTCCAATAAAGCTTGTTCAAAGCAAATGCGCCCTTAGATGTTCAGGATTTATCCTTCAAACTTCCCCATGGGCACGAAGATCAGTTTTTTAATAATGTTCCAAATTTATCAGAAGATTGTTTAAATAAATAAATGAAACATGGGAATGAGGAGTCTTCTAACAGATACATCGAATAAGTAAGTAAAAAAAAAGAACAATTTGTTCAAACTAGTTTTTTTTTTGGGGGGGGGGGGGGCAGGCACACATTCCCGCCCCATTTCATAACCCAACTTTTCAAATTTATTTTTGACTTCTTTTTGTTTTCAGGGATTTATTACTAGAGCTTTTTTATGTCCCCTGCCCTCCCTTTTATGGGAAAATAGACTAAAAATGCATGTGCAAGCTTATTTAATAGATTACACAAGAAAAAAAAACGGAAGTCACCGCATAACTATTCTGAACGAAACGAGTAAGGATTTTCTCATTCAGCAAATTCAGAAACTGCATCTATATAATGCGCAGGGGAAAGAAAGCAATGTTGACCTTCATTAAAAAAAGACTGTACTAGTTTCCACACTGTCTACATCACAGGAGTACGTTTCCATAAAATGCCTTTTTTAATTTTTATATAATACTTACGCAGATTGTTCTTTTTTAAAAATATTTTTTTAATTTAGTTTACTTGAAATGTGCGAACAACATAAGGAGCAACAGACGGTGTCGAATGCAAAGCGCCCCACATTTTATTCGAATGGAATAAATTACTGGGTGCTATTTGCATTCAAATGAAGAAATCTAACGGGAAACAAGCATTCTATTTTCCACGAGGACCTTGCATCACAGCAACACGTGCACAAACGCAGCTGGCGAATCGACGTTCGTGGATAAAATATATATCATACATATTTCCGTGCAAAAGTGATACAGCTGCAGAAAGAAGACACATATCTCTTCACTCGATGTCTAGTCCCCGATTTTCACCTGGAGTGAAACAGTTGCAAGCGTTTACCTCGAGCGAGGGTGGAATGAGAAATGATCACTTTTTTTTCTACCATTTTTAAATGAATGTTTTAACTCTTTTGTTTTTTACCTTTTTTGTGCCCTATTTCAGAGAGCAATAAATTTATGTCAGCGATTTTCAATCAATCAATGACGTAAAATTCAGTTGCGTGCCTTGTGAACCACCAATATGCTGTTCAGGTAGAGCTACATTATATACTATACGTGTAGTTCTTAAGGGTGCCTAAAAATGCTTTAGAGGTCGAATTTAAAATGAAACCTAAAAATATTTACCTATACACACACACACGCACACACACATTTATATATATATATTTACGCACGCATTCTTTTTATGATTATATTAAACTAATCATTACATCATCAAATAGTTAACAAGCAATTATTTTTCAACTCAGTTTGTTTTAAAAATGTAATACGATTTTGTGGAATTACTTGCAAAATTGAGAAGTTCAAAAATAAACGGTCACTTTAAAAATCAATATAAAATAAAGTAAATGCAAAATACCCGTGTATAATAATCAATGTTAAACTTTAAACTAAAATTTCTTCAATAAAAATGTTAATATGTCATTATTATTTATTTATATTTTTTATTTTTTGTTTGAAAAAGTAACGCTATAATTTCGACTTTATCTAGAATTAGAACGTTATATCTTATTTATTTTAAAATTTTTAATTAAGTTTTTTAAAAATTTTTTATCGCACAAATACCCCTTAATAAATCTACGAAACAAAAACGATGACTAACATGATGGATATTGAAACTATTGGAAGCACGGAAAGGAGCCGGAGCAGATACTTGGAAGGAGTTGGATCTGAGCAACTGAAAAAAGTTGGTTCTAAAGATTTCTTCTAAACATGTTCACCATTTGGTTTTTTAGGTTTTTTATTCGGATCCCGTATACATTCCAAATAGGTTCTTGTGGAAAATTTTGAAATTATGTGAACAAGGACTCCAGCACGTCCCACATTTTCACCGTGTCTCGTTCATACGCCACTATCTAGTGTGAAGCTCGAATAACAACTTAATCTTCTGCTGCGAAAGACGACCCCAAAACGGACTCGACATAGGAATCAAGAAAAACAGAGAAAAGAAAAAGACTCGAGCCGACAAAGCTGACAGGAAGAGACGTAAAAAGAAATCTTCCGCCGCTGAGAATACATAAATCCTCCAAGCGAGAAAAAGTCAGTCCGATAAGACCGGCCGTCATAACTTCTTAACCCACGTGAATCTCTGCCGCTGTACCTCTTTCCAGCATTCCAGAACAAAGCAGTTTTCTGAACGGTAGCTGGACTTATCTCACGACATTGCAGTATCACATCTCTGTCTCCGCCTTTCCCTTCAAAAAAATCACTTACAGGTTATAGGTTAGGCTACCAACGTCTGCGTTTCTTTCTCTTTTTTGAAACAGACTATGAATACGTACACAAACATTACATGTACACATGTTTGCACAATCTATCTTTATAAACGGTACGTTAATGTAAAGCAGAGCCGACCCTAATAGTTTTGCAGTTCCAAACAAATCCGTTCTTCCAACAACCTCCAGAAGAAGAAAAAACGAAAAAGAGAGAGAAGCATCGCAAACTTAATTTGCAATACAGTAATCGAAGTTTTAAACTAAACAAGAGATTTTCAGGTATAGCAAAAAACACAGGAAATTCGTGGAGGAAACTGGAAACTTTGGGCAATTCGTAAGCTGCAATTAAACTATTATATTTATTGTTTTGTGTGTGGTTTCTATGTTTATTTTCACAGAAAGAAAAATCTTTAGTTTTTGTCAAAATTTAATGTTTAAGTTTACTATCCTTTGAAATTTTTTAACATCACAAAATTTACTGCCCCCTAACTTAATAGCCTGCCCTGATACAAAAGCAGAGTACGTATATACGTAAAAACACTAGCGAAAATTTAACCCTAGAAAAGGTCTATAATTCTGAAAAGGAGGATACATTTATTCCTGTGGATCTATATTTTAAAGGGAAAGGGATATAAGAAAGTGAAGAGATTGATTGAATTACATAAGAAACCATGACTAGAAAGGTCATCAGAAGTTAAAATAGGTGACATTATTTATGAAAAACTATTGCTAAAATTTGACAGTCGAAAATTATTGATTAATCGAGAGATTTAGCAATAATCTGACAGCAGTTTTCAATGAATTGGTTATAACTTTCTCATTGAAAAATTCCTCAAATGGTTTCTACTGTTCTATAGAATGCATATAAACGATTATGTTTTGTTGTAATCTTGCATTTAAGCTTTTTTTTTTTTTTTTTTTTAAAGAAAGTCAACAGGAAATAGAATTATTTCTTGTTGACTGAATTTATAATCCGGAGCAAATAATGTTAGTTTTTAAGTAATGCTGCAGAAGAGAAACTAACTGCCTTGTAAAAAAATATTAATTTAAAAGAGAAAAGAATATTAAATAGTGGATGGCATTCATACAAATAAAATACATTTAATACAATATCGCGCAACAAAATGTAAGTTGACGGATACAGTTTACTTCCAAACGGGTGAAAATTTAAAGTTAGAGAGAACATGCATTTTAGAAACGCGCTTGTGAAAGAAAATAGCTAAGAAATATTTGCATTAAATTTGTCAGTCATTTATAACAAACTGTTCCAATTTGCTGATACATGAAGAAAAGAATATTCAAGCTTGGTCTTGAATGCAGGCTTTTTGTGCATTTTGTTTTCTTGTGTTACTTCCTCGTTGATTGCTTATTCAAAAACAAAATGTTTCGGGATTTTACGAGAACAACTATGCATTATTAAATGAATATGTAGTATGTCTCGCTTTTACTTTTCATCATTAATTGCAGGGTCGACTATTTGCTTTTGATGAATAATTTATTTCTTCTTTTCTGTAGTGCGTGCACGAGATTGGAAGCAAAGATAACATATAAGTTTGTATCGCTTATGATTCATGGCATTACTAAACGATCAAACTGAAGAAGACGTTTGCCCATTTTTATTTGTCATAGAAATACAGCTTATTTACTTAAATTTGATTAGAGAACAACAGTTTATGGAGAGTAATATTTTATTTCAGTATTTGAATCTTAAAAAACCCAAAAGGGGAGCACACAACGGGGGGAGGGGATTCAGGGCGTTAGGACCCCTTTCCCCGATTGCCCTTGATTTTTACCAGAACTTCTGGGAATTCTATTAATTATTTGTTATTAATAATTTGTTTTACTAATTAATGGTAATTATTTATTCAATAATATTTTTTTAATGTCCCCCCCCCCGTCAACAATCGATATAACCAAAAGAATATGCTTGGCGCAGTGTAGGAGCATGGTATGAAAATGGCGGACTTTCTGCCCTGGAAAAAAAGTGCAGTTTCGTATCGTCAGAGCGCAATTGCTTCAACTCCCAGTGAAGAAACTGGGCGTCAAAATTTTAAAGTGGAAATGGCATCCGCCATTGTGAATCTACTTGAAAATATGGATGCCGTTTTCTGGGGAATGCACTAGGCGTGGAAAGGTTAATGAGCAATACGCAGCCCCATCGGAAAGAAACATATTTTAAACGGTAGAGGTAAAACGAATGTTCTGTACTACAATTTAGTAAAAAAACAAAAAGCTATAATTAATATTTACATTCAGTTTATTACTTTAAATTTGTGGGAAATAATTGAAAGTGGCTGCAAGAAAATCATATAAAACAGGGATACAAATAAATCATCCCTTTATTAACTTGCTCAATGATAGCTGTGAAGTTAATACGAAGGTGTTACTTTGTATTTGTGATAGTTTAGATGAAACTATGTTTTCACTCCTTATCTTCTAAAAAGGAGTATGTTAAAAAAGATATGTATAACAAAAAGAGAAGGAAAGAAAGATAGATATAGAAAATGCTCGCGGCACTAATTACGTGTGTGATTGTCATTTATATTCTGTTACATGGTACAAAGGAAACGGTCAGTCAAGGGCCAAGATTGCAAAATATTCTGCTGTTTTCGCCGTAAGATATCTATGAAGACCAGCATGTCAAACTGAAATGATAATGAAATGACTGATAAAAACTTTTGTCATGTGTCATAAATAGATGTCCAAATTATGGAGTATTTCCAACTCTTTTTAGCTTCATTAATAACAATCATTTCTCCATTTGACTTGCGACTTCCGATCGCACTTTTCGATGATGGTTACAAGATTATAAAAAATACAGATATATTTTGGATAAACATGATCTATTAATAACTAGTCAGAAATGCATGATGTTTTAAAAATATATAAAGATTACGTAGACAAATGAAATATGTAAAAGATTGCTCAAAAGACGTTTTAAAAATTTGGTTTCTGTCAAGAATAGATAATTTTATTTGGCTCTGAATTCCTAATTATTATGTTTAGATAAATAAATGGACCCTTTAAAAATAACATTTGAAGAGCGAACGTAAAGTACATTTGCAATTAAAGTTATTTGTACATAAATGTTTTACAAACTAAATACGTGATTGTTAAAGAAAAGTGCTTATTCAATATATAACTTTTCATCAGCTAAAAGAAATGAAAAGCTTTTTTTATGTGTAGTTACTATTTACAAATAACAACTTTCCTTGCTTTAAACTCCATAAATTTATTCATTTCTAAATCGAATTATAATCAATAGTATTAACTGTAAGTTCTTAGAACCAGCTGTACTTCGAACCGGATAACAATGCATGAAAAGAGAGATAATTAATAATATTTAAAATATGTATTTTACTCCCATTTTTATTTTTAATAAGCTATAATATCCTCAGAATGCTTTTATTAGTAATCAGCATTACAGTTATTAATAATGCGTTTTTGTGTCTTTTTTTCAATTATGACCATTTTATCACATGCACTACTCCCTTTTCCCCACCCTATGAGGTAAAGTGGTCATAAATACATCCTTAAAAGAAGCCTCATAACATTGCTTACTTGTTTTTTTTTTTTTTTTTCTGCCCAAAATTTAATGCCGTGTGTTCTGTAATAATGTAATTTAAAATATCGATCGAAATATCTGAAGGTTTTAAACAATTTTTTATATTTATTATTGTCACTGAAGTTGAAAAAGGTGCATTTTATGACCACCCTATCTATCACACCTGGCCCTACCTATATATTGTTCGCATTTTGTTTTTGAATTTTGTTCAATTACGTCAATTGTGAGTGTGTAAAAACGCGTCATTATGCATCTATTTTCGAGTTATTCAAAAAATACGGGCGTCAGGGAAAATGAGGAACAGCTTGACCAAGCCATATTTTTTTAAAAAAAAGAAACAACAACAACAAACAATAACACGTTCTTCGACATTTCTTTTTTTTTTTTAAATTCTAAATTGGCCAGCCTTCGCCAAGGCCGAAAGTTTTCATATCAGTTTTAAATTACATAAAATTGAAATAAAATGCTTATACAAAAGGAAAAATGAGGTATAGCTTGGCTAGGTCATTTTTAAAAAACAATAATGCGTCCTTTGACATTTTCTTGTTTTTCTTTTTTTAAATTACTACAGTGGCTGGGCTTCGCTTAGGCTGCATAGTTAATTGTCATATATTTTTCAAATTATGCAAAATTTAAATAAAAGATTAATACAAAAAACGAAATAAAGGATACGTGGTTCGTACTTTTTTTACATGCATTTTTTATCGAAATAAAAAAACCGGGTGGTTAAAAAGTAAATATTGTCTGAAAATGATTTTAATAACTCAAAGCCTCTGTGTAGAAGATGTTTTTTTGTTTTTGTTGTTGTAAAATATCTACTTTATGCGACTGTTTGACATCTTTTAATAATCAGCATTTTGCTTTAAATTGAATATATTTAAATCAATAATCTATATAATCCTCTTGTAGTGGATTTTACTGAGAGGGTGGGGGAGGATAAATCAATTGCAAATAATCATCCGTTCTGCATTTACTCCAATATATTTAAAATCTTATTCTTTTTCTTTCTTTCTCTTTTTTTTTTTTTTGTAGAAGACAACATAGTTTTGTGGTTTTTGGCTGTCCTTCCTCCTCTGTGTTATCAATTATAATAAGTCAAGCATTTAGTGTTATCACTAAAGTATTACGGAGGTAGTGAATTATGGGTTGGTGTTTATTATTGCTAATATTTCACATTTAAGGATTCCTTACTGAGTAGACAATTCTGTTAGTATTTAACTAAAAGTTTTTTGCTCATGAAGATTCAATTTTACGTATTTGTAACACATATTTTACAAAAATGTTATCGTCCTGCACCTCATATCGACATGAACTTTAACTATGCCTATTCTCAAACCCGTGTGCGTTCAGTTTGCAAAAGGGTACAAAGATTTTTCTTCACGTATTAATACAGATAACTAACCCAGTGAATAAAATATCAAGAATAATTGAAGAAATAAACAACTAGTTGAAATTTTATTTATTTTTCTTTTTGGCAAGAAGTTGATTTGATATTTCAATTAGCTATATTGTCTCATTGCAACGGTTTGACCACTGAAGTAGTCATTAAATTTAATATATTTATAATAAAAATTAGAGATAAATTTTAACTTTTGACAATCCTCCTCTATATGAACTTTCTCTATGCCAAATCGCACGCTTTTGTGTGCGTTCAATTTTCTTAAAAAGGGGTACAATATATGTGTGTGTGTGTTTAAATTAATAAATAGAATTTAAAAGAAATTAAATTTATAACAAGTGGCTATGACAACAATAAGCCAACAAATATTACGCTAAATTGCTAAAAAAGTAGAACAAATAATAAATAGCAATTAACATATTAGCAAACAACAAACCCTGCCTCTTCTTCAATGGGAAGGAGCAGAAAGTATACAACCCGAAAATTATGGCTTTGTAGATTTCCTGTAAGGCCATAATTCCAGGGTTTTAAAACCCTGGAATTATGTGTTAAACGTGTAAGGCAGTGTTTCCCAACCGGTGGTTCGCGAAAATAATATGGCAATGGCGGAAATTTTACTTGCTAACTTAAAAAATATATGCATAAGAATAGGGACGGAAGAGCTAAGCGATTTTTTAAATAAATGTTTTTTTTTAATGATGCGTAAAGTTGTGGCTGCTATAGGAAGCATGTGTACACATTTTGATTTTTTTTTGCTACTGTTACCTGATTTCCTAGATTTGAGTCTCAAAGTTTTAAATTTTGAAGCAACGTTGCTCCTTCAATTTCCCACTTTTTCCTCAATAGCGCGAAGAAAGAATCGGAAATTCGAAAACTTACTAAAATGTAAAATTTTGAATTATTTTTCTCTAATTTCTCATATGTGGAACCAAAGTGACCCCAAAGTGGAACAAGAAAATAGTTTTTCATTAATTTCAAACTTTGCACTCATATTTATCACACATTATTCTAACTTTTGCGAATTTTGTGTACTTTAAAAAAAGCTTTTTTTTTTTTTTTTGGCAAAATTTAGATCAGAGGATTTCATCTTTTTATCAACGTCCGATAAACTTGCCCTTTAATTCTCCGGAGTCCATTGAGTCACTTGATTTTCCAAATTAAAACTTCAGTTTTGTGACGCAAGACAGAATCCATTCTCAGAAAAAGGAGAAATCTAAACCACGCGGACTGCTTTCAGACACTTGTCACGGCCAATTCAATTTGATTCATTCTTCAGGTCGCGGAAAATCTTCGCGATTTACGACTCCAGTAACATAATCGCCATGTTTAGTATCCAAACCAAATTATGAACCCTTCTGATAAACTGCCTGACGCGGGGGCGACACTGAAAGCGACATCGAAGGAGGAAGTCTCTACCCCTAGACTTCTTGGAGTTCTGTCATCTCGCGATAAGAGTCCTGAAGATGCCGAGCTTGCCTCCATGATTGACAACGTTTAAGGCCTTCGACTTGCCGACTGATGACATTGCCGAACGTTTCCATCAAGATTCGGAGGATGGAATCAGAATTGTACAGATGTTCCTTTGAGGAGCCCTCCCCCTCTCCGAGGATAGGTAATTTTTCTTAAGCAGAAAGAGAACGAGAGAGAGGGGGAGGGGAGATGTTTAGGGTAGGAGACCTCACCGGGTTCAGTTTCAGTGGAAAACTCTCGATGGCTTCAGGATGTCAAATAAACGTCTGATGGGTGGCTCAGACATGACTCTGAGGTCATAAGAGATTCGCAGGAAGGAAGATGTTTGTTTCTTTCGCGCGACCGAAGGGTGCCTCAAGGATCGTTATTTACCTCTGCGATCATTTCCAAGCAGTTGGACAGTTGGAGAGTGCTTTGGGCACTTTATGCAATAATAACAACTTACTTCCAATTAAAGAATTTTTTTCTACGACCTTATAGTATGTCGAATTGTCAGAATTTAATTCGAAATGTTAAGACACTAATTCTATGTTTAGGCACTAATTTTGTTGATTTCTGGCAGAGATTTTTTTGAGTTGCTCCGTTCCTACCTCTAAACATTTGATACAACCTAGCTCAAACTACGCTCCGTGCCCCCCGAGTAATTTTAATAGAATCATATAAAATCATATTGTGCTGTTATTTAATTTATTGATTTTATTCACAATATTATTATTAAGCATTAAAAGATGTATTTTATTTTTCATATGGGTCAAATATATGGGAAAAAAGCGTGACATCATTTATGAACGGCCCCTAAGGTAAATACCGTGCAGGAAAACATATATCATGCGTGGAATAAAATTTACCTGATACATACATTAACTGAAAGTTTAAGATCAGCCAAAGGTGCATGAAAAATTTTTTACTAGTTAATGCTGAATAACAAAAGAGGCAAGTATGAGTTTGGGCAAAAAATCAAAGTAGTTTATCTTGATGTGGTAACAGGAATCAAGCACTGACCTACCGTTGGCTCATCCGAAGAAACAACAGATGGATTCGGTTAGCTGCTTTGTGTTAATAACGATTCATCAAACGTCCTATCAAAAAGTTCCCAGCTGTGTGGTCAAATCAATTACTGTTACTTACTGTAGTCAATTAAAAAAAAATTAATCAATAATAGATTTTGTAGATGGTGAGTCAACTCTGTTTTAAGGAATATACATAAAGATGAAACTATTCTCGTCGTAAGGGAGATCCTTCTCGATGTAAATTTAACAAAACTGCAACCTAGAAACAATTATTTCGTCAGATTCAAATGAGCATGACATAACAGTAGCAAAGAAAAAAAAGTTAAACCTCAACACTGGAATCTTATCATTTACCACCCCGTCCTTGGCTTTCCAACAAGACTTAGAAGTTTTTCACATCTTTTACTTGCCACGAGACATCTTCATTGAGGCAGCTGTTGACAAATATCATAAGCGTTTTCTTATCGGGACTATAAACGTCCGCTGAAGAGCGAAGGATAAGCTTTGACATCTTAACCAGGTGGACTTATCCTAGGTACTCACAGAACTACAGGATTCTCCACTTAACTCTTATCAAGCCGCCAAAGTCTTCTGACCATGGGCTAATCTATGCTTTAGGTTCCCGATTTTACAGCCAAGTTTCATCTGCACGTTAAACAAGGGAGTATAAATTTTTACTCGTGGAATTTCAGCAGAATGCATGTTTGCTTTTTGCAGCCAAGTCAGATCGTTGCTAGTGATAAATTCGATATATCTGGAAGGGGCGCGACTTTAGCTTCCAGTTCCGGAGACATGAGTCGTGGAACTCGAAATTCCATCTCGAAGATCTTAGTGATATCTGTTTTTGGTCTTCTTGCCATGATGTGTTCCTAGCGTGAAAATTCTCAGCATGCTTTAAATACACTGATTCCACGCTTTTTTTTAGTGGAGGAAAATACTTCGGTGCATTTTTTTACGTCATGCATTCATGAACCGTTTCATAACTTCGAAACATTTTCGAAGATAAACACTCACTCATCACTGATGTAAATGCAAGATGTATAGATATTACTTTCAAGGAAGAGTTTGGATTGGGAAATCTTTAATTTTCTGAGATGCACAGAATTTAAAACATTCTAAAAAAGAAAGAAATTCTTGTTTCAACATTTAAAATCTACTCATTTTTGTATCAAAATGAACGCATACATTTATTCCCATTTCATCCAATTAATAAACTTCAAAATTCTAAATTGAATAAAATTGTCTTAAAAATTTTTTTTTGGCACATATTAAAATTTTCTGGAATACCCATTTGTTTTACAGAAAAACAAGCAAAAATTTCATTGGTTTCAAAAACTTTCAGCTACAAATGGGAGTTAAAATAATCTTTTTAAAAAAGTGTTTCAACATCAAAGCAAACTTTTTAAAAGAAATTGAGAGATGCAAGAATGGGTTCCTTTGGGAACGAATTTTTTCTTGTGGTTTTTCAAGCTTCATTTCTGAAAATTGATGAATGCGATATTTTGAGCCACTAAACACTTACCTATCTGAACTTTCCTTTTAGAGATTAATATAAAAAATGACAAAAAAAAATAAAAAAAACCCTTCCATCATAGACATGCTGTATATCAGAGAAAACGGGTTTGCATTAACTTAGCAATTTATTGATAATTTAGTTTGATACCAAAACAATAAAACAAATCATAAAACTAACTAAATAAATAAAATATCGAATTTTTCATTTGAAAGAAAAAAGTGTCCTAAATCTTTGGAAACATTCAAAGGAGCAAATAGAACTCAACAATTATAAAATACTAGCTGGCACCCCGCAGAACATCTGCGAGCTATAAGTTCAACAATCAAACTTGAGATTGATCGCTAGACATAAGCAAAATAAGGTGTTGCCATTCCAATAAACCGAAAATCAAGTTATGAATGGAAATACTTTTTAATAAATAAAAATAAATTTGTTAAAGATCGTAAGTTTCGATAATAAATACAAATATTATTTTACTTCTTCATGATAATCATTAAAAATTTTTTTAAATATCGTTGTACTATAGTTTATTTTTTGCATGATGTAAGTATCGTATCGTACCGCAAAATGTAATCGTAACGGGTGACACGTTAGCAAAAGCTTAAAATTGAAAAAAAAAAAAAAAAAAACGCTTTATACGGCTTAAGAAACGATCGCTAGTTGTAAACAAACTAAGGCGTTGCCATTCCATTGTGACGGGTGTGACTCCCAGACATGAGTTTTAAAGTTTAATTTATATTTTTGGCAATGAATGATTTATAAATAGCAACCTTTTTTTTTAAAACTGTGTTTACCTTTGCATTTGCTCTAATGACTGTGCAAAAATAAAACTGCGGGAGTTTTTAATTTTTTAAAAATAAATTTTAAAATCTTGTGACGGGTGTGAATTTTTCGGGACATGAATTTTCAATTGCTTTCATATTTGCTAAAATTCCTGTGAATTTTTAAGTGTTTCATCATTATAGCATTTTTTTTCCTATTGAAGGAGATTCAGATGAAACTTAATACATATTTTTTATATTGAGTTTTAAATTTTTTAACATTTGGGATTTTTTTTTTTTTTTTTGCAATGTGACGGGTGTGACACTGTGCCAATTTCACATTTTTGAGAAGCAATTTTTTAAAAAGCAGTAATTAGTACACATAGTAAACTTGACATTAGCCAATATACACTTACATTTTATTAGAAGTAAGAGATATATACATATATACATCTGATGTAGACTTTAGTGACCTCTACTCGTCACAAGAGCTGGTGGAGCAACTTTCTCAATGATGACGGATATTTTTTCAATGGAAATATCGTCATTTTCTGGCCAAATCCAATATGGTCCAATAGCCTGCGTGTATTTTAAATTTACTTATTCAAAAACTTTGATCTCTTCACCATCAGAATCTGCTTCACCACTTAAAGCGGTTAAAAACATGTGGTATAGTTATGAGATAAGGTTATAGTTAAACATTTGAAACTAGATTTTATACGTACTAGGGTACAGTTAAGAATATGTAAAAAAATCTAATTTTTTCCCCTTTGAAAATGTATTATGAGCAAAAAAAAAGAAAGAAATGGCTACAAAATAGCTGCAAAACATCAAAGTTATTCAATTATATCAAATTATATTAACTATAATAATTATTATTATTTTAACATACTGCCCTAATTCTTTCGAAACAAGAAGTGCTTTTACTTTCTGTTCCATTAATGAAATATTTTAAAACTATCTTAAATGGTGTCACACCCGTCACAATCACTTTGCCACGCCCGTCACAAGTTTTTGTCACACCCGTCACACCAAAATTTTCACAAAAATAAAAATTTAATGACATTTGAATATTTTATACTTATTCACACTTGCAATAATTAGACTTTCAGAAACTTTCGGGTTTTTCCATGGATTAATGCATTTGCTAAGGTATGTAAAGCATATTTTCTGTGACGGGTGTGACAGAGAGACTTTATAAATAAATTTGCATTTAAAATAAGATTTAATGCATATTTATGGAAGATCAAATGCTCTAAAAGGGAGACAAAAGTCATAAATTGTAATATATCCACATACAATGAAATTGGTGTTGTATTAAATATTATTTCAGAGTGAATGAAAATACCCAATTTTTCCTAATTGAACGTGTGCTACAATGCAAACTTTAAGCCCCCCCCCCCCCCAAAAATAATAAAAGGATTATTTTTGTTAAATATTTCTCTACATTTTCATAAACCTCATATCATTACCTTTAATTTGACATGTTATTTGAAGCAATACAACAATTTTAAAATTTCAGCCCTCATATCAACTTTCTCATGGAATTGTCCGAATCGGAAATTAAAAATTGAGTTATGAATGGAAATAATTTTTAAAAAATAGAAATAAATGCTTTAAAGCCCGTAAGTTACCGATAATAACTACAAATATTATGTTACTTTCTAATGCTAATCATTAAACAAATTTTCAAATGAGGTTTTACCTTTGTTTGTTTCTGCATCATGTCATATCATATCGTACCGCATATCGATCGCATATCGGCTTTCTTACAAAATTAATAATGTGATTTATCAAGGCCGTAAAGAGAGCATCAATAAGTTTTTAAATATGACGAGTTTATGTAAAATAAATCGGCCTCCTTTCCTTAATTTTTTTTTTTTTTTTTGAGAATCGAAAGTCATATCATTTAGCAAGTCAAAAATTAAATTCAATAAAACCTTCAGGATTATTATCTTTATTATTATTTCAATACTCGATGATTTGAGATTCAATTATCCAATAATAAAGAGACGTTACATGAAGAGCGTCAAGGAAAGATAGTTTTATAATCCAAGACCCTACGTAATTTGGTTTTATAAAAGAGTTGGGAACAGTTAGAAAATCACGTATTTTATCCATGAGCGATTATTCAACAAGATTGCTTTTCTCAAGAGTGGAATATACCACGTGTAACGTTTCTGCTTGCCACGTGCCTGTTCCTCGTTACGTATTACGTGCTTGTTGCCAGGAAATAGAGAACGACGACCATTTCTCTTAATTTCTTGGAGATTTAATAAATGTTTCCTTTTTACAATTGCTTTTGACGGTGATGATTGCAGTGTAGTACAATACGAATTTGGGTCGGACTTAAGTCTGAAAATTTAAATTCAGATAGGAACGCTCTAACCGTCAGGATTCAACTGCGGACTAAAAACATATCCTTTCGGTTATAGTTTCGTTTTGAAGAATGTTGAAAAATTTCGCCCAAAAAAATCAGCAGATTAATATGAGTAAATAAATGCATAATAACAATATAATAACTAAGCATATAAAATAGGATGTAAATTAGTGTTATTTTTTGCTTTTGATTTGAACTGAAAGACAAATAATCCATTTGGCGGAAAAATAGCAACATTTTGTTTCTGTCGGAAAATTTAACTTGGAAGACAAATCTCAACGATCTATACGTTTACACCTCTGATAAACTGAAGTTACATCTGACACAGATACTTACCAACGTACTCCGGAATAGGGCTGGAAATGTTATGAAGGACGCGCCAAGCAAAACTTCGTAGTTTCACCTAGCCCGTGAGACATTACACTTGATACTCACACGCACAAATAACTAGTCTAAGCATAAAAAACGAAGTATGTATGTAAAGAAAATAACTCATAATACGAATGGGCCTGACAAGAGGGGGTCAGGCGGTGACTTATGTAGACACTTAAAGAGTCGCTCGACGGATGAAAAAATTCCCCGAATTCAGCGGCTCATGACGAGCTCCCGAGACTTCTATGCTCACATTTCCTTACGGGGGAATTCGGGCACATAGATCTGTCTTTTTGACTCCCCGACTCGGGGCACATGTGGCTGCCAGACACCTTCTACTTCTTTTTTTCTCTCTCTGTTTGGAGCAGTTTTGCTACTTTTCTCCCATTTTAGGAGAAGATGGACTATTTATGTTGACACTTTCATAAGCAATGTGAAACATTATTGGGATTAGGTGGATTTTTCAGCTTACGAAACGCAATCTCAGATTTCGGTTTCTTACTGAGTTTTTACTTTCTCACCACTTTCCCGTAATAGTAACGGGGGAGGGGGGAATAGGAAAGCTTAACGTATCGTAAAAATATCGTTAAAAGTAAATAAAAATAAATAAATAAATACAAAAATAAATAAAGATTGAAAAATAGGAAAATTTAACTGTACGGCTTTGAAGTGGGAAAAACTTTGTCGATCTGTCTGTAACTCCCCCATTTATAATTTTTTGAGAAAAAAAATTCGATTCCAGAAACTTTTTTTTTCGCTTGAAAGATCTCGGCAAAGATACCTTATTCCCATACTTTGTTTTTTTATTTGAATATAATGTCTTTCTATATTGGGAGGACATTATTTTCATGGTTGTTACAAGAGCGTTGTCTTTCTGATATATGGTACCAACGCAACTTGATAACATAGGATGTACTACAGGCTGCGAAATGTCCTCAACGTACCTTCTAACCGTCATAGTAACTAATAGGTGATTGGCTTTCACAGCACATTAAGTGACTACGCAGCAAGTATTGCTGCAGTGTGCTGATCAATAACAAATACTGATGACCTCTCTGTATAAACAAACATTGAAAGTTGCGATGGTCGTCAAAACTCAGTAAAATAGAGTTCATCGCTGAAAGTCGGATTGTTCCATTCTTCCGATCAGATGCTGTCCAAATTGGCCGAGATCGACACTAATCCAGACAACATTGCCTACTCTTCAGTGGTTATAGCAACTACTTTAAAGATAGGAGCCCAAAATTAGCACGTCCTCTAAGTGCCATCCTTGATACCACTGGATCCATGTGAACGTCGTTGAATAAACGATAGCGACAATGCTGGTGTAGACGTGCTCTTCTTCTGATCGCTCGATCTCTCGTCAAATTTATTTCTAAATTAACAAAATAAAATTATAAATAGGGTAATTCCGATTAAAACTTACCATTCGGAGCATGGAGCGGAGCCGGAGCAACTAACTTAGAAATCGGGGAGGAGCTGGAGAGGAACAACTCATACAAGTGACTGCTCCAGCTCCCTTATAAAAACTATCACATCCTTTTTAATAACGTGACATTAAGGCAACATTTTATTTTTATTTATTTATATGTATTTTTTAATTAAACCATTTATTTACTACAATTTATTTTGTTCTAATTCTTATCCTTTTTCCCCAACCCGAACTCATTTTATGCATTGCTTTCTACTTCAGATATTAATCCTCAAGAATGCTTTTGACATTACTTAAATGCTTTGCTAGCTTTTGAACATCCTTTGTATACTTTTCCTGACAAGCAGCTCCGAAGAATAATACCATCAATATGAATGAATGTACAATGAATCAAGTTTCTACACTGTGAGACAAAATAAATCTCCCCCACCGTTGCGTAATTAAATTGTCCGTTTCTTGGGAGTGACGCAAGGAACACCTTTCTCCTGGCGCTCTTCTACTTCGCTAGCCATCCGAGTAACAGTCCCGATTACAAGCACACGATCCATCACATTTAACTATCAATGGTGAAACGCACCGCGTCCGTCAAGATACTGGCTCCCACGCAAAAGCCAACCAGGCGAGAAATCACCCAAGCAGTCGAAGGTGGAAGTCAAACGGCTCTTAACCTTGGACAGAGCTCTTTGTTTCAATCTCGACCGACAAAAGGGAGAACCCAGATAATAAATATCAGCGATAAAAAGAAAAATGAATCAATAAAAAGTCTCTGGACAGGGGGAGGTCTGAAACAAAGGACCGCATTATGGAGACCTAACGCGGAAAACTCCTACAACGCCCGTGCATAAACACCTGTCGCATCGACGCCCCGGTCTAACGAGCCAGATCCATCCACCCTCCCCCCTCACCCTTCAGTCCCAACAAAAATACTCGTCAATTTGCGGGCGCAACAGACCGTGTCCTGATATCGGTACGTTTCGTTAATAATTTTGCTGCTTTGTTCTGTTTGGGACGCGGATACTCGGGGAACGTGTCTCTAGCATCTTCTTTTTTGTTTTACATTCATGAGCTCGCACCTTGCCTTGCCTCCGTTTTCGTTTGTTTCGCCTCAAATAATCCACTTTTTGAGATGGAAATCATGCGGAGTTTTTTTTTAATACACCATGACCTCTGGTATCTCTGAAAGAGCTTCGATGTTCATGGTTTCCGTGAGCTAGATCAAAACATTCTTATAGTTATTTTATTTTTATTACTCTTTTTATGCAACAGTTTATTTTCTTTAAGTTTTTTTTCTGTCTGGATTAGCAAATCCACTATATATTACACTGAAGAAACTTTTGGAACTCCAATTATTCCTCTTTTCTGATGACGTTTGCCATTCCTCTTACGAAAGTAATGAAACCCATATTTGCATTCAGTATCTCAGAAACCTATCGTTTCATTCTGTGATAGAGTTTTGCTCTTTTAGAGAAACAAAATTCCTTAGCTTCTTTAGTAATCTGTTACTTTGTAGGTTACTGATATGCTTCTAATAACTTAGCGGCTTTTATCAGTCAGATTTACGAAATAAATGCAGTATGCTACGTGTGACAGTTAGACTCTTATAAAATCCTTACGTGCAGGGGTTAATTTCTATTTTTAAAAAAACATGCTAGAGCCCAATGGTCTTCAGAACTGATTTTCATACCAAAATGACTGAATTTCGTACGTTAGGGGTTATTCATAAATGATGTCACTCTTCGAGGGGGGGGGGAGTTCAAGAAAGTGTGACAGTTTGTGACAAGGAGAGGCTGGTAACAAGAAGTGTGACATCGTACATTTTGATTGCTTTAAAAACATTTAAAATCAGCAAATTAGGTGTATTTTTAAAGTTTTTTTATTTAAATAATTTGATTTTAATGTTTCATTGTTTTCACTTTGTATCAAAAACACCCATGCTGATTAATGTTCAAATTTACTTCTAGTTAAAAGTTTAAAAGGAAAAAAGAAATCTAGGGCATTTACACTTTTAACTTAAAATAACGTGGGTCATTTTTTCAGAACTCGATCTATTAATGTTTTTTGCTATTAATACTATTTATCTTGTGTTTTAAATCTTAACCTCATTTTATGCAAATTAAGCACACATGTAATCATTATTATTATTATTATGCCAACAAATGCCATTAAAAGCTCAAAACTAAAATTAGAAATATGATCAATAACGTAGTGCTTTGTTTCTGAACTCAACATTGCAAGTACATATGCTAATGCAATGTAGCATGACATGTTACAAGGGGGGTAGGGGTATATGCTGAAGTGTGACACTTCGTGACAAAGGGGGGGGGGTCAGATATATTGAAAAGAAGTGTTACATCATTTATGAAAGGTCCCTCCTGTAAAAATTCACTTAACATCAAAGATAAGTGCAGGTGCTGAACCACCGTTATCTCCCATTCAAATTAATCCCGCTTATGTGGTTCCCAGCTACATGCCTGACTTGAGCCTTTTGCGTCACAAATGTGCAACGATATACTCTGCACATAAGTAAAGAGTCCTTACCTCAATTATTATTGCTTGTTTTTTTTTTTTTTCAATTTTTTTTTATTTTTGTGTTTTTGAATTTTTTTATTAGTGAAAAGTATAATTTAGAGAGCTCCATTTCTGATTTTCCTTTATCAAAATAAGTTCTACACTTCATTGCAATAAAACTGCAACAACTGTAATTTCTGTAAAAAAAATTCAATTCGAAAAAAGCAACCTTTCCGTTAAAAATGTAAAGTAAATAAAAATGTATATACGTGTTTTGAAGTCATACAGAACTTCTTTCTGTATAGAAATCTTTCAAAAGCTTTATAAAGAATAAACTTTTTCATCCATAAGCTCATTATATTAAAAGGCAATGCCGTTTGCAAAACTACAGCATTGCAATCCTTATTCCCTTCGTTCCTTACTAAAGGACGATGCAGATAGTAAGTTCAACAATTAATGAAATAATGATAGCAATTAAGGAAATTCATCTAATGGTCTAAGATGTAATTATATACAACAGAGCCAATGGACAATGAATGTTCTGTAAATGGTAAATTCATTTATTTAGTCTGATTAAAGCCTGTAAATTAGGCAGGAAATGCTAAAGAACTGTTTTTGCCTGAATTTAGCTTTTATTGTGAAGTAATGAAAACAATACAAGCTAAATGAATATTTTAATAATATAAGGTAAGTTCCGGTTTTGTGAGCTTTTCTACGGTTAAAATGTTTTAGATGCTGAAAACATAGCTTGATTCTTGGTTCATATAAAAAAAAAAATCTGTTCCAGTTACATTTTAATTATTATATTTTGTATCGTACTTGAATGTGTGACTTCAAAATTTTTACCCTTTTAAATCTTGTATTTAGAAGAGTACTTTTTAAAAATATTCTTTCACAAATTCAATTCCAGGCACTTAGAAGCAAAAGTGGTTAAGTGGCAACATTGAAAATCTATATATAACTATTGTAAATGATCATCATGTGTGAATTACATTTATTTCTTGGCAAGAATTGTTAGGGGAAGCCTTAACAGATGCTGCTCTCCAGTGTGATTCCGAAATATTTATATATGTATATACATCTGTAGTCAGATGGAAAAATGTGATACCTCACTTTTTAGCAAAAATGAGATAATCACATAGTTGGGGACATTTATATGAAATCTATAAGGTGGCAAATTGCGACATTTCTACTTTCATCTGTGAAACAGAAGAAGTCCGAAACGTAAATAAATTGCAGAGAACTCTAAAATCGTTCTCCAGCAAAATTAAGCAAAAACTGATATATAATATTTTTTATATATGAATATATATAACTATATATATATATATATATATATATATATATTCGGAAATCTTTCTTTTGACACTTATACTCCTTTGCATTTGACTGCATCATTTGTAACACGTCAAAGATAAGTGAAGTTGAATAAATATTGAAAAAAAAAAAAAATTTTAAAGCAGGGTTTTGAGATGGGGAAAATGTGTGTTTGTCTGTCGGTCTGTCTGTCTGTCGTTTTAGACGGAACTTCTTGTCTTTTCTACTCTTTAACGACGAACTTTTATAGTTCTTTAGATAAACATTTCTATTGAATGCTTCTTGACAATTTGTGTCTTGTCGAAGAACCCAACTGCCATCATATGTTTGAAAATAAAGAATTAAAAAAAAAAAAACCGTCTGTTAACATAAAGTCACATACTCAAAATAAATCACAAACGTTGACAACCCATCTTTCCTATTGCAGCAGGCGACTGAAAACACGGACAGGTGATCCGATCTGCGTAAAAATCTTCAGAAGTCCCGTTTCTGTGAAAGGTGAAGAAGTGCGGCAGGTGAAATCGACGAGTCGCCAAAAAGGAATGTCAAAGGAATTAAGAGGGATTAACTGCTGACTGACGTACCAAAACACGAATTTGCTTGCTTTTCTTGAGGATAGCCTTCAGCGCTACCGGGTTGTTTTCATTTACAACAACTATCATTACAGTTCAGCATGATGATGGGGGGAAGAGGAAATGGATGTGCTTAGTTTTTCAATCTTATCCTGATTTCATATGCAGTCCATACAATCAATGGTCTTGAGCACCCTGATGCCAGCCCCGTGCTTTACAAGGCCGTAGCCAGAATTTTTTTTCGGGGGGGGGGGGGGGGGCTGACTTTGAAACACTAGTGTAGGGGAAAGTTTCAGGGAAGAATATATGCTACATTGCGAAAATTTTTGGGATTTCGGGGGGGGGGGGGGGGCCGGGCCCGTCGGCCGCCCCTCTGGATACGGCCTTGGTGCTTTGGAGAGGTTCCCTTTGGTAATATATTGTGCTTTTACGAATGCGCACATATTTTTGATTTGAGCATATATTTTTATTAAATTTCATGTGTGAGAAAGATATACCCATTTCCCCCTCCTTCTTGGAAAAAATCGAAATGACGGACCTGGCCAGTACTGACGACTGCAGTAGCGTACCTAGGATTTTTTTTCGGAGGGGGCTGACTGTGACACAATCTCCTGGGGAGGGGGGGAGGTTGATCGTTACATTATACATTACTATATTAGTATTGGTAATAGGGCTTAAAACCAAGGGTTCAGGGAGGGAGGTGATTTTAAAATCTCCATTTATTCACAGAGTGAGCAAAGAATTGTTTCTATTTTCTTCAAATTATTAGAGAATTAGAATGTGAGTTTTAGTTTTATATTAAAAAACGAAAATATTAAAGCTTTTACTCAAAAAGAGTGATTATTTTTTTATTTGAGCAATTTTTCGTTAAAGTTTGAACAGTTTACAAATAAATAAATAAATAAATAAAATAAAATAATAATAAGAAGAATAACATTAGCGTCAACGGGGAAATTTAAATCCTACATAAATCCTGTTCTAACAGACGGATTTGCTCGGAAAATTTTTTGTTGAAAAGATATTATATGACATAGAACATGTACAGATATGAAGTCCATCCAAAACAAAAGGACAAAAGGAGACCTTTTTCCCACAAAACTTTTTGATCTGGATTTTTGAGGATATTTCTAAATGAATGAATGAATAAATAAGTGAGGGAATGATTGAATGAATGAATAAATGAATGAGTGAATAAATATGTGTAAACCATTGGAAAAGGTACATTTGAAGAAATTAGGAACTAAAGCTAAATGAGAAAGAGCGCGAGAGAGATATAGCTAGATTATTGATTTGATATTGGTGTATAGGGAAAAGTAGGCTGGTATAGCTCTAAACGGAACTTCTAGTTTTTCTATTAAATTATATCACGCATTGTATTGATCCTTTTTACTCGAGAATATTTAAAAAAAAAACCTTAAGTACTCGTGCTGAGCAACCAGCTGATGCATATCCCGTTATTTTCCATCTAAATCCAGAAAATCCATGCCTTAAAACCAAATGATTTTTTCGAATTCTTGTTAATTTTTATGATTTTATACTTAGCATTTTTTGCACTGACATCATGAACTAAAAGTTTCAGAGTAAAACATTTCAGGATAAAATTCAAAACTCTGTTATTATTGGTGAAAACGAATTATTTATCAAATTTTAAATAATCGAATCTGCATTTTTTTTGCTCTGCAATAATTTGTCGAGATTATACAATCAATTAAATGGATCTTTCGCCATTCTGTTGTTGACACCCTAAAACCATGTTCGAAAAACACCTGTAGGTCAACCACTTCGGAAAATTAATGATCGGGTTTTCATGTTCTGGCAGCTTTCGACCATTGCAGGGAAGTAACAGGTGAAGGAACAGTCCAGCGAAAAGCGTTTTCTATATAGGTCACATATCAAAGTACTCCCCCAGCTGCATGTGGTGCAGATGCTTTGGGTGTCTCTACCCCAGAGGGAGTAATGGCATATGTAATTGGGAAAAAAAAGAAAGGATCATTAAAACAGCTTAGATTTTCTTAGCAAATTTAGTCTACCGTTACAAGACACATTGAAAATCCTAAGGTCCAATTGGGAAAGGCTGGTACAATTTTTCAGGGCTTTTGTGACTTAGTTGAACTTTCATACTTCACAGAATTGGTGGAGGACATATTATCTTTTTAAAAGATCCTGATTTGAAAAAAAGCCAATACTTTTAATACTGCTCATCCGTAAATGTTTCAAAAAGGAAAAATTAAAGATAAAAACAAATAAAAGTATGAATGCAGTCTTAATGACAGAAGGCGTTTTATTTTTTTTAAACTAAAATACGTACAAAAGGTTAAATAATAAAGCATTAGATTCATATTAAAACAGTCAAACATTGATATATTCGAACCCAAACAAAAGACCAAATGTACCTCAAACCAAAAACCTTGCAGCTTTGAGAATTCGCATAATAGCTTTATTTACGAATTTTCAAGTATAACAACAAAACGGAATTTTTAGGTGCGAAAAAATCTAAAATTTCATATATATCTTTTTATTCAAGTTACTTGCAAAGTTCAAAATCCGGCATTCTGCAGAATGCCTAGACATTGTATATAATGTCTAAAACTAGCCGGCAATGTATGAATCGATTTGTATTCACACATTTCTTAGGCATTCGATAGAATGCCAAATGAGAAACCGGCAAAGTAACCGGCAAAAAAACATCTCCTATTCGTTACGAACTCCGCCCTAAGTGCAAAAAGAGAGTTAATGCTGCAAAATAAGTGCTTTCGTAGCCGCAATTTACACCCAGTGCTACTTTTAAAATACTGTTAAGATACATATATATGTAAGATACCACACCTTTTTAAAATCATAGGCATGTTTTTAAATATTTTACAGCAAATTATTTTAAAAGTAAATATTCTTTAACTATTTATATATACATAAGTTTTCTAAATTAGTGGGGAGCTCAAGATTACAGATTCTAATCCTGAAAATATGTAAACTAAAAAAAAAAAAACTTTTTGCCTTCTTTTCGACTTAAATACAACAACCAATGATTTTGCATGCAAGAAATATCAAAGAGTAGGAATAAACGAAAGCACATGCATTGTGAACGTATATTATTTTTTATAATTTATCAAAACTAAGACACATAAACATATATATTCATAAATTTTTTTGCTTACAAAAACTAACAATAACTGCAAAAATTTGAAAGTGGAGAAATATTTTCTTTGCTAGCTTAAGAAACGAAGTGGCACATTGCAGAAGTAATGAGAAATAATCGAAAATTATAAACTTAACTAAAATAAAATAAATAAATAAATAAATGTAATGGAGTAAGAATCGCTCTAAAACAAAATACTGCGTAAAATTAGACGGGAGGAAAAAAAGGAGAAGAAGAAGGGGGGAAAAAGAGCGAACAGGCAATAACCATCACAACAAAACAAAACGATATTTTTAGCTTTAAAACGAAATATTTTTTTTGCATTCTTATTTTTTATTTTTATCCTTATTGGAATCGACTCTCAGTCCAACTTGGATCATGGTGAGACGTTCGTTCTGATTCGTGAGAGAATTGTTACAACTGTTCTGAAGGTTACAGAAGCTTCGAACCAAATACATCTTATGTAGGAAAATTCAGGCTTTTGAACGGTATAAAAATTTAAAACATGCAAGAAGTTTTTTGTTTACACCTTAGCAAATTTTCGTGAAAAGTTGGTTTAAATTCGGAAAATTAAAATACGTCAAAATCGAACTTTGAGGGGGGGGGGGGGGGATCCCTACTTGTTGCATATACGTGCTGTGCTCCGAACTACTTTTGTGCCATATTTCGTCAAAATCTGTCAAACTATTTTTGCTTTACGTTAAGTACTGACACAAACACACAGAAAAATGTACTTATTCTTTTATCATTAGTGAAGATGATGTTTACTTGTTCAACTCGCAATACGGATATGAATTTTGCTTTACGGGGTGGTAAATTTTTGGTTTTTAGCCCAATTTTTGGAAAGGTGGTAACTAATTTTCTTCCACTTAAAATTTAACAGAAGCAGAAATAAGAATACTGGTGTTCATCCTTATAATAAGCCATTAATGTAAAAAAATGAATAATTCAGATATATTGCTTAGTTCGCATTCAGAAAAGGAAACGTCTTCTCCTTGACTTATCACAAATCCTCGTAACCAAAGCTGTAATCACTGTTTTTTTTTTTTTTTTTGCTTCATCCCGAGGAAAATTAAAGCAGCATTTGCATGTAAGGTCAGTTGGGTGGTAATTGTAAACACAATTTCAATGTTTTAATTTTAGATCCTTCTCTATGTCTTGAACTAATTAAGAGATAAACTTGTGAGTATTGTAGCCAATACTATACTCCTTGTGAGTAAATGTGTACAAATGTTTTGACTTTATGACTATTTGTTGGCAAATTAACTCAGTGTTCACATTTTCCCCAGCGTGTTTACATTTATCCCCGAGACTCTGTTGTAAATGTAAGCAAGGATTTATTTCTCCATGAGGTTGTTGCAAATAGAAAATCGATGCTACAGAGTCTGCTTGGAAGCTTAAGAAATTCTGGAGCAATATTCCTCAATCTGAAGCCCATGGACCCCATGTGGTCCGATAATTTATTTTTGAGTCCGCTGAGATCCTTCAATGAAAAACAAATAATCAGTCTTTAAATAATCAAGTAATGTGGTAAATGTATGTAAAATGCACTCAAAAGCATAATTTACATCATAGTATAATTTTTATTGTCTAACCAAAAGAGTGGAAAGAGGATAAACTTAAGTGTTTACAATTACCACACAGTGCGAAATGTATAGGGCAATTGTAAACACCTAACTTGCACATGAAAAATGGCAGGGAGGATGAAATTACTGACTGTTTTTAACAACATTCCATATGACAAATAAAAATGGCTGAAACCGTTTACTTCGTGCTTGTAGATGTGCTGCATCAGAAAATGTAAGATCATTAAATTTTCTTAAACTCTTTTCACCTTGTCATTTTCAAGCAATGATGACGTCTCCGCAGCTCTTTGGAAATGGAAACATACGAACTTTTTCATTGTGTTCCCTATGTTGCCAAGTCATCATCCACCAGCAGTTTAGTTTTCAAAACCACAGTGTAGCTCTGAAGTTTGTTTACATTTACCCCACGTTTATAATTACCCCAACTAACAGTATGTTTACCGTGATCGATAACAAGCATAACTCGTCATAAGGATATCCGAATAGCATTACTAAATCAAGTTTTAAAGGAGATAAATACTTCATTTTTCGACTCTAAATTCAATTTCCGTCAAAGCTGTGATCCTAATATGATTTCCTCAGCATTATCAGTTGGATCGAAACTGTGTGCTATAGTGACCAATCACAATTTCGATTTAATAACTAAATCATTAAAGGATATTACTTAGTTTGCTTTGAGGGATGTAAATACGCTTGCCTCTATTCCTCCTCTAAATTGTCATCATAATCTGATTTTCCGGGAATACATAATCGAAATCATTATTGCAATCCCTGTTGTGATCGATTGTATTTCAGTGTTCAACCCTAAGCTAACTTGGCTTAGACCCTTTTGGAACTGCCTTGCCCCTCAGACGATCACTCTCCAGTACTCCTTCTTCTCCTAATGAGGACAGTACAAAAGGGAAGCCAGTGCAGGTTGTTATCCCTCCCGAATATCGGACTCACTTCGACCCCTCAGGTTCCCTGCTTCACTAATGAGGGTGCACAGGTGGATGTATGTGTGGGTGTGTGTCGCGGCCTCTTCACATGAATTCTCGTCTGCTACCGGTGCTCCGTTCTCCCTTTCAAGCCGGGAAATGACGATACCGTTCTGAAGAGGCTCGTTTCCCTTTCTTTCATGTTTGGGAGACGTTCTGAATCGTCTTTTCCCTTTCACTTCAGTGAAGAAACACATTTTCCTGAAATTCTGAAACCGTTATTCGTATCAGTTCTCTTTCAACCTTAAACCGTGTGTTGGAGTTGGAGATTTTATTTACTTAATTATGAAATGCGATATACATGATAACTCCAAAAATTCTTACTTGGTTCTTTGGTTGCAAACTCCCCGACAGACTATGTGCTTAATTTATTTGACTACTTAGACCGAACTCGATGTACCCCGAAGGACAATTGGGGGACCTACATCTTAAAGTTGATTAGGACACGATCGGAATAAGTGCTGTACCGAGATATCAATAACATCCATGCCTTAGCAAGTATTCAGACACGAAGGTCGTGGAAGCCTAGTGGATAGAGCATCGGGCTTCCACCTGGAAGGTCGAGTGTTCGATACCCGCTGAAGGCCCACCATGTACACTTGGGGACACGTGTATGTAAGTGCGCCCCGTGTGCAATCCTAAGGCCTCGGCTAACAGGCAGGGGTCTGGTGGAGAAAAGTATTCGGACACCAGTCAACCGGATCGATGGCTTTGTTCTCCGTTGTTTATACTCTTATGTGGGTAAAATCATTTACAAAACTGCAAGTGAATACGAGAGGTAATTTAATTAGCTTCACTTATTGAATTGTGTCAATTTCATATCACTAGAAATTTCTAATTTAGTGTCAGTTATCCAGGAACAGTTCTACTGGTCACGTGACCAACGATTTGCGTGTTTTTGTATTAAGCCATTTCCACTATTCGTTACGAATCTTAAGCTACGCAACTTATTTTACGTATTAAGTAGCTTTTGTTACTGAGTCGGCTCTTCAAGAATTTGAGAAATCATAGAATTGGGTTAGATTTGGTGAGTGGGGGCAAAGAATGACTGGCAGTTTAATTACGAAATGCTTTTAACACCAGAAGCGCCAAAGCAGTCCTTTTGACTGTTTCGAAACTTCAATTTTGCAGTAAGTTATTACTAATTATAGAACAACTTTCAGTTACGTTGACTTTCCGTAATGTGTAGTAAGTCAATGCAACTGAAAATTGGGTTATAACTATAATTATTATCCACTTAGTGTAAAATGAAAATTTCGAAAATGGTCCGGTGTTTCTAGTGTCAATGAAAAGCAGAGGGCAAGTGATAAAAAAAAACATTTTATTCTAGTCAAATAGAAACTTTCATTTGGTTGTCTTTCTTAATCCTTTATAAGACCGTATATTTCTAGTAACGGTACATTAAAATTTGTTTGATTTAAGTTGTTTCAAAAAAGGAACTTACGCAGGCCATTAAAAAAATTAACATGCTTTTTAACCCCTTTTTTGTTCTCATCAGAAGAGGGGAGAATTCCTGTCACATTTAAAACTTGATGCACTTGGTGGTAAATATACTTCCCACAATCTTTTCAAACCTCTGCTAATCAGGGAGGTTAAAATAGCTTACTATAAACATATGTGAGTTTGGTGGTAAGTATACTTACCACCGCCTCATAAAACGTAAAATCACGCTGCATAGCAGCATCTCTGAAAATTTATCACCATTATATCCTGTCATTTTTTTATAACTTACGCATTAGTTATCTTAAAGATTTTTTTTAAAATTACTTACACCCCTTGGCTCGTAGGTTTTTTATTAGAAGCATGAATCGTTTCTTGAATGATTGATTCAACGTTTTTTAATATTTTAAAGTCGCTTTTTTCCCCTATTTTATTTATTGTTTAGTACGCTGGGAATGTATTTAAGATTCGTTTTTCATCCAAGCTTATTGACTAGTTCAGTGGGGTCGATAAATTGAGGACCGAGCATGCTCGGGAACTCACACTGGGGGTTCCGCGTCAGGTCGACTACTTGACCGGAACAGCTGCTTCTGCTTCCCAGGGCCTTCGGTCTCAACTGGTACGGGCGTAGTAGGCCATGGCCCTCAATGGGCTGTCGTAACGCTGAGTTTAGAGTTAATTGACTAGTTTAATAGAATTTGAACTTCTCTCACATGTATCCATATGGGAGTGAATATATTTTCTAAGAACTTAATAAATTATTTTTTAATATGGTTGTTAAGATATTCAGTGCAAGTTGGTAACATTTGAAAGTTATAACAAGCTGTGTCAAACTATTCCAACTATGGCAGGAATACAAAATAGAGCCAAGACTCAGGTTTTCAAAAATGATCTCTCTGTCTTAAAGTAACATAATCTAATTATTTATTGCCAAATCACTAAGTTTTGATATTGATCAAAAAAGTTAATAGTGAACTTATAGTATTTGCCTCACCGCTTCAAAGCTCTATATTTGTGCGAATTTGGTTCTGTTTGACATTGGATCACATATTTACATAATGATCAACATATTTACATGTGATATTTACCTGTGATTTTGTTCCTTTTGTAGTTTTTCTTCGTATTTTTCATTTACTTTACTTTGGTATTTATTTTTTAAGTTAAAAATGTCAAACGCGCCTTTACCCCAAATTAGCGCGGTAGATTTGTGCAAAAAGTTAGGAAAGAAGGAGTACATTGGGACACTTTTTACAAAACTCAGTAAGTGAAAATCATTATTTTTCTCAAACATATTGAAATTTTTGATTTAAAGTTTACTTTATTTTTAATGTTATATTGTTAATCATCTAGCAAATATTAAATCAGCAATCTACAAAAATTTAAGCGAAAATTCTCTTCAAAATATCTTAATATGATTAATGCATGGGGCACATTTGACAACAACAACAAATAGTTGCTTGTGAATGAACACATATGGGTAAAAAAATATATTTGAGTGCGTAGAAATCTTGAAATCATTTGCAGAAAGTAGTAGAGTCTGTATAGAAATTATTTTATTTACATGCTTACAATTGCTATGCATCAAAACATTGAAAAAAAAAGGACAAATTGATGTTTTCCATAAAATAAAAGATAAAATAAGACATGAAAGGCGCTATCACCCAAGATAAAATATCTAGTATCTAGCCATCCATTTTAGTTTTCCCAATGTGTCTCCATATGTTCACCATCAATTCATTTTTAAAAGAATTAATTAGGCCTCATATGCAAGGATATGTAAAAGTATTATTTACAATGAAATGAAAACTTTAGTTGTTTCGAGGAATAGGGATTATTGCTCAAATAAAAATAGTTTTTCCTGCCAAGGAAATTATTGACAATTAGACTGCTAAGAAATATTATTTATCACAGCAACACAAAACTAATTATCTTAGCTCATAAGAAAAAGCCCTCATCAGATCACTTAAAATTAGAGCTGTAAACCAATACAATATTCCATCTATTGTGCCATTTTTGAAATTTTACATTTACAATAGGTGTGACCTTATAGCCTTTGTGCGAATGTGCCCTCTTCGAGGTATACAGCACACGTTGCAATAGAAAATTAAGGCACACGCATCTATGACCGATGTTATATGGGATTTTTTATACTGTTAGGAAAATTTTGCGCTGAAAGAAAAGTAACTTATATGGGAAATATTTTAAGGTGTATAACTGAATTCTGTTACTTACATTATCTCATGAGACAGCATTTTGTTTGCTTGTTTGGAATAATGAATTTAAGTATGTTTCTATTTCGATAAACACTGAAATATTTTTCTTTTGTAAAATCTATTTAGTTTGACATGCATTTGTGTATTGTTTCAGCTAAATGCTCGTAGTGGTCATGAACCTGATCATTCTAGCAGATTTTTTTTTGTCTTTCGGATCTCACGCAACCTCATTTCCGGATTGGTAATAAACTTTAATAAATAAAAAAGAGTGCGGGTTTTTTTTAACAAGATCGACAATGACCTTTATGAGAAAAGTGAGGGCCAATAACTTTATTATCTCGAACGACAGTCGTGATCACGGGGACTCATCCGTTTCCCGTCAATGAGGATTTGGAGTTTTGTTTCAATGGAGGAGGTTGCCGCTAACAAAAGCGGGATTCGCATAAGGAAAAGACATGACCAATAATTTCCGTTCGACCATTAAGCGATAATAAGGCGCCTACGACAGAACCACAACAAAAGTCCAAGACAAAGGGCCTGATCACTAGCAATTCCAGGAAAGCAGTCCAATCTTTGTTACTGGAGGAACGTTTAGACAAAAGCGCAAAAAGCTTTTATCGATTGATCGTAAAATTACGCTCTGTAAAAGACTGGTCATTTTTTACGGTCGGAAAGTTTACTCTTGATATTATTTTTGGCGTTTGGTTCAACCCGAGGTTACTATTGGGAAGTTTCTTTTTTTTAATTGAAAGGTCTCTTCAGTTGCGTGAATTACGTCTCTCTATCGTTCTGCAATTGTATGACATCTAGAGCACATAACTTATACGGATTTCTTTTGTGAGTGACGCAGCGGTTTCCGTTAGAGTTGGCTTGATCGTAGAAACGATGGCAATTTACAAATAAGGTTCACGTTCAAGAGTTCGAAAAAGTTCGCCAGCAGGTTAAATAAAGAAGATACTGAATGAGAACATCAGAAAAAAAGAGATTTTATTTGAGATGTGGAATAAGAACTTACATTATATATGACCACACGGAAAAAATAGTTTCTTTGGAGCCATGGATTTTAAAACAGGTTTTATATACATTTGGGACACTGCATGGCTATATCGAAATATGAAATCAATTTTTCTCTATCAGCTCTACTAATTTATACTAGAGCTTTTTAAGCAGGCAGTTCTACACGAAATGTGCGACTGCACATTTCGTGTAGTTTCATTTAGATATCGACACTTGGCGAGGAAAGATCTCTTTATATTCGTTCTGTATAGCCCAGCCCACGTTTGGAGCGCTTCTTAAACAGTGGTAAAAATCTTTAGAATTGGCAAAATCTTTAGAATTGGCCGTTATAGTTTGGCAAAATCTGTGAAAGATAGATTTGGGGAGCTGAATGGCTAAATCGAAATATAAAATCCGTTTTTCTCTGTGAACGCTTTCACAGATATTGCCAACTGCGTCATAGTTTGGCAAGATCTGTGATGCTGTTTCACAAATGTTTGAACATACTCTGGGAATGGTTGTGAAAGAAGCAAAGCTTGAAATCTTGGCTATCACGCCTTGTAATCTCTCCACATAAAGAGGCGAAGTAAATTCTCATCTTAAAATCACAGCTAAGATTTAAAAACGAGGGAATGAGTCTTCCTCCGTGTACTGAAACCTTTTAAAGGGAAAAGTACGAGTAACATCGAAATACAGGTGTGAGGTATAATAGCATCGATGAACTTTCTTCGCATCCAATACAGTAGAGAACTTTTCAATTGCTGATTAATTGATAACGGAACTGTTTTGGACATTCATTTCTAACAAAGCGTTAGTAAGTTCGCAGCTCATCAAGTTCTCAACGTTTTGTAGTGTTATAGTTAATAAACATGTTATTTGTATTTTTAGGTTGCATGGTAAAAATATATAAATACTGAAGAAATATTTTGATCACTCCTCATTCAATGTACGGAACCACAACCCTCTAATGATACTCTTTAAGCGTAGGGGTGCCGAGGAGGTCTAGGTCCACACATCAAGAGTTAGGCTTGGCTGGCGCCCAGTAAACCTATCTCGGAGCGGTAATGAGCATTCGTCTGACTTCACTTCCCCGTTCCCGGGAGAGGAACACCCTAAGGCCTCGTGCTAACAGGGGATAGGGATGGAGTAGAGAAATCCTCTTTCGATATGATCAAGAAGTGGGAAACTTTTGGTCAGGCATTTTGTGATTTTTATGCTCTGTAAAAAAATTCTGTAAAAAGGCAAAAAGGAAGCTGAGTGTTTCTTAAAAATAACGAAGAACTTGTTTCAAATCAAATAATCTTTATTGGTTTCTCCATAAAATTCTTGCTATTCCGCACACTGTTAAATTACGTAAAACTGGACACTTGAGCTCTACGACTACCAGTTTAAAAAATGTCAAAAAAGGAGTTGTATAGTGTTGATGTACGGTTTGATTTCCACTCTACTGGGCAGCCGTAAGCCCTCGACGGCCAGTTCTCTCAACTCAGCTCCGCGGCCATTTTTGGCCAAAAGAGTCTAAGGCACAGGTTTGCTCGTAACCGATTGGGCTCAGCAGAACTTAGTTCCAAAATTAAGTGCTAGAACTAGTAATTCAGCGTACGCTCAGATGGTGCCGTAACTGCGGTACATTGTCTGTTGCTATCAATTTATAGAATTTTCTTTATTTTTAAAAATTCTTTGAAATTTTCTCTTTTAAATTCTTTGTAGTTTCCTCTTTTCAGTTCTCTGTAATTTTACATCAGACTCCGGATAAATGTTTTCCAGAAGAATCTCAGGCATTTTCGGCAAAAAATCTTTAGTGTGTAAATTAAATTATTCTCTGATTTACTTACTCTTTGTAATCCTAATTTCATTCAAGATAATTTTCTCCAAACAAGGTACAAAATTGTTGACAGTTGAATACATGTTTTATAATAAATAATTTGTAAAAAATCTTTAAAAAAAGAGAAGCAACGATTAAGAATAGATTCAGAATGGTGACTAAAAAACCATCTTCTTTACATTCCATTTATCGAAGAAATGCATGTTTAGAAACTATGAAAATATTAGTGTTTCTTCAAACAGTTTTCCAAAATTAATTTATTGTTTCTTTTTAATAGAGTGAATACGTAGAAAGTATTGGAAGATAGTGCTAAAATTCTTTAAAAATTATTTGCACCCGAAATGCATATAACGACTATCAGAATTATTTATAAGCACAATTCACATTATTTTTGAGAATAATTTTTGGATCTTTAAACTAGTTTAAGAGGAATTCTGAATTTTTGTCAACAAAGAATGTAATGTTTGACTTTGAATTTTTTGAATGACAACTCGGCTTTGAGCAAAATGCTGAAAACATATTTTTTAAATAATATAATGCATTTAAGTTAATAGTTTTATTTTGAAATGTAATTCTTAGGTATTTTTTTATTTTAAAATTACTCATTGGTAGCTAAAATGTGTAGTGATGTGATATCGTTCCAGCTAAATTTCAAGAGGATATTCCAGAATATTTTCTTTCATGAGAATACTATCGAGAACATTATTCAAAAGATTGGGGTTACGAAGAATTTTACATATCAAAACCTTGCAAATAATTTAGAAGACCAAATGAACCCTTTCCTTACGATGTAGAACCGGTATCATGTTAGAAGACCACACCGATAAATAATAATAATAATAAAATTACACGTTAATTTAAAGCACAAATGAGCATTAAAATGCAGACATATGTTTCGGGATTACTTGGAATCTCTTTTTCAATGCGACAGGGAGCTTCTAGATGCAAAACATTAACGTGTAATTTTATTATTATTATTGTTTACTTGCACAAAGTTAAATTATTTTTTCACACCGATAATACACTAAATTAATAAGTTAGTAAAATTAGTGGATATCTCATCGACATGAAAAACGAAACGATGTTTTAGCAGAGATAAACTTTTGAAATCTACTAATTTATCTTTCTAACTTTCCCTTCCATTACTTTGAGCCGCAACGAGAGAAAATTCTTACTTTTCCTACACTTAGCTCCATTCGAAAGAGCTAAAAACGGGTAACCTCGAAATTTGTGTTTGTAATTTTTATTGCATATTTGTGCTTAATAAAAAATTTTCTAAATGAAATTTATGGACTCGCGATTCCACGATTATTCGCACTCACATAAGATATACTGCAAAAATTTTGCGTTTAGTTGCCACCATTTTTGGCGTTACTGTACTCGATTTTTGGTGTTCAGTTGGTGTAAAGTTGAAAATTACTCATTTTTAATATATATAAATTTTTTTATGTATTTGTCTAAAAAAATACAGACATCAGAATGTTTTGTAAAATTTGTTAGCTCAGTTACGCATCGAAATTTCATTACAATTGCTCATTTCTATGAAAATAGAACAAATGACCAACAGTAATGCACTTTTGATACGAAAATAAGTTAATGAACATAATATGCTTATAATATATTAAATCTAGAAAAAAAATGTTTTAAGATACACGGTTTCATTAAAAAAAAAAACTGAAATGCAGTAATAGTTGTCGAAAACCGCGTAACAAACTTCCGTGACAAATCAAGTAAATAACATCGTTGCATTATCCAAACAAAGTTATCGTTGCTATTCGACAAATAACAATTTTGATAATTTCCTCAGGGCCAAAATTGTTTTTTTTTCCTAATTAACGTTATAATAAATTATAAAATGAATGGAATATTGTATTGTCATCGAAGATAAGCTTGTGTGCAATGTTTAAAGATAATTTGTGCAGTAATAGTGGTCGAAAACCACTTAAGAAACTTCCGTTACAAATCAAGTTAAATAAAACAGTGTAAAAATACATTCTGCTGTCTGCACTTTTTTAGACGGACACTTTAAAAAATTTAAAATATATATAAAAAGAAAGAATAGTTTTTAACTTTACACAAGTTTTGGTACAACTGAACACCAAAAGTGGTGTTCAGTAACACCAAAAGTGGTAGCAACTAAACGCAATTGTACTAATTTTCCCCTCGGACCGATTGTTTACCGCGGTTAAATAAGTTTTACTGCATATCATCATTCAAAGTTTGAACTCGAGAGGGGTGCTCTGTATTTGTTTTCTCAAATGCAAGATTGATGAGGTGCTGGAGAGAAAAAAATGCGAACTTTTGCCGCGAAATCAGCACAAAAATTTCCCCGCTTCATTGTGTCTTCAAAGTTGAAACTGTTGGCAGACAAAGTGAAAGTCTTCAAAGGCGCTCGACAGACCTTCTCTCCGCATCTCTTGGGTATCTCCTCTCACCTCAGGAAGCGGAGGCATTTGTCTTCTTCCGAAATGGCGCGAAAATTCTTCACCCGCAGCTCTGTCAAGGAGGGGTGAAAGTCTATTTATAAATGATAGGGGAGCGAGGGGCATTAATTACCGGGGCAGAACGAAATTAAGTGAGTGCATCTATCCGAGATGCTTTCAAACGAGATCTCTTTCACTCGTTAGGCGACGAATTGAGGTTCTATTGTTTCCAACTGGAGAGTTTTTTTCCTTTGCCTTTTTCAGTTCTTGTTTTTGTTTCTCACTGATTTATTACTTACATTTTACCTTTTAACCGTACTGCACTACGTTAGTCAAGCTTCTTTTTCTTGATGTTTGAAACAATAGTTCCTTAATACTTTTTCTGGTATATTTGCAATAGTAAATTGGTAGATTTTGTGGACCATTTTTTCAAAATAAACTTTAATAAAGTAATAGATGCAATAGCTTGAAATTTCCCCTCAGTGAAATGATCATTTATATAAATATTTTCTAAGAAAAAAGTTGATGTAGAAGGCTTTTTCTAGGTTGGTGTCTTGCGTTCGATTTTGAATGAACACCAAGAAAGCCCCTTAGTCTGTATAGCCACTATGACTATGAAAGCATTCTAGATGCTGATCACAACTTTGGAACATTTTTAGTTCTTTCCCTGATATCGCATTAAAATTGAACTAGACAGCATTGTCTTTCATATTAAAGCTCAGTAACAACATAAAACAATTTCGGTAGGTTATCATTCATAAATGATGTCACCCTTCAAGGGGGGGGGGGAGGTGTTCGGGAAAATGAGACAAATTGTGACAAGGAGGTAACAAGAAGTGTGACATCATTCTTATGCAATATAGCGTGGCATGTCACAAAGGGGGGAGGGGGTTGTTAAAGTGTGAAAATTTGTGACAGAGGGGAGAGGGGGTCAAATATATGGGGGAAAAGCGTGACATCATTTATGGGCTGTCCCTGGGAGTAAATGGTTAGAATATTGTTTATACTGATGAGTATGTGCAGATGGGACGAACAATGTACCATTTCCCAATTAAATGAGAGATTAACCTTTGAAACATGGACTTGTTTTCATTAAATTGAGGATAGGTAGAAGGGTGTTATGTATTATGTTTTTCTTCTTCAAAAGTTAAGCACGAAGAAAATATTTTTGAATGAAAATCTCAATTTCAGAAAAAACTCACTTAACTAAAACTCTTCAAAAAGCAGAAATCTAAACAACAGAAAGATTTTTTTTTTTTTTTTTTTTGAGAATTGCATTTGTTTGCCTGAGGTTTTCAATGTTGGTTTTCCCAGAATAAATATCTCTAAATCTGAACTAGTTTCTATTCACCAGTTTCTTTTTTTTTTTTAATGTAAAAAGGACCTATAGAATGTTTATTCTTTGGCTTCTCATAGTTTTTTTTTTTTTTACTGCAAACTGTTTTTATATGCTTTAAATGGATGTACGTGAACTTATACAAAAACTTTATTCAGTAAAATGAAATTTTGTCATTGACCAGGGGAGGTCTTAACAGGGACAGAAACTCATTCGGCGCAAATTTAGAAAAACAAAGTATCTGAAAACGCATTTCTGAAAATATTAAAATAATTTTTGTCATCGCTTCTGAATTAAACATTTAATAAACCGCCAAAAATATCTTAAAAAGATCAGCTAGGTTTTTGCATTAATTCAGCAAATAGCACTGTGAATTGCACCAACATTCCAATGTCATTGACATACGAAAAGCATGTGAAATGAAAGAATTAAAAGGGACTACTCCCCAAGAAAGAAAGAAACGTAATATCGCCATAAATTTGAACACACTTTTATTTTTCCTTTCTTGTACGGAGTTAACTTTTACTCGCTCTGTTGAACATCGTGTAAGAAATCATTTAGTAAGTTTGCGTGTGGCTCGGAGATTGCACACAACAACTTCCAGCATTCTTTCCTTTTAGGATCGCCGTCTACTGTCTGAGACATTCCGAAAATGTCGCGTGAAAGCAACCAAGAAAATGTTTTTTGGTATTTAAACGTGATAAATTCATGTTTATTGACAATTGTTCTTTACGGATGTACTTTTTATGGGTCTTGGTTAAAATGAACGAAGAAAAAAATACGTTATTGCTCATATATTTACCATTCAGGTTTTGTTCAGTTATGCAATCTGTGAAATTGTAGAAATATGCAAAGGTTAACAATCAATGGGTAATTACTATAAAAAAAAGACAAGAAAATTGACACTAACGAATGATAAGCATCAATGAAAGTATCGCAATTGTAAACGCAGTTATTGATTATCAATGAATAAGTATCGAAAATAAAGTTAAAATACACGCGTATTTAAAGTAAACGTGATATTATAAATACGAAATTTTTGAACATCCATAATAATAATAATAATAATAATAATAATAAACTACGAAGAATGTAACGATAATATTGTAGGAAACTGAAATTGGTTGGAAACATAACCCATTTTGTTTAATCGAAATAAAAACAATATAACAATAGCGTATTTAGTAACAAGTGCTAAACAACATTTGATATTTTATTAATATAGAAAAGAGAAATTTCACAAGATATTTGCATTTAAAAAGAAAAGGAAAGAAAAGAAAAACTCTATTTCGGATTTTGAGACATGAAGTAATTTAAAATCGATCGGAATGTCGAAAATTGAAAAAATTGGAGACATACCGATTTATATTAATCGACACTAAAAAATTTCTGTAAAAATACAGAAGGGAAACAGTGTTTCTGCAAATTTATGGAGAACTTCTTTGAAATCAAATAATCAAGTTCCTGATTACAGTTTCTTAGTAAAATTCTTACTTTCTGCATCTAATACAACTTCAGAGAAAGCTCTGTTAAGTTACGTAAAACTAACGAACTTGAGAACTGATTACCAGTTTAAGAATGGCAAACAACTGCACAAATGAACACTTAATATCTGGACTTCCAGTTTAAAAATTATCGAGCTAATATATTGCTGGTGCACAACATAACCCTAGCCAATCCTCCCAACTCCTCAGGAGGCATCCTTGGCCGAGCGGCCTAAGGAACAGGAATCGCCTCTGACTTTGTGAACAAGAAATAGTAGTTCAGCGTACTTGAAGATGGAGCCACTGCGGTGGCATATTATCTGTTGCTGACGATTTACAGAGTCTCTGTTTTTCATTCTCTGTAATTTCCTTTTCCGGAGACTGTAGTTTCTCTGTTTTTAGCCTACTTTCCCGTAAAAGTAAATATAATAAGAATAAAGCATGAAAGAAGCCTTAATGTATCGTGAAAATATCGTTAAAAATAAAGAAAAGTCAAGAAAAGTGAAGTAATTAAATAAAGATTGAAAAATAAAAAATTTGAAAGTAGGGTTTTGAGATGGGGAAAATGTGTGTCGGTCTGTCCCCCCCCCCCCCTTAATAACTTTTGAACGAATTGTCCGATTCAAAAAATTCTTTTTGCATTCAAAAGAGCTCGGCGAGGACATCTCGATTCGAACAATTTTTCGTTCAATTTCGAACAGTTCAAAAAAAAAATTAACATTAGCGCCTATGGGCGAAAATGAAGCAAATGATGTAAACTCTGGGTGCACGATCCACGTTCCAATGTTCCAATGAACAAGATTACTGGAGGAAGCTCTTGGCGTGAAATATTAATTCGAACAGTTTTTGTTCATTTTTGAACAGTTTAAAAAATTGACTTAGCGCTTACGGGGAAATTTCAATACTATATAAATCCTGATCTAACGGACCGATTTGCTTGGAACAAACTTTATCGGATAGCTCTTATAACGTAGAACATGAAAAAATAGAAAGTTCATCCAGAACTAATGAGCCTATTTTCCTATGAAATGTTTTTATCGGGGTTTTTAAGGATATTTCTCAATGAATAAATGAAGGAGTGAAAGAATGAATCAATGAATAAATGAATGAGGAAAAGAATGAATAAAGGAGTGAATAAATGAAAAAATAAAGAAATGGGTGAATAAATACATGAGTGAGTAAATGAATGATTAAGCACATGAATGAGTAAACGAATGAATGAATAAATGAATGGCTGAATAAATGAATGAATGAATGACTGAGTGAATGAATATGTATTATCCGTTGAAAAAGGTATATTTGAAAAAAAATAAGAACTAAAGCAAAAGGAGAAAGAGAGAGAAAGAGATAGCTAGATTATAAATTTGAATTTGGTGTATACGGAAAAGTAGGCTCGTATAGTTCTAGACGGAACTTCTTGTTAGTTATCTGTAATTTCATGTCAAACTATAAACGATTTCTAGGATATTCTTATGTATTTCCGGGTAAAATGTTTTTACAGTGTAGTAATACAGTATAATAACTTCTTTGCCGAATTTGATTTCTTATCAATACGCAAGGTAAATTTCAATAAGTACTTGTGTTTAGAAAGAAAAAAAAATATCACGGTATAAAACTCTAAGATATTTAATATAATTTCAGGGTAATATTGGATATAAAACCTGCTCTTGTTTTATTAAGTTTTTACTGCTTAAGTTACAAATTTTATTGATCACTTTTAAAATAAATGTGCTTTTGACTTGAAACTTTTATTCCGAAATCGTTTCTGATTGTCGGCATATCAGAATTTCCAAAGTCCAGAATAATAAGGAACATATTTACGGAGTTAAATCCGGTGGATCAAGTCAAGGATAACTCGAAGAAGTTTACCGCAGCGACTGACAAAGATTTTGAGTGAAAACGAACAGCTATAATATCTCATTGCCACAAAATAGATTGCTGTTTCTTTGCTCCCGATAACCTCAAGTTCGTCACCCCTTTGCTTCTAGGTGCCTCCTTTTTCAGTAAGAACCAAATGTTTCAAATAAGTTTTTCTTGCTCTTCCTGGTCGACAGTTTTCTTTTTAATATATAGTGGTGGTAAAAAAATTGCATCACCCTCGCATTTTCACAACAATGGTATGTGAGAAGTTTTGGTCGACCGATTAACGATGAATGTATGTGAAATTATGCAGAACTTATGAAATAAACATTTAACAGCAGGAGTCCGATAACTGTTTACTTTATTTATGGAAATACATGGCCAAAACTGTAACAAGTACAATGTGAAGTGAATCCACGTTGCCAAGTGGACGACGAAAAAGTACATATTTTATGATGTTCAAACATTTCCACGTTACTTTTGCTTATTTTCGAACAGAAAGAGTGTCACAATTAAAACCTACTTGGCAACGTAGATGCACTTCACCTTGTACTTGCTACAGTTTTGGCCACGTATTTCCATAAATAAAGTAAACAATTATCGGATTCCTGCTGTTAAATGTTTATTTCATAAGTCTTGCATAATTTCATACATTCATCGTTAATCGATCGACCAAAACGTCTCATATACATCCCATTGTTGTGAAAATGCGAAGGTGATGCAATTTGTTTTACCACCACTGCACTTGTTGCTAGCGTTACGTGTTGGGAATCGGACGATGTACAGATTTGTATACGGTTTTCAGGGGATAACGGGTTATTAGTGCATGGTAATTAATTCAAGGCCGTAGCCAGAAATTTTTTTCGGGGGGGGCGGGCCTGACTTTGAAACACTAGTGTAGGGGAAAGTTTCAGGGAAAATTATATGCTACATTGCAAAAATTTTTGGGATTTTGGGGGGGGGGGGGGGCGGGCCCGTCGTACCCCCCCCCCCCTCTGGATACGGCCTTGAATTAAGTATTGCATTGAAATAAGATGGACATAACAAACATCTACAATTTTAACGCACATGCCACATGTAGCTTTCCCTTAGGAACTATAGACGTTCTCTTCATTAGCACTTATTTTTCAGAAATAACTAGGAAGTTTTTTTGTAAATCTTTTTTTTACTTTTAGTCGCTATCATCAAAGGAAGGAAATGAAAACTATCATTGTGCCTGGAAGTATTTTGGAGCGATGCATTTCAGTTCGCTCTGACAAAGTACTAGAAATATCTCCTAGATGTACGACTTCGTAAATTACCACGTTGTAGAAAAATTGCAGAGAGAAACAGTGGAATTGTGTTTCGAGCGCGATCTGCACGCACAAAGGCGGCTTTGTGCTTTTTTAACTCTTTCACCTGAAACAACAAAAGTCGGCGGGTTAAGCTCTTTTAACAAAACGCGTACTTTTGTCTCTTTAAATGGGCAAAGCATTATCCTTCTAATAACTCAGTTTAAGATGAAAGGTGGAAACTGAATATAAAAAATTTTCTATATTTGGAATAATACTAGAGAATATTTTTAAAAGCGAACTTTTTGTGCTGAGAAACGAATAACGGGAATCCTGCATAATCTAATATCCCGATTATTATAATAATTTTTCGTGGCAAAGTGACTATTCGATAAAGCGGGCTCGGCTGCAGTTAACAAAAATTTTAATGTTAAGCGCAGTGATTCTGAACTTTTTTTTTTTTGTAGCGGCACCCTTTTAACGATTTCAAAATTTGGCGGCACATAAAGAAAAAGATAAGTTTAAAAGTTGTTTACTTACCTATAATGCACTATGTAAAATATTTTACGATGATAAATTTGAAAGCAAAATAAAATAATATAATAAGTACTTCGAAAACAACAGTATGTTTATTAAGGCATTAATTCAAGGTAATAATAAGAATACTTTTAATGAGAAATTTGAGCTTGTCGTTTTTTGATAAGTTCATTTATGTTTGGTCGCAAAAATGACAATGCTACTCTCATACCATCTTCTACAATTTAACAGTCTTGATCTTTTTCTCGTTTTTATGTTGGTCAATATACTGAAAATCCTAATTTACATAAATAATATGTAGAAAATTGTAATGATTATTTTTAAAGCTTTTTCGGCTGTCATGGGCTACTCGATTAATTTATCCTGGGATAATGTCATGGGATACTCGATTAATTTATCCTGGGATAATGTCATGGGATACTCGATTAATTTATCCTGGGATAATGTCATGGGATACTCGATTAATTTATCCTGGGATAATGTCATGGAATACTCGATTAATTTATCCTGGGATAATGTCATGGGATACTCGATTAATTTATCCTGGGATAATGTCATGGGATTCTCATACTTTTTAAAAACTTTTTTTGTACATTATTTGATTGAGGGGTGAAGGTGGGGGCACTGGGAACACTTGAAATTTCTTCACGTGGGGCAAATATTTCACTTTATGAAAGGAATCACTTATCGAAAATAAAAACAATTAAAATATTGCTTTTAACTGTGAAAACAACAGTTTTCTTTTACACTGCATTTTTCTTTAATTTAAAATTTGCTCGTAATGAAAAAAAAAGCATTGTAATTTTTACTATTTACATTTCTAAAATTTGGCGACACACTAAAGTGCCGTGGCACAGTGGTTGTGAATTCCTGGTTTAGGGACAGTGAGATTTTTGTAGTAATACATACAGAAGCGAATTTTTCCTTAATGTGTGTGTTCTAAAGGAGAAAAATTATGACGTTTTAGTTCTCTACTCTTATAATATTTACTAAACTTAACCCTTCGAGGGGGGAGGTAATTTCCCCCATTGACTTTTTCTGCATCCTTGTCTGGTTGTCCGAGTTAGGTCGGACGTCCACCCTTGTGGCGCTCATGTTAAACGGAATACGCTCAATTTAGTCTTAAATTCAGGTAGTATATTCTGCTCACATTATCCGAATGGTTTTAGTAACAACTGAAAAAACAACCACAACAGATTTTAGGGGGGACAAAAGGGTAAAAAAAACTTGTTCCAAAGCTTTAAAACGTTAAAAGTTCTCAATTCTTGCTTGACTAACTGACTAATGGCATTTTTTTTTCAAGGAGTAAGAGCTATTCAGCAAAGTTTCTCTCTTTCCAAAAAAAAAAAAAAAAGGAAAAAAAAATATATAAAAGATCAATACATTTAAATTCTGCATTCAAAACTTTTGTAATATTATTAGATTTAACGCAATGGTTTTCATGGATCAGTACAAAAGTTTTGATTTTCACATGTACATTTAGCAAAGAGGTAGCTATTATTTGTTCATTCTGTCATTTTTTATGTAAACGTTTTATATTCATATTTTGAATTACTTTACTCAATATTCGAATTTGAATTTGCTTTTACTTTAATTTATGACATATTAATATTTTTAAAATTTAACTTCCATTACTACTTTTTTCTCCTGCCAATTGTCTATTAAAAAGAAAGTAGATCAAAATGTCACACAAAAACGTGACGATTTCTACTATTTTTTAGGGTGAAATATTTGATTTCTTTGATAATTTGTATCATTATTCAAAGTGACTGTTCTCTTTCACAGCTAAGCTACAATTACTGAGAAGCTACAATTACTGAGTTTTCTGATTCAGATAGTGATTTTTCGATTGGCTTTTTACAAGAAAGATTGATTTTCAGGAAGACGCCAAGCATCCCTATTTGTCAATGCGATTTATACTTTTGCTTATAATTTCTCTAAAATGAGCCTTAAGAAAAGCTTGCATTTGGACTCTGTCGAAGTCGAAATTTTAAGACTCACTTAATTTCCTTCTGTGGTTTCCAGACATAAACATGTACCAAAGAGACCATTGCACAAAGAGGGCTTTTTAAGCGAATGCCACCGCACGATGTCTGCCCCTGATGCGTGGTTGCGAAGACGATCTCAAATCCAAATAAATAAAATGTCTGTTATTTAGTCTCTGCTCCCAATCCAAGCTTATTACCTGCGAGAGAGATGAAATTTTCCCGCAATTTCCGAGCCACTTACGTCGAAGACCCCCGCCACCCAGGCCGAGAGCCAAAAAAATAAGTGAGAGAGCAGGGAATATAATAAGCTGAGAAAATTCTCGCGAAAAATATATCGAATCTAAGCGTTTTCAAAAACCCTTCCATCATCTATCAAAATTAGAGCCTGGAGGTTCTGAAGAAAGGTCTGCCACAGGTCACGAAATCAACCAACCGTGATACGCACGGTGAGGGTATGTATACAGATACCAGGTATACATATCCGTCTCGCTCATTAGCTCAGCCCCCTTTTTTTTCGTCCCGGGACCGGATTCTCTCGATATTGCTCGCAAACTCCCACGACAATGGGATCGCTTATTGTTTCTGATTCACTTTACAGAAGGGGGCTTGGAAAGAAACAAAACGATCTCTTTTCCGTCCAATTACTCCGTAGCACGCATCACTACTCCTCTATTGTGCGAGATTCGGCGCTGACGCCCCGCTACTTGCGATCCGATGGGTGGTTTTTTCGACAGTGTTTTCCCAAACTGTGTAGCCCTGCGGTAAAACGATTGTTTCAGATGATGTCGGTCTCTTTCTCTGCATATCTACCTCCCTTCTAAGCGAAAATCAGCTTGTGCTGTCTTCCAGCAATTGAATTAACTCGGCGTAACTGTACTTCAAAGTTTCACTCGAGTTGAAAGTCTTCAAGAAAACTGAAGGGACTCAGATGTTTTTTCAGAAAAAAGTAAAACTTAAAAGTTCTTCATTATATGCAAATGAGCTGCATGCATCACTTTATAAGGTAGAAAAAAAAATAGACAAAATAATATGAATAACAAACACATAAGAAAGCCAGAAAGGGAATAAAGAAAAACATTCCTTATTAGGTAGCATTTGAATATTTATATTTTTTTCTTCTCTATTTCATCGATTTCAAATATTGTTTTATGTAATTCGTAGAAACGCACTCAATTTTTCAACATCTGCATCATTTAAAAACAAGTAAAAAATTTAGTAAGATATAATTTGTTTAAAAACTGAGTTAACCTCTTCATTCCAAATGTACCCAATTGGGTGCATTTTAAAGTACTGTTAATTAACTACTGTTTGTGCAATTTGAAAGCTAAAACATCCAATTGTTTTTGAAATTAAACAACAGATAGTTTACTTCGTTTTAAACATGAAAACATGGAATTTGGGCATTAATTATTATTTAAACTAATTATTAATTAAAATTTAAAAAAAAAATCTTTTTTTAGTTATTTTGTTTTGAAATCATTTTTTATATCAGAGAACCCAAAAATTTCGTCAAAACTGTTTGTGCTTAGTTCTGAGGTTTGAAGAGGATGAATAAAACATCAGTGGTTTGTGAGGCATGGTGAACGTAAATGTTTTATAACTTTTTTCATGGAAGGCTTAAGTTGAGATATTTGTAAATCAATATTTTAGAAAAAAATGAGCTCATACGATTTTTTAATACAATTATTATTTTAAAAACGTGCTTATTACTTCAAAATCTATTGACGATTTTCTTCGATACTTTTCATTTTTATTCTGACTTTAAAACATTTCTATTTGAGAGAGAATAAAACAATTGCAATTGATGCGAATAACGCAATTTGTGAATAAAGCTCTCCTGAACAAGCAGAGGGCATGTTTTAACGTTTTCTTCAAACACATTACAACTAAGGATCATTTGATAGCCTCTATAAAATGAGCTGCAAAACAATTAATACAAACTTGAGGTTAAGCTAAATACAATTCTACCATCAGCCGAAGCGATCTGCCTGGCAGAGTGCCAAGAAGAATCCATTCATGTTCAAGGGAGGAACTGCTGGTGTATGTAATGTGCTGTTTTTGTTCTCGTTCTAGTTCTTTAAGAATACTCGAATTCTTCCGAACTGATGCTAAATGCCACTTTGTAAGTTTAGTTCTTTCAACAAGCAGGGAAGCAAACATTCTGATTCGCGTACTAAATAAACGTGGAAAAACGAACTTCCCCTAAAACTCGAATGGATTCGTTCTTTTCTGCCATGCGCAGAAGCGCAAGTCCGAGGACGCACTGTAAAAACAAATTGCGGAGATATCAATTGCCAAGATAAAAAAAGTCGCTACTAAAGGGGTAAAGAAACAAATATTTAAAGAGACCAAACATAAACTTTTCGAAGTGTACTTTCCTTGTTCTGGAGGGAAGAATATATAAATACTATATATCTCTGTATGTTTTTTGCTATTCTTCATTTATGTCTTGCACTGGCATCCTTTCCCACAAGCATTTTCTCGAAAGATATTACAGTCAAAAGCCACGTGTGAATAATGTATTCGCCTTTATTCCATTTCGTTCTGTAATCCAGATTCCATCATCTAATTGGGAGGCCTGAGACCCAGTCGGGGGTCGGATTCGGGAAATGCGTCTCGACGTCCCCGCAGAGAAAAGGTTCGCGATGAAAAGGAACGCTGCGTATGCGCAATAGCACGCATTCCACGCATGTGCTGCTGTGACATGGAATGCTGGGGTTCACACCTTCTTTTCCTCGCTGCATCAAGATTCGAAAAATTCCTCGTCACTACTTTCTTGGAAACTGGTAGGCTCTACTGATTCTGATCTACACATCCTCAGATCTGGGGAAATAAGATACCGTGATAATTTCACGAACTGAAGAAAAAGAGGAGGAAATAAATTTTACTGAAAATAAGGAGTGCACCCGAAGAAACATCTAGGGTTATAAAATGCATTACGTTGAAAGAACAATAAATCTGTATTTGGTTCTGCAATTCTAGGAAGAGTCACACACTTGGAGCAAGAGTTACAGTATATAAAGAATGAATAACAATTGAAAGAATATGACTTTTTATCAAGATGAGCATGTTATTATGTTATTATCTGCTTTAATTGTTAATATCTATTTAATGTTGAAGAAAATGTGTGTCAAAGGATCACTGACCCCAAAATGAAATGGGAAGTTGAAAAATTCAAAAATTTTCGCGCCAAAATGTTTTAGCATGACTACGACATAGAATGACCACTAGAGACGAGCCGAGCTTGGGCTCTACATTTTCAAGCTACTCTCGGGTTCGGGGGGCTCGGGCTCATGGTAAAATATTCATAAATCAACCTAGAGTCGAATTCCGCACTTGGGAGAAAGGACATTATGAAGAATAGAAAAACAGTTAGGAAGAATAGATGGCAACAAAAAGTCTACATTTAATCGATGTAGCACCACATCTATTAACAACACTTTATAAAATCATTTCGGGCTCGGGAGGGCTCGGACGTCAAATCTTCGGGCCCGGGCTTGCAAAAGTGAGCCCGAACTCATTTCTACTGACCACACGTCCTCGAATTTCTGGGTAAATTCCCAAATTTGGAGTTTTTTATGCTTTTTCCTCAAAAATAGTTTCACTATATTACTTGGGGGCTTAAAAATTATATAAAATTTAAGTATTTGAATTTTTTTTAACCCCAAATTTGTAATTCAGAACATTCAGATATTTTTTTAGTGAACTGTTAGAGAACATTGTGGTAGTTATTAAGCTGATCAAAATGTGTTCAAACACCCTTCAAAACGTGTAAATTCAAAATTCGATAGTTTTCAAGGATCGTATACAAAATTCAATAATCTATACATTTTAGATCAGAAGAAAGGATTCAAATCTTCTTTTCAATGTCGATTTTGAAGGAGCAAAGAAGTAATGAAAATTACAAAAATGGAAAAACCAGCTGAAGAAAATCTCCCTAAATGGAAGTAAATTTTCAAAAGCACATTATTTATGTTTTGATTTTATTTTTTTAATAACTTTTTCAAAAGTGAAAATTCAACTATGGTCATTCTTCAAAAAAAAAATTTTTTTTGAACTTTAGACATGAAATAAAAATTTTTATTGTTAAGTTTTCTATTCGATATAAACTTGCGGTATTAAGACATACTATTGGCCCAAATCATATTTGAGAAATTTAACGAAAAAAAAACCTTTTAAATTTTTACTTGTCCTCGGCCGGGACACTGAATTCATAAAATAGATTTAACAGCAATGGAATTGAGACATGACTTTTGTTAAGGTTTTAAAGCTGTTTTTTGTATTATACAATTAATGTATTACTATTTCCATTTTAACAAAATTCATACATAATGAATATTTACCAGAAATTCTTAAAGCAATCTAATTGACTTACAGTAAATAAAAATTTACATGCACAATGAAAGTTTATTTTAGATCAAGTGTTGTTTGAGTGATTTAAACTTGACTCTACATTGGAGAAACATTAAAGTAAAAATATAATCCTTTTTATTTTGAACAAATGTGCGAAATTTCATTCATGTAAAAATGTGTAAATTAAAAGTTGAAAATAATGTCAAATTTAAATAAGAAATTGCCAGTATGTTTATAGAAATTAACTTATTCAATGTAAAGATGATAGTGTTATCAATGATTCTGAAATGTAAATAATTTGAATATTAGCGAAAATTTGGATAAGGAACCGTTCATAAATGATGCCACACTTTTTTTCTATATATTTGACCCCCCCCCCCCCTTTGTCACTAAGTGTCACACTTCAACATAACCCCTACCCCCTCTGTCACATGTCATCATGCTATATTACATTAGCATAAAATAAGTTTAATTGCTAATTTTTAATGTTTTTATAGTAATCAAAATGCGCGATGTCACACTTCTTGTTACCACCTCCCCATTCCTTGTCATAAACTGTCACACGTTTTTGAGCTCCCCTCCCCCCTCGAAGCGTGATATCATTTTGAATGAATACAATAATAATATGTTTCAAGTACATACAGGTAAATAATGCAAGTTAATAGAGGTTTTATCAATAAAAATCATCTAAAAATATAAAAGGTCCCACTATTATTGTTTGTGTCACGTATCTTACTTAGCTGTCTCGACCGTGGGCATTGAATGTCGCCGGACGAGATGAATTCATTAAAAACATTCCGTGAAGGATACCATTTTGATTTTTAAAAGTTGTTCTATGAAATGTATCACACACATATATATATATATATCATATAGTTGTACTATTACTACAATAAAAATTTGAATTTAGTAATTACTTGTAGAGTTATGATCACCTCCGATGGTAGCTGTATGAGCTTCAACCCCTTTAAATGTTGATGTTCTATGGCAAATGGAACTCTATTAGAACATTCAACCTGAAAACAAAAGTTTTCTAAAGCCAATATGCTGTCTGAGAATTTCCCAATCATAAAATTGTCGCTTCTACTGCTATCTGTGGGGAATTAGAAAAAAGAACATTTTTGTCCACGGATGTGACTAACATTCTTGGAACATTCTAGTTCCTGCTGTAAATTTGATTTTGTTAATATGATTCATTATATAGGTTTGAGGAATTAAAAGTAGGAATATTTATTTATTTCATACAGAATTTTTTTTATTCTCAATGAAATAATTATTTTGATTTTGAATTTTGCCATTTTAGAACTTCAGTCCACGGTCGTGATTTGTCACATTTCGTGGACATATTTTTCAATAAAAAATGTAATTAAATAGATTCTTTTATATTGTTGCTTAATTCTCTGAGATACAAATAGCAATTTTCAATAGCCAGTACAGACTGTTTACAACTATTTATCGAAAAAAATTTGCTTGGACACGAGATTGCACCCTTTTTGGAGAATTACTCCTATACCTACATACTCTTCTTCCGCAAAATCAAATTTTCCGGGAAAAAACGAAATGAAATAAAAAAGACTACTGAAAATGAAAATTCAACTACGTATTGGAATTTTTCCCATAACGAAATTGTCTGGAAAAAAAATTGAAATGAAACCTAAAATAGTGTTAGAAAGCTAAACGGGAAAACATTAAAAGTCAACTATCTCTTGCTATTTCCCGCTTAATGTAATTTTCTCTGGAAAAAAGTGAAATGAAACCAAAAACAATGAAACTGGATCAGCCAAATGGGAAGACGGTAGAAAAAGAAAACTCAATTTTATTCTTTCCACTCGTATGATATTATCTATTGTTCCACAAAAATAAATTTTCCACGAAAAAGGAAAAAAAAAAAATGGAGGGAAACGAAATGAAATGAAAGTGGGAAAAATTGGGGAACTAGAACACTAATAGTCCAGAAAATATTTTAACTATTGGTACCGTACTATGCTTTATGTAAGCCATTTCATGAGGACTCGTATTTAAAACATAGACGATAAAATTAATGACTTAAATTTTGTTAATAACTGAAACTTATTAAATAAAACTCAAAGAGAACCTCTGTATGAGTACTTATGTAATTAAACGTAGAAATTGTACTTATCATCGTCCACACCATTTACGCTGAAATAATCTGCTTTTAAATACATGCAGCGACAACTGCTTACATTCTAACAATCATATTTAATGTTACATAAGCATTGTATTGAAGAAATAGAAGGAAAGCTTTTTAAATAAAGTGTTCCTCAACAAAATGCGTGTTCTTCTGATTTAAAATTAGAAAGAGATAATAAATCGGATGTAAGGAGTTCATGAGAAATGTAATGAAGTTGATCGAATAAAACATAAATAAGTACATAAATGTCGAACTATGAATTAAAATCATTATACATGTTACGAAGAAAAGTTGTCTCCTTTAAAGCTGCATTGCTTGTAAAATAGAAAAATAATTTTATAAATAGCTTTTATATGACTTAAAAATGTTTTGATTGTGTTTTTCCCTGCAATTTAATAAAATATTTTTGAAAAGTGATTTTTCCTCACCGAACTAAATAATCTGAGACAAAACGAAAGATGGCTGGATTTTTTTTTTAAATTTAGTAAATTATGACATCGACATTTCCAGAAGCTGATTCTAATGTTAATTTCAGATCAAAAACGCTACAAAAAGTTTGAGAATATTTCCTGCAAACTAAATTGATCTTACATTTAGTGTTTATTAGTTCCCCGATTAAAACTTTCAGAGAAAAATTAATTTACTTTCAACACATTTTTTTATTGAGTTTGCTGTTGAAGGTTTATGTATGCAATGACTAAAATAAATTAAAAAGAGCAAACAACGTGTGTAGCACAATCCTTTAAAAAAAAAAAAAAAAAAAAAAGGCTGCATTACATAACAATGTCCTTTTTTGCATTTATATATGGATTTTGAAAGGATAATTAGTTTAAATAAAATTTCAAAACTCTGTTTAAATTATCAAAGTTTGAGTACTGCTATATTTTCTTCATAAAATCATTATATAACGTTCTCTTTGCATTTTTTACTTGACGAATTATTGTTATGTGCGAAAAAAATAATAATTAATGTTAGCACTGAGCTCACATATTTAAAATATACTACAATACCTATTATTAGTCTATTGCATTTTGTATTGTTATCTTCTGTACATTAAAAGTTCAAGAATTTATTGTTGTATATCTACCTTTTCAGCAGAATTATAAGTAGAGAAGAATACGTTTTTTTCCCGTGGAATATCCTAAATGTTTTTTTTTTGTTTTAACGTATCAAGTCATAAATATGCATTTGGTAACAAGAGTTATGGAAGAATATCTGAGGAGAAAAAAAAAGAAGTCTCAAGAAGTAGACATTGCCAAGAAAAACTCAACTGAAGTGAGACAACTGGGAATTCCCAAGCGCTGATGTACAGACAGGGGGCGGATGACAAGGGAGGGACAAAATGCCATCTTTCAGTCAATTTGATGAGCAGAAAATGGATACTTTTCATTAACATCTTATTTCTCTCTCTCTAAGGTTATTGCCATCAACATGGAAACAATTTATAACACATGTCTTTCACACAAACAGTCAAATTTGACAAAATAATTAAAAATATCTTTGGAAGAAGCGATGAAAATTTGACATGAATCTTTTGAAATCGGAGCAAATCGTGCCAAATTGTGGAAAATGTTTTCGCTCTTTTTGTTTCACCAGAAAATATTTTTGTGCTCAAGTCGTTCAAAAATGAACTTTTTATCAACTTTTCATTTTCAGTATTGAGCTGTTGGATGAAACTGATTTCGAAGTAAAACGATTCCATTAAAAAATGAAAAACCTATCTGTGTAACCTTAAGTTGACACTGAATTTAAACTACGCATGTAGGTTCATGTAACACACATAGTGCAAAACTAAAATGAAACTGACTATAAAAAGAAAAAAAAGAAAAGAAAAAGTAGAAAATAATTTAAAACACTTAACATATGTCTGCGTTTTAATGCTCATTTGTGCTTTAAATTAACGTGAAATTATATTTCTATTACTGTTTACTTGCACAAAGTTAAATTATTATTACACGCATTGTATATTTCTACGCCTCTACAAAAACTTTCACACTAAACTTAATCGTACATAAGATGACTATTTGGTAACTTCCTTACTTAAAAATTAAACAAAATATGTAACTAACCCAAAAAGAGAGGGAGGGAAATATAAACAGTGCATAATAGGGCATTTGAGTTAAGACAGCATTATATGATTGATGGCGTTTGGTAAAAATTAAACAGACTGTTAAAGTTCATTAATTTTTTGTAATTTTGAGATAACTAGATATTTAACTATTTTTTCCCCAGAAGATATTTGATAAACTACATAAATAGCATACAGCCTTGAGCTTGGATTAATTAAAAAAATGATTTCATAAAGCAAGCAATATACTTTGCCCACGTTTTTTTTTTCTGCTAAACTGAAATACTATTGATGCTAGAATCTTATCGCCTTTGCTTTTAAAATACAGATGTTATTCATCTCATATACTTTGCACTGAAAGAGGAGTTCCTTATAACTAGTGCTGAATTAACCAGTAAGCAAAATATGCACGTGCTTAGTGCACCAAGAAAACGGGGTGCACATCGGAAAAATTGCATTGTTATTTAAATAGCAAAATTAATTTAATTTGTTAGAATTTTCAAATTTTATTGTAAAATGAATAAGTTGTGCTGATATAAAACCTTCTATTTTAGCTCATCATTTTTATCCTAAAAAATAAAAAGCATACTTATTATGTTTTTATTTGCATGCTTGTAACAGCGCAAAAGAGTAAACAATTTCTGTTAAATGGCATAACAAGCGTACATAATTTTTTCAAGATCTCGAGCCAGAGAGGATCTAATCAGAGACTTTACGAAAAAAATTAGTAGAAGAATGTTCTTCAACTCCACATGTAAATTAACTAAGGCATCCGAACGCATTAAAATGATAGTTTTTAGCTAAATTTCACAACTTTTGTTTTTCAATTTATTGGACGAATAATTTCTTTGTATTTACAAAAATTTTATAGTCTACGATTGCAGTGTGTTTTTTTTTCTTTGAATCTGCATTATAGGCAGAGAATATATCAAAAGTTTGAACTTAAAACATTTTTATTAAAATGAGATTTTGTACAAATTTTGACCCACTTCAAAAATGACAACTCAAATATCGTTCTCATCCCATCTTCTTAGCTTTCCAAACTTTGTCTCTATAGCAGTTTGCATGGGATACACCAAAAATAATTATTATTTTAGCAATATCTTATAAATTGGGGTATGCTCCTTAAATATTTACGTAGTAAATTTGAAAAACCTTATAAAAAAGGATTTTATGAGCTCTAAAATATACATACATTCAAACATATCCTTGAAATTTTAGAAAATACCCTAGATGAGAGCCAGTATACCTTACCTTCTTTTTTTTTGGGGGGGGGGGGGGCGTGGTAGCTTAGTGATTAGAGCGTCGGACTTCCACCTGGAAAGTCGCGCGTTCGATCCCCGCCATGTACACTTGGGGATACGTGCATGTAAAATCAGTGGACTCCACTACCTCGCCCTGTGCGCGCTCTATTTATGCTTTCCTCACGTTGTTTTCGCGTTTTAAATTTCAGAGCCTAATTTAGCCTTATAGTGCATAACATCAACAAGTAAACCGCTTCGCCTATTGGTCTACCATTATTATGGTTTACTACTTATTGTCATAGCTCTTTGTTCAAAATAAAACCACTTTAAGTATTTAAACAAGCAGTTCCGTCTAGAACTACACGAGCCTACTTCCCGTATACACTATCTTCAAATTTATAATCTAGCTTTCTCTCTTTCTCGTTTAGCTTTAGTTCTTAATTGCTTCAAATATACCTTTTTCAACGGTTAATGCACATTCATTCACTCATTCATTCATTAATTCATTTATTCAGTAATTCATGTATTCATTCATTCACTCATTCATGTATTTATTCACTAATTTACTTATTTTTTTATTCATTCGCTCATTTATTTTAATTTTTATCATTTATTCACTCATTCGTTCATCCATTCGTTCACTTATTCATTTAATCATTCATTAATTCAAAAATATTCTTGAAAATCCCGATCAAAAAATTTCATAGAAAAATTGGCCCGTTAGTTCTGGATGAACTTTCTATCTGTACATGTTCTACGTTATACGAGCTTTCCGATAAAATTTGTTCCTCGCAAATCGGTCCGTTAGATCAGGATTTATATAGGATTGAAATTTCCCCGTAGGCGCTACGTTAATTTTTTTTAAGCTGTTCAAAAATGAACAAAAATTGTACAAATCAATATTTCACGCCAAGAGCTTCTCTCAGTGAGCTTGTTCATTGGAACTTACATCTTGTGCCCAGAGTTTACCTAATTTGCTTTATTTTCGCCCACAGGCGCTAATGTTAAAAAATTTTGAACTGTTCAAAACTGAACGAAAATTGTTCAAATTGAAATGTCCTCGCCGAGATCTTTCGAATGCAAAAATAATTTTTCGAATTGGACAATTCATTCAAAAGTTATTAGGGGGAGCTGACAGACAGACCGACCGACACACAAATTCCCCCATCTCGAAACTCTACTTTCAAATTTTTTATTTTTCATTCTTTATTTAATTACTTAGTTTATTTTTTACTTTTCTTGATTTCTAACGATATTTTCACGATACATTAAGCCTCCTTTAATGCTTTATTATTTTTTTAAAACTTTTACGGGAAAGTAGGCTAAAAAGGCGTAAAAGAGCTCAAAGAATATTTTCCAATTGGTTGTACATAGCTATTTTCTTAAGCGATTTCTGCTGAAGAAAATATCTTTGGAATTTCACTGCTAGAAATTAAAACCTTGTGAAACAGTTTTCAATTAAAATAAAACTATAGACAAGAATTTAACAGTTTCAGGAAAATAGCATCGAAATTTTATTCAATGAAATAAGTGGTAAATGTTAAACTGTACAATAATGGACAGACAGATTTGATTGGACAGATCAGTAGCAAAATCGCAGTTTCTTAGGATTTGTCAATGCGCTGTGGCAATGACCTGACATTGCAACACACTCCTTCCCCTTGGAAGTCATTCATAACATAAACTATTTACAATGAAATTACAAAGGATATGCTTAGAAAGAAGCGACTCTGAATGTCCCTTTCACACAGATGCGGGTTGCTGGAAATTCTACACATAGCAATGGTGGAGCAACTTTATTCACTTTAAATTTCAAAACAATAGATTATCCAGCTTATTTCGGTGAACACAGTTGCTGTTACAACTTTTGAAGATAGGCATACAGTTCTTTTCTGCGCTCTTGCTAATTGTTTAGAATAAAGCTTGGAAATAGTTGTGGGTGGACTGTAGCAACGGACGTTGATTTAAGCATTCGTAATCTTCAGTTTTAAATTTATTTCTTTTTTTAGTTATGACTATGGTTTTGATGTAGTGTTCAAGTAAAAAGATACTTTTCGTGAACCAAAAAGTTTTCAACAACAATCATAAGTTAATGCAAACAGCTATAACAGCAATCAAACTTTGCTCAGAGAACAATCGGAGAATGTGTTGCCATCAAATAGATTCTACATTTATTTATTACAATAGATTCCTAACATTTTCATTATTTTCGCAAAGGAACTATCAAGTTTATACTTTAAAAAAAAAAAAAAAAAACTTAGAAGTAAAAATTAATAGCATTTAAAATTCTGATATATTTTTTCTTGGGATTCATTTTTTCATCTAAAGTTAATTTATTAACAGTGTTAAAGTTTTCGTTTAAAACACATTTATATACTTAAAAACATTGGGGAAAAAAAAAATATAAAAAAAGGAACCGAGTTCAAATTAAAATTGCACTAAAAAGTAAAAAATAAATTCCTTCTTTAAACAACATCGATTCTTGTAGTCAAATCGATGTGCAGTATTTGAGATAGACGACGCTCTATCGATTAAAAAAATTATTAAAATCGGTTCATTAAATCAAAAGTTATGGATGGGAAAAAAATTGCTAAATTTACGGCCATAACTTTTTTTCTAATAATCGAATATGGTCAAACGAAGGTGCGAGACCTATGGGAGACCACCCTCAATCTCTTAAAAAATAATCAATAAAATCTGTTCATCCAGTAAGAAGTTATCGGTGAACAAAAAAGGGGGGGTACACATACGGTAAGGATTGATAACCATCTTCCTATTGGAAGTCGATTAAAAAGCAGTTGGGAATACTGACAATATTATTGTCTCACTGCTGATGTTGTTATCGTAGTTAGACTTATAATAAGTGACAAAAAAATGTGTTCTATTTTCTAGCTCTATAAAATCAAGAATATTTTTATATGATTTAAATTATGATGTAGCACATTAATGATTTGTTGTTTAAATTGCTTTCCAGAGCAGACAAAAGTCATCGCGGATACTTCATGAAGCAATGAAACATGTTTTTAGGAACAAGAAAATTAAATGCATTTAAATCAAGACGATAAAAATGGTTGTATAAAATGATATTCACTGTATACTTTTCTTTCCACATTTTGATTTTAACTTTAATACAAATATAGTTTTAAAATTAGCTGTACAGGACTGTGTGCTTATCAGCTGGAACTTTGTTCTGGATGTAACTTTGTTTCTTCGGTTTAAGCTCACCACTGTATGGCTTAGAGTCTGTAATGAATTTCTTCTTTGATCTGGTTGAATCTATAATGTTCTCGACCACGCTGAGGAAGATCTAATAGTGATACTTTTCAAAAGATTTCAAATGAAGATATGATGTCTTAGAAGAGTTTGAAATGAAGTGTGATCTCTCAAAAGAGTTCATGGAAAGAGGTGATGTGCATGACACCTTCTCCGTTATGGACCGGGGTTAAGCCTGGATGGCTGACCAAAGGGGTCATTGGATTGCTGCTATCAAAGTCCATGGAGGGTCCGACTTGCGTGGATATGGAACCGTCTGAAGGAACACCGCCACAGGAATGGACGGGGCTTGGTTCTGAGTACGAACTGGTGGCTCCAGGGCTACACAAACCCCCTCCTACTGAATGCAGCTGTGGAGTAGAGGGTTGTTCGTTGGACAACATTCCCGGCATGCCGTCTTGCTGTTTCATATTGTTCCGCCTCCATTTAGCACGGGCGTTTTGAAACCATACCTGAAAAAAAAATAATGTTTTTAAGTTGTGTCCAAAACACTTTTAAAATTTTTAAAACTAAAACAAATAAATAAATAATAACATTAAATTTTATTTCACAGGAACAAATTTATCATAAAGTACATCCAAATTATATATATAGCTTCTACATTCTGAGGTATTATACATTCATTATTAAATAGTATTTATTTATTAATTTATTTATTTTACCGTACCTAATGTGAAGTAATATCAAAATTTCAAATGCTGCACAATTTGTATCAAAGTACAGCCAAAGAATATATTTCTAGGGCTCGACCGGGGTGGCCATTTTTTGGCCGATTTGGGCCGATGGCCGATTGCCGATTATTCTCCTCTTCCATCGGCCGATGGCCGATGGAAGAAAAAGTCGCTTTAAACCATTAAAACGTGTAGAATACATGTCAAAAATGTCATTTAAATCATTTATTTATTTTGATGTTTAGAAAAACATAAATGTATTATTCAAGCACCGTAACATTGTTTGGGGGAAGTTTACATAATAATTAAAACAAAAAGAATCACTCGCGATTCTAGTAAAGTAATTAAGCTATTTGGAGATTAAAAAAAATTAAAAATGCTATATGAGAGGACTGTTAATTCCTTTTTCTTATCTTTGCAATAAAACTCAATAACTATTGAATCGGATCGGGTCTAATTCCCTTTCCTTCAACATTTTCTCTTTATAGGACCTGCTTTGCAAATGTCAAGTGCAGCTGCCTTTTTTTTTTTTTTTTTTTATGGAGAGGAATGCAGATGTTATAACTTATAATACAGACTAACAAATAATGTGGGTTTGTATCTTTAACGAAATTGTCCATCCCCTCCTCTCAGATTTTTTTTCCTAATTCTACCCCCCCCCCCCCCCCCCGTTTTTTAAAGAAAAACGGGAACAATTATATTTTTATTTTTCATCATAAAAGTTTTTAACGAAAAAAAGCTCTTTTTCTAAATAAAAATAAAATATTAAAATATTTCGCTCGCAGTAACGCCCCCTTGTTCATAACCAAGAAATACTGAATATTGCATTAAAAACATAGACGTGAGATTTTTTTGTCATTACAAATGAATGCTGGGTCTTAAGAACTAATCTTATTAGCTTTTTTTTTCTTGTGAGTTGAAAATTATACTGAAATACTTGACATGTTTTTTATGTTTTCATGCGCACAATGTAAGGTCACCGAAATAAACCAATATTTCGAGCACCAGCAGTTTTCTATTGACAAATAATCTTCTGAAAAACACGTGATCGTTTATAAAAATTAAGATGTATTTTGAAACACTTATATATACGTTGTCAATTTTTGAAATTAATGAAATTGCGAAATTTTTATTAAGGTATTATTCCACCCTGCCGCGAACTCGTTTTTTAAGAATTAAATTTTTGAAAATTTCAATTCGAACTTGGACACATAAAATTTCGATCAATAAACATTTATACTGAAAAATTGATTCATATTTTTTGTCAATTATTCTATGTTGTAAACTAACAATAAAACAACAAGAAACATTCTTAACTGAAAGCAGATGCAAAGAGACAGTAGCAGAAAAACTGTCAACTGTCTAACACGTGGCATCAAAGAAGCCAAAATAATAATAATAATAATAATAATAATAAAAAATTGCGCTAAAAAAACAAAGTATAAACGGGGAAGAATTAAAATAACTATCGTATAAAAAAAGTCAAGATTATTTTGAAAAAAAAATATGCATTGATCAATCTTTGAAAATAAAGAAATTTTAGCATTTTTATTGTGATATTAAATCATCTGTCGCGCGAACTCAATTTTTAAAAATTTCAAGTTGAACTTGGACACATAAAATTTCGATCAATAAGCATTTATACTGAAAATATTTCCTTATTTTCGATCAATCTTTTCTATGTTGTAAAATAAAAATGAAATAATGAGAATAACCGCACACTAAAAGCAGATGCAACGAGATTGCTGCACAATTGCAGAAAAACTGTAACACGTGGGATCAATGCAAAAAAAAAAAAAGAACGCTAAGAGGAAAAAGTTTGCGCTGGTAAAAATTAAAATTATTATCGTACTTTGATTGAGATGACTCTGTGTGTTGTTTACAGTTTTGGAATAATAAGAAACATGACAAACTAAAAGCAGATAATATAATATTATTGCACAATGACATCTAATGCACTAAGTCATTATTAAACGAAAAACGGACAAAAATTAGGCAACTAACCTAGTGCGAAAAACAAATAGTACTCATAAGACGCCCTCTATTACTTTTATTTTAACATATTTTATTTCGTGAGAATTCTGTTCCAAGAGAAATAATTTTAATGATGAAGGTTTTCGGGCAGCGATCGCTTCAACTATTTTTCAGAATTTTTTGTCAAATACTTTGTAGAATGACATTATTTTTGTGCTTTTTTTTAAACTAATGTGCTGCCTGTTATTGTATGGAAATAGAAATCTAGGTTTGGATAAAAAAGAAAGTTAAAGACAGAATGTTTTCTGGAAAGTTGTCCCTGCAAAAAACATCGGCCTTGCATCGGCTTTTAGATGTTTTTCTAGGCCGATGGGCCGATGTTTTTCTGAAGTCAACATCGGCCGCCGATGCCGATGGCAACTTTGTTGAAACATCGGCGCCGATGCATCGGTCGAGCCTTATATATTTCGTTACCAATTTTATCATTTATTGTAATTTAACCACAAATATCTACTGTGTGAAACTCTGGACCGGTAAGTACAGTTTGTTGCACGGCATTTGTAACAAAAATCACGGAATTCGTTGGAAAACCCGTGTGTGCACAGTAGTTTTAGAAAGTAAATTTTTGCGGTTTCATTTCACAGACGATTAAGCTCACACAACCCAGGCTTTTGTAAGTGCTTCAAAACCAATACATCTACGAAAAAAAAAAGTGATAAAAAACTTTTAAATTCAATTTACTACGAGATTTCCCCTTCTTTCTTTCTTTTTTTTTTTAAATTATTTTTATTTTGAATTACTGCACAGACGAGACGCAAAAGTTATAAACCTGCAAAAAATTGTCCTCATCGTGTCGCGTAACTTACAAAGTTCCCTCCTCTCTTTTGGAAAGCTTCCAATTTCAGTGTTTTTGCACACATGTATGTATATAAGCGCACCATACTCGCACTCTCCACTTTCTACAACTTCCGTCTGACCTTTCTTCGAAAGATAAGTTGAAGCTCAGGTCATGCTCTCGGCAAATTATTTATTTGGTATTCGCTTCATTCATATTATCAAACTCGTTGATAATAAAAAATCTACATACAGTTCGTAAAATGTATGTTGAATTAAATTTAGCCTAAAATAACATTTAAAAAAATATCCAAACATTTAAAGCCGTATATAATTTTAGGGATTGGTAAGTTTTACCATCCCTGTGACCAGGCCCGTCATTTCAAAATTTTTCAGAGGGTACTAAGGGGCAAAGGGTATATATATTCAATGCATATAGGAAAAAAAACAAAAAATGCAGAAAAATATATACAAATATATTGTATTTCTAAAAGTCGGGGAGGGGGGATGGGGGAATTGATCCTCCATTCTGATCACCCAAATGACGAGCCTGCCTGTGATTTAGTTTTTAGAAGTGCTAGATACGGATCGTAAAACAGGACAATTACTGCTGCGCTAAGTACAGAAGTTGTATCTTTACTTTTTAGCGAAGTTGAGTTATTGCTACCAGGTGGTTTTTAGTCACTTATTTTACATAAAAACAATGTTGTGTGGACGTATATAAACTAAAAATATTTTTAAAAACTTTCTGAAAAAGTGGAATCAAATGCATAGATGTATAAAATTTTGGTCGCATTTATCTCCTTTTGAGATTAAGTGCAGATACCACAGTTGTTCTTAGAATGCCAGAAAGTTGAAACGCCTTAACTGAAAAAGAATAGGTTATGACAAACCATAATTTGAGATTACACATCAGGAAATTTATTCTTGAGCCATAAAAGAGGGTTTTGATAATGAATGTAGTTCCAGTCTACAGAAAGATTCGAGTCGTAGCGAGAAATATTCCTTCAAGAAATAATGGACACCATTAAAGTTTTAATCGTGAATGTGCCAAGGAATTTTATCCACAATTTGGAATAAGACTATGAGTTGCTGACCACATGTATGTGTCGAGCTGTAGACAATCATAGGCGGATGATTGTCTTGTCAGTCATACATCTATTTACCAAAGTGGCAGAGCTAATAAGTTGTGGTTTTTTGTTTTAGTACCTATGCCATCGTCAATGCCCTATGAACTGGACCCCACAAGTTATTTTTTCCGCCATTGCGATGGAAAATTATTAAAAATGTAAGCAGCACTCTATAGTAACAGTAACTAGGATAGAATGCTGGCAGAAATGCGGATCTTGGTGACTTACTGGGATTAATAAAATAATGATACTCTATTTGCATAGGTATATGTTTATGTGCGACGGGAGAGGGGATCCTTGATCCTAAGGTGGGTGATGCTAAGAGAGGGATGTCTAAGGAGTTCGTAATAACAATAAATAAATGAATAAAATAAAAGGAAGACATATGTTAAAGTTAAAACATTACGATTTTCGTCACAAAAAGAGTTTACGCACTCTTAACAGCTTCAAATCGACAGTTCGAGTCATTCTCACTATTCAACTATAAGCTGGCATGAAGAAAGATCTTAGAATATGAGCTAGTTCAAGTAAAAAAGTAATATTTGGGACTTTAGGCAGACTTATGTTGTCTAAAGCAATAGAAAAAGAATGATTTGGCATACAGTCTAAATGAAACTCTTTTTGCAGAAAAGATATTGCATGACAAAATAACAAATACAAATGCAAGAGCCTTATACCAATGAACAAATAACCAAAAAAAAGTAAGCGTAGTTTGCAGCTCCTACAATTTTCAATGTATATATAATAAAGTTAATATATTTGTTAATCAAGTCGAAGAATATTTATAAAAGCAAAACTTTCCATCCCATTCTTTTTTATTTAGAACTCTTTCGGTGCGTTATAGTCTTCTTCATGGCGTAGGGTATGGATATAACTCGAGGCTACAACTGTTGGAGCGTTGATATACGAGCAGAGCCGTTCTTTGGGAATAGACAGATATGGTTCCTCATAACTTTCAAACTTGTAGCCATTTGGATTTCGTCCAAAACTGTGCCGTACTCCTTGTTGCGAGGAGTATTTGTGAGCTAGTCGTTTTTCAACGCAGTATTGTCTAAGAAGGCAAGATGAATCGCTTCCGAGGAAGATGAGAAATGCATAAGCAAGAATAATAGGAAATGATTTTGCTCTTATAAAATTACAGTGACTTCTGCTTGAAGCAACCTGTGGAAAATAGGTCGTTCACGGAAGAGGTCCCCTAATAAAAGTCCCATAAAATAAGGGTTAAAATTATGAATAAAAAATTAATAACATCAAGAACACCAAGAATTTTAAATGAGGAAAATACTGATGTCATCGTTTTTTATCTCTCTCGCTTTACTTTGGATTTTAATGATAGATTGCTAGAGTAAAATATATTTAAATCACAATCTACGGAACTGTACAAAAAAATTAAAGAACTAAAAAGGTAAACCCACAAACAAAAAAGTAAGTATAGAATAAACATCTTGCGCCTGCCTGGTTGATTTGTACGGTGTTTTTTATGTGTGCAAATGTGATGCAAACCCTTTTTGAGGAAGGTCAGAAAAATATATTTTCAAAAAGAAATTACAGAAATTTAAATTTGGTTGTTGAGGTTTCTTTACTTATATGGATTATTTACTCAAAATAGTGACAATATACCTCAAAGAGGTTTTAGAACGTGTGTTTTTGTATCGTTGGAATATACTTTGGAACACCGCGAGGATTGGTGTTGTTAATTCAAGTAATGGCCAATTTTTACAATAATTACGTCTTTCTGTAAACAATCTGTGTAATGCGAGAAATAATTCGCGTTTAATTTTTTCTTTTTCACTAGAGTAATGAAATAATTTTATTGTTAAAATAAATAAAACAAGTCATTTAAATGGTGTACCACAAATCGTTTTTAAGTGTTTTAATATATATATATATATATGCGACTCTTATAATAACGAAATTGCTCGCAGCTGTTAAAAAGTAAACATTTATGTGAGTGTCATTTCTCAGTTTAAAAAATATTTTTTTCGCTTCAAATCCAAGTAGTGACTGAATTATTAACATTTTGGAAGTTTTCTTATTCTATGATCTTATAGAAATCAACCGAGGAAGTTTTCTCCTCCTCTTTAACATACGTTTTTACTATTATTAAGCTACAATATTTCTTTTACCTTTAAACTATTTTTATGAAAATATTTCAATAATTTATTTCACTTGCTCTTTAACAAACATTAATTGAACAATCTTGAAACTCACGATTATTGGTAATTGTTTTTGAAAAGAAAAATTATCAATGTATTTCAACTTTTATTTATGCACCGTCGACGAATTGCACTTCTGACCAAATGGTATTGATTTAGCCAAAACTCTACCATTTTGGCGAACAATGGTACATTTTGGCCAAATTATGAGTTTTATGCCAAATGGTACGGTTTTGGCCAACCTATTTTTGATTTATCAAAACGTCAGCACACGTTTTGATAAATAAAAAATAGGTTTGTAAAGACTGATTGCACCTTTCTGTATAAAGCTTGCTGCGGTTGCAACAAAGTAACATCAAGAGTTATAACAAAGAGTTGAGAAAAAAAATACTCATTTATATGCAAATAACTGATAATGATAAAATAATTAAGAAGAAATTAGCAGTTAAGATGGAGATCAAAACAGAATACTTGTAAATGCGAGTATTCAGTTGGGTTACGATGCATAAGCATAACAAGTTTATTTTCATTTACTTCTGCCAGAAAAAGTAAAAATCTTTTCTAGCTGAAATAATAGTCTCATTGAAATAAAATGAAAAATCTTGAAAGAAGTTCTGCTTTCCTACCTAGTTTCTTTTATTTCAATAAAAAGGAGACAAGGAGACATTTAGTTGCTTTACGCATCAGTGCTTGAACTACTTACTGTACAGAAACTCCAATTTAACTAATTTCTGTAAATATATCGTGGATAAATAAAGACAGCAATCAAATATCAACACCAGTATTGCAAAAGGGCATCCTCATTACAGAATTCGATTATGATACCGACATGTCTCGGGAATATCCTGATTGCGAAATGAATTTCCCTGCGTTTTCCTTTCATTGTAAACTTTTTGAAAAGTTTGGGCTAAGTGCTTTCAAATGCACATCCATTTTCGAGGTTTTTTAACCGTTTATTTTACTGCTCAGTGTTGCATTTCGTAAACCTAAAACTGGAACCGCCACAAAAAAACCTCGATGTTCTTTTTAATCTATTTGCAAATCAAATAACTGATCACTGATCGTAATCAAATATTGTGCCCATCACTTAAAATGTGCATTTTTATTACAGAATTAGGTCACGATCCTAAAGTCTATTGACATGCATTCATAACATCCTGAACGGGAAAAGGATTTTACCTGCAAAACCCTTTTGGAAAGTCCCGTCTTCTGTGCCAACTGTTTGAGATCTTTGGCGTCTGGTTTTTCTGACTTGATGGCAAAATAGGAAAACTGCATGGTCCTTTTAGGCTGGATATTGCTTTAAAGAATGTGCGCATGCGCTTCATACTCTAAAAATCCGCCCCTGGAAAGGGTGGAGAGGACTTATGAACGTCGACATTCGCTCATTCATAACATCCTGAACGGGAAAAGGATTTTACCTGCAAAACCCTTTTGGAAAGTCCCGTCTTCTGTGCCAACTGTTTGAGATCTTTGGCGTCTGGATTCTGATTGATGGCAAAGTAGGACTTCATGGTCCTTAGCTGATGATGCTTGAAAGATGTGCGCATGCGCTTCGTCCTCTGTCCGCCGCTGGACAAGGGTGGAGAGGACTGAGACGTCGAATTCGGGCCTCCATCTAGATGTGAGAGGTGTAGATTGCAGGTGGACGGATCGATGGGGGATAAGCCTGGAAAAATCAAGAGCACATTTATATCAACGCCATTGGAGGACACCAAATGTATTTTTTAGAAGTTTACGTTCAGTCAATCACTGATGTCTATCACGCGTCAAATACCCGGAAATTGAGAAGTGAAACACAAAAATTCTACGTGTCCTACGGAATGCGTAAACAGGATCCTCTCGTAATGATAAACAAACAATATAATTTCAGAACTCAAACAAACAAATAATATAACATTCAACTTAGTTATGAAATTCATTTCTTGTTTAAAATATTTTTGGGATCCCCCCCTTTTTTTAATAATAATGACCCAAGAATGCCCGTGTCCATGAAATCCAGGTTTAATAACACTCAGAGAGGAAAGTCCTCAAAATAAATGTAATTATTAAAAAGGAATTTGTCCTTATTGGAAAACAATGCATCGTTTTTCTTTAATAATTTTTATTACTTAAAAATTATGTTATTAAAAACCACTAATTCATGTCACTTCCTAAGAGAAATAAATAAATAAATAAAGGATAAAAGTAACTGTCGTAACAAATACGGCGCGCCTTGCGTCAAAAGTGGCTGTTTCTGGAAAAAAAACCTGTCTTTACTTGCACAACTAAAAGTGCAGTGATTAATTTAATTAATTATTATAGCCCTTTTAAATGTATTTTAATAATTCAGTCAGTATTTAAATTTTTATGATTGTAAGATTTAAATAAGTTCATAAAGATTACAATAAACATGAACTTTTATGAAAGGTTTTAAGATTTGTGGCATTGCAAAAAGCAACTAATAATTATCGGGCAGATATTCTTCCCCTTGATAAGGAGAGAAAGAAAACGCGTTGCTCATGTCAATGATCTAACAATAAATAAAGTGCACCTTGAATCGGTTTTAACTAATGACATTCTATATTGCCATGCTGAAAAATGAGTTTTGATTTCAAACATTTAAAAAAAGTGTGGTACATAATACTTGAGAAAAATCATGACAGTTTGAAGCCCTCATCAGTCAGATTACTTTAGCCTCCAATGAAATCATCAGAAAACATTTTTCTCAAGATAATACTGAAAGAGCTTAATATCATTTCAGCCTGAAAAAGCCTTCTATTGCTGTAGGAAATATTGCCCAAGGGCACATTACCGAAATCTAATTAAAAATTTTCAACCCGAGAAAAAACTTCCTTTTGAAAAGCGACAAAACTTTTGTGACAGTTTCTTAAAATTAACTGTCAACGAAATGCGAGGTGATTCCGATGGATGTTGCTAAAAACATTTCTTATACAGTTTAATTAACGATGTCAAAAGTAAAGACGGGACAGAAAAAGGAAGAGCTTTGTTAACTTTAGGCGAAAACTGCTAATTGAATTGTGATCCTAATCCGTCACTTCCGCGCGTGACTTCAGGATAGAATTTTTTAATTAAAAGTTTCACGATACCGTTTTTTTTTTTTAAACTAAAAAAGAAGCCTTTTAAGCTCTAATACCATAAAATTCATATATTCTCATTTTGATTTTAATTAAAAGAAGAAAGATTGACTGCTATCTTTAACTTGAAATTTGCAAATTTTGCATGATGTTAAAAAGTGTTCACCATAAACGTTTAGCTAGTGCAATGTTAAATGATAGTATGCGGTTTTTCATGTCAAGTTCATTCGATTTAATCATAGGTTTAAGTAATATTTATTTTGTTAACATTAAGTGATCGACAAATTAATCTGGGTTCGTTTGAAACTTTATTCCTTAGCATAACTTCCTAATACGATATTTTAAAATACATTTTAATACTTAAAACTTAATCCAATTAACGAACTTTATTGTACACTTTAGAAATAGGGAACTATTTCTGTAGGTCGTCTAATAAAGGAATGGTCCAATATTTTTAGTTCCGTTGATGAATAAAACAACTGTTCTAGTGAAACTCCGACCGTTTTGAGGAGTAGTCAGGGCATAAAGGGCAGGAAACTGATTTTATTCCATTTGTGGAAAACTAACAGTAGCAGCCCTTCAGCAAATGACGAAAAGTGAATAAAATTTGATATCCTAATAATTGCAGTTATGTTAATTCAGCGTAATATTAACTATTTGGTGCCGAATGCACATTTTTTACGATTGACATCAGCATCATGTATTTTTAAACAATCTTCTATTCTTCCAACGTTTTCTACCCACCCTTATTTAATTGTTTTATACCATTTGATTACTTTTATAGACTTATGTATGTTTGTTCGAAATCATTTTAAAGCGTTCCATCTATATATATATTTTACTTAACGTGGACCAGTTACGATTAAATTTTGCGGAACGATACGATACAATCATCATGCAAACATCATAACTTCATGCAAAAACCAAACTATGGCGAAACGATATTTAAAAATTAATTTAATGCTTAGCAAAGTAACGTAATACAAATACAAATACAAAAGTGACGACCAGCAACAGGCTCAGGGACCAATATTTGTATTTATTATCGTAACCTAACGGGACTTTAACAAATTTATTTCTATTTCTTAAAAAGTATTTCCATTCATAAATCAAATTTTAATTTCCGATTGTTTGGAGTGTCAATACCTTAGTTTGTTTATATCTAGCATCTTGCGACCTTTTCTTAAGCCTCTCGAATTATAAAGCGTTTTATACAATTTTAAAATGGTTAATTTACGATCCGCAGATGTTCTACGGGAGATTAGCTAGTTTTAATTTATTACTATTATCACTGTTATTACTGAGTATCAATATAGTTACTGGTTGCTAAAGTTTTTAAAGTTAATATTTAGAAACATACTTATGATGGAAAACTCTCTTTTTTCGCTCGTATATAACAATCTACAAGAACAGACTTCGCTCTGCTGTTTTGTACTTATATTAAACAAAGAAATACCATAAAATTACGTAAATACACTTTGTCATTCAAATTTCAGCAGTGAATTACTACGGAAATCAATTCTGCTTATATTTTTTAATTTATAAGGCTAAAACCTGCTCAAATTGAAAATGTTCTTTTTTCACAAATAAAATTGCGGTCTCTCCCCCTTATTTGTGATGCGTATTACTACTTTAAAGTTTCTTGGCGTTGCCCTCTTCTCCCTTTTTGTTTTTATTTACTTATTGTTATACTTTATACACAAAACACCTAGGTATAAAATATTGCGACTGGATTTTAAAAAGAACTTGGGTTTAAGCTTTTTGATGTTTTTTTTTAAAAATTTAATTGCAAGTATTAGTCGGACCTCAATTTAACAAACCTCTATTTTGCAAATTTTCTCCCTTTTACGAGTATTTCGTTAGGAAATAGGAATAGTTAAGTTTTTTTTCATATAAAATAATCTACAAACAACGAAGTGCACTTTCTATTTAAAGAAGAATTTCCTTGCACTGCTAAAATGCCCAAGCAGAAATTTTTAAGGCATTACAAAGATGCGAAACAAGTTACAGAAAAAAATCAATTTTTCAAATAAAGGGCACAGACGAAACTTATAAGACTTCTTCAAAAATTAAAATGAAGGAAGTACAAGTATTCTCTATACATATATGACAGTTTTACATGCTGTTTGTATTTTAAAATAAGTATAAAAATTCACTTTTAAAAATATTGAATATTTTCAATTCTAGATTATAATGCTTTTGTCTTATTCCTAATTACTTTTTTCCAATTGAATAATTACAGAAAATTTATTTGATTTAATTTTTAAAAAGTAATTTAATTTTGTTCACACCATATATAGTGCTTTTATGATTTATATAGCTTAAAGTAATATAAAATGCAACTCTTTGTTTAACAAATTTCTCTATTTAACGAACTTCTTTGCTGGATTTTGCGATTTCGTTAAAAAGAGGTGCTGCGTAATCAAACTAATAATAATTGATATATATATATATATATATATATATATAACCTTCACCTTTTTTTTGAAAAAAGGTATTTATTACGAGCATAATATTGTAGAAAATCAGCTCTTTCTGTCTCTTAGAGTTACTTAACTTAAAATTGAACAGGAACTATAAGAGCCTACTTTCAAGTACATACCCCCAACTTCAAATTTATAATCTAGCTATCTTTCACTCTCTCTCTATCTTTCTCATTTAGATTAAGTTCTTAATTACTTCAAATGTACCTTTTTCGACGGTTATCACATATTCACTCATTCATTCAAAAATATCCTTAAAAATCCCGATCAAAAAATTTCATAGTAAAATAAGCTTGTTCAGTTCTGGTGGAACGTCGTATCTGTGCATGTTCTACGTCATAACATCTTTCCAACAAAGTTTGTTAAAGCAAATAAATCTGTATTTAATTTCAGCAAATCAATCTTTATTTTTCTATCTTTATTTAATTACTTCAGTTATTTTTAACCTTTCCTTACTTTTAACGGTATTTTTACGATACATTAAGCCTTCTTTTATGCTTTTTTATTATTAATTTTTTTACTCTTACGGGGAAGTGGATTAAAAACAGAGAGGCTGAGTGAGAAAAAGGTTTACGAGGCATTTTTAAACAATTTTATAAGAGATGATGATATATTTGCAACTTACAACTAAATGAAATAAAACTGTCATTTTCTTTATTTATTAAATTTTTGAAAATGTACAACCAAAATCGTTGTTTATATTGTTTTTCCAAGTAGCATATCTTTCAATAAACGAATATACATTCGTATGCGAAGTGCCAAATTTTTCGTATGAAATATGTTTTCAGAAATAAAATGCATTTAAGTAATGAACCCTTCAGAATTTTCAATAGGCTAAAAATAATTTTAATGAAATTTAAAATGAGCGTGAGTGGTAGGATTCCTCAACGAGAATTATAGAACAGCTTATTATTTAAACTGAATTGTTTCGTTTGAATATCTAAGCTATTTGCTCCATTTATTTGATCTATGAATATATTTTAACTAGCTCTTGCTGAAGTAGTTGATTTAAGTTAGTTGTTACGCTGTAAAATTCAGGTTGTACGTGAATGTAAGCAACCTATTTTTTTTTAATCATTAAATGAAATCAAAAATTTACAAAAATAGCATAATTTCACCAAGCATTCGAATAAACATTTGAAATAGAACTCAGTGTTTCTAAATCACAATGCTAAAACTGTATTTATTGATATTTAAATTATTTCCTTAAATTTTTTCATTGTTTAAATTATTGCGAAACTTAACCTTACACCAAGTTGCTACAAATTATAATAGAATTTTCCATTACTATTAACATACATATTTTCAAATAAAGCGACTTTTTTGTACTTCGAAACAAGTCCTACTTACAGTGTATTCGGAAAAGCCAGTCCAATTGAAAGTTGCACTAAATTAGTAACAAATTATGCAAAATGGAAGCTTCGAAACAGACAAATTATCTGGTCTGGTAAATCTAATATTAAGGGTAAATATATTTATGTTTAAAAGTGTTAAACTGACTGATTTTTATAAGTATGTTTCTTTTTTTAAATGCAATTTTAGTATATTTACGATGCAGAGAATGCATATCAAAAATATTTTTTGCTTTGGTTGTTTGAAATTTACATTTATTTAGGTAATTTTAATTATTTTTCTTCTCTTTTCAAGAATTATAACCAATTTAAGTAAACATATGGGAAAAATTGGAAATTGATGGAGCAAAGATCAACTTATTTTTAAACAGTTTTGTCTTTTATTTTGAGCCTTCTATTTAATTTGGATGAGGAATCAATTACTTTTGTTGTTCTAGATCAGTGATGGCGAACCTATGACCTGTGGGTTAGACACTGACCCACGCAAGATTGTTAACTGACCCACGATTTCTAGGCACCCGTTTGTTTGTTTACGCAGGTTTAGTTAGATATTCTAATTTGTGTGAATACTTTACATTCTATTTGTGTTTTTTCAAGTACTGCATTGACACAAAAGCAATTTAAATGCTGTCTATAATATTCAGTTTGCTCATTACAGTTCTAAAGTTACGCAAATGACGGCAAATGCGTTTGTAGTATTTGAAAAAAAGCAAAACGTGTTTACAAAATATCAAAAGAAGTGTATAATTTTTCTCACATTTTGTTTGTTGAAAAAAAATCGGCAAACCAAAGCAAACAACCAACAACCATTTTTAAAGCACTTTCTTCAAAAATTTTTAAACTTAACATTGATGCAAATGGGTAATAGTGATCCACGATCTAGTAAGTAATTCTGATCTTGTGGTAAAATATTTGCTCTGGATGAACTTTTAAGGCGAGGGTGCACGTTAGTTTAAAAAAAAAATCGGTTCGGAGATTGATTTTTTTTTCAAAGCACATTTTTACTGCAGTGAACCTGTTTTTTATTGTGACAAAAAAATGATTTATGCATAATTTGGGCTAATTTTAACAGTTCAAGATTACTGAGCTATTTTAATGGTTTTAAAGTGGGCGTGAATCGAGCACGAATGCTCGATTCGAATTTGTTATTTTTCTCAAAAATGATTTCTCTGCTTATTGAAATTTCGAAACGTTCCTTGCGTCCAAATTTTTCTTCGATAAGACTAAAAATTAGAAAGTTACTTATTTTTATAAAAAAAATTGTAGATCTACTATATTATGAAGTAGGTTAAAAATAATACTGTTCTGAAAACACGAAAATTAGTGAAGGAAAATTGACGGTAACTAACAGAATATATATATGTGTAATTTACCTACAGAATCTAAAATGAATTCCCAAATTTGTGTATAATATTCCATTTTTTCGTTAAATAACAACTACATCCAAAAAATCAAAAATGAAATTTAATTATAAATTTATTAATTGTTTTTAAACTTTAACCTAAAATTCCAAATTTTTTTAAAAAAAATTCGGTACATTTATTGAGCCATTTGCAACTGCGGAAAATTTCAAATATTACATGAATAGTGACTACATACACTAAGTTTCATTTGAAGGTCCACCGTCTTAAATTGCTATTAACATACATATTTTCAAATTAAGCGATTTACTTTGAAAAACTATGTCAGAAACAAATCAGAATTGATATAATGGGAATGAAAGTAACCACCACAAAAATACTAATCTCAGAACTAATGATAATAATAATAATGATAATACCGTAATTATCGGTATATAGCCCGCATCGTTGTATAGTCCGCAGGAAGAAAAATTCCTTCCAAAAAAATTAAGTTCGGTGTATAACCCGCACCCAGAAAAAAACACGGGATGCACCCCTAGAAAACAATACATTCACCTGTAACGCCCGAGCCCCAATCTGCTTTGCACCATTGTTTCGAAAGCTACGATTTATTTCTGTGCATTTTGTTTTGTAGAAAAAGATATTTCGATATTTTTAAACGGTAATTGTTTTTTTAATAATACCCTCTTTTTTTTTAATTTCGTGTATTGCCCGCATCGTTATATTGCAAGCAGGTAGTAAAAAAAAAAGTTTTTTCGCAGATAACCCGCTGGCTATACACTGATAATTACGGTAATAACAATAATAATAATTACAATGATAATAATAACAATGAGGATATTTATAAACAAATAATTAAATATAGTAATTAAAAATATATAGCGTAGTAGTATTCATTAGACAATTTTTAACAAGTTTGACAGTAAGCCCAAACTTTGAATCTCAAAGTAGTATTGAAAGATGGTCATCGAATTATTTTTAACGTAAGTTTCCCCTACCATTTTCCATTTTTCCCTCGCTAGCACGAAGAAAGAGTCGCAAACATGAAAATTTACTAAAATATAAAATTTTGCATTCTTTTCAGCAAATTTCTCATATACAGACCACAAAGTGGAACCCTAAATTAATGAATTTAAAATAAATTCCTTAATTTTAAATTTTGTACTCGCATTTAAAACATTTTATTTCACCTTTTGCGAATGTTGTATATTTCAACATGAAAGTGGAACCGAACGATATTCATTGATTGATTCACAGTTTTGAACGTATATTTCTCATGCCATTCCACAACTTTTTCGGCCTATCAGAAAAATTATTTTTAAAGATATGTTTTGCGAATACATATGTTTACTGCTCCTTCAATTATTCAAAAATAACAAATAATAAAAAAGTAATTTTAGTTTTAATTTAAACTTTGATGTTTTGCAATTATATTTTCATTTCTTGATATGAACTATTGTTCAACAAATGAATGTGCTGGCAAATTTTGTAGTTTTATTAATCGTTTCTAACGTTTGCAAAAGGGGTTCGCCATTTTCTTTAGGATCATAGTTTGCAAGGAAAAAAAAGGTTATGAACCACTGCCCTAGCAAAACCGGATTACGCATGTTTGAAAACAGATTAAAACTTTACAAACTGAATTTCCACTTCTTCATAACTGAAGCTAATTCCAACGAACTGCAGATTGACGGAAATAACAAACGCGAGTTCCCACTTTCTTCACTTACCCGCTCCGTGTCTGGCGAGGGCATCCATGGCCGCCGCATCCCCGTTCTTCTTCTTCCGGGGCCGCCCTTTCCTGCCAGTGCCGGCTGCTCCGCATCCTCCGCCGAACACTCCCGGATAGCCGCCGGACAGCGCCTCTTCCGGATGCGGGAGGCCCGGCTCGTCGATGAAAGGGTGCGGCTGATCCCTCCCGGACACCGCCTCGTAGTGCGCCCGGCAGTAGACGAGCCCGTCCCGCAGGCCGAAGTGGTCGCCCTGTGCCAGCGGAGATTCGCACCAGGCGCAAGTGAAGCAGTGCAGGTGGAAAACGTGCTCTCGAGCGCGCATCACCAGCTCTCGGGCGAAGATGCCACGTTGACAGCGGGAACAGCGTCGCACAGCGAACAGCCTATGGATGGAAAAATCGAAAAATCACTACTTGTGAGGTAGACAACATTTATGCTTGTAGTAATTAAATGTAAAACTGAAAATACAGGGCATTACATAATAACATATTCATAATAATAACAATTTCCATGCATGATAGAACCATTCAACAGAGAAAACAAAGAATATAGAAGAAAAAAATCTAAAACTTTCCAATAAAAGTTTGAAACATTCATAGTATTATTTCTGCACGTTTTGATTAAAGTTACTCTATTTTGATCTACGTACAACGTGGGAGTGGGGTGGGGTAATGGAGACAGTTGCATCTTTCTGAAAATCAAATATTATGAAAGAGTTTATGAATAAAGAATGTAGGAAAACAGAGGCATTAATAAAATTTTCAAGTGACAATGCGTTTGGACCATGGCGAAAAGATATCCACAGTAAGAAAAGAATAGTTCGAATTCTTTACCAAGGACTTTTGCTTCTCGATCAATTGCCATTCTCATCGCTAAATTACTGCAATTGATTGAGAAACCCTTTCTAGCTACCATTGAGCACACATTTTGAACTTGCAAGTGATGAAAATGAACGTCGAATAAACGCTGTGATAAAATTGATGTTTTTGTCTGTAATTTGTTTTATATTTGAAGCATTCCTTTCTCATCTGGTGGTAAAACTGTAAGCTATCTTGCTATCTTTCCTTTTCCTGCATATTCCTTTTTCCCATGACCCATACAAAATACATACCGAGCTTCAATGATATACGTATTATAACGCGCTCTACAAAGGTCTAAAAAGAGTAACTTTTATTATAAGCACCCTGAAAAGTAACATATGATGAGATACGTAGAAGCAAAAGGGTATATAAGATTTTTAAAAAAGTAAAAATTTTGAGACAACTTATGCAAACGATGAGATAAACACCAAACTTTGTGGCTAGAGATTTTAGCTTTAGAATGGATACTAAATGAAATGACATCTGATTCGAACTTATGCATTCGCTTTACTCAAAACCTTTCTTTTGTCATTTGCATCCTTTGCTTCTCGCTGAGTCGTTTGTAATTGTAATAATTAAATGAAGAATGCAAAATACGTGTACATAGATTGTACCCAAGTGCACCAGTTGGAAGAATTCTAAAGAGGGTCAAGATATTATTTTCGAAATAATTTTAAATTAAGAATAAAACGTTCGTGTAGAATCAAGCAATGAGCAAACCAACGTTATAATATCACAAATTGTGGGAAATTCATTGATCCAAGCGTTACTCCTTTTTCAATCCGGAAACATTTTAAGATTCCGGACTACGAAAACTTAGTAACAGTCACAATGAATTCAAATGTATTTGATTGTGATATCTGATTAATAGCCGGAAACTCGAAATATTTTTGCATTTTAACCCCTTCAATATAGTCATTTTTTAAAGAAAAATGTTTTTCTTTGTTTTTCAAAACATATTGTTTTGTGGCATATATTTAAACTCCAAACTTGGTATGAAAGGCAAATTAACGTTTTTTTTTTGTTCTTTTTAAATTTTTCATGAATAATGATGTTAAACTTTTTGTTTACATTTTATAAGTTTGGAGCACATCCATAAATTTTTGCTTTTTGCGTAATCACAGAGTAAATACAAGGAATAATGTACAGATCTCATGAACAACCATCAAGAAAAACTACCATGCAACAAAAATTTATGCTTTTCAATACTGTTAATTTATTTGTTTGTTTGCTTATTTATTTATTTTTGTTAGGGATTATTTTGCAATCGGTTTGCGAGATCTGTAAAACAAGCTTTATTGTATATAATCTGTGACTGAAAAAAGCAAACATTTAGGAGCATTTGTGTTCTAGCCTTTTAAAATAAAAAAAGAAATATAATTTCTTTCTTTTTCTTTTCCTACCAAGTTTGGAGTTAAATTACATTATTTTTAACTTTTGGTAAAAAAGCCACAAGTTTAGGGGTTAATATTCGAGACTGTTTTCACTTAAATTTGCAGCCAATTAGCTATGCATAATTATTTAGTTTAGATTTAGATAATTATTTATTCTCACCTAATTGTTTTCAAAACAGTTTCTACACTTTTGCATATTTTCTTCCTGTGGAACATGATTCAGAATTTCCACAAGGCATAAAAGATGTTTTAATTCCACCCATTACTTACACCCATGGGTCCACTGTTTAACCCCCAAAAAGAAAAGAACTTAGACATAAATTTTTGTATTAGCTTCTGATTTAGAATGTAAAGGGGAAAACTGATTTAGAAGTATTCCTTCACTAACCTTTAACGTGCAAGAAATGATTTTTAAATGAATATTTTTAAAGCACTAAGATAGTGTAGTAGCCCATAAACTCTTCCTTGTTGGCTATTGCTAGCTGGCGAAAGTTCGGAACTTTTTTTGGATTGAAAAATATGTTCTGCACCCGAATATATATGCATGCACCCGAAACTCGTGTATGCAATAGCTTTGCAACTTTGTTCCTAAATAGCATTGGTTTTATCAGTTATTTTTTCAACACATGAGTAATAATTTTTCATTCCATGATGTGCACTTAATTGCATTGGTGACACTGTACATTATTATAATAATATTCACGCATAAACCTTCCAGCGCTCAGTTGCTGGAATTTAAAAATGCTTTCGACTTTTCTTTTTGCTGCGTTATGATCCTATTTCTCTATTCCGGTTTTATCCTGTGGTTGCTGTTTTGTATAATGTATAAGTGACATTATGCACGCTTCATGATGGTTTAATAAGTAGTACTGACTTGGAAAACAGCAAACTTTGAGCCAATACATACCCACACACAGATTTGGACGTAAGCAACTTGATTTTCTTTAAGTTTGTAAGTTAGTAAGTTAACCTATACTGTAGAAACAAATAGATTTGACAAAAAGTTTAAACGTCACTTGGGCGATATTTAAAAGGGTTGTAAAAAGTAAACGCAAAAAATGCATTTGAAAGTACAAAGGATACATATATACGATATTATATATAATTTTACACGAGTTCACTGCTGTAAACATCATCAGTTTCGAACTTATAGGGAGTCTTTAATAATAAATTGGTCAGAAAACTGTTGAAATTGACTCGTAATGTTGAAAAATGATTTCCTTTACATCGGATTGTATCTAACTACTTTGTTTTATTTAGCGTTACGATTTTTCACGTGACGCATAAATTAATATGTACTAGAATAGGAAATGAAGAGCAAAGAAATATAAAGCGATTGCACACATCTAAGCAATATCCGAGCCTTTAATCTGAGATCGAAATCGGAAATCAAGACTTGCAGTTTATTGACCATGTAACTTCAATGACGATATAATTTCAAGAAAATCAGTTTTACGTATTTTGTGCTATTAATTATACATTTCCGAAAGCAACAAAAATTCTAATAAACGTATAAAAAATAATTTTTCTTAAGTTTTTAAGTTAAATTATGCATAAAAAGCAAAATTGGGGACGGTCCACCTCGAGTGACACTCATACAAAATGCGGATCATCATGCGGATGTTGGAGCGGGGGGGGGGGGGGGGGGGATGACATCCCAAAATAAGATAAAGAGTTTTTGAAAACTACATACTTAAATTATACAAATTTATTGATGTTGTTTCAACGTAAAGCAACAAATAATCAACGTATAACTGTAGTTAACTCAAAGTTAGATCAAATAAACAAAAGGGAATTTCTTAAGTGTTTTGTTGGTGGTGGTCGGGGGTGGGGGATAACACCACAAAGAACCGCCGCGGGCATCAATCATGCTAGGAACGCTACTGTGAGAATATATATGGCTAGATTGTTAGAATATTAACTGAAAAGGTTTAAATGCATGGTCAGTTATATCAGTTCTCAGGGGTGTCTTATCCCTGATTCGCGCAGGTTATATCTAAAAAACTACACGACTGAATTAACTTAACCAGCAATTTTATCTTCAGTATTAAATTATCTTCTAATTGAACTAAACAAGTTTGTCAAAAGGTTTATTTGAATTATTGTTATTGCACCTAAAAGTTTATTTACTAATTTATTCATTTTTTAATTTTTATTTTTACTTTCGCTTATATTTATTTATGTATTTATTTATTATTATTACTGTTATATTTTTTACTTTTATTTTTATATTTTTGTAAAACACGTTTTAAAAAACGCCAAAATTTTTAATTTCTCATCCTTTTTTTGGCCTTTTTTTTGTTTACACAGAGGAAAAATGCATTATAATTTAATCCTTTTGTGATTTGTTGTTTCAGTCAGAAATTACGAAATGGATCTTTCCCGTCAAGTGAAGATTACAGTGGCAAGACGACCATGAACTGGACTTAGAAATATTTTATAATATTTTTTTTACTTATTTATTTATTTATTCATTTCTCTTTTTTTTGTATTCGTTAAATATATATAATACCATTGCTTAAAGTTCAATAACTTCTATTTTTTTTCTTTCCTTCCTAAAAAACCTGAAAGAAATTTCCGTCTGGCATTAGTATGATGACGTTCGTTTTTAGTATTGGGTTGATGCATAAGTTCCCGCGTTTTTTTTTTTTTTTTTTTTTTTTTAATTTATAAAATTTGCGTTGAAAATCATCATCGAAAAACTCGTTGAACGTTGGGAGGAAGTCGTAAACAACAATGGAGAATACAGTATTGATTAAATTGTTGTTATTTCATGTCAAAAAATAAAGTTATTTAAAAAAACGCAAAATATTGGAACTGATGCATCAACCCAATAGTTTCAGCTTTTACTTAGCGAAAAGAGTACACAAAGTGAAAGACGTAAAAACAAAAGTTTTTAGAAAGAAATTAAGTATGTATCAGTAGATTTTCTGTAATGTACAAAAATTACAAACGAGTTCAGCACTTTATTTCGAAAGATTAAAGCCCCGATTGAAAGTGTTTAATGCCTCCGACGCGAATGGCCAGCTGGCAATTAGATATTAAATCGGGGTAACGAGTCTTTCGTCTCCAGTTAATCACCACTGAATTCTCTTTAATGAGCTGGCAACAGCGGGAACATCCCTTAAAAATCACCTGCACTACAAAGTCACAAACAAAACTTCCCTCGACAAGATGGCGGGGAAAATTTTTGAATCCCACGTTCTGTCTTGCCGAAGTGAGGCGTAAATTAATTAAGAAAGGAAGGAGAGGGGAAATCTAAAGCTCGTAACTCTCTATGACGACTCTTTGCGGAACTTGGATTTTGGAAGATAATAGGGACCGATCATGGAATTTCTAGAAGACATCGGTTCTCTTCGAAGAAAGAGAAGCCATTCTCTTCGTGCGGGAAGGATGGCGGCCTCGAAGATCCCATTAACGTTACCATTCCTCCTCCGTATTTTCTCAAGAAGAGTTGAAAAATTTCCCACGGCAATTGGTGAATTAATTTGAAGAAGCTAAGTGGTTCACCATAATGTTTAACGTTGTATGGTTAATCCAACCTTCTGGAAGATTACTTTCCTCCGCTAAACGAATAAACTATTTTGCTTTTGAGTTTTAATGTGGTATAATGCGTTTCAGCAGTTTTAACGACCCGTATGAGTTCCCAAAAACTCGGGATGATTATCCACTTTAAATAATTTCAAGAAAACGAGCGTTTTCAGTTTTGAAGCATGTAATAAATTTTGCCTTTGACTACGGATTGTACAAAAAACATTACACTCTAAAAATTAATCCACAAGTAATACTGTAATGTGATCAAAAAGTATATGAACTGCATAATTGTATGTATGCACACAGACACAATGTAGTATTTTGTATTTAGAGCAGTAAAGTTTTAATGTTTCAATAATGAATAAGTAATATTTCATAAATGGTAAGAAAAAAATAATTTTTTTTTAAATTTAAATTTAAGTTTGGTACAGATTAAATTTTGCCTCTGAGGATATTTAAAGCGTCGTACGAATGAGAAAACCGATGCAATTATACACATGTGCAAATTTATTTGATTAAACAACTTAAGAATGTCTACAGTAAAAAATTTCTCTTTTTACAGGAGTGAAGATGGAGATTTACTAGAGAACTTACCAGGAACGAACGTTTTAAGTTTTAAAAAGATTTTTTTTTTTAAAATGAATTTTCACCATACTGCTTTTCAACTTTTTCAAAAACTGCTTATAAGCAAAATGTGTTTTTTTGAACACATTTATATTTACCGCTGTTGGTTAATTTATTCACATCGAATGGCTGCGAGGGACAAGGATATGAAACAGAACTACGTTGCTTTATGTGGCTGAAAATATCGGTCTGGAGCTGGCATGGGGGCTGATTATCTGGAATAAATGAGAGCAGAAAAGATCTCCAATATCTGGTAATGTGCGTATTGTGAACCGAAAAATGCCCTTCAAGGGTTCATTTTCTTTGTTCTTCAAATAGGAGACTCATTGTTAACCATGTAAAATATAACGTTCAGATCCCTTCCCCATTTTGCATTTTTGTAAAATATTGGAATTTTTCCACAAAAGAGGGAAGGGGCAGGGGAAACCAGTGTAGACAGCGTTCATTCTTGCCCATCCTCAACTTCGATCTTGTTGGATCAATGCAGAGGATTCCAAGCTTTTACTTCTGATATTCTTTAAGTGAAACGAAAAATTTTTAGAAGGCAAGTTTTGCTTTCATTAGATTTCGTTATTGAACAGAAAGTAAGGTTTAACAATTGTTTCACACATTCAGAGGTCCCTTTTATTATTTTTCATTTTTTACGACCTCCCAAGTGAAGAGCACATAAAATCGGCGTCGGGTTGTCAACAAAACAACGTTGTTTCTTCCAAAATAGTCTCCTTGTCCAAACTCGTAAAAGCGTGGGGCACGGTTTTCTTTTTCGAACAAGTCGCAGGATTCGAAGCTGCATGCTGCCTCCCGATGACACAGCTGTCCACGTAAGAGGGGGGAGGGGAGGCTGTCGAATGGATGTGACAGGCGTCGCAAGGTGTCCAAACGTCGCTGTCACTGCAGCATCCGAAGACGCATCCACCGGAGTCACGTTCGGCAGGTGTGCTTACAGGCTGCGAGGCCATCCCGCTCCTTTCCTCCTGCGTGCGTGTTTCCTTTCTCGTCTGTTGGACTTATCGAACGAGGGAGAGCAGAAGTGGTCGGTGCTGTGTGTGGGTTTGTTTTCAACCCGGAATTAGTCTTCTTAGTCATTTGTTGGTACAGATGCTGTCGGTAATGAGAAACAAAATCTTTTTCAAACGTGGCCCATATTTTGCAATCCTGCAATTTTGGAAGCTTAGACATGACACTACTTTTTGAAAGCAAAAAAAAATACTAATGTGCGCAAGAGCACACGAATGCTCTGGTTCCACCTTTTGTACATTTTGCTCCTTCAAGAAAAGAAACTTTTTCATACATCAATTTACAGAAAAAATAAAAACAATTAAAAGAAAAGCTCCAAACGTTTTTATGCATCTCTTCTCAACATTCTAGGTACTTGATTATATTTATTTATTAAAAAAAATATCAAATGTATTGTTGCTAACAGGGCATACTTTAAACTAAGAGTTAAAAATATAATAGCAACAAAAAGTTCCCAGAAACCGATTGCAATTTCTCCCAATAATAGAAATATTTGCAAAGAATGCTTAGTAAAAGGTGTAATCACTACATAAGTAGGTGTTTATCCTGTAAAATTTCGATGTTTTCCTGCATCATAAAGATATTTGCTTTTTTTCTTTTTTGCTTTATTTTCAATTCTAGATCTATGTTTCTTGTACGAAAGCTTGCTTTTCCTATTCTTCTGCTTTTTTCGAAGTTTCTTGTGAGCTTATATATTGATTTTCTTACATAAACCTGAAAAATCTGAGACTGTGAAGAAATCCACTAGAAGATCTCAATGATGATGAAAGCATTCTCTTTCAGATCTTGCTATTATATATTGATATTGCATGGTTCTGAAGCTTGTTAAACGTCTGTATTTTTACACATCATTAACTTGTAGATTTCAGGAATAATAAAAATAATATAAACCTTATGACTTGTTAATTCTAACTCTGTATTATTTTAAAAAATACTTTTCCATACATAAATTTTATTTTGGGCTTTAGGATTTCTATTTCCTGAATCACGATGCTTTTGTATCTTATCTTCTAATCTTTTCCGTCGCTCGGATAATCTCTCCAGGAAAACCTACATCAGCGTACATGATCCCATGTACTACAGTGTACCGTGCTGCATCAATTTTTGTGTTGCCAGGTACACTCTTGTCCGTCTGCTTTGAGTGTTGGCAAATCAGACGGACAAATCGGTAAGCATTTTCCACGAACCCTCAAGTACATTGAAAGGTAACTTTTCAAATTATATTGTTGAATTTGAAATTAAACGTATGATAATTAACAAATGTGGATTCTTAATTTTTCGAACTTGAATAGCTGCAATTACTTAAATATTGAAAAATGAAATTGTAGATCATTTATACAGTCGTGAAGTCAACGAATGTCATGATTATAAATCACATTGCGAAATTAATGAGCCATTATGGGGCGACGAACAGGTGAAAGGAGGAACGATGTCAAAAGCACCGACACCTCCGACGGCGAGAGTGAGCCAACCCTATAAATACACCCGATCCTTTAAATGCTCGGAAATCTAGATTCGAGAGTCATCATTTAGATCTGCGGTCTAGTCAGTCGCAACTCGGCGCCGCATTTATTAACTCTTAAGTGACACTCGTTTTTGTGGGGAATGATTCGCAGAAATGTGCAAGTGAACTATTCCGAATCATATCTTTGATACTTGATCTACTTACGATCCTATTCAGAGACCATAAAAAAGCAAAGCTTAATAAAAAGTTACTAGTTATGAAGTTCATTTTAAAACTTATTCTTATTCGAAGCATTTATTCAACATTTATCCTTCTTTTTTTTCTCTTATCACATTTGCTTCTCTTCTTGGCGTTGAAAAAATTCTTCTATACACGGTAAAAAATTCTAATTCTACCTTTCACCGAAAAAAAAAAGCAAAACATAAATTATAGACAAATCTGCTTTATGAAGAAATAAAAATTTTAAATGTGTTGTGACAATTATGGTGCAACATGTAATAATCCCGACATGTACTGCAAAAATGCGAATAAACTCACATTTGCGATATAAAATTCTGAAAGGATGAAAAATCAACTAATATTTTCGATGCATAATGTTATAATGACACTGAAGCAAATATTATTACCTTGATGCAGCTTTGATATTCTGCAAGACAGTTATACCGGACATTGTACAAAAATCCAGTTCAACTTTTTGGCAAAAAAAAGGGAAAAAAAAAAATGGTGAAATTTAGCTGCAATCAACATTTGGTACAAAGCTGAACCATTATAATGATGTAGTTTTAGCGAGTTTCACCATGAATGTGAAACTAGGGATCATTATAATGTTTCAAGTTTAGTGCCAAATGTTATTATACCTTTTACCATAAAAATTTTGTTCCTTAAAATTTAAGAAAACATAATCTAATAAGTAAGTTCTTTTTGTTCTTCATTTATTACAATGATCCGAAGTTGCGAACGAGACAGGTCATACTTGTTAAAGATTAGAAATATACAGAAGCGATAAAAATTTATGTATTCAAAATTTTCAACATTTTTACATTTTTACTGTACCCATAAAAGCAAAATTTTGCTTTTATGACTTTACATTGTGCAAATATTTTAAAAGCTCCCCTTATAAGTTATCAGTTCTTAGAAACAGTAGTAGGCATAAGATTTCAACAATTTCCTTGTCCTTCAAATAATAAAAGAGACAAAAAGAAAAATAATTATTGACGATCGGAGAATGAAAGAGAGAACATGTGATAGTCTACGTTAGCTTAAATATATTACTCGCAACGTCAATAAGAAATAAAAAATGAAAAAATACGCTCTAAAACCTGGAAAAAAAGGAAACTATGTTCCCTCATGAATGAAAATAGGGTTTTGATTCATTTTTACTTGTATTCAATGAAACTGAAGCGTAAATGTAAGTTTGCAACACATAATTACAATTTTTTGGTGCGTCGGGCAATTAATTTCAGGATTAATAACCAATTTTCCCAACAACTTTCGGCAAATGCCTTTACCGGTATTTTTTATCGTTTCAACGTTGTTAAACATACCTACTGCTGACAAACTGAAAGAAAAAGAGCTATAACTTTAAGTATTTCTTGAAATCGAAGGGAAGAAATAATAATTCGAGAAATCTATTAAAAAAAACCTAATGAAAATTATTTCGACAAAAATGAATAACGCTGATAAAACGAATGCGTACTAATTGAAGGTGCATGATACAAAAATGAACACAGAATAAGCACTTTGCTCTATTTAAAATGTCTACCCAAAACAGTTCGATAGGCATTACTTTTTTTTGGGTATAGAATTATTTCAAAATTTCTCATTTTCTGAAACGTCATAACTCAAAAAATTATGATGTTTGAGTTAGTACTACCGGTTAATTACAATCATTGGAATAGTTATTCCTATAGTATTAAATCAAAAAACATATTTTTTGAGTTATTATTTCGCTGCAGCAAATGAGCAACATGCCAAATGGTTTTAAATGATGGTGTGGTCATGTATAGTGGATCGATTTAAAAAATGCGGTCACTACGTTCTTATGCATCACGTTCTAAGCTAAAGGTTCATTTTTAGGCTGCCTTAGCACAAATTAGGTAACAGTTCTGTAGAACATAAAATATGCAACTGATGAAGATCAAAGGCGAATTTTAGTGAGTATTATGTGAAGTGGCTCATTTTGAGATAGAAAGTGATGCAACTCCGCTCAAAATGAAAGAGTCGGTTTGCACTCTTATGCATAAGGCTAAATTTTCGGAAGAGAGACTGGTGGGAAAACTAATTTGTTAGTACGTAAGAAGATTCTTGACAGCCAAGAAAATTGCATTTCAATGTATAGTAGTAGAAGTGTTTGCTAAAAGGGCATCACTAAATAAAAACAGCAGAAAGCAGAAGTAAGAAACTACAGTGAGAAATGTTCGCTATGAAAAGACACTTAAAATAAATCATGAGTTCTGCTTCTGTTTTTGTCAGAATTTAGATTAAAATTTTCTTTAATCTATTATTGTTATTAGCTGTTGCCCACGACTTCGTTCGAATGGAAATTTTGATGTGTATGTGTGAGAACTGACGGCCTGATCCAAATGTGGGAGAATATGATAAAAGACGTCCTTTTGGGCGCTGCACATATGGGCCGAAGTCCTAAATGAAATTAAACGGTGTTGAGGCGTTGAAGGCTTAAAAACGGCAAAACTATGGCCCCTTTTTTTTTCAAAGTGAGCGATCAAACGTTCCACCGTGGCTGCTGATTTCTGGGCGGTAAACAACTTTTCAATTCTGGACTGGAAAGCATTGCATTAGGACGCAACTACACACAGCGCTCGTTTTCAAAGAATAAATAACAATTTTTATTTTTGTGAATTAATTTAAAAATAATCTATTAAAAAGGTTTAAATTGAGGTTTCTTTGTATTAAAATGATGCGTTACCGTAAAAGGAACGGTGTGGCTCTATAATTATAGATGAAATTGAAAGGAAAGCAGTATAGCATTGATAGCCTAAGTGGTAGAGCACTCGGCGAGAAACTGAAGTGACTTGAGTTTGAATTCCAGGCCGGACTAATTAGGTTTTTACTCAATTAAAGCTAAAACTCTATTTAACGAGCTGTAGCGAAACTCCTTTTAAATGCACGGTTCCTGTAGGATACAATTGTTAAGCTATCATATACGAACCGTGCATTTTCCCGGGATAAAAAGTCGCCAATATCATTCTCTGACCCCTAAACTACCACTATGCAAAAAGTCATGTCGCTCCCTTGCTCTATGAAAAAATAAAAACAATTCTATCCCACAGGAACCGTAAATTTTCCGGAAAAAAAAGTAGCTTATGCGCTATTCGAGACTATAACCTACCTGTTAGCCAAATTTCATTCATACCCGTTCAGTCGTTTTGGCGTGGTAGAGTAACAAACATGTAACCAAACTTTCGCATTTATAAGATTATTATTCAACATTTCTTTCTAACATTTTTTTTCTTCTTTCTTTCGTTTTTTCTAACTTTTAAAGGATAAATTCGTCATTAGCACTTTACATATCCAACATTTCGGTAGTTCAACTTCAAGCTACATAAATGCACATCACATGCAAAATGAAAGAGGCCACTTTTCCCAACTTCTGTCCCAATGCAATACCACCCGCAGAGAATGAAACTTGGAAAACTTTTATGGCCTCTATTTCCAGAATGCGTCCCGCAAAGATAATAGCCGGCAGGTAAGACATTCGACACGTTGTTGTTACACGAACACAATGCCCGGGCTCAGTAAGGTGGTACTTGCCATGTGTCAAAAGGAATAAAGATGACAATGACAGCACTCGCTTTTTTCTTGCCATCTCAGCTGAGAGAACAACTCGTTTCACGGTATGATAGACTTCTGTTTTGGCAGTATCATTGATAGTTTGTCACATTTCACTTTTAGAAGAGCATTGTGCCGCCTGTTTTGCTTTTTATCATTCCGCTTCATGTCTACTTGTTTAGAATTTAACCTCCTAAATGCATATCATAAAATCGTTATATTTTCAATTCATTTAAATTTCAACTTTGGAACGTTGTAAAGGAGCAGGAATTTTAAAAAAATACATTTTTGGTACTTTTTTATTGCTTACATACTTATGTGTATACGCATGGTGAAAAATAAAATAGGAGATAAGATATAAGACAAATGATCAAAATGCTTTGTGCTAAAATATGAGTGCAAATATAAAACAACGTTAAAAAGCAAACTGTCAGAACAAATATCGCAAATAGCATTTCGAGGCCACAATGAAGCCTTTTCATCAGGGCAGAAAAGAAGTGCTCAACGCACCACTAGAAAGTTGTGAATGAACGTTCTTGATATTTGTTCTGACATTTTGTGCTTTTTTACGTTGTTTTATCTTCGTATTCATAGGAGATAAATTTGCTTCCTTTATATTTAAGGGGGGGGGGGGGAATACGTGTAAAACGGCGTATTAAGAGCAATTTTCATGATTTTTTTTTTGACGTATAAAGAATAAATATATTTTATTGAGATTTTGAGGTTATTTTATAGATATATTGAAGAACATTTACTGAAATTTTCAAACATTTTTATTGAAAAATCCCGGAGATATCGGCTGCTGCACACTGTAAGTCGCCACCAGGGTCGGCAGTTTGCGTGCATCATGGAGGTCACAATTTTTATCTGAAATCAATTTTTTTTTTAAAATCTACTTTTTTTATAAGTGTCTTTCTTAGTTGAACTAAAATCATCACACACAAAATATTGAAAATTTCTAATTTTTTTAGAATGAGAAAATAGAGTACGATTTTTAACCGTTTTTTTTTTTTTTTTTTTTTTGTTCTTATTTTACAATAAAAAAAGTAAAAATAAAGATATATTTATGATTCTAGTTCAACTAAAGCGTGTATATATAAAAAAATGTGTGCTAAATTTGATAAGGATTGATCAAAAACTCTGCGAGCTAGAGTGTACGCAAATTCGAAAAAAGTAGTTTCGAGAAAAACGCGTTTGAAAAAATGAGTGGTATTGAAGGTAAATTTTAGGCAGTAATGAATCATTTTTTAAAAATACTTATAGAAATTTCTATCTGAGGTCTCAATGTAGGAAAGTGAAGTACATGTGAAATGTTTAGCCTAGCTAAAATACGACTTTAAAAAAAAAAAAAGTTTTAGAACGTCTGGAGAAAGAGAAAAGTTAGTTTTATTAATTGGGTAAACTTCAAATATGATGAACTGAAACTGAAACTCATGCACCTGCAGGGGTTGCCAAAATTTTAGCAGTTGTGATGTAATTATAATAATTTTTCATTTTCAAACATTTTTTCATATTGGGTCTGAAAATAGCCGAAAATAAGACAAGGCCAAGAATTTGCCGAGTTATCAAATCATTCGAGGTTGAAAACTGATTTTAATACAAGGTCCGTAGAACATTTTTGACTAGGAATCATAAAAGAACTGCCTACAATTTCTGAAACTGCCATCAATTTTCCTTAACTTTTTTTCTACAACATATTTGTGTGAGACTGCATTTTCATCATTGTCTTACATTGTATTATGCAGCTTTAAAATTAATCTACTTAGATAAATATCATTAATTATGTCAGTTCTTTATTTGATGTTAAAATTTTCTAGATATACGTAATTAGACAAAATGTCTCTAACAGATAGAGCAAACAGAAGAAATGTATTTAAAAAATAAGAGTGCTCATAGTAGTTTCTCCATTGGTTAACGTAGAATGAGGTTTAGACGAGCTTTATAATTAGTTTCTTCCATGCAGAGCAGAAACGTACAGGTAAAAAATTATAGCATGAAAAGTATTCTGGAAATTTATTTTTATCTTTTCAAAAATAAATAAATACCAAAGTAATATAGTTAAGTGGTAAACTTATAAAGTTGGTCAACTTTATTGGTTTTACGGTACTTAAAATGGAACTAAATTTGGTATCACATGGATTCTAATAAGAAGTAGTGATACAGTAATCCCGTCAAGATCATCCTGTCTCGGATGATTCCCTTGAACATTTTTTCTCGTTTTGAATAACTGCCCTCAAAAAATAAAGGAATGATTAAAAAAAAAAGAAAGGAACATTGGGTTGTAGCGATATGATGAAAATGATGCCGATTGTTTTTATTTGAATATTTCTGCAAATTATTTGAATTTATTAAAATTCCGTACATTATTTAAATATTTTTCATACATTATTTGAATATTTTTCGTACATTTTTTTTTATTTTAAATAATTTGGATGGATTTTATTCTAGTCGGAAATGGCAAAAATTGACGTGTCACTTGACAATTTATCTGTAATTTATGCCCTCAAGTTTAGCACAAAATAATTCAAAATAATATTTAATGTAACAAAGAGTCATTTTGTCTATGTTGTAAAGTTTTTTCTTTTTTAAATTGGAAATTGTATGGCGGCCCCTCGGGACCCCATCTGGGGTATGCAAAATTATTACTTTATCAAAGATAAACGACACTGTTAAAGAAAAAGAAATTTATAAGAGTTTATTTTAGCTCTAATTTTATGAAAACAAGTTTCGTTGGGATGCCACGTGTCTGAAAAATCTTAACAAATCATCCCTCTCTAAACATGAAACTTGAGTATTTTTTTTTCACACTTCATTTCTATGTTTTTATTCCCCCAGTAAAATATGGCTTCAGCTTTAGAAACATCAGCATCGTGTGTGTAAATAAGTGAATACATAAATAGACGCTTAAGACGGAAACAAGCTCGAGTTCATATTTATGAATTTTCGAGCAAAAATTTACATCTTCCGCTTACTTTTCAAACAATCCTGCTGTAACTGAGGCATGGAAAGTTAGAAAATATAGTCTGCATTACATTTTCGGTTTTTGATTCAAATAGAAATAAAACGAAAGAAATTGATCCTGTGCAGGGGATGGAAGAAAATAGATCCTAGGGAATGGATCAAAATGGACGTAGAGATGCCAAACAATTCAAGTCCGTCTTGAAATCCAACAAATAACTTTTTGTCGGATTGGTAAATAAGTTAACTTTGATCATGCTTGTATTTTAAAAAAATCTGACCTCATTTATAATGACTTTTATTAGTGCTATTACTTTATTGAAAACTAATAGGATTTTTTCCTTTGAAAATTTAATTAATCCGTCAGCCAGAAACATCTTTTAAAAAATCATCATTTTGAGCCAACACGAAATTTTTCCCTTGGCAAATGCTATACACTGATTTGATGTTGACGCAAAAAATATTATTTCCATAGCGATTGCTTCTCAAATTAGATTTTAAACGCGGCTGTAAATGAAACTTTGCACTTCATTTCATGTTGTAGGGTGGCACTATTATCATCTTTACTTAGCTCTATCATTGAAATGGCAACGTATCGTTTTCTATATTTTCCAATGCAGATGAAAATATATAATTATTCATCAACATGAAGGTGATTACAGTGGAGTATCGTTTATAAGACGCCGAAGGGACAGTGAAAAAACGTCGTATAACCGATTTACCCTTCTGGTTAAATCCAAGAGTTGGGACCAGACTAAAGCGTCGTATAAGTGTAATAGTCGTATAAATGATTGTCGTGTAAACGATAATCTATTGTATATATTTATCTTAATGTCTGTCATTGAATGGCTTAACATGGAACTCAACATCATTTCCTGTTGCATTTAGTGCAGTTGAGGCGGTGAGAAGCAAAGGGATGTTAGTGACTAAAGTATCATTTTGAGTAAAACTCGTTTAAAGTTTAATTCCTATACTAAATTCTAGAGGTTCTTCGTGTAAATATTTTTTTTATTTTCGAGTCCTATATGTATGTGTCTGTTTAAGTATGAAGTTTGAAGTGCTTCTGATGATTATATTTGGCGTAGGATTTTTTAAAAAATTAGCTTATATGTACTTACACCCCTTTGCTTCCAACTAGTTAACTTACACCCCTTTGCCACTAAATGAAAAACGTGTCTTGTTAATTTTGCTAATTTACACAGTAATACAGATAGTTTGTTAGTGATATAAATTTCATTAAAATAAATGAAAAAAATACATAATATAACTTTCGAATAATTATCTTTATCAACAAACTAAAAATCATTGCCATTAGACAAATTGCCAACTGCCGAAAACAAAACATGACAAAAATGAAATCTGCAGACGATTTAACCCTTGTTTTTATAATTATTATTCAACAATTCGGAATTTTTTTTCCTATTTTTTTTCTTCTCCGCTTTAAGTTTCGCAAATAGATCGTCTGCATCGCGTATTTAAGCTAACTGAAAAATCAAATAATTTTAATTAGGGGCAAACAGATGTAAGTGCACTTGCATCCCTTTGCCACCAAACGGAATGCATCTTTTTATTTAGTAATTTTGTTAAACCGCGCTTTTATGCAGTATCTGTCAAAGCTACCACTAAAATCCCTTTTCCACAAAACAAAAGGGTGTTTAATTTATCATTTGCACTAGCTAATTTTGATTTTAGTCACTTACACCCCTTTGCTTCTACGTGCCTCAGTTGTAATAAAATGTATTGTCCGGACTACTTATTTCTTATTCGTGAGAAAACCATTAAATTCTGGAACATTGTGCTTTATCTAGAGCCACTCCAATGGTATCACTTTTACCCGAACAGTTCTTTGAAACTGACTGCAAAGAAAGATAATATTACGCACTTGATAAAGCCAGAAAAGCTCGGGGAAGAGTACATAGTACATAGTTAAGGCACAATATATTAGTTACACCCCTTTTCCGGGGTAACTAACATGTCGCCTATTGAGATATTAGTTGAACACAAAGATTTCATCAAGGTGGTAGCAGATTGCGCGAAGGTGGGGGGTCTACGGAGAAAAAGCAGCCTATTTATCTTCCAGTTATTGGTCCATTAGTACCCCCTTCGCTTCTTTTGCAAGAAACTTTCACCCGTGTTACGTTGTTCAACAAAACGGGCACTTTATCTTCTTTTATTGTGTCCTTCACTTGGACCCCTTTGGCTTCCGGAACGGGAGATCTGCCCTAGAGCAGAAGAGACAGAGGAAAAGTCATAAAACCATTCCCTTTTGCTCTTCTCCGTCTGGTTCACAGCAGATGAATTGTCGATTGAGATGAAAGTTCCAAGAAACTGAAGCTGCCCTGCGATGCAAAAGAAAAGTGAGCTTTTTAACAGATTGGATGTATTTCTGTATTCCCACGATGTGCTTGAGCATTTTATCTGCCATCCCTATCCTTGAGCAGTAGCTCCCAAACGTTTGACTTCCTGATTCTTTTCCATGGAAGTCAGATTAGAACGAGATAGCCACCATAGTTATGGGAATCAGTAAGCATTTGTTAAGAAATGGTGAGTGGCAAAATAGCACTACATTACCGATGAACTTATATACATATTACGATTTAGTTAAGAAAGGTACGTTAGGGTATCTCTTTTGGGCGAATTTACAAAAGAAAAGAAATGGAGAATTTTAAGCTGCGTTCATTCTACTATTTCGCCATAATCTGCAAAAGCTGTTTTAAATGCATTCACGTTAAATTCTGTAAAGCTGAGTTGAAAAAAAATCTTTGTAATTGTTCTGTAGGCAATTTGCTTTTCGTTTCGGTGTTTTTGTGCGCAAAGAATAGTGTATATAGTAGTATTAATTTAATAGAATTTCTACTTCGTCTTTTAATGGAAACCGTAACTGGAAGATATCAGGAGAAATTGCGGCTGTTTGTTGTTACGATATGCAAAATTCAATTTCGATTTGATTAGGTAATTCATTGAGAATGTGGAGAAAACAAAAATATACTCTTGGCGGCTTTCAAGAAAAATATTTAAACCCAAAAGTTTCCCCAAGAAAGTTTCTTTCTTTGTAAATGTAAGATTCATTTATTCTATTTATTTGTAACATGCGCATTGTAGTAATTATCACAGGTTTCAAGCATATTTATTAATTATTTTTTTTCTTTTATTTAGCATCGCATGATTAATCGAAATACATGTTCAAAAATAATAATAATAAAAAAGTTATTTTTTGAAAAGTGTCTGAATTTCTCTGTATTTCAATACATGTAAAATTGCTTTTGAATAAATAAAATATCTAAAAAGTACTGACAAACATCAAACCCGAACATGACCTTCACAAATACCTTCTGCTGTGTATAATACCCAGAATAAGAAAACAAAATAACTTATTTCACAAGTAAAATAAATGCTCAGTACGCTATGCTATATGACGTAAGTCATAGTTCAACATGCTATGGAAGAACGTTTTCACAGAATGCTATCAGCATTAAAATATGTATTTAATAAAAACATTGTTCTGAAAAAAGAAAGAAAAAAACCGGACATATGGCGCATCTTTCTCTGATTTTTGCACCTTCCGGTACAAATGAAACAGCAATTGATTCGCAAGTAGTGAATGAATAGTAGCTTATGAACAACTTCTCTTTTAACGAAGATATTGGAAGAAATAAAAAATATTTTCAATGAAGAAAAGGTATAAAGTACAATGGATTCGAAGATGCAAACAGAACGAAAGATTGGAGACAGGCTCGGATACTCCTCAGCGATTTCTTTGTGATTTTGCCAAATTTTGAAAATTTCTTTCGAAGGAGAAAAATTATAAATTTTTAATTCGTCATTCATATAATCTTTAATGATATACTTTGTTGTGGGGGAAGGGGACAATCGTTCCATTACTTCTGCTCGGTATCCGTGTTTTTATTTATTAGGGAAAAACGGCACATCGGACCAAAATTATAGCTGATAAAATTACATTTGCGAGCTAAATTCTTGTGTATGTTTCTAGATTAGCATTGATTAAAGCAAGACAATCCCAAGTATGAATTAAGATGTTTTCCAGCCCGTGTTATTGATTTTATGCATCATCAAATAGCTGACTGCCAAACATTCTGCTAATTGATGTTTTAACTGATTAACTGATAAACAAATGAATGTAATTTCATTCCACTTCCAAAGAATAGCAATGACCACAAAAAGAACTAAAGAAATGAATAAGAATAACGAGGAAAAATTGTAAATAATTTGGCATTTTTTTACTAAAAAAGTTTGCCAAGCAGAAAAAATTTCTCGATAAAGCTCTATTACTCTTTCCAAACGGCCGAAAGGATTGATTTTAATGTTAAATTGATTCCTTTTGAAAATTAAAACAATAGCTGTTGTCAGAATCGGACTCTGAGTACGCCTGCAATGACTTCCCGTTCCGGAGGAAGCGGCTGTTCCGGACATCCGGAACCAGAGAGCGTATCCGCGTGCGTGGTAGTCCCCTATTAGATAGGTCTGCCGCTTTCTCTTCCTATTGAAATTGACCGATGATCATTGATGAGCTTGTCAGAATTTCTGCGTCGAATAAATCTTTGACGGTAGGCTACTGGTGAACATGCATCTGGTTGGGCGCGGCTATTCATGTAGAAATGAAAATTTTGCATCCAGTTTATTTTTTGGAATTGAGGCAAGATACTTTTCGCCCTTTCATTTCATTCTGCAAACTTTCATTTCTGTTTCAAAGCATGGGGGAAATTTTTCTTTTCTTTTCTTTTTTTTAAATGTCATGATGTTTCTCAGCTGTAATGATCAAATGTACTATTGCGCTTTGGGTATAATAAAACATGAATTAATAAAGCAAATTTAAAGAAAAACGCGAAACAGTAGGATTAAATTCGAGGTGCCTAGAACCAAAGGGATGTAAGTTACAAAATTGAAAATTTGGAGATAATTAGCACAAATGATAGAGAAAGCACCATCCTATATTGTTTCAAGAGGTGTTAGTGATTGCTGCAATAGGTATTTTTAATAGGTAATATGTTTAATATTTTATATGTGTAATTACAGCGATTTCATGCATTTAATTTAGGAGTCTAGAACGGATCATGGAGCAGAAGCGTGAAGCAGTGCTTTTTTTTTTGAAACTGGAGAGGAGCCAGAGCAAGAAAATTTGTTGTGCTCCACTGTTCCGATGTTTTTCTTTTTCTTTTCATTTCTTTTTTGTTTTTTTTTTAATTTCATTCAACTCTTTGAGTTTTTCTTCCTTTTTTTGATTTGTTTTCTCATTTATTACATGTTGAGCATTTGATAGTTATGATGAGGTTACACTTATGATTTCCTTCTTTAGTATTTTTGTTCTTGAGGTGTTGCTGTTCCAATATTGACAAGACCAGCAACAGTTCATTGCACCCCCATTGTACGTCTTTCTTTCAAATCCCACGTATGAATAGCAAAAACAAATTTGGCCCCTTTAAGTGCTGCTTATTTCCCATCAACTAGTTTTTATTCATCAATGATGCTAATTTACATATATTATTAAACCATATCAACATGTCTAGTTTTGCAGTTCTAGTTCAATTTTTTTTTCTCTTTCCGGATTGGTATATATAAAATATCAAATATTTTTTCAGAAATAAATTGTCCATAAATAACGTTTTTTTTTACACACATGGTATCTATTAATAAGTATTTAATAGTAAATTATGTCGAAAAACAATGTTATTCCTATTAAAACTATGCGGAGCGCGAAGAGCAGCCGCAGTAAAGTAATAAGAAATAGGCGTGAAGCAGGAGCCGAGCAACTCAAAATCGTGGCTGCTCCAGTTTCTGTTTTAAATATTAAAGATAATTATACACATTTTATGAAAAAATAATAAAATGTTAAAGTTCTAAGTTTGTAGGAAAACAGAAACATCACAATAAACTATCCGTAGACCAGACGCATTATCAACGGGTCAGTATATCTTCATATTGTATGCATTGCCATCTGGAGCGACTAAAAAAAACAACAACATATTTTTATGTTTACTCTTTCCTAAACAGATAATTAACGGCTATCGTCTGCGCTTCTGAAGAGAACTAGTAGAACATATCTCTCATAAACTAAAGTGATGATGAGCAGAAAAGCAGATCCAATCAAATGAACAAGTGGCAAGCGATTTGCATCTGTTTTTTAAACGCTTGGAATAAAATGGTGCGAATAACTTTCGATTGACTCACATCACATGCCCGTGTGACTAATAATTCTTACGTACTGAAGATGTTTGATATTTTTTTCCTCCCGTACGTCTTACATTAAACTAAATAACGACTCATCAGCGTACCACAGAACGTGTATTTCCAAACTTCCTTCTGCAGATTTTAAACTGCGCATTCTAATTCAAAAAAATCAATCATTTAAACTTTATAATGCTATTTTATTCTTTCAAGAATGTGAGTAATAAAAAGCAGGCCCGTCATTTAGGGAGGGGGGGGGGGGTCAGGAAGGGGCAATTGACATCCCCCACTGGCTTCTCTACTAATAATAAAGAAGCAAGTATGTCTGTGTGTGTGTGTGTGTGTCCCTCTGTCTGTGTCCGGCATAGGGCCAAGACCGTCCGGCTAATTTTTATGAAATTGGGCACGAAATTAGTTTGGAACATGGGGGTGTGCACCTCGGAGAGTTTTTTCTGATTATTCGAATTTATTCTTTTTTTATTCCGATTTATAGCCGAAAATTTCATGAAATAGACCTTTACTATGGGAAGGAATTATCGCACCCTTTCGAGCTTGATACCGTTGAAAAGCGCGAAAAAACTGTCCCAGAAAAAGTTTTGTTCTTCGTGCTAAAATTCGAAGCAGCTAAGTTAACTGGAAAAGAAGTTATAAGCGTTTTTCTCTGTAGTTCGAGATTATTTTTTCACGGTAATTAACTTTTAATCTTATTTGAATTGTTACCATACCGACTGACTTATGATTCTTTTTAGCCTACATTCCCGTAAAAGTAAAAAAAAAAAAAATAATAAAGCATGAAAGGAGACTTAATGTATCGTAAAAATATTGTTAAAAATAAAGAAAAGTCAAAAAAAAGTGAAGTAATTAAATAAAGAATGAATAATAAAAAATTTGAAAGTAGGGTTTTGAGATGGGAAAAAAGTGTGTATGGTATGTCTGCCTGTCGGTCTGTCCCCCCCCCCCCCTAAAATCTTTTGAACGAATTGTCCGATTCGAAAAATTCTTTTTGCATTCGAAAGATCTCAGCAAATACCTCTCATTTTTCAATTTTACTTTTTGATTTGAACAATTTTTCGTTCATTTTTGAACAGTTAAAAAAAATTTAACATTAGCGCCTATGGGCGAAAATGAAGCAAATGATGTGAACTCTGGGTACAAGATCCATGTTCCAATGAACAAGCTTACTGGAGGAAGCACTTAGCGTGAAATATTAATTTGAACAGTTTTTGTTCACTTTTGAACAGTTCAAGAAATTAACATAGCGCTTACGGGGAAATTTCAATCCTATATAAATCCTGATCTAACGGACCGATTTGCTTGGAACAAATTTTATCGGAAAGCTCATATAACGTAGAACATGTACAAATAGAAAGTTTATCCATAACTTACGAGCCTATTTTCCTATGAATTTCTTTTATCGGGATTTTTAAGGATTTTTCTCAATGAATAAATGAATGAGTGAAAGAATGAATGAATGAATAAATGAAAGAGTGAAAGAATGAATGAATAAATGAAAAAGTGAAAGAATGAATGAATGAGGAAAAGAATGAATAAATGAGTGAATAAATACATGAATGAGTAAATGAATGAATAAATGAGTGAATAAATACATGAATGAGTAAATGAATGAATAAACACATGAATGAGTAAACGAAAGAATGAATAAATGAACGGCTGAATAAAGGAAAGAATAAATGAGTGAATGAATATGTATTATCCGTTGAAAAAGGTATAATTGAAAAAATTAACTAAAGCCACAGGAGAAAGAGAGAGAAAGAGAGAGCGAGATTATAAATTTGAATTTGGTGCATACGGGAAAGTAGGCTCGAATAGTTCTAGACGGAACTTCTTGTTTTTTTAAGGAATAGAAATTTATTTGTTGCGGTTTTTATCATTTTGAGGGGCAGCTGATTTTTCATTTATTTTTTTATTATTTTTTAAAAATTATTATTCTTTTTCTTTAAAACGAATTAAAATTTATTTCCTGCGGCTCACAGGCGTCCGACAGCTGTTTTTTTATTTACTATTTTGACACGCATTTTACGGGACCATTCTCCATACTGCACAGGGGTTTTTAAATAAATGCTATCCTTTATAGGGATTTGTGTTTCCAACTAATTATTACTATTTATATTTTTATTTATTTTAGTATCTTTTCTCGAGTGAATTAGCACACATGTTATTTGCCTATTTGAGCTCGGCTGAAAGGTTTTTCCGCTTTCAAAGCTTTGCTTGCTGCTGTTAGTTTCTGCGAGCTACAAAATTTCCTCGTTCTGTTCATGGCTACCTGCGAGCCTATAGCGGCTGTCCAGACGCGGCGCCAGAACAAAGGAATAAGCGTTCAAACGATAGTTATTTTTTTCCTCACTGGTGCGCTGCAAGCATGTACTAGTTTTGTATGGAAATACATTACGAAAGCATTGTTTTTACCGGGTTTGCAGCATGCATCACGAAGATTTCTTTTTGGTAAATTTTTAGTTCATGCATTACTGATCGGAAATATGTTTCCCGATTTTTAATTGTGTCTAACCTATATATATTTATTTTAAAGAAATTTTTCATCGTAAATGAAATAAAACGACAGAAAGCAGTAGAGTGTTTTTTCTAAGCATTAAATTAGTGAATGCATACATTTTATAATTTTAGGGATTTACTAAATTCACGTTTGGTTTATATGCATATATTTTATTTGTTTTTTTCACTCCATGTCACCTATGCAATTATTCTGCAAATAGAAATCGTGAGTTTGACGATTTAGATGATATTTTTAACCAGTGAGGGCTGACATTTGCATTTTACCCTTATGTCTTGAACTTTACTGGTTTTATTTATTTATGCATTGGTTTTATTTACTTGTACTTCAGGTTATTAATAAGAAAACAAACGTCATTATAGCTAAAATTTCAGAAAACATATTTCGGGACAAGAGGAATCCTTTTATCAACGAATAGAGTTGTACGCATCTGGATGCAAGTAATTCGAGTGATTTACACTCACTTGGATTACTTACATTTTTTAGGTTAAATCTTTACGCATTGATAAAGGGGTTCCTTTTAATTCCAAAACATGTGTATGGAGTAATTTTTGCAACTTGCGCTATAAGAACGTTGGTCCGCTCATTAATTTTTTACCACTCAAAAGAAACTTTGAACTTCATATTATGTCTAGATTATGCTTTTAAATATTTTTTTTTTGTTCTGAGACGTTTAAATTTCCTATGCTTATATAGAATGATAAAGTTAAAAGTGGAATGAGTGAGAGAGAATATATATTATAAATCTAGCAATGTACCTTTTTAAAATTAAACTCGCGCCACATGAGCAAGGGTTACATTTGAAATACCTGAAAGGAAGGGAGACTTCCCTCTAAGATTTGTTGCTGATTCTACACGTGTTCATGAGTACACCCATTTTGTACACCATAGAGTCTTAAAACATAGAAAAGTAAATAAACTATCTAAGGGACCGTTCATAAATGATGTCAAGCTCTTTTCCGGTATATTTGACCCCCTCCCTCCTTTGGTCACAAAATGTCACAATTCAACGGACACCCTTCCCCCCTTTGTCACATGTCACGCTATGTTGAAAAGCCTGATGTCCCACTTCTTGTTACCCCTCCCCTCCCCTTATCACACTTTGTCACAATTTCACGAACCCCCCTCCCCCCTCGAAGCATGACATCATTTATGAATGCCCTCTAAAGCGTATTTCTGATTTCTAATTTAAAAGTGGGGAAACATTAATTTAAGAAAGGATTTAAGGAAAATCAGGTTATAGAAAATCAGAGAATCCGAAAGCTTTTGGTAGATTTCATCGAAGAAATGCCGGTTGCAAAGTCTTGGTATTAAAAATTGAGAATATTCAGGGTAGTCCAGAAAAAAAGAAAAAAGAGGTGAGAGGGGGGAGGCTTACAGATAAGAGCATAAGTTATTGTAATGAAATAGTGGTGGGGGAGGGAGCTTTTGAAAAGTGGAGGGACGATTCTGTACCCCTCCCCCCCCCCCCCCCCGACTGAGAATACTCATTGCTTTTTGTTGTCAGGAGTATGTCATCTAAATAAAAATGTTTAAATGGATATTTAAAGAAAAATTGCTCTTATCCAGGAGTGTCCACGAGGGAAGTTCATGGCCATTAAATTTTTTGATGAAATTTTTGACACCCCCTGGACAGGGGGGCATGCTTTCATAGAGTTTTAGCCCTTTTGGGTGGTTGTCTTTTTTGGGGGACTTCGTGCCTATTAGTATGCACCATCTTGCTTAGGGGGTTGGCACATATGTATTGTCAGTTACAAGTTTTAAAAATAATCTTGATAACTTTGAACTGCATATAATGAAGCGTTTTAAGTAATTAATTTTTAATTTTTCATTTATTGTACTTAATTGTAATATTTGAAAATATTTTCCCTTGATTGTTTATTTTATTGAATCGTTTTCTTTTACAAAGGCCTAATCTTTGACCTTTTTTACTTAATATTTTAGGATTTTATTCTAAATATTTAACTAGTGTAATTGCTTTAGATGAGACCAGAAAAAATAAAAAGTAGCTACTCTTATATGATAATCCGTCTGTTGAAGTTAACTGAAGTCAGCTATACTATACAATGCAATATTAGTTATTAGTATTATGCTATTAGTCTGTCAATAACAATAAAAAATTGTTGCATTAATCATTTACTTAATTACATAATTGTTCAACTAATCTTTATTTGTTAAGTCACTTCACAACCTAACTGTTCCACTTTCCTGTAATAATTATATTTGCAATAAATGGAATTGAAATAATTCAATTAACACAAATATAAAAAATAACTTTATTAATCATAATCTACGTCATTTTTCTTTTAACTGCTGTTATTTAATAGTATTAACATGAATGTATTGAAAATTGCTTAATAATAAAGTAACTAATAACCATTTAAAGACTATTTAATACGGCTTTCAAAAACCTGCTAGCCAATGTATTTGTGCTACACAATGGGAAAGGATAAATGTATTTCAGAAAATGATGCGCAATTATTGTCGTTCAAATAAATCTGAAAGCATAATATGATCAGCCAATTGCGAGGAACATTTTCTCTGTGTTCATTATATATAAAAGTATACGTATGTATGAAAATTTGTATCTTAACGAGCAGCTTCAATGTTTGCATGTGTTACTACCAAAAAAACAATCTTTTTATTTTTTCCTCGATATTAAAAACGTTTTATTGGCAAATACATAGCCCTGCAACGTATTTTGATAGTTACTTTTGCCCTCAACACCTAAATGTTTATCTTTCTTGAAATTCAAGCCTTCAACGCGATGATATTGCAATGGTTAGACCTTTAAATCCTCGCTTTTAAGTACATGCTAACAGCGCCAATTGACTGAAGTGGCAGAAAATGTAAGTTCTGCTAGCACGCACTTTTTCGCCCGTTTGGACAGCCGCTATATGATCGCAGGCAGCCATGTTCTGTTTTACTGTCAATGAATAATAGCTAAAAACAAATTGTTCTAAGAATTTATTAATTAAAAGTATTCTAATGGATTATAATCGTCCTTTCTGTGTGGGTACTTGAACTAAACAAACAAAATGCGTTTTGTCTGAAATATTCTTTTTTCGTTTTTTTTTTTTTTTTTTTTTTCTTTTTTCCCTTTTTATTGTATGTGTTTTGTAAAAACAAAAAGCTTAAATATGTAGGATCGCTGATTCATTGATGTGGGCGGATAGTTTTTAATTATGTGGAATGCTATACGTTTTAATAAAATAACATAATTTACACACAAAAAAATTACCAAAATAGACAAAATGGCGAACCGACTGGTCTTTTCATTTTTTAACACGGACATAGCCGTGCGGAAACCGCAAGTTGAGAATATAATGGCTTTTTATGAATATGCATGTATTTCGTTGCCTTTTAATGAAAATTACAAGGAGAAGGTACCCTATGCCCAACACCCTGGAAAAATTCGAAATAACGGTCTTGATTAAAGGTTTAACTTCCAAGATTAAAAAAATAGCAATTATTTAACAAAAAACCACGTTCGGTTTTAAACTTTTCAGAATCAATCATCATTGATATGAGTCAAGCTTAAAATCTAAATGGATCTGTATGTTGTAGAAAAATTAGGCCGAAAACTTTCCAATTAAATAACTACGCAAAATAAAAAGACAAATGTGTTAAAAATTAATTGAAAAAAAAAATCTGAAAAAAGCGTATTTTCAACTAAAACGCTAAAATGTAATTTCGATTTTTAAAATGAGAACATCAATTAGGCATGAACTAATTTGTTTTAAAAAATATTATCTTTGTTTGTTCTGCACTTATAGATTCCTGTTGAAAACATTTTCTGATACATAAAAATGTTTTTATATTTTCGGTGTAATAAAGTGGAAATAAGCAATTTGATAAATTATTTTCTTTTAAATTTCACTTTTGAAAACTCTTTCGCTTTTTTCATCATGAATTTTGAAGTATGATAACAGTAAAATGATGACTTAATGCAATGAATATTTGGTTGTAACCCGATACTGACTATCTTGTGTAAGTATGTTTCGCTAAACAGACCGAATAACGAGGAACCTTTTAAAAGAACGTTAAGGGGCCTACTGATTAGAATGGATTTTGAACACAAGAATTTGATCCGATGAAATGACATAATTGGATGATTAATAACATCCAATCCTGGGCGGTATTCGAACAGGGTCCCATAACGGAAGACTAGACATTTCTTAGCCTTTAATTAAAACAGAATGAAGGTTCGAGTAAAAATAGTGTTTCTTGTTAGAAGTACTGAAATTGGTGCATTTAGGTGGTTACGTAAAGAAAAGAGCGAGACACAATTTGTTATGTTTCAACTTTATGACATATACATCTGGAAAGCTTCTTATTTGGTGAAGTATGCGTATTTTGTAATGGGAAAGACAACTATTTCATAAACTATTTTTTTAAATTTAAGCTAAGTCAACTGAAAAATTATTATTATTGATGAAAATAATTTAATGATCAAGTTACTTTGGTCACTATCCGCTTTCTAGCATCAACTTCATTCTCAAGTATCAATAAGGGTACAGTAGGGCATTAAGGGTCAGGGACGTTGGGAACTGCAAACTTTTTGAGAAACCTAACAGAAAATTTCAGCAACTCTACCATAAAAAATAAGTAGGAAAAAAAGAAAGCAAAATTAGCATTCACATCTTAACAACAAATCAAATTATTGCTGAATTTTAATAGAAGGATTGTTAAGTAAAACTATTTTGGTCTTTCTCTGTTCTAGAACACATACTGCAGGAATCCCTGCCCTCACAATTAGTCCAGCTGTTGGAATTTTGTTTAAACTGTGGCGAGAAATTGCTGTGTATTTCTAATGAGTTAAGGTTTTCGAAAATTCGAATAAATATCGCAAAGGTAACGCTTACTATCTGCTCCAAGATACCTTTGCGAAGTTGAAAATTAGACATACAGTAATGTTTCCTCTGAATTGTTTTTCTTCTTGAAAAAATTCATTGTAGTTGGGCATAGATTAAAAAAAGAGCAAAACACTTCGTCTGAATGCTGTAGGCGATTAGTTATTCATTGCGAACTTTTACGATTGGAGATGCTAGAGGAAAGGACATGAGGTGAGCGAGCGAAAATTTAAGAGGCCTTAAACGCCAGATCGCCCCCCACCCATCCAGGGGTCCATGAAAATGCAAATCGCCGGCCCCGCTTTGTGCGTGTTGCCATCCGTGACGAATTAAATCGACATGAAAGGGCGCCGACAATGTAGGATCACCCCTCTTTCTGTTATAATCGTAACGACACTGGTGCTCCAAGGGGAATGGAAGCCCTTTCGATACCCCCCTCCGTTTCATCATTTCTTTCAGATTATTATTCTAATTGTTATTATGACACGATATATACATGCTGGAATTCGGTGGGAATTACTCTGCATTGCGCAAAGAGTTGCCGGTTACATATCGTACTCAAGTGTTGCTCATAGATAGTGACCTCTCGAAATCTGCAATTTTGCAGTCGAACCCGCTTAATGGAATATCGGTTAAAAGAATATTCCGCTTAACGTAATAAATTTTCAATGTACCAAACTATAGTATATTGTTTCTGTGATCCCGGATAATACAATATCTTGCTTATTAGAATTGGTTTCCGTGGTGATTTGGCTATTCCGCTAAGCGGGCTCCACTATTTAAGGGCTACAAAGTAGGGAGGCAGAGGCGAAAGCTGGGATTTTCGAGGTTAACCTCCTTTCCGCAATCATAGAATTTTAGTCATATTACCAATCATAGCATGGTAATACCTCCATGTACAACCTCCTTTATCCGTACTAGGTGCTACCAAAGACAATGCGGAGAATCGAAAATCTGGCTAATCAGGGTAATATGGGTGATAAGCAAAACAAATCCTGACATAATCAGACTTACCGTTTGTTACGATAAAAAAATCATGTTTTGTAACAAAATTGCACATTATTGTTTACAAGACATTGAAAATTATAAAAGTAATTGTTTAAATTCTTTTTTAACAAAGAATTGGTCCACTGTCTTCTGTTTCAAGCACAAGTGGCATTTGAATGACGTACGGTCACTCCAACTTATTGGCTCCTCGTACCTGAGTCCTGAGCTGTGGCCAACGCCTGAGCCCACCACATTTCCCCTTCCATTCCCTCAACTATCGCGTTTCTATTTTGTCGTTTCTTATTTCTAAGCTAAGTTCCATTGAAAACAGCAGAAAATGAGTAAGACCAGTAACAAACAATATAAGTTTGTTAGGAAAACATTAAAAAGATAAAAAGGCATTGTTTAGTCGTTTTAATCTTTAACTAGCAGTTGAATTTATTGTGTTTCAGCAATTTTTTTTTTTTTTTTTTTTTTGTGTGTTCTTATAAGAAAAAGCTGTTAAAATATGATTTCATAAAATCAACACTTTATATTTTAATTAGAAAAGCAGTCGAATCATTCTCATTCTCCTATATTTTAAATTAAACGTCTAAAAATTTGCTCTGGGGATCCGGATCTATAAAAGCCAGATAAACAAAGCTGAACTGTATCAGATAAAATGCTAGAAAATTCTGGGTTCGCAAGTGTAGGGAAAAGATGGATGGGGAGAAAATTATTTGAACAGCTTCTCCAATATTCTTCTTTGTCTTTCTCCTAGAGAATTATTTTACACATTTTCCTTGGAAGCTATTAATTTTAGGGTCATTCTATGTCAACTGGACCAATTTTAAAAATCATCCCCACTCGACCATCTCCGATTTTGATAAAATTTTGCACAAAGTTTCTGGTAGGTATAAAACTAAGTTAGCCAAATTTTTAGACCTTGAAAGTAAAAGCTCATGTAGAAAGGGGCGCCTAAATTTAGGAACCAAAATGGCTGCCACTGAAGGACGAAACAAGTAGCCATGTTTGCATGTACCTGGAGAGCCACATACCGTAATTATCTGTGTATAGCCCGCGGGTTATCTTCGAAAAAAACTACCTTTTTTAATATCTGCGGGCAATATAACGATGCGGGCAATACATGAAATTTAAAAAAAAAAAAAAAAAAAAATATTATTAAAAAGACAAGAACCGTTCAAAAATATCGAAATATCTTTTCCTGCAAAACAAAATGCAGAGAAATAGGTCGTAGCTTGCGAAACGACGGTCCAAAGCAGATTGGGGCTCGGGCGCTGCTGGCGAATATATTGTTTTCTAGAGTGTATCCCATGTTTTTTTCTGGGTGCTGGTTATACAACGATGTGGGTTATACACCGAACTTGATTTTTTTAGAATGACTTTTTCTTCCTGCGGACTATACAACGATGCTAGCTATTTACCGATAATTACGGTAATAAGAGCAAAACCCCGAAATTTATTTTGCTTAGACAACTTTTTGTGTTTAATCTAATAGCAAAGTTTTTGAAAGACCACCAAGGAAGTCCTTTTCCATTGTGTTCAGTCAAAGTTCGCTGAAAATTCAATTTGACGAATATTTTTAAAAATTTATATTGCTCCAACTCATCAGTAAATAAACTTATACACTTGTAACTTTGTACATACTTAAGTCAACTACTTGTCAACGAATTCTGAAATTTTCAAAAATTTCATTAAGTTAGGTTTTGCAACGGTTTTCAAAAATGGCCAATTTTGAACATTTTCGAACCATCATATCTCAGGGGGAACTTAATGAATTTTCTTCGTTCAACTTTCATTAGATTGAGAAAAGCTTTCTCCACTAAATTTGAAATTTTTAGGCAGGTGTTTTTTCGTAAGTCGGAGAAAAAATGGTTCAAATTTGAGTTAAAAACCATGGTGATATGTGCGCATTTTTAGCCTTAGTTTAGCTTTTTTGGTGTTTTATTTGACATTTAAAAAGAAAGAAACTTGCGTTGGTTCCTGCAGGGCTCTTGCATTCTCGCATTTGTTGCATAAACAATATTATTTGAAAAAATTGACTCTCATTTATGGAAGATGAGAGTCAAAGTTTGACTGGCAAAATTTCGACCAAAAGACATTCTAATACTGAAAAATCAATTTGTACCTTTCCTCAATATGGTTTATACTGTGAATTATTATATAAAACATAGGAAAAGTTGTTATTCTACGGCCACCAGAGAGCAATCAGTCTATTTTTGACTTTCAAGGTTTAAGTCAAAACCATTAAATTTCAGCTACAGTTGGCTTCATTGTGTTATTCAGTGTACCTGGAGATGATTTATGTAAATTACAAATAAATATTACGTCATCAATAAATAATTAAATAAGTAAGGAAAACTGAACATGATTAGTGAAATAATAACACAAACTGCTTGTTTTTAAGCTATTCAAATCTTAACTTTTCAATTGAGCCCTTAAATTTATAAATGAGCTCTGTACCACCACTACCTTCAAATGTTATCGATTTAATGATAGCTACATTATATTTCATGTTATTTACAGTATTACAATAACTCACCTGGTACATTAAAAAACTGGCTGTAAACTTTGTTAACACTATGAAAACATTTACGATGTTATTTAAAGAATTTACAAGTTTAGCTTTTCATATTTCAAAAATTGCAATTTAAGCTCTGAATACCTTAATTATCTGTGTATAGCCCGCGGGCTATCTATGAAAAAACTTTTTTTTCCTACCTGCGGGCAATACAACGACGCGGGCTATACACGGAACTCTTTTTTTTTTTTTTTAAGTACTGAATAAATAAAAGACAACTACGGTTCAAAACATCAAAATATATTCTCCCGCGAAACAAAACGTAGAGAAATAAATCGTAAGTTTCGAGACGATGATCCAATTTCACCCTTTTGCAGTCAGGTTTCAGGTTCAAAAATCCAATGATAAGAGCAAGTCTGTCGGTGATACCAGGGGGACTGACAAAAATTCATGCCTTTGGACATTTCAGTAAACAAAAGCTTCAAATCTCATGTCCGACATCGATGGGAGAATTGGATGTCTAATGGACAGCTACACCAAATCCGGGAAAATGAAACGCGTTACATATGCCGAAATTGCTAGGTGGATTAAGGACTCTTGGGACGCGGTTTCAATTTCTACGATTAAAGCTGGATTTCAAAAAGCTGAAATAACTGAAGATCTCAGAAGTTATGAAGATCTTGAAGCCAGCAGTGAATCAGATATTGATGATCGAATTCCGATTCACAATTTGCCAGAGGACCTAATGGAACTTTTTAATTCTGATACAGAAGAATATGATTTTGATGGTCATGTATAAGCAAAATATGGTAAAATGAAAACTTTTTTTTAATCTTGTTATTGTGTAAATGTTAAAAGTATTTTGTAATTTAAAATTAATTACTCACATTAAACAATTATCTATAGCGTACATAGTGATTTGTTTATGTTTTAGTTTTGGGTGCAGGCTATACAACGATGCGCGCTATACACCGAACATGATTTTTTTAGAATGAATTTTTCTTCCTACGGACTATACAACGATGCGGGCTATATACCGATAATTACGTAACTTAATTTTGTTTCTGAGAACAAAATGCTAATCTCAGTAACTCTTTTAGAGGATCCCCCATTGATAACCGTAATCAAAAAGTCTTATTCTAATTGAAGAGTTGGAAATGTGAAATCTCTCATAATAAAAACAGAAGTGGAAATTAGACTTTAGTAAATGTTACTGAAAAATTTGACACTGAAAGAGTAAATTAAATCCACTAGGAGACAAATGCAGGATTATTTCTTGATCTAGACAAGAATGCGCAATATGCATAGCAATATATTATATTTTTCTAAGAATGCCTAAGTTGTCTTTGACCTGCTTGACATCGAAATAAAAATCCCTACGAAGATGAAAAAGATGAACGTCCAGAAGTGAAGTCAGCCAACAGTAAAAAAAAGCCCATAAAGGTGAGAACTGCATTTTGGAAGCTAAGACACAAGTCATAAATTCATTGATCACAATGTCATGTGATGACAGCGACCGTGGAGCCCTGATCCTGATTCATGCCACCCTCCCTGTTCCTTGTTCCAAGCACCCTCGCCTTCCAGCGATGAAGTCTACTACGGTGCTGTTCATTAAAAGTGCCTTACAGCCATCGGCTGCAAAAGAACAAGAGGAGGGGTGAGGCATAAAATGTGGATGTTCCATCTCTCGGGGACCCAGCTCGTAAATATTCTTCAGCATGGTGTTCTCGCAAGAAGATATTGACAAGGAAAGGCCTCAGGGAAGAGACGGAGTTTATTGGAGACAAAAACGCTGCTGTTTGAAACTCTAGAACACTTTCTCACGTTTCAAATAGAATAGAAATGTTCTTTTTCTGTCGGAACGAAATCTTTTCCCTTCCTCTTTGTAGGACATGTAGTAGAGGCAATGAATCCAATTTAAGGATGAAAGGAAAATAAGAGGCAGAAAATTCGGAATTTAAAACAAAAGGCTTCTAAAAGAACAAAGGAGGAAACAAAATGATCTCGCTTTAATGTAGTCGAAAAATATTGCAAATGACGATGAATTCTCACAGCTCTCACGGAGAATTTTTATTCAAATTTCCATCTCCAAGAATCAAATAATAAAGCTTCTGTGATTCTTTTCCTAGTTTCATTTAAAAACAGCACATTGTCTTAGCATCCGTTTGGGAAGGTAACTTTAAAATTTAAAACATTTATTTATTTATTTATTGAGCATTACATATTCAGCTGCACATGATTAATTAAAATATAAACAGTTCAACGTTTTCCTGAAAAATGAAAATAATCAAATTTTTAATTTGACTTCCATAACTAATTAGATGCAATTCAGAGTGGTTTGAAACTAACTCTGTTGAATTAAAATCATATGCGCAGAGCTGTGTTTCTTAAAAGCTTTCAAACTATTTGCAGAACTTAATTTAAGTTTTCGCCTATTTAGTAAATTAATTTTACCATAATCTTAGCATGCTTTTAAATCAATTCTGTGTCACATCAACTTCGTTAATTAGTAACTTAATTTCGGAAAAGGTAAACTATTTCTCTTCATTACAACTCAAGTGTGAGGAATATACGTATGTGGTTAATAAAAAATGTTTATGTAGTCAATAAATATTGTTTCTATGTTGAATGCATGTCGAATCATCAATATATCGGTACAATTGATAGAAAGTAGTTTTTATCGTGATATTGTTTCTGGTACAAAATAAAAAAAACCGTCTGGTTTTGAATAGGTTCTTCAGTATGAAACGAGAAAGGGTAAAATTTTGCATTTTATTATTATTTTTAAGTGTATCTCTTAATGCTTCCTCCTTCAGTATATAACAATTTTTTTATCCGATCAATAGTAGTGGCCTTAAGCAAACTTTTGAAGCAAAAAATATGCACAAAAGCGTCTGGTTAGAATGAAAAGTTGCGAGAAGCATTCAAGTTCGGTTCAGGGAAACTGATTGGACACTGAATCCGTTTCAGATTGACATATTTCATAAACTCCGATGTAACAATTTTGGCCTTTCCTCCTCAACCACCACTTTTCATTCTCGGAAAATAGGATTAAACAGCGATCCCGTCAGCTTGCTTCACCCAGCCGTTCCGTTTATAGCGATTTAATACAGAAAGAAACAACATAATGCTGTAAATATCGTTTCCACGTCGCCTTTCGCTTTCACTCTAATCTAGTTGGAAATCATTCCCTTTTCTTGTTCTTCGAGAAAACCGGGTTTCGCTCCAGATTACACCGGTCGTAAAAGTCCGAGGAAAATTTATGGAAAAAAAAAAAGAAGAAGAGGGGGACCCACTGCCCAGGTTGTTCCTTGCTTTTCCCCTTGTTGATTTATTCTGGTAGCCATGCGAATTCTTAATCTTTCTTGTTCTTTTTATATCAAAAGTTTCTCTTCAGTACGCCGCCGTCCAAACGGGACCCCGGCACGCACATGAGTTCGTGTTCATAAGATTAGTTTTCTTTTCGCACTGTTTGAGAAATCTTTTGTGTTTCTTTCTTTTGTGTTTTCACTCTTGTTTTGAAAATCTTCCCGATTCTTTACCAAAAGCATTTACGTAAAAGAATTCAGGGATGTTCAACCTCTGTTAAGTTACTGGTACCTACAATCACCCAGCCGAAGCTGCTAATTTCGTAGTTTTTATACCTAAATGCAGGTATGGACTGTCCTTGATACGATACGTTATAATTCCGTCGGAGGTTTCCTTATTTTCTTAACAAATGTCATCGAGAGTCTCTATGGCATTGGCCCCGTTATTCGAGGTACAATAAAACCACAAGTTTGAAATCATAAATGACTCTTCGGTTGTAATTAATCTAAATAGACATTATTCCATACTCCATTCATTCATATCTACAATGAAACACAATCGATGTTGTCAACTATGGGAACAATTAAACATTCAACTTTGCTAAGAGCAAAAATGTCTTGTAGACACAAATTTTTGGAAACATTACTTTTCCAAGTAGGAAAGAGTCGGAATGAGTGTTCCGTATTTTTTCTATAAATGTCATCAAGACAAAAGAAAAAACCATATTTTTTTAACATAAAGAGGGTTTGGTTTAAGAATCGGATAAGTACTCTACTAAATTAAATTTGTTACTAATTCAATAAAATTGCCTCGAAGCAACAAATGATCAGAAAGCAAGAATTTCGAATAAAAAAATTTAAATGATTGATAATAAGAAGTAAAAAGGTTTACATTTGTGCATGAAGCAAAATGAGAAAAGAATCAACACTATTAAAGACCACAATGAAGACTTCCTAACTGCTGCTTAGCGTCAAGAGCTCAAAACCCTATTTGCATTGAAAAAGGATTCTCTGTAACCTTGAAACACGTGTATACTTTTTTTTTGAACTTAACTTACGTTGATTTTGTCACGTATTATTCATAATTATTTCAAGAAAAGATAGAAAGTTTGCAGTTTTATCTATTTAAAACTGAAAAGAATTCTTAACGTTTTACGTATGAGATTTGAGATTCAGTCAGTGACTGACCGCAATGGGAAAATGAAGACAAGGTGTGTCCACAGAAACAGGTGTCTGTTATTAAATGTCGGCAAAACGTTTTCTTCAGAATCATTTAAAATGCGAGTGTGATTTGTGACCAGATCGTATTAGCAATCGAGTCTTTTCCTTGTTCCATTGACTATCGGCTTCGGTGAGACAATACGCGATTTGTTTTTTGCTTCGTCGTAAAAACAAACGGGGCGCCATAAACATTTCAAAATTATGACTCGCCAAGGCGTTTAAACAAGGAAAAATGTTTCTTATGCCGTCGAATGCTCCGTTTCTATATGACCGAAAGTGCTTAGAAACTATTAAGAAAGTGTGGGGTTTCTGAGAATTCTTCCATGATATTCGCCTATTGCCCAGTCACAGGTTCTACAAGGACAAATTCATTTGCAAAGTGCATCAAAGACACAGCTTTTCTGTTACTAGTTGCTCAGAAAAAAAATTAGATTTTTTTTTTCTTTTGCTCTTTTTAACTTTGTTTTCATCTTGTTTCCGTTTTGTGGGAAATTTAACCGCCTATCCTTTCTAACGTTTTTACGCCATCCTAAGTCAGAAAAAATGATCTCATAAAGCAAGGATATGCAATGCAAAATCAGAACAACAAATTCTAATTAATCAGATTTAATATGCGAAATACTGCAAAAACTTTAACTATTTTCATATTTACGAGTATTATTATTCCTGTTATTATTATCATGCTCTATCATTTCAAAAATGGTGAAAGCAATGCAGCTCTTTACTTTCAGTGAAACAATTACATCATTTAGGTCTAAGTTTTGGTTTACCTTTTTCCTTCCTGCGAGAACCTTTAACTCTTTTTAACCCCTTAACGGTCGGATAATTTTCAAGAAAACGGTCATAAAAGTGCCTATTTTCTTATCCTTGAAAATTATATAAAAAATATGTGTATGAACAATAAATATATATTCATTTTAAATTTTTGATTTGTTTTTATTTTGAAATTTTAAACACTCCAGCCCGGAAATATCACGTGAGCGATAAATGGAAGGCGAAACCTCAGCCCGTCATTTTCACGGGAGCAAGAGGGAAGGGGTTAACTGGTTTGCCCGAACGGTTTGGACAGGGCACTAATAGTCGACCGCATCTGGTTTGCTCATTTGGAGTACGGGCATTGATATTTTCTCCTTTCTTGTTCTGATTTGCCCGCACTCTTAGTTGATTGGAAGATAGTCTTGAAAAACCCCTTAATAAAATTAACCCCTTTGGTGGTAAATGTTTTACCTAAAATGTTAAGTTGTTAAAAATATAAAAAATGAACAATTAAAAAAGTGAGATTTTGTTGCTGCTGTTGTTGCATTTAATTAAACTGCAAACTTGGTACAAAGGGATTTTTTTTTTTTCAAATTTTATAAGTTTTTAACACAAAAATGTGTGTTCTAAATGTTTGCTTTTTGAAATCAGAGTGCATGCATTATATTTCAGCCGTCAGGAATCGATTTTTTAAATATTGAAAGGTATCAATTTTAAATATAGGATAAGTTTTTTTAGATAATTGTTCGTGTAGTCTGTAATACAGTCTTCACTGTTTATACTCTTCGACAGCAAAAAAGCAGACATTGTGGAGCTTTTGTGTTCCAAACTTATTAAAAAATATAAAAATTGGAAAAAAAACTCTTATTTTCCTGCTATACCAAGTTTGGAGTTTAACCGCCGACTTATGCAGGAGAAGAATTTTAGGTGTAGTAGTGGAAGTTATAGAAGATGAAGAAGGAAGCAGAGCTTAATTTGCATTGGAGCTCATGGAGCTCAGCTCTTGCACTTTTTTCGCTGAATTTTTACTGATTATACTGTTTTTGAAGTTGTATAAATCTGAAGAATCAGGGGGGCTGAGTCCGGAGGTGTTACTGTGCTCCCCGGAAAGAAACATTTCCGTAGTCAATTTAACGGCATCCGCCCCTTAAAATGATTGTTGGGGTTCTGGGTACCTGTGCTACGAGTAAACAGGAGAGGAAAAAATGAAAGGAGAACATATTAATTTTCTGTCTTCTCATCTTATTATAATGGCAAAAGGCTGCCTTTAAAAAAAATCCTCCCCCCCCCCCCCCCCCCCTGGACTCCGAACTTCGGCACCTCTACTGGTTTTCTATACCAGGCGCTACTGTAAAGAATATAGGGCTCCTGCACTTTTTTTTAATTACACGGTTTTATTTAACTTGATTTGTCACGGAAGTTTGCTACGAGGTTTTCGACCACTATTACTGCATAAATTATCTTCAATCTTTGTCCACAAGCTTATCTTTCCGATGACAGTACAATATTCCATCCATTTTGTAATTTATTATAACGTAAATTCGGGAAAAAAAATAATAGATTTGGCTTTGAGGAAATTATCAGAGTTATTATTTGTTGAATGGCAACGATAGCTTTGTTTGGATTTGCTTGGATAATGCAACGATGTTTTGAATACAATACGATGTTTTAAAATACTCAAATCACGGCGAAAAAGGAAACTGCGACACAGTGGAAGAGGCGCCTGGTGAAAAAAAGGAAACTCTACCATAAAAATCGAGTAAAACCGTGTAACTTAAAACATTTTTTAAATATTTTTCTTCTTTTGTTAGAAGTTAAGCTCACAAAGTAACTACTACTAGAAACTACTACTAGTAACTACTACGCATGATTAGCTCCTCGCAATAAGAAAGGAAATATATGTAACTGAAGCTTGTGCATGCAATTAGCTGACACCCCCTGCATTGCGCGGACTATCTCGAACATTGCGTCATTCCCTGTTGTAGAAAATAGATGAAATCAAAAGGAACGTATTCAACATCCAGCCGTAAATTAATACGGATAAATTTAGTTAAAATTCTCCTTAGAAGATGGGCAAAGGTCCTTAAAAAATCTGCTTTAGAACAGTAAAAGTTCCTAAATATCCTCATTATATGTTCTATATCCCTATTATGCAAAACCCATTGGTCTACAGGCAAGAGTTCTTAAATATTGCCAACAGTTCATCTCAAGAGCCACATCAGAATTAAGACAACGGCTCCTAAGAATAAAAGCGGTTGGCAGTCTCTAGAAATCTCCATTGGAATATGAACGACACTTTCTAAAAGTGCAAATGAAAGGTGCTATAATAATATATATATATATATTGAGCCCAAAAAAAAAAAAAAAAAAAAAAAAAAACATCATTTGCAAAAGGTAAATAAATATGTACCTTTAAGTTAACAAAATGTTGTCCTTAACCAGTACTGACACATAACATGCAGTTTGAAGGAAAATATACATTTAAATCCAATCGTCAATTAGAGAAAAATTCATGCGATTTAATCCGAAAAGAATTTTCCTTAGCTTTACATTGCAAATATTTTTCCTTTGGTGACAAAAGTATTTTTTGATTTGGCGAAAATACGCAATTTGAGCAAATAAATTCACAAATAAGATTCGTTTTAGAATTTGAAAACTGCTTGAAACGAATATTACGTGTCGTCGCCTCAGAGCAACAGTAGGATATGAGTAAAAACAGAATTTCCTATAAAATTGATTTTTAAAATTTTCTGTTTTTTCAAGTCGAAATATCTAAGGCTGTAGTTGCAGGGATTTTACTGAAATTTTGGGAACTCCCCTAGCTTTTGATTACATCTTCAGTGGTGTTTTGAAAAACTTAATTGCTTTTATAGGAAAATTATTTAGATGTCTTACTGTTGCTCTGAGGCGACGGTGTGCTCTAATTGTTCTACGAATTTTGCAAAGAGCTCATCATAAGGATATTATCATTGGGATTTTGTTGAATTAAGTCTTGCATTCAACGATAAATGTTATTTCAAATATAAGTATATTGATTTTTCAAAATTACCTTTCAATATTATCCGACATGAGGAACTTTAACGTGTATTTTTCTTAGTCAACAAATTAATTTACACTTGCTTGCTTTGAAATTATAAGTACATTGAAACCTTTTCAAAATTTAGAAACAACTTTAAAATATGTTGAAGTATTTTTTATTTTATTGCTCGGTTGTGATAACTGAATATCTTTACGAGAAAAAAGTGGTGGAAATGGTTTCTAAAAAGACATTATGATAAGAATAAAAGCGCATATGAACAAAGTTGTTACATTATGTTCTGTTGCTTCAACAACAGGTAATTTTATGATCATTCTTTTCTTGCATAAGTTAGACTATAAACTTTTGCATAATTGCGATTCCAAATATAAATTTCTTTCTTTTATGAATACGAATCTAAATATTAAAGTGCTATTTATTGCATTTTCTGATTTTATGGCGCATCGTTGTTTATTTCCAATTAAGAGTGTAATCAGGGTGATTTAGGGATCAACCCTACAGAACCCTTGGTTTTCCTTTGGTTTTAAGCAATATTGTAAATCATAGCATGCTGCTTTCCCAGGAGAAAATTCTGGTTGTGCAGTCTTTCCACTGAAAAAACTACATTAGATCATACGTTCCCAAACTTTTAAAGTCTTTTGCAAGTTTTTCTGCTTTCCATCCGCCCTCCTTTCCATTGGAAGTCAATTGGATCATTCAAATATAAGTCAATAAGCGGTATACTTATACTTGAAATTTCAAAACGGAGTGAAACTGAGGATAATGTTTCCCCCAAGCCATTCTCAAATAGTCGGCAGAGAGCAAATTGTATGTAAATGTCACTTGAAACTTGCGACAAACTTAAAACAAAATTCTAAGATAAATTTTGATTGAACTTTTCTTCCTATTCATGTAAAATTTCCCTTTTATGCGTCAAAATTTCGTGGCTAGGTCCTATCTGACTACGGCTTACTACAGATATCAAAAGTAAATTTTTACTAGTTACAACCCAAGAGAAGATGGGGGGGGGGGGGGGGGGGCTTACTTGCACAATTTATTATATATTTAATTAATATGTAATTTTTAAAGTTATATGCTTATTATATAAGCAAGTATCAAGAACATACGCTGACAAAATTTGTCTGGTGTATTACAGATAAAATTTAGTGATTTTTCGCTTGAGTGAGATTCAGTCTTGTTGACCCTTATTTACATCTCATGAACTCCCAATTTTTTCTTTCTTGGACCTTCTTTCTGACCCCTTGTAGGTCAGAATAGACCCCTGGGGGCCATGCGGACCACTTTGGGAGCCACTTCTTCAGATTTTCTCGATCTGAGGGTTGTTCTAATACATAAAAGAATTTACATAAGCGTTCACAGATCATTAGAATTGTGGATTTAGCAGGTCTAGGGATTTAAATTATACCCAGAGATTGAGGGTTCCAAATGCCAATTGAAATGGCTTAAAAATGTCCGCGGGGACACAATTTTAAGAAATTTCAATTAAAGAAGCACTGTTTATACAGGTGTGAAGTGTGAAATTTCTTCCTAGTAATTTAATTACAATCCCCTTTTTTAAGAGAAAGGCTTACTAAGTCCAAGTTGTTATCAATATAGAACAATTGACACTGCCTAGAGGGGCTTTTATGGAAAAAATCTTGCACCATGCCTAAGGTACCAGGACTTTCTGCTGACGACGATAAGGTTTTCATGAAATTATTTATTGTTGGTAAATCTTTTTTTTAAATTAAATTAAATAAAAACTATTGGACATTCATCTGAGCTGAAATGGACCTATTATTATTATTATTATATGTAATATATTAAATAGCACCGCCATTCTTCTACTACAGGTTTGAGCATTTTAAGAGAACAACTATTTTCTTTGCGGCACTTACGAAAGCAGAAAAAGTTCAATTTTTAAGAGCGAATATTGCTGACATGTTATTTTTCCCTTTCCAATCATGATCACGGTTTAACTTCGGACAAAAAAAAAAACAGTGCAGAAACTCTTTGTTCTGCAGAACTAACATGCACGCGTTAATAGTAAAAAATAAATAAATAATAATGATAAATAAATAAATAAAATAAAATGGGGAAAAATGAAGAAGGAAAGGAACTGATTTCTCATGCGAATTAAACCGACATCGGCATGAGCAAAAAACAAGTTAATCAAAGTACTTACCTATAATAATCTTCTTTGCAATAGATATGCCCGTCCCTCCAAAAACAGGTGAGTTCAGTGTCCAAGCGCATCTGGCACCGATGGCACGTGAGGCACTGGGCATGCCACTGCCGATCTACGGCCTGCAGGTAGTAGCGGTCCGTGATATGCGAGCCACAGCCAGCGCAGAGGCTGGGCGGGGGAGGAGGGGCGTCCATATCCCCCGGGTGGGGGACGGAGATCGCCGGCATGGTAATGCCGCTCACCATGCGTGCCAGTGCACCATGGTATCGCTGATACGGTACCAGGATGAAGCGAGTATTGGTACACTTGAAGATCGAGACGACCTTGACCTTTAAGACGCGATGGATTTGGTATTACTATGCATGTCTTGGATGCTAAAAATGTCTTCTCTTCTTATTATTGAAAAAAAATCCCAGCTAAATGTTCGTTTACACGATGGATTTTAAAGCAAATTTTCAGCCTTTTTTCACAGCTATGTATATAGTTACAATGTTGATAATGTTGGAGTAAATATATTTCTAAAAGTCAGAAACCAAAGCAAGTTATCGGTATAAATTTAGAGCAGCACTGCAAAAAAATCTTATTTATTTGCATAACGAAAATTGTAGTCACTGATGGACACTTTGAACCTTTCAATTAATTTTGAATTGTTCGTTCATATTTAATTGAGAGTCTTCTTCCCAAATGCTTTAGGCCAATCTGATTTCCAAACTGCACACGTGCAAAATATAGCCTCAGGGAAAAAACCTTAGCTTGAATATTATTATGCCTGTTTTTCTTCAAGAAGGCATCGTTTCACTTCCAAGCAAACTTTACATATTTTGGAAATGTTTCCTTTGTAGATTTAATTTTGCCCAGAATATTCAAATCTGAAAGTGATCCTGTAAAACTTTTTCTATCTCACAGCACGTCTTTCTGAAACTAGACGCGCAATGATGCTTGAACTGTCGAATGCAATAATTACCAACTATAATGCACAATCTGCAGCAATATTCTCCGGTAACCTTCTTGATATTTCAAAGTCACAACGGCGTAAAAAGCAGGAACTGGTTCGTTATGACATCAACGATGCAGTTTGTTTACGAAACGAGTTATTTCGCAACCCGGCAGGGTCTCCGCAATGCTTGTCGGAACGGACGACGACAGCGAAAAGCTCACCGCTCGGTCTGAGTTGGACCTCTGGATAAAACGACAGATCCGCTGTTGGGAAAGATGTTTTGGAACCGCCTCTTTTCAAGCTTAGCCAATGAACTGCTGAAGGAGGGACTGAGGAAGGCGTGGCTCTCATGACGAAACCTCGAGGCGAAATAGCGGCAAGTTGCGTTTTGTTTCTTTTACGTAGCATGCCTTTTTTTTATTTGCTCCTAATCTTTTTACTGCATGCTTTTGCAAAAGTGATAGCAAAAATCTCTAAAAAAAGTCCATGTTTTTTACAATGACAAAAAAAAAAAATTTTGCTTTTTGACACAACCGAATGATGCTTATTCTGTAAAGAAACTGAAACTATCGCAAAAAGAGCGTATTTTTTGCGTATAAGAAGACTTGTCTGACTAATGTACCTAAAACTGGAAGGAAAATTGAAAGTGACCATTAAAGTCCAGTATTTTTGTATTCGCGAAATACATCTACAGCCAGGCGCGGACACAAGGGGGAGGCAATGGGGAAATTGCTCTGGTCTGAAAATCAAGTATTAATCAAAATTATATGAAGACGATATAAAACCAAGAATGCAAGCAAGGGGTTTCCCCTCTTTTAACTCACTTTTTAAAAAGCACGTAAAATCATTAAAAAAAGTAATTAAAAAAAATATTAATAAAAATAAAAATGATTCCCAGCAAAATCCTTAATCAACGCCTATCTGCAACTGACAAAATAGCCAAAATGTGTATGTAGCCAAAGTTTCATGTACTAGAGTAGAAATAGTACCTTAATTGTAGGTAAATAGCCCGCATCGTTGTATAGTCCGCAGGAAGAAAAATTCATTCTAAAAAAAAAAAGTTCGGTGTAACTCGTATCGTTGTATAACCCGCACCCAGAAAAAAACATGGGATACACACCTAGAAAACAATACATTCACCTGTAGCGAACGAGCCCCAATCTGCTTTGGACCATCGTTTCCAAAGCTACGATTTATTTCTCTGCATTTTGTTTTGCAGGAAAAGAGATTTCGGTATTTTTGAACGGTAGTTGTCGTTTTAATAATACTTTTTTAAAAAATTTCATGTATTTCCCGCATCGTTCCGCGGTCCATACATATATTTCGAGGGCGGTCCCGCGGGCACTTGCCCCTCCCAAAAGGGTGAAAAATTTTTTTAATTATCTCATTAAGTATTTTTTATTATTATTATTTTCTTGATGGTACAAATAAATTTTCTAAGCTATTGTCTAAAAAAAACATAAAATATATTTGAACAAAGTCACTTTTAAAAATAATTTAACTTTGTGCAAGTAAACAATAATAATAAAATTACACGTTAATTTAAAGCACAAATGAGCAAAAAAATGCAGACATATGTTTCGGGATTGCTTGGAATCCCTTTTTCAATGCGACAGGGAGCTTCTAGATGCAAAACATCCAAATGAAGCAGACAGAACAAGAAAAACAAAGCTTATATAGCCTAAGAATTATCTGTAAACCAATGAGAATAAAGGCAGCGTGAAGTGGAAGTAGAAGTAGCAGGAAGACACCAATAAGAGAGCAACAAACGAATCCAGTTGAAAGTACAGGAAGTAAAAAGGAATAACAATAAAAATAAAGCAAAAAAGACGACAGCATGCATAAAAATTGCAAAAATAATAAAATAAAATACAAAGAATAAAATTAAAATAAAAATAAGTACAGAAACTACCAAAACAAAATGCAAAACAAAGTACACATGTAAAGGAGGGGGAGGGGAGGGAGGGGGGAAGGAGAAAAATAGACACAAAAAAGGAAAACAACAAGAAAACCTAGAAAGAACAACAAATTAAAGAAATTTATGCCAGACCTGTGAAAAATAAGGAGTTGAGGAAGAATCATTAACCAAATTAGAACTATTCCTGTTAATATGATAAGCTTCCCAAAAGTCAAGCTCTAAAGGGGAAGAACATTTTTGAATAATTTTACCAGAATTGAAGTCAAAAGAGTGGTTGGAATTCCAACAATGTTGAGCAATGCTAGACTTATTTAACTCTTGCTTTCGTACATAACCTTTATGCTCATTTAAGCGAATTTTCAGAGCACGTTTTGTCTGCCCAATGTAAGAAAGGCCGCAACGGCAACTAATTTGGTAAATACCCCAAGTGTTAAGTTGATCGACAGGATCCATAAGAGAAGAGAAGGAAAGTTTGTTACTAGGAGCAAAAACGACTTGAAATTGAAACCTTTTTAGGATTTTAGCAATACGGAAACTGACAGAATGAAAGAATGGTAACACAACCAAATTCTTTCTAGAAACTACATTATTGGGACCAGAAGTTTTCTTAGAAAGTTTGTTATGAATAGAATCAATTAAAGAGTGAGAACTCATTTGTGCTTTAAATTAACGTGTAATTTTATTATTAAAGTCACTTTTGTTGAACAATCATAGCCAATGAGCAAACAATGACCTCTGGTCTTGCTTTCTAAGGAAAAATGTATCCATCATCACTTTAATAAAGTTAAACATATGAATCATATCTCTTTAGACTCTATTTTGCTCGAGACTGTATATACTAAGCCACTTCAGTTTGAAAAAAAAATCAAAAACTCAAAGTCTATTTATTAACTTACCCCCACGGGCCCCTTATGATAGTGCTTTAACTATTTCGGCTTATTATTGTGGAACGTGTTTGTATAGTTTAGTGTTTAATTGGATTAAAACGTTTTAAAAAATATTGTAATTTTCATCCGAAGTAAATTATTGTAGTACAGTTTTACTAAACTTGCAGATTATTTACAGGGACCATAAAAAATTAAAAAACACTCTTATTATGATAACTTATTAAGATAAAAAATGTACGGGGAGGGGGGGGGGAGGTATGTTGGGATCGTTTTTTTTTAATTCTTCGTGCCCCTTCTAGAAATGATTCCTGGATCTGCCCCTGAATATGTCGCTTCAATAGAAAAAAATCCTACTTGTCAGTCTTCTCTGCAGCTTTGTTTTAGAACGCCTCTCAATTAAAACTTCAGATGGACAAAACTCTCTCTCAAAAAAAAAAAAAAAAGTTTGCTGGCATACGTCTCTGCTGAAAGACGCATGACTCTGCTGAAAGATGTTAAATAACCAAATAATCATGAAGGCTTTTAATAGCCTTTCCACCTATTATATTTATCGTAAAAATGCAGGGTTCGAAATTGGACTGTAAAGGTTAGCCGTATTGGTGCCTAGCTGTTTTGCTTTTGTTGCCAAAAATGTTCTGCTAGACGTAATTTTAAAATAACTCAAATTGCTTGGACAGAGATAACAACTGATATGAGTACAAAGATAAAACTGAGCACTTCTTTTCTGCACTGATGAAGAGGCTCCATTTTGGCTTCGAAATAGCTATTTGAGATACTTTTTTCTGAATTTGTGCTTTTTTACGTTGTTTTATCTTTGTACGCACATTTTAGTACAAAGCTTTCTGATCGTTTGTCTTATAACAACTGATAACTCTGAAGACAGTTGAGCAACTGTTATCGCAAAACATCACAATCTTACTGAGAAAATTATTGATAAGTAAGAGAAAAATGTTCAACATTCAATTTCTATTAGTAACTTTTCAGAAGCTGGTAATTTTTATTAAGTTAATGAATCAATATAAACGTCTATTTTAATCAGTGCCTAATAATATAAAATATGAGTTAATTGGCTAAATTATTTTCTCAAGTGTTATTTACAGTCTAGTGCAGTGTTTCACAATGTGGGGCCACGCCCCACAGGGGTGCAATTTGATTGTTAAGGGGGAGGGGGGCAATTCGAAAATTTAATCGACACGAGCTTAACCCTTTAGCTCCGAGCCATTTCAATGCAATGCTAGATTTCGGTGCCAAATTCAATGAAAAAAGCAAATTCTTAAATAATTACGTTAAATAATTATTAGGTATAATTTCGCTAGACGAAACAAACTATCAACTGGGTGATTGGCGTCGTCAAGTAAACTTCACTGCGGCAGACGGCATTAAATTAAAATAATAAATTAATGAAAAAAATATCATTTAAAAAATTATTTGAACTTTGAATTTCAGTTTTTCATTATATGTCTTGAAAATGTACTTACTGCGTTTCGTTAGCAATTTCCAAGTGATTTCTTCCTAAAACCTATCATTAAAGTTTCTTAAGTACACAATTTAATTTTTTAATATATTAAAAATTACGCATGCTACATAGGGGGCATAAGAATTTTATTCAGGCTAAGGTGGTGCATGGCACAAAAAAGGTTTGGAACCACTGGTCTAGTGTTACTTCATTTGTAAGTAAAAATTCACAATTCCAAATTTGAAGGTCAAGAAGTTACGATAGTCTACATAGGTATCGAAAAAACTCAAAATACAGAAGTTTAGATGAAATATGTATGTAAAAATATAACTGCAAAAAGTAATGCGAGATTTAAAAAATAAATAAATGACGCTTTAGTGAAAAATTGTGATTTTCTAACTAAAAGTTTTATGAAAGGTTAGGTCGTCACACATGAATTTTTAGTTTCAAAATACGACTAACGATCGCTAATTTCGAACCCTTTAAAAATGCATGACTCAAAATTCTTATTTTATAGGCCTTTATAGTACTAATTTACTTAGTGGACTTAGTAGTTATATCAGAGGTCCGATAATATACGGTATTCCATTAAAAACACAGATTTTTTTCTGTTCCTTTCTTTCATGAGCTGCCATCTTCTTTTTGATTTTCTTCACCAATAAACCAGTTTCTCGTGAGACATACTTTTTACTCACTTCTCTCCGTGGGGAAGAAAGAGAAAAAAAATGACTTTTCAATCAATTTCCTCAAAAGTCGGAACGTTTATCTTGGCGTAACCACCCCCACTTCAAACGGAAATGAGGGAGAGAACGCGTGTGCACCGTTCGCACGTTCGAACTCCCCCGGCGTCGAACATGGAAACCCGTTTTCGAGCGGCACCAGGGGGTGCAGGGTGCAGGGAACCGAGGAACGGTTGCGTCTTCGTCCGGTGTGTGTGGGAAGATCGGAAGTCCCACTACGTGCCTTGCATAACACCTCATCATAAAGGTAAAATGGAACTGCCCCAAAAAGAATTTTGCTCACAATCCTCAAAGGTCTCAAAAAGAGAGAGAGAGAGGGAGAGAGAGAGAGAGAGAGAATACATATACAGTGCACACAGATGAAAGTTTTTCGGAAAAACTAACGTTTTGAAAGTATGTAGCATACCTAAAAAGTTTTTAAGGAAAAAATTCCGAGGATTTTTTTAAAAATTCCAAATATTGAAATGGGTAAACGCCATTTCCTAACTAAAAAATAAATAAATAAAAATAAGCTAACCATTATAATCAGTCTAAATGTTTCAATCATAAAAGTCATAACGTTCAGAAAAGGCAGTTATGAAAATATTTATTAAAAATATTATAAATCGAAATTTATGAAGGTAAAAAAATAGCGCCAATAAACAATTTAATAATTTCAAACTGATAAGTAAGTGCTAAATTATTATTTTTCGCAATTTAATTAACATTTATTAATAAATGAAGTAATAAAATATTCTTGTGATAAAATACCCAATGACTCAGAACTTGGATTTATTTGATTTTTTAAATTCGACATAATAACAATAAAAATAAATAATAATAGTAAAAATTGAGAAAAAAAAAAAATAAATAACTGTATTTCAGGATTAAAAAAAAAAACCCTTTATCACTCATAAACTTGGACTTATTCCTTTTTTTAGCTTTTTTTCCCGTAAAAGTTAAAAAATAATAATAATAATAAAGCATGAAAGAAGGCTTAATGTATCGTGAAAATATCGTTAGAAACCAAAAAAGGCAAAAATAAGTTAAGTAATTAAATAAAGATTGAAAAATAAAAAATTTCAAAGTAATGCTTTGAGATGAGGAAAAAGTGTGTCTGTCGGTCTGTCCCCCCCCCCCTAACTCTTAAACGAATTGTCCGATTCAAAAAATTCTTTTTGCATTCAAAAGATCTCGGCGAGGACATCTCATTTCCATATTTTACTTTTTGATTTGAACAATTTTTCGTTCAATTCTGAACGGTCTAGAAAATCTTAACATAACCGCCTATGGGCAAGTTATATAAGCACTGAGAGTAAGATCCAAGTTCCTATGAACAAGCTTATCGGAAGAAGCTCTCGGGGTGAAATATTTTTTGATTTGAACAATTTTTGTTCATTTTTGAACAGTTTACAAAAATTAACATAGCGCCTACGGGGAAATTTCAATTTTGTATAAATCCTGACCTAACGGACCGATTTGTTTGGAACAAACTTTATCGGAAAGCTCTTATGACGTAGAATATGTACAAATAAAAAGTCCATCCAGAACTAACGAGCCTATTTTCCTATGAAATTTTTTGATCGGGATTTTCAAGAATATTTTTCCATTAATTGATGATTAAATGAATAGGTGAAAGAATGAATGAACAAATGAGTGAATAAATGATAAAAAAATAAATTAGTGAAAAATGAGCGAGTGAATGAAAAAATAACTAAATGACTGAATAAATACATGAATGAGTGAATGTGTGTATTAACCTTTGAAAAAGGTATATTTAAAGTAATTAAGAACTAAAGCTAAATGAGAAAGAGAGAGATAGAGAGATAGCTAGATTATAAATTTGAAGTTGGGTGTACACGGGAAAGTAGGCTGGTATAGTTCCAGACGGAACTTCTTGTTGAATTTGAAATAATAACAAAAAAAAAAAAAAAAAAAAGCACGTATTTCAGGACATTAAAATTTATTTACAATGAAAATTACAAAAAGAACGACCGAACGGTTCTGTTGCCTGCAGTCTATGCTATGATACAGAGGATGAAATTAAATTCCTTTAGGTGTATACTCTTTTTTTATGTAGTGAACTCTAGTTTACAATATCAGCTAAAAACAATACATAGTTGAAAAAAATATTATTGGAAAGTTCAGATAACATAATTTCAATATTAGAAGAATTACTCAAAATAAAATAAATTACAATAATAAAATTAATTAACATCATTTTTATATACTCCCCCTTGTTTCTCCCAATGTTTCATGCATCGAAAAAAAGTTGGATCGCAACATACTGAATACATTTTATCGTTGACGATTATGTAACTTCACACTTAACTCTGTCAATGACAAAAGATCACACCAGATAGCTTTTAATCACCCTATTGGAGCCACACAAGTCCCCAATATTAAAAATCACACTTATCATCCCTTTAATTTTCATATGAAAAGAATCTCCATTCAGAAAATGATTAGTCATTTATTTGCCATAACTATTTTCAGGAAAGAGCGATACGTCCTTATTAAATCGGATGAGATTGGAAAGACGAATTTTAAAGAGCATATGATATTTCCTTTCTCACTCTTTCAGGAATTGTTCATTTATCTGTATATTTACGGTTTTAATTGACTGATGTTTTGTGTTTGCGGGATTCCTAGTCACACGTTTAACCCAGTTTTTTTGTTTTGTAAACTAAGTTTTATTAAAATAAATTTTTGCTCTTTGTTGCAGTTGGTTTAGCTGTTTCAGACACACAGAATCATACTCACTGGCCTATATAATGGGGTGGTTTTGTGGAATAAAACCCCCCTGAAATGGCAAAGTGTCTAGAATTTGACCAATTTTTCTTGGAAAAGAATGAAATTAGCTGACTTCTCCCGAAGAACCCGCCCCCCTCCCTAAAATCCGGGTCTAGCTACGCCACTGATCGTAACCTTTATGAATGAAGCTTTTTTTCGTGATGGAAGCAATCTAAGCCGAAAATTCGTTTCATGGGGTCAGATTGACAGCCCCTTCTCTTCCGAACATTCCCATTTGATGTGACATCAGTTTGTACATTTTGGATCAGATGATGCGCGCTAGGGAGAGCCAAATGATACCACTCTCTTTTTTTGCTCCTTCTTCCGCGTATCACTGCTATTCGAAATGGGGTTCCTAAACAATAGTCTTTAATTTCCCGCGCGGAAGGGGGTGTAGTTCCTTGGTTTGGGTGTAACCACCTGCCTGGGTATCATTTCGCATCTGTCATATTCAATAAAGGATGGCGCGCGGCAGCTGCAAGAGCAGTCAGCCGCAACTTACACCTCCTCGTTCAAGCGATTTCCGTGATTTCCAACGGAGGATGCGGCAAAACACGGTGTAGTCTTACGGTTCTAACAGCGATTATGAATCTTTGATAATTAGATAACGGGATATCCAAATTAGTCTTACAGGTATTTAACAGTGAGTACGAGAGGTATAGCAATATTCAGATGTCGTTTCAAGACGTTATTGATAACCTCCTCTAGGTGTTGATCATATGTAGCGGTTGGAAACATAATCTTTCACATCTTGATCGCCAATTCTCAAATTAGATCTCATTTTAGGGAAAAAAGTACTCTAATTTATAAATGGTTGCGATACGAATTTTTCGATCTCATTTCAGTTAACAAATATTATTTATAACCGTTGTGATACAAATAGTATTTAGATCTCCTTCCAGGAAACAAATACTATTTATGACCGTTGCGATACAAATATTTAGATCTCATTTCAGGAAACAAGTGCTATTTATAACAGTTGCGATACTAATATTTAGATCTCATTTCGAAAAACAAATACTATTCATAACCGTTGCGATACAAATATGTAAATCTCATTTCAGAAAAGAAGTATTATTTATAACCGTCGTGATACAAATATTTAGCTCTCATTTCAGGAAACAAGTACTATTTATAACCGTCGCGATGCAAATATTTAGATCTCGATCCATGGTTCTATAAAAACAATATCTTGAACATCAAAAATATTCCCTTATATTCGTAAGAGCATCACTCCTAATGCTTTGTAGCACAATTTTCAATGCTCTGAAATTTTGACACATCAGTAAAAGATTATTGCAATAACAAAATTACTTCAAACTTTTCCGTCGACTGTAGAATTTTAATTTATATCGACGGTTGTCGGCATAGCTTTCGTGTAGGTTTTGAATAATTTTAATTTTTTAGTTAAAGTCTTCATCATTTTTCATACAAGTTTCCCATAGGTTCTGGATAATCTAAATTTTTGAGATATTAAAATGCAAATTTCAGTTGTTAATTCTCATACTGGAGAATAATACTCATTATGTTGAGAAAACAATAGCCATGCGATTTTGAAAAACCTGTCTAAACTAGATAAATATTCAATTTAGACAATGGTTCTGGAAACGTTCACTCAGGTAACTAATGCCAAACCGAGTTTAGCCTAATTTCCCATAAAAGTAAAAAATAAATGAATAAATGAAGTAAAATGAAAAATAAGTGACAGCACAAAAGAAAACTTCTCTTGGAAACATACCTCTAAAACCAAAAGTAAGTTAGAAACTAAATTTATTCCATAATGTTTCAAAATAAAAGTTCGAAAGTATAGGGTGTAAGAAAAAGGGTGTCCGAGAGGGAAGTGTGTGTCCGTTTATTTGCACTCCCCGTTTCCCGAATATCTTTTGAATTATTGTTTTAATTCGCATGAAGCATTTTTCGTGTATGAAAAATTCAACTTAACCTTAAATAAAAATACTTTGTAGTGAAAACCGGGAATGTTTTCGACGCTTTATAATTTCATTTAAGTAATTTTTATTTTTACCTTTTCTTCGAAAATATGTTGTAATGAAATAAATGGAGAACCCGGTTCTAAGTGCCATTAATATAGCGTACAATCCGTTATAACGAATATTCCTTTAAAACGAAATGTTATCCCGGTCCTTTGAGGTTCGCTGTGATGGGATTTCACTGTATATAATCGATTTCTTGTAAGAATACAGTTATAATGTAAGAAAAAAGCATTGTTACTGCTGGACATTTTATTTTTCATAAAAAAATCATTATTTCCGATAGAAAGAAGTCACCATTTAGTATGCATTATTCCTTGAAAAATTATGGAAGGAAGTGGATTTTCTATATGGAGTAAATTAATTAGTCCCTAACCTATGAACTCAAATATTAGCAAGCGTCTCTGACGTATTAATGGAGTCCTTTTCTATGACATACACACATTCGATTGTGTTTTGTACTATACTGTTTGTTATGATTTTTAATTGAGACACTGATTGCATTACTTTTAGAACTAAATAATAAATAAAGTTATGCTTGTTACGCATATTCTATTGCACTTTAAGGTTTGAATTATCTTTCACGTTTCACGTTGAATAAAATTGAAATGTTTATTACAATAACGAAATTTAATATCAAACTACTTTTCTAATTATTGGATTAATGTAAGTAATACAGAGATGAAAAAAAAAAATATTCCGTTTACAAAACAAGAACGAACTTTAAGGTCTAATAGATGTTTTCGAATTTAGCAGCAACAGTTGCCGTTAGAGGTCTACGCAAGTTGTCAACAGTAAAGCCATATCAAAACACTACGCATCAAAAATTGACTTTTACATGTACATATTCATGATTGCAATAATAGCACGCAGCCTGGTATTAGCATGCAATACTAAAGTTGCACAGCGGTGTGCAAAACTCGGCAGTTTACAACTTGAGATTTTCATGTAAATGGAACACATTTGCCGAAAGTAGTCCGTTTTGGGGCAGAATATTAAACGGAATGTTCTATTCTTCTGGCGGCAATTCCACAAACCTCCTGCCGCAAGTTGGGGGAGAAACGATTGCATTCAACAGGCGGCAGGAAATCAGCCCGTGGTGCTGAGAAATTCATTTAGTGCTGCGGGGGGCATTTCTTCCGGCAGAACAAAAGTGGAAAGTATTTTCTCTTTTACTTTTGATTTCATTGTTTAGATTTCCCTGTACGCATTTACGCTTTCCCGTCACACGTGTTCTTCGGCAGTGTAGCTTTTCTGGACTTTTATGATCAAAAAATATCGGAATTCTTTTCAAAGGTAAACTTCGAACCAAAAAGAATGTTTTTGTTCTTTTATTCCTTATGCCACTGGTCGTCTTAGAAAGCTATTTTTTGTCCATACAATTATAAAAAGTGATGAAATCCCAAATGCGTTGAAATTCAACGTAATGGACTTTTATACATTCAGATCTCATTGCAGACTTAATTATAAAAGTTTAAAATTTTGGAAGATAATTGAAACATGTCATTGAAATTTATTTGGCTTTCTTACACCCTAAAAGTTAGAATTTTTTTCTCTAAAATGAATGGTAGAAAATTTTGGACTTTTCCTGCCTTGGCTAATTAGCGGACGAACGTACAAACATTACTTCATTCAGACCCTAAATAAATAGTTTACCCAGAGAGAGAGCGCAAAAAGTCACTTGCACTTCCAAAATTTTCTCTTGAAATTGATATATTTCACGACATTTTTTAAAATTATAGATAGATTGTAAGTCTATTCTATTATAGGTGTTCTAAACTTTAAAAACAAAAATAATCATTTTTTTTTCTTTTCTTATTTTGCTTAAAATTTTTCATCATAAAAATTGAAAATTATTCCACCTAACTTTTGATAATTAATAGCAAAGTTTTCACTGTCTCTGAAATCAGACGGCAAAGTGTCAGTGTATGTCATGTTTTTTTTTTTTTTTTGAAGAAAAACAGAAGGGGGTGCTTCCCTACTTGTCTCTCTCCAAGTAATTTTAAAAAATTGATAAACATGCCAATTATTTTAGGTCTATGATGATTTGCAAGCCCTCCCTCCAATTACCTTCTGGGTTCTTCATAGCGCTAAAGTATCAATGAAAGGAAGTTATTGATGGAAATATCACATCGTTGCTGAGTTATGCCGTAAAAAGTATTTGCAGGGCTTGCATATTAATACCAATAAATGTATTTTTAGATCTATGACTTACAACTCTCAGTGCTCCATGTAAGATGTAATTCTGTAATTTTAAAAGTTCGGCTGGCAAATTCATTAAAAAAAAAAAAAAGGACGAATTGGGAAATTTTGCTTTACGTATGTCCTTGCAATCGGCAGAAAAATGCTGGTATTGAAAACTGAATAAATATTTTGCATTTTTCCATGCTATTTTCCCTGCATGACAATCAAAGAAATTTCTTCCTTTTTTTCTTTCTTTCTTCGTTTTTTAAATGACGCAGGATGCAAAAGATTTTTTTTTTTTTTTTTTGTGATTAGAATACATGCAATTTTTTAAAAATTTGAACTAATTTCTTCCGGTGCACCAAGGCATTTAAATATGTGCAAAGAATCGGTTTTTACATAAATTTTGAACAAAAAATTATAAACAAAAGAATCGATTTTACTGGACTAAAGAATCGATTTCACTGAGAAAGAAGGATAGGCCTTAATGATCTACCAGATTTATGGTAAATTTATTATTTACAGTTCCAACAGATTTCCGTCAATGCGTGAAATTTTCGTATGTTTTGGAGTACTCGGGGCAGTGGAAGATATAATAGTAAGTAGGATAAGTAGGATATGTTTCGGAATGTGAGTAGAGGAGGAAAACTGGTAAGAAAGCTGCAGAGTGTTTTTTGAATCATTTTAAATTTTATGAAATGTGAAGATCGCTCTCTTAATAGCATTCTAAACAGCTGAAATATTTCTAAATAGTAACAAATCTACGGCAAAAATAAAGGACAGTGGCTGAGGATCATTTCTGGATATATTTAGAGGAACATAAATCAAAACGGAAAATTCAACTGCGGGTCCTTCATTCGGGAAATTGGGGGATAATTGATCCCTCTCAGCCTTTTAGAAATACAATGAAAAGTTTGCATGATTTTATTTATTTTGTTGTTTTTAATCTATAATGTGTATTGAATCTATACCCTTTGCCCCCTCCCCCGCCCCCGGAAAATTTTGAAATGACGCCCTGAAACTAAATATTCTATAAAAATACATTTTTCATTGATTTTAAGTAAAAGTCAGTTTTACCCAATTTAAAATTGAATCGCATTATTCATTTTGACAAACATGAACTTTTAAAGTTACATCATTTTAAGAGAACGAAAAACTTAAGAGAATGAAATTGATAAAAGAATAAATTCTTTTAAACTTACATTTGTTACAGAGAATTGGTTTAATTCTTGAAATTTTCGGCATATTTTCATTAGGCATCGTTAAGGATAATATATGTTAAGTATAACATTTATTTTGTGAAGAAAAATTAATCATATAACCAATATTATTGATGCTCAAAACTGCAAATATTTTGTATACATGTGTGTCGGAGTTACAAGTAAACTCCTTTTTTGAATGCAGAAAAAGTTTTTCGTTTCCGAAGCTTAAAATATGTGCATATGCTTACAATTTTGGGCTTCAATAACGTTGATTTTATTATGATAAGTAATGTGTTTTCTCTCCATTACATGGTTTTTGTTCCATAAGAAAAGACAAGTTTTGAGTGGAGAAAAAGAAAAAAACATTTCATATTTTCACTCGGTGAAGACTCAGAAAAATCGTATTACTTATCCATAGTTTTTTTTCGTTAAGAAATTTCATTAAATCAAAATTTTCCAGCCAAATTTTAATTTAAAAGATTATTTCTTGAAAGAAACCGAAGTAATTTCCAACAAGTCATTTTCATGAATGAAAAAAAGCAAAAAGTGAAAAAGAAACGTGCAATGCTCTATGGGCAAAAAAACTAATCCTCTATTTTTTGGTAACATATTAGCAAAGAATAACGTTACAACTTTTTTCTTTCTATTTTTTAATTTTAATTATCTTTCTTCAGCAAGACTAAATAAAGAAACAAGTGGGAAGCGAAAAACTCGCACGCTCCGCTGATCATGAAGTGTTTAATTTAAAATTCATTTTCCCCTAAGACCATACTTTAAAAATCTCTGTTAATCTCTGCTCCGTTAATTACTTTTGTGCAACCAAGTTAAACGCTTTGCGTTTTTCTTTCTGCGTAGGATTTTGAGACGTTAATATAGAGTTGCTAAACTTTCTATACATAGTGTTTTATGATAAAAGACATCGATTTTTATTCTCTCTGTACTTTACGTTGTGAAAGTTAAAAATCTTTAAAAAAGTAGGAATATGAAAGCAGCATTCCCATCTTTTTTGTGGCAGATAATTGGTGAAACAAAATATTCCTCAGAAGTTTTCCAAAAAAAAAAATTAACCTCCGATGTTAAGAATTTCGTTTTGCATAATACTTTCAGTTTTTGTATCAAGTTAAATTAATTTTTTTTGTCTAATGATAGTTTTTCGAGAAATGCAACATAAATTTGTTTTCCCCTCTTTGTATCTGCATTTATTTAATTACATCAGCATTTATTCGTTTCGTATAACATTTTTAAACTTCTTATATTTATGAGCGATTGTCACCCAAACATTTTTTAAACCAAGTGAATTTATATTATCTCGAAGAAAAGCGTGAGAAATTTATCGTTCAAGCTAATTACAGTTTTCTATAAATATGCATGCACAAATCACAGCAAAAGCTATCTTAAATATACTTTACAGGTCATTTTAATTTTTCTTGTACAAGTAACATTGCAAATGCATTTTTTTACAAAATAAATAAATACATTAAATCTCTAAAATCCTCCTCTGCTGTACACTTACAGTTTTTCGATTTGAAGAAATGGGCTTGTTAAAGTGTGTTGGATGTGTAAATCTTTATTGATCGCGAAATAAGGTTTTGTTTAAGTGGCATGGAATCCAGTGCTAGTAATGGCACTGATCATACCGGAAAATACAGTAACTTCTTGTTCTGAAAGCGAGCACTTCTTAATTAGATTGTTTGTTGTATTTGCACATTTCTCTTTCAAATCAGGATTGTAACAAGCCTAACGGTACGTGGTAGCCTTGTGCTTAGGATGTCGGACTTCCAACCGGAAGATTGCGGGTTCAATACCCGACCCGCTGAAGCCCCACCATGCACGCCTGGGGATATGTGCATGTAAAATCCGTGAACCCTGAAGTCCCACGGCAGTTCCGAGGGTAGAGACTTTAACTTCCCTTTTCTCCACTCTTAAAAAAAGGAAGGTGACATATTTGTTGTGGCGCCATCTGGTGTCATACAAATACATAATGAGCCAAGTCGTACTTCCACCGTTGTGGTGCTCACCTAAAAACGAAAGACGCTCCCTTAATTTCTGGTCGATCTGCGAAGGGGAGCTTGGATACCCAAGTGGTATTAGAAACAACAAGTGCATAACATGATCACTACGCTTTTTCAAAAGCAAAGCGAAAGAGAGGAACTGAAAACGTGCAAATGTTCGAAGAAGTTTAAAATATTCAGAATGTACGAACTTGTCGTGCAGTGGCACTGGAATATTCGAACCAAAATAAACATAATTATCAGTTGATCTCATGCACTATTTTTAGACATTCGTGTTTACCAGAGTTTGGATTTTCGCAAATTATTGGACACCGGATCCCAGGAGCTAAACACCGAACAAACATCGCCGAGTTGTGTCCTTTAAAGAGATGCAAATCCTGATGGATTGCACCCGGGAGCTGTCATTCGCGCAATCCGTCTGCGTCACCCCTCAGCCCTCATGACAGGACATATGCCCGGCTCAGAGAAGGAGCGACATTTGGATTAGGGGGACTTTGGTTTTTCTCTGCGCTGTCAAATTTGTTAGTTTGCTGGGATGAGAGGGGTCATCTTCATTCAGAGCTGGTAGCTATCAGCAACCACTTCTGAAACAGCTGCGCAAATTGGATCGAGAGTCAAATTTGCTATTCATTGTATAATGAAACTGTGGTGAAACCTGTGCGTGCCTGTTTACCTACAGTATTGTTACGCAAACTTTTCAGTATTGCGATCTCAAAAACGATATGTATAAAAAGCCTAACGATCACTTTGCTACAATAAATTCCCCTTACTAAACTTTTGTAATAAAATTGGGATGCTGGAGCATAGTGCTTAACTTATATATGGGGCCGTTAATAAATGATGTCACGCTTTTTTCCCATATATTTGACCCCCTCCCTCCCTTTGTCACAATACGTCACACTTCAGCGGACCCCGCTCCCCCCTTTGTCACATGCCACGCTATGTTGCATAATGCATGATGTCACACTTCTTATCACCCCCTACATTCCCCTCCCTTTGTCACACTATGTCACAATTTCAAGAACCCCTCCCCCCCTCGAAGCGAGACATCATTTACGAATGATCCCTATGTAGTACATTAACAAATCGTAAAACCCAGAAGATAAAATTGATTTAAAACACTGATGCCTTTAATGGAGAATTTTAAGCCTGAGTAGTGAGTAACTAACACGAAAAATGAAGTAAAATAATTTTAAAACTGAAAAATTTTTCCACGTTAAGAAAGCACAAATGAGCATTAAACTGCAGACATATGTTTCGGGATTGCTTGGAATCCCTTTTTCAATGCAGTAGTGGAACGTCTAGATGCAAAAACATCCAAATGTAGCAATTATTTTTTTAAATAATTTTAACAATTTTTTTTATCCACGGGCACTTTGGGACAACAATTATAATTTAAAAATATCTATGTTATTTTTTGATTTTTGTTTATATATTTTTTTCTTTTTTTGCGCATCTTTTTTCCTTTCATTTTTTAGTTTCTTTTTCTCTTTCTTTTTTCTCTTTCTTTTCTTTTCTTCGTTTCGTTCTTTCTTTTCTTTTTTTTCTCTATCCTGAATCGATTAAAAACTAACAAAAATTCGTTAAAATAAACAAATAAAACAAAGCCTCAGGTGTGCAAATCTTTGAAACAATAACTTTCTTTTAAAAGGGGTACTTCCATTAATTATAATTAATTAAATCACAAATAAATGGAGAATTACTAAGCAGTTAAATTTTTTTATTAGTTATTGGCGACAGAACTACAGGTACAAATTTCATCAGCTCATTGGGCTACGCTCAACTCTTTCATTTTAAAATATTTATTGAAATAATTTGTTTAGGGCTGTTTTTGACTTTTAATGATGCTCTTATGATTAAACGCACTACAAAAATTGTTTGTTATCTCTATTTCTATTTTTTTTTAACTTATGCGAGCGAAAAGGGTAAAACAATTATTATCATTAGCAAAAATCGAATGAATGACGTATTTTAAGGTAACAAAAGCGTACTGTTCGTTAATTTAAAAATGCAGCACAAAATCTTTTATCCCCCATAAAACGGTAAAATTTCTGCTCGATTTTCCTGTTACTTTTAAAAAGTATGCATTTTTCGAGGGAAAAAATTGCGACAGTTTCTGATAAAGTACGAATTTCCTCAAAATATTTTTTTTAAAAATGAATACTTTTCGTTATATTTAAATATGAGTATATACTATACTATATATATAGTACTATAACAATACCTAAAAATATATATCGCTATAGTTCACTACATAAATGCAATTAAATACAATAGGCTGATAAATTTTTCACTCCTTAATTCTTTTTAAATTTATTATAACTTTTTTATTGCTTCGTCTTATTTTGAAAAGCTTTACCATTTATCACAGTAGTTTAGGTTTAGTAAACTGTCGATAAACCCCGTTTATTAGCGGTCCAGGAAATTGACAGGTTTAGCAATGGTCAAGCGCCTGGACAATTCCGTCTTTTTCTATTGGCATTATAGCACTGACTGGGTCTTAGCCTGCCGCACAATGTTTTAACAGATAGCTCTGTCCTTGACTTTAATTTTCCATTTGGATAAAAGGAAATCTTTAAAACCTTTAAAGTTCCTTTGTCCATCAAGACATTATCCATCTTCCTTTTCTTGGGTCTGTCGCTTATCCTGTTCGTTGCACGTGGGCTTCCAATCCAAGATCTTTGCCACTCTGCCCAAGACAGGAAAGTTTCTGTCCGTCTTCGATTCCGGATACAATTGGTGTATTAAATGCTAACACTACTGAAAAATACTGACTAAAAAAATTTGTTTTAGGTGAAATAAGTTTTGACATTCCTGAAAGAGAACGCTAGGCACCAGACGTGCGATGATGATGCATCCAACTGCATAAACTGAATTTAAGAAAATTAATAAATAAATAATCGAACAAATTTGCTCGTTTTTTCTTTGCTTTTCAAAACGATAGTTTCATAGCTAAGTTGAACCTAAAAAGATTAGCAACCAAAAGATTGAAACGAGATATCATCTATAGAGCATTCAGATAAAAAAAAGTTTTTATGTAATTTACATTTACAAAATATTCTTATGAGTTTATGATGCATTTTCAGAACCTTCCCAAAAATGGGAACGCTAGGTATTAATAGGCTTTAAAAATAGAAGCTCACGCTAAAAATGATTACACATAAAAAACTACGTTAATGTATATTTGAAAAATGCAAATAGCTCTTACTAGCATAATGTCATTTTCATAATTTTCAGTCATAACATAACCAATAATATGTACTTCCGCTAAGTGATAGCACCAGTGCCCGCTTTTATTTTCTTCTTAAAAAAATCCATAAAGGAGGTATGAAAAATATTTTTAATATCGTTATCACGGACAATAACTCCAGGTCTTGCGTGCTTAGCGCTTATAGATCATGTGAGAGGTGAATGGTATGAGAACGCGAGAGAGAAAGAGAAAAAAAAAGAGAGAGAGAGCGAAGCTGAAAAGTGAAGGCGATGCGATATAGTCACACCATCCATCAAAATGTTGACAAGTTTTCTGGGTCTTCCTGCTGTATGTGATGTGGGAAAGGACGGAACTTTCTGTTGTGATAATAACAATTTAGATATTAGCCTTTTGTGCTACCAATATCCTGACGAGTTTTTCCCCCTTATTCCAACACAAAGTAGTGGAAATTTATTTTTGCTTCCGTAAATAATGGACGAACAAATAGTGCTGCATTGAAAATAGTTCTTATTTATTATCTTTTTCTCGATTTTCTAGTTTAATCGAATCAAAATTTTGGAGTGCGGTTTTCTTAGTACTAAATTTCATGTAAATTTTTGATAAATGCTACAAAAGTTTCTATTTATAAAGTATGAATGTATTTTCTCAGAGTAAACAATTTTTAAGTAGTCCTTTGACATGATGGGAAACTTGAGGATGATCGATATATTATCAAATGAAAAACTTAAAATAAATAATTAGATCATGCGGAGAAATTTATATACAATGTAATTGTGTCATAAGGAAATGCCTAAAACTACAACATAACTCAGGAATACTTATTCGCAAAATTATTGTACACATCCAAAATTCAAGATGCTAGTCATTTTTATAACGCCTTTCGAGTACGTTGTTCTAGCATGGGACGAAAGACTAGTACTAGTATGGACTGCGGTTGGTCAAATAATAAGTAATTTACTTGCTAAAATTTAAAATCCCTGAAAGCCAACATCCGTTTAAGTCGACGTGTATTCTGTCCCCTCGCGGTGTCGAGTTACCTGGGTTTCCCTGTATGTGAGTGATGTCCCGTTCACTGATCACCAGTTTTTCCTGCGGTTCACCGAAGTTCTATACGTAAAAAATGCTTTGAAAAATTATTTTCCAACCTTACCGTTAAAACAGATTAGATTTACATTTTGCATTAGACATGATAGTGGGAAACCACGTTTATCACAAAACCAGAATCATTTATCAGATTATTTTTTGCTTACTGTCTTCCGACTCACCCTCAGAATCCATCAGAAAAGCTCTTTTGACGTGCAAAAATAGCACTAATGAAAGCAAAGTTGTAATTTTGCTGTCATTCATTTTAAAGTACAAAATGATTCAATTTGCACTCAAGGTGGGAAATTTCATTGCGAAAATTGTGAGGAGAGTAAGACTAGCTGGCTATCTCTTATAGCAATGCTCAGAAAAACAAAAACAATCGCGGAATTTATAGGGACGTGTAAGAAATGACTTCAATTTCAATGATGAAAATTTTCTCTTCATTGGTATGGGCGACCGTACTGGCACAAAAACGCCGAACGCGTGAGATGCTACGCAGATTAAAACAGTTAATTGAAATATAGCCTAGTAAACAAAAGTTAACTCCAGCGTGGACGTTTCAACGTACTATATGATCCGAATTAAAGTCACCGAGTCGTCAAATTACAATATGTAGCAATATTCGCAGATTGCATTCGCCAATGTTAATTTAAATGTTGTGATTCAGGAAGATGTTCCGTTTTTCATTACATGTAATATATATTGCTGAAGGCTGAAGTTTTTTTCTTTTTGTGGTGCAAGTTTTTTGCCAAGTAATTCGATGAATGTTAAATCAATTTCATTACTTCAATATTATGCTAAATTATAGGCATGGTGCCCTAGTGGCTTGGCACTGGCTTCGTACATTCAAGTTAGCGGGTTCAAAACGTACGAGATGCTCTCGGATACTTTAAATTCCGTGTGCAAAATCAACATCGACATAGCCAAGGTGCCCCTCTCGTGGGAAAACTGGGCCTCAAACTTTTTATATGCGATGGTACTACACCAATAGTGGTGCTGCTGAAAGGAGTTACCAATCCCTGGGGGTATGCTCTAGATCTGGTTTGCAAATAGTGATATGCCAATACGCAGCCCTATTTAAAAGGAAACAAAATGGCGTAATACTTGGTTGGGAATACTTTTCTTTCGTGCATGTTTATGCTTTATGGACTTAGAAATTCAGACTTTTCACCGCCACTACTACTATCAGTTGTAATCTTCTTGTCTTTGAAGCGTAACTCGATACCGTGGGGGTAGTAGAGGGGAGGGATGGAATGGATGTCTTGGATGGTTTTCTTCCGTGTGTGCCATTGAAGATGACAGATAAGTACGTGAAAACATGTCTAGTGCATTGATCGAGAAATTGATGATGTTCAGATTCAGGCATCTCGGATGCTCCGATTGAAGACAGAAAGTTTGACATTCGCATACTAGGATTGGCAGAAACAAAAGGGAGACAAGTAACTAGATATAAAGTCAATCGATTTAAATTAATCAATCGCGACTAGCCAAAAAAGTAGTACGAAATCATTTTCCGGTTTCACATTTTCTAAGGCAACGCTGGATTTACAGATGATGTAATACGGGCGATTGACCCCAGAGGATTGACCCTATTTGTTGTTTTAGGACCTTGACCTTGAGACGTGATTGCCAACCGTAGTATATTTATGTACAATGGTAATATGAAGATTGTTATGAACTAACCCCTCTCCCCTCAGTTAAAAAAAATATTTTTGCTACTCTGATTACCCCTATCATGAATCTGAAAATAAGTCTCACTAATATTTTCTCGGAAATAGAGTTGAATTTGAGTAAATTTTAATACACAATTTTTTCCGTAACTTAGGGACGTAATGGAAAGTAATGCTTAAATTTCTGCAATTAAGTCTCATGTTCTATGCAAAATTTGAATTTTTTTTTTTTGTTGTTGAAATAACAAATGAAGTAGGTTTTTATTTCATTAGAATAATAAAAATGTTATGTTCCCTTAAATCACTCCATTCCACCTTAAATCTTTAAAAATTCCTTTCAAATCCTTCCGAAAAATTTAAGGAATGGATCCTGGAAGCAATTAAAATCGTATTTTTACTAGGGATGTAACGAGTAGTGATTTTCCCGAATAGCCGAATACCGAATATTCGGCCATTCTTTCCAGGCCGAAGCCGAATATTCGGTCATTTCGTCTAGGCCGAATAGGCCAAAGCCGAATATTCGGCCAATGTCTTAGGCCGAATACCGAATATTCGGCGGCCGAATATTAAGATTTCTAGAAAATCGTAGTAATAGAAAGTATTTGTCAAATTTAAAATTATTCACAAGGTCAAACACCAATTACGCGCAATCTATGATGTATGAGTTAATCATGTTTGTTAAGAATTTAAAACTACGATTTAAAATTAATATAGTTTCTCTATTGTTTCGAATGTAATAAAACTAAGAATTTCACCCACAAGTGGAATAGAAATGACAGGTTTTAGGGTGGAATGGAAATGACAGGTTAAGCATTAGCATTATTTTACTAATTATTTAATTCAAATGAAAGAACTACTATTGCTTAGTGAACTATTACCTTGCTTAAAACTGTTTTATGAAGATATTTTGAAAGTTATAAAAGTTAAATATTTTTATTTTATGGGGTTTTTTACATACCCATCTTTAAACGATCTATTAAAATTTAATGCACTTAACTGGAATATATTTTTATTTTCAAAGACCCCAATAACTTACGCTGTCTAAATATTCATCGTATATTCTCTCTCTCCCAATATTCACAATAAATCGGTCTACCCAAACAAACTCTGACTTCCACTTTGTTAATAATAACAAAATAAATTTCTCATATTCTCCGTCATAATTAACTATTGCCAGCTAAATATAAATACAGTATTGCAACTTTAAAATCTGTTTTTGCTCAGTCAAGCCTAAAACTAAGTTTAAAAAAATAATTTTTTTCTAAATTATTTTTATTTATTAAAATTATATAATAATATATTATTTTGCAATAACTATAATACAATTTTAAATGTTTAAAATCTACTAATTTCTTTATTTTTTTACATTTCTACTGCAGCAGAACTATTCGGCCGAATAGTCCATCAATATTCGGCCAGGCCGAATTAGACCTTACCCAGTATTCGGACAGGCCGAATTTTCGGCTAGGTGATGAAATGACTATTCGGCCAGGCCGAATAGGCCGAATACCGTATAGGCCTAATATTCGTTACATCCCTAATTTTTACCTTGCTTTCTAGTACCGTAATTATTTGTGTATAGCCGGCGGGGTATCTACGAAGAAACTTCTTTTTTTACTACCTGCGGGCAATATAACGAGGCGGGCAATACATGAAATTAAAAAAAAAAGTATTATTAATAAGACAACTACCGTTTAAAAATATCGAAATCTCTTTTCCTGCAAAACAAAATGCAGAGAAATAAATCGTAGCTTTCGAAACAATGGTGCAAAGCAGATTGGGGCTCGGCGCAATTATTGTTTTCTAGGGGTGTATCACATGGTTTTTTCTGGGTGCGGGTTATACACCGAACTTAATTTTTTTGGAAGGAATTTTTCTTCCTGCGGACTACAACGATGCGGGCTATATACCGATAATTACGGTAGTAATTTTTATTGGCTTGATACATTTCATTGAAGACTTCATGAAGTTTAAGTCACATATCGCGATAACCTTTCTATGCTCGCACATTTTAGTCTTTAGTTTACATGCGTGTGTTCAACTAAAGCGACGAATGTCATTTCATTTTATGAATTGGCATTGGATACTTTGCAGAAATCTATTTCGACCAGTAATGGGCATGGTCTTAAAATGCAAAAGTAAGCTTTGGAAAATTGCCCATCCCGCTTTAAAAATCAGATTAAGGCAGATACTTGTTTTTTTTCTTGAAATAATTCTACAAAAAATATTTTATTAATGTTTTTGTAAGACGACAAAATTACTATCTTATTTTTTGCATTTTTCTCTGTATTTGGTTTGTATGCAGATAATGAGCAAATTAAAGAGAGAAAGAAATTACTATAGCAGCGTTTCTTTTACCTTCTCGGTTTTTTAGAATATATTTTTTAGAGCATTTTATATAACATGAAATAAAGGCGACGTATCTTTGATGATTTACTATAAATGCATCTTTCGTTCTCTAGAAATTTGCACTAAAATTGTATATTTACAGATTTTTTTTAACAATACCAAAACAATGTTCTAGCTGTTTGATGAGAGTCACAGTAGGGGGCCATGAGAATTAGGGACTCTTCAGTCTTCAATACAGCGTCGGCACAACAAAGGCCTACCCCCTACTGGCTGGCAACATGGAATTTTCCACGTTTGGATGAGGTACTGCGAGTATTGATATCAAGCGAGAACTGGTGCTTTGGTCAACCGCAGCGTGTACAAGTCGGCCAGTGAAGAGAGAGAAGGGGAAAAAAAACTGATACCAAAGCAGGGAAGGAAAAGTTATGTGTTCGGGGTATGTCACAAGCAGGGTCGTATATTAGATCTCTTAATGCGGGTTGGGATGGGGGCCACAGCTCATAAATTAGACGTCTCTCCTTCCCCCTTTAACATTGGACGGCGCCTTGCCGAAATTTTTAGAAATCGGGCGCCGCTGGGCACCGTGTGAAAGCTGAGTCTCGCGGTCGACAACAAAGTGGACCCCGGATGTTGCGTTTACGGTCCATTCGTAGTGTCAGTTGTGATGAACGCAAATGACGTCACGAAGGTGCTTTACCGACAGAGGAGTCTCTCTCTCTCTCTCTCTAGTCCTCTTCTGATGCTGAGTTGGGAGGTCGCTTGGGGGGTGTGCGCGAAACGAAACTGAGATGACACTATGGCCCTGGATGACACACTCCGCTACGAGGAAATGAAAGTTTAGTTTTTTGCAGTTAATCACCTTGATTTTATGTTTTTCCTTCTCAAGAGATAATGTTACCTCGCAATAGGTAATGATTAAGACCCCCCAAGACAAATGGGGATTCAACGAAACAGAACTGCTGCAATTTATGGTAAATCATTTCAGATGCATAAAGAACTGTATAGGTTTAGTATAAAAGATTAATTGGGTTTATTTACACTTTTGTTATGGACGTTTGGACGCATGAGAGCTCACATAAGCAAAGACGCAGACATTCAAACAGGCCTGCAGCCAGACTCTGACTCCAGGGGGGGGGGGGGCAAACTTTTGGACAGGAGGGGAAGACTAGATTTCAATTTTTTTCTAACATGTTAACATTTATGCTCTATTTTGGGCGTTTTCTTAAAATTTAAATTAATTTATTTAATAATTAAGGCAATTATTTAATTTATTAATTGATTAATTAAACAATTAATTAATGAAACTAATACTAATTTAATTCAACACTGAAATTATTTGATCTTAAAAGAAATACTTGATTAAAACTTACAAAAAGCAGAATTGAATTTTTAAAGCTTATTTTAAGAATGTCTTTTGTAAATTAATAAAATATTAGAAATAACATAAACAGTGAACATTTTTTAAAGATAATTTTAATGTGAACGATCATTCAAAATAAGGTATTGAAACATAAATCATGTATTGGTACGTTACAGTAAAAAACTGGACTGCCCATGATCCTTTCATTAGTGCCTGGTTTAGATTGAAAACAGGAAAAAAAGAGCTGAATAAATTAAAAAGTTAATGTTTATTATTTTTTCTAAAATTTGAATTAAGAGATAAAGGTGCATGGGAACAGGATTTTTTTCTATATGACTTTGCATTTAAACAAACCAAAAAGTTAAAAACAGAAATACCATAGATTATTGAGGTCCACACGCTAGGAAGAGCAAAACATTTTCCAGGTCGGGCATTGCCCGACCTGGCCCCCTCTGGCTACGGGCCTGCATTCAAAGTTTCAAGTACGTACACTAACAAAAAATCCTGAAAGTTTCCATTAAGTACTGCATCCACGCTGCCGGTTCTTTTTACCGTAAAAATTATGTTTACTTACGGAATTAAAAATGTTTTCCGTAAGTTGTACTGTAAAATCTCTGCACTCTTTGTTTCCTGCCGAAAGTAAAATAATGTTTACGGTAAAAAGTACTGCAAACATGGATGCCAGTACGTTAAAAGTTTCCTGAATTTTTTACTGTCTCAATTTAGGGTGTCCCAGGTCACGCCGCAGAAGTTTCAAGTATGCTCTCGAGAGAGAAATGTTAATAACACGTTCCTGTCTATGATCCATGTTCATCACAGCAGCAATAATGGGCTTTGCTCAGTTCTTGCAATGTCAATAGAATATCATACTGTTAGTGGCACGAATATTGACTACATTTTTTCCTGTAAAATGTACCGATAAAAATTGTTCTCGCCTTGGAGGCTGAGCCATGCAAAGAAAAAACAAATTTATAGCTGTCCGTAAAATGGACAACTCCACTTCAGAGTGTCATCAAATGTGAAACAATGGTCAAAGGAATTATGAAGCATTGTATTCCTATAAGATGGATATGATTATTATAATGAAGATGATGAGCTGTGAAAAGATTCCAGCTTTGTACTAATTCCAGGAGTGAAGATGAACTGGAAGAAGAGGAGGAGGGGGAGGGAGGTATGAGAATGATACCTAATTACACTCTATGTTAAAATAGAAGTGTTGATTTTTAGTTTTAATGAAAAGTATGTTTACTATTTGTTTATTGGTGAAACTTCAATGTGCTGTGATTAAACATGGTTATATGAAACAGTCATTCAGATGTGATTATTTAATTTTTATAGTAAACACCCCTCAAAAACTTAGATTCATCTATTATGAGAAATAATCTTCTATTTGGGCCAATGCAGTATTTTATCTTTCAAAAACTGCTAATTTTTTGCATTTGTTATGCACCATCCTTTATAGCAGGGGTCTCCAAACTTTCCAGCCTTAGGGCCATATTGATTACCCTACAACATAATTATTCAACATAAAAATAGATTACTTCAGTAAACTTAATTTAATTTGCTATAAAAAATAAATATGTTCTCTAGAAGGAGTTTTCTTTCAAGTATGCTAGCTCTCCGCGGGTCGGACAAAATCTGTCCGCGGGCCGGATGTGGCCCTCGGGCCGTAGTTTGGAGACCCCTGCTTTATAGGAAATTACTGAGAATTTTTCGAAGTAAAAATATTTATTGTAACGGATAAATAATATTAGTGTACAAACAAAAATGTTTGAACAAAAGGAAAACCATCATTAAAAAATAAAAAAGAATCATAGAGGTCTATTTTTTTAAATTTAGGTCAATTTTTAAGTAGATGTGAATATGATAATAGTTTATATCCCCTCTCCGAAAGTATTCCTCCAGAGTTATTCCCCTCAAATTTATGCTTTGTTCAGGAGGGAAGGGTAGGGATAAGAACGCAGTGAAGTGCTACCGAATTAATTGAATTTAAATTCTTGTTTAATATCTTCTAAATCTCCTGTGGCAAAGGACCATTCAAATGCTCGCTACCAATTCATTCCGTTTGTTTTAATTCCTCTATCTTCCTTCCTCCATTCCACTCGGCTGCTTGTCCTAATGAGTAAAACGTGGCAGCCACTGCCCTTACCCCTCTTGACATGTTCTTACATGGTTGGGCTTTTGAAGTGGACCGCTCCTGTCATCTGATAAGGCGTGGTTGGAAGATGTTTCTCTAATCGGAGCGGTGAACCGAAATCAAATGGGCTCGAAAGTCACTGAAAACTTTTAACGTAGCATCCATTTTATGAAGCAGTTCTGACGATTTTGGAGTGTGTAAATCCTGGTTCAACTATCATAGAGAAATTTAATGAAAGTAGTTTTAGTTTTAGTAGGAAAGTAACATCAGGATACAAATCTGAGCGCAGAAAATGTTCACTACTAAAGATCTTGTGTAACAAGAAAAAACAAAAATACTCCGACCAAATTTCCTGAAGTATATTGCTTGTAATTAAGACCCAAATTTGAAAATAAAATAGATAAAAATAAAAAGAAGGAAAAAAAAAAGAGAGACTTTTTTCAATGCTTAAAAGCTAAGCACGGTCAAAAATATGCATTTAATACACAATACCAGATGTAATTATTACTTTATTTATATTTTACATTATTTAATTCTATTTATTTATTATTTTTCTAGTTGAAACTATTTAAGTAGCACTTTGATTTTTGGTATGAACAAACGAAATGTTTTCGGTCTCTTGGATTTCGTTGCAGCGCTATTTCAGTGTAATGCTAATCAAAAGCACCAAAAATATACAAAACTTAGTATCATGCACATCTTCACTGCAGCCTCGCAGATTTCGCTAGCAGTCAACTAGCTTGATTCCACTTCAAAGTGAATAACAACAAATGGATTTTTTTACCCAAATCCGAATCTTTGACTCTTTTGTAACGAAATACTCGACATGCAGTGTAGGTGCGAACTACCAACTCGAGCGGAAAATAATCGACACAAAGCTCGCCACAACAAACGTTTTCAAGTCCCACGGAGGAAGGTTTTGATGGAGTGAGATTTGTATGAGGCACTGCGGCAGAAAACGTGACTTATTCTATTCCCTCCCCCCCTCACCGGGGGTTGGTAAAGAAAAAAAATTAAAAAGAAATTTTTAGAGGGGGCGGATTTTTCGGTCGGTTGAAAGAGAATGAAAGTTTTTGATACAATAGTTTATACATCATGTTTTTTTCTTCCCCCCGTATTCCCGTGAATGCGTCTTTGTAGCTTCGCCGCAGTGGAGTGACTATTTAGTGTCGAGCGAACGCACTCGAAAAGCAACTCGCTTTTGAAGAGCTTTGGCAAACCACGTGCTTTTTGAGGGATTTAACTTTATGAGGTTTTATGGCTATTTTATGCTTCCGAAGCGTGGGACTTGTCCCACGTAAGCCGTATTTTATCGGGAGGAGCGGAATTTTCTATGCAAGCTGATGGTGCAGCAATGAACTGAAACTTGCATTTTAGGTCCATTCTACATTCTATCTCAAAAAGTAAGTAACAAACAGAGAAATCGGTAATAAAATAAAAACAATTTGTTTTCACAGAATCAGAAGGAGAGAAAATGCCATGCACAGTAATAGAGGAAAACAGCTATTATCTTTTAAATAAGAAGCATAAACAATAATGTACCTAACTTAAAAATCTGTGGTTGCAACATTTATCGGTAGAATGTATGATCCCCTCTACTTCCTGGAGATCCGACAACGAAATAACGAATGTTTGTTGGGGGGTTTTTCCCTTTTCCTGTACCCCCCCCCCCTTTTTTTTTCCGCTATTGAAGAGTAAATAGGAGATTTTTTTTTTTTTTTTTGAGAAATCGAAAGTGAAAATTTTCCCTAAACAAGTGACAACTAATTATCCCTTTAAACGATCATCATATCATGGGTCACTAGTCTGCATTAATGATTAGAAGAACATAATGATTTTCACAATTGAATAATTGGATACCGATTAATTGCGAGAATTGAACGATTACCAAGAGATCTCTTCATTTGGTGATGAAAAACCTCTGATTTTATGATTAGATTATTTTCTAATGGTATGAACATCTTTTCGAATAATTTCAAGTATTATATCGCATAACTGTAATAGGAATCATATTATTTATCATTTTTATATGATAATTATGTTTACATTAGGGGGAGGGGTATATTTATGATAAAAACATTTTATAGTTATTTATCAACAGTTTATTTATCATCAAAATATTCAATATTTATATATTAAAAATTGCATACACAAATACACATTAAATACAAATATAACTAGTGCTAACTACATGGTGTGACCTAGGTTAGTCTTAAGTGCAAAGTGAATATTGATCAATATGGAAAATAAAAAATAAAATGTATAAGCAACAATAAGTGAAAATAAGTAGCGTATGAAACTTTCACACGTTAATAACAGAACATTAAAAATTACAAGTGCGAAAAATTGCATACGATTATAAAGTGACTTTGATATAATAATACAAAACTAAAATTAAAAAATTAAATATGGAGAAAAATTGTGTTTCATATTTATTTTTCCCCGTCTTTGATTCTTTTAAATAAAATTGCTGATAAAAAAATTATCTTTTCTTCTTTGTAGTGTCCATTCAAAATTTATTTTAATGCCTGAAAAAGTTATTTTTAACTTTTCAATGAAATATTAAAAATAAAAATTATATATAATAAATTCAGAGAGCGTGACAAATTTCCATGCTTCGGTTCTGCTTCTGCTCCAAGCAGAAAAAAAACATTGCTCCAATGCTCCTGCTCCACGCTCTACTCCAAATCTCTGATGTTTACTAAGTTTCTAAAATACTTTTAGCATCATTGAAGCGTCTGAGTTTAATTCAAGTAGATTACCGAATCAACAATTGTATTTTGTTCAACTGACGCGAAAATGAAACTTTGTGTTTTAATTCTGATAATAATAATAAATAAATAAATGTGTTTAAAAGGAGCCTTCATCTTTGTTTTAAACTATGTTAAAATATACGTTTTTTGTTGGTTAAAAAAATGGAAATAAATGAATAAAAAAATAGTGTCGTTGGCTTAAAAAGTCTTATAATTAAATTTAAATATTAGAAAATGAAAAAATTTTGTTCAAATGCTGAAATACATTCTGTTATCCTAAAAGAAGAAGACGAGGAAGAAAAGTTGTGTTTTAACATTTAATAAAACAAAAGTGTAAACGTTTGTAAAATTTTAGATACTATTTTTATGTAAATCACATAAAATTTAAGTTTACTAGAGTCAGTAAAATCGAATAAGATGTACCATACAAATTAAACTTCAATGAAAATCGAAGGAATTCTATGGAATACTGAATGCCGCTGATAGTATTATAACAGCCCTCCATAATTAATTTATATTAAAAACAATAATTTCTCCTGAAACTTTAAGCGAGATCGTTCGTTTTTGCTCCATGAGAAAGATTTGGAGCAGTACGGCTAATTTTGGGTACTATGATAAATTCCACTCTATGTTGTAGTGACGGGCATAATCGAGAGGTATCCATAAAAGTAATATCGAACCTTCATTCGATTCTAAAATCACCCAAGAAGTTTCTTTGGATTCTGAAGTCACTACAGAGGTTCATTTTATTTTTCACTCAGTTGCAGGTCATTGAATTATCAGAAATGCTCGCTATCTGGTCATTCGATTATGCAAATGTCTCGATTTCTACTCTGTTGCAACTATTTATAATTTAAAAACACAAGTTCAAATGAAATAAGCAGTTTTTAAACCGGTGGTGGTGGTACATTATATTCCGAGGTCCAATGTGGCACCTTTAGACCATAAGCTTCCAGTTTATCTCGGTAGCTTCTCTCAGAGTGTACTCTTCTACAAAATTTATAGCCTGGCATAAAGAAACCCGAATCATCTCGGACTCATGAAGCAGAATAACGAAGGAGGTTTGGCACGTGCGTCAGGGAGGTCCGGACAAAAGAACGCTGGCTCCGGTAATGAGACCTGGAAAACGGACACCTCGGTTGCGAGGGGAGCATGCAGGGGATTTAATTAGTCGTGTTATTTGGAATAATGGGGGAACCCCATGAATTGTAACCAGTGGGTTATGGGAAGTCAATAGGTAGCTGGTGGTCTACATTCTCCCCTTTCTAAGTCCCCACATGGGAGTGTTTAATCTTGACAGGTACCAGGGAATTCTTAAAAGATACATGGAACTGAAAGCAAACAAAACGAAACCAAATTTTAAACTTGAGCACAATGAGGGGCGAATCCTGCAATAATTTCTTGTGGAGGCTATATGGCGAAAAAAATGCGCTCTTAAGTTCTTTCAAAATAAAGTTCTCAAAAAAGAGTTTTTATGTTTTCGGCTCTTTACATGTGTACTTTGTTTTGCATTTTGTTTTGGTAGTTTCTGTACTTATTTTTATATCAATTTTATTCTTTGTATTTTATTTTATTATTTTTGCAATTTTTATGCATGCTGTCGTCTTTTTTGCTTTATTTTTATTGATATTCCTTTTTACTTCCTGTACTTTCAACTGGATTCGTTTGTTGCTCTCTTATTGGTGTCTTCCTGCTACTTCTACTTCCACTTCACGCTGCCTTTATTCTCATTGGTTTACAGATAATTCTTAGGCTATATAAGCTTTGTTTTTGTTGTTCTGTTTGCTTCATTTGGATGTTTTGCATCTAGAGGCTCCCTGTCGCATTGAAAAAGGGATTCCAAGCAATCCCGAAACATATGTCTGCATTTTATTGCTCATTTGTGCTTTAAATTAACGTGTAATTATATTATTATTATTGTTTACTTGCACAAAGTTAAATTATTTTTATCAATTCTAGGCTGTTTAACTTTGAATGAAAACGTACAACATTTTAAAAAACGCTTAAAGCCAGTGAGCACTAAACTGTATAAATGATTTCACCAATTGCCACAAGCAATGAGCTGCCATAGTTAAAAACATTGTCATAAGGATTATAACCCCGAGGACTACGTAAATGGACTTTACCAATTGCCACAAGCAATGAGCTGTCATAGTTAAAAACATTGTCATAAGGATTATAACCCCGAGGACTACGTAAATGGACTTTACCAATTGCCATAAGCAATGAGCTGTCATGGTTAAAAACATTGTCATAAGGATTTTAACCCCGAGGACTACGTAAATGGACTTTACCAATTGCCACAAGCAATGAGCTGTCATAGTTAAAAACATTGTCATAAGGATTATAACCCCGAGGACTACGTAAATGGACTTTACCAATTGCCACAAGCAATGAGCTGTCATAGTTAAAAACATTGTCATAAGGATTATAACCCCGAGGACTACGTAAATGGACTTTACCAATTGCCACAAGCAATGAGCTGTCATAGTTAAAAACATTGTCATAAGGATTATAACCCCGAGGACAACGTAAATGGACTTTCATATTTAGATTATATTTTCAAATTTACAAGGTTTGGTATGTACAGTTTCTAGCAAAGGAGAGTCTGAGGGAACATAATTCAGTTGTTTAATAAATTGACGATGTTCTATATTTTGCCCAGAAGCCTGGACCAGAGGTCATTGTTTGCTCATTGGCTATGATTATGGAACAAAAGCGATTTTAATCAAAAATATTTCATGCTTTTTAGACAAGAGTTTTGAAAAGTTATTTGTGCGATCAAGAAATAACTAAAAATCATTAAAAGGGATAACTGCAATTTTTTTTTCAGCCTTTGAGGAGCGTCACGTGCTCTCTAGGTACCGCCTAAAATAAGCCCCGAGCGCAATGAATTATGTATCACTTGTTCAGTGAATAATGTGACAATTCTGTTTTCAGCCTATTTTTGAAACTACTTAATTCATCAAGATGTGAAACACCTCTTTTGTTTGTACACGACGTACGACACACACAGAGATAAGGCTATGAAATGATTATTTAGTAAGTAAATGCATTTTTTTTAGTGACCAATACAGCATGAACAGAGAAAGTAATGAACGTAATTATTATTAACCTTTTTAGACCCTTTTTACAAATCAGATTGTGATGAGAAAAATATGCCCGAGTATGAGTTTGCACAAGCAACACACACGCAGAGAGTACAAAGCTGATTTATTAATATACAACGTGGTTATAATTAAGCTTATAATAAAACCTATTAAACGATATTGCACTGAAAAACTGACTCACTAAAATATATATTTTTCACCGAATCATTGCACCAAAAAATAATATCCTTTTAGGCACTTTATTAGTGCAAAAGAAATAAAAAATACATTAATCAAATTAAAACTTTTGTTTTCCCCAGAAGAAATTTAAAAACCCTTTTTCAGAATTAATAGAAAGAATTTGATTACCAAGCGAAAAATACTGATATTGAAAGTAACAGAGGGCGATCCAATAAACGAATTCTTCAAAAACTTCTTTATTAATCAACATTCAAATGACTCTGGAATCGACAAACTTTATTTTCTTGAATTTAATAAATTTAATTCGATTGACTGTGACAAGAAATTTATTTACTCTTGTATTATCTATAATGAGCGAATGTATTTTTGCCACACAATCCCAAAGATAACAATATTATTAGGAAATTTTTTCTTCACATTATACACCTTCTACGCTTCATCACGAATACATTTTATTTTTCTTTTATTGAAGAACGGAAAATAAATACTTTAACAAGCGCAAAAATGTTTTAGATAACTATGATAGTTTAAACTCTTCTTCCTTTCAATATGATGCATAAAATTACTTATATTTAACAAAATGTAATTAAGCTGCATCAGGTAGAGAATCTAATGCACATAAATTCGCTTCGCTGCTTTTTGTCTAGCAACATTTACTTTTTTTTTATTTAACTTATACCTATCCTCCTTTAGCGACCGAAAAGGTTGACCTATTTTTTTTTGTGATGCAATGCACTTATGCATGGTTCTAGAGAAGAAATATGCTCAATGACAATAACTTTATTTAAACGAAAAATATAGGGATAATTCCTTTTTTAAAATGAGTTTTTCTTGAGTGCATATTCCTTATCAAGGAGAAATTGATCAAATGACTTCAGGAATAACAATATATATTTATTTACTGTGTATTTGCTGATATAGCAACCCCAATTTCGTATGTTAAAAAGAGAGAGAAAGGGGGTGGGTATGAAATAACATTTTTTACTTTGAATTGTGAAAGAAGAAAAAAAAAATCCCCGACTTTAACATTATAGTTTAAATGACAACTTCCGTCATAACATCCCTTCACCCGCGATTTCATCTTGATTTTATCGTTTTTCAAGTAAAATTCTAAGAACTTAAACTGAAAGAAAGTTATAAGTGAAAATAATTCTAAAGCATTAATGTTCTGAAATTCTCTCCTTCGTTTCCCCACCAGTAGCTGTAATTAGCAGGGACCTGGAGCAGAAACTCGGAGCAGTGGAGCGACGAGAAACTGGAGCGGAGGCGGAGCAAAGAACTTTCCTGCTCCACAGCTTCAATGTTTTGGTGGGAAATTATATTCAAAAACATAAAAATAAATGAATGAGGGTTTTTTTAAATATTTTTTTCTTTAACGAAGTGCACATAAAACGTTATATATATTTATTGACATAAATAAATTGTCTATATATTCCTATTAATAAATTAATTAAATAAAAGCAATAAATAACACGATTTCTATTAAAACTACGTAGAGGGTCTGAAGCAAGTACTTAGAAGTTTGAGCGAAGTATCTCAGTTCTCTGGTGAAGAAGATGCTTGTGAATCGACTTACCCTTAATCCGAACTGCCAGTTGTCCGTTTCCTAAATCAGAACAAATTTTAATCAGGAATTTTTTGTGTAATATATGTTAACTAATTTGCACGTGTTTTGTTCTTTTCCTTTGAAACAGGCAAGGGGCCTACAGGAGGCGCAGTCGTCAAGTGTATAAAACCGACTGAAAGTGCAATTTTTCTTGAACTTTCGACAGTGATTATTTGACAACGTCTTGATAGTAGATTTTGATTTGTTATGTTAAATTAAGTTTCTTGAAAATTTAAATATTGTGAGTAAATGTTTTTGTTTTAAAATTTAACTTGGAACTTAAGTTTTCATTTAAAATATTTGATGAATAATTATTTTGTAACATAAAGGTGTATGCGAAACTGGAAATTTGAGAAAAAGATAAAGAAATAACGGACACTTTTCTAATCCTCCAACCCTGTTTACACTAGGCCTTACGGATGCCCTTCATCCGGGGGCGAGATCCACGGATTATACATGCACGTTATCCCCAAGTGTACAAGGTGTGTCTTCAGCGGGTATCGAACACGCAACCTTCCAGGTGGATGCACGACATCCTAACCTCTAGGCTACCACGGCCCAAACAACAGACACTAGAAGTAAGCACCGTATAAAATATTTCTACAGAATCAGCGATCTGCACGAAGTATGAAAGTCTGCACGAAGTTATCTGCACGAAGGCTCTAACAGCATACTTCCCTACTGCTACAAAAATTTTGGACACTTATTTTTAAAGTTGTATAAAGTTCCTACGTCCAAACTATTTTACAATATGTAATTTGCGTTCCAAACTTTATACGAAACTTCGCTTATAACGTCACCTTGGTTTTTACGAGAATGGATTTAGGGTCGTAAATACCGCATATCCAACGAAATCGTTATAATCGTAACCGACTTTCAAATAATGCTATTTTCAATGGTGCGATATTATTAGTTAGAGCTGAAGAAATTTGTGTTGGAAAAAACTATTGATAATGTTTACATATGAATGGGAATTTGATATATGAAATATATGAATTAGAAAAAGATATTTTTTACTTATGAATTAGAGTATAATTTCAACTAAGAATAATAATCCTTAAAAACTTTTAAAACGAAGTTTTCTCTCTCTCCTTTTTTTAACACTAGAGCGTAAACTTTTTTCTTTGAAATATTCACATATGTACTTATCAACTATTAAAAAGTCATTGCACAAAAGTAGAATAATTTTCTACTTAATTAGAAGATTTAAGTGTATTTTCTTTTTCCCTTTCAACATAAAGTATATTTATTGCAGTTTAAGGGCTGGAATATCATTTAGAAATGACATAAAAAGGGATTTGGGAATCTTATAGAGTTCGTTGGGCCCACTGGGCTAACGTGCCTCATGCGAAATCGGCTAACTTGCCCCCTGTCACAATTTTTGCCTTTCAGGAGTGAGAAATTATTCCGAAAGCGTTCCAAAATAATAATAATAATAATAATAATAATAATAATAATAATAAACAGACAATGATATTGCTGAGTATTATTTGTCGAAATATTGTTAGAAGCCTCAATTCTGGAGCATTTTACTGTTTGCTAAAAATCAAAGTTTCTTGAAAATATGTTTACTTTTATTTTAACAAAATGAATAATATGTTACGTTTTATACGGAATAAAATAAATTTCCTTTTAAATTATTTTACAATTTTATTTGCACGCAATTTTACACTTGTAGAGCATAGCATTACATTTGTTGAAGCTGTTGAGGTAAAATTTCAAAGAAGTCAAGCAATCATTTTGTTTGTTTTTATTTTACTTCATTTTATTAGACGGTTTTATTTTTTAACTTGATTTGTCACGGAAGTTTATACGCTGATTTCAACCACTATTACTGCATAAATTATCTTCAAACTTTGCGCACTAGCTGATCTTCCGATGACAATACAATATTCCATCCATTTTACAATTTATTATAACGTTAATTAGAGAAAAAAATTAATAACTTTGGCTCTGAGTAAATTATCAGCATTATTATTTGTCGAATGGCAACGATAGCTTTGTTTGGATAATGCAGCGATGTTATTTAACCTGATTTGTCACGGAAGTTTGTTACGCAGTTTTCGACCACTACTACTGCATTTTAGTCTTTTTAAATAAAACCGTGTAACTTAAACCGTTTTTTTTTTTTTTTTTTTTTTTTTGAGATTTAATTACTTATATATTTTTATTTTCGAGTTACTGCCACAAATTTTCAAATCAATATTTTGAGGTTATTCCTATTGAAACAGCGTATATTATGCAAATATTTATATTCTAAAAGGGTTTTTAATTGGAATTTATTGGGAAAATAAAATATTCAGTTAAACAACATTTTTTCAAGGGGAAAAAAGAAAGAAGAATATTATTTATGATTTCATTTACGCGAAGTTTTCCTGTTCCAATTTCTAATTCGAAATCACCAGCTAATGTTTCCTCAAATATTGTTTACATCTCGAAAAACTTCAAGCATAGAAGAATTGCTATATGAATGCTGTAGTGAAGGCGTACGAAACTTGTCGCACAACTTCGTTTTCGCACAAGTCGTCCGCTATACTTTTCATCGTTTTTCATTTAGTACTATTTTTATTTCCGAACAGCTACTTATTTTGTTATAATAATAATAATTAATTTCAAGGCCTATCGCGAACAATGTTTTTTTATCCGTTCACTTCACAGATATTAGAATAAGTTATCGGTTACTTCCGAAAGACTTGGAATATACTTTTAATAAGTTTCTACATATCTACAAATTTCGAATAAAATTACTCGAGTAATTTAAGGACTTTAAATGAAAACATTGGTTATATGAGAAAGAATTTTTTTGAGTTTATATTAGAGAATTTACTTCATGAAATCAATGTAACGTTTAAATACCTGAACAAATTTCTGATTATGCAGAATTTGAGTGAATATTGTAATAGAATTTGAGTGTATTGTACTTTTTAAAATTTTCATAAATGTAAAAAAGAGCACGAATTCCAGAAAAAGAAAAAACTGTGGCATTTATGTTGCAAAGACGCCATAGGTGACCTTCCAACTGCTTTTTTTTTTTTTTTTTTTAAGTGCTGAAACTAGTTTTAGGGTAAATGTATTTCTTAAGAAATTACTTGAGTCTATTGTGTCTGCGACCAAAGAGTGAACATACAAATTTTAGACAAGAAAAACTCAATCATGATGAACGTAGTCAAAAGATAAGGGAATAAATAAAAGTTAAATAAATGAAGCAAAAAAAAAAAAATAAATAAAAAAAAAACAATAATCAAAATAACAAAAAATTAAATAAATAAATAAATGAAAAAGGCTAAAATAATAATAATAATGTATATTATCATTATATTTTTGAAATCAGTGAATACAGTAATTCCGTATATGTTGATTTCGAGAACATATTTTTTTTTCTTTTTTTGAATTGTACATTAGGGTGGGCCGAAAAAACCTTTTTTATTTTTTCGAAGTTGTAATAGCGTGGAAAACTTGCGAATTATATGGAAAAGAAAAATTAAAAAAAAAATTACCAAAATCGGTTGACATCTTCCGGTCGCGCATAGGCCCTAAAGTTTGACAAAATATGAAAAAAATCTCATTTTCACTATATTTTTTAAAATTTTTGAATTAGATGTTTTCGTAATGTAATAGTTTGTAACGTCTTCGAATAGAGCTTAAAAACAATGTGTTTTAATTTTATTTAGATAAGTTGATATCTTCCGGTCCCGCACAAGCCCCAAAATTAGCCAAAATAATGAAAATTTCACATTTTTACGAGTTTTTTTTACTATCTTTAATATACTTCATTTTAACGTACTAGTTACAGCATTTTTAGTTTTGAACATAAGAAAATTGTATTTCATTATAGTGTGAATAAATTAAGAACTTCCAGGTCGCGCAATGACCCCAATGCCATACGAGAACAGTACCCAAAAAAGTGTCTCTCAAATTCCCGCGCCCTCTCCCCCAGTTGCGGGATCTGCAACTCGCTAGTGACACGACTGACATGCAGAACCAATCATTACATAAAGCATCACAGTAATGTCAAAAATATCTGTTAAATTTCAAACAAGAATTATTTATTAATTAATATTGTTAGAAATGAAGGCTGTTCAACATCACAGTACAAAAAAAATCAAATTTGGTCAAAAAAGCAATTCAGTAGAACAAAGAATTTGTTTTTAAATGAAAAATTTGAGTAATTTGAATAACATTTAACAAAAATATGACATTCAGATTTAGTTTTCAACCTTGAGCTACAAATTTTTAATTGATAACTGCCACCATGAGTTTATAGCGTTGATGAGATCAACCATTAAATCCAGTTTTCTATTTTGCTTTTATTTTCTAATTCAAGATTTTTAAAAAAAATATTTTAACTAATATACCACATATTTACCCCTGTCTCAACTTTTGCACTGGGATATTGAAATTTGTAGGGAATTGTTTTCAGGTGTTCTCTTAGTTTTTAAGCGGTCATTTTTCTTGGGGCTCCATAGCTTTCTTTGTGTATGCGGGATGGGAAGAGTATGCAATCGCTTTTAGGAGGGTATCCTGTTGATACCAAAATCAATTATAAAAATTATTTATCTATTCCAACATTCGACAATTAAATGTTTAAAATAATAAAGAAACATTGTGCACAATGAAACTGTAAAAAGTAATCGAACGTAATTAATGCATTTTAATGCTCATTTGTGCTTTAATTACGTGCAATTACTTTTTACAGTTCAATTAAATGCTTATTATGAATTTAAATTTTTGTATGGTAAATATCAGTGTTAAACTTCAAGTGAAAAGTATTTAAAAAATTAAGATTATTGGAAATACAGGGCATTAAATGTTACAAAAGCAGCCAAAGAAATCTCAAATTTTGTGAAAAAAAATAAGAGCAAGAAGAATTTGTTTTCAAAGTTAAAAATTTGAGTACATTTAAAGAACAGTAAACAAACATCTGGCAGATTTTTTTTATACCTCATTATCAGTTCGTGTGAAAAAATGCTACGGCTATTGCATTCAAATAATAACTATTTATCAAGTACCAAAATTGCGTAAAAATGTAAAATGTTCAATATTTTGGCGAATTTTGGGGCTTATGCGCGACCGGAAGATATCAACTGGTCTAAACCAAATTAAAACACAACGTTTTTAAGCTCTATTTAAAGACGTTACAAACTATTACATTACGAAAACATCTATTTCAAAAAATTAAAAAAATATAGTGAAAATGAGATTTTTTTCATATTTTGTCAAACTTTAGGGCCTATGCGTGACCGGAAGATATCAACCGATTTTGATATAGTTTTTTCTTTTTTCTTTTCTATATAAGTCGCAAGTTTTCCGCACCAGTACAACTTCGAAATAAAAAAAGAAAGTTTTTTCGGCCCACCCTATTCTGCATGTCAGTTGTGTAACTAGCGAGTTGCAGATCCGGTAACTGGGAGAGAGGGCGCAGGAATTTGAGAGACACTTTTTTGGGTACTGTTCTCGTATAGCATTGGGGTCATTGCGCGACCTGGAAGTTCTAAATTTATTCACACTATAATGAAATACAATTTTCTTATGTTCAAAACTAAAAATGCTGTAACTAGTACGTTAAAATGAAGTATATTAAAGATAGTAAAAAAAAAACTCGTAAAAATGTGAAATTTTCATTATTTTGGCTAATTTTGGGGCTTGTGCGGGACCGGAAGATATCAACTTATCTAAATCAAAATAAAACACATTGTTTTTAAGCTCTATTTGAAGACGTTACAAACTATTACATTACGAAAATATCTAATTCAAAAATTTTTAAAATATATAGTGAAAATGAGATTTTTTTCATATTTTGTCAAACCTTAGGGCCTATCTATGCGTGACAGGAAGATGTCATCCGATTTTGGTATTTTTTTTTAAATTTTTCTTTTCCATATAATTCGCAAGTTTTCCGTGCTATTACAACTTCGAAATAAAAAAACAGGTTTTTTCGGCCCACCCTATTGTAGACACTGTACAAGATGCTATTTGTAACCACGAAACACACATTTTATTTGCAATTTGTGCTTTCTAAGAGAAGCAATTTGTTTTTTTATATGAGTGAGGGAAAATAAGAATTTTACTGGGAAACTGTAATCAAAGAACTTTATTGGTTAATTTCAAGCAAGTTCTAACGTAACTTTACGAAAACACTCAGTTTCTTTTCTGTATTTATTCAGAATTTTTTTAGCGTAGCTAATTTCATGTGCAATTTATTTCTTGAGGAATTGAGCTTGCTGTCTAATTGGAGGAAGAACTAAACATACAAGTTTTAGGCGATGAAAACTATCAGGATATCTCCAATTAAAAAAATAAACAAATAAAATGATAATCGTTCTAACAAAAGTAATAAAACTTTAGAAACTTGTGTATACGGGACGTTATTATTCTGTATCTACTGATTTCAAGGACATAGATTTTTTTTTAATTTCCACTCAGTGAAGAATGCTTTTTTAAGTGAAATATAAGAGTCAGGGACAGATTAAACAGTTGGCGGACTTAGTGCCCGCCAAGGACCCGAGCTCATGGGACCTAATTCTTATTTCAAATTTTCTTGTTTCCGTTTTTTTTTTTTTTTTCATTGTTCCATTGTAGAGAGTTCTATAGGAGGATCTCGCGAGAGATTACATTACGGGCAAATTTCTAACAAAGTTTACCTAAGGTCGGAAATGCCATTTTTCAATCCAATGAATTTCACTTTGAAAATTTCTGCCAGTTTTCGAAGCATTTTATGTACGAAAATTTTTAATTGCATTTTTTCATACAACTTAAATTTCAGTCTTCTTAATTGTAACTTCAAAAATTACTATTCAAGACAATGAGATGAAGGGTCCCCATGTTTCATTTGTGTCATTTACCACCAGGGTCCTCCAAATCCGCCTCTGACCAGTGTACAACTTAAGGAAAGCGAAAAATATTGTTAACCCTGTTTAAAAATATTTTTCCTTCAAGTATTCAATTCCTTGTGTTAAAAAATAATTAGGTAAAAGACGGCGATATTATAATAGCGAAAACCTAGGGTGGTTTCTGTGTTAGACCCTGGCACCGGAGTTTCGCATATGCCGCCTCATGGGGCCTGGCACGCGCCGGACATATGGCTGCAGCCGGACCGTTTGACGGAACATCTTTCTCCCTTCCGTCACCCGGGCTAAACCGTTCGGGTTTCCGGAATATTCAAATCGGGGATAAAAGAGGGTGGGTCAGATATCAAGCCCCCTTTTTGTTAAGGGCGCATTTCCCGCCTAATGAATTGGTGTACCGTGTGATTGAGCGGAGGGGGGTCTCCATATGGATGGAATCAGGGGGTGTTCTTTTCCCTGAGTGTATCATTATAGCCCTTATCTAGGCAAACCGACGTAATAAATTATTCGTGCCCAAGAGAAGAAATTTGAGACCTTTTTTTCTTTCCCTTGGCAACTCTATATCAAAGGTTAAAGTAAAATGTCGTATGCAGCATATTAATTAAACTTGGGGTTGAAATTTTGTTGAGAGAACTTTTAAGTAATAGAAATTTTTGTAAAAAGTCACCACTTTCTGTTATCATTGAGGGAATTACATATTGACAAAAAAATTTTATTGACACAATTCCAGCTTTAAATAGTTGTGTTCTAACTATTGAAACATATGAGTAGGAAAAAAGTTCATTAAAATATATTTCAAATAAAATAACAATAATTGAAGCTACTTTTGGCTGCTTGAATATGTGTTTATGTGCATGCAATATATCACTCTAAATTAGTGTTTAATTCGAAAAATGTTATAACGGATAAGATTTTAAAATTCCTATTGAATGTGAAGACAATTATTTATGCTATGATGAATAAAGAAAATTTCTTGGACTGCCAAAGCATCACAGTGAAAAATTAGCACTTTAAACCACATTGGTATTTTGCAAGAAAAATTCTTTTAAATTAGAATTTTACTTTTTTTAAATGGCGAAAATGCAAAATAAAAAGAAATTGTGTCATATCAGCTGTGTGAATATCATAGAAAATAAATTGCGTTTCATTTTTTGTAATGTGTTGGTCACGACAAACAATGGAACTCAGATGTAACTGGTTGAATTACATGGATCATATAGCAAAAGATAACTCTATTTATAAAAAAAAAGAAAATATTTTAACGATTAAATGTGAAATGCATATTCATTTGTCTGTCCAATAAAACTTGCACTACCACGAAAATCCGTACCAGCCTTTATTTCAATGTCTATAACTTACTGCCTAAATGAACAATTTCAAGAGCTATAATTTAGAGGTGCTTTGTTGCGTTGAGAAAAGAAGAATAAAATATATTTTACATAAGCACACGTAGTTGCAATATAATTTTACAGTAACTTTATTTTAAAATCATACACTTTAACTGACAAATACAGGAAAATAATAGTCCATTCAAACAACCTAAGCGGTAAAAAAAATCTCTCTCTCTCTCTCTCTCTTTCTCTTGTTGTAGCATTTTTAGTTTTTGCTTTTATTTCTAACTTAATTAATCGATTTTGAACTGAATCGACTTTGAATTGATTTCATCCTTCGCAGAATTTGACTGCATTTATCAATATCCAAATTAAAAATCAGATTCTTTTCCGTCTTGACTTTTTTCTCATTATTTTCCCGAAGTTTTTTATACTTGTTCTTCCTTTTTTTTCTTGTCTCCGTTTTCTTATTAAGCATTCTATCGATCGAATTTTAACAAGCACAAAAACATTTTTTACATTGCATTTCGTTAGTTCTTTTTAAGTGCAGAGAGCACAGCATACTTCTTCTAAAGTAATTGCACGTAAAACTTCAAAAAGAAAGTAAAAGTAAAGGAACGCTCCAATTCATATTCATAAAACTGAAGTGAAATAAATAATGCGTCATTTATTTAAATTATCACCGGAAGGACGCTGTTTTTTTCGATAGTTATTCTTTTAATTCGAGAAATGAAATTAGATAAAATTTACTTTCATGTGAACTTTGCAATTTTGGATTTCTTTTCACGTGCATTTCTTAAAGATTAATTTTAAAAGATTTGAAAAAGCATACCTTCCTTAATTTGCGAAATAGCTTTCAGCTAGCATTCCATTGAAAAACATTGTCAACAACAAAACAGTTTTTAAAAAATGTTTTTTTTTTTTTTTTTTACTTTTCATCATTGTAAAGCCCCTTACTTTTTAATTGTCGAGTTCATGCACGTAAGGTAAAAAAAAAAATGTTTTTCATAAACCTAAGGCTTTAGATATTAAAATATTTCATTTTAATGTAATAAGCATTTCGCTGTACGACATTTCAAAAATAATTGCATGTTTCCTTTTTAAATTATTAGCTTGTGTTTTTATTATTCAAGAAAAAAAATGGTTGTAATAACAACAAATTTGATAGCTCGTTCAAAGAAATATGTATTTTCCCCAAATCGTTATTTGACGTCAAACGAGTAAGATTTTTTAAAATGGGTTTCGGAATTTCTCACAATCAAGATAGCTGCATTATGCTAACTTTTATAAAAATGTCCTCTTCGAAAACGTTTTCTTTTCTAATATTTATCTTAATACGAGATACCAGTTTACATTAGGATTTAAACATGCAGCTTTTCTCGAATTTCCCAAGCAATTATTTTCCCTTGAACGACAACAACGAAAAAATTGAACTTATAAAATAATTTCCTTTAAATGAATTTTATTTCACAAAAAAAAGAGAGAAAAGCTACACAAAAACTTGGTTTGCGTTCGTTGTTTGCCAAGAGAATAAATCATAAGGATTTTAAAGTTTAGAATACATGTAATACATGTAAAACATTTTAAACATAAGAATTCGCTTCCTAAAAAGTAAACTACAAAGGAGATTGGTTTTTAAAGAAAGAAACTTTAAAGTAGAGAAGTTCTTACAATTATGCTACTTTTTAACATTTTCAAAAGATGTTATTTATCAGAATTGCTCAAAAATTAAGTTGCGTCTTATAGTTCGTAAAATACGGCAGCCATGTAGTTGTAACCAACACATTTTTATATATATATGTATATATATATGTAACCTATATCTGTCTACCAATTTATCTATTTATATATCTATCTACCTATATATCTATATATATATATATATATATGGTAGTGTGTGTGTCATAAAATGTAGCCGCTCATATATGAAGCCGCTTGTACTTCTGCCGATTTCGTACTAAGTTGAGTGACAGTTGAATAAAATTTAAACGTTTTCTTCCATACCCCCCATTCTCGTTTTGCATTTCACCGTTTCAGAAAAGCCTTCACTCAAACTCTTATTCCAATGATTTTTAATATTACCGTTTAATGGCAACAAACTCTTTTTAGCAATGAGTTTTATACTTGTTACGTAATAATTTACCAAACCAAGACCAGTTGTTGCCGTCTGTGCTATCTATGACAATATATTACAGTTATAAATGAGGCTTGCATAAAAAACGAATAGGGTGAATAATTAACTAAAACTGTTAAAGATATTTTAATTGATATCACTAAAACTCGTCAATAGCTAGTAAACAAAAAAAAGGTAAGAAAGTCGGTTGAAAAACAGAGGATAAAATGGGTTTTAACTGTTTTGTTTTTGAATAAATATATATATGTATATATCTGAAGGTGCAGGAGTTGGAAGTCGGAGTCGGCGATGATACCACACGCAAAGAGTTGATGCCAATCTCTGGGCTCGTGCTTAAATCTGCAATGGTTAAACCAAGTTGTTAAAAAAAGTTAAACAAACCAAGATATATACACAACCCACCAGAAAAAAGAAAAACTATTCTAACTATTATTAAGAGCAAATTATAACTAAACATGATTAGTTTTAATTCACATATAATTAGTGTTTAAGAATATTCAACACAAAAATTTTATTTGCACTTGAGTTGCGCACTTCCAGAACTGTTTTTAATAGCAATGTATAATATAAGAGCAACTCTGAATTGAATAAAGCAAAATGCTCGACAGGAATTGCTTGAATAGCTCTACTTTTCTTGCATAGAAATCTTTGAGACAATTTCTTAAAATAATAATACGATTAAATGAATTTATAAGCTGTAAAGTATAACATTTATAGCTTTTTTTGATTCATCGATGTCTAAAAACATAATTTTGTGATATCATTGCAACTAAAGTTTAAGAGTTTCACGAGAAAATTATGCAAACGATTATTACAGAAAATTTTACATCTAAATAACATTACACTTGTAGAAACATATTTTGCAGTTACGAGGTGAGTTATTAATTAAGATCGTTTTTCAGATTAGAAGGGAATGTTGTATGTGGATGACACAAACATTGTTTCTATGGACTTTTGCTTACATCGCTGCAGAAGGCATCAAGAATCCTTGAAAAAATAGGGAAAAGTTTTTCCAGATTTTTAATTACCACTGCGTTTCTAATACCCTCATAAGTTAAACAGAAGTTCAACTTACTTTACAATAAGAGTTTTGCGACTGAGCTAAACTTTGTATTTTATGGTGCACGGAATTACGAAAAACTATAAATCTTATTCGCATCTTATCTTCCTAATTATTAAAACTTGAAAGCATGCTGAAATTAAATAGAATAGGTCTCTGAAAATGTATATTAGTTAATTAGTTATTAATAATCTCGAGTCAGAAAATTGCTTTTTAGCTCAGTGACAATTGAAATTCTGGATCTTCTTACAGCTTAAAGAAAACAATCAAAATAGTGGTGTGAAAATTTAAACATATCAGAAGCCATATTGGGTCACCATTTCTTAAAATACTAGAGAAATATGTTCAGAATGTTTAACGACTTTTTATGGAATTTTTACTTTGATTCCACATCAACCCCCCCCCCCCTTTCCTCCCCTGTGTTGAAAATGCAACATGAAAAAGTGACACAAAAAGGAAGTATCAAATAAAGAGCGAATGAAAATATTAGGAAGGCGAGCCAGAAAGAGAGAAGGATTCGTCTTCTCTTATTTCTACATTCCATTTTTCGTTCTCTGCAGAACAAAAACTTCTTTATGGCGGCGAGCAGGAGGTGCGGCTTGAGAATGCGAAGTTTCTAAAGTCCCGTTTTGTTGCTGCGGGAAACTACTTGGGTGGTGGAGAGAAATGCGTGAAGTTGCGTGAAAGCGTGGAATATCTTTAGATTTCTTTTTTGTGTACGAGAAATTCTCCGTAAACAGAAAACTCGATGGAGCATATGCGTTTCCATAAATGCTTACGGTCCAAGCCTATTAAATATGAGGCGGAATTGGTAGAAAATCAAAAATGATCTTTTCTCTACATCTCGATTATTTAAATATAAATACAACCAACAACAGGCACAGGGCCCATCTAGGTTGATCCTAGTTAATTTAACAATCCCCAATTAACTTCAAGAGCCTTCTTAAAAGTTTTACTCCACTGCAGGTAACAGTCGCTTCCGGTAAACTATTCAACTGCCTATAACCCTATTGAAGTAGAAATTTTTTCTAATTTCAATATCAGCCTGAGATATAAAAAGTTTGAAACGATGACCTCTGGTTCTACTTTCAGCACATAGCTGTAGTACACCAACATTTTCCATTTTAATGAATTTAACTAAAAGAATAATGTCCCCTCTATCTCTCCTTTGCTAAAGACTATACATATTGAACTTTTTAAGCCTAACCTCATAATCTAAGTCTGAAAGACCACTGGCCCAAAATGATGAATAGATTTCTGAACTTCTAAAAGTAAAAAGATCATTCTTGCCACTTATGGATTTGCAGTCGAACACTAAGTTAAAAATTTACGAAATTTAGAAACTTAATTATCACCCCCCCCCCCCTTTTTTTAACCACAGACGCATTTTTTAGTAACATTTTTGTCAGATACTTTTATAATTTTCGAACTCCCGGATGACTAGTAAGTTGGAGCTTGATGGGTTGCCATTTTTTAAAAATATATTCTTTAGTTCCTTTTAACTTATTCCATATTCTATTTTTACACTTCTTTCACATCTCAGTCGAAAGACATTTCCAGAAGCTATTTTAAGTGTTTTTTTGCGTTGTTTATGGGATTTTTGGCTGTGGGTTTACACGTTTATACATTTACAAAAGCCAATTTAAGTAACTTTTGAGTGGTTTATATATGTATGTAAATACAATTATGCGGTTTAAGCTACATCAAGTACAAGGGCAAGGTATATCATGAGCAGTTAAAAGAGATACTATAAAAAAATTTTAAGCGCACACCACTAACAGTCCAAATCAATAAAATATTATATATATATTAAGAAATTATGCATCCTTTTTCACCTAAAAACCAATAAAAGGCATATTTGGCTATGATTATCTTCATCTGTTCTGACACAAAATGGTTTTAACAGAGCAGATTTATGCATCCTGGAGCTCTGAATAGTTTGGTCTTATCTTACATTTATTTGAAGATGTACGTATGTAAGAACTGCTCTTTTTAAATTTCAAAAGCAAAATTCAAACACAGAAGTATTTCTAGCCTTCTCATTTAAGGAACATGTCAGGAAGTAAGTTGAAATTATGAAAACGAATATCTCACATACCGAAAACTTTTCGAGGCAAAACAAACCAAAATTTCTTTACAAAGTATTTCGAAGTTTCAGTTCACTTTTCCCAAAAAGAAACATATCGTATTTTAACTAGTGATGTTTACAATCAGTGATAAAATAATGGGACAGTTAAAAATTGCAGAGACTGAATTCATTGCGCACGCATGTGAAATGCTTCATTACTGTTATTCGACGCTAATTCGTAGTTATTAAAAGCCCAGAAATATAAAAATGGTCAATGCATTATAAATATTAATATAATGTAAAATGATAATATAAAAGAAAATTACAAGTATTTAAAGTAATGGAGATTAAAAAAGTTCTCTTATTTTCGCTCAAATTTTGAGAAGGAAGAATAAAAAGAAGACAAAAATATAAAAATTTCATGCTTAACAGAAACGGTGTATCTTAACATCAGAACGAACTAATTACTACGTTTAATATCTCGAAAAATAGATAATCAACAAAGCATGAATTTTCAACCTGAGCAATTAGACAAAAATAATTCCACTTTCATATTTTGTCTCGCAGATCAAGACGATCTCAGCTTGCCGAAAAATCAGTTCATTGTGAAAAGTGGAACACTTTATCCATAATCCCTCTCGGAAGTTCCCTTTCTGGATGGAGTTTTGACAGTGACGGATCAGCATCTGTATCTATTCATCATCAAGCTGCGAACTCGCAAGTTTTTCTTTATGCGCTCTTTTCATTTGAATTCTCTTGCTTTTTTCCTTTTTTCGTAGCGAGGTAAGAGCAGGCTTTATTTTATTTTTAAATTAATTTATTTATTTTAATTTTTAATGTGAACAGCGTCTATGTGAGGCTATTATAGTGAAAGCGTAGAGGCTGTTAAAGAGGCAAATGAACCAGGGGTAAATCCAAGCACTGACTGCTGCTTGAATTATATCACCTTATCTTCAAACCTCTTCTTTTCTTCTTTGCTTTTTCACTTTTATTATTTATTTAACTATTGGTTCAAGCACCCGTCATTTTCCAAGTTACTCGAATGGAAGACCTTGTGCAGGGTTTAATTAACGAGTGATAAGGATCCTAGGCTTGGTAAAATTTTAGACTGCCCCATGTCTACGCAGTACCTGTCAACTAGGCAAATACAATATAATTGAATTTTTTAGCCATAGCAATAGTCAAACTGCATTTTATAAATAACTAAGGCTGTATATCTGATTAATGGCAGTTGGTAAAGCATATTTGACTATGAATCGGTAAAGCTAATACGCTGCAGCAAGAACTATACGGAAGCAGTAGTGTCTCACATGTACATTATTTTGATCACCTGCTAACAATTGATGTGGAACATAGTGTTGTTGTTGTTGTTTCTAATCTCGGAAGGTGTAGCCTTGCTACACCATCTCCATAAAACCAAAAATAGCTAAAAAGTCAAAAAAAAAAAGAAAAAAAAAAATAGAATCCCTTAAAACTTCAACATGGGTAAAACCCAAGCATACGAGAATATGGTTGTAAGTGGCCTGAACAGCTTTGCCCCTATGACACTTTGGAAAGATTATCTCGCCCTGTTAGAAGGCAAGGGACCCTAGATAATAAAATTTTGAAATCAATTCCTATTCGCTGATTTTTTTCCATCCAGATCTGTCCGAACGAAACGTCGCCAAATACAAATCTAGAAATCCAGAAAAGGTCAGCTATAGGAAAATAAAACAAAAAGGAAAAAGAAAAGTAAATGTAAAAAATATAAAATAAAGGAGGGCACACAGAACAATGATTTCGAAACGACATTAAGAATAAGCTGTTGAACAACTAAATTTATTCAACAGATAAAAAAAATTTCCAAATATTTACCTAAAGAACATCTTGTATTTCTGTTTCGATAACGAAGCATGAAAAGCATTTTTAAACTATGACGAGGACAAACAAGCTTTGGAATTTTAAACGGGCAAGGACTTAAATGGTCCAGTTGTATCAAATGCCTCATTATTGTCGTTCCAGTTTCTTTGAAAAACAAGCAGGAAAATAAGTCTCAAAAAAGTATTACTTCGCAAAATTTATTATTTTTTTAATTCTTACCTTGTTAACCCTTGAATACCTGTTTGAGTTGATTTACAAATACCTATGTTTGGTAAACATCTATCGCAAACCACCGAAGCGTGAGAAAAACATTCTAATTCAACACATTGAGGCGTAGCTCTGAAACGTTTAGTTGTGAATACCATATCGACTCTAAGGACAAAGCGCGTGAGATATTTTTATTCTTTCGTAAAACAAACCAAGAGTTTAAAACGTATACACCATCTGGATCGACTTTTTTTCCCTTTATATTTTGTTTTGAGGGAAATGTTTGAAGTGTAATCATGATGCAAGTGTTTATATTATTAGTTGAAATAGGTAACCATTTTTAAGGAAACAACATTTACTTTGATTTTGTTATTGTGCTAGAATTTTTTAAAGAATACTTTTACATCTTTTTGAGGCAAACGATAAGAAAATCTGCACTATGAACAATTATTTCTATGACATTGACTTTTTGAAAGATATTAATTGCAATTTTGAGGATCGTATTAACTTCAGTATATATACAGCAGTACAATTGAAGTGACTCTATTCAGACCTACAGTCATTCTAATGTTATTAAAATTTGGTATCATACGTTATGTGGACTACGGGGAAAAGAAATCTGCAAAATAATAATAATAATAAGAAGAAGAAGAATCGTTCAAATTTTTACTACCAGGTTAGAGTTTCTTCCTTTTCCGCCAACTGCAATTCTCATCGCCAAGTTGTTGCGATTGGTAGAGAAACCCTTTGGGGAACCGTTGTTAAAAGCTCTTTATTCTTCATGCATTCTCATCGGGGGGTAAAAATTTAAGACAGGGTTTTCTTATTATAGATATATACTTTTTCTATTGTCCACTTAAAGCGTACCAAGTTTCAGTGACATACATCTATTAGAACGAGATTTGCCTAGGTCTAAGCCTTTAATTACAACAAACATCTATATTTGACCATTTACATAGGTTGAATTCTTCAAAAGACAACGTTATACTTTTCCATTCGATAGGACACTGTATGATTAATTAGACAGAGGACTTTAATATTTTGAAATAGTATTTTTCTGTTCTGGTGCTTTTGCGATCAACATTCATGCATAAATTTGAAAAGATTCTTTAAAAGTCATGCATAGGATTCCAGCCGGTTCGCTCATTAGGACTCGCAATGATCAGGTCCCACAGTATCGAAGAGCCACGGATGCTTCGGGGTCGTTACCGTACCCTCGGCCAATTGTGATCATAATACCAAAACTCAGACTTTAACACTTTAAAACCTTAAAAACTAGGACTTTAAAACCTTATTTTTAAAGTCTTAAATTTAGCTTTTAAAGAAATTTTCGGATTTCAAAATTTGACGGGTAAGTTTCTGTTTTAAAAAGTTCACCTAATCCTCAAAAAATGTCGTTGAAGAAAACTGAAATGAATTTCAGTGTTTAATTAAAGTACGAAGAAGTTTCTTAAAATATTTCTTTGCTAATTGGCAAGAAAGGAAAATAGTAAGATCTTTCCCTACTCACGTTACTGAGTTATTTATTTTTAAAAAGTTAATACGATAAAAATAGTATAACCAACTTTTTGTTTCATTGGAAGATAATGTGCCTTAAAAATTTTAGCGATAAGGGAGCCAAAACCTTAGTTAAAAAAACCTTAATTAAACCTTAATTAAAAGTTACTCATGATCTCTGTAAAATGCTAAGTAGTAAAATAGATGCCTATCATTTCCAAACGCAAATTCTGGCCATAAGGTTTGACTGAGGTTTTGCCTGGTCGATATCTCGTTATTATTCACGCTGCCCCCCAATATGATTTAGAAAAAAAAAAATAGCATTTAATCTCCCATAAGATCCAAACTTTGAATGCGTTTTTCTCGGAATCGTTTTTTGGTCCACTTACACACTTTGCTTCTCACGGCCTTGTATAGGCCTCGCTCAAAAGCTTTAAAGTATCATTGTTTGAGTTCCTCCTAAAGCAGAGACCATAGTGTGTTTCCTTATTTAAGGGTTTATATTAATCTATATATATATATATGTGTGTGTGTGTGTGTCTTTTTTTTTTTTTTTTGACGAATGTTACTTACTACTACGAAAGCAAGGAACGGGGCACAAAGACGTCGAAAGTTTGGAAAGCACTAGGGGTGTCCTCGTTTGAGGATTTTGAAAGAACCTGATTTTTATTTTATTTATTTATTTATTTATTCTCTTTTTTTTTTTTTTTTTTTCGACGATGGGTACTTAGCATTATGAAACTCATGCAAGGGGTACAGAGATGACGAACGTTCGAGAAACATTATTGCTCGCCGTTAGTGGTGCAATAATACAGGGCAGTGGAAAAATCCAGGGTGCGCAATTACCCGGGTCTATTCAACTTTAATTTCAAAAATTTGTGTTTTTATGAGCATTACGAAAATTCAGAAGTTGTGTGAATTATTCGCAGACACATAAGCTCCATATTATAAAACACACTAAAATACTTTCAACAAATAATTTATTCAACATTTTAAAACAAAATTATAAGTAAGTACAACACATGCTATGTATAATTAGAACATGGGGGGGGGGGGGGGATATCTGCAGAGGGATTTTTATTCAAATGAAACAAAAATGAGAATGGTGGAAATAATTTATAAACGAAACGTTGAAATTTCTATGCAGATATTCTTTCAAAACAAATCTTACTCTGAAATAAAATCACTGGGAAATGTTTTTTCATTTTGGAAAAGTCATAAACAATTACAATATTAAACTTTTTAATTTTTTGAAAACAAAACATGATTCAGACACAAGTATGAAAACACAAACAGTAAGAGAAACATAAAATCGTCCCACTAAATTTGGAATACATCCGTAAATCTAAATTGCAAACATAAGACGCATAATGATAAGACATACTGAAATAAAGCATAGTAAAATGTACCAGTACTAGACTTTTTTACACCACATACGGCTCTTACCCTTCGTTATGATTGTTAGATAATAAGTCTTATTATGTATACCATAAGAGATCTTCCATAACATTTTTTTAAATACAATGGAGTTTACTATACTTTGCAGAATAAAAGTTTTTTTCTCTGTTTTCCTAATGAAAAAACAGTTTTAATCTCCTCTGCTTCGTCAAATCGCTTGAAAAATAAGCTTTCCATCATTGTCGATTTTAACTCTCTTAGTGTGTGACGATCAATTTATAGGAAACTGCTTTATATGCTATGAGAGCTTAGTATTAAAGGAGTTAATTTAGTTTCCATACTAAGTTTTGGCAATAGAAATCTATAAGAGAGGTCAGTTAATAATTTAAATGAAGCAGGTTGTTTTATAACGCTGAAACACGTCTCTGCCATAATTTTTAAGTGCTTCAATTGCTTTGTTTTTATCATTTTAATTTTCAGTGCAACGATAGTCTCTAGTTCTGTTAATTTTATTCGAGAAAACAGTAAAAGTACTGTGCGTAATTTGCGAAATAAACCAACTTCCTTCAATTACTTCATAAGTTGTCTTGTGTTGCCATGTGTTATGTGAAATAATAATAAAAGCTGGGCGTAAAAATAGATAATTTTAAACTTTTTACTGGCGTTACTTTTGAGCTCCTCAGTCTGGAAATGTCAGGGGCTTACCTTGGATATATTCAGCCCGGAAACATCACGGGCATGAGAAATAGAGGGAAGACCTCACCGCGTAATTTTAACAGGAGCGAGAGAGAAGGGTTGAAAGTTTTGTCACCATATAATCTAATCATTCATGTAATAATACATGGTAAAAAATTTATTATTTTACTATTTAATTCATTCTGAAATTCGAGCTCTAACAATTAGATTTGTCTCAAAAGAACAATATTGTTTGAAAACTTAGTTGTTCAAAGTAGTAAATTTGCCAGAGAGTATTTCATTATTTCAATCAATTCATTAGTTAATATAAATGCGAGGGAAATGGTAAAAAAATGTCGGGGGTATTTTTTCTTACATTTGATTTTTGTACAATTAGATTTGATTTTTCCAGTTAAGCGAATGCAAAGTTTGGCAAAGAAATCCAAAGCATTTTGTTTGTATCAACTAGTGAATTCAAGGCAGACATCACAAAAATATTATCGACATCATACGTGGTGTAAAAGCTTCTTGCATACAATGCCTTACATTTCCAAACTCTGGTGACTTTATTGTTTCTCTTACCCTAAATTAAAACAAAAGGAACAATAATGGTACAAAGATAACACCCGTAGGTGCTTCGTCAATATTTATGGCACAGGTATAAAAATGACATTAAAAACCGGACCGAAATATACTATTTACAACTCGGAGCACTGCTTGCCTAGACAGCAGATTGTCAAAACACAAAAAGGACAAGACAACTAACAAAAAATGCAGAAAGCCCTATGAATGATTGAGATTTTAAACTTATTTGCTAATGAAAATTAGTGTAAACAGCAGAGCATTATTATTATCAGCATAGTATAATAATAATAATCATAATGGAGGCAATTCACCGCTAGAGGGACTCATGAGCGATCATCGTTGTCACGTGATATCCGCTCTTTGTTTATTAAGATTTTCAGTTGGGTTTTACGTGGAGTTCACTAGGCAAAATTAGTTATCTTAAAATTAATTAGACTATTTTCACAGCTTTTTCTGATTATAAACAAGTATTTGCATTTAATTTAATCATTATAAAAGAAATTTTTTAATTATTACAATAGTTATAGTGTTGCATTTAGTGTTAATTTTATGTAATGTAGAAGAACTTTATTAAGCCTAGTTTTTAATTACATTTGTCGAACTCGATGTAAAGCGATGCTACAGCTTCCTTTGTTTGCTTTCATCGGTACCACGTGACCAATGACGTTGCTTGAATTGCCTCCATTGTTATTATCCGAATATTATTAATCAATACATTTGTGATAAATCGAATATTCGTTTGTAGTATGTTTTACAATTTCATTTATGCTATGAAGTTACATTTTCTTGAATCACATTACATTATATAATATAATAAAATGAAATTTCTTTATTATATTACGTAATGTGAATTATATTTGAAATAATTCTTTACGTTTCATTATTCGATGTGTAATTTCTTGGATGAAAACGATACTTTTTGTATTAATAATACCCTTTTTATTGTATTGATATTTAAATTGAAAGATCTTGACATTTCATTAAGGTGATGATATTTTGTTACAAAAAAATGTTTTCATCCTGATTAATAGCTTTATTTTTTCGTGAGTGATTTTTGAAACTTTATTTGATAAAGTATTTTTGTGAACTCGAGCACTATTTACATTGTACTTGCACAACTTTATTTTAAGTTATAGCCTGCTCTGTTATAAGGTTTAACATTTATTTTAAGTATACCGGTTTTGCACAGTTGATTATTGCGACAATAACAAAGTAGTACTGAAAACGATTTGCGTGCAGCCTATTTTTTTTTTTTTTTTGATTCATTAATATTTGAGTCAAAGTCAAAGGTGTTGCTCAATATTTAATGTAAAGCGAGAGTTTACTCGTCAGACGCCATCTCTAATTTATTAAACACGCGCATATTGACATCATAATATTATTCAGAATTCTTTTACATAAAATGGAGCTTTTCACACTGTATTATTGGATATGTTTACAAGCTGTTAAGAAACTTTAAGATAGTAATATACCTCTTTTTAAAATGAAGTCTTATGCCCGTATTTTTAGCTATTAGTTCATGTGAAAAGTAATAAATGCATTAAATCGAATAAATCGAGAAATTTTTTGGGGTATAATTCAAAACCAATGTATAATTTTCATTTAGAATTTGCAGTTTAATGTAAAAAAAACACATAATTTCATTGAAAAGCCAATGTCAGCCGATTTCATTGTATTGATATTTATTTTTCATTCCAAGAACATTCAAAAACTTCCCCAGGCTATGGATAAAATAAGAAATCATTGACGTTCTGATAAAAGTCCGTAACTCCAGTTTTTGAAATAATGTCAGTTTAAACTTTCAAATTGTTTTGGAAAATTAAAACCGATCATTTTACAGATCCCTAACTCCTACAGTAGGTTTACTTCAGTAGATTTTAAATTGTGTCGTTGGTTTATATCATGGAAAACTAATTGCAAATCCCAATTCACTGCAGTAATCTGCCAGAGATCTTTGCTGATCTTGGTAACTTTTACCAGAAAATGCAAACGAAATAATGTTCACTACGATATTTAAGTTCTATTAACATCTAAGAGGTAAAACAATAAATAAAATTCTGTTGATTTTCAGTATTAATGACAATGAAAAACATGAATTCGCTGCAGCAATGAGAAAAGCATAAACGAAAATTTAGGAACAAAACAAAAAAGTTCCCTAGCTGCCATTATGGTCTGACATAAATAACTGGGATCACATTCTAATATTCTCATTCATTTTTATTCAGAGATCCCTTACTTTGCTAATTTTCTGGAGAAACTGTTGAGCGAATGGCCTCAGAGATATAGTTCAGAAATAGATTATAAATGAATTGCATTGTACATAATTAGCACTCATTATATTATTACTTATTTTTGCATTAAATATTTCATCACAAATTAAACATTGCCAAGTAAATTTTTTTATATAGAATAATTTTCGCGTGATCATATTTACAATTTTTACAAAGAAGACTTTGTTGACATGCAATTTCGCCGACTTAGGAATTTATACAGAGTGAGTCCTTTACCTGTTTTCTCAGCTTTTGACATTAAAAATAGATGTAAGAAACATTTTGCGTTCGTTACGCGATATGATCTTCAGTTTGTATTTTAAAATATAAAGTTCAAATACATTGTTAGCTGCAAATATTTAGGGCTTTGGATTAAACATTAGATACATCAATTATCAAGGACATGAATCATAGAACATAAAAAAGGAAGAAGAAATACCAAGTGTCTAGCACGATTTGTGATAGAAGGAAGAAATAAAAATGTACAGAAATTTTGAGAAAAGAGTTTTCCTATACCGAAATAAAATTAATCTATTTAGTACGACATTCAAATCCTACGGTAGGTTACGGGAAGTTTAAATATAAATATCCCTCAACTTAGTCTTTTAAAAATTCAGTGTTTTAAAAACCAGTTAACGATATTAGCATTAATACAATCAAAAATGATAAAAATTCAGGAGTTACTGCATTTAGAATAACTCACGGAAATGCTAAAGAAAAATTTGAAAATTTTAATTATGATATTCATTAAATTTAAGAAGTCTTAGCGTAAAATATAATTTTAGAGGAAAATTATGACTCTAATAAATGTTGTGAGAAAGAATGGCACGACATCGGGAAAAAGTATAATCTCAACAACTTCGACCATATATATTTAAATCCCGCTATGTATTTTATTGTAGCTTTAATTTCAAGTGATTTGATGAACCCTATTTCTTTTGAACTAAGAAAGTGGATTTTCTGTTATAATTAAAGTAATATTTCTCAGCTGGAAAATTGTTAAAAAATTTCTTTAGTAGAATAAAAAAAATATGGATATTTAAGCAATATTCCATAATCCTTTACACAACTACGCATTTTCCCCCACTATAAATAATAGTTGTTCTCTAGAGTACGAGGTCTAATCCATTGTTTTAAAAAGGAATAACTGATAAAGAACACAAGAACGATACCAAAACACAAAAAATGCTTGATTAGCTATTTTTTCTCGTGTCAACACTATTTATGTCTTATTTTGTCTCTCATTTTATAACCAATAGGAGTCTCAAACAAAAATTATTTTTTCTTTTTTCAATTATTTGATTAGTCTCTATCCTAAGCATGTAAATAAATTAATTTTTATACACCTTCTACTGTTTTCTTATAAATAATTTCAAGATTTATGTGCCTACAAATATATTATTTCCACACATACATACATACATATTCACAAATACTGTTTTTGTTGTTAAAAATATTTAGTTGTGCCAATGTGTCCCATAGTCGAATCAATGTTGCCCCGATGTGCCCAATTAATGGAATACATTTGAGACATTTAGAAATGACTTTTGTTTTCATAGTAGAATACTTACTAATTAAATATTTGTGAGACGACCGATAGTGTGACATTAAAAATGAAACAAAATTTTAATCTTAAAAAAAACATTAGGTTATTAAATTCGGAAAAAATAATTAAAAACTGTCCCAATGCGTTCCTTTTCTCACATCCAAAATACGCTATTTAAGGCTTTAATTATTTAGTTTAAGGCATAAATCATTCACTCAAAAAAATTTTCAACTTTCAGAACTTTACGGAAGAAAATGCGTAGAAATTTCTTTAAAAAAAAAATTTTTTTTAAAGAAAAAGTAAAAAGAAAAAAGTTTTTCTCTATTTTAGAGGATGGGTAGTGCGGAAAAGGTTGACGCTGGTGGCAATCAATTCCCATAAAAAATCTGAAGCATGTTGGATACTTTCTCCATTTGCTGCAAATGAGTAGAAATTTCGGCCAAAAGTATACAGCAAGATACAGTATACATACATTTAAAAAAAAGCATTTATGTGCATTTGTGGTAAATGAAGGAATTCTCCAACACACTTCAAATTTTTAATGTGAGCTATGCGCCACCAAGCAGCTTTTCTTCTCTATCTTACCAAAATACTTCTTTTTTTGTTCTATTTTCAATGATGAAAAAGAAGGAAAAAGTTTTTTTGACTCACCCAAATAGTAAACTTAACTGGCAATTAGAAGATGGTACTAAAAGAAAATCATATTATTCTTCCCAATTCTGGTTAGTAATAGGTTTATTTCCGACATTAAAGAGAGACTGCAAAATCACAAGCCTCTTGCGTTTTTGCGGAACCCTTATCTTTATTTTGTGGCATACTAGGGTTCCGGTGAACCTAGGTTGGGAAACCTTGCTTAAAGAATATCCACCCTTCGACAATTTAAAAGCAATAAATTCGGATTTTTGTCGATGTGGAATTCGCACATGTGCCCTTTTACTTGAAAAGAAGACACATCAAGATAAAAATAATAATCTGTTACAAGTCTTATTCTTAGAGAAGGTTGGTAAATGTCTGAATATTCTGCTCTTCTTGAGTGATAGGGGTAGGCTGCACGTCCAAGAGGGTAGAGGAGCCCAGGCGGAAAGGATCACAGAACTGAGGCTGGGACGCTAGCTCGGAGAGAGGTTTGCAGTCTTGTGCAATCTCGGGGCCTTGACTCTGCTGCCGGAGGAGGTTGCGGCGCCACTTAGCGCGGGCGTTCTGAAACCATACCTGAAAGCAATCAGAAATCAAGTTAGGTGCCGTCATTGAAATTCTTAATGCTATTTCTATTAATTTTCCTCTCTATTTGTTTACTCTTTATTTTCCTTTCCTCATCTCTTTCCAAGTGTCACCGAAACGGGTTATTGATTAAATTTTTCTGTTAATGTTTTTCTAATGTAACATATTCACATGAGGTTTAATAAATGACACCAAGTATTGAAACTCTGTAAATGTCTCAAACGAAATAAAATTCTACTTTAATTTTATGCTGCGCAACATTTATGTTAGCATAATTATAACATTTTCAGATTCTCCACGTGTTATTCTGATGTGCTTAGATGAGTGGTTCCCAAAGTTGACTGGACTCCGACCCATTTAGTAATAATTTCCCATCTTGGGACCCACCTTTTAGCTGCCTTAAAGAAAAGAGAGCATAGATATTGGTAATGCTCAGATTCTCTAGTGGTGAGTTGTGGAACTACTTAATACTGTCTTATTTGTTCTAATTGAAATTTGAAAAACATTTTAGTGTTACCAATATGAATAAAAGTCTGTTGCAATAAGAAACACAACTTAAATAATTTTTTTTATCACTTAAATACCTACGCCGGAAAGGGTTTTTTTTTTACAAAGTGATTTCAATGGGAAATATGTATTTGTTTCATATTTCTCATTATTAAAGTTTTAGCATCAACTTCAACTTTAGTTACTTTTATCCGCAGACTTCCTATTTTTTTAAATTCATGTGTACAGTGGCGAGGGCCCATTCAATATAAGCTCGTTTCCCACCAGTGGGTCCGCGACCCATCGTTTGGGAAATACTGGCTTAGATACTTTGGATTATTGACGACCGACATTTTTGGCGAAATGATACTTCGGAAAATAGCGTCCAATGTTTAAAACTTAAAAACATATTATGGTTAATATTAGTAATATTTTGTAAGTAAAATTAATTACTGCTTCTTTTAACAATATAGTCAAAATTGATATAGGAACACAGGGGAAAGTTAGGTGAATCTTTGAAAGTTCATGTGATTTTTTTCAGCTTCATTCAAATTATGATTTACCACTTTAAGTTCAATAAAACAATGAAAGGAAAGTCAACCTAATAACATTCCGACGTATGAAACCTATCTCTTGAACTGAATATGACTAGGTGAAATTTCTTTCGTTACTGTTTCTCAAAATTGTTTTGAATGTGATTGCTTTGGTTGATTTTGTTTGAAACATGATTGCTTTGAAACTTTTAGACAAAAACAAAAACCACGTGGTTTAGTGTTGTGTATATTCTACGAGACACTAAAAGTAAGGATATAATTAATGCTTTTCCGTACCTCCATAAATATAGTCAATAAAGAACCTAAACACTGCAACTGGTGGATCGATGGCACACAAATTAAGAATAAAGTTAGACTCACGTGTCCCACCAGAGGTTGAACCCGCTACGGGTTGCATAAATATAGCTGATGAGTGAGTTTTTCCCGCCGTAGGAAGAAACTTAATTGATTTAATTAAGACAAAAAACGTTGACGAATCAGAATGGACAACACGGGAACGTTGGCTTCGCATGATCTCATGTTCCTATGTCACTAGCAAATGAAGAGGAAAGCACGTTAGCTCCATCTAGATTTTAAAGGTATATGAGTAGACCGGGATATCCCTGAGGTGTTGGTGTTAGTAGTACCTGGAGCACCCTTTTGGAGAGTCCGGTCTTTTGCGAGAGCTGCTTGAGGTCTTTGGCATCTGGATTGTGGTTGATGGCGAAGTAGGACTTCATGGCTCTCAGCTGGTGGTGCTTGAAGGAGGTGCGCATGCGCTTCGGCCGCGTCAGGTGATGCTCGCTCGAGGTGCTGCTGTCGCTGCACACACCGCCCAGGCTGTTGTTCGAACCGTGCTGCTGCAAAGGGCTGTTCCGGGGGTCGCCCGACAGCGAACAGTGGTCATCGCTTGGAAGACCTGTGTCATACAAGAAAAGAACCATTTTAATAATGCGCATTTGCAAGCTTGTAAGCAACAAATCTCAATCCATATTTCTAATTGAATGATATATAGAGGGAAATGGTTTAACGCTACTAAATGCTGCTAATGAAAACGCTTAATTTTCTGTGTAGCAATATCTATACATATTTTTCAGTGAAAAAGAAAAAAAGAAGAAAATGAGTGCGTACGTGTGTTCGAAGTTACTATTTCTTTTATTTGAATGAATTTATGTTTAATATGAGAGTGTAATTTCAACACGCGATGTAAGACACCACATAAAGTTAGTTTGTAACCAGAACATCCAACGGAATGGAAATAGGAAACGAAAGTTTAAAATGTAATTTTATGATCAGTCGTCTAATTTCATCCTATTTTTGCAAATACATTAATTGATCTTACATTGTGACGAAAAACAATTTACAAATAAATCTTATTATTAAACAAACTCTCATGATATAGGGATGAGATATTGCTCAAACTCGGAAACAACCGAGTTTAAATTCCCGGTGGAGAGTCCTGTGCTGAAGCGTTATCCATATTTCGTTCGATTTAGAAAAAGAGTGCTTGCTGATGAAAGAGAAATGTTTGGAATGTAAATTAGCAAAATATCAAAAAAATAAATAACTAAATAAGTAAATAAATAAAGGTAGAAAATCATTTTGGGATCTCCAGTCTATGACGTCACTCCAAAAAACCTGTAAAGAAGAAGACACCATGAACGCGCATCCGGTTCACAGTGTCATACATTGCTCGTGTAACTTCCGTGCAAGTTGAAATTACTCTTATCCCTTCAAAAGAAGTGTATCTTCAAAAAGACCACATGAATAAAGAAATGTTTGTCCCATTCTATACTCTTTTGTGTTTATTTTACGCTAAAGTCTACTTGAAATTAACAAAATGCTTTTGGAACCACAACTGCGATATTTAAAATACGTTAAGGTAAGAAATCAACTAAATTGTCAAATGAAACTCTGAACTTATGAATTTTAATTTTATTATTCGAATAAATGCACATTGTGGAGCTGCGCTTCATCGTAACAAATCAATAATTCCTAAAAATCTGAGAAAAACCCCGGAAGAGGACTCTTGCTTATCGTCGTTGCGCCGTTCGTAGTGCTTATACAATGAATCAATTTTGACACTTAGATTCACAACGTCAAGATTGCAACCACAATTCTTCATTTTCAGTTTAAACAGCGGGTTTAATCTCAGTTTTTTCTTTGTAAACACAAAGCGAAGTAATGTTCTTTTCCGTTTTCTTTTTCTTTCTTTCACAAAATCAATATCCACATTGTGGGTTTTGGAGGCATAACGACGTTATACTAATTTAAAAAAGTCTCTCTGTCTTTTTTTTCGCACTGTTAAAAGTTTTCGATTTCACGGAGCTTTTTTTTTAATATACCGAAAACATCTATGGATAAAATAACATTCATTATGACATGCTCAGCAATTTGAAAAAGACAAGGTTTTAAGATAGTTAGGAAGCACACCATATTGCAATAGTGTGTTTCCGGACAAAAGTTGATATAGTCAACTGAACACATCTTTTCTAAACATTTCTACTTCCAGATAGAATATTTATATGCACGTATTATAACCTCTTCATTCCAAGTGTACCCAATTAGGTACATTTTAAAATACTGTTTATTAACTACTGTCTGTGCCATTTGAAAGCTAAAACACCCAATTGTTTTTTAAATTAATCAACAGATAGTTTACTTCGTTTTAAACATGGAAATTAGGCATTAATTATTATTTAAATTAGTTATTAATTAATATTAAAAAAAAAAAATTTAGTTATTTTGTTTCGTAATCATTTTTTTAAATCAGAGAACCAAAAAATTGCATCAAAATTGTTTGTGCTTCGTTCTGGGGTCTGAAGAGGTTAATGCACAAAACCGCAGACTAATTCGCAAGAAAAATTGATAGCAACGATTTTAAGCTGAATACTATGATATTCAATTAAAAGATAATAATTGACCGTAGAAGAGTAACGAGACAGAAATTCTTTATTTTTTAGCTACCAAAAAGAAAAACCGCGAGTTCAAAATTATTTACTCAAATTACACTGAAGTTAAATTTATTTTGCTTTTCTAAGCAATGCCTTTTATTTTTTTAACGTGAAAAACAATTGGAAATAGTCAAAAAGTAGCTAAGTTTGAGCAGAAATAGAGACAAAATGAAAACATTGACAAAATGAGCAATGCAATTTCCCGCTCAGACAAAGATATCCTTGAAAATTTATTAAACATCTGCATTAAATAGTCTTGCAGGGAATAATTTCAATTCGGAAAACGTATTTAAGCAATTTAACTTAAACTCGGAACATCTAACGCGAAAAGAGCGCAGTTTTACAATACGTTCAAACTTGCGCATAATTTTCCGAGTAGAGATCATTTCATACACGAAAACCTTCAAATGCAAATTTCTGCAAGTAATCTGCGATCTAATAAAATTCGTCATAATCATCTTTTCAGCAAGTGGAGTAGAGAATTGATGAAACGAGAACGAAGAGGGATTAAGAATGCTCTGTTCCATTCTGAGCTGATTTAGAAATTTTACCCCACGAGCAGAAGACAAAGGCAGAAATCCTTCCAATTAAACTCGCTGACAGTTCTCGAAAACTTTCGGATCGGGTCAGCAGAAAATGAAGCTAAGGACTAAACTAAAAGAGAGTCGGTATAATGAGATTAGCATCGGGTTGCCGAAGTACAAATTGCATGCCAATGCGAGAATTTCAGCCTTTTACCCATAGCTATTTCTATAAAGTATATTTCAACTGAACGTTAGAAATGAAAATGTGAGATATGTAGAGGATTTATTCGGAATCCTTTTCAATCACTTAGTGTTCTAAGTACAAATAGAATCGACAATCACAGTTGAAAAAGAAAAAGAAGAATCTGTGATTTTTTATATTTTCTCCTTCTTTTTTTCTTATCTCTCTTTCTCTCTCGTACATTCTTTTATCTGACTTGTAAATATAAAGAAATCGCGATTTTTTAAAAGAAAAATTATATTTTTCAGTTGATCATAAACCATGCATATGTAGATGCTCCCCCTCCCCTTTCATGCAAACTATTACATTTGGTGTGGTGCACCAAAAAATGTTGATAATTGCTTCCTTTAAAGGATGGCGATTATTTTTACTATACTTTGTAGCATCATCGCGTATCTAACTCCAAAGTTTGATGAAATTAAGGAGGGTAGATCGAGCTTGTTAGCCATTAGTGCACGTTAACTCAATCAAAATATTTTTAAAAGGTTAAGGTCTTATGCTCCTGTCAGTTCAGCCGTGTGTGTGTGTTGTCCCGTCACGCTCCCTTTAAAAAAAATTCATTGAAGAAATTGTTTCCACTTTACTAAATTTTAACAAAATATATTACAAAAAAAATCATTAAAATATATGTAATACAGAAAATATACGTGGTTCAGCTTCATTTACAAATAAGAAGCTCACCTTCGATTATACTCAGATGATACAATATTTTTTTTATTTTCTTTTTTTTTTTGCCACGAATTTTGGAGTAAATTGTACTTCTAATTGTAAGAATACATTGTAAAGTTCTCATAGTTAAAGTTTTATTTAAAAATCAATTCCAAAATTTCAACACGAAAAAAAACCCCTTTTAGCATTGGATTTCACTTACGGATGTTGCCCGTTCTCAAAACTTCGATATACATCTTCAATGAAAGAAAAATGTTAGGACAGGTTAGTTTTGAATGAAGACAGCTGACATAAGAAAATAGAGAATTTTAACAGAAAATTAAATCTCCTCTTTTCGTTTTATCTACTTTTCCCGTCTCCTTGATTAAGCCGATACTGTTCTTTGTCGACACTACTGACCGCACAAAAGCGATAATGGTCATTTTTTATCAGCCATTCATGAATCATTTTGTGGTAACTTTTCATATGGAAATCGTACTTTGATCTTGTCTTTCCAAGATTCCGTAATTTCCGGAGTATAAGTAGACTTTTTAAGCATCAAAAATACAATTCCGGTTCAGACACGCAGGGAAATTCTCGTTCAAATTCTTACTGACATCTGTTTATCGATAAAAGTGGTTTCGACGACAATTTATTCCTCCACATCAATTTCAAGTTCGAAGATAAATGTTTCAAGCACGTTTTATGCAATCATTTCAAATTACTTTTAATTGTCCTTTGTAAATGCGGAACTTTATCCCATATCCCACAACCACAATCCAGGGATTTTCAAGCTTTTCACTTTTCCAAGTCGTGCCACCTTACAAGGAATTAGAATTTTCTCGTGGCACCCTGTTCATGTATCTACCAATGATCTCTCTTCTCTCTCTCTCTCTCTTATATATATATATATATATATAGAGAGAGAGAGAGAGAGAGAGAGTCAGGAGGGGGCAGTTGCCCCTTCCCGGCTTTGAAAATATTATGCATTTTTAATAATGCGCATGTCTTTTGCTTCCTTTTTAATGTGATATATAAGGAGAACATATCCTTTGCTCTCCCCTTCTCCCCGAGCAAAATCTGAAATGACGGGCGTGTGCTGCTAACAGAAAGAGATAAAGTATTTTGATTTATATGATGCCTCACACCTGAATTCCAATATTTGATTTGATATGTTGATCGTGCTATGCAATGTTTGATGATATTTTCTTATACACTTATCGATGGCTTTGTCAGTAAATGTGGTAACTGACAATTTTTTGTATAAATGAGGTGTGTGTATGAATCGGAAATGTCGGGAAAATAATCGTTTCCATTAGACTATACATTATTTTAGACCTTTTATAACAACATATTTGAGCAACACAACTTTGAAAATGGTCACTGAAAAATTCTTAAACATCATACACACATGTCACTTATGCACTCATCATCGATATTTCATTACAGTAATTTCTTACTTATGCTTCACTTGTTTTACGCGTCTTTCTCAGTTGTGCGCAGATTTTTAAAAGCTTTGACCAAAAGTACATAAAAAGTAGTATTGTTTCAACGGCGGATCCAAGGGGGGGGGGCGATGGGGCGATCTCCCCCCCCCCCCCCCTTGGGCTGATTTAAGTGGATACTACAACGACACTCCTAAGTGAGTTTTTACTCTTTGTGCCCCGGGACCAGCCATTTTTTTATGTTCTTGGAATCCCAAAACGCCCTTCAAGTTCTATGCTTTCCCCCTGTTCCTTTGTCCTTTAGTATTGCTGAGTTGCTAATCCTCGGAGTAATGGGAAAGAGATTCCCTGCTCTTTTCTTCTACCCATCAAACTGGTGACAGCTAGCCAACCCTTAGCACGTGGTGTAAATTCCTGCAGCATTTACGCTAAAACCTGGAGTCTGAAATCATTGAACATTCATAATTACAGATGTTTGTATAAATTGCACATACTCGTTGATGGTTTTTTTAGTACATATTTAGTATTACATTTTGAAAATTTTAGAAAATATATTACTAATAATTGCTATTATTTTGTAATTTATAGACATATCAATTCAAATTTAGAAAATGTATTTACAAGCCTACATTTTTCTTGAGAAAGCTTAAAGGAAATCCTAACTCGGTTAAAACTTGGCTAAGAAGCAGAATGAGTGATGATAGACTCACTGAATTAGCGTTATTGCATATCCATAAAGATATTACATTGGACGTTGAAAAAATTATAGACAGATTTGCGAAAGCAAAAAAACGTCAGCTTGTGTTCCTTTTATAAGGGCTTTGAATAAACGTATATGCATTGAAAAAATGTGCTGGTAAAATTTTAAATAGCACTACACTAGCATTTTTTTTGTTGTTCCTGCTGTTTGAAAAAAAGGGGGGGGGGGCGGAGGGACTGTTGAGAAGGAATGAAGAATCTCCTCCATCCATCCTTACATTGAACCCCGAGATTTCCAAAATCGCCCCCCTTGAAGATTTTCTAGATCCGCCCTTGTATTGTTTAACTTTATGCTTCAGTTGTATAGTTGTTGGCGGTAAATTTTTCACCATTTTTTTCTTCTTCCATTCTTTTTAAAACTTCTCTCTTTCAAAAAGAATCTTATTCAAAACGCTGACGTATCTGTTTTAACGCACAAACATTTGAATGAGATTGAAAAGGTTCTTTTAAATTATAATATCGAGTATTGTAAGTTTGCTTCATTTTAGTTCTGTTAACATTGCTTTTTTAAGCGGCAAATTAATTTACTTAAATGAAGTTGCGAGTCTTTTTAAATGTTTCTGTTATTTTTTCCGTTTGAATTTGATTTGATCGAAAATAAAATTGAATTTCATTCCTGTCTCACTTTTGCATCTTTAATGGTCGGTCCCTACAGTCGACGCATAAGTTAGAGATTACTGCATCACTAATTATCTTTTAATTACCTGATTTTTACAAATACTATGGATGATATTTCGCTTAATGTTTAATTCCCTCCCCCTTCTCCTTCCCCTGACATTCATCTAGATTCAGTTATTCCATCTAAGCCTGTGCGAGTGGAACTTTTATTATTTGTAGTTACTTGACACAACCCTTCAACTTACATTTTATCTTTTGACATGAGTAACTTCCATATCACCGGCAGGCCCATGATTTGCAGTGGTACCTCCTTTAAGGGACACTTTTTCTGGTCCCAGTCCCTTTGAATAGGGACTGCAATGTATTTACCTCTGAATAAGGGACACTATATTTAAGGGACATTCAGAGAAAAATTTCCAAAATTCAAGTTATATAGATAAGAAAAATTTACTGCAAGCGGAAAATCTTTTTTTTTTCTAAAAATTAACTTCTGAAAGTTGGTATGAGTCTTAGAAGCATGAACAAAGTGACTTTTAAAGTGTTTGTCAAAACCTGCTTGTAAAAGCTTTTCCGCTTTTCCCTCTTTTGAACTATAGAATACATGTGTGTTCAGCACTGACAGACAGTACCTGGCTACCAAGTTTTTTATGCAAGGATTCGAAAAAGTACTATACTGTATTTCCCAAATTACTTTAAAACAAACCCATGTAATAAATTACTTCAAATAAATTTCTGTAAGTTACAAAAGTTTGTTAATACGACATTTATGCTAATTTTTTTATTTTTCAATGAAAATATTTTAATTTCAATAATTTCGACTTATATTTTGTGTGCAAGAGACATGTTCAGCAATAAGGCTTAAATTCCCACATGTTTATTATTAAAAGGTTAAATTTAGTTAATACACCATATGTGTATGCATCAATTTATGAACCTCCGAGGAAGAAACACCTCTATTTAAGGGACAAAACTTCCAGTCCTCTTAGTGTCCCTTATTGAGAGGTTTTACTGTACCATTGGGTGAGTATCGTATTCCCCCTGACAAATTTTGAAACGAAGTGCATGAACATTAGGCACTCGGAGGGGACCAGAATGTATTGAAATGATTGATAAAAACCGCTGCTGTTTTATTCAGCTTATTTTTGAAAACACAGCTGCCCAACTTGTTTCTTCCCTTTTTTTATTGCAGCTCCACACATCCCCATTCAGTGCTGGAAACTCCACTGATATCGATTCGGCACGGATTCCTCTCGCCCCACCCACAGGGAGACGCCCCTTCGATACACTACATCTCTCCTCCTCCTTCCGCATCACCATCTCAGCATCCGACGGGCGAGAAGGGAAAAACAAGCAGTAGGAAAGGAGAAAAGGTAGCAGGGGAAAAAATGGAGTTGCGCGGCTCTGTTTGCCAATGATAATGCTTCGAGAAATCTGTTACAAGAAAAAGAATTTTCCTGGATCATATCATCCTTATAAAATCAACGCGAAGATTTAAAAAACGTAGCTTTTTGTTTCGCTCTTAGGTATACGTTTTGTAGAATTAAAGAAATAAATGCTTTTGAGTCTTGAATATTTTTCTTTTTTTCAAAATGAATTTAACAAATATTCCTGCTTTATAATCCGTTACCTATTTAACCTCATTACAGTGAACCGTCTGTAGTAATTAATGTTTGTCCATGTTTAATATTTGTTTGTAATTTTACTATGTGTTGCAATTGGTGTTCAGTTTCTGGCAAGAGTGTACTACTAATGTAAACGTAGCTTACTGTCCAGGGGTTGTACTGCCCGGTACGTACAGTGCAGAGGCAATGTTACAAAATTAGGGGCATAGATGTGGTTTTTCGTGTTGAGCTGGCATCTAATATAGGCTGCTATGGCTTGGCGAGATATTGCCAAGTTGGCATCATTTTTAGCGATACCTCGCCAAGCTTTGCGACTTTTCGAACTTTGTGGATAACCATGGATTATGCTGGAATTTTCTAGACTGTTCACGGTTACGTGTTCCCGAGGTTATATAAGAGAGTCAGTATCAATCTTTGCGTGATTAGTTCAGTCTGAGGAAATAGTAGTCGGTAAAAGCAAGTCGGAGAGTTTTCAGACAGTGAACGTCTGTGAAAGTTTCAGAGTTTCTGAGTCTAATGTTTGAGCCATTTTGCTGTAATCTTCGTGCTTGATTGTATTCGTATTTGGGAAGCAAATACGGAATTACCGATAGTTTTACGGTGATTTGTGAACTTTACGGTGATTTTTGAGTGCGCAGAATGTATACATAGTGTAAATAAATTGCTCTGTATGTTCAAGGAGTTAGTCATTTGGCTTAAAGTTCGTCGAACCCATAACAATATGCTTCATTGAAAATATTTCTGCACATTTTTATTAGGTAACTTCTACTTTTATTTATTTATTTATTTATTTATTATTATTATTATTATTATTATTATTATTTTTGAAATAATTTGCTGAAGTATAACTCAACACACCGAACCGAATTGATGTCCTAACTTGAGGCTAACCTGATCTTAAAATAAGAAATTATTCCTTATCAGATCCATAACATTTCCTACACACATTAGAACCATTCCACATAAAATCTTTAAAGTTTTTTTAGTGCGGTAGCTTTAAGAGTGCAGTATTAAAAATAGATACTTAAAAATAAGGAAAAGTACTTATTTTTAGCATTTTGCCAATTCACTATAGCTCCAATTAACGAAGTCCCAATTTTGATAAACGCAAGTACTCATCATTTTGAGTACATTCGAGATATCAAATGCCAGTACATATTCTTTCAAATATAAACGTGTTTAGTAATTAAAAATTATCATTTTTGCTTTCAATGGAGGCAATTCATACAGCGTCATAGGTCACGTGACAAAGATGTAAGCGATGTAAACAAAGGAAGCTGTAGTATCGCTTTACTTCGAGTTCGCTTGTTTAACATTACGTTTCTGTTTGAATATTTTATTGAGTTGTAAAAGATGTTATACTGTACAAGACAAAATGTTATACTGTGTTGCATATATTATACTGTGATGTTATACTGTGTTGCATATGGGTCAACTATTTCAACTGAATGTTACGAATGTTAAGAACTTGAGCTTCATAAGCATTGAAATCTATGAAACAAAATAAATTACGATAAATAAACAATAACAAAAACTTACCTTGCATTCGGTTGAAATCCTAACTTTTGCTGTGCAAGCTTCTTTCTTTTTCATTTCAGCTTTGACAGTAGCCGATATGCCAAAAAAATGCATTGTTTTCTGACGGTTCAAGGAAACAGATTTTAGAAACGAATATTTCATTAAATAATAATCATCCTTTCTTTACTTTATTAATCAAACTATTATTTCCAGTTAGTGCCAAAAACTGCTCGGCATATTCCATCATGGAAAAATTTGTAAAATCGGTTAAATACAACGGTTTATCAACAATAGAATTAGCCATGGTGCCCAATAAATCCTAAATTATTACTAATTAAAACTTCTTTTATGAATTTAAACTAATCTAAATAAAAACTAGGCCTAAATAAAGTTCTACGTTATAAAAAACTAAGACTAAATAAAATTCTACGTTATTAAAAACTAGGACTAAATAAAGTTCTACGTTATATAAAATTAACACTAAATAAAACACTATAACTATTGTAATAATTAATAAATTTATTTTATAATGATTAAATTAAAGGTAAATTACTTGGTTTATAATCAGAAATAGCTATGAAACTAGTCTAATTTTAGGATAGCTAATTTTGCTTCGGGAACTCCACGTAGAACTCAATTAAAAATTTGGTAAACAAATCAGCGAGCATCTTTGTCACATGACGCGATGAATTGCCTCCATTTAGTGAATTATGTGTACTATGTAAGTGAAACTGTTTTAAATTAAACGTTATTTACTGTCATTTAACTGTGTTGTAAGTAATTTAAGACATATTTGAGTAAAGTAGGTTACATTTGGCGCAGTCTCAATTTTCAAAAACACAAGTACTCGTTATTTTGAGTATATTCTGGATATCAAATTATTTGTTTTAAACATAAACAAACATGTTTAGAAATTAAAAATGAGCACTTTTGATGCCAATTAAGACATTAGTACAAGAACGTTTTTAACAAACCATTTATTATGAGATTTAAGACAAAATTTGAAGTATAAGCAAAATGTATTTACAAAATCAATGAAAAATGAGCTGAAATTCACTTTTCCCCCATCTGCACAATTTATGAACAATATTCAAAAAATATTTATGATGTTAAACAAATGTTGAAAATATTCTTTCAACCCTACAGAAGGAAAAAAATATTTGGAAAATGTTTATTTCGTATACAAAGACAAGATTAATTTATTCAGATTTCAATTCCCTAGAAATCCACCTACAAAATTTGGAAAACTGGTTTTCTCCTTTTTTCTTACATTTTTCTATCAAGTGCGGGGAATCTGTTGTTTAGTGTTCATATCTTGTATTAGCGGAAAATGTTTTTAAAAAAGCCGTTATTCCAACTTTTAATTTAAAATCGACCCTTAAACCAAAACTCGTTTCTCTAACTAAATTCAATATGAATTACCTGCCAAAAATTTAAAGAATCTCATATTAGTTCGAGAATAATCAAAGAAATATTCGTAAGGAATAAAATAGACCTAACTTACTCAAACATAGTCTAGATTTGCAACAAAAATAACCTAGTTTACTCAAATGTATCCTAAATTACTTGCAAAACAATCAACTCATAGAAAAAAAAAACCAATTAACTTAAAATAGTTTCACTTACTTTAAAAGTTCGGCGAAAACCGAACCTTTAGCTTTCTTTCAGCATGTTTACTAGTCCGCTATAGCAAAACTAGTCCGCTATAGCGCGCATGAATACTGAATGCGGCTTATGGCTTGATCAAATCCTGCGTCGTCCCACAGTGGACCAGTCGGTAGAAGCTCGGTTCCCACAGAACACCGAAAGTGAAGCAACATCGACTGAGGTCAGTTTTTTGGAGGGTGACAACCTCTCACGGCTGGTTGCTGCGGTCCGTGTACGCTAAAGGGAGCTAGTGCACGTTAAACAGGTCGTGGCTCCAATGTCCTCCAAGTTAAACGATACCTCTGGGAGTGCCAATCCCAGGTGACGGTCTCTGATCTGGGAGCTGGTTCAAAAAATTAAGCGACCTTTCAAAGGGGTGGAGATAGGACTCCTGCCTGCAAGGGTACCGTTAGAATCAGGAGTAGCGTACCCATTCTTCCTCGCCAAGCGCGAGGACACGACAACAACAACAAATCTTGCGTCGCGGTGCGATTCCGACGCAAAAAGAAAATAGTTCGAAGAACACAAATTTTATGTTTCAAAGCTCTCACATATTATAATTCCAATTTACTAGAGCCTTCAATTCTACTTTATATTATATTTAAATGGTTTAATAAGAATTTGAGGGTGTGGAATCTAAATAGCAAACTCACTAAATTACGTATCACAATAAATCATTAATAATTTCAGTATATACCGTTGAAGAACTATAAGCGAAATTTCGTAAGCGTAGTTTGACTTTACGCAGTATAAAGATATGCATCGATTAGAATGTTTAGATCATCTTCTATAACAGAAATACAGTAGAATCGCGGATTTGTCATTATTCTACTAAAAAAATATTGTTTCCTTTTATTCCAGAATTCTATATCGTCTAGCGACTCTAACCTTTTTAAATACACAATAGCTACTTCTGCACTTCAAGATCTTTAATGCTCCAGAAAAATGTACACTGCGTATTTTCAAGTTTCAATTGTATTTAAGCTATGATTATAGTTCGTTTGAATATATTTTTATTTAAATGCAGTTAATAAAAGTATTTCCGATCAGTAACAACTGATGTAAATTTGACACAATTTGCAATAAACCAATTCAATTTCTATTAGAACTGTGTTGTATCGAATTGCTATCGCAATACATAGATTCAGCACAAAACAAGCTCTAATTTACAGAAGTTACGTCATAACAAACGTTCCTCCATTCCCCGTGTAATATCAAGGCTTTGTTACTATACTTTAAATATTAAATAATTTTGGAAAAACCTTTTTACTTTTTTTATTGTAGAATATCAGAGAAAAATAATTGTAATGTAAAACGAGCCGCCTATTGAAACGAAGTGAAAATATTCTATTAGAACAGAATCGCTAATTTTCAACTTAAATGCTCTCGCACCTGCTTCTGCTTCTAACCCATGATAAAGAGAGCAAAATCTAATCCTTTCCTTCGTCTATCCTGTCAAAAGAAAAACGCCGACGGAGCATCAGCCAACTCCTGTTTTTCTCTCTACGGCATGAAAAACAGGAGCTCAAAGTGCAGCAACACTGAAACAGGCGGAGAGAAAAAGAAGTTGAAAAGAAAAGAAAGGTACTGACGCCGACAAACTGCAGCCCGGAGCCCCAATTACAGAGAGCGGCGCTCCCGGATTTAGGAAGATTTATCAGCTGAGATAAAATTTAATTCCTGGAAGGATAGGGCGCCCTAATCGGATTCGAAGCCGCTCCTGGAAAAGATGACAACTTATTTCGGATAGGAAGGACCCCCCCCCCCCCTTCTTTAGCTGATCTTTGGAGGAAAAGGCTAATTTGTCGCCCGAGTTTGCTCTACGCAGCGTGATGGAAAGCGCTCCGGTGATTCATCCGAACTGAAAGGATGGAACTGATACTCCTTTTTTTTTTGTTCTAAGAATGAAAATGCCCTGTTCCGTTGTCAGGATAAGTGATTCCATTCCCTAAAAATCTGGCTTCATGGCAATCGCTGCGTGGAATTACGTTCCAGTCCAGCATTCGACTTTTTTTTGCGCAAACTCTGGGAAGAAAATTGAAACCTTCTATGACGTACCTTGTCTCCTTGTAGATTGCAAGCATTTCTTTAAGAAGTTCAAGAGCGATCAATGTTTTAAAATCTTTTGAAGTAAGCCATCCTTTTAACTTATAGGGTTATGTCTTTCAGGAAATCCAAATCCGATGCGAAATTTCTAACTAAGAGCACAATTCAACAGATTAAAATGACCTTATCACTAATTCACTTTATTTGAAATTATGAATTATAAAACAAAAGTTGTAAAATGGCAGAAGATAGGTTTGAAAAAGATGCTTTTTTTTCCTTCTTTTTGAAAAAGAGGAAATAAAAAAGAATTCATCAGACGGTAGAACCTTTACGAAAATTTATTTTCTCATTTCAAATAACAGAATTTTGTAAAGAAACTCGAGTTAAAAACAACAGCCAAAAACGAGATGAAAATTTGTTATTGTAAGTTTCGTAAAAAAAACCAACATTTTTCGCCCAGATTTTCATTTTAACATCCCTATTTAAACATGATTGCTTTTTAACTCCCAGAGACACCTTCTTTTAGCGAACAGTATATCATAATCAGTGTAAAAAAAAAAAAAGCATTACAGTTTAAAACCCTTTCAAAACAAGGATAGAACGTTTATGCGTAGCAAAAGGTAGCAGTCACAGTGACTGTAAGATTACCGTCCGGAAAATCACACACAAAAAAAAAACTTTTTTTTTACCTGAAAACAATAGTATGTTATTTTTCTTTTTTCCAATGCTTTCTTTCTTTATTTCTTTTTCAACTATCTGCTGTAACAATATTGGTTTTCTCATCAATTTTTCAGAAACAAGTTTGAAACTTTTAAATGGCGTAAGCATCAGTTTGAGAGAACACAAATGAAATTCACGATAAAGTCAATTGCTTTCTTAAGATTATTCGCGAATAACACTCTGCTTAACCTTCTTCCCAAAATATACTTCCTTTTATTTTTGACAATTGTTTAAAACGTAGATTATACCAAAGATTCAATCTTTGTTTTTATATCTTATCTTTCAGCAACTTTACCTCTATTTTAAATTTTAATTTTCAATAATGTCTAATTGAATATTATTTTATAAAAATTATTTCGCAATTTTTTTAAAGAAGACTTTTAATAAAAGAAATATGTATACTTGAAATGCTGGATGGTTTCGGAAAGACTTGCTTTAAAATAGCAGTGCAATCCATACACTGCTTGACAAGTGCTGAGGAAAATCTTATTTTCGCAACGTAACGATCCAACCACCAACAGATCACAAGAAAAGCAAAGTAGAGGATGTAGTAGGGAGGGTAGCTTTCTTGCGTGTGTGGCATAAAACGCAGGGATCAGAAGTGCTTCGTTTGAAAATTCACGCAGTAAAGTTTTAATGCAAAATTGAATGATAGGTTTTTCCCTTATTTCAGTAAAAACTTTGGGTGATAGGAATATATGTGCAAAACATGTGCAATACATCATTAGAGCATTTGAAATTTTGTACGAGCCGTTGGGTTGTACGAAAAAGGTAAAACTTCCACTAATCTGATTACAGTAATTATGGTGTCAAAAATTGTCATCTCACGATTAACTAATGGCAGCTGGAAATGCAAATGTTATGCTGACGCATATTGGTGGTCGTGGAAAGAACACCACCGCTTCAAGTGAATAAATACATATCCCTAGAGACGAAAAGGTACTCTCCCCCCTACTGAGAAAGATTCCCTTGCAATCGCTACCGGTTACTTAGACGTATATCTGCTAGAACAATTTCTTGGCAATTAAATCAGGTTGGTTTATATGCAAGAAAGCTTGTTAAATGCGTCCCACTTTAACCACGCCGTTGTCGAAAAAAGTAGTGCAAGGAGCATATTAGCACGAAGCGTACGAGCATTGCTGTAAGCAAAAGTTAAGAACATAATGACTTTAGAATGAAGTTTTATCATTAGTTAACCCGCGGTCATCAAGTTTGTGATTTTTAATTTTCATCAATTGCTAACTCACCCCTATGCGGCAGCAAAAGTGAGGCCGACAAGAAACTCTTCTGTTTCCTGGGTCGTCCCTTCTGGCCGGGGGTCTTTGGCATGATGGGTCCACTGCTACCAGGCCTTTGCTGGGGGAATGCGGGAATATCTGGAAGGTGCAGAGTCTGCTGGCTGCTCACGGTCGTCCCACCGACATCCTGGTCGTCCCTGTCTTCGTCGAGGTCTTCTTCCTCCTCTTTGAGGTATGGCCGCTCGTACTGCTGCAGCATTTCATAGTGCGCCCTGCAATAGGTCACGTCCTCTCGCAGCCCGAAATACTCGCCCTTGGTCAGGGGCTTGTTGCAGGCGGCACATGTGAAGCAATGCAGGTGATAGACGTGCTCGCGTGCTCGCATCACCAGCTCGCTCGGACTGATGCTCAAGTGGCAGCGCGTGCATTGCTTCACCGAAAAGAGCCTGTCATTAAAGAGAAAAGATATATATAGATAGATAGATAGATATCAATGACAAAAATACAGAACATTTTACTTAAAAACATTTTTTAAATCGAAAGGTGTTGAAAGCAAAGTTGAAAAAAGTTGAATTTCGCAATTAAGACTAACAGCCATAGGTGCGCGCACGGGGGTCACAGGGATACCGTGGTATCCCCATTAGGGCCATAAAAGCGAACGCCAATGTGAAACTGGCAATTTTTGAGTTTTGAATTCTCCAAATTCATCCCTCAGTGCATTTTAAAGGTTTCTAACGCTAATTATTCCATCCCGATCTTCTGGGCGTAATGTAAACCCCCTAGACGGTGCCTCACTTCTACAGTGGTATCCCCAATTCAAAAACTCTTATTACGATTACGTTAACATCCTGTAGTAGACATTTGCAAAGGGGAAATATGACCGTCACTGGCCCCTTATGTTGAAATAGAATATTCAGTTAAGACATAACTTAACAAACACATAGTAATTATTTTGGAACACCAAACATTAAATGATTGTATTATTCAATGTAATTGTTAAATTTTTGCTGCTTCTTCTAAATTTAATTGTTTTTAAAAAAGAATTAATAGCAAATGAATTCGCTAATCTGGTAATAATTTCGCAAACGTACAAAAATCTTTATGCTGCTGCTCTTTATGTTACAATTATTTGGTTCAGAAATGATGTACAATGTACAATATTTAAATGCAAAGAAAACTACATGTACTACACTTTCTATCAGCAATATTTTCTATTTACTATTATTAGCACAATTAATATTAGTTATTTAGTGGCAAATTTATTAAACTGCATAATACTCCAAGGCAGAATATTCCGTCGCATGTTAGCTGAATATTCAGTTTGGTTGGATAGCCATCTTTGAAAAGTTGAATATTCAGTCTTCGGTCAAATCACTATTCATTACACCACTTAGCTTCCATAGACTTAATTGCTTTGGAAGAGTTCAAAAGATAAGTTGGAATTAAAGGGTGGGAAGATGTAATTAATTCCAATGACTTCGGGATAAATCTTATGCTCCAATAAGAAAATCACGTATCTTATCTTAAATTATCTGTTGAGATAATTAGTTCAATACAGCCCAAAAAACGCTTAATAGCAGCAATCAAGGGGATTCTTCCAGCATCACAACTAAAGACAAAGACAATGACAGGTCGTCTACTTTTAAATATCTCTTCACAGCTCGGACCCTCGGGCCGGAAAATGAGCATAAACACTCGACAACAAATGATAAATAACACTTTCCATCAGTCCAAAATGCCTTCTCGACCGAAACATACTCCTAATGACATAACTTCCATACTTCCCTTTTCAGTCAAAAAAAGAACTTTACGACAGGAAGATAAAGATCAAAAATGTTTGATGAATGCGAATGCTGTATCTGGTTGGCGACATTTTCTTTTCTTTTTTTTTTTTTGTATTTTTCTCCGAGGCTCTGCTTCTTGCAAGCCACAAAAAATTAATTCTGTCTTATTAATCACAACTTTAACCGCCAACCCTTGTCGTAAGATGAGTGATATATGTGACTGAGGCTAGCCTAGATTTTGGTTTATTGAGAAGTCTATCCTAATTTGTTGATACATTTTGCAGCGGGACGGCAAGAAAAATATTGCAATGAGATATATAGCCTTCTGTCTTATTTAGCTTGTCTTCGTCTTTATTTATGTATGATTTGTTTTGCTTCTGTTTATCGCTTTCTTTTTTATGATTCACTGGATCAAATGAAATGACCGTGTCACTTTTGTCAATAACGTATGTTCGCATACATGTTTTTCTTTACGAAGCATTAAAGATTAATACAGATTGATACAGTAAGTCATAAGATGCATTATCTGTGACAACGTTGACCTGAAAAAAAATGTTTGCAATTTAAGAATACAAATATAATTTAAAATTCTGAATCGAAATCATAGAAGAGCAGTGAATTGAATAAAGGCTTTCTTTAAGGGTATATGATCCACAATTATATTGTACCCCAAGGAGGCTTCTCAAAATATAAGACGATTTCAAAAACAAAAAAAGCAAATGGCTTTAACTGGCTCAAAATAACTAAGAGCACCAATGGTTTTACCAATGGATATATATTCTATTTACTAATGAGTAGAGGTTTATTTTATTACTTTATTTTTATTGTTCTGCACTTGTAGGGAATCAGGAAATTGACAACTCCCTTCGAACATTATCGAATGTAACAGTTTCTACTCTCTAAGTGTGATAGTACGGAGAGGAATTATGCTCAATGAATGCTCCTGCACGTCTACAACAAAGAATCTGTCACTTATCTAAAATACTGGAATAATGTGTTAGAAAGTTACGTTGATATTAGAGGTAATGATTTTGATCCGAACTCACGTACTTTGTAAGCAAAGAGCTACAAATATGAATAACCCAAAGAGCGGACAGCTGAAAAGATTGCGCCAACTAGTTTACTACAATTTGGTGAAGTTTCCTTCAAATTATGATTAACTACATTACTGCCAACTAACATTAAATTACGCGGGACCTGTATGTACAAGCCAAAGATGATCACAATCTATGTTAAACAAATAGGCTTTCACTAGAGAGAGAAAGCGAGATACTATCCCTCTAATGCCAAAGTTTTGTTATCGTCGTCCGCCTTGAGGCGGAGTTGGGAATTAGAGGGTCAATCCCCTACGCCCTTCCCTTCCATTTACGGTGACAGGCATGGGCGAGACCACGGATCGGCGAAACCTGTGGTTAACCTAATTGGCCCGAAAAAACTTTGTAGCTGCGCCTTCGTATTGAGGGATTGGCGGTTTCTACTGCGTCAGTAAAAGTACCAATCAGTCAACACGAGGATGGGCTAACATTGCAATGCCCAATTTTTTTTATCGTCATCCTCCTTGAGGCGGAGTTGGGAATTAGAGAATTAAAGATTATCCTCCAACTCAGAAAGACAATATTTTCTTCCTGAGTGAAACTGCACATCCATAAAAAAATTCTCGCAAAACTTATGTGCACTATAAAAAATTTTGTAGTATGTCGCACTAAAAATAGATATAAAAAAATGTTCTCAGTTTTAATAAATTTGGAGCAACGTACGTAAAAGAGAACAACATCATAATAAAATTAACGATCATTCTTCAGAGAGCTTTGCACACGCGACCGAAGAAGCAGTATCGACGAGTTCTATCGCGTACACTACGCTGGATGGCTAGAGATCATCTAGCCCCTTAACGGTCGGATAATTTTCAGGAGAGCAACAACAGATGCGGCTATTCTTTTCGAGAAAAACATTTTAAAAAATGTTTAATCTCTAATTAAACTATAAATAGTTTGATATTATCATCTAGTATGTAAAAGAAGAAAAAAATAAATTTTCGGGATTAAGTGGACTTTTTTAAAAATGTTTTGGTGCGCTACTTTTGAACACTCCTATAAATGTTCGTCCCGTCAAAATGCCCGTGATTTTGACGGGAGCGAGAAGGAAGGGGACAGAAAAAAGATCAATTAAACTGTTTAGCAGCACCGTTAAAGCTGGTATCGTACTATAAATAACTGGTCTGCACCATAGCTAGCCTTTTCGAATATGCGCATCCATTTATGATGAAAGCAACATGAACTTGAATTCCCAACTATCTAAATATTGGAGGGGGAAAAGGAAGGCACTATATATTAGTTTAAAATTTACTCGCATGTTTTATAAAATTATTAGATCAGGGGATAAACTTTCGAGCTTTAAGAAACTGACCTGTAGTAATCTTCCTTGCAGTAAATGTGTCCCTCTCTGGCGAAGCAAGTGAGTTCCGAGTCGAGTGGCACTTTGCACTGGCAACAGGTGAGACAGCGAGCGTGCCACTGGCGGTCCACAGCCAACAGGTAGTATCTGTCTGAGATTCCCGATCCACAACCAGCGCAAGAAGGGGGCGCCTCGCAGCCCGGGCGCCCCCTTTTGTCCCCACACACCACAAGCATCCTTCACGTCTCCAGGACACCGCCGCTTACATGGTGTTCAAGTGAACGCTTGCTGCCCAATGATGGCTCAGGGCATCATCTATAAAAGGATAAGAATATATGATTCAATGAAAATAATTTCATTCACAAATGTTAAATATCCAACTATCCTAAAGAAGAGTTTCTCTACAATATTTCGTCAGTTAAGATACAGTTATTCCAGGTAACTGTGAACTACGTCTTATTTTTACACTTCAAAACAAAAAAATAATTAAAAACCCCTAGAAGTTAAAGTTCCCCTAGAAGTTAAAGTCAGCTGGTTAGGTTATAAAATCAGTCTTTTACTCTTCACTTTATGAAATTAGTTAGCAACACCGTACACAGATAATTGTATAATACAGTAATTTTGAAGTCCCTGTTGGAATGCTGGTGTGAAGTTATCGAAACTCTTGAAATTGTTGAAATTTTTCAAGTTGTTTTATGCACTATCATAAATTATATAAATCCTGTGATGTTGCGAAATATTTTTTTTAGATACTCAGAAATTTTATTTTGCTGGTTGTACAACCTATAATGCTTTTATAAAAATAATTCTCTTTGAAATCCCTTTTCTGACGTGGCTCACAATTACCCAAAATGGATCACTTTGAATAGGGATAATAATTTATTTTAAATGGTTTTTAAAATTATTATTTCTTTGTTTTTGGTGACTATGAAATATTTTATTATTTCTTCTTTAGTTTCATGCCAGTAAATACAATAACGCTATTTAAATATGAGTGAAGAATCAAAAATCGATAAGTTGTGGATCAAAATTAATCTGATTGACTCAAACTGATGGTCCTGGGTACCGCATCCTAGCAACAGAGTAATTTTACACGATTCGGAAAGGCATCTTGTTTATTTAGAGAAAATTAAACACCAAAAAGAAAGAACAAGGAGGGGGCTGGCGAGAAGGTTATGAATCGAGAGAATAAATATACCAAAAACGTTTCAAAAGTTATAACTAAATGTTATGATCGAATGCATTTTCAACTCATCCCAGCTCCAGAAGTTCCTAAAGTAGGTTTCTCATTTTCAATACCTACATTCTTTCAAGAAGCCGATTTCAACATGTAATATTAAATTTCCTCCTCCACTTTTCGAATCCCAGCGAAGTGCGAGCATTCAGGCTCTTGTGATGCACCAAACGTTGTTTTGTTTCATAGTAACTATTTTCGAATAAATATTGAATAATTTCTACGAGAAATTAAATAATTTCCAATTTTATACACAACTCACTGCATACAAATATTTATTTTAACATTTATTGCAGAAGAAAAATAAATAATATGACTTCTTTATTAAATATAAAAAAAATCCACATCTATCACGAAGGATGAGCAAGCTGAGCAAAGTTTGAGAAAATGCAGTTGTGTCGAATAAAAATTGTTTCATTATCTCGCGCAAAGGAAATGCCTCATTGTGATTCAAGATTGTCTAGTTAAGAACGTAATTTATTAGAACTTTCCGAAGTAACTAAATAACTAAAAAAGCAGGCGAATAGATAATAAACACGTTTCCTGTCAAATTAAAATCTAAAGAGCCATATCCGATTTTCGAGGGCTTTCTTTGATGTTCAATTGCCGACACTTAATCGATGAATCAGGGTCAATAAGAAATCGATATTCTATCCATGAACTGCCATTTTCTTCTTTCCTCTCTGTTTATTTGTGAAGTTCGCTACATCTGTTCAAATATGTAAACATGATGATTGATCTTAACAATGTTGGCTTTATGCGTTTTTATCGCTGCCGTGCGGCAATAAACTCTCCCTCTCCTTTTTATCTTTCTTTCTCAAGATTTCTTCTGATTGGATTCTCTTTTCAACGCCTATGCCAACGTTTCAATCAATAACCGACTTTTATCTATTTATATTCGATGATCTATCAACTTTCGGCTTACGAAATTCCTCCACTTTTAATAAATGATTACGTTACTTCAAAATAAAATTTTCCGTGGCATTAAAAAAATGTCAATTGGTCCCCCCCCCCCCAAAAAAAAATGAACAAATGAATGTAAAAATAAATAAATAAATAAAATCAAAATAACAAGAAGAAGAAGAAATTATGCACAAATCAGTCTTTTACATTATTGGTCGGCAACAAGTAATTTTATTTTAATTAAGTGCAAGCTGTATGTTGAATTTCATACAATATTCGGTATTACTATTTCTACAAAAATTTATCGTTAGTTTCTCTATGTTGTAGTTATGCTTGTGATACAAATGTTAATTTTCTAGAGACAGAAAAATAACACTTCTAATTTTGTTACGTGAAACCAGTAATCATTATCCATTGAACTTTGATAATCTTCCGATGTGTATAACTTCATATACTTTATTACAACCAGTTATGTTCTTTCAATGTTTATGAGTTGAATTAATGTGCAATAAAACTAAATAAATGTACTCCACAACAAAATACAATTCGAATGCCAAGATAAATTGCAAAACTGGAATGAAAAAAGAATAAATAAAATAAAAATTGCCCCTTTCTTGTCCGCAGACGACGACAGTTATTCTGATGTATTATCTTGCTAGGAACTTAACCAAATACCGGAATGCGACCAGTAGCGGTGTTGCCACCCCCTAGCAAAAAAAAAAAAAAAAAAAAAAAAAAAACATCATAGCGGTGGGGGCCAGTCGACCTCCTCCCTGTGTGGAACACCCCTCTTTAAGTCGTTAAACTCTCGTTTTAGTGTTCTCCATTAAATGTGCAGTAGCCTACCGCCTCCTTAAATCTTTTACCTGGATGACAGCCAACAAGGTGAAGCCGCAAAAAAATATAAAAAAGCAATTGTATTTTCTTACTAGTAGGGTTGCCATATTTATGAAAGAAAGCCAAAACGAGCGATATGTTTTACTTCTCAGTAAAGAGTCAACAGATCTTTTTAAAAAAAAAGTATTGATGGTAATATTAAGAAGAATAATAAGAATAGTTCGTAGGAAAACATTTTTTATTATTGATAAGAAAAAAAAAAGAATCACAAACTTTAGCAAGCTTCGAAGGAAAATTCGGAAGGTTTTTAAAATGAATTAGTTAAGAGTCATTAAGTAACATAAATTAACATTTTTTGGAATAAATTTTTTATTTATATAAAATAATAGAAAAAACCGTACGATGAAAAAAGTCAAATTTCCCAAATTAGCAACGTTTGCCTCTCCACAAAAAATAGTACAGCAGCCCAGAAAACAAAACAGAAATTAATTCTGAAAAGAGAAGTTAAATTCATTCAACACTTTTGTTTTCAGACTTATTTTGTTAGGAATAGCCAATTTAAAACGCTTAAATAAAGGGTATGTTTTATTGTTTAAATTATGTTTCCAACATTCAAAATTTATCGCATTTTTTTTAGTATTATTCATTGTCATAGCCTTCATAAAACAATAAATGGAGCATTTCAAGTCTTAAATTTAAATAAAACGTCTTTCTTCATTCAACAACCCTGTTTTCAAAGGTTTATTTTGATATAGGAATAGCCAATTTTAAAAGCTTAAATAAATTGACAATATTTCAAATGAAAGATTATGTTTCATATATTGTCAAAATTAATTTCAATACTGCTAGTTCGGCAGCAAATTTGTTATTATTCATTGCTATAGCTTTAATCTAACCTGTGGTGTAGTGATGAAAAAAAAGTTGGCGGGAAGCTTATACATAAGAAGATAAGCAATTGAAATCAATGCTTGTGTTAAAATGTAAAAAGTTTGGGGGAACGCTTGTATTAAGATAAAAAAAGTAGGGGGACGCCGTCCCCCTGCGTGCCCCCTCGACTACACCACTGCATCTAACAATAAAAAGAGCATCTCAAGCAGTTGAAGTCTTAAACTTATATATAATATTTACAAATTGAGGCTGTAGTTAAAAAAAAAAAAAAAAATGAAAAAATTGAATGAAAATTAAAAATGAAAAATGAAAAATGAAAAATGAAAATTAAAAGCAAAAATGAAGTTGTTTATAAAATGTTGAGCCTACAGCAGTTGCATGCGGGCTGAGCAATCGTCATTTTCACTCTCAACAGTAAAAAATGTCATTTTTTACCAGGTTAAATTGCATAAAATTAAATTATATAAGTTTTAAAATTGATTTAAATGATTTAAAACTGAAGAAAAAACTGTAATTTAACGATTGGATGTCAATTAGTACATAAAATTAACTATTTTAAAGATTTTTTAAAAGTGGTCTATGAGACCACTCGCAGTAGTTATTCAAAATATTTGTCACGGCAGTTAAGGTTAACTTGAACTGCTTCTTGAAATTAAAATTATACGTAAATTTAAAGTATAGTAATAAAAAAGACTGGACTATGATCAAAAGGAACGAAAAGCTTTATTACTTAAAAACTTTTTTTTTTTTTTTGTCCTTGAAAGAACAACATTAAAAAATACTGAAAACAACTTAAAAATGTTTTACGCTTTTCATAGCAAATCTTTCCCTTGAAGCACGGGGTTTTTTCGGAAAAACTGGTAAAAACATGCTCGAGGGTTTTTTTTTTTTGGCAGAAAATGAATATATAGGTAAGGTATAGTATAAATTGTTTTTGGCAATTTTAGTTGCAAGGGGTGACTAGAGAGTGAGGGTGGGGTAAAAGTTATATGAAAAATATTATAGAAGCAAAGTGTAAACGGATCTCAGGCGGGCATTAGATATTAAATAAAGCGAGATACAAGATCACCCGTGTCAGAGACGGGCAAATGTGTTAACGGGTTAATAGAAGGCAATTAATAGTAAAAACATTTGATGATATTCTGTATGGGAAAACGTTTTTTTCCCTTTATTTATAGACAGTATGATAAAGATTCACATGCGATAACGATTATTACGATTGTTACAAAAGTTAAACATCAGGAAATAAATAAAAAATAATTATATATATATATGTATACATATGCATACATATGTATGCATATATAAAATATCTTTGCGCAAAAAAAAAGATAAATAAATAAAGAATTAAACAAATTAATAAATAAAATTAAGTAAAGATTATGGTTAAATTTCATTTAATCGTAATTATTTGAAACAAAATCCTCTTTCAAAAAAAAAAAAAAAAATACTTTTAAGCGTGTAATTAAATTATTTCCTAAAGTTACGGATCAATTATTTTATGAAACACCTAGTTGCTTTGTGAAATATCTAGTACATGCTTTAACACCAATAGAACCTATAAATCGCTTTCAATTTGAGCGCACTCTAATGAAGCTAACCGTTTGCCTTCATTTGAAACAATCTTGATTAATTTTATGATTATGATTGCATAAAATTAGTAAATGCTTTAATAGAATTGTCAAAATCAATACTGTGACTAAAGCCCGTCAAAAAACATCAGTTTCATCCACAGGAAAATTGATAATACTTTATTTGGTGTAGTTTTGACTCTAAAATTGATGCATGGAATATGTTTTTAAACTATTGGTTTTTAAATTTTCTTTATGATTATTATTACATTAAGTGATTAAACGGCTTAAGGGAATTGTCAAAATCCAGTTTTTGTGACTAAAGCTTGTCAAAAAACATCAATATCCTTCACAGAAAAATTAATAATACTTTAATTCGATGTCGTTTTGATTCTAAAATTAATGCATGGATTGTCTTTTTAAATTACTGTTTTAATAATCTGCTTTATGATTATTATTACATAAAGTGATTAAATGGTTGAATGGGACGCACAATCTAGTCATTGTGACTAAAGCACGCCAAAAAACATCAATTTCATCCACAGTAAAATTAGTAATACTTTATTGTGTGTAGTTTTCATTCTAAAATTAATGCATGGAATGTTTTTTTAATTTTTTTTAATAATTTGCTTTATGATTATTATTACATAAAGTGATTAAATGGTTTCATAGAATTGTCGAAACCTAGTTATTGTGACTAAAGCATCGATGCATTTCATCCACATCAAAATTAATAATACTTTATTTGGTGCAGTTTTGGATCTAAAATTAATGCATGGAATATGTTTTTACACTTTTATTTAACCTGATTTGTCACAGAAGTCTGTAACGCGGTTTTTGACCACAATTACTGCATAAATTATCATCAAATTTTGCACACAAGCTTATCTTCGATGACAATACAATATTCCATCCATTTTATAATTTATTATAACGTAGGGAAAAATTTATAATTTTGGCTCTGAAGAAATTCAGAATTATTATTTATCAAATGGCAATGATAGTTTTGTTTCGATGATGCAACGATGCTATTTAACTTGATTTGTCACTGAAGTTTGTTACGCAGTTTTCTACCACTATTACTGCATTTCATTATTATTATTATTATTATTATTATTTGAATAAAACCGTGTAACTTAAAACAATTTTTGGATATATTTTGATATTTATTAAATTATCGATTTATTAATTTGCTTAAGTTACAAAAGTTTCGAAAACATTATTATGCTCACATAAATGTGCAATAATGTGTAGATCATAATGTTATTAAATAAACTAATTATTAATTAAAACTTTCAGAGTAATAGTTTAATTTTATAAAATATAAAATTTGATCAAGAATTTTTCTGAACTAACAAGTTTTCTTTTCCTCCAAACGAACATTCTTTAAGCCAAAAATTGCGTTAAAATAAATAATGTGTATTGCTCCAGTTGTATGTAGTATACTTTAGATTACAGTTTATATAATAAATGTAGATTTGTTGCTAATTATAAGAAATACCCCCCTATGAATTACGTAACAACATATACAGTTCTAATCTTGATATACCATAATTATAGATATACAGTAGTATTTTGTGACGTTGACTGGTGTCATGTTTAACATAAGAAAATAAATCCGAAATAATGTCATTACACTATTACTTTAATGCAGTGTTTCCCAAACTTTTTTTCCTCGCGCGCCCCTTCTAAGATGAGAAAGAAAATGACGAACCCCTTTCTGTAGTCGTTAGTAACGGGTAAAAATTTTTTTGAAATTTGATAGCACATTTTCTGTGCTGCGCAATTGTTGATAACAAGAAATGAATATATAAATAGCACAAAACATATAAGTATAAAGAAAACTAAAATACAGCTACAAGAAAATGAATATATTTTTTTAATTATTATCTTTTGATTGTTATCTGCGAATTAATAATTGGGCAGTAAACATACTTATTCGCTAAAAATATCTTTAAAAGTTATTTTCCTGAAAGTGCAAAAACGTTGTTCAATGGCATCAGAAATATACGTTCTAAATTTTGATTCAATCGTATAGTTATCTTTCCATTCAAACACGCAACAGATGTGGAATTTTTTAAACAGAAATATTAACATTTATATATTTTTAAATTTCTCATTGCGATGACGCAGAAAAGTTGCAATAAAGTGCGATAAATGTGAGTTCAAGATTTAAAATTAATGAATAAATATCTTCCGGGTCAACTTTGGAATTAATGAGAAATTAGCCGCAAGTAATGAAAAATAATTTTAGCACTTTCATATTTCCGATTCTTGCTTCGTGCTAGCTCGGAAAAAGTGGGAAATCGTAAGAGAAACATACGGTCAAAATTTAAAATTAATCAATGCATGTCTTTCGATACCACTTTGTGATTCAAATTTTCGGAATCAGGCAACAGTAGACAGTAGAAATAAGTGCATGTCAAATTTTGCAGGTATACTTCCTATGCCAGTCCACAATTTTTACGCATTATCGAGAAAACAATTTATCTAAAAAAAATCATTTTTACACTGCGTCCTAATGCATGTGTAAATTTATTATTCCATTTTTCTTTTTTTTACTTTAACAATTAAATATTCCACCATTACAGTATTATTTTCGCGAACTTCCTGCACCACGCGAACCACCGGTTGGGAAACGCTGGTTTAATTAATGTATTATTTGTATGTGAGTGAGACTCGACTTAACAAGAAGAATCATTATCACTTGGGCGTTCTTTATTTCAGTCCCATTATTCTACTCATCATCATTCACGTATTCTTTCAATTCTTTTCACTGATTCATTTTTATTCATTCAGAAATATCCTAAAAATCCAGATCCAACAAATTCATAAGGAAATAGGCTCGTTCAGTTCTGGGTGGTCTAACTTGGTATCTGTGCATGTTCTACGTCATTAGATCCTTCCGAAAAAGTTTGTTCCAAACCCGTCATTTAGGTTAGGCTCACTGAAAGTTCCACGTAGGCACTAACGTTATTTTTTTTTAAATGTTCAAATAAGAAAAAAGTTCACGTTGAGAGCTTGTTCAAAGAAACTTGGATCTTGTGTCCAGGGTTTACATAATTTGCTTCATATTTCCCTATAAGCGCTAATGTTAAAATTTGTTGAACTGTTCAAAATTGAGCGGAAAATTGTTCAAAAAGAAAAATAAAACATTGAAATGGGCTGTCCTTGCCAAGATCTTACACCCCTCCCCCCCACCCCCCACCTCAAAAAAAAAAAAAAAAAAGAAAAGAAAAGAAAAAGAAAAAAATTCAAATCGGACGATAGACAGATGAACAGACCGACAGAACCATTTTCCCCGTCTCAAATCCCTACTTTCAAATTTCTTATTTTTCAATCTTTATTTAATTACTTCTCTTATTTTTGACTTTTCTTTATTTCTAACGATATTTTTACGATACATTAAGCCTTCTTTCATACTTTTTTTGTAATAACTTTTACGGGAAAGTAGACTAAAACTTAGAACGGTTCAGTAAACAACCACGTTGTAAGATAGTTGTATTTGCTCATTTGTGTTATAAATGACAGAGATCATTCATCCTTTTAAACTAATAAGATAGATTTGGCTTGTAAAAATATTATTTAGTTCAAAAACGTCATTTGGCGATAAGGCGAATCGCCAATACTAAACAATAAAAAAAAATGGCCGAGAAATATCGTTCTGTAAATATATGGGCCTCAGAGCCCAACAGAAAAAAGAAACTTCTAAACGCGAATACTAGAAGAAAAAAGAAAGAACTAAAACTCAGACTAAATAACAATTAAAGAAAAATATAACTCCCAGTAAAACTCAAGGGCGGGCGCACAGCTCCCAAAATTGGTAGTTTTACAGTTCGCTTTCGCGATGTTGTTGGTATTCTTGCAGGAGGGCGGGAATATACGAGTAAAAAGTTAACCGTGTGAAAGGGCACTGTTTACCATTTTACGCACTGCTGTTTTAAATTTCTAATAGCCTGTAGTTTCTCTATGCAGGTAATGTCGACTTGTTTTTATTGAATGTTTGCTATCTTCGCTGGCAAGGGAGAGTTTCATTTTGGTGCTTCAAATCATTAAACAAGTTCCAGGTTCTTTATTTTTATTATCCTGGCATTTCATCACAATGCAAAGACGATTCGTCAAAAGGCTTCCCCTTTCCCCTTTAAAAACAAATACATAACTTTATAAGAGATTCCCATGGAGTTCTGAGCCAGCGTACGATCTTTACATTAATTATATAATGGATTCCAAAGAAAAATGTTAAAAATAGAGAATACCCGAAGAATGCGATTGTTTCAGAATAATAAGGATAAAAAAAAAGTTGGGTTTACTTACACTCGAGTGTAAAAATTAAACAACGACGTAATTATTAAACAAACAGCAGCATTGAACTTGTAAAGAAAGCTTTTTCCTTAAATTACATTTTATCATCATCATTATTATTAAATTCACTTTATTTGTTTATTAATTTATCTACTTATTTGTTTATGTTATTTTTAATTTATTTATTTTTTTCGATTAGTGTCACGAATACGATTTTAGTTCGTAAAACTTAAAGCAACTCAACTCATCATATCGGGATGCACTAAGAAAACAACTAGAAAGTAATTAGTGAATTGAATATTAAAACAAGCACTAATATCTCACTTATATGTCTGCGCAAGGGATCAACGAAAAACGACACATTAATGAGAGACACGTATAAATGGAATTCAGCAGAATTTCAGTCAAAATTTGATTGAGATAAATAAGTAACAGAACAATGCGGAAACAATTGTATGGTTTCATGTTAATGAATTAATTTAAGATTTTTAAAGCGTCATTAATTAGCTTGTATTGAAAATATTTGTAAATTACAAACTTTCTACCCATTCGGTAGCTGTGCAACGCTTAAAAATATGCATTTACAGATTTCAGACAACAGAGCCGGATATCTGGTGCTAATTCTTCAGGCAAGGATGACCAGCAAAATCAATATCCGATGCACCCCTAATCCTGACCCCCACTTCCAAAGCAAAATCATGGGTGCACTTGTGTACATATCTATGTATGTGTAAATATATATATGTAGATATGCATGTTCAAAATTTTTTGTTTTACAGAAGTTCAATAGTATCCAAATATCACTAAACTGCAGAAATTTACTTGAAAAAGGCAATCTTTACAAGGTTTTGTTTCTAAAGTTAAACAAACAAAAAACATGAATAAATAAAAATCAGCTACTGCTTTAACTTCTCTTCAAGAGAGTATTTTACTCTGAAAAACTTCATTCTTAGAGATCTCTATTACTCATCGGTATTCAATTTTGTGCTGAATTGGAAACGAAACGCGGAGGTCGGGTAATGAGATTCTCAAATCTCCCCCGTCACTCGCAAAAGGACCAACATGAAACTAATTGATTTCGATATCGCATCACCCATCTCGACGGGAGTCGAATCAACAATCACGTTTACAAAGCAAAATAGCTGTAAACACTTTCTCTCCGAGTGTTCCTGGCGTAATTGGCCGGGAATAATCAATTTCGGTCCTCTTCGGAAACAGTGCCCGTGGCACTAGTTGTGCATAAATCTTGCTTTACTTGGTAGCCCGAACTTGCTCTGAATGATGTCACGAACTAACGCCGACTAGAAATCCCGCAGATACAGGGTCACGCATCAGCTCCATTTTGGTGATTCTCTATGTATGTCTATAAGACGAAAGGTCAATATTTATGGCAAATAGGTAGGTCTTGATTTGTATGGGAGCACACGAGCTCCGCAAATTGCATTTAAAGTTTTACGTATTACACGGAATTTAGAATATTTACGCATTAAAGTTCTGAAGAATATAAGGTTCCGATACTTCTTTCGTTAAAAATCAAGCCCTATAAATAGGTAAATTCTTAACTACGCTACATTTCATACATTTAATTCCAAAATACAATGCACTAAAGGTGTAAATTTTTTTCATTTTTGACTCGTCACCATCTTGATATAAAGCCGGAACTGGAGCGTGGAGCAACAAGATTTTGCTCGAAATTGGATTTAGCCAGAGTAAAAAAAAAAAGAAAAAAAGACTTGCACTTCGCTGCTCCATTTAAAAAAAAATACATTCATTTACTTTTAAAAAAATCGATCTTTTTTTGAGGGGGAGAGGGAGACGTGTGCCTAGTTTTTTTCGCAACACAGTGCATATGAAATGTAAATAAATTGTCTATAAGTAACTGTTTAATTTTTTTATCACATATATACCTATTAATAAATTAAAGAAGAAAATAAAAAAAAATGAGATAAATATTATGATTCCCATTAAAAATATTCGCAGCATGGGGCGGAGTTGGAGTTCAGCCGGAGCATGTCAAAAAAGTAGCTACTCCGGATCCCCGATTTAAACATAGACCGTGCTAGTAAAAATAATAAAAATTAAAAACAGTTTCGTCATATCTGATATTTCGATTTCAGCAATCGTTAGTAACATACGGTTCTAACATGGTCTTAAATAAATAGCCCACTGCCTCGCAATGTAGTAAAAACGAGAAAAAATATGAATCTATCGCTGAACACAACAAAATGGCTGACTGCGAAGTGCCTTGCTTTCAGAGAACTCTCGGCGCTGACAGCCGTTTTTGGCCTGTATATAAATTTGCTGCCTTCAGAATGGTAATAGAACGTTTCGTATGCTGTACCGGTGACTGCAAAGGCTATTAGTTTATGAGGGTCAACCGCAATATGTTCGGATTATTTCGCCTATCCCCCCTTGTCTATACATTTCTTCTCATGCTGTTTTTCTGTGTTCGCCGATCTTAAATTATGTATTGGTGAGACATTTTTGTATAGTGACCTTTTCTTGTTTCTTTGTCTTTTGTTGAAAATGAGTCGTATATTTTCCGAGTGGGTCGAAACTCATGCAAGTGCGGTAGGCGAGGTTTTATAGTTATGAAACAGTAAATTTCTATTGACTCCGTGGTTCCAGGAGTGACTGTCCGATGCAAGGTCATACAAGTGGCTTTTTTATATTTATTTATTTGTTAATCCTTTTATGTTTTTTTATCATGCGAATGAAGATCAATCCACATTCCAAAACGTTAGGAAAAGCTAGATGCTAGACATTGCTTGATAAAAGATAAGAACATCAATCCAGATGAAATTAAGTTTAAAAGTAAATAAGCAGTGATGTGGAAATAATACACTGTAAGAAATTTGGTGGTTGCTGCGCCAAAAAACAGTACGTATTCAATAACTTTTGGGGATAGTACACAATAGACAGTTGTTTTAAGAGTCGGGCAGGCTCAGAAGTTCGCATTTTTAATTTGCTTGAAGTTTTCGGGATGGCAATATTATTAGGCACCGTGTTTTTTTATATTTTCAAAAAAAAATTTTGGGAGGTCAACGTTGAAGTTAGTTTTGTTAGTGAAGAAAAGCATATCAATTCACATAAGCTATTTGCGCCAAGAGTGAGTCACGCCACTGACGATTACCTTTTGTTCTACGACATTTACAGTAATTCTTAGGGAAAAAATGATTTTGATTGACTATTGGGCGCTAGGATCAAAGGTCATTAAAATTTTTTTTAAAAAGTTGTTTTTAATGGGTCTGCTACTCGTAGGTCGTTTCAAAATGGACACATGATCCCGCTTTCATTAATCAATTTTCGAATAAGAATGACGAACTCATAATTTTTAGAAATTACTTTTTGATATTTGATTTAAATAAAAACTAAATAACGTGTTCCAAGAGCATAGAAACTGAAAATAAAATAAAGTACTTTTGCGTTTTTTCCTTCTAATATTAATTGAATATTTTAACATATTTCAATTCCATGTTTAATTTTCATTTGTGTTTTAATAATCATTTGTCTAAAGAAAATATTTCCATGTGACGTGCTGCACAATCTGAGCATTAACAACGGAAATAATGCCCTGTAAAAGAGATTATTTTTAGTTCAATTTTAAAGCATTTTAATGCTAATCTGTTTAGCTTTCTGCAATTTATTTTGAATAATTTAAACATTTAGCCTTCGTTTTATGGGGACTTGCATGTTTCATTATTTTGAATAATAATCTTGGTATACACAGTTGAAAAATATTTGATATTTTTTGCCAATACTTGAATATGACAGAAATAGCTGATTATTATATGGTATGTTTCTATGAGATATTTATTAAGACCGAAAAGGAGGTAAAATTCGTGTTTGCCACTCATTTCATTTTTAATGCACTAGAGCAGTGGTTCCCAAAGTTGACTGGGCTCCGACCCATCTAACAAAAATTTCCAATCTTGAGACCCACCTCTTAGCTGCCTTAGAAGAAAAGAGGGCATAAGTATTGGTAATGCTCAGATTCCCTAGTGGCGAGTTGCGGAACTACTTAATGCTGTCTCATTTGTTCTAATTGAAATATTAAAGAAAATTACCAATATGAATGAAAGACTTGAAATAAGAAACACAACTTAAAATATTTCTTTTATTACTTAAATGCCTGCACCTGCAAGGTGTATTTTACAAAGTTATTTCAATGGGAAGGATGTATTTGTTTCTTATTCCTCTTCATAATAGTTTTAGCATCAACTTCAACTTTAGTTACTTTTATTAGTTACTTTTATTATTTAGACTTCCTATTTTTTTTAATTCATGTGTACAGTGGCGAGGGCCCACTCAATATTCGCTCACGACCCACCAATGGGTCGCGACCCATAGTTTGTGAGATACTGCTCTAGAGAAACTGCTTAAGATAGTAGTATACAGTTTCCTTGTTTTAAAAAAGAAAGCAGGAACGATAACTGACATTTGTATTCTAAATGCTGCATAGGAACTACCCTTAGGGGTCATTCATGAATGATGTCACCCCCCGAGGGGGGGTTCGAGAAATTGAGACAGTGCGACGGGGGGATGGAGGGGGTAACAAGAAATGTGACGTTACACATTTTGTTTTTTTATTAAAACATTTAAAATCAGTTAATTAAATTTATTTAAAAAGTTTTTTTGATTTTCAAAATTTGATTTTGAAGTTTCATTGATCATTTTATATCGAAAACACCGATGCTGATTAACGCTTAAATTTACTTATTGTTAAAAGTTTGAAAAGAAATTTTCCTAGGCATTGACACTTTTAAAATAAAATAGCGCTGGTCACTTTTTCAGATTTCGAACAATTAATATAGTTTTTTGTTCTTTACTATTTATCTTTGGTGTTGTAAACCTTACCTCATTCTATAAAAATCAAATACACACGTTATCAATCTTATTATTATGCTCACAAATGTCATTAAAAGTTCCAAAATAAAATTAGAAATGGGATCTATAACGAAATGCTTTGTTTCTTAACTGCAAGTATAATATATGCTTATATAAGCGTGACATGTGACAAAAGGGGTAGGGGGTATGATGAAGTGTGATATCTTGTGACAAGGGGAAGGAGAGGGTGAATTATACTGGAAAAAAATGTGACATCATTTATGAACGGTCCCTTATTCAAAAAGTAATTTTTCAATCCATCTTCTCAAATTTTTGCAAGCCTGCGATAAATAAATAAAAGATAAACACCTATTTTCATATTTTCATTGAGAAAGAAATGGAATCTGGTGCTTTTTGAGAACTGGTTACTCTAGACAAATTAATATATATATATATATATATATAGAGAGAGAGAGAGAGAGAGAGAGAGAGAGTTGAAATCGGCGTCTAGGGCTATTTCCAAGTAATGCACAGTGAAAGAATAAAATTGAATATATTTACAGCTAATAAACACTATTTACAGGTAATTAACACCACGTCGACCGGGATTATAATAAAAGTCATGACACACACAGTGCCCAAATGTCCACTCAAAACCAGATCTGCCACTTATCTTCTCAATAGTCGTTTTTTTCGCCCGATGGCGCTACAATCAATCCGTCATTATCCATTGGATAATACATATATATATATATATATATAAGTTTTTATTTAAAGCTGTTTGTGCTTTGTATCATAGTAATTAAAGCTCATTAAAACTCACAAAAAAGCACTGAAATTGGAAAGTTAGGGAAGAAAGGAAGAAACAGAAGCTGTTAAAATTTTATGAATAAAACTTTACACATAAAATTTATTGTCAAATTTATTGAACATTAGTTTCCTTCCACGTTGCTAATAGTTTCGTCTCTTAGGGTGCTTTCACACCAACGAAACAATATTCCTGTTTTTTCTCATCCACGCAAGCGCAGAACATATTTTGGCCTTCAAAAATATGCTCTGCGCTTGCGCAGATCAGAAAACGCAGGTACATTGTCCTTGTCGCCTTTGGTGTGAAAGCACCCTTATAGTCGAATTTATTGAATAATTGAATTGTATCTTCCCACCAATGTCATTAATATTTTCTCTATCTCTCTCTCTCTTTTTGCTCATGTGTAGATAAGAATTTTTTGCAAAATTATATTTTATGGGAACAAAATATTGCAGGAAAACATTCATTATTAAATGGGTTGCTATAGACGGTAACTTATAGAGGGGCAACCTGCTAACGGTTGCTATAGACATTTACTGAAAGTTTCCTTCTTTTGAGTAAGATATCGCTCTTTAAAATCACAGTTTTTTTTCATGATCTGTTAAGTGTGTCAGAAAGTGTCGCGTAGTAATGAACGCGCTATTATATGTCGCTCCGCTTTCAAGTTTTTTCCTCCTTCTTCCTGCAACATGATCTCCTGCCCTCCGTTTCGAATCTTTTGACTAATGAATGACGAATGGGTTTATAATGAATGTGACAAGGCCGAGGACTCTGTATAGGGTGAAGAAGGGTGAAAAGGTCTTTCACTCTTTCCACGAGCTTAACAGGTGGAAAAACGTGCACAATTTTGGCAATTTTAGAGCATATATTCCGTGTTTACCCTTCTTCCCAATAATAACCATTTTTTTTTTCATTTATTCATTTAATTTTTACTAATACTACTTTTTATAAATAGCAAAAACTTTTTCTTGTATTTGTGTGCGTCAGAGCATAGTGCTCCAAACAATATTTGGTAAAACATTTTGTAATGTAATTACCTTTAACATTTTTATGTGTTTACTAAGACTCTATTATTATTATTTTCTTGAAAATTAAAGTTTAAGGAGATCTATACTTAAAATCAGCTATAACGAAATGAAAAATTTTGAAAAAGAGCATAATTTGGTTAAAAATTCTGTAGATAACGACTCAGGTATTTTGATAATTTCAATAATTCCCTGTGTTGTTTGTTAAAAGAATTCTATTTATTTAATCTCTAATTTTTATAAAAATATCTTACATTGGGGCACTATTGAACATATTTTGTTAAATGATCTTCAACACATTCGCTCTATGAATCGTACTAGTTTAAAGATTTTGTCTGTGCAAAACGAGTGCTTATTAAAAGTGATTTCACACCAAAGGAGTCAAGAAAAATATTCATGTCTTTTCTCATATACGCAAGCGCGGGGACTATTTTTGCTGCCTATGGTATGAAAGCACCCTAAGGGTACAATCGCGCCAAGGGCGGCGGAAGCATTCTGCATCTTTCATAATGTATCGTTGGCATGGTTATCAAACCAACAACAGGAAATAAGTAATATCAAATCGCAATCAACAAATCACGGTCATCTGGGGGAAAGTTCCCATTAATGACGTGATAAAAAATGCCAATCAGCCATCTTGAGGGGTTAAATAAGGAAGAACCAATGATGAAAATGGCAACAAAAACGATACTCCTGTCGTTTCTCATCTGCGCAAGCGCAGAGCATTTTTTTTTTAATGCTAAAATATACTCTGCCCTTGCGTAGATGAGAAAAGACAGCAATTTTGTCTTTGTCGCTTTTGGTGTGCAAAGCAACCACCAAAAGCGACAAAGACGAAAGAACATGTCTTTTCTCATTTGCGCAACTACAGAGGATAGTTTTGAAAACAAAGATATGCTCTGCGCTTGCACAAACGTAGAAAAGACAAGTTTTTGATCTTTGTCGACTTTCACCCAAAGGCAACGGAAACATTTTGTCTCCGTCGTAACAGACTGTCGCTTTGGCTATCAAACTAACAGCGATGACGTAGGCCTTCGATAATGCAATGAACCAATCACTGTCGGCTGGGGTAAAGTCAATTTTAATGACTCAATAAACAATGTCCATCAGTCAACGCGAGAGCGTGGTTATGAGACTAGGTAGAACCAATGAAGTTCTCTGGAAAACTTTGTCTCTGCATTATGTTGCTGTTTTGTTCGGAATGAAAACACCTTAATAATACTCAGCCAGGCGAATGCAGCTGCAACAACGCACTTCTGTTGCAATAGACGGTTGCTATGAACATCACGCCAATGGAGGCAATTCATCGCCTCACGTGATTGCGATTTTTTCGTGATTGATTTGTTTACCAAATTTTTAATTGAGTTCTACGTGGCGTTCACGAAGCAAAATTAGCTATCTTAAAATTAGACTAGTTTCATAGCTTTTTCTGATTATAAATAAACCAAGTAATTTACCTTTAATTTAATCATTATAAAAGAAATTTATTAATTATTACAATAGTTATAGTGTCTTAATTAGAGTTAATTTTATATAACATAGAACTTTATTCAGTCCTAGTTTTTAATAACGTAGAACTTTATTTAGACCTAGTTCTTAATTAGATTAGTTTAAATTCATAAAAAAAGTTTTAATTAGAAATAATTTAGGCTTTATAGGCCTCCATGGCTAATTCTGTTGTTGATAAACCCTTGTATTTAACGGATTTTACCGATTTTTCCGTAATGGAATATGTTGAGCAGTTTCCGGCACTAACTGGAAATAATAGCGTGAGTACCAAAATAAAGAAAATATCATTATTATTTAATGAAAAATTCGTTTCTAAGATCTGCTTCCATGAACCGTCAGAAAACAATGCAATTTTGACCTATCGGTTACTGTCAAGGCTGAAATGAAAAAGAAAGAAGCTTACACAACAAAAGTTTGGATTTTAACCGAATGCAAGGTAAGTTTTTGTTATTTTTTATTTATCGTAATTTATTTTAACATTTTTTTCTGTTTCATAGATTTCAATGCATATGAAGCTCAAGTTCTTAACAAGTTCTTTGCTTATCTTTTTTGAATACAAATTTTGTTGGAATGGTCCCCCGTTTTAAAAATCTTCTATTGGTGAAATGTTGATATTCAAACGAATCTTCGTCGAAATGATCAGAACACAAAACAGAATGTTCTGTTGGCTGGAAGTTCTCTCGCTTTATTTTTACGAGCCAAGCTTTCGACTGCTCCTTGTTTTTAAGTGGAAATTTAAATAATGACTTGCCAGCGCACTCAGCTTTTGTTCTTACGTTAGCGCACCCATATGCAACGCAGTATGACATCTTTTAAAACTCAATGAAATATTCAAACAAAAACGTAATGTTAAACAAGCGAACTCGAAGTAAAGCGATTCTACAGCTACCTTTGTTTACATCGCTTACATCGCTTACATCGCTATCACGTGACCTATGACGCTGTATGAATTACCTCCATTGATGTAATACAACTATTCAATATGACGACAAAGTCCGAGCAACCAATCATAGTCCTCTGAGCGGAACTACTTTTTAATGATGGAATAAATGACAAGAAATCAGTTGCAAGTGATTTTGCAACACGAGAGAGGGTCATTTAAAATATCTAGTAATAATATCTAAGGCATTATAACTCTTTTGAGCAAATAATTTTTTACCATCCTAGAACTGAAAATTGCCAAAAAAAAAACAAAAAAAAAACGTAAAGTAAATAAAGTTTCTTTATTTTTTTCACCTTGTAAAGTAGCGATAGGAAATATTTCACTAACCTTTACGCAACTTACGTTTCGCATTTACACAACACATAGCTGTTTTGAATAAGTTGGATTGCATACCATGTCCAACTGCTCGTAAAACAAATGACCCAAAAGTCAAGTACTTTGAGCAAATTTACCCACTGCTGTTATTTTGGGAAGAGTGAGGCAGCGTCCCCTCCAAACCTGACAACTGCCTTCTCCACTGTAACCTCAGTATCGCAAATCGTTCATCTCCAGAGGCAGGTTCCACAATCTCGGGTCCAACCATCCATTTAGTAAGCCGTAACACAGTCGACACATCAGTAAACACCGATTTAGGAAAGAAAAAACCATCCCCGACTTATCTCCGTGCAGACATCCACCACTTCCAAGAAGGTTAACGTTTATCCTTGCCCGTACTTATCACCCGATAAGGGAGAGAGACTTTTCAAGACTAAAGTTCCTGCAAATCAAAGCTCAGCCATTTTGTTATGACAGAGTGCGTATACGTTATCTATTATTTGGTTTTATGTGTTACTAATACAAGAAATACCTATCTCTGGAAAAACTGCACGAGAAAGAAGTTAAGCAAACAAAACTTCTCCAAATCGAAACATGCAGGCTAACCATTTCCAAAACTCCACTGTGTTTATATGTGTCCTATAATTTACTTCAATGTATAAATAACGGGGTAAACCGTTTTAAGAAGGCTTCCGATTTTCATTGGAGATTAATAAATTGAATAGAACCAGCCTAGGCCCTGATACTGATCGTCACTTTATCTATTTGTAGTTATTTCAAAATGATATGTAAAAGGAAATTGATTTCGCATTCAAGTTATCCGAATGAAAACTTATTAGCTCAAAATTATGTTACGTAAGAGCACTTTCATTTTGCCATTTATTTTCTTTATATTTTTAAAGACATGTTTATCGAAGGAAAATTTCACAAGAGGAAAACTTTTACAGACTCGTGTACATCAAGTTAAACATAAAAAAAATCTTCATTTGTTTACTCCAAGGCAGTATACATCATCTTTGGCTAATTCCGGAGCAAAAGTTCACCACAGGAAAACTTTGAAAAACCTTCATAAAAACTTCGAAAAGCCAAAACTTTTGTCGTATGTATTTCCTTTCATAACCTACCTCACATTTTTTCTGCATGGAAAAAGCGCTTCTCGAACCCACTAAAAAAGGTTTACGAAAGTTTTTATTGCTGTTTGTGCTTTAAACACAATTTTTACTTCGAGTATTGATATAAGTAAAGAAAATTGATGCAATTTTTCTTATTCTTTTGATGAAAGTCATTCTTAAAAATGCTGCTTTACTTTTCAATATATAAGTATATATATATACATATATATATATATATATATATATGTGAAATTTCAAATAATGATACAGGTATAGAACTGTTGTTCAATTGTTTTTGCTATTGTTAAAAAAACATTTTAATGATGTTTTATCATTTTTCGCTAGATTCAAAATTTGGTTACGCATAAACCGTAATTGCGTTTGAAAACATTTTTAAACATGTAAAAAAGGACCAAATTCACATATCTGATAATCGAATACAAAATTTATACTCCTTATTTCTTCCTTTCCCAAAATTTTATTCTCTGCTTTGAATTAACATACATATAAAGATATTAAGAGCAACTGCAAGTTTTGATTGTTGTTGTCAAGAAGCCGTATATTTATTTTAATTCATACTCTTTAGCGCGGATCAAGCTAATAAAAATCGCCTTTAGATAATTTTTTAAAAAATATTTTATATTAAGGTTTTTTCGTTGTGAAATTTACTTGAATTGAACTTTCACAAATTTCCAAAACATTCACTTTGTTACCTAGTCTTGTTTTAAACTACATCGGTATTCGTATTCGTTCTAATAAAAATGTGTTTCGCATACAGAGAGAATAGTTTACATTAACACTAATCTGCTCTTGATGTTGCAACTATGATCGTTTCCAAATCAATTATTTACAGACATTTAAATCTAGTAGCTAGGAGAAACTCATGAAGAGAAGCTACGCATTTTCAAAACGTTGTTCCCACTGGGTTATGTGAACCAAAATGGCAGCGTCGTTCGCCGCGCTCCATGGCGCGTCTCGGCGTCAGTGGATGACCTACGGATGGTGTTGTCAGAAGATGGGGATTCCGATTGGAGAGCAGCTCTTTGTTGAGACGACAGAGTGAGTTATGACTTTCGCCGGCTATGATGAACCGATGATATGATGGATGTACGCTTCGAAGAGATTGTTGGAGTTTATTTATACGCAGTCCGATACGATATTTTGCAAAAACTTTTTCTCTCTTGAGTGTTTTTACGTAAATAAACGCTTTTGTAAAAATGTCTATCATCATCGCGTACTTAGGGAGAATCTAACTCGTTGAAATGTAAGCCAGCGTTTATTTTTCTTTTACTGCAAAAGGCTCTCCTCTCTTTCTCTCGCTCTCTTTCTCTCTCGTTAAAAAAGAAAAGAAAAGAAAATCTGCGCTTTAAATATTTTATTAGATCATAAATGTTACACACGAATGTTTTAAGTTTTGAAGAATAAATAATGTGACTAAAGTGAGATTTCAAAAAAGGGAACTAAGTTTTTTTTAATAGTTACTATGCTTGCGTTAATATAACTTTAAAAATTAAAACGAAACACTCATAGGCGTGAAGTATATTTATTCTTTGACTCTCACGAATAGCCAATCCAAGAAAATGATGAAAAATATCGAATTCCGAAGCAATTTTTGTCGTTTGACAAAATCCATTAAATTCGCATTTAATTTTTAAAAAGTTTTACATTTTATTTTAAATTTTTTTTTGATTTCCAAATTTATTTGATGGAATTTTTTTTTTAAATTTACAACGTATTTACCAGCTACTAAATTTTATATTAAAAGATTTCACATTTGCCGCAATATAAATGCATTAATTACCCAACATAAATGTGAAAATTAAACATGTCAATCGTTTCAATTTAAATATCTCCTCATCCCTCTGTTTGCAAGTACTTCTAAGAATTTGTAATCCTCTTCTAAGCATGCAATGTTCGTTTTGAAATACTTCGGATTGATTCAATTCAAACAATGTGAATGGAAAAAAAGGAAAAGAAAAGAAAGAACACTGCTTACAAAATAAATAAATAAAACTAAACGTTATGGAAAGCATAACTAATTTGGTGTGGACCACGAAATATACTGTTTTAATATACTGTAATAAAATTTGCTCTTAAATGTTTAATTCTTTTAAAATTACTCTCTCAAATTAACTCTTGATATTTTTCAAAGCTATTTTCTAATAGTTAAAGTACAAAGCTAAAAAAAACAACAAAAACAGCCTATAGATATGGAGAAAAACCACTGTTAAGAAAGCCGCTGTACTTTTCTCTTGCAATAAATTTTAAGGGAATAAATCAAAATTAACCTTTTTTTCTGCGAGTATTTTTAAATTTTTTAGAAAGTTCTAATCGAAGGCAATCTATTTTACGTGTAAAGACATGTCGTTTTTCTTTCAAGTTTTTTTATTTTTGAACATAAGTTTTTATATAATGTTGCATTTTTAGACTAAAATTAAATATTTTGTAGCAAAGTAGCAATTGGTTGCTCTTAGCTGCAAAGAGTTTTTAACAAAACGTATGCAAACAAAATCCTTTTTTTATTTTCAGTACATTAAGGATTCTTTAACATTTCAAAAAACGCAGTAATAATTTCTTGTAGGCATAAAGTTCAATCGTTTTTCCACTGTGGAATCAGTATTGATAAGAACTATTATATAATTAAAAATTATATTTCCTTCATTTTCATTATATTATGTATGTTTTTTTTCCACCAGTGGAAATGAGTCGAATTTGAGGACTTAATAGTGTGACTCCGCCTATTAAGTTCTCGGTCGACTTAATAGTGTGAAATTCTGCTGTTTCATTTTCTGTTGTCACGGCCTGATTTCCGAAAAAGCCAACAAAGCCCAGTCTTAGACCCCCAAAGGGGGGGGGGGGTGTCTTGTGTCAATTGGTGCAAAACACTTGGGAAAAAAGTTGTTGAATATGTTTTTGCATTTACAAATTGGTCACAGTAATTACTTCAGCAATCTAAATGTTTTTTTTTATTTCTGCCGAGTTTGTTGTTGTTTCATTGCTGCCTTTTCTTTTGTTGTCCTTGTCATTGGTGCTGTTATGTCTATTGCAAAGAATTAAGCAAAAATTAAAATTAGTCAATACATAATTTTCAAGTCGTTTCTTTACTGTTAAATCAAGATTCATCATTCATTAAGCGTCTTAACCGCAAAAATTCAATGCAAAAAATCCAAATCACAAATTATTTGTTTAAAACAATGTGATAGATCAAAAGCAAGTTATGAGAAGAAAGCTCTTCACGCTTTCTATAAATCATACCAAATTTTCATTGGGCTAAGTTCCGGTACCTTTTTCGGTCAGTCATGTTGGTTACCGAAACATAATACAAGTACAACACTAAAAAGTCTCGAAATATAATAAAGAGTAAAATAATAGACGTTTACTCTTCAAACGTAGACATCCCGACGCGCTTTTTTAACGATATTAATCATCCCACGAGTTATCTCGGGCCCGTGGAATGGAGATTCATTTCCACTGCCAGAGAGTTGAGGAGTTGAGTGCAATCTTGATGCGTGACAAGAGTTTTTGCATGGTGGAGATAAGTCCGTCGGTCGCAGAGAGAGACCAGAAGGACTCGCTTTGTTGACATCATAACTTGCGATAATGAAGTACCCTGTCAAAGGATGACCCTCTTCTATATTTCTCCGAAAGGGGGACTCGATGGGGCGATTCCCGAAAGAAAGGAAAATTTCAACATTCAGTTGCTTATTATATATATATATATATATATGTATATATATATATATATATATATAGAGAGAGAGAGAGAGAGAGATAAAGAAAAGAAAAAAACTAAAAATGCACAGCTAAAGGACCCAGAAGAAAACATTAATCCAAGCAAAGACCCCAAAATTACCTACTGTGAGTTTAGTAAATGTATATAAGTAAAACACCACAAACATAATAAAAATATAATCCCACGATCCAAAATGGCTTCTGCGAAGGTTTTGCGTGTATTATTTAATGAATAAATAGACGAGATTTAAAAGGAATTTGAAAATTAAATGTAAAAATGTAAAGTAAGAATGACAACTAATCAAACCATTATAATCTGGATATATCTCTATATATGTAAAAGAGCTGCTTGTGTGTTTGTATGTTCGCTTTACAAAGACGCACAAAGTGACGGATTGGAATGAAATTTGGCACTAAGTTTTAGCATCCCCTGGTAAAGCTAACACACATAGTCCCATTCGAAAATTCGGATTATTGTTGATTTTATTTCTGTTTTACGTGAAATAAGCGTTCTGTAAAGAGGCATTTTCCTTTCTGCCGGCTGGTCCAGTTGGGTACCGGCCAGGTTCGTAAGTAGTACGTCTTAGGTTCGAATCCTTCCCTTGTTGGTAAATTAATTTCAAAAGAAGTTACTTCAATATTTGCTGTTATTTTTTATAGTTTTTCTTGTAATTCAATAAATTAAGTTAAAATTTAAGAGTGGTAACACAATGTTACATTTATAATAATAATATTATATATATATAAGATATTATATATATATAATAATATCTTATATATATATAATATAATATCTTATATATATATGTAAGATATATATATATATATATATATATATGACACACATTCTAAATCAGAGGTCGTTTTTTTATATTTTTCGCACGTTGTGAGCTCTAATCTGAAGTTTTACTAGCCAGATATGATAAACATTGCAATGTCTGTTTCTCAAAAATTTTCTTGCGTTTTATGCACTTAACACATATTTCTTACCTAGTTAATCTGTGTAAAAATCCTTTTATATATGCCAAATTGCGAATTTAAAAATTGCTTTCGATATTTTTATAATTTCGTTTGTTATGTTGGTTGCTAAATACGCTAATAAACATGCCCGGTAACAGACATGACATTTCAATGAACAAATATTCATAAATCTACATAATTTCGCAACAACAACAAGAAGTGATATAATATGATATCATTTAATCAAATAACTTAAATTAATCAACTGAATAAAGAAATAGATATGTTACACTTTTTGTGCAACCAATTAAGTAACAGGCATGCGTTTGATGCAAATATCTCCACAAAAAGAATTCTGTGCCTTCAGTTAAACACCGCAAATAAAAGTGGGCTGCTTGTATTTCTTTTCTGGAATTGCTTCACTGATAATCAAGGGATATCATTCTCAAATTTCATTTGTGTTGTTTAACTGTAAAAGTTGAAAATTGCACCAGGGTAACATACATGACCGCGATTTCAGGATATTTGTATTTAGTTACAAAAAATAAAAAGCTTAAATTTTTCTTAGGAGGTTATTAAAATACTTTTAGAATGTCGTATAATTCAAAAATACATCTGCATGCATTTTGGTTCCTGGAAAGTAGTTTTTCATAGTGCATTATATGTTTCACTAATGGGATAGATGTATTTCAGATTCCTCGAAACTCATGCGCTCAAAAAGAAACTCTTATTATGTTTTAAATTTATTTTGCTCCTCTACTAGAAACTCTCTGCCATAATGGCCACAAATTTTGAAAATTACGCAGGTATAAATATCATATATATATTCTGTATCAGAGAAAAAAATAGGGTTAAACAAAAGCTTTAATTTTTCACAACTTTGAATTCAATGCTACATTTTTCTCTCTAATACTAGTAACGAAAAAGAAATAAAAATTCACATTTTGATTCAAACTTCAACTATTTTCGCCATTTCAGATGTGCAATAGAACAAAACCATCAGACTTTTAAAAAAATAATTTCCCTTACAGTTCTACTATCAAAAAAGAAAAAACTTTCAAATACAAATAAATACAAATATAAATACAAAAGTGACGACCAGAAACAGGCTCAGGACCCAGCTAGGCTGGTCCTAGTCAATTTAGCAGTCCCCAATGAACATCAAGAGCTTTCTTAAAAGTTTTTACCCCACTGCAATTAACAGTCGCTTCCGGTAAACTATTCCAACTGCCTACAACCCTATTGAAGTAATAATTTTTCCTAATTTCAAGATTAGTCTGAGATTTGAAAAGCTTGAAACAATGATCTCTGGTTCTACTTTCAGCACATAGCTGTAGTCCATCAACATTTCCCATTTTAATGAATTTAAACAACTGAATCATGTCCCCTCTAACTCTCTTTTGCTAAAGACTTTCCCTTACAGTTCTACTATTAAAAAAAAAGAGCTCTGAGTGGCAAAGTGTCTAGAAGAATCCATTCATGTTCAAGGGAATAACTGCTGGTATAAGGAATGCGCCGTTTCTGTTCTCGTTTTAGTGCGTTTAGCATACTTGATTTCTTCCGAACTGATGCTATATGGGTTGCTTTCAAAAAACAGAGAATCAAATGTTCCGATTTTCGCGCTACTAAACGCACCTGCAAAACGAACTTCCCTAAAACTCGGATCAATGTATCTGTACTCTTACTTTTCCAAGTTATCAAAAAATACTCTGTTGTAGTATGTTAGCTAAACCTGACTGCTTGCAACTATGTTAGAAAATGTGAATTTGAAAATTTATTTAATTATTTCTTCATATAACTCAGAACTTTCAAATTCATTGGGGAGAAAACGCCAAAAGCAAATAATTCGCATAAAAAAAATACACGTGTTGATTTAGTGCAATTCGTCTTACCTAGCGGGTGAGTCTTTTGCACTCATGTCTAAAGTCTAGATATACGTTACGATACAGGTTAAAATTAAATGCATTTAAAGTTTAAAACATTTTTTAACTAAAAATATAACATCATAATAGTGAATTCACCTAAACGCTCATAAATGCCAGATAAAGTTCGTTCTTAGTAGTATTCCTTATGTTTACATGATAAAGAATATAAGGGATGAGAAAAAGACACCAAAAAATCTTCAAGAATAATCTCATCGTTACACATGTAGCTTTATTTGAATTTATGATTCATACCCCAAATTATTTATTGAATATTTGGCAATGAAAAACTTTTTTGATGTACAATTACCTACTTAGCAAAGCAGATTCGTATATTCGTTCTAAGTAAGCAATTATAGAGTCGGTAAATGAAGTAAAAAGTGAAGCAAGAAAGTGGGTTTAGTTTAAAATAAGTAAAATTAACAATTTGAGATTGTTGATTGATGGGTGAATTCACGATATTGAAAGATTTGTAACTCCCCCCCCCCCCCCCATATGATGTGAGGCGCAAAATACTAAACCTCTTTAGAAAATTAAGAAAGAAAGAGAATAAGTAGAAATATCTGCACAGTAAAACAACTACTTAGCAGCAAATATTTAAAATATTTGAACAAGATTATGACATAAAGTAATTATGACGAAACTAGTAAGGAAAATCTCTCAAAACTTTTGCAGAAATAAACCATTTTTCATAAACTGTGTAGAAATTTTAACTTTAGATAACCGTCTAAACCAATTTCATCAAAGAGTTATAAACACAAGTTTATAACGATATGTTTTCGATTTTTTTCCTTCTGATGAAAAAATGTTTAATAAAATAAAATAAAAGCAATGAAAAATGCTAATAGCAATAAGAATAACAGACACGTTTTCTCACGGCTACAAGGAATAGCCTTTTCAATTCAAAAAATGCAAGCTTGTGATGGAAAAGTGCGACACAAATGCGAACTTTCTATTTTCATTGTTTTTTGCCACTGCAACATAAAACTAATTGCTAATAGTCAAGGTAAATGCCTAAACAAGCTCTTTTGTTCTGAAAATACACACAGTCGGTGATAATTTTAGGATTTTCCTTCTGTTCGCTTTCAGTTTCCCTGGAGTTTTGTTTCAACTTTTCTTCGAATTTCAGCTATCGACAATCAAATGTAAACCATGATGTCGAACCTAGTCTCAAATTTTTCAATCACGTAAAACACAAAATTATCTCTTTTCATTTCAAAGAACAACTAATAGTACACTTTTAAAAATTTCACAAACTAGTGCACATTTTTACAAAAAAATGTTCTATGTTTTCAAAACGGAACATGTTTCAACTATACATTGATAACCATTTTAGCTGTTCTAAATTTAGCTCCAATCCTCATGCAGGTTTTAGGAGCTCCAAAACACTCTCAAAACGTGTTTCAGCACAAACTAAAACTTTAAAGCATATATAACGTAGTTAAATTCAAATTTATAATTAAAAATGTCTATAAAATGTATTGATTAAAGACAACGCATTTTTTTCAAATATAATATTTTTTCTCTTCCACATCAAATGTAGTTTTGAAGCAGAAGACGTAAATTATTATGTTTTACGCTCTTCATTTTATGAGATGTATCGTTGACACATTAGTAACTAAAATCTTGTTTGTGGAAAAAATATGTCCCCGATTTCTGACATTCTATAAATTTACTTATTGCATTCTAAAGTCAGTTGCTGGACTGGAACTATTTAAATTAATGAACCCAATGCAATAAATAACATATTTTCAATGAAAGTTATGGAGTTAAAGGATTTCTTGAAATCATAAGTTACGAAAATAATAGTTTCTTCAAAAAAAAAAGAAAGAAAAAGAAATCCTAATTTTTACTCTCTAAAAAAAAGATTCCTTATAGCTCCGAAACAAATGCAAGCAGTTTTAATTAAAAATTTTTGGTGCGTTTATCAATCAAATATTTGGTGCGTATATAGAGTCGACTAATTACCGAAAACAAGAACTAATATCAACATTTGAAAGTAAGCCGAATAATGTTCTTAAGTAACTGATGCTGCTGAAGAAGTTAACACAAATGAAAAGAGCAAAAGAATTTTTTTTTTTAATTAATGATTTTAAGTTACATACAAAGTGGCAGCAACAGCAGTAACTATTTTTCATTTATTTTTATTTTGGTGTTGGAAAATTAATAATAATAGTTTTAGCGAACTATCATTAAAAATGTGTTTGTACTCTGAACTCATATCAACAAAATTAAATAAATATAATGCAAATTTGTTAATGTAAAATTTCTTTTGATATATACTTCAATGGTATACGAACACATGAGTACATAATATTCGTGAAAAGTAATTTATAGATGTTTAAATTAAAAAAAATATTCATATGCTTTACAGGGTAAGGAATTTTAAATATCTTACGGTTTATGTCATAAATTGAATTACTATTTATAAGAGCTTAATTTTAACAGGGGTGGATGCAGGAGGGCAATGGGGGCTATTCTCCTACCCTTGAGAGGCAAGTATTATTAAAAGTTATGTGAGTAACGAACTAAAACTGTATCTTAATTACATGCAGCAGTTACAATTAATATATTCAAATGCATATTCATATTAGGCAAGCTTACATTTAAATGGACTGAAAATTAAAAATCATGTATGTCTCAAAAATGATCCAATGACATAATGGTATGTTGAATAATTTCTAAATAGCAAAAGTTTTTAAAACCAACACTTTTATTCAAAACATAAATTTACTTCATAGTTACTTATTTATTCGTTGTTATCGTCCAGCTACTCAGTTCTGAAAACATTAAATTCAAGTAATGGAGAAATTTTACTAACAATTTAAATTTCTCAACTTATGATGGAAAAATTTTAATTTTCTGTTTATTAACAATTTTATTTCTTTAACTGAGGGAATTTTTCTTTTAAGTCTATCCTAGCAGAGAATTTAAAATGTTGCTCAAATTTCGTTCCAAAGAAAAATGTTTACATTAACTTTAATGCTTAAGCAAAAGAAAAATCAACAAAAAAATATAAAAAAGCAAACAAGAAAATGAAAGAAAAATCAAAACGAGAAAAAGAAGAAGAAGAAAAGATTACTTCTTTCTTCACGAATCGTCTACTGCCTATTCAACAATTTGACAGAGGTGACAGCTAAAAAATGGTTTTTTATTCAGTCGAAACATTCAATTGACGATAAGAGCAGTGATTAATTATTGTACAATTAATGAAAGTCCCTAAAGAATGGTTTTAACATAAATTGTGAATCTAAATAGTAAAATGCGAAATCATGGTAAAGATCAAAACTCACTTACCGCAAAATATTTGTTTCTTTCGAATACAAGACGATACTCAGATGTGAAAAAGGAATGTGTTTCCACTTTAAAATCTTGAAAAATATCTTAGCACACAAAACTACGTTTTAAAACAATTTCTCCGCGTTTTAGAATGCTGCTTCGCATTCTCTGTACTTCAGTGGAGCGTCTTTTTTTCCCCTCACTGTGACCGCTGTGGCGTCGCACGCCCGTCTGGCCGGCTGACACTGGACCGACAGATATGCCGCGAGTCACGTGTCGGGGGAAAGGGGACGGCAGGGATGCGAAGAGATGCCGGGGAGGAGGATGCTAATCGTGAGCGGAGGGGGGCGGAGACCACGCGACAGAAAGGGGCGGTAACATGACGAGACGGATGGGAAGGGGCGGCGCGAGATGTGCGGGCTCAAGTTTTCCCTTTTTTCCATTTTTTTTCTAATAATTTTTTTCCCTTGTCGTCATTTTTTCGCAGCATCCCCAGATGCAGTTGGAAAGAGTCTGCATGAATTTATTGTTCAATGACTGAGAGAAAATCAGAAACTAAAAGTGGATCTAATTTTAGAATCTATAATTAAGATTTTACTTTTACTGTTAAGAGATAGAAGGAATAAAGCACAAATTACTTTGACAATTGTAAAACTGGTAAATTACAAGAAAACACTTTTAAAGCAGATTTTTTTATATTTTTTTTCATTATTGTTATTATTATTATTGTCCTGGGGAGATGAGAAAAAACACAGGTCATTTGAGGCAGTGAGAAGCAAAGGGATGCAAGTGACCAAAAAACGATTCTTTTTAAACCACGTTCAAAGTTTGAATCTTCTGGGACCTATAACGGGTTTTTTTTTTCTGAATTACGTTGTCGCGGAGCACCTGTTACAGCTATCACTAATATCCCTTGCAACAACATAGAAGAGTGATTTCCCTATAATTTGCTCCAGTTATCTCAAAATCTTCAATTTTCTCACTTACATCCCTTTGCTTCTGAGTGATTTTAGGAAAGCGCTGAAAAATAGAAGGTAAGTGTAATTTACTTTCGTCTTGTTATCAAAAGGTAGAAAACAAGACGAAGGTGTCATCAAAACGTCCAAAAAATCTATGGCTTCTATTTCAACAATAAATTGGATAGAAGGATCAATCGAATGAAGCCTAGTTTTAATCAAGCAAGCCTTTTAAAATAATAGAGATAAATAACACTTTAAATAGGGTCTCAATTTATTAATATTTACTCGCACGAAATTTTTCATAATTTTTCTTATAAAAAGCTTCATTCATTACTTTATTGATGGCTTCTTGTATGAATACTTTTCCTCATTTTTGAATTTCTTTTGTTTTCAACTATGAATCTTAATTTTAAGAAACATGAATACTTTCGATATTTTCTCAAAAAAATTAATATTCGAAAATACATTTTTTATTTACGAAAAAGCATTACAAATGTTTTTCAATTTCATACTGTTTTTGTAATGTTTGTTGCTGTAATATTTTTTAATCATTACTCAAAGCCAAAACTTTTAAACTGCAAAAAAAAAAAAAACCGAGTTTGTTGTGGTTTAAATTTCAATTGTTATAAGCTTTTATTAGTTGTACATTCTCTCACACGTGTTAGGTAAATTTTCTGGAAAAAAGAAAAAAAAAGTAAAAAGAATTTATCTAATTAAAGTAAAATACAAAACAATTTTATGGGTTTAATCATTTGTAATAATAATATCATCAGTATGGTTATTATTATAATTATTATTCATATTTTTTTGTTCAAGCTTAAATTACTTTCTTCATCTGTTTCAAAGGTTCATGCATAGCTTAAGGGAGTAGCTTAAGATTGTAAATTTATTTTCGTGGTGATATTCTTTAACTATTAGGGAAAACCTGTGCACTTAAGGCCGCCTATTTTCATTACACAAGAAAATGGCCACTTACTTGTTCAGAAGCGTGAAATTGGTGTGCACGTATTGTTATACTAATTATATCATTCCATTGAGACCAGTATTTATGCTTAAAATACAACTGAATTCCTATTATTTGAAACCTGCTCAATCAAGTTACCGAAAAAATATATTTCTACACTTATACATATATCTTTTCCAATTCTGATAAGAAAATCAGAGCTCTGAAAGAAACTTTGTACGATTTTCATTTTACTGTCATCCTCTTTGCCTTGCAGTAAACAGCAAGAAGAGCTTACAACTGCAATTCTAATGACGTTAATAAAATGGCCTAACCTTGCAGCAAAGAAACGTTTTTCATTGCACAAAAAAAAAAAAAAAAAAAAAAAAACTATCAGCGACTTTTTTTTTCTTAGAATGACCAATTTAAACACAAATTTTTGTACAATTCATTGGAAGTGTACATTATACGTACTTTACTAACAAATGTAAATTTATGTTTCATACTTCAATTTCAATCCCCGACTATTATCAGAGTCCTTCGCTTCTCCTAGATGAACTTGGTACCCTTCCTAGATGAATTCTTCCGCATAATCAGGACTCTACTAATAAAAATTCTGACAAAAAGAGGGATACTCCACAAATTATCCTAAGTACAAAACACCATTGTACCTAGGACCAGCAGCTGATGTACCTGAAGCGTTAAGGGGACTCGGCCGCTAGTTGAATTTTTTTTGTTGGAGCAATATCTTATCTTTTGATTCACTTGCACTTTAACTTCTAATGTTTTTTATAGAACTTCTAAAATTATTTGTATCAAAAATAAATGAATCACTTAATTAATTTATTTATAATTAATTAATAAATAATAATAATGATAATAATAATAATAATCAACTAAATTCTTCATCAAGGAAAAGCTAACAAATAACTAATAGAAGAGATGAAAGGGAAAAAAACTTTTCATGTAAATAATACACATTTGATTATTCTCCAACGATGAAACTACTCTGGTACAAGAGGTCTGTTCTGCTTGTTGGGATAACATAGTTTTTATTATTATTCTTTTCTTTTTTTTTATTTCACACTTTTACTTGAGATCCCATGTCTGAGGGCCGAATCGGGTGGTCAAATGGTCAAAGTTAAATTTTAATACAGATGGCATTTGGCATTTCGGAATGAAAGTCAAATAAATTGAAAAAATACCCTGGTCGACAAAAACTGCAGCTGGCCATTGTCTAGGGGGTGAGAGATGTTTACAAAATTTAGTTTCCATGCGGAACGGAGCGAAATTTTAAGTTTTTAAAGGGGACCAAAACGAAAGTTTACTTCGAACACAGTAAAAAATGAAAATAAACTTTTAAGCCATTTACATGGTACAAATTTTCTAACTTTACCAAAGTTTAGGGATATGAAAACACCATGGTGCAACCAATTGCTCCAACATTACGACTGCTATACCAATACTCCTCGCTAGCCGCTCAGTAACACAGTTGGTGGAGCACGTTGGTTACCGCTCCTGGGATCCCGCCTTCTAATCCCGGTTGTTGCACCAAAATACAGTAAAATTGAGCACCAATGTTTGTAGCCGGAAAACATCATGGCATCATTTTTTGGCAGCCTGGCATCATTTTTTGGAGCAACAAACCATCAAATGTTTTAGTGAAGGAAACGAGATCATGAAGAAGCCAGACAAACTATGTCTTAACTCTTAAGAGAAACCTCCTAGCCAACTGAAAGTAAGCATTCTTTATGGTCTCATCTGAAGATGAATCCACATTTTCCCATAATCTCCTGATCTCTAAATGGACCCATTCGTTAGAGCAGGTATCATATCGCGCTATTCATCTAAATGCCTACGAGATTTACTGCTTCCTCGTCTCCCATACCTCTCTGCTTTAAATGTCGTTTCAAACACCGACGCTGTAACTGCGACCGTACCGCGCCGCGTTCTATCACCACTGGTAACGGATGCGAGCCTAGTGATGATTTTTCTTCGCTTCAAGGTCGCGTGACACCACGCATTTCAGAAACATGATAGCCGCATCTTGATAAGAGGTCATTAGAAGGCTCTGACGAAAACGAAGCCCTGATCTAACGGGTACGGTGGCTTTGCAAAGCTTCTCAGGTACAAATAGAAAGTAATTTCTTTTTTAAGAGTTAAATCTGGATTGTTTTCTACGAAATTTTCCTAACACAGATTCTTTTTTTTTTATAAACAAATAATCATCTCTCAAAAAAAGTAAAAAGTTTATCTTTGTACTGAAATAAAAGACTAAATCTAAATAAAAATTTCCCTTATGCGTTTCGGGGCTTGTATTTATAGCGGCCTTTGCTCGCATTTATATCGGCTTTTAGTGCAGTGAAAATGCACTTGACTCAGAATCGGACGGTACCGAGGTTTATTCTTACGTTCAAATCATGCAAAACAGAGATAATTCCACTGTCAAAACAAAACGTTAGTGATTTTAAATTGGCAGCCAATATTAACTTGAAGGCTGTCGGGAACCAAATGGATACAGGAAAAGTAATCCTATGCGAACTGCTTCAAGAACCATCGTTCGTAGCAAGATGAGAAGAGGTAATATAGATGATACGGTACACGTGGTCAAACATATCTTGAAGCATCTGTAATAGAATTTCAGAAATATTTATACTAGGCTCGCTGTTTGAATTAAATTCAGCTATAAATTGAATTTACCATTTGCTTAAATTTAAGGTTTCACCATGAATTCTAGTGTTTCGGCCGTAGATAGATTGCGATTTGCGAATGTGATTTGCTCTAACTGTACTTATGTGTGGTTGTTTTGCATTCGTGCGCGAAGAAAACTAAGAAGATTCTCATCAGTATACCAAAAGATTGAATGAATATTGAGTGATTTACATCGTGGAGTACAAGGGTTACATGGTTTTTAATTCAATTCATGGTGGTTTCCCAAACAATTAATGAATTGTCAATTTGCTACACTTTAGGAATATTTGGCATTCGGCGAAGTAGCAATTTTTCTAACAAGGGATTTAGAAAGATTTTCTTTTTTGCTTCAAGAAATGACACAGTAGTTACTGTTTTGTAATGACATTAATATTAAGCACTTAAAAGTTATAACCAATCACAACAATGAAAATTCCGCTGTTATTCACTGGAATTTAAGGATTGGAGACGTGAAGACGGACATTTGTAACCAAAATATTGCTTCCCGCTAAAGAAAATTCAAAAGATAAATAAATAAATAAGGCTTAATAAAAAAGAATTTTTTAAAATAATCTTGAAGTTAACTAGGTATTATGCTTCAATTATGAGTCATTAATCTATTACTTCTGCTTTAAGAACGGTACCCTCCCCACAAAAAGACTGAAACTCCTTGAATACATTTCCCTAAAAATTTCAATTGCACAGTCTAGGAGCCCCTAACACAAACTGATGTGTATAAGCATTTTTCTTTGGAAACTTGAACCTCAATGAAGCGCTCTTATACATCATACAAAGGATTTTTGTGAGAATTACTAATACTACTTCTGTTCTTACAAATTCAATGATAAGGTTTATACGAAACGAAATGATTTAAAACTAGTTAATTGGAGATATAAATGGAAAACACTAGCTTCCATATGTACTTAACATTCAAAAAAAGATCCTCCGGTTTATTCTTTAAAAAAATTATAAGAAATTTTCTTTTATCAAAATACATTACTCATTCAATTAACAGAACTCCAACCATTCAACTTGAGATATAATCACCTGTTATTCCCGTTTTTGTCGAGACACTACGATTACCCCAGTCGTTATTCCAAACGGCAACCTTGATAGATCACTATACGCCGTTTTATTTCTTAATTCTTGCTACGGCATCAATTCGAGCAAAACGATTATTGATATGCAATTTTCTCTTCATCGAACTGGAGCCCAACCCGGCCGATTATGCACAATTTAATTTCGACGAATGCAAAAATTTCGTCATCAATCAATCTCTTTTACCGTCCTGTCTCGTTTGGTCAGGGTCGCTTTATTATTACAATTAAAGTGGTCGCTTTTTGGTAATCACCTGTTCCATCAATGCGATGTCAACGAGGTCTGCAATTCGTAGGACCCCTGACATTATCCAGTCCTCCCCTCGGTAAACAATATTCGCCTTGCATACCGCATAATTACATCATCGCGTGTTGACTTTTCAGGTAACACGCTTGGCTACACAGGCTTTTATCCTTTTTGCCACCGGAATAGCTGCTAACCAAAGAGTTAACCTGTCATTCATCAATCTTGCCCTTTTTTTACCTTACACTGCGGAGGTAATGAATATCATCTCGGCAGTTAAGGCGATCGGTGCAGTATGCAATAATCTGAGGTGGTCCGGACGGCTACTTCTTTCTTCAAACAGTTCCAGGCATAGAAACCGGACAAGTAGCCGCCGTAATTGATCGTTGTTTTCTTCCGCACTCGGCTATTATTTGCCCACTTGTATTGGACGAAAAGGAATACCAGTTCTCAGCTCTTTTCCGGGAATTCGCCTCGTATTTAAAAAATTTACGATATGAAAAATTGCATCTCATAAAAACTAAGTTCTGTTGCTTTTTCTCGTGTTTCCCATGGGGCTTCTCAGAAAACGCAATGATATTTTTCTCAGTTTATAATGGAGGTTTTACGAGACCATTTTGCGTTATGGAAGCGGGCAATTTCAAGAAGTTAGCCGAGCGTTCACATAATTACCACTCTCGCAAAATACTTTCCTCCACGAAGAACTGTTTGTAGAAACAGCTCTTATTTTTCTCCGACGAACTATAATTTTCGTCCATATGGGTTGGGCAGAACTGCAGAACAGATTGACTACCGAAATGGAGGAATTTAAATTTTGACAAGACTCTTTTGCCCCTCCTGTTTTTATTGTAAGACCTCAAAAAAGCAAAAGGCAACACAAATCACGAAATACAAAAAACTATTTTGGCATTGACTGCGAACTTTCCTTCCACCATAAAATACTCGCGGAATAAATGTCCAACATTTTTTTTTAATGTTTCTTAATTAACAGTGCTAATTAAATTTATAACGCGACGAAGCGTTATCACTACGAATAATAAAGCAACAAGTATGTGTGTGTGACTGTCTGTCTGTGTCCGGCGTAGGGTCGAGACTGTTTGGCGGATTTTGATAAAATTTGGCGAGAAACCAGTTTGAAACATGGAGGTGTGCACCTCGAAGAGTTTTTTCTGAAATTCGAATTTGTTCTTTTTCTATTCCAATTTATAGACGAAAATTTCATAAAATAGTCGTTTTCTATCAGTAGGAATTATCGCATCCTTTCAAGCTTGATACCATTTAAAAGCCGTAATAAACTATTCTAGAAAGAGCTTTGCTCTTCGTGCTAAAATTCAAAGCCTCTAAGTTGACTATAAAGAGTGGCCAAGTGATTCTGAGAAGGTAAATAAGAGTATTTTTAATTTCATAAAATTGTAATATTTCACGTTGGTAAATTATGACCAGCATGCAGACAGACTTTTAGCTGCCGTTTTAGATCACAATCATGTTCTTCCACCAAAAAGCGTACATTTGAATTCAAAGAAAATGATACTTATTGTTATAATTCACAGCTGATATTGAATTTAAAAGTTATTATAATAACGCTTGTATTTCATTGCAAATCTGATTGAGATTCATATAAAATAAAGAGGCGATTCGGACCTGTACCGCAATCCGCCATTCGGTGACTCCAGCTTTGAGTAATCGAGTTGCATAAAAACCGATTTTAGCATTAAGAGGACAGGACGATAAGTTCATGTTCGAACAAAACGGGAAAATGTCACCACTTGTCGGACAAACATCGGATATGTGCTCGTTTGACAATGTATGACACTTTCAGAAAGTCGGCAAAGTTCCGTTGTCATCTCAACAACCTGAATTCGTGCTTCATTGAATCCTCAAAGATGACATCGGCGAGTTTTTATGTCTACAAGAAGTCTTGACAAGACTCTTGTGTTCTTAACATTGTCACCCGCGGGGGCTCTAGAAGCCGAAGGTGGGGGGGGGGGGGGAGGCAGAGAAAGTCGTTTTATAGTCCAGAAGTAAAAAGAATGGTGATGAGAGATAAGGGCCAAAAAATATATATCATGTCTCGCTCAGTATTTTAGCTTCCTTCCCTGCTGTCACAACATTGTCGTATATCTCCAGCCTTTTGTGCCCGTGGGCAAGGGAATTTAATGTCTAATCTTCTCTCGGACTGCTGACAGCAAAGGAGGGAAAGAACAATCCTGACCTTTCGTCCGAAATCTCTCATATTTTTTGCGTATTTCTCACGATGATGCAAATGTAAGGTAAGAAAATCGCGATCCCTCTTTCTGCCTTTTACTTGTATTAAGTTGTTGGCAACGTTTTCCGTTCATCATCATTTTAATTTGTTAAAATATCTAAAACAGTAAGTAAATAAAAGAAAACAAATGTACTTGCACTCTACATTAGTAAAGATACAAACATCCTGGCGCAAAGTTAAATATAACTCTATTTTAATAGACATATTGATTAATTAATATATAAATACACATATATAAAATATATATATTGATTAATTAATATATAAATTATAAATAAAATTAAATTAAATTAAAATATAATCGCTGGAAAACAAAATTAAAACAGCAATAAAATTTATGAAATCAAGAAGGATATATACCTGAGTAATTATCTAAGTCAAGTAGGTCACTTGTGAAAATTTCGGGAAAATAAGCATCTCGACGCAGTGCGCAAATTGATAAAAATTATTCTGATAATCTGCTACTTGAAAATATGCGAGTATAATTGCAGTTCGGGCTCGTTTTTAAGTTAAATAGTATACAATTTAGGTTTAGTGTAACATAAATGATATTAATAACAACTTACTGAAGATTTTTGGCTTGCATAGTTGCTGTTTTGCATGTTCAGAAACTGAGAAATTTCTGATTAAGTCTGAGATTTTTCTTCAAGTCACATGCGAATGCAGAGTTTTCATATGTATGTATGGATTTCAAGTTTGTAGGAAATTTTCATGATTTGCGAAAATACGTAGAAATTTCGGCGAAGTGTTTTTCTTACATAAAATTTTTACTTTATTTCAATTTTTTCTTCTATTTTTCTTTCTAAGGTACTGGGTACTGTGTAAAAGTGCCATTACTGCTGACTCTATTTCAAGTGTGTAGGAGAATTTATGTATCAGCCGCAAATGCGACGAAATTTTGGCCAAAAAGATACGGGGAAGTACAAAATTTATTTAAAATGTAAAAAGAAAAAGAGAAAATTTCCACGCATATGCGGCAAATGGAGGCATCATCCACACATTTAAAAATTTTTATGTGAAATTTTGTTACATCAATGGCACCTTATTAATTACAAATTACAAATTAAAAATTGTGTTTGAAAAAAAACGCTGGCTGAAATTTCTATGCATTTGCGGTAAATAAAAAAAAAATTATCAGCACTTTGTGTCACCAATGAGACGTTTTTCACGCTACTCATCGCCGAAAATAGAAAAAGGGTTTGTTTGGCCCACCCCCAATCTGCATATGTATGTATATGATGTGTATGTATGCGCGCATGTGTTTATGTATACGGTAAAAAAGCCAAAAGTGAGCCAACGGAGTTTTTAAGTTGAAAGAGTTGACATTCAAACATTCCAACGAGATAAGAGATTTCAATTGGATGGACTGAAATCCTTATCAACGAAATACTCAATATTTAATCCGCATTTAGTTATGAGCGAGAAATTTTGTTTCAAAGCTGATCGTTGAACACAGCATTTCAAGTCGATTTTAAGCCATTTCCTTGAGCGGTCATTCAATACTTTTTTACCATACATTCCATTTTTTAAAAATGAGTTATTATTGATATTATTTGATTACGAACTGATTGTATCATAAACTATCATTAAACTAAATATTATTATTAATTTACGGATATTAAGGGGTGTCTCACATCTGGATTAATGTTCCACTAATTGCATTAGAAGACGGTATAAAGGGCCCACTTCACCCACATGATTTTTTAAACGGACTATTTTACAATTCTTAATAATAAGCTTATAATGTCTTAAAAAATCGTTTTATATGATCATTTTATCAGAACCAGTAGTGCACACCTCCGGGATACTGCTAGCACACACTGGTGCACTAGAAGAACATTCTGAAATTACAGAAACCGGAGATGTTCGTGTGATTCAGTTTTTGACCAATTGACTCTCACTTATTTTTAACTACTCCGATCTAATGCTTACTCAAAACGATTTTTTTTTTTCCATTTTCTTTCTTCTTTTATGATTATGTATTGTAAACCAACGACTGTTTCCTGCGAAATAGAACTTTAAATGAAGCATATTGTGCTGAAATATCTATGCTTTATATGTCTGCGTAAATATGTCTTTATAATGACTTTTCAAATAATATTTTTCATTGTTTGCCTTGATAAATGTTTTTTACAACTTGCCTATTTCAGATGCTACACGTTTATCAAAACCCCAATCACGGCATTCTAAAACTAACTGATAGCTTGTAAGTGAAGTGAAGTTATCGTAAAAATGGTTGCGTGGCATTTACGAGGATACCTTAAAATCAGAATCTGAGATGGACCTCAGTGCACTTTGCAACACCTCGATTCCAACGTTTCTGATGTGGCAACTGTCCACAGTCGTAAATCTAACGCAAGATTGCTACTCTAGGGCTCCCAACTAGGGAATCGAGCGCGTATGTCATGTTTTTTGTGACTTGATAGCCACCATTTTAGAGTCTTTCACAGGTTTTTACGAGTTCTTGGTGCTGGAATGTCGCGTTAAGATCGCGACATGAGACGAGGAATTTCAGGTCACAGCTTCTAAAGATAGATAAATCGAGGGAGACATCAAATGACAGAAAAGTTTTAAAAAGATTTTTTCCCTCGATGTACGAGCGGAATAATAATTACCATGCTTAAACATAAAAGTTCAGGACAAATTATCACATTTTCAGTTTTATCGAAAACATAATGAAACGGCTGTTAATATGCGCTACCAAAGAAAGAAAATATGAGCTTTTCTTGAATATGAAAACCACAGTAAAAAGTACTTAAACATAGAGGTGTACGTAAAGAACCTAACTGCGCTTATATACATAAGGGGTGTTCCTTCGTTTTTAGCCTACTTTCCCGTAAAAGTAAAAAATAATAATAATAAAGCATGAAAGAAGGCTTAATGTATCGTGAAAATATCGTTAGAAATCAAGAAAAGTCAAAAATAAGTTAAGTAATTAAATAAAGATTGAAAAATAAAAAATTTGAAAGTAGAGTATTGAGATGGGAAAAAAGTGTCTGTCGGTCTGTCGGTCTGTCTGTCTGTCGGTCTGTCCCCCCCTAATAACTTTTGAACGAATTGTCCTATTCTTTTTGCATTCGAAAGATCTCGGCAAGGACATCTCATTTCCATATTTTACTTTTTGATTTGAACAATTTTTTGTTCAATTTTGAACAGTTTAAAAAATTTTAACATTAGCACCTATGGGTGAAAATGAAGCAAATTATGTAAACTCTGGGTACAAGATCCAAGTTCCAATGAACAAGCTCACTGGAAGAAGTTCTTGGCGTGAAATATTGATTTGAACAATTTTTGTTCATTTTTGAACAGTTCAAAAAAAATTAACATAGTGCCTACGGGGAAATTTCAATCCGAGATAAATCCTGATCTAATGGACCGATTTGCTTGGAACAAAACTTATCGGAAAGCTCTTATGACGTAGAACATGTACAGATAGAAAGTTCATCCAGAACTAACGAGCCTATTTTCCTATGAAATTTTGTGATCGAGATTTTCAAGAATATTTTTGAATTAATGAATGATCAATAAGCAAAAGAATGAATTAATAACTGAGTGAATAAATACATGAATGACTGAATAAATGAATGATTGAATGAATACGTAGTAACCGTTGAAAAAGGTATATCTGAAGCAATTAAGAACTTAAGCTAAACGAGAAAGAGAGAGAGAGATAGCTAGAATATAAATTTGAAGCTGGTGTATACGGGAAAGTAGGCTCGTATAGTTCTAGACGGAACTTCTTGTTAACTTTTAAATTTCTAAAGACCTGTCCCTCAGTTTGGTTCCATTTACTTCAAAATTGGGGTCAAAAACCCTTTTAACTTGTATCGACATGAGAGATTATGTGAAATACTAAGCTCACTATTAGACTTTTCGCTTTGAAGCGGCACCTTTGTAGGAGTTTCCATCTCCTAAGCACAAAACCTCCCCCCCCCCTCCCAAAAAAAAAAAAGCCTTCTTCGCAAGCACTGCCGGATAACCGGATCTTTAGTGCAGTGACTGGATCGAATTCCAGATATCTAAAATCAGTTGGATAGCGGATATCCGAACCGATGCCTTTCGGGGATCGGTCATATTTGTTCCTCTCGTCAGTACGCCCCGGTATATATATTAGGGCGAGCCAAAAAAATCAAATTTCTTCAAACCTGTTAGTGGTAGTGCAGAAATGTTGTAAATTCCCATTCTCTCTTATCAAGTGTAAAAAATATTATTCTGAGTTAATATCTTAATCGGTATTAAGTTTCAAGTATTAGACTGAAAATCCTAAAACTAGGTTGTATTTGATTTCAGGGTTAGTGAGGTTGCCATGCATTCCATATATATACTGGGCTCACAATACTTCACTACTTAATCTCGTATTATTACTTGTACCATTTCCTTTCCCTAAACTCTGCGCTATGCCTATTAGAGACATTTTTTATAAAGGCTATCGTCTTTGCCCCCGGTTTCCTACTTCGATGATAACAAGTGATAAAAAATTTTGCAAATACCATCACATATGCATCTTTTTCAAAAACTGTATTAGAGGCCCCTTTGCCATGATAAAAAGGTCCATATTCAAAAAAATATACGTATATAAGTTAACTCTTAAATGTTCCGTGTTTTTACTCAGCAATTCTGACGATATTAAGAACTATACAAGTTTTCAGTACCTAATTTCTGGGTGAAAAGTGTTTTAAGGGGGGAAATACGTGTAAAGGTCTCAAAAAATTAAAAAACAAATTTCTTCATAAATCGATTCTAGAACTATTCAATAATATACCCTGAAAAATGTTTGAAAATTTCAGTAAATGTTCTTCAATATATCTATAAAATAACCTCAAAATATCAATAAAATGTATTTATTATTTATACGTTAAAAAAATTCATGAAAATTGCTCTTAATACGCCGTTTTACACGTATTTCCCCCCTTAAATGAGAGAACGACTTGCTTGAGTTTGTGTTTGAATTCAGAACGCGTTATAACGCAACGCTCTCTCGTTACACGATTTTTCAGTAAAATCATCGAAAATTTTCCTTTTGTAATTTAAAGAGTCCTATGTTCACTGAGATTGTAGTGTCTTCGCAATGATGAATAGATCATGAATAGATCATCGAGACGAGACGGCAGTCCTTTCTTTATTGGTCGTAGAATTTCGTTAAAATGCATTTTTAATTGTACTGTAAATCTTTTTTTTTTTTTTTTTTTGCAGCATTCCTTTGTATGTTGCGATGTTGTTTTCTTTGCAATTTCTGCTAGACGCTGCAAAGTAAATTAATTTACAGTGGGGTTGGACTCTGTAGACAGTTTGGAAGTTAACGCTTTGTGTTTGTGTCAACGTAATTGTGTGAACGTCGCTTTACACACACACACACGTATGTATACGTATATGGTCGCGAGTTGTTTGTTTAAAATGGGTCGCGACATGAAGGAAATAGGGAAACAGAGTTTTGAGGATTTTCAGATGAGAGTAGAAGATTTTACAATTGTATTAGCTAAGTTTTACTTATCCGGAAATATAGAATCTTTGTGAAGAGTGAAAGAAAGATCAACCTCAATTCAATCATTGCATTTATTTAAATCACTTTCTAGAGTAAAAAAGGTTCTTTCTTTAGAAAGGAATATAGCGTAAATGAACAGTGTGCGCATATAATGATTATAGATTCATGGATTTAACTATAGAGTCTGCAGATTGTAAGCTAATTTGTTTGAACAAGAAAATATTTATAGACAGAAGATATCTTATGTAATATCTACACTGTTTAAAAAACCCTGAAATTTCAGAGTTTTTTGACTGATTTTAAGATTTCCGTAGTGCTTCAATACATGGTTTTTCCTTCCAAAAACGGAAATATCACCTATTGAAAATACGAGAACGGAACTTTTCCATTTTACGGTTGCTGTATTTTCACAACCTGATTTGGATTAACGGAGAAAAAAGAAATGGAACTTCTGTCAAATCTCGGGAAAATATTATCAGAAACGGAATATTTCCGGCAACTCTGCTGCTGTACTTTTTCCGTTATTTTCAGGAGATTTTTTTTACAGTGTATAGATATATTAATTTTTCTTTCCATAAATAACTTTTAAATTGATAACTCCGTTTAACAGTGCTTGCAATGTTTAGGGAACTTTAATACACTGTTAATCAGCATCACGTTGTTCGATGTCAAGGAATTTGATTTATTTAATTCTGTCTAATACTATGCCTGAAAGGTCCTTTCGCAGTCATCAGCTATCCATGAAGGATAAAAATTGAGTCAGAATGCGTGTTCATCATCCGCTTTTTTTGAACGCTTCTGAATTGAAAGGTTACTCTAAATCCATGGGTTATCATCATTCACTGTAGCCGCTCCTGCTAAAGTAAATCAAACAGGAAAAGAAAGCGGATTTTTTCCTTTTTCGTTTTTTCTTCCCGCCCGCTCTTCTCAATGTAATTCTTTTTTTAATTCCATTCATGTCTGTTAGAACGACGGGGCGTCGTCTGCCAAGGGTCACGTCTGCTACTGTTTTCCCGCGGCTTGTCACAAAGCGCGGGGGACACAGACGACGCTAATGCGGTGGTGACAGGTCGAATCCTCCCTCTTTAGACACACGCGGTGGAGAAACTTTTCAGCGATTTTGGCAGAAGAGAATCGAGATCGCGGTAGGTCCATCCATTTACGCCGACAGAAGTCTCAGTTTTTCCTCCCTTTTTTACATGATTCCCATCCTCCTCCTCTGGCTTTGTGGCAGAATGCCTTAAGATTTTTTTACACCTTTCTTTGAAACGAAGGGCAAAAATCAAAGCCATTCACCGCATGTACCACCCACAGAAGTGCTAAACTCCCTTTTTAGTGCTGAATTCAATTATAAAATTCGGCTTTGAAAATTTAAATAGCGTTTCAATATTTTTGAAAATCCGATTACTTATGATCAACCTTCCGAAATACTTAATTATAGAGTTCTCATATAAAGCAACAACATGAAAATCGTGTCATTAGGTGATACTTCATTAAATTAAAGAAAAATAAAAGTGTACTAAAAGGCCAATAAGTTTGTTTAATACGATGTCCTCTTACGTAAGGTCCTTTTCTCCCCCATGAATTGTTTTCTCTTGTCTTTTCTTTTTTTTAAATTTTTATTTAATATTTTAATGAAAGAAGACACAGATTCAAGACCATGTGCTTTACGATCATGTCAATTTAAAATAAGCTTGTTCAGACAGTCGTGTAGGCACTTTATCATATTCTATTAATAAAATTTAAAAGAAAATAATTCCAATGATCTTATAAAAAATTCACTTAATCTTTTATATAAACTAGAAGAGCGTAACTGCTCAGAGTTCATTCTTGACTTTAAAAGGGTAAGGTGCTGAAACTTAAGAAATAGGCACGAGGATGCGCAGTATTAAAAAAAAGCACAAAGATTTCAAACAAGACACATTTCCCATAAAAACTACATATTTTTCTAAAATGGCATTGTGAAATTCTTAATTTTCTCCAGTCTCTTAAGAAAAGAAAAAAATGATTATTGATGATTTTAAGTGTTTTAATTAAGAAATTTCTAAAAAAATTTCTTAAGAGACTTTAAAAAAATACTTGATAGAGTTTGGTATTCCTCTATTCTTTGCTGATATAACTTTTGTAAATTGATTTTTCCATTAGGAAAGAATAAAATTACAACTTTTCCTTGTGATTTCTTGAAGCATTATTGCAATTGATATCTTTTAATCAACTCAAATCTTCGTGCGCCAAAATTTTCAGCGAAATTCGTATATCCGTAATTCGTCTAACTTTAGTTCTTAATTATTTCAAATATACCTTTTTCCACCTTAAATGCAGATACATCATTCATTCATTCATGTATTTATCCATTCATCCCCTCATTCACTCATTCATTTATTCATTTATTCATTCATTTATTTATTCATTAATTATGTTCACTCATTCGTTTATTCATTCAGGAAAATCCAGAACAAAAAGTTTCATGGGAAAATAGGCTCGTTTAGTTCTGGATGAACTTCGTATCTGTACATGTTCTACGCCATAAGATCATTCCGATAAAGTTTGTTCCAAACAAATCCGTCTGTTAGATCAGGATTTATATAGAATTGATATTTCCCCGTAGGCGTTAATATTAAATTTTTTGAACTGTTTAAAACTGGAAAAAAGTAGTTCAAATCAAAAAACATCGAGAGCTCCTTCCAATAAACTTGTTCGAAGTATCTTTGACCTTGTGTACAGGGATTATATAATTTGCTTCATATTTTCCCACAGGCACTATAGTTAAAATTTTTTGAACTGTTACATTTTGAACGAGAAATTGTTCAAATTAAAAAATAAAATATTAGAATTAGATGTCCTCGCCGATATTTTTAAAATGCCAAAAAAAGAAAAACAAAGCTTGTGCATCATACAATTCCCTCAAAATTTATTGGAAGGGGGGGGGGGGGGGAACAGGCAGACCGACAAATACACAATTTCGCTGTCTCAAAACCCTACTTTCGATTTCTTTATTTTTCAGAATTTATTGAATTACTTCCCTCATTTGTCACTTTTCTTTACTTTGAACGGTATTTTTACGATACCTTTTTTTTTTTTTATGTCACAGGAAAGTCGGCTATAAAGGCACAAAAGGACGTGCACTGAGATGAACTCTAATTAAGATCTCGATTTCAGAATGAACTCCGAATTACTTACAATACTACCAACAATAATAACGCTGTGAGATTAATTCTTAAATTAGCATTGAAACACAAGGCATACATCAAAAGAACTGAAAGTAGCATGGACGAGAAGAATTGTTTTCAATATAAATTTAATATAATTAGGGTGACTGCTTGACATAAGGCTGTTAAATTTTTTAAAAAAAAAAACGAAATTTTTCATTCTTTACCTAAACTTTTTAAAAGTTAAGTATTCGTTGGGAACCTCTGTGCTTCAGAAAATTATCGATAAAAACATCTACGCCAATAATCATAATTTTAACTTGCTTTTGTTTTCTTGCAGGAAATTCTTTTTTTTTCTTTCTGTCAGACTGGTTTTGTATTCTATCTCAGAACTTAGAACACATTCGCTGAGAAAACTCGTGGACGTTATTTTAAGAGTGCATCCTTTAACCGTACGTCCAATAAACAAAGCACGCTTTACTAAGATGATAGAATGTTTCGTCGCCCAAAAGGAAGAGAATGTTTTCTGGTGAAGGTAAAAGGAGTGGAGAGAAAAAATAACTCTCTCACACATAAGAAGTAGTGAAGAAAGAAAAAATGAAAAGAGCCACGCTATAGCTTCCGGAGGAAACTTCTTTTTACGTTATAATTGTCTGGACTGCAGTTTGTTTTTCCTGCTCGTAAATTGTGCGAGTTTCCCTGCAATGTTTCAAAAACGACTAGAAAAAAATGGTATCAGTGGTGCCGTTCATCTTAGGATAAAATGGCCAATTATACCACTTGTATTTTTGGGCCTGAAAAATATCTACAATACTGCTTTAAAGTCTTACTTTTCACTTATCTTGTTTATTGATACTTTGACAGCCTACTGATCCTCAAAATCACGAGATCAAGTAATATTTAATAAAAAAAATAAAAGGAATTTAGAAGTAATAGACATTAAATAACATTTTTTTTCGTGGTTTATACAACCTATTATTGTCATTAATGAGAAGAATAAGAAAAAAATGTATTAATTTCTTGTGTCAACTTTAAACTTCGCTTTCGGTAATTAATTTGGTTCCTGATTCACATACCCATTTAAAATTTGTTTCTTGTGAAAATGTTGTTCATCACAATATGCTCGATTGTGTGGTGCCCCTAGCAGATTCATATATTTCTCTAAATGATGACATATTTGTGATTTATGTATTTTTCTCCCCCTTTCTAAATTTCAGCATAAGGCATCAGGATTATGCTCTAAATAGAAATTTATTTTAAATGCCTATGAAAAATTCATAATTTTTCGACCATAAATCTAAAAATCCGCGTTCCTTATTATTATTATTATTATTATTATTATTATTATCATTATTAAGATTTTTACCGTCACAAATTTTGAGGCTTTACTGACATCTGTCGTGAATCTATATTATAAACTTCTAGAATGAACACTTGTTAGCGCCCTCCAACGTTGAATAGACATGATACTTACCAAAACGCAATAGTAGCAAGTTTAAAGCAATTTTTATCGTTATAAAATGAAGAAATGATGGTCATGGAATTTCGACTTCTGTATACTAATTTAATAGTACTTTGATGCAATGCAACGTAGTTCGTAGTACTGTTTTAGATTGTTTTTTAAAGAATTCAACCCGTTGAGACAACTTTACCGCATCTTAGAAATGCACTCACCAACAGCTATTCGATTCGCAACTCTACCCAAGGGATCATTCATAAATGATGTCACGCTTCGAAGGGGGGACGGGGGATCGTGAAATTGCGACAAAGTGTGACAAGGGGAGGGGAGGGGGTAACAAGAAGTGTGACATCAAGCATTATGCAACGTAGCGTGACGCGTGACAAAGGGGGGGAGGGGGTCAAATATATGGAAAAAAAGCGTGACGTCATTTATGAACGGCCCCCAAGTTGAACCTCAACGCAACTTAAAAAAAAGGACGATAATTCAAAAAAAGAAAAGAAAAAAGTGAAAATGATAGTAAATCCCGAGTCAAATACGCTTTACTTTTTGCTTCGTGTACAAGTTATTCAAGATACTGCAAATTTGAGATGAGACTGAATTATAAGAGATAATTTAGTAATGATTCCACAAAATTGTACATACATTTAAAATCAATAATGCCCCACAAGCAACAATCCCAAGCGTTATTTAGCCTCAGATAAATGAATTTAAGAAAAAACTGGATTTTAAGATTTTGGCTAAATTTTTTGAATGCCTATCCTGAGAAAGAAGTCGATATTGAGTTGTGGACTTCCTGCACTAGAGCTGCGAAGTGTTGCTGGTAAACAACAAACACGTTTTGCATACTCTACTAAGCGTGATCATAGCAAGTAATTTTTATTTACATCCGTTTAGAGTTTGTTTTTATAATTATAAAGTGATGAAAATTTATTACGATGAATGATTTCATAATTCTTCCTCAAGTTTTATAACTGAATCAATAAAAGCAAAATCAATGTTTTCGATGCACATGGCTGATGATTTTACATCAGAAAAAAATAGATTAAATTAATCTCAACAACAGGGTCGAAATTATTTCTAAGTTGAAAAGTTCCTTAACAAATTTACAAATCTTTTCAATGGGACGCCTTGTTAACTATTTATCATTTAATAAACAAAATACATAAAATTTGCTTTATTCTTCCGGAAGTTATGCGTGAGAACTCATCCAAATCATGATTATTCATTTAAAAATTAACAAAAAAGAATATCACTTTCTGATTTGAAAACTTCCCTTTTCTCTTTTATATACGTTTTGGAAAAGGGCAATTATATAATTTAAAAAATCAGTAGTCCGTTGTATTTTGTTTTTTAATAAGCTTTTAAACTGAAAAGCTGTGTGAAATATTGTAAGTACAGTTAGCAAAAAATTGGTAAGATTCAAGCTTTCTGTGGTAAACTTTTTTATGTTATTAAAAAGATTTTTTACGTGTAAATTTACTGAACTTCGTTTGTCGTAACAATAACAAAAAAATATCATGCATTTTTATTTTGTACCAAAATTGTAATCTTAATCTAAGGGACCATCCATAAATGATAACACGCTTTTTTCCATATATTTGACATCCCTCACCGCCTTTGTCACAAAATGTCACATTTCAACAAACCCCCCCGCCCCATTTGTCACATGCCACGCTATGTTGTTGCGTAAGCATGATGTCACACTCTCCACTTGTCACAATTTGTCACAATTTCACGAACCCTCTTTCTCCCCTCGAAGCGTGACATCATTTATGAATGATCCCTAAGGCGTACGTATATTTATTTGATACGAAAAAGAAAAAGAAAAAGAAATTCTTCATGAAGTGAATTATCAAGTTATCCTCAATCCTGTTACTTTCTTTCGGAGCTTATTTGGTAACGAATGCGGTGCTTCGTTTCGCTCCATAAAGTTCCGGCGCCGTCGCGAGTCAGGGGGTCGTGTCAGGGTGTCGAAGGTCAGCTTCTGTCTAGTCTTCAGACGGTAAATAGTACGCTGCAGATTCTAAACGCTCCCTTAACTTCTCAAGTTTTCCATTTTTAGTAGCGCGTGGAAGAAAAATTTTATTTAAATGAAAGATTATCTAATTTAATGTTAATGTCTTTATTATTACTATTATTATTATTATTATTATTGTTTTTAATATTATTATTGTAACTATTACATAAAAATTAAAGCATTTAATTTTACATAGTATTTTTGTGGATGTAAGCACTATCTCTAAAAATGTTGTAATTTTAAACTCGACATTGCATCCCATAAAAACATTTGGAACGCTGTCAATGAGAGTTTCTATTGTTTTCAGACAAGTTATATTTGTCATTAGAGAAATTACATTTGAAGGATCATTCGTTCACTCAGAATTGCCTGGAATGAATGAATGAGTAAATAAATAAAAAGTCATTTTAAATTTTTCTTAATTTTATAAAATAAATGAAATTATTGATTGCATAAACTTTTGTTATTTTGATGATGAGGATAATCACCTTTATCTTTATTATACGTGTGTGCCCCTCTAGCGTATCTCGAGTCATTTCCTGCTTCATTAATCGTTTGCAATATTTATATTAGAACGTCCCACGAAAAAATCTTTTAATCTTTCAAATCTTTTGTTTGAATAGCCATTCATTCATTTACTCAAATTAGCCTTAAATGAGTAAAGCAAAAATCATGGCGGTCCTTTTCTTTTTTTAATAAGTAAACAAACATGCTTTAAATATACTTTGGTTTAAGCAGAAAGATAAAAAAGAAAGATAGATTTTAAATTTCCAAAAAAAAAAAAAAAAAAAAAAAAAAAACATTCCCTCTCCCTCCTGAAATCAATGTTTACTTATTTATGTTATAATATTCATTTACTTGAGCGGAAGGGAGAAAGGATAAACACAACATTAGAAAAAAGTTAATGACACAAAATTTGGTATGCATACTTATCTGCTTCTCATGCGCTGCGTATTGTCGTTCCATCTGAAAAACTGGCTATGTAAACAAATGACATTTACAAGGAAAAAATGTTTTCGGATAAACAATGCTTCTATCTTTTTTTCTTTAATGGTAACGCGAGGTCATAGTAAAATCTGTAGCATCCTATCATATCTGCAACTTTACAATCATGAGCATTAATGTTTCAGATGCTGACAAATTTACATCATTTCAGAACTTACCAAAGATTTGAAATTTGAAATATATCCAGAAAAAAAAGGTTAACATTTTAAAGCTCTTAAATTTTACTTTTCATCACTAAAGCATATTTTCTTAGAAACTAATTTTATTCGCTGTCTGGAAACCATTGTTGTTACATATAGCTAGAAAGTTAGTAGCTACGTTAGGAAAAAAACCTCGCGCAGTATTTGTATATATCACGTTGGTAGTTTACTCTTTTAAGTCATGGATCAATGATGTGTTCAATTTCTCAATAAGGTTCTCCTAATCATGAGTTTATCATTACCCTTCACAAAATTCAAATCGATCAAAACGGATCCTTCACAAAACTCCTAGCTTCCAAATTGTACTTTTCACACCATTATTTATTATAAAACCAGCAAATAATAATAATGTTTTTTGTCACTATATGTTTACATTTTCAATTTTCACAAAATTATTTGATTTTTCACAAAAATCTCTGTAAAATTCACAAAAAAAAAAGGACCCTGTTAAAAAATGCTGGATCGACCCCTGCTACGTAAATTTAAAGCAATATTTTTAATATAGAGTATTGAATAGTTTTTCAATTAGGTAATCAGCATTGCGTAATCATTTGCATACTGCAAAAAAAAAAAAAAAGCATGAAAATGTTATTTTTATGTCTTGCAGATGGATGAAAAGATTGATTACAAATGACGCGAAAAAATACCTATTTAAAAGGCACATTTTCAAATACGTGACTTGAATTTCTTGTTGTCTCGGAGCTTGCAGTTAAATGCCACTTCGACAGTTTAACGTTTCTAGTGGGGGACGTATTCTTTTGAAGCCCCGACTTGTGCCACTTTCAACTGCCGTAAATGAGGGTCAAGACCCCCATGGCGACAGTAAAGCTTCTAGACTTCTATATATATGGGGCGTATTTCCACTTTCCATTACCAAGTTTTTCTGCGTAACACGGATATACACTAACAGTGTCTAAAAGCGGAAGTCTTTAATTATCGGTTTTAACCCACTGTGTCAGTGTTGGATGTAGTCACCGTACCGTTTGATCGCAGTGCTTGTAATTTTCTTTTTAAATGATTGAAACATTTCCTGAAATGGGTATTTTTCATTTTTTCTCTTATTATCTCGAACCCCCCCCCCCCCCCGCAAAAAAAAAAAAAGAAAATAAAAATAATAAATCCGACTTTGTAACTGTTAAAATGCTTTAAAAAATTTAAAGATGTAAAAAAAAAAAAAAATTAAATCAATATTCGAAATCCTGAAATACGTGTATTTTATTTATTTATTTATTTTATAATTATCTCGAATCGAAAAAGTCAAATTGGCGCCAGACTATAATTGTTTGAAGTGTTGGATTTTTGAGATATACGCTTAGCGAGAAAAACGTTCTTGCTCCACCCCCCTTCGGGCGAATGACGAAAAAATTTAATCAATAGTACGTCCTATCAGGATGTATATGTGTGTACCAAATTTTGTTTAATTCCTTGTAGTACGTCTTGAGTTATAGAGCCCACATAAAAAGTTTGATTGCTCCACCCCCTTCCCCCTTGGAGCGAATGGCGCTGAAATGTAATCAGCATCTACTCCTATATGGTTCACTTATATGCCAAATTTGTCCGAATTCTTCCATTACTTCTTGAGATATAGCACTCATGCTAATCGAGAAAAACGTTCAATTGCTCCTCCCCCTTCGAATGGTTTCGTGCCAATCATTTTCAGCGCCAGTTCCCATCGGGGTCCATGTGTGCAGCAAATTTCGTTTGATTCCATGCATTACTTTTTGAGTTACAGTGGGCCCAGAAAGAAAAAAAGGACCAGATACAGCCACACAGGCAAACATTTTCTAAAAATGGTCAAAATAGGTTCAGCACACCTCAAAACGCGTAAATTCGCCGAAATTCGAAATTCGAAATTTGAAAATTTTTACGAATCCAATACTTTTTTCTACATATTGGATATAGAAGAAAGTAACAATTTTTATAACAATGCTTAAAATTATCTATGACAACGAAGAATTATACTAAATCATTTACAAAATTTACACAAAAGCCTAGCGCTGCTTTAAGTGCTGAAAAGAATACCGAGCATTGGAATACACTCTCGCAATACTACTCAATCGAACACAAGTTAATCGCATCTCAAGCTCATCTGATTTCTTGAGTTCTTCCACCTCGCCTTCATAACTGAATAAGCAGCCTGTAAATTCCAGAGAACCTTACGTATCTCGTCCAGTCTCCCCTTCTTTTTCTCTGGAGCCATTGAAATTTTGTCGTCAACTCCCTTTTACTGTCATTCAAAATAAAAGTTAATGAATTATGTAAAAGTGTTGTCTCTTTCAGCGCAGTGTCAATGAAGGGAAAACAACTTAAAAACGTCCTCGTTGCAGCATTGAAAAACTTTGGACTCTTGGAAACACGTGTTATAATTTTATCAGATTAATCACCAATGTTAACGTAAAAACGTAACAGTATAAAAAAAACATAAATGTTTTTCTGAAGACTATTAGGTTCCATTTCAGTTTAAAAACGTAAAATTGTTTATTCAGCTATAAGAACCATGAAAGAAGTAATTTGTTATGCAGCGTTCCTCTTTTGTATAAGAGCTTTCACTGAACAGTTTTTTTTACAACATACCTCAATCAGTTACAATTAATGGCATAAAGCCATCATCAATAAAGATAATTTCATTGCGAAGAGAAAAGACAGAACATATAATACCTAGCAATATTTAGTATTGTTTTTTTATTTTTAATTACAACTTTCAGAACTAAAATTAAAAAAATTAATTTTATTACTAAAGCATCATTAACATAATTAAAAACAAAGCATTTCCTGAGAGAGGTATCAATGTATCACTTATCAAAAGTACGGCGGACTACCTCGAAGAAGTTTCTAATAAAATGATATCTTTTGGCTAAGCTTAACAAGTTCCAACTTAACATACTTCTTAAAAGGATATATATATATATATATATATTACATCTTTTTGTGCATAAATTAAAATAATTTTTAATTGGTGCAAGTCTCGAATTTAAATATCAGGGAAGGAAAGAATGTTGCCTTTTTCCTCCTTTATTTTCTTTCTCGTTCCTTTTTAGCCTACTTTCCCGTAAAAGTAAATAATAATAATACTAATAAAGCATGAAAGAGGACTTAATGTATCGTGAACATTAGTAAAGTAATTAAATAAAGATTGAAAAATAAAAAATTTGAAAGTTGGGTTTTGAGATGGAAAAAAAGTGTGTAGGTCGGTCTGTCTGTCGGTCTGTCGGTCCCCCTAATAACTTTTGAGCGAATTGTCCGATTCGAAGAATTCTTTTGCATTCGAAAGATCTCGCCGAGGACATCTCATTTCCATATTTTACTTTTTGATTTGAACAATTTTTTGTTCAATTTTGAACAGTTCAAAAAATTTTAACATTGGCGCCTATGGGCGGAAATGAAGCAAATTATGTAAACTCTTTACATAAGATTCGAGTTCCTATGAGTAAGCTTATTGGAAGAAGCGCTCGGCGTGAAATATTGATTTGAACAATTTTTGTCATTTTTGAACAGTTCAAAAAAAAAAAAAAAAAATGCGCATTTTTCCATTTTCCCGGCGCAGGCGGAAAGTCGCCAATAATGATGCAACCAACGCCAAACGGAATGTTGTCGCTGGTAACCTTTTGCGTGTGCTGTCACCATTTGCGCCGTGATAATGAAAAAGTACTAAATTAACATTAGCTACTACGGGAAATTTCAACCCCATATAAATAATGATCTAACCGAGACGGATTTGTTTGCAACAAACTTTATCGAAAAGATATTACGCTGTAGAATATGTACAGATACGAAGTTCAACAAGAACTGAACAAGCCTATTTTCCTATGAAATTTTTTGATGGGAATTTTTACGGATATTTCTCCATGAAAAAATGAATGAGAGAAAGAATGAACGAATAAATGAATGAGTGAAAGAATGAATGAATGAATGAATAAATGAGTGAATACATGATAAAATAAATAAATGAGTGAAAGAATGAATGAATGAATGAATAAATGAGTGAATACATGATAAAATAAATAAATGAGTGAATGAATGAACAAATAAATAAATGAGTGAATGAATAAATGAATGACTGAGTAAATGAAAGAATGAATGAGTGAATGAATGAATATGCATTATAAGTTGAAAAAGGTATATTTGAAGTAATTAAGAATTAAAGCTAAATGTGAAAGAGAGAGAAAGATATAGCTATATTATAAATTTAAAGTTGGGTGCATACGGGAAAGTAGGCTCGTATAGTTCTAGACGGAACTTCTTGTTTTTTTTTTTTTTTTTTTTTTGCAATATTCTAACAACATTTAACGATGACTTATAATGATTGACAGATGCCGTGAATTTACCCCCATGTTAATGTTTTACAGAACTGCTGCATAGTGTGGTTAAAGCAGTTACAACTGATTAGCAAAGCACCGCTTTTCCATGTCAATTTTAAGATACACTGCTTTTTAGATGAAAGGAGTAGGCTTTTTAAATTTTTCTTCTAATAGAAAATTCTAATTTTATAAAAAAATTATATGTTAAGCAAAATATTAAGGTAAATGTAATTTATTAAATTATATTTTAAAACGCTCAATGAGTCAGGGGAGGGAGTTGTACATAGTGTAACCGATTGAAGGTCATTATTAGCAAAATTTTTATTGTTATTTCAAAATCATACAAACCTCATAAAGTAAAATCGGTAAAAACATTTGTTGTATAAATGTTTCATAAAATGTTGCAGTAGTTTTTATGAGAAAAATTACTTATCTGTTGCTTTTGTGAGTCACTAAATGACCTTCACCACTGGATGTGAAACTTCTGAGCTATGCAGAGTGCAGACGGTCATCGTGCCCGAAAAGATGATAACTGAAAACGATACCATCTTCACGAACATAAATCATCGTCGGATGTATGTATGTCATCATTGGACTCGGTAACTTTATTTACTTTCAGCTATCCGTTTATAACATGTTGGCCTGATATGTAAACATGAGAGGCTTGTGGGGGCCATGGGGTCAGCCGACTTGACAACACCTCTTTGAAGACTTACGAGTTCGCATTGCGGAAGGTTAAAGGCATCTGCTGATGGACATTGAGCACATACGAGACTGTCGAAGATGGGGTCGATAACAAAAAGTCTTTGTAAAACGGATAGAATGTTTCTAATATTTATAACCCTGAAATATATTTTCTGTTTTCAGCTACAGTTTGGTATTTGTTTAGATTTCAATTTATTTTCTGTCGCCTTTTATTTATTTTATTTTGTTTATTTATTTATTTTAAAGTTTCTGCTTATGCTAGGGAATTGAAGATGATTTTTTGAAACCTTTCGAGCTGCTACAACTTGCCTCTTTAAAACGTCAACGCCGCATAGTATCAAAAGTTTTTTCTTTTTCTTTTAATGCTAAGCAATAAGTGTGACCATAGATTGGCTACAGAAGTGCCGCTATAGAGCAAATAAAATTCATTAGTTAACAGTATTGCTTGCTATAAAATTAATCAAAAACATAAGTATTATTAAAAATGTGATGTTCTCATTCTATTAGCCAATTTCGTAAAAATAATCTTTGATAATAATATTTGCTTTTGAAAAGCTGAGATTTGTCCACCTTATCAGTAAGTTGCGAAGATTTGGTTGATGCATTGGCTATAGCAGTTCACCCAAGGTCAGTTAGTTCAATAAAAAAAAAAAAAAAAACTATCAATATTTATTCTTGGGCATTAGTACAATTTTTTAATTGCAAACTTTCAACAATATAATATTTTTATTTTACAGATTATAACTTTGATGTTTTCTTTTTCGGTAAGAATGTTTTTTTTTTTTCGAAATTATTATATGTATATTTATTCATTAAACTTTACTGTTCTGCCTGATAAATATATCTTTGATTTGATGTGCATTTCCGGTTACTGGGAGAATTTTAATTACGCAATCTATGGTTTTTTTAGGGACAGTTGCTCTTATTCAGGCTCACGCAGCGCCTCGTGCGAAGGCCGTTGATTAATAGAATGTTTTATTGCAAAATTTCAATAGTATTTTCTTTTGCAAGTTCACATTTTTGTGACACTTAAAAACCAGAAAATGTTTTGAAGGCATTTCTGAAAACAAGTAATACACAGGGCAACAGTGGTTTTGGTGCTGATTTTATATGAATTTGATGCCTTGAATTCAATATGGCATTAGTTTTTGCCTAGCAGCGCAATTTTTTAAGATATAGCGTGTTAGTGAATTGTACATTATGCTATTTTTGATTAAATAAATGGATTAAACAAACTAATTAAACACAGACATTTTATTATTTTCTACAAATATTATTATCTACATAGAAAAAGTCATCGATTAAGCCAACCAGCAGTAATCTGCCACCTTGTGGGTCCCATCTTCCTTGGTAGCCATCCTCCATAATTTTAATATCCTGGTGAAATCTTTCACCTTGTTCCTCACCAGTGTCTCATAAATTATCAGGAAAACGTTCTAAGTGGTTGCATAAAGAGTGCACCTTAATGCTCACGTTACACCCAAGGGTCAGAAACAATTAAGCACCTTGTTTACTAAAGTCTCCAGCTTTGGGTTTGTCCACAAAATTTCGGGGCTGCAACAAATGAAACACAGAATTCTCGCTCAACTTCATGCTCGAATTTACGACTGCAGGGTCTTTCATGAGTTGTCTTATTTGTGGGCCGTCATATATGCCAACTTTAATCTTGTGCATACTCAACTGAGGCATTTTCCCCCTATATATCCGAAGCATGATCCACTCTTATCAAGAGCTTTTCAAACTGCTTTATTAGACCCAGCTTGATACGCAATAAAGGGAAGATGATTTTTCTCTCGTCCAACTAAGGGGTCATTAATGATATTCTTTTCTCTAAAGTCAATGATTTCTCTCTTAAGCCACTTTTTTCTAACCACAACGATGTGTTTTACTTCTGCTATCCCATCAGAGGCACAAGAAGCAAGGATATTTGGCGTGGTCACTCATTTTACGATTTTTGCGCAATTTGACGCTCTTTTTCACAGCTAGGCGGGAGGGGAAGAGGGGGCAATTGTCCCTTCCCTTGTGAGTAAAGTATTATTAAAAGTTACATGAATAAAGAATTAAAATCTGACCATTTTTCTCCTTTGGCACATATTTTTTAGGAGTGATGTGAAAGGATTTATGTGAAAAATTATGGAGAAAGAGCCCCTTCCTCAGCAAAATTCTGTATCTGCGGCCTATTCAGAGCAGTCCCGGATATGCATAGCCGCATTCGCTGTGGCGCAGGCGCCCCACGGTATTGGGGGGACCAAGAAGGAAAAAACTGAAACAACTTTTTTTCAACAAATACTGTAAATCCTCGATTTACTGCCAGGACAAATGTTTGTAAGCAAATCTTCTCTCTACAAAATCATATGTTTTGCATTACAATAGGGTGGGCCGAAAAAAACTTTTTTTCGAAATTGATTTTGGTATAATGCGCTAAAGCTCTGTAATGGGGTAAGAACACAAAAATTTTCTTGAATATTGCTCAATATTTAGTCGCGCCCCTTTGACACTAAAAGTCGGAAAAAAGAGAGATAAATTTATTTTTTTGAAACTAATTCTTAAATTTTTACCCTCCTACAACAAAATAGTTACAAAATTGCTCAGTTAGAACCTACAAAAAGTTTTATTAGATTCTCTCAATTTTTAATCCCACACCAAAATTTGGAGAAAAATGAAAAATATTTCGGAATTTCAAAAAAAAAAAATCTAATGTCAAAATTATTTCTTGAAATTAGCACTGACGTGGATTAATTAAATAGCACTATAAACAATACAATAATGTAATTATTTTGTAATAATATGTTTCCTTCTATAGTTACATGTGGACAGAATGCAGATTGAAACAGAAATATACAAATTTGAAATGTGTATTGCATATTGAATATCAGGTGTTAGAAGAAATAATTGGAATGAAATTAAATAAATTTGGCGTTCTGAAATATATCAAAATTTAATGTTACTGTTTGCAACGCCTTTTTTTTCACACGTTTGTGTTTATTGAGAAAGCTTTGTGTTCCATAGAGAAGCCTATATTTATGTGTGTTCTTACGCGAGATAACTCTATACACTGTCTCGTTATAACGCCTAATTAGATTTGGTTCAATAGGGGCGTTATATCGGGGCTTGACTTATTTGAGAAATGGGATTCTCAACTTCAAAAAAGGAATAAAATAAATATTATAATATAATGAAGTGTTTTGTTTGCTGAAAAGCGAAATTTATATTCCTTGTTTAAAATGTATTATTTCTGGAATGAAGTTTGTATTTGGGAGCGAAAGTTTGCATGTTTGTGTATAGTTTTTGTCGTATATATGCACCTCGGAGGCCACTTTTCAATAAAGTAATTTGAATAATTCTACTTCTTCTTTTTGAGCTTTATGTTAGATTTTATTATATACGTTTTTTGACAAAAGGTGCTGCCCTCTATCGAAATGAATTGTAATCAAGAAGCATCTTTTGTGCTATGTTGCAAAAATGCTTTAAAAATGCGATTTTTACACTAAAGTGTGCTGCCCTTAATCGAATTTATTTGTAATTAACAAAAAGCATTTTGTTATATGTTGTTACACAAGGCTTTAAAAATGCAACAATGTTGAAAAAAAATCAATGCTTTAAAAATGAAACAATGCTATGTTTTAAAAATGCAACAAATGCTTTGAAATGCAAAAATGCCTTCAGGACTTGTCTCAGCAATCGCTGAAATTTGTATTGTGTAAACTGAAGGCTTCCGAGGAGTGCGCCGTAGGCATTAGAACGAAGTTATACGTCGAAGACTAATACATAAAATAGTAATATAAAAAGAGATTGAGTCAAAGAAACCTTTTGGGAAAACGGTTAGGCCTAGAAAGATAAAATTTGGTATAGAGAGGTGTAGTTTTTCCATAGTTGCTCACCCATGGAGGTTAAAGGGGAGGAGCGAAATCTTCCCTATCTTGAGTTGGCATCATTTAGCTCACCTTTCCACGAGGGCGCTCGTTCCAAATGCTCCCGTGTGTGGAGCCAAATCAATGTTAATGATTCTAAAATCTTAATGATTCTAAAGACTTGAAATTGGTGTTAAACATCGACAAACATTAACAACAAAATATGGTTTTTATCCCAATAAAATCGATGCATTACTTTTATAGAAAATGCTCAATTTATTTGCTGTTTACAAACTCGCCGAATGACAGATGTCAGGTGACAATTGACAGAAGTTGTCACGCAATTTGTGCTCTGCGAAGTTTCGCGTACTAGGATTAGTATATTTTCTATTTCGCTCGATAATTAATAGATTAGCTTGCAGTTTTCATTGAAAATTAAGATACTTATTTTTTAATTATTAATTAATCATTTTTTGGAAACCATCATTAAAATTGAATTAATTTTTCGCTTTAAATTACTTTTAACAGGTAAAAAAAAGATGCTTATAATTTTATTTACTTGATTGCCAATTATTTTTTAAATAATAGTTATCAAGTATTTTTTATTTATGCTATCCGATTTGCGAAGTTTCGTGTACTAGGAATGAGAAATGTCCTGTTTCTCTTTTTTTAAATAATTAACAGATCAAGCTTGATGTTTTTATTAAAAATAAAGATATTTATTTTTTTCTTTAAACCATCATTACAATTAAATTTTTTTTTCTTTTCAAATTACTCTTAACGGGTTAAAAAGATGCTTATAATTTTATTTACTTCATTTCCATTTGCTATTTATTAAATATTAGTCATAGCCCCCTTAACTAGATGCCTAGCGATTTGCGGGGAAAGTTGGCCGCGGATTTTAGTTACCTTTTCCCCCACCAGGAACGCTACTTATCTGCTATAACAAACCGCGCTCTTTCCATTGGTTTTCTATTGCTATTTCTTTTTTTCCCCCTAATAATTTGATTCTTTGGTTTAAAAACGGTCCTTTTCAGGACCAATGTAACTTAAAGAAAGATGGTTTACTGTGTTGTTCCATTTTGCACATCAAATTCAGTAAAAGAAAAAGTAGTTTCAATCGGACATAGTTTGCGTGAAAAATAGATCTCCGCTATATCAAGACAAGAAAATTATTATTATTATTATTATTTTTATGTGTGTGTCTTTCGTAACGTCTATTTGACAAAAAAAATTTTTAAAAATTAATTAATTAATAACAATATAGTGCAAAACTATTTTTATATAAATATACATTATTTATTATGTTGTCCAATCTTTACTGTAGCTTGTCCTTGGAATACGGTTGATTATATATTATGATGCATTTTATATTATGCTAATTTTAATTAAATTGAACTTATTGATTTTTTATTAAAAAAAAATTTAACTAGTTATACGAAGACATGTATGAATCAATAAGAAATAATGAAAGTTAGTAAGGAAAGAAATACAAATTATTATTCATGCATAGAATCGAATTCTAATCATATTTCAAGAACATATTTAATTCTATGAATGAATAATTTGGAAGGAGAATAATTTGGAAGTAGATGGAGAATAATTTGGAAGTAATGGAGAATAGGAATTTGGAAGTTGGAATGGAGAATAATTTGGAAGTAATATTTCTCATATTCTTCATGCCTAAAATATCACTTCAGTACAATGCATAATAAATTGTAATTATTCACATATTTAACCATTTTTATTTTATTTATGTATAATTTTTATTTATTTATTTATAATTTTATTTATTGAAACAAAAAGGACTGGTTTTTCCTTTCGGGGGGGGGGGGGGGATAGAGCAGATTCTATGATAAGATTAAATTTGATTCTATTATAAGAATAAAAACTTGACTTTTATGCAAAATTTTTATAACTTGCTTAAATGAAGAATTTGGTTCAAAGTTTCTTAATTTAACATCCTCATCGTTTTGCTCGTTTTTAGAAGCAATGATTTCTTGTAAAATATTTAATTGTGAGAAAATATATCTGATACTCTTAAGTACACTTACAAGCATTTCAAAACCTTAAACATCTTTTCAGAGCCTTTGCAAAAGTCTCGGCTTTTAAAATTCAGGGAAAAAATTTTAATTTTCAAGATCACTATAAGTAAATAATAATAATAATAAGACATTCTTCTTTTCTAAAGCAAATGAGTCCATATAACTATCTACTCAAATATATATCACATGTATATATCACTCAAATATATATCACTTTGTTGTTAATCGATCATGGAAGTGATACATTACATCTTCTCAAAAATGTTCAAAATGCTTCAAATAAATCTTTAATTATTTTAACCATAGCATCGTTCTGAAACAAATATTAAAATTAAAAGTTTTAGTCAAGAGCTGGATTTTTATTTGTTTCCTCACATCGGTAAAAATGCCAGTTGAAATTATGTGTATTATATTCTTTACGTATGAATTGCATAAATAATTATTCTCTTTTTTTCGCTTATTTCTTTATTTATTTTTTCTAAACATTTTTTAATGTTTGCAATAGAACCTTTGATTGTAACAAAATTAATATTTCGTAAGTTTGATTTTGATTTAAAATCTGAAAGTATGTGAAGTAGTATTTCGTAATCGAAATTTGACGTATTGTCTGTGGTACAGGTTGTTTGAGTACGCGAGTGTTCTCGACTTTTGCAACTGGTCGTACAGAAAAAAATGCTAAGTATATATATTTTTAATAGAAATGCTTAAAATTTCTTTCTTTAACCACTTCTTTATATATATATTCCATTAAACTCGAAAATAATAATAATAACAATGTTAAAAATAAGTGATGACATTGTGACGTCTGAGTAGTGGGCGTATGACGTCAGAGCATCGTCGCAGGGGGCGACTCGGGGAACGGATGAAAAAGAGAGGGAGTTGGTGAGATGCTCTTGAGAAGAGCGGAAGCAACGATGTGTTGTGTCTTTAGTTATATGTTCCTGTGTAAATAGTTTTGTACATAATAAATGTGTTGTGTTCGTGAATCGAAGATGTCTTATTTTGAGTTGTAGAGAGTTGTTGGGAGTCGTCGGGGTAAAGAGAAGTATCACACGCTCTCTTTCGAGAACCAGAGTCTGTATAAAGGTAAGAAGAATTCATTTATTTACTATTGTATTGAAGAGTTGTAGTGAAGAAGAAAATGCTTAGTATAAAAGGATTAAAAAAAGGAAGATTTAGTCCTTGTGGCTAAAGAGTTAGGTCAGAAAGTTGAAGCAGAACATAGAGTAGTAGACATAAAAACACTGATTGAAAATAGTCCTCAGTATACTGATGATTTTGATTTTGTGAAAGAATTTTTGAATTCAACGGTTAATGAGCGTATAGAAAAGGAAAATGAAAGTAAAGCGCGTTCAAAAGAAGATCAAGGAAATGCTTTAGAATTAGAGAAAACAAGATTAGAACTAGCTAAAACACAGTTAGAAATTGCTAAGTTTCAGGCAGAAAGCAGGAGTGCTAATACTGGTGTGGGTGAACAAATAGCGAGTGGTACCTCTTTAGAAAGTTTAATAAGAAGTGTTAGAACGTTAACTGTTGCAGTACCGACAAAATGCCATACGTGGAATTTATTTTTTACTTCTTTGGAAAAGGCGTTTGAAATAAAAAATGTAGCTGAAGAGTTTAAAGTAGAAATTCTATTTAATTTGTTAGGTGAACGAGCGGCAAATTTACTAGTTTATGTAGACGCAGAGGAGATGAAGGATTATCAAAAGGTTAAAAATATAATTTTGAAAGAATTTCAACCGACCCCAGAAGTTTGTTTGGATAATTTCCTCTCAGCGAAAAGATCGAAAAACGAAAATCATATGCAGTTCGCGAGTAGAATTAGATCAAATTGGGATTTCTATTGTCAGCTCAGAAAAGTAACAGATTTTGAAACGCTAAGTGAATTAATAGTTAGCGACAGGTTATTAAATGCTTTAGATCCAGAAATGAGTAGTTACATTAAAATCAAACAATTAGATACGTGGTTAAGGCCAAGGGAAATGGCAGAACTTTGTGATAATTGGTTTACCTCTAAGGGTAGAACATTTTCTGAATTGTATGATAAATCAACAAGATCTCATAACCAAACCGAAAGTGGATTTAGAGATCAGTCGAGAGAAAAATATATACCACCCCATGTAAGAAATAATTTTGGTAATTATAACAATGTGGATACATTAAAAGTATGTAAGCTATGTAAACATGTAAATCATTTAAAGTTTTGTCCCATTAAAAATAAAAGCGCAGCCAGTGCTACACAAATGAGAAGAGATTCGTTGCATAGCAATAATAAAACAGAGGAGAAGTTAGTTGCAAAAGTGAAAACAGAATATTTTGACTGTGAAACATTGAAATCTGAGGGTCTACAGTATAGATATATTATGCTGGAAGGGAGGAAAATTAAAGCTTTAATTGATTCTGCCGCAGATATGCCCATCATTAATTCGAAGGTTATTCCACCAGCTTTAAGAAACAGTGACTCTTCTAAAGTTAAATTGATTTCTGCATTTGGTGAAACAATAATAGCTGATTTGCAAACATTTCCAATAGCATTATATGATGACAGCAATCTTACTAGTTCATATAGTAATGTGCTATTTTCAGTGACGGAAAAACTAGTGGTCGATTGTATTCTAACACCGGAAGTCTTAGGAATGTTAGAAAGTCTTATCGCTAAAAAGGGGGCTGACGAGAGCATGGAACGGGGGAAAGCTGGACACACGTGGCCTCAGACGGAGCATATGAACTGGGAGTCCGAGTCGATAGAAGGAGGGGAGGAAACAGCGTATTTTGAAGAAGTAGCGAGGGGAGTCAATCAGACAGGATGCGGGAAAGAAACAGATCGGTTTACAGAAAGGACATCGCAGAGTGAAAGTGGGAAATTTATGACTTGTTGCGTGTCGACGGAGAGTGAGAGGGAGAAGCAAGAGGAGGTTGGTCAGTTTTCGGAAGGCGAGGGTTTTAAAAGACAGCAAAGAAGTTGCGAGACTTTACAGGGAGCTATTAAGGATGCGGAATCAGGAAAGAACGGGTATTTCAAAATGGATAATTTAATTTATCATAAAGATAAGATTTCGGGAGATACCGATAGTCAGTTAGTAGTGCCGAAGGTTAGAAGGGAACAAATTTTGAAGTTAGCACACGAATCGATTTTCGCGAATCATATGGGAATGAGAAAAGCAAAAGAAAGGATTCGTTATTCATTTTATTGGCCGGAGATGGCAAAGCAAATAGAGCTATATTGTAAGTCTTGCAAGGAATGTCAGTTACGAAGTAGAGAAAGATCGAGCGATCAAATTCCTATAACTCCAGTAAATAGACCAGAATTTCCGTTTGATCAGGTGACTTGTGATATAATTGGTCCGATTGAACCACCATCAGCACGCAAACACAAATATGTTTTATGTTTGATTGATCAACACTCTAGATGGCCGGAGGCGGTGCCATTAAAGACTATAACTGCAAGGGCAACGTGTGAAGCTTTGCTAGAAATATTTATGAGGACGGGAATTCCTAGGGTAATAGCAAGTGATCAAGGAACGAATTTTATTTCGAAATTAACTCAAGAGTTCCACGCTAGATTAGGGTCATCACCAAGATTCGCTACTGCGGGACATCCACAAAGCTCCGGATTAGTGGAAAGACATAATCAAGTTTTAAAGCGCATGTTACACCACGTCATTAGGGACGACCCAAAAAATTGGGATAGATATATTCCTTACTTGTTATTTGCATACAGAGAAATTCCAAATTCTACCACGGGTGTGTCACCTTTTAAACTTATGTACGGGCGAGAAGTTAGGGGACCACTTTCAGCGTTTAAATCTACTTGGGCAGGGGAGGTACCGTTACCTATAAACATGGGCAAGAGCGCAATTGAATATTTAGAGGAATTAAAGATTAAATTAGAAAAGGCTGCGGAGCAGGCTTCTTTAACAGCTGAGGTGAAACAAGGGAATTATGCGAAATATGCTAACCGGCGGGCAGCGCATAAAGAATTTAAGCAGGGAGACCAGATATATTTATTGATTCCAGATTCTAATAATAAATTATATGCTAGATGGACAGGACCAGCTAATATATTAGAGCGATGTAAACCCGATTCTTATAAGGTCAAATTATTAGATGGGAGTATCAAAACGGTTCATGTAAATAAAATTAGGAAATTCATTCCTAGAATACAGGCAGTGGGCGTAATATTCCAAAATGAAGAGGAATTGGGGGAGGTTCAGCCCACACCTAGTACGAGCGATACTCCGAGTTCTTTCAAACTTAGTGAGCTTGATTTACGTCATTTGGAGGACGTTAAGAAGGAAGAAATTTTAGAATTGTTGAAGAAATATGACGCCTTATTCTTAAACAAAGTCCAAATTGCAAAGGTCGGGGAACATAAAATAAAAATAACTGACGCTGAAATGAAAAAACCGTACATTTACAGAATCCCGGAAGCATTGAAACCTCAGGTTGAGAAACAAATCGAAGAATTGTTGGCATTAGGTCTCATAGAAGAAAGCCATGCTGAGATTTCACATCCTGTAGTATGTGTGATGAAAAAGGATGGAGCTCTCAGACTCTGTGTAGATCTCAGAACTTTGAATGCCGTAACAAAACCCGACGACTTCCCTATTGAAAATGAAGCAAACTTGTTTCAAATAGGAAAAGCGAACATCATGACTTCAATCGACTTGCTGAAAGGACATTGGTCCATACCTTTAGAAAAGTCGAAAAGCAAGTTTTAAGACAAGCAGAGGACAGTACTCCTTTAAAGTTAGGCCGTTTGGGCTAAGAAACGCAGCAGCCACGTACCAAGAGGTGATGAACAAAGCTCTTTCACAATACCAGGACTTTGCGAGAGCCTATCTGTTTACAGAACTTACTGAAAAGAAATCAGAAGAATTAATTTGGAAAGAAGAGCTCGAGTCGGCGTTTCTCAACACGAACAATGTCTCGTAGACGCACCAAATCGCAACCTTCCAGTGCTTGATCAGCCATTGGTTATTCAATGTGATACATCATTAACCTTTAGTGACTTTTTGAACATTTTTCTATTTTGATATTTATGATTTGTGTACTTTTCTAATATCTGCAAGTATTTTAATTTGTTTGTTTTATGATTTATAGTGTTCAAGGGTTTGAAGCTATTTTGAAACTGTAGCTTCAATTTTAGGTGGGGGGTGTGACGTCTGAGTAGTGGGCGTATGACGTCAGAGCATCGTCGCAGGGGGCGACTCGGGGAACGGATGGAAAAGAGAGGGAGTTGGTGAGATGCTCTTGAGAAGAGCGGAAGCAACGATGTGTTGTGTCTTTAGTTATATGTTCCTGTGTAAATAGTTTTGTACATAATAAATGTGTTGTGTTCGTGAATCGAAGATGTCTTATTTTGAGTTGTAGAGAGTTGTTGGGAGTCGTCGGGGTAAAGAGAAGTATCACAGACATGCAATTATAATTTTAAGTGCATTTATAGATTACAGAAACTACGTTCTATTTCTTTGGTAGTTGAATGAAAGTGATACAGATTTTTATTACATAGCTATTAAAGGATGTTGCTGCACAGTACGTTTGCAAATTAAAAAAAAAAAAAAAAAACAATTGTTTCTTAAGCGATGTTTCATTTTACAGACTAAAATATTTAAATCCTTACTTTCAAGAAAATTCTGTTAATTTGTGTAACAACATTTTTCTTTTAAAATACCTACAATTAGGAGATGACTACTTTAATAAAAGAAAAGTTTTAAATTGATGCTTCTAGACTAACGAGATATCGAAAATTAATAATATCACTTAATTTCCCAGTTTTACTGCACCATAAAGTAAGAGCGAAAAAAATGCAATTCTTGAGTCATATGATTAAATATGAAAAAAAAAAAATCAAATGATTTTTTTAAAAGAACAATTTTTACCGCTTTTTATCGCAATTTACCAAGCGTTTACAAGTAAAACACCGTTTTCCAATAGCAAATAGGTAGTGCCCTCTAGCGGTGATTTCGTTGTCAGCGGGAGAAAATCGTTGCCGGTAGGGGAATGGGTTTCGCTCTTAGAGGAGAAATTGTTGGTAGAGAGAGCGCAACCCTACAGCTTCCGATCCAAAGTAAAAGTCACGTGACTTTAGGCAAACGAGTTTTACCAGTGTCTCCCGTTCCTATGTTATTTCTACGGAGGCCTAGTTTTAACATCATGAATCGTGGATAATAAATTCATTTAAAAATGGTTATATCTTGCTGTGCTTATGTATGCACTGAGAGACATGTCACTGAGAATCCTACAACATTTCACAATAAAAAACTTGCATTTTTATTCATTGTTTTCCTTAAAAAACTTAAACAATTGTTCATCGGACATGTGCTGTTCACAGATTTTACCTAGAAATGCTAATTTTTTATTCGTATAAATCAAATTTTAACATGTAAAATACATTATAGTAATGTACAAATACTATCTGACTAATTTATCTCTTTCTTGAAGCTATTTTTATTCTTTTTTAAGCATATTTCTTATTAAGTTTTCGAATTGTACTTGGCGAATTTATTTCTCGCCAAATGTGCAGTATACAAGCTTTTTAAATCGAATGCGTAGGCATATTTTTGTTATTATTATGTAAAATATGAAGATAAGAAAAGTATTTTTTATTTTTCTTTTCTTTCTTTCTTTTTTTTTCATTCCTTGACTTAAATAGTCGATGTATGTTTCATTTGTAGAAATAATGTAAATATGTTTTATTCAGTATGAAGATAAATTTCATGACTAATGAAATTCCTTTCGTCTTGCTAACAAGTTCTACTCCTCCCCCTTTACTGAGTTCAAGATTAAATGCTTAAAAACAATTTATTTTATGCCATTAGTAACACTTGTAAGCATAATTTATTATTATTTTTTAATCGTTTTTTTTTTCCAACTTTCGGCAAACTATAGAGAATTTGCCCTACTGAAAAATGTAAACTGATTTTATTTATTTATTTTACCTCACCTTAGTTTCCCCAATTCGCAAATTTTCCGCGGTATCACGATTTAAAAAGAAAATGTTAAGTAAGTTTTTTTTTCTGCTCACCCTATGTATATATGCGTCTGAAAATTTTTATTTGTACGCTTTAGTTCTTTTTTGCCGCACTGTACCGAAAAAGTGTAATTTTTTTCCAAGCTGCATTTAGGTAGCAAAAAAAAAAAAAAAAAAACTTTTTTCTGTCACTCTAAGTGTTATGAATTTATTATACAATATAATTTGCTCATAGTAATGTGTACAAACAAATATTTTTTCATGAAATAACCTCTAAAAAAATTGTACTATTTATGCATAAAATTATCTATCTGAAGATAACACAGAATTTTTATGTGCTGAAAGGTTTTGCGCAACTTCTATAAATTTCATTTAACAGCGAACTAAGAGTTAATCTTCAAGACTTCGCAAAACTAAATATACGTGATTCCAAGAGAATATAAATCCAAACAGAAAGCGCACGATGGGCAATTAAGGTACTTTTCGCCAAAGTAGCGATTGCGCCCCGTAGCTGAAATCCCGTTCGGCGAGATTCGCAAAACAGCTGATTTAGTCTGGCGCGGCTTTGAATTGGGGATTGAATGGGCTTGCTCTCTCTACCCTATACCTCCTCTAAGGTTTCGCTCCATTTCGGAAGGCATCTAGTTAAGGGGGCTATGATATTAGTCTTCAATTATTAATTAATTAACTTCATTTAGTTATTTATGCTTCGCGATTTTCAAAGTTTTGTGTACAAGAAACAAGAAATGTTCTAATCCTCTTTCAGGTAATTAATAGATTAAGCTTGCAGTTTTTATTGAAAATTAAGATACTTACACATTTTGTTTTTAATTAATTTTTTTGAAATCCAGCATTAAAATTTAAATGTATTTTTCTTAACAAGTAAAAAAAAATACTTAATACAATGACAATTTGCTTCCTCCTTATGCCTCTTGCAAAAGTATGTTCCCATTAACTTGCTCTTCTCTTAATTATTCTCCTCTCTTTAGCTAGAACCTAACATTCTTGAGGGAAGGATACAATTTTTTTCTAAAAAGCTTATGATACATAATTTTTGCTAGCAACTACATATTGAAAATATGTACTTGTTTCAATGTTTTGTTGATGTTTTAAGACTTAATTCAAATATTTCTTCCCAACTCATTTATAAATTAGGGAAATTGTTGGGATGTATAAGAGGAATAAAACTTTCCAGCAAACTATTCCTTATAAAAATTGGGAAGTCTTTCATAACAGAAAACAACTAATGAAACGTATTTCTAGGCAGGAACATTTAATGAGGAAAAACAAGTTCATAGGTAGCTATTTTTTAATACTTGTTATTAATTCCAATTTTATACACTCTTCCTTATCAGTTTTTCAAAAATAATCAATCTGAATCCAATATTTGATTGCTGAAGATGCAGAAAAATAACAAAATAATACTTATCTTATAGCAGGGGAAAAAGCAAGATCTGGAACAATTATAGAAAAATACAAATACCATTTTTCAAAAAACTTTTATTCAGGTTGAGTAAAAGAAGTTATTCAGGAAATACAAAACAAAGCTGTATAACATTTGTAACAAACTGAATATGAACAAATTCAAAATTCTTGATTATTTTAATATGTAACCAACCATATTACGGGTTGTTCACAAATAATGTCTCACTTTGAGGAAGGGAGGGAAACATGAATTAAAATTAGTTTACACGATTGAATCGCCATCTCATTCCATTCTACACATTAATTTATATGAACACTTAGAAAACTGGATATACCTTAGAAGTTAAATAAAAGAAAAGATTTCAAATTGAATTTGAATGCTTGTGATAATAAAAAATGACTGTCATAAAAAAAAGAATCGAATACTACTTTAAGTTTGTATAAGTCAGAAAAGTTCGTCAAAAAAAATAATTAGGTACTGTCTTGGAACATACATTTTGTCGTGTCGATTTCATCAAAATTGCGATTTTTAAAATACTATTTTGGTGAAATTGAGGCAACCACAATGTATGCAACACTTCCAAGAGAGTACATACTTATTTTTATTGGACAAACTTTTTTGACTTATACAAACTTAAAATAATATTCAGTACTTTTCCTAATGCTAGTCATTTTAAATAACATGAGCAATCAAATTCAATTTCAAACTTTTTTTTTGCTCAAGTTCTAAGGTAACAGTTTTATAAATGTTCAGATAAGCTAATATGAAGAATGGAATGAGATAGCGATACACTCATCTAAACTAGTTTTAATTCACGTTTATTCTATTTTATTAATTTTTAAATTCTGTAAAGGTCGGGAGTAGGGGAATAATGACAGTTCACCAACAGCAGGCGGATCGCGGATCAGGGGGCGTGGCTAATCCGCCTCCCAATACCCCCAGGCGTGCCCTCAGGCGTTAGTCGAGTGGAGTTGAGTTGTATGCCCTCAGGCATTTTTCGAGTGGAGTTGAGTTGTATGCCCTCAGGCGTTTTCGAGTAGAGTTGAGTTGTGCGCCCTCAGGCGTTTTTAAAGTAGAGTTGAGTTGTTTTTCAAAAGTTTATAGTTTTGGAATGGCAACACTTTTTAGTTTAGGTTTTACCCCTATTATTCCGCCTCCTAGCGGCAAATAGTGGAACTACTATAGCACTGTTTCAATACTACTTAAACCGTTTTTTTAAGTTTATAGTTTTGGAATGGCAACACTTTTTAGTTTCAGTTTAAGACTTGATGTAAAACCGATTGTAGCACCATCTATGTGAAGAAAAGGGAACTATTTTGGAACTTAGAATAATTTTCAATGTTTTAGAATTCGAGCATTCAATATTAACAAAAAATTAATTATAATGTATAATGAATTAGATTTAATATCGTTAATTATATCTTGATCCAGCTTTATTTATGTTTTCGACTTAGAAAGATAGTCCCAACCAAGTATCACCTATTATATACTTTCTTTCTATATAAAATTGCTTTCAAAATTACTTTCAATAGGTGGGACTCGAACTTCAAACTTTCTAACACAAAAAAACATCCATGATCTTAATTAGCAGCGCGCTTTGCTGATTAACCCATGAATGTTTTCAACTTTACACGTTAGAATTTGTTTCTAACAGAATGCAAACATCTGAGAATGTATCCATTCAGGGTACATTTGACGAAAGTTATAATTCCTGCAGCATTGCAAAACATGAACAAACTTGTATTGCGCTAAAAGATTGAAATCATAGTGCAGGTGTTTTTTTATGGCTTTAGATCCTTTGTGACGATCGGACAGAAAAGAAAATGTCCCCTTTCCACCCCAATAGGCATACTTTCTCTTTCTACATTGAATCAAGTGATTGACAAAGATCGCTTTCCTTTTCACATACAAAGCATCTCCATTGTACTTAATTTTTAACTGTAGATAATGGATACATTACTTGATGGTGGTGAATATCGGCTTAATGAAAACAAAAATACGTTAATGAGAGATGATTTTTACTCGCAAAAAACATGATTGATAGTGTTTTCTTCTATTAGCCCCAACCTTTTTTTCATTGATGCAGAAGCTACTAGTAGGATTCATTCTGTAAAACAATAGAGAATGTAAGATTTTACTAAATAAAAATGTTTGAACTTGCAAAACAAAATTATTTTCTACTTGCAAAATTTTAGAACTTCGCATGAAAATTTAAAAAAAAAAGTACTTATTCAAACGGTTGAAACTTGGAACTAAAATTTCAACACTGAATCATCAAAAATCCGAAACAATTTAAGCTGTGGAACAGGCTTGGAGTCGATTACAAAGAAACGTAATCGATTACGATTACGATTACAAAGGGAGAAATTGAGAGATTATGATTACGATTACGATTGTAATCCTTTGCCAAAAAGTAATTACGATTACGGCAGCGATTACAGTCGTTGAAAAATGTAATCGATTACGATTATGACATCCGATTACGATTTTGATTACGATTAGATTAGCATAAAATTATCCGATTTTATGCATACAACTCTCATTTTCACAATAGTGTCATAAATCAAAAAGTTATGATTTTTAATTAAATTTTTGATTTTATAAGAGATAACTGAAATGATGATGAATGCAATTATAATGAAACAATTTTAACATCACAGTTCTGCAATTATGACGTCGTTGCAGAAATGAAAAATTTGCATTATATATATATATATGTATAATCAGGAAAGGCACATTCAGTATTTTTCGAATATTTAAAACTCATGTGAGGAATAACTACATTGATCGTATTTTGTATATAAGCAAAGACGATGCACTAAATGTATATATAATGCATAAGTGATTTACCTGGTTCATTGTTATTTTGTGTGCATACAATCAAAATTTAGTTGGCCGCAATTTCTGAAAATGTATATTTCTCCATTGTATTTATTTTCTAGTTTAAATTGTGCAAATATTTCACATAACACCAATTAGTTTACTGAAAATAATAATTTTTTATAATTCTTTATGAAATCACTTGTTATCCCATGCAATTCATGCACATCTTATAAAATATTCAGATAGTGTAAGAGATAAATAATCTTTTGAAAATAAATGCTGCATTTTAGAATAATTTCAAAAAATTTGAACATGAACATTCAAATAACTCTTAGCAAAATTAGTAATCGTTAAAAAGTAATATGAAGAATAATTATAATACGAATGACTATAATATTTTAATATGATTTTTGTGGTTTTTTTTTTAACATGCACGAGCATATATTTTTTTCCATGTACTAACTGTTTTAATAAAAAAAATAAAGTGCAAGTAATTTTACAACACAAATTTAACATACAAGATTCAACTGAAATACAAATTTCTGTTGAGGTAATTCTAAGAAGAAAAAGATAATTAATTTTTAAAAATAATTCCTAAATATTAATTCATGCATGTAAAAAACAATTGGGAAAATGTCTGAACATATATCATTTTCTTTTACATACCTATTAATTAAAAAGAATATTAGCATTAAAATATAAATAAATTTAAGATTTAAATGTATGTACTTTTTTAAATATTCAAAGAACATATTTTTAAAAATAATAATAATCACACGTACCAGGGTTAAGATTTCATGCATCTTAAGCATAGAGCATCATGTAACGCTTGCTCCTAAATTGCTGAAGTGTAAATGTGCTATTCTTTAGAAAAATTCTTCACTTCTGCCATTAAAGAAAGGCGAAAACACAAAAGTCATTTCATGTCTCTTTATGTGTGTAGGTGATAGTACCAACACTAGATTTTCAGGGGGGCAGTCTACTTCGATTATTGAAAGGGAAAATGGGGCGCCCATTCTTAATGCCGGCTCCAAACCGGGACCCCCGCGGAGAGAAGAAAGGGAGAACTCTCTTTTTTACTCGCGGCGGTCCCGTCCAGACTCTCGCCTATTGCCCAACCGTTTGAATATGTTTTGAAGGGGTAATTAAGGAAGCAAAATGACCGATGCATTTGGTCCTTATAGACACCTTCCCCTTTCTTTTCTACCCCGAAATCTGTGACTTGCGGACAGATTACCGCTCTTGTACCGAAACTGGACGACGCGAGAAGACCGGAGACCCCCCCCCCCCCCAACTGAGAGCCCCAAGGCGATGCGAGTGACATATCCAGACCAGACTCCCTTTCTTCTCGGGCTTTCCAGCCATTCCCCGTGGAGAGTGGAGCCGCAATTAGGGATTCTGAGAGACCGCAACAAGTAGGACAACAAGCTTCTCTAGCAGACTATTATATGGTCCTGCCATCAAGGCTCTGCGACCGCCACACAGAACCTTTTATATTATGATCGCCCGTAGGTTACAGACCACTTAGGATAGGACTTCAGTACACAGTTTGAATCCTTTTTCTTGTAATCTTATCTCTTCTATCCAAGGGTAGCGCTAAAAATTTCAGCTTTCAGCAGGTCAAGATTACACGATTGCAGGACTAGCAGATTACGGATTTTTTCCTTAAGATTACGATTAAAATTTACGGGAGAAAAAGGATTACGGGATTACACAACTTCGATTATGATTATGAGAATATGCCATCATCAGATTACGATTACGATTACGATTTTGTCAAAATGTAATCGATTACAGCCGATTACGATTACGTAATCGCGATTACTCCAAGCCTGCTGTGGAATAAAGATTCGAGACTTAAAAAATAAATGTAAACTCACTAAAAGAGATTTGAAAATCTGAAAAGAGAAATAGAATAATAACTTCACTAGAAACACTGAAATAGAATCGTAAAACTTGAAAAATTTAAATCACAAAACTTAAATCTATTGCAAAGAGCTTTATGTGAAACGTAAAAGTGCTAAGAGCAAAATGCTAAAACTGAGGAAACTTAGAAATACGTGGAACAAATCATTTACAACTATAAACTTTAAAAACTTAAACTCATTCAGAAAAGAACGGAAATGCAAAATTACAAAACAAAAGTGTTACGCTCTTGCAAAATATTAAAACTTAACGCAAAAAATGTAAGAAAGTACAAAACACCAAAAGTTAAGAGTAGTATAAAAAACTGTTACTTAGATTCATCTAAAACATAACTCGGAAAAAGTAAAAGTAATATATACAAATTGAAAAAACTTATATTCACCTAATTAACATATCAAAATAGCAAGTACAAGACGTTAAAACAGAACGAAAAATGTAAAAGTATGAAACGTAAAATTACAAAACCTAAATTCATCTGGTAAAAGTTAAGTAAAAAATGTAAACGCACTAAGAGTGAAAACTACAAAACAGCATGAAAGCTAGAAATAAAAAATATACAACATCAGAACTTAAATTCATCCAGAAAAACTTAGAAGAAAAAATGTAAAAGTTCGGAAATTTTCAAAACAAAAGTATGATGCACTTGCAAAATGTTAAAACTTAGTGCAAAAACGTAAAAAGTACTATGTACAAAATGTTAAAATTTAGATTTATCTACTAAAACAGTGAATGAAGATGTACAATTACTAAGAGTAATATATTAAAACAACACGAAAACGTAAAAGTACTAAGTACAAAACGTAAAAAAAAAAATTATTTATCTGATATAACTTAGACTGAAGTCGTAAAATTACTAAGTACAAAGTGTTAAAACATCATAAAAATGTAAAAATATCAAGTATAAAGCAGCAAAACATAGATTTGTCTGTAGAAATCTTGATCAAAAAAATGTAAAAGTTCAAACAACAAAATCCTAAAACTCTGAAAAATTGAAAACACGCAGTACAAAAACAGCAAAACCTGTAAAATTGCTAAGTATAAGGATGCAAAGCTTAAATTTTTCCAGAAAAACTTAGAACGAAGTTGTAAAAGTACGGAACTTTTCAAAGTAAAAGCGTTATGTACTTACAAAATGTTAAAACTTAATGTAAAAATGTCAAAAATTCTTCGTCAAAAATATCAAAACTCTGATTTATCTACTGAAACTTAGAATGAAAATGTAATTGAATCAAATGTACTAAGTGTGAAATAGTAAAGTAACATGAAAATGTAAAAGTACTAAGTATATAGCGTAGTCATCAAGTGAAACTTTGTACAAAAATGTCAAACGAAACTTAAAAGACTTAGATCTGTTTGCAGAAATCTTGATCAAAAAACGTAAAAATTCGAACAACAAAATCCTAAAACTCCGAAAAATGTAAAAACACGCAGAACAAAAACAGCAAAACATAGATTTGTCTACTGAAATCTTGATCAAAAATGTAAAAGTTCAAACAACAAAATCCTAAAACTCTGAAAAATTGAAAACATGCAGTACAAAAACAGCAAAACCTGTAAAATTGCTAAGTATAAGGCTGCAAAACTTAAATTTTTCCAGAAAAACTTAGAACGAAGTTGTAAAAATACGGAACTTTTCAAAATAAAAGTGTTATGCACTTACAAAATGTTAAAACTTAGAATGAAAATGTAATTGAATCAAATGTACTAAGTATGAAATAGTAAAGTAACATGAAATGTAAAAGTACTAAGTATATAGTGTAGTCATCAAGTGAAACTTTGTACAAAAATGTCAAACTTTACGTACGAAACTTAAAAAACTTAGATCTGTCTGCAGAAATCTTGATCAAAAAACGTAAAAATTCAAACAACAAAATCCTAAAACTCTGAAAAAAGTAAAAACACGCAGTACAAAAACAGCAAAACATAGATTTGTCTACTGAAATCTTGATCAAAAATGTAAAAGTTCTAACTACAAAATCTTAAAACTCTGAAAAATTAAAAACATGCAGTACAAAACATCAAAACATGCACAAATGCTAAGTATAAAGCTGCAATACAAATGCTAAGCATAAAACTTAAATTCATCCAGAAAAACTTAGAACGAAAAATGTAAAAGTACGAAACTTTTCAAAACAAAAGTGTGATGCACTTGAAAAACATTAAAACTTAATGCGAAAATGTAAAAAGTACTACGCACAAAATGCTAAAATTTAGACTTATCTACTAAAACAGTGGATGAAGATGTAAAATTACTAAGTAAAATATATTAAAGCAGCAAGAACATGTTAAAGTACTAAGTACAAAAACGTAAATAAATTGATTTATCTACTAAAACATAGACTGAAGTTGTAAAATTACTAACTGTTAAAACATCATAAAATTTGAAAATAGCAAGTATAAACCAACAAAACATAGATCTGTCCACTGAAATCTTGATCAAAAATGAAAAAGTTCTAACAACAAAATCCTAAAACTGATAAATTAAAAACACTCAGTACAAAACGACAAAACATGTAAAAATGGTAAGTAGAAAGCTGCAAAACTTAAACTCAATCAGAAAAACTTAGAACGATGATGTAAAAGCGCGAAACTTTTCAAAATAAAAGTGTTTTACACTTGCAAAATGTTAAAAACTTACTGCAAAAATCTTAAGAATTACTACGTACAAAATGATAAAACTCTGATTTATCTACTAAAGCAACGCGAAAATGTAAAAGTACTAAGTATATAACGTATTCATTAAGTGAAATTTTGTACGAAAATGTAATCGTTTATGAACGAAACTTAAAAAACTTAGATTTATCTAAAAAAAAAATCCCAACTAAAGTCGTAAATGTATGAAATGTAAACTTTCCAAAAAGGCAAACATCAAAACTTAGATGTATCTAATAAAATTTAGGACGAGTAAAAGTATCAAACTTAATAAAAGTACTAAGTAAAAAACAAAAAACAAAAAAAAACTAATATTCATCTACTAAAACACAGAAAAACTTAGACCGAAAAGGTAACAGAAAATTTTCAAAATAAACGTGTTATGCACTTGCAAAATGTTAAAACTTAAATTTATCTACTAAAAATCAGAACAAAGATGTAAAAATACTAGGTATAATACATTGTAGCAACACAAAAATTTAAGAGTACTAAATACAAAACGTAAAAAAAGTTAGAGTTATCCAACTAAAACTTAGACTGAAGTCGTAAAATTACCAAGTACGAAATGTTCAAGCATCATAAAAATGACTAAATAACAAGTATAATGTATCAAAAACATAGATTTCTCCATTGAAATCTTTTAAAAAAATGTAAAAGTTCTAAGGACAAAAATGCTAAAGAAGTGAAAAAATGAAGAATACGCAGTGCCACACAACAAAGCATGTACTAACTATAAAACTTCTAATCTTGAATTCATCCAAGGGAAAAAAAAACTTAGAAAAAAAAATATGTAAATCCAAACGAAAATTTTCAGAAATAAAGCTGTTATCCACTTGCAAAGTGTTAAAACTTAATGCAAAAATATAAAAAGTACTGTGTATGAATGTTAAAACTTAGATTTATCAACGAAAACACGGAATGAAGATGTAAAAATATTAAGTATAATATATTAAAGCAACACTAAAATGTAAAAGCACTATGTACAAAGCATCAAAACTTAGATTCATCTAGTAAAACTTGGTACAAAAATGTAAAAGTACTAAGCATAGAACCTCAAATATACATTTATTTAGTAAAAAACAGAACGAAACTGTTAAAGTACTAAAGCCAACGCATCAAACAAGGATTAATCTATTAAAACAGTATAAAAGCACTACATACAAACTGCAAAAACTCTTAGAACTAAAATTTAAAAATGTAACAAATCATAAAATTTTAAAACTTAACTTCATCCAGAAAAACTTAGAACGGAAATATAAAATTACTGAAGTTTACAAAACAAAAGTGATAGGTATTTGCAAATTGTTAAAAGCAAAAACGTAAAAAGTACGAAACATCAAAACTTGGAGTAGTATAATAACAAAACTGCAACTTCGATTCATCAAATAGGACTTAACTCTAAAATTGTGAAAGAAATGTGAAAACTGATATTCACCTTTTAAAATGTAAAAATATTAAGTACACGATGTTAAAACAGAACAAAAATGTAAAGGTACGAAATGTAAAACTCCAAAAAGTTAAATTCTTCTACTAAAAAAATGGTTTGAAAAGTAAAAGTACTACGTACATCAACTAAAAACAGCATAAAAATTTAAAAATAGCAAGTACAACACGTTAAAACAGCACGAAAATCTAAAAGTACTGAGTACAATGCATCAAAATTGCGTTGATCCAGAAAAGCTTGAAACGAAAGATGTAAAAGTACGGACATTTTCAAAATAAAGGTGATATGCATTTGCAAAATGTTAAAACTTAATGTAAAAACGTAAAAAGTACCATATACAAAATGTTAACACTTAGATTTATCTACTAAAACCTAGAATGAAGATATAAAAATTCTAAGTATAATATACTAAAGAAACACAAAATTCTAAGTATAATATACTAAAGAAACACAAAATTATAAAAGTGCAAAATACTAGAACTATCTATTAAAACTTCAAAACATAGATTCAGCATCAAAATATATAATCTGTTTACAAAAACCTTAATCAGAAATGTAAGACTTCGAAGAACAAAGTGCTAAAACTTAAAAAAGTAAAGAAACGCAGTACAAAACAATAAAGAATGAAAGAGTACCAACTATAAAGCTTTAAAACCTAATTTCATCCAGAAAAATTTAGAACAAAAATGTAAAGCTACGGAAATTTTCAAAATAAAAGTTTTATGCACTTGCAAAACTTAAATTCATCTACTAAAAATTCGGTTAAAAATGTAAAAGTACTACTAAGAACAAAAAACTAAAAACAGCATGAAAATCTAAAAGTACTAAGTACAAAACATCAAAACTTAAATTGATCCAGAAAAACTTAGAATAAAAACGTAATTGTACAGTTATTATAAAAATAAGAGTATTATGCATTAGCAAAGCGCTGAAACGTAAGGCAAAAATGTGTAGAATGAAGATGTAAAAATACCAAGTATAATATATTAAAGCCACACAAAAATGTAAAAGTACTAAATACAAAACGTAAAAAATGAAGATTTATCTACTAAAACTTAGACTGATCCCACAAAACTACTGAGTACGAAATGTTAAAACACCATAAAAATTTATAAATAACATGTATAAAGTTTCAAAACATAAATTTATCTACTGAAATCTTGATCAAAAATGATAATGTTCTGAGAACAAAATTATTAAATCTGGGAAAAATTGAAAATACGTAGTACAACACAATAAAGCAGGTAAAAAAAAAAGCTTAAATCAAAACTGCTTTAATCTTAAAGTCACAATTGGACTTATTCTTCTCGAGAACAGAGAAGTGGCTGTTAACCGACAATGAAGAGAGCCCTAACCGAACACTGGTTCCCCAACTACATATTTTCCCGACTGTGAACACTTTTCTGTCGAGGAAAATTTATAGTTGGGGTAGTCAGTGCTTGGTTAGGGCTCTCTTCATTGTCGGTTAACAGCCACTTCTCTGCTCGCGAGAAGAATGAATCCAATTGTGACTTTAAAATTAAAGTAGTTTTCCTTTAAGCGTAAAGTAGTTTTTTTTACATGTTTTGTTGTGTTTTCATCATTTGATAAAGTTCCAGATAAAGCTCTACTACTAAAATTGAAAAGATTCGGTATTCAGGGTCATTCATTTGAATGGATTAAAAGTTGGTTAATCGGGAGAAAGCAACGGGTGCAAATAAAGGGTAATAGTTCTCGATGGATAGAAGTAGAAAGTGGTGTACCAAAAGGTTCTGTTCTTGGACGACTCCTATTAATAATATTTATTGATGACATAACTGAGGGTATCCTAGGCAAAGTTAGTATATTTGCTGATGACTTAAAAATAATGGGAATTGTCAACACAGAGGAACAAATAGAACGATTTCAAACAGATTTATCACGAATATCGGAATGGGCTTCTAAGTGGGGTATGTCATTTAATATTAAAAAATGTCAAGTTCTACACATGGGTCATAAAAATAAATGCGCAGCATATAACTTAATATAACAAATTAATCAAACAAATTAATATAACAAATTAAATCAGGGAATACTGTAAACGATTTAGGTGTAGTGGTTTCTAGTGATCTTAAAATGGGGTATCAATGTAGAAAAGCAAGTAATAAGGCAAATAGAATGTTGGGTTATATTAAAAAACATGTTTCGTTTAAATCAAAAGACGTTATTTTGCCATTGTACAGAGGACTGGTTAGGCCAGATCTAGAGTATGCTGTACAATTTTGTTCACCTTTTTTTAAAAAAAGATATTGACATGTTAGAAAAAGTTCAACGCAGGGCTACAAAAATTATTAAAGGAACCTCAGTTATGGCTTATGAAAACAGATTAAAGAAATTTAACATGTATATGCTAAAAAAAGAAGAAAACGGTGAGATTTGATTCAGTTGTTCAAATTTATAAAGTTAAATGAAACAGAAGGCTTACAATTTTCTCATAGTAATAGGACTCGGGGAAATGGATTGAAGTTATTTAAATCACAATTTAAAAGGGAGTGTAGGAAACATTGTTTTTTCAGTAGAGTTGTAGAAGATTGGAGCACTTTGCCATCGTACATTGTTAATTCTAAGGATGTTAAATCGTTTAAGGAAGGTTTGGATCGTCATTGGGGGATTGTGAAGAGAGCAGCCAGTTGAAGTCTGATAATATTTCTCTCTTAGCTTTTGTTCAAATAGTTTTATATGTAAATTGATACTGCTTTTTGTTTCATGCAAATGGGCGTTCAAGATAAAAGTAGGGACAAGAAGAAGAGGAAGAGGAGTCAAGCAGGAATTGCTCATCTATTCACCAACCTTGTTGGGCCTAGCGCCTGTTGTTGGTGTACTTTTTGTATTGTATTGTATTGTATTGTATATTATCCGGCATGGCGGCATGTCAGACCTCTTGACCACACTTCAGACTTCAACTTACCACAACTCATCAGACTGCTCAGATATCACTCCAGATAGTATATTGAACTTAATGGTTTCCATATATAATGTTTTCTCTTTTGCGAATGGCAACAACAAAATGTATACACATTTCTTCTTGGGGAGGGATGTTTACGATCGTACTTCGTTAATTAACGCTACTTTTTAAAAATTGCAGAGTATAAATAACCATCAGTGAAATCGGGATTTCAACAGTCATCATGCTTTCAAGTTTCTTAGTCGCGTATGCTGCGTCATAAAATACATGATGAGATATCTTTAGATAAACGTCAACAGTTTCACGTGACCAATGGGTTCCAGAATCAGGTATTTCCCTGTCTAGAAATTTATTCCAAGGAATAAAACAACACGATTTTAACATTACTTACTTTTTATTCAAATAAAGACATTAATTTTCGCATTGGTTACGCATTTTCGCACGTTATATCGTTTGATTGAGTGCTATGTGCTCGGATATTCTTATACATTTAAAAAGCATAGGTATTTAACTATGGTAAATTATTTTGCTGTGTTTCCCAAATTGCCGAGTAACACTTTAATTATTTTATCGATACTTTAAATTTTAAATTTTTTGTATTGTCAAAAAACGAAATTTCATCCATTATAATTCCTTATCACTCAGCGAGGCCAGCTTGTATATCCAAGTGGCATTAGCAACAACAATATTTTATTTTCCCTTTATAGCAACGCTTGACAACACAACTATTATTAATAGTCTTGCATTTATAGAAAATGTATCATACTTAGTAATGCTATTTTGTTGATGCCAATTAAAACTGTTCATTAATTTTTCCCTTTTTTTCTTATTGGGGATCCACTGGCCTCGCTGCTTTGCAAACGGTAACACATCACCAGTTATATGGAGCCTTGCTTTCCAGTATCTTATGTTCTTGAAGGAGAGACGATGCATACAGATACAAACATATGTTCTTAAACCCAAAAAGTGGGGACACTTGTGACAAAATTTATAAAAGTGGGAGGGGTTGAGTGTATTTATTTTTCATGTCAAAATGAAAAAGTGGTGGTGCGTGGTGTACAATTTCCCAGCATCCCAATCAACTATGCCAATACCTTTTTTTTTTTGCCAATCCTGATCCATAGACTCAGATTGAAACTTACCAGTAAAAGTAGGGGAAAACAATGCAATTTTACTTCTTATTAACTGCATTTTTTCTCATCAGCTGTGAAACTATCAATGAATAGAAGCATTTTTTTAAACTTAAAGTTATAAGTTTAGAAGTATACATATTTTATGATAAATAACTAATTTATTTGTAAGGGTTTTTTATTGATTTTAATTAAAAAAAAAACATTAAAATTGGCAGAAGTATCATAACGTACGTGACTTAGTTTGTTATTTCAGCCTTTTTACATTGTTTTTTGTTTCATGCAAAATATGCAGTTGAAATTCAAGAATGGTCCCCCCGCCCTAAAAAAGAGAAAAAATAAATACAAATTTTAATTTTAATATGTTGTTTTATAATAGAAAGCAGATACAAATGGTATTAAGGAACATGCTTAAGGACCACTTTTACTGGTAGTCACCAAATATGTTTGTACATTTATTTGATTGTACGAACAAGTTGTTTAAAACAGACTTGGAGAAAACTTATCTTGGACCATTCAGCCCATTTCTGACAACTATTTTTACTATTTAAAGACACCCATGTTTCAGATATTTGTGTTACTTCAATTTTGCAAATGGGAACTCATATTCACTGGGTGCCAAGGCTACGTACTGGTTGTTTTAGACTTCTCTAAATTGAAAAGTTGGTGCAAAACTGCTAGCGGGAAGTCCAAGGAACTTGCTCAATCGGCAGAAACGTGTTTCATTCAAGTCGGTGTTAAACAGACAGGTTCTCTGCAATCAGAAAAAGATCTAAATAGGTTTGGTGATTATGTGAAAAAATTCTCAAGAAGTAGTATATATTTCTTAATTGTTTTTTGTATTTTCTGTCTACTGTTAATATTTTTAAATTCTCTCAGAACCTTTTTTTTTTTTGGATCCATCCTCATACTTCCATGCTTTAACAAAAGGTTGATTTGTTAAAAAAAAAGGGTTGATTTGTTGCTCATAAATTTGTTAGCCTTATACTAACTTTTTCTTTTCTTTTCTTTTTAATTCAATTAATTATTAATTATTGTTCAATATTACTATTATTATTGTTGTTATCATTATTTGTTTATTTACAGAGAGAATCCTGACCATGTGTTTGAATGTTTTTGTGAAGTAGTTATTCCAAATGAAAATGAAAAACGTTAGTTATTTCAAATTATAAATTATTTCGACTCTCATGCTATTTCCTTTGCCTAAACCTTGTACTTTTTGTTTTATTTTATAGGTGCTTGGATAATTCAAAAATATCCTGAGGATTTCAATGATCAGGTATATTTATTTCATAACATTATTTTTGAATGGTTAATCTATATAAATAAAACAGGTTGTAGGTCAGCTTGTGTGTGTCTGTTAATCGATTGCCTCTTGGCAAGATAAAAAGGTCCAGAAGTATCAGATTTTGGTTACAGGTGCCTTGGGGGTCAGGTCCTCATGCACTTTGAAGCGTTTTTCCCAAAATTCAAATTTGTTCTTTTTTAAATTCCAATTTTAAGAAAAATTTATAATTTTAAGAATATCTTATCGAAGAAACATCTTACCTTTTTGATTTTTGCAGCATATTAATGCCCATAAAAATACACAAAATAATCTATTTGAAAATTTGCAGAACAATTAGAACACGCATAGTATTTGTTTTAAGCAGTTTTCAAATTCGAAAACGAGGCGTGCCTGCAAATTTTTCTACTCAAATTGCATATTTTTGCCGAAAAAAGGTGCTTTCGTCACCAAAAGGAAACATTCTATTAAATTTAAATTATGAACAAAATCTTTTTGGATTCCGAGAGCCCTGTACAAACTGACTTGGTCATAAATGTTCAAATAAAATGTGCTGTAGGTATGATCTATTTTGGTGTTTTATGGAAGGCTTTAGTAAAAGATTTTTATAACAGCATTCATTTTTGACTTAATTTAAAATCCTGCCAAATTTTCAAATCCAATCTAAATTGAATGTTTTCTTTTATGAAGAAGAATTCTGCATTGGAAGTTGCGCTGAACGTTACAAATATTTTATCAAATAATAAATAATTCATTAATGTTATTCTATAAAAAAAATTTTGGTGCTTTTCTGCTTTATTTTAGCAGTTTATCTGGCGTTTTAGATTCATATCAGAATTTACTTTTGTTAATTTATTTTGCAACTCATATTTAATTTCTGCATTAGAAAGGCCAATTTAAAAACTATTTTCTAATGGAGGTTTTTTAGGATTAATGTCTAGTTTCCAATAGAGACTTTATGTAACTAATATCCTTATTCAAATAGAAGTTTTGTGTAACTAATGTCCTTATTCGAATATGTATTTTATGTGACTGATATCCTTATTCGAATAGGGAGTTTTAGGGATTCGAGCCTTTAATATTTTGCACATTTTTAGACAATGTCAACACTTTTTTTTAAAAAAAAATTCAAGAGCTTTTTGTCCTTATTTAAAAGCTGTTGTTGGAACTCTTAAGGAATTTTTAAAGGGACTGTCTTTATGGGGACTATTACTGACTTTTTATTTTGATGCAGATTTTTAGGGAATCATTTTTCCTCACACGAATATTTTTAGGGGCTCTGTCCTGAACCTAATAGAGATAATTTTTCTTATTTAAGTGTGAATTTTTAAGGACATTTCCTATATTCCAATGGTAATTTTTCAATAAGTTCATCCCTATTTATTTTCAAATCTAACTCTAAAAGAATATTGAGATCAGGGTTCAAAATTTACGGTCATTAGTCATATTTTGAAACTTTAATTTTCAGTTTCACATTTTCAATTTTGCATCAAGTCGTTATTTTTGACGTCTAAAATCCCGTTGGAGATGTGTCATATCACTTTACTTTTCTCCTCCGCAGGGGGTGAGTCAGTATTCATTACAGTCCACACAACAGCAGGCACATCAGCTAGTTTGAAACAAACTTGCATAAATAGCATTGTATGACTGCATTTTTTCTCTTTGTAGTATTAATGGCTAATCTTAATAATATAAATTCCTGCAATCAAATTACGACATGTACCATGTTTCCTCTATAAGATATATATATTTAAATAAAAACAGTAATGTGCTAGAGCTAACATGTTTAAAATGTCTTATCAGTTCATTGAATTCATTTGTGCTTAGCATTTTAAAATGTAAATCCATTTCATTTTCCAAATAGTATGATTTAGTTGTGTACAATGCAAAATATTGACACTTGTGACACGCAATGGTTCTTTCAGACCTTTTGCTCCAGAAAGGCATTTTGAAGTCTGGAACATTTGAGTAAAAAAAAGTTCTTTCTTCAGTGCTAAAAATTATTTCATATTAATATTCCTCTAAAAATAGGGAGACAGTTAAAAATTTTGACTTCTGATAGTACAGGCCTCTAGTTTACATTTTTGAAATTGGAGGGTTCTAAAATATTAATTTTTGCTATTTGACGGTGTTAGATGAAGGAGGCAAAGAGTTCAAGATCTCCTCTTGGACATTTTTTGAAAATAAAGTCTGAAAAGCTCAATTTTCAATGTTTAAAGCTGTTAGAATATTCTCCCTTTCACTGAAAATTTGAATCTCAGTATTTAGATTAGCATATTGTTTCTATCTAAACAATAGTTTAGTTTTAAAGACTGAAAAATAGTAAAAAGGCTTGCAAGGTGTTTTGTAATAACAAATTCATGACTAATCTGAATTAAGATTCCCCCCCCCCCCCTCATGTTATAAACTCCAACTTTGAAAATATAAATATTTTAAGTAAATTTTTTCTTATTGAAGTCATTGCATCAAGATTTTTGCTATTACAATTTAGGTTTTTTTCATGGAGGTTAAAGGGGAGGAGCGAAATCTTCGCTATCTTGAGTTGGCATCATTTCGTTCAACCTTCCTAGAGGGCGCTCGTTCCAAATGCTCCCATCTGTGGAGCCAAATCAATGTTAATGATACTAAAAACGGTCACTCTTTTAGGAGATGCTGTTTAAAGCAAAAAAATTTTCCAGATTTGAAATTGGTGTTAAACATCGACAAACATTATGAACTAAGTATGGTTTTTATCCCAATAAAATCGATGCATTACTTTTGTAGAAAATGCTCAATTTATTTGCTGTTTACAAACTCGCCGAATGACAGATGACAGATGACAGTTGACAGAAGTTGCCACGCAATTTACGCTCTGCAAAGTTTCGCATACTAGGATTAGGATATTTTCTATTTTGCTCGGTTATTAATAGATTAAGCTTGCAGTTTTTATTGAAAATTAAGATACTTATATTTTAATTATTAATTAATTATTTTTTGGAAACCATCATTAAAATTGAATTAATTTTTCGCTTTAAATTACTTTTAACAGGTAATAAAATATGCTTATAATTTTATTTACTTGATTACCAATTATTTTTTAAATATTAGTTATCAAGTATTAATTAATTTTTATTTATGCTATCCAATTTGCGAAGTTTCGTGTACTAGGAATGAGAAATGTTCTGTTTCTCTTTTTTTAAAATAATTAACAGATCAAGCTTAATGTTTTTATTAAAAAGCAGGATATTTATTATTTTCTTTAAACCATCATTAAAATTAAAATATTTTTACGCGATTTGCAAAGTTTTGTGTGCTAGAAACAAGAAATGAGGCGGTGAGAAGCAAAGGGATGTAAATGACTAAAGTATCATTTTGAGTAAAACTCGTTTAAAGTTTAATTCCTATACTAAATTCTAGAGGTTCTTCATGTGAATATTTTTTTTATTTTCGAGTCCTATATGTATCTGTTAATTTAAGTATGAAATTTGAAGTGTTTCTGATGATTAGATTTAGCGTAAGATTTTTTTAAAAAATAGCTTCCAACTAGTTAACTTACACCCCTTGCCACTAAATGAAAAACGTGTCTTGTTCATTTTGCTAATTTATACAGTAATAAAGATAGTTTGTTAGTGATATAAACTAACTTAAAAACTGCATAATATAAATTTCGAATAATTATAATTATCAACAAACTAAAAATTATTGCCATTAGACAAATTGCCAATTGCCGAAAACAAAACATGACAAAAACAAAATCTGCAGACGCTTTAACCCTTGTTTTTACAATTATTATTCAACAATTCGGAATTCTTTTCCTATTTTTTTCTTCTTCTCCGATTTAAGTTTCGTAAATAGATCGTCTGCATCGCGTATTTAAACTGACTAAAAAATCAAATAATTTTATTTTTAGGCAAACGGATGTCAGTGCACTTGCATCCCTTTGCCACCAAACGGAATGCAGCTTTTATTTAGTCATTTTTTTAAACCGCACTTTTTTGCAGTATCTGTCAAAGCCACCACTAAAATCTCTTTCCCACAAAACAGAAGGGTGTTTAATTTATCATTTGTACTAGCTATCTCAAAATTTTAATTTTTGTCACTTACACCCCTTTGCTTCTAAAGGCCTGAAATGTTCAATTCCTTTTTCAGGTAATTAATAGATTAAGCTTGCTGTTTTTATTGAAAATTAAGATAATTACACATTTCTTTTTTAATTAATTTTTTGAAAACCACCATTAAAATTTAAATATATTTTTCTTAAGAAGTAAAAAAAAAAAAAAAAAAAAATTAATGCAATGACAATTTGCTGCCTTTTATGCCTCTTGACATGCAAAAGTATGTTCCCGTTAACTTGCTCTTCTCTTAATTATTCTCCTCTCTTTAGCTACAACCTAACATCCTTAAGGGAAGGATAAAAATTTTTTCTAATTAGCTTATGATACATAATTTTTACTAGCACATTGAAAATATGTTCTTGTTTCAGTGTTAAAAGTTCGTCAAAAAAAAAATTAGGTACTGTCTTGGAACTGACATTTTGTCGTGTCAATTTCATCAAAATAGTCATTTTTAAAATATTATTTTGGTGAAATTGAGGCAACCACAATATATACAGCACTTCTAAGAGAGTACCTCATTGTTTTTATTGGACAAACTTTTTTTACTTATACAAAATTAAAATAATATTCAAATATTCAATACTTTTCTCAATGCTAGTCATTTTAAATAACATGAGCAATCAAATTCAATTTCAAACTATTTTTTAAAATCAAGTTCTAAGATAACAGTTTTATAAATGTTCATATAAACCAATATGAAGAATGGAATGAGATAGCGATTCACTCATGTAAACTAGTTTTAATTCACGTTTATTCCATTTTATTAATTTTAAAAATCTATAAATGTCAGTCTATAAAGCAAAATATATCAAGTTTTAAAATACTATTGTTTCTTATTGCTCTTCTACGGTCTTATGTACCAATTATGTTTTTTCATTTTTTTTTTTCGTAGAAAAATCGAATTTCGCAGAATGCAAAACGCGTGGCATAAATAAATAAATGAAATTAATTAATTAATACTTGATAACTAATATTTATATATGTAAAAAAAATTGGAAATCAAGTAAATAAAATTATAAGCATCTTTTGCTACCTGTTAAAAATGATTTAAAGCGAAAAATTATTTCATTTTTAATGATGGTTTAAAAAAATAATAATTAATAAAAAAAATAAGTATCTTAATTTTTAATGGAAACTGCAAGCTTAATCTGTTATCTAGCGAAATAGAAAAACTCCCATTCCTTACACGAATCTTCGCAAAAGCGAATCGCGTGGCAACTGTCATCTGTCAAACTCGGCGAGTTTATAACGGCAAATAAATTGAGCATTTGCTATAAAAGTAATCTACCAATTTTATTGAGACAAAAACCATATCTAGTTCATACTGTTTCTCGATGATTAACACTGATTTCGTCGGAAAAAATTCTTTGCTTTAAACAGTAGCTGCTAAAAGAATGACCGTTTTCAGTATCATTAACATGGATCTGGCTCCCAGACCCGGGAGCATAGAGAGCGAGCGCCCTCTAGGAAACATGAGTAAAACCGGTCCATTTTTCAACTCGCAATCTCGTAGAAGATTCATCTCCTTCTTTCTACTCCCTGGTTTTTTTACATCTCAATAAAAAATAATTTACAATATGAAATATTCTTAATTTTGTTATTGTTAATGTGATTTTTATTTTCTTGTCACTAAATGATTTGAATTTTCAGGAAATCTTGAAGTCTGTACCTGAATTTTCTTGTCCTTGTGAGTTCACTAAGTGAGTGATTCATGTTCTTATTTTTTTTACGTAATCATTATTAATATTTATACATTTTCTTCTATGTTGAAGATGTTGTTTCATATGACTTTTTTAATTCTAACGCTTTTAAATCAAATATATTTTGATTCCATTGCAAAATATTATTTGAATTTTATATTATTCTCTTTTATTTTCTGATAAACAATTATTTCATATTCTTAAGTAATGATATTAAAAGATTTGAAAGTATAGTATCATTTATTTAAATTGATATTTGTTCAACTTATTCTAAAATCATAAACTGTTGAATTCTTCAAATAATTTTAAAGCTGCTGAAATTATTAATCAAATGTAATATCAGAGAAAGAAAATTGCATTTTTTTCAACTTAATCAGGAATTCTATAGATTTTCATGAACATATAAAATTTACCTCTTTCTCTAATCAAAGCAGAGTTCATGTTCACGTAGTTTTTTAATCAAGCATAACTTAACCTGTAAATGTTGCTGACCATGCTATGTTGTCATTGAAGAAAATGTTTCCGAACTCCAGTATTGCAAAAAACCTTTACTTGGGTACAAACCAAGTACTCTGCAATTATTAACGAATTCACTGTTAGTGAGCTTCAAAAAATTAAATTGGACTTGCAAAATCTGTCATTTTTAGTTGCGATCGATTGGATGACTTTTCTTGACAAAGTCTTCTGGTTAATTTTAATATTGGTAAATTAAAATCTTTTGTTTTCTTGTCATAATTTTTTTTACTTGAAGAGGTTGGTAAGTATGTATCGTAATTACTGGTGCAAACTTTGAATGGAGGAAAAAATTCTTATAAGAGATCAAATATAATTTCGACTTTGCCATTTGAAGTGATGATCTAGAATATTCTAACACCAGCTCCTTTTCATGGAAATCACTTATCTTACACATCTTATTGATAGTGATGTAGTCCTAGAAGGAAAAAATAACGTGGGGGAGGGGGGAACACTTGATTTAAAATAAAAAAAAGTCTAGACTACTCCACTGTTTATTGATGTTTCTTTGCAGTCTGTCTTTATACAAGTCAAACTTTCAGCAGTTTTTGGCAGTGTGCTGATTTTTGAAACACTTTCTACATATGATCCAAACGCATGGTGGCTTCACTTGGTGGGTTTTATAGTCGATCAAATTGTGTTAAATGGCTAATTGTATTTCCATGAAGTGTAAGTTCATTGATATCTTCATTAACTTGGATACACATATATACTGACGGATCGAAAATGCTGGACGGCGTTGGAGTTTGAGTGTATTTGGAGCTCTTTGCGTTCTATTCCACCTTTTGTCCATTCTGGACTAATTTCGATGGAGAATTGGAGGCAATTAGAATAGCAGCAGAACAAATAAGTGCTGGAACAGTTCGGCTTAATAACATAGTTATTTTTTCAGACTCTCTATCAGCCATTCAGGCCACTGTAGCACATAATGTCCCAGAGTCAAAAGTTATTAACTCCTGTAGAAGTAATATTGATCTTCTGGCCTCTAGGGGGAAGACTAGTTCTGCAGCAGATTCCCTTCCATGTAAGAATAAAGTAAAACTCCGCAAATCCAAACTAATTGTGGCTGTAGCTTGTTCGGATTTAAATTTGTTCGGATTAGCCGAAAACTATTCATAACACAATAAACAAACCCTCGTTAGGGTATAGTACTTAACATTAAGCGAAGCAGGTTGGTTTGGCTCGCCACGAGCGATGTTAGTGACCTTGACTGGTAGCAGGTGGCGGACCTTGACTGGTGAGCACTGAGCTACTTCATCTTGTTCACCAAGTACCAGGTTGTGAGGATGCTGGAGAAGGTTCTTTAGAGGAGTGGGCAAGAGTTGATGTCGATGAAGAATGTAGTGAAGATGAAATAGTGAGTCTGGTCCTGTCAAGATGACGACAATGTTGCTAGTGACACTGAGGAAGAAGAAACTCCAACAGTCAATGTGACTTATACTGATGCTGCCTCTGCTCTTTACACCGCATTGCGCTTCATAGAAACACGCAGCAGCCACGCCAAACCATGTCATGTTTATGCGGCGCTGGCATGCAGTTGCCTCCACTGGAAGGTTTTCGTCACTTCGCCAATTTAAATTAACCGACTTCAAGTAAAATTTATATTTTGTGAGTTTGTATTGTTCTAGTAATTGTTTTATAAATTTAATAAGTAATAGTTTTTAATTGTTTTGTTGTGACAAAATAAATAAGTTTCTCTTTTTTTGCGTGTGTTTTTCAAATTAAAATTTGTTTTAAAAAAGCTCGTTCGGATTTCCCAGGATTTCGTATTTGCGGGGTTTTACTGTAGATGGTAACGGAATGGGCTGATACTTTAGCTATAAAGGGAACTAAAATTTTACAGCGAGGTAAAGATAAAGTGTCGTTCTCATCAATTAAAAGAATCATAAAAAATGCGGTGAAACAGAACTATTTTATCAGCTTATCAAAAGTAATCAAAAATAAGAAATGGAAAGACTCAATCAGTAAAGTCCCTAACTTCCCAAGATCCATTGCGACAGCGGCCTTTCGTCTGGAGACTGGACATGACTGCTTAGCTAAACATTTATACACCATTGGTAAATACAGCAGTCCTATGTGTACTTTGCACAATCAGAACTTTGAGATGAATAAAGATCATTTGCTGAGCTGTCTGTCATTGAACGAAGAAAACTTAACTTACTTCGTCGATATTGGCAAGCTAGGGAACTGATGCAATTGACTTCTCGCGACTGATTTTTCTTCATGATTATGCAGTTCATTTTTTAAATTTTTGTTGCATTTATTATATTGTTCAGCTGTTCTATTTATGTCTTGTTTTAGCTCCAATCTCATGCATCTTTGGTGCATGGGAGTCGATGACGTACAATCAAGTACTCTTGCAATGAAAAAACGTCTTAGCAGCAACTCCATTAACTTCTTCATGTTTAGTGATCTATTTTTTGTGCCTTTCAGTTCCTCAATTAGAGTTGTAAAATTAATTTTATAAAGTAAATTTTTGTCAGAAATCGGGGGTCACGCCAAAGGAAATTCATGTCCATTTTCGGACCCTTCACAAAATTTCAATTAATCAAAACTGACTCTTCACAAAATTCAAATCAATCAAAACGGACCCTTCACAAAATTCCAAGCTTCCAAATCGCAGTTTTCTCGCCGTTATTTTTTAAAAAAGTGACAAATAATAATAAAAATTTTCCTCACAATATCTTTAAGTTTTCAGTTTTCACAAAATTATTTGATTTTTCACAAAAATTGCTTTAAAATTCACAAGAAATAGACCCTGTTAAAAAATGCTGGATCGACCCCTAAAAGTAAAATTATCAGAAACTATTATTAGGTAGCAAAAATAAATGTTGTATATTCTTTCTTAAAAAAATAATTTTTGTGCTTTCAACAGTCTCAACGTATACTGTTTAGCATAAACTTTAAAATCATAGAATATTTAATCATATTTAATCAAAAATAATTCAGCCAAATGTAGTATCAAAGAAACTAAGCACAAATAGCTTTTTTTTCTTTGTACAAATTGTTTAGATTTTCAACCTTATGAAGATAACTAATAATGGTATATATACCATTATTACGGTTAATATATTGAAACACTAAATGAGTTTTTGCTGTCTAAAGCAGTAGCATTAATGTAAAAACTGAGTTGTTTTTAAACTGTTGAATAATTATTGAATTGATGAAAATTTCTGATTCAAAAAGTACTGCATAGTTGCAATTATGCTTTCTGAAAATGTCTTTCTTTTTAGTTCAACTATTCAACACTTTTCATTTGTTTTGACCAATTTGGACAGTAAATGGACCTTTGGGTATTGTCGACATACTCCAAATGCCCCTACATTATTGGTTTTAATAAGGTAATTAAAAGTTAAATGTTCTTTCTGTGTTTTTTTAATATATTTATTGTATAAATATTTTTACAGAAAAAATATTTTAAGTAATGTCTTTTTAGTTACCTGCCATGGCATGAAACATTTTATAAAATCTTGAATCATATATCAGACCTTACAAATGACAAAGAAGTAAGTTTCTTTAATGCCATTCTATTATGCTGTTCTTATAAGTATTTTGTGTGAATCCGTTATTTACTTTTTATTTGACTGTTTTACATTGTTTAATCATAGCTGTTTGCCAAGTGTACATTGGGGTGATATGCCAGATTTTAAGTAGAGATGTAAGGAAGCTTTGGATAAATAATGAGCTGCAATTATAACAATTTGTGTTGTAAATATTCTTTTTGCAGTTATTATTATGGGGTAATAGTTTATCAGTACAGCTTCTTTTATATAATCTAACTTCTGGGCCATGTGCCTGTGCATTCTACTGAAGGATTTTATTATCAAGGAAGTTATTTCAATTAAATCTTTAAAAAAAAAGAAAAGTTGTGTAGAGAAATTTGGGCTAAAGTAAAATTATTATGCTTCAAAGAAATTTTTGTCCTGTAAAGTTTCTTCTCCCCCCAGTTATTATTATTCATTAATACATACAGCCTATTTAACTATTTTTATTTTCATTTTTTCAGTCAGGCTTATTACCAAAATTTCTGGAATCGCTGCATAATTCTTGTGTTCCTGATCCTGGACTCAATTTGCATGTGTCATATGGTCAAAAAGTATGTCTTCTATTTAGAAAACAGAATTATTGTAGTAAATTTGAAAAACAAATTCTTCTTCAATTATGTTTAATCTATATTTCTATTTCTAGGAATTCATCGTTTATTGTCCAAATCATTTAAAACTACCCAGTATACCTGAAAATGTAAGTAAAATAATTTGTTTTTCATTAGATTCACAAAAAAAAGAAAAAAAAAAAAGTCTTGTTATTTAAGTTTAAAAATTCGTGTTTCATTTGAAAATAGCTACATATTTTTAATTTTAATATTGCTAATGTGGCAATGTGGCTTTTAAATGCTGTGCAACAGATAATTATTGACTGTTTCATGCTTTTTTTTTTTTTTTTTTTTGAGAATTAGAAATAATAGAACAATATTTAGAATGAGACTAAGTATTTTATCATAGATATAAAGTGAATAAAAAGTCAGATAATGCAATAATGCTCTCCTATATTTTCAGTATTTTTTCCTTATAGTTCTGCCCAGTAGAAGCTTAAGCTAAGAAAGTGCAATTAATCTTATCGCTCATTCAGTTAAAAAAGTAGCAGAAATGTGCTGTAATACAGTGGTATTGTTGCTTTGATCTCAATGTGGAATTCCTGGCACCAGTGTTTCTATAATGCAAGAAATGTGAAAGCTCTCAGTTTTCTGTAAGAGCTTTCTAGTCCACCTTTTTCTTTTGCAGCATTGAGTAACACACATCACTTTCATTTCAATGTTGTCCTTTCAAATAATTGCCAGAAACTAACTTTTTATTGAATGAAATTTTAAATCATATTTATAAGAGAAAAAAAGTGGAAAATACAAGGTAAGATTTTCCCCTTTCTTTCCTTGGTATAGCTAAGACTGGTCAGCCTATTTCAAGTGTGGTTTGAGTTTAAATTAACGAAAAGTAACTTGTTGAAGATAAACAAAACATAAATAAATTAGTTAACTCTTCAACAGAATATTTCCAAAGTGTTATGTACTTTTCTCAGAATTGCACTTATTTTATATTTAATTGATTTAAAATATTTCTTTTAAAAGGAGCTCTCAACTTTTGATGCTTAAACAACTTTTGTTGTGTTCAGGTTTTGTGCGTTTTGTTATGCATCAACATTAATGTAAATTCTGTTCAAAGATGAGGTAATGTCAAGAATAAAAAGAAGAAAATGTAAAATATTAAACAGGGTTGTTGTGATTTAAATCAAGTGATTAAAAAAAAAAAAAAAATCAGTGATTTAAATCTGTTTTTGATTTTTTTTTTTTTTTTTTGAAAAAATACTGATTTTTATGATTTTTTAAAGAAGAATATACTGATTTTTATGATTAAAAAAAAACTACATCAGCTTCTTCCAAATTATTAAAATATAGATATTTTTTTATTATAAATTTCAATATATTCTGGGTTCAAGTAATTCATAAGAGTTTTAACTCACTATTTGGCAACCTTAATGCCTCTGGTCTTCATTAGTACTTATGGTATCTTAGCAACAAATACATAAGTCTCAAGCAGTGGTATTTTGCTCTAAGACAGTGTTTCCCAACCTTTTTTCCCTTGCGGACTCCTTCTAAGACCCGAAAGATAATGGCGAGCCCCCTTCTGTAGTCGATAGTGATGGGCGACAAAACTATAAAATTTGCTAGCACGTTTATTTTCCATGTTGTACAATACTTCATAACATGAAATGAAAACAGAACTGTTGTAAAACATCCAAGTTCAAATAAAACTAAAATACAGCTACAATTATTTTTTATTTTTATCTTTTCATTATTTGTTCTTTTTGAGTAATTATTAAAGCAGTAAACATTCATATTCCTTAAAAATTTTAAAAATTCTTTTCCTGATAGGTTTCACTTTCCGGTTGAAATATAGAAAATTCAATAAAGTTTAGGAAATTATAAGAAAATTTAAAATTTACATATTTTCAAATTTCTAATTGCGATAATGCAGAAAAGTTGGAATAAAGTGTGATAAATGTGAGTCCAAATTTAAAATTAATGAACAAATATCTTCCAGTTCCATTTTAGGGTCTGTATGTTGAGGAATCAGCCTAAAATTGCACAATTTTGCATTTTATGTAGTAAATATTTGTATTTCTGACTCTTTCTTCACGCTTGTCAGGTTTAAAGTGGAAAATGGTAGAAGAAACGTGCATTCTAAAATTTAAAATAAATAAATACCTTTGGTACTGAATTGTGATCCATATTTTAGAAATCAGGCAAAAGTACAAATAATTATTTCAAGTTTTGTATGTATGCTTCTTATCTCAGTCCACTACTTTTCTGCATTATCTGGAAAACACAATTTATTTTTTTAAATTTCATTTTTGCACTCCTTCTTAATGCGTATGTAAATTTATTATTTCGTTTTTTCTTTTACGTTAGCGATAAAAAATTCCGCCATTGCAATATTATTTTCGTGAAGCCCCTTTCTGAACCCCCTTCTCCTAAGGTGTCAGTTAATCCATTTCCAAATGTGTGTATATATGATAAGTCAGTCAGATTGTTTTTCCAATAAAATGTCAAACAAAGTTTCTTGCTACAATTCCTTGAAAAATGAAATATTTTTTTCATATTTTGGGTATTGTTATTTTGTGTAATTATAAAATTTGGAGAAAGTTTACTGAAAAACATTCAAATGAATTAAAATGTATAATTTATTTTCTCACTTTTTATTTGTGTTATATATGATAATTATGGTAAATATTTTTATTTCTAGAGAAATCTAACTGAATATTTTAATGCTATTGATGCTCACAATATGATGATTATATTTGCAAGGTTTGTATTGTGCTTTTAAGTACATTGTAATTCCTTTTATTTAATACCATTTCTCTGAAAATATTTTTTTTCGTTCTTAACCTGTTGCAAACTCTGCTTGAAATTACTCAAGAATACTAAGGTTTTTGTAGATGAAATTTATTTACTAATGTTTTTATATAGTATATTTGTTTTTAGTTAAAAATATACTGTCATTAAGATTTCCTATTTGCTTGTCATATTTGGAAAAATAATTTGGGTAGAAGGGTATGATGTACAGAAATGTATTTTCATATTTGTATGCTATCCATGATCGATTATATTATCTCCAATATGAAATTACGTATTTTCATAGAAATAGAATTTTCTCCCTTAAACATTTTTCTTGTAATTTACAGAACTAATGCAGTGAAATGCACAATATGTTTGCATTCTTAACAAAAATCAGAAATTTCTCTTCAAACTTTTAAACATTTATTGCTAAAGTACTAATAAATATTTCTTTATATTATCTTAATTTTAAACTTTAAGTAAATTATTACATTTGTGGATATGAATCGTCAAAAAAATATTGCTACTAGTTATCTTCTTCCAAATGCTGCTACTTAAAATAGAATTGATGCTTGATTAGGATTTGAAACATTTGTTAAATTTTAGAACAGTTTTGTAAATGTAATGAAGTAAAAGTAATCCGCTGTTTCTCCATTCCTAGAGAAAGTGATCTCCATACTTAACCCTTAAAGCGTTTGCGACGTAGAATTCTGTCACCCAGTGATGTACCTAAAAGCGCGTGCGACGTAGAATTCTGCCACCCAGTGAAATCTCTAAAAGCGCGTGCGACGTAGAATTCTGCCACCCAGTGAAGTCTCTAAAAGCGCGTGCGACGTAGAATTCTGCCATGAGATTTCTGGTCCAAAAGCGTTTGCGACGTAGTTTTTCGTAGTGCTTTCCCCTTCTTTTCAACTTCAATGGTGACAACTGCTGACACTGGGGGTGTTTCCCTTGTCACTCACAGAAGAGGACCGCGTGCTAACCTTCCAGAGTAGAAGGAGTATTCGGGTCACACATTATAGAATAAAAGTGTTTGTATTTATGTGATTTTTAATGGCCATGCTCATACTTGTACTATTTTTATTATTATTTTATACAGTGAAATCCAAATACTACAACGAACTGAAAGGGACCGGGAAAATACTTCGTTAAGTTATGGTTTAATTTGTTCACAATAACTAAATGAATAAAATGAAATAAAAGAACATTGATAAAAATAAAAAAAAAAACCACCGGTAGCTATTTATTTTGAATAAAGAATAAATTAGACTTGATTTTGTTGAGTTTTGATTCAATCAATCCATCCTAAATTTCGTCAAGCTATTTCAGGTTTTGTTGAAAACTTTTTGTATTTCTCAAAACAAAAGAACAACAAATATATTCAGAGTTTCAGCATTTGTGTGATTTTTAAGTGTTAAAAAATGAAGTTGGTGCTTTTGGTTTCTTAAGTAAACAAGGAAAGAATTTCTTCCATAAATGTTAGTGTAAAGCTTTTTTGAATTGCTCAAAAATTGACCTTATAAATTGAAAGCAAATAAACCTGGTTTTGTACATGTTCTTAGATATTATTATTAAGTTCTTTTTCTTACTGCTCAAAATAGGCAAATAATTCTTCTAATTAGAAAAACCATGAGGATGACGTATCGTTGTTGAGATAAACCATTGAACCACAAAATAATGTACTTCAAATTGGGTTATTCCTTCCAAAATTAGGAAAGAGACAGATAGACATATTGTTACACACATATTTCTCATCTCAAAACCTTAGTTTCAACTTTCTTATTTTTCAATCTTTAATTATTTAACGTATTTTTAACTTTCTTTTTCCCGTTGGAATATTTTTGTGACACAATGAACTATTTCATTGTTTTTCACTTCAGTCTTTCAATCAAAATTTATTATATGCATCAGGTTATAGAAAACCACAAATCCCCCCCCCCCCTCCCCCCCCCAATAAAGAGTAATTAAATAAATTGTTGCTAAAAACCGAAACATTCAGCATTAAAATTATTTGCAGACAACGTGCAGTGATTGATTCCTGTGGCACTTTGTAGCTACTGTGCTAAGTTGGAAAAAGCAAAAGCAATCCTCACATTGATGAAACTGTACAGAAAACTTACGAAAATTTTAAAATTCAAGGCAATTTGAAAATACATTTATAGTGGAGAGAATACGATGCATTTATTACTTCCTGTCAAGGTCTACATCGATTCTTTTACATGCACCAGACACTGGCGTAGATGGGGGGGGGGGGGTACTACAACGAACTGGAAGGGACCGCTGAGGCCCCCCTGAAATCGTGAAGATTGTCTAGAACTTCTCCAACTTTTTTTGGGAAACAATGAAATTAGTTCATCTCCCTGAAGATCCCATCCCTGAAATCCAGGTCTTGTTACGATAATGGCACCTGATGTTATTGAACAGTTTAATAAAAAAATCAAGGCAAAGTATGAAGCTTGCTGAATATTTCTAAAACTACATAACTGTTCATATGTAGAATACAGAGCATGCGATTTTCGGCTTCCCCCCCCCCCCCCTTCTAAGTTAAAAGGCTGAGTGCAAAGACATTTTCGAAACTGGAGCAAACCGGAGAGAAAAAAAAAATATATTTCGCTACTCTAGACTGCTCCGATTTTTTTTTTTACTTTAAAATTTTTGGTCATATTAAAAAATTGAAAAAAAGAAATAAATAGTGAGTTTATTAAAATTATTTGAAGCATGCAGCAGAGTAGGAGCAAGTGTTGAAGCATTGCAACTCAAAAACGTGACTGACTCACATTCCTGATAAAAAGGATTTATTAACGACAGATAGCAACAACAATTTTTTGGGAAAAAAACTAGTGTCATTTTTAAGCCCCCTAAAATCAGCCCGACTCCAATTCCACAGCCTAGGTAATTTAAATATTAATTGGCTAAAATTATGCGCTTCTCTAATGGATTTTATAAAAATTGTTTTTAGTTTGATAGATTATTTAATTTTTGTAACATCTTTTCATTATATCAATGAACAAAATTTAATAGGGGTAGCACTCCAGTGGTGAACATTTACAGTCTTATCAATCCAACCATTTCATGTAGAAAAATGAAGAGGTTCTTACTCATTTATTTATTTATTTATTTATTTTTACAATTTAATGCAACAACCAATAAACGTTTCAGCTTCAACGCATTAAGAATTCAAGAAATTAAATGAGACTTATTTAACTTCTTTCAAAATATTATTTTTACACATGAAATATCTTTCTCTTGTATTAGGCAAACAGAAGAATAAATGAAATCATGCTGTTTGCGCTAATACAGAAAAATTAATTTGAAATGAAGATGGTCAAGGTCAAACACATGTTGCTATGTACACTCGAAAGAGCTTTCTATCTGAAAAGGGGTGGAAATAAAAGAAAAATTCTTGGAAACCATTCACTGTAAACTTTGAAGAAGTTTGAATTGAAGAAAAAGCTCGCTGTCGAACACTTATCAGAACCTCCCATTAGTTCTTTCTCCCTTTCTTTACACCCTTGTGTGTTGCAGTTGTACAGTAACAGGCTTCAAGAAAATAAAATAAAGCAGGACTTTTGGATTAACACTTTCATAATAATGCGTATGCAGAAACAATGGAAATATGAAAATTTATTTTAAAAATTTTTATAAATATTTTTTTTTCAGTAGTGAGGGGGAAAAATCCTACTCCTTTATGTATTCAGGGCCCGATTAAGACGGTCGGGGGTCCAAGCCACAACATTATATTGGGGCCCCCTATGGTACGGAAAGTAAAAATACTGGGTATAATGTATAAAGTTAAATAAGCTTTGAGATATTCTGTTAGGGTTCAGACCCAATTGGCAAGGGGGGGGGGGGAGCACCTACTGACACGACATACTACTATTCTGCATTCCATATTGTTTTTATTCAATATTATTTTTGCGTTACTCATTAAATAAGCAAACTTTTTGAATACACATATTGCATTTTCAAATTTTACTGTTTATAATATGAAATAAATAAAAAACGTCAAGATGCCTCAGCAAGTAAAGAATACTATTTAGCATGATAGTCAATGAAGATATTGATCTGATTTTGCATAGTTTACCTTGTTTATGCAAATAGTCTTAGCTCACCATTTAAATAAGTTAAAATCTTTTTATTTTGTAAAAAAATTATCCTATAACAGATATTTTCAGAAATCTTTCTTACAATTTGGGGGCCCCTAAAATTTGGGGGCCCAAGGCCGCTGCCTAGTTGGCCTGTGCGGTAATCAGGCACTGAATGTATTACAAAGCCTAGTTCAATTCCAGATGAAGCTACTATTACAAAAAATTTTAAAATTTAAGGTGTATCGGATATAGTGCTTTAAATGTTTTGTGCCCAACAAAGGGAATTTAAAAAATAAAAAATCAAGATATTTCAACAGTTTCTTCTAACAATCAATTATTGACTTAACTTTCCATAGCTTACGTTCCATCACTGACTGACGTCAGTCATCCAATTATTTTCTATTGATATAAAGACCTAGAACAACCGTTAAACAGAAATCAATATACATATATACTATATATATAGACTTCTTCAAGAGACAACTTTAACTGGAACATGTACTCTATTGATGTGTGCATATAAAATTAGATATTTGTGTGCATGCAACGTCATTTTTTCATTTCATAATAAATGTAAAGTAAATGCCTTTTTTTTTACATCTTTGACGATATTTTCATTCATTTCAACCCATGTTTCACTTTAGATTTGGACAGAGTCCGTGTTATCCGAGTTTTCGATTATCCGAGTTACCCTCGGTCCACATTACCTCGGGTAATCGAGGCTCTACTGTACATGTATTTCTTCAAAATCTTTTTAATTTATTTTGTGTGGGATCCCTTAATGCCCCCCAAAGGTGTCCTGCAGGTTGTGGATATCTCGCCCCCCCCTCCTCTTAGTAGTGACGCTACTGTGTATATGTGCGTGTGTGCGCGTAGACCATGGTTACGGCAGATTTCTTCCACCCCCCCCCACACCTACACAAACACACACACACACACACACACACACACACACACACACAGACATATATATATATATATATCACTTTGATGATGACGTATTATATTTCCGTTTTATATCATGTGGAACAGTGGCGCACACATGAATTTTTCAAGGGGGCGGGGGTCAAAAAGTCCACTATTATTGTTTCAATTTAAGTCATTTTACGTACTATACATAGGATTGTTATCAATCGAAACAAAATCAAGGGTGCTAGGGGGTCAGACCTCCAGGCAGTGTGTGCAACACTTCTGCAGACTTATAGTTAGTTCTCAGAGCAAAACAATTGATATTATTAAGCTATCCGTTCGAATCACTTTTTTAGCAAAATTATGTTTAGAAACATCTTTTTTTTTTTTTTTCAGTTTGAGGGGGAAAAAAAATAATTGACTAGAAGTTTTAAAAATACTCCCACAAAATTTCCTTAAAATATGCAATTATTTGTTTAATATTTAGTGAAAAATTCAAAAATTTAAAGAATACTATAAAATATTTTTTTAGCTTATCAGAAGAAAACTAAAATGAAAAAACTTTACTAACTCTCATATAGTGCATTTATCAAAAATGTTGAGGATATTTCTTTTTTTAATAGGTTTTCGTATTTATTTTATTTTGTAAAGATGGTTCTTTACTTAGCATTTTACATGGCTCATTATATCATAATAGTAATCATTTGCTTTCGAGCAGCATACTGCACATTTTCTGGACGTACTCTTTTTCCGTGCAGTATTCACTGTTTTCTATAGATATTTTTCTTCGTTTTCTCTTATATTATTTGACAATTAAATGTTCTCTTTTATTAGTATTTAAAAGTGAGATTTCTGGTTGCTTTAACTTTGGTTCTGAATTACTGTTTATATTTGCTCTAATATCACATTAATGAAAAATTAACGCAGTCATAAGATTGCTATCTAAATATAAATATTTCATTTAAGATTATTATTATTATTATTATTATTGACACATTTATTTTATTACTATTATTTCTTTGAGAATACTGAATAACTGAATTTACAAGAATCAACAAAATATGTTTCTTCGCGCTTCATTATGGAACTTTTGATGACTTATTTCTGTAATCAAAGTCCTGCTTAGGTTTCTTTTATAATATCACTTCGTTAACATAAAACCATACAATTTCAGGTTTAAAAAAAAAAAAAACTGACTTTCTTCTTATGTATATATATGTACATTCAATTTGTATTCACATTTTTAATTTTTAGTTTTCAACGAGCAAAATTTTTCAGATTGATTATGGATTTAATAAAACTTGTTTTCTGGATTAGATGGATGATTTAATGTGTCACAACCATTGCAGTATTTTTATTCCTTGTTTACATATTTTTCAAATCCGTGTCTTTTAAATGAAAAGACGTTAGTAAAAAGTAATTATTACAGCAGAAAAAAATTAATCCTTTCACATGTAACCTTTTTCAGTATTAGAAAGTTGTCTATATAAGCTATTTGCGAATATCCAAAGCATGTTATGTAACGTATGAATATATTTTGAAAGATGAGCTTCAGAAGGTACTTGTGTTTGACATCCACATGATATATAATGGTGCCACTTTTTATACAACAGGGACAAAAATTTAAGTTTGCTTTTTTAGGTAACATTAAGAAATATATTTTAATAATATGTTTATTAGCCGTAATATACAAATCAGTGTTATTCATCCTTTTTTACAACACGAGCCACATCTACGTAACAGTTATTTAGTGCGTCATTTCTAACGTGAAGTTTTGTTTTTGTTTTTTGACAATGTTGTTAAATTGTTTTTAGAAGATTTTATCACTGCAAAATCAAACTACAGCTACTTTTGATAAAGGAAAAAGTGCTATTTTAGGGTGTTTCTAAATTCGTCTTTATTATAGCGATGCCTATGACTTAAGGGCTTATAAAATATATTCCCTTCAGGTTAGCAGAATTATATTGATAATTCGTTTCCATCAAATTTTAAACCATATTTCATCAAATAAATGTTACTCATCAAATAAACGTAATTTTATTTACAGTATTGCACCCATAATTTTGCTTAAAAAAATTTGCTTTCTGAATTTGTTTTGATTCATATTTATCATTTGCAATCAAGGACAATGACGAATTCACAATTTCTAGATTATATTACTTTTTAGGCTTCAAACCTTTTTCCAAGTTGTTGAAAGATTACAGTCTTTCTTAGAGGTGGGGAATATTGATTTTCGCGTTGTATATATTTTTTTTTTTGGCAAGAAAAGAAATAAAACTGTCAGTATAATAGAATCATTTTTTTAAAGTTACAACTAACTTATTTTTACTGTAAAATAAATAGTAAACTGTAGTTTGATATTAAATAGAAACAAAAGCTGCGACTGTAATTTTCTCCAATTTTAGTAATTCATGTTCAAGTGAATGAAACACAATGATGTTTTCATTTCTAACTTTTCAACATTTAGGGAAATTTCAAAATAGAACCAGCAAACAAGAATGTACTCGCTGAGAATAGAACCGGGTTGTGAATACCGGGCTGTGAAAGGGTTCGACATTACAATGGAGGGATTAGCTTATTGATTGACAGTAGAGATCCGCCCTAAGGGGGGAGGCAAAAACAGGCACACCCTTTTAGAACCAAAGCCACAAGAGCTTTCTTGGAAAGAAAGTTGCATTCATGGAATTTTCTGCCCCTCTTTTTCGTGCAAACAAGTAAAACGAGGTCCACGCTTGAAGGGTTAAAGCTTGGAGGGGAGTTTTCCCTCCACTCAAACACTTGAATTTTGTCCCTGTTTTTTAAAAGCCATTTCCTCATTTAAAAAGAGAAGTAAAAGAAACTAAAAAGGCATAGAAACAATTTGTTTTCAATGTTTGTGCACTGTACCTTAAATTTGTCAAGTTATTATTCAAAAGTATGTCCATTGTATACTGTAGCCAAATTAGTCATTGATCTTTATGGTATATGCATTTCATTGCATGTACAAGTAGATGAAAAAAGTTTGAAGTAAAATAGTTTCAAAAAGTGAACTAGAAATTTAAAAAATATATTTTTATCCTTTTAGGTTATTAATTTATTATATTTAAAATAAAGATTTTTTCTAAAGTTTTGATTGCCAATTACAGTTAAATCTGTAATTGAAATTTTGTGCTCATAATTTGATAAAAACAATTATTGTATGATTTATAGTTATATTTCTTTTATTTAGTATGCTTCATGAACGGAGAATTCTTGTAACATCAAAGAAACTAAGTCGTCTAAGTGCATGTGTACAAGCTGCCAATTGCTTAATATACCCAATGCATTGGTGAGATTTTTTTTTCTGATTTAATCATTATTGTTACAGCTGAACCTCGAAAATCCGGAATCGGCGGGACCGCGGAGATTCCAGGTTTTAGAGGTTGAATAAAAAATTATGTTTATAACAATGTAAAATAATTTTAAAAATGCAATTTTTCCTTATGTAAACTTAAACTACAATGCAATTAAGGAAGTAAATAATAAAATTAGAACATTGCACTGTTATGAAATTGCATATTAAATCACAGCGAATTTTTTATGAAATTTGCCGTCGTGAAATCAGCTATTCTCAAGTATGAGAATGAAAATTGCACGTTATTAATTTTAAATTCATCCATTAGATAATGTTTTCATTTTTTTTTTAAACATCTATTTTTAACTTTCGCACTATTTTAAAACAACACACGAGGAAAAAATGGCATGAAATATTTTGGACGCTCAACAATCTTGAATTTTACAAGCTCCAATGAAATATTGCATTTGATTTGAAATGAATGAGTTGCATAAAAAAATACTAAGTGTTATAGTTTCTTTGCATCAAAATCAAGGGATTCTTGTAACACTCAACCATTAACTAGAAAACAAAGTTGAAACAATGAATCACGGGAACCAGTCGCGCTTTGTGCACGTGTTTTACAAGGTTGCTTTAGCTGATGTTTTCTTTTCTTGTGATTGTTTATTCTTTATTTATTCAGTTTTGTATTAATAAACGTAGTGTTTTACGAAATTAAAGTCTAACTTGTACAACACGTGTACAAGTTTCATTTTTATTTGTTTCATTTATTTATTTTTTAAATCGTGGATCTGTTTTTAAGAGCCAAACCATTTTTTAAATTGGTCATATTTCAGGAATAGTGTTCTTTTTTCTTTTCTTTTCTTTTTTTCCGTTGTTCAGTAGCATTCTACATTTTCAATAGAGTGGAATGATGAAAAAAAAAAACTCTTAGTGCAATTCCAGATTTCAAGAAGGCAATAAAAAAACAAAGAAGAGATATTCTATGAAGTATTTTGTAGAACAGGCCCTTTTAGAAAAATAGAAACCATAACCTCTTTAAAATCTTTTTGAGGAGAAGCAAAATACATATTCTTTGCTCAATTATATTTGCCATTCTGGAAAATCAACAAGATAAGAATTTTCTTAGTAAAAACATTTTTTTTTTTTTGTTCTGTAAAGTCTAAAATTATATGTTGAGTACCGTTGATTGTTGATTTTTTTCTTTTCTTTTTTATACAGAAAAATGATAAAAGTTTCCAAATGATCCCTACAATTTTCTGTTTTATATGTAACATACCTGATACGTTTAACGTTTATTGAAGATTTCCTTTTATCTCCACAGTGCTATGCCCCAGAGATTCTTCTCTATTGCCCTATCTTGGCAGCCCTGCATACAAGAGCTGCTTTAATTTAGCTTGATATCTATTGCTCATTATTCTTGTTGTATTTATTTGGGTGTCTACAGGTCACAAAAGTCATGAATTTGGAAATCGGTCATGAAAGTAGCAAAAAAAAGTCCCCGGTTCTTCCTTGAGGACATCGGGCATCCGGTATTCTAGGATTTTTTGAATATCTATAATCCGATACGGCCACTGGTTACTGGATAACCAGTAGTAAGTAAAGTAGTACCAGTTACTGAGCATGTCAAATTTAATTTTTAAAATTTAATTAATTAAAATGTTTTGAAAATATATATGAATTACAAACTTACTATGCATTTGGAAGCTGTGATATAATTTAATAATATGTAGAATTTACAAGTTTCAAGCATTAGAATATCCAGTGCATATACCTTACATATGGAACCCTGAATTTCCGATGTCCACCAGAATCAAAATCCAATATATCACCGAATGATGACAAAGAAGTTAATGAAATTTCACTTTTGAAAGTCTGTAGACACCCTGTTTATATTTAATTATAATTGATACTTATATGCACTGCATTGAAATTGAGTTATTAACTTGGATAAGAAAAAAAATTGCTTAATGCAAATTTGTCCTTTTTCAGGCAACACATTTTTATTCCTGTTCTTCCCAGACATCTTATTGATTATCTAAGGTAAGTTACTAATGCATCAAATTTCAAGAAAAATTTATTTTAAAAATCATTTTTGGTTTGTCTACAGACTTACTAAGTATACTCATAAAAATTTTTGCCATTGCATTTACTTTGAGATTTATTTTAGTTTTAACCTATTTATCTTGGCAATAGTTGCTGTTGCTTATAAACTCTCAAGAGTTATTTTGTCATTTCTTGTAGTTCAAAAGTAAAAGGTAGCTTCTACAGAAGCTGAATTGCATGAATAAAAATATCAAAATATCATTCGATTAGAGATTTGAGTCTAAGTCGCATTCCATAACCAAAAATTTCAATTTGACGCCTAGATTTCCAAACCCAGATACCAAGTTTGATGCCTTAATTTTGGATTGCATCAAAACTTTTCTTGTCTGACTCATTGTGATTGAGAATCACGATTCGCATGAAGAAATAGCATTCTATAGAATATGTAGGCTTTGGATAGGGTGGCTGATTTCATTCATATGCAGTAACATATGTATATTTTATCTTGTGCTTGTGTAGCATTTCCATTTAATAAAAGTTTTTTTATTTATTCAAAACGATACTTAGATTGGTCATTTTGGTGCCTTGACACTTATCCAGGGAATCATCATGCTGCCTAGATTTAAATTCCTATTTCTAGCACTGGATGAGAATATTCTTAGAGAATAAGAATATTCTCCTAAAGTTAAAATTTTTAGAATCATCGGGAATATTCTTTTTTCATCAAAGTAAATATAAAAGTTTATATACATCATTAGTATCAGTGACAGAAGAAGGGGGAGGGGGGGTTCCGCTCAGTGGTGTAGTTGAGGGGGTACGCAGAGCGACGGCGTCCCCCTACCTTTTTATTTTAATACAAGTGTCCCCCCAAATTTTTTACATTTTAACATAAGCGTTCCCCACTTTTGATCTCAATTGCTTACCTTTCTATGCATAAGCGTCCCCCCAACTTTTTTTTCAGGACTACACCCACTGTTCTCTACCAGATCCCTACCTGTTAGCCGAGGCCTTAGGATTGCTTGCCCACGGGGCGAGGTAGTGGGGTCCACTGATTTTACATGCACGTATCCCCATGTGTACATGGCGGGTCTTCAGCTGATATCGAACTCGTGACCTTCCAGGTGGAAGTTTGAGGCTCTAACCACTAGGCTACCACGGCCTAGGACTACACCACTGGGTCCGCTCTCCCCCAAGGGGCACTCGGGCAAATTTCAAGTATGTTACATTATTCTGGGAGCTTGGATGCAGTTTACAACGATTGGGGGGGGGGGGGGGGCTCTTTCATGCTATGAGGGGAATGGGAGAGGGTGAGACGGCGCAAACAAGTAAAGTTAGACCACTGTTGCACCCTCCCCTTCAGGAATTTATAGCAATGCCACTGATTAGTATTGTGCACATTATTCAATTATCATTGTCAAAGCATGTAAATAAAATTATTTTGGGTATATTTTCCCATATAATTTTAATTTTTGCTTAGTAGAATTTTCTTTGAGCAATAATAGATCTTTGTCATTTAAGTAAATGCTATGTAATAAAAATATCGTAAAAAAGTCTTTGAATGTAGCTACAATTAAAAAAAAAACAGATGCAAAAGTGTCTATAAAACTATTTTTTACCTTCTATTTAGCAGAAGATATATCATTGGAAATCACAAAAATAATCGGTTATTCCCAAATGTTGCACCTTTTTTGTTTTAAACATTTGTTGTAAAAAGCCTTGCAAATATTTATGTTCTTGTAATGTAGTCATAACTTTTGTAAAATATCACAAATGCAATTTACAAAAGTACTCTTCAGTTCTATCTTCCAATTTCATATTTTTAGGAAGATATGTATGAAGTTAATTTATGTTTTCAAACTATTGATGCTTTTTAGAAGTGTTTATTTATCGCATAAAACATCATTTTATTTTTCAATGAACTTTATTTTAGTGCTCCCATGCCCTTCCTAATTGGGGTTCCGTCTTCGACTATGATGGTAAACATTTTTTATCTTCCCTTACACAATTGTTGTGGCATGCATGAATAAATTTCATCAGAAAATTTCTTAATAGCTGCTTGGCAATCAGTTTTATTTTATTGAAAATAAGAAGAAATTAAAATTTAATTAGCAAAAATGCTTTTAGTTACCTCACACATATGTTTCTTTTAGACATTTTTACAGGGTTTATTTAAACAGTAGTCAGATAAAAGGGGGAAAATGACTTTGGCATTTACTTTCAAGTAATTTAACTCAGAATACTTCTCAAAATCAACTAGCTATTTCAAAATAAAATATAAGTGAGTCAGAAATAATCTTTCCAGCAAGTATAATTTCAAAAAAAAAAAGCTTTAAATGGGAGTACAATATCTTGAAGCTTTTCACCATAATTTGTAACTTTATTGTTTTTGGCAAAATTGAAAAGGGAATTTTTAAAATTACTGTTGTTTCAGCATGAAGAATTTGACATGAAATCTTTTCACCATAATTTGTTACTTTTATATTCTATGACAAAACTGAAAAAGGGAATTTTGAAAATTACTGTTGTTTCAGCATGAAGAATTTGACATGAAATCTTTTCACCATAATTTGATACTTTTATGTTCTATGACAAAATTGAAAAAGGGAATTTTGAAAATTACTGTTGTTTCAGCATGATGAACTGGTGACATGAAAGCTTTAATCCATATGATAAATGTAAAAAAAAAAAAGAAGTAACTGTTTTGCCAGAAATGGGTTAAAATTTTTCTTTTCCTCTTAAGAAAATGTTGTTAAACTTGTTAGTAAACACATTTGCTGAAAATATAGCACTCTAATCTCTATTGTAGCTTCTGCATTAGAAACTTATCTGTAACATATTCATCACAAACTGTAAAGTATTTTTACGCTTTATGTTGCTTTTTCTTTTTTTATCCTACTTTCCCATAAAAGTAAAAAGAAAAAAGAATGACAGAATACCTAATGTATTGTAGAAATGTTGTTAAAAATAAGAAAAAGTCCAAAATAGGTTAAGTAATGAAATAATTTCATAAATAAAAAAAAATTGAAATTTGGATTTTCAGACAGAGAAAATGTGTTGGTCGGCCTGTCTGTTGTTCAATTTTGAACGGTTAAAAAAACAAAAACAAATTAACATTAGATCATTTGGGGAAATTTCAATCCTATATAAATCCTGTTCTAAAAGTCAAATTTGCTTGGAACACACTTTGTCAAAAAGTTGTTATGATGTAGAACATGTTCAGATATGAAGTTGCTCTAGAATTAAACGAGCCTATTTTCCCACAAAACGTTTTGATCTTAACTTTTAAGTAGATTTCCAAGTGAATGAATGAATAAAGGTGTGAGTGAATGAATTAATGTGAATAAATATATGTATAAACAGTTGAAAAAGCAGGGCTGCCACTCTTCCGTCCTGGAGACGGAAATCCGTCTTTTTAGGATGATCCAAACGGAACTTTCCGTCTCGCAAATTATTAATTTAAAAAAAAAATTGTAAAATAAAAATTTTGGCTTGAAAAAATACTGAATATTCACTCCCATCAACTTGAATTGTTATTGAAATTAGAAAGAAGGAACGAAAGCAAGCAATCAACAAGAATCGCTTTTGAAAAAACGAACCCTTTAAAAAAATCTCGATCGAAAAATTGAATACGAGCAACTTGGATTGTTATCAAAATTATAAAACATTGAACCAGAGGTGATTGTATTCCTGTTATACACCAGAACTCCACTGTTTTTCAGCATTGTAATACCGAAAATTCGGTATTTTAAAAATTACCAATATCGGCAATTTTTTAAAAAATTGTTTTTAATTTACTCCATATTTTCGACGATGCCGATTACTAGTGATAATTGGAACAGAAGCATTTATTAATTCACATAAAACGAAGAAAGCATCAAAGAAAATCATGTGTCTTGTGAAAAAAAAGCAAGGAAAGTGGACGTAAGCAGCGATGCCGCGGACGCTCTATAGCGCGTCAAATACGCAAAAATCGGATATGGAGATGCGAAAAAAAAAAATTATGTGTCCTCCGGGACGCGTAATTTTCATCACGGGAGAAAAAATAATTAATCGAGTGAAATGTATAAAAATCAAAATTATTTTTTGCTCGTCTTTGACCCGCATTTTTCTTTCAGCTTTTTTTTATATGAAGAGAAGATGGGAAAATGGCGCTGTCGCGGCAAAGGTAAGGGGAAACAGGTGAACAATTCGGAGTCAAATATGCGTTTTTTTTTTTTTATCTGCTGGTATGAAAAGGTTTCGTTTTCGCGATTGAGAATTTTCGTAAAGTGTTCGTTTTCGCGATTACGACTTTTGCTGAGCTTTTGAATTAAACTAATAAACAAAATTTTCCTATTTAAATGGTGCCTTATAGCATCCACTATTTAGAGAAAGAGTATCACAGTTCATGTAATCGACATTGCGGAAAATTCACGAATCTGGCATTCGTCTAAAAGTCAATCACGTGATTTTTAGCTTTTAAATATGGGATTTTTGTTTTGATTCTTGGTCGAATTGTTATTGAATCAATTGCTAATTGCATGGGAAAAAAATTCTTGTCATAAAAGGTTTATTTTTCATTTATCTCTCAGGAGTGGTAGAGTTCCACAAATACCGGAAATTTTTTGCTCAATCTCCCTGAATTGTACCCTCATTTTGTTTTTTTCCCTGTCAATTGCAACAATATGTATTTCTTGGTTAATTGCAGCAATACTTTAAAAATTACGTAGGCCTAATTTCCATGGGCAAGCAAAGAAACGCATGTGTTCCTTTCTGCGTAATCTTTCTGCATCCTTTACGGGAATCGTATTTTTTTAATTTCACTTATTTTGTAGGTTTAATTAAGAAATAAACAAATAAAAAATGTTCTTATTTTTATCAAAATTTTACCGTTTATACTTGCGTATAAGTAGATTCTCATGTAAGCCGAACGTCCAACTTTCAGACAAATAAACGGAAACCCTCGTGCGTCGACCTCCATACTTTCTGAGAAATATCGGGAACGTTTGTGCTGCGGATTTTTAGACACAAATTATTTAAAATGAAGGAAAATGAAATGCAATGACAATCGGAAATGTATAGTTTCATTTTTGCGATTGCGATTTTTGTAAAGGGTTCATTTTTGCAGTTATGTTTTTTGTTAATTGTTGCCTTTATTTTAAATTAATAAAATAAGTTTCTTTAATTTCTTGCAGTATTACATTTGATTTATTTCTGTTAAAACAAGCTCCATTCAATCAATTACGCGAAATTCGCGAATCCAAATTTTGGCGTTTCTGCACTTTTTGCATAGGAGATGAAGGACACAAAAGAATGCAAGCAGTATTAAAACGAAAATTCATGCAAGATAATGAAGTAGCAAAAGCCGTGAATGATGCAGGAAATAAATTGAAGTGGACAAAATAGATGCATTAAATGCATGTAAATAATTTTAATAACGTTAGATGCATTAAATGCATGTAAATAATTTTAATAACGTTTCTTTAACATTCTGATGATTATTTAGATATTATTACATTATTCCTTTTATCCACACATTTTATTAAAATAGTACACGATTTTTTAAAACTATTTTTCTGTTTGTCCTATATTTTCCATTGCGACCCCTAGTTAAAATAAGTAGTTTTATCCATTTCTGTTTGATCCCAGTATTTTTTATAAAGTACAACCTTAAGGTACAATCACATTTCGTCTTATAGTATGTCTGACATTACAGTACCTTAGTACCTGTTAAAAAGAATCAAGGTTCAGGAATTTTTTTTTTTTTTTGAAATTTCAGGAAATACAAATCCTTACTGCTACCACCCCTGATATCCTAAAAAAACATGATATGCAGTGCTGGATCTAGGGTGGGGCAAGCCGGGGCCTGCACCCTAGGCGGCACTTTTGGGAGGCGGCAAATTCAGCTGTGATGCACAAAAAAAAAAAAAAAAAAAAAGGTGAAGAAGAAGAAAGAAAAGAAAAATAATTAAGAGAATTTAACTTTTGGAAGAAAAATAAAATCCTAGTTCGGCGCTTCGATTTGATGATTGATCAGCTATTTTTCTAACGATTAAAACCAATTAATATAATTATTTATTTGTATAAACTGTTGGGGGGAAACTCTAAAATTTTAAGTAGGGGGCAGAAAACTTTTTCAATGTCAAACTTTTAAAATTTAAATTTTAAAAAGTCAAGCTCTTGTAACCATGAAATACGTATGCTATGACCAAATAGTGCCAATAGTTTTTCTTTTACAAATTTTCAAAGCATCCTTTTGGGAAGAGAGGAGCGAGCTTGTAAGCGTTGTTCGAGGCGGCAGACACAGGGCTCTTCGATATGGGCGTTAGAAAAAATGTGGGATCCTGCCCCCTTTATAAAAGAAAAATGCCAATTTTGTTCTGCATTTTTATGAGTAAAAGCGTTTAAATTTTAAAAATGTTTCTATTACACTTCTTTTTTTTCCCCTAATATTTCTGCAATCCCAAATGTGTCTCCAAAGGCCTCAAAATGCACTATTTTGCATTCAGTTTTCAAAATTTTCCCAGGGGAGAATCCTCGAACACCCTTCAACTGTCGGAATTTCATACCTCCAGTTTTCGAAGTCTAGCGGCATCACCGTCGAGAGATTAAAATATATTGTGCGCTTTTTTTTCTCTCCCTGTGAAACTGTTTGGTTAAATATATTGAATGATATTTTCACATCAGAAGGCAAGAATTTTCGGCTTTTTTAAAGAAAATATTGGTACATTCAAGCAGGGCCGGCCAGAGAGCGGGGCAGCAGCCCCGGGCCCTGCGCAAAATCTCAATAAAAAAGAGGGGGGGGGGGGAGATTTTTATTGTTAAAATTTCAGCCTTTCAAGTTCTTCTATATGGTTAGATAATAGATCAGATCTTATAGATCAATAAATTTTTGGAATGTGTCTAAATTCTATTGGTAGTAAATGAATGTTTTCGAAACAGGAATAGAAATTTCATTTCCAGTCGTGTGTTATAAGGCCATTAAAGCCGATTGGACCGATTGCTCCCAATAGGAGGCCCCCGCTGCTTAAATTTTTCGGGACGAAAAAATTAAAATAATAAAATTAAGTAAACTCAAAAAATGAAAATTAAACAGCAAAGAAACCCTATGTAAGTTTAAGAAGGTTACAAGGCGTCTGTATGAGTACCTCAAAATATGTCTTTTCATTAAAAAAATACAAGTCGTTTAAAGTGCACATTTTGATTTTCTCATATTCCACTACAAAAGGTATGTTTTGATGAATTCGAAAATCGGCGTGTAGCTCGAAAACCAAGACAATTTCAGTATGAAGGAATTGATGACGAATCTTAGTCTTCTGAAGATAATTTTTGGATCAAGTTTTTCGTAGTATTAATCGATAATGACATTTTTCGAGAAGAGATTGAAAAATGTCCATGCCAATGAAGAAACATTTGACTTTCTATGTAGTTCAAATAATATTAAGAATTTATCAAAGATAGAGTTTAAAAATTGTTGTCATATTGCAGGTCAGGCTTTAAAAGATGATATTGAGAGTGAACTTTCTTGACGAACTCATAATTTGCCGTCGACTTTTGCCAGTCAACTATTCAATATTGGAAACAGCACAGTTCTTATATAAAAATAATTTGTCACAACTTTATCGAATTTTTTTTCTCTGCAATTAGAGTAATTTTAAACACAGTCAATGCCCGTAGCAACAGCTGTGAGATCTTTTTCAAAGTTAAAATTAATAAAAAATTATTTACTATATTCTGTGGGCCACAGTGCCAGTTCTAGTGTGTAGCAAGCCAGGGCCCATGCCCCGGCGGCATTTCTGGGGGGGTGGCAAATTCAACTGTGATTCACAAAAAAAAAAAAAAATAAATAAATAAATAATAATAATAATAAGTAGAAGAAGAAGAAAGAAAGGAATGGAAAAAATATTTGAAAAAGAAAATTTAACTTTTGGAAAAGAATTAAAATCCTAGTTCGGAACTCCCATTTTATTATTGATCAGCTATTTTGCTAACGATTAAAACCGATTAATAGACTTATTTATTTCTATAAACTGTATTAGAGGAGGGGGGGGGGGGAGGTTACGGGGCGATTTTGTAATGTCAAAATTTACAACTTTAAATTTTAAAAAGTCAAGGTTTCTTCCCCTTATAATAGTGAAATGCGTATAAATTATGCTATGATCAAATAATACCCAATAGTTTTCTTTTTACAAACTCTCAAAGCATTCTTTTGGGAAGAGGTGGGTGCTTGTATAGTGTTGTTTGAGAAGGCAAATGCGCGGCTCTTCGATATGGGCTTTGGTAAGAAGGAGAAGGGGGGAGGGGTCCTGCCCTGGATTAAAAATAAAAAAGCCAATCCTTTTCTGCATTTTTATGATTATTTTTATGAGTAAAAGCGTTTAAAGTTGAGAAGTTTTCGTTTGTTTTATTTTCCCAAAAGCGTCTCCTAAGGTCTCAAAATACACCAGATTGCATATAGTTTTTAAAATTTTCCCGGGGGAGAAAGCCTCGGACCCCTTTTAACTGTCAGAATTACATAGCTCTTGTAAAGGGGAGTTCTTCATACGGTTCGACCCTCCCCCCCTTCCCCAAATGTTGAGCTAAGAGCAATGCTTTGGGAACGTTAACGAAAGTTAAAAAAATCCTAAAACATAAATAAAAAAGGCCAACGCCTAAAAGCTATATACAAATACAGAAGTGACGACCAGCAACAGGCTCAGGGCCCAGCTAGGCTGGTCCTAGTCAATTTATGCTATATGATATATTAACAATGATATATTAACAATGATTGAATGGAGGGGGGGGGGGGGCATTTTTAAGTTTTGCCTTGCCTCGGAAAACTCCAGGATCCAGTACTGGTGATCCAAGGAAAGTTGACATCTTTGTCAATCTTAGCGATTGAATCATAATTTGTAAAGAAGTTAAATTGTGATAAGGGTTGTATATGAATTTGCTTTAAGGCATTCAAGAAAGTAATTTTAGTAAAGGCATTTTTGTGGAATTAATTTTTTAATTTGTGGAATTAATTTAATAATTCGTCAATTAGTATCTGTAATAATAAATTTTCCTTATGGAACGTGAATGCTTGTAATCAAATATGTTAAGATGTAAAATACTCAATAGAAATCCATATGTTATACAAAATAAAAATCGAAATTTGTACAAAAAGTAAATAAATTTGTGGCTGCTATCTACTATTCCATTGGAACGTTTCAACTTAGTTTAACACACGAGCATATATCTATCTATCTATCTATCTATCTATATATATATATATGTGACCGTTACAGTGTATAATGCAGTTATTTCATAGAATACCTAGTTATTCCATGAAATAACTGATCGTGTCCGTTAAAGTGTGTAATATGTTATTAATTTGACACTTTAACTAGTTATTCTATGAAATAACTAGGTATTCTATAAATTAACTAATGAGAGACAGTTAAAGTATAAAATAAACAATTTATCTAAAATGAAATAACTAGGTATGGGGCCGTTCATAAATGATGTCACGCTTTTTTCCCATATATTTGACCCCCCTCCTCCCCTTTGTCACGCGTCACGTTATGTTGCATAATGCCTGATGTCACACTTCTTGTTACCCCCTCCCCTCCCCTTGTCACACTTTGTCACAATTTCATGAACCCCCCTCCCCCCTTGAAGCATGACATCATTTATGAATGACCCCTATTCTATAAATAAACTAATGATAGACAATTAAAATGAAAAAGAAGCAATTTATCTAATTTATGTAGCGTATAAATTATATTTATGGAAACATACCATAAAATCATTTGTAACAACAAGGATTACTAAAATGACACTTGAAATTACAAAGAACATCATTTCTGAAACAAAAACATTTTTTGTTGACACACTGGGTTTTACACGTTTTTTTAAAAAAAATCCCTGGCCAGTACCTAAACTTTGAGCTGTAGCAACCTACCGGAGCGATATTTCTATATCCGGTACTTCTTCGATTTTAATTAATTTTTGTTCGCAGACACTGAACTGGGATCGGGAATATAATTGTTTTATGCGGCCGTTTCTTGTGCCCAATTGGAAAAATCCTTCTTCGGTTATTTTTCTGATGATAGCTAAAATAGATTTGGCATCATCTTTTCCTCTGTCAACTTCAGGCACTGGGATACAGACGGTAAACCCCACAGAGGCTTCAGAATAAGATTTATACAACATTAATTTCATCTTTTTCGCTTGAATTTCTAAACATTTTTTAGACTTTGAACATTAAGTTCATTAAAACACAACTTGCAGATTTTCTGCTCAACTTCATCTTCTGAAACATAATCTTCCGAACATGATATATGGACAGGCTCCATACATTTGAAGCAAACTATATCTTCACTGCATTCTTTTAAACAGACAATACATACGTTCGTAATGGGGTTATTTAATGCTGTTTGTTCAACTACTTTTTCATTATCAGGTTGAGAAGAAACATTCGTTGCAGTAGATTATTTTACACTTTAACGGGCTGCAGATCGTTATTCTATGAAATAACTAGTTAAACCATGAAATACAAGAGAGTTTTACACTTTAACGGACACGATCAGTTATTTCATGGAATAACTAGGTATTCTATAAAATAACGGATTTCATACTTTAACGGTAACATATATATATAGGCCCCGCAAATAATTCCGCCCCGGGCCCCGCCTTTGGTTGGGCCGGCCCTGCATTCAAGTATGTGTGTGTATCTTTAAAAAATTTGCATATTTGTAAAAGAATTACGTGATTTGGCTATTATGTGCATGGTAAAAAGTTCAGTCTAAAAATTTTTGAAGAGTGGCACCCCTGTGAAAAAGGTATATTGGAAGTAGCTTCTTGTTTATTTTGTAATGCTTAGTGTTTTTATCTAACTTGAGATTGTAATATGTTTTCTGTACTGTATTTTTATATAAATAATTTGTTAGTCTAAATTTTTGTAGTGAAATAAATACTTTCTTGTAAAAAATAAAAAAAATGTTTGATTTTTATTTCTCATTACGGCTGTGATATAAAATTTTTTGTATAGTTGTAAATTCAATTATAAGATTCTTTATTCCTATCTGTCCGATTACGGACCAGAGTAAAAAACTATAGAAAATTGCCTGTCCTGCTATGGAAAACATTTTATAGGTTGACCTCTCGGCAATTGCCACCAAAATCATGCGTGTGGGTGACAAGTGACAATTTTGTGTTTTGAAATATTTTGTTGCTCTATTTTTCCTTTTTTGTAAGCATCTATTGTTTCAAAACATGGAATGAGATATTTTTCACGATCTACAAAAGTCCTGAGAAATATTTCTTTAAGAAATGTATTTTCTAGAAGTTTCTACTTCTTATTTGTATTGTTGTTTTGATAAACATCATTATTAACTCGATTTTCGATAGTGTATATTTATGTACATCATTTATTTATTTTTTAAAACATTTGTCTACCGTTTTATATTTTGGAACCACTAAATCATAACCTTGGGTTCTTTTTACTCTTTTAAAATTTCAATACTGGTGGTTAAATTTTCATCCCTAAAATTAACTAAATAATATTTTTAGTGCTTGGTTGAAGCACAAGATTTTGTATTAAATGATATGGTTGTAAAATTTAAAATATACCTAAAAAGTTTTTAAGGTAAAATGGGATTTTAAATCTAATGATGAATATTAATTTCTTTTGTAAGACATTCTAATTATTTTTAGCAATTTCGTCAAAGTGAATTGAGTGAAGTTGTAATTTTGGATGCTGATAATAACCGGGTAAAAACACCGTTTAAAGATTTGGAAACTTTACCTTATGAAATAGTGAGTAAAATCTGTTTTAAACTTTTACTTCTGTTTATTTTATGCTGTCCTTTGCCTTATTCTAAGTCATGTATTCTTAATTTGATAATGCTATGAAAAAAAAATAATAAGAATTATTATTGTTAATAACATTAGTTATTAATAAATTATTTGGAGTTATGAAAGGAGCAAAAATATTAAGACGCACTTTAATATCTGAAATCTCTTAGTTATTACTCTGTGAAGTGCTTTTGTTCTAAAAGTCATTCTGATCTGTCAATGCTACCACAAACTTAAAATAATTCATGACATAAAATTATGTTAATTTTCTTCTAATTTTAAAAATATTGTTTATGTTTCTGTTAATGGTGTTCTATTTATTTAGTGATCAAACAGGGCTTCTTTCTTTATTTTTGTTTATTTATTTGTATCAAAAGGAAAGTTTCTGAAAACATTAATTCGTTTGAATAAAAAATCTTGACTATTTCATATTTTTCCATGATATACCACTTTTTAAAAGAGCATCAATTGACATTTGATTCAATTGTCAAGTTAAATTTTCTTCCAAAAAGTGGCACAAGTAGCCTTTGTGCTGACTCTATAGTGTCTTTTGGCAGGGGGCAGCGTCCTGTTGCTCTTCCAAATGCTCCCTGTTGCCCTTCCAATTCTGCCCTGTTGCCCTTCCCAGTGCTGTTTGCAGCTTTTATTGAAGTACCCTCACATAATTTCAAATTCTTAAAGGTATTATAATTGCATTTTCAAGTACTTTTTGGCAATCTTGTCATTTTTCACGAAGATTGACATGACCATCTTGTCATATTTTTTAGTCATATTGACATCACGTCGTCAAGAATCAATTTCATAACATATGTTTTTCTTTTTTTTCAATATGAATTTTGTTACCTATGAAAAATTAATTTATCACATTATATTGCTAAATTCAGCTGTTAAAAATCATACATCGTAACAATTTTGCTTTTCCCGACAATTTCATTACAGCCACTCCAGCGAGGCTATCCATTCTTAAATATGCAGTTACAGGGAAAGTCATCACAGGGCATCAAATTTCTAAATACAACAAACAACAAAAATGTAGTAGACATGTGTTAACTTAATGGAGTTATCCCCCAAACACCTAGATGCCATATTTTACTATTAGCATCAAAATAAAGAAGCAGACTAGAGAGGGGGGAAAAGATTCAGAAAGTGTTGCCCTTTAGTTGACTATAAGGGCCTTTTTAAAAAGATGTGCCTTTTTGAAAATATCTTAACGCCTTTCATTCTAGAGTCAGCACTAAGGAGCCTTGTTTCTAGAGCATATTTTCATTCTAAAATCATTGCTCATGTTTATTCTTGCATTGTTCATTGAGTTCAAAATTCCATATTTATCTACTTTCTTGATGCAGCGTTTCTCAATCTTTCAGTATTTGCGGCCCAATTTTCTATCATAATTTGCAACGCCCCCCCCCCCCCCCACCATAAAATATATACAACAATAATGTATATGAGTCCTGATTCTGTTTTTGAATTTTTTTTATTTAACTGCCAAAACAAGAGAAAAAACAAGTAATTTTAGTAATAAAATTAATTTAGTAAAAATCACTATTTGAATTTTGGGCAGGAGTATAGGATGATTTTTCTGCACTAAAAACAAGGGCATTTCGCATTTATTACCATTTTCAACGTATTCAACAACTTTTGCGAAACTGATTTTCTGCTGTGGCTTCTTTGAAGACAAACTATATAACTCGGCTAAATATAGAACCAACTCAGGGTGACAATTTCTAATATTAAGCCATCCTTTGAAAAACTTTGCTTTGAAAGACAGGCTCAAAGAAATTACTAATAATTATTAAATTTGTTTTTAATTTAGTATGTTTTGATTTAAAAAGTTTTAATTTAGTAATATGTTTAACTTTAATAAGTTATTAAACATGTCGAAATGTATTTTGTTTTCTATGTGTATGTGTGCTTTACTTTCAGTCAGTTAATCAACTTTTTAGAGTAATGTTTTCTCTTGGATATTCTCGCGCCCCTCTTCTCGTGTGCTCGCGCCCCACAGGTTGAGAATCGTTGTCTTGATGTGTTGAATACATCAACCAGAAACATGTAAAAACATTGCAAATCATGAGATTTTTGAGGTGGTCATAAAAAGTCGTTAAGTTAAAAAGGAATTCTGCATCCTCATCTTAGATGGTAAATTTGCATACATTCTTTTGTACTCTGATTTTGACACTTGAGTGTTTCAGTGTTTTTTGTAAAGTTTATTTTTATTCTAGCTGCTAATTGACCTAGTAATTAAACTTAATTAAATAAAATCAACTTGTTTAATAGTATAATAACCTTTTCATTAAATGGGAAATCAAAACCATTCCTTTAGGCAAAGGAGATATACATATTTGACAAAATAGGCATTTCCTTTTTTTTTTAAATTGATGAAGGGTTAACACTCATTTTTCATTACTATACTTTCCATTTATAAAATGAATTTTATTTGTTGTAGTCTTTTCATTCAAATTATTAAAGTAAAATATCATTCCTAACATACATGTTTTTATTTTCGTTGATCTAGGTATCCACATTGAAAAGAAGCTTAAAAAATCCAAATTTGATGTTAGGAGATGGTGTTTCTAGAGCTTTCATGAGAGCCTTGGTACAATTGATTGGAGGATATCGAGACTCACTAAACTTCAATTTTGGTAAAAAAATTACATTTGATGCTGAGGCATTTATTCAAACACGTCCATCATCTGTTCAGCCTTTTTTAGAGACAATGCTTCATTTGCAAATATTTCAGCAGGTAATTATAAATCATTTTGATAAATACTTCATCATATCACTTAATTACAAACTACTACATAATTGCGTTATAGGTGTCGTTATCTACTACTATAGGCCCTTGATTTTTATTCCTATCATGGATTGTATAAAATATATTTGTGGCATATTCCTGAAGGATATCATATGAACCTCTCTTCTACATTTGTGTCTTACTCCTAAAGGATATGAATTTAAAATTTTATAAAGAGGAATACTTTTTAAGACTACTTTTTTGTTTGGTTTCTATTTCTAGCAATTTATACATTTAAGTATTAAAAATCGTAAAATTTTGAGAAGTATATGAGAAAGAATTGAAAAATTACGAAATTATTTTCAGTGTAGCTAGAGTAGTAGTTCAAAGTAGCAGAAGGTATTATTTCATGAAACTCGCTATTAGGCAAGAAATGACTTATTCAGTGGTCAAACTTTATGTTGGTGTGGTTCAATCTGGTAATTCCGTAATGTAGGCAAGTTTTACCAAATGTAAATAAAATGTAAACTTATAGTTTGATAGTGGAAATTTTCCCTTCATTCTTTTGGTTTAAGAAGTGATGAGTGATTAGGAAAATAATCAATATATACAGTACAACTTTGATTTAACAATACTTGATTTAGATTTAATGATTTCCCCAAATTAGCAACATATTTTAAGTCTTGCTTTGGATTTGATGAACCTTGTATTTTCCCAATTTAAATTTATAATTAATGCAACAATAGCATTTAATAGTCAATATGTATTCGGTAAATTGGGGTTATACTGTATTTAAAATTTAAACAAAAGGATCCAGGAATCATAAACTTATGATGTGAATACTTTCCTGCTCTTTTTAAAGTATAATGCTATTTATTTTTACTGTGATTTTTTGCACAGAAAGAAATGCTGTGCTAAATATTACACTTCTGAATAACGGTTAGTATTGCTAGGCCCATCAGTGGCCACTATACGGAAGTTTCACTTTATATATAATTGATTGATTAATGATGTGCGCAACATTGAATGTGATTTCAAGATTTTTACTGAGCAAATTTTATTTTTAAAATATTGAACAATTTATATTTGAAATAAATTTCATAGGTTTTTTGTATTTTCTTTCCTTTATTTTGTTTTTTAGTTTATTGAAGACAGATTAGATATGCTGAACTCTGGAACAGGTTTTAATGATGAATTTGAATATGAAGTTAATTCATATGAAGTGCATTCAACTAACAATTTAAAAAGTCAGTACAAAGAGTGGGTTTCAACTATGAAAGTAAGTTGAATGGTTTTATTAAGGATATCTTTATTCCTTAAAGAAAGTGAGAATGGGAAAGCCCTCACAGAAAATTTTGAAGAGGGTCATATCATATATTTTCCTCCCTGCTGTATCATGTCATTTGTTTACCTCATACTACTATGTTTCTGAGCTGAACCACTGAAAGCTTTGTGCAAAACTAGTTTGTAATAATAATATTAAAAAAAACTAATTAAATAATTTTGTGGTTTATATTATTAGCTTATTTTCAAGCTAAGTTTGGATGAGAACATTCAGCTCTACTTTTTCAAAAATTACCCTGTCTAATGAATTCTGTAAGAGCTCATACGTTTCGGCTTTCAGTAGTTTTGCATTAATGTACCACTTGTAACACATTATGCTTTCTTTTTGGAAGACACCATTTTAAGTAAACATAGATCCAAAAACTATCTGTAAAAAAATATTGAAATCTTTCTGAGTTTTCTATCTACTTATTTGTAGGCTTTTTTATGTTTATTTATTTATTTATTTTAAAGTAATGTTTTGAATTTTCATGGATCTTTTTTGGGACACCCTGTATGTTATTTATTTGTAAATGTTATAACGCATTTAGTGTTAAGGAACTTACCGTTGCTGTTAAGAATTTTTTTCATATATAATGGTATGATTTTTTAGTCCAATACATATTTTTCTTTATTAATAGAAAGAAGGTGGTGCATTTTTGAAGAATGTGAAAAGCAAGGTAATGACAGTTTATTAATTAATTGTAATTTTTATTTATTTTTTATTGATATTTCTACTTTGATAATTTTGCTTGATTATTCTATTAATACAAAATTCAAAAACTTTTTCTTAACTTATAATTAAACTAAAAAAATAGTTTAAAAGCCTTTTGCATATACTATTGTAATAAAAACCTTAACTCTTAACATAGGCGTAACTAGGGTTGGGGAAAGGGGGGGGTCACACTAAAAATGTACAGACTAAACACCAATAAGCAGTGCAAAAGAGTTCAAAATTTACTAGTCATAAAGACTTGTCATTACAGATATACTCCGTGTTTATTTCAGGCATCTCTAGGGGGGGTACCCCCTCAGAGCAAGTCAACTCCGCCCCCCCCCCCCCCCCCCCGGGCGAAAAAAATCGGATCACAGTTTTTAAAAAAAGAAAGAAAAGAGAAATTACGCTTTTAAGACACTTTACTTTCAGAAACACTTTCGGGGGAAGGACATGTTAAGCAAGAGATTAGCAGATTTAGAGCATTATTTTGAAAAAAATTGCCGAGGACAGAGTAACCAAACTCCTTTCTGTTTCCTCTAATATCACCAAAGAATCCCGAAATTGCATTGACAAGAAAGATTTCAAAAAGTTTCCAGGGGAGAGCCCTTGAATCCTCGCCTATGCTTTTGGATATACCTCCTGTCCGGATACCTTGCTGAATACGCTGCCCTTCCTTAACATGTCCCCCTTCCCCTGGAGCCAAGGCCGTATCCAGAAATCTTTTTCAGGGGAGCCCAGACTATTAATATAATATTAAAACTGGGAAATTGTGGAATTTTAGAGAAAAAAAATCCAAATTTCCCTACGAAAATGCACATCCCCACAATAAATTTCTAAAATTTTTGTTAAATCTATAGCAAAACATACCTCAGAAGTGGAAGCGTCTGAATCAAATTTTCTTTTCTTTTTGGATGACGAACGTGTCCATCGCTGGAGTGCAAACATTATTATATATCGAAAATAATTAAAAATTTAGCTAAAATATAAATAATACTTTGATTGTAAATTAAAATGCAGCATTAAATCGTAGCAGTGAGCTTGGAAAACGTTGAACGGATGATTTCCAGAGTCGTAATGCAATTAGTGATGGGCCGTAAGAAAAAAAAAAACATTTAAAATATAAGATGAGAGAACATCTGTAAATGAGAATGCAATGCAAATACAGTTCATCAGTTTTCCAATCGGCCCATCTACAAAAACGATTTTACCAAAATGGGTGTTTGGACAGGAATAAATAAAAACTGCTGTTTTTCTTAAGTTCCTTGATAAGCATCCCTTCCTGGCTTGAGGGTTTAACCCATTAGGACAATTGTTGGCTAGGGGTCCTTCATTTTCAGACCCCAGTGCCTACAGCACCATTTTATCAGAAAACAAACCTCCATCACAGGAGAATATTTTCCAGGAAACTTGTGCGATTGTGTTCCCAAATTGCTGCCTTTGGGTAAAAAAGACATCAAGAAGGAAAGAAAACCCTCTGGAGTGATTGAAAGGATATCTGTTGTCTGTCTGTGTGTGATATGGTGATTGAAGCCACCTTTCGCTGTAAAATTCCTAAAGGTGATAAGGGGGTTGATTATAACCAGATGAAAAGTCCGCTCTAATATGAGCTGCGTACTTTGGTCATGATCACAACACTTCAGAAAGAGGAAATAAAATCATATGCATATGTGTTTATTTTTCTTAGGGAAAAAATAGATATGTGCTTTGCAAGGAGTAGCCAGAATTTTTTTTGTATGCCTAATAAATGTGCCTAAATAACTAAATACCGAATGGGGGATGAACCCCCAAACCCCTGGTTACGCCTATGCGAGCAAAATACCATTTTACAAAAATTTTAACAGGACTTTCGTAAAAAAAAGTTTTTATGCATTTTCATTATTAGTATGTACACATTAAAATCTTAATACAGTAAAACCTTTTCAAGAAGTTTTTAATTTCAATACCAGTTTCATTCCCATCTCCCTAATGTTAAAATAACCCTTTTAAAAAGTTTTGATTTTATTTTTTTCCCGCTGAATGACTTTTCATATCAAAAACAATACCAATTTAGAAAGTTTCCGTTTGCTAACTCAAGATCGGAAGGAAAATATTAAAACTTACCTAATTACAGTGCAATAGCGCAAAGAGGAATAAAAAACAATATATACACAACATAAATATAAAAATATCATTAGAAATATATAATATATATATATTAAGTACTTTCATATTGTACGTTAATTGGGATTTTGTAGGAATATTGATAATATAAGTCAGCAGAAGTCACTTAAAATTATGTTTATAATCCTTTAATATTACTGTTATTAAACTGAAAAGGTAAGTTAGGGAAGGAAAATGCTACGCATTTTGATACTAAATGAGTGATGCATGAATCTGAATTTTTGAACTGCAGAAACTGAAGCACATGACTCTCACAGTACATTGGTAAAAAAGAAAAGAAAGACATTGCACATCTGTAACTATTTTGTGATTTTCTTTCAAGGCTATAGATACAAAAGACTATCTCGTTGCGTCTTAACACCCCCCCCCCTCCCCAACAAGCTCTAAGAACAAGCTCACATCCCTCGGTTTTCTCGGAAGCTTGCCGAAAGCAATAGCAACCCCTCCACCAATTCCGTTGGCTACAACAAGTGCAGACGATTGACACCCCTAAATGACGATTGACAGATGCATCCCCCCTTATCACGTGACTCTCCGTTTTAGTTTCAGTTTCTCAACGAATATGAACTAGCGGTGGACCGTGCTCCAGGCCCGGAGGGTCTTGTCCTTCAATGTCCATCTCCACGACTTTGCCCGAGGAAAGGGATGAGGGGAATTCCACATCTTGTCGCCTATGTTGTTCACACGAAGTAAAAAAAAAAAGGTTTTTCCAAGCCCACAACCCGATTGACTTGACATGATTTCCACCAAGTTGAGGGGAAAAAATGAATAAATAACTAAATACCCAATGGGGGGGTTTGAACACCCAAACCCCCCCCCCCCCCCCTGGTTACGCCCTTGACTCTTAATGTTTATCACATTTTAGATGCAGTTATCGAATTTTAGAGGCTCGCTACCATGTCGGTAAAGGTCATGGTAGCGTTCTTTACCTTTTATGGGTTTCTTTTCAAGGGTATGTTTTTGAGGTGAATGAGAGCTAGGGAACCGGAGCTCCCTCGAAATAAATTCAGAACTACCTATTTTGAATAAAGATTTGAATATTATGAAACTTTAATTTGAAAGATGTCTCAATGTTTAGCTTGGGCCCTTCTCAAAACAAAATGCTCATGCATCTTTTATGTAAAACATTACTGTTATTCTGTGAGGTTATTAATGTTTAATCTTAAAAACGTTAATTTCTTAGAACCCTTGTTTTTTATTTCCTGAAATCTCCTCTGAAAAATGGTTTTTAAAATAAAAGTAAAACAATAGTTTTGACATCATGTAAATATTATGGGGAGGCAGGGAAGGAACTTAGTTTCACTTCATGTGTGTGTAACAATATAACCAGGGCCGGCCAGAGGGCGGGGCGAGCGGGGCAACCGCCCCGGGCCCCGCGCTTCTTCTAGGCCCCGCGCAAAACCTCAAAATCTTAATAAAAAAGAGAGAGGGGGGAGGAGAATTTTTATTATTAAAATTTCAGCTTTTCAAGTTTATCTACATGGTTAGATAATAGATCAGATCTTATAGATCAATAAATTTTTGGAATGTGTTTATATTCTATTGGTAGTAAATGAATGTTTTTAAAACAGGAATAGAAATTTCATTTTCAGTCGGAGTGTTATAAGGCCAATCTTAAGCCGATTGGACTGAATGCTCCCCATAGGAGGCCCCCGCACTTAAGGCTAAGGCTTAAACCTTAACTCTTAATGCTTAAAATTTTTGGGGCGAAAAAATAAAAATAATAAAATTAAGTAAACACAAAAAATGAAAATTAAACAGCAAAAAAAACCCTATGTAAGTTTAAGAAGATTACAAGGCGTCTGTATGAGTACCTCAAAATGTGTCTTTTCATTCAAAAAATACAAGCCATTTAAAGAGCGCACATTCTGATTTTTTCATATTCCACTACAAAATGTATACTTTGATGAATTTGAAAATCGGCGTGTAGCTCAAAAACCAAGACAATTTCAGTATAAAGTAATTGATGACGAATCTTAGTCTTCTGAAGATAATTTTCGGATTAAGTTTTTCGTAGTATTAATTGATATTGCTATGACATCTTTTGAGAAGAGATTGAAAAATTTCCATGCCAATGAAGAAACATTTGACTTTCTATGTAGCTCAAATAATATTAAGAATTTATCAAAGATAGAGTTTAAAAATTGTTGTCATATTGCAGGTCAGGCTTTAAAAGATGATATTGAGAGTGAATTTTCTTGACGAACTCATAATTTGTCGTCGAGTTTTGCCAGTCAACTATTCAATATTGGAAACAGCACAGTTCTTATAGACTTATTTATTTGTATAAACTGTATTGGAGGGGGGAGGGGGGGAGGTTACGGGGCGATTTTGTAATGTCAAAATTTAAAACTTTAAATTTTAAAAAGTCAAGGTTTCTTCCCCTTATAATAGGGAAATGCGTATATTATGCTATGATCAAATAATACCCGATAGTTTTCTTTTTACAAACTCTCCAAGCGTTCTTTTGGGAAGAGGTGGGAGCTTGTATAGTGTTGTTTGAGAAGGCAAACACGTGGCTCTTCGATATGGGCGTTAGTAAAAAGGAGAAGGGGAGCGGTCCAGCCCTGGATTAAAAATAAAAAAGCCAATCTTTTTCTGCATTTTTATGATTAATTTTATGAGTAAAAACGTTTAAATTTTAAAAGTTTTCGTTTTTTTTTCCTACAGTTTTTGAAGCCTGAAATGCGTCTCCTGAGGCCTCAAAACACACCAGATTGCATATAGTTTCAAAAATTTTCCCCGGACCCCCTTTAACTCTCAGAATTACATAACTCTTGTTTAGGGGAGCTCTTCATATGGTTCGACCCCCCCCCCCCCTTCCCCAAATGTTGAGCTGAAAGAGCCATGCTGTGGGGGCATTAACGAAAGTTCTACCTGTTTATCAGTAGCCGAAAGTGAAAAAAACCTAAAAAAATAAATAAAAAGGCCAGGGCCTAAAATCTATATGAAATATTAACAATAATTGGATGTTTGGGGGGGGGGGGCATTTTGAAGTTTTGCCCCGCCTCGGAAAACTCCAAGATCCGGTACTGGTGGGCCAAGGAAAGTTGACGTACATCTTTGGCAATCTTAGCGATTGAATCAGAATTTGTAAAGAAGTTAAATTGTGATAAGGATTGTATATGAATTTGCCTTAAGGCATTCAAGAAAGTAATTTTAGTAAAGGCATCTTTGTGCAGTTTTTTTTTTTTTAAATAATTCCTCATTAATCTGTAATAATAAATTTTCCTTTTGGAACGTGAATGCTTGTAATCAAATATGTTAAGATGTAAAATACTCAACAGAAATCAATATTTTTTACAAGATAAAAATCGAAATTTGTACAAAAAATAAATAAATTTGTAACTGCTAACTACAATTCCATTGGAAAGTTTCAACTCAGTTTAACGTACGAACATGGATATGTATCTATATATATAGGCCCTGCAAATACTTCCGCCCCGGGCCCCGCTTTTGGTTGGGCCGGCCCTGAATATAACTTAAAATTGGGTTTTACTATTTAGTTTATTTTGAAGATCTTTTAAACTTGATAAAGTTTTAAGATTAGGCTGCAATTTTAGTCCATGTTTAAAAGAATGTTACAAGAATAGTATAAGACTCTAGTTAAATATGGTAAAATATTTTTATACATTTTTTAAGGCAATAGGTTTTTTTAATGACAAATTTTCACTTTTGTTTATATCCATTAATAAATAAAATTTATTTTCTGGTAATTTTTTATGCTTGCCCAATTTGTTTTACATATTAACAGCATTTCATTAAGATAAGTTTCAAAATTTTTTTAGATTTTTAGTAACAAAATGTATTTCTTTAAAGCTTTTAATATAAAATAAGGTTTCACGAACCACCCCACAGTAAATTTTTTTGTCAGATTTTTGTAAAATGAACCGTCTTAGCTACTGTCAAAACTGCTTTTGCAAGTTTTGTTATTTAGATGGCTAACATGGTTAGCCAGTCTAAACATAAAATCATGTATGACCTATGTATTAGTTTTATAAAAATATTTAAACATATGTTAATTGTGAATCTTAGAATAATTTCACTATTTCTTTCTTGTTTTATGTCAAGAGACAAAATAGTTTCATTGTCCTTCTGAAATAACAAGGGAAAAAAAGTTAATTACAAGAGCATAAAATCATATAGGCTATCCCTAAAAGTTGTTTACACACTTAACATGCTTGTCTGTGGGCCATGATGAACAAGTTTTTTCTTTCATTTTTTTACTTAAAAGTTGTATGTGAAAAAGGAAACCTAGCACTGCAGGTGATGCATTACAGAACATGTGGGTTTATTTTTGTCACTAAAGTCATTTTACGAATGCCATCGACTCCCTTTCATTGCATGGTGTAGCACCACACAATTTGATTTTTAGACACAACTTCCTATGTGAAACTTGACCAGCGCATAAAATTTGTATACTACATTTCGGGACACCTATCTATGCATATATCCACGCACACACATATCATTTCACTTTGTATCAGATTATAAAAGATAAAAGTTTCTTTAAAATTCAAAACACTGATTTGCTTAGAAGTGAAATTTATTGTGTCTATTTTTATAATTTTGTCGTATTTCATTTTTGACTTTCTTTCCATTTTTTTTCCTTTCATAGAAATGTTGTGTGTTTGTTTTTAATTTTATTTTCTGTGTTCTTTTGAAAAAAAGTTTTTTGTTTATTTTTGATTTTCTTTTTTACATAGACTAATCCTGCAGTAAAACATGCTTATAAACATGTAAGTTTTTTTAATCAGTTATTTTTAGTTTAAATCATATGTATTAAAATTATTTCCTTTGTAAAAATTATAATTTTTATATTTCTGCCTTGGTTTTCAGAATTTTACTTTTGCACATAACAATTGTATTTGTCATTGATGAATACATTTTAAAACAAGAAGTTCTGTCTAGAACTATAGGAGCCTACTTTCCCGTATACTCCAAATTCAAATTGATAACCTAGCTATCTCTTTCTCATTTAGCTTTAGTTCTTAAATACTTCAACTATACCTTTTTGAATGGATAATACTTACATACTCATTCACTCACTGATGCATTCTTTCATTTATTCAGTCATTCATTTATTCATTCATTCATTCATTCATTTATTCATGTATTTATTCATTCATTTACTCATTCATGTGTTTATTCACTCATTTATTTATTTTTTCATTCATTCCCTCATTTTTTTATTTTTATGGCATAATTTTCTAATCCATGAGTATTTGAATGAATCATAGGATGACTACCAATTTGTTTCTCCTTTTGCACTGTCTTTTGTAACTCTTGAAATTATGGAAATGGAAAATTCCCATGAATTATAATTTTCTACAACTTCCTGTTACTAACTATTAAAAAAACTAAATTAAGCATGCACAATATATATAATGATGTATTTTTTAATGTGTAAAATTTAAACTCGAAAAAATCTCAAAGCTGTGCCACTTTTTTCCTTTTTCATTAATTTCTTTTATTGTTGTACATCTAGTGCGAAAGACTCCATTTCTTCTTATGTTTTTTTACAGGTAAAAGATCGAGGCAAAAGAGCCTATAAAGATATCAGATCAAGAATCCAAGACATTCAAAAAGTTTGTGATTTTTCAATCATTGTAGTTTAATTTGGCAATCTGCATGCTGCTAATTATCGTAAAGTGTTTATTTGATATGCCTTTAAAACTAACACTAAGTTTGTCTTGCTTTGCAAGTACATGCTTCTATAGATTGTATTATTCCTTTTAATATAGCATCCCAGCCAACCAGACTTGAGATTTGATTCAAATTTTGACAAACCTAAAAGTGCTCCATCAAGCCCAACAATGCCACGAACTAACCCATTTCCTAACAAGGTACAGGAAGTGTTTCCATGCTGCAGGGAGGCAATATTATAGTTGTTTTGAAAAGTGTTTTTAACCTGTTTTTGACTGCCTTTCATTTCAATGTTCACATTAAGTTTAATTTGTTGCATGTAAAATATTTCTAGTGCACTTTTGAACTTAATTGTCTTAAATATTATTTCATTAATTTTATGGCTAAATGTAATTGGTAAATATTTTGATTTACTATGCAAATTTCCTGTAATGTAGAAAAAAATTACTATTTTTTATTTTACTTAATATTTATTTATATTTTAAAATTATTATTATGCTCTCATATATTATAACATAGTTCGTTTGGTTCAAAAATCATAAATAAGTTTTTATTAATTTATATGCATTTGTGGCCTGGCTTAATCATGAATAAATATTAGAAAAGTATGCACTATGTTTTTGTTTTAAAATTTTTCATTAGCAGATTTGTTTGTTAAAAATAGACCACCTTAAAAATAAAAATTTAAGTAGTGTATGAAACAAGTATCTTATTTATCTTTAAAAACTATATTTCATTTCTGACTAATCTTTTTATAATTTGTGTTACAAAATTCCCAAAATCAGCCCTGGTTTATATGAAAGATTTGGCAAGGTTGGTTAGGCTTTAAAACTATTAATAAAATTTCAAATTGAAATTTTTGATATAGAAATACTAATACTAGGTTTTTTATTATAAAAGTACTGGGAAAATTGCATAAACATTAATGGTAGAAATTGGCAAGTAGTATTTTAAATAAGATTCTGTATTTAAAGGAACTTTCTTTCAATACTTGTGCTTTAATTGAGCATGTACATATAATTTTTCCTTTAAATTTAATGTATAATGCTCTTTTTGGTAAAAACATTTATCCAAAATCAGTAGTATCTATTGTTTTTGACTTGTACATAGCATGTAGACTATTTTTCATTTAAATCTATTGACTTAATGAAAGTTACAGTAATTATCTTTCAATGTAAGGAGACTTTATTGCATTGTACTTTATTGTGGAATCCAATTATTACACTGTGCTTTATTGTGAGATCCAATTGCACAGTGCTTTATTGTGAGATCCAATTGCTGCACTGCTTTATTGTGAGATCCAATTGTTGCACTGTGCTTTATTGTGAGATCCATTAAAATAGTGACCATAATGCAGCATATGTGTTGTAGCCATTGTGTATACATTTCAAAAAATCTTAAACTTTTCTAACCAGAAAGAAAAATTTTTGCCACTGGCTCTCTGGCATCCAATCAATAAATTTTAAAGAATATATTTTTTTTTTTTGGAAATTGGTGACTTTTTATGAGGAGGGGGTAACTTTCTCCCGCAGTTTTGGCAATTGATCGGTTTCCTGCATGTAAAAAGTTGAAATTAAAGAAAGTTAGCAATGTTTCAAGCTTTGTATTTTAAAATTTTCCTATAACATCCTTAATCACCATGAAAAAAAATTAATAAATTCTAATTGTATATGCTTTTAATGTGGAAATAGATGTTTAGCTACTATGTGAAACAAATACTTAACTTTTATTTTTAATGTTTTTGTCCAAATATTTTTACAATGTAAAATATATTTGCTTTTTATTTTTGCAGCCTTATTTTGTTTATTTAAAAAATGTTTTTAGTGTTAAATCATGGAAAAATTTATATTTTGTTTAAAATGGCTTAAAATGAATGGCTGGCTGCATTTAATGTGTTTATTTACGCAATTCTTTCAGAGGATAACCTACAACCACAGTAATAGCAGCAAAATGGGTGTTTTGGATGAAATGAATCTTCCTAATCCAGTTTCTGGGTATGAAATCTATTACACTGTATAAAAATGCCCCCCTCCCCAATTTAATTTTAATATTGATTTCAAAAAATTATTTTCTGGTAGTTTTCCCTTACAAGTACTACAATCATTTTCACGCTGACTTGAAATATTTTTGAATGTCACCAAAGGGTACTTTTGGTGCCTCTTGAAATTTGACGACTAATGAAAATGTGCCAAATTAACGTAAAAATGGAAAACTATTAATTTTCTCAATAAAATTTTGAATTTTGAATTAGATATTTTATAAACTGTGTATAAACTCTTGCATTAATTAATTTCTGCAGTGTACTAGTCCGTTCTTGCTATTTTTCTTCCTCTGTAGTAAATAACCTAGAAAATCTTTCTATCGTTGTTTTCTTACGTATGTCTTCTTTCCCATATTGCCTTATTTATATTGTAATTCCATTTTAGTTATGCCTTATCATTTTAGTGCTTTAATTTTGAAAAATGTCCCTAAACATTGATTCTTTTTTGACTAAAAATAAAATGCTTTAACCATCTCTAACTGAAGCTTAGATTCAGGTAGGTGAAAACCCAAAATCACAGAACTGCATCTACACATTTACCGTTAAATAAGTAACTTTGGCAGAAATAAGCTCTATTAAGCATGAAAATCGCAAATAAATAATCTCCCCCTACTTTTTGATTTTATCACAAGGGTCCCCCATTTGTTTTAAATTTTAACATATGGGGGACCTCGTCCTCTCACTTTTTGATGTTTGTATATGTAAGCGTCCCCCTACTTTTCCCCCCAGGATTACACCACCTATTCTGATGCCATCAAAAGGCATGCAATAACACTAATCGTCAGAATTAACATTAAAATAAAAACCATTAGGCAAAGTTTTTAAAGCTTAAGTATTTATTAGGATAGTATTGAAAATATCATAGTTTAAGATATAGATGAAAGTTATATTAAAAATATGATGATTGATGATGATTTCAAATGCCGAACATTAGCGCTTTGCCGAACATATGCCATTTGTTCACGAGCTCTCCAGTACTTTCTAACAATGTCCTCAAAATGGTTAAGTGCAACACAACTGTTTAAATGTTCAAATGTCATAAGTTGATTCGAGTCACACAAAGAACAGTCTGTGGAATCCACCACTCTGATTCTACAGAGATGGTCTCGTAAACAGTCATGTCCAGTGAGTCCTCTAAAGAGAGCTCTGCTGTCTTTCTTGGATAATATATTTAAAAATATATATCAAGATAATTTTTCATAATTTGTCAAATAGGAATATTTTTCATGGACATTTAAGTACATTTGAGGTATCACCCCCAAAAAGCTTACTTGTGGCAAAAGTTGTGATACAAATGTTTTTATAACAATTGATTAATTACTCACAGAGAAAGAGATTCCTTGTAATTCGGAAACACATTTCTATTTCATTGCTTATCTGTATCTTGCAATATTGTAGTTAATCAGCTATACTGTATAAATTGTTCAGTTCTTTAAATATCATTAAAAATTAGTAAGGTGAGGTGAAGTAAAAACAGTCATTTTGTAATTACCTCAGTGTAAATCAAAGTAAAACTGAATTTAAAAAATATTTGTTGTATTATTTGTTAGTTTGTTGACAATTGGCCTTATTAGTAAAAGTATTAAGAACATTTAAATTTATTAAACTAAGAGTAACCATTGATAGTAAAGTTTTCATATCCCTCCTTAATCCACATATGGATTTTGATCATTCAAAACTAGAAAGTCAATTTTTGAAAAGAAATTATCTTCTTGCTTTTGAAAATCTAAAATATTAAAACATGTTTGGTAATGTACACAAGGGTTGTAAATTGATTTCTTCCTAAATAAACCTACCCTGCAACTGCATTTCTCTAAACTGGAATGCACTGTTACATTTTTCATGGCTTGGAAAGGGAATTTATGTTGTAAATTCATTATTTTCATAAAATGCATTCTGTTTATGCCACTAAAGCTGTATTTAAGTCATTAAAGCTTGATTAAATAGAATTGTCAAATAAGTAATGAAGTTTTGTTATGTGAATTGTTATTTTGTGATTTATATTTGAAATTAAAAAAATTAGATTTTTTTAAAAAAACAACAAAAAAAATCTGTGTCATAGTGGTACTATTTTCTTGAGTTTTTCTATGGTTTCGTCCCAATTAAACCTACCCACCAACTGCAATTTTCTAAACTGGAATGCACTTATGTATTTCATAACATGGAAAGGGAATTTATGTTTTTAATTCATTATTTTCATTAAATGCATTCTGTTTATGCCACTGAAGCTGTATTTAAATCATAAAAGTTTAATTAATTAGAACTGTCAAATAAGTATTGGAGTTTTGTTATGTGAATTATTATTTTGTGAGTTATGTCATACTTAAAATTAGAAAAGTTATTGGATTAAAAAACAACTATCATAGTGTTATTATTTTCTTCTTCAGTATTTCTATGGCTTTTATTCTAGAATCCGACGTTATAAAATGTTGACTGTCGATGAATTGTCTGTTCCTTCTGAAGAATTGTGTGAAGGTAACAGCAGTCCAAGTATTCAGCATATTGACATGGATTTGATGCAGGATTTGCATGAAATTATTTATCGAAGATGCTCTGTTTCCAGTGATAATCTTAACTCTTTTGGAATAGAAGATATAATACAAGAAGAAAAACCAAAAGTAAGAATATTGTCTTGTCCCCAATTAATAAAAGAGCACTTGATGAAGCATGTAAAAACAAAATCTTAACAATTATCTTGTCACAATGTTAAAAGAAGCATACCTATGTGGAAGCTGTTCTTGAATGTATTTACTGAAGTTCTTTAAAACAATAATTTATGCGTGAAATTATGTGATTATAGATATTTTAGCTTTCTGTTTTCATGTATCATAAAAAAAAATCTAGCCCATTTTTCAGGAACCGCACATTTTTCCTGGACTAAAAGTAGCCTATGTCATTCTCTAACCCCGACCCCTTAACTTCCACTATGCAAGAAATTATGTAAATCCCTTGTTCTGTGGAAAACAAAAACAATTCTGTTTCACAGGAACCATAACTTTTTTTCTGGATAAAAAGTAGCCTATGTACTAATCCGGACTGTAATCAATCTCTGTGCCAAATTTCATCCAGATCTGTTCAGCCGCTCTGGCATAATTGAGAAACAAACACTCATCCAAACTATTGCATTTATAATAGTGGTAAGATTAACCTTATCTCATAATTACTTTGTTTCATTTTAAAAGATGCATTGTTTTTCGTTACAGTAAACTTGATAAACCTCTGTCTTTGAATTTCCATTTATAGTATTGACTGTCATTTTCATTTTGTAGGTAATTATGGGATTTGCAGATTCTTTTTGTGACCCTAATGAATCCTTCTTGCCAACACCTATTCCTCCTCCAAGATCGAAAAAGAATGCAAAAACCAAGGTTAATATGCAGCCAAGTACAGATTTGTTTTTGGAAAAATCTAATAATACCTGTACACATGAGGAATCTTTAATTCAATTGGAATCTCTGGATGATGTTTCCCTCTTTGATCCATTGAAAGAAAATAATGCCAAAGATTCTGATCTTCTGAACTTCCTTGCTCCAAAAGGTGCTACTGATTCGCGAGTCAGAGAATTACAAAATACTATTCAAAATCTGACATCTGCCACTTCTCATCATGTAAATAATTCATCGTTAAGTTACTTTCCTAATTCTCCTTACTTCGCTCCCAGGATGCCCTTGCCAAACATGGTTTTGCCAAGATATACAGTGCCCTCTCAGCCTTCATTGGGTAATTCTGTCACTTCCAATGATTCATCAGGTTTTAGAGCATCTTGCAGGGAACAAAATACAGCTGATATTAAACCACCTTTGCCCCCCAAAACTAAACCTTCTAATTCAAGATTTTTTGTTGGAACAACGGTATTGTCTGATGTGGAGAAAAATTTGCTAGAGGATTATGGACTGAGCAGTTCTCCAATATTTCGAAAAAGTCTAACGGAAAAAGCTGATGTATCTGAAAAATCTGACTGGCTTTCAAATCCTCAGGGGAAAACTGTGTTAAATAGCCTTGATCCACTTTCTCTTTTGAATGGGATAGAAAAACTTAGCCCAAGGCCTAACAGAAAAGAACTCAAAAATCAACCAACTTGGCAGAAATTCACATAATTATTTAAAAGTATTAAGTTTTCTAATATTCATAGCATGAACTTTTGTCATTGACTGGTCTTAAAATTCAGGAAATAGTTTATGGAACTCAAGTTTATGTAAAACTGTTTATTTTTTACTTTATTTTATATTTGCAAATATCATATAAGATTTTGTATACTTACTTAAAATATTGCTGTTTCATTTGTTTGGTTACAATAGTCAAAGCTTTAGCATCTGTTAAATGAATAAATGAGTATACATTTATTCAAAAGCATTTTATCATTACAATTTTTTTCATTCATCAAATATAAATAGATTGGTTTGTCAAATCTAATCTGAACTGGTCACTCACAGAATAAAAGTATTTCATCTATTTAAAAATAACAACAAAATTTTGCATGCTCTATTTAAAAACAAACACATTGATAAGTTTATTAGTATTTTGGTTTGGTGATCAACATGTTTTTTATTTTCAATATTTTCATTTTTTGTTTTGTTTGTATTATTGTACTGGAATTGCAAATGAGATTTTCTAAAGGTGTCCGAATAAGTGTCCATATTTTTGGTTATTCTTCTATCCCTTAGTTTCCTTTCATGCTAGATTTATGGTCTCCTGTTGTGAAAATAAAACAAAATACATTGTAATCATAATCATTGTGCTCATAAAAGATGCAGGTTACAAAGGAATTACTTCATACCTACATTTTAATACTGCTGTTGTATTTTAATTTTTTATGAAATACAATGTCTTTACTTTATATGTTTTCAGTGTTTTTTAGCTAATTTGCTCATTTTTCTTGTCATTCATATTTCACCAAAAGGTGTAACCATATTGGATGAATTTTTGTATTTCCAGAAAGCAAATATTTCTTTTGATGACTCCTCGAAACAGGTGCCATACCATAGCCCCCTTAACTAGATGCCTAGCGATTTGCGGGGAAAGTTGGCCGCGGATTTTAGTTACCTTTTCTCTCACCAGGAACACTACTTATCTGCTATAACAAACCGGGCTCTTTCCATTAGTTTGAAGGGTAAAAAATTGGTTTTCTATTGCTATTTCTTCTTTTTTTCCCTAATAATTTGATTCTTTGGGTTAAAAACAGTCGTTTTCAGGACCAATGTAACTTAAAGAAAGATGGTTTACTGTGTTGTTCTATTTTGACATTTTGCACATCAAATTCAGTAAAAGAATAAAATAATTTCAATCGGACATTAGTTGGCATGAAAAATGGATCTCCGCTATATCAAGACAAGGGAATTATTGTTATTACTATGTGCGTGTCTAACGTCTATTTGGCAAAAAAATTTTAAAAAATTAATTAATTAATAACAATATAGTGCAAAACTATTTTTATATAAATATACATTATTTATTATGTTGTCCGAACTTTACTGTAGCTTGTCCTTGGAATATGGATGATTATATATTATGATGCATTTTATATTATGCAAATATTTTTTAAATTGAACTTATTGATTTTTTATTTAAAAAATTTTACTAGTTATACGAAGACATGTATGAATCAATAAGAAATAATGAAAGTTAGTAAGGAATGAAATACAAATTATTATTCATGCATAGAATCAATTTCTAATCATATTTCAAGAACATATTTAATTCTATGGATCAATTTATGAGAATAATTTGGAAGTAATATTTGTCCTATTCTTCATGCGTAAAATATCGCTTCAGTATAATGCATAATAAATTGTAATTATTCACATATTTAAACATTTTAAATTTATTTATGTATGATTTTTATTTATTTATTTATAATTTTATTTATTCAAACCAAAAGGACTGGTTTTTTCTTTTGGGGGGGGGGGGGGATAAAGCATATTCTATGATAAGATCAAATTTGATTCTATTATAAGAATAAAAACTTGACTTTTATGCAAAATTTTTATAACTTGCCTAAATGAAGAATTTGGTTCCAAGTTTCCTAATTTAACGTCCTCATCGTTCTGCTCTTTTTCTGAAGGAATGGTTTCTTGGAAAATATTAGATTGCAAGAAAATATATCTGCTACTCTAAGTACACCTAAAAGCATTTCAAAACTTTAAACATCTTTTCAAAGCCTTTGCAAAAGCCCTGACTTTTAAAATTCAAGGAAAAAATTTTAATTTTCAAGATCAGTATAAGTAAATAATAATAATAATAATAAAAAGACATTCTTCTTTTCTAAAACAGATGAGTCTATATAACTATCTACTCAAATATATATCATATGTATAGCTTTGCTGTTAATATGAATTTGGTTCCAAGTTTCCTAATTTAACGTCCTCATCGTTTTGCTCTTTTTCTGAAGGAATGATTTCTTGGAAAATATTAGATTGCAAGAAAATATATCTGCTACTCTAAGTACACCTAAAAGCATTTCAAAACTTTAAACATCTTTTCAAAGCCTTTGCAAAAGCCCTGGCTTTTAAAATTCAAGGAAAAAATTTTAATTTTCAAGATCAGTATAAGTAAATAATAATAATAATAAAAAGACATTCTTCTTTTCTAAAACAGATGAGTCTATATAACTATCTACTCAAATATATATCATATGTATAGCTTTGCTGTTAATCGATCATGGAAGTAATACCATTACATCTCCTCAAAAATTTTAAAAATGCTCCAAATAAATCTTTAATTGTTTTATCCATAGCATTGTTATCAAACAAATATTGAAATTAAAAGTTTTAGTCAAGAGCTGGATTTTTATTTGTTTCCTTACATCGGTAAAAATGCCAGTGGAAATTATGTGTATTATATTCTTTACGTATGAATTGCATAAATAATTATTCTTTTTTTTCGCTGCTTAATTTATTTATTTTTTCTAAACATTTTTTAATGTTTGCAATAGAACCTGCAATTGTAACAAAATTAACATTTCGTAAGTGCGATTTTGATTTAAAATATGAAAGTATTTGAAGTAGTATTTCTGTGGTACAGGTTGGTTGAGTACGCGAGTGTTCTCGATTTTTGCAACTGATCGTATAGAAAAAAATGCTAAAAATATATTTTTTTAATGGAAATGCTTAAAATTTCTGTTTTTAACAGTTCTTTATATATATATATAGATTCCATTAAACTCGAAAATAATAGTAATAACAAAGTTAAAAATAAGTGATGACATGCAATTATAATTTAAGTGCATTTATAGATTACAGAAACAATGTTGTTGTTTTTATTTTTTTTGGTAGTTGAATGAAAGTGTACAGATTTTTATTACATAGCTATTATAGGATGCTGCTGCACAGCACGTTTGCAAATTAAAAAAAAAAATTGTTTCTTAAGCGGTTTCATTTTACAGCCTAAAAGATTTAAATCATTACTTTAAAGAAAAGTCTGTTCATTTGTGTAAAAAAAAAAAAAATTCTTTTAAAATACCTACAATTAGGAGAAAACTACTTTAATAAAATAAAAGTTTCAAGTTGATGCTCCGTTAGAATGCTCCTAGACTAACGAGATATCAAAAATTAATAATATCACTTAATTTCTCACTGTTTTACTGCACCATAACATAACAGCGAAAAAAATGTAATTATTGAGTCATATGATTAAATATGAAAAAAAAAAGTTTTTTTTAAAAGAAAAATTTTTACTGCTTTTTATCGCAATTTACTGAGCGTTTACAAGTAAAACACTGTTTTCCAATAGCAAATAGGTAGTGCCCTCTAGCGGTGTTTTCGTTGTCAGCGGGAGAAAATCGTTGCTGGTAGGGTAATGGGTTTCGCTCCATTTCAGAAGGCATCTAAGTAAGGGGGCTATGGCCATACATTCATTTTATCATAACTCAATATCCATAGTATAAATAGTGTTATATTAATCCTTGCAGCATTCCATGTTCAAATCTAATTCTGTTATGCAAAGGTTATAGGCTCAGGCATTGTAGATCTTAAGTTATGCAGATTATGTAATTAAGCTAGGGTAGGGTGTTTTGATTTGAATCAAATAATTTTTTAAGTAATCATTAACTAAAATCATTTTGAAATTTTTTTCAAAAAATTGATTTTTTTTTTTTTTTTTTGTTTTTTTTTTTGTTTTTTAAATTTGTACATATAATACAGTTGAACTTAATACAAATGTGGTTAATACGAAACCACGACTGAAACGAACATTTTGTTCATCAAGTTTGGTTTACTATTTAATTACCCTAAATATCTCATGCATATTACGAAAGCTAAAGTACAAATTTTGGTTAAGACAAACAAAATTTCTGACCTATTCACGAAAATTTTCTCGATTGCGTATAATTATTTTTTTTAAAAAGAAATTATTGGTAGTTTTCAGTCATTGTAAACCACTAAGTACGCATATGATAAAATTTAATGTACTTAAAAAAAACTAACCATTAAGGATTTTTTTTCTAAAATTGTTAAATTTTGAAAGGTAAGTTCACTTTTTCTCAATGTACTAGTAAAATTTAAAAGTGTATATTAATAAAAATAAATCATTTGTTTTCACTGTTTATTTTACTTTGTATTATAAATAGTAGTAATTATTTTTAAAATCTAAGCATGCATTTTTGATAGTTTTTTTTTTTTTCACAATTTTACGTATTCACGGTTGCTGCGAATAAAGGCTAATACAAACAAATTTTTGGCATTTCGTATTAGCCGAGTTCAACTGTATGTGTATATATATAAAATATGTTGCACATACAACCTCTGCTTCAATTAATAATCCTTCATAGATATGCCGGTGTGTGTATGTAATATATTTCAGCACTACGACTTTTTTTTTTAAATTTTACTTGATTAATTTTTTTTTTTTTTGATATTTTAACAGTAAAGCATACTTGATTCAACCATTCATGTTGCAAATCATAATACTAATAATTCACTTTACATGTTTTCAATAATAGTACTGTAGATCTGTTAAATGAATACCAGACAAAATGTATTCCAGAATGTTAGAGTTGAGGAGAACATCGTTTTGAATGCATATCCTTAATGGTATATTTTATTTATTTATTTTGTAAAATATTTTTTCATCTTTGAAATTTTCAGTTCAACCCTAGCATCAATAACTGGGCACCCCGGTACCTTTTTGCAATTTTTATAGTTATTTTTATCTTTTTTAATTAAGCCTTGTAAAAATTGTTTTAATCCTTTTTATCTATATGAATCTGAAATAAACATATAATTTGAACCCTTTTTTTTTTCTATGAAAGAAAGTATCGCAGTACCTGGTATTAGATTTATGGAGCATATTTGATCACTGATACTTGGGTTTTAACAAAGAAGCATCAGCTTTTAGTAATGATGAGATCATATGTTCTTACTAAATGTGTAAGTTAAAAATATTACAAGTTATTTTATTTTACTTCAATTTGCTCTTCTTTTCATTATTTGTATATTTTGTTATGCAGTGCAGTCCATCATAATGGATTTTGTAAGACTGAAAGCACTTTGCTATACAGAGAATATTTTAAATGTTATTTAACAATCCGATTAAAAATTTTATTTTAAGGAGAAATTCGCTGTATGGAAACTTTGTCGTATTTACAAAATGACTTTATTTACATAAAAGTAATAAGTCATCTACATGACGGTAACCACTCTGGGCACAATCTATAAGTCAAGTGAATGTTTTTACTAAAATACAACCAGATGCCATAAAGAAATAAAAATAAAACAGCAGAATTAATTAGTAGCAAAAATAAATGGGTTCCTTGCAACCTTGAAACACATGTCTGCAATTTTTTGCAAAATTTATGCGTGATATGTGTTATTTTACTTTTGTGGTGTACTTTTTATTGTGTAGCAAAGGTTTGCATCAAAAGACTAATCGGTATTGTTCTTGTGCAGTTTGAGATTTGTAAAAAGGTTTCTAATTAAAAACTATCGAATTCTTATCCCAGATTAATTTGTTCCAAACAGATCAATTTGTTGTAAATATATTTTTCTGGATAAAAGACCAACAATTCAAACTATAAAAAGTAGGAGAGAGAATAGTTGTTTAATGTTATTTATGTATTCTTCCGAAGAAACTTTTTGTGCAATACTAAAAGTACAAACATTTTAAATTAACATATCATTTTTCAGAAATTTATTTTTTAAGAAAAATTGCAAGTATTATTATGTACTTTCGTCTTTGCTTCAACACTGTAAATATAATCTTAAGTAGAAGATGCTCGCTGTATTTATTGTATTATAGCAAATGTGCTTTAAATCTTTTTTAAAAATCTATATTTATTATGTATACTTGTTTTAAAAATGAACAACTTTATTTAAATATGTTGTATATTTTATTATCATTGGTTAGGAGTTACCTATATTAATGTTAAATTTATTTCAAAATTTTAATTGTTGTTGATGCTTAAATCGTTATTGTTTAAATACTATGTTGCAAAATTAATGCTTTACTTTTTTGTGTGTATTTGAAACATGGAACAATGTTGGAAAACTAAAAGTTAATTTTCATGAAATTAACGATTGCAAAATAGACCACACAAAAAATTGGTAGTGTTGATTTGCATGAAAAGCTTCAAAAATTCATACTATCTTCAAAAGACTACATATTTCTACATTTTCTGAAAGTAAACTAATTGTGAGCGTTTAGGTGTAATGTAAATTGCTTGCTTTATTCCATCTGCTGAGTAATATCTTGCTTAAGAGAATAAAACCCGTCTCTAAATTATTATAAGATAGTGTAATATAGTATAAAAATCTGTTTTAGTGATATGTTTAATTGGTGCTACTACGAGACTTTTCGTTGTATTTGTATGCATTGAATTTTAACACAGAACATTCCAAATAATGTTTTAAAATGGCATTTCAACTAATTTATTTTTCATGAAGTATTTATCACAACCAGTTTGACTTTGTATGACAATTTGAATTTTACTACTCCGAAAATCATATTTATGACTACCTTAGTCTAAGGTTCCCTCTAATGTGTTTGGTGAGTGTCTCCATCCTTAATATATCTTGATGTTGGACCGTATTTTACCACCTTTAATCTGTTTCAAAGTTTTGAAGCCAAATATTAGGCTTTTGTGCCATAATATTCATTGAATTTGGATATGTGCTTTGTTGATTTAAACCTATATTATGTGATAAAAAGCTCAAAAACTAAGTTTGGAAAACCATGCATATGAGTGTGCAAACTATGTATGTTGGAGTGAAAAATTATATTTTGAGCTAAACGATGTACTTCCATTTCTGTAAATAAATTTGATTATTGTTATCAGTAATTTTTCATGTTCTAAAAGTTCCATCTGTTGGATTCCAACAGTGAAACTTTGTATCCTATTCTTTATAACTATTGTTCTTTTTTGAACATATTCATTGCTTTTCGTTCTGTTTTTAGCTTACTTTCCGGTAAAAGAAAAAAATAATAAAGCATGACAGAAGGCTCAATGTATCGTGAAAATATCGTTAGAAATCGAAAAAAGTCAAAAATAAGTGAAGTAATTAAATAAAGATAGAAAAGTTAAAAATTTGAAATTAGGGTTTTGAGATGAGGAAAAAGTGTATCTGTCGGTCCCCCCCCCCCCCCCCCCCCAAATAACTTTTGAACGAATTGTCCGATTCGAAAAATTCTTTTTGCATTCGAAAGATCTCGACGAGCACATCTAATTTCCATATTTTACTTTTTGATTTTAACAATTTTTCGTTAAATTTTGAACAGTTAAAAAAAATTTAACATTAGCGCCTATGGGCGAAAATGAAGCAAATTATGTAAACTCTGGGTACAAGATCCGAGTTCCAATAAACAAGCTTACTGGAAGAAGCTCTTGGCGTGAAATATTAATTTGAACAATTTTCTATCATTTTTGAACAGTTCAAAAAAATTAACATAGTGCCTACGTGGAAATTTCAATCCTATATAAATCCTGATCTAACGAACCGATTTGCTTGGAACAAACTTTATCGGAAAGCTCTTATAACGTAGAACATGTACAAATAGAAAGTTCATCCAGAACTAACGAGCCTATTTTTCTATGAAATTTTTTGATCGGGATTTTCAAGAATATTTTTGAATTAATGAATGATTAAATAAATAAGTGAAAGAATGGATGATCAAATGAGTGAATAAATCATAACGAATTGTTCGATTTAAAAAGTATTTTTGAATTCGAAAGATCTCGGCGAGGACATCTCATTACCATATTTTACTTTTTGATTTAACCAAGTTTTCGTTCAATTTTGAACAGTTAAAAAAAATTTAACATTAGCTCCGATGGGCAAAAATGAAGCAAATTATGTAAACTCCGGCACACGATGCAAGTTCCTATGAGCAAGCTTATTGGAAGAAGCCTCTGCGTAAAATATTGATTTGAAAAATTTTTGTTCATTTTTGAACAGTTCAAAAAAAAAAATTAATAAATAAATAAAATAACATAGCGCCTACGGGGAAATTTCAATCTTATATAAATCCTGATCTAACGGACCGATTTGCTTGGAACAAACTTTATTGGAAAGCTCTTATAACGTAGAACATGTACAGATAGAAAGTTCATCCAGAACTAACGAGCCTATTTTCCTATGAAATTTTTTTATTGGGAGTTTCAAGAATATTTTTGAATTAATAAATGATTCAAGAAATAAGTGAAAACATGAATGAACACATGAGTGAATAAATGAGCGAATGAAAGAAAAAATAAGTAAATGAGTGAATAAATACATGAACGAGTAAAGGAATGACTGAATAAAGGAATGAATGAGTGAATGAATATGTCACCGTTGAAAAAGGTATATTTGAAGAAATTAAGAACTAAAGCTAAACGAGAAAAAGGGAGAAAGAGAGATAGCTAGATTATAAATTTGAAGTTGGTGTTGTATACGGGAAAGTAGGATTGTATAGTTCTAGACGGAACTTCTTGTTATATATTGTACAGCAGGGCTCGAAAATTGTATTGCCCGACATGCCCGGATAATGTAAAAATTCCGATCGGGCATGAATCTTCTACCCTTACATACCGGCAGGCCATGTAATTTTTTAATCAAATATTTTTTTGAAAAGCTTTATTATTTTGTATTTTATTTAAAAATCACTGCATTCTTTCCAGAGCTCAAAATTGACATGTTGACGGACATGCATGTCAACAATAAAATTGCTAATAACAGTTTAAAGTTTGCAAATTTTGACTTGTAACAATTTAAATATTTATTTGTAATGTAATCTTTTAATGATTTAGATTAACGTTAAAATAATTATTGATTCAGATATAAAGTCGTTAGTTTGATTTTTTGTCTAATGAATGCTATGCGACAAATTCTGCGCATGGTAGCATTTTGTTCGGGCATGTAAAATTTTAAAGATTTTTCGAGCCCTGTTGCACAGTTAATTTTTGTTTATTTCTTTCATTTTTCAATTTATTTGTTACATTTTTTAGTTATAATAACATTTTAGAATTTTCCTCCATATATTTTCATATTTTAAGTTCAATTTCCAAAATTTGTAATTTACATATATAGATACACATTATTATTTTTTAAAATCTAAAATAATGTTAAAAATGTAAATTTTAAATTAAAAATACCTTAAGTATTATTTAATAATTTCGTTTTTAATTTCAATTTTTGCTACAGTTTTGAATGTGCAATATTTGAATTTTTTCTCTTTTTTTAGTAAGTTTTACCAAAGGTTTAATTTAATTCCTTTAGTTAAGTGTTGTTTAAATTACTTATAATTATTTACATACAATCTTTGTTCTAATACTCTGTACAATCAACTCTAAAATATTCAGCCTTTAAAATACAGTAACCCATCGTTATACCGCGCCTCGTTATATCAGTATAGCCTTTTTTCCTTCATTAAAAAAGCAATCGAACAAGAATATTTTCCTTTCTTCTGAATTTGCTGCAGTTAAAAGCTGCAACAATTCTCCTCCCACTCCCCGACTTACATGCCTGCAGAATGATTCTACTCAAACCAGTTGACTTTTTATTTGACATTTCTTTTTGTATTGATCCTAACGCCTGTAGAATGATGAGACAGATTCTTAATAATAATAGCAAATGAAATTTTAGTTTTATATTAATATAATTTTGTTAGTGCACTGCAGTAAGTGAAATAATTATAAAATGTACTTATGCATTATTAAAATAAATTTTATTCCTTCATTTTTTTTCTTTCTTAACTAAGAATGATCATTTTAAGAGTATACATTATTTTGATTAAAACTCTTACAGAGGTTTTATTTTTCTGTAGGGATCATCCATAAATGATGTCACGCTTCGAGGGGAGAAGGGGGTTTCGTGAAATTGTGACAATTAGAGGTGAGGGGTAACAAGAAGTGTGACATCGTGCATTATGCAACATAGCGTGACAAGTGACAAGGGGGGGGGAGGGGATTCCTCTGAAGTGTGACATATTGTGACAAAAGGGGGGTAGGAGGGCAAATATATGGGAAAAAAGCGTGACATCATTTATGAACGGCCTCGGTCCCTAATTGGTTTTTGGTAATGGTTTTTTTTGAGCAAAAGGTCTGGTACAAATCCATACAAAAAAAAGAAAGAAATCTTTAGTCAAATTTTGAAGGACGTTATAGTTTGTCTAATTTTAAATTTAACTACAAGTAGTTTTATTCACTCTTTAGGTAATGAGATATTGCATCTTATTTGACCATAATTATACTATTTCTTAAAAGAAGAATCATGAGCAAAAAGAGTAAAGTTTGAGTTTTATGTTTTAATTTTTTTTTTCAGAGTAATAATTTTTAATTTGAAAAATGGCATATTATGACAAGGCTTTAAACTTGTAAGTTAACCAGTCTCAGAATCTACACTTTGGAAATGGATGTCTGGAAAATATCAGAAAATGTTTTAACATTAGGAGGTGGATTTTTTTTTTTTTTTTTTGAAATTTAATTGTGAAGCAGTGGCTGAGCGAAATGACTCGAACAGTGCCATACAGGGTTAAATTTTGTACCATTACAAATCTGTGATGAAAAATAGGGGCTACTATTCGAAATTTTAAAGCTGATATTCGTTTTAACGGAAAGACGATCTCTTAACAAAATTTTACCAGTTGTCATTTATACTATACATTATTCCTGATAAATTGACGTCTTTCATTTGTCTCTAGTGTAAATAGCATTCAAGGAAATAGTTTTTTTTCAATTTTATTCCTCGGAACTCTTTCTTTAGGACTGCATCCGTAGGAAGGTTTTAAATTAACAAACTTTTAAGAATCTTCATGTATATCTCAAAAACCGGCAATTGAGGGCAAAAGATTTATGCGTCAAACCACTCGGCTCTTTCGATTACTGGTTATTTTGTTTTTTTTTCATCGATCAAAAGAAAAAAACTTTCTATAAATGAAAGCACGGTTAGGTTTGATACAATTTGACCAGTATTAGGGTCTTTTCCTCTCATTTCTATGATTTGCAAAGAAAGTCGAATTATTTCTCAGAAAAGAATGAAGAAAGTTTTAAAGAAGTTACAAATGTCAATTTAATTCCCCATTGAATGTTTAAACATCTAAGTGCGGAAACAGTCCGCAACACTTTGCTTAATATGCTTTTGAAACGGACATTGGTTTTGGGAAAAAGAAGAAAAAAACGTTTTTTTTCCTTCTGAATACCGTCAACTCATCTTATATCGCTTAACAAAGAAACAGGTGCTTACACCAATACACCCAATTCAATTTCATAAAAAAGCAGACGTTAATTTCCTTAATTCTGTAAAATACTTTCCATTCGTGTAAGTTCTGAAGCTGTCTTGTTCGTGAAAAGAAGCCATCAGAGAGTTCTATTGATGCGTCCGTTTTATCCGTCTGTCATCGGTGGGCAGTTGTTAAAAAATCACACCTTTCAATAGATGTCGGCATGGCATATTGCTTAATATACGATTTTTGCATCTTTTCTGACGGATTCACTTTACCCAGAGACCGTAATTTCATTTTCTCCTCAAGGCCTTTTAGCACATTATGTTGTCATTTCTGTGGTTTGTTTTTATTAAACGTGAGGAATTTTTCTTTTAATAACCTTCCGAAGATACCCTTTCCTCGTTATGTTTATTCCTGTAATCAGGGCATATGCCTCCTGGAGGAAAACAAACGAAGACAAAAGATCGTGAAAACGATGTATTCGATTGGTTACACTTCTGTCAGTCATTTTGCTGTCATGTTTGTCAGCTGCGGAAGGACGTTCAGAAAATTCTTTAAGGAACATTCAAATTCGTGATTGACAACGTTTGTGCTTGTTTTTCTGGGAATCGTCGTTAATCTGTCATTAAAAGAGGCGCTGAATGGGACCCTTTCATTTGAATTTACATCTTCTCATGACCCAGGGAAAGGAAATGGTTGGAGTTTTTTCTTGGGAAAAACGTTCGTGTTATGTGATTGAATATGAAAATATGTTTCTTTCGTATGGGGGAAATGTTAGTGCTAGTCTAAAAATTTAATCATTACGCCTCAAAAATGAAATTGTAAAAGCTTAATAGTACAGTTGAACTGGGTTATAACGTGGGCGAAAGAACTGCTACTGACAATTTTCTTATTAAATCCGAGTGCTCGTTATAAACGCATTTATCTCATTGCCATAAAAATAAATTAGATAAAAATAAAAGTTTCAAGAATGCTTCTTTTTTTTCAAAAACAAAATCTTTTCAGTTATTCGGATTTTTTTTTTTTTTTTTTGGCAATAATTATCCCTTTTGAGAATATAGATGAAGATAAGCCATACTTAGACATTATAATTTTAAAAAATATATGCTCGCTATTTCTGACTATGTTTGTAATGTTGTAATAACCGGGTTTGACAAAGGGCTTTTAACATGAAACCAAACATTTATTTTAATTCCCCTCGTTATACCCGGGTTCTCGTTAAATGAGGATTCATAACTACCTAGTTCGGTTGTATACGAAAAAATAAACACATAAAAAGAATGGAAAAAAATATATACAGCTGTTTTGTGTCTGTGTTCATTAATGAATGTTTGAATGTGAAACGATGAAACAATTACACCTCAACTTCTAACTACCATGGCAATTATTATAGACATTTTCTCAAAACCTAAGTTCCTAAAAATACGGAAATGTGTTTAATAGTTGATCTTAATTCAAGTTCTAGGAATTTATATAGGCGTAGAAATTGTAGTTTACAATTTTAACAATCCTTAGCGGGTCATTCCATTGCCAGATCATTCAAGCCATGGAACCCACCACCATCGATTTTATTCAATTTTTTTTTTTTGCTGATTTTGAAATTATAAATTATATTGAGATTGGGTGAAGGAGTTGAGGAGTTATGAGCCTTTAAATATCTGTGAGCAAGGCTCATTTGCTGTCATTTTTAATGATATATATCAGGATATAAAGGGCTGTAGCCCCCTATTAGAGCTTAAAAAAAAAATTCTTTTGTTAAGAATAATCTGAACTTCACTTTTAGAAACATTTTACTTGCATTATTCTTTTACATATTTCCCTAAAAATGTTTATTTCTTATTTTTTCAATCGTAAAAAGAGTAGCTTTAGTAGAGGTTTTCTCACATCGCCCCCTCTTCAATTTTAACCAACTTGCATGCACAGGCACCTCTAAGTGTGTCCTAACATAACATGATAAAAAATGATTTCATTTCTATTTACTGTACTATTGTCTGCTATTGAGAGCTTTAATAAGAAGGGGAGGATAACAACAAGCCCGCCGCAAGTACAAGCGCCGCCATGAGGCAACAAAATATTCTGCTCCCCTATTACATGTATTTTGTAAAGCGATTAAAAATATGGACATTTCTTAAAAATATGGACATAGTACGTATTTCTGTATTTATATAATAATAAATACTCATAGGGCAGAGTTTTTCTCATTAATTAGAAGCGTAACATTACGAAAAAAATAATTACCTGTTAATAGCTGCCACCTTTAATTGCGTTGCTCCGTGAGGCAAGCGCATCGCTGCCTCGCGCCGGCCCTGGATAACGAGGCGTTTCAAGCTGGTCCAATTTTACTTGCTCCATCTATGAAATTGCTAACTAACTACTGGTTGAAGATCAGAAACTGGGAAGTGCTCTGGGAATATCTAGACATCTTCCCAGAAATGAAAAGCGGCAAAATTCTTGGAGTATCTACTCTTATTCAAGCATATTTGTCCAAGCAATACCTCTACAAATATGCTAGTGTAAAATTAACCTGCACACTTTCACATTTGCTTTGCACCCAAGTAGTGTTTCCAGTTTTTTGAAAAGAAACAAAATTTAAGTATAAAAATAAATCCTGTGCCCATCAACATTTTTGTTATCGGACACACTTAGAGATTAATAAATTAACTTTGTGCACTAGGTAAACTAAAAAAAATCCACGTGTGGAAAAAGGGATTTTAAGCAATCCCGAAACATATGTCTGCATTTTAATGCTGATTTGTGCTTTCTTAATGTGAAATTTTTTTACAGTTTACAGTTAGAGGTACTTGTGCATACAATTTGGTTGAAATTGAAGAGGGGGCAGTGTGAGAAAACTTTTAAAGTTACTGCTTGTACGAGTCAAAAAATAAAAATAAACATACAAGTAAAATGTTACAAAAAGTGGAGTTTGCATCATTCTCAATTAATTCCTTAATTATTCCTTTTTTTAAATTTGAAATTTTAATGAGTAAATTGATCTAGCGTTAGTATTTTTTTTTTTTTTTTTTTTTGGGCACTACTTTTATCCCTGTGTCTTCCGTAAGAAGTTCATTAACTTCGGTCGTTGGTCAGAGTTCCTAGTTTTGCTAATTTTTAATAATATTTATAATTTTAGCATGCACTTGGTATCTTTTATTTAGGATGACTTTCCTAACAATACATATTAATTAGATTATAGTTATTTATTTTTTAGCCCTTGTTATTACTTTTTAGTAAGATCAAAGTGATTTGTAACCTGAGTCACCAAATTAACCATTTATTTTTAAAATAAAAATATTATCTATTTTCTTTCATTTCAACAGAAAATTATGCTTTAAAGCACATTTAAGTATCTTCATGCGAAAAATAGATTTGTTGTTGTTGTTGTTTCTAATGCCACTTGGATATCCAAACTCCCCTTCGCAGAGCGACCAGGAATTAAGGCAGTAAAAAATAGATCTAAAACATGTAAACTGAAGATAAAATAAGATAACGTAATACTTTCTGTAAAATATAGTAACTTAGTTTCCTTTTTTCCTTAAGCTTTATTAAGTTACTCGCGAGCATTTATTGTCGACAAAAGTGTAACTGGTAATATTTCTCATGGTAAGTACATTAAACTTAAGCATAGTTTCAACTTAAATACTTAAAGCGATTTTAATTAGCTTTTCATGAACAGCTATTTTCTTTTTAATGAAACGATTGTATGCCTTCAAAATACAGCTTTAGAAAAACCGTTCTAGATATAAATATCTTGAGGGGGGGGGGGGGAGAGACTGTCGCGGTCGTTGAAGCAATATCACAAATGGCGTTTTGAGAAATTTTTTCGATGATAGTTGTGTGAAAAGAAATCTCATAAATGTGTAATTATCGTATGAAATATCTACCTTCAATTCAGCGGAATTGAAATTATCTAGTGAATAAACCAGTCATTAGTACTTTATTGAAAGTTTCTAGCTTTCTTTGTGATTGGATCAACCATTGGTAGTTTCAGTCTGGAGCAAATATCGTTTGACAGCATATCAAGTTCTTATCGCAAAACAAAACAGACCTTGGTTGCAAATCAAGTACAAAATTATAGGGATTTCACGAATAGCATTTACTGAAAGCAAAAAAATCAATGGGAAAAGTCGAACTTCCATCATGGTAAATTATAAAGCATGTAGTTAGGTTTCAATCTTATTCTTCAGAACAAGTACCTTGTATCAATGTAGTCAATTTCTAATGGTAATTGATTGAAAGGATATACGAAACATTCTTAACTACTTTCTGTTTTTGCGATTTGAAGCTTCGCGACCGTTAAAAAACTTTAATTACGAAACTCTGCAGTATACATCATATCATTTGCTGATTAATTTATTCCAATAAAATATTTTCCTATATTTTTTCATTTAAATTACTTGGGTTTTATAACAAAACGTTCACTGATTTACATCTTTCATCACTTTTTTGATAAACAGACAAATAGATAAATAAAAAGAAATTAAAAAGGAAAAAAAAAACTCTCAAGTTATCCTGTCATTATTAAAGTGTACCGGTTTAAATATATTTATCCAGATTTTTTACAAAAATAATAGCATGTGATAAATTAAATTAGCGAACAAAATTAATGAATTTTGTTTAATGAAATTAGTTCTATTTTATTAAATAAAAAAATAAATATTTTTTGCAAAAGAAATAAAACCGACTTCAAATTATAAATTACGCTAAAACGTGAAAAAAAATTCAATTCTTTAAACAACATCGATACAACTTTTAAACATAATTTTTGAAGTCTGAGCAAAATTAGGACAGTCTAATTATCATTACACCATGTGTTACTTTACTTTGAAACTGTTCAAAACTCTAGGCCATTTATATGTGTAATTGATTCAATGATTACAAAAGTAATCATGAACCAAAACCCATCATAATTTTGCACCGACTTATGTTTAAAGTCGTTATGTTTGTGCACTAGTGCTGTGGCAACAAGAGGTAACACGAACGCAAAACACTAAAAATTCAACTACTTCGTTTTCTGCGGAATTACGAAAATTGTAGTACTTTTTTTTTAATCATAAATAGAATTTGAATTAAATTCATTTAGCAAAAAATAACAAAAACTCTGAATTTAAATAAAGAAAGTTCTGTGCTATGAAATTTAAGGGAAAAAGTGAACCTTTCAATTTCTCTTCATAGAACATATCCAAATATATACTTTAGGGCGAAGCGTAAAAAACTTTTTTTTGGAACTTGTTTTTGCGTGAGGGCTGAATAGTTGTGGGGTGGTATGAGGAACATACACACAAAATTTTAATTTATTCAATTAATATCTTCCGGTTCCAGTTTTGAGTCAAAAAACGCAAAAATTAAGGTAAAATTCAACAATTTCGTAAATTTTCTTTTTGTGATAATAACGTATATTTAGTAGAATGTATGAAAAACATAAGTAAAAAATCCTCAATTAATCCATCAATATCTTCCAGTTCCACTTTCAGGGGAAAATGTGCGAATTATCCGAAAATAAAGTAGATTTCGACATTTCATTTAATTTTCACATTTTCCGATTTTCCCTTAGCAAAAGTGTAGAAAAGGTGTGCAATGATATTAAAAATTATGATTAAATAATAGACTAATCAATGTTTATCTTTGAAATACACTTTTTTTTTCTAAATTACCAAAATTTGGCGAAAATAGAAAAAAATCACAATTTAATAACAAATCATAAATCTTTGCCAGAACATCAATTTTTGAAATATTTAAACGTATATTTTGGAAAACTTAGGTGCTTCAAAATAATAATTACGAACATTGAGCAGTAAAAGTGTTACTAACAAAACACTATTTTCGCGTAAGAGTTTCAAAGGTGCGTTATAACTTCCTTCCCCAAGATCTATATTTTTCGCTCTGTACTGGCTTTTGGTTTCAGACAATGGCATGCCACTCTTTGATTTCATTCTTGACCTGATGTATCCGTCACGTCTGCTCACACTGCAAGAGAAGCGTCTGTTGTCAGTTTCACTACTTTTTCAACACGTTGAGTATGGAATGGAAAGTTTATATTTCCCAATGCTGATACTGGAGAGTACCCAGATTTTATCAATTGCTCTCTATTTTTGTTTAATAAGTGAGTGGTAACTGGAGGTTCTGTTATTTGGCAATTCTGCCAATCTACTAGATCTGCATTCTGCATAAGATTCAGCATTAAAATTTATTTCAGGTTTTCTGAACAGACGAGCTTTTCAGCCCGTTTCTTCCCTTGCTTTCAAAATCCAGCGGAGGCCGGTTTTTCGCATATCTTGGTCTGAGTGAATAAGACTTATTGCAAGAATTGAGACTTCAGGATAACCAAAGTAACCACTTCTTTGAATGACAAAGTCGACCACTAATTGGAGACTCTGTAAGATAACGCGAATCTTAAATTGTTTACTAAAGATTTTGGGGACCATCTATGCAATTGTGATGTGATTTAATCCTAAACCATGCAGGGGCGTATACTTTCATTATAAACTCGGCCAGTACTTGTAGCTCGTAGGAGCATCTTGGTGCCAATATAAACACGTAAGATTCTATTCGCAGTTGTCAACCAACGAGCATGAGAAATTTTCCCCTGATTTTGGAGTCCCAGTCATCGGTGTGAGCAGACGTCATGGATACGTCAATTCAAGAATGAAATCAAAGCGTGTCATGCCATAGTTTGATACCAAAAACTAGCATAGAGCGAAAAATATAAATTTTGGAGAATGAAGTTATAACGCACCTTTGAAACTCTGCAACTGAAAACTCATTTAGTTACACGAAAATGGTGTTTTGTTAGTAACACTTACTGCTCAATGTTCATAATTATTGTTTTCAAACACCTTTTTTCCAAAATATATGTTTAAATATTTCAAAAATGAATGTTTTAACAAATTTATGATTTGTTATTAAATTGTGATTTTTTTTCTATTTTCGCCCGATTTTGGTAATTTAGAAAAAAAGAAAGGTAGCCCAAAGATAAACATTGATTAGTCTATAATTTAATCATAATTTTTCATATCGTTGCACACCTTTTTTACACTTTTGCGAGGGGAAAATCGGAAACGTGAAAATTAAATGTTAAAGGAAAGGAGGGTAAGAGTACGCACCTATTGGATTGTTCGTTATAAATGAGAATTTAAAAGTGAGAACCTTGAAAATTGACTGAATCATAGTTTATTAACTTAGAAACTTAGGTACACAAAATGAAAGTTATATCTTAAAAAAATATATGAAAGAAAGCAAGCGGGAAAAAATTGCAAATGCGTACTCTTACCCGACCTGGCGGGTACTCAGGAAGGGTAAGAGTAGGCATTCAGAAAATTTAGCAGTAGTCACATACAAAATATCCAGTGCCTTCGTAACTGAAACATTCATCATGCCACCACTCCTTACATAATCCACACTGGATCCAATCTTCATCATATGATTGTTCGCAGCCTGGGCATATTGTCACCTCATTGTTTGATGAACTTGTTGAGGGAACTGGGTTGTCGATAAAATGCAGAACAAGTTTTTTCTTTGCTTTCACGGTTTTTCCTTTTTCAGTTTTGGCATGATTTTTACTTGTCATAACAGCTCGATTAGCCTTTGCTTCTTCTAATTCTCCCTTTCTCTCTACCTTTTCCTTACGTGCGTACTCTTACCCGCCGATGTATTGCTCCTCAAAATCGTCCATAGATGGCTGTAGCATTCACAATAGTAAAATTCTGACATGCCCACGTTGTTCGAAAGGGAACAAAGATCATAATGATATCTACTTAAAAAGCAAACATCAATCCTTTATTGACAAAAAAATTAATATTTCTTCACAGAAAAATTACATGCCAACATGCAGAAATCATATTTTACCAGATAAATAAACGACAGCAAGGATGAAAATAACAATGGCGATCTCTTGAGCCAGCTGAAAACAAACGTGTTGAGTTGATCACACCCGCTTCTGCTTGCAGTGTTGCCAACAGGGAAAAAAGTCCCTGCGTACTCTTAACCGACTGCGTACTCTTACCCTCCTTTCCCTTATGCCAAAATCTACTTTATTTTCAGATAATTTCGCCTATTTACCCCTGAAAGTGGAACTGGAAAATATTGATGGATTAATTTAAGTTTTTTTTATTTATGTTTCTCATACATTCTACTATATATTCGTTATTATCACAAAAATAAAATTAAAGTTTTGAAAATTTACGAAGTTGTCGAATTTTACCTTAATTTTTACGTTTTTTGCCCCAAAACTGAAACCGCAAGATATTAATTGATACAGTTAAAATTTTGTGTGTTTGTTCCTCATACCACCCCACAACTATTCAGCAGTCATGCGAAAGCAATTTCGAAAAAAAGTTTTTTACGCTTGGCCCTAATATACATATTCAAGTACAAACCATCTTAAATTTTTTTATACGTAACCATTTTTTTCTTTTAAATTTTATATAAACCTGTTGCCCAAATAAAAAAATAGGATACAATTCATTTCTGTGTGTAGAGACTGTTTACAACTTCACTGAACCAATGCAGATCAAACTTAATATAGTTTAACTCATCGGCGCCGTTGTCGCCAAAAAATATCGAAAGGAACAGTTAGAAAATGACCCCATCCCTGATGTGTACCATGGATGTTCATGTTGGCCGACCAAATTACTTCTGATTTCGCAGCTGATTGGAAATCCATTTCAGGCCTTCATAGAGTCCATCACCAGAAGTGGCACATGTAGCCTGGGTGTACCAATTGCGATTTTGAAGGGAGTGAAGGCCCAGCTTATCTGTGACCTCGGCTGCATTCATTGCATTTGGAAGGTCCTGTTTGTTGGCGAAAATAAGTAGCACGGCATCTTTGAGTTCATCTTTTTCAAGCATTCGCATAAGTTCCTCTCTAGCTTCCGCAACGCTTTCTAGATCACTGCTGTCAACCACAAAAATGAGACCTTGTATATTCCGAAGATAAAGGCTCCATAAGGGTCTAATTTTTTCCTGGCCTCCTACATCCCACACAGTAAAGCTGATATTCTTGTATTTCACAATTTCAACGTTAAAACCCATAGTTGGAAAGGTAGTGACAATTTCCCTTCGCTTTAATTTGTGCAGTATGGTAGTTTTTCCTGCAGCATCGAGGCCGACCATCAAAATTCGCATCTCCTTCTTGCCGAAGAGGCCTTTATTGGCCAAAACATTCCCCATGATGCTGGTTGTCGCCTTCTAATGTTTCAAAATTTAGAAAAGCAATTAAGTTTCATTATTGAGCAATACTCCTTATGACGATAAACTAAAAACAAAAATAAGTAACTGCAGTTTTCGTAATTCCACAGAAAACGAAGTAGTTGAATTTTAAGTGTTTGTTGCCGTAACACCAGTGCCACACTTCTGGGACGGAAAATGCCTCATGCCATCTGGCAAATCGGTCAATCATTGTCACACAATACCTTTGACCTTCAATATACCGGGACCGACGATATCGAGCTGAATCTCATCAAGCCTTTGAGAGAAAAGAAGATATTTTCCCAAGGGAGCACGAGTATGCCTTGAAACTTTAGATTTTGGACACTGTCAATTCCTGGCCCATTTTTGCAATCCTGCTGTAGAAATGGTCAGACGAATTTCTTCGAAACACTTTTGGCAGTAGCATTCGCACCTGGGTGTGCCAAGCAATGAATATCTTCAAACACCTTCCTTCGAAAAGAGACTGGTACGTACGGTCTTGGACGGTCTGTGGAAATATTGCAGCCTAGTTCCCTTTCTGTGCCAGATGCGGGAAATTTCTTGAACTGCAAGTTTGTATTTGATTCCAGCAGCGATTTGAATTCTTCATCGTTCTCTTGCTCAGAAGCTATAAGAACATAATCGATGGATTCTGGGATATTATACTCTTCAATTCTTGATAACGCATCAGCGACTTCATTTTTGGAGCTCGAAATGTGTCGAATGTCTGTCGTAAATTAGCTGATGCAATGGAGATGTCGCATTTGTCGGGGTGAAGGCTTATCACTTCTTTGCTGTAAAGAGGGTGATGGTCCATGTAGATCGTAAAAGTTCTCCCCTCTACTAGATAACGGAAATGTTTAACAGCTAAGTATGCAGCCAAGGTTCTCGGTCGTATGTGCTGTAGCGTTTTTGAGTGTCCGCAATCCTGTTCTGATGTATAGCATGGGTGTACTAGCAGGGTAGCAGTTGAGAGTTGTTTTTTACTTTCCTCGAAAGCCTTGCTCGTTTCTTCTGTCCAAACTATTGCTGCCTTATTATTTTCCTTTTTACCTGTCTCACTTTACTTGGATTCTTTTACACCTCACCCCAAACCAACCCGTTGCGAAAGGCCGATTCTCCGATCTTCAAGATTCATGAAGTGATTCTCCATGCGTTCAGTCAAAGCCCTCACTGGAGGGGGGTAGTGTGGCACTAGTGTTACGTACAGTGGCAACAAAAACTAACACCAGCGCAAAACACTTAAAATTCAACAACTTCGTTTTCTGTGAAATTACGAAAACTGTAGTACTTATTTTTTTCCAACAAATTTGTATATACATAGTTTAATCAAGTGTGCGTAAAAATGTATCTAGACACACGGAAGTGTGTCCGCCAAGTTCAGAAAGTTAGCCAAATTAAGATACGGCGACACCGGCCAATGTGTATATTTACCCGAACCATTTCGAGCTACTTTTGATTCCACCATTACCCAAAAACTATTAGATCTACATACTTGAAATTTTGTACGTCTAATAGAGATCCCCTTAACCATTAGAATATCAAATTTCATTGATGTACTTCTTATGGTTATGGAGTTACTAAGGTTTGAAAAGTGTCATTTTTATCATTCACTCACTCATTCACTCACTCATCGAAAACCTAACCTACTTCTATGAGACTTAGAAACTTGAAACTTGGTATCAAGGTAGACAATTTGGAATATATAAAGGAAAAAAAACGAAACTTCAAAAAATTACATTATCTTCGAAGTTACTAGCATACTCATACGTAGCATCATACCTAACGACTTCAAACAGCAGCCATATTTTTCTGCCGTTTAAAGTAAACAATACTCTCTCGCGCTTGAAGGCAAATAATTGATGTATTGAAATTCACTTTCCGCTTTAATTTTTCGCCTTAAGGCTTAACACAAGCTGACTACAAAGAATCCACTGTCGTAGTTATACAGAACTTTTCAACGTTTTAAATAAAAGATTAATTAAGTAAAGATAGGTTTACGGACTTATTACGGAGAAATGAAAACAGACGAAAAAAATCTTAAATAATTAATAGCGACTCTTCAGCTTGGTTTAATTCAGTATAACTTATCGTCAATATAAAAACACATTTTAGTTTTTCAAAAATAAGTTACGTTCAAGAAGACGATAAGAAGACGATTAGAAATTAACTATAATAGCTTGCCACATGATTTTACTAAGTATTAAAAATTGCTAATTGAATGAGTTAAATTTTTCGAATGTAATTTACCTTAATTAACACTTACCAAGTTAGGAATCCGATAAAAAAATGTTTTCAAATAAATTAAGGAACATTGTACGCTCTTACAGCCATGATCAAAGGATCTGCTATGGAACTTGGCACCCATTAGATATCAATTCTTTTATCGCTGACACCGACTACTCCGAAAGCCGTTTTTGTTCTATCGAACTTGGCCCTTTTTTCATTTATGTTTTGTTGGGATAATAAATATCTTTCGTTAACTGCTTTACTGCTGTAGTGATTTGCTTCATGTTACAAATTATGTTTAAAAGTCATATAGATGATCGATGTTGTTCAAAGAATTAATTTATTTTTCAATTTTTAGCGCAATTTATACTTTTAAGTCGGTTCTATTTTTTTCCAAAAATTATTTTATTGTTTTTAGCGTAAATGCATTTTTTATTTCAATATTCTATTTTTAAAAAATCCATATCAAAAGTCGATTTTAAAAAATCACTGGAGCAAACAAACTGATTGGATTTAATTTTTACTTCAGACAAGCCATCAGTCAAACTCAACAGTGTTACAATTGCTTATAACATTACAGCTAAATGGCAACAAGCTCTTTTTTAGCAATGAGTGTTATATTTATTAATAATTTTCCCAACAAAGAAAAAGCAAGCCAAGCCTTTCCAATTAAAATAAAAAATACTTATTTTTCACCCATAACGTTTTTTCCATAAAGACAAATGTAGTCAAATTGATGTGCGATATTTGAGTTAGACGACCCTCTATCGCTTAAAGAAAAAATCATCAAAATCGGTTCATTTAATCAAAAGTTATGGATGAAACAACAAACGAATCACTACATTTCTGTCCATAACTTTTTTCTAATTATCGAATATGGATAAACGAAGATACGGGATCTATAGGAAACCACCCATGGTCGATTTAAAAAATCATGAAAATCGGTTCATTCAGTGAGGAGTTAGTTATGTGTGGACAAACAAACAAACAAAAACGACATACCTGCAGTATGAATGTATAATCTCCTCCTTTGTGAAGTCGGTTAGTAAAAATGTAGAAAAAATAAAGTAAAAATAAAAAAAGGCTGGGGGGATTCCCCGCATGAAAATTTGCTTCACCAAAATTCATAAGTGAAATAAAGAATCTTCGAAAGTGGATCATGATTGTTTTAATACATATTTATGCATATTTTTCTTTTCTTTACTGTATTCACTTGACGCTATTAAGATAAATGTTTAAATCGTTAGGGAAAAAATAAATATTTGAAAAAAAGAAAGAAAAAAAAGCGGGATCATTTACGTTTAGAAGGTAACTGAGCCATTCCGTTTCAGATCAGGAAGAGGATGTCACATGACCCTCACAGATTTTTTTGAAAAAATTACAGTAGTTACAACTAAGGGACACATAAAATATCCCAAAAGGATTTTGCAAAAAAGAAAATATTTCTCTAGTTACAGACTTTTAAAATTTGGGACAAAGTTGGCAGTTTTCAGAAAATCAGCAAAACACTCACTTTTAAAATGGCCACTGTTTCAAAAGTTTTTAACCGATTCGAATAATTTTTTTCTATAAATAATGAATGGGTGGTATTTTATTTAGGAGCTAATTTTAAAAATCTAGTTGGCTTCATTGATAAAGAAAAAAAAGTGTTTTTGAAGTGAAAAAATCGTATTTTTACCGACTTTATGATTTTTTTTCTTATGAAAGAAATTTATTTTTGACAAAACAAAGATGACAATCTGAAGTGCTGTTATGGAAGTTTTGTATCAAATTTTATTGTAAGCCTGAGATGCATATCCATTTAGAATTTAAAGTTTGAAATCGGAAAATGTACAAAAATTTCGATTTTTGAAGTATGATTACTCAAAAAAGCCATTTTATTTAAATCTGAAAATCTGCTCATTTGTTGCGCTTAAAGTGCTTAATTAGCTGCTATCAATTATATTGTGTATTTTTTGCAGCAAATATTTTATATGATTTTTCAAAAATGGCTTTTTGCGCGTTTCTCAAAAAAGCCAGAAATTCAAACTTGATCTAATCTAATCACTTTAATATAAGATTTAATCAAAATTTATTAAGAAATATACTATATTGTTACACAATTACTTGAGATAAATTGTACTTAACCTTCTTAGAACTTAAATAGCTCCTTGCACAAAGTGTAGCTACTGTGATTTAATGCATGTTATTCTGTTGTTACCTGCCTGCCTGATTTCAAATGGAATGACTCAACTAGTTTTTAATAGAGCGTAATTTTTGTTAAAAATCTAATAAGTTTTGTAAAGAACTTTAAGTACGGGAAAATCACAAAGAGCGGAAACACTTACATACTTTTTTCTTTTCTTTTTCATCAGGTTTTTTTTTTGGGGGGGGGGGGGGAGGGGGTTGTTATCTTAAAAATGTGTGTTTGTGAGTGTTTTTTTTACTTGCATTACAACCAATTGCTATTTTCATCAGAAACGAGCTTCTCTGGCAGTATTTTTTACTACTTCAAGTTTGGCCTTTACAGAACATATATAGAGGAATCAAAAGAATGTTTCAATCACAGACATTTTTCTGGTTTGCATAAAATTAATTTTTTTAAATCGAATGAAAATTTGAAATGCTTTCATGTTCCCGTGGTTTTCGTCCATGCTTCAACAAATTTCGTATCGAAATCAAAAATCGTATTTGCAAAATTAATTTCACCGCGCATGAGAAATAAGAGGAATGAATTTACCGAGTTCTTCTTGGAAGAATTGGCATCCATCTACCGATAATAAATATTTTAGTACCATATTAAGCAAATACCGAAATACGTTCGAAAATATAAAGAAGATATGAATGAAAGGAAGGAAGTTTATCTTGCTCTTTGCTGTTATACCTGGACGCCAAACAGCCGCGACAATTTCAGAGAGCTCTTCCACCGTTCTACAACGTAGCTCTAGTACAGCAGCTCTATCACTTTCCCAACTGCAAACTTTTCTGGAGATTGCAAGGTTTTGTCATTAAATGGCGGGAAATTACCAAGTTGGCCTTTTTTTTAATGGCAAACACTTTCTACCCTAAGGATTCGTTAAATATAAATGAATTCTGTCAAAGTAGTTTCTCTGCCAACAAAGTGTCAATGCAGAGAAAACAAACATACTGCTGTTACAATATGTAACTGGCATGTCGCGGAGGAAGGGGGAGGGATTTCAAAGAAAGATTTATCACTTTTAAGATATATCTGTGAGGGGTAGAAATTAAATACGTATCTGCCGTTTTTTATTTATTTATTTATTTTTTAAAGCTTTGACATTATTTTTGTAAGATACTAATCAAACGTTTGTATCAATAAACATATTATTTAAAAATAACTCTTTGAAGGAATTAAAAAGAAACAATGTTTTGCACTACAAATTTTCATTTCATTTATCACATTTATTTATGTATTTAATTTAAGTTATTTGTAAGATAACCACGAGAGGAGGAGTTCTTAATATTTTTGAAGCATTGTTTTGAGGAGTGGGTATTCCGTAACTTTTAACGAGATTGTGAAATCGCTGTTAGGGAAACGGACATCCGTGCATTCTGTTATAGCAATGACCCAAATTTTGAAAATTCAAGCTTCATCCCAGATTTGTGTTTCAAATTTAAGAAATACTCCGTAAGAAATGTTCCTCCGCAAAATGTTTAAAGGGGCCTTCTTCAAAAAAAGATGTGCTAAATTTTCGTCCCTTTTTAGAGGGGGAACCTTTACGCAGTGGGGCCTGCAAGCTCTCTATCACGACCAGTGCCTGCATATATTAAACGTTTAACTGGGTGACTACAATTACAAAACTTTTGTTCCAAAAGTACAAGAAGGGGGAAAAAAAGATAAGAGAACGTGGTTTAAATATCGGCAGTGAAATGAGTAGTTTTAACTTCATCGAGGCACGATAGATGACGCTGTAATACTGTTATTATTAGCATATTACTCATGGGGGTTTTCTTTTAGGTTCTGTGTTTATATTTGTGTTATTTAGCTCTACTGCTATTGCATGTGTACCAGCCATTAGTCTTACAGATCAAAATTCTAAGACTATAATTGAAGTTGTTAATTGCAACGTTACTTACACAAGAGTTTCGGTTCGTACATGCGTTTTAGGAATTATTTAATGGAGGATAGTATATTTTTTTCTAGAAGAGGAGTAGGGATGAATTTTCAAACCTAGTTCAATGATTTAGTTAGAATAATTCAAAAACAATCTAAAAAAATAAATATAGAAAAAAGAAAAGAAAAATCGAGAACAAAAGAAGAAATCAAAACGAAGTTTGAGACAAAATGCAACTTTTTTTTATTTTAATTTGAGCACATTTTGGTTGTTACGCTCAAAGCTTTTATTTTTTCTGAGCTTAACTGCGTACGAATTTTATTTTCAAAAAAATTACATTTTCAACTACTGTTACGCGGAACCTGAGAAATTTTAAGACGCGCGAGCATCTATTGTTGATTTGTAGGAACTTCAGAATACCATCATTTGTGTAGCTTGAACACAATGCGGCTAGGCCAGTGTAAGAATCCCATACTGAATGGATTAAACTATGTAAATCTTTACCTAGGAATTCAGAACATTAATTTGTCCTCTATCTGGGGCGATGACTCTAATTTTTCTTCTTTCTTCCTTCTGACGTTTCTTATGGTTGTATTTTCCTGTTGTACTATTGTTGTTACTCTTTGGTATTTTATATGCCCGCCATTAGAAATTATATATATGTTTTCAATCATTCAATATTAAGTGAATATTTTTGCTGTTTTCAAAACCTTTTTTCCTTTTTTTCACTCTAGAAAACTTCTCTGCCTGCAAAAAAAAAAAAAAAAAAAATTTGAAGTTGATATGAAGGCATTTTTTCCCAATCATATTTTCTAACGTGTTGGCATGTTTCAGGTGGGGAACAATTCCCAACGGTAGAAGTTTGAAAATCATTTTTTTTTTTTTAATTTTTGTATAACCACCCTAATGGCCATTCACTTTTCCTTCAGTTATTAGATAGAATATTTTGTTTTGTCTAGTTTCTGCAAGTTGAAGGGAGATTGAGAGAATATTAAGAGGATGAGATAAGGGTAAGGCCGAATGGGATATTCGATTGGCTGATAGAATCGGCCCCTTTTGGTTTTGTAGATGACGTGTGCCTTTTCTAAAATGTCTTTGTTACTTTATTAAGCTAATAATGACTTAAAATGCAAGGACTGTAAGTGGATACAAGAGCACACGGATACTTACTGAATGATAAGGGTAGCCTATCAAAATCTAATTTACAAAAAAAAAAAAAAAATTAAAAAATGACGACAGTACAGTGGCAATATGCACTAGGTGCATACTGACACTGTATAGCACCGTCATTTTTTATTTATTTTTTCCCTTTTCTTGTGCTGTGATGTCGTAACACGTATAGATTCAAGTGGCTGAAAAATTGATGTAATTCGAAACATTGGAAGAATAGGAAGAAGGATATACGACCTTTTTGATGATTTGGGTACATTAGAAGATTTTATAAACAAGCAAGAGAGGTTTCAATCATTAATGAACATTTTAAAGTATGGACATTGCATGTATTTGGTACAGAATATTGCATTTATTTGGTACCAAACATAATTTATTCATCGTATCATAAAAGATTGGAGTTTCTACATTTTTTCAAAAGCAATTAAATACAGTATTTTTTTTTCCATACTTGTTTTTTTATTGCTCATCATAGACCTTTGAAAGAAACAATCACTGCTCTCTAAAAGAAATTCCCATATAGATTTGATCTTCAAATTTGTTTCCAGGAAAGGCCCTAATAAAAACGAAAATAGCTTGTTTCATTCACCGTTATTGAATACTTATCTCTATTTATGCATTTTTAATGAGACTGAAAGATATTTATTGTTTTGTAAATCATGTACATGTCACAGCTTAGAGAGGAATTGAGAGACTTCATTCACAGCAAAAATCATAAATGAAAGGCCATATGTAAAGCTAAATTTTAAATGTGAAATACACGTTTGAAATGTTGATTCGCTTACATGTTTCAATTATTCGAAAAATATCTTTTCACCCATGACAAGGAAGGATCTGGTCCTGTAATTACTGGATCACAATCCATCAATGCAAAAAGTTACCGGCCATCAAGGAAAGGTACACACACGCATTCAGTGTCTTTGAATATGGCACTTTTGGTAGATTTTGGTCAAAAGACGTGGCAGATGTTGAGCATTTTTCCTTTCCCCAACGAGTCATTCATCGAAATTGACGTTTAGAGGAAGGACGACTGAGACGGAATGTCAACTTGTGAAGAGCAGTCAATATGCGATTTTGAAGCATAAAATATCATCTTCATGTTTCACTCTTTCATGTTTTTCCTTTCCATCTTTTCTCCTGTTCTTTCTCTGAGTGGAAATTCGAAATAATGCTCTCTTTGATGGTCGACACTTCGACTTTTGATTTCCTCTTTTATGTTTGAGTAAATAGTTCAGTATCTGTTTGAATGTTTCAATTATTCCTTCTCAGTATTTTTTTATTTGAGAATACATATGACCACCCCCGAATATCTTTGTATTAAGTTTCCTGGACTGTCAGTGAGTGAATGCCTTTTTCATCGTGATCAAAAGCAGCAAAATTTAATAAAAACGAAAGTAATTTTTTAAAACTCTTTTTGCTAAGTTAGAAGATAAGATAAAGCTTGCTTAAGCGGTTTTGCTGTTAACTGAAATTTAGAGGGTCATTAAACAACTTTACGAGTTAATTTTCATTAAACTACATATTGTTTTTATTGTTATTATTATTTTATTTATTTACTTAAATTTGATGATCGCATACATATATTCATATACATACACATATGTATCAGAGATCTGGAGTTGTTGTTCGACGCATGAAAACTTAAGTAAAGCTTCTTTAAATCATTCTCAGGCATGAATCTTTACGCATAAGGGAAAAAAAACCCCACAATATGTTTGCAAGTTAAAAAATAAAACGACAATATTAATTTTAGCGAAAACATCAAAGCAAAAAACCCGCGTTTAACAAAGCTGCTACTTTGTCCCGGCGAGTTACATCTAGCAAAAGAAAAATCAAATCAAAGTAAAAAGCGGGGAGGTAGGAGCGAAAGTGAGAGAAAAGGAAAGAGAAATCCCCAGGCTGCCGTCAGCGTTTTACACTAATTACACATCCAGCAGATTCAATTACGAAAACGCTTCTTCGGAAGCCCGCAGACTGTTGCACACCGCGACACAAAGGCGAAAAATAAAAGAACCACCTAAAATAGGTAGAAAACCGAGAATCAAAAATGAGAATAGAAAATTAGAAATAATAAAAAAGAATATTTTCTGAGATAGATTATACCAGTTGCCGTGATTCCCTTCTACTCCCGCTTTCCCCCCACCGCTCCCCGTTTCCGATCTTCCACTAGTTTGATGGACAAGTGGAATTGTTACTTGCCGAGAAAATTAAGAGACTCAGAGAGAGAAGATTCCCCCCCCCCCCCCCAGCTTTCTTGTTTCTTACTTTCATGGTAGTTATTAATACTACTGGTCTTATCTATGTTTGCTTCGACATTTGGTTGGTGTCGAAAAAAGTTTCTAACACGGTTCAGAATGTTTGGAATTATTTCTCTTGCATTTTCTTGATTGCGGCTGATATTTCTTTTGCTGATGGGAACTGAAGTTTTCTTTAGCAATAAAGATTAACTTAACTTGTACGCATATTTTTTGCATTTCGTTTTTGCGTTTCGTTCGTTATTTATTGGTCGTTAAAAATGAAGAGACTCGGTGGGTGAAGATTTCTTCGCTCTTCGCTCCAACACTAGGTTTTTGTCGAAATAAGGTTGGAATACTTTAGTTTTTATTTTTACTTTTATAACTTGTACTCAATCAATTCGAAAATAATATTAATAATACTTATTATTGTTATTAATACTAGTATGAGTAACAACAAAATATGAAATAAAATATTTAAATCTCAGTAATTCATTATTGGCATCAAAAATAAAATCTTTTGCCATTTTTTCCCTCTTTTTTTCTCTTGTCCTTTCTTTCTTGCCTTTTTTTTTTTTGCAAACAGAAAAATGTTTCGCAATTTCAAAATTCATAATTTGTGATTATTCAATAAATGAGTTACTTGTCAATTTAACCATTCTATATTCAGTTTACTGATAAGTTTGTATTACTACTTACAAATGAATTCGAATCAACTCCTTGAAATGCTACTTGCTGATCCCGATTGGTTCTTGCAACTAAAAAGATACGAATTTACCTAAGTCATCAAGTCACATCAGCATGTCCCGCTGTAGCTCTGGCATAATGTTTTATGGGTGGACATACTCTTTTTTCCTTCCTTTTTTATTTCTTTTCTTGAAACATAGTGTGCCAAATATTTATTAATAAAGAACTTGTCAATAAATATCGTTTATAATTTTTTTAATCACAGATATATCTCTTACAGATACAGTTCTGCCACCAACCTAGGCAATCTGGCTGGCAGAGCGTCAAGAAGAATCCATTCATGCTCAAGGGAGGAACTGCTGGTATATGGAATATGCCGTTTTTGTTCTCGTTCCAGTTCATTTAGCATACTTGATTTCTCCCGAATTGATGCTATCTGCCAGTTTATAAATTTATTTGCTTTCAACAGACAGTGAAGCATACATTCTGATTCGCGTACTAAATAATCGCGGCAAAACGAACTTCTCTAAAACTCGAATGGATTCGTTTTTTTTCTGCCGTGTGCAAAGGCGTCCAAAATGTCAACATTCCGTGGTCGAACTGTACACTCCAACATTTTCTTTAAAGATTGCAGATACCGGCGTTTCTCAAACTTTTTATTTAGCATCGGGGTACTATTTTTTCCTGCAATATTGAATCTGTTAATAGAAAACTGCTTAAATGTGTAGAAATAACTACCAAAATATCTTAATACAGTCTACGCTCTTTATAACGATCACACATTATAAAGACCATTCCATTATAACGATCAGTGGTAAAATTCCCTTTATCCCTATGAACTCTATGTAAATTTGCTTTCGGTACATAGCGACCTTTCTGCACAGCGACCGTACCAGGCAGGTGTCATGGCAGCTCAGAAGTTCTGCTCTTCTGCTTCTAGAAATGTGAATGTAATTCCCCCCCCCCCCCTATATTTTCTACCTTAAAATCTGTTTAATATTTTGTTATAATATTTTGAACTGATAATTGTTTTTATTTCCAATGACAAAAAATAATTTAGTTGGAATCTTTTAAAAGCTATCAATTTTAATGGAAATACTGAATTCGCATGATGCATGTACATACATTAGGGTGGGCCGAAAAAACCTTTTTTTTTGTTTCGAAGTTGTAATAGCGCGGAAAACTTGCGAATTATATGAAAAAGAAAAAATGTAAAAAATTTATCAAAATCGGTTGACATCTTCCGGTTGCGCATAGACTGATCCGGTTGCGCATAATAGGCTTTCAAATTTGACAAATATGAAAAAAACCTCATTTTTTCGATATATATTTTTTTAATTTTTGAATTATATGTTTTCGTAACGTAATAATTTGAAACATCTTCAAATAAAGTTTAAAAACGTTGTGTTTAAATTGGGTTTAGAGCATTTGATATCTTCCGGTCGCGCATAAGCCCCAAAATTTACCAAAATATTGAAAATTTTACACTTTTACGCATTTTTGGTACTTGATAAATAATTAGTATTTAAATGCAATAGCCGTAGCATACATTCACACGAACTGATAATGAGGTAGAAAAAAAACTGCCAGATGTTTGTTTACTGTTCTTCAAATGTACTCAAATTTTTAACTTTGAAAACAAATTCTTGTTGCTCTTATTGTTTCACTAAATTTGAGATATCTTTGACTGCTTTTGCAACATTAAATGCCCTGTATTACCAATAATCTTAATTTTTTTAAAATATTTTTCACTTGAAGTTTAACACTGATATATACCATGCAAAAGTTTAAATGCATAATAAGCATTTAATTAAACTGTAAAAAGTAATTGCACGTAATTAAAGCACAAATGAGCATTAAAATGCATTAATTACGTGCAATTACTTTTTACAGTTTCATTGTGAACAAAGTTCTTTTATTATTTTAAACATTTAATTGTTGAATGTTGAAATAGATAAATCATTTTTATAATTGACTTTGGTATCAACAGGGTACCCTCCTAAACGCTATTGCATACTCTTCCCTCCCCGCATACACAAGGAAAGCTTTGGAGCCCCAAGAACAATGACCGCTGAAAGATCCGAAAACAATTCCCTAAAAATTTCAATACCCCAGTGCAAATGTTGGGATAGGGGTAAATATGTAGTATATTAGTTAAAATAGTTTTTAAAAAATCTTGAATTAGAATTTAAAAGCAAAATAGAAAACTGTATTTAATGGTTGATCACATCAACGCTATAAACTCATGGTGGCAGGTATCAATTAAAAATTTGTAGCTCAAGGCTGCAAACTAAATCTGAATGTCAGAATTTTGTTAAATGTTATTCGAATTACTCAAAATTTTGCATTTAAAAACAAATTCTTTGTTCTACTGAAGTGCTTTTTTGACTAAATTTGATTTTCTTTGTACTGTGATGTTGAACAGCCTTCATTTCTAACGATATTAATTAATTAATAATTCTTGTTTGAAATTTAACAGATATTTTTGATATTACTGTGATGCTTTATGTAATGATTGGTTCTGAAGGACGGTTGTGTAACTAGCGACTTGCAGATCCCGTAACTAGGGGAGAGGGCACAGAAATTTAAGAGACACTTTGTCAAGTTTCAAGTACATTATTTACGACTGAGGGGGTGCAATACTTCATGCCCAAGAGGGGGGGGGGGTGCTCTGTAATTGTAAAATATTTAAGCTTTTTAAATATAGAGCAAGTCGAAAAGAACAATGCCCGTTTTTAGTTGTCACCATCCTGTCACTATCTTTTTTTGATTACCGTTCTTGTATAGCATTGGAGTCATTTCGCGACCGGAAGTTCTTAATTTCTTCACACCATAATGAAATACAATCTCCTTATGTTCAAAATAAAAATGCTGTAACTAATACGTTAAAATTAAGTATATGAAAGATAGTAAAAAAAACTCGCCGAAATGTGAAATTTTCAATATTTTGGCTAATTTTGGGGCTTTTGCGCGACCGGAAGATATCAACTTATCTAAACCAAATTAAAACACAATGTTTTTAAGCTCTATTTGAAGACGTTACAAACTATTACATTACGAAAACATCAAATTCAAAAGTAAAAAAAAAAAATTAGTAAAAATGCGGGTTTTTTTCATTTTGTCAAACTTTAGGGCCTATGAACGACCGGAAGATGTCAACCAATTTTGATATATTTTTTTCTTTTTTCTTTTCTATATAATTCGCAAGTTTTCCGCTCTATTACAATTTCGAAATGAAAAAAAAGTTTTTTTTGGCCCACCCTAATGCACATTTTTTTACGAAATTTCCACCTCTTATAGCGACCACTCGTTGTAAAGACCTTTTTCTGTGGGACGCAGATGGTCGTTTTATCGAGCGTCGACTGTATTTAATATAAATATTATACTGTGTTAAAAACAATACACCCCATTGTTAGTTTCTACAGGGAGTTTTATGTAAGACAAAGAAACTAAGATATTCATAGCTTCGTTTCTTATTACTTTAGAGAAACTAGCAAAATTAAACCCCCGACGTTGCCCAGTATAATAATATTACTATACCACTATTATATTTTAATTTAATTTATTCAATTGAAAAGAATCTTTAAATATGCCTACTTTACAAATTAATCTAACCAAATATCAAAAGAAATTCGGATTCAGAGTGAAAGTGCTCACGCGTAGGGAAGAATTCGAACCAAAGCGTTAAGCACTGGACCAGCGGGTACTCAACTGTTCCTTATTTAGAAATAGAAAATGCCTTCACACAGAAGGCTTATTTCTTGTAAAACTAAAATAAAATCGAAATCAAAACTAATTTGAGTTTTCGAATGGGATTACGTGCGTTAGCTTTCTTAGGGGATGCTAAACTTCAGTGCAAAATTTTGTTCCAATCCGTCAATTAGTGAGGCTTTGTGTAGCGAACATACAAACAAATATACAAACACACAAACGAGCTCTTTTATATGTATATAGATAGTACAACCATGAACCTAGATTTCTTATGGAACCCTTAATAAGAACTCTTGTGTTTCCAGGAAACTCAGATTGAGAAGCCGTATTATATACGGTTTCTCAATAGCACTATGTCACTATATATATATATATTTTAAGAGAGAGAGAGAGAGAGAGAAAATAGTACAATCATGAACTTAGATTTCTTATACAAATACAAATGCAAAAGTGACGACCAGCAACAGGCACAGGGCCCAGTTAGGCTTTTCCTAGTCAATTTAACAATCCCCAATGAACATCAAGAGCCCTCTTAAAAGCCTTCATCCCACTGCAACCAACTTTTTGTTTGCCTTCGGTAAACTATTCCAACTACGTACTATCCTGTTGAAGTAGTAATTTTTCCTAATTTCAAGGTTGAAAAACTTAAAACAATGACCTCTGATTCTACTTTCACCCCATAACTATAGCCCATCAACCATTTCCCATTATAATAAATTGAAACAGCTGAATCATGTCCCCTCTAACTCTCCTTTGCTCAAGACTATACATATTGAGCCTTTTAAGCCTAAACTCATAATCTAAGTCTGAAAGACCACTTGCCAACCTAGTAGCCCTCCTTTGAATTCTTGCCAATACGATAATGTCCCTCTTTACTTATGGAACCCTTAATAAGAATTCTTGGGTTTTAGGAAACCCAGATTGAGAAGCCGTATTTCAGATAATAAAATTTTAAGAATGAAATGATTCCCCCTCGCCCCAACCCCCCTTTTTTTTCTTCCGACCTTCATTTCATGCTTAGTTCGAAAAACCAATGCAAATCAAAGGGTAAAACGTTGCTTTTCGAAGAATAATTAAAATAAACGAAGTGTGTCTTCGCGTGAATCAGAAAGAGCCAACGCATTAGCTACCCAAGCGCATCATTGTTAATTCCATTGCTGCTCCCCCTTCCGCTATAATTTAAAGAAGATGGCACGGGCACCGGCACTTGCAGCATTTTCAGACCAAATTACGGAAACTGCCGCCGAAGAACTTCAAAAAGAATGGGGCCCGCGTATTAAAACGAACGAGTGTGCATTTTTCTTCCCTTTTTTTTTTTTTACCTTCGAGAATAAAAAGATGGATGTGCGTGAAAGAAGAGAACTTGTTCAAATATATTTGCATCATAAGGGGATGCAGTTAAAAACAGCCAAATGGATTTTTTTATTCTTTCTCGCGGAATCTCATTCTCTGGCGAGAACCTGCGAGGCAGAAGCTGCATTACGGTCGTCAGCTAGAACGGATAATAATAATCATATTGAATCTGAACACCTTCTTTCTACCCCCTACTCTGTGAGGAAGTAACAAATGCGAAAATAAGAATAAAAAGGGACTGTTAAGTAACGCGCGTATCGAGTCTGTCGTCGTTCTTTTACATTCTTATTCTTCCCCCCTTTTTTTTCCAACTCCTCTTCGTATTTTTTAGCTTAAGTATGTAAACAACAGCAGTACAAAAAGAATTTCTGAAAATGGTATTATCGCTGCCACTTTCGAAAACAGAACTTTGCATCGTGTTTAATATGGGATTGAATATGTTGAGTTATGCGACAAGGCCCTTGCCGGTGGGGAGCGAGGGATGTTTAGAATTCGAATCCTTCAAAATGTCGTCTGTATGCGCTCGCTTAATGTGAAAGGAAGGTATGAAATACACGCGCGTAGGTATTTTTGCATGAATAAATAACTGTAGTTGTGCACTTGTTTTCAAGCAGACTACAAATAAGAAAGGGCGTTATTATAGCAATATTTAATAACAGCGTCGCGAACAATATTTCTCCAGATTTGAAAAGGAATTTCCTTTTGAAAGGATGAAATTTCGTGACAGGTTTTAAATAAGTGCCTTGTTAAGATTACTTCTTCCGACTCCTAAGCAATTGTATTCTTTTGAGATTCTAAACTAGAAATTATAAAATTGTGAACAGGTCATCACCTTGCTTTTTCAAAATAACATTCACATCGACATAAATTATTTTTTCAGTTTTCCTTACTTCATGTCAGCGCGTTCTTCGTTCTTTGAAATATATGAAATCAAATGCAGTAGTCTATGGCAGAGTAACCATTTTATTTGTGCATGAGATTTACTCATATAATATTTCGCAGAATCTTGAGAAAAGTATTTGCCAAATGAGTAGAAGAATTGAAGCGAAAATATATTTATACTCAATAACTGCTTATTTAAAACGAAAAAGTTTATATTTGTAATAAACATTCATATCTTCCATTTAAATGTTTTTGTTAAAGTACATATGTGACGGAAAATAGTAATCACAGATAATGGTCCGTATAATGGTTGGTAAAAGAGTCGGCATGGTGGCGTCGTGGTAAGGCGCGGGACTCGCCCCAGATCATAGGATCGAGCCTGGTAGTGTCGGTGGATTTCAAAGATGCAGAAAATCGTCTGCGCCCGTGTCGTAAAATTATGCTACATGTGAAATATCCCTTCAGTAGACATCTGGCTTGGATACTCTCGGCTAAATTAAATTCCTAGTGCAGCTTCGCGTCAACAGAGTTCGGGTGCTCACCCTTCCTGGTGAAGAAACTGGGATTCGAAATTCTTATTCGGCGATGGTACCACAGTCATTGTAGTGCCGCTGAAGGAGATGGTACCAATCTCTGGGGAACGCACTAGGTCGGCAATTGGCAGAAGCCAACAGCAACCCATTAAGTAAAAAAGGAATAATGATGTATTTATGCGAATAAGGAAATAAATAACGTCTAAAATAAGAACGGTATATATTCACTTCAATTTTTGCTGCTGCGACTTTTTTTGTTGCCTAATATATTTTCAAAACTATTCTTCACACTTTTCATATTTTGAAATGAAACAAGCTGTAAAGTTATAATTTCATTTTTACAATAATTCAGTATCAAAAATTTATCAGAAAAATTTCACTGCAGTATCTTTTTAACGTAATATTTCTTTAAAGAATTCTGATTTATGTCATTTAAAAGAACACTATCAGGTACTAGCCTTATGGAAAAGGTAGAACTCAGATCCAGGACAACATGAAATGTATCACACATGTTTTCAAATGGGTTGCGTATATTGGTTCCGAACTATTGCAGACCTAGAGCGTTCTCAGAGATTGGTACCAACTATTTCATCGGCACCACAATGAAGGTGGCACCATTGCCGCATTTTTTTCAGTCTCAGTTTCCCCCTAGATGGCGGCACCTGAGCTCTAATTGATGCAATCTGCTCTAGGAATTTAATTTAGCCGTGAGTATATCCACGCCAAACTAATACTCAAGGGATATTTAATATGCTACATAATCATCCGAAATGGGCGCAGTCGCTTTTCTGCAACTTGAAAATCCACCGACGTGGACCAGGTTTGATCCTGCGAACTTGGGAGTACGAATCCTGCGCTCTATACCACTAGTCCACCCTGCCGGCAAATGTCTCACACGATATCCTGGGAAACTTGCTTTTAGGTCTACTAAATCTGACATCAATATTTATTTCTTATTATGATAAATCCAATTTTTGTAACGCAAAATCTATTACATTTACTAAGCTGTTTTAATTTTTCACACTTGACTAAAAGTTGATTGACTTGACCTTTTGAAAAATCCTGGTTTAGAGTAATTGATTCCAGTTTGTGCTTATAACTCTTCGGTAAAAATCTTTGAAGGTGTGGCATCAAAATAAATTATTAAACAGATTAAATAATGCTACTATGTGTAAAGAATAAAATTATGAGAAGTTACAACAATATTGTGTGCAATTAAAATTTTACGATTTCACTGCGAATGATTTTGAATGTAATTGCTTAATAATTTCAATCAATCCATATTGTTTTTTTCAAAAACTTTTTTATTATTTACCCAGATACTTTTATCTTTCGTGTTTATCACTACTTGAATTTTGAAGACGTTTTGAATAATAGGTAAGAAAAGTATAAATTGTTCATTTGATTTGGTCTTGAAGAAGTTTAGAAGTTTCTTTTTTTATTTTATTTTTTACTTTTATCTCTTTTTTTTTTCTTTCTTCCCATCCCCCTCTCAACTTAATTTTGTTTATTTGCTCTGAAATTAATCTCAGAAATTATTTAAAAAAATAATTAATTAAACAAAACAGCGTTTGGGAACTTCACTTTTATTTTACTTCACAAGTGAACTTTAATATAAGAGCTGCGGTCCGAAATGATTGAACAAGTTGTAATTAAAAAATATAAAAAAAGCTGTTGCAACACGCCCAACGCAGATTATTGCGTCAACTATGTTCCTTGTAATTAACAGATTCCATTCGCTTAAAAAAACTTTTTTTCTTCTTCTGGCTCTTTTTTTTCTTTTTTCTTAACCAGTTCCTTTAAACGTTGTTAATTTCGTCTGAGTGTTTTTGTCGGGGGAACTGTCACACCGTAAGTGATAATTTGCCAAATTGCAGTTCGACCATTTCCTTCAACTTACTTTTGACACTACATGTTCTCTCTTTATTGAGTCTGGCTAATTGTCGGCTTGGACAGAAGAAAAAAAAAATGGGTTAACTTGCCGAGAAAAAGACAGAAAATCACCACTGATTGTCTTCCAATTTCTAGAATCTTTTCAAGTTTTGGAACGTTCCAGAAACGACGTGTTTATTCTTTTCTGTGACGCTCTTTTGACATGGAAATTGTGACGTGACGCTCGAAAAAACCTGCGGTTCGTTTTAATAGCAACCTTGAAAACATTTTCGGTTTTTTAAATATCGAACGCCAAATGACCTTGCCTGAAGAAATGTGAAAGGTCGGAATTGCTGGCAATTATGGCCATTTTAAGGTACATCTTCTATGGCAAAGTTATTTGATGAATGACAACTTATTTTTTCAGGTCACAGTTTAGTTTATTGATAATTCAAGCTTTAACGGATCAGCTGGGGTAAAATTGAAAATTCCATATATGAATTTAAATATATATCTTAAAAGAAATTTGGAGTATTTTATTATATTCTAACATACAAAATTCAATTGACAAAATCATTTTTCTTGATAATTCACTTTTTTTTCGATTTTATTTTATGCTGCTTTCTTAACTTCTTATTTATAGTATGGAGCATTTAAGTGAGTTATGACAGTAAATGGAATAAGTTACTTATTATTATTGTTATCATTATTTTTGTCTATTTATTTTTTAGCCTCCAAAACATTGTTTGGATTCTTCAATGCGTGTTACTTCTTTTGTTTCCGTAAATAAGCCAATAAACAGTGCAGTTACGAAGTTTGAAAAAGTTTATTTCTTCAAAGCCTGAAGCACAATTTTTCTGAAAGCATAATGAAAAACTTAAAAAAGAATAGGTGTGTACAAAAGATTTAAAAAAGGCTTAAAATTTTGAATAGACAATATTTGTAAGCTTATTGTTTCTTTAAAAAATAATGAAATAAAAGAAAGCAATTAATGATAGAAATTAAATAAATGAACAATTTAAAGCATAAAAGTTAAACATGTTTCTAGTAAAGATATCTCTAAATTTACAAAGGTAGTACTAATTAAATTGCTTAATTGAAATTAAAATGTAAATACGTAAAATTTGAAATGAAGTTATTGAGAAGAAATGTTTATCGTATGCTCTGTCAGAAACTCTCTAACATATTTTAAGCGAAGGGTGAAATTGGTGCTGAACTTTTCTTTGTTCGAAAGAATAGCTCATTCCAACGTTCTTTTTTTTTTCCCCTTCCCTTTCTTTCTTTCTTTCTTCTTTTTTTTGCAGAATTAGTTTTTCGGTACAGCTTTGGATCACAGAAAATTTCGACTTTTATTCGGACAAAAAATATTCACAAAGAATATAAAAGTAAGGAATTTTATTTTTGCCTAAAAAAGAAGAAAAAGGAAGAACCGGCTCTAAAAATAATTTTTTTTTTCACTAAAAATTGAGGATATAGCAAGGTGCGTTCTTTGTTTTTACCTCCGCCATGAAATTGAAAGTACGTTATAAGCAAAAAGCCAACTTTTTTGGCAATTGATTTAATGAATTAAACTGTGTCATTATGCTTTTTGCGCCTCTACTAGCTATAGGTTTGCATCTGTCCCCCTGTACCCCTTTTCTATGCCCCCTAACACGTTCTCTTACGTCTAGAGTCAAAAGATACATAAAATTTATTATTAGCATAAAGAACATACTTGCAGCTTTAAATTACTGCAATAATATTGATAATTCGGTGATAATTTATAGCTCAAATACAAAAAAGTAAAATTTAACAGATTTTTCCAGCAGTGATGGAAGAAACAATAACTGTTATAGCTACCCTACAAGGGAATTTGAAGATGATTTTTTTCGTAGTGCTGCTACAGGTTAAGGGAAGTCGGCCCCATGACACCATTTTCTTTCTCTATGGTGTTTTAATTTACAAGTTTTTGTTTCATGTCCTGTTATATCACTTCATAAGAACGTTACTATTGAAAAAAGCTGGATTTCTTAAATATGATTTGAAAATTTTAATTTTTAAAACGAAGTTTAACAATTTTTAAAAATACATCTTCTTTTTCAAAAATTGGCGTACAGTCTCAATTTTTTTTATTGATTCATTACTCATAAAGCAAAACTTTTATGCTTTGAATTTTTTATAAGTCGAATACCTTTTGGAAAATAAAATAAAAACTGAATTAAAGCAGAAAAAACAACAAAAAATTCAAAAAACCTGCAAAAAGATTTTTTAAAAAAGTACTTATGTTCTCATAAAAGTAAAGCATAAATTTGTTATGTATAATTTTAGGAACATGTGGGAAAAAATCCACGTTATAGATACAAATTTAAAAAAGCCTTTTCATTTTAATTGAGATGAAATGCGCAAAAAACAAATCGAGAGAGAACAACACTTGAAGTTTTCGGCTTGCAAAAACTTAAATGCTTTCTTTATCAAAATTTCAACTAAGGGACTTTTTTTTTTCAGTTACAGTCACGATGAAATTGTTTCTTCCTGCTTATTTTGTTTTCAAAAATAAATAAGGGGCTTATGTTTCGGTTTCACAGTTTCGGTTTCGGAATGAAAAGGTGGCAAATCACACCTTGATAAAATCATTGATAAATCAATAAATATTGCTTTAATTTTTCTGAAAAGTACAGGGAAGATTTTTAAATATTTATTTTACTACTTAAGCCAATAAAAAACAAATTTCGTTTTTTTCGACATTTTTGGGTGCTTACTCCCCGTAACTAATAGTAGAGAGGCATATTTTTCGAAGTATTTGAATCATAGGAAAATGCCATTTGTCCCACTATTCCTCCCTTCCACCTTTGCATTTTTTGAAAAATAGTTTTCTTTTTCAAAATACTTCCATGAGTATGATGAGTTAACGCAATTTTTATCCCCCCCCCCCCCCCCCATGATTCTTTCTTTTCATTTTTCATTTGCGTTGGAAAAATAAATTCCCCTGATATTAGTTTACAGCTAATTCCGCTGCTTATTAATGTTGCTCTAATGAGAACGTGCACAAGCCCTTTCGGAAATACGGAAACCGTCACATTTAATTTATGTAGTGAAGTGGCCATCCGCGTGGATTGGAAAGCTCAGAAAATCGCTGTCGCAGACGTCATTCACATGAAAAACGCTTCGCGACCAGATTTCCACGAAAAGCCATTTTCGTGACCGTTTAGTCGCCCATTTGACTTCTTTTGCGGAATTTTCTTTCTCATTCCACCCGTTTGATACTCGCGATTTTTTTTTTATTAATATTATTAAACTGAGTACGAATATCTACACAAACACAGAATGTTCGTTTTCGTTCCATTGTTTCCCCGCTTTTTATGCTTGTACGTCGAGTCAATGGGTGATAGCCTGGACCGTTTTGGGAAATATTTAGTGGCCATTGTACGTGATTTCTCTGTTTGGAACATTTGTAGAATTTCGGAAAAGAAAAGAATCGAATCGTTTTTATGGCTCGGTGCGGACCCAGGAAGTTACCTAACTCGTTCGCTTACATTGGCATTAAAAAAGAACAGAAATAAGGTGCAATCTGTCCCTTCGTCTGACAGAATGATTTATTCATAGTGTATTTTCAACGACATGCTTTTTTTTCCCCTTCTGATGTTCCCTTTGCCCTCGATAATAAGATGATGCTTCGCTTTTAGTAAGAAATAAACCAAAAGAATAGGAATTGCATTCTCTTTTTTTGTAAACAATATTTCACTTGAGATGACCTCTAATTTCCGGAAAAAATTTGATTTTATGTGAATGATCCCCTTACGACAAATTCCATCTCTCCATTCATATATTATGCTATTTTGTGTTTCTGGAATGTTAAAATACGAAACGGAAGACATAATGGAATATCTGATGCTTGATTTAATGTTTTTTGCCTTTTTTGATATTTTTGATTCTACATTTGATTTGATGCTAACATCATGACAGATCAGATATTTAATTTTGTGTCTTACATTTGATGTTTACGTGAATTTAACTTATTATTTCTTTTTTGTTTTTTTGGCTTAAAAAAAAGGTGCTGATTTTTGTTTTTCAGTTCGCGTGACAGCTATGAATGTGATACTTTCGCTTTAATAATACTAACTTAAAGAGTAAATTTCGACTGACCGCAATATGTTTGGTGTATCATCTGCAATAGATACCTAAATCCTAAGCTCCGTTCGCCATTTTGTTAATTAGGTTTCCTGCGATAGAGTGGTGACTTTTGATTGAAACAAAATTAAATGTAAGAGATAATCGCTGATCATATCGTGTATTACCTTCATCATCGTACATCCATATCGTATCATAAAAAATACAATTTCTCAAAAGAGAAATCAGTAATAAAATGTTTTAAGATTATTGCATTACATTATTTTAAAATAACGTGTAAATTTTTTTCCTAACCGTAATCACTATAATTACAATAGGTTTGCATGAAATCAGCAACTGTAAAAGTAATCCTCTTTTTCTATACTATCGTAATTGTAATTTTAATCATTAATTTATGTATGTTTAAAAAAATACCAAACGCAAAAAGTGCTGCAGCTCAAAATGCATCAGAAAATTAAAAAGTACGTTTAAACGTTTTTCGTGATCTGCATTATTGCTCATAAATTCATGTCTGTTACCAATCATTCCTATATTCAAAAACTTTTATATATATTCATACCTGTCTGTAATTGGTAAAAAAATAAAATAAAATAAATAAATTAAATTAAATTAAATAAAGTAATTAAAGCTAGTTATTTTATTTCTTTATTTTTATTTACTGATTATCACAACTGGTCACAATTACAAAGTAGAGTCAATCTTAATCTGATTCTTTGGAATCTCAGGTAAATGTAATTAATGCTCTCTATCCGTAAATTTAGTGATCGTAAAATTAATGTGATCTCAAAATATATGCAGAAAATAAGTTAAACTGCACTTATGTAATGAATTATTGTTTTCTTCTTTTCTTTCTTATTTTTCCAGTACGCATCAGAACAATTTTTTTTAATTTATAATTTCCAAGCATTTGAAATAAATTGGATCGATGTATTTACTCTACATATACTTTAGGAATACGTTGCGCAACTTAAAAGTCGAAAACTTCATGATGAGATATTTGAGATGTTATTTTGCACAAAATATTGATTTTATTATTCATTAAATCGTAAGAAAAAAATTTTCAGAGACGATTTCTAAGAATACAACATAAAAGAAAAGGAAAAGAAAGTAAAAAAGAAAATATGAAGAAATTCTGAATTTTTATATGCTGACGGCACCAACTGAAAAGTACGTATAGTTAACACATATCTAGTACATACTGTTAAAACTACACGCAGTTAATACCTATCTAAAGTATATGTATGTTGATTATTATTATCATTATAATTCTTTTAAATAAACATACGTTGAAATACTCAAGTAGTAAAAGGTTGAATGTGTTTAAAATCTTTTCTTACTACCACACGTTCATTTAAACAAGAAATTTTTGAACACAAAAATAACTTCAAGTTTTTAAACCAAATTTAGATTATGCATAAATAGGCATAAAGGGAACCAATTGGCTTGTTTATAATCTCAGGGGATTTTTCGTTGAAAAGTAGGAGAAAAAGTCATAGAAAATTTAAAAACTAAAACACGAAAAACACAAAAAAAAAGCTGTACTTAGAAAATCAAGATTAATATAAAAAGAAAAAAAAGGTAAAGAAAAGAAAATGCAATAAGAAAAATGAAAAATTCTTTCCAAAGTGGCAATTAGGGACTAGACTCTAACCCACAGCAGAAAACTTTTAAAATTTTGGCTTTGAATTTCATTTCTGTTTGTTTTTGAGCTTGTAAACGCTGTTTAATGCTATCCTTGTATTTTTGTTTGGAGAGTGATCTGATTTGTACGGATTCAATTTCAATTTACTGCATGAAACAACAACTTTGGCGTAACGGCAATTTTTCGTCTCTCGCAGATCAACAAACCTTCTCAACTGTTGTCTGAATATCCTGTCAATACCACAAAGTATAGTGTACTACAAGAGCAAAATTTATCATTCATTGAAGAGTACGCGAGCAAGTTGTGGAACTGCCTAGTTTTTTTTTATTTTTGTTATTTAAATTTTTTAATAACATTTCGATGCAATAATATAATGAATGTGCTGGTTTCGTAATGCTATGATTTCCGTGTGTGTGTGTGTTTTCTTTTTTTTCTTTTTGTCGGCTCCAAATTGTTAAATTCAAAATTCGCAAAATACTTCTCCGTTTTATTTATTTTAAGCCACGAGTTAATTTTTTCCTTTAAATATTAGAAACAATAATAAAAACAGCTACAGAAATATAACGAATTTCCTTCTTCTTTTCTTTTCTTTTTCAATTCCTACTATTAGTTCAATCTCCCTACAGCTTGTTCAAATTTTCAGTCGTTAATAAAATACTTTTTATTCATCCACTCAAGTTCAAATACATTTTTTTAAAACTTGTAGGGGATGACACTGGATGTTAATACAGTTTTTTTCAAATATTAATTCATTAATTAAATTTAACCGTTATTAATTTTAGTTATATATGGTAAAAGCTTCATAAATTAGAAAAGAAAAAAATGTTAATAATGTTTTAGAAAGTAACTAAAATAAAATTTTTCTTTGTTGACCTAAGTAAGAATTGACTTAAATTTTTTTCTATATTACTTGTTTTCTTTTTAATTAATGAATTTCAAATTAAAGACAATGTTTCTTATATTTTGAACATTGTAAATGATTTAACAGCTGTTCGTGGTGTTATATGTTGAATTCAAGCAGTTCAGAAGTGTTGTTCTCAGCTTCCTCATTTACGCTGCCATCTTTGTTGTTTCTACTTGTTTTTTGCATTCTCGGTAAAACTGCAAAGTTAATTTACGGCCAACTTGTGTCGAGGAAAATATGATAAGACTCCATTGTGACACAAATTAGAAAAGAAAAAAATGTTAATAATGTTTTAGAAAGTAACTAAAATAAAATTTTTCTTTGTTGACCTAAGTAAGAATTGACTTAAATTTTTTTCTATATTACTTGTTTTCTTTTTAATTAATGAATTTCAAATTAAAGACAATGTTTCTTATATTTTGAACATTGTAAATGATTTAACAGCTGTTCGTGGTGTTATATGTTGAATTCAAGCAGTTCAGAAGTGTTGTTCTCAGCTTCCTCATTTACGCTGCCATCTTTGTTGTTTCTACTTGTTTTTTGCATTCTCGGTAAAACTGCAAAGTTAATTTACGGCCAACTTGTGTCGAGGAAAATATGATAAGACTCCATTGTGACAAAAAGCACGATTTCGGCATTCGGGAATAGGGTCACAGAGTACGTCATATTTTTTTTTATTCCATAATTTTAGGTTTCTTTCTTTTTACTTCGTCTTGCCGCCGTTTGAGGGAATCATTTCGCACTGAATAAATCTTTCGGTGACCAAATGGAATGTTTCTCCTCGGAATACCTGAAGGAATGATTTGCCCCAATTCCGGGGAGAATGAGGGTCCAGCGGAAGCAACTATTTCAGACTAACGTAAGAGAAATAAAATCCCAAAAAGATCGAAACACAATGGCCCGACCATTGTAAAGGATTACCTGGACAAGATTTCGCCTGCTATCTGCGCCGTATTTATTCAAAATGGCTCTTTTTAAAACAATACATTTTGTGGTTTATTCGGCTGTGTGTTTGTTTTATTGAAGACCATTCCTTCCTCGCTGCGATTCCTGTTATTCCTGTCTGGCTAAATGAGTACAATACACTTGAAACAATGAATTTCAGAAACTCGTATTTTTCAAGCTGATAATACACCGCTGATATATGCCGTGGTTAGAGCGTTTTGGTCACTTAAATCTATGGAAACGGTTTTGTTTCGCGATCGTTAGGGGAAAATGGTTCCTGTTACCTAAAACGATCACTTGATTTAAACGAAGGCATTCTTACCGTCCCCCCCCCCCCTCTCATAGAAATAGCGGCGAGGATTAAATTTCTGGAAATTCATAGTTTTTATAAAGCACTTGTAAAAATTTCAAATTGTTTTCTCCCATACTTTCATATCTAAACTTATTAGAGGGTCCCCCTCTCTATAATTTTTTCTCTGATCAAAGATTTTTGGTTACGACTCCGTTCAATAGTAGTGGGGTCTCGCGAGAAGGGAAATCGCGAAAAAATTGCATAAGAACTACAATGGGTCAAGGTAGGCTTTCTGCTTTGCCAGTTAGTTCCGTTAAAGCAGTCATAGCAGGTAAATTAGATCATGATGCCATTTTAAGAAAATTTAGCAGGGTCAGAAGTATAAAATTTCTGTTTCTGTAATTTTTGTATCGATTAATAGTGTTAAAATTAATTATTTTTTGTAAATTTTGAATTTATTAAAAGTAATATTTCTTATTATTTAATAATTAATTAATAATAATTAAAAAATATATCGTTTTTATTTAAGTTGTAGCAAAAATCAGGAATCAGTGAAACATTTAACGTATCTTAAATTATTTCAAACAATTTAAATTTATTAAAAGCGATTTGAAATTTTCCTCTCTGCAAAAAATGCCAGCTATAGGCATCTGGACACAAAATGGCTAAGCACACAGAAACTTAGAATACATCTTTCTGTTTTTTTTTAATCCCGGGGGGGGGGGGGGGAGGCGCTTTCAAACATTTTTCACCATCACTCAACTTTTCTCTGAAAAGAAGTACATTAAACTATCTACTCACAAATTTATAATAATAATAATCAAATAAAGTAAATACGTCGAATGATAATGTAACTTTGAATGCGCTTACAATACAAAATCAAAATATAGAAAAATATAAAGAAATAAATGAAAATCGCGACGAAAATGCTTATTATTATTTTTTTTCTCTCTTTTTTTCCTTATCAACGTCGTTGATTCTTTAAAAAAAACTTGCCAGGTAAAAAGATTTGCAGATAAAAAGACCCCTGCTCTAAGCAATAGTTCAAATTCGTTCCCACGAATTCCAACAAATTCGTTCCTACACTGTTCCGCGCTCCTGCTTCACGCTCTGCTCCAGATTTTTGTTAAAAATATACGTTGGTAAAAATGTCTTTTATCCGTTGGTAAAAACTAATTAATAAAAAAAATAATAATCGTTTGTAGTTTACCAAAACATGCTTAAAAAAATCAGGAATCAATCAAACATTCCAGAGTATCTTAAAATATTTCAAACAATTTTAATTTATTCCAAGCGAGTTGAATTTTTCCCATATTAATGCTCATTTGTGCTTTCTTAACGTTTCCCGCGGGATACCATTATATAAAAATAATGCATTACACTGTTTGAAAGTTCATCATGAAATTGCGGTTAAGTAACCGGCAGCAGTCTGTCCATCTAATTCACCGTTAAATTTACGGTTTGGAACATTTTTTTATCTTTACGGGACCTAAACTATTCCCAATCAGCTTGGTTAAAAAGCCGTAAATACAAAAGTTTGCGGTTTTATAACCATTTAAAAATGGTTTCGAAACAAAATGTTCACCGTTTTTGAACCATTTTCTGGCTTAGAATCTTCGAGGCGTAGAAACCGTAAACGAAGCGTGCGGGAATCGAATCCGGGTGTATGGTATACCAACCTAGCGCTCTAGCCATTCGGCCATCAACACCACTTAAAGCGGCCGTTTATTTATTAATAAATCTTCTTTTCCAACACGCAAACTGTCTTAAAATTGAGATTTCAGTTTTTGATTGGATCCAAAGTCATTTTTGGTCTAAATTAAATTTGGTATATTGGTGAAAATAATTTTATTTGCTGCTAAAATTAAAATACAAAAAAGCTTCAGCAGCTCAAATTATGGGTTCGCTCATTCGCAAACAGTTCGGGAATCCGATGTCTCCAATTTTTGATTTACGTGTGTATGCGTTTCTATTTAGTAACCACTGCTTAAGCAATTTATTTTTCTTCTTTTTTATATACACATGCAAATTTGAACTGATAAATCTTTATTCATATTTTAACAGCATCGTACGACCGGTAAGGTTTCGCAACCAAGATGGAATCCCGATTCTTATTGAGCGGTTGTAAATTACGGTTAGTTAAACGTTCTTTAGGAGAAACAGGGAATAAGCGGTTTTTTTTTTACAATCAGCGGTTTGAGTACCTTTTTTTTAATGGTTATTCAACTGTTGTAATTAAATATGGTAAAATTACAATCAAATAAATGGGTATTTTACTACTTTCTTACGTAAATTTTTAACAGTGTACCGTAAGATGAACGATGTGGCTCAATAATTATAAATGAAATTGAAAGAAAGTTAGTAACGGCCTGATAGCTTAAGTAGTAGAGAGTCGGCGAGTAACGGAGGGACCTGGGTTCAAGGCCCAGTGAGAATTAATTAATTTTCACTCAAGTAATAGCAGATTGGCCACTTTTTATCCAAGAAAAATTTACGATTTCCGGGGGATAGAATTGTTTTTGTGCATTACTTTTCTGGTAATACGTGGACGGAAATGTCTACCATGTAAATTTACACTACTCTTTTATTCAACAATTTTACCTATCAAAGTCAAAATTGCATTTATTTTATATCATCGCATATTTCCTTTGAAACATACTGTAGCGGTTTAAGAAGATTACTTTTGTGAATTTTCACATACCGTTTTAGTGTATATATACGTTTGAGCAAGCAACTAATAATAATACTTGTTGCATCCACCAATTAGTTTAATCATTTTACAGGCTTTTTTTTTTTCTAAATTTTAGTGAATGGTTCGTTTTTGACTCACGATGATGAGTGTATTGTATTGCCTACCCATATAACGCAATTTTCATAACACTATACATTTAAGTTACATGGCATAGATTCCGTAATATTTGAATGATTTTGTGTCTTAAAAAATATATTACCATAATTGTCCTACCAGCAAGGATATTTGCAGGTGTGAGTGATTTTTCAAGTTTAAGTAGAATATTTACGGAATGAAAAGACACTCATTCGACTTATTCAAAATAACGCTCTACAGTAAGCTGTACTTGGCGTTTAAGAGGATTTGTAAACGAGATGCTTGGAATGAAAATTATTACATAGAATTCAATGGAAATGAAAATTTTTTATTTTGGTTTTCTGAAACTGCAGAAGGCACAGATACAAGACACCTTTTTTTCCAAATATATAAAAGAATTACCTAGGCCATGTTTCCTTATTGACATAACAACGTCCATCTAATAAAAGAGTTTATATAAAAATAATTTTTATCTAATCTAGTGCATAAAAGAAAATTGAAAAAGAAATAAATCACAACAAAAATATAAATGCGAACAAGAAGTTCCGTCTAGAGCTGTACGAGCCTACTTTACCGTATGATCCCAACTTGAAGTTTAAAATCAAGCTTTCTATATCTCTTTCTCAGTTAGCTTTAGTTCTTAATTGCTTCAAATATATCGCTTTTAATGGTTAATACATTTTCATTCACTCATTCATTCATTTACTCGTTCCTGTATTTATACACTCATTTAATTATTTTTTCATTTATTCACTCATTTATTCATTCATTCATTCTTTCACTCATTCATTCATTCGGAAATATCTTTAAAAATTCCGATCAAAAAATTTCATAGGAAAATAGGAAAAAAAGGAAAATATAATTCTTGTTGAGCTTCGTATCTGTACATGTTCTACATCGTAACATCTTTCCGATAAAGTTTGTTCCAAGCCAATCCGTCGGTTATGTCAGGATTTAGATGGTATTGAAATTTCCCCGCAGGGGCTATGTTAATTTTTTATTTTTTTTTGAACTGTTCAAAAATGAACAAAAATTTTTCAAATCAATGTTTCACGCCGAGAGCTTCTTCCAGTAAACTTGCTCACAAGGAACTTGGATCTTGTGCCAGAGTTTACATAATTTGCTTCAGTTTTGCCCATGCACATAATGTTAAAATTTTTTGAACTGTTCAAAATTGAACGAAAAATTGTTCAAATCTAAAAGTAAAATATGAAAATGTGATGTCCTCGCCAAAATCTTTCGAATGCAAAGAAAAAAAAAACTTTCAACTAAGGGCAATTCCCTCAAAAGTTATTGGGGGGGGGGGGGGCAGACAGACCGGCAGACATACATTTCCCCCCTCTCCAAACGTTACTTTCAAAATTTTGTTTTTCAATCTTTATTTAATTAATTCACATATTTTTGTCTTTTCTTTATTTTTGACGATATTTTTACGGTGCATTAAGCCTGCTTTCGTGCTTTATTTCTTTATTTTTTTTACTTTTACGGGAAAGTAGGCTAAAAAAGGGCCAAGTTCGATAGAACAAACGACCTTCGGATTAGTCGGTGTCAGCGATAAAAGAATTGATATCTAACAAGTGCCAAGTTCCATATCAGATCCCTTAGTCATACAATGTTCTCTAATTTATTTAAAAACAATTTTTTTAATGTCGGATTTCTAACTTGGCAAGTTTTAACTATAGTAAATTGCATTTAAGAAATTTAGCTCATCCAATTAGAAAAGTTTTAACAGTTAGTATAACCAGGTGGTACTTTCTAATAATAGTTAATTTCCGATTTTCTTCTTATCGTTTTCTTGACAGTAACTGGGAACAAGTGAATAACAGAAAAGGAAAGGCAATGTTCAATCATTACAATTTAAATGCAATAAAAAATGGAGTATTGTATCTAAAAACACTGCTTTTGAGTTACAACATTAATGTATAATTTAGTTTTAACTTAATTTTGTAGATGTGGTTAAATTTCGTTTCATGATAAATAGTAGTTTCTTAGACTTTATTTAATGGAATTAGTTTTGAATATCGTCGTTGAGAATTCAAAACCCGCTATATGCAGTAAATCATATTTTCCCTTTTTCATTGATTCAGGAGCCCATTCTGTATTGCAGATTGGTCCCAAAAACACGTCTATACTGATTCCTTGACCGAAAAATTTAAAATCAGCTATGTGTTTACGAAGAAAAACCCGAGCTAAATCCTGCTAGTTGAAGTAAAATCCATAAAACGTGAAAGATTGGGCTTACAAATTTTAATATTGTGAAAATAAGTGCCAAAATATTTTTTTTAAATATTAAACAGTATGAAATTTCTTTGGAACCCTTAGTTTCAAGAAAATTCAAAGTGATAAGGTTTTTTCTTCTTCCTGAATGTTTTGTGCAATTGCATATAATGGGTTATGAAAGCGCAACGACAATGAGTTTTTATATTTTTCTGAATAAATAAACAATAAATAAGAACATTTTAATCAAATTTTCTTCTTTTATTTTCATTACTTTAATGAGCTGGACATAATATTTTCATTTATTATACATACAAATGGACGGATTTCGACATATTTTCAAATATTTCTGTATTGGTGTACAAAGTTCAATAAGTACTTCGACAAAACAATGAGATCATATCGCATAGCTCAAGCAACAAAATGTCTTTTGTCTTTATGTTTGCGTTGCCCCAAATTTTATGCTTTCTCAAACACTTTCAGTAAAGCAAAATCAATGTAATTTCCTTACTTACACATTTGAGCTCATATTAAAGAGATGCTCTTAGAGGGAAAAAATGTTTTATGTACAAAATTAGCTTCATCAAAGTTCGGAATTTCAGTCTACAAAAATTCCTGGATTTCTTCCTGATTTTTAGTTGACTGACAGTATCAACACATAATACACATAGACTAGAATCGTCTCAATACTTTATATAAATTACGCTTTGATAATTAAATCACCAATATGGTATTGGTATTGGATCATTTTGAAACGATAACCGACCTTCCCATAACAACAGAAAACTAAACAATAGTCATCTTTAAATACTTAAAATCAACTGTACAATTTCAATTTGTTAACATTATAAGTGCAATCACACTTTATCACAATTTACAATCTCATATCTCGAGATTTGAAATAAAATATGTCCAAAATGAAGAAACTTTGAAGTTCTTAAATTGTTAAATCTGTTCTGATAAGATTAACTGTTATCACTTTTAACGTTTAACTGGGGATGACTCTTAACTTAATGGTAACACTTGGGGAGTGAATTCTTTTCTTGTATCAAAAGGAGACCTAGAATGTTTCTTTTTATGAAAAAACTTCTCATACTTCAAGAAGTGTATATGATGCTTTGCTTTATTCCTGCCCCATTGGCCTTATGTTACCTTTAATTCTTCAACAGGTGATTAATCCTTCAAATTTAACGAGAGTTTTATATTTCCAAGAATTAAAACAGCTTTTCTTCTGAGTATGATTTCTAAATATTTATTGTTCTGTTTTTCTGCCTTCATAAATTTCTCTTAGAAAAGTAAGAACGGCATAAGAAGTAATGATGTAAAGTTATTTCGCTAGCAGAACACTGATTTTTGGACACTCAGTAAAGCTTATTCATGTTCGGAGAATCTCGACACAGTCCCAGATTCTTCATATAAATAATTTCATCACACAATAGTCTACCTTTATAACTTAGTAAAAGGTACTAATCATACAAAGTCTTAGCTTATCAACGTCCTTTTTAAGTACTTTGAACTTGATAAATTTCTATTATCTGCATAGCTCTATGACAAATTACGAGTTCTTTCTAAAACTCAAACTATCCAGCAAGATTCTTCCTCTTGTTCCATTTTAAATGTTCTTTTTTGATTCCTTTCTTCAGTATTCAAAGCGTATCGTGTTAAGCTCACTGGGTTGCTTGGCCCTGATAGAATGGTTGCAATGATGGATACCCAGTAGTTGAAGGATAGACGGCCCTGGGCAACACCGGCCTCGGTGCAGTTGTAACAGGTGGTGTCGTCTGCCTTTGGTAAATATCCAATGATGGAGGCATAGCTGTGGAAGATGTCGGGGCACCAAGATGTGGGCCTCCTAGCCCTGAGAGAGAAGAAATGGTGGAGAGATAACTGCTGTAACTGTACGGCCAATATGGTGATGGTACTGGGCCCCAAAGTCTTGGAAAGCGAGATAAAGCAGCCCCATCTGGTGGGAATACTTCAAAGCCGATCATGGCTTGCCGTTTCCATTTGGTCCTAAAGAAAGAGATGCAAAAAATAATGAGACTTTTGAAAATATAAATAAACAAATGGAAAAATATTTTAGCCCCCGAGTACAAAGAAATAAGAAATGATTGAAATAAAACTAAAAACTTAACATCCTTTGAAATAAGTACACCTTTCATCTATAAAATATCAATCACTCCTTCAATTAGATTTATCACCTTATTTATACATATAAACAGAATTCAAAATTATTTTTGACTTTCTGTTAGGCAGCTGCTCTTAAAAACTAGATATGAAAATTACGACAACTTGTAAAAGAACTGTAATTCAATCTTAATCCCACCAAAGAACAAAAAATAAGTTAATAAATAAACAGAAAATAAGAAAAGGAGCGGGGCTAGATTGATGTATCCGTACGGATCCATTATCATGATTATTGTTGTTAATTTGAAGAGTATCTCTCCTCAACAAACTAGAATTTTTAAATGTAAAAATGTTTGCAATGATGAACTATGTCCGAAAATAAGGTTGAAGATTAACATGCATTCAGCTTTGGAAGTTCAGGCTTTTTTTGTTTTCCATTTCCTTTTCTTCCAAAACTGATTCAGAAAATCAGATCAGTTTAAAATCTTTAACTAATTATGGCAGCATTCGCTATGTTTACATTAAAAAATCTAAAATGATAGAACGGAAATACAAATTTTGAAGCTATTTTTGAATTAGTTTTTCCTTTTCCTTTCTGATAATCTAAAACGCTTAAAAATTTATGGAACATCAGAATAGGGAAAGTTATTTATTAATTTAATAAATCGATTGTGATGAAGAAAAATACGAGTTTGAATTATATTTTTAATGGTTAACTTTTAGAGAATTTTCCCAAAGTTTGTTATAGTGGAAAATATATTATCACATTAAACGAGGTGCGCGAATAACGTTAAAACAGTACGACAAATATTTTGCAAATATTATGTATTTATTTTTTTAATTTTTAAAAACATTCTCAAAAGCTTTGTTTCTAAATAACTATGGTAAAAACTTGTACATTATTGGCACATGTGCTGCACAATTGACATTACTTAGTTCTTGAATTGCCTTTATTTAATTCTTGAAAATTTATGTTTTTAGTGTCAGGTAACTGAATAGTCGAATTATCTGTTTATATTCGGTATGCAGCCTGACAAATTTTTAATAATCTCATTAATATCCGTTGACTTTCTTCTTGATTTCGTCTTTTACCATTATCTTTTTCTTCTTTTTTCAAATCAGTAATGCTATCAAACATTTACTTTAATTTATGCGATTATACATTTTTATTTGTCCAAATTATTTCTATTTATGTATTTTGAATTTAGTAATATTTATTCACAGTTTTTTTAACGAATTATTTTAATATAGGTCCCCTACTTTTAGTTAACCTTCACTGTTAATATTAAATTTAAAATCAAGCTTGTGATTTATTTAATCTTCTAATTTTTATTCTATTTATTGAATGTTGCTAATTAATTCCTTCAAGGTGTCTAGAATCTGTTTTAAGAATTTCTTTTTAAAGATTCTCATTTTTATTTTTTTGTTTTTCATTTTTCTGAAAGATTTAGTTCAAATTGTATAGTTAATGGTGGTTTTATTTGTTGAAAGTTTAGTAAAAGATTGTAAAAAGTATTGAAATGGTGAGTTTTATAAAACTTCAATGCATAAGTAAGGAATTATTTTTGAAATTAATTACAAAAAAAAAAAAAAAAAAGAAAAAAGATGTACTGTTGCCTCTAAGTGTTAAGTCCTTAAACAGTGAGATTTACTTCAAAATAAAAGCATGGCTCTCGTTTTCGACAAAACTACTTTCCTTTACTCGAAAAAAAAAAGAGCTGCATCAAAACAGTGAATACATTAGAGAGATGAAGAAATGAAATAATTACGAACTCTTTACCTCCTATTTTGATACCAGGTCTTGACTTGTGTGTCTGTAAGGTTTAGTTTGGCAGCCAATTCCATTCGGTCTTGTACACTCAAATATTTTTGTCTTTCGAAGCTCTTTTCCAGCGTCTAATGAAACAAAAGAAAACGAGGATTACTCAGAATTCTAGGAATAAAGTTTTTCCTGAATTTGTAATGAAATGTACATTGTACATGTCAGAATAATCAAAAGATCGACTGTATAAAAATTATCATTCATCCTTGAAAATGTCGTATCATGTAGTTGCTGAGGGTTTTAAACTGAAAACAAGATCATTCAACTGTTGCACGAGTTATAAATCTGAAGGGTTACAAAATTTGATTTCTAATTTTGTTTTTTATACATTTTGAAATTTTTTCATGCTTTATTAAATTTAAAGCTTCAATTTTGCAAATTTCAGTGATTTGTCCTCTCCCATAAATTGACTCATTACGGAACTGAATAAGTGTTGGCAAAACAGTGACTTTTCCTCTTAAATATTTTCCTTAATTTCCTACAGTTCCTTTATTCTAAAGTTTTATTTTTGTGAATTTCAGTGGTTTTTTCCACAAATATCTCACTTACGAATTGAATTGAAGTGAAAGGGAAAAAACAGCTTATTTCCCTAATTTCTTTCCCAATTCCAGCTTATTTCCCCTTTTCTCTAATTCTTCCCTTTTTTAAATAATTTTCTAACTATCTTACAAAGGAACTGATTCAGAGTGTTAAGCTACAACAACAGATTTTACACAAGAAATGCAACATCACCTGCAATCAAGAGCAATGTCAAGCGATAATGCCTATTAATTGTTGCTCATTAGTCGTAACGAATCTCAATAAAAACAAAGAAAGCCGATAAAAAAAATAACTGCTATTTGATTTTATTTCTTCTGCACAATAACTAATCTGCGAAAGCTCTAAGTACTTAAAGAAAGCTGGAGACTTTAGATAAAATGCAAAAATAATAAAAAACACTGCGTTGAAACTTGATTCAATAAACTGACGAATCAACTTACAATTATGGAAAGCTAAAGTGTAATTATGTAAAACAAGCACCTTAATACTTTCCGGCATGCACTGCTTATTTAAATACCAGAACTGCTAGAACAGTACTTTAGTTATTTTAAATTGTACTTTTCACTTCTTAAGTATGAGTTTGGATAATCATGAAGTACCGCATGATCAAACAAACATATTTTTTAAAAGTCATTACACGTAGCTATTAATTAAAATTCATAGCCCTACATACGTAGCATTAAATTTAAAAAAAAAAAAAACAGATTTTCTTCAAAACTTGCATTGGTTCCCTCTTTTACCAGCTATTATTTGATATTCATAAACTTTTTAAAAACAATTCCGTGAATAGATAAAATCCTTTTATAATAATTTTACGAATAAAAGTTTTTTTCATATTGAATTTGAAAAATTTTTACATCTATATTCTTATTTTTAATTTTGACAAAAAAAAAAAAAAAAGCATTTAGAAAAAGGAAAAATAAATTAAAAAAATTAAAAATGAATAAATAAAAAATATATAATAAATAAATTTTAAAAAAATAAATAAATAAACAAACAAATAAACGACAGAATACTATGTTATTGTTTGAATTATAGTTAGCCATGGGTAAAATATGGCACGTTGTAAATAAAAAAGTGCTTATAATATTTCACGAAAATTTCAAGTGGTTGTGATATTTCTTCACGAATAATGTTTTGTTCGTACATTCCGCAAACAGTTTATGCTTTACTTTGGAACACATCCTTACGTCTAAGCATGTTATTTCCTTTTTGCTCCTTTCCACTCAGATGTGCTTGTGGAAAAATGTTTGCTCTGAGGTCGAAGTGTCAATCGTGAAGTTAGATTTTGTAGATAGAGCAAATTAACCTGTAACACGGAGTTGGCATTTATAATTTAATGTCCTATCTCTTGATGTGCGCCATTCATTTCGTTATCAAGTTGGCAAAAGCTCCATCCTGATGTGTTTATTAGGCCTCATATCTGTAATTAGCTGTTTTCCTCTCAAGTGTAGGCCGAAAGGGGGAAGCACACCCCAATAAAAGACCCCGCTCGAAAAGGTCATTAACTCGAAAAGCCGAAAAATGTCCCGCTATGAATCACAGAGTCATTCATTATCGCTCTGACATTCCCTGGACAAACAAGAAGGGTCTGAATGCGTGGTCAAAATGAAGTTGCCATCTCATTTTTAGAAATAAAAGAAGAAAACGCAGCCTTCAGATTAAAGCATAATTGAGAAAGAGCGACACGCCAGCCACCATTAAATGGCGTTTTCTGCGATAAATCATTTATTGTCACTGGGCTTAAATGTACATTTTTTTCTCGATTCAAAGCGGTTCCGAGCGCCTTTAAGTGTTGCGTGCGCTCTCTGATTGAATAGCAATTGACAGCGGTTACAGTGGCGTTTTTTCTTCCCAGACATTTTTAATTATAGTCGAAGATTTGTTGTGGCATGGAAAGACTGCTACTGAGACGCGTCTGTTTGAAGAGATGTTCGCTAATCGTTCTGAGAAATTTCTTTCATGGATTTGGCATCGATGCGTGTTGCCTTTTATTCTCTTCACACAACTTTATAAAACTTGGAAAAAATATCATGATGTTTAATCTATGGCGAAATACCAGTTCAGACGAAATGAAAATGTCGTTTTGGAGTAAATGTAGGGCCACCTGTGCTTCTTACATTAATATTAGGGCTAATATAGTCCATTTGAAAATTTTGGCTGCACGTTGCAAATTTGCATTTAAGTTTTAGCTGTACAGTATAACACACAGCTGTTTCAATGCAAGAGGGAGGGTTTTTCTTCGGTACACCAGTAAGCATGTATTATAAGAAAGAAAAGAATGCAAATTAAAATATAAGAGAATGTTTTCAGATGTTGACTGTAAAACGTTTCATCAGCTATAACCATTATGATCAGAATGTTTATAATATTTGAGCTAACGTTGTTTTCATCTTAATTCACAACTTTACAGATATCCTTTGAACGTTTTATTACTGATAAGGAGGTCTTCCTTGAGAACTAAAAGCAGAGATTTCTTGTTTCGATTAGATTACATATTATTTTATGATAATTATTTCCGAAAAAGAAACTTTTCTAAAAGGAATATTTTATACGCCTTTTTAAGAGAAGAAAAAAAAATCAAAATTAATGAACATAGAAATATACTTTTTTTCCCCATTAATGCAATGTACTAAACAACTTTTCGTAAGAGTTTGTTTGAGTTTTTGCTCCAAACTCAGGGTATATTTAGGGTGTCTTATTCTTTAATCATATTAGATTTTTCTTCTCAGGAACATGGTACATATTTATAACTACTAGTTTCGGAAAACGTAATGGTTAAAAAATAAGATAAAAACTTACTCTTAGCTGGTGGTCCGTGAAGGCCGTGCGAGCTTTTCGTGGTTTTTTGTTCTTTAAGGAAGGGCTGTCTTCTCTTTGCGGTCTACCTTCATACCTGTCGTTCCCTAGGGTAATGAAAAAAAAAACTTAATTATACTCGGTTACAGCTTATCTATTGCATTTGGATCATTACGGTAAAATTAATAGGATAAAACCAGCGACAATGATGTCCCTAACTTGTGCTAAAAAAAATTTGTTGCAAACATTTATCCGTGATCATCTCTACTGGAGATGCAGGTTCGACAACCACTGCTTGTTAGGGATTTTTTTAGATAGAGTACGGATTGACTTAAAACACAAAAACTGCTATCATTAAATTTGAAAATAGTAATGAAAAGTAAACCAGTTAAACCCTCAGAATATTAGACGATGGACTTTTGCCTAGGCTTTGTGAATATTAGTTGATGGCCTCTTCTAAAATTTAGATTTAAAAAAAAAAAATCATAAATTTCAACCGCAGTTTCAAAGACTACGAGAAATCGATACATTATTCATGTACGTATCTTGAAACGTCATATATAACACAGTCCAATCCCTTTTCCAATAAAAATGTCTACCGTTAGAGCGAGGCAGTGCAATTTATACGTAATTATGGGCACACGGACCATTGTCCGAAAAATCCGTAAACGGCCAACTTGATCACGAACACGATTTCGCTTCGTCACTCTCTTGCAACGGATGGACTGCGTTCTCGTATCCCTGTTGGCACCCTCTATTCGTAGATTATTATGAGAATGGAAATGAGAACCTCATGTTTGAAGAGAATGGAACCTACATTGCCCATCCCGGGAAAGAGTTACGACTTCACACATTGAATGTTTCCCAAATGACTCCACAGATGGCGCTGCTGGATTTTCATCGGTTTTGGTTTCATGATAACAGCCGCGAAAATTAGATCTCAAACACGACTCTCATTCGTAAAGATGCAAGTGATTTATTTTGTTATAATTTGTTACTTGATTGGTGGGCTGAATGGTTTAGATGGCTCACGTAAACCTTTTTTTTAGTCCCTCCTTCGTTTTATTTCTGTGTTTACAATTTTGTTCCAAGTTCCAAAGAACCCATAAATGATAATCTTATTAGCATAACTATTACAACCCAGAAATAAGCACAAATTGTGAACATATAAAAACAAATAACAACGTAACTGAAATTATAATAGAAATTTGAATTAAGTTGAGGAAGTCTTATTTAGATTTAATAATCATTGAATTGATCAAGAATGATATTTACAAAGAAAAAGTTAAAGGAAAAAAATAAGGAAAGAATGTAGAGTAGGCAGATAGTTTCCCTCCGTAAAATTATTTTGTTCCTTCAGCAAATTTCGCGATTTCATTTCGATTTACTTTCCCACCATCCCCTTCTACGCAAGTTATTGAGATATCTGCAAAAATCGAATAAATTGAAACTATTGAGATTTCTACAAAAGCTTAATCTTAACTAGCAATACAGAGGATCTTTAGTTCAGCTGTACAAAAATGCGTCTCTTATTAAAAATTATGTTGCGGAAAGTAGCAAATTTTGTATACTGCAAATTGCGTATGGAGTAAATTTTAGCCCTAATAGTGAAAGGGCGAAAAATTATATGCTTTGAGCACACCCACTTCTAGGATCAAGACCCTAATGCATTCTCCCCTTGGTTCAGATACAACCTCGACTCTTAATTTTTGAACTATTTTTTTAAATCTAAACTTGTTTATTTTATAGACTATTCACATTTTCGAGTTTATAGATGAAATGTTGAGTATCAATGTAATAACAAGGTATACCGGATGCGTAATTTTCTATGTGACCATTTTCTTACTTTTCTTTTTTCCTATCTATTTCCTGTCTTCCGTTCGTTGCCAATTCTGTAGCAATTTCTAATTTTGTTTCAAACGACTCATAATTCGCAACGCATTACCTGCTGACTCAATTATACTTCTTTAGAATATTATTACAATTTGTGGAGCACAAGGAACCTATTAAAACTGCTCAAAGGGCGGTTCAAACCGGTTTCAAAGAGATTCATCTCCTTTTTAAATTTAATACATGTTTGTGAGGCAATACATGAAAAAAGATCTATTGTTAAATTTTCTGATCCGCGCAATTTAATGAGCTATGTCTTTCACACTGCGCGGGGAATAGCAAACACCACAAATTAGTTATACCCACAATAGAAAAAAAAAGGAAAGAAAAAGAACAACAACAAATAACATTACTTCTCGGAAAATAGGAAAAATAGTTAACTTTAACTCCCCCCCCCCTTTTCTTTTGAAATGGAGAATTTTATTTAATTTCCTAGCAAAGACATTTCTTACTTTTTAAATGACATTTATTATATAATATGAATTTTTATTAGACTTAAAATGCATTTTTTTTTTCTGCAAGAGGGTAAAAACATAAAGTTAAAAATATAAAAAGAACATAAAGCTGCTTTACTCGTATATTGGCACCAATCACAGCAAATATGTTAAAAATAAAATGCATTCATTAACATATTACATTTAGAGAGTGAAAATACTCTCCTGAAACGAGTGAGAGTTTACCATTTACTGAATAATATATATGTATATGTAATATAACGGTTACATCAGCATTTCATTTTATCGCATGTCCGTCTATGAAGTCATCGTGGGAAACAGTCGTGACCAGTCAGCTTGCGAGAACCTTTTATACCCTCTCGAGCTACATGTCACGTGATGATGCACAGGTATTGCTATTCGTTACTATTTTTAGTTCACATCACATAATCTTTCCCGCGTTAGTTTCCCGGGCTGGGGGACATATAAAAAATATCAATTTTCAAAAACGAAACAGAATTCAAAAAGGGGTCTAAAAAGTTATTTAGTTTTCAATGTTATATATATATATATTAAATACAAATAAAAGAAATATTTTCATGTTTTGACTTAATCAAGAATGATCAATCTTTGTTGAATAAGATTAATAGCCGGTTTAGAGGGGGACAAAGCTTTTAATCCTAACCATACTGAATTTATCTCTGTGTTGAACAGTTGTTCTTCATCGCTGTTTCCCGTAGTCGATAGATATTCCACACTCTGCCGACTCGGAAGTTCTTTTGCCGTAAATCGCGCGACAAACAAAAACAGCGATTTACAAAATGACAAAGCTTTCGCTCGGAGGTAACGAATTGCTTTCGCTGTTAACGCATCGTTCCTGTGCTTCACCCGTGGGTGCGTACCCTGCGCAATGGCGCGAAAAATTTCCGAAAATTCTTCTCCCGATTATCCGAAGATAAACAGCGGGATGAAAAACGTTTGGGCGGAAAATACGTCGCTTTTGAGGCGCGTGATTTATATATTCAATCTGGAAAAACTGTGTTTATATCAAGAGAGTTTGTTTGGTATTTATATTTTAGAAAGTGTTCTGGGATCACCGCGACTATTTGTTTTCGTTTCCTATTCTAAAGCCTTATTCGTGTTTCCATTAGAAAAAAAATTGCTGATTTGACATTAATTTGATTACTAACTGCTTATGGTATTTGTATCCGTTTATATATCTTATTATATATTCGTATTATATATTCCCAACATCCAGAATTGTTTGGTGAGCAGAAAGGTCGTATTTGGAAACTGAGATATTTTGCATAACTGACATCTGCGATGGAACTGATTTTAATCATTTATATACTGCCAGTACTAAGAAGTACCACTCAGAATTTCATTCAGTGATCCTTTTTACGAATATTCTGATGGTACTTTGTAGAAACACTTTCTTGATTCCTCTTTTTCAGGATACATGCCAGCAGAGAGAGTGAGTATCTTACCAAGGAAAGAAGGTAGATACAAATACAAAAGTGACGACCAGAAACAGGCACATAGCGCAGCTAGGCTGGTCCTAGTCAATTTAACAGTCCCCAATGAACATCAAGAGCTTTCTTAAAAGTTTTTACTCCCACTGCAGATAACAGTCGTTTCCGGTAACCGATTCCAACTGATTGAAACCTTTTTGAAGTAGTAATTTTTCCAAATTTCAAGATTAGCCTGAGATTTGAAAAGCTTCAAACAATCACCTCTGGTTCTTCTTTCACCTCATAACTGTAGCCCATCAACATTTCCCATTTTGATGAATTTAAACAACTGAATCATGTCCCCTCTAATTCTCCTTTGCTCAAGACTATACATATTGAGCCTTTTAAACCTAACTTCATAATCTAAGTCTGAAAGACCACTTTCCAACCTAGTAGCCTTCCTTTGAACCCTTTCCAATAAGGTAATATCCTTCTTTAGGTAAGGAGATTTTAAACATGCTGTGTTTTAAACATCCATTTTGTTAAGATTGCCCCACTCTTCTTATTTTTGTTCAGTAGAAGTAGTAAAATGTAAGACTTATTTTTCTTATTCATGTTTAACAAAAAGTATTTTTAACCTTCTCTACTCGTATAAATATGAATTATTACGTGTTATTTGGATTACCATAAGGTGACATATGAATGCAGAGGGTTAATTATCACATAGAAAACTATTTCATGAGGAAAACGTTTCAATTTTTCACTTTTATTTTAACGTACAAATTTACTGCCTAAAATTAAAACTGGCATTTCAATTCAAGATCTATTACAAAATTCACAGTTCTCTCTTTATGCACTGTTATTTTTAAAATAAATTTTTGATTTCCTCATTTCAAAAAAAGTAATTTCTCATAACTATTTCACTTCTTCCCACATTCCTCTACTAATATAAAATGGACTAAACATTCTGCGTACAAAAACACTAAAATGAACCTTTTAGGTAGGAATAAAGGTTGCCAAAGTTTATTATTTCCGACCAAAAAGAAAGTTCTCCTTATAAATATGAATTATGTAAATATATGCAAATATCTGATTTTTCTTAACCAGAAAAGTAATTACCAAACGAATTTCTACAGTTTTTTTTTTTTTTTTTTAATTAATGTTCATCGTATCTCTTAGAAATTTTCATTATTATGCGTATGCTGATAAACTTGAATTTTATCTGCCGTACTTCATGTGCACAAATCAAAAATATTATCAATCATTAGCAAGCGGAAGTAACTGAAGAACTGTTTACGAATAGTATAACAACTCAACTCGACGTGCGAGGCTAACTTCATATCAGGTGATGGCAGCCAGAGCGTTTAGCAAAGTTTCCATTTTGAACTATACTGTGATTATGCTTTTCTTAAATACGTACTACTTTATTATTTAAAAAGTACTTTTAGAAACATTTTCGTATATTGACAATATTTGCTGAATCAGTCATCAAATGAAGAAGCAACCTTTTCACGGTTGGCATACTGATCACACACAAAACTTATTTTGAAAGTTTTTTGAAGCAATGCATCATTTATTTAAACGAAAATATAAAGTTTACTGTTTAAAGTATATATTGGCGCATCGAAAAGTGTGCCTCTTCGCTTACTGTCTGTAATCCTCTTTATTCATGAGGTTTTGTCAGAAAGAAATGAATATTTCGATGTCTTAAAAAGAGACTTCAGAAAGAAGAAATAATTTTAAAATAAAACGTTTGCCTAAAAGAATATCAAGCATTAAAATGGGAGAAGTAAAAAAGTGATATAGAAACGGGAATGATCGTGAAGTCAGCCATGCAAACAGCCACGGACCTAGCCAAAGTTAACCCTTCATTTTCGTCGAGGAAGGCCCATTTGAAGCTCAAACCATCCGTGAAACGCAATTTACCATGGGCAGAAGTGGCGAATTGTCACAATTCTTTAAAAACATCAGCACCACGAATAACAAATTGCGTCCGATATGAAATGGCCCTGCGAATGCTTTTGGGACAGTTTTTGGCCGAACTAAACTGTTGCAGCGGAGCCTCGAAGAACGCGAGCAGACTTCCAACCATACCCCTATGGACACGGTTGACGAGCTCTGTTGTCTTTCCCGAAAGACGTTGACCCAGGAGGGTTTAGATCGATTTACTTTTTGGCATTTTTAATTTTTATAGTTACTGAAAGGGGTGGTCAAGAACCTATTCATGGACATCAAGTCCACTTTGTTCATTGTGTGGCGTGCGAATCAATGCATCATATAATCCAATTTAACCACTTTTCCAAAAAGGCTCCAATATCCAGGAGGAAAGTTTGACAATCTGATGCATTGAATCTCAAACCCCCTTGTACTTATTTTCCCTCTGTAGAAATCACATTTACAAGTGTTTGTAAAATATTACAAGGTTGGACCAGCGAGCGAATGGCAACAGGAGTTTAGAAGCGAATCGATGAACGCTCGCTATCGCTGTTGATTTTGAGCCGTCAGTTGCAACGAACCCCTTGTACATTTTAAGATTTCCAGTTTATGTTAAATGTAAATGTTAATGCATAGTTTTTTTTATGCTAAGGCAATACTTATGCTTAAATGGCTCACAAACTTTTCAATGTTCAAGGATAACATGGTTGGATAATCGTCTCTACAATTGCATTTTTCTTTGCGCAGCTTGTATTAATTAGAGTTTGGCGGGTATGAATCTTCAATTTCGGAACATAGGAGCACAGTCCTGTTAAAGAGAGACCCAACAATGTTTCTCTCATTTGATATATAAAAAATACACCTAGCAGGTAAAAAAATTTTGTGATACTTGCAGCTAAAATGAATTAAACTCCAATGCATTCCTAAATACACCTCGCAACTGCACTAATACTTGACATAAGAAGTTGAGTTCATCATAATTATGTTTAAAACTCCTGCAGTAAAATAAACCGATACATCGTCCAAAAACAGAAATAGAGCATCTGAGACAAAATGGTTCTTGTGTCTTGATTTCTGCGACAGAAAACACGTTTTTTTTTTTTTGCCTGGCTGAAAACAACGGAGTTAAGAAAGAACAGAAATCTTAGTGGAATGTATTTTGGTATCAAAACTTATTCCATTGCTATCGAAGAATTTAAAAAGCATCGACTTGAAACTACCGGAGAACGACTCTCTTTGGGGGGGGGGGGGGGGAGAATTAAAAAAAGAATATTTTAATATTAATTACTAGTATAACACATAATTATATGTCTCTCAATACCCGTTAGTGAGCAAAAGATGAGATAAACGTCATTTGAAGCAAAATTTGACGGCCCCCTCTCCCACCCCTCGGGTGATCCTGGTTTACGTAAAGAGAAACGTAACGGACGTTGCTTTGAAATTTTCCTAGAGCATCCCTGCACTACATAAAGTATGTGTGGAGTATTTGTTGGGGGAAAAAACTTAATTGGGACCAAAAGAAGCGAAAAACAAAATCAATCAATGGAAAAAAATGGAAATGTCCAATTTTTGAAAATATTGATGGATGAAAATAGATAAGAATTAGCTTTTCAACCCGGTATCTCTTATTTCTTAAACCAAAAGTAAAAATATGGGTAATCCGAAACGTTCATGCGACATGAAAGATGCAAAAATTTTTCATTTCGTCTTGAATAGGGGAATCCCACCCAAGTATGCTTTTGAAGAAACTTGTTCAGCAATCATTTTGTGAAGAGATGCCGGAAATTTGGTTAGCGGTGGCAAAAACAAAACGTTTCATAAAGCTATCGCAAGATATAATCTTGTGACTGGCCATTCAAAGCGGCACAGTTGAAAACTAAAAGAACGATGTGAGGTCAAGTGAAATAGTTTAACAAAATTCCGTCCTTTCAAGCGAGGTGTATGTCTGTGTTTGCGAATGCTGTAATTATCCCATCACACGCAATCCGCGTTGAACATTCTGAAGGATTATCGTGACGATGCGGCTAGTTTTTTTGCGGACAACTAAGCGCTACAAAGTGTTTCTAATGTGCGGTGTGATGCCTGCTCGTGTGCATGGCCGCAGGCGCCGAGTGATGGACACGGCGCCTGCATTTCTGTTCTTAATTAAATTGCGTGTGGAAAACTGCAGTTGCAAGTTTCATGCGCATCCACAATTTGAACCACACAGGGTGGTTGCAATTAAGATTACCCTTTTTAGTCCAATGTAAAGGTCATTCCAATAGATGTATGTCATTAGAACCTGGTATATTACGTTATGTGGACCATGGAGGAAAAAAATTGCAATAAGAAAATACTAGTTTAATTTTTTTCCGCAGGTGAGAAGGGGGCGTATGAAGAGCAAGAAACAAATTAGACACAAAACTTCATTTTATCACGGATTGTGTGTAATGTGTATTTCATTTGCGTAAATCACATATACAAAATGTGTTAGGTCGTACTTAACAGCATTGCGAAGGATTCGCTTTCAATTATAGCAACTTGGGGCAGAACATTGCATTTGATAGAGAAGCAAGAAACACCTCACCTTATGTTAAACTACTATTTTCTTATTGCTAATTTTTTTTCCCTTGGACCTCTGGAAGTGGGTGAACATTGAGTTGAAAGATTTTATTATATAAATAAAAGTACTAAAAAGATGTATTTTCAACAATTTTTTTGTTTTGTTTATCTAACAAAAAAAAAAGGTACAACAGTTTCGATACCTGACTAAAGTAATATCGAAAAGATAACACTTTTGCATTAGAGAACTTTTTAAACCGAAACTAATGTTCTAATATACGAATCCAGAACCAGAAAGAAGAAAAAAAGAACTTGAAAGCGACGAAATAACCGCTCAAAGTTCGAGCAAAAAATACTAAAAAAACTTAAAATACGTGATAACGAGCTTAAATTCTTTTAAAATGCATAATTTGCGTTATACTCCCTCAAAATAAATGGAAAGAAAACACACAAAAAGACAAAGTCAATCTCTTTTTTTCTAAATTGTTCAACTTAACGAACGCCAATTTCCATGCTTCTAATTTCTTTTCCCTGGGGAGATCGGTAATGAAGAACGATCTATTTGGCCGGATGAGAAAATCTGGAAAATGATCTGCTAATGCGAAAGTTTTACGGAGAAGTCCACTTTTTCAAAGGATAACAAAAGATAAATGTATCATTCGCAAATAAGCAGTTTTAGAAAGTAAATTGCAAACCGTTCTCCTTGGACCGGTACTCCTTTTGTGAGTTGTTTACATACTCTTTTAACTCAATAACAATGCAACAAAGAATTAAAAACGCGAACCAGCTTGCATTAACGGATGAAGAGCGAATAAATGAATTGCGAGCATCATAATGGAATCTATCCAGAGGATAAACATTTTTTTTTAAGTATAATGACACAAGACCAAAAAAAATTTCTTTTATGTGAAAGCGAGAATTTTAGACTATATTAATGATAAAAGTTTTTCGCAATTTTTATCTTTATGGAGTATTATTTTTTTATTTCTCATTTTTTTTCTAATGAAAAGATGGCAACGCTTTTGTTATCAGAGTACAATGGCGGCGAAAAATGAATGTTTTGCATGCATAATTTGAATTTTTCTGGGAGTCTCTCTCTTTTCACGGTGGAAGCAAGTATTTTATAAACTCTGCAATTTTTATCCAATTTTTTACGTGCCACTCGAGCACGTTATTTATTGGGGAGATTAAGGGATGTCTTGGAGAAAATACCCCAACTCCGTTACGTTTTTTATTCCTTCGAAAAGAAAGGAGCAGAAAAAAAAAGCTTCCCATGAACGCTTTGTGCTACCTATGAAGTAAGGATTTAGAAAATAAGTATATTGCCTGCCTCGCTTTTCTCCTTTAATTTATTAATATATTTTCAATGACGCGTATGAGGTGGACTGAATTTAAACAGGAAAAATAAGTAATAAAAATAATTTCTAATACGTTTACGTTTCTAGAAGATTTTCTCTGCGACTTACGGCTTGAATTATGATTCAAAGCGAACATCTGTTTTGTTCAAATATCTTATTATGGCTGCCTTAAACCATTTATTTTGTGTCATTCTTTTCTGTCTTCAAAAAAAGTCCGTTTTTTCTTGGTTAAAAGGCTATGTTGAGTTGTTTCGTTCCTGGCGATGCAGTTGAATTGCCTTGTTAGTGAACTGTTGTTGATCTAACCCCTTCCTAATTTAGTGCATTCTTTCTTTTTCTAATGTATATTTTCAATGATGGACACTAAATTTATGCACAAATATTATTTTACAAACGTGTGGTGTATCAAAGTGCGGAAACCTGTGATAGGTTGAAGTGGAGTAAGTGAAAACGCAGGGCAAGTTATAACATAGGCTTAGAAACATTTTTTTTTAAAGCAAAAAACTTTTTAATGTATTTTGCAGAAAATTTCTTCCTTGACAGTTACGTTTAGTTTTCATTAACTGGGAAAGCAAGTGAAATGAAAACTTTTTATATCTCTGTCGGCATTTACAGGCGAACCGCTGCATTTTAGCTAAGGTATCTAAGTTATTTCACTTTTCTTACTTATTTTTCCGTAATCAACTATGATTTATTAAGACCAGTGCATACTCACTTGCCCCAAGCGCAGTAGCAAGTGAAAACACAAAACAAAATATAGAAACAAAAGGTTTTTTTCAACTGAAAAATAAGATATGAATAGATTTCATAAAAAAATACATAAAAAAATGTATAAAATAACCGAAAAGACTGAATAAAAATTTTCATACAAATACAACTGTTAAAAAATTATTTGGGTCAAAGTGGAAATATACGATTTAGCTTTCTCACTTATCCTGCTTCATTTTAAAGCGTTAAGAGAAACATGACATAAGCCAATCAAAATGAACCATAAAATAAGGTTTTACATTGTAACCATGACATAACTCGTCCTATTTTTATCTGTATCTCTTACCGAAATTGAGGAAGATTTTTGTCCATAAGCTTTGTATGCTATTTACTGGCATAAGGAAACAGATGAGGTGTTAAATGATTCACAGTGAAGGGGAAATTTGCATTTCTACTAATTTTTTTTCATTCAAATATACGTTTTGATTTTTATTGAATATTTTCTTGCCTCCCTGTTACTTTCTGTCTACTTTCCTGTTGAAGTAAAATGAATAAATAATAATAATGTGCACATATAATAAAAGAAAGAGTCTGGGTGTGTGCTTCTTTGTGGAAATCCGCGAGCATAAGAGATCCAAACGAAGCAGTCACCGAGAGCTATAAAAGTGCAAGTGGTTAAAAAAGTGAATTGCGTGCGTGTAGCCGCTTGAAGCTAGTAATAATAAGAAAAACATAAATGTGTTATTTCTATAAACATTAATAAATGTGCTGTTAAATAAATAAATACTAGCTGATTCTCCGCAGAACATAAGTGGGCTATAAGCTCAATAATCAATCTAAACATGATAATAATCGCTTGATATAAACAAACTAAGGTGTTGCCACTTCAAAGAATCGGAAATTAACCGTTTTTAAATCGTAGAAAACGTGTTAAAATTCGAAAGGTTTAAGGAAAGATCGCTAGATATGAACATGAGAATGATCGCTCGATATAAACAAACTAAGGTGTTGCCACTCCAAAGAATCGGCAATTAAAAATTTAGTTATGAATGGAAATACTTTTTAAAAAATAGAAATAAATTTGTTAAAGTCTATATTTCGATAATAAATACGAATATTATGTTACATTCTTGGCTAATCATTGGACAAATTTTTAAATATCGTTTTGCCATAGTTTTTTTTTTTTTTTTTTTGCATGATGGCAGTATCGTATCGTATCTCAAAATTTAATCGTAACTGGTCCACGTTAAGTGAAATATATATATAGATGTTACTTCGACAAACATTAATAGATATGCTATTAAATAAATAAATATGCTATTTCTATAAACATTTGAGAGTAAAAACTTAAAAGTGAAGCTAGGATATAGGATAAATGTGTCTGTTTGTTAATCTATTTCCCTAATACCACCTAATAAGATTTGAGGGAATAATCTTATCCGAGAAAAAAAACATTTAGTTACAAAAGATCTGAGCCAGGACCTTTCCGGTGTTCTTTCTTGCTTGTTCAATTGAGAACAGCTCAAAAACGGTTAGCATCAGAGCCTACAGAACATTTTTAACATACATAAATCCTGATTTATATTATGTGCTTTTTTTGAGCAAAGTTTATTGGAAACTAATCCTTGTGTTCATGGTGAACATGTTCAAGACTTCTTGCTTTTTAATTTTATTTTTAAATTCAGTTACTTTAAGGGTACTCTTTGAACAATTCAAAACTTTTAATCTAAAGAACCAATGACACTAAAAATATTTTACTTCCTGCAAGAAAATATCTAAGAATCTGCTTACAGAGATTTTAAGCAATGTTATTTTGGTAGAACTGGTTCACAGCATCGTTTCGTTGAACGAAAATCTACCTTTCCCAACCAAGGAAAGCCCTGATAGAACGTACGTCGGCAAGAGGCCTCCAACGTCGAAATGCATTTTTCTTTCTCGGCAGCAGTCGGCGAGGCTTGTCACTAGGAGGGTCGGAACTGGTCATTAGTGTCATGCCTGCTACCGTCACGCACACCTCCCATCGGGGGGATAAAATGGAAGCAGATCGAGGGGCTTTCGTACAAAACACCGAACAAGTGCAGACGATCACGCCTTTAATGCCGTGTGAAGCGGACAGGCTGACGACGATGAAATACAGCAGCTCTTTCGGAGTCTTTTTTTTTTTTCCACCACCCCAATGTTCTAACCGATTCCCCAAAGAAGGCAAAAAGTATTACCCAAGCGGAATTAGATGCTAACGATTTGCTGACTTTAAATATAGCAAAACTCTGTTATAGCGTCACCGTCAGACCGTAATACTATTTATGTCGCTAACACCAAGTGACGCTATAAGCGATCATCACTATTCATGGGCAAATAATGAACTAGAATTTCTTGACGTTATAGCAGAATTGTACCTGTAAATAATGGCACTACAACCAAGCATATATTAACTAAGAATTTGATGTGTTCAGAAAGGCAAAGAGCCTTCACGGTTTCAAGTTGTGCTGTGTGTTGATCATAAATATCACTGGAGCATGTTAATATGAACAGTTTTTTAACCATAATTTCACAACCAACTCCAACAAGCAAGTGTGACCATGTATACGTCCTATACCATAACCCAAATTGATTCTTAAGATAAAACTCAAAGAACTTTTACTCTTTCAAATTCTGCTGAGTGCTGAGCCAATATCTCGTCAAATGTTTTAAAAAGAACTTTCGCCAGTATCTTGTTAAAATTTTTGTTAATAAAAAATTTTATTAGCCATAATTTCACAAGCAACTCATTTATAAGGTCATGTGTAAATATGTCTTGAGCAAAATTGGTGGTAAAATTATTTCACAAATTTCCTTAAAAGTTTATATTAAAAAAGAATTTCTTATTTGAAGTAAACTTAAACAGACCAACTCGGAAATCGTTGAAATTGATTATGAAATCTTCCAATAAAACCTTTTTCACAATAAACAGAACATGCTACTACGTTTTTTCCCCCACTGTTTAATTTTACTTGAACTGTTAATTTAGTACCCGAATCGCATAAACTAAGCTTGTGCACAAAATAATTTCTAAATAAACATTTTTAAAAAATGTTCAAACAGAAAGTAGTTGTTAAAAATACACGCAATTTATTTTAAAGTAAAATTGTCTATAATGGATATTTCTCGTGAAGTTTTGCAGCATGTTTCCAAAAGAAATTATGTTAACACAAGAAGAAAAAATACTCTTATCTGGAAAAAGAAATTAAAATATTTTTTGAAAAATTTCCATATAGCCTTTTGTGTAAATACTATTGTAATTAAAGGACCCATTCCCAAGACAAACTACTTATTGTTCAATGACATAAAGGGCCGTTTGGAAAATGGACCCAGAAATCAAAACACACAAAAAAGTAGCTTCCTCTAGTCTGGTTTCCATCGTAAATTTTAGCCTTGACTATTCAAAGCAAAGGCAATTTTGTACTTTTCAAACTGTGCATGTGTGCATGTGGTAGTTTTTCTTCTGATAAATTTCAATTGAAAAATTTCTGTACCAGAACTAATTTTTGCTACTTAAATGATTCGTTTAGTTTTGCGTGCGGAATCAGAAAAAAATATAATAGTAATTGAACTAAATTAGGATGAATTTCGCAGTGTTTTTAGATCAATTTTAGACATCAAGCTATTTTTAACATTATTTTCTTCTCGTTTTTTCTAAAAAAAACGAGAAGAAAAATATTGTCTTTCAAATATTAACATAAAATAATGAAGTTACAATGTAATAAAATATAAATTGAAAAAAAAGAATGTTTTTAATGGGCGCAAAAATATTTGTTTAAAAAAAAGAAGGGGAAAAAAGGGTGGGGGAGAGAGGATTTAGGAAAATAGATAAAAGTTTTAAGAACATAATTACTTTACTCGGACCAGAACTACAGATTCGTTGCACCTTATTTTGGGGCTCAAGCATTTGTTAGACAAAGAAAAGAAAGAAAACAAAAAGAGAAACTGTGGAATTGATAGAACTTTTCAATACAATGGTGAGAAAATCAAATATTTAATCAAGCGTAGTTTCCGAAACACTGGAGAAGAATTAAACGTTTCCAGAGAATGTTTTAAAACTATTCTAAATTGTTTTCAGTAGCATAAAAGCAGGAAGAATACCAATGTTTAATTAGATTTTGCATACATCATTGAATTAAGAAAAATAATATTAAAACTTTGCGGAACAGATAAAAAAGCAACCAAATTTTCAAAGATCCGTTTCTTTTTCGAAGAAAAATAATTTTTTCCCCTTACGTTTTTAGTTAATGTATAATTATTTCGAGCCACATCAGTCTCTGTCAGTGCAGGGATAACCAAAAGCTAGTTTTACTTTTATAATAGTAGTATTACAACATGCTTTACCTCAAGCCTATAATAATACTATCTAATCACGTAGATCATTGAGGTTCGTATCTGAACACAATCTTAACTTTTTTACACTGGATGATTTGTTAAAGATCAGCAGCGGAAAAGACAATCTTCTATTAGTATAATAAGTTGTTTTGCTATATGGGATTGGTTGCAAGTTTCCTTAATCTGTGTTTAATGATACATTGTTTTGTTGATGAGCAGTCATTGTCAGAACAATAATGAGTGCCATTGACAAGTTAAACGATGGTTTACTCGCAGAACAACTGTTGACAGGTTAAGTGAATGTTTAATTTTAGTTGAAAGGGATTATTGATAATAATATTTAATGAAAGGTAATATTAAACGGGATACTCGCAAGCATTTCAGTTTTAGAACTCCTAAAATTCAAAGCAAAGGATCCTGTGGAAAAATAAATAAAGATAATGAAATTAAGAAAAAAATGAAATGAATTTTATGCAGACATTTAAAATTCTAAATTTTTTCACTTTTTTTTCTTACTCAAAATTTTTATTATGGTGTGACTTTTCAACGTTTAAGTTCATTTGGTGTTTTCGCCGATGTAATGATTTGGATTTAAGAAAGTCTTAGAAAATCGAAACTGATAACTCCTACTCTAATAAGAAACTCCAGACAAATTCCATATTGTGTAGAAAAATCAGGGGTTTCGAATTGTGTATTGCGCTAGTATATGCAAGGAGACACTTGTACATATTGGCGTACCTCCCCCCCCCCCCGCTTCAGGGAATTTATATGAGAGTTCAACTCAAAATTGAAATTAAAATAAAAGAATTTTGACAAAAAAAAAATAGTGCACTGAATTTAGACACTTGAACATTTTTACACGGAACTTAAGATTGTGAGTTTTAATAATGGGGTCATGATTATTTCTTGTTGGTACACAAAAAAAAGTCTACAATCATATTATGTCTGAATATTGCATTTCAGAGTGGCCGAGTTTTTTTAACATTAAATAATAGCTAAAGATATATTTCACAATAATTTTACGTACGTTTTTGATACAAATGATTTTTTTCCCTAGACTATTCTGTCTTCTTTCTTTTTTTTTCCTTTTATCATTCATGAATCTAACACTTAATTTGTTACACACTTGAAGAAATCATTTACTTATATTCTTTTATTCTACATATGGGAATGCTTTCTTTGGCAGTAAGAAAAACATGGGAAATAAATAAAAGGGAATCAGTTAAATTTTAAATGAGGAAAATGGTATGTATTTTATTAAAGTAAACCCGGAAATATAATTTAATCCCTAAAAAATAAATAAAATAAAATAATAACAACAACAATAAAGACTCACTAGTGAGAAAGAGAGAGAGAGAGAGAGAAAAAAAAACTGAGGATGAAATATAAATGATTGCTTTAGCTTAAAATATAAATACGTATGTTGTAGATATATAAAAGCTATAATGAATCTAGTGAAGCTTTGGCTGTTCAATGGAGCTAAATATAATAAAATGATGCCACTTAGGAAAAATGCAGTGGTGCCTTGTTAGACCAGTTCGTCAAATGCATTGATGTCTTTTCAATTGCAAATGCTTAAAGCATGTCACGATGGATAAGTAAATCTCTCTACGTCTGATCAATGAAGCCTGAATTAGGTGCCGAATAGAATGGATAAAAGAATATAGCTTCAATTTCTGATTGTGCATTTTTCCGGGGGAGGGGGGATGGAATCCCAAAGATGGATTTTTGTTGAAATGATTGTCACAGAAAATTACTCATCAGAATTTGAGGGAATCATGAGAAACAAGCCTGTAAAGCTATCAAATATCTTGAGTTTTGAATGGTAACAACAGATGGACAACGGACGACCGTCATTTAAGACTGTATTAAGGACAGTCATTACAATCGAAACTTAATTGAAGTCATCTTCTCCGAGGGGCTACGCTTCAGTTGCCGTCGGAATATGCTTTTATCGCCCCTGGGGATGAGCGAATGAAAGAAAAAACATTCTGGAACTAAACAGATCGGTAAGGAAATAACAATGTTCATCTGGTATCAAGTGCCGAAGAGAAAATTGAATGTGATTGCCGTGCAGCCGGTTTGAGTGCCTATTAGCCGTTGTTTACGGAGGCACTAAAAATAATTGACTGTGTTTGGTTCAGGTCGGGGAAGTGATTTTTTTGTTTCTTTGGGATCAGATTGAAATTTCTGCGAGTTTCCCACGTTTTTCAAATGACAATGACTGGGACTCGCCTGCATTTCGATTGGCAATGCTTGATTAGCAACAGTGTTTTTCAGATTAGTTGACAGAATTGAAGTCTGGTCACAACCACAAGTAAGGATATTTCAGAAAAATTGCCCGAAGAGAGCACACACAGAGTTCGCCGGTAAACAATTAATCTGGATACCTTAGAAAACTGAATGAAGAGAGTATCCACAAATGAGTGCACCAGTAAATAATTTATGTGGATATTTTAGAAAAATTGCACGAACAGAGCCTCCACAGATTTTACCAGTAAACGATTAATCTGGATACCTTAGCAAACTGTATGAAGAGAATATTCACAAATGAGTGCACCAGTAAATAATTTATGTGGATATTTTAGAAAAATTATGAAAGAGCAAACAACCGCAAATGACTGAATCGTTTAACAATTTATGTGGATATTTCATAAAACTTGCAAGAAGCGAATATCTACGAATGAGTGAACCGGTTAACAATTTATTTGCATGCTCACATAATTAACACGTTTGGTTAACTTTAAATCACTGAGCGTCTTCCCACTAATCACATTTAGCAAAGTTACCTTATGTATTTGTTACATTTTTGTTTCGTTTTTATTATTAGCCTACTTTCCCCTAAAAGTAAAAAAAAATAATAATAATAAAGCATGAAAGAAGGCTTAATGTATCGTGAAAATATCGTTAAAAATCAAGAAAAGTCAAAAATAAGTAATTAAATAAAGATTGAAAAATAAAAAATTTGAAAGTAGGGTTTTGAGATGGGGAAAAAGTGTGTTTGTCGGTCTGTCGGTCTGTCTGTCTGTCGGTCTGTCCCCCCCTAATAACTTTTGAACGAATTGTCCGATTCGAAAAATTCTTTTTGAATTCGAAAGATCTCGGCGAGGACATCTAATTTCCATATTTTACTTTTTGATTTGAACAATTTTTTGTTCAGTTTTGAACAGTTCAAAAAATTTTAACATTAGCACCTATGGGCGAAAATGAAGCAAATTATGTAAAATTTGGGTACAAGAACCAAGTTCCCATGAACAAGCTCACTGGAAGAAGTTCTTGGCGTGAAATATTGATTTGAACAATTTTTGTTCATTTTTGAACAGTACAAAAAAAAATTAACATACCGCCTATGGGGAAATTTCAATCCTATATAATTCCTGATCTAACGGACCGATTTGCTTGGAACAAACTTTATCGGAAAGCTCTTATGACGTAGAACATGTACAAATAGAAAGTACATCCAGAACTGAGGAGCCTATTTTCCTATGAAATTTTTTGATCGGGATTTTCAAGAATATTTTTGAATCAATGAATGATTAAATGAATAAGCAAAAGAATGAATGAATAAATGAGTGACTAAATACATGAATGACTTAATAAATGAATGATTGAATGTCTATTAACCGTTGAAAAGGTATATTTGAAGCAATTAAGAACTAAAACTAAACGAGAAAGACAGAGAGAGAGAGATAGCTAGATTATAAATTTGAATTCGGTGTATACGGGAAAGTAGGCTCGTATAGTTCTGAACGGAACTTCTTGTTATTATTTAATTGTATACATTTTATTGAATCACACATTTTATCCTGGAATGCATTATTGACTGACTTTTTAATAAGATGGAATGTTAACAAACGAAATGAGCTATTTTTATTTTTTACTGTCTGAAATTATCAGTGAATTGATGAAAAAATAAAGTGTCTCACTAAAGAGGAGTAACAAATAAAAATCTAAAGTAAGCAGGAAGCGTATTACAAAACCATAATATTGCTTAGCTATTTAAACACAAGATTAGGTAAAGCCATATACTACCATTATTAGTTAAAGATTTTAAACTGATCTGATTTCCCGAATCAGATATGAGGAAGAAACGGAAAAGGAAAACAAAGCACGAAGTTCCGTCTAGAACTATACGATCTTACTTTCCCCGTATACATCCAAATTCAAATTTATCATCTAGCTATCTCTCTCTCTCTCTCTCTCTTTCTCATTTAGCTATACTTCTTAATTGTTTCTAATGTACCTTTTCAACGGATAATACATATTCATTCACAGGCTCATTCCTTTTTTCATTTATTCAGTCATTCATTTATTCATTCATTAATTTACTCATTCATGTATTTCTTCATTCATTTACTTATACATGTATATTCACTCATTTATTTATTTTTTCATTCCTTCACTCATTTATTTATTTTATCACTTATTCATTAATTCATTAATTCAGTCTTTCACTCATTCATTCATTCTTTCAATTATTCATTCTTTCACTCATTCATTTATCCATTTGTTCATTGAAAAATATCCTTTAAAATCCCGATCAAAAATCTTCATAGGAAAACAGGCTCGCTCAGTGCTTGTTGAACAGCGTATCTGTAAATGTTTTAAAACGTAACATCTTTCCGATAAAGTTTTTTGCAAGCAAATCCGTTGGTTGGATCAGATATGGGAATGAAATTTTCCCGTAGGCGCTAATGTTAATTCTTTTTGAACTGTTTAAAAATGAACAAAGTTTGTTCAAATCAATACTTCACGCCGAGAGCTTCTCCCAATAAGCTTGTTTATAGGAACTTGGATCTTGTGCCCACCCAAGAGCTTACATAATTTGCTTCATATGTGCCCATAGGTGCTAGTGTTAAAAAGTTAATTTAACTGTTCAAAAAGGGAAAAATGTCCGAATCAAAAAGTAAAGTGTGCAAATGAGATGTAATCACCGAGGTCTTTCGAATGCAAAAATAATTTTTCGAATCGGACAACTCGTTCAAAAGTTATTGGGGTGGGGGGCAGACAGAAAGACACACAGACCGACAGACACACATTTTTTCCATCTCAAAACATTACTTTCAATTTCTTTATTTTTCAATCGTTATTTAATTACTTCACTTTTTTTTTACTTTTCTTTTTTTTTAACGATATTTTTAAGATACATTATAAGCCTTCTTTCATGCTTTATTATTATTTTTTATCTTTTACGGGAAAGTAGGCTAAAAAGATAGAAAACATTATTTTTTTGCCCCAAACTTTTAGTCAATGTTATAGCCTACATACCTTCTGTATGCATTTACATAAAGAGAATGTCACTAAGGGGAAACAGGATAATGTTTACTAGAATATCTCTTACCCACGCCAATTGTTACGCAATACCACATGTTTTGAGGAGCGCTCGAAGGAATGTGTGGGGCGATATTTTTACAGCCCCACAGTACGAATAGACATACAAGCAAGGAAATGATAAAAGGTGAAAAGAAAATTAAGCATATGAGGCACTCAGAAGCAAAGGGATGTAAGTGACAAAATCGAAAACTTGGAGATAACTGGTTGTGGCAAAAGATGTTAGTGATAGCTGTAACAAGTGCATCGCCCCATCATGATTAAGAAAAACAATTAACATTAAAGGTCCCATAAGTTCCTAACTTTGAACGCGTTTTACTCCGAATTCTTTTTGATCACTTACATCCCTTTGCTTCTGACTGCCTCACATATGCAAAGTTGCCCCCTGTGAGGTCAATAATTGAGGAAATTGCTAAGCTTTTCTAAAATCATTTCCTCCACCTCGATCAAACGAAGGCAATAATGCAAGGCTTGATATCTTATTTGAAAACTAAGATTTTCCTTACAATTGGCACACGCATAGATGCATTTGGCAGCCATAAAAGTCATGGCTTGTGCGAACTCTTCTAGGAAAATAGACTCCATCTCACCGATTAAATACATGACACATTTATGGACGGCAGCATCCTCAAATCATAAAATAATGAGAGAGCCAGAAAAAAGAAAAGAAAAGAAAAAGGTTGGAACAGTTGATTCCGCACGCGCTCGATTACGGCTGGGTTGCCAGATTAAAGGGGAAACCGAAGCGCTAAACTTAAGAGTAAAAATACAGTATATTGGACTATTAAAAGTTAGCAAATAGTATGTCTCTCTCTTTCTTTTTTTTTTTACACTAATAATAGAACTGATTGATTTGCGAGCCGACACACAAAGTAACAATGATTTGTCTTTCATTTAAATTTCTTATGACTAGGAAATATATCTCACTGTGATTTTGCTTGATATTACCCAACAATTTTCGCATTTTCTCTTCCTTATAGCATTTAAATTTCATTGTTGCCTTATTTCAACAGCAAAATTATTCGGATAATTATTATTGCTGCTATTTTTAAGATTGAAGAAAAAAAAAGAAAAACCCACACCATTTAGAGATTTTTTTAAAATTTCATGCTCTTTTATAAATATTAAATTTCGTCGTTACCTCATTTCAAGAACAAATTTATTCACATTGGTTACTTAACATTTTACAGAAAGAGAACTCAACTATTTTCCTTTTTTTATATTTTTTAAATTCTATTTTAGAAGCGTTAACCTGTTTTGTTACCTCATTTCAACAGCAAATTTATCCGCATTGCTTTTCTTTAAAAAAATTTGAAAAAAAAAAAAAAATATTTCTTTTTCTTTTTTCTTTTTCCCCTTCCCTCACCCTTTCTTCCCCATGGTTTTTTTTAGAAGCTAAGCTTTTTAAGGTAATTTTTGTAATTTAATTAGTTTTTAACAGTTTAGCCTTTAGTGCGTCGGTCTTAAAACTACATATCTGCTCTGAAACAAAACACTGCTGAAGGCCCTCTATTTTCCTGGAGTTTTAATCTAGTTCTTTCTGCTCTTCACCAAATCAACTTTAAACGACTGCAATCCTTCTGACTACATAAAATCTGCCCCAAGGTTTGTTCTTTACTCTTAGCTTTTAGTTAGTATAAAACAATTTGAAAATAGTTAGATTAGCGTGGAATTCCGATTTAAGAAAAGACATAAAGCATAAATTTGTAGTAAAACATGCATTCGCGGGTATTAAAGTTGCAGGAAAGTATGAAATTGGAGCGTATGAAAAAAAACAGCATAACCACTTTTACGAAAGATGCGCTAAGTACACACATTCATCAAATGGAGAAACTTGTAGATAGAAATAAACAAACACCTGTAGGACAGATTTTAGAAACACAGCACGTTATAGTTTAAAAAAGAAGAAATGTCAGAAACGAGCGTCAAACTGGAGAAAAGTAGTATTTAAAAAAAAAAATAATAATTTTTTGAATAGGACTTTGTGTGAGCATTCTCTTTCTCATGGAATGATTGAATTTTGTGCCAGATTTGATTCCAATCCGTCATTTGGTTTGACTTAGTATAGCAGACATACGAACAAACATACACACAAACGAGCTCTTTTATACAAAGAGAGAGGATGAATAGGAAGAAAACTATGGGTACATGGCTAGTCTTACTCTCATCTGATGTTCACTGTTACAACAGACCTATTTACTTCTTCTTCTTTTAGTTATTTATTTATATTTTAACCTTACAAGATTTAACGTACCAAAAAGCAAAAGAAAAAAATGTTTTCTTTGGCTTTAAGATAGCCCTTAACTGAAAGGGGAAAACGTTATAAGCAACACATTAATGAAAAAAAATTGTTGCTGAGCATCTTTAATCCCATATTTTTTTATTTTTTTTTCTGCAAATAATCCAGAGCCAACTTTCCAGTGTCTTGGCTGCAAAGAGACGAAGTGGCAACCCTATTGTACATAAAGAATGACGACTGCTAGCATTTTTCGACGCAAACGAGCAGATAAAAGAAGATACAGAGATATCACGTGAAAAGAAGCAAAACATACGAACAGCATGGCGGGGAGAAGAAAAAAAGGCCCGTTCAGCAAACAGCAAAAGTGGGAATATTTATTAGAGTATTCTCCGGTGCTGAACACAATGGTCGTTATGAGCACTTAAACTGCGGGTTCCACTTGAACTCCGGGATTTATAAAGAATATCTGTTTACGACTTCTTAAAGAGTTTATCCGCGGCCCTGAGTTACGATTAGACGCGGACATAGCGCCTCATCTTCGACCGCCATTGTTTTGGCCATCTTGTGTCGTCATTCGATTGTGAAAAGGACTCCTTTTTACATAGAATGCCTTTAACGACGCATTAGAGACGGCAGATGGTTATATTTATTTCCATTCTCTCTGATTCCTCGAATTAGAGTTGCTAAACTCTTTTCGCTTTCTTTACACAAGCGCCGTTATTTTACCTTTCCATAGAAATGAAGAGCGCTGTTTGGGATCAAAATGATTAAATTAACAACTTATTCGTTTGACAATGAGCAAATGCGGCTTCTGAGCTGCCTAGATTGATAGCGGATTGCATCACCGGCAAGAAGTGAAACAAAGACACTTGTTGGTCATTGGATTCCCTCCCCGTCCCTTTCCTCATTCTATGTAAGGATTAATGGTTATGAAAACTACGCGCAAAAAAAATCCGCTTTACCTAAAATTTAAAAAAAGTACCTTAAAAACTGTAAGGTATGTGTTAAAAGTCCAGCTACGTTGTGCAAATAGAGGCTTTATTGCAGCATAGCTTTTAATTCTTATTCTGCAGACTTCATGTTGGATTTTACATCATTATTTTGATTGGATAAATTCAGACAGAGGGTGTACTATAGAAACGTACAAGCACATGAGAAGTCGGAAATTGCGCTCAGGGCAGGTACAAGGACAGGGCTGCCGAGAGCCAACGCATTTCCGCTTTGTCGTCCCCCCCCCCACACACATAAAATTTTTAAAATCTGCATATATGAAAACAATTAACCTTATTTTAAGGGACTCAACAATATACCATGGAGACATTTTACCTACTGCTGCTGAGAAAAGGGACTGGTTCGCAACCAGTCCCTTTTCTCAGACCGGCCCAATGAATCAGCCATGCCTAACCCTCCCCCCCCCCCCCCATCTTGACGGCCCTGAGCGGGAATCGCACCCGTTTCTTCTTACACCCTCAAAAATGTGATGGAGACGATACCTCTGGCCCCCAACTATTAAATAAGATGCTGTATATAATTATAAATTCATCTTTGAAACGTGGGCGTTTAGTTCTTTGGATTAAACATTGTGTTCTATTACTGCGTTCTAATTTTTCTGCAATTCGTAACGGGATAACTCCTTAAGGGGGAGGGGGTGTCGCAACCCACAAAGAGTTTTAGGTAATCCAGTTTTTATTGCAATAATAAAGCAATAGCATTGCTAGAAAACGTTATTATGTTCCAAAAGAAGTAAGAAGGCTGAGCTAAGTATAATTTTCAGTACGAAAATATGTTCTTTTCAAAAATCTTCTAGCATTAACATAGAAAATGCTTTTAAAGATCGAATAAATGCAATTCCACGTAGATCAAATGCATAACGAGGGTAAGCTATTATCTCTTTTAAGGTGAGCAGAGTGGACGCACAACAACACATAGCTTCTCTGAAATTTTTGAAAGCTTGACGTGATAAGAAAATTATTAAACAGACATAAATACTGATTTTTTAAAATATCATCATAAAAGAATCTTTAATTTTATACTCCTTATTTAAATAAAATAATGTAAGCAATATTGCGGATGTTACGTCGGATTCGCATACCAGTTACAAGTTTCAGTTGAATTTTTAAAAATCATTATCAAAGAAATCCTAGAAAAGAATTATAATTGCCAGAGTTATAGGAAACCCATTCATTGCTTCCGGCATCGTCATTACCATTCGTGAACTGCCTGTCGTTTGAAATCTCTACGGCTATGGTTCATGACCCCGTTTTTCCTTTTCTTTCTTACTAAAATTGCTTCTTTTCTACTAAATGGGGAAAAAAATGTTTTCATCTATTTTGTCCTGTATGTTCGCTCTAAAATTTTAATGTAGCATTAATAGCTATTTTTACAATATTTTGCAACGTGGACAATAAATTTTCACCAACGTAGCAAGTTTTACATTGTTAAGTTGTCTTACGTTAGCTATCTAAAATCTATGTATTTTAATTAGTACTTACACGTTTCTCCTATATCACAAGAAAAGGACTAAGTAACAGAAATTGCAATAGACAATCAAACAGTGACAGAGAGTTATTTGGAATATTCAATGTCTTTTATTGATGAAAATTTTTCTTTGTATGAAATCCATGTTTTTGAGTGAATACATTTTTTCTTTCTTTTTTTCCTATTCCTCTTTTCCTTCCTTTCTTTTTCTTTTTTTAGCTCTAACTGTTTTGCCTAATATTTAAAAAACTAAATCTTTTACTCGATACACTTAATTCCATACATCTTTAAAAATTATCTCAAAAATTCAATATGTATGCAGCAGTTTTGGAGATGATTGCATTCAACTGTGTAACACGCACAAACACTAAGTGCGAAAACAATTACAAATAGACTTCAACAGCGTGTTCAAAAACCCACTTAATCTGTCGAAACAATAATTTGGGAACACCTCATTCAGGACACCCTTTTGCAAATTATCACTAATATTTCTTCTCAATAAACTGAAAATTTTACATGCTGAACTCTTGTTATACCAGTTTGCCGACTTTTTTCCATTCATGTGCGCCAAAGTAGCAATCATTGCTTATGACAGCAGGAAAACTTTTCAATTTGCATTGATGTTGATCCTAACGCGAAAACTCTGTCATTAGACCAATCAACCTAGATAACCCCAACTGTGCACAACCAGTTTCTTTTGCTGCTTGCCATCCAGTAGGAAATAATAATTCGTTGTCAATGTTTCATTATTCGCAAATGACACGACAGAATTATACAAAAAGATATTTGTTTATGATATCAGTAAGCATTTAAAAACTACTTTTATTTATTTATTTTAAAATTTCTGTAATTTTTACTATAAAAATGATTATTAAAATCTTATACCTCAACCAATTTTTATCTAGTTACTCCCTTCTTTAGGTACGATATTTATTCCCTCTCTAACACTATTTGAAAGAGATCAATTATTTGATAGTCATTAATTTTTTCTCAGTCGTACTTTTATGATTTCAAAACGTGTATTTTTCTTTCTTTCAAAATTGCTGGAATAAAGTGTCATTTATAAAGAAGTGAGGAATATGATTGTTTGTAATAATGCGTTACTCTATACACAAAATATAAAGTTTGTATATGGGAAAACAGAATTACGAGTATTAAATTCACAAAATACAAGAGAACAATGCTTAAAACTGCAAAACAATTATTCACGTTAAGAAAGCACAAGTGAGCATTAAAATGCAGATATATGTTTCGGGATTGCTTGGAATCCCTTTTTCAGTGCAGTAATTGAGCTTCTAGCTACAAAAACTTACAAATGAAGGGCTTCATTTGGCTTCAATTAGGCTTCATTTGGATGTTTTTGCATCTAGAAGCTCCATTACTGCATTGAAAAAGGGATTGCAAGCAATCCCGAAACATATGTCTGCATTTTAATGCTCATTTGTACTTTCTTAACGTGAATAATTGTTTTGCAGTTTTACTAGTGCACAATGTTCATTTATTTTACCAAGCACAATGCTTAGTTCAACGTTTAAATGCCAGATGTTTTAAAAATCTTTTTCAAAATGAATTTTGTTTTTTACATGTTGTTTAAATCATCGGGGGGGGGGGGGGATGGATTGAAAATTATATATTCATTTAAGTATGGTTTAAAAACTGTTTGGTAATATTGAACTTTCACTGAAGGAAGTACAAATACTTTACAGTTAAATATCCTAAAATATTGATAAATATTGTCAAAATGTCTCATTGTTCAAGCAGTAATTTTTATTTCTCACAGAAGACTGAAGAAGCCCAGAATTCTCAAGCTTTCAAAAATAAAATAAGACGTCCACACAGCAAATAGTGAAAAAGTAAGTCTATTTTTACTTTTCAACAGCATTAGTGTTGATAGCTACAAGAAAAAAAATAGTATCTACATTGCGTAACTTATTTGCAACAACAGGTATTAGAGTTCCAATTTATTCGCATAGTAGTTTCGGCGACTAAAGTGGATACGTTGCCAAACGGCAATAAACAGCCATTTAAGGTTTAAAACTACGCTAGAAGTATTAAGCGACGATTATATGCTTCTTTAAAGGAGCAGGGAGTTTAAGGCAATTATTATTTTTTTTTAAACATGAATAGTTATTTCAAGCCGTCAGGTAACCCCTTTTCTGTTCGAATTAGCAAACTATTTTTCTTTAGAAATACCCATTTATGATTATTTTTGTAAGCTACCGATTTTGTGCAGAGCAAAGCAAATCATTATTTAAAGTTTAAGGAAACAATGCTATATTTAACGCAAGGATGCGTTGTAGATTAAACAATTTGTTTATAAATCTTCAATGGCGGTTTTCAGTTTAAAATAATTTGTTATTCATATTTTAAGAAATCAAAGTCAAGCTAAACTTTTCTGTTTTATTGTTCAATTATTTTAAAAAAATGGAAAATGTTAAAACTGTTTCACGCTTCAAAAAAAAAAAAAAAAAAAAAAAAAGAGAGAGAGAGAGAGAGAAGAAAAAAAAATCCAATTTTTCTTTTTTTGCTCAAATAATTAATTTAAGCCATGCAGAAAAATGCAAAAAGAAGAAAAAGGTAAAAACGTTTCATTCTCATGAGGTAATTTTTGAAAAGTTTAAAAGAAAAAAATCAAACATCAAAAGCACAATAAATTGACTGCTCTTCCTTCATAGCTTTACTTTCAAGAATTAAGAAGTTTCTAGTAACTCCGAAACACATGTATCCAGTGCTGCACAGAGGATTTTTTTTAGTGGCGGGTTACCAAGGTCGGGTTTTCATTTTCCCAGATACCGGATATCCGGTCTCTAATGTCATTTATCCGTTCCGGATATCTGGGTCTATTATTTGAAACCTGTAATTTCTCTTCACATTTCAAACACTTTACATTCCGGATAACCGGATCTTTCGTTCAATACCCGGATATGGTTCCGGATATTAAAAAAATGCTTGGATACCGGATATCCGATACCTTCTGGGAGGGGGATACCGGTACCATTGGTCAACTTCCCGTCGGTGTGCCCCTGCATGTGTCTATTTCAAAATTGCACCCTACCACTAATTTTTAAAAATGAGGCACTTCTTTCATTCTTCAAACAAAAAAGTTTCAAAAATAAATAATATTAATCCGTCCACTGACAGTATGAACTGTTTACTCTCACTACTTTAGGTTTTGCCTGAATGATTGTGGGAAAGTTCTTGAACCTTTGTTGATTAAATCAAGATACCTTAATTAACAGGAAGAAAGTGATAGCTTAATCCTTCTTGACGGATCAGCTAATCCCTGATAACAAGTTGGGATTACGAAGTAAATGGAACGTGGGAAGCTGAACACTTCTACAAGAGACATTGGAGTGAACAAGCAAACAATGTCTAAAAGTCTTACATGAAGTGTTCTGATTAAAAATGATTGAAGATCATTCTAACTGCCATTTTGGTCGGGTTACAAATGAAAATTTTTGCATATTTCCCCCAACATCCCAGTATTTAATTTTTCCTATTTAATTAGATAACTAATTAATTTATTTATTTTAAATTTTAGAAATAATGAACTTTTTGTAGTCTAAGCTATTTTAGGAGGGTGATTGCCCATTTCAGTCGTTCCCGATTGAGTCGGTAGAGGAATTTTGTCCCGTCGGTGGGGGAGTTAGAGATAGCTTTGTATTCCTGTTTGAGTCCGTGGTTCTGACTTGACGCAGTTTGTATAACAGGCGTCACAACTGTGACGATGGCAGAATCGTCATCTCAGAAGTAGTTATTCCTCGTTGCGTCCTACCGCAATTGTTAAGTTGCAAGCTAAGTAAGAGTAACGCTCACTAAGATCTCCATGGTGTCAAGATACAAACGCTACATAGCCGAACTCATTAAATATAACACCATCTAACATAGAAGTAAATCATACGTGTACATATGAGAAACCTTTTTTCTTTCATGTTAAAATAACTTTCCTAATAATAATTTTTAAAATAAAGCTTATCAATTACATTCATAAGATTGAAATTGAATTTAAGAATACTTTGAATTGTGTTTTATTGAACAAAAGTCCATAGTCATATTTTAAATTGCAGTAAATTCTGTTTTATTTTTTCTTAAGTTTAGGAGGCAAAATTTATAATCTTTATTATCAGCAAATTTATCATAAGTGGAAAACATTGTAACAAATTCATGAGAGTTCCTTCGCAGATATCTGAACAAAATGTCATGTATCTAGAGGTGGTGGGAATTCTATCAATCATATTTGCAATATAATTATTTATAATTTCAGTTTATATTCTTATTTACATTTTTATACTATAAATACTTTGTAATGTTTTCCTTATTAACATTTTTAGTAAGATTCGATTCGATTAAATCCCAAGGAAACTTCAGAATATTCTTAGGAATTAAAAAAACTCTTTCTTACATTTTTCAGCGTTTTTTATTAAATCGATTTAGTTCCTAAACCGTTAACTTCATAATGACTGGAACATTCATCATAACTGCACGTATTTTAATTTTATTTTCAAAAAAGGGAATTTTTACAGCAAGTATGAGAGCTATATAGCTAATTGCGGTAACCTCAAACGTACCGACTCAAACGGGAACACCCACAACTAATTATAACCCTTTTACCGACTGAAACGGGAACGACGCAATCGGCTCTAAACCCTCTTATGTCTAATTGGCCTGCCTTACTCCTAAAGGCCTCAGGAGTAAGGCAGGCCAATTAGACATAAGAGCACGTTCGCCCAGTTGCAATATTTTTTAGTTGCAATATTTTAAATTTAGGGTAAATGAGGCTGTCAGTTCAACCATCTGTTTTCCAGGAGAGGCATCGAGATTTTCCCATTTCTTGTCTTACCCGTCTACTATTAATTGACTGAAAGCAAGACTTTAGTATTAACCCTCAACTAATAATAGACTTTTTACTAGAAATGTTCATAAAAACGCCTTTTTTTCCCATTTATTTATTTATTAAATTTATTTGTTATTATTATTATTATTATTGTTGTTGCTGCTGTTGTCATTATTATTTTTTTGCATATAAATTCCCTCCAAACTTGGTTGAAAAGGAAAATTAAAGAACTTTTTTTTAAAAATAACACCAAATTTAAACCCTATCTACGTATACATAGGCGAAGATAAAACAGTTAAGCACCATTTTTCCCTCTGTTTGTCAAAAGATTTTCTTACCTTTTGTTTATTTAGTAGCTATTGATCAGTTTTAGTGTTATCAATAAAAAAATTTCAAAATTGTTATTACCCTTATTTTCGACGTCAATTCGAAGCCATTTTTAGTCATCACATTATTCATTCAAACTTTCATACTACTCCCTCCATCTACAATCTACAATATTTACGCAATGTTTAATAATTTTTTTACCATTTACAATCCAAAGAAAGATGTCAAGAACAAAACAAAAGAGAAAATGTAATCTATTAAGTGAATGTCAAAGCAAAATAATACTAATCTTAAGGTTTCAGTTAATTCATTTCCCAAATATGTTTTTCTAGGATAAGTCACTCAGATTGTTTCTTAAGTGCAATGTCAAACAAAATGGAATACATATATTGAAGCTAACAATGTCTAATATAATACAAAGTGAGATAATAAGTGCAGTGACGCTTTATTTTGCTTCGAATCAGCGTTTCGTAAGTTTGTTGATTTTCATTAGGGTTCAAAAATTCTTGATTAAATTAAAAGTGAGTGCTTGTATTTTTAATTTAACCACTAATAATTGGGTGGTATGAAAAATTTTATTTCCATTTTCCTTATTGTAGAAGGATTGCAGAAGGATAAATTTGATCTATTATATGTCTTACATATGCATTAAATTAAATAACGAACGTAGTGGTCAATCAGTAGCATTGAACAGAGATTACGCTAATTGGAGTATTTAAACAAAACAAGTTGTTGTCAAACAGAAAAACTAAAATGTCTAAAATTTGTTTTAACTTTCGAGGCTGAACTTTAAAAATTTAATAAGTTGCGGTCCAATTTCGACCTTTGGGCGAACTCTAGTTATTATTAATATGTTATAAGTTTAAAACAAACATGTTTCTAAATGTTTGCTTTTTCCAATCATAGAGTATACGATGGAGACTGTATTACATATCTCACAAACTATTTTTAAAAGAAAAATAAAAAGCATTGAAAAATATGAACTTTTGATACATGATATGTTTTGATACACTGAAAACTAAAGAATTTACATAAATAAAACATTCTGGCTATAGAACTTTAATTCGTTACAGCTAATAACTACCACAGAGTAATTCAATTGGGAAATCAATTACACACACTGTTTACTTTAAAAAACCGTTTTCTAAGTTCTTAACTAACACGAAAATTCTCAGAGAAATGATTCTTAAACTTTACTAATTCTCCGAAACAAAAATCAGGAAAGTGGAGCAATCCGAACAAAAAGGCAGTTCAAAATTGGTTTCAAAACTATTTTCTTTCCTCACTAAAATAATCTTCGCTTAAATGATTTCCTAAAATTAACGTCGGATTTTAAATGTCCCGGTTTGGATTTAAATCAGTATTATATTCCCACAATTTAATACTATCTTAATTTGACGATAGCTTTTAGCTGACCAAAGAAAATCGTTGAATAGAGGTTGTTCTAGTTTTTTCATGATATAAACCAATATGCAATTTAAAAGTTACATTAGCAAACCAACTATAGGACTAGTGGGTGAGTAAGATAATTTTTAGTATTTCACGGACCCATAAAAAAGGTCAAACAATTTGTACATTGGTAAGCAATATATATGTATTTTAAATAATACGTTTCTGCGTATAAATTTGCAATAACTCGAAAACTAATACATTGGCGACTTTTGCCTGATCAATGACAAGGAAGGAAGAGAGAACTCTTCCTCCCAATAATATTATTATTTCAAAACTGCGTTAGCTTGAGAGAGACTTGACATATGTATGATGGGCTCATCCGGCATTAAAAAATGTTTCGGAAAAAGGACCACAGAGGTGAAGACCTCTGCACTATGCAACTCTTTCGACTGGAGCAGGAAATATACTCTAGTCATAATCGTTGAATAGTATTCGCGGCAGGATCACTTGATCTTCGTTTGCATGTGTTATCCTTAAAATAATGTCCAACTCCGGAAGTTCCCTATCATTCTCAAAATGATGTGGAATCGGTTTTCGTATGGTCAATCATCTGACAGAAAGACGAAGAGAGAAGCTGTAAAGTCCCACGCGACTCCCTCACATCCGGATTAGGCAAAAAGTGTCCGAAACCAGAAACAATGGAGTTCATTTTGGGCCAATTTTTCCTCAAATATCTCTGCGTGGGAAAGGCGGGACACTCGTCGCACAAGCAGAGCGCGACGCCGCCACCACCTGCAGGCGATCCGCAGCCCCGGGGCGAGAATCGGACTGTCGACTGCTAATTTCACCAACAGATTTCAAGGTTGAATAAACTGTTTCGGTTTCCTTCCGTTTCATGGACATCGTGAGCCGATTTGAGTCAAATCGCAAAAGCAGAGGGAAAGTGAACACCAAGAGCAGTAGAGATCAGGCCCGTCGTTTGGAGGGGGGGGGGGGGGGCAATTATTGAAATATAATGCATTTATGCGCCTGTGCGTGTATATTTTGCTGTTTTCATACATGTTTTATACTTTGTCGTACCTTAAAAGATTTGAAATTTCCATAAATGTAAAAGCAGCAGATAATTCCTCCTATATCAAACTGTCTGAAAATTCTTCCTATTACAAAATGATCTGATAATTCCTCCAAACCATCAAAAGATCTGATGAGTCCTCTCACTATCAAATGATGTGATAAATTATTAATAAATGACCTGATAATGCTTCCTAGACATCGATCTACCTTAATAAAATGACAACAATTACATACCAACTTAACACTAATTCTGCTAATTTTATAATTAACACAGTAATAATCTGGACGTCGTTCTTATAGTGATCATCAGCCCAAAAGTTTTATTTAAATCCAGACAATTGTCTGATTTAAATTGTTTTTGGTCGAATACCGAAATGATATACATTTCTTCATTTATGCTCTCATTAGGTGCGCTGAAACATTTTCTCGAGATCGTCATGTCTTATTTATTTTTTGGGTTGAAAAAAAAAACACACACACACACTTTTTATTTTTTTTAGAAAAATATTTAAATGAGTTTTAACTTGTAATTTCGTTTTGATATTTACTTTTATCATACGCCTCCACATGTTTTCATAATCACAATTGTTTTATAGCTGATTATTTGACTCATTAAACGTATATAGATATTTATGCATTAGAGTAAAAAAGTATTCATGAATATACTTATTTTACTAAATTCAACGAATTCAATATTAAAAGAAAAAGGAAACGTTTTCTGTCTTTCCTTCCTTTGTTTTAGGGTAATTCGAGGAGAGATGCCCCAGGTCGTGTATTTATGACAGAATATTAAATAAAACAACACATATTAATGTGGATTATTTGCTTATAGACTAGGGGCCTCCCTGTATGATATGTGTTGTTTTTGTGGTAAAAGAAGATATTGAAGTACTATTTTCTCAAGGAACTTATAATTTTGACCGAAATGAAAAATTGCCGTTTTTTTTTTTTTTTTTTTCTACTTTATAACCTGAGAGCAAGTAATAATATTAATATAAAAACATCGTTATGTAAAAGCAAGGCTGAGTTTATTGAAACACAACCCCACAGCCGCTACCGTTGTTTTAATAGGAATAATGCACATGACCTCTCCTCATCAAAAATGACACATGCTCCAGATGAGAAAAGGGAGAGATGCCCCAGCATGCATGATGTAAGAACAGATGTCTCGCAGTATTTAAAAAATAAAATATGTATAACTGCAATGGTTCTATAAATATTGTTACTAAATTTATTGTATGTAGCATGTTTTTTAACTTATTATATACATATAGAGTGTAATTTAATTTACGAACACTAATTATTACTTAATTTATTTTATATTGAGTTAATAATTTAAATTACTTATCTTCTGCTTAATTTATTTTACATAAAGTAGCATATAATAACAAAACATAAGACTGAAATATAAAAACTCAGTTGAACCTGTCTTCTTAAATCGTGTTTTCTTGAACGCTCTCCAGATACTACAGGTAAATGTTCATAAAATTTAAAATTTAATTAACCATGTTATTAATCCATATAATACTCACATAATTAACCACAAATATTTTCCTGTACTAATTATTTTGAATGAATATTAAAGTCCCTCAATTTACTGCTTTGAGTGTTGAATGAAAAAGATTTACAAAAAGAAAAGTTCTGAAGGAAGGAGAGGATGTTACACTGAAGAAAACTGTAGTTAAACAATTAAAACTGGAGACATCGATGATAATCAATACTTGCTTAAAATGTCCAAAATTACTCAAAATCACGTCAATTACTGAATGGTCTAAATACATTCATCGTAAAAAGTGGATACATGGGAATTTTACTATGTATGGGTGAAGTGAAAAATAAAAAAAGTATAAGTGAAGTATAAAATTAAAAGTTTAAAGATGCAATTTTATTTTTATGTCATATCTTCAAAGTTTAAAATTAGATTATAACTTAACCTTTTACATTACTTACAAATTTTAAATATGCTTATTGTTCGTTTTTAAAACTTCCTGTTCTAATGAAATGTACTTTCATTTTTGATGCTCTTCTCCAAGTTTAAAGGAGGTAATATTTTTTTCTGTAGTCTTTTATAGTAATAAAAGTACTAAATACTTCATGTATGCCATAATGGAACTACTTTGGCGGGGCATCACTCCCTCTTCGCTGGGGCAACTCACCTCACATGTAGTGCCGAAGTTCGGTTCGAACTGCCCGAATTCCATACCGTAAAATTTCGCTTACTACTAAAAAGTAAACATTCAAATATCAAAACTGCGGTATCTGTACTTAAACTTTGTAATATAAGGCTTTTCCTTGCAGAACTTCCGCTGATAATATTGATAACTTAAAATTTTGCAGCCACTTCTTTTATGGAGGGGCAACTGTACTCGAATTACCCTAATAAAATGTAGGGAACAAACATATGTGTACTATATTTTCAAAGCACCTTAAACAGGCATTTATTAAATTAATAGTACTTTCGGTTTTGCAAAAAAATCACTTTTTAAATCAATGAATAGCTATTTTACTTGAAAATTGCTCGTACTTATACTTAGCTACCGTAACTCTTCTTGCAACGTTTACCACCAATTCGAAGTCGTCTCTTAACGAAGGTTTCCGGTTCCGTGAGCGGGTTCAAAAAATTGCTGACTGGTACTGGCGGTCCGTTCCAAAGCCTTTTTCGGTGAATTCATCCTTTTGAAGAAAGCCGTAGGTCTTCCCTAGTTTGTCTTTTAAATTAAACGAGTTAACTATCTCTTCTTCCCTAATGAAAGGGGGACCGCTTCCTGTCGCTACCTTCGTCTGGGTCCCTAATCAGGGCAGGTTAAATGTCAAAGACACTCGAAATGGAAAACGCGGCAGATGTTGCGAGAAAAGTCGTTATTTTTATTAAAAAAATGTTGAAATTCTCTGTTTCTCCAAGAAAGTAAGATGAAATTTCCATCAAATATCAACCTTCCTGTAGTTGAACAGATGGTTTCTTGGAGCCGGGAAAAAACTTTATGGCGTAATGTTTTTGACTATCTTATCATGTTTGACTAAATGGAACCAGTTTTTAAATATAGCAATTCACAAAATTACATGTTGGCATCCATGAATAAAATCTTTGACATACGAGCTTTTTTTGCACAACTAAAATTTTATGTTGTTCTAGGGGGCTCCTGCCTGCTACTTCAGATCGCTTCCCGAGTTCGCGTTTGCTTTGCTCGCTCATTACAAACTACACTATTTTAGAATAGCTTTATGGAAATAATCGGTTTTCTGTCAGAAATAACGTTTTACATTGCACATAACACTTTGGAATCAAAAATATATATCTTGTAACATAACGTACATAGATTAATAATAGTTACGAATAAATAAAGTTACGAAGTAATATGATTCCTCGAAAATTTAAAGTAAAGAGTAAAGCGGATCGTATCCTAAGGACAAAATTATAAATTTTAACAGCCATATACGTATAGTTTTACCATGGCTGGTTTTACGTACACGTTTTATTTATTATTATGACTGTTCCCGACGACAGGAGAAATTTAAGTTGTCAACCCTTTATTGCATATTTTAAGATTTGTATAGAGACGTTTTCATATTTGGCAACAAAGAAATCGCTTTAAAGCTGAAAGAAATGTAATGTGTTTTCTTTGGCGTAAAAATTTTAAAATCAGAATGTATGAGGAAAAGTTAGATTGCAATAGTCCCAAAAGTGTTGCTACTTTAGACTGTAAAAGTAGGTTAAAAAAATCAAACAAAAGAAAAGTATAGCAATCGTTTTGCCACTCAAGATAATTCCAAGATCAATTTAAGCAATGCGATCTCCCTACTGATTGGTTGCTGTTATTAGCCGTAGCGATTTATTTGCTTCCGGGGACACCAAAGCAACCTTATCTTTCGTATTTTTTTCTGTATAAAATATTAAAAAATGACAATGATAAAAAGGTATTTTATATTAAACAACAGTTTTTTGTCCCACATTATCAATTGTTCATTAAGTCTCGTGTTACCATAATACCTATTCAATACATCACTCAAATTTAAACTAACAATAAGAATGAATTTTTTGTGACTACTGTGTCAAATCATTAAATCTTTTCTGCAGTTGGTAATTGATCTTTAAATTTCTTACCGCTGTGAAACGAATATATATAAGTCCTCCAACAAAGATATAGTTCTATTTTTTAAAGGCGAGGTGATAATTTGATGGCCTAATATTCTTATCGAACATAAAAGGAAAGAAGAAAGAAAAACTCAAATTTGGGACGGATTTATTAGTTTCGCTAACTTAAGATACACAACCATTTGCTGCCATAAAGGTGAACGTCATGTCGAACAAAACTGCAAACACTATTGCACAAACGTGTTTTATGTTACAAGAAATTCCATTTATATTAAATCCTTATGTATGTAAAACTGATTTTTTGCTATAGCATTTAGGCTACGTAGAGTTTAATTGTTTTGCTATTCTCTCCTCGTGTTAGTTTTCAACTTTCTAAAATCCAGAAAGATTCGAACCATTTTGTGAGTATAAATAATTATATAACTGAACTCATTTCTTAAAACTTTCCCCTCCCCTTCATCTTAAAAAAATATTAAAAAAACTTTGGTTGTGACTGTTTCAGAGCCTCAGGTTAAATAAAAGAATTCCTTCTTTGCCTCACTGTTTTACTGAGAAATTATTCACTCTGAATTCATTTTTGTTGCAAAACTAGAACCTTCTTCTGATCAGAATTTTTAAGTCACGGTTCATTTTAATATGAATATGACCCCTTTTCAAAAGTTTACTTCAACGATTTAAAAGAAAAATTTAATCGGTGTCGATTGATACTTACCTTATTTTTCCTATGGCTCAGTAATAAGAAGTGTAACACCAGAATTGTGCAGGAAAAAAACAAGAAGAAAGTTTGACTGAAATTTATATTATTAGTTTTGATACACAATGACTATCATAATAAAGGATACAAAGTATTGGCAATGACTTTAAAAAAAAAAAAAAACGAAACTTTAAAATTAGGTTTTTAAAACATGGGGGGACGGGGGTAACCGCCGGGGAAAAAGTTAGAAAAAAAAAGGAACGAAAGAAAGAAAAGAAACTCTGAAATTTATATTGTGTGAAGTAATTATAAATGTTCTAATCGCATTCAAAATGTAAAATCATTACTTCGAGCAATAAATGAACAATTATAAACATTTGTAAGTAGACTACATTTAACATGAAATTGTCTTCTTTTTCTAAACATCCTTCTTTCTGTTTCCAACTTCTGTTTTCAAACAACTTTTGGTCAGGAAATCATTTTGATTGCTATCATTTTGATCAAGTGGAAATTCGAAAAAAGCAAGGTTAAGATATGGTTTAGATTTAAAATTTGTCCAATGCATGTCTCCGCTTAACTAAATACCGTGAACAAGTACAAAAAACTCATTAAATATGCGCAATTAGTATTTTTCTTTTGACTAGCTGAACAATGACTTAGTTGAATATGTTTCGCAATTTCTTGCAGTTTTTTTGTAAAAGACGTTTCGCTGATAGTTCTTAAATATTGAGATAAGAAATCAAGACAAAGTTGCCAAATCATGAAAGATAATATCATTGAAGTTTAAGAAATGCTTCAGGTAAAGAGACATCTCTTATATTTAGATTAATGCAGTTAGTATAAAAAGAAGATGCTTTGTAATTATGAAGGCGAAGGGATTATTTAGACATTTGATTGCAAATAGAAGGCGCCATTCAAAATTCATAATTCAACGGGAAAATTATAGACCATTCAAACACATAAAGGAATTCTATTTTAAGTATTTTGCGTCAGTAACATAACAAATAATCATGTTTAATTAAATTACAGAAAGAGAAATAAGGTCAAGTGCCTTAAGGGTTTGAAGCTTTATTTCACTTAATTTAAATAAAAATATGTTAATTACAAGATACCTATTGATACGGTGAGTTCATGCTTTTCCTCTCCTTTTTCTTAAATGTTCATTTGAGAATAGTTACTTATTTTGTCTTAAAAAAAGAAGCAGAAGAAGAAGAAGGAGGAGAAGAAGAAAGCGGAAAACATTACAGAAAATAACCCCTATTTTTCATAACCCCTCATTTAGTAATTTTAAACATTATTTAATATGTGCTGCTGCCCGAATGATGATATCTTTATGCTCTTTTCACTCCCTTTGTGTTTGATGCATTAAAATATTCTTTTTCTTTTTTTCTTCTTATGCACATTATAAGCAGCAAAAAACTTATGTATTCCATTAATAGATTAATTCACGCAAAGGAATGGACGATATTTTCTTCAAAATTATTTTTTTAAATGAACTGAACGCTAGATAACATTTTAAAATAAAAATCAAAGTAGAAATTCTTTCTCATGACATGTTTTAACAATGGAATAAACAACAGAATATTAGCAGAAAATCAGAAATTAAAAAAAAATTGCAACATATTTAATGCTGGATGAGAAATTGATACGCTCTGTTCGTATCATTTTACCAGACTAAGTAGTTTTGGTTACCTCAAAGATTACATTCTCAGCTGTGTTAACATAGTATAGAATGTCTATGAGATATTTTTATAGAGTTTGTTATGTGGTCCCTGTTAAGAAATACTTGTTGTCAATAAAACAGCGGTAATAATCTTGACATTTATATTACCTAAAGAAATCTAAAAGTTTATTTTTACCGCCAATCAAATTTGTTGATTTAAATTAAAAATCACTTCAAAAGGGATTTCTAGTTCAGCTTAATCCGTTCACTACTGGTAATAGTTATGACACTTGGGACATAAATGTCCCGGTGGTGCCGAATGGGTTAAATGTGGGGATAGGAACATCCAAAGCCATTAAAGTCAGTTTTAGTAAATCTATGTCTGTAATAACATCGATTATACACTGTAAAATGTTCTAGTTCAACCTTTCACTAAAAACATGGTGAAAATGGTGAAATTTAGCTGCAACCAAAATTTTGGTGAGGTTTCACCTAATTTCACCATAAATGAGAAACAAGGAACCATTATAATGGTTCAACTTTTATCCAAAATGTTGGTTGCAGCTAAATTTCACCATTTTCACCATGTTTTTAGTGAAAAGTTGAACTAGAATTTTTTACAGTATATGTTTATGCATTCCAACGACAATACAGCTACAACAAAATTTTCCTTACCTGTGTGATGCAGGGAATTCTCCGCATCAGAGTCTGCTGCGTGTTGACTGTCTTTGGATGACGTGACATCATCTCGATCTTCCTCATCATCTTTAAATCTGTCCTCCCCAGATGTGACAGATGGATCCCTCTCTTCATCTTCCGGGTCGCTCCCGTCTTCCCGCGGGAATAGTGAAGACATGGCTGGAGGACAGTGGGGGAATAGATGAGGGAACATATGGAATGGAGGCATGGGGTGATAGGGTGACATGTGAGTTCTTCCGTCCTCTTTCCTGTCGCCCTCTCTTTTCCCGTCGATGAGATTGCGGATGAGGAAGGATGGAGTGGAATGAGGGATTTCTGTGCTGGTAACATCTATGTCGTCCTCCATATCGTCCTCCTTTTTCCGCGTCCTCAAGTCTGTTGGTTGCTCTGTAGGCTCAGGTGTGGTAGTGCTTCTGTCTGAAGACATGGTCACTGTCATGTCCGTTCAAGTTGTCATGAAACCACTGAGACAATCAAAAATTATTTGTCGAATCACAAGGAGCAATTGAAAATATTGGTATGAATATATCGTTTCCTCACAACATTAGTCTTATGCAAATGACTATCAGAGTCTGTTCAAAAATATAAACAGTAGATTGTGCAGTCACATCACAACTGTCAATCAAAAAGTATACTTCACTGTTTCGTTTTAAAATTCAATTTTCAATGTCAATCCAATTCTCTGAAATATTTCAATCAAGATTAAAATACTGAAAATCTTACTCTTCAAAACAACTTCGCATTTCAAATGCTGAAAGACTGTAATCAATTCCAATACCAGAAACGATTTATAAGCATCAATGTGAATAGATGTCTTTCAATTTGACACTGAATAGACGATGCTCTGATTTTTTTACCCAAGCCGAATTTTGCTTGCTGCACATAACACGCCTTTACATTTCTTTCTGTACATTATGCAATTCCATTACAATATATTATGTAATACGGAAAATAGTGGAAACAGAAGTTCATGAAAATATCTTCTCGTTCCAAGAATTACTGAAGCTTAGTTGAGTTTTCTGACAACAATTGGAGGTGTAAAAACAGCAGTCCCAAAGCACAAAAGTAATCACATTTTCTTTTCGTAAATAGCATTATGAAAATTGATTCATCTCTAAAATTAATAGCTTGAATTATTTCTCCAATTTACTTCTGTGCTTGTAAAGAATTCGGAAAATACAAAGCATCTGTCTGCAGAGCCTATGGTTCAATGTTTTCTTAGCAACCGTCGATGTGGAAAAAAAAGATAAAAGCTTGCATCCGAAACACTTACTTCTCCCCGCTTGTAATCTATAGCATGTCACACTTGGCTAGTACAACTTTGGAACAGTTTGTATCATCCCGAAGGAGCTGCCCACCCCCCCGCATGACGTCATTCACGGGCAGGCTATTCACTGGACCTCGAATCTCGCTTCATCCACCAACCGGAGGGCTCGTTCGAGGACTGGCCCAGTGCGCAGCGCCCCCCAGTGGCATCAAAGAGCGTTATTGCGGATCTGCCCAAATGATTTATCGGTCGGCCGGTTTGTTACTTAACGAGAAACCGAGGACACGAACGATAAGGGATTAATCAAGGGATGGATGACTTGCAAAGACTCGTGATGCGTGGGATGATTTTTTTTCCATTTTACATAATCACGCTGACTGTTATTGTTTTTGTTATGATAGTCATGGAACAAGTTTATTACCTTCTATCACGAAAGGAAAATTTGATGAAAGAAATTTTTTTCGACGCGTTTTGTCAATTAAAGCTTGTCTGAGGTGGGAAGAAAACTTATTTTACGTATCAAAATCAGTTCATTTTATTCAACCTGATAGGGCATTTAAATGTTTAAATATATAAACGTTAAAACTAGGCCTACAAGGAGCATAGCCATGAGCCTCGTGGATAACACATTAAAAAAGTTTTATGTTACTAAAAATTAATTTCCGGATCGGAGATCGCTTTACTCTTTGATTAATTATCTCTCGAATTTTTCTGCTTTGCGTAAAAGTCATTGTTAGATTCATTAATTTATTACTGCAACATGTTGGTTACATAATAATAATGAGTACTATATTTTTGAATAAGTATCCCAATACAGATATTAAAGCATATCACTAACATATACATTAAGTCTGTAACATATTTGTTATACAATTCATATGACTCAAGAAAAATACAATACGAAAATACAAGTAGTTAAGCACTGCTTATTTCTTACTTTAATCATGCACCTTTTAAATATTTTTATGCTTTTTTAAAGGATTAGTAAATAAAATTATTATTATCATAACTACCGTAATTATCGGTATATAGCCCGCATCGTTGTATAGTCCGCAGGAAGAAAAATTCCTTCCAGAAAAATTAAGTTCGGTGCTTAAAGGATTAGTAAATAAAATTATTATTATCATAATTACCGTAATTATCGGTATATAACCCGCATCGTTGTATAACCCGCACCCAGAAAAAAACATGGGATGCCCCCCTAGAAAACAATACATTCGCCTGTAGCGCGAGCCCCAATCTGCTTTGCACCATTGTTTCGAAAGCTACGATTTATTTCTCTGCATTTTGTTTTGCAGGAAAAGATATTTCGATATTTTTAAACGGTAGTTGTCTTTTTAATAACACTTTTCTTTTTAATTTCATGTATTACGTTATATTGCCCGCAGGTAGTAAAAAAAGAAGTTTTTTCGTAGATAACCCGCGGGCTATACACAGATAATTACGGTATTATTTTGAATTTACGAAAACATCCTAGACACTATTTCTAGGAAAAGGCTTCTAATCTCAATCGACGTAGTAACTGTTTCGAAAAAAAAAAAAAAAAAAATTCTTGATGAACACTAAAATTGGTCAATAACTACTAAACAAGAAAAGTGAGAAAAACGGTTAACAAACGGGATAAAAAGCTACTGAACTGTTTTGTCTTTGACTATTTATATATAGATTAAAGGGAAAAACTGAAAGTTACATTGTTTAGACCTACGGGATCATTCATAAATGATGTCATGGTTCGAGGGGGGAGAGGGCTCGTGAAATTGTGACAAAGTGTGACAAAGGAAGGGGAGGGGGTAACAAGAAGTGTGACATCATGCATTATGCAACATAGTGGGACATGTGACAAAGGGGGAGGGGGTCCGCTGAAGTGTGGCATATTGTGACAAAGGGGGGGGGAGGGGGTCAGATATATAGGAAAAAAGCGTGACATCATTTATGAACGGCCCCTACGTAGAGTTCATTCCAATAGAAAAATGTCATTGAAACTTGATATATATTATAGGGACTATGGAGAGAAGAAACCTGCAAGAAGAGAAGAAGCCTGCTGCAGCCTTGCACCAGGCTGAAATGGTTACACGAAGAACAAAAAAAACAGAACAGAAACAAAAACTTTATTTAATCTCTATGAATGGCAGTAACGCGGTTTTGATATTTGCAATTGGTTGAGAAGCCAAGGAGCCTTCATCTGGCGGTTAAAACTTGAACTAGTATTTCCTTATTGGATATTTATTTTTCTCCTTGGGGAGATGCATGTACCAAGGTTCAAGGTCTTAATTTGAAAAAGTTCTGTGTTGATCTGAACAAGATAACTTTAATTATAACCTCCCTGTATATCGAACTTAAGCGTGTCGGAGTCATGAGAATCTTTTTTTTTTTACTCCCAAATTTCTACCAGAATTTTTAGAGCTTCTGAACTCAAGTGCCGTCCAAAATGAAGTGATAAAATTAGTTTGAGTTCTTACATGTTTTAAAAAACATTTTAATGAAGAGGAAGCCTGTTGTTTACGCCTTCATGTTTGTGTTTCCTTATTCTTTTCCTTCTTACTGTCACTGTCAGGTTGACTAAAAGTCTCGCAAACGCTTTTATTCCATACAAAATGATCATTGTAGAGCATTGTGCTCTAACGTGATGCCCACCTACTCATTTTTGTTGGACTTTGCCCTTCTTACTGGAAAAAAGAAAGTAATAATTTAACGCTTGAAAAAAAATATTTACCCTTCTTACTGTATTACTGTTTTAAGCAACGGAAATATTGAAGCTTCTCTATTTAATAATCCGTGTCGTGCCTACTTCAAATTTCCCTTTCATTCATTGCAATTTTCAACAACCCTGTTGATGTTGAAGCGAGCGAAGTGCCTCTGCGATCTTCCAATGAAAATTTGCGATCTTCAAGCAGACGCATTCTACCACACAAGAAGTGTGAGGTCCTTGAAAATTTCTGAAGATTAATTCCTAAAGAACGTTTTTCCAAACTGCTTAAATCTTCTCTGCAAGTGTTATTGCTGTTTGGCAGTATATAAAGCGCTTTTTCTGCTCTCAAATAAATTAAATCAAAAACAAGAAATCGAATTGAAAGCGCTTCACTGGAAACGAGCCTCAGTGAACCTTCAGTGGGCATTGATAAACTTGTTATCAGTAAATCAGTATCAAGTAACTCATTGATCTCTCGAATATAAAATGAAGTGGTATAATAAACTTATTTCAGTATAAACTCTAATAAAAGTTTTTGAGTGAATTAGGTAAGTCTTTTTTTTCATCTGGAATTTCTCTGGCACTCACATTCCTTTACTAAAGCCTGATTGGCCCTCAGGTAACTAAAAGTTGGAACACACTTTTGTTGAGTAATAATTTTTTAATAATAAGATATCAACAAAATAAAGCGATTATTTTTAAATTTTCAAATTGAATTATTGGAATCTTTGCCTAGTTACTCTTTTAAAATTATATTTACCGTAATTATCGGTATATAGCCCGCATCGTTGTATAGTCCGCAGGAAGAAAAATTCATTCTAAAAAAATCATGTTTCTGTGTATAGCCCGCATCGTTGTATAGCCTGCACCCAAAACTAAAACATAAACAAATCATTATGTACGGTATAGGGAATTATTTAATGTAAGTAATTAATTTTAAATTAAAAAATACTTTTAACATTTACACAATTATTAAGATTAAAAAAAAGTTTTCATTTTACCATATTTTGCTTATACATGGCCATCGAAATCATATTCTTCTGTATCAGAATTAAAAAGTTCCATTAGGTCCTCTAGCAAATTGTGAATTGGAATTCGATCATCAATATCTGATTCACTGCTGGCTTCAAGATCTTCATAACTTCTGAGATGGTCAGTTATTTCGGTTTTTTGAAATCCAGCTTTAATCGTAGAAATTGAAACCGCGTCCCAAGAGTCCTTAATCCACCTAGCAATTTCGGCATATGTAACGCGTTTCATTTTCCCGGATTTGGTGTAGCTGTGCAGTCCATTAGACATCCAATTCTCCCATCGATGTCGGACATGAGATTTGAAGTTTTTGTTTACTGAAATGTCCAAAGGCTGGAGAATTTTTGTCAGTCCCCCTGGTATCACCGACAGACTTGCTTTTATCATTGGATTTTTGAACCTGAAACCTGACTGCAAAAGAGTGAAATTGGATCATCGTCTCGAAAGATACGATTTATTTCTCTACGTTTTGTTTCGCGGGAGAATAGATTTTGATGTTTTGAACCGTAGTTGTCTTTTATTTATTTAGTACTTTAAAAAAAAAGAAAAGTTCCGTGTATAACCCGCATCGTTGTATTTCCCGCAGGTAGGAAAAAAATGAGTTTTTTCATAGATAGCCCGCGGGCTATACACAGATAATTACGGTACTCTTAACAAATAGTAATTTCAAGTAAAGTCGTTGAATGTCAGCGTTGTTTATAAATTTAATTTATCCATTCGTGTCTGTTAAAACTCAAAGCTATATTTTCTGTGCTGTTTATTGTCCCATTGCTGCTTTTTAGCCTACTTTCCCGTAAAAGTAAAAAAAAAAATAAATAAATAAAGCATGAAAGAAGGCTTAATGTATCGTAAAAAATATCGTTAAAAATAAAGAAAAGTAAAAAAAAAGTGAAGTAATTAAATAAAGATTGAAAAATAAAAAATTTGAAAGTAGGGTTTTGAGATGGGGAAAATTTGTGTCTGTCGGTCTGTCCCCCCCCCCCCCCTAATAACTTTTGAACGAATTGTATGATTGGAAAAATTCTTTTTGCATTCGAAAGATCTCGGCGAGGACATCTCATTTCCATATTTGAACAATTTTTTGTTCAATTTTGAACAGTTCAAAAAATTTTAACATTATCGCCTATGGACAAAATTGAAGCAAATTATGTAAACTATGGGCACAAGACCCAAGTTCCTATTGCAAGCTTATTGAAAGGAGTTCTCTTTGTGAAATATTGATTTGAACAGTTTTTGTACATTTTTGAACAGTTCAAAAAAAAAAAAAAAAAATTGCGGCATTTTTCCATTATTCCGGCGCAAGCGATAAAGTCGCCAATAATGATGCAACTAACGCCAAACGGAATATCGTCGTTGTTATCCTTTTGTGTGTTCCGTCGCCAAAAATTTTGTTAGGCGAGATTTCCGCCTTGATAATGAAAAGGTACCAAATTAACATTAGCGCATATGGGAAATTTCAATACCATACAAGTCCTGATCTAAACGACGGATTGGCTCGCAACAAACTTTATCAGAAAGATATTACGCTGTAGAACATGTACTGATACGAAGTTCAACAAGAACTGAACAAGCCTGTTTTCCTATGAAATTTTTGATCGGGATTTTTAAGGGCATTTCTCAATAAATAAATATATGAATGTATGAATGAGTGAAAGAATGAATAATTGAATCGATGAAAGAGTGAAAGAATTAATGAATGAATAAATGAATGAGTGAAAGAACGAATGAATGAATAAATGAGTGAATACATGATAAAGTAATTAAATGAGTGAATGAATGAAAAAATAAATAAACGAGTGATAACTACATGAATGAGTAAATGAATGACTGAATAAATGAAAGAATGAATGACTGAGTGAATGAATATGTATTGTCCGTTGAAAAAGTATATTTGAAGTAATTAAGAACTGAAGCTAAATATGAAAGAGAGAGAAAGTGATAGCTATATTATAAATTTGAAGTTGGGTGTATACGGGAAAGTAGGCTCGTATAGTTCTAGACGGAACTTCTTGTTTTCTTTCTTCCTTTCGTGTGTGTGTGTGTGTTTATTTTCTTGAATACTGAGCTAATCTCAACACAGAATTAATACAATCTAATGCGTAACTGAAAGTAGCTAATTTGTTATCGTTTTCCACAACAGCTGAATATTCTCTCTTTCTAATGTAAAGGTTTTGTATTAGTATTGAAATAATTATGTTATCCTCTGGGATAACAATAAAACGAGCACTTTCTCTTCAATGTAATAAAGTAATTTTAATGTAAATGAGACGAAAGGCAACGTTTTGAAAAATGTCAATAAAATATTGAAATATTTCTGAAAGTTTTCCAAAACATTTTATTACGGAGTTTGTAATAAAAGTATAACATGAAGTTGTATTTGAATACATATTTTCAGTAGCTTAGAGAACTTTCTTTTTTTTCTTTCTTAGTGTTCGAGTTACTGTTTGGAAAAAGAACGATTTTTAGGTAGGGTTAGTGGTTCAAAGAAAAGAAAAAAAGCGATGTTCAAGATATTAAAAAAGAATAAATTATTATCAACACAGATCAGGAAGTTTATTGCTTTCTTTTAAAGATTAAAATTTTTTAGTTAAAACGCATTGAAATGTAGATTTCTGTTCAAAATCTGAGCAAAAAATAAAGCATAATTAATTCAGAAGCTGTTACTGCTTATCCATCAGCACTGCATACAATTTCGGCTTTCATGCTTATCATCCACTATACATCAGGGTAAAAAAAGGGAGGGGTGTTATTTGACATACATACGGAAAATTCATTTTCCAACTTTTCTTAAGCGAAAAGTTGAAGAAAAGGAATTTTCGCTCTTTATTTTCAATTTACTCCTTAAGAAATTAGGGGTCAGTTTTATTGATAATTGTAGGTGATATCCATATTTCTGGTAATGAGTATATATATTTACCAGAATCAGGTATAGATTTATTATCACAGATGTTTCTGGTGAAAATAAATAATAATTTATAATAATTTATTGATTAAGAGACAGTCGACACAAGACTGTCTAATAATGAGTCCAAATGGTTTAATACTGAACATTAAAATAAAGAAATAAATAAACAATTTTATAGATGCACCAAACAACAATATACAAATTTACATACAGGTGTTTCAGGGTTACAATGAGCCACCGCTGTGTGATGTAAGCTTATGGATTGAAAAATACGTTTTCACTGATACACTCTCATAAATAGATCCTTCACTTTCGAGGATTCTTCAATCGTCAAACAAATTTCGTGATTTACAACGATTCTTCCTCGCGCGATCTCTTGACTTAGAAAAGTTACTACAAAATTTTCGCCAATTTGACGAAAGGTGTACTCGAAGCATTTTTTACGAAGCCATTTCGTCAAATACGACAAAAGTTTCGTGAGATTTGAGCATGAGTTTCTGAGAGTATAGTCTCTCATCTTTTTACGTTCAAAATAGGTTGCTTGTAACACCAATACTCGTGCGCATAATTTGCGTTGTTTTGAGCTTTTAACCGATGTGTGTTATTTAATATTTTACACAAAAGGTAAAATTTTTATTACACAGGGTTTTATATATATGTATGTAATATGTCTTTTACTTTCGCAAAAAAACTTGATGGTTGTGTAACGTCAGCGTAAATTTCGTGCTGCACATCCCATAAGCATTCCGTCTCGTTTGAAGAGGTCTTCTAATATTCAGTGGTTATTTCTCGCCAATACTCCGGAGATAGATATCGATTCTAAATATCGATTCCGGCTTTTGTTTCAGAGGCTATTTGCCGTGACGAATGCGTGTAAGCTGAACCATCTTTATCGTCTGTAGTTAAGAGCCTCGTATTAGTGCAGAACGCGGGTATCAATATTTAATACTCGTCTTGATAGATGGCAGCGATACGAGACCAATTAGCGGTCGATGAGTAGTCACTGGCTTGCCTGGAACCGTAACGGAAAACTGCCACGTGTTATAACTTTCACTTAATTGGTTAGCTGTGAGAGAAAGCAGGCGATTATTGATTGCTGAGACGTGTTTATTGGACGGCGTGTATTATTAATGCTTTGCGAGGGTATATTTGGAATGGGCAGTCATGCAGCACATTTCACTATTGATGCTGGATGGAGAACGCGGAGATCGGGGCTTGAGTAAATTGGCAACGGCGAGCTTGAAGTCAATGGAATTGAAATGTGTTTTTTGAGAACGGACCTATTCAATTTACAAATCGAAAATGATTTTGGGGAGAAAACAAAAAGGACAACGCGTGTAATTTTTTATACCGTAATTATCGGTAAATAGCCCGCATCGTTGTATAGTCCACAGGAAGAAAAATTAATTCTAAAAAAATTAAGTTCGGTGTATAACCCGCATCGTTATATAACCCGCACCCAGAAAAAAACATGGGATACACCCCTAGAAAACAATACATTTGCCTGTAGCGCCAAGCCCCAATCTGCTTTGGACCACTGTTACGAAAGCTCAGATTTATTTCTCTGCATTTTGCTTGGCAGGAAAAGAGATTTCGATATTTTTGAACGATATTTGTCTTTTTAATAATACTTTTAATTTGAATTTAATGTATTGCCCGCATCGTTATATTGCCCGCAGGTAGTACGAAAAGGAGATTTTTGGAGATAACCAGCGGGCCATACACAGATAATTAAGGTAATTATCGTCTAATTCATCCAAAACTGACTTTTGAAGTATTATCTATCTACCTTAAAGAAAAAATTGTAAATCAAGACATCCAGAAAAACCTCTAACCCTCTTTTATTTAAAGCATAAAATACAGCCACGCACATGAAAAATTCAGTAAGAGAATTGAGAATAAAGTTTTTTTTTTCATTTTTAAAGATTTCCAACGAAATCAAAAATTTCACAGTGCAGCGATTTCTTTCTTTATTATAGATGTTTGGGGGTTATGATATTTTAAGGAATACCCAAGTGCTAACATTAAGTAGCCCTAAAACTTCATAAAACTACAGAAATAGTATGATAAAAAACAATAAAATTGTATGTATTACCAATTTTCATGTACATCAACATCGATTTGTACCAAAGCTTCCGACAAATTTTCACTTACCATTTATTTCACACGTACTTTTCATTTGTGGGACACAACTTTATCGGGATTAAAGACTGCTGCGTATACCGAAAATGTAAAATAAAATCCAGAAACTGAGTATTTTTTCGACACAAAGGGTTTAACAAAATGATAGATTTTACAGTACATTTGCAATTTCTTTGTTTTGGTGTGTGTGTGTGTGGAGGGAGAAAAGGAGGATTTTTCAATATAAATCCTTATTCTTTCGAGAATAACCTCTAATGTTTCCTCACCTGTAATGCTTTGAGACGCTGCTTTAGATGTATTGATCGAATCTGTAGACAAAATATTCCAAATTATTTCTTTTTAGAACAAAATTTAATTTTCGTAGAATTTTTACGAAAATGGTTAAAAGGTCCCCCGAAAGGGATAGGTTAAATTATGCGTGGACTGCAGTAAAACTTCTTCACAGCCTTCTCAATTTCTTGTTCACTCGCTAGCTGAAAAATTCCGACTATTAGTTTTTTAGTACGTTGTTTCTCCGGGTTAGCTCAGGGGCACTGCGTCAACGAAATGTAATTGTTGCTCTTAGGATGGAGAATCATATTTGTTCCGCATTCATTCTGAAGAGATAAGAATTTAAATACAGGGCGGTAGCATCGGCTTTTTTCTTTACGCTTCTCTATTCTCTAAATGTTTATCGTTACCATGTGAAGTCTAAAAGTTTCTTCTTAGAACTTTCTATTTATTTAGTACGTCTTGGATGAGCTGTTAAAAAAATGTCATGTCTTCTTTTTAATTTTCATTTGTGACCGTCAAGGTACTTATCTGTCAATGTGACAATGATTTTGGCTAAAGTAGAGCATCTACATGGTTTCAAAGAGCATCTACATGGTCTTTCCAGATGTTGATATTTAAAGTTTAATTTTAGGACCGAGGGCAAAGCGGCGGTTCAAACCTACGAAATTTCCCACCTTATCTCTCCTTTTGAACGTTCAACTTAATTCAAAACGAGAGGGAGACATTTTGTACAATAGCATAAAGCGGAAAACTTCTCACTTTGCTGTCTTTGCATGTTTTATGAAAGAAACAAAAAATATGAACTACAGCGGAAAATTTTCTTATTTTTCAGTTTTGCGTTATTATGTTGAACGTTACGGTATAAAAAACAACCCCAATTTCTCAGGGATAAATAATAAATAAATACAGAAAAAGTGCCCTAAAATGAGAGGCACTGCAAAGCAGTAATGATGTAAAGAAAAACTACTTTAAACTATTGTTTTTTTACTATTATAAGGTTGACTTGCAGGAACTGATAGTTTAATTTTTTAAACGAGACAATCCAGAGAAAAAAATTATCATTAATATAAAGGTTTCGAGATTTCCCAAAAACACTTAAATCATAATTCTTGTAATTGGGATAAAATAGCTTATTTTTAAGAACATCATGTTTTCGGAATAGCTCCGTGTCAAGATGACTTAAATTTAAAAAAACAGTGTTCTTATTTTATAAGTAATTCTTTTCTCAAAAATGATCCGGCACGATATCATTTTTGAGACCACTAAAAAAAGTAAAAAAAAAGGAGAAGAAGAAAAACAAAAGTTTCTTCACTGGAGTTAGAGCACGTATTGTTTCTTATCTTAATACTCTACCAATGTTCCAGGAGGGTTTAGAACGGAGAGGGAAACGTTATAATATATAGCTTCCAAACGTACCAACTGCGGATGCTAAAGTACTTCCGTGCCGAATTTCTTCATATCCCAATCCAGAAGAGCGTTATTTATCCACTCGTTCATTCTGTTGTCCAGCGAATTATTCATTTTGTATACAAAAACAGACTACTTACAATCTCGAATCGTTCAGAAGTCTCGCGCGGTAAATAGTTCCTTAAGTTTGACACAAATACGTTGCTCTGGAGAAGTAATCGTTTAAAATAGCTCTGTGTTAGTTATGAACGTAAAGTTGCTCTATAAATTTTTAATAAAAATAAAATAAACTTGCTCTTTCTGTAACTATAATTTCTAAGTAAGCATCGGCACTTGCTCATTTTTAAGTCAAAATTACTTTTAAAAAAAATCAGTTACATTTTCTCAATTTTAAGCACATAATTTTTAACAGAGAATGTTGTACATGGTATTACGCCCCAATAATTAGTGCCGACAGGTTGGCATAGTGGTTAGGCACTGGCCTCTTTAGTAATGTGACTGGATTGTGTCATAATTTGTCACAATTGCTTCTTAAAACAACTCTTTTATTCATTCATCAATTTATTTTTTTTATTGGAATAACTAACTTAATTATTACTAATTTTTTTTCTTTTCGATCATATTTTGTGACAAAATTTTATCAGTCGACCGTGAGGAGCAGTAGTTAGGGGCTGTCCTCTTGCGGCAAAGTTTGCTGCTTCAGTCCAACTCGGGGGAGTTTCGAGATGCAGAAAATTGACAACGTCGTATAGTTAGCTATGTGCTGCATTAGGAAACCCTTGAGTATACGATTGGCGTGTAAACTCTCGGATAAATGAAATTCCTGGCAAAATTTCATATCTCCAGAGCCCAGGTTCTTCTCTATTGTGAAGAAATTACTAGGCGTTCAAAATCTCAAATGGCAATAGCATCCGCCGATAGTAGTGTCAAGGATCTTCCAGCTACATAAAAGAATTTTTACTACAGAGACGTGAACGTGCGCATATAATTTGGGTATCATTCCTGCAATTATCAAATCCGTGGCTTATTCAATGCCGAAACCATCTTAACTCGAGGAATTTTCCAAAAATTTTTTATATATAGAACAATTAATTATATCTCTAAAACAAAAAGCTTTTCTAATTATCTTTTTATGCTTATCCTTGCTCATTTGATGGTCAAATTATTTTAAGCACACAAAGAAGCTCGAAAAAAAACATCAATTACATATTAGAATGCAAACTTATAACTAACAACAGTATAATTGAAACGTAGGTCGTTAAAGCAACAATAATTCAAAAGTTTGCGAATAATATCCACGTTGGGTTTCGACTTTTAAAACCTATAAATATCAGAAAAAATTGAAATAATAAAACCAATTTGCATGCTAGTGTTTTCATCCTTTTCTTTCCTTAAGAGTATATTTTATCTTTTTTTCTTTTTTTTTTTACGTTTTTTTTTTTTTTGAACCTCTAGCTAAAAATATTTTTTTACTAGTGTGATAAAAAAAGGAAAATTATATGTCGGTGCAAAACAGTATTACATAATACCATAAACTTCCCCCCTTCCAACTGAATAATCTCTACTAACAAAAACAGATCTAAATTTGAAATTTTCATTAGTTTTACTCAATGAAATGTGAAGAATGATTTCCTACTTACATTCAATACCAAAATGTAATTGAATTCCTTGCTTCATGAAAATCTAACTAAAATAATGATTTTATTTACAGGAAATTTTTGAAGATTGTTGTTTTCCCCCTTTCTTTTAATCACTATTTTCTCTTCTGATGTTAAAGCAAATGTACAAAATTTTGTTTATTTTTTAAAATTATCAATTATCCCAAAATTGCGACTCAGTTTTCGACAATACGAAAAGGCGAGTCCTAAAATACTTTTTTGTTTACCAGAATGAGCTCTTTTACATTTAATTGATTTTAACGAGAGGTTTTACCCAGCATAACTCGAATGGCTTTAGGCGATCTGTTAAAAAATCACGCTCGTTGCAATCTGCCTTGCAATGCTATACTTAGGGTTCATTGGATACGGCCGGAAAATGCTTCTAAATCAGTGGGAAAAGGATATATCTTTCCCGCCAATTTTCTCCTTCTCTTTCCCCTTCCGCGACGACTTACAAATCCGTTACAGATAAATGGCCATCAGATGCGCCCAAGTCTGTCCAAATCGCCAGAGTCAAGCTTAAGTGCTGAAAATCGCCATTTGAATAAACACTGAGCGCATGGAAATCGAGCCCAATTAATTCCATTTTTGCGAATTAGAGCGTTCTCCGGGGATCGCGAGAGAACGTTCTCTGGCACTTTCCCACACCCTTATTAACATGCATTACATTGTAAGGAAGTCGTGTTCTTACACAACCGAGTAAACAGCCCCTGGATACGATCCAATTGTCTTTGTAGAGCTATCCGGGAAAGCTAAAGTATCTTCGACCAGTGATCATTTTATTAGAAAAAGCAGAATCTTCGCGTGGGAAATGGAAGATATCCGATGCAGAAATCTCTTCCAAAGTGTTGCCCGAAGCGTATTCCGAAGAACTGTACTGAAACCTCCGTAGCAGAAAGATTTAAAAGCATTCTTCGACATAAACGATTTCATCTTCCAAAGTCCATTTTCCCCATTTTCAATCCAAAAACATCTCTTTCGATCGTTAAGGAGAAAAAGAAAAAACAAATGAAATCGGTAAGTGACTCTAAATTTCGAGCGCAGCAGAATGTTGCGTTTAAGGGTAATTTTCTAATCTTGGAGAGTGGAAAACAATGCTCGGACGATGTAAAGCCTCATGAGATACACAATTGCTGTCTTCATTGGATAAGACACAAATGGGTGCTTTGAAAATATGGTGGCTTATGTTAAAAATTGGGTTTAAAAAAGTAACATTTAATTGAGCTAATGCCGTCTTTTTATCAATGTGTTTAGCACATATATTTATAAAGAAAAATTGTTGTAATAATTTTTTTTCTCTCTATCTTTTTTTTTTTTTTTGAACTAAACAGAGCAATTACCATACCCTGCTTTTAATATATTTTCTTTTTTTTTTTGAGAGATAAAACACTTTAGAGTAATAAAATACATTCAATTCTCCTTTTTAGCCTAGTTTTCTGCAAAAGTCAAAATAGTAATAATATAAAAATAAGTATGATAGAAGGCCTAAATGTGTCGTAAAATTATCGTTAAAAATAAAAAAAAGTCAAAAATAATTGCAGTAATTAAATAAAGAATGAAAAACAAAAAAAAATTATAGTAAGATTTTGAGAGGGGGAAAATGTGTGTCTGTCGGTCTGTCCGTCTCCGCTAATAACTTTTGAGAAGATTGTCCGATTTGAAAGTTTTTTTTCACTCTATTCGAAAATTCTCAGCAAGGGACCCTCATTTCCATGTTTTAGTTTTTGATTTGAACTATTTTTTGCTCAATTTTGAACCGATAAAAAAAATTTAGCATTACCCCATAATGGAGAAATGCGAAGCACATTATATACCCTGGACATAAGATTGAAGTTCCTTTGACCAAGGTTATTGGAAGGAGCTCTCGACAAGCACAATTTTTTTATTTGACCATTTTTTGCCCGATTTTGAATAGTTTAAAAAATAGTTGGCACTAATTCGTTGAACATTAGTGCCAACGGGAAATTTCAATCCTATATAAATCCTGTTCTAACAGACGGGTTTGCATGGAACAAACTTTGGTGTTATGACGTAGAATATATGCAGGTGCGAAATTCATCTTGAACTAAACCAGACTATTTATTTTCCCACAAAACGTTTTGATATGGTTTTTAAAGGATATTCCGAATGAATGAATGAATAAATGAGTAAGTAATAGAAAGAATGAATATATGAGTGAATGAATGAATGAGTGAATGAATAAATACATGAAAGATTTAATGAATCAATAAATAAACGAATGAGGGAATTCATAAACGAATGGGTGAACAAATATGTAAACTATTAAAAAGATATATTTGAAGTAAGTAAGAACTAAAGCTAAATGAGAGAGAGAGAAATAGCTAGATTATAAATTTGATGTTGATGTATACGGGAAAGTAGATAGTTCTAGACGGAACTTCTTGTTTAACTACTAGTTAGGTCAACATATCAATTTATTTCATACATAGTAAATGTTACTGTCTATTTATTTTTTTTCCTCTTTTTAAAAAATAAATACTAAATTAATGATGAAAATACTGAAGTAAAATAACATTTCTAGTTTTAGGAGAACGGCTGATTTTTTTTCCCTTTTATTTCGTTCTTCTTTCTGCTTCATACCATTTATTTATTTAACAATTTTTGTTTACATTAGGTAAGTGTTCTAAGACACTTTTCAAAAGTGCTTGTAAGAACAGTTGTGTTAGTTAACTTTTAATTGCTACAGTTAAGTGAAGCTGTTTGTGAACCTTAATTAACGTGTAACTGCTGACAGTTTAGTGTTAAAAATTTGTTACAAATTTTTGTTATCAAAATATTTTCTGTTTTTCGGCATTAAACAGTTCCAATTTCTGTAAAATATTAAAAGCTACATATAAGCATGAATATTTTTCTGAGACCTTCTGATTCAAAAATCGACTCTATCTCTACAAAGTTAAAATTAACAAAATTTGGACTTGTGTCTTTTATGGGGCTTCTTTTCAAATATTCGAATTAAATTTCAAAAGAGATTATACATATTTTTCTGACGAAATTTTTTTCAATGCACATAGTGTTTCAGATGATTCAAGAATAATATCACACCTGTTAATTGTTCCTTCAAGCTCCAAAGCTATTAGTACCTTTTTTTAGTATGTTTTTCAGCACATACTAGTCAAAGATCTATTTTAAAAAAAATACAAATCAACAAAATTTATAGCAAAATTTTTAATTTAAACACGGAGTTATCTTTGAATTGAGGTAAGTGTAGCAAGAGGCTATTATTTAAAGAAAAAACCTCGATTATAGGAGATAATAAAACACATGTTTATCATTATATAATTTTACTAGCTGTACCCGCAACGGCGTTGCCCGTGCAAAGGGTTAAAATAGCGGCGCCTTCGGCGCAACTTGTTTTTTTTTTTCTCAAGCAAGATGCCGAAGGCGACCTTTTAAGTCAGTTTTGAGCTGACTAAAAACTTATTTCAGCCTTATGTCTTTTTCCATAAATGTATACCTACCTTGACTTAGGTATAAAATTATTCCAATCTTTCGTTCATAGAACGTGAACTTTATGATTTACATCTTTCTGTATCTAATTCTTTCGATTTTAATTCTATTGATAGAATCTCATGGGCAAGAACTCTTCATTCATCTGACTGTCACAAAATTACTTTAAATAAGAAATTTACTAAGTTGTGTAACGATTCAAATGTTCCTGTTCCGGTTGATTTGCCTCTTGTTAATAGGAATGCGGTTGTAAATCTTTCGAAATTTCCTTTGAATAGTAATGAAATTAATGCTTTGAAATGTAATAACAATTTTGCTTTGGCTAAAAAGCCTTCTTTTTCTGAACTTATTGCTCCGGTTGAAAAAGCTTTCAAATTTAGTGCTTTAACTTCCACTCAAAAAGAGTCGGTTCGGCATCTTATTGCTTCCAATGTTGATTTCAATTCAAAAGTTCCTAATATTGGTTTTACCCATTCTGTGAAACGCTGTGTCAATAATTTAGTCTCAAATTCGGATTTGGTCATTACCAAAGCTGACAAGGGTGGTCAGATTGTTGTTCTTACTAAATCATCTTATGTTGAAAAAACTGATGACTTAATTGCTTCTGGTCCTTATTCTGAAATTTATAAAGATCCTAGCGACAAGGAGTTAAAAGCTATATCTTCTGCTGTTAAGTCTGTTCATTCTATTCTTTTGATTGCTAAACGGTCTGTGATTCCATTTTGTTGCTAATTGTGCGCGTTTCTATGCTTTACCGAAGGTACACAAGGCAGGTATTCCTTTCAGACCAATTGTTTCCAATATTGGCACTGCTTCATACAAACTTTCCAAATATTTAGTTTCTGTATTTTCTCCACTTAGGAGTCGGAATGTTTTCACTGCTAAAAATTCCATCGATTTTCTTAAGAAACTTCATAACTTCGTTCCGAACAATTCGGTTATGGCCTCTTTTGATGTTAATTCTTTGTTTACTAATGTTCCTGTTGTTGGCGCTTTGACTTGCCTCAGGAAAAGGCTTTCTGAATTCCATTTTACTGCTGTGGAAATTGAGGAATTAGTTTTTCTTACTCGTGTGTGCTTGCAGCAGAGCACTTTTGTATTTAATGGTAAATTCTATGCTATGGTTGATGGCCTGGTTATGGGAAGTCCTCTTAGTCCTATCTTAAGTGATTTCATTATTTTGAGGAAAAACTATTCCAGAAATTGCAATTTCAATTTTATGTTCGTTATGTGGATGATTGTTTTGTCTTAACGGGCAGTAACTTGTTAGGTATTGATGATGCTCTTTCTATTATGAACTCCATTGATCCTAATATCCAGTTTTCTTGTGAGAAAGAACTTAATAGTAGCCTCGCGTTTCTTGATGTTTTGATTTCTAGGAGTGAGTCTGGTTTCACTACTTCTGTCTATCCTAAACCTTTCGCTGTTTCTTTACCTCCTCATAGACTATCGTCTCATCCTCCCAACCAAAAATATTCGGCTTTTAATGCTCTTGTCCACCGTGCTATTAATATTTGCTCTTCTCCTGAGCTTCTCAAGATTGAACTCAACTATCTGAAAGCTGTAGCTGTGGATAGAGGATTTTCTCACTCTTTAATTGATTCTATTCATAACAAACTTTCTAAAAAAACTTCTGGTCCCAATCATGTGGTTTCTCGAAAGAATTTGGTTGTGTTACCATTCTTTCATTCTGTCAGTTTTCGTGTTGCTAAAATCCTAAAAAGGTTTCAATTTCAAGTCGTTTTTGCTCCTAGCAACAAACTTTCCTTCTCTTCTCTTAAAGATCCTGTCGATCAACTTAACACTTGGGGTATTTACCAAATTAGTTGCCGTTGCGGCCTTTCTTACATTGGACAGACAAAACGTGCTCTGAAAATTCGGTTAAATGTGCTTAAAGGTTATGTACGAAAGCAAGAGTTAAATAAGTCTAGCATTGCTCAACATTGTTGGAATTCCAACCACTCTTTTGATTTCAATTCTGGGAAAATTATTCAAAAATGTTCTTCCCCTTTAGAGCTTGACTTTTGGGAAGCTTATCATATTAACAGGAATAGTTCTAATTTGGTTAATGATTCTTCCTCAACTCCTTATTTCTCACAGGTCTGGCATAAGTTCCTTTAATGTGTTGTTCCTTCCCGGTTTTCTTGTTAGTTTTTCTTTTATGTGTCTATTTTGTAATTTTTTCTCCCCCCCTCTCCCTCCTTTACATGTGTACTTTGTTTTGCTATTTCCTGTACTTATTTTATTTCCATTTTATTCTTTGTATTTTATTTTATTATTTTTGCAATTTTCATGTATTTTCACAGTTCTGGCATAAGTTCCTTTAATTTGGTGTTCTTTCTTGTTTTTCTTGTTGTTTTCCTTTTTTGTCTATTTTTAATTTTTTTCTCCCGCCCCCCCCCCTCCCCCTCCTTTACATGTGTACTTTGTTTTGCTTTTTGTTTTGGTATTTTCTGTACTTATTTTATTTCCATTTTATTCTTTGTATTTTATTTTATTATTTTTGCAATTTTCATGTATTTTCACATTTTTATGCATGTTTTCGTTTTTTTGCTTTGTTTTTATTGATATTCCTTTTTACTTCCTGAACTTTCAACTGGATTCGTTTGTTGCTCTCTTATTGGTGCTTTCCCTGCTACTTCTACTTCACACTGCCTTCATTCTCATTGGTTTACTGTTAATTCTTAGGCTATATAAGCTTTGCTTTTGTTGTTTTGTCTGCTTCATTTGGATGTTTTGCATCTAGAAGCTCCCTGTCGCATTGAAAAAGTTATTCCAAGCAATCCCGAAACATATGTCTGCGTTTTAATGCTCATTTGTGCTTTAAATTAACGTGAAATTATAATTCTATTACTATCACTAATAGCCTATATTTATTGACCTATATTTATATACTGTGGCATATTTATCTTTATCACATCATCAAATCTATTACATAGCTTTTTTTTACTCTGATAGATAGCAGTACATTCTTTCTGAACCTGAATTCAAAAATATAAATATTATTTCATAAATGTTTATTTAAACCAATCAAAAGAGCAAATTGTGATACAAAAAGTAAAAAATAAAGTGTATTATTAGCTTTATACATAAACATACATTTTGAAATCAAAGAGGAGAAATGAACTTATTTCAAAATATGAAATTTTAATTGCCATAAATTAAAGTAATCTGGGGGGATTGATAAATTGATCAGACAATGTGAAATTGATAAATTGATCAGACAAAGTTTAGTAAAGATTATCTGAAAAATCTAACAGTTACTGATCCTATTTAGCCTATTCAAGAAAAGCAAAAGCTGCAGCGAAGAGATGCTGGATTATATATATGTAGGCAATTTGATGAAGTATAAAAAAAAAAAAAATCAATGGCATAGCTAGCATGGGTAACACCCGGGGCGGGTAGTGATAGTGTCACCCCATGGAAAAGATTACGCCCTCCCAATAAAAAAAAAAAATAATGTAAGCACTGAAGTATGCGTTTTAATGGAACATAATAAATTTTTTAAAAGAAAGGTAGCTTTGAAAAAGAAGAACACCATTTGTATCAAGAGCCTCATAATATTTAAAGTATTTGTTGAGGGCAATGGTTATGATTAGCGGTTAAAAAACATCGTGAATATATTTTTTAAAGGATACACTTTGCTCAGAGCAAAATAGAAAGTTAAATTGGATATTTTTTCTCCCATTTGAAGTATTTGTTTTATTCTATGGAGCTTTTAAAGGTTCATTCTTTCTCTCCGTCGTGGCTGGGTGTCACCCCTGGATGGGTGACAACCGAGGCCCCCATTCAGCTACGCCACTGATGGAATAAAGAACAGTGGACAAATAGACATTTCTTTGGTAGCGGATAATGGAATATCCTGCTTATAAGATTAAAACCTTTTAAAACTAAAAATTTTCCCACAGACACTCTTCACTCCCCGTTTGATAATAGAATAGCCCCATATTCTGAAGACGTGCAACGACAGGAAATTCCGCAAACGAAACTACAGACGCTTGCCGGTTTGAATATTGAAAACTATAATTTTCCCTTATATTTCAGAAAACTTTAAATATCCCCTGATATTTTCCAGAATGTAAATTTCCCTGATTTCCTGGTTGTGCTTCCCCCTGTGTAATTCTTGAAAATGTGTGACTTTTATTTGTAAATTGATTTCAGCCGTTACAGATTTTCCGTACAGCAAATATGAAAATATTGTGTTATTCTTAAAAATGTAGAATATTCATTTGTAAATCGATTTTTGTGCCACCCACATTTTCTGTGCTACAGAGATTAAGATTTTGAGTAATTCTTGAAAATGTAAGATTGATCTGTAAATTGCTCTTCGTGCATTATGCACTTTTTCTGTGCAGTGAGGATGAAGATTTGATGTAATTCTTTGAAATTGCCTGCTTGTTTTTTCGAATTTGCTTTTGGAGTATCACGCCGATTTCTGATATACATCTGAAATTCTGATATAAGATTTCTGATTCGATTTCCGATATAAAAGACATATCTTGACAAAAGCAAATTTGAAAGTGCATGTGAATGCTGAAAAGGGAAATGTTATGGTTCAAAGCTAAAAAAGAATGTGTTATCAAATTAATATGCTAAAAATGCAAGGAAAATTCAGTTCTTATCGCGGAATACTACCTACAGTTCCTAATGTGAATGGGATGGATAGGTTTCTTAGTTATGAGCAGAACGCGAAATATTGCTTTTTTTTACAGCATTCAATGCCACAAAAATGGTAATCGGAGTGATGTTCTGACACAAACGTACATTTTTTTCCTGAAAAGATTCTCCTACACTCAAGTCGTATTTGTTTTTCTAGTGGTGTCTATTGGCTAATTCAGTGGTGAAAGTTTTCTCTCTGGCTCTGATTTCGACTCTGTAAACAACACCTCCTTATAGTTGGGCGAGGCATTTTCAATGGAACTGTAACAATTTAATTGTTACAAATTATGAATTCTTGAAATTGTCGTTAACATTATCCTTTTATGTTACAAATGATGAATGGCAGATTTGAACTCTTTTAAAAAGTATAATATGTATATTTTCGAAAAGAGAATTACATACCATTTTAACGCATTTAATTACGAATCTGAGCATTTAGTTTGAAAATAATCCATAATAGTGGATTGTTTTTTAGTCATGGAGTTCAAAGTGAAAGCTGCATCTTCAGGATTGAAATACATAGTACGCGTTTTCCCTAGCCGTTATGGGAAAGAAAATAACTTTCCACTATTTATAAAATGTCCACTATAAGTAAGCTGTTCTGTCCAAAAAGAGTACAGTGCATAGCACATAATAGTGACTGCTAACAAAATCTTTTTTAGACTCAAAGTGTTGGAGCTTTGTTGGTTTATAAAATGGCAAAAAGAACGAACTTCTCCAGTTCAATACTGGAAACAAACAAACTTTCTCACGCCTTGATAAACTCAAATAGACCCTTTTTGAAAATTATCGAAAACAAAAACAATCCTTGATCATAATTTCTTTTGTGAGAGAGTAATAATTAACTTTTAACAGTATGCATAAAGCTTTAAAAAAAGCACAAAAGGAAAGATATGGCTAATTTTAGAACACTTTTTTCATTTTCGAGGGAAAACATAAAATACGGGGAATTCGATAAATAACAAACCTAGAATCCGGGATATTTTAACATCAATTAGGATATGGAAAAACTGGGACCTGATGAAAAAAACGTAAAATGCGGGTAAAACGTAGATTGGTGGAATGTTAAATCGGGGTTTTACTTAGATATGAAAAATTTCACATATAATATGATAGAATAACGATAAATGATGAATTCTTGAAATTGTTGTAAATGTTATACTTTTTTAATACAAATGATGAATGGCGAATTCTTAAAAATTATGTGAACAATGCACATTTATTCAAGTGAGTGAGAATATTTAGAAATAATAATGAATATTTAAGTAATCACAAAATATTAAGCAAACATTACAAATTTACAAAATGCCTCAACTATTTTTAAAATTCTTTATTTAAAAACAACGTACTTATTTTATTTTGAATGTGTGTATCATGGGAGGTTGCAACCCTCCGCCCCTATAAATTCATCACTAAAGCAATGACCCCGTCAACATGTTAAAAAGGAAAATTAGATTCTTCATCGATCGAGTGAAAGTTGTTTGCTACTTGTTTTTTGCATTTAATGAATATTTTTATGAATAGATACTATGATACTTATAAATTCAATAATCTGTTAACATATTAACTTTTTTAGCCCAGTTGAATTAAACTGGTTGGGCGAGCCACTTAATTGAATAATAACAGTTGAAATCGTTATATATTGCTTAAGTAGGCCCAACAACATTTTAGGAAAGAAAATCACCTCCCAAAAAGAAATTTTTCACCTCTCCAGTAAAAGATGGGCGATTTCAAGCAAAAAAAAAAATCGGAACTTCAGACAAAATTTTGGGAAAAAGTATGCACCATCAATTTAAAACAAAGTATATAGGTTAATAATACCCTCCCCTCTCAACACAACAGTACATATGCAAATATATATATATATATATATATATATATAAAAGCTAAAAAATAATTCTTTAAGTAATTAAATGAAAGGTCTACTATATTCCAGAATTTTTTTTTCTGAAAAAAATTGTATTGAAATTTTTTTTAAGTAGTACAAACTATTTTGCTTGTCTGAAAGTAGAAAGAAAAGCAGATATTAATTGTAAAAGAAATCTTAAGATTAATACATTAAAATTTTTTCGGAAAACCGTTATTTTTATTAAAACTTTCGGAAAAGGTGCTCCACAATTTTCGGAAATGTCGGAGAATTTCGGATCAGAATTACCCACGCAGTAATCATTATTTGCTACTGATGAAAACTTTTGGTAATTGTGTTAGGCATCATTAAAAAATAAATTTTATTAAAATAATCGATCAAATCTCAAAATACTTTTCAAAATGGGTCAGTTAAAACACTGATTTTCGTTACATGCAAGGCACTTCCTCGCCTTATGGCTCAAACGATCAAACGATGTTTTGTTTACATTCAGATTCAATCGCGGAATTTTTAATCCACTTCACTTCATTTCATCAAACAGCTCGTTGGGAGTAAAGAAAATACTGGAAGATTAATAGTTAATTGTTAAATTAAAAAAATATTAGGTCGAATTTCAAAAAAACGGCTTCGTCTTGCAAAGCATCAGGCTATAATAGAATTTTGTGCAAATTTTTGTAAGCGTACGTTGCGTAGATTTTGCTGTAGAGCGCGTAGCCACAACGTCAAAAGTTCATTTTATATATATAGATTGCTTTCAGCACTTTTATTTCTCTTGTACACATTCCTCTTTATGAATTGATAGACACAGCAATTTTTTTTTGGAATTGCGAAAATAAATTAAAATAATAAAGAAGAAGAAGAAGAAATTAATGCCTCTCTGAAAAGATGTAAATGTAGAAGGGAAGGAAAAAAACCTGCTTAGAAAATTCCGAACAATTTTAAAATAAACCGTATAAAACTTTTGTGCGAGCTTGGAAGTTTTTTTTGTTTCAAATATTTCATTTTTTTATGTATAATTGAAGAGCAACGCTCGGACATTTCAAAAAAAAAAGCAAAACTGCGACATAAAACGAGTTAATTTAGGTTTTCTCAACCTTTGTTTAATTATGGTAATTATTCGTGTGTTACTATAATTTTGACGATTAATGCTCTTTAAATTTTTATGTTTCTCAATTTCGAGATTTCTTTGCTTGTTTGTTTCTTGCTTTCCTTTGTGGTAAGTCGATTAAGAATATCTATTTTAGTGCTTCGAGTAATTAATTGTAAATCAGGTAAGTGAGGAAACGGGTTTCAAATTTTTAGAATCCATACACGAACAACGCTGACTGCTTCAGTGGGCAGAATTCAAATTATTCGAACGAAATACATTTTCTATCAACACTGCACAATTAAGGACAAAAGAAAAATTAATGATAAGAAATTTTCTTATTGTCTCAGAGTTTGAACATTGGGTTGTAGTTAGTAGAGTCATAAAATATTAATGATATATACCGATGCACGTTTTGCACATAAATGCTTTGATTAATTTAATAGCACATTAAAAAAACTCCCGCCAATGGACTCAAAAAGTTTCAGTACTGTTGGCTCCGCTTAAACAAATATCATTGGTTATTTTGCAAAGCTTACTTTCCCGTAAAAGAGAAAAAAAGTATGATAGAAAGCCAAATGTATTATAAACATAACGATTAAATAAACGAAATAAATAATCAAAGAATAAAAAGCTTGAAAGTAGGGTTTGTGAGATAGGAGAAATGTGTGTCTATCGGTCTGTCTGTTTGTCGGTCGGTCTATCTATATGTCCCCTTCAAAAACTTTTAAGGGAATGGTCGGATTCGGAAATACTTTTTGTGTTCGAAAGATCTCGGTGAGGACCCAAGAGCTCTCGGCTCACATATGCGGCATGAAGTTTTTGAATGAGCTTATTCTCTCAACTACGAATTCATCATAACGAACTTTGTTGAAGCAACTTCATGTTTATTTTTGTAATTATAAGTATAATATAAATTTTGAAACCCCCTTCCCCACAAATATCTCAATTTATTTAAAATATTCAAATCAATGCTCTAGCTTTAAGATTTAGGAATAGATTTTAATTGACTACCTGAAGAAATAAGAAGAATCGTCAGCATCAGCAGCCTACCACTCAAGTCAACGAAGGGAATTAATGCCATTCAAATCAATTCGACAAGTGGTGGGGCCTTAGATGCACTGTTCGAATATTTCAAAAATCAATAGCAAAATCCGGTGTTATGAATATGAACTGCCTAAGCCCACTTTTCTTTTCTCCTTTTTCAGGAGAAAAGAGGATAGTTGACCACTGTCAGACTGTGGGCAGGAAGAGAGCGTGGCCCCACAGCTTGTCTAGTTGAATTGAGTCAGATTGACTCCCACAGCAAAACCTGGTGCTCTACTCATGTGTACTGTCTGAATCTCAAAAATTCAGGAAAAAATAATCTTTCAGTCAGTTCCGTTAGAACCGTTGGATGAGACTTCGCGCTAATGGTGTTGCAGCGAGTATTTAGTACAAGTTTTTAAAAAAAAATCATTCCAGCCATATTATAGAAATTTAACTAAAAGGGACTCCATAAAATTTCATTTGCACTTAAAAGCAATAGACAAATTTTGAAACATTCAATGGTAACTGTGAGGTCAGACAATCAATTGAGGTGGACAACAATGGAGTCCTTCATGTATCTGCGCGCCTCAATCTACATATATTAATGAGTTTATAATGCTGTTAAAACAATATTCACCCGTCAAAGCAGGCAGAGTCACACTTCAGTGCGTAAATAGTTGTACAAAATGTACTCCCCGTGCAACTTCTCTGCATACGCTCGGTTGACCGGTACGCTGTGGAGCATCATTATCCTCATCACCTACCATTGTTCTCTGGAAAGGACGACTTCCTGCAAAAGGAGATATTTCGGAAGGCAACCAAAAAAAAAAATACGTGATCACTTAAGAAGAAAATAGCCCAACATTTCGCTGAGATGGGCAGGTTTTTTTTATTATTCTATTAAAGCATATCGCACGTTTCAATCGTCTTTTCCTAGCTTCAGAGATTGGGTGGGGTGATAAAAAAGTCGAACGCCGATCTAATTCGATGTCAAAATCATTACTGACTGCTTGGGTCCGTTGCTAGTTCTCCCATGCTGGACACGTGGACAATCTAGGAATCATTCACCGCGGGATCATTCAAGCGTTCCATTTGGCCATGTAGAGCTGGGACGCTCCTCCCTTCTTATTCTGGGTTATTTTCCGCCATTTCGTATCATTCCAAAATAGAATAACTGGTAAACAAATCTTAAGGAAAATGTCAGTTACTCAATGACCACTCTTCTAATTTCGGAATAGATAGGTTTCTTGCTGTTTTCGACCACCAATGGTCATATTGAAATAAAATGGGCACTAAATTTCCTCTTACCAGGAAAGTACTGAAGCATTCAAGCTTTGAAAACCGTTGTAAATACTATTATAATCTGCCGAGAAAGAAATAACACAATTTTCATCTCATTTTATGCATAGAACAAATTCATTCTTGCGTATGCAGTAGCTGATCTATCTCATTCTGCTTTATCAGTAACGGCTTATTGCAATCGATACAACTTATGTGCGGAATTATGTTTACATTGAATTACAGGATGTTCTCATTCCGGGTGAAATATTTTTAACTTGCTTATTTTTTTTGAATTACTGTAACAGAATAATTCTAACATTCGTTCCTGTTATTTCAATTTTATGTTCTACCTCTGATGCGGACGATAATTGTGTGGTGTTTGAGACTCATATTTTTAGATTTGGAAAACAAAAGTTGTAATTTTCCTTTTTTTTTAATGTCTTCACCCCAAAGTGCTTAAAATAAACAATACCTACTTTTCGTTTCCGTTTACAATCTCAATAATGTTTTTTTTTTTCGGTTATTATTTCCTTCCTTAATATCGCAGCTCTAAGTGAGTATCACTTTCAAATGGATGAAAGACAGAAACACCATCTAGGTTGTTTTTTTAACTACGAACTATTTAGTAGCTACAGAGTTACTGTCGCCTTAAGCCTAGTTGTTCAACGGCATAAAAGCTGCATCCATCTGAGGTACAAAATTGTCTGGGGAACGCGAATTATATCATTATTTACAACAGAGCCATTTTATACGCCAGTTTGTGAGACAGGTGTTTCTGCAATTAAATAAGTCACTAAAACCTTAAACGACCTGTGCAGGAAAAAAATGATGTACTCTCACTTTTCTCATTGCAAGTTATAAAGTCATTAATTCCTTTTTTAAAAACTTTTTTTCAAAAAATTAGTTAAATAGATATTTAGATTTTATCCATTTAATATCAATTTCGTTTCCTTACTTCTCTTTATATTTATTCTATCTTGATAGACTTTCCATTTAATCTCACAATATTATAAGTAACGGCTCCAATAAATGTGCATACCACAAGGTGCGATTAATTTCGGTCGAAATCTAAATTAAGTTTTATTATTAAATTCATGTGTATCGCCATTTAATTTATGAATAATTGCATTTGAGTCTATTATAATTAGAAGTAAAGCGTACAATGGAAAAAAGTATTCGCGTGTTTCAAAATTGCAACGAATACCTTCTTCAGCACTTGGAGGTGAGGCCGTGATAGCCTAGTGGTTAGAGCGTCCGACTCGTTCGCGCGTTCGATACCCGCTGAAGACCCACCATGTACATTTGGGGATACGTGCATGTAAAAACAGTGGACCACACTACCTTGCCCCGTGCGCAAGCAATCCTGAGGCCTCAGCTAACAGGTAGGGGTCTGGTGGAGAAAAGTTCTTGGAGGTGCATCAGTATGACCAGAGCAGTGAAGCAAGGTGGTGGTAAACAGATTTTGTGTGTCTACAATTTATCTGTCAGAACTTCTCGACAGCAACTTATGCAAAACAGAAGAAAAATCGGTAAAATGCAATACATCACAGGCTGAAACAAAGGGGAGGGGGAATCACAAAAATAAATGAAAAAATCGAGAGCAAGTGGAGAGAAAAAAAAAAAAAAAAAAAAATGCTGTTCATGTGCACTGAGTTTTTTGAGTCATGCATTTAAACGAATTTTTCAGTTCTGTTGGCATATAAGGCTTTTTTTTTCTATTTCAAGTTTGTTTCGTTTCGTTTTCTATCGATATTTTTTGTTTTTCTGATTTTCCTATTTTCTAAGCTTTTAATGTGCTATTTTTAAAATATTTTCATTGATTCTTTGTCTACTTTGTAACTTTTCAAACCGAGACTTTTAAACAGTTAGAATATGTTACTAGAATTCAGTTTTCCAATTTTTGTTGTAATTTCGTCTAAGGAAAAAAAAATTCTACGTTTTTTTTTTCGTTTTTTGTCAATCTATAATAATTTAATTAAGGGGAAATTCTTTTAAAAGCTATTTTATCTTATAAGGAATAATTTTTCCTTTTAAGTAAGCAATATTTTAAGATTTATTTTTAAATATAAAACTTCTAGGGTTTTTTTTTCAGCTGTCATTTGTTTTTTTGTTTTTAACGAAAACATTACTAATTCAGAAACTGGGAATCGTTACATCATGTAAAACAAATAAACAACTAAACAAACAGACGAAACATTGCTATAATTTTTATTTTAAAGAGAACGTAAATCGCCGCGATAAATGTCATGTGATATGTAAATAACAAATGGAATTCGAGTTCCATGTTGCGTGCATACCTAATATTTGTATCCATACTCATCGGCACCACCTGTTTAATGCCCCTCTCATCCTACATTCGATTTTAATGGCATCGGGAGGGGCAGAACATATGCTACATGCTCGGAACCCCCCTTCCCCCACCCTATCTGAATCGAAAACAGATCGATCATTATTACCGTCATGAGTACGAGGCTTATGAAAACAAAACAGAAGTCAATAATGTAACGCGGCTGTTACGCGGGAGCCCGATAAGCGACTATTAAGGCTGTTAATTAGCACGTTTTGGACCGCTGTTGCGCAAAATCACGGGGCGGAACCACGCGCTGGCCACGGTCCAGTGAATGTTTTAATTTCGTTTCAGGCGTAAGTGCTTGTAGTGTTATTTAATTTTTTATTACGATGTGAACAGTCAAAGAATCAGCCATCGCACGCCAAGCGCTGTGTGCCTTTTGCTGTTGACTTCCATTATTAATAGCATGGTCTTCCGAAATTGGGAAGCCATTATTCTGCACGGATGCTGTTACATCCTTTTAATAGACTCAATGCATTTATATCGTATCGTGTCGTGTCGTGAGTGGTTTATCGATTTCGCGGTTTTGTAACGACCGGCGCAGATTACTCGCAATACATTTGTGCGGATATAAAGTTCGGTTTTTTATACATAAAAAAGGCAAATATATTGTCATAAATAATGATTTTATCTAAAAAAATAACAAACTTTAATGAATTTTCGCAAAATATACTTCTAATTTCAATCTTTCGTACTGTAAAAAAAAAGTTTTCTATGATATTAGTGTTGTTTCGAAAGATCGAAACCAATCTCCACCTTCTGCTCTTCTTTAATTCTTAATACTTTCTGAAAAAATAATTATGCAATTTAATTTATATCTTAATGTTAATCGGATGTTCAGCCCCCCCCCCTTTTTTTTGGCATAAAAACTTTAAAATTCTGTCAGATACTTCAAGGATTTTGAATTATATAAGCAAATGATTTAATGTAACCAAATAACAAATTTAAATAAATTGTCGCGATATAGTTCCATTTTGAATTTATTCTTCTAAAAAAGAATGTTCTTCCACTAATCTCCACCTTCTGCCCTTCTTTAATTCTCAATAGTTTCTGAAAAAATAATCACACAATTTGATTTATATCTTAGTGTTCATCGGAAGTTCATCCCTCCCTTTTTTAGCATAAAAACTTTAGAATTCTGTCAGTTACTTCAAGGATTTTATATAATCAAATGATTTAATGTAAACAAATAACAAATTTAAATAAATTGTCGCGATATAGATCCATTATCAATCTATTCTTCTAAAAATGAATGTTCTTCCTGGTTTGAGTGATGTTTTGACCGATTTGAAATCAATCTTCACCTTCTGCTCTTTTTTAATTCTGAATACTTTCTGTAAAAATAATCATACAATTTTATTTGTATTATAAATGGCATCGGAAATTAAGCCTTTTTTAGCCTACTTTCCCGTAAAAGTAAAAAAAAAAAAATAATAAAGCATGAAAGAAGGCTTAATGTGTCGTGAAAATATCGTTAGAAATCAAGAAAAGTCAAAAATAAGTTAAGTAATTAAATAAAGAATGAAAAATAAAAAATTTGAAAGTAGGGTATTGAGATGGGGAAAAGTGTGTCGGTCGGTCTGTCGGTCTGTCTGTCGGTCTGTCTGTCTGTCTGTCTGTCTGTCGGTCTGTCCCCCCCTAATAACTTTTGAACGAATTGTCCGATTGGAAAAATTCTTTTTGCATTCGAAAGATCTCGGCGAGGACATCTCATTTCCATATTTTAGTTTTTGATATGAACAATTTTTTGTTCAATTTTGAACAGTTCAAAAATTTTCAACATTAGCGCCTATGGGTGAAAATGAAGCAAATGATGTAAACTCTGGGTACAAGATCCAAGTTCCCATGAACAAGCTCACTGAAAGAAGTTCTTGGCGTGAAATATTGATTTGAACAATTTTTGTTCATTTTTGAACAGTTCAAAAAAAAAATTAACATACCGCCTACGGCGAAATTTAGATCCTATATAATTCCTGATCTAACGGACCGATTTGCTTGGAACAAACTTTATCGGAAAGCTCTTATGACGTAGAACATGTACAAATAGAAAGTTCATCCAGAACTAACGAGCCTATTTTCCTATGAAATTTTTTGATCGGGATTTTCAAGAATATTTTTGAATTAATGAATGATTAAATGAATAAGCAAAAGAATGAAAGAATAAATGAGTGAATAAATATATGAATGACTTAATAAATGAATAATTGAATGAATATGTATTAACCGTTGATAAAGGTATATTTGAAGCAATTAAGAACTAAAGCTAAACGTGAAAGACAGAGAGAGAGATAGCTAGATTATAAATTTGAATTCGGTGTATACGGGAAAGTAGGCTCGTATAGTTCTAGACGGAACTTCTTGTTTAACATAAAATAAGGTACATTTGTAAAAGCACGTTTTGAAAACCGTGTCCAATTTTTGCTATGACTGTCACGGTATGTTTTTGCAAAACAATTCAAAATACTTATTTCACATACTGCAATTCTTTCAAAGTCGGATGTGTAAACACAGCAAAATTTATCCAGTTACCATAACATTTATAGCCATCATTGTGGCATCGTGGTAAGGAAGACGCGAGACTAGCACGCCCCAGGTCAGAGGATCGAGCTTGGCAGTGTCGGTGGATTTTCAAGCTGCAGAAAATCCTTTGCGCCCATGTCGCATGATTATGCGGCATGTAAAAGATACCTTGAGTCGCGATTTGGCTTGAATGCTCTCGGCTAAATTCAATTCCTAGCACAATTTCGCATTAACAGAGTCCGGGTGGTCGCCCTTTCAGGTGGAGAAGCTGAACGTCAAAATTCTCATGCGGCGATGGTACCACACTCATTGTGGTGCTTCTGAAAGAGATGTTACCCATCTCTGGGAAACGCACTAAGTCTGCAATTGGCAGATGTCAACAGCAGCCCATTAGAAAGAAGAAGAAAAAACTTTAATATTCAGTATCTAAAAAAAAAAAGTCTGACAGACATGTCAAAAGAAATGGAGTTCAGCATCTATTTTCATCGATGTCTCTATGAGATTTTTTGCATAGTTCAAAAATGTATCGTTAGTTTAAAAAAAAGTATCATTTCAATTTTGTTCCTATTGATCGACAATGATTTTTCACCACACTGTTAAATATTTCCGTAAGAAAATAGTAAAATAACCATTTATTTGATTGTTATTTTACCATATTTAATTACAACAGTTGAATAACCATTAAAAAGATGGTACTCAAACCGCTGATTGTGAAAGAAATCGTTTATTCTCTGTTTATCTTAAAGAAGGTTTAACTAACCGTAATCGGGCGTCCATCTTGGTTGTGGAATCTTACCGTCATACGTTGTTGGTAAAATATAAATAAAGATTTACCAGTTCAAATCTGCATGTGTATATAAAAAAAGGAAGAAAAATAAAGTGGCTTAAGCAGTGATTACTAAATAGAAGCACACACATACGTAAATCAAAAATTGGAGACATCGGATTCCCGAACTGTTTGCGAATGAGCGAACCCATAACTTGAGCTGCTGAAGCTTGTTTGTATTTTAATTTTTGCAGCAAATAAAATGATTTTCGTCAATATACAGTAAATTTAGACCAAAAATGGCTTTGGATCCAATCAAAAACTGAAATTTCACTTTTAATGCCGTTTATTTATCAATAAATCTTTCTTCTCCTGTTGAAAAGAAAGATTTATTGATAAATAAACGACCGCTTTGTGTGGTGGCGATGGCCGAATGGATAGAGCGCGAGATTGTTAGATCATACACTGCGGGTTCGATTCCGGCAAGCTCCGTTTACTGTTTCTACGCCTCGAAGATTCTACACCTCGAAATAGTTCAAAAACGGTAAAAGTTTTGTTTTTAAACCATTTTTAAATGGTTATAAAACCGTAAAGTTTTGTATTTACGGCTTTTTAACCAAGCTGATTGCAAATGGTTAGGTCCCGTAAAGATAGAAAAATTTTCCAAACCGTAAATTTAACGGTGAATTAGATGGACAGACTGCTGCCGGTCATTTAACCGTAATTTCACGATGAAATTTCTAACAGTGCAGCAAAAATACAACCTGTGATTTTTTCGACATCGAAATCAGAAGGAAACATACTTAAACAGTTAATACTACACCCCACACATCTTTCTTTTCGCACGCGTCATCATAGATGACTAATGCATTATTTATTAGTGGTATTACTGTTGTTGAACACTCTGCCCTGCTCTCAGGTTAAAGCTGATAAGGCCCACTGCAGTCATCCATGCTTCCTTCGCGTGTGGCAGTCATGATGAAGTTGCGTTCAGTAGTGGAATCAAGCAGTTTTCGCTTACAGACTCAATATGTAGTCCTAGAAAATAAAGCGGATGAATCAGAGATGAAAATACAGTAAACCCTCGCTGCAACAATATCCGATGGAACTATAATTCCTTCTACAACGATATTATTTACTGATCTCCATTCATTTTCATACAATCTAATGTGAATTGTTCTTTAATTTTACAATATTCTTAATACCGTAATTATCGGTAAATAGCCCGCACCATTGTATAGCCCGCAGGAAGAAAACTTCATTCTAAAATGAAAATTAAAGTTCGGTGTATAACCCGCATCGTTGTATAACCCGCCTTCAGAACAAAAACTATTACATAATCAAATCACTATGTTAGGTATACTGTTTGTAAGGAAACAAGTTTAAATTACAAACCTCTTTTAGCATTTAAAATAAAATTTTTAAAAAGTTTACATTTTAACATATTTTGTTAATACGTGACTTCATGGCTACCCTCGAAAACGCGGATGTATATCTCTTCTTGGACAGCGACCTTTGCTCTGGTCCTACCCTCCTATTGTGATTAAATTGGTGGGGAGGAAAAGGTTCCTATTATGACAGCTAGATTGCTTATCTCTGTCCTTCTCCCTGGTCTTCTGTCGTTTGTGCATTACATTTTATTTAAGAGCAATATAAGAAAGCACTTAGATTAGCTGTCAGTTTTAGGAACCGAGTACAAAACTCTCATAATAATACAATAGCATTTTTGAAGCGTCACACAACTTCGCTGATAAGGAAAGGTCTCCGATGAAGTTTTCCCGCGCCAGTCCACTTTTTCATGGGATACACACCTAGAAAACAATACACTCGCTACGATTTATTTCTCTGTATTTTGTTTCGCAGGAAAAGAGATTTCGATATTTTTGAACGGTAGTTGTCTTTTTAACCGACTTCACAAAGGAATTAAGTTATACTTTCGTACTGTATGTATGTCGTTTTTTAATAATATATTTTTTTTAAATGTCATGTATTGCCCGCAGATAGTAAAAACAGGAGTTTTTTTTTGTAGATAACCCGCGGGCTATACACAGATAATTACGGTATTTTTAAACCAGTGTAAAATTATAGTTTTCTTAACTATTAATAGTTTTAAAACTTTAATAAATCTTATCTCCACTGTATCATAAACACTTAAAACCAGCCATAATTTACTTTGAGGTAAAAGTATATCGGTCTCAACATAACGATATGTCTTTCTATATCGATATTTATATCGGATCTTCTAAATATTGTATCGGAGTTTTACAATAGTATCTTACTGGTCCTCATAGAAATCAGTGACAACTAAAATGCTAATAAATTTTAATTCAAATTCCCCTTTTTCAAAGTTTAATAACAAATTGTAGAAGATGTACGAATAAATAGAAATTTCGTTATAAAAAGGAGATAATTAAGGTTTGACATACAGCATTTGTGCTGACTAAGCCACTAGTGCTTCAGTAGGGGAACAGAAACTTCTGGTAAGTATAAAACCGTGCAGTAAAATTAAGAGAAGTTGTTTGGATGTTTATGGATTAATCACAAACAATTTAAGGGTCTACACTGTCTTATTTAATAGTGCCAATAGATATAAAGAATGAACCTTAAATGAATCAAACTTAAAAATGCAATGTTTTTTATTCTTCTTGTTTTTTTACATCTGAAATCTGAAGTTGTAGGGACGATAAATATGACGATAAAAAAATATCGACAAAGTTGAACAGTGGGTTCTTTTGTAATCTCGTCATATAGCATAATATCGCCAAATGGAAACTAGATTTGGAATGTCCTGTTTGGCACGAAATGTGATTCCTATGGCCAAAGTTTCGTCTTCTCTGGTTATAGCATCACTTTCGGTCGCATTTCATTGCATATTTTCAGTCTCCGTTATTTACATAGATTTATTCACTTTGTCCTGCACGAAACCGGTGTAAAATCCTCCTATGTAGAAGAAACAGTAAGTAATCTTCTTAATTGCCTACAAAAAACAAAAAGAAAGAAAACAATTTGGCAGGCACATAATGACATCAGTTGGATTTTGGAAAAACTCGTTTAATTTTCTACATGAAATCAAAATAGTTTTATTTCTGATCATCGTTAAAGCAAAAAAAAAAAAAAAAGAAGAAGAAGAGGAAGAGGAAGACATGAAGAAATAAGAAGAAAATAATAGGGGGGGGGGGAGAAAAAATTAGAAAATGAAAAGATAAGCATAATATAAACAATGACAATAAAAAAATGAAAATATGCTTTATAGTAATCAAATTCTGTCAAAAAAAGAGGGCGTTTTCTGCAAGACGAAACTTGAAACATTTAAATGTTTGGAGTTTCATAAGTTGAGTATGCCCATTTGCTCTTTAACCCCTTCCCTCTCGCTCCCGTGAAAATGACGGGCTGGAGTGTTTAAAATTTCAAAATAAAAACAAATTAAAAGTGAATATATATATTGTTCATACACATATTTTTATATAATTTTCAGGGGTAAAAAACTGGGTACTTTTATGGCCAGTTTCTTGAAAAGTACCCGACCGTTGAGGGTTTAATGTAAGTCTGTAAGTTTACTTTTCTGTGTTCATTTTTTAAAAAATTTCGTTATATATATGTGTATATGTGTGTGTGTGTGTATCTTTTTATATATATGTATATATATTTAGTATCTTTGCACTTTTTTTTTACATTTAGAGTGCAAAAAAATTTTTTTGACCAAAAAGTTTGGTATTTGGGTGATTCCATGTCAAATTAACAAGCCTCTTATCTTGACCATCACCAAGTGCAACACAATTTACCGAGTCAAATATATTAATGGAATAATACAAAAAAATTTTTAACGTAATTTTGACTTCTCCGTGTTTTGTGTGGGGCGTCTTAAAATAGTCGAAAAATGACAAAAAGCTAAGGTCGGGTACTTACAAATTTTTTCCCCTCTTCTCCTATTAGAACTAGAGTGATCTATTTGGTGTCATTTTAAGGCGCTTTTAATATAATTTTATATGATATATCATTTGGTAAGGTTTAATGAGATCAAATTTTCAAGGTCATTGAAACCATTATTTGACATCGAATATCTAAAAAAGTTTACTTTTCAAAAACCTGGATAATTTTTTTTTTTTGCCCTCTAATGTGGTGTACATGTTGTAAAAATTTCCAAATGGGATTGCAATGGGTTCATCGAGAAAACGAATTTTTGTTCTTTACCTTCTCATAACTGATTTGCAATCTTGATGCATTTTGAGCATATTTCCAGAAGTATTGTACATCAAAACGGAAAACTTATTGTTACACACTGTCGGATCAATTACTTTCTGGTGGTAGGCCAAGTACTTCGTACAAAGGTTTAGTGACATATGTAGCACATATGATAATCCCAACCCACATTGCTTCTCTGGAGATCGCAAAAATTGTCCCAATCACAAGAAGTCGAGGAGGGAATGGAATGTTTTTGAGCTTCACTACATTAAATATATCAGCTATAAAAAAATAAACTAAGTTTAAAGGAAGAATATGGCTTCAGAACAGCTACTTTATTTTTCTGAAACGATCTCCGAAGGACGAGAATATGTATAGAGATCAGAAAATTCAAGGTCAAATAATGATTTTAGTGACTTGAAAATGTAATCTTCGAAAACATGAGTGGACATATCATATGCTACCCTACTTCAAGAGCAACAGCTTAAAAATGACACTATGTAAAGCGCTTAAGCTCTAATAGGAGCAGAGAAAAAATTGTTGTGTAAGTAAAGAATTTTCCCTTTTTGAAGGAGCTCCAAGTAAGAAACGAAAAAATATATCCTGAGAATTTCATTAGAATTAATTGACATGGATCTAAAAAGTGTTTTTTTTTTATTTGACGTGGATATGAGGGGGAGAAACAGAAAAAAAACCATGGATTTCCCCGTTAGGGCTCAACTTAATTATTTTGGAACTATTCAAAAAATGACACCAAAAATGATCAAGTCGATATATAAATTAGAGGGGAAAAAGAATTTAGGCACTTCTTATGCCTTAAAAGTATTTTCTGATACAGTTTGTCTTAACATAATTTCTTCGCTTTAATTATTCCGGCCAATTGAAAACGTCAAACTTCATCTCTCCGTTTTTAGTCGTTCTGACGCCACTCGGTCTCTATACGCATAGCTCGCATACTGTTACAGGATATGGGAATGTGACGTCAGAGCGGCCTATGCCGTTGGTATCAAGCGTGACGTTTTCTTAAAAACTAAACCATTACGCAATAAAAAAAGTCGAATTGTATTCTTGGTTGAACGCATGAACTTGTAGCAAAGCAACTCCAGAAGCCATCTTATAACTGACGCGAACACAATTCTGCAAACTAGAAACGACAAACAACAATAGCTGCAAAAATTGTAATTCTTCGTTGCAGTAAAGTAAATAACTCTCCTTCTTCCGCCTAAATGTAAAACAACATTTGTTTTGAATGTGTACTGCCAAGAAAACGCCACGCTTGTGAAACGTTACCAACTACTGCATTGAGTTACTCGCTCAGACTGTTGCGCTGCATTTCTCGTGAAATCGGAGAGCCAGCAGTTAGGGCGCTAACGGTCCCGCTTAACATAAACGCAAGCGACAAAAGCGGGCCCTCATTCGATCAACAGCTTGCCGGGGCGCCCGATAATAGAGGGAGTAACCGGAGCAGCCCCGCGGGAGCAGCCACGTCACCATTAAGGAACATTCGATATCCCCATTTCATGCTTAAGGAGTGAGTGAATGGGAGCGTTTTCTTTTCCTTGCATATATTCCATGCGTCTTCGTCTGGCTGAGAAAGCGCAAGATGTCCTCAGTTGACTTTTGAATATATGTACGTACATTTATAAACCGTAATTATCTGTGTATAGCCCGCGGGTTATGTACAAAAGAACTCCTTTTTTTACTATCTGCGGACAATATAACGATGCGGGTAGTGCATGAAATTCAAAAAATATATTATTAAAAAGACAACAACCGTTCAAAAATATCGAAATATCTTTTCCTGCAAAACAAAATGCAGAGAAATAAGGTCGTAGCTTTCGAAACGACGGTCCAAAGCAGATTGGGTCTCGGGCGCTGCTGGCGAATGTATTGGTTTGTAGGGGTGCATCCCATGTTTTTTTCTGGGTGCGGATTATACAACGATGCGAGTTATACACCGAACTTGATTTTTTTAGGATATTTTTTTCTTTCTGCGGACTATACAACGATGCGGGCTATTTACCGATAATTACGGTATATATATATATATAAGACATGATTGAATGATATCGTTGAATCGGTGAGACATAACTAACGCTCAACTAGTACAATCCGGTAATACTAAAATCTATCGTTAGTTTGAGGAAATGTTGTGGATTTCTTTTTAATGTATTGTAATTAATATACTCTTATTAACACGGCATTTGCACATCCGTATATCTGTTTAGCTATTTGACACGACCAAAAAGCATAAAAACTAAAACGCATTTTGGAGACGTCATTTAAAATTTAACTGCATCGTCATTTTTTCCTCGCTCTGAAATAATATTTAAAATTACAGTCACCATGAAAAGGGGTCCCACCTTTCACTCAGAAGATTTCTTTCTTTTAGCTCGTTAACTTCCTCAAGTTTTACATGTATTATTACAACAGAATATTATACGTAAAGTTTTCGTTCCGAAGTGGAAGTGTTTTTAGACCGACATTTTGCTTGAAATGATTGATTAAAACAGAAGATGCAGCAATTCGGCATTACATGTAGTAAACAACAAGAGCTGTGTATCCTTGAGTATTAATCACTATACTGCTCAATAAAAATTATATAGAAAATGTCCTATCTGATAAAGGTTGTCCGACCCCAGTACGCCTGTTAGACCAGGAGTTTTGTTCCGCCATAAAGTGTAATATAGCGGGAATACTTTTTTTTTTTCTCTCTGCGCTGCCAAAGAAACAACTAATGCATAATTACTAGAATTTTTCAGGATGCTCATACATAAAAGTACCTTTATTTGCTCAATACCTTTATTTGCATAATCTATTGTCTTATGCTTTATTTGCAATCTTTCGTTAGCAAACGTTTTTTAACAAAGAATAAATAAACAGCTAAAATATCAAATAAACAAAATAGATAAATAATTAAAACACATAAATAAGTAAAATAGATAAATAAATAAAACAGATAAATAAATAAAATAGATAAATTAAAAACTAGATAAATACAAACAAGGTGATGAGGTGCCCCGGTGGCAATAAAAAAAGGCCAGACTTTAATTAAACTCTGCCTTCAAAAGTTTCTATGGGAGACTACTCTCAAACACAAGGGCGCACCGACGGGGGAGGGGGACCAACGTGACCGGTTCCCCCAGAAGGCTCCGGATATCCGGTATCCAATAGGGGTTTTTTTTAATATTCGGAACCCGATCCGATCACTGCACGAAAAATCCGGCATATAAAATTTTATTTTCGTGTATAGAATGTATTGGTATCAAACACCGTATATCCGGTACATATAAGTCACTCGAGGTTTATCCGGTATCCGAGAGTTCAATGTCCGGTTTATTCCTAATTTGGCCTTGGTGCCACCCCCCCCCCCCCCCCCCCCCCAGCAAAGCAAAATCCTACGTACGTTACTGCTCAAACATGTACTACTACATTTTAAAGCTATCAAATATTTTTTGAAAAATATTTATTGAGTTAACTATTCATTTTTGTCGCCTTTCCATTTTTAGCAATACTTTTACAAGAAACTGCGTTAATTTGAAAGCTGTTATTTATTTTTATCACTTTTAAATTTATTCATCATTTAATTAGAGTGGAGCAAAATCGGAAGACTAACTTCAAACAGAGCTAAATTCTCCAACTGAAATTTATAGATTTGACCTCCATTTGCGCATTTTTTACATGATCCCTAGGTCTAAGAAAAAGCGTTTTACCTGTAAGTTCTCTGGAAAGCGAGCTGTCTCGGCTCAGATTTCGGATGAAGCTTGACAGTAGGACTGTTCGCCAGATCATTGAGATGCGAAACTGTCACTCACCATTTATCCCATACTTATGTCGCCAATATCGTTCGTACAGCCCCCGTCTGCTGCATATTGATAGTTTATATAAGAACAGGAAAGAAAAACATTTCTTATTTATTTAGAGAAAGATATTTTCACTCGAAAATGTTCTTTTTTCACACGGTTGGTGTCGTGTCATGATAAACACAAAGTTAAAAGGGCGATTCCTTGACATGACTTCACTGAAGAACAAAAGTTTAATGCTTGCAAAGTGATGCCATAAAAAGATTTCTCTCCGAAAATCGGAAAATAATTTTTTTTGCAATTCTCAGAGCAACTGTACTATACTGAACATCACTGAATAGTTAATGCCTATTGTACAACATAAAACTTGAAAAATTATTTAAAACGTAAAATAAATGAGTAAAAACAAGGAAAAATTAATTATATTTCTCGCAAGGATATTTTTTAACGCAAAAAAGGAGCAAATTGAAAATTTCAAATACAGTAAATTTTTAACCTAAGTTTATAACATATGATCGGATTTGTTAATCTGTCTGTTTCCATCCTAAAACGCTTTGGGTACGGAGAAACGAATTTGGACACAGCTTTTCATTTTTATGATTTATTTTTTAACTTCAATAAACTTTTGCAGTTTTCAAAATAAATAAATAAGTAATAAATAAATAAGTAAATAAATAAAATAAAATAAAACAAAGATAAATAAATTAACATAAAACAATTGAATTAAATAAATAAATTTGCACGCTTCAGGAAGATACATCCTACCATTACTCCGCAGTAACAGGCGATTTTGTCAAACTTAATCAAAAACTGCCATTTGCGTAAAGTATATGTATTATGTAGACTTATTTAATTTAAAATTGTGTTTTAATAATTGAAATTTTTTTAAAGTTATCATGTAAAAGAAAGAAATAAAAAATTATTCTCTAAAAATACAATAATAATTTTTTAAAACTAACTTTCATAAATATATCAGAAAACTTTAAACATCTTGCTTAGTTTTTGCAGAATGAAAAGAAAAATGTGGAAGCAAAAAAATTCCGTCTTAACTAACTGCCAGTGTAATTAGACTACCAGAATAAGCTTGCGGATATAAAAATATTTCCTGCTTGAAAAAAAAAAAAGAAAAGAAAAGAAAATAACATAATTAAAAAAAAAAAAAAAAAAAACAGTTTTTTTTTACTTCATTCGCTTTTATGCTTTTTTAAATTATTATTAGTTTAATGCAATTTATTGTTGCAATAATAAATCTTTTATTCGTATTCTTAACTTGAATCATGTGATTGTTTCATGTGTCTTGCGTTCACGTGAGGTTGGTAGTTACTTTAAAATATAACATTTTTAATTTTATTTACAATCCGAATCAAACAGATTCTGTTTCGCTATTTTTACATTTTAGTTCTGCCTCTTGCGAGTAAGTACTTAGCTTAGAAAGCCTCCTAGCTAAGAACATGGGCTGTAGCATGGATAGGTTGTTTTCTCTTCATTAATACTGCGCTGGTAAGGAAACAACTTTTACAGATTTTTTTTCTTTTCTACGAAATAATAACTGTAAATATTTTTTGATTGTTAAAATGTTATTAATCTTTCCAAGCTCGAGCTCTGCTCACTATCATTGCGACGATGCGATAGGCTGTTCCTGTTTTTCGCTTCATTAAGGGCCTGCTGCTGGCAATTTTAAAGATTGTACTTTTGTTCCCATTCTTTTTGAGATTGCCTAGATCCAGGTTATAGCGTTAACTTCAGCTGATTCAACTTTAATTGTTGCACCACATTTGACCATTCTAGGAACTCGATAAGTGTCTGCAATTATATTTAAATACAGAAGCAGACACGCATGTAGAGACAATGAATTCCTCCACTGTTCATTCATGGTCGTTGTTTCATTCCCCAATGAATCCCTTCATTGTAACTTCTGTTGAGCGTCTAAAAGGTTTTTTTCTTGAATACTGGAAAAGAAACTTTTCTTTGCCCTGACGCACATGTCTTCAGTATTTTCGTTATGTCCAACGTCATGTTCCTGCTTAATGCTTACCACACGCAAGTAACCATGTTACTTGATTTTCCATTTGACATAAAGAAAGCAAAGAATATTATTTATTTACGTATTGAATAAAGTAAATAAATAAATAAATAGAGATTTATTAATAACAAACTATTAATAACACAAAAAATAACAAGAGTTTTCTGATTTTAAAAGACATAGAAAAAAATAGAATTAATGAATTTCCTTTAGACCACTCAGATATTTAAATATTATTTTTATTTATGTTTTTTTATCAATTATTGTTACTATTATTATTGTTATCGTTATTTATATTATATTTGTAATTTAATTTATTTAAATTTTTATTTCCTTTATTTATTTTTAGCTATTCCTATTTTTTTTGAAAAACAGCCAATAATTTGCAAATTTGACAGATGCAAAATTTGTTTATAACATAGAATAAATAAACACACTGTGACAAACGCATTACTAAATTATGGCATAAAAATTGTTATGCATAACTTCAATTTTCATTTTCTAAATGTATTCTCACATGATAAATGAGCCTCTGTGGCTCATCCTATATTCCTGTGTCAAAAGGTCCGCTTACGACGACTCACTATGCGGTACATTAAGTGATTCTTATGTGCCGCCATATCCATAACGAAAGCATTCATTATGCATGTGGTAGATAAAAAAAATCCGGAAATGGATTCAGTTTGGCAGAGAATTATCATTCCATTATCAAGCCATAAAGGTGTTTCCTACCCACTAAATGCAGTAACATGATTCCCGCCCTAACCCAATTAATATCGCACTATCTTTATCTTTTTCGCGCACCTTGGACCCAGGGTAAGCTCAGATGTGAGTAACTCGAGACGGGCTAATGTCTCGAAAGTGGTCGGTGTCTCCTCACCGCCAGCTGCAGTTTGGTTCTGGTTTCGATAATCTTTTCCGCTGAAAAGAATTTGCCACCCAAGTGACGAAACCGAAGTCCGTCAACACAATTTATGTTACAGAAAAGAATTCCTACGGATGAGGTCGGACGCATTTGAGCTGAATTTATTGTCATCCATTAGTGACTCAATGAAGAAAATGTGTGTTTTTTTTTAAATATCAAATTGTAATAGTGACCAGGGATCTAGAGCGGAGTGTAGAGTGGTGAAGCTACACGATTTCGTTCGAAACTGCAACGCAACAGAGGACCGAAAAGAAAAGTTTTGTTTAACAGCTCCGATTTTCCTTTTTCTTTCTTTGAATTACAATTATACATTTAAAAATAAATAAAAGAGGGTTTCCCTCCGACCCCTTTTGTGCGCCTTTTCCCCCCGCATACAGTGCATATATAAAACATTATATATTTATTGATAGATAAATAATCCATAAGAATCTATTTTAATTTTTTATCACACGTTTTCATTTATTTCTAATGGGAAGTTGTTGGCTTCTGCCTATTGCAGACTTAGTGCGCTCCCGAGAGATTGCTACCATCTCTTTCAGCGGTACCACAATGAGTGTGGTACCATCGTCGCATGAGAATTTTTTGACGTCGTCCAGTTTCTCCACCTGAAAGGGCGAGCACCCAGGCTCTGTTGATGCGAAATTGCGCTAGGAATTTAATTTAGCCGAGAGCAACCAAGCCATATGTCTACTCGAGGGATCTTTAACATAATCCTACGATACGGGGGCTGACGATTTTCTGCATCTTGAAAATCCACCGACATTCGCTGCGCCTTACGATCGCACGCGCCTTACCACGACGCCACCATGCTGGCTTATCACACGTGTTGTATCTATTAAAAGTCCGCATATTTAAAGCATATGTATTAAAAATTAAACTAAAAAAGGGATAAATGTTACGATTCCTATTAAAACTATTCGCCTTCCCCGTACTTTAGGCTAAAAGCTTCAAATTTCAAATCCTTGAAATTCAATTACATCGAATTGGTCAATCTCCTACTTTGCTGTTTTTTTAAAATTTGTTAACTGATTGATTAAAATGTGCCCAAAGATGTCGTCATTGCTCCCTGTGGGCCTCCCTCTTTACAAGCTGGAAAACTACCTGTTCATCGTGTTAACCTCTTGGTGGCGGCATGTAAGACAAAACTCTACACCCGATCTGAAACCCCATTCCGGGCATTCCGGGCAAGGTCTAGGTTGCACCAATCTTGTCGTGACCTCGTTACTCTGGTTACCGTAATTGAAACCCCTCCTTGCATTCATTGATTCATTTTTTTTTTTTGCCATTTTGTTTTTACTTTATCACTAATTACAATGCTTATCTCATTCCTGAATTTTATAATTGTTCTAAAACGCAGGCGGAAATATAATCTGATGGAAGTTTGGTTGACAGGCCTTGTAATTTATTACCAGACGCGATTTAAGCCAAAGGTTAGAACAAGTTTCAAGCTCAATACTAGCTTATATAAACATGCATTTTTTGTTATTTATTTATGCAGATTAAGAAATAGAAAAAAAAAAAAGAACGTTTCTATATTGAAATCTCACTGCTCCGCTTTATATGAGAATTCGACGGTATCTTCTGAAAAGAAAAATAAAAACAAAATAACTTACATGCTAAATTGTCATCAATGTATAAAAGGAATTTTTATATGCGAAAGAAAGCAAACAATATAAAAACACACTTCATTATACATAAATTTCTGAAAAATAAATTACCTTTCTTGCTGCAAAATTTTATTTTTTGTTCTACAAAATTGAGTTTTAGTATGTAAGTAAAATCATTCGAAATTACATATAAGAGTGAAGAATAATATCAGAGCATAAAGCCGCAGCCAAGGCCAAGAAAATGTATCCATTTTCAATCAAAACGTAATGCTTCTTACTAATGATAACTTCAAAATCAAATCACGGACGAAATTTATAAACTGAAAGCAAAGGCCTGCACATTTTAGCGATTCTATTTAAGTTTTTGTTTACATTGATGTTTAAGCATTTTTTATAAAAGTCAGAATAAGTTTCACTCTCCATACTCGCGTATAAGTTTTTTTTCTTTTTTCACGTTGTGCAATGGTTTTGTAACTTTTTGTGCATTCAAAGGCTTTGTAATATTTAATTGTGTAAATAGTTTGTGTTTTTAATAATTAACAGTGATTTCATAATTTATGTGTAGGAAACTACTTACCTAAAAGGTATATATATATTGACCACCTTTGTAAGTTGACCACTTTTGTCGGGAACGGAATTAGTACTTTACACTCTACCTCACCCTCAATAAGTTGACCACCTGTCTATGTTGACCACTAAAATGCTGCACCTCAAGTGGTCAACTTCCACAGGTTTCACTGTATATATATATATATATATATATATATATATATACCTTCTAACGAAAAAGGAACTTATAAACATACCAAAGCAATATACTTGGTTTAATTTCTTGGATACATAATGGAACATTTTTTATACTGTAAAAAATATAGGAAGTCTGCCAAATGTGTATCTAAATACGCTTAATATACCTTCAGCAACATAAGTAAAATTTGGTGACCTTGTTTATTTTTCAATAACTTTTAATAGATGGCTGTTTTTACAAAAAAAAAAAAACTTGAGGCACAGTTAACAAGTAAAAATCGTCATTGATAAATGGCTCATGTTTTCGGAATTGTACAAGAACTCTGAAGTTTTTGCGCATTAAATACTCGGACAAAGATTGAAAATTTCTGAGATATTGCTACATAAAATGTACTTAATTATGTTCACAGTCGTAAGAGAAGGGCAAATTAAGAAAATATGAAAGATTTCATTGTTGATGTCAGTTTTCACAGTACAATATAAGTACAATTCTTCAACAAAAAAAAAGGAAAAGAAGAGAAATGTATTCTTTAAAAGTGAAATAGAAATAAAATTGTGATAATAAATTGCAAACAATAACTCCAATGCAAACTACAAGTCACTCTAAAAAACAAACTCATGCTTGCACATACAAATATCAATTATATTCGTGGACAGGTATATTTTTCCAACATGAACCCCGTTATTTAAACGTGATTTTGGCACTTTGGATTTTGTTGATTAAAATAATTTAAGGATAAGAATCGAATATGATTCATTCTTACGGTAAAATAAACCCACATGGATAGAGACAGAAAGACAATCAAGTAAGAAGATTTCTTTGCTTCCTCAAAATAACTCCTTAATCTACTTCAGTGGCTTTAAAATTCTTTTTGTATAAAGCCTAATTTCAGTCTATTGTTCTGAAATTCGTTTATGTATGTAATTTATGTACTTGTGGTCCACATGCCGTTTCTCAATAATAATTGGAATCGTATCAACCATCCATTAAGTCCATCAGAAGCAAATTCCTAAAAGCACAAAGACTTAATCTTCCATCACTTCCCAAATTTTGCTCTAACTTCCGCGTTTGCCAGAAAATTCACCTTCCATAATTACGAGGATCCACTCTAACATCATATCTATCGGCCATCACTTCGCCTATCAACCTCACCCATTCTTCGATTGTTTCAGAGGGAAAAGAAATTACAGAAGTGCGCTGCTGCTGGAATCCTTTGTCCAAAACCGAAATAACTTGCCCCACGCCCTGGATCTTTATCAGGTGGTGGCGTGTGCCACAATAACATCCTCCTTTTTTCTTCTCCTGCTCCCCCCTCTTCTAAATCTTCTGTGTTCTCTTTATGCCCTATGATGAGTCTTGAACCCAGCATGAGTTCAGACCGTAAGAAGGAAACTGTAGCAAAAGGGTTAAAGAACAGAATAAAAGGGCCGGAGCGTGGGCACATTTTGTGTCTTCTTCCAAGTTCAGGAGTTTCGTGAAGCGTGGGTGGAATGGCAACAAACGAACAACAGTAGTAACTTGTTTATGGGCGCCGCTGAATACAAAGATGGTTATTGGTTACAAGTTCGAAAGCAATAACTATTGTTCTTGATCCCGCTTTTCGTGTTCAATGTTCCTCCTAGCTGAACTGAGAATACACGTCATAACGAGCCGACATGTTTGGTCACAGTTTATATTGTAAGAGTGTTGCTCTTGAAAATGACCTTTTAGTAGTATTAAGAACGGAAAGTTATAATACTTTTAAAACATTTTCTCTTAACTATTGAAAATTTAACCACGAAAGGGAACCACTTACCAAGAGGCAACCAACAAAAACTAGAGTTTTATTGCTGATTAGAACATACAAAAAGAAAAGAAAAAATCCACTCGATTCAAAAATTACTTTGGCTTATATTTTTATAAAGTTGAATGAAATAAGGAGAAGAAATTGTGAAAATTGTTTCAGAGCATTAAGATCTATTACGTAAACAAAATCCTAGAAAAATGTTTTCAAATAAATATAATTTATCTATAGTTTTAAGTTAAAATGAGTTTTTTTTTTTTTTTATTTATTTATTTTTTTTAGGCAAGTTTGCCAGACTCTTGCTTGCTTTAGGAAGTTACTTACAATCGTTCCATAACTACACTGTCACTGTTAAATTTTGCAGTTTTTTACTTTTTTTTCACTGAATAGTTTTTGATAATTTTCAAAACGATGTGATAGTGCTATGTTATTGTTTGGAAAGTTGTAAAAATTGCTTTACTTATTTGATAAAAAATTTGATTATATTAATAAATGTCAATTCGTATAGCTTTTTAATAGAAGCGAATGAAAATACACGATGCGAAATCACTTGTTGAAATGTATTTCTTCATCGTGAAAAAATATAACACTGTATTGAGTTACTGAAAAAAAAGAAACTCTTGTGGTTGGGGGAAAACCAAGAAAAACTTTGCACCATAGTGACGTGAAACGATAGTAGTTTAACCCCTTAACTGGTCAATTTTTTTTTTACCACAAGTGTTCCTAAAAAAGAATTGAAGTCCTAACTTGGTATAGAAGGAAAATGAAAGTTTGTTTTTTAAATTTCATAATTAATGAATTTATGCATTTTTCTATTTTATAACTTTGGAACACAAATGCCCCTGAATGGCTCTCTTTCAATCAATTAATAATACGGGTAAATTAAAACAAGAAAGGCGGAAATATTAATGCCCGTACGCTGTTCGGGCAAACCAGTTAAGGCCATTTTGAGGTAGCCCGTAAGCCGTACGGGCAAACCAGTTAAGGGGTTAAAGAGAATTATCAATTAAAAATGCTAAATTTGCAGTATAAAGTCAAACCGAAAATTCCTTCTCTAAATTTACATGTATGATGTTGCCTATTTCTTACCTAAAAGTACTATAAATAGCGTTTTCTGCGCATTATACTTATTAATGAATAAGTTTACATATTTTACTGATACTTAAGTTTTACGTGAAAAAGAAAACAAATCGTGACAGAATATAAACTCAAATGTTACAGCTTCCGATTAGTAAAATTGGTTAATATTATATTTTGAGGAAAAAAATTGATTTCGACTAACTGGGGGAAAAATTTCCAATTTATTTGTGAAGAAATTATTCTTATACATAAAAAAATAAGTACCGTGTAGAACAATACGAGCCTACTTTCCTCGTATACACGAATACCAAATTGATAATATAGTTGTATTTCTCTTTCTTTCTCATTTAGCTTTACTCCTTTATTCTCAAAACATACATTTTTCAACGGATAATACATATTCATTCACTCACTCATTTATTTATTCTTTTATTAACTCTCTCTTTCGTTCATTCATAGGAAATATCCTTAAAAATCCAGATAACAAAATGTCACGGGAAAATAGGCTCGTTTAGTGCTGGATGAACTTCGTATCTGTACCTGTTCTACATTATAAAATCCTTCCGATGAAGTTTGTTCCAAGCAAATCCGTCTGTTATATCAGGATTTATATAGAATTGAAGTTTCCTCGTAGGCGCTAGTGTTATTTTTTTTTTTAACTGTTCAAAATTGAGCAAAAATTGTTCAAATCAAAATATGTTTTCCTTTGCGAGCTTCTTTCAATGAGCTTGTTCTAAGGAACTTGTATCTTATGTCCAGATTTTACATAATTTACTTCGTTTTTGGTTTTCTCAATAAAAGCATCAACTTTTTTCAGATTGTTTATTTATTCTTCGTTAAAGAAAATGACACCCCCTAGATAAGTAAACAACGTTTTCAGAAATATACAAGTTTTTTGACAACTGTTTCAGGTATCGACAGTATATTATTACTTGGGGACCGTTCATAAATGATGTCACGCTTATTTCCTGCATATTTGACCCCCTCCCCCCTTTGTCACAAAGTGTGACACTTCAACGGACCCCCCTCCCCCCTTTGTCACATGTCACGCTATGTTACATAAGCAGGGATGAGGCACAGTTAACAAGTAAAAATCGTCATTGATAAATGGCTCATGTTTTCGGAATTGTACAAGAACTCGGAAGTTTTTGCGCATTAAATACTCGGACAAAGATTGAAAATTTTTGAGATATTGCTACATAAAATGTACTTAATTATGTTCACAGTCGTAAGAGAAGGGCAAATTAAGAAAATATGAAAGATTTCATTGTTGATGTCAGTTTGTTACCCCTCCCCTTGTCACACTTTGTCACAATTTCACGAACCCCCAGTCCCCTCGAAGCGTGACATCATTTATGAATGATCATTTGCATATTATTTCATATTATTGCAAAAGTGTAGGCTCAAATTTAAATAAAAATATATATCCCATTAATGGCGAAAAAGGCTAGTTTCCTCTATTTTATTCAATCTCCAGTGACAAAATCAGATGGGGGGGGGGGGGAGAATTGACGTTAGTGGTCAACTTCCCTCCCCCAGAACTTTTGACCTCGAGCCACACCAGCCTGAGTACATTTATATGAGGGAACCCCAACCCTCCTAATGGTATTCTTCTAGCACAGGGATTTCAAGGAGGGCCAGTTTCGCACAGTAAAAAGTAGTTAGGCTAGGCTGGCGCCCATTAAACCTGCATCGGCGCGATAACGCCAACCGTAAACGATCGTCGGCCACCAGCTCCGAGCGAAAGCAATCCTAAGGCTTCTGCTAACAGGTGGAGATAAGTTCATTTGTATGAAGCCGATAAAGAATGATATGACTCTCCCACCCCCTCCCAAAAAAGAAATGATTGCCCCTCTACCACTGTCTATCTGTATTTCCCCAGTAAGTTGTAATAGAGTTTGAACTGAACAAAAAATATTTTTGTCATTATTTTAAACTTAATAATGCCGTAGTTCTATTTTGAATGCTTAGACGCGTTATACTTGCGTAATAAATTCTTCACGGTAAAAAAAGAAATTAGCTCAGCTCCTCTCTCATGCGTGGCAAAAAATGTCGATCGCGGGAGCTTGACATTTCACCATTTCTCTATTGCTATCAAAGCTGAGTTCAGAGGTGATGGAGGCCACGCGCCTCACCGGTCAGCGGCGTCGTGCGACGGGTGTTGTGTGGATTACAACCACCGAAGTGGGGGCGGGCAGAAGAACGGAAGTAGTGACCGATGGGTAATGAGGTGTGCACGAGGTAACACAGACTGGAATAAGGGAATGGATTGTTTAGGTTAGGCCCCGTGACTTCCTGGGCTTAATTTATTGCTGCTGAAATGCGCAATTGCTCTTTGTAGATGTTTACTTAGGGCTTGATTTCATTTGGCGATTTTCACATGAAAGCAATGTTCAAGTAATGGACTTTCCCGAAAAAATCTTAGTATGAAATAAAGATTCTAGCTCAGATCGCTAATGTTTGAAGCATGTCGTCAGCGTTTGAGAAATAATCAATAGATCCATTAAAACGAAAAAGAAAAGAAAAAGAATAAAGGAGGAGAAAAAGAAAGGAAAAAAGAGAAGGGAAAAAGAGACTGCTACAGTCGGTATGAATTGACAAGTGGTTGTTTCATCATGTAAACCACCAAATCTACTGAAGGTGTTAGCGGGTCTGATTATTCATTTATCTTTTAATCATAACAATTATTATTATTATTATTATTATTATTATTATATTTTATTTATTTTTTTATTTATTTGCTAATTTTCATAAGTAAGTCGGAAGTTTACATTGTCAATCTCTCTAAACAAATGGAGTTTTGAATTTAATGATTTTTCTATAAAATAATGTGCATTAATTCAACAAATGCTCCCTAGCCACATTTTCTCCTTTTCTCCCATGATTAGAAACTTAACTATCACCTTTTGCTAACCTTGGTTTAAGTTAGTAGAACCTGTCTAGGTTTAAAATAAGGTCAACTCAAAAACGTTCCTATCTGGAAATGGCCGTTTGTTCTGAATTCTTATTAAACATTTCTTTCCTTGTAGAGCTCTAAATAATGCAGTTTTAGTGATTTATTTTCTAATTATGAACTCTCACACATTTAATCGCACAATATATGTAAGCGACAGCTTGACCAACCTTGTTCACATCATGCGTTAATGAATATTCTAAGTTCTATTGATCCTCAACATAGGTTTAAATTTTAAAAAAATAATAATTGACTTAAAAAAAGAGTAGAAATGGAGTGCAAAAAATGTTGCATTTTATGCCTTTGGATTGCTTTCTTTTATTTCTTTATTTATTTATTCTTTTATAAACTTTTTTCGCCACCATTATTTCTTTCAGAATTTCAGAAAATGATCAAACGACAAAACCATTAAAAAGTAAATTATACGCATCCCTTCCCCTCTCCTTTAGAATGTAAGCAGGTTAGTTAAACAAAGAAAGCCTTTTTTTCAAGTTACGAATCTTTAATGCTGAGAAATTTTGAATTAAAGAAACGTGTACATAGCAATCATACGAATTTGAGTTTTTTTTAAAAACTGCGCCTAATCGGTTTTAAGTCTACTCGTGTACAAAACAACCCCATACTTTATTAAACAAAAAATCTTAGAAAACACTTGATTTTCTTGTATAAAGTCAAATTATTCGTATGAAGATTTATTTTTTTCCCTTCAAATTATCATGAATTGTTGTTGATTAGCTTGGAATTCAAAGATATGTATGTTGTACAGTGCTATGGAGAGGCAAATTCAGATTCTCAATAAGCTGAATTTTCTGAATATTAAGATTCTAAATAATATTCTAAAGTTTTGACAAGTTTCAGATAAAAATTTCAATTTTCAGATGAAAGCAATAAAATTTTTTGAATTCATCAACTCCAGAGATAATTTTTGTTGTGTTTGAAGATTTTAAGCGTCAGTAATTGGACAAAGCTCTTTTTTTCCACTAACACGCGCTATCGCGTGCATAAGTTGACCCCCGACATAACCTTCTTAACTTGAAAAATTTTGTCAAGAATACATGGACCCGGACCCATACTCGAGTACCTAGAAAAAAAGGCCACCAGCTCCACATCAAATTACAACACTTTAATATTTTATAGAGACTCCCCTAATGTCTCCCAAACGCTTTCCAGTCATTAAAGAACTTTGATAAAATGACAGCAGATATAAAAGCAACCTGAAAACTGAACTACACTTTCGCTCCATTTCAAAACAATTTCGTCCTATTCGTGACTTTAAAGACTTTTTTTTTTTTTCAAACTACTTTCAAGTTTTCATACAAAATGAGCCTTTGACTTTATTTAATGCTTGGATGAAGCAAATCAGTGTTTCTATAGAGTAGACAAAGTTATCGCACTTAGTCTAGCAGTATCCATTGTTCCAAACAGAAAGTTCTGTCGGAGTATTTGAGTTTTTATAATCATCTGACGCCAAGAGTGATGCGGTAAGGAACATTTAGCAAACTTGACTGACACAAGCACATGGAAAGCAAAAGGATTTTTCAATTACCACGACATATAGCATCTTAGGTGAACTACCATTGCCATCGGAAGTCTGTAATCTTCGGCACGAAATTAAGCTGTCATATTGATGGGCGCTTGTTTTAAGTGGCCACTAATTGTCCGGTAATGTCTAGAGAAAAAAGACTACTATTTTTGTGGTAGTTGTGAGAGGAAGTGAGCAATTTCAAGAAAAAAAAATGAAAGCAAGAAAAGTCACTTTTTTTGCTCAAAATAGAATGAATTGTTTATTTAGTAAAAGTGTACACCTTCACCTTGTAAAAGATATTTCAATGGGGCATGAATTCATATATATGTTAAATCATACCTCCCCCCCCCCTTTTTTTTTTTTGCAATTTTTACGAAAATTGGTCTTTTTTTATGATTTTACACTCGTAATTCCTTTTTTTTTTTTCGATTTTTTATTTTTCTTTTCTAATCAATGTTAGATTTGGGATCATTCATAAATGATGTCATGCTTCGAGGGGGGAGGGGGTAACCAGACGTGTGACATCATGCATTATACAACGTAGCGGGACATGTGACAAAGGGGTGGAAGGGGGTCCGCTGAAGTGTGACAGATTGTGGCAAAGGGGGGCGGAGGTGTCAAATATATGGGGAAAAGCGTGACATCATTTATGAACAGCCACTTTTCGGATTTTTTTTATAAAAATGTACCTATTATCCCCAAAGTTCGGCCTTTTTTCGCCAGTTGTAGGAGTGTGCAGTAAGAGTGAATCTTTAATGTAAAGAAAAGGTAAAAATATTAACAATAGATTCAGGAAAAACACTGAAATGCACTTGGAATTTTAATGGTCTTGGAAAAAATAATTTTAATGATAGACGATTTTACAATAACTTTTTGCCTCAAGCAAAAAAAGAAGAAAAAAAACCAACTGCAACTATGTTAATATAATTCTTACGTAAACTTTCCAAACGTTGCGTATGTTTTGCAACATATTTTTGTAACTAAATTATTTATTCATTAATAATAATGACTTTAACAGTAGGATTATTTGTACTCATTATAATGACTACAATGTTTGTAAAATAAGTAGTTTTTATTATTATTTTTTTTTAATTTAAAGTTCCAAACCCCCTTTTCAATTTAAAAGACGTGAGCCTCTAGTTGAAAAACATCCGTTTGAATTTGGTGTCTTTCCACCATCATTTTTCATCTTCAACCTTACATTGCTGTGTAAAATTTTTTTATGATGTATGTTTGCTTTTCCTTAAATTTTACTCCATATGTTGCAAAATACCATTTTGCATATATATGTATCCGTAAATATTATAGGCGTAAGAAAATTGAAAGTAGTACCAACAATGAAAAAAATGAAATTTTATGCAGTGATTAAAAAAATAAATAAATAAATAACAAATAAGAAATTGCTATCAATAGGGATTTCAAAATGGTTAATTGTGGTGCTTTCCTGCGGAACAACCAAGTTTTTCTAGTTTATAATAGTCGTTGCGTATATACATATTAACACACTAGAATTGCAAATCACGTATTCTGGAGGGATGGATGGTTACCCTCCGACCCTCTTAGTTGTGCCCTTGGTACTTTTCTTCAGTTACTAGTGTATAAGAGCACAAAAAAAAAAGTTTATTCACTAAAAAAAAAAAGAAAGAAAAAGAAAAGAAAATATGGCAAAATGAATGCACACTCGACAAATTCATGAACTTTCCCTCTGAATTTTTACAAAGAGTCTTACAATTGCAATATAATTAAATAGGAAACCAATATTGCTTTTATAAATGTTCTAACTGTGGTCTCTCGTTGCCTGCATTAATTTGCCATGCATTTTGAGCAAGATGTAGTTTCATTATTAAATAATAAATTTTGAGATAGTAGATAAGTATTATGGTAGATAAATACAATAATCATCCGACAGAGAGAGGAACGTTGCTCAGCTCGATTAGAATGTTTGTTCCAGGTAGAATACAAATAGTGCTCGTGTGGACGGGGGCGGAGGACTCTCTTTCCTCCACCACGCCTCGGTTGGATTCCACAATGTAAGTTCCAGAAGGGTCAAGAATCGTTTCCGCTGACCGTCGTCTTCGAAAATCGCCCTCTTTTGGAACCACGCTCCAGTGGTCAGGGGTTCATCACAATTTAGAAAATCCCCCGCAAGAGTCCCATTGTTTTTTCCCTGAAGACTATTCCTAGTTGCCCTTTCGGAAGAGCTGTTTGAAGAGTTCGTGTTCTTTTATCGAACATCTCGGAGGCGGTTTCCGTTCCCTCCCCCACTCATCCCCAGAAAAGACTGTCTGTCGTATTTAGAAACCATTGTGTTCCATGAGCAGTGAAGCCGTTTGAAAACATTTTCCTCGTAATTATTCGTTTAAGTGGTTGAAGAAGAACTCACTTAGAATCCAAAACCATTAAAGAACAGTTCCCCATTTTCAAGTTCTTTTTAGAGCCGGGCGGAAGTTCGATGTTTGGGTAATTAATGTAGTTTATTGTACTCGGACATCTACATAAGAATGTTTTCTATGAACAATTACTTTATACAAATGCACGTTTAACTTTTCTCTGAAATGCATCAATGCATTAGGAAAGTCATCACATAATTCTTATTCTTACATTACAAACTTTGTCTTAATATTTATATGAGAGTGCAATGTACAGTAAAATTTCGTTTGAGTGAACTAGGAATACAAGGAATATTTAGTTATAATGAACTCGATGAATTCTCTGAAGTCTTGGCTTTTTGACACCTAGACTTAAACGTTTCGTTATGTTGTTCAAGACCCTTTTTTCGGAAAGTTTCATTTATTTTCTTTATTTCACTATTATATTATTGTTATTGTTGTTATTTTATTGTAGTAGTGGTAGTATTATTATTGTAAAAATTTAATTTCCCATAAATAAAAGTATTGAATGTTTGGTTTATGTTTCAAAGATTTTATTACTGCATGCGCTTTAACGTATAGATACCGCAAATATGTTTTCTTCTTGCGCCCACGAGCAGTACGGGAAAGCAACCTTTCCATCTTTTTAAGACTTCGAAAACTTTTTTTTTCCTTTCACTATAATGTCCAGTTGGTTTTACACATTCAACTTTAATACAATCTTAGCAAAAAAAAAAATATACCATTACATTTTTCTACCTTCAGGATTAGCATTGCTGATAGAAAGGGGGGGGGGGAGATTTTAATGTAGTGCAACTATTCAAAGGACATAGCTTAAATCTTTTGTTAAATGAAGTAAAAACTTGGAAATTTGATTACTGTAATTTAGTCATTTAAGTGCTTCTGGACTTTCTTTTATTTTTTAGGTCAACGTTTTTCCTTGGGGGACAAAAACGACGGTAGAATAAGACCATCAATTATATTAGAACTCTCACTTAAGATGCGTTTACTAAAGTTGCATTATAATTAATACATATATCAGATGAAGTTAAATAAGAATAAATATATGAAAGTTAATTGGATCAAAAAGGGTATTGTTAAAAAAATGCAAAATGAATATTTAGAAAGACTTTCAAAGGTCAAATGTTAGTGTTTTAAGTTGCGCCTTTGTGCTTGAGGAGCACAATTTTTATCTGGTTATTATGAGCTCCAAACAAATGCCCTTAGTACAGGGTAGGGCGGAAGTAATGACTCGGTTTTGCGTAGGGTATTTTAAAAAAACTAATGATATAGTCGGTTTCAATTCAGGCAGTTAAAAATTAAATCTTACCTTAATAGTCTCAGAAGTTTTTGAATTTCACATAAGTTAAAATATAGAACTATGTGTGTTATAGGTATGTTTTTGTTTTGCTCAAAAAAATTCCTGGCCCGAGATACAGGCCGCCAAAGATGGCGGCTTCGGCGCAATTTTTCACTTGCGATTTTCGACAAAAACTTTTAAGTGTTCTATTTCCTAAACCGTGCCAGATATTTTGATGCGATTTTTTTATTTGAAAGATAACTACATTTTGTTTAAGGTCAAAGGCTAAATTTTAAAATATCTATTTTTTAAAAATATTTAAAATTTTTTTTCTCAAAAAAGCCAATCTCAAAAATTTTTATTTTTTTACTGTTGGTCAATACCATTAAGTACTACATTCCCTTAAAAGGAGAGCTTCCACTTTTGCGTTTAACGGTTTTTACAAGCAATTTAAAATTTTGCCATATATTTCATCAGTTTTGTTAACAACATAGTCATACATTGGTCCCATTAAGTCAAAATTATATAATTTAATTTTCTTAATAAATATTAGAAACATGTACCCCCTTCCCACAAAAGAAATTTACCAGTAGAGAAACAGACAGACATGCATTGCCCAATCTTATTGCCCGCTACTTTAAAATATTTATTGATTTCCTTTATTTTTTTTAAATATCATTTTCTCATTTTTTCATAGCTAAAGTTAAAATCTATTAGTTGTTAATTTTAATACATGTGTTATTCAGTAAAACATAGCTTTTTATATTTGATTTTCATATCTAGCTATTGATGTTAAGAAAAAAAAATGAGGAATACTACTAGGAGGGGGGGGGGGATCAATTTAGGATTCAATCACTTTGCATTTTTCTTCCTTTTCTTTCATAAGGAAGTTAACAAAAACAAAGCACATGCACGTAACACCACTAATTGCTTTATCTATAACTTACGACATAATTTTCGGAAACGGTATGTTTCCCAAAAGTTATGTTTATGGTTATGTTAAGCAATCTGGTTTTAAATTTTAAAAAACACTTTTTTTTTTTAATTTAAAAAAAAAGTCATGATTTTTTCGCTCTAATATTATTTATTAAGAGTTAAATGCCGTGTCAAAGAAAATTATATTAATATAATTTTGACTTAATGAGATCAATATATGACTATGTTGTTAACAAAACTGATGAAATATATGGCAAAATCTTAAATTGCTTGTAAAAACCGTTAAACGCAAAAGTGGAAGCTCTCCTTTTCAGGGAATGTAGTACTTAATAGTATTAACCAACAGTAAAAAAACTAAAATTTTTGAGATTGGCTTTTTTGAGAAAAAAAATAAAAAAGATTTTAAAAAAAAGTTTTCAAAAGGCTGCAGCAAAAAAAGTTAAATAGATATTTTAAAATTTAGCCTTTTATCTTAAACAGAATGTAGTTATCTTTCAAATAAAAGAAACCGCATTAAAATATCTTCCAAATGTCCATATATTGTAAGCTTTAATATCTTTTTGGTTGTAAAATATTAGTTTTTTCTTTCCCCCCCCCCCCTATTTTTCTTTCTTGAAAAGATATTTCTAATATTTATCAGGCTGTACAGAATTTAAAGCATATGATTTTTTTCAAAAAAAAAAATCATTGATTTAACTCAATAGCTCTAACAAAAAGCAAATCAAACAAAATGTTAAAGATTTTATTACTAATTTCAGTTAGCATTATGAGTTGTGAGGTATGGGGACAATAAACACCTTCTCAATTCAAAACAAGAAAAAATAATTTCATTAATTATGTCGTCCTGATAGTAACGAAATGGCATTCATCTTACCTTCACAGGTACAATGGAATTTAATATATCGTTTCATAAAAAGTTACATAAGCAATTGGCTTATTTTTATGCAGGTATTTAAAGAAAGAAATAGAAATTTAATAGTGAAATAAATAACAAAATATTTTCAATGGGGCAATGGAACAGAATGTTGAGGATTTGCCTAATCAATTAAAACCAATATTAACTGCTTTAAATAATTTGAAGCCCATTTCTACATTAGCCGAAACTGATACAAATATTCAGAAAAAGCTAGAAAATAACCTAAATCAGCAAGATAAAGTAACAATACAATACTTTTTTTTTTTAAAAATGTGAACATGCATTGATACCTTTCTTTCTTTTTTTTTTTTTAGCCATCTCTAATTACAAAATAAAAATAAGTGGTTTAAGAGCCAATTAAATTTGGTTAAAGAGAACGCTGAACTATGAAGTAATGGCTTGAAGTTCATAATTTGTGCACTTCCTTTTTGTGGAATTTAATTTGAAAAAGAAATTGCAGTGTATGTCAACATTTGAGTGTGGGAAATTGTAACTGCTGTAAAAGAATTAATGGGTAATAAACAACCAAAAATAATTCAGATGCTCATTTCAGCAGCAATTGAACTAAAGTTTTCTACATTTGCATTTGTTCACAACAAGCTCAAAAATAACCTTGGTGTAGAAAAGACAGCCAAACTTGTTTTCTTTTTCAAATTACTTGATGGCAAACGGAATCAAGAAAATACCTAACTGTATGTGTTATATAAAAATAAATTTAATTATTAATCAATTTGCGATTATGAATAAATGATATACATAAATAACTTTAATGGTTTTTTCGCCAGGTTGTTAGCAAGTACATGTATTTACGTTACTTGCTAACAACCTGGCGAATGTGCAGTAATTAATTTTTCTTACACATGCTTATTGGGTTGAAAGTACAGTGTATTGCATATATTTTTTTTAATTTTTAGCATAAATATACACTTTTCAATGTAAAATCCTTATTTTCACTTAAATAAATATTATATTCATTGCATTTTTCTCAGAATGTCAATATTAAGTTATGTTTATGGTTATGTTAAGCAATCTGGTTTTAAATTTAAAAAAACACTTTTTTTTTAAATTTAAAAAAAAAGTCTTGATTTTTTCGCTCTAATATTATTTATTAAGAATTAAATGCCATGTCAAAGAAAATTAAATTAATATAATTTTGACTTAATGAGATCAATATATGACTATGTTGTTAACAAATCTGATGAAATATATGGCAAAATCTTAAATTGCTTGTAAAAACCGTTAAACGCAAAAGTGGAAGCTCTCCTTTTCAGGGAATGTAGTACTTAATGGTATTAACCAACAGTAACAAAACTAAAATTTTTGAGATTTCCTTTTTTGTGAAAAAAAATTAAAAAGATTTTTTTTTAAATTTTCAAAAGGCTGCAGCAAAAAAAGTTGAATAGATATTTTAAAATTTAGCCTTTTATCTTAAACAGAATGTAGTTATCTTTCAAATAAAAGAAACCGCATTAAAATATCTTGCACCGTTCAGGAATTTTAGCACTTGAAAGTTTTTGTCGAAAATCGCAAGTGGAAAATTGCGCAGAGAGCGCCATCTTTGACGGCCTGTATCTCGGGCCAGCAATTTTTTTGAGCACAACAAAAACATACCTATAACTCACATAGTTCTATATTTTAACACATGTGAAATTCAAAAACTTCTGAGACTATGAAGGTACCCCCCTGCCTGAATCAACACGGATTATACCTAATACAATTTGAGACTTAAAACGTTTTTTCTTTCGATCTGCATTTAATCCCTTTTTTTACATTAAGTTTTCATTACCATTTCAGCAAGGGGTTATTTGAAGGCGAAAGTTTGGAAACATCGCCGCCATACTTTAGAAGAGCTGAAAGACCGAGAAAATATCCGTCATACCTCTTGAAATGCGCAGAGGAGTTTCCCAGAACTTCAAAACTAGACTGAATCAGTGTATTGCTGCCAAAAGCCGCCACCTTGCTGAAATGGTAATGAAAACTTAGTGTAAAAAATGGGATAAAATACAGATCAAAATATAAAAAAGTTTTAAGTCTCAAATTGTATTAGTTTTTTTTATACCCTCTCAAAACCGGGTCATTACTTCCACCCCACCCTGTATAACCAATTAGTGTCATCTAACTATGGAAGTTTCAGAGTATCACGTAAATCTATTCTTTTATCGATTTCTATTTCGAACAAAATTTACCTTCCATCTCGTGTATTAACCTCTTCAGACCCCAGATTTAAGCACAAACACTTTTGACGCAATTTTTCGGTTCTCTGATTTAGAAAATGATTACAAAACTAAAAAATATATATTTTTTAATTTTAATTAATAATTAGTTTAAATAATAATTAATGCCCAATTTCCATGTTTTCCACGTTCAAAACAAAGTAAACTATATGTTGATTAATTTCAAAAACAATTGTGTGTTTTAGCATTCAAATTGCAGAAACAGTAGTAAATAAACAGTATTTTAAAATGTACCCAATTGGGTACACTTGGAATGAAGAGGTTGAAGTACATGCATTAGAAAATCCTGAGATCAAATCCTGTATTGCGGAAGCGACTTTTAGAAACGAGAAGAAGGGGCATTGCGACCCTTCTCAAGTGCTTTGTATGATTGGAATCTATTTTTGATTTTCTCTGGATACGCAGATGTGCGGGACACCCCACACCCTTCTCCATTTCAGAAGTCCTGCCAGGAAAGCATCTTATTATACGTAGAATGAAAATACCAGAACTCTTTTTCATTATGCCCATCAAATTATATAGGGTTCTATTATCCTCGTAGCGGCTTGAAACTTTGCTCTATTTCAAACCGGTCAGGGGAGACACAAACAAAAAAGTTTCAGGGCTAAACTGTATAGCCCTTAAATTTGAGAAATCTTTGAGTAATGAAAAATTCGTTTATGATGTACTCTTCCTTTGAAAATTTTAAATTGTGCAGTTGCAAAACGATTGGGGAACTCTTAAAATGTTACATCTTGATACAGCTATGTTCCAATATTTTTAACATCCGTTCTGAGCGGTAAAGTACGATTAAACAATACTTTATGTTTTGATATAGATATTAGGCTGATTGAAAAATTATGAAATTAAAATTCAACTTTTATTAATGAGGCTTTTTGTTCCTCGAAAATTCAGTCCAATATCCTCTCCCCCTTCTCTTTTCAAAACCTCAATTTAACCTCAAATAGGAGACAATTTCTTTTGAAATTTTTAATATATTGTTTCTAGAAGATTAAACTAAATTTCAGACCATCAAGGACAACAAAATCGTTCCACCCACCATGCATAGGTTACCTTTTGTCAAAGCGTCACGAAAAATTCCAGAAGGTAGAAAAACGGAAAATTATCGACGAGGAACATAATGTCCCACTTAAGTCGGATGCTGCCGCATTCGTCTGTGAAAAGCGTCCATGAAAACGACCATTGTCCGTTTTTTTTCTATCTGGTGCTTTTACCCCGACAATTGACGACAAAAATGACTATCAGTCTTCGTTATCAAGAGATTAAATAAAATAAAAGAGTCCTCGCCCCCACACGGTCATGCACGCTCTTCCTACTCCTTGGATTTTCGGGAGCGTTTTTAGCCGGATGTGGATGGCAACCGAAAACGAGATGCTCCAAACGATAAGGGCAGGGGGGTCGTCAAAAGGGAAGAAACGTTCTCCGGTCCAGGGGAAAACGACAAAAGACGGTTGAGTGAGATACCTGTCTCGTTTCTCATCGGAGCGGAACAGTATTTATATTATATGTAATATTCCGCCGCATATTATCGCTGCCTAATAGCCTGAGTGAGCACATTTTTGAGTTCCGTCGTTTGCAGGAGTCAGCCATGTTTGGTCATGAATGCTGAAATGGAATTAAACATGTCATAGTGAAACCTGTCGTTAACGGACCGTGGTTGAACAGAAGTGTGGGCAATAAAAAAAGAAAAGCATTTTTGCAATCTCCTAGAAAATGAAAACCAGTCCGAAAATAGTCAACCAGCAGAAGCCTTTAACTAATTAAATTTCGAGTTCCTTTCTCATCTCCAAGAACCACCTGAACTGGAAGGGTTGAGGTACAATACCCAGATTATGATTGGAGTTTGTGGAATGAGGGTTACTTACGTGTAACTACATTGCCTATGCCTGTACTTACGTAGACTGAGAAGTTTTCATCAGTTTTCAATGAATTATCTGAGTTTCAATGCAAATGGTCAAGTGATCATAGAAAATAACATAGTTAAGTCAGAAACTCGAAATAGTATATTCTTTTTTTTAACTTTAAAAGATATAAAAAATTAGTCCTAAACATCGACAACTGTTCTTGAGCAAAAAATATGAAAATGTCAATTATTTAAAGCTTCGTAGCGATGTTCTTTGCTAATAAGAGCCTTAGATGGGTTCGAGAAATTTGCAATAGGCACAAAGATAAATCATTCGAAAAAGCAACAAGGAATAAGAAAACAGTATCCTTTGTACCTGATATTTTTAGCTTTAGGAAACAAAGGGGGACCACCTCTAATTTATTGGAGTGCTCTTTTAAGTTAATGCATAAAGTACAAAATTTAAATAAATGATTAATTCCACTGTTCTAATTTGTTTGATTTCAAAATTGCTAGCTAAAGCAGCACGATGATGCTACTAAAACATTATTTATACAGATACAATCTAAAATCACATTCTACGATACTATAAATTTTGGATATTTTGCAAATTATAACATCAGCAAATTCATCTAAATTCGGTCGGTGAAGTTACTAAAGAACGCTATGAAAAGGAGCAGGAGTGCTACGATATGAGGTAAAAATAAAAAACCTAAATAACCGTCTGAAAACCAGAATCAGGCTCTAAACCAATTTCAACTTTAAAAGGAACTGTTTCCCATTTGGGTGCTGACCACGAGTTTTTTAAAGACAGAATAGCTCTCAAAGTGACAAATGTGTGGCAAAAAATGTCGCCCGGAATAAGACGGTCGAGTTTTTCCTATCGTCTGAAAGTGGGTGGATTTTGACCAAGAGGAAGACCTCCACTCTGTTCTTCATGGCCGGAAACAACTCTAATTTAGAAGGAATAAAAGGTTGGAATGGGCACTTCGGGTAAAAGGCTATGAATGGTCATTTCAGCCTTGGTATGAGGTGACCACTCTATTTTTAACTTTTTTCGTACACGTAGGTATTTTGTCACGAAAGAGTGCTCCGTTCACGCATGGGTAGAACAAGAAGCTGAAGATGTATACATTAGTTGAGCGCTAAAAATCGTGGAAAGAACAAGAGTTCAAAATATCCGTCAACACTTCTCTCGTATTTAAATCTTCAAGAGTATGCATTTGTCAGAAAGCAAAGTGACATAAAGTGTCTGAAGAATTAAAATTAACCCGCTATCACTCAGCAATTTGGATTTATTTAATCTTTTGCATTTGAAACAATAACAAAATAAATAAAGGAATGAATCACTTAATTAATAAATTAACATAAATAAATAAATACAAAAAATATAATAAAACATACGAATTTCAGGATTTAATTTATAAAAAAAAACTATCCACTTTTAACACATAAACTCCGCTTTATTCGATTTTTTGAATTCAAGACAACAAAATACTAAAATGCACTTATTTTATTGAATTCGTCAATAATTTCTACAGAAAATTACTAAAAGAACGATCGAACGGTAAGTTGCCAGCGGTCTAAGTAAGAGAAATAATAAAAATAATAGCAGACGTGATCGCAACGATGACGAGGAGGATCCCCAGAAGATTTCGGAAATCAGGTATCCGACTGATTTTTATACATCTTGAATCTGATTCGACCTCTGCACTAAAGATCCGGTTACTCGACTCAAATTTGATTTTTAAATTTTAGTTAATTAGAATATTTTGAGAATATGTAAACGAAACACTTACAACGCGCAGGATGCGGCAACATAACTTTCTTTTTTAACAACGAAACGAAACCCATTTTATGGATTAGACTTTCATTACTATTTTTTGATATAATGAAGGTACATATGTAAAGTTTAGTTTTACATAGTTGAGAAAATCAAATCAGGTATGTAATGTCCCTCCATAGTACATACACTGAGAAACGATTTCTGGCGTTTGTCATAATCTATACTAGCATAGCAGCGAATATGTTAACAAATCTTTTTATTTGCTGCAAAAATTAAAGTACAAACAAGCTTCAGCAGCTCAAATTATGGGTTCGCTCATTCGCAAACAGTTCGGAAATCCGGTGTCACCAATTTTTGAGTTTCGTGTGTATGTGTTTCTATTTAGCAACCACTGCTTAAGCCACTTTTTTCTTCTTCTTTTCTTATATACACATGCAGATTTGAACTGATAAATCTTTATTCATAGTTTAACAACAACGTACGACCGGTAAGGTTTCGCAACCAAGATGGACACCCGATTCTTATTGCAGGGGCGGCGCCAGCTAGGGGGCAGGTGGGGGCAGATGCCCCCCTGTCGGGGAGATCCTGCCCCCCGTCGGGGAAATTTTAATAGTTCGTCGGGGAATCTCTTTGTATTAGCATTTGACGTACATGATAAACATTTCTTTCGAGGATGAAATCGGAAAAAATTTTCAGGAAAAAGTAAAACTGTCTTGCGTCGTTTTATAGAGACCACCCATCCTGCAATTTGACCAGAGTCCCTCAGTATCTCGAAAATACCTCCCTGCTTTTATAGAACCGCGGCTCCAGCCTGCGGCCTGCTCTTGACAAAGGAAATGCAAGAATCAGAGCCATGGGGGAAATGGTGTGTAGGTGGTGTGTACCTTCAAATTTCTGTTCGTCGATAGAAAGCTTGGTCATTTTGTTAATGACTTTTATCCATCGGACACCCTTGCGCCTTTTAGCCGAAGTCTTTTAAAGTGTTTCTGTTCTTCTCCTGCTATACAGACTAGTACTTTTTATTCTCCACTAAAGTACTTTAGCATGGCAAAGCGAAAGGAGTTTACAAGTAAACCATTACTGCATTATTAGTGTCATAACTATTTACAACTGTTATAAATAATATTGTTTCCTTAACTGCAAAACATATCGGGAATGACTGTCTGACCTGGGCGTAGATACAGCGTTTGCTCAGGAATGGGCAATTTCTTTGCGATTTTACCATCTCTCTGAAAATTTGACCCAAAGTAGGAAAATTTTAGTTGTACTGTACTATCTCGTTACTCATGTAATCCTTAGCAATACTTGCCTTCCAGGAGGGGGGCAAGTGCGGATCATTGCCGAGCAACCTATTATCATCGGAGTTATGATAATAGCAGTTTGGAGTTTAATATTTTACGCAAATATTTCTCCAATATCTCATGCTGTTCGTGTGTGCAGAATGCAGAATAATTTTGCAGAAAAATTTTCAGTGTGAGTCGATCTAACAATTAAGGTTGAGGTTCTTATTGTAATTATTTCCTCACTCATTTCTTTTTTTTTCCTCGAAAAAAAGCGGGAAAACGGGGTGGGGGAGGCTGTTAAAAATGATTTTGAAATAAATTTACTTACAGCGTTAACTTGCAGTTTTGCAAATAATATTGTAGAATTGAGATTCATCTTTCCAACAAGAATAGGAGCCTGAAAATGACTGGCTTAATCCAAACCGCAGTAGTCGGCTCTTATCGGGCGGACCCGAACCTATAAAGCAACATTTATCTTTCAAGTTCAATCAGGTAACCTTCAATTGGTAAAATTATATTGTTTGAGGAGTCCTATTAAATTTCCTTTTTTAAAGCAAACTATATTATTTTTTCTATTTGTGATTGAAGATTGTAGTCTGTTTATTTGCAAGTACAAAAATGGTGCAAATGCCAATGTATACGTATGTAATATATTTTCCGCTTGAGGGAAGGGGGGAGATCAGTTTTTTGCCGCGGATGCATAGTTCATGTTTTATTACTAAAAGGTGAAGATAAGTGGTATTGCTCTATGTATTATGCGCCTTGAAACTATATTTTGGGAAGTAATGACATGAAGTAAAGTGGGACCTCCTGCTAGAGCCAACATCGATTTTCTATCATGGACTACTCAAATTGGCTTAAAATCTGAAAAGAAAATTTTGTGAAATGAAAAATATTAATTGGTATAAATGCCAGAGTAAAAGCAATTGGGTAAAACTTTCATGTGATTCAGTATCCATCAAAACTGATCAAAAGAATTAGTGTACACACATGAGCGTTTTTTAATATTAAATTTTGCGTAGAAGTAGGGCCTGATTTCACACAGGGCACTCGGGGCACGTGCCAAGGGCCCCCTGATTTTTGAGGGCTCACAAATAGTTTTAATTCACAAAGAAATTTTTAAAAAATTCTATAAAACGTTTATTATTATATATATATTTTTTTTTCTTGTGAAGGAGAAAGGAGAAATTTATTTTGGGGACTGTTACTTTAACGTACCTTTAAAGAATTTTATTGGTTGTATAAGACGATCATAAATTCAATAAGTAGGGTAATTTTATTATTTGGTTAACATACTATAGTAGTATGTATGTATATATATATATATATTGACAAGAAACAGAGTTTGTGTCATGCTGGTTAATGGCGTGAGACTTACTGATGCCATTCAAGGGCTTTAATGTGCCGTAACACTTGTCGCTTACAACTTTTTGACACACATTTACAAACATATTTGATCCAAACCTAGGAATAGTTAGTGATATGTTCACATCAAACTCACGGCACCACAAAACGCAGCATTTTAGGGACAGTACTCTTAAGTGTTATTAGTGTAGCAAAAAATTTAATTTTTCAGTTCAAGCAACTTAGCGGGCACCATTTTTTTGTGTTCCCTGCTGGGCCCCCAAATTTGTGAGTCGGGCCCTGCGCAGAAAGTACATAAATTTCTGCTTCTTGTTGCAGCCATCTGTTGCTTTCTTTTCAAATGTTGGGCATTTTGATTGGACTTTTTTACATGCTATATATATATTTTGGGTCCTCGTTCAAAAAATTTTGTAAGCAGCATCAGAGCACATATAATTTGTTCTGGAAGTTTTTATTAGCATTTTGCTCCTGTATAGCATATTTTATTATCGCATATTTAGCGATATCGCGAAATTTAGCACAAAAAACGAGGTTGGAGTCTGCTTGCATTCGAAGCAAAACATCGAAAAATCTAGACTTTTCCCGATAATATTTTTTTTTTTACCTCTTTGATTAAGAAATAAAAGAAAATAATTCCGTCAAATTCTGATAGGATTTTATATTCTCTATCCACTTACTAGACTTTTAATTGCAGTAAAAAGTCAGCCTATCGGAAAAATACGAGAAACGCCGAATTTCAATTTCGCGAACGTTCTGTATCGCCCGAAACTTAGAGCTCATTTTACAAAATAAATATAATGAAACTACGAGAAAAACAATATATTAACTTATATTAACAATATATTAACTTATATTAACTCAGAATTAAAGCAACAACTAATAAAAACTCTAATCGCAAAAACGAACCCTTTTTAGAAAATCGCGAACTAACTGTTTTTGAAAACTGCACATTTCCGTCCTTCAACATGTTCATTACATTTTATTTTCCTTCTTTTCCCAAGAAAAAGGTGCAAAATATTTCCCGATTTTTCTTCAAAAAACAAAAGCTGTCTTTTTTTCCAGCTGCCGATTTTTTTGAAAAGTTCCCGATTTTGGGTCTTTCGGATTTCGGGATTCCGAATTTGGGGTCCTATACTGCATATATATATATATTATTTTTCTAATTTAGTTAACAGTTAGAAAAGATTCATAGCAAAAACAAAAGTATGAAGGAAAGCGAAAAACGTCTAAAAGTCGGGGGGAGGGTGGAATCTTCCGGTCACCTAAATGACGGACCTGTTGTCCCCCCGTCGGGGAGGCTTGTTCCCCCCCCTCCCCCCGTCGGAAAATCTCTGGCGCCACCACTGTCTTATTGAGCGCTTGTAAAGTATGGTTATAGTTAAACGTTCTTTAGGAGAAACAGAATAAACGATTTTTTTCACAATCAGCGGCTTGAGTACCATCTTTTTAATGGTTATTCAACTATTGTAATTAAATATGGTAAAATAACAATCAAATAAATGGTTATTTCACTATTTTCTTACGGAAATTTTTAACAGTGTGGCGTCCAGGTGTTTTTAGGGTCCTTGGCTGGTTGACATAAACAGTGGATTTCCAAAAAATTCACAATGAAAAATCACAAGAGGTGGTCACAGGGAGTGAGCTGGCGACTCTAAGTCACTGAACATCAGTTCGGAAGATATGCTTTGACTTAAAATGCAAACTTCTCACTCTTCCAAATCAGGATGTTGACTTATCTCCACCAGATCCCTACCTGTTGACCGAGGCCTTAGGAATTGTTTTCGCATGGAGATGATGGTGACAGACCAAGATTGGGAACAAAACTTTAGAATCACGTCTCTGAAATGAGACCGACACCGCCCGCAACGATCTCTACATCCTGAAAGACGCGCATTTAGGAAAAGGAAGTTATGTTGCCCTGTATCTGAAACCTGTGAGATGTTAAAAAATATAGACAGAAATTCTGGGTTTCAAACATCAGAGCTGGATATCCGGTACGGATCCGGTAGACACCGGATATCCGATGTCAAGTACAGTCAATATGCGATGCACCCCTAATCCTTACATTAGTTCTACCCAGTCCCCCTCCAAAAAAAAAAAAAAAAAAATCTTAGGTGCACTAGTGTACATACTTGTGCTTGGCAGAAATGAAAGCACTCCACGCCCTTTGGTATGGTGAATTTGAAAGAGAAAAGAAAAGATTGATGTAATTAAAATCTTGATTTATTTTAAAAACAGCAAATTAAACCTTAACTTTAAACAAGTAAATTCTCGAGATTATATTTTCTTTGCAATACAAGCTTTATCTTAGGTAACTTGCTAACACTATCGTTGAAAAAATAACTGGAAATAGATGCAAAGTAATTGAAACTGGCAATTTTTACAAATTGCTTCTTTTATCTTGAATTATTTTAAAAACAGCAAATTAAACCTTAATTTTAAACAAATAAATTCTCGAAATAATATTTTCTTTGCAATATAATCTTCATCTTAAGTTACTTGTTAACACTATCGTTAAAAAATTAACTAGAAATAGCTGCAAAGTATATGGAACTGGAAAGTTTTATGAATTGCTTCTTTTATATTTAGCATTCCTTTCGCTAGAATCTAGACTAATATATTTTTCAGACTTAAATTTGCCATTTTCCCTAAATTTTTCGTATGTGGTACATTTAATAGAAAAAGAAACATTCCAGTTCCATGTACGTGACGTGACGGCTATAGCTCATTAAAAAAAACTTTAAAAAGAAATTGAAAGAAAAATTTTTTTAAAAATCACACATTTGCACGATTACTTGAGCAAATTTTTTTTCCCTTATTACCTTTTATAATTATTGTTTTTTAATGAAATATACCTCCCCTTAGTTTATAATATAAAACTTATAAAAATGACACATATGAAGTCAACAGACGTAATTTTTAAAAGTTTTTTCCTGTCAGTTTTTTACGATAGTAATTTTCAGAACTTGATGCTGCTGCTTATGACACCAATTTTGTCAGAAACCTTTATTTTTTACAACAAAAGAAATAAAGACTTCTCTATAACTACAAATTCCTTCTCTATGCAGCGGAAATTTGTTTTGCTTTTCTTACATCAGCATGATGTTTTCAATCTTTGAGTATGCGTGAATGCGGAGTTAATGCCCAGTTTAGAAAATTCACTTCTGTATGGACATTTTTAGGTTTTCCTCAACTATTAGTTATTTAACTTTCACGCACATTTTTTTTAGAATTTATACTGATCTTCCTTTTAGCTTAGCTCTCCACTATTAACATATTTAATATACGCCAATACTAATTTTCTAATATGGGGAACATCAAAATATTACTTTTCCTGAGGTAAAATATTACTTTCCCTATTACTTTCACCTGAGGCAGCAAATTTGTTCATTACAATAAAAGTGGAAAACTTTCACTTTGACATATGTATGGGGCAAAATGAAAAATCGAAATATTTTCATAATGAATTAGTTTTCAATGTGATAGTTAACTCTTTGCAATCGTATGCCGCCTTATGGTAGTCCACATAGCATGTAATTATTAATATTTACGAGTGCAGAATATTAAAAATACTTTTAATGAAACATGAATAACTAAATGAATGAATGATTGAAAAGCCGTAGTTGCCTAGTGGTTAGGATGTCGGACCTATAACCGGGTGTTCGATGCCCGACCCGCTGAAGACAACACCCGTACACTTGGGAATACGTGCACGTAAAATCCGTGGACCCTGAAGACCTGAGTGTATGCAAGGGTGGAGAATTTCCCTTTCATTGACTCTTAGGTCAAAAAAGGAAGGTGGCGTATTTGTGGTGGCGCCATCTGGTGTCATCCAAACACATATAGTGAGTGAAGTCGTACTTCCACCGTTGCGGTGCTCATCTATAAATGGAAGGCGCTCCCTTACTGCCTTAATTCCTGGTCGCTCTGCGAATGGGAGCTTGGACATCCAAGTGGCATTAGAAACAACAACAACAATGATTGATAAAACAAGCGAATGAATAAATGAATAAATGAATGTATACAAATAAATGATTAATTGAATGAACGAATGAAATATCTACTTAATAAAGGAGCAAATAAATGAATCAATAATTGAAAGAATGAATAAATGAATGACAAATTTATTTAAATTATGACTGGCGTAGGGACAATGGGAAATAAAATACTATTTCACCTTACCCCATAGGCACATGACAAATTGTGCTAAACATTTGAAGTCAAAACAAGCCAAACATCAAAAAAATTATTACTTCACTGAACATTAGTAGGTCTTAATTAATATTTAAAATATTAATGACAGAAATTTTATCATTCCGTAATACCAAAAATTATTTTTGACCTAACGTGAACAATTTTTGAAATTGGTTTTGATGCATTTCAAAATTCATCAAACCAATTTCAAAAAAAAATATATGTTAATGCAATTACTGAAATTGCATTAATATATAACGTGATCTTTAAAGTAAACTGTTTTTTGACTGGAATCAATCACATGTTGTGTACTATAGTTAAACTGTTATTAAATAGGTGGCCCTGCCAAGTAAATATTTTACCATTTCACTTTGCCCGCTACTTTACTTTGAACGCTGTTCCCCTATTAATGTCTAAGATCATGTGGTAAAATTATTTTATTCGTAAACAATAGCAGGAACACGACATAATTTAGTGATCATAAGAAGGCCACAAGTCAAAAGTCGTTGGTACAATAAGGTTCATTTTCCACTAAACAATTTTGTATCATTAATTTTTAATTTAGGACAACTGAAAAACTTGCATATCGCACAAACCATGTGAATCTAGATTGGATTATCCTTATTAATATTCAATACTTTTTGAAAAAGTCTCTTTCTTTCTTGTGTAACCCACTATTATATCCTAATGCGATTCTCGGAATAACTTTTTTCTTTCAGCAAGAGTTTCAAACATGTGTTCTTTTTCTCACTAAAAATTGTTAATTTCAGTGTGGTTGGACTTTTCTACAGAACAGATGGAATGTATCACTTCGAAATTTATGTTCTACACGACATATAATAACATTTTCACTACTACTTTGGAATAACAGACATTCTGTCATATAGTGAATAATCTTAAAAATAATTTTCACGATTAGTTACAAATGTCCATGTTGTCGATTTCAGTTACATAAACGGAAAATATTAAAGTAAAATGTTAAAAAAAAGCATTTTGCTTTGAATCCGTTTATATGACTAAAAGATCCGATATGTGACTGAAAGGTCCGAGATCCATTATGTAACTGAAAAATCCGTTAAGTAACGGAAACATTCGTTATGTGACTTTTTTTTTTTCAATCAAGTTCTTCAGTTATTGTTAAGTATTATATTACAGCATTGGAGCAGGGTTTGCACGGCCTCTGTTCTGGATTTAAAGAATTGAAATTTTGATAGACGGTGTTTTCTTGTGTTGTCTGAGGTTAAGTTGGACTCCCGCTTCTAACGATGCCTCATCTCTTAGACGCCGTTCTCTTCTGCCTTAATTCCTGGTCGCTCTAAGAGAGGAACTTGGATTGCACTTGAAACAGCAACATCAGTCGACTGAAATAGATATCCTAACTCTTTAATAGTGAAAAATAAATAATTAAATAAATAAAAATTTTTAATTAAATAACAATTAATTTTAGAACATTAGAGCGTGTACTCATTTAAGCGCCTTAGTAGTAGTTACACTTCTTCAATTTACCTTTTTTTTTTACAAATTTTTAATTTGAGTTAATTGCTAACAGCTCTTTTGTAAAGAAGAGAGTAACTTCAACGTGCATCAAAGTTATTCATCCAATGTATGACTGACACCATAAAGTTAGTTTTTAGCCATATTTGGTAACTAATAGAAATAAACATTGAAATGGAATTTTACATTTCAATGTTTTAACAATTGTTAACAATGTTTAAATAATTTACGTTGTGTGATTGAATACTTTTAGCGGTAAACAAAATCCATTACCCATTGACTAACATACACAAAAATACTTATATGTATGCTGGTCTGAAAACTCGTGATTTTTTTTTTTTTTTTTTGCCGTATAAGGTTAGCAGTATTTCGTCTGATTGCAAATTTATAGGGGGGGGGGGGAGGATTTATGAAGGAAAAGAAAATTTTAACGTATAATAATCAAAGGTCAAAAAGTAGGCTCCTGTACTTTAAGCGATGTTAAAAACGTTGTGCTTTTGAATTAAAAATGAACAAGCTCCATTCGCACTTTTAAGTAGCGATTCTTAAACTATAGTTACAGAAATGACAAGTATTATTTTATTTTTACTCCAATAAATCAAAAATTTATAGAGCAACTTTACGTTCATAACAAAGATAGGGCTGTTTTAAACGATTACTTCTTCAGAACAATAGTATTTGTATCAAAATTAAGGAACTATGTACCGCGCGAAACGTCAGAACCATTTAAGAATGTGAGTAGTCTGTTCTAGAGTCCCTGTATCTTAGCGAGAGTAGCGTCAAAGCGGTATCATTTTCCTATTGGGGGAAGGTTTGAACCCTCCGCCCGAGGCAGTGCCTTCTTTCGTCCCATAGCTTTAACGTGGAGACGATTAAATGCCATGAAAAAACACGAGAATCCGTAAAATTAAAGGCAAATACATTTTTAAAATTCTTTTATTATTGTTCTAAAATGTTTAAAATATAGGAATGTAGCTTTATTTTGGGCCATATGCTCCTATTTATTTAATAATTTCTTTGTTAAAATAAGTGCATGCTTTCTTAATGCTAATATTCCATGTTGACCCGCTATTTTTGGCCCTAATTGTCATTTTCCCTAATAAATAAATAGCTAGTATCCTAAAGTAATTAAAAAACATCGCTTCAAGATTAAGAAAGTGTTTAAATTTAGTAAAATTAAGTTATTGTAACGAATACTTTGTATCTTCGACTTGGCGTGATTTGCTTATGCTTGGCGACTAGTGGAATGTAAACATATCGGCCGCTTCCACACATTCTTGTCAGTCAGTTACGAATGGATTTTCTTATATATAAGCGGCTTTTTCTGCCGAATTTTAAAATAGGCAGGGTAGTTAGCTGTGTAGGAGGCCAAGTTTTACTGCCCTTCAAAACCAATTATCAATTTCAAAAATGTTCTATAATGTCATCTTCATTTTCCTACTAAATTACTTGAAGATAGGGAGTTACGAGGGGGGAGGGCGCATATGCGGAGCTGAATTCGGCCTCGGAGAAAGTTTTCCGTATTTGCTCTTAATTTAATGAATACCTTCATGGGGAAATGTATTTTTTCACATAAGGGGATCATTCATAAATGATGTCACGCTTCGAGGGGGGTGGGTAACAAGAAGTGTGACATCAGGCTTTTACAACATAGCGGGACAAGGGGGGGAGGGGGTCAAATATATGAAAAAAAAAAAAACGCGTGCATTTATGAACGGTCTCTAAGTACATTCTCTTGGATCATTTTTTAACATAACTTTTACATAACGAGTTTTATATAAAAATATCACTGATTAAATAATAATTCCAATTTTGTTTTTACCAATTCATTATTTTACCATTCATATATTTCTAGCATTACTGCTTAATTTTCCTTTAGTTTCCCTAAAAAATGAAAAAAAAAACGAGTAATCTTTTAATGATTTATTAATGCAATATTATCAACACACACACACAAAAAAAAAAAAAAAAAAATCTTTCAGAATTAAACATCCAAGAAATTATATTGAAAATAATAAATTTATAAATATCATTATTTATTTTTGAATCAATTAAAGAGTAACAATTTCCATGTTCTCATATTTAACATAACGTAATTTAAAGCTGCGAATGATTAAACTATCCTGGACTTGTTGAGACCAAAGATATTTTTAAAAAACGTTTGTGGCTTACGCAAAAAGTAGCTTTTAATTCAAACAGAAATTTTGCTTTCAAGTGGACAAAATTTCCCGTTAACGATTATCGTTTAGCGGAAATCCTTGAGCGAGTATGAAGCCAACCTTGCACTCGGCGGCAACCCTGTTTTTCGTTCGGAGGCAGTTTTCCCCCATCTGTCGTTACTCTGAAGACTAAGTCTTATAAAGGAACTCTAGTCTGTTCGACTCTTCAGAGCAGGAATACAAGATGCATAATTTTTCGGATTCGGACCGGACGCAGTAAATAAGAAAACAGGATGGACGAGTGGATTATTAACGCTCTTCTAGGTTCGGCTATAAAGACATTTGGCACGGAAGTACTTTAGCACCCGCAGCTGGTACGTTTGAAAGTATTATAACCCAATTGTCTCCATGAATTCTTGATGTACTTTGGCACAGTGGAAGAGTTCTCGCCTGGAGGTCAAGACGATCCTTTTTTGATTCCCCAGTGGCAACGGTGGTTAGGTTAACCGTTTTCACCGGCGATGTATTCTTGCTTAGCATATGTTACATTATTCCTGATAGAGTGTTAAATATGAGGAAACATCTGTTTTTCTTTCTTTTTATTTAGTAGTGACGTCTAATAAAAGATAAGATCATACCGGATCATTTTGGGAAGAGGGATAAGAGAGGGGAAAAGTAATAAGGGGTTTTGAGAAAGGGTTTACTTAAAAAAATAAGAACTTAGTTTTTCAAATCTAAGTCATTTTGATTCGGAGCTATTACAAAAATGTGATGTTCCTTAAAATAAGCCAGTTTGTCACAATAACAAGAATAACAGTGAGGTATCGGTGTTTTAGCTTAAAACAAAAAATGAAAAATAAGAAGAAACATTTCGAGAATTCAAATCGATGACGCAACTTCAAAGAGAAAAGGACAAACAAACTTCTGGTTCATATTGTCGTACACGTGAAGCTTTTGTTGTATTTTTCAAATTATACTCTCATTGCGTCAAAAGAAGCATTGCTTGCAAAAAAAAAGAAAAAAAGCAGAAAGAAAAAAAAAAAGACTAATAATAATAATAACTATAATAACAATACTATCTTTGGTGGCCAGTATACAACTGTCGAATTTGACGTAAATTTAATGCATGACACATAGAAACAAATTTGTACAATGAAGTTCATTACTCATACATAACGCATAAAACTGCAACGATTTACGGTATACATAAATAGTAGCAAATACATTCTTAAACTTTGAATTTTAGTGGATTGTAATTGTAGTAAATACTGATATTTCTTTGGTAGTCTCTTTTCAAAATTATCTACCCGATTTTAAATCATAATTCAACTTATACAAAGCTTTAAATTGGAAAAAAAATGTGGCAATTTCCAAATTTTGGGAGTCTACCTGCCTTTTAACTTTCTCTCCTCCCCGCCTCTACCCCCAATAAGTGCAGTTGATTACTCGAATCTCGCAGAAATCGCTGTTCCATCTGACCGTACAGTGCCCAGAAATGCGTAATTTCCGAGATTCCTAGGATTTGCTTGACCCCTCCAAGAAAATGGGCATGGGATAACAGATAAAAAAACCCGCTTGAATACATGCAAATACTCACTTTCAGCGCAATGTCCCTAAAGTACTTCAACGATACATATCAATTCATATTTCTCGCGCTGTTGCCTGCCCACTCACCGTGACACGCATTAGCGGACAACACACTAGCAGAGCGCTCAGCGGGTGACTCTAACGCGTTGCGGCTGCTTACCAGATGTCGCTATCAACGCGTTTCCCCGCGTAGCAGATAGACTCGAGGATCGATGTTTTTTTTTTTTTTTTTTTTGACTGACTTGATAGTTTTTACAACGACAAAGTAAAATTCACAGAATTTGCGTACTTTTACTTAAACTACTTTAATGTTACGTATAGAAACATTCTTTTTTCTTTTCAACCGACTTCACAAAGGAGGAGGGAGGAGGTTATATATTCATACTGTATGTAAGTCGTTTTTTGTCTTTGTTTATATCAGCCAATATAGTGAAACAAACCTCTAATAAATTTAATGATGTACTTTTCACATCATCCGATGGCGAGGGTGTAACTTGATTCAAATCTTTGTTTAAAGCTTTTCGTTTTTCGTTAATAAAATTTACTTTTTCATATTTTATTCTAGTAAATACTACGGATAGTATTACCCCTAGATTTACAGATCAGTCATTTTGACTGTCTCGGAGCTTCCATTTTGCATAATTTGTTACTAATTATAGTGCAACTTTAAATTTCATTGGCTTTTCCTAATACACGGTAAATAGGACAAGTTAATGTCACTGAAAATTTCACTATAATTAGTAGCAACTTGGTGGAAATTGAAAGTTTAGGAATGGTTGATAAGGGCCTGGTAAATCTAATGGTACTCTAAAGGGAGTGACACGGAACATGATTCCGATATTTCATTTTATTAAAATAAAGTGTTGATGGGCTACGTTTATACACAGAAGGTAGAACCAGGGGTCATTGTTTTAAGCTTTTAAATATCAGGATAATCTTGAAATTAGGAAAAGTTAGTTGCTGGTATGTAGGTTGGAGGTATTTGGAATAATTTACCGAAAGCTATTGTAACTTGGAATTGGCAGAAAAGTTTTACTAGGGCTCTTGATGTTTAGTAGGGAGTGGTAAATTTATTAGGATCAGCCTTGCTGAGCCCGGAGCCTGTTTCTGGTCGTCACTTTTGTTTTAATATTTGTCAAAACATGTTTTCACTTTATTATTAGGAAGAAGCTAACTTTCTTTATACAAAAAATCGAGTTAAAGACAAAAGAAAAAAAAAAAACCTTATGCATTGGTGCATTGATGACGTAAGAGTAAGAATTGTGCTATGACAGACTATTTGAGTGGGAAGCAAGATAAGAAAACGTAGTATGTTATTTTTCTTGAAGTTTAAAATTAAACAAAAAACTGTTTAAATCAAAAAATAAAACATAAGAATAAGATGTCCTTCTTCGTCAAGATCTTTCGAAAGCACCAAAAAAAAGAAAAGAAAAAAAAAAAAACAGAATCTTACACTTTTTCTAAAAACTTATGGGGGGGGGGGGGGGGGAAGACAGACATACAGACAAACACACATTTTCCATCTTAAAACCTTACTCTCAAATTTTTTACTTATCCCGAAATTTTCAACAAGTTTCAGGTGTTGAAAAAAAACTCACACTCATTACACCTAAAAAATAGTAACGTTATACATCAAAAATAGGAAAACGATTTAAACGAAAAGCTCAGCTCTTAAATTGAATTATTTTTCTTTCTTTTATTTATTCATTTAGTTATTTATTTTTATATTTTCATTTGTTTTATTTAATTTATTTATTTTCATTTAATTAATTGATTTATTTTTGTCGAAAAAGGATGTTTAAATCCCTTCAGTACTTATGCCGGAAAAAAGTCTGCACTCGTTATAGTTCCTGAGAAAAATAAAAGAAAAGGAAAGAAAAAGAAGATGAAAAACAAAAATGAATAAATAAATAAAATAAAAACAATTCATACATTGATGTCCGTCCTACAAAGGGAGTTTTAAAGGAAACTTTACTTACGTGATGAATTTAATTGATTCTGAGCTGACATTCAGTTTGTACTTCTAATTTAATGTAAGAAGAGTGGCTGTAAATTTAATGGCGAAATGCATTCTGATCCCCTAGGTGCAATTTTCATGCAAGACCAAATAGGATAATTATTTTTGAACTTATTATGAGCGAAAATTGAAATTAAATTTATTTTCTGATCTTATAAAAATTTCGTTATTTTGTTTTTCGTAATGCTACATTTTAGTGGAATGCGAATGGGAAAAGTTTGGTGAAAAAAAGAAGTAATAATTAAGGAATAAACAAATAAGAAAGCTCAGAAAAATAAAATGAAAACAGTCGTGCTACATTTTTACGATGAAATCTGTTCCGAAAATAATACGATGACGGTTTTCGGATTTTTTCTCAATTTTAAAATCATTTCGCAATCTTCTTTCCTTCGGATATGGATGACATTACAGAAAATCACAAAATGCATACTAATCGCTTTCTTTTTTCTTTTTGAAAAATTAAGTTTCAATGCCGATTCGGTGCAAAATTCAGTGTGGTTTTGTTTTTCTTCTTACTTAGTATGTGTGAACATATTCTATTTCCATATGATGGATTTGCAGCAAGCAGCTAATTTTGCATTCATTATTAAATATTGCGGTAGCTGGTTCAATTCGTATATTAGGTAATTAAGCAAATATAATAATCGTTTAATTAAAAAACCTTTTTTTAACACCGAGTCAGTCATTTTCAGCTTCAGAACTGGGCGAGTGATTTCGTTTTCGCTTATCTGGCAAGTGCCGAAGAGGAGCATAGTGCTGCCCTCTGGTGTCCAACCCAATAGAGCCGGTTCCGATGGTTCCGAATCATGGGTGCGGGTTGCGGGACATACTAATTTTTCGTCTGCGTAGGTAGTGAAAGTAAATTAACATTTCACATTGCTTTGTAGTAAGAATAGAAAGGAGATTAAATAGATTCATCGACGTATTTCGATGACTCTATTTCACAGAAGCATTTTATGGAGCAGGATTTTATGGCGTGCAATATCAAATTTATGTGAAATGATTGGTATTGCGCTAATTACTCATTGAACAGTAAATTCTACTATTGAAAAAGGGTTAAAATATCATCCTTCGCATAGCATTAAAAAATGCGCGATATTTATGGAGAATAGATTTTGTATATACCTGTTTGTTTTTTCTTTCTTTCTTTTATTTTTATTTCTTCTTATTTTTTTTCTTTTGTATTGTGTTTTTTTTTTTTTTTTTGTTTATCAATGCTTAACAGTTACGCTCATTTGTACAATGCTCAATTTTTTGCAACGAACTAGAAAATCTCTTCTAAAGCGTTTCACAAAGGCCAAAATAATAATTGTCTGCCCCAGGATTTAAATCCTCTTGGACGATTTTGGCGAAACAGAAACGTATACAAAAATTGAAAGCGTCTTCATTACTGAATTTCGTGATTTACGTAATCCTCTTTATGATTTCAAAAATTATTTCAAATTAAGCTCTTTGAATTATTTGTGACATGGCTTATGTACTTAACCGCATAATGAATCTTTATGTCATTTCTAGGCCCAAACAAAACTTCAGGCCTTTTGTTACATAAGGTTCTGACAAAATATTCGGATTTGGTCGCCCACAGCTCCCGGTTTCCAGTTTCCACTTCTCTCACCATTCCCCAACTTCCGATATCGAAAACTATATTTGCTTATTGCAACGCAACACAATGACAGACGGCGTGAAAGGCAACGAGTATTTTTGCAAATCCAAGAAACGACGGCAAAAATCAACAACTTCTTAAAAGGAAAAAAAATCGAAAACTGCACAAAATCCACGGCTAGGCGTGAAAGTGAAACCAAAGACGTTTTTCCCACATTTGTAAACAGCGGGGGATCGGTGTGGGTAAAAAAGCATCGCATTGAAGCCATCAACAATACGCGACTACCTCCCACTACTTCGGGGGAATCTATAGAAAATATGTTACTGATTTCTTTTCTGCTTTTCGAATCAGAAATATTTCCTGTCTCTTACTTTCAAAAAGTTTCTTTTCTTTTCTTAACAATTTTACTTACAATGTTCAATACGTAGAATTTTACATAAGCAGATGATAGTAGTAATAGAGCGTGGAGGGGGTTTGCGAGGGGTGTTGACAAACATTTCTTTTGCTGTTCGTTTAGTTCTGTGTTCCATTTCCGGTGTTAGTTGTATTTCGAACATTGGCAGTCCATATTGGCATGTTCTATACACTGTAGGAGTTTGAGTTTGCATCAATGAACTGACTTCTTCGTTTGTGTATTTGTCAATAGTTTACGTTCTATTGTGCTAGAGGCGATATGTGAGACCACAATTCTTACTACTTCGGCTAGAATACGCAATCGACAAATCATACATCCACCACAGGAGGTCTTCTTATTCTGTATAGAAGAAAAATGAATTTTTTTTTTTTTTTTTTTTTGGGGGGGGGGAGGGCTTGATGCGTTTTTCAGTATTATTCAATGTACAAAATTAATCAACTAAATAAAATTTGATGCAGATACAATAGTTCGGTAAAAACTATATTGAGCACAATAAAAGTTGACAGTGAGAGCTAAATTCCAAATAAAATATAAAATTTATGACGCCCTAATGAAAAATAACGTTCCGTTGGCAGTAAAAATCCTTATTTGTCCACTTAAAATGAAATAAGGTAAAGTGCCCTAAAGCTGACACCCAAAAAACGGTTCCTAAAGCTGACACCCTCAAATGAAAATCTTTTAAGGTATTACCAATTTAAAGAGATTTAATAAGTGGAGGATTTACGAAGTGATACCATTAAAAAAAAAAGGGAAACAGTCTCATTTTAAACTATTTTAGGGAATTGGTAATACTTTAAATGCATTTTTATGTGAGGGTGTCAGCTTTAGGGCACTTTACCTTAAGCCATTAATGACATTTGCCTGATAATTTTTTTAAAAAAAAATTGACTTATTTACTTTAACCTGTATTTAATTATGGGGAACATTTGTTGCCTCTTTTTTTGCTTGAATATCTCATACCGTGCCCAGAAAGATGTGCTTCAAAAAGTCGTATCAAAAACGACTGATAACCTTAGTTAAAAATAAAGTAAAAAAGAACTTGAAAAGAAAGAGGGAAGAAAAAAAGAAAAATTCCTTTTCACCGGTTCCCCGAAAATATAGTGCATCAAAAAACTTTACAAAACTGTTAGAAAAAAGTGACGAACTCCAGCTGATGCTTTAATGTAATAATCTATAAAAGAAAGTAAAGAAAACCAAATGAATGAACAAATAAAAATGGAACAGCACAGCAAAATAAAGAGAATTTATGTTCATTTATACGGAAGCATTGAATACTGCTCAAGCTTTCGAATTTAAATTTCAAGTACAATTAAATTCGAATTGCGTCGTTATGGAACAATTAATGGTATATCCGTTGTATTGTCAGTGTTGAGGACTCTCTCTCTCTCTCTCTCAATGTAGGAATAATTATCGATGCAATTAAGAATGAAAAAAAAAAAAACACAGTTTATTCTAAGACTTTAATTCTAAAGAAAAATTTATTTTTTTTAAAAGTCTGTTGTATATATATATATATAATATGTGTGTGCGTGTGTGTATTTATATATATACATATATATAATATGTATAGTTAGTTTACTTTGATCAAAATCAACTTACTCTTCTCAAAGAAAACTGTTGCTATCTAATCAACATAAACAGATTGTTTTGAAAGGCTGGAATGCGTGTCTTTTTGAGAAATATCAGTTAATATAATTATTTTGATTTTGTGTTCATATTAAATAGCGCTGTTCGTGTCAATTAAATCTGAAACCGTGAAAAACTCTACAGCTATCTCATATTTTCACAGAACTTATTTTCGTAATTTTCTTTCGGAATAACGGTGCTTTCGAAACAGAAGTACATTCAGAAAAGCACATATTTAGAGCTTCTGCATGACACTTGTATTCAGAAAGAAGACACGTAGAAGCATTGTGAGGGCTTTTTCTTAAAAAAATGGCGTTTCGGCACTCATCACGCTATGTCCAAAGGAGATGTACTTTTAACTCAAAATTGGACTTCGCGTGACAAGGCTATTGCCAAAATTCAATCTAATAATGCTGATTTTAGTGTGGTTTTCGTGAGTTGTCAGTTGTTCTGGAGTTTACTTGAAAACAGATTTCAAATCTGTAGTGAATGACTCTAACACTTATGTTTTCCACACATGTTTAGAAAATTTCTTTTCACGCATAAAGGGTCCTTGCCCTGTAAGTTTTGTTTATCTCGGCAACTTTAAAAGCTGCTTATTTGCGATTGTATTTTGAAAAAAATCCCCCAAGATAGGAATCCTAATGGTATTCTGTGGTAGAGCTTAAAGTATGGGTGGCCAGCACGCGGCGGCCTGTGGGCCACATGCGGCGTGTCGGGAAGCAGTTTGTGGCCCGCGTAGCTGAGTCAATTGAAAATAAATGTGAACTTTTATTGCACACAACGCGAAAACAACATTACATCATGAGTCGTTCGTGTCATACGACATTATTATGGGAATACCATGGTACATTCATGGAACTGTTGTTTCAACTTCTTTTATGTTCATATTATTCTATTTTTCAAAACAAGCTTTTTACTTAAATCTATTAATCTATTTTTTTTAACCTTTTGATTTAATAATTTTTAGTATATTTTCCATTTAAATGACAAAACATACCACGATGTCAGCTAGAAAAAAATGTTCGACCAAAGAAAAGAAAAATTAAAGAAGAGTCACACAGAAGCTTTTAAAACAGGTGGATTATCAAGTATCATCTACCTCTGTTTGAAGATCATAATATCAAAAAGCACTGCGAGACTAAAAATTTTACAAAGAGCCAATTTCGACGAGACCAAGAAAATGACTTTGAAAAAAAAAAAAAAACTTACTGCAGAACAAAATATAATTAGCAGAGCGGGTTCAGAGTCAGTATGCAATGTTACATGGGCCGTGGTAGCCTTGTGGTTAGCACGTCGGACTTCCACCTGGAAGGTCGCGCGTTCGATACCTACTGAAGACCACCATGTATACTTGGGGATATGTGCATGTAAAATCCGTAGACCCCACTACCTCTCCCCGTGTGTAAGCAGTCCTAAGGCCTCGGCTAACAGGTAGGGGTCTGGTAGAGAACAGTATACAATGTTACGGGAACCACAACCCTCCAACTAGTATGTTTCAAGAATAAACATGGCAAGGAGGGCCAGTATAACAATTTAAGATGGGCACAAAAAGATTAGTATATCTTTGTAATTAATAAAATATTTTACTTTAACGTAAGAGAGTCAAGAAACATGTTTTTTTTTTAAATTTTGGAAGATATTTTTGCTTCGATTCATTAAAAATTCTGTAGTTTAATCAAAAATTCAAAATGAAGAAAAAGCGTTTTATTTAGTTTCAGTTTGAGTAAAATTATCAATTTCACTAGTTTATGTCATACATTTATTATTATTTTGTTATTAATATTTGATTTATTTCTTTTTATATTTTCAACATTACATTTAAATACAATGCTTCTCATGGACAGATAATTTCTTTTCTTTCAAGTGAAGTAAAAGGTTTTGTTTCGTTCTAAGACCAACTAAGGAATACAGCTTCAGGTTTTCTCAGTCTTAAATAACATGCTGGACTTTATATTTAAACTGTCCTTTCCATCCAAAATGTGAAGCAAATAATCACAAGCGATCACAGTTGGACAATTGCATATGCGTCGGAATGACATTTTTGTGAAAAAAAAAAAAAAACAATTCAAGTGCTGACAGTGAAATGAATGTTTTGATATTAATCAAAACGTAGGCACTTTTTTTTGCTCATCTGATTGCTAAAAATTCAAAGCAGACAAAATACTACAAAAGCAATTTTTAAATGCATTATTTTTGCTTATTTATTTTGCATGACGAAAAAACAACATTAACAAATGTAAAAATATGCAAAAGGTTCTTTCTCTCTTTCTTTTTTTCCTTTGTTATTTTGTCATTCTTAAATTGTCAACAATGAAGCAAGGAAAAACAATTTTGATGAATATAGCTTCACTGTAAACACCTGAATTTTGATTTCTGTTCATAATTGTCATTCCATCTCATGTGGAATTGCCTTCTTAAGAATTGAAGAGGTTGGGGTAAACCTTTTAACCCCCAAAATTAACTGCCACTGCTTTTACAGTCAATTACTTCTTCTCGAAACAGGAATTGGAATTGATAATTGAGTGTAAATTACTTACAAAGAGATCCAGCTTCTCTTTTATCCCATCCTTATGCACTGTGTTTTCGCCAAAACAATGGTGAAATTCATTTCTTGGCAATTTGCGTCCACAAATTCGTCAAAATATGAAACATCGCTGCAAAATAACATCCCTCACCGAGCAGAAAAAAAAGCAGCAGTCGAGAGTCTAATTTAAAAGCTCCGTGAAAAGAAAAGGAAATGAAGAAACGATCTAATCGCCGAAAAGAAAGATTCTCAGCAAGTGGTCCGAGCCTCCGAGCTCCCGCGAGCACAGCTCCAAAGCGAGGCGTTTTGAAAAAAATCAATCTTATTCTGTGACTGTATTTCATTCTCTTCTTTTCCAATTCGCATGTAACAGCCAGGTGTTCGTTTCTATTACTTCTAGCAGACCCCGAGGGTCTACCTCAAAGTAGCCGCGACAAAAATTAAGCTATTAGTTGCCAGGAGTCTTCCTTTTCCTATCACTTGTTCTTTATTCTTGTTTTTCCCTTCCTTCTCTCTAGACTCTTAATTTTCCGCGCGATTCATCACCACGCATTACACGGGTATGAGGCACTTGACCCTTCGCGCCTGCCCCAAACGTTTGGGGCGTGGCCATTTTTTTGGGGCGGTTTATTTTCCCTTGTGAATGAAAAGCGTCACTCCCGGCCACAATTTATCAAAGAGAGAACAAAATGCGTTATCATTGCTTTTTTGTACACGTCTGACTGGATTGTTGATGAATATGACGTGAATGAGATTTACTCGCCATTTTAATTTTACTTTCAAGAACCGATTACTGCTACTGTTCAAAAGTTGTTCCCCAACGTAATGCTTAATTAGAGGAAGAATCTGTAAAAATATTGTCATTTACTTATAGCAGTAAGAAATAATTAATATTTTCTGGTTTTGATGTATAAACATATCCATGGAAACCGCAATAAGCGGTAGCCCTGTTGCCATTCCCTGAGAGGCAAATTAAATTGAAACTAAAACTAAAAAGTAATGCCAATCTAAGAAACTAAATTCCGGAGAAAACAACGTTATTGGAAACCGAAACTAAAACCTCGTAATCTTCCATGATGTCATCAGCAGGACCACTCTACTCCACTCGACAGGCAGTGGGACCACGCCCCCTTGCGCTTGCACGTTGCGCGTTAATCTATATATATATATATTTCATTTAACGTGAACCAGTTACGATTAAATTTTGCGGTATGATACGATGCTGACATCATTAAAAAAACCAAGCTATGGTAAAACGATTTTAAAAAAAAAGTTTAATGATTACGAAGAGACGGAACATAATATTTGTATTTATTATCGTAACTTACGGAGCTTTAAGTAATTTATTTAAATTTTTTACAAAGTATTTCCATTCATAACTCAATTTTTGATTTCCGATTCTTTGGAGTGGCAACACTTTAGTTTGTTTTTATCGTCGAGCATGTTTATATCTTAGTGATCTTTTCTTAAGCCTTTAGAATTTCAAAGCGTTTTTTACGATTTTAAAATGGTTAATTTTTGGTTCGCAGATGCGGGGGTCAGCTAGTTGCAATAATTCTGTAAGAGAGAGAGAGAGAGAGAGAAGAATCAGAGTTGGTTAGAAAATAGAACCATCTGAGTTGGAGCTTATCTTTTCACCACCAGACCGCTACCTCTTAGTCGTTGCCTTATTAGGATTGCTTGCGCGCGGAACTGGTGGCCGTTCTGAGTTGTACTGATTCCAACTTTGCGAGGTATTATTGGCTCTCCAGGTTTAAAATAATCGAACCGAGAAATTAGAACTAAAAAATGAACTTATAAATTAATTAAATCCTTAATTTAAAATAAAACGAAACAACTTCTTCGAAAAACATCCAGATAAGGTGAGAAATTACATAAAACTGTTGTGCCATTTTTCAAAATTTCAATATAGTCTTCATATATTTGTTTTGACACTAAGAAACTATTAACTATAAAAAGGAAATTTTCTGCTTTTTCTTAATTTTAATTTTTATATATTTATTTAAGTAATATATTTTTTTTTTACTTCGATTTAAGGGAAAAAAAAAGAAAATTCATTTTTTGAAATAAACAGATAAATGTTTGATTCAAAATTTTAATGTTAGTACCAAATTTTGACTCCCTAATTTTGGTTATTATTATTACTTTATTATTATTATTTTTTGCAATTTAAAAATTTTTAGAAAACTATTAAAGATAGCATCTTTCAAAAACAAACTGTTAGTGTTCTGTTGCTTCACAGAAAATTTGTTTTATTAAATTATTTTATATCCACAAGGAATTTTCACTTTGGGGGCCCCCAAATTTTGGTCTGACAATTTGAAATTTGAAAAAAAAAAAATCGGTTTTGCACTTCACCAAGATTTCATTCAAACATTTTGTAATTTAAAAACAAAATCATTTACACATTGGGGGCTCCCAAATGTTAGTCTGGCTCTTTGACATTTGAATAACAAATTAGTTTTTGCGCTTTGGCCCCCCCCCCCCCCAAATTTTGGTGTGACTAACAAGTTTTACAAACACATACTGAATGTTATGTTTAAAAAATTTCTGTTGCATGAGGGGCCCCCAAACATGAGTTGTGTCTATAGTGATTCAAAATGTAAATCGGGCCCTCGATGTGGTGTATAAGTGAATTACAGTTTAGTGTGTAACAGACAGCCCTTAGAAAAATTAATTCAAAAAAATAAATCGCAAAACGAAAATATTAGTTATTCAGATAGCACATTCCTATCATGAAAGTTTATTAAAGAAATGTTGTTCCAATATTTAAGAAGTGCTTCGATTTGTAAGCTAATACGTGTATAAGGGGGGGGGGGGGAGGTAAGCGAATTATAATAAAATTCCTTCTTTAAAAAATAAATTAAGAACAATTCTTATGCAGTCGCTTTACAGCCATTTCATTTAAAAGCAATAAAAAATGAAACTTCGTTCATTCATTCCATAGATAGAAAATAGGTGCCTTTTTTATTCGATGGGAAATAATATAAATTTCTTCAAAAATAAAAACATTTTTGGCTCTTATTCGTTTGGGTTATACAAAACGGTTGGCTCTGGTAGTTTTGCCATTCAATGTTAAATGTATGCGTAAAATCTTTTTTTTTTTCTTACTTAGAACAACTTTCTATCCATATCATGAATCAATAAAAAAGTACGAATATAATATAGTCTTATTCTGTAAAACATTTAAAATGTTTGATTGGAAAATTTTTGTTTATAGTGTAAACGGTTTCTTAGATAAAAAGGTTTGCCTTTCTCTTGCCCGTAGAAAATAGTTTAAAAATTACCCCTCCCCCCCCCCCTCTCAAAAAAAAAAAAAAAAGAAAAGAAAAAGAAGAAGCAAAGGAGGACAAAATTCTAGGTGCATTTCTGTTTTAAAAGTTATTTCTGTTTAAATTTGTCCGAATCAATTATTATAATCAAATTTAAAAAAAGAAATTCATTTATCCTCTCACCCTTCCTTCTTTATATTTTGGATTGAATAAATTCTCTAAAAATTGTTTAAAGTTGAACAGAATGAGTGACGTACATTTCCCAGTTTCAAGTACTTCTTCCAAAATTTTAAATTTATTCTGTAATTTATTTGAGATCAGTTTTGGCTTTCAGTGATAAGGCTTAATTCAGCGACTTTTATGAATCTAAACGTTTAATCAGTTGCCAAAAGATGCGGCAGGAACATATCCAAATCAAATATAAACAACACTATTTTCTTGAAGAAATTTATAGTGATTGTACACATGTTTCAAGGAGACCCCCCCCCCCCCACCCCCCTAGTGGATTAAAAAAATATATACCTACTCCATTTAGCAAAAAAAAAAAAAAAACTACTAAACATAGATTCAATCCTTAATGAAATATCTAAAAAACTATGCTTTAGCTATAAATCAATGTGAAAATGATTATTTTCCTTTAACATATTACTGTTTTTACATTAATATTACTAGTTGTTTAAGTGATTAAAATGCTTGATTTCTTGGAATAGATTACAAATTTAATTTTCCCTCGTTCAACCGTTTACGGACAGTTAAATATAATCTAATACTTTTCTATTATCCTTAAAGTGGCCATTTAGCTCAGAAGAAGGAAATTTTATGCTGGAAGAAGGGTCAATCCTCATTAGAACCTTGCAGCGGGGCGCATGCTCTTTCTAACCTCAGGGTCAACCTGAGGCGAACCCTATGCGACTAAACGGTCTGTTGTGAATATGACGATGAAAGCCGCTGGACTGTGAAACATTTTCTTGCGGAGGGAAATAATCAAAACAAATTTGTCCGTTAGCAATAAATAAAAAATATGTATTCGAATGAAATTTTGCTTCATCACATGCACAGGGAAAAAAAAGCATCGTTAGTGAATTGTGGGAGTGCCGGAACGTGTTAAGCAATTTTATGCAGTACACGAGAACGGAGAAAAGCATTAGCATAGGAGAAATACTTTGGCTGTTTTAATTTGAAGATAATTTAGAACAGATGCGTTTGGTTGTATAATGATTATTTTTAAAGAAAGAAAGAAAGAAATGTTTAACAGGAAATTATGGCTGCCCAATACTGAAGTATTAGGCTGTTCCATTGGGAAAGAACCCTTTTTTTTAATTTTTTCCTTTACTAATACAAATAATTATAGATTGTATATTTATATTGAAGATATTTAGATGAGTTTGTTTGTATAATTATTATTAAAAAAAAGACAGAAAGAAGTGTTTAACAGGAAATTATGGCTGCCCAAAACTGCAGTATTATTGGGCAGCCGCATTGGGAAAAACTCTTTCTTTTAATTTCTTCTTTTATTGATACAAATAATTATAGATTGTATTTCTTAGGGAAAGCTATTTAAGTATTCTGCTTCTGCTTAAGAATTAATTTCGATTATTTCTCTAAAAACATGATGCTTGCTGTGAAGCTCATTTACATAGCTAATAATCTATTTTCCCATTTATTTTTTACGTATTCAAAAAACATATTCAGTTTTTAAATATATTTTTAATTTTTTGCTCTTTAATGTTAAAGGGACTATGTGCATATATATAATATAGAAAATTAAAGAAACATTTTAAGAATTATAGAAGAAACAAAATAAAAAAACAAAAATAAATAAATAAATAAAAACATAGAAACAAGATTATAAAGCAGGAAATTCCATTAAAGCACTAAAACTACTCAGAATAGAATGACAACTATAGGAAAATATTTATAAATTTAAAACATAATAATAATAAGTTAATAAAAGTTAAAGGGGGAATTTTCAATGGTATTCAACCAATCACATAATTAGCATGAAAAAAAGAAGAAAAGGGATGAAATGCCTTTCAATTTCTGTCGAGTTTTTCAAGTCCTGCTATGGAGTAATCACTAAAAATTTTTCTGCTTAATGCTTACTTTAACTATTTCAGTTTCAAAAAATCTATGGAAGCTTCTTCACATTATCAAAACAGGGAAAATAGGAAATGATATGTTTGAAGATTCACGTTGAAAACCAATTGAAGAAATGATTGAGGTAGAATATAACCGAAACATTCGACAAGAATTTTCTTTGTGCACAAAATGCACATTTTAGACATTTAGACTTTAATTCTCGCAATATTTTCAACAATTTTTATTCTAAAACTTACTTGAAAAATTCGAAAATTACTAAGGATGTAAATGGTAAGAGTAACCCACATTATTCTTAATAAAACAAAATAAAAAAAAAAAACTGTATAAACCCTTTTACATAACCTATTAGCGAGTGGCAGCTATCCTTAAATCTGCAAACTTAACTACAAAAGGAAAATTTGGTTCCTGAAAAAGAAAGATTTGTTGCCTTTTATGAAAACAGAGATAAATAAAACTTTATAAATGCTAAAGAAAGTACGAATCAAATCTTTCAGAATATTACATGTAGCACTTCGTTAGAGATAATGGTTCTTATAGCAGCTAGTCTTTTGTTAGCACACCATTGTTATTAAAATCTTTTCTCCCCATCTCGCTTTTTATTTGTATATTGCTAAAGCCTGTCAACCCCGAAAACTCGAGAAGTGACTGATGTGGAAGATTTCCCTATCCGTACTCACATGCATGAAATTTTGTGTAACAAAAGATTAGAGACAATTATCGTTCTCTCATTGACTGAATTGGTGCTTCCCATTAGCGAATTCTTTTGATGATATACATTAAGGAGGTTGAAAAGGGAGAAAATGGTAATTTCTCTTTAGCTACTTGATAGATACTTCAATTTAAATAAGTATTTATTTATTAGATGCATTTAATGAAAAAAGAATTTTTTCTGATATTGAAATCTTTATATAATCTAGTTATCTGTAGCAGATGAATTTCTGGGGAACTTCTGCCGCTTACAGTCTTTCATTTGCCTTTCGATTTAAGAGAAAACCAGGAAAATCTTTATTGAGCTCCACGAGCTCGAGCACCAGCGGTTCTAAAACTTTTTTGGCCACTGACCCCTTAACCCTTCAATTTTACTTTAAGGAACTCATATTTCTGTTCATATTAAAAATCACAAATTTAACTATATGGAGATGGCTTATATAAATTTATGACTGCAGTCACTTCAAGGTATTACATTGAGTATTCAAAAGTTAAGGATCAATAACTTGTTAAAATGAAATTTATTTGAGTGACTCTATTATTTTAATAACTTCCAGCCATATTAAAAATTGCAGCTTTACCAAAATAATGTTGATAAACTTTATTTTAAATTAATAATTTTAACAAAGGAAGAAAAATACAAGTCGTTTTTCATTTATACTAACAATTAATTATTTAAAGTTTACTTTTCCATTGCACTTAATAACAATCATTCAATTGCCTGATAATTAATTAAATATAATGAAGTGAAATATTGTGTTCCACCAATAAAATCATAGTAGAGTTCGTCCTGTGGTTGAAATTGACAGTAATTCATTAATCTTTTCAAGCTCAGCTCCGAAAACTCCGCTCCTAACTTTAAGAATTTTAATTTTTCTGTTTGAAAAGCTTATTTTGTTCAAATATTTCAATTAGCGCTAACCTCTCCTCAGTGTGACTGATTGACCACTGAGTTTATTATTTAATATGAAGCATTTGTTACACATATTATGCACAAATTTCATCTCTCTGCATTCCTTCTCCTGTAAAGAAAATATGAATAAAAATATTCATGCTATTTCCTTTTAGTATTGAATAAATTAGAAAGCCAACCACTCATTTTCAATTTAATAAAGAGTTAAAAACGCTAATGAAAATCAACAAACTCGCAAAACATTGATTTGATGTAAAATAACGCGTTACGCACGTATACTTCACTTTGTATTGTATTAGACATTGTTATATTCAAATTATTCTTTATTTTGTTTTATGTTGTTCTGGGCAAACAATCTGACTGACGTATCATATATTTGTTATATTTTGCTATGATATTTATTTAATCCATAACATTTTCTCTTTTATTTTGTGATTGATATTTCTTCTTTCAATTATAAATAGTAAAAAATGTATTGTGTGCATCGTACAAATATTGTAGGTTGTATATTTAAGGAGTAGTATGAAAGTATGATGAATCGAGACTTCTTAAAAAAGACTTCGAATCTACGCCGAAATAAGTAGGAGAAAATAAAATAAATTAGTTTCAACATTTTTTGGTTGATAACACTAAAACTCATCAATAGCTACCAAATTATTAAAAAAGGTAAAAAAATCGATTGATAAACAGAGGAGAAAGTATTACTTAACTGTTTTGTCTTTGTCTATTTACATATAGATTTTGCATATAATTTTTGGTCCAAATCGAGTGTTCTGCTAGCAAGTTTTATTTCCTCAAGTGACTGCTTGCCATTTCGATAAAATTATTGTTTAAGAATGCCATGATTTGCTTTACATTATTTATATCATATTGAAAAGGAAAAATTACAACTTAATAGTGTTCAAGCAATGTCATTCAAAATGAGTCATGACTGTGCTCAAAAACTTCAAACGTTTTTTAACTAAATGTAAGCATTTGACTAGGAAAACATTTTTTTTTCCAATGCCATCACCAAAACACCAGTTTGTTGTCTACTAAACGTATTCTTCGACTCGTGTTAGAGGTCATGTCAAAATTGTTACAAAAATCAACAAAACAAACAAATTCCATTTTAAAAAAAAAGAAACAATTATTATTTTTTTAAATTTCGATGTGAGAATCAATGTTACACCGCTTAAAAATGAAATGTTTTAATTGATTAATTAATTAATTATTTTTTTTTAATAACAGAAATTAATTTTTGTATCTCATGCAGTCTTCTAGTTATAATCCATTGAAAGTGTTTGAGCACATTATAAAATTACGGGCTTTGTTTAAAAAAAAAAAAAAAATTTCAAGTATTTTATTTTTGAAAACAATAGCTTTAACTTATGAACTGCGATTTCAATTTAATTATCTACGCATTTTTACTTTCATTATGCATCCTTATTATTATTACATTCATGAAAGACATCTTTTCCGTAATTGTTTCTTCAGTTTCTAGTTCTATAAACACATAAATTAGTATATTATTTTCGTTTCGAATTCAACGAACACAAAAAAATTCGTATTTTTTGTTTCGAGTTCTTAAAAAGACAAGGATGTAGTTACACTCATCAATGTTATTGAAAAATCGACGCACTAACTATTTCACTTCCGAACTGAGCTATTTTACCTTTTCGGACGTTTTTTTCTTTTTTTTTCAGTCTCGTCAATCCATTTCGGCTATTAGTTCCAGCAAACCGTAACCTCCACCAACTTCATGTCCACTCTGCGCAAAAATGTGAGAAAATCTCAAAAGATTCAAATAAATTGAGCCAAATGATAGAGCACTTGTCGCTCAGTGAGATATCACTACATTGTTCAAATAAACAAAATGAGACAAGCTCAGCTCAGATGAGAATTTCTTTTAACGAGCTTCACGAACTTATACACAGTAAAAAAAGTATCCTTTCCTTTAAAAGAAGGAAAAAATCAATTTGTGACGACAAATATATCATTATGATTTAATATTTATTCTGATGATTACACCTGTAAGTCACTGATCTATGAAGTGCTGATTATTTCATCCGCATCTCGATTAAACGCAAGTGTTCATTCACATAAGTCGTTGAACTACGACATTTGTTGGGAACTGATGAATGTAGTCCGCTAAGTTACTCTCACAAAACTTGCATCAGGAAGTATTTGACTTCTTTTAACGCAACACAATTTACTTGAAGATTTTCACGAACATAGATAATTACATCGCATTAACAATATAAATGATAAAAACCCACCTTTGAGGCACTGGCGTAGATAAGGGGGGTGTTTTGGGGATAACCCCCCCCCCCTGAAATGGAGAAGATTGCCTAGAATTTAACCAATTTTTCTTGTAAAGCAATGAAATTAGCTCACTTCTCCCGAAGAAATGAGGGAATCCCCTGAAATCTATGTCTAGCTACAGTCCTGCTTGGGGTGTTAATTAATGCTGCATTATCGCTTAATTAAAGCCAGACGGGTCTAGTGACAACAAAAACCAGTGTAAAAATGTACATCACTGTTTAGTAAATGCCCTCCGAAAATACAATATTGGTTTAATTTTGCTGGCATAAATTAAAAGTATCTTCTTTTAATAAACACAATATGAAAGTTTAAGTTTCCACTTTACTGAAGGTGCAAACAAAATTTTCCTTCCAGTGTGAGAGAGAAGAAAATAGAGGCTTTATTCAAAAGAACACATTTGCTCTTTGTTGATAACTCTGGTAAACCCATTTGTTCATGTCTCAAATGTGGAGCCTTAACTCAAAATAACATTTTTGTTCTTAGTTGATAAGATCAGTGAACTCATGTGTTCATGTCCGTTATATGTTTTGATTAGCTAAACATATAGACGTATAAGCGGATTCAGATTTTTTCCCATGTGTTCTATTCATGTAAAACTAAAAGTAATTCTGTATCATCCGTAAAATTTATAAGAGAGATATTCTTCATTCCTAATCACAAATGAAATACGTGCCAGAAAAGTTATTAAGGCATGGAAAAATATAGGTTCTGAAATGACGCTGATCAAGGGGAATCAAATTGAATCAATTTCACACAAACTTTTAATTTTAATTAATATTTTATTATTCTCAGTTCTTTATTTATTTGACTTACTATTCATTGTTAGTGTCATTCATTCATTTATTTATTTATTTGATGGAGAGGAAAATGTTAACTTGAATCTTGACTTTCTAATTTTCCAAGTGAAAATACAAGGGTATTATTAACAGAAGCAAATTTCTCCTCATTTTACCAAATGTGCTCAAACAAAACTCCATATTAAGTACATGCCATGTGAGTGCATAAACATGAGGGTGTGCAACTTTACAGTCAATAGTTTATTTCTCAAGTGCAAAATTTTATGCTTATTTTATTATTTTTTTAATATTTAACAGTACATAAATAAATAGTTTGAAGATGCAATGTCATGTAAGATCAGAATGTATTTTACCCAAATATATCTTTAATTTATGTTGTATGTTACGTTGTTCGGCTCAAATATTTTAGAATATTTAAAAAAAAGATATTATAAAATTTAAAGCACACACATTACAATGATGTAAGAAATGTAAGTAAAGGTATTCATTTGGCAATAATAAGTCTTTTATTGTTTTGTAAATCATCGGAAAACTTGATACATACTAAACTGAAAGTTTAAACATAAATCAGTTATTAATTAGTTTTGTACTACAAATCGCTGAATATTTCCAGGTTATTAAACTAAATAACTTAACTTATTTAAATACTTAACAAAAAGGAAACAAGTAAAATAAATGTTTAGATTTATTTTTCAATAATGTGTGTGTGTGTTGTATGTGTTTGTTTTGTTTCCCTGCTTGTCATAACGAAATGTTGAAATAATATTTAAGTGTTTAATTGAACATATAAAAGATATTAAATGATTGCTGTTAATGTGACCTTTTGATTTATAGAATTAATTTTTGAATCAAAGAAGTGGAACGTTTGAAAATTAACGAATAAAATAAATAATCAAATGAATATATTTCTCAATGATGATTATTTTTAATCCTACAAAATGTCACAAAAATATTTAAACGCTGCAAATTGAAAGTATATCGTTTAAAAAGAAATCAGGTAGTTCTTTACTTCATATTCTTTTCAATAGATGAATAATTACGTGTCATTGAACTAAAAAATATTCAACTCATTCTGTAAATAAATAAAATAATATAAATAGATAAATAAATGGAGAACCCCGAATTTTTTCTTTCTGTGCTGATCTTTGGAAAGTATCGGCAGAATTCCTGAAAGCAAATGAAATTTTCATAATTGTAAAAACTGCTTTCTTCTTCAGGAAAGGAAAATGCTGTTTCAAAAGATGTGACAACTTATTTACTTGTGTCTATTAATCGTGCCATCGCATTTGTGAAGCAGAAAAACATTTTACGAACCATTAGCCATTATCAGCAGTTTCCTACTCGCAGAACAATTTGCATAAATAAAAACTTGTTATCGTTTCATGGGCACAAGAAGAATGCGAAGAAAAATAGAAATCAATTTTTCCCCATGCAATTACGAAAAATGCTTAAACAGTTTGCTTAATATTATTGAAACTCTGTTTTTACCATTATTGAAGCGCTCATGCTTGAAAATCTTCTTCTGTTCTGACCTTGCAATTTCGTAAAAAAACATAACGTTTAAGCGAAGCAAATTATTCTCTTTATGAATTAAATTGAACTTTAATCAATCGTTTAATCTTTTGTGACGTTAATGTGCACTGCTTACGTGTTTTGTCCTTTTAAGGCAGGAAACGGTCTTTTGAAAGGAGTTTTATATGCTCATTATTTTCTTTTTATCTACTTTTTTTTCTGTTGTCTTTCCCTATTTGGCTTCAATTGCCATTTTAGCGTCTAAATGTAAAGTAATTGTTTTACTTTAAACAGGGAAGTTCTTCTGAAAAGTGCCTAAAGCGATTTGTTTTATTCTTCTTCGAATGCTTATAATCAGTCAAGTGCTATAAAAATTTATCAATTTACAAAAAGTATTTAAACACATTAAAAAAACAAATTGCGTGAAAAGTTAAGCATATTTAAAGAGGAAAAAAATAGTTAGAGTCGTCTCAGGGCAATACTGAGCGGTTGTTGTACTGCAACATAATCTATATATAAATAGGCAAAGATAAAACAGTTAAGAACCATTTTCTCCTCAATTTTTCAACCGATTTTCTTACTTCTTTTGTTTAGTAACTATTGACGATTTTTAGTGCTATCAATTAAAAACATTTCGAAGCAGTTTGTTATTAGTCAATTATTTCCTCTTTTCTCTTCTCAGGCAAACCTCATTTATAATTGCAATGTTACATTGTTATAGATAGCAAATGGCAACATGTCTTCGCTGAATAAATTAGGTACTAAATACAAAACTCATTGTTAAAAAGAGTTTCTTGCCATTAAAAAGTAATATTAAAAACAAATTATAATAAGAGTTTGAGTGAAGGCTTCTCTGAAACAATCAAATGAAAAATGAGAATAATGTGCGGAAGCAGACGTTTAACTTTTGTTCAAGTAGCCACTAAACTTAGTACGAAATCGGCAGAAGCACAAGTGGCTATATTTATGATTGCAATTGGCCCTGCGGTGACAATAATTTACGAAGCGTGTGCTTTAAGTGAGGATGATCAAAATAAACTTGACGCTATAATTGCCAAATTTGATGACTAACACTTATATAGCACTTATAAATGTTAATTATCAAATTTGGATTTATAACACTTATATAAATAGCATAATGTTTTCAATGCTAAATTTAACTATTACGGTCGAATTTCAACTGTTGGTTGAACTCTAGTCAAATTAAATTTATGTAGCCATAGCACACAGATCGTAACAATCAAAAGTATAGCGCCGACGTAGTTATGCGTGTCGTAAGAGGCGACTAAAATAGCATTATCCGATCCGGGTGACGTAAGGCTTGCTTTGCAGCATGACTATGACCCCGGGTCGGTAAAGCAGGTCGGCAAAGCTCTGCCAGCCCAGCCCCTATGGCTGGTGCTGGTTTGTCAGTTTGTCAGAGAGTTTGTGGGAAGACGTGGAGGACAGCGCTGCAGGCGTGCCCCCTCATACTGGGGGGTAATCCGTGAAGGCCCAGATGCTATAGACGGTACGGCTGTAGTTAGCATTGAACACCACATAGAAACTCTGTTATAGCGTCATTCAAGGGACCGGAATATTTTTGATGCTACAGCCAATTGACACTATAGTAGATCATCATTCTTATACCTTGATGAATGAAGGGACTTGAATTTGTTGACTTTATAATAGAGTTGTCACTATAAACGATGACGCTATAGCCAAGTTCAACTGTAATAAGGTACGGGAACAGTCAGGGATTTTGAGGGGAGTGCGGAGCAAAGACATTTTGCTGGAAACTAGAGTGGAGAAGGAGCCAAAACATTTGCTGCGCTCCACTGCTCCGGTTTCCCAATTCTTCTTCGTTTCTCTCTTTTTCTTTTCTCTTCTTTGTTTTGTTTCTTTTAAATTTTAGGAGGGCGCAGTACCTCTTTTCAATTTTTTTTTTCGTTTCAGTTGGATTAAAAATAATGCCTGCATTTCATTCCAATCATTATCAGATATAAAATTTGAAAGTAGAATCTCATTGAATCAGTCATTAATTTAAAATTTAAAATAAATTATTTTTTTTTCAATTTTTTAAAATTTCTTATAACTTCCTCAATTATATTTTTTTCCAAAATAGTTTGTCTTTGTAAAACATCCCAAACGTTCTAGTGTCAAATTTAGCATGGAATTAACAATCTGAAACTTAGTTAATATTTTTTTTCGCTAAAATCTCTGAAAAAGGAAAAAAATTCATATATTGAAATTCAACAATTAAATAAAAACAAAATACAAACGTCAGAATCACACCCATGCTAATTTTTTATTAAACATACTCCGTGGAACATACACACGAAGTTTCAAAGCTGTATATTTAGCGTAAAAAAAGCCTGAGGGATTTTACTACACCTAATTGGTGAAAAACACAAAGCCGAGAAAAATACGATTCAAGATTTTAAATGCAGAATGAAAGCGGCTACAGTCATTTACGAAAACAAGAATATCTTTTAAAATAGCGCTCACATAAGTTTAGAATTTAGCATGAGGCTTTAAAAAAGTTTTATCTGTATTAATAATTTTTTTTCACGTAATAATTTTTTTTCCCCAGATATTTTGAACAATTTTTAAGTACTGTGTCCCCTTAAAAAATGTTTTTTTTTTTTTTTTTCAAAATAACTTCTTAAAGTTTTATCACATATAACTATTTATAAATTATCTAAATAAAGCAAAAAAACTAATGATTCCTATCAGAACTATTCGGAGCACGAAGCGGAGCAGAGAGGAGTATTATTATTTGATGAAAATCACGTGCTGGATATGATATGTGTTTTTTTCCTTGAAGCAAGCCAATAATGAAAAATTCTACCAAGTAAAACAAAAAATGCAGTGACGAAAATGGCATAGCTTTACATCCTTGAAGAAGTTTTTCCTTGTTTCTAGTAGCACCGAAACACGTTCATGCAATTTTCAATGTTGATCTGTACCGTACTACGCTGGGTAATCTTCATTTTAATTATTCATAAATGGGTTTATTGAATTTGCATTCACAGCACTTGCTGATACTGGACTATGCTTTAAAAAATGTTGGAAAGCTGAGACAAGATAATTAACTATAAAAGAGAGTTAATTGAAGTTCCAAAACTTAAGTCTATTGTCAGTGAGGTTGTAGTTCTACTTCATTTTTTTCATATGTGAAATGTCCAAATTCATGTGTTTTTGGCGCATGAATCTTCGCCACGTGCTAAAATCATGCGTGGTCTAAATTCATGCGTTGCACCTTCGTAACCAAGAAAGTCTTGTTTTGAATGCAATTATTAACTTACATTTGAAAATTATGCTTATAAAAGCAAATGCAGTTTTAGGAAACCATGGTGTAAAATGAAACTAACTTTTGGAAAAACGAAATTTCTTCTTTACATATACTCAAAGCAATCACATTACAAATCATTAAAGTTTTTTCCTATTCTTGAGAACAAATTGGAATTATGGAATAAATCACAAGCAATTCCTCATTTCTGCTTACATTAATATTTTGACTATCATTGTTTTTATTCTAAAATACTATAGAGTCGAGGCAATTATTCTTCACAGAATTGCCATTTGCATATGCGGTACGGCATACTTATTCTTTTTCATACAGAAGTCACGATTTATAAAAGTCATAGAATACGAACAGCACATAAATCAAGTAAAAGTCTGACAAGTGGTTCCGACCAGTGCTTAAACCGTAATAAGTTCGTCACGTCTGGGATAAAATTTGATGGAAAACTATGGCAAGGATGGGGAAGCTAGTTTTAAGCTGCATGTTTTTTTAATAATTATTTTAAATGCTCTTACCAGTTATTTACAATTAACATAAATATGTTCAAGTAACATAATTGTGATTATGATACATCAACGTTCGCGGATACTATGAAAAAGCAAAGGGCTCAATTGACCTTCCCCGAGAGCCAAATATTGTTAAAAATTAGGTGAATAGCGAACTAAACCTTTATAATCCGCCCCCTTTAAAACAAATTTTCTGCAAGACAGGTTTTAAAAAAAGGCTTCTTCTTCAGCAAATCCTGTATCCGCACTTGTACTTTAGATTATTGTTCCGTAGAATAATAGTTACAGTAGATTTTTATAATGCCTGATGAAAAATCTGTGCTGTTAAAAAAAGTTAAGTTTTATAGTATGAGTGATTTGTCGGTAAGAATGATGTGCCGATCGGTTTAAAAATCACTAGCAGTTTTTTTATCTTCTTTAGCTTCATGAGATAAATACGAGGAGAGAAAAAAACACTAAACTTGATTTAAGTTCCTTGGAAAATCTATTTTACTTTATGACATTAAAATTTATAATTATGTTGAGAATTTCGAGAATTTTTAGTATGTAACTGTCTTCGGAACTTTTATATGAAATATTACGCCAAATCTGCAATGACATTTTCAATTAAATAATGCAAAATTTTCCCATTAATTAATGTAAGAATTTTGAAATATTTTGAAGTTATGCCTCCTTTGGATCGACTGATATGTGCAACATTTTCATTCTGTCGGCCTAATAGACAGGATGATTAAGAATGAGCAGAATGATAATTACAGAACAGTAAACATTAAGCCAGGGTTAGGCCCTGTGCAAAAAGCCAATGCTATGCTTAATATTTCAGTTATTATATTTTTTAAAACACGCTTTTTCAAAAGTTGTGTTGCTGGCTGACTCAAGGGCAGCAATACAGGCAATCAATGCACCCAGTCACTATCGAACTTTAACTATCGATAATTGCCTAAATCTGCTCAACTGCCTTGCCAGTAAAAATAAAAGAGTAGTTCTTCAATGGATTCCGGCCCACTGTGGAATCCAGGGAAACGAGGCGGCTGATTTCTTGGCAAAAAAAGGGGCCTCTGTTTTACAGACATCAAATCCCAGACTTCCTTTTAAAAATATTAAATGTCTAGTAAAGAACATCTTTAAGGACTCTTTCCTCGAGGAACTTAGACATCGTAATTCCAATAAACCGTGGCTAAACCAAATTCTAGATGTCCCTCAATGGCCTAGAATGAAATCTGTTGCCATGTTTCGTCTTCTATCTGGCCATGACTGCCTAAACAAACCTCTATATCGCATCAAGGTGGTCACTGAGCCTTTTTGCACCTTGTGTGACCTTCTCGAAGAGATGGACATGTCTCACCTGTTTCGTTGCCCCGCCCTTCCTCGTACATCAATCTGGGAGCGATACTGGACTGCTCGCTATCATTTATAGATTTATTGTTATCGTTTGATTTCCAATTGTCTTTTAATGGGCCATTTGAAATTAAAAAAAAAAAAAAAACATTTCTTAAACATTTTTAATTGATTCATAAAAAGTGTTATAATACAATTGACGCTCAATTTTACGAACACTTTGATATTACGAGAACTTCGAAAATCGAGAGTTCGTAAAATCGAAACGCATTCTTTCAACAAAAGATTTTTCGGGACTGGTAAACTTTGCAAAATCGTGAGTGTTTGTAAATAAGAGGTTCTTAAAATCGAGCATCAGCTGCAATACGACCTTTTCCCGAAAAGATGAGAGATGACAAAAAAAAAAAAAAAGATTTCTCGTCGCGCTTCATTTAGATTCCTGATTCCTCATCAATAGATAAACAATATTTTTAGAAACATTAAGAGTTTTAATATTTTAAAAATATTAAGAGTTTTAATGTTTATGTTTCAAAGCTGTACCAGGAATATTAAGAGTTTTAATATTTTAAAATGAGGTCCAAAAGTAAGCTTTCCCCAAGCATTATACATATTTACTGAAAACATTATAAGAGGAAGTAACTCCCTCAAAGTTAAGGGCTCTCGTTTTCGCCGTTACTTGGTTGTGAATGCGCTTTGTGAGTATAATTTCGTGTTGTCGAAAAGTACAATTAACTTCAAAAAGCTTGTCTCCGTGTACTGAATTTGAATTCAATATATATGGATCACTAACGAGGTCATATGCATGTAAGCATGTCATAAGTAGATGAAGTTATTTACGCTGCTGAGTTTGTTTTCTCGTGAACTCCTTTTTTTCCCGCTCAGTCGTGAGCTATAACTTGCCATTTCCACGGACCATTTTCCAACTGGACCCATGTTAACTCCACTATCCGATAAGGAAAAGGCTCTTTCGGCAGTGTGCCGTTGAACATATAACCCCGCGCACACATCCCGACTTGATGGGTGGTCACGAATCGACGAAGTCACGGGATACGCACAACGCGTAAATAAAAATCACAGTCCGATTTGATCTTGCGAGTCGATTTCTTTATAAAAGGCTTCTGCAAAGCACGTGCTTTGTGAACGCGCCGCCTCGATCGTAAAGGATTCTTTATTGATACTCAAAAGTCGACTGGCAAGCGATCTCGATACAAAATGACGCCTATCAAACCATATGGGAGGACATTGGTGGAAATCTTTAAAGAGTTGGTAAAAGTGAACTACAGGCAATACAAGAGGGGTAATTCGGATTGATGGGAAAGACAGCAATTTTTTTCTCAATTATTTCCTGTGAATATAGTATTTTCCTTTTGTATGTTAAACGGTATTTTTGTAGCTTTGCACACTGTCAGAGATATTTTCAATGAACTAAACATTTAATGCATATATTCATTATTATAAATTAAATTTGGGAAAAATGCAAATTAAACATTTTAAAAAGATGATGGTTATAGAGTGAAAAAAGAGACATTTCCAGAAACATATAAACTAAAAAATTATTTTTCCTTTTTTGATTTACATTCTAACTTTATGTATGTTTTACATTTCTAGTTTCATATAATGAACGATACACTACTTGAGTAAGCAATAATAGCTTCTATTTCCTGTAATGCGGGCATCAAAAGATTAAATTATTTTAAGGCAACTTTCAAGACATTGTTTTTTGTTGCTGTGCAGAGACTGGAAAATATAACCAATGTATTCTGATGAAAACATTCAGTAGGTTAAGCAACTTCACTATTCTTGCCAATTTGAGATCCTTCGTAAGTACTACCAATCTTATTCGCCTTCAAAGCTTTCTTTCTTTTCCAAACAGTTCGAAACAAAGTCTTATAAACGCTCGGTAGCAATCATCATTAAAAAGTGCTTGGAAATAGCAAACGAAACCTGAAAAAAAAGTCTATCTAAAAATGGTTCAAAACACATGTATTTATAAGAGTGGTTTAAATAATTTTAAAGTTTGAAAAGTATGCACTAGCCAACTTTATAAAATTCGTACAACTTAACTTGAATTACAGTAGAGTATCGCTTATAGGCCGATCATTTATACGACGTTTTGCACTTATACGCCGTTTTCGTGTGGCAACAATGCTTGGATTTCACCAGAAGGGTTTCGACGACGTTTTCGATAGTTCTTTCGGCGTCGTATAAACGACACTCTACATGCTTAGAAGAAGGTAGTTAAGATTAAAAAAAAGACAATTTAAGAATCTGAGTTACCCCGAGATATATTTTTTCCCATTTAATTATAAAAACTTTATTTTTCCCCCCTCTTCACAACACGTTAAAGCGGTAATTAATGTAAATATTTCGTTTGAATTTGTACAGTTACCCTCAAGATAAGTAAAATGAGCTGCTGGTTAAATCGTAACCTAAATTAAAGTGAGAAACATTCGTTTAATAATGAATTTTAAATGCCGTTTTAAAATGCTACGCTGTTAAAGTATGTGGTGGGAAAAAAATTGCTGGAAATAAGTTGGAAAAAACTAGTTGGAATGAAAAATTATGTTCGATACGAAGTGGCATATTATTTCGGTAATTAATTTCGCCCAACAGCTGAAAACGGGAAAATTCAAACAGCACATAATTATAAATATTGAAAAGTTGGAGAATTTTAAATTGTTCCTTCTGTATATTTTCAAAGGAAATTTTGCATAATTACATATTTCTAATGCTAAAAATCCTATAATAATGTAGCAGAGCCCGAAGCCTGTTAGTGGTTGAATCTTTCATTGAAAATATGGATAAATATTAGATGTATTTTTTAAGGTCATCGACAGGAAATTCTGGTGGTTAGACCAAAGTTTGAGTATCCACCAGACATCTGAGAACATTCCGTTTGCCCCCACCCCAACCCCATCATTCGGTAATGTGGTCCTGTGATTCCAATTGAATCGTCGGACGATGGAGTCAAGAGCTTCTGCAAGATCTCTCGTAGTGTAATGTACTGTGATTCGTAGCACGCAACGTTAGGGCTGAAATTGCGCGAATAAAGTGCCCCATTATGTCATTTTTCACGCTTCCGCGACTCCAGTTTAGAGAAAGAAAAGTAAAAAAAGAAAAATAAATAGTATCATTCGAAAAAGATCGAAAGAACCAAAAAATCTCGTTCTTAAAGGACAGGCAAATATACGTTTTTTTCTTGTTTTGTTTTAGTCAGCCCAAAGTGGTACTCAATAAAAGAATGTTTCCCAGTGCCTAATTTTCATTTTTATATTTTTTTCCGGCGATGTAATCTTTTAGGCGGAAAAAAGTATAGATGGAGTGTCGTCTAAATGACGATGAAAAACACGTTGATTTAAAATCACTTTTTGTAAGCTTTCTTGATGCCGTTTCTTTTTCTGTCAAGCGAGAAATTTACGGAAGGAAAAGGCTACACAATAACAAGCTAAACGATTATGCCATCTTCACATTTTGAGCCATCTCTTCTCTCTCTCTCTCTTTTTTTGAGGAGGACGATTTATTTTTTTATGAAGGAAAGTTGGTGTAAAATCGTGACATTTCTTAAACATTTTTTTCATAATTAGGTGCAAGTCGAGATTTCTGAAGTATCTTTCTTTCTTCCTTTTTTATTACTGTTTCGTTTTACCTTTCTTTTATATCCGAAATATACAGAAGGAAGTATTGAATGGTGAGATTTTTCTATTTTCGAATATTGACAACTTTAAACATTTTAAAGGCAAGCCGTTTCGACCATTTTCGGAAAAAATCGGATTATTCAGAATTACTAGCACATTATTTGGAAATCACGTTAGAAATCTGAAAGATACCAAAACATGGCTCTAATAATTATATTGCTCTGCTTAACTTTTTCTTTTCTTGAAAGCTATGTCCATACAACTTGGCTGCTAAATAGTGATAATTAATAAATTACATTCATAAATTAGATTGAGATGCATAGTTTGAGGATCTTTATTAGAAACATGAATGCGTCCGAGTATTTATTAGATTTCAAAGATAAAAAAACATGCATTTAAATTTGTAAATGATTATATATAATTTACTCAAGGGAAATAATATGGAGTAGATAGTAGAATGGAATGGGAAGGAAGGAAAAGAAGTTAGGTAAATATGAAACTAAACTTGTAAGATACTGTGAAACATAACATATAAAAAGGATTGAAACGTTGTTAGTTTTATTTAGGCATTTTAACTACTTTTGGAGGAAAAAATGATATCTATATTAACAGTACAAGAAGAGGAATATTCTTCATTTAAAAGCAACTTTAACCTCTTCTGACCCCAGAACTACGCACAAACAATTTTGATGCAATTTTTTGGTTCTCTGATTTAAAAAAAAGATTACAAAACAAAATAACTAAAAAAATTTTTAAATTGTAATTAATAATTAATTTAAATAAAAATTAATGCCCAATTTCCATGTTTTCCACGTTCAAAACAAAGTAAACTATCTGTTGATTAATTTCAAAAACAATTGGGTGTTTTAGCTTTCAAATTGCACAAACAGTAGTTAATAAGCAGTATTTTTTAATGTTCCCAATTGGGTACACTTGAAATGAAGAGGTTAAAATTTCGAATTTAGCCGGAAATTTTTATTTCCGATTTGTAATCAGCCATCAGCATATTTAATCTTATACATAAATTTATGTATAATTTAGGTCCAGACTTCGCAATATAAAAACTGAAGAAGACACCTCCTCAAATTGTTAAAATGCTTATATGTATATACATATAAACATTTATATTTAAAAATGTATATTAGTTATATATATATATATAGTCTATATAGTCTATAGATTGCCTAAACTGCCATGGGTAAGGGACAAACTATTCCGTAAAATGAACTAACTCTGAACTTTATAAAAGGTCTTTTGAGCCGCTTGTAAATAATAATTTAATTTTTGCTCTGGATCAAGAAATTGGCGTCTAAATAATACAATCCGAAACCGCACTCTATTTCAATGAAAAATTAGTGTATACTGCAGTGAGAGGAAAAGTTGATTTTTCTGCATTAGCGCCGTGCTGGCAAAGAAATACCTGCACAGATTTAATTCATTTTTATTGAGAGTTTAACAACTGGCGACAAGATTTTTTTCTCCTCAGGATGCTTACCGTGCTGGTATAACAAGAAGTTCCGTCTAGAACTATACGAGCCTACTTTCCCGTATACACCGAATTCAAATTTATAATCTAGCTATCTCTCTCTCTGTCTTTCTCGTTTAGTTTTAGTTCTTAATTGCTTCAAATATACCTTTTTCAACGGTTAATACATATTCATTCAATCATTTATTTATTTATTTATTCAGTCATTCATGTATTTATTCACTCAGTTATTCATTCATTCTTTTGCTTATTGATTTAATCATTCATTAATTTATGAATATTCTTGAAAATCTCGATCAAAAAATTTCATAGGAAAATAGGCTCGTTAGTTCTGGATGAACGTTCTATCTGCACATGTTCTACGTCATAAGAGATTTCCATAAAGTTTGTTCCAAGCAAATCGGTCCGTTAGATCAGGTTTTATATAAGATTGAAATTTCTCCGTAGGCACTATGTTAATTTTTTTGAACTGTTCAAAAATGAACAAAAATTGTTCAAATCAATATTTCACGCCAAGAACTTCTTCCAGTGAACTTGTTCATTGGAACTTGGATCTTGTACCCAGAGTTTACATAATTTGCTTCATTTTCGCCCATAGGCGCTAATGTTAAAATTTTTTGAACTGTTCAAAATCGAACAAAAAATTGTTCAAATCAAAAAGTAAAATATGGAAATGAGATGTCCTCGCCGAGATCTTTCGAATGCAAAAAGAATTTTTTGAGTCGGAAAATTCGTTCAAAAGTTATTAGGGGGGGACTGACCGACAGACAGACCGACCGACAGACAGACCGACCGACAGACAGACCGGCAGACAGACGGACAGACAGACAGACCGACAGACCGACAGACACACTTTTTCCCCATCTCAAAACCCTACTTTCAAATTTTTTATTTTTCAATCTTTATTTAATTACTTAACTTATTTTTGACTTTTCTTGATTTTTAACGATATTTTCACGATACATTAAGGCTTCTTTCATGCTTTATTATTATTTTTTTTAACTTTTACGGGAAAGTAGGCTAAAAAACGAGAGATACAAGAGGGCTTGAGTGGGAAGCATTGAGACAATCTCTGTATCATCCTTCTCAATGATTCTACTCGGAATAATTGTTGGTAATGGAGTAGTACCACGGATCTTCCACTCGGAAGTATTGAACAATGTACTAGAAACCCATGCTAAATGCTTTTGAAGCTGACGGTCTCAAAAGTATGTCAAAAAAGCCAACATTTAGAAGGAGGTTGGCAAGACAATTTTGGCGAAAAGCATATTGAAGATGTCGTCGCGGCAGTAAGTCGCCAACGCTAATGGTGAAACAGTTGTGTATGCAGAATATAAGGCAGAAAACGTTACAAGAAGTTCCGTCTAGAACTATACCAGCCTACTTTCCCGTATACACCCAACTTCAAATTTATAAGCTAGCTATCTCTTTCGCATTTAACTTTAGTTCTTAACTACTTCAAATATACCTTTTTCAACGGATAATAGATAGCCATTCTTTCATTTATTAAGTCATTCATTTACTCATTCATGTTTTTATTCCTTCATTTAATCATTCACGGACAAAGTCACTCATTTATTTTTATTTTTTCATTCATTCATTCATTCATTTAGTCATTGAGAAATATCCTTAAAAATCACGATCAAAAAATTTCATAGGAAAATAGGCTCGTTCAGTTCTTGTTGAACTTCGTATCTGTACATGTTCTACAGCGTAATATCTTTCTAATAGAGTTTGTTGAAAGCAAATCCGATGGTTAGATCAGGATTTATATGGGGTTGAATTTATATGGTTTTCCCCGCAGGCGCTAATGTTTTTTTTGTTTTTGTTTTTGTTTCTTTTTTTTTGTTTTTTTTTTTTTTGAACTGTTCAAAAATGAACAAAAATTGTTCGAATCAATATTTCACGCAGAGAGCTTCTTCCATTGAGCTTGCTCGTAAGAACTTTTATCTTGTTCCCCATTATTTACGTAATTTGCTTCACTTTAGACGCTTATGTTGAAAAATTTCGAACTGTTCAAAATTGAACAAAAAGTTGTTCAAATCAAAAAGTAAAAGAAAGTAAAAAGTATGGAAAGGAGATGTTATCGCCGAGAGCAATCGAATACAAAAAGAATTTTTTGAATCGGACACTTCTTTCAAAAGTTATTAGGGGGGGAACAGACAGACCGACATACATACATTTCCCCCATCTCAAAACCTTTTCTTTATTTTGAAGGATACTTTTACGATACGTTAAGCGTTCTTTCATGCTTTATTATTAATTCTTTTTACTTTAGTAGGCTAACGATGAATTTGAAAAGCGAAAAAACAGCTACTTTTGAATTTGAATAATCATGACTTCAAATTTGATATAATATCTAAAAATATTCTGGATTGCATTCAATTGTTGAAGCATATAGATAAATTGATGTAGTGTTATCAAGAGCTTGACAACACTACTTTAGTAGTAATAAATATATCGCGCTGCGTAGCCTACGGATGCTCTTGCTCCAATAAACCTCAACCAACCAACTAACTACTTAGTAGACGGTTCAGTAAAATTGATTTTTGTGAAATTCATTTGAAATATTTTATAATTTCTACTTTACAACAGTTATTTTCCTGATCCTCACAACCTTCAAAGCAGTAGTGTAATCGAGAAGGTCGGTGGACAATTGCTTTTTTATTAAATTTCAAACGCCAACTTTCTTTTCAAGTTTAGTGTCTATTTGATTTCAATAACTTATGTTCGCTACTTCCCCGCCCTGCTCTCCTGCCATTTTTTTTTACGGAACTTCACCAGTTACCACTGATTCAAAGCCACAGATTTTACTATACTAATACCAATCGTATTACTTAACTCCTCTTAAAACCACTTTTTCGCATCATTAGGTATCAACGTCTTCATTACAGGCGTGTGCTGAATCAGATCAGCAGGGCAGCGCAAACGCAACCCGCCGAAGTCGTATTATTAATTGCTGTCAGTTGTTTCTTCAGCCGGAACAAGGCTTACGAGTTAAGTGCAGATGTCTATGAGCATTGTCCATTCATTTGTATTTAGTCAAATCCGTCTACGGATCCGAGCGAACTCAGCCGGCAGTTCACACATCTGGTCTTTTTGCGCCACGCGTCCTGTTGGCCATCTGCAACAATGGGGTGCACGCGTCTATCCGGCAACTCACCAGGGCCGGATACTTGGAGTGACTTTTCGGCACCTGACTTCCCGCGCATGCCGCGGACGTGACCCACGTGTCGATGAAAGCATCCTGCATTTTGTAGTGCAGTCAAGTCACGAAAATTCATTGATATGTGGAAGGACCCCCCATTTTCTAGGTGCTCATTTCCGGGTAAATAGGAAGTAAAAATACATACGCTCACATGTATCTCTATGCTACTGCTTTCCTAATTATATTACTTTTGCATTGAAAAACATCCGAATGACCAGCGAAGAACTACTTAAGAAAGAACTTTCTTCAGTTTTTTTTTTTTTTTCAAACTCTTTAGGGGGAGGGGGGATTTCGTTTTTTTTTTTTTTTTTTTCATATAAATAAAAAAAAATTCTTGTTTCACCTAAGAAAGTAAAAATACGTACGCTCACATATATTTATTTCTACATTACTACTTTCCTAATTATATTGCTTTTGCATTGAAGAACATACGAATGACCAACAAAAACTGTTCAAAAAAAAGCTTTCTTTAGTTTTTTTTTTTTTTTTCAAACTTTTTGGGAGATGGGGAAAATTGTTTCATTTTCTTGTTCATATAAATAAAAAAATTTGTCTTCCTCTTGGGATAAAATATCTAAGACAGCGATTAAATTAGTGATCTGTGTTTGGCCAACTCTAACAGTCATATCAAGTCTGATTTTTGGGTATTGAATCTGGGATTGTTTTTAATCCATATGATTAATATAATCTAAGTAACTAATGCAATCCTTATCCTTTATGATTGAAGCAAATGTCAAATTTTAACCAAAAGATAATCATTGTAAAATATTTACACCCCAATCTTCGTGAAAATCTCCACCAGGATCAACGTTAGTTTACTGAAGCTGAACCAGCTTCAGGCTTTTTTTTAATGCACTAATAAATAATAATAAATTACATTAACGATATCACAGAGTATTTCTAAGATTATTATTATTACTATTAGTAGTATTACGATTATTTTGTTTAAGAATTTTTATAACTTTAAAATAATAATAATAATAATAATAATAACAAAGAGCTGTGTGTTTAGCAAATTACATCCTTGTTGTCCTGAAATCTCTCCGAAGACTCTATTCATAAAAAATAAGATTTTATTAAAAGCCTACTGGCGCATATGTTGATTCCTTGGATTTTGCATTAAAACAATGCTATAAAATTAACGTGAATTTGGTTAATTGATTGCTTGCAAAATTTTAGCATGTAGATAATTTCCCTCTAAAGAAAGTATGTTAAAGCTATTTTTCAAGTTCTAAACAAGTGTGTTCAAGTGATAAAACACTTACTTGTATGCTACCTGTATAGATATTTAAAAAAAAAAAAATTCCTGCGTTCTTGCACATGTTGGATTGATGACGAATCACGAATGCTGTTCATCCTTTCACTTTTATCACCATGTTTAATTTTCTATTTTACATACGAACCATTTGCTACACTGTTATACATATTTCTATGTAAAAATATTTAAAAAAAAATGGAATATCGTTGAAAATACACTCGTTGCTTTTAATGGGCAAATACAAACTATCATATGCTTAGTCGGTGTGAAACAGTTCTACAGATCAATTTAAATCATTTTTGTAAGACATTTGTAATGTCTAATGAAAAAAATACACACTCAGAATGTATTATGTTCTTCTTGCAAATACTTTTTTTGCATGTTTCATATTTAAGCTACATACACAAAAGCTCTGATAAATAGCTTTACTTTTATAAAAGGATGTCTGTCAGCACGATGTCCAGACGCATCTGCCCTGAGTTTCATGCTCAAGGGTAAGAAATGGTGGGGGAGAGGGTAGGGGGTAAAAAGGTAAAATCTATACGGGAAGGTTTTTCAGTTTAGTATTCCCAGCTTTTTTTTTTTTTTAATCGTGTCCATGGACAATTAAGGGGCCTCGTGTGTCATTAAAACTGCAACCGCCAGATCCAAGACATCCGTGCTGTAGAGGACCTCTCGAAGCTCTGAAGCCAGTGGCACCATACCTAGTTTCGAAATATGTGGGGTAAGGGCCGGGCACTCGAGAATGTGATCCGGGGTAAGCTGGACATCGGTGCAGTTCTGGCAGAAAACATAAGTTCTCGTTTTTTCGGGAAGAAAATATTCCCAGTCTTGGAATGATTTGTCGAAAAATAGAAGATGTATATTATCTGAATCTATTCTTAAAAAACCTGAACATGAAGGAGTTCCTAGTAATTAAATAGTCATGGTACAAAGTGGAATTCTGTAATTGGCTGATTTTTCTTATATGCATTACAGTGGATTGTATTTCAGCCGCTGTTTTACATAAATTTATGTTTAGATACGGGAAAGGTAACTGGAAGCGGTAATGTCTTTGCTTGGAATCAGAAGACCCTGGGTTCTGATCTGTCCGTTCAGTCGCTGGTTTGAGAAACGATGCGTGGTTGATGTTGTGACACACTACCATAGAGTTGCCTGGGTGGATATTTTCCTGCCCCCCCCCCCTATTCAATACGTAAATGCGTGGCCGTTTTCGAAATCCTCCAGGAAGGCACCTTTTTTTTTGGGGGGGGGGGACTCTGTACAGACTTGCATTTTACAATAACAATAGACATAATCGAATGATCAAATGTAGAGGGATTCTGATAATCGAATGATAAGATCGATTGAATCTCTCGAGCGATTCAGAACCAAATGAATATCTCGAGTGATTTCAGAATGGAATGAACTTCTCGAATATTGTCATGTACTTTCACGCCCCGTATCTCTTTAATATACCCACCATTAGTTGATGGCATGTTGAGCTCTTCAGTTATTAAACACAAAATAAGTACCCGAACTAATTAATTAAAATAACAGAGACAATCTTGCTGTGTGAAATAACTTGCTTGCTTTGGTCAAAGAAGCAAAAAAGCCAAACTATCGGTAACCCATAATGTAAAGCCCCCTCTCTGCGCCCCTAAAGGAAGCGATTAGAAGTTAATTAGTAAAACGCTGGGCGTGCTCGCAAAACCAAAGGAAGACTATTAAGTGCTTTGTTGGCTGTTTTCATTGTTGAACGAGCAGCTCGGCGTGACGACGAGGGGATAAAAAATGATAACAATAAAAGAAGCCAAGAGGGCCTTAATAAATGAGCTATAAAGCGATGCTGTTTTTAAGGTCGGCCCAGGAGCAGTAAAGCGCACTTCCTGAGGCTGGGGATTAATTTTTCGGAAAAAGAAAAGATAAGAAGCACGGTCAACCAAGAGGTGGTGTTTTATTGGCGGGGGTGACTTCTTCCTTCCGTTTTTTATCTACCTCCTTATCGCCAAAGGTAATCGCCGTTTACGTGCCAACAATGTTAATGGAAAGTTGTTGCATCGGAAATTACTCATAATGACCGCGCCAAATGGATATCACTCAGTGAATAAGTAATTATTCCTAACTCTTGTCGATGATCGTTCCTTTGAGAATATTAATCGTGTTTAATTGTAAAGAAAAGCTGTTCGATTTACTTTTCTTTTCAAATCTGATGACATCTTTTTTTCTAAAGAGAAGTTACGTTGGGCACTCGGTCAGTAAGGATCCTCTTTGGCACTGACATCCATTTAAATTCATCTACTATAAATTTGTGTGGAGTGGTGAGTATGAGTATATTTGAGAGTTCAAGGCATAGTACCGAAAAAACTCGTGTATAACTAAATTAGTGATGTAGTTGAGAGGGACGCAGAATTTTTTTATTTTTACACGAGCGTTCCCCACAAAACTTTACAAGAATCGCTTTCTTTGCAGTACTGCATCATGGAACTAAACAATCCAACTTCGTGATAGAAAAACTGGGCATAAATATTCACTTTTAGAACGTATTTATAAAATATTATCTCAAAGTATTTTAACAAGTTTGAGTTGTAAAGTTAAATTTTCAAGTGAAAATCATGAAGTTTCTACAATTCGTAGACTTTGTGGATTATTATTTGCTGATTTGAAAAAATTTTGAACATCGGTGATTTGCTGAGTTTTATTTTATTTTACTTTTTATTTATTTACTTTTTTTTATTTTTATTTACTTATTTATATTAATTAATTATTTATTTTTACTAACCATGAATTGGTCAATTCTTCCTTTCCAACTTTTCAATGTTGCCAAAAATGCTTCCACTTATAACACGACTTTCTTTTTTAATTACTGCACACTGAACGCTCTGTTATTTTACGCAAAAAATAGGAAAACAGAAGTCATTGAACTGTAGTCTTGAATAATTTACAAAACTCCATGACCAAAACTCCATTTACCTTGTCACATGAACACGGACGTGTTCAGAAGGAAGGATATATCCCCCTTCGAAACTTCGATATGTAAAAGAAGCCATTAATTTATGGCTCCCAAACAGGATTCCCCTCCCGAAAAAAAAAATCTTGGATACGTTACTGTGTGGACGTAAAACTCCGCCGTGGAATTATTCGCTTTCTCAAGAAGGAAAGATTTATTCCCTCAACCATTTCCTCCTGCTCTTTTTATCATCTACAACGTGATCCCTAATTTTTATGAAATAACTATGCTCCAAAAAGCCTTACTCAGTACTTCCAAGAGATTACTATAATTTTTTGCATGCTTGTTAAAAAATTTATCTATCACAACACTCATATTATTTCCCATTTGTATCTTGGAAACACCCATTTAATACGACTTGTATATCTTTATGCGTAATTGTCGTCCTATTCTCGAATTACTTGTTCCTCTTGAAAGTTTACTTCTTAATTATTCTGTATTTGCTCACTAACAAACCTATGACTTTAATAGAACTAAAAAGAGAATAAGTGGTGCATGCTAATGTTAGTATATACTTTCTAGTTGTGTCAAAATAAAAAATACTCAGCATTATTATCTCTGACATTTACCAACTTATAGGAGCACTAGTATACCACACCATGCTCTGAAAGAAATTCAGTGGGAATTCTTCTTAAGTTACTATTGCAGTTACTTCAAAAGACTGCCTATGAGAAAGCTAATAATTATTCCAGGGCAAAAAAAAAAAAAAACTATTCCAAGGTTTTTCAGAGCATTTTGTAGTCTGTACAGGACATATTCCGACACTGACCCATTTTAACAATGCAAAAAGAACGCTCTGCGTATCAAAGAGGAAATCATAAAAAGTAGGAAATCTAAACGTCACCTTGGTGACTTAAAGACAATATTTAAGAGAGGAGAAGATGGTCAATTTAATCCTCTTTACAATGATTGACATTACTACCGATTACTGGCTTTCCTAAATGGCTTATGTTCACTACTAATTGCCTTTCACTTATCCATTAAAAGTGGCAATTTTTGTCCTGCATTGTCTGGTGGAAACCTTTCACGCTGTTGTAGCGATGAAGGTTCAGCCTTTGCATCGGCCTTCATATAAACGGGCAAACAGGAAAGAGACGTCAAAATTATGCAGCGGGATCGTTCTTTAATATTCTTCGCATAGAATGTGATTAAAAAGTGCTAAACCACAAGAGAAAGGACTGTCGGTATGGGAAATTCTTCAGTGGCTTTGGTCAAGGGAAATGCTTTTACGCTTGCCGGGCGATTGCCATAATCTGTGTGATCAACCAAGCCAATGAAGTTTTTGCATACAAACAAAAAGCAAGCAATTCTCTCAAGATCTCGGAAGTTTCGTATTTAGTGCTATTAAAATAGCTTCTAGCTAGACTAAAGAAGAGATCGAGAAAAGTATATATATATTTACATGCCCTGACTATCGCATGGGCATCTGGGCCCATGCGACTGGGGCAGGAAATTCTTCCATAATATCATTTAAACTCCTTTAAAAAAAATGTAACATAAAATAGTCAGTTTAAATTATAATAACCGTTGGCAATTCTTCATAATAAGAGGTTATTCTTAATAATAACCAATTTCACGCTTGACCGTAGTACACGCACACATGCATACATGTAAGCGAACCAGTCCAAGGGGCAGGAAAACTTGATAATCGGGCCCTGTATATATATATATATATATATATATATATAACAGAAAATGTAGTAAAATATTTTAGAAAGCTTTACAAATCAAAAAAATTTTTTTTTTAAGTTTGAGGATGAGACAAAGACTTATCAGTGTTGGAGTTTCTCAAAGAATGAGCGATGCAGAGCACCTCAAAAATCGAAAGCAAAAACACAGTAGAGTCGACAGCAATATAGGCCAGAAAACCATCAAAACAAGCATAAAAAATAAAAATTGAAATACAAAATGTGAGGTTTCGTCCATGTCACTGTACTGAGATTAAAATAAGTGACACACCAACGCACCCGCTACAAAAATAGTTAAAATAAACCCTTTTTACCTAAAAAATCTGAGTAACAGAAACCAAATCCGTGTCCCACTGGTCTGTTCCTTCCAAGTCGTCATCCATAAAGCGAAGTTTAAATCATATCCGGGAATCAAAGGCCATAAACGTGTCGAGTCATCCGGCCGCGCTGTTACCAAAAATCAAATAAAATTCGCGACATATGATATATTATGTGTGGTGACATATATGTGGTATTTAAACTTATTTTATACATATTCATTCACGCATTCATTTATTCATTCATTCATTCACGCATTCATTCATTCGGAAATATCCTTAAAAATACGCATCAAAAACTTTTGTGAGAAAATAGGCTGGTTTAATGTGTTCTTAATTTTAAATATTCTTTAATTAAAATAAATTTTAATCAAAAATGCTAATTCTTAGGTGGTTTTTCTAAATTTTAAACAAGAAAATTATCAACACCTAGGCTGTATAGAGAGATTGCTGTGTAGGATTTTCAAAAACTTTCCTTTTTTCTCTCTTTTAAGCTTTTGGTAGCTTTTTTAAACATTTCAATGAAAATGCCTTTGTTCAAAAACATCATAAAGATATTTACTTAAAAAAAGCATGAATGTTGTCGTGCCTTATTATGTTTTATGACTTGGAGCAAGAAAAGAAAATTCACAATGGCTTCATGATTTCTGACACTTGTATGATTTTTCTTTTAGCATTGCTTTTTTTCTGACAAATTGTTCAATAAGAAAAGGCAATATTATGACATTTATAGCTTCCCCTATAGTTTTCTAATGTACTTGAATTTTTCCAAAATTAATCTTTTCCAACAAATTCCGGAGACTGCATATTTTAGAACTAAAAAGAGGTATATTTGTTAATTACATGCCAATATCACCCAGGTTACGTCACAATATTAATTAATTAGTTAATAAAACATTTAATGCATGGAGTGAAAATGACGCCTCTCTGTACGGGCCTTCCACGGAAACCAGACGTTTAATGTCCAACGGCGTGTCAGCAATATTTCATTAAAAATTATCTAATTAAAATAAAGCAGCAAATATGTCTATGTCCGGAATAGAACCAAGACAGTTCTGCCGATTCACATAAAAGTTTGCACGAAATTTGTTTGGTACATGGGGGTGTGCAACTCAAAGAGTTTTTTTCTGAAAATTTTCGAATTTGTTCCTTTTTTATTTCAATTTATAACCGACAATTGCAGAAAATGGTTCTTTTCTATATGAAGAGGAAATTACCAAATCGTTTCGAGCTTGGTACTATTGGGAAGCCCGTTAACAACTGTCTCAGAACGAGTGGCTCTTCGTGTTAAAATTCAAAGCCTCTAATTTAACTAGAAGAAATTATTTGCATTTTTCCGCTGTAGTTCTAAATTATTTTTTCACGGTAATTCGCTCCCCCAGACGATTGATAAAGCGATTTCTTTTTATTAGCCGACTTTCCCGTAAAAGTAAAAAAGAAATAATAGAGGGCTTAATGCATCGTAAAAATACCGTTGAAAATAAAGAAAAGCCAAAAAAAAAAAAAAAAAGTGAAGTGATTAAATAAAAATTGAAAAATAAAAAATTTTGAAAGTAGGGCTTTGAGAAGGGGAAAATGTGTCTGTCTGTCATCCCCCCCACAATGACTTTTGAACGAATTGTCCGATTCGAAAAAATCTTTTTGCATTCGAAAGATCTAAGCAAGGACATCTCATATCCATATTTGACTTTTGATTTGAAGAATTTTTCGTTCAATTTTGAACAGTTAAAATATTTTAACATCAGCGCCTATAGGCAAACGTGAAGCAAATTATGTAAACTCTGGGCACAAGATTCAAGTTCCTGTAGTAAGCTTATTGGAAGAAGCTCTCGGCGTGAAATATTGATTTGAACAATTTTTGTTCATTTTTGAACGGTAAAAAAAAAAAAGCGGCATTTTTCCATTATCCCGGCGCATATCCCCCCTCGCCAATAAGGATGCAACCAACGCCAAACGGAATATCGTCGCTGGTAACTTTTTGCGTGTGCTGTCGCCAAAAAATCTGCTTGGTGAGATTTGCGCCGTGATAATAAAAAGGTACCAAATTAACATTAGCGCCTACGGGAAATTTCAATCCCATATAAATCCTGATCTAAGCAACGGATTTGCTTGCAAAAAACTTTATCGGAAAAATATTACAGTGTAGAACATGTACAGATGCGAAGTTCAACAAGAACTGAATAAGCCTATTTTCCCATGAAATTTTTTGATCGGGACTTTTAAGGAAATTTCTCAATGAATAAATGAATGAATGAACGAGTGAAAGAAAGAAAGAATGAATGAATGAATAAATGAATGAGTGAAGGAATGAATAAATGAGTGAATGCATGATAAAATAATTAAAAGAGTGAATGAATGAAAAAATAAATAAACGAGTGAACAAATAAATACATGAATGAGTAAATGAATGACTGAATAAATGAAAGAATGAATGACGGAGTGAAGAAATATGTATTATCCGTTGAAAAAGGTATATTTGAAGTAATTAAGAACTAAAGCTAAATGCGAAAGAGAGAGAAAGTGATAGCTATATTATAAATTTGAAGTTGGGTGTATACGGGAAAGTAGGCTCGTATAGTTCTAGACGGAACTTCTTGTTTTATTTGAATCGTTGCCATTTTGTCTACATGTAGTACACTTGCTAAACAAAATTCTATTCACAATGTGTTTAGCATTTTGAGGAGAAGCCGATTTTTAATTTTTCTTTTTTTTTTTGGCTTTTAATTCATTTTCTCTTTAAACGATTTAAAATTTATTTCCTGCAGCACACGGGCGATTGATACCTTGATTTTTAATTTTTTTATTTTGACAAGTATTTTTAAGGGACTGTTCTTCACTCTCTACTGGAACTATTTAAGACATGTTATCTTTATAGAGATTAGTTATTCCAAACTATTCTCGCTTTATATATTTTTAAATATATTTTTTTTCTACTGTAAATTAGCACATTATGTCAATTGACTATTTGAGCTCGGATGAAAGTTCTTTCCCCTGTATGCTGCTGTTGGTTTCTGCAAAATTTCGCCTTTCTGTCCAACCGTTAATGAATAATAGATAAAATTGTAAAAAAGTATTTATTATGCTTTAAAATGCATAAATTAGGTTTTTTTTAAATGTGTGTGATTTTGACACAAAAAAAAAGTTCCGTAAATATGTAGGATTGCTGGTTGATCTCCGTGGGCGGTTGATTTTTTAATTCTGTATAATTCTATGCATCTTAGTAATATAACATAATATGCATATTAAAAAAATTACCAGTGAATACATATAAAATGGCGAATCAACTGGTTTTTTCAGTTTTTAACACGATCATGGCCGTGAGGGTACCACTAGTCTATATAAATAAAACCAAAAGTTTGTGTGTGTGTGTGTGTGTGTGTGTCTGTCTGTCGATCGCCTCCTGCCGAGATGGAACGGTCTAGAAGTACGAAATTTTGGTTACAGGTACCTTGGTTCAGGTCCTCGTGCACCTCGAAGCGTTTTTCCGAAAATTCGAATTTGTTCTCCTTTTATTCCGATTTAAGCAAAACTGTTAATTTTAGGAATATCTCATCGAAGAAACGTCACACCTTTTCGATTTTTGCAGCATATTGATGCCCGTAAAAAACCGCACAAGGTGATCTCTTTCTGAAGTTCGTAGAACAAATAGAACACGCGCAATATTCATTTAAAGTAGTTTTCGAACTTTAAAGCGAGGCTTACCTCTGAATTTATCTGCTCAAATTGCGTGTTTTCGCCAAAATAAATACTACTTTTGTCGCCAATTAGATGATTTTTGTCAACTCAAGATTGAAAAAATGCTGTTTTATCGTTATTCATGCCGTTTTATGAGCGAAACAAATTCTAAAAATTCATTGCATTTTTTAGCGTACTGCAGACGATCTGTAATTACTCCTTGAGGTTGATCCTTCTTTGTTTTTTGGCGATTTAGTATTATGGTACCAGTTCAACAATTTCATGAAACATATTATTTCTCATGGTAGATTGTCCGCTTTATCAACGAAACAAATTCTAAGAATTCGTTTCATTTTTATGCATATTTTGTGGATTATAAAGTGCAGACGATTTTCAATTACTTTATCTTGAGGTTGATTTTTCTTTTCATATTTTACTCAAGTGATTTATTTTATAAAACATTTACTTAATTTTTTTTACGGTCTATTTGGCACTATTTGGACATAATTTAGTTATTTCTTTCTATCAACTTAAATTTCACGCGTCAGGATTGGTTCAGTACCAAACATTTTCTAACTTATATAAGCATTTGCCTTTGGAAAAATGCTTCCCTTTCTTTCGTTTTTATCCGAATTTTATGAAAGTGCTATTCAATTGAATTTTCAGGAAATCCTTTGACGATTTTGCAATCGGGATTTATAGGAACTGTCCTTATTTTGATGGTTAATTTAAGATGGACTGTTGTAATTTTAGGAACAGTAGCTCTTGAAGGTCAGTATTCTTATGGGTATTTTTAGTCACTGACGTCTTTATTCTAATGGAGATTTTTAAAACTAATGTCCTTATTCTATTAGGGATTTTTAGGAATAGTTGTCTTTATTCAAATGTGAGGATTTAAGGATTTTTTCTTTATTGTAGCAGACATATTCAGGGACAGTTGTGCTTCATCTGATGGACATTTTAAAACAGAATACAGATCTTACTTTGATGGGAATTTTTAAATGTATTGTGGTAGATATTGTAATTACGATTTTTATGGTCTCTCGATATCATTTTGGCACAATTATCTCGCTGCATGTGCGCATTTTAGTTACTGTTGCAATTACTTTAATGGCAATTTTTTTGAACTGTTTTAATGCATTTTAATGTAGATTTTTATGAACTGTTATTTTTGGTCTAAAAGGAATTTTTCTAGGCTGTTCGTTTAAATGTTTTTACTGTTTAAATAAGGTTTTTCAGGCCTGTTGCCCATCTCCTACATGATTTTTTAAAGAAAATTTTTCCTTACATATTTACAACAGAATTTTGGACATGCGTCACTTAGCCTGCGAATGATGCAATATTATTCCGCGCAAAGCCGGGCATGTCAGCTAGTAATTAATAAAGGGAATGAAAAAAAGTTTTATTAAAACTTTGCACGTGTATGTGTGATTTCTCAGACATTTATGTTCTTACCTTTTTTAATAATTAATAATTACTTTTCTTATAAAGTCTCGCTGTCATGTGTGAGGCATGAATGTCTCATATTTATTATGTAGTGAATTTCCTTGTAGTGAAATTTGGGTTAGTCGAAATTTTAATACGATTTCTCATTCAGTTAAACGATATTTTCTAAACGCTTAGGTTCAAATATCACCAATTTTGTTTTTTAGCACCAAAATTCTTTAAGAAAACAAGTGACGTTTAATTGCCACTTTTCAAGAAAAAGAACGAACTGATCTGACACAGATAAATTTTGCATGGTTATTAATTAGATCATCAAAAGTCTTAAAGTCTTTTTTTTTCAATTTTGAAATTACATGGAACAGTAGAATGTTTCTTCGTTTCAAGTTTTGACGATCCATTGGTGCTTAGAAACAAAATCGGCTAGAAAACAAAGAATGGAACAAGACTATGAACAACAGGAGACTTATTAAGACTTTTTCTCGTGAAAGTGTTTTTTCCCCTATATTTTATTTTTTAATTATTATTTGTTAATTTATTTATTTACTTATTATTTTATTAATTAATTAATTTTTTTGTGGATCCCTTGACCACTGAGAACAATATTCAGCAAGCTGGGGAGATGGTTACAGCAGATAAGCGAGTTACTAAGGATGAGGTCGCGTCTTCGTCAAACGTGAGGCTCGGTTCTGTCTATCAAATTATCCACGAAAAACTCAAATTCGAAAACAAACTCACTAATGCTTGCCGCAAAAACATTGCCCGTAATACAATATAAAAATCAATAGGTTGGGCTTAGAGATCCCAGAACACTCTCCCTACATTCTTGATCTTTCTACTTTCTCCCTCAGAGTTTCCTCTCCTTGGACGACTCAAGGAGGCCTTGAAAGGTCGCTGATTTTCCTAATCAGATATATACTTTCGAGATGCGGTACAAAAGTAAACGACTAAATGAAAAGTTTCTATCAGGAAGGCATACGGAAGCTTGTGGCTCGCTAAAACAAATGCATTGCTCAAGGGGAGGCTAAATTTTAAAATAATGTATATGTGAGGTCGTTCATAAATGATGTCACCCTTTTTTTCAATCTATTTCACCACTCCCCCCCCCCCTTTGGCACAAAATGTCACATTTCAACATACACCCCTACCCTTGTGTTGGCACAAGTCACAAATTTACATAAGCATATGTACGCATGAGAAACAAAGCGCTACGTTATAGATCACATTTCTAATTTCAGTTTTGAACTTTTAATGATATTTGTGAGACTAAAAATAACAACGTTTACATGTGTACTTAATTTGTATAAAAAGAAATTAAGATTTACAATATAAATGTAGTAGCTATAATTATAAAAATATTAATTTTTTGAATTCTTCAAAAATGACGAGCACTAAGTTGTCTTAAAAGTGCAAATGTAAAATGTATAAAAATATTTTACCTACTGATTTTAAATGTTTTTATCTTAACCAAAGTGTGTGATGTCACACATCTTGCTATCCACTTCTCTCCCTTTGTCACAATCTGTCACAATTTGTCGAAGAATTGACATCATTTGTGAATGACTCCAGTTGTACACCCATATTTGTTTAATAAAGTTGCAGAATGAAAAGTGTAGGTAATTTATGACTTATCCTGGAATAATTAGTATTGTTGTAGTTGCAGGAACAGAAACAAATGAAAATGTATTTAATCATAACTGCTGTTCAGTGATTGATATAAATGAAAATGTATTTAACACTACTACCGTTGCTGCAATGACAGAAATGTATTTGAGATTGCTACCGGGCAATGGCAAATTAAAAGATGTTGGCGGCTCTGTCTACAACGCTTCAAGTTTCTCTGTGTAACGTACGCGCTGTTGTTAAAATGCAATAAAACCCGTTGTAGTACTCATCCAAACCGACGATTAAGGCCAAAAATGGGATTTATTCCGTCTTGCCCATTTCCCACACCCGACAACCAGCGAACCAAGACAACCCCGAAAGCACTACACAAATAAATGTCCGAACGCAGCGAAGAAAATCTACGTTTCATTTAACTTATTCCTATGCCCCCCCCCCCCCCCCTTCTCACTTCGACGAAATTGAAGCGAGCAAAGGTATTTTCTCACCTTTCATTCTAAAAGGAGAGAGGTGGAGAAGAAAAAAAAATCCTGCCCAGGCATCGAGAACACGAAAACAAAAACCAACAAACTGTGCATTTGGAAGAAGCTCTTTTTTCGGTTTTAAGCTTAATGACTGAGGCCGTGAATTACCGGAAACTGGAGTGCAGCGTAGGTGGTCATCAGTGCAGCGACGGACCCTATTATTTGGAACTGCTCTCTAGTTTAGCGCTTCGCTGGGAAAAGAGGCGAGTCGCTCAACGATAAGCGTACGAAACGTTCTTTCTCATTCCTTTTTATTCTTCGTCTGAAACAGATGGCCAGAGTGCTTCTGTAATAGTTTCATCCAGATTCCTTCTATTCGTCTGTGGAATCAATTTCAGGTTTTGATTCTTCTGTAATAACACGTTCAGTATTTTTTAGAAAAATTCCTTCGTAATTAAATATTTATCTGAAGATTACATCTGAGATGGGTGCGTCTACACCTTTACAAAATACTGAAATAACATATATATTTTTTTTCTTTTCCAGAGTGTGCGTGTGATTCATACATTTTATATTGTCCTACACTTTACTTAACATTGTGGGAAATGTAATCACAGACTACAGACTTGTAGCGCACGAATGCAGAAAAGAAAAAAAAAGTCTAATATATAAAATTGTGCAAAACGAAGACAAAGAAAAAAAACCGAAACTAATACAATAAAAGTTTGATTTGCACAATAAATCTAATAAATCCAACTTACGTTCCTTTTAAATTCAGTACACAGTGTTAAATTTGTTATTCAAATTAAAGGACTATTGGTCGTTTTGTAATCATCTTGTTAATGGAGAAAAAAATTCTCCATTATTATGAGCACCTCATGAGTTGTTACATATTTTCTGGATTTTTGACCTTTCACGTTTAAAGCAATTTAATAAAAGTGGTTCTTTCACACCCGAAATTGATTTTTCCATAATAGATTAATTTTTAAAATGTTGTTAACTTTATCTAAAAAGATCTTGCAAAATTTGTGCAATATTAATCGATTTCTATAGCATTAGTTTTTTTTAAACAAATGGTTTTGTTCATATCAGTTGGAAATACAATGAGCAGTAAAACATTTATGAATAATAAGTAGTAGCGTAAGAGAAAACGGTTTGTTTCTGGATGTTTTGAAAAGTTTTCATCGTTTAGCTCAATGGTTTGCAAATCCAAATTGGGTGCCACAGCGAGATATAAGGGGTTTTCAAATTTAGCCCTTCACACCTATGTATGGGAAAGCTGGGTGTAACCAACTTAGACTCAGTTTATGATGTGTTGATTTGTGTTTCGTTCGTTCACTCTATCGTCGTAGTAACGAGTGTCATACTCAAATATTTTAACCAATAGTAGGAAGTTGAAAATTAAGGTCTTATTCGATACTCTTTTATCGATAATTTTTGTCGGGAAGGTTCAGTTAAGCTAAGCGTTCCTTCAAGTTGAATCATGTCATATAGATTCCACAACCATAATTACCATACTTAAACCGTTGAGTTAAATGATGTAACAGGATTAGCATTTGCCATTGAATTGTTTTTATAGAATGTGTGGTCCGACGGGAGGTCACAATGCCTCTCAGAAACCAAATTTAAAAAGTCACTTTCTCTAAGATATCGTGTTTCACCCACAAAGACCACAGTGGTTAAATAAAATTTAAAATATTGTGCTGTATATGACTACTAAAACCGTTGAACAACGTACAGAGAAAAAAAATTTCTCAAGTAAGATATTTTTTACATGGTTTTTCTTCAAACTCCTTTGACGCTTGCTGGTAGAGTGCCGGCTATCCGAACCTGTCGGGATCGGACCAAATTATAATAAGCAAAAGTTCGGATACTTGGACAAGCAACTTAAGGAATGTACCTATTTATACCAAAACGGTTGAAATATACATTTTTTGCGGAGGAGACTTTTCACGCACAGTATATCTATTCGCTCTACTAATGAATGGGTAGATTTAAAAAGAAAAAATGCTTGTGCCAACTTTTTTTCATACGCTGTTAGAAATTTCATCATGAAATTACTGTTAAATGACCGGCAGCAGTCTGTCCATCTAAATCACCGTTAACTTTACGGTTTGGAAGACTTTTATATCTTTACGTGACCTAAACATTTCCAATCAACCTGGCTAAAAAGCCGTAAATACAAAAGTTTACGGTTTTATAACCATTTAAAAATGGTTTCAAAACAAAATTTTCACCGTTTTAGAACTATTTCGAGGCGTAGAATCTTCGAAGTGCAGAAACCGTAAACGAAGCATGCAGTAATCGAGCTCGGGTGTTCGGCACACCAACCTTGCTCTCTAGCCATTCGGCCACCTACACCACGTAAAGCGTCCGTTTATTTATCAATAAATCTTCTTTTCCAACAGGCAAACTGCCTTAAAATTGAGCTTTCAGTTTTTGATTGGATCCAAAGTAAATTTTAGTCTAAATTTACTGTATATTGACGACAGTCATTTTATTTGCTGCAAAAATTAAAATACAAACAAGCTTCAGCAGCTCAAATTATGGGTTCGCTCATTTGCAAACAGTTCGGGAATCCGATGTCTCCAATTTTTGATTTACGTGTGTATGTGTTTCTATTTAGTAATCACTGCTTAAGCCACTTTTTTTTTTCTTCTTTTTTTTATATACACAAGCAGATTTTAACTGATAAATCTGTATTCCTATTTTAAAACAACATACGACCGGTAAGGTTTCGCAACGAAGATGGACGCCCGATTCTTGTTGAGCGCTTGAAAATTGCGGTTAGTTAAACGTTTTTTAGGATAAACAGAGAATAAACGCTTTTTTTCGCAATCAGCGGTTTGAGTACCATCTTTTTAATGGTTATTCAACTGTTGTAATTAAATATGGTAAAATAACAATCAAATAAATGGTTATTTTAATATTTTCTTACGGAAATTTTTAACAGTGTACTTTATCAAAGTTTAAGATTAGCAGCTATTAACATATTGACCCCAGCGTGTTTAAAGATTTGTGTGTATGTTTCTTTTTCCTTTTATTCTTTTTTGAGAAGAATGTATGTTATTTTCTTCGAAGAATAAAGTGAGAGAGAGATAGGGTGCTATAAAGAGATAGCGGGCGGATAATTGGAAATTCAATTAATGGGAATTTGGATAATCGGAGCTGTATTGTATTTAAACTTGGAACGGGTCTGTGCTTCGTTTATATGGAGAGTTATGAATTATGTTTTCATATTTCAGAACGTTTAATCCATCTATGCAAAGGTGTTCTTGTAATTAAAGTGAAGCATAAAGGACGATAAAAACTTGGGACTCTTTACTGAGGAGTTTTTTTTTTCTTCATGCGTTGGTTAGAAAGTTGAAGCAGACGAAAACGAACCACTCAGATAGCCAGTTAACTGTATTAGCTCAGTGATAATTAACCTCACTTATTGCATCAAACTCGTTCACTGAAGTACTGAGCAAAATGCAGCGATGACTCAACAAGTCAGTTGCGTAAAATAAGGAAATAAGTTTGAAATTCGATCATATATTGGAACCTATTGCAACTGTAACAGCCCAACAAGCGCAATCCTATTAATCGAAGCATGAAATACATTCTATTGATGAACTATACTAATTTACAATTAAATTGCTTAAAAAGGTCATCATTTTGTCTGTTTCCTTCTTGCCTTGCTACTCCTAAAATCAAAAGGGAATATTTTCACTTGCCCTACTGAGCTCGTCAATCAAGATTGCATTTACAGTTCAGTAGTGCTGTTGATAGAATCTAGAATATGTTATATTCGACGTTCTTCCCTGAATTTTCAGTTACTTCCTACGTTCAGTTAATATGAAGGTAGTATTTTCAGTTTTCTACTTTACGTACTGAGAACGTAAGGTAGTATTTTCAGTCACAACTTACGTTTTGTCATTTTTCTAATTAAAATTGTATTTGATTTTCACTAAAAAACGTAAATTTCTTCTTAACTTATGTTATCAATCACAAAGAAGGCGTTTTGTTGGTTAAATTCCACTTTAGAAATGCCAACCTCCATCTCGACGGGGGAGGGGGGATCGCGCAGGTTGCGAGGTTAACGCGGACCGCGAGACGCGCGGACATTCAGGCGGGAAGGCGTGAACCCAGAGCAAATAGAGTTTTCGATTTTTTTTCCCTTCCACTCCTTACCTTTTTTTATTCCTCCTGGTGCTCTTTTAAAAGCTAAACCGCCGGTCGTTACCGAAGGCCAACCCATAATCAGTGGCAGGGGGAAAGCCATTAGAGTCCCTACCGTATTCGACTTCTGGCGTTCCCACGATAAAGCTTTCTTTTACCGTAGTGGAGGTGTGAAACGCGGTAAATGGCCGTCCGATCACAGGGCTCAGCCGACCCACCCCCGCATATATCTGAGAGGTCCATCAGAACAAAGATGCGATTCCAGCTCTGCTTCCATCCCTAATGACGCGACAAAGGTAGAGAGTTGGCGACGAAGACCTTCGCTCGATTGCCCTAATGGTGGGTTCACTTTCGCAGATGAGAGGGTTCGCTTTCACGGAATTTTGTCTGTTTGTTTCCACAATAGAAATCGGATGTAATCCATTGACTTGCTCTTCGATCCTCGAAATAGAACTCATTCCCTTCAAATAAAAGGTTTAATTTGATTTTTAAAAAAAATCGTATTGAGGTTCTTTTTCCTTCCGCTCTATCTTTCTTTCTTCATACTCTAAAAGCTAATCTTTCTTTGCATATCAAAAAGGCCCAAGAAATAGTCAAGAATCACTCAGTATCAAAAAAGAGGAAAACTAAAAATAAAAAAAAAACCCCACAACTTTGATGATGAAGTTTTTGTTACCTATACTACTTTTCATATTTTTCAAAAGCTAGAAATAAATCTCACTTAGGAATATCTTTCCCCGCTTTGACACAAGTGGAAAGATCACCCACCATAGATGAAAGTGATTATATTGTAATAAATTAATCGATACAATTACCATCAACTGCTCCAACTTCGTGCTACCAAAATTTTTCCAAAGCTCTATTAGCGCCTCGACAGCAGTTAGGTAGCATTACTGTTTAAAAAAGATGTTGTGGCACAAAGATGGCGCACTTAGCAGCATTTAAGAGCAATTCATTCAAGGTATAGCAGAATTATTTTCTATGCTTATAAGTATTGTTCCATTCAGGATGTGTCTGGTTAAAGTTTTGCTTTATGTTCATCCATACAACATCGTTTAGTGTACTCAAGAAGCCTGAGACACGTCAGACAAAATATTCCCCTATAACATCCTGAATGAACTACGCCCCATAAGTTTGGAAAACAATTATGTTATACCATCATTTTTTACATCAGTCAACAGAGGGAGAAAAGAAAACAGTACATCAAAACTATAGATGATTTTTGTATTTTTATTTGACTAATCATACTGTAAACATTTAACATTTATTTTCAAGTGTACGGATCAGAAAACGAACTAATTTTTATCAATCTAATTTTACTATACGGATTGGGAATTTCATATTACATTGGTTTTTGCTTGCTGTTTCTTTATTTCCAGAAGTAGGTATAGTTTCACTCCTTGAGTAGTTGTGGGCGACTTCAAGTGTGGGCGTCATCTGTATCCGTCTCATACCCTCTCCCCAACGATTTTAAGTCTTCCAGAAAGCGTTCACCTTCTTCACTGAGAATTTTTCAATTGGTTATCGAAGTAATTAAACCCTAAGCACCTCACACAATCGTTAACTTATTGTCCTTAAATTGGTATACATTGAGAAGTCTTTATTACTTTCAACCCAAAGCAAACAAGTTATAACACTTAAAAAACAAAACTGCCCACTGCTCTGAAAATTCAAGTATAAAATAGTACTGAAGTTGACATCCATTGTCTTTTATCGCTTTCATATTTTAGATTTTTAAAATTTAGATTAACTGAGATAAATGAGGGTTGCTAAAATATGTCTCGTCTTCAAATTTCAAATGGGTCTTTACTCCCATACACATTTATGGATCGTTGTGAACCAACCCCCTCTGGTACTACTGTTTCAATGTCTCACAGGAATTCAGAAATTTTCTTTGCTAGTCTAAAAAATAATTTATCGTATAATATAAAATACCATAACAGTAACATTTTAGAATTGCTTTAAAACTCAAACGAAAAATTACTTCAAAAATCTTATTAAAAAAAGGGGGGAGGGAGAGTAGTAAAAGACCGAAACTCTTAGCTGAGGAACATGTTTCATTACGAGCAGTGAACTAGAACAGCAACATTTTGGAGAGTTGCTCTGCTCCGACTTCTAAATGCTTTCTCCAACCTTGCTCCAAATAAAATTTTTATAGGAAAATCAGATTTATCATCTTTATTTGTTTAATTTCGAAGTTTTATTTATGCTGCTGAAAGCTAATCAACAGCTATTTATAGAAAATTTATTTTTCAGAAATCACCTTTTTGAAGTATCACTAAGCTAGTTTTCACGCCGAAAAAGTCATTTTAAAATGTTTCATGAAAATCTAATTTGAAAAAAAACTCGGAGCAGTGCAGCACGAAAAATTTTCGCCCTCTCGCTTCTGCTCCACTCACCGCTACAAATCTCTGATTACAAGATAGTGGATCCACCCTTATCAGACATCAATTGTAAAACATAAATGCGAAATGAATGATCAAAAAAGTAAAAAAAAAAATAAATAAATAAATAATTAAACATTATTAATAATAATAATAATTTCTGTCATTGAATTCTTCTGCTTAGATGGATTTTTATGAGATTTTTTACAATTCTTTACCAGAAAAATACTAGCAGAATGAAACTCTAAAATTGCCAACTTCCTCATATTTCATTTTATTTAGTACACTGTTCCCATTTAAAATCTATGCTTCTGAATTGCACACGACAGAATTCTCATTGGCAAAAATTTGTAAATTCTGGGAAACTTTTGATCTACTCCTCCCGGAATCGGTGAGAAACAATTTCTTCTGTGAGTATAAATCATTGTTAGCTTGTTCTAGCTTGGACTTTTTTTAAAAGAAAAAATAACCCTAATAGAGTAACCCTCTTTCAACATTCCTGTGAATTTAAAAACCGGCGGCTGCCGGTTTCATAAATTTCTACCGTGGTAGACAGTTCTTTTTCGGATATTTTATGTTTAGGAGGGAGGGAAAAAAAGAAGAGAAATAAACTGTCCTCCGCAGATATAGGCTTAATAAATGGACCGAAAGGTGAACAAAATTCCAAAGTCGTGACTCTTTAACTACGCTGTTGGCCACCAATTTCTTTCTTGCACCCTAATAACAATAATAATAACAGCTAATTCACAAACCCCGGTGTGAATGCGAAAGAGGGGGGTTAGAGAGGGCGAATCGAACGAGCGAAGCCCATTCCGCATTTGCGAAATGTATTCCACACAATACGCGATATGCATACAATGATATACAAAACAGGAATAACGAGCCATCGGATCGAAAAGTTGAACTTTTTACCATTTTCCCTTTTATAAATGTCCGCCATAGCAGATGCTTTAGATTTATCGGCAGTAGCAGTCACAGATTCATTTCGGGCTGTCAAAAGCAGTATTTCTTTTTTTCGGCTTTTTGTTTTGTTGGAAGACGTCAGCCTGTACACCCGTCCCATTCTTTCGTTTCTGGGTATCGTTGCATAAAAATGTGTAAAGTACTATTTGGCGGCCATTTATTTGTTATTTGCGTCTTCGCTTTTGACTGCTTTATTTTCTCGAATCATTTTTCCAAACTGTTAACCGCGGGCGCCACTTTTTCAAGGAACTGTTGCGGAAAACTTTTTCCTGCATATTTCTTAACCCTTTCGCTGTGGTTGTCGGGGGTTCTGTACTTTTTTGTAGATATAAAGCTGCCGTGCTGAATGAAGAAATCTCTTTATTTCGAACTGCACGTGTATAAATAATCGGTTCAAGATGAATGCATTGGGAAAAATAAGTCACCAAAGGAATCCATTTATTGTTTTTCAACTCTAAATTTGCGTTTTATTACGTTAATTAGTAATTAAATCAAATCATTTGAAATATAATTTGTAGCGGGATTTCTCGGGATAACTTGATTTTTTGACAAAAGTTGTATTTTTTGCAGTAAAAAAAACACAAAAAGAAATGCTTTTCATTCTATCATCGGTGATCTGAAAAAAATCCCTATAAGTTTAAAACTGCAATTTTGAGATATTGTCGAAACTTTCGAATCGAAATGAGATTAATTTTAAAGACAAGTGACTCCTACAGTAGTTGATTTGATGTTGTAACGCAATGATGCAAACATTGCAATTGTATAATAGGTTTATATCACGAAAAAACTAATTATAAATTATAATTCACGGGAGTGCTCTTTGTTTTGTGTGTGTGTGTGTGATTTTGCCTGAATGCCGACGATATTTTCTCTGTCTTAGTGATGAGCAACCATTTGCAAATACATTGCATACAAGTGTATCAAAGTAAAAAAGCAATTTAAAAATAATCTCCACCTTCGCCAGTAATATTATTTGCACTAAAATCCTTTCAAAAAGCATATCTTCAAAAATTATCAAGAAATGCTAAATGGTTTAGATTTAGAAATTACAAATTATAAAATTATCAGCAACATAGAAGTGTGAGATTTTTTTTAACTACTAGGGCACTATGTTACATCTATCGAGGGAAAACATTTATGTCTTAAGAACCATCTCTAAGTAAATTTTTCCCTTGAGCAAGAAGGAGAAGTCAACTCGCAATTTTTGGCAGAGGAAAATAGATACTGTTTGTCGGTGTGTCGAAATTATGGCTTTAATCATTGTGACCAAAAGCATCTCAACTATAAAAATCTACAATGATTTCGCCAAAGTTGATATTCAAAGGATTATACAATAAACTGTATTATATAATATGAAAAGAAAATAGATTAAAAATTAAAATGATGCGAAATTCCTTCAAATATATTTTGGAACCCGCCCTCTTAATCGGCCAAATTAGAACAGTTAGAAAGCTGGTTAAGGGAAAATCTGCTTAAAGTAGATTAAGAGCAAAACAAATTAAATGATGCGACAGAATGCATTTTTCTCACATTTTTGTGATTTGAAATTAAAAAAACGAAAATTAGTCGTTTCAATTGGAAGGCATTATTTGTATAAATTTAAGATTACATGTGCGTTGCGCTCAACTAAGAAGTATCCCTTACTTTGATTTTTATAGATACATCATAAAGAAAAAAAATTCCCTATGAAAGAAAGGCCGACTAAAGAAGGTCCGGTGAATCAGTTGCTGGCTAATCTACTTTAGTTTAAATCAAAAAAAAAAAAAAAGTGCATTGCATTAAAGACACGTTCTAAAATATAATAAAATCGTAAAAAAAAAAAAAATTAACTACCAATAAGTGGCACGTAGCGAGAAATAGATGAATTTGACTTGTATGATATAATGCGAAGAAAATATCAACATTGTAAAGAGGAAAATATGCCAGCCATTCAGCATGATAATGAAAGGACGGAATAAAGCAGGAAAAGAGAAATGACAAACCAATCTACGCATCGGTTCTTTCCTGACATCCAAAAATCTTCGAAATCGCGATGGAAGTTGCAGCTGTCAGAAACTGATTATAATCCGCTTTTCGGAGACGATTCCTCTCTTAAATTTCCGTCAAGGTCAATGTTCAATACAGAAAGTTTTACTTCAAATATGACAAACCCAATAATCTACCGTAACCGCATAAACGTTTATAGCCGAATTCTCAGAGCAAATAAGTGCCATAGATCGTGATGCAGAACAGTTGTGGCAGAAAATGTTAATCTCTCTCTATCTCTTTTTTAATGAATATTTATTTATTTATCAGTTATTTTTATTCTTCATGATGCTGTAGACTTCAAGAAATATTCACCGAAGCAACCTCATTGATATATACATAAAGTATTCTCAGTGGTTCTCAACAAAGGGTTTCACATCCTAATCCTGAAGCTATAAAGACCGGGAACATAAGCAGAGGTATTACAGTCTAAAACCAAAGGGTACAAAAGTAGAATGGGAGCAAAGTAATGAAAATTTGAGGCATGAATCAAATTTCCCGAGGAAAAAGTGTGGTGGAGTAACTGAAAAGAGATATGAGCTTTATAAGGTAAAACTAGCTTTATTTTACCTTCTTTTGTAACATTAAAAGTCTCTAGTTACAGTTTTATTGTACTAACCTTTCTCTTCAGCTGCACAAGGGGGCTTGTAGCATGGTCACCCAATATTTCGAAACTTTTCCGTTCCGCGATTTTGGATTGTTTATTTCATTTATATTTTATGCACAGAAAATAAATAATTTTAAACAAAAGAAAACATGGACATCCCCCCCCCCCGCCCTCTTCCAGAAATGGAATATTCTCTCCTTCCACTGTCCATGTGATGTGAGTAATTTTCTTTATGCATAAAACGCTTTCTAAATTTGACACCACATTGCGCAAATTCGGCATATTTTGTTTAAAGTTTAATTTTCTAGAATTTCTTCTTTATTTATGAGATCTTTGTATAATTCATGTTCTACAATGTAGTGCAACTATTTCAAATTATCCCATAAAATCTTAACTATGATCGAATTCCAAGAAGAATATACCGTATCTGATTAATTATTATTTTTTAATGCGTGTAAATTAAAAACTTTTAGTTGATATTAAAAAATTCCTTCATTAATATTGTATATTTGATAGTAATGTTATAACCAAATTTTAAAAAAAGGGAGATTAGAGCATAATTTTCGATTCATTGGATATATGATATGACGACCCAAATAGTAAAGTTCAAGTGGGGGATCGTTATCACGGGAGTTGACAGTATTTGAGCTGTCAAACTGATTCGACTGACAGAGGGCTGACTGTATTTTATTTCTTCCGAAAAAATTGAAACGAATATGGAGGAGAAGGGGGCTAGCCTGGACACGGGGCTAGGCTGGACAACGTGAATAATTCTGTTATTTCTCAGTTTCAGTTTCTGAGTAAATGTTTGCAGTTTTTCAACACTGAAATGCACTTCTATGTAGTTTCATTAAATTTCATTTCATAGTTTATGCGGAATTATTAAAATAAGGTTTCTACAGCGTAAAAGTAAGTTTGTGATTTTTTTTAAACTGCACATTTTGACTACTTTGATTAAAAATTTCAAACAAAAGGTGATGATATGTTACAAATGAATATAATCACTACATGTTTTGATAATCCATTTTATTTCGCAAGGTTTAAATTTGTCAGTATTACGCGATAACTTATAATTGACTTCATGGGGCACGTGATGGTGCGGGTAGTGCGGACATTCTAAAATTAGCTTTATTCAGCTTTCACTGGTAGAAATATTAATTTAATATGAAGATAACATGGTAACACAGTGTAAGCCACCTTTTTTGACACAGGAACGGATGAATTAAAGATTGAACAACTGGAAAAAAGTGAGAAAACAGAAATCAAAGCGGGAGATTTTTTTTTTTTTTTGTTTCATTTTCTTCGCGCGTTGCAAGACGTCTTGGCTTAGCATATTTCAGATATTGTTCAAGAAGGCAGAATGCTTCTTAAGTTCTCTAAGTGAGAATTTAACAAAACTCTCACACTAGAGTTAAACCGCATTAACGTTCTGCTGTTTTGTTCTGTTTTTAGCCTACTTTTCCGTAAAAGTAAAAAAAATAATAATAAAGTATGAAAGAAGGCTTAATGTATCGTGAAAATATCGTGAGAAATCAAGAAAAGTCAAAAATAACTTAAGTAATTAAATAAAGATTGAAAAATAAAAATTTGAAAGTAGGGTATTGAGATGGGGAAAAAATCTATCTGTCGGTCTGTCTGTCGGTCTCCCCCCCCCCCCCCCTAATAACTTTTGAACGAATTGTCCGATTCGAAAAATTCTTTTCGCTTTCGAAAGATCTCGGCGAGGACATCTCATTTCCATATTTTACTTTTTGATTTGAACAATTTTTTGTTCGATTTTGAACAGTTCAAAAAATTTTAACATTAGCGCCTATGGGCGAAAATGAAGCAAATTATGTAAACTCTGGGTACAAGATCCAAGTTCCAATGAACAAGCTCACTGGAAGAAGTTCTTGGCGTGAAATATTGATTTGAACAATTTTTGTTCATTTTTGAACAGTTCAAAAAAATTAACATAGTGCCTACGGAGAAATTTCAATCCTATATAAAACCTGATCTAACGGACCGATTTGCTTGGAACAAACTTTATCGGAAATCTCTTATGACGTAGAACATGTGCAGATAGAACGTTCATCCAGAACTAACGAGCCTATTTTCCTATGAAATTTTTTGATCGAGATTTTCAAGAATATTCTTGAATTAATGAATGATTAAATCAATAAGCAAAAGAATGAATGAATAACTGAGTGAATAAATACATGAATGACTGAATAAATAAATAAATAAATGATTGAATGAATATGTATTAACCCTTGAAAAGGGTATATCCGAAGCAATTAAGAACTTAAGCTAAACGAGAAAGGGAGAGAGAGAGATAGCTAGAATATAAATTTGAAGCTGGTGTATACGGAAAGCAGGCTCGTATAGTTCTAGACGGAACTTCTTGTTTTTTTTTTTTTGTTTTTTTTTTTTACAAGAAAGGCGTTCTTACAATGTATTCAAGATTTAAAACCGATTGTACCTGTTAAAAAATTTATCAATTGACACAAATAAAAATTAATAAATAAATTCCAATATTTTAATTTACCGGTTTTTTTTCCCTATTTTATTCCAGACTAGCTAAAATGCCTGGCGTTGCGCCGTATAATATTGCATAATTCGCAGGCCATGTGACGCATGTCCAAAATTCTGTTGAAACTATATAAGGAAAAATTTTCGTAAAAGATTCAAGTAGGGAATGCAGCAGTCCTTAAAAATCCAATTTAAGCAGTAAAAATCATTAAAAACCACGATTGCATTAAAAAGAGCAGCCTAAAAAATCCTTTTAGACCAATAAATAACGGTCCATAAAAATCCACATTAAAATTCCAACAGTAGTTCATAAAAATTGCTGTTTGAGTAAGGGCAACAATAACTAAAATGCACATATAAAGCGGGATAATTGTCCCAAATGACATCAAGAGTCCGTAAAAATTGCAATTACAATATCGACCACAATACGTCAAAAATTCCATCAGAATAAGAGCAGAATTCTCTTTAAAAATGTCCATCAGGTGAAGAACAACGGCCCCTGAGCATTCCTACTACAATAAAGAAAACATTCCTTAAAACCCACAATTTAAATACAAATACAAATACAAAAGTGACGACCAGAAACAGGCTCAGGGCCTAGGTAGGCTGATCCTAGTCAATTTAGCAGTCCCCAATGAACATCAAGAGATTTCTTAAACGTTTTTACCCCGCTGCAATGAACAGTCGCTTCTGGTAAACTATTCCAATTGCCTATAACCCTATTGAAGTAGTAATTTTTCCTAATTTCAAGATTAGCCTGAGATTTGAAAAGCTTAAAACAATGACCTCTGCTTCTACTTTCAGCACATAGCTGCAATCCTTCAACATTTCCCATTTTAATGAGTTTAAGCAACTGAATCATATCCCCTCTAACTCTCCTTTGCTCAAGACTATACATATTGAGCCTTTTAAGCCTAACCTCATAATCTAAGTCTGAAAGACCACTTACCAATCTAGTAGCCCTCCTTTCAACTCTTTCCAATAAGGTAATATCCTTTTTTAGGTACGGAGACCAAAACTGAACAACATATTCCAAATGAGGTCTTACCAAACTTCTGTATAGAAGCAATACAACTTCCTTAAACCTGCTCGAAATAGCCTTATTGATAAACCCAAACAACCTGTTAGCTTTCTTACTTACAATGCTACACTGCTGGCTGGACTTGAAGTCGAGACTAATCAATACTCCTAGATCAACAACTGCTTCTGCTTCCCTAATGAGGGAACCTTGTAAATAATAAGTTGCATGTTTATTCCCATGACCAAAATGAAGCACTTGACATTTCCCAATATTAAAAGATATACCCCACTTAAATGCCCACCTAGAAATTTGATTTAAATCCTCTTGAAACTGATTGACTTGTTCCTCCGTGTCCACAATTCCCATGATTTTGACATCATCAGCAAAAATATTGATGTTCCCAGAAATACTCTGAGTAATATCATTAATAAAAATAATAAATAATATTGGTCCTAAAACTGAACCTTGTGGAACCCCACTGAGAATAATTGCCCTTCACTACTACTCTCTGTTTCCTCCCAGTCAGCCAATTTTTAACCCAAATTAAAGTTTTTCCACCAATTCCAATATAAGCAAGTTTGCTAAGAAGAGCTTCATGCGGTACTTTATCAAACGCTTTCTGAAAGTCAATGTAAACAACATCTATGCACTTTTTATTATCTAATGCCATGGTAACCTTGTCATAGAAATGCAACAAATCAGGGTTGGAAAAAAACCTGGTTTTTTTGAAAAAAACCAAAAAACCCGGTTTTTTTGGTTTAAACCAGGTTTTTTTGGTTTAAACCGGGTTTTTTTGGTTTAAATAGCATTTGTAGGAAAAACAATTTGACTTTTAGAAAATCATGGTGATTTTAGATCTTCAATTGTAAATAAATGTTATTGATAGTTGATTTATTGATAATTAATTAAGCAACTAAAAGTTAAAACTTTAAATTTTAATTACGTTATATAGGTGCAGCACTTTAGTCGTCAACTTATAGAGGGTAGAGATTTTTTTTCTTTTTGTCATTTCTTACGCTTTGCGTTTATTCATTTGTGACTAATTAAAATAGAACATCATGTATTAATGTTACTTTAAAATTAGTAATTAGCTATTTTTAACAATTATCTGAAATACCATTAGATAAATTTAACCTGAATGACTTACAATGTATCCTATACAACTTTAAAATTAAAGCACTTAGTTAAAGATAAATGTGTTAGTTTACTTATTTGACTGTAAAGATTCCCTAAAAACACATAATTTTTCGAAACATGTAGATCAACTAGAAGAAAAAGAAGAAACTTATTTAAAGAGCAAAAGAGTGAGGCTCATAGTAGTTTTCTAGAATAGTTAACTTACACAGAGGTTTAGCGTTTAGGCAAACTTTATATTGATGTTTCATCCATCCAAATACTAGTCTAACATTATAGCATAAAAAATATTATCCTGGAAAACTTATAAGTTTTTTTTTTATCTTTGCAAAAATAGATAAATAAATAAATATAGTAATAATTAGGCAGCCAACTTACAAAGGATTTTTTATAATATTCCCACCCAAATTTGGTACTTAAGTGGTCAATTAGACAGGTGGTCAAATTACAAAAGTTTTCCTACATTAAATAATATAGGGCTGATTCCGTTCCTGACCAAAAGTGGTCAACTTAGACAGGTGGCCAACTTACAACGGTGGTCAATTGTACAGGTTTTACTGTATTAACACGTTATAATACTCTACTTATACAGACCTTTCATCAAATTATTAAAGAAATAATTATTATGCGGGTTGAGTTTTAACAAGAGCATATTTTACTAAATCAATAAAAAATAAGCAAAAATGAAAGATACATTAAAAATAATGTGTGTTGATGTACAGTATCAGTAATATCAACAAATGATTACACCGTAACACTAATACAAATCAGCAAGATTGGCTTAGAAATTATCACTATTATTTATATTTTTTTTAAATGCAATTTTTCCTGATTGAAGAATAAATATATTTTTAAAAAGAAGAGAATAATTTAGGAAAAAAAGAAAAATTTGCACCGATTAAAAAAAAAATTTTTGTTACTTTACAAATTCAGTAATTCATGATTTATCTAATGTTGTGCTTGCAATTTCTGCACAAATTGGATTTTGCAATTTTTTATAATGCGAAAAATAAATGAAAAAAGATTTGGTTTCTAAAAATTCTTGTCTGTAACATACATTTGCAAATTGGTTATTATGAAGTTATTTTATTGTTTCTAATATGTATTCTTTAGCTCCATGAATTACAACTGCAATGTCATTTTAATTTTTATAATGACTGAGAAGAGTTTTTCTCAAATTAGCTTTTCCAGAGCTAATTTTAGAAAAACCCAAATAGTCTGAGATAGGTAGTCTGTAGATAGGAGATGAGAAAAATTTGTATTGATTAAAAAAAAAGTTTGTTAATTTTCAAATTCATTAATTATCCAGTGCTGTGCTTGTAATTTCTGCATAAATTGGATTTTGAAACTTTTAATGATGTGCAAAATTAATGAAAAAAGATTTGGTTTAAACCAAGTGGTTTTTTTAAAAAAACCATTTGGTTTAAACCTTGGTTTAAACCATAGTTTAAACCAACGTGGTTTAAACCAAACAACCCTGCAACAAATTAGTTGTGCACTACCTACCCTTCTTAACCTTTAGGTTACGGCGCTCGATTTCCCGAAATTCATCCATACAACGGCAAAACTGAGGAATTTTTTCCCCCTCAGTTGAACCACGGGTGTCCTTAACTCCCAGTATACCTCTTTTGAGTGTGATTGACTTCATTAGAAGGGTTGCCAAAATATAAACTTTCGTTAATCAGTTGCTATTTTTTTGCTCCTAATCGCCAATTCGAAGTAATTATTTGACTGCTAAAGTAAATTTCCGAAAGAAAGTAAAAAAGAAAGAAATCAAAATAGTAATAATTATTTTGGAAGCATGCAGCTTTTTTTCTTCCTCATTTAAACTGCAGCTTATTATTGAAGTCTAATGTGAGGTTCCCTATGTTTGTCTAAAAAATTTTGCAAAGCAAAAAAGGCAATGAAAATGTCTGCCCAAATTAGAGTTAAAATTAACAATAAAAAGTTCTGTTCCATATAGTTGAATAGTAGTGCCCTTTCATTGTTTTAGATCATCAATATTTATTTTATTTATGTATTTTTATTTTTATTTATTTTTTTTTTTTTTGCGATTTTTCTGCTCTGTGACATTTGATTTGTGTTCTTTCGGGACTTGTACGTAATTTGCCTAGTTTTCGACAACATTTTAGGTGCGAAGTCATGATGACAGCATTTTATATGAAATATCTGCAAAATACATTTTCAACAACTTTAATAAACAAGTGAAACATTTTAAGTATATTATTAGTGCATGAACTCAATAATTCGCAGCGCTTTATTCCACCCCCCACCCTCCGTAATAGATTATTATTTTTCTCCTAAATTTACTTCTTGCTTTACGTGGTATTTCATAATTCGAATATAAAACGATCACGAACTGAACAAGGAAGTAAAGTATCTCCTCATTGCTGAATCTGATATCCTTATAACGGATTTACTTTATCCTAATTCACTTAAAAATTGCAGGTATTAATAGACAATTTTCCTTTGCTATTTTCACCACAATGACTTGTTGATTTACTCGTATAGTAACTGGAAAGTGGTCATTCACCGAAGATAATCAGAATTCGCTTCAAACTGTCTGTTGTACTTCTAACAAACCCCTGTCTGCTGATGGCTCCGGGGGGAGGTCCTTTGTTAACAAAAGCAAGACCGAATGTCCAGTTATTGTACTTGCATTCCCCTCACAATCACTTCAACTCTTTTACTTCGGCGGTTTATCTTATCTTTTGCTTCTTGAATGCACTTACCGGAATGTATGACATGCGGTGGACTCATATTATTTCGACTTCGACACGCGTAGTTTACATGTGGTTTTTATTTGAAGACCAAGAACCTCATCGAGCTGCTAATTGGAATATAACACAGGGCGGCAGAGCTCTGAGCGCGACAGAATAACTGCTTAAAATTAATCAGTCATTTCAATATTTTCTACGGGGGGGGGGGGAGCAAAGGGAATATATTAAATTTATAGATAAAAAGCAACAACACGTAATAATACGTAAACACACGTATAAATGCATTATATATCTAAAAGTCAGGTCGCCATGCCCCCCCCCCCCCCTGAGATCGTTCAAGTGATTGGCTATGTTTCAGTGAGTATTTATATGACTATAATAAATGTTATCCGACGAATATATGTGTGTCTAAACCATAAAAATTCCAAATATCCGCCAGACAGTAAATCAACGCCGCGTATTTCACCAAGACTATTCGCGAGGACAGGAAATGCTAATGACTCTCAGTAATTTTCACACCTCCTGGTGATTTCCTTCCGCTCAGGAAGGGGACGAAAGGTCTGGTACATATGCTGTACCGCAGCCGTAAGGAAGGCCAAACTTTTCAGCGGTACATATGCTGTACCGCCGTAATCTAAAGGTTAAAACCATACTGAAAATCAGTCAACACTCCATTTGCCTCCAGGTAATTCCCTATTTTGATTTTTATCAGAGTTTCAAAAATTTTACAAAGAACTGAAGTAAGACTCACAGGCCTATAATTTCCTGCCTTAGTTTTAGACCCTTTCTTGAAGAGCGGCGTTATGTTTGCCAGCTTCCAATCCACTGGCACAGTCCCCGAGTTATATGAAGATATGAAAATAGTCAAGACAACATCCACTAATTCCTCTGCACATTCTACTAAAATTTTTGGAAAAACATTATCAGGTCCTGGAGCCTTATTTGCTTTAATCTTTTTCAAATGAAACAACACATCATCCCTAGAAAATACAAAATCCTCAAGCTGTGTATTAGCTTGCGTCTCGCTTATGTCAACCGTTTAGATACAGTTTTTGTTATATACACTGGAAAAAAAATTATTTAAAATATCAGCAATATCCCCCTCATTTTGAATCAAGTTCCCGTTCTCATCCACTAGTGGGCCCACCTGAGCATTACGAGCTTTCCCTGAATTAGCATAAGCAAAAAATTTCTTAGGATTCCTTTCGATGTTATCTGCAAGCTTTTGCTCCAATTCCCTTTTCTTACTCCGTACCAAATACTTGAAAGTACGTCTAGCTTCACAATACAAAATCCTGTCAGCATGGCACCCAGTCTCTTTAAGTCGCCGAAAAGTTGCCTGCTTATAATTGAGAGCTTCTTTCACCTCCCTAGAGAACCACATGGGCCAAATTTTCGTGAAATCCCCTTTCTTTCTAAAAGGAACATAATCCATCACTGTTTTCTCCAATTTCCCCTTAAACTCTTCCCACTGAAGATCAGCTTCACTATTCCCCAACCCAGAAGAAAATACCTCTTTCAAATCCTGCCTAACTGCAACATAATCATTATTCCTGAAGTTAGGTACAAATCTGAAATTTTCACCTTTGTGAGCATCAAAGCTGGTCCAAAACCTAATAGTATTGTGATCACTATCTCCCCTATACTCAACCCCTGAACAGAACTTCCGACATCACAAGAAACTAGATCCAAAACAGCACCATGCCTAGTCCCCTGGGTAACAACTTGATCCAAAAAACAGTCACCAATCACTTTCAGAAAATCTTCTTCCCTACCATTGCTAGTGTAAAAACTATTCCAATCTATGCCCGGGAAATTGAAATCCCCCATCATGATGACCGAGCCCTTACCAGACATGTCCCTAATAACACTATACATCACCTCGTCTTGATCCTGACTAACATTAGGCGGCCTGTAAACATTCCCCAAATGTAACTTCTTACCCTTATTGCTCAGCAACTCCACCCAGACCATTTCAATATCCTTAGGCTTATTATATATGACCAATTCATTGCAAATAAAAGTGTCTTTAATATAGAATAAAACCCCTCCACCTTTCTTACCCAGCCTGTCTTCCCTAAACAAATTATATCCAGCAATGCTCACTAGATCCTTATCATCATCAGTAACTCATGTTTCCGTAATTCCAATGATATCCAACTCCTCACCTGCTATAACACTCTTTAACTCGTCCAACTTGTTCCTGATACTGCGAGCATTAGTATATAGAAATCTGAGCATGCCCATTTTGCTTGTCTTAAACATTTTATGATGCCTCAAATCACTACTATTAATGTTACTATTGCTTAATATTTTACCCTCATTTTTAAAACCTCCAGAACAGAAGTCAACACCATGACATTCTCCAAACCCCCCATCCAAAATTAGTTTTTTGATTCTGAAGCTTCTAAAATCAAATCGCTAACCTTAACTACACCCCTAGAACTAAGATGCAGACCATCCCTCGCAACCCAATCACGCTGACAAGAACTCCAAACATCAATGAACCTGATTGAATGCTTTATGCAAAGTTTCTTAAGAATCAGGTTCATGCTCCTAGCCCGCTGATTTAACCAGCCCCTATGCACCCCATACCTGGGAAGCAAACCAACTACCTGGACATTTGTTGAAAAGTTAGTTGCTTTATCCAACAGGTTCTCCCAATCCTTAAAAAACTCCTCGTTTGTGCTGTTACCGACGTCGTTAGTTCCCACCCACAGAGTAACTGAATCTGCTTTCTGAAACATTCCCTTTTTCTCCACAACCTTATTAACATCCTTCACCCGAGCCCCTGGTAAACAGCACCTAGCCACCTTGCGCCTTGTTCTCCCGACCACATTACCTATCCCGCGTACCATAGAATCCCCTAAAATGACACCCTCTGTTTTTAGGTCTACAGTTCTACCTTTCCCCATACTAGATCCTTCTCTTGCAACCTCACTCTCCCCAACAAGCCCATCACAAGAAGTTCCCACCTCTTTTATAGAATTTTCACCCAAGTTATTTCTAACTAATTGGGCTTCCAATGCTACCACCTTGACACGTAACCCTAATAGTTCAGCACATTTTGTGCAAATATATTCCTGCTCTGTAGCTGTATTAGCGTTTCCCTCCAATTTACTAAACATCTCACACCTATCACAGCAAATCCACCAACTCTCATTACCATTTTTAATTTCCTTCATTAAACATATAACTCCCATAGCTAAATAAATCTAATGCAAAAAATAAAAAAAGCAATATAATACACAAATCAGCAAATTTAAGCTACTACTCTGATTAAAAACACAAATTACATAGAAAAATGCAAATAACTTGAATTTAAACACAAATAACTACAGTAACCAACAAACCAGGCTGTTCCCCAGGACTTACAAAATGTACACAATCACCACATGGTTAGGCTTAACTGAAAAAATTGAATTACACCCCAAAAAAGCAAATAGAATGGGTTTCAGTCTCCCAAAATTAAAACATACTAATTACATAATGAATTGCAACAAATATACAAGTAATTAAACAGAAAATATCCAAAAATACATAAAAGATACTTAATTTCAGCAGGAGCAAAAACACTGGCATGCAACACTTGAACCAACTCTGACGTTTAAAATTTAAATTGATAGAAAGAAATAACTCAATTCTGTCCAAATGGCTCCAAATAGACAGTACAAAAATTAAATTAATGTAAGAAAATAAATCACTTGCGTAAAATATGGAATCAATCAAAACCGCTACTTTAAAATAAAGACAACTATTCCTAAACATTCCTAATAAAATAAGGACATCAGCCCAAAAAAATATCCGATAAAATAAAGACGCCAGCGTTTTACAAATAAATGTAAGATAAAATAATTTTTATAAAAAAACAGAACCGACTTCAAATTAAAAATTGTGCTAAAAAGTGAAAAATAAATTCATTCTTTAAACAACATCGATGTGACTTTTAAACATAGTTTTAGAAGTCGGTGCAAAATTAGGATTGATAAAATCTTTTGTAATCATAAATCAATTACAAATATATATACATATTTCCGCAGAATTAGCAACAGTTCCAATATGAAGTAGCAAATGGTATAATGGTAATTAGACCCATAATTTTGCACCGACTTCTAAAACTATGTTTAAAAGTCACATCGATGTTGTTTAAAGAATGAATTTATTTTTCACTTTTTAGCGCAATTTTTAATTTGAAGTCGGTTCTGTTTTTTTATAAAAATTATTTTATTTTATTCTTTTTAGTGTAAATGTATTTTGTATATAAATACTCTATTTTTAAAAAAATCCATATCAAAGGGCAAAACTTCTTTAAATTAATGGCACCAAAACTAATCATTTGTATGATAAATTCCCTTTTGAAGTCTATTTTAGCAAACATACTGATTGGATTAATTTTTGCCACAGAGAAGCCTTCAGTCAAACTCTTGCTGTAATTTCTTTTAATATTATAGCCCATGACAACAAACATGTTTTTAACAATGCTTTTATATTTATTAATAGATTTCCCAACAAAGAAAAATCAAACCAAGCCTTTCCAATTAAAATAAAAAATACTTATTTTTCACTCGTAACGTTTTTCTAAAAAACAAATGTAGGCAAATTGATTTGCTGCAATATTTGAGTTAGACGATCCTCTATCGATTAAAGAAAAAATCATCAAAATCGGTTCATTTAGTCAAAAGTTATGGATGAAAGAGAAAAAAAATACTACATTTCTGCCAATTATTTTTGCTCTAATTATCGAATATGGTCAAACGAAAGTACGGGACCTATGGAAAACCACCCCTGATCGATTGAAAAAAAAATCATGAAAATCGGTTCATCCGGTGCGAAGTTATGAGTGGACAAACAAACAAAAAAAAAAAAAAAAACGACATACATACAATACGAATGTATAACCTCCTTCCTTTGTGAATTGGTTTAAAATAAATCACTTGCGTAAAATATGGAATCAATCAAAACCGCTACTTTAAAATTTAACATGAAACATAATATCGCCAAAACGCACTATAGTAATGGAAGCATAACGCAAATGTGCCACGATCCTATAATGTAAATCACGTATTGAATTAGAGAACAATATACTAATAAGGATTATTGGCGTGGTTTGGAAAAGTTACGAAGCGCAAAATAATGCAGCTTTGAGAATAATTAACTGTCTGGGCGCGAATAAAAGTTATCCTCACTTGGCGAAATTTTAAATTTCGTGAAAAATAAGCGATATTGAAAACCTACCAACCTAGTTTTTATCGAAGTAATAAATATTAAATCACCGAAAAAGAAGGAAAAATCAAGCACAAGATAAAGTAATTGAACATCGTCTGCAGTTAATAATCCACAAAATATGCATAAAAATGAAATGCGTTTTTAGAATTTGTTTCCTTGATAAAACAGCATGAGTAAAGATAAAATAGCATTTTTGCAATCTTACGTTAACATAAATCATCTAGCTGGCGACAAAAGTACTACTTATTTCGTCGAAAACACGCAAATTAAGCATATAAAGTCAGAGGTAAGAAATTCGAAAATAACTTAATAACTTTAAAATTCGCAAACAACTTAAAATGAATATTGCGCATGCTCTATTTGTCCTACGAACTGCCAAAAAAAATCACTTAGTGCAGTTTTTTACGGGCATTCATATGCTGCAAAAATCGAAAACGTGGGACGTTTCTTCGATGAGATAAACCCAAAATCAGCGTTTTGCTTAAAATTCGAATAAAAAAGGAACAAAATCGAATTTTAGGAAAAACGCTTCGATGTGCACCAGTACCTAACTCAAAGTACCTCTAACCAAAATTTCGTACTTCTGGACACTTCCATCTCGCCAGGAGGCGAGCGACAGACACACACACACAAAAACACAAGCTTGTCTTAGAAACAGATTCCTGACATACCCAACTGCAGTCTTTCATAACAAAGACATATTACGTACATCACTCTTTAAAATATAGGGTCAGTTGGGGTAATTGTAAAAAAGCTTCATAACTACATGTGGTGGTTTTGAAAACTTAACTGCTTGTGAGTGATAAACTGGCAGCATAGTGAAGACATTAAAACAGTTTCGTAAGTTTCGAAACAACTGTGGAGGCGTCACTATTGTTTGAAAATGTCACAGTGAAAATGTTGTTTAACAAAATTTAGTGATCTCACATTTTCCTCTCCAGCTCATCTACAAAAGCGATGTAAGCGGTTTCAACCATTTTTATTTGTCAAATGGAATGCTGCTAAAAACATTTAGTTACGAATTTAATCCTCCCTGTTATTTTTCATGTACAAGTTAGGTGTTTACAATTACCCCATATATTTCGTACTCTGGGGTAATTGTAAACGCTTAAATTTATCCTATTTCCAATATTTTGGGGGGACAATAAGTATTATATTTTGATGCAAATTACACTTTTGTGTCTATTTTACATAACTGTTGTTGTTGTTGCTAATTCCATTTAAAAATCCAAGCCCCCCTTTCCGGGCGACCGTGAATTAAGGAAGCTGCTACTGATTATTAATGAGCTCCGCTAGAATGAAGTATATATGGCTCAAATTGCCTTAATGATTTTGAACCAGCACCCAAATGAGAGATCGTCACCTAGGTTGGTCCCTGAGCGGAAATTATTTCTAAGTTGGTGGATATTTGCAGCGACGATGTATTTTACGAGCATAGCTCCCTTTAGCGCACTCGGTCTCAGAGTAATCATCAGTCGCGGGAGGTGGTCAACCTCCCAAGCGTTGACCACGGCCAGTTGTGCTACACTTTCGGTGTTCTGTGGGATCCAAGCTTAACCGACTGATCCACTGCGGGACAAATTTTGCATAAATTTGTCGCATTACTTGATTTTTTGCAAGGTATTTCTCATTAAATGATCTCAGTCGACTCATAACATCTCAGCGGACCACATGCGGCCTGTTGGCCGCATATTGAGAACCAGTGCTCCGGAACTTCTCAAGCCTTCAAGCAGACTGTGTATGAAACAATTTTCCATTTGTATCAACCTTATTTGAAAATAAATCACTGTTTACAATTACCCCAGATCTCTGGGGAATTGTAAACACACTGGGGTAATTGTAAACACGAGCTGATACGCTAACAAATAGTCATAAAGTCAAAATTTTGTACACATTTACTCACAAGAAGTACAGTAGTGGCTACAATGCTCACATTTTTATCTCTGAATTCATTCAAGACGTAGGAAAGGATCAAAAGTTAAAACATTGAAAAAGCGTTTACAATTACCCCAACTGACCTTACTTTATTAAGATTTCCAGTGCTAAGGAGCATTCTGTTTAGGTTAAAATTTATTTTATTAAAATTTTACATGCACTTTTATGATCTGTATTACATTGTCTGAACCGGTTTTCTAAATTGTCCAGACTAGCCCCATCAGGTGGGACTAGTGTGGACAAAAGCAACTTTTTTTCAAAAATGCACTATTAAAAAACTGTACATACTAATACCAAACATAATATTTTCTTGACTTATAGGCCGTGGTACAACCAAGATATTTCTGGCTCACGTTTCGCCTGACATCTTTCAGGCTTCTTCAGAGTGAAAAGACTCTGAAACATGTCAGGCGAAACGTCAGCCAGAAATATCTTGCTTTTACCACGGCCTATAAGCCTGGAAAGTATTATGCTTGGTATGGATACCGGCAGTGAAAGTCTAAGTTCCTATGTACATACTAATAATTTTATATATCAGCCAAACTAAAGGTAAAGCCCAAATTCTTGTGAAACACACTTGATGTGTAAAAAAAAATTGTATTTTGTGCATTACTTTTACAAAATTTATAAAAAGTTGTCCACACTAGCCCCCTTTATCCCTACTACTGTGGTTTTGGTAATGGTATGACATAAGTATCATAAACAAACATCAAATTGCCTAGCATTAAAATAAATAAATAAGAATACATCTTAATATGCACAATATCAGGTCCAAATGCGTGAAATGTGTGTTTTTTTTTATAAGTATAATCTAGGTATCATCTCTATTCTTTACGGAATCATAAATTAATTCCCTCGCACGTTAGGTAATAAAAGCCTTATGATCTTAAATGGTTTTTCCTTTTAACAATCTTAAAGTCCTTTTTAACAAAAATTAAAACATATTCGAAGTGAAAAAAGAACTAACTTAAATTATAGAATGCTTCAAATTTTTAATTACACTGTAAAAAATTCAGAAGAATATTAAATTAAAAAGTACTGGATCCGTGTATCCAGTACTTTTTTCTGTAAAACTTATTTTCACTAATGGTAAGAATAAAAAATAATGAAATAAAAACTACGGTAAATTTCACAGTAAAATTTACAGAAAATTTTCTTTTCTGCCGTAAATAAAAATGGTGCAAAGTACTGACAAACATGGATGCCAGTACTTTTTAGCTACATTTTTTAGGATTTTTTTCAGTGTACCAATCAATACACTTCTTAATCACGTATTGATTTCCTCAAACACTTCAAGTACCCCATAAATTCATTTGCCGGCCAGTTTGTCAATTTCGTGAATACATTTTTGAGGAAAATTATCATGTGTTGTTAGCATATAAGTACTATCAATAATTCTTAACTGACAGTGTTTCAAAAAGATTTCATTTCCTTATATAGTAAGTTCATTTTTAAATTTAGAGGAATTAAAAGTAAGGAGAGTAAGGATTTCATGTGGCAATTTAAAATTGTTGTGTTTGTATTATTAGATACATTTATTACTAAATGCATTGTAAAACATCGATTATAACCTAATAGCTTATATTTGAAATTTCTTCACAGTAGTTATATCGAATGGGGAATAAAATTACTTTACATCAAAGTCAACCAATTTTCTTTCCAAGTTCGTTATAACGCATTGGGTCATTGTAACGCAGGGTCGTTATAACGCGAGTCAACTGTATTACATCCACGAAGGGAACTGGGAACACGCGGGAATACGGCAACTCCAATTGGATTGATTGAACAAACTTTATATTTCCTCAAACTAAATTCCCTTCTATTTATGAAAATGTATAAATTATATAATATTATTACGTATGTTTTATTTAAAATTATAATCCGAGAATTTCACATGAATTAGTTTGCTGCTATTACGAAACGTATGTAAAAATAATTAAATTTTACCATGCAGTTTGTTTTACAAAATTTTCTTGTTTGCTTATATCGTTTCAGTTAGTGTTTCATTTTTTATGATATGGTTGCCATAAGGCAAAAAATCAATTGGTAAATGATAAATATGATTAAATCAGAATCAAAAGGATATGGGCAATTTTTTAACTCAGCTCCAAAAGCGAATCGTTAAAATGCTCCTTTAGTAATTTATTTAGCAAATCAAATAAGTTGATCCAAGTCCGACTTGTAGGGAAAAGTGTTATGTAAATCAATTCAATTTCTTTTTTTTAAAATACTTTCTTTAATCTCGATATAAAACTCATAAGTAATTACATTAGTTTTTCAGCTGCTTTCTTAAGTAAATACAAACCAAGTCCTCGTTAAATTCTATTTCGAAGCATTGACTCGCATGAAGACAATTATCATCGCAAAATTTGCACTTAGATGTTGCTGACCAACATAATTCATAATGAACCATTCACAGTTCAAAGGTTATTTTCTAAAGTTGGATAATATAATGCGTATAAACCACAACATTCCTGAAACGTTTTTGTATAAAGCAATTTATTAATTGTTTCCTCAACTGACGCACTAGAAGCAAAGGGTGTAATGATAGAGAACACAATGGTTATCTTGTCTTTGTGGCAATCTTGTTATCTTGTGGCATTGGATGTTAGAGTCATTCCATTTTAAATCAGGCAGGCAGGTCTGAAACTTGTCACATGACCCTCACAGATTTTTTTGAAAAAATTACAGTAGTTACAACTAAGGGACATATAAAATATCCCAAAAGGATTTTGCAAAAAAAAAAAAATATTTCTCTAGTTACAGACGTTTAAAATTTGGGACAAAGTTGCCCGTTTTCAGAAAATCAGCAAAACACTCACTTCTAAAATGGCCACTGTTTCAAAAGTTTTCAACCGATTCGAATGATTTTTTTTCTATAAATAATGAAGGGATGGTATTTTATTTAGACACTAATTTTAAAAATTTAGTTGGCTTCATTGATAAAGAAAAAAGTGTTTCTGAAGTGAAAAAATAGTGTTTGTTCCGACTTCATGATTTTTTTTTTCCTTATGAAAGAAATTTATTTTTGACAAAACACAGGTGAAGATCTAAAGTTCTGTTATAGAAGTTTTGTATTAAATTTTATTGTAAGCATGAGATGCATATCCTCTCAGAATTTAAATTTTGAAATTTGAAAATGTTAAAAAATTACGATTTTTGAAGTGTGATTACTCAAAAAAGCCATTTTTTAAAAATCTGAAAATCTGCTCATTTGTTGCCCTTAAAGTGCTTAATGAGCTGCTATCCATTACATTGTGTATTTTTGCCCCAGATATTTTATATGATTTTTCAAAAATGGCCTTTTGTGCATTTCTCAAAAAAGCCAGAAATTCAAACTCGTTCTTATTTAATCATTTTAATGTAATATTGAATCAATATTTATTAAGAAATATACTGTATTGTTACACAATTACTACAGATAAATTGTACTTAACCTTCTTAGAACTTAAATAGCTCCTAGCACAAAGCATAGCTACTGTGATTTAATGCATGTTATTCTGTTCAATCCAATTACTAGCTTCAAACTCACACGCTTTATATCAAATACCAAGCAACAGCAAATGTGAAATTTATTGTAGGAATACAATCAAAACATCCCTAAAATAGTAATGCTTACATGGGACGCACGAGCAAACAAGAAGTGGAAAACAGTTAGAAAACTAACAGCCTCTTAAACAAATATAACTCAATGCATGCTTTCTAAATAGGAAAATTTATTGAAAGTGTGAATGAGAATTATTGAATGGGGCAAATTAAGAATGTGTTACCGATGGTTTAGGGGCACTATCGAATAATTTGTACACAGATAATCTAGAGCAAATATTTCAATAGCCAGAATATAATACCACAAGAAATATAACACCATCTGAACCCTTCTAGTCTTTGCATTTTTTTGGTAATAACGAGTAGAAGATGATTCAAGAACTTGATTCTACTTATTTTGCTTTAGTACATAATTTCTTATGCGTTTAAAACTATGTATATCAGTGCTGTAACATACTTGATGTAAAGTCTGCGAGTTTAAAACTAGTAATTGGATTGAACACAATAACATGCATTAAATCACAGTAGCTACGCTTTGTGCTAGGAGCTGTTTAAGTTCTAAGAAGGTTAAGTACAATTTATCTGCAGTAATTGTGTAACAATACAGTATATTTCTTAATAAATATTGATTAAATATTACATTAAAGTGATTAAATAAGAACGAGTTTGAAATTCTGGCTTTTTTGAGAAACGCACAAAAGGCCATTTTTGAAAAATCATATAAAATATCTGGGACAAAAATACACAATATAATTGATAGCAGCTCATTAAGCACTTTAAGGGCAACAAATGAGCAGATTTTCAAATTTTTAAAAAATGGCTTTTTTGAGTAATCACACTTCAAAAATCGTAATTTTTGAACATTTTCAAATTTCAAAATTTAAATTCTGAGATTATATGCATCTCATACTTACAATAAAATTTGATACAAAACTTCGATAACAGCACTTTAGATCGCCACCTCTGTTTTGTCAAAAATAAATTTCTTTCATAAGAAAAAAAAATCATGAAGTCGGAACAAACACTATTTTTTCACTTCAGAAACACTTTTTTTTCTTTATCAATGAAGCCAACTTAATTTTTAAAATTAGTGTCTAAATAAAATACCATCCCTTTATTATTTATAGAACAAAAACATTCGAATCGGTTGAAAACTTTTGAAACAGTGGCCATTTTAGAAGTGAGTGTTTTGCTGATTTTCTGAAAACGGCCAACTTTGTCCCAAATTTTAAACGTCTGTAACAAGAGAAATAATTTTTTTTTTTGCAAAATCCTTTTGGGATATTTTATATGTCCCTTAGTTGTAACTACTGTAATTTTTTCAAAAAAATCGGTGAGGGTCATGTGACACCCTCTGCCTGATCTGAAATGGAATGGCTCGTTAGTGATATCTCTAACAGGGGCTCCGCACTAACCTGATTTAGAAAAAGATTTAATGTTAACCCATTTCGAGACCGATTGCACACCGTGTGTGCAATTGATTTCCGAGGCTATAAGACGGCCTGCACAGCGTGTGTGCAATAACAGTAATGTGCAGTTATCAGTTATTCTGAGTAAACTAGTCGTCGAAATAATATTTTTCTTGAGCTAATGAAATCTGTAAAGTACAGAAAATTGTACGGTGCGCAACGATCTTATTTACATAAATTCACTTATGAATTGGGTGATTTCCATAGTAAGCATGTTTTTTCATATTAAAAATGTTTTGCTCCTGTGGACCGTGTTCGAAAAAAAAAATCGTCGTCTCGAATGGATTAAAGGTCCAATAAGATCCAAACTTAGAACGCGTTTTTGTCGGAGTCAATTTTTAGTCACTTACAGATCTTTGTTCTCACCGCCTTAATTAATCTAATATTTTACATAGAAATGAGTATTTTTATTGCAATCTTTTACAATTTTTGTACTGTACAAAATAAATCCTTTCCCAAATTCTATTTTCAACTATTTCATTTTTTTTTTTTAAAAGCTCATAATAAAAATTTCTTTGTCAACACTTGCCTCCTGGTTGAAAATAATACCCTTATGAGGTTATAAATAATCAATAGAAATCAATAGAGTTTTTCTGTTTAATTAAACTGCTTTTTAAACCTAATTTATTCATTCATCAATGTTTCCTCCTTATGTAAACTTTAATTCTGGTAGGGGGCGCAACAAGCGCCCTCTCTGTAACTTTGTAACTTAGCTGTAACGGGAATCCCGAGAGTTGTGTGATGTACGTCCCATGTGCGGGAAACTAAAGGCGCAGCGCACCCACCGCTGCCATTTCTCAACCTTCTCATCTAATTAAACTTTATTGTTATTGTTTGAAATGAGTTGTTATTTCAACTAGTAGTAAGTCTACATTTCCTTAGTTAAGAAAATTACAGTCCACCACAACTGAGCATGTTCCGACGCAACACAATTCACATGTGCTTCCCTTATCATGTCAATCGGCTTTCTTCAGAACAACAAACACTTCTTTAAAATCCGTATTTAATTAATTTTCTATGTCATAATAGGGGATAAAGGGACACTGAGGACAACTTCAACAATCATTTTAGTTTTATAGTTAATGTTTCCCTGTTAATTTTATGAGATTTGCATCGCTGATGTATACTTCCAAGTTCAGTTGCATATGAATAATTTCTTAGTTCATTATTGCAAGCTGTAAAACACCATGTGGGATTTGTTTGGATTTTAAAATAAATCTGAAAAAGTTTCCAATATTTAAAAAAAAAAAAAAAACAGTTGTGTCATATATACCGATTAAGTTGAAAGCAAAAGTGTAATTTCTTGCAAGAAAAAAAAGATGTATTGAAAAATTGTACTTTCCTCTTTTGAAAAACTTAGCAAAAAATATATATATTAAATAAATAATAATAATAATAATAATAAAACGGTACCCCTGTATAAGTTAATATACCAACCAATTTAAAAGTAATAGTGCAAATTCTTGCACAAGAAAAGTAAATACATTAAAAATTGTGCTTTTTTTGGGAGAACTTATAAAAATTGACCACACGAACCCCCTCCTCCATCCTGTTTGTATTTCAAAAGTATTAAATGCATACCTTCCATCAAACACAATAAAAATAACTGCAATTTCTATAAAAAAAATTTATTTCATCGCCAACCATTAGTAATTTTTATCTATATACAAATCTTGACCGAACACTACTCCAGAAATCGTCGAATTTAATATCGATGAATTGGTTTCAATATTTTACAATGAAGTTCACAATCCTCAAAGATGAATAAATACATTTTACAAACATTAAGGAATATATGTGCAGTATATTACATGAATGTTATGGCAGCTGTACATAATTATTTATTACATAAACAAAATGCAACAAAAACACAAATGATCAGTTTTGGTACATAATAGTTCATGAGTAGAAAACTCGCCAATTATTTAAATTTTGGTTCAATGAGTTTTACCACTCAGCAGTTGTGGCCCTAACTCGTAAGCTATCTTGCACAAAGTAGCTTGCAGTACATGTTAAGAGTCGTATTTTGAAGTGTGTTGGTTTTAAAAGAGCAAGACACATTCTATTTTTCTTCTGGGTTACTTTTAAACTCACAGAGTGTGTTACTAAATGAAATGCTACAGATTTGCGCTTGATTTTTGATAAGAAAATCACTTTGCCACGTTAACATTTAAGGAAATTTCTTAATAGGAACAAAAGGCTGTTAAAATTATAATTTAGTTATATTCTGACTATTAAAAATTCGGTCAGGAAACCTTAACTCTTACTAGCTCCGCACTTATGGTTTCATGGCACATCTTAAAATAAAATAAAACAGAATAAAACGAATGATACCGTTAGTTAAAAAATTAAATTAAGTATAAACAAGCACAACTTCTGTAAAAGTATTTTCTTCAATGCCTTTAGTGTGAGAATATTTTCGATTAAATACAGTATTAACCTTGCAAAACTAAAAGTACTTAAAACGATGTAATTTTCTTTACTGACGACGATTCCTTTTGCTGCTAATTTTATCATACACATCAATGGCCCAGCTCAAAAATGTGATACATTTTGATATATTTTAAACAGAAAAGTTTATTGCCATTTTCGAAATGTAGCCTTAAGCTCCCCCCCCCCCCCCCAAGCTTTGTGTTTTTGTACTGAGCCGCCAAACTTTTAAAGAATGTCGTGTGAAAAGTAAATAAATAAATAAACTTTTTGAAATGACAAAAAAAAAAATAGAACTGAATCTGAATGTTAAAACTGTATTTATTTTACCAAGTTCACTTCCTTTTTTCTTTTAATTAGACAGTAGGTCAATTTATCGAAAATAGATAACTAGTAAGGCTTTGCCTACGATAGAAATACAATAGAATTATCTTCAAACGTTAATATCACGGTGGGATAAAAATAGAGAACCGGGTTTATGACTAAAAGAAAAATTCACAAGTACATAAATAGAACACACTTATCAAAGAATTCACAAAATAAATCATTCCGATTTAATAAAATAAATTATGTTGTCTTTACAAAGTTAAAATTTAATTTACGTCTCCACAACAGAATTTCCTTATTTGTGATTTAATTGATCTTCACTTATGGCTAAAGATGAAAGAACAGAGAAGAGTCAGTCAGACAGTGATTTTTGAAGTGATTTGATGTATAATCAATGAAGATGAAAATATACTCAGTAGTGTCAAACGCCCTTCATGGAATATGAGGTGTTCTATTTGGTTGGATGTAGTTTTGCTGTTAGGCAAAAGTAGATCCATTTCGAAGTACTGTACAACCGAAGAGATGGCAACTGAAAAAACGAATGGATAGTATCTTCAATGTCATGAAATTGTTTAATTCAGTCAGTCAAATATACTGCACCAGAGAGCAGATCTATCACTGGCAATGAAGTTCTTTCACTGAAAGCGCCTGTAAGTGGTTTATAACAACAACTTTTCTGGATTCTGGTGTCTTCGAATTTACAATGGAGCGCAATATGAACCTAGCGAGGCATAGTCTTCACCGCATTGCGAATTAACAATAAATTAGAAATGATTCCCTATTCGGGAAAAATCCAGTTTCAGCAAGGAGGTTCCCTGCCAAAATAAGGTGGCAAGGACGGGGTTGTAGACGTGGACATGGGGGAGGTCGGTGCTGTTGCACTGCTTCCCGGCATCGGAGGAACACTAGAAGAGGAGAAATTGACTGGCAGGCCCAAGGGAGCTGCTCCAGGACCTTGTGGATACATTCGGTAAGCCATAGGTTTCTGTAGAGCCACAGCTGCGGCTTGTCTATAATACATGTCCATTCCAGAAACACTCCCGAAAGGAATGTTGGTGGCGTAATGATTTAACCAGTATGGGGAAGTCTGCAGCATACGTTGAACTGCAGCGTAGTTTCCAGCCTCCGCCAGCAGCTCTAAGCCCACTGCAGTCTGGCGTTTCCATTTCGTCCTATAAAGAGAAACAATTGGTGTAAGTTTAACTTTAACAACTATAACCTTGTATTGTCATAGATTACAGTAATTTTTCTCAAAATCGAAGTTTGTTTTTAACCTCTTTATGATTTCCGCCACATTGGTTGAAATTTGCATTTTGTCGAAAATCTGTTTTATTCCAGAATCATTAAAAAGGAAAGCTGTAAAACCTTATAAAGTTTTCTAAATTGAAAAAAAGTTTCAATGACAATTCGACAAGACTGTTTAGAGGTTAAATTGAAGATTGCAATTTTTTTTTTTGTAATACAGTGCTTTGTTTCAGCCACAAGTAAGTAGACTAGTTTTAAATATCGAAAATATTCCTTATTACATCCCTCCCTAAATATTCATCTAGTTGTAGTTAATAACTGTTCACCAAGTTACCTAGCATTAAAATAAATAACTAAGAGTACATCTTAATGTGCACAATAACAGGTCCGAATGTGTGAAATGCGTTTTTTTTATAAGTATAATCTAGGTATCATATCTATTCTTTACGGAATCATAACTTAATACCCTCGCACGTTTGGCGATAAAAGTCTTATGACCTTAAAGTCCATTTCAACAAAAATTAAAACATATTCGAAGTGAAAAAAGAATTAATTTAAATTAAAGAATGCTTCAAATTTTTAATTACACTGTAAAAAATTCAGAAAAATATTAAGTCAAAAAGTATTGGATCCGTGTACCCAATAGTTTTTGCTGTAAAAATCATTTTCACTGATGGTAAAAATAAAAAATGGTAATAAAATAAAAAACTACGGTAAATTTCACAGTAAAATTTACTAAAAATGGTACAAAGTACTGACAAACATGGATGCCAGGTCTTTTCAGCTAAATTTTTTGGAATTTAGTGTACCAATCAATACACTTCTTAATCACGTATTGATTTGCTCAAACACTGCAAGTACCCCATAAATTCATTTTTCAGTCAGTTTCCTAATTTCGTGAATATATTTTTAAGGAAAATTATCATGTGTGCTTAGCAAATAAGTGCTATCAATAATTTGCAAGTGACAGTGTGTTTCAAAAAGATTTCACTTGGCGCCGCCAAGTGAAATCGCCGTGTGAATAGGCCGCTAAGTTGGCGGCCTATTTCCTAAATTCGTGAATATATATTTAGTGAAAATAATCATGTGTGCTTAGCAAATAAGTGCTATCAATAATTCTCAACTGACAGTGTGTTTCACAAAGATTTTATTTCCTTCCTTCCAAGCTGGAAAAATTTACAACTGGTACTAATGCCTTCATTTTAATTCCTACAATCAATTAACGAGATTGGTTCAATTCATCAATCTATCATACTGCAAGATTATTGAAAACATTTCAGCAAACATCACGTACTTAATAAAGTAACAAAGTATCGAAATGATATAAAATTTTGTTTGTGGTTTTCTTAATTAGCAACGTTGTCTCAAAATTTGGATCATTTGAACTCGATTGCTTCAAATTTGTTCTTTGAACGCTTTGAACACGTTAAAACGAACACTTAGCCGAGAAAATCATTGACTTTCTCAAGGCCAGAAATCTCTAGTTTCTGGTCATTCGTAACAAGCGATTCACAAGTACCGAGTTATATTTCAATATTGGTTCAATGTGCATCGTGTTACGAAGTCCTCTTACAACTTCAGAAAGCAAGACAGAAGAGGCGTGGAAAAGAAGGGTACAAGCGACAACAAAAGGCCGTGGGTGATAAATGGCCCATTCAGCAATGGGGTGGACGAAGGCTCAAAGAACAGAACGGACTCACTTATGCCATCGATATATTTTGTTCTCTCAAAAGAAAGAAATTGCGGAGTGATAAGGTAAGGTGATCTGCATTAGAGTTCAAAAAATTTCCAGTTTAATTGCCGGCAGGAAGCTGCTTTTTCTCCCTTTAAAAATAACTTAATTTTTATCAAAAAATTATTTCAATGATTTTCTTCCCTTTTCTTTCTTCCCTCTCTCTCTATCTCCCTCTCTTTCTTTTCTTTTTTCCTTTTTTTTTTTATTTTTGTTTATAAGAGATAAAAATAGTATACCCAATCAACAATTCTTTCAGTTTCCAAAGCCTTTCACATTACATGAAGAATACATTTTGTTTATTACAAGGTATGCTTTTCGTACTCTTCTTTATTGTTCGTTTTTAAAATCATCATTTGAATACTTGAACAAGTTTTTGAATTTTTAGGTAAAGTTGCATTACAATGTTGTATTGGCAAGAATTAAGAGACATCTGGAAACAAACGAAAAAATATACATAGGTGGTTGGTTTTCATTTTCATCTTTACTGTTGTGCGCTTATACTTGCTTACTGGCAATTTGTATGTTTCAAAATGAGTATGAAAATTAATTCATTATTTTATGGTAATTAAAAGATTTATTATAACTAAATATTGAGAGTGAGAGAGCCGTTGTGTTTCCAAATTATGACTAGTCAAATAATACGATATTGTCGAAAAGTAGTGTTTATTTTTCAGTTAAACAACCCTTCCTTCCGCTTTAATTTTAAACAACACTATCTACAAAAGTACTTCTTTCTAGATAATGTACTCTACGTATTTCGAAGATTAATTACCATTTAATATCAAAGAACTGAAGTTGAGGTTCAAGCCCCATGCCATCGAGCTACGTAGCATTCATTCCTTCGTTTTAGAACAAAAAAGGTCAATCAGAAGTAGTTTTGTCCGTCTCTTGAATATGCAGAAAGTGTTGTTTAACATTAAAATGACAAATTGCATTGGTGCCCCCCTGGAAGAAATTCATAGCTTTCTCACCTTCTGTTCTGGTACCACGTCTTGACTTGCGTGTCTGTGAGGTTCAGTTTGGCTGCCAGTTCCATCCTGTCCTGCACGCTCAGGTACTTCTGGCGCTCGAAGCTCTTTTCTAGAGTTTGCAGTTGGTGGTCGGTAAAAGCCGTCCGAGCCTTTCGCTGCTTCTTCACTTTCAGGTTGTAAGGAGGGCTGCCAACGCGGGAAGGATCGGGGCTGCCCGACGCATCAGGACCAGAGTGATCTTCTATATACAAGAGAAAATTGGAATACTTCAAGATGGTAAAAATCAACAACAAATATTTTCACATTACATGGTAAAAACGTGAAAAAAATAAAATTAACAAATCAGTGAATTTAGGACTGAAAGCAACCTTTTCTGTTAAGCTTAGTAAAAAATAAAAAACTGGAGTTACATATCCCGTAACATTTTCTTGGTTTACTTCGTTATATTTACACTGAATTCTTCATTGAACTTACCTACCTAAGAGTAAGAAAAAACTGATTGCATTAGTTATGCCTTTGTGTTCAAAATGATTTTATAATCTAGGGCTCCTCTTGGGGTGAAATTTTGTCGATCATGAGTTCAGTTTACTCATTGAAAATTACAAAATTAATCCTTAAATTGAGCTTGAGGTTTTTAAAATATTATAACGTGCGTTTTAAATACAAATACAGTAGAAGTTCGATCAGTCGCCCCCGCATCTGTCGTTTTCCCGTGTGTATACGTCCTAGGACCAGCCTAGATCCTAGACCTGAGCCTGTTGCTGGTCGTCACTTTTGTATTTGTATTTGTATTTGTATCGTCTTGCTTTTCCAGTTTAATGGCATCGTCTTACTTTATGCTGTCCCGCATGCATCGTTCTTCCTCTCGAAATTAATGCAACAGTGAGAAGCAATTGATCGTGCGTTTCCTATTCTTCATTGTTATTACTTATTGCTAATCTTATCTCGAGTTCTGTATTTTATTATTTATTTTTTCCTCTATCGAACTCATAAAAAATATTCATCACTGAATCTCATTGGACGTAATAAAGAAATAAACTTCTTGTAAAGTTTCTCGCTTTTCAAAAATCTGAAAGGTTTTAAACCTCCGAACTTTTTTTAAAAGAAATAGTATAGAAGTTGAAAATGCATACTGAAAACTGGCAACAAGAATTAAGCGAAACTTTCAGCATGATCATACATTTTTGTCTCATAGCTTATTTTTTATACACTTTCCAAAATTTGTATTTTGCATAACAGTCAAATTCCTGAACTTCAAACGCTTAGGAGCCAACGATAATCCACTTCGGCTGTCTTCATGTTCATTTAAAAGATGATGAGAATCAAGTTGAAAAGGAGGCAGGCATTTTCGGAAGCAACGTTGGGGGTTGCGGAACATTACTACTTCTGCGGTCTGACGGTAAAAGAGGGGTGGAAACCAAAAGGGGGGAGGGAGTTTAGTGGAAATAATTGAAGTTAGCGGTGAGAAAAACGATTTTCGAGCCCTGTTAATAACGGTAGCGGCTCCATCTGTTTGTTTAGTTTCTTCCAGTGGCTAATGCAGTCACAGATGAAAGCCGCTCTGAGGGTGTTTTCTTCTGAATTAGAAAAAAAAGAAAGAAAGAAGGAGAGCAATGGGAAAGGAAAGAAAGAGAGTCATTTTATTTAAAGAAAAGTGCTCGCTGAGCTGAAGAGAGATTGCAATAGAAGAATATTATCAGGGCAATGCAAAAACATACCTCCGACAAATGATGGAAATTTAGGGGAGTCATCAGAAAGGGAGTGGAATTGCTTTCTCTCCTTGGGTCCGTAACTTTCTCACCTTTTTTTTCTCTCTTTCTCTCACAGTTAGGAATTATGAAGATCGTTTAACGCCAGCTTTGGAGCAATAAAACGCATTTGCCGTTTTTTTTTCTTCCATAAGGAGAAATTTATTTATTTATTTTTTATGATGTCATAGAGCACACTAGGTTTTCTTACCACCTAATAACACGGGAGTTTCGATTCGATTTCGTTTAATGTCTAGGATCGCTTTTTTATTTTCTGTATTAAAACCATTTTCAGATTTTTATTATTATCATTTTCGTTCTTAACTTGCTTTCCGTAACAGCTTCTACTTACTTTCCTAATGGTCTGCTTTTCTATGAGTTATTTAGATTCGATTAGAGGGCTATTGTTTGTTTGATATTCAGGGAAATAGAGTAGCGCATGTTTAATACGAATCCTATTATGACATAAACTCACATTATGTTGAAAAAAAATGACGAAATGGTGATACTACTGTTAATTACGCAGAATTAAACTCATTATAAGCAAAGCTCAATTCAATGAAGTAAGTTTTCCAAGCGTTCTAATAACTTTTTTCAACTGAAATAATTTTACATCCCTAGAAATTATCTGAAGAAAACCATTAAAATCCATTTCTTTTGAGGGCGTCTTTTTATATTATTGCATTTACATTACATGTGGTACAGTGGCTCAAAAAGAACGGGTTAAGACACAACTTACATTAACGTACTTATAGGCATTCAAAGAAATTAAAACTAGACCAAACAGTTAGCAAATCGTTCACTGCATAGTTATTAAAGTATGTGGCCAAAGTAGCAAAATAGTTATTGTTTCGCAGCACATAGCAATGCCTTTCTGCCGAGTCAGCTCATTATTTCGCGTTTGAAACTCGAACAAATAAAATTTAATTAAATACATCAGGTAAATTTGATCTACACATACATACGCATCGATTCCGCAAGGAAACCGATGCCCGAGGAACAAAATTCTATCTCCCTTGTAAATTGCAATGAAACAACGCCTCTCTCACCATAAAAAAACGTAGATGTAATGATTTCATTATGTCTACAGTGTTCTGAATTAGACTCTGGGAAAATTTATATCCATCAAAGAGTTCATGTTAGAAATACCAGTAGGAGATGAGATTTGTTTGTTGGATTTTATGAACGCAGAGAGAAAGAACTAGAATTTTGTCTATTTTTTCTTAACTCCTATCACAAATATTCTATTCCGAAACTTTCGCGTAGGACTATTTTCACGCATCAGTTAATCAGCCATAGACATGTCTGCTTTGACTGTGCCGACAGCTCAAGAATCACATTTGCAACAACGTATTCGCTACTTATTATCTCAGCCCCCCCCCCCCCCCCCCCCCCAGCAGAGTTGCTTTTCGTTTAATCTGAATTCTTTCCGACCTCTTCGGTAATAATTGCCTAAAAGGAATACAAAATGGAGAAAAGAAAAAGAATGCCGAAATGTTTTGCCGTATGGCCCCGATGTAATAGGCCAGCATCTCCTCTTTCTATTGAAAAGGAATAGAAAATAATAAAAGGCACTTGAAGAAAGAGCAAAGAAAGTGAAGACACCATTCCTGTGGCGACCGTAATTGAGCGCTGTCAATCTAGAACTGCGCCGCCCCCCTCTTTCGGTTGTAATTTCCGTTGGCGCCAACTCGCGTCGACGGTAGCCCTGGCCTGTCACGATACAGCCCTGTAATCAGCGGGCCCCCTGGGCCCCCCAAGAGTTGCCCTCTTTTGTCTCCATGGTACGCGGTCGTGGTAGCTGTTGCCACAATCGCAGCTCATAAGTATGACTTCAGCCAGTCAACCACAAAAAGATCTCTATTTCTAAATTAAAAAATACGAGGAAGAACGCATCTATTTTTAAACAAACTGATAACAAAACTTGTTAGATTTAATAAAATTTTGATTTAATCAAAACCTAGAACTAACATAGCCGAAAAAATGCTATACATTCAAAATATGTTTTGAGAAAGAGGCGGGGGGAGGTGGAAATTAAAAAACTCTTTTGAAACTACAGTCAGCTTCTTTTAAAGGTATACATATATATATAAATACATGGCATAGTCCGTTTCAATTCAGGCAGGTAAAAATAAAATCTTACCTTCATAGTCTCAGAAGTTTTTGAATTTCACATATGTTAAAATATAGAACTTTGTGAGTTATAGGTATGTTTTTGTTCTGCTCAAAAAAATTCCTGGCCCGAGATACAGGCCGCCAAAGGTGGCGACTTCGGCGCAATTTTTAAATTGCGATTTTCGACAAAAACTTTCAAGTGCTCTATTTAATGAAAGGTGCAAGATATTTTGATGCGTTTCTTTTATTTGAAAGATAACTATTTTCTGTTTAAGATAAAAGGCTAAATTTTAAAATATCTGTTTAACTTTTTTTGCTGCAGCCTTTTGAAAAATTTTTTTAAAAATATTTTTCATTTTTTTTCTCAAAAAAGCCAATCTCAAAATTATTTATTTTTTTACTGTTGGTTACTACCATTAAGTACTACATTCCCTGTAAAGGAGAGCTTCCACTTTTGCGTTTAACGGTTTTTACAAGCAATTTAAGATTTTGCCATATATTTCATCAGTTTTGTTAACAACATAGTCATATATTGGTCTCATTAAGCCAAAGTTATATTAGTTTAATTTTCTTAATAAATATTAGAAACATTTCCCCCTTCCCAAAAAATAAATATACCAGTAGACAAACAGACAGACATATATTGCCCAATCTTATTGTCCGCTACTTTAAAATATTTATTGATTTCCTTTATTTTTTTTTAAATATCATTTTCTCATTTTTTATAGCTAGAGTTCAAATCTATAATTTGTTTTAAATTTAATACATGTGTTATTCAGTAAAACATAACTTTTTATATTTGATTTTCATATCTTGCTATTGATGCTAAGTAAAAAACTGAGGAATACTACTAGGGGGGATTCAATAACTTTACATTTTTCTTATATTTATCAGGCTGTACATAATTTAAAGCAGATATTTTTTTTTCAAAAAAAAAAAAAAAAAAAAATCATTGATTTAACTCAATAGTTCCAACAAAAAGCAAATCAAACAAAATGTTAAAGAATTTATTACTAATTTCACGAAGCATTATGAGTTGTGAGATATGGGGACAATAAGATCTTCTCAATTCAAAACAAGAAAAAAAAAATCATTAATTGTAGTAACGATGTTTCTGATAGTAACGAAATAGCGTTCATCTTACCTTCACAGGTACAATGGAATTTAATATACCGTTCCATAAAAAGTTACATAAGCAATTGGATAATTTTTATGCAGGTATTTAAAGAAGGACATAGAAATTTAATAGCAAAATAAATATCAAAATATTTTCAAAGGGGCAATGGAACAGAATGTTGAGGATCTGCCTAATCAATTAAAACCAATATTAACTGCTTTAAATAATTTGAGGAACATAAAAATTAGCCGTAGCTGTTACAAGTATTCAGAAAAAGCTAGAAAATAACCTAAATCAGCAAGATAAAGTAACTATACAATACTTTTTTTAAAAAAAATATGAACATGCATTGACACCCCTTTTTTTTTTAACCATCTCTAACCCCAAAATATAAAATAAGTGGTAAAATATTTGGGTAAAGAGAACACTGAGCTATGAAGTTCTGGCTTGAAGTTCATAATTTGTGCACTTCCTTTTTGTGGAATTTAATTTGAAAAATAAATTGCAGTCTATGTCAACATTTGAGTGTGGGAAATTGTAACTGCTGTAAAAGAATTCATGGGTAATAAACAACCAAAAATAATTCAGATGCTCATTTCATCAGCAATTGAACTGAAGTTTTCTACATTTGGATTTGTTCACAACAAGCTCAAAAAATAACCCTTGGGGTAGAAAGGACAGCCAAACTTGTTTTCTTTTTCAAATTACTTGATGGCAAATAGAATCAAGAAAATACCTAACTATGTGTTATATAACAATAAATTTGATTATTGATCAATTTGTGATTGTGAATAAATGATATACATAAATAATTTTAATGGTTCTTATACATATATTTACGTTACTTGCTAACAAACTGGCGAATGTGCAGTAATTAATTTTTCTTACACATGCGTATTGGGTTGAAAGTACAGTGTATTGCATTTATTTTTCTAAATTTTTAGCATAAATATACACTTTTCAATGTAAAATTATTATTTTCACTTAAATAAATATTATATCCATTGAATTTTACTCAGAATGCCAATATTAAGTTATGCTTATCGTTATGATAAGCAATCTGGTTTTAAATTTAAAAAAAAAAACTTTTTTTTAATTTAAAAAAAAATCATGATTTTTTCGCTCTAATATTATTTATTAAGAATTAAATGCCATGTCAAATAAAATTAAATTAATATAATTTTGACCTAATGAGACCAATATATGACTATGTTGTTAACAAAACTGATGAAATATATGGCAAAATCTTAAATTGCTTGTAAAAACCGTTAAACGCAAAAGTAGAAGCTCTCCTTTTCAGGGAATGTAGTACTTAATTTTAGTAACCAACAGTAAAAAAATTAAAAATTTTGAGATTGGCTTTTTTGAGAAAAAAAATGAAAAATATTTTTAAAAAAAATTTTCAAAAGGTTGCAGCAAAAAAAGTTAAACAGATATTTTAAAATTTAGCCTTTTATCTTAAGCAGAATATAGTTATCTTTCAAATAAAAAAAAACCGCATTAAAATATCTTGCACCGTTCAGGAAATAGAGCACTTGAAAGTTTTTGTTGAAAATCGCAAGTGAAAAATTGCGCCGAAGGCGCCATCTTTGGCGGCCTGTATCTCGGGCCAGGAATTTTTTTGAGCAAAACAAAAACATACCTATAACTCACATAGTTCTATATTTTAACATATGTGAAATTCAAAAACTTCTGAGACTATGAATGTACCCCCCTGCCTGAATTGACACGGATTACACCACATATAATTTAACTGCGTACGTTGTTCTTAGTGAAATTTGAAAAGCATTGCAAATATCAGTTTGTACATCCTAAAAAATGTGTTGCAGCAAATAAAACGAAATAATTGCTTCTGTATTACTCAAAATACTTTTTGAAATATTTTTGTTCTCTAATTATTATTGCTTTTAATACTTTTCCTTCATAGCAACGCAACTTTATACATTTGATGTCTTCATCCAGTTGTTTTTATCCTTTGATTTTGTACCTTTTTCATCAATATACTGTCACTGGTAAAATTAACAGAAACACTACGGACTTTTCGTATTTTTAAGCTTAGCACTCAGTTCTAATGGAAAAATTCCTTTTTTACTTCTTTAGTAATGTTTTAATCTACAATGTTCACACTTTAAAGTCAAAATTTATTCCCTCTTGCATTTAGGAGACCATCAACAAATTGAGAAAGGAGGAAAATATTTTGGAGGATTCTGTATCGTAAAAAGCTTGAAATTTGCTGTAAATTTCATAAAATAGTGTAATTGCCATTATTCTGTGCATTTTTAATTTCCTTCACAAGTTCTTGGCTTATAACGCTAAAAGTTCGTCACGAAACGTTACCAAACATGCAGAAAACTTGTCAGCATTCAAATGAAGCAAGTTCGATAACGTTTTGTGAAAAACTGCATGTTATAAGCCAAAAATGTGTGAAGGAAATTGGAGAAATATCCATATCTTCGTGAGTATATTTTTTACAAAAATGCACAGAATAATTCTGCATAACAATTAAGCTGTTTTTGTGAAATTTACAACTTGTTCCCAGCTTTTCTGATGCAGGATCGTCGAATGCATTCGTTTCCTTTTTCAATTTGTTGACGGTCCCTTAAATGCAAGAGCGAACTAATTTTTGTTGGAAAGTGTGAACATTGTATATTAAAACATGACCAATTAAGTAAAAAACCTTTTTTTGTATCAGACTGAGTGTTAAGTATGAAATTACGAAAACTCTGAAGTGCGTCTGTTGATTTGGCCAGGGACTGTATATAAACGTACATTATTTGAAAAAAAATGAATATTTTTGTAATCATGTGCATGTACTGTTTTTCTGTTAGAATTTCACGAAGAATAAAACTACTAGTGACGCGTTGTCAAAATCCTTGTACTTAGTGGATGTTCACCGCACTAAAAGGATAAACAGCAGTATCACATTTTTCATCAACTTATATACTTTTCGTTGGAGAAAAACATCTGTCAAAGCGTTAACCCCAATTCTTCACGGCAGCGCAATTGCTGAATAGTAAGTAAAAATAATAAACTAATCCTAAAACTATGTTTGCAAACTATTATGTCTTCGGCTCAAAAACCGTGGGAAAGGTTCAAAGTCAATGATTGCTCTGCTAGTTTCTGTTTCCTTATTACTCTCTCACAGAGCTTAAGAGTAAGAGTGCGTTAAAATTTTTAAATGAATTTTTATATTAAAAGCTGAAATTGGTTTCTGATGAATATCTTGCCAAAGAGAGAGATAATATGTGCTATTAATTATTACTAGCTGATTCCCAGCAGAACATCTGCGGGCTATTAACCATTTTTAAAAACGCTTTAAAATTTAAAGGCTTAAGAAAAATTGCTAGACATACAAACTAAGGTGTTGCCATTCCAAAGAATCGGAAATTAAAAGTTGATTTATAAATGAAAATAATTTTTAACAAATACAAATAAATATATTGAAGTCCGTAAGTTACGACAATAAAAACAAATATTACGTTATTTTTCTAAGCTAATCATTAAACAATTTTTTAAATATCGTTTTACCATAATTTGTTTTTTGCATCATGTCAGTATCGTATCGTACAGCAAAATTTAATCGTAACTGGTCCACGTTAACTGAAATATATATGTGGATAATTTTGAAGAAATTGTCAGAAAACTATAAGAATTAACGGGCGTAAAGTGCGTGTCTTATATTGCTTAAGAATAGCTTTAGAGAACTTCATCAGCATTGCCTCAGTTATATAAGATTATCTTGGACAAAATTATGCATCAAAGAGTCCTTCCAAAGCCGGAATATTCAAAAGCTCTTCCTTTTTAAATGCAAATTCCGCTTCATGTCACTTAATCAACATTAGAATGCTAAGGGAAATTAAGATTTTTTTCAACTGTAAGTTAGTTTTCGAAGTTTTTTCCTTTTTTATGGTACCGTAAAACTTGCTACACCTGTAGTCGTAATTTCACTTGTCAATACCCTGCTTTTCAGTTGCACAGGATTAATTAATCACTTGCAATTCGTTTTCCGAATTAGCATTGCATTTGTTTATCAAACAAAGAATGCACATTTTCGTCCGTCACAATCTGTTCAAAATGCAAACATGAGACAGAACTTGGTATTTCTCTCAAGATCAAGGTTTTTAAGAGATGATATTCCCTGAAGAAACTCTAAGACAAATCTTGATATAAAACGGATGAGAAGGTTTTAATTAATGGACTCAAACCTCTTTTAAAATCAGGAAAATAATATTAATAATAATAATAATAACGAAAAATTAGAGGAAAAAACGGATACTGAGTTGTTGATTTGAGAACTAAATTTTCTAGTTAGTAGCTAAAATGAAAATTCGTTTAATAATCACTCACACCTATGTTTTTTAAAATAGAGTTTGTATTCTTTAAGCAGTTAAAATTGGTGTAATAACCACTTGAAGGTGAATCTCTATTTATATAAGTTTTCTTTCTATTATGTATTCATGAGTTTTTAGGCTAGCTGCTTCTAAAGCAAAAAAAAAAACAAGGCCCTTCTAAAACGTTAATAGCAATGCACACAATTGAAGCGACTGATTTAACAAATTTTGAATTAGTATGTACAGTTATGTCAGATACTGTGTCCAGACTTGTCACTACTGGACATGATATTAAAAACTAGCAAGTAGCCACCGGTCGAGCGTTTTCCCATGACCGGCACGCTTCCGGTGACGGGCACGCCCAGACGAACGCTGGTGTGGGGAGACGGGAGGGGGTAGAGACTTCTATCGGTCGCTAAACCCTCCTTCAATATGCCCAGTCGAGAAAGCTAATTACCATGATCAGGTAAAGAGCGGTTCGTGATTTTGGGGGATGCGAGTCCGGTCTTGCTTTGGTGACCACCAAGTCTACTCAAGGATGAAAACAGTCCTCAGAGCGTGGGAAGTTCCAGCGGATTTGCATCGGATATCAGAGGCTGAGACGGTAGTTTATCCGTTTTTTTGCTTTTCGTGCGTTTTAGTGACTGACCATTCATCTTTTATACGAACAGGAGAACAATACCACCGAAGAATATTACTGGAGCCTAGCTAGTGGTTGTAGCAAAATACCCTTTTCTTCTGTTTCAATAATTTAGCACCATATTCATGGATAATCCGAATTCGTTAAACGATCTTTATTTTTTCAACACTTAATCATAGATGAATATTTCTAAATGCAAAAATGTTGTGAATGAGATAAAATTCATATTATGGGATTTTTAAATTTAAAAAAAAAAAATGAATAAATGAATCTTAAAACTTACGAAATCAGAATTTTGAGTCCGGCGTCATTATAGTTGTATTTAGAAAAATTTTCTACTTATTGTACTAAACTTTTGTGTGCCATGTACGCCAAAAATTGGTGGAGACATTTCATTTTGAAGTTTATGAGTTTTAATTTTTTTATTCCGGAGATTTATGTTTTTCATTTTGAGAAATCTATTTATCTATTAGCAAATACAACGTCCAGAACTGCTAAGCCTAATTTTCCTAATACCAACATCAGTTTTATAACATTAGATGTTTTTCTCCGCCTCACAATTGGATCAGGTTCAAAATTATTTCAAACATACTGTTTAACAGCTAAAAAACTATACAAAAACAATTTTATGTACATATTTCTATGTGAAATCCAAACTAATATGCTTATTATGAAAACGATATAAAATTCATTTTTACAAACTGTTAGGCGTTAAACTTCAGTAACTTCTAACTATTAAATGATTTAAAAGGAACTTTTTAACATCTAAAACATTTTTTCGATATATAAGAGCACATAGGCAGGAAGAACAAATTGCAAAACTGCGAAACAAAAAGACAAAAATCTTCCCAATAGCAAATTCATGAACGAATAATTTTCATTAGAACACTTTAGAAAAACAAGTTAATTTTTTACAAAATATTCAGAAATGGTACTCGGTTTGATCCTTAAAAAACAAATTGTTTTCCTATATTTGATGCAAAAATATGATTTTAGTACTTTCATCAAAAGTTTTTTCCGATGAAGTTTGTCCGATATAAAACCTCCTACTAATCATAATTTAAGTAAGGGTTAAAATGCTACGTTTCCTTAAACTTCAAAATTGAAAGGAGCATTAATTAATAATAATTAATTTTAAATCAGAATTAAGTACATATTTAAAAAAATAAAGAAAAAACCAGAAGGTTGAATTTAAGCATTCTGGAAGACATCTCTCAAACAACAAAATGTTTTCTTTTTTCGAATCGAACTTGCCTTCAAAATCGAAGGTATACACACATTTTTCTCATCTCATAATTCTAGTTGATTTATTATAGTTTTTTTAACTTTATGTTAAATTATTAGTTTTGACTTATTTTCGTTTTAATCGATATTTTACAGGGATATTAATGTTTCTTTTTTCGCATGCGCAAACACACATAGCATACATAGATACAACTTTGCTTTTTCTTTTAATGGAATGTTCGCTGAAAATGTGCAGTTAGAAATGGTGTGTTTATTTAGATGTATTACTGTGTTACAGTTTCCCTAATTTATAAACGTTATATATGGTTACCCACTTAATTTTTTCCTACGGAAAATTTTTAATTATCTGTATAAAGTATCTATTCCAAAACTGAGACTTATATTAAAAACCATGAAAACACGATTATTTATTATTCTTCAAGAGATGCAATTTTTCAGAGAAAACAAATTGACAATCTCAAAGCATCTTTGAGGGTTCATTCTCAGTTACCTTTGTTTAATAGTTTTCAAGATTAATAGCGAAGTAATAACTAGGCATTGAAAGGAGCGTCAATTGATGATAATGAATTCTATAGCAGACTTAAATAGACATTAAAAAATAAAGAAAAAAACTAAAGCGTGGATTTAAATATCCTGGAAAAGGTTTCCCAATCAACAGTTTTTCCCCCCCGAATTGAATTTGCCTTAAAAATCCAAGACGTGTTAAGCCTAAGTATGGAGTACAGCAAATATCAGTGGTGTCTTTTTGATTTTTAATTTATGTATACTTCTAGTATACGTTTTTTAAGCATTCTAAGTACACGAAACTGAACTGATATCTTGACTAAGTAGTTCATTTTCAGTGTCTCGGTTATGGTTCCTTATTTTGGAACAACCGGACATCACTTTCCATGCGTGGTTAAACACGATTCCAGTGTTGTACCGGTTGTCCCATCAAACGAAGGCCTAAACGACGAGTGAAATCGTTATTAGCGCTTTTTACCATTCAAGCATTCAATCGACACGCAAGTACGGCTTCCTCCCATTAGCATTAAAAGCCTATCTAATTCACTGAAGATAGCAACCTTTCTGCCTTCGCTTCCTACGCAGGCTAACAGCTCCTAATCGAATGGACAAAATGCGATTAGCGTCTTCCGATGAAGGAAGTTGCATCTATTGTTTCTTCGCCTGGCTTGCAGTGTGCGAGGGGGGAGGCAGACACCACCAACACTTAATTGCAAGCGAGAGTAATAGGTCACTTGTTGTTTCCCTTTTGTTAACGCGCCACCGGACAAAGACCATGAGATCTTTACTTGATAATTTGAGCTTCTTAGACTAAGGACCCCTCCGAATCGGAAGTGATATATCTCTAATCGGCATCGCTTCGCCAGTTGTCACAATGCTTTTGCATCTGTGATTGCGTCGCGCAATTCATAAATGAGTCGTTTAATATGAGCGGTTGGACACAGCCGTTGTGGTTATAAAGAAGATTTAAATGAGCATTTGTTGTTTGTGACATTAAGGTTTGACGTATGGCAAAATGATAGCTTTTGCTTCGTGCGTAAACATACATTGTACAGAGGGTTGTGTTCTTGCGTACATATCATTGTAGCATGAAATAAATATGTTCACATGCAGAATATGGCACTAATACAAAGTTCCCCTTTTGTAAACATGTTCACTTTAAATTTTGTTAATTCTTATGCTTACAAAATTCAGAATTGGTCAATATCATGTTCATTTTGTATAAAAATTAAATGTTTATATTTAATTAACGGAGTTTATTTATATGGGTATGCATTTTTGTACATATGTGCAAAAACGTATATTATTTAGAAACATTTTCACGAGAATACTTTGGCTCTTCCGAAACCGCGTAATAGTGAATCAAAGTAATTGAAATTGGCTGCTCGATTAAAGCCGTCCTAAAGAGGCATTCCTGTGTTTTCAAAGGATCTAGAGGGATTTCGTTTTCACAGATTTATTTATTAATTGTACAATATTATTAAATAATATTTCAGTTAGAAACAGCAAAGAAAAAAAAGATACTCTTTAAAGCTGCGCTGTTTCATGTTGATTTCTATCAAAAGCACACTTCAATTTTAAAAACTTGACTCATGGTATTCTAATTGTTACCTAATTACTAAAATAATACTCTACAAAGAAATATTTATGTGCTTTTGATCAGGCAACGCATTAGAAAGTGTTTTTATTTTTATTACAAGCTAAAAGAGGCAGTTGGTAATTATCTCTCTTTCTTCTCTCAAACCGCAAGTTACCTTCAATTACATCCAAATGTTCATAGCCCGCAGGAACCCTGGGGCTTATAATTGATATGGCAGAGGGATGTTTACACGCAGTGGAGGCTTGACTTAATCGACTTGACGAAGCGCACGCTTTTGGAAACCTGCGGCACGTGGGTGCTATTGTCCATTTATGAACCCGGGTGCCCCCCACAATCGATAGACACGTGCCATACTCCTCAACAAGCTTGTAACAGTAGTTTTAGGGGAAAAAGCGTGCATACTTCGCTCATTAAATCTGTGTTCAGAGACACGTGCGACAGTTGTCATGACAACACGCGATCCCTGTACGTGTCATAAGTGATACGCGTGTACACAAGAGGGTGTACACACATGCCTGACCCTTACGCATGCCAGGCCGTTCTGAATCAGCGATTGATATGAATCAATTGTTGTCATTTCCATAGACATCACCTCCCCGCCTCATGCGGATTGAGAGAGTGTCGAAACGGTATTTATTTGACCAATCTTGTGGGGGTTTGTTCGTCCGTGACGCTAATTGGTTGGCAATGCAACCGGACTTGTTGTCAACAATGCTACTCCGGTATGAACCGGATGTTTAAATTGGAATATATGCAGTTGGCTTCCCTAGGACAATTAGATCCGCAACCGAAATGATACTTTTTGTTTGATTTCTGGTCCTAAAATGAAAGTGGTTTGGCTTTCACATTCATTCTTGCTAGAACAAAGGTCAGGATCCGTTATACCGACTGAATGTGTAATTTACACTTAACAGATCATTTCATAGCTTGATGTGAGGGAAATTTCTCTGTTACGAAAAATTATAGCATTCAACTTACGTTTTCAAAATATCTGAAACAGTTTATCTGTTTAACGAAAACCTGGTATAGCTTTCTCTAAATCTTTCGGCTTACTTGGGTTCATGAGCAGTTTTGGCAATTTTTACACATTTGTATCATTTGGTTTTCAACGTCATTGCGCTGTTTAAAGAAGTCTGTGTAAACCAGAACCATTTGAATTATATTATCAAATGTCTAAGAAATCGATAGGGTTAAAATTTTGCAGTTTTTTTAGTACGATGTCTGGGCAATGTAATTCATACATAAATCAGACCACAAAACTTACAAACTAACGCAGTACCATATTGTTGAAACACGATATAAAGATTAATAATTCTTTGGCAGGACGTTTGATTCAAATGTTATGAACACTCAAAAGTAACAAATATAAACATGAATTTTTTTTATTTTCGTTCACATTATGTGTGGCAATATGCATGGAATCTTTTGAACTTTTCAAGGATTGAAAGTTTTGTTATTGCAAGAAAACGCAACGTTTGATACTATACGTTCACGTAAAAGGCACTATGGTATTTGCCAGTATTACTAGCATTTTAATGGCGATATAGATAATTTACATTTATTGTTTTCTAGCTGTTATTTAAGAAAGTGTTATCCTGCTTCATGCACTATTTCAAATGGATTGATTTCATAAATTCAAAACTAAAAGTACCTATATGCACTTACGATTTACATTTGCATCCGATTAGCAATTCGAAAATTAGCGCAAATAGTTTGGATCATGTAGTGGAAAAAGTTGCTTTTATTTAGATTTTCAGTCTAGCACAATATGTATCAGATTTTTACATTAAGAAACGTGACAGGTTGTTTATCATTAATGTAATTAAAAGTAACTTTTGCACTTAGGAGATATATATTTAATGATATTACTAAGTAAAAATTCGTCGTCTATTCTGTCCCTCTAAATAAATAAATAAAAAAGAGCATCCTTTTGAAAGAAACACACTATTCATGTTCATTGCGCAAATTTTTTCTTAGTTAAGCAAAAAAAAAAAAAATCATGCAAAAATGTCCTTATAGATTTCAATTAATCTGCATTTGAAACAAAAGTAATCTTTTGAGTTACGTAAATCTGTCTCTTCAAAAAGTGAAATTAGTCACTAACAATAAAGTTGTATAGTGGAAATTTTCGTTCATTTTATCAATCCTAAATGTATTTTAGATATTTTATTCTAAAAGAAATATTTACACAGAAAATGAATGTATTGCATTTATTATCGTAAACGAGCATTCAGAACTCTAACAAGCATATTCATAGTTTTACGTGAACTACTTTTCGACTAGATATACGAGAATGAAATAAATATTTTTCAACATGAAGACCAAATAATAGTGCATTTTTACTTATTCAATTTCGAAATTCGCGAAAATGAAATTCAGTACATTGCGTTTTTTCCAAATGTTTCGCTTTTGACAATCTCTTTGAACTTAAAAGGAAAATTTTCGAGTTTGAAAGGATTTATTCGTCCTTTCAAGTCTGATAAAAAATTCACGGGTCATAGTGACATTTTATATGAAGAAGGCAAAATTGCTATCCATTGAATTGTCTCGGGGCTTCCTGAAAAGTTACAATTTGATGCATTCTAATGTGGCATTCACAATTTTACATCAACTGTAATTATGTGCTCAACTAAATGATGGGAGATTTTGTTTAAAAAATTTCCTCTTATGATATTTCCGCGTGGCATATACTAGGAATCCGAAATCTGATTGTTCAGTAATTTCCATTTGTTTTATGTAGAAATGACAACTGTGAAAAACAGAAGATAAGTCGTTGAAAGGTTTTCGTTGACGCTAAACAGTATTGTTTTTAGTTTCCCCGTTTCACAGGAAATAGCAATTCTCAACTGTTAAGCGGTCATTAAGCATTTATTTTGGTTAAAATAAAAAATCCGGAAAGTTATTTAAATAATCGAAAGAATATTTATCTTTAAAGTACACGTTGAATATATATATATATACATATAGATATAGGTATATCCCACTTTAAGCTGAGGGTTTAATTTGTGCTAATGAAAAGGAGTGATTTTCATTAATTTTCTATAAAGAGGGAGGACCCAATCCTTTAACACTGCCAGGAGCGCCAGACACCCTAGATACGCCGCTGATTATTATCCATATATAGAAACACCTGTGAAGTTGACCACATTTGTAAGTTGACCGTTTTTTTCTAGAAACGGAATTCGCCCTATAATGCAAGTCTTTGTACACTCTCTTGATCACTTTTCTATATTGACCGCTTATATACACCAAATTTGGCTGGGAGTACGCATCATAAAAATACTTTGCAATTGGACCGCTAGATTATTATTACTATTTTATTTATTTATTTTTGAAAAAAATAAAATAGTTAAAATAACTTTTCCGGGATATTTTTAATGCTATAGTGTTAGACCACTATTTCTCTGAAACAGCGTTATAAAATTAAAACCATAAGGACTGTAGGAAGACTATTATGAGAACTCTTTTATTTTTTAAATAGGTTTCTTCTTTTGTTGTTCTATCTGAGGTAGCCCTTTTGAACGATTATATAATTTTAGAAACTCTTAGCATCAAATACAAGTAACTTACATAATTAATAAGATATTTATCTGTGGCTTAATGGTAAGTACTTTAATTTTAAATTTGTATGATACCTTATAGACCACTCAGTTATAGTCCGTTCAGGTTAAATTTCTCTAATGATATTTTAGATAATTGCGAAATAAATAGCTAATTACGAGTTTAAAAGAATAGTGGAAGAAATGACCAAAAAAAAAAAAAAGAGGAAAAAAAGAAATTGTTACCACCCGTTATAAGTTGATCACTAAAGTGCTACACCGCAACCCGCACACTGTAACATTAACCAAAACGAAAGCATTTTTATTTGCAATTCGAAAAAGTAGTTCTTCTGAATAGCTAAGTTTTAAAAATAGCGATACCAGCATCAACATTATCCGCTATCTACGCTGCAAGCCATGCACAGCAAGCGAAAGGGGGTAATTGAAAAGAAAATACTTGATCATCACCATCAAACACGACAAAGTACACCTATAGATGTGCGTATCAATACTGTCGCAGTTGCAGCAGATTTGTTATTGAGCTTTATATGAATATGGGTCATAAGCATGATTGATCAAGCTTGCGATTTGATCACTTTCACTATCTCCTTTGCTCTTTATTTTCCCACGCTTTCTATTTTTCATTCATTCATTTCCAAAAGTTGTAAAAAATTGGATAATTCGGATATTTTGGATGTGGGGCTCGTGTCAAGGATAGATAATAAGTTCCGCGCTCCAGTTTTCATTTAAATTGCCGATTGGTAGCAATTGGCGGAATAATGGTTACTCGCTTTATGGCCCATTGTTATGTGATCGGAGAAATTATGTGTACTTAATGATGACCACAGCTGTGAAGAAACGTTGAGTTATTTCTTTGTTCGCTAATTTACTTTATACATTGAATATAGGTAGGCTGTTTATTCACTTCGCGAAATGGATTAACTAAACAAGAAAGGATGGCAATTCTAAAACATGTTACATTATGTATCACAGGTCTACATGAATTACTATCTGCTCTTATTTCCTGTTTGATCAGGCAAAATAACAAATAAAAGGAAGTCTTCAAACAGAGTTTTCCTTGAATCTAGGAGCCTTATTTGAGTTCTCATTAGAACTGCACTTTTAATGTGAGTTGTTTTTTTGTTTTACAATGCATCAACTGTGAAAATATGGATAAAATCTTTCCGAACATATGCTGTTGCATATAAATGAGGCAAGTCGCTGAGTATACAATTAACTGACCAAATATTAAATTGTCAATTTACCTCTTTTTTCAGTTTTATTCACTTTTAGCGTTTATTTATTACATAATTTGTTTAATTTCATTCGTTTTATTTTTCTCTCTTTTTGGTACTTTGTATTTTAACGTTGTTTGGTTGATTTTCAGTTTTATTTTTATTTATTTCTTTTATTTTAATACACAAGATTGTAAATTTATTAATGATCCAAGTGAGGATAAGCCTCTCTCGAATCATAACGTCGTTCGAGTTCCCGTCTTTTTGCAAGGACAAAGACGTTTCTTGTAAAGCCGAAACACAAATATGCAAGTTAATTTGAATTTTTGTATGGTAAGCCGCTCTTACGTTATTAATTTACCGCACAAATGTTAAAATTTTTATATTTTCCCAGTGGATTGAAATGCATTCCACCATGCATAAATGGCAAGGCGAAGAATTGGATCCTTTCAAAACCTAATCCAGTTGTAGCCGACTGTACTTAAAATAAGTATCCCACCCCTTCCCCTGTATCTCAAACTACTAGAAAACATGAAGGAGACATTGTAAATAGTCAGAAAATGTCTTGCGTCACATTCAATTTGTGCAGTATGAGAAAGAAATCAATGCAGTGTAACAAACGCATACTAGCTAATAAAACTCGCCAAGCAAGCTTACTTAGATTTAAAAAAGCTATTTATTAAGAACTATCAGAAACAGCTTAGCAGCAATTACAACAAAGTGGGGAAGGTCATGATCCTCCAGAAAGATGGATTCGAAAAACTTGCTACCTCAAAAGCCTTTTGCGGTCTTGCTTTTCTCCGCTTGTCATCTGTTATTCGGAAGATATTTTTTTTTTCCTTTTCAAGGGGTGGGGGGTCTAGATCGGAAACCGTACAATGACCGGACGTCGTGCTTACGGGAGAGGGAATCGTTACGGTTTCGGGTGTAGTTTTCTTCCTACTTTTCTTTTATTTCGAATTGGAAAGAATTCGAAGTGCAAAACGGCGGATGCAGTCATTTGTTTCGCGGTGGTTTCTGTCATTCAGCTGAAAGAAGGGGGCGGGGGGGGGGGGGGAAGTAAAAGAAAAATGATTTCGTCTTGAAGCAGAGAGTCTTCGCAATTAAAAGGGAAAAAACTGGGGTATTCCATAACATATTTTGTTTTATAAGCAACTGAATTATTTTTTTTTAAATATATTAACTTTAATTAACTGATGCACACCAATAAATAATCATATTTGCTTCACTATATAAAAATGCATAAGTTGTCGGACTTGAGTATCTAAGAATCTGATAATGAGAATTTAATAATGAGATGAGAATCTGACAATGAGAAGAAAATAATTCTATTGAAATAGTTCAACTTCAGCTTTGCAAAAAAAACTATTCAATGCCGGTCCGTTCATATTTGTTTAATCTGACATATTTTTCAAATGGTAGTTTGATTTAGGAGACATTTAAAGGAATTTTAAAAGAAATAAAACTACGTTTGTAAAGTTAACTCATTTCTTAATTAACTTTTCGTACTGCTACATTTACTTACAATATTGGAATTATAATATTTATTAAAATAGCGCAACAAAAAGGAGATTTTTTTTTCTCTTTTTTTAAAATGAAACTTAATTGTTGAGAAAATCGTCTTATTGAAGGGCTAAGGAAAATTATAACAGTACAGTTCTATTATCAACCAAAGCAATCTCCCTGTTAGAGTGCCAAGAAGAATCCATTCATGTTCAAGGGAGTAACTGCTCAAATATGAAATGTGCCGTTTTTATTCTCGCTCTAGTTCGTTTAGAATACTTGATTTCTTCCGAACTGATGCTATATGACTGTTCATAAATGTAATTGCTTTCAACAAATAGTGAAGCAAACATTCTGATTCGCGTACTAAATAAACGCTCCTGAAAAACGAACTTCCCTAAAACTTTAATGGATTCGTTCGTTTCTGCCATGCGCAGAAGCCTCCAAATGTTAAAAGTCCGTGGGTCGAACTGCATTTGTTTCTTGTCGAGCTTATAAAATCATTTTTAAAAATAATTGTCGATATTGAAGAACGTAAAATTTCTAAAAGAAAACCGCATATCCAGAAATAAGGACCTGTTCAATTTTCTGTCGTTAACATCGTAAACAAAACATAAAAATAACTCTCGAAAAGATAAAAATAAAAACAAAACATTTATTCTTCGCTCTTTTAAACCAACTACAAGGCACCGATTTCACAGAAGACGGAACTCCGTGGGAAGAATTCCTTTCCAGAAACGGCGAAGTCGATGAAAAGGTTTTTAGATATTTCCCATCATGTTGATGTATCTTATGCAGTGGCAAAATCTGCTTCGCAACAAACAAGATAGCAAGGGCTGGGAGATTGTGGTCGTACCCAAGGAACTACTTTTCTGCTGGTCTTGCTTGATCAGCCATTCGCATAACAGCCGTAAAATTCGACAATGATTCGAACGTAATAAAACCCATGCAATTTTCAAGTACAGTTGTAATTTAATGAGAATACGGAAGATTCCGGCTTTGTTTTCGGCCTATAAAAAAGTTTAAGCTTAGTCGGGTAGCAGCTATTAAGCTACTAAAACTACCGTCTTTTTACAGTAATCAATTTTCATGATTGCTTTTACAAGCCAAAATCCTTAAGCTGATTCATTAAATCCCTTTTAATTAAAATTGTTATTCCTCTTTTTTTCCTGAAACTATTTGTCAGGGATAGAAAGTTTAAAAAATGCCTTACTCTTGTAAGACTCATCAAAAAAATAGAAGATAAAGAATAAAAAAGTACACTATGCCGAAAAAATGTTGCTTCTAGTTTTCTTCTAAATGATAATTATACGTATCAGCATAACGGCTTTAATATTGAATTAACAGCATAATGGCCTTAAAATTTTGTCTATTCTTGAAGGTAACTATTGTCACATTAGACAATGTTACAAACTTTTCAGACTATTATTTTAATTCCAAAGGACACTTTATTCAGTTTCCAATATAAAAGCACTTAAAAGTTTGGAACTTTTCTATTGACATCTGCAAAAAGTTTTAACATCATGCATCTTACTAAATTTTTTATTGAAAAAAAAAGATAGATAATTAGATAAGTACGCAAAAATAAAAGACGTTTTTCTTTCTGATATCAATAAATTAATGGAATGCAATTGCAGCTCTACCCAATAACACTCAGTGCTATTTTTCCTGAAAATTTCAGTCGACTATCAGAGATTCAACTCCATTTTGCTGAAGAAATATTATTTAAATATTATTCCTCAACAACTTGATTATGATTCAACTTCATAGTAATAATTTGTTAATTGAAACCAAAGCCAAACCACAAGCATAAAAATGACTTTAATGAGACAGGCAAAAGTACGTTTCGCTAAAAAAAAAAAATGATAAAATAAGCTCCCCAAAGGCCTCACCTGGCATTCAAACGCGTCACTTGTTCTTCGGCGATCGAATGTCCTGCGTCCCCTGCAGCCCCCCTTTCCCGTGTGCATCAGATATGATCAAAAGATACAGAATTCAATCGCTTCGCTCAACAACAGCGTGCTTCGAATTCGATACCTGTTCCTAATGACGTATAATTCATGCGCGTGCCGCGTAGATCTTACTTTCCGCGCATCATCCAAAGCGTTAATAAAACGTATCGACACTTGGGCAAGGGACAAGAGCACGGAGGTAATGTGTCCTGCGTCGTATTACACCCTGTAATGGAAGAGAGTTACTAGTCGAAGTGATTTATATCACAAAGTTCATCGATGGGGAGAGCCCTCGGGGCAATATTTGATATATGAGCAGCTTCGTTGTCATGTTGTCATCGAAGAGGGACAGATCTTCTTCAGTTGTTTTTGTTGTCATACCTTTGTTTTGTCTCAAAACGGGGTATTAAATAGCAGAAGAGCTTGGATGTCTTTACTAATATACCTATCATAAGGGGAGGGGAAGGAATATTCCTGCCACCGCTCGATATTTCTCTCTAAGAGATTCGTTTTCGTTATAAAGATAGGATCTTGTTATGTCAGACAGGAGATATTCGTGGTATGAGGCTTTGTCGAGTCACTCCGGTGAGATTTCAATCTTGTTGGGTCAAATAACTCGGGAATGCCCTTTGGCAAGACGAGCTAAATTGTGCAACGTTGTTTTACTTACCGTTCGTAATGATGTACTTTGGACTCGATGAAAAGAAATGCAAGAACCATGCCTCGATCATGACAACACGGTGGTGCGGGACATAAAAGACTCCGGGGCACCCCTGTTTCATGCCTTACAACTTACATTAATGCTAAGTTGCTAAATGCAAATACTGAGATTTAATTTTTATCATTCGTACAATTTCTACTCGTCTTATTCGGTTTCTCAAATTTTGTAAAAGCATTACAAATTTCATTTTGAAAAAAAAAAAAAAAGAAGAAATAAAAGAAAAACAGCATTGCATAATAAGCGTTCAACGCGTAATTCATACATTGTGTCGTTAAATGTACAGAAAACAAAAACTAATAAAATTTTGCTGTCTTATTAGTCTAGATATTTTCAGTAAGAATACTGCTCAGTGAGCATATAGTATACATATGTATTGTAACAGTGTACATATATCATTGTAAATTGTAAATATGAAAACTTTCCTATACATTGAATTTTATTTTATTTACTTTAACTGTGTATTTTTATTCATTTACTCGTTTTGCCCAAAAATTCTCAAAATACCGATTTAAAAAGACAGTTTTGGAAAACTCCCGATTTGCTTATGCGATATTAAGGCCCTGAGAGAAATATCTTTTGAGTCATCAGGGCAATTTTTGATAAAGAATTAAGGATAAAACATCACAAACTATTGCCAAGTGATTTTAAATAAAAAGTTGAAATAAAAAGAAAACGGTCACTTTAATTTATGGAGTAATGCATCAGTAAAGTGACTTTCATAAAAATAAGTAAAAAGCATTGGTTATTATTGCCTTTTTTACATTTTCGAATTAACTTTTCGTTAGTGTCTAATCATAACGTTAACTTTCCTCAGACACAGAACAAAAAAAAAATCGAATTTTTTGTACTTCAAATCGTATATTTAATAATTGACAAAATATCAGACAAATAAATAAAAGCAATCCTCAAGCAGCAATATATGAAACTAAGAAGGATTGAAGATAAAAGGAGCAGTTGGGTGTGCGTGTTGGAAATTATTTAAATGTTTTTCTTTTTTTAAATGCATTTGGCTTTTAAGTGCTTTTACAAATACATTATTCAAAAAGAGAAGTTAGTTAAATAAAAGGAAAAGAAAGAAAAAAACGATGAATGATTTCAATAAAAGGACGAGAAAAAGACGAATTATTTCAGTAATTTCGATTTCTAGTTAGTTAATTAACGATATAAGTGAATTACACATTTCAAAAGTTACGCAAGTAAACCTTCAATAAGAGTAAAACTTAAGAGTACCTCTAAAATAGTTTTTGTTATTTTTCATCACGATTTGAAACTTTAAATGAATAACGTCTCCAAATTGGGGTCATGGACTTTCTAAATTTTACCAGAACGCCGATGTGTACACCAAAATTTTTGTCTCCGTAATTTCCCTTTTTCAAAATAAATTTTATTTTGCTGCAAGTTTTTTTAATTACTTGAGAATAAATTCCGTGTTTTTCCGACGAAAGGTAATTTAAAAGCAGTTGAAGGACCTTTCAATACGTTAAGATATTCCTAAAATGCAGTAATATGGAAGATATTTCAAAGTTTAGCTCAGATCTCTAAAATCATTCCTTGTTTAGAATTAAATGCACGAACAAACTTCCCGTCATAAATCCCTTAACACACACTAGAACTTTGACTCCAGCAGTATTGTTGACATCTTGGATTGTTCTCGAGAGACCTAGTATAACGTTGATCGAACGCTTCGAAACTCACGACTCCCGGGGTTCGAGTGACAAATTAGCTCAGTCTCGAAAAAGGAAATTCTCGAGAGAGCCATCTCGTAAACCGACTTTCTATGATAACCGTAAAACATTCTAGACTCGTTTTGTCCCATATTCTTTCCGAAGAAAGTAATAGTTTAACACGTGCATGTCCTTCTTTGTAATGTGGCACATTTCTTGCGAGGGTTGTAAATTTTTTACTTTAAGATACTGATTAAACCGTGGGAATACTGCTAAGCGAAAATGAAAGTTGTTTTTCGGCTACTAACTGTAGCGATGATAGTGAATTTTTCTATTCGTTGAATTTTTATTCGTATTAATGCCTTACCTTTCTGTCAAAAGACTAAAAATGCATTTTTGTCATTAACTGTGCATGGGAATAATGAAATTGAAATAAAGTCTAAAGGAAATAGTCTGGAAGTTTAAGAATACAATTTGAATTGCTATCTTTTAGCTGTAGTTGTAGCTCATCTGACCTTTAACGTTTTTATATCGTTTGGTGGCAAAATGATAACAGCTCAACGTAGTAGCATATACTCTTATTAAAAAGGAGGAACACAGCCGGGTCATTTAACAGGTACTGATTGCGCGTGATTACCGTACAAATTTAAAAGGGGCAAGGCAAGGCAGAGAAACAAGTTCGCTTGTGCTTCCAGTGCAATATAGTAAGGCTAGTATATACGTATATTAAATGGGGTAGATTTAACGACTTTAGATCAAAATTTTGCAGTTACAGAAATGAAAGCGTACAAATTAATCATTATTTTCAATCGAGCAGAACCGAAAAACAAAAATACCAGTCTATGGTTTATTTCTATTAATAGTTTGAATAATATACCTATGAGACGTTAAAAATCCATTAAATACTTAAAATCTTTGTGGATTTTATCCGGCTATGTGCGCGGTGGTTATCATTAAAGTTACCCTGTTTTGACCAAGTTAGAGGTCATTCTAACAGACGTATGTCAATGAAACTTGGTATCTATGTTATATAGACCACGGGGGGAGGGGGGGGGGGAATTACGGAAATAAAACTTTAGTTAAAATTTTTACCACCAGAGAGAAAATGCGCATGCAAATCAAAAAACAAATTAGAAACAGGAAGCTTTATTTTATCACAATATTTGCTCAATGTGCCATTCCTTTTATGTCAATAATCTTACGTTCAAAGCATGAAATGTTTCTCTAGTAATTGCATCAACTAGGAGTGAGAATTGCAATTGATACAGAAAAGGAAAAGAGTATACCTAGTGAGAAAAAAAAAATACTATTATTTTCTTAGAGAAGAATTCTTTTCTCCAAACCACACATAACAAATACACTAAAATATATAGTAGCATGTTGTACCAAAAGGACGGTGCAGATTTGCTGGCTACAAGGAGAGGTGCTTAATTTTATTATATTTTGGTGGGAACTTGCGTATCTTGCACCAAAATATAGAAAAATTAAGCACGAACTTTTGAAGTAAACAACACTTTGCGCTATTTTCTAGTGCATTTGGTAGTAAGTTTCACTCATTTTTAGCGAAACATGCAGTTAAATTTTTTACAGTGTATACCAAGTTTCAGTGATATGCATCTATAGGATGAGCTCTACGTAGGCCAAAACTGGGTAACTTTAATCATAACCACCCTGTATGCATGGGTTTCAAAGGTATAAGTACAGCGGAAGTTAATTACACAATTATGAAATTTTTGATACATTGTATCGATGCACCGATGATTGTACCCAAGTGATCACGTGCTCTTTTTGACGCTCCGGTCCCATTTTACACGCTCGAGTTGTCGCATCCGCAGATGCGAGCGGAAACCTGCTCACTGACAACATCCCTTTTAAGCGACACGGATGCCCCCTCCTCTTGGCAGAGGATCGCAATAAATCCGCCAATGCATATAAAAAGTCGTAAGCTACCGACAAAATGATCCGGAGCGGTTCTGTAGGACGCTGAGCGTAAAAAGAAAGGCCCAGAAGAGAAGGGCGAACTTTTTCTTCTTCAATAACAATCATTCGGATGAATCGTTTACACGGCAGGCTCTTCGCCATGCTCCGGCGCCGGTGCATGCCTAACTTATTGCCAGGCGCTTTATTTTTATTAGCGAAGCACGGTCGCTGTTTGTCAGTCGGACAGACGGACGGCCTGGCGAGAGAAATTGTTTCCTCTTTCGTGATACTCTTGCCACTATCACGTCCGGTCGAATCTTACATCGTCTTCGAAATCATACTGAAAACTGAGAATCTTGGGGATACATCGCTTATTCAAAGAGGTGTCCAAGACTAGTATAGTTAAGATGATACGACATAGGGCGCAGCTGAAAGTTTACTAGCTCTCGCTGGACTTAAACATAAAATATTTACATTTGAGAGGATTCTATATGTCTCCTAAGTGTGATATATCTGAAAGCGCATCATTAAATATTCCCGCTAAAAATAATCTGATGTATAATCAGGCAATGACTGTCGGACGGGCACCCGGGGCCCGTGCCCTGGGTAGGAATTTTTTCCATAATAACATTTCAATATCTTTTTAAAAAATTGTGATATAAAATAACCAGTTCAATGAATAATAATTGCTGATAATTTTTCATAATAACAAGTTTTTCTTAATAATAACTAATTTCACATTGACCCTAGCACGTACACACACGCTTATATATACATAGTAAGTGAGCCATTTAAACGGGGCAGGAAAACTTGAAAGTGTCCAGGGCATGAAAACTTGCTTGTCGGACCCTGTGTACAATTCGTAGAAATTTTTCTGCAATGAGAGGGGTTGTTCACTTCACTAAAAAGAAGGTAAATAAAAAAACAAATAATAAGAGCCGAAAGAATTATTTTGCGGTATTTTGATGAATTACAAATTGATAATGATGTTATACAATGTTTAGAAACGAGTAATTTATAATTTTCAAGCCCGTGTTTACATCTGCAAAGTATTTTAATTTTCATTCTCATAACGGGAACCGGAGAGATAGTATAGCATGAGGGGGCTAAGCTCCATGAAACAATCTTAATTTCGCCCATGATGATTTCCATTGAAAATTTATCTGATGGGAAACGACCAAAAGTGTGAATAAGATCATAAGAGTTAGAAACTCGACATGGTAAATCTTCAAATCGTGATTGGCTGAATTGAAATGGATTACAATGGAATTACCAAATGGTAAGTTTTGGAAAGCAATTATCATTCTGTACTAAATACCAAGAACATATTACAAAACATAGTTTACTTATTTTTTAAAAAAAATCAGCCGTTTTGAAGTCATTTTCGATTAAAAAACAAATTTCCAGAATAATTAATTAAGAATGGAAGTTTAAACTGAATTGTTCCGCCTTTGGAAAAAGATAAACTTATTGACAAACCTGCAAAATGCAACCCTGTTATAAGTATTAAATAAACTAATTGCGATAGAGAGTTATAAGTAAAATGTCATGCTGACAAACGGCTAATTTTTTATAAATAAAATTTAGGATCGTTCTTGCTCTGAAGAAGTCTGAGACATGTCAGGCGGAACGTTAGCCAGAGACATCCTGAATGAATCATGGTCCACAAGCCCGGAAAATATTTATATTCTTGAGTCCAACTGTGAACGCTTCAGTTCATATATTAGTAAAACTATTTTTACTTTTTTATTCAATATGTAAAACAGCAATCTTGGTAACCTAGCATTTTTTATCACTCAAAAAATACAAAATAGAAGGGGTAAAAACTAAATTATCATTCTTTCTCACCTTCTCTAATTTTTTGTTCCAACACCTCTTTTAGGAACATTATTCCGTCGGTGTATTAAAAAGGAATGAAAGCACATCTGACATAGAAAAAACTCAAACGGCATCACATTCGAATCGAACAATAGCGGCCAGGGGCTCTATATCGTTACCATTACCGCAGTGTTATTAGCAGCTGTCATTGGAACATTTCACATTCGAAATACCCGCTTTTTGTGAATCAGAAAAGCTCTTCTGTTTTTTCTTCTCATTTCGGGTAAATGCTGCGAATCGCTCGCAGGTGTGAAAATGACAAGCGGTGCCGATTGTCGGCGCCGAATCAGCGCCGGCCGCTCGCTTGATTTGTGACAGCGTACTATTTGGTGGGTGGAGAGCGCAGTTAGGCGGTAGCTTAATGATCCGGTTTCGTCTGTTCAGCGAGACGACCCCTTCCCCCCAACATCCTTTGCTTCCTCGTTTGTTGATTCTGTTTATCATCCCAGAATCGTGCATCCCTTCTGTTATTACGTTGGCACTACTCTGCAATGGCTTGTTTGAGAACAAAACGTAAGATGAGAACGAACCGGTCCAGTTTGACTATTTCATTTTCATCAAAAGAATAATATATTCAAAGACATGAAACATCAAGTAGAGTGCGAGTTATTTAATGCAGAGCTCCAAATTGTATAATAATTTGTGTTAGTGTACACTGTACTGTTACCACATGCTTGGCCATGAGCCACACATGTCGCATACTTCCAAATATCTCAACTGAGAAATATAGCCATCAACTGAAGTTCCAACAACTTCGTTCTTGACTGTTGAAATGATTAGACACAAATGTTAAAAATGTGCATGAACTAACATAAGTATATTAATAGAGGGTAATAACAACCAAGTAAGATAGGCATCAAATGCAGCATAAAATAGTCGGTTTCTATTCGAATTTCAACAAGAACAAAAGTTTGTTGTAAACGTATGGTTACTTCATGTCAAACATAAATTTTAAAATATTTTGGCTTTACAAAAAATTAATTCTAAAGTACGAGCGGAAGGTCATAACCATTTAGTAAAATGGCCATTAATTAATGGCCGAAGATAAGTTAAGGTCGGAGGTTCCGTTTCGGAGGGCGGGAAGGGGGAGGCTGGCGGTGGTTAAATGATTTTGCCAAATCAAACTACCATACTATTTTGGGTTACTGTTGGCGATATTTAAATATTTTTCGCAAAAATAATTTCCACACACAAAACAAATAGATTTGGCGAAAAAAGTTTAACCATCTCCACCCCACCCCTCCCCGCCCCTGCCTTCTACCCCCGAAACGGAAAAGTACCTAAATTAGTAAGTGATGCGCTAAGCAACTGATCAATATCTAAATTTTCGGATGCCTGATGGGGGGTTATCATGGCAGAAAATCTTCATTGTCGACTTTTTACTCATACTTTACTCAACTTAGTAAAGCAGTTTCTTTTAACACTTCGTATGTTAAAGCTTTTATGATTCCTGTCTAGCGTGCGTTTATCCTTGTGTGGATGAAGCGATGTGAATGTGAATTACTGGCGTGTGACTAATTCATTTTCTCCAAGGTTAGTTCTGTTAATTTTCTTCCCCAGTCAAACAAAACTTTAGACAGATGTGTGAACCATTTGTTATTCCCGCTTTCCTTCTTGCAAAACTTCGTGTTCTTAGGGATGAACATTTTGAATATTTTTTTTTTTTTTCAATAAACACCAAAGCAACTAACTTTAAGCTTTTTTTATACGTTTTTCCCACTCCCATTATTCGTTTCCAAACAAAATACTATTATTAAGATTTTAGAATTTATAATTTAAGAGCATACCTGAATAAATTATTTATATCAAAAATTAAATTGTTGCAGCTTCCTCATTTTTTATTTTGGGGGAAAAAATTCTAAGGTACTGAGTCAATCAATCGATATCTTACCTTCATATGCGTTAAACCAACAGAAAATTGTATTTTAATAATATTTTCCCCCTATTTGATGAAAGAGAAAACTAAATATATAAAAGATCTCTAATCATTTAGACACCTGATTAGTTTCTTAACTTTACAATTAATAACTATTTCTTATGATATTTAGAAATGTAATAATACCTTATATTTTGATTTCCACAAGTGCTTATACCACATGTTTTGAAATTTTTTTACTGAACACTGAAATATTAACTGAAAACGGTAATGACATTCAGTAACTCACGAAGATAAATTAATAAATGAATTAGTGCGTGCAGTACGGTTGAGAATTAAAAGCAACGTTGACCTATTTTTTAACGTCGATAATCTAATTACAAACCAAAAAATAATCTTTATTAATTGACTGAAAAATTATTTGTAAAAGTTGAACTTAAGAAAAGTTAGGAGAGGAACCACGACAGGAGTATACATCTTAAGGGGAAATGTGAAGAAAAACTAGCGTCAATGAAATTACAAAACAAATCTCGACGAACAATTTGTGAAGTAGAATTTCAAGCTAGAGACATCAAAACTGTTGCAATAGTAAAGAACGTAGTTTTTTTCTAAGGGGGGTACATCATTGCAATTCAGTAATACGTTCGTTTCTCTGGCACGGGTCATTTCGTGTTTTAAATTTTTTGAATCCCATTTTATATAAAAGCATTTCCCCAATGCCAATAAATTATATGATTATTGTAGCACATGCAGCACTCAAAATTTTGAGCTATGTTTAACCGCATTTTGAGTAGGTGGATCCCCCCCACCCCCACCCCAAAAGCGTTCTCTTTACAAACCTGTGCGAGTTACGTAAACTTGGTCATTCATAATTTTTGAAGTGTTGTAAACGAGCAAACATTTTTGACAAACATTTTCAAGCATTGCATAAACGGAATAAAAGTAGTTATCTCTGTGCTAAAATCTTCCCTAATTAGATTTATTTTCTTTTACGTTTCATGTCTAGTGTAGTATAAGTAGAAGCCAAATGCTGTTAAACCATATTATAAAAATATTCTAGGTTAATTATTAGCGCATTTGTATTTAAAAAAAGCTAGAAAGCAAAGAAACAAAGATCACCTTTTCCCAGTAAACTCAAAAAGAATATCTTTAACTCCTTTTTGCTTCATTTTTATGCTTTAATTTTCATCATTAAATGCTCTCTTCTTTTCTGTTTTCTTATCCGTTTTCCTTTTTTTTACCTTTCTTTTCCTTTTTTTTTATAAAAAATATATAAATTATTTATTACGCCTGAAGACGTATTAGTTTGCTTCTTCGAGGTACTACATTATTCTACCCATCTAAGCAAACTCCATTTCTGTCTCTCTCTCTCTTTTATAACATTTCCTTCTTTTTTTATCTAAGTTTTATTTAATAGACATACAATGTATTTAAAAACACAATAGATTTTAATTAGCTAACAGCAATAATTAAAACATCGATTGTTATGATCAAAAACTTGTAGTTATTGTAATGGCACGAAAGATATTTAGAGATGCTCATTGACAAAAATTGACTTTTTGAGGTACGCCTTTCTGGCTTAGGAAGGCACTCACTATTTGCAATGCTGAAGTGATGGATTCTATGGATATAAAGTCCCCTTACCCCCATTCAAAGGCAAAAAACTGTTCATGTAAAAAAAAAAAAAATTGAAATTTCGGGCTGATAGTGTCCTAGCAAAGTTTTTTCGGAAACAAAGCAAAAAGAGGAGTTTTATAAATGGAATCGAGTAAGTTTTTTATTGGGTGGAGACACTGATACAACTACTGCAAACCGATAGAACGGCTGACAGGTGAAAAGCCCGACATTTCCCCGTCTCGTTAGATTACTTAAAAATAAAATAATAATAAACAAACAAATAAATAAGAAGGATATTTTGAATTTTTCATTGAATTAATTAATTTTTTATGGGTCTTTTTATGAAAAATTAAACCTATTTTCATGTTATTTTTTCTAAAGTGCGGTGGATCGCTATTTTGCTTCGAATCAACGTTTCGTAAGTTTGTTGATTTGCGTCATCGTTTTGAACTCTTGATTAAATTAAAAGTGAGTGGGTGCATTTGCAATTTATTCAATAATAATAGGGTGGCATGACATTTTTAATTTTATTTTCTCTACAGAAGAATGAGCATAGAAAGATAACATTTAATTTCATACGTGTTACAAATGCATTAAATTAAATAACTAACTCAGTGTTCAATCAGTCGTACTGAGGAGAGATCATTGCTAATTGAAATCTTTAAACCAAACGAACTGCTGTCTAAACAGAAAATCTAAAATGTGTAAAAGTTGTTTAAACGTCTGAGGCTGCATGAAAAATTGAATGAATTACGGTCGAATTTTGACAGCAGGGTGAACTATACAATATTTAATTATTCATTTACTCTAATTTATTACACATAAAAATATTCTTTTTTTTTTTGAAAAAGTTTAAGGCAACTGGATTAATATTTGTAAAAATAATTTTACATACACCTTTAAATTCAATAAAAATCTCTGAAAAGAGGATACAAACGCTGAAAATCACTGTAAAATCCCATTGAAAAATCATTTAAAAGTGTTATTTAGATAATTACAATCTATTTAGCGCACATGGAAAATGAGATAATAGCTTAAAAACTAATAACACTTTAATTCACTTGACTAAAATTACTTAATTAATTTTAGTAACTGCCAAAACAAATCAAAAGCAAAATAACATTAATTTAGATAAAAATTCGAAGTAGTAGATTAAACCGTGCTTTGAATAGATTTGGCTCTAAATTTTGTAGAATTATTGAACTAATGTCTCAAGAAACAGAATGTGTTATGGAGTATTATACATATTGAAGTTTTCATCAAACGCCTATGAAGACCAAAACATTTTACGAGAAATTAGTCAAATATTCTCGTAAATGGTAACAACGGGGGGGGGGGGGGGGCTGGAGGATACTAGGGTAAGTGCAATAGAGATCTAGAAAAGAATGAAAATGCAATCTAAAAGTAAAAATTAATAATTTTTTTCCCCTTTTAAAATTTTTTTTTTGACGATTAAGTGTAATAACATCAAAAAGCCCTTCGTTGGACACCCTTAATAGTGATGCGAGAAAATATTGTTAACGGAATAAGTCATGAATTAGGATGAGTTAGTTAGTCTTGATTTATGTTCACAAGAGAGAATGAATTCTGGATAGGGATTTGCAATCAATCACAATGATACAGTAAAGGGATTTTGCAACAATAACTGGAGAAAATCAGCAAAAAATGTATTGCAACCACATGATCCCTCTCTTAATTTATTAGTTTGCAAGTAAGTGATTTATTATTGGGGCAGTGATGGACAATAAATTACTTGTAACACGAATGAAAATGTGGGAAATATGCAAGAATATTTAAATTCCCTGATTACATATCACCAACCTACACCAGCCACCTAGAGTCCACTAACTACATAAGTTTTGATGCTGCAAGTCTCTAAAAATCCTTCGTTTTGCACATTTTCATTAGAAACGATCCTATGCAATAATTAAGCAGTAATGTGACGAAGATTTCTTTTTCAATTTATTCATAAGCAGTTTCAGGTGTTTTCAGACGTTTCAAGTCGATGAATAGTAAGCAAAAGATATGCATTCATAAAAGATTAGTAGAAATATTTAACACCTTTGTCTTCTTATAAAAATCTAACATTTTGTTAAATCTATCTTCTGTTTTCCCTTTGAAAAAAAGATTAGGTAAGATCAAAATGATCATTTGAAATTTAAAAAAAAAAATGAAATTACACATCCATGGTAGCAGTGGTGCCATGACAACCGTGTTGAAAACATGAAAAAGTGTTCCTTTTTGTTTGGTAAGTAAACTGCTATTAAAAAATAAAGATAAAAATTTTTTTTTTCCCTTTTTCTTTTTTTTTCCCCCCGCCCAAGGGAATTTAAATTTTAACCGGGGGAAATAAATTTTTCCAAGGTTTTTTAATTTAAAACCCTTTTCCGGGGAAAATTTTTACCAAAACCCTTTTTTAAAAACCCGGTTTTTTTTTCCTACCTTTTCACTGTTACGGAAACCCTTTTGACGATGTCCGAGTGCCCAGGCAACCCTAAAACAATTTTTTCCGTTTTTTCAAAAAAAAAAATTTTTTTTTTTTAAAAAAAAAAAAAGGTTTTTTTTTTTTCAAGAATTTTTTTATTTTTAAATTGTTTCCCAAATTTTCTTTGGTTTAATTTCAAATTTATAATGGAAACAACAAAAAATTAAAAACCTTCTCTTTTTAATGAAGTAATTTGAAAAAAGTATAATGATGATAAAATTCTGAAACATAATCACTGTCCCTCGAGATTGAATCACTTGACGCAAAATAACTAAATGTGCACCAAGAACTTCCGAAACATCAATTAATATAAATAGCATATAGTGCTAAAAACGAGATCACATTGTTAACCCTTATTAAGGTTATCAAGAGTTTATTTTTTAAAACAGAAAAGAAAGAATCTTAGTATACAATCAAAACTCTTGATTTCTTTATGAACCGATACAATGTTTTCTGACGGTTTCGGGGAACCCCGGATGCGAATCCTTGACTTACAGTTACAACAAACTTAACATGAAAATTACCGAGTAACCCATTGCCTGCTGATGGTTCGTTTTCATAATATTTTAAAAACAATTTTTTCATAGGCCCTAAATTATGAAACTCCTTTTTAATTTGTTAAATTTTAACGAAAGATGATTTGAGGCTTCAAATTTTGATAAGGTTATGAAACTCATACCGGGTAGTAAGAAAAAAAGTTTTGGAAAATTCATTTGCAAATTCTTCTTCTTAGTAACAAAATGGCATCTTTTGTCAAGACATAGGTTTCATTTTTCCTTATTTATTTATTTATTTTAAACTTGCAAAATTATGAATCAATAAGATACTTAAAAATAATGAATTTTGAGCCTTTTTTAACTTCCTCAAAACAATTAAATATTCTTCCTTTGTATTTACACGTAATTTAGGGCACGTGTGGGGTAAGAAAACAACATCTAGTTAAAATTTGCAATGGGTTAACTTGAAATAACAAATATTTGTCTTACCGTTTCCAACATCCCTGGACCCATCTTCGTCGGAGGACACCGCCCCGTCATCTGCATCATCCTCCAGAGGGGGTGAAAACTGTCCTCCCCCATTCGGCCTGCGGAGGTCTGAGGGAAGTGGTCGGAAGAAGTGGGGAGGCGGCGGATGCAATGGGTGATGGAGGACGCTGAGGGGCCCGTGGCCCCCCAGGGAAGGGTTGAAGCCTCTGGGCTCTTTCTGGTCGGCAGGGGCGGCGGAACCGCTCAAAATGTCCCGGATGAGGAAAGAGGAGGGCGCCGAGGCGTTCGGCGACGGGATGCCGGCCCCCGGACGAGAGACCGGCTCTTTGCCGGACAGTCTTTGGTCCTCGGCCGGATCCTCGCTGCTCGGGTGGCGCTCCGGCGGCATCGGCTTCTGCGGCAGATCGACTGTCATGGCCCGCTGGCCGTACAGGAAAGGTGAGCCCGTAATGGTGGAAAGAGAACGAGTTGCTGCGGCGCGGGTAAAAAAATCGAGCAAAACTTCGTCAAATTATATACAAAGTCAATTTTAGGTAATCCTTCGCAAAAAGTCAGTTACTAACTCAACCTAATTGCCATCTGGAGGCAACACGTTGAAAACAATCTCTTCCGCTTCTGCAAGTGTCTCGTTTTCACTTCGTTGCTTCAGAAGCGCAAAAACAAAACCAACGATCTCCGAGACTCAGCCATAGCTTCTGTTCACCCGCAGCTTCCGACTGGCTCTGTCGCAACATCTCGATCCCGCTTCGGTTGCCGGTCTCTCAGCTCGGTAACGCCCATCCAATCGGAAAATGGACGACTTTGTGACGTCACATTAGAGGACCAATGAGTATCGGGAGCGCTCTTCTGGTTCAACCCCTCGAAGGCGTTGAGCGATGGTTACGAGAGGATGATCGGTTAATTTCTGTTTGTTTATTTGCATTATTTATCTTCTCGCCTTTTGTTACTTTTTGGCTCCATTTCTTAGCACGGTAAAGGATGCTAACATGTGTACGGAGGGGTCGGGTAAATAACACTGAGTTTCTCCCCTTTCTTAAGTTCTTCTTTTTCACTTTTTTAAAGCGGTAAATTTTATAATTTCCCTCTTTGCACTTGAATTTTTTGCACGCTTTAGCCATTTCATTTGTTTGTACTTTTCTGCATTTTTATGATATGATTTCAAAAAGTAAAATCCCACATTTTTCAGGAAAAAAATGTGTGTAGATACAATTCATTTTAGCTTTTTTTAAAAATTAAATACTATTTTAGGAATACAATTTAAAACATTTGTGGTGTACTCCTAGTATCCATACTTCGTATACACTTTATCAGCATTACCCATAAAAAATGGAGACAGACACGAACGTTTTGCTCATCAACGAATTAAAAGTCCACAAAAAAAAAAAAAAAAAGGTTTGCATGTGGATACAACATGGACAATATAAATGTAATATGGTCAAACTTGAAAAGGTTTTAAAAGGATAATTATGTTTCCGCAGCCGATGAGTAATAAGTGGCGCAATCTTGTTTTCTAAAAATCTTATTTGCATCTTAAGTAATTCGTAAGGTATTTATCACTAGATTAGCACCTGAAACAATGAATACACCATAACTTGTTATTTTATTTTATTCAATTTATGAATTGAAAAAGGGTATATGTCCAAATTTATTACAAAAGGAAGTAGAGCGGAAGCTAAAAATGTTTCAGTTTTCCTTCAAAACTTGCAAAATTTCTTGACTATGTATGCTTACAAACAATTGTGGCTATGCTTTAAGAAAATATTTTAGGAATAAACATGAACCAGTCTTTGTTCTTATAAGATTATTTTTTATTTATACAAAGTTTTATTGAAACAATATAAAAGTGTGATTAAGCTGAGAAAGGATGTGCTGCTCATATTTTAGATCTATCTCTCAGTTTTAAGGAGTAATATTTTTTATCCAATCGACAAGGTTGAACCAGAATTTGGGAAAACAAATGCTTGACCACTCGAAAAATTGATTTTGCGTAAGTTCCACAATTAATAGTGGCGTAAAAAAAATTCACATCAGTTCCAACACCCGCAAATTGTTATACTCTGAAACAGTGTTTCACAACCTTCTCTACGTCGCGGCACCACTTTTAACAATCAAATAACCCGTGACCGCATATACACATATACAAGGTAACGAAAAAGTTCTTTCAACTTTATTTATGTGTTATGCTGTATCGCTGTTGAGATTTTTTCGAAAATTTTTATGAACTCAAAAGAGCCAACTAACTTTGGAACATTAACTGAAAAATTTTTGCTGAATGTTATTAATATGGATTTATTAAAAGCTATTAATTCAATAATGCGAATTTACCTGCTTGTCAAATAGAGTGTTGAAGCATTTTTAAAATCTAAAAGAATTTTTTTTTAGGACCCTGAAAACATGCCCACTTTTCACACAAGTATATTGACACAGTATTCATGTATAAAAACATTCTTTTTTTATAAAAGTCAGACAACTGTACACTTTGTATCCTGAAGGGACACTGCAAATGTACATAGTTCTTCGATACTTGCTGCTGGTATAATTGTCACATTTAGGTGCTAAATTAAAATTTTTCGAATACTATACAAGACATATATCTGAGAGAAGAGGTTTACTTTTTATGAAGGTAACGGTATGTGTAAAAATTTTCTGCAAAAATTTTTTAAGCAATATTCTAGATTTTTATTATTATTTAATTAGAGGGGTGCCAAAATATTGTTCTCTTTCGTTTAAAAAACGACTCGAGTCCAGAGTAGAAGTAGGACAAATAGTACTACGAGGTTAAATAGTGAACGGTGACAGTCCTGTATCATGTATGGCAATTGGCAACCCCTGTCTATACCGAAATTAGAAACTGACTGCTACGACCTAATTTTATGAAAAAATAAAATGCAGTCGAACCTCTGTCTAACGTACTTTCATTTAACGATTTCTCCGATTTAACGAATACTTTTTCCGTCCCGATAAATAAAGGTGCTAAAATGCTCTCATTTAACGAATTATTAGCTTTGATTTAACGAACAACAATCGCTGGGGAAAAAATCGCACATAAAACTAAAACTTTGAACTTTTCGCACATGGTGAGCATTTTCCAACCTAATCCAAGAGTGCAATACAATTTTTTTTTCTCACATCTAGTGGATTCAAGAGACAGTCTCTCTCCCTTTTCAATGTAGAAGAAACATGACAAAGAACACGGATAAGGTGGGTCCTAGAATGGCTACTTGCTTTAAGTTTTAAAAACAAGGAGCATTAAACAATTTAGATCATTTTAAACTTGATTTCCTAACGTATAACTTATATTTTTAAGATCGTAGTAAACAATAATTGTTATTTTTTTTCATATCTGTTTTATCTAAGGGCATTTTGCATTGATATTTTTGTACCATACTCTTTATAAAAATTGACGCTGGATTTAACGAATTGTTTCGATTTAATGAACGGATTTGTCGATCCTAATCAATTCGTTAAATCGAGGTTCAACTGCATACTGCGGATTCTTGGGGTCACCCAGACTAAAAACCAAAATAAATAAATAAACAGTCCTTACGAAATGGTTGACACGACTTTGGACACTTGGCAACGTTGTCTTCGTCTTTATTGGCTTTTTCTTTATTTTTTTTTTTTTTAATTTTTCACGTTTTAAAACTAAAATTATTATGTATTTTAAAATTGGAAATTATGTCGCCACCCCATAAGAAATGAATCGCGACCCCAAATGGGGTCGTGGCCCACAGTTTGGGAGCCCCTGCTCTAAAACAAAGTTCAAAGTCGTTCGATACGTTAGATGAGAAAATTGATCATGTTGTGTATTTAGTTACAACCCCTTTTCAATTAAATAAATAGTATTATGCGCTTTCACTCATTTACCAAGGTTTTTTTTTTTTTTTTTTTTTTTTTTGTCGTTGAAACTTTCAAAGGAGGATTTTTATATATATATATTGTTAAAATTTAATAGGTTTGAAATTATGCATAATTTCACAACAAGAAAAGTTTTAACAAGAGATTTATTCAACACTTTCCAAGTTTTTAACTGCTGACAGGAAACATTATTTGAAACAGCTGTAGTAATTCTTCGAATAATTTCTTTAGAGAGATAGGCAACGAACGCACAATACCAATCGGGTGGTTCAATTTGACAATGGCTTCTACCTCCTGCCTTGACTGTTTTTGCAGTAATTTGTATCATGTGATCGATCGATGTACTTGCAGGACTGATCTCCCAAGACACTCATTGGCAATTTGACGCTTCAGATTTCTCTGCCAATCTGTCGTTGTCACAAATGCGTATTCCCGCTGAGAGCTAATGCAGCCCAACTCATTAGATTGAACACCAAAGAAATTGGTCTTTCGCTGTGCTTGGCCTTTGTGTGCACGGTACAAAAGAAGGGGAGTTGTGGCATTCTTCGGGAGTTGACTTACCTTAAAACCCTTCTTTTGACATTGATTTCGAACCCTCAAAAAGGTGTTTTTACTCCACTCGCGAAACTTCCTCCTCCCCGTCGCAATTGTTGAAGAAGAAAGACCTCCATGAAGACTTACACTGACCATAGCAAAACAGGGAAAGAAATTACGTAAAATATTTTCACGAAACGTAAAGTGCTGTTTTCAGGATGAAATTCATCAAATTAAACGGGTGACCAATTTCAATCCAAAATTTATCACCATAGCGAAAACACATTTAAATGGCAAAAATTTATATAGTGTGATTACAGCACGTGAAAAAAAAATCATTAAATGAAAATGGCACTATTTTAGAGAATCAAAATAGTTGTTATCAGCAACATCAATCTGTATTATTCAATATTATCAACGACATGAATAATTATACTTTATTTATAAAAGTAACAATTAATTGAGTATGTGTAGTTATAGTTTTATAATTATAACTATCAATAGCACTAATAATATTCCATAATGTAATTCGATCAGAACACGACTCATTATATATCGGAATTCGATTAAATTGTTGAATTAAACGTCAGTTGGTTACCAGAAAAGAATATTGTAGTGTAGAATTCAGGTGCGACGCGATAAACCATGTTTCGGCAAGAAAACTGCATATTTAAATGACTAAAAGTAAAATGCATATTTATAGCCGGCCACGAAAAGCACATTCATATCTTGGCCGGCAGTGGGGCGTAGTGGTAAGGCACTGGCCTCGTACGCCAAAGTTCGCAGGATCAAATCTGTCCCAAGTCGGTGGATTTTCAAGATGCAGAAAATCGTCAGCGACCATGTCGTATGATAATGCGGCAGGTTAAAGATCCCTTGAGTATCTATTTGACTTGGATACTCTCGGCTAAATTAAATTCCTAGCGCATTTTTGCATCATTTAGAGCTCAGGTGACGCCATTCAGGGGGAAACTGAGCGTCGAAATTCTGGAGTGGTACTGGCATCCGCCGATAGTGGTGCTACTTGAAAGAATGGATGCCGGTTTCCGTGAATGTACCAGGTCTGCAAAGGTTTGTAATCATATGCTGCCCCGTTTGAAAGAAAAAAAAAGAAAAGAAAAATTCATATCTTAAATTATCTTCATATAATAAAGACAGTGATTTTCTGTATTATCTGCATAATACTCGATCAGTGTCACTCACTCACCTCTGTTACAGGGAATGTGTGTAGGGCAGTCATAATTAGCATTATCTGTACAAAAGTGATCAAACAGTTCTTTATATGCAAATCAGACCTCATTACATCAAGAGCTTTGCACAATGAGAATATTTGAGTGAGTTTTTGCAACCCAGTGCTTCTTTGTTGAATATAAAGTGTAATGACTCAAAACTATTTCTTACGACTCCTAAGGGTCATTTGGAAGAATCTGAAATGGTGAACCATCGACCATTTAAAAGTAAAGCATAAAATCACGGAAGCAGCGAAATGTGTGAATATTTTAAAACACAAGCTATAGAAACAATTTAAGAATTTTTCGAAATGCCCTAAAAAGATCTGGATAAGATCATAATCGAAGGCAACTGCTTATCATAGCGAAAAAACGTTCATTGTGCTCATTTTAGCATTCAACATCTTCCTTCGTCAGAAAAGCCTTTTCTAAACCTGTCTTGGATCTTCCAGCAAGACTCGGTACCAACATACACAGTAAAACGTACTACAGAGCTCTATAAGGCTCATTGTCCAAACTTTCTTAAAATAGATAACAGAAGAATAGTCACCTTACTCATTTGAACTCTTTAAATTATTCAGTATGATACATTTTAGAGACATGAGCCTCTACTAACCTTCATAAAAGTTGGTCCGCACTAAAAAAATATTTAAAACTTCTTTTTTTTAAATTAATTTTAAGATTTGATTCAGATACTATAAATGCTATGAAAATAATGTCATGGAGTATGAGTTCAAGTTATTTCGTGCTACTCCATTTCACCAGTCATGCATCCTGCAATGGAGGACCAAGCGTGCTTGGGAGCTGAACACTGGGGGTACCACGTCAGGCCGACCACTTGAACGGAACTTCTGCTTCTGCACCCCAGGGCCCTCGGTCTCAAAAACTGGGATGGGCACAGTAGGCCATGGTCCCCAAAAGGGCTGGCGCGCCACTGAGTTTAGTTTTAGTTTTTAGTTTAGGATCCCGCAAAGTCTAAGAAAACCTGCCTTTCAAAAATATAAATAGAAATAAATAAATAAATAAATAAATATTTACAATTTTTTAAAATTAACAAAAATAGTAGTTGAAAGTACTCAAGTATTAAACCTAAAGCTTTCTTCCCAAGTCAAATTCGTCTCGGAGAGCTAGCAACAAAAGTGACTATTGCACTGTGTTAGCCCGAAAATACATGAGAATCTCCTGGGGGAAAACATTTATCCAGAGTCTAAAGTAAAATTACAGAAGCTTAACAACTACAGACACAGTTACAGAGAATAAAAAACGGAGAATATTCTGTAAATTGATTGTAACTGATACTGATACTGCGCTGCAGGAGTGGCGCCATTTCAGAGCTCGCTGAATTTGCTATTCCTGCCACAAAAAGTCGAAGGTGAGTTCAAATGAGCCCACGCTGCTCTGATTCCTGTGCCCGAGGGCACTGGGCCAATGATGCCGCCGGAATCGGGAAGGATGGCCGCCTTGGCCAAACAAAGTGCTCGCTTGAGCTGAAGTTAAATTACACGACAGCAAAATATAATGCATTTTTGACAATTTTTAAACTTGTAGTCAGATTTCAAGCGTCAATTTCTGCGTTTGTTTACAATTTTGAAACCGGTAGTCTCAGATCTCAGGTGTTCAGTACACGTAACTTACTATACTTTTCTCCGTATTCTTAGTGCGGAATAACAAGAATTTTATTGAGAACCGGTTATCAAGAACCTTGACTGTTTGATTCAAATCAAGTTCTTCGTAAAATTAAAGGAACACGCACTGTACTTTTACAGAAATTTTTAGTTTGCACTTTCATTGATCTGAGACATAGATAATTATATTTCTTGAGCTAAAACAAATACTCGCACTTTTATTCTCATCATGTATATCCTTGTTTTCACTTCAAAATCCTTGTTTACAAGGAATGTTCATTGATTTTCAGCAAAGATCAGTGGAACATAATTTTTTTCAAAAATAAATCTTCAGATACAAGAAAGAAGAATCTGGGTGACTCATATTTCTCCAGCTGAAAATTGTTCACGCTCTCATAGTCCCGTCTATTGAGCATCCTACCATATCAAAAGTTGTTTCATTTCCTACGTATTATTTAATATTTCAAGCTGTGTGATCCTTTCTCTGGCTCTGCTTTTTAAAATCATTGCTCGTATAAATAAATAAACGAGGCTCCTTACTCCCAACACATAAAAAAGAAACTCATAGGTGTGAGATAGATGTCCATAAATCTTGATGCAGCGTAAAAACAGGCGGAAGGGGGGTGCGCTATCGAATGAAAATAAACGAGCCTTCCTCGGGGGTGGGGGGAAAGCTGTCGTGAGCGCAGTTTACCATCTCAATACGCTGCCATTTCAGCATCGCCTTGAAGTGGCGAGAGAGAGAGTGAAAGACTTTCCTAAATAAGTCATCGTTTGATCCAATGATGTGTCGCTCAAAATAGTCAGTTCGAAAAAGGCCTCTTTCGAAGCTGTTCGAATGGGAGTGTTAGATTTAAAAGCATGGCAGATCATAAAAACTGAAATTTTCATGTGGAATTTTAGCCATTTTCTTCATATATTCTTTTCACTGTTTTTGAATGGCAACAAGAGATCGTATCTTTTTTGGAAAAGGTTTAGTCGTGTGGAATATTTGACAAGTTTGCCTTCAGACTTTTTTTCTTCTTTATTTCGAGTTTTCTATTGGGATTCATATCATTTACTTTCAAAAGATGTACTTTTGCTTTTTGTACCCGAAGAAACGTTCAGTGAGCAATATAACACTATTTGAATTTGTAAAGAATACTTTTCTGTACACATTTTAGACATTTTGCAGCGTTAAAAAATAAAATAAGAACTTTTGCGCATTCCCAAAAGAAAATAAGAATTTCCATCTAGAATTGTAAGAGCCTACTTTCCCGTACACGTAACATCAAATTTATAAAAAAGCTATCTCTCTCTCTTTCTAATTTAGCTTAGCTCTTAATTGCTTCAAATTAAATATACCTTTTTCAATGGTCAATACGTATTTATTCACTCATTCATTCACATATTTATTCATTTATTCTTTCACTCATTCATTTATTCATTCAGAAATAATACTTAAAAATATAGATAAAAAAAATTTATGAGAAAATAGGCTCGTTTACTTATGGAAGAACTTGGTGCCTGTACATTTTCTAAGCCATAAAATCTTTCTGACCTTTTATAAATTTGATGTTGGTGTATATGGGAAAGTAGGCTCTCATAGTTTTCGATTGAACTTCTTTTTAGCCTACTTTTCTGTAAAAGTTTTTTTCTTTTTTTTAAAAGTATAATAGAAGGCTCCATGTATATTAAAAATTTCGCTAGAAATAAAGAAAAGTCAAAAATAAGTGAATTAAGTAAATAAAAAATGAAACATAAAAACTTGAAAGTAGGGTTTTGATATGGGGAAAATGTGTGTCTCGGTCTGTATGTCTGCCGCCTCCTCTCCCTCTCCAATAACTTTTGAGGAATTGTCCGATTCGAAAGATTATCGAGAAAATCATTCAAAAATCTTGTTGTGGACATCTCCTTTCCATATCTTATTTTTTTGATTTGAACAATTTTTTATTCAATCTTGACCAGTCCAAAAATTTTAACATGAGCGCCTATGAGGAAATATGAAGCAAAGAATATAAACCTTGAACTTAGGTTCGAAGTTCCTGCAAACAAGCTTATTGGAAAGAGCTTTCGGTGGAAAATATTTTTCGATTTGAACAATTTTGAGTTCAAAAAAATTTAACATTAGCACCTACGGGAAAATTTCAGTCCTATATAAATCCTGATTTAACAGACGGATTTGCTTAGAACAAACTTTATCGCAAGGGTCATATGACGTAGAAAATGTAAAGATACGAAGTTACTACACTCATTAATATTTTGAAAATTTTGATAATTTGTGTTTTATTATATAATTTTATTTTTTAATTTTATTAAAAAATAAGTTCAAAATATATGAAAAAGATAACTTGAAAGTAAGAAGCATTTAGTAAACAAAGCAACTGTGTATACGTGTTTTATATAAAAGGAGATAATGGAACGAAATCCCTTGCTCAAAAGAATAATTTCATCTTCTATGAAACTTCTTTGCGTGCTGCTTTAAAGAGTCTTTAAAGGGTCTTCTACATTGTAGTTAAGATATCATCAAGTACAACTTCTTTTTCTTCCAAAGAGTACCCAGTAATGACACCTTAAACTTTCAAGATGGACTCTAGTCAGTTGGGCTTAGTTTTATCACACCTATCAGAACGAGTGGCTTTAATGGACAGCAGCTGGTAACTCCGAACCATTAGTGAATTCAAGTAGATATGGTTTTGAACCAATTTAATCTGCACTGGAACTGTACTGAAACTTTCTACTGCCACTTTACCCACCTATTCCTTTTATTTGCTTCCTCGCCGACAATGAGAGCTTCTTTTTAGAAGATTATTATTATTCTTTTTTTTTCTATCCCCTCCGCTTCCCCCTCCTTTAGTGCAGTCATGTCCAAGAGGGGCACTTTATGAAGAGTCATAAAGAAGGTTTTCGGTGGAACTGGCATTTAATATTTGTTGTCACGAATTTCCACTGGAAGTGATTTTTCCATTGCAAAATCTTTGTACATGTTGCGAGTAAATTTGTATTAAATTAAATAAAGTTAAATGCTGATCGTGACTGACTGCTTTCTGATGCGTGATTTGGAACTAAATGTTCAATTAATTTCTCCCTAAATGTTGATTTGAAACTAATATGTTGAATTTAATTTCTCTTAAATCGCTTTTCTTTGCTTTAGTATTCCATAAAAGTACGCATTTTCTTGTTTATGTAATCTTTTTGTATTCCGTCCGATTCTTTTTGATTCAAAAATTCAGCAATGTTTATTGTTAACAAACGAATATAGGTCAGAACTATAACATATTGTTCTCTACTTGTTATGAATTGCAGCTTTTATTCCAAATTATGGAAGAGCGATTTCAAATAATTTCGAATATATATATGTAGGCTCTTTGTTCGGTTCTAGAGGTTACTTAAATAATGATTCACCATGAAAGATATAAAAAATGACTCTATTTACACTTATCTATGTACAAATCACTATTTACAGGAAAAAAAAACTTCTACTGAGAACATCACCACCCTCAAGCACACACGGCGCTAGCACGTCCACTCAGAACGGAGTCTCTCACAAAACTACTCGCTTTCGTTGTTTTCCGCCTGATGGCGCTGCTGTAAATGTGTCCTCGCACTCTACATATATATTTATATATTCACACACACATACATATTTACAGTTGAACTTAGCTATAACGAGGGTAAAGGGACAGATGAAATTTGATGGTTATATCCAGATTACTATAAATTCAAACATTACAGCATAAAAATTAATTTATTAAAAATGGTAGCTTAACAAAGATTTTGATCTTCTTTTTCATCATTTATTGTGCAAGGCAAAGAAACGGGTCAGAGCGCTTTGGAAAATAAAATCTTTTTCGGCAATAGGGAAGTTTTTGCTTTTTTGGTTTTATTTTCATTCGATGGAATGACTTCTATAAACATCATCTCTGAAAAACATTTTGTTCAGCAATAAGTATTTATTTTTAAATATTTTTTAAAGTTCAAGCACAGTAAGCGACGCAAAAACAATTTTCTGCCCACGTGCGTCACCTTAGGAAAAAACGTCCACATTCTGGTGGTGACGCGATTTGGCTGGACTAGGCGCGGGGTTTGAGTTCCACGGATATCCACCAAAGAGGAGTCGTAGCGCAAGAATCAACTGCATCACGTCACTTTTAAATGTTCACAAGAGATAAAGGCCGATAAAGAAAAAAAGTCGCTGAATATCATCAAATAACATCATTGTTTGGAGGTTATAACAGTGGACTGTATAGAAATGGATTTTAAATAGCAAAAAAAAAAAACATTAAAGGAATTAACACATCAGATTGAATTGAAACTTACCAAGGACACGATTTGCATGGAGCTTAGATTTATTTACCTTAGACATAATTTCAAAACTTAGATGATTTGAATGAAATATTTACACACATAATTTTATGATGCGTTCATAACAAGATTTTTGACTGGGTCTCGGGCAAGTCTCCCAATCCTTCCTTCTTTTTTCATAGAGTTCGTAATGCCATCTGGTGGCTTTTTTTTTTTTTGTTCGTCATTTCTCCACTGAACATCCTCCGGCCCGGGAGCGTAAAGATATTTTAGAGATGGGACGAAGGAAGTTCTCCAGTAGCAGTCTTGACAGAGACCACTCGAATACAACCACCTTTTTCTGGAATGGTCTTAGTCACACGTCCAAGTGTCCACTGCATGGGTTGAGATTCAGGAACAAACACTAGGACGAGATCGCCAGTCAGTAGATCAGGTCTTTTGAAAAGCCACTTGGAACGCTGCTGCAAATGGTGAAGGTAATCACGAGACCAACGTGTCCAAAACTGCTTCCTCAAATCCTGAAGAGTTTGCCAACGAGCTGGAAGGCTGACATCCTTTGCTGATGACCCAGGCTGTGGGATGTCGAGAAGAGGTACACCAATGAGGAAGTGACCTGGAGTGAGGGCTTAATAGTCGGTTGGATCAGACGAAAGGGGAGTTAATGGTCTCGAATTTATACATGCTTCAATTTCACAAAGGGGAGTGGCGAATTCTTCGAAGTTTAAAGAGTTGAATGGCAAAGCTTCTCTAAATGGGTCTTAGTTAACTTTATTGACGCTTCCCAAAGACCACCGAAATTGGGTGCATATGGAGGAATAATATGCCAAGTGATCATTTCTTGAGCCACAAAGGTTTGAACTGATTGGTGTTTGATCAGACTGTAAAGTTTCTTTAAGTGATTAGATGCTCCTTTGAAGTTAGTGCCATTGTCAGAATACATATCTGTAGGAAGACCACGTCGACTGATGAAACGTTTGAATGCAGCAAGAAAGGCGTGAGTACTCAAATCGGACACTGCTTCAAGATGAACAGCTTTCGTACATAAGCAGATGAAAAGACATATGTAAGATTTCACTTTTACTTTGCTTCGGACCAGATTAGGCTTAGTGATAACTGGACCAGCGAAATCTACACCAGTTTTTTGGAAAGGTCTGGTTGGAGTAATTCTCTCAGCAGGTAAGTCACCCATCATCTGCTGGCAAGTTCTTTTCTTCAACTTTAGGCAAGTAATGCAGCTTCTGACGACTTGTCTAACGGAAGATGTTCCATTAGTGAACCAGAATTTCTGACGAAGAAGCGATAAAAGAAGTTGCGGACCAGCGTGCAAATATCTTAGGTGATATTGCATGATGAGGGACTTTGTTACGACGTGGTCGTTTGGAATTAGCATCGGGTGCTTATGATCTTGAGAGAGCAACTGGTGATGAGACAGACGTCCTCCAACACGAAGGATTTTAGAAGAATCTAGGAAAACATTCAGTTGCAAGAGTTTGCTATTATGTGGTAACGCTTTTCCTTGTTTTAATCTATGTATTTCGGTGCCAAATGCTTGAGTTTGAAGAGTTTTCACGATGAACTGGATTGCACTATCAAGTTCAAGTGTTTTCAAAGTTCCTGATGATTTACTTGTAGTTTTGATGTTGTTTATGAATCTTAGGATGTAAGCTGTTACACGAACTAACCTTGAAAATGAAGAATATTTGCACAAAAACTCGGGAATAGGATTCGTTTTTGTTACATGAACTAGGATGTCAGAAGAGTGGGATGGTTCCTCAACGCTGCCGGATGAGTTTGAAAGGAGGGTTTCAGGAAATTGTCCTTCAGAAAGCCACGCTGGACCATTCCACCAAAGTGTATTATGTAGGAGATTCTGTAGCATGATACCTCTTGAAGCACAACCTGCTGGATTCATGATGCCAGGAACGTGATGCCACTTTGCACGAGGAATAAGAGCCTTGATTTGGTTAGATCTATTCAGCACAAACTGGTTTCCTTTGGAAGGTGGTGAGTTTATCCAACTCAAGGTAATCTGAGAATCTGACCAAAGATGGGTTTCATCGATCTTGACTGATTTTAATGCTTCAACAACTGAAGTGCATAATTGGGCAAGCAATAAAGCTGCACAAAGCTCCAATCTTGGCAAAGTTATTGATTTGATGGGAGCTACCTTAGTTTTCGCTGCTATTAGACTGACGTAGTTTTCTTCAGTCTTGCTGGTAACACGGAGATAAACTACAGCTGCATATGCCTTGATGGAGGCGTCACAGAAACCGTGAATCTGGATATTCTTGTACGAGCTCATCTTCAGGTACCTTGGAACTCTGATAAGTTTCAAATCTTCAATCTGTGAGTAGAATTCTCTCCAAGTCTTCATTATTTCATCAGGAATTTCTGCATCCCAAGAAACTTGACGTTTCCACAAATCTTGCATAATGATTTTCATGAGAATGGTAGTTGGAGACAAGAATCCAAGGGGAAATCGTATACTTTTGCGATGACTGAGAGGAGTTGTCTCTTCGTGTGAACGGGATATTGATCCGCTATTTTGATTTGTAGAATATCTTCTTCAGAGTTCCAATATAACCCCAAAAGCTTTATCTTTTGGTCTTCTTCCAGTTGAATACTTTTAAGACTAGATCTCAATTCACTTGGGAGTTGTGCGAGAACTTCAGGGAGATTCGAGGACCATTTTCTCAAAGTAAATCCCCCTCGACTTAAGATTGTATTTAAGTCAGAGATCAATGACTTGGCTTCACAAATAGAATCAGTTCCAGTCGACAAAGAAGTTTTCTGATGCGGTTTTGGCAGCATTTGGGAACTCTTCTGCGTAATCAATAGAAAGTTGCTTTAGTGTTCGAATCGAAAGATACGGAGAACTAGTTAAGCCATATGTAATCGTATTCAATCTGTAAGTGTCAATAGTTTGATGAGGGTCAAATCGCCAAAGTATTTTTTGATATTCTGTATGTTCAGGATTCACCAGAACTTGTCGAAACATCTTTTCCGCGTCCGCAGAAAGAGCCACCCTAAATGTTCGAAATTGAATTAGCAGTTCAAAAATGGAAGATTGAAGTTTTGGATCTACGTGAAGAATGTCATTTAAAGTTAAACCATTCGAACTTTTAGCCGATCCATCGAATACTACTCTAAGCTTCGAGGTCGTACTATCTTCTCTCAGTACTCCATAATGTGGCAAGTAGAATTGTTGGGAACTTGAAGTGACTTCACTAGCTGGAACCAGAGTCATATGTTTTAAATCGATGTATTCTTGCATAAACGCAGAGTAGTCTTTATGGAATGCAGGATCTCGCTTCAGCTTGCTTTCCAGATAGGAGTACCGTTTTAATGCTTTGCATTTCGAATCTCCTAATTCCCTGTCATCTTTAAACGGTAAATTTACGATGTATCTTCCTGAAGAATTTTTGGAGACTGTTGATGCGTATATATCCTCACATATTTCACTTTCATGATCAATGAATGATTTCTCTGGGACAGATTCAATTTCCCAGAACCGCTTTAATTCTCTGTGGAGGTTCACTTGCGTATGGCAACTCAAAATGTTATTTGCAGTGTGAGTTATAGCTTTAAAGAAGATTCTTTCAGATAATAACCAGCCTAATTTAGAATTAAGTGCAGCTGGAGATCCCTTGGGGCCAAAGATGGTTTGTCCCAATATCAAATTTGCGTAGATATCTGCTCCCAACAGCATCTCGACTGGTTTAGTTTCATTAAATTCTGGATCTGCAAGCGTGAGTCCCTCTAGATGAGGACATTTGACATCGGGAACTTTGAAATTTGGCAATTCAGAAGTTACTTTCCCCAAAAACTAATGCTCGAGTTTCAAAAACTTCTTTATTTATTCTAGGTGAGAAAGTTATACGGACTTCATAATGTGAAGTTTCGGCAACACTATCATTGATTCCCGAAATTAAAAACTTAGCTGTTTTAAGTGGAAGGTTCAGTTTCTTACAAAGTTCGTTTGAAATCAAAGTTGTCTGAGAACCATTATCCAGGAGCGCCCTAACTGGCAAAACTATTCCATTTGAACCTGTGAAATTTACGATAGCTGTCGACAACAGTACATAACTGTCCATATTCGATTTAGCTATATGGTTAGAGAAGCATTGGGCACTTTCTTCAGTTGGGTTAAGTCCGGAAACTACATTTTCTCTTTCCAGTGCCTCCAATGAAGGGGTAGGTTTGAAACGGTGTAGTAGACTATGATGGTGACCCTGACATACTTTACATGAAGTTGAGATTAAACATTTCTCTGAAAAATGTCCTACTCGAAGGCAGTTGATACAAAGTTTGTTTTGTTTGACGAAATTCCAACGTATTTTCAAGACTTAGCGACTTAAACTTTTCATTTAAAAATTGGATGCAATTTGGTGCAACATTTACAAGCTGCTGAATTTAAAGTAGAAGTTTCTGCCTTTACTAACGCATTTCCAGCAATGCACCGTTTTTCAAATTTAGGTTTAGAATTAGTAATAGATTCCCTAGGGTCCATGCATGCTACGAGTGTGTCGTTCCAAAAAATCAATAAGATTTTCCAAAGTTGGAAGAATATTTCCATCAAGAGATAATTCCCATTTTTGAATTAATGATTCATCTAATTTATTTACAACAATGAATATCAAAATTATATCTACAAAAGAATTTTTCTCAAACCCAAGGGTTTTTAAATTTCTAAGCGCTTCGTTAACAGTATCCGATAAATCATGCAGCCCCTTTTCAGATAATTTAACGGACTTTAGAGACAATAATTTTGAAACTTGCACAAAAGCAAGTTCTCTTTTGTTATCATAACGAGAAACCAAAGTATCCCAAGCCTGCATAAAATTTTGTTCCGAAATGGGAAACCCCCTAATTAGTCTTAAGGCGTCTCCTTGTACTGCGCTTAAAAGGTATTGCAATCGTTGTAGATTCGTTAACTGAGTATTATTCAGGATTGCTGACTCAAAAATATCTTTGAACCCTAGCCAACCATCTTTCTGGCCTGAGAAAACAGGCAAATCAAACTTTGGTAATTTTAGATTACAATTAGCACCTTTTAATGGCTCATCCAAACTACCAGATTCAGATTTGGAATTTAAAACACTCTCAATATCCGAAATGGTTTGTAAAACCAAATCCTGAGACAATGCAAACTTATCATATTCAAAATCGTTTGACTCGGCCTCTGATAAACCAATAAAAGAATCATCCAGCGAACAACTTTTCATCCAGCGATTTAAGCTTCAAAAGCACATTTTCCAAATACGAACTTCCTTCCAGTAACACCTCATTTTTTTTCACAGCAAAACGTTCTATCTCTTTGAAAGCAAAAAAGAAATTTATTATAAGCAGCTGTATGGCATCTTGCCAGAATATAGAAGAAGGAACGGACAATGAATACAAAGAATGGAATGATAAGCTGAATCGAAGAATCGAAACTTTTCAAGTACGATTGATTTACAAATTAAACAATTAAAGAAATTACAAATACATTTGATTTAATAATTAAATAATTAAACACATCAACTACATTTTATCCATAATCGCTTCTCTGGGTCGTTTAGGACCAATGTTTGGAGGTTATAACAGTGGACTGTATAGAAATGGATTTTAAATAGCAAAAAAAAAAAAAAAACATTAAAGGAATTAACACATCAGATTGAATTGAAACTTACCAAGGACACGATTTGCATGGAGCTTAGATTTATTTTCCTTAGACATAATTTCAAAACTTAGATGATTTGAATGAAATATTTACACACATAATTTTATGATGCGTTCATAACAAGATTTTTGACTGGGTCTCGGGCAAGTCTCCCAATCCTTCCTTCTTTTTTCATAGAGTTCGTAATGCCATCTGGTGGCTTTTTTTTTTTTTTTTTTTGTTCGTCATTTCTCCACTGAACAATCATTGTTGTCTCTTTTGGCACGTTGCTTCATTGACCTTTTACAAATCTAGTCTCCATAACGAAGTAATAATTTCAATGTAACAATAATATGTTTCGATAAGAAGAAAGCAAATTAGTTATGAGCAACGTAAAGTCTACAGCGAAATCCGAAGGTTGACGTCAGATGCTGACGCGTTAAGCTACTCCCCGATTTTTTCGCGTAGGAGTTTTAAAATTAATTTTAAATGACTAATTGTTTTTTTTTTTTTTTTGAGTCTGGCGTTGTTGAATTTTAGAGTTTTTTTATTTTTTTTATTGTCGTAGCCATATTTAGCTGTCAAATAAGGAATATTTAATAGGTCGAAACTTCCATATTGTCGGCATTAAAATTGTAAATGAAGGTTATCTCTAAAAATTTCAGTTGGTACAGTGGTCCGAAATATCGTAAAGCACTTAAAAAAACTCGGGTTCAAGCCCGTCGGCGAGTTTCGGTGCTCAAGTGGTAACCTTTCGATCGCTAAAAATTGTCCTCACTACAACTGGCATTTTCGTTGCCAAACTTGCCTTGCATGTTAAAATTTCACTATAATTACGCCAAACTGATAAGATCACAACAACCAATTCAACTGTAGAAGAAGGCAAAAGAAACTTCAATGCAAAAATATATTTTCATTTAATAGGCATTATTAGATCAAAAACAATTGTTCTTGTCACATATAGTTCAAATAATTTTTGATGGGCGTCCATCGTGTCACACTATTCGATTTGTATAGTGCTAAAATCTGTCTTAAGGAGAACTAAGCGTATAGAAATCAAGCAACATAATAAACCTAAATCCAGAAAACTGGATGATATACAACGAATACATATGCTAGCTACGCCATTACGTAAGACTCAAAAGTAATCAATACAAATAATAATACAATATTTTTACAAATTGAAAAAGTTATCTTAATATTTTTGGATATTTTATAAATTTTATATATAATTTCAGAAAATTTTCCTTTAAAAAAACTGTGAACATAATTTTTTATGTATCTTTTCAAAACTTGTGTAGCGTTAGGTCTGTAATTAGCTTTCTTATGGAGCGCCTTTAAGAAGTCCCCTGGATAAATGATCAAAATTGCGTTGTGATAAAATATGAGTAAAAAAAAAAAAAAAAAAAAAAAAAAAAAAACGATAATAAAGCCAAATCGTCAAAACAATGCTGCAAATTATTATTTCGAGGCTAAAATAGAGCAATCTTTCTTCACTTCAAAAAAGGAGATCAACCCATAATAAGAAAGTTGCGAGTGAACCAACACAATCATAACTTTCTCGTGAGCTGATCACCTTCTTTGAACTGATATAGGGGCTCCCATTCTAGCTTCAAAATACCATTATTATTATTATTAATTTTAATGTTTCAACGATCATAACAATAGCTTTTTGGAAAATTCGTTTAAAAAATCGTTTCCCACAAATGATGCGGCTGATTTAAAAATTAAATCTGAGCATGCCCAACTTAGTCGAAAGTGGTGCAGATCCTGAGCGAAGCGTTCTGTTGCGTCAGAGTGCAGCATCCCTTAAATGGCAATGAGGTGTTTATGGCGGGAAATGGAGCCGTCTTCTTTTGTCCGAGGGCGCGCACGGATGAGCGGCCTGCCCTGCCCCGCCCTTCCTCTCGCTCTCTCTCCCGCGAATACAACACATGGCATCCGGTGGACACGCCGGCCGGGCACAAGACGACAGCGAGGGTTCTTCTGGGTCATTACAACTCTTTTAACCACTTTCCCTCCACTCTTATTAATAGCACCTTGCTCCTAAAACGATCGAATAAACAGAAACTGCCCACTCTATTGTGAGTGGCAAAATAAAATGTTCGTTTATACACATATATACACAAACCTACCTACGTGTGTATCTATATATATATATATATATATATATAGACATACATACATTCATAGTACATAAAATATATACACATATATTTGCAGAAAATTCAAAGCAACAGGGGAAATTATTTCGCTGAAACGTTATAACAGAATATCTGCTATCCTAATGGCGTTAACACTGTCCTGAACCTTTATTTCATTATTACATAAATGAAAAAAGAAAAGCGTAATGTAACTATGTAATACTGAAATGCACAAAATATTATTAAAACTAGTTGACATGCCCGGCTTTGCGCGGGATAATATTGCATCATTCGCAGGCTAAGTGACGCATGTTCAAAATTCAGTTGTAAATATATAAGGAAAACTTTTCTTAAAAAATCCATATAGGAGATGAGCAACAGGCCTTAAAAACCTCATTTAAACACATTGAAAAATTCCCTTTAGACCAAAAATAACAGTGAATAAAAATCCACATTAAAATGCTAACAACAGTTTATAAAAATTGCCATTAGAGTAATTGCAACAGTAGCTAAAATGCGCCCATGCAGCTTGATAATTATGCCAAAATGATATCAAGAGTCCATAAAAATAGTAATTACAATATCTACCACAATACATCTAAAAATTCCCATCAGAATAAGAGCTGTATTCTGTTTAAAAATGTCCATTAGATGAAGAACAAATGTACGTAAATATTTCTGCTACAATAAAGAAAATAATCCTTATAGTCCCCATTTCAATAAAGACAACTATTCCTAAAAATTCCTAATAGAATAAGGACATAAGTCTCAAAAAATCTCCATTAGAATAAAGACGTCAGTGACTAAAAATACCCATTAGAATGTTCCTAAAATTACCAACAATCCATCTTAAATTACCCCATCAAAAGAAGGACAGTTCCTATAAATCCTGCTTGCAAAATCGTCAAAGGATTTCCTGAAAATTCAATTAAATAGCACTTTCATAAAATTCGGATAAAAACGAAAGAAAGGAAAGCATTACTTCCAAAGGCAAATGCACATTTAAGTTAGAAAATGTTCAGTACTGAACCAATCCTGACGTGTGAAATTTAAGTTGATAGAAAGAAATAACTAAGTTCTGTAAAAATAGTCCCACATAGACGGTAAAAAAAATTAAGTAAATGGTTTTATAAAATAAATCACTTGAGTAAAATATGGAAAGAAAAATCAACTTCAAGATAAAACCATTGAAAATCGTCTGCAGTTTATAATTCACAAAATATGCATAGAAATAAAATGAATTTTTAGAATTTGTTTCATTGATAAAACGTACTCTACCGAAAGAAATAATGTTTCATGAAAGTGTTGAACTGGTACCATAATACTAAATCGCCAAAAAACAAAGAAGGATCTACCTCAAGGAGTAATTAAAAATAGTCTGCAGTACGCTTAAAAATGAAATGAATTTTTAGAATTTGTTTCGCTCATAAAACGGCATGAATGACGATAAAACATCCTCTTTTCAATCTTACGTTAACAGAAATCATCTATTTGGCGACAAAAGTACTATTTATTTTGGCGAAAACACGGAAATTGAGCAGATAAATTCAGAGGTAAGCCTTGCTTTAAAGTTCGAAAACTACTTTAAATGAATACTGCGCGTGTTCTATTTGTTCTACGAGCTTCAGAAAGAAATCATTTTGTGCAGTTTTTTACGGGCATCAATATGCTGCAAAAATTTAAAACGTGGGACGTTTCTTCGATGAGATAAACCCAAAATCAAGTTTTGCTTAAAATTGGAATAAAAAAAGAACAAATTCGAATTTTAAGAAAAACGCTTCGAGGTGCACGAGGACCTGACCCAAGGTACCTGTAACCAAAATTCCGTACTTTTGGCCCGTTCCATCTCGCCATGACGCGATCGACAGACAGACAGACAGACACACACACACACACACAAACTTTCGGTTTTATTTATATAGATAAAATAAATATTATAGGTCAGATTTATGTGTGATGGTGAGACCTTTTTAAAAATTGTGGGAAAGAAACTTTGTGAAATGAATACACTACAGGAACGCTTTTAGGAGAAATACGAAGATGAACAAAGTAGGAAAGAGAAGATAAAATGAAAGAAAAAAGTTAGTTTTAAGGAGGCACAGTACCTCCTTCTAAATTTTTTTTCGGTTAACAATCAGATAAAAAATAACGCACGCATTTAATTCCAATTATGATTATAAATGAAATTTTAAAGTAGAACCTCACTCTGATAAACCATTAATTTAACATTTAAAAAAATATATAACATTTTTGCAGTTTTTAAAATTTCTTATAACTTTCTCAATTATATATTTTTTCAAAAGATTTTTTTCTGAGTAATACTTTCCAACTCTCTAAAATAAAAGTTAGCGTGGAATTAACTAACTGAAACTTAGTTGAATTTTAATATTTTTTTTACATTAAAACCATGTACAAACTTATTAGCTAAAAAAAATAATTTCTGTAATCACATCATTTTTTTTAAACAACAAAAGGAATTCGTTTTTAAAAGTATGGAAACAGAGTCCAATTTTCTAATTGCAAATTGATTTTTTCTCCGGAAGAATAATTATTCTTATATACAAGTGACGTTTAAAATGAATTTTAAGGCTATTTTTAAAAACTTCCTATAGTTGATGCAAGCGGATTCACCCACTACTGATGATTTCCCCAGTAGTTGAAGCACAATCTGTTGGGATTAATCTATATGTGTCCAGAATTTCATTCATTAAACTAAAATCACGTGTTTTTACATTTTGTATAAATCTTACACTGTTAAAGATTTTCGTAAAAAATAGTAATATAACAATTAACTTGATTGTTATTTTACCACATTTAATTACAACAGTCGAATAACCGTTAAAAAGATGGTACTCAAACCGCTGATTGTGAAAAAAAATCATTTTACTCTGTTTCTCCTAAGGAACGTTTAACTAACCGTAATTTAAGAGGGCCTCCTAGGACTCGTAGTCAGTAAGAATCGGGCGTCCATCTTGGTTGTGAAACGAAGAAGTGTGAAGATCAGAATTCCATCGCATAATAGTGTATATCTGCAGGGTGGAAATGAAGAGAAGATGAAGTTAGTAATAGTCATAAAAACTAGTTGTGGAAACATAAGCCTTTCAATTATTTTTTGATATTGCATTTTTATCTTTCTCAGAATAAAATAAACTTCTCAAAATATTGGACATCAACTATAACCCTGGTTCAATGTTTCAATCTAATAAATTCAAAAGTAATTTATGAAGTAAGTAAATTGGCAAAGTTTGGAAGTACTGGCTTTCCACTGTGGAGGTCCGGTGTTCTATCCCCGTCTCCGGCAGAGCTCCACCGTGTCCTCGCACCTCGTCGTCCGCCACAATGTAATAGATACGAATGGTTTCTACGCCTCGAAGGTTTTACGCATATAGTTAATTACCATAGCCTGCAGTATGCTTTCGTAAGTGCTACTAATCGAATGTAAATGGCTCAAAAACCGTGAAAACTTACATTTACAGTTTTGAAAACATACTAGTTATAAATGGTTATGAAACCCTAAGCTTTTGTGTTTATGGCTTTTTAACCAAGCTTATTGGAAATGGTTTACGCTGCAAAAATGTTCCAAACCGTAAATTTAACGGTTAAGTATGGACTGATTGCTGCCTGCTATTTAACAGTAATTTCATGGTGAAATTTCTGACAGTGTAAGACAACCGTTTTGTTAAGCGAATTTTCGATAGGAATTTTAAAGAAAAAGATAATAAATATAATACAATGCTAAACATTAATATTTAATTCAAGTACAATTACAAATGATGGGAAGGAACTGCTTCAATTTAGTTTTTGAAAATTTATTTTATTCTTTGCAAAAATTTTGTGCTAGTTTTAGAATTTCATCTCTCTTTTTACGTAATACTTTCTCCACGATCACATTTTCCCTTGCATTAAAAAAAGGTCAAATATCTTTCAGCATAATTGAATATCGTTGACAAACGGGTTGTCAGTTTAGTCCATTCTTCATACTCGTATAATGTACTTGTGTCGTTACTGTATTTATATTAAACGCATTAAAATACAAAGTTTTCTAGGCCGTAGTGCTTTAGGGTTTTGAACTTACCTGGTTGCTCCATCTAATTAGATGTCAGGAGTGTTGGATTAGGAAGTCTAATGGCATAACCATATGGAATTCCATTTTGCACAAATAAGCACTAGTTATAGATAGATACACTAGTATAAAAATTGAGATTAAAAAAATAATAATAATAAGCTGGTACGCATTGGAATACATAGGTCATAATGAGAATAGAGAACCTGCGTTGCAAGTGAAAAGTTATTTTTCTTGACTACTGCTAGGATATGCAGGCGTTAATTGCAGTTGATTCAGGTCCACCCCAAACCGCTTAGTTACGCCACGAGCTCCATTTAAAAGCCGTGTGGGCAACAGTAAGTGATGGAGGCTTTATTAGATTTTGGAAGTGTTTGATGACAACCTTTTGGCCCCGCACGAGCAACAGGTGCAAAGCGTACTATTGAGGAATCACAGTTCACGAGATTCTATAACAACTACTTGCTTTTGTCAGGACACTAAGTACCAGTAAATTTCGTTACCGAACGGGATCCATTAAATTACTAGCGTAAATTAGCCAGAATAATGTTATCAACGTGGTTTTTTATACCTGATAATGTTTCAAGAGCATGAGCCCGCCTCGCTTCAGTATCAAACTTTTGAATTGTGACCATTAAATCAAAAAAAAAAAAAAAAGAAAGAAAGGAAACAAAGAGAAAAGAAATCTACCACAGATGTCCATACTAAGTACTCTTTTATGTAGCTTTCTTCATTGTATCTAACTTTATGTTGCCAAACAAAAGCAACCCAATGTGTAGACAGACCTAAGATTCACCGTCGTAGTGTTTGAATATTTTTCAGCGTCATGTTATGAATAAATTGTCTCAGATTACCTTCTTTTTGCTGTTTAAATAAATTATCTTGAAGGGGTGCAATAAATATTAGGTCACCGTACGTTGCAGGGAAAGTTCTGCTCACTCCTCAAACAAGTAGGTTGTGTCGAGCAAAGGATTTAATCTGAGCTTGAATTTGTGAGAACTTCAATCAAATCAATCCAAATAAATGCTTTCAAAAATATCTCTTTCTGCATTAGATAGAATAAAATTATTAATTTAAGGTAAATTCTTTCGTAGTATAAAAATAAATAAAATTCCAAACTCGATAAGTTAGTATCTTATGGGTTTATTTTATTATAAAGCTTAGTTGTTGAACCCTATTTTGCAATGCATGCTAAGTTTACAGCTATCTGTAATAGTGCGATAAGAAAAAAAATAATATTAACTTGCTGCGAATATAGAAATTGTTTACTAGTTCGAATGGCAAAGCATGAAAATTATGAAATAGAAAAATTAGCCTAAGCAATGTGAATTAAACATCAAGTGGTTTAACAAATTAAGCTACAAGCACAGCTGGCTCAATTGGGAAAGATACAAAATCTGGTGAAGGGGAAGATAGTAAAAAGCTGGTGTGAACCTGAATTGAAAACCAGATTAACGCGAAGGAATGGAAAAAAAATCAAATTATGTGATCTAATGCAATTTTGCCAATAATTTTATGATTTTCAGTTGATGCTGCCAGAACGGGAGCACATAATTTGGCACTTAAGAATCACAATGCAAGAGTATCTACATAGAAGACTAAAACGAATATGGAGATATTTTCAAAGCGAATTCCATTAATGACTACCATTTGATGTTGCTTGCTAGGAAAATATATAGTACTGTTCCTGATATGTTACAATTAATAGCTGACTAAGGTTTGATCGACATTTTAATAAGTTATCAAATAAAGAAAAAATATTTCTTTTTTTGTCGTTAGTATAACAAGTTCTGTATTTATGCTGTTTTGATACAGTGCACATGTTTCGAATAATGCATGACAGCATTTATAGTGTGCATTTGTTAAAAGTTAGACAGTATACTTTGATGGTTTTGTCATGAGAAGCTCCATTAATATCATCCAAAGTGGCTCATTGATACAAATGGAATTTCTTGCTACGTTTCCAAATATATTTATTCCATATGCTTTCAGAATTTGGTTACCTTAATCCAGAATAGGGCTAAGCTTTCATACACCCTGGGAAACTTGCTCACTTTTTTCAAAACAGAAAATTATACCACTTACTTTAAGTTCGCTGATAATCAATTTATATTTTAATTTTAGAATATCTCAACAAAGACCAAAGCAAAAACCATTTCGTTGGAGGCATATTATACCACAACTGAATTTTGAAATACGTAACAAAATAGAAATACTTATCAATTCTGATGTCACTTTTTCAGTGTCCTCAGAAGGAGTTTGATTAGTACAATGATCTGTTTTCTAAAGTTTGAAATATATGTATGCAATTTTGTTACCGTTTAAACAATAAATTATAAGTTGTTCAGGAAAGTTAGAGTCCAAACCACGGTAATTTTCGTGTTTCTTTATAAGTGTTTCTTGCACCCATGAGGAATTTCTTTTTTTTTTTTTTTTTGAGCTCCTCCATTATTTCCAGGAGAACACTGCCATTAAAATATTTAAATTTTAAATGTATAAAGACGAGTGCAGGATTTTTAAAATGGTGCAAACCAAAGGCTTACTTCGTTTTTGAGCCAAGCTTCGAAGGTGCATGAAGCAAACATAATGTTTCCGGACCAAAGATGCCCCATTTTTCATAACATTTAACGGCGAAGAAAAATTATATTCCTTTATGCTGTCTTCTCGTAATGATTCTATTTGTTTACTACACGGACGAAAAGGCATTTTAGAAATCTTTTTCTCTGCATTTGAATGGGAAACAAAATGGAACGTCACGTGTGTCATCGTGGCTAACTTTGTTCGTGCGTGGCCGCGCATTGTCGTTTTCATTAATAAATCTGCAAAAGAGTTTTTCCGAAACTGTTTTCCGCTTTCGCGAGTCTTTGCTTTGGGAAACCGAAAGCCGGCGAAGCGTTTTTTGGAGATGCCCGGATGGAAAGCGACTTTTAATCGAAATTAAACTTTTTCTCACGGTTGGCTGGAGAGGTCTTTTGGACAATTTTGTCACGTGGTCGGAACCGGAGCGGAACTAATCAACTTCTGTGTCGGCGGGATGGAACTACAAAAGTTGACAACTTTTCATTGCATAATGGTAATTAATTGAAGACATTTTTTTTTTTTTTCATTTTTGTTTATTGTCCGTGTTTACAACAAAATTGCGTGACAATGTAATAGTTTGCTAGACAAAAGAACCATTGTGCTTAATATTAGTGAAAATGAACAAAGCTTTTAACTGTGCTCCTCCAATCGAAGGTAATTTTAATGCAGAAAAATATTTAACTTTCAATTCACATTCATACGTTCAAGAACTTAAGCTTTCACTTACGATTTTGTTTCGCATTTTGAACTCTATGCAATGAAACCTTTCTGTAGCGAAGTGAAAGAAGAGAGATTTTTCTTCCAAGGTAATAAGGGCATTTGAATTCAATCATTTTCTGCGTTGCTTTGCTTCATGTTTTCAACCTTTTTAAAGGTCTCCTGCTCATTAAGCCTTTTATGAAATGCATATATGAATTCGCATTTGGAATCGCCACGTTACCCAGTTTTTTCATGCTGAAGATCCAGATTCCCCGGCAAAGTATAATCACCACAATATAGATCTACTTTTGCTAACCTTATTTTTTAATATTAAAAATTTTATTGCAAAACTCAATTTTAGCAATCCAAACTAATAATACAGTAGTAAACCGTAACAGGCAGTGAACTTACCTTTAATACTATGTTTAAAAAAAAGTGAAAATTATTAAATAAATAAAACTATCTTTTCGCATTTAGTTAATCTGCATTTCATAAAATTTCCAGAACTCTAATTCCTTCTCGTAAAATAACTTTATATTCAAAAGACCATAACTTGACAACGATCGTAATGTTTTGCTAGATCAATTCTTTCCGGTCGCATGTCTACTCTCAGCTCTCAGCCACCAGTGCTTTGAAAGATACGACACGATGCAGAGCTATAAAATATAATTTTTATATAAAATTAAAACATATAATTGTGTTACATATATCAAAAGTTTAACAAAAGAATCAATAATTTTTTTTTCTTCATAATCTTATATATTATGTATTACTGTTCGTTCAACGAAAGTCAATTCCGACCAGCATGGCACCCTTGTAGAAACTTTATACGACCGCAAAGGGTTAATTTGATATTAGTATCGCCTTGTAAAGTTACACAATTGGAAGTGTGTTAATTAAAAAGCAGTTAAAAAGGATTTTACTAGTTTAATATTGCTTTCAAATCTCCTGAGTTTTTTTTATTATTCTAGTAACCGTTTCTAGAGGCTACAATTGATTTTCTATGTGTGGGATCCACTCAAACTCTTTATTATTATTATTATTTTGTGAAGAGGATGACAAACATATATGCTTTATGAGAAAGTTAGTAAAACATAGAGATTTTTCTGCAAAATGTATGGTGATCACTTCGACTGATCTGTGAGAGATGTTTGTTTTATTATGTCCATGGAAGTAATGTAATATTGAAATTTAATAGTAGAGACATAAGGCGTGCAGAGCTAAAGTGGATCCACAGATTCGTTTTAATATAGGGCAATATAAGATTATAAACTCGAGCATTCGGAAAAATAAAAATGAATTGGAACTTTTTTTAAAGCAAGTATAATTTATAGACTCTGGTAAATAACCTGATTAGTTTTAGAATACACAAGTTAATAAACTTTATCCTTGATTTTCTCAAAGCTATGCGCAAAAGTAATTAATGAACTTGATCCACTTTAGCTCTGAATGCCTCATACATATAGACTAAAATCCGCAGAAACCTTTTTTCAATATTTTCTAAAGAATACACTTTAACAAACTTACTTTTTTCCCCCACACTTTCACATATTTTTGAGAATACATATTTCTCAAGGTGTTTTTCTGCAGGTGTCATAGTTTCGTAGCATATATTTAAGTAATAACATAGGTGAAAGTCGGATAAAACCGCGAGACTAACGGTTTTTTTAAAATATTTATTTACTATGGGAATGGAGCAGTAAAAATTTGTGATAAACTGATCCCTTGTGGAAAAAAAGGAAATAAATAAGTGGTGGACCAATTGCAATTAAGATCATAAAAACATATCTATTAAAAGTGTGCAATGTTCCAGTTTTGTCCTATCTGGATGGACAAAACCGAAAACTGAAAAGAATAATTAATACGTATTGATATATTACAGTAAAACTATTTATTAAACAAATACTTACAGAATATCAGATGTAAAGCTTATTGAATTTGAAACTATATCAAACCTACAAAAAATTGATTTAAGTTATACCCTAAGAGTTTATAAACATTTTAGGCACAAAATCACAAATGAATGTTTGGTCTTATTGATCTGCATTGCTTCACGCTTCCTGTGTCCACACCTTTGCAGTCGACGTAACAAGTAATGTTTAATCTCCAGCGTTGTTCAAACAACTCACAGGCACCAATATAAAACGCTAAAATATTAAGTAAAAAGTGCCCTAATAGATGTACTCACTTAAACTAAATCCTTAGGTATTTAGCATTGGGAGTGTACTATTATCGAGGCCGAACTCTTATCATTTTACTATGAATATTTAAACGAGTCACTACTACAAAACAGGTGGTTTACACTACTTAACCTTACTGAACACTTTTATGGAGCTCGCCTCTAAGTAATTCTTCCAATTTCCGTTATAAAAGCAAATCAACTAATCCCTCTTTTGTCCAACTACCCGGTTTTGTCCGACTTTCCCTTAATATAGAAAATAATGTACAAGGGTTACTTTCAAGATAGTAAAATAGTTATTCTGGCTCAGAGTTTTAATTCAACTATTTTCACTTCGCCCCCATCGTTTTTTCTTTCAAACAAACAAGTGTGAGAACAAAGCTGCCCAAAATTACTCAAGCCTCAAGTGGCAGCGTTTCCACTTTTTTATCTTAATGCCCATCGCATCGGAAACAAATGCCATTAAAACCAACAAAACACGCAATAGTCTTCGACCACTTACCTGTTCCCATTTCGTGGACCCCCTTCGATCCTGGGGTGTCCAGGAAATGGAAGCGAAGGACCCTCGGGGTCCACTGCCTCCCGGGCAGTGGCTTCCGTTGTTTTCCGAGAGGCTTTTTTCCCGCCGAAATGAGATAATACCCCCGCGGGTTCACTTGTCTTTATTTGTTTCGTATCGCCGATCATCTCGTTCGTTTATTTGTTTTCCCGCGTCACCCCAATTCTGCTGCACGCTGCAGGTATGGGGCTGAAGAAATTTCGCCCCCACTTTTCCGGGCAATTCGTTGTTTTGTAGCATAGCTTTTGGTCACGCGTGGGAAGGACATTCAATGACTAATGTAAATAAATACCTGAAAGTTTTCTTTTTAATAATACATTTCGAAAAAAATTTTGGATCAATTATTGTTCCACTTCATTGTAAACTGCTGCTATTTAACACATTTAATTCTATGCAAAGGAATCATTCTATTGTACTAGAACATATTGAGAGCTGTCCATTTATAAAAATTGCCATCAACTACTTAAAGATGTTTAAATGAAGAAAATATTTCTTTTACGAAAAATGAATTAAATTTTGACTTATTTTATTTTTCAACTTAATCGTTAATAAAAGAAAAAAATGTAATTGTTATATTAAAAAAAGAAAGAACTTCATCGCTTACTTGATCGTTTTTTATTATTTGTCAAAAACATTTTCCCTTTTCAATAGAAGCTGTTGTTTGAAGCGCTTTCAGAATAATTTCTTACACTGAAGAAAAGTAAAAATAGCGATGCGGCACTAACGCCCATTTCACATGGGGCGTCCGATGGGCTCGTGTACCCGATAAGATTCCCTACGACATTTCTAAGAGATTTCCAAATTTTATTTTAACTTTGAACAATAATAAATATATTTAAAGCTGAAAGGTAGAATGAAAATACATTTAAATATTCCATTTTAGAAAAAAATATTACATTTAAATATCGGTGTCATTTTCCTTGATGATAAATAGATATTTCATGAAAATTCTTCAAAAAAGAAAAAAACTCATAATCTAAAGTTAAAAAAAGGTTTTAAAATATTTCAAAAATGTTCTTGAAACCAGTCTGCCATTTTGATCCTTTTACTTGCACCATTTATCGTTGTTTTTACTTATTTTGTATTTATTATAATATTTATTTATTTATCTTGATTGTGTTTTTCCAGAAATTTATTTATTTATTTATTCCTAATTTTTGAGAGGGACTCATTTTGTATTTATTATTATATTTATTTATTCATCTTGATTGTGTTTTTCCAGACAAAATATTTTTTTATTGCCCGAAAACTAAGCCCCTTCAACATCAAATTCAAAATCGTTAGTTTCATCACCATCGTGAAGAGCAGCTCCTTATTTCAGAGTTTTTTTTCACACCTAGAAATCTGCAGTGACTTAACCTCCTCAACAGACAATAATTTAAAGAAGAATAGGGTTGAAGCATTTTGTTATTAAAAAATAGAATATCAGAAAAGATTTTGAGACGTTAAGACAAGTTAAGTTATACAGTCGGAAATTGAGCGTGCTGCTAGTCCTGCTGAAAGTTCAGTAAAGGTGAAAACTCGAAATGACTTCCCGTCTGGCGTTAATAATGTTTATCAGATCAGTAACACGATTTGTTTGAAGGAAAGTTGGTTTTCTAAGCATCATTTAATGCGAACAATTAATCTTTTAATTTTTGTATTCTGCTTTCCCAAGCATCCTGACTCTTCCTTTGTGTCCGGTTCACTCTGGTTGCAGGTAATTAAACATAGCGTTGAAGAGAACACGCCCGTGAAAAAAAATCATTCAAGGATCATTAATGCTACTGGTCTTTGACAAAGAAGTTCTAAAATAAAAGAGTTTTCAAATCTTTTATGTTAAAGCGTACATCAACATTGGATTCATTATGTTTAAAAACGAGTTATCCCGATTTTTGAAAGTGTTCTTCGCATGAACATTACTGTTAAAAAAGTTGCAGGTGAAGTTCGTTTACATGAGCTTTTCAGTTTGCCAATACATGATTTTAGGAATTAAAATTGAAGCATTATAATGCTGTTGAAAAATTGGTTACGAAGTGAAGTTACCGACTCTCTGCTTCGCTTCTGTGCCGAAATTTCTCTGGTTTGGCTTATTGAAATTAAGAACACTTTTCGAGTTGTGCATTGTGTCCCTGTGCAGTCCGACCGCGGAGTTTTGACACTTGGATGCTTCTGCGCATGGCAGAAAAGGGCAAATCCATTCGAGTTTTAGGGGAATTCGTTTTATAGCACGTGAATGTTATCTTTACTAACTGATAAAAGCAACCAAATTTATAAACTTGCACATAACAATGTTCTCGGAAGAAATAAAGTATGCTAAACGAACTAACGAACAGAATACGGCACATTCTTTATACCAGCAGTTCTTCCCTTGAACATGAATGGACTCTTCTTGGCACTCTGCGAGGCAGAGCTTGGCTCTCTGCTAGTCTTCGTTTGCGGGCAGGACTGTAGTAGCATTTAATAGTTGTTGTTAGTATTTTAAAGTAGTTTACATTTGATGAACATTTTGGCAAATTGTATAGCTGTCGAATTTTTCAAAAATCTAATTGCACCCAAGAAAACAACAAAGCGTATTCAAAATATCCATCTCCGAATTTCGGGAAATAGGTAAGCTTTCCAAAATAAATAAAAACCAAAGAGAATATCTTTCTTAATGTTCGAATATAGGCAAATTTTGTTGAATTTAGAAACTAAATCAATCTGGTATAATAGTGATGGAAGGCATACCCAAAAGACGAGAGTTGTCGTAAAGCAGTATATCTCTTTTATTCATGTCAGTCACAAAACAAGTATTATAAAAAGTTGTGGACGGTTGCTTGTTCTAGAATAAACAGGAAATTAGTGAGAGCCAAATTACAAACTGCGTAGAATTGTGTGTGAAATTTCAAGTCTAATGAAATCGGAAGGAAACATATAATTAAACATATTAATACGAAAAAAGAAAATAAAAATTCCCATTTAAATGAGCGTTGTGGGTGGTATCGTACTCCAAAACAAACAAATTCAGGCTCTAAGTTGCTATTGCCGTAAAACTCGTTCATAAAAAGAAAAATTGATAAACAATGAATCGAAGTACAGCGCAGTATAAAAGAACTTAGTCCAAAATGGGATCATTAGTGTGGGATAAAATGGATAGAAGTTACCAAGAAAACAATGCGCTAAGTAATAATAAATAAGTTAAACCAAAAACTGCTGCTAAAGTTACCGAAAACTCTAATTTCCACTATGCGGATTAGAGATCAGTTTGCACTCTTATTTGTGATACAGTACAGTCTTTCTTTTAATGAGATTATACATAAAAGATTCAAAATAAAACAACTTTCAAGGTTTACATTGTTGGTTTCTTTTTTGCCTTCATTTCTATGATTACCTGGCATAAATTATTTTAATCTGATCTAGATATGCTCTATTCTATACAGTCAAATTATATATTGTCACCAAAACAAAACCAGCTGTTGAGATCTTTTCATCTTTCTTTTTAAAAATTTTCAGTAATTTCTCACGTTTATAAGATGAGAACAGATATGTGTTTAAGTCATGAAATGCGGCCATTTTCCGAAGCGGTAACTAAATGCTATTTAGCTTTGAAAAATGGCATCAGCCTTCGTCAATTTATGAAAATAGGGGGAAAAGAAAGGAGTAACTTTCACTGCCCCAAATAATACAAAAGAAAGGATCAACATAAATATGTAGCACACACGAGGGCTTTCAGTTTCTGCGGCATTCACTTGAATTCCGCTTGTAATGGCCCCGCAAAATGAGAATCGCTTTCTTTTCATTTCGCTATGAGCGAAACCAAATACATTCGCCACAATTGAAAAGAATTCCCATTTATGCTCTTCCCTCCCCCCATCCGGCCAGCAGAACAGCGTTTGGCTTGTAAACCGGCGGGAGTTCTACGGCCATGCGGGATTAGTGAAAGCCGGACGTTGCATTGAGAAACAGCCTGATGATCATTCAGTTTTTCTATCGCTTCCGTTTGTTAAAAACTAATGGCAAGAATGGGCTGTTTTGTGAGCATACAATTTGGTGAAGAAGCATAAAAAAAATAATAAATTTCAAGTGCAAAAGATTGTTGCCAATCGTAAGAAAATGTCTCAAACGATCATTGGAACCAAATTCACAATAAACAGTTTAGTGATCATCAGAAGCGTTGATTCCTACCTGACGATTTTTCTAGAGTGTCCCAGGGATTAGTGTGATTTTGAGGTCATCTTGTCAAAAGATCATGGCTATTTTTTCATTTTTTTTAACAATTAAAAAAGTCTATTTAAAAATACGTAAGAATCTATTTTTTTTAAATATATATAAATTTTTTAATTTGTTTAACTAAAAATTTCGGAAAATCTGTTGCTTCTAAACAAGGTACAAGGGAACCTTTTTTCTTTTTCCACACCAGGAAAGTAAATTCAAAAGAAATAAGATGTTTATCCCTAAAATTTACCTCATTAATAACGTCAGCCTGCTTTTAGGTTCATTTATCTGAGGAACCCTCAATGTCATTATAATACAGGTCGACAGTACTGTAAACATACACTGATCTAAAGAACATAATATGTAAATATTTCATGGAAATAATTGCATATTATGTGTTCTTAGATCAACGTAGTATAAAAAAGTGTAACTTCAGTTACAGAAATGTAATTTATATTTATTTTTAATATGAGCAATATATGTTTTGGTCCACTGGTGGTACAGTGATCCATTTTTTTTTTTTTTTTTTTTGAATCCGCGCAATATATATATATATATACAAATATATTTACTTATCATATATATGTATATATATATATATTGCGTATATATATATACGCAATATATGCTGTAAAAAATTATGTTATTGCTGAAAAAAAATAGAACAGTACAACAAAGCTTCAAAGAACGAGAGTTTTTTTTTCAAGTACATTTTTTGCCCTTTATGTTAAAAAAAAACAAAAGCATCAAAGTGCTTCCCTCAATATACTCCTTTCCTCCCAGAAAAAACGGGAAAAAATCATAATGAAATAAAATATTTCTTACATTCTTTTATTAAAGCTTCAATAGAAACTTTGGCATTGAAATAAACTGTACAGAAATCGGATGTTCACAGTAACTATAACTTTTTAGCATTATACCACCATTTGCAGAACTCAATCGTATGCAGAGATGGATGTTCGCAACAGCAATGTTCGAATGAATGACCAGTGATTAAACTCTGGAAACGGGTGATATCACGTCATTGCGCCATTTTGCTACATGAGATGTCGACACGAGACAAAAACGTTGAAATTGTCGTACCTCACGCAGAATACTTGAACTTCCATCGTTCGTATCCGGCCATAAATGATGTAATTCTATTAACAAACGCTGGTAATTGAAAGGTAAAAGATTTATTATAATAGTCTTCCTGTGATGGCTATTGAAATAGTCCTAATTAGTGTTTCAGTGAATAAAACGTTTGTGAGAAAATGTAACAAACTCAAGATTCCGTCGGCGTATAATGTTCAAGTGTAATCTGGAAACCGCAATTCAGAAATACAACGAACATGATTAATTTACATCGCAATCCTTCAATGAGTGAAGTCTGTCTTTATTCTGAGAAAAAAAAAGTTTGCTGTAAATTGTCTTCATAAGTGCAGTGGAGTATCGTTTATACGACGCCGAAAAGACTATCGAGAAACGTCGTATAAACGATAATGTCGTATAATCGAGCTATCTTCCCGGCTAAATCCAAGATTGGACCACATTAAAACGTCGTAAAAAAGGGCGTCACATAAACGATATCAGTTACGTTTCAAATGAAATTTTATTTAATGACCGTATCGAAAAATTAGAATTTTATTAACATAAATGAATAGAAAAGAAACCATGAATTTAACCTTAAGGTATCCTACACGACCAATGGACCAATTGAACAACGAATAAGTTAATGTTAAATTTCATGAAGACATCAAAATAAACAAATATATAAAGATGGGTGAGTGTATTCATCAGTGCGCACCACAAGAAGTTCTACTTCTAAAATTATAATGTTTTAAAATAATTTTATTTCTATGATGAGGACTAGAGTGTAATTTCAACGGGCAACGAAAGTTGTGTACATAATGTACACCACGAAATTAGTTTTTAAGCCAGAACTTGTTAATAATGAAGAAAAAACCATTGTAATGTAAGTTTTCAATGATTCACCCGATTTAATCTTATTTTTGAAATTTGCGTAAATTTATACAGCAATAGATTGCTGTAAATTATAATAAAAATATAAATATTTCATGATTCAATTACGATTAACCTATACACTATCTATTAAACTGATTAGGAACAAGTTATGTGAAGAGTGCGATTCCTGCGATGCTGAAAACCGATGCAGAAAATACAGTTTTACAGAGATTCAATTTGTCCTATGGGGTTGAGAGGAAACCTCGGCAAATAACGCCAAGCTGACAATAGATTTGGCATATCATTTGTGGTGCCGAATTTGGTGGAATATTTCTAATTTGGCTCTAATTTATGTCGTCACTCTTATTTGCAATCTGATTTTTGTTGCCGTCATCGGTCTAAAAGATGCATAATTTCAAAAAAAAAAAAAAGAGAGAGAGAAAGAGAGAGAGCAAGGGAGAATAAGTAAACGGAATAATGAACGAAAAAATAAAACGAGTATTTTGTAGCAGTCACGAAACTTCTATAGCATTCATATAAATGCTCCGTCTTTCTAAATTGTCAAAAGTCACCACTCCTGGAGACTTTAGGTAAATCTCTTAGGAAGCACCTGCTTTCGTTGAGGTCCACCTTTATACCAATTTTTGTTTGATTCCTTAGTGTCAATCCATAACTTCTTGAGATGTGGCAGTCAGACTTCGCGAGAAAAACGTTTGATTGCTCCACCTCCCAGGATCGAATGTTGCTAAAAATTTATCAGCACCTGTTTCCATTATAGTCTACTAACAATTAAAAAATAATAATAAATAAAAAACACCTTACATTATTTCTTGAGATATATGCAGTCACACTTAAAAAAAAAAAAAAAAAAAAAAGCTTTCAATTGTTCCAACACCGCCTGTCCGTTGAAGAGATTAACGCCAAATAGTGATCATTACTATTTCCGAAAACGATCCATGTGTTTCCCAAATTTTTTTCAAATCCATGCATTACGCTTAAGATATGGTGACTCAAAATTTTTTAGTCTACCAAGGCATTATTATTTCTTATTCTCATTCAAATATTTTGTTTTCAATAATTACTGAATGCTTTTGAACAAGCAATTAAATATGAAATGTAGAGTCTGAATTGGAACTCAACTAAAATCAAGCAAATTCATAATGTGTTACAGCCCAATTGATTCTTGTTAAATGCATATATACACCTCATAGTTCGCATTTGACTTCTCACTGGAAGTAAGGAGTTTTGGTTTGGCCATTTAGGTGTGAGTAGAACATTTCTTAAAAATGGATAAGTTGACAGTACTTACTCATATCAAAAACATTTCTTCGCAAAAGGGCCTTATTTTCAATTTTTATATACAAAGCTGCAATTAAAGTGAAACATTTATGACCTTCACTTTTTTTCTTGTAAGTCAGATAAAAGAAAGTTCAAGAAATGTTTAAATAGAAAAAAAGTCTTCCTGCGCACTTTACTCGATATTTGCTAACAAATACATCTTTTAAACAATTTATACACCACTTCAACTTGCTGAAATGAGTTCTCACCATTTGTTAGAAAAATGTCTTTGTTTCAAAATTATCTAAGCAAAATTGAGTTTTAACTAAATGTTTCCTTTCTTGTGTGAAACCGTAGCACTGACTACAGCAGAGCAATATTTGAGGATTCTGATCCAAATAATAAAAAATGCGAGAATCACTGAAAAATATCATTTAAAATAACTTTCTTTTCCGGTGACTATGAAAGTTGCAATTTCACTAACTAGAGACAGATAATTGAATAGGAAGAGGCGAAAAATCTATTAAAACAAAAGCTTCTTAAAAGCTTCCGTGCAAAGCAAGCTTTGAGCCAAAATCACACCTGTAATTTAAGCACTCTATCTGCTCACGGAATGATCTCTTTTCCTCTGCTACAAATTACAGCGCCTAATGCTTAAGGCCGAGTTTTGTAGGCTGTATTAATGCTCAGCTGAGGACACTAATTTGCCCATCTGCTCCTTTCTCATAGTTCTGCGTCCCCCTCCTTATCCTAATAGGACCACACCCAAGTTGATACCATTATTAGGCTCATAAAAGACACTGGGTTTCGCTTCGCACTTCGTGCGTACAGTCACGTCCCTAGTTGGCAAAAGAAAAAAAAGGCTTTGGTCCTTAGTTCTTTTTTTTATCCCCATTTAAGTCCGAAATGGATCTTTATGGAAGTCTAGTTTTCTATTCACGTAAGCCCGAATAAAACTGCCGATTTCATCAAAAACTAGGCAAGTACCTGTAGAGCTCAAAACAGCTTATTCGTTTTTAATACGCTTTTGTTACAAAATAATGGAGTAATCTCAGAGGAATGTTTTGCACTTAACGGAACATGATAGAAGGTGAAGAAAACATAAATAATTGACAGTAAAATAAAAGAGTTGTCATCTGAAGAAAGAAAACACAAGATGAAATTATTTCGGAGTTTTGTTGAAAGAAATTCCTCTTAATTACCATGCCATTCAATGGCGAACTGAAAGGGGGATGGGGATTATAATTCTCCTTGAAGGAATTTACATTTTATGCACAAATACCTGTATATATGTATATTTGTGTTATAAATGACCCCCTCCCTTCGTACACATGTAAAATTTCTCGCTACGCCTATGATCTCAATATGATTTCGTCTGTAAATGAATGTTGGATTTCGTGTTAATTCCGAAAGATTATGAACTCTGTTCAAGAAAGGTTAACAACATTTGTTAATATAGTCAAGCCTCAAGGCAGAATGAAAAATTTAAATAAAATAAAAATCCAATTAGACATCAGATTCTTTTCCTCCTAACCAACTAAACATGCACGACACACAGCTGCATCTAACATCCAAAAGCGTTTTAAAACATTTTAATGAATGAACTGAAAACCGGTAGAAAGGCTGAACGGTAGCATTTCCACAACATCCGCGATGCGGTAGGCCAATCAGCGTCTAGACATCCATCACCGAAGCGGCTTCCGAAACGCATTTCACCCTCCGCATCTCGGGGGTCCACCCCGCAGGTCGCATCCCACTGGCTACCGAGCGCGGCCGAGAGCGTACGAAAGTTCACGAAGAAGCGCGAAGTCGGCGTGCCGTGGGGCCAATTAAGAGAGACAACTACTTCAATGAGCGTGGGAAATGGCGTTGATGAGATTTTTACGAGGCCTCTGCTCAGCGGGTCTGCGAGTATGAGTTAATTAAAATGTTCTCGAGTGAGGAAAAGCATTTGATTCAACTACCTCAAAACTCGGTAAATGAGATATTATTTGCCGTAAAAAATACATAACTGCTCATTACAGACGATTTGCCAGCAAGGAAGATAGCATAAAAGTTATTTCTACAGAGCATATAAAATGACGACATAATTAGGAGAGCCCGCATAATGATGTTTTTTTAAAACTAAACTTAAGTTTGAATTAATTATCTCTACAAGCTACTGCACTTGTAATTCCTTTTCTTTTCATGTAGTTGGTAACCAATAGAAATTTCATTACAAGTGAATATTTAATATAAGTCCATTCTACAAAAGTTAAAAGAAACAGAAATAGACAAAATACATTGCTGTAAAAAAGAAGTAATAATAATAATAATAAATTATTATTTAATTTTGAAAAGACATCCATTTTCTTATTTTATTCAGTAAAATATCAGTTGCAGCAGCGAAGGATAATTCTCTTAAAATATCTAATGAAAACTTGCAGGGGGGAGCAATACACAATGAGACCAATTTTTAAAAAAAGCATGGAATAAGTGCTAAATAGAATCGACTGAAGAAATGTTAGATATTTACTGTTCAAATCTGTTTCTTGGCAATGTTTTTATCATAAAATTTATTAATACATACAGTCAGAACCGGGGAGGGGGAATAACGTTAAAGTAATATCGAAATTCGTCTTAGTGTTAATTTTTCTAGTAAAAGGAAATGCTCCAATTATAAACCCAATCAATGTTTCATTATATGAGAAAAAAAAAATTAAACCGAGTTTTCTCCAAAAAAAATTAAAGTTACTGGTTCTTCTTTGAACTCCTCATTAACTGCTACAAAAGTATGTTGTTATTTGTAACCAAAACAAGCTTTAAACTTGTTTTCGTTACAAATGTTTGACTGTTTGCTCCTCATATATGAGATTTAATGAAACATTGATTTTTCAACTTTAAACAAGTAACCAAACAGTTTTAAGATTAAAGTGGACGTGGCACTTATAGAAATGAACATATTGCAAACCTTTTGTTTTCATGAGCATGAACTGAGGCAGAACCACGGGAATGAGAATACATTAAGTAACATTGAATGTATTACTATTATAAAATAAATTCATAGTTGAAAATTGCAATGGTAAATTTAATTTGTCTCACTGTTTATAGTGTTAGATGCCTAACTGTGTTTAATTCATTGTTTCATATTGTCAAAAAGAAAGTTCAATATCTTTTCGTTAATTTTTATGCAGGTTAATCCTAGATGGTGTTAAATCCTAATGGAGAAATAGTGCAGTATTTACATAACAAAGGTCGTGGTAGCCTAGTGGTTAGAGTGTCGGACTTCCAATCGGAAAGTCGCGTGTTGAATACCCGCTGAAGACCCACCATGTACACTCGGGGATATGTGCATGTAAAATCCGTGGACCGCAGTACCTCGTCCTGGGGCAGGGCATTCCTAAGTCCTAGTGCTAACAGGGAAGGACGTTGGAGGAGAAAATTAAAATGTTAATAAGTAACACACAAACGTAACTAATGCATAATTTAAGCTGAAAACACTATATGATATGGTAACAAAGATACATAATTTACTTTTAAGTTGGAAAAAACTACTTTAGATTCATAACTTCACACAGGACGAAAGTACCACGCTTGAAATTTGGGTGGTAATTAATCCAACTTTTCCCTATTAAAATAAAAAAAAGTAGTTTTCGAGATTTGATTTTAGTCTATTTGAGGTTTATTGCACTATTTATACGGAAATTTCCTAACACAATTCAGCGTAACTAAAAATTTATGATTTGCACTTTCTTTTAATACTTGAAGTAAGGAGTGGCGAAAAACGGAATCACCAAGATAAAATTGTGCAAGTTAGAAAAATTTAGGGATCATATTTCGCATAGCTGAAAGTTGAAGTATGAGAAAGTAAGGTTTACTTTAAATGCACGCTACAAATTTTGCATGCATTTATTTATTGATTTATTTTTCTTTCGTAGAGATTTTTATGATCCATGTCTATAGTACCTCCAGTCCATTCGATATCAGCCTCTGACGCAGTTTGAACAAGATCCTTTGGAAAGTCAGATTTGCTTGCTTTGATGCATCTACTGCACGTGAACGTTAGAAGCGGTTGTCGGGAAATGGTACCTCTGCAAAAAAGTCGATGTTTGATATACGCCAATCTCTGTGCAGCCGTAATAGAATTAGTCCAAGAACAAGATTACTTAGCTAAAAACCAAGAACAATGGTTGCGTGCACAATGTATTTGTGCTCAAAATCTGCTATATTCATAAAAAGGAAGAACAATGCGTTAGTCAGCTTTTTCAATTTTATCAAAATAAATAGTTAATTGTAAAATTGATAAATTATATTGCACATTTACAGTAATTTTTTAAATTTGACCATTCACTCGCAATAAAAAATAACTTTTAATAACATACAGTTTCTTAATTTTGTTTGATTTCACACTGTTTACTTAATTCAGAAATTAACAAAGTTCTCTAATATACGTTAAGCTCATTCTAATTATCGAACTGCCATTTTCTTTGCTCTCCTCGAAAGTAAAATGTCAAATCATACGATTAGCAGAAATGCTCGAGTGTTTTGTCGCGGGATAAATATTAACAAAAATGGTTAATTTGCGACCAAATCAGCGATACATCTCAACTCAGCTTTACAGACACTTCACTTTTTTCCCCCCTTTTTGTTGCTCGAGCGTGACAGCTCTCGAATCAGCAGCACCTTTCAGAACGCATTTTAACAAAAGGAATCGCGCGGAAAGGAGAAATTTATATTTAAGGGGGGAAAGAATGGATGGCGGGGGCGCAGCAAAATAAAGAGAGTTAGAAGGAGGCTCGGGAAAAAAGCCATTGAATCGATTCCCTTAACGGTTTACTCGTCAAGGAGAACAGAGAAATCCACTTAAAGGAGTAAAATGTACTAACCCTGCGCTTCTCAGCCGACAGGGGGAGGCACAAGTGGGCAAGAAATGGAAGTCCTTTGCAGACGTCAGCGATAATTTGAGGGGTGGTGCCGGAAAGCATTTCGAAGTGATGCTAGCTTGAGTCTTTCAATGGTGTTGACGAAGAACGGAGGAAGAAGATTTTTAGTCATCATACTTGAACATTTTTGGAGACATTCAAAAACTAAAAATTGCGTGCATAGCAAAAGTAGTTGACTGTTGATGACTCGAAAACCCCCAAGGCTAAGGAGGAAAAATATATATATCTAAAAATATTTGCTAAATTAATCTGGCTGCTCCTCTTTTTTCAAGTATCTGTGAGTTTAACACATAGTAAAAATTCCACATACTGTAAAAGAGTTCAAAATTTCACAACATTATTCTTATTTAAATAGATACATAGACTTGAATTTGTACTATTAAGAAAATCATATTGGGAATTTCGGATTTAGAAGTACTTTCAAGCACTAAGCTTGTTGAAAACAATGTATGCCACTCATTTTTCTTTTTTTTTTAATATAGAATATTTTTAATAAAAATTAATGAAGAAAGGAAATGTTTTAGCTTAAATTGTTTGCATATACCTAATTTTGCTTCTGAAATGTTTTCAAAAACTACCCTTGGCTAAATTAATATATTTAAGTATTCTAACCATTCAATTTTTATTATTTAATGTTTATTCTTAACTGTTAGTTAATTTTTATTCTTTAAAATTTATGTAATTTACCCCTTTTCGAATAACTCATTCACATCTAAAATATGTAGCATAATGCAATTTTTTAACCTAATGTTTAGGAAAATATTCTCAAATATTCTCTTTTATGAGAAAATTCACCATAAGATTAATTTCTTTTGCATCACACATCATAGTTTTATTAGTCATAAATGTTCTCTCTTGGGATATCATGAGACATTTGTAGATACTGTGTAATTAGCGAGAAAAAAAGAGAAGAGGGAGGAGATTTGTGCTCAAAAGTCGAATTTAAGAGAACAAAGAATATTGAGATGTTTCCTCTGAACTCAGTTTAGCTAATCCAAATTTAAATAAACCAATATATGAGGCCCTTAGAAGCAAAGGGGCGTAAGTGACAAAATAGAAAATTTGGAGATAACCAGTGCAAATGATAGCGAAAGCACTATGCTATATTGTGGCAAGAGATGTTCGGGATACCTCTAACAGGTGCTGCCCCCAACATGATTTAGAAAAAGATAGCAATAAAGGTCTAATTCGATCCAAACTTTGAATGTGTTTTTCTCAGAATCGTTTTTTTTTTTTGGTTACTTACATCCCTATGCTTCTCACTGCCTTATTATATGCGACGGATGTCATTAAAACTGATACACTGCACTCGCACCGTTCTAAAACTAGACATAAAATACACTCAAAATGTGGCCTCCCAGTAACTTTACTTTTCTCTGACTTACTTGGATACTATTTTCTTGAAAAAAATATTGATGCATCTTCACTGCCTAATAAATTCATCACTATCTCTGAAAAATAGCACTGAGAGTGATTGCCGCAAATTTCACGCTGATTGATTGTGCTGTTTATGCTATGATGATTAATTCTCGATATCTTCTGCTTTCTTGCTCAACAACACTCAAAGATACTTTTTCTCATCTACTGCTACATCCATCATCCTGCTCATCACTAAGCTCTCTTTTCAGTTGTCCCCCTTATGCCCGCGGATTCATAACCACCACGAGACCTCCCCGGAAGTTGGCGTGACGCGTTTCCGGGTCGCTGGACTCGACCTCTTGGCCATTAGCCGCCATTACGATCTCTCAAGCCTTTGGTCCCCAACCCGAATGGGCTTGCAGGTCGTTTTTCATCACTTCTTCACAGTCCTCCTCTTTCAGAGACGAAACAGTCTCTTTAGTTTCAATAAATATAAGACCAAAACAGGAAGGCGACATATTTGGTGACACGAGTTTGATTTTTAGTTAACTCCTTTACATTTTAGTAAACCGATTAATTTACTAGATTAACCTATATAAGTATCTCGCGACTAAACTGCAAGGAACAAATAAATATTAAACAGTGAAATAAATTAAAACTGGGGAAAAGAAGAATGAAATGAAATAAGACTAACCAATTTCTAATTCATCAGAAACTTTGAAGACTTGAAAAAAATCCTCAAAGAATCCCGAACTTTCAAGAATCCAAAACTTTGAGGAATTAAAAGGACAAAATCGTGATTGATTTTGTCTTTCACTTAAGCTTAAAATGCTACGCTCCGTATAACGCAATCTTTTGGGCGAATACGAAGTCTTTCGTTTAAATAATTTACGTAATATTTCAAATAATTTTTTTCTGCATATTTTTACTTTATTATGCAACCGCTGAGGGGAACTCATACTTTCACATTTGTAATACGCTAAAAAAATAAATGAACATACCAAAAAGATGTGAAAGAGTGAATAATTTATAAATGACAATAATTTAATTAATGTTCGTGATTTTTGAATTACTATCAAAAAGTGCAAACTATCTGCTTAAGATGAAACTTTTCAAACAAACAGTTACAGAAAAAATAAATTAAAAGCATAATAAATTTTTGTATACAACTGAATCCACATATTTTGTAGTATCGTATAGCTTCTAGAAGTTGTTTCATTGTTTTATGAGCTATCCAGTAGCTGCGTTTCATTAAGAAATGTACCCCTTTCCCATTTTTTTGTAACTGCTACATTTGTAGTGATAAACAAATAAATAAATTGTTAGGCAACTGATGGAAAGAAAATTTTCATTTATTGCTTTCCTTTTCAACTGCGAAAGAGACTTTCTGAAAACTGTCTGAAGCACAATATATTCTCCATGATAAATATTCATCTAAAGAACAAAGCAGAACTTAGTAAATATTTTTATTCAAAGTAAAAAGGAAACAAGAAGTTCTGTCTAGAACTATACGAGCCTACTTTCCCGTATATACCAAATTCAAACGTATAATCTAGCTATCTCTTTCTCTCTCGTTCTCCTTTAGCTTTAGTTCTTAATTTTTTCAAATATACCTTTTTAAACGGATAATACATATTCATTCACTCATTCATTCTTTTTTTTATTCAGCCATTCATTTATTCATTCATTCGTTTACTCATTCATTCGTTTACTCATTCATTTGTTTATTCATTCATTTACTCATTCATGTATTCATTAATTCATTCTTTCACTCTTTCATTTATTTATTCATTGAGAAATATCCTTAAAAATCCCGATAAAAAATTTTCATAGGAAAATAGGCTCGTTAGTTCTGGATGAACTTTCTATTTTTACATGTTCTACGTTATAAGAGCTTTCCGATAAAGTTTGTTCCAAGCAAATCGGTCTGTTAGATCAGGATTTATATAGGATTGAAATTTCCCCGTAAGCGCTATGTCAATTTTTTGAACTGTTCAAAAATGAACAAAAACTGTTCAAATTGATATTTCACGCCAAGAGCTTCTTCCAGTAAGCTTGTTCATTGGAGCATGGATCTTGTACTAAGAGTTTACATAATTTGCTTCATTTTCGCCCATAGGCGCTAATGTTAAATTTTTTTGAACTGTTCAAAATTGAACGAAATTTTTTTTGAATCAAAAAGTAAAATATGGAAATGAGATGTCCTCGCCGAGATCTTTCGAATGCAAAAAGAATTTTTCGAATCGGACTATTCGTTCAAAAGTTATTAGGGGGGGACAGACCGACAGACCGACAGGCCGACAGACACACATTTTCCCCCATTTCAAAACCCTACTTTCATTTTTTTATATTTTTCAATCTTTATTTAATTACTTCACTTTTTTTTGACTTTTCTTTATTTTTAACGACCTTTTTACGATACTTTAAAGGCCTTCTTTCATGCTTTATTTATTTAGTTTTTTACTTTTACTGGAAAGTAGGCTAAAAAGGAAGTCCAAGATTAAAAAAATGTAATACATTGACTTCTTGAACGTGAATGACACTGGATTGTTTGTCAAAATTCTCGAGGCTGGTGAATTATTTATATCTGAAGCACGACCCATGAGTTGGGGGGGGGGGGCACCACCACATAATATAATGAATTCATCTCTCCAGATCATACTACGGGCCCCTTCGATTTTTATCAAGCTTCAAAATAGATGTACAAAAAACAAGATTAAGTCTTTTTTTTTCCATCTCGGGCCCCTTCTCGGATCCTTGTCCTCATCCCCGTTAGCACCCCCTGTGATGTGCAGTTTCATCAATATTTCGTGAAATTAATAGTAATTGAACTCCCGATAATAAGCACTCATTTTGCAGTTAAGTATAAAACATTTAGTATATCCAAAATATGACTGAAATTTCTTCAAGTTTTTAGAGTAATAAAGAATTCGCAGCTCTAAAATATAGCTCAATATAGCTTGAAATTTTTAAAATTTGAGGGTAAACGCTGCCTTTGTTCAACTATTCCTTATCACTGACGTTTCGATTTGCTTAAAAATACGTGTCACAGATTTTCTGAACTACTAAAATATTTTACAATAATTCGTTGCGAAGTGCGGCAAAAATTAGACATTGATCGACGAATGACCATTATCCATAATAACTCCCAGCTAACAAAATCTCCGACGTAGTAAATTATTGCTCTTAGTTAAATGTTCTTAATTAAATAGTTCTTGTTGAAGACTGGAATTATATTACCTCGGCGTTCAGGCAAAATCACCAAGCTCACAAAAAATGTTTAACAGACTTTTGCAGTCAAGTTAGAATTTACAATTACTTAGTGCGGGATATAAACAATAATGCAAAACATAATTTAAAAGTTACATCAAAGAACCTGTTGGAGGAACTAGGAGCTTGAAAAATTATTTTTACCAACGCTCATAGAGATTCAAAAATTTAAATTGACAACACATCTAAACATTGGAGTTCTGAACTTAGTGAGATCTCCCTGAACACGAAAAATTGCTCACTACTTTCCTTCTTTTCAGAAGCCTTGTGATCTAAAATGGCGGATACCGAGGTACTGCTAATGAAATACCACCCTTAATGTATCCGGCTCGATGTCTTTGGTCTTTCCCCTTTCCCCCTCCCACATGAATCTCCGGATGACCATAGATCGCTGACCGACCGCACATGAAAGGACGCTGTCGTCGTGTCCACTGGATGACAGATGCGTAAGGATATATGGAGGGAAAGGATTTCTGCTTTAGAGAGAGAATGGCTCCTGGTGTACAGACAAAGCAGAAGATGCATTGATCTTCAACAATTTAAAAACAAGTTTCTTGCTATACTGTGTTATTGCTTCAATTTATGCCGGAATTGACCAGTTGAAACGTAAAATACAACGTATTTTTTTGCGAAAGATCCTTTTGAAAAATGCGTACGTAGTATGCGTAGTTTTTTCGTCTGCAGCACAAACGTTTACAACATATTCAATTCAGAAATTGGTTGAAAGCATTTTGGATTTTTCTGTTTCTGCAATTTCAGCAGCAACACATTCGTAGTTAAAAAAGTGTTTGAAATGATGCGCACTCTCACGCACACATACGCAGAACAGGCCATAGTAAGTTGTTTATATCAACTGAATTCGGTCCTGAGCACTTGTACAATTCATAAGAGAAAAAAAAGGAAAGAGAGATAGAAGAAACAGTATGATTCCACTTTCTACAGAATTTCCAATGGGATGGTTCATAAATGACGTCACATTTGTATTTCTTTTCAATATATTTGACCCCTTTTGTCCCAAAATGTCACACTTCAACACCCCCCCCCCCCTTATACGCCACGATATATTACGTAAGCATATGTATTTGCAGTTCAGAAGCAAAGCACTACGTTATAGATCACATTTCCAATTTTATTTTTGAACTTTTAATGATATTTGCCTAACAATGATAATAACAATAATATATACGTAATTTTTATAAAATAAAATTAAGGTTTACAACAAAAACATAATTATTGTTTAATAGTAAAAAATATTAATTGTTCGAATTCAGTAAAAATTACCCGCGCTACTTTGTCTTAAAAGTGTGAATGCCCAAGAAGATTTCCTTTAAAATTTAAAGTTTTAACAACAAATTAATTTAAACATCATCAGCATTGATGCTTTCAACACAAAATGAAATCACAGAGTACGAAACAAAAAAATAAATTGTAAAAATAAATGATGTACAAATATTTAATGTTGTGATTTTAAATATTTTTATTTTAAAGGACATGTCATGATGTCACCTTTCTCGCTATCCACTGCCCTCCCCTTTTCACAAACTGTTTTGATTTCGTCAGTCCCCTCCTTTTTCCCCCCTTAAAGCTCCTTTTTCCCCCTGTGACTGATCTCTAATAAAGAAACTAAGTCTAGTCACGGTTCAGAAAAAGAAGTCGAGGTAAATCGTTGCATGAATGCATTGAATTTTTAAAAATTTAAAACTGCAAACTTCGGCATTGGCCGAAGAAATATAATTTTCATAATTGTGGTGATAGTTTGAAACTACAATATATATTGATATTATAATATATACGACAGAAAGGAAAATGGGAATAATTTAAGATAAACTCAACACTAACGGTGAACCTAGAAAAAAAAAAAAAACCTATGCAACGTGGATTTAAAAATATTTTTTATTCATTTAACTTATTTTATTAAATTAAATTAATTATTTTATTATTTTTATTATTCCGAAAACAGTAGATGAAAGTTAAGTTAAATGGATTAATGTAAGTACTTTGCGACTGATGCAAGTAACAAATAAATATTGAACAGTAGAATAAATCAAAAAGTAAATTGAAAATGAAAAAATGAATGCAACACTCGATATTGGGAACTCTTTGGGACCTCGAAAAATATTAGTAAAACAGAGAGTTCGTAAAATCGAAAGGCTTCTTAAAATGAATTAATTTTCAGGTCTAATAAACTGTTCACAAAATCGTGATGTTCGTAAATTAGGGGTTCGTTAAATTGAGCATCAATTGTACAGAATCACTCCACCCAAGCTTCCATGAAACAGTTTCCCATGATTGACGTAACGATTCCGAATGGTGGCGTGAAAGAAAGCGAGCGACAGTTGCATAAACAGAACGGAATCCGATTTCGTAGTTCATTCATAGGCGACAAAGTCAACGAAAATGAAAAGAACCCTCCAAGAAAACTCATATCATGACTTTCTGACGCCCGACCAATAAAAAGGGACATGACAAGCGTTCCATCAAGACGAAAATGCGGGATTTATGTATCACCCTCCAGCATCCCTCGCTCTCCCTCTCTTCCAGATGATCTGAAGTGAAAGAGGGGGGGAGGGAAATAAGGAAACATCAGCGTCGGGAGAGATAAGATTGAGAAAAAATGATTGCCGGCGAAAGAAAAGGGGTAATGTACACTCCATATCCTAATGTCAAGACATAACAGGGCAATCAATATCGTCCACAAAAGCGCCCGATGTCTTGTGATTGCAGACTTTCTAGCGTTACGACGTGAGAGCTTCTTCGGGAGGGAGGGAAGGGTGAAGAGCCTTTATAAAAACAAGCAATTCATCTGTGAAAAAGGGCCTCTCTCTGAGTGGGGCTTAAGAAGGATAAAAAGAGCACAAGCAGATATTTCTGACGTGAATGCTCCAGTCTATTCTTTGCTATATGGCCCTCGTTTACAATTTCAGGATGGACCCCCCTCCTTCGCGAGGATGACTTTTCTCTGAAGAATTGGCTTTGGTGTCATAGCGAAGAAAAAAAAATAGAGAAATAGATTTTTGAAAGGGTACTCAGGAATTCTTTTAAGCTGAAATAAAAGTTAAATAGTTTTCAAAGAATTTGTTTGTAGTTGTATATGTATAGAAATGTTTGTACTCTGTAGAAAATATTAACAATTACTTAGTGATACATCTATTCAACTTAATCGTTAAAGTGTACGGTGCTACATTTGCTCCTGTTTAGATTTCCTAGAAGTATTAAATCGAGGTGGGAAGAAAAGTGTTGTGATTCCATGCCACGCTCAAAATAAGGAATTACAGGAACTTTTTTCAGTACGTAAATTGATATGGAAAATAGTCGAACATTACTCTGCGAAAAATTCTTAAATATTTTCATTTAAAGATTGAGAAACGAATGAACAGAATTTTAACCGAAACTGTCAAAGCTCCTAGAGTTGAAAAGTAGTTCTTAGTTTTAGGAATTTAATAGTTTATTATAAAAGTTTACTTTTTAAAAACAGTTGTAGTGGCCATGAAATTTATCAAAAATGTTTGGTGCAAAATTCTGTAAGCAGTCTAATAATTGGGAAAAAATGAAAATTTTGTTCTGATTATTTGTTTAAAGCATTTTAGTGTTCTTCTTTTTAAGAAAATAAGTGTGCGGAAAATTTTGATGCAAAAAAAACCCCCCATTTAGTGGTTTCATTCTTTTTGAAATATAAACAAATAAAGAACTTAAATCAATAAAATCTGTAGAAGTCGCTTACTTTTTAAAGTTATTTCTTATTAGTAAATTTTTTTTTTTATTAAAGTTGCTAATAAAAAGTGATTTTTAAGTTTTAAAATTAAAATAATTGAAAGAAAAAGGTATTTAAACTAGAAAAAGTGCATATCACTAATCTACTGTATCCTTGAGAAAAACTTACTAAATCAATCATTGTTAGTATGTTTTTGAAATAGCGAATTCAGAATTCTCAACTCCCCTTTTGACGGTTTACCAAAGTCATTCATTATCGTTCCAGAAAAGTACTGGTTATTAGAATGCAAAAGTTCTTTTCACAAAAGATACATACATTTAATATTCAGCATAAAGAGCTGTTAAAAATTACCACTCCTAACGGCACAAAAGGCCCTTTATTCCATGCTTATCTGGGACAATCTCGTTTTACTTTCTCTTCTTTTGACTACACCAAAAGGATTCGGCGAATCAATTTCCAGTCTAATTGTGCCAAAATTGGAAATTTTCACAAAAGCTGAGGAATATTGTAAATTGTTATCAACTGCAATGATTCCGTTTGGCGACATTGGCGACATAATAAAATAAAGAAAATGTTTCTTTATTTGCTCCCTTAAAACACATTACGCCGCAAATAATAGGGTTTGATGTTATTCTTAACCACAGGTGTTCTTTTCCAATGGAAAATATTTATTCATTATTCTCTTTCAAAACTCTTGTTGTTAACTTCTTTCACAAGCTCACAAATGGCAAAAACGTTGATTCAAATCAGTGTAATAAAAATGACAATCATCGTTCCGCCATTTTCTTTGCTTTTTTATGTTTGCGCTGATTCTTTTCATTGCAGCCCTATAGACACAGATTCTTCAATTGGTGTTGCCAACCGCAACATACAAATGAATGAATTATTAAACATCGCGTGATCTGAACACCTCGGAAGCAGCTTTTGTGCTTAGCACGCAGTTAGTTTTCTAACTGTACTTAAATGGACCGATAGCCACTCCTTTAGATTTCAGTGTAGAAAATTTTGTTTATTATAACATCAACTGAATGGCGTGTTTTAAGACATCAATCGAAAGTGGTCAGTTTGTGATGCACTGTGCAAATGATAAATCTGAATTCTCTGTTGCGTGTTAGAAATTTGAAAAAGCTGATTTACCGCATAAGCATTGGATCGAAGAACACTACACAAATATTTGATATTTATAATTTTTATGATTTTGTTAGCGTGTGAACTTTCGCTCATTCCCTCTCTCTCTCCTTCTTTATTTTCTAGAATGAAGGGAATTCTTCATTGCTATGAGCATGTTTAAACTGAAAGCATGTAAAGAAAAATGAAAAGAGGAAAATTCCGTTTTTATGCATATAGTTTAAAAATAATTGCATCAACCATCTATTTAATTAAAAATATGTTGAGTAAGTCCCATTTGGCAAAAAAATCTAAATTGAGTAAGAAGAAAAAAAATATTGGTCATGTTCGGTGTAACACAAAAGATGTATAATTCTGTTTTCATTCATCTAAATTACTATATTCAGCAAATTTCCATTCCCATCCCACTTAATTCTCTGTATTTTAATAAATTTAGTAATGTGGGTTTTTAAAATCTATGCACAGTTGTAAGTCAGGCCTTCGTTTAGAAAAACTTTCAATCTTAATTTCACCAAAAATTAAAGACATACCGTAACTATAACTTCCAGTCGCATAAATATTGCTTCGGCTTTACAAAATACAGGACAATCGCTTTTTTTAAACTTTCAGAATAACACACATCATTCAGATTATTTAGAACCACTTTAAAGTCTTTTTTGCTTGAGTATACAACTTTTTCTTTCAAAATAAAAATTTCTTCAGAAAAAACACATAAAATAACATATAAATAACAAAAAAATAACGTATTTTATTTAGCCGATGCAAAAATAAGCTTTCGTTTCGTAAATTAAAACAATGCAGTATTTGTAGCTGGGAAACTTCACAGCAGCATTTTGCTTCCATAAATGAAATTTATTAGTTTTAAAAGATTTTTTTATCCTTTTAGAAAAAGAATTCTCTGCGTTTTTCCCTAGACAGATTTAATTGCGCTATTGTTTTCCATACAAAGATTCTTTTTTGCTCTTCTCGGTGTCATTTTCTGCTTTCAGACTTTTTTTTTCTTTCTGGGAATTGATGTTAAGTTTTCGTTTTCCGTCTTAATTTTGTGTGTTTCGAAATGGAAATGCTGAAGACAGGTGAAAACACCTTGAAGAAAATGGGCAATGATACAACCATTAAGTTTTCGAAAAAAATTACATCCCTTAAAAGAAACTTGTTTTCTAATTATTTCAGTCTCATTCAAGAGATGCATTAGAATGGACAAATCGTAATTACAATTAATGTTGATTGAAGTTTCAACCTTTTTTTTAAAATTTTATTCATGTGTAGATCATTTATTTTAGTTAATTAATCTCACTTAGTGCTTCTATTATATTATTTCCCTGAAATGTTAAAGGGAAACATTTCAAAGCAGGAGGGAAAAACGAGATTTTACTTCTAACAATACGAAAAATAGTTAGTAAAATTTTCTTTTCAAAAGATTTTGATTAAAATTAAATGCAATATTTCAAATTCTTAACGCCTCATGTTAACCTTTATTTTGAGTAAAGAAATGAAATGTTTACTTTTTATTTCTTTATTGCTACACAAAGCTTAACATTTTACTTCGTATTGATGCTGTTAGTTCCATATTTACGGGAAAAACAAAGAAAACATTATTGAAAAAAGAATTTCCTCTCCTCTATTGCAGTATTAGCTTAGTTTTATATGACATCAAAATCGTTTATAAAGACACCCCTTCTAACGACTCATCGATTAAATGTCATTAGACCTCTTGTCTTAGCAGATCCCCATTGAGATTAAGAGTGAATTCATATCAAGGACTCGGAAGACATTTTGCCTATATCGTAATAGGGTGTTGCTATGGTTATCAAACTAACATCGAGGAAGTAAGCGTAATCAATAAATCACGAGCGCATGCTCAAAGTCGATTTTAATGATGAAACGAAAAAAAGCCTATCAGTAAATATGAGGGCGTGTTTATTATGTTATGTACAACCAATGACGCGCGATGAAATTATTCGTCGCCGTCGCACATCGCTGTTACGCTTAGTGTGACTGCACGCGGTAAAAAATCTTAGTTTTAACGTTATAGTTCGAATGACAACATCACTTTTCACAGCATTTTTTCTACAATTGCATTTATGATTTATTGCTTTCAGATAAAATTTCAAGAACTTCTGAAAGTCGTAACTGCTGTGGAATTGTCGCAATCGTCCTACCAGTTACCCTCAGCAGGTTTAATTGAAATGGTTAGATTCAGCCCTTATTTGTTGAGATCGAGGTTCTAAGTATAACCTATTGCCCGTTTCCAAGATCTCAATAACTTTAAACCGGGAAATTTAACGGCTCAGCAAGATATGTGTGCATATGAAATTGTGCACGACATTTGGTAAACTAGGGAAAAAACAAACTCTGAGATTCAACATGTCAGCCAAGATCATCGCGACACTTGACAGAAGCTTTGAACACTGCAAAATAGCATCAAAATTTTAAGAAAAAGAGTGAATAACATCTTGCGAAAAACATTCTTATATTAAAAGTTATTTGAATTAAATATATTGATGACTTAAAAAGCATTAAATAAATAAATACAAGAAAAAATTATAATAATAATAAAACCACTTACTCTTCTTGTTGTCATAAGCCCATAAAGTTTAAGCGAAGCAATTTGCTTGTATAAACGTTCTTACGTCATGCAGTACTATATTTCTATTCAATTTTATTATATTAAACCCAGTAAAACAAACCTCCTTAAATACGTCACCTCGGTTTTAACGTCAACGTCAGACTCTTCGATGCAGTTATAACCAAAGTTGGTTGTACATCTACATTATCTATACCTGAGAGTCGTAGTATCTTAAGTCCAATTTTTCGAGCTTTTGCGAATTTACACCTTATGGACACACGGACTACCAACGACAAAGTCACTAGCTATTTGACTGTTCTAAACTATTAAAGCTCCCATCGGACATATTTATTCTGAGCTTCGCACGGAAAAGTCTAGTCTTATAATACTAAAAATGTTTATGTATTAACTTTGTCACAAAAACTCGAAATATAAACTCAATATACTATGGCTTTCAGATACAGATATATTTCAGTGACATTAATATAAACCAAGCTTATTATGAAACATAACAGACTGCGAGACATCAGCGGACTACTTGTTGAAAACTACTGGTCAATAACATTTTTATTCTTCGCAAAGAGTGCCTGTAGGTCTTTTAAAGTAATTAACAGTTTATAAGTCCCGCAGTGAACCAGTTGGTAGAAGCTCGGTTCCCGCAGAGCACCGAAAGTGAAGCAACATTGACTGAGCTCAGTGGTTTGGGAAGGTGACGACCTCTCGCGGTTGGTTGCTTTGGGACAGTGTGCGCTAAAGGGAGCTGGTGCACGATAAATCCGTGGTGGCTCCAATGTCCTCCAAGTGAAACGATACCTCTGGGGGTGCCAACCCCAGGGGACGGTATCTCATCTGGGAGCTGGTTCAAAAATTAAGAGACCTCTCAAAGGGGGGAAGTCGGATTCCTGCCTATAAGGGCCCCGTCAGACTAGGGGCACGCACCCATTCTTCCTCGCTTCGCATGTGGACACGACACCAACCAACCTTATAACAATTTATAAATAATTCTAATGTGCATCAAGGAAAATATTTGACGATCTTCAGCAAATTGAGGGAAAATAATTCAATATTTATAAATGATGCTTTATCGAGAATTCAACTCTGTATTAAAATGAATATAAAGTCGTATAAAATTAAATCGCAGGATAAAATACTTATTTCAATTTTTATTAATTTTCTCTTTCATATAATATACTGTGAAATCAACGTTTACAGCTTTTATTTATTTAATAACGAACAAGTTAAAAGCTCAATAAAAGTCGGATCTTTCTCATAATTAATTCATGATGCATACAGATTTCGAAAGTGAGAAAAACGGACAGATAGCATTTCAGTCTTCCAGAAAGCTGATCACGCTTTCTCAGTTAATGCCATTTAGGAGTGGTTGGTGCATTACTGCGAGCAATAGACTGTCGTGAGATGGCAGCAATAAAGGATAAACAGAGACTCTTCAACTATTCATCTCCCACGAGAGGTTAGTCTTCGTCTTCAATGTTTAATGCAAGGATTATCTGTAGGGAATGCTTCTGCATTTGTAGGGAATTTTTCTGGTGTGTCCAACATGAATGTCATCACATATTTACGAGAACAGTGCTGATCTTATTTGACAAAATTCTGATTAGCGAGTGAAAAAACAAAATTAATATTTTGGATTCAAAAAACTGTTTCAAGAACGTAGGCCAAAAATTCATGTTTCTATTTATTACTTATTTATTTTGCTAGTTAATTTTTTGTTAGTCATTGTTTTATTTATTTTTATGAATTTATTTTTATTTATTATAATTTAAATAGCCGTATTAGTCATTTAATTTTCATTGTAACTTATATGCAATCAAATGATGGCGCAAGATTGTTTCTCGCCGGCTGGAGATCATTAAATTAAATACTTAACGCAAAATGAATTAAATACATAACTGAATAAATAAACAAGTCAAATAAAAATAAACTAGGATAAAATAGAAGCAGCATAAATAAAATAATGTAATAAATATTTTTTAAATTTATTTATTGAACCAATATACGCAGCCCAATAGAAAAAAAATATTTTATTATTTTTTATGCGTCTTCTTTTTTATTTATTTTATTTTTCTTTTATTTTTTTATTTATTCAGTTATGTCTTTACTTCATTTTGCGGTAAGTATTAGATTTAATGATCGCTATCCGGTGAGAATCAGACGAACGCCATCATTTGATTACATATAAGTTACAATGTAACATTAAAATGATCAACAGCAGTGTAAACTATAATGACTTCTACAACGCTCATTATAGAGCCATAGATGATATTCATATCAAGAAGAGAAACTAATACCAATGAAGTAACATTATAAGGACATCGTTCACTCAAAAATTGATTTTCAGTTTCCCCCCCCCCCCTCTCTTAAAATGCAATCAATTCTCATGTTCGTTCTTCTAAATTTAGGATGTTGATGTCCTTCTTTGTGGGGGGGGGGGGGGAATAGTGACTAAATTTCATAATTATCTTCTCAGTTTGTTTAATTTGAGGATGTATTCCACAGTATGCTGTTTCCGGTTTATTTTCAGTAAAGGTTTTAGAGTGTTATTGAGATCTTTTAAAGAAAGATTTGTACCATTCGCTGATGAAAAAGACATGTGTGGACATAACTACCTAAACTTGAGGTTCCCTAACATTATTTTTTCATGATTTCAAACTCCTTTTCACACTTTATTTATTATGTTTAATTAGGACATGGAAAAGTGGATAATGTAGCAAAAAGAAGCTTCATCATTATTTTATTTATTTATTAATAAAATTATCACAAATGAGCAGCTGTTACAAAAATGTAACAATATGATTGCAAAATGTAGTTAGTTTAAATAATGCTATTTAGTATAAACAAACTTAAATTTAAATTCGAATGTTTTAAAAATTAGCGAACGAATCTTGAAGTTTGTTCGAAGGTTCGCGAACATCACATAAAATTCTTTGATATAAATTTCCTCTCCTTTTGTCTTCGCTTTCATATTTCGAAAGATTTCGGCTTAACTTACTTTTAGCAAAAGAATCTTCCTTAAAAAATAACTTCCCCATGAGTAAAACATTTTTCACCAAGATCGATCAGACGCTCATTCCTTCGGAAGCACCACCCGACGTGATCTATTTTCTGAAAAAAAATTGTAAAATCGCCACTTTGAGGTGATATTGTCTCGCCACCATCCGCTTTAAAAAATGTAAAAATAAAAATTCTTCATTCACTCAATCAAATTCCCAATCCAGTAGATCGTCGCCCGTTGCTATGGAAACATTTCTCCACCACCACGCTTTAGACTCATTGAATACAACTCACCACGAGCTTTTTTTTTTAAACTTTAAATCCTATAAAAATATCAGAGCTACATGAAATAAATTTCGCTCTGACCGCTGCTGCGTTTTAAATCAAAATTCTGAACCTCTAGTTTTGAGAGGGAAAAAAAAGGAAAGAAAGGAATGCCGACCCTCCCCTGTTTTCAAATATATCCATCTGGCTATAAATAAAAAATGGCTGTCCGAGATTTGGAGAGTTTAAAATTTCAAAAACCTCCCGTGAATAGAGGGGGCTCGTTCGAATTTATCTTTTATATTTATTTATACGTATAGATATATGTCCCTTGGCACGTTTCTTTGCGAAAGGCGCCATTGCATGAATAGCGTAAAAAGAAAAAAAAAGCTCACTTCACTTCGTTTCGTTTTATATTTTGCGTGGCCCATGCCCGAAGCGTTGAGTGATTGCGGCCGAGAATTTCGCGGGAAAATAAATAAGTAAAAGGGAAAATAGAAAACTCTTCGGCCCAAAAGCTCGGGCACGGAGTAACAGACCGAATGAAATATTGAGGGTTTTTCGGAATTTTCGTTTTCCTGCGTTGAATGCCCAAATTTCCCCCCGTCTCTCCCAATAAATATTCTGCGGTGGCCTTACCAAGCATTTGTCACCGCACACACTGACTTCCGAAGAGTACCGATGAAATTTTAAACTTAAAAACTGCCTTCCTATTGACCTTTTATGTTTCGAATGCTCTTCCATTTGGCTTCTCTTTGATGTCCTTTCTTACTTTTATGACTTTCGCAACATTTTGTTAGAATGCTCTACAAAAAGATGTATTAAAATAGACACTTTCCATCTTATAACTATTTTCTCCTTTTTTATTTTCTAACAATTGCAATGTTTGGTAGATGTTGTCTACAACTTACAGTCGAATTTCAATTTTGGGATTATGTGTAATTTTTACTTTTTTCTATTCGGATTAAAGCTGTGTATAAAGAACGTGCAGTGATTTATTTTTCTAGTTACACAAGAATAACCATGTATAATGCTCAAATTCATTCATTCTTCCTGGACTGCGAAGTGTTCTTATTCATAAAAACATGTACCTTACATTTCAAGTTTTCATCTTCTTTTTTTTTTTTTTTGTCCGAAAAACCGTACTCTTTGCAAAATGTGTCAATGGAGGCAATTCACTGCTAGAGGGACTCATGAGCGATAATCGTTGTCACGTGATATCCGCTCTTTGTTTACTAAGATTTTCAATTGAGTTCTATGTGGAGTTCAATAGGCAAAATTAGGTATCTTAAAATTAATTAGACTATTTTCACAGCTTCTTCTGATTATAGCCCAGGATTTACATTTAATTTAATCATTATAAAGGAAATTTATTAATTATTACAACAGTTATAGTGTTGTATTTAGTGTTAATTTTTTTTAAAGGCCTAGTTTTTAGTTAGATTTGTCGAACTCGATGTAAAGCGATGCGACGGATTCCTTACATTGTTTACATTGCTTTCAGCGGTGCCACGTGACCAATAAACGTTGCTTGAATTGCCTCCATTGAAATAGATAATCTTTTAAATTATCTGTAAAAAACGACATTTTTAATTGAAAAAGGTGATATTTTCTATGGGAGGGAGTGTGAACTATGTATAACCTTAAAAATATTGGCCTTGCAGGTTTCTGAGATATCCCAGCATAGCATGTAAAAAACATTTTGCTTTAGATACAAAAACAAAAAAAATTTGAAAAGTATTTAAAATTTATTTTTGGTTTCTGTATCTAAACTGAAACGTTTTTTACATTTTGTGCTGGGATCTCTCAGAAACATAGAAGTCCAATAATTTTAGGGTTATATATTTAATGATCCCTCCCACTGATGAAGAGGTAGGTTTTGTCATTTGTTTTTTGCCTTGTTAATCGTCATTTATTCTATTGTTAATCGTTATTTAAAATCGTTATTTCTATTGTAAATTGTCTATTGTTAATATGCTCACTTGTTAATATTTATTTTTTAATTCCTTATATCATTTGCCATTTAATTCCTTATATCTTTTAAAAAAGTGTGGTGCCTTGGGCGCCAGTTACAAATTGTTTTACCTTCCATACTTTCTTTTAGGTCTACATATACATACATATATATATTGGAAAGTTCAAAATTTTTTGGCTATAGGATAGCCCTTCGGGCAGCTGGCGATAGCAGTATAGTGGCCCAGTTTCAGTATTTAAAGAGGTATTGTAGGGCACATGAATATGTCACTTCAGCCATCTGCGTGTTGTCCCATCACACTTTTCTATCATATAGTATTGAAGAAGTAGCGTTTATCAAAGAACCAGCTTCCTTTTGAAAAGTAAATTTCATCGCTTACAAGGATTAGGATTTTTTCTTAAAAATGTATTAAAAGATCGCGTTTTTCATTTTGACAAATAGTATTATGGTGAATTGTTTGTACTTTTTATTGTACCTGTTTGTTTATTGTAACGTTTTCAAAATACTTTTCTACACTCATCAAAAGCAAAAATTACGATACGAGTCAAATTGGACTACTTCTGATGGGGTTCCCCAGAACGTATTCCATAACGTTTACCGATACCATTTTTATACGATTCACCCAATTTTACCATTTTCATGCGATTCACCCAATACCATTTTTATGCGATTTCAGAACAGCCTTTTAACTTTAACCCGAAAAAATATATTTAATGTTGAAAGGTATGAAGAACATAACGCTTAGTGTTCCAATTAAGAAGAAAACTATTATATTTTAGTACCGTACAATTTTTCTCTTTGATAGATTATTTTTTGAAAATAATTCGAACAAAAATATGAAAAATTACGTTTCAAGAGTGAAACAAGTGTGAAACGATTCTTAAACTTATTTTTATGATATTGCTGTCAAAAAAATGTCATTCCGTTACAAATCTAAAAGTATGCAAATATAATAAAAAAAAATATACTGAAATCAAAATTAAATAACAATAATAATAAGTAAATAAATTTAAACGTTTTATTAGTACTTTATAATCTTTGCATTATTAACAATGAGCTTCAAAAAATAAAGTAATGTTTGGCTGACATAGCTTTACACACTATGCATAAATCATTGTCCCACATCACAAAGTGTCATTTCAATCACAAGTGGAATTGTGTGGAAATTCCAAAATATTATTGTTATTATGAGGTTTTATTTTTATAAATATAGAAAACAAACAATAACGGACAGACAGTTTCAAATTTCAAACATACCCCATTAAGAAATAAGTTTCATCACAGCATAGTGCACTTTATAGAGGCACATAGTGCTAAACAGTGCCCTAACTTTCCATCTGAGACTTAGTTTTCCGAGCGAGCGCCTCGGACATCTGTTCCCACCCAACGTTATCTTTCTACCGGCATCTCTGGAAGTGGTGCCGACACCATCAACTAAACTGCTTAATCCTCCCGCGCTTACTTTGAAAAGCTCGCACCGTTCAATGCCAGATGGGCTAGGATCGAATTTACCACATGACGTCATTTCAAGGGAAATTGCAATGACAATACAATTGAAATTAAATCAGCATGCCCGAGATCATTTCCAAGTTAGTTTTGGCAACGGCAACAAAAGTGATGCCTTTATTAAACTTGCGAAATAAATGCGAAGCTTCATTTAGGTAGGCATTTGCTTACATGTAAGCTCGTTCGCGACATTTCTCCGTGGTATTTTTCTTAGTTCATGCGTATGAATATTCCATTTTCTCATTAGCTTTAAACGATGCTTATGTGAGAACAATTGGTAACTTGAGACGCATTATTACAATTTATAAAAATTTTAATTATATAACGCCGATAATGCACAATTCTCTAACTTTTAAGTTGAAATGCAATAAAGTTAAATTACAGTAGCTTTACTGTAAAATGATTTTTATTTTTTACATTTTTAGGCATCAGTTTCAAGCACAAAGAATATGTATAACTGAGGAAAAATAGAAAAGAAGTCTTAGATGTAATCGAGCTTATCTTCACTTACATCATCACGTTTTTTTTTTTTTTCACAGTAGTACCAAGTACATATAAAGTAAGGAATCAAAAACCAGCTTCATTAAAAGATACATTTACAAACATGACAAAATTGCAGAAAAAATACTTGTGTATGAAATCTGACAATTATAACATGCACGTGTTTTGAAGGAGGGCTGTTACAAATAATCCTTTGAACATTATCAATATTACTTAACCTCTTGCAACTTTCTGTTCCCAGTTGGGTACATTTTAAAATACTGTTTATTAACTACTGTTTGAGCAATTTGAAAGCTAAAACACCCAATTGTTTTTTAAATTAATCAACAGATAGTTTGCTTCGTTTTAAATATGGAAATTGGGGATTTAATATTATTTAAACTAATTATTAATTAAATTTTTTTTTTTGTTACTTTGTTTTGTAATCATTTTTTAAATCAGAGAACCAAAAATTTGCTTCAAAATTGTTTGTGGTTAGTTCTGGGGTCTGAAGAGGAGTCTGAGAAAGTTCTAAGTTTGAGAAGTCAGCCGAATTTTTTGCTTTTACTTCATGCATTGATAAAGGATTTAATGTAACCGCAAAACACCGTGTCTACTGTTATTTTTATTTATTTATTTTAAATTGCTTTTATCCAAATTCAAACCATTTACTTTTCATAAAACATGTGTATTTGTATGTTTATAGATTTCGTATTAATTCATGACAAATAAGCTTGTAGAATAGTGACGTAATATTTTGGGACTATTGTTGTGTAAAAGGGAAAATTTCTTTGTATGTAACTACACTTAAATTTTAAAAAAATCATAAAATCTTGATACTTTACATCAATCATTCCGAGTTATCTTGTGACACTTAACATCATATATGTACTATTTATAATGTGTTACCAGAAACCGGAATTTTATAGTCATTTCTTAAAAAATCTTGAAATTAGTTTACTGTACCAACTATTTATTAGAATGCGAACTAAATAATTACTTTTTTCTCAAACTTTTGCTTCTTATTAAAGTTTACTTTGATAAAGTTCTTTTTTCTACATATTTTTTAACTTTTTTTTTTTTTTTTTTCAAGTATTTCCATTTATACATTTTCGAACACAGCCTTATGTAACATATATTTGGTGAAATTTAGTGCATTGCTTCGTATAATTTTCTATCTTTTGAAGATTGAAAATAAAATTTAGATATTGAGATTAACTACAATTTTCTATTTACTCCTTCTATTCAGTAAATGTGCTAGTTTTGTCCTAAAAACTAACGTAAAAGAAGAATCTAACAAATCACTAATTGAAGTCATCTGTTGCTTGCATGACTTAAATAATATATTTTTGTCAGAAGTACAAATTTTAAAGTAAAAATAATTCATGTAATTAATTCCTGTGAATTTCAAGTTTGAGATAAATGGAGTATCAACGCCATGTTAAACAATGGCTCCGACCAAGACAATAAAAGAAATTAAACAACGATTTTTAAAGCGCAATTAAACATTTACTTCAGAGAGGTCGAAAATTTTTTTCAATGAAATTGAAGACGTTGAGAATCGAAACGACATGTGCTCCGACTCTTGCATTTTATGCACTGAATGAAAATTGTGACTCTTAACAAAGTGTTTAATTTTATTGGGAATCGTTTTCCTTCGGCACCAATCGATTTCTCTCCACTCAAATATAGCAAAACAATATTCGATGTATATTATACAATATTATTTACTACTACTTCGATGATTATACAATATCGTTAGCTAAAGAAAGCAGAAACGACGAATAAATTGCACTTTGAGATTAAATAATTCCTTAGCATTAGCTGTTTTATGTCGTCAATCTGGGTTTTTATTTGCTATGAAACTATTGAACGACAGTCGGCAGGGTGGCGTAGTGGTAAGGCGCAGGTCTCGTACGCCCAAGATTGCAGGTTCGAACCTGGCCCAAGTCGATGGATTTTCAAGATGCAGGAAATCGTCTGCGCCCATGTCGCATGATTGTGCGGTATTTTAAAGATCCCTTGAGTATCCGTTTGGCTTGGATACTCTCGGCTAAATTAAATACCTAGTGCAATTTGCATCAAGTGAGAGCTGAGGTGCCACCATCTAGGGGAAACTGAGCGTCCAAATTCTCAGTGGCAATGGCATCCACCGACAGTGTGCCTTTTACCAGGGTACGCACCAGGTCTGCAAAGGTTAATGACCATACGCAGCCTCATTAGAAAGAGAGAAAAAAAAGCTATTGAAAGACATGTTCCTTAGAATAATTAGGTGTACATATGCATAATGTAAAACATCTTTCTTATTTTCATGACACTTTTTGCCTGCTGCAAAACAATCAATTTTCGGCCTTCAGGAATAAAATAATATTTGCTTGTAGCGGAAATTTGGCTTCAAAATTTTTAGTTACTATGCAAGTTATTTGTCTGATATATTCAACATATTAAACTTTATGAAAGACGTGTTTTGTCATTATTTTTTTAACATAATTTCAACAGAATGTATTGTATTTGTCAGAAAATGAATAACTGTTACTATCTTAATGTGATAATAATCATAACAACTTATCCATGCCGCATGAAAATTCTCATCTGTTCTTTTACCATGCTGCAGAGCGAAACGTCACAATGAGTGAATATAGCGGAAAAGATCATTTAGTGCACAAACGACATGTGCAAATGAAAACGCAAGAAATAAAAAAGAAAAGAATGAATCAACGCTCTGCAAATCAGAAAACAATCCTTAACCGACATACAGGTGTCGATATACCATCCGTACTGTTTTATTAACATACTATTGTCCCAGGGAGTCTATTGGCAGAAAGCGTGACGCTGTCACCATGGCAACACTGCCGACGGTGCCTCATCGACCGACTCGGAAGGGGGTGCAGAGGCCGTGATTGGTCACTTAGTGTCCGTCTGATCGTGTTATCGGATAAGACTTATCACAGTGTCAAGACGGATTTCTTTCCTGGGAAGTGACCCGTGATGGGAATTCGTACTTTCCCCGTTTTCACTTCTATCGACTCATATTCCCCTTTTCGTAATATTTGAAATACCTTTATTTTATTGTTAAAAATAAATTTATATATTTACGTTGAATACATATATTACATACGTTATATATATATCGAAAAAATCAGTAAGTCTATTTTTTTTTAAATCGAAGTTTTCCATTTTTAGCATACGTGCTTGTACATAAGTGAATAGACATATTTGATAGATAGTGTTTCTATATATAGTCCCATATTTTCTAGTGGTTAGAAAAGCTTCCTCCCCGGCATAGGAAAGCTAAGCACTTCTGCTACCACAACACGTGGTAATCCTAAGGTTGAATGCAAAAAGTAGGAGTGACTAAAGTATTTCTATAAATGTCTAGCTAGGAGAATTGAAACTGCGCTTAAAAGCTAAAATCTCGTTACAGGCTTTATTTTTTACTTTATTTATTTATTTATTTATTTATTTATTTGACTTGTCATAAGCAATTCATATTTTATTGCCTTAAAATCATAGGTAGTATTTGCTATACCGGTATTCCAGTACATCGTATACCGGTATTTCATGTTATTTTGAAATTTCGTAATATCGGTATTTGCTAGGTTAAAATACCAATATTTTCGGTATTAGTCATAAATAATAAATATTTTTAAATTAAAGATATTTCAGTTTAATTTGTTAGATTTTTACTGTTATTTTAAAATTAATAATTTGAAGCCAACATTTAGGTTAAAAAACATGAGTTAACAGAGTAGTATCAATAAATAAAAGCATTTGAAGAATAAATACAAAAAGACATTTTTATCACTAGATGGTGTGATGAATCCTCACATTTTCGTGCATTTATGTTTATTTCTGTCACTCCCTTCTTCATGGTACCTTCACTCACTAGGCTATACTACCTGCCGCTTTGTAAAAGTAAATTTCCAGTATTAGGTACAAATGTGTTTTTTCTATGAATAATTTATTCTAACTGTTAATTGAAGCATTGATTTATATATATTTTTTAGACCTTTGTTCAACTATATTGGGTTTCGAGGAAAACTTTTCTTGTTAGTATAACAAATTGTAATTTGTCACCGTATTTGTTCCATCGCTATCTCCGATAGTGGTTTCATATATTGTAATGGTTCATTCTTAAATTTATTTTTTGTTGCTAATGTCACAAAGTATTATAATACTGTTCTAATTATAAATATTTAAGTATAACATTTGACCCTTTATTTTACATTTTTTATGACAAAATGTTAAGATTATGTTAGTTCATGCATTTTTTTGCATGAAATTACGAAATATGTAATGCGACAAATATGTTTCTGTTCCTTTCTTGAAAAATTTCCAATACCGGAACTTCGGTATCACGTTTGAAAAAATGCCGAATATTGATATTGTATTTTGGGTTCGGTATTGAAAACACTAATGCAGAGGCCAGAGGAAATGAACACCTCTATGAATAGTGCCATTCGAATTCAGAAACATTTTGTTTCAAGTCGAGTTTTAAGCGACTTCTATCGCCAATTAAGTTTCCACTTTCCGTAAAAGTGTTTACTCCTTTATGCTACTGCTTAAGTACAACTGCCAACGTTACAGGCGCGCTGCTTGGAATGTTGTTGACGAATCTTCACGAAGCGGGGAAGAGTGTTTTGAATAATTCTTGAGAATTAAAAAAAGGATTCAAATATATCAAATGATGATGTACATGAATACATTTACAGTGCTGCGCATTATATACCCGGGGAAATATTTAACATTTCCCACGTCTGAGACTAATGCATGCTTTATTGTTCACTACATAAAGATAATTTTTTTTCCATTTAAATGCTTTTTAAAGTTCATGAGCGAAAGGTGAGAATTATAATTATATGTAAAATATATATGCGATTTCCAACGGTTTTTGAGTGTTATAACACGCGTTAAGGAGAATATTCTCATTATTATTATGCTTATAATGCTAAAATTTAGTCTTGTGATTTTAGTTTAAAAATTTAAAAGAAAAAGCATTTGTTTAACTTTATGCGTAATCCTGGGAAGTTGAATATCGAACTGCAGAGAAATAAGTATTTTTTATAACATAATTACACTCTTCATTTAAAAAAAGTATTCTTAAGAACGCAATTATACTATTCAGTTTTTGTTGTTTTATTTTATTTCAATTTTACTTTATTTTATTTGCTTGTTCGTTATACATATTTGTGATGAGATCCTCGTTTGTAGAATTATCCACGGAAAATGTACTAAAACTTAAATAAACGAAACTAATTAAGACCACTTCATACTTTTACTGAATAAAATATTTTCTCTTAACAATTAGTGTATTTTTCCACTTTTATGATGTAATACTGCAGTGGTTACATGTCATCCTTCTTCATTCTTCTCCATGTTTCAGCCTCTTAGCTTTTTTTAAATCTACTTAATAAAAGTTTTTAAAACAATGGTGGAGATTTAAGAAAAGGAAAAGAAAAGCATTTAAGAAGAAACTTTTCTCCAAAAAATATATCCGAAAACAAAAATTAATTTCAAAATAAGTAAATAAATGCAATAAATGAAATAAATTAAGTGAATTTAAAAATTCAAAAATCTAAAATAGAATTATGAGCGTGGGAGAAATATGCAACCACAGATTTGTCTCTCTGTCTATGCTTCGCTAATAACTTTTGGAAGAATTGTCAGATTAGAACAATACATTTCTTCCCCGAATAAGTTTGGACATTGTCTCCATGTTTCAGTTTCAGAACCGAACTATTTCTCGTTACATTTGGAATGATTGAAAAAGTGTACCACGGTTCTGTACGAAAGTGTTTTCGATGTATACAGGCTTTTTAAAATTATGTATTAGTGATTTTTCTTTTTTTAACACAGCCGTTTTTATTAGTATTTACGCCTGGGACAGTAATTCCATTCTATTTAGTTAAAAATCTTCTAAAGTTAAAAATTTTACAAAAGTTAAAAAAATTTAAAAAAAATTTTACACCACCAAAAAAATCAAAAATATTAGAAAGATTCTGAATGAGACTTTTGTTTCTTGTTTCAAGAAAGGGAAAATATTCATTGATAAGAATTGAAACACATTTGTCAAACATTGACGAAGTTATGGGATTGATCAATTCATTCGGTCATTTTAAGAAGTTTTACTTCTTAGGTAAAGTAAATAGTTTAACGAATTTTTTAAACATCATTAAAGATAAAATTCATTCAAAATAAATACATAAATAAGTAAATATCTTCTTTTTTGATACTGTTATCCGTCTCCTCATGGTTTTTCTGCTGTAAATTTATTTTTCTCCTTAATTATAAACTCGCAAAATATTGTTTTGGTTTGCAATTTAAAGAGATTCAAGCCAAAAGAAAAATCAGACCATAAGACAAAAAGTAAATGATGACAGCCAAAGAGTCAGGGGAAATGTGACGACAATAAAGCGAGAGGAGAAAAAAGAAGTCACAAATAAAAAATTAATCTTCTTTCCGGAAGACAAAGTAACAAGCGACGCACGACGAAGGCAAGAAGCTGAAAGTGTCCTCCACTTTAGAGGGATTTTCTTTATCCCTCATCGAGAGATTTTTCCCTTGGCTTGTTAAATATGCATCGCCCCCACTTTTTGCATATTTGTACAAGAAAGAGAACTTTGGGGGTGGGGGACACACCTCCTTCGTCTTTATGTGACTCTCGGAGCATGAAATATGTTGCCATGACAACCAGAAATGAAGGAGGAGAAGTGTGTTCTCTTTTTTGTTCCGTACCCCCAGCATCCCCTGGATATTTACATAATCAACGGGACGATACAAGTGTCGGCGAATATGTCTAGCGAAGCTGAAGAGAAATAAATTGTTCGGCGCATCTCCTTTCCTCCCGATGGCGTTCTTTTCTTCTCGGCTGCCCCCTCCCCCCTCAGGGAAATAGGTTCTGATTTTCACTTCCTGCCCCCTCCCCTAACTGTTTCGTTCAACCCAGGATGCTGTTCCTTTAATACAAGAGGAAGTCAAGTGGGATGCGTTGCTTCTTCTCCAGGAAGAATATTTTTCCATAACTATGAAACAAACACTCCAATACCACTATCTGCTTTCATGTGCTTTATTTTACGCCAAAATGAAGATTAAGTAATTTATGTAATAAGTGAAAGTAACAGTTCTAAGAAATAAAAGCGCTTAATGTTAAAATTTTCATATTATACAAAAAATAAGAATTATTTAGATCAACCCCGAAAAAGTAATTAGAAGTAGGCACAAAGTAATTTTGGCGGTATGTTGCACCAATAAATAGGGCCCATTTGCTGGCTGCAAATGATGGCCCATGCTCTGCAAATTGGTCCCCCCCCCCTTCTTTACGCGAGTTTTTTCATATTATTTAAACTAATTAATTAACTTATTTATTTATTTATTACCTCTATTTTTCTTTTTTTTCTTACAGTGTGTCTTTGAAGGTATTTTGGAGAAAATTTAACCTAAGGATGAAAGAATCACAAAGCACAACCTATTATACTTGGAGAGTTAACATGTACAGATACGCAGCTCATCCAGATTTAAACAAGCCTACTTTCCCATGAAACGTTTAGGACTGGATTTTCCAGCTGCATGAATGAGTGAAAGAATGAGGAACTGGATGAATGAATGAGTGAATCAATAGGTATCAACTGATGAAAAAGGCATATTTGAAGTAATAAAGAACTAATGCTAAATGAGAAACCGAGAGAGACCGCTAGATTATAAATTTGATGTTCGTATATACGGGACAGTAGGCTCGTATAGTTGTATACGGAACTTCTTCTTAAATGCTTTAATAAAAAAATGAAAAAATTGAAACGAGTTTAAAAAGTTTTTAAAAATAATATTTGTCTAATTTTGCAATTAATTAAATTACATTGTAATTGATTTAAAAATTGATCTTCAATTAAATATTTAAATGAAATTTAATTATTAATGACTCAAAAATTCTTTGCAACAAGCTATCATTCATTCTAATGCCAATGTTAGAAAACGTTTGGATTATTGATCTTAATAAGTGATGAAATTTCATTGATTTGATTCTTCTGCGAAATGCATTTTATGTGTGACAATGTTTCCCTTAATTTATCTAATGCGCATTAAACATAGCCTTTATTTAAAAGCTAATAATAATGAGGGCGTGTATATAAAATTACTTAAATTCAAAATATTATACATGGGAAAAAAAAAATGTAGATTAAATAATAAGGATTGTCTTGAAAAAAAAAAAAAACTTTCTGGTACATTAAAATCAAATGAGACGGAGTAGATTATTTTGAAACATCGATAAACTCTCTTTTTCACTGATTTAATCTAACAGACGTAATGTTGAAACTTTAAATTTTATTTATATTATTAACGCAATGGCACAGCTTTGTTCTTCAGCTGAATTCCTTCGTAACACAGAAAAGCCCTTTTTCAGGATTCATAACCAGTGATAGAAGACATTTTACGCCCCCCCCTCCCCTTCTACATCATCTAGAAGTTAAAAACACCTGAATTTTAAAGGAAAATTATTCAATGAAAAGTAACAAAAACTACAGGAACTTGTGGGGTGATAACAACGAGAGCGAAGAGTTATTAAATAAATTTTCATTTGCTTATATTCTTAGTTACATATGTTTATACAACTTTATACAACTTCTGTTAGGATGGAATAAATAATTTCTAAAAATTGGAATTAGAATGTACAGAATTATTCGCACTTATTTGCTTTTTCAAGCTAGTAATTCATTTATAAGAAAATTATTTTTTATTATTATTTACTGCATGGGAATACACACACACACAAGACAAGTTCCTCTAAAAGTAATAAATATTTCCTTAACTACTTTATGTATATATATAAATATATGTTAAAGAAGCATAAACAATTTTTTCTAAGAAGCAAAGCAAATGGAATTCGCTCAAAGATTTTCGCACAAAATGTGCTTTGAAGCCCAGTGCTCTCATTCGTGCATCCCGCAAACTCAAGGGAGTTTTCGGATCAAGTTCAACAACCACCCTCTCCACTCATTATCCACTCCCGGAATCCCCCGCAAAGCCACTGAATCCCGATAATTCGGTGGTTGTCGTAACAACATATTTTGGCTGAGTGACGACACGACCCAAATTGGCTCATTCTTCCTCCCCTACATGGCTGATAAGGGGCGACCGACCCCTTAATGGAACAGTGGGGGAGAGCAATCGTGCCCCGATCGCCTCTGTTGATGGAAGAGTGTGTGCGGCTTTTATTGCTGTTATGTGTCAACTTATTATGCAAATGACTGTCCTTTGAGTTGCATGTGAATCGACTTTGAATTTGCCGCCTATGGGAGGGGGCTACAACGTTCCCGAATTTCGTCTACCCTTGTGTTAGTCACATTTTATGGATGATTAAAAAAACGAAAAGAAAAAGTTGATGTGATTTACCCCTTTCTAGAACTACTTACGTTGAGGTTTTAAGGAGCTAAAGGCTAATATTTATAAAAATAATAATAATGTTTTTAATAAGCAAGAAAAGCGAAAAATCGCTGAGAAATTGAGCACATGAAGCGTTTGATGTAACTTTCTATTTTAAGGCTTCACTAAAAAATTTAACTGCATGTTTCGCTAAAAAAAGAGTACAAATTACTACCAATTGCACTAAAAAATAGTTCAAAGTGTTGCTTACTGCAAAAGTTGGTGCTTAATTTTTCTATATTTTGGTGCAACATACGCAAGTTTGCGCCAAAATACAGTAAATTTAAACACCATCCTTTGTAGCCAGCAAATCTGCACCGTCTTTTGGTACAACATATCACTAAATTTTTTAGTGTTGCAAAAATATTTTTTGAAAAATAATTTAAAAAATGTAATTACGAACAGAAAAAAAATAAGTAAACGTAAAAGTAATAATGGGAACTAAAATGGGTTGAGTAGAACGAATGTTGAAAAACTCGAATTGTAAAAACTAAAATTCAAACCTCTCTTGACGACCTATAATTCCATTGCTTTAAGTTTAAAAAAAACACACACAAACACACACAACTTATCGCGTATTAGTAAAATGTGGGGAAAGGACATGAAATGCTATCAAAAAGAGATAATAATCTATTTTATTTATTTATTTTTTTGAAGAAAATTTAGAAAAGCAATTTGTTTCCAATGATCCGGAGTGGCCACTTTTTTGGGTTGCTCCACTCCGACTTCAAAATATACTTGCTTCGGCTCCGCTCAGTGCTCCGAATAACTTTAATAGATTACATTATTTATCACATTTTTAATTAATTAATTTCTTTATATGATAAGAAATCAAAAAAGGTTTTTAAAAAGTCAGAACATTGGAGCGCAACAAATTTCTTTGCTCTGGCTACGCTCCAGTTTCGAGCAAAATCTCGTTGCTCTACTGATCCATGCTCCTGCTCCAAAATTTCTTTTTTTTCAGTTGTACTCCTCTATACGAACTACACAGTTATTATCTGCTAACGACATTATTTATTTATTGTATTTCATATTTTTCCAATGATTAGTCAATTACGCTGTTAGTAATATAATAATGGATTATATTATTTATCTCCTTGTTTTCTATTTAATTTCTTATTAAGGTTTTTAAAAAGTCGGAAGATTGGAGCGCAACAAATTTCTTTGCTCCTTATATACTCCAGTCTCGAGCAAAATCTCGTTGCGCCATGGATCCATGCTCCAGATCCCTGCTTATTTTAGTTCTATTCCTTGACACGAATTATTCATTTATTATATTTGCTCACAACATTATTTATTTGTTATATTTTATACGCAGTGATTACGCAATTAGTAACTTTTTTTCTAATGGGCTGCTGTTGGCTTCTGCCAATTGCAGACCACTATTTCGACGTTTTTAGCCACTGTTTCGGCGTTTTTAGTAATATAACTCTTAATACTTCGACATAGATGTAAAACACAAATATACCCAATGTATAATTGTGTTATACAAATCCGACCGTAACCAATGTACTAAATTTAGAAGATATAGGGGTTCAAAGTAATACGCGTTTCTACTGATTTAACGTATAATAGTAAGAAGTGGTGTAACTATGTACACTTGTATACACCAGGTACATGCACATTTTATAATAATTTTCTGTACATAGCATATAAATTTCATGTTTACTCGCCAAACAGATGTTTGATGAATGTAAATGTCATCGGTTTCCTTAAATTTTGGGGAATTCAGTGGGGCCTAAATGTAGCTATTATGTGTTCACAGTGAATAGAAAACGGGGAAAGAATAAAAACGGACCACGACTAATTGGACAACAATTTCCTCGCACTCCATGTAAATCCCGTTTGAGTTAAGTGCGAAGCGTGTCCAAAAGCTCCTACTTCGTTCCTATTAAGTTTTTTTTTTTTTTTTTTTTTTTTTTTTTGTGCTTCTGTCAGTGCTCTTTTCCGAGGTTGTGGTTGCAGTTAATGGGCCTCGCAATATGGAGTACAAAAAAGGGAGTCGGAGTTATGAACCCCACGTGTGCGCAGTCACATGTGCAAGCTCAGCTGGAACATTGTGTTCTGAATGGAATCGGCGATTAGAGCTTGTTGCAGGGAAATCAACCGAGAACTCGAGAATTTATGCAGATGCACAATGTACATGGATGCATATGAACACTTCAACGAATGTATATGTGCTATTTAAAACATTGAAGCAAATGTATAATTTACTGCTGTAAAAGAGCAGCAGGTAGAGCTGAAGCAACACTTCAGTTAATGACAACCTACATTGCCCTTAACTAACGTAACGGTAAGTTAACTTGCTTAAACAAAGGATGCTTGCAATAAAATCAACGATGAGTTTATATGATGTAAAACAATTATCGAATTAGCTGCTATTCTTTCAACTAGTCAACTCATCATTTATAAGGACAATCATCAAGAAATAAATAACAAGATACTGTTCTTGGTGAAATAGAGAAAGAATGTTAGCAAATTCTGATAGTTGGAAAGAAATATTTCTAAGAAAACCTAACCTATAAACTTTATTTCAACCACTGATAACTTGGAAATACAGCTGGACCGAAGGCAAGATATGCCCATGCCCTTAACACTACATTGAAATTTAAGAAAGTGCAGTGATCATCGTTAACGAAATGTTCCACCGCCATATTTTGAAAACCTACCCTAACATACATAATTTTTTAAAGCAATTACCCAAGATAATTTTTCAATTCTTGTTACTAGCTACCCAAGAAATATTTTTCAAAACTTGTATTGAAGCCCTTTTTGCATCAAAGCTTTCTTCAATCTTTGCTTACATTTTAATAGTCGAAAAACACAAAAATTCGTTTTGTTTCTGGAACGTTCTAACGGTGTGATGAAATATTCGTCCTGCTGCAATAAATTACAAAACGTTATTACTTTGTAAAAACTTCAAGCAGTAGGTTGAAGAAATGAAAAGTTATGAAAGGTTATTCGTTGAATTCATGCTGCCCGTAATATATTATAAAAGGTTTTTAATTAAAGGATTTTTTTAATAAGGGGAATTTTCTTAAATAGTAAATTTAATTCCTTTTTCATAGTTAATTTCAATGTAAAGCTGCCAGACTGGAAAGAAAGTTCCAAGCACCAGAAAAATTCCTACATTTAGTTTCCCTTGAACTGGTAGTTCTTAATGATATCAAAAGAATGTCACACTTACTTTTGATTTTCTACAAACAGCAAGGTTCAACTGATGTAAAAGAGAAGAATCTAGGAATGGGCTGCAATCCAAGCGGTTATATAATTTATAACACAAACGTATGATCTCCCCAGGAATTAAGTCAAACTCGTGTGCAATTTATGTATCGTTTAATTCCATTACGGATGCATTCAAAAACTAGAAACCTGAATATTTTACAAAAGCAAATATATCACTGTTATAATGTCTCAAGGGCTGTTTTTTCCCTAATTGTCAGAATCTTCAGCATGCTTTCTCTGTTACAAATTACCCGAGCCCTTCTTACATGATAATTTATATGGCTATGTGTTATCTGGCGTAGTGACACGCTTTGGTGAGCAAGGTTGCACCACGGTTGCAGTACAGTCGTCCCCGTCTAATAGTCTCCCACTTGACAGCTGAAGGTGCATTCAGGCTCAAAAGTGGGATTCTCCCGACACATTTCTAGGAGAGCTGAGAGGGCCCCAGCCGCATTAGCACACAGCCAAGCAAACCGCTAATTCGCCTGGTCATTGCGCGCGTTGTCGCTCTTCCACACCAAGGGTAAGAATCGTCCTGGCGGAAATCGGAGTGAAGGGGGATTAGTTAATCGCGGCCTCTTTCCGGAATTCATATGGATGAGGAACTGCTGCGGACAATGATGCTTTCGGATCCCTTAAGAGAACGCTATAGTTATGTTTACCCTACTTTCCTATAATTACAAGAACAAATAACCATAATTTTTAAATTAATGTGACACAGTGACACCCTTTACAACGAACTCCAAGGGAACGGGAAAGTATTTCGTTGTACCGGTATCCGCTATAACTATGTTTCACTAAATTAACAAAAGTGAAAGAACAAATAATTATCTATAGCGAGCAGAAGGAGTTAATCCGTTCCCCCCCCCCCCTGCCCTAAACAAGGGCCTACCCATAACCGTTAATTCTTAAATATGGAGCATCTTTAAAAATACCATGTTATACATACATGAAGGGTTCACTTAAAATACGCATACACACACACACAAAGAAAAAAAAGCATTTTGGTGATAATCTCAGAGCTCTAAACTACTCTGGATTTTAACTTTTTTCAAAGCAAAATCGAAATACAAATAATTCCATGGTTCATAATTACAAAAAGGGATGATAAATGTTTTTTTTAATAACTTTACCCTCCATATTTTAAATTTGAGATCAAGAGAAAAGGTGCACAAGATACGTAGAAGTTTATAAGCATGAATAATTCCAGTCCAGCCGTAAACAAGAAGTAAAATTTAAAAGTTAGAGTTTATTATTATTATAATAATTGCTGTAGTGTTTTCCTTTAAAAGTGAGAAGCGGTAGCTATTACGCGGAGGGCACAAATATTAACATGTTTCTTCTTTTATTTAGAAAATTCAGGCCTATTTTCGAATTTAAATGTCATTTTGGAAGGCCTCCTCTATATGCTCTTTGCAGACACATCTTTTATATCTGTAGCACAGCAACATCATAATTCGCGTGTCTTTAATCATTGATTCATGATAAAATACCCCTTTTGCATATTTGAAAAAGTAGCATTTGTTATAGCAAAATGTCTTGACTTCTGACTTCTTAGTTTTTATTAATGAAAAATACCCCTGTCTCATCTGCTAGATATGTGAAAAAAAAAAACGCATTTGGTTACACACGCTTATCCTGGAAAGTGTGTACGAGATCTGGAGTTAATCATTCATTCATTGGATATTGGATCGTTTAGGAATTGCATCTCAAGGTCCTATTTAATTGAACTTATATGTTTAAAGTACACTCTTTTTTAAAAAATCTTCTTGATTAGTTCAAAAGATTTATGCCTGAATTTCTAATGCTAGAATAGATACTGATAATCTTGTCGTAGTATTCCGTACAGCGTTAGCTAAAGTAGGAAATGGTTACCAAAATTGATTTTCTACAATAGTGTTATTAAATTTTCACAAGATACTACTATTAAAGTAGCCTAATTGATTGCTGCTCGGTTTTTGCAAAATGTTAACACCCATGTGGGTACTCTAGATCCAATTTTGAATTTCGACTACGCAAATTAAGTATTAATGTCCTGTGTCCTTATTATTAATTTCTAAGTAAAGGCACAGATAGATAAATACATACATGAATAGCAATTTTATCGATGTCCAATTTACCAAGACTTCTGAAAAGTACTTTACGCCATGCCCCAGACATGCCTTTTATTGTTCTCTTTCTCGATTCAAATTCTCTCAGAAACCACCAAGGCAGGAACCGGCCTTGCGTGAACAGGAGACGAGGGAGATTACTGCAAGTCTGGAGCCTTCAGAAATTTGTATGGATGAGGCACAGTCTACATCTGTCCGGCCCTTAATCCGGCAGCTATGACGTCACCGACCGTGAACTACTGCCAAATGAGGTCCGAAGCAGAAGATGAAAGGGAGCCTCGCGATGTCAAGAGAGTGGTGGATGAAGAATTAACCGTGACCGCGTAATTGTTCCCCCTTCTGGGCAGCTGCATGAAAAGGATGCCAAGAACAAAGGTGGATGGATAGGAGATTATTTTCTTTTGTGATTCGAGACCCGTAATATATGTAGTTTCACGGTTTCTTGAATCATTTGTGCTTTGTGGTAACTTTAACCTTCATGTCCCATAATTATCGTATTTGGCCATTTTAGCAAAGTTTTGAAATAATATATAAATATATCATTCCGCAAGCCAAAATTTTTGCCTCGGTGGTGAGGGGGGGGGGGATTCATAAAATTCCTCCACATGCATATATATATTCAGGGCTTCACATCGTTCAATGTGTCCTGTTAACAGTTATTATGAGTTTTCCACTCACCCATCTCGTTTGTTGTTGTTTCTCTCCCCCCTCTCTTAATTTAACTCTAAAATTATGTTTCATGAATGCATAAAAGTGAGTTATATGACTTACCTTTTACTGAGCAAGATATTTAAGTAAAAAGTACTGAATTATTTCTAGCACCAGCAAAGAAAATACTAGTATTACTGTCGTCTCACTTAGGAAAAAAATGTTTTGTAGAAGTCATCAATTCCAAAAGCCTCATTTTTTTTTTTTTTTTTTTCAATTATTGTTTTTGAGTTCCAAATTGATTGAAATAATGTTTTGGAATATACATAACTAATTTTGCCATAAAGAACAAAAAAAAAAAAAAAAAAAAATGGCGTTATCAGTCACTGACGAATTTTTAAAAAAATCAATGACAAATTAAGAATAACTGATAGCTAAGGCTAAGCACAATCTTATAGAAAAAGGACAATGCCAATCAACCGTTACTAAATGTACAAATAATTACAATGTAAAAATAAGCTCCTTATTTACAACCGTTGAATAATTAGAAAAAAGAGAGTTTTGTGCAAAAAAAAAATAGTGATCTTCTTTTTTTTTTTTTTTTTTTTGTACCATTTGAATATAATTTGCAATGATTGATTTGAAATTTCTTAATTTCTTGAGATAATATGCTAATTTTATTTGAGTCCCCCTCCCCCTCTACTTCTTGAAAGCAGCAAGTATTTTATTTTTCTTCCAAACAAATGGTTAACAACACAAATATCAATAATGCCCTTGTACCTCTAGAAAATGTATTATACTTACTATTGCTATATTGTTAGATGAGTATTCAACAGGCTATCATCTCTATTAAAAGATCACTTCCTCATAGAAGAAAAACTTTTGAAACGGAATTTCATTTTTTGAACTCATTCAGTTTCGTAAAATGTAACCTAGATATTTTTAAATCGCCCTTAAACTTCCAGTTTTGTGTTTTCAACTGATTTTTCTGCTTTTCTAATTAGATTACTCTCTATTTAACTCACCATTAACAAAATTTGCTCATTACTATGTTGTTCTTCGCGAAATTTAAAGTGAAACTCCTAAAGTTTTTTTTTTTTTTTTGCTCCTTTTATCATTTTTGGTTTTAGAATGTTTTTAATGTGATTTCCTTCATAAGTTTTGGAACAAAATATTTTTCAAGGGACCTTCATTGAGTAACCATCTTTCTTAACGACTGAGCAAAGGTGAACGCCTAAAATATGTTTCACTGCACTGCATGTAAAAAAAAGTAAGAAAAAGTCATTTAAAACACATGCAACTAAAGTTTGTCAAAAACTACGAACTTAGATAAGCTTATCGTTTGCACCGCGAGTTATTCAGGTAGTATTACAACATGATCACACCCAGAGCAGAACAATGACGTGTATGTTCTGTGCTCTCTTCACTTCTAAAAAAAGAAACACCCTAGATTGACTTTGAAAACGTAACAAAAGGCTCTAAATTTAGCGTTTCCAAATTAAAAAAAAAAATTATGCCAAACTCCTAACTTTTTAAAACTGTTTTCTTTGTATATTATAATGGGTTACATGCTAGTTAAGGGAAAATTAAGTGATTGACCTCGGACCATTCGAAAATGCATCTTATTTTCATCAGATGTATGAAAATAAATATTATTTAATGAAAATAAAATATCAGAATAAAAAATAAATATTTGGTATTTAGTTTTCAATGGTAATACAAAAACTTGCATAAATGCAAAAATTGATCTTCCCTAAAAACTTGTCGCCGCAGACAGCTAGCTACCGATTTAGAAATTCGTGTCTCTATGGTACTCGATTTTGTTGAAAATTGGAGACACACGGATGAAAATCTCATTCTCGACATGTGGCATTTAGCTAAGGCTGCAAAATGATTACAGGAAATGAACAGAATAAGTAACAATGCGGATAAAATTAAACACGCAAAGTATGATATAAAGTATCAAAGCTAATTGTTATGTAAATCAATGAAATTTTGAAGAAGCAAGTTCCTTACTGCTACTTTTAATGAGTCAACTATTTAATGCACAATTCGGGGTTTCTCCCTCCATGATTACCATATGGTACTCAGACAAAGATACTTCGGTTCGAATTTTTATCGGTAACCCGATACAGCCATCGCAGTGCTCTGCTTTTTCGCCACTTACAGTCCCACTTCATTGTATTGCTTAAATATTCTGACAAAAAAGCAAAGCCGAGAACGAAAACGGTACTGCAGTGAAACCGATACGTCTGAGCGACCACAGTGCCTTGCAAAAAGGAGCACCGGGAATGAATAACAAAGGCCACTCTCTCTTTCTATCTTGATCCTAATTTACGGTAATCGACGTCTCTTTAAGCGGATTAGTTCCAGAGTGCGGCCAATCTTTGTGCGCCCCCCTGGGAACGGGGGCACGTGCTCCCAGTGACCGCCCTTTTTGCTATTGTAGGCGGCGCTAATGGCTGCTGCATCCGGTGGTTTGGGCAGCATCCCTTTTCACTGCGCCCCAGCTACTTGCACGAGATTAGGAGAGAGAAAATGCAGATTGAGCATTTGATAGAGGGTTCTTCAGATAACGTTAATAAATACACTTTTAAAAAAAAGAAAGAGAAGAAGAAGAGAGGGAACATTTCAATAATTGTGGAATATGGATAGGATTAAATGATTGCTCAATCAGGCACGTAAAGAAAGCTCTGTTAAAAAAAACGAGGAACTCTAAAAGGACAAAAACGTAAATGGTACAATTGTTACCATAAAGCTTCAAGATCAGTATATGTAATAAGAATATGTGCACGTTTGTCTTTAACCACACCTCCAACTGTTTGCCAGTCTATCCGGAGTTACCACAGGTACCATTGTACTAGGGATATATTGGGAAAGCTATTTCACAAGGTATCATCCATCGATAGACTTTACTTGTTGGATGTATCAATTGAAATCTATACCATTAAAATGTGTTCCCTTCAATCTGTCCGGGTTGAGGGGGAAAGCATCAAAAACATAATACCCCAAATGCGAAGCAATCAGGGTCGTTAGTCGAATTTTGCAACTAAAAATTCCCGTTTGAAGACCGCGATGATTTCACTTCTAGTCGTCACCTTTGACGCCTAACCTTTCCCGGAAAAGTTTAACAACCACAATTTTTCCCCAAATCGTCATTTTATATTTATTTATTTACTTTTTTTTAAAAATCTGGTATAACTTTGTACAATTATATTTTTACATACATATTTCATCTAATCTTCTGTATTTTGAGTTTTTACGACACTTATAAAGATTATCTTAATTTCTTGACCTTCAAATTTTTAAATTGTGAATTTTTACTTACAAATGAAGTTTTTTTTAGTAACACTAGATTGTAAATAACACTTGAAAAAAAAAAGTAAGGCTTGAATCATATTTTATTTTATTATGCACTGATTAAAATAAACGTTTATATTGATTCATAAACTTAAGTAAAATTACCAACTTCTCAAGAGATACTTATAGAAATTGATATTTGAAAATTTTTCTCTTGTCAATCATTTTATCAGTAAGGCTGTGATGTCTTGCGATATTTCTTAAGAATTTCACAACTGTCTTCATAGTTACCAGTTGTTATATCTGCCCAAGCAATTTGATTTTTTTCTAATTACGTGTAGAGAACATTTTTTGCCAACTAAAACAAAAGAGCTAGGTACTAGTGACGCCAAATTTTCACATCCTAATTTCGAGCCCTGGAAGCAACCACAAGGCAGCTGCTGAGAGGAGGCAGCGAGAACGGAGCGAAGCCCCGTAGCATCAAGTTATCGCCAATTTCATCATCAGATTTCGAGCAGCCGTAGCCCACTTTGGCGAGCAGAAGGCTGAGCTCAGTCTCTTTATAAAACTAGCAGGTATCCCTTCTTCTGAGGAGACCCGTCGTGGAAAGAGAAATCTTTTTGAAACGTTGAGTAACATGCCACGATTTTAATCGACGATACTCGGAAGTAAAATGTTAAGATTACGAAAGATGTGGAAATGTCAGTACTCGAACATAAAAGCGGGTTTTTAATTTTAGTTTGGTAGTGTCTCTATTTTTTGAATGAATAATATCTGTAGGTGAATTCCATGTAAAAGTGGACATCTTTGGGAACATAAAAATGGAGATTTTTAGCAAGTATTACTTTCTTATGTCTTTTGGGATACAGAAATTGTCTACAAGCAAAGTTCCTACCCCCTTGTGAGAAAAAACTTCTTCACAATAAATAATTTGGCTGTCACTAGATTAATATTAGAAGCCCGTATTTTTTTGTCTGTAGCGTCAGTTACTACTATTTTTTGTATGCATAAATAATTTGTCGAACTCCAAAGAATAACACAAGTACATCTTTTTAAGCATGCATCACTTTTTCATTTAGAAAAAAATTTCCTTGTCACAAGTTCATAATTCACAGTTTTTAGCCTACTTTCCCATAAAAGTAAAAAAAAATAATAATAAAGCATGAAAGAAGGCTTAATGTATCGTGAAAATATCGTTAAAAATCAAGAAAAGTCAAAATTAAGCGAGGTTATTAAATAAAGATTGAAAAATAAAAAATTTGAAAGTAGGGTATTGAGATGGGGAAAAAGTGTCTGTCGGTCTGTCTGTCTGTCGGTCTGTCGGTCTGTCCCCCCCCTAATAACTTTTGAACGAATTGTCCGATTGGAAAAATTCTTTTTGCATTCGAAAGATCTCGGCGAGGACATCTCATTTCTATATTTTACTTTTTGATTTGAACAAATTTTTTTTCAATTTTGAACAGTTCAAAAAATTTTAACATTAGCGCCTATGGACAAAATTGAAGCAAATTCTGTAAACTCTGGGCACAAGAGCCAAGTTCCTATTGCAAGCTTATTGAAAGGAGTTCTCGGCGTGAAATATTGATTTGAACAGTTTTTGTTCATTTTTGAACAGTTCAAAAAATTAACACAGAGCTTACGGGGAAATTTTAACCCTATATAAATCCTGATCTAACGGACCGATTTGCTTGGAACAAACTTAATCGGAAAGCTCTTATAACGTAGAACATGTAGAAATAGAAAGTTTATCCAGAACTTACGAGCCTATTTTGCTATGAAATTTTTTGATCGGGATTTTCAAGGATATTTCTCAGTGACTCAATGAGTGAAATAATGAATGAATGAATAAATGAAAGAGTGAAAGAATAAATCAATGAATAAATGAATGAGGAAAAGAATGAATGAATAAATTATTGAATAAATGAAAATATAAATAAATGAGTGAATAAATACATGAATGCGTAAATGAATGAATAAACACTTGAATGAGGTAACGAATGAATGAATAAATGCATGGCTGAATAAATGAAAGAATGAATGAATATGTATTATCCGTTGAAAAAGGTATATTTTCAATAATTAGAACTAAAGATAAATAAGAAAGAGAGAGAAAGAGATAGCTAGATTATAAATTTGAATTTGGTGTATACGGGAAAGTAGGGTCGTATAGTTCTAGACGGAACTTCTTGTTTAAATTTGTTTTGTATTTTCTAGTACTATGTCTATTTCAAGTTGCGTTAATTACTATAATGTTTTTATAATTCTTTTTCATTACGAGTAGAATAACAGGGTTTCAAATAAAGCCGTACACTAATGTATTAATGTATCTATCTATATAAGACAGTAAAATAAACTATTTTATATCTAACACTTTATTTATTCTAATTATTTAAAGTTAACTTTTGTTTCCAAATGTTGCGTCAGTTACCGTGGAATGCACTTAATACTCTTTTCGCAAAACCGGGAAAATTATTGACCACGTTTTTGTTAAACACACTGAGACAATAATACTTTGAAATTGATTATTTAAAGTTAACTTTTGTCCGATAAAGTTAACTTATTGTCCGATAATTTAAATGTCAAGTTGTTTTACGAAATACAGATTAAATTGAATGAAATTTATGAATGAAAAATTAAATTAAAGTAGTTTAGAGTATCGCACAAAAATATTGTGACTGCATGTATCTATAAAACACACTGAACATATTTTATGTATTATTTTTAGGAAGTATTAGACTCTGAAATTGTAAAATTAACTCACTAAATTGGATAAACACATTTTTATGAATATATTAATTAAATCAAAACAATATACTTATTGTTTGCTACTAAAAACTCTATCTATCTATACCCATTTCTTTCTAGCAGGAAAAAATTCAAAAAAATATACGAAATTCACTTTATATTTATTGTTTTAAAATGATACTCGTTACAAAAGATTTCGTTTCCACTTTTATTGAAAATCAATACTTTGCAAACAATATATAAAACCCCCGCCCCTAAGAGCATAAAAACTATCATTTTCAAAACTTTTTTTCCCTTTGAAGAGGCGCATGCAGGGAAAAAAAATCCCAAATCCCTATAAACGTCTTCTTCTCTACTTCCAAGTCTTCTTCTCCGACATGATCTTTCCGGAAGTGATGATCATCTTTCAGGATTTTCCACTGGTATCCGTCATTAGGCAAGAACTGGACTTGACTCCATACCAAGAGAGACAAATCCGTTTTTTGAAAATCTGGAAGGCGAGTGGCGTGGAGAGGGGATGACAAATGACACCGGCCACAATCAAAAGCTCTTAGTTTTCTCCTTCTCAAAGGAGAAGCGCGAGTTCTTCCTTTTCCGCAGATTAGGCTCTGTTTACCCTGACTGGAACGTGATCACAGCAGTACCAGTTTCGGTTTCTAGGAATGAGATTTTCTCTTACAGATATCTATTGGGAGAAGATTCCGAAGCTACGTGGTACAAGTCTTTAATTTGGCAAGGATTTCTTCCAGCGTTGGGGGGGAGGGGGAGGGGGGGGACTATTCACAGAAATCATATGGAACCACTTGCATAAAGTAAAATTTTGTTCAAAACCACTTAGTTCGCAGTGCAAAAATAATTAGTTTTAAAATTTACTGCATCTACATCATTTATTTATTTACTTATTTATTTGTTTAAAAAAAGTTAGAAAAATATTCCAGTTTACTGCTAGATCACTCACTAAATTCAGAAATAAGGTCTAGTCACTCATGAATGTGCTCGTATGAGCTGAGGTCCACTGTTGCTTTGTAAATATTCACTTTTGGTCTAACACCGTACTGAAACTAAAATCCCTGCTCTTTTCGATTAACCACTAATAGCTATGTTTATATGCAAGAAAGATATTAAAGTTAAGAGAAGTGGGAGCTACTCAAAACAGGGTGTCGATAAGATCGATAAATAGCCCCTGCGCTAGCAAGCTCCAAAGCAGTGTTTTCCCAACCTTTTCCCTCTGTGGAATTCTTTTGACATTGTCAAATTTTCAGGGAACTGTCATGTTTGTCCGCTTACCATTATTTCTCAAAAAAAAAAAAAAAAATTAGGGTCAATGCTTACGTTAAATGATAATAATTTCTTTTTAAAAAGTATCCCTTTTTATGAAGCTGCTTGAAGGCTGCAAGATTAAATCCCTTAGTATAAAACTGCTTAAATGATGCATGAATAACTGCTGAAATGTCTTAAAAGTTCATATATACAGTAGGGTGGGGCGAAAAACAAAAATTTTTTCATATCAATTTTGGATAGCTGCCAAAAGTTGTCTATGGGGATAGTTAGTTAATGTGTGAAATTTGACAAATATTAGTTAATATCTTCAGGGGGCGCTATGGTCGCAAAATTTTATTATTGGTTTTTCTCCTCAATTCTTGTGGTTATATTGTGAAAAATAATTATTTTAACCAATTTTATTGCATATTTTTTCCAGCTAAGAGACATCTATGTATTAAAAACATACAAAATATCTCCCAATTTTTATAAGTTATATATATTTATGTATGTGTTATATATATATTCATTAACATTTTTGTGATGCACTTTAACAAAAAAAAAAAAAAAAAAAAAGAAAATTTCAGGATAATGATTTCAAGTAAAAACTTATTCGGACTAAATCTGAATTGTTACAAAATCTAACATAAAAAAAATGAAAATACAAACATTTCACGTAAATAAATAAAACGAAATTACAGAAACATTAATGAAAATAACGTAATCAAATGTTCGCAAATGTACACAATTTATGGGTCACAAAAGCAACGTAATAGCTAGAGTTTTTCTTCAAATGATTTATAGTCCGTTTTGGTTTCAAGGAAAGGCAGTTCTTTGTGTGCCTGTAGATGTGCACGGATAAAACCATCCTTTGCTTCTAATCCATACAGCCAGTGACGCCTCCGTCACCAACTTTACGCAACGCTCAACGGATTGTGCATGACACGGAAATTTCTCCATTTCCCGAAGCACATGTGGAACGTCTACGGTTTTCACAATCTCACGTAGCTCGTTCTCAGATAATATCATTGCTATAGAAGGCACCGGTTACAAACACATGTTCACATTGTTAATTGATCCTGTCCACATAGTCGAGAGCAGATAAGTTCAGGAATACTAAAAGTACGGATCTGATTGTCATTAAGAGAATTGGTGGCTCGTTCTCTCAATATCCTGCGAGATGCTAACTGTCGTAAATATCTACGATCATCATTTAACCTTTCCAGAAGAATATTTTCCGGATGCACAAAACACTGATAAACTTTCGCCAATAGGGCCCGTGAACCTACGAGGACCAGTTGTTGGTCCGTCTAGGTGCTCCATTAAATGTCGAGAAAGCAATTCGTTTCTATGAAGTTGGCATATTAACCATTTCAATGGTCTATTTAAAAACGTTTCAAGAAGCAAAATCACACTACTTTTCTTTCCGGTATTTACTGCAGTACCGTCACATCCAATTGCGCACAACGTACTTGTATCGATTCTGTCCGCGGCAAAGGATTCAAGTACTCCGTTTGCAATTTATTCTGCTTTCGATCGTTTTGGCGATATGTGTCCTAAATATATATTTTCAGCCAGAATAACAGTGGTAACGTGCTTTTCAATTATTACTTCAGTTATTTAAGAACAATGGGCTATTTTTCCGTCCACCAAAAGACAAGCGTCGCATGTCTTTATATTTAAGATCTTGGTGTTGCTGAGTTTGCAAATGTTTTCTCGCTTTTTTAAAATCTCGTTTTTTTTATTGGACCGACTACATTTGATGCTTTTCGAGGGATTAAGCCGACGTCTTTTAATACCGATGATGCTAAGGCTTCCGCTGCTCTAGTTGACACATGAAAGCGATTACACGTTTTTGAAATTTTACTTAAACTGACCCTGGTTTATGAAGAGCTTGCTGAACCTTGATACAACTAAACTCCATATCAGTTTCGTCAGTGTCATTTATTAAACATTCTTTATCGCTTTCTGATGCGTAAGTAACTTCTTCATCAGCATTAATTCCATCTTCCAATTTGCTCTTGATTCTTTTTTGCTTTTTCGTTCTAACTTCTGTTTCGCTTTTCGTTCTAACTTCTGTTTCAATTTCCTTGTGGTTTTAGCATCCACATTTCCAATACCCATTTTTCGCTCCGCAAGTAACAATTGTTTTTTGACAGGGACTTTTCGAGTCTTATCTCAATTGCATGTAGAGAAATGGCATTTACAACCAGCGATATCGAAAAGCTGTTCACGAGCTTCGGATAAAAATAACTGTAACTTGACATTAAAAGCATCGGATGTAGCCCCTTTTTTGTTCATCGTTTTCTTCAGGTTTTTATATTTGTCATGAAAACGTTGAATTATTTGAACTATTCGTCTATGAAAAACTACAGAAATGGATGATTGATGCCATATCTCTTCCAACTTTGTGGCAACCCCTTTTAAAATTTCTGTAACGGTGGGCTCTTTGCAATTATGAAATGACTCTTTTTCATTCACAAGAAACAAATAATATTTAAAAACGTCTTCATAAGTAGGTAACACCGAATCAGACAGGTTTTGAGTGCCCCGAAAATTGCAATTTTTAGCATTTTCCTTGTTTTTATCTTACATTTAGAGTGCAGCGTCCCCACATATTTCACCCTTTGTGTAACAAAACAATGCAGCGTCCCTTCAAAATGTTAAGGTTCATTGCCATTTTTTAAAAAAGTTCTTTGGAATGTTATTAATAAATAAATGTCTTTTATCGGTAAAAAAACAAGCATTAAAATTTGTTAAAAGCATTGTATTTCAAAATACTGCCATGAAATTAAGGAGAAAAACAATAACAAAACTTAGCGACCGTAGCGCCCCTTGAAGATATTAACGAATATTTTTCAAATTTCGCACATTCACTAACTATCCCCATAGACAACTTTTAGCAGCTATCCGAAACTGATATGAAAAAAATTTTGCTTTTCACCCCACCCTAAATATAGCATGTATTGCATTAAAAATAAGATATCACTTTATTAATACTAATTTCATTTGCAGACAGTCTTAGTTTTTACTAAAGAGAAATAGCTGAATCATGATTGTGGACTTTTTGCGGAACCCTTAACAATATTTCGCGAAACCTTATATTTCTGCAGAACCCATCACGGGAAAGGTTGCTCCAAGGGAGGAGATCTTTAATCAAGCGCTGGGGCAACTTGGCCCACTTTTGATCCAAATCTGGGGCCATTCTGAACGGGACGTGTGTGAAGATTTTCAGCGGCTTTTAGTGGAAGGGAAAACTTTTCTAATCTGTAGCTATTGAAGGTGGCCCATTTTCCCTTCTTTTTCCTTTACACTTCCGGGCGAAAACTGCTGGAAAAGGATCGCTCTTAGAGGCGATTCACGCACGCCGTTTGACGTGTTAGAGAAAATCGAGAGTGGCCGCCGCATCGGCCGGAATAAAGATTACCTGGGGAAAAAAGCCTTTCTCAAGGCGCTCCCTGATTGGCTGCGACATGGCCCTGGAATGCTGAATTTTCGATAGTTTTGCCGACGTTTATTCGGCTCTTGTGGACGGACAGAAATATATTGAAAAACCATTACTAAACGGAATACCATCGCCGAGATGACGGATGCTTTCTTGAAAAAGGTCGGGTTTCCGTTTTTGAAATATCTCAGCGCCTCCCGGAAAAGTTTTTGCTTAAAAATTTGGCAGTCCATTTCATCTTTGATGGGATCTTTGATTTTTTATTCAATATTTTTTAGTTTATATATTTAATGTTTGATTGACATTGATATTTCTTATTTGACACTTTATGCATTTATTTGACGTTACAAATTTCTGATTTATATTTGACGACATGGCATCAAGCATTCAGTTTTTGAACTCAGTCTTCTGTCTCTGCTGAACACCATCAATATTACAACTATGGGTACTCCTTTTTTTCTTTGCACCAGTTTAAAAAAAAACTGTGACACCTTTCTCGTCTCCAATTTTCAATTGTATACAACGTGCGTATCAAAGTAAACATAACTTTTTCAACATATCACTTTCAAATTGTGCCATTTACTAACTGCTGCTTGAGGTTGGAGGTACATCCTCCTCTGGTATTCTGTCAAATAGTAAGGTCATTCACGGACACCTCGCATTTGGGAGCTATCTCGACATATTTAGGAAAAGCTATTTTAGAAACGTGATCTGCACGCAGGCGTCGCGTATGGGAACCACTATATTGGAAGCACCAAAGATTTTAGTACCTCGTTGTGGGTCAAAGCTCTTGAAAATTCAGAGTTTGAGCAGGAATCTAGTTATTAATAATCAATCAGGTAAGTTGCTCGTAATTTACAAAGCTTGAAGCGTAAGATTAGCTAAAACTTTTTTTTTAAAGTTAAAGCATATAAAAAATTTTCGGTTAAAAAGGAAAACTGAAACATTTTCATAATTTAAAAAAAATGGATTCAAGCAACACAATCCTTAAGGATCAGAAAAGGGAATTATGCAATTTTGCCTGAGAAAGCAATTTCGCATGTTTTTCTCTTATGTACTGTTGTTGTTATTTGATTTTTTGTCTGTGTATCTTCTCCAACAACGCTTTCCTCTACAGCTGCTACAGTTTCGAGCCCAAACGACTGAATATTGTACTTTGTTGTCTACGTTGTACTTTGTTAACTTAGGTGGTTTGCCTAGCAGAGTAGTAAGGGTTAATAGTCGTTGAGAGCTGAAAAAGATAGAGCTTCATGCCACAAATATCTGTACTTATGATATGACATATATGTATCAGCCGCGCCCATACAGAAACAAATAAATGAAAATATTGTTTGACGCATAAAAAATTCTAGTGTTCAGGTTTTACGTATGCACAATGTGTGCAAACACATTGAAAGGCGCGCATTGCCGGTAGTGTATTGAAAGTGCAAGCATCCTGCAGAGCTGAACCTCCTGAGTGATAGACTGACTATTGCTGGTACTCCCTGTCTTGTTGGGAAGTTGGTCTAATGGTAGTAAATGTCACTTGAGTTGATTTAAATCCTATATGAAACGTTTCTAAAACGACTGCAAAAATTAATTCCGCGTTTCTGCGTACTAAATGGAAACAATCATCTCAGAAAAGTATAGTAAAAATTTCATAACATGAAAATTTTGGGCTATGAAAAATACAAGTTCAAAATAGTGAAAGCATTTTTAAACTATGCCACATGTAGTAATTTATGGGAATCTATACTTAAGTGTAATTAATATTACCACTTTCTAGCTTTATTCGTGTAATAAAAATTAAAAGCAAAATCACATGCTGTTTGAACTTTGGACTGCGCGTAGGATGGATGGGTAATGAGTTTCTTCGTCAATAAGTTCTCTGAATGTACCATTTTTGAGTAAAATTAGTGAATCTCCAGCTGGGACTCAAATAAAATTGTAAAACGAAATGCATGTTCACACATACATTCATGACTGTTAAGTACTACATCTCTTGAGCAATGACTGCATTTCACTTTAATGCAATTTATGTACTTTAAGTTACGACGTTTGGAGTAACAGGTGTTCTGAGTAGATAGCATTATTTAGTGTAAGAAATTCATCAACAAATTAACCCGGTCTCAAGCAACTCATTCTGGACTATTTAATTCGCTTAAAATTACGCGGAGCTTTTACGTAGAAACTCACTCAAGCACTTTTAAGTGCTAATTTTAAAAATTTTATTTTGCGACGCCCCGCCAATAAACGCCTGAAAAGATATCACATATCTCAGGAGACTTTAATTGATTTAAGCCTCGTATAGTTCATGAGACGAAATCTTCAACTCTGCTGTAAAAGGAAATAACCTTTTCAGGAAGGGGTGGATGGAACTTTCGGAAGAGCCTCGTAATGCTTATTTACAACTCCTCTTTTATCTCTCCCGGGAGGACTACTTCGGCTTCTTTCAGCGTTCTATTACGGGTAATTGATCCAATAGAATCCTCTTGCAAAGTGATCCCGTTGCCTTACTGGAACTCGGCCATTAACTGCGTTGAAGGAACTAGAGCGCCCGTTCGTCAGTCTTAAACCGCTTAGACACCAAGCACCCCCCACCGCCTCCATAGAACACGGTCAAGCCATACGGCGAATTAATGAGTGATGGGATAGAACGCGCCTTGTGGGATTAAGAACGATACGAGGTGTAAAGCTTCTATTGTGATATAGGCTAAAATGTTTTCGCTGCGAATTCCAAATGCAATTACGCCAATCGCTTTCTTCCCAGCCCCGGTTTACATCTTAACAAAGCCTCCTCAGTGTAAAAGCTCCCCTCATCTTTTCTTTCTCTGGCGAAGGAAGAGGGGTTGCGCCGAGGGTTGTTTTAGAACAGGCCTCTGTGTTCTTGTTCTGCACAAGAGGATGCTGTCAACAACTGTTAAGTTGATTCTGTAAGAAAATCCCTGTGCGTGACTCGCGGAAGTAGAAAAGGCTGGAGAAAAGAAACGGAAGAAAAGCATGGACTGTTGCGTTCGAATTCGAATCTACAGCTTGTTCCAAAATTGACACCGATGGGTTAGTCTGAGGGGTAAGCGTTTTGACTGGCTATTTCTCTTGCTACCACTTCCTTCCAATTGAATCGCCGACTTCAGAAAAATTTTATTTCCAGAGAATGGAATTTTAAAATCATTCAGTGAATAACTTCTCAGGCAACTAAAATTCTCCACTATAGTATATTGTCGAAGATTAAAATGTTATGCTTAAGTTTAAAGTCTGGGCATCCTTTAATTTAAGCATCCAATTGTTTGTGCCATTTTGGAATTAAGAATTTCAATAGAACTTTTGCTGGTTCGAGTACTTTTAAGAGGGTGAATAACAATGAACCAAGAATTTCAATTATCCGTTCAAGGAATTTGGAAGATGTTTTTTTTTTTTCTTAAATTCAAGAATATTTGCCGATATATTAAGGATTGCTATTTTATTCACTTTTTCGTAAAAAGTCCGGAGTAATATGTCATGACGAGATGACACATTACTACTAAAGTAAATAGGGTAGATCCTTTGATTTGATTATGTTATTGCAGTTAAACACGAAGTTTCGCGTAACGCAATAAGAGTTTAAAAGAAAACAAATACTGCCCACTAGAGTTATACGGACCCTGCGTTGCAATGGCCTAATGCGTTATAACGACCTTTGCGTTATAACGACCTAATGCGTTATAACGACCTTTGAAAGAGAATCTAGTGACTTCCATTTAATTTCATATTATAGCGACCGTAAAGAAGCATGACTCTTACAAGGACCCGCACAAATGGGGATGAACCAAACGCTTAGACATTTTGGCATTCGGCAAATTTGGAATACTGCCTTTTTATGGCTGAGAAAAAAAAGGGCTAAAAAATGTCAACCCTAATTTCAGGAGTGGAATGAGCCTTACCCCCGGTGTGGCAATGGGTTATTTAATTCGCCAGCGCTCTGCTGCAGAAGTTGCGGCAGGTGGTGTCTTCCTTCGAGATTCAGCGTTAATTTGTGGAGTTATAACGTAGAGAAGACCGCTTTATCTCATAATAAGTCTCATCTGCATGCCTTCTGAACATTGATGGGCTTGATACCTACTTAACAATTGATTTTCAGAGTCGGGAAAAAAGATATAAAAGAAAAAAATACGAATTTTCAACGATTTTCTGATGCAATGTGCTTAAAATCTGTAAAATAAAATTAATAATAAAGGCTGGCATGATGATGTCGGGGTAAAACGCGGAGCTCGTGCGCCCTAGGTGTGAAGATCGAGTCTGACAGTGTCGGTGGATTTTCAAGATGCAGAAAATCGTCTGCGCCCATGTCGTATGATTGTGCAGCATGTAAAGGGTCCCTTGAGCAGTCAATTGGCTTGGATGCTCTTGGTTAAATTAAATTCACTTGTGCAACATCGCGTCAACAGAGTCCGGGTGCTCGCCCTTTAAGGTGGAGAAACCGAACGTCAAAATTCTCATGCGGCGATGGTACCACACTCATTGTGGTGCCTCTGAAAAAAATGGTACCAATTTCTCGGGAACGCACTAGGTCTGCAATTAGCAGAAGCCAACAGCAGCCCATTGGAAATTTAAAAAAAAGATTAATAAAGAAGAATTTCAAGCTAAATGAAGGTATTGTTGTTTGTTTGGAACACTTATGAGAGAAGAAATTCTCTGTTCTATTTAAAACTTAGCTTTTGAACGTTAATGGATATTGATATTAAAAAACAATCAAACATTTATTTTAAAACCAAAACGCTTTTTGAAGCTAACTAAACGTGTGGTTGGCACAATTAAATACAATTTTTTAAGCGCAAATTTCTTTCTTTCATATTGAAGAAAAGTACAATTAAATTATAAGATTTTCTGCAGCAAAGTTCTGAATTTGTGCAAAAAAAAAAAAAGTTTCTTAGTGAAATCCCTCGTCTGTCCAAAAATTTTATAGCATGGGTCGGTTTTTTTAAACTTTGTGTGTGTGTGTGTATGAATATTTTCTGAAGATAAATTTTTTAGTTTTCTGGAAGATTAGTTTTCTTGCAAATTTGGGTAGTATTTTCAGAAAACACTTTTCTCTTTTTAAGACGAAAAGACAAATTAGTTTTAACCTAAAATTAGAAATTTGGTATATAATATTACATGAGCGTGAAATTAACTGAAGCCAAAGTTGTACATTAAACTAATGTTTTTTTTTTTTTTCCCTTTTCACCAAATAATGCAATTTTTTTACACAGCTAAAAGTTAATCAGAAGAAGCTCCCTACAACGAACTCCAAATGACCCATAAATATTTCCATAGTAACTGAATGCTCGTTATAATGGAATATGCTTCTTAATGTGTGTAAAACAGGACATTATCTACCAGACCCCTACCTGGCTAGCCGAGGTCTTAGGACTATATTTATTCGTTATAACGCATACTACTTCGTATTGGTAATCGCTGTAAGTAAATTTCCTTCAATGTGTGTCCATTGTGAATCGCAAGCTTTGTGAAAGGTCCATTAGATTGGAACGAAGCAAGATAGAGACTGATGGTTTTACAGCCAGTTTAAGGATAATAACAATAGCAGAAAGAAAAAAAAAAAAAACATAAAAATTACTGCAGTTTCATTTTAATGAATAATTTTGCAGTGAAAAATAATATTAAAGCAGAACTATATTTAGAATAAAATAAAATTTACGTAGCTTACATGTTTTGTAATTTTTGAAGGTTTTTTCTTCAAACGTGATGATTGTTATAGTTTTACCATTCTTTTACCTAAACAGAGTAAAATCTCGTGATAGCAAATATCGATTCAACGAGCTATCCGGTATGACGAGACATATCTTCATTCCCGTAACCCTGTAAGAAAACGTATGTTCCGTTACAGCGAACACTCCGTTAAAACGAGATATTTCCCCATTCCCTTGGAGTTCGTTGTTATGGAATTTTAGGGTATTTCAGTCTCATTTAAATGTTTGAGTGTTAAAACAGATTCATCAGTATTTCTGATAAGTTTAGTTTTGAAAAACAGAAGGTTTGAAAAATAGATAAGAAAAAAAAGCACGGAGTAAAAATTTTACTGACGCAGAAATGAATGATAGATATGAAACTGATGTAAAAGTTAAACAGGATTAACTTTTACATGCTTAATTTCTGCACTTTTGACAACCCACGTACAACTGAGAAAGATGCATAAACGAGGTCACGAATAAGTGACCTCGAGTAAGTGAGGGACTACTATATTTACCATTAAAAATGCTTTGAAGGAGGATTTTTATAAAATATTAGCATTTCTTATAAGTTTATTTTTGAAGAACAGAAGGTTTTAAAAGAAGCTGAGAAAAAGCACGGAGTATGGAAATTTTACTGGCACTTACATGAGTGATAGTTAAAACACTGACATGTAAAGAAAAGTTAGACGGGATTAACTTTTACGTGCTTAAAGTCAGCACTTTTGAAAACCGTCTGAGAAGGATGCATAAACGAGGTCACGCATAACTGAAGAACTACTATATTTTCCATTAAAAATGTTTTGAAGGAGCATTTTTGAAGAAAAAAAACACCAATATTTTGAGAATTTAGGGATAGTAGAAAATTTGGCTAAAAGAACATATTTTTTCGTTACTTCATAGAATTTTTTTCTTCCCCGTGCAGTGGATGAATTAGAGGCGTAGGAGGTATCCTTCTCAATCAGCAGTACTAAACTTGCCCTCAGTTTTGGTGGCAGTGGGAAATCGCCTCAAGGCTCGGATGCCCCGCTGATGCTTCCCAAAGGGAACCCGTGGGGTATACCTGAGTTGCACCCTAGACAGCAGCTGTGGATGAATCCCTGGATTGTAAATTACCCAGCGTAATCGGCAATTCGCATCCTGGATTCGACCATAAATAAATCGAATGCAATATTGGAGGAAGAGATCACTGCTGTGAAAAAGGGTGCTTCTGATGCAGCGAAGGAGCGGGACTGCTCCCCCCGAATTCGATCGAAGACACTCGTGAGAAACTCCTCTGACGTGTTAAACATGCGATCAACATTTAAAGTTATTGATGTTGGCGAGTTTTTGCCTCCCCACGGAGCTCCTTATTCGCTCATTCTAATCTTCTTCTCCACAGCCCTCGAGGGTGGAAGTGGTAAACAAAACTGAATTGCAATCGGAAATTGTCTGCCCAATTCAAAGAACCCCCCACTGAACGAAAGGAAAGTTAAATTTTACACAACGATAGTAAAACCTCGTTAGCAGGCATATGGTCAGTGATTAATTATTCTAATGAGTATAATATAGTTTAGGAAAAGCTTTCAAGAAAAATACGTTACGTCAAGGCAAGCGCAGATACAGGAGGAGAGGCAATGAGGGTAATTGCCCCTTCCCCCAGAGTCAAGTATTATTAAAAATTTCACGAATAACAAACTAAAATTTAAAAAACATTCCCCTTTGGAACAAATTTTCTGAGAACAGGAAAAAAATTTAAACAAGAAGTTCCGTCTAGAACTATACGAGCCTACTTTCCCGTATACACCAAATTCAAATTTATAATCTAGCTATCTCTTTCTCTCTCTTTCTTATTTATCTTTAGTTCTAATTATTGAAAATATACCTTTTTCAACGGATAATACATATTCATTCACTCACTCATTCATTCTTTCATTTATTCAGCCATGCATTTATTCATTCATTCGTTACCTCATTCAAGTGTTTATTCATTCATTTACGCATTCATGTATTTATTCACTCATTTATTTATATTTTCATTTATTCAATAATTTATTCATTCATTCTTTTCCTCATTCATTTATTCATTGATTTATTCTTTCACTCTTTCATTTATTCATTCATTCATTATTTCACTCATTGAGTCACTGAGAAATATCCTTGAAAATCCCGATCAAAAAATTTCATAGAAAAATAGGCTCTTAAGTTCTGGATAAACTTTCTATTTCTACATGTTCTACGTTATAAGAGCTTTCCGATAAAGTTTGTTCCAAGCAAATCGGTCCGTTAGATCAGGATTTATATAGGGTTGAAATTTCCCCGTAAGCCCTGTGTTAATTTTTTGAACTGTTCAAAAATAAACAAAAACTGTTCAAATCAATATTTCAAGCCGAGAACTCCTTTCAATAAGCTTGCAATAGGAACTTGGCTCTTGTGCCCAGAGTTTACAGAATTTGCTTCAATTTTGTCCATAGGCGCTAATGTTAAAATTTTTTGAACTGTTCAAAATTGAACAAAAAATTGTTCAAATTAAAAAGTAAAATATAGAAATGAGATGTCCTCGCCGAGATCTTTCGAATGCAAAAAGAATTTTTCCAATCGGACAATTCATTCAAAAGTTATTAGGGGGGGACAGACCGACAGACACACTTTTTCCCCATCTCAATACCCTACTTTCAAATTTTTTATTTTTCAATCTTTATTTAATTACTTCACTTATTTTTGACTTTTCTAGATTTTTAACGATATTTTCACGATACATTAAGCCTTCTTTCATGCTTTATTATTACTTTTTTTTACTTTTACGGGAAAGTAGGCTAAAAAGAAAAGGAAAAATTGCTTCTTCCTCTGTAAAATCCTACATCCGCGATTGCGTCAGGGCGAGCTTTTCCGTTAGAATAATTTAGAAAACTGGAGTTGGCCCAACAGTTGAAAACCGTCTGAGAAGATGCATAAACGAGTCAGCATACTGAAGAACTCTATTTTTCCATTAAAAATTTTTGAAGGAGCTTTTTAAGAAAAAAAACACTATTTTGAGAATTTAGGATAAGAAAATTTCAAAGAAAATTTTTCGTTACTTCTAAAATTTTTTTTCTTTCCCCGTCATGGATGAATTAGAGGCTAGGGTACCCTCTCAATCGGTCTCTTCCCTCAGTTTCGGGCAGTGGGAAATCCCTCGTAGGCTATGTTTCCCAAAGGAACCCGTGGGGTAACCCTGGTTCACCCTAACAGAGCTGTTGAATCCCTGGTTTTAAAATTCCCAGGAATCCATTCCATCCTGATTGTAAATTCGAATGCAATATTGGGGGGTCACTGCTTAAAAATTTGCTTCTGATGCAGCAAGAGGCTGCTAATTCATAAAACTTTTGAAAACTCCTCTGACGTGTTAAACATTTCATAAGAAAATTATTGCTGTTATTTTTCCTGGAGACCCTTTTTATTGTAAATTCTTCTACGTCATAAGGGGCCTTTCAATAAATTTGTTCCCAATTAAAAAATCCCCTTAAAGATCAGGAAATTAAATTTTTAAAAGATGTAAATTCCCTCTTTGGGCACTATGTCAGTGATTATTTTTAATGAGTATAAAATGTTTAGGAAAAGCTTTCAAAAAAATACGTTACGTCAAGGAACTTCAGTCCAGGAGGAGAGTTCTTTGGGGGAATTTGCCCTTTCCCCAGAGTTTAAAAATTTGTTAAAATTTCCCCGAATAGGCAACAAAAATTTAAAAAAATTTTTGGAACTTTTCTGAAAATAAAACAAAATTTCAAAAAGGGAAAATAGGCCTTAGTTTCCCGTATAACCCCTTTTTATAATCTACATTTTTTCTCTCTTTTTCTTATTTATTTTTTTCAAATTTAAAAATTTTTTTCAAGGAAATCATATTCATTACTATCATTCTTTTTTATTTTTTAGCCTTTAAAAATTTTTCACCTTTACCTATTTAATTTTTTTTTTTAAACGTTAAAAATGAACAAAAATTTTCATTTTTCAAAAATTTATCCCATTAATTTTTTTCCCAGTGAGCTTGTTCATTAAATTTTTTCTTTACTCTTTCATTTATTTTCTTCATTTTTCCCCTCATTGAGTCACTGAAAATATCTTTTGAAAATTAAAAATGAAAAAATTTCAAAAGAAAATAGGCTTGTTAGTTCTGGATGAACTTTTATGTGTACATGTTCTACGTTATAAGAGCTTTCTAATAAAGTTTGTTCCAAGCAAATCGGTCCGTTAGATCAGGATTTATATAGGGTTGAAATTTCCCCGAAAGGCTCTGTTTTAAATTTTTTTTTTGAACTGTTCAAAAATGAACAAAAATTGTTCAAATCAATATTTCACGGCGAGAACTTCTTTAAAGTGAGCTTTTAAATTGGGAACTTTGATCTTGTACCAAGAGTTTACATAATTTGCTTAAATTTTGCCATAGGCGCTAATGTTAAAATTTTTTGAACTGTTCAAAATTGAACAAAAAATTTTTCAAATCAAAAAGTAAAATATAGAAATGAGATGTCCTCGCCGAGATCTTTCGAATGCAAAAAGAATTTTTCCAATCGGACAATTCGTTCAAAAGTTATTAGGGGGGGACAGACCGACAGACCGACAGACAGACAGACCGACAGACAGACCGACAGACAGACCGACAGACAAAAACTTTTTCCCCATCTCAATACCCTACTTTCAAATTTTTTATTTTTCAATCTTTATTTAATTACTTCACTTATTTTTGACTTTTCTTGATTTTTAACGATATTTTCACGATACATTAAGCCTTCTTTCATGCTTTATTATTATTTTTTTTTACTTTTACGGGAAAGTAGGCTAAAAAAAAAAAGGAAAAATTGTTGTTCCTGTGTAAATTTCCTGTCCCGGCGTAGGGCCCAGCTTTCCCCGGGGTTTTAGAAAATTTAGAAAACTGATTTTGGAACAGTCGAAAGTCACCTCGGATAATGAAATTCGCTTTTGAAAACTTTCTTTTTTTCCTATCTCTACCTTTCAAAAATCTGTACTAATAATAAAGCAGCAAGTATGTGTGTGTGTGTTTTTTCGGTCTGTGTCCGGCGTAGGGCCCAGACAGTCCAGCGGATTTTCATGAAATTTGGCACGAAATTAGTTTGGAACATGGGGGTGTGCACCTCGGAGAGTTTTTTTTTGAAATTCGAATTTGTTCTTCTTTTATTCCAATTTATAGCCGAAAGTTTCATAAAATAGTCATTTTCTATGGGAAGGAATTATCGCATCGTTTCGAGCTTGATACCGTTGAAAAGCGCTTGAAAAACTACCCCGGAAAGAGTTTCGCTCTGCGTGCGAAAATTCGAAGCCTCTAAATTAACTAGAAAAGAAGTTATAAGCATTTTTCTCTGTAGTTCGAAATTATTTTTTCACGGTAATTAACTTTAATTTTAATTTTTACCATGCTGACTGACTATTGACCCTTTTTAGCCTACTTTCCCGTAAAAGTAAAAAAAAATAATAATAAAGCATGAAAGAAGGCTTAATGTATCGTGAAAATATCGTTAAAAATCAAGAAAAGTCAAAAATAAGTGAAGTAATTAAATAAAGATTGAAAAATAAAAAAATTGAAAGTAGGGTATTGAGATGGGGAAAAAGTGTGTCTGTCGGTCTGTCGGTCTGTCTGTCTGTCGGTCTGTCGGTCTGTCCCCCCCCCCCCTAATAACTTTTGAACGAATTGTCCGATTGAAAAAATTCTTTTTGCATTCGAAAGATCTCAGCGAGGACATCTCATTTCTATATTTTACTTTTTGATTTGAACAATTTTTTGTTCAATTTTGAACAGTTCAAAAAATTTTAACATTAGCGCCTATGGACAAAATTGAAGCAAATTCTGTAAACTCTGGGCACAAGAGCCAAGTTCCTATTGCAAGCTTATTGAAAGGAGTTCTCGGCGTGAAATATTGATTTGAACAGTTTTTGTTCATTTTTGAACAGTTCAAAAAATTAACACAGAGCTTACGGGGAAATTTCAACCCTATATAAATCCTGATCTAACGGACCGATTTGCTTGGAACAAACTTTATCGGAAAGCTCTAATAACGTAGAACATGTAGAAATAGAAAGTTTATCCAGAACTTACGAGCCTATTTTGCTATGAAATTTTTTGATCGGGATTTTCAAGGATATTTCTCAGTGACTCAATGAGTGAAATAATGAATGAATGAATAAATTAAAGAGTGAAAGAATAAATCAATGAATAAATGAATGAGGAAAAGAATGAATGAATAAATTATTGAATAAATGAAAATATAAATAAATGAGTGAATAAATACATGAATGCGTAAATGAATGAATAAACACTTGAATGAGGTAACGAATGAATGAATAAATGCATGGCTGAATAAATGAAAGAATGAATGAGTGAGTGAATGAATATGGATTATCCGTTGAAAAAGGTATATTTTCAATAATTAGAACTAAAGATAAATAAGAAAGAGAGAGAAAGAGATAGCTAGATTATAAATTTGAATTTGGTGTATACGGGAAAGTAGGCTCGTATAGTTCTAGACGGAACTTCTTGTTTCTTTTAACGAATTAAAATTTAGTGCTTGCGGCTTTTAGCATTTTGAGGAGAAGTCGATTTTTAATTTATTTATTTATTGTTTTGGAATTTGATTATTATTTTTTATAAACGAATTATAATTTATTTCCTGCGCCTCACAGGCGATTGATAGCTTTGTTTTGATTTCCTTATTTTGACATGTATTTTACGGGACCATTTCCCATACTGCACAGGGGTTTTTAAAAGAAATGTTATCCTTTATAGCGATTTTTGTTATTCCAGCTTATTATTACTGCTTATACTTCCATTTATTTACTTTGTTTTTCGCCAGTGAATTAGCACATATGTTATTTTCCTATTTGAGCTTGGATGAAAGGTTCATTCCGCTTTCAAATCTTTGCTTGCTGCTGTTTGTTTCTGCGAGCTACAAAATTTCGTCTTTCTGTTTTAAGCCGGGTCCAGACGCTACGTTTTGCACAACCTTTTGTCTGCGCAGTTCAACACGTTGCGGATAAAAAATTCCGTTTAGATTGGAAAAGTGCGCAGTTTTGAGTCCGGTGCGAAGACAGTACAGTTGCAGCGATAACTGAGCTAGAAAGGATAGATGTCTTTGAACTGTGCAGACAAATCGGCACATGTAGACGGTAGCACCTTTTTCCGATTCATTTTGTTTCTCAGTTTCAATTCGTCAGGCTACAATGGCCGACTTTCGGCAATGTTCTCGGGAGTTTCTCACAGAATTTATTGCATTATGCGAAAGTTTCCCATACATTTGGCGTGTCAAATCCAAGAAGTATAGTGACAGGGAGTGACTTATGAGAGTTTAGTGGAAAATTGATGCAACCGCAAACAGAGAAACAGTTGTAAATAATTCATTCTTTGAGAAGTGTTTACCGTAAAGAATTGGCAAAAGTTAATAAATCGATTCGATCTGGGGCTGAAGACGAAATCTACAAGCCATCTCTCTGGTATTTTGATTTGTTACATTTCCTAAATGATCAGGAGACACCAAGGCAGTCTAGGAATACCATGGATGAAAATAAAGAGACTGCAGTTGTCGAACCTCCAGAATAGGCAACAAAAAACTATTTATTTTATGTAATCATTTGACCATTTTGAAAGCCGGGTACTTCTTGGACGTTGCAGTCTTTCTTTTAAAACATGACACCATGCCAAAATTGACCAGAGTAGTACCTCCTTCATGACGATCATGACAAAACTGAGTGAAATATACAGATATCTCTGCAACATGTAGACGCATAAAAAACTGCAACGTTTTCATTCAGTCTTAAGACTGCGCAGACAAAAGGTTGTACAAAACGTAGCGTCTGGACCCGGCTTTAATGTTAATAAATAATAGATAAAAATTAATTATACTAAAAATTTATTCATTAAAACTATTCTAATTTATTATAATCGTCCTTTTTATGTGGGTAATTGAACTAAACAAACAAAATGCATTTTCTTTCAAATATTTTCTTTTTTGTTTTGTTTCGTTTCTTTATTTCCTTTTTCCTTTTTTATTGTGTGTGTTTTGTAAAAAAAAAAAAAAAGGCTTAAATGTGTAGGATCACTGGCTGATTGTCGTGGGCAGCTAATTTTTAATTATGTGGAATGCTATACATTTTAATAAAATAACATAATTTACACCTGAAAAGTTATCACTATATACACAAAGGAAAAGCCGACTGGTCTTTTCATTTTTTAACACGGGCATAGCCGTGCGGGTACCGCTAGTAAAATTATAAAGGTATTATTCATCAAATTTGGCGATTATAACGTCGAGTCAATTCTGATGTTCCTCACTTAAAGCACACGTGTTGTAAATAATTGTCGCCACAGGTCCAAATGCCTCATAAATGTAGCCGCTTGTACGTCTGCCGATTTCGTCTACAGTTGAGTGGCAGTTGTATAAAATGTACATGTTTGCTTGCATACACTATTCTCTTTTATCATACCATTGTTACAGAGAAGCTTTCACTGAAACTTATTAGGGGGAAATACTTAACGAATGATAAACTATTTTCAAAACTTTCTAATAGATACCACTAAAATTCGCCAATACTTACTAAAAGAAAAAAAAAGGTAGAAAATCGGTTGAAAAACAGAGGATAAAAATAGTTCTTAACTGTTTTGTTTTGCCTATTTTTATACAGATGTACGCAAAAGGAAAAAAATCAAATATAAATGCCTTAAGATTTTATCGGCATGTCATAAGAATGAAATAAGGATTTCGATTTGAAATAAACTCAGATTCTATGCTTCAGAACAAGACTTACGATTCACTTCAGTTTTACAACAGTATATTGAAACAGTGAACAGAATAGAACAGTATGTGAACAGATTGTATAACCATAAAGGTTATGTACACAGCTAAAAGTAAGCACTGTAATGGCAGTTATAAGATCAATAATTTTGAAACAAATGGATATATATATATATTTATATATGTAACATCCGTACAAGTGAGGGTTCTGCCACACTGAATGACAGTCACAGCCGAGTTTATAAAAACCTTAGTTTATTTCTTAGATTGCAGCTACTACATTGTCAGGAATACATTATACACCGCAAGAAAATTACCGATGACGTCATAACATAACGAAGAGCAGAAAAAGCTACACAAAAACTATCTGACACCAATGAATCCTACTAAATCCCTATAAAAATGAGCTTCCTCTGACTTATATAATACTTTGAGCCTTCCGTCACGTGAAACCGCACAGTTTTTAATTATTATTGGTGGCTCTGCAAAATTCCCAGGGTCTCAAAGTTATATAAGTTCTGTCGCACCTTGAGAAAAGGGAAAGGGGATCAAATGCCTACAATAGTCTGTAGGTCACTTTAGTCCTTGTCTTTTAAAATCGAAACTGAATTTAAAAAGGGGTTGGAAAGAGTTATTTGTTTTTAATGTTATATATATATATATATATATTAACAACTCTATTATCAGATACTGAATTTTTTTTTTTTTTTTTTGCAACATTCATAAAAATATTGGGTCCAATTGCTTTACAGGAGCATCGCTTCACGAGACGCTCCCTCTATGTACTTTAATATAGATCTATATCAACTACATCTCCCATTGTCTGTCTCTGGAACATCTCGGGATTTAAAGTTAGATGAAAAATATGGACAAAATCATTTAAACTTTAATATAATTTCCTTTTCTTTGCCTACAATATATTATAAGATATATTATGTAGCTTCCATTCAACTTGATTTTTCTTAATTGAAGAAAGTTGTTAAAACAGAGAAGAAAAGTTTCTGCAACTTCTTACAGAAAATCTTATCGATTATTCAAAAGGGGCTAAATTGAGAGAGATTCAAAATAGGTTTGAGGTTGGGAAGGGGCCGCATTGTTTCCTTGAAGAATGGCAGCTTTTTAAACAGAAGAATGATCATAAAAACTATAGAGCGGGCCGGAGAGGGTTGCTGGGGGAGGCGGGAATCAGTCTTCTTAATAAACGTCCACTTTAGAATTTACCAACATCGTTCGCTCATTGATTCTCCGCCCAAGCTATTTATGGATATGTCATAAAACTAATGGCTTGCACCAAATCGGAAAATGCCGGCTGCCTCCCGGTTTTAAGAAAGAGACTGTTCCCCGAGAGCGGTCCAAAAATATTGCCGGGTGGGCTAAAAAATGACAAAAGCGCAGGAAAAAAGTATATAAATGATACGAAAAGAAGAGAAGAAATGCCTCTCCCCCCCCCCCCTCTTCAGGCCCGAGGAGGAGCAGTATAACGATTCCTTGTCCTTAATCGGAGTTGGCGACGAAAAATGATTTTCCGATTAATGCGCGCCAAGCTTGTATTCGCGTCATTGCGGACATGGTAATGAGGCAGAACCTCTCGCTAAAAAAGTTACTTCGAAACTAAAGAATCCGAAAAAGAAAAAAAATTCCACCCCCAAAAAGAGAAAGTAGGCTCCACGAGCTTAACCGTTTCTTCTCTATAATAAATCACCAACATCACAAAGGAGAAACCACTTCTTCATACTGTTTTTTCCAGCTTTTGATTTATTTTTGAATACTCTAATGTGGTATCGCCGGGGAAGTCTGAATGAAGAAAAGGCAATAATAATGGGGGAAAAACACCATTCAGTCCATTATTCTAGTGAATAATCGCCCCACTTTGAATATTTCCGCAAGTGAGTGAAACGCAGTTATCACTTTTCTATTGCTCGTTGATCATTCGCTTTCATTTGGGGGAGGGGGTAAGAAATGGGACTGAAAATGGCGTCTGCAGATAGAGGGGAGTTCGCACCCTTCCTTAATGGTATGCTTGGCAGTTTATGCTGATCTACACCCTCACCAGTTTTGATTGGTGTGGGGTGAGCATCTCTTTACACAGCCTCGAACCTACAGAGATGAAGATTAAGATTAATGTTTGAGGTTTGCAATGTTTGTTGAAGTAGGCGCCGGTGAGTGCTGCTTAGGACGTTAATCATGAGAGATCAACTTTTTTTTTCGTTCCTTTTTAACTCTTTTTTTTTTTTTTTTGGTATGGAAAGGAAGACAGGACCATGAATGTATTGGCAAGCAAAAGGGATTTTACCCTTAATAATTCATAATAATGAACTACAAAGAAAAACATAATTTGTAAATTGTTAAAGAGCATATCTATTATAAAAAAGTCATTATTGACATTTTCGACAAATGAACTTTTGATTTGTAAAGTGTTTCGGGGTTATTTGAAGGCGAACGTTTGGAAACATCGCCTCCATACTTTAGAAGAGCTGAAGGACTGAGGAAATATCCGCCACCCCCCCCCCCCTTGAAATGTGCAGAAAAGTTTCCCAAAACTTCAGAAATAGACTGAATCAGTGTATTGCTGCTAAAGGCAGTTACCTTGCTGAAATGGTAATGAAAACTTAATGTAAAACAAGTAGTTCTGTTTAGAACTATATGATCCTACTGTCCCGTATACACCAACTTCAAATGATTTGCCCTCCTACTTCATCAAGCTTCGTTTTCGACTATTTTGGTAGTACGTTTAGCTTTTTGAGCTCTTTAAAAATATTAATTTTCACGTGCATCGATTTTCTTCTGTTCGCGTCATTTTAAAACAGCCCTGCAGCGAAAATTTGAAAAACTCATAAAACACAGCGTGAGAAACAAAAGGAACTTTTCAGTAAAACGAACACCTAAGTTCATATCACGTAAGAGAAGATTTTTGTTTCTCCTACAGGTTGTCTGAGTTAGCTCTAAATTTTCATTTCTGCTCTCACACCCTTATGCTTGGAATTACCTAACATGAAAATGATACTTTTTTTTCTTTTTTTTTTTGTTATTATTTTTTTTAAGTTATGTATTTTGTAAGCACTATCTTACTATCTGACCATAAAACTTGCATCAAATTTTGAATTCCTGTTGATTTTCTCCTATATTTACTTGGAGAATAGTAATGTATGCATGATGTTTGGTTTTGCAATCTTTTGAAAATATGTTACGAATAAACAAAACCAAAAATAATTAATGATGCTAACCATAGTAAAGTATTGAAACCAAAGATGCGAGTCTGCCATGATTTTTATTCGCGCAATGAAACTTCATTTTTTGATTTAAAAAGGAATCTTAATCTAGATTGCATGATTGTTATTTTGAAACGTAATGTCAGATAAATCTATATATAAATTGGCAAAAACAAAATAGTGAAATACCATTTTCTGCTCTGTTTGTCAACAGATTTTCTTACTTTTTTTTTATTTAGAAGCTATTGATGAGTTTTAGTGTTATCAATAAAAAAATTTGGAATTTGTTAATGCTTTTCTTATTTTCGACTTCGATTCGAAGTCTTTTTAGCAGTCTTTATACGTCATACTTTCATACTACTGCTTACTTCTATACAAACTGCAATGTATGTACAATGTTCAATGCATTTTTTGCTATTTATAACTCAAAGAAGAAGAAATCTCAAGAACAAAATAAAAGGAAAAGTGCATTCAAAGAATATCGAAGCAAAATAATACTAATCTTTACGTTAGTCCACTTCCAATATATATATATATATATATATATATATATGATAAGTCAATGAGTTGTGTCCGATTACAATGTGAAACAAAATAAAATACAATTTGAAGCTAACAATGTGTAATATAATATAAAGGGAGGTAATAAGTGCGGTGACGGTTTATTTCGCTTTGAATCAACGTTTCATAAGTTTGTTGATTTGCATTAGTTTTTTGAACTCTTAACTAAATTGAAAGTGAGTGCTTATATTTCTTATTTGTTTTGCATTTCTATTTCAGTTTTTAGGGAGAGGGTTATCGGCACAAAGTTGCACAAGATTAGAGCTTTTTTTTACTCTGATTCATACATGAATTACTTAGTTTGATCATAAATTATGTGTAACTTCCAATGTTAACATGAAATATTTCGCAAAATACTGATGCGCAGAATACTTAAGAAAAAATTCGACCAAATTGTTTTGGAAACTTGGACCCTGAAATTATTATTTAAGTGAAATATTAGTTCGAGCGTATGACTGAAATGTAAAAAAAATAAAATGCCATCTAAAGTTATGCTATTTTTTGACGCGCTCGTCAGAATTTTGAAAGTATTTCAAATGTCTTAGCAATAAACTATATTTCTCCCCTTACTTACAATCAACTTTTAAAACAAAACCAAGTATAGGGGGGGGGGGGGGGATCGTTCAAAGGCTTGGAGCAAAAACAAATGTGTCATCTGCATTATTCCAGCAGATGCTTTTCAGCAAGTCACTTATTTGGATTCGAAAATGAAGGCGAACAAAACTAAAATCGGTGCAGCAAAAAGTTAAAAAGAAGATGGAAGCTAATAATAACGATAAAAACGTTCGGCAATTTGGCGAGACATGGAATTCTTCGAACCAAAAGAAATGATGCGCGGAATTGGGAAGGAAAAAAAAATTATCGGTGAGGGAAGCAAAAAAACCTGTGGGAGAACCACCCCCAGAAACGTTATTGGACGCGCGAAATAGGAAAAAAAAAATCCCACTCGAATTAAGAAATTCGAATTCCAAAATAATTTATTTATGTCCTCTCTCCCGGAGCGAACATTACCATAGCAACGTCCGTAACTCCCCTCTTTAGGACGCACAACATTTCGCAGCATTTTACTAATTATGTAAATAACGGAAACAGAAAACGCCAGAAATCGAATAAGCTGTTTCGTTAGACGTCATTTTCCGTGTTTTTTTTCCGCTGCTCCTCCCCCAAGCTGTATTTTTTTAAGTATGTATGCAAACGAGTTCTTATTTTTTCGTCGTTTTATCCCTGTGCCGCTCTTACATATTTCATGCTCCAAGAGACATATAAAACATTTCTATCCCTACTTCTTTCTTGGCACGGGGATTTTTTTTTTTCGTTCCTTTTCCCCACTAAATATGCAAAAATTTGCTTGAAAGTGAAAAAAAAATCTCAATGATAACTGACATTTAATGGGTTTTCTATACGCAAGTAATGCATATTTAACAGGCAACGAAAAACCCACTTGTATATATCCATTCGCAATTCTTTTTTATGCATTCATTCCGTCGCAAATGCATATTTTATACTTCCCTTTCACTTTGTAGTTTTTGTGAGCTGTTTTTATATGCATTTTAGTTACGCTGGAGCAGTTTTTAAAACGCACATCCCTAGCTCTTCTTTTTTTTTTCAGTATTAATTTTTCCGACATCATTTTTTCTGTTTGCTTTCCCGGGCATTACGTTTTCGCTTCGATTTGCGAAGAGCTTTTTTTCCCCCCATGTTTATTTAATTTTGAGCCGGAGTACTCTACGCTCATTTATTCATTTTAGTTGATTTTTTAGGCGTGCGGCTTGTTTAAGGAGCATTTTGAAAAGGAAGATTGTGAATATGTATAATTAGCTTTAAACATCCCTAATATGAAAGAACGAGCGAGCGGGCGAGAGAGATGAAAAACAAGATTTTTTCGGCTAATACAAGAAAAAACCTTATTAGACTAATGGAAGTAGCTTCGGATGCTTGAAAAAATAAGATATTAGATGCGGATAGAGAAAGGGAGAAAAAAAATACTCTCTTAAAAGAAGTGACGCTATCCCATTTAGATGGCCGTGAATCTGACGCAGCGTAAATTACCCACCCAGAATAGTCCGGATAAAAACGGTTTAAACACTCATATTTGTCACTTAAATATGCAAAAAGCTTTCATGAGGTATGGTCGTTAAGCAAATTTAAACATGTTCATTATCATCTGTTACGAAATTTTAAAAGTAATTACTTAGACGTGGAAATGTTCTCAGAGGAAGGCGAAAGGGGTGGGCAGATTTATCGACGTTCGTAGCTTCTTCTTCTTTTTTTTTTTTTTTTGCTCTCTCGACAGGGAGCGAGGAGAGAAGTGTTTGTTTTGGTGTTTCGAGAATTCATCATTAAATTAATTCTAAGTGAGTTGTTTTAGGTTTCAACATTCTCTGACACTTCTTCTTGTGATGCCACTCTAATGATTAATTGTTTTATTAAAACATGAGAGAATACAGGGAAAAGTTTCTGATATAAATTTTATCTGTTATACTTATAAGTAACATTCTTAAAAAATAATCGATCACGGTTAACAGTTACTCAGTTAAAATGTAGCTATTACAATGTCGTAATGAATGAGTTAATTGAGAATTACTCATTCAGCTGCAACTAAATTTACAAGAATTTAAAAACGTAACTAATGATGGTTACTTGGTTTACCAGATAAGTCATTTTGACTGTTTCGAAGCTTCCATTTTGCATAATTTGTTACTAATTATAGTGCAAGTTTCAATTGCATTGGCTTTTCTTAATGCACGGTAAGTAGGACAAGTTAACGTTACTGAAATTTTTATGATAATTAGTAGCGACTTGGGGTAAAATGAAAGTTTAGAAAGGGTTGAAAACGGCCTGGTAACTCTAGTGTTAAAATAACTATTTACGTTACAGCGATAGAAAAAAATAACTGATTTCTGTTATGAGGCTATTGAGCTAGTTCAGCCGATTATTGTTAGCTTCAACCGATTATTCTTAGAAGTTACGCTTTCGTCTTAGTTCCTTTAACGAAAACATGCATGTAGATGATCAATATGTAGCAACACTAAGTTCTTTGTACAGAACATTAGTTAAGCGCAATTCTAAGCGGACATGGATTCAGAAATGGTTTGCAATCATTAGCAGAGTAATAAATGCGAATTAAGCTGAACGTGTTAACTTAGCTTTGATAACATCGGCAGTGAAGTGGGATAATAGGTGGATCAATGTCTATTATACTGACGATAAGGCATCCCAAATTTAGCCTGGAAAGCAATGAATTTTTATCCCTTCCCAAGAACTATCATCGTTATTGTTACTGTTTTCTTTGTTTATAACTTTATTTTGATGTCGAAATGTTGTTTAAGACATAAATTTTTCTGACATTTTCGTGTTAGCAAAAATTAAGATAACGCTTGGTCAAGAATATAGGAGAAGGGTGGATAAAATGCAATGGTTGAGGGGAAAAAGGAATTTTGGATAATTCACAGATAAAATTCGGTCATCTCTATGACATTCAAATGGGTTGTGCGTGACGTATCTGATGTTCATTTCTACAAGGCATACTACTTGCAGAGTACAGATACGCTCTAAAGATTAATTGGAGTTTTCGTACCTTGACTCTAAGAAAAGTGTAATGCTGAGATATTTTATTTGTTACTTTCACGTCCAGATACTAACGTGACAACAGTCTATACTTGTTTAAATGGATGTTTTTTTTTAGGAAAACTGGTGCAAATTCCTTGTATAGACCAAGAAAAAAGAGGACGGGTGTCAGAAAGAGGCGTTCCTTTTATTCCATCAGCACACGACCCACCGAGAGACGGATACGTATGATGTGGATGTTACATGTTTGTACTGTAAAGATATGTATGGAAGATCATCACAAGAATAAGGCTGAATCAAATTAATGAATGTAACAAATGGACTCGTCATTTATACTTCCATATGGACGATAATGATGACAAGTTTGTTTGTGAACTGTGTTTGTATCCCACTTTGCCCTATCCCATGATGCAAAATAGGGTAGTTTTCCACTATGAGCACATCAATGTGTCAATCCTAAAGTATAAAGCAACATATTGCAAGTCTCAATGCTGAAGAATAACCGACAAGGTTGCAAAATTCAAATAAATATCACTTATTAAATTTCTATCCATTTGTCACAGAATATTTTTAGTGCAGAATTTCGACCACCCTGCCCCTACATATTTGTCGAGGGAATGATAGAGATATCGGTTTATTACATCAAGTCAATGATTACACAAACAATCTGAATCATTTCAGATTTGTACTACATAAAATTAGATCAGATCATACATTCAGTTTGCTTTTTTATTTTAGCATTATAACAAGAAGTTTAGAACAATACGAGCCGACTTTCCCGTATACACCAACATCAAATTTATAACCTAGTTATCTCTATATCTCTCTCTATTTCTCATTTGACTTCAGTTATTATTTGCTTCAAATACACATTTATCAACGGTTAATATACCTTGTTCAATAGTTTACCATTACCTTCAGTAATGTAGACTAACTTCGCGCCAAAAGAAGCAAGGTGGAAAAGTATTACATTCATATTTTGAATCGATAATCATTATTATATTGTTAAATGTTCTTTGAAATGTGCGCTATTATCATCGGTGAGCTATACATCTTTTAATTGCGTACTCATCAACGACGAATCATCAGAAATTTAATTTAAAAAAAAGTTCATAGAATGTGATTTGACTTATAGGGGAACCTGGGGTAAAATGGACCACCCCTATTATCTATATTATTACTTTCTTCTAATGTTTCATATTTTGATACATAGATGGTAGCATTAAAATAACAGTTATTATTTTGCAACTGTGTATCTAGGTGACGATTCAGCGGTTTTGTTCTAGAAAGTTGATTTGTGTTTAGCGAAAGTAAATATTTTCATCAAAACTAATATTCTTTTCTTCATTCAAGAATTATGATTTGAAAGATATTACGCAGCACAATAAAAAGATAAGATCATACTCGTATATTATTATATTCCATGTAACTAAATTAATTTAATAGAAGATTTGTTATTTTTTGGACAGTTTTTGTTAGACTTCCATGTGGTGTAAAATGGACCACCAAATTGTGCACACAATAATTAATTTTGATTGAGTATATTATAAAACCTATTATATAGATAATGTGCTTGGACATTTTCAGGCTTAAAGAAACATTACTTTGAGTGTAAGCACTCTAAATTGTCAAAAGTGGTCCATTTTACCCCAGTCTCCCCTACATGAAATTTTAACTTTTACCAACTTTTCACTTAAAAGGTTAGAGCCAGCAGCGTTGCGTAGTGGTAAGGCACTGGCCTCGTAACGCCCAAGTTCACAGGATCAAACCTGGCCCAAATCGGTGGATTTTCAAGATGTAGAAAATCGTCAGTACCCATGTCGTATGATTATGCAGCATGTTAAAAATCCCCTGAGTATGGCTTGTGTACTCTCGGTTAATTTAAATTCCTGGTGCAGTTTCGCATCATTTAGGGCTCAGGTTCCCCCCTCTAGGGGGAAACTGAGCATCAAAATTCTCAAGCGGAAATGGCCGATAGGGGTGCTACTTGAAAGAATGGATGCCGGTTTCCGGGGAATGCATTATGTCTGCAAAGGTTAGTGACCATACGCAGCCCCATCAGAAAGAAGAAAAACTTAAAATGCTAGGGGGTCGATCTGTACACGAGTCGGCCTATACTGGAGTACGATGGTGAAGAAAAAAGAACAAGAACTTAAAAAATACTTGAAAATGCAACGACCGTTAAATGTTTGAGTTTCAGATTATCAAAACCAAGGTTTTTTTCTCCCTTCTTTCTTTTTCATAAAATGTATGCTGAATATTGGAAGTGAAAAAAATAATTTGCTCTCGGTTTAGCTATGCAGTAACACGTTTTGGCATTTAGCGTTCAGTTAAAGCCTATAAATTATGCAAAGAAACGGCTGAAAAACATCATTAAAAAGCAAAAACAAAAACAGCTATACCGAGCAAGATAAACGGTCCAAACCTTTCGCAAAATCTGTCATTAACATCTCTTTACGGAAATAAAATAACACTTCCGAAATTGGGATTTACATTTTTAAGAGAGCCTTTCCGATGAAAACGCAATTATTCATGGAGCGCTAAAAACAAAAACGACCAGAAAAACATTTCCTCCCGTCCAATCAGCAATACTCATTTAAAGCGAAAAAAGGATTGAAAAAAGGCGAAATTAAAATCAACTGACAAACTGAAAAGGATAGGTATGGAAAAGAAACGAGTATTCTTCTAGTTTTTTCCCCCCCGTTTTTTTTACACCAATCCAATGTTTAATTTTTGTTTCGACTGTTGCGTCTGCTTCCGTTCGATTCTCTTTCGCTGTTTTTAAGTGCTGCTTCAGAAGTGGTGTGAAATATTAATCAGGCTTCTTTTCTTCAGGCGAGAACGTCTTTGTTTTTTGTTGCCTCCCGAGTTAGAAGAAGTAGAAAAGCACTGAAATTAAGATGAAAGTTTCGCTTTTTTCCGACTCAGAGAAAGAGAAATCTGAGATATTTATCGAGCTCCTTTCTCTTTTAAAATGCGGGTGCTGTAAAAATGCGATGTTGGAGTCTTGATTTACGCACTATGTGAAGAGTATATCCATATGCAGCAATATGTGCTGTAATGGATATTTTTTAACATGCTGTCGCCGTTGATGTGTCGGATTGGCTCTTTCTGCTTTGCCAAGGATGCTATCGAAGAAACTTATTTCTACTGGGAATGTATGAATTTTCTGTTATGATTTAAGTGTGAATGTGCGCAGGATTCTGACATTGTGTGTGTGCTTGTGTGAATTTTCGAAAAAACACCTTAAAATTAAAGTTGAACTGAGGCAGAGAGAAGCAAAGGGTAAATAACCCAAAAACGATTGTAAGAAAAACGCGTTCGAAGTTTGGATCTTATGGGACCTTTAATGTTATTCTTTTCCTAAATCACGATGGGACGGAGCACCTGTTAGATCTATCACTAACATTTCTTGTCACAATATAGAACGGTGCTTTCCCTATCATTTGCATCAGTTATCTCCAAATTTTCAATTTTGTCACTTACACCCCTTTGCTTCTGGGAGCCTCAACTGAGAATGGGAACTTCTTAAGAAAAACGCGACAAGATAATTTCACTGGAAGAAGGATCTCGGCGATATACTTGTATTTTTATTGAGCAAGCAAACTAGAAGCTTGCTTATTTATCCAAATTCTCGTTGAGAAGTATTAATTTGTACAAACGGTAAAAATTTCAATGATATTTTTTAGTTTTTGGCCACTTTGCTGATTGAATTCAGTTGACATTTTTAAGAGTTTTGCTTAGTTACATACCAATACATAGCAAAAATTTTGCAAACAAACGATTTTTACATTGAAAGGTTAGACTGCTTTCAGTTTAAGCATAGGATTTTTTTTTCAAGTAATTTTTTGCTCAAGATTTCCCTTGCTTCTTTTATTATTATTATTATTACTATTATTATCTATCATTCTTTGTTTGCGGCGTACTACGCATTACCACTATTCTGTTTGTAGTAGTACTCTTTCTCGAAATCTCTCTTCACTTTTTTTTTATTATTTCTACACGCTTTAAAAATTTCGCAAATGCTACTCAGCAAATAATGGAGAAAATATGATAAATTTAAATTTATTCCAGAAAAGATAGAGACATACTGTTTTTTTTTTTTTTTTTCTATTTTAGCAGATTGAAACAGAATTTTCTATCATTATAATAGAACTTAAAACCGAATTATTACCTGTTTTCAGAAAATATTTTCAAACATTATGAACCGAATTAGTCGCTATATTTTTCAAACTATGCACATTTACTCAAGAGAATGCTCTTATTCTAGTTCTGTTTGTTTCTCATTCGTACTCCTCAGAAGATGTAAAATATATAAATAATTAAACTGCTTATACATATAACTAAATGGCTTAAGCATAAACAATGTAAAATTTAAACATTTCCTAAGAGAAAATGAGACACAAAGTTGAAATGATATTTCCCATTCCTCTGATACATAATAAAACAAAACAAAACATAATAGGCCGTCGCTATGGCAAATAATAGCTCGCACGCTGTCCCATTTAATCTTTTTCAGATGAATCGAAAATTTAGAAGTCGCAAACATTCTCTTTGAAGAAGTTAAACGTGGGAAAACGACACTTACAGAAACGCCGGTTTCCTTCTGCAACGCCATTAAATATTGACATTCTAATGGTCTGATTGCCGGTCGCTCAGTCGCAGTGCTTTGTTTTCAACAGGGAGGCTTTTCGCCTATTATGTAAGCTACTCTCCCATTGGACAGAACTGATAGCTATTCGGAAACGCCCGTTCATTAGCATGCTGTTTGCGAGATAGCCTCTCAAATGCATTTAGTTGTCCCATTTATGTGAATTTATTAATGATGTGGAGAAGGAATCACGCAAAATGAAGGAAAATTATGCTTAATGTGTATAGATTTCATGATATTGGTACCGACGACGTCTTCAGGTACAGCGATTTAAAAAGGAAAGTACCTCTATATTTTTAAAATATTTAGGCAATGTTGTTGAAATATTTAGACAATGTTGTTAAAATATTTAGACAATGTTGTTAAAATACTTAGACAATGTTTTTTGAAATAATACGTGCAATGATACGCAGTACCAAACTATCATGCAGAATCGATTTTACGTTAAAGGTACTAAAAAGCTGCCTACAAATTTCAGTTCCCTTTGAAAAGACATAATTTCCGAAAATATACTCTCTCAATTTTCTCCTTTTCCTAAAATTTTATGCGCTTAAGGTTTAAAATGTTTTTCAATCTAAAGTTCCAAATTTATAATACTTAATTTTTTCGTAGCAAAAGTATAATTTCATAAAAACTGCTTACATTTTTAAGAAAGGCACTTTAAGGAATAGATAGAAATGTGTGCAAAAAATGCATTTTAACAGTCCTGTCGTAAACTGATTCTTATAATTAAGTAATTGCTGCTGACATTAATTTGAAAATGCAAAAAAATTGCGAAGAATTCAATCTATCAAAAAAAATCTTGTAATGCTTTAGTTGTTTTTCCTTTAATTTAATATTTGCAGGTGCGAACAATTATATTGTTTGTGAATTTATTAAAATATTTATTTTTTTTCTCTTTATTTATTAATTATTTTTATTTATAATGATATTGTTTACTTTTTTATTTATTTATTTCATTTTCTTTATTTATTTAATTTTTTTTGACTGAAAATCATAACGAATAACATTTGTTATTCTGCTATCTTTGATATACGTGCTGTGATATGTGAAAACAATTGCAAAAATTATCTTAAATAAGCGTATCCGCACAGCAACGGCCCAAGACCATAATTTTGTGACTTCGCTATTCTTTTTTTTTAATTCATAAAAGACTTCAGGAAAGTTTAATTCTTACTACATCAGACGAAGATATCGCCAGGCCCGGCCCAAGTATAAGTGGCGACAAAAATTTTCTGCACCACTATTATTATAAGTATTTTATAGAGCTTAGTGACTAAAAATATTGTCAGTAAATATGTACATACGTATTTAAATAATATTAAATACCCACAGGACAGTTTTTTCTTTTTATATTTATTACATAGAAGTGCAATAGTACGTAATATATTAATAAGCTGTTAATAGCTGCCACATTTAAGAGCATTGCGCCGTGAGGTAAACGCCTCGCCACCTCAGCCTTCCGCTGGCCCTGGATATTGTTATGAAAATTAAATTGTTTAAAACTACCTGTTACGTAAAGTCATAAAAATGAAACATACATACATAAAATATTGGAGTTGTACCACAACTACTGTGACGCATTCAAGTGACGTCGATAAAACAATAAATAAATAAATAAATAAATGAAACGTTCTTATATTTGATTGTTTCTTGTTTGAGGTTCCAAGCAAAATTTTTTGAATAGCTCTCATTAAATCGTGAGAACAAGTTTATCCAAACGGTCTGTTATGATATCTGCCCAGCAACTAACGAAGCGTTGCAAAACGCATTAAGAAAGGTGAAAACACGTTCTCCGCTGTGTACTTATTCTTCCCACGCATCGCCTTTCACATAGATTATGTTATTACATAAACCTTTTGTCTTGAAATGTTTGCGAATTGCAATTTTCCTTGCAACGTGGCTTCATTTTCTACCGCTTCACACCATTTGGCGATCATCATTACAGACTCCTTGAATATACGGGGGCCTCATCTCCTCATCTCTCCGGGGCATTTTTCTCTCCATGTTCCTTCTCAAATTATTCTCTCGTTACGGCAGCATGAGAAAGTTTGCCCTGGCATAATCACGTGTGAAATTTTGCAGCCAAAGCATATGCATCTGAAATTACAGATTTTTTGGGATTGGGCGTGGAACATTATTAAGGATCGAATATTGAGCAAAAATCTCATGCGTTAAGCGATACCCACGATGCATAGTTTTCATTGGAAAGATGTATCATTCTGAAACGCAATAGACGCTAAATAAGGAACAGGCTAATGCTGGGGTTCTCAAACTTCTCCAAGTTGGGGCCTCTTGAATGAAATAGAATTTAGTCATGGGGCCCGACAGTCCCTGGTACATATGATAAATGTTGTATTGACACGATTTTGGAGAGACATCGGAGGAGGGGGAAGAACATACAAATAATGATCAATACTCGTTTGATTCGTTTGATACGATTTAATTTAACTTCTAGAAAAGTTCTTTAACCATCACAATTTTTTGTTTGCTCAACAACAAAGAAGATTTAATATCAGGGGCCCCTCACAACACTCCTCATCTCTCTGTGTGGCAACTTAGGGTGAACTTACGGCATGAACTCTTGGGCTAATGTAGGGGAAGGTCGGGGTGTACCGGACGGCGCTTAGTATCGGACAAGTATTATTTCTATTATTCACTGCAGGTTGCAGACCAAATGTAAAGACACCATAGCGTTTATTGAAGGAAGAGAGTTCATATGACGCCATATTTAGACAAACGGCAGCAGTGTTAGCTCGTAGCTTAGAATTTTGCAATTTTACATGCGTTTCAATTGACCGTAATTAACTTCTAAATATCATAGCTGATATGAAAGTAGTGATAAATTGTTTTATTAGTTACTTCTTAAAAGAACATTCATTTCACTGTATATGGCAGGCAATAAATATCTTTTAAGTTTAATCATACGTATATGATAGCTGGCATCTTGTTCTATCTTGTTCGGGTTCTACCGGACAAAACTGTCGCGGCTTGTATCGGGCAAAAGTGTTGCAGTTTCTAACGAAGAAAGGTGTTCCGAATTTAATCTAACAGTGTTTGAGAGACAACCTTGAATTACGTAACGTTTAAAGAGGGCAGCGGTTCTATAATAGTGTTATGAAGCGTTATTATAGAAGGGGCGGGTGTCAATTTCAGGTTTATGAAAACCAAAACATTTATAGAAGTTTTATATTTTATTATATATTCAGCGTTATGAAACCCAGTATCTATCGCGGAAAAAGAAGTGAAATTTTAACTTAGACTCCTTACAAAGCGCAGGATATGATAAAAAGGAAGAGAAAGAAGAGAAGGAGAGTATCTACAGCTAAAGCAGGAGCTTCTATGGAAACAGAATTTCTTAAAGAAAACAAGAAGTTCCGTCTAGAACTATACGAGCCTACTTTCCCGTATACACCAGCTTCAAATTTATAATCTAGCTATCTCTCTCTCTTTCTCGTTTAGCTTTAGTTCTTAATTGCTTCAAATATGCCTTTTTCAACGGTTAATACAGATTCGTTCAATCATTCATTTATTCAGTCATTCATGTATTTATTCACTCATTTATTCATTCATTATCTTGTTTATTCATTTAATCTTTCATTAATTCAAAAATATTCTTGAAAATCCCGATCAAAAAATTTCATAAGAAAATAGGCTCGTTAGTTCTGGATGAACTTTTTATGTGTACATGTTCTACGTCAAAAGAGCTTTCTGATAAAGTTTGTTCCAAGCAAATCGGCCCGTTAGATCAGGATTTATATAGGATTGAAATTTCCCCGTAGGCACTATGTTAATTTTTTTTTTTTGAACTGTTCAAAAATGAACAAAAATTGTTCAAATCAATATTTCACGCCAAGAACTTCTTCCAGTGAGCTTGTTCATTGGAACTTGGATCTTGTACCCAGAGTTTACATAATTTGCTTCATTTTCGCCCATAGGCGCTAATGTTAAAATTTTTTGAACTGTTCAAAATTGAACAAAAAATTGTTCAAATCAAAAAGTAAAATATGGAAATGAGATGTCCTCGCCGAGATCTTTCGAAAGCGAAAAGAATTTTTCGAATCGGACAATTCGTTCAAAAGTTATTAGGGGGGGGGGGGGGAGACCGACAGACAGACCGACAGATAGACCGACAGACCGACAGACAGACAGACAGACCGACAGACCGACAGACACACTTTTTCCCCATCTCAATACCCTACTTTCAAATTTTTTATTTTTCAATCTTTATTTAATTACTTCACTTATTTTTGACTTTTCTTGATTTTTAACGATATTTTAACGATACATTAAGCCTTCTTTCATGCTTTATTATTATTTTTTTTTACTTTTACGGGAAAGTAGGCTAAAAAGAGAGAGAATAGCAAGCAATTCAGCTAAAGCTAAGAGATCAAAATTTATTGCACCTAAGACTCCCGAAAGGAGATCCGAAGAATAAAACTGAGAATGTGTCCAAAAGACCAACTGCATCAACTCTTATGAAACATTTGATGAGGATTGGATTCAGTGTAAAATATGCAAGGATTGCACTCACAAAAATTGAACGAAACAGTGTATTTTATGAATGTTATATTTGTTTAACCTAACTCCTTTAACATAAATTTAACATAAATTATAAAGTTAAAGAATTTTTTTACAATGTTGTATGGTCATATGTAAAACAGAAATATTTTTAAAAATTGCTAAAAAAGTGCGAAAAGGCACCACAAATCTTGAAACAACTTCTTGGCGGTTCATGTTTTAGCACAAAAATTTTGATTATTTTTTATATATTTATTTTCCTTTTTTCTGACATTAGTTTCTCGTTTTTTCTGGTTAGTTATTTTTTTCTACTAAAAATTTAACACTTCCTATTTTTTTCTTTGAAAGTTTACTGCTAAAATTTTCTGGCCAATAAATTGCATAAGAAGTACGTCTGTATTATTGACGTCCCTGGTACAATTTTGATTTTTCCAGGGGTGGGGGGAGGTGAGGGGCATAAACCGAAGAAATTTTACTTCTGGAAAAGTTGTTTAAAATGAATTCTCATTCACAACTTTTATGTTGCGCTTTGGAAACGTTTTAGTTGGGTTTCGTATAAATCAAAAGTTATTTTCAACTATCAGTAGAATTTTTCGAATATTCCCTTGAAATTTATTAACCATCCAATTTATGGCAGAATATGGGGAGGGGTTTCACCCCTCAAAGCCCTCCATCCTCGCTGCGCCCTCTAACGGAAACTGCTTTTTTTCTCCAAATGAGTTTTCGAAAAACTTTTTAAATCTTACTCCTAGCTTGTTATTTTCATCACTTTGTCCAAAACCTCAATAGAAAAACGTAAATGAAGTATGTGTAGACCAATGCTTCACAACCTTCCTAGTGTTGCGACCCCCTCAACACTTAACAGGCGAAAATAAAATTGTGCCTTTGCTACTCCCTTGCTACAACAATTTATTCGTACAACGCTGAATTTTGCAGCACGTGATTATAATTATATTTAAATGATAGTTTATCTAACAAAATGGTGTTTCTTGCACACAAAGAAACAGATAACTTTATAAAAAGTTGTTGACTTACCTATAATACGCTGTAAAATAGTTTATGATAATAACGTTGAATGTAAAATGAAATAATATAATATGTACTACAAAAACAACCGTACGTTTATTAATAGATTAATTACAAGGCAATAATAAGAATACTTTTAATGATTTTTAATTTTACTTTTTTTTCACTTCTTTATACATTATTTGATTGAGGGGTGGAAGGGAATACTGGGAACGGTTGAAATTTATTCACGTGGGGCAATTATTTCACTTTAGAAAAAGGTCACAGTAATCGAAAGTAAAAAGTTTAAAATATGGTATTTAACTATAAAAACAGCAGTTCTCTTTTACAGTGTACTTTTCTTTAATTTAAATAAACTTTACTCGTAATAAAAATAGCCTTATAATTGTTATACGTACATTTTCTAAAATTGGCATCACCTTAAAGTGCCGCGGCACAGTGGTTGAGAATCACTGGTGTAGACCATATAGATGACTGAAACTTATTTCAACTTATAATGATAATTTACTCTCCTCACATGGTTTGCTCTTTGTTGCAATAAAGTGTAAAATGTATACAATACGTCACTCAGAAAGTTACTTAATGATGTGAGAAATAAACTACATATTTGAACTTACTTGGGAAAAAAACAAACTTGGATGATATGTGACATTTATGCGAAAATGCTACAAGGGAAAACCATTCTCACACTTTTCTGCCTCCCACCATCTTCATAAACAAACTACACAAGCGTAAACATACATTTTCCAAATGCAATACATTAACAATTGATTCTGAAAAATCATCGGTAGGTTATAGACCGCGATGTTTCATTTTCATACTCCATCTCGATATGAGTTATCTCCGATGGTGATCTGAGTGGAAAATAATGTGGGAAATGTTTGCAAAACGAGTCATAACTGCGCTCTTCATCTGCGCTTTCGCATGATCGTGGCTTTATGGCGGTTTTCATGTGAATGGATATTAGGTATGGATTAGCTGCTCGAATTACTAACGACGGAAGCAATAACAGAAAAGTTGCAAGTAATCATTTGTTCAAATGCTAGGAGAATTGTATAAGCAATCCTTTTGCATCATTAGTCCTTAGGTTGCAGAGTAATCAATGGCGTAAGTCAAAAAAACCTAGATTTCGCACCTCCAGTGCAACAGAACCATAACTTAAAAACAAAACAAAAAAAGTGAAAATGGCAGTGAACTTAAAATTAAGTTATGTGTTACACAATTCTTCTTCGCGTACTAATAGTATGTCTTCATTTGCTTACTTTTTAAACTTATATATCTTAGTGTAGACAGTAGGCAACATACTGTTCGATCGATGTTTTCGTAATTTAAATATATGTATGAATATATATATATATATATATTAAGGCTCGACCGATGCATCGGCTTCGCCGATGCATCGGCGCCGATTGTTCAACAAAGTTGCCATCGGCCATCGGCATCGGCAGCCGATGTTAACTTTATAAAAACATCGGCCCATCGGCCTTAAAAAACATCGAAAAGCCGATGCAAGGCCGATGCTTTTCGCAGGGACAACTTTCCAGAAAACATTCTCTGTCTTTAACTTACTTTTTTCCTCTAAATAGCTAAATTTCTACTTCCAGACAATAACAGGCAGCACATCAGTTAAAAAAAAAGCACAAAAATAATGTCATTCTACAAAGTGTATTTGATAAAATATTCGGGAAAATAGTTTAATCGATCGCTGCCCGAAAACCTTCATTATTGAAATTATTTCTCTTTGAACAGAATGCTAGCGAAATAGAATATGTTAAAGGGGGAAATACGTGTAAAACGGCGTATTAAGAGCAATTTTTATGAATTTTTTTAACGTATAAAGAATAAGTATATTTTATTGAGATTTTGAGGTCATTTTATAGATAGATTGAGGAACATTTACTGGAATTTTCAAACATTTTTCTTGAAAAATCCGGGAGATATCGGCTGCTGCACACTGTAATCGCCACCCGGGTCGGCAGTTTGCGTACATCCTGGAGGGCACAATTTTTATCTAAAATCAATTTTTTTTTAAATCAACTTTTTTTATCAGTGTCTCTTCTAGTTAAACTAAAATCGTCACAAAAAATTGAAAGTTTCTTTTTTTCTTTAGAATGGGAAGATTAATTAAGATTTTTAACCGTTCTTTTATTCTTTTTTTTACAATAAAAAAAGTAAAAATAAAGATATGTTTGTAATTCTAGTTCAACTGAAGCGTGTATATATAAAGAAAATGTATGCTAAATTTGATAAGGATTGATCAAAAACTTTGCGAGCTAGAGTACGCAAATTCGAAAAAAGTAGTTTCGAGAAAAACGCGTTTGAAAAAAAGAGTGGTATTGAAGGTAAATTTAAGGTAGTAATGAATCAATTTTTTTAATGCATACTAATACTTATATAAATTGCTATCCGAGGTCTCAATTGTTAAAAAAAATAAATAAAAAGACATCTGCTAACGTTCTCTAATACCCTTCAGGTCAAAATCATCACAAAAAAAACCCTCCAAAAATTTCTTTTTTTTTTTTTGAATGGGGAAATTAAATACGATTTTTAACCGTTTTTTTTTTTAAATTATTATTGTTCTTTTCTTACAATAAAAAAGTAAAAGTAAAGAGATGTTTATGATTCTAGTTCAACTAAAGCGCGTATATATAAAGAAAATGTATGCTAAATTTGATAAGGATTGATCAAAAACTTTGCGAGCTAGAGTGTACGCAAATTCGAAAAAGTAATTTCGAGAAAAACGCTTTTGAAGAGAAGAGTGGTATTGAAGGGGGGGGGGGGGGGGGAATTTAAGGCAATAATGAATTTTTTTTTTTTAATACTTATCGATACTAATACTTATAGAAATTTCTATCCAAAGGTCTCAATTGTTAAAAAAAATAAAAGGACATCTGCTAACGTTCTCTAATACCCTTCAGGTCATTCATGAGAGACTACCTGCTCAACTGCTCCAAAAGGGGCGCTCGCTCAAATGCTTATAACGTTTAAACGACTTGGAATTTTGCTTTGAAATTTTCAAGGTATATTATTGAATAGTTGTAGAATCGATTTATGAAGAAAAAAAATTAATTTTTTTAGACTTTTAAACGCATTTCCCCCCTTAAAGTAAAACTAATAGAGGCGTCATATGAGTGCTATTTGTTATTCGCACTAGGTTAGTTGCCTCATTTTGTCCGTTTTTCGCTCAATAATGACTTAGTGCATTAGATGTCATTGCGCAATAATCTTATACCATCTGCTTTTAGTTTGTCCTGTTTCTTATTATTCCGAAATTGTAAACAATACAAAGTCAACTCAATGAAAGTACGATAATAATTTTACCCGCTTAAACTTTTTTCTCTTAGCCGTTTTTTTTTTCTCCTTCTTCCATACCACGTGTTACAGTTTTTTTGCAATTGTGCAGCAATCTCGTTGCATCTACTTTTAGTGTGCGGTTATTCTCATTATTTTATTTTTAGTTTACAACATAGAAAACAACAAGAAGTTCCGTCTAGAACTATACGAGCCTACTTCCCCGTATACACCGAATTCAAATTTATAATCTAGCTATCTCTCTCTCTCTCTCTGTTTTTCTCGTTTAGTTTTAGTTCTTAATTGGTTCAAATATACCTTTTTCAACGGTTAATAGACATTCAATCATTCATTTATTAAGTCATTCATGTATTTAGTCGCTCATTTATTCATTCATTATTTTGCTTATTCATTTAATCATTCATCGATTCAAAAATATTCTTGAAAATCCCGATCAAAAAATTTCATAGGAAAATAGGCTCCTTAGTTCTGGATGTACTTTCTATTTGTACATGTTCTACGTCATAAGAGCTTTCCGATAAAGTTTGTTCCAAGCAAATCGGTCCGTTAGATCAGGAATTATATAGGATTGAAATTTCCCCGTAGGCGGTATGTTAATTTTTTTTGAACTGTTCAAAAATGAACAAAAATTGTTCAAATCAATATTTCACGCCAAGAACTTCTTCCAGTGAGCTTGTTCATGGGAACTTGGATCTTGTACCCAAATTTTACATAATTTGCTTCATTTTCGCCCATAGGCGCTAATGTTAAAATTTTTTGAACTGTTCAAAATTGAACAAAAAATTGTTCAAATCAAAAAGTAAAATATGGAAATTAGATGTCCTCACCGAGATCTTTCGAATGCAAAAAGAATTTTTCGAATCGGACAATTCGTTCAAAAGTTATTAGGGGGGGACAGACCGACAGACAGACAGACAGACCGACAGACCGACAGACAGACAGACCGACAGACAGACAGACCGACAGACACACTTTTTCCCCATCTCAAAACCCTACTTTCAAATTTTTTATTTTTCAATCTTTATTTAATTACCTAACTTATTTTTGACTTTTCTTGATTTTTAACGATATTTTCACGATACATTAAGCCTTCTTTCATGCTTTATTATTATTTTTTTTACTTTTACGGGAAAGTAGGCTAAAATGATCAAAAATAAGAAACGATTTTCCAGTATGAATGTTTATTGATCGAAATTTTAAGTGTCAAGGTTCGACTTGCAATTTTCGAAAATTGAATTCTCAAAATGCGAGCTCGCGCGACAGGATTTAATAATACCTTAGTAAAAATGTTAGCATTTCTTTATTTTCAAAGATTGATCAATGCATATTTTTTTCAAAATACATCTTAATTTTTTATACGATAGTTATTTTAATTTTTCCCCGTGTAAACAACCCCGTTTTTTAAGCATAATTTTTTTTTTTTTTTGCTTCGATGCCACGTGTTACGACAGTTGACAGTTTTTCTGCTGTTGTACAACAATCTCGTTGCATCTGCTTTCAGTTTCGAATATTTCTTGTTCTTTTATTGTTAGTTTACAACATTGAACATATTGATAAAAAATATGAATCAATTCTTCAATATATAAATGTTTATTGATCAAAATTTTATGTGGTTCAAGTTCGACTTACAATTTTCAAAAACGTAATTCTTAAAAAACGAGTTCGCGAGACAGGGTGGAATAATATCTTAATAAAAATGCTACAATTTCTTTATTTCAAAAATTGACAACGTATATATATATATATATATATTTTTTTTTTTTTTTTTTTTTTCAAAATACATCTTAATTTTTATAATTGATCACGTGTTTTTTCAGAAGATTATTTGTCAACAGAAAACTGCTGGTGCTCAAAATATTTTTCACGTTACAAAATATTGGTTTATTTCGGTGACCTTACATTGTGCTCATAAAAATATAAAGAATATGTCTGGTATTTTAGTGTAATTTTCAACTCACAAGAAAAAAAGCTAATAAGATTGGTTCTTAAGACGGTCCCTTCATTTATTGGTAATGACAAAAAAATATCACGTCTGTTCTTGAAGTAATATTCAGTATTTCTTGGTTATGAACATTGGGGGGGGGGGGGGGGGTGTTACTGCTAGCGAAACTTTTTAATATTTTATTTATATTTTATAAGAAGATCTATTTTTAGTTAAAATAATTTTTATAATAAAAATAAACAGAATCGTTCCAGCTTTTCTTTCAAAAACGGAGGAAAAATTACGAAAAAAATCCGAGGGGTGTTGACAATTTTGTTAGATACAAACCCACATTATTTGTTAGCCTGTATTATAACATCTACATTCCTCCCCATGAAAACAAAAATAAGAAAATAAAAGCAGCTGCACTTGTCATTTGCAGTGCAGGTGCTACAAAGAGAAAATGTTGGAGGAAAGGGAAGAAGACCCGATCCGATCCAATAGTAGTTGACTTCTTTTGAAAGGATAAGAAAAAATAATTAAAAATCCTCTGATATAGCTATTTTTTTACCACCAAATAGTTTTAATTACTTTACTAGAATCGCGAGTGATTCTTTTAGTTTTAATTATTATGAAAACTTCTTCCAAACAGTAACAGTTTTATGGTGCTTGAATAATGCATTTATGTTTTTATAAACATTAAAATAAATAAATGATTTATGTGACATTTTTGATAAGCATAGTGGTTAAAAGCGAATTTTTTCCATCGGCCATCGGCATCGGCCATCGGCCGATGGAAGAGGAAAATAATCGGCAATCGGCCATCGGCCGACCTCGTAACAATCGGCCAACAATCGGCATCGGCCCATCGGCCAAAAAATGCCATCGGTCGAGCCCTAATATATATATATATATATATATATATATAACAGACATGCAGCAAAATATTTTCGAAAGGTTTACAAAAAAAATTTAAATTTTGAGAATGAGATTGAGACAAACCAACACTGAAGAGTCCTAGTCTCATTCTCAAACTTTTATTCCATTTTATTTTATTTTTGTAAACCTTTCAAAAATATTTTAATACATTTCTGTTATATATTGCTTTACTTAAATTATTGATGCTTTGCGCATGTTTAGGTGATAAGAGTTTATTTTTCTGTTTTACTTTTTTTTCAAATGTTGGAGAAACAGCTTGGTCCGGGATATTTCAAATAAACCCCATGAAAAAGCTGTTGCGGAATGCAGACTCGCGGTGGGCCATGATTGTCTGGCGAACCACCTCCACCGTATTGGTATTTTTGCAAATCCGAATTGCCCACTTTGTGGGAAAGACGAAATCATGGACAGGAATCATTTCTCGGGATGCTCGGCTCGGCACGGAGTTTCCGAAGTCAATTGATACTGGAGTGTGTAACAGAGTGCTAGACATTTGCTGATGGTATGTTAACTTTTTTCTCTTTGTTTTGTTTTTGTTATCTTATAAAAGTTCGTCATTTTCCCATGCCATTGATAGTAATATATATATATATATATATATATATATATATATATTGAAATATAGATATAATGAAAAGAAATGAAAGTTCTGAAAGAAAGTTTCTGAAAAGAAATGAAAGTCTATATATATATATATATATATATATGCATATTTATTTATAAAATCCATCCTGAAATACGGGAATACGGGATTTTTATTTTATTCATTTATCATATATCTTATTTCTTTATACTATTATTTTGGTTCCGAAAAATGAAATCAAATAAATCAGAATTTAAGGGTGATAGAGGGTTGAAGAAAAACAGTAATTAAATGGATTTGTCTGTAGTGTGCATGTCTCTTTGTATAAATAAATAAATTAAAATTCTTGAATAAATCCTGAACTACGTGTTTCATTTATTTATTGTTTATTATTTTATCTTAATTAATTTATTTATTTATTCGTTTTTCGTTATCCTCGCAAATAAAGTATGAAGCTTCGAAAAAAAAATGAACATTTTTAATAGGATATAAGATGGATGCAGTAGAAATTGAGAATTGAGAAAAAAAAGTAACTTTGGCTTTTTGAAAAATTTGCTGAGGAATCAAAGTAGCTTTGTTAGCACACCTCTTCAGAATTGTAAGACTTATCATTTGAGGAAGATCTTAATCTCAATTATTAAATAACGTAACAAGAAGTGTGAAGGGCAAACGCAAAAGACATGAAACAAAAATTTGATAAATGTAGTGTTTGTAATAATAATAGTCCTTTTTATAGTGTCCTATAAAAGAAAAATTTTCTTGCCACCAAACATATTTCATTTCCTCCATTTTCAATTCTGTATTTCGTATTACCCTCCAAATTGTTATTATTTTCTTCCCCGTAAAACAAGTTTTAAAGGTAAGGAAGGCATGAAATGTATGGCTTCACCTTCCATGGTACATCATAGGAAAACTGTTAAAATCTATAGCTAAAAGCTCTGCCAGCATTCTAACTCACAGTCCGGTCATAAGAAACAGCTTTCAGCTAAACGTTTCCCCCCCCCCCCCCCCCCAGCAACTTCGCTTTTTTAATTTGATAGTAAACGTTTTCCTCAAGCAAAAGGTAATATTTGATGCAGATTTTGACCGGTCAGAACGCAGAATAAGGCTGTGAGTCTCGCAGTCAGCGTATTAGTGTTGAAATTAGTTCCCAAATTATGATTTTTCAAGAAGGACGTCACGAAGTATATTTGGGAAGTTTACTTGTAAATATGCTCTCGAATCATGATTTGAAGCATGAATACCTAACTAGAACTGCGACACAGACAGATGGGCCATACTAGAAGATAAAGATAGTAGAGGTAATTATTCTTTAATGCTTTCGCTCAGAGAAAGGAGAATGGGGCCACTTCATTGGATTAGCCAGCAATAGGATTCAATTAAAACGCATCTCAATCGGAGCGTGAAAATGTGGAACATTAGGAGGCCAGAGGCAGAGCCCATCAAAAACCCTAATTAGATCCATCTTCCAGAAAGCGGCGACGCTTTTTACATCCATCAGCCCCTCCTCGTCCGCAAGCAAAGTAGCGACAATATTTGCTCATTAATAACGCCGGCGTTTGGACTTCGCGGTTAATTAATCTCTCCGGCGCTCATATGCACACTCCACCCTGTCGCCCCCTCCATAAAAGACGCGAAAAATCTCCCTCTTTTGAGCGTCGGCGTGTGGCCGCACAGCTTAAACGACACTTGAGACGGATAAAGCCGCTTTTCTGCAGAGAAGTTTAAATTCCATTAAGGTGAAAATGCTTTTACCGCCGCCTCTCTCTCTGCGAGTGGGCGCTAAATTCATTAGAGCGTTAGAAGAATTAATTAACGCAATTCGCGTGCTGGCGGCGCTTTGTATTAATTGCTCCACGGGATTTAATGATGCATGCCGTTTTTCTTGCCTCTTTGCACAATGGCTCTCCGTTTTAAAACTTGCCTGCTGATGCCGAGGAAAGCTTTGTCTGCCGAGAGGCTCTTTGTTCTAGAACGTACGCTAGAGGGCCTCCTGATAGCCCCGTTAATTTTAATGTCGAGGCCCCGTCTCCTGACAAACAATGAGGCTGAAGAACAAATGTTTGAAACCGAGAGGCACGTGAAAAGCAGAAGCAAAACTGGGCGATTTACTGTTTTGCACTTTCCATTGATGCCCTTCCGGAAATTTTGACGACTCGAGAAACCTTTGCACGAAAAATGATCTCTTCTGGTTAGGAGCATTTCGGGAGCCCTGACTAGTACGAGGAAATGTTTCGCTTTAGACACGAAAAATCATGCGATACAATTTATGCAGAGGAAATATTTTAAATGTCTTCTTCTGCGAGGAAATTACACATTGCAAACGAAGCACTTCGACTCCCACTTTGACTGCAAATAGCTAAGGTAAGCTTAAATATGCAGCAAGTAACCAATTTTTAGAGTCTTTTTAATCGTTTCATTTGTAAAAGTTTTTCACTATCAGGCAAACTAATGGTTCTCTTGCAAAATTGTACTGCTTTAAATGTTGCCACATAATAAACCATGATATTAGGATGTCTCTTTAAACAAGGGTTAAATTTTTTCTGTAGTTGCCCATAAAAATTATCGAATAATCGTGTGCATTTCTTTGATGACGTCATATGTTCAAGATTGACTATAGGACCGAACTAAAACTGCAATTGTTTTGAAAGGGAAAGAAATTGTTTTAAGGTGGGCATACACTTAAAATAAGTTTATTTCGCACCTTATCATTTTTTTATTGCCAAATCGGCCCCTCACAAAAACGCGGAAGGTTGAGTATCACTGATTCTATTTGATAATTTTCATTGTATAGATAATTGTAAAGATACATTGTGAAGATACCAGCCTAAGGAAAACTTTTATAATTAAAAAAATATAAATGAAGGAGTATCATGTATTTTAATTTCGAACAAAGTGCTGAAAGCAGAGTTGCAAAATATCGTACGAAACAATGAAAATTTTATCTTCCGACGGTACGAGAAGTCAATGTAAAATAAATGAAGCTGTCATAAAACATCATTAAACTATTTACACATATCTTCATTTTATTTCAGTATAGACAACCTATTTCCTTGTGACAAAAACACATGCACGAAAATTGTCATTAAAAAAAGCACCTTAACAGTTACCCATTAGCAATCTACATTCAATATAAAGGCAATAATTTACAAAATGATTATATTTTTTAATTAAAGGTATCTATTCTTTTTACTTTTGTTATTGCTAGTGACTAGATTAAGACAACCAAAAAAATAAATTATCATATCATTATATCTTTAAAGCGTTGTCTTGGATTGTCATTAACTTCCGAAATCCAATTGAGTACCTTTCCGAGCGGATAAGAAATTATATACCACAACGTTAGATTTCTCGTCAATTGTAATTCTGACTCATGCAAACCACCAGCAACGAGCTGCTTAGCGCAGTCATTTAAACTCTTTTAATGGGCTCTCGTATAAAATAATTACTCCAAAAGTTTTACGACATTTTCGAAAGACAGGCAACTAGCGTGACAGTGGACATCAAGTGGTAGAAGTCCAGCGCGAAGACTGAACAGCGGCGATTTCGGTATCTCATACAAAGCAATTAATGCAATCTGTTTGGATGTTACTTTTTTTTTTCTCTGAAACGGTGAAGAAGATGTATTATTCATATTTCAATTAATTCCCAGACGTCAGATACTGGAGGCGCACGCCACACGACGATTAACAGTGGAAATTGTGGACAAAATGCGTTGAACTGCATGTGCAAGGATTATGAATTACGCCGATGGAGCCGTCTCTAGGAGTTAAATTATGCTATGAAATATCTTCGGATTGATAAGTCGCGGTTAAAACAGATGATTGAATCATAAAATGAAATTAAATCCCTGTATCTGAACCGCTAATCAGAAGTGGACGATTCGTAATTATCACAAAAAAAAAACCCAAAAAAAATTACAGAACTTTGACTCATATTTAAGGATTCATTCTATACATTTTATTCGTTCATTGAATGTTTATTTTTTTTCTTTGACACATATTTTACAAATACCTTGCTGCAGAGCTTTACATCAAAAATGTGCTAGGAAAACATTAATTTAAATATTATAATTAAATTCGTTAAAAGAGGCTCTTTGGGGGGGTAATTACTTTTAGATGGTTTTAGTACAAGAGTTGTATTACATTTTAAAAATCAATCTGTGGCTAGTGTGGACTAAAACAACTTTTTTTTTTCTAACTTTTTATCTTAGAACCCGCATAGCCAGTTAAGTTAATGTGTCATTTTGACTGTTTCGAAGCTTTCATTTTGCATAATTTGTTACTACTTATAGCGCCACTTTTAATTGCATTGGCTTTTTCCTAATACGCGGTAAGTAGGTCAAGTTAATGCGACTGAAAGTTTTATTACAATTAGCAGCAACTTGGTGTAAAATGAAAGTTTAAAAATGGTTGAAAATGGCCTGGTAAATCTAGTGTTAAAGGTACAAATACAAATTCTTGCGAAAAAGGCATGATATGCTAAACATGGTACTTAGCAACTTTTGCAAAAATTTACGAAAATTGCCCACACTATCCTAATTTCCCCCTACTTCGTTATTACGTGTTACTGCGATTACTTTCTCCATTCGTGTCACACAATTTTCAAATCACTACATTGCATAATTCCAAATATAACATCCCAATCCATGAGAGAATCGGGTTCGAAATTGAGAATGAGTGTATCTCTCCACTCAATACGGGCTCCTTCCGTTCGGGGATGCAGGGGTAGGCGAAGCGAGAGGCTAATTGCCATGAATTAGGGGTGAAGAGGAACGTAATGTTCGATGCACTGAGTCGTGATATCAACGTGATCGAGTCGGGGGTGGCGCGTGGATTTAAGTTGATTGGCGGAGGCGGAGGAAACAACGGGGTCCTAATCCTATCTGAAAATATGTTAGTTGCAGGTCGAACATGTAAAGGGTAGATTTGTATAACCAGGTTAGATTTAGTACTTGCGTATTGCGCAACACCACCCACGGATAAACGAAATATCGTTGGCATTCTAGTGCATCAAATTTTACAGACTGCTGCGGATTAGAATGAATTAAAATTTACAGTTAGTTATTTCATGATATAAAGCAATGACACAATTCAAAAGTTACATAAGTGAACCTAGAATATTTACTTTTCTTTTCTCCACCACACCCCTACCTGTTAGCCGAGGCCTTAGGATATTATTCATAATGATTCGAAAGTTTACTGACTGGCAATGTCTCAAAACTGGCCCGATGGACTTAATGACTTTTACCAGAACGTCGACGATACAATGTATATATATAATAAACTAAACACGTTAATGGAACTTCTTGTCAATTGAATTGAATAACTCATAGCACTGTTTATTCCAACGGAATGCCCTTTGTCACCCAGATTCGTTAGTCTTTGTGTATCACACAACAAAAGCCACAAGTATACTACTAATTTACTGATAAACGGAAGATCTGTCATCTAGGTTAGATTTAGTATCTTTGTATTACACAACAAACCCCGCAAGCAGGCATAAAGACTTAGCCATCTTTTCTGAAAAATTCTTCGCAATTTTGACAAGGTATTCAATCCCCACCATCCTACAATTTTCATAAGCATTACTTCAAAAACAACGAAGGAGAAGCAGATCATCTGACCTCTGTCTCAACTAATTTTTAGCCGACTTCACAAAGAAGGAGGTTATACATTCAAACTGTATGTATGTCGCTTTTTATTGAAATATTAATAGAGTAGATTCCACAAGACCTTACTCATTGCGAATTAACAAATTAATAGTCATGTACTTGGAAATTCAGTTATTCACATAAAGTTTTGTTACTTAGATCAATTAAATGCTGAAAACTTCATTTACTGTTATCAATTTGCAAAAATTGTTTTCCTTAAATCGGCGAAAACTAGGAGAACTTTTTTTTCCTGTTTGTAAAGTATTTTCGGAACTTAACAGTCGGACACAACAGTCGCACATAACAGTCGGAAATGTATTCAAGCCTGTCCATGAGGAGGCGTTTCGAATCTAGCACTGTTATGTGCAGAAAAAAAAACCCACCAGTTTTATAAACTTCAAGATTTGTAAAAATAGCAGACAACCAACAATTGACCAGTAATTTTTATAAAGTCGATAATTTACTTAATCTTATTATATTTTTTCTTGTTACTGTTATTTTTTCGCCAAGTACATTCATTTCATTTCAACAGCACGTAAATTTACGTTGTCTGCGGGAATCAACAGTGCATTTGTTTTGTAATAGCAAGTATGCTTATTTCTGGCATTAAAATTTGACCGCTTATTAACATCACTCTTTTTTTTTCTATCAAGTCATTTTCGTCCGGATGCGACCATATTAAGGACCTCAACTGTAGTACTAACTAGGAAATATGTCAACGGAAGTGTTGACGATTTTACAAACTGCTGGAGCAACTGATCAATTCAATCTGTAAAATGGAACAGCATTTTACTAGAGAATAATTTTTACTATGTTTAAATTATCAAGCTAAACCAAAGCATACCAGGCCATGTAAATCGTATTTCAGAGTTCATTTCTTTATCTTCAAATTTGTGAAGAAAGCCACAGGCTGAATCAGAACTCTTTGTACAAATCCGCGTAGATGACATAAATTCCGTCATGCGTTGTTTGCAAAATAGAGCTGAATATTAAAGCATTTCACAAAAAGCTTAATGTAAACGCCTACAATATGTTTTACAGTATGCATGTATCATACCGATTGAACGCTGCCAGAGTTGAATTATTTTTTTTAAATTTCTATGTAAAATAAGCAAAGCCTTGGGATCAAATATATCTTGTACTGCAAAATCAATTCATGATTTTGCAGTACAAGATAAATATTTGATTCAGAAAGGTAAAAACTCGTTTATTAAAAGTAAAGCATGTATTATAATATACAGTCACGGGTAGGCCAGGGAAGTTCGATTGAGCCATTAGACTTTATTTAAACAGCTATGCACAGTGGCGTACATAGACTTAGGTGCGCCTCCCCGCAAGATTTAGAAGTGCGCCCTATCTTTGGCTTATTACAAAAGATTGAAACAGAAACACTACGGTGAAGGTATATTCGAGTATTTATAACCATTAGTTTTATTTAAGATAATTAAAACCATATTTATCATTAACTGGCGGATTTTCGAAAAAGTAACGAATTGAAACATTGCATGCACTTAGTAGTTTGGAATGAAATTTATCTTAATAATTCGAAAAAATAAACACACTATCTTAAAGTACTAATATTTAAAATTTCGTTAAGGGTTCTGTTATTTATTTATAAGGTGAATTAAGTAACAGTAATGATACCAGGGAAACTATTTGTTCTCAAAATTAGGCACTAATTGGACAAGAAAATCAATGTTAGATTAATCTGTGCTAATAGATTTCCCTCTTCGTTTTTTACAATTAAGAAATTTTTGAACAAGGTCGTCGATGTTTAAATTAGGAATCCTGACGCTTTTTATGCTTAAAACAGCAAGACCGCTCAATCTTTCTTCTTTCCATCGTACTTCTGAGGTAAAATTCGATTAGCTTCTGTTTGCATAATGATCTATCTGATGATGCTGATGGTTGGTTACTGATGGGTAAAGTAAAGAAAGATATAAAAGGCAATGCGAGACTTGTCTGGGAAACTCGGATGATAAAACATTGTTCTCGATTATTACTAAATGAGCAACTTCAGCCATATTTATTTGTCCAAGTTTCTCTCTCCTATTTCACTTTCCAAAATGTTTCGTAAAATGATAATTTGTGGTGCAATTGAGATTGCAACATCGTTTTGGTTCTTCTCTCAAAATTTAGTCACTGATTCCACAAGTTCTTTATTTGTGCACTCGAAAGCGTTAATAGATCTGTTAATGCTTTGGGAGTTAAAAAATTGAGCATATTGTTAATTGAGGACATGCTCTCAAACCTTTGATGAGTTTGTTTTACCGTTATTCCCAATAGAAGCATAGAAAACTTTTACTTTGAAACAGTAATATGTGGCCTTAAACTAAGAAAACATTTAAAACAAACTTTTTCTCTAAAAGATCAATTAATGCTTTTTCGTAGCAAATAATGCTATCGTAGCATTATACTTTTAAATCGGAGCTTATTTGCATGGGGGAAACCCAATTCCTGCGCCCCCCCCCCCCCCGCTGTGATTTTTTTTGACAGACAATGAGATGCAGTGAAAAGGGATTCAAAATATCATTCATTAAAAAGGTAGTACACATCACATTTCGCATTCACTCCATCCCTCTTCAGTACCAAAGCTTTAAGTACCAAACATTTGTAAACCATAAATTTAAAAAAAACTTACAAGTATTTTGTATCAAAGTGAATACATTCATCACAAGAAACAAGGTATACGGCATGTAAAGAGTTTAAAGGTAAACTGGTGAATCTTAAAAACATATTAAAACATCAGTGACAGAAGAATGAATATTTTCAAAGCTATGGACTTTAATTTAAATTCCCCTGGGAAAAAATTGAAATTTTCATTTTGTATCTCTATTTTCCCTTTTCTATTGCATTTCGGCTAACAGAAGCTCTCGCAAAGGGCGCAGGCGCAAAATCTTCAGTTGTCCCTGGCCGCTGAAAACCCTAGCTACGCCTCTGAACGAATTACCAGCGGGTCAATTCTGAAAACGATAGAACTTTTCCCGCCTTGATGAACTCGAATAACTCTTCTTAAAAATTCCCGAAAACAAAACCAATGATCGATTGTAATTTATTTTGTGAGGGAGTAATATTAAGTACAAAATGATATCTGGGTACAATTTCATATTCTTATAGTTCAAACAAATGTACAGTACTTACGTAACTTGCATTATACGTACTTGCATTTTGACACTATGTAATCTCTTTTCCTATTTTTCACTATGATTGTAAGCATAATGTAATATTAATTAACAGTTACTATTTACACTGAACTGATGGTTTACTTTTAGCTCCCTTTTGAGGTTTTTCCCTTTGCGCACTTTTCATTTATGCGCGTTTTTCACTTATTATGCGCGTTTTTGGGCGCTCTCTTGCGCCCGCGCATAAGTATGAGAGATCCCTATACTATAATATGCAGGTACACAGGAAAGAGGAAGTGAGAGGGGAATAATTGTGCATTATGTGGCCGTAATAGCAAAGAATGTTACTCAGAAAGCTTAGGAGTGACATTGCATTAGTGGAAAAGAAATGCTAAAAAAATATGTATAAAAACATTTTGGCATATGTATTGTATCTCGTGAAGATTTTTCTTTTTTCTGGAGTGGGCGCCCTACAATCTCGTGCGCCCCCCCCCCGTGCCGCGGGGGCTGCAGGGACGTTATGTACGCCACTGGCTATGCAATAAAGACGCAATTGTTATTTATTTATTTATTTACTTATTATAACAGACAACAGTCGTTTTTAAACTTTCGGCTAACATAGTTTCCACTGATTGAAAGGTTTGTTCATTATCATCAACAAAATGTGTAATACTGTGACGAAGCAAACTTATCAGATATAGGTCGATGAAAATAATTATCTTTTAAGAGCAGACTTTTTAAGAGCGGAATTTTATGATATCGTTAGCTGTATAAATGCTTTCATAACTCCAATGTTAAGAGAGAGAATGGAAGCAAATTGGAAACTTTTTAAAAATGGAAAACAAAATGATATTTACCTGAGACGTTAATAAATGCTCATAAGTACTATCACTGGTGAGTTCAGGGGAGATTGCGGTCCGCTCCAGAGCTAAACATGATAATCACATGATTTAATAATCACTGCAGCTATTTATTATTATTATTATTTTAAGTGTTACAGTGAATTTTGGCTAGACAAGCTGGAAAATTGTTCTGGTTTTGTTGCCCCTTCAGCCATACTATTAAGTGTTGATGCAGTCAAAAATGGGCAATAATTTGAGTAGATAATGGTTAAAAAGCATGTCAAAAAAAAAAAAAAAACGAAGGTTATCTACGCTTTCCCATGAACCCCTCATGATCCCTTCTCCTATTGAAAATGTACTATAGGGTCATAAGCCCCTATTGCCAGTCGCACCAACATCTATGATCAGAAGGGTTTTTTTTTTTTTTTTTTGTCTTGACGCTCTCAAAAATTTTAAATGCCCCCTCAGTGGCTTTTCCTTTTCGTTTTTTTATTTTTTGTTATTTACACATATGAATTCATGATATGTTAATAAAACACCTTCATTTACTCGAGTAAATTTTTGAGGTATCATTATGGTACAAAATTTTTAAGACCTCAGCCTCCCCAAAATCCTGGGTTTGTATGGATCGTACCTGCATAGGTATGACTGACCGGTACAAACTTAAAGATTATACCAAAATTCCATCTGGCAAAAGTCCAATAGACAATTGTTTCTTAACTGAAAAAAAGAAAAAGATTTCATTGGCAAATGACAAAAAACGAGAGAAAAAAATCCGGAAACAATTTTGAAAAGAGAAGGGAAAAGCCATTTGTGCTCGTTCCCCGCAATGTCAGTGCTCGAGCGAGCGAAGTGCTCTCACTTCCATCGAATTAGCCCCATTGAGACATTAGGCGAGCGCGTATATACCCATTATGATAACCCGTGTCCGAAACGAAGTTAGCTCCGGCCGTTTCACTCGGTCCGGCAAAGCGTACCCATTTAGTGGATCGCCCCCCTGCCCGGGCCTGAAATCGAGTTTCCGAAACAGTTGTCGTAGGGAGGAAAATCAACCGGATAGCGGCAGCTGGAAGACGAATACGGTTGCAGTTAACTACCGATAGGGCTTTCAGTGTAACGCATTGTTAACGTGATGATTGCGAGGTAATGTTTTGTGTACATAAAATTGTCGGTGCTGTTTCTTTCCAAAGCGGTGCTTTTATTACAGAGAGAAACGTGCACTTAAATACCGATATTCATCTAAAGGAGTCTACAACACCTGACGTAGGTGTCCCCCGGGCTACCATTGTGATAATTAGCTCATAAAAACGAATATTATTACGAAACAGGGAACATATTTGTATTTTAGTATTTAAATTCAGTTATTATTTATTTTCTTTGGAAATTAAAACAACCTACTCTAATGTGCACACATGTGTTAAGTCTTGTTACATTTCGCCCAGTACAGTACACGCTATAAATTGTCTTAATTTGCAAGAACGTGCAAAGAGAAAGTTAAACTAAATTTTTAGAAAGTAACGACTATTATTAATTTCACATCGAGCAAAAACTCAGTTTGAGAAGAGTAATTATAGTATTCATCAACCAATCCTGTCCTCCTGTGAAAACTTATACAATTTATAATTAAATTACAGCAATAAAAAGTAAAAATCACCGTAACCGTGGGTCACTAAATCCATTCAACAACTTAATGATCTCGCGTGAAAGAAAAGTGAGGGAGTTTCCACCCGCTATTCTCCCGCAACTGTGGGGTAGAGCACCCCTTATTTTCGACGATAATTCTATAATCTGCGGCTGCGCGTGTCTGCCATTAAGCCAACATGAGGGAGTGACAACGCAAGGGTGACGATGAAGTGTCCGATTCAATGACTATCAATCTACTGACAAGAGGGTGCGTTACTTTGGCAAGCAATAATGGAGAGAAAAAGATAATCAACTCTACGGCTGGATTCAGATGGCAAATGGTTTTGTTAGCTTATCGGACTGTTGGCTTTTTCCCTATAATAAAGGTTATCATTTAAAGATATTTTTTTTAATACTTCATGAACATGAAACAGCTAAATAAGATCTCTTTCAAGAATGGCCAAGAAGCGGTTTCGGTTTAAATCTAAGATCTTAAAATCCTTTTGCAAGCGTATAAATTTTGTCGAATCATTTATTTATAGTAATTACTTTACACTTTTAGTTATCTATTTTTAACAAATTCTCAGTATTGCCGTTATTAAGTTCGTCATCTAATAATGTACTTAAGAGTACAAATTCAGCTACATGAATTTATATCCTTCAAAAAGTCTACTCTTAAGAGTACAGAAAAAAAAAGAAAGAAAAAAAAAGAAGAAATTTTTAAAGCAGTTTCAACTTTGCAAGAATACTTATTGTCTTATCCGTACAAGAAACACACGTTCTGTCTCTTAAGTTCTGTCTCTTAGTTTCAAAGACCAAAAACTAAATCTATTAATATCTAGCTTTATTTAATTATAGTTTCTTAATTGGAGAAATATTCATTTACAGTTTGCTGGTTTATTGATTACTTTATCTTCTAATCTGATTCAGAAAAAGAAACCCGAAAATATCGGTACAGTTTATTACCAACGGTATAAATTAAAAGAAAAATCCTAAGCTGCTATATTGAGAAGAGCCAGATGTTTGGTCAAAAAAGTGTCAAGTTTATCTTTTCTGGTTCTAATTCACCCAAAAATGAACCTCTTTGGTCACACAATGTGCATTTTCTGGCATATGTTTGAGGCAAAAGCTGTAATTATTTATACGCTAAAAACAAATTGATATTAAAGAAGTTTGCAGCAATATTGCACCATTTTGTTGAATCACCCCTTCAAAACCATTATATTATACTCTGCCACAGTTAAACAGCAGATTCTGATCATGCATGTTCATTTTTGAGTGGCATGTCGCGATACCTCCGCAGCTTCAAAATTGCTACCATAAGGATGACACAACCCTCTGTATCAATTACTCTGGAAAAAGCCTTACTTTATTTTGGTCTGACCATTCGAAAAAAACGTGTTAATTAATGAAAGCATTCATTGCTTGAACCTGATAGGTAAAGTCCAAAGTCGCATTTTCATTTATTCTTGCGAGACAACAGATCAAAAATAACTATAAGACTGCGTCTTCCATTGTATGCTGGGTAAAATTTGGTTAACAGCATGAAAGAAAGACACCTAGACAAAAAATTCGTCAATTTTTGCAATTCGCACCTTTGTCACCATCCAATGGGGAAATTGAATTACCCACACTCTTAGAAATTTCATCATGAAATTACGGCTAAATAGCCGGCAGCAATCTGTCCATCTAATTAACCGTTAAATCTACGGTTTGGAACTCTTTTGTATCTTTACGGGTTTTAAACCATTTCCAATCAGCTTGGTTAAAAAGCGGTGAAATACAAAAGTTTACAATTTCACAACCATTTAGTAGCACTTATGAGCCACTATCACAGCCAGCATACTGCAGGCTATGGTAATTAACTATATGCGTAGAATCTTCGAGGAGTAGAATCCATTCATAACTGTTATATTGTGCCGGACGACGAGGACATGGTGGAGCAGGAGGTCTCCCGGGAAAGACGGGGACAGAACCCGGGACCTCCACGGTGGAAAGCCATTACTTCCATGCTTTGCCAAGAGGTACCTACTGGATGTCCAAGATTTTGAGAAGTTTTTTTTATTCTGAGAAAGATAAAAATGCAATATCAAAAAATAATTAAATCGGATATGTTTCCACAATCAGTTTTTATGACTATTACTAACTTCATCTTCTCTTCATTTCCCCCCTTCAGATAAAAAAGGAACTATACAATCTTATGCAATGTACTTCAAACTTCTTCGATCCACAACGAAGATGGACGCCCGATTGTAAGACCAAGGTGACGCTCGTAAATTACGGTTAATTGAACGTTCTTTAGGAGAAACAGAGGATAATCGATTTTTTTCATAATCAGCGGTTTGAGTACCATCTTTTCAATGGTTATTCGACTGTTGTAATTAAATATGGTAAAATAGCAATCAAATAAATTCTTATACTACTATTTTTGTACGAAAATTTTTAACAGTGTAAGTCAACTAAATCTGAAAGAAACACCATTTTTGAAAATCCTCTTGACCCAAAAGCAGATCAGCATGCCAAGGGGCTCTTGTGATCAGAACTGCTTTCATGTTGACGAACTTAAAATGACTCTAATGCTGCTTAATCTAGTTAACCTTTGGTCTGTGGCTTCAACCTAAACCAATGCTTGCCTTAATGTCCTTGTCCGCAGTCAACCTTCTGGACGAGGCCGTTAAAAACCGTCGTTGAGCTCACCAAACGTTCACGTGATTATGATCAGAAACACTTTCATGTTGACAGAATAACAATAATGCTGCTCGGGCCGCGGTTAATCTGTGGTCTGTGGTTTCAACCTGATTCAATCTTTTGCCCTGATGTCCTTGTCCGTACTCTCCCTTCCGGATGAGGTCGTTAAGGGCCATTGCTCTGTTTTGTTTTCCAATGAATGAAATAAAGCCTTATGAAAACTCAGATGAATCTAACTTCTTCCTGAAAAATTAAGCATCAAAAATAGGCAAGAGGAGGGGATGGAAAGAAACCATTCATCAACGCCCCCATTGCCGGCGGGAGAAAAGATTAAGCGTCTTTGGGATCATTATCACCGCGGTTTACAGAGGCACTATTTACATACATAACTCTGTTCCCTCTTTGAGATTGAAAAATCAACCCTCGTTACATTGCGCCAAGCGACGAACGTAATCTACGGAAGTCGAGTTTATTCTCGATCATGCACGCCCACCCTATTTTGTGCTCACCCTCCGCTATTGTTCTCGGAGGACTGCTCCCCCTGCCGCTGTTGCCACTTCACCCACAAAATCACCGCTATATTCATTTCATAAACTCATTCTGATTTGGTGATGGGAAAGGGAACAGGAAGGTCTGCGATTTTAAAAGATAAATTGTTTTCTGTAAGCAATAAAGAAATAAATTTCCTATTGAAAATGACATATTAACTCAAACCAGGCCAAAGCAATTTAGAGTAGAAACAGCTGTTTGTCTATTTTCTAGTAAGTTACCACTAAAAGGCAGTTTGCCGTGAGTAATTCCTCATTTAATAATCATCTGAATGAGCTCTGGTTTTCAGTTGAGCAAAAAAAGATCCATCAGGTACAAAATATAAATAGTAGTGGGATCCGAATACGTCTATTTGTTTGCTAACACCCCACCAGGTTTACAGCTAAGATGATTACCTGATTATTAACAGGCATTCCAGATTGATAAAATAGCTACTGATACAATGTAACTCATATGTATATATCCTGTTTTTAATTATAATAAGTTTTATTTTCTTTTAGATTGAATTTCAAATGCACTTAAGTAGATTCTGAGGAAAAGTATTATTCAAATAGTTTGCTGCCAAGTGATAACATAAAATTTGTTTCTCAAACTAGGAGTCACCGTTCAGATTTGTAGATGTCGCAAGTAGCCCAAAAATGTAAAACCTTAAAACAAAAAACCATTTTATTAAATAAAGTAATTTCAAATTGTAACAAGTGTTACAGGATACAATGATGTGCAAATAAAGTAATACAACAAAGAGATTGCAAGCGGATTAAGGAATCTATTTATTTACTTATTTAGATTTATTTTTTGGCTTTTTAAGAGGGTTGAAATTTTAAAAAGGTTCAGAACCGATAATACAATATTTCGGTTTAATTTAATACAACAAGAATCGTAATGCAGAGCACATTGCATGAATTTAATGATCATTTTAGAGGTAGCTGGAACTAAAAATTTTGCTCTAATGTATACTTTTTTTAATTGGAATACTTATACAATAAATATTTCATTTTTAATAGATTGAGATGCTTTAATGCCAAAAGGCAGTTGCAGCCCATCAAGACCCATATTTATTTTAGAAATTGCGCTCTTCAGTAACTCTTATTATGGTTTTTAGCACTAACATTCGTTTTGGGGGAAGCTTTCTCCATCAAATACCATGTGTGCATTTATAGATTTATATCCAGATCATTCTTTCACCGACTTAATGAAAATTGGGTAAGTTATTTTATAATAATTTAATAATTTTATTTTAAATGAATAAAATATAATTGACATAAAAAAGGCGAAATAAAAATTACATTCAAAAGTAGCATCAAAGTTGATTTTAGATGGTTTGTTATAAAACTTATTAACATAAAAAATAAACTACTACTGCTTAATTTTGAAAAGAATATTTAAAAAGTAATCTCTCATTAAAAACTTTTTTAATGCCATGTATCAGGTGACTGAAAGTGAGAGACTATTTGGAACCGCATTGGAGGGAAATATCAGCTCTACAACTAAGCCCCTCTCTTGCACTTTAAATCCCAAAAACTGCTAACGAATTCCATGGTGAAAAGGAGAGACAGAAAAAAAAAAAAACGTACCCATTTTTTTTTTTTTTTTTTTAGACTTCCCTGATCGTAAAGCTTTTATGATTAATAGAGAACTACCGTTTGCCGTTAGAGCGGGGGCATCAATGTTGATGGAGTGAATCAAAGCTGAAGGTTTGCATGGACAATAAGGACAATGAAAGGGGATAGTTTTGAAACCACTGACAAAGGCGGTTAATTCAATTCTTTTTGATGGTGATACAAATTCTAAAACCTTCATTATTCCTCCCCTTATCCCAGAATAGACGTTATGTTTTTAAATTTTAAAGCAAATTAAATTTAATGTGAAAACACAAATTAATAACTTAAAAGTATGAATTTGTGCAGCAAAAGAGGATTTGATTACATTAACCTGGCTATACAATTAATATTTTTTGAATCATTGCTGAGCCAAACAAAATAATAAAAATGACATTGAAAATTAAGAAGAAAATTAAAAATGTACTCCTTAGTAATCTTTTGTGTCAAAAGTAATATTTCTTGAAAACGTTTTCTTTTGCATCAGTTAAATGAATAAGTACTAACGCATCAAAAATTTGAATCGCAAAGTTTCAGTTTCGCGAGTTGGATCTGAGATTTTCGCTGTCAATATTAAGTCTAAAGCGATTTTTTTCTCCTCTTACTTTGAATTGTTCATAGGATTAAACCCTTTGATCAAATGAACAATTATATATACATTTTACGTCAAATGTTCATCTTGAAGCAGTTCGTCAGCACGAAATCCTTTTTGATTAGGAAGAAAACCGGTTTTAATTTTTCGTGTTAGGTTTAATGCTATGTTTCTTAACTCATTTAATACTGAAGAAAATTTGTTTAGATCAAAGTTCAAATTATAAGACTGTGGTAAATTAATAGAAAACATTCAAGCAAAATATGTTTTACTTGAATCGAACGCCCTTAAGAAGCGATTGTGAGTTTAACAGACAGACAAGCCAACAGACGCACATCTCATCAGATAAATGTACCTTCAATCTTTATTTATTTACTTATTTTAGTATCGACTGCCATAATTTATTTATTCCTCTTGTTTGCAGCTATACTTTTTCGTTGATTAAGTTAACTTCCATGATTTTTAATTTACTTAATTATTATTTTTTTCTTTTCCCCCGTCCTTTTTTATTTTTTTTATTTTTCTTTCTTTCTTTTTTTTAGCAGAAAAGTAAGCTAAAAATATCCAAACAGGTGTTAGTTTCCAAACGTAAAGCTGAATTATGTTGCTAATAAGGGAATAAATTTTCCATATACTTAGCAATTAATGTAGTTACTTTAGTCCTTACATTGCATAGGCAATCTGGTTACACAAACGTAAAAAGTGGGTAGCTTATTTTAAAATTAACGAGACTCTTCAACTCACTGTAAATTCTGTCTTAACTGCTTAACTGCATAGAAAAACTCCATCCATCAGTGATAACTGCACAAAAATTCTCTTTCCAAACTGAAAAAAGAATTTGAAAAAAGCTATATGATGAAACTCCAGCTCTTCAAATTAAATTTCATTAAGTTTCTTATTAATTAGAGAACGATTAATGAACAATAATTTAAGAATGATAGCTAATATGTTTCATATTATTATTATTCATTTGCTATTTATAGCATTCATTACTTATTTACTTATTAGTTTTAATCTCATTCCCCACAACAATTTTACAATTGTTGCAAACAATTTTCCATTCTCTCTCTCTCTCTCTTTTGCAATTTTTCCGCTCGCGAGAAACACGTTATAAAATTTTCAATGGGTGGCAAATGCCTGTGTTTTATGTACCTTTGGGAACCTCGAAACTCTGATTAATACTTTATCTTGCCTAATAACGTCAAACTCACGTCCAGACTGATTTGGACTCGTGTAAATTCGTAGAAGCCGAAAAAAAAAAAAAAAAAAAAAAAAAAAATGAAGCAGTCTACGATTAATGTACTGTTTGCATCCCGGCTGATTTTTCTGCGATATATGATATATCCGCTATAGCTCGACTCAAAGCGGGAGTTTTGGTAAAGAGTTTTTAACTGCATGAGATTTTGAATAGCGTTTGAAAAAGTTTAAAATGCAACTAATTGAAATCGGTACAAAGCTGATATATTGCATACAGAATAAAATCTACCCTCTCTTTTTCTAGGTTAAATATGTTTAAGAAATGAATAAATAAAGAGTTGCCAACTCTAACTGCCTAGCTCTAACCAAAATAATAATATATCTTTAAGAAATAAAAATGATAGCAGAATAAATTGAACCCGAAAGAAATCTGTTATCGATTTTGAGTAATTCTTTTTGCATTACTCTACATGCTTTATAATTAGAGTTTTTTTTTAAAAATTAATTGCTAAGGTTGCAGTTAAAAGCCATGGATAATAGTGACTTCATAGCTAATAGTGACAAAAACGGTTGACTATTTTATATTTAAAACAATTTTGCGATTGTTAGAGAAATTAGTTATTAAATTCAATTTTTTTTAAATAAAACAGAAACGAACAAAACTGATTGAACACTTGAAATTTTTTCATGCTTTTGGGAAAAAATTTTTGCTAATTAAACTTTTCATCAAATCGCAATTAAAACTATTGGTTGAAATACTCGACCCATTTCCTAAATATCAGAAATATTAGTTTATAGACAAAAAAATGTTCTCTCTTTTTTTTTTGTGAAACAATTACGAGTAGTGCTATCTGAAACACTTGAGGCATTTCGTGATTATGGGAAAAACTTCATAAATTCAGCTATTTTCTTTTTCTTTCTATCTCTCTCTCTCTCTCTCTCTTTATTTTATTTTTTATTTTTTTAACGAACAGTAACGAATAGAACTAACTGCAATGTTTGAAGACTATGTGAGGGCCTAAAACACGATTTAACTATTAAACATTCTTTTTTTTACGTATTCTGCTCGTCATTGGATCCTCCTACATTCATAAAAATATCCTTCCCTTTGAGGAAGATATAAATGGATAAAATTGTTGCGTTCCGTTTCGCATAACCACAACGCAGCCTGTTTATCGTAGAGTGGTCATTTTATGACGGAAAAAACCACTTATACAAAAGACCAAGATGGCTTCAATCCAAAACAAACATACCAGCATGCATGATATCTATTCAAGTAGCCGTTTACTCATGCATAACGAATGAAAGCCAAAAGCAAGAAAACCCTTGCTTAGAGTGCATCGTTAGCATTGGTCAGTAGCCAAATCGCTCCGATATGCAAAAATTGCAAAATGCTGATAGCAGTGGACTTTGATGACCGAATACCACGTGGCTAATGAAGCTTAAACGTGATTTTATGTCCATTCAGAAGCTTAAGATGTCTGGGCACAAAGTAATGTAGAGCAACGCAAAAAAAAAAAAAAAAAAATGACGTGAATAAATAACCCCTTGAGAAAATATTTAAAAATGCCTAATAATCTTTTGTACTTTTTAAAAATTAATTTCAGTAGTTATAGTTTTTCCCTGGCTATCTAAGACTTGGTTCGAAAATTTTCCAGGGAAAATTTGATCTTCGAGTTGAGACTGAAGTGATTTATGAACTATACAGACCATGAAGTTTAAAAGAAAAATCAACTCTAGTTTCAAATATTAAAAGCGCACTTTGCCAGAAAAATGTATAGAAATTCCTAAGAAGCTCTTAAAAAAAAAAACCCTCATCTCTAAGAGACGAATTTCTTTGTGCTACAGTGGGCGATATCTCAAGAAAGGTTCGCTGTATACAAGGGGGCCACGAGGAGTTGGTTTCAGGGCTTAGAACCTCTCCTCCCGTACTGCCAATCTTAACATGGTAATACAATAAGTACACTGTAAAAAATTTTTTGCCCGGAAATACATAAGAATCTCCTGGAAATTAGCTATCCGGAGTCTGACGTAAAATTACAGATGCTTTTTTTTCCTTTCCAATGGGGCTGCGCATGGTCATTAACCTTTGCAGACCTAGTGCGCACCCCGGTAATATGCATCCATTTTTTCAAGTAGCACCACTGTCGGTGAATGCCATTGCCACTGAGAATTTGGACGCTCAGTTACCCCTAGATGGCGGCACTTGAGCTCTCATTTGATGCGAACTGCACTAGATATTTAATTAGCCGAGAGTATCCAAGCCAAACGGATACTCTTGGGATCTTTAACATGCCGCACAATCATGCGACATGGACGCAATCGATTTTCTGCATCATGAAAATCCACCGACTTGAGTCAGGTTTGAACCTGTGATCTTGGGCGTACGAGACCTGCGTCTTACCACTATGCCACCCTGTCGACAAATTACAGATACTTAAAAATAAGAAACTACAAAGGCTTTAAAAAACAAAATTAGAGAGAAATAAAAAACAGAGAACATTCCAAATTTATAGCAACAGATAATGAGTCGTAGTAGAGGCGCGTTCTGTGAGTACGCTGAATTACTATTTCTGGTACCCAAAATCGAAGGCGAGTTCAGTTAAGCCCAAGCTGTTCTGATTCCTGCTCCCTAGAACGTCGGCCAATGATACCTCAGGAGTCGGGAAGGACGGCCGCACCGAAGGATAGCAAGCTACCCACTACAGCTGAAGTTAAATTATACACCAAACAATATATAATATATTTTTGACATTTTTTTAAACTGGTAGTCACAGGTCTCAAGTGTTCAGTTTTACGTAACTTAGCAACAAATCTTTCTCTCTAGTTTTAGAGTCCGGAAAAACAAGAATTTTATTGAGAAACTGTTATCAGGAAACCTGATTATTTGATTTAAAACAAGTTCTTCGTAAATTTAAAGAAACACTCTGTTTCTCTTCTGTATTATTACAGAACTTTTTTACAGTATGTGATTGTAAGCAGTGTTGGAGTCGTAAAAGTTGCAGTAGCTATACTGTAGATAAATTTCTAAAAATGAAAGGCTGTATGCTTAAATAATCATAATTTTACCTGGAAGGTAACAGGTAACTAAATTAAAATGTAGAACCCCAAGTGCAAAGAATTTTTATTCTTCTAAAAATATGTCCCATACAATAAGCCGTGGTGCAGTGGTGCGTGCGAGATGGAAGTTTCCACAGTGGTGTAGTCGAGGGGGGAAGCAGGGGGACGGTATCCCCTTACCTTTTCAATTGAATACAAGCGTCCCCCCATTTTTTTTTTTTTTTACATTTTAACAAAAGCGTCCCTCCCCCCCACTTTTGATTTCAATTGCCTATCTTCGTATGTATAAGCGTCCCCCAGACTTTTTTTTTTTCAGGACTACACCACTGCTCCAGCATCTAACGTTTTTTTAACACTGCATATTTGTATGTTGTATGATGCATTTTTACGTTGAATTATGTTTTGAAAAGCACCCCTAAAATGAAATTATAAAATATTTAAAAACATCAGGTGATTAGAAAATAGAATGTATATGGTATTTTTCCGGAAGGTAAGTAACGTATAACGTCCAATACATCACTGCATGCAAAGGATTGTTATGAACCTAACGCCTTCCCCAAAGGAAAATTTTGGTTTCGCCCCTGCCTGCATTTTTCTTACGTTATTTTCCCATAAATGCTCCGACATACCGTCGCCGCTAAACGTAAACTTTACCGTTTGCTATAAAAGTGCTAAATATTAACAACTATTTAATGAAACACTATTTCTCGTGTCCTCCCAAATCAACGCACTGAAAAGTATTGCGTTCTTTTCGAGGAACATTTGGAAGCTGAAAAAGGAATCAGAGCACAAGCGACCATGCGACGACGTCATCTCGTCACAAGAACAAGGGGGTGCGGGGAGGGTGGATCTGTTCTTACCACGACCGCTTTTAAAATTTCAAGAGAGTTTTGGAGAGATATCTGTGCCTCAACATCAGAATTTCGCCCATGAATAATGTAATGTCGATGTATTGAGAGAAACTTTTTCTTGGGACTGCTTGCTTTGCATTCCAAACAGTCGGTCTCTTCCACCCCCAAAATATTCTATTTACGTGCGTATTTATTTACCGATCCTTTATACATATGGCTCGCAACAAGTAGCGTATGCAGATTCGGCGTATATCATCTAAGGATCCAAAAATCCATCTCTACGCAAATGAAGACATAGAATAATTTTTCCTCCTTCTATATTGGGGTGTATTTATGTACGACGATTGGATTTTTATTCGAATAGCTTTTCTGTGTCTTCGGGAAAAGAAGGTAAAGTTAGGAGATTGGATTTATGGCGGCCGCTCTTCAATTTTTTGCATTATTATTGATATTTGGAGTCATCCACCAGATCTCGGTTCAAGATGTATTTGACTGCTTCGAATCTCCCGTTTCACCAGTTTTGCATTTACTTACCAGATCAAGATTGCCTTATTTTATTTTCGATCGAGAATGGAATAAATATCTCTAGAAATCTATCTTTCTGATTTCATGCATATTGCTCCGGCTTGCCATTACGTGTTTTATTGGCCCGCGTTCGATTTCGATTCACGTCAAATGTGTGTTCCATCCCCTCCCCTGGGATCGAACTTTCAAGAGGCTGTTCCGACCGCCATGTAAAAGGGGAAAAAATAAAGCAGAAAATTTTCTTGATAAGAACTCTCGAATTTCTACTCATGTCGTCTTTTTGTAATATCCGAATAAAATTTATTTTCATTTTTTCCCGACACTCGCTTTAATATAATATGCCTGGCATACCAAGCCACTTTATCTTCCTAAGTACATAAGATGAAATTAATACAAAAGCTGTTCAGTCGATGATTATTGCCTCTTGACATTGCATATAGGGTAATTCGAGGACAATTGCCCCAGATTGTGCATTTATGTCAGAATATTAAATAAGGAAACACATATTATGTAAATTGTTTGCTTATACACTGACTGCTGAACTGCATGAAATGTGTTGTTTTTGTGGCATAAGAAGCAAAATTATTGGAGCATTTTGTCAAAAGACCTATTTTTTTGACTGTAATGAAAATCCGTGGCGTTTTATTTGTAACGTAAACACATATAGTTATTCTAACATAAAAATATCGTAATGCAAAAGCTAGGCTGAATTTATTAAAATATAGCATTTGGATAACTAAATGGGATCATTCATAAATGATGTCACTCTTCGAGGGGGGAAGGCGGGTTTGAGAAATTGTGACAAGGGGAGGGGGTTACAAGAAGTGTGACATCATGCTAATGCAACATAGCGTGGCATGTGACAAAGGGTGGATGGGGTCTGTTGAAGTGTGACATTTTGTGAAAAAGGGGGGAGGGGTCAAATATCTGGAGAAAAGCACGACATCATTTATGTGTGACATATAGAGTAAAAAATCTTTGGAATGCAATTCCCACTATGCCAGCTTTTCACCAGATTGTATCCGAAACAAAACCGTTTGCATCCATTTTCCTTCAGCGTTAAACTTTCTTGATTTTAGTAATCATAAAAGCAGAGTAGCTTTTTGTACAACAGCGTTAGAGTTCTCACTTTTTTTCTCCTCTTAAATTTTCTTATTTCACAAAGAAATATTAGAGACATATATAGAATCTCTGCGTTCTCCCACGACTTTTTAGTTCAAAGTTTTTCTAATAACGCTATAGTTGTTTTAGGTTGTTTGAGTTTGCAAAGCAGTTGAAATGTACCCTTAAAACTATCGCACGAAAGAGGCTTTTAATCTACATTTTCTGTTACTAAAGTTTACTTGCTGATTAGGTTTGGTAGAAGCAAACGCCTCTTTAATCAAAAGTTACAAAAGATTCAATTTTCTTTAGCTGAACTTTTTTTTCTATTACTGCAAAATAATTTCAACTTTAAAATGAATGGGAAAACAATGTGCACAAATCGAAAGACAGTTTTAACGTAAAAAAATTTTACGAAGCGAATAAATTTCTCATAAGTTAAAAGGGATGACAGACGGACAGAGAGACAAAAGAATAGTAGCATTAGAAAAATAAATAAAAAGTCTACGTGCCAGAAACTTGATACATTCCTTGTCACTTAATGTAACGTTATCCCATTGATCATTTGAATAATGTGGTGATATTTCCATTACAAGAACTTTTGCAAGTGAATGAACATTTCATGTCACTCACCAAATAAACATCAGATTTTGATATTTTAAAACGGAAAAAAATTAATAACCTTCAACCACATGAGAACAGAATGGAAGGAAAATAAAAACCTCATTTTTTTTCGCCACGGAGATATCATAAAAAAATCAATAATTTCGAAACTTTATAAAACTTGGCGACTTCGCCAAGTTCATGAGGCGGAATAATTCCTCTGAAAATCTCTCTCCTCGGCAAATTGTCCAGCCAGGACACGATTTGCGGCAATTATATTTCGTTTAGCCGCGTGTAAAAATATCATCTTTTACCTGCGTGATCAACCTCGGTGAGCAAATGATGTTGGAATTGACGACGCACGTCACGTCGGTTTAAAAGCAACCGCCGAATCTCTGCCAAGATGAGTTAACTAGGTTAGCAACTCGGCCCGGAATTGTTAATGAGATTCACATCCCATCTCTCTATTTGTCTTAGCCTCGGAAATATAGTTGTTACTGTCAGAGAATATTTGCACGAAACAATTTTTCGCCTTTGCTAAAATGGCCTTCCGTAATAAGATTTTTAAGTTTTAAGATTTTTTTCTTTGCTCAATTTAAAGTGAAAATGCCATTTTTTCATGAAAATGATTTATGATTCTTCAACACTGGAATAATTACGTTATTAGCTCATTAAATTTCTCGCAGAGTTACATAATTCGTTTGATTACCAGAACGGAGCCGCAAAACGCGCAGTTGCCACATTTTGCTATTTACTACACTGTACTTAAGCTGCAAGCATTAGTGATTCTTTCACAGCCCTTGTACGGCCAGTTACGCAAAAGCTGATTTTACACCAACAGCGACAGCTACGAAATCTTTGTCAGACTGGAAGCGCACGTCATTGGTTCTACATAATTTCGTTGGAGCTATGATAAAAGTAAAAGACATTAAGCTCGCAAAATAAATTTGACGAACTAATGCAGGAAATTAAAATTTGCAATCACATTTTATTTATTTATATATGTTATTAATTATTTATTTATTTGTTTATTTCATTAGAAATGAATCAATAAAAGTTTAGAAGTTCGAAAAGCCAGCTGCAAGCCAATGTTACCTTTGCTTCTTACGCACTTGAAAAGCTTGACTTCACCAGTTTTAACAGAAAGAAGTTAAAAGAAAAATCGAGATTGATAAAGACGGTATTACATCCCGTTAAGAAGTTCTAAACAACATTCTTTTAAAATAATTCAGATAATATTTTTTTTTTTAATGTAATTTCTATTTTCTGCAGTATGTATCGATGCAATTCCTAATGATCGCTCAGTTCATAACTAAACGAACAATATTTTTCTTTAAATCTTTCTCGGTTATTCTGAAGAGCCAATTGTTAATTTCTTTAATTTAATTTTTTTTTTTTCCGGACCACATACTTGTAATGAAAATTAACTGGAATTAATTATATTCACGTGTGAATTTTCAATGATAAAATGAAATTTATAAATTAATCTCAATTGAATCCATGAACATCATAAGCAACCTTTCACATTATGTTAAAGATTATGGCAAACTACAGAAATTGCTTTAAAAAAGCATGCAATGAATCCAAACATTTTCTTTCAAGATCAGAAGAATTTTTCAGAGATTCGGTGGAAATTTCTTCGCAATTAATCTTCCACAGTGCAATGAATTGTAATTTAAGTGCAAATATTTAGTCGTTTAAATATTCTTTACCTACTAATTATGTGTTAATGCATTCTAAAAACGCTTGTACGTACTCTATAGAGTGCGATTTCTGTCCTGCCGCGAATGCAAGTAGAAAAGACAGTTTTACAGAGATTGGCAATAGCAACACGCCATCGGTCTCTACGGAAACCCCACCAAACGTAAGCAAGAATTCCTTGCTGACGCTGGAACCTCCTTTTTTCGTCAAAATGTATCACAACAAAACCATTTGCTATCTTACTAAATATTGGAATTAGTTATTGTACTCATGTTTAAATTTCGAATGATAAAATAAATAAATAAAGTGTATTGCATATGTGCGAGTGTAGTTTTGAAAAATATTATATTCATGTGGAAAGAACTGCATCACAAAGAAATAATAGAATTTTTTATCAGAAGTGTACTTTATTAAACACATATTACAGCTAGTTTAGATGTAGCACAGGTTTTCCATTACAACAAATAAAACAATTTTCGATTTTTACTTTCAAAACGAAATGAAATTTAAAAGAAGTAAGAAAAATTTCAATTTTGAAGATATATCAAATGTTGACATAAATTTTCAGTTTTCAACCGTTTGTAACATTTTGCTAATAAATTCCACATCATTTAATTATTAATTTCATTTTTATTTTTAAAATTTTTTTATTTATTTATTTTCGGTTTTAAATATCTAACGATGGCACACGAAATACATATTATGTGATCGAAGAACTTTTACAAATAGTTTTGGATACATTAATTTCAAACGTATCCATAGTACGAGTATTAACGTTTATTATGAAAAAATAAGTTTGGCTCGAAGTTTTAAAGTTTTAATTATTTCCCAAAAGCGGAATTTTTCAAACAGTAGAAAGCATTCATAAGCATTTTTAAATGGTAAATTAGCTTATTTTACTATGATTCCCAGTAAAATGAAATCGAATAAATTGTTAGAACCCCAGTAATATGACTTAGTTCACTTTATTTACGCAATGTTGCAGCTTTTTCAAACGAATTTTCTAACTCTCTTTCTGTACAAGAAGTAAGATATTAGAAATTGAGTTAGAAGCACTTAAGAAGTTTAAATTATGGATGGAGCTTTTCTGAATTATGTTCTAATTGAACCGAGGAAAAAAATACACTTTCTTTCTTTTTACACCTCAAATAGATTCGATGCTTTATAAAGATGGCCACTCAGAAAATTTCTTTTGAATAAATTGCTGCTCTGACAAAGAATTCGAATTTATAATGAATATTTTAGCGCTCTTTAAGAAGGTGTTAAAAGCAGTATTTTCTTGCTACGAAATGTGAAAACTCTTGTGCTTGTTTTGAATTAAATAATAAAGCAAATAAATTCTTTTTAATTTTAACAAATAAAACTTGAAGCAATTCCTGAAACTAAAGTAAAATTAATCAGAGAATTTAAACACCTAACCCTCCTAAATTAGACAGAAATTCACTGTTAGCAAAATATCAATTGAAGTAACTGAATGGTTTTCCTGTTCTTGTTCTTAAAGTTAAGAATAAGTTTAATTTCATGCAAAATAATCAGGCTTTTGAATCGACTAAAAGCTGAAACGTACGGAAAATTTTTCGTCTCCATATTAGCTAAACGAGCTTATTTTCCTACGTAACAATATGGATTTTCTTCCAGTAATTACAATCGGTTTTCATCTACATTTTATTTCACATGTTTCTATGAAACTGTGAAAATAATTATACACAACGGTTAAATTAGTAAGTAAACGTTTACGAAAAAACAAAAACGTAATTTCAAGAAAGTGCAGTATACAATACAAAGCAGCAACAAATTTATAGTCATCCCTCTGAATATAATCAGACTCTTTTCTTAATCTAAATATATTGGTCTAAACATAAAACTTTAATGATAATTCAGAAAAGTGCCCTTGATTTTATATTCAGAGAAGTACGCGTAAATTTTCTGAGAAAAAAATTGCTTTGTAGTGCATAGCATATTTTTTATTTGAGAAATTAGCGACAAAAGAGACTCAAAAGAAAATTGTTTTTCCTGTTCTCTCTTAAAAGTTGCGAACAAATTTCCTCTGATGCAAAAAAGAAAAAAGAAAAAAATCAGGCTTTCGAATCATATAAAAATCAAACTTTGCGGTCTCTATATTAGCTAAACTATGAACAGTTTGCTCAAAATTGGAATAAATTAATAGTTAGCTGTTAATTAGTCAATCCGATGATTGAATTTTGAATTGTCATCAATTATAAGGTCGCATGCGAAATTCCAAACAAGTTTGATAACATGAATCAACCGACGTGTCGACTATAAAATTTGTAGCAGACTCAAAGCTTACAACAAACACAGGGAGAATGTAAGCTTGGTAATAATATTTTTTTCTCCAACGGGACTGCATATGGTGAACCTTTTTGCAGACCTAGTGCATTCCCCGGAAATCGGCATCCATTCTTTCAAGTAGCACCACTGTCGGTGGATGCCATTACTACTATGAGAATTCTGGCGCTCGGTAATAATGATAATAATAATAATAATTGTTGATGATGATGACGACGACGAAGAGTTGATGATGATGGTGGTGGTGGTGGTGGTGATGGTACTGAGAATGATGATTATGATGATGATGATGACAGGGCAGTCTCCACATGACACAGAAGGACATTTTTAATGCATAAAACAAATTCAAGTGCTTGCAGTGAAGTTTGGTTGATCAAATTCATGCATTTTTTCATTGCATCTCATTGTTAGCATTATTAAGATCACAAAATATTCCATATATGATTTTAAGAAATTTTCAAACATTTTTGGATTTGTGAGGGAATGACACAGAAATGTCGTCATCCCATTCACAAACCTAAATATATTAAAACAAAATTTAAAAATCCTTTCAGTACTTTGTCGTCATCTTTGAATCATTAACAATGAGATTCAATAAAAAAAATTATATTGCTATGAACATAGCCTAACTAAAAATCATTTGTCAAATTACAATTGAAATTACTCAGTAATAATAGTAGTAATAACAATAATAATAATAATTATTATTATTATTATTTTTTTTTAATTATTATTATTATTATTAATTTATTTATTTATTATTATTGTCAGTGTAAGTTAAACGTCATCGGAGCTGCACTGAAAGGACAATTTGGAATATCAAGATTAGGGGGGTGGGTAATGGGAGTGGATTAAAAAAGTTTAGAATTAAAAGGTCAAAAAGTAGGGAATATTGCTTTACAAAATGAATCAAGATCGTTTCAATTTCGTTCCTCTTTTCATTTCAAGACTAAGAGAAAATGAAAAATTATAAAACTCAAATACCACTTCAGTCTCTAAGCCTGAAGAAAGTTAAATTTTAATCCATTTCTTCCTCAAATGTCGTTGCGTGAAAAGCTATGCCAAGTAGCACATCATTCCGCTTCCGATTGCTCATCTTAAATCCGGGCACGAAGCCCGGCAATTATCTTTCGTTTAGCAGTATGCAAAGCCTCATTTCAAACTGCTGGAATCAACTCCCTCTTAGAAGAAATATAGGAACAAATGGCACGCTCGCATCAACTAGTCCGAACACGTTCTTTTAAACGAATTGGAAGAAAAAACTGAAACCCTTTGCTAGAGTAGTTCATTGTGAAATACGTTAAGTGAACAAACATGTATGAATTTTTAATGGACAATTATAAAGAACCGAAATCTAAGGTTCTTTTGAAATTTTGGTCGTTTTTATTATTACCATTATTAGTATTAGCACATTATATTTAAATGTGTACTTCTGGAACCATTGACTAATGTTAACTCTCCTCCCTTTTAAGTATCATAATTTCATAAAATTATGGGTTATCAATTTTGCTATGAGTTATCTGTTGCGTGTTGTCTTGTTTTGCTATGAATTATGTGTCACGTGATTTTAAAGGTAGCATATCAGTTATGATTACTTGATTAGTGGATGAACTTGACCATTTTGTAACTTTATTTACGTATTCGTATTCCACTGGTAACTAGTAATAACTGAAGCAGAAGTTTTGCATTTGGGTACAGATTCCGTATTAAGTTACTCGTAAACACTCACTCGTGTAACACTCGTTCTCACTCGTAAGTACACTCGTTAAAATTTTGAGCTAAATTAAAAACATGCACAGGTATATCACTAATGTCCAGTCGCAAACGTAGCAGAAGTTTAACGTTTTGTTATAAAGTTCTCATTAAACTGATGCCCTCTTCAAAATTTTGAGCTAATCTGAAATTCATTTTAAAGCTGATTTATTCCCTAAGTATTTAGGGGGGAGCAGGGGGCAACCATTTTTGGGGCAAACATTTCTTGATAGGCTCATTTTGAATGTAATGCAAAAAAATACAATATGAAATAAAAAGATGTTAGCAATTGCTATATATACCGTAATTATCGGTAAATAGCTCGCATTGTTGTATAATCCGCAGGAAGAACTTCATCCTAAAAAAGAAAACTTCATCCTAAAAAAATCAAGTTCGGTGTATAACCCGCATCGTTGTATAACAAGCACCCAAAACAAAAACATTTACAAGAACAAATCACTCTGTAAGGTACACTGTTTAAAAGGAAACAATTTTAAAATACAAAACACTTAACATTTAAAATTATATTGTAAAAAGTTTACATTTTACTATATTTTGTTTATACAGGGACCTATGCTCTGGTCCTACCCTCCTATTGTGATTTAATTGGTGTGGAAGCAATGCATGATGAAATTAAGAGGGGTGGGTGAAATTGGATCATCGTTTCGAAACCTATCATTTATTTCTTTCAATTTAACAATCAATTTAATTTTCTTTTTAATAATAATTATTATTTTCTAAATTCTCTGTATTGCCTGCATCGTTATATTGCCCTCAGATAGTAAAAAAAGGAGTTTTTTCGTAGATAACCCGCGGGCTATACACAGATAATTTATCAACAGGGTTGGCAAGGTTTCGGGCACTAAGTTAAAAACCACTGTATATGTCATGATTTTTATAAATAAATCAAGTGTTCTAAACCTTGCTTGTGTCCGAAAATGTCTGAAACTGTTCAAAACTAGATTTTTAGTAAAGTTGCATTTTGTGAGCAAATATCAAGATCAGAATAAAGTGTATTAAAGTAATATTTTATTAATATTAAAATTTAAGACTTAATAAAACTTATACAGATGATTTTAATTTGGTTACATAGAAGTTGAATAAGAATAACAATGGTCAGTCTACTTTTATTAAGTTAGCATGGTCTTACTTTCAAGAAAATGATTATGGTTAGGCTTGCCATATTTTTGGTAAGTGAAACCGGGACACATTAATATGGAATAAACCCCCTCTAGAGGGGGGGGTAGTCTGGGGAAATTTTAAAAAAAATAAAAGCAAAACGGTGAGTTTCAAGTCTTTTTTTAAGCCTCGCAAGTAACGGGAGTGGGGGATCTGGAACCCTAAATCGTTAGTCTACCCACCTTTTAAAAATAAAAAAAAGAATTTTTGCTACTTAATTTATTTTTTTTTTAAATTTTAATGATAATTTTTTCTGGTCTACCATCTAGAAAGAAGTGTTATTAACATAATGTTTAAAATACTTCATAAAATTGTTTAATTGAAAAATTAATCACTAAGTCTTATTTTTTTAAATTACAACTTTTTGTCTAACTACAAAAACCATTTCAAAAAAACATTTTTGTCAAACTAAAAAAACAACTATTAAGTTCACAATGTTATTCTTTGTTTTCAACCCACTCATATTTCTGACTTGAATGTATTTTTTTCAAGATGTCTTTGTTAAGCTTGACTTTTTCATAAAAGTCAGATCAAAGAAAACGCCAAAATTTATTTTACATACAATCAATGCTCTTGCAGTGGATTCCCTCATTAGTGCTCTGTCATCTTAAAGATTCTTTATGTCTTTATAAAAGATTCTTAAAAACATAAATTCATTACTTTTTACATCTTACAGCCATTTCCGGGACATTGTTAAAACTGGGCGGGACTCCGGGACAAGAGCAAAATAACGGGACTGTCCCGGTCAAACCGGGACGTATGGCAAGCCTAATTATGGTGCCATTTCATTGTTTTGACACTAAATTATCACCAATCTACTCTAGGAGAATACTGATAATGTTTTCTAAACCTTATCAAGTTACTAATTTTTTTTATTATTGTATACTAACAGAATACACTATGTTAAAAATGAAGAATAACAATTTTGTTAGTTTTAAAATATAAGTGCCAACATTTCATCATCAATATATTATTCTTCAATCTAGGATTAAAGAAGAGATTTTGTTGACATCATGTAAAACATTATTACACAAGAGCAATTTCAAAAAAAAAAAAAAAAAGTTTCCTTTTATTTTAAATATAAAACAGCATTTAACGGCAATTATGAGTTAGTCTGAAGATTACTCTTACAGAAGGAAGTTTTTATGTAATTGAGTTATCTTTTTAATTTTTTCACGTAATTTTTTTTTAAATTAATATATTTCAGGGAAAAAATTATCAACTATGTATTAATTACAACTAATTAATATTTATGATTATGCATTGCTAATATTGCATTAGGTACAAGTCGATTTAGGTTAGACAGTTTAAGTAACTTTCGGGCAGTAAAAAAAACATATGTCCTCTCCAAAACCCCAAACTTGATTTTATCAAAGCACTCTGTCATATTATTGAAATGTCTCTTGTTACAAATTCTATGTTTTCTGCGAGTTTGTTGCTTGCCACAAAATAAGTCTTTTAAGACTATACACTACTGTTCAAAGCGTTTTCTTCTGGTCTGTAAGCCGAATCCATGTTCGTTTCGATCATTTAATAAGCATAACATTTTAAAGCAAGCTTTTGAACATCTTCCATTTTCTTGAAATGTAGATAAGGAGCTTTTCCCCGGTTTTAACTATTTTCAAATAGTTAAAAGCATTTGATATTATGTTTCATGTCATATTTTACTAATTCGTACCCAACAGGAAACGAATCTTTTATCAATAAGTAATTATTACTACGGAGAAAAATGAAAGAAGTTGTACTAGAAATTGAACTAAGGGAAGCAGGAGGAAGGTTCGATCATTCTGTGAATAAAGAGCGATTGGTTCGATGCTGATAAAAAGAAAATGGTGCAAGAGAAATCCACGTGCTGATTAAGTCGATTTAGAACAGAAGAATTGCTTTTATAATGAACTCGGCAAAGTGGATGGAACGAAAGACAAAGAACACCAGAACGTAGTATAAAGATCATCGCAGTGAATAATACATAGATCAAGTGAAAAATGAATTAAGATTCAAGATCTCGCTCTAACTCGGGGCAAATGGAGAAAATATAAATCAAGTGATTAAATTGGAAGAAATGGAGAGTTTGTTGTGCTTTGAAAGTCGGGAAAAGGGATTCGGACTCGGAAAAATAAAACGCCATAAGTTGCGTTTCCTTTCCGAGATCTGTGCGTTCCTCCGTAAAAATTAACTCACTGAAGACGAAATCCTTTTTACAAGTGTCGCGTTTCTTTGCGCTTGGGGCTCTTTTCGAAACTTTGGAGCATCAAATTACCGATTAAAACAAGCTCGTCAAAATTCTCTTTTATTGATGTGCAAGTCGAACAAGAAACTTCGCGTTCTCTAAAGCTTGCCCAATCATCGATGCTCTTTGAGCGACGAGACAGTTAGCTCTCTTCACTTCACTTCCAGCCCTCTTTTATCATGCCAATTTTTATTCTTTTCTTGTTCCCTCCCCGCCAGCACAGGGACAGATAAATATCCTCCCCTGTTATCGGCGCTGTTATTTCCCCCTTTGCTTCCTCTAATAACCTCTCCGCCCTTCAGATAGAAACATTAGGAAGCGATGGTTCCGATTTAAGTGGTCCGACGCATAGCGCTGTTTACGTGGGGGATTCCTTTGATGCAACGCCGACTTGATACACCTTCTGGGACGAGCCTTAGCATCTCATGGAACATTTTCTCCCCTTGTCAACTGTTCCAATGTTCCCTCCTTCCTTTAATGCCATCAAGCATCTGCTTTTGGGAAAACACACTTTGCCGACAATTACTCGAAGAACGACTAATGCTGGACTATTTTTGCTCGTCTGTTTTCCTTAAACTTCAGCTCCGTTTCTGTCTTTTTTTGCTTTTATTCATTTATTTGCTTTCAGACGGAATTCCGAACCTCTCTCTCTCTCTCTTTCTCAATCTCGTAACGTTGATCAGAAAAGAAAGTTCCTTGCTTTAAATGTGTCTTCATTAAGGTCAATTAGTCCTTGACGATTGGGAATGCTCGCTCTCGACAGTCGCAACAAAGGGTAATGAAACTTGTTGAATTCTCCGAATTCCTTAATGCCAGTGAACTTAAAATGAAAATGTAAAAAAGGGCTAGAAATTGCTAGAGACAAATTGCATTTAGGGAGCTCTTCTGTTCCTTAAGTGCAGATAATAGGTAGCGTAAAATGGCAAACGTTTCCCAAATGAATTGCGCTCTTTCAACCGGTACGGGTGAAACATCTGAAATTAAGTTTCATGAAACAGAAATCGGTATGTAAAACTCCGTTTACCTTTGAAAACAAGTGCTACTACAACCATTTATTTATCTCAAAAAACGTTCATTCATTAATGATATTATTTGTTTTTGAAAACATTTCCGTTATAAAAAAGTCTAAAATTATAAAAAGCACCGACCGTGAAAGAAACATGATGCATTCCTTTTTTATTCTCGTATGATCATACCTTTAAAATCTGGACGGAGCTGCTTTTATCTTCGCTTTGCTAGTGACACAGAATAAGAGATCACGTGAAGCTGACCTTTTGATTTTGTCCAAGCGGCTTCGTCCAACATCTTTTGTCTTATCTACAATTTTTCACAGAGAATGGTTTTTGAGGTCGGGCACGTGAGCGCGACCTCAAAACGTGGATGGCGCACAGGTGAGGACCTGATCCTCACCTGTGTGCCATCCACTCCTCATAGTTGCCGTGTCTATTTCTTTAATTTCTATGGGTATGCTGTTACTGGCACCAGTCCAACATCTTTTGTCTTATCTACTAAGTTTCTATCGGCGACTGGAAATGCTCTCTGATTAGCTGTACTTGACGTCCTGCTAGCTATTTTTAACAGAGAATGGTTTATGAGTCGGACACGTGAGCCGGATCTGATCCTCATGTGTTTTCCATCCACTTCGCCTAGTTGCGGTGTCTATTTCTTTAATTTCTATGGGTATGCTGTTATTTGCAACAGTCATCGAATCTTTTTAAATTTTAAAAAGGCATTACATTAAAATAACACTTTATTAACAAACAAAATATCACTGAAATAAAAACCAATTTGATATTTTTATTTCTCAACTTTTATTCTTCAAAAACAAATTAAAATCTGCTTTATTAAATTAGTTCAATTTGAATGTTTATATCCATTCTAAAATAAAAGATGATATTGAGAAATACTCCAGAGAACACTGTCATGATTTCAATGTCTAATAACGGTATCAAAGCTGAAGAAAACCATGATTTTTAAGAAAAATTGATAGTATTGACGCATAGTATTTCATCGAATACTTATATACCGAAGCAAAACTGGAAAGGAAACATGTATACTATTTCAAACATTTTATTTTGCGTTCGATATTGAAAAAGAACACATTAGTACATAACTTCCAAAGATAAGATTAAGTTAAGAATAATATTTTTAAAAACGTATTTAATTTTCAAATTTAGCTTTACTTCAGCACATGATTTATCTAAGACTTCAGCGATGCATTAATATAAAATATTTTAATTATTTATCGAGAATATATATAATTATCGATTATTTTAGTTTTTTATTATTATTAATTTTCTTAATTAAGTCTTTATTTGATGAATGGAAATAGTAATTTAACTTTTCGATTAATATTAAATAATGTATATATATATATATATATATATATTTGTGTGTGTGTATCACTGTTTATAATGGTTCTTTTCTTTTTTTTCCCCACAAAGATTAATGTTTTTGCTTAACACAAACTCAAATTTTGCTAGACAATTAATCCTTAAACTTTGTTGTGTGTGGGTGTGTGACACTTAACACACACCCTTTTCTTTTCGTGTGTAGGTGATACTTAACACCAATTTTTTACCTTTAAACGTTTGGTTCAGGGAAGTAAAGTTTATGGCATCTCTTTCATGAAGCAAAATGAATCTGAACAGTTATTTTATTCAACAATTTTTATTGTTGAAAGTATCCCCTCCGCTCCCTTAACCCGACTAACTTCAACATTGCGTCAAAATGTACTTCCACGGCATAGTGGTTAGCCGAAGTGAATACCCACTCTTTATTCAAACCCCACGTGTGCCTTTCCGTCACGGTTGCGACGCTTTACAGGACGGCCTCCCCCTTCCCATTTTAAAAAGGGAAAACATCAGTTTAATTCTTTCTACATGGTTAGACCTCAATGAGGAGGCCCAGTCATTCGGTTATGGGGTGTTCCAGCAGGCTCCTCTCTGTTCTTTTTCCAGAAGGGTCCAGAGAGGGGATTGTCAACGATCAATTAGCAGCAAACAGGCCGTAATGTATTCATGAGAGAGAGAGAGAAAGGGAAAGCAAGCGCTCGGGATGGATTTACGGTTTCGTGGCCGTACTATTTCCTTTTCGGATTTCGGGGTATGCTGGAAAATTCATGAGTAAAAGAGATGTGTTCCCACATTTGGCGGCAGATCCCTTGAGTTATCAAAAGTTGTGGATTCAAAAATCAGTTTGTAATTTTGACCTAAATGTATACATAGCTTCCAAATTTATCATGAAACATGCTGTCAAGAATCTGGGACGAGCCCCTTTTCATTCTTTGTCAGTTATACAAATAGGTTTATAAAAATAACTTTTATTCTCATTTTTTTATAACAGGTCCCACTGATGTAGTACCCCCTAGCACCCGATGTGGGGCCATTACTACATGTTAGGATGGTGAGAAGTTAATTTTTTGCCTTACATGTCGAATTTTTCTCCCCTTTTCGCTGACAAAATCGAAATAAGTACGGACCAAATTCATGTAGTTAACATGAAATATTAAGCTAGATAGATAATATAAATGATTAGTATATGCATTGAATATGTACTGAAGTATACTTAGATCGAACAGCATTCTAACTCCAATGGGTCACGTTTAAAAAGGTCTGTAAAAATTGTTAAGATTTATATTTCGTCACTGCCGTAGCAAAGTGTGATTACCAATCAAGGTGTCTTGTCTGTCGTCTCGTCTACGCTGCAGGTTGTCACAGGAATAAGCAACAGAACTTTAAAGAATGATGCGTTAAAGTGGACTTCATCAGGAAATCACAGTTCGTACGGAAAGTAATGTTAAAATGGACTTTGTTACCAGGAAATTGCAATCCTAATAGAAAGTGTCAAAACAATGATGATATTCGTTACATCAGTCTGTCTCGAGTTCGCATCACGAAACCAATGTCCTCACGGAACGTAATGTCACAAGAGTGAAGCAGAGGGTTTGAATGGAGGATGCGCAGAAGTGGTCTTTGGCATCAGGAAATCGCACACCGCACTGTTATGATATTACACAGAACGTAATATCATGACAATGACGTGGGTATGCGCAGAGAAGAACCATATATCAAAAGTCTATCCCTACGGGGGGGGGGGGGCACTGGCAGATATTACAAAATGCCAGTTAAAAGAGGGAGTTATCTAACGTCCTAAAGGGTGAACGTTTGATATTATGGTTTGTGATACTATTGGACTAAGCGTATTCTGTTTATTTCAAACAGCGAACACTTTGAACAAAGAGCGTGTTACATCAAGGAAGCAATAGAATCCAAAATCTACCCGTTTTTCAAACGATACTTTGAACTAGAGTTCAGCAGACATCTTCGAACCTTCCCTGTATGTATTTTGTTAAAAATGTATACATGCCGTTACAAATTACATGATGGATTCCTCTTACTTCATGGCCTCTATTACCTAGATACAGCATTCATTGAATGTAAATGAGGTTTTGTAGATTCCGATGACCCATTTGCTTCAGCCTCAACAAATTAGTTAAAAATTGTTCAATATGTCGTAAGGTCAAAAAGTTAAAAGAAAAAAAAATCTGAAGCTCTCTTTTTTTCATTTGAATTCCAACTGTTGTCAGATGATACCTTAAATTAATACCTATGGTTGTCCCTAATTACTGATCCTCGTCACAACTTCTAAAGCCTTGCAATGCTCTTACCGAATCTTTTCCCGCATCAATTTCAAATAATTCTTGTTAGTTCTCACACACAGTTGGAATAATAACCAAGAAATCCTCATTTTGGAGCTGAACAATAGATCATCCACCTTGTAAATCAATTAGCAACATTTATTGAACTTACAATTTTAATATAATACTATACAAACCAGGGTTCGAAATTAGGATGTAAAACTTAGGCGTCATTGGTCTCTCTTTCGTTTTAGTTGCCAAAAATGTTCTGCTAGGCGTTTTTCAAACTAATTCAATTTATTGAAGCAGAGGTATCAACTGACAACTGTTAAGACTATTTTGTAAATGTTAAAATGTATCTTAAAATATCACAACCTTAATGAAGAAATTATTGATATGTAAAAACAAAAGAAAGAAAAACCATTTCTATTAGTAACTTTTGAGAATTTGTTAATTTTACTTTAGTTTATGCATCTAGCTAAATATTTATTTTAACCAATGCTCAATGAAAAAAAATATTAAGTTAATCAGTTTAACTATTTTTTCAAGTAATACTTCATTTGTAAGTAAAAATTCACAGTACAAAAATGTGAGGGTTAAGAAGCTCTATAAGCCTGACAGCTATGGTAGCTTTAAAGCTTATAAAACCGAATATTAGATGGATATATATAAATATATAGTTATATAAAGTTAGATGGAAAGAAAAAAATGTGGGGGGAAGGGGAGGATGACGAATAGGTAAAAAATTGTGGTTGCCGAACTAAAATTTTCTAAGCAGTTAGGCGCCAAAAATGACGACTGGATGGGAAATCGCGGTCGTCAAATGGAGATTTTCGGGTGCAAAATATGACTAACGACCGCTAATTTCAAACTCTGATACAAACACATAAATACACGAAGTTCATACAATTTTTAGACAAGTTCAATAAAAAATTTAAAGCTAAGAAATAAATATCTGTCAGAATATGAATAGAAAAAAAATATCGTAAAATAAATAAATCCGACTTCAAAATTGAGAAGAAAATGCAACTACTGCTAATACAACAGCAAACTGTGCAAAAAAGAAAAAAATAATAATTCGTTCTCCAAATACCAATGCTAGTTTTAAGCCCAATGATTGAAATCGGAACGATTTGCTTTTTTACTTTTTTCAAAGATCATGAAAGCACTCACCACCACTCCTTTGATTCGTCTCTCTCTCTCTCTCTCTCTCTCTCTCAGTTAACAACGATACTAACCATTGGAAGATAATCTTAAAGATTTATTGATGTGTTTAAAATGTGTAATATTTAATACATTTTCTAAAAGAAAGTATGAACAATAAAACTAGTACTTTTTAAAGTGAAGTGTTTAATTTACTGGTTTGAAAAAGGAAAAGTAGAATGATTTAGTGCTGATGGGAGACGAAGGACTTGTTTGAAATTTCTAAATCGGGAAGAAATTGGCAACAGAAAAAGCCTTCCATGCTGCAGTTTTCTGTGATACAATTTTAAAAAGAACACTTAATTTCAACTGCATAAAAATAACTTTCGGAATGACTACTAATACCTTTAAAATTTTGTTTTTGTAATTGAAAATAACATAATTTTTATTAACAATATAATTATTTTTCCAAGCGAGCCTCATAATTCTTGCGTCAATAAAGAAAACCACGGAAAAAAATCGACAAAAAATATCACTCAACGAATCGCACCAAAACCACCACTCTACGTACTCCTTTTCCTTCTTTCTTACTCTATAACGTCTCATTATCCCAATATATACATTTCACATTCCTCCATCAAAAACAGGAGAGAAGAAAAAAACCGGCCTCCTTTGCCCGAGGGCATCAAGTCCATTGTGTTCCGCATCTCCAGAAAAGGTGGCAATGAAAAAAGTAATCACAGAAAGCCTGAAAACGTTCTCAAATTACATGGCAGAGTGATAGTCTGCCTTAATTTGCAGCTACTGGTCTTAGGCGCGATGAATTGGAGAATTTACTTATTCGTTTTTCTATTCCAAAGGTACTATTACCGCGCTGAATGCCTTGAATAGAACCCTGAGAACGTTTTGATTCTGCGTTCTTTGATTGTCGTCAGACGTGGAAAAGTTTTATCTCACGTTGAATATTTCCTCCTCCCACTCTCCTGTAGATAAGTGTGTGTTTTTCTTGAAGGTGCCGGGGAAAATGCCATGTTTTGGCAAAAATTATGTACTTTTACATCTCAATGTGTGTGAATCATTGTCAAATTAGAGCCATATTATTAGAAAAGGAGTACTGTTTATCGTAAGGCAGCACTCGAAATAAATAATAAATTTAATTTTCCTATAGCAGTAGGTAAAAACGTTGAGTTTCAAAAGATGAAATTTTAGTAAAGCTTGCAGTTAAACATAAGATTAACTATTCGTAAGATTCTAAGGCTGCAATTTACTGTGCTGATACAGTGGCTACACTTATTTCTAACTTAATTTTATTCAAAAGTTCAATAACACTTAATGTTTTATTTAATTATCAAGAATAATTGTTTGAACTTTGCATAGTACTCCTTCTCAGTAGCTATAAGTATAGTGGAGACTTTACAACGGAAGATACATTTCACATGTAATGCATATAATTTATTATTATTATTACAAATATCTCCGCTACACTGTAAGAAAATTCCGCAACGTTTCGCATTAAAACCAGCAACGTTCCGGGTTTTCACAGGCGTACTTGAGTTTCCTGTTTAAAACAGGTTTCTTTGTGAAAAGGTTCCTGAATTCAGTATGGCAACACATCTGCTCTTCGATTTGGGTTTGTTTTGGACTTTGGAACGGTCGCCATGACAGTTGAAGCCAAGCTCGTCGTACTGCGTACCGCATACTATGCTGCTTGTTAATTAAATACTGGGTCGGTAAGTAGCTTAATTTTCATTCTTGTAGTAATCTTTCATTTTGAGTTTTATCTAATGAACTGTCTGAAACAGTTGCATAACTGTTCTGCAATATTTTAACATTTGCTATTGTTGTTCCGACAAGACGCATAAGTAATTTTTAACGAAGATCGTTTTGCTTGGAACAGTGGAAAGATATTTTTAAAGCTATTATTGTAATTTGGACCTATTTAACGGGGCATTTTTAATTTATTGTGGATTTTAAAAGGCCTGTGTCAGAATGTAATTTTGCAAAATATTGGAGACCCTATTTCTGTATTATTTGTTTTTGTATGTAATGTCTCGTTATATAACGAAAATCCAAAACAAGTTTCACTCATCTTTCTTATAAATAGTATTACATTAGAAGGTAGTTTACGGAACCGCTGTATATTTAAGCATATTATGTTTCTTTCTACAATGGCAAATTTAAAATAAGATATTAAAATGTTGTTCTTATGTAGGTAAATATACTTGTCAGTTGGTTTGAAAGTTAAATATTAATCTAGTTATATCTTGTTAATATAGTTTAAATTATGTTTTCCAAGTTTTATTAGTATCATCGGGCATACTTGTTTATTTTATATAATGTTGCCATAGTTGATTTTACACAAAAACCTTGGTTAAGTAGCATTCATTATTACTATTAAATGGTTGAATAAATCACTTTTGTTTTGTCTTACACCTAGTCATTTTAAGATTAAAATATTGTGCAATGACGGGGGGGGGGGGAGCTTTTGTTAAAAATGTATGCTGCTTCTTGTTTTTAGAAATAAAACATTATCACCTTTTTTACAAAGCGAGCAGACTCTGAATTTGTTTGTTGTGCTGAGATAAATTTCTGAAATTTTAGATTTTTTATAATCTTGCCTGAAAGTAAAGATATAACGCATATGCTGAAGTCAGGGTTGGAAAAAAACCTGTTTTTTTTTTAAAAAAAAAAACAAAAAAAACCGGTTTTTTTGGTTTAAACCGGGTTTTTTTGGTTTAAACCGGGTTTTTTTGGTTTAAATAGCATTTGTAGGAAAAACAATTTGACTTTTAGAAAATCATGGAGATTTTAGATCCTTAATTGTAAATAAATGTTATTGATAGTTAATTTATTGATAATTAATTAAGTAACTATTAGTTAAAACCTTAAATTTTAATTACCTTATATAGGTGCAGCACTTTAGTCGTCAACTTATAGAGGATGGAGATATTTTTTTTATCATTTCTTACACTATGCGTTTATTTATTTGTGACTAATTAAAATATAACATCATGTATTAATGTTACTTTAAAATTAGTAATTAGCTATTTTTAACAATTATCTAAAATACCATTAGATAAATTTAATCTGAATGACTTACAATGTATCCTATACAACTTACTTACACAGAGGTTTAATCCATCCAGACAAATACTGGTCTAACATTATAGCATAAAAAATATCCTGGAGAACTTATATAAGTTTTTCTTATCTTTGCAAAAATAGATAAATAAATAAATATAGTAATAATTAGGCAGCCAACTTACAAAGGGTTTTTATAATACTCCCACCCAAATTTGGTACTTAAGTGGTCAATATAGACAGGTGGTCAAATTACAAAGGTTCTCCTACATTAAATAATATAGGGCTAATTCCGTTTCTGACCAAAAGTGGTCAACTTAGACAGGTGGCCAACTTACAACGGTGGTCAACTTTACAGGTTTTACTGTATTAACACATTATAATACTCTACTTATACAGGCCTTTCAGCAACTTATTAAAGAAATAACTATTATGCGGGTTGAGTTTTAACAAAAGCATATTTTACTAAATCAATAAAAAATAAGCAAAAATAAACGATACATTAAAAATAATGTGTGTTGATTTACAGTATCAGTAATATCAACAAATGATTACACCATAACACTTATACAAATCAGCAACATTGGCTTAGAAATTATCACTACTATTTTTATTTTTCCTGATTAAAGAATAAATATATTTTTAAAAAAAAGAGAATAATTTAGGAAAAAAAGAAAAATTTGCACTGATTAAAAAAAAGTTTGTTACTTTACAAATTCAGTAATTCATGATTTATCTAATGCTGTGCTTGCTATTTCTGCGCAAAGTGGATTTTGCAATTTTTTATAATGCGAAAAATAAATGAAAAAGATTTGGTCTCTTAAAAAATGTTATCTGTAACATACATTTGCAAATTGGTTATTATGAAGTTATTTTATTATTTCTAAAATATATTCTTTAACTGCAGGAATTACAATTGCAATTTCATTTTAATTTTATAATGACTGAGAAGAGTTTTTCTCAAATTAGCTTTTTCAGAGCTAATTTTAGAAAAACCCAAATAGTCTGTCATAGGAAGTCTGTAGATAGGAGATGAGAAAAATTTGTATTGATTTAAAAAAAGTTTGTTAATTTTCAAATTCATTAATTATCCAGTGCTGTGCTTGTAATTTCTGCATAAATTGGATTTTGCAATTTTTAATGATGTGCAAAATTAATGAAAAAAAATTTGGTTTAAACCAAGTGTTTTTTTTTTTTAAAAACCGTTTGGTTTAAACCAAACAACCCTGGCTGAAGTAGTATTTTTATTTCAGGTAATAAATGAGCTTTTTAAATAACTAGAGAAGTTTATTTGCAGCTAGCTAGCTTATAACGAAGAACAGCTTCATCTGATTTTCATCAGCGAAGTATCACTGAATAGTGATGTAAACAAAAAAGTTTCAGAAACTAGCGAAAGATTGTTTTGTGATTGTGATGATTAATTATAACCAAAAAAAAAAACTTATGATGCACATTTTTGTGTTGTATGCTATTTTATAAAACAAATGTTGCATATTAAGCATACTTTTTGAAAAATTTGCAATGCATTGAGCTGTGACTTTAATATTTTTCTAATAGGTTAAACATTTGCGAGACATCTATTTAGATCAACACAATAATGTGTGGTCTGCGAATAAGAATTCTGAATTATTATTTCTTTTCCATACAATTTTGGGACAGTAATAAATATTCAGCAGTAGTTAATAAATACAATCTGTTTGTCTAGCTGTAAATCATCAAAGCATTCAAAGTCACCTTCTTCATTAAAAACACTTAGGGATGTCTCGAGTAGTATCGAGTACTCTACCCAGTACCGAACCCCGAGTAGTTGTGAATAAAAAAGAATATTGATGTGCCCATGAAGAATTTTGAATATATTGAAATGAAAACATACATTTTAACTACATAAACTAATAAATAAACTATTGACAGAAAATAAATGTAAGAGTTCCAAAATAGAATTCTTTAAACATTATAACTCTTTCTAAAAATCAGCTTATCAAAAATGATTATTGGCTGTAGTAAAAATTCATTCAATAATGTAAAATGCCTCATAATTATCCCCCCCCCCCCCAAAGAAAAAAAGTCTATATTCGCACTTATGTTTTTATATATTTTCTTTTCATTTTTTAATTTTTTGTAATTAATTATAAAGTGATATTTCAGCAATTGGTTAAATCAAACATGTTGGGCGCTACTCGTACAGCTTAAGATAGTACCAAACAAAACATAGAAAATGGAATAAATAGTCGAATTAGCATATGAAGTTTACTAATATATAAGCTGCGTAACGTTAAAATAATTTATATACTTCAGTTTTTTTTAGTTATTGCATATTACATACAAAAATTGCATATTATTGTACAAATCGGTTATAAATTTATCTACTATTAGTAATATTTAAAAAAGTTATGAATTCTTTACAACTACCCAGTAATGGCCGAGTACTTGGTACATCCCTAAAAACAATCCTCCAGCAAGCAAAAGCTGTAAAGAATTCTCAGACTTTATTCGATTGGGGCAAAAAACTAACTCATTGAATCAACAATAGAAAAATCCTATTAGGTATTGGTGTTTCAGATTTGAGGGAAAACACCATTTCTAGAGATAAGTTGCTAGATACTGTAAACAATTCAGAAATCCACCTTTTATACTGGCGAATAGTCACCAGCTGTACCAATGCATCAACCAATTTTGTTTGTGATGTGAAGCTCATGCCTTCATATTATTTAAAAAGTTACAAATTTTTTTTTTAGAAATGGCAAGACTATTCCAGGTATGGAGCTTACTAAAAGCTGTGATGGCATCATCTGTAACCGTTTACATGGAAGACGGAACATAAGTGGATGATGAAGATCTTCTTTTCTTTACCAGCCTTATCTCCTTGCTGAAAATGATATGCTAAATATATTTTTGAGGATTTTATTGTGTTTATTAGTATATTTTCCCTTAAACTATGATGTATAAAGCTTTCCAAAATGCTCTGATCACACTAAGCTTGTTCTTTTGATGAAACTTCTTAAAGACATTTTGATTTGAAAGCTGAAGCTTTTGTCAAAATATATTATATGAATTATATTATAATTTTGGCAGCAATAGCATTTTAGTATGTTTTGTTCTTGAAAAGTGCCTCATGTGTGTATATCATGTTTCCTGTTGGTTAAAATCATTTGCCACTTGCTCTTTGAGGACTGAAGTTAAAATGCAGCCCTTTTAATAGCAATTAAAACTGACCAGGGTTACAATCTGAAATTATAGCTGTGAATCCAACCGTGCCAGATTTTCTTACACCAGAAGGGGATAGCGAGAGGGATGCTGTTGCAAATTCTCCAATTTCCATTAGATCTAAAATCCAGTGTTGTATGCATTATGTTTATGTTTATCTAAAATTACTGCTGTAATGTAAAATATTTGTGAAACCTATTTTTAAAATGCTTTACTAATATTGGCATCTTCCTTCGAAATAATTATTTGATTAAAATGAATCTGTAAAAAAAAAAAAAAAAAACTAAAGCAATCTTAGTCTAACTATATACATTATTTAACTGTGATTAACTAGAAGTATGGCACACCAAATCTCATTTGATACACAATTATTACAAATTGTTTGATGTTTTTTAAAAATTGCATAGTATATACTTATTGCTCGTGTAACTGTAATATTTTTCATTGTTATTTTGTAATTTTAGTTTAAGGATACAAATCTGGTACATGATTTTTGTTTGAAGCAGTAAAAATAGTTTCATTACTCACAATAATCTATGAATCTCTACGCATGTACTTTCAAACATATTAAAATGTAAAGCAGTAGCAATATTTTCAAGTTCTTTTATAAATATTATATTTTTCAAGTTCTTTTAGCTTAGATATTGTTACATAAGGGTGGTTATTCATCTAATTATGTAATTTATATTTTTTATTAGGGGGGGGGGAGAGGCATACCTTCTCCGAAAATTTTGTGTTAAGTTTAGAAAATGGTTTTTGTACAGAGAATCACCCATGCAAGCTGAAAAACTGTAAGATGGCCTGTCACATTTTATACATATGCCTCTTTTTTATGATTATTTTGTAAAGTAGTTTCATATAAAAATCCCATTTTTATGTTTACTTATATGTAGGTGTTGTGTGAACTTAGAGATTAAAAAATGTCATTTAAAAATGTTTGTATTTGCTGTTTATTTTTTGTCTAAATTTGTTGTTTCTCCTTTTTTTTTTTTTTTTCAGAACACTTTATACTAAGATATTATTCTTGACCTTAACAAATAATAATTTTGATAACTTCATTTTTTAATTTTTGTACATTATATTAAACTATGGATATAAGGGTAATTTTATTTATAACTTTTATGACTTGAGCTATGGTTGTACAAAATGTGGCAACAATTAAATCTCACTTCAGTTGATTTAATTGGTAATTTCCTGAAAGCTTAAAAATTTTATTTTTAACAAAATACTATTGGATAAAATTGAACTTAAAGTGGTCACAATGTTTAAAAAAAATATTTTAAATTCTAAACTTGATATGTGCTATTTGCAGCTACCAATTTACAAAACCAATGTTTTCATTATTTCAATTTTGTCTCGACTTACACTAATAACCATGGAAATGGCAGAGAAGTGAAAAACAATTGTTAATAAATCGCTTTTTAATTGTTGCAAGCTTTTTATATTTTTTTAATACCTAAACGTCATAACATTTTATGTTTTAACATGATTGGTAACTATTCATATTGCAAACAATTAGAATAAAATTAAGTCCTACTATATTTACAAAGAAATTATGGAAAAGTTTGATGTTAAAATTAAGTATGTTTACAGGCAAATAATAAATTCTTAAAACAGGTAATAAATAGGCTTCAGATATGTACTCATTGCAAGGTAAGTATCTTGGACTCTTTAAACCACAAATGTATTTTGAAGAATTCAGGAAAGTTTCTAGAAATCCAATTCTTATATCTGGAAACTACTTATATACTTGAGGGATGCTTCTGAGGTATCAATATTATTTTTGATGATATAGCTGAAAATTTAAATTATATTAAAACTTTTGCCAAGTAATTGTAAATTTCATGAATTTCAAAAGTTAACAATGAGTTAACTTTTGAAATTCATGAAATGTACAAAAATTACTTAGCAAAACTATTAAGATATTAAAATTGTTAGTTATATCATCAAAAATGATTCTGGGAATGGTACTGGGTTCTAGTGGGAAATTTTAGAATTCAGATAGGTTCCAGGTTAAATCCAGGAAAGTTACTGGCTTTCTGTGGGAAGTGTTCCCAGTTATTCAGAAAGGTTCCTGGTTAATTCCAGGAAAGTTACTGGCTTTCTGTGGGAAGTTTTCCCAATTATTCAGAAAGGTTCCAGGTTAATTCCAGGAATGTTACTGGTAAAAATTAGGCACATGAGGTGCCTAGCACTTTCCAAGTAACGTTCCTGATTTCTTTTTACAGTGTATTACTTTTTTATGTATAAACAATAAATGAAATTAATTTATATCTTTTTTCAGCAAAAATATATTTATATATTTTAAATATTACTTATAAGATTTACGTGTCAATTAGATTGAGTCGTAATAAGGATCCATTGTGGACAGAATTATAAAAGGGGCATGCTTCCCCCCAACAAAAAAATGACATTTCAAAACAATTTTATTAAACGTAGTCACACTTTTTTCTTTTTTTGAGCAAAGTTTTAAGAGGTAGGTTTTCTATTCTACTATTTGCGGATGAATGGTTCAGGAAGAATTAGAAATATATTCCTATATTCACGCATAGATAAATTATATATACATAGTTATGTATAATATTACGTATAATTATATACATATTTATAGATAATTTATTCATGAAGCAATTCCGTATGTATTGCTCCTTTTCATAAAGGGTAGCTACATAAAAAAAAAACTAATTCTTGGTGGCAGGGAAAACAGCATTTATAACATGTACACAATATATGCATTAAAATATATATAATATTGTTATTTATTGTCGTGTCAGAGCTTAAGATGACGATCCTATTTTCTGACGAACTAGGATGACCTGAGCAAGATAATCATCGTATTATAAGTCAGCTTGAAATGCAGTCAGGAGTGAAAATTTAATTCGTTACAGATGCGCTGTTATTTTTTACTGTAGAAGGTTGAAACAAAATCAAAGTTTAGTCAATGTTTGTCGAAACGTTCGCCTCACACACCAGCACAAATTTTGGTTCTTCAGTATCGCTCTTTTAACAAAATCAGTCTTCCATCATGTTGGGGCATTTATTTCTACCATCAACCAAAGCGATCTGCCTGGAAGAGTGCCAAGGAGAATCCATTCATATTCAAAGGAGGAACTGCTGTGATAAGGAAGGTGCCGTTTTTGTTCTCGCTCTAGTTCCTTTAGCATTTTTGATTTCTTCCGAACTGATGCGATGTTCCAGTTCATAAATTTAGTTGCTTTCAATAAACAGAGAAGCAAACATTCTGATTCGCGTACTAAATAAACACTTCTGCAAAACGAACTTCCCTAAAACTCGAATGGATTCGTTCTTTTCTGCCATGAGTAGAAACGTCCAACTGTCAAAATTCCGCGGTCGAACTGTGATGGTAGTAATTTATTCCAGCTGCCGAAAGTCCCTCTTTCGAAGAAATCGAAATATACCGATATATGAAGGCATTCAACTTGAACTATCCATGCAGGTTCAACACATAGCAATTTTCAATACATTTTCAAAAATTTGTGGTTTACATATCATCAATTTATTTACAATATACATGTTTTCCTAAAAGGAAAACGCCATATCTGGTGATTTTTTCAAGAAAACTTGCCATAAAAGTCGTTTGACATAACATTTCTCATCGACGGACTGTAATCACTTGAGTTCTGGGGTAAGCTGGCAGGAGGCTGTAAACGAGGCTGCAACAGTTGTGGATGCAATGCTGGAGGACGTATCGAAAGGCACGGCTTATATAGGTATTCCATTTCCATCATCGGCGTAGGAACTTGTTGAGCTTGAACATGACCATAGTGACTAATCCAAAAAGGCGATGTTTTCAAAATTTGCTGAACTGCAGCATAGTTTCCCGCCTCCGCAAGAAGCTCCAGTCCGACGGCCGTTTGTCTTTTCCATTTTGTTCTATAAATGGAATAAGTCATGGCATTAAATAACATTTAAAATGAGAGGGGAAAATGATTTGCACACAGATGCACATATAATTGAAGGAAGTTTAAAAGAACAGACGGACAAGTTAAATGTTTTGATAACTGATGCATTCATATAGCTTATGTAATATTTATAGGTGTACTTGTAGTTCTTACAGCAGCGACTTTATTCATCGACTTCGATAAAAGCAGTATCAAAAAGTTAAAGCGTCGAAAACGAGGAACAACGTATGAATAAATGACAAAATCCATACGACATGAATATGAATACAAGAAGTATGAATGTGAAATAAACATGTTAAGAAACAGAACTAAGAAGGATAAAATGGCAACATAAGTGATTCTGAGGTAACTCAAACGCAAGAAAAATCTCAGCTGCTAAAGCAGCTGAGGTTTAAAACAGTTTAATCATTTAAAAAAAAAACTGTTTAATCATTCTCAAATGTTGTGATTGATTGCGTCTGATCATCAATACTTTACATTGCACCAAATAATAATCAAAGATCTGGTTTTCTTTTCAAAAATTATAATGAATTTCTTGAACGTAGAACATTTTTGTTAAAGCTTCCTTGTTTGAAATATTTAAATGGTATGTCTTTTATCGCATTTAACATTTATCACAGTGGACACTTCAAATAACTTCATTTATTCTAAAGAAGCAGACTCAGTTTTGACTTGAAATTATGAGAATTCAGAACAAAAAATGCTCCTTAATCATCGGACACTTTCTTGCAAATAACTCTTAAAGACACTTGTGTAAACAGCTGATCGCAATGCTTGCATAAGAAAACATCAAACCCATAATTAAGGCCGAAGGCCATTCATGTCTGACCAGTAAAATATTTACAGCCTTTTCAGAAATAGCCCCAATTCAAAGGGAAGCCTAACAACAAAAGAGAGAGCCATGGAGGCAAAATAATAATTAAAAAACACCCCCAGTATAAAGTGAAAGCAGTTTCTAAACAGATCGTCTCATTAGCAGTGATTAATACTTGGAGCTGTTGGTTTTTCTTTTAATCATGGTCCGTGCTAAAGCAGAGATTACTTATGTAATTAGCGACTCCATCTGCAAATAAGAGAAGATTCATCCCTTCTACGTCAGAACTCTTTTGTAGCAGACGCATGTAAAACGTTTTTATTGCTGGATAAAAGCTTCAAGATAAATAATATTCGTCCTGGCCATCCGAGCAGAAACTCACAAAAGAAACCCGAAAATGTTCTAAAGGGCCTCCAAGGCAAGTCAAAAGGCTCATTCCGAGTGGACAAAAGGACTGGAATACATGACTTTTATACAGAAGATTCACACAGCCGTGCTGGGGTACTTGTAATTTATTCGGAGACTTGCATTCGAACAAAGCCTCCAACCACCAATTAATAAAGCTCTCAGTTTTCCTCTGGCTGAAAGGGCTCTTGGCGGATGCTGTTCTTTTTTATCTTTTCTTCTGCTCTGTGTGTCGTTTGTTGTTCGCGGTTTTTTGGAAGACATCCAACGCGAAAGTGGTTTCCAGAACAGATAAGTGACTAGGGACTGTTACCATTAGCATAATACGGTTCACTTGTCCCTTTCCTGGGAAGTCACTGGGTCTGAAGGGTCATTCTCCGCTTTGATTCCGAATGCAAATAGGGTGTTCCTCAAGGACTACTGCAAAACCAGAAGTAAGCTAACATCTTACCGTAACAGCAACATCAGCATGTTCATAAGTAAGCCTAAGACCAACTAAATTTTTAAAAACGGCATGACCAAACACATTATATCAACATTACGTTAATCACAAACCCACTTTTCAGAACTATGGTTTCAGTTCTTATACCGCTTATCGACCTAAAAAGTACTATTACCATATTCGCTTAAAGACGAATAAAGCGAGAGCTGAGATTTTAATGTCAACTCATAATAAACTTTTTGAGTCAAAGTATTTCATTAATTACAGTCATTTTAATTAGTATATTTTAATCAATATATTGGCTAAAAGCTTAAGACAAAAATATCACATGATAATTTTAGTTTATTCTAATGTACTCGATAATTGATTTCCTCAAATTGGAAATAATTTTACAAATGAATATTTTAATCTTCATCTTTAGTGTTCCTCAATAATAAAGTTTATTTTTAACTTAATACGTGAATAATTTTGGAAACAGTTCAACTTCAATTAATACAGGCATCTTCAGTAAGTTACCAAACTAAATTTCTTCAAAACAAAAACATCAGGACATATTTCTAGGTGTATTCAATTCCCTTCTGTCTAGTTGAATTCAATTTAAAAAAAGAAATGATTGTGGACCAAAAGCTTTTTACTTGACCTGAACAACTACATTTGTATTTGCCAATCAAAGAAGCAAATGTAAAAGGTGTTTCAGAAAAAAATTGTCATAGAGATTTCGGAGCAAAAATAAAAAGACAAATAGCAAGTCTTTTCAAAAAAAAAAAAAAGAAAGAAAGCTATAACATTTAAAATAAGAGGGAAAAATTGATTTACACACAGACACACATATAATTGAAGAAAGTTTAAAAGAACAAACGGACGAATGGATTCAAATTATGAAAATATTTTGAAAATAGATTTTTTGTTTTTTGCTTTGCAAGTTTAGTTTCAGAAAAAATAAAGTATAATTTGACTGGTGTTAACAATGATATTTTATTTAATTATTCATTGATATTTTCCGCCATGCGTGGACGTAATTACAAATCGACACTAATACCATTAGAAAATCTGTAGTCGCAATATGATGCAGCTCATGTTATATCACGAAGAAGCTAAGTATATTTTTGTATTATTTTTCAATAATAATAGTATTAGTCATAAGTAAATACAAAAATACATGTATTTAATACGTCACATGACTTATTTAAGGGAACACATTTGAATTAAACATTTTGCAAACGAAAGTACAAAAATACCACATGATATTTTGATCATTTGTCTTATTTTGCAAATGATTTATAGCTTTTGAAGATATAAATCTCAAAACGAAGGTACTGCAAAAAAAAGTTCTGATTTGGAAAGTCATTAAAAATAAAGCAATACAAAATAGAGAGCATATGCTTTGCGCCCGAAAAATGCACCTTATGTCGTAATGATTGATTAAGTTTTAAAAATTACAGCAGTTAAACTGAGGTCGTCAATTTTGACGCATTTTTGTAGCCTCTCTCAGCAGTTTTCTATTAAGCTGTTTACCACTTCCTGTTGAAAATTTCATAGTTGCCACAGTTGAGGCACCTGGAAGCAAAGGGGTGTAGGTGACAGTTGAAAAGAAAATTAAGAGACCTTTCAAAGGGGCGGAAATCGGTCTCCTGCCTACAAGGGCCCCGTTAGACTCAGGAGCAGCGTATCCATTCTTCCTCTCCACGCTCGGACACGACAGTAACAACAACACTTCTGATCTGGACAACTTTTCGTTCAATCAAAATTTATTTTAACATTAACATTTATGGGAAAATATGAAGCAAATTATGTTAAGCCTGGACGTAAGTTCTTTTGAACAAGCTTTTTAAAGAGCTCTCGAAGTGATTTTTTTAAAAGTATTATATGAACAATTTTCGTACAATTTTGAAAAATTCAAATAATGAGCACTTACGGGGAAATTTCAATCCTAGATAAATCCTGATCTTACGAATAGATTTGCTTGGAACAAACTTTATTGGAAGGATCTTAATATGTCGAACATGTACAGATACAAAGTTTACCCAGAACTAAAGGAGCCTATTTTCCCACGATATTTTTGGATCTGGAATTTTAAAGAAAATGAATAGAGATAGGCAGATTGATTATAAATTTGGTGCATACGGGAAACTTGTGGAACTTCTTCTTTTTGACTATGTCAGATTTTTTCTTATTGATTAAGCGAGCCATTTCAATAATACTAAACACAAAACCTGATCAAACGCTGCAATTTAAAATACTTCCTGGAAAGGATCGAATCTCCGAAAGACCATCGCCATGTTGGGCATTTCTTCCTGAAAGACCACAAATCTATCTTCCGGTAAGGGAAACCTGACTGGACACAGGTCAGCTGACCGCCATGATGGCGCGAGAGGGGTCGGCCATAGAAGGGGGGATGTGTTTCAGTGAAGCGAATCCGCGGCACATTTGGACCAATCGGGAGCTGCATGAAAATCCCATTTTGGCGCGTAGTCCACTCCAAGCGGGCAATTAATTTCGAGGAGGGGGCCCATTTGAGCTCCATTTGGGGCCATTAGAGAATAGCGTCGGTACGGAAGCGACCGGAACTGGCCGGGAGGCGGTTGCCACGGCAACCGAGGAACGGCTTTTTGAGAGTAAATAACGGAGACGGAGAAGTCATCCGGGGGTGATATGAGTGCCGTTTGAAGGGGATCGGGTGATGCTTTCTTCTTCTTTTCTCAGACATTTGTGAGAAAATTCCCGATATCGTCGAAGTTATCTTCAAGCGCAAATGAACTGGAAGGCACTTCAGAATTACTTTTAAAAAAAAGTGTAATGCAATGCCTTTTAAGAGTTGTTTGTTTCTTTCGCAAGGAACAACGCATTTAGCGCATAAACTTGCAAATCAATTACATATAGTTGTTTAGACATTATTATTTCAGTATTGAATAAGGTATCTGTACAAAACTCTGATTTTTAAATTAGTTGTCTACGGTAGAAATTTTACTTAACATTTACCATGTATGACATTTATGTGTGACGTTATAATATCATTTTCATCGGTCCCAAAAAATCTACTCATACTTTTATTGGGGAAAATAAAAACAAACGTTATGAATTTTAAATATTTTCCACGTAAAAAAATTAAGTAAAAGCTAGATCGCTATATGTCTTGTAAAAAAATCGTTCAATAAAATTTTACAAAACGTGGGAAATAAAAATTACTTCAATAAGTAATAAAAGTGTTTTTTTTTTTTTTTTTTTTTTTTTTTTTTAAGTAGGGTCTGGACATGGGGAAATGTTTGTCGGTTGGCACTATGCTTTCGAGGGAATAGTCCGATACAAACAAAACTTTTCTTCGAAAGTTCTTTACCTGAGCATCTCATTCGCCATGTTCATTTATTTATTTTTATTTATTTATTTATTATTTCAACAATTTTTCATCTGATTTCAAACAGTTCAGAAAATCTCAATATAAGAGTCTACATTAAAATTTTAATTACATACAAATGCTAATCTAACAGGCGGATTTGTTACGAACAACCTTTGTTAGGAAGAATTTTTGGCGTATAACAAGCACAAAAAATGATTTTCTAATTTGACATTTTTAATGCTAATTTTTGAGCAGTGCAACAAATTTTAGCATTAGCACCTACAGTAAAAAAAATTCTAACCTTTTTACTAAAAACATCAATGCCACTAGAGAATGTATTTTTCACTGAAAAAATCAAAGAGTTTGCAGATATTCTGAATGTGTCTTTGTTTTCCTTTTCTCCCAAAGAATTAAAAAGCAAGTTAAGTTTGAAAAGTAATAATGTACTTGATTCTGTTTTTATATAATAGATACCTTCCTGAAGAATGCGTATGAAGAAAGAAAGAAATTGTATCTACGGAAGGAGTGATTGGTTTCAGATCTAAAACATCAGTACAAAATAATATAAAAAACACTTATAAAAAAATTATCTTTAACATTTTTTTTTTTTTTTTTGTTCAACAAAGTGCACATGTAACAAAATGTACTGAAAAGAAAAGAATGTTTTCATGAATACGTTTTTTCAAAACAATATACTTTATACTTTTTCTTTTTACTCATTTAATTTCAGACAATAAATGGTGCACATGTTTGCGGGAAATACAAATTTCTCTGCTAGATGCTTTCACGTAGAAAAAGAGCTACATACTGAATGTCTTACAAAAATACATACAGTGTATAAAAACAGTACATTCGATTTGGGTGGGGTAGTGGGCTTTAGGCCAAGACTAGCGAGGCATCGAATATTGATTTTGCCGGATATAGGATATCCTGTGTCCCTTGCGCGACGAATATGTTCCGGGTATCCTTCTCTGATGATGTTTGGAACCTGTAAATTCTATGCATAATTTCATATAAACGTTCCAAAGCCTCCAAATGCGCTGTAAGTTTTTAATTTACACATTCTACTGTTTTCAAAACAATCTAATTAATCAAGTATAAAAAAAATCAAATTTTCGTTTCAGATAACTCCAAATCTGTGCTATCCAGCTGTCCATCTTGACATGCTGGCTAACCAGTCTTTTGAGCAATGGCCGGATCGGATTCCGAATATTTGAAAAATGACCGGTGGCAGGAAATATCTGATGTCTTCTGGAGGGACAGGTCCACTTCGTCCCTATAAGGCAACTCGCATATAAGGTCACCCTCCATATAAGGTCACTTTACTTAAGGCCCAGCTAATTGAATATCAAATGTTTATGAATCGGTTACAAGGTCCCCCCGCTTAATAGGTCATTTTCGTGAAGTCCTGAGGGGTGACCTTATCGAGGTCGGACTGTATAAGCCTCAAAAAGCATAAATAACGAGTGCTGGGTGGGACTCAAAAAAATACGGTAACCTTTATTAAAGGTGGACGAAACAAACTTTTAGAAAAATGCTGATAGCCAAAAGTAAACTTTTTTAGTCACGCCCTTCTTGCTTAGGAGAATGATGGTCATCGAAATAGGGAAGCTCCTCATCGAAAATCAGATTTGCATATGTCGCCTTCTTCAGAGGGGCTGTGAGTGCGAGTCGAATTGCATACCCGGATCGGGCAACCGCAAAAGACGCCGTCCGGCAAAGAGGGCCCTCATGGTTATTCAGGGAGGGGGGAGAGATGTGTGTGCCCGGAGCGGCCATGAATGTTTCATCGGCTGCCCATTCATATGCGGCCTAACGAAGCTTGAAATGATGAAAGGCGAGGCGGGCTCGTCCATAATTCATGTCGCCGCGACTATGGTCAGCGCTTTTATCCACTCGGATTGCCGGACTGGGAAGTAATCACCGGACTTAAGGATGATGCCTAATAGCGGAGTTACATGTCCTGATTATGACCGGATAGATGACTTCAGAGATGCAGTTGAAGATCAAACCGCCATTTTGGGGAGTCGTGATCAAGAAGAAAAAGCAATTTGTTCAACCTTCCTGGAGCATTATCGTTCGACAACATGTTCATCAATTATTTAAAGATATGCTATTATAAAATGAATTACAATAATGAAAATGAAAGTCACTCTTGTGCCCTTCAGAAGGACACAAGCTAAATCACACAGCACATGACTACGCGTAAAGCAAATCATAGAAAAAAATTCAATTAATAGGAAAGATCTTGTATTGAAAACATACAAAAATAAATCTCCAAACAGCAACATTTTAAGAGAATCCAGATCGGCATTTTAATAGTGTCTAGCAGAGAACTCATTTTCATAAAACCAGTATTACAATTTTCAAGATTCTTAAAATTTACCGTATGCTGCTTACACTTTCAAAATTTAAATACTCATGCAGCTTTTTCAATTCTCCATCCAGTTATATTGATCCAGCTTCTGATAAAGAATAAGCGAGGCAAATCTTTTGAATTCATATTTCCGAGTCCTCAACCTTTACATGTTCCTCGAAAATCAAGAAAGTGTTTATTGATTTTCGTAAACAAATTTTAGTAATGATTCAAAATTGCAATTCTTTAAACATACATAAATACAATGCTGAAATATTCATGACATACTAAAATTAGTATAGTGTTTGTTGTTTCGTTTCCAAATCTGGAACCACTCACTATAACAGGAGTGTTTATTTCTAATTTTCTAAAGCCTTGTCACAGAAAAGCAAAACTTTTTTTTAAAAAGAAAAGATTTTTTTTTCTAATTTCTTAAGTAAGTTCCCTAAGCATTTAGTGAGTTTTCCCTTTCATATGCTCCTGTTTGGAGAATACTGCCTTTTCACACTACTCTCTGATTTTATTTCTTATTAATTACAAATTCTTCTAAAAAATTTCAAAAATACTTCTCATTATGCATTTACTTATTTTTTCATACATCACTGCAATTTTTTGCTATTTCTTAATTTTTTTTCCTAGGTTTAACAGAAAAAGTTTTGAATCTGTTGCTGATGGGAGAAACGTTTTGCACAGTCAAGGGGAAATTATTTTTCTATTTTACTAAGCATTTTAAACAGCAGCTTCTATCCAAATTTTTCTGAAGTTCTACCATGCTTTCTACTCTAACATAACAAAATTAAGATGAAAATTAAAATTAATTATTACTCAGGTGATGAGAATGATTAAAATTTTTAATGTTCTTCTGATTAGGGATGAAATAGCCATACTTAAACATGAAATAATAATACATTTTACTGTTAATATATAGTCTCAACTTTACATATATCAAGTAGTCTTAAGTGGCTTTTTTTTTTTTTTCCAATGTTATTATCATTCTTATCATTTTCTTTTTTTTATTTATTTTTTAAATTCAGTACAAATGAGAGACTTTTCAGAGTAATCACAACGTATAGACAACAAAATGGCTGACACCAAGAACTTGTCACTAAGCAACATTCCAGACGGATAGTTCTGAAAAGCTTGTCATTCGTGAACGGTCCTGATTGGATGGCGGATGCTGAAGAGAAATCAATGGTTAGTTATGGTATGTTCAGTTGTGGAAGTTAAACATATTAATAACAGAATCTATTGAACGCCTTCTTGAATGGAAGTTTGTCCAATGCCTGCGCATCAATGAACGAAAGGCTGATAGTTCTAAAGCAGATATCTATCTTGACTGTCTGATTTGTTAAGTGCATGAATCGATGCACAAGGAGTTTCTGGCCAAATGAGATATAATGCAGAAGACTGATTAAAACTTTGTAGACATTAAAGGAATAATTACTGGAATATTTTGAACTGAATCACAAGTAACTGCGTTTGTGATTTAAATGCTTAACTGAGCTCTAGCTGAAACGGCTATCATCGAATAGGAATTCAACTATTTAAGCATAGAATGTGCGTCTATTCTTCCAGTTGACTAAAAGAATCATTCTGTGAAAATGTAGCAATAGACTACTTTTATGATTAATGTAAAAGATGCTTATGTACAAAGATCCGTATAGTTCCCATATTCATATTTTAAGTGAAATTGCTATGGTAACACATTTTTTACTCTGAACATGGGAACGCACGAATACTGCGATAAAACGCGTTGAATCAATTGTCTTTTTTTTCTTTTTTTTAAACCCCACTAACTATGAAAAAAAGTCCATCCTTCTTCCAAATTTTGCCAAAAATGCTTCGACTTATACGAGAATGTACACATTAAGTTTGTTCACTAGTCTATTTATCACAACAGTAGGCATTTTTTACCTTCAGCGGTACATGTTGAACACATAATAGTACCTTAATACCGTTAATGTGTGTGCGTGTATATATATATATATATATATATATATATATATATATATAGTGTATATATACATAAATTTATTTATTTATATGTATGGCTATTTTCCTAATGCAAAGAATATCCACGAAAGGATAATCGGGATTTTCAAACTACACAGACAATACGTAAACTGAAAAATTCGCACACAGATGATTAGGAGCTCAGAGGAACTTGTTCAAAAAATACATTTAGTTCGATCTTAGACGTTTCAAATGTATGTTAAAACATTCATCCATGTACCCATTCTATTTTCTTCCTCCATTGCAAAATTTTGTCTGGAATAAATGCATCGTGAAAAACATTCTGGCATCCGTAACACTTTTTCGATACCCATTAAATTTTCTCATCCATTCCATGACGAAACTTTTCTTCCGTCTTGACCGAGGAAAAAAAAGGGCACTTCCCTGGAGACGAAAACAACGAAATAAAATATAGGAGCAAACTCCCCGAATAATAACAAACAAAAAATAAATAAATGCATTCCAAAATACCCCACACAGCCTAAACAAGCCTTCAACGATTCCTGCGTTTTTCCCTCTGCTTCCGGCCCAAGACCGGAAGTGATGGTGGGGCGCAAAATTTTCCCGTTTTAGTGGTGCCAGAGAATTTTCCTGAGCGCCCTAAAGATGGTCTTCCTGCCCCTAATGCGGGGCTTTCAAGTAATGGTTTTCCGGCCGGGGCTCTCTGCTTTCAGCTCCGATCCTTAGGGTAAAGCGAAGGCACGGGTTAAATGGGTCGTTGCTGAAACGGACGCAGTCAGATAATTGGGCAGTCTAGCCTAATAAAGGCTGTTTAATGGGAAGAAATTAGGTACATATGACTGCAACTAATTATGAGCACCAAGCCCGGCAAAGCTTAAAGCTTTTGATGTTCCTCATTCCAAGCAAAACTAGACAGTTTTCTTCTAAATTTAATCCTTAACTTAAGAGGTACTATATATAATGTGCTTTAACTTCCCCTTTTCGTTCCAAAAGTTGAAGACCTATCAGAGCTGAAGGACTAACATTTCTCTATATAATTACGATATTCCTTCCGTTTGGTTAACTTGTACTTTCAACGAAATCATGGAAATGTTGTTGTTCTCGAGTTCTCGCTGGTGGCGAGGAAGAATGGGTACGCTGCTCCTGAGTTTAATGGGGCCCTTATAGGCAGGAGTCCGATTTCCGCCCCTTTGAAAGGTCTCTTAATTTTTGAACCAGCTCCCAGATGAGAGACCGTCTCCTGGGATTCGGACAGCCAGAGGTATCGTTTCACTTGGAGGACATTGGAGCCACGACCTATTCAACGTGCACCAGCTCCTTTTAGCGTACACGGACACCACAGCAACCAGCCGCGGGAGGTTATCACCCTCCCAAACGCTGACCTCAGTCGATGTTGCTTCACCTTCGGTGCTCTGCGGGATCCGAGCTTCTACCGACTTTTCTCCACCAGACCCCTACCTGTTAGCCGACGCCTTAGGATTGCTTACGCACGGGGAGAGGTAGTGGGGTCTACGGATTTTACATGCATATATCCCCAAGTATATATAGTGGTCTTCAGTGGGTATCGAACGCGCGACCTTCCAGTTGGAAGTCCGACGTGCTAACCACTAGGATACCACGGCCCACTTCTACCGACTGGTCCACTGCGGGACTAAGTCATGGAAATAAAAAATATATTATCATCTGAAGCGTAAGAATATTTTGTTTCAAAGGTGGAAATTACAGATGCACACGCATAACGTACGAGGGGCCTCGATAGGTCGTAGACAAACTTACCGTGCTGGTCTGTGAGACTATGACGAATAGGTTTCACATAGCAAATGTTGTTGTTTCTAATGCCATTTGGGTATCCAAGCTCCCCTTCGCATAACGACTGGAAATTAAGGCAGTAAGGAAAGCCTTAAGTGTATAGATGAGCACCACAACGGTGGAAGTACGACTTGGCTCAATACGTATTTGGATGGCACCAGATGGCGCCACCACAAATACGCCACCTTCCTTTTCTGACCTAAGAGTGAAAGGAAGGGAAATTCTCCCCCCTCCGGTACCCTCGGAACTGTCTCGGGACTCCAGGATTCACGGATTTTACGTGCAAGTATCCCGAAGTGTAAAATGGTGGGTCTTCAGCTAGACGGGTATCGAACACCTAGTCTTCCGGTTGGAAGTCCGACATCCTAACCCCAAGGGCAACCACGGCTTCTACACAGGAAATTGTGTCCTAAAACGTGACCTGCCACAGCTAGAGACGGAATGCCTTGCGGTGAATTTTAAGCCATTTAAATAAACATAGTTATATTTTCTTCATCTGTAGCATTAATTTAAGCGAACATGATGGTCTGCCTTTCACAAGTTCAGTTTATTACACAATCATGCTAAAATATTTCCACTATATACTCCAATCAATAAAACAATTTCATGTAGCTTGTTTGACGAATTATGTGTTAGACTTACCTCCTGTTCTGGAACCATGTCTTGACCTGAGTGTCTGATAAATTGAGTCTGTTTGCAAGCTCCATTCGGTCTTGAACACTCAAGTACTTCTGCTGCTCAAAGCTCTTCTCTAAAATCTGATAAACGCAGAAGAGAAAACAACTAAATGGGATTGATCATGTTTGCTTTCTATATGTATGTATGTATAACGAAAAAAGGCTTAATTTAAAAAATCACTTTATATTACGTACGAAATAGCAGTTATAACAGCAGCTTTTTTTTTAATTCATAATTTCCATGACAGAAAATTAAACCTGAAACATATAAAAAAAGTGCTTCATTTGGATGTTTTTTTTTTTTTTGTTGTTGTTGTTGTTGTTTTTTTTTTTTTGCACCTAGAAGCTCCACTCTTGCATTGAAAAAGGGATTCCAGGCAATCCCGAAACATATGACTGCATTTTAATTCTCATTTCTGCTTACTTACGTGCAAATATTTTTTACTGAAACATGTATTTTATCTTTGCCTATACAGTACTCGAATTATTCCTGTTAATAAAGTTTTTTATTTCATTCAGGAAAATAAAACGAGTTTTTTTTTTTTCAATTTTAGAGAGTCTATGTAGCAAACGTCATCCTACGCAACTGTTTCTCAGCTTTAAAATGATACAAAACTTGGAAAGATTACACAATTTGTTCTACTCTGCATTTTCTTATCTTTCAAAAAATTTCTTAAACTGAAAATAATAAATAATACAGTAAAGATTTCAATTTTTAAATGCAACCTTGTAAATGCTTCCTATTATATAATTTTTGGCATACAATTGAATCAAGAAAAAATTATAATGAATATTTATCTTTGCTATTTGATCTTTTCAACATTAATGTAATACAGGTGCACAACAGAGCGAAAAAAAACTTACTTGCAATTGTTGATCCGTATATGCAGTTCTTGCTTTTCTCTGCTTTTTAGACTTTAACCTTACGAAATGTGTTCGGTTTCCAGCATTTTCACCTATAAAAAAATCGGGAAAGTAGTACCTTAACTGTGTAAAATTTAGAGACTTATAATAATGTTATATGTTATTTTGTACATTTAAATCGAAATTAGATTACACTAGCTGTTGCCTGAGGCTTCGTTCGTGTGGAAATTTTGATGTCTATATCTGAGAACAGGCGGCCTGATCAAAATGTGATCAATGTGGGCGAATATTATAAAAGGCGTCCGTTTGGGCGCTGCATTTCTGGGCTGCAGAAGTGTTAAAAAAAATTAAACAGAGTAAAGAAATACTTGATGAATTAGAAATAGTCTTCGGCACAATAAAAATTGCCCACACTAGCGCCCTTCTCCCCTATAATTTCTCCAGTTATTTTTATAACCTACTCTTCTGACTACAACTCTCTTGTAAGAAAATCATACTTTCTCCGCTGATTCTACAGAAAATAACTTAGATTATGCAAACATTCGCGGTAGATAATTAAATCAATTGATATTGTCTCCCTCAAACAAATGAACTTTTTACGGGATAGCGTCAAAAGCTTCATTATTATTCTGGCAATATATATTATAAAATAAATATGAACTTTGGAAAACTTAGGCAGTTCTTTTCAGCTACTGTTATTAAATCATTGTTTTCAAATTCCATTCGGTTAAAGTTCCGTTTAAATCGTCGATGAAGAAGTGAATATTTGGTAGAGCAAAATTTATTCTTCCCACGATACTGTTCCCCAAAACTAGACAGTGACTAAACCATCATAAAATTGATCGCAACAAAGGAATTCTACCGTTCGCTAAATTCCTCACGAAATTTACGATCGCGCACCCCACCCCTCATAGACTAATGACGTCGTAAATTTTTAAGAAACATGAAAAGAGTGGTCAACTTCAATTGTGGTACAATCTGCTTCTGAAAGGAGTTCAGCATTGCTCGCTGATGGATCGCGGTTTAGGGACTTTTGTTGTAGGGACAAAACGCACCTTGCAAAACAGATTGGGTAGCACACGTTTTCATGTTTTTGTGTAGCCTAATATAATACCCTGGTGGCTACTGAATTCAGAGAAACTTATTTAGTAAAGAAAGAAAACTGAAAACCAGTACTGCTATTTCCGGACCTAGTAATAAAGACAACAAAACATAACAACTACAGCTAATTGTTGCACTTGTGGTTGGGTATCTTTCTGGTTACTTTTCAAACTTCGTAAATGGTGGCCTGTATTCGTTATAAATACAATAATATCATCTATTTTCAGTTTGCATATTCCGTAAATGCTGACTGATAATCCATATAAATGTAAGTAATATATCATCAGTTTTCAATACGGCTAGTTTCCGGTATTCATATAACACCGGCATCTCTTCAGAAGGGAACAATTCAGCCAAAACAGGAAATAATAGATCATTCAAAATTTGTATGTTCATAGCAAAACTAATTAATTAATTTATTATTATTATTATTATTATTATTATTTTATCATTGATTATGTTACTTTCTTTTATTTATATTTATACTTATGTTTACTACCTAAATTATCTGTGTATAGCCCGCGGGTTATCTGCGAAAAAACTTTTACTATCTGCGGCAATATAACGATGCGGACAATACAAGGAATATAAAAAATAATAGTTATTGATAAAAAGAAAATTAAATTGATTGTTAAATTGAAAGAAATAAATGATGGGTTTCGAAACGATGATTCAATTTCACCCATCCCTCTTAACTTCCCCATGCAAGCCTTTACTTCCACACCAATTAAATCACAATAGGAGAGTAGGACCATAGCAGAGGTCCCTGTATAAACAAAATGTATAAACAAAATATATTAAAATGTAAACTTTTTGCAATATAATTTTACATGTTAAAAGTGCGCTGTAATTTAAAATTGTTTCCTCATATACAGTGTACCTTACAGAGTGATTTGTTCATTGTTTTTGATTTCATGTTACTTTTATTTTCAGTTATTTATTTTATTTTATTTATAGGCTCATTATTATAACTATTTATTTTTTGTTTTTCTTTTTTGTGTAATCACAAACTAAAAAATTTCATAATTTTCCAGTTAGAATTTTCCCTTATATGCTCGCATAACTTTGCCGTTGCACTGTAGAAAAACTTATTAACTCTGACTTGTTTTTAGCTAAAATGTAAAATGCATCAATCAAGCAATATAAGGAAAATTGGCTGGGAAAAAAATCACTTTTCAGGCACAAATTTGTTTCTTCCGTGATGATGAACTATGACCATTTAAAAGTCTTGCACTTTCCTTATTTAAACAGGAGCGAAACTGATAGAAGCTGAACAATAACAAGAGCATACAAGCTTCCGCTGTATTCTTTCATTTTGATGATAATAACTAAATATTCTTGTTTATGTTGCCATTTAGTACAACAAAATTTTATTCAAAGTGGAACGCGAAGAGCGTAAAAGAATAGAACGCAGCTTTCAAATACAAAAAGCGAATTTTGCGTGTTTTGTGCTTTTCCTCTAATAAGTGAATATAAATTTTGCATGTGTATTCGCTTCGTGCTATTATTCAAAAATGGCGCGATGATTTTGCGTTTAATTTTTCATGCACCTTTTGTGTTCGAAAGTGTTCTATTTGATCAGCAACCTCAGACTTTTTGTGGTGGAAATGACAGCTATCACGAAGGGAAAAGGGATACATATTTAATAACAATAATGTGCCCTTTCCTGGTTGATCAAAATGTATCATAAATGTCGAATTGAAAAAAAAAAAGTAACAGGAAATGAACCGCAAAGTTTCAATTATCCAACCATGAATCCAAGATTCGAACATGCGATTCTGATTTAAAGCCAAAATTAAAGTTCAAGTTTTTTAAAGACAATAAATAATATCTATAGAGTAGTTCACACATCTTAAAATTTTATTAGTTTCATTTCAAAATTAAAATTAGTCATTGAAATTTTTTTTTTAATTTCTAATGGGCTGCTGTTGGCTTCTGCCAATTGCAGAGCTAGTGCGTTCCCGACAGATTGGTACCATCTCTTTCAGCGGCACCACAATGAGTGTGGTACCATCGCCGCATGAGAATGTGGACGTCTGGTTTCTCCACTTAAAAGTGGTGAGCACACGCACTCTGTTGATGCAAAATTGCATCAACAGAGTCTAGGAATTTAATTTAGCCGAGATCATAAAAGTCAAATGTCCACTCAAGGGATCTTTTACATGCTGTATAATCATACGACATGGGCCCAGATGATTTTCTGCATCTTGGAAATCGACCGACACTGCCAGACTCGATCCTCTGATCCGGGACATACGAGTTCCGCGCCTTACCATGACGCCACCATGCCGGCTTAATCACTGAAACTTATTAACTATAAACTATTGTTTAAAATCTGAATATTAGTAATGCTTGACTAAGACCAAATGTGTACAATGCCATTAATGGTTTCTTCATTGGCATTGTAAGTATTTCGCTTCCATGCTTAACTTTCGAATTAATCAAAGTCTGAAAGAAAGAAAAAAGTCGTTGGAGAAAGGTTACAAAATTGTACACGGATTTTAAGTACATTCACATGAAACGCAAAAACTTCAAGCAACAGCATAACAGCACCGAAATATGTTGGAGAGCTTCATTGGTGCTACTTGACTCAATAAAGACGCAGTCTTATTGACTGATTGTCGTTTTTTTATTGCGTCCTTAAAAGTGACGTTCTCTCAAACGACCGTTATTTATATTAATTTTCGACATTCGACTTGAATCTCGGAATTGTTAGTTTGATAACAGTTTATAAAACGAAGCAAAGTGTCGCCGTCGCCTTTAGTGTGAAGCACCCTAGAAGCGATTTTTTTTTTCTTCGGGAAATTGCCCCCAAGATTTAAGTGGCTTCTTATACTCGACACTAATGTCAAAATTTCCCGTGTTTGATTCAAAATTCCCACCAATCACCAATGTGGCAGACTACAATGAAGATGAAGAAGGAAATTGGGGGTACGTGAATGTAAAATCCGTGGACTCCGCTACCTCGAACACGGAAGCAGCTGGGCATCCCTAAGGCCTAGTGCTAACAGGGAAGAAGGTTGGAAGAGAAAAGGATGATAAAGGAGAAGAAGAAAGTTCAGATGACAGTTTTTTATGACTTTTAAATGTCAGTTCGTGCTGGTTTTTAAACCATTGATAAATGTTAAGAGTTTTATTTCTTAAAAAATTGCTTGAAAATTTAGGTACGCGCCCTATGGTCCGTATCGTCTTATATTCCATAAAATGTGGCATTTAACGAGTGCATAAAAAAAGCATAAAAAATGTTTGTTCTTCAGAAATGATAGCACTATAATCCCACCAAGTTGGACGTAGTGACATTCTAAACTTAGGATTCGAAACCAAAGATGATGCATAAGCTAATTTACCAATCAACATCTAAATTCAGGTGGTAGACTGCACCAGAATCAAGGGTGATCTTTTTGTTGTTATTTGGGATTAAAATTGATAATCAATTGTGGTTTTAATTCCAAAACACATATTTAAGTTACTGGTTATGTTTTAAAACGTTGCTTGAGAAGTAAGCATTATCTTCATTTAAAACGTTTAAAAAAAATAAATGAACAAATGTTCGAGTAATTAAATACAATATGAACATTTTACAAACTTTAGGTAGTATGGTTAAGTTATTTATTTTAAATCATAACAGATTAATGAGTTACGTGCTCAAAGTTTATCTTACAAATAATTGGATAATAATAAACTAATGTAGCCAAATCCAAAACATAAATAAACATAAAAGCATTCCATGGAGGTGCAACAAATTCAATGCATGTCTTTCTTTCTCCCCCTTAGTATCTATTTAACAGAACACCCCCTTCCCATTCACACACACGCACACACAGACACACACAAAGGAAGAAAGACAGCAAAAGAAGTTTAGTAGATTTTCGAATTTTACGGCCAATAAAAAAATCAGAATTTAAACGCAGTTTGACTCGAATGGGAAAAAATTTCTAAAAAGAATACAGTGCGAAAACCTTACATTTGGCGTGAAAAGTTTTTGTTTAAGATAAACAAAGCCAAATCTACTAAGATTTAGCGATATATGTTTTGCAATATTATTTCTTCATGATAAAACAAGCATAATCTGTAATAAAGCCCTCGACAGTCAAGATTCCACATTTATCTTCTCATCTGTCTGCCGCAGAAAAAGAAGACATCAGCCCATTCCAGCTATTATATCACATTTTCAATCAAGTGTAAACCAATTATTTGTGCTGAGGTATGGCACATAACCCGTTTCGCAATCATTTCTTGTCCCTAAAAAAAGGATCGTCTGAGAGAGAGTCCCAAAGCCAATCAATCTATAGCTTTCCTTTCCAACTGAATAAACAAATAAAAGCGATACGGTTCCAGCTAACAAATTGCTGGCGGAACGATTCAACTGGAAAACGAAATCATCAAATGATGGCGATGGGCTATCATGCACGAACAAGTTGTGGCGTCGTATTCTTCTAAGTTCGTGTGAACGACAGAGCGTAAAATATAACGGTATTTTCTGTACACAGTCGTATGTGTGTGTGTGTTGTGCTTGTGGATTTTTGCTTTTCCATTTTCCACACTTCAGTAGAGTCGTCGTTTAAGGTCGGTCTGTTACAAAATGTTTCGAAAAAAGATTTTATGGTGTTTTGACACACCGAGCAAACCGCTTTCAATGGTTTGAAATGTGATAATTAGTTTTCGTAGCTCTTGGAAGGAGTTTACAATGATATTGAATCCTTTTTAAAGACAAAAGTTGGCAATTGCATTAAACGTATTTGCATAAAAATTTGCACCTGCGTTTGAAATTAAATTTAATATATTTTGTTCACAGTTTTGACAAAATTTTCAGAATTGAAGTTCACAGTCAGTTTTAAGTTTCTAATTTAGGCAATTAAAAGCTGATCTAATTCTTACTTTACCAGAGTTCAGTTCGCATATTTGGAAAAACAATGTATATAAAATGAAAATAAAAATCATTTTCCTAGTTTTAAAAACTGAAACAAAATTTACATTTCGGTGTATACGCGCACTTTTAACATTTTACGAGTGCGCACTATATGCCAGATTATATATATATATATATACTCGTATATATATGTGTGTGTGAGAGAGAGAGAGGGAGTGTGTATGTGTGTGTGTATATATGTATATATAACGTTTTATATGTGTACTATATATGTAACAGATTTTTAAAAAATATAAAAAGTTGAGAATAGAAATATTAAATTTCGACATGTACCTACCTAGATGCTGTTCCTATAAAAGCAATGAGACACTTTATGAACTTAGCCATTTTTCATGTTCCTTCTATCGGAAAACATGAAAAGTTCGTTATATTCGTCCTTTGTTTTCGCTATAGGCACACCATCAAATTTTGTTGATTTCTCTGTGTTCTTCCCAAGTGACGGTTACATCACTGTTAACTCTCTAATTCATGTTGAAAATTATGTGTGTGCATTATAAGCCGAACATAAAATTGAGAAATTAAAAATAATTCTTCATCTACCTAAGTAATGTTTATTTTAAATGAATAACATACATAAACTTAATAATTTTCATTATCGGCAAAAAATAAAAGTTCGTCAAATTCGTCTGCGCTACAGATACTATATATTCAAGCAATTGTTAATACTTCATACATAATTAGCCTTCAAACTTGGTACAAAAGAAAAATAAGGAGTTATTTTCAAAATCATACATTAAAAACTCATACTTTTTCATTTTACATATACATACATACATATATATATATATATATATATATATATGTATATGTACAATGATATATTAAGATAATTGTTTGTAAGAAGTGTAATACAGTCTTCATTGTCTATACTCTGTGATTGCAAAAATCAGACATTTAGGAACATTTGTGCTCTAAACTTATAAAGGGAAAAAAATATTTAAACTCATTTTTAATGAAACTTAGAAAAACAAATATACATAATATATATATACTACATTTTATTTTCCCTGCGTACCAAGTTTCGATTTTAATTATATGCAACAAAAAATATGTTTTTTTAATGAATATTTCTGGTAAAAAGTTAAAAGTTCTCAATAACCTTCACTAAATACTTCAGGAACTTAAACCCGTTTGCGAGAAATTATGTTTCAGTTTTTTTGCTAAACCGAATAAGACTTTTAGCAATGAGAAATTCTAAAATTTACAATAAAATTTACTCTGTCAGTGGCAAAGTTAGCAAGAGCAATAAATAACTTTCTATCTAATACTCACACTTTTCGATCTTCTATGCTACATAACAGAATATATAACACGACGAGGAAGTTAAATAAATAAATATATATATATATATAAAAGATATATGCATAAGAATTTCTGTTCACATAAATAAATGCAAAATAAACAAATTAAAAACTAATAAATAAATGAATGAAGATTTTAAAAATAAATAAGAACATTTAAAGTAAATGAATGCAGAGTAAATACGCACAAGTGAATTAATAAATGAATTAATGGTTATGTATGAACTTTGATAAATGCATATGAGGCTCGACAAGTGTACTGACGTATAAATAGTAAATAGATAAGATTTAATTAACAGTGGAGATTTAATTGGTATATGAATGAATAGGTAAGTACACGTGTTGCTTTGTTGATGCACAGAAAAATAAATATGTAAAGAAGTAAAATATAGTAAACAATTTGATGTATAGATAATTGCGCTCACAATCATGTAAACTGGCTGTATATTATATCTAAAGCTGTAAATTTTCCCTTGTAGAATACTGTTATAAAATGGTTTCAAAGAAAGTATATTAATATCTTACATCTTACAGTCCTATCGACAAGTGCAAAGATCACTGCAAGTTTAACGGAAAAAAAAGTACAGTGAAATCCCATTACAGCGAACTCCAAGGGACGAGAAAAGTACATCTTTGTAACGGAGTACACGTTGTCCTAATGACTTTTAAAACAAGGCTGAATATTTATATTGGTGTAACGGGAACCTCGTTGTACCGGTATTCGCTATAACGAGATTTTACTGTATATTCTATGATGCAATGTGCATGTAATAGATCTTTTTAATATCTTTCTGCTTACAAACTTCAAATTTTAAAGTGACTTAATATCAAAGTACACTAAAAAATGTTGGTATTACTGAACATCCTTTTTGGTGTTCAGTCGATATAAAGTTGAAAGTTATTCATTTTTTGATGTACTTTAAATTCTTTTAAGTGTCCGTCTAAAAAAAGTGCAGACAACAGAATGTTTTTTAGCATATGATGTTCGTTTACTTATCTACGCATCAAAAACTAATTACGATTGCTCATTTATCCCATTTTCATAGAAATGAGCAATCGTAATGAAATTTTGATACGTCACAGAGCCATCAAATTTCATGTGCTAAGAAACGTTACACTGTCTAAATTTTTTTTAGACAAACACATTAAAAATTTTAAAGTATATCAAAAATGAATTTTCAACTTTACACCAACTGAACACCAAAAATCGGGTTCAGTTACTCCAAAAATGGTGGCAACTAAATGCCAAATTTTTCAAAGTAGGTTTTTTTATTATTATTTTTTCTTTCTGAGCGATTAAAAAGATATTGCTTTAAAATATCAAACTGTATTTCCTTTCTTATCTGCCTAAATACATTTATCAACAAGAAAAAGTACTCGTAATAATACGTATCTACTTACCATTCTGGCAATTGGAATCATTCGTCGAGGAGTCTCCTTCTTGTCCACTTCTTCGTTCTTGAGCGAACGATTCGTCCCCGTCTTCAGAGTCCGTCACGTTCACGTCGCTGTCAGTTTCACATCGCAAGATATCCTCGATCATAAAAGCTGCCGGTTTTCTGCTCTTTTGAGTAAGTTTCTCTTTTTTTCCATCATTGCCTGAGTATCCAGAAGACATTTGGAAGAAGAGCTCAATTCAAATTTAGAATGACGATTGTTTTGGTGAAATGAACTGCCAATTTTTCTTTAAAATAATATTTGTCAAACACAAAACTAGATCGCATTTAAAATAATCGCAACCTTTTTTGCTGTATTTTCAGATAGAAATGATACGACCTTCAAAATAGTTCATCATGATCAATCCACATAGGGAACAAGCGACTAAATAAATTTCATTAGGAAAGTGATAATTTGTTTACCTTTAAAGTCGCTTTAAGTTTGTCAGTTAGTTCAGCTTTTTGGCAGTAAACAATTGCTACATGAATTAATTTTAATTTTAAAATTTCTTTAATATAAACGTATTTTGTCAAAAGTTATAATGCCATAAATAAAAAACTACAAGTATTCTAAGCGCCTAGAAACAATGTACAGAAAACATAGCGGGAATATGAAAAGTTAAAAAAATGTTCTCATTACCGATTCCACCAAATGGCTTTTAATCATTTCGTCACCTTAAAGCAATTACTGGTCTAATTGAGCATAGGGTTTCACCATCCTTCCTTATTTCAGAAAAACAATACTAAAAATTTAAGAATTCTTAATTTAATATGCTTCGTTCTTATTATCAAAATTTGTCAAGAATAAATATTTTTTGTTTTTAATTTCAAAGATGCTTTTCATTTCCAACACTGATAACTTCTTCTCTTTCAAATGGCTTTCTGCATCCGTAAACGTTGTTCACAAATCGTTTTTGCTCTTTTATATGAAAAATGTTAGATTAGAGTAAAATCTTTAAAAAATCTTCAATGTTCACCTGAATTTGTTGTTACACAAGTATGAACTTATTTTCAATAAAATATATTACTGTTCGGGAAGGTCAAATGATTAAGAAACAAAGCTCGTAGTGCCATACAGTCACTTCGTTCAGTTGTTTTTAAATTAGCATGGCCCGTGCATTGTCCATCAGTAAAATGGCACAAATATTTGAAGTTGAAAAAAATGAAATGTTTATAGAATCTTTCAGCTGCACAAACTTAAGTCAAATAATCAATGCATCGAAATTTCTTTTTGTCAGCAGTAGCTGCTTTAGTCGAATGAACACGAAATTAAAAATAAATCACTCACTAAAAACCGTAAATAAATTCCTAATCCGAGGTCAGGAGACACAAAACAAGAAGATTATCACCTCTTTCTTAAGTCCAGTAAACACGTGCTGTTCAAGCTCACTAATTTAATATCGAAGGAAGTCAATTGTTGCCTTTAACTCATCTCAGGCCAAGACCTGAAATCGCCAGGTCAATCATCATCATCTGCATCATGGTGTGAAAGGTCACGGAATCATCCTTCCCAAGTTTCCACCTTCCTGTCCAGAATTGTTAACGAGAGGGTACACGCCCCACTCCTTCCCCTATGTGCGGTTGCATCAGCTAATCCCCGAGCCAGTCTTCCCTTTTTTCTCTATTCTAGAGAAAGAGAGCATTTTTCCCCTTCTGGAGGAGGGGTCTGCGGGGTGTGTTCGAATGCGGTTCATTGGTCGCGGAGAACTTAATGAGGATGGAATCTGATAGGCTGTTGTACCTATTCAGAATGAGAGGTGTGAGTGGGAAGAAGCAGAGGAAGATTTCATCAACTGTGACATCGTTCCCCTCTCTCCGAAGTGCCGCTCGCGGTACTTCAGGGAACTGTTGTTCGTTTGTTCTTCTGTTTCGGAGTTTACTGATTTTAAAAACTTGAAATTACTCTTTTTATGCTTGAATTTTTGAGACAAAAATTCTCTAAATTTCATACAGAGGAATTTGTTTTAAAAGTATAATTCCACACTTTAATACTATATTAAACAACAAATCTAGTACATATTGTTATTTAAAAATCACGACATGAAAAGAATACGAATCGACTCATTACTGAATTCAGTTGTTCCTGCAAGAATCAAATTGCAGTAAAACCTCTGTTATTCGAAATAATTAGAAACTCCTTCGGAAAATCAAAATTTTCGGTCAATTGAGAATGCTTTAACTTTCAGGTTACTCACAATTACGTAACTGTGTTTCTTTTTTATAAAAGTTTTCAAAGTAGTAAAGCTATAGTGAAATAGAAGACTGAAAAAATTAGAGTTCTGTTTCTTTCTTATAAAAGCTCTTTATAAAAAGTACAGCTATAGCAAAATAGAAAACAGAATAAGATAAGGCTACTATAGTACATAGAGTGCTTCTTAAGTTCCGCGATTCCCACTTGCGCGAAGCTAGGTTCCCGCGTCCGCGAAAATGAGCACCCTGTACATATACAATTTCCCGCCTCACCCCCTTCCGGTGAAATGGGCAATGAATGCATTAATTAAGATTGCCTTCCCTTGAGAAATATTTTTTCGATTTGTTTTCTGTTTTCTAATTTGATTATAAATACATTCGACCTGCATTGTAGCGACGTCGGAGGGTGTAGTGTTTTTATTTTATGAAATACTAGGTGAAACGACATTGATTTCAGAAACTGCTAATTAAACTACATACCGTAATACAATATAACATATTCTCGTTTGACATTCATTTTGATTTTTAATATTTCGTAGAACAATATTTTTACTTTTTACTTTGAAAGTGTTAAGATTCAGAGCTTGTATACAAGTAGGCAATTGCCCTACCAGGGCTTTCATCTGTATCGCCTGACTCAGATTCCCATATTTATTGACTAATTTTACAAATGTCATCAACCAGTTTCACATGCAGCCATTTCTAGTAAACCATATAATTTCCAAGTTTAAACTTCTGGAAAGCGCATAATGAGACGCCAGTTAGATTTATCAACTAAAGATATATTAAATTATACTCGGCCTTTGTACGAATCTGCTTCAGGAAGCGTAGAAATATATTTAATTTTTATAAATAAATAAATAAACAAAAAGGCTTTTCATTTTTAAAATTAGGTTCATTTTGTTTATTTATTTAACTTTATAAAAAACTATGATGAAGGGGTAAAAATAAAAAGGAGGGCGTTCGGGAAAGGAAATACTACTACAAGTTTTACGAACTAAAAGAAGCAAAGAGTTTCTCAATATTTAATTATGTGTAATAGGACTCATCACTTTATTTTTACATAACATTAAAGTAATACAAAAGTATTTCATAAGCTGAATATTTTTTAGTTCATTAATAATTTTAATTTAACGAATGCGGAATAAGACGTCCGTTGCGACATTAGGTAAATCAAGTTTTATTTCGAAAACACAATTCGAGAATCCCTCAGGAAAAGACCCACTAAAATGCTTCTGTTTTTTTTAAATTTTATTATGTATTTAAAAATAAATTAGTGAGTTACGGATATAGTTTTGATTAAATAATTGAACCATAAATTTTCAGTCATGGACATATATGCTTCAAAACACCATAAAGCAAAATAAAATTGTACATTGATTTTGATTGAAACAAAAGAAATAAATAAATATTATATTGAAATACTCAAGATCAAAACCTACAGCAACATTTGACTCTGATAAGCACTAAATTATGATTCATGATCTATGATCTGTGTATGATAGATTAAAATTAATTGAAATCCGCGTAACAACATATCCAACTAACAGCTAAAATAGCATATGCCTATTAGATCCGAAATGTATTGACAATACTTGAAAAAAGTATTTGTATTTTGGCATTTGTTGAAAATTGGGAGGGGAAAGGCCATTTGCCTTTTACTGCCATTCTATGGAATTGATCAGTACATAATTAAACAGAAAAAATAACCGCTCTTACTCTGCTGTCTACGACTTACTTAGGTACTCGGTACTAAAAGGGAGCAAGCCGTTTTTCTGAATGAATGAACGAATTGCCATGGTGCTGCCATCTTTTGCAAGAACAATATACTAAGTAGCAAATTCCATTGTCATTTCAATTTGGACTAAGATTATGGCGAAATAATCTTCATATGGCAGAGGTGCCATATGAAGATATGCCCCCCCCCCCCCAAAAAAAAAAAAACTCTGGATACTCCATTTGGAGCGTAAAAGTTTCAATGTCACAGTCTGCGCCGTGAACCAACACCACGGTGCATCCCCCCACGGTACTTAAAAAACATGGTGATGTACTCATGTACATGAGTTAAAATTTATACAGTAAAACAGCTCCGAACAGGCACCCCTCTTAAGCGGACGGTTTTTAATTCCTCGGCAGCGAAGTATTCAGCCAAATGGATCAAAAACCTCTCCTAGTGGACACTCTCAAATTTGGACACGGACACTGTTTTGGGAGTAAATTACATAAACCAAGGCCGTATCCAGAGGGGTGGCCGATGGGCCCGGGTCACCCCCCCCCCCCCGAAATCCCAAAATTTTCGCAATGTAGCATATATTCTTCCCTGAAACTTTCTCTTACACTAGTGTTTCAAAGTCAGCTCCCCCCCCCCCCCCCGAAAAAATTGCTGGCTACGGCCTTGACACGAGCCTAAGCTATAACCCTGATTGCGGAGTTTTAGGGAACAAAAAATTAAAATTCGAGAATTAAATGATTAAATATCAGGAACTCAAAGTTTGAAACAACTTATGCGAGTAGTTAAGAAAGTAAACTAATTTAAACATAACTTAGCAATTTTATTTTTCATTATCTATATAAAAAGTTTTGGGCTACACAATGAAAAAACTCGTAGCCATACCAAACGTCTCCCTCCCTTTTTTTTAAACATTTTTCTTGCTATCGCTTTATTCGGTTCCGGGCTACCGAAAAATTATGCACTTTTGGAGCACCATTTTAAAAGCAATATATTTTTAAGAGGGTAACTACTTGTAAAAAGAGTGATGTAACAAAAGCTGTTAGTATTTCAAGTACTTTGCGAAGGATTTTCAATGCCTAGTATCTATGTCATATTCTTGAAAAAAAAAGTTGAAAAAAAAAGAAAGTAATAATTTTTCGAAGAATGATAATAATAATAATAATATAATAAAGAAAAGTGTACTGATATTTTTAGTGATTGTTAGATTACTAATAAATTTGGTGTTGAGTAAACACAGATTAATGGCATCTGAAAAAGAAACACGTTTTTCAGATAGAATGGTTCGTAAATAAATGCTAAGAGAATAAACGTAATTTACCGAGAATTGATAAAATTGCGGTTGTATCCGGAGAGCAGCCAGGCTTCGATACTTTACAGGCTAGAATTTAAAACATTTACCCATTGATTGGTACCTGAACGAAAAGCGTACATGACGACCATCATGTTCGATGACTTCGGTTTAATTTCTTCTACTCAACAAAATTCAGAAAGTAAATAACTGCTTCATTCACGACAGTCGAATACAACCAATTCAGTATGAGCATTAAATGGCCAAAACTAGCAACCCAGTGAAAATTGTACAGTTGAGAAAACTTAAATGGAAAATCTTCAAAAACCAAGAAACTGCAACAGAAATCGAGTTTGAAGGCGTGAAGATTACCAGACTCCCCTTCACGTCTCCATATAATTTTCATCTTGACACTGGAACATGTGCTTTGTCCCTTCTCTCTCCCCATTCGACTTCCTATTCTGTATTCCTCTCTCTTCTTCGTTTTCCCCTCTCTCCACGCATTCTACAGAAACGAGAATATTCAATAGAATTAAGTGAGTATATTTGTGATCGTTTTTCGACCTTTGTATTGCTACGGATTTGTCAGAAATTTGTCCTCAAACCAGTTGAGTTTAGTCATTTATTCCCACCTGGTGGTCCTGCAAAGACTAGCAAGGGGATTTCCAGGTGGGAGGTCAGATGGGAAAAGAAAAGTTAAATACTCGACTTAACATTACAAATATTTCAAACATGTGCAGAATAAACAATAAATAAATATTACTGCTCATTTTTTTAGTCTACTGTGCGGTAAAGGCTACGAAAATAAACAAATAAATAATAAAAACATTACAGAAGTCCTAACAGTCATTGTTTTTATTAAAGTTGGGCAGCTTGTGATAGTTGATGCAAAATAGGTTTTTTACCTGGGTCTGAAACCACACCCCACGTGGAGTATAAATACATATGTGTCTTATAGTGATTGACTCTTGGCTTTTAGAGTAATCGATAGTCAAATTTGACGGTTTTTTGAAAATTTTAAACTTTGAGATCATTTAACTACAAAAACCAAGTGTGAACCATGCTGTTTTATATTTCTCTAATAAGTAAGATACTATGGTGTGTAACTAATCTAATAGTTATTTGTGTTGTTAAGAAAAGAAAAAAGTTTGGCGAAAATTGCTTAAAAAATAAGTGGTTGGGGGGATGATTGGCTAAATATGGGTTATCCAGATACTACGGGTTTTTTTCTTTTTCTCTGCTCTGAAAAGAATTAGCCCTCACTCATCATATATATATATACGCAGTCTTTTATGTTGACTTTTTTATGAGCGCGCAAAAAAGAGATGTGCACATATTACTGATTATTTACATTTGGCAATTTCTTTCGTTTCACTTTAAACTGGTCAAAATTTAGTAACACACCTCACCATAAACTTTCCACATAAAAATAACTCCTGAGAACATTCACTTAGTTATTGTAATTAATCAAGTTTCCTTCTCCCCCACCCCCTCCATTGACAGGTAAATATTATAAAAGTCGTCCTTTTGAAAATAAGCATAAATCTTTTTCTTAACAAATCATTTTTTACCGATTTCGAGCGACCATTCGTTTTTATTTTTTTTTTTTTTAGAACATTTGAAAGCGATTCTCCAGTATCACATTTTAAAAACAAAACAAAATAAAATTTTCGGATAAGTTTTACTCTGCACCTCCGTTTATACTTGACGTAGAAATGCAACTCACAATTTCTATGCGTATGAATATGAATGCAACACAGAAAATGTATCCATGCATATTTTCTTTAAAGAATAAAATTTTTGAAAGCTTAAGCTCACAATTTTGCATCTTTTGAAAGAGGAGGGGAGGGGAAGAAGAGCTGTTGTTGTAAAATAAATTTGAGCCGCTTTAGAACGGTAATGGGAAGCAAACGGAGTCTGACAGAAAACTATTCTTCCTGAGCTAGTATGTCGAACCCACCACCGATCGAATCAACCCCAATAGAATAGAAAAGAAAACACACAGCCACTCGAACAGCAAAAGGCTCGGGCATTCACGTGCAAAACACCTCTTGAAGGCAAAGGAATAAATTGCGTACTTTTCCCGCCCTTTTAATCCCAAAACGTCACAAAGTCAATCTGGAAAGCGAGTGGCTTTGGGCCATTGAAGCCACCGTCCCAAACGGCTTCACTTTTTTGTGCGAGGGGCTTCTCCCTGCATTTGCTTCTCTCCCGAAGAGACAGAAAAAGAATAATAAAGGAGCTTCTCACACGAAGAGCGAGTACACGCTTGCTTGCATCTTCAAGACTTTGGAAATTCGCCATATATTGAATTTCCATGGTCTGGAAATGGAGGCTATGGCATAAAACGTTTTCAATAGCGGATGTTTCTAGCCAGCGAGAGAGATAAAAAGTTAAGTACTCTTGGAGGGCCTCTAAGCGGATTTGGGGGCAAAGAATCAGGCGGATGCTCGTTGACTTCATTGGATTTTGGACTACATAAGTGGGAAAACCCGGTAATCCCTTGACGGATTGATTCTTCTTTCGCAGCTTTTTCTGACTCTGCTTTTGTTGACGACTATAACAGCATTCAGCAGGCTTTTTGTGGCTGCCGGATTCTGTTTGGATTGCAACGCCAAAGTTAGCCAAACAAACTTGATTTCGCTAGTTAAAAATAATCAAAAAGGATTCTTTTGTGGAAAAAAAGTTAGCGAGGCTAATTATAAGGAGAAATTCCGTCTGTAGCATCCTTCACCCCCCCCCCCCCTTCCGTTGGTCGTCTTTTCTTATCAGTTTAAAACGAAAAGGATATCAAAAGCAAATTTGATAAATGCAATATAAACTAAAGCTTTGTGTGTGAAATCTTTAACCATACAATTAATCACACAATTAACCAGTTGATAAAACTTTTCACAATGTAAAGTTTCATGCATGGTAAATTTTAAGTTTTCGCAACTAATGAAGAATTTTGCAAGAGATCTTGCCGTACTCTATATTCTTGCAATTAACCACTCCATATTGAAACCACTTCGTTTACCTACAGACATTATTAGATTGAAATTTTTTATCTAGTTACGGTTATTTTATTTTTAATGTTAAATCAATCTAGCGCTAAACGTACTAGAAATGTGCATAAAAAGTTAAGAATGACCCCTTCCCATGGAATGGTTATATGTTAGTAAATGACTTTACAAACGCATAACCATGCCTCGTGGTTGAGTGTGCAATTCGATTCCTAATTATATGAGTTAAAGATATTGAAATAAAGGGGGAAGGACCAAGGAACAGTTCACATGATCTTAACATTAGCGGTATTAGCAAAAATGAAGCAAATTATGTAAACTTTGGGCATAAGATTCAAGCTCCTTTGAACAAGTTTGTTGGAAAAAGCTCTCCACGGGAAAAATTTTTCGATTTAAACAATTTTTGCTCAATTTTGAACAGTTCAAAAAAAAAAAAAAAAAAACTCAACATTAGAGTTTCTGGGGAAATTTCAATCCTATATAAATCCTGATCTAACAGGCGGATTTGCTTGGAACAAACTTTATCGGAAGGAGCTTACCGATGTAGAACATGTACAGTACAGGTACGAGGTTCATCCAGAACTTAATGAGTTTATTTTCCCACGAAACTTTTTGATCTGGATTTTTAAGGATATTTCTGAATGAATGAATGAGTGAGTGAATGAATATGTATAAACCGTTGAAAAAGGCATATTTGAAGTAATTAAGAACTAAACCTAAATCAGAGAGAGAGAGATAGCTAGATCAGTGGTTTCCAAAGTTGACTAGGCTCCGACCCATCTAACAAAAACTTCCAATCTTGGGACCCACCTCTAAGCTGTCTTAGAGAAAAGAGGGCATAAATATTGGTAATGCTCAGATTCCCTAGTGATAAGTTGCGGGACTACTTACTGCTGTATTATTTGCTCTAACTGAAATTTTAAAAAAATGGTCTTACCCATATGAATGAAAGACTTGAAATAAGAAACACTACTAAAATAATCTTTGTTATTACTTAAATACCTGCACCTGAAATGTTATTTTTACAAAGTTATTTCAATGGGAAGGATGTATTTGTTTCTTATTTCTCTTCATTCAAGTTTTAGCATCAACTTCAACTTTTTTTACTTTTATTCGAAGACTTCCTATTTTTTTTTAAATTCATGTGTACAGTGGCGAGGGCCCACTCAATATTCGCTGGCGACCCACCAGTGGGTCGCGACCCCTAATTTGGGAAATACTGAGCTAGATTATTAATTTGATGCTGGTTAGATGGGAAAGTACGCTCATATAATTCTAGACGAAACTTCTTGTGTCCTTCTAAAACTTTTTTTCTTCCAGATCAATTTCCTCATCTTTTTTCAATCAGATTTTCTTTTCTGACTTTGCAATCCAAGCAAATTTTCTTATTCAATTCATTGCAAATGGATGATGATTGGCTTGATGAATCAAGTTGACTTATCGGTATTTTTTGCTCCAAGTTCTGCAAAATTTCTGAGTTTAAGGGGAAAAAAAAGTCTTAACTATATGCTAGTTTTGACATTTTCAACCCCTCAACTGGTTTACCCGTATGACGTATGGGCTACCCAAAATTGGCCTTAACTGGTTTGCCCGTACAGCGTACGGGCATTGATATTTCTGCCTTTCTTTTTGATTTGGCCGTATTATTAATAGATTGAAAGAGAGTCATTCAGGGGCTATTGTGTTTCAAAGTTATAAAATAGAAAAATGCATAAATTCGTTAATTATGAAATTTTTAAAAACATTCTTTCATTTTCCTTTTATACCAAGTTAGGACTTTAATTATATGCAATAAAAAATGCTTTTTTAGGAACACTTGTGGTAAAAAAATTAACCAGTTAAGGAGTTAAGCTTCAAAGCCAATTTTGATTTTCTGAGCATCCAAGAGAAAAATTTTATTTTTTCTCCAAGATTAAAAATTTTTCGTCTACAAATCGTTCTTTTTTCTGCCATTTTTTTACAATTGCAGCAATTCATTTTCAAATTAGCATCTCTTTTCTCGAATTTTTGATTTTTCACTATATTAACTTCCTTCCCAAATCCTTAACTCATGAATGCCTCATACAACAAACAGCGTTCTCTTCTTTTTCAATACAATCTCAGCTGTTCTCTCCCCCCCCCCCCCCCACTGGAATAGACGTGGGGAAAATGGTGAGCAGAACAGATACGAGCGTACCTTATTGGAATCTAAAACTAAGGTCACGCTTATGTTAAAATGTAACAGGATTCGTTTAGAATAGGGATGTTACGAATAGTGATTTGGCCGAATAGCCGAATACCGAATATTCGGCCAATTCTTCCAGGCCGAAGCCGAATATTCGGTCCTTTCTTCTAGGCCGAATACCGAATACTCGGCTAGGCCGAATCCATATATTCGGCTGCCGAATATTAAAATTTCTAGAAAATCGTTGTAATAGAAAGTATTTGACAAATTTAAAATTATTCACAAAGTCAAACACCAATTACACACAATCTATGATGTATGATTTAATTCTGTTTGTTAAGAATTTAGAACTATTTCAAATTAATCTATTTTCACTAGTTTTGAATGTAATAAAACTAAGAATTTCACCCACAAGCAAAATATAAATGACAGGTTTTGCGGTAGTAAGCATTAGCATTATTTTACTAATTATTTAATTGCAATGAAAGAAATACTAGTGTTAGTAAACTTTTACCTTGCTCAAAACTGTTTTATGAAGACATTTTAAAAGTTATAAAAGTTAATATTTTTATTTTATGAGGTTTTTTACATACCTATTTGTAAAAGATCTTTTAAAACTTAGTGCACTTAACTGGGATATGTTTTTATTTTCAAAACCCCCAATAACATATGCTATCTAAATATTCATGATATATTCTGGGCTTTTCACACTTCTCTCTAACCCAATATTCACAATAAATCAGTCTACCGAAACAAAGTCTGGCTTTCCTTTGTTAATAATAACAAAATGAATTCATCATATTCTCCATTATAATTAACTATTGGCAGCTTTTGGGAGCAAATGCTAAATATAAAATACAATATTTGCTCAGTCAAGCCTAAAACAAGATTTTAAAAAAGTAGTTTATTCTAAATTATTTTTATTTATTAAAACTATAGTGGACTAATGTATTCTTTTGCAATAATTATAATACAATTTTAAATGTTTAAAATCTACTAATTTCTTTATTTTTTTACTTTTTTACTGCAGCAGAACTATTCGGCCGAATAGTCCATCAATATTCGGCCAGACCGAATTTTACCTTACCCAGTATTCGGCCAGGCCGAATACTGAATAGTGGCCGAATATTGTTACATCCCTAGTTTAGAGCCATTCTCATTTAGCTTTAGTTCTTAATTACTTCAGATATATCTTTCTGAACTGTTAATATATATTCACTCACTCATTAATTCATTCATGTATTTATTCATTCATTCCCCAGAAATATCTTTAGAAATCCAGATTTTAAAAAATCATGGGAAAATAGGCTCGTTTAGTTCTGGATAAACATCGTATCTGAACACGTTCTACCCCCGTCATAAGATCCTTCCGATTAAGTTTGTTCCAAGAAAATCCGTCTCTGTTGGATCAAAATTTATACAAGATTGAAATTTCCCCGTAGGCGATAATGTTAAAATTTTTTTTAACAGTTTAAAATTGAACAAAATTTGTTCAAATAAAAAAATATTTCACGTCTAAAGCTCCTTCGTATAAGCTTGTTCAAAGGAACTTGAATCTTATGTCCACTGTTTATTTAATTTGATTCATATTTCCCCACGGGCGTAAAAAGTTAATTTTTTTTGAATTGTTCAAAATTAAACGAATAATTGTTCAAATCAGAAAACAAAGTATAGAAATGAGGTGTCTTCGCCGAGATCTTTCAAATCGGACAATGTCCTCAAACGTTGTTAGAGGGACACACATTTCCCCCTCGAAACCCTGCTTTCAAATATCTTATTTTTCAATCTTTATTTAATTACTTAACTTTTTTTAATTTTTAATGATATTTTTACGATACATTAAGCCGTCATTCATACATTTTTTTACTTTTACGTGAGAGTAGGCTAAAAAAGTGGGTTGACCACTGTGTTAAAATAAAATAAGTGGATGACGATGAAGCAATCCTCCCCCTAAAGCCTGCTTCTTTTGTTTTAATTGATCAAACTTAGCTGTTTCTAGTTTTCAACTAGCGTTTTATCGACAGAAAAACACTTGCCATTAATTAATTTTCATGGCACAAAATGCATAGTTTTCTCAATTTGTTCACCGGACTGAAACATACGTTACACACTTAAATATTTTTTTGACCAATTGTATAAAGCTGACGCCGCAAAAGATTTACCTAAACTAAATTGAGGGAGCCAAACTTGCGAAACGTCATATAAGTTAAAACCTCAGAGGAAGTGTATAGTGCACAGAGAGAAAACTAACTTTGGAAATCACAAGGCTCGCTGGGAAGATTAGTCATCACATTCTTTATCTGCATGTGGCACGACAATTTATATTGCCAATTATTTAATTATATTAACTTGAGTTATACAAAATAATTCTCCACAAAAGCAAGCTACAAATAGCATTAGAACTCCAGTAAAAGTGAACGGCACATAGGATTATTCATGGGACAATAAAAAAAAAACCCTGTTGCATGTCCATAAGCGACTGGAAAGCAACCCTGTGACGATTCTATCAGGTGTCTGCCTTAATGTTAAACTAGTAATTGAAATAAGGGGCACCGAACAGAACTGCTGACATTTTGCAAAGAAAGTGGAGCTGCAAAAGTGAATTTGAGAGGGGGCTCTGGGAGAGCAAATGTGAAGATATCACTTCACACCCACAATCCAAAAATCCACAATAATGCAGTAACTAGCTTCACTGCCGTCAATCCTTAAACTTTAATTAAAATAACTTAACTTTAAAATAAATGAAAGGACATTAAATGAAGGAAGATGGAACACAAATTGTGTTCAAAAAGCAGGCCTTTCCATTCCCAATTATTTTGAATGTTTTTATAACATAAATGTCACACACAATTGCTGCAATAACATCTACAACAAAACACCCAACATAATTCTCTTTGTTGCACTTTGCTTAGATCCCATTATGTAGACAAACAATGCTAGACCTGAACTCCCTCTCCAAGTTTTTGTGTATAAGTGGTTCATTAAAGACATTTCAAAGCTTGACGATTGCTGAAATAACTAATTTTTGAGCAGGTGCCACACACATGGGTGATTCTCAGTGAAAAAAAAAATTCAGACCTTCACACAAAATTTTCGGAAAACGTATGCACCATGAATCTAAAATAAAAGTTATCCAAAAGTAAAGTCTCCCAACACACAATACATACGTACATATACATAAGCTCAAAAATAATCCTTCAAGCAAATCAATGAAATAAATGTCTAATATTAAAACCAGAAGTCGTTTTGTTTTCCAGAAACGTTATTGTATTGAGAGTTTTTTAAAGTAGTACCAAATATTTTGCCTGTATAAAGGTAGAAAGCAGATATTATTCTTTAAAGAAATCTTAAAATTAATAAATTGAAAATTTTTCGGAACAATATTCTTATTTTTTTTTTAATTTTCGGAACAGGTTTTCGAAAATATCCAAGAATTTCATAACAGAATGATCCATGGCCACACACTTAAGACTGTAACTGCAGTTCGATTTTGCCCTGAAAAGACATTTGATTAGATGAATACAGCTTATCATGGAAGAGGCACACATTTGACAACATAACTTTTATGCTGAGGCCCATGTGAAATAGTTATCTTGTGCATGTGGTCTGAAAAAGAAAAAGATCCAGTACTGATGATGTCGACATTTGCAGCTACACGAGCCTGCAGTTCTGTTCACAGAATCAAAAATAAAAAAAGAATTTTTTTTCTTGGGGCATCTCTTCTTGTCTAAAGAAATCATGAAATAGTTAACTCAATGTTTCTACCAGCATAAGTTCACACAGTCATCAAAATTTAGTTCAAATACAACATACATTCTACAAAGTTTCAGAAAAACCATTTAAACTTCCCAAATTAGACACCATACAAAAAGAAACATATCACTAAAACTTAATAAATTCTTTTATTTCTATGTCAAACATAATAATCATGAATAGAGCAGAAAAATTACTGGAAAGAATGCAATAAAACATAGTATAATTTGTTCTTACAGTAACATAGTAATAAATGTTTCGTAAATAGCTAGCACATATGTAACATAAGAAATTTAAATTACATATATTTTAGTTTGTTTTAAGTAAAAAACAATTAACAAGTAAAATAAAACTAAATAACAGCACCAGCGAATGCGCTTCAAGTTCATTAATTATGCAAGGCTTAGAAGGAAAAAAAATGGAGCAATATTTTCTTTGATATTCTTCATAAAATGGACTAGAAAAACAACTTTAGCAAAAATTATTAAATTGCTCAAAAAATCTTACATTAAAAAAGCTCAATTTGGTATATTAAACAAAGCACAAAACATTTACATAAAAAATTACACAAATCATTTTCTTAGGGAAAAGCATCAAAAACTTAATCACGATGTTAAACAATAACAAAGCCATTAACATTTTTAATAAGCTGCCAAATATAGATCTGTCCTAAGCAATAAATAGTTTAACATAGCAAATGTATCAAAAGCAGAGTTGCAAAATGGGAAATAAGTACTCGAAATTTATCAAGGCAATATATAATTTTCAATCAGTATTATAGCTGTAGAACTTTGGAAAAAAAAATTGAGAAAACATTTACAAGTTTTAAATCCAGTTGTTCTTTATAACAAGTGCAACAAATGTTCAAGTTGTATTCCACATAAAAACCTTTTATACCTCTTAGTTTAGGATTTATTTCTCATTTCCTAAAAGTATGAGAGACAAGACCTCCTTTTCATTGTTCCAGCATTGACTAAATTTTATTTTTTTTAATGATGAATAAAAAGGCACAAATTATAGCTTGTTTCATTAATATATTTTTCTCTTCTTCTTCTTTTGCCATTATATAATTTAGACCGATGATAAACAGCATTGAAGATTAATTGCAACAGTTCCATAGCCCTTTTCAAACTTGAAATGGCATTTATGCTTCAGCTTATGCAATGTTAAACTTTAGTTTCAGTCATTATTCATATTTTAATTTCAAATGTGCATAATTTTCTCATTTTACGCTTTTTAGTACATACAAAATACTGATTCTTTTCTTAAGAGCTATATTTTATCATCTGTAATTTCTCATAAACAGCACAATAATTTAAACACTCTAGAAGATTTTTATTCCGATTTTAAGAACACAAAAAAAAAAAAAAAAAATGCATGCTCTTTATTGGCTTGAATATTAATTAAAACAATACAAAATTATTGCAGTAAAAAATTTTGGCCTAAAAGCCTTCAGATACCATTTGGAATTAATTTATTGACAGCGCTATGAAAAAGTCATTCACATTAGACATACCTACAACACCATGCAATTTCTGGGGAGAAATAAAAATAACCACAACAATATATTTAGCTAATTATTTGGCCATTAGCAAAGAAAAAATACAAACTATTTTTCTCCTAAACTACAGATGACAATTTGCAACATCTCTGTAAATATTATGGTGCCTCAAGTAAGTCAATAAGGGAGTAATTTTCATATTAAGCATGAATTGAACTCCTTCAATAATTTTAAAAGTAATGATGATGAGATGAATATTTGATTTGATATGTTGAGATTTCAATTTTATGTTAAAAGGGATATATCTTGATGTTGATATCTTGAAATGCCTCATTTGTGGTACTACATACTACAGTGGAGTATCGTTTACACAACGCTGAAGGGACCATTGAAAAACATTGTATAAACGATAACATCATACAATTGATTTACCTTTCTGGCTAAATACAAGAATTGAGACCACACTAAAATGGCATATAAGTGTAAACTATACACTACAGTATTATTTTGATTTGCTTCTGGTATATTAATAAATTTTATTGACATTTTCCAGATTCTAAAAATATTTTTAATTAACTTGAAAACAAGTCTCCAGTGATTTTCTGTATGCAGTCTCCATATAGATTCTATAAACATTTTTCAATAATTTAAGAACATTCTTTACAAGGCATCTACAAAAAATGTTACAAGCAAGTTCTAATGACACAAGGGATTCTCCAAATCATAACATTTCAAAATTCTGTATTCAATACAAGCTTTAAGGAGCCCCTTTAAAACTGAAATACATGTGTCAAATATTTTTGCGAATTTGTGCCTAAATAATTTTGAATTTATCATTTATTGTTTCTGCACAAAGGTAAATATTTCGCTTCTCATTATGCATGCCCCCCCCCCCCCCCCCCATGATGAACTCTATAAAAATATTTTCTGACTTCATTAACAATTTTTAAAGAATATACTAACTTTCTAGAGCTGATAATAATACAGACCATAATACTCAAAACATAATGTAGTTAAACAATGTAATAATACCTTTAAAATATTGTTAAAAGACCAGGGACACAAAATTTTTCGGTACTCAAAGTTTTTAAAGGTGAACAAATATGGTTACGCATGCAAATTTATACCAGAAAGACTAAGACCAAAACAATCTTCAATTAAAATAAGGTACTAACTTAAAAGTAAAAGGACTAGAAATTTGTTAAGTACATAAGCCATTTACTTCTATTCCATTTCTTATAACATTTTGGATCACTGTTTTAATGCTTTATAACATACAACTAAACTAAATGAATATAAGAACAACCATTGTTTAAACCATTCAAATTGTAATAACATGTCATGAACAGACTGCACTTATAAAACCCAAACAGTGAATCATATTTACAACACTTTGCTCTATTATCACTCTATACTAAAATCAAGTAACTTCCGCTGCTCGCACCACTGTTGTTTTGGAGAAATTCAGTTTTGGGTGTTTCAAAATCTCACAAGTTAAAAACTATTTGATGAAAAATTCTCCAAATTATATGAATCGAGAACTTTCTGGCAAAAAGTGAATATACCTTAATAACCAAAATATTTTTTTTAAATATATTTATTTCAATTAGATTGTGATAGCAGTAATTACAACTGATACACCTAGTTGTGTCTATGCCAACAATTCTGAAAAATTTTGTTAAACGGATTATTTTATTTATTCTCAGGACAATTTTTTTCTCAAGTTAAGGCACCCTCGAAGATACAGACACCAATGGAGTTGGCACACTCTGCCTTTGTACAGAGATTTGACTGCAGCTGTGGCAGAACAACTGAACTTAAACTACATAACCATAACTTAAATTTTTCATCAAGACAGGATTTAATGCAGGGTTTTTTGCAAAAAGCCCACCCCGGGTGGGTTTTTTGGGTAGAAAACCCGGGCTTTTTGGGCAAAATGAAATTTCTTTTCCCAGAAAGTTAATAATGTATGATATATATGTATATATTTGAATATTAGAATATGCATAATTCAACTAGCACTACAAAACATTTTTTATCAAATTTTATTTACTTTTTATTAAAACAAAAGTAGTTTTTTTTTTTCAACTACCTCACTTGAATGTTGCATTTAATTTCATTTGATCTTATTTCAGGTATATCCATGCACACTTTTTAAATTCAGTGATCAGTATCACACAGTAAAAAATTAAATAATGTTTACTCTAAAAGTTTTTCTAATTGATTTTGCTGCTTGTGTAGGTTTATTTCATGATTTTTCTTCTACATAGTTAATACATACCACATATTTTTTATCTTCTAACTATCGCAATTCTAATCTATTCAACAAATCTAAGCATAGTTTTAATAAAGAAATATTTAGGAAAGATAGAGGGTATTGGCCTTTTACAAATTGAAAATTGAGCTTCGAAATTATTTTTACTTTTTAAAAAGTACAGAATGAATGTAAATTTATATATTTTCATATAAAATATATGATATCCTGAAGTGCTTTTTTTCATTTTTTTTTCAATGTAACAAAATCTTTACCTTCTTCAAATCTAAACCAAAACTGTTTTTCCACTAAATAAATTTTGGTCTGATCAAAACAAAAACTATTCTCATCATAAAAAAGAAGAAAATTCAAAACCAAAACTGCTTTGGTCTGAGAAGTACAGAAAAAAATTTATACATTTTCATACAAGATATAGGATGTCTTGAAATGATTTTTTCATTAAAGATAAATCTTCTTTTAATGTAACTAAAGCTTTTCAAACTTTTATGTTAATAATAAAGATAAATTTTTGCTTTCTAACTGTGCAAGTTATTTTCCTCAACTTTCTTGTAATTGTTATTTCTTTTTATTATGACATAATTTGATTTTTTTCTTTGTATACCTAATTTTTAATTATGGAAATTAAAAACAATAAATTAAATATTGAATAGTATTTACATATGTAGAATTTTCATCAAAAAGAAATATTTTACAACGGATTATATGTTTCTAAATTCTGAAAAAAGCATTTTCCCCAAAAAACCTGCGGGTTTTTAAGGTAAAAAAACCAGCTCAGCGGGGGAAATGGGTAGCTACCGGGGCAGCAAATCTGATAACCCTGATTTAATGTGTTTTAATATTTTTTTCCTTCTCAAGTTCTCACGTCAATATTATATCACAAATATTCAACCTTCTATAAAGATAATTTATTGAACTCACAATAAAACTTGTTATGGACAATTCACTTAAAAATAGAATTTCCACCTGATTTAAAAATATTTACATTAAGATGCAGTAATTGATAGGCTAATCAACAAATTTAAATGTATCCAAAGTACATTATTAATGAGAGAAATAAAGACATAAAAAGTGCAATTTATACTTTTTTTGCAACACAAGACTTGCATTTTTGCACTAAATACACAGCAAAAACAATTGAATATAAATAATCAAAATATGACTAGATAAGCAAAAGTGTTTTAGTTTTCAGGATACAATCATAAGCTTTGAATAAACAAGAATGTTGAAAACATGGCACAAGTAAATTTTTAAAAACTAGTAAAATTAAGCACGATATTCAAGTACATACAAACAAGATGTTTACTCCTATTTATAAATAATTAGCATACTACTAAAGCCTCAACACATGGAAAATTGATGCAAAGGAAACTGCAATAAATTACAATTTCGGATATCATAAATTAATTTATATAACTATTTGAAGTACCTTTCAAATAGAAAACTAGTACTCTGAAAAATCGGCAGATTTAATAACGAGTTGATATCGATATTTATGTTTTTACCAGGTAATGGCACTGGTGTTAGAATAAAAGTCAAAATAAAATTTATATAAAGGAACTAAAATAGATGCCATTTTAACAAATGAATCAACAATAACATGTAACTGTATAAAATCTTCAATTCTAGTAATAAAAATTTAAAAAAGAAAAAATGACTAAAATTATGCACCATCTAAATACATATCAATGAGGCAAAAAAACAGAATATGTAGCCTGCTTCTGTGATCCTTCGTCTACTGAAGTTCGAGGAGAGCAGCGAGCCAATCGGTCTTGAATAGTCTGAACAATAATGCAGATAGCAACTGTAAAAAATATTTCATGTTACTGACAATAAGAATTTTCCCAAAATACCATTTAATTAGAAGAGAGTGGTGGTCATCAAAAAAAGTTTGTAGTTAAGCCCTTTATTTTAGAATAAAGTTCACACATAATATGGTTCTCAAATAAAATTCTCTGTCTTGATTTTAGAATTTTCTTCTTTGATGGATAGAAACAGAATTATACAAGATCTAACACTTTAGCCATTTTTTTTACTACTTTTCAAGAATTGTATTTAACATTATCATATACTAATATAATAAAGAAAAGTTACATGCATAAAAATATTATAAAGGAAAAACATTTTTAGCTAATATATTACCAAGAAATCTAAATTAAAGCAGCAGATTATTTTTATCATTATTATCTTACATTACACTTATTCAATTACTGTATCAGGACATTACTTTCTAATTCAAGTCTATAAAGAGATTTCTTTTTAAAAAATATTCTTGGTTTTCTCCTCCATCCATTCGAGTTATTGGAATAGCATTGCTCAAGATATTACTTGACAGTCTAGAGAGTTATTTTCCTTTTAAATATGTCATCTGTTCCTTATTTATATTTTATAATTCAAAAAAAAAAAAAAAAATTGCAATGGAAGGAGCAACATCAATTTTTTTTAAAAGTAGGAATGTGCTGAACAGTATATGGTTATCATTCCTGTATTTTACAAGATATCAGGATTCCTTTGTAACAATAATAATGCTAATAATAATGAACAAAATAAAAAGAAAAAATATATTTGAATGAAAGAAAAAAAAAATGGCAGGTTTTTTAAAAAAATTGCCAAAGTGATGTTTTTAAATTCTTGTTCAGAACATGGGGAAAAGGCATTTAAATTATATTAAATGTTTCGCTTCGACTGAAAAAACAACAAATATTTTAGACAAATACCCTAAAACTTTCATAAACATTGTCAAAATTTCTTACTGTTCTAGCAGTATTTTTTTTATTCTATATTGAAGAACACAAAGTATAATATTTTCAAGGGTACAAAAAAGCAAACAAAACATCAATGCAGTAAATAGTGAAAATTAATTAATCTATTTTTATTTTCTATCAGCCATAGTGCTGCTATTTACAAGTAAAAATTTATTTAATAGTGTCTTCATTGTGTAATTTAGTGGCAAATGGCAACCACATTTACATTTTAAATTTATTCTCACAATATTTTAAAAGACTAAACTGGGTATGAGGACAAATGGCAACAAGTAGCATTTAAGAGGTAAAATAGAACAATTGCTATATAATTCAGATTTTTTTTTTCTTCTTGAAAAAAATAAAAAATAACAAATAAAAAAACTGGCCAGTTTAACAAAATGAATCTCTGAAAGAAAATTTCCCACATACATTTAGTTTTCTTAAAATTTAATTATACAATAAATGTAATAAATTATAATCAAGGGACTGCCCTTGATTTACACAGAAGATAGGTTCTACACGAAACAAAATCGAAAACATGGATTTTGTTATGTAGATTGGAAAAATCTATGAAAGGTACGAAATTTTGATTGCAAATTTATATAATGTATCTGTGGTCGAATCTGCATTTTTACTAGTTTCTTGGAATTTTGAAATCTGTTAATTTACAAACTGTGTAAAACGATAATCATGCAAAATGAGTGCTGTGTAAATTGGGGAGGTGAGTGTATTATTAATTACATTCATTTCGTTCATTGGTTTTCAAACTGTTTTGAATACTTTCCTAATTTTTCTCTTTGGATAAACATGTTTCAGCTTTTGAAGAGAGAAAGAGCAGGACAAAGGCACAGTGGCAAAGATATAAATTTTCATTTACAACTCATACGTACCAAAATTCTTACATCTCTCTCTCTCTATATATATATATATGTATATATATATATATATATATATATATATATATATAACAGTAATGCAGTAAAACATTTTTGAAAAGTTAAAAAAAAAACCAGAATTTTTTTTAATGGTTTGAGAATGAGACAAGGACTTTTCTCTACCAGACCCCTACCTGTTAGCCGAGGCCTTAGGATTGCTTACGCACGGGGAGAGGTAGTGGGGTCTACGGATTTTACATGCACATATCCCCAAGTATACATGGTGGTCTTCAGTGGGTATCGAACGCGCAACCTCATCAGTGTGTTGGTTTGTCTCAAAGAATGAGCAATGGAGAGCACCTCACACATTTTAAGCAAAAATACACTAGAGCCGACAGCAGCACTGTTGAACTAAATATAAATTCTTGGAGAAATCAAAAGCTCACCTTTTGTACCTATTCACTGCCTGCACGTTTTCCCATCGGACATCTCTGCCTTGTCACGCAAAGCGAATTGATGTTGGTGAGATGTCTTACTTTTGCCAGTTTGCTGCCGAAGCCAAAAGAAGAAAGGAGAATTTCCAGTTACGGCCGGATGTTGAGTTGCGTATTCCCCATGCAAATTACGTGTGACGTACGTGCTTGCGTGGGGATCGCAACTCGTATATAAGGCAGGCGGCAGCTGGCATCAGTGCTTACTCTTATTCAACTTCCCCGACCTCTCACGTCTCCGATGTGATTGCACATCGTGTTGGGCTTCAGTTGAAGCCGTTGTTTTTTTATTTGAGGTTAATTCCTCTCTGCAGACGTGTGTTAATTTTTACAAATGTTTTAAATGAAATGTTATTTTACTTGGTTGAATATTGACCAAGGGGATTGTTAAAATTGCCGATATTTTTGTCAACGCATATGAGCCACCAGTTCCTGTCCCGAAAGGATTTCACCGAAGGATATCATCAGGATGTCTAATTGATGCCAAATTTGGTTTTTCTTCCGCTCACCTTTAACAGAATCGAAAGAAGCAAAGAAACCTTGTGCACTTAGTTTTTTTATCTTGGACACCGGTGACTTTATTGTGAATTTATTCAAGGACATGGTGAATATTTTATCTCTATTTTTCAATGTTGACTCTTTTACATATCGGTATTTTAACATTATGAGGTCGTTTAACATGTTGTCATTTGTTTAATAAATGTTCATTTTTTATACAAATATTTGTCATGTATTCTTCTCGGAAAGGCCAAAAGGTCCACTCTAAATTTTCGTTGGCATATCTTAGTTAATTTTTATTTAAATATAATTTAAAAATTCTCTAAAACCAACAAGTGGTAGCAGAGTACGTGGCCTTTTTTCCGAGAGAATTTTTGACTTTAATGTTTGTCCAGAATGGACAGGGACTATAGGCATATAGAAAAGTTAAATTCCCATAACTGGGCTACTTGGTCCAAGGACATAAAAATGGTCTTGATAGAGCGCGACCTTTGGGAAATAACCCATGCTAAAGCTGAAGCGCCCGTAAGTGCGTTGGATAATAAGCGTTGTGGCCAAGCTTTAGCCTTAATTTATCTCAATTTATAAACCGATTTAAAAAGACTAATTGATGATCTAGAAGACCCCTTTGACGCTTGGAGTGCTCTCAAGTTAAATTTTGAGCCCCCGTCCTTGGCCAGGTTTGCCGCGTTGTGGGAAGCATATTTTTCTTGCAGAATGTCCGATGGGGAATCGGTAGGAATGTTCGCGGCTAAATTAGGGGGAATTTACAAGCAGCTTGTAGAAAACGGGTACGTCATGGAGGAAAAGATTAGAACTTTTCAATTAATAAGATATATGCCTCCAAATTTTAATAGCATTGTGCAATCCATCTATAGATGGGATGATAAAAAGTTCACCTTTTTAAATGTTAAAGATGAATTGTTGGCCGAAGAAGGCCGTATAAAATATCTATCAACTGATTTGGATGCACATGATAAAACAGCTGCTATGAATGTTTTCTCAAAATTACCCCAGGCAGTGAATAAGGGAAATTTTTCAAAGAAATTTTGTAATTTTTGTAAAAAGCGAGGACACATTGCTTCGCAGTGCTGGAGCAAAAACAAATCCTATAGGGGTCAAAATTCCAATTCGGGAAAATTTAAAGAAAGCCCTCAAGCGGGCATGTTTTGCTCGGTGAATGAAAATACTGAAATTTCAGCTCACAGCATGAGCTCCAAGAATGAAAACGGGGAATGGCTTCTAGATACAGGGAGCACCGCGCATTTTTGCCGAGATAAAAATTTGTTTTCGGAAATGCGAACGGTACAAAATACCCAAATGGAAGTCGCTGTGGGAGGTATTAAAAGTAAAGTTGAAGGCATTGGTAAAGTAATTTTTCAAATTGAATCGGATAATAAAATGGTGACTATTACTTTAAATGATGTTTTCTATGCTCCAGCACTGCGACACAATTTGCTGTCTGGTTCATGTATAGATAAGCATGGTTTTAAATTGAGGTGGTACCCTGGAAAAATCTGTGTTTTTAATAATGAAAATGTCAAATTGTTCACTGCAAATTTAATCAAGAAACTTTATCATGTCAAGCCAAATGTTTATTTGAATTGTGAAAATGCAAATACAGTTTTTTCTCCCAAAGTAAATTATTCTAATGTTAATAATGTAAAATTAGACTTGGGATTGTGGCACTGCCGTTTTGGCCACATTAATGTGGACTCTATTTTAAGTACCCATAAATCGGACTGCGTATATGGACTAGATATAAAACAAGGTAATAGGCCCGATTGTGAGCCTTGTAAATTAGGAAAGAAAAGAAAATGTTCTTTTAAATCTTTACCTGAAATAAGGTCGAAAGAAGCCCTACAGCTGCTCCATATGGATATTATGGGTCCACTTCAAAAAGAATCTTTGGGGGGAAAACGGTACATTTTTTCAATAATAGATGATTTTTCGCGTAAATCTTACGTTTATTTCCTAAAGTCAAAAGATCAAGCGTTCGATTTTTTTGTAAATTTTCAAAGAAGGTCAGAAAGATTCCTAGGCAAAAAGATTTTAGCGGTCAGATCCGATAACGGGACTGAATTTACAAACGAAAAGTTTGTTAACTTTTTAAAAGGGCAAGGAATAAAAATTGAACGTACAAACACGTATACTCCACAGCAAAACGGGGTGGCTGAACGTTATAATCTGACCCTAATGAATGGCGTTCATGCAATGTTACAGGCTTCAAATTTAGGACAGGAATTCTGGGCTGAAGCTGCCCTATGTTTTAATTACGTAAGGAACAGGACCGTTTTAAAAACGGAAAGAAAAACTCCTTTTGAAAGGTTTTGCGGCCGAAAGCCGTCGGTAAGACATTTATGTTGGTCTTAAAAATTAATTTTTCCTTTAGATCAAAAAAAATCCTAAGTTTAATTAATATCCAACATGAGCTTTTAGAGGTTGTGTCAGCAGGAGATATACAGGAAACATTTTTATGAAAAATTGGATTTATTTACAAACTATTATTAAATATTTCGAACAAAAACATACATTACCACATGGATTCCGATGGTGGTTTACAAACGGACAATGATTTGGTTTTAAAAAAAACATGTTGACCACAGCACATTACTTTCAGTCAGTCGTCCAACAATTTTTCTCAATATACATGAAGATAGATTTTTTCCAAGAGTCCAATGTCACACCTTCACATTTGAATCGGGATTAAATGAAGAAAGTGCTTGAATTCTTCCATGAAAACAAAGTGAAAACTCAGTGAATTCTTCGTGTTGATAGTCACTGAACAAATGACATCTTGGGTAGTTGAAGACAAACAATTTTTAAAAGTAGATGTAAGTGAGATCAACAAATCTTAAAAACCAAATTACCTTTGAAAAAACAATTAAAAACTTTTCTAAAATAATTATTTACAAACATCTGTCGCCAACATTCTAATTTCTGAACATGCCAGTTGTAAGTTGAAATACACGACCTGCCAGGAATACGATCATTCAAACATAATTCCAACATCAATGGGTCGGCCACATGGCAAAAAATAAGAATGCCTATCACTACAACATCGGGCTGTTCAAGCCGAACGGCGAGCTCTCAGCGAGCAAACGCCCAAGTAGTTGGCAGATGCAACACGTGTCGGGTCGACCGAGCAGAGAAGAGAGAGAGAGCGAGAGAGTTCGTGCATCGTGCTTTTATACCCGTCCGATCTTAGTGACGTCATAATCAAACACTTCAACTTTCACTTCATTTGCATAGTTGATGAAACTGGTCTTTCCTCCATGCGGTCGTGTATTCCTAGAAACTTTCTTCCGGTTTGGCAACACCGGATCGAACACATTGCAATTGTTGACATCGTTCTCGCTCGCCATTGCTATTATGGCGCGAGGATTTTGAAAAAAAACCGTGTGCCTGAAGAATGGCCTGAGACTTTAAAGCCGTTCACACAAAGGAAACAGGTAAACCTCAATGAAAACATTACATTACTAGTTTAAAATACTTTCACATTACAAGTGTACTGAGAACTAATAAAATATAATGGGTTTGTACCCAACAAATTCCCCCCTTCTCAGTACACTGTATACAACCACAAAATGACATTGAAAAAACACACATTTGAAAAATACATTGAAAAACTTGAAAAACATTGTGAACATTTTAAAAAATAATTTTGAAAATTAAATTAATCACAACTTCATTTTTCTTTTGTCAAATTTGCCAAAAATTATATTACACATATTATCTAAGCTATGGCGCGTCATTGGTTTTGTGAAAATATCGGCAGGATTTTCTTCAGTTTTGACATATTTTAACTTGAAAGATTTTTGTTCGACAAGATTTCTTAAAAAATGGAAACGAACATCTATGTGTTTAGTTCTTGAATTTTCGATAGGAGCATTTGAAAATTTAATAGCAGCGATGTTATCGCAATGAAGTAAACTGTCTTCAAACTGATACCCTGTTATTCTTAAATTGGCAATCTCTTCAAGAATTCTTTTGAGCCATACAACCTCTTTTGCAGCATCGGCTAAAGAGATGTACTCAGCCTCCATGGTGGATAGAGCCACACACTTATGCTTGAAAGTACGCCAAATAACGGGAACCTTGTCTAAAAAAACTATTAAACCCCCCATTGAAATTCTATCGTCCCTATTTGCTGCATAATCTGAGTCAGCAAACCCATTTATGATAATCTTGTCTATTGCACTGATATTTAGTTTATAAAAACAGGTATATTTTAAATACCCCAAAAGTCTTAGTAGACAAATCCAGTGCTTTTTACCTGGGTTGGCCTGAAATTGCGATAGAAGGTTAACAGTATAGGAAATGTCCGGCCTTGTTTTTCCGGCAACATACGACAAGCAACCAAGCAAATTTCTGAAAGGAATACTATTCATTTCCCTGACTTCATCCTCATTTTGCGGACAATCCTCTTTGGACAAGATCACACATTTTGCAATCGGAAGCGTCGAATACGGGTATACGTAATGCTCGAACATTTCACAAACCTTTTTGATATAAGTATTTTGATGAATAAAAATATTCCCCCCTTCTTCTACAAATTCAACCCCCAAAAGCTTTCGCGTCCTGCCTAATTCTTTTATATCATAGTATTTCCCTAGATCATTTACAACATTTTTAATTACATTATCATTTTTACCAAAAATCAAGATATCATCAACGTAAATGAGTAAAAACACTTCACTATTTCTAGTATAAATACAATTACAACAATTTAACTTTAAAAATTCTAATTTATGGAGAACTTCATCTATTTCAAGGTACCAGTTCCTCCCAGATTGGTGTAATCCGTAAAGTGATTTTCTCAGTCTGCATACGTGATCTGATTTTTCTAAATTGATAAAGCCTTGCGGCTGTTTCATGTAAATTTCTTCCTCCAGGTCAGCATATAGGTACGCGTTTTTTATATCTAACTGAAAATGCTGCCATTTTAAAAGGCTAATAAAAATTGCAAAAAATGTACGTATGAGCATAAAATTAACAACCGGACTAAATACTTCTGAATATGATTCCCCTTCTATTTGTCGATTCCCCATGGCTACAAGTCTGGCCTTATACCTTACGATTTGGTTTTTATCATTTCTTTTGATATCGTAAACCCATCGGCTGCTCAAAACTGGCTTCTTTTTAGGTAGTGGGACCAATTCCCAAACCCCCCTTTCCTGAATTACGCCGATCTCATCTGCCATTGCTTGTTTCCAACTTTCTACCTCTGGGGTTCTTAGACATCCCTTATATGAGCGAGGAATTTCAATTTCTATTAGGTTTGCCTCCGGTTCTATTTCATCTGGACTTCCGTCCTTTTCCTGTAATTTTGAAACTTCCCCTTTTTTTCATTTTTAGTGCTGAAATCAAAAATTGTTGGGTCAAAAATTATATTATTGGCATTGCAGTATTTTCGGGCATCCTGATTTGACCTGAGCTTTACTTTTTGGCCCATAATAGAATAGTAAATATCTACACGGTCTCCAGTTTTCCTTTTCACTGCGTCCCTCACCCATTTTATTTCATTGCACGGGGTTGACGGAATTACTTGCTCATCTTTCTTTTCTTGCTCTATTTCACTTAGGGGTTTTATGAAAGAATAATTTTCCTCTTTATTTACTTTTAAAAAATTTTCTTCCCCCCATTTTAAATTCTCTTTAAAATCAACATTTATTGTTTCAGTCACTTTCCTTTCCTCTGGGTCCCAGATTCTATAGCCCTTGGTTTGAATTGCATATCCAACCATTATGCCCTTTTTGGCCCGCATGTCCAACTTTCTCAACTTTTGTTTGAGGATTTTCATGTAAGCAACACACCCAAACTTTCTTAAATGTTTAACCGATGGTTTCTTTCCGCCGAATAACTCAAATGCGGTTTTTCCCCTGTCTTTTAGGACTGTGCGGTTTCTCACATAGTTGAAACATAATGCGGCTTCCGCCCAAAACTCCTCGGGTAATTTTGAGTCTTTAAGCATGGCTCTTACGCCATTCATTAGGGTCAAATTGAACCTTTCCGCAACACCGTTCTGTTGCGGTGAATATGCGTTGGTTCTCTCAATTTTTATCCCTTCTTTGGAAAGGTGACTTTCAAATGTTGAATTTTTGAACTCCCCCCCATTATCTGAACGAACTGCCAAAATTTTTCGATTTAAAAATCGTTCAACTCTCCGTTGAAACCTTAAAAAAAACTGGAAGGCCTCGTCTTTGGACCTTAAAAAATACACCGTTGACTTCCTAGAAAAATCGTCAATCAGAGTATAAATGTATTTCTTGCTGCCTAATGACTCATGGGGGAGTGGCCCAGCTAAATCCATGTGGATCAACTGCAATGGGGCTTTTGACCTTACCCCTGGGATGGGCTTGTACGAGCAACTTCTCTTTTTAGCCAAAATACAAGGTTCACAATCAGGCCTTTGCCTGTCCTTAAATTCAAGTCCGTGAACACAATTCAATTTACTTGTTTCTATAATTGAATCAACATTTAAATGGCAAAATCGCTCGTGCCACAATCCCAGGTTCAAATTGCTGTCTTTCACATCCACAGAATTAACTTGTGTATAAACATGATTACTTTGAACATTTAGATATTTGAAAGGTTTTACATAATACAATTTATTTGATAATTGGGCAGTAAACAATTTAACTTTTTCCTTATTAAAAACACATATCCTACTTGGATACCATTTTAATACAAAACCATAATTGTCAATACATGAACCTGACAATAAATTGCGCCTCAGTGTTGGAGCGTAATATACGTTGTTCAAAGTTATGGTCACAACTTGACCGTCCGACAAAATTTGAAAAATAATTTTTCCTATTCCCTCAACTTTGCTAAGTACGTTACCAACTGCAACTTCCATTTGAGTATTCGCGACGGGTTTAAACTCTGTAAACAGACTACGGTCTTTTGAAAAATGGGCAGTTGCCCCCGTGTCTAATATCCAGTCGGAATTCGTTTGGTTTACGTCTGTACTGTTGGCTTGCACTTCCGGGATGTTTGAAACTGTACAAAACATACCCGCTTGAGGATTTCTATTAGATTTTTCAAAATTTTGATTCCCCACTTTATTCTTAGTTTTATATTTGCTCCAACACTGAGCGGCAATATGACCCTTTTTCCCACAGGAAAAACAAATGCGACTTTTACCTGCTCTCCTTTCTGTGAAAGGCTTACTTTTCGCGGTAAAAGCATCGAGCCTAGAATTACTGGCTCCTGAAAATTCATCCCCCATATATTTTATTCTTCCCTCTTCTGCCAAAAGTTCTGTTAATACATTTTGAAAATTAAATTTACTTTCCTCCCACCTATATATCCCCTGAACAATTCCCTTAAAATTTTGCGGTAAATTTCTAATTAATTGGAACGATTTTAATTTTTCGTCCATTTTATAACCGTTATCGGTCAATTGTCTCAGGATGTTCTTCAGGCGGGCGGCATATATGCCTATGGTTTCACCATCGGAAATCCTGCATGAAAAAAACTCTTCCCACAACCCGGCAACCCTGGCCAAAGATGGAGGTTCGAAATTTAATTTTAATGCACTCCAAACTTCATATGGGTCATCCAGGTCATCTATCAATCTTTTTAAGTCCTCTTCAATATTCAGATAGACTATTGCCACGGCTTGGCCCCTACTTTTTCTGACCTCTGGAGTAGCGTCTCCAATCAATTTTGTTTGGGTTATTTCCCACAAATCGCGCTCAATCAAAACCATCTTCATATTTTTGGACCAGGTCGCCCAATTGCGGGAATTAAGTTTAACTATATTTCTATAGTCCCTATCCATAATTTTTCAATTTGTTTACCTGATTCTCCAAAAATACTGACACTTGTACCAAACGCTCTGCTACCAATCTGTTGGTCTTAAAAATTAATTTTTCCTTTAGATCAAAAAAAATCCTAAGTTTAATTAATATCCAACATGAGCTTTTAGAGGTTGTGTCAGCAGGAGATATACAGGAAACATTTTTATGAAAAATTGGATTTATTTACAAACTATTATTAAATATTTCGAACAAAAACATACATTACCACATGGATTCCGATGGTGGTTTACAAACGGACAATGATTTGGTTTTAAAAAAAACATGTTGACCACAGCACATTACTTTCAGTCAGTCGTCCAACAATTTTTCTCAATATACATGAAGATAGATTTTTTCCAAGAGTCCAATGTCACACCTTCACATTTGAATCGGGATTAAATGAAGAAAGTGCTTGAATTCTTCCATGAAAACAAAGTGAAAACTCAGTGAATTCTTCGTGTTGATAGTCACTGAACAAATGACATCTTGGGTAGTTGAAGACAAACAATTTTTAAAAGTAGATGTAAGTGAGATCAACAAATCTTAAAAACCAAATTACCTTTGAAAAAACAATTAAAAACTTTTCTAAAATAATTATTTACAAACATCTGTCGCCAACATTCTAATTTCTGAACATGCCAGTTGTAAGTTGAAATACACGACCTGCCAGGAATACGATCATTCAAACATAATTCCAACATCAATGGGTCGGCCACATGGCAAAAAATAAGAATGCCTATCACTACAACATCGGGCTGTTCAAGCCGAACGGCGAGCTCTCAGCGAGCAAACGCCCAAGTAGTTGGCAGATGCAACACGTGTCGGGTCGACCGAGCAGAGAAGAGAGAGAGAGCGAGAGAGTTCGTGCATCGTGCTTTTATACCCGTCCGATCTTAGTGACGTCATAATCAAACACTTCAACTTTCACTTCATTTGCATAGTTGATGAAACTGGTCTTTCCTCCATGCGGTCGTGTATTCCTAGAAACTTTCTTCCGGTTTGGCAACACCGGATCGAACACATTGCAATTGTTGACATCGTTCTCGCTCGCCATTGCTATTATGGCGCGAGGATTTTGAAAAAAAACCGTGTGCCTGAAGAATGGCCTGAGACTTTAAAGCCGTTCACACAAAGGAAACAGGTAAACCTCAATGAACACATTACATTACTAGTTTAAAATACTTTCACATTACAAGTGTACTGAGAACTAATAAAATATAATGGGTTTGTACCCAACAATTTAAGGGTTTTTGGCAGTATCGCATACTACGGAATTCCAAAACCTAAATTAAAAAAACTAGACATGCGGGCAAAGAAAGGGATCATGGTTGGTTACGCCATCCAAACGCGTAGATATCGTATTTGGGATCCAAATTCTAAAACAATAATTGAGACAATAAATGTGGATTTCCGTGAAAATTTAAGATGGGGGGAATCTGAAAATGTAGAAAAGGGGGATAAAAATTTTAATTTTATAAAACCTTTAAGCGAAATTGAAATAGATAAGCAAATAGAGGAAAACATTCAGGGGACCCCATGTGAAAAAATTAAATGGATAAGGGAAGCAGTTAAAAGACAAACTGGGACCAGGACTGATATTTACTACTCGATTGCGGGGAAAAAGAAAATTCGTCTGAGGTCTCGAAATGATGTAAGAAAATACTGCAATGAAAATAAAATAGAGTTTAAACCCGACTTATTTAATTTCAGCCCTAAGAATCCGACAACCGGAGAAGTTCCGGGGGATGGGGGAAACCAGAGTCCCGGAGTGTCTGAAGAAAGCGAAAATGAGGAAATACCAGAAGCCAGCATGGCTGAAGTGTATATTCCGAATTCGTACAAGCAATGTTTAAAATCCCCACAACAAAATGACTGGGAGCTAGCGATGTCGGAAGAATTCAAAGTCATTCAGGATCGTGAAGTTTGGGAATTAGTGCCCCCACCAGAAAAGAAATCCATACTTGGAAATAGATGGGTATACGACCTGAAAAGAAACGAAAATAATGAAATTGTCCGATTTAAAGCTAGGCTTGTAGCGATGGGTAACAGACAAATTTATGGTGATTCTTACTCCGAAGTTTTTAGCCCTGTCGTGGATTTTACGCTAGTAAGGGTCTTTTTCGCAATTTTTGTCTCGTTTTTAAAATGGTGCCACTTTCAAATTGATGTTAAAAATGCTTATCTTTATGCTGATTTAAAGGAAGAAATTTTCATGCGCCAACCTGAAGGTTTTATTAGTAAAGATCATCCAAATTATGTATGTAAACTTAAGAAATCGCTCTACGGGTTGCACCAATCTGGAAGGAACTGGTTTTTGGAAATAGACGGCGTTCTTAAAAACTTCAATTTTCAGAAATTAGAAGGGTGCAACTGCGTGTATTCAAGAAAGGGCAAAATTTTTCTTTTAATTTATGTGGATGATATTTTAATATTTGCTAAGAACCGGTTTTTAATTAAAAATGTAATTGAGGAAATTAAATCAGTCTATGATATTAAAGAGCTTGGAAAAACTAGAAAACTTTTAGGAATTGAATTTTTAGAGGAAAATAATGAAATTTTTATTCATCAAAATTCCTATATAAGTAAGGTATGTGAAATGTTCTCAGAGTTTAATTTTCCAATGTCTACACTTCCGACTGCTAAAGGCACAACTTTCTCGAAGGACGATTGTCCTAAAAACGATTTTCAAATTCGAGAAATGGAGAAATTGCCGTATCGAAATTTATTGGGGTGTCTTTCATACATTGCTGGAAAAACTCGTCCAGACATTTCTTACGCAGTGAATATTTTTTCTCAATTCCAAGCCAACCCAGGGATCAAACATTGGAAATTTTTACTGCGACTCTTGGGTTATCTAAAATATACTAGCAAATATAGGTTAAATTTAAGTTTTATCAATGAAATAGTAATCCAAGGTTATTCAGATTCTGATTTTGCGGCTAACCGCGAGGATAGAGTATCTATGGGTGGGTCTATCATTTTTATAGATAAAGTTCCTGTTGTTTGGAGAACGTTTAAGCAGAAATGCGTAGTATTATCCACAATGGAAGCTGAATACGTTTCTTTAGGCGAAACCGTAAAAGAAATTGTTTGGTTAAAACGAATCCTCGACGAAATAACAGAATTAGGAGTTGAAGGTTTTAACTTTAAAAGCTCAACCGCTCATTGTGATAATACAGCAGCAATAGATTTTTCAAATTCTCCAATTGAAAACTGTAGAACTAGACACATAGATATTCGTTATCACTTTATCAGGAATCTTATTGATCAAAATGTTTTTTCACTTGAATTTGTTAGGACTGATTTAAACCCCGCGGATATTTTTACAAAACCGTTATCGCGAAATAGGTTGGAAAGTTTGTGCAGGATAATTTTTAAAGATAATTTTGTAAATACTGTTTAAATTTTTATATTTATTGTGTATTTTACATTGTATTTTCATAGTGTACTAGCATTTGATTGTCTCCAAGAGGGGGGAATTTGTTGAACTAAATATAAATTCTTGGAGAAATCAAAAGCTCACCTTTTGTACCTATTCACTGCCTGCACGTTTTCCCATCGGACATCTCTGCCTTGTCACGCAAAGCGAATTGATGTTGTTGAGATGTCTTACTTTTGCCAGTTTGCTGCCGAAGCCAAAAGAAGAAAGGAGAATTTCCAGTTACGGCCGGATGTTGAGTTGCGTATTCCCCATGCAAATTACGTGTGACGTACGTGCTTGCGTGGGGATCGCAACTCGTATATAAGGCAGGCGGCAGCTGGCATCAGTGCTTACTCTTATTCAACTTCCCCGACCTCTCACGTCTCCGATGTGATTGCACATCGTGTTGGGCTTCAGTTGAAGCCGTTGTTTTTTTCATTTGAGGTTAATTCCTCTCTGCAGACGTGTGTTAATTTTTACAAATGTTTTAAATGAAATGTTATTTTACTTGGTTGAATATTGACCAAGGGGATTGTTAAAATTGCCGATATTTTTGTCAACGCATATGAGCCACCAGTTCCTGTCCCGAAAGGATTTCACCGAAGGATATCATCAGGATGTCTAATTGATGCCAAATTTGGTTTTTCTTCCGCTCACCTTTAACAGAATCGAAAGAAGCAAAGAAACCTTGTGCACTTAGTTTTTTTATCTTGGACACCGGTGACTTTATTGTGAATTTATTCAAGGACGTGGTGAATATTTTATCTCTATTTTTCAATGTTGACTCTTTTACATATCGGTATTTTAACATTATGAGGTCGTTTAACATGTTGTCATTTGTTTAATAAATGTTCATTTTTTATACAAATATTTGTCATGTATTCTTCTCGGAAAGGCCAAAAGGTCCACTCTAAATTTTCGTTGGCATATCTTAGTTAATTTTTATTTAAATGTAATTTAAAAATTCTCTAAAACCAACAAGTGGTAGCAGAGTACGTGGCCTTTTTTCCGAGAGAATTTTTGACTTTAATGTTTGTCCAGAATGGACAGGGACTATAGGCATATAGAAAAGTTAAATTCCCATAACTGGGCTACTTGGTCCAAGGACATAAAAATGGTCTTGATAGAGCGCGACCTTTGGGAAATAACCCATGCTAAAGCTGAAGCGCCCGTAAGTGCGTTGGATAATAAGCGTTGTGGCCAAGCTTTAGCCGTAATTTATCTCAATTTAGAAACTGATTTAAAAAGACTAATTGATGATCTAGAAGACCCCTTTGACGCTTGGAGTGCTCTCAAGTTAAATTTTGAGCCCCCGTCCTTGGCCAGGTTTGCCGCGTTGTGGGAAGCATATTTTTCTTGCAGAATGTCCGATGGGGAATCGGTAGGAATGTTCGCGGCTAAATTAGGGGGAATTTACAAGCAGCTTGTAGAAAACGGGTACGTCATGGAGGAAAAGATTAGAACTTTTCAATTAATAAGATATATGCCTCCAAATTTTAATAGCATTGTGCAATCCATCTATAGATGGGATGATAAAAAGTTCACCTTTTTAAATGTTAAAGATGAATTGTTGGCCGAAGAAGGCCGTATAAAATATCTATCAACTGATTTGGATGCACATGATAAAACAGCTGCTATGAATGTTTTCTCAAAATTACCCCAGGCAGTGAATAAGGGAAATTTTTCAAAGAAATTTTGTAATTTTTGTAAAAAGCGAGGACACATTGCTTCGCAGTGCTGGAGCAAAAACAAATCCTATAGGGGTCAAAATTCCAATTCGGGAAAATCTAAAGAAAGCCCTCAAGCGGGCATGTTTTGCTCGGTGAATGAAAATACTGAAATTTCAGCTCACAGCACGAGCTCCAAGAATGAAAACGGGGAATGGCTTCTAGATACAGGGAGCACCGCGCATTTTTGCCGAGATAAAAATTTGTTTTCGGAAATGCGAACGGTACAAAATACCCAAATGGAAGTCGCTGTGGGCGGTATTAAAAGTAAAGTTGAAGGCATTGGTAAAGTAATTTTTCAAATTGAATCGGATAATAAAATGGTGACTATTACTTTAAATGATGTTTTCTATGCTCCAGCACTGCGACGCAATTTGCTGTCTGGTTCATGTATAGATAAGCATGGTTTTAAATTGAGGTGGTACCCTGGAAAAATCTGTGTTTTTAATAATGAAAATGTCAAATTGTTCACTGCAAATTTAATCAAGAAACTTTATTATGTCAAGCCAAATGTTTATTTGAATTGTGAAAATGCAAATACAGTTTTTTCTCCCAAAGTAAATTATTCTAATGTTAATAATGTAAAATTAGACTTTGGGATTGTGGCACTGCCGTTTTGGCCACATTAATGTGGACTCTATTTTAAGTACCCATAAATCGGACTGCGTATATGGACTAGATATAAAACAAGGTAATAGGCCCGATTGTGAGCCTTGTAAATTAGGAAAGAAAAGAAAATGTTCTTTTAAATCTTTACCTGAAATAAGGTCGAAAGAAGCCCTACAGCTGCTCCATATGGATATTATGGGTCCACTTCAAAAAGAATCTTTGGGGGGAAAACGGTACATTTTTTCAATAATCGATGATTTTTCGCGTAAATCTTACGTTTATTTCCTAAAGTCAAAAGATCAAGCGTTCGATTTTTTTGTAAATTTTCAAAGAAGGTCAGAAAGATTCCTAGGCAAAAAGATTTTAGCGGTCAGATCCGATAACGGGACCGAATTTACAAACGAAAAGTTTGTTAACTTTTTAAAAGGGCAAGGAATAAAAATTGAACGTACAAACACGTATACTCCACAGCAAAATGGGGTGGCTGAACGTTATAATCTGACCCTAATGAATGGCGTTCGTGCAATGTTACAGGCTTCAAATTTAGGACAGGAATTCTGGGCTGAAGCTGCCCTATGTTTTAATTACGTAAGGAACAGGACCGTTTTAAAAACGGAAAGAAAAACTCCTTTTGAAAGGTTTTGCGGCCGAAAGCCGTCGGTAAGACATTTAAGGGTTTTTGGCAGTATCGCATACTACGGAATTCCAAAACCTAAATTAAAAAAAGCTAGACATGCGGGCAAAGAAAGGGATCATGGTTGGTTACGCCATCCAAACGCGTGGATATCGTATTTGGGATCCAAATTCTAAAAAATAATTGAGACAATAAATGTGGATTTCCGTGAAAATTTAAAATGGGGGGAATCTGAAAATGTAGAAAAGGGGGATAAAAATTTTAATTTTATAAAACCTTTAAGCGAAATTGAAATAGATAAGCAAATAGAGGAAAACATTCAGGGGACCCCATGTGAAAAAATTAAATGGATAAGGGAAGCAGTTAAAAGACAAACTGGGACCAGGACTGATATTTACTACTCGATTGCGGGGAAAAAGAAAATTCGTCTGAGGTCTCGAAATGATGTAAGAAAATACTGCAATGAAAATAAAATAGAGTTTAAACCCGACTTATTTAATTTCAGCCCTAAGAATCCGACAACCGGAGAAGTTCCGGGGGAGGGGGGGAAAACCAGAGTCCCGGAGTGTCTGAAGAAAGCGAAAATGAGGAAATACCAGAAGCCAGCATGGCTGAAGTGTATATTCCGAATTCGTACAAGCAATGTTTAAAATCCCCACAACAAAATGACTGGGAGCTAGCGATGTCGGAAGAATTCAAAGTCATTCAGGATCGTGAAGTTTGGGAATTAGTGCCCCCACCAGAAAAGAAATCCATACTTGGAAATAGATGGGTATACGACCTGAAAAGAAACGAAAATAATGAAATTGTCCGATTTAAAGCTAGGCTTGTAGCGATGGGTAACAGACAAATTTATGGTGATTCTTACTCCGAAGTTTTTAGCCCTGTCGTGGATTTTACGCTAGTAAGGGTCTTTTTCGCAATTTTTGTCTCGTTTTTAAAATGGTGCCACTTTCAAATTGATGTTAAAAATGCTTATCTTTATGCTGATTTAAAGGAAGAAATTTTCATGCGCCAACCTGAAGGTTTTATTAGTAAAGATCATCCAAATTATGTATGTAAACTTAAGAAATCGCTCTACGGGTTGCACCAATCTGGAAGGAACTGGTTTTTGGAAATAGACGGCGTTCTTAAAAACTTCAATTTTCAGAAATTAGAAGGGTGCAACTGCGTGTATTCAAGAAAGGGCGAAATTTTTCTTTTAATTTATGTGGATGATATTTTAATATTTGCTAAGAACCGGTTTTTAATTAAAAATGTAATTGAGGAAATTAAATCAGTCTATGATATTAAAGAGCTTGGAAAAACTAGAAAACTTTTAGGAATTGAATTTTTAGAGGAAAATAATGAAATTTTTATTCATCAAAATTCCTATATAAGTAAGGTATGTGAAATGTTCTCAGAGTTTAATTTTCCAATGTCTACACTTCCGATTGCTAAAGGCACAACTTTCTCGAAGGACGATTGTCCTAAAAACGATTTTCAAATTCGAGAAATGGAGAAATTGCCGTATCGAAATTTATTGGGGTGTCTTTCATACATTGCTGGAAAAACTCGTCCAGACATTTCTTACGCAGTGAATATTTTTTCTCAATTCCAAGCCAACCCAGGGATCAAACATTGGAAATTTTTACTGCGACTCTTGGGTTATCTAAAATATACTAGCAAATATAGGTTAAATTTAAGTTTTATCAATGAAATAGTAATCCAAGGTTATTCAGATTCTGATTTTGCGGCTAACCGCGAGGATAGAGTATCTATGGGTGGGTCTATCATTTTTATAGATAAAGTTCCTGTTGTTTGGAGAACGTTTAAGCAGAAATGCGTAGTATTATCCACAATGGAAGCTGAATACGTTTCTTTAGGCGAAACCGTAAAAGAAATTGTTTGGTTAAAACGAATCCTCGACGAAATAACAGAATTAGGAGTTGAAGGTTTTAACTTTAAAAGCTCAACCGCTCATTGTGATAATACAGCAGCAATAGATTTTTCAAATTCTCCAATTGAAAACTGTAGAACTAGACACATAGATATTCGTTATCACTTTATCAGGAATCTTATTGATCAAAACGTTTTTTCACTTGAATTTGTTAGGACTGATTTAAACCCCGCGGATATTTTTACAAAACCGTTATCGCGAAATAGGTTGGAAAGTTTGTGCAGGATAATTTTTAAAGATAATTTTGTAAATACTGTTTAAATTTTTATATTTATTGTGTATTTTACATTGTATTTTCATAGTGTACTAGCATTTGATTGTCTCCAAGAGGGGGGAATTTGTTGAACTAAATATAAATTCTTGGAGAAATCAAAAGCTCACCTTTTGTACCTATTCACTGCCTGCACGTTTTCCCATCGGACATCTCTGCCTTGTCACGCAAAGCGAATTGATGTTGTTGAGATGTCTTACTTTTGCCAGTTTGCTGCCGAAGCCAAAAGAAGAAAGGAGAATTTCCAGTTACGGCCGGATGTTGAGTTGCGTATTCCCCATGCAAATTACGTGTGACGTACGTGCTTGCGTGGGGATCGCAACTCGTATATAAGGCAGGCGGCAGCTGGCATCAGTGCTTACTCTTATTCAACTTCCCCGACCTCTCACGTCTCCGATGTGATTGCACATCGTGTTGGGCTTCAGTTGAAGCCGTTGTTTTTTTATTTGAGGTTAATTCCTCTCTGCAGACGTGTGTTAATTTTTACAAATGTTTTAAATGAAATGTTATTTTACTTGGTTGAATATTGACCAAGGGGATTGTTAAAATTGCCGATATTTTTGTCAACGCATATGAGCCACCAGTTCCTGTCCCGAAAGGATTTCACCGAAGGATATCATCAGGATGTCTAATTGATGCCAAATTTGGTTTTTCTTCCGCTCACCTTTAACAGAATCGAAAGAAGCAAAGAAACCTTGTGCACTTAGTTTTTTTATCTTGGACACCGGTGACTTTATTGTGAATTTATTCAAGGACGTGGTGAATATTTTATCTCTATTTTTCAATGTTGACTCTTTTACATATCGGTATTTTAACATTATGAGGTCGTTTAACATGTTGTCATTTGTTTAATAAATGTTCATTTTTTATACAAATATTTGTCATGTATTCTTCTCGGAAAGGCCAAAAGGTCCACTCTAAATTTTCGTTGGCATATCTTAGTTAATTTTTATTTAAATATAATTTAAAAATTCTCTAAAACCAACAAGCACAGGCTCGAAAAATTTTTAAAACAAGCATAAAAAATCCAAAATTAAAATACAAAATGTGGGGTTTCATCAAAGTGGGGGGGGGGGGGAAGCAGTCCTAAGACTAAAATAAGGGACATAGAGACAGACACGCTCCCAAAATAATTAAAGTAAATCACTCTTACCTACAAAATCCGAGTAAAAATACCAAATCCGTGTTCAACTGATCAGAACCAAGTTGTCGTCCATAAAGAGAAATTTAAATCACGACCGAGAAATTCAAATCCGTGTCCGTGCCAAGTCGATCAGCCACACTGTTAGCCAAGCATCAAATAAAATTTGGCATGCACAATGTGCTTTAGAAAAGTATTGCCATGCAAGTAGCAGTTATCTGGTTACAAAAAAGCGAAGAGTGCGTCGAAGGATATATTTGAAAAATAGTAGTTTAAAAATGCAGGAGGAAAATTATTATTTAAAAGTCTTTTTCTAAATGACTTTTAACACAGAATATGTTAGGATTGCTATTTTCAAACTCAAATTCAAATTTTAAAAGATATTGAATTTTTTTTTGCCACATTTCCCTTTTTGTAGGGAACATTTAAAACAACTTTGCACAGATCTGCTTACTTACAAAATTGGTTTCATTCAACAAGTATTGCACATTTAGCTTTTTGTAAAAATCCTGTGAAAAAATTAAATTTTACAAAATTCATTCTGATTGGCAGGAATACTTTCCTATGAATGACACCAACTCAATTTTTAGCTTTTCTTTTAAACCTCCCTTTGGACAATTACAAAGAAGCTGCCATTAATTATGAAAATTATACTGGTGTAGAATGCTCTTGTAACGATTTTTCAAAAATCATTATGGTCACACACTTACTGGCAATCTAAATTTTATTCAGAATGCTATTCTCAAATGTCTCTTAAGCTACGGCACCAAATTTACCCCCAATCAACTTATTAACAAAAACAAAGCATATACATGTAACCTACTTGCCAATGAAATCAGTTGTTTTTAAAGTAATTTATGCTACTGTTTCAGCACAGTCGAACCTGTTTAGCTCGAACCTGTCCGTCCCAAAAATCTCCTCATCTCGAAATTTTATGTTTTCCCTGCATTTACACCCTAAATTCAATGTATTTTCCATATTTATCTAACCCCCCCCCCCCCCCCCCGAACCTCTATATCTTGAATTCTGGTTTTGCTGCCATTTTCGATTTTGAAGCCAAGTGACCTTTCAGCAGCAAACAAAAAATCGGAATCATAGAGAACGAAAAAGGTGAATTGGAAGAAGAAGAGGAGGTTCAGGAAAATAAAGATGTTGCGAAAGTCAATGTAAAAAGAAGCAGAGAAGGCTTGAAACATTAACAACTTTCTTCGAATTTCGGGAAAATTTCGGTCAAGGTGGATTTACAACAAACTCTACCCTCAAAAGTATACTAATTGAGTCCAAAACAATAAAACAAAAAACACTGAAAGACATTTTTTCTTGTACTTGCTAAAGCTAGAAGTAGTACTTGTCTTGCTTTTTGAAAGGCGTGCAAAAAGGAATGCTGAATACTATTTCTTTATTGTTGATGTTATTCATAAGAGTATAAAATTTGTTTAAAGAAAGTTAATATAATGTTATAGTAAAATTAAAATGAATAATAAAACTAATACAGAAGATTTTTAACCTAGAACATATTGTTTTTTTTTTGAATATTGAACATATTGAACTTTGTTTCAATTGCAAATTTTAATAGTTTTATCAAAACCTCTGTATCTCGAATTTTTTTTACTTCCCGTGAAATTCGAGATAGACAGGTTCAACTGTACACTAGGGTGGTGCTTATTTTTCAAAGTTTTAAATTTTCAACCTCTTACCCTCTAGATTTGCTCCATTACACAAAAAAATGATTATGGTAAAATTTTATCACCAGCAAACAATATTTAGAAGTAGCTCAAAGAGGATAAAGTTTCATAAATGAACGAGATTTTGCGATTTTTTGCATTTTTAAGCAAGATAAAAATTATGATTTGCAATTATGTTTAATTTATGTAATTATATTAAAAAGTAACTTAAATAAGTAAAAATTAAACATTTGTAAATTGCGTAGGTATCATAAAGTAGTTTTCTTAATAAAAAATACAGTATTCAAGTATACCTCATAGGTAGCAACAACTGTCTAAACCAGTGATGGGGAAACTACGGCCCGCGGAAAGGTTTAATCCGGCCCGTTTAAGAGTGCCGTCGTGAGAATGTTTGAACGCGTTCTTACTTCGTAATGTGACGACCCACATAAAAACTACCTGCGGGATATCCAAAACACAATAGTATTCTGGACAAATCCATCCGACCTAAACAGATGACTCATCATTTATAAAAATTTAAGTCCAGATAATTTCCCAAATTTAATTACTCATGCAATGAAGATAATGACAATGTTCGGCTCATCTTATATATGCGAACAAATCTTTTCAACAATGAAGCTTAGGAAAACTTCTTTAAGAAACAAAATTACAGATGAGCACCTTTCATCAGTTTTAAGAATCTCTGCTTCGCAAATGGAACCGGACTATGATGAAATTTTGATGAAACAGTCTCAATTTCATTTTTCTCATGCACCATCAACCAGTAATGACACCAGAAAATAAAGTGATAATACTTCACATCAAGAACTACACTAAATTCATTTTATATTTTGTGCTTATAATTTTCTTACCTTTTGCTTTTTTACTATTAAAATAATAAGTGTATGTAATAATATATGTATATGTTTATAGAACACATAAATTTTTTAACGATTAAGCATTATTCGTTGGCCCACTACGATTGTCTAGTTATTACAAATGGCCCGTCTTAAAAAAAGTTTCCCCACCACTGGTCTAAACGAGTGATTGCCAAACTTATGGAGCCACTGAGCAATAATATCTTTTCCAAATTTTACTATGAGTTACTCCCCCCCCCCCCCCCCAAAGTAAAGAAAGACAGGTCAACAAAGTAAAAAATTTTTCAATTCTCAGTTATTTATTTATATATGCCAGAACGAGACGAGAGGGCAACTATATTGGGAGTTACTGCTTTTTCATGGATTTATGCCAAAAAAATATTCTCCATTTTCCTTCTGAACCATAAAGTTTCAATGCAAATATTGACAAAATATGGAAAATCCATCTACAGTTTTTAGTGTAATTATGTGCAGATTAACCACCTGCGTATGACCGTGTTCTACTGAAGATTTCCTCGTAAGTTAATTGTAGCTGGCGATTTACAGTTTGGTAACAATTGGTTTAAACTACAAGTAAGGAACAATTTTGCTCTGAAATGACAGTGAACTTGGCAGGTGGTGAAAAGTCACACAATTAAAATTTGAGAGCATTAGACATAAAAGAAAAAAACCTGTAAATATTGCTTCAATAATACTATTGAATTCTAACTGCATTATATCTAATTGAATTAGACCGAACACAATATTTATATGACTATTATGTAGTATCTATAATATAGATGCTGCTTGATTTCGGGGCAGTGAAATGAGCATAATAGATAGTTTCAATGTAATTTGTAAAGGTTAAGTAATGCGTTAAAAGTTTTGAGTTTGATGGATTGGGTAAATCTGAATCCTAGCCACTTCCTTTGAGGGCAGCAGTAACAATAAAAATAAAAATTGATAAAGCCAAGGGAATAAAATAACCATCAATTCATTTGTGTGTTCTTTTTTAGTACTAATATTATCTGGGTAATGGCATGCCACCTAATACATGCTAGTGGTTTGCTGCTAGCCTGTGTATGTTACACCATGTGTATTACAAGCAGCAAATTTAATGTGTCTCCTTTCAGAGCCAAATCGTTCCCCATCCATAGTTTAGACCAGTAGTCATCAAACCGTAAAATCAAGTAACTCGCTAGGAAATCTTTGGTAATTTGCAGTGCTACTCATGTGGTTAATTTGCACATAATTATACCAACAACTGTTGATTTTCCATATTTTGTTAATATTCGCACTGACAGCTTATGGCTCAGACAGAAATTAAAGAATATTTTGCTGACATAAATATATAGTACATGAAAAATGTAGCTGCCCACTCGCATACATAAATAACTGAGAACTGAAAAGTTTCTATCTTTTTTTTTTTTTTTTTTACTTTCTTTATTCTATTGGGGGGAGGGGAATCTCATAGTAAAATGTGGAAAAGGTACAGTTGCTCAGTGGCTCCATAAGTTTGGCAATCACTCGCTTAGACAGTTGTTGCCACCTATGAGGTACATGGTACACTTGTTGAATACTGTATTTTTTATTAAGAAAACTACTTTATGATAGCTGTGCAATTTACAAATGTTTAATTTTTACTAATTCATATAGAAGTTACATTTTAAGATAATTACATAAATTAAACATAAATTGCAAATCATAATTTTTATCTTGCTTAAAAATGCAAAATCTCGTTCATTTATGAAACTTTACCCTCTTTGAGCTACCTCAAATATTGTTTGCTGGTGATAAAATTTTATCATCATCATTTTTTGGTATAATGGAACAAATTTAGAGAGTAAGAGGTTGAAAATTTTAAACTTCGAAAAATAAGCACCACCCTACTGTACACGCATCTCTCCCTTTCTTGTATTATATCTGACTTCTTTAAATTGTGTTACAAAAAAAAGAATACCTATTTTAAAATTTCCTCAGGTATGTTGAATGATTTGAACATTTTAAAAGTAGTTTTTAAGTTTGTATTCACAGTCGTGGACAAAAGCAAGTAACAATTTTTCAATTAGATGCAAAAAAAAAAAAAAGAGTTAGAAAACACCACTACATATATCACCTCACCACTTACGGAAGAAAACTAGTCTCAATAAATTTAAATCTGCTTATAAACTTCTTCAACTTCCCAAACCTAACTCTGGTTTTCTGCCTTACCTTTATGCCATTTCCAAATTTCATAAAAATTCAGTTTCTTTTCATTTCCTTTGCACAGCTACCAACACCATTGGAAAAAAAACTGGCAATCCAACTTTTAATTCTTTTGAAAAAAAATTTTTAATTTCCCAAAAATCTTAAATAATAACTGGTTTTGGATCATTGACAACAGTGTTGAAGTTATCAACCTACTCCATATTTTTGATGTACATCATCTTGAAACTTACGATTTTGAAAACTTGTTTACAAATATTCCACTCAAACAACTTTTTGTCGCCATCTCAGAACTTTTCGTAACTTGGATAAAATTGTTTTTTCAAAACTTTTTAAATTCTGTACTAACAACAATTTTTTTAAAAATGGCAATTCTTGTTTCCTACAAGTCAATAGAATTGTGATGGGCACTAATTTTAGCTTCACATTAGCCAATTTGTTTTTATTATGCTTTGAAAAAAATTCTTTTTAAATAATTCCTTTACACTTTTTTGCTGTCGTTATATTGACGACATCCTCTGTATCAACCACAAAAATGTTCTTCAACTCAGGAAAATTATTTATCTAAATTGCCTCACACTTAAAAAAACTAGCCACAATAATCTTGTTCTCAACTTCCTCAACATCAAAATACAAATTGGGAAATAATGTTTAACCTCCATCTACGATAAACACCGTGAATTTAATTTCACCGTCAATAGCCTTCAATATTTTTCTTCCTGCCTCAGTAAAAAAGTGCTCATTGGAATTATTATTTCCCAAGCGATTAGGATCAAAAGGATTTGCAACACCAAGCCTGACTTTGATAGCAAAATTGCTTTACTTAAAAAAAAGACTTTTAAATCAGGGTACGTAGCAAATTCTTTCAATGAAAAATAAGCACTTTTAAGCACTTTTTAAGCACTCAAAAAAATATATTAAGCACCCAAAAAAAGATCATTTTTGATATACAGATTACATCCCCCACCCCCAAATTGCTAAAACTTCTTTATATACATAATATAAAATTTATATTACAACATAACAGCAAAAAAAAGAAAAAGAAAATAAAGATGTAATTACTCGCCCCCCCCCCCCCCCCCGGGGATTTCCTTCAATTTTCTTTCTGTTAAAATACCTAATAAGCGCCCCCCTCCCCCGAAATTTGGATTCTCATTCCGCTGACCAAGAGAAGCTCATACCTTCCATTATCAGTTCCCAAACCAAACGCCAAAGTATTTAAAAGTTCCCTGGGAATTGCAGACTAAACAAACAACAAAGCTCTCCCTGCTATATATTTTTGAAAAAATTACACATCATCACTTGGGGGGGAGGGGGTAGAGAGAGGGCCATGGACTCCCTTCTTGTTGTGCCACAGCAATGTGCAGGGTACCAACAAGCCCAAAATTCGACACTGGAGAGCGGTGTTAGGCCGAATTTTGGAGCAGGACCAAAAATGGCGGATTCTCGGAAGCATCAACGCTAACACGCGTCTTTTTACGCAAAATTGCAACATCATCTTAACTCATAGACAAAAAAAGTGACTTTTTCTGTTGTTTAATCGGAGAAAGGACGCTTTCAACCAATGGGAAATCGGCATTCGAGCTGACCGCACGCAATGAAAGGAAATTCCGCAAAACGAAACTCGGACGCTTGCCGGTTTGGATATTGAAAACGATAATTTTCCCTGATATTTGAGGGAACTCTGAATATCCCCTGATAATTTCCAGAACATAAAACTTCCGTGATAAGTCCCTTTTTCCAAAAAGCGGGTCCCTATGCAAAAAATAGCATATCATGGTTTTAAAGATACAAATGAAAAATAAACCTTTTATGGCAAGAAATGTTTTTCAGTGCAATTAACAATTGATTCAATAACATTTTGACGAAGAATTAAAACCAAAATCCAATATTTAAAAGCCAAAAATCAAATGATTAATTCTTGGCCCAATTTCGGATTCGCGAATTTTTCGCAATATCGATTACATGGACAGTATAAGGAATGCCAGTAAGGCTATAATAAGTTAAATAGGAAAATATTTATTATTTTTATTCAAAATAAAAGCTAAGAAAAAATCTTAATCGCGAAAATGAAGGCTTTACGAAAATTCGCTGTCGCAAAAACGAGACCTTTTCCCACCATAGTATTTCAAAAAAAAACTCAAATTTCCGAAATTATCCAGCTAATTATATCCTTAAAGAAATCTTTGGACATTAAATCTATGTTTTGTTCAAAAGAATCAGTTCTGTTCAGAGCCGCTGCAAAAGGTAAGTTCAGGAAAGGAAACGGGCATCAATGTGAGCTGGCGCTGTTTCCTTACTCGCTCCTCATCTAAAAAAAAGCTTAAAGAACTATGGACATGCGAAAAAAATTTTTGCGTATCAATTTTCTGTACAATTTGATTTTTTTTCCGCGATAAAAAATTACGCGCTTTGGGTTACGAGTAATTTTTAAATTTTTTTTTTTTTTTTGCGTCGCCACCTCCCATTTTTGCGCATTTGACGCGCTATAGCACGTCCGCGGCATCGCTGAAGCTACTTTCCTTGTACTATTTGGGAAAGGGGCACTTACTTGGTATTTTCTTCACTTATACCGTTTTAGCGACTCCTCCGATAATTTCGCGAAAATTCAGGAGGGCACTTATTCGGTATTTTACGGTAAAGCAACCCTTCTGCAACACAAGCATGTTTCTTCCCTTCCTCCCTCATTTAGAGAAAGGTTGGGAAAACCAGTTTAGAATGGTAAGCGGAAGCCACTCTTCTTTGCTTCTCACAGAATTCATGGCAACATTCGGCGGTCGAGCGAAAAAATATATCTTTGCATAAGAGCAAGTAAGCACTTCTCACAAACATGGATGAAAAATAAGCACTTTTAAAAGCTTTTAAAATCAAAAGCAAAAACAAGCACTATTAAGCACTTTTAAAAACCGCTATGCACCCTGTACATAATAATTTTCCTCCTGCATTTTTAAACTACTATTTTTCAAATATTTCCTTTGACGTACATTTTGCTTTTTTGTAACTAGTTAACTTTTACCCGCATGACAATGCTTTTCTAAAGCACATTGCACAAGGAAATTTTTATTTGATGCTTGGCTAACAGCTTGGCTGATCGACCTGGCACAGACATGGATTTGAATTTCTCGGACTTGATTTAAATTTCTCTCTATGGACGACGACTTGGAACGAACTGATCAGTTGACTGATCAGTTTGGTACTTTTACTCAGATTTTGTAGGTCAGAGTGGTTTACTTTAATTATTTTGGGAGCCGGTCTGTTGGTGTGTCCCTTATTTTTCTTAGGACTGCGGCATGGGCGAAACCCCCCATTCTGTATTTCAATTTTAGTCTTTTTTTGCCTGTTTTAAAGATTTTTCGAGCCTGTGCTGCTGTCAGCTCTAGTGTACTTTTACTTGAAATATGCGAGGTGTTCTGCATTGCTCATTCTTTGAGACAAACCAACACTGATGAGTCCTTGTCTCATTCTCAAACCTAATTTTAAAAAAAATCATTTTTAAACCTTTCAAAAATGTTTTTCTACAGTTTTGTTATAGATTGCTTTACTTAAATTTTTGCTGCTTTGCACATGTTTAGATGATAAGTGTTTGTTTTTTTCGTTTTTACCTTTTTTTCAAATCTGTCTTCCTATATATAAATATACATATACATAACACACAGAGAAAGTAGAATCTGAATGCATTTTTCTCACATCTATGGTTTTGATTTAATGTTCCCCCGTTTTCATTACATGCTCATTCTAATGTGGATGCAAGTTAAGGACGGTTGCATTTGCATATTGAGAACAACAAAACACACATTGTATGCTAAATATACATTCTGTGCCTTGGTAAAAAAGTGAAATGAGTTCTCTTTTTTTGTATATTTGCTGTTGATGTTTAAATGATTAGGTTTGATTTTCAACTGCATTTCAAACAGTATTAGATGTGACAAAAATATGTTATTTTATATTTTACTTACCTTCATTATCAGCACCACGTGGGATGATTACATCAGCATATTTCTTAGTCTTAGGAGGGGAAAAGAAAAGCAATTAGAATATACTAAATCATAATTGATAATATTTTAAAGTTTTTTCATGTTGGTCAAAAATTTAATGGAATAGTCTGATCTGATTACATTTTAAGATACACTAAAAATAAGGAAAACATTTTCTTGAATTTGAGTAGCTAGCAACATTTCTTGCCTTACTTTCATAAGGCACTAGAATTTCCCGATTTCCATATTTTATAGACTTTTTAATTTCTTCATTCCAAGGGTACCCAATTGGGTACATTTTAAAATACTGTTTATTAACTACTGTTTGTGCAATTTAAAAGCTAAAACACCTAATTGTTTTTTAAATTAATCAAAAAATAGTTTATTTTGTTTTAAACATGAAAAACATGGAAATTGGGCATTAATTATTATTTAAACTAATTATTAATTAAAATTTTTAAAAAATTAGTTATTTTGTTTTGTAATCATTTTTTAAATCATAGAACCAAAAAATTGCGTCCAATTTTTTTGTGCTTAATTCTGGGGTCTGAAGAGGTTAAACATTCTTAATAAACTTTTTAGATCAATTTCCTTTTCTGAAACCTTCATAAACCTAATTAACTCCTAAAATTTAATGCTAATTTTTATGAGTTATATTGTATTGAACCAACTTGGATTCGACTAGACCAGTGGTGCAGTTGGGAATGGTTGGCGTGCCATTTTAATTTCAACTCCAGCGTGTGTGTCCACTCCACTCACCCGCCTTTTTAAAACCCAAACTTTTTCCCCCTGGACTACACAACTGGACTGGACTGAAAATTTCAAGTAAGTGCGGCTAAATGACGACAGCCATAATCCTCTGCTACAGAATATAAAATGTAAGAAGGGTTGAAAATAATACACACAGTTCTACTGATTACCAAGCAGTATAATCCCACATTAAAAAAAAAAAAAAAAGTTTTATAGAAGCAGATGGCAAGCACAATTGTGAAATGTGAAAAAGAAAGGGACTTACATGTTGTAAAAAAAGCTAAAAAATTTCCTTTGAATTATTTTCAGAAACATGGATTTGCTGATAAATAAATCTGAAATCAGTTCCCAGTTAAAATATATTGGTCGCCAATGGCGACCCGGCGACAGTATTTCAGGTGCCCTGCACATTACCTTTAGAGGAAAATATTCCACAGTAAAATTTGAAAGATCATAAACGCAAATGCTTTGGTAGTACATGCAAAATTCTCTCCTGCAATTAAAAACTGAACTTTAAAATGCTTCAAGTCAGTAGCAAATCAATTTCTGAGTTTGATACTCAAAAGGCTTTCAAATCAACTAGTTGTTACCAAAATTTGAAAATTTTTGAACTCTATCTTAATTATATTTGAACCAAAGTTGCAGTGAAAAATTTAAAAGCAGATTGTACCTATCTTTGAAAATTTATACCTTAGGGAGAACTGAATTATTTTCTTTTGTTTAACCTGCACCAGAAAGATTTCACCTTCCTTTATCAAGGTTAAAATTTTTCTAGTTGTGTTGTTAAAGTGGAGAAATTTACCAATTTCAGCACTGTGAATGTAAACAATTACTAAATTTTTGTCGCTGACACAAATTAGTTTTGAAAAGTGTACTTTAAAAAAAAATACTTAAATTGTTTCACAAATGAGCATTACTACTTTTAACGGGTTGTTTACTTTGAAGAAATATGCAGTAAGGAAAGCAATTTTGTTTTCAGTGGCAATAAGTTGAAGTAAAAAAAGCAAAAATAAATAAATTTTCTACTCTTATCTGATAGATAATCCCCCCCCCCCCCCCCCACACACACACAAGGAACATCTTGCCTCGCATGTCGGGGATAAATTTTTCTCTTGTGGAAGAAAAAATTTGTTCACCATTCATATAGGCAGTGGCGTAACTGGAGTGGGGAGGTGCTAAAATAAATCCATGTGTGGCTTTGAGGAACAAAGAGATCAAGTGGTTGTTGTGACACATTGGCTACCTAACCTTCATGTTTTTCACCAAAAACCATCGAAATTTATACATAAATATTATTTGCAATGAGATGTGAAGACATACCTTCTGTCTAACTTCTGAGAATACAAGTTGCCATTATGTGATGTCTTCAAAAAATTCTTTTGAAATGTTGATGAAACTTTTAAGCATCCCTTTTTTTATTGAAATGTGGAGTGAAATATTTCTTATATTTTCATGATTCGATAGCTTTAAATAGTTAACAAGACTCATATTAAACTACTCAAGAAACTTATGATTTAACTGAGGAAGCTGTGGATTCAAGGGGGTTCATAGGGGTCATGCTCCGAATCTTGTAATGTCTCCAAATATAGGCTAAAATTGCATTTTTGGCACCGATATTGATGAGTTTTCGGAAAAATTCATTCCTAGGAGTGGTGAAGTGCCTGAACCCCTCCCTCTTCTCCAGCGTCATTAAACATAACCTAGAACCGTGTGTTTTAGACTTCAATTCTAAAATTTTCTGGGAGAGAGTCTTTGGTCACCCATATATATGTGCAAATATCAGCTACTACATTTATATCATTTTTCCAAATACCATAACGCTAACTAAAAAAGAACGCCGGGTGGAAAAATTAGTTTAAAGATTCAAACTAATGTCTGTGAAAAATGTACATGACACATTAACTTTGAAATGACCCTTGGATGTGTGTAAATATTGAGGGTTGTGCCAGAGGAAATTTGGGTTCGTTATCGGACCCTTCACAAAAATACAATAAATCAAAACAGACCCTTCATAAAATTACAATTAATCAAAATGAAACCTTCACAAAATTCCAATCACTCAAAACGGAACCTGCTGAAAGTTCTGAGCTACCAAATCATACTTTTTACAGAAATATTTATTCAAAGTAAGTGGCAAATAATAATTAAATTTAATAATTTATCACTAAGTTTAAACTTTGAACTTTTACTAAATTGAATGATTTTCAACAAAAATATTTTTAATATTCACAAAAAATAGACCCTCTTAAAAATGAAGGAATGAGCCCGATTATGATACTTATTTTGTAGAATTTTTTTGGGCCTTTGTTATAATATCAATAAGTTTGAATTATTTGTAGTATAAATTCATACATAATGGAGCATTGTTCATACAATGTAAAAAGGAACTACGGAAAAACGGCGCATAAATGATAATGTCCTATAATTCAGTTAACCTTCTGGTTAAATCCAAGAATTGGGGACACAAAAAAACATCTTATAAATGCAAATGTCTTAAAAGCAATCATCATATAAACAATACTTCACTGTACTTGTATCACATAATGAGAAAAGGTCTTAAAAGAAATAGCTATTAAGTGCAAAAAATGCTTAAGGCTTTCTTTTTTCTTTCCCAAATACATATTAAAATTTATTAATTACAAAAAAAAAATCAGTCTTAACTTCATAACCTGGAAATCACTCCAGTATCTAAGTTATTTTCAAAACATGAGAAACTTTTAAAAAGTATTTAATTTAACAAATGAGTTATTTGAAATTATTTTCTTTTTCTAAGGGCGTAAATAAACAGTAAAATCAAGTCTTTCTTTCATTTAACTTTAGTACTACTGTGCTGAAAATTCTGATTTAGTAGAGTAATACAGTAAAACCCCGTTAAAACGGGAGTGTCGGGGGACATGTTTGGCATCCGCATTATAATATAACTGCGATATAATGAAACTGTACCGCGGAACCCTACTCATGAAATATACTCGCTCCTGTTGCACCACTTTTAACTTTATCAATTACTCTTAACTTTTCTTCTATTGTATAATTGTTTCTTTTCTTGTTTGCTGTCATTTTATTTGCTGCAATTGCTGTGCAAGAAACACACTTCTCAACTGAGCAGTCTGTCTATCGAGTGATAAGTTTATTCAGATTAAATTTTTCTGCTCTTTGAGACTCCCAAGCTAAAACCATATCAACTGTAACAAAAACAGTTGTGTTCTGCGAAAATGTGGGCTCAAAAATCCTGTTAAGTTATCAACATGGGATTATGAAGGGTGAAAGATTCTAAGAAAAAGTAGATTTGTGTGGGAGGGGAGAAACGCACTTTTTAAAAAAAACAATGTTTTAAGCCTTTATACACTCTCACAAATTAGAGAATGTGTATAGTTTTTAAAAATTTTAAAGAATCTGGAATATAAAGGGTGGTTTAATCATCGGGGGACATGACAGTAACCGCGTTACATCCGCTTCCGCAGTATACTAAGGTGTGGTATTACGTGGTTTTACTGCACAAAAGAAGGCTACATTCTACAACAAAAAAGATATAACCAGGAAAAACATAAAAGTCTGTTTAAATAGTAATTCAAAAAATATTTTAGTGTATGAAAACATGCCGATGTCACCAAGAAATTCTTCTTAATAATTTACAAACCCTCAATGCTTTTAGGCAAGCATTCAGGATCCTTAGGCAAATCTAATGGATTTTGCTTTTTCAAAATTCTGTTGCAATATAAATGCAAACAGTATTTAACATTTTCTTTGGGAGGATTTAATTGATTATAATCATCATCACCCTAAAGAAATTCCTGAACTTGAATACCCATTTTCCACGGAAAAGCTTTGAGAAATTCTATTACTTGATATCAAACATGATGATGATGACTCATTTTTAGAAATCTAAATCATAATGCATTTGATTTAGGATGTGTTTTTGAATTCTTAAAATAATTCTTATTATTTACAAGCAGATTACATTAACTCCTCATTTTTTTAGTAGTGCTGCATTTTTTTGAATGCATAAATATGTCATAATAAAATCCTGTGATGAAAAAATGTATACAACATTTTTAGTGTTTATTTGCTTTAAAAAACTAGATTTAGGGCATTTTAATCATTGAATTTCCCTCTGCTTTACTTCATACAAAACCACTTTAAAAAATATCTTTTCCAGATAAAATAAAGTTGGTTGACCTTCTAAATGTGAAAAAGCAGTTTTAAAAATCTATTTTTCAAAACAGAAATGGATGACATAGATTTATAAATCATAATATTTTATGAATAAATTTGGGTTCAAAGTTAAATTTTTCAATTTGCCTACATAAAACAATACCAAAGGGCAAGACAAGGGAATTTATAAATGATAGAAAATTAATAAAATGAAAAATTAAATAATAGGAGTTTTAAGAACTATTATATAGCTTGAGCTTCTTATGAGATAGCACAACGCAAAATCCTCGAAATGAAAGCATCTTTAAAGTAAAATCTATGATTTGCAATATTTATTATAAGTATGAACATATCATGCAATTCTAGTTATATCTTGAAAATGGGACACTTCTTTTAATACTTTTAAAATTCTGAATCAGAAAGTTTTTGCAAATTCAACATAGGTTTACAATATACAATATTGTCCATGCTGTAACACTAAAAATTAAGTGTTTTGCTGCCACCATTTTTGGTGTTACTGAACATCATTTTGGTGCTCAGTTAGTGTAAAGTTGAAAATAATTTATTTTTTGGTGTATTTTAAATTTTTTTAAATGTCTGTCTAAAATAAAAGACAGCAGAATGTTTTTTTCAGCATATGTTGTTCGTTAACTCAACTACATATCAAAAGTTCATTACGATTGCTTATTTACCCTAGTTTCATAGGAATGAGCAATCGTAATGAAATTTTGATAAATAACAGAGTTAATGAATTTCATGTGCTAAGAAATTATACTGTTTATATTTCTTTAGACAGACACATAAAAAAATTTTCAATACATCAAAAATGAATAATTTTTAACTTTACACCAACTGAACACCAAAAAATCGTGTTGAGTAACACCAAGAAAGGTGGCAACTAAACGCACAATTTTTACAGTGTACTTAGTGGGGAACTAGTGTGCATAAACAAATAGCAAAAATTAACAGTGCATGCATGCACATATATCTATTTGGGTTGTAAATAATGGATGCAGTGGATTACAAAATTCTGAAAAAGCATAATTTGCATAAAAATTACATTGTTTTCAGATTTTGTGCACAGTATAGGTCACATTATTTTGAAATCAAAACAAGCAATATGATTAATACTTACTGGGAGGCAGAAATCCTCAAATGCAGGCTTAACAAATGTTGTGTACTGGTGCAAAATCTGATCAAGATCACGACCTCTTTCTCTTGTATCACGTAACACTAAAAATAAAATGGAAAATTATTTTAACCTAGATAAAGATGTTACAGGCAAAGCACTCAAGTACACTACACTATCAGGTGGCTTATGCCACCAACATCAAATTTCCATAGATGGTACTAGCTTAATATTCAACGATTCGAACTCCAGTACTTGTACATAAAGCAAGTATGAGTAATTATAATTAATCTTTATAATTAATGAAAAACGGAAATTAATACAGAAATGAAAAATCAAAAATTCACTTTTGCAGCAGCTTTATCGAAACAAAAATTTTTGTGGCAGGAGAAATTGTATAATATCAGGAAGGATATTTTTGTAGCAAGGTGTCACGAAGATGCATTTCGTATAAGCATTTAATTGTAACAAAAGAAAAATGTTTAAAAATATTCAATTTCAAAAAGCGATAAAATCAATCAAGAAACTCAATAAAATGTTAAGAAAAGAAATTTATGCATTCAATTAATGGATGTAAGGATGTAATGAAGTAAGTAAAAATAATAAAATGGTTTAAATACAAGAGTGGTTTAAATACAAGTATTAAACATCTCTCAATGTCTGTAACCTCAGCAAGGTATTTTTTGTACAACAAACATAGTTACTACTAATATTCTTTGAAGCAGAAATATTTTCAGGGGGGTGGGGGGGGGGGCGGACTTTGAAACACTTATGTCGAGTTAAAGTTTCAGGGAGGATGATATGCTACATCGCGAAAAATTTCGGGATTTCAGGGGGGCAGCCGTGGGTCCCCCCTTTGGATACGGCCTTGCTTTGAAGGGTAAAATTTCTGAATGAATGATGGTGCTAATGAATCAAGAACTATAATATATTTTCTAGGTACTTAGTGGTTAAAGGGCCTACCATGCTAAGATCACCAAAAGAATTTTACATCGCCAAAGCAAAGGTAAACAAAGCAATTTCATAACAAAGCAGTTGCATTAAATTTAAATAGTTGCACTAATTTTTTTACATTAATTGTAGAATTCGGAAAGAGCTGCCAAGGTAGGCCATTTAACCGATCGGCATAATTTTCTGTCGTCCTGAAAAAATTATACAAGTGCTTAAAAATTTCTGAAAATTGCAATTTTGGAAAACTACTTTAACATTAAAAGATAGGAAGTGCAAGTGCATTTTGGCACACTATAAAGGTGGAAGATTTCAGTGTGGCAAATGGAGCAGCACTATCCAGGTACTTAGTCTGAATGAACTAATAAGTCCTGTGAAAAAACGTGGGAGGACGCTTTTGTTAAAAGAAAGAAGGGAGACGCCATCTCCCAGTATTCTTCACACCCTTGACAACACTACTGGATATGCTAAAAATCTTTGATGAGTGGGAATTTTCTTTCCTTTTTTTTTTTTTTTTGTATTATTTACATGGAAGGAATTTAAAATTTTTGTCAGAACGCTGTGATTCTACCTCGAGTTTTAGCCAATGGATATAGTAAACAACATTTTTATAAACCAATTGCTAAGTAACAAAACATTAATATAATAAGCATTACATTTTTAAAACTTTGCAAAACTGAACATTGAAAACTGATGTATTCAGTTTTCCTTCTCACACTGATTTGCTGTTGCAACAAAAAATCATGGATATCTGAAAATTACAAGAGGGTTTTATTAATTTTTTTACTCTTAAGTATATTTCAGTATGCCAATGAGTCAAAAATATAACCTGAATAACTGAATTAAATAATGAATAACTGAAGATCAACAATATGCTAGGTACAGAAACATCTCATGTAATGATTCCATAAATTACCTCGTCTAGATAATCTTGTATCAGGATCAGTATCTACAAAAAGTTTCATATGAAAGAGGTTTCTAATTTCAGGGAAATAGAAAACAAGAATGCCTTCAACCAAGACTACATCTGCAGGATTGATAGTGAGAGACTTGTCAGCTTTCCTGGATGTAAAAGAAAAAATACACGAAATGAGAAGAAAAAAAATCTTTAAATAATTAAAAAATAACATTTTGGCATACAGAATATTTACTACAGCCGATTTTTATTTTATGTTAAACTAATTACCTGGAATTTGACTTAAAATCATACACGGGTATTTGGACCACTTTTCCAGACAGAACTTCCTTTAAAACTTGATGCATCAATTCATTATCAAAGGCATCTTTGGGAGAGAGGAAGAGAAAAGTAGTAAGAAATACATATTTCTAATGCAAAGATGAAAACATTTTATGACACTGAAAGAGTTACTATGACCATGCACTAGCAATAGTTTGAAATATAAATTGTAATACCTTTCAGTGAAACATAGAATTAATTTAATTGAAAACTCAAAGATGTTTAAACAAACTTTTTATGATTCTAAGTTAGCAATAAATTTATCTAGCTCAAGTAATCTATCCTATTATCTGTATAAAATTATCCAACTTTAAAAAAACTTCCGTTTATTTCAACCATGTGCTATTTCTTAAATGCAAATTCAAAAATTGTTACACATTCAAAAGTGTTATAGTTAAGAGCTTACATAGTTAGAAAAAAATTCCATGTGTCATTATGAATAATATTCATCTAATGCTGTGGTCTCCAAACTGTTAATCACAAGCTAATAGTAGTTTGATCGTAACTGAAATATAAATGAATTTTTCATGACTTTCCAGGGGTGCACCAATGCCCTGTACTTAGTAGTAGAGGGCAAAACTTGGAAATTTCACTAGTGGCCAGTACAGGCAAGTTTTTTTTTGAAGCAGCGGCCACTTTTTTCATTGAAAAATGATAAACACAAAGCTGTTTTAAACTTTTTTATATTGATTAGTAATGATATAAAATTAAATGTGCTAATATTTATAAAATTAAATATTTTTTTATGTTATTAAAAATATAATTATAAAATTTTTAAATTGAAATATTCTTAAGATGAAGTCATAAGGGTTACAATCTTACATGGATTTTCAGGAAAAATATTTTCCCTTTTCTCCTAATTATTAAAAAACACTGTACATACATTAACTTATGCATGAATGAACGATCATTGTACAAAATATTGCTTACCACACTGAAACAGTTGATAATAACTTAGCACATTTTGTTTTTAATACAGTACCGAACCCCAAATTTAGAAAATTTTAAAATTTGGCGCTTTTCTCGAAAAGTTCAGATTTTTTATTCATTTATTTTTTTTTTTTTTTGTAAATTAAGAAAAATATTAACCTAAGAAGCTGTCAAATTAACAAATGCCAGTAAACTTTGATTCAAATAGAAGCAATCTTGTAGATATATTTCTGATTTACATGAACTAAACTCAGGAAACCAAGATAAAACCAGAAAACCCTAATATGTTAAAAAGTTAAAATTGGTTTTTTGGCGCAGTTAAGTATCTTTATTCCCTATAAAAAGTTAATTTTTTTTCCTCGCAAGTTCATAAAAGTTTGTTTTTCAAGTTTTATTCCCTTAAAAGAGAGAGAGATAAAAAGAAATTTTCTCTATTTGTTTCTCTGTGGTGCCCAGTAACCTTGCAATTTGGACAAATGCTCGACGTTTTGGTTCCACTTTTCTGCTAATGTTTTTTTTTACTCTATTTTCATTTCATGCAATTGCAGGTAATAGTGGTATGGGGAATTAACCATATGAGTATGGTTTATTTTTGCTGAATTGTGTGTTGTAATTTGGAACGTTTTATTAAAATCCATGAATAAGTTTTTTTTTTTTGTTAAAAATATATTATCACATCGATATACTTATATTACCTTTTCAAAAAAAAAAAAGAGTTACAAATAAATCTACCAATTAAGAAAACAGTGCAATTTGAAGTAAAAATGCGCATATCAGCAGCAACGTAATGGCAGCCGTTTACGTAAATCCGCCATTTTTGGTCTTGTAAATCGGCCATTTAGGGTCCACTGGCGTAGATAAGGGGGTGGTTTTGGGGATAAAACCCCCCCTGAAATGGTAAAGATCATCTAGAATTTAACCAATTTTTCTTGGAAAACAATGAAATTAGCCAACTTTTCCCGACGAAACCCCCCCTGAAATCCAGGTTTAGGTACGCCACTGTCGGGTTCCGAAATCCGGCCTAGCACCGGGCTCTAGCATGCCGACTTTGGGGTTTGGTACTGTATTAAGAGATTTCTGTCAATGCTTTTTATGAAATAATAAGATGGGAAAATATAAGCATGTGTTTTTGAACCTACTAGTGCACTTGGAAATTTTTAAGCTTGGCGATTGTTAGGTAATATTTTAGTCGCCACTTCTTTTCATCTAGTCACCCTGTGGCGAGTGGCAACCGCTAATTTTGCCCCCTACTTAGTAGTATAGCTCAGTGTTGATAGCTGGATTGAATTGAAATCAAATGTATAACAGAGTAAGATGCATAAAATAGATGATGAATAAGATAGTGATTACTATAGAGGCTGTTTGTACATATTTTTAACAATTTTCATGGTCATTAGAGAAACAGATTTTATAAAATGTTTGGATTTTAATCGTTAAGTTTGGATTTTACTTGTTTTAATTTGCATGAAACTAATTCCCTTTTGCAGCATCTAAAAAAATATTTTGGTCTACTTCTCTTGAATAGCCAAAGGAATGAATATTATTTATTAATTCTGTCCAGCTTTCCAATTAAAGTGGAAAGTTTAAATTTACAATTTTCCTCCCAGGGCATGAGAGAAAAAATATTATTTTTGTCAACCTTGTGAAAAATTCGTATGCAGTACAACTTTGACTTAACGATATATTCTATTCAATGATTTCCTCAAATCAGTGTTAGATTTAGAAATCTCGAATTGTGTACAAAGAATGTTTCCCTGATTTAACAATAGCATTTAACAGTACATAAACAATTGTTAAATTGAGATTATACTGCATTTTAAAATAGCCAAAAATCCATACGTCCAGTACAAATGGAGATACTTTCTTCAAACTTGAATCTAATGATGGATCAATATTGTGAAAATTTTTGAATACATTATATATTTCTTCGATAGTTAAATGGTGTAATATCCTATATGCAAAAGTGCCAAAGATGTTAACTTTTCAAAATAGTAGAAGTTAGTCGACAGAACTTTTGATTTTTTATAGCAAAAAAATAAGGCAGGATTCCTGATGAATTATTTTAAATAAAGTGAGTTTAAATGATTATTCATGTAGAACTTATTTAATGAAATTAGAGACATGCAAAAGGTGGAGACTGAATTTCACGGTTGACACATCACTTAACCATAGTTTTTTTTTTTCAGGATACAGTTTTAATTAATTTCATACAGTGAACTAATCTATACTCCAAATTTGTATGTGTTGTTCCTATATCAATTTTTTTACCAAAAAAGTAATTTTTGCAGAAATTAGTCATATTTTTTAATTAAAAATGTACAAAAGATAGACTCTGCAAATATTTGTTGGTCAAAACAAAACCCCATTAAAAGACATTTGCAAGATTGAAAGATATATATTTTTACCAGGATGGTCAAAATTATATTTTCCTTTTGAAGCTTTCTTCTTCTCTTCCGGACTTAATTCTTTATAAAAACTATCTTGGCTGATACAAATTACTTGACGTTGACCAACTTTTTCCATTATTTTTTGACAAACTGTAGACTAGAAAAAGAAACTAAAATGAGTTTTACAAAACATAACATTCTAAATGCAAAATAAAATTTAAAAAAACTAATGAATAAGATTGAACCTAAAATGAAAATGTAGTGTTCAAAAAAATGCTACATAGTATACAGGAGTGAATCCAGCATTTTTAACAGGGGTTTTGTGAATTTTAGAAAGATTTTTGGCAAAAATCAAATAATTTTATGAAAATTCAAAATTTAACTTTACATTGACAAAATTTATATCATTATTTGCCACTTATTTAATAAATAATTGTGCGAAAAGTACGATTTGGTAGCTCGGAATTTTGTGGAGGGCTCGGTGTGTAAGGGTGTTACGAATCAATTAGAATTTTGTGAAGGGTTCAAGAACAGACCTGAATTTCCTCTGGTGCGCAGTGGTGTAGTCGAGGGGGGAAGCAGGGGGATGGGGTCCCCCTACCTTTTTACTTTAATACAAGCACCCCCCAAACTTTTTACATTTTAACATAAGCGTCCCAACCCCCCATTTTGCATTTCAATTGCTTATCTTCTTAAGTATAAGCGTACCCCCCAACTTTTTTCTCAGGACTACACCACTACTGGTGCGATCCCAGGTATAGCTTGAAAATCAGAACTGTTTTGGAATTTAGTTTATGGGTTATGGATTTTTGTATTACTAAAAAAGTAATAATGAAATACATAATTCACATTAGCTGCAGGGTTTGCCAAGTGAGCCCAGCGCGAAAAAACTCGGCCAGATTTTCCCGGGTGGCCCAACTTGAAAAGTCCCACTATCTCAGTAAATTGGGATTCTCAGAATTTACTACACATTGAAAGTATTTACTTCACAAAAAAAAAAAAAAAAAAAAAAACATAATAAGTATTGTACTTATAATATATGTCATTACCAAAGAAAACCTAACATTCCCATTTTCCTTTTTGGACAATTTTGCTCTTTTATAGTATAGGATGTTTTAAAAGATATTTGTAGATAAACATTGATTATTTTTAAAACGTTTTTATTATTACTATTACTATTATTCACTTATTTTTATTTATTATTTTTTAAATATGTATATATAATATTATAAACTTAAACTTTAAAATGAATTTCTCCATTAACTTTTTAAAAATATATTTGAAAATAAAATAAAGAATAATTACTTCAATTTAACTCTAAAGTTTTTTTCCCCCTCCTTGTTACGGAAATAGTCCAAGCATTTTTAATAGCAGCTTGGTGCACGATAGCTAAATAAAAAGTTTTAATTTCAAAAACTTGGTCTCAGTAGTCCTCTTACATGCATTATAATATCGTACTTGGACTGGCAATACAGCTTAAAACTAGTGATGGGCATAATCGAGTGATCATAATCGAGAGCTTGATTATTCAGGATAAATTGAGAACTCGATTCAGACGACCATCTCGAGAACTCGATTGAACATCTCGAGAACTCGATTAAACATCTCGAGAACTCGATTGAACATCTCGAGAACACGATTAAACATCTCGAGAACTCGGTTGGTTTACTTCTCGGAAGATAGAATCGAATGAATGTCTCGGATGATTTTTCTTCTCGGGTAATACATTTGGCTGATTCGTAGTCACGTGATTGCGAAAATGGCTATGTGTGTGAGTAGATAACAAAGGCGGATAGTTTCTTATTTAAGCGGAAGTAATTGCTAGAAACAAATTAAGAGGACGGGAGTGCCGGGGAGAACAAACAAATGGCTAAATAAATTAACGTATATAGTAAGGGTCATTTCGGGCCGTGGTAGCCTAGTGGTTAGCACGTCGGACTTCCACCTGGAAGGTCGCGCGTTCGATACCCACTGAAGACCACCATGTATACTTGGGGATATGTGCATGTAAAATCCGTAGACCCCACTACCTCTCCCCGTGCGTAAGCAGTCCTAAGGCCTCAGCTAACAGGTAGGGGTTTGGTGGAGAAAAGTAAGGGTCATTTCAAAAGCAATGCATTTTTTTAAACGACAAGTTTATTTGATTCGCACTTCCCGTTTTTTTTATCTTCGCAGAGAATTACTTTATATCTAGGTGTGGTTACATATCACTTTACATTGAAAAGTTTATGGAATTGAAGTGCAAGAGAAAAGGAGTTTCACGGGGAACTCTTTGAGGATAATTTTCTAAATTAAAATCCTCAAAATATATCTTTAAGCTATAGCTGGTGACATTAGGGGAACGGGTTCGTACAATTTCTCCGAAAGTTTTAGAAATTTATACGCTGAAATCGCAGTTTTGTGTTGCATTTTGCACATGTTAGGAATAAAGGGACCTACCGAGAACGTTACTTTTATCATGTTAACGAAAAGAAAAGTGACGGAAATTTTTCGAAATTGAAATACTGAAAACTCAATTTTGGGTGGTGCTATATTAGGGTTAATTGGGGATTTTTATGGGGCATTACTTTGAAATTGAAACGTAATTTTAAACTCTTTGGTGGCGTTAGGGAGGAGGGGGCACATTTCTAGAATTTTTTTGAAATTTAAGTGCTAAATTCGCAGCTTAATGCTGTATTTTATAGAGCTCTTTGTGAAAGCTGATATTCGGGATTATCACTGAAAATGTGCGTTATTTTAGTATATTTTTGGTGATGGGAAGGGGTGGAGGAGGGTAGGGGACTTGTACCGGAAATTGCAGAAAACGGAATGGTAAGCTGTTTTTGATGACGTTACGAAAACTGGGGGGGGGCCAAATTTTTCGAAATTTAAGTTTTACAAACGCATTTCTAGGTTATCGTTAGTGTGTCATCATGGGTAAGAGCATAAGGGGAGGGGGGGTTCGGTTGCTCTAGCACTGAAAAGTTGTTTAAATTGACATTCTAAAATCGGTGTTTTAAAGGACAATTCATAAATGATGGCACACTTTTTTCAATATATGTGACCCCTCCCCCCTTTTTCACTAAGTGTCACACTTCAACATACCCTTACCCCCTTTGTCACATCTCACGCTATATTACATTAGCATAAAATAAGTTTAATTTGCTGATTTTAAATGTTTTTATAGAAATCAAAATGTGTGATGTCAAACTTCTTGTTACTCCTTCCCCTCCCCTCGTCACGAACTGTCACAATTTCTTGAACCCTCCTCCCTCGAAGCGTGACATTATTTATGAATAACTCCTAATCTGCATTGCGAAATGTTAGGGCAACGGTAGGGGTTTGGAAGGATTCGTCGGTTCTTTTACTGCATAGGGAACAAGTAGAGAATTCTTAGATGCCAACAGGATGTGTGTCATATACTGTGTTACAATAACAAGTTCCCCTCCTCAAACCTCAGTTCCAAAGCAACTGCAACTCTTGAATACGTTACCACTGGGCCCCCGAGTCGGACCTGAGCTTTATTTGCTTTCCTTAACAGAACTGCCATTTTGAATTTTTCCAGTAGGAGGCAAAGGGGTATTCTCCATTTTATTGCATCAAAAAAAAAAAAAAATGCATTGACAAAAATACACTATATTTCTCAAAGCCAGGGAAAGGCAGTTGCCCATTCCTGACCCCTCCTAAATGACAGTCCTGCTAACCAAAAATTTGTACCAAAGGGGGGTTGCTAAATTTTTAGCTTTTTATTCATATAATCTCTAATTCCAGAACTCTAATTCCATTTTTTGATCCCTTCCTGTATTCACCCTTGAACCATTGTTCAGCAGAGCAGAGCCAAAACATGGAAACTTGTTGCGCTTATCCGCTCTGATCATTTAAAATTAGAATTTCATTAAACATGGCATCTTTTTTCATTAAAACTAGCTTTAAGTGAACAACAACGTAAAACGAAAGGTAATTTTCAAAAAGAGTTTTTTCAAAAAAATTGTCTATAAATAACTAAATTTACTATCATTTAATTATTTAATTATAAAATAAAGATGATTTCTATTAAAGCTATTCGCTGCACGGAGCAGCGTTGGAACAAATATTTAACAGTCAAAGCGGAGCAACTCAAAAATTTTGTGGAAATTTTTCGCTTCTGATTCACTAAATGACGTCCCTGTTAGAGATTCATTCCATCCTGAAATCGTTCGAGAACTTGAAATGATCAATCGAGAACTCGAGAACTTGAAACTATCAATTGAGAACTCGAGAACTCAAAATCATCAATTGAGAACTCGAGAACTCAAAATCATCAATTGAGAACTCGAAATCATCAATCGAGAACTGGAAAACTCGAAATCATCAATTGAGAACTCGAGACCATCAATCGAGAACTCGAAATCATCAATCGAGAACTGGAGATAATCACTCGATTATCAAAACTACCCGAGTACTAATCACTCAATTATTGAAATCTCTCGATTATGCCCATCACTACTTAAAACCAATGGTTCCCAGGCAGGCTAACCCTCCAAAACCCTGATTGCTCCTTTATTGGTATAAGAGTACATTAATAATTATAATTTTTTCAGTGATTTATTTCCACAAGTGTATTTAAGTGTTGAAAAATAGGGTTAATATAATGTCAAAAATATCTGTCCATTAGTGGATCCAAACACTTCAGTTGGGGAGGAGGGGGGGGGGCGATTTCTGTCCGTCCTTATTTGACATACATGTTAAAATAACGGTGGCCCCCCCCTCCTCTCAGTTTGAGGGAGCACTTCCTGAAAATTACGGACCCTCCCTTCAAATCTGCCTAGCCTCCTTCAAAACCCCCTGAAAACACACCCCCTTGCAAACAAAATTATCAATGGAGCAGTCCAGTTACCATATCCTGGTAAAAACCAGTCATTTCCAACATGAACCGAACCTTGTTTCTTGGGTAAAACCTTGCAACCCTTGATTTCAAGCATATTCTGTCGCAGCAGAATAACTTCACATTATTCCCCTTCCTATACACATTGCTTTAATTTATGTGTCTTTTTTCAAATTCATACTATATTGATAAAATGATATGCATACTTTTTTTTTTTTCAATTCCTACTATTAGTTCACTCTCCCTATATCTTGTTCAAATTTTCAATCGTTAATAAAATACTTCTTATTCATCCACTCAAGTTCAAATACATTTTTTTAAACGTGTAGATGACACTTCATGTTAATAGTTTTTTCAAATATTAACTCATTAAATAAATTTAACCAATATTAATTTCAGTTTGGCAATAATGATGTTCACAGAATCGAGACAATATCAGTCCTAAGTAGGAATCGACTTCAAAAAAAAATTTATAGATTTTTTTTATCAAGTTGTTTACTTTATATCCGGGACTTATTTAAATTAATACCAAGTGATTTTCTTTAACTTTTAATACAGACAAAAATAATTTAACAGTTAAAACCATCTCAAAACTCGCTTAACAGAAATTTGATTTCTTTAGAGGTTAATTCCATTAAAACTTTTAGAAACAAAACATAACAATACCTTTCCAGAAGCAGTACCACCAGCAACACCAATTAAGAAAGGGCTTTTCGAATCGAAACCATTAAGCCCATTATACATCTTATTGCCATTAACTTGCAAAGACATTTTTAAAAATTTTCAAGTGAAAAAGAAATGAAATCTCTGAATTTTGTCAAAGGATGATTACATCATGCAAAAGATGTATCAAAACAGAAAGACGAAGCGGTCAATGCAGGAACAATCCTGGGTTCTAGGTTACCTTATTGGCATCTTCATCGCTTTCATGGCGCTTTCCTTTACGACAGCCAGCAAAAAAATTGTTTGGCGGGAAAATCAATACCCCCTGAGGAGAGTTTCCGGATTGAAGCTATTGCTGACTCATTCACTCATTTTCGTTCAAACTTCAAAGCTTTCATATCTTTGAAACGCGCTTATCAGCAGATCACTTTTGGATCTCGGCAAGGAATCTTTCCCATAAAATAAAAGAACTCCACCCGAAATTACAAATGGAATTCAACACATTTATTTATTTATATGCAAAGAAAATAAAAAGTAAACCTTTGTGCTACAAAGAAAGAATTAAAAATAGCGTAACATTAGTTAAATTTTGCCATTATTGCAAAACTTGTGCCTAATGTTACGTTGATTTTTAATTTTTATTATGCGAAGAAAAGTTATCAACCGCACTTTTAAACACAGTTTGCTGGTGCTATTTTTGATACATAACTAAGATATACTGAATTATTATATTTAATTTACTTAGTATTTTTTAAATGACAGTAGTTCAGTTCCTATTGCAAGGAAAATAATCCTTTATCTTATAGTTTATAATTTTGAATAATATGCTTTAAATTTATTGAATGTTTCACTTTTAGGCATAACAAATGATCACTAAGATTATTTAGGTTTTAAAAGTTTATATTTAATGTTTAAATCATTTAATCATTTAATAAAGAAAGGAAAAATATGTAAGAGCAAATAGCTCTATGAATTTTGAGTTTTCAATGTTAAAATAAATTTCTTTACAATTTTTGATGGACCTTTTTTTTTTTTTTTTTTTTTTGTGACAGCAAATTTTAAATGAAATCTCTAGATGTTGGTTTTGTACGCATAAACATGATGTATTGTAACATCAACCTAACTTTTTTTCCATTTTCTAATTTGAGAACATTCAATTTTTTTTGTTAATAAGCTTGTATTCATGCCAACTTCAAGAAAAAAGTACTTTCAGGATTTTAACATTAAATCATTTCTTTTCATATTCGGAAGTAAGTAATGTAGCATATTAATTAATGAGCAATGTATAAAAATTAAACAAAAACAACTCTTGCTTGTGCATATTTTTAGCCAATACGATCATTATTATTTTTTTTTAATGAAATTATAATTAGGATTACTTTCTAGATGCAAATGAAGCCTCCATAGGTAATTATGTGTTCATGTAATAAGGATTCTTTATTCTCATTTTGGTTGAAAGGTATAAACCTGTAAAATTGTAAACACAAGGAAGTCTTTTAATTCTGTAATATTTTTTTTTTTTTTTTTGGTTTTTATATAAACTATGTTAATGAAATTTATAATTTTTTCTTAAAATAGTAAAAGTATGGAGCTTTGGGAGAGCTATGATAAGAAGTTATGGAATTCAGGACCTGATTTACATTTTGAATCACTATAGGCACAACTCATGTTTGGGGGCCCCTCACGCAACAAATTTTTTTAAAACATAACATTCAGTATGTGTTTGTAAAACTTGCCAGTCACACCAAAATTTGGGGGCCCCCAAAGCGTAAAAACTAATTTGTTTTTCAAATGTCAAAGAGTCAGACTAACATTTGGGAGCCCCAAAAGTGCAAAATGATTTTGTTTTTCAAATTTCAAATTGTCACACCAAAATTTGGGGGCCCCCAAAGTGAAAATTCCTTGTGGTTTTAAAATAATTTAATAATACAAATTTTCTGTGAAGCAACATAACACTAACAGTTTGTTTTTGAAAGATGCTATTTTTAAATATTTTTCTAAAAAAATTTTAAATTGCAAAAAAAAAAAAAAATAATAATAACCAAAATTAGGGGCCCTAGCCTCCCGGGCCTAACGGTAAATAAGGCCCTGATAGAATTGAAAGATTAAGAAATTCTTTTTAGTGTATCTGTAGTAAAAATTTTCATTTAATAAATTTGCCATTTTCAAAGAGATGATTTCTTATAAAAAGACCAAACCGATGTAGATATTGCACCGTTGTACCTCTGAAGAAAATCTGCAATTAATACGTTTTCGCAATTTTAAATAAAAAAACCCGTTTTGTTTCAAATTATAAGAATACTAACAAAAGTTGTATTGTTTTTTGTTTGCAAGAAAAGTAATAATATTGGAAATATTAACAATGAATAAATAAATAGATAAAATAAAAAATTATACGGTAATTAAAAAAAAAAAACCTAAAAATGAAAAAACTTTTTATATTCAAGGATTATTTTTCGAATTTCGGATATGTATATATTTTTTACTCAGGCGCTTGAAATATGTATATTTTTTACTCTCATAGGAGGTTACCCAAAAATTTTCCTTTTTCGGTAATTCATGTCTGACCCTCTGACCTTTTGGCAAGTTTGGAAACGATTTGTTGGGAGGAAATTCCTCGCTTCGCCGGGAAAGTTAAAAAAAATTTTAACACATGAAAATTTCAAAAATAAAACTTATTTCTTTTAATGCCTCGTGCTTTTAATTGGGTCTGTTTGCTAGTTCTAAGGGAATTATTTAAGTTTCAGCACCAGTTGCCCCGAAGCATGTCACCCTTTCGTGGAATGGAACACAAGTGCGCTTTCCCGCTTCATGTAGCAGATGGGGAGGGGGGGGGGGGTAACTGTTGTGGTCGACTCGATGCCCATCGGGGATCAACAGAGGCAGGAGGAAGTCGCTCCGCTCGTTCATTTTGTTAGTTTGTGGCTTAGACCATTTAGTATCTAGACGAGCCCTTCTATTCACTCGCCATTGTTAGTTCCTAAGCAGGAATAGTGGGGACCAGTTTGACTGACAGGGGTCGGAGATCAAAGCTTTTCGCCGTCCTATACCACGTGGGTGAGTCTTCTCAATTTCTGAACTTGCTTCTGATCTGTAAAAGAGCTGAGATTGCTTTCAGGCAAACGATCAAGACAGGTTAGTGCACAAAAGCACTAACCTGATTTATTAAACATAATAGCAATATTAACAATGAAAAGCGTAAATTTTAATTTTATTTTTAAATTTTTGGAGTATCATATTCTTGATTATGAAGAACAAGAAAGTCATATATATAAATTAACTAAAGCAATTGTTGAGAAATACTTTAAAATATGACTACACCATTTCTAAAATAATATCAAAGAATACCAAAAATGCGCAACAAATACACAAAATTAATTTTATTTAAAAATCAAGAGCAATTTTCAATAGAAATTAAACTATTTTTTCCAGTAGTTAAATTCCATTCTGCTTTATTAATAATGCCCGCCCCCTAAATAATAAATGCAACGTTGAAATTAACATTTCAATAATATTAAATCTTAAAAGACATGAACGATGCTTGAAATATACTCGCAGAAAGGCCGAACGTTCGTTGCATCACCAAGTATACATATGTCTGTGTTCGCTCCAGTTTATTTTTTATTCTCTACTTTTAATAATGTAAGTAAAATTGTTAAATTTTCAGAATTATGTTTAAAATGCATTTCATGCTTCCCCTTACCAATATATTACATATATATTGTATTTCTGACTGTATTGCTCAACACTTAGATAATAAATTAATTGATTCCGTTTGTTTGCAATCTTAGAACAAACTTCATCTTCTGTAATTCATTAAAAAAACAATCGCATTTTAATTAACGGTACAATGGGACCGTCCATAAGTGATGTCACGCTTTTTTCCCAGTTATTTGACTCCATCCCCCCCTTGTCACACTTCAACATACCACCTCCCCACCCCTTGTCACAATTTCACGAACCCCCCTCCCCCTCGAAGCGTGACATCATTTATGAATGATCCCAATCCGATGTTTTCAGTCCTACAGGCTAATGTCACATGACTATTAATTTTAGATTTACGAACTGTACCGGAGCAACATTAAAGTTTTAACTGACAATTTTCTAAAGAAAATAATTTTTTGAACTTAAAAAATTTAAAAAACTATTTTCAAAACTAAAATTTTTTCTTCATGCTGTTGCTTTCTTTAAATTTATTTCAGATTTTGAAAAGAAAAGCAGCTTAAACGCTTTTGTTTTTCCTTCCTTATTTTTCAATGAACTGAAAAAGAAAAGAATAGGTATATTTGATGTTTGGCTTATTAACGTAATATTACAAATGTTTTTACTTTTCGCATTGATATCTCAAGGGCAAGACATAATGAGGTTGAAGTCAGTTAAAAACCTTGTAAAAGCAATACGAATTGTATTCATTGCAAAGAGCTTTACTGTATGACATTAAGTTTCACAAAAGGGGGCAAGAAACTAACTCCTACTCTCAATGAGCTCAATATATAAGATCATTTTCAAATCACTATTACTAATTAATTATTGATAATACCAATAAAAAAAACACTTGTCCATTAATCTATGAACTGTTTCCTTGCGTGTGATAGAAAATAATTGTGCTAAAATGTGTCTGTCATACAATAAGAAATTAAAATAAATCACTCTTCAAATCTCTACGAGAATTAACATGGCACGACGAAGCCCTCTCTCACCGAAGGACTCCGTCACCTGTTTTCCGGGGAAAGACTCCTGCTTACCGACCACGCCCCCAGACCTTGTCTATCTAGTTTATGGTCTAAGGTTTGTGGAGGGCGGGGGGAGAGAAAGGATGATTTGGGTTTTTGGGTTAGACTCCAAGGAAAACATACTATTGATCTCTAATCGACTGACTTGCACCTTAAAAAATATTGAGGGAGCAGTAGCGAAAGAACAATTTTATCTGAAAGAGTGCAGAGAAGCATATTTTTATAGAGAATAGAGATTCTTCTACAGAGAGAGAAGGGATTTTAAAAGCAAAACTTGTAATTCATTTCCAAACTAACACAAAATCTGTTCCGTGAGTGTGTTCGCTCCAGTGGCATTTTGAGCCTACTTTAAACATGGAAAGTTTAACAGAACTGCACTTCCCTCCCCCCCCCCCCCCAAAAAAAAAAAAAATGCTGCGGAATTCCTGAAGCAGTTTTTTATAAGAAGAAGGGAGTAGTCACTTATTACGGCCGGCGGATGGAACTGAAGATAGCTTCCAATTTCTTAATAAATTTCTTGATCCCCTCTCCAAGATTCTGTGTTATTTTCATGACCCTCTATGAAATTCAGAGTATTTTCATGTCGCTCCTCCCGCCCTTCTATCATTGTAAAGCATCGAGACTGCGAAATTTTGAACGTCAGAGTATAATTGCTTATAACTGTTTTTCATTATATCAGTATGCTTGTAAACATAGCATTGAGAGGCCCAATCAACATCTATTTTATAACCGGGGGTGATCATTACAGCATGACACAAAATTGTTTGATATATTTTTTTTCTTTTTTTTTTTTTTATCGTGGTAAATTTGTGTGTGTGTGTGTTTTTTTTTTTTTTTTAAGTCAGCGAAAAAAAGAGAGGATATATTACAATTTTGTCTAAGATAACTGTATAGGAAATGTAATGAAAACTTCTACGAGTTTTACAAATACACTTGCAAAAGCCATTCGTTTCAGCTCTATAATAATTGAAAATACCTCTTCAGTTATTTTATGCTTTCTTTGAAAATTATCATATTTTTAATACAAGAGCAAAATTTTACTTAGATTGTGTCTTTGTTGGTTTTCTTTTTTCTCATTAAATACTGACAGTCCCGCTTAATCGGGTAACGGATAAAGGAATACCCCGCTTATGAGAATAAAACCTTACGGAACCTAATATTTCCCTATAGACGCAATGTTAAAGATCCCCGTTTAATCGAATAATTTCCCCGGATAATCCCAAAATACTGGTCTGCTTTTGAATTTTTTATAAAAAACTTCGCTGAATTTGAAAAATAAATAAGTAAATAAGAACAATTTTTGAATTTTCAAGTTGATCTTTTAGCAACACCTTACTTTTCATCATTTTATTTTGTGCTTAAAAATATATAATAATGTATTTAATTATTTATTTTGCTTTTGTTTATTTTATTTTAAAAAACTTTTAAACACTAACATTTATAACTTCTTTTAATTAGATATACTAATTTATTATTACGTTTCAAGTCAATATTATCAGTTTCTGTAAGGTAAAGAAAATTTCCCCGCATAATCGAATACCCCGCTTAATCGAATAAAATATGCTGGAATCGACGGTATTCCTTTAAGGGGCAGTTCATAAATAATGAAACTCTTTTTTCCCATATATTTGACCCCTCCCCTCCCCCCTTTGTCACAATATGTCACACTTCAGCGGACACACCCCCTCCCCTCTTTGTCACATGTCACGCTATGTTGCATAATGCATGATGTCACACTTCTTGTTACCCCCTCCCCTCCCCTCCCCTTGTCGCAGTTTGTCACAATTTCACGAACCCCCCCCCCCCCTCGAAGCGTGACATCATTTATGAATGATCCCAAAGCGGGGCCTACAGTAGTGTGTAAATTTGAAAAATACATGCAATATGATAATGAAGTAACTTCAGGTACGCTGGGGTCAATAAAAGGCTCTTTAGTGCAATCAAAAAGAGGTGAACCCACAAGGATTAAATACAAAAATCCCCTTTTTTTATTTAAAAAAAAAATCACGAACCCGGTCTAAAATACGTAAATTAACGGCAACCAGTGCAATGCTATACGAATCAAGTTCCAAGAACTTCAAAAAAAACAGGTGACATTTAGGAGGTTTTAATGTTTTTCTTCTTCTTCTTTCTTTCTTAATATTTAAGAATAAATATTCAGAGGATTTAATTAGTAACCATGCAATTTTTTTAAATAGTGTTTTTTGTACTTATGTACCCATAACCTTTTATTATATAGTCACTTCAGGGCAAAATTCTCGCTATAATATCGTAAATCCCCTCCGTTGAAAAAAGTTGGGTGATAGTCTCCCGCCCGCAGATTTGTTAATGGGTGCATGAGGACTTAAAACATTTGTTACATTTCAGAATATTTATATAATTTTAGGGAAAGAAAAGTAGACTCGTTAGGAACTTGGAGGGTTGTGGAAGATAGGCTAAACATCAAATGTGCGAAAGTTCAGAATAGGAAGAGTTGGAATTACTGTAATATTGCGGTTTTCTCCCTTCTAAAATTTTGTGATCTCCTCTCGACATAAAGCTTAGAAGAGTCTCGCCTCCTCATCAAAATTTAAATTTTTGCTCCTTACAAATTCAAAATAATAATACAGTAAAACTCCGTTATATCGCGGAATCGGATATACCGCGGTGTCTATCATGCCCCCCAACGTTTAAACCGCACTTTATCATTGCCATTTAAAGGTGATTCCTTATTTACCATTGTAAATAAAGCCAGCTGGAGCACACAAATATTCTAGCCAAAGAGCACAAATCCCCCCACCAGACACACTAACAGGATAAAGCCCTATTGTGAAAGGCTTGATGTACATCTTTTTCATGCCTTTTCTCTCTTTCAGCCTAGAACATATAGCTGGATTTCAAAATCGTGTGCAATCGTCCTGACTTGTTTATCTTGACTGATTGCGCAACGGAGATGTGTGCTTCTTGCACAGCAATTAGGGAATAAAATGGCAGCAAAGAAGAAAGAAAAATATACTATAGGGGGAAGAAATGTTACAAGTAATTGATAAAGTTAAAAATGATGCAACAAAAAACGAGTATTATTTGGTTCCGGTTTGGTGCGGTTATGTTATAACGCGGGTGCCCAACATGTCTCTCGACACCCGTGTTTTAACGGTATTTTACTGTACTAACATAAATGCAAATATAAATATACTACTGAAAATATTAGGTATGTAACAGACTGTTCTATTCCAAAGTAAAGGCATGTGTAATGTGTATAACAACAGTATGACATAGTCACATAGGTCAAGTACTCTACCTGTTTTTTCTCTGTCACATGGGCAGCAACATTTCACACGTTCTGTATATGAAAAAGCGGAAAGTTTCTTTAGGCATACTTGCGTGAAAATAGGATTGATATTATGGCATGCAAAATTTGTTGACTACCTTTTGACTGGGCTACTTCGATCACAAAAGCTCAATGGGCCTCATCGGCCTGTGAGCCACAGGTTGAGCATGAACGGCAAAGCGACAGATTTTGAAGCAGTGCTGTGAGAATTGAGATTTTTTTGGACACAAATTGGTCCCCCCCCCCCCCCCCAGAGCACTGTAAACTTTTCCTGCCCCCTTGGAATGGTTGACTTACATGTATGCATGTGTGTGCGTGCACTGCGGTCAACGTGAAATTGGTTATTATTAAGAATAACTTTTTATTACGAAGAATTGCCAGCAGTTATTATTAATTAAACTGATTATTTTCTGTTACAATTTTTAAAAGGAATTTAAATGATATTATGGAAAAATTTCCTGCCCCTTAGAGAGTTCCCTCCTGCCCAGGGCACGGGCCCAGGATGCCCGTGCGATAGTCAGGGCCTGCCCCCTCCCCCCCCCCCCCCCCCGCCACTAGTCAGTAGCAGCGGGAATCATTATTTTTCAAGTATTTAAAAGTGAAACACTAAACTCCGACCAAAGAAAATCATCTACCTTGGTAAAATCACATCGGTTTACGAGAATAAATGCAGTTGATATGGTATTAAACAAAATAGACCTAGTTGCTATTTAACAAAACTATAATTTATAACATATTGTATACTACTACTGCTATATTACCATAATGATTTTATTATTTTACTCAATCTTTTGTTTCAACGATTTTGCTTATTTAAAGAAAAATAATGCTACTAAGTTAAATTAAGTGTTAAGTTTATCTGAAATAGATTTAGTAAGTTCTCATACATTTGTCTAGTGGCGAACCTAATCTTTACAAGTCTTTGGGCGAAATACTTTGGCGGGCTCCTTATTATCATCCTCGTGAACTTTTTTTAATTACAAGTCAGTAATTAAAAAATAGTTCATGGGGCCGGCGCAGGTGGTCCAGGCTCATCATTTTGAAATTTTCGAGTGTGGGGGAGCAAATCGGTATATTTTCAGTACATATTACAGGTAAAAAACAGCAAAATACATAAAAACATGCATAATTTCCATTTTTCTTCTCAGGGGAGCAGGGGTCAAAAGTCAGGGTAATAAATTGGTCGCCCAAAATGATGAGCTTTGCGCGGGGCACTGGGCTGTCGCCTGGCCCTGGATCCGCCCCTGCATTTGTCTTTTAAGTCATTTGTCGGAAACTTCAGGGCATTCATCCTCCGGTGGTGAATAGAACGTTAATGTTTCTGAACATGGCAGCATGTCTTGTTCTTGTTTATTACAGCTCTTCGTTTTCAATGTTCAATTTATAAAATTTTGAGATATATTTTTTAATAACAATTTATATTCGTTTAATTATGTTTTGTCCATCGCTTTAAGACAGTCATGAATCATTGTAATACTTTCATATTATTATTATTATTATTATTTCATTTTTTGAACAACATGGCAAGTCCTTTAATGATTCATTTTGTGAAAAACTATTTGCAGCAATGATTTTTTACTGAATGTTCATCTTTTTTCCTTAAGTTTCATCTTTTGTGGCTCAACATTCAACATGAGAATGCTTTACACAAAACATTTCCTATGACAAAATCCTCGCAAGTGCACGTCACTTTTCAGTTGCAGTATATCTTTTGTCTGAAGAGGAATTGAAAACTATAAAATAATTCTCCTGTTTAATGACATTAGAGAAAGTAATTCGTCGACTTTTCTATGTCGGTCTGAGATAAACTTCATTTCTTAGGATCTTAGGTCAATTTAAGGGTGCTTAATTCTGTCACAAGCTTTAGATCTTGTTTGTGTAATCCATAATTTTTGAAAGGCACAAATCCATCATATTGTTGGCTTAACATAAGAAAAGAGCATTTGAAATTCAATGGAAGGACACTAAATATATATTTGTAGCAATACCTTGTTGTTTTCTCTAACAAGCAGCGATTTCCTAAAATCTGTGTGCATATGTCTTCATGAAATGTTCCCCAAGGCTTTTAACATTGCTATTATTAAAGAGCTCCTCCATGCTTGCAAATAAGATTTGAAATCCATCCTCATTAATTGACATCTACAAGCAAGGTAATCGATTTACATACTTTGAGAAGCAAAACTTTATCTTTGTTCAATGCATTAATTTTTAGCCTTATTGCTCGGTCGATCATTTCCATAAAATTTATGCTTTTTATTTCTTTCTTCAAAAAACTGGGGGAGGGGGTCGATTTGGTTATCTCCTTTTTTTTATACTTTGGTACATTATTATGCGTATGTATGTATTACCTATACAAAAAGTTCGCGGATGTTGGCAGTTTACCAGAAATTTTCCAATTTTAAGAAATAAAAACGCATGTTAGGCTATCTTTACTGGCAAAGCCGACCTTAAGACTTGCGGGGCTTGTTTCGATTGGGAATAATTTTGCTGGGGCACCTCGCCCGATTTGACAGTTTTGGTACACCTCTCCTAGTCTTAGCGAAATGTCATCAAGATCAAGGATTTCCTTTGTTGAGTTCATAATTTTTGCAGAAGAATATGAAGAAATCTCTGCATCTAAAAAAGACGCGTAATTTTTTTCTGTTTTTTAAAAATTGAAAATTTATTTTGAGGTACACATGCAGAAAGCTTGTAACCTTGTTAAACTTATACACTGTTCTTTTCTTCTTTATGCTTCAGACCGACCCTGTTTACTGGCATCAAAAGAAATGGATTTTCGGGCTATCGTAAGGAAATTTTTTGAATTGAAGCCCAATTTGGCCTTGCTGAAGACTCCAACGGAAGGTGTCCCACATAGTCGTGTAAAATTAAATTTATTTTTTATTATAGTAGATTATGGAACTACTCGTAAATACAGAGCATTCGTAACAACTCATAAATAACAAGAAAGTCTGTATAGAACTGTACGATTCTACTTTCCCTTATACACTATACAACAATATCAAAATGATAATCTAGCTATCTCTCTCTTTCTTTCTCATTTAGCTTTAGTTTTTAATTACTTCAAACACACCTTCTTCAACGGTTTATACATATTCATTCACTCATTCATTCATTCATTCCCTCACTCACTCATTCATTCAGAAATATACTTACAAATTCATATAAAAAGTTTCGTGGAAGAAGAACAGGCTCGTTTAGTTCTGAATGAGCTTCGTATCTTACGTGCTCTAAGTCATAGCATCTTGCCGATAACGTTTGAGCAAATCCGTCTATTAGATAATATTTATATAAGATTGAAATTTCTCCGTATAGGCGCTAATGTTAATTATTTTTAACCGTTCAAAAATTGTTCAAATTAAAAAAAGAAAAAGTTTCACGCTGAGCGCTCTTTCTCCACGTCTTTGAAACCCTACTTTTATTTTTTATTTTTCAATCTTTACTTAATTAATGCACTTATTTTTCACTTTTTCTTATTTTTAACGATATTTTTCTGATTTTTTTTTTTTTTTTGATATTGATGATTTTTTCATTCTTTTTTTTTTTACGTTTACGGGAAAGTAGGCTAAAAAGGAAAAAAAAAGAGAAATATAAAAAAAGAATATTCTGAAAAAGATTAAAGAAATTAATTTTTGGTTATTATTTTACAGGATGAAAAATAGAAAATATGCGAAAATGCGTTCTATAAAGTCGAGATTCATCTCTTTTAATTCAGTACTGGAAAAGTAGGATATTTTTAGATAATGCTAACAAGTAACAGATGATCTGCAGATGTTGAATGCAATAAACAGATAGTTCTGGGGGAAAGCACGTTCCCTTTATTTTGAGGTTGGGAGTGCATTCAGCAACTGTCAATCTGCCTTGAAGCTACCGCCTTGCTGTCCAGCCAGCCAATCAAGCCTCCAACTCTTTTCTCCTTTTCGCCAGCCCCCCCCCCCCTTTCCCTCAAACGAGCCCTTGGGCTCCTGGCTAGCTCCCGCCAAAACCAAAGAATGTTCCACACTTCTCTTTCTCAGGTTTCTCACACCTTCTCCATAAACTGATCTTTTGAGCAGGAAAAATGCGATCGAAGCTTTTATTTTACCGGAGAATAGGGGATAAGAAGGCAGATTGGGATAATAATGTTTACAAAGCTCTTTTTTTGGTGAATTAAAGTTTTATTTTATATTAGATGTTAGACTACTGATGATCTGATCTCACAACTATTTAATTTGCACTATAATAACTTTCAATGTTAAAAATAAATGAAAAAAAGTTGCTTTAAAATATTTCAATGTACTCCATTCAAGGCACATTGGGAAAACATTGCTTTGACTATGGGGCTTGGGGCACAATGTGTCAAGTACTTATTCTTTCCTTTTTTTAATTACATGCAAATAAATCTTCGAGAATGTTCACACATACATGTAGAAACAATTATTTGCACGCTAAAAAAGTCAAAATTACTTGCTAGAAAGTAATTTCGACTTATTGATATAAAAATCAATTTATTTACATGTTTATAGCAGTGATGCATTAAAACACTGAAAAATAGATAAAAGAAAAAAAATTGTCTGAGACTCCTATTGTCAGCAAAAAAAAAAAAAAAGAGATAAAATAAGACATCAAAAAGGTGTTACTACAGAAAATATCTATCTAAATATCATTTCTCTTGTGGGCTTATCCATTCATTTTTGAAAGAATTGGCTAGACCTAATATTCCAGAACACATGCAACTATTGTTTATGGTGAAAAGAAAAGATCAATTGTTTAAAGGAATATGGAATAGTACTCAAATAAAAATGTTTTTATTTTATTTTCACTAAGGAAATTATTAACAATTAATCAGTCAGCTAAGAAATATCATTTACCATAACAGAAAATGAACTTTCTTAGCTCATTAGAGAGAGAGAGAGAGAGAGAGAGAAACAGGCTTCCATCCAAACCACTTGAAAATTAAATATACAAATAAACACAATGCATATCAGATCGTGTGAAGTTATAACTTTTATTTAACACTTATCCCTTCATGTAAGTTTTCCTCATAAATGTTTTATTACGTTATTAATAAAGAATACACTTGAATTTCCTTTTAAAGCATTATTACCAGCAAAACTCGGACTTTACAGCAGGTAAGTGTATTAACCTGACATGCAATGTCAAAGTTCAACTAGTATGCTTTAAGTTTTCATGCAGTTGTCCAACCATTTCCCTTCATTATTCAATCCCAAATAGTTAAATCTCGGGAAATGGAGATGGAATTTGTCCTGAAAGTAAATAAACAAATTAATAAAGTCATTATTCTTCATTTACCTACAATACCAATTGTAATTTTAGTGATCTAGAGAAATTTTAACTAAATTTGACCACTGTGACCTCATGCAGAGTCCTCAACAGTTATAATGTCAAGAAAGGTGTCTTACTTTTATCTATGAACTCTACAGTTGAATGCTTTTAACATTATTTGATTACACCATTGCAAATAAACCAGGAGCTTGAATGATATTACAGCAGTGTTTCATAGTAGCTTTATATTTTTTTAACCACAAAATTAAGTGAATAAACATTTACTATGTTGATTTATAATTCATTCTTATAAGTCGAAAGGAAGGATAGCTTTGGTGGCAGAGGAACAAAGGGAAAAATTATAAATTTAAAAAAACCATGTTGCTATTGATGTTAAATTAATTATGTAAAAACTTCAAAACTCAAAAATACAAACTCAATTTTTTTTTAACAGTATACATACAGAATGTGTAATTTCAAACATTTATAACACTATACTATACTTACATATTGTTTTAAATTATGGTATATTTCATTGATTATGTCAACCAATCAAAAGTAATTAGTTTAACAAGTAAAAGCTTTGCTCACATACAAATGAATTTAGAATTAAACTCAAAATTCTTTTGTTGGAAGATTCCTTACCAGGCTTCTTCTTACTCAAAGCTGCCTAATTAGGAGGAATAATTTTTTTCCAAAATGTAGACAATTCATTAGGTACAAAATTCAGAAAGGATTGTTCCTGCAATAGCTCTGATAATATTTAGGAGGAATAACCCATGCTTCATGCACCGCATCAAGCATTAGAATGGAATAACGTTTTTCAAAAATGTAGACAATTAATTAGGTACAAAATTCAGAAAGGATTGTTCCTGCAATAGCTTTGACAATATTTAGGAGGAATAATCTGTGCTTCAAGCTCCACATCAAGCATTAGAATGGAATGTTTTTCCAAACTGTAGACAATTCATTAGATGTAAAATTCAGTAAGGATTGTTCCTGCAATAGCTCTGACAATATTTAGGAGGAATAACCTGTGCTTCATGCACCACATCAAGCATTAGAATGGAATAATGTTTTTTAAAAATGTAGACAATTAGGTACAAAATTCAGAAAGGATTGTTCCTGCAATAGCTTTGACAATATCTAAGAGGAATAATCTGTGCTTCAAGCTCCACATCAAGCATTAGAATGCAATGTTTTTCCAAACTGTAGACAATTCATTGGATGCAAAATTCAGTAAGGATTGTTCCTGCAATAGCTCTGATAATATTTAGGAGGAATAACCCATGCTTCATGCACCACATCAAGCATTAGAATGTTTTTCTAAAATGTAGAAAATTCATTAGGTACAAAATTCAGTAAGGATTGTTCTTGCAATAGCTTTGACAATATGTAAGAGGAATAATCTGCTTCAAGCACCACATCAAGGATTAGAATGGAATGTTTTTCCAAACTGTAGACAATTCATTAAGTGCAAAGTTAAGTATAAGGATTGTTCCTGCAATAACTACTGGATGAAACTCATTAAAACAACAAAAAGTAATGAATTATGTCGGACATATTCATATATATCATATTTCATAATATAGGTCTAAGCCGACTATAAATCTGTTTATGAAAGCAAATAAACAGCTAAATAGAGTTTTTATTATTCAAGGAGAAGAAAATTAACAAATGCGTTATTTGTGATACATACAAGCTCCATTGATCAGACAAACACATCTTATGCAAGCCAAAAGCAAAAATCTATATTTCGGCCACCACTTTCTTTGAAGATTCCAATTTTGTCAAGCAATTAGAATAAAATTTGTTCCGCCAAGAAAGTATAGATATCATAGATGCAATTTAAATTAATAAAATGAGCAAGCATTTATCACAGCAAAATAATATTGTTAATTATCTTACAAAATGACACTACTGAACTATATTGACAAAGCCAAACAATAAAAATGATGAAATTTAGTCTGACACTTATTTAAGACGAAAAAAATGAGGAAAACTTTGCATACGATAAATGCTTCTTATGTATGTAGATGAGACACATTCATGTACGGTGAAAGAAGTCATTATTTAAAGTTAAGAGATGTCTAACAGAAATCTACATTTGGAAGAAAATTAGTTTAAAAATGGCTTGGAAGTGAAGGTAACACATATAATGTACAAAACAAATATTGGATTGAACGTAGTTTTGGAGCGAAAAATAAATCTATAAGTCATAAGCTCTATAATTGTACTACGAAAATTTCATTATCTTAATTAAAGAGGATAATAACTGATCGATTAAGTAAAGCAATGAACTCAGCATACCGTTAATTTTTCGAAAATGAGAATAGCAATCCAGACTTTGATGATTTTTGTCTAAGCAAGCAGCGATCCACATGCTTTTTCCTCTTTCAATTGAGCAAAAAGAACTATATAGTTTAAATTATGTACAGAAATAAATAAGTAAATGTTTTACTTACGATTAATCTTTACAAAAATGAAAAAACTCTTTGTTTTAGAAAACATTTCCTAGTTTAGTAATCCTTCTGAATCGACGCTAGAAACGGCATGCTAATAATAAGCGAAGGACAGGAAGAATCCTTGGTTTAATCGCCAAGTCTCCGACTGGTGTCATTTCTCGCCAAAATATAGGGTTGCCTTTCATTTATCTGTCAGGATTGTTCCTGCATTGACAGCTTTTCAACAGAAAGCATGTAGCAGGGAAACTTTAAAACGGTGACAGTGAAGCGAGATATTCATTGTTCCCATCGAGATACAACAAGTAGGAGTGTGCATTGCTAAACTGAAAGCTCATTGCGTACTACTTCGGTGGTGACCTGGTTCGCCGTGTTGTATGATTTAAAACTCAACTTATTTTTTTATTGACGTAACAAATTTTTTCCCACCAAAATAATATTTTTAAAAAATATTTTGGAGGAATACAAAAGCTTTACAAAGGCTGTGATGAAAGCGTATACAGGAACGACCGAGAGAAAGATTGCCAGAGTCACAACCCAGTCAACAAATCATGGTTTTCTGGACAGAATTAATTTAAATGGTGGAATGAATGAGAGTCAATCAATGAATCAATGCTCGTTCAGCAGCACGATAGCGTTTCTCACGTGATTGGATTTTAGTTCTTGAAAGGAGGGGAAACGCCCATTGAGAAGGTATAAAAGGTAGAGGGAAGGTAGTCCTATACTCTTGAAGCGGGAATCTAAAGTCACGTGATGACTTTTGACCAGTGAAGTATTGGAAGAAAACTGGTTTCCTTGAAAAAGTTTGAAAGCATTGGCGCAAGTAGAGTCACGTGATTTAAGATCTTGGCTTCAGCTTTTCTTAACATAAGCATTGAACTTGCTCCCTCCAGTACTAATTCATGCTCTAAGGAAATGCCACCCCCCACCCACCAAGGGCGGATCTAGAAAATCTTCAAGGGGGGGGGGGGCGATTTTGGAAAGCTCGGAGTTCAATGTAAGGATGGATGGAGGAGATTCTTCATTCCTTTTCAACTGTCCCTCCCCCCCCCCTTTTTTTCAAACAGCAGGAACAACAAAAAGAAAATGCTAGTGTAGTGATATTTAAAATTTTACTAGCACATTTTTTCAATGCATATACGTTTATTCAAAGCCCTTATAAAAGGAACACAAGCTGACGTTTTTTTGCTTTCGCAAATCTGTCTATAATTTTTTCAACGTCCAATGTAATATCTTTATGGATATGCAATAACGCTAATTCAGTGAGTCTATCATCACTCATTCTGCTTCTTAGCCAAGTTTTAACCCAGTTAGGATTTCCTTCAAGCTTTCTCAAGAAAAATGTAGGCTTGTAAATACATTTTCTAAATTTGAGTTGATATGTCTAAATTACAAAATAATAGCAATTATTAGTAATATATTTTTAAAATTTTTAAAATGTAATACTAAATATGTACTAAAAAAACCATCAACGTGTATGTGCAATTTATATAAACATCTGTAATTATGAATGTTCAATGAAATGTTTCAGACTCCAGGTTTTAGCGTAAATGCTGCAGGAATTTACACCAAGTGCTAAGGGTTGGCTAGCTATCATCAATTTGATAGGTAGAAGAAAAGAGCAGGGAATCTCTTTCCCATTACTCCGAGGATTAGCAGCTCAGCAATACTAAAGGACAAAGGGACAGGGGGAAAGTATAGAACTTGAAGGGCTATTAGGCTGGGATTCCAAGAACATAAAAAAATGGCTGGTACCGGTGCACAAAGAGTAAAAACTCACTTAGGAGTGTCGTTGTAGTATCCACTTGAATCAGCCCAAGGGGGGGGGGCGATCGCCCCCCCCCCTTAGATCCGTCGTTGCCACCCACGTGACAAGGACATGGTCCCTCCCTCCTGTCCTAGGAGGGTTACCATTCCGCAATTCACTATCATTATGTACCAAAGGCTGCAAGGAGCATCCAACGATATACAGGGTGAACCAAAAGTTTTTCCCAGATTAAATATACAGTATACTCCAATTACTATAACTAGATATATGTTTGGATACAATGTAAGTATCTAAATACACTTTAGTATTTAGACCGTATCTTATTAGTAAACTTCAGCGTGTGCCCCCTCGTTGATAAGTCGTATGTCGTAAAATGTCTAAACTGTATTTCAATTTTCGTCTTTATAACGTACACTATATAGACAGTAGCCTTATTGTAATTCAATTTTGGCAGTTGTAGAACAAGTGCGAAAATACGACTTCTGCTTAAAATGCGTATTTTACACAATATCTCTTTTAAAGCTCTTAGAGTAGGGACGTTTCTCGGGGGAGCAGAGAGAACATATTTTCTTCACTCTTAACACGAGGAATAAGTTTTTGAGTATATAGGCGATTATCACTACGAACAACGTCTGGGCGCAGGCCTTGTTTCCATTTCGCCTCAGGCGATACTAAAAAAAATTCGAGTATGTAATAAAGCACTATTATTTAGGGCTCAAGGGGGTTAACCACTAACCCCCCCCCCCTTGCGTACGCCACTGAAAAGGTTGAAACGTGTGGACGTCTGGATATCCAGATGTTTCGCGGACATGCTAGCACAGATATGCTGTGGATATCTTTTTCATGTTCATAAGATATTATATGCCATGTAACATGTAACTGTTCAATAGATTTGTATTTTAAATATTTTCGATGTATCTGAGAATCACAGATGAGATGTTATTTGGATATAATATTTTTTTATATTTTAAAGAAGTAAACAGGTTTAAGAATTATAACATCTTGGATAATTAAAATAAGTATTTTGGAAATATCTCAATGAAGCTATATGGATGCTTTTACATCCATAATTACGAGTAAAAAAACTGCAATAAAGCAGAAAAAAATATTGATTCTATTTATAAAGTATTTATTTGCAAAAATTGCTATTTTTAAACTAGCAAATTTATTTACCGCTTTCTAATAGAAAAACAAACTAGGCCTAAAGGGGCAAAGGGGGGCGCAAAATCTTCAGTTGTCCCCGGGCGCTGAAAACCCTAGCTACGCCTCTGCGGGGGACATGTTTGACACCCGCGTTATAACTTAACTGCGGTATAGTGAAACTATACAGCGGAACCATATTCACGAAATAATATTCGCTTTTGTTCCATCATCTTTATTTTTATCAAATCAACTGCGCAATCAGTCTATCGAGCGATAGGTTATAAACCGTGTTACGAGAAAAAAGGTGCTTAAAAATCTCTTTATGTTATCAACATGGGATTGTGAAGGGGGAGAGGTCTTAAGGAAAAAGTTAGATTTGGAAGGGAAGGAACGCCCTTTTCACTGGGGGATACGTTTACTTTTCAGGAATGCTAAAGAATCTGGTATGCAAAGGTTGATCGCAATGAAAGAAATTACGCAACCATTACAAGACTTCTGAAAATTGAATAGTTAAGCATTGAACTGAAATATAATTTTTCAGTTCGAGCAACTTAGGGGGCCCCATTTTTTTTCTGTGCCCTGGATATATCTTTTTTACGTTGTGTACTTTCAACTGGGTTCATTCGGAGCTTTCTTATTGGTGCCTTTCCGTTTACTTCTACTTCCACGCTGCCTTTATTCTCATTGGGTTGCAGGTAAATCTTAGGCTATATAAGCCGTGTTTTTGTTGCTCTGTCTACTTCATTTCAGTGCATTTGCATTTAGATGCTCCACTATTGATTTGAAAAAGGGATTCCAAACGATCCCGAAACATGTCTGCATTTTATTGCTCATTTGTGCTTTCTTAAAGTGATTTTTTTTTAAAAATCATCTACTGTTCCAACTTGAGCAGTGGTTCCCAACCTTTTTCTCCTTGCGAACCCCTTCCCTGTGGAAGGGGGTTCCTTAGTAACGGGTAACAAAACTATAAAATTTAGTAGCACATTTATTATCCATATTGCACAGTTGTTCATTAAAATATAATTGGAAAACGTCAAAGTTTAACTAAAAACTACAACTACTGTATTACGTTTTTGTTTTCTTTAAATTCAATAGGGTAGTAAACGTGTATTCTTAAAGAAACTATTAAAAAATTCTTTTCCCAATAAAATGCGACAAAGTTGTGCAATAGCATGACTTAACCCTTTATAGGGCCATTTTCTTTTTGTAGTATCGGTATATTAAAATATTTTTCGGGTTTTGGTTCGCTTCAAAGAACAAAGTCACATAAGACATTAAACAAGATTAACATGATTTTTTGTACCCCCCGCGGGGGCGGGTGGTTGTTATGGGAATATTGATGCATGTGGTGGTAGATATGCTTCCCAGCGTCTTTGCAAGATTCTACCAATCAGAAAGAGTAAAATATCTTCTATAAACATCTATAACTTGATGAATTAGGTAGGAAGCATACTTCCCACCGCCTTATAAAGAGTTAATATACTTAAAATTTTGAATTAGTCAATAAATACGAGTATCTTTCGATTCTACTTTTGGGCTGAAATCTACAAAATTCGCAAAGTTAGGAAATTCACAACAATATTGAAATTTATATCAATTTCTCATTGTCATAAAGCAGAAAATTTGGAATAAAGTAGGATATGTGTAAGCAAAAAATTTAAAGTTAATGAATGAAAATCTTCCGGTTCCACTTAAGTATGTAAGAAATTAGCCGAAAATAATCCAAAATTTTACATTTACGTAAATTTTCGTATTTTCCACGCTCTTTTCGCGCTAGCAAGGAAAATGTGGGAAATAATAATAGAAACAAAAGTTCAAACTTTAACATCAATCGATGAATATCTTTCGATACCACTTTGTGATCCAAATTTTAGAAATCAGGTACAGTAGACATAAGTGCGTTTCAAATTTTGTTAGTATCAGTGGCGTACGCAGAATCTTTTCAAGGGGGGGGGGGGGTTCATAATGTTCTGAAACTACTAAAAGAAATTCGAGCATGTAATAAAGCACTATTATTTAGGGCTCAAGGGGAGGGGGGTTAACCCCCCCACCCTTGCGTACGCCACTGGTTGGTATACATTCTATGCCAGTCCATAACTTTCACTTATTAGCGGAAAAACCATTTTAATAAAAAAAATGTCATTTTTACATTATGTTCTAAATGCGTAAGTAAATTTATTATTTCGTTTTTTCATTAACGTTAGCAATTAAAAATTCCGCCATTGCTGTATTATTTTCGCGAACCACCGGTTGGGAAACGCTGATCTAGAGAAAGTTTTCAAGATATATTAACTTTTTAGAAGCTAGAAATATGTCCTCAGATGAAAAGCTTGGTGAGAAAGGAAGTTAGATGCATCAGGGTTAACAGTATGTCTAGTATCCTCAGTTTTCCTCGTAAACAGTATTTAAATTTTTTATCCTATTCTCTTCACAAACATCAATCATTTGTTTTTGAATTCGCCCCCCCCCCCCCCATTAAATCTGCTTCTTCACATGTGAGCTGCCTTGTCGTAGAGATGAGTTCGGGCTCACTTTTGCAGGCCCGAGCCCGCAATGATTTTACAAAGTGTTGTTAATACATGTGGTGCTACATCGATTAAATGTAGTCTTTTTGCTGCCATCGCAATTGGTTCTAATGATTTTTCTTTTAATTTTAAATAAAGAATGCATATCTTTTTAAACCTTCATGAAATGCTCCAGTTGAAAATGATTTCTGGTGAGCTAAATAAAATGCATGAAAAACGATGTAGAAAAAATCTTCGGGTTTTCGGGAAGCTTTCGATTTGCCGTGGAATTTAAAACTGGAATATATTCAGTGCAACTCTTGCAGTTAGGAGACCTACTACAGCCGAAGTTGGATAATTCAAAGCTGAAGGAACCACAGCTAAACTTCGAATTACAGAAGTCTAATTTTTGTAGTTTAAGACCCACAAATGCCCGATAATGGTTATTTCGTCAAAAACAACGTCAATAATCCTTTTCTGGAAAATGTGAAGGCATTAATGTATATAAAATAATTAAACATTGTATTTGTCAACAAAATAAAATCGATTTTGTAATAATACTAAAGATAAAACTGTAGCCTATGCATTCGAAAATAGAAATATTAAGTAGAGTTATCTTTACGAAATATTCTTTGGTTAAGTACTAAAATTATATAAAAAAATTACCTGCTACGGTTTAAAAACATTGAGAAATTTCGGATTACTTCGCTGAATTGAGTCTTTTGATTTTAACAAATAAGAAAATTATTTTCTACGTATAATTTGACCATTCGAGCAACCAATATTGTTAGGTTCCCAACAAGTGGATGATAGCAGGGGACCTGGGATGATAGGGTAGAATCTTTCGCAATAGATAGCAAGACAAAAAACTCGCTAATCTAACATTTGCTGCGAACAAACAAGTAGGGTAAAATTTTAGCAAACAAAAAAGTAGTTCAACGTACTTTTGTCAATTTCGGATGAGAAAAACCTTCGAATTATCCAAAAATTTTAACAGTGATTTGAATACAAAGTTCAAGGGACCAAGCAAAATTTTCGAATTAATGATGTTCAATTACCCAAGTTCTACTGTAATAAGATGGGTTTCTAGTCTGGAGGAGCAAATTGAAATGGAGTGGATACAAGACTACCAAAAAACCATTAGTCCGAACCAGGCTTGGAGTAATCGCGATTACGTAATCGTAATCGGCTGTAATCGATTACATTTTGACAAAATCGTAATCGTAATCGTAATCTGACGATGGCATATTCTCATAATCATAATCGAAATTGTGTAATCCCGTAATCCTTTTTCTCTCGTAATTTTAATCGTAATCTTAAGGAAAAAATCCGTAATCTGCTGGTCCTGCAATCGTGTAATCTTGACCTGCTGAAAGCTGAAATTTTTAGCTCTACCATTGGATAGAAGAGATAAGATTACAAGAAAAAGGATTCAAACTGTGTACTGAAGCAGGGCTAGATAAGAGAGAAGGGCTAGTTCACTCCTTTGAAGTATCCCTCGCCGCTCTGAGTCTTCCGGTTTCTGCTCTGACGTCACTGCGCTGACCGGGGAGAAAGGGAGAAAGACCCAGAAACGCGGGAGCAGAAATTAACACTCGTCTGTGGGTTGATTACTTTGTTTTCTGGCGATTTTCAATTTTTTTCTCGTTATTCTAATTGTTTATCTTCATTTTACTCAAGTTATTATTATTGATTTGTGTTCAGTTTCAACTGAAATGTCAGTGTGCGCAATAGCAACTTGCAAGAACACTCACAGAAACTGCAAGGGAAAAAACATTGTTTTCCACGTGTTCCCCAAAGGAAATAGCGAACTATGCAAAGAATGGCTACAGAAATGCCGTCGAAATGATCCTGTAAACATAAAATATGCAAGGATCTGTAGTGAGCATTTTGTTGAAGAGGATTATGAAGATGACATGAAGAACAGATTGCTTGGATTGCCTATTCGAAAAATTTTGAAGCCCATTGCTACACCAAAAATAAATATTCCAGCAGCCTGTAATTTGCAATCAAATTCTCCTCGTCAAGAAAGGCAGAAGAAGCGGGAAATCATTGTGAGTGCGTTGCATAATTTAAAAACACTCAGTCCGAAAAAAGATAAATTAGAAGAAAATTTAAATGCCGTTGGGTTACGTTCACTCTCTAATGTTTGCAATAATTGTGCTATACTGGATGAAAATGTGCAACTCTTAAAATAAAAATGTGATACCCTGGAAAAAAATTTACAAGAAAGCAAAGCAGAGAATGTAAAATTAAAAAGAATATCTCTTCAAAGAATAAAAAGATGGCAAATCTGCAGGAAAAAATTTTCCAAAAAAATTCGAGAGCAAGGTAACGAAATTTTTAAATTAAAATTCAATTTAAAAAAGCTGGGCAACTTGCATAAGAAAATTGAAAAAAAAATTCACAAAATCACAAATAAAAGTTTTAATGACAAGTTGTCAAACTTTTAAGTGGAAAGCTGAAGATATTTCTCGATGCATTGCGTTGAGATCCCTTTCTACGAAAGCAAGTGACTTTTGGAAGTCCAAGATAGGAATTCCCTTACCAAGTGCTAGCAATTTAAAACGATGGTGTGCAAAATTATCATGCGAGCCTGGATTACAAAAGGACATCTTAAAGCTTATGCAAATAAGTTCAGAAAATTTAAATTGTGCTGAAAAGATCTGTGTGCTTAGTTTTTATGAGATGCACGTGGCTTCCGATATATGCTATGATGCTGGGCTAGACCAAATACTTGGTCCATATAAGAAGGTTCAAATGGTTCTAATTAGAGGTCTTTTTTCTAATTGGAAGCAACCTGTCTTTTACGACTTTGAAGTTTCAATGAACCAACAGCTTTTATTCAACATATTGAAAAATTTAGAAGCAATTGAAATTGTTGTGAAAGCCGTAGTTTCTGATTTAGGAGGATGTGGCACACTCTGGAAAAATCTGAGAATAAACAGATTCAAATTATTTTATTAGCCCAAGTAAAACACCTACGAAGATTTTTGTTTTTGCTGACATGCCCCATTACATAAAACTATTGCGAAACCACTTTTTGGATTCCGGAATAACTTTGGAGGATGGTACTGTAATAAATGCAAAAATAGTAGAAGAGGTTTTAAGTAAAGACACGGGGGAGATTAAACTTTGCCATAAGCTTAAACCTTCATATTTGTCAGTAAAAGGAAATGATCGACAAAAAGTAACACCAGCTAAAGTTCTATTTTCAGCCACTACAGCCAAGGGAATTTTGAAATTTACAGGAGACAAGAAAGTGCACGATTTTTTAAAACTAATAGATGACTTTTTTGATATAATGAACAGCAAGACTTTAGAACCACCTGCTGGGAAAGATATGAAGGCTGCTTTTGGTCATCAAAATTATTTTGCGAAACAAAGAGGGGTTCTCTACGCAATGATGGAAGTTACTCAAAAAATGAGGGCAAATGGAAAAAAGGGCTTTTACCCTTTCAAAAGGGAATAATTATTTCTATTAAATCTTTATTTTCTTTATTGGAAGATTTGAAATCATTGGGAGTGAAGTACATCTTAACAACAAGGTTGACTCAGGATGCCCTAGAGAGTCTCTTTAGTCAAATTAGAGGTCTCGGTCGCTTTAATGACCATCCAAGTCCTTCAGAAGTTATCAAAAGATTTAAACACCTTTTGATGGCCAATAAACTTCCAAATCTTTCCTCGAAAATATGCACAGATAGAGAAAGATCAGAAGTGAGTTCTTATTTGACTGCCGAGGTTATAGAGAAAGCATTTGATAGCGATTTTAGCCGAGGGACTTCATCAAATATTGGAAGTGAAAAGGAAACAGAAAATATTGATATAAATAAAATAGAAGCCCAAGATGAAACTGAGAACGTAAATGACTTAATGATGGTATTGGACAGTATGCCTTTGTCGTGGGATATTTATTTCAATTTAGAAAAGCATGACATTGATCCACAAGAAAAAGAAGGTCTAAATTATATAGCAGGATATGTTGCATTCAGATTGAGAAATATCGATCCAAGTTTGGGAACGCCTTCCTCTCAAGTTGTCAACTTTGCTAACAACACAGACTGGATAAACTTATTGTCTAAAGGAGGATTAATTGTGCCTTCAGCATCATGGATTAATGTGTGTGAAGAATTCGAAAAAATTTTTCGAAGTGCTCATGGGAAGTATTATCGAAAGACTAAAGGAGTAATAAAAGAACTCACTGAAGAGCTAGAAGAACGTTTTCCAACTGTTCATAAAAAAGTAATACGTTTGTTCTGTCGCTTAGGGACATTTATCAGAATCCGACATTTAAACAGAAATCGACCAGTAACATCAAAAAGAAAAGCTACACAAAAGATGCAAAAATGGATTGATTCAAAGAAGAAGAGAGGCGAAATTTAAAAGTAAGTTTATATAGTATTTTTAAAACTAAAAACATAATGTATTCATACTTTTTATAATGTTTATAAACACCTCAAATATTCATGCACTTTCAGTAGCGGATTTAGGCTTAGGCCCGTGAGGCCCGGGCCTAGGGCGGCAAATTTTAAGGGGCGCCAAAATTTTTAAGACGATTAAAATTGAAAATCCCTTGGGCTGTCTGTAAGCTGTAAAACCAAATTTTAAAGTTTATTTTATTGCGCTCTTACTATCTAAAGAAAGTATCATTTTCAGGGTAAAATTTCTTTGTTAAAAAATTAATCAGGCTAGTACTAAAATCTGAAGTATCTAACAAAAAGATTTAAAAAAAACTTTTTTAAAATTCTAGCATATTATTTATATACGAAAAAATAAATATTTAATTTATACCTGAATTATATTTCTTATTATTATTGTTATTATTTTCATTTTTTTATACACACACATATATGTATATATATACATATATATATACACACACTGTTGCGAAAGAAAAGGGCGCCCTCAAACCTAAATCCGCTACTGTGCACTTTTAGTAGCAAGCTAAATCAAATAGTATCTAAAATCATCTCTTAACTTTTAAATAATTAAAATGTTATATTATATATTTAAGGAAGTCAACATCTTATTTTGCAAAAACTGTACGAAATTGAATGTAATATTTATTAACAGTGCGAAATAATATTTAAAAGCATTTTTCTTTGCAAGATTATCATTCCGTAAGAAATCTGCTTCCCTTCGCTTAGCAATTTCTTTCGCGGTCAGCGCCGTGACGTCATCGAGTGGGAAAGCGCAGCTTCAGTAAAATGTGGCGAGTGAACCAGCCCTTCTCTCTTATCTTTAGCCCTGGTACTGAAGTCCTATCCTAACTGTAAATAACCTATGGGCGATCATAATATAAAAGGTTCTGTGTGGCGGTAGCAGAGCCTTGATGGCAGGACCATATAATAGTCTGCTAGAGACGCTTGTTGTCCTACTTGTTGCGGTCTCTCAGAATTCTTAATTGCGGCTCCACTCTCCATGGGGAATGGCTGGAGAGCCCGAGAAGAAAGAGGTCTGGATATGTCACTCGCATCGCCTTGGGGCTCTCCGGTCTCCTCGCGTCGTCCAGTTTCGGTAAAAGAGCGGTAATCTGTCCGCAAGTCAAAGATTTCGGGGTAGATAAGGGGAAGGTGTCTGACCAAATGCCTCGGTCATTTTGCTTCCTTAATTACCCCTTCAAAACATATTCAAACGGTTGGGCTATAGGCGAGAGTCTGGCGATGGCATAATAAGAATGGACCACTTTCCCTTTCAATAATCGAAGCAGACTGCCCCCCGAAAATTTAGTGGAAAGAGTACTATCACCTACACACATAAAGAGACGCACACACACAAAAAAAAAAAAAAAAAAGAAATGCCTTTTGGCGTTTTTTTTTCTTCTCCTTTCTTTAACGGCAGAAGTGAAGAATTTTTCTAAAAAATAGCACATTTACACTTCAGCAATTTAGGAGCAGGCGTTACATGATGCTCTATGCTTAAGATATATGAAATCTTAACCCTGGTATGTGTGATTATTATTACTTCTTTTCAATATGTTCTTCGAATATTTAAAAAAATACATACATTTAAATCTTAAATATATTTATATTTTAATGCTAATATTCTTTTTAATTAATAGGTATGTAAAAGAAAAAGTGATTTATGTTCAGACATTCTCCCAATTGTTTTTTACATGCATGAATTAATATTTAGGAATTATTTTTAAAAATTAATTATCTTTTTCTTCTTAGAATTACCTCAACAAAATTTTGTATTTCAGTTGCATCGTGTACGTTAAATTTGTGTTGTAAAATTAATTGCACTTTATCTTTTTATTAAAACAGTTAATACATGGAAAAAAATTATATGCTCGTGCATGTTAAAAAAAAAACACAAAAATCCTATTAAAATATTATAGTCATTCGTATTATAATTATTCTTCATATTACTTTTTAATGATTACTAATTTTGCTAAGAGTTATTTGAATGTTCATGTTCAAATTTTTTGAAATTATTCTAAAATGCAGCATTTATTTTCAAAAGATTATTTATCTCTTACACTATCTGAATATTTTGTTATCCCGTACAATTCATGCACATCTGGTAATTGGTGTTATGTAAATATTTCCACAATTTAAATTAGAAAATAAATACAATGGAGAAATATACTACATTTTCAGAAATTGCAGCCAACTAAATTTTGATTGTATGCACAGAAAATAACAATGAACCAGGTAAATCACTTATACATTATTAGAGTGCATCGTCTTTGCTTATATACAAAATACGATCACTGTAGTTATCCCTCACATGAGTTTTAAATATTCGAAAAATACTGAATGTGCCTTTCCTGATTATATATGTACATATATATATACATATATTACAAATTTTTCATTTCTGCAACGACGTCATAATTGCAGAACTGTGATGTTGAAATTATTTCATTATAATTGTATTCATCATCATTTCAGTTATCTCTTATTAAATCAAAAATTTAATTAAAAATCATAACTTTTTGATTTAGGACACTATTGTGAAAATGAGAGTTGTATGCATAATATCGGATAATTTTATGCTAATCTAATCGTAATCAAAATCGTAATCGGATGTCATAATCGTAATCGATTACATTTTTCAACGACTGTAATCGCTGCCCGTAATCGTAATTACTTTTTGGCAAAGGATTACAATCGTAATCGTAATCGATTACGTTTCTTTGTAATCGACTCCAAGCCTGGTCCGAACGGCAGGTTGATTCATGAATATTTTACCACGAGCCCGAACCCGGCTCATCTCTACTGCCCTGGGAAGGTAAACCGGCAGTATCTAAATTTTTGGTTTTTCTTTTTTACCACAGACTTAAGAAAAATATTTGAACTAACACTTAACACCAATGCCCCCTTTTTTATTTAAACGTTTTGTTCAATCTTGAACACGACAAAAAAACTAGCTTACCCCGACCTAGCAAGCAAATTTGCTTCAAACTAATTTATCAAGAGCTTTTGAGGTTGTACTAAAATAAGCTTATTAGATTTGAGTTAAGGCAGTTTTTGAGCAATTCAAACCTCTTCATTAAAAAAGAAAAAATCAGTCGCATTAAGGACGGCTTTTTTACACACACGTACACACAAAATGCAGGGAATTCAAGAGATTCTGAATTGATTTATTTCATTTATTGTCTGTTTGATTGAATCTAAAAAGTTAGGACTACAAATCAACTGTAATTGTAGACTGATAATTGACTTCAGACATAAGCATACCTGCTTTTCGAGGAAAACAACTAGTAGATTGCGATCCGCCGCAATTTCGCATGCATTTGTCATTTTTTTTTTTTTGGGGGAGGGGGGGGGGGGGTGAGTTTTAACAATCACTAAAAATTACAACGACCCACAAGTTCCTTATGTGATATGTTTCCCAGGATAACCAAGTAATCACTCCTCTTAAGTTATAATTGATTTCATAATGTCTAAAACCCCAAGATTCTTGTGTAAATCTATTTTTCAAAGAAATTAAATAGGATAATATCGTTGTTGAACTGATTTTTTTCATATAATTCCCTATTTGTAGGGATTACACTAAAATTCATAAAAACCAGGAGACCAGTAGAATAGGGGAAAATCCAGGAGTCTCCTGGAAAAACCAGTAGAGTTGGCAGGCATGCATAAGACATTGTTTATGTGATGTATAAGTCAATAAATTTCATAAGTTTTAATTTTTTGACCTATGACACTGCGCTTCAAAATTCGATATTTCATATTGAATGTGATGCAAAAATTTATTCAATTTAAGAAATTTTTTTTCTTTTGGGCAACATTTAAAATAATTTTCTTATGGTATAAAATATTTAATTTGAAGTTACAAATTCAATTAATTATAATAAGGAGCATTTTTGAGAATTATGCAAGAAATCCTACTTTATTCTAGAACATGTATTTTCTATGTTTTTTACACATTCATGTTAAAACATTCTTAAATTACCAATTTGAAAAAATGTTTTAAGTTAAATTATTCAGGGTTCGCAGCGGGTGGTGTAGAAAAAAAAATAGGAATTTTTTTTATAGAAAATATAGGACAACAGAAAAAAAGGTGTATTTACAGGCAGGTGGTTTTTAACTGTTCCAAGTGTCGTTAACGATCTAGAAGAATGTTAAAGCGAATAATCTAATCAATTTGTATTGCAATATCAGTAATGCATAAATATTAATTAGTTGTAATTAATATTTGAGAATTTCTCTGAAATGGCAATTTAAAAAAAAATACAATTTTACAAAACTGGCGTGTTTATTTAAAGTAGAGGGTTTCAACCTGTACCATAGTGGTCCGCCAAGCCTTTTGGATGAAAGCTCCCCCCCCCCCCAAAAAAAAAAGGATGGGGAGGGGAGAAAATGGCTAAAATCAATTCAGATATTCACTTATCGGTATTCCATTTGAATTGAACTTCAATTGGAAATTTAAGATTTTCAGTGTGACGGCAACAAAAAAGTTTTTGAAATACCTTCATTGACTTAATATTCAAAGTATGTATCTGAAGACAAGTATCCAGGAATATTTAGACATGCAGTTCATGTCTCCGATCTTTAAATATTTCATCAAATGAAGAACAAAAAATCAAAAATATGTCTTGACGGTTTAACATTACTTCCATTGAACCATTTTTTTTGAACAAAAAGAGAAAATATTAGAATATTAAAAAATTGTTGACACTACCCCCTCCTTAAAATTTCCCTCGTTATTCTTAAATTTACTGCCTATTATATCCCATTAATCTTTAAGAATTTATGTGGCCCTCGGATGTAAAAGCTTGAAGATCCCTAATTTAAAGGAATTAACATGCATCAATTTAAAAGACAAATAAACGAGATTGATTTTTTTTCCTTCATGATATTTAAATTTATTCTTAACATCTGATCAATCGACACTTCTAAGAAAAGAAAAAGTACACAAAAGCTGTAAAAGAGTCTCCATTATATTCTGAAAGTTCACCTCCCCTTTTTATATCAAAATCAAACTGACAAACTTCAGATGGCCAGGGGCGGAGGTATGACCAAGATTTTCGTAAAAAAATTGTTTTTAGTACTAGTCGAGAATTCCGGCTGAAGCTAGTAGTAACCCCAAAATTAATTAAAATTAAATACAATATCGAACCTGAACTTGGCATGCTTGGGAAAAACGCTATGCCGTACTTCGGAAATACAGAAAATATGAGAGTCTGTGACCCCTGATTATTGGTTTGTTTTGTACCTAAAATTTGAGAATGAGTCCTGCTTTTTATTTTAATTCAATTGCGTGAGAATATATCTTTTCTTAATTTTACATACTCCAAAAAATCTTTATTTAATAATGTTTTTAGATTTTCTTTTCTTTGAAGAATTTCAATTGTATGATACAAAATTTTGTTTTGCAGCATTAAAAAAAATCAAGCAATAAAAACATAATGTGTGAAGAAATGTGTTAAAAGAGAGGATGAGAGAAATACATTTGTGATTTATTGTTTTGAAGTTACACTATATAAAAAAATAAACACATAACAAAGAGCAGCCAGCATGGTATTGCGTTGGACTCTTACACCCCAGGTCAGAGAATCGAGACTGGCTGTGTTAGTGGATTTTCAAAATGCAGGAAACCGCATGCACCCATTTTGTCCGACAATGCGGCCTGTAAAGGATCCCTTGAGTAGATATTTGGCTTGGATGCTCTTGGGTAACTTAAAATTCTTAGTGCAATTTCCCATCAACACGCCGAGTGCTCGGCCTTTCAGGTGGAGAAATTAGACGTCAAAATTATCATGTGGTGATGGTACCAAATCTCTAGGGAATGCGCTAGGTCTGCAATTGGCAGAAGCCAACAGCAGCCCATCATAAATAAATAAAAAAAAAAAAAACTAAAAGCAAATTGCGGCTGGATATCTGGCGAAAATAAACATCTGGTGGAATATGTATCAAGTTGAATTCTGACATCCGGCAGAAAAAGTACAGGATACCCTGTATTCTGTAAAATCATTATCTGGTTGAACCAGGGTTCGTGATTTTTTAAATTTAAATCGGATTTTTTTGAAAAAGAGCTTAAATATTTTGGATATCGATTATGTTACATTCATAGAAACAATATGGCATGTTAATCAATTGCAAAAACACACTTTAAGCTACTTTCACAGATAAATATTTTTTAATAATGATGATAAACAAATTTTAATACAAATGCATGACTGAAATGAAACAACCCTACCTGGAATATTAGTACACTCATAAGTACAAAGAAAATGAACAAATTGAATCTGAATTATTTTGCTGTTGAAAACTGAAGAAAAGTAGCAATTGTGTGTACTTAATTTTTACATCGAGTCAGGGCTGCCGGATTTTAGCCAGGCCAAAAAAAGCCGGAACCCTTTTTCTGGTTTAAACTGCTTAAAGAAGCCGGCTTTTACTTTAAAAAAAATTTTTTTTTTAACAAAAAAAGCATTAAAAAAAATTATATTTATACAGTCAACGCTGGATATAAGGACCATCTGCGCCCCACAGAAAAAGATCTTTCTATCAAGTGGTCACTATAAGAGGTAGAATTTTCTATATAAAAAAATACATGCATCATACATGTTCAGTAGTTCCATTAAAGTTAGTAATTTTTCAAAGATTCCAACTTAACGCTTACTTTATTTTTTTATTTATCATTGGAATTATAAAAGAAATTATCAGGGCTAAATATTAAACAGATTTTAAAGTAGAAAATATAGGGAAAAAAATTACATACACATTTCTAGAAGCAGAACTTCTGAGGTGACATGACATCTGGCACAACAGCATGACTCCTCTTATTTCGGAGAATCGTCCATTGGAGAACCACACAATTCAAACAACCAACTATTAATACATTTGTCAACCCCTTTTCCTAAGAAATCCGGAAATTCCTCGTTTCCTCCCACTCTATTCTTTCTGTACTGTGATGAGAAATACCCCCCCCCCCCCCCGCCATAGTTCGACTGAACACTAAAGACTCCATGCAGCCTGTCCAACCTGTCATTTCAGGTTAAAAATTTAGAAACATGCTCTATTTGGAAAAATACGAGAAATAATGTCCACTAAATACCGCCGCTGTATTGGATTAGACCAGGGGTCTCCAAACTTTCCAGCCTTAGGGCCATATTGATTACTCCAGTAAATTCCAAGGGCCAAAACCATATTATCATTAATTGTTGCCGGTGGTAAAAAGTTGAATCAGTCCACTAGTGGTGTAAAATATGACTACTTTTTTGCCAGATGCCATTAGCGACGGGGAAGCTGATGTATTTTCTGTATCGTATGGGTATCCGTTATAATGGGGTACCCGCATCGTATCGCCATAGTAATCATTGATTACAAAAGTAATGAAATACACAAGTAATCATTGATTACTTTTTTCTTCAGTAATCGTTACTTCGGTTCCTAACGAGTACTCAAGTAACGAATGAGTATTTTTTTACATGAAAAAAAAAGTCCGAAAAAGTACGCCACGTTTAAAAAAGGCTGCAAATCGAACTAAAGTCCGCAAAACAGCAACACTGCATATTATTAATTTTCCTGTCATTATCTGTAATTTCTAGATTAGTCGTAGAGTACGAGCGAGCCATGAGGAGTAACGTGACAGGACATCTGGTGGACACAAGCAGAAATAGGTAGTACCTTCTATCCCTAACAGATGGCGCTAATAGCACTTACAGAATAATCTCGTTGGTTCGATAAAGTTCTGGTGTCTTCCACTCACTTCTAGATGGCAGTAAGTGAAATATATAAGAAGGCTAGTGGCGCAACCACAAGTCAGTTCCTATGACACTGCTGTGAAATAAAATAGTGCGTACCTCCTTAAAACGTGTTTGTGCGTGTTTAAGTTTAAGACATCTTTGTAACAATATTTTTATTTGAATTGTTGCTTTTGTGTGTGATTTAGTAGAATGGAAAAGAAGCGAAAAATTGATAGTGAATGCAGAAAATTCAAAGATCAGTGGAACATTCAGTATTTCGTAATTGAGTCCAGTAACAAGGCGCTATGTTTGATTTGCAATGAAAGCATAGCCGTTCTCAAAGAATATAACATTAAACGTCATTATGAAGCAAAACATTTTCAAAATATACAGGAAGTTTGCGGACAGAAAAATTCGAAGCTATGAAGCGCGGATTGAAATCGCAGAAATCTTTATTTACAAAACTCAAAACTGAACAAGAGGCTGCAACTCGTGCCAGCTTTCGTGTGGCTCTTGAAATTGCAAAACGTGGAAAACCATTCACCGATGGAGAAATGGTCAAAGAATGCATAATCGCAGTAGCCGAAGAAATGTGCCCTGAAAAGGTAAATTTATTAAAAACTGTCAGTATGTCAGCAAACACTGTGGCTCGAAGGGTAGAAGACATCGCTGAAAATATATCCTCTCAACTGTTCAACAAAAATGGACATGTTGAGTGGTTTTCTTTGGCCTTGGATGAGTCAACGGATGTGTCAGATACTGCTCAGGTGTTGATTTATATTCGAGGAGTAGATAAAAGCTATGAAGTGCATGAAAAACTTCTTGATATGTATAGTATTCATGGCACAACTACTGGTTCAGATATTTTTAAAGGAGTTGAAATGGCCATTAAGCAAAAGAACCTTCGATGGAAAAACTTGAAATGTATTACAACTGATGGAGGCAAAAACATGAGTGGGAAAGATAAAGGAGTGGTCGCTCTTGTGTCAAAGGCTGTAGAAAATGACGGTGGTTCAAAACCAATAGTCTTACATTGTATCATTCATCAACAGTCTTTGTGCGGAAAATGTTTGGATATGTCTGAAGTTCTGAAACCAGTCATATCAACTGTTAATTTTATCAGATCTTTTGGGCTGAATCACCGACAATTCGTACAATTTATTAAAGAGATTGGAGAAAATGACTTACCTTATCATACTGCCGTACGTTGGCTTAGTTGTGGGAAAGTCCTTCAGCGCTTTTTTGAACTTCGAGTAGTGATCGAATTTTTTTTGAATGAAAAGCATCGCCCTCTTACTGAATTGCAAAACAACGCATGGCTGTGGAAGTTAGCATTCTATGTTGATTTGACAAAACATGTGAACGAACTGAATTTGAGATTGCAAGGAGAAAACCAGCATCTTCCTGATTTATACAATAATATCAAATCATTCCGGAAGAAATTGATACTGTTTCAATCACAACTACGAAGTAAATGTTTTTCACATTTTAAAACATGTGAAATATTTAGCCACACCACTGAGACCGAGTTTCCTATCGATTTTGCAATCGAAACTTTGAGTGCTTTGAAAATAAATTTTGATACTCGTTTCTCGGACTTTGATGCCATTGCGAATCAAATTAAGATTTTTCAGAATCCTTTTGATACTGACATTGAAACCCTAGCCCCGGAACTTCAAATGGAAATGATTGATCTACAGTGCAGTGATATAATTAAGAACAAATATCAAAACTTATCTTTGTTGGAATTTTATAAGTGTCTTCCACTGACACAATTTGATAATTTGCATAAATTTGCTCGTGGGCTGTTTTCTGTTTTTGGTACTACTTATTTGTGTGAGAAGACCTTTTCCAAAATGAAGTACACAAAAAATGTTTACAGATCTAAATTAACTGATGAGCATCTTAAATCTCTTTTAATAATTGGTACAAGTAAAATTAGTCCACAACTACAAACTATTGTCAGTGGAAAATCTCAATTACATAAATCTTATTAGTATTTCATATGTCGTTATGCTTGTTATAAGTTATCTTTTCATTTAAAATGTATAAAATGTTAGTTGGATTCATTTCAATAATTTGTTAGTTAGTAAATAATAACCTACAACAATGTTATGAGTAGTTAGCCCATGACCATATCAATGTAGATGTCATATTAATAATTATTCAACATAAAAATAGATTACTTCAGTAAACTTAATTTAATTTGCTATAAAAAATAAATATGTTCTCTAGAAGGAGTTTTCTTTCAAGTATGCTAGCTCTCCGCGGGCCGGACAAAATCTGTCCGCAGGCCGGATGTGGCCCTCGGGCCGTAGTTTGGAGACCCCTGGATTAGACGATACAAACGAATGGTCTTTATAATGTGTGGTCATTATAACGGGTGTTGACTGTGTGTGTGTGTATCACTTATACAATTAAACTGTTATTACAATAGCAAAATAATTGAAATAAGAATGAAAATTTATTATAACTATTTATTTTCAAAGATTTTTGCTAAGAATTCAAAAGTTCACTTGACACTACTATATGAACTAAATATTACCAATCATTTGCCCTAATCTTAACTACTAATCTTTTGTATATTTTAAAGCACCTTTAATTTTTGTTACTTTTTTCAGAACCTTAACTAGTTCTCCAAAAGAGGTCCCAGGTTTGATTCCCGGGCTGGGCAGGGTCGACCTTTCATCCCTTCAATGAGGTGGATAAAATGAGGACCGAGCATGCTTGAGAACTAACACTGGGGATTCCACGTCAGGCCGACAACTTGTCTGGAATATGTTTCTGCAACCCAGGGCCCTCAATTTCGAAAACTGGGATGGGCACAGTAAGCCAAGGCCCCAAATGGGCTGTCGTGCCACTGAATTAGTTAACTAGTTCTCTGATCCAAAGCTGTTTGTCTTATAAATTGCATAAAATAAAAGATGCCCATCTTGAAGCAGACCAGCTGGTCAACTTTAATTGCACTAGAATGATATTGATCTTAAAAATTTTTAATGCTATCCAGGGTTCACACTGGGGAAAAATACAAGGTGGGATTTCCCACCTTGACCAAAATTTTAAGTGGGATTTTTAAAATTTAAGTGCAAACAAATTTTTTCGAGTGGGATTTTAAAAAATATTGCAGGAATCGCGCGGCCTAGCGCGAACCCTGCTATGCATATAAAAAAAAACTTTCCTTATATAAAAACGAGCCAACTACTCACCACAGATGACTTTTTTAAAAATTTTGTCATGAGTAGTGCTGTAGGTCAACACTAGTTTAGCTAGTTAGGATTATGTAAGTAGTATTTTGTTAAAGGAAAGGAGATACAATAAAACCTGCAAAGTTGACCACTTTTGCCAGGACCGGAATTAGCCCTTCACCATTTATAAGTTGACCACCTGTCTAATTTGACTACTAAAGTGATGCACCGCAAGTGGTTAACTTACACAGGTTTCACTGTACTTCAAATCAGTTTTCCTACTCTTCTTGCCATGAGCAAAAGGCTTTTTTGTTTGTAGTATAAAATATATGATGGGAAAAAATTAATGAATATAGTTCTTTCTTGCAAGTTTAAGTATTCTGAATTATTTTAAAGTAATTAAAGTCTAAACATTAAAATATCAATTTTAAGTGAGAAGTATGTACTTGAATCTGTAATAGGATAACTTTTCATATGTATTAAGATAAGGTATTTTGCTCGACCATAGAAGAAACCGAATTTGATTCCTCTTCCAACCTTGATTTAGTTTCCTTCTCCTTTTGTGTTGAAAAAAAATAAATTCTGAATAGCTATAATATTGGACAACAGTACAATGAGAGGGTCTCACGAAATTAAGCACACAAAAACACGAAAATGGTAATCAGTATTGTAAAATGCATTAAGGTCGTGTAACAAAATTCTGAATCTAATTTTAAATTAACTCTATTAAAAGAAAGATTTGAGCTTCATTTTACACAAATTAACAGTAGCAACATAAATGGACATAGTATAGGTACAAATAATAAATAGTATTGTGTCTAATTAAAGACCGGCCTTTTTAAAAAAAAAAAAAATCCCAGCTTTTTTGCAGTTCCGAATTGAGTGTACTTTAAACTTTTTTTTTAATAAATGAAAAAGCCCGAAATATTTTTACCCATTTGGTAAAATCACATGTTCACACCGTTACTAAAAACTGAAACTTTTTGTTTTAACCAAATATCTTGATTGAAAACTTCGATGACAAAATATTTTAGAAGGAAAAAACCTTAAGCTATCAGTGGACATGACAGAGTCCGACAAAAGTGCGAAAATCTTGGGCGGCAAGGAAAATTTTTAGGAGCCAGCTATAATATTTTCATTTGCGAACTAGTCGCCAAGGCATATTTTTTCGTCGCCCGGGATTTGTCGGACCCTGGACATGGATGAAACTTTAAGGATACATATTCTGAATTCTAACAATTGTTGTTATAAACACGATCATGCCGAGTTATTTATTGTGTGGCATTTATTAAATTGATCTAAAATGCTATTTTTAAGATAAAAAAAAGATTGAATGAATTATGCTTTGTTCCTAAGATGCTCGAAGAATAAGAGTAATATTGTAAAATTAAAAAAATAGTAATTAGTTCTAAACTTATGAAATATGTTATGGACACAGACAGATAGACCTAGGAAGTTTTGTTTTTTCAACATATTTCATTTTTACAACACTTTCTAACATCGTAAAATCAATGATTTTTTTGAAAAAAAAAATTAAATAATAATAATAACCACTCGATTTAAATCAATGAACCCTGGGTTGAACCCTCATAAAAATTTTACAAGTACATTAATTTAGAATTTTAAGGACAATTCTACTATGCTAAATATATTTAGTAAGTAGTCGGTTAAAAATAAAAATCGATATATACAAGATAATAAACAAAAAAACTTACCATTGTAAATGAACAATACTTACCGTATATTATTCTTTTTTCCTGATGTCTCCCCCCCACCACACAGGAAAATTTCCATGAAACTAAGCAGTCAAAACATATTTTCTTTTTATTTTAATAGCTCTTGATATTAATCTTCACTCTTTGGCTTTCAAGAATGATAAAATATGGTAACAAATTTTTCCTCATGTTCATCACAAAAGCTTTTTAAAGAACCATACCCCTCGAATTAAGACACAACCATCAGGGCCTTACCACTTGGGTCCCCTCGCCACAGTCCCTTGCAAAGAAAAGAATTCTTTTTCTCTCTCTCATAGAAGGGACTTTAGGCACACGTATACATAGTGTACGCATTTATGATATATACTATTAATAGTATATTGCTGATATTTATCAAATACTATTTTAATTTATTATTTGACTGCTTTATTTTTGTTGAATTGTATTACTTAATGTAAGAAAGGTATGTTGAAATACGGTTTTGAGTAACTACTTGTCCCTTGGCTATAGTTAGGACTAATGATACAGCAAAGTAATTACACCTTTAACTTTCATTTTCTACATTGAATGTTGACACATTAGAAAAGATAGCTTTGATATATGCCTTTTTCGAATTATTATTTAGCATTGTACAACAGATAAGAGTACACTGAATAAGGAATTCAATGATTTGCTCATTTTAACAGTGAGTAATTCAATTGTAAATAAAAATCTTCAAGCATAATTTGTAGAATTTTCCAATATATTTTGAAGAATAACATTGCGTTATGTGGGAAAATGTTTAGATATCAAGGCTTCTTAGTATTTAATGAACGGAATATTTTAGCTAAATCATCTAGGACATAATTAAAATGTCCGTATATTCAACAAATACCATGATTTATAAGATCAGGTGATGAATTTTATGTGTGGTAACATGCTAACTTTAAGGATAAACCTTTATAAAAATGTACGTAATTAATGAAATGAATGCTTTATCATAAAAGTTTTGCGCATCGTTTAGCATTCTTCTTTTCATTGTTTGGCAAGGTATGAAGTTTCTTCAGAATATTTTCAATAGTTAAAACTGTGACAAAAATAAATCTTCTTGGCAAATTCTAAAAGGTATAGGAAATATGTCACTAAGAGGACATTTTGATACACTGACCAGCAAAACTAACAACCTAAGAGATTATAATTGGTAAGGTACTAAATACAAGCACTAAACAAATGAAAAAAATTGTGTTTAAATTAATTTTTATGTTTGACTATTCAAAACTCCTTTTATCTCTTTAGGGGTACTTGGCAATATTCAAAATTTCTGAAAAAGAGTTTTAATTAATAATCTTTGATTTTTCCCTCCCAGGAAACCTACTTGAAGACATATGAAACAAAAACTTTTCAATAAGCATATTTGGCAACAAATCCACATTTCCAACATTTCATCAAGGTTCTTTTAAAAGACTTATATGATCATATTTGCCAACAAAATATGCTAATCGTTTCAATTCAAATTTTCCCAGAGCATAAAAGCTCTGAAAAGTGGAACATATGTCAAAGAATAATTGCAGATGAATCACCGAGTGACTTAAAACAGATTGGATCGGCAGCAGCCCAAGATATTTTCGACAGTGGAATTCCTTCCTTTCTTTCTTCAGAACATTGTGAGCGTTACTGATCAAGAGATTATTTCTCAAATAACTTTGCATTTTATTTTGTGTTGATCACAAACAACTCAACATTACATGCATATCCTGCAGAACATAGCCAATCATTCTGCTGTTGGATTTAAGTAATGATTGAAAAGATTTAAAAGAACCATCCACATCCTACGTTATGAACTACTAGCAAGTTTTGTATATCAACATTTCGTGTATAATTTATGCTAAAAATAGATAATTTATCATTTTCGGGAAGCAGTTTTTATTCCCATCCACATCCCCTTGCTTTATTTATAAATCTTCTACAGATAAAAGCAACTATTTGTTATCCAAATTAATACCAAATGATAATACCGTGGTACCTTAGTATTCGTGGATATACTAAGACAAGTAATTTTCACTTATTTTCAAAACATCTTCAAAATATTATTCCAAATTTTTCCACAAAATCTACAAATAAATATACGTGCCTTACCATTCTTTAAATAAAATTTTCTTCGCTAAGTTTTGCACAAGCGACGAAAAATTGTAATATGAAACAAAGGTATGACAGTTCGAACATGAAGTACAGAAAACGTATGCTTTATCTGATTACTTAACTATCCCCTTTTATCGACTGAAAAACTCTTCATTACATATGTACAAATGCCTTCATATATTCAATAAGGTCATTTTTTTTTACACATCCACTTTCATGGATTGCTGTTTTGTGAATGTTAAAAAAACAAAATTTAACTGTATTGCATACTTCTTTTCAAGTAAGAATATTTCCCACATTAATAAACTTAATAATCCACTTAAGCAACTATTTTTTTGACATAACTGAACCACAAAACAATCTTGACGATTTCTTTTTCTTATCAAGTAATATTTATAATGCATTCAAAATTAAGAATTAACGCACATAAATTAATAGAGCAAGAATGCAGTTTACTTGACAATTTATTAACCACAATTAAAGTTGCATTAAGATCAAACTTTGACCTTTTCATACAGCAATTGAATTTATAGCATGATATATATTTTTCAAGTTTTCAAATTTGCACTTCTTCTGTTACTACAAATTCTTGATTATGCAGATTACATGTTTCTTCAATTTCAGTACATTTTTTCCCCAGATTTGTCAAATTAGCAAAAGTCACATTTTCAAGTTATTTTTCGAAAATGACAGTGTGAACAAACTAAATTCTTAAAATCTGTTTGATCTGATAAAAATGAATACCATAATACACATGTAGTTAATGTACCATTCTCAAAAAATATATCTTATTTACATCACACTTGGCTAAAATCTTTTTCATAACATTGCAATGAAGCAATAGCTGACAAACATCAAATGGATTCTAATATGGAATTCAGTAGAAAATTGTACAATAAACAATCAAGTATCACCACTTAAAAGCTAATAAAAGACTAATTAATATTTTTCACTTGTTAAAATAAAGAACTTAAATTTTGGAAAACTATTAAGGCTGCGAGTTATTTTATAAGTTTTACACACTAAATCTAACATGTACCACTAGTATTGAATAACGGATGCTAGAGCAAGCATCTTTCACAATTGTCAATCTTATTTTCTTCACTTTTTTTGTCCGTAACAAATAGTCATTTCAAGAAAGAATGATTTTAGATGATATATAATGTAGTTCACATTCAGAACATAGATAATGCAACAAAAATCTAAAATAAGGATAGATAAGGATAGAAAAAAGCTGACAGAACATGAAATATGGTGAAAGTCAAATGCTAATAATACATTCTCTTATGACCTCTTGGGGGATATGCAGGCTTGTCCACAGGTCGTCGCTCATGGAACTTCCAATCCTCTCTAGGTTTACTTCTCGGAGCAAAATGTTTTTCAGAGGAACTTGGTCCCGGAGGGGGACCTCTATAATCATTGCGAGAATAGACTCTTCGTTCAGGGGCACCATGATAGGTTACCTCTCTTCTTTCTTCACGCTCGCTGAATTTTGGATGTGGAGGTGGAATATCTGGTTTTTCTCTGCGGAAATCTTCATGGTGAGAAAATTCCGGCTTTTTATACCCTGAATGCTCACGACTATTATAAGGAAATTTACTGAAACTACTTGATGGTTCACTATCATAGGGAGGTCCTTCACGCCTCTTTTCACCCCACATTGGAGGAGGTCCACCTCCTCTACCTCTGAAAGGTCTTTTCCCCATTTGTGCCTGCCTTCTTAGTTTTTCCCTCTCTACTTCCAATTGTTCTCGTTCCATTCTTTGCTTTGCCCTCTCAATTTTTAGCATTTCTGCCTTTTCCCTTTCTAACATCTCTCTTTCAATTCGCAGCTGATTCTTCTCCCGTTCTAACCTATATGCCTCTTCTTTCTGTTTACGAACTATTACCCTATGACGGAACATTTCTTCGTCACGCCTTTCTCTTTCGCGCATATAATCACGGGGCATAATTCTGCTGCCCCTACTTTTAAAATCGTACCGAAAACCACGAGAGAATGATCTATATCCTGGACGATCAAAGGGTGGACGTCCAAAGGGACGCCTGAATCCTACATTAAATCGCCCCCTTCCTCTAAAAGAAGAACCACGACCACGAAAACCAAAAGGACGCCTAAAGGGAGGTCTCCCATAGCGCCCTCTAAAATAAGACCTACCTTCATAACCACGATATCCTCTTTCCTCACTTCCCCTTTCACCGTCACTTTTATCTTTGTCTTCCTCAGTTTCTATATGAGAAGAATCTTTCCTTTTCTCATCATCGGCAGATGCTTGAGATTTCTTTAAATCGTGGTCAGATTTATTAAGGATAGCTTCTTCACCCTTAGAAATTTGTTTCTTTGCACTGGAAGCTTCAGATTTTTTAACAATTGGGGCTGTTTGCCTTCGTTCAACAGATATGACATGGCCACCAAATTCTGTACGGTGCAATTTTTGAATACACTTCGACGCATCCTTACTAGTAGCCATGGTCAGTAGACCATACCATTTTCTTTGGGTTCCTTTTGTGCTTCTGACAATTTTTGCAGAAGTAACTTTGCCATGTTTGCTGAATAAATTTTTCAGATCTGAAACTTTTGAAGTACTTGCTAGTCCGGTAACCCAAAGTGTTCTGGCTGTCAAAGCCACTTGTTGCACTTTATCTTTGCCAATGACTTTTAATACTTTGCTTTTGCTTCCCTTTTCAGCATTACTCGAGTCATCAGCATCTCCTTCATTCTGACTCGCGTCTTTAACTTCCGCTTCTTCAAGTTTTGAAACATCTGAAGAGGAAACTTCCAAAGCACTATCGTCATTTGCAGATTTTGAATTTTCTTGCCTCATTTGAGCAGTGGTTCGAAAACGAGCACTTTCGGTATCCTCTTTATGTTTATAATCATCCATCTCTTCGTCGCTACACGGGGTATCGTCGTCTTCATCATCATCTAAATGCCCAGATTTTTGACTAATCTCACCACATTCCATTTCTTCCTCTTCTCCAAGATCAGAACTTTTTCGCTTTGCATTATTCTTTGAAATTGAAGATTCGTGATTAAGCTCAAAATCATGCTCATCAGGATCAACTCCTTCCTCTTCTAAAGCATTTCGTAATCTTTCAATTAAAATCGACTTAACACCTGACTTGTCAAGACCTCTCTTTTCTAATTCTGCCTTTAAATCGGCAACTTTCAAGTCACTAATCTTCAATTCGACTTTTGCGCTCATGTTCTACCTCATTGAATGTTAATGCCGTAATATAGAAAAATGCGTAATTACCGGTAAACAAAATGGCTACTTCAAGTACGCTTGCTTTGATGGGTGAAGATCAAAGCGTTGAGAAGTAGTAATTGCTGATATAGACTTTAAAATAAAATTTTATCGCAAAATAATAGAATGGAGCTTAAAGCAATTATTTAATTAAAAAACTTTATCCCTCATGATTTATCTATTTCAAAGCGTTTTTTAAAATGAAGGACGAATGTTAGGGTATTGCAGTGAATGTAGAAAAATTTGAACGAAAAGTTGCTTATATGTTATAATTAGCATTGTTTTTAATAAATATGAAGAAGAGGAGCAGATGCATACATAGAAAAACATTATATATTGTAGACTGATAATATGCTAGACTAAACTTCGGCTTTCCTTACTTGCTGCTAAGATTGTAAATCTTTTCCTTTAGTCACGTGGTTTTGTCATTTGACAAAGAAACTGTGTAATAAGATTACGGAATAAAGTTAAACTTGGTCTCAGGAAATCAGCAGTAAACTTTGAGTTAAATCCTATTTTTAAATCATGCTTATAACAATTATTGGAATTAATTCGCTATTTCGTCTTCTCACTTTTTTCTTCTCCAAATTATTTTATGTGGTCTTTATAGAAAAAAAGTGTTGCAAATCTATCGGATTTATTTGCGATTAAGGGATTCAATTCGTTCGTCTTGGGGCACTGGTGGATTGTGGACCTATTATGGCACGCGTGTCAGTAGATGGCACGCAACAGGCATTCCAGTGGCACACTCACAAGGCGGTCATTAAATTACTTTTTATACACTCACATTCACTGAAAACATCGTTTAAAAATAAAATTAATAAAGAAGAAAAGAAAAGAAAAGAACATACAGAAAATAAGGAAAACTTTTAAGTCCAGAGACAACTTTGCGAAAATGGACGATCTTTAAAAATTATTTAAAAAAAGAAAAATAGCAAGTGGCTCACTAAAATTAGAAGGTTCTGCCCCCTGCCTTCATGCAACACAAATTTTGGACAGGCGGCTAAACATAGGGCATCCACTTTTACTCATCTGCCATTTCATTGGTTAAATTCCACTACGTCACAAATCTTATGACGTCAGCGCAAATGAAGAGAATCGAAAGTTGTTCAGTTTCGGAATGAGCGTGATTTTCGTTGCAAGATACTAAAACAGGCAGGTGCATAGGAAAGGGGGGAGGGGTTATCAGGGGCTTAAGCCCCTCTATTGCAAATGAGGAAATTTTTTATTTCAATGCTAAATGAGAAAACTGCTTTAAAAATTTTAAAATAAAAACCAAAATTTAAAGACTTCTTGCACTAAAATTTTAAATTAAAGAACTTATAAGTCTTATTATATTCTAAATATGAAATTATTCTGAAATACATAAGTAGTGTTTTTGAAAATGCACTTCCCTTTTCCTCCCTCAACTACAGAAATTTACCGACTACAAAAATATTTAATTGTGTAATTTTCCTTTTATAAACAGATAGATTTAAAACAAAAACGTGCTACTGTTTGTTTTACATTAATCACGTTTAATAAATGTATAGTTAAATCAACGATACTGCATAAGGATTTCGGTTACTTTGTGAAAACAATGAATTTATTTTAATGATCTATAAATAGTAATGATTAAACTTTGTGCAAAGTAATAGAAATAAAATTTCACGTTAAATTATGCGTTTTAATGCTCATTTGTGCTTTAATTTAACGTGAAATTTTAGATCTATAAATGTATTCATTTATTAGTGATTTTTTAGCCTACTTTCCCGTAAAAGTAAAAAAAAATAATAATAAAGCATGAAAGAAGGCTTAATGTATCGTGAAAATATCGTTAAAAATCAAGAAAAGTCAAAAATAAGTGAAGTAATTAAATAAAGATTGAAAAATAAAAAATTTGAAAGTAGGGTATTGAGATGGGGAAAAAGTGTGTCTGTCTGTCTGTCGGTCTGTCGGTCTGTTCCCCCCCCCCTAATAACTTTTGAACGAATTGTCCGATTCAAAAAATTCTTTTTGCATTCGAAAGATCTCGGCGAGGACATCTCATTTCTATATTTTACTTTTTGATTTGAACAATTTTTTGTTCAATTTTGAACAGTTCAAAAAATTTTAACATTAGCGCCTATGGACAAAATTGAAGCAAATTCTGTAAACTCTGGGCACAAGAGCGAAGTTCCTATTGCAAGCTTATTGAAAGGAGTTCTCGGCGTGAAATATTGATTTGAACAGTTTTTGTTCATTTTTGAACAGTTCAAAAAATTAACACAGAGCTTACGGGGAAATTTCAATCCTATATAAATCCTGATCTAACGGACCGATTTGCTTGGAACAAACTTTATCGGAAAGCTCTTATAACGTAGAACATGTAGAAATAGAAAGTTTATCCAGAACTTACGAGCCTATTTTGCTATGAAATTTTTTGATCGGGATTTTCAAGGATATTTCTCAGTGACTCAATGAGTGAAATAATGAATGAATGAATAATTGAAAGAGTGAAAGAATAAATCAATGAATAAATGAATGAGGAAAAGAATGAATGAATAAATTATTGCATAAATGAAAATATAAATAAATGAGTGAATAAATACATGAATGCGTAAATGAATGAATAAACACTTGAATGAGGTAACGAATGAATGAATAAATGTATGGCTGAATAAATGAAAGAATGAATGAGTGAGTGAATGAATATGTATTATCCGTTGAAAAAGGTATATTTTCAATAATTAGAACTAAAGATAAATAAGAAAGAGAGAGAAAGAGATAGCTAGATTATAAATTTGAATTTGGTGTATACGGGAAAGTAGGCTCGTATAGTTCTAGACGGAACTTCTTGTTGTAATTAATATTAACAATAACGAGTGAATGTTAATTACTTTTTAATTGTTTATTTTATTAATTTTTTTTTTGAAAAAAATTTGCGCAATTGGAAATGTTTGAGCCGCGCTCTCCCCCCTCCCCCCCACCCCCAATGATTTTTAAATTGGACTATTTAGGACCTAGAAATGTATGTAATTCTGCACCTTTTTTCTGGTAATAGTTTCTTTTTCTTTCTTTTTTTTTTGCTGCTACACTTGACTCTTCTATATTTGAACGGATAATTATATGTCCTTATGGAAGTTATAAGCTATATACATATTGATTTTTTAAACTCTTTTACAATGCATATAATTCTACAACTAAACAAAATTAACAGGAAAGATTAAATTACTGTGGAGGATGGGAACAGTAGTTTTAGGTATGATAAATGGATTCATGAACCAGCAAATCAATCGTATGACGCCTTTTTTTTTTTTAGTTTCATTCAACAAACACCAAAATTGAGATAAATTCAGTCATAGATGGTGCAATCTTTTACTGCTCAAGAGAGTAATTTTAATATTACTCTTTTTTTATTCTATTCAATTAATTAATTAATTTATTTACTCAATGTCAGACAATTAATTGTGTTTATGTCTTTCTTTTATTTCTATATGATTAGCGTTTGTTAATCCGCGGCGCTTGAGCGACCCACTTCTTTTTCTTTTTTCTTTCTCCCCCCCCTCCTCCTAATTTTTTTAAAAATTTCTTTCTTTTTTTTATTGCTTTTGGCTGTTCAGTAAAATAAAATATTTCGAGAAATAATAACGTTATTGGTTTCCTAAAACTTTTAGGCACACATAAAACAACCACTACAGATTTTCAGCATTCAACGCGTAGTCTAATGCAGTGTTCCCCAACCTTTTTATCACCGCGGACCGGTCAGCGCTTGAGAATTTTACCACGGCCCACTGGGGGGGGGGGGGGGTATTCATTGTGTATATTTTAGTTTATTTTGATCTATTATTTATTTAATTGTATTTAAACATTCCTTCAAAAAAAAAAAAAAAACAGTTACACCAAAAAATATAAAGTGATTTAACATTTCTTTATTTTTTACTTTAACACTTACTAGAACGTTAAATCAATGAGAGCCCTGAGTTTGTTTCTTTGCAATGAGACGGTTCCATCTGGGGGATGTTTTTAATTTGGGGTATAAACCTAGGAATTCAAATTCAGTTTCAATGAAATGGGAGGCCCGGTAAATTTTGATCCTTGGACCGGTGCCGGTCCGCGGACCGGGGGTTGGGGATCACTGGTCTAATGTACTAATAAAAAAGGTAGACACGTGTTTCGGGGCTTACATGGAGTCCTTTTTCAGGGCTAAAAATATGTTGTAGATGAAAAGATATTTATCAAAGTTGAAAAAGGGGTTCCTTGTACCCCCGAAACACGTGTCTGCAATTTCTATTGCTTTTTTTCTTTTTTTTTTTTTTTTTTGCGTTTAATGGGTTTTATTTTGTTAATTACACTTTTTTCACACTTTAAATCAGTTTTGTCAAATTGCATGTTGGCCTTTTTTTTTTCTTTTTTTTTTCTGTAATAGATAAATTGAGTGTTTATGTTGGTCGATACTCATCCCTGTATAAGGGCGTAGCGAAAGACCCTTATGAAGAATAATACGTTAATCAGTTTAAGAATTAAAAATATACATTAGCCTCAGTGAAATCTGAATATTGCTTTTCATGGAATGTTTTTTCAGATATTCAGATACAAGGGTAATTTTCAGTTTAAAAAAACTGATATTTTCACAATTTTTTTGAAAAAGTATATATTAATGAAAATTATATAATTAGGTGAACCATCTTCCACACACACACATAATACATACGTGCTATATATATATATTAGCTCGAAAGATCTTACAAGTGAATAAATGAAGACAAACAACATGCAATTTGATGTGATGACCAGACAGTTATATCACTACTATAGAAGTCCATTTTTTCCAGAAACATTGCTCTGAGTTTTTCAAAACGCAAAATATTCTGCATCTCACAAGACAGAAGGAAATAAAGCATATATATAGATAATACATTATTTGTCAAAGAAATAGCAAGAATTATAAATTAAAAAATTTTCGAAAAACTTTTCTTTTTTTTTTTTTTAATTTTCGGTTTTTGAAAATGTTTAGAAAATTCGGAGAATTTCAAATCAGAATCATCCATACAAGAGCGCAGAAGCAATCTCTACTACATTTTCATTATTTGTCTTTTAAATACTCAGATTTTGTAACAGAACAAAATTTGCGCGCACTTAAACGTATAATACCGCCCTTAACATGACGTCATGTTCCTTAGCCAATGAAATGTCAGATGAGTAAAAGTGGATGCCCTATGTTTAGCCCATGGAGTCTATAGGCTAAGGAGCTAGATCTCCGCTGACGGAAAGTGGCACAAAAATTTCACTTTTCCAGATGGCGCTGCCTCTGCCAGAGTAACTACCTTGTACGGAAAGCTAGGTCATTTCAGTGCTAATTTGGACGATTTTATTTTCGCCAGGAAAAATGGAAAACGTGAGAGGAAAAAAAAGCTATTTTTCACACAATTAGTAGAGATCATGTAGATTAATATGTTTCGACTCAATATGCTATGAGGCACCTAGATATTAAAATAAAAATACTTTTATATATGGTTACAAAGCCCCGCCCTCCGTCGTCTGCTACGATTTTGGTGATTCTCATTGGTTCTGGTCGTTTGGGTTTAAATTCACATTTCGGCTCGCTTTTTCCTTGCAAAAGTGCCTCTGTATTTTTGTGTGAATTACTTCAACTTCGCAGTTCGGGACTCTACGTTTTCTTTCTTGTTTATTTTGGAAGTTCCTCTGAATTTTTGTGTGAATATTTCAATACTGCTCTGATTTTTTTTACTGTTTTAGTTTTTAAGACACAATTTGTTGAGGATACAATGTATCTTGATTGAAAATGCAAAATTTACTTTTAAAAATAAAATGTGTATTATTTTGAAACACGAAGAGTGCCCCACCATATTTTAAAACTTTGATTACAAGTTCGAATTTTTAAAGTTGAATTTTTCATTTTGTAATAGAAGCATTTTTAAGTATTGTTCCAAATGAACTAATTTAAACGCTTCCAGTTGTTTTTAATTTATGTGCATTGTAGTTTTCTTACTGGAACGCTAAACTGGAAGAATTTTAATAGTAGCTTTGCTTTGCTGTTCATCTAGCACGATTAAATGTTATAAATAAAATTGAAAAAAATCACTGTACATTGAAATCTTTTTAAATAATGCATCAAAAACTTGTGTATTTACTACAGTGCTATTTGTTTTTTAGCATATCTTTGCATTTGCTTTAAATATGTATAACATATCAAACTCCGAGTCTTGATTATGATTGCAATAATTACTCGAAATAAGAAATTTTACAAAAGAATGTGTCGGAATCCAAAGGAGTATGGAAAGAAAAAGCGTACAGGTAGGCCTCCTACTCTTCGTTCAATTGTCCTTCAAGCTTGCTTAACAAAACAGAGTTCTACTCAAATTAAAACAGAAATATTAATTTACCGTGCACTAGCCGAACAGTGCGTAATGTTCTGCCAAGGATTCCAATGTTAGATATACTAAACTACGGTCACGTCCGCCACTTACAAAACACTTCACAAAAAGCATAGATTGGAATTTGAAGAAATACGTTTCTTTTGTGTCTAGATGAAAAGACGTCGTATTTTCTGATGAAAAAAAATTTAATTTGGACGGACCAGATGGTTTTTGCCATTACTGGTATGATTTGCAAAAAGACAGACCATTTTTTTCCAAACGACAGTTCGGAGGAGGTTCTGTGATGGTGTGAGCAGGTTTTGCAGCCAATTGAACAACACCAATGGTGTCCATTAGAGGTCGCTTGAATTCAGAATCATATGTTGACATGTTAGCTGAAAATTTATTACCTGAAGCACCCCTTATCACAAGTGGTGATTATTTGTTTCAACAAGACAATGCAAGTTGCCATGTGTCTCGTGCATCATGTTCATGGTGCGAGGCCAATTCAGTGAAACTTTTGGACTGGCCGGCAAGAAGCCCTGATTTAAACTCCATAGAAAATCTGTAAGGCATTTTAGCTACAAAAGTGTATAAAAATGGGACACAATATGGAAATAAAGACGAACTGATATCACCCATTAATTTGGCGTGGAAAAACATTTCTAAACAAACTTTAACTAAACTTTCTAGGTCAATGACTGGTCGATTAATAAAGGCAATTGAGAAAAAAGGTGATTTTGTAAAATACTAATTTATTTCGAGACATATGTGCTAATGTCCCTATATTTTTTTCCATATTTCATATAATACATTTGTAGTAATTTGATTTTGTAATTTAATTTCATATTAACAAGTTTCTAATGTTTCCCAATTACAAGTAGTTAATTAAATTTGATTTTGTTTGCAGTTGATGATTATTTTAATATATAATACTCATTTTTCAACCATGTCCTTATAATTTTTTCCATGGCTGTATAACACAATTGTTTAAAATTGCTATGCACTAACATATTACTTTCAAAACATCAGACTTTGAATTTTTCAATTTTTTAAACCAGACTTTAAATATTTTGGATATTTATTTATAAAAATGTGACATTTTAAACAATATATTTTAAGCTATTCTCATTTAGACAATTTTCCAATAATAATATAGATTAACAAATTTCAATTCAAATGCATGATTCATATTGAGTCTAACCTTACCAAGAATACCACCAACTACTTACCAAGGAAAAAAACCTTTATTTTACTAAATTAAAAAATTTTGTGTCATGTTTTTCAAGCACTTAATGTTTTATCGAGTGCATTTATTTTATAAATAAAATAACTTATGATATTTTAAAACTTCGAACTAATTTGGAAAATAAACTGCTTACATCTTGCTTTTTGTTTTGACAATCAGACATGTATGTGATTTTAAAAACTTTCTCAATTTTCTCTAATTATGAACTGTGTTAATAAAAAAATGTTAAATGCAAATCATGCTCTTTATCACTGTAGGATTATTCTTGTATGAAGCTTTTTGAATCTTTTGATCGTGTAAAGCAAAACCGTGGTATCAAGACCGAATCCAGAAATTTTTCGGTGTGGGGGGGGGGGGGGGACATGACTTTGACACATGTGTTAAGGAAAGCTTCTGGGAGGAATATAGGCCACATTGCGAAAATTTTTGGGACTTCGAGGGGCGGGGGGACTGTGGATATGGCCTTTCGTGGTATGTCACAAGTTATTCATCGTCTTGTATAAGATCATGTACCAGGATGGCAATCTGTATGCATAATATGCACATTAACCCCTCGCCGTACCATTTGGCTTGACCAAACTCGGGCGTAATCGATAGTCGTCTGATTATCCCTTCACGAGTCTGACTCGTGACATTCATGCTTGGCCCGATTATCCCTTTATGAATCTGACTTGTGATATTAATGTTTGTGTTAAAATCTTCATCACAAGTCAGACTCGTTAAAGTATGGCAAGGGGTTAAAGCAGTGGTGTAGTCGAAGGGGGACGGTATCCCCCCTACGTTTTTATTTTAATACAAGCGTCCCCCCAAACATTTTACATTTTAACATAAGCATCCCTCCACTTTTGATTTCAATTGCTTTTCGTATGTATAAGCGTCCCCCCCCCCACCCCAACTTTTTTTTCAGGACTACACCAGTGCATTAAAGATGCTGTATCAACACATCTATAAACCATCTTACAAATAACATGTAAAATACAGAACAATCCCACCATACAATTACTTTTTAAAAAAAATACAATTTTGAAACTAAAAAATACATGAAACCTGTCGGTGGCGTAGCTCGATCCGGATTGTGGGTGAGGGGGTTCTTCGGGAGAAGTCTGCTAATTTCATTCTTTTCGAAGAAAAATTGGTCAAATTCTAAATAATCTTTACCACTTCAGGAGGGATCCCATCTCCAAAACCACCCCCTTATCTACGCCAGTAAAACCTGTGTTTTTTACGTACAGGTTTTCCCGCATTAAAAAAAGTGAAAAATTCACTTAAATTTAAATTAAATTTTGAATACAATTACGTATGTTTACACAAAAATTGAGACATTTCAGACTGTTTTGTAGAATTTTGTCTCTTGCTGCTAATAAAATCCTCAAAAATATTCATTGAAGAAACGTTTGCCTGCACAAATACATTACACGTCAAACTATGAAAAGTTTTCCTCACAAGAACGTAGTACATAGCATAAAAAATAATAAGGATAGAAAATAATGGTAATAGGCAATATAATCACATGGTATTATAGAAACGAGCAAATTTTACTGAAGCAGATGCAATTGGCTTTCAAAATGGGGGACGGGGGGGATGCATATAAAATGTTAAAATGCGTAAATTTTAACAAGTATGCCATGTGATGAATGGCAGAAGAGAACTTTATTAAAAAAAGAGAAAAAAGAAGAGGAAAACTGTGGCATTGCAGAATAATCACATACCTGGATTTACTAACAAAGTGGATTATTTTTACCCTCGTATAGCAATATCAGTAATTACATCCTTTAATTTTTTCGGCAATATCAGATTATCGATTAAAAAATTTATATTTTTCTCCGAGCGTATGCGAATCAGTGTTTTGCACATATTAGTTAGCAGTGGTGTTAGTCCTGTAAAAAATGTTGGGGGGGGGGGGGGGCGCTTACATATGCAAACTAAGTTATTGAAATCCAAAAGTGGGGGGACTCGGACTATAAAGTCGGGAAACACCGTCCCCCGGTGTCCTCCCCCGACTACAACAGTTAGTTCTGTATCTGTTTATTGAGCAAGAAATCAATGACATGATTGTCTGAAGCATACATCAATTAGTTGATCACAATAAATAAACTAAAAGAATACACTAAGTAATTATTTCACAAAACTATGGCTTCCAGTTTTAATTTCATAACTAAAAATCTTGTTTTAAAAAACCTCTGTTGGTGATGGTGAGTACTTGTTGAGAGCTGCTTCTAAATTATTTAAATGATTTAGAAACTTTATGCTTGCCTTATATCAACGATTATTCAAACAAAGTTAATGTTTTAAAAATAAAAAGGAATTTTGTGTATTTACTTTGTATCAAAACTTAATAAACAGTTGAATGTTGAAATGAAAAAAAGATGTGCCTTGTGAAACATTGCAAAATGAATAGAACGCAAAAAAATTCCTTTTTATTTTAACAAAAAACAATCATAAGCGAATGTCCTCGAATCTGAAGGATTAAATTCACAGAATTCTGCTAATTAGTGGGAAAATCACATGTATGCAGTTATTGAAATAGTTCTTCATCGTTGGACCGATGAACATTAAGTTAATAATAACTAATAGTTTTAATAAATTAGATTTAGGGTAATCTTGGCTTTTGTGAATTTATTTCTGAGCATACGCTGCAAGTTAAATTAATTTCTTCCAAGAGGCATGTAATGGAAATCACAGATGTACATAGAAGCACAAAAGTAAACTGTGCAGAATTGAATTGAATTGAAAGTGTTTTTGGAGATTTTTGCCTTTCCCGAGAGGGCGGCTTATATCCCGGCAGAAAGGACTAGGCGAGATTAAAATGGCGGCGGCCGTTCCGGAGGGGAGCAAGGGAATCCGAGGAGAAAAAAAAAAAAAAAAAAAAAACCCGAGGGCAAAACCTCAAAAACGCCCTGAGCGGGCGAGAAAAGCACAAAAAGCTCGAGTAGACGAGCGACAAGCAAAGATAGCTTTGATCACTTCAGAAACCGAACTGCCAGAGCAGGGATGACCGAGCGAGGAAAACAGAGAACGTCTGATGAGAGCAAAGCGAGAACAAGACAGGAGAAAATGTTCCAAGGTTTCGGGTTGATTGCAGGAGAAGCACATAGGAGAAATGTTCTTGTTGATGCGATGGAGAGTGGTGTTGAGAAGCAACGTTTTGGTGCGGAGGCGGGATAGTAGAACGTTCATTTTACGATTAGGTGTCCAATTGGAATAATTGTAGGGTGGAAGATAAATAACTAAAATTTTGATAATATTTACAATTTAGCCAGTCTTCCTCTATTTTCTTAAGTGATTCTTTCTTGATGGTTGAAATGATGTCTTCGGTGGAAATATCATAGTGATAAGAATAGTTAAAGGGTCCTTTTTTAGCAAGCATGTCAGGTTTTTCATTGATGAGGATGCCTTGGTGTCCTGGGCACCATATTAGCTTTATCGAGCTAGCTTTAGAAAGTGCTTCTATGATTGAATCAAGGATAAGAAAGGTAGCAGAACTGGATTTGACTGTAAACTGATCGAGGGCTATAAGATTAGATTTGCTGTCCGAGAATATGGTGTAGTTTTTATTTTCAGAGATGTATTCAGAAATTGCAAATGCGATGGCTATAGCTTCGGCGGTGAAAACGGAGGTGTTTTTGTTGATGATAGCGGCTTTCCCTTCTTGTGAGCTGTGGTTGAAGGCTGATATGCTAGTAATGGTTTTGCTTTTCGATGCATCTGTGCTGATGAGGATATTATTTTCCAGGTGTAGATTAACGTATTCATTAAACAGGAAGTTAGCAGTGGTTGGGTTATTAGCTTTGCTTTGAAAATTTAGTCCGTCGGTAATGATATTGACGTTACAGAGGTTGCTTGGGTTTTCTTTTAGTTTTTTGATAATAATTTTGGCAGGTTGGATTTGGTTGGTAAAAAGATAGTTATAAATGATCGGAAAGATATAGTGGTTGTCTCTCTTTTTCCCAGAAGTTTTTTGTCTTTGGTCGGTTTTTGAAGAAAGGGGAGATAGTTTGCCAAGGGCAAGATGGCGTAGTCCAAATTTGAGAACGGAAGAATTACGGCGATCCCAGAGATTGGAGACGCCTGCTTCTCTGAAGAGGAGTGGTATGGGAGTCCAGCGGGGTAGTCCGAGGGCCCATCGAAGAGCACTGTGGTAAACAACATCCAGTTTCTTTAACGCGGAGTGGCTAGCGGAACTGTAAAAAATTGATCCATATTCAATGATGCTTCTGATTAAAGAATTTGCTATGATTAGAAGATTTTTTGAGTTTGCTCCTCTATTGCAGTTGGCGATAAATTTGAGGAAGTTGATTCGTTTGAAAGCTTTTTTTTTTATGTAGTTTATGTGGTTGTTGAAAAGGAAATTTGAGGTAAAATGAATCCCGAGCCATTTCATTTCCTGTGACCAGGGGATGGCCTGGCCCTGAAGCGTAAGAATTATATCCGGAGTGGTTCTTTTCCTAGAGAGGTTGATAATGGAGCTTTTCTCGGGGGCTATCGACATCTTCCAATGATCACACCATTTTTCTATTAGTTGAAGGGTTCGAGCTAATTTGTTGTGAACCTCTAAAGGAGTTTCTCCGGAGGAATAGACAATGATGTCGTCTGCATAGATAATTGTGGTGACTCCAGGTATAGTGGTTTCAAAGAAATCGTACATGTAGACCATAAACAAAAAGGGGGCTAGGACTGAGCCTTGTGCGATCCCGGTCTTGAGGGAGCTGGTGATAGAAAAAGCGTTCCTCCATCGTACTTTAATTTTCCTGTCAGAGAAAAGGTTATGAATCCAGTGGGCGACTTTACCGCTTATGCCACAATTGATAAGCTTCAGGGCCAGGCCGTCAATCCAAACTCGATCATATGCAGATTGAAGGTCGAGTTTGACACAAAGGATAAAAAGTTTCTGTTTTCGTAAGGTTTGAATCTCTTCGAAAAAGGACGAGATGGCTGCATTGCAGTCGCGGAAAGGAAAAAAACCGAATTGGTTTTTGTTGAAAATGTCATTCTCAAGAGACCAAGTAATCAAACGAGAGAGAATCATTCTTTCTAATATCTTGGAGATGACAGGAGTAAGGGCAATTGGCCTGTAGGCATGAATGTCGGCTGCTGGTTTGTGAGGTTTCTTGATTGGTATAATAATAGCTGTTTTCCAGGAAGCAGGGATTTCAGTTCTCTCCCAGATAAGATGAAGTTGTTCAAGTAAGGCGTCTCTAAAATTATCGGGGAGGCTTTTGTACATACGAGCAGGGATACCATCTTCGCCTGGGGAGGTATTTTTGGTGGATTTGACTGCTTTGTTAAATTCGTCTAGAGAAAAAGGACTATCAAGTTTGGAGTTTAAATTAGAATTGAAGTCAATAGGAAGATGATGGGGAAGAATACGGGAACTAAGGTTTAGAGCAAAAGCGTTGGCTTGAGCAGTAGTTGATGTGATGGTGTTTGTGCCTATCCGGAGGAGGAGATTGGTTTTGTCATCCGGGGTATTTTTGGAAATGATGGATTTGATAATTCCAAAGGCGCCCTTACCTGAGCCTAAGTTGTAGCAGATATTGTTCCAATAGTTTTTTTTTTTATTTTTAATTTCTCTACGTAGTTTGGCCGAAAAGTATTTATATTTAATCCAATGATCTTTGTTGATGTCTCTCTTTGCTCTCCGGAGATGTTTCCTCTTTTGGCCTAAATAGTAGCTACATTTGCTAGACCACCAGTTTGGGAGGTTTTGAGTATGAAGGTTTTGAATACTTTTGTTGTGATTGAGGGTGTTTTTTAGAAAAGTTTGGATATTTGCTAAGTTATTGGGGATACTAGTGGTGTTATTTAACTTGAGTTCGATGTTATTCCAGTTGTATCTTATTCTGGAGCTAGGATTATTGAGTTGAGGTAAATTTTTAAAAAAATAGGAGATATCAATGATAATAGGAAAATGGTCCGAGTCAAAGGGATCAGGGTGAATGTTGAAATTTATATGGGGAAACACATCCAGAGAGCAAAGCGAGAGATCTATGAGAGACTGAGAGCCGGAAGGTGCTCTATGAGTGGGTTTATTGTTGTTGAGAATCCCGATGTTTTGATTAAGAATCCAGTCGACAAGGATATCAGAGTTAATGGAATCGAAGGAGCTTCCCCAGTAGCTATGGTGAGTGTTAAAATCACCGAGGATAAGAAAGGAAGAATTTAGTTTTTTTTTTAAATTTTCAAGCCAAATTTTGTTAAAGTTACCTCTAGGGGAATAAATGTTGATGATATCAATTTTTTTGTTATTAATCCAGACGCTAATGCCGAGAATTTCAGTTTCAGGAGTGCAGAGAAAGTCCAGATTCATATCAGACGACGGGAGAGAGCGGGGGATAATGGTCATAAGACCACCACCTGCGTTATTAAGACGATCTCTGCGATAAATAATGGAGTTGGGGAAAGAAAAAACATCTCTTTTGAGGAAAGTTTCTTGAAAAACGAAAATTTTGCAATCGTTAAAAGGCGAAAGAGGAAAGAAAAGGCGCTTGTTAAGCAAACTGCGGCAGTTCCATTGGCAAACAAAAAACCCCAGGGCAAGCCCACAAAAAAGACCCAAAAAAGGGGGAGAAAAAGGGAGACAAGAACCAGAACAAAAAAAAAGGAAACACAAGCGCCCGGCGCGAGAAAAAGCGAGCCTACGAAAAACCAGACGGCAGAAAACCCCCAGGAATGGGCATGTTAGAAGAGCCAGATGAGGAAGGGAGGTGAACGTTAGAGGTGTCCATTTCATTTTCGTGATTAACGTTTTTGACATTCTTTTTAGATAATTTTTCCAGGTTTCAGCTCCCAGTGGACGCGATTTTCCTCGCGCGGGTTGGACTGGGTTGCGAGATTTGAGCCATTTTTTCCAAGGTATTGCTTATGCTTCCCACGGTTTGTAGCATTCTCTGTTGAAAAACTTGTATTTGTGTTTCCATTATGCTAATGATTTTTTCTTCGAAATTTTTTAGCGCGGTGTTCAAGAGGTTTTCGATTTGCGTGTTAGGATTATTGGTACTGTTTTCTATTCTCACAATATTTGCATACGAGTTCTTGTTTTCTCTTCGGTATTGACGTCTAGCTTCTGGAAACGATAAGCTGTTATTGCATTTAAATTCAAGGAATTTTACTTCTTCTCTGTACTTTTGGCAATTTCGGTCAGACGCGCTGTGTTCTTCTGTGCACAGGGCACATTTTTTCATTGTGTTTTTACAGGTCGAAGTTTCATGTTTCTCAGCGCAGTTTCCGCACGTGGTATTATTTTTGCAGTTTTTGGTAGAGTGGTTATATCTTTGGCAGTTCTTACATGCTCTAGGCCGGTCTATGAATGTCGAGATTTTGTGGTGTGTGTACCATAATTTAACCGACGGTGGTAAATTGGTACCATAAATGGTCGTCAGGACCGTTTCTGTTTTATTCCGTTTTTGGTAACTATAAAGCGTCGCATCTCGCTAACATACAGTCCTTGGTCATAGAGCTCAGAGGCTACTTCTTCTAATTTGATATCAATCGGTATATTTTTCAACAGAAACCTTGTTGTTATCCTGTCATTGAGGAGGGATGAAGTTATTTTAGTGTTTAGAATCTCTTTTTTGAGCAATAGTTCTTTGGCACATGATGGACTATAAGTTTTGATAATTATGAAGTTATTCTTAGTAAAGTTAATTGTGTCAATATCTTTGTGATTAGTTATGGTTTCTTCAATTTCGCTTTTTAGTTTCTTAGGATTATGATTTGGTATTCCGGTTCCATTTTCAGATTTAATCATGATAGAAAAAGTTGAGCCGCCGTTGTTCGAAATGGCATCAATGGTGGTAAGAGAATCAGATATGCTAGAGAAGATGTTTGCGTCAGAGACAGCCATATCCCTCCGGAAAAAGTTCCGCCGGACGGCGGAAACACAGGTAATTAGAGATACAAAGTGGCGCTTACCTTGGAACAAAAAGGAAAAACAGAAACGCCAAGACGAAAAGAACCTCGACGTCGGACGACGTGGAGAAACTTCACCTTAACGGCATCTACGGCAAGTGAGAGCTGAAAGATAAAACTTGATACGGGGAAAAATTTTGAGAATGAAAAAAGAAAAAAAAATAAAAACCAGGACAAAAAGTTAAAGGATGGGTCAGAAGCAACTTGCTTCCGCCCGGAACGGCCGACCGCTTGAGTGGCCTAGGAAACACGAAAGAACACACGAGGAGCAGTGACAGTTACAGTCACCGGCCGCAACACCATGCACCAAAATCGTATCCGCTGGACAGAGAGCTGTAACAATTTTTAATGTATCAACTGTGCAGAAAACAGACCACTAAAAGCGTAAACATTTCGCGTCTGTTAAATTTCTGCGTCTCACTTTTTGCGCATGCGTAACGTGCTTTCTGCGCATGCGTCGAGTTACTATAATTACTGCAGCGATCCTGGCGGAAAAGTGAAATTTTTGTGCCGTTTTTAGCTGTTGCCAAACGTAGGAGATATGTCTCCTTCTTTATACTTCATGGTTTAGCCGCCTGTAATTTTGGCGGTTGCTGATGCCAATTCTTGAAAACATTGTTGTATTTTGAAGCAGGGAGTCTAAAAGGAAGGAGCCTCAACTAAGCGGGGAACGGGCGAAAACATAGCGCGATTTTTCCACCGCCGTCAGATGGCGCTAGAGTAAAATGTCTTGCCGTTTGATTACAGTGGCTAGAATAGATAGTGTGCCGTTCGCCATTGTCCTCCAGCGCTTTTTCTGTACCCGAAAGTAAGCCTCCACTAGATGGCGCTCTATTCGACAGCGAGGTAAGTTCGAGCCCGCCGGAAGACGGCTTTGGGGCCAACTGCTACGATTAAAGGCCCTGTGTATGATGAATTTATTTTAGCCACAGAGTTGTGCTCCGTGATTTTAACTGTTCGTTCATAAACTGCATCGTTTTCATGTTATATGCTTTGGCAACATCTTTGTTGTTCCATGTTTGTTTAGATTCGTGTTTCCGTATATGTGATCTTTTTGCTTATCTCTCTTGTAATATGTTATTAGTATATATAAAATTAATTCCTTCATTATATTGTAATGTTATGTTCGAGCTTCTAGCATTGGTCCAACAGGTTACGGCCCAGGATACGCATTATATTTAAAACATTATAATCTTTAAGTAGTTTTGTTTTCCGGTTGTATTAGCGTTACATAAAGTGGAAGTAACGATATGGCGGAATTCCGAAGTGATATCGTCAAATTGAATAATCAAAATTATTCAAACTGGAAATATAAAGTTCAGCTACTTTTAATGAAGGAAAATATATTAAAGAGAGTTATTGAAGATGAAAGACCAATTTCAAGTGGTGAATCGAGCACAAAATTAATAACTGATTGGGAAGCTGCTGATAATAAAGCACAAGCTTATATTGGTCTTACAGTCGAGGATGATCAACTTATTCATATCCGGGGTAAGACGACAGCCAAGGACATGTGGAACACTCTTAAGGAATATCATGAGAGAAATACATTAACAAATAAAGTTCACCTCATGAGAGTGATTTGTTCTTTGAAACTTGAAGAAGGCGGTAATATTCGCCAACATGTTACTCACATGCAAGAGTTGTTTTTAAAGCTTAGAGACATTGGCGAGAAGTCTTTATCTGACAATTGGAGTGTGGCGATGCTTTTAAGTAGTTTGCCTAGAAGTTATGATCCTTTCATTACTGCATTAGAAACACGTTCTGAAAGTGAACTGAGTTTTGCCATTGTTCAGCAGAAGGTTATTGCGGAATATGAACGTAGGCAACATGCAGTAGAAACTCCTAGTTCCTCTGAAAGAATGTTGAAGGTAAACCTAAGCAAAGATGCTCGGAAAACTTCCATGAAATGTTATTTTTGCAAAAAGTATGGGCATGCGAAAAGTGAATGCAAAAAGTATTTAAAATGGAAAGAAAGTCATCCAAATAAAGTTAATACAGTTGAACATAAAGATAGTTTGTTTACTGTTGGAATTCGATCTGAAAGTTGGATTTTGGACTCTGGGGCTACTCGGCATGTAACTAATGATAAAAAGTTTTTCACATCTTTAGATAGTTCATATGTTGATAAAATTGAAGTTGCAAATGGTGAATTAGTTGATGTTGTTGGCATTGGTAGTGGAAAATTGCTATTTAAGGATCGAGACGGTTCAATTACAGAAGTTGTTGTTTCTGATGTGCTTTATGCTCCAAAGGTTATTGGAAATTTAGTTTCTGTTCGACAGCTAACTTTGAGCAATATTTCAGTGACTTTTGATAAAGATTGTTGTGAAATTCTCAAGAACGGAAAACAAATAGGATTTATTAGCACTGTTGGGAACTTATTCAAATTATGTCAACCACATAAAGTTAACACAGTGATTGAACATAAGGAGGATTGCATACATGCGTGGCACCGAAAAATGGGGCATCGTGATCCAGAAGCAATAAAGAAAATGCATACTGAAGGACTTTTAGCTGACTTGAATATAGTTGACTGTGGTATCAGAATGTCCTGTGATACATGCATGAAAGGAAAACTCACACGCTTACCATTTCCTAAAGAATCCACTAGCAAGTCAACTGGTCCTTTGGACTTGATTCACACAGATGTTTGTGGACCAATGCAAACAATGACACCCAGTGGTAAACGGTATGTAGTGACTTTTATTGACGATTTCTCTAGGTATACTCACGTATATTTATTGGCAAATAAATCTGAAGTTCCTGATACTTTAAAACGTTATATAGCACTTGTGAGAAACAAATTTGGAAGAAAGATCAAAATTATTCGATCTGATCGTGGAGGTGAGTATCTAAGTACACACTTAAGAAAGTATTTAGCTGATAAAGGAATTCAAACTCAGTTAACCGCTGCTTTTTCTCCTCAACAAAATGGTGTAGCAGAAAGGAAGAACAGAACATTGGTGGAAATGGCACGTTGCATGCTTATTGATGCAGGCTTACCAAATCAATTTTGGGGTGAAGCTGTGGTGACTGCTAATTTCATTCAAAATAGAGTTCTTACTCGAGCAAAGAAGTTAACTCCATATGAATTGTGGAATAAGGAAAAACCTAAAGTGAAGAACTTTCAAATTTTTGGCTCCAAATGTTTTGTTCATGTACCAGCCCAAAATCGTCGAAAGCTAGATAATACAGGAATAGAAATGATATTTCTTGGGTATGATGAAGAATCAAAAGCTTATCGTTGCTACAATTCATTTTCAAAGAAAGTGGTTATCAGTCGAGATGTCAGATTCAGTGTAGATGCATGTGAAAAGTATGAAAATTTCAAAAATGAGGAAGATGTGGATTCAAGTGTCATAATTTCAACTCCAGGAATCGAGGTTCAGGAGGAGATAAGTGAATCAGTTGATGAACCTCAGATTCGTGTTTCTCATAGATCAACTAAAGGCATTGCTCCGAAAAGATTAATAGGGGAAACACATACTGCAAAAGAGATCTATGAAGACTGAAAACCTATGAGTGAAGTTTATTTTTTTAGTGATGTTTAAAGAAAACAAGGCTTCAGGTTAATGGAATAAAGGAGTTTCCCCAGTCATTAGTGAAAAACGAGGATGGGAAAATTGTGTAAATTTTCAAGAAATTTGAAAGTTACCTTGGGAAGAAAAGTGTTGATGTAAAGTTAAACCGGAACCACAAGCGGAGGAAAAATCCAGATTCAAAGCACGGCTTGGGTTGCCAAGGTTTTAAGCGGTCTCTGGGAAGACAAAGGGATTGAAAGATTTTTTTGCGCAAGTTTCGTAAAAAACAAAATCTACGCAATCGTTAATAAGGCGAAAAGGGGAAAAAACCTTTAAGTATTTCCCTTTAAAACCCGGGGAATGCCAAAAAAACCCCAATTTTGAAAAGGGTAAAAGAACTGAAACAATTTACATGGAAACAAACCCCCGGGAAAAAGGTGCCTACAAACCAGACGGCATTAAAAAGGTATCATGGCTAAAACCAAGAGGAAGGGGGGTCTTAGAGGTGATTTCAGTGTTTAATGTTATTGTCAGTGCAAAATTTTCCAGACCCAGTGGACGCGTTTTCCTTTGGGGGTTCTTTAATTTCCCCAAAGGGTTTTCATGTTCCAGGTTTGGTTTTTTAAAAATTTATTTTGTTTTTATGTAATGATTTTTTCTTCAAAAATTTTAGCGGGTGAAATTTATTTGCGTGTTGGATTTTTTATTTTTTTTTCTCACAAATTTGAAATTCATAATTCTTTGGTTTTCCTATTCAAAGTAAGTTTGTATTGATTTAAAAAGGTTTTCCTTGTTTTTGGCAATTTTGACCCCTGTGCCAATCAAAATTTTTTCATGGGAAAATTTCGTTTGTAGGAGTTTCCGATGCATATCATTTTTGGAGAATATCTTTGGATTCTTACATTCTGGGGTCAGAATGTCAGATTTTTTGGGGAAAATTAACCCACTTAAATTTTACCAAAATGGTTGGACCTTTTTGTTTTTTTGTATTGGTTAATAAAAAAGGCCTTGAAAAAATTTCAGCAAGTGTAAGGGGTATTCTTCAAAAAAGGTTTTTTTCCAAACCAAGAAACCTTGGACCTAAATTGAGAATGAATTGTGAAATTTTTTTTGAGAATAGTTTTTTGGCAATATAAAAACTTAAGTTTTGTAATTATAAGTTATTCAGAAAAATTGTGAAACTATCTTTGGTTTAGCTGAGGGCTTAATTGGGCTTTTAGTTCTTAAAGAGGTATTGGTTCCTTTTAGTTAAATATGAAAAAATTCCCTTGTTAAATGGGGGGTGGTAAATAGCTGGGTTTTTGGTAGGAAGCCATACCCTGGAAAATTTCCCCCCATTGTCGGAACACGGGAAGCTGAGTAAAAGTGGCCTTCCCTTTAAAAAAGGCAAAAGTCAAGAAAAGCCTGGGGTTTGGGCGACGTTTATTGAAAGGAAATGTAGACAAAGATAATTAACAGGTGAAAAGACAACAAAAAAAACCGAGGAAAAAATTTCAAAAGTTGCTTAAGGGCCCCTTGATTAAAAAAAAGAAGGGAAGTACTTAATCCCCGGCCCCAAAACCCCATGCCCCAAAATTTACCCAAATTTTTTTTAATGTACAACTGTGGAAAACAGATCACTAAATGTGAAACTTTCCTCTGTTAAAAATGATTGCTCTTTTTTTGCCATGCGTAACCTTTTGCGCATGCTAACATAATATGCGGTCCTGGGGAAAAAGGAATTTTTGGCAATTTTTTATGTTAAACGAGGAGATATGTTGAATTTATTTTACTTCAGAGTTTGCCGCCGTGATTTTGGCGGGTTCGTTCTTAAACTCATTGTTTTTTCGGGGGGTTAAATAGGGGGCCTCTGGCCAAAACATCTTTGTTTTTCCACCGCTTGTTTAGATAAATGTTTCCGTTTTTTAAGGGGTAAAATAGTTTTTGCTTGTCCTCTGGGTTTTTCTTAGAAATAAGCCTTAATGCCCTTTCATTATATTGAATGTTATGTTCGAGCCCGCAAGCGGTTTGGGGCCAAAAAAGGGTTTTAAGTCTTTCGTTCAACCGATTGTCATTCAGAAAGTGACAAGTGACACTGATGCACTAACATGAATTGATTGCTGTTAACTACTTTCAGATTAGTTTTTTCCGTAAGGAAGCAGGAAATGAAATAAATATCTCACTCATTCGAACTTTGAAATACGAACAACTTTCATTTTTTTTATTCTATAAAATAAATAAATGAAAACGATTTTGTAACAAATATCCATTTTTGGTTTTTGTAAACTTATGTGTGATACATCGGTTTAATTCTGACCACCTCAAAGAAAACAAGAATTTCTAAAGGGGAAAGTCTTGCAATGCTATAAATGTCTATGGTTTTTTAAATCTGCATCCGAACAGAATAATTTGCTTTCGAAAGTATCGCTTTTTTTTTTTTTTTTGGCTCTCATATGGGTGAACTAAATGTGGGTTTGAATACATTCGCTATTTGAAAATATCTGTTCGCTAATACAGTAAAAACAAATCTCATCGAACTTGGTGAAAATAAATTTTATTTCACAGTAATTTTGGGGTTGATTCGTTTGCCGTAAAAGTTTATCTGTTATGCGAAAGAAAAATGCACAAAGTTTTGAAATATACTTTGTGGTTTTGAGTTACACCTAAAGTAATCGATTTTTAACGAAATTTAACTTAAAAGGTATTGCTATTGATATGTAGTTCGTTTTGCGTCATACCTTACCTTTTCCGCAAGTTCTGTTTTTCCAATCTAAGGATTCATTGCAAAAAGTTTATGAGCGCATTACTAATATTATTATGTATTATTGTTATTGAAAAAAAAACCTTCACACTGCTTTTTCACATAAATTCTGTTAAGCTGTTCACTTTCGTTTTTCTATTTGCCCATATGACAGACTGAAATTTTTACTTTTTTTTACTTACAGAAGTTACATTTATTTGATTTGCTAAAATTTTCGAAAAAGGCGGATTCATACATTTTAAGTTACACTGAGCACTTTTGGACACGTGTGAAATATATACGTATGGTATTTGTGTGTGTCTGTAAATGATAACCATTTTGTTGTGAGCACTGTAATTAAAAATATTTTAAAAAATGAACGAAATACGATACACACATAAGCTATACGGGTAAGAGCTGGTGGTGAAAAATTGGTAATAGCCACTAGCGTAGATGGGGGGATGCCCCCCTCCAAATGGTGACTTATGTATGGGAGGGTTTAGAGGGAGGGGCAGGGACGTAACTAGAGGGGGGCAGACAGAGCGTAAGCCCCGGGCGCCAGATTATTTTAGGGGCGCCAAATTGACTAAATGTGTGTGTTTACCTAAATACATATTAATTTTTGTTTATATAAGGGGGGAGGGGGCGCTAAATCCTGGTCTTGCCCCAGTTAGAAAATGATTTAGTTACGTCCCTGGGGAGGGATGTAAAACCAGGAGCAGTAATAATCCCCGAAGACCCCCCCCCCCCTAAATAAGGGTCTGACTAAACCAATGGCCGTTACTTATTTTGGGATGGTACAAAGAACCGTATCTTGGATTTTTCCGAGGCGGGGCTAAACTGAAAAATGCCGCCCCCCTCCATCCTATTATTGTTGATATTTCATATAACTTTAATGCGTTGGCCCTTTTTTTAATAGGATTTTTAACTTTGGGGTCGCTGATAAACCCATACAACTTTCGTTTTAATTTTATAATGTTCCTATGACTTGTAACTTTCTACTCAACATTAGGGGCTAGAACCATATGAAGGGAGCGGAGATATGAAATTCTGACAGTTGAGGGTCCGGGAGATTTCCCCCCCCCCCACCGGGTAAAATTTTGAAAACTATATGCAAACTGATGCATTTTGAGGCTTTATAAGAGATGAATTTGGGACTACAAAAATATTTGAAAAAAAAAAGCATAACTTTTTAAAATTTTAGCTCTCTTACACATAAGATGCAGAACAAAATTGGCATTTTTTTTTAAAATCCAGGGACAACCCCCCCCCCCTCTTAGTAACGCCCATATTGAAGAGCCACGGGTCTGCCTTCTTAAACGACACATACAAACTCCTCTCCCTCCAAGGAAGCTTTGAAAATTCGTTTAATAAAACTATTGTATTGTTTGAGCATAGCTTTGGCTCAAGATTTTTTTTGTTACATATTTGTTTCTATTTTGGTTTAGTATGTAACTGAAACTTGACCAACATTTTGTGTATCATAATGTGACAAAGGTACCCACCAGAGGGTGCGGGGGGATTTGGGGGGGGGGGTTTCATTTTTTTTTAATAAAATTCTACATTTGTCTGGAACTACAAAAAGTTTTAAAAGATGTGACTAAAAATTAAATTTTATATATGAAAAAATTTTGACGTTAAAGAAGAAGAAATGTTATATCAAAATGAAATTGTTCTTGTCATAACAACAAAATAAATTTAAAGCTAAGCTTTTTGCTTTGGTTCAAGATTTTTTTTATTATTTGTTTCTATTTTGGTTTTGTATGGAATTGAAACTTGACCAAAACTTTGTACATCATAATGTGTTTTTAAATAAATGTAAATTTAAAAAAAAAATTAAATCTATATTTAAAAAAAAAAAAAAAATCTAACACAAAATTTTAAGCATGCAGTTCATTTAAAAAATGACATTGCAAGTGTTTTTTTTTTTTTTTTAATATACATCAGATTGCAATGTGCTTTTTAATATTCTCTTAACAAAATACATGGTTTTCATTTAAGACTGCTTCCGAAAACTAAATAAAAACATTTTTCATGCTTGTGTTCATCCAAACGACAGCCGTCTATTTATTGCTCCAAATTCTTTTCTAGAACAGATGATTGAATATTTTTTAAACAATCACATATTTTTTGCACCTTCTTTTTTTAGTACTGAAAAAAGTGCGAAAACTAAGGCGAGTAAATGATTCTTTAACGTTCGCTCTGCTAATCAGTTACCTCGCTGTCGATGCTAGCGCCACCTACTGGTGGCTTAGTTTCGTTTTCAACATTTTCGCGCCGAACGGCACACTAGGTATTCTAGCCACTGTAGTTTGATCAAGTAGGAAAAGAGAAATTTCGTTTGACCCCGAGTATTCGGAGAAAGGTAGCGGAAAATCAGATCGTTTTGACGGCAGCGGCCAGGTGGTCGAGCACCCGTTAGTCTCTCGTTGTTCCAACAAATGAAATTATTATTTGCAATATTTTATTAGATTTTATTATAAGTTAAACTATAATCAGAAGGTTATTTCAGTATCTTAATTAATGTATTTTTTTCTTTCGTGAAAAATTACTGTAATTAGCTAGTGACTAGATATTTAGGATTAAAAGAGGGATAGCAGACGGTCAGCTGGTATTCGTGCCATAATGAATGCGAAGAAAATGTCGGGGCCAGGGGGCACTCCCCACACCCCGACCCTCTTAAATGGAGGGAAGTAAAAATTCATTGTACGTTGCATTAAAAAACACAAAATACATGTACATACGTAGAAATACATTAAATTATTTTCCAAGTGAGGGGGGAGATGCAATTGATCCCCCTAACACAACGGGTCTGTTGGGCACGCGACTTTTGAACTCCGCACGTCGTTTCTTTTATCTAACGCTTACTGTACTTCATGATTTATACCTTTAATAATATGGAATCAGTTAGTTCATAAACTTCAGGAATGTAAATGTTTTTGAGCGGCTTCCAACACACCACACACCTACATACACATGCTTTTTTATATATAAATATATTGAGGCGATGACCCCTCCCCTCCCCAGAGCAATGGCGCCCGCACCTATGAGCGATGACCTTTTTCAAAATTCTGCTAAGGGGCCGTCCATAAATGACGTCACGCTTTTTTCCCATGTATTTGACCCTCTCCCCCCCCTAGTCACAAAATGTCACACTTCAACATACCCCTCTCCCCTTTGTCCCATATGCCACCTATGTTGCATAAGCATGATTTCACACTTATTGTTACCCCCTCTTGTCCCCTTGTCCCAATTTCACGAAACCCTCCCCCGAAGCGTGACATCATTTATGAATAATCCTTAAACTCCTAGAAAAGGACCCCCATAAAAACCCAATTTAAAAACATATATATATATATATATCAATGGCGTCACTACGCGTGGGACCCTTTTGTTGAATGTTGAAGGTAGCGCCTAATGCTATTTCTACGTATTATAACTGCAAATAAATGTAGTGAACTAAAATTTGCACAAATAAATAAAATTGAATTTCTTAAGATTTTTTTTTTTTTTTGCACGATTGAAAATACATAAACTACAAGTTTATACAACACAACAAATGTGGAGTTATTTTTTTGAGTGTAAGGGGGTGTGCCCCACAAATTACAAATTACCGCCCCGGCAGGTGATATTCATGATAGGAACGCCACTGTATATGTAACACACACACGTATATATATATATATATATACATCGCTCATCAAGGGAATGATCATCCTATATATATACATATAGGGGATCATTCTCATTCATAAATGATGTCACGCTTTTTCGAGGGGGGAGGGGGGTTCATGAAACTGTGACAAAGTGTGACAAGGGAAGGGGAGGGGGTAACAAAAAGTGTGACATCATGCTTATGCAACACATAGGTATTTGTGACAAAGGAGGGTAGGGAGGGTCCTTTGAGGTGCGACACTTTGTGCCAAAGGGAGAAGGGGGTCAAATATATGGGAAAAAAAGCGTGACATCATTTATGAAAGATCAGTAGGGTGATCGTCCCCCATTCCTCCTATGAGCGATAGTACGTACCCAGAAATTTTTTTCGGGGGGAGGGGCACCTGACTTCGACACACTTATGTATGTCAAAGCAAGTTTCAGAGAAGTTAAGAATATATGCTAAATTGAAAAAAAATTCGTGATTTTGGAGGCGGGCGGGCCCGAGGGCCCCTGGATACGGCCCCCGCGAAGGCCGCATCCCAGATACGGCCTTAGCGGTGCACTTCCCTCTCACAAACGATGACCCCTCTCAAAATTCGGCTCACTTTCACCCTTCATAAACAACCCCTTAAAATTTTCTATGAAGCATTCGGCAACATGTCCTCCTCCTTCCTTTCGTGTGCGCCCTTTGATATATACTGTATTTATGTATATACCATTCCCGCTCCAAGAGGATGATGCATCCCCCAAAACGATGTTCCCTTCAAAATTCAACAAAGCCACCCCCCCCCCAAACGACCCCTATAAAAATTTTAATGGCACAATCTGCGCCATGACCCCAAAGGGCACACCTAATAAATATATATTTACCCCCCCCCAATTGTTCATCCCTGAAAAAAAGAAGCCTCCCCCCACCCCTTAAAAGAAGCGAAGACACCTAAAACAATCCCCTTAAAAATTTCGATGGCGTGCGGTTTGCACAATACCCACCACCATTGGAGCTCGCATCCTTTTTTTGGGGGGGGGGGGGAGGACCTGACTTTGACATGTTATGTTAAGGAAAGTCTCAGGGAGGGATACATGTTACATCACGAAAAATTTCTGGATTTCGGGCCGTGGGGGGGGGGGGGGAATCCCGTGGGTCCCCCTCTGGATACGGCCTTGGAGGGGGAGGGTCCAGAGCTATTAGGGAGGGGTGCGTTATCACATTTAATGGACATGTTTTTTATTTAACTTTACATTAAAGTTGAAACCGTTTTTAGTTAAATTAAAGTTACAATTAGCTTTGCAAGGATTTCTAAACACCTAGTTTATTTCCGGAAAAAACCGGTCCCCCCCCCCGGGAATTTAAAGCAAAATCGGGAAATTTCAAATTTCTAAAAACTGGAAACTTTTTTTTTTTTTTTTAAATTTTAACACATAAAAAATAAATACATTTTTATGAAATTTTCGTTATAATAGAATTATTTTCCCGAACATTACTGTTAAGGGGTCTGCCTGCACCAAAAAGACGAGTTTTGCGAAAAAAAATCGATATTTTTTTTTTTTTTTATATTTAAAAAGAATATGTATTTAAGATTTCAAAAATGTTTGGTTTTTGTTTCTACGATACATAGAAACGAAGTTACACGCAATTAAGTTATCCAGAAGTCGCATCGCGAGCACATAAAAGTGGAATTTAAAATGCGTTTTCTGAAAAACTACTTTTTTCGATATCTTTGTTCACGGCAGATCTCATAACTCGAAAAGTTTTATACCCATTACTGTGATTTTTTAAAGTATTGTTTCACACATTGCTATCAGTGTTTTGAACTAAAAGCTAAGCTCTATGTCAGTATTTAAAAAAATTACAGGCATTTATTTGTGAAATATTGTGTTTTTTTCGGTGAAAAACGTATGAATTTCAACAAAACTGCTATATTTTTCTCAATTTTGGACCTATTATAAAACTTTTAGTTCAGAACACAGTTAAGTAATATAGAAACATATATTATTAAGGATTTTAAAATATATCGAGTTAAAGTGAGTATAGAGTGTTTGGCGTAAACTGTAAAATTCGCCTATTTTTTGCTAAAATTTCCCAATTTTTCAAAATTTTACAAAAATATAGCTATTATTTTGTTCGTTTTATTAATTTTAATTACTTTTTAACTTAAAAAAATATGCATTTAGTAATTATTTCATTGTTTTGAAAAAAAAAGCCTCCGAACGTAGGCAGACCCCTTAAAGCATTTTAAAACAGACAACATATTTATTTCGTCCTGTTGGTATCTGTAAAAAAATGCTTCTGTTGAGAATGAAAAAAAAAAGGAAGTTGTTAATATTTTTTATTTACATTGTAAAACTTGATAATTTTTAAAGTCATCAATAAAAAACAAAATAACACATAAAAATATTTAAAACCTGCCTTTAAAAAAATTATTGAAATGTATAATAGTGCTTTAACTAGTGTTTCTTGTCAAAAAATTACCCCTCCAAATGTGTCGTTAAAGTTGTAATAAAATGCTATGAATAAAAGAAATATACTATTGCGTTTTTTAATTTAAATCAAGGAGTACAAAAAAAAAATATTTTGAAGGTTAATCTTATTTTTTGTAAAGCAACCAAACCAAATAAATTTTTAGAATCAATAACAATGCAATAAAAAAGCCTATTGAATTTACTAGTTAATTTTCTCAATTATAGATTTGATATAAAATGTTATGTTTTCTGCTAGGTCATGTATCTAAAATAGAAATAATATAGCGTTACAATGTTATTTGTTCTGTAACAATATTTGAAGACTGAAAACATTTTCATATTGAGTAAATAATTTATGATTATTTGAAGAAAGCTTAAATTCGTTTTTTTCCTCACAAAATTCCCAAATTTCCCAGTTTCTTCCCGAAAATTTACGGGCTTTTTGCACCTCTAGTTACAATCATAGCAAACCGAAACCATCAAACTTAAATGAACCAAATATAATAAAAAGAAATCACAAAAACATTCTGAATCTAAAAGTAGTCCATGATACTATAACCAGCTTCTCAAAAATTGACTATATCGATTTTAATACTCTTAAAAAAACCCTTTTAAATAATTTTATTTGTAACGCTAAATTATGTTGCGAATCACATTCATGGCAAGACATTTTACATGCGCGCCATCTAGCGCCAGTGAAATCGTCCGGACAAACTTTTACTATGGAGATTCGTCTCCTTCTTTTTACTCCGTGTTTTGAAGTATTGTTGTATTTCGAAGCATTGTTGCGATTTTGAAGCATTATTGAAACATACAAAAACAGGATGTTTATCTATACTAATATTATAAAGCTGAAGAGTTCGTTTGCTTGAACGCGCTAATCTCAGGAACTACTGGTCCGATTTGAAAAATTCTTTCAGTTTTAGTTAGCCCATTTATTGAGGAAGGCTATAAGCTATAAATCATCCCGCTAAAACCGATTAGAGCGGAGTTCCGAAAATTGCATAAAATAGTCCTTTTCTATTGGAAGAACTTATCGCCTCATTGCTTGATGCCATTGAAAAGCCCGTAAAAAAACTATCCTAGAAAGAATTTTGTCCTTCGTGCTAAAATTAGAAGCCTCTAAATTAACTAGAAAAGAAGTAAAAGCGTTTTTATCTGTAGTTTGAAATTATTTTTCCAGGGTAATTAATTTTAATTTTATTTGACCCAGAGGATAACCGTTTTATTTTATTTGCATTGTTGTATCGTTTCAACATACAGTTGCCGTGTGAACAAACAAATCAATGCAGTTGCCGTTGTTAAACAAATAAAAAAAATAATAATCAACGTTTCCAGCATTGTGATGAGGCATCGCTGTATTTGCAAAATATAATTTAAGGTAGACCGTGCAACGCCGGGCGTCGCAGATAGTCTATACATATAAAAATGAGTCCCTATTTTCCTTGGTCACGCCATCACGCGTGAACGGCTGGACCGATTTCACTAATTCTTTTTTTTTGTTGTGTTTGTTATTGTCAGGAGAAGGTTCTTATGAAAGACAAAAATTAAGAAAATAGCTAAGTTAGTGGAGATATTAATTAAAAACGCAATTTTTTGCAAGTTTTATTTTATTTTTGCATTGTTGCATCCTTCCAACAATATATAATACAGTTGCTATGTGAATTATAATCCATGCCGTTGCCACTGTTCTAACAAATGTCAACAATACTAATAATCAATATCTCTCAAGCATTTAGAGTGAGGCTTCGCTGTATTTGCAATGTCCGTTAAATTTAATCCTTCTTTCTTTTTCATTTATTTATCGTCTGCTATCTAATAAAGACTATTTTTCGTATTTTAACGGGTTCTTAGCAAAAATCGAACGACAAAAAAAAAAAAAAAAAAAAAAAAAAAAAAAAAAAAAAAAAAAAAAATAATAATAATAATAATAATAATAATAATTTTTGCGAGCATTGTACTGAATTAATCTATGATTTTTATGGACTGTTGCTCTTATTTAGGCTCGCGCGAAGGCCCTTGCTTATTAATATTGGTCCCCGTGTGTATGTCTGTGTATGGATAGATAATAAAGAATTTCAATGCCGTGTTGTATTAAGCTCGCGCAGCGCCGTGCGTACAACGGTTTCTTAACAAAAATCGCACGCGAAAAAAAAAAAAAAAAACTACTTTTGGGAGCATTGTACTCAATTAAGCTATGATTTTTAGGGACTTCTGCTCTTATTTAGTTTCGCGCGAAGACCGTTGCTTAGTATAAAACTCGATTTGCAAAAAAAAAAAAAAAAAAAGAAAAAAGGAAGACGACTTTTTGGGAGTATTATCCTAAGGTTTCAAGGAACTTTTGACCTTATATATACCTCCTAGAAATTTTACATGGACTATTAGCGTTATTTCAGAATTGTTCTCTTCATTTGTTTAGCCCGTGCAACGCCGGGTGGCACGCCTAGTTAGTTAATACGAATAAATTCTACAAGTGGCAGTACTTTTTTCTAAAAATCGTATAAAATAATTAATAATAAAAAAATAATGTATCAAAATTGGGCTCCGAGGTGGGCCACTAAGGCAAAAAACACATCTTCGTAATCCTTCAAGTTTTCCCAGGATGTGCGCCAAACACAAACGTGCGCACGCACATACAAACTCTTGCTTTGATTATTATTTAAATAGAAAAACACGAAACATATGTTTTCATTCTCTTAAAACTGGGAAATATTCTGTTGAGAGTTAAACATTTATGCATTCAATCTTCTAAACTCCAGGAATTTGTTAAATACGGTGAAAATTTTCTTTGTCTCCCTTTGTGATGAAGAATAATTCCCCCCCCCCCCCTCCAGGTGACAAATATTTCGCATGCTGGTTAAATCCATTGCCAACAATTTCAATTTGAATTCCATTCTATTCATGTTTATCTAGTTTGAATTTAAAATACATTACATACCATCGAATGGCCTGAAAATTCCTACTAAATATTTCCGTACCATTCGCGCATAGTCATCATGCTGCCTAATTTTTTTTTCTTGCAAAATTATCCGGCGTTCCCCATGAACGTTATAATATCGTTGTTGAGCTTTTAGAGCAGAAAATGTCAAACACAAAGCATAATTATGTACGCATTATATTGTCAACCATAATACCAGAGTACTTGCCTTTGTTATTTTGGAAAATTTTCAATTTTGCATGTTCTAGGCACGATTTTAAAAGTCACGAAACTTGTGCTAATCATTTAAGGCAGCGTTTCTCAACTGGTGGTTCGCGAAGTGTTTGAAAACATTTCGCAAAAATAATTTTGTAATTTTTAACTGCTAACGTAAGTGAAATCACGAAATAATAAATAATCATAAATTGACCTATACATATTAGAGAAAAGCTTAAAAAGTTTTTTTTTTTTTAAGTTGTTTTCCCGATAATGCGGGAAAAGTTGTAGACTAGCTTAAGAAATGGTACCATAAAATATTCATTGATTTATTTTAAATTTTAAAGTGTTTTTCCTTCCATTTGCACTTTTAGCGCAAAGAAAGAGTCGGAAATACAAAAATTTACTAAAATATTAAAATTTTCTTATTTTCGTCTAAATCCTCATATGTAACACCAGAAGATATTTATTGATTATTTTCAAATTTTGTACTCTTATTTATCACACTTTATTCTAACTTTCCTGCATTATAGCGCTGAAAAATGTGAAAATATGTAATTTAACATTTCTATATATTTCCATTACTGTTGCGAATTTTTATATTTGAGTACGAACGAGGAATCGAAAGATATTTATTGATCGATTCAATATTTCGTACGTATATATTTCATGCCATTCCTTAACTTTTTCGCCCTATCTGCATGCAAAATTATTTAAAAAAAATATTTCTCATGAATACATATGTTTACTGCCCTATTAATAATTCAAAAAGAACAAATGATAAAAATCATTAATTAAAAAAATATATTAATTTTCCTGTAGAAATTCTTTTAGTTTTTTAAAAAAATTGTTTTACAATTGTATTTTTATTTCTTGTAATCGAACATGTTATATGCAATATGAAAAATAAATGTGCTAGCAAATTTTAATACTTTTGTTACCCGTTACTAACGACTACTGAAGGGGGTTTGCCATTTTCTTTTGAATTTTAAAAGGAGTTCGCAAGGGTTGGGAACCACAGGTGTAAATTAACTATGCGAGTGATAACCATTTTAAAAAAAATGGGTTGGGATTTCTTGACATGATTTAAATTGTCCTCAATTTTCCCCTTGTTAGGAAAACACACGGTCTTGAAGATTTTCGTCATCGTCTGTAAAATTACAAAACACAGGTTTAAGGTAACCATGAGAGTAATAACCATTAAAAAAAATGGGTTGGGATTTCTTGACATAATTTGAATAGTCCTCAGTTTTCCTCTTCTAGGAAAACAAACTGTCATGAAGATTTTCTTCATCATCTGTAAAATTACAAAACTCTTGTTATTCATAAAGGAAAATATTTGGTTACGCAATATTTTTTGTCACAATTTGAAAGCCATGCTGCTCATATGGTTATAGTTGCAGCGATTTTAAAAATGTTCAAACGTGCTAGTTTATTAGATAGTCCGCAATTCAAGTCTATTACAAAAGGACTAGTCCAGCGGTTCCCAATCTTTTTTATCCGCGTACCACCCTTTTTCTTTGCAAACCACTTGCGTACCACTGCTAATGTAACTTTATTATATAGAATAGAACACTAATAGATTATAGAAAAGTACTAGGATGCCTAGGTAATAAAAATTAGGGATGTAATGAATATTCGGCTGCTATTCGGTATTCGGCCTATTCGGCCCTGGCCGAATAGTCATTTCATCACCCAGCCGAATATTCGGTCTGGCCGAATACTGGGTAAAATCAAATTCGGCCTGACCGAATATTGATGGACTATTCGGCCGAATAGTTCTTCTGCAGTAAAAAAGTAAAAAAATAAAGAAATTAGATTTTTAAACATTTAAAATTGTATTATAATTATTGCAAAAGAATACATTAGTTCACTATAGTTTTAAGAAATAAAAATAATTTAGAATAAAATATTTCTTTTAATCTTCTTTTAGGCTTGACTGAGCGAAAACACGTTTTAAAGTTAGAATATTGTATTTTATATTTAGCATTTGCTCCCAAAAGCTGCCAATAGTTAATTATAATAGAGAATATGATAAATTAATTTTGTTATTATTAACAAAGTCGAAGTCAGACTTTGTTTGGGTAGACTGATTTATTGTGAATATTGGGTTAGAGAGACATGTGAAAAGCCCAGATTATATCCTAAATATTTAGATAGCATAAGTTATTGGGGTTTTGGAAAATAAAAACATATTCCAATTAAGTGCATTAGGTTTTAATAGATCTTTTAAAAATAGGTATGTAAAAAACCCTATAAAATAAAAATATTAACTTTTATAACTTTTAAAATGTCTTCATAAAACAGTTTTGAGCAAGGTATAAGATCACTAAGAAGTAGTTTTTCTTTCATTACAATTAAATAATTAGTAAAATAATGCTAATGCTTACTACCGTAAAACCTGTCATTTCTATTTTGCTTGTGGGTGAAATTCTTAGTTTTATTACATTCAAAACAATAGTGAAAATAGATTAATTTTAAATAGTTCTAAATTCTTAACAAACAGAATTAAATCATACATCATAGATTGTGTGTAATTGGTGTTTGACTTTGTGAATAATTTTAAATTTGACAAATACTTTCTATTAGAACGGTTTTCTAGAAATTTTAATATTCGGCCGCCGAATATTCGGTATTCGGCTCCGGCCTATTCGGCCTTGAAGAAAGGACCGAATATTCGGCTTCGGTCTGGAAGAAATGGACGAATATTCGGTATTCGGCTATTCGGCCAAATCACTATTCGTTACATCCCTAATAAAAATCACACCATTTTTTACAGTTAATGCAGATAAAAGCGTTTATTAAAATAATGCTGTAAAAATAATTAAATATATGAAACATAGAAAATATATTTTTAATATGTACTTCCGAAACAACATTAGAAATACGTCTCTAACTAGAAAATATCTATCATGTATATATATATAAAAAAAAAAAAAAAAAAAAAAAAGGGGAAAACAAAATTAATGAGAAGTTTCTTTCTCCTGCACGCTATAGTTTGGGAACAGCTGGTCTAGTCTATAACTATTAGTATGGTACCAATTGCGCCTTTGCAACCCTGCGGCGTTTTGCCGATTTATAGAACTTTCAACACATGTTTGCGTTAAAATGCCAAATTGTATTGTACCTATGATACTTAGTGTAGTGAATTGATCTTTTATTTTAATTTAAAACACAATAAGGACTAAAACCGTTTGTTCCAGACTCATGGATTCAATTTAAAAAGGAAATGTGCATTATCATTGAGCATGTCCCCTTTTGGCGACAAAATAATTATTTCTTTTGGGAAAACCGCTTAAAACGAATATCAGACGTGTTATAATTGTTCTACGAACTTCGGAAAATATTTTGTGCAGTTTTTTAAAGAGCACTCACATGTTGCAAAAATCGAAAAGGTATGACATTTCTTCGATGAGATGTTCTCAAATACATAATTTTACTTGAAATTGAAATAAAAACGAAATGAATTTCAACTCTCGAACATGCGTTACTAGGGGCTACGTACGTTACCTTTCTCCCCAAATATGGAATCTCCAGTAAGTTGATTTTGCAATTTTTAGGCAACATTTTTAAGCACCCCACAAGCTTGCAAATATGCAATAAAGTTGTAATTTACATATATTTTCAAAACATGCTTATTAAATTTTAATAATCAAATTTGGCGTGGCGGATAACAGGCTATTTCTTGATTCCAGATACTTGAAAATTAGTTGGATACCGGATATCTCATACCTTTGGAAGAGAGGAACTATCCCCCCTCAACTCGCCTCAAAAAAATTCGTAAAAAAATCCCCCCAAAAAAGTTCTACACACGCACACATCTATCCATATATATATATATATATATATATATATATTAAAAAAAAAACACACAATTTTTAAAAAATCCCCCACTTTAAAAAAGAAGAAAAAAAAAAAAAAAATCTGATTTCGCAAGTTCCATTATCATCCTGTGTGGGCACCCCTACATGCGAGACAAATAGCAATACGATACTGAGTTTTGAAATAGTGACAATGCAATGAGGCACAAAAGGCATGGCAATCCCGTTGACATCGAAATTGAAATTGACTGCTACGGCCCAGTTTCAGAAACTGATGGACTAGCGATACTCACGCGGTGATGCCGATGTTAAAAGTTTAAAGAACGTTGCCCGACGTTAGAGAAGGGCACTGCTCTCCCGCCAGGGCGCTTAATGCACTAAACACCTATATACGACGAAAACGTACTCCGCCAAAAAAAAATTGCACGAAACTCCTTCCACCATTCGAGAAAAAGAAAAAATATCCCACCTCTTATTAAAAAGGGGAGTCCCTCTCCCCGAAAAGACCTTAATTTATGAACCAACAAACATACTCCCTCAGCCACTCCAATATGCAAATAAATTCTCCGTCCTAGGAGCTCCGAAAAAATACAACAATCCTCCTCTCCCCTCTCCCCAATAAAAGCTTTATTTAAAAGCAGTCCGGGGAAGAACAAAAACCGTTCGCCTACCGGATTGCTTTGCCATTCAAGCTCGTTTCGCTCGCTTATCGCACACTAAACTATTTTAGTCTAGCTTTGTCACGCTTACAGAAAGAATTGATAGTCCGTCTGAAATAATGTTTCCAAAAATAGGCTTTAGAGATATACTGGAAAATATACTATTTGATTTGCACATGTTTAAAAGAGCAATTTCTTTTGGCTATAACTCGTGGATTACGTAATTTATAATTGAAAGCATCCAACTTTATTAATTTCTAAGATCAGTATGTAAGGAAACCTGTCTGCAGTAAAATTAGGGGTAAAAGTAGTTTACTTTTATATTTAACTTAGCAATAATATAGTTTCACGTCGCATATGTGTGCAACTTTTTATTGCAGATCTTGAGAAGTGTGCAACGGTACCTTTCAGCAGTACAGTACTGTTGTGCAGTTCGAAGTTCTCATATTTAAATATTGCAAAAGTACTCACTGCGGTGAACACTAATACGTAGTTCCCCTGCAGTGAGTACTTGAATACTTTTCTGTCATAATATTAGCTAGTATGATTTTATTTTTGTTATCTTAACACATACCAAAAAATATGAAACATGATCATTCAACATTATATCATCCATTAAGTGAATACATTTACAGCAAAAATGTAGGAGGGACAATATCGTAGCCAAGGTGAAAAAAAAAAAAAAAAAAAAAAAGAAAAGAAAACAAAAAAACGCCTTGCTCTTACACATTGTAAAGAGTAATTTGAGTAATTTTCTTAGGGAACTGATGCAGTAGAAATATTCCTGTAGCAAGATTAATTTGGGGTATAAAAAAAAAAAAAAAAAAAAAAAAAGGTATTTAATACGTCCTACCTTTGTGACGGTTTTAGAAATTTCCCCTAAAATGCCATTTAAATCTAATAAAATTGCATTGTTTAGATTTCAATCGACGATCAAAAAAAAAAAAAAAAAAAAAAGTAGAGCGTATCTATATATATAAAATGAACTTTTGAGGTTGTGGCTGCGCGCTCTACAGCAAAATCTACACAACGTATGATTACAAAAATTCGCACAAAATTCTATTATAGCATGATGCTTTGCAAGACGAAGCCGTTTTTTTTTTTTTTTAATTCGGCCTAAAATTTTTTGAATTTAACAATTAAAATATTAATCCCCCAGTATTTTCTTTACTTCGTTCGAATAATTTTAGAATTGAAGCCTTCGGTGACTTGCTTGGGACAAAAAACAAGTTGCGCCGTAGGCGCCGCTATTTTAACATTGCACGGGCAACGCCGTTGCGGGTACCGCTAGTAACCAATAAGTACAAAAAATAATATGTAAAATACTATAAATGTTCTAAGTTACGCGGTTTTATTTAATAAAACCGCTGTGTTAATAGCGTTGCAGAAACCACTGCGTCGCAGTTTCTTTTTTCGTCATGGTTTGAGTATTTTAAAATTCAAAACATCGTTGCACTTTCCAAACAAGGCTATCGTTGCAATTCGACAAATAATAATTCTGATAATTTCCTCAGAGCCAAAATTATTATTTTCTTTCCTAATTAACGTTATAATAAATTATAAAATGGATGGAATATTGTATTGTCATCGGAAGATAAGCTTGTGTGAAAAGTTTGAAGATAATTTATGCAGTAATAGTGGTCGAAAACCGAGTAACAAACTGGTAAACTCCTAGGAGAGCCCACCGCTTTTCAAAATCGCCAATTTGGCGTCCATTTCGTAGAACGATAGAAGTTGGGTTTCTATCGAATCTGGTTTACCAAGATTGCATACTTATCGCCAACCACGCCAATGGGTTGGGCTCTCTTAAGATCCACCCAACAGACCCGTAACAAATCAAGTTAAATAAAACCGCGTAAAAAAACTATATGTATATGTTACAAACAGTAAAGAGCTTGGTTCTTTTTCGTCTCTTGGCGATAGTAAAATTTTTTTTCAAATCAAAATACTTTTCCTTTTCGGCTGGCGTTGACGGTGATCAAATATTTTTCGCCAAATCAGACTCCACAAACAAAGCTAAATATCATTGGCGACTCTTTTGGGTGCCCCCGAAACGGAAAAGCACCGAGAATTTTTTTAATTCTCTCAAAGCAATGGGGTGGTGAAAAACTTTCGGCAGTAATATTAGTTCTGCATAGATATGCAACATGACCATTACTATTCGAATTGAAGTAAATTCATTTATAGTAAAAATGTGAAGATACAAATAAATTCTTACCTATGATACTTTCACGGTTATCCACAGCAAATAGTACACAACTTTTATCCTTTTGAGCCAGCAGTCGAAAGAGAACATTTTTAATGTGATCATTCTTACTTGCAATTCGTATATTTGCACGTCTCAAATAGTGTGCAGCATGATTTAAAAAGTAAAATGTAAGTTAAATATCGCAAAAGTCAAATTCTCGACGCTCGGATTTTTGTGAACAAACTTGGTGTTGCCAAGCGAAAAAAAAAAAAAAAAAAAGAGCTCTTTTTCCACCACTAGTGTTTTATATGTATAGATAAGAAATACCGCGCATTCTTGGGCCCATTTTAACAAAAGTAATAAATAAATAAACACTTCTGACGACATCCGTTGCGCTTCGCAATTTTGTCTTCGTCTTGACCATTACAGAATTGATATATATATATATTTCTGCAGAAGTATTACGGCAGTGGTAATTCATCTCTTTATAAAGGAAAAAAAAGGTTCGTTTTTTAAAAATAAATGTAACAGTTCCAGAAATTAATAATATTATGTATTTTTAACTAGGAGTAAGTAGTGACCCCACATGGTTAGGTTAGATTGGGAAAGCAAATACAAATACAAAAGTGACGACCAGCAACACTCTCAGGGCCCTAGTGAATTTAGCAGTCCCCATTGAACATCAAGAGCTTTCTTAAATGTTTTTCCCCCACTGCAATTAACAGTCTCTTCCGGTAAACTATTCCAATTGCCTACAACCGTATTGAAGTAGAAATATTTCCTAATTTCAAGATTAGCCTGAGATTTGAAAAGTTTAAAACAATGACCCCTGGTTCTACTTTCAGCGAATAACTGTAGCCCATGAAGATTTCCCATGTTAATGAATTTAAACAACTGAATCATGTACCTTCTAACTCTTCGTTGCTGAAGACTATACATATTGAACCTTTTAAACCTAACCTCATAATCTAAGTCTGAAAGACCACTTACCAACCTAGTAACCCTCCTTTGAACTCTTTCTAATAAGGTAATATCCTTCTTTAGGTAAGGAGACCAAAACTGAATAGCATACTCCAAATGCGGTCTTACCAAACTTATGTATAATGGCTCTTATTAATAATAACTTCCTTAGACATGTTTGAAATAGCCTTCTTGGTAAACCCAAGCATCCTGTTAGCCCTGTTTCTATGCTACACTGCTGACTGAATTTGAAGTCGTAACTAATCAATACTCCTAGATCAACAATTGTTTCTGCTTCACTAATGATTGAACCTTTTAAATAATAGCTTGCATGTTTATTCCCATGACCAAAATGAAGCACTTGATATTTCCCAATATTAAAAGACATACCGCACTTAATTGCCCACTTAGAAATTTGATTTAAATCCTCTTGAAGCTGATTGACTGGTTCTTACGTGTCAACAATTCCCATGACTTTGACATCATAAGCAAAAATAATGATGTTCCCAGAAATACTCTGAGTAATTTCATTAATAAAAAAAATAATGGCTTTAAAACTGAAGCTTGTGGAACACCACTCAATACATCAATCCACTAGGAATAAATGCCCTTCACTACTACTTTGTTTCCTCCCAGTCAGCTAATTTTTCACCCAAATTAAAGTTTTCCCACCCCCAATACAACAAGTTTGCCAAGAAGACAAAGTTACTTAATAGGCCTGACCTTGGGCTGTTCGGCTTGGCTAGGCTAAAGATGAATCCCGGCTGGGCTCCTTTACTTAGACCTCAATTTAAATTGAGTGTCAATAATATATTATACATTTTTCGACAATTTTTAAACTGGTAGCCATGAATCTAAAGTGCTCAGTTATGCATTTGCTTACAACTTTTTAACTGTTAGCTATAGATCTCAAGCATTGAGTTTTACGTAACTTTACAAATTGTTCAGTAGTTGTACGGAGTTCTTTGTAGTTGTACGCAGTTCTTTGTAGTTGTACAGAGAGCGGAAAAAAAGAATTTTACTGAGAAACTATAATTAAAAAACTTGATTATTTCATTTGAAACAAGTTCGTCTTAAATTTGCACTCAATTTCCTTTCTCTCTTTTTCACAGAATTTTTTTAGTGCACTAAATGTGAGTTTACCAGGGGGGCGGCGCCCTTGGGCATTTTCAAAATACCTCCCCAGGGCCCCCTCTCAACATACTAACTAAAGTACTATCAATTCACTTGTGTATAATTTTATTGCGTTTTCAATTATTATAAAAACTTTTATAATTACATACATAAAACAAATACCATATTTTAGTTTTTTTCTAATGGGCTGCTGTTGGTTTTTTCAAATTGCAGAACTAGTGCGTTCCCGAGAGAATGGTACCAGCTCTTTCAGCAGCACTACAGTGGTTTTATAACATCGCCACCAAGTGAATATTCACGCCCAGTTCCTTCACTTGAAAGGTGGAGTCCCTGGGCTGTGTTAAGGCGAAATTGCATTAAGAATTTAATTTAGCCGAAAGTATCCAAGCCAAATAGACACTAAAGGGATCTTTTACATGTCGCATAATCATACGACATGGGCGCAGACGATTTTTTGCATCTTGAAAATCCAGGGACATGGCCGGACTTGAAACTTGTGCGTACGAGGCCACCTCGACCCCTAAATTACCGGCTCAAACACCTAATATGTATTTTTAATCCTATGTATCTTTTAAAAATACCAACATTCATTAAGCAGTATCAAAAAATAAAATAAAAAATGCATTCCTCCCCGCAAAACACGTTCTTTTTTTATTCAGTATTTTATCAATACAAAGGTAACTTCTCACTTCAGATATTTCTTTTTAAGTTTTGCATTTCGAGAGTTTACGCTGACATGCCTTCCAAATTTTCTTATTTGAAGAACTGAAAGAGGTGAAGGGCGAGATATATTTTCAAAGCAAACATCCCTACAGTCAACTTAACGGCAGATTTTCCTTTTTTTTCAGTTTGAATTTTTATATTATGCTTATGTAGAAAGGCATATCTAGCTTGCTTGATAGATTACCCTGTTATAGAGGTTCCCAAACTGTGTACCGCGACTCACTAGGGTGCCGCGGCGAAAGATGAGGGGTGCCGCGAAGCCCTCAGGATAACAAATCTTTGTTTCTAAGCCAGATATTATACAACTAGGGTTCCGCGAGAAAATTCGAATTCTCCCAAGAGTGCCACGACTTGGAAAAGTTTGGGAACCCTGCCCGATTGAGTTTATGGCATGAATATGGTAAATTTAGTTTGTTTGTTGCTTTCAAAAAGTTGATGTCTTGTGAAGACTTTCATCATGGCAACCCATCTTTTTATTAAACACGTATAGTCTAGACGGCGTGGAGGTGGTGCGAATTTCGAGAAACGAAAGAAAAAATGCTATCCTTTATTATTTTTAGCAGTTAAATTTTTGCATGTTGGCATCACAAACTAATTTTGCAAACGCTGTTGGATTTTGCATTGAAGAGAAAGCTGCCGGGAAATGATTTACTTAAAGAGAGTGTAGGGTATATTCATGACAATAGCGACGACAACGTTTTACGTTTATCTTTAGAAAGTGTTACTATGGTTATCAATTTAACGACTAGGAGTCAACAGTTCCATAGCGCAGTCAACAACTCACGGGCCTCTGGGTGAAAGTAACCTTTAATGGTGCAACAAAAATGGCCAATGAGGCAAGGAGAAGGCGTGATAATTAAATTATTTAAAACCAATAATGTACGCTAAACACCTACGACGAACTCTACGTTGCTGTCGCCGGGTGAATGAATCCCCTACAGTGATTCACTAATTGCCCTGTGATGTCACTTTAACTGATGATTAATTAAATTGATAACCGTAGCAATAGTTTATTACGACAGACGCAAAAGTCGCCATAGCTGAGAATGCCCCTCAAAGTGTCATCGATAGCTCAAGGATTAGAGGATGGAAACAGTACTCGAAAAGCAATATGCCTTTTTGGACCTTTGAAATGGTGCGGGGATGGCTGAAGCGCATCAAAAGGGTAACAGAGGACCTACGGAAAGCGTAAAGGAGCGCACTTAATGGGTATCAAGCCACCTTTGAAGGGCATCAAGACGCACCTAAAGCGCAGCGGCTCTGCGCCCTCTCAAAAAACGCTAGAGTCAGCACTAGATAAATGTCACTATCATTGGGTCTGCCTATGTCAAGACCTAAGCAACTCGAATTGTTAAATTAATTTTGCGAAACATGGATTATTTTTACTGCTATAATTATTTTTTAATGAAACCCTTTTTTGCCCTGACGCTGAGGCGCCCTAAGATGATGACGCCCGTTTATTTTGCACACGTTGCACATTTATAGGGCCGGCCCTGGAATTTACTGTAATTTGTGAATGCAATAACATTAGAAGCGAATTCTTTATCAATACTATTCCGAATGTAAACGTTTTAGAGTAACTGATAATTTCGGTTTATATGATAGGTGGTAGTGTATATCACGGAGTGATTTAAAGTTTTACAATTTAAATATGAACGTATACACTAAAAAAATTTAGAGGTATGTTGCGCCAAAAAGTGGTGCCAATTTGCTTGGTACAAAGAATAGTGCTTAATTGTATACTACATTTTCGTGCAATATTCGAAAGCCAATCACGGCAATATAATAAAATTTAACTTTTTCAGTCAGCAATTCATGCTGTCCTTTTGGTCATTATGCCTTCAATTTTTTTACAGTGCTTCCCAATCCGAAAGCGGAATCCAAAAAAGAGTATTCGTGCTCTACAACTGGTCGGTTTTTTCTTTGGAAACATGCCTATCGAAGTAAAAGTGGAAAGCGCATTGCTCAGACTTGCTTCGTTAAACTAAGTGTTCAATATTGTGTACTAACTGGAGTCGGGGTTTTTTTTGGCGTCAATTTCGCCAGATTGTTCCTTATTAGATTATTTACGTATATAAGGGAAGGGAGGCGAAGCATGGGAAATATCGTGATTTCTGAGAAAAAATGGTAGTCAAGAATTAGACATAAGTAGGCTAATTAGAGCAAGTCAGAGTATTTAACAAATCATGGTCTTCTGCAGGAAGCAATTCTCAATTATGGAATAAATTACAGCCAATTAGTGTAAGTTTGAAAACACAATAATGAGGTAATTAATTATGTAGAAAAAACGACCTGCACCGGCTAATTGGTTTTTACTCCTTGACAGGAGGGAGAAACTTCAAATAGATATCCCTTACCCACCTGACTGTTAAACGATTAACGCTCTTATACCGTTGCGCAATCCATTACTATTATGTATCGACGGATCAGGTAGCAGGTAGCGCTGACAACATCTATTTAAACAAGTCAGCGCTCATCGTTATAGTTATTATCGCATTCTATTTGTGCTCTTCCAGTTATGAAAACTTTCATGCAACTAGAAAATTTGCACCATTTATTGGTTTAAAGAGTACTTATTATTTAGACATAGTGAGTAAAAGTTAACATCATTTCGGATTTTGTACTTCACATTGGAGGATGCATTTGAACAGCAAATGTTTAGTAAAGTTAACATATGCATACGTGAAAATTAGTAGAAATATTTCTTGCTATGGTTATCTTGATTCCATTCCACAACTGTTGATAGGTATGAATTCTTTTTCACCCGATCACATCTGCTCCCTTGTTCCCTTTCCCCGATGAGTGACACCCAGCACCTCCTAACTTTTTTGCGTTTTTCACGGTCTGTTTTGGACTCCAGCACAAAATGGCACTCCCCTCGACGAGGAGACAGCGATTTCTGGACGCGGACTGTCGAGGGACTTTGACTACAGAAATCGAAGGACAGAGGATCGCTCGAATAACGGTTGCATCGGCTGTTTGACCGTGTTTGGTGAATAATGCCGTATGACAGACAAATCCTCCACTGCAAATTCCATATTAGACGGACGTAAATGTTGAAAGAATTACTATTATACTAGAATTCAATTAATAAAGTACTTTTATTACGGTTGACTCACCAAGAATCGAGGTTAAAAATAGGGGAAACTGTTTTGAACACCTACCATTAGTAAGCTCCAAATGAGTGGTTGGAAATTCAATATAAACATTAAAAAAAAAGAAAAAAAATTGACTTGGATTTTGTAGAAAAGTAAATAGTTATTAGTATATTGATTTATTAATTGATCTCAGATATACGGGAGTGACTATAATAACTTTAAAGCAATGTTCCACTTTCCGTCCTCTAGGGGTGCCAACCCCAGGTGACGGTCTCTCATCTGGGAGCTGGTTCAAAAAATTAAGAGACGACATATAAAGGGGCCGAAGTCGGACTCCTGCCTATAAGGGCCCCGTTAAATTCAGGAGCAGCGCACCCATTCTTCCTCGCTTCGCGCGAGGATACGACAACAACAACATTTTAAAAAAATATTTGCATTATGCTTGAAAGAAAAGTTTAGCAGGTTTGTCTTAAGATCAAACAGAATACCGTTGTCGTTTGTTATAGGGAATAAGCCCTCTATCAATATACTATTAGTTTACTATAAACATTTATTTTCTCGAGGAAGAAAAAAGTTCCAAGAAACGTCCTCTTGGTAATTGAACGATTGAAAAGACACAGAAAATGAAAATTCTGACGTAAATTAATTTCCCTTGGCCAAAAAACTTCGCACCAAACTCATCAAATTAATGAGGAACTGGGTTCGCGATCCCACACAAATCAACGTTCATTATAAGGAGAGCGGTTGAAACGACGAAAAAGAAAGATCGCAGCCCAACTTTTCATTGAGATTGATTCGCGGTTGCTCTGCGCATGCGTCTCTGGTCAGGAAGAGCGAGAGCAACTCCTTTCCTGTGATCACATTGCGGCCTGCGTCGGATAAAGTCGGTCGCAGCGCGTGCGTTTATAATAGGTGTTGATGCGCAATGGATTATCACGGGCTAAAACTGTCATGTCTGTGATTGTTATAACTTCACGTGGGGCAATTTTTTGAGAGGTACGAATTTTTTTTTATTGTATTCTAACTTTTATATTTTTTTGCAGAATATTGTGAAGAAATTTATATGTTAGAATATTTGTTAGTAGTACAGGTCAATTTGAGAATACTTTAAGATTCATATATTGGCCTGTAAACCTTAATGGCAAAAAATCAAACAGCTACACTTTCCCTTGTAGATATCAAGTTTAATTTAAAGAACATTTCAACCTAAATGAGCGAAATGCAACAAGGTTATGCAAACATTTATGAAATATCCAAAATCTGTAAAAAAAAGTTATTAAAAAAGCAATATTTTTAGGTTTCTTATGGTATTCCAAAAAAAAAAAAAAAAGGCTATTAGATATTGACCCTTTAACTAGTTCATAAATAATATTCCAAAAAAAAAAAAAAAAAAAAAGCAGTGTAGTTCGCCTGATTTTATGTATCAAATTAGAATTATAGTAGTTTTATTGACGAATCCTATTAAAAGAGTGAAGTTTTTATTAGAAATGAAATATATATGTATTGTGCTGAACTGGGCTCCGCGAGGTTACATTTAGTGATGGGTCTGACAATGAAAATTCACTCTCCTAATTTTATCGTTTGTGCGTTGCAAGCCGCCGGTACCCACCTCACGCCCCCTTCCCCGCGAAAAACCTCAACTTAAGATTAGTCAGAAAAGAAAAAGCTTCTCTTATTTGTAATGAGAATCCGCCAAGCCTTGAGTTTCTTTGTATCGCATTGATTAAGTTCGTTTCGCTCGCCTTATCGGACACTAAGTAAATATTTTAGTTCAGTTTTATCACTATCATAAGCTTTTCAAATCTCAGGCTAATCTTTAAATTAGGAAAAATTACTACTTCAATAGGGTTGTAGGCAGTTGGAATAGTTTACCGGAAGCGACTATTACTTGCAATGGGGTAAAAACTTTTAAGAAAGCTCTTGATGTTCAATGGGGACTGTTAAATTGACTAGGACCAGCCTAGTTGGGCACCGAGCCTGTTGCTGGTCGCCACTTTTGTATTTGTATTTGTACTTTTCCATCATGATAATATTTTTGTATATTTTTTGTTGCATTTAAGTTCTTGTCTCCAATAAAGAGGTTGCCAAAAAATTTTCTGTCCTAATTCAGCAGTCATGCTCGGAAACGTTCGTCTGAACTTGGGAGTTCACATTATTAGCTGATTGCGTTTCTGCGCAAATTACAGGTACTTATCAGTTGAACGCCATTTTTTGTTCGTCAAACGAAATGTAAACGAAGCAATTTTATTAGATTTCATATCATGCACCAATTTCCTTTCAATAAAACTTTTATTAATAGTCACTTATTTTACATGTATGCCCCTTCCCACTCATTTTGTTTTCCTTTCATTTTAATGAAAATCGCTTGGTAAAATGATTAAAACATGGAACTTCCCTTCTAAAGAAAAAGACACTAATTTTGTTTCAGAAAAAGGGAATTTTTTCCAAAATTTGGTTTTTTCTAATGAGAGAGAGAGAGAGAGAACATGACTACATACATAACTACAAAAGTGGATACACATGAACTATCAGATAAAACTTGAGAATCGAAATTTAATCTACATCGTTTCCTTTATTTTGAGATAGATTTGACATTTCGTAGTGTTGAAGATCTCTGAGCATTTCGAAGGGGTTATTTCTAAATTTCAAATTATAAATTCCAATTTTGATAACAATAAAATTCATTCATTTTTTTTGTCTTTTGCCATGATAAATTCAAGTAACTGTCAGAAGACCTCTACGGTGTGGCAAGAGTATGTGGTGGTTGTTTTACATTTTTATGTCAATGGAATACTATGGGCGAAATGAAAAGCTATTTCAGCATCTTTCATAGAGTATTTAAATGCAAACCTTCTCTGATCATCATTAAGCGTTATTCATTGTTACAAGAATTAATCTTTGTCTACTATTGACCGAGGTTATGTAAACATTTATAAAATATGCAAAATCTGTAAAAAGAAAAAAAAGTTATTAACAAAAAAAAAAAAAAAAAGCAGTATTTTTAGGTTTGTTATGGTATTCAAAAATAGGGCTAATAGATTTGAACTTAATTATTTCATAATATTTCAAAAAAAAAAAAATCCATGAAGTTCAACTGATTTTATGTATTAAAATAAAATTAGAGTAGTTTTATGACGAATCCTATTCAACAGGAAGACTTCCACATAAACACAATTTCACAGCGACATTTAAATACGTTGTTGATCTTCAATTGACACAAAATTGTCAAACGGAAAGAATTTACATGCAAACGTCCTCTGATGATCATTAAGCGGTTTTACATTGTTATAAGAATTAATCTTCGTCTATTGTTGTTCAAAGACTTTCACACAAAACACAATTTCACTGCGACATTTAAAAACGTTATTGATCTTCAAGTGACACAAACTAGTCAAACGGAAAGAATTTTATACATGAATTAAACAAAAATTAAAAAATATTTCGAGGATGAATAAAAATTTACTAATAATAATTGAAATATATGTTACAAATGTTCTGAAATTTTATTTCATTTTGAGGAACATGAAGATAAATTTCTTTCAATGGCACCGTTTTCATTATCTTGTAGCAAGCTCTTTCGATTCGAAAAAAAAAAAATCTTTTTAATCCACCAGAAACTTGAATACAATAAATCACTACGGTCCAATTCAGGTTTTCTGCCTAAGACCTATGAAAAATGTATCTGCTACAAAAGGGAATTTTATCTTGGCTGTTGGAATTCGTTTAGATTGAAATGTACCTATAGAGTAAAAGTGAGGAGTTCGTTGTGCGATTTAAAAAACTAAATAAATCTAAAGTAAAATTTTTCTCAATATAATTTATGATTTTGATTATGACCAGTAAATCATTCAACACAAAATACGATTTGGTTCTAGTACTCTAATTTATTGTTTTGAAATGTTATTAATAGATATTAGTAAATGAAAATGCACGCTCAGAAAAGCATGCTTTAACCTCACGAAACTTTATTCGTACTTGACGAAATGCCCTCTTGAAAAATGTTCCGCGTGAACTTTACGTCAAATTGACGAAATTTGTGCTGTAACTTTTCTAAGTCACGTGATCGAGCGAGGAAAGAATAGCTGTAAACGACGAAATTTCCTTGACGATTGAAGAATTCTCGAATGTGAAAGTTTTATTTCTGAGAGTGTGCGTGTATCAAATAACTTCTGAACAGTTTCAATGTGGAAATATTATGTACTTTAAAATCCATTATTATTGCGATTTTTTTATTGTTTTCGTTCTGCAAAATATATGCTGTGTGAAAAGGCATTTTTGAATTTCTCAAAATTTGATCTCTCTTGCGGGTGATCAAGATAATATTTTATTCGCGAATAAGAACTTATTCGCGAATGAAATGCATCGCGAGCATGTATATTTCTTTTACGTCTAAATTAATTGCCGGAAACACTGAAAATAAATTGTAATTTTTTATGGGAACATTACACTAAATCTGTTTTTTTCCAGTTTCAAGAAATTTCTGCATTTTTGCGGGTGATCAAAATGCAAACCAAAATTGGTTAACATGTTTCAGGTAATATTTTAAAGTATAACTTTTTACCGCCTGCAAAGACAATTAAAAAAGAAAGATTTTTTTCACTATAAAAACACACACACACGCACAAATATTGCGATAGAATGTGGTTTTTTCTTAATCTTGCCGAAACTTGTTTCCAGAAAAAACCGTATGATGTTATTTATTTCAGGAGAACTTTAATCTATAGTTTTAAAAATGTCCAACCTATTTTTTTAGCTGATCCTTTCCCAAAATGCAAAGACAGGAAACAACCAACGGCTAATGACGATCGTGTTTTGTTTTCTAATTAAATCGAAAAAAAGGTGATTTGTTTTAATAAAAAAAAATCTGATCCAAAAAACTAACTTAATTACTTTTAGAATTAATTCTAGAAAGGATATGCAAATTACATTAGAATACTTTTTGAAAGACAAAGAGTTTTTTTTGAGCTTTAGCATAGCTCATTTTTTCAAAACCATCTACTTTTTAACTAAGAGACACTTTTATTAAGATTTTTAATGCAATTTCTGCTAACTGAATTTGGAAAATAGCATCAATTAAAATGACACTATTTTTTTCACGTCCTTTATTTCTCTTATTTTTGCAAATATTTTTTTGTGCTTAAGCGCTTTTTATAATAATTTACATACCATCATATTTTAACATAGATATCACTTTAATGTCACCTTTGCGAAAAATTTAGAAACAAAGACAATTTTTAAAGTATTATTAGTTTAAAAAAAAGTATTTGAAAATTTTTCTTGAAAGAAATTTCGCAAAATAAAAAGGTATTACATAATTTAACTATTATCATTTTTTTTTTCGAGACATGAAAATAGCCACTAAATTTGAAGAATTTGAAGCACTAAAAAATTTATGAAAAAGCACAGAAGGGAAAAACCGAGTGTTTATTTTATGAAGCACTTGTTTTAAATAAAATAATCACGTTTCTTCTGTAATAGATTCTCAATAAAATTCTTCCTTTTCCTCACTCTATAGAAGCGCACAGAAAGATTTGTTAAGTTAAGTAAAACTGGACACTTAGGTCTGTGGCTACCAGTTTAAAAGTGGTAAACAAATGCATAAATAAATGCTTGAGATTTGTTGCTACCAGTTTAAAACTGGTCAAAAATGTATTACATATTGTTGGCATGTAATGTGACTTTAGCTCTACTGAGTATCTTGCGGAGGCATCATTGACTGAGCGACGAGAATCAGAGCAAGAATGGCTCATCTGAATTCGTCTTCGATTTTGTGTACCCGAGATAGTAATTCAGAATATAGACGGCGCAACTACTGCGTCTCATTATCTGTTCCAAACAATTTACAGAATGCTCTATGTATTTTATTCTCTGTAATTTCCTTTTTAAAACTCTTTGCAGTTTCTTGCTTTTAACTCTCTGTAATTTTACGTTAGACTCCGGAAAAATGATTTCCCGAAGATTCTTATGCATTTTCGGGCGAAATTTTTTTACCGTGAAGCAAAATAAAGATTTCTTTTTTATTTATGAAAAAAAAAGAATTTTTTAAGCGGGAAATAAACTCAAAAAAAGTAATTAAATATTTATGCAGTACTTAAGATATTTGATAAATTATATTTTAATATTCCAATTGTCATTTTCGTATTCAGCATGAATAACTTCGAATTTAAAAAAATCTTTCAATCGCATCACATTTTCATATTTCAACTGAAAAATGTGTGATTTAGAGTTGAGTAAAAAATTTAACAAAGGATAAAGTGAATAAAGTTTTTGTTTTGTTAAATAGAAATAATTGTTTCCCTGATTAATAATCATAACTAATACTGAAAAACGTTTCAACATTTTCGTTTTTTGAATGTGAAACTAAGTGTATAAATATATATTTTTAAATTCAAATGCAGACTATACATAGCAATAGTTTTGTCTGTATGATCAGATAAAAAAATAAAGATGTAAGAAAGAATAACGATTCGATTTTTTAATTAAATGCAAATAATATGGCAATAACGTTTCTGAGGAAAATATACTTAGAAAGCATCTATGATTGTCCATGTAGTTTAATATCATATATAATCTTAATTGTGCTCTATCACAATGACCAAAAAAAGAAAGAAAAATGTATGGTGGAAAACAAGAATGTTAAAAAGCAAACGTATAAACATAGCTCTAATATTTTCATAACATGCAAAAGAAGAACAGAAATGGCAAACAAATAATGTGAGTATTAAGCTGAAAATGGAATGAAACACATTTTTAAAACCCAAAACAGAAAGTTATTTTCCTTTGCTTCACTTAACAAAAATAATTAAGAACGGAATAAAGTGTTAAAAGAACAATTACAGTCTCTAATCTGATTGGATACATTCCAGTGCTTCTTGCTGAGCAGAACTAAATATAGAAAACTGTTTTTTTTTTCATTTGCAGAAAGAGGAAGGAAAATGTATAGAAATGAAAGAACATTAATGAATCGTTTTAGCCATTAAAGAAAAACGGATAGAGAAAACCATTTGGTGACTTTGCGGAAAGAAAAGATGCCTTTGAATACTCTTTTTATTCCCATGTGACTATTTCTTAGGCACAATGTAGTTCGAGGCTTATATTGTTTCCTAATTGTTTTCTACTTATTGGAAATCCTTTCTGTGTCTAAAGTGGTCATCGTCAAGAAAAGTAAAGTAATTTTTTTCTCATTTGCTTGGTATCTGAGAAAAATAATATTAAAGTAACAAAATGATTACACTGCTTCAGTATATGCTATATTTAGAGAGGTTGATCTGAATAAATGGTGGAATTCCTTAGAAAAATCCTATTCATTTTTTATTAATTCTATCTTTACAAGAAAAACTGAGATTGTAACGCAAGAGGCAGCCCAAAATATTTACTTTATGATCTTTTAATTAAAATATTTGAGCATAGTTAAGAAAATCGAATGAATTTTGAGATTTATTTTCGTAAAAAAAAAAAAAAAAAAAAGGGACATGAATTAATATAAAATTGTAAACACAGAAAGTAATAAAATAGTACGAGGTCAGGTAATGAAATTGATATAACAAAAGAATTGAAATGATAAGGGAAAAAAGCTTTGCACGTTTAAAGGCAAATAATTTTACAAGTGTTATTTTCTCTCTTATGGTCAACTTCGAGTGAGATCTCTATCTTTAACAGTGGTTTTTGGGATTAGTCTAGCTTTGTGGTCGCAAGCTGTATGAAGGGTACCTTTTAGGAACTCAGTAAGGCCCTAAAAAGGTTTGTTTAGTACACAACTAAATAATTTTTGTTTTTTAAAAATAACTTGTTTTTAAAAGTATTTAGAATTAAAGATTTGTTATTAAATAATTGGAACTCTTCACTATGGTAAGAGCATTTATTTAATTTTCGAAGAATTAGTGAAATAATACTATATTTTAACTTTTCAGAGCATTAAAAAAATAAAATAATAAAATTTAAATCTGCAGGTATGTTTAAATATTCTTCCAGCAAATATTTTAATACAGAATTAATAATGTAAAATTATTTCATCTCCTTTCAAAACTGCTACTTCTTATCTTTCACTATTATGTGAGCTTGGTCCGCTGCTTTTATCATGGTAGAATGAAAGGACAAAACAAACTTCAAGTGAAGGAAACAAACTTTAAGTAGGATTCAGAGATGCAAAGTGAGCTCTATGAGACTCTGAAATAAAATTTGTTAAACTGCGAATGTGATGAAAAATAGTAGACTGACTGTATCGTTCATATTCATCACTGGGATGTAGCTATACACTGTAAAAAATTCTAGTTTCTTTTCACCGAAAAAAATTGAAAAGAATGGAGAAATTTAGCTGCAATCAACATTTGGTACTGAAGTTGAACCATTATAATGGATCCTTGTTTCACATTCCTGGTGAAACTACACCATTATAATGGCACAACTTAGTATGAAATGTTGATTGCAACCAAATTTCACCATTCTTTTCAATTTTTTGGTGAACGGACGAACTAGAATTTTTTAGTGTAGCATTCCTTTGAATAGAGTCATCATCCTGAGCGGAAGGTTACACAAAAGACATACTATAAGCACACCGTCAAATTTAATTGGGCAAAATATCGTGTTCAGTACATAGAATACTGCGCTAAAATTAAGTTCAGATTCTAATTTTTTATTTTATTCAAACTAATCATGGTGAAACTGTGTGCTGCATATAGTTCCTCAGATAGTAGAGTAGAGATCTAGATTTTATATAACCTTATTTAAGAATATCTTTTTCTAACATTCCTTTCAATCTTTCTATTTACCCGCTTCGTGAATTTGGTACCGGATTTATAAGTGAAGTTTTTCAGTTCATGAAAAGTTTTTCAGTCTTACGTATGTAAGAGGTGCTTTGCTACACAAATGCAATAAAACAAGTTAACATGAAACGTAACTAAATTGAAAAACTTGGGATCTGATACGGTAATCGACGTTTCTTCCCTTTCGATGTTTCGGAGTGATATTTGGTTTGAGTATATGATGGATCGTTGAGGCCCCATTCTATTGAACCCAATATCCACATAAGGAAACTTTATTTATTAGTTTTTAAAAATATATATGAAGAGCGGAATTTGAATAACATCGTTTATGCTCCATTCTGTCCCGTATTTTTGACTGCAATAAGGTAAAAAACAAAACATGAATTAAATTTTAAATTTTGTCAATAATGCTTTTTAATATTCAGAAATAAATCAGTGTTTCCCAACCAGGGCTCCCGGAATCTAAAGGTTCTATGAATTATTATTAATGGCTCCTCAAAAAATCAAAGGTCTTGATTGTACAAGTCCTCCCGAAAGAGAAAAAAAAGTTATTGGTGACTTTAATTGGGGTTAAAAATGTGGTATTTTATTTTTAATATATATATACTATATATATCTATATATATATATATATATACAAAGTATAATAGTTCGTTTGGTGTGTGTGTGTGTATGTTCGTTATACAAAGCCAAGCCACACCAATTGATGGATTAGAATGAAATTAAAGTCAAACACCTTCTGAGAAAGGTAACGGAACAAGTTATATTCGAGAATTCGATCTAGTGTTTTTTTTAATTCCGATTTCAAAATTTGTTTCGAAAATAAAAAATAGAAAAAAAAATCATTTAAATTTCAAAACTTTTGTATCATTCCTAAGCTGATAAATAATTGCTTCATATAGAATTTCTTTGAAAACTCTAGAATAGAGTTATTACACAGAATCTTATCTCTTTTAACAAGGTTTGGGCTAAGCTTCATTACTAAAAAAAGATGTTGTAGAGAATTAGTTCCAAATATTCACAATATAGTAAAAATAGTCTCGTGAGTTTTAATTTAAACTTAATTGTTAATTTTCTGACCAGGTTTCATTCTATTTAAAATGCATGGGTCTGATATATTTTCTCAACATTATTAATAAAGGGGGCAACGCTGGGTAATTTTGCTAGTTTCTCTTAGCTCATAACAAATTTCTGCATTTATTTATGTACATTTAAGCAGTTTTCTACTAAGTGATTCAACTTAAGAGAAAAAATATAACTTCAATATTTTCTGAATTCTCTCATCATAATACTACTTTCAATTTCAAATTCCATCAGATAATGAGAAAATTTTTCGTATTCATTATCATTTAATTTAAGTATTGATTTCAAAAGTAAATGTTTTGAAAGAAAATTTGTACAAGCACGTTTCACTGGAATCTTGGATAATGTTATAAGGGCTCTGTAAAAGTTAAAAAGATCGGAATCGAAACTTTAAATGACGAAATCAACATTATTAACAATAAGTTCTGTCTAAAACCATACGAGCCTGCTTTTCCGTTTATACACAAACATCAAATTTATAATCTAGCTTTCTGTCTTTCTTTCTCATTTAGCTTTAGTTCTTAATTACTCCAAATATACTTTTTTCAACGGTTAATACATATTCATACACTTGTTCTTTTATTCATTTATTCACACACTCATTTCTTATTCATTCACTCATTCATGTATTTATTCATTCATTTATTTATTCAGTCATTCATTCACTAATTTATTCATTCGTTCTTTATAACAAAACATTAATTCATTTCTTCATTAATTCAGTTACAAATAACCTTAAAAATCCAGATAAAAAATTTTCATTGGAAATAGGCTTGTTTAGTTCTGGATGAACATCGTATCTGTACATGTTCTACGTCATAAGATCCTTCCGATAAAGTTCGTGCTAAGCAAATCTGTTCTTTAGACCAGGAATTATATAGGATTGAAATTTCCCCGGAGCGCTAAATCTAATTTTGAACTTTTGGCAGTTGAACAAAAATTGTTCAAATCAAAAAATATTTCGCATCGAGAACTCTTTCGAATAAGCTTATTTAAAAGAACTTGGATCTTATGTTCAGGGTTTATATAATTTGCTCCATAGTTCCCTATAGAAGCTAATGCAAAGATTTTTTTTGAACTGCTCAAAACTACAAAAAAGTGTTAAAAAAAAGAGTAAATGAGATACGTCGAGATCTTTAATGCAAAAAAAAAAAAAAAAAAAAGAAAATCTTTCGAATCGGACAATGCCCTCAAAAGTTATTGCGGGGGGGGGGGGGGGAGTAGGTAGACAGCCCGATAGACAGACATACGGCCTGACGACAGACACATATTTTCCCCATCTCAATACCCTACTCTCAATTTTTTTATTTTTCAATCTAAATTTAATTACTTCACTTATTTTTGACTTTTATATGTTTAACTATATTTTTACGATACATTAAGTGGGAGATTTACAGGAAAGTTGGCTGTAAAAAGGGTTCCTTCACACACAAGTTGGAATATATATGTTGCGTATACACATTGTGGTTTTTTTGTGGCTTCTGTTTAGAGTCGGAGGAAGCTCAAAACTTTTTTTGCCTTGAAAGAGGGATTCTTTACCAACCTAACACGTGTCCAATCAACGCTTTTATGCTTTAATAAGATTTATTTCATCATTATTGTTCTTGCACAAACACAAACGCTTTACATTCTTACACATTCAAAAATGTTTTTCCAAAAATAAAGAAAGGAAACTGAGTGTTTCAGTAAAGTTGCGTGAGAACTTGTGTAAAAGCAAACGAAACAGTATTTTGATAAAACTCCTGCTTTTATTCACTCTGTACAACTGCACACCAAGCTCTGTTAAATTACGTAAGTACTCATTAAATAGCTACGATTCAAGTGCGTGGGCTCAAGTTCTGAAGTCGCCTTCGAGTTTGTGTACCAGAAATAGTATTCAGCATATTCACAGATGGTGCCGCTACTGCGGCAGAGTATCTCTTGCTATTTAGTGTTCTCTGTTTTTTTATTTCCTTTAATATACTTTTTTGTAGTTTCCTTTTGTTAATGTTCTTTTAATTTTACGTCAAACTCCGAGGAAATGATTTCTACCAGGTTCTCATGTATTTTCAGACAAGAACTTCTTGCAGTGCAATTAATGCGTTTAAATTAAATATTTTCAGCGAAAAAAATATGTGGTTGAAAGTCAGTTAACCATGCATTCACTGAACGGCCATTATAATGGTTATAGTGCCATTACGCACGACAGTTTTAGCAATATTCAGTTTCCTGACAATATCATTAAAAGCTTAAGAGATTGTTTAGATAACTTACAAAAGTATTTCTGAAATGGAAGACTAATTTGTTATTCACGACGAGATCCCTTACGGGCGATTGCTTTCGACTTCAGCGGATAATTGATAATCAACGTCAATTTATAAATCGATAATCTAATGTTTCAGGATATCGTCTGAATAAGAATACGCTGCAGACGGTATTTTAAACGCAATTTTATTAAACTTGATTTGTAGTAAAAAATCAAGATGGCTTATTTTAAAGATAAAATAAATAAGTAAATGAATAATGAAAATTGATAATTTATTTTCTTTTGAAATTTTAAAGTTTCCTAGCGATAGTTTATGGAAATGCACGAAATATAATGTTTTACCTATTTTAGTGTGTTTTAACAATAATTTCTCTGCATGACAGAAACATTAATGTACACGCCAAAATAATGAAACATTCCTTTCAATCCAAATTCATAACAATTTATTTTTATTCATAAATAGGATTATGAAGAACTTCAAATCGCAAACATCGTAATTGATGGAAATATTGATCTAAATATTGTATTTCCTATTTGCATTCCGATTGTAAAAAGTTTAAAGTTATGTTAATATTGAAAGATTTTAACGTCTCCCAAATCTTTCTATGCTCTCGAAATGAGGATATCTAGTTATCTAAGCTGAAAACAACTTACTCATCTGGAAATTTCTCAAAATTTTTGATTTTTAAAAAATAATCTAAGACTTTTTTTGTGTTCGAACGAACACGTAGGGTAGTCAATTTTTGAAATTTTAGCGAAAGAAGTCAATTTTTTTCGCCTACCCTGATATCTATATATCTAAGCTGAAAACAGCTTTCTCATCCGGAACATTCTCAAAACTTTAGATTTTTTAAATAGTCTATAAGACTTTTTTTGTGTTCGAACGAGCACGCAAGGTAGGCGTAAAAACTCCATTTCTTTTCAGTCGCAACTTTTCCGCATTAACGCGAAAAAGTTGCGAATTGGTTAGAATAAAAAAGGATAGAAAAGGAAATAAATTTCGTTCATATTTTTCGATCGCGCATGTGTCCGGTAGGTTACCAAAATTTGATAAAATCTGATTAAAAAATGCTCTTATAAATATTGTTTATGGTCTAAAATAAATTGTTTTTGGACATTTTAACTTCTATTCGATAGAGAGAAAAAAAAGGGAAGTTGTAAGCATTTTTTTTTAGCTGAAATCGTGATTCAGCTTTGTTTGTAATTTCTTTAGAAAATTTCATTAAATTTGGGGCCAATGCGCCAAAGGAATTTGCTGTTGGATTCAAATAACAAACATTGTTTTCTCTGGTTTTAGTACATAAGAGTTATTATAACATCCTGGGGAAGAGGAAAATTAAAAAATATGGTAAAAATGAAATTTTTCCAAATGTTGGCAAAATTCGGAGCACATGTACGATCAGAAGCACTTAAACAACCTTTACATTGTGATTAACACTGTAAAAGTTTTGATACCCCTTATTGGTTAGCGCGCAGATGTGTCGGCCATGTTTTTTCCCGTCTGACTTACGGTAGTAAATCTCGTACATCAGATGTTTTTAATGTAACTTCACTAATAGTAAGAATAAAATATGCTAGCAGTGAAGTTCCTTTATTTTATAAATGCCTACTGTTACATTGACTGGCTGTTAACTCATAGAAAGATGCAAGCTAAAATGAACCTTTTAACTGCATTTGTAGATGCAAACTTTATGAAGGATGTTTTGAATTATTTTTTAATGAGAGTTATTAGTATTGTTTTGCTTCTCTATACAGAAAATTTACTCATTCTTTGAATTTATTCCAGCTTTTCCCTGTGCAACAAAGTTTTAAATTTAGAATTTGTTCACAAATTAATTAAAAGTTATTTTGAAGTCATTTTTCTTACTCATTTATTCATTCAAAACTCAAAATACGCTTCTTTTTTTTTTTTTTTTTTGGAAGGATTGACTTTTTAAAATCAGAAAACAAATGCTCGATATTTTTATAGTTTAGTTATTCTAAAGGGAAAAAATCCTCGAAATTTTTAAAAATCATACCTGACACTGTAAATAATGTGTGTTTTCCGCTAATTATGCCATGTGTACACTGATATGGTTAATAAATATGAAATGAAAATTTTTAGTTACAAATAATGACGCAAGAACGGTGTAAGAGCACATATTACATTTAAAAAAATGATGTGTAAATATTTTGGTTGTAAACGTTTTGTTACATTTATGTCAAAGAATGTTCTTAAAATGTAAAGTTACATTTTTTTAAAAGTATGGCGTCATAATGCTCATTTTCCTCCGACGAAAAGAAAAATTATATATATTTACTTATTTATAATTTATTTATTTTTTGAAGAAAAACTTCGGTACATAAAACAAAAAGAAATTGTTAAAACTGCACATAAGCTAATATTTCATTTATGGAACGTTTGACGTACATTGTGCATTTTTATGAAATAAGTAGTCTTATTAACTGCTTCAGCTGTTATTTCCATTCCTACGTTCCACAAATTTGTTATAGTATCAACGGTGAGCAAAAATGTATTAAGTGGCAGTCATGATAGATTCAATTATTTTTAGTTATTACTGATATCAGTTTCAGAATATAATTATGGAAAAGTATATTATAGACAACTGCTACAAGTTCACATAGATGACAGCATTTAATATCATGTATACTTTTCCGTCCAAAATTTAAGCAAATGCGCTAAAGTAAAATGCATTAACTAGTCGTCGGAAAAAAAAGCAAAACGGGAAAGAAAAAACAAATATTTGCTGAAATAAATATTGAGCAGAAGTACTCAGTTCAAGATATTTGACAATAACTTTTGCAATAATTGGACTGCTAAATACGCTATAAGGTAGACGGATGGCATTTTTACACGCCAACCAATGAGAAGTCACAAAACTATTGCAGGGTTGCAAGGTTCAACGCAATGTATAGGTTGTTTAAATAACGACCGAAAGATGTAAACAGGTTTAATTTCTTTATAAAACCATTTATAGACTCCGTAATTGGTAAAATTTCCGCGGTTCGACCTGAGAAAAATATTTTGCACTTTTTCAGCTTAAAAAAATTGCTAAGGCCAGAGTTACATTTTTTGATAAATGGTTTTTCTCACGTAAATAAAATAGGACAGCGAGCTTTCTCCGTAGCTTTCCTTTTGAGCTTGTTCGTAATGTTGTTTTGCAAGCTAAAATAATATAATAAATTTTCTTACATACAAAATAAACGAATACATATTGTGTTTCTAATTACGCTTAATAAATCCGTGTTTTGCTTCTGTCGATCGTTTCGTTGGATTAAAACAATTTTTTTGATTTTATTTTATGAAGTATTTTAAAAAAATAAAACCTCCAATAATTAATATTTGATATCAAAACTACTGAACGATTATGAAATAAAATATCGAGTGTTTAAATTGCGAATGTTTTATCACTAACAGATTCCAGTTAAATTTTCTTATTTATTTCTTTTGAAAAAAGTCAATAAATCCATTTGAAAATCTCTTGTTGCGTGACTTACTCACAATCTTCCACACAGCTTAGTGAAAATAATCGATGATCGACGCTAGTTAAAAAGGAAAGTTTAAACTTTTAAGTGAAGCATCCCCTCCGAGTAGAAAATGATAAATGAGTTTGTCTAAACCGAAGTTTCGAGAGATAGTCAGGAATGGAATTTTATTGATTTGCCTGTACATATGGAGTCTTTTTTCATATGTCTCATGCATAACTTTCACCCCCGACTGTTTTATTCTACAGACATAACTGTTAACTGCACGGAAGATAGTTGCAAAGAAGATGAGGGAATTTCCAAGAATGGAAAACCACACGCATTTGAGATATTTCTTAGTTCAAATTTTGTTTTGCTTTATAAATATTTACATAACCATTACTTTCACCTTAATATCATATTAAAAGGGACTATTGTTGTTTTTTTCTCGTAAAATTGCTAGTTGTATTCAAAGGTTACAGTTTGTAAAGCAGAAATGGAAATTAGTTTAAACTTACATGAAAGAAATAAAACAGATTCATACAAAATTTTAGGAAACCAATTCTTTATAGACGAAAGCGATTATGTTTAACATTATTGTTTGCTATTCTGAAATTTTCATTGTGAGTTGATTTAAAACCAACTAAGGTATGGAAATACTAAAAAGCAAAGGATAATTGCTGCTACTCTTCTTTTACTAAAACATAACCCACAGGTATGAAAGTTTAAATACCCTAATATTGATGGAAGTTTTTTGCAGTGAGAATTAAAAGTTTTATTTTCACGTAAACCACGTAAAATAAATTTTGCAAGTTAAATATCTGTTTTGATGTGTTTAAATCTTGATTTCTTTACTTGATGTATTTCACTCTAAATAAGCTTTTAAGGAACGAAGTTGATGAAGATATTGTGGCGGAGGAAGTTTATTGATTTAGCAAAGAGCAAGCTCACATGATAAATATAATACAGTTCTACGTAAAAAAATCGTTTAATTTTATATTCAGTGGACTTTTCAATCTTTGTCTAAAGAAAGTTTCTTTTCTAATGAATACAAATTGTGTTGCTGCAGTGGTATTTAAAATGATTTCCTTTGCAGATATAAATCAAGCGAATTAGTGGAAGAAAGATTGTGAATTCTCATGGGATATGTTTTATTGATTTGATAATTTCTTTTGGATTAGCTCTCTGTTTGAAATTTGTCCCGTCTGCAATTCGTATAAAATGTATTTAAAATGAATATCTGGTTTGGGAAGTGAAAAGGATATTTATTCTTCTATTTTATGCTAGTTTTTATGTTATGCTTCTATTTTAGGCTTTTCTATGTATAAAACCCAAACTAATATCATGAATTTGATATTCGAATTACATAATAATAATAATAATAATAATAATAATAATAATAATAATAAAAAACAACAACAGCAACAACAACAAAAATAATAATAATAATATAATAATAATAATGCATCGGGAATGCATTTTTTCATACCGTTTTCAGATAAATATTTTGGGTTATATATATCTCAGGTATTTCCTTCTTACAGGTTTTAACTTTTTTTTCTCCTTATTATATTTTCATAGACACTGAAAATTGATAAAATAGCAAAAATTAATTATGAAATTCCATTAAATAAGATTTTTAGTGAATGAGAATGAGTTTACTATTGCGTAAAGTTGAAATTTTCACACCTTTTTTAAGTATGACTAATGAAACTTCACCGAGGTACATTTCGAACCTCACAACTTCATTCACTGATAAAGAGGCTCCATGCAGCCCCGAAACACGTGTGCGCAATACTTTTGGCAGTCTGCACTAGAAATGTGTTGATTTGCTCATTCATTATTTCCGAAGAAGGATAAGTTTTTCTCACTTGCTTCTAGTTTTGCTTATTTTTGTGTTCTTAATTGTACACTTTTATGCTTTTAAGTATAGAAGGAAGTGATAGTTTCTGTAGATCATGTAATATATTTTATTATTATCAGTATATATATTTTATTCAGTATATATATTTTATTTCATATTTTCTACTTATTAATTATCGCTCGTCAGTAGTTCTTAATACTCAAAACTATTACTTTAACTTCCAATATTTTAATACGACTACTACTTTTACTTATCGTTTGTCTTTACGTTTCCTTTCCCTCTCCTTCGAAGTACGAATGCAGGAGTTTCGCTACGTGTATATATTGTATATACTGTGTATATGAATGTATTCCAAATAATATATTTATTTGTTCGTCAGGATTTCATCAAAGTCCTATTCCAAGATTTTCTGCAGTATTTTGAGAATACATTTCTGCGCAATTACAACAAAGTTCATTATCTTTTGTTATGGTATTTTCAAGTAAGAGATTTTCAGAATTTAAGCACAATGGTGGAAATTCAACTCCACAAATTCTTTTCAAAATACCTCAGAACACTATTACGTCGCTTTGACGCATTCCCATATTCTTCTGCTGTCTAGGAATAAGAATATTTTACGCATGTAAATCAGTCACTTTTCAAAAATACCTGCTCCTATCGCTTCTGAATATTTGCATTACGAAATTGAATTGATGAATTTAAATTTATAGAAAGCCGAAATTCGATTATTTGCAGATGTTTCAAATTTCTATCTGCGAGGTTTGAGAAATAGCTGCCGGAAAATAATCCCAACGAAAAGGATTGAACTCGCGAACATGTTTAAATTTTTATGTGAAATTCATGATATGACATTTAGAAAATATCTCTGAAATGTTTATCTGCATTAAAGTTTCTGAATTATCATGTTATAACTTTTAATTCATAACCAGTATTTGATATAAGTGACAGTACTTGCAGCAATCAGAAATGAATTGCCTAATAAGCTGTCGAAACACAGTGGAGTACATATTACAGCATTAACAAATAATATATTTTGTTCCGTTTTATCACCCTACATGTTTGGGTATGCTCACTGAACAAAGGCAAACAAATTAACGGATCGTATTAAAATATGGCACAAATTCGATCACCCCCTAAAAGGGAAAGCAGTTGAGGTCCCCTTCAAAATTCGAATTAGATTTTGTAAATCCTAATTTAAAGATTTCTTTTCAAAAAAAAAAAAAAATATTTAAAAAAAAAAAAAAAAAACGTTTTTCTGAAGCTCTTGGGAAAAAAACTGCGCTAAGGTTTTAAATTTCCTGAACAAATTGGAGCAGGAATTATTTTCTAGGATTACTTTTTTGTGAGGCAAAGCTAAAATCGATATTTTAGGCTCTTATTTTATGCAAATGAAAGATGATAATCGATGATGGAATAATCAAAGTTATAGTTCTAGAAGCAAACATTTTTAACGCAGAGGTACTCGCACTGTAAATAAATCATTTATCTTAAGCATATAAGTTAAAACTGGGAATTAATTATAGGTATATCTCCATATCATATCAATCTCTTTGTCTATCTACAATATAGGGACCGTTCATACATGATGTCACGCTTTTACCCCACATATTTGGCCCCTCCCTATCTTTGTCACAAAATGTCACACTTCAACGGAGCTCTCTCTTTGGTCACATGTCACGCTATGTTGCATAATCAGGATGTCACACTTCTTGTTACCCCCTCCCCTCTCCTTGTCACACTTTGTCACAATTTCACGATCCCTTCCCCCCGAAGCGTGGCATCATTTATGAATGATCCCATACAGTAGAACCTAGATCTATCGCTCCTGTAGCTTTCTCCTGTCCGAATGCTATGTAAATAATGTTAATGTTACTGGTTTGATCGCTTCTGAATCTATCGTACCTATTGTTCAACAGCAATTGCTTTGCCAACATTGGGAAAAAATGGCATTTTCGGTCCATTTGCATTGTAAAAAAAATCTGCAAAAATACGGAAAGGAAATTGAGTGTTTCTGTAAAATTACGAAGAACTTCTTTAAAATCAAATAATCCAGTTTCTTGATAAAAGTTTCTCAGTAAAATTCTTGTTTTCTAGCACTCTGTACAATCACAGAGGAAAATCTGTAAAGTTACGTAAGAACTCGTTAGAAAACTACGAATCAAGTTTCTTGCTAGCAACAGCTTCGAGGAAAACGGAACACTTGAGATATGTGACTGCCAGCTTAAAAATTGTATACAAATGAATTATATATTGTTGCGTCCGGTTTCTGCTCTACTCGAGTGAGCAGTCTAGCACTCGAAGGCCACTCCTCCCAATTCCAGGCCGTGGTAGCATAGGATGTCGGACTTCCACCTGGAAGGTCATGTGTTCGATACCCGTTGTCGACCCACCATGTACACTTGGGGCTACGTAAAATCCGTGGACCCCACTACTTCGCCTCTGGATGCAGGGCATCCCTAAGACCTAGTGCTGACAGGGAAAGAGGTTGGAGGAGAAAAGTCCTCCCAATTTCAGAGGCATCGTTGGCCGAGCAGTCTAATTCCCAGGAACCACAGCAGGGTGGGCTCAAGTCCTGAACTCACGTACAAGTTTTTGTACCCGAAATAGTAATTCAGCGTACTCCCAGATGGCGCTGCTTCCGCCGCACAGTATCTGTAGCTGTCAATTTACGGAGTGTTCTGCATTTTTTATTCTCTGTAGCTTACATTTGTTTTCTTCAACGACTTTGTAGTTTCTTGTTTTTAATTCTTTGTAGTTTAATGTCAGACTCCTTTTCGAGCAAAAATATTTCACAGCGTGCCATCATGTTTGACAGTTATGATTATGCATCTCTTTATGGAGAGCTTGAGAGACATGTGGCTTGATTTAAGCTCAAAATAAGATATCAGAAACTGAAGAAATGGAGAAAGATAACGAGAAACACGAAGAAGTCAATTAATAACCAGCTCTATATTTTCAGAAGCGCACAAAGAATTTAAAATGATGAGGATCTTGACACATCAATTAAACATAAGAGATTTCTTTGTTACACCAATTAACCCGTTAAAGGGCCCTTTTTTTTTGTAGTATCGGTATGATAAAATATGTTTCAGATTTTGTTTTGTTTCAAAAAAGAAATTCATATGGGACAGTAATAAAAATTAGCATGATTTTTTTCCAGACCACCCATTGAAGGGGAATAAATAGTTATAATATTTGAATATTGATGCATGTGGTAGTAAATATATTTCCCAGTGTTCTTTGGGAAATATTCTGCAAATCATAATGAGTAAAATAGCTTACTATATAATCATCTATAATTTGACGAATTTGGTGGGAAGGAGGACTTACCACCGCCTTAGAAAGGGTTAAACAGAAGAGATCAAAAAAATGTCACACTTAACGTTTGAGTTGAAAGGGAAAGAGTAGATACAAGTCAAATTTTTTCAATATTTAAAGTAAATAAAAATGTTCTCGTTTATTTTGTTTCGTAAATTTTTTGCAGTAACTCAGATTTTCTATATTTTAACAGTAAGTTTATTACTATCTTATATATTTTTTGTCGCTGATATTTAATCTTGATATTCATTCGACCGTATCTATCGTTCAAAATGAATGGTGTCCCGTGAGAAAAAATAGAACGAGGCTCTATTGTAATAAATTTCTTTCGGTATAGTTTTTTTTTACGAAGTGCATTTTTATGCATAAAAAACATCAACAAGCAGTGTTGATTGTATTTGGTTGGTAATTGCTCAGGGCAGGTTTTGTATCACCAATTGTTTTCAATCTTTGCAAGTCTATAAGAAGTGCTTCTCCTCTGGGATATTACCGATTGTTTAGGTCAAATCGATAAAAGTAGCTATTATTTATCCGGGAAGAAGCCGTCAGGTTATCTATGCAAAGCTGGTCTTCTATTGGCATCGGGTGATTGATGAGTCTCTTCCATTATCCGGCGATGAGACGATGCGGGCGCCTTTCGGTTGAATCATAATGTCCTTAAATTCGTGAGGGAGCAAAAAACCATTCCAAACAGATCACCATTTTTTTTTTTTTTTTGAAGTTGATAAGTGCGTCAGTCCTTCATTTTTGGAAAAGCAGCCAATGTGTCTTGGAGTTTGATTTCGGGAAATGCCTTTTCGCACAAAGTACCTATTATTTTTTTAATGAAAAATCATTTTCCTTTATAAACCAAGTTATTTTCAGGCTTGAGTAAAAGGAAATATCTACGTAAATGAAGCACTATTTGCTGAAACTACAGTATAACTATTAGCTATTTGCATTATTTCTTTTTATTTCTAATGAGTTGCTGTTAGCTTCTGCCAATTTCAGACCTAATGCGTTCCCCAGAGATTGGTACCATCTCTTTCAGTGGCACCACATTTAGTGGGGGACCACAGCCGCATCCACCGCCTGAACCTGAAAGGGTGAGCACCGAGACTCAGTTGATGCGAAATTGCACTAGCAATTTAATTTAGCCGAGAGTATCCAAACCAAATGTCTACTCAAGAGAGCTTTACATGCCGCTTAATCATACGGCATGAGCGAGACACAGACATGTGTATTATTGCTTTTACAATTTGCCATTACTGTGGCACAATATATGATATATATATATATATATATATATATATATGTATACGGTTCAAAATTAAAACGACACTTCTGCAAAAATCGTTTTTTTTTTACGATTTAATATTACGAAGTAGATTCACAGTAAAAATTATGAAAAAATATTCAGCACAAACAAAACGTACGTGGGCTATGATTCCACTGAGATAACTTTTTTTTTTTTTGTTAAAAAAACTTGAAAAGTAGTGTGATTTGCAGAAGTGTCGTTTTAATTGTTTTAATTTTGAACCAGCGATATGTATATATAATATATATTATAATGTTCTGAAAGTTGTTTGTTTTTTATTCCTTGTGATTTCCTTCTAAATGTCCCCGTAACTTATTATTTTCAATTCTTTGTAATTTTAATTCATACCCCCCCCCCCCACGGGAATAATTTCTTGTAAATTCTTATCTATTTTCGTTTTTATTAGTGTATCGAAGACATACGTCATCGCTATTAGTTTGGTAACCATAGCAACAATCTATTTTGAAGGAGGAAAAATGCCTCTGTCGCCGTTGGTGGAATACACCCGATTAGTTGGGTTATTATGTTGAAAGCCTTAACAATATTTTGTCGACTGAACTGCAAGAAAAATGTAGTTTCATTTATTCCATTGATTTTCTTGAAATATAGTTAAATTTTTCACCCCCTCCCCCAAAATAAAAGCCGTATATCTCAGAACAGTTGTAAAATATGCTACTGTACCTCGCAAGAGGAAACAATACGTAACTTTCGAATAAATGTTCAAAAATCAACACTATGAACGTGCAAAGTATAATTACCGGCTCGTCCCATAGAGGAAATCTTAAGAAAAGACAAAACTTTCAAGCGTGATAATAAGGATTCACTCAAAAAGACCACCCATCGTGTGAAAAACTGACTTAATATAAAATTCTAATACCTTTAACCTTTATGATTGATGAAAATTCCCCGTGTTGTCATTCTACCCCAAAGGAATTTACGAAATCATTTGTTCGAAACGATGCTGTCCTCTTTGGCCCCGAATTTCTTCCCAGTAGGAATGCTGAAGCTGAGAGTTTTCGCAGCAGGGCGGAAAGCAATTAACGACATGGCGCTTGTCTGTTTATTCTTTTTGTCTCAGATGGTGCATAATGGAATTCTTCGCGATGCCATGCTAATTTATTAGATTTTTTGCCTCATATTGGCTCATATTCGTTTCTTTAATAATGCTTTTGCTGTTGAAAACTATCAATTTTCGTTTTCAATAAATCGAAAGGGTGCAATACGAAAATGTTTTTCCTTCAACTAATGTTCGTGGTCGGAAAGACTGCGCAGGCTTTTGAAATATTTGTTTTCACACTTAAAAATCAAAAATATGTATTTTTTCAATTAGACTTAAATTGTATAAAACTAACAATTATGTTTTAAAAATTGACCTAAATAAATTAAAACTGAGAAAATAATTGCATTTTTATCGTAACATTTCAGACAGTAGATAAAATTAACTAGTTTAAAATATTTTCCCCATGCTATATATGAGACCGTTTACAGTAATAGGGCCAAAATATTTGAAAGTTAAAGTACGCGGCAGTTAAAGGTTATCGTAAAAAATGTTCTGATCATGTGTGATGTAAATTTATAACATTATCTTCCTTGGGTTAAACATTTTAATAATAATAGCCTTTCTGTATTTATTAAACAAAATAAAAATCTTTCTGTACTTCAAACTAGTTATAACTCCAATTTAGTGATTGTCGACTATTATGTTGTCCTTGATTTAACGATAACATTACAGTTGACTGTTAAATGTTGTCGTTAAATCAAGATATGGTTAAATCGCTTAAAAGTAAATTTAATCAAATCCAGACCAGAATTTTTAAAAATCTATCTTTAACGTAAATGAAATTATCAAATCATGTTTATGCTTATATCAGTAAACTAATAAATAAATGATGTCTTCTAAGTTTAAAAAAAATATTCTTTCACCTAGAGGCATTTTTTTTTGTTTAAATTCACATAACTAACTAAAGGGAAAGAAATTGCTTATTTAATTATTATATTTTTATTATTAATGACAATTTCAAACTTAAGCGCATTTTAGTTTTCAAACTTAAGCGCATTAGGCGCATTTAGTCGGACTTCTTTGAGACAGAAAACAATAGAATGAATTACCCCACGGGCACGAACTCGAATAAGAAACAGTATTGGACCTACTTTTTCATCACTGCGGCAGTAAAAAGTCTTGTTTCATTATTTTGCACGATTTTACAAGCTTCCTCACGTGTGATGAAATTGCAGCAATACTTTAAATCCACCTATCATAAACGCAGTGGCAACAAAATGAACGTTCGCTCGATCGCAATACAACAATTATCTTTCCTGAAAATCAAGACAGTCAGCGAATAAAACTTTTTACGATCCTACTCCGGAGATCCTCGATTTTAGAGTGAATGAAATTGCATGCATAAAGCGGTATTTTCTTGGCAGGATGCTGGAAAAAGGTCATTAACGGAGTTATTTGGATTTAAATTTAGCTTTTATTGTTTAAACCACTGCAAGGCATTTTAGGTAACTAAAATTATTTAAATATAAAAGTTTTAAATTTTTACGCTTGCGCACACATATTTACTTATAAAATACATTTCTATCATTGTTGATGCTATTAACTGCTGATCGTGTTAAGCTTACGGAAGCTGCATGGAGCAGTGTGGCAGATTCTCTCTCTCTCTCTATATATATATGTATATATATGTACATATAATAAATATATATATACATATATACACATAAAGGAAAGAAATTACAAAAATAAAAGCACACAAAGGCCCAGAACAAAACATAAATCCCAGCAAAGACCCAAAATAACCTATCATGATTGTTTTAGTATATGTAGGAAAATACAAATTTACAAACTATAATGGATGGGTAAATTTAACTCCCGTGAACAGACACAAAGGAGAAAACATCCAAAATGGTCTTTGTATAAGCTTTGCACCTATGACGGCTGCAATGAAGAGATAGGAAAAAAACATTTGGGATAAGTTCAGCGAAAATCTAAAGTAAGATAAACATGCGAAATAAAAATTGCAACTGATAATTTATTTGGTTTTATGTAACTTGGGTCGAATAAAAAGGAAGTGACTTTTGTTTTTTTGTGAAAATAAATATTTTTAAGTGTTGTGCGATATATCACATCACACACAGTAGTTGAACGATAAATAAACCTCTTATTATTCTATCCTGTCAGATACCAGGGAGGTTGAAGAGTTTCAAAAATAGTTTTCTGTGATAAATCATAAAGCCTAAGGACCAGGTTGGTGGGCCAGGCTTCGAAAAGTGCATAAAGAGTTTCAAATCTGTAGGAAAATCCCTCCACTTGCCGTAAATGTTTAAAAATTTTGATCAAATGTATTCTTTTAATTAGAAAATAAATAAATATTTTCGATGAGATGCGGAGAAAGTGCCATTGATGTCACTTAGTTCACATAAAAATTTAAAACGTGCAGGGTAATTCCTTAATTTGCTGAAAATGGGTAGAAATTTCGGACAAAAATATATAGCACAAAGCAATGTCAACAGCTTGTCAAAGTTGTTAGAAATGTTAAATAGCAGAATTTCTTCCAGATTTCTTGAACGCTCAAACGAATATTGTCCTTTCCCCGATTCGAATTTTCTCCTTAATTTCCAGGATTAGTTTAGGTCTTTAAGTGGATTCTTAACTGCATGTAAGAGGATATTTTCGCTCCGTATCTAAAAGCAGGATCTGTAAATAATATTATAAGTTACTTTTTAAAGCATTGTACGTTCAGTTGTACTCGCTAGATTGCATGCAGGTTACAAAACTAAAAATTTCTCACCATGCTTTTCAGTTTTTCTGAAAAATAGTCCGTATTTGATTTGTACTGTAATATGGTGAAGTTGGGCCTGGAAGTCACGAGGAAAAAAATCATATTTAATTAAAAATTCATATTTTTAATTAAGTATGAATTAAGGAATCCTTTATTCATGGCACTATATATGAATAAAGGATTCCTTAATTCATATATAGTGCCATGCACTGAATAATTATACATTACAGGCTTCCTTCCGTCTGCTCAGTAGATGAGAATAATCAAATGAGAAAGGATTAAAACTAGATTAAAATCAATCAAATATGAAGTTTTAAATACGTTTCAAATACCATTTGCATAAATTTCATGACAAACAAAACAACTTATTTTTCCCCTTTCGTAATAAAATTATGAATTTTGATGCAACTTATTTTTTATAATGTTGAAGTTCAAGTCCTTTTTTAGAGAAATATAACATAATTATTATATTTCCGTTGATAGCAAATAACTTGATTATATGAGGCATTTAGAAGCAAAGGGGGGTAAGTGACAAAATTAAAAATTTGGAGATAACCAGGGCAAATGATAGAGAAAGCACTATTCTATATTGTGGCCAGAGATGTTAGTGATATCTCTAAGAGGTGCTCCGCAACTACCTGATTTAGAAAAAAAATAACATTAAAGGTCCCACAAGATCCAAACTTTGAACGCGTGTTTCTCGGAATCGTTTTTTGGTCACTTACCTCCCTTTGCTTCTCACTTCCTTATATGTTTTGTAATTTCAGCCGCATTTTCTGGTAGGGCATTACTAGATATGTTTCCCGGAATCTTTAACTGCAATAATTTAAGTGTGATGCGGTTTTTTTATCATCATTGTGTATATATAAATAATTAAAAAACATTTAAGCGGGATAAAATTCCACACCATAACAAACTACGTATAATAATTTAACGCGTGGATTTTTGTACGTTTAGGATTATTTAGTACTCTTTGCTCCATTAGATATGATTTTAGAACGCCAAAAGTTTTCAGAAGATCTCGATAAAGCATATTGAACAATAAAAGGAATATTGCAAAATATGCAAAAGTTTTAAAACTTAAAAGAAAACTTCTAAAAATGTATAATTAAACGGAGTTTGAAATTTCGAAAATAATAAGTAATTAAACAAGGAGAGATTTGGAAAAGAACAACTTGAGCGTAAGCTTTCAGAATAACATTAAATGTTAGAAAAAACATAGCACAGAATATTAAAGACTTAATTACACTCCAGAAGCCGACTTCTTGAAGGAAGAGTAATAAGTGCGAAAATACATTCTTTGAATAACGAAAATAAAATGCTTTAAATGAAGTCGTACATTTATTTAGAAAAGAGGTAGTTTTATAGGGTAATTTTCTTTTCTATATGACTTATGAAACCATTTAGTTGAATTATTTGGTTTTATTTACGTACTAGCTGCTTTGCCCGGTTTTGCACGGGATACATATAATATTTTTCTCCACCAGACCCCTACCTGTCATCCGAGGCCTTAGGATCTTTTGTAAAGATTATTTGAAAAAGTATACATTTCGTTACTGGAATTGAAAATACAAACGTTTTAATGGAGTTTTTTTCAATGAAAACCGACTACTACTTGCGAACGTTTCTGTTTTCGAAAGGGGGAGGGGGAGGCAATACGCTGAGGTGATAGCTTTCCGAAGCTATATATTTTAAGTTCGTATTTATTGTTTTTCCGATGTTCATGTATTCAATTTCCGATTTGAATCTTTACCACATAGGGAAAGTACAAGAATGCAGCTGGTTTATTATTCTTCATAAAAGGTAAACATAACTCATCTTTCTCCTTAACTCACCCCTATTTCACTGAAATAGAAGCAAACCTGAGAATAAAGGAATATTTCAACGGAGAAAATCAAGACAGTATAATGTAGTCTTGAAGCAGTCTGCAGCTCCACTCTTAACCTAACTTAGAAACATTAACCTTAATGCGTCAAGAAGCAAACGACTTTTGACATGGTTGATAAACAAACCGTCTTTAATGTGCCGCAGTGAAAAGGGGATTTTTCTGATGTAAGAAATTTTCTTTAACTATTTGAACGTTGCACATACTAATGTTGCGCAGTTGGAACCAGATGTTTACAAATGAATAACGTTATTATTTGAATTTTGATTTTTCTTGACGCATCATTTATTCGTCAGATAAATGTTTGGAACTTAACTCGCGTAAACTAATTATAATCGGCATTTGTGTTTTTCTTGATTTTAAAACTATTTTAAAATAATAAACAATTTTTACAAATATTGTTACAACAAAAAAAAATATATAAATTTGTACACATTTGTACAGAATAAATCCACTTTAATTTTTGCTCCGAAAACAAGATATTTGTTTTAATAAACACGACCAGTATGATTCTTTCTTTATACAGTTCTTTTGTGTAGTAACTCCGAATTTCCTGCGAAAAGTTAGCAGATTTATTAATTTATTTATTAATGCTTTTCATTTCTGATATGCCTTTTTCTTTTTTTAAAAAAAGATGAAGTATTAAAAGGACTACTTGGGTTCAGGTTGAGCGTTCATGCAAAAAAATTTCAGTTGTTCGTTTTACAATTTATTTATGACCGCTGGTTTTAATCTGAAGATTTATTTTTGACAGAGAGTTTTTAATTTTTAAGAGAATTTTAATACAACTAACGCATATCTCTTTTAGAGGTATATTTGAAAAGTGAGATACTAGGGATTTTAATGGTATTTTGGACAACTGGAAATAATGCCTCCTCCCTCCCAAAAGTGATATTAGAGACTATATTGCATACTAGATCTACGAGTATATGTTTTTATTATGTACTTTTATTGCTGATTTTTTCTTTTTTTAAATCAGTCATGCACTAAGTGTGTCTTTGATAGTTTTTTTGTGTAAAACCCAGCAGTGCAGCATATTTATTGCTATTGTTATTGATTTACTTATTTCAACCAGCTTTTAAGACAAACAAAATGTTAAATCCCAAATTATAGTGATAAGTCGTTACGATTGATGATTAAAATATGAGTATGATTCTAGAAGTTAAAAATACTCCTCACAGACAATCAACTGACATTTTTAAAAGTCTACCTTTCTTTTGAATAAAAATTCTCATTCAAGTATAATAGCATTAGATATTAAAATAATGTCAAAACAGTGTTATATCTCTAAATTGTCAGCGCATTAAAAATAAAGTCAGGGGGGGGGGGGGGGTATACCTCCTCGTTTTTTTCTTCTTCTTTTGTTTTGAATAATTTACCATTTAACTCAACTATAATCAAAGTTTATTTTTCATAATAATAGAGATCGAATTTTGTATGAGGATGCTAATATGGATTTATGAGCAAGATGTGTATACAAAAAAGCAGTTTTATTTTTCCCAGTACCTGCTTTCCCATTTACTTTTTTGAATAGCATTCAACATATTTTTTTGGGGACTTGATAAATGGAGAAAGCGCTCGTAATTTTTAAAGGTAGAAAACATACATCTTAAAGAAAAATGGTTGTGTTAAGTGGAAGCAATTTTTCTCATTTTAATATATGTTTTCGCTATTAATTATCTTTATGTGTTTCAAAGAACTTTTAATGCATTAAACTAAGAAAGAAAATACAAATGAATAAAACGTATTGAAACGAAAATTTCAGATTGTTTACATTTGCGTTATACTTTTCTATCTTCTATTTAGAAAAATATTACTAATAATGAAACGTCATATTGTTTTAGTATTTGATAAAATACTTAATTAAAAGGTCCTCAAATTTATTTATCTCGGTGAAAACTTTGAAGAATATTAAACTTTTTCCCTTTTGTCCCTTATAAATTAAACTTCATCACAACTTCTATTTAAAAGAATTAACTATTCTTACAGCTTTTCAGAAACAAAATACTGTCATCAGGTTTTGCTGACAATCGAGCCAGTGCTTCAAATCTTCTTTCAGACCTTCGTTATTTTGAAGAATTGCATACTTTGGTGATTTAAATTTTGTTATCGTGAAATTTTTATTCAGTTAAACTTTTATGCATGAAATTTTGTTATCGCCAACTTTTGAGAGTTACGCTTCATTGCTGCCATTTCATAGAAAGTAAGTTTTCTCATCATTTTGCAAAAATATTTCGGTATAAATGCAGAAAGGAAACTGTTTCTGTAAACATGTTTTAAATCAAATAATCAAGTTTCTTCATAACATTTCTCAGTAAAATTCTTTTTTTTTTCCGCACTCTGTGCAACTACAGAGAAAAATCTGTTAAGTTACGTAAAACTGAACCCTTCGGCATGTGATTACCAATTTAAAAACTGTCAATAAATACATTATATATTGTTGGTGTGCGGTTTATTTCAAGCTGTAGTGATGGGCCTCGTCCTCGGTGGTCAATCCTCCCAACTTTGGAGGCACAGTGATGAAAACAGTGTGAGCTCAACTGAACTCACCTTCTACTTCGCGTAACCAGGAATATTGATTCAGCGAACTCAGATGTCGCCACTACGGCGCCACATTGTCTGTTGCTATCAATTTTCAGAATGTTTTTAATTATTTTAAATTTCCTTTTTTAAAGGAATTTGTAGTTTTCTGTTTTTAGTTTTCTGTAATTTTACACCAGACTCCGGATAAATGATTTCCAGTGCATTCTCATGTAGCTTTGAGTAAAACGTTTTTGCAATGTAAATCTCTTCAATTATTTCTGCTTTAGTAACAAATATCGTTATCACTATCTACTGACATTTAAAGGAGCGTTTCTGAAATCCTTTCACACCATCTTTTTTCGAGTAGGTGAGAGTGGGACAACTTTAACATAGAAACTCTTAGAACAAATGACCTTTTATTTTCATTTTACTACGCTAGGCACCACTACTGTACCTAGTACCAACTACTTAATTCACTCAAAGCATTATTCACTTTCCTGGATTGCTGAATTTACAAAAGGTTCTTTTTCAGATCGACACATCAACGTAAACTTTTATAGGTTGTATTATGTATGCGAGTTATATATACAGGTTTATACGCTATATTATATTTTTACATTTTTATTCTAGCTTATTTATTATAGTTTATTTATAGTTTGTATTCATTAATGAAAATAATTTTCCTGGAAATAAGCTTACAATGGCGCTATCTGTGTTATCGAGCATTCGTGAAACTCCTTAACTATCAGCCGATCCCCTGCCAAAACCACAGTTTTTTGTTTAATTTTTTTAACTTTGATGACATTGACACTATACAAACAGCTTCGCCGCGAGCTTTGAAGGCAGTCCCACAATGCAAGCTGAACAGGCATTCGAATCTTTGCTAAACCGCTGTAAAAAATGTATTGAAGCCGAAAGAGCTTATTTTGAATAGAAATACTTAAAAAGTATAACTACTAGCTTTTATTTTATTTTATAAACCTTATCTTAAAAGTTCTTTGACACACTGTGTATAATTAATTATACTTAAAATGTGCACTAATCCAAAGAAATTATTTCCCCACACTAAGTATCATGTGGGACGACAGTAGGGCAGCTTTGAACACTAACAATGTGATCTTTCAGTGCGTGACTATAAATGTGAGTGAAGATCATAAAACTTATAAGTTTCTGAATGTTTTCATTGACGTCATAATGTTATTCAATCTTTTCAACCGTCATTGGAAAGTGGCCATCTGGATGGACTCCAACAAACTCTTCCAAACTTTCCGTAGGCTAACGACCGGTATTTTACGAGATTATTGCCTTTGAGGGAAACACATTTAACAGCAAGGCTGATGAACTGATTACCGCTTGTGAAATCTAAACGTTCTCTAAGTGTTTTCTTTGTTCTGTTTTAAAACAACATCAAAATATTGGGAGCTCATGTATTTGCACCGTAGGACAGTTCGATTGACGGAATATTAAAGGAATTAGCATTTGATGTGTATGAGCGTTTTCCATTAAGAAACAAATGACCCGAGCTTTGTTAAACAAAATTTGTTATGAGCTTAATTTAAAGATGAAATTTTTGGGAAAGAAATCAATAAAAATCAGCTAAACTATCCCTTTTGCGTGCATTAATTTACTCAAGTTAAGGTTCAGAGCTACAAAAGCTTGTAATAAAGAAAAATAATTAAGTATTACAGTAAAAACTGCTACGGTATGGGCAGCACTACTGATTACCGCCCCCTCGTCTGAAATTTACCGTAAAAGTTTTCTTTATGCTTAAAATTTAGATATTTCTCCTTCATTTTTTTTGGTCTGTGTGTGTGTTGCAATTTCCTGTTTAATTTAAAAAATATATCATCCATAATAGTTCTGGTCAATAAGAAAGTTTAATTTTGTGCATAAACTTATTTTTAAATAAATATTTGAAATTCTTTGAAACTAGTTCCATGCTTGCACTTTCCTTACTGATTAGGGAATAGAAAATAAACCGGTTCGTAACTTTTAAAAACATTTTTATGTAAGGGACATTTTGAAATTTCTTTATAGTTTAGAATCCAGTCGAATTTTAAAATTTTTTAAAATTTAACTAAAAACTTTAGCAGTTAGTTAGCTTAGTACGATGAATTACTATTTCTGGTTCACAAAGACGAAAACGAGTCAAGTCGAGCCCATGATGCTCTGATGTCGGGAAGGCTAGCATCAGGAAGGCTCATCATCAAGAAGGCTCATCATCATCATCACCTAGATTTGCAGATGGGCGATCAGGCCCCGAAGGGGCCTTTTACCCGGATATCCTTTGGAAGGAGTCTATGGATATGGTCATCAAGTGCCCGAAGGCATACATCTTCGTCCCCGAAGGGCAGAGAGGGGAAAGGTAGGAGAAAAAAGATGAGCCGGAGCTCGGTGAAACAAAGATCATCATTTCCTCTCGTTTTCGTACTCTTGAAGGGCTTTCTTCAGGAGAGTCAGGAAGTCATTTGGTCGTTTGTGGTTGGGGGCTTGCATCTGAGTGGGGCACTTTCTGGCTGGCGCCGTTTTCTTGGCAGCTCGGTTCTGGGGGTGTCTTGATCAGTCTAAACTCGTCGCCGGGTGCGCTGCCTGGCAATTTGCGCACTTCGATGGGCCTTCTTTTTGCTGACAGTCCTTGGAGCGGTGGCTGCCTGCGCAGTATTTGCATCGCTCTCTGATATTGCATGCGTAGGAGTTGTGACCCCACCGCTGACACCTGAAGCATTGGGTGGGGCCATTTCTGCGTCTCATTTTTTCCGTCTTGAGGACGAAACCGTCTATAGTGAGGGGTTCTCTGAATATTTTCAAGTTTTCTTCAGTGTGCGGCAATTGCACGCAGAATATGGGCAAAGGTCCATTTTTCCCGCGGAATTGCTTCATTTGGAGAGGCTTCCTGTCTTGTGCTGCTAATTCTTTTTCCAGGGTTTTGGGATCAAAGTTGGTTGGGAGTCCCTTTAGAATAACTTTGATGGGCGGGCATTGGTCGAACCTTGGGGGCTAGCACGTTTGTGTACCAACAAAATATCATACATTTTTTGACCAATTTTAAACTGGTAACCATAGATCTCAAGTGCTTATAAATACAAATACAAATACAAATACAAAAGTGACGACCAGCAACAGGCTCAGGGCCCAGCTAGGCTGGTCCTAGTTAATTTAGCAGTCCCCAATGAACATCAAGAGCTTTCTTAAAAGTTTTTACCGCACTGCAATTAACAGTCGCTTCCGGTAAACTATTCCAACTGCCTACAACCCTATTGAAGTAGTAGTTTTTCCTAATTTCAAGATTAGCCTGAGATTTGAAAAGTTTAAAACAATGACCTCTGGTTCTATTTTCATCACATAGCTGTAGTCCATCAACATTTCCCGTTTTAATGAATTTAAACAACTGAATCATGTCCCCTCTGACTCTCCTTTGCTCAAGACTGTACATATTGAGCCTTTTAAGCCTAACCTCATAATCTAAGTCTGAAAGACCACTTACCAATCTTTAAGCCCTCCTTTGAATCCTTTCCAATAAGGTAATATCCTTTTTTAGGTACGGAGACCAAAACTGAACAGCATACTCCAAATGAGGTCTTACCAAACTTCTGTATAATGGCAATACAACTTCCCTAGACCTGTTCGAAATAGCCTTATTGATAAACCCAAGCATCCTGTTAGCTTTGTTACTTACTATGCTACACTGCTGACTGGACTTGAAGTCATGACTAATCAATACTCCTAGATCAACAACTGCTTCTGCTTCCCTAATGACAGAACCTTGTAAATAATAGGTTGCATGTTTATTCCCATGACCAAAATGAAGCACTTGGCATTTCCCAATATTAAAAGACATACCCCACTTAATTGCCCACCTAGAAATTTGATTCAAATCCTTTTGAAACTGATTGACTTGTTCCTCCGTGTCCACAATTCCCATGATTTTGACATCATCAGCAAAAATATTGATGTTCCCAGAAATACTCTGAGTAATATCATTAATAAAAATAATAAATAATATTGGCCCTAGAACTGAACCTTGTGGAACCCCACTCAAAACATCAATCCACTGAGAATAATTGCCCTTCACTACTACTCTTTGTTTCCTCCCCGTCAGCCAATTTTTAACCCAAATTAAAGTTTTTCCACCAATACCAATATAAGCAAGTTTGCTAAGAAGAGCTTCATGCGGTACTTATTCGTCCATATGTTTACAATTTTTAAGCTGGTGGCTAAAGATCTCAAGTCTTCGGTTTTACGTAACTTAATACATTTTTCTCTGTAGTTTTGCAGGGTGCGGAAAAACAAGAATTTTATTGAGAAACTGTTAAAAAAAAACTTGATTATTTGATTTAAAACAAGTTCTTCGTAAATTTAAAGAAACACTCAGTTTTCCTTCTGTTACTTTTTTAGAAATTTTTTATAGTGATGCTAATCATTGCTACAAAGAGAAGGTTTTTTAGCCTACTTTCCCGTAAAAGTGAAAAAAAAAGAATAATAAAGCATGAAAGAAGGCTTAATGTATCGTGAAAATATCGTTAAAAATCAAGAAAAGTCAAAAATAAGTGAAGTAATTAAATAAAGATTGAAAAATAAAAAATTTGAAAGTAGGGTATTGAGATGGGGAAAAAGTGTGTCTGTAGGTCTGTCGGTCTGTCTGTCTGTCGGTCTGTCGGTCTGTCCCCCCCTAATAACTTTTGAACGAATTGTCCGATTGGAAAAATTCTTTTTGCATTCGAAAGATCTCGGCGAGGACATCTCATTTCTATATTTTACTTTTTGATTTGAACAATTTTTTGTTCAATTTTGAACAGTTCAAAAAATTTTAACATTAGCGCCTATGGACAAAATTGAAGCAAATTCTGTAAACTCTGGGCACAAGAGCCAAGTTCCTATTGCAAGCTTATTGAAAGGAGTTCTCGGCGTGAAATATTTATTTGAACAGTTTTTGTTCATTTTTGAACAGTTCAAAAAATTAACACAGAGATTACAGGGAAATTTCAACCCTATATAAATCCTGATCTAACGGACCGATTTGCTTGGAACAAACTTTATCGGAAAGCTCTTATAACGTAGAACATGTAGAAATAGAAAGTTTATCCAGAACTTACGAGCCTATTTTGCTATGAAATTTTTGATCGGGATTTTCAAGGATATTTCTCAGTGACTCAATGAGTGAAATAATGAATGAATGAATAAATGAAAGAGTGAAAGAATTAATCAATGAATAAATGAATGAGGAAAAGAATGAATGAATAAATTATTGAATAAATGAAAATATAAATAAATGAGTGAATAAATACATTAATGCGTAAATGAATGAATAAACACTTGAATGAGGTAACGAATGAATGAATAAATGCGTGGCTGAATAAATGAAAGAATGATTGAGTGAGTGAATGAATATGTATTATCCGTTGAAAAAGTTATATTTTCAATAATTAGAACTAAAGATAAATAAGAAAGAGAGAGAAAGAGATAGCTAGATTATAAATTTGAATTTGGTGTATACGGGAAAGTAGGCTCGTATAGTTCTAGACGGAACTTCTTGTTACTAACAGCAATCGAGTTTTAAAAGAATAATTAGGAGAAAATGGAGTAATTTATCAGTGATAATCTCTCTTAAAACAGAATTTGATAATAAAATTTTAGGTTTATCCCCGCAATGTTCTTAATTGTTATTAACTCTCTAGATATTTGGTTTGGGTATCGTCTGCTAAAACAAGCAGTTGAAAATAAAATCTTAATTCATTAAGTTGATGTAGAATTATGTGTGTGTGAAAAAAAAAGAGACATAATTTTTTTATGTGTGTTTTGAAATATACAAAAGCAAGGCATAAATGTTATAAACAGTCACATAAACTACATTGAACGTGGCTGAAGTACTAATAAGAGTTTAGAACACGAAAATAACCAGTTTGTTACCTTAGAAAAGTAATTACTCATATCAGCAAATGTTACTTCTCTTTTCAGATACTTTTTTGAAGAGAATAAAAGTTCTGCTAAGTCTCACAATTCAACTTTTTAAAACACCTCGAGGCAGGTTCTTTTTAAAACGTCGGAAAGAGAATCAATAAAGCCATTTATACTGCTGTTATTTTAAAAGTCGTAAATTTTTACTATTATTTTTGCATTACTTTGATATACTAAATGTTATTTATGATTTTGAAAATAAACAAAAAATATAAGCAGAAAATGAAGCCTGGTAAATTTGAGCAATATTAGAAGTTCAGTCGTTTATCTATTTCAAATTTTAAAAATTTCAAATTAGTTTCCGATTGTCAGGAATTATCTGACACCACAGAAAATGCTTGTTGAGATGCAGAAGTAATGCATAAGATATCTACATCTTCCTTTGAAGCACTGTAAGGGCTTACAATTTTGAACTTTTAAATGAATATTTTAAAACAAGAAAATACAATTAGGAAAAAAAAATTGGTCTGAGAAATTTTTTATGGTGTAACAAATGCCTTTCTTGTTTTTCTCAAACAGAACTTCATTCATGAAGCAAGCAAAAGAGAAGTAAACATTTAGTAATTACAAACGGTCATATTTGCTAAATATCGCATAATTTTGTGAAAATAATCATAAATTAAGGAACTTAGTCTCTTTATAAAAAAATAAGTTGCATTGAGTTCAATGTGTGTTTTAATATTTCAAATAGCTCTAGAAGCATTCCTTTAAAACATCGTTTCTCTAAAATTCCTTTTGTAACAGAAGTTTAATTTTTTTCTTTCGTTTGAACTATTATTATTGTTATTATTTTTTGCTTATTCCTTCTTTTTAAACTACTTTCCCGTAAAAGTAAAAATAAGTAAAGTATGAAAGATGGCTTAATGTATCGTAATAAATATAGTTAAATATAAAGAAAAGTCAAAAGTTAGTGAAGTAATTAAATAAAGATTGAAAAATAAAACATTTGAAATAAGATTTTGAGGTGGAAAAAAATTTGTGTCTGTCTGTCGGTCTGACCCTTCCTCCTAATAACTTTTGAGGGAATTTTCCGACTCGAAAGTTCGTATTTTTTTTGCATTCGAAAGATCTCGGAAAGGACATTTCATGATTTATCTTTTGATTTGAACAATCTTTCGTTCAGTTTTGAACAGTTCAAAAAATCTTAATATTAGCGGTATTGGGGAAATATGAAACAACTTATAAACCCTGGACATAAAATCCAAGCTCCTTTGAACAAGCTTATTGTAAGGAACTCGCGATGTCAAATATTTTTTTACTTGAACAATTTTTACTCAAATTTGCACAGTTCAAAAAAGTTAACCTCCTGCGGGGAAATTTTAATCCTATATATTTAATTCCTGATCTCGCAGACGGATTTTCTTGGAACAAACAAACTTTATCGGAAGGATCTTATGGCGTAAACCATGTACAGATACGAAGTTCAACCAAAACGAAACGAGTCTATTTTCTTATGAACTTTTTCAATCAGGATTTTTAAGAATGTTTCTCAATGAATGAGTGAATAAATGAATGATTGAAAGAATGAAAGAATAAATGAGTTAGTAAATGAAAAAATGAATGGATAGATATATAATAATGAATGGATATGTAAATGAATGGATAGATATATAATAATGTTCATTTACATCATAGGTTCTCAACGTGGGCGATAACGCCCCCTTGTGGGCGTTTGAGACTTTCAGTAAAAGACCCAGAGAAAACTAGGGGGCGTTGAGATGACACGGAGGGGCGTTTGAAGATTAATTAAATTAAAAAAAAAATTGGAAATTTGTGCACAAGTAAAACAAAAAAAATTCACTTTAAGAAAGAACAAATGAGCATTAAAATGCAGACATATGTTTCGGGATTGCTTGGGATCCCTTTTTCAATGCAGTAGATGGAACTTCTAGGTGCAAAAGCACCCGAATGAAGCCTCAGCTTCATTTGTGTCCAAACTACTATTATATAAAAGAAATATCGGCAGGCATGAATTCAATAACTTTCCATGTTGATGTGCAGTATCATTCAATCACGGCGACTTGCTTGTTTACTGTTAACACTTGGAAAACCTCCACAGTGACTTCAAGGAAAGATTCCAGGACATTTTGAACATGGATATACCAGACTGGGTTTTGGTTCCTTTTTCAAATGTAGCACAGCGGGATAATCTCAGTTAGAAGAAGAGCTAATACTACTGACGGCAAATGAGGAATTAAAATTAAATTCAAGCATGTCTACCAAGAATTTCTGCTGCAGAAGCTGATTTCGCAACTGTACCCAGGATTATGGTATTGTTCAACGATTTCTGATACCAATCCCATCTACACATTCAGATGAACGTGGATTTAGTGCTGTAGCAACATTGGAAACCAAGAAAAGAAATCGGCTCCATATTACTGAACGCGCCGACTTACGATTGATTTTAAGTAAAATCAAGCCTTATATTAACAAACTCCTTAAAATGCATCAAATTCAACCTTCTCATTAGTTAAGTTAGGAAATTTTAATAAAAATATTTAAAATTTTAATTAAAAATAATTTTTAATATAATTAAGTACGCGTTTTGATTGCTCTCATTAAAATAGTCTTCCTTAAAAATAGAAATACGATATGATCACCCTATCTACGACTAAAATGTATAATATTACCCATTCAAAAATATATTCATGGGAATAGCTATTTCAGATTCGCAAGTAAAAAAAAGGGGGGGGGGGGGGCTTTAGAAAAAAAAAATCTCAATGTGGGCGGTGGGCAAAAAAAGGTTGGGAACCTATGATTTACATTAATGAGTAAGTGAAGGAAAGAATAAATGAATGAGTGTATGAATATTTATTAACTGTTGCAAAAGGTATATTTAAAGTACTTAAGAACTAAAGCTAAATCAAAAAGAGAGATTAGATAGCTATATTATCAATTTGATATTGGTGTACAAGAGAAAGTAGGTCCATATAATTCTAGACGAAACTTCTTGTGTCCTCCTAAAATTTATTGTTTTGTTTTCGTACAGATCAATTTCCTCCTTATCTTTTCCCAATCTAATTTTCTTTTTCTGATTTTGAGATCAAAGCAAATTTTCTAATTCAATTCATTGTAAATATTAGGCTTGCTCAATCGAGTGGACACGTCAGTATTTTTTGAGCGTATACGGGTGGTGTATAAGGGAAAGTAGGCTCGTATAGTTCTAGACGGAACTTCTTGTTAAATTTGCCTGTTTTTAGTTGATAAATTCAACTAGTATAATAAGGATATTAAAAGGAAAAAAACCCTACCGCAGTCGCTTTTTTTTTGCTCCCACATTGTTTTCGAGCCCTCTTTATACTGTCTAGCTCCTTTCCCTGGAAAAACACTGCGTAATAAAGAAGAACTAGCAGCGAAAAAGGAGAGGGATTATTATCTCTTTCTTTTTTATTAAGATGAGAAAATCCTCTTGGTTTATTTGAGCGTTCTTCCGGTATAAGCTCTTTTTTTGCACAGAAACGGATTGAGGATTCGGATGAGATAGGTTTTATTTTCGTTTTAGTTGTCAGCTTTAAACCACTGCATATTATAGGAATCAACTGCAAATGCATTCTTTTTTGTACTTTGAAATACTGAACTTTTCTTACACTGAAGTTTTTCTTAACACTGAAGTTCAAGTTATACTTTGATGCATAATGTGAGATTTTGTTTCAATAATTATAAGCATGCACATATACATAACTATATTTATAGTTATCTAGTCTATTTTTTTACGATAGGGCTTAACTTTCTTCTTGCTTTTACTTGCCTACCCCTAGCCCATCCCTCCATATAAATCACTTCAAGGAGGTGATTTCGATAATACAGAATATTAGCGATTGGTTTTGTTGTTCACAAATTTTCCGGTGTGAGATCTTACACGCTAATTTTGTTACGTCTGCCATGGTTAACGAAGCAAGCAGAAAACAACAAAAAATAATTGTATGAATGGGAAAATGAAAACTGGAGACCTTAAAATCGAAATACTGAAAATGTAAACACACATCAAGACAGTCTTGATTAACGCTAAAATTTGGCAACCGAGCTATTTTCTCAATTCAGAAAATATCCCCACTTCTGGAATTTACTCTATCCTGGCAAGATATTCAAACGATGCAGACTATGGTAAAAATACTTCCCCCTTAAATATCATTACACAAGCAGCATACTTTTCTACTACAAGATACGCAAACTTATGCAGACATTAAGCAATGGAGAAAACAAGCTTTCGGCTTTTTTGTCTCTTCTTTTAAAATTGCAAACACAAGATAGATTCAAGTATTTAACAAAATAATGAAGAGATTTAATTTAGAATATTTGTTGCAGTTCAAAGATAAAATATTTCTATAATCCATACATTGTTAATGAAAATTAAACTTATAGACACTCACTTACATTTGCTATAGTAATTAGTCTTAAATGAATCAGTCCAATAATATAAGTAAACTAGCTAATAAATTTATAGAAAACTTTTTAGTTTTGAAATCGCCATAGGTACATTCCTTTCATATATTTTTTACTTCCCTTGCTGGAAAAATTACTAGTTCTGGAATAAATACCGAGAGGAAACAATGGATGTGCAAATGTGCACCCAATTCCATATGTTTACCCTAAAAATGCTATCTTATTTAAATTCTAACGTCATTTGAGCCAAGAAGGCCATAATAATCAAAAAGTGCCAGAAAGTGTTAAAAAAAAATCAGAACCGTTTATACTTTATCTTTAGCAGACGATTTAAAATATTTTAACCGAAATGTGATCGAACATTTGGTAGCCAGTAAAAAAGAAAGAAATGAGGTTCAAGTTCTCGTATATAAGTTGCGAAATGCATCTCGCTTTCAACTTTGGGAAAGCAGAAAGAAACGTCGTTCTATATTAATTTCCTTCCTTGGATATTTATCTACAAATAATGAGATAACGTTTCCAGAAGTGTCAAACTTCTCATCGATATTCCATACGACGACGGTGGCTTTTGTTTAGTTCTGACGTCAATGAAATCTTCTGAAAGGATAGAAAACTTTTACATTTCTTTCCTGGAAATGAATAAATGTTCAGGAATGAATAATCTTTTCGCTTAAAGGAACGATCAAGTACTTTAAAAGGGGTTTAGATATATTTCATTATTTTCAAGCTATGGAAGAACTCAATTTTTCCAGCAGCTTCCCTGAATATTTTGAATTATTTCCTATTCTTTTAGTTATGTTAATGACTTAGTTTTAAATTTAGTGTTTTATAATACATTTGCATTCTCTTTTCTCTTGTTAAAGTAACTTGTTATTAAGTTTTTGACGCATGATCTTAGAAAAAACGTAAATTGTCTTTTAAAACAGGGGCACACTTAGAAGAATTATAATTTCCTCACGTCACCCTAGACGTAGAGCAACTATCCATGGTACATGTAGAAATATAAATGTAGTTGCACATTAGTGTAGAGCGGGGAAAAAATAAAATCAGAAATGAAAATTCTTATGTGTGGGGAAGTTGTCAACTGCCAAAACCTATTAATGATACTTAAACTCATCAAAATCAAACCATTTTTTGGTTGCTCATATAATTTTTAATATTCAACCTTTTCGCTTCATTTGTTACTAAAGTAACAAAATAAGAATGAATAAATAAATAATGATAAATTATAACAGTAGATATTTTAAACTGTGACAGGTGTAATTAATTGAACGATCATTCACACCGAAAATTTGACATCCAATATGACGCTGGTAATTGAGAAGGAATCCCTTCCTGTGTGCTAGTCTATGGAACCACTCTCTCACTGTCTATTACAGTATGAGACGATCATGCACACAGGATTCCTCGATTATCAGCGTCATATTAAATGCTAAACTTTGGACGTAAATGACTGCTTTATTTTCACCCCTCATGATTTTAAACCGCAACTACCGTAATTTATCATTACTTGTTTATTCTGGTTTTGTGACTTTTATAACAGATGAAGCAAAAACGCTGAGTATTACAAGTAACGTAGGAATACAAAGAAATATTTATTTCAGCTGAAATTACATATTATTAATAGATTTAGCAGTTTAGGTGTTTTGATGTATCATTTTGATTTTTTTTACTCCTCCCAATTGTACAGGGGTGGTAAAAAAATTGCATCACCCTCGCATTTTCACAACGATGGTATGTGAGAAGTTTTGGTCGACCGATTAACGATGAATGTATGTGAAATTATGCAGAACTTATGAAATAAACATTTAACAGCAGGAGTCCGATAACTGTTTACTTTATTTATGGAAATACATGGCCAAAACTGTAACAAGTACAATGTGAAGTGAATCCACGTTGCCAAGTGGACGACGAAAAAGTACATATTTTATGATGCTCAAACATTTCCACGTTACTTTTGCTTATTTTCGAACAGAAAGAGTGTCACAATTAAAACCTACTTGGCAACGTAGATGCACTTCACCTTGTACTTGCTACAGTTTTGGCCACGTATTTCCATAAATAAAGTAAACAATTATCGGATTCCTGCTGTTAAATGTTTTTTCATAAGTTTTGCATAATTTCACATACATTCATCGTTAATCGGTCGACCAAAACTTCTCACATACATCCCATTGTTATGAAAATGCGAGGGTGATGCAATTTTTTTTACCAATACTGTACATTCATACAATTTTGAAAAGAATATAACAGAATTGGTGAACTCATATTAAAGTTCTATAAAAATACTCACAAGCATTCTAAAAAAAAACTAAACTTCTTCATTGTTTTTTCCCCACCGGGGTTTAAACGTTGGAATTATAAAAGTGAATCACTGTTAAATTTTCTTCCCACAAATACTAATCCCTATTACGATTATAGAGTGAAACTAAATTTTGTAGGAACTAACATCGCTTGTTCGCTTCAAATCTTGATCCTCCGTCGTCCAATTTAAGGAATGAAATTTTATTACATGTCTCTATAGCTAACCAAATGTTTTGCAATCTTCTGCAATTAAATGATGTCATAATTCCTGTGATTGCGGGGAATTGCATCGTTGGAATATTGTAAGAACTCTTGGAATAGTACCTTGATGAAATTCTGGCGAACACATAACCACTTTATTTTAATAAATTAATATACAACATATGTACGCAGCGTAACTCCCGCATTCGTACTTCGAAGGAGAAGAGAAGGAAACGTAATAAAAGTAGATAACGTAATCACAAACGATAAGTAAAAGTAGTAGTCGTATATAAATATTTGAAGTTAAATTATTTTAAATATAAAGAAATGCAGACGATAATTAATAAACAGAATATTAAATAAATACGAAATAGAATAAATATAAATGAAATATATAGCAATAATAACCCTTCTTTTATGCTCTTTTGGACGCGCTTGCTAGTGGTACGAAATTAGCCATTAAGAGAACTAACATTAAACTAATATCTTTTTGACTAAGAATAAAGAAGCTAACTCACCTGCCCATAAGTTCAACCAATTCATCAGTTATTTTTAATATCACGATATTAAAGCTATTACGATCAACAAAAGAATTGCAATGACTTACTTCAAAAACATATCATTTTTGAGATCAATTTGCAATCAACTGTTTGATTACAGCGACACAACAATGTGTCGCTGCAATCAAGCAGTTCCTACTTATTCTATTAAAATGCTGTTCTTGATACTCAGCAAAAACTCGATACTAGTTATTCATTTAAAACGAAATTCTATTAATTTTAAATTTAGTAAAAATGTAACTAATAAAAATTATTGATGACTCATAAATAAAAATAGCGTGTTGAAAACTGCGAGAGAGAGAGAGAAAAAAAACTAAAGATGCCCATATGACTAGCTACGGCGAAGAAATCATTTTTTCGTTAGTTTATTGATTTGTCCTTAAAAAAAATAAGAATACATTTAATCATTATATACATGAATATATATATATATATATATATATGATTGAAATGATTGCAGCATCTATCCGATTTATTGAACATTTAAATGTTTTAATAAGTAAATGTATGTTGCTAACCAATGCAAGTAAAAAATTATTATAGAAACCGTTACTTAAAAGGAACAATGTATGTATAAACTTCCAAAAAAAGATTTTAGTTTTTGCATAATCTAAAGAATTCTCGCTTCATTTTTTCATGGAGCCTCATTGATCTAGCATTTAATATTTAAGAAATTAATTAAAATTTCTAATTTAGATACTCGTAATTTCACGTATGTAATTAATTATTTGTTTAAGTAAAATTGCAATTAGAATTTAATTGCTCTTTCTCCGACAAGCCTCCTGGAGTCTAATTACCCATAAAAAAAAGTAACATCTGTGAAAGTGCATTAATAAATATCGTTTATTACTTTCCTTAAAATGAAAAACGTATTCAATATTTTTCTTTCCTTGCAGATTAATTCTCGGAAAAGTACAGATACTGCAATTAATTTGATATCGGACTGCTTTTTATGAAGAATGGCTTACAATTGACTGCAAGGCAAAATGAATATTGGAAAGGAGTAATTTAGTTTTGTTCCACAAATAAAGAATTAAATTTAATTAAAGAAAAGATGCATTAGAGGAGTTGCGGGGAAGAAATTTGTTCAATTTGGTCGTACTTATGAAATGTTTTCTCGAATAACATCATTTCTATGAATACTTGCGAAGAGTTAACTGTAGTTCTTTTATGGAAGCTATCTGGAATAATTAGCTTTTAATTGCTTAAGATAAAATCATCACTTAATTTAGAAATTCTATGAGACCTTTAAAAGAAAAAGCAAAGGAGAGATATGTTTTATACACTATAAGCATGTTTTGACGTATTTTGTTAAAAAGTGTTTATTAATACTGATTCATGAAAAATGGCTCGCTTACTATATTCTTATGCATTAGTGCCATTTTATCACCTCAAACTATGTGCAATTTAAAACGCAGATGGAGGCAGCTGCAATGCAACAAAAACTTCTGTGATGAATATTAAAGTGAAGAAAAAATAAGCCATTGCCAAACACAAAAGAAACGTTTGAAGCATAAGAAGCGAAATAGCTAAGGTTAAAATAGGAAGAACAATAATAGAGTTGAGGATTTACACTGTTATTTTTAAAATTGCATCATAAAAAATATATATTTAAAGTATTAGTAAAACTTAATTTGAGCTATTTTCAAAATACAGATGAATTTGTAAAGCTCTTATAACAAATCTTTTAATCGCAGAGAATGTTTTTTTTTATTTTTGCGTCTTGTAAGCCCAGCATACTTAATAAGCTCATTTTTTGTATGCCTTTTTTTTTTTTCGCAGTGTGCTAAAATATTTCCAGTTCCTTGCAATACATTTTATTCTGCTTATAAGAACAGTAAAGTTAATAACTCATGTAAAAGTATTTTGAACCGATAATTTACCACAGAAGTCAAATTTTCTCTTTAAAAATACTTTCAAAATAATTATTTGTTAAAATTAAGAAAGAAAGAGAGCGATGAAAGTAATAACATATGTTAGTAACTGAAATTGCCAATTATATACATTCCAAATCTGACTATGACTGCGATTAATATAGATTATATTTCTATTAGGACGTTTGTTTAGAAAATTGCTGTAGGCAATATTAATAAAAAGAGCCATTTCATCAATTGCATTTCCTTTAAAACTTAATACATGTAAAAGAATTTGGAAGTAACACATTGGGATATTTTTATATTAAGAGATGGCATTTGAAATGAGAACTATATTAATTTTTCCCAAAGTCATTGCATTATTATACACTACAATCTTAGCTGGTGAAGGTTCACAAACACAGCGCTTTTAAATTGCCGAAAAAGAGCCAAAACAGTTTCAAATATTCTTCTCAGAAAGGAATTACTCTGTAGCATCTGACATATTCATTAAGAGTTTGTGTTGAAGCTTGAATCAAAGTGTGGACGAAGCATCAATAAGCAAAGTTTTTATTTTTTCGAAAGAAGAGGTTTTGATAAATATCAACGAAGGAAAGTTTAAAAAGAAACTATTAGAGTTCATTGTTTCATTAAAAAAAATAAAAGGCATAAAGTACTAATTGATGTACTCTGCGGAATTCCTTTTGAAGCTAAGAATATTTTAATTTTTGCGTGTATTTTTACCATAATATTTCTTTGATTTATTATTTGATCTGATTCATTAGAGGTAATCTTATAAAATATTTTTTTCCGCTACTTACTAATAATAAACTTAATTGTTTATTTCACGGCAACCTATCCTCACATATTTTATTGATTCAGCTTTCTTTTTCAAACAGTAAGAAGAACTGAAATATGAAATGAAAGGAGGATTTAATTTTTTATCATCGAAAGGAAGATGAGAAGATATTTTTTAAAAGCATTTTGTTAGAAAGAGCAGTTTCAATGCAAATATATCTCTGAAATTTTTTGAATGTCTTGTTGCTCAAGAAATGGAAAATAATATTTTTTCTTCTTTTCGTATTGCTGAATTCTGAAAATTTATCATGGTATTTTCCCTGTAATAAGTTTGATACATTATGCACTGTAAGAGATCAAAATATGTGACATAGTGAATGAACAAACTCCGAATAATTTTACAGTCTAAATACGATACTTTGTCCTGGCTTTCAGAAACTTCAAATATTTATACAGAACATAAATATGTAATAGATGAAAAGTATTTGTAAATCTATTTTCTTGAATGAAGACATGTTTTGAATTATTCAGCACACAGCTTTGAAAAAAAATATATAATATATATCCCAAAATTAGTATAACACTTAAAACAATAGACCAGATTTATTAAGAACAGTTTCATGACAGTTGTTGGAATGTGATTTATTCAACAGGTCATAAATACGACTTCGTAAGCAACTATCTACAATCTACATGTATTAAAAATGCGAAGACGGTCTGACAAAATCAAATCTTCATCTTAGGATGACGTCATCAGAAGGGTACCGTCCAGATATCTCACTGTACGAACAAATGTGGTCCGAAAATAATGCCAGTTTTCTGAATGGATGAAGTGCTTTCAGGATGAGCACAAGGCCAGTCGAGCCCGTCATTCTCTACAACAGCAATAGCGGCAATTCTTCTCTACCTGCCACGCTGCCGAGTGCACGCAGTCCCCTGGGAAGGATGCATCTTCCTCATCCAAGGCCAACAGGTGTGTGGAATATTCATCTATAAATGATTTTATTAGTTTTACATATTTAAATATACTGTCAAATTAAGAAAAAAATGGAGTTTTCACTCAGTAAAATTGTATTAATGAAATTTAAAAAATTTTGGTGTAAAGTTGAAAATATTATTCATTTTGAATTCTTTTGAGTGTGTCTAAAAAGATACAGACAGCAGAATGTTTTTTAGCATATGATGTTCGTTAACTTATCTACGCATTAAAAATTTATTACGATTGTTCATTTATCCCGTTTCCATAGAAATGTGCAATCGCAATGAAATCTCGATACGCAACGCAGTTAACACTTTTCGTGTGCTAAGAAAGGTTATACTGTCTATATTTTTTGAGACGGACATATCAAAAATATTTAAGTACATAAAAAATGAATAACTTTCAACTCTACACTAACTGAACACCAAAAATCGTGTTAGATAACACCAAAAATGATGGCAACTAAACGCAAAGTTTTTACAGTGTAGATATAAAGGAGTTGAAGTTTTCTTGAAATTAAACAATAAGTTCTTAACTCTAAAAAGTCATGAATGATGAAATAAGTATTTCGAAGAATCTACTTCACTGCACGAAGTCATCTTTGATTTATATGTTGACAAATTTTTCACCATCAGTAGTGTCGTAAATAGTATGCAACATTGTAATGTTTTTTCAAAAAGAGGAAAACTCTGGAAAACAGTGCATATTATTTGTATGAAATCTATAGATGTAATCAAAGCAGGAGTTTTTGTGTGTGTGTGTTTCTTTTTTTGTGTTCGTTTCTGTGTGTGTGTATTTCTTTTTTTGTGTGTTCGTTTGTGTGTGTGTATTTCTTTTTTTTTTTGTGTTCGTTTGTGTGTGTGTATTTCTTTTGCTGCGTTCGTTTGTGTGTGTGTGTATTTCTTTTTTTGTGTTCGTGTGTGTGTGAATTTCTTTTTTGTGTTCGTTTGTGTGTGTGTATTTCTTTTTTTGTGTTCGTTTGTGTGTGTATGTGTGTGTGTATTTCTTTTTTTGTGTTCGCTTGTGTATGTGTGTGTGTATTTCTTTTTTTTGTGTTCGTTTGTGTGTGTGTATGTGTATTTCTTTTTTTGTGTTCGTTTGTGTGTGTATATATTTCTTTTTTTGTGTTCGCTTATGTGTGTGTATTTCTTTTTTTGTGTTCGTTTGTGTGTGTATTTCTTTTTTTGCGTTCGTTTGTGTGTGTGTGTGTATTTCTTTTTTTGTGTTCGTTTGTGTGTGTGTGTATATTTCTTTTTTTGTGTTCGTTTGTGTGTGTGTGTATTTCTTTTTTTGCGTTCGTTTGTGTGTGTGTGTATATTTCTTTTTTTGTGTTCGTTTGTGTGTGTGTGTGCATTTCTTTTTTTGTGTTCGTTTGTGTGTGTGTGTATTCCTTTTTTTGTGTTCGTTTGTGTGTGTGTGTGTATTTCTTTTTTTGTGTTCGTTTGTGTCATGCGTCCAGGGAAAACAGTAAAGTCTAGAAACATGAAATTTGGTATACAGGAATAGTTTTTTGCTGTACTGTTTTTACTCCGCTGATTTTTGAGAAAATAAGTAATAAAAAAGTTATTTGTGTTTTGTATGGTTGTTTAGAAAAAAAGGTGATTTATCGTATAAAAACAGCAATTTTTACCGCGAACTATTTAAATAATGTTTAATGTTAAAAAATGGATTTAAACTGCAACAGTTCTTTTTCTCCGAACTAATTAGCAGCGTCAGCAATCCGCGAGCGGCAGCGAGCCATGCGAAGCAGCCGATCCATAAATAGCGAGTAGGGAAGTGTCGACCTATTAACTATTCCTATTTCGACAGCTTAATTATGGTTAAGGCATTAAAAAAACTCTAAAATTCAAAACGCATTATTGATTTTTAATTAATTTTTAAATATCCCATCCGCAAAAAACGGGGTTTAGCTTAGCGCCTCAGTCCCTGACGTCAAACTTTATGTTTCACTGTAGACTTTACGTTGCTCTTAACTAGTTTTCTTTCTTTTCCTCATTGTTTTAACATTACATTGAAATTATTACTTCATTATGAAGTGCAGATTTGTAAAGGTCAATCAAACAACGTGACAAAAGGAACATTAATGACGTAATTTCATTCTACCCAATTTTAGGCAACGAAGTTTCTTTCTTAGCGACTTTTATCGCTTGCGAACATTTTAAAGGCAAACCTGATGCAGTTGAAACATGCTCTACGAATCCTCTTTCGCGGACAATCCCGGAACTCTAACCCTGGGGGTGGGGGTGTCCCTCCTATTGCAGACAAGCTCTTGCGTCAACAGAGAGTGGTGACGTTTTTTTGTAAAGTGCGACGCAGGTGCGCCGAAAATTGTTTTTGCTTCGCTCACTGCGCTTGAACTTAAAAAATTATTTAAAAATAAATACTTATCGTAAAACAAAAATCTTTTTCAAAGATGATGTTTATAGGCGTTATTCCATCAAATAAAAATAAAACGAAAAAAATCGAAAGCTATTTTATTGTTACGCCTAGCTGCTTCCGGCTATAATAATTTGTGTTGCTTTCTGGAAAATTAAAAACGCACATTTAAGTGATACATGCCTATTCTATTTTAAATCGGCTTTTACATGCTTAACTCTGACAAAAGCCTCCAGAATAAGTTCATTCGCGGTTGCTGCATTCCTAGACTTTCAGAGATTGAAAAAAAAAAACTGTTTCATAACGAACATAAAACATATCCTTATTAATTTCAGATAATTCTTTTATCCATAAATGATCCTTCTTAACGTACAAAAGAAGGACGAATAAATGGTATTTGTAGTCACCTGGAACACTATCATTTTGTAACTCGCTTCTTGATTCGTCGTGTTATCTATTTCTATCCTTCTTAACGTACAAAAGAAGGACGAATAAATGGTATTTGTAGTCACCTGGAACACTATCATTTTGTAACCCGCTTCTTGATTCGTCGTGCTATCTATTTCTCAGGATACAAATTTCACAAAAAACGTAACGATTTTTTTTGTAGCTTGTCAGAAAATGTATAATTTACTTCTGGTACAATGTTGAAACTGGTTAAAGTACCTTTATTTTATTTCACAATAGAATTTTTCGTCAGCATAGTTAATTAATGTATTGCTTGAGCGGTGTTTGAGTATATACTACATTTATTTAGAAATTTGTTATTTAACTTCATTCCATCAAATTAAAGTATGTTATTTAATTTTACAGTAGTATTTTTCGTCAGCCTCGTTAATTAAATGTATTGTTTGAGCGGAGTTTGAGTATATAATATGTTTATTTAGGAATTTATTATTTAATTTTGCAGGAGAATTTTTCGTCAGCATCGTTAATTGGTGTATTGTTTGAGCGGAGTTTGAGTGTATATATTATGTTTGTTTTGAAATTTGAGATTCTTGTTTACTTGTGCTTGCTTTCTATAGTAGACTTAAAAAATGTATATTGAAAATGTCCCGAGAAGAGCATTTTTACAATTGAAAAACATTTTGCTTTTTTTTGTACTTACGAATAATTGCTAAAGGTTTCTGTATAAATTCAAAAGAATTAAGTCAACATGATGTTGACCATACTCAAAAATTTGGCAAGCATTCAGTCCATTTAAAATTCAAATGAATCAAGAATCGATAAGGAAAGGTTAGGTCTTCAGTTCTCATTACGCAGTGTTCTGCGTGCGAGTTAACATCTGTTTCAACTAATTACTTTATTAGAAGTAACGCTAATTGTAGGCAACAAGTTGCAAAGTTAATTAAAGTTTTGCGTGCAAAATATCTCATTTTAAGTGCTCTTCAATAGTTCAACTTCAAGCAGTCATTAAGGTTCTCTATTACGTGACACATCCAAATAATTGATACTTTACTTTGCAAACCCAAAAATTCTGAGGGTAATTAGCAAAATAATTATTGGGAAAATATATGTGCTTAAAACAATGCGGTTTGTTTTAGTTGAAGCAAGAAAGGGGAAACGCGATCTTAACTTTATGCATCATAGTGTTTCAGACTGTACTGCAAATTACCATTCGATCATGCAGTTTTCTTAGTAAATAATTTAAACACTTTTTTTAATAACACTTTTCTGAAGGAAGTGTTTTTTTTTTGTTTTTGTTTTGTATTATCTCGAATTTAAAAAGAAGAAAAAATGCTACTAGTTTTTCGGTTGTATATTTTGTAGTCAAATAAATTTTCACCAGAGCATTTTTTTCGCTGTACTTTGTTGGCTTCAGTGACTTTGTAGCTGGTTCTCACTTTTTCCCATAGCTTCCTAAAAAAACTGGCTGCAATAAAGTTTTGTTGTGCTAACATCATAGACGTATAATTTTATAAAAAGCAAATATTTGTCTTTAAATTTATTATTATTATGTTACATAATTTGCAATAACAAATGGATCAATCAAATATCGTGTAAACACCTCTAGAAAAGTATGAATTTACTCATAAAAACAACACGGCCCCCTCTGTAACTCCAATAAAGCCCAAGAATTAAAAATTTGCAGCAGATTATTCACGAACTTTGCCATTGCTAAAACATATCGGTTAATTGAGAGACTCTTCGACACTTTCATTAAAGTTTTCCCTTAAAAAGGAGCGGAAAACAACAGACCATGAAATTTGGCTGATGGTCATATTAACCCTCTAATTCCCAACTCCGCCTCAAGGCGGACGACGATAAAAAATTGAGCATTATAGGGTTAATATGGTCAGGGATAATGAACTTATTATTAAAACTATTGCCCTTTTAAGGAGCGTCGTGTATTTAATATTCACCGTTAGCTCTTAAACGCATAATTATGTTTTTAAATCAAAGTGTTTGAACAATAGTTTTTCACGGAAACTAAAACATCTGACCGTTTTTATGTGTCCAAGAACGAAACACTCACTTTTATTTCCTAAGCAATGAAGTTGCAGGAGGAAATAAGCAAAAGCACATTACATATACCGCGTAATACTAAAATTACACCCTAATACTCTTAAAAAAAAGTTTTCCCCCATTTAATAAAACAAAGTAAAATTACCTGAAGAATATTATTTTAAATGGTGGGTATTACGATTTAAATGTTTATATACATGATGAGAAGATTTTCTATGTAAAAATAGCCCATAATAAACCTCTAGAAAAATATATTTGAGTTATTTTGTAACTGAGGAAAGGAGATTTAATTGAATGAAAAACTAATTAGGTAAGCTTTTGTTCGCAAGAAATCTCATTTAATTTCTTACCAAGAAAAACTCCTGTTTTTCCACGAAAAAGGAAGAAACCTCGTCATTACATAAAGGTTAAAGTAGTGCATAAAAATTTTTGTTGATCCTATTAGCGATAAGAACTTTTTTTTAAGTTTCAAAATATCTTATATGCTCTGCTTTAGCGTTGTCATTTTCTGTCTGGTAAACAACAATTTAGTTAGCCAACTGCTTATTTCTAAACAAATAATATATACTGTATAGATAGTGGAAAAAATTAATTGGATGTATTTCAATCATCAGTAGTAGTTAACTATAAGAATTATTTGTGTGAATTTTGAAATTTTTGCCTTTTTCTTGGATTTGCTAGTTATTTTAATTAAACTGAATTCCTTCTTAATCACATTGTCAAAGAACATCAAGTTTAAATCAAATCCATTTAAAGCAAATAGCTGGAATTTATATTATTTTAAAATTTAGAAACAAGTCTTCAATTCATCATGCTAACTATTTAAGTATAGGCCGTTGAACCACAACTATTTGGATTTATTAAAAGTTCCAATACATAATCTGCTTAAATTTCCATTCATAATTCCCCGCGGCACAAATTCACCTGTTGAAGCACCCTAAAGATTTCAAAGCATCGTCTGCTCTTTGATCAGAAAGGTGGTTGAATGATAAATTGAGATTTAATATCCGGGTGTGTTATCCGTCACACTCCAAAACTCATTTCCGGTTTACGCTGGATGTCCGCTGGGCAATCGATTAGAAAAAAAAAAGGCTCCTCTCCACTTCTATTCTTAGCAAACTCTACAGAAGGAAAATAGTGAGGAAGATAAGCATAGTTAGGAAGAATATTTATCCACATTCTGAAGATTAGCTTTAGTTGTTTTTGCTTGAATAACTTTTCGCTAATGGTTACTTTAAATTTCTTGATGCCAACAACGCAATGATTATCTTGTGTTTCTATCATGTGGAATAAACTAATGTACCAGAGCGGTCTTGACTATAGTAAAAAAATAAAACATGGCTTTATATACACAGAAGTAACATACATATGTATATATATATATCATGGTTACATCAGCATTTCCTTTTATCGAATGTCCGTCTATAAAGCCATCGTGGAAAAAAGTCGTGACCAGAGTCCATTTAATCCTTGGTTTATTTGAGTTTCATCATAGGAAATACACATTCAAAACAATACAAAGACGAACACCAACATCAACGTTTTTACAAGAATATTTACATCGTGAATCCCCGCGAAAAGCTTGCGGCATCGTCTTTTATACTCTCTCGAGCTACATGCCACGTGATGATGCACCGATTTTGCTATTTGGTACTATTTTTAGTTCACATTACATAATCTTTCCCGCGTTAGTTTCCCGGGCTGGGGGACATATAAAAAATATTTATGTTTCAAAAACGAAACAGAATTCAAAAAGGGGTCTAAAAAAGTTATTTAATTTTCAATGTTTTATATATATATATATATATAGCACTATTATTTAATTATGATGTAAGGCATTCCAGAAGAATTGAAAATTAGCCACCTGCGGTTATCATTTGCGTGGCCAAATTTTGCACGCTATGGCATTTATTTATACGGTCTGAGTCATTTGTCCCTAACTATGACTTGAACATCACAAGGGCATTTTCGTCGTGTTTCTATAAGAGCAATTTTCTTGTAGAAGTTAACGAGAGATAACTATTGTCAGTTAACGAGAAGAGTTTAACTTTACCAAACTTTTTCTACTACTTTTCTTGGAATGGGTACATTTGTCCTAATTAAATGATTTCCCTAATTAAGTGATTTTGCATTTCTAAAATTTGAAAAACTTCATTTTTAAGTTGAAAAAGAGAGAGATAGAGAAATTTTTTAGACATCACTAAATAGATTGTTTTTTGTAATTAGAAGACTAATTCTCTAAACAAATAATCAAATCACAAAGGTTTCTCGTTAAGGTATACGTACACACTTGAACAACTTGTTTTTTAAATTTTGATTCTAAAAATTCCATTTTTCTACACTTGATCAGTGGTGTGTGTTTAATGACATTATAGCGGAAAAAATCATATTAAATTATATATTAATTACCTAATTAAGAATAAATCACTGAATCAGCATACTTTTTGAAACATGATATTTAAAAATGTAATTTGTTTAGACATCCAGTTCTAGTTGGAAATTATAGCTAATATAACTCTTCATGTTTTGTGCCGCAATCAAGATGGGGGAGATTATAGTTTTTTTATACAAATATTTCTGACTACTAATGGATAAAAAATCATGATTTTTTAACTGAAATTTTAACTTTTAAAAATTCATTTCCTCATTCAGAACTGATTGAGGTTGAACACATCCACTGTATTATGTAGATTTTAGTGGTACAAAAATAATTGTGAAGATTAATTCATTGTTGAGTTATCTTGTTTTAAGTTAAGCGTCACAAACATGATTCTTCAAAAATTGACTTCAAAGCGGATTTTTAAGCAGTAGTGTACCTCGAGAAAAATCAATTGTTCTGACATATTTAAAAATTACGTTTTCTATTTTTCTCAAGGACAAGATGGAAATACATATTGAAATAATGATATAACACATATTTTTGGAATTATCCGGACCTTTTTATGAGCATATCTGAAAGCATTCATTATTTTGGAGTTGACGCTATCTTTACTCCTAACATATTCGTTTTTTCTCTAGTTTCTTGTGTCTAATTCTTATTTTTCAAAATGATGAAAACTTATCAAAAGAAGACGACTAAGAAATTATTCCAAGGAAGGTGTTTTGGAAGACGATCCCAGATTAGAAGAAAAACATTTTCGACGCTTTGAAAATCTTTTGATCCTCGCGAAAGCAAAAACTTTTATTTGTCCCGGGAAGAATTCTTTTTCACTTTTATGGAAAATTCGAGACATAAGAAAACACAGAGTAAAATTTTCAGTCTATTGTTAAGCTTTTGCATAAATAAAGATGAAATACTGTTCATATTACTAGACGATGCTAGTTGGTTGTAAGGACTTTGAAAAAGGAATAACCAAAGAATAACTCCTTGTTATTTTTATCATCTACAAGCGTTTAGTAAAAAAGTTCCCGCCACATGAGCTTAAATCAAAAGCCTTCACCACTTTCCAGCAAACAAGTTTAGCCAGATTGTTTAGAGTTCGAGTCAACTTGTTACAACTTTTATGTCTGAATTCCTACATGTTTTTTTTTCTTTATATACATTTTTAGTAGCTGTAGTTGAATTACTGAAGGAGTGCGGAATAACGTAAACTAGCAGATTTAGACTACTATGCCTTTGAAAACGATTTTTCAACATAACTCACAGCAGTCGATTTGACCGCTGCTTTAGTTAGAAAGAATAGTAAGTTTTTGAACTTATTGTTTTATTTGCTTGATAAGAATTAATATTTCCGTAGAACAAACTAGAAGTCTGTAGTCATCACTAATAGTTTGTATTTTTAAAATGATCAAAGGGCGATATCCTTTTTAAGTAGCCGGTGTTAAATGCTAATTATCACCAGTTTTCATCAAGATATTCTTTGTATAATTTATTGAGCATTCTCACTTAACGGTAATTCGATTGCGGCTCTCCTTTCAGAGCGATGTTCTCGATTCCAAGTTTTTTCCGAGAAAGAACTTGACGCCAAAAAGTGAGAAGCATAAGCACTTTTAAAATTAAATGTAAGAATTTTCGTAAGATATTTTCATAACTTCTTAAAATATAGCAGTCACGCTTAAAGCAAAAGTGTTCGATTGCACCCGGCTTTAAGTAATAGTCACTGAAAAAAAAAAACTTTCTTTTTGAATGTCCCCCCGGTCTACATACCAATATTCGTTCAGTTCTTTTCAATACCTTTTAATCTACAGCAATCATGTGTAACACGAAGGGAGTTTGATTGATTGAATGGTTTTCAATACAAATATTGATCCTGTAAGATGATAAGTTGGTAAGGAAATGTTATTGCATAGCCGGCATAGTGGCGTCGTGGTAAGGCACGAGACTCATACGCCCCAGATCAGAGGATCGAGCTTGGCAGTGTCGGTGGATTTTCAAGAAGCGGAAAATCGTCTGTGCCCATGTCGTATGATTATGCGGCATGTAAAAGATCCCTTGAGTAGACATTTGGCTTGGATGCTCCTGGAAAAATTAAATTCTTAGTGCAATTTCGCATCAACAAAGTCCGGGTGCTCGCCCTTCCAGGTAAAGGCGGTGGTTCCACACTCAATGTGGTGACACTGAAAGAGATGGTACCCACCTCTGGAAAACGCACTAGGTCTGCATTTGGGAGAAGCCAACAGCAGCCCATTAGAAATTTTTAAAAAAAAAATGTGATTGCATGCTGTAGAGTTAAAAAGAAAAGAATAAAATAGGTTAGAAGAGGAACTGCGTCCACACACTAACTTTTAGCGTCAGAACCTGTTGATAACCTTTAAATCAAAAATTCATGGTTACGCTTGACAGCCTCCTTTAAACTTTCTCATATCGTGCAATTTTAATATTTTCTTCTAAAAACTCTACTAGATTTTAATAATTGACTGAACTTCATTGGGAGTTTTGAGGTTGTGTATTCTCTGCCATAGCAGCTTTGATCAGTTGTATTGATGAAGATAGGAAGAGTAAAAGACAAATTACCAATTTGTGACTTTCAAACTCATTCCATCGTCAATCGATAACTCATAACGCTTTTAGAGGGAGGGAGCATAATTCCCTGACGTCTAATCAAATCACACCCCGTCGCACCAGAATCAATTTTCCCCCAGAAGGAGTTCTGCAATTCTGCTGCACTAATTCCCCCCCCCCAAGGCACATCTCATTAGAGATAATTGAGTTTCACAGTTCGCTCACAAGTTTCCCGCCATTGAAAGATGCTAACTCAGATGCTGTTTCAAAACCGAATTATGAGGCTATGTCCTATTAGAAAGCTGTTCAGTGAATCGCGAGCGATCCGAGCATATATGCAGTGTTTAAATTGTTTTTCATTTTAAGGGGACACGGGACTATCAAATTGGCCAAAATCGGTTAAAAAAAAAAAACGGTTTTTGAATTTTGAGCTAGTCATTTTTTTTTTTTTTTGAATATGTTCAATTTTCCCGAGTTATAAATGTTTTTATGATTAAGCTCTCCTTGGAGGTGGTAAGTTCTCACCAAATTCATCAACTTTTAATGTTTATAGCACGCTATTTAACACCCAGTAATTGGTTAAAAAATGGAAAGACTTGTGTTGCCTTGGAGGTATATTTACTACCAAGTACATCAATTTTAAAATGTGAGATGGCATACTCCCCTCGAAGAAGATAAAATCATGTTAATTATATTTTATGACCTGCATGAATTTATTTTTTGAAACCAATCTAATTACAAAAACATTTTAATGTACCAGTACTAAGAACAAATAGCCCATTAAAGTGTAAATATTTTAGAAAACATTTTTATTTAACTTCTTCCATGCAATGGTTGACTTCGAAAACGTACACATATGAAACCTTTCAGAAACAAGGAAATGATCAAATTTAATCGAGTTCATCAGATGTTAAGGTTTAAAAAAAAAGCAAGTAATACAATTAATTTCAACTTTCTCGGCTATCTCAATAAACTATTTTCTTTTCAGATATGAAAGTAGATTTCTTGGGAAGACTTCTCCTTGATATCGTCATTACATATTTGATGAGATTCTAATGACTTCTTTTCATGGAGATTACCATTAACCTTTTTCTTTCCTTCTTTTTTTTTTGAATAATTCATAAAAGAGCAAAGTTTCTAGCAGCACTAATGTATCTCAAAATTATATTTTTTTTCGAGAAAAGTGCTGCTGGCATATCGTTTTACATCGTTTATCACTGAGCTTATTCTATGTTTAGATTTTGAGAACATGATTTAACAAGATTTCAACTGTAAAATTTTGATGAAATTGATATAATGGTTTTGATGAGAATTTCATAAGCTCTTTTACCTAAAAACACGATTCTAAGTCAATAACTCAATGCACAATTCAATTTGTGATAAAATGTTATCTTTATTAAAGCCTCTCAAGTATTCTCGGTCTATAAACTCGTGTGATAAGATTTTTAAAGTTTTCTGTCATTTTATTATCTATTAAAATGAAAGTTTTAGAGCTTTCATTAAATTATTTATATTTAAAACGGTTTATTTGAGAAGTTAAGAATCTAAACTACTCCCTTGATCGACTAATTGAACAATAAGACATGTAGAGAAGAAATTTTTTTCTTTCATTTCTCTGAAATTTTGGCAAAAGCAGTTAAGTTTTTTTTCAAATCAGATTAACTGTATAGGATAAAAGAGCCAACTGTGGAAAAAGTTGTATTTAAGAATTTAAGAATCTAAAATAATCCCTCGACCTACTAATTGAATAGTAAGAAATACATGTAGAGCTGAATTTTTTTTTAAATTTTGGAAAAAGCAGTTAACATTTTTCCTAAAATCAGATTAGCTGTGCACGATAAAAGAGACAATTGCTGTAAAAATACTAAACGCATAACGTTGCATTTTTATTTGACTAGTCGATGTACCGTTTGATGATCACTAAGTGCGTCATTTTATGACTAATTCTTCATTACTAAGTTGCAATAGACAAACTTGCACCTAATAATTTACTGTTTGTTGATTTTACGAATGAGTAATCCTACATATGAATTACAATCGTGGTTGCTCGGTTTCTTGTTTTTAACACAAAGCTCTATTTGGAGAAAATGTGTTATAACAAGATTTTTAAGATTGCCGAATTAAAAATTCATGTCGGGAATAAATTTTTACAAACTTTTTGGCGTGCTGAAAAAGTGAACAAAATGACGCAATGATGCGAATCAGAATCAAGATTTTAAAATAACGAAATAAATAAATAAATAACCAATAGAAAAGGCTAAAAATAATTTAACTTTGTGCAAGTAAACAATAATAATAAAATTACACGTTAATTTAAAGCACAAATGAGCAAAAAAATGCAGACATATGTTTCGGGATTGCTTGGAATCCCTTTTTCAATGCGACAGGGAGCTTCTAGATGCAAAACATCCAAATGAAGCAGACAGAACAAGAAAAACAAAGCTTATATAGCCTAAGAATTATCTGTAAACCAATGAGAATAAAGGCAGCGTGAAGTGGAAGTAGCAGGAAGACACCAATAAGAGAGCAACAAACGAATCCAGTTGAAAGTACAGGAAGTAAAAAGGAATAACAATAAAAATAAAGCAAAAAAGACGACAGCATGCATAAAAATTGCAAAAATAATAAAATAAAATACAAAGAATAAAATTGAAATAAAAATAAGTACAGAAACTACCAAAACAAAATGCAAAACAAAGTACACATGTAAAGGAGGGGGAGGGGAGGGAGGGGGGAAGGAGAAAAATAGACACAAAAAAGGAAAACAACAAGAAAACCTAGAAAGAACAACAAATTAAAGAAATTTATGCCAGACCTGTGAAAAATAAGGAGTTGAAGAAGAATCATTAACCAAATTAGAACTATTCCTGTTAATATGATAAGCTTCCCAAAAGTCAAGCTCTAAAGGGGAAGAACATTTTTGAATAATTTTACCAGAATTGAAGTCAAAAGAGTGGTTGGAATTCCAACAATGTTGAGCAATGCTAGACTTATTTAACTCTTGCTTTCGTACATAACCTTTATGCTCATTTAAGCGAATTTTCAGAGCACGTTTTGTCTGCCCAATGTAAGAAAGGCCGCAACGGCAACTAATTTGGTAAATACCCCAAGTGTTAAGTTGATCGACAGGATCCTTAAGAGAAGAGAAGGAAAGTTTGTTACTAGGAGCAAAAACGACTTGAAATTGAAACCTTTTTAGGATTTTAGCAATACGGAAACTGACAGAATGAAAGAATGGTAACACAACCAAATTCTTTCTAGAAACTACATTATTGGGACCAGAAGTTTTCTTAGAAAGTTTGTTATGAATAGAATCAATTAAAGAGTGAGAAAATCCTCTATCAACAGCTACAGCTTTCAGATAGTTGAGTTCAATCTTGAGAAGCTCAGGAGAAGAGCAAATATTAATAGCACGATGGACCAGAGCATTAAAAGCCGAATATTTTTGGTTGGGAGGATGAGACGACAGTCTGTGAGGAGGTAAAGAAACAGCGAAAGGTTTACGATAGACAGAAGTAGTGAAACCAGACTCACTCTTAGAAATAAAGACATCAAGAAACGCGAGGCTACTATTAAGTTCTTTCTCACAAGAAAACTGGATATTAGGATCAATGGAGTTCATAATAGAAAGAGCATCATCAATACCTAACAAGTTACTGTCCGTTAGGACAAAACAATCATCCACATAACGAACATAAAATTGAAATTGCAATTTCTGGAACAGTTTTTCCTCAAAATAATGCATATAGAAATCACTTAAAATAGGACTAAGAGGACTTCCCATAGCCAGGCCATCTACCATAGCATAGAATTTACCATTAAATACAAAAGTGCTCTGTTGCAAGCACACACGAGTAAGGAAAACTAATTCCTCAATTTCCACAGTATTCTAAGTACATCTTTCTGTATCTAATTCTAATTTCGATTTTGAGTCTATTGATAGAATGTCATGGGCAAGAGCTCTTCGTTCATCCGACAGTCACAAAATTACTTTAAATAAGAAATTTACTAAGTTGTGTAACGATTCAAATGTTCCTGTTCCGGCTGATTTGCCTCTTGTTAATAGGAACACGGTTGTAAATCTTTCGAAATTTCCTTTGAATAGTAATGAAATCAATGCTCTGAAATGTAATAACAATTTTGCTTTGGCTAAAAAGCCTTCTTTTTCTGAACTTATTGCTCCGGTTGAAAAAGCTTTCAAATTTAGTGCCTTAACTTCCACTCAAAAAGAGTCGGTTCGGCATCTTATTGCTTCCAATGTTGATTTCAATTCAAAAGTTCCTAATACTGGTTTTACCCATTCTGTGAAACGATGTGTCAATAATTTAGTTTCCAATTCTGATTTGGTCATTACCAAAGCAGACAAGGGTGGTCAGATTGTTGTTCTTAATAAATCATCTTATGTTGAAAAAACTGATGACTTAATTGCTTCTGGTCCTTATTCTGAAATTTATAAAGATCCTAGTGACAAAGAGTTAAAAGCTATTTCTTCTGCTGTTAAGTCTGTTCATTCTATTCCTTTGATTGCTAAACGGTCTGTGATTCCTTCTGTTGCTAATTGTGCACGTTTTTATGCTTTACCAAAGGTACACAAGGCAGGTATTCCTTTCAGACCAATTGTTTCCAATATTGGCACTGCTTCATATAAACTTTCCAAGTATTTAGTTTCTGTGTTTTCTCCACTTAGGAGTCAGAATGTTTTCACTGTTAAAAATTCCACCGATTTTGTTAAGAAACTTCATAACTTCGTTCCGAATAATTCAGTTATGGCCTCTTTTGATGTTAATTCCTTGTTTACTAATGTTCCTGTTGATGGCGCTTTGACTTGCCTCAGGAAAAGGCTTTCTGAATTCCATTTTACTTCTGTGGAAATTGAGGAATTAGTTTTCCTTACTCGTGTGTGCTTGCAACAGAGCACTTTTGTATTTAATGGTAAATTCTATGCTATGGTAGATGGCCTGGCTATGGGAAGTCCTCTTAGTCCTATTTTAAGTGATTTCTATATGCATTATTTTGAGGAAAAACTGTTCCAGAAATTGCAATTTCAATTTTATGTTCGTTATGTGGATGATTGTTTTGTCCTAACGGACAGTAACTTGTTAGGTATTGATGATGCTCTTTCTACTATGAACTCCATTGATCCTAATATCCAGTTTTCTTGTGAGAAAGAACTTAATAGTATCCTCGCGTTTCTTGATGTCTTTATTTCTAAGAGTGAGTCTGGTTTCACTACTTCTGTCTATCGTAAACCTTTCGCTGTTTCTTTACCTCCTCACAGACTGTCGTCTCATCCTCCCAACCAAAAATATTCGGCTTTTAATGCTCTGGTCCATCGTGCTATTAATATTTGCTCTTCTCCTGAGCTTCTCAAGATTGAACTCAACTATCTGAAAGCTGTAGCTGTTGATAGAGGATTTTCTCACTCTTTAATTGATTCTATTCATAACAAACTTTCTAAGAAAACTTCTGGTCCCAATAATGTAGTTTCTAGAAAGAATTTGGTTGTGTTACCATTCTTTCATTCTGTCAGTTTCCGTATTGCTAAAATCCTAAAAAGGTTTCAATTTCAAGTCGTTTTTGCTCCTAGTAACAAACTTTCCTTCTCTTCTCTTAAGGATCCTGTCGATCAACTTAACACTTGGGGTATTTACCAAATTAGTTGCCGTTGCGGCCTTTCTTACATTGGGCAGACAAAACGTGCTCTGAAAATTCGCTTAAATGAGCATAAAGGTTATGTACGAAAGCAAGAGTTAAATAAGTCTAGCATTGCTCAACATTGTTGGAATTCCAACCACTCTTTTGACTTCAATTCTGGTAAAATTATTCAAAAATGTTCTTCCCCTTTAGAGCTTGACTTTTGGGAAGCTTATCATATTAACAGGAATAGTTCTAATTTGGTTAATGATTCTTCTTCAACTCCTTATTTTTCACAGGTCTGGCATAAATTTCTTTAATTTGTTGTTCTTTCTAGGTTATTTTGTTGTTTTCCTTTTTTGTGTCTATTTTTCTCCTTCCCCCCTCCCTCCCCTCCCCCTCCTTTACATGTGCACTTTGTTTTGCATTTTGTTTTGGTAGTTTCTGTACTTATTTTTATTTCAATTTTATTCTTTGTATTTTATTTTATTATTTTTGCAATTTTTATGCATGCTGTCGTCTTTTTTGCTTTATTTTTATTGTTATTCCTTTTTACTTCCTGTACTTTCAACTGGATTCGTTTGTTGCTCTCTTATTGGTGTCTTCCTGCTACTTCCACTTCACGCTGCCTTTATTCTCATTGGTTTACAGATAATTCTTAGGCTATATAAGCTTTGTTTTTCTTGTTCTGTCTGCTTCATTTGGATGTTTTGCATCTAGAAGCTCCCTGTCGCATTGAAAAAGGGATTCCAAGCAATCCCGAAACATATGTCTGCATTTTTTTGCTCATTTGTGCTTTAAATTAACGTGTAATTTTATTATTACAATAGAAAAGGCACCAAAATGCGTAGGTAAATGCTCCGTCCGAACCCTTTAACAGACACAAATTGCTACCAAAGCATTTTAGTGCTTGATTTGTAACCAAGAACAGGACGTAAGGAATGAGTACCACCTCGTGGTGAATTTATGCAAAGAGCATGATGGGACAGTTTCTGAAGCTATGGGATACATATGAGTAATTTCTGTGAGCAATTCGTAGACGTACATTGGAATGACGCTATTAAATATGATTATCTTTGTACCGGCAAACATAAAAAATGTTTCACTTCATAGAGCTAACACTAATTTTACTAATGAGTCATTCTAAATGTAATTACTAGGAACTAATTCAAAAGTTAGAATAAAGGGAAAATCGCGTGCATATGTTGTTCACTTGTCGAGAATTCAATTGTTGTTTTTTGTTTTATGCTTTTAAAGCTTTTTCTTAATGCAGATAAAACAACATGCTTGTCTTCATTTAAATAACTTAAATATTGAAATGGAAAGAGCTTTTTGAATAAGACGAAAGGAAAGAAATTCCCTAAGAAAAGTTTTTCCAAGAAGTTTAAGACAAGTTAGCAGATTTAAGTCTGCAGAATTAAAGTCAAGCTAGGAAAGGATTCGAATTTGAGAGCGCGTAGAAATCATTCTGACAGGAAATCGATCAATTATTTTTTGGCTTCGAAAAAAGGGGAGGATATGAATTATGTCATTGGTAAAAGTACTTTAAGTATTTCTGAGGAAAATTAAATCCATTTTATTTGCGGAAAAGTCTGAAAACTTTTTGAATTTTCAACAAAACTGTCAGATAAATCTCGTTTGGTAGATGTGAAATTATAAATTCAAAAGTATTTACATTCTGTTATGTGGGTATTTTTTTTCCTCTGTAAGGAAACGATATAATTTGTACATTTCAAAAACGGAAACTTCCCTGCATTCGTTTAAGATTAAAGAAAGACTAAGAATGAAGAGTAAAATTGGAAGTAAAATTCAAGGAACGTTGGTGAGATTTGCTCTGAGCTGTTTAAGGGGGTTTTCCAAAATGAGACAAAAAAAAAAAAAAAAAGACTTTTCTCATTTGCGCAAGCGCAGAACATAGTTTTGTAAGCAAAAATATGCTCTGCGCTTTCCCAGATGTGGAAAAGACAATTTTTTTTTTGTCTTTTACGCCTTTGGTGTGAAAGCACCCTAATTCAAGACAGCATGAAAGGAAAAATCGAAAAAAAAAAAATTTTAAACAAAAAATGCCAGTAACATATTATATATTTTAAAAATGTTGCAACACAATAGCATGTCCAAACTTGATTATTATAGGGTCGGTATTGGCAAAAAGGGAAATGCATGGTTAAGATTTTAAATTTGCCGCAATAACTACGTAACAGTTTGAATAAGTAGTCATTACACTCACACACTACTGATGAAAAAACTGCTGAAAGTGCTAAAAATCATTACGTTAAAAAAGGCATCACAACTTAATTTATTAATAAAGAGGTTTTTTTGGTAAAAGAAAAGCAGAGTATCAAAAATAACTATAAATTGAACATTTTGTCTTCAAGCAAGTTCATGTATTTTTCACCTAGGCAAGTCTTCATGCATTATTTTTCATGCTTTTTCATCGGTGCTACATTTTTTAAAATTTACAGCAGCAAATTCTAGTTTTTTATGATTGAGAGTGAGTTCTCATTATGCGAAACAATTACTGCAAAAGATATTTCAAGTTAATAGTTACATTTTATGTGCTTATTTTAAGTAATTATTTAGTACCTGAATTGGAGGCATAATATAATACTACCCCTACATGAAAAGCCAGAGGCTACACGAAGAAAGATCAGGTGCGATCTATTTTTTATGAGTTTGTATGTGATGATATTGTATAAAAATGTGAGGTGTGCGCTTCAAGTATTTCTTCCTTATTATTTTTGTTCTTGTCCTGTGCGTTTTTGGGTTTAAAAAAAATATTTAACTAAAACAGTGAAAGTGATATCACTTCCTTATTTGTATTTACAGTTTGTCATTGAGCGAAAATAAATTTCGTCACGCTTTAAATAATTAAAAATAATATTGAAAAGTAAATCTGAAATGTTTATACTTTTAACTTAACTTTTCACCACATCTAGCATTTTATCTATTTAAAATTAAATTTAATGAAGCATTAAATATGCCCAATATTCTATAATTTATTAAAAATAATATCGAAAAGTAAATCCAAAATACTTGTATTTTTGAGTTAACTTTCCATCACGCCTACCATTTTATCTATTTAAAGTTTAAGTTTAATGAAGCATTAAATATGCCCAATATTCTCTGAAGGGCATTATTATTTTCTGGGAAACACGCGTAGAAGATATTTTGAGTAAGTTGTATAGAAAGGAGGATTAAAAGGGGTGGGAAAATGTGAGGAAAAGGATTTATATGTAAGCCTAATCCACACATACAGCTACAGGGCATCAGAAGGAAATAATCCTTTCAAGCCATAAGTAGATGAATCAGAAAGTGTTTCCTGTCAACACTTTGACGTTAAATAAAATCTCTTTCGCGTTAAAAGCACGGCGATCTAGACGTCTTGAAAGCCTTGGCAAAGTCATTTCGATTTAAATTTTTATTTTCAGTAAAAATAAGTATCGAGAAATTACTATGCTTTCCTTTCTACTTTCTTTTTTTGAAAACATAATGAAACGAAGTGGAAAACGAAAAAGATCAAAATGTTCATGAATATTAAATACAGAACGAAAAAAAAGAATAAATAAATAAAATGTAAATTTAAAAATAAATTAAAATGAAAACAAATTAATCTTTTAATTAAAATAAAAATGAAACAATGATAAATAAAAAAAACTATAATTCAGGAGAGATGCAATACGCATTCCTCGATCCACTGCTAAAGTTTCAAGTAATTCATTTTTCAAGCAGATAATACAATTTTATATTTATTTTTCGAACTACACGAATCACTTGCACGAATAAGAACACCCTTTTCACTACTTTTTAAAAGTATCTACAATAAGTTCCGAGTACTCATATTTCAGTGAGGATGGAATTATTGAAGGTCAAATGTTACTGGTGAGGACGAAGTCTTAGAAAAACTTTTAAGGCTTTTGCTTCTGGTTTTTCCCTGTTTTGGCACCCAAATATATTTTCATTTTTCCCTTTACACTTGACAACGTTGAGTAAGAATACATTTCCTTTCATTGGGTGAAGGAGGAGAGGATTTCTGGTGCTTCTTGCTCTTGATTATCTTTTCCCATTTTCTTTTCAATCGTATTTTTCATTGCAAATCATCCCTTATAAATATTCAAACTATTGAACACATGTGTTTTACTGTATAATGTATTTTTTATATAAGGGGCCGTTCATAAATGATGTCACGCTTTTTTCCCATATGTTTGACCCCCTCCCCCCTTTGTCACATGTTACGCTATGTTGCATAATGCATGATGTCACACTTCCTGTTACCCCCCCCCCCACTTTGTCACAATTTCACGACCCCCCCCACCCCCCTTCGAAGCGTGACATCATTTATGAATGACCCCTAAAGGTTATTATTTTTTTGCTTTTCGGATGATAGGATTCACTTCGCATATAGTTTTCTAATGTATATATGCTTGATCTTTGTAACACAACAAAAGTAACATTGTAAGTAGCATTGTAATTTTTGTGGAGTATAGTACCTACTGTTTTTTTTTCGGTGAAGAAATGTGTCAAATTATCGGTTATACTATTAGATTATATCGCTTACTGAGTACAGCTTGCACGGCTATGTATCATTTATAGTGTTGTTTCTTTCAATTCAATCCTTTTTTTGTTTTTCTCTGATTATTTGCTTTTAATGCTTGAATGAATTTAAGTAGATAAAATGGTCAATGAGAAAAAAATTCTTTCTTCAGCCATTCCTTCACAATTAAAATATGCTTTAAAGAAAATCTACTACTACTACTACTAGCCAACGCCCGCGCTCGGCTGTCTAGCCATTAGGCGATGCGTCGACCAGTGCTTCTTCAAGTAGTGGATCTCGCTGTCCAAGAGTGGTCCAAGGCTTTACAAACTCTGATGTGGTCTACATCCACATTGCCAAAGTCGCAGAGTTGGCATTCAGGCGAATTTAGGACCTTTAAGCGGGGTAAGTGGGAAGCCAGATAGTCATGTCCTGGTCGGAGGCTCACTGCCGAGGGAAAGCCCTGCCCAATTGGGCTATGGAGAGCGAGGCTTTCCCATCTTCTGTCATATGGCAGTTGGAGGATGCAAAGTTTTTCCCCTTCACACATAGCCGAACTGATAACGCATTTGAATGATGTGTGGGAAGATGAGTAGCTTGGCTGGTGCCTCTTTGTGGCCTCCTTCTCAAGGCTGTTGATCCTTTCATTTCCGTAGGGGTCGACACGGCTTGGGATTCACTGAAAACTAAGTTTCCATCCCCTCTCGGCCAGATAATTAAGTGATTATCTGCAATCCAATGTTCTCTGGCAGTCGGTTCCCGCCTCTTTGTTTCGGGAGAGGTTTTTAATGTAAATCACAGGTAAAAAATAAATACTTTCTGCAAGGAATTTACGAAACAACAGAGTTTTTGAACAATTTTATTTACTTACTTAAGATAGAGAAATCTTGTACTTTCCTCTTCTTTTTTCTTAAACCAAACAATACATTTTCATTATTTCTCACATCTTTTTGCTTTTTTTTTCGCTTAATTCACGTGAATGAATAAAGTTCTTCATCACTTCAAACGCTTTAAGTCTTTCAATGCATTTTGGAACCGGTTATGCATTCATTTTGTTCCTCTTCATCGGCGTAGTCATTTATTTCTTCATCCTGTGCTTCTTCTTGAATAAAACTTAAGTCCACATGTCGCCATCTCTTCATCGAGTAATGGATAATCGTCATGTATGAGGGCAAGGGCTAAATTTTCAAATTTTTTTTTTTTAACGTCGGGAATATTTCTGAACGTCAGATACGGGAATCTGATAGTTCCAAACATGTTGTAAGCTTGTAAAAGCCATATTACAGTAAAGTCCCGATTATCTGAGAGTGGATTGTTCGTACTACGAATTACCTGCAAACGTCCCGGGAGAGGGGGAAGAATTGTTCCTTAATTACGTAAATATCTTTACTCAGTTGATTGACATTACACCTACACAGGGCACCCCAAGCTACTTGTGAGCTTGGATCTTTTGAGAGTCAATTTTTTCAAAATTTACTGCCCCAAGTGATATTGCGCTGGTTCCACCAATGAATCAAGGAGTTGTAAGAACCGTGATCAAATATGTTAACTACAACAAAAATATTTAATTACTTTTTTTGAGCTTGTTTCCTGTTTAAGAAACTCTTTTTCTATCATAAATAAAAAATAAATCTTTATTCTGCTTCACCGTAAAAAGAATTTTCCCGAAAATACATAAGAATCTCCTGGAAGCCATTCATCCGGAGTCTGACGTAAAATTACAGAAACATTAAGACAATAAACTAGAAAGTGTTTGAAAAAGAAAATTACAGATAATAGGAAATAGGGAATATTCAGTAAATTTATTGCACCAGATAATGTGCCGCAGCCTTGGCGCGATCTCTCAGTAGGCTAAATTACTATTTCTGGAACACAAAGTCGATGGCGAGCTCAGTTAAGTCCACGCCGCCCAGCCAATGATGCCTTCGATGACGTCTGGATGGCTGACCGCCGAAGGCTAGCAAGTTGCTCATTAAACCTGAAGTTTTACGTAACTCAACAAATCTATCTCTGTAGTACTACAGAGTGCGAAAAACAGCAATTTTATTAAGAAACTTAATTATTTGATTTAAACCAAGTTCTTTGTAAATGAAAAGAAACACTAAGTTTCACTTTCGAACTTATACAGAAAAATTTTACAATATGCAGAGCATAGCTCCAAGAAAAACCGCCTAAGTTTTCACATGGAGAGAAAAAAGAAGATGAAAAGAAGATCGTAAACCTAAGGTTTTTTTGTGTTTGTTTAATTTTTTGTAAATTACAGTACGGCAATGTTTAATTTAGTGTATAAATTATCTTACTTTATCGTTATCGCAAATGCACTTTTTGTATATTGCCTTTATGTTCTTTAGTACGCAACAAAAAATTAAATTTTTCCGTACTAAACATATTATCACTGTTTGCATCACTTTTCGTGTACAATACAATCATGTGCTTAAAAAAATAATTTATATCTTATTAACTCTTCTTCAGACTTTTTGCACGATATATGCAATTTTCTTTATCCGTGACAGCCAATTGTGCGGATAATCGTAAGTTTACTAAATTTAAATCGCATTTGTGAAAGGATCGTTAATACAAGACGATACATGTGGGAATAGTGAATCGAAATTGTACTGAATATGTTTTACTACCATGTAAAAACACAATATTTATTTAACGTAATCTTTTATAACATAAACTCCACTGTATTTTGTCAGGAGGGGAGGGGGATAGAGAACGGAGAAGAAAAGATGCAAAATGAAACTCCTACTGTCAATTCTTCTATTTTCCAAGTATAGAAAACTAATATGATACACTGGAAGAAAGAACCGAAAGAAAGTTTGTTCTTCTTAATCCCATAAAGCGGATCCAATAAAGCAGCTGGCAGAGTAAATGTCTGATGCAGAGGAACATTGCTTTATCAAAGATCAGGATGACACACGTGAAGAAGAAAAATGCTTCCATTTCAACGCCCAACCTGCTTGTTCATCGTTCTTTTATTTGAATGTAGGTTATAAATATTTCTCGTCAGTTTGATGATGAGTATTTTTCTTTTGTTTGATCCATATTAGTTTTTACTTTTTTTCTGATGGATGTGGAATATGAAACAAAAATATCGATGAAAAGTTTTATTATTAGAAATGCTGATAAAAGTTAATGATAAATTATTACGGAACGGGTTGCAAGGAGCCCATTTTTTCAATGACAAAGAAACGAGCTTGATGAAAAGATACCCCACAATAGCTAAAAAGATAGATGGTTCATTTTTAAACTATAAATGGGGGTGGGAGGACGTGCATTTCTTTCACTAATAAAACCGCTGTTTAAAAAAGGGGAGATATTTACAGTTCTACAGTAAACCAAAAGCCTGGCAGAATGCCAAGAAGAATCCATTCATGTTGAAGGGAGGAACTGTTGGTATAAGGATTGTACCGGTTTTGCTCTCGGTCAAATTCGTTTAACTTGTTTCATTTCTTCCAAACTGATGCTATATGCCAGTTTATAAATTTGGTTGCTTTCAATAAACATAGAAGCAAACCTTCTGATTCGCGTACTAAATAAACGCACCTTCAAAACGAACTTCCCTAGAACTCGTATGGATTCGCTATTTTCTGCCATGCTCAGAAGCGTCCAAACGTCAAAATTCAGCGGTAAAACTGTTCTGACTCACAGAACTCATTTCGATTTTCTGTAACGCTTTTATATCAGAAATTTTCTTCCAACAATTGTATTTAGTGCAATAAAATTCTCTTTTCTTGTGATTTCCGAGACAATGCCTTTGTTAAATTATTTCCTCAAATTCTAATGGAACATCCAATTAATTTACAACACATTTTAACCATAGAATTTGAGCTTTCATCTTACAAATACGGTAAAATTAATCTCACATTGATTGCTCTGCTGTGTGTGAACAAAATACCTTATAATAATTAACATCATTTAAATTTTCTCTGACATGCATGTGAGCAATTAATAAATTAAACTCATTAGCATTTTAAGAGAAAATTCAAATGTCAAATAAAATTAGTATTTTCTTGTAACTCGCTGAAAATTGATCATTACCGGAGGCAATTTGCTGAAATATTTTGTGTGAATTTGGATCTATTTAGAGTTCACATTTCAGTACTTGTTAGATATTTAATCTTTTGATTCTTAGTTAATTCTATTGACGGATTTAACGGTTTATTTTGTTAAAAACTTAAAACTAAATTATAAATTTACATACGTATTAAGGAGTGCAAAAATTATTAAAAAAAATAAATTGTGTTTTGCGTATAATGCAGAAAAGTAGTGGACTGGCATAGGAAGCATACATGAAAAATTTGAAATGCACTTATTTCAAATTTTGGCTTGATTTCTAAAATTTGGATCACAAATTGGTACCGAAAGATATTGATTGATTTATTTTAACTTTTAAAACGTATGTGTCTCCTACCATTTCCCATTTTTTCCTCGCAATAGCAAAGAATGAGTCGAAAATATGAAAATTTACTTAGCAAAATGTAAAATTTTGCATTATTTCAGGCTAATTTCGTATTATACAGACCTTAAAATGGGACCAAAAGATAAATTTTAAACGGAATCACAACTATCACACTTTATTCCAATTTAACTGTATTATTGAAATTAGAAATTTCAAAGTATGTAAGTTTTAATTTTTCTATACATTTCCAAAACTTCACCGAATTTTGTATATTTCAACTGGAAAGTGGAACCTATTAGGAAAGTAATTCTCAATTTTTTTTAAGGATTACTCATGTTTACTGCCCTAATAATTACTCAAAAAGAACATATAATGAAAAGTAATAATAATAAAAAATACTTGTAGCTGTATTTTAGTTCTATTTAAAATTGTTTTCCAATAACTATGTTTTGATTTCTTGTTATGAAATGTAACATGGAAAATACATGTACTAGCAAATTTTATACTTTTGTCACCTGTTGCTATCGACTATAGAAGGGGGTTCGCCATTTTCTTTCGAATCTTAGAAGAAGTTCGCTCGGGGAAAAAGTTTGGGAAGTACTCTAATAGACGTATGGCATTGAAACTTGATGTATACGATGTATGCAAAAAAATTTCAGTAAGAAAATATTAGTTCAAATTTTAACCGCCAGGGAAGAAGAGAGCACGTGAAGAACGAAAAACAAATCTGATACAAAAAAAGAATTAATTTCATCTCAGAATTTGCTCAAAGTGCATTCCATCTGCGTTATAGTCAAATGTTCTAAACATGATATAGGGCAGCGTTTCCCAACCGGTGGTTCACGCACCCCCAGAGATTCACGTAGTGTTTGAACTAGGTTCGCGAAAACAAGGCTGCAAATGTCGGAATTTCTAATTGCTTACATAAATAAAATAACGATTATGATAAATTAACCTATACATGTTAGGACAAAGCGTAAAAATAATTTTTTTACGAATTATTGTCCTGATAATACGGAAAAGCTGTGGACTGATATAAGAACAAAATTCGAAAACACACTAATTCCTACTTTTGCCAGATTTCGAACATGTGAATTACAAACTGGAACCAGAAGACATCCATTGATTTATTTTAAATTTTGAACTAATGTTTCTCCTACCATTTCCCACTTTTCCGCGCTAACGCGAAGAAAGAGTCGGAAATAGAAAAAAAGACTAAAATACAGAATTTTGCAACTTTTCGGCTAATTCCTCATATTTAGAACAAGAAGATATTTATTATTCATTAATTTTATATTTTGTACTCACACTTATCACACTTTATTCCAACTTTTCTGCATTATCGCAACGAGAAATTTGAAAATATGTAAATTTAACATTTCTAAATTTCCATTACTTTTGCAAATTTTGTATGTTTCGAACCGTAAGATGTTTATTGATTAATTCAAAATATTGTCCGTCCACTTTTCATACCATTCCACAGCTTTTTCGCACTATCGGTAACATTAATTTTTTTATAAATGTTCTTTGCGAATGCATATGTTTACTACTCTATTTTTAACTCAAAAAGAACAAAAAATAACAGAAAAGGTAATTAATTAAAAAAATATACATTCATTTTCATGTAGTTATTATTTTAGTTTTTATTTAAAACTAATGTTTTACAATTGTGTTTTCGTCTTTTGTTATGAACATGTTATGTGCAACATGGAGAACAAATTTTAATAGTTTTGTTACCCGTTGCAAAACTAAAGGGGGTTTGCCATATTCTTTCGGATTTCAGAAGGGTTCGCGAGGAAAAAAAGGTTGGGAACCGCTGTTACATGTGTTCAACAGTAGTCACACGTGTTTTTCTATGATAATTGCAAATTGATACAGTAGCAAGAATCCCTTACCTCGCAATAAAAATTTGAACTTTTATTCGCTTCTGGCAAATTCCACCAACGTATACTTTAATGTTACGTTCTAATAGACACACGTCTATTACAACAACTCTGTGTAGGTCTAAGCAGGGTAACTATAATTATTACCGCCCTCTAGCTTTAAAGGGTATTAATTTTTATAACAATTAAAAAATAAAGCGGTTCCATCTGAAGAGATAATGAATTCCTATTACTTTTTTGCTGCCAGAGTTACTTTCCTTAAATACCAGGGAAACAAAGTTTCCTTTTAAAAAAATTATTCTTTTTAAAGTTATCTATTTCTAAAAGTCAGAATTGGTGGACATTTTGGTTGTAATTCAGTTTCAAACTTCATTTCTTTCCACTTATGCTCATACATCTTAAATTACTGTGGTGGAGTATGACAACTGTTTTATTAAAAAAAAAATGATCATTAGAAATTACTAAAACAGCAAGCCAAAAATTGTGAGAATAAGTTTAAGTATCATTTTTATGGCAAATAATATTTTTTAAACGTATAGATTTAGAAAATCATTGTTGGAGAGACAAGAAAGTACTCACGTTTAGTTTGAACTTTTTTCTTTTGTAAGAAAAATATGCCAGTGAAAGAAGTTTCACGAGTAAGAAACATCATCTTAAAAAAAAAAAAAAACTTCAACTTCAAATAATGTCAAAAGATGTTTTTTTATAAACAAGCTTCAAAACATAAAGTTATGTCACGAATAGCATTTCATGTATCACTTTCTTAAAGAAAAGGAAAGTTTCAAAAAGAATTTGGAAAAATAAGACAGAGAGGTTTTAACGAGTGCAAAATATTTTCCCCTCTCTTCTTCTGAAGAATTTGAAACTTTATAGTTCTGCGTTGCTTTTAACTCTTTGAATATTCTAAAAGTTAAAAGCAACTATTCTACTTATGATAAAGTTTTGTCAAATTCGATTGCACGATTTTACCCACTTTTCTTTAAAGCGATGGAAAACGTAAAAGTATAAAAATGCTTTTCTAAAAAAAAAGGTTTTCATCAAAAATATTTAAAAAAAAGCAGTCCAGTTATGGTGAACTAATGCTTTAAATAAGAGTAAATGCAAGCAAATTTGCTTTTTTCGACTGGATTTTTTTTAAAATCTAGAGTAATTATTTTCATGCTAATTTTGGCAGACTTCATAAAAGGGTGTCAGATTATGCTTGGTTCCATAAAGCATGAAAACCAGCTCACAGACACATAAGTTTAAGTGCAGATTTTAAAAAAATATTTTATTGGATGGCAGCCTAGGCCAGGATGTTCTTTCGAGATTATATAGTCGACTATTATAACCTGTTTTTGAATCGAGATTATTGTTACTTATCCATTCACGAACATTTGTAAATGAAACCTATGTAAAAGGATTTTTTAATTAATAAAAAAATTGTTTTAAAGCAAGGAAAAATAGGGATAGTTTATATTTTTGTTCGTAAAACGAATTGCTTAAAATTAGAAAGCAATGAAAAATCACATAATTTATAATAAAATACAATTAAAATTCTTTACTTTCTTCAGTAACTCTTATTTTTTATTTGAGTATTATTTAAAGTGCTTTCATATAAGCAATAAATCTCTGCAAATGTGAGGCTTTCAATATCCACCAGCACCAATGCAAAAAAGTTATGAAAATAGAATCCAAGTGTGTTTGCACTCTAACAATTTGAGTAAGCAATATTTGCTTTAGAGAAAAATCAATTCTCTTTACGTCACAGTAAGGCGATTCTGAAGTATTGAAAAAGAAATAATGAGATTATTTTCGCGTTTGGGGGACAGATTTACTTTGGAATTTGATTTGTGCTATGTTTTTTTATGCAGATTCATCAGAAAATTAAGATCGCGTTTTTCTATCCTTAAATTTCTTACTTTTTATCTCAAAAAATGTAATAATTCATGCCCCCTTTTTCCTTTTCCCCATAAAGACATCTTATTTCCAAATAAGAAATTAAAGTTACAAATAGTCTATTCTGAGATGACTTGGAATTCTGACGATAATTGCCTGCGCAAAAGCATTCGACCACTGAAGTCCGTAAATGTTATTAAAATTGCACATTCGTAGCTTCCTATTCCAGACATTATTACACTATCAATCGATAATGTTTCCTGTGAGAGGTAAAGACCAGCCCCAAGAGTCTAATTATTTCACACCCACTTTCTATTCGAATCGAAGAATTCCCCCCCCCCCCCCCAACCACACGCACACAAAGAAACAGAGCTCTTTCTCCGTTCAGAACTCCTTTTGAACTTATTTCGCCTCAAGACACACATCATTACGGTAAAGGAGTTTTAGTTTACTCCCACGTATTCCAAAGAGTGTGGTGTGCATAAACTCGGACACTTTTGATTTGCATGTTGGGGGAGCTTAATGCGATTCTGTTTCTAATCACTTCTTTCTTTTTTCTTACTTTCTATTATTAGCTTTATACTTGAATACATTTATAAAAAAACTAGTTTTTTTTTTTCGTTTTTTTGAAGTTTGTTTTTTGAACCATTACGCTGCTCTTTCACAGAGGCGTAGCTAGGGCTTTCAGCGCCCGGGGACAACTGAAGATTTTGCGCTCCCTCCCACTCGGCGCCCCTGGAAGGGAATTAAGAAAACTTTTATTCTTCCTAAATGATAAATAGCTTTAAGAAGCAGCTCTTTTAGCTTCCCTTTTTATTAGCGACCATTCACTTTGAAGGGCAAAATGAGACACTTTAGGTTCGGAAAATTTTTTGTTTTTCTTCTTTCTCAAGTGACCTTTCCTGTGTTCTCTGGGCGTCCGGTTCTTTTATCTCTGCTGCTCAAAGAAAATGCCCCTAGCCCCTGGAGTAGGGGTCTTGAACTTTTTAAGTCCGCGGGCCACAACAATAAGCTCATAAAGATCGGCGGGCCACAAATTGTCGAAAAAAGTAGCATCATACAGAAAATTTAAGAGTGTATTTTATTAAAAATAAGTAAGGTTCAATAAAAAGCCGAATAAATATTGCTTTGTAGTTTTTTTAATTATAAAGTGACATGGTACATGACAGGGCTGAAAAGCAATTCACAATTTAAAAAATAATAGCAACGAACTCAACATTTCTGGAGGGATTTGTTCCCATGACATGGCCCTTCCAGCTCATCATTAGGGGGTGTACAGCCATATAAAGGGCTCTTAAATGGACCCCCCTTAACTGGAGATATGAAATGACAGTTAGAGGGGGTCCGGGGGATTCTCCCCCGAAAAAATTTTGAATACTATATACAAACTGGTGCATTTTTAGGCTTTAGGAGACGCATTTGGGACTTCAAAAATATTAGGAAAAACTTAACTTTAACTTAAAACTTTTAATCCTGTCTTTCCAAAAGTTAAATTTTCTTAATTAAATATATATTTTCTCTTTTTTGCTTTATTTTCGTTTTTAATTTCTTCTTCTTTTTTTCTTTATTACAATTTTTTATTTTGTGCATCACAGTCGAATTTCCCCGCTCCTAGAAGCGCCGCCCGGGACCTTAGCTTGCCCTTAGCGCTAGATCCGACATTGCCCACACGTAGGTACTACTAAAGATAGAAGGCATGAATGGTACATGTTTACGTAGTCCTATTCCTGGATACATGTTTCGGACACATAGCTCTAATAAAAGTCAATTAAAAAACTTATATTTTGCAGAGTCACACTGAAAATGTTCTACTCCTAATTTTAGTTCAGATTGAATGTAGTGAATCCAATCAGTATAGCGAGCCCCCCCCCCCCCCCCAGAACATTTCCATGAAAATTTTATTCTCACGAAAGACTAAAAAAATCTACAAGTAGACGAGCGAGTTCATGCTCTCGGACAGCATCCTTCTATCTTTGAAAGTGAATTTTTGAATCATTTTCGGTCATTTTCTTTCCCCTTTTATTATTTTTATTTTTTTGAAAGTTTCATTTTCATTTCATCCAAAAAGTTTGGCGGGCCAATAAAATACCTTCGGCGGGCCACGGGTTGAAGACCCCTACCCTAGAGAGTCCTCACGGGTCCGATCCCTAGAAAACACTCCAACTCAAAAGAGTTGTCCTTTGCTACAGTTATTCCCTATATGATTTTAGATGCTCCCACTTTTTTGTCGAACATATTCACACCTCTTCAGTTCAAATAATCTTCTTTTCGCTTTTAAAAATAAAATAAATTAACATTAATTTGGCGCCCCATTGACGCTGCGCTCGGGAACAGCTGTCCCTCCTTGCCCCCCCCCCCCTTAGCTACGCCTCTGCTCTTTCATTAATGCTTCATGTCTAATGATTTATTTTAGTTTTTAGAGCAATAATAAATTTTTATAGAACGTTTAAGCTTAATCGCAGTCTTCAAATTTCAGAAATTTGCATTGAAATTTACCATACCTTAAAATAAATATTTGCATTAGTTAGAAGATAATATAAAAAAGAGCGAGGCTTTCAGCATAATTTTCAGTAAATGGTAAAATTTATAGGGGGAAATGTAACTAAATGCTCAAATCTTCTTTCTTTTTGATCCGTGTGGTTGTTGGATGAAAGAATAACAAAAATATTTAATGTAGGTACCTTTTATAGTTGTATTCCTTTCTCTCTGATAAATCCTCATCTTATGAATAAGTTTTGTGATCTGTTCAAAAAAATAAATATTGTATTTAAGATTTTAACTTGGTTAATGTTGACACACTTAGCACAATGACTTACGATTGCGTATTAGTTCAAGGCTTCTGTCATTCTTTAGTTCATACGAAAACGTCATTAATATGTGTATTAGGTTGTGAGATTTAAAGGTATTATAACTACACTCCTAAAGCCTTTATGGTGTCTGTGATAAAGTAAACAATACATACATATATATATTCTGTGTTACAAATACCTATTTGCGTGGGCCTTTGAAATGAAAACTTAAGTAGATGTAATACATAAATAATATATGTACGTCATAACCTTATTACATTTTACCCAAAATTATAACATTATATTAAAATTCAATAATAATAAAAGAAAGACGTTGAAAATATTACGTTAAAAGATTAAATAAGAAAAAGAAAGCATTTAAGTTTTTCAAAAGCAATTGACAAAATTGCAACCTAATAAAATATTCTAGTAACGCAAAAATTATTCATCTTTATTTTAGCTTATAACTTCTTTATTTTAGCAGCCATTTTGTCTATTGATCTTCGTTTAAGTACAAAATATTTGATTAAAAATGTTTTTAAGTGTTTCTTTAAAAAATAATTTTAAAAAACTTAAATATTTTCAATTGTTTCTTAAAAACATTCTTTGATAAAAATATTTTTACAACAAAGCAACAACGCTTTCAGAAAAATGCACATATTTATGGGCTCCCTTTAAGCTCATGAATCCTCACTGTTTCGGTAGTTGAAACCGTAAGCGATAAAGACATATTACCATCATAAAAATCACTTTTATTTCTTGAATTGATCAAAACAATAAATTTTATTGGGTACGAAGTCATGACTCTATATCACAGAATAATTTTTCAAAAATTTAAGACTCTAGTAATGACTTGTCGAAGAGCTTAATGCATCACGATTTTAGCCCCGTGGTTCAGAAATTAGAGTCTTCTTCATAGCTATAAAGTAAGACATTTATTTTGTTATTCCGATATTTTAAAGAAAGAAGAGTTTAAGTTTTCAGTGCCAGTAAAGTTCTTAAAAGTAGTAAAAGGTCACTAACAAAAAAGAAAATTTATACTAAGGATTCCGCGATGATAATCAGAACTTATAAGGAATTAAGAAGTTATTTTCCTACGATAAAAAGTTCTTATTTCAATAATTTTAAGCTCGGTTCTCAATAAATAAGAATTTTGTTTAAAAATGTCTAATTTGTCTGAATACTGTTTTTTTGCCATGAATCTCAAACGTAACCAGTGAACACATTATTAAAATTAAATTTCCAATTACTGTACCTCAACAAACTTGTTACGAATGAATATGCTACAAAACACGATCTAAATTTCGAGTTCGTTAACATGAACGATTTTAGAAAGTAAACTAGGATAGAGGTAGTGTTTCAAAAAGAGAGAGAAAGCGTAAAATACTTACGAAAAATGGCAGCTCATCATTATTATGATTGAAAAAAAATCTTTTATCAGTTTTGAATTAGAAGTTATAAAAACATTACAGATTTAATGATTAAATTAATCATGGTCTTGTTTTATAATATAGTCATAATCGTTACTGATGACAGATTTCAGCTTTTTTTTTCTTTTCAAAATTCTTTTTTTTATTTGAGAGTGAAATCTTTTTCGTGTCTCTTTCTTTAGAGGGCAAACAGTTTTAGAATTGTAATAAAATGTTTTGCAAAAGTTAAAGAATATTGACCCGTTTGTAAAGGAAAAATTAAAGAGATTTATTTCAGCTTTTAATTTATGGTATTCAATTTGAAGATGAATAATTCCTGAATCAGTTTTCAAGTTTTATTTAAACCGAATATGCATTTTCTTTAAATAATCGATGCGATTATTTAAAGAACGACGATTATTTAAATTCGATTTATTAGATTAATATCTTTGAAATAAGGTTGTTTCGTAAAATTATAATTAATTAATTAATTAACTAATTAATAATAATAATAATAAAAGATATCAGTTTATTTGGAGTAATTACCCCGCTTATTATGCCAATGACGAAACAGGATAATTCGTTACTTTAAAGATTAACAGACTACATTGTAATAAAATTTCAATTACATTGAGAATTCAACGAATCATTGTTTATTTAACAATGTTTATTTAACATTAGAATTCTAAAGTGATTAACTTGGGCTATGCTACAAAATATACGTCGACAAATGGATTTGAGCTTTCGCAGAATGAAGCAAGTTTAAACAATCTTACTTGAATGTCATTGTTTATACGAAAGTAGCCGCATAAAATGGATTGAATGTCAAACGAAACTTAACTCTCTCTGCTTGATAAAACTTAGATAAATGAGTTGATTTGTAATGAAAGCGCAGGAAATGCCATGACTGATATTTTTGAGATTATGGAATGTCTGAAGATAAAAAGTGAAGTAATTTAAAAAAAAGCATAGCACGATTGGTGTTATTTTTGTAGGTGGTGTAGAATATTTCATGAGAAGCTCATAAAAGGAGGAAAAAACAAAAATCGAATTCTCGTATCAGCTTAAAAGAAAAGGAACTTCGTAATATGACAACATTTTATAATATTTCAGCAAAATGGTTAATAACATACTCTCACACAAGTGTTTTAAAAAAGTAGTTAAGCAGAGCCTTGACAAAGAAATGTTACGACATTAATAAGTTTTTTTTGCTTATGGGTCTGCGCAGGGTCACTAACATTTGCAGACCTAGAGTTTTCCCCGAAAAACTGGCATCCATTCTTTTAAGCAGCACCACTATCGGTGGACGCCATTACCACTCGAGAATTTTGACGCTCAGTTCCCTCCTAGATAGCGGCACTTGAGCTCTAAATGATGCGAAACTGCACGAAGAATTTAATTTTATCCGCGAGTATCCGAGCCAAACAGATAGTCAAGGGATTATTAACATGCCGCATAGTCATACGACATGGGCGCTGACGTTTTTTTGCATCTTAAAAATCCACCGGCTTGGGCCAGATTCGATCCTGCGAACTTGAACGTACGAGGCCAGTGCCCTATCACTACGCCCCCTGCCGGAATATTAATAAGTACAACTGCAAGAAAATGTTTTCTTTAACATCACTCGTATAAATATAATCATCACCGTACTTATTAATTACATTCAAAAGTCTTTCAACCGTTATCTAACAAAACTGTAGAGCAATAAAAATATAAATTTGGTAAAATTTTTCTTTTTTACTTCCTCAGATACTTCGGCACAACCTTTCTTTTTCACATATTAATGTATTTTTCAAACATACCTGTTCGCGCAATGGTAAAAGTTTTAGAAATTATACTTTTCTGTTTTTTACTTAAATGATATCACTTTTAAAAAGTTATTTATATAAGTAAATTATTAGCTTTCTTCTCATTATGACTTTTATTGGAATATACTAATATTAACTTTTTGACAAATGTGTTAACAGTAATTTGTTTAATAATATGTCTATTTACTATTTAACGTACACTGTTAAAAAAAAAACCTGAATTTTCAGAGTGTTTTTTGACAAATTTTTAACAAAAGTTTTCCGCAGTGCTTTAATACATGATTTTTCCTTCCAAAAACGGAAATATCACGTCCTGAAAATACGAGAACGCAAATTTTCCGTTTCACGGTTGCTGTATTTTCACAACCTGATTTGGATTAACGGAGAAAAAAGAAATGGAACTTCTGTCAAATCTCGGGAAAATATTATCAGAAACGGAATATTTTCGGCAACTTTGTTGCCGTACTTTTCCATTATTTTCAGGAGATTTTTTTTTACAGTGTATTTACTATTTAAATATTATATTTAAGCAATACATTTAACTCAAATTCAATCAACACGTCACAAAATAATAAAAATAACATACGACAGAATAATGCAAGCTTATTACAACATGGCGGATCAGAAGATATGCCAAGTTCTTTCCCTTCTATAATTTAGGTGGCACCATCTCTATTTGTGACCGAAATTGTCCCAATAGGCATGAAAAAGGCTAAAAGTGATGGGTATAATGGACCATGAAGTAAATCAAGCGAAACAGCGTTGAGAAAGAGAATTTCGGAAGTTAAATGTTGGTTAAGTCGGTGATACTCACTCTGAAGTCCGTCAGAAAAGCTACAAAGAATTGCAAAACCCCCCCAAACCAATTTAGTTTTAGTTTTTTTTTTAGTTTAGTTTGAGCAAATATTTAATTTTATTTAATACGCTTCTAAGTTTTGAAAAATTTACTTTAATTTTTCAGAGTGATTAGAGTACTGACGAACAATACTTGCTATAATAAGGCTGTAAAACTGCAACCTAAAGTCAGAAAGTAAAAAAAAAGAAAAATAAAAAAAAGAACTGCGTAAAAATGTACGGAAGAAAAATGCTTGGCTCATAAATTTATAACTTTCGTTTATTGTTAGCAGTAATGCAAACATTCAAACGCATTTATTGTCAAGTTTTGCAGGTATTTTTAAAATTATTTTTAATAATAAAGTAAGCACAATAATCGGCTCAAATTCATCGGCTGCTTATTATTATGCTCTTTTGTTCATAGATTTGAAAATCAGCTGAGAACATGTCATTACAAATTCGTAGAGGGATTTACCGTTCTTCGTAAACTTTCATTAAATAAGGGACGTCGGCAATAATAACATTTCGACTGCATTTCACTTGTATTGTAACTCTCTAACTTTATGTTCATCATCAAGAAAAAGATAACGTCATTTATGACAAAGCGTAGTCGTTAGGGACTGACATTCACTTTATAGTAAAACAGTTAGATGACTTAACCGTGTCACACCCACATAACGAAAGAATCAATTTTCTGCTCTTTTTCTCTGGAGACAGACAGCAGAGCCTGGAAATTCATTCCAACGCAGTTTATTCCTCTCCAAGGAAAAGTTCATTAGGATAATTGAGTTTCTTACTGACCTCACGCATTCCTATTTACAGATGCGAACGAAGCGATGTTTGGATTCTGTGACAAGAGTGAATAAACTGGTAATTTTCTTTGTTATACTGTTGTGCAGTTACTTGGGTAAGTAACGGATATGGTGTTTATTTAGGAAGGGGAGAACTTCGTATCTCAACTTTCATTTGCGACATTACATATGTAATTGAAAAGTCCAAACGCTTGTTCCACGAACTACTAACTATAATTGTTATGTAACTATACCAAAAATTAATTTACTTTTCAATAATGATTTCTTCCTCTTTCCTCGCTACAGGCGGAATATCTTGTCTTACATGATCGCAGATCGCTTTCGAAGAAATAATATGTCCTCTACATAATGTTTCTCTATATTCCTGTCCAGTAACTGATTTATTTTTTTTTCTTCGTAGCCGAATTCACAAAATGATTTTTTCTCACAAAATTCATACAAGATGGGATGAATCCATACTATTGCCGTGGTGAATGTATTAAAGGAATTTGCACTATAAACAATTGCTGTGAAAATACGGAAAGGAAGCTCTGAGTGTTTCTGTAAATTTACGAAAGACTTGTTTCAACTCAAGTAATCAAGTTTCTTGATAACATTTTCTGTCACTAAAATTCTTTTTCTTCCGCACTCTGTACAACAACGTAGAAGCACCTCTTATATAAAACTGAACAGTTCAGCTTTATGTTTACCAGGTTAAAAATTGTGAAGAAATGCATTATATATTATGTATTTAGTTCTATCCTGAGTGGCGAAAATGAGTTTAGCTTGCTCAAATTGTGTAAAACCCGAAATTTGATTGTATTACGAACAGGGGATATTAACGAAAAACGATTTAAATGCCGTCACAATATTCAGATTAGTAATTTTAAGCTACATGTTTATCAAGCAACGAAAATGAGTCTAGCGGAACAGAATGCAATAATTTTTCATATTATTTTACAAAATAAGCGTCTTTTGGGGGATGCATTTTATATTTTGATTTGCGGCGCAAAGGTTTTTAAATTTATTTCACAATTCTCGTTATATCAGTTTGTGGTCATCCGGTTCAGCTACTTGGTCCCTTAAACGGCAGTAAAATGAATTTTTCAGTGTGGCATAAAAACTACTGTATATTTTGAGCTTAAACTCTGGATACCTTAATAAAAGCTCATCTATGTTGATTTTTCTTTAAACAATTTCCCTATGGTTTCAGATGATACTTTTTTGAAAACTTAATTGCATAATTCATAAAAAGTACTAGTTTAATATAAAAAAAAAGTTTACCTTTTGTGCGGCAAATAAAGTAAGTAAAAAAGGAACAAATTTAAGCACACAATTAAATTGCAAAAAGCGGACGCGTTTCGGAATTACATGGAATTCCTTTTTCAATGCAAGAAAGAAGGGAGCAAGGAAAGCAAAGACCTGAGAAGAGTCCCGCCAAAAGAGGAGAAACCCGTCAACGAAAAAAAGTCAAGCGGGGGGGTGTTATCTACCGACAATTGCACGTAAGCAAACACGAAGAAAGGAAATTGAGAAATAAAATAATACCAAGCCCGAGAAAAGTAAGGAATTCCCGACATTAAACTAAATCGGAGTATTGCTTAGAATATGAAAAGCCTAAAAAAATCGAGATCAGACGGAGACGGACACTTTTTGAATGATGTTACTGGACGAAAAATAAAAAGTGTTGTTGAAATTCATGGGTTTGCTTTTCCTTTATTTAATTTGTTTTTTCCCTGTGCTTCCCTTAAGCGCGTCGTCGGTAGATGGCGCCACCTGTTTTGCTTTTTTTTTTTTTTTTTGACGGGGTTTTTCCTCTTTTGGCGGAAATCTTGTGAGATCTTTGCTTTCTTCTTGCTTGCATTGAAAAATAAATTCCATGTAATTCCGAAGTTCGTCTGCTTTTTGTAATTTAATTCTGTGCTTAAATTATTTGCTTTTTTACTTATTTTATTAATTCAATATTTTAAACCCTATGAAAACGTATTATTAACGGGTTAGCTCATGTTTTTATAGTTTTTATAACAGAACAACCATTACAATACCCATGATAGTTAGGATATCATATGCAAAAATCTCAGAAAACTCTTTAACATTACGAGGCGTGTGTTTTTTCAATTTAATTCTGAAGCAATGAGTGAACGGAGTTAGTATACAAGGGGTTTAAAATTTTTATGCTAAACACAAACATGTCATAAAAGGGGTTGTCAAGAATTTTTTTTTTCTCCAATGGGGCTGCGGAATTGGACCTCAACCATTGCAGACCTAGTGCGTTCAGAAGATTTGGTACCATCTCTTTCATTGGCACCACAATGTGGGGTACCTTCTCCGCATGAGAATTTTTGACGTTCAGTTACCACTAGATGGCGGTACCTGAACTCTCATTGATGCGGGTGTGCACTACAAATTTAATTTAGCCGAGAGTATCCATGCCAAACGGATACTCAAGGGATCTTTAACATGCCCGCATAATCATACGACATGGACGCAGACGCTTTTCTGCATCTTGAAAATCCACCGCTTTAGGCCAGGTTTGAACCTGCGATCTTGGGCATACGAGACCTGCGTCTTATCACTACGCCACCCTCCCGGCTGTCAAGAAAAATTTTAAAAGTTGATTCTCATTTTATATGAAGGCGACCCCTTACAAAATTCTAATAACAGAATTTTATAGAGTACAATATTCCTGGTAAAATGACATACTTTTTAGTGCAAAAAGTGTTCTAATAACGAAGAAGTGCTTCGTTTTATTCTCCCCCGCTGTGCAGAAGCAACCGAAGTGTTATCAACCGTAAGATTGTCCCTTGAATCGACCGCTCGTGTGGAAGAATGCATTTTTACACACTCGCTTCATTAATTTCGAATCCAAGTGAGCATAATATTGCGCTTCGTTTATTGAATACAGTGCCTGGAATTAAAGTTTAAATTCATTTTTATAAAAAAAATTAAAAGCATTATGATGAAATCATCTTTTACATACGTTACTTCACAGTCACTAGAGCTGAAGTCTAAAACACGTTTTAATGATTCAAAACGGTTTTGTTTAATTAAGATTAATTTTCGCTGTTTCACGAATTCTAGGCCCCTTTGATCCAGAATCAGTATGATTAGCTTTTTCTCCGTAACTGTTTTGATTAGAGTTTTCCCAGCTGTCAAAATTCGACCGAAATTCCTTATATTTTTCGAGTTACACCTCGAACGTTTAAATAACTTTTAGACATTTTTTTCCAATTATCGATAATCTCTCTTCGGTGCCACTGATTGACCACTGAGTGAGCTATTTAATTTAATGCATTTATAATACATATTACACATAAATTTTATCTTTTTGCATTCCTTCTGTTATAAAAAAAAATAGGAACAAAATTACATCCTACCCTATTATTATTAAATAAATTTGAAATACTAACGCTCACTATCAATTCTATCAAGAGTTTAAAGCTCTAAGGAAGTCAACAAAAGTACCATTATATTATGTTAGACATTGTACTGATCAAACAAATATATATCGATACCTTCATTCTAATACCACGTATTTGAAAATATCTAGATTTACAGGAGAGGGAAAAAACCACTTGTTTTGCCAAGATGTATATTGGTACGAGTTTTTACTTAAATAAAAATTACTCTGTGAATAGTATTTTCTGTAACAAGGTATTGGAATGAATAAGTAGAACGCTGTAAGCTTAATAATAATCCCCCAACACCTAAATTTCCCCAAAAATTCTCATACGTGGTATTAGAATGAAGGTATCGATATATATATATATATTGGATTAACTGACACCTTAAGATTAGCATTATTTTGCTTTGATATTCATTTAATAGATTACATGTTCTCTTTTATGTCGTTTCTGAAATTTCTTCTTCTTTGAGTTATAAACATCACAAAATGCATTGAGCCTTTGCCTATATTTTGCAAAAAATATTGTAAATTGTAGATGTAAAGAGTAGTATGAAAGTAGGATGAATGAAAACTTCTAAAAAAAGGCTTTGAATCTACGGCGAAAGTAGGAGCAAAAAAGAAGAAATTAACTATTTAAATTTTTTTTTATTTTTTGATAACACTAATACTCATCACTAGCTTTAAATTAAAAATGAAACTAAGAAAATCGGTTTACAAACAGAGAAGAAAATGGTACATAACTGCTTTGTCTTTGCCTATTTATACTAGATAAATAATAATAATAATAATCTATGAATAAATAAATAATTATCACATCACTAAAAATGGAACTTGGGAAAGCAGGCTCATTTAATTCTAGACGAATTACTTATTCCTGTATTTAAACTGGTAATTAGATTCAAAACTGAGGGAAAATTTAGACAGTCAAACTACATTTCATTTTCGTAAGCTTTTTTAATAACGTTAATTAAGGTTGATCGTTCATTTGACAGCAAAACTCATTTAAAAGAAGCTTATTACTGCTAAAAAAGGATAAGAACATAATTTATGCTCTCTCACGTTTAGTATTTTTGAGAAGCCTTTAATTTTGAATTATAATAATGAGTAGCGAATTTAATTTTCCACACTTGTTAAAAAGTATTTTCTCTGACCATAAATCAATTAAGCTTTTGCAACTAAAGAAAGCAATTAGTTACCGAGAGAATTTATATAAATTTTAAGAAAAGTAAAAAAAAAAAAAAAAAAACATTGGGCTCTAAATTGATGAGTTAAAACAGTCACGAAATTAAAAAAATAATTTTGAAATAACATTAATATTCTTGAAACTCTTCACAGGATAACGCATGGTGCTTTTTCAAGTAAAGTGGCGCTGCTGAATAATTTCTACAATGAAAAACACTTCTTTTAAAGGAAAAGCAACTTGGTCTCTAGTATTCCTGAGAATGTAAATTTCTGTCATTAATTTTAAACAGTATAAAACATGCATTTATTAAAATCGGGGATCTTTAAATATTACCCGAATTTACGGTTATTGCTGAGTGTTATGTATTTATATTCTATATTTTACTAGCGGTACCCGCACGGCTATGCACGTGTTAAAAAATGAAAGACCAGTCGGTTCTCCATTGTGTATATAGTGGTAACTTTTTAATGCGACAATTCTATTATTTTATTAAAATGTATAGCACTCCACATAATTAAAAATTACCCACCCACGGCAATGAACCAGCGATCCTACACATTTAAGCACGTTTTTTTTTTTTTTTTTTACAAAACACACACAATGAAAAAGGAAAACAGAAATGAAAGAAACGAAACAAAACGAAAACGAAAATATTTAAGAGAAAACGCATTTTGTTTGTTTAGTTCAAGTATCCACACAAAAATGACGATTATAATCCATTAGTAGTTTTAATTAATACATTTTTGGTATAATTACTTTTTGTCTACTATTCATTAACAGTAAAACAGAAAGACGAAATTTTGTATCTTGTAGAAACTAAGAGTAGGAGGGACAGCTTTGAAAGCGGAAAAACCTTTCACCCCAGCTCAAATAGGCAAATAACATGTATGCTAATTCACTGGAGAAAAAATAAAATAAATAAAAATGTAAATAGTAATAATGAGTTGGAATAACAAAAAATCGCTATAAAGTATTGCATTTGTTTAAAAAACCCCTGTGTCGTATGGAGAAGGGTACCGTAAAATGCATATCAAAATAAGTAAATCAAAATAAAGCTATCGATCGCCTGTGAGCCGCAGGAAATAAATTTTAACTCGTTTAAAAAAAAAATAATCAAAATCCAAAATAATAATAATAATAATAATTAATTAAAAATTGGCTGCTTCTCAAAATGCTAAAAACCATGCAAGAAATAAATTTTAATTCTTAAAAAAAAAGGATCATAAGCCTTTTGTCAGCATGGTAACAACTCAAATAAAATAAAAGTTAATTACCGTAAAAAAAAAATACATAAAATTTTAGCATGCTGAGCAAAACTCTTTAAGGAGTAGTTTTTTATGCGCTTTTCAATGGTGTCAATCTCGTAACGATGCGATATTTTCTTCCTATAGAAAAAGACCATTTTTTGCACTTTGCGGCTGTACATTGGAATATAAAGAGAACAAATTTGAATCTCAAAAAAAAAAAAAACTCTTCGAGGTGCACACCACCATGTTCCAAACTAATTTCGTGCCAAATTTCAAGAAAATCCGTCGAACAGTCTTGGCTCTACGCAGGACACAGACAGACAGACATACTTGCTGCTTTATTATTAGTAGCGGTACCCGCACAGCTATGCCCGTGTTAAAAAATGAAAAGACTAGTTGGTTAACTTTTTTAGGTGTAAAATACGTTATTTTATTAAATTGTATAGCATTCCACATAATTAAAAATTATCCGCCTACGGCAATCAACCAGCGATCCTACACAATTAAGCATTTTTTTTTAGCAAAACACACATAATAAAAGAGGACAAAAGAAAGAAAGAAACGAAACGAAACGGAAAAGAAAATATTTTAGAGAAAAAGTATTTATGTTTGTTTAGTTCAAGTACCCACACAAAAAGAACGATTATAATCCATTAGAATAGTTTTAATTAATACATTTCAGTATAATTAGTTTTTATCTATTAAGCCGCCTTTACACACACGTTCTTAACCACGGTCCGGAAGGCGAGCCATTCAGATCCACGGTCAAGAGCGTGCGTGTAAATGCGATTTTAGGACGCTCAAGAACGCGGTTAAGAATGACACTCAGATGCGCGCTCATGATCGCGCTCCAAGAAATGATGCATTTTACGTACACGTTCTTAACCGCGCATCAAAGTGGGAGGAATAGACAATTCTGCAGGCTGGGGCTTCTGTTGGCGACTTCAATGGAACGCCCCGCATCTGAGCGCGTTCTTGCGCGCGGATAAGAATGTGGTGCGTTTGCAAAACACTCTTGAACGCCACGGTTTTACTCGCGCTCTTGACCGTGGCTGGATGCGCCACGTTCAGTCGCGCGGTTAAGAGCGTATGTGTAAAGGGCGCTTTAGTCATTGACAGTAAAACAGAAAGGCGAAATTTTGTAGCTTGCAGAAACTAAAGCAGCCTTTACACACATGTTCTTAACCGCGGTCCAGACGGCGAGCCATTCAGTTCCGCGGTCAAGAGCGTGCGTGTAAATTCAATTTCAGGACGCTCAAGAACGCGGTTAAGAATGACACTCAGATGCGCGCTCATGATCGCGCTCCTAGAAATGATGCATTTTACATAAGCAGCCTTTACACACGTTACCTCACGTTCTTAACCGCGGTCCAGACGGCGAGCCATTCAGATCCACGGTCAAGAGCGTGCGTGTAAATGAAATTTCAGGACGCTCAAGAACGCGGTTAAGAATGACACTCAGATGCGCGCTCATGATCGCGCTCCAAGAAATGATGCATTTTACATACACGTTCTTAACCGCGCATCAAAGTGGGAGGATTGGACAATTTGGCAGGCTGTGGCTTCTGTAATAAAAAAAAAAAGCCTTTTGCTTGGTTTTTGTGTCTAAAATAAAGTGATGCATGTAGCATTATGTATATATTATTGTGATACATTTGTAAACTGTTTTTCTTTTATGTATTACATTTTATTGTGTTTAGAATGTTACTACACAAAGAATTAAATTATCTAACCATTGAAAATAAAATGTGCATACGTTACTTTTAAAAACTATAAATGAAAAAAAAATGATGAAAGCATTCTTTGTTTCCTAGAATTTTCGTTTCAAATATTTGATTTTTTATACTATGAAGGATTGTAGATTAATACAGTCAATGCAAAATTTGTTTCATTGCAAATTCGAAGCAACTTATGTTATATGCATTTCTAGTGCAGCAGACGACAAACTTATGTATGAAATTATCGTTGCTAGACTTTTTTTAGATTAAAATTATCTTTTCTTTCCAGAAGCAGACGATAAACTTATATATGAAATTATCATTGCTAGATTTTTTTAGACTAAAATTTTTTTGTCCTTTCAAAAGCAGACGATTGAACTAGATAAAAGCAATTATTCTTTTTGGTTAACTTTATTTTATAGCATTTCGAGTTAAATTGATCAACAAATAAATTAGGTATAGTGGATTTTTGATGTTGGAACAGAGAATTTATATGCCAGTTCTTAGCTCTATATAAGGAATTGTCTTCCCTTTGGAAGATAAAAAGCAAGGAATATAGCAACAAATAAAAAATGTGGCTTACTACAAACTAGTATCTTTATGCAAAACGGTTTTCTCCGTAGCGAATCACGAGTTCGTAGTTAAAAAAATTCAAAGTACGCGTAGTGCTTTTAGGAAAGAACTAAGAAAAGTATTTGATATTAAACGCAGTGTGCTCTTTACAAAAGACCAAGAGACTCCATGTGAAAGCATCGGTAATTTAACAACCGATGATCTGCCGAAGTGGAAGTCGGTATAAATGAAAATTAAATGCAAAGAAAGTACGAGTACTATAACGAATATATTCATTCTTGTACACCGATTGAAGGGGAACATCAAGAACAAGTTAGAATACTTTATTTGATGCATTATTTACAATATTTAAGCGTTTATGCAGCAAAGATATGCGATTATATTTTTCCCTATTTTTTTTTTACCCAAACACGTCGTTTTGGTTTCTTTTTAGCACTTAAAGTAATTGCTGCAATACATAATGCAGCAGCAGTAGTAGGATTTTCAAAAGGATTTTTCTGGCGAACTTTGATCATTATTTTTTTCATAAATCGTAGCTTCAGGAACTCTGTTGGCTCCGAAATTCCATACGCTACTCTGTTGGCGACTTCAATGGAACGCCCCGCATCTGAGCGCGTTCTTGCGCGCGGATAAGAATGTGGTGCATTTTGCAACACATTTTTGAACGCCACGGTTTTACTCGCGCTCTTGACCGTGGCTGGATGCGCCACGTTCAGTCGCGCGGTTAAGAATATGTGTAAAGGGCGCTTATGCCTAGCCATACACATGTAAAAAAAAAAACATTTTGCTTCGCTGTTACAAAAAATAGCCTAAATAAATCACTCTGTTAAATCAAATTAAAAAACAAACGAATAAATAAAAAAAAAATAATCGAAGATTAAATTATGGAATAGAGATACAAAATTTTCTCACAAATTAAACATAAAATAACTAACAGTAATTTCTAATGCTATACTTCGAAAATATTCAAATAAAAACATAATTAACTTTAACATAAATAAAAATGAACCACTTTAAAACCTTAGGAACCACCGGGGGGTGGAGGCAGAAAAGACTAAACAATACATAATAAAGATATATTTTTTCGAGGGAAACGAATTAAGAGAGGGAAGAAGGTCGAATCTCTTGCACAGACTTAAAAAAAAAAAAAAAAACTGATAAACTATTTTTATGAGCCCAAATAGGCAAATAAAGCGCCCTTTACACATACGTTCTTAACCGCGCGACTGAACGTGGCACATCCAGCCACGATCAAGAACGCGAGTAAAACCGTGGCGTTCAAGAATGTGTTGCAAAATGCACCACATTCTTATCCGCGCGCAAGAACGCGTTCAGATGCGGGGCGTTCCATTGAAGTCCCCTACAGAAGCCACAGCCTGCAGAATTGTTAGATCCTCCCACTTTGATGCGCGGTTAAGAACGTGTATGTAAAATGCATCATTTCTTGGAGCGCGATCATGAGTGCGCATCTGAGTGACATTCTTAACCACGTTCTTGAGCGTCCTAAAATTGCATTTACACGCACGCTCTTGACCGCGGTTAAGAACGTGTGTGTAAAGGCTGCTTAACACATGTTTGCTAATTCACTGGAGAAAAAAAAACTAAATAAATGAAAATATAAATAGTCACAACAAAAATCGCTATAAAGGATAACATTTCTTAAAAAAAAACCCTGTGCAGTATTTTAATTCGTTTAAAAAAAAAGAATAATCAAAATTCAAAAAGAAAAGAAATAAATAAATTAACAAGAAGTTCCGCGTAGAACTATACGAGCCTACTTTCCCGTATACAGCGAATTCAAATTTATAATCTAGCTATCTCTCTCTCTGTCTTTCTCGTTTAGCTTTAGTTCTTAATTGCTTCAAATATACCGTTTTCAACGGTTAATACATATTCATTCAATCATTCATTTATTAAGTTATTCATGTATTTATTCACTCATTTATTCATTAATTTTTTGCTTATTCATTTAATCATACATTAATTCAAAAATATTCTTGAAAATCCCGATCAAAAAATTTCATAGGAAAATAGGCTCGTTAGTTCTGGATGAACTTTCTATTTGTACATGTTCTACGTCATAAGAGCTTTCCGATAAAGTTTGTTCCAAGCAAATCGGTCCGTTTGATCAGGAATTATATAGGATTGAAATTTCCCCGTAGGCGGTATGTTATTTTTTTTTGAACTGTTCAAAAATGAACAAAAATTGTTCAAATCAATATTTCACACCAAGAACTTCTTCCAGTGAGCTTGTTCATGGGAGCTTAGATCTTGTACCCAGAGTTTACATAATTTGCTTCATTTTCACCCATAGGCGCTAATGTTAAAATTTTTTGAACTGTTCAAAATTGAAAAAAAAATTGTTCAAATCAAAAAGTAAAATATGGAAATGAGATGTCAACGCCGAGAGCTTTCGAATGCAAAAAGAATTTTTCGAATCGGACAATTTGTTCAAAAGTTATTAGGGGGGGACAGACCGACAGACCGACAGACAGACCGACAGACACACTTTTTCCCCATTTCAAAACCTTACTTTCAAATTTTTTATTTTTCAATCTTTATTTAATTACTTAATTTATTTTTGACTTTTCTTGATTTCTAACGATATTTTCATGATACATTAAGCCTTCTTTCATGCTTTATTATTATTTGTTTTTTACTTTTACGGGAAAGTAGGCTAAAAATCGTCTGCTCCTCAAAATGACAAAAACCGCAGGAAATAAATTTTAATTCGTGAAAAACGAAAATGATTATAAGCCAGTCGGCATGGTAACAATTCAAATAAAATTAAAGTTAATTACCGTGAAAAAATAGTTTCGAACTACAATGAAAATCTCATATAACTTCTTTCCTAGTTAATTTAGAGGCTTCGCATTTTAGCACGTAGCGAAAAACTCTTCCTGAAGTAGATTTTCACGCGCTTTTCAATGGTGTCAAGCTCGAAAGGATGAGACAATTTCTTCAGATAGAAAAGCACAATTTTATTCAATTTTCAGCTATAAATTGAAATAAAAAAAGAACAAATTCGAATTTCAGAAAAAAATCTCCGAGGTGCACACCCCCATGCTCCAAACTAATTTCGTGCCAAATTTCATGAAAATCCGCCGAACGGTCTTGTGCCTACGCCGGACACAGACACACACACACACATACTTACTGCTTTATTATTAGTAGAGATTACTGCTTTATTATTAGTAGAGATTTCACTTTTAATATCTGGCAGCTGACAATTTCAAAAGTGTTTTCTGTAACTTATACTTCTACATCTGGCAACAATCAGTCATAGCTTTTATAACGATCGCTTCGAATGTCAACATGCAACTGGCTGTGCGTGTAGTTTATTCTTTTGTAAATAAATAGCTTATAACGAATCCTTTTCCATTTCTATTCAATCTTCAAACATAATACTGAGTAATTATTATTTTTTAACGCTTGCTATGCTATTTACAAATTTGTGTTTCTAAAAATTTGAATTGCTATAGCGAGATGAGTTGCAAAACGCTTTCTGTACATTTTATGAGAGTGAGGCGGGACAGTACTCTTTTAAAACGTCACAAGTGCTAAGGACAAGAGTGCCTCGAACATCAGAGAGTGATGTTTTTTTTTTTTATTTCCAATGGCAGGGGATATACAAGAAATAACACAGAAAAACAAATGCAAAGAAAAAACAGGTGAAAAGAGTACATAAACTAAAACAGGATGACCGAAATCATTGCCCCAAAAGTTCTCTGGCTTGCCAATAAAGCGACGATTCAGAGCCGGAATGCAGTGCAGCACAGCAGCGGAGGTGGGTCTTATTCATGGGCTCCGCCAAGTTGCAGAGCGGACAGTCAGGTGAATTTAGAATACCGATGCGGTGCAAGTGTTTAGCCAGACAGTCGTGGCCCGTTAAGAGTCGAAACTGTGCCACAACTTCACGGCGTGGACCATTTGGGATATTCAGGAGGTCATCTTTCCACCGCTTGGCTTTTATTCTTTCTTGTAATTTCGAAGCAAAAGTTCTTTTAAATACTTGTTTCAGATGTAGCTTTATACTATGGCAGGAGATCTCTGTATGTTTTAGCTGGAGAAGCCCAGCGCCCCTCTTTGCGAAGAAATCCGACTGTTCGTTTCCATAGACACCACAGTGCCCAGGTACCCAATGGAGCACAACACGTTTCCTTCGTGATGTGAAAATTTCAAAGGAATTCCTGGATATGAAGAATTTCACAAGATGAGGGAGAGATTGAATTTATGGCCTGAATTGCAACCTGTGAATCAGAGAACAGGACCACTCTGTCAAAGGCATCATGAAGAGCCACTAGTTGTTTTAAGGCAATCCGAATTGCCTCAACCTCTCCGTCAAATGCTGTTCTGTAGTCCCCTGCAGAAGCATAAAAATTGAACAACTTTGAATGTACACCTGCACCGGCTGACAACTGAGTATCAGAGTAGGAACCATCTGTAAAGACATGTAGCCACTCCAATTCTGGGTACCTCAAATCAATGGTTTCCAAAGCACATACTCTCAAGACATCTGGGTGTCACTTTTGGACAGCTTGTCTTGGAGATCTAGGTTTATTTCAAAATTCGGGATACTTAGAGGGTTTACTGGTTTAATTATTTCCTGTACATTTACTGGAAGATTAAAAGGTTGTCTGAACTTTTGAACACACTGGATAAACCCATTTTGGGTCTTTAGATTTCTAGAGCTGGGACTGTTAGTGACCCAAGAACTGTTTGCGGTTCTTAAAAATTTCTCATATAAAATTAGGGCCTTTCCTTCGATGGTATCTTTTATTGGTGCAGTGTTGGTCAGAAGCAACAACGCATCGATAGGTGTCGATTTAACTGCTCCAGTAACGAGTCGCAGACTTTGGTTTTGTAGGACTTCCAGCTTCTGTACAATTTGGTCGCTTGCTGTTATAAGTGGTTCACAGCAATAGGTTATTAAAGGCACTATAAAAGTCTTGTAGGTGATGTTAAGCGTTGATCTAGCACATCCCCAGCGAGAATCCGCTAGACGCTTTAAAATGGGTATTTTCTTAAGGAAACGATCCGTAATGGATTCAACGTGCGCTTTCCAATTCAACTTATTGTCAAATGTTACTCCAAGGGTACTGTTACTCCAATGAGCGATACTCATTTGTATGGGAAAGTTTAGTGTTATTGTACATTAGTTCAGGAAAGAGTCCCTCATGGGTCAGTGAAAAAGACTGAACACTGGTTTTCTGAAGATTTACTGTCATATTATTTTCGGTGCTCCAACTTGAAAGCAGAGCAAGGGCTTGGTTAAGTTTAACTTCAACTGTAGATTTCGCATTTCTCTTAGGTGCTTGTGTTCAGATGACAAGGTCATCGGCAAAGAGCAGACAATGAACATCTTTAATAGACTTTAAAGCAGGAACAAGATCATTAATGAATATATTGAACAGCACACAACTGCTAGCTGCTCCCTGAGGGAGGCCTGTTTGCAAATTATAAAATTTTGAAAAATCATTTCCAAATCTGATTCTGCAGATGCGTTGGTTAGTGAAAGCTCTTATCCACTTGAGCATTCTCCCACATACTCCGATTTCAAGCAGTTTTTGGTGAAGCTTCTTCCTACAAACCGTGTCATAGGCACCCTTGAAATCAATGTAAACTGCTATAAGGATATGTCTTTTATCTAGAGCATCTTTAATAGTTTGGCTGAGGTAAGTAACCTGATCTGTTGTCGATCGGTTTTTCCGAAATCCAGCCTGTTCTTCCGCAATTATATTTTTATCATCTAAGAACCAATTCAGCCTGTTGATAATTAGTCTCTCCATAGTTTTCCCGAGGATGCTAGTGAGAGATATCGGCCTATAGCTGTTGAGCTGCGTAGAATCTTTGTCTCTCTTTAGAATGGGGATACCCACAGCTCGCTTCCACTGTGAAGGCACAAGACCAGTCTCCCATATCCGAAAAGGCGTAGGATAGTTTCTCTGGCAATTCCACTAAGGTGCCTTAAGAATTCTGCGTGTATATGGTCTTCACCTGGAGACTTCTTTAGCTTTAGGTGGTCAAAAGCCAACCCCAATTCACTCGAAGGAAGTTGGCTGTAAAAATGTCCGGGACATCGTCTAATTGTTCATTGAATTTTCAACCTCCACAGAGGCCCTTTTAATACATTTTGAATTGAGGAGTGCAAAAGATCCCTTTCTTTGGTTTTCTGCGTAAGTTTGACCAAATGCATTTGTACATCTCTATCAGAAGTTAAAAGTCTTCCCCCAAAAGGGAAACGGGCTCCTTTTTAGGAACAGGTCTTTTGTTCTGAAAGGGTTTGCCAAGAATTTAAACGTTTTTAAACTATCTTCTTTATAATTTATATTATTGATAAATCTATAAAAAACCTTTCGTTTGGCTGCTAAAACAGCCTTCCTGAAAACTGATACTTGTTTTCTCCAGAGGATGACTTCTGATGGTTTTTTAGATAATTCACTTTCCTTCTTAGGCGATCTCGCTTTGCTCTATTCTCTTTCAATTCCTCTGACCAAAAACATTTATAGCCATTTATTTTTTCTCTAGGAATAGAGCGCTTTGCACAACCCAAAAATAGCTTTGTTTACTTGTGAAATAATCCGACTCGGTGTGAACAAAAATTAAAATTTTTTGGATGCAATTTCTCCCTTGCAATTCCCGGAAAACATCCAATTGGTCCTTTTAAAGTTCCAAGATGACCTCTGGGGTATACTTGCCTTCGACTTGTGTCCGGGCAGAGAAATAGATGCATAACTTGTCTATGTCCAGAGCCTGGATCTTCAACCACTTTTCTAACGGTAAAATCGCTCAAGTCGGCGGAGACACCAAGGAGATCAGGTGTGCTGCCTTTGGCATTGTAGTGTATGTAGGTGGGTGGGGGCGAAGTTGTAGATTAACTCGAGTGAGGTAGAGTTCAGGAAGTCCTCAAATTCCTTGCCAGCCGCGTTAACATCGCTGTAGCCCCAACGGGGGGAGTGAGCATTTAAGTCTCCAATAATTATAGTGTGATGGTCAATGGTTAAAGCGGAAAAGTTTGGTTTGCTGGCGGGGGGTATATATAAGGCATACACTTTGAAGTGGAGAGATTCTTCCAAACCTTAATTTTTACAAATTTTACTTTTATCTTCAGTTACCCCCCCTTTTTTTAAATATTTCAAAGTTAGTAGTGAGGTTGCTCCTAACACCCACCAAGATACCACTTGCCACTTTTCGAAACTAGGAAGAAGATGGAGGCATTATCCCCGGGAAAAAGATAAAATTCAGACGACTCGGCTGTAATATTTGCCTCCCTTATTACAAAAATGTCAATATTCTGAGTCGAGAGAGTGTGAATTATTTCATCTCTCTTAGTTGGGAAAAAAATTCCACTGTAAGACACGCAAGTCATGCTCCGAAATTCGTACTGGCTTTGTGTAGCATTTTTGGAGAACATCCGAAAGTTGTAGACCACTTTGCCGTATAAGGATACGTTTCCAGGGTGCACCACGAGGGGGTAGGTCTACGTTGCACCCCTCAGAGAGTGATGTTAATAGCGGCATTCTCATATACGGTTCTCTCATATACACTCACCCAAAGGCGTTTTTCTTATAGCGAAGAGAATCACAGTTCTTGTCGTCGCTCTGTTTTTCAAGGCACTCTACTCAGGAGAGAGAGAAAAAATTGAATTCGAATAGTGAGGGTGCTACGACTAGGAGCAAAGAAGAGGAAATGTCTTGTTCACTGTTATACAGATACAAAAACACAGGCAAAAAAAGGACAACGAAGGTCAAGCCGCATAAATTAAGGCTAAGAAAAGATCTGGACATTTAACTAGTGATTGAGGTTATCTTAGCAGTAGAACTAGTTAAAACAATTAAAAGAATAGAAGCTAGGCTGGTTAAGTACGTTTTTATGAATGCATCATTCTTGTACACCGATTGAAGGGGAACATCAAGAACAAGTTAGAATACTTTATTTGATGCATTATTTACAATATTTAAGCGTTTATGCAGCAAAGATATGCGATTATATTTTTCCCTATTTTTTTTTTACCCAAACACGTCGTTTTGGTTTCTTTTTAGCACTTAAAGTAATTGCTGCAATACATAATGCAGCAGCAGTAGTAGGATTTTCAAAAGGATTTTTCTGGCGAACTTTGATCATTATTTTTTTCATAAATCGTAGCTTCAGGAACTCTGTTGGCTCCGAAATTCCATACGCTACTCTGTTGGCGACTTCAATGGAACGCCCCGCATCTGAGCGCGTTCTTGCGCGCGGATAAGAATGTGGTGCATTTTGCAACACATTTTTGAACGCCACGGTTTTACTCGCGCTCTTGACCGTGGCTGGATGCGCCACGTTCAGTCGCGCGGTTAAGAATATGTGTAAAGGGCGCTTATGCCTAGCCATACACATGTAAAAAAAAAAACATTTTGCTTCGCTGTTACAAAAAATAGCCTAAATAAATCACTCTGTTAAATCAAATTAAAAAACAAACGAATAAATAAAAAAAAAATAATCGAAGATTAAATTATGGAATAGAGATACAAAATTTTCTCACAAATTAAACATAAAATAACTAACAGTAATTTCTAATGCTATACTTCGAAAATATTCAAATAAAAACATAATTAACTTTAACATAAATAAAAATGAACCACTTTAAAACCTTAGGAACCACCGGGGGGTGGAGGCAGAAAAGACTAAACAATACATAATAAAGATATATTTTTTCGAGGGAAACGAATTAAGAGAGGGAAGAAGGTCGAATCTCTTGCACAGACTTAAAAAAAAAAAAAAAAACTGATAAACTATTTTTATGAGCCCAAATAGGCAAATAAAGCGCCCTTTACACATACGTTCTTAACCGCGCGACTGAACGTGGCACATCCAGCCACGATCAAGAACGCGAGTAAAACCGTGGCGTTCAAGAATGTGTTGCAAAATGCACCACATTCTTATCCGCGCGCAAGAACGCGTTCAGATGCGGGGCGTTCCATTGAAGTCCCCTACAGAAGCCACAGCCTGCAGAATTGTTAGATCCTCCCACTTTGATGCGCGGTTAAGAACGTGTATGTAAAATGCATCATTTCTTGGAGCGCGATCATGAGTGCGCATCTGAGTGACATTCTTAACCACGTTCTTGAGCGTCCTAAAATTGCATTTACACGCACGCTCTTGACCGCGGTTAAGAACGTGTGTGTAAAGGCTGCTTAACACATGTTTGCTAATTCACTGGAGAAAAAAAAACTAAATAAATGAAAATATAAATAGTCACAACAAAAATCGCTATAAAGGATAACATTTCTTAAAAAAAAACCCTGTGCAGTATTTTAATTCGTTTAAAAAAAAAGAATAATCAAAATTCAAAAAGAAAAGAAATAAATAAATTAACAAGAAGTTCCGCGTAGAACTATACGAGCCTACTTTCCCGTATACAGCGAATTCAAATTTATAATCTAGCTATCTCTCTCTCTGTCTTTCTCGTTTAGCTTTAGTTCTTAATTGCTTCAAATATACCGTTTTCAACGGTTAATACATATTCATTCAATCATTCATTTATTAAGTTATTCATGTATTTATTCACTCATTTATTCATTAATTTTTTGCTTATTCATTTAATCATACATTAATTCAAAAATATTCTTGAAAATCCCGATCAAAAAATTTCATAGGAAAATAGGCTCGTTAGTTCTGGATGAACTTTCTATTTGTACATGTTCTACGTCATAAGAGCTTTCCGATAAAGTTTGTTCCAAGCAAATCGGTCCGTTTGATCAGGAATTATATAGGATTGAAATTTCCCCGTAGGCGGTATGTTATTTTTTTTTGAACTGTTCAAAAATGAACAAAAATTGTTCAAATCAATATTTCACACCAAGAACTTCTTCCAGTGAGCTTGTTCATGGGAGCTTAGATCTTGTACCCAGAGTTTACATAATTTGCTTCATTTTCACCCATAGGCGCTAATGTTAAAATTTTTTGAACTGTTCAAAATTGAAAAAAAAATTGTTCAAATCAAAAAGTAAAATATGGAAATGAGATGTCAACGCCGAGAGCTTTCGAATGCAAAAAGAATTTTTCGAATCGGACAATTTGTTCAAAAGTTATTAGGGGGGGACAGACCGACAGACCGACAGACAGACCGACAGACACACTTTTTCCCCATTTCAAAACCTTACTTTCAAATTTTTTATTTTTCAATCTTTATTTAATTACTTAATTTATTTTTGACTTTTCTTGATTTCTAACGATATTTTCATGATACATTAAGCCTTCTTTCATGCTTTATTATTATTTGTTTTTTACTTTTACGGGAAAGTAGGCTAAAAATCGTCTGCTCCTCAAAATGACAAAAACCGCAGGAAATAAATTTTAATTCGTGAAAAACGAAAATGATTATAAGCCAGTCGGCATGGTAACAATTCAAATAAAATTAAAGTTAATTACCGTGAAAAAATAGTTTCGAACTACAATGAAAATCTCATATAACTTCTTTCCTAGTTAATTTAGAGGCTTCGCATTTTAGCACGTAGCGAAAAACTCTTCCTGAAGTAGATTTTCACGCGCTTTTCAATGGTGTCAAGCTCGAAAGGATGAGACAATTTCTTCAGATAGAAAAGCACAATTTTATTCAATTTTCAGCTATAAATTGAAATAAAAAAAGAACAAATTCGAATTTCAGAAAAAAATCTCCGAGGTGCACACCCCCATGCTCCAAACTAATTTCGTGCCAAATTTCATGAAAATCCGCCGAACGGTCTTGTGCCTACGCCGGACACAGACACACACACACACATACTTACTGCTTTATTATTAGTAGAGATTACTGCTTTATTATTAGTAGAGATTTCACTTTTAATATCTGGCAGCTGACAATTTCAAAAGTGTTTTCTGTAACTTATACTTCTACATCTGGCAAAAATCAGTCATAGCTTTTGTAACGATCGCTTCGAATGTCAACATGCAGCTGGCTGTGCGTGTAGTTTATTCTTTTGTAAATAAATAGCTTATAACGAATCCTTATCCATTTCTATTCAATCTTCAAACATAATACTGAGTGATTATTATTTTTTAACGCTTGCTATGCTATTTACGAATTTGTGTTTCTCAAATTTTGAATTGCTATAGCGAGATGAGTTGCAAAACGCTTTCTGTATATTTTATGAGAGTGAGGCGGGACAGTACTCTTTTAAAAGGTCACAAGTGCTAAGGACAAGAGTGCCTCGAACATCAGAGAGTGATGTTTTCTTTTTTTTATTTCCAATGGCAGGGCATATACAAGAAATAACACAGAAAAACAAATGCAAAGAAAAAACAGGTGAAAAGAGTACATAAACTAAAACAGGATGACCGAAACCATTGCCCCAAAAGTTCTCTGGCTTGCCAATAAAGCGACGATTCAGAGCCGGAATGCAGTGCAGCACAGCAGCGGAGGTGGGTCCTATTCATGGGCTCCGCCAAGTTGCAGAGCGGACAGTCAGGTGAATTTAGAATACCGATGCGGTGCAAGTGTTCAGCCAGACAGTCGTGGCACGTTAAGAGTCGAAACTGTGCCACAACTTCACGGCGTGGACCATTTGGGATATTCAGGAGGTCATCTTTCCACCGCTTGGCTTTTATTCTTTCTTGTAATTTCGAAGCAAAAGTTCTTTTAAATGTAGCTTTATACTGTGGTAGGAGATCTCTGTATGTTTTAGCTGGAGAAGCCCAGCGCCCCTCTTTGCGAAGAAATCCGCCTGTTCGTTTCCATAGACACCACAGTGCCCAGGTACCCACTGGAGCACAACACGTTTCCTTCGTGATGTCAAAATTTCTAGGAATTCCTGGATATGAAGAATTTCACAAGATGAGGGAGAGATTGAATTTATGGCCTGAATTGCAACCTGTGAATCAGAGAACAGGACCACTCTGTCAAAAGCATCATGAAGAGCCACTAGTTGTTTTAAGGCAATCCGAATTGCCTCAACCTCTCCGTCAAATGCTGTTCTGTAGTCCCCTGCAGAAGCATAAAAATTGAACAACTTTGAATGTACACCTGCACCGGTTGACAACTGAGTATCAGAGTAGGAACCATCTGTAAAGACATATAGCCACTCCGATTCTGGGTACCTCAAATCAATGGTTTCCAAAGCACATACTCTCAAGACATCTGGGGGGGGGAGGTGTCACTTTTGGACAGCTTGTCTTGGAGATCTAGGTTTATTTTAAAATTCGGGATACTTAGAGGGTTTACTGGTTTAATTATTTCCTGTACATGTACTGGAAGATTAAAAGGTTGTCTGAACTTTTGAACACACTGGATAAACTCATTTTGGGTCTTTAGATTTCTAGAGCTGGGACTGTTAGTGACCCAAAAACTGTTTGCGGTTCTTAAAAATTTCTCATATAAAATTAGGGTCTTTCCTTCGATGGTATCTTTTATTGGTGCAGTGTTGCTCAGAAGCAACAACGCATCGATAGGTGTCGATTTAACTGCTCCAGTAACGAGTCGCAGACTTTGGTTTCGTAGGACATTTCCCGCTTCTGTACAATTTGGTCGCTTGCTGTTATAAGTGGTTCACAGCAATAGGTTATTAAAGGCAGTATAAAAGTCTTGTAGGTGATGTTAAGCGTTGATCTAGCACATCCCCAGCGAGAACCCGCTAGACGTTTTAAAATGGGTACTTTCTTAAGGAAACGATCCGTAATGGATTCAACGTGCGCTTTCCAATTCAACTTATTGTCAAATGTTACTCCAAGGTAGCGATACTCATTTGTATGAGAAAGTTTAGTGTTATTGTACATTAGTTCAGGAAAGAGTCCCTCATGGGTCAGGGAAAAAGACTGAACACTGGTTTTCTGAAGATTTACTGTCATATTATTTTCGGTGCTCCAACTTGAAAGCAGAGCAAGGGCTTGGTTAAGTTTAACTTCAACTGTAGATTTTGCATTTCTCTTAGGTGCTTGTGTTCAGATGACAAGGTCATCCGCAAAGAGCAGACAATGAACATCTTTAATAGACTTTAAAGCAGGAACAAGATCATTAATGAATATATTGAACAGCACACAACTGCTAGCTGCTCCCTGAGGGAGGCCTGTTTGCAAATTATAAAATTTTGAAAAATCATTTCCAAATCTGATTCTGCAGATGCGTTGGTTAGTGAAAACTCTTATCCACTTGAGCATTCTCCCACATACTCCGATTTCAAGCAGTTTTTGGTGAAGCTTCTTCCTACAAACCGTGTCATAGGCACCCTTGAAATCAATGTAAACTGCTATAAGGATATGTCTTTTATCTAGAGCATCTTTAATAGTTTGGCTGAGGTAAGTAACCTGATCTGTTGTCGATCGGTTTTTCCGAAATCCAGCCTGTTCTTCCGCAATTATATTTTTATCATCTAAGAACCAATTCAGCCTGTTGATAATTAGTCTCTCCATAGTTTTCCCGAGGATGCTAGTGAGAGATATCGGCCTATAGCTGTTGAGCTGCGTAGGATCTTTGTCTCTCTTTAGAATGGGGATAACCACAGCTCGCTTCCACTGTGAAGGCACAAGACCAGTCTCCCATATCCGTAGCGTAGGATAGTTTCTCTGGCAATTCCACTAAGGTGCCTTAAGAATTCTGCGTGTATATGGTGTCTTCACCTAGGAGACTTCTTTAGCTTTAGGTGGTCAAAAGCCGACCCCAATTCACTCGAAGGGAAGTTGGCTGTAAAAATGTCCGGGACATCGTCTTAATTGTTCATTGAATTTTCAACCTCCACAGAGGCCCTTTTAATACATTTTGAATTGAGGAGTGCAAAAGATCCCTTTCTTTGGTTTTCTGCGTAAGTTTGACCAAATGCATTTGTTACATCTCTATCAGAAGTTAAAAGTCTTCCACCAAAGGAAACGGGCTCCTTTTTAGGAACAGGTCTTTTGTTCTGCAAGGTTGCCAAGAATTTAAACGTTTTTAAACTATCTTCTTTATAATTTATATTATTGATAAATCTATCAAAAGCCTTTCGTTTGGCTGCTAAAACAGCCTTCCTGAAAACTGATACTTGTCTCCTCCAGAGGATGACATCTGATGGTTTTTTAGATAATTCAACTTTCCTTCTTAGGCGATCTCGCTTTGCTCTATTCTCTTTCAATTCCTCTGACCAATAACATTTATAGCCATTTACTTTTCCTCTAGGAATAGAGCGCTTTGCACAAGCCAAAATAGCTTTGTTTACTTGTGAAATAATCCGACTCGGGTGTGAACAAAAATTAAAATTTTTTGGATGCAATTTCTCCCTTGGCAATTCCCGGAAAACATCCCAATTGGTCCTTTTAAAGTTCCAAGATGACCTCTGGGGTATACTTGCCTTCGACTTGTGTCCGGGCAGAGAAATAGATGCAATAACTTGTCTATGTCCAGAGCCTGGATCTTCAATCACTTTTCTAACGGTAAAATCGCTCAAGTCGGCGGAGACACCAAGGAGATCAGGTGTGCTGCCGTTGGCATTGTAGTGTATGTAGGTGGGTGGGTCGGAAGGGTTGTAGATTAACTCGAGTGAGGTAGAGTTCAGGAGGTCCTCAAATTCCTTGCCAGCCGCGTTAACATCGCTGTAGCCCCAACGGGGGGAGTGAGCATTTAAGTCTCCAATAATTATAGTGTGATGGTCAATGGTTAAAGCGGAAAAGTTTGGTTTGCTGGCGGGGGGTATATATAAGGCATACACTTTGAAGTGGAGACGATTCTTCCAAACCTTAATTTTTACAATTTCACTTTTATCTTCAGTTACCCCCCTTTCTTTTAGTATTTCAAAGTTAGTAGTGAGGTTGCTCCTAACACCCACCAAGATACCACTTGCCACTTTTCGAAACTTAGGAAGAAGATGGAGGCATTATCCCGGAAAGAGATAAAATTCAGACGACTCGGCTGTAATATTTGCCTCCATTATTACAAAAATGTCAATATTCTGAGTCGAGAGAGTGTGAATTATTTCATCTCTCTTAGGTTGGGATATTCCACTGTAAGACACGCAAGTCATGCTCCGAAATTCGTACTGGCTTTGTGTAGCATTTGTTGGAGAACATGCCGAAAGTTGTAGACCACTTTGCCGTATAAGGATACGTTTCCAGGGTGCACCACGAGGAGGTAGGTCTACGTTGCACCCCTCAGAGAGTGATGTTAATAGCGGCATTCTCATATACGGTTCTCTCATATACACTCACCCAAAGGCGTTTTTCTCATAGCGAAGAGAATCACAGTTCTTGTCGTCGCTCTGTTTTTCAAGGCACTCTACTCAGGACGAGAGAGAAAAAATTGAATTCGAATAGTGAGGGTGCTACGACTAGGAGCAAAGAAGAGGAAATGTCTTGTTCACTGTTATACAGATACAAAAACACAGGCAAAGAAAGGACAACGAAGGTCAAGCCGCATAAATTAAGGCTAAGAAAAGATCTGGACATTTAACTAGTGATTGAGGTTATCTTAGCAGTAGAACTAGTTAAAACAATTAAGAGAATAGAAGCTAGGCTGGTTAAGTACGTATTTTATGAATGCATCATTTTTGCATAAATACACATTTTACCTCAACTTGGAAAAACATCAGGATGAGTGAATCCGGGTGATTCACTTTATCCTACCTTGAGAAAAAAATGGGTCAAAACTTTTGTCATTGATTTTTGTTAATACATATACATATATATATATACACACAGTGAAACCTGTAAAGTTAACCACCTTTGTAAGCTGACCACTTGCCTAAGTTGACCACTTTTGTCAGGAACGGAATTATACCTATATTATGTAATATAAGGATACCTTTTTACTTGACCACCTAATTTGACCAGCTGTGACCAGTTATGTACGCCAAATTTAGGTGGGTATATTATAAAAACCTTTGTAAGTTGACCGCCTAATTATTACTATATTTATTTGTTTATCTATTTTTGCAAAGATAAAAAAAACTAAAATAACTTCTCCAAGGTATTTTTATGCTATAATGTTGGACCAGTATTTGTCTGGATGGATGAAACATCAATATAAAGTTTTCTTAAGCCTCTTTGTAACTTAACCATTGGGAAAACTACTATGAGCACTCTTTTATTCTTTAGATAAGTTCCTTCTTTTTTCTTCTATCTGACATATCCATTTTGAAAAAAATATGCACTTTTGGAAAATCTTTACCATCAAATAAGTAACTTACATAATTAATAAGATATTTATCTTTATTTCAACTAAGTGCTTTAATTTAACGTTGCATAGGATACATTGTAAGTCATTCAGGTTAAATTTCTCTAATAATATTTTAGGCAATTGTGAAAAAAAAATGGCTATTACTATTTTAAAGTAACGTTAATACATGAAGCTAATTTTAATTAGTTACAAATGAATAAATGCATAGAGTAAAAAACCTCCACCCTCTATAAGTTGACCACCTGTCTAACTTGACCACTAAAGTTACGATTAGAAACAGGAGTAATTGCGATTTCTCCCGTTATAGTACTTTAAGCATAAAAATGGCCCAAAAACGTTCATTTTGCCCCATCCTACCTTATATAAAATTTGCAGATGCTAGATAATCATGTTGTCTTCACTGCAAAAACTGCATGATCATGGAGAACAAGAACTTTGTTAAACATGCATAAATCTCAAAGCTTTAACAATCACCGTGATTGTACATCCTAGCAGATGAATAAATATCTGCTGCTCATTTTTACATTTTTAGCCTACTTTCCCGTATCAGTAAAAAAAAAAAAATAATAAAGCATGAAATCAGGCGTAATGTATCGTAAAAATATCGTTAAAAATAAAGAAAAGCCGAAAATAAAAGAAATAATTAAATAAAGATTGAAGAAAAGGAAAAAATTAAAAAAAAAAAAAATCAATTGAAAGTGATTAATCAATTGAATCTTCAAAAAATTGAAAGTAGGTTTTTGAGAAGGGGAAAATGTGTGTCTGTCTGTATGTCGGTCTTCCTGTCCCCCTAACAACTTTTGAAAAAATTGTCCGATTCGAAAGATTTTTTTGCTTTCGAAAGATCTCGGCGAGGAGATCTCATTTCCATATTTTACTTTTGGATTTGAACTATTTTCCGTTAAATTTTGAACAGTTCAAAAAAATTTACCATTAAATTTTACATAGAGCATGTACAGTTTAACAAGAATTAAACGAATCTATATCCTTATGAAATTTTTTGATCGGCATTTTTAAGGATATTAGTCAATGATTGAATAAATAAATCGTGAAAGAAAAAAATGAATGAATAAATGAATGATAAATGACTAAATAAATGAAAAAAATAATGAAATGAGTGTATAAATACATGAATGAATAAAAGAATGAATCAATGAATGAGTCAATGAATATGTATTAACCATTGAAAAAGGTATATTTGAAGCAATTAAGAACTAAAGCTAAATGAGAGAGTGAGAGAGATAGATTATAAATTTGAAGTTGGAGTACACGGGTAAGTATGCTCGTATAAAACCGGAGCAATTACTTTAAGGTATTTTTAAAGAATTTAATTGTAAAATATTCCATCAAGAGTAAAAGGGGTTTCCTTTATATTCATACATAATTTTAACTTTGATGAAAACAAATAGAATAGAAGTACAAAATTTTACGAAACAAATCAGCTCTAACTGCACAAAATTAAGTTTTTTAATTCGGAAAGTACAAAAAGGGCTCCAAAATAGCACAGAAGAAAAGAAGAATATATGTTCTTAAAGAATATCAATCTAATTTAAGGAATGAGGCTTTTGGGCCACCTCAATGGAATGATTGTCCTGGAGCTCGAATTCCATATCCGTGAAAGATGATACTTCCAGAGCCGTCCTTGGAGAACAATAGGAATCTTCCTTTTCCAAGTCCAGACACTTCTGAGAGTTAGATTGGAAGATGACTCTGTTCACCTCCTCTGCCAGGATGAGATGAATGCCTTTTGGGAATTCCTCACTTATCTTCCTTCAGGAGGATATCACCTTTAGGAAAAACAGTATTTTGAAAATATTGCAGCGCTTCTACGGATAGTTTTCTGTGTTAATAAATACAAATAAAGTATCGACTAATACTGATACATAAAAATTAGTCACACTTAACAGTATTGAGAGAAATCTGGTTAATGGAGATAATCAAAATCTCTTTTTTTGAAAAAAAAAAAAATCATAAATAGACAAATTAATAAAAATTAAAAAAAAAAAAAACTATTAATAAATAAAGTTTTGTGCTGTTTGTCAGTGATCCTATTACAAATAAATTATCCAGTGCTATCCCATTAATATATTTATGAAATATATATAAAAAGTGAAATATATATAAAATAAATAAATTGACGAACGAATACCGTTGCTTCTCCTAATAATAGCAATATAATTCCTTGTTTTTAATTTAATAAATTTACTATACTTGCTAGTTCGTCATTTCCTGCTTGGAATGTATTTAATTTTAAAATTGTATGTATCAAAAGTCAAGAAAATTATTTATATTACTTTCACTGTTAAAGAGTTAAATATCTACCATTTTTTATTAAAATTGGAAGGAGTTTGATTTGGTAATGTATCTATGTATATGTATGTGTGTGTAGAGAGAGAGAGACTTTTGTTCCCTTGATTGCTATTTTGCTTTACGTTATTATAAAATAAAACATTATTATTCGTTATCAAGTTTCCTCTGTGCATTTCAAGAACAAAAATGCACTTGATGGTAAAAACAACAAAACCACAAAATAATAATAATAATAATAATAATAATAACTCTAAACTTTCGGAGCGAAAATAAATAAATAAAAATAAGGCTCTTTAGTCATTGTTTTTGGTAATTGTTTTGAAAAGTTAAAGTAATTGTTCACCGCAGCAAAAATAATTTTGATGATTGAAGAATTCGATCTGCTGGACCATATAATCATTTTAGAAATTTTTACAAAGAAATTTTTACAAAAAAAAAAAAAAGAACTACATGTATTGAATAAACTTTTCACGTTAGTTTTCGAATTTTGGTCTAATTTAAATTATTTGTAAATTCTGTGTATCATGAAATATCCAGCAAAATGAAAAGGGTTTGTTATAATGTTGCACATGAATAGTCAGCCTGTCTAAAATTACAATAATAAAAATTCTTTAGCGTTCAGTACTTAAGGGATCATTCATAAATGATGTCACGCTTCGAGGGGGGGGAGGGGGGCTCGTGAAATTGTGACAAAGTGTGACAAGGGGAGGGGAGGGGGTAACAAGAAGTGTGACATCATGCATTATGCAACATAATGTTACATGGGACAAAGTGGGGGAGGGGGTTCCACTGAAGTGTGACATATTGTGACAAAGGGGGGAGGGGGGTCAAATATATGGGAAAAAAACGTGACGCCATTTATGAACGGCCCCTAAACGAGATTCAAACTTCGCAAAACATTTCCCATAATAAGAGCTTTTAGGATTACTAAAACAATTGTCTAATTTATACCAGTCTGAAGGTAAAGCGTAATATTTTAAGTTACGGAAGTTAAGCAGGGAATTTACTGTGGAAGTTTCTTGAGTGAAATGTATGAAAAAGGAACTAATAAAAGGTCATAATCAAAGAAAAGTGTTATCATTTTAGAAATATCTACTAAATCAGCGGAATTTTTAGTGTGCTATTTTTTCATTTGTGAGTATGATTACGTAATGAAAGAAGATCTTAATGTACAGTTTTCTAAGACAAATGAACTAATTTTTCCCCCGTATCGACATTGTTCTGTAATTCCGTATCAAAATTTACTTAAAACGCGTTTTCTTACAGCTTTAAACATTTCTACAAAATTCGTGATTTAGATATTTTCATCTGAAATAGAAGTCTCTGATAACAATGCTTAGTTTCTTAGTTTCAAGAAAGTTCTTAGGTACTTTTAAGCTGTCCATAAAGTACTTAAGTAGGATGTTCAAAAGATGTGTTTTTCATAAATACTGTCTAGACAGCGTCGCTTTTCTGCTCGTAAAAAATGGACTTCGTCAAAAGTAAAAACAGTACTCTTTTTTGGCAATTAATATTGTTTCTTTTGCTTAGCTTGCAACAGCAATTTCATGGTGTCTTATTTTCAGTACAGATAAGCCGATGACAAGAGCTTGTGAACCACTAACAAGCTTAAAAATCCTCTCCTTCTTTTTTCATTTTCTTTATTTGTGGACATGACACAAGATATGTTTTACCGTAGGGGTTTTTTTTCCTTGTCTGCTAATACATTTAGAAATTGAGAATGTTTATGCAATCCAGGGAGTTCCAGTCAAGAAGTAAACATTACGCTAATTTTGATAAGAAATAAAAAGATAAAATAAAGTGAAAACGTTTTTATAAAATTTACAAAATAATTTTTAAATGTGTAAATAATAAATTTTTTATAGATTACTAATATTTGCTACAAGAAACACATTTGAAATTTCTAAAAAATGGTTGCTGCATGAAGATACACTGTAAAAAACTCTAGTTCAACCTTTTACGAAAAAAAAGGGGAAAAGGGTGAAATTTAACTGCAACCAACATTTGGTACTAAGTTGAGCCATTATAATGGTGTACTTTCTCCTAGTTTTACTATGAATACGAAACTAGAAACCATTATAACGGTTGAACTTTAGTACTGAATGTTGGTTGCAGCTAAATTTCACCATTTTTTTTGGTATAAGGTTGAACCAGAATTTTTTACAGTGTAATACTAAAATATTAGTGAATTAACAATTGGAGGGAATACAGCAATAGTTGTTCCATGAAGATATAACCATTTTCACCGGAAATACGGAAATCGGTATACTGGTTTCTATTTTACAAATATTAAGCTACTTAACTTATGCCGATGGTTTTCTGAAGATATTCTTTATTTTTTGCAGGAAAGATATTTTCATTTTCAACATCTAGAAAGTTTACTCATTAGAAGAGAGTCAAGATAATGATTATATAAATCCACTATATACTATATCTCGTTCTTTAATATTGTTACGAATGTTACGAAATTTAGGAGTACCGATGTTGTTTCTCTCCAAGCTTGGTGACATCACGTAGCGATCACGTGACAGAAACATTCTAGAACATTCCAGCAAAAACTGGGATTATCTAACGTGATCGAGATGCCCCCAAGCTTGGCGAGAAACGACATCAGCACACTCCTAATTTCGTAACAATTTTTTTGAAAGTATAATTAATTTTCCTTTAAAATTAATTATACTTTCTTTTAATCTTTTCTCCGATTAATGCATGTGTTTTCATCCAACAGTGTCCCTGGATCCTCGTCCTGTTGTTATTCCGATCCTGTCGTCAGTCATTGGATTTCCCATTCTGGTGTTCGCCCTTATTTGCGCACTCAGACATCGAGCCATTAAGTTACGTAGGAAGGATCAGCAGAGAAAGATGCAAGCCGGGTAAGTACATTGCAGAACAAAGGGTAGATGTATCCAGTTTTTAGAGATGTTTATTTTTATTTTTGGCTATACAAGGAATGAGCGATAGAAATGTACCAGCACGTTTGGTTTGTTTAACCCTTTAACGGTCAGATAATTTTCAAGAGAACAACAACAGAAGCGACTATCCCTTTCAAGAAAAACATTTAAAAAAATGTTTAATCTTTAATTGTACTATAAATTGTTTGATACGATCATCTAGTATGTAAGAGAAGAAGAAAAAATTGGAGATTGAGGAATGGATTTTTAAAACATGTTTTGTTGCGCTACTTTTGAGCACTCCATACCCGTGATTTTGACGGGATCGAGAGGGAAGGGGTTAATCTTTATTTGCCACATTTTTCACAAGTTATTTCAAACAACAGAGAACCAAATGTGCCCTTAACATTATTTGTATGTTCGTGCTTGAATTATAACTGAATTGTGAGGACAATTATATATAGTGATTGTTCCAGACAGAAAGGTTCACAGAGGGCGAGGCATTTGTAGGATTGCACTTATGCAGGCCCGTCATTTAGGAGAATCATGAGTACGGAAGTTGCCTTGCGAATACAATTATTTTTTTTGAAGGTGCATGTATTTCGTTGTTTTTTAAATATAACACTTTTAACACTTTTTTCAAAAATACACTTGTATCTGTAAATATTAGAAGTCCTAGTTTGATATAATTTTGATGGAATAATGATTTGATATAATTTTGAGAAGTCCAATTCCTCCCCCAAAGTGCAGTGGGAAAAACTGTTGTGTAACTATTTTCTAAAATAAGTATCATCGGTGGCGCGATGACTAGAGGAGCGAAAATAGTATTTACAATTGCAATTTGAATGCCTTTTGAGCGTTCGAAACGACTCGGGATGCTTCAGAAAAAGGCTGCAAGTCACTTTGAACAGGGGTAACAGGGTGCCACTGCCAACCAACGAAAGGAAAACAACCCGCTGCTTAAAGCCCTCCCCCCCCCCCGAAAAAAAAATCAGCTTTGGCACTAATTTCGTAGCTACCATATTACGTTTATATATATATATATATATATATTATATATATAATATGTATTCCGGCATGGTGGCGCAGTGGTAAGGCCTCGTCCGCCCAAGTATCGTCAGCGCCCATGTCGTATGACTATGTGGCATGTTAAAGATCTCTTGAGTTTCTGTTAGTCTTACATACTCTCGGCTATTAAATTATAAATTTTATTTAATAAGATAACAAAAGTATTAATTGAGAAAATTGCGTCTTCATGCTTTTTTTTCTGGCATGAAAGAATGAATAATTGCTTTCATAAAACAAAATTTATCAATTATATTTTTGTAAAGTACACTTAAAATTAATAAGAGCTATTGACGCGATTCGTGACCTTTTATCTTTGAGAGAAAAAGATTTTTGCACCATATTTTCTTTTCTTCTTTACTCCCCTTCGTTATTATAAATGACATTTTCGCTGTTAAAGTTTTATTAGTTATTCTATTAATTTAATTCAATTTCATTTATTTAAGTGGCCTTAATTAATTTCCTTTTTGCAGGCATCAAATTCAAAAACTGAAAATCTTTTCCAGATGCTACGAAATAATTAATATGAAATAATTTTTCTTTAAGTTCAAAATGCAAAAATACGTACGGGCTCGTTAAAAACATGTATACATAAAAACCAAAATAATGGACAAGATTTTTAAAACCATAACTAAAATTTAATATTAAAATATTAAAATCTTCCAGAATAATGCTTGCAAGTTGCTTTTTCATGAAATGTAAATTTTTATTCAATTTATATTGAGAAAATTATTTCCAAGTCAATACATGTAAGGAAAAATAATTAAGAAAGCATTTTGTGCAATATTAAAGTTGTTAATATAATTTCTTTTGTTCCACATTTTAATAATAAGGCTGTGAAGTACAGGTATGAACACATCTTTTTAGTTCTAATTTTTTAATAAAAGTTCATAAAATGCAAAAATGAGCATTGTTATTGCAATGATATGGAGCAGTCTTGGAGATACAGTTTAAAAGAGAGGAAACGAAAATGGTTCAAAATTTTAGTAAATCGTAACACTTTTTATGGACTCATTTTGTTTCTGTATTTAAACTAAGATTTTTATCAACAGTTCTCATTGATAAATCAAAGCAGAAGACGTAGTTTCTCGAAAATCATTTACCTGACTGGTAACTTTTATATTAAATTATTTAAAAAAATATTCCAAGCGTAGTGGTAAATAGTACATACATTTGCAATGGCATGCGGTCACTGACTATGACGCGATCTTATACATTATATAAATCTTTCTCAAATATTTCACTCTAACAGAACTCTTTTGAATAACCACATTAGTACACGAACGATATTATACACGGACCGGTAACCCTATCGCCCGTGTACTAATATTCCTATTTCCTTCAATGTATTTTTTCAGCGTCAATTCTGTTATTAAATGATACAAGAAAGATGATTTGTTTTATGAAGCAGTATTACAATGACAAGATTCAGAAATAGAAGTTTTATTGTTTCTTGACGAGTTGAGTTAATAGATAACTGCTTAACTGTGCACAAACAACTTCTGAAATATGTTATTAGTTAAGGCAAATAATATATTGTTAAGAAAAAAGTACGAAATAAATTTCCCATTTTGACAAGCCATGAAAGAAATATTAAAGTACATGCTTATCGAGTTTAACTCTTCAAAAGAGGCTAAATATTACCCAAACATCCTTCTGTTCACTATTGAAGCACATAAATAAAACACTATTGAAATTACCTTAAAATACAGACCCACAGAACAATTTCGTTTAAACCCGAATTTCTTGTAAAATGAAAAAATAATTTGATATTAAAATCCACTTTTCTTGACAGGGCAGGGAGTCATGAACCGACTAGTTTCTAGAATATATTTTCGCATGCAAAGTACCACAAAACAAACAACAAACTAATTACTGTATTTTTACCATACGCTCGTCTTTTCAAGTTCAACTGCCTGCATCAAGGCACTTACGAATGTGTCACACAAGCAAGTTTGATTGATTTTACTTTCTTTAAATATTCCTCAAAAACATTTTAAGTTTAATGGAATGTGTTCTTGGAAACGACTTCTCTCCGAGAATGTTTCGCGTAGCTCAACCTGTTCTAAGTAGTGGATTCATATTTGCATAAAAGCATTTGCGATTCAAATAAATCGAATTCGCAATCTGAGAAAACTTGAGGAAGCATGTCATCGCAAACGTTTTCGAAAGAGATATACTGTTAGTGTAAAAATGTGTTTCTACGTGAATTATAAGACAGAGCATTGACCAAATTTACCGATGTAAAGGGAAAGATGTATTACAAAAGAGAAGAGAAGACACGTATTTGAGTTTGAAATTCGTAGAAGCAGTTGAAGAAGCTGAGAGATAACGCAGAAGGTTAAAAGTCGTGACATAGAAATAGGATATAATTAATAAAACAAGTGAATTAACCAAAAAAAATATGTGCAGATTGATTTCTAAAAGGGAAATGTTTTAAATAAATTTCATGAGGTGGAAAAATACGCAATAAAATTTAATCATATACTTAATATTTCTGCACTAAAAAAAGTAAGTTGTAAGCTATTTACTTTTTTAGCCTATTTGAGTAGATTCCACAATATTGTTGAAGTGATTTTGTCTGAAGATGAATAGAAATAAGATTTTTTAAGACAATATATTCTAGTAATTTCATTGTTTTAATAGTGAGATCCATAGCTAAAAAAGACCCCGTGCACGATTTTTTTGTTGATGAGAGTTTGTGTTTTAAACGTCTTCTCTGGAATGGTGCAAGACCTAATTTAGTTGAAGGTTGAGAACAGAAGGAAAACAATACAGCAATTGCTTTTTCCTCATGCAACATCTGCTTAAATAATTTTTTTAAAAAAATTATGTTTGCGTTTTTTTTTTTTTTTGGATAATTGCTATTGACTTAGGTGGATTTTAGTTAACATGTTGTATGAAGTTAATGCGCGTTTACCCACACATCTAGTATAGTTCAAATGAGTGTGGGGAAGGGGTGAATGTGTTTATTTAGGGATCATTCATAAATAATGGCACGCTTCCAGGGTGGGAGGGGGCGGGTTCGTGAAATTGTGACAAAGTGGGAAAAGGGGAGGGGAGGGGGTAACAAGAAGTGTGACAACATGCATTATGCAACATAGCGTGACATGGGACGAAGGGGGAAGGGGGAGGCTCCTCTGAAGTGTGACATATTGTGACAAAGGGGGGAGGGGGGTCAAATATATGGGAAAAAAGCGTGACATCATTTATGAACGGCCCATTAAAAGGTTCTACTGAAAAAAAAATATTTTCAGAAATTTTTTAAACAAAAGTTATTTTACAACTCATATTTACTTCTCATATCTACTCACACTTAAGTTAGAAAAACGCATTTTACTTGCAAAGTAACTTGTCAGATAATTTAAATTTAAAAAAAAAAATCCAATTTAAATAACTAACATAACTTAAAATATTTAATGCAGATATATATAATTAAGAATATGGGGTTTGTTTAAGATGAGAATGGCATCCCATATATTTATATATATATATATATATATATATTAATTGTTAATTTTTTTTCCAACTCTGGCATGAGAAATGAGTGTACATTAAAGTGTAATTCTCTAACAGTTTCTACATTCTACACGTACGTACAATTTTAATCCCATTCATGTATCACATAAAATTGACTAAATGTGGGTCTCTGACATTAAGCTCTTAGATGCTCATGAACTGTTGACACATTCTTTAAGATACCTTAAATAGCGATAAATAAACATTTTTCTTCGATACAAAAATTGGTATCTTATGCAAAAATCCTTAGTTCCGTTTCCTTACTTCGCTGCGGAAAAACTACGTTCGAAATAAAGTCCGTTTTACAGTGAGGCATGTCGACTGATCAGAGATAAACGAAAATATTGGAGATAACGTAGTGAAAATAACTTCATTGAAAACAAATTTGTAGTTTATGAAAATGGTTCTGCAACAAAAGTTTTAGGGAAAAAAGTGTTTCGTTAATTGTACATGTGTCCTGCTACAGTCAAATATTCTTATGAAAATAGTCTAAGTTCTTATTCTATCAAAGAAATATTTTTAAAAATAGAACAAATATCATTGTTGATTTTACACACAATTTACGGAAAGTTTTTTTCTATGCATATAGTCTCTAACCTTTGCAGACCTAGGTCGTACCCTGGCAATCGGCATCCATTTTTTTAAGCAACACCACTGCTACAGGATGATATTGCCACTGAGAATTTGGACGCTCAGTTACCCCTAGATGGGGGCACCTGTGCTGTCATTTGATGCAAATTGCAGTAGGTATTTAATTTAGCCGAGATTATCCAAGCTAAACGGATACTCAAGGGATCTTTTATATGCCGCACGGTCATGCGACATGGTCGCAGACGATTTTCTGCATATTGAAAATCCATCGACTTGGGCCAGGTTTGAGCCTGCGATCTTAGGCGTACGAGACCTGCGTTTTACCACTACACCACCCTGTCGACAAGCACATTTACTAGTTCTTGGTTTATCAATTGCATGTCATTATTTGCATTACTTTTTAAGTTAGTCGAGTTCATTTAAATTATAGCTGAAACTGAAAAACAGGATAAGTCTATCATTATTCCATAAAATTGTTGATAAATAATAATAGTAGTACCCCCGAGCAAGATTATAACAATTCAAAACGTCCAAATGCTCTTGAGAAAATAGTCGTTTTGAGTTATGGTCTTCTTGAGCTGAAGGTACGATTTAATTACGTTTAAAATTCGAAAAGGATTTCTAAATTTTTAAACAATAAAGTATTGTACAATGTGAACGTATTTATAGTTTGTACTATGCGTTAAATTATGAAAGTAATAAAAATTATAGAGATACGAACAAAAATTTACTTTTCTTCTGTTATAATCTGGGATTTTTTATCGTTTCCTTATCGGTGGGTATATCTGCAATTTTATTCTATGGCTACTCCACCATTCTTCGCATATTTTGTATGCTGGTCCTGAGCGCTTCGTAAAGAACTTTTTATATATGTACATTTTAAGCATCAAGTATGGGTGAATTGTATTCCCTTTACAGAGGTAAACAGCTGTGTTCTATGTATTTCAAAATTGATGCGTTGCTTTTGAGGTACTCGAAGGTGAAAAAGAAAAATTGCTGAATTTAGGTAAAACAGGAACTTATTTTATAGAAGTTTAAAGGGGAAAAAATAAAATTCAAAACTAAAATAATTATTCCAATTTTGAAATAGTAAATTTAAAAGCAAGTGTTTTAGATGTTTTTATACAGGTTTTTGTTAATGAATAAAGTTACAGTTGTAAAAAAAAATAATTTTATTTATAAATTTTTATTAGCAACTTAGATACATGTGTCAGACACAGCATGCTGTGTTAAATAGCTCTCATTGATGCATCTGTTACTGATTAAACTAAATCAAAGAGTAATTTTCAAAAAATTACTGAAAATATGTAACCCTCATGCAAGAAGATCTAAACTAAAAAAAAAAAGAAGAAAAGAACGAAGTAAATAAAAAAAAGATTAAGAAAAAAAGGCATTAAGATTACATGCAATTAGATATGTTTATCTGAGCTTTTCTTTGCGTATACTTACCACATATATCTTTATTTGCCTTGCTTTTTAATTAATTAAGATAATTGACGTAATTGCTGAAACTAAAACTGAAATGCGAGATAAATTGCACTAAATTGTGCAAGGTTCTAAAATGTATAATGACCACATTAAATTCCATAACCTAAGACGTTTTTCAGCACCTCAGATAAAGGTGAATTAGATGAAAATTGCATTTTAAAATTGGTTAAAAATTTCCAATGCCTCTGCTGAAAAATTAGTCCGTTTTGAGCTCTGGTCCTCTTGCATTGTGAGTGCGGCGTTTTTTGTGATTTTTATTTCGGATTAAAAAATAAATAAATAACATGAATAAATGAGTAAATTAATAAAATTAAGAAAAACACTTTTTGTTGATGATTTTGTGTTTTTCTTGTGCTTGGAAAGGAAAATTAATTTATAATTATTAATATATTATATATATATATATAGATATATATATTAATTTCTCTAGTTGAAGTTGATACGATAAACACATTCTCGTGAATTATCTTTTCGGATATTTAACTTTAGGATCTTACGTGAATTCAGTGAATATTGATTGTAGCTCTCTTTAAAATCAATGTTATAACGAAATTCAAATGAAGTATTTGCAACTCGTGTTTTGAGGGGTTTTCAAACATATTTATGAAGTCTAATTTTCCTTTTCTTAGAATCAAATAATTAAATTTGACTTTTTTTTTTAAAGCTAAAAGTATTTTTTAATTCTTATTAAAATGGGAAAAAATACTTTCCCTTAAGAACTGTTTTAGTTTTTGGGTACGTATAAGATAATGTAATGAGCTAGCAGAGATAAAGTAAAATTTTATTGATCTCACTGGTAGCAAAGTTTTTCTTTTCGAAAGTTATTTTCATCATTTAATGGTGATTGGTTTTTGGTAATTTAAAGTACATACATGAATTATTGTGCATAGCTTTAATTTACAATTAAAATAAAACTGAAAGCTGAAGGTGAAAAATGACATTAATACAACAATTGGAAAAAAAAAAACATTCCAAACCAAAGCCTAATTTCTGGGGGGTAAAATTGGCATTTTTTCATTTAAGGAGTGTACTTTTAAATTAAATCGCATACAAATATTCATGCTAAAGGCAATACTGTCGTTTGCGAATCTAAAGTTTCAGTCATTCCGTAAATTTCTGCCTAAATGCAACCTTTCAATAATAACTCCTATACGATCAGATAGATATCCATGAATTTAGCATTCAAAATATGTAGCTCCACTAAGATACAGAAACCAGAAACAAATTGTATCATAAGTGCTCTCAGAAATCCATTCAATTATTCCTACTTCCTGCTTTATTCATTTACAAATTGCAACGGATTTGCAATATTTTCATTTCTATGTTTTGATAAATGTAAGAGATTAATATTTATTGATAACTTAAGCGATAATAAGTTATTGAATCAATTCAGAAGTTTCGGGACATGGAGATCGTAAATTGAGTTATTAGCGAAATACAGATTTTGAAGCTTATGTAAACACAACTAGATTTTAACTAAATTGATAAATTTCCTGTTTTTTGCGGCACTGTTATACAACTTTTATTACACGAGGAAAAAAGTATGCTCTAATATTTTTTGTTTTCCTTTTGAAGTATATTATTATTGCTTTTTTTCCTTTTTTTTTAGTTAAAATTCTTCCAGGTACAATACCTTTAAAGTGATTTTTACTTGCTTCTATATCCAATATATAGAAGAAAGTATTGGATTCGTGAAAATTTTTGAATTTCGACGGATTTGCACGTTTTGATGTGTGCTGAAGCCATTTTGGCCATTTTTTGAAAATGTTTGTCTGTGTGTTTTCTTTTTTTTATTGCGGCCGCCCTAACTCTAAAGGTAATGCATGGTATTGAACGAAATTTAGTGCACACATGGAGCCTGATGGGAACTGGTGCTGATTAGTTTTTGGCGCGAAACCATATGTAGGGGGCGGAGCTATCGAACGTTTTTCTCAATTAGAGTGAGGGTTATATCCCAAGAAGAAATGGTAGATTTCGAGCAAAATTTGGTATACAAGTGGACCTCAATAGGAACAGTTGCTGATTACATTTTGTCGCCTTAATCAATGGAAACTTTTGGTAGTATTTTTTGTGCGCTGTAACTCAAGGTGTATTGCATAGAATTAAACGACATTTGTTACACACATTCATCCCGATAGGGTGTATATGTGTACCAAATTTCAGCAATCGAATCATTTTCTCCTTATACGTAAATCTCAAGAATCCAACAATTCAAACACATATATTCAGGCACCAGTCTAGCCAAGGGAGACGGGGCTTTGTTTTGTCTTGTATTATTGTCATTTGACCTACACCTTCACAAATCAATTCTTAGTGATATTTTTACCATTTTGAGGCTTCGCTGATAGCACAACCTCTTAATTACTTTATCTTGGTTTAAAATAATTTTTTAATTCAATTTTTACTTTACTTTTCTTTTTTCAATAAAGATTTGTATTATAATAGGGATATTTGGCAAGTAGTAATATTCATATGAAGGATATAGAAGACAGTTCCTTGATGGTCACGATAGACTAGTTACTTTGTGTGTATATCTGGTACAAGGGGTATTATGTTCATTTTGAAATGGGCCTTCCATTATCCATCATGTGCCCCTTGATACTTATCAAGGGGTACTATGGTTGAACCTATGAAACTTGGAAAACTGCTATCATAAAATATTAAAAGTCTGACGTCTAAATATATAATAAACAGTTTTTCAGTTTAAAAGCCTCTTAAATGAAAATCCAGTGAATAAATAATCAGGGGAAAAAAGCAAGTACAACACCTGCCTGGAAAGTTTTGTTGTTGCGACACAGTTTTCTTTACCTCCCATGTACAGATATATAAAAGAACGTATTGGATTTTTGATAATTTTTGACTTTCCAATTTTGACGGTTTTACACTTTATGAGGGGTACTGCTTTTGATCATCCTCGTAAAATATGCGTATAAGTGGGTGTGAGTGCATGTGGGCGAACACTTTTTGATGAACTCGGACACTTTTCTGTGTCACTTTTTTATGAATTAAAAAAAAGTGATGAAAGGTATGGAATGAAACTCGGTACATATATGAAGCTTGGTGAAAACTTGCGATGAGTATTTTTTGGGTTCAACTATTCCAATGTTTGTGGTGCAGTATAAAGACTTTCTCGTATAGCGTGACTGCTATATTTCGAGAAGAAATGCATGGATTCCGTCAGAAATTGACGTACTAATCTTGATGGAAACTTGTCGTGATTAGCATTCGAGGCCAAGGAGCGTAGTACGATCAAACTTTCTTTTTCGTGAATCCTGATTGCTACAGATCTCAGAAAGTAAATCAAAGATGCTATTGGGCTTCAGATAAAAACTAATATTGATAAGGTTTGGTGATAATCGCTCAAAGTGAGTGCAGCTCTTTGATAATTTTGAAATTCGTATGAAAGATATAGAAGAAAGTCTTGTCATGCTAAACAACGTACTATTCAGCAGAATTCATCAAGATAAAAAAATATTAAGCAGAAAATTGGAAGTCTGAGCCAACAGAATTATATCGATGACTTTTTCCATATAAACAAAATTAAAAAAGCAACTTCAGTAACTAAAAGCAAAATTTTTAATAATTCAAATAAGATATAACTAAATAAAAGTGAGGCTTTTACGCCCCTTGGTCATACAGGTAAAACACGTATGTAAAACGTCTAAATTATGCTGCAATTAAAAAATTTTTCTTGACTTAAAGCGATTAGAACAAAGATAAATCACTAAATAAATTAGATAAGTGAAAAAATAATACTAACTTCTTCACGAATGAAAAAACCCAATTTTACTTGTTGTTCTATATTATTTCACGGTTTCACGATTTTTGATATCAGCTTCAATATAGTTTTCAACGATCATGCTTATAAACACTTTTTATGACCCTTTCAGAAAATTTTAGATTTTTTTTTCACAAAATTATAAAATAACTTGATGATTCCATTTTTTTTCATTACTATTAAATTTTTAAAATGTTCTTTAATTTCCGTGATTTTTAAAAATTCATTAATGTTGTGCGTAATTGTTTCTGACTTCACACGAACTTTTGCCCAAATAAAATTATTTGTTTGAAGAGTGTTTTTTTAAAAACTTATTTTACTTCTCGAAAATCTTTTTTTTCTTACCTCATTTCTGTTTCAACCTTTTTTACGTTATTTTTAACAACTAGAATACATAAACAATTCCTAAGTAACGTTTTTTGTAAGTTTTATAGATTCCAAATTTCTCACAGGTGTATTCTTTCGAGTACACATAATGCTACTAAACAGAGTACGTTTATCTTTTTTAAAAAGCGCAAGCTACTTCTTTATCATTAACTTAACAGTAAATAAATCAAATTGCATTTACTGAGTGATAATTTTGTATTAGGTGATGTATTTAACCAAATACTCCAACAAAATCCAGTGCCTAAATTACTTTCTTTGCTGCATCTTCAAACATTATTAACTATTTAGACATAAGTTTATATTTTTTTTTTTGCATATGTATATTTTGATTTTTATTATTTGACTTGCGTTTAAGTTAAAAATTTCAAATCAACAGAAATATTTTACTTTTTGGCAAACAGCGCTTCGCATTTCTTTCTTCATGTCTCGCTCTGCAATGACGTCCAGTCCTTAGAAATCCTCGTATTTGCTTTGTCATAACGTGCTCTGAGTCAGTAAAATTTTTATTCAAATAGCTCTCAGGAAGTGAAGCATTTTTTAAATGGAGTCTCTTGAATAGCCATCTATTTATGCTCCATTTCAAATTTTTCGTTTATGATTTTTAACATATTATTACTTTTATATGGCTGTTTGTTTTGTAAAAGCACAACGAACAACAGTATAAGAATCACTTTTATGTGAAAATGGTTTAAGGGGGGGGGGGGAGATACCTGTAAAATTAAAAAAAAAAATCCATTTTTCATAAATAGTGGAAATAATATCTCAAAAATAAACCTGCAAACTTTTGGAATGAAATTCGCATTATTTATCGATTAAAAACTCATTTAAGGGCTCCGCCTCAACTCGAAGCGCTCGACTCTCGCACCTGCTTTTCAAATTTTGCTTTTCAAATTTCTGACATTGGGATCTATTGTATGGTTGACCCGGGTCAGCCGATGTTCAGAAAGACTTTTGTTTTTTAATTCTATGCAAACAACAACTGTATAGCTACTATAAAGTACTTAAAACCAGTGTTGCCGTTATTTCAGTTTCTCTGTGTCAAAACTTTAAACGCGTTTTTCTCGGAACAACTTCTTAAAAATTAGGGGGCAAGATAACTCAAAAAGTTCTGAACTGATTCTTATGAAATTTCGCACACGTCTTCTCTATAGTACTATTAGCTTTTAGTTGAACCTCAAAAATGCCAAAATGTTTTTCAAAATTTACAGTTTTATACCCAAAAACCATTGAAAAAAAAACGATAAAAAATCGAACTTGAGGCGTGCCAATTAACGATTTTTCGACTTTTTTTTTATTGGTTCAACTAGAAGACATATGTTTTATGAACACGTTCAAATAAAAATTTTTGATTTCAGATTACTGTAGGAGAAGTTAAAGTAACGCCAATTGATGCCTTTTGCGGCGAGGGTTTCAGGAGATTAGTTACTACGGCTGCCATTTTAAAAAACAACAAAAAAAATCTGATTGTTGTGCTTTAATATATAATGAATAAACATACTGAATTTCAAAGCGATTCATTTATTCCTTCCCTTTTAAATAAGCCTCTGAAACATGGTCAAAATTCAGGCGGTTACATTTATCGCCCCCCTTAAAGTGGTTATGTATCTATGTATCTGATGCAAACCTATGAGTTTATAAATGAAAAAATTTGCTTCCGAAACTAAGTTGGCAAAGCTACTGACGCACTTGCTCAACTGTAACTAACGTTTTTCTTACTTTTTTAGCCTCAGATTCGGGACTTAGAACTTTGTCAGTGAACAACTGACAAATAACAAAATTAACACTACTAAACAGAATTCTCAAAAATTATAAGGTTGTTACTTTTATTTGTTATTGATACGGATTTTGGTTCAAAAGTTTGAAATATATATTCTTGTTGGGTTGACTAATTGGCTAAATGTGTTGTATTCAAAGGGAAATTATTACTTACATTCTTGAAACAATTTCAAGCGACTTCAGACATGTTTAGAATGCTATCTTCAACATTAAATAATGCTTTTCAAACGAAGCAAACCTCTAAAAAAAGTCTTTAACCCGAGAAAATGATGCTTCAAACAATATAAGGAAAGTACTACAATGCGGTTATCATGAAACTTTCTTCTATATCTCATATTACTGTATGTTTTATCCTTCAAAATTATAAAAGAACGACTCTCCCTCAAAGTGACTAGCTCCAAAATCTAAACAGCGCCTGGTCCCCCATTGAGGCACATGGGCACACCAATTTTCGTTTTAATTCTTGCACCTTGCACTATTTCTTGAGACATACACTTAGTAAGAAAAACGTTCAATGGTATGATTGGGACACTTCTTATGATACTTCTTCCTAAAAACGTATCAGTACTTTCTTCCATTGAAAGCACTTGTACATCAACTTTTGGTTCCTTTTTCTGTTACTTTTTGAGATGTACGTTTGGCCATAAAAACGTTCGATTTTGGAATTGTGTTGCACGTGGGGGTCGTGGTGAAAAACAGCACTTATTCCCAATGCTAAACAGAACCCCCAACAAAAAGACAGACAAACATTTTTAGAAAATAGCCAGAACAGGTCCGCACTCTTCAAAATGTACGAGTTCATCAAATTTCCAATATTTTCACTAATTCTATGCCTTTATCTATACATTTTGGATTCAGAATAGTGAAAAATTAATCAAATGATGAAATGAAAATTGTGGAGGAGAATCAATGTGGAGATCTAAAGGCAACTGTTATGTACTATTAATTGTTCAATTAAGAAAAAAAGTAGAATTAAGTAGCGTTTTTATGAAAAAAAATCGTTTTGCCTTTCTTCGAACCCCGATGAGGGTAATATATATATAAAAAGTAAGAAGTAGGGCTCGACCGATGGCATTTTTTGGCCGATGGGCCGATGCCGATTGTTGGCCGATTGTTCCAAGATCGGTCGATGGCCGATTGCCGATTATTCCCCCCTAAAAAATGATTCATATTTTTCATCAATATGTTCTATGTTGTACAAGAAATATCCTAAACTGACAGCAGATGCAACGAGATTGTTGTACAATAGCAGCAAAACTGTCAACTATCTAACACGTGGCATCAAAGAAGCCAAAAAAAAAAAAAGCACTAAAAAACGAAGTATAAAATGGGGAAAATTAAAATAATTATCGTATAAAAAATGTTAAGGTGCATTTTGAAAAAAAAAATATGCATTGATCAATCTGTGAAAATAAAGAAATTTAAGCATTTTTATTAAGATGTTATTAAATCCTGTCGCGCCTGTCTAATTCGGACACATAAAATTTCGATCAATAAATATTTATACTGGAATTTTTTTTCTTATTTTTGACCAATCTTTTCTATGTTGTAACCTAAAAAATGAAATAATGAGAACAACCGCACACTAAAAGCAGATGCAACAAGATTGCTGCACAATTGCAGAAAAATTGTAACACGTGGGATCGAAGAAGCAAAAAAAAAAAAAAAACCGCAAAGAGAAAAAAGTTTATGCTGGTAAAAATCAAAATTATTATCGTACTTTGATTGAGTTGACTTTTTATTATTTACAATTTCGGAATAATAAGAAACATGACAAACTAAAAGCAGATGGTATAATATCATTGCACAATGACATCTAATGCACTAAGTCATTATTAAAAGAAAAACCGACAAAAATGAGGCAACTAACCTAGTGCGAAAAACAAATAGCACTCATAAGACGTCTCTATGACTTCTACTTTAACATATTCTAACAGCGAGCATTCTGCTCAAAGAGAACTATTTTAATAATGAAGGTTTTCGGGCAGCGATCGCTTAAACTAGTTTTCCGAAATTTTTATCAAATACTTTTGTAGAATGACATATTTTTGTGTTTTTTTTTAAACTTATGTGCTGCCTGTTATTGTATGGAAATAGAAATTGATCTATGGAGAAAAAAAGAAAGTGAAAGACAGAATGTTTTCTGGAAAGTTGTCCCTGCGAAAAACATCGGCCTTGCATCGGCTTTTAGATGTTTTTTAGGCCGATGGGCCGATGTTTTTCTAAAGTTAACATCTGCCGCCGATGCCGATGGCCGATGGCAACCTTGTTGAACAATCGGGCTCAACAAGGGGACTACTAAGGCTCGACTTACTTACTACTTAAGACTTACTAAGGCTCGACCGATGCATCGGTCGAGCCTTAGTAAGAAGAATATAAAAATGGGTCGTAAATGTGAGGCATTAAAGCAAACTTCCCGCTGCATTACTAATTTAATTTTTAAACGTACCCAATTTGAAAAAAAAAAAATGTTTTTTCAAAAAAAGAAGAAAGAAAAGAAAAGAAAAAGGTTTTGCCTGGTTAGGAGGCAGTCTGACTCTATGCTGGGAGGCAGAAAAAAATCTTTGAAAGCATATAAATAAGGGTTAACGCACGAAGGCGATGTCTATTATTATGAGCTTAATTTCGAAAACAAATTTTTCTGCACACCCTAAAGTGTGTATTTATGTATAGAAACTTTAAATAAAATTAATAAATGTCATTACTTCTGATTTAGTACCTTTCTTACAAACATTGCTATTAAAACAAAAGAAATCAAGTCACGTTGCATGAAATTTGAAAGCGCAGCGTAATAGTAGTTTAACACTGAAAATATTCAGGAAGCAAAATCTTTGAAGTTTACATAAACGACGATCAAGTTTTTGCAACATTGTGCTATACGAAAAGGACTTATGACTTTGCAAGGGATTCAAAGTAATTCATAAAGTATTAGGTCCGTAATATAGGATATAACAGTTATTTAGCGGAGGAAAACGTTTTAAAATACTGGGCTTCAAAACGATCAAGTAGAGATAAAAAATGTCTACGTGTTTGCTTCCTTGTTTTTACTTCGTAGAAGGTTTACTTAAAGCCACGGAAGACTTACATTTAAATATCATTCTTTGTAGTGTTGCGAAAATGCAGCTTTTTCGTTAAACGTGGTATACTTCTTAAAATTTAGGAGGAATAAATTTATGCCTATACAAAATGTAAATCGCAATCAGTATGAAACTCTTACCCTAAGATTATAACAATCCAAAACTTTACTTAACCTCAGATACATATCATTAGAAATTAAAATATGATTTAAAATTGTGGTTAAATTTTTTTTAAAGCATCTTCTGAGAAAGTAGACGGTTTTGAGTTGTGGCTTTCTTGCAATGGAGGTGGCGATGCAATATTTTTATTTTCTCGATATAAGTTTCCGATTGTAATCTTGAAGTTGAAAAAAAAAAGTTTTTTATTTAAAATATATTAATTTAACAGAAAGTATGATCAGTATATTTAATTGTTGTGTTGCTCATTAACTTTCTTAAATCTGCATACCACTGAGAGCCAAATCATTTTTCTTTGGCAGGATTCGTTCTGTGACTTTGGATCTTCCTCCAAGAGAAAAAATTTCTTTCTTCTCCGGAGGCTCATCCCCCGAACTTTCCATGAAAGAAACCGGGGACATTGGCGAACCGACTCAAACTACCAGCATGCAAACAACAAGTCTTCGATCTTCCCTCCATTTGCCAGGCAAGTCAAGCAACAGATGCAGAGTGCAGTTTGCGGGAACGGAAGCTGCCAAGCAAATGGACGCTTCCCAGTGCATGAAGGTGGATGTGGTTCTTCAAACGATCGCTGCTGCAGCAGCAGCATCAGTGGTAGGAGCAGATATCACCCCTCCAACTTGGATAGAAGACGGAATCAAGGCAGATTCTTCACCAGATAGCGACTCACCTACGTAACAAAGATGAAGAGTTAGGAAAATTAGATTTTAATCGCATTTCTGAAGAACTTACAAAGTACCAAGTCCGTTTTTGAAACAAACAAAATAAATCTGATTTTCAATTATTTTTTGGAAAAGCTCTTTGAAAAACATTTAGAAAACTGATAAATCAGCACAGCTAATATTTTGCATAAAACGAAAAATGTGTTTTCTTTTTTTAAATTTAAATCCTCTTAATTATCAGTAGCATAAACTTCAAGTGAACTTATCCAAGTTTTATTCTGAGATAGGAGCTTGTAGACATTCAGCTTTATTTTATAAGAGGGCATAGCATTAATTCATTGCTAATCTCATGAGCCTAAAGTAAGGAAATACACTTGACTTCTATGAAGTTGATGATGAAATAGAAATGCGGTAAAGCCACCTGTTCTGCGTCCGCAAAGAATGGTACACGTTACATTTCTAGCACTAAAGCTTTTCATTTGAATTTTAAAGCTGTTCTAAGTAGTGGAGCTTGCGTTAAGAATAAATTGATCTTCAAATAACTTTTTTACCCTCTTCTGTTAAAGGAAAAAAAGGCATTAGATATATTAAGTGCAGTACTGATTTTTAACTTTTTTTTTTCAGAGTTTGAAAAGAAAAACTAAACCTTCTTCCTTCCCCGTTAATTTGAATTTTATCTCTTTTATGCCTAAATTGTTGATGGGATTTCCAATTAATTCCGTTTTTCTAATTCTTGAAGTATGCAATGAGGGTAAGATGGATAAATACGTTAAACGACTTCTTGTACGTAGCAGAATACAAGAGACATTCGAATTCATAAATTGTCGTCACTGATATCATGTCTAGCCCGTATTCGTGAAGAATAAATAATATGAACCTTAACGACTACCTATTTTCAAGCAAAAAAGAAGCTGGAGTTTTGAAGCTAAGAAGGAGAAAAATACTGTAAACGTTTCGCAAGCAACTAAACAATGAATAACTGACTAACTTTATTGTTATGACTAAATCTCTAACATTTTGAATAAGAGTCGGATCATAATGGATATGGCGCATAAAGGCTTTAAAAACTGAAAGCAAACCCAACGTTTCGCTTGGTAGGGTTTTTATTGAACTTATGTTCTCGACAGACTGTTGAATTTTGCATCAGTTTTAGATGAGTGTACAATGCAAGGAAATATGACTGACATTTTCAATAATCGCCACTTTTTTGAGATACTGAAAATAATTATTATTGATGTGTGATGTCATAGAAGCAGAGTGGCACCATGATTGCTGTTTACAACTTTTTTTCTTCTGACTTGGAGATATGCATGAAAAGCACGACAAATATCCTCAAACTTTTAACTGTAAAGCAACAACGAGACGCAATGATAAAGTTTGTTTGAACTTCTAAAATTCAGGCTTGGAGGTATCAAACTAATCTTTTTTTTTTTCCTGCTGTGATCAAAATTTCGCATATAGCAATGCAAAACTGTAGAGTGTTTTCATTGATGGTCCATATTGTATTAGAGCTGTTACTTCAATAACCTCGTGAGAGGAAAATGAAGTACAGTAGAGCCTCAATTATTTGAGGTAATGTGAACCGAGGGTTCTTCGGATAATCGAAGACTTGAATAACACGGATTCTGTTCGAATCGAGAGGGAAACGTGGGTAAACTGGTGAAATGAAAGAAAATGTCGTCAAAGATGTGAAAAAAAAAAAGGCATTTACTGTAAGTATTAGAAAATGAAAAAATGACATTACATGCATACAAATATGTGATTTTACATACAAAAATAAATGGAGTACATGTTAAAGTTAAAAATCTATCTTTTGGAGAGGTCCATAAGTGTTTTCTGTTTAACGGAACTCGTTCGTTTCTTTGCCTCCGTTGATGCAACCATTGTAGCAGTAAAAGGTCTGTTGAAGTTGTCTCTGACTTTTATTCTAGGTACTCGATGGCCTTTTCTATCGCTTTCTTCCTTCACTGGGCTGATTTTCTCATTGCCGTCACTTTCCTTTCATTTTCTTCCGCCTCTACATTCACTGCCTCTACTATCATCTCATCAGTCACTTCCATTTGTTCGTCTGCGTTCATTCACTCGGCTACATCGTTTACCACGATTGTTTCATCTGCCAGTCTTTGAGCCAGCTGTACAAGGCTGAGGTCGTCTTCATCGTCGTTCTCTACGGGCAAAGTTTATTGAATTTTCATGACGGTTAATAACTTCTTCCACGACTTCTGAAGAGTGTAACTTTTCACCTCGGTCCAGGCTTCAGCTAACATGTAGCTAGCATCTTTCAAAGTGATTTTCTTAAGAGTCTGTACGACGTCGTTTCTTTCATCAATTGCGCTTGTGAGGAGTTTCAAAAGTTGGCGTTTATAGTTATACTTCAGGTTTTCTAACACACCTTGGTCCATGGACTGGAGAAGAAGCGTGACGTTGGGGAGTAAAAACACGGTTTTATATCCCCAGAAACCAAAATGAAAAAGCAACTGACATCAATCAGCGGCGCCGTTAGCTGACTGACGTCATTGAGTGAGGGTGTCATCGTCTCCCCCCCAAAGAAATTGGCCCTTTTTTTTCAAGAACTAATATACCTCGATTAACCCGGAATTCGGTTAATCGGGGCTCAGATAATCGAGGCTCTACTGTACAAACGAATTGTTTTATTTCAAAATGCGCACTTTCTCAAAATATTGAACTGAATTTGTTTTTGAAAAATTTTATTAATTTGTGTAATTAAGTTAATTTGCATAAATAGGTTGTTTGATATCTAGTTTTATAAATATTCTTTGAGTGAGGCTTTCTACTATTTAAAGTTTAAGGCAATAAAATTTTTGTAGTGAATATATGTTAAAGCATAATATCAAAAAATATTTAAATATTTGGTTTTATTAATATTTTACCCTAATACTCTTACATAAAGATAATAAATAATAGCAATTCGAAATTCTTATTAACTAGCGTTAAGTATTCGAAGTTTTTTTTTTTTTTTTTTTTTTTTTTTTTTTTTTTTTTTTTTTTTTTTTTTTTTTTTTTTTTTTTTTTTTTTTTTTTTTTTTTTTTTTTTTTTTTTTTTTTTTTTTTTTTTTTTTTTTTTTTTTTTTTTTTTTTTTTTTTTTTTTTTTTTTTTTTTTTTTTTTTTTTTTTTTTTTTTTTTTTTTTTTTTTTTTTTTTTTTTTTTTTTTTTTTTTTTTTTTTTTTTTTTTTTTTTTTTTTTTTTTTTTTTTTTTTTTTTTTTTTTTTTTTTTTTTTTTTTTTTTTTTTTTTTTTTTTTTTTTTTTTTTTTTTTTTTTTTTTTTTTTTTTTTTTTTTTTTTTTTTTTTTTTTTTTTTTTTTTTTTTTTTTTTTTTTTTTTTTTTTTTTTTTTTTTTTTTTTTTTTTTTTTTTTTTTTTTTTTTTTTTTTTTTTTTTTTTTTTTTTTTTTTTTTTTCATTACATTTTATTTTCCTTCCTGTCTAAAATGCCTATTTTCAAAAAACGATGCGAAATCTTTCCTGTATTTTCTTCAAAAAACAAAAGCTGCTTTTTTTAAAGCTGCCGATTTTTTTGAAAAAGTTCCGAATTTCGGGATTCCGAATTTGGGGCCCCATACTGTACATGTATCATTGTTATGTACTAAAAATACAATTATTATAATTAATAAATGAACACATGAATCTGAATCAATCAAGAGAATGTAAAAAAAATAATAATAATGAAAGGTACTTTTTAAACTAAAGTAAAGGAAAAACTGAGTTTTGATTATAAAAAAGGACTTTATATTTAACAAATAAAAGGCTGTGAGGGGAAAAGATCAGTTGTGATCAGCTTATTATGGTTGATTAAGAAATTAAATGAAATGTCTTTGACTGATGCGTATTTTCCCACCAAAATTGAATGGCCGATCGAGAAAAAAGGAAAATTTTCGTTCGCCTATTTTCCCGCCTTTTTACGATGTTATTAAGCTTCCTTCATTAAAACACAAAAGGGTATTTGTCCGAAATATCTACTGCAAAAAAAGCATTTTTCCGTTGTAAGTAGCGAAGAATATCTGAAAAATACCGATAAACCCCCTTAATTCTTGCAGAAATCGGAAAATTTTGGAAGGCTTAAAAAGTATAAGTGAGAAAAGTACAAGTTAAATGTCCTCTTTATGACTAGTTGAATGCTTTAATGCGTTAAAAAGTTATTTATTTTTCCAAGCTTTTTTATCCAGCTAAATACAGTTCTGATTTTTTGTTTCAATCGCTTTTCTCTTCAAAATGAAATAAAAATAATAAATGCAAATTAAAACAAAAATAACATCAACAACCACGAAGAAACTTCCGTTACGTGATCTAAATGCATTCTAATGATTCATCACACAATTGGTCTTTAACCTTCTAGTTATACTTACCAAGACGTCTCTAATTTGTTGGAAGAAACTTTTAGTAAGATACATCTTATTCATCTTAACAAGGATATTTTCCATTTTAGCTAGTCAGATGGCGATAAAAAGGACGATTCGTTTTTGCCTTTGAGACCTTTAATTGATGCCCAAAACCAAAAATGGCGATCGTTCTCCCGAAACCGCGAACGGACTAGAGCACAAATGTGCGAATGAGCATTCTCGGCGAATGAGCATTCATTACCGACTAGTGTGGACCGGCGTCCGAACGGGAACCCCCCATTGTGCTGTTCCCCATCATCGGTCTTTGGACGAACAATTTGTGCTAGTTTGGACGGTTTTGAACGCATTCCGGCGAACAGTGCAGAGAACTGGAAAGACTGGAGAAGGACTGGAAGTGGAAGACAGGAATAAAGTCCACATTTTTGGCCTCATTGAGGAATACAGAGAGTTCAAAATAATTTGGAACCCTTAAGAGCCTAATTACTTCCATCGATACAAACAAGAGGATGCATGGAATGAAATATCTAAGCAATTTAATAGTGGCAAAGAAAATTGTGAAAAAAAAAGTAGGAAAGTCATTTCAATTTTAAAATTAAAGTCTTGCCCCAAGTTTATACCCCAAAGTGAAAAGATATTAGTTGATTAAATTCAAATTTGGTTTTCATATTTATCACACTTTCTCCCATAAATATAAGCATTATATACATGCAGAGTAACTGTTCCTTTGTACTTTGAAGTAGAAGAGGAAAGTAATAACAAACCATTAAATACAGTTGTATTAAAGCATTGGTAGTAAAAATAATTAAACAACGTACGTTTTAAATGTTAACGAAATGCAGACGATAATTAATAAATAGAAAATATTAGGTAAATATAAAACGAAATATACCACAATTTAAACTGAAGCTTTTGGTTTAAAAGCATATTTTGAGCTTAAAATATTTGTGATACGTTTGTATCTTCAAAAACCTTAATTTTTATTTGTTATTCATAAGTAATGGAATGACACGAATGGATGTCATTTTGTTACTATGCAATTTCAATAACTTTAATTCCATAATCGAAAATTTATTTTTATGTTGAAAATAACTAGAAAAATGTTTTGTAATGTGAAAAAATGTCCTAGCTCTTGAATAAGTTCGAAGAACTTTTTATCCTCCCAGCACAGTTTGAAGTTTAAAAATTATGTTACCAGATTTGGGAATGTTCTCTTTTCCATGAATGTTAATTAAATAACTTTAAAACTTTGTAATCTTTTCTTTGATAAACTACTTTCATGCTGTGAAATGATACAATGTATCCCTTTCGTAATGGAAGAAAGGTTTTTTTGTTTTGAATTTAAACTTAGAAATAAGGTTTTCCATTTTGTTTAATACATTTGTTTGCTCTCCGCCTCTGAAAGCAGATCGGTATTTCACTTTGCTTATGCTCGCTCTCGAATTAAAAACATCACATGCATCCATTCACTGTTTCAAAGAAATCTGCTGCTACTTTTTTTATTCGAACATAGTCTTAATTGCACAGGCAATATGGTGTGAAAATAACTGAATGGCGTAGCACACGCTTTTGTGTAGTTATGTACTTTTAACGTAGTACATCCGAGCGCTATAGCTGGTGTAAAATATATACTTAAAGAAGCACAAATGGTTCTTAAGTAGAAAGACATTTAATAGCAACCAAAACGATACTAAAACTACAGCTACTGAATATAAACAATATCCAGTCTTCTGTAATAAAGTTACAGTTAATCTTGAAACAACCACAACTCAGCATCATACCATGGAGTATAGCATTATGACTAATGCCACAGCTTTGTCGCTCACATCCCTTAACTTCTAAATGTTTTGCGCTAAATTTGGGGCAAAGACGAAATTCATTAACAGGTGGGCTGAAAAGTTCGTAGGCTGACACATAAATGGTTCTACTAGTATTAAATCCATATGATTTTTAGTTTGCGCTAACCTGCGAAAGACACGTGTATAAATTTGACAGCTGTCGGACTATTAGTTTGTGAGATATCGAATTTCGAGTGAAACAACTTTTGTTAGTTTGAAAACAATGGATAAAAAGGAATTTCGTGTGGTAATAAAGCATTGCTTTTTAGCAAACAAAAATACTGTTGAAACCATGCATTTGGCTTGATAAACATTATTCGGACTCTGCACCAGGAAAATCAACCGTTGAGAAGTGGTTTGCTAAGTTTAAACGAGGCGAAATGAGCACGGAGGACGATGCACGCAGTGGACACCCCAAAGAGGCTGTTACCGACGAAAACATCAAAAAAAGGCCACACAATTATTTTAGATGACCATAAAGTGAAGTATATCGAGATATTTGAGACTCTAAAGATATCAAAGGAACGTTTTGGACATATCGTGAACGAATATTTGGGTATGACAAAGCTCTGTGCAAAGTGGGTGCCGCGCAAGCTCACAATCGAATAAAAACAACAGCGAATTGATGATTCTGAGGCGCGATTGAACCTGTTTAATCGTAATAATCCCGATTTTATGTGTCGATATGTTACAATGGACGTAACATGGCTCCATCATTTCACACCAGAGTCCAATCGACAGTCAGCCGATTGAACTGAACGTGATGAACCAACTCCAAAGTGTGGAAAGACGCAACAGTCAGCTGGCAAGGTTATGGCATCAGTATTTTGGGATGCGCATGGAGTAATATTCATCGACTACTTTGGAAAGGAAAAACCATCAACAGCGACTATTACATAGCGTTATTGGAGCGTTTGAAGGACGAAATCACAAAAAAACTGCCCCATTTGAAGAAGAAGAAAGTCCTTTTTCCTCAGGACATTGCACCATGTCACAAGTCAATCAAAACGGTGGCAAAATTATATAAATTGATCTCCAAATTGCTTCCGCATCCCCCGTATTGTCCAGATCTGTCCTCCAGCGACCTTTTCCTGTTCTCAGACCTCAAGAGAATGCTCGCTGGAAAGAAATTTAGCGCCGGTGAAGAAGTAATTGTCGAAACTGAGGCCTATTTTGAGGCTAGACAAATTGTACCATAAAAGTGGTATCGAAAAATTGTATGACCGCTATAATCGTTGCATCGCCCTTGAAGGTAATATTGAAATATTGAATAATCAAATCAATTTGTATCAAAAAAAATTTTTTTTTTCTATGTTAGCCTACAAACTTTTCAGCCCAACTGTTACTATCTTTTCTCAAAATAATTTCAATAATTTCTTTGCTGATAAAATTATCAACAATATTAAATCCTTGATCAATAAAAAGATTACGCAACAATTTTATCAAATGCGGTATATAAGCAAATATCCTAACAAACATTTCTTTTGTTTGCTGCAGGATTTTCAAACTATGTCTTATCTATGGAAACAACTGGGCATTAGTATATTAACGCCCAATTGTTTCCATAAGGTTTGATTTCCGACCCCCATATCTGATACGATTGCAACGACTGTACTCGATTTCATGTTACATACGTATTATATTATTCAAACAATCCAAATTAATATTTTGATTGTATTCATAATAAATACGTTGCTTCCAATTGTGTGTTAGTCCTTGAGCAAGAACAACCTGGCTAGTTTTATGAGGGTTGTCTCAAAACTTCATCAGCTGCATGATCGTATCAGATATCATTCATTCGACTCATCAAACGAAAGAACTGTTAATTCCTGCAGTTCTGAAAGATTCTTAGCTTGTTCTTTCGTCATGGCAATGAAATAAGAAGACCAAGGCATTTTTAATAGCCACTTTTCAGACGTTGCAATTGCCCTGGCGTTAAAATGACTGATCATAATGAATTAATGGAATCATTAATTTTTTAGTCCATATTTAATTTCAATTCTTCTTCCCTTTTTGAAGCATCTTGTAACAATTCTTTTAATTTTGTATCTTCTTGTACTAATTGCTTCTTTTCCTCTTCAATTGTTAAAAAACAGGCATCTTTTTCTTCCAGTTGGTTTTCAAGTTATAAAATTTTATTGCACAAATTTTGATTTTCAACAAATTCTGGCGTTTTCTAGTAAAAATGGATCCTGATGGTGGCAAATAATTGTCCAGTTTCCGAATCTCGTTGTTTTTTTTTTTGAAAACGATGAAAGAAACATCCCATTTTTGCTCTTGCTTCCATTTTGCAGTCAGCTACAGCACAAAATACTATTTTTTAATAGTTTTAAAAATTTTAAAGTGTATGATGGACTGAGCAATACAGCTTTTCATTACAAGGGAAAAAACTGAAATGCATGAATTTTTAACTTTATGCAACGAAAAAAGGGTGCAAACTAATTTAAAACACTCATCTCCGGTCCCAAGCAACCAGCAGAAGGGGATCAGACTATGTCACAGTTCCGAGAACTCGTCAAGGGGCAGGGTTGCCGGGAATTTGTGACCTACCCCCATCCACTCTTTGTCCTCGGACAGTGCATGGAAAATTCGTTTGCAGATGAAAAAAAAATCCCTTCCTTCCTCGCGAACTTTTCCTATTTTTTTCCGTCCTCGAGTATTTTCAAAAGACGGAAATCCGTCCCTCCCGTGGACGGAAATCCGTCCCGTGGACGGAAGTCTTGCAGCCATGCAAGTTATGTTGGTCAAAATAAAGAATCTGTCAAACAGAACTAAAATTAACTACAGACAAATGTAACATAGCATTAAAAAAATCTGTTTAAGAAGAATATACATTGCATTATCAGAATTTTTGGATGCAATACATGTAAAATCTGTTACATTACATTTGAAAATTTCCTGCATCAAAGCATTATTACCTAAAAGACACTATAAAATTGAGGAAGTTTTAATGCTTTTTTCATTAATTAATTTTATGTATTCTTTTAACTAAGAATTTTACTATGGAAAAAAATATTTTCTATTATTTACTTCAAGTTGAAATAATAAAGAATTGGTAACCAGTGGGGCAAATCCAAGGCATCATTTTAGTTTTCTTTCTCAATAGGACTAGTGAATCATACAGCTGTATTTCATAAGAAGACTAACTGCACAAACACTCACACACACAAGTGAGCTACGATGTGCTTAAAGATAACCAGCTCGCCGTGCTGCTTTTTTTCGTTCGGTAAAGTACTTTAATTATAAATAACCTAGATATCAAAATCCAATATTACTATATAATAACAATATTTTTAAAATAAACTAATAATTGGTTGTTTGAAATAATTAATCACTAATTACTAATGCAACGTTTTACTTTATTTTCCCTCTACAACTTTTCCTATATGAGGAAGGGATGAAAGATTGAAAAAAAAAGTTAAGAAAATTGCTTTAGAGCATATAGAAGTAAGGTAAAAGGAAGCCACATTAAAATATCAGTGGAACTTCAAATTGTCCCAAACTATGAGTTACAAAGTTCAATTTCTTGAGCTTCGTTTCGAGTCTACTGCGAAAAATGGTTATTTTGTCAACAACAACTTCAACTAATATTATGTAAGCGTATTTGAAAAATTAGAACAATTTATCAATCAAGTAGTATGAAAAAAGAAAATTGCGCAAACATTACTATTTTTATGAAATACATACACAAGCTACATCATAAAGTTTCAGAAACTCTACCAGTTAACAAAAATTTTGAAATTTTCATACTGCTTTGCTGAATTTGTAGTTTTTAACAAAAATATTCTAGAATGTTCAGTGAACAAAAAGTAGCCTCACTCATGCTTGGTTGTCTGTCTTTCGTTCCAGAGGCGTAGCTAGAGTTTGCAGCGCCCTGGGACAACTGAAGATTTTGCGCCACCCCCCCCCCCCCACTCCGCACCCCTGGGGTCTATGGGAGCCCATGGAAGGGAATTTAAAAACTTTTATGCTTCCTAAATGGTAAATAGCTCTAAAAAGCAGCACTCGTAGCTTGCATTTTCATTAGCGACCATACACTTTGAAGGGCAAATGGGACACTTTGGGTTTGCAAAATTATTTGTTTTTCTCCCTTCTCAAGTGACCTTTGGGTTCTTTGGGTGTTCGATTATTTTATCTCTGATGGGCCATTATCCCTTCAAAAGGACCCATTATTTGCTAAGAAAATAATTCAAAGCTGATACAATTTTAAAAGTTATAGCAGAGATTTATTTAAATAAACAACACAATAACTTTTAAAATTTGTATTAGCTTTGAATTACTTTCTTAGCAAATAATGGGTCCTTTTGAAGGGATAATGGCCCATCAAGGGTTATGGGCCCAGATGCCCTTCCCTGTGCAATGTTGGCTAGTGCATGTATGAAAGTAAAAACCAGTGCTTTGAGTCGGGGAGGCCAGCAAAGAATATTTTTTTTTTTTGAATAAGTAAGAGGAAGATCTGTTTTTGGGGAAAGAGTCGATACGTTGTGTGTAATTGTGTATTTTATGTCAAATTTTTAAAAATTCTTCTCGAGCATGGCAAGTCCGTCGTTCCCTATCGAAAAGTTGAACAGCGCCAATTACGTAGAATGGAGTACAAATATGAAATTTCTTCTAATGGAGAAGAACTGCTGGGAAATCGTTGAAGGCAAGGAAGAACTTCCGTTGGTGAACAAAGAAGCCGAAATTACCAAAAAGGACGTTAAAGAATTTATTTCCAGAAAGCGAATGGCGTTATTTTTAATTTTTCTAAATATCGAGCAGGACTTAAGGAAAATAGTTGAAAATGTAGACGACCCTTCAGAATCCTGGAAAAGGTTAAAAGAGCATTTTTTTCCCCCGACAATCGGTGCATCCGTATGCAACTTTACGCAGAGTTGAACAATTGCAAAATGGAATCGGGTGAAAAATTGAATCTACATGCAGCCCATTTAAGGCGTATTTTCAAAAAAATAAAAGTCTTTCATAAAGATTTTATCATATATCAGCTTTTGCGTAGTCTTCCAGAAGAATATGACCGTATTATTTAGGGAATATTACTGCAACCAGACAAAACTTTTAGGTTCGATAAGATAGTTGTTGATTTAATCGTCAAAGAGGGTCGCCTAGCCTTTCGCGATAGTAATCCGTGTAAAATCGAAGTCTCGCATGCTGGAAGGAAGTGAAGTATCAAGTGCTATAAATGATATAAAAATGGCCACATCAAGAGGAACTGTCCACTCTGGAATGGTGCTTCCCATCAACGGACAACGAGGAGCCCGGAGATTACTGACGATAGACCCAGAGGAAGACGTGCAAGTCCACAGCGGAAAGTTTCTCCAAGGAGCGAGCCTGTTCCCCATCTAATACACAATGTGAGTACCATGACTTTTTTATTTCAGAATCCAACATTAGTGAGGTAAATGAAAAACCCTCAAAATGGATTTTTGATACGGCAGCTTCACACCATTTTTGTGCTAATAGAGATTGGTTTCAAGCTTTTACCCCGGGCTAAAATGTTAAAATTGCGGTCGCAATTAAAGACCAATGTTTTCCAATTGAGGGAAAAGGGGCAATAAAAGTAAGATTTGGTAATCGATCAGTTGTTTTACAGGATGTCTTGTACTCTCCCACGCTTGAGAAGAAATATTTTATAAGGTGCAAAATTTGACCAGGGTGGTGCAAAATTTTGGGGTGAAGGAGGTTTCGTGAGAGTTTCCAACAAAAATGATGAGTTCATTTTAAAAGCTGTTTTAAAAAACGGTGTTTATATTACGGATTCTACTAAGTCTAGTCAACTCCCTTTAAATTGTAATCAAGTTGTTATAAATTCTAGTCATATAAATAATGAAACTCAGTGAAAAATAGTCATACGGATGATTTAAAACTTTGGCACAAACGCCTGGCTCATGTTAAGATTAAAAGTATTAAGAAAACTAGTGATCTAGAAAGCGTTAACGGCTTGCCTAAATTCTAAAATTCAAATATATTTTGTGATGATTGTAAAATATCAAAATTTAAACGAGTCAGTTTCAAATCATTACATGGTATAAGATCAAAGTACCCACTCCAACTTCTTCATGCAGACGTATGGGGTCCTTGCAACGTTGAAGGAAGGAACGGGGGGAAAATATTATTTATCCATAATAGAGGATTTTTCACAGATATGTTCATCGTACCCGTTCAAAAATAAAAGCCAAGTCTCTGAGATCTTTAAACAACATATTTTACGATCGGAGAGGTTTCTTGGCAGAAAAGTAAAATGTATCAGAACAGACAACAGGACAGAATTTGTAAATAGAGATTTTGATAATTTTTGCAATAATCATGGGATAAAGCATGAATTAACGAATGTATATTCACCCGAAATGAACGGAATTGCCGAAACTCTTAATCGCACTGTTGCTGATTGTATCAGAGTTCTAATAGAAGAAAGCGGTTTACCAAAGAAATTTTGGCCAGACGCCATATTATATTTTGCCTATATATGGAATCGGGTCTGCCATAGTAATCTGGATAAAACCCCATTTGAATTATATGGCGGCTATAAACCGTCAGTAAATCATCTTAGACCTTTTGGTACTATAGTTTTTGCAGGAATCCCCCGTCAACGTAGACATAAATTAGATGCTAAAGCACAGAAAGGCGTTTTAATGGGATACACATTTAAAACCAAAGGCTATCGTATATGGATACCAGAAACGGGTAAAATTTTGGAAACCATCAATGTTTCATTTAAAGAAAATTATTTTTATAAGGACGATTTCAATAGTAAACCTGATAGCAATGTTATAAATTGGTCTCTATCAACCCCTAATAATTCTGATGAAAGTGATTCAGATTACGAAGAAGCGAGGGAAAATCAGAAACCTGATACTTTGGACAATTCTTGTAAAGAATCTACTTCTGAGGTAGAATCAAATTCAGAGGGGGAATCTTCTGATGAAGATAATAGTGTTAAGACTGAAAGGGATACTATATGGTTTAGAAAGGTGGTTCCAAGACTGGATGGTTTGCGAAACGATATCTATTATTTTGAAAATGGTCACACCATCCGTTTAAGAAGTCTAAATGATGTTGAACGATACTGTAAAAATAAGAACATATATTACGATCTTCACACTTTTTCTTTTAGTGGACGGGATACTTTTCAAGGGGAAATTCCAAGTAATTCTGTTAGTTCAAGTGTTAGCAAGTCCTGAGTAGACCGCAAAATTAAAGTGCCTAATTCTTATAAACAATCTTTAAAATCTGCAGAATGGGAGGAATGGCATAAAGCGATGGAATTGAAGATTTCAATTATGCAGGAAAGGAATGTTTGAACTTTAGCCGAATTACCGACAAATGCTAATCCAGAAGGAAGTCGGTGGGTTTATACCTTAAAAAAAAACGAAAAAGGGGAAGTTGTCAGATTTAAAGCTAGACTTTGTGCTCAAGGGTTCTCCCAAATAAAGGGATTGAATTTTGAGGAAACCTTCAGCCCTGTTTTCGATTTCAGTGTTATTCATTTTTTCTTTTCACTATTTGTTGTGTGTCAAAAATGGTTAAATGTTCAATGTGATGTTAAAAATGCTTACCTGTATGCTCCTATAGATGATCAAATTTTTATGTGTCAACCCCCAGGTTTTGTAGAAAAAGGAAAGGAGAAATTATATTGTAAATTAAATAAGGCAATTTATGGCTTACATCAAAGTGGCCACTTGTGGTTTTATGAAATTAACAATGTATTAATAAAGTTAGGTTTTAAAAAGTTATCAAGTTGCGATTGTGTTTATTTTAATTCTAACGTAATTTTATTGTTATATGTTGATGACATTGTAATTTTTGGAAGAAAGGATTCGGATATTAATAATGCTTTAAAATTATTGAATGAACAATTTGATTTAAAAGTATTAGGAAAAATGCAAAAATTACTTGGGGTAGAATTCGGAGAGGACGAAAAGGGCCTACACTTACATCAGACTTCTTACATAGAAGAAATATGCGAGAGGTATAAAAATTCTCGTATTCCCATGGTGTCTTTACCCATTAGTAAGGGAACTGTTTATTCTAAATTAAATTGTCCGAAAACCGATTAAGAAATGAAAGAAATGCCAAACATACCGTATAGAAATTTGTTAGGATGCTTAACTTTTGTTGCAAATCGAACCAGACCTGACAGATCATATGCAGTAAACATTTTTAGTCAATTACAGAGTAATCCAGGACTTGTTCATTGGAATGGCTTGTTAAAATTATTAGGCTATGTTTATCAAAGTAAAGATTTAAAACTTTTTCTAAATTGCAATAAAGTCCAAATTATCACGTTCACTGATTCAGATTACGCAGCAAACCGTGATGACCGAACTTCAATCGGAGGTCAGTTAATTTTGCTTGATAATTCACCCATTGAGTGGCGAACTTTTAAAGATAAGAGTGTAAGTTTGTCCACCATGGAAGCCGAATTTATCGCAATGACCGAAGCCGTGAAGGAATTAATATGGTTTGACAGAATTTTGGACGAATGTTTTGAAAATAAAATGATAAATAGATCTAAAGCTAAATCTTTACTTTTTGCTGATGATCAAGCTTCAATTGAATTTATAAAATCACCATTAGAAAACCACTGAAGCAAGCACATTGATGTTAAACTGTTTTTCATTAGAGATCTGGTGTATAAAAATATTTTTAATATTAGACATGTTTCTAGTAAAGATAATTTGTCGGATATTTTCACGAAACTGCCGACCCAAGTCGAATTACAGAAATTTGTTGAAAATGTTTTCAAATAAGTGCAATATAGTATAAATTTTTTGTATGAATGTTCTTACTTGTTTTTACACCAGTCAGTTTATTTTACTTTTATACAAGGTTTAATATAAATTGTTATTAGAAAATTTTTATGTTTAAATTTAAAAGTAAAATTCATTATAAACGTAAAAGTATATTAAGTGTAAATAATTGATGTATAAGTTTTTTTTAAATAGAATTGTGTATATAATATGCTGATTCGAACTGTTACTTGTAGTATTTCATATTGTATTGCAGATTAAGTGTGATTATCTACATTCATACCCTGGAACTTTGAGAACTTGAAATTAGTGACTCTAATTCGATTATTTGGACTTGGAAGTGCTGCTGATGTGATCTTGTTGCTATTATGATCATGTTGCTGCTGTGATCTTCAGATGCTCGTGTTTTTCAATACACAGTCCAACCTCGTTTTCATGATACCCGGATGACACGTCACTCCGGATGTCACGTCACTTTTTCAAAGTCCCGATCTTGCAACCTATAATTTTAATGTTAAATAACTCCGCAATTCACGACACTACTTTATTGTGCCGCTCCGTTTATGCCGACACTTCAAATTGTTACAACGGGCTCGATTTTATTTTTTTAACTGAAACCTTTCAGTAAAATAATGAAGATTTCACGAAAAGTTTTTCCTAAAATTCCTGAAAATGGATTAGTGACAAGTGCTATCAACCTATAGTGGAGAAAATCCCCAGCCCACTCGAACCTAACAATCTCGAGCCAGCAAGGCGTGCACAGAAGCTTTGAAAGCGACAGGTGGAAAGATAAAGTTGAGCTGATGTTTACTTGAACTTCTTCGAATTAAGGAATTTGAAGTACAGAAAGATTGTTACAGTTGTCAACATTCACAGTCACAAGAAAAGAGTGACAAGTTTCATTTGCATTGCTCGTAGGATTAAGTCTCCACTCAGCAGTACTTCAGAAAAGGATAAAGGGACAAGGAGAAAGAAAGCACCCATTTTGAAACTAGACTTTTGTTTCTGAAATCCCAGGGACGTACACAGATTTTTATTAATTTCCAGTCACAAAGAGTTTAGGAAGGTAGGGCAGGGGAGAACCACTATGGCTATTCAACTGCTGTTGAAGTTGAATGGTCATTATAAATGAGCTTTTAAAAATGCGTGCAATAATCCCTCTTTTAGACTGGCAATTTGATAGAAAGCATCTTTCTTTGTTCAAAAACTTCCAAATAAAACAGAGACTTTGCATTGCATTGATGTCGTAGAAAAATACCTTTCTTTCATGGAAGAAGTACTTTTTGTACAAACTGCACAGAAAAGTTTTAAATTGTAAATCAAAAAGTGAGCAAACCCTTATTGGAGAATATTTTAAAGCGAAATAAAAATCAAGTTATCTTTTCTTAATGTTTTTGCATTGATTTATGAAATGATACAAAATGACGGAAATTGAATCTAATTTTAAATGTAAAATAATTATATAAACACTTGAATGCATTATTACATTATATGTTCTTTAAATTGTGATTTGAAGTAATTCCGGTTAAGACTTCGCTCCGCTTATGACGACACTTTGAGAAAGTCCGCAGGGTGTCGTGGTAACGAGGTTCGACTGCATTATAAATGTTAATGGGTGTTTCTGTATTTTACCCATGAAAGAAAAATACTGTTGTTAATATTAACATGTTTCTCTTTTTGTAAAAGGAATTTAACATATATGTTAAAGCCTAAAGCCATTGATACTTTTTTTTATAATAATAGTGTTTTACTTTTCATTAAGATGATGAGAAGGGGAGGCATTAATAGGAAATGTTATTTTTAAATATTTATATTCTCATCACTTAATTTAAAAGTAAAGTATATTTTATTAACTTACTTCTTTATTTAGGTTTAAGCTTTTTAATCTTGTAAACAGTAAACGTTAGCTTACTTACGACGTACCTAACGACACTCAACATGTTGCCAAAATGATTAGCTAGCTGAATCCGCCACTTGGGGGCGTTACCTTTTTCCCGATCGAGAAGTTTCTCGAATGACCTCCACTCATGCGTCATCAACGCATGTGCGTACACGTGCTCCGCGGCGAATCGCTATACGCAAATCACCTTTGGGTATTTAAGCGTAGTGCTCTCTCATCTCAGTCTCTCAATATTTTAGTACTTCCTTTGTTACGTTCACTCAGGAGAGCGTACGGGAAGTTGATGCATTTACCCGGTGATATGGATCGTATATCTTAGGATATTTTTATTAGAGATATTTTCTCCTTGAGCTGCACCGACTCCGTGAAATGCCCGATTGTTTAGTTTTTGGTAAAATATAAAATCTAGTCAACTTTACTATATTATGGCTTTAGGTTATTATTTTTAATGTTGTACATTTTGAATCGGGTATTGTGTTGTTTATTTAAATAAATCTGTGCTATAACTTTTAAAATTTGTATTAGCTTTGAATTACTTTCTTAGCAAATAATGGGTCCTTTTGAAGGGATAATGGCCCATCAATCTCTGCTGCTCAAAGAAAATGCCTGTAGCCCCTAGAGAGTCATCACTGGTCCAATCCCTAGAAAACACACAAACTCCAACTCAAAAGTTGTTTAAATCTATTTCCCATGGACTCCTGTGCTACAGTCATTCCCGATATGATATGAGATGCTCCCACTTTTTTGTCGAACAAATTCACACCTATTCAGTTCCAATAATCTTTTTTGCATTTAAAAATAAAATTAATTAACATTAATTTGGCGCGCCCTTGACGCTGCGCCCGGGGACAGTTCCCTACTTGCCCCCCCCCCCCCTTAGCTACATGTTCTACTCCTTGAGCTCTTGTTATATGCAAATCTGTCTGTTCAATCAGGGCTTATATATGATTCAAATTTCCCCGTAGGTGCCAATGTTATTATTATTATTTTATTTTATTTTGAACCATTAAAATTGGAACAAAAATTGTTCAAATCAAAAAATATTTCTTGCTGAGAGCTCCTTAGATTAAGCTGTCTGAAGGAACTTGTATCTCTGTATCATGTGTCCAGGGCTTATATATTTTGCTTCATATTTTTACTTTGCTTCATATTTCTGTTCAAAACTGAATGAAAAATAGTCAAAATGAAATTAAAAAATAGAATATGGGGATGCCATGTCCTGAGACCTTTAGAATGCAAAAAAATGTTTTGAATTGGACCATTCACTCAAAAGTTATAAAGAGGGGGGGGGGGGGAGACAGACCAAGCTACTGACATACATTCCTACTTTCAAATTTTTCATTTTTCAATCTTTATTTAATTACTTATTTTTGACTTTTTATATTTTTAACAATATTTTCACAATACATTAAGCCTTCCTTCATACTTTTTTATATTTTTACGGGAAAGTAAGCTAAAAGGGATTTAATTTTAAAGGCAAATAAGGAAGATATTAAATTAAAGAGAATATAGACAGGCTTTATAGAAGGCACAGTCTTTTTAACACTTCCCACCCTTTTTCTTCTGGAATTTGAAATGTATGCATCTATGAGTTGAAGATCGATGCTCAAAAGCATATCCAATTTCCGTTTGCATGATGTCAACATGATTTAAAACTGAATGTTATGCATATATACCATAACTGTGTTACACTACATTTTAAAATTTTCCAAAATTTATATTTTCATTATTGTATGATGTATTTATATTTCAAACACACATTTATTTTCAAAATCTAAAAACAGTGAATGTATTTGTACACATTAGGAATACCAATGCTATTAAAAGGGAAAATGGTTACAAAGAGAGCTATTTTGGTTACTTATCAGTTAACAGGCCCACTGTGCTAAGCTTGCCAAGATAAAATTATATCCTGCATTTTAATGTATATATATTTTTTGCCAACATAAAGCAAATAACCAATAAATAAAATGGTGGCGAAAATGTAGGAAACCATTGCCAAATTAACCGATAAGTATGCTATTTATTCGCGGTTTAAATGTAATAAAAAACTGAGAATAATAAATATATTAGATTAGGTAAAACTAAAAAATACTTGAAAATTCTACTTACCTTTCTTAACATGTTATTGTTATTTACTGTCCTTTTTTGTAATGAATCGTTTGAACACATATCATTTGAAATATTTATATTACAATTTGAATCACAAGGTAAATTATTTCGGTTCTCATCACTAATATCTTCATCCTCTTGATTCAATAGTTCACGAAGAATAATATTTTCATTTCGGGATGAGACATCAGAATTGTTATGAGTCACAAAATCATTTTCACCATCTGTGCTCATGTCCTCCATTTTTTCAGAGGATGTTTTAGGAACAGAAGAATCGGCCTCCTCAATGCCATGAGTTCCATGAGTCAAAAGATTACGCAGTTTTTGGTTGACATTATTGGTATTTGAGGTGCTGTGGGTGTCACTCATCAAGTCTCCCATAGGGCTCAAGCTTGATAGGTCATTGTTTGTGACAGACGACTCCTCACGCTTTATCTGCGGTGCAGGAGAGTTAGTCCGACTGACTGTCTGTGTAGAGACAGGGCTGAATGGAAACGTGTTTGAGAAGGGTGTAGCCCTACCTGGTGCAGGACTATTTGTTGCACTGACCTGCGCTGGAGATCGCAGTTCTGGACTGAAGGCACTGCCTGAAGCGTTCTGAGTTCGTTGTGCAGCAACAGAATTAATGCTGCTGCTGCTGGCAGGAGGAGATGGACCACCAATATTGTTGCCCCCATCACCCATGTTCTGCTCTTCTCCACTTCCCAGATCCCAGCTGGAAGAGGGCAAAAAGTCAAGTCCAATGTCATTGAGATTAAACTCTTGTGGACTAAGAGCAGAAAAGGAATAGGAGCTTCCGTTCATATTGCTGGATAAGGAAGGAACAATGTTACCACTAGATGGTGAAGGATTGCTCCGTTGAGGATTTACCACATTATTTTCCAAGCAATGGTCACTGTCCCTACAATGGAAGCAATGCACTAATAAGCTTTAATCTAGCATTTCTATAAAGATAGGCAAACATAATAAAATGGGCAGAAAGTGCGTATTGAGGACAAAGGATTCTATCAGATTAGAAACTACGACAAAAGAGGAAAACAACCATAAGTGAATTTTTTTTTTAGGAAAAGCTTCAGCAATATTTATTAACATATCTTAGGAATAAAAATATTTTATCAAAAGTTTTTCAAAATTTTATAAGCTGATAAACTTGATTTTAAAAATAAATACAATTTTTTAATAAAAGATTTAATTATTAATACATAATTTGTAACTAGCCCCCACCCCCACCCCCTCCAACACAAACATGAAAGGAACCAACAGTCATTAAAAAAACAAACTAAAAGACATTCACATTGAGGAGGGAGGTATCATGTTTAGTTTATGTTCAACATACTATTTCATTAGTGAAATTTACTTTGAATAGCAAGCTAGCCATATGCTGGCTGGCAGGAGGAGATTAAGTGCTAACATTTTCTTTATTTTTTCTTTTTCTCTCTCTTTCTTTTTCTTTTGTTTTCTTTCTTTTAAAGAAAAAAAGGAAAAGTAAAAAAGGTTTCGGCATTTTTGGTCCATAGTTCTTTATTTTTACAGTTTAAAAAATAACAAAAAATTATAGATTATTTTTTACAACTGAAGAAACATAAAAATGGGATTAAGTATAAAGCGCTTAGCACTAGACTAGACATGCTTATTTAGTAAAAAAATAAGTATGTCTTTAAGAATCTGGGTATAAAAATGTTTTGTTTTGAATAAATGCAAGGCAATTTTCTTTTCTGGAGAATCAAAATACATTTACTTTACTACAAAAAGTCATTGAATTTACTAAAAGACATAAAATTACTCTAACTTGTGCTTAGTTCAAGTTTTATTTTAATAATGCAATGAGTGAAAAATTAAGGAAAAAACATCACAGTGGAAGATCTCTCTGCAAGGAATCAAACGCGATGGAGAAAATGATATTTTAGTTGATTTTAAGATAGATGAAGCTAAACTTGTAGAAATGCTTGCAGTTTTATTTAAAAACTGTCATGAAAACTCAAGAAAAAAATCTGTAGTCTTCCACACTTTCTTCTTCATATGCAAGTTAAATTTAGTTTTATTCATCTCATTTTCAAAGTCTAAATAATACCATTAATTTTAAATAAGAAAAATTTTGCACAGCTGAAAAGTAAATTTAGATTTTGTTTTCAATTCAAAATATGTTGTTACAGAAATAAACAAAAGAGCTAAGAGAAATAAACAAAAACAACCATGTCAAAAGATTAAGAGTCATAAAAATTTGATAAAAGTTTGGCATAAGTAGTCAAATTCAGATTTGATTGAAAACTTTCAGAAATACATTGTAAATTTAATTTTGATGTATACCTTATAATAGAGTGATTAGAAATAATAATTTCTTGATCACTGGCCATAGGACTGTAACGTTTACTTTTGGTCTGAACGTATAGAATTTTCTCGTGAGCTAATCGTAATCTATAAATGCCACTGGTGTTGCTCCCTTGCTGGAGGGCTAAGGAAAATAAAAGTAACAATGATAAATAAGTCATTAAAGAGCAAAAAAAAAATTTTGATTTTTATATCAGTACTGCAATATTTTTTACTCAGCAACTTTTAAATTAATATATTCTATTAGAAATGCACATTATTGAGAATATACAGCTATTTATTAAACAAAGATTCAAAAACATGAACAGCTATTGTGTAATCAGCAATCCCACATGCTAAATAGTTGAAATTATCTTGTAATAAATTATAGAATTAAATATCATTGAAGATAAATTTTAAAGTCAAAAATGAAATGTGGAGCTATGGTGGGCACCATACTTGTTATGCTTATATGCAGGGACATAACTAGGACATTTTCCAACAGGGGCAAGACCAGGCTTTAGCACCACCGACCCACCCCCATTATACAGACAAAAGCATATATATTTGTATACGCACATACGCTTAATCAATTTATCGCTCCTAAAATCTGTTGCCTAGGGCACCAGTGCCAGATTTTAAGGCGTTCTCAGCAAATAAAAAATTTTCGGCACTTCACACAAAATTTTCGAAAGTATGCACTATCAATTAAAAACAAAAAATCTTATTTTTAGGTGAACATCCTTTTTCAACACAATATATACAGCGTATATACGCTGTATATATTGTCATATATTTATACCAGGAGCCTTTTTTTCCCCAAAAAAGTTATTGCGTCGAGTTTTTTAAAGAACTACAAAATATTTTACTTCTCTGAAGGGAGAAAGCAGATGCATTATTTGTCAATAAAATCTTAACATTGAAAAATTTTCGGAGAACCGATTTTTCTTTTTTAAGTTTTCGGAACAGGTTCTCAAAAAATTTTGGAAATGTCGGAGAATTTTGGATCAGAATCACTCATGGGGTGTTTCTTTTTTTTTTTTTTTTTTTGTTATTTTAGAAGGGGAACATAACACAAAGTAAGGATGTATATTTTTATTTTTCACAAAAATAAAAAATTTTCACGGGTTTCTACAAGTTTAAAAGTTTGTTAATTTCAAAGAAATAGATTGGTTTAAAAAGTGAACACTGTGAAGGATACACTGTAAACTGGAAAAGTAAAATCAGAGCAGAATTTGTATTTCTACAAAAAAAAAATGCAGTTTTGCTACAACCAAATTTGCACATCTAGTGTTGCATGACTTATAAAACTGAAAATTTTATTTTTCCAATAATTAAGCCAGTAATAAGCTTTGGGGACTTTTATATTTACAGAATGTGCCATGCAGGAACTAAGTAACAAATAATATAAACTACATAGTAGTGCATTTGAACTGTATGGTAACAGCTGTTTTTGGCATAGGCAGGAAGAACCATGGAAAAAACTTGGTAATCACTTTTCCAGAAAAAATAAGTTTTAACCACCTGAAGTGGCAAAAAGAAGATTCACTTAGTCATTTATTTATTCAGGTAAAAAGTAAAATAAAACATCAGATAGAAGAAATGTTACCTAATCATCAATGTTATTAATACTTATGGCTAAAAATAACACAACTGCATTGTAACAAAAATTGTATTAGTCAAAGAATCAATTTAATATTCTAGCTCTCAATAAGTATATACTAAAGAAGAATGAATGCCATACTAACTTTCTTTTAAGTGTTGGTTCAGTTTTGGAAAGTCTTCATGATAGCATATATCTTGAATTCGCCTTCCTACAAGATCTTTATTTATGTACTGACTGTATGATGCAGATACACAACTAAAAAACAAGCATAATATTAGATAACAAATATATCATTTAATCATGATCAAAGGCAAAAGTTAGAAAGTCAAAATCACCTGGTATCAACAGATATTATTTTGCCTCGAAAATCTAATCGTGTTTGGAATTGTTCTGCTCCAATGAAACTGGCTTTTTCACTCTGAGGTATACGTCTGGCTACACAAACTAGATGATTCTGAATGTCTATACAAATAAGCAAAGAATAAACACACAACTTAGTACAAAAATCAATAATTATAATTTTTTGACTAGTTTTCAAACATATTTTTACAGTTTTTTTCAGTTTGAAATCTGATTAGAAGATGCAAAATACTGACTTTATTGACCAAATACAGGCACAATTTTTAAAAGTACTGACATTTAATATTGATTATATGTCCACTCAATTTTCATAAAATAAGATTAAGGTTTACAACGAAGAATATACTTTAGTATTTAATAGTAAAAAAATGTTAATTGTTTGAATGCTGCAAAAATGGCCCATAGTATTTTGTAATAAAAGTGAAAATGAACAAAAAGATTTCCTTTTTCATTTAAACTTTTAAACCTTAATCCACATCGATGATTGCAGTACAAAATAAAATTAATCAGAATACAAAACATAAATAAACAAAAACCAATTTTAGAAAAAAATTTAATCTTATGATCATTAATGTTTTTATTTTAACCAAAATGTAAGTATCACACTTCTTGCAATTCCCTTCCTTTCCCTTATCAATTTCTCAGATCCATCCCCCCCCTTGAAGTGTGACACCATCTGCGAATGACCCCTAACTGGAACCGAGTTTACGTGAATATTACCCTTCAAATGAAGGACCTTGATAAAAACTAGGGTCAATTAGTTCTTACTGGATGGTATAATTTAAAGTATTTCTTTGTCATGCGTGGCGACTACGTAAGTTTTGGGACGGTGAGCAATGTGCTAGTGATAATTCACTTTACTGATTTGAAATTTAATGCTTTCACAACAGTCTTATATTATTTCAGATTGATTGGTGGTATGAATAATAGCAATATTGTAGTTTTGCCCCAGAGCAAAACTACACAAGTAAGCATCTTCCCACCCTGAAAATAGCCCAGCAAGCTTTTAACATTTTAATAATTTTACTAAAATTTGTATAGTGCACAAGTTGTCTGAAATATATAATGGTAAAGAGAACATAAGTTAAATGCATTTTATTAAAGTTTTATAGATCAAAGTTTAGCCCGTGGTCTACTTTTGATTATAGTTTTAAGTTTTTAGTTGAGCTTTCTTTAATACTTAATGTTTCAACAAAACACAGCACGATAATATCAGAGATAAAAAAATAAGACATTCATGCATTTTACCAGAGTCGATGTCATTGTTTTCATTCTTTTCTCTCCCATACGGAACTAACAGCGCTGAGATTTGCATGTTTTCATACTGAGATACACGAGTTTGCTTCTCTTCCATAGTTTCTTCCTGATCTTCAGGAGGCTTGATCAGGAAGCGACAATTGAAGGAATTTTTTCTAACTGATGCGTTTGGTTCAGACCAGCCAAACCCATTACCTGAAATTGCAGATAATTATATCATGATTTAATTTTAACATTCAATATTTGCTGCACAGCAATTATAGTGCTCTAAAAACTAACAAACAACTTTTACTGTGATACAAAATAGGCTTAGAAGAGCAACTTGAATAATTTAAACTAATTGCTCAAACTTCGTTACAAAAATTTGTTTAGTAAAAATGAAAAAGAAGAATATATTTACCTATGGACATAGGCAATAAGTTACTACTAAATCTAGCGTGGTCTCCAACATGAATGATATTATAAATACTTTTATCAATGAGGTTTTCCTAAAATACAAGAATACATAATTTAGCACTAATATAAAACAGTAAATGAGCACATAAAGCATATCACACACACATATATATATAGTGAAACCTGTGTAAGTTGACCACTTGCAGTGCAGCACTTTAGTGGTCAACTCAGACAGATGGCCAACTTATAGAGGTAGAAGGTGAAGGGTTAATTCTGTTAGTGACAAAAGAGGTCTACTTAGATAGGTGGTCACTGTATATATATACATATCTGTGTGTGTGTGTAGGAATTTGAACAAGATATTAATGATTAATTAATGTAACAATTCATATTGACGATGCATTTTGAGTTTGAGTGGCAGAAGGAAAGGCATTCACAACCCATAGAAATCTTGTTTCTTTAAATTCCAGGCTGATTGATTCACTGTGTTGAATGTAACTAGTCTTTGATTGCTGACAGAACTAAACTTTATTTTTGAAGGGGAGGGGGGATAATATGTTCCATTTGTATATTCCAAAAGCAAAGCCTTTTATCTTTCTCATCATCTATTTTCTCACATGGGGGTGAGGGGAGAATCCACAACACCTTAATGCAATAAAAGGATTTTTTTTAATTAAAAAAATATTTTTTTTTAAAGAGAACATTTTTGAAAAATGAGTAACCTTATGCTGTTATGCTTCCTCTTAACAAATGTTTTGCATCTTTCAGAACAAATATTTCGATTTATCATGAGCAAATAAAAAATAACACTAATCATAATAATAAATTTAAGAAAATAAATAATAATAAAGAAAATAAATTCGAAAAATAAATAAAAATGCACTTCATAACATACTTGTGAATATTTTAAAAATGATTTCACATTGGCTGTTACATATTCTATCTTGCCATCTGTGTTCACCATAAACAAGAAACCGTTTAATGCCTATAAAATATAACACAATTAGTTAATAAAACAATTACTTTATGCATGAACATTAAAGTAAAGAACACATAAATAAAGAATAATTTCCACTTTTAGAAAAGAAGTCGCAAATCTCATTCAAATTAATTGTACTTACGTGAAGTAAAAGCGGACCTACAACATCAGAATGAACGTAGTTTGGTTTACTGGAGGATACTTCACTTTTCTGAAGCTCATCACAAGAACCACACTCTTCTGAAGAAGAAAAAATATACATCAATTTTAATAACCAATAAAAAAAATTCTTAGTAGAAAGAAACTTTCTGAATTTGTCAACAGTCAAAAATTAAAAAATGAAAATACATCAGAGCTAATAACAGTAATTAAAAAAAAAAAGAAAAAACCCGTTAAATTCAGTCGCTAAACTAAACACTGTATGAATATAGAGTAGCAATAATAAATTTCAAAATATAATAATCTTAGTAAAAATATAACAGAATAGATCAATCAGATGCAATAAAACTAATGCTCCTTATACCAACAACTTGAATACAAATATACTGTAAACTATTTTATAAAACAGAAGTATTTAATATATTGCTGATCACATTTGTTAGTAACATCAAGGGCTGCAAGCAATGATTATCCCCATAGACCATAGCAATATGTTAAATATCTCAAAATAAGGAGTGAATGAGTAACGGAAACTGATCACCAGAATTCTAAGTATGAGTATCATATACAGTATTAATAAAAATAAATTTCAAATAATACAATTGTAAATGAAAGCTAGTATTCAAGTTTCAGGTCATAACCCATAAATTACACAGGAAAAAAAAAGTACTTAAGCACCATTTTGTATAGATAATTTTAAAGAATCATTATAATTAAAATTTAGTAAACAAAAGTTACAAGATATGCAGTAGAATGGCTAAGTTTGCATTATTAAATACACTTTAACTTATACAAAAACAAAACTTCTTCACATTAATACTTGCCAAGTTTAATTTGACGGATTTGGTTGACTGTTTCCTGCAGTATGGCACACTTGTCAGGGTTGACAGAGAGGGAACACATGTCAGAGGCACTAGCAGAAATATAAACTGCTAGCTCATCTAGGTAGTCGGTGATGGACTCCCTGGGCTGTAATTCATTAAGGCACTTGGTACTAGGAGGGAAAATATATATATATATATATATATATAAATTATAACTTTGGTTACATTTACTAAATTATTTATTTATTGTTATATTTCAATTTTTAAAACCATTACTCATTCAAAATGCTTTTAACATATATACCATCTGTTTCAATTAAGAAAAACTTTAAAAAAAAATTCAATTAAACATTATAATCTTGTACCACATAATATGTTGAAGCACTCATTATTCTGACATCATCTAAATGCAATCTTCACATACTGTCAAATTGGTGCAATCACAATAAAAGTGAATTTGGAATATGCTTTCCTTTTTTCCGATATCTGTGAGGTTCGTCTTTGTGTGTGTGTGATTTCATGTTTCAGTATATGTTCAAGCTTCAATTCTGATAAAAAAGCTTCTACCTGAACCAGTTTCGACTGCAAATAAACTAAGGGGGACGGGGGAGATTATTAAGTTTTTCTTGAAATCAATTGTTTTATGCTGCCTTTGTTAAGCCTAGAAAAATAGTACCTAATGATTAAAAAACTAGTGTTAACATAAATAAAGCAAGAATTAAATTTATGTAACTTCAATTTCAGTAAACCTCTTACATTATAGCCTCCCTCCGGGCAGGGTTCGTGATTTTTTTAATTTAAAACGGATATTTTTGATTTTTTAAAAAAGACCTTAAATATTTTGGATATTTATTATGACATATTCATAGAAACAATATGGCATGTTAATCAATATGCAAAAACTAACTTGAAGTTATTTTCACAGCAATAAATATTTTTTAATAATAATAACGATAAACAAATTTTAATATAAATGCATGACTCAAATGAAACTTAACCCTACCAAGAATAATAGTACACTCAGAAGAAATAGAGAAAATGAACACATTTAATCTGAATTATTTTGCTGTTTAAAGCTGAAAAAAGTAACAATTGTATGTACTTAATTTTTACATCAAGTGTACTTTAATCATTTTTCTATTTAATAAATGAAAAAGCCTGAAATATTTTTACCCATTTAGTAAAATCATATGCTCACATCATTACTAAAAACTGAAACTTTTTGTTTTAATCAAATATCTTTATTGCAAACTTCTATGATAAAAAAAATATGTTGGAAGGAAAAAAAAAAGCTATTAGGGGACATGGATGAAACTTTAAGGATACATAGTCTAAATTCTAACAATTGCTGCTTTAAATGCTATCATTCTGAATTATTTAGTGTGGCATTTATTAAATTGATCTAAAATCCTATTTTGAAGATACAAAACACAGAATGGTTCATGATTATTATGAATTCTAATTTGAATGATTGAATGAATTATGCTTTGCTGTTAAGACACTTGAAGAATAAAAGTAATATTGTAAAATTTAAAAAAATAGTAATTAATTTAAAACTTATGAAATATGTTAACACACAGACAGATGGACCTAAGAAGTTTTGTCTGAAATAGTGGTTGTAACCGCAACATATTTCATTTTTACAACATTTTCTAACATTGTAAACTTAATAATTTTTTTGAAAAAAATCACTTGATTTAACACGTTGGTGTGACCCACCGGTGTGTCACGCTTTACTGTTCCATGGGGCAGCATGACCCATAAGTGGGTCGCGCTTAACTATCCCGTGGGGCGGCGTGCATCATAGGCGAGTCACTTGTTTTCAGAAAAGAAGTCGTTAAAGAAGAAGTTTATTTAATTTTTTCTCAACATTATATATAAAAATTCGAAGGCCTTCACGAAGCATAAGGATACAAGACAGTTCCGCCTCACGCGGAAAAACATAGATATTTGCCCCGCCGTGAAGGTGTTAAATCGCGATTTAAATCAACGAACCCTGCCTCTGGGTAACAACATTTCAATGAGACCATTTGATGGCAATCTTGAGAAATTTTACTGACCTTGTAGCATATGATTTTAACTTGTAGTAATTTATATTTTGCACTATATATACTTTTAACTAAATATTTTCATTGTATACCTACTGATTTAATCTACATTTTGCTGCATATTTGAGAGTATTTTGTACATACAGAAACAAAGGATTCAATTATTTACACTAATCTTATGCTATAGTGAAATTGTACAGGTTATAAAAGATTTTTCTGCAGTAAGAATTTTGAATTGTAATTGGAAACACGGCAAATTTTTGCAACCACATTAAGAAGCACTATTTTTTAAAAACTAGTACAATGGAACTGGAAATATGACTGTTAGAATATTTGAAGCAATGACTGTGTTATAAGAATTAAAGATTAGTACTATTAAAGATATTATTAATCTTTAACTAATTCTTCAGGTCTGTCATTTCAAAATTCGTGTGTGTGGGGGGGGGGGGGGCAATGCCTATTAAAGGTAAAAAACATAAACACATGAAAAAATATTGAATTTCTAAAAGTCAGGGGCGGGACCCCTTGATTGTCTAAATATGTCCTGTAATTTTTTATTAAAGATTAGTTCTGGTATCAAGTTTCAGTAGAGGCTCCAAATAAATATCCTCTTCTCAACATTCCTGCATTTAAAAAATATATATATAAATTTTCTAAATTATATTAAAAAATAAATATTTTTAACCTACTTTAAAAATATTATCATGAAATAGAAAATAAATTTAATTCTTATTTCATTTAATCACAGCAAGAAAGACTAAAAAAAAAAAACTTTCAAAGCAATTTTCAGAACGCAAGTCGCCACCTGTTCTGAAATTCGCGAGGGGAAATGAAATGTGCCCTTATTATTTCCTTGTATTTGGCACCTATCATAAAAGATAATCTTATATCGTAGATTCAGCTAAACTTTTTAGAGAACATCTTTATGGTAATGTTACTTTATAGTAATTTGAAAGTACAGAATGAGAAATATTTTTCCATAGTTCCCCCACCTCTCCCCCATCTACATTTTCTCTACCAAAAGCCCCACAATGTGAATTTTCATATAAAATAAAATTCAAGAATATGCATGAAAATTTGAAAACTTCAACAACTCAATATAACATAAATAATAGACATAACAATCCATTGAGATTTTTAAATAAATTACTAGATAAACAATGTGATTTTACTCACAACTGAAATGGTAATTGAAAATTAGACTCATCTATCCTTTCCAAGTTGACAATAGGAGATACATTCATTTCAAGTAGAAGCACAAAAATATAACTTCATTGGCTGGGCCTGTAACATTAATAAACAAATAAGCAAAATAACATAAACATGTGACAAGATTAATACAACTTATTTAAAGACATTTTTATCATATTTTTTCTAAACTATACAAAAAATTTCAAAATTCCGATTTGCCACAACTGGAATGGTTGTGGCATTATGTAATTAAAAGTTAGTTGTACAGACATTTAATTAATTCAATTAATATTTTTACTATCCATTAAACTGAGCCCTGCAGCAAAATGCTTTGTAGCATTTTCTAAGACATTCAGCTAATTGAAACTGTTGTGTAGGATATAGAAGCATATAACATTAATTTAAGATCAATGGATACTAGAATGCAAAGTTACATAACCGGTGCAACCACCAAACCTTCTGCATATATTTCTACCTCACAATGTTCTGAAGAAAATCATGAGGAATTTCTTTCTTGTAAATGTCTCACTCTGCTATAACATGTTTTAAAGTATTTCCGAAACTCGCCATGATTTCAGTTTTGGTACGATACATCTGACATTTCAGCAGATTCTGAGTGGCATATACGTACCGGATATCCAGCTTTGATGTTTGAAACTTGTAAATTCTATGCATATTTTTATACATCCCACAGCTTCCAAATACAAAGTAAGTTTGTAATTCACATATATTTCCAAAGCATTTTAATTACGTACATTTTAGAAATCAAATTTGACATGCAAGATAACCAAGTATTTCGGACAGTGGCCATATTGGATTCTGGATAATGAAAATCCTGTCGGGTACCCAATGAAGAGGACCGGTCTCGTTGGATGGAAAATTTTCGAGACCTATTTGTAATTTTTGGGACCGATTTCCAAATTTGAAGTTTCCAGGATTTTCTTGACCTGTAGATAGGTTTTGCCAAAGTGGACGAAAAAACCCCGGGCTTTTTTGGGCAGGCCCACTTGTAAAAACCCACTATGTTGGTAAAATGGGCTATTTTCAGAATTTATTATACAGTGTACATCTAAAACAATTACATCAGAAACAGAAATAATGTACATTCATAATTTTTCTCACTATGAAAACTTGAAATTGCCAGTTCCTTTCTGGACAATATTGATTTTTTATATAGATTTTTTGAAGATAAACATTAAATAACATCCTCAAAAGTGTTTCTAAATTTCATTCACTTCTTTCTTTTTATAAAAATTATATGTGTCCCATATATATTAAAAATTGAAATTTTACATGTATTTTACAATCAAGTTTAAGAAATATATAAGATCAAAGCAAGAACTATTTTAATTAACTTCAAAGAATTTCTTTCTTTTCTTAGATTGTTGAGGAAAATATTCTATGATTAACTGTTACAGGAGATCTTTTTTAATAGCAGCTTGGTCCATGACAAACAAATGAAGAGGTTTCATTTCAAAAACTACTTGAAATAAGCCACTGATAATTTCAGTGTCCCTTAAATTCTATCCATCCTCAAATATTTACATCCATATTTATTGTATTTCTATATGCAAGATTTATTGACTTTAATAACTAGTAGTTTAATACAGTTCTAAACATTATTTGTAATGTCCCTAGTCAATAAATTTCATTTTACTAGATATTGTTCATGTAAGATTTATGTGCCCTTTCCAATTATATTTTTTGAACTGTAACTTGTGTAGAAAACTGCAAAAATATATTGCATGTTTGGGAATCTTAAAGAAGAAAAGGCATTAAAGTTATAATTTTTCTCAATAAAGAAAAAGTACACACATAATTTGTTTCTACAGTTGCAAATGTTTACTTCTTATGTAGTTACATTTTAGCAAATAAAATTTTTGATAACTTTTAATATATACAATTAATTTCCTTTAAATTAATTGTTTTTTTCTTGAACTTCCAGTTTTTGCATTGCATTTTTGTAAAACAAAATCTCCTAATTTAAAAATGATATTATAGCTTTATGAAATGTAGCAATAACCAAAAAGTTTGGTACGCTGTTTAATTAAAAATTGAAATTTAAAGGCTTCCTGAAAAAATGCCGGTTTTTGTCAAAAAGCTGGGGTGGCTGGGCTTTCTCAAAAAAAAAAGAAAGAAAGAAAGAAAATTCCACTTTTGCAAACCCTACCTGTAGAAAACCTGCTTAGAGATATTTAATGCTGACTTTTATTACAGCCAATATTTGTCAAAACGAGACAATAAAACTTAAATTGCATAGGTATAAATCAAACTTCAATTGAAACGAAAATTAAAAAAGCATATTAATATTACTATACACATAGATAAATGAAACATTATATGATAATGAAAATTTAGGAGTGGGAAGGGGCACTCGCTGATGTTCAAGGTGTTATTTATGTGGGCCATTCTCGCGAAAATGGTACATTTCATGTCCGAGACTTTGCTATTTTTTAAAAAAAGTTTCACAACTGCTACATGTTCATAATCATTTTTCAATTATTCTTGATTTAATTCTTTATAACATGATATTTTTTGTTTTGGTTTTAAACAACTGTGAATTAAACAAAAAATATATATTTGTAACAGAAAGTAAAAATCCTTGTGTCCCAGCTTCAAATCAGCCAGAGATAAATTGCTTTTAAAGGAATTATTTAAAACTAAAAATTATGTAAAATATTAAGTGTAATACATGTCTAACACAAAAATAATTTAAACAATAAACATTTTTTTTTAGTATTTTGCTTCATTAAAAAATTGTTGTTTATTAATGTCCCAACATTTTGTGTGTCTCATTATGTCCATTATGTTACAATAATTTTAAAAGTAAAATTTAAAGTTAGATTGAATCTGGCAACAGTTTTGAGATGATTAGATGGAACATTTTTCACACTTGACCAGCCATTTTGAATTCTACAGTCACCTTGCAAGGTAAGTTACATTCTTTTTCTTTGTTAGTTAATTTGTGCTAATGAATGTCCACTCTGTTATACACTTATATTAATTATAAAAATTAATGCTTTTACTTAAAATTCCATGCTGAATAACAACTTAAGGATTATATTTTCAGATTAGATTAGTTTCTTATTTATTACTTTTTTTTAGGCTTTAGGCAAGCATTTTTAGGCTTATTTGTCCACTCTGTTACAGTGCATATGTAACAGAGTGGACTATTGAAATGGGATAGCCAAGTTGCACTTAAGAGTTAAAATTATATTTCTGGTGAATACTATACACTTTCTGAACTGTTTAAATTTGTACAATAAATGCACATTACATAATTTATACGCACATAATATATTCATCATACATAATTTATTTTCTTTGACAGTTAATTTGATAGTGCATGTTCACTATTATACTTATATTATTTAAAATAATTGTATTTATTTAAAACGCCTTTTGAATAGTTATTTTAAATAATTTTCTCAGATTAGATTAGATTTAAAAATTTTTTTTTTTAAGATTAAAAAAATCTTTTTTTGGCTCAGTTGTCCATTCTGTTACTCTTTTTGTATAACAGTGAATAATATTAAAATAGAATATGTATATGTGAACTAAGAAACAGTTTACAAAATACTATTTATAGTCAATATACTACCGTAATTATCGGTGTATAGCCCGCGGGTTATCTACAAAAAAAAACTCCTTTTTTTACTACCTGCAGGCAATATAACGATGCAGGGAATACATGAAATTCAAAAACAAAAGTGTTATTAAAACGACAATTTCTGTTCAAAAATATCGAAATCTCTTTTCCTGCAAAACTAAATGCAGAGAAATAAATCGTTGCTTTTGAAACGATGGTCCAAAGCAGATTGGGGATCGGGCGCTACAGGCAAATGTATCGTTTGCTAGGGGTGTATCCCATGTTTCTTTCTGGGTGCGGGTTATACAACGATGCGGGCTATACACTGAACTTAATTTTTTTAGAATGAATTTTTCTTCCTGCGGACTATACAACGATGCAGGCTATTTACCAATAATTATGGTATATCTATATTATTCAAAAGTTTTATGAGTATACATTATGATAAATTTATTTTAGATGGCTAAAGAAAGCAATGCTGAGCCTCAAAGACGTTATCGAGAGAAGCGGAAGCACGATCCTGAAAGAAATATGGCAAATAAGAAAAAAGACCTGGAAAGGTATTATTCTAAGAGGAGTCGTATACACAGTGGTGCAGTCGAGGGGGGATGGCGTCCCCCTACCTTTTTATTTTAGTACTAGCGTCCCTCCAAATTTTTTACATTTTAACATAAGCGTACCCATACTTTTGATTTCAATTGGTTATATTTCTATGCATAAGCGTCCCCCCAACTTTTTTTTCAAGACTACACCACTGCTTATGCATGATAAAAGTGAAAGGTCAATCTTGCGGAAGGTGAAGTTGTGATGCATAGATACTTCAGTGAGAATTTTAATTGCAAACTAAGTGAAGAAGTTCAAAGCGACTATTTTTGAGGTTCCAGAAATCAAGTTTCTCTTCACACGGCAGTTTTACATGTAGCCCAAGAAAAGAATCCAATTTCATTTTCTACCATTTTTTCAAGTTTGGAGCATGGACCAGAATCTATTTTGACTCATTTACAACCAATCCTACAAATGGTGAAGAAGAAATATGCTGTAGAAGTAATGCATGTTTTCTCTGACGGGCCCTGCACGGCACCCAATATAAGCAAAAGAAAAACTTTTATTGATTTGATAAATACATATCAAAGTATTTATTTCATGCGGGGAACATGGAAAATTTTCGAAGCAAATCATAGCAAAGGTGCTGCACTAAAACAACTTGCCGATAGAAAAGTTGCTAGTGGAAAAGACATTTCAACAATATAGTTGTACCATATAACAGAAGAAGACATACAGTCCGTTGCTAAAAGAATCCTGTATTGTTGTGGATATTACGATATACCAGAAGACATTCAAACTATCTTTAATACGGGAACACAACCAAAACGATACATACACAAAACACAAATCAATGTTGCCATCCGGCAATACTTAATCTTTTGACATAAGATCGATTACATTGATATTGATTATATCACATCTCCCCCTATAAGTCTTTAGTCCAAAAGTCTCTTTGGAATTTTAATGATTCTACCACTGCGAGTTTTGTTTATCTTAAGTTCGGGAACTGGTGTAGGGACATCCCTAGCTGTATCCGCAACTGGATCAGGCACTTTTTCTGACATTACAACATTGTCCTTAGTTGGCGGCACATTTTCTGGCAGGTTGTTAGGCAATGCTGGATTTATCTCCGATTCATCCCAGCTGAAATTCAGAGGAAGGGATGCAGGATGTAGATGAATTCTATTTCTGCGAAACACACCTCTTGGTGATTCGATGATGTACGATCGAGGGGTTGTATGCAAACTTTTTACCTTTCCATATGATCTTAAGTCTTTCACCCAAACCGGTTGGCCTACTTCCAGTGGCTGAAGGTTTCTGGCCCCATGGTGGTTGTCAAAGTTTCGTTTTTTTCTATCCCTTAGTTCTATTTCCTTTTTCTTTAAGGATTGGAAATTAGCCAGATTAGGGCACAACATTTGACTTGTTGCGGGTATGGGAGTTCGCAACTTCCTTCCCATCAGCAACTCTGCTGGGCTATACCAGTTTTCCAAGGGGGTCGATCTTATGGCTAACATCATCAGGTATGGATCCTCTCCTTGAGATTTCAGGAAGTGATTCTTGAAATTTTTTACCATGGCTTCAATGAAGCCATTGCTTTGAGGAAATTTAGGACTGGATGTTAAAATTGAAAATTTGTATGTCTTTGCAAATTTTCGATATTCTGAATCAATAACCTGAGAAAACCGAGTCCCATTGTCGCTTCGGACTATTTCGGGTATGCCATGTCTGGCAAATATTGATTTCAAGTGTTCAATGACCTCTAAGGATGACAGATTATCCAATTTCCCTACCTCAAAATATCTGGAATAGTAGTCTGCTACAATGACGTACCAGTGACCTTTTAGCTTTAAAAGGTCGGTTGCAACTACTTGCCATGGTCTTTCTGGGAAATCGCTTGAAATCAGAGGTTCTTTATGATAGCTTTGATACTGTATGCAATTTGCACAATTTCTGACTAAAACTTCAATTTCTTTAGATATACCTGGCCACCAAACAGATTGCTGAGCTCTGGCGCGGCATTTAGTTATTCCCTGGTGCCCATCATGGATTCTATCTAAAATTTCTTTTTGAAGCTTTTCAGGAATCACAATTCTTGCGTCTTTGAACAGAATTTGATTTTGCAGTGATAGAGAATGTCTATGTCCCCAAAATCATTGAATCTCAACCGAAATTTCATTTTTAGGTGGCCATCCGTCTTGGCAGTATTTGATCAATGTTTTACAAACGGGATCTTCATTTTGTAACTGTAATATTTCTGCTAGTCTTTCATCAGATGCTGGAAATATATCGATGATGTTTTGGACATACGCGGCAATTTCTTCTGACAATTCTTCATCTTCATTTTCAGATTTAGGACACCGAGACAAAGCATCGGCAATTACTAGCTCTTTGCCTGGTTTGTAAGAAATTGTGAAGTCATATCTCATCATCCTGAGTTTTATCCTTTGTAAACGAGGAGTTAACATGTCTAAAGGTTTTGACATGAATATCGGCACTAAAGGCTTATGATCCGTTTGAATGTGTACTTGTTTACCTACTATATAGTCTCTGAATCTGTCACAAGACCATATTATGGCTAAAGCTTCCTTCTCGATCTGTGCATATCGTTTCTCTGCATTTGATAACGTTCTAGATGCATAACAAATTGGTGAAATACAACTTTTCTCCATGTGATATAAAACTGCCCCAAGACCATATGATGATGCGTCACTCGAAATATAAATCTCTTTTTTTAAATCAAACATTGATAACCCGGGAGTTTGGCAAAGTTCGTCTTTAATTTTCTGAAAAGACACCTCTTGGGCTGGCCCCCACATCCATTCAACATCATTTTTCAACAATTCATATAGAGGATTTGCTATATCGGCCATTTTAGGGATGAATTTACTTAGAAACCCGCTCATGCCTAAAAATCTTTTTAACTCTTTTACCGAGTTAGGTCTGGGAATATTTGCTATAGCTTGTTTTCTTCGGATCTGGTTTAATTCCTTCGCTTGAAATTACATGTCCGAGAAATCTTACCTCCTTAACTTTAAATTGGCATTTCTCGACATTAAGAGTCCAACCTGCAGTTTGGAGTTTATTTAACACTTCCCTTAACCGTTTATCATGTTCTTCTTCCGTTGCCCCGAATATCACAAATTCATCCATCAGTCCGACAATTCCTGGACCATCTGGAACCGTTTCCCTAATTCTTTTCTGGAATACTTCTGGTGCAGATTTTATTCCAAAGGGTAACCTTTTAAATTTATACCTCCCAAAAGGCGAAATGAAAGTTGTTAAATTTGTTGATTCTTCATCAAGGCTAATTTGCTAAAACCCCGCATTAGCGTCAATAACGCTGAACACTTTAGCTTCACTAAACTGACTCAACGTATAATCGACTGAAGCGATAGGAAAATATTCTCTTTCTATGTTATCATTTAAAACTGAAAGGTCCACGCAAATTCTAATGTCACCAGACTTCTTAGGAACTATTACCATAGGAGCACACCACTCCGTAGGTTCATCGACTGCTTCAATTATACCCTCTTTGGTCATTTGTTCTAATAACTTTTGCAATTTACTTCTTAAAGCCAGAGGAACTCTTCGCGGAACAGATATAGCATAAGGTTTTGCGTTTTCTTTTAATTTAATTTTATAAGGCTTTTCTACTTTTCCGAGACCACTGAATAATTTTCGAAATTCATCTACAGGGTTTAATTCGGAATTCACTTGAAAAATCCGCTGAATAAAGTTTAAATGTTCACTAGCCGTACAGCTTAGTAAAGAATGTTGTAAGCCACTAACAACATACACTTCATCTTTAAAGATTAGATCTTTGTTCTTCAGATCCACACGGAGAACACCAGCAATATCAAGATTTCCCCCGTCAGGACCGCAGATTACTTTCTTGGAATTAAATAACTTAAGATGTTTAAGTTTTGCATCATAAGTGTCTTTTGGAATGACCGTTACTTCAGCTCCTGAATCAATCTTAAAATTTATGGAAGTATCATGTATTACAACCTAGGTAGTCCATCGATCGAATAACTTCTCATTTTTGTTAATCGCATTCAAAACATAACCCAAAAATGCAGATGGTTTTGTTCCCTCTACTTGATTAATCTGAAGTTTCGATTTGCAAACTTTGGCATAGTGCCCGGTTTTTTTACATCTATTACAGATCGCTTTACGCGCTGGACACTCTTGTTTAGTATGTTTCTCATTTTTCCCACACCAAAAACAAGCTCCTTTGTTTTTGGACACTACTGACTGGGAATGATTATTAAATTTAGGTTCAGAACGAAATTTATCATTGGTTTGTTTATGTTTGAACGTCTGATTTTTCGGCGTTACGGCTATTCGATTAGCAACTTTAAATGACAAAGTATCGTTTACTATAACGCTTTGTTGGCTTTTGATTATTTCAGCTTGGCGAGATTGCGTAACGGCTTTTTCCAATGTTAGTTTAGTGTCAAGTTGCAGATTTTCCGACACTTTTTTATCTCTAAGACCACAAACTATTCTATCACGAATCATCTCATCGTGAAACGAAGCAGGAAATTCACACGTTTGAGCTAGCGAATATAATGCAGTAATAAAATGCTCAACTGATTCACCCTCTTCTTGTGTTCTGGTATGGAACTTATAACGTTCGTAAATAACATTACGTGTTGGAACAAAGTGCTGTTCAAATTTTGTTTTAACTAAGTCCAAATCCTTCTTCTCTGCTTCTGTTATATTGAATGACGCTAAGATATCTTCAGATTGCGCACCCATAAGATATATTAAAGAGTTTACCTGTTCTTCTTTGTCTTTTGTTTTCAAACCTGACGCCGATCGAAATCGTTCGAATCGATCTATCCACTTACTCCAATCATCCGGCCGAAAGGAAAATTGTTCGGGCGCTGGAATCTGATACATTTTGAAGGCGTGTATTCAATCTGCCACCATGTATTGTTGTGGATATTACGATATACCAGAAGACATTCAAACTATCTTTAATACAGGAACACAACCAAAACGCTACATACACAAAACACAAATCAATGTTGCCATCCGGCAATACTTAATCTTTTGACATAAGATCGATTACATTGATATCGATTATATCACAAATCCCATACGATTTACCAGTCCTGAAAGGTACTATGACTGTCCATCAAATGTGCACTACAGGAAATGGGATACTTCTTTATAGAGACGTGTCGCATTTTTGTAAAAGAGCTGAAGATCTTTATCTCTGTTATGGGAAGAAAATGTATCTTTGCCACACAAAACCTGCTAAAGCCACAAGATTTTAAAAACTTAAGGTTGCTGAGATTTATTCTTCAGATGTGTCTACTGATATATCTAGTGGTGAAGATCAGAAGAGCAATAAACAATTAACTAAAGAGAACACTGGAGAATCAATTCAAGAAGATGATGAAAATCTAATTCAAGATAATATTAAAGAAGTAACTGAAGCAAATGTTGAAATTGGCACATACATGCTTGCAACATTCAACACGGATGGAAGAAGAAATTTAGCATATAGATATGCAGTTGTAGCTCAAGATAACATTAAAGAGGATGGAGAAGTGATGACTTTAACAGCAGTAAATAATAGAAGAAAAATATTTAAAACAGTAGAAAATGACATCTCATTTATTTATTTTGATCAGATTTTGAGTATTTTACCAGAATCAAACCTTAAACTGAAAGGTGGTTGTTTATACTATGAATTCCCACATGCCTTAGATGTATTCCAAAATGCTTGATATAATTTTGTAAAGTATTAAATAGAAAATTAAAAAAGTATAAAATGTTACTTTATTTATTTCTCTTGAATGATTGTTACAGATATTTGATTGTTATAGATGTACTGCAACTGTATCCATTATATTACATTTGTGTCCGCTATGTTACTTGGAGGTTGTTTCCGATTTCAAAGTAAACAAAACAAAATCTCTTAAATTAAAGTTTTAATCATTTTAGAACTGTGCAATATCTACCTAGAATGCTATGATAATGATTTCAATTAATTTTTCTTCACCTAAAAATTTTACTTTTTATATATAGAAAATTTTAAATTCTGTGTTTGGAAACATAATAAATAGCAATAAAAATAAATTTATATGTTAATGTAACATTTTATTGCATAAGTATGAAGTGAAACCTCTTTTGTATATGTTGCATGCAAAAGTTTGGAAAATAACAGTTGATTTATATAATTTAATGCAATATTTTTTTGTGTAACAGAGTGGACAAAATCTGCTCTTACTGGCCATAAAACCCTAAAAATCATTGACTAATAATAATTTCAGTAAATTAATTTTTAGAATACAGATAAATTCAATAGATTGGCTGGCCACTGACATGAATTTTATTTAGATTAAAGTATTTTGAAAAAATAATTTTAAAAACATCAAATGTCCCATCATTCTCAGAGGAATGACCTATGTACTAAAGCCCATAACCTTTCTATGTTTAATGTGTCAGTTAAATACAGGTGTTCAGCTAGCAAAATCAACAAAGATATCTGACAAAATTTGATTTTAAAGAGCTAAAAGGGCTTAAAATACCTCAAAGTACTGAATCAAAAAGTTTAAATTTTTCCTTAGTTATCTGTTTATTGTTTTCTGTGAAAAGTAAAGGGCAAATTTAGAATTTTCCCATCAAAATGCTTTTAACTGATTTGTCAAAAGAGCATTTATCACCAGAGTCCGACAAAAACGCGAAAATCTTAGGAGCCAGGGAACATTTTTAAGAGCCAGCTTTTTGTTTGCGAACTAGTCGTCACCTGAAAAACTAGTCGCCAAGTCATTTTTTTAGTCGCCCGGGATTTTTCGGACCCTGTTTATCACCATTTAAAAAAAGGAAACAGCTTCTTTGACTCACAAATTAGACTACTGGAATTTTCTTTTCCAATTATATTCCAACACAATAAAGTTGCAAAAAAAGAAATGTTTAAAAGCCTCCATTTCTAAGTTACTTATGAAATGTAAACAAATATTTACGAACGTTTTGGAAGTGTGAGTTACATGCTATTTACTTTATGCCTGTTTCTAATGAGCAAAATCAAATGAAGAAAAAAAAATAATGAAAAATGATATAATAATTTAACTTGGTGCAATGAAACTAATAAAAAATAATTTCACAATAATTAAAAGCAGAAATGAGCATTAAAATGCTCATTTGTGCTTTTAATTAACGTGAAATTATTTTTTATTACAATGAAAACTGATAGAAAATATGGGGAAAACTGTTTCAGAGAAAGTTTTTATGCATTACTTTTTAGAAAAAATACTATTTACATACATAATCTTTTATTATTCAAGAAATAATTATGATCTTCACCCCAAAGGCTTTATGATCATTATGACCGCAAAGGCTTATGTACCGCTAGAAATTTTCATTGAATTTACTCATGCATATTATTATTGCAAGTTGAATTACGTTTCACCAACAGTACATCACCATCTACTAAATTACATACATAAGTTTTTATTACAATATCATACTCATTCTAAGTTTTAATTTTTATTCCCAGGAAAAGAATTTAAAAGAGCAGGAGCACTTTTTTTAGGTCTTCAGTTATAATAATTTGCTCTAGTACGACAGAAAACAGGGCCAGCCTCACAGTAAAGTACCTATATCGTTTCTAATGAATAAGAAAAACAAATCTGAGTGTGTTCTAGGGATAATTAAGGTTTTTAAAATGCATATTTAATGGCAATACAATATTTAGACCAGTGGTGTAGTCCTGGGTAAAAAAGGTTGGGCAACATTTACATATATGCACATCAAACAGCGGAGGGGGGGGGGGGAATGCTTCTGCTAAAATTCCAAACAAGTGAGGGAACGCTTAAGTTAAAATTAAAAAGTGGGGGGACCCCGCTCCCCTTGACTACACCACTGATTTAGTTCCTAAATACATATAACGAGGGTAGAGAATATCTTGTTGCCTCATGGCGCTGCTTATACTCCTTATACTTGAACCGGCCCTGGCAGAGAACACTAGAATGTTATATGATGCTTGTTTCTTATAGTTTAATATATTTGGAAAAACGGAAAATTTTTAACAGAGCAATAATGTAAATGAAAAATAAATAAGATGCAGTTACACAAGAGAATTAAAGTATAAAGGAAAAAGTATTCAATTACCTAACATCTTTTTAGGGCCGATCAGAAACCCTGACATTTAGGATGTAATCAAAGGAAAATATAATTACAGAAAGTACATTCTTTATTTTTGTTTAAAAAAACAATTATTCCTCTAATACTCTAACACTGATCCAGTGATGATAGATAGGATAGATGCTGTTACAAATGGTTAGAACGAGCTTAATCACTGTGATGTTGCTCCAATGACATTAAAATTACAATGTCAACAAAGCATTGCATAATATTAGTCACACCCCTTCAATTGCACAACGATGACTACCGTTTACAGTTCCAAACAAAACTTTTGTTGCAGCAAATGCGCACATGATAGTTGGGACGGAACAAAACCAGTGGCAACCAACATAATATTCAGTGAAAATAGTGGTTAACAGAGGCATCGCAGAATTTGACCTGAGAAATGTCTACGTCACGCATGGGGACGAGCCATTGGCGCGAGAATCTACATGTACGCAGACGATACCCCTACACCAATCGGCTTCGCTCTTTCAATAAACACAAATGTAATGTCAGCTGATGGACAGAGCTAAAATTCGCATTAGCACGGAGCGATAGTCTAAATACTAACGCACCTACCTGATGAGGCCCAGCGCGGCACGAAAACACCATATCACAGCACTGTAGCAGGGCAGAGTCGAGAATGGATCACAAAAACACTAAGTCGACAGGGGAAAAAAACACTATCCGACATCCGGGCTAGCGGAGCACTCCTGCATTTCCTGCTGTTCTGGGGTGCAGATCTACCCTTCATAAGACGGACATAAACATTTGAAGAGAATTTCGGGAAAATATCTCCCTCCCCGAATATGGATTAAAAGGCAAAACAATGCAGGAATGTATGTAGCGAGCCTTTCTGCGAGGGGAACTGCGACTGCGCACAGCAAGCCACATCGCGGTAGCAGTGATCACGTGGTTCTTACAGGTGCTCTGTGCTAGCAAAGTGCGGCAGAGAAGAGAGGAGAGGTGACTGGCCGACAACCGATGATGACACTTTTTCGCTGCGCACTTTTCAGAACGAAATATTTCGCCAAACCATAGATTTACATCGTTCACATGGGTCTTTTCATGTCAAATCACCTAAGGCCATGTGCAGTCATGTCTCAATATTTTTTTTAAAAATATTATAAATACATAATTAAGAAACAAACTCAAATTAGTTTTTTCAGATTTTTAAATTAAAAATTCAGTCTGGCAGAAATTTTTGAAAATTTCGATTTTTGTCCATATATACATTCATTTGAGGGGGAATGGGGGGGGGGGTAAATTCCATTTAGAAGTAATATATAACTCCAGAGCCGATTTTATTTGCGTGCTGCCCATAGACTCAGCTGAAATCTGCAGACTTATTCCTAGAAAATGAGAAAACGTCGAACGGGCGTTCTTAAAATTGAGAAATCAAAACTTATGAAAATATGCTATTTTTTATATTTTGTTATAATTATTAATTGATATTTATTTGTTTTAATGACGGGGAAAAAGCTCCTTTAAGGCAGGATATTAAATACCTTGAACGTTTTCAAAATATGATCATTCATTTCTATGAGATATTAACTGATGAAAAGATGTCATTTATAGAGAATGTAAATTTACTGATACATTTTGTTTTCAAGAATAATGATAATGTATTAAAAGTTAAATGCACCGGCCTTAATACTTAGCCGCACATAAATGTTCGTGTGCGTGTGTGTCTATTTTCGTTCAAGAGAAATATTTTCTTTTTACTGAATCAGAAAGGTTACTGCCCAATTCTCTAAAAAATTCAACGTATTTTTAATTATGATTAATCCAAAATCATTTTTTATTATTTGTTCAGCCGCAATTTTAACTACTATTACTTATTTGTGAGTTATTTTAAATTCAAACTGATTTCAAATGTATAGAAAACTTGATTTTGAAGTAAAATTTTAGCAAAACAAGTTTTTTTTATTTTATTAAAACAAAAAAACAACCTCCTATTTTTTTCAGCAGAACACGTACACGGTTTGTTCATTCTAGGGAAAAAGTTGATACATCTTCGAGTTGTTACTTTTGAGATATGACTTATTGATTTGAACCCATTGAAATTCAAATGATTACCCATTTGAAAAATCAGAAAAAAAAAATAATAGCACCATGAGTAGCAACATCCAATTACCGATAGCATTATTTTTATAGTTTGTTTCGAAAGAGAAGAATTTTAGCTGGAATTTTATACAAAAATCAGCTAAATTGGCTGAAAAAATAAAACGGATTTTATAAACTGATACCAAAAACGCAGCAGCACAAAATGGTCAAAAATTTCTACAAAGCTGAATTTTTTATTAAAAAATCTGAAAAGAAAAATAATAAATTTGAGTTCATCTCATAGGTATGTAGCTATAATATTTTCTTTTTCAAAAATATCTGAGACGTGGCGGCCCAGCCGAGTATTAAATTTGGATGATTTGACATGGAATGATCCACATTCAGTGCCAATGCTAAAACTTTTAGGGTTTTTAGAAATACGTCAGAAATTATTAGTTGCTGCTACAAACAAAATTTTATGTTTAAATCCGAAAGTCATCAATTTTTAAAATTAACGGTGTAGTTTGATTTGATAAAGAATAACTCCAACGGCGGATCTAGGGGGGGGGGGGCGATGGGGCGATCGCCCCCCCCCCCCCCTGGGCTGATTCAAGTGGATACTACAACGACACTCCTAAGTGAGTTTTTACTCTTTGTGAACTGGGACCAGCCATTTTTTTATGTTCTTGGAATCCCAGCCTAATAGCCCTTTAAGTTCTATGCTTTCCCCCTGTCCCTTTGTCCTTTAGTATTGCTGAGTTGCTAATCCTCGGAGTAATGAGAAAGAGATTCCTTGCTCTTTTCTTCTACCCATCAAACTGGTGACAGCTAGCCAACCCTTAGCACGTGGTGTAAATTCCTGCAGCATTTACGCTAAAACCTGGAGCCTGAAACATTTCATTGAACATTCATAATTACAGATGTTTATATAAATTGCAATACTCGTTGATGGTTTTTTTAGTACATATTTAGTATTACATTTTGAAAATTTTAGAAAATATATTACTAATAATTGCTATTATTTTGTAATTTAGACATATCAATTCAAATTTAGAAAATGTATTTACAAGCCTACATTTTTCTTGAGAAAGCTTGAAGGAAATCCTAACTCGGTTAAAACTTGGCTAAGAAGCAAAATGAGTGATGGTAGACTCACTGAATTAGCGTTATTGCATATCCATAAAGATTGGACGTTGAAAAAATTATAGACAGATTTGCGAAAGCAAAAAAACGTCAGCTTGTGTTCCTTTTATAAGGGCTTTGAATAAACGTATATGCATTGAAAAAATGTGCTGGTAAAATTTTAAATATCACTACACTAGCATTTTTTTTTGTTGTTCCTGCTGTTTGAAAAAAAAGGGGGGGGGGCGGAGGGACTGTTGAAAAGGAATGAAGAATCTCCTCCATCCATCCTTACATTGAACCCCGAGATTTCCAAAATCGCCCCCCCCCCCCCCTTGAAGATTTTCTAGATCCGCCCTTGAATAACTCACTGCATTGTTTCAATAAGTATTTATAGATTTTAACAAATTTATAGAAAGTTTTTTCCAGAAATATTTTACTTGAAACTCAAAAGGAAACCATTCGCCAAACGACTCAATAATCGAGAAATATCTATTTATATAGATAGTTCCCTTACACAAATCTTTCGGGTTTTCCTGTTAAGCAATATGTTTTGCAGAATCAACATGATTTTTGGCAAAATTTTTACCGAATTTATCCATGTTTTTATGTATTCTGTTGGTTCTCACCTATAATATGCATTGAAAATATACCCTCCCCCCCCCCCCCCCCAGGGAAAAATTTGAAATGACGGGCCTGGGTCAGACTCAGACGCTCTTTGCTCCTCCATGAAATACCCCTAGGGAATTAAAATCTAGATTTTGTCATTTCGGCTATTAGTAACAGCCATAGGTGGATTTTTCAAGATCAATAGAAAGTCTAAAAAATATTTTAGGAAAAGCGAAACGGAGATCGAGATGAGAAGGAAAACATGGAAATTTACGACATGAGTGCAAAAAGCGGAAAATCGCGGACCCGCACAAGAATTTCATGAATTGCATAATAATTTTCTAACTTAAAGGTACATACATCAAAGGAAAAAATGCTGTTAGCCATGTGATGTTTTCATGTTTGCTGTATAAATTTGTGGGTTTTTCTGAAGTTCAAATTTTCATTTTATCTTTTACTCGCTTTTTTTTTTTTTTTTTTTTTTTTTTTCAAAGAAAAAATATTTGCATAATGAAACAGAAAGTAAATTGATGTTAAATTTGATTTTGTAAATCATGCACAAACTAATGAGGATATTATGAAATTGTGCTCTCATAGGAGACCCCGCACTCGTCTTTTGGTAATTGAAGTCTCCCTTCCTGGAGGTTTCCCCTGAAAGTTGCAATTCGATGAATATGTACGCAGTCCACAATGAAACACGGTCACCTCTTGAAAAATTCCAGAATTTCAGAAGTGCTTTATGAGTAGATCTTTAAAAAGCTGGTAATATTACTAGTGAAATAATTCAAATGAACAAAAGAACTAGAATGATAAGGATTGAGCGTTGAAAATGGAACGATTCGTTCATCTATTTTAGAGGCAAAACCCAGAAAGAAGGGCGAGGTTACTATAGGGCTGCAGCCTCCCCCAGAGCAAAACCGGAATTTTTGATTAAAAAAAAATCAGTTGAAACTCATCTTTTTTCTCCTTAATGTGGCAGCATTACTTTCTGGATTAAGCTACTCGAAATGTTCACTCTTTATGTTGTAGTCATTCCACCTGTACTTACAGCGTTGATGCGTTTGATAAGATTTGTTAGTTACTCCATAGTAAGTTTTATAAAATTACCAAAGGAATTGCTCTTCTTTGACGGTTTAAAAATGTTGAACGCAGCCTCAGTGGTTTTTCCTTTTGATATATGCTTTTAAATCATATATGTTTATATAGATCAGTGGTCGCGATCCCCCTCCATATATATATATATATATATGTAGGATGCGACTGCGAAGAGACATTGACAGCAGCGCCATCTGGCGATAGGGAGCGTAAGCGGTCAGTTTTGAGTAAGACTCCGTTCTGTGTGGACGTAAGCGCTGCGGTGCTCGGATGATGTTGTTGTTCGTAATTGAAGCTGTTCTGTATATAGTTTTGTAAATAGGAAAGTGTAAATATAGTCAGTTTTTTTTATATCTTTATGGTGAGTGATGATTTTTAGAAACCCCTAGACACCCAAATCAAGAGCCTATATATATATTAGATAGATAGATAGATAGATAGATATAGATGTACTATGCTCATTTTCACGAAAGTGTGCCGATACAATTACGATTCGTTAGATTCAAAGCTACCTCGGAATTCAACCTCCACTGTAATTTTTTTTTTATTTTAGTGAACTTGGATACTGTAGAACAGTTTTACAGCATTCAGATGGGACTATGTAAAATAAACAAATTTACAGTGGAGCTGTGCAGGAACTGAAGAAATGCATTTTTACGAAATTCTACGATAAATAGACAACCGCCGTCTCATCTTCTCAGCATTGAGACAGTACTACCGTCTCAGTTAATACAAGACCCTAAACAACAAGATGATTTTTCTGATTGCTTCTAACGAAAATTAAATCCCAAATCAAGTAAAAATGAAACACCAAAACGCGTTTGTACCAGAACCTGTACTGAGTGTAAATACAAGCACAGTTAAGCAAGTGAATGATTTTTACTATTTTTGTCTTGTATTCGTGCGAATTTTATATGTCACAGAACTACACTTTGTCCCCACAAATTCGACGCTGAAAACTTACAATAGTTCTTCGATACTACAGTCTGATAACTGTCAAGATTGTTACTGTTACAGGTTATTTAAGTACTAAACCAAAGTAAATTAAGTACTACATGCAATTTTATCTGGGCAATGGAATCCATATCTTCATATTTTTTTTTATCTTTCTTTTGAAGGAAATTTCATTTCTCTTTTGGAGAAAATTTCATTCGTAATAGCAATTATGTGCAAAATTTTCGACCATTAGTCCATCCCTATATAATTCATTTTTATTGTTATTGAAGAAGAGGAATGTCAAAACATTGTTAGCTTTCTATGAAGTTAGGTGCCGAACCAGCATTTAGGGACAAAACGAGAGACAAATAATAATTCGAGACTAAGTAGTGATAATGACAATACCGTAAGTTACGGATAGCAACCCTATCGATATCTAAGATTGAAATTGACTACTACGACCCATTTTTATAAACACCGAACATTCTTGGGCCCATCCAAGCTAAAGTAATAAATAAATAAACACTCCTGACGTCATCCGTTGTGCTTTGACCCAGGAAGCGATATAAGATGAACTGATATAGAGGAACTTCATAATATATTTTAAAAAACTTTCATTCACTAAATTTAGAGACAGTGCATACATTTTTCCAATTTTTAAATTACTGTTTTAATCTTTGTTTTTCTTTTTTTACTGTCTGTCTCAAACATTTTGGAAATACGAATTTTTACATGCAAAGATGATGACTTTGGCTTCCTTTTTTCCCCTCTTTTTTTGAAGAATACTCAATGCGTTAGTCAAATCGTCTGCGGACGAACTAGAATGAATTTCAGAATATAAATAGAATCGTTGCAAATAGTTTTCCATGAAATTTAATAACTTTCAAAAATAAAGTGCATCATAATTGACAGAAGACTGGTGGAGGGAGGGGGGATCAGATGGTTCTTGGAAAAGGAAAATAAAGATGGGTCTTTTCATACTTTTCCTTTTCAAACAAAGGGGGAAGGGGGAAAAGAATGGAGTAAAAAATGAGCGATCTCCCGTTGGAAACTTAAGACCAGCTACAAACCAGTTTTGCTCCCTCCATAACAAGGAACAAGTCCGTCTAACAAAATATGTTCAGCCAGGTATTAACAAGCTAAGAAGTAGGGGAAAACGAAAAAAAAAAGAAAAAACATGGTAGGAGGGTACCAAGGGGATAGAAACGAGGGGTGAAACAAGGAGAGAGAGAAAAGTAAAAAAAGTTTTGTTGAATATTAATAGTTCGTGTGGGAACCTCAACTGGGAGTCACGGGCAATCAGCATGATATGGTGTCGGTGCAGGAAGATAAGGATTAATGGAAGGGGGATGCCAGTTGGAATATGGGTTACCAGGTAAGGGAGCATTTCCTGCGGGATGTTCTTCCCGGGTGGCATTTAAGTTTCGGTTTGGGTTTGAGTTTTGAGTAAGCAGTGATTGTAATGAGAAATAGTTCTACTCCGATGAACTGCTGCTCCTAAACGAAGCAAAAGAAAATTTGAGGGTGTCAATAAAGCTTCAAATGCAACGTTATAAGTAATGTTATTTTCAAGATATAGCAAAATTAAAAGTAATTTTCACCTAGGTAACTCACAAATTCACGTTTTGACAGATCCTGTAATGTTAAAAAAGTGCTTAAAAATGAGAAAATATACCTGCTTATATTTTTAACGTAATTGTGACTTAAAAAATAAGCAAGCGACGTTTACAGTTTTAAGTACCGATGCTTACTTAGAAATTAAAGTTACAGAAAGGGCAAGTATTATTTTATTTTCTTGCAATAAATTTAAAATTTATAGAACAACTTTACGTTCATAATTAAAAGAGGGCTTTTTTTAACCGATTACTTCTTCAAAACAATAACATTTGTATCAAAATTAAGAAACTATTTACTGCGCAAGACGTCAGAACGATTCTGTTCCCAACGACGACGTACTCTTGCACCACACATGTTGTGTTACCTCAAATAATAGGAAAACTTGTTTTTTTTTAAAGGTGTGTCTCAAAAATGAGATTTTGATCATTTGATCCGGATCATTTTTGAGGAAAGAGTTACTTATAAATATGAGCTCAGTTTTTCAAGTCTAAGTCATTTTAATTCGGAGCTATTCGGAGAACATGATGTTCTTGAAAATAAGTCATTTTATCCCAATAACAAATATTTTGATTTAACAGTGGACTGATTCAGCTATGGAATGAGTTTATCGTAATACGTTCTATTCAGTGTTCCATACGTTCAGGGCGTTTCATATGTTTGTCACCTGTATCATCTCGTAGACCAATGGCGAGGAGACGAACAAAGTGGAGACTAGTACATATCATCGCCTTTAAAATGTAAAAATTATTCTTGGCAAAAACACTTTTTTTAAAGTAAACAAATAAAATCGATATAATCTAAGCAATATGGGACATTAGTCACTGTAGAAAAACTAATGTCAATTCCAAAACAAATGGATAACCAAACTAAATTACATCTTCTAGAAATTTATAATGAAATGTGTTTCAAAAAATTGCTAACATTTATGTTACCTGCAGGTTAAGTAATATTAATTATATGTGGGAATAATACATGATTTTTTTAAAAGTTACTTTTGTTTACTAAAACTCATTAATGTACAGACATTTTTAAAAATTAAGAAATATTTTTTTAATATCAACGGGTAAAAATTTAATTAAACTTCACGAAATTTCAGATTTATGAAAGCCTTGATTCCAACTACTTCACAATAACTTTAAAGATTAAATTCTGGACTAGTCTGTTTCTTTTATCCAAAACCAAGATCACTGTATTAGAAGGGTAAAAGGGGGAACTATCACACGCACTGGTAATCCATTTCATTCTGGACGTGTGACACAATTGGCACCTTGAAGATACGACTCCGCTCATTTTAGGAGGGGGGAGAAGAATAAAGGACCGACCATCCATTCTGGGCACCCTAGTTGCACAAGAAAATCGTTTTTCCCATGGGCACACACATACGCACTGCATCCCTTCTTTCCTCAAGAGCTTCTTTTTAGCGCGCCTGTGATTCAGCTGTTACCATTTCCGTCAGCCCAGACGACAGCTGTTCTGCAAAAGGGGTGGTGGGATTCCCAGGCTCAGGGGGAGTAGAGAGGAAGAAGAATAGAGATCTTCGAGGGGCCGGAAACCTCTAATGCGAAGTTCTGTCAGGTAAGGCATACGTCAAAATTCAAAAAGGGCATGATTACGAATTTTTTCTCCCTTCTTTTTTGTAGACGATTGGCTTGGGAGATGTTACGCGGATGAATCTTCCTTCACTGGGTTGATGGGGCAGAAAGGGGTTCCTGACAAATTCAGATGAAACGTTGAAAGTGGATCAAGTTCAATGGTGGTTTTAGATGGGAAAATATTTTGCATGACTGAAAGAAATAAATGAACAATACAAAAAATATACAAATTATGTGTATATAATATTAAGCTTATCAACGCTTTTTAGGAACATTGAGCTACATTGTATAGGTGAAAATCAGCGGTCGCCACTCGCCATGTGGCGATTAAAGTAATAAAAGTGAAAATTAAAAAAATTATCATCGATCGCCACTCCTGTACGGTAGCTTTTTAGTACATTCTATTGTAATCGCATTTTCTTTTTCTCTTTTTTTTTTTTTTTTGTTTTGTTATAGTCACATTTTTTCCCCCTTGGAACCATGCTGATATTGAACACGTGTTTCGCCGAGAATTTCATACCATATTTCAAGTTTCAATCCTTAAAAATCCTGTATATACACTCTCAGAAATAGAACTCTGACTTTTGACGAATCTGCAACTGTCAAGAAAATTTCGCCATTTGCAACGATTCCTTCCTCGCACGATCACGTGACTTAAAAAAGTTACTACACAAATTTCGCCAATTTAACGAAAGGTTTACTCGGAGCATTTTTCACGAAACCATTTCGTCAAATACGACAAAAGTTTCTTGATATTTGAGCATGCGTTTCTGAGAGTGTACTAAAGTCCTTTGAAAAGTTCGCAAGCATGTTCTAATTCAAATCTGCATATTTCTTGTTTTATTTCTATAGTTTTGTTTATTTTCTAAGCGATTTATTTTAGAGTTAGTTTTCAGTTCTTATTAGCAATTTTAAAAAGTGGCCACTATCAAAACCGAGTTATCGGCAGTGCAGTGCGCCCAGAAACCCCCCGCACCTGCCATTTTCTGGCCTATCGTATTTTTAGATGCCCCCGAGTGCAACCGAGTTATCGGCAACTGGCTATTAACCAAATTTTACCAGTTTTCACCTATACTACTTTAGCTTTTTCATCCATCTTTATAAGGGACCATTCATAAACGATGTGTCACCCTCTATACTGCCCTTATTTATTATGGGTTACTGCGCAATGAGACTGTCATATATTTGCAGAGAAATAATAATTTATTTTATGTAACTTTGTTTGCTAAAACGCTGCAGCGAGCTGCATGGAAAAACCATAAAGCCATACTATAACCTTGACTAGACATAAGTTATAAAATATTTAATATTAGTAACTTTCTCAAAATTAGTCGATTTTGGAAACGCATAATAAATTTCACTATCAAATATTTTGCACCCAGCTGCAGATATTTATCTCACACTATAAATAAAGGAAAGTTTACGTTTTCAATCGCATAAAAACATCAAAGGCAAATGACTGCTGCAATTATGTCAATCGAGCTCTTATAAGGACATACCCGTAAAATAAATGGTGCAATTAATATTCTGAAATTGGATAATATGTGTGCTTATCAAACATTATGACTTTGGTCTCAAGAGCGGATTTGATGTAATTCACATCGAAAACAAATAGTGAAAAAGATTTCCATATTTATATACGGAAAAACGTGACAGCTACTATTAACTTTCGCCAGTGTCACGCAAAAAGGGAATAGTAAAATTGCCTTTGCTTTTTTTTTATTACCGACTCATAAAACTCGGCACACACACATCGGCCTATTTATATCATCTTATTATATATTAATAGCGCCGGATTCGAAATCGGAAGATTATTTTCCGGTACGTCAGACTGAATTTGTGTTTTGTGAAGTGACGCTGTCTGTTATCTAAAAAACGCAGAAATTAATGCTGGTATTAGCAGAGTCTGCTTGTAATTAAAACAATGCTGATTATATAAAATCAACATTAAAATTTCATCAAGAAATAATTTTAAAAAGGGAGGACAATTTACTTGTCGAGAAAGCTGTGGGGCTCGTAATAAAAGTCTATATTTTCGCACAATACAATTTAAAACAAAATTACGTGTACAATTTGAATTTACATAGTTTTTCTTTTCTTTTATATAATTACATTCCCCAAACTCGGAAATCATTACACGCAGATTCAAGGAAAAAAGAAGTTGCCATTTACAATAAGCAGTATTTTTCCTAGCATGGGTGTCACTCGAGATAGTAATTTGTGGTGTCAGCCCCTCCCCACCCCCCAAAAAAAAAAAAGCGTTGAGTTGTAAACTCGTAGGTTTGTAGTTTATATTATTTTCAGTTGTACCAAAAAAAAAAAAAATTAAGAAATTATAATTTAAATCTTTGGTATAACTTTTAATAAACTACATTTATTTTCAGTTACGATGCGTTAAAATAGCATCATTCAAATTGCATAATTCAAGTATATGTATTTTTCAAAAACTGTTTATCGTTTTGGTTGTCACCCGGGTTGGACCCCACACCCAAGTAGTGATGCTACTGCTATAGGGCGATGAATTAAACATTTGTACTGAAATACTGTTGAATCTCATTTATATTCATGTGTTCAATCCTCATTTATCACATTATTTTGCAAATTTTAATAAGGAGAATATTTAGTTATTCAATACACTAAAGGGTACGATCTTTAGTGTTTTAATAATGGTTGTATTTTTATACTGGAGCATTTAAGATTTCAATGCAAAACATCAGAGGTAAAAATAAAATAATAATAATTTCAATCAGGGATCTGGAGTAGCCACTTTTTTTAGTTGCTCCGTTCCAGCTCCGCTGCAATTTATCAATAATTGCTCCGGCACTGTGCTCCAACTCAGTGAATAATTTTAATAGATTATAACATGTGTCTCTCTTTTTTAGTGAATTAATTTTTTTCATATAATCGAACATTTTAAAAGTTGAAAAAAAGAAAAAAAAAACGGAGCAGTGGAGCACAGCAAATTTTTTTGCTCTGGTTTGCTCCTCGAGTAAAACTCGTTGCGCCACTGCTCCGCGCTCTTTCTCTACACTCCGCTCCAGATCCCTGATAATAATAATAATAATAGTTGAAATACTAATTATTATTTTCATTTAATAAACTAATTATAATAATTGAAATAATAGTAATAATAATCAATTTTGCACGAGTTACACAAAACAATAGTGCAACTTAAATGGAGAGCAACTTAATTGGAAAAATGTTTCATATGAGACACCCAGAAGGAAAGGAATGTAAGTGACAAAATTTTAAATTTGGAGATAAATTGTGTAAATGATAGGGAAAGCACCATTCTATATTGTGACAAAAAATGTTAGTGATAGCTCTAACAGGTGCTCCTCTTCAAAGTAATTTAGTAAAAAATTACTAACATTAAAGGTCCCATAAGATCCACACTTTGAAACCGTTTTTCTCAGAATCGTTTTTTTGGTCAGTTACATCCCATTGCTTCTCACTGCCTTATATCTAAATTTTTCTCCTCAATCTCAAAACCGTATAATTTCTTTCTTTTTTTTTTTGTTTACTTTAAGATGAACAATAACTTAATGCCTAACACTTAAAATGCTAGATTAGAAAGGCTATCCATCGCCGCTTTGCGTGAAGAAATTCAGACCCGTGCTTCTTTGGTATCGAAGCCGGCTATGACTGCTATTTGAAAACATAAGATTCTGGTAAAGGATTTAAAAATAAAATTGGCAAATCGCCTGCGCAGTCTGTACTTAAACATTCATGGAAAACTAATGAAATAAAATCAGAAATTCTCAGGAAGGAAGCATGAGGACCACCGATGATAAATAAAATCCAATTTGAGCTTTTCAAACAGCATAACGAGCATAACAAAACACATAGTTACTACTGCTATTCTGAAGTATTTTTTGGACAAAATCCGACTCCTGTTATCCATTAATCTTTATGGCAACAAAGGTTGGTGTCACTGCACTAATCGATTATTTTTAGATTCTAATCTATTAGTATATGATTTATCTTTAAAGAAACACAAACGTCTAAAAAAATAAAACACTTTCATTTATGATTCATCATGTGTGTCATGCTCTTTCTCATTAGAGTTAACATAAATATTTTTATTTAAAAAAGGGAAGGGAACCAATTTTGAAGTATTAAACAGAGCATACGACACATGCAGGATATATATGTTTATACATACTAGTATGTTTTTTTTTTTTTTTTCGTAGAATCTTTCTTTTTACTAAGCTCTGTTTCATTAATACTCCTTACTGAAGTACCCATTATTTGATGGGCTACTAAAACTTTAAATATCACATTTGGAAGTGTTGATTTAAATTTAAACATCCGTTTTTAATTTTTATTTATTCATTCATTCTATTTATTTGACTAGTTTTTTACTTCAAAACATGATTTATTTTGCTCTTTGACAATAGCAGTTAATAAACTAAAATAAGTTCTTATTACAGACCGGACAAATAACATTTAGACCTTAGCATATTATGGGGTATAGTTCCGAAGATGATGGTAATAATGAAAGTATTAGTTTTAAATAATTTTAAAATTTTTCCTTCCTTTTATTTTCCTTCCAACTCTTTTCGTTCTTTCTATCTTTATTTATTTTTATTTATTTATTATTTTGCGTGTGTGTGTGTGTGGGTGTCTAGTCCTAAATTGATCATTCTGTTTAAAAACCTAAATCACACCCTAGAAAATTAGTGCAAAAAGTAACGCTTCCTCATTTCTTGATTGAAGTTTTATTACTATTGCTTAGAAGCGGCAGAAATCAGATCTAAAGATGTCTTTTTCTGTTTAGTATTCGTTTCTGTCTAGACGACAATGAAAATTTTCTGAAAACAATCGCTTGCACCTGATGCGGAAAAAACAGAAGTGCAATGTATCTTTTTTCTTCTCGAATTAATTAGGCACGATTGAAGTTCCGAAATGGAGATTAGAATTTTTTTTCTGCAGCGTGCATGTTTTCTTTAAAGTTCTCTCGGAGTTCCATATGTTACAATGTTTATTTTGAAGAATTTTATTGTAAACATAGGGAAAAGAAGTGAAGTCTGTTGGGGAGGATCGATGAAAATTATGCACAGAAAATCATTCGTAATACAAAACCTTCCCGGTGTGAAATGATAATCATGATGAAAGGTTTTATGTACTTAAAGTTCTTCGAAATGTTTCGAAACAAGTTGATTTTAAACCTTTAAATGCCAAAATTACCCAATCAATTGAGAGAAATCTCACACACGGCATTCATACATGTATTTTTTTTAAAGCAAATTTCTAACTAATTTAGAAATTCTTCAAATTTAGTTACTGTAATACAAGAAAAAGTGGTATAGGATGGGAAAATAGTGTTAAATTTTGTTGTCCAAAAAAGCGTCGCTTTGTGGAAAATAAAGCAATAGAACCTACCCCCCCCCCCCCTAAATTTCTAAAGCAGGAATTTAATGTCCAAAGCGTATACATGTGTGTCAAAACTAAACTTAAATGCATAAAATCATTATCAATTCTTTGATACAAAATTATATTGTTCCATATTTGAGAAACTTCACGATGGTGCAAAAGAACGCTGTACATAGACGATATTTTAAAGAAGATACATGCAAATAAACATGGGCTGTAGGCAAAAATGTTCTTTCTTGTTCTTTCACCATACAAAATATGAAATATGCTTCATTATACATTTGAAATGTTTCCGACCCTATTGGTAAGCAATCCATTCAAAAATGATATGATTTTTAACCGACTTCACAAAGTAGGAGGTTATTGCATTATGAACCAATGATTCCATTGAAATTGACCATTAGAGAAACTTAACACAAAACTGATGGAATTTTTGAAACAGATTTTAAGAACACGCTTAGCATAAGGATTAAGGCTATACAAAACTGAATAATAGATACTAAACATTAAGTGCTCGAAACTATATGCACAATAGATATACATACATACGCTAATGAAGCCTTGCGAATGGCTGTTCACAAGAAGCTTGATAACCTATAAAAGAAGAAATATGCAATTAGAAAAATGGATTTTAAAAACCTTTATCGAGAACATGAATAGAAAAAATGCATTTATATTTTATGTGAATTTCAAAAGTCCAATTATTCTAATAACAGCAAATTCATAGAATTAAATGCTCGATTATGACTATTTTACAAAAGAATTTTTCGCGAACCAAGTTATATTATTTGTCGGCATCTATTAAAATTGTTTCAAAACGTATTTAATTATTACAGAACAAAGTTCTCATTTAATTATTTTTAAACGAAAAAATGGTATCATTTTTGTTTCGTAACAAGTAAACAAGCATGTTACTGGCTGAAATCATAATACTAATAGACTTTTCACCTAAAGTTGATAGAATCTTCACTAAAATTTCGATCGTTCACTAAAATTTCGAAATTATGAACGCTAAGCAACAATTCAAAGTGATTTCAAGTTCTTGAAGTGTCCTCCGTTCCCCTATTTTTTCACAGCGAATAGGAGCAGATAGAAATATGTAGTTTGGCTTTGAACTGAGGAGATTTTTGTGAGTCAGTACGTGGCGAAAATCTAATAATATCAGCTACGCTGAAAATTTCCTGAGAGATAGAATGATAAATTTCTTATTCGTTTCATTCATTGTTTAGTAATTTAATTTTACCATGATCGCAATAAGGGAGCCAAATGCATAACCCCTCAACTTTTTTGACTGCCAGATTCTCTTTATGGTAACATCAGATTTCTACCTTGCGTACAAGAAACACGCTGTCTAGATTTATTATTAGTCTACGGATGGAAGTTGCATGAGATGGAACATCACTACTGGTACCTCCAACGTGACTTTCAGTGCAAATAAAAGAAAACTATGTTAGAAATGTTTCACCATCAATGGCACAAGCCTCTCCGAAAAAGATAAAAGAAATAAGCAACTATCCCATTAAATAATTTATAATTATGTCTTTCATAGCATAACTAAATTTGAAAATTTGAATAAAATCCCTTTTTTTCACAATCATAGTAGCCACTGTACAATGTCCTTTGGTCCTGGCTACTGGGAAAAAATTTAGCCCATTAATATTTTAATAAAATAAAACAACTTAACCCAACCCTTTATACTCTCGTTGGCTCGAGATTGTACATAATAAAAATAACCTAAATCTGGAAGTCACTAACGAAGTTATAGGGCTATAATCCGTATTATTCTGGCATTTGGAGCAATTTTTTGTATTGTTTAAGGTTTTCAGTGGCTTAAAATGTTTAAGAAAATTTTTTACGTTTTCCTTCAAGGTAAACTAGTATGTAATTTCTATGCACTTGTAGATTAATTGGTTTTAAGAGACCTACAAAACATACGCTTATAACAACTTTATTGTGAAAAAATGTATGAAGGAGAGCCATTTTTTACTCCTTGGTGCCTTTTCCGAAATTATTTCTGGGTCTGCTCCTGTTTACCTTAACGAATTAAATCTAATCATTTTGCTTTCAAAGAAAAAAAAAAACTTAGTATCATTCTGATATTGATTTTTTTTTAAATTATCTGATAATTGTTATTTATTCTTATTGATTAAATTGATTTAATTTTGTTTTACTGATTTCTAGTTGATGCATATTGTATGCAATTTCAATAATACATATATATTACTAATAAATTTTTATTTTCCTTCTACCTTTAAAAATGAATCGATTTTACAAAAATGATGCTATCTTCAGTTTAAGCATCCCAAAATGGCTGAAACATTCTTGGTTGTAAAAACAGGGTTAAATAATGTAACCAAACAATAAAACATTCGAAAAGACTCTTCATCCGATAGCAAAATAATTGGTTGCAGTGAGTAATTTTCTTGCTAATTAGAATTTAAATTCATTTCCGAAATACAAAACAATAATACTTTTAAAACGCCAAAACAATGTGCAGTTTCACAATCGTTTAAATAACACCAACTATCTTCATCTTCACGTCTTATTAATGCAAAAACATGTATTTCGTGTAAGTGAAAAAAAAATACGTAGACTAAATTAAGTCTAAATAGAAATATTGACGAAATCATAATTATATTATTATTTACTTCTGGAATATTTAGTAGTTTACGAGTAACATTTTACTAGCAACAACAAATAATAGTTACTACTCGCATACAAGAGAATTGCAAAACAGTTAGTTGTATCTTTAATCCTTTTTGCGTGTGTGCAATCATTCCAAAATGATTTTTGCAGCACTGAACATAAATAAAAGTACATTATCAATTAATACGTAAAATAAACTGTCTGTTTCGCAAAATGCTAACTTAATGTTAATAAATTTAATAATATCTGTAGTACACTCAAAATTCGTTTTGTACCCCATTCACCTAAATTGGATGCTGCAGTTAATTAAATACCATAAATGACACCCTCCATTTTCAAAACGAACTGTTTCATAAGGAAATTAACGAAAGTCTGAGACCATTTAAGAAAATTGTGCTGGAATACCAAATATTATGCAATAATTTACAAAAATACATACTACGCCTTACGGATTTTCACCTATGAAATAAACCAACAAATAAAAGATTCGAATTTGTGTATTATTATATTTTTTAAAGATTGTTATTAATGTAAAAAATGTTGCTAAGTTTATAAAAAAATGTCGAATGCTTTGAATAATCCAAAGACATTTAATAGGTGCTTATAAAATATATATAACAAGAAGTTCCGTCTAGAACTATACGAGCCTACTTTCCCGTATACACCAAATTCAAATTTATAATCTAGCTATCTCTTTCTCTCTCTTTCTTATTTATCTTTAGTTCTAATTATTGAAAATATACCTTTTTCAACGGATAATACATATTCATTCACTCAGTCATTCATTCTTTCATTTATTCAGCCATGCATTTATTCATTCATTCGTTACCTCATTCAAGTGTTTATTCATTCATTTACGCATTCATGTATTTATTCACTCATTTATTTACATTTTCATTTATTCAATAATTTATTCATTCATTCTTTTCCTCATTCATTTATTCGTTGATTTATTCTTTCACTCTTTCATTTATTCATTCATTCATTATTTCACTCATTGAGTCACTGAGAAATATCCTTGAAAATCCCGATCAAAAAATTTCATAGCAAAATAGGCTCGTAAGTTCTGGATAAACTTTCTATTTCTACATGTTCTACGTTATAAGAGCTTTCCGATAAAGTTTGTTACAAGCAAATCGGTCCGTTAGATCAGGATTTATATAGGGTTGAAATTTCCCCGTAAACTCTGTGTTAATTTTTTGAACTGTTCAAAAATGAACAAAAACTGTTCAAATCAATATTTCACGCCGAGAACTCCTTTCAATAAGCTTCTTAGGAATAGGAACTTGGCTCTTAGGCCCAGAGTTTACACAATTTGCTTCAATTTTGTCCATAGGCGCTAATGTTAAAATTTTTTGAACTGTTCAAAATTGAACAAAAAATTGTTCAAATCAAAAAGTAAAATATAGAAATGAGATGTCCTCGCCGAGATCTTTCGAATGCAAAAAGAATTTTTCCAATCGGACTATTCGTTCAAAAGTTATTAGGGGGGGACAGACCGACAGACAGACAGACCGACAGACCGACAGACACACTTTTTCCCCATCTCAATACCCTACTTTCAAATTTTTATTTTTCAATCTTTATTTAATTACTTCACTCATTTTTGACTTTTCTTGATTTTTAACGATATTTTCACGATACATTAAGCCTTCTTTCATGCTTTATTATTATTTTTTTTTTTACTTTTACGGGAAAGTAGGCTAAAAAAGCGAGAGAAAGAGAAGAGAGAGAGAGAGAGCGAACCATAATTTTTTTGTTTTCAATTTTTGGGGGGAGGCTAAATGTTTTTCTACATAATGTTTTCTCATGTTCAGCTAGCAAGTCATCAATCTAGGCTCATAAACCTGGTGAAAATCTACAACAAATAAAATTCATTTCTATTTCTAGAATTCCATTTAATACATAGTCGACTGTAAGAAAGTATTTACTGATATGAAATTACTGAAAGTAGTACTGATATGAAATCGTTCATATGCATGTTGAAAAACTGAATTTAAGAAGTACTCTCTCTATGCTTCACTTCCTTTTTAATAATAAGTCATTTATTTATTTATATTTAAAGAAGTAATTGCATAATAATAAGAGCTGCATAAATATATATATACCAAAGGAAATATAAAACGTCTTTACTAATAATAAAGCAGCAAGTATGTATGTCTATGTGTGTGTGGGTCTGTGTCCGGCGTAGGGCGAAGACCATTCGGCGGATTTTCATGAAATTTGGAACGAAATTAGTTTGGAACAGGGAGGGGGGGGGGGATGCACCTCGGACAATTTTTTCTGAAATTCGAATTTGTTCTTTTTTATTGCAATTTATAGCCTAAAATTACATAAAAGGGTTCTTTTCTATAGGAATTAATTAAGAAATTATCGCATCGTTTCGAACTTGATACCATTGAAAAGCGTGTAAAAAATACCCCAGGAAGAGTTTTGCTTTACGTGCCAAAACTCGAAGTCTCTAAATTAACTAGAAAAGAATTTATAAGCGTTTTTCTCTAAAGTTCAAAATTATTTTTTCACGGTAATTAACTTTAATTTATTTTCTCCAGCTTGCTTTTTATTTTATTTGAATTGTGTTACCATGCCGACTGGCTTATGATCCCTTTTTTTAACGAATTAAAACTTATTTCTTGCGGTTTTTAACATTTTCAGGAGCAGCTGATTTTTAATTTCTTTCTTTCTTTCTTTTTTTTTTTTGGATTTTGGTTATTCTTTTTTTTTTTTTTTTTTTAACGAATTAAAATTTATTTCTTGTGACTGACTCACAGGCGATCGCTAGCTTTATTTTGATTACCTTATTTTGACATGTATTTCACGTTACCATTTTTTATACTGCACAGGGGTTTTTAAAAGAAATGTTATCTTTTATAGCGATTTTTGTTATTCCAACTTATTGTTACAATTTATATTCTTATTTATTTTATTTCTTTTTTTCCAGTGAATTAGCACATATGTTACTTTCCTATTTGAGCTTGGATGAAAGGTTTTTTTTTCCGCTTTCAAAGCTTTGCTTGTTGCTGTTTGTTTCTGCAAGCTACAAAATTTTGTCTTTCTGTTTTACTGTCAATGAATAATAGACAAACATTAATCATACTAAAAATTTATTAATTAAAACTGTTCTAAAGGATTATAATCATCCGTTTTGAGTGGGTACTTGAACTAAACAAACAAAATGCGTTATCTTTTAAAAAATTTCTTTTTCATTTTGTTTCGTTTCTTTCTTTCTTTTTTCCTTTTTTTTTTATTGTGTGTGTTTTGTAAAAAAAAAATGCTTAATTGTGTAAGATCGCTGATTTATTGCCGTGGGCGGCTAATTTTTAATTATGTGGAATGCTATACATTGTAATAAGATAACATAATTTACACATAAAAAAGTTATCATTATATACACAATGGCGAACCGACAGGTCTTTTCATTTTTTAACCGCTAGCATTAAATAAGTTTTAAATGATATTTGTCCAGCTTAAAATGTTTGATCTCAATTTCCACTCTCAAAAACTAAATAAAAGCCTGATCCTTAATTAATAGACTCAAATAATAATAAAGAAGGATAAATGCTGCAGAAATGCTGTAATTAACTGTGAAAGGTCTAAATATATGGAAAAAAAAATATTTCTAACCATAAACATTATTTAGTGGAATGAAATTTCTCTATGCCAATACAACTTAAATGATGAGCATGTTTCGTTTCTGTTTTAATTGTTTGGATAATTATTTTTGACAAATTCTCAAGAATTATACATAGAGACATATCATATGTTTTTCACAACCAGAATTTTTTCAGGGTGTTGATTTATAACAAGACTTTAATAATACATGTGTATACACACCTGTATATAATAGACACCGCTTAATGTGATTGCATTAGTGCGAAAATGATTTGATAATAATAACTGAATGATTACAAGAAACGATAGAAGTTTAATGTAGGCAAAATGCATACTTTTGCCATTATCAAAAAAAAAAAAAAAATACACTGTTGGTTGAAGCAGATAACGTTAATATAAGTGTTTTTAAAATCAAATGAATATTTTAGCCAAAAAATAACAGCAACAAGAAATACACAATAGGAATAAGTAGATTATCAGCCTAAATTTGAAAAAAAAAGGGGGGTGGGGGTGGGGGGGATCATGATTGTTCATTTCCAGTTATTTTTAAGGAGTTTGTAAAACTGTAAGCCCAGTAACAGAATTTTCTGTATCAATCTGCAGCACAAGTTTCAAAAGTCAAAATTTATCTGCCCCACCAAATGATGTGGAACCGAATTAACATTAAAAAAAAGCAAACTACGCATTTTAAAATAGTTGACATATAACAATAATACGAGCAGACAATAAATAAATATTATAATTACTCAATTTATAAATAAATTAATAAAATCTAAAATTGAACATGAAAGCAATTAATGCAAGCTAAGAGAAAGTGAAGTAAAGACAATACAACACAGTTTAATATTTGATATATTTAAGTTGATGAAAGGAAGGGAATCTTTCGTTCTTACAATTAGAAGAACAGGGAGATTATTTATCCTGTGTGTGGGGGGGGGGGGGGGTACAATCATTTAAAAACCGGAAAACTTTTCTCCCCGGTCATCTTTAAAAAAAAAAATGTAAAGGTGGCTAATTAATCTATCTGCAAGCTTCAAGATAAATCTGCAGCGCTCGCTGCCGTGCTGCGCGATTTCTGCTACCAGGACTGTTAGCGTTGTTTTTTTTTCCTGCGCGCATCGAAGCAAGATTCGAAGCGCCTTCCTCACCTGTGCAGGATTGAATACCTTTTTGTCCAAAGTTCAAGAAAATAATTTACAAACAGAAAAGAAAGTTTCTTTTTTTCCTAATTCTTAAGGGTTTAAGGAAAATAATTTCTGTTACTCGATAACAATAAACGAAGTTTCAATTACAAAAAACGATAACTTTTTAATGTATTTTACATTACATTAAATGACTGATAACATTAACCGTAATGATATAAAGCAGGATCTGCTGTTTTTAAAATATACATAAACATAATCGATAAGGTGATTATGGGACAAGCATTTATTTTAGGGAGAAAAAAAGCTCGATTTCAGGTTTTAAATTCAATACGTCATTAATATCAGTACTAAAGTTAACTGTATAGTTTGATTTTCCCCCCAAAGATATTGCATGTGCGTTCGCATAAATCTCTTCTAAAGACACTATCATTGAAATGAAGATGTTATGCTGTGTTATATTTTGAGGGGTAGGGGAAGGGGAGTTCATGATGCAATATATTTGGGGGAAAAACAATCAAGCTGGATGACAGCTGGATGATTTCTTCAAAAAGAGAAACACCTAAACCCATGAGCTTTAAGAGAAATCGAATGTGAAATGTGAAAGCAAAAAAGAAATTCTATACGAAACTACAAGTATAATCCAACTGTATTGTTCAGACCAAAGAGCATATCTGTAATACACAAAATTAAGCAATAGAAATTCAATTGTTCTTTGTAGATGTACCAAAGAAGTAACATTACATTGTAAGATATTGCAAAATAAAATAGCTTATGCCGTACAAATGTTCAGGAAAATAAAAACAGTTCTGCAACTTCAACAGATAACGAGGCTGAAAATCTATGACCACTTAAAAGCGTCTAATGGGTGGATTCGGTTACATTCACGACACGGCACCGAAAGACGTTGCCATTCAGAAAGTAATAAAAATAATATATGGTATGATAAGAAACTCATGCAGACAATCATCAACGCATTAACTTATGACACATAACATCACGTCCACTAGTCTCCAGAACAATACAATAGATTGGTGAATTGCTAATTATTCGCAAGGAAGAGAATGCTGGCTTTAACCCCAGTGATAAGTACGGACAATAGAATGAAAACTAAGGGCTTACATTTGAGATTGTTTTATTTTTGGGTAACAAAAAAATGTCCAGCGGATGTATGGAGAATTCCAGTATGACTGACTATAATCGAAATTTGTTGCCCAAAGAATTGTATAGGGGAAAAGTTAGTTAATGTTTGGCTGTAATATGGCTACTACATTAATTGCATACATTTTACAAAAAAGCGGGCTTACAAAAGAAAGTCTTCATTAAAATCCCCTATTCTTCAATCCTGTCTTAAATGCCATTTAGAATAAGGTATATTCCGTTATAATGTACATTCTGTTACAATGAAATATTTTTCAAGTCCCTTGGAGTTCGTTGTAATGAGACTTCATTGCATTTATTAGAAATCTACCACGACGAGCAAGAACTCTGACATTTCCAGGAAAAGGGAAGTAAGGGTATGAAGAAACTGTCACTACAGTTAACTAATTGAATAAAACTCTTTATTGTACGAAAGATTATTAAAGGCCACATCGATAGTAAAAAGGGTGTGAATTTCTACCAAACTTGGAGAACAACTCAGCACTGATGAAATTCCAGAATCGTGGATTAGCATAAAAGCAATTTGGCGAGTCGGTTTTTCTAAGTGGCTATTAAACACAAAGTAACGGAACCGGCAGCTCAAAAACGAGAATCATTCCATCAAATCCCAAGAAGGAGAACAAAGCGATCACGTTAAACCCAGAGGGTGTGGTCCTTTATATGGGCCACCTTCAAAAAACAACAAGCAACAATCCACTCGCTTTCCTCCGCACAATGGCGATACCATCCGCGCCTTGAACTGTAACAGCAGCAAGGACAAGGTTTTCTTACCGGGTTTTGGCTATGCACGATGGCCAAAACCTGCTCCAACAGCAAAAACACAGATAATAATAATACACTTGCAAGCCGAGTTCCAGTTTCCTTTCGATTCTCTTTTCTTCTTTTAAATATTTTTTTGCATGCCAAGGAACGAATCTGAGACTTTACCAAGTTCAGGCGCCAAACTGGAAAACCAGTTTCGGAACATGCTGTTGAACCCAATGTGGCTATTTTCCGTACCACATATTAATTATAAAATGACATAATTATACCAATCACGTGTGAGAATTTAAGTCATAAATAAAAGTTTTCCCATACAAATTAGAAAACAATTATTCCCTGGCACTTCAGATTTTCCTCTCATTAAACAGTAAATGCATATTTTGAATGCTATGTTCCATTGTATCCACAAAGCAAAACTGCAAAGAAAAATAAAATATTCTTTCTTCCCTACCTTTTTTTTAACGCCGAAATTTGATCCAACAACAAAAACATGCTTATGTTCTGGTAAATGTAGACTTTTATACGGAATGAAGGAATGTATTACAAGAGGAAGTCTGCGAATATTCTACTTAGGTTTGCAGAGAAATCGAATTACAACATATTCCATGAATGAAAAAGTAGACAAATAAATGATTATAACGAGCGACAACAAAATGAAAATTTCAGATTTTATGAAATGTAAAGCTTTCTTACCATATTGCCAACCTGAATTAAATTTTTTTCCTTACGAGAAAAATGCTTCCCCATCCTTAACTTTTAATTTCTGTATACGAAATGATTCTCGGAAATAATATCGATTTTCGAATTGTGAGAACTAACTGCATCTAAATTTGCACAAGAATTTGTTACACCAATCTGATAAAAATACATTTTATTATATTCTAATATTTTATAGATATAACGCCCTATTCTATGTGCAGATATTTTTTTTCCTTTTTCTCGAGGGGAGTTTTGCAATTTCTTTAGAAATATGTCGAAATATTAATCATTTCGATAACCATTTTTTAGTTAGAAGAAATACATTTACTACTCGTAAATTTCACCAATGGCTGAAAATTTAACTTTCCAAGCAAATCAAAAGGTGTGATACTTCTGTGGTACATGGCAGTGGTTTAGCTCTAGAAATAAAACGATGGTGGGGGAGGACGTTTACAGATATGAACATACGTTATTGATATTAAAAAGTGGGAGGATGCTTGTGTTTAAACTAATAAATATGGGAGGGCGCAAGTATTAAAGCTGAAAAATGGGAAGAAGTCGTCGTGCGGCATCCCCCCACGACTACACCACTAAGTACGTGGGTACACAAAGATTTTGTAGCTTGCAAAAAAAAAAAAAATCGTTTTTTTTTTTTTTTTTTTTTTCCGCCGTCATTAAAGGGCTCTATTACTTGTTCCCTTAGCATTATAGCATTAGTTCTTTGCAAACGCATCAGAGCATTAGCGAAATGTCAATCGTAATTAAAATACATATGATGTAGGTTCAAACATACGTTTGAGAAAATTTGTGTTAAACATATTATAGTGATTAAGTAACTATTTTGATACGTTGTATAGAAAACAGAAAACAAAATTTAATGTAAGAATTTAAATAATTCTCCGTTTGTATTAGGGGGGGGGGGGATATTAAAGAATACAACTAAGTTATTAAAGTGAAAACGAAAATAAAAGTTAAAAAGTAAAAATGATTTATAAAGGAGAAAACATTACACCATAAAACGAAGAAATTCGTACAATATTGAGACACCGAGAAAAATTCAGAATCACTGAGTAAAAAGACACGGGAAGAAAATTAGGAATTTTGAATGCTCAGATTAGCAACAAATAGGGGGAGAGAGAGAAAGCCGGAGAACTACCAAACAAGATTTAAGATTTCGCAATTTTTACCTTTTTTCCCTGAAGTTCACAAGAGCGTGAACAGCAACATGAAGAAGCAAGTAATTCCTGTCGGTAACTTGAAAATGCTAGGACATAATTACGGATGAACACAATTCCCCCTCCCTTGAATTTGAAGATTGCAGAGAGTATCGAAATTGCACAAGTATGGAATACGAAGGAATGTATTGAACTTAATACAGCATGAGATATGTTTCGTACGTAATAGGAAAATCAAATCTATGCGAAAATTTGATTTATAAGTTTGGGCATTCATTTTAGAAACATAAAAAGATTTTACCTTTCATAATTTTGCTCCGATTTCAAAAAAGATGTTTAAAAGCTTTTTAGCACAATTTATAGTTCCGTTGTTCTGAAGTCGGCTCTATTTTTTTCCCTAAAAAATTATTAGTAAAAAAATAACCTTATGCATAACACTGAGGTACCTGCTTCAACTCATGAACATTTGAATAAGACTGAGGTTATTTTAGGTAATATAAAAATACAAAAGCAAAAAACAAAAAAAAAAAATCACTTTTGAACTATTGCGATATTGTAAAGTATGTAGTAAACGTAGTAAGTTCTGTAAATGTTATTTCAACTCGATTTCTGGTAACACTGATTTAGATCGGGATATCGATTCGTTAAAAAATGATTGAAATTCTACATTTTCTCTGCTATTTAGTTACTTTAACATTTAATTACATCTAAAATCTCTATTGAATTTTCTTTTTATCAGTATTTGCCTAAAGGGGTGGGGCATTCATTTTATAAATAATAGACTTTTAAATTATAAATGCCATAGTAAGCACTTAACTTGCTCTTATCAACATTCTGAGGTCAGATTTTAATAAATTTTAGTTCTGTTTTAATAAAGCACTTACAGTTGAACTCGCTTAATACGAAATGCCAAACATTCGAGAATTTGTTCGTATTAGCCATTATTCATAACAACCGTGAAAGTTGTGTTAAAAAAAGAATTAGAAATGCATGTTTATATTTTAAAAATTATTACTGCTATTAATAAGAAAAAGTAAAACAAATAGTGAAAACAAATGATTCATTTTTACTATTATACACTTTTTAATCTTACTAGTACATTGAGAAAAAGTGAATTTTCCTTTTCAATTTTTTTACCTGCAAAAATCTTACTGATGTTCTAGAAAAGGGGCCTAAAATAGGGAAACGGAGGCGGTCATTATCATTGTGCGAACCTGTTTCAATGACACCTGCTAAAGAACCCTTTCGAAGAAGAATGATTTGAAGATCGAGGGTTTGATCCCTGTGCAGACTGGCCTCTCCGAAAGCCAACCACGTGCATGAGTTTCATTCTCTTACCAGAAAGATTCAATATATGATTCAAAATACGCACTTATTAGTGGTTTACAATGACTCAAAATAACCAACAATTTCCATTAAAAAAATAGTTATATGCAATCGAGAAAATATTTCGTGAATAGGTCAGAAATTTTGTCCGAAATTTGTATTTTAGCCTTCGTAATATGCGTGAGATATTTAATGTAATTAAATAGTAAACCAAGCTTAATGAGCAAAATGTTCGTTTTAGCCGTGATTTCGTATTAAGAAAGTTCAACTATACTTCAAGTTAATATTTTTTTTCGCAAACTCGAAGAAACAAAAGCCTAATGGTACTTTTGCTTCCGAAAACTTAATTTATCAGAAAGAAAATTAAAGTTTTATTTATTTATTTATTTAATACTATCGGTACCCGCAACGGCGTTGCCCGTGCAAAGTTAAAATAGCGGCGACTGCGGCGCAACTTGTTTTTTCCCCCAAGCAAGACACCGAAGGCGACTTCTTAAGTCACTTCTGAGCCGAAAAAAAACTTATTTCAGCCAGTCTTTTTCCACAAATGTATATCTACTTTGACTTAGGTATAAAATTATTTCAATCTATCACTCACTAATAACCTATATTTATTGATTTATATTTGTATCACGTGACATATTTATCTTTATTACATCATCAAAACTTTTACATAGGTTTTTTTTTACTCTCAGTCTGATAGATAGCAAGCAGTACATTCTTTCTGAGTCTGAATTCAAAAAGATAAATGTTATTTCATAAATGTTTATTTCAACCAATAAAAAGAATAAATTGGGATACAAAAATTAAAAAATAAGTATATTAGTAGTTTTATACATAAACATACATTTTGAAATCAAATCAGAAAAATGAATTGATATAATTTTAAATATGAAATTTCAACTGCTACAAATTAAAGTAGGCTAAATGGAGAATTGATAAATTGATCAGACAATGCCATTTAGTAAAGACCATCTGAAAAATCTAACAGTTTCTGATCAACCTTAGCCTATTAAAGAAAAAAAAAAAAGCTGCGCTGAAGAGATGATGGACTGTATATGTAGACAGTTTGATGAAATTAAAAAAAAAAAAAAAAACAGTGAAGGCTTGATGGGAAGTATGATATGTTGATAGTGAAAATTGTATGGAATGCAGTGTTGTAGCTAGAATGAGTGAGAGCCGGGGCAGGTAGTGATAGGTGTCACCGTGGAAAAAATTACCGCCTCCAAGAAAAAAAATCATGTAAGCATAAAGTATAAGTTTTAAAGAAATGTAATAAATATATTTCTTTAAAAATTGCAGATTGAAAAATAAAAATACTATTTGTATCATGAGCCTTATAATATTTAAAGTATTTGTTGATGGCAACGGTTAGGATTAGCGGTTAAAAAACATTGCAAATATATTTTTTTTAAGGAAACGCTTTCCTTAGTTCAAAAGAGAAAAAAAATATCAAATTTAAAGTATTTGTTTTATTTTATGGAGATTTTAAAGCTTCCATTTTTTTTTCTTCGTCCTGGCTGGGTGTCACCCCTGAAGTCAAATAGACATTTCATTGGTAGCAGATAATGGAATATCCTGTGTACAAGATTAAAACTGAAAATTTTCCTAGACATACTTTCCTCTCCGCTTGATAATAGAATAGCCCCATATAATGCAGAAAAGATCTTTTTCTAAGATACCTTGAAACGACTTTTTGAAGATGGACAAATTTCCCAACATGTGTACTTTAGCGGCGGCATCAAGTTATCTCTTGTTTTATGCTGGCAACCTACTTTCTTCCATTATTTTTCAAGCAAGTGGACGTTAACGCATTAAAAATTCTCATTAGATCTCAAAAAATGAAGAAAGGTTAACCAATATACAAAAGTATTAAATTCCCCTCCACAATCAAATAAATACAAAACTTAACTGCATAATACTGATTGTAACCATTGATATTTGTATGATGGCAGAGCAGATATACAGTCCAGTCAAGGGGGCGGTGGTTGAAAATCGTGCCTCTTGCCCCCTCCAAATGAAATGGTTTTCAATATTGAAGCAGCTGAAAACAATTTTGGGTTATCTTTAGTTATGTAATAGGAAGAAAGACGGCAACAGCTCTTCCATAGAAGTTTTTCGAAATTGAAATTCGAAAAACTCAATTTTGCACTATGTTTGGTAAGATTAGGGGAGGGGAAATGGGGCTCTTCCTCGAAATTAGTTGAAATCTAAGTTCTAAAATTACTTGCATAGGCTGTTATTCGAGGCGTTTAGCGGAAGGTGGACAGCCCAAGCTCTCTTCCTGTATTTCTTACAAATTGAAATACTAAAAGCATATACTTATTTAAGCTAGGTATATTACTGACATAAGGGGAAGGTTTAAACTGCCAGAAAATTTTTGCCATTGAAATTTGAAAATCAATTTTTTAGTCTATTTCTAGGAGACAGGAGAATGACAAAAAAGTCCCCACCCAAAATCTTTTGGAATTGAGGTTCTTAAGAAGAAATTTTACTCTTAACTTTGGTGACGGAAGAGAGGACAGTTTGGTCATTTCCGAAAGAAATTTTTAAATTCGAAGTCTTCAAGACACAACTTTAGGCCATCTTAAGAACATTAGGAGATTCAGCGGCTCTCTGCAAAACATTTTATGAAATTTGCAAAAAGAAAAGGGTGTTCGGGTTCTATTCTAAAATCATTTTCGTAACTAAAGTTGGATTTACACTGCCTTTGGTGATATTAGGGGAAGGAAAGGGGATTTGGAAGCTTTTATCCAAGTCTTAAAACACACTTTTGAGCAATGTTTGGGGGCATTAAGAGAAGAGGGAGGAGTTGTGAAAGTTCCAGAAATTTAATTTCAGGCTGCCTTTGGTCACATTAACAAGGGTCATGATCCCCGTTTTGATTCATGCTTAGGCTTCACACTTAAGCTTGCCCCTCTATATTTGGGTTCATGGTATCGAAGGAGGATTCCCGTTTTCTTCAAATTCTCCAGTTTTTAATCAAGTGGAAATATTTAGAACTAATAATGAATATGTAAGTAATCATAAAATATTAAGCAAACGTTTGAAGTTTACATAATTAAAATGCCTAAATACCTCAACTATTTTTTAAATGATTTATTTAAAAACAACATACTTATATTATATTTGAATAAAAGTCCTTCCTGTGAATATTTAATATTTAAATACAGAAATGCATTTTAATGACAATATTTTTAATCGCTATTCTCAACAAAATACATAAAATAGGGGCACAGAATATTTTGCTGCTTCATGGCAACGCTTATACTTGCTCCCGACCTGTTTATATGTGACCGACAGTGCTTTTAAAAAGATAAATAAATCCTTGATCCCTGCAGTTAACATAAAATTGTGGTAATAATGCACTTTTTAGGAATCAAAGCAAAATTGATAAATAATTGCTAAAAATAAGCAAGGATTAAACTGCAAATTTTAACGCTGCACCATCTGTGTGGACATACAATGTTGTTACGCTACAAATATACAGCTTTTCATTGTTTTGAAAATTGAGGATCTTTCCTTCAAATAAGTTGTAAGCTGATTTTATTCGCTTTCCCAATAGAAAGCAAATTAACAGAAAAAAAAACTCCAAAAGGGAAAAAAAGAATATTTTTATTCTAAGAAATAAAGCACTGATTCCTAGAAATCTTTCTAGAAGAAAAAAGCGTATAACAAAAACAACACAAAATGAATACTAAGCTTAATTTATTATTGTGTATAAAAAAGGTAAATTTAAAAAAAAAATGTTGATAGAAAAAAGTATCGAACATTTCAACAAATGATCAAAATCCAGCTGCATTTGAAAAAAAAAAGCAAGTATTCCAATAAATGGAGCATCAAATTTTAATAGGGTTATTCGTAATAAGGCAAACTTCTAGAATGAAAAAATTAAATCGGCAGACATTGAATCGTTTCGAAACAACCAGAGACCCCAATGCTGTTTTTTACATTCATCTGTTGGATTTCTAAAATTATCTTCATTATTATTTAAATCATTTATTTAAAAAAAACATACTTATATTATTTTAAATGTGTGCATCACATCAGAGGCACCCCCCCCCCCCCTAACGTCACTGAAGCAGTGCCCTGTCAAAAGACAAATTAAATTCCTCACCGCTCGAGTGAAAGTTGTTTGTCACTTGTTTTTTGTAATGAATGATTATTATTTTTATGAACAGCTCAGTTGAATTAAACTGATTGGTCGAGTCACTTAATTGAGTAATAATGGTTGAATTCGATATAAATTGCTTAAGCAGGCCCAAGAACATTCTAGGCTCAACACAATAAAGAGCGGAAGCAATTGACACTTCTGTATAATAAAAGGCAAATTTAAAAAATAATGCTGAAAGAAAAGAATATCGAACATATCAATAAATGATCAAAATTCATTAAAATGCATAAATACCTCAACTATTTTTTAAATTCTTTATTTAATAACAACGTGCTAATTTTATTTTGAATGTGTATCCACGGAAGGTAGCAAATTAAAAGAATAATGCTGAAAGAAAAAAATACCGAACATTTCAAGAAATGATCAAAATCTAGCAGCAACATTCTAAAAATGAAAATCAAATTTTTCACCTTTCCATTAAACCATGCGTGATTCTTAGCGGGGAAAAAAAATCGGAGCTTCACACAAAATTCTCGGGAAAAGTATGAGCCAACAATTTTAAATATAAAACTGTATACTAAGGTTAACAATTCCCCTTTCCCTCTCAACACAACAGTACATACACACATATATATAAGCTCAAAAATAATCTTTCAAGTAATTGAATGAAAAGTCTATTTATATTAATGCCAGAAGTTTTTTTTTTTTTTTCTGGAAAAATTATTGTATTGAAAGTTTTTTAAAGCAGTACAAAATATTTTGCTTATCTGAAGGCAGAAAGAAAAGCAGATATTAATTGTCAAAAAAAACTTTCGGATAATTTTTTTTTTTTTTTTGACTCGGAACAGGAGCTCGAAAATTTCTGATCAGAATCGCCCATGCAGTAAACATCATTTGTTAGTAAGAAGGATTTGTTTTACGTTAGGAACCATTAAAAAATAAATTTCATTAAAACAATCGATCAATTCTGTAAAGACTTTCCAAAATCGGTAAATTTCTTATCGAGTGGTTAAAACATTGGCGACTGCAACGAGCAATCTTAATCCTTAAAATATGAAAATATTTATTAGTTCGAATCTGCATGTATATAAAAAATAAAGAATTAAAAAAAAGTGGCCTAAGCAGTGGTTAACCCGCTAAATAGAAACACATACCACGTAAATCAAAAATTGCATTCATCGGATTACCGAACTGTTTGCGAATGAACGAACCCATAATTGGAGCTTCTGAAGCTTGTTTGTGTTTAATTTTTGCAGGAAATAAATTGATTTTCTCCAATATGCAATAAATTTAAGCCAAAAATGAGTTTGGATCCAATCAATCCCTAAACACTTGCCTCATAGCTCAAACAACTACGTTGTTTACAATTCAACCACGGAATTTCAGAAATTAGCTTCTCCCTTCACTTCAATTCGCTCGCGTCAATTCTTGAAGAACTCGCTTGAAGTAAAGAAAATACTGGAGGATTAATATTTTAATTGTTAAATTTAAAGAATATAGGACGAATTAAAAAAATAGCTTCGAGGTGCAAACAATCAAGATATGATAGAATTTTGGGCCAGTTTTCGTAATCGTACGTTGCGTAGATTTTGCTGTAGAGCGTATAGCCACAAGGGCGTTGCCAACTCGAAAGTTCATCAAACTTTCATTTTATGCATATAGACGTAGATGCACTTTAGTGAGAATTGATGCAACCGTTCTAAACTTTCCAACACTCTAACAGAAAAATTCCAATAGAATTAATGTCGTTAATAACGCGTGAGAAAACAAACCTCCCGTAGGTTGCTAAAAACTTTGTTTACATAAAATCTTTTTTACCCAAGAATCATGAGTGGAAGAATTGTGTTTCCTCTGCAATGCTTCATTGCATTAAAAGGGCATGAAGTCAGAACCATCCATTCTCAGTATTTTCTTTTTCGTTTACCTTTAATTACAAACAGAAACAGGGGAAAAAATGTGGAGATTTATCTATATTCCGAATAAAGATTACACTAACATAAGTTTATGTTATTAGAACAAAAACGCATTTCATTCACTCACTGATGCGCATCTACAAATAATTACATTTTTCCAGTTTAGTGTCAAGTGTAAAAAAATTTCACTTGATCCTTGATTATAGAATAACCTTAACATATTTAACACTCTTTTTCCTTTTTCAGGAGCAATATTTTTAATCATAATGTAATAAAATTAGCTTCAAGTTGAAAAATAGATAGAAATGCTAAAAAATAAGCAATGTTGAGAGTCATAACGAACAGGATAAAGAATAGAACTACCTTAGTAGATCTTTTGACGCAAGCTAAATAGAACAAATGCATGTAAAACGCAAGAAAATAACATTTCAGTTGAAGAGAAGCAAAAATATGGAGAAAGTTCTTCTGAAAACAAGAGAGGAAATAAAATATTTTGTTAAAAATAATGGCGAGCTCAATCGAAGCAAAATGCATATATTAAATAACTATTCATTATTAAAAATGAAATGCATTCAATGTTTGTTCCAAATTTTGAAGCCATATCTATGGACAGGAACAGAAACTGGTGCAGTGGAGTATCGTTTATACGAGGGCGAAAGGCCTATCGAGAAACGTCGTATAATCGATTTACCCTTCTGGCTAAATCCAAGAACTGGGACCACACTACAACGTCATATAAATGCAAACTTCGTATAAACGATACTCTACTGTACTTAATTCAACTAGTAAAAGAGTAACAGCACTGTGCAGTGTCTTTGTTATTTAGTTTCTCTGGTATCTATACAATATAGTCGAACGAAACCAAAACGAGAAGAGAAGAGAGCAGAAAAGAAAAGAAAAATAAAAACCTCCTTGGTTTTAGCTTTAAGCTTCTACATATAAAAATTAATAAATAAATAAACAAATTTTTGGAGGCTTTTGTTTTTCTTTAAAAAATTATGCAGCTTAAATAGTTCATTTTCTCGCTATCGACCCTATATGTTTCACATACCATATTTAAGCCTACATTTTCGACTGTTTTTTACAAAATTAATCAACAAATAACCAAAATTTAAAAAAATATAAATTCATAGAAAATAGATGATAAATAATATATGTAATGAATTGTTAAAAATATTATTTATTTGCTATTACTATTACTATTATTATTAAATGAATGGTGTCTACCAACTAACTTGCGCACGCAATTCATGTATTCAGGGAAATCTGTAGTAAAAAATTTTTAAATAAAATAACATAAATAAAGCAAGAAGAAAATAGAGTTCAGTTACGTCCCTGAGAAAAACAGGTCGATGATTTATTCTTTCATTAAATTTTAAACTTATGTGGGCATATAAATGCTTGGGCTGACATTGAAAGAAATATTACATCATAAATTATTCAAGCGCAGAATGGGAATGTTTTTTCAATTTATTTGCCGTATTTCTCCGGCTTCAGAGCTGCGATATCCATTCAGTGGGCACGCTTCGGGTCGGCCGATAATCTGCGGCTGAAGTAGGTCAGACCGGCAAGCCGCTACATTGTTAATCAGCCGGTATCAAACGATTTCGACTCGTTAGTGCAACGATATACGCCTTTTTTTCTTTCTTGAATCAACTTTCTCGTTTTCGGCAAATCAGTGCGTTGCTAGGGAAAGAACGAGTACAGTCGGGAATGTGAGATTTTGAGCGGAATTAGTGAGATCTCCAAAGAAAGAAGTGTTTACATATGCTTCACCATATTTGCGGAAGATATGTCACACAAAAAATGTCCACAGATACGCAAACATAAATGTTAATCAGTATTGTTGTAGGGTTTGGTAGTTCATTTTGTTTCATTGTTTGCTCTTTCTGTTTAAAATATCAGCTGCCAAGCCCTTTTAGAATATTTTTAGCATCTATATTGTGAGATGGCAGCCACGGCTTAGGTGAAGGTTATCAAGAGAAACACCACATTTTCTCATACTTTTAAGCTTCTATTCATTATTTTTTAATACCTACAGCATCAAAATAATTTTTAAAAATAATTTGAATAAAATTTTAAAATAAAATTAAATGTCTTAGCAAAATATAATGAACAACAAAATTAGTTTCCAAAAATAATTTTAAAACTTGGAGCAACTAGACTGTCATTTTGATGTTCATTCTTTCTTACTTTTCGGGTACATACTCAAAGTAAGATTACATTTTCACCGCTTAGTAAAAGAAAGGAAGGATTGGACAAGGATAGAAAAAAATAAAAACTAATAAAACCTTAAAAAATGTGTTAAACTTGCATGTTTTGCATAAATTAAATCAATGAATATTTATTTTTTTGTCCCAGAGTACGTTCCCAAGTTATGAAAAATAGAAAAACATGAAAATTAAAGCAAGAGTCATTAAAAGAGAAGAATTCAAACGACCTTAGAGCACGCCTTTCTTGGGTGCAATAGAAGTGTAATATTTATAAGTATTCAAAAATTATTCAAATAGTCCTCAATGAATAAATTATATAGAAGTCACTCTTAACTTAAAATTCATTTATTGTAATAAATCCTTCACTTTAACTTCCGTTTGAAAAACAACACTCTTTTCCGGGTTTTTTTTTTTTTTTTGGAAAAAAGGAGAGAGAGAGAGAACATGAAAATTAAAATAAGTCACTCTTTTTCCAGAACACTTTATTACTATTATTAGCAGCAATAGTAATCGAATTGATCTTTGAACCTATTGATTGATTTCCAGACATCTCAATTTTAGCAAAGATTTAATGATTGATGCAAATACATAAATAAATAAATTAATTAATTAACAAATAAATAAAATTGTCAACTTAACACATGACTTATTACACATAACTAAGATTAAACTAATATATATTAGACGCGTCAAAAATATTTGATAATCAAGAGAGATCAATATAAAACTAGCAAAACTTTGAAAAAGGATCAAATACAACGCAAAGCCAATGTGGGTACGCAAATAAAGTTATTGTGAGAAAGTAATAATTACTCCAAGGCTTCAGTAGTCCCACCTTCCTTGCTGAACTCAAATAGCTTGAGTTAAAATAAAAAGTGAAAAAAAAAAAAAAAAAAATTCCCAAATTTTCGACATAAATGTACCTCTTTAGAAATTTGCATAATACTGAGTACTCCTAGTCACAAAAAGTAATAAATTAATTAATACAATAAAGTTAGAAAATAATCATTATAGAAGAAAAAATATTTATTTATTTTTTTCTGATAAATATTTATTTTTTGTTCTTTTTTAATTATTTGTAAATACATTTTATTAACAATCAAAATATATATATATAATTTTTTTAGCTCATAGCTAGGAAAAAAATGAAAAATAAAACATATACACAATAAAATACAGAAAATGAAAATTATATTAAACGACACGATTATGATTATAATCAACGAGAAGAATGAAATAGTTCACGTTGAGTTAACATATCATTATAATTTGGTTCCTGCTTCTTAATTTTAATATGAGATTTGGTTCTTCATCCAAAAATTTATTCCGTTTTTTTCGACTTGATGTTTACTAATGCTGAAAAATTACTTCACATAAATGAGAAGTCGGAAAAGTAAGGTGTATCAACAGAATTTTGCTGTTAAAACTGGACAAACTTGTTGCAACTAGAATTATGTCAAAGTACACTCCTTATGTTTATTTTCCAAGACTCCGTTTGAAGCTAATTACAGTAATTGCTTTTCTTCTGCATCCGATACAATTTCCAGCATGTATGTTGAATTAATATTAAAGGATAATTTATCCATTGAATACTTTAGTTTAGATCAGGAAAATAAATTTGTTGTGTTTCTTTCCTGGTGCATTAGAATTAAAATATGAAGTCCAAAATAATAAAAAAGAGGGAAAAAGTATTTTGAAATTTTCTGAAAAGGCTATTTATTATTCAAGGCGCATCACTTGAAAAAGTTTAAGTTTAGCTCAAGCAGAGATCGCTAAACGACAATCTTCTAGCAGCTAATAAAATAATCTTAATAACGCAAGCAATTTGTTTCGAGTAAGTGACGTACAACCAGTTGCGTCGCTAGCACGGGTGACACCCGGGGCGGATATTGATGGTGTCACCCCTGCCCCCCATGAAAATGGTTAAAGTAAAACAAAGAAAAAATCATATAAATGTGAAGAATGGATTTTAATGAAATATTTTTATAAAAGAATGTTCATTTAAATAAACATTCAAAAAATTTGTAAATCATTCATCATATAAACTACATTACTTTTGATCAAGAAGTATAAGCATATTTAGAAAAACTGACTAATCGGGAAATCGACAATAACAGACTTAAACAAATTTTAAAACCTCTTCTTTCTAACTTTATAGTCGCTGCAAACTCAGAAATCACGTCTTCAAAATTAATGCTTTGCGTTGACTCATTTTCGATTGCTAACATTGCAAGACTATTTAGTCTCGAGTTATTCATAGTCTACCTTAAGTAATTTTTGATTAATTTTAACTTGTTAAAGCTTCTCTCACATGAAGCAACTGATACTCAGATCGGCAGAAATGATTTCAAAGCTACCATAAGGTTTGGCAGAGATTCTGTAAATTCTAATTAGTGTTACTCGAACGTCAAAATATCGCAGTGAAAAAAATCCATTAATCCAAATGTACCTTTCGCACCCCAGTTGGCTCTTACTGGATTCCCAATTGAACCTTCTTTCATCGTTGTCCGGAGGACTTCTTGTCTCGGATGTCCTAAGACGACAATAAAATCAAAAGCAAAGCCCCTGTCGTGACTTTGATGCGGATTATCGTGAAAGCATTCTGGATCTTTGCCTCTTAAGTTTCTATGGGGGTGGGGGTATGGCCGCAAGGAGTATCAGACGTCCAAAATGACATCAAAGGGCTGCCGAAATGAAAAAAAACCTATGTGCATTTAAATGGAACATGCTTTATTTTTGAGCGTTTTAGAGAAATTGATTTCGATTTGAAATTACATTTTTTAAAATTTTATACTATTACGAATTTTTAAATACTGACGATTTTAGCAGTTAAAAAGCATTTGGAATATATGTTTGAAAAAAGAAATTTTGCCAAGTTAAAAGTAGCAAAGAAAGAAAGATAGAAAAATTATCCACTTTTAGCTATTTTTTCCTTTTGGAGTTGAATTTTTTTTGAAGTAGGAAAGGTTTCTTCCCCAATCTTGGCCGGGTGTTACCCCCAAACGGATGACATCCGCCCCCCCCCCTCACCGCCCCTAGCTACGCCACTGACCGGAAACCGACATTCATTCTTTCAAGTAGCACCAGTATCGCCATTGAAACATGAGAATTTAGACGTCTAGTTTCTTCACTGGAAGGTGAAGCTCCTGCTGGACTCTGACGATGCGAAACTGCACTAGGAATTTAATTTTGCCGAGAATATCCGAGCCAAATGGATACTCAAGGAATCTTTATGACTCTTTATTATGCCGCAAAATCATACGACATGGACACTGTCGATTTTCTGCATCTTGAAAATCCTCCGACTTGGGCCAGATTTGATCCTGCGAACTTTTGCGTACGAGACAAGTACCTTACTACTACGCCCCCCTGCCGGCAAAACTATGAATATTGTCATGTCGTTTTATGACAAGACTTGTAATTGCTTAGCACAGAGAAAGTTTTAAACTACTAATAGCTCATTGATTTTTTGGCGTTTTATATGTATTTATTATTAATATATAAAACATATGGAAATTAAAAAGTGTTCTAATTGCCTAAATTTCTGATTTAAATTTGTCCAATTGCAACTCATTTGGTCATCGCTCTCCAAGTCTTCAGACGCAGAAGTTATTTTAGAAGCATATCTGTTGCGCCGAAATCGAAGAAATTTTAATTGTTGAGCTAATATTATCAAGGGGAAAATTAACTAAAATTCCAAGTACAGTAAAACACTATTAAAGGCTTGCCCATTGGTCCCCTCCCATTAGAAAGGAAAGAGACTAACATTCTGAGCTAAAGATCATAGAAAGTTACGGAACATTAAAACTTCCTTTCGGTGGCTGTACCCTTTAGCTTTCCCAAATTCTCTTGACCTCCCATGCCATCTGTTCTCTTTAAGATTACGTTGAGTACGTGATTTTTGGAACTTTTCGAGAAACATAAGGATAAACACTTGCTTAATTTCCCACGAATTCTTTGTGTTTCAGAGGTTCAGACTGGGGACAGGAAAGACACATTTAAAGAAACCATCCACTTTTTTCGATGCATTTCTTGAGAATTTTTTTTTTAATCATCGGCATTCCTTTGATAATTCTGGCATCTAACCCCTTGCCAAAGTAAAACAAAAGTGAAAATGGCTGGTAAGGTGCTATATGAGGCAAGACGATTGGATTGATTAATGGTTGCAAATTCTTTGCCTGTGCGTGTTTGTTACATATGTGGACTCTGTCGAAATTTCTACCAATTAGTTCACTGGTGTCTCTTTGTAGTGATCCGCTCGAGGCTCGTTTATGTGCACGGGGATTCAAAGTTATTTCTCTGAAGACTGTAATACTGATTTTCTTGTTCTGATTATCCTAGGAATTGATACGAATAAACCTTTTGTTACATATAAATGGAATTTCAATATAACGACGATAATTTAGGGATTTCACATCTAGAGAAAATAAAGCGCTCTGCTTAATCCTACATTTTTAATAGAAAATCTCATACTTGGAGCATTAGTTGATTTTAGAGTGATTGTTTAAACAAATATAGTTATGAATTCTCATACAAATTTGTAGAATAACGAAAACAGATTCCAGACGATTAATGAGCAGCTAGCAAGGGTGACACTCAGAGCGGTTATTGATGATGTCACCCCATGAAAAAGGTTAAACAAGAGAAATATGTAAGCGAGAATTATGCATCGTGATCATTAAAAAAAATCATCACAACTTTGAAGCAGAAAAAAAGGGGGAGGGAGGGAATGTCATTATTATCATCGGCGTCATAATATTTAAGGTATTTCTTCACAGCAGTGGCGTGTTTAGCAGTTAAAAAATACTTCAAATATAGTTTGGGAACGAAACACTTTTCCCAAGTTGAAAATAAAAAGAAATTGATAGAAAAAATTATCCATTTTGAAGTATTTGCTTTGTTTAATGGAGCTTTTAAGGGTTCTTTTTTTTTTTTTTTTCGTCGAGGCTGGGTGTCACCCTTGAACGGTGGCACCGGGGTGGGCCGCCCCCACCGCCCCACTTAACTACGCTACTGCGTACAGCAAAGATCCATATAGGTACATCAAAATGCTACTCATAAAAAAGAAAACATTGTTATAATCGTAAGCGATAGAGTATAATATAATAAAAGGGCAGTTTTGAGGTATTGCGAAGAGCCATTTTAATATTTATATTCCATCTCGTTTTATTCAACATGGAAGGAGATAACAAAGGAATTTGGAGCGGAAGACATTCCTTAATAAAGTGAAAAGAACAATAAAGACTTTCTCGACAACGGATCGTGAAAGAAAGTGCAAATTCAAACAAAAGGAAAAACATTTGCAGACGAATCTGACTGCTGTGTGATGGACGTTCGGCCTAAACTCGCAGCAAACAATGGGACAACTGCTCACGCGAGCAGCCGAGTTGAGTTGACTTGGTAGGAGAAAACGAGATGCAGATAGCTATCGACCTACTTGACAAATGTCGTCAAAGGTGAATCAAAGAAATATTCGTAAAAAATTACCTTTAAAAAAATTGACTTCTGATTCGTTTTCCAGATGTTTTGAAGAAAAATGGAACAATTTAATTTTTTTGACACATAAATTTTATTTATCAATTTAACATATTTTTCATGAATGCATAACTTTCAATAAAAAAGGAAAACAACAATTAAGTAAAACACAAGCATTGAATATAGTATCATCATCCTACCTTTATAGTCGATAGTAAATGGGTTTTATAGTTTTAGCTTTTCATAGGAAGTAAACGCAAAATATTCGAATAGCAAGAATTTCAACCCTTAGTCCCTTAATTGGTTTTCTCATACGATGTAATATTTTCTCCTTTCCTGATTTAATTTACACGTATTATTAATTGGTTTTAAAGAGAGTGTTTAGTATTAACCCCTAACCCTTAACTTATCAATTTTTCACTAGAATATTCACAAAAAAAAAAAAAGCACATTTTTTAAAAAACTTTCATAAATAATGAATTAATGCAAATTTTTGTTTAAAAAGTTTCGAACATAAATGCCCCTAAATGTTTGCTTTTTGCTCAATCACTAAATATATTCAATGAAGATTATTACAGATCTCACGAATAATTATCTAAAGAATATATGAAGGGTCCACTGGAAAAACGACCTAAGTCACATACTACTTGATGAACTTTGCTTTATGTTTTATTCATTCATTTTGTAACATGAATGTTAATTTTAACTATGCGAACCTACTTTCCCGTAACACCCAAATTCAAATTTATAATACATATATTTATAATACATAATTTATAATTAAACATAAAGCAAAGTTCATCAAGTTGTATGTGACTTAGGTCTTTTTCCAGTGGACCCTTCATATATATGTATATAATAACGGTATTGACAAGTATAAATTTTTAATCTATGGTAAGTTTCTTTTCAGATAATTGTCAGTGAGATACTGTAATAGTCATGAGTCTTCATTCTATACACTCTGATTGCTAAAAGCAAACATTTGTGTTCAATCGGAAGCCAACTGATGCCAGGAGAAAAGAAGCGCCATTTTGCATGAATAAAATTTAATGCTAATTTATAGCCCTGATATAAACGAAAGTATTTTACGAATAAAAGTTTTAAATTGATTATTACTAAAAGAACTTCATTTGTGGATCTCTTTATGCGGGAAGAAATGTGAACTGTTGGGATAAGAAGGGTACGAAAAATAACGGGGGCGAAAAGTAAAGAAAAAACTTATTCCTGTTATGGTTTCATGAGAAGAGATGATGAAGAATTGAATTCCTAACACGAGAGATTACCTAGCGTAGAAGGCAAAGTAATCCTAAGGCTTCATCCTAAAAGGTAGTAAGTTGTAGCAGAAAAGTAAGCTTGTTGATTCATAATTTTCCCAAACGGGAAGCTCAAAAATATTAAGAAAGGTGTGAAAGGCAGGATTCTTTTCAGATTTCCTCTCCATTATTTTATATGCTACCTACCACGCAGGGAAAAAAGACAGAGGTAAGAAATAGCGGGAAGTGGTATGTGTGAGTACATACTACGAGATATTGTGCAAAATGTTCATTATTATTGAGAAATTCGTACGCACTGAACATCAGTCAAGAGGAAAAATAAAGCAAAGAGTCAAGCAAGGATTGTAAATAAACATCAGTGGTGCAGGAAAGAAGGAAACATCCAAGGAGGATAACCGGGGACGGCATCTCCCTATTTTTTTTTTTTTTTTTTATCTTTCCTCGAGCATCCACCCACTTTTACGAATTTTAACACAAGCGTCTCGTCACTTTTTGATTTCAATAACTTACGCTCCTAGCCTCGCCACCAGTTTATTCCGAGACTGTACCACTTATAGGATTTCTGTTTCTGAGTCACTGATGTCATTCTGTATTTGAACCTTTGAAAAGTTGCCAGAATGACAATTAATGACGCCAGCAGGATTAATAGCCACGCCTCACCGACGATTTGTCCATGCAATCAAGTCAGCGGAAGCTCGGAAAGTCTACTGGTATGAAGTCGGAAACGATATCAAATGCGATTTTATCAACAACAACGTTCGTCACCATGCAGTATGTGCAAAACCAGGAAAACATGCGACATGAAGTATGTCTTCCTCAACGGTCGTCATGCTTAATCCAATTTACGTGGACTATCTAATTCAGCCGCACACACATCCTTTTCCCATGTAAATAGGAAGCAGGCGGCAAATAAGCGCCTTAATGATGCCCATCCGCCACCTGTGTTGACTTGATGCAAACAACGCAACGAAACGTCTCGACTGGAAAGGAAAGCTCTCCGGGGATTTGTGTGTTGTTTGTGTGGAGGACCGGTTTTCTTGCGCCCGAGACCGGGAATGTTTTTCTTCCATTAGGATGGGTTAACTACAGGATAAATCAAGAAGTTGCTGTCGAATGACACACGGCTCATGCAGCCGGGGACCTAGAAATCCCTTTCCTTTCCACCGCTGGAGCCGTTCTGCCAGAGCGTTTATCAAGGGATTTCACTATCACTAGAAAAAGTGAACTCTTTGATTGAGCCTCCCGGATGCAAAGCATTTTGGAACGGAATTTTTAAAAAAATTTAAGCTATCGATGAGATGACTTTACTCTTCTCTTTGCACAGAAACTTATTCCTCTTCTTTTTTTTTTCAGAATAAAGAGAGGAAATATGATGTACGAATAATGGATGTGGAAAATCCGAAATTGAAAGGCAACATGAAGTGACGTTACAAAGTGACGAAAAATTTGACGACTAAAGTGAGAACCTAAATCCGATTCATATGACAACAGGGTGGTTCGGTGATATTTAGCGAAATTCCGATATTGCCTGATATCAAAACATTGTCGATATTTCTGTTGTCATAGTTATTGTTATTGCAATTTCAAATTTCAAATGCCAATAAAAACATTTAAAAATTATTTAAGTTTGATGTATTTGGTTACATTATAACTCTTAAATTAGGACATGTAGGCACTAAAATGGTCCCCATCAGCATTTTGTGATGAGATTTTAATAAATTTCAGTTGGCTCTATGAATGCATTTCGTGGGGCCAATACTACAACTAGGTAACTACAATTCAGCTGTTTCGAGAAAAACGCAAATTAAAGTTTTGCTAAGATTTTGGAAGATTGTGGAGACTAAACTAAAAGTTATTTTACTACCATTTCGTTTTGACCACAATTTTGTAAAAGTAGTAAATGAATAGTTTATTTAGTATTTATAAGTTTTTATTGACAATAATGTTAATAATATTTTTTTACATCAACTTATATCGTTTTGAAAACTCTAAATAACTCCTGTAAAATGTCTACAACAGATACCTGGTTGGAGTATGGTGTGGACCACACCTAATGGGATTTATCTCTGCACTTACCCAGATTTCGCCAAATTTGTAGTTACCTAGTTGTAGTACTCACCCCGCGATGCTTATATGTGCTTCAAGTCAATACTTCCGGAGCCAAGCCAAATTCTATACTTAATCCATAAACATAAAGTCAAAGAAACAACAACCGAACTACAATACTTGATTTCAAAAACTTTAATTTATCAGAAACTTTTTTTTTTTTTTTTTTGTATTAGAAAAAAAATATAAGAGGCAGTTATTCAAGTTTCTAGATGATTCAGAGTGTGATAAAATCCCAAGACGAAATTTTATAAATATGGTTGTGGCTATGAATAATATTAATTGCACTTATACATAAATTTCATACTGCAGTAATGGTAAGTATGCAGTTCAAGATAAGTAAAAAGGAAAGCAGATTCACATGCAAAAAAATATTCAACCTGTATTTTAAAGTATTTATGAAATGAATTATGAAAGTCGTATAACCGACATTGCGTAGGTGTCATACTCCGTTTCGATAGCAGAAAAAATCTTTATAGTTGAAGATAAAAACATAAAAATTAGTTGAAGATTTGAAACAGACATTCCCAAAGAAATATGCTTCGATTACGTAGTAAATAAATAAATAAATAAATTAATTAATTTACATGATGTCATACATAAAAAGCTAACTTGCTTACAAAATTATATCGCAGCTTTTCCTCCAAACTTGTTTTAAGAATTCTATGCTAAGATTGCCCGCAATGCTTTTTGATAGTCTTAAATTAACTTCAAAACTAAAGTTAAAAATATCCTTGTTATAAACGAAAAACGTTATATAGTAAAATTTAGCGGATTACAGAATTTTACTTGTTATGGTGAACTAAAATATAGTTTATCCATCCATATAATTTATTAGTACACCGAAAAATGAAACTACTATTATACAAACGCTATTTTATGGGATATTACTGGACTTTTTATGGGATAGTTTTCATTAATTCCAGATTAGGTCTGATGAATCCAGATAATCCGGGCCCATGTTACGAAATAAATAAATTACTAAAATTTGGAAGATATATGTTTTTCTCTTTGAAAATGGTCACAAAATTTTACTTGCCAAAATACAGTTTGATTTTTAATATGTTACTGAAATGCATTACTAAAACAGTTTTACTGGAAAATTATCCATGAAACTTAAACCATAGAATTTTTATAAGCACATCACAAAAATAAAAGCTGTAATATCCCATAAGAATGTGTTTGTTTAACAGTTTTGTTTTTCGTAGTACTAATAAATTATATGTCTGAATAAAAAATATTTTTGTTCACCATTATAAGTGGAATTTTTCAATCAGCTAAATTTTAGTGTTTCTCAAAATTGTCGACTTATTCAAGACTTTAGATTTAGCCTGACTAGTTTTACTTCTATTCAATTTGTATTAAAAAAAGTTTAATTTCAGTAAAGGCAAAAGGTTCGACATTTACTGCTTTTTTTCATTTGTGAAAGCATTTGACGCACCACGTGGTTTTTATCTTATTCCATTGCTAGAAATTTCTCTCGCATTGAATCAAGAAAAGAAAATAAACAAACAAACAAACAGCATTTATGTCCAAGAAAACCCTTTTCTCTCCTTCTTATCAAGGATTCGTTTTCCAAAGACTTTTTTTTCAAACCATCTGTTACGGACACGTGCCAGATTTGTTTATTGTTGTGCATTTCTAATAAGGCATTTAAAGATGTCGCTTTCTTCAACATATAAAAAGAAGACATTTTTATTTTTTTAAATTCGTATTTCTTATTTTTGTAGATTTCAATTGTGGACGATATATGAATAATTCTTATCCTTCAAAGAAAAAGATTTAATACTATACTTTTGCTCAACAGGGCGTGCAACAAAATGCATCATAAAGGCAGAACAGAAAAAAAAACCTTCCTCCCCTTCTTTTTTTGTCATTTTACTTTATTTTTCTCTTTTTCTGGACAGACATTTCGCATGTCTAAGTCGCAGATCTATAGAAATTAAATAACCGGGTTTTTATCATTTAACGTAAATACCCAAAATTCCTGTACCTGCGTGTTTATGAATTTAACAGAAAATTTAATGTTAATGTTTTCTTTCGAAATGTACAAAATTGTATACATTTAAGACACGCATAATTTTTGTAACATCGGTTTTTTTTTCAGAACGTTTATCACTCAAAGCCTTATTATTATTATCATTACCATTGCATGGGAATAATGCATAATTATCTCTGCAATGCACATTTAGTTCAAATGTGATCTTAAGTAATACTCAATGTGTTAACATTGACTGAAATTTTTTATTTCATACCATTATTATTTTCTTCATACTATAAATATATGAAGTAGTTAGGGGATTAACATAAAATCGTTTTCGTTTCACGATCTTTTTTAGTGCTGTGACCCCTTTAAGAGTAATAAAAGGCGGAAAAAACTTTGCGACCCCCTTTCTACTGTGTTTTATGTGTACAATGTACATTATATTGAATTTTGTGACAAGTGATTATGATTTAAAATACTTTATTTAATAAACGGACGTTTCGTGTTTCGTACATGGGTCATACTTTTTTCGACTGATTAAGGCCCACTTTATACTTAATAGCGACTACCATGGGGTGGAAGAACGATGGACTAGGTATAAACGATAATAACAATGGTAATGACAATAAAAATAACAAAATCCCGAAGGAAAATATTAAGAAAAAAAAAAGCTGCTGTCATAAATTTTGAGTTTTGCAGTCATATAACGTAGTAACGCAGCACTTTCTGTTCTTTGGAGGGAAATCTTGGACTCAATGCAAACACAATAGCCTTTACCCCGACATCATTATACAATATCGGCTCTCGTGCTGCCAATGTAAAAATAACTAACATTTCCAAGACATTTTAAAAAATCGTTCGAGAAAAACACTTAATAACGCACTCTTGTTCAACAATGCGCACAGGTCCCGCTGGCAAGAACATGCTCCAGAGAATACAAATGGATGATGAAAAAACTGAAATAAAATAAACGGCCCCTTAGCGTTAGAGGAAAAAGAAACAAACTCAAACCAGTTCCCGCTGGGCATCGAAATGGACAGAGAATTAAAGGCTTACGGGGTAAAAACGGACACGCTCTGCAGCGCTCACTGTGAGAGGAAACTCAACAAAGAAAAAGAAAAAAAAATGGGCGTCGGATGGATGTTATTAATGGAATGGACCGCTGCGGAAAGCAAAGATGGCGAACGCTATGGCTGGAATGCGATGGCAGCCAATAACTGCACTTAAGTCTCGTCTTTGCCATCGAATGTGATATTTGGAACGTGTTAATGACTTAAAATGATTTCGGTGTTGTCCGGCGGAAAAGTGGGTATTCCAGTGTTCAAATGACAGGTGGGTTGTTTCTTTTCCGTTTCTGTCTCACAGCAGGCTTTCCGATGCTCTCCGATTGTTCTTTATTTGTCATATTTGCGTTTTAGAAATTCCTACATTTCTGTAACATAATCATGTTATCATTATGATTAGACACATCAGTTAGGAAATATTACTATTCGTGCCTAGAACGAGAAAAGAAAAACGCACAATTTTCCCCGCCGCATGAAGAGTAAAGAGAAATCTAAATACATACGCACACACAAGCTTTAAGTTAAAATAATAATAATAATAGTACAGGGAGGAAGGAGTACTAATTACACAAGACAGACAAGGATAATCCCGGAACTCTTTTATAGAAATCCCCCCCCCCCTCCCCGGTCATAACACCATTCGCCCTTAAATATTTTCTGGGATTCTTAATCTAAAAGACAAGTATGATGATTTTGAAAAGCAAAATAAGATATGCTTTTAAAATTACCTACGTTGTGTCGAAAAGTAAAAGGAAAGGTACATAATTGAATCGTTTACTTCGAAAAGGTAACAACTCTTAAAAACAAATTTTTTTCGGGAGATAGAAAAAGATGGCTTATGAAAAGTTGGAAAATTTTACGGGTCTGATCTTTTACTATTTTATTTTAGTAGCAATGCAATATCGCTAAATTAAAACGATTTTTGATTTATTAATGCCATAAAAAATTATAAATTAATACTGAGACGGTTTTTTTTTTTCAAAATGGAGATGTTACCTTTTCGAAATAAACGATTCAATTAATATATAAATATACACGTCATGCATTTATCTATAAATTTAAGCTCTATTGCTATGGTGTGCATATAATTCAGTAATGCATTATTTGCCTTTTCTTTCGTTTCAGGAAACAGTATGCAGCACAGGTGTGCGTCATTCGCAGCATTGTTGAAAAAAGTTACTTATGCATAAAAATTAACTTCTTCCTTCTTTTTTTTTACAAATACCGTTTTTATGGAAAGAAGTATGTATATCATAGAATCGTTCCTACTAAATAGTCGGTAGAGTCTGATGAATTACAGAATTTTGAATGGCTATATGATAGTTATATAAAAGCTATATAGTTTAAATCAGAGGTCCTCATACTTATCCAGTCAAAAATACGTGAAGTAATTATATAAAGATTGAAAAACAGAAACTTGAAAGTAGGGTTTTGAGGTGGGGAAGATGAGTCTGTCGATCTATCTGTCTCCCCCCCCCCCCCCCCCCCTCCCGCCCAAATAACTTTTGCGGGAATTGTCCGATCTGAAAATGAGAAAGATCTCGCCTATCTCATGTCCATATTTTACTTTTTGATTTGAACAATTTTTCGTTTCTTCAATTTTGAACAGTTCAAACGATTTTAACATTAGCGCTTATGGGGAAATATAAAGGAAATTATCAGAACCCTGTACACAAAACCCTTGAACATATTTCGTTCAATTTTGAGCAGTTCAAACATTTTAAACATTAGTCCCTACGGGGAAATTTCAATCCTATGATCTTACTAACGGGTCTGATTGGAACAAACTTTATCGGAAGGATCTTATGACGTACAGATACCAAGTTCATCCAAAACTAAACGAGCCTGTTTTTAAATGATTTTTTTGCATCTACAATTTTAAGGATATTTCCGAATGAATGAATGAATAAGTGAAATAATTAAGGAATGAATGAATGAATGAGGGAAATAGTTAAGGAATGAATGAATGAGTGAGTGAAATAATTAAGGAATAAATGAATGAATAAATACATGAATGAATGAATAAATAAATGAATGAATGAATAAATACATGAATAAGTAAATAAATGAATACATGAATGAAGAATAAAGGAATGAGCGAATAAATGAATGAATTGAAACCATTAACCGAATATTAACCATTGAAAAAGATATATTTAAAGTAATTAAGAACTAAAGCTGAATGGGAAAGAGAGAGAGAAAGATAGATTATAATTTGATGCTTGTGTATGCGGGAATGTAGGCGCGCATAGGTGCTAGACGGAACGTCTTGTTTATAGGGGGCCGTTCATAAATGACGTTAAGCTTTTTTCCCATATATTTGACCCCCTCCCCCCCTTGTCACAATATGTCACACTTCAGCGGGCTCCCCTCCCCCCCCCCCCCTTTGTCACGCGTGACGCTATTTTGCATAATGCCTGCATTATGTCACACTTCTTGTTACCCCCTCCCCTCCCCTTGTCACAATTTCACGAACCCATTACCGAATCCCCTCCCCTCTCGAAGCGTGATATCATTTATGAATGATCCCTAACGAATTATGTCTCCTCAGAATTACCTCCAAAGAAGGGAGCGGTCAGTTATGGATTAAAGGTGAGAGCATGGACTGAAAAAGTAGTATTTGTATCATAAAATAATGTCTTTGTGAAAAGCGGTATTTTTTTTTAAGTCCAGAAGAGTACAGGGTACAAACTTATGTCTGTAAAAGAACTCCTGCTCGGTTCAAATATGTGAATAACTCATTTGAACCGAATTACGCATAGTTCATAATTAGGAATCAACTGCTCAAACAAATGAAGCGGATTCGAACGTATATAAACAGGTATCTACAGGATCCTTGTACAATGTGACTAGCAAAACATGACACATACCCCGTGGAACAACTTGAAGAAAAAACAGGCAGTACGGGTTGCAGACCAACTCCACCCCTTTTTGACCTCCATTCCAAAATGCCTCTCTCTCTCTTGCTACACTAACTTCCAGTAAAACCCCTGTTTCCCTTAGAGAACCACCCGTGTAAGAAATGGGATTATAGGGAACAACATGGACATCATCCATCAAGTTGTAATTGAATTGGATCTATCAATCATGCGCTGATATCAGTAATATGAGATGAGGTTACCAACATTCTCTGTTATTACTACTTCTCAAATTATATATGGCTACTTAACTGCAGAAGTATAATCAGGGTTTCAGAAAGAAAAAACAATCTTGCCTATTGAAAAAAAAAAAAAATAGAGTCTCGAGGGATAAGCATTAATTTTGCTATGAATATGAAGTAAATAGTTTTGCAATGATTATAAAATGAATATAGAATAATCAAAACGGTTCGAAATAAATACAAACCTAACCCCTTAACTGGTTCGCCCTTAAGGTGTACGAAGTTCAAATACCGGCATTCATATTTTCTCTTTAACTGGTCAATTTTTTACCAGAAATGTTCATTAAAAAACATATTTTTTACTTGCATGTAATTAAATTCCAAATAAAATATTTTTTTTACAATCTCTACTAATAATGAAGTTGCAAATTTTCTTTTATTTTATAAGTTTGGAGCACAAATGCCCTTAAATGTTTGCTTTCTGCAATCACATGGTATAGACAATGAAGACTGTATTACACATCTCATGAACAATTATCTATCTTCTTGGATATTTATTTAAAAGAACATTGAAGAGAGAAAACATTGAGAGAATTTTAATAAATGGTAGGGTCAATTGGGGTGAAGTGGTCATACAGCAAATAATTAGCTATATCAGCCAAACTAATAATAGAATTGCTGTTGTTTTTTTTTTTAATTCTAGCTTTCAATAATTAAGAATTAAATTTTACACTCAACATTATTCTAAGGACTACTCTTTCACTGAAGAAAAGAGTTAGCTTGTTTGTTTGTATAACATTTTAAAATCGGATCACCTGTTTTAAATTCTCTCTGAGATTTTGTATGAAAGCATTTACAGTAAATTGACGGTGCAGAAAAATGATATAAAATACCATCCGAAAGAACTTCAGTTTTTGAGCTAATTCTTGATTTATTGTACACCCAAGTTGAAAAACATGGATTTTATGACCACTTTGCCCCACCTGACCCCAAGTACTTTTAGGTAACTGTTCGTGAGATCTGTAATACAGTCTTCACCGTATTTACTCTGTGTTGGCAAAAAGCAAACATTTAGGTCCATAACGAAAGAAAGATTGGAAAAAGGAAAGATAAGTTGAGCAAAAGAAAAATGAAGATAAATAGGTAAATAGAAATAAAGATCGATAAATAGCTTGGCTTTGAAAGAGATAACGGAAATCAAAAGTAATCGATAGTTGTATTCGAAGACCGATAGAAAAGACATAGCATGTGATTGATAATAATTGATGGTAATGCTTAAAATACACGTGTGCACAAACGAGCTACTGTTAGATTCCATGTCAGGGGAAAAAGGTTTAAGTCCAAAATTCGAATTTTTATTGTATTTGGGTTCATTCGTTAATTTCATATTTTTTCTTCGTGAGTATTTGTGAGGAAAATTTAACTTCGAATTCAAAGTTGCGAAATTTCAATTTTTTGAATTTCATCCTTTTTCCCCTGACATGTAAAACACATAAATAAGGGCTCTAGCTGCCAATCATTATTTCGAGACAGAGTCTATTCCCCGTTTAATGGAATTTATATTCTCCGAAGAGTACGCTCTGCAAGAAGCGACCTATCCCCCCCCCCCCCCCCCCATCATCAAGTGAACAATTTCGACTGATTCTATTTTCTGTTCCCCCTTTTTGTATGTGCGTGTATCTGTTTTTTTTCTTTCATATTTATTTTTATTTCGTCCCTTTTTTCATATTGCTAAGAATAAGTCCCTCTATCGTCCCTCGGCTACCCTACGCTGGTGAAGTCATTGCACGACAGGTACAGTACAGGGTAGCCAAAGGTATAAATAAATAAATAAATTACGCCAAATCGCTACATCGCTACAGAATGTTTGATTTAGTGAGAGAACAAACAATCGTGCTCACCAAAATTACGAGAGTTTTTGTTTCACAATGTTCAGAGTTAAATCTTTTTTTTTCTCCTTTAATCTTGAAGCTCAAAAATGTCTAGAATATAATTTTGTGAGTTTCTATAGGGGGGGGGGGGCGATAGTTGAATTTAGAATAGAAATTGCAAACGGGAGACTCGCAGAAAATGAATTTTTCTGAGATTTATTTCATTGGCTAATGGATTGTTTGCTTCGAGTAACTAAATCTCTCAGGTTAGTGAAAAGTCAGTGAGGACACTGATGACATAAATAATTCTTTTATCACTACTTAGAATACTTGCATGAACAATAAATAACAAGTTATTATGAAGCCTTAGCCAAATGCTGTAATCTGTAATGATCATACAATTCCATTGTTTTTATGAGTTAGAAAAGTCTCACTTAGCAAGAGAAGGTTCATCAAGCAACAAACTATCAAAATTGTTTTAGTCTGTTTCAACCGCACTGGGATGCATTTCCATATAAGGAGCTCGCAAATCAGCAGAAGACCTTGGTAACTAAAAACGCGGGTCAACAGCCCTGTACTCAGAGTCAAAGTTAATTTCCATAGCTAAAGCAGAAAAAAAATCTAAAAGAATGACCGGTTCTTCTCGTCAAAATATATTCATGAATAAAAATGAAATGAGAAAGTAATCAAGGCAGAATTTCAAATGAGAAAAGGATTGAACAATTTAAAAAATAAAAAATAAATAAATATTTTTCTTCTCCCCGGTCTTTTCTTGTTAACCGTGACCTCCATTGGGGGAAGTTCGGAAACTGGGAGCACCGAGACACAGATAAAAGCGTCACTTGGCCTATTTAAAGCTGGGAAAAAACGTTTCACGAAGATGCCAGCAAAGCGGAAAATAAGAAATTTTCGGTTTTGAGTTTCCGGAATAAAGTGGCAGCAAAGAAGATGACTTAAAGGATGAAATAAAAGTACTATTTAAAGGGAAATAAGAATACTGTTCGTTAATAACAAATTAGGATCAATAACATAGGTCTGTTTCGAATCATTCTGGATTCAAAGTAGTTTTATATTACTGTCCAAAGTCTAAAGGAACTGTTTGTAACTTTGCCGAATACAAAACATCATAAAATCACGATTGAAAAAATTGGGCTTTAAAAGTTACTAAAATTTAATATCAACAAGAAGTTCCGTCTAGAACTATACGAGCCTACTTCCCCGTATACACCGAATTCAAATTTATAATCTAGCTATCTCTCTCTCTCTCTGTCTTTCTCGTTTAGTTTTAGTTCTTAATTGGTTCAAATATACCTTTTTCAACGGTTAATAGACATTCAATCATTCATTTATTAAGTCATTCATGTATTTAGTCATTCATGTATTTAGTCACTCATTTATTCATTCATTCTTTTGCTTATTCATTTAATCATTCATTGATTCAAAAATATTCTTGAAAATCCCGAACTAAAAATTTCATAGGAAAATAGGCTCCTTAGTTCTGGATGTACTTTCTATTTGTACATGTTCTACGTCATAAGAGCTTTCCGATAAAGTTTGTTCCAAGCAAATCGGTCCGTTAGATCAGGAATTATATAGGATTGAAATTTCCCCGTAGGCGGTATGTTAATTTTTTTTGAAGTGTTCAAAAATGAACAAAATCTGTTCAAATTGATATTTCACGCCAAGAACTTCTTCCAGTGAGCTTGTTCATGGGAACTTAGATCTTGTACCCAGAGTTTACATAATTTGCTTCATTTTCACCCGTAGGCGCTAATGTTAAAATTTTTTGAACTGTTCAAAATTGAACAAAAAATTGTTCAAATCAAAAAGTAAAATATGGAAATTAGATGTCCTCGCCGAGATCTTTCGAATGCAAAAAGAATTTTTCCAATCGGACAATTCGTTCAAAAGTTATTAGGGGGGGACAGACCGACAGACAGACAGACAGACCGACAGACACACTTTTTCCCCATCTCAATACCCTACTTTCAAATTTTTTATTTTTCAATCTTTATTTAATTACTTCACTTATTTTTGACTTTTCTTGATTTTTAACGATATTTTCACGATACATTAAGCCTTCTTTCATGCTTTATTATTTTTTTTTTACTTTTACGGGAAAGTAGGCTAAAAATTGCACTCAACCCTTTAATTGTAAAATAGTGGAAAGTTGTAGTATTTTTTTCCCTGCTGCGCATAGGAAACAGGCTGTACAAAATATGTTCTTAGAAATGTATGAATATTAATTAATAACAAAATAATTAAAATTTAAAATTTTACTTTAATTATATACAAAAATACACCAACAATGCCAAATATTAGTCACCCAGAGATGTTTTGCCATCTATGTAAAAGGAATGCACACAAGAAAATTATCTCACAAAAGTTAACCTTCCCTACTCCCTCTATCAGAAAAAATGTCGAATTCGGTTATTGTGAGCCCGAATATCGAGAACCCTGGTTTAAAGAGGGAAATTAAAGCATTATTTCACTGTCAAACTATGCATAAAGTAAGGTTAGTAGAGCATTGATCCGATCTAGTGAACATTTTTTCCATGATAACGTCTCTAAAATTTTCTCATTGCAAACAAATTTTCCCGAAATTAAGTTAAAAATTTTAGTTTTCAAAAATTGGACAATGGCATAAAAAATTGTCGAAAATCGAAAAAAAAGCACAACTTATCTTCTTAGTTACGTTGACAACTGAATTGATAAACAACAGAGAAAAAAATTAGGATAACACTTATCCTTTTTTATTATTTTTCATTTTCTTGTACAATAAAAGATGGAAAAAATTTAAAAGGAAGTTTCTTTTAAGCTATCATTTTTATTAAATTCATTTTTATGCAAAAAGATTTAAATATATAGTAAACCCGATTTTTAACGAGCAAATCGTCCCGTTTTATAACCCAGAGAATCTTGTACCAGGACAGTGTTCCTCCTCAGTATCAAGGTGGTACATTAAACCATTCCATTAAAGGAGATAAAACTGCCGCCCCTCCGACAAAACCTTCGCCCATTTTCCAGGCAGTTGAATACACGGCATGCGCTCCGGGCTACTGTTTCACTTCCGGCACCGCCCTATCAAAAATAGAAGGGGGAAAAAGCGAAAGTGGGGGAGGCTTGCCCCCTCCCCTGGCGCTCGCACGACTCTCTTGCCTTGATTGGAAAATAAAAGCCGGAGAACAGGTGTGTTTGTGTCTGGCGATTAATGAGGTTCCTGATGCTCCAGTGGGGGGACGGGACCCCCGCCACAAACTGCCGTCCATAAAAACTGCTACATTCGATACACTTGTACCTCCAACCATTGCCAGTTTTGAACAGAGTATGGGTTAATTCTTAAATGGGGGCCGTACATTTACAGAAGGAACTGAATTTTTTAAATTTTATTTTGAAGTACGAAAGTTTACTCACTGCACATTAAGTAAATAAATAAATATATTACGTTATGTGCCGATTTTTTTTTTTTTACGCTACTACTTTCTTCTGCTATCATTTTCAAACTTCTGCCTTAAGCATGCTTTGAGGCATGAATATTTGAATGCTATTGTTTGATTAATTTATTTTGAATTATGTGGAGAAACAATAAGTTTTCACTTTGAAATACTACTAAAGAGAGAAAAGAAAAAGAAAAAATGAAAGAAAAAGTATGTGTCATGAAAATTTTATTTTATAATATTTCTGTTCACATCGTTTACCTGGAAAATTACTCCATCAAAATAAAACTTATTTTCCTCCCATCTGTTCATAAGCATTTTATTTTTAAACTAATTGTGATAAAAAATAAAGGTAATTTATAGGTCTCTCTCATTTATGCGTGTTCATTGGTGAGTATGAGTGAGTTTACTTAATGCATATATATACATAAGCAGAAACAGTATGGAGGCAGAAAAGTTTTATACATAAGAGGGGACTCTCTCCCGAAATAAGTTCAAAACTACCTATTTCGAATAAAAATTTCAATGTTTTGGAGCTCTAATTTGGAAAGTTATCTGAATATTTGACTCGGGCATCCTCCGAAATAATGCATGCACATCCCTGTCTGATTAGTGTTCCTTGGTTACATTTTGGACATAAATAACACTAAAAGTTAATAAAACTTTATAGAAATTCATTTTAAAAAATGAAACTTTATTTTCGAGTACAAAAAATAAATAATTAATAAAAAGAAAAAGGAAAAGAAAGTGTTGTATACTGTTGTGTGCAATATGTTGGCAAACAAAGTATATTCTTAGAGTTTGGAGCTATGTAGACCGAAGTTTGAAATGTCAGCTTTCTCTGATATGATGTACAACTTGAAACTTTAGCAGATTTATCGCTTATCCACTTATTTTTTTATGATCATTTTTAGTTTTGAGAAATTAAAAATTGTGTAATGAGTGAAAAGACTGCATCAATTCTTTTTTTTTTTAATGTTTTTTTGCGCTTTTGCGCGCACTTCTTTAGTATCCCATTTCAAAACCTTCCCACTCTTACCTAACCCGATGTTCAATCCCAAACTTCCCTGTACCTTTATTTATTCAAAAAATATATAAATACAAAATCTTTCAGAGTGACTCCGATATTAACTGATAAGAATGCAAAAAACGTTCTCTTTTCATAGAGCCATATGAAAGCAGTATTACCATGAAAAAAATTCATAAAAATATCGTAGTTTCATTTTTTCCCGAAACAATGAATCACTTTAACAGAAAAATGCTTCAATGTGCATAAATAACTTCCGAAATACATTTAAGTTTAATATAAATAGCACATGGCATTAAAAATGACGCCACATTGCTAACCTCAATTAAAGTTACCAATAGTTCTTACACCTCACTTTAGAGGGAACTAGTACACCCGAGAGTTTTGATTTCTTCCTGAAACTTTAACAATGCTTCACAAAATTCTGGTTCTGCTAGATAGAAGAACCAAAAAATTCTGAATTACATCAAAAGAAAAGAAAAGAAGCATCAGAGTTGTCCATTGACCAAATTCACTGCAAAAAGACGAGAAAATGCTACCAATAGTTTAATAATATAATTTAGTGGTAAACAGTACAATCAAAACTTTTGGTTTCCTCCTGGAAATTTAACAATGTTTTACGGTTACATTCTGGTTGTGGCACTAGAAGAACCAAAAAGTGATATCAAAAGAAAAGAGTTACCAGCGGATATCAATTATCCACTGACCAAGTTCACTGCAAAAAGACGGAAAAATCCGTCAGACGCGTGTCTGACCGAATGAGGTCATTCTCGCTAATAACCGGGGGCATGCTTTCGACATACCCGGCGATCTCCTCAGCCGAACAAGCACGGCAGGGTTTGCAGATGAGATAGATACACATTACCTGTTTCATGGAGGAAACAAAAAAGTGCATCCTTTACCGACATCCGAAGAAGATGCGTCTAGCCAGAAACACTTGCATGCAACTTTGAAAGCAAATTAATTCCTTAAACGTTGCTATTACCTTACGCTTTTCTAATTTATGTTTGAGTGATTAGATCAGAAATAATGCCGACCATAGAACGGAAAATTTAACTGCGATTAAGTAAAATTATTGAATTATTTTAAATTAAAGCAGTCTGCAGCTGTTAAAAGATGCTATACTTTTCTAAACAGATATATAGCAGGCTGGAGTTACAACGCATCGTAGGCAGCATTACACCTGGAATATTGCATGACATCGTTACGTCGATAGAGCTATAAGCAGTCTGCAGCTGGTAAAAGGTGCTACGCTTTTCTAGACAGATATATCACAGGCTGGAGTTATAACGCATTGTAGGCAGCATTGCATCTAGAATATTGCATGACATCGTTACGTAGATTGGGCTATTCTTTTGCCAAACAGATTAGGTCCACAAAGAGAGCAATTGAGAAAACTGACGAAGAAGACAAGATTCTGTCAATGGAAATACATGGGCACTCGCGTTACATTTTGTACCATGAGAAATTTAGTCAAGCATCAATACTTGAATACCAAAATTTATATATATATATATATATATATATATATACATGAATATATGTAGATTCACATTTTATACGCCGAATTGAGTAAACCTTTTCGCGTTAGTGCTGTTTCATTAATATTACTTTCGTACGTTGTTGTTGTTTTTTATCCCCCCTGGAGTAGGAAAGCCTACACCAGGTCCAGAAGATCATGCCGCAGATGTGACTGATCCATGGCTGAGGGTGATGTGCAGCTTCACTTGAGCGAGGAACCACGAGGGTGGAAGACTGACTAAACCACATTTATGTGGTCTCTTAATTTTTGAACTAGCTCCCAGATGAGAGACCGTCCCTTGGGGTTGGCACCCCCAGAGGTATCGCCTCATTGGAGGACATTGGAGCCGCGACGGATTTAACGTGCACCAGCTCCTTTTCGCGTACGCGGTCCCAAGCAACCAGCCACGAGAGGTTGTCACCACCCTCCCAAACACTGACCTCAGTCGATGTTGCTTCACTTCCTGTGTTCTGCGGAAACCTAGCTTCTACCGACTGGTCCACTGCGGGACACATTTATGCTTTATGTAAGGAATATATTATATATCTATACAACTATTGATTACAGAGAATTTAATAGCTTACCATGCACCCATTATGTAAATTAAGAGCATTAAATAGAATTTGAACCAAAAATTATGTTTTCTTTCATTTCTGAAATGCGCGATTATTGTTGCTGGTCAGCGATACGTAACTGTTATGCTCGTTTGCTATATAAAATGCGTGAAACAGTAATTTTTTTGTTACTTTCATCATCTTACGTTTACAAAGCTAGGAATAAAACTACAAAGCACACATTTATATAGAGTTGTTTGCCTCGGTTCGTATAAATGCAATTCAGCCGACATTTTATGACGAAATAAAAATTTCTGATATCTGAGCCAGGTATGTTTTTGCTAAATAAAATATAATATAACAATAGAGTGCGATATCCCATTAAGGAAGCATTATTCAACTTTAAAAGAAGTGAATACCAAGACTAAAATTTAGTAGAAATGCGCGGCTGGTTGTGCTGTGCGGATGAACAGAATACTTCCTATTTTATTGGGCTGTCACATTGCAGCAACGGAAGTATAAAAGGAGGTATTGACCGATAAGGCAATCCATAAAAAATTTTATGATTGGGGTGTTAGAATAATGGTAAGATTTCCAATAGCGTGTGAGAACGAAACTGTTAAGTTGACACGTTAAAGGAAGGATCCAGGATAATGGGTTTAGGTAAATTAGTTCATCTTAAAGGGTGGTCAGCTTGAGGGGTATTTAAGAAAAAAGAAACTATAAGAGTATTAGTCTTGTTTTTTCTTTTGTAAAAAGCCACTGGCGCACCCACGGCGAGGGGAGAAGTCTTAAACCACCGCAAAGATCTTATAACACGAATATATCGCCTCTCCAACGTACCATAACTTTAAAAAAAAATTCAAAAGAAAAGAGGACATTGGCAGTAATTTCAGGCTAGATATGATTTGCTGAGATCTTTTTTCTAACAAACGGTATATCTTTATTTGCATTACATTTTAATCATTGCAGGTAATTCAGGTTATAAGTGGAACTGAGATTGAAACGCGAGATAATTCCACGATAATTGCAAAAATGTGCATACATTTTGTACTATTAATACCCATGTAAGATTACATGATTCAAAATATCATTCGTCTGGAGATAAATGTGAATTAAAATGGAAAATAAATTTTAAAACTGGTTAAAATTTTCTTGTATCACTCCTGAAATACTAGTGTTTTGAATTGCTTATTGGAAGCGAGATCTATCTTTCACTCAAATTATGCAACTTAAAGGAATTTAGACACAAAATTAACATTCAACAACCCGATAGTATGATTATTTTCAGCCCGTATTCAGTTATCTAAATAAATAGATAAATATTCCTATGAGCAAAGATAAGTAAATCTTCAAAATAATTTGGCATCCTATTCAAACTAATAATAATTCTTTGTTCAATTTTGGGAAAACGAAATATGTAGGTAGGTCTCATTTGAAATAATTTTCATGTTACCGAAATCTTTCAAAATATAGAAATCAGGGGAACTATTTTTAAAACAACATTTCGAAAACATTGTGCACAAGTAATTATAAATTAGTCGAAACTTCCCTACTGAATGCTGAACTGAAGATGATTTCGAAAGATGCTTCCCGGATAAATTTCGACAGAATCTGCCACGCAGTAGTATATTCACGAAAAAAAAATTTTTTTTAATTACAAAATAAATGCACGCTACTGGTTTGAAAAACACAATAAATACTCTTCAGATAGCAAAACGAAAACAACTTTATGTGACTCTAGCAGTATAAATTCATCGTTTTCCAGCATATGCCGTTTGCCCGCAGCTAGCTAAGAACGGAATGCGGTTAAACTCACGGAAACAGATGTCACGCTCAACAACCGAATAGTGGCGCAGCAGAAGATCTCGCAATAGTGTGCCCAGTTGTGGTAATGGCGGAAATAGTTCCCAGTACCAGAAACATAGATTGCATGAGCGTTTCACAAATCGCTGGAAACAGCAGATTTTGGAAACAAATGGCAAGCACATTACAACACAGATTACCAAAATTATGGAGTGATAGTTATGGGAATAGAAGAACTGGATGCGGCAAATTTTTGATGTACGCAAAGTATTTCATTTTCTTTTAATCAAAAATGATAAATAAAATTATTCTTTTTCAAGAGTTCCTTTCCAAAGAAATTATAATGACAATGAAAGAAACAGGGAAATAGGTAGGTAAGACATTTTTTCGAGTAGCAAAATAAAGAAATCCACTGCTGGTAAAAAAAAAAAGGAAAAGAAAGGACTAAATTTAATGCAGCAAACGCGAAAGAATATTATTAATAAATGTTCTACTTCAGATAATTTAATGTTACTATTATTATTGTTATTATTGTTATTAATTAATTTATTTATTATTAGTATTATTTATTTTTTCGTTTGTTTCGTTTCTCAAACTTGTGCAATGGTTAAAAGAAACTGTAGTTTGAATTCATATGCTAATTGCATTTTTTTTTCTTTCCTTTTTTCGCATTAATGTTTGAGAGAAAACTTTAACGTTGAATTCAAGGCGTAAAAATTATAATTTCGGACTTAACCCCTTTTACCCTCCACAAGAAAGAATTATAAATTACTACTGTTGCCTCCAATGAAGAGCGGAGAAGATTCGCTTATGTCGTAGGTCACCGTTGGGGAAATGAAAACTTATGACGAATATGCCATTTTATTCTACAAATATTATTAAAACTGTTTGACAACAGTTTATTTTCTGATGAAACATCATTCGAAACAGATTTGTTTTTCTTTTTTTATCCGTAAAAAGTTTTAATTACATCATTAGCTAAAAGGAAAATATTGAATTTGGTCTCCTGGATATAAATAATTTCCGAAAAAGAATTCATACGATAAACGTTGATAGTGCGAAGAGGAAAAGGGTAGAACTGATATCGATTAAGTGATAAAAATAATGATAATTAGTGCAGATACCAACAATGAAAACTCCGTGGTACAAGAAAATCACCTAGGTTATGATATCAATGTTTGATGCAAAAACAACACAAACGCTTTAAAATTTGACACACACACACCAGTGAGTAAAATAAAGCATTATTTAAAATTCTGATGTCAAATTTGCCGTGCAAATATGTGATATTAGGGCGACATTTGGTGGTGACATAGCGACAATTGTTGTTTTGACTGCAAGCTGAAAGTGAACCCAAATGATAATATAATTAGATCACACCTTTTAGAATGCAATGGCACAGCTTCAAGCAGTGGCGGATTTTACAGGAGCACGTTCCCACTCCAAAAGGAATAGAATAAAATTTTAATTACTCCAGTAACTAATTTTTATGCATTTTAATAAGATAGGTTTTAATGGATCCTAAATAACGTAAAAACTATGATGGGAACTTTACTGTGAAAATAATTGCGAATGCAGGACCACTTTTTACTTCCTCGTGTCGCTTCCAAAAATGATTCCTGGATTCGCCTCTGGCTTCAAAAATTTTTTGAATCCAAATATGCAAAATAAAGTAATCATAAAACATTTTACGGGTTATTAATTGAAGTACGGAAATTGGGTAATTAGTTTTTACTTTGATTTAAAGACATGAAATTTTCAATGTAGGATTTTCCAGCTACACGACAAATATTCAAATTGATAGATAAGAATTCAAGCTGTCTCACATTTCACGTTTTCCCTTGAAAAATTGAAACTCGGACTGATTCTTTTAACAAAATCCGTCAGAAAAGCTCTGAATGTTTTAGAGTTAATAATAAATGGAATGAAGTGCATGATTTTAAAGGAATAATGATTTAAAAAGAGATAACGGAGATGAAAAAAAACCTAGTCAAAAAAAAAAAAAAAGTTCCAGCAATTTTAATTTAACCTTTTAAAAACAAGTTCACCGCACGTAGAACGCATTGCATGAGTTTGAGCAAAACTTAAAGTTTTGTATAAGAAAATTAATTTTCTGTTTAACAGCTTCAATTATAGGCTCCTGTTATCATCCCTTCGTAGCTGCCATACTGGTGCACGGGGTGTTCCTAAAACCCCGCCTACTTTTCAAATTAAGTTCTAAATGCCCAATGCCTATTTTAAAGCAAAATTTAATGAAAACCCATATCTAAAACTAACTTGGAAGCAAAAAACATTGAGAAAAACCTTTAAAAAAAGTGTTAGGAACGATAAATGTTTGATTTGAAGGTATTAATAAAAACACAAAACAATAAAAAATAAATATGATTTTAAACTTACGTAACGTACAAACTTATGGATTTATCTTAACATCCAATTCGCTGTTATATATATTAACATGAAATGGAATTTTGTTAAGTTCACAATTATTACTTCCTAAATTTATTGCCAGCGAAAATGCATGGCAAATGTAATAATTAAAGCTCAAATATTTCATCAGTCAGTATTTGATATCATTCATAACACATAGAAAAAAATAATTGGAAAAAAAGAGAGATTTGTAAGAAAAAAATATATATTGTCCACATAAAATGTATTTTATCACATGAATGTAATCCAAATGGTTAATGGATACTAAATGGTAATTTTTTGCATATACTCTTAGGCATTAAATTTGTCCGAAGAACACGGAAATTATTCCGACTAAGGGGTATAAAAGGATAGCTTCGTCAAATAAAAGAAGTGAGAATGACGATCTCGTGAATACATTTATTATTTCTTTCCTTAAAACTAAAAGTAAAAAAAAAAAAAAAAGAATGATAAGTTACAATATTTCTCACAAAATCATCTCCCATTATTTATTGTAAGTTAATGTTAAATGGGTCATATTCCTAATTTTCATACATAAACTCCCACAATGAAAAAAAGTGATTCTACTCAAAATAACTGACTATAAATATTACATTTCTTTAGGATACACTTCACAACATATGTCTAATACAAAAGAAATATTTACATATTTTTACTGCAAAGATAGACTTTTGTTTCTAGTAGATGAAAAAAAACCCAGCTGTCCCTCTTTTGTAATTTAGTAACATTTTTCCACTTTGTTTTTCACTATATAAGGAAAAAAAGGGACGTTTCAACAAGAAAGACATCATTATTTTAAATTCCTGTGATTATTCCTGCAGAAAAATTAAAAAATTAAGGGTTTCTACACAGCATTTTGTCAAGTCCGTTACCAAGGTGTAGTTTTATGAAAAAAGGGTTGAAAATTTTACCTACAGATATCAACACGTTTTCAATAAAAACACTTATACTACTTAAATATTTACCTGCAGCCTTTTTTTTTTTTTTTTTTACAGTTGAAAAACATCAGTGTAGCAATTTCTTATAAGGTGAGTATTTCTATTCAATGTCAAGTCTGTTGCCTAGACGTTTTATGTCAGAAATATTCAGTGCTTTCTTTTTCTTTAATAATATTTGCTAGTTAATTCTTTAAAGATATTGCCTTGTTTCTTTGTGATATTAATTAGCTTGTAGATTTTGGAAGACATTGCGATGTTAATGTCAAGTCCGTTACCATGTAACTGGTTTGATACGAAAGTCAGTAGCTTTCAGGTAAAAATATGTAAATGATTTTTTTTTTGCATTAGAAATATGTTTTGTAGTGTACCCTAATGACATGTATTATTTATAGTCAGTTGAAATTAACATATTCTGAGTATAATCACTTTTTCCACTTTGAGACAGTATATGTATGCATATTTTGACAATGACCCAAATAACAAGTAAACTTGAACCTCGTTATAGTACACATGATTAGTGTCACCTTCTATGAAACAAAAAACGATAAATTAAATCGTCTTGAAATGAGTTTCGTACCACCGCGCCGCTAACTATTTATCAATTAACCACAGTCGCGTAAACTAACTGACCATGACGTAGCACTGGAAACAGCAAATGCTGACTCAGTTTAGTTGCAAATCTTTTTAGATAAGAGAATGGCGATAACGTGAAAATGCTGATTGTTTGTTACTTGCTGTTTTGCAATTCTTATTTGGATGTGGCAGGACATGTAATAACCTGTTAAAATAGTAACGTCGGAAAATTATTAAGCTTTAAATAAAGTAATTGATTCAAATGCCTATTATTACTCTTAAAACGAAAAATGAGCTTGAGTTCCATTAGTTTTAATGCATTTAATCAATCTCGATTCAAAATCAGGGAACTGGACGGAGCAACGAGAGTTTACCCGACACGAGCGGATCCGGAGCAAAGAAATTTGTTGTACTCCACTAACTTCCAATTTTTTAAAAATTTTTATCATATGAAAAATAAATTGACTAAAAAAGAAGATAAATAATATAATCTAATAAAATTATTCGGCGCACGAAGCGGAGCAAGTATTTCGAAGTCGGAGCAGAGTGGAGTAGAGCAGCTCCAAAAAAAAAAAAAAAAAGGCTGCCCCAGATCCCTGATTTAAATAACAATGATTTCCAAAATGAAAAATGAGCTTGCGTTGAATTAGTTTTAATGCATTTACCCAGTCTCTTTGAAAAAGTAAAACTTGATAATGAGAAGGAAACTAAAAAAGCGAATTGGGACAGAGTAGCCTTGTTGAATAAATACATGGTTGAATACAAGTAGCAGACATGGTTGAAAAACAGCCATTTAATGAGAACTACTACTAAGCAATATCCACAACCACCCCCCCCCCACCCCCCCGCTCCTGAAAAAAAATTCCTGGATACGCTACCGGTAGCAGATGCCCTAATCAATAGCGAAAACATATGGTAACGATTAATAACAGAACTGTCGAAAAACAAAAATTCGCAATCATTATAATGTTGTTAATTATGCCGAAAATGTTCACGCAAAAAAAGTGAATAAATAGTTTCAAGCGTCATTCTTCAGGCTCGCTTAAGTTCTTGAGAAAGGCAACTTACTTGTGTTGTAAATTTTGACCTGCATCTCTTGTGAAAAATATTCGTTAATTTGGAAAAAAAAAAATCCCTGGAAGCGAAGCAGTGTGTAAAATCATGTTGTTGTTCATATTTTGTAATGTCTGCCGAAGACACACATCTGACACAAAGACATCGGAGTAAGGATTCTGCTAAGGAAGTTCTTTAACAAGGCAGTTAAAGCAGGCAACTTAAGAAATTCCAGAAAAGTAGTGGTACGCATTACGAAGAATATTTAGAGATTTAACAAATATCCACAGTATTTCTGAAGATTACATGTAGATTTAATAGCCGTTTATGAAGTTTACAGTGATGATAAAGAATATTGATAACTAACAAGATTTTGTATAGAATCTATTGAGTAAAACTACTTTTAAGAAGGTGTTTAGCTCACCGTGGATATTCTTTCCACTCATAAAGTGTTGTGACAGAAAATACTAATAGAACTAATAAATGATCTCTAAATTATACAAATTACTTTTTATTAAATTTATCAGTTTCTAACAGTTGACGTAATTATATAATCCATGGAAACTGCATTTAGAGTTAATAGCATCGAAGTTTAGGTAGATTATTATTGTTCTAATTTTGAAATAGTTACATTTCAAGCGCTGCGCTTTATACAAAATTAGTGTTTCAAGATTGTTCTATAAGGTAGATCTGACATGATCTACACGTTTCAAGAGAAATTTAAAGGCTGAAACAACTTTTAAAGAAAGAAATTTGTGTGAAATTAGAACAACTGGATAGCTGAAACTACATCCGTACAACCTTATATTGTTATGTCGTCATTTTAATGATGACTAGCAATCAGCGAAGCTGCATGTCTTTAGCCAAAAGTGGAGCTTGATATCATTGAACATCGGTTTATCTAAGTTAGATTGCAGGTAGATAAGTTATTATTGTTATATTTCAAAAATCGATGAACTGTAAACTTAATCAAAAAATCAAAAATTGGTTATAATTTTTTTCACTGTTTATAGATTACTAAGGGTGAGTATAAATACACCACTTCCATAATAATGTTAACATGAATGATATATGATAAAATAGATATAATCAATATTCATTTAATTTTTTGAAGTATTTTTTTCATGCTCCAATCAACGGCAGCGAAACTTGAGTCAGAAGTGACATAACATCATTGCCACTACTCACCAGCTAATTTAAGTGTTGCCACACAATAAATACAAAAACTAAAATAACAAAACCAGAGATTGCTATAAAAAGCTACTTACGTCATCCCGGCATCCTTAAAATAACTTCCATACGATACACAACTTATAAAAATCCAATGCACGACAAAGTGTCACACAGTTTCTTCCACGTCGGCAAGAGAAAAAAAAGAAGAAAATTGAGATATAAATATGCGCACCACCACTAGTAGTAAATCCCGTCCGTGGCACACACACCGATAAAACACAACAGTCAGTAATAATTAATCCATGGGCAAAACAAATGCTTTTTTTTCATATGGGGACCCTGTCAGTGCCGGCGGAGTTGCCGCCGCAGCGACCCAATCACACATTTCAGATGCTCTGGCTACTAGTATTTGTTGCTGGATATTTCCCTAAAGATGTTATTACCGGTACACTGGTGTGTCCTTGGTTGTCGGTTACTCACCCGAGCGAGCGACCTTCGCGAAGTGACTGCTGGCAGAAACGGAGAAGTGAAGAGATCGCCAGCTGCCGACGTTACGTCACTAGTTCAAGCGCCACCTGGGAAGCGAAAAAATACTTTTCGCGTCTTTGCGAAGTTTCGGTATCAGTTGAAGTTTCAATTTGCCGAAATGACGTGACTTCTGGATCACGATTCCAATTAAAGTATCCACATTTTACAACACAGTTTCCAAAAGAGAAGATGAAAGACTAAGAATATCCATCATTTTATCATTCCGCGGTTTTTGACAAGACCTTAATTTGAATACGTAATTACCAAGCCATAAACAGGTTGTAATTTATAAATTTCCATTTCTTAAAAAAATGTTCGTTTTAGCTAGTTATTAGTTTAGTTTATGTTAAATTAACCGTTCATTTGTTTTAATTCTCGGCTTTGTTTTATATTTCCCAAACATATTTGGGACAAAGTTTATTAATTTTCTTTAAAAAATCTTCATGTTTATTCAGGTGTATACATTTTACAATTAAAATGCCATATCTTAGCGGGAGGGGGGAGAGAAGGGGCCGTTCATAAATGACGTCACGCTTTTTTCCCATATATTTGACCCCCCTCCCCCCCTTTGTCACAATATGTCACACTTCAGCGGACTCCCCTCCCCCCCCTTTGTCACGCGTCACGCTATGCTGCATAATGCGTGATGTCACACTTCTTATTACCCCCTCCCCTTCCCTTGTCACACTTTGTCACAATTTCTCAAACCCCCCTCCCCCCCTCGAAGCGTGACATCATTTATGAATGATCCCGAATGAAATAATCTTAAAAAGTCATTTTCACATAGTGTCACATAAAATCAAAAATATGTGCAAGCAATAAATTGAAGAACTATCTATGCACAATCAAAGAAACTTTAACACAAAAACCAAATGAAACGATGCACTGCGAAAAATATACATCATAGTTGATTTTTTAAACATGAGCAAGCAAGAGTAGCTTTAACACAAAAGCATAACGAAATTTGATACTCATTGCACAATAACCTTTGATTTTTTATGAAGATCATAAAGCAAGCAACGAATGAAGGCAATTCAATGCATGATAACCACAGAAAACTAATGGAGTAATCGTTAATCTTATGGCATAAAATTTGCTACCAACTTTACCTTATTGTCCAGTTTTTCATTGGAAAAGTTAAGATTCTTAACACTCAAAATTCTTCCATTACGAGTAAGAACATGTAATTTCTATGTTTCAATTTCCAATTTTCGTCATCAGATAATCTTTGAAGATTCTGCTCAAGCGGAATAAACGATTTTAATACCGACAACAACAGATGGGAGTTTCTAGAATTCCAAGTTTGAATGTTCTTCCTAAATGAATTAAATGGGTACTTTCCGAATCAAAAATAACTTTCCAAAGAAATGCACTTCATGTCAAATTCATTTATTCAAAACGATTTGATAAGTTAACTGTGCTGGTAGAAAAAACATTTTATTATTTTTTTCGGCTTCTTTTTTATACAACATTTACGCCCTAATGTGCATGTAAAATAAGAAAAGGTCATGGAACATTTTTTTTTTCAATTTTAGAAGTAGTATACTTTATCGCTTTCTAAGAATAAATACCAAGTGGTAGTCCAAGAATATTGTAAATACCTTTACTTGTGCAATAACTAAAACTGTAAATTTAATAAAGCAAACAAAGCGAAAAAGAAACGAATTTTCACTTCATTTATATTTTAATTAATGGATACATAAATAATTTTATCTATTAATGGGTGTACAAAAACTGAATTAGAAAATATGGGCTTCAAATACCCCATTAATTATAGAAAGCATTAATGAACGAAAACTACCAAGGAAATATTTTTAGGGCGATGAACGCCTGCAGCAAACTACGAAGTGAAGGAAGAATATTGAGAAAAACTAACATAGGTATTAAAAAGAAAACCCGTAGGATGAACCCTCAGGCACACGACGATGCAGTTCCGAATACGGATGTAGCTCAACAGAGAGGCTAAGATTTCGACATGAAAAACTCTACACTTGAACCCACGTGCGGGAAAGATTCATTGACCGAGCAAAAGATGAAATATGCACTGAGTAGATATAGAAATTAGTAGTACTTGCCCCATGCGAAGCAAAGTTTTGAATGTGAGGAGTCCAAATATAACGGTGTAAAGGTTTTTATTTTTACGGATGGTTAACAATTATTTGTCGCAACTGTTAGATAGGGTTGTATTTTTTGGAACTGATGAGTCAAAAACCTGCTCTGCAAATGGGATGGTATAGAAAAATGGGGATAGAAAAAAATAACAAATATGGTTTTAGTAAAAAATTTATGTTACTAGTTGCCACATTCATGTATCTATTTCTCCCCTCCCCCTTCCCACCGCCGATTTTTTTTCCCCATGTGAGTGTGTGAAAGATAAAATTATTTGTTGCATTTATTCATACAATTCTACCATCAACCAAAGCGATCTACATAGCAGAGTGAAAAGAAAAATCCATTCATGCTGAATTGAAGAACTGTTGGTATAAGGAATGTGCTTCGTTCTAGTTTATTTAGCATATTTGATTTTTTCCGATCTGATGATATAAACCAGTTTATAAATTTAGTTGCTTTCAACGAACAGAGAAGCAAACATTCTGATTCGCGTACTAAATAAACACACCTGCAAAACGAACGTCCCTAAAACTAGAATGGATTCGCTCTTTTCTGCCATGCGCAGAGGCGTCCAAAAGTCAAAATTCCGTGGTCGAACTGTACAGTTGCTTTTTGTAAAATTATTTGTTGTAGTACCTCCTAGGGGGCATTTATTACACTTCCTCAAATTTCCTAATCAGAAAGCCAAAATTTAAGTTTCAGGCTTCCAATGTTACTTTTATCTTTTAATATCCTCGAAAAGCAAAAATTATTTATTAGATTCGGTACATGAGGGTGATATTTTTCAAAAGAAAGAAGCAAAAATATAAGCCTTAATTCTCATATTCATTTTGGTGGCCGATGAAAATTATCTATCACCAATCATTGTAATAACTGTTGTGCACATACAAAACCAAAACCTCCGTTGCGCATTGCTACTTATTATTCTAGTTCGTTTATATATATGGTTTAGTTGCTGAACGAACGATTATTAGAATGATGATTTCATATGGCATCGCACGAGATGAAATGTTTTTAACCCTACACTGCGCAATTTTTTTTGCGGTTGTTGTCGATTTTGTGAATAAAGATAAACCTTGAGCCCAGTTTACAAGATCTAGGGGAGACTATATTGACTAATATGATTTTACATACAAAAATAAAACGAAAGAATGGGCCACTATTGTATTATTGTTACACACATTTTGTATTATTGTTAAAAATAATACAAAACAAGAGCTTAGTGAACGAAAACAGAAGTGTTGTTTGTGTAGGGTTAGAAGGAATGAAATGTTGTGAGTTGCTAAATTTATCTCGTTTAGTTTTTTTTTTTTTTTTTTTTTGCTGAAATAAAAACTATTTACCGCATTGAGCACATGAGGATGAATTTTGGAAAAGTAAGAATATGCATAAATCGCTATTTATACCATTGTTGTTTACAGATTTATTTTTGAACGAGAAAGAAAATTAAACCTTCCCACGTCACACGAAGATAATAACATTTTTGCTTATAAATTCTTGCGAAAGGTCGTTTTTAATCTCACTTATTTTTAAAACACGGTAAATATTTATGGGCCAATTTATCTTTCTAAATAAAATTTTCGATAACAAAAAAAAAAAAAAAAAAAACGAAATCTACGTTCCTATTACCTCATTTATTTTTCGAGGATGCTGAAGATAAAATAAAAAATGTAGTGTCGCGTCTCTGCGCTCATGTTCTTTGAAAGGTTGTTATAATTTATGCATTTATACTCGTAATATTTATATTTAAAATGAAATATGAGAATACATTCGTTTTAGACAGACAGGAAGGCATGTTTGTGTTATTTGTATAATAATGCAACTGAACTTTATCCATTAAAAAAAGTTTCGTAATTATTATGAGTCTCCTTTTTTTTCATTAAAAAAATTGCTGCAGCTTTATATTTCAATTTTAACTCTAGTTTTCCAATGAATACAAAATTAGATGTCGTAACACATTTCTAAGAACTTGTGAAAATAAAAATTTAATACAAAGCTATTAAAAAAAAGAAGAAGAATACTTTGCCCTACAATGCAGAAAGTAGATCTACAATTACTATGATACAATACATAGAGAACAAACTCAAAAATTCTGATCCAATTTTAAATTCACCAAACAACATCCAAAGATTTATTCAAACGAAGAATACAAACAAAGTATAAAAAAAACCACAAAGGTCTGTTTGTAACTGTGACATCTATTACAATTTAGATGTATGTGTCTTTCAGGGAGGGGAGGATTCTTAATTATGTTTTGTTTTACATTCGTAAAACGATCTCAGTTTGCATTTTTTTTAATTTACTTATTTATTTTGACTATCCAGATACGATATTTGGAAAAAATACGTCTTTTGCATAACTTTTCTCAAAAAAAAAAAAAAAAAATCTAAAATCGTTTTATTATATATTTTAGCTTAGAGAAATAAAATGGTATCGCGAAAGAACATAACATAGGTGATCGACTCATATTATTGTAATTTTGTGTTCTCCCTTTAAAAAAAATCTGCTTATGTATTCATAAAATATTACAGAGTATATGTTAAATTGAAACCCATAGCATAATGTCACAGATTTTCGTTGTCTTCGTGTCATATGACTGGCTAAGTCCATGTCAAAAAAAAAAGGCCTTATCTTGAAATTGACCCACAGATAAATAAAATTTTAGGTTTTTCTCAAGCGGCAAAATTTGAATTTTCTTATTACGAACGATCTCCGTACTCGAACGGATTCCTAATGTTATCTCGCAATGCTTTCATTTATCTTGTGCAAACGCATTCGAAAATCGAACATCAGGATAACGTTTGTGTACCCTTTTTGTCACAATTCCTTCCACTTCGCATCCCTAAAAAGCATCGGCTCTTTTCTGACCACCGTTCCATGCTTGTCTTCTCAAAAGCCTATCAAGTTTTATTTACTCTGCATAAAATGGCAAACAATTTGCTCGTTTCTTCCTCACTTTTTTCTTCTTTTTTTTTTTTTTAAGCATTTCTGTTTGTGGCAGCGATAGCAGCGATTCGTATTTTATCGTTACTTTCATGTATTCGGGCTTCCTTATCGTTGGCAATAAAGTAAATATTTTATCAGGAAAACGTTTTTCAAGCGCCTGAATCGACTTGCAAAATTATCTTCTTTACAAGAAAGAGAGCATTATAAATTCTTTGAAATCACTTTAGTAGTTTCCTGTCTTTTAGTTTTGATCTGAAATAACTTACAGTAAATTTAATTTTTATGTGAGGAAATTTACTAACATTCAACTGGCTTAGTACATGCTTTAGAAATAGTAAAATGAAAGCTTACGATAGAAAATGTTGATTACATTTAGAGAATCAGGTGGAAGCGTAAGGGAATTAACCACCTCGTTGGTTCAGTACTTTTTACAGTAGCATCATTTCCACAAAGCTATTTTCAAAATTCAAAGAAATGTACAGCCGCTACAGACTAAAGTCACTCAGAACGAAATCACAGATGCGCAATGCCTCTAGTGAAACATAAGTATTCCCTCAAACAATCCCGATCCAATCACATTTCATCTCTCCAGTTTTTGAACCATGCTTTCATGCCTGACACCGATCGCATCTCGGATTAGGAAAAGTCTATTGAAAAAGTATCTTTTCTTTTGGTGTTTTAAACTTTTTTCGCCAACTCCGTGATTAATTTCTTCGCCAAGCTTTTCGATTGTTATTTTCACGAAAAACAATCAATGAATTCTGTAAAAGTGTTTTCTTTGCCAGTGCAACGTCAATGAAGGGAAAACCCCTTCCCCTCGCTACAATATGAGTTTGTAATTATTGTAAAGAGGTGAGGGTTGTAATGTATAAACATTCAGATAAATATAAAGGCACATACACATTTATAATAAACAGTTATGCAATTTTTTCTTAAAATATAACGATGCTGTTCAAAGTGAAGTTGTAAATAATAAAGCTTTTAATTTTTCATGTTTTATGAAATCTGAGGAATAAACGATGAAACCTGATGAATTTAAGTAAAATAAAGAAGAGTTCTAATCATAAAAACATGGGAAATATTTACCAAAGCCCCCGTTATTGTTTCTTCAATTCCTAAAAGAATATGATTCTTTGCAAGCGATATCAGCTTTTTAACTTTTATTTGGCTTCCCATGCATATAAGGCTTCAACTATCAGATGATATTTGGAGACAAATAAAATAAAAATCCTCCAATATTAAAGCAAACAAAAATTCCATTTTAAATGTCACGTTTCAATTTCATTACCTGACATTTCCTTATATGCCAAATACATCTTCTTAATGATCAATTTCTGAATTTTATTTGAATTTTATTATTTCTATAATTTTTTCAATCGGTAAAACTTATAGAATAACAGACAGTTGAATGGCTTTACTATAACACATCAAAGAGAAGAGGGGTGGAAGGAATAAAGGCTCGAAACGTGATTTCCGATCAAAATCTTTATTTCTTAGTCTTAAAGGGATTCTGTAAATAAAAGATAATTTTAAGCATTACCGTATTCTAAAATGACTTAAAATTTTAATAAGAGCTACACTACTAACCAAAAGTATTTTCAAGCTTGAGCAATACTAAGATTTTTTAATGTTCTCCCCTGGCTAGGAAACTTACCAGATATTAATTCTGCTGATAGTTCATGGAGTCCACTTAGAAGGTAACTATCTCAAAGTCATTCCAGAACAAAACGAGTGCTTCAGAAAATAATAATTAATGTTTTTTGTTGTTATTATTGGCTTATAAAAGTAGGTCATTATTTTTGTTCAATAACTTTATTATATCTTGTATTGAAACTGATTCAAAATATTGATATTAAAAAAAATATTAGTTGAATTTGATTATTATTACTTTTTTTTTTTTTTTTGAGCTTATTCTTGTAAAAATAATAGACTTCTCAAACTTGCAATACTTTGCGCCCGTAGTGTAATAAAAATGTCAAAATCATTCCTCCAGAGCATCTTTTCTCAACCTTTTGAGAATGGCGACACCCCCTTAAAAGCCAAAACCATACATAAAAAGCCTCGCGACCCCCTTTCTGTAATATTTTCCTTGAGCAACACTGAATTTTGTAATATTTGATCTTGATTTAAAGTATTTTGTTTAACATAATGATATTTTTCACTTTTTTGGTCGGATTACGACCCCTCTTATACTTATGCGCGACCGCCAGGTTGAGGACCGATGCTCCAGAGTATCGAACGTTATTTAATTTAATATGTGTTTATCGTTGTATCATCAATTTCAGAGAAATCATATTTTACAAACTTCCGAAGAAAACATCTCAAAAATCGAGAGGAAAGAACAAATAAACATTCGAATTCGCTTGCCACACCCTTGTATCTGATTTACAGTTTCCGCAATTAAAAGACATCCGTGCTTGGATCAAGAAAGAACACACGGGGAAAGAATACAATAAAAGAAAGGATTGAAAAGAAAGGAAAAATAAAGTAAGCGAAATGACGTTTCCTTTAAATGAATTGAACGGTTACAACTTTATTTTAACTGTTCTATATCTGCCAAAAAAAAAAAAAAAACCGCAGCTTACATTATAAGCATAATGATTCATTTCAGCTCTTGATGTAATAAGCATTTATTATTTTGTCGTAAAAAAGAATACACTCGGACAGGGGCAAATAATGTTGAGGGGCGGATTCAGTGTTTCTTTCAGACCATTTGCTCCGGGAGGGCAGGTGAAGAATTAGGAGGGGCGGTGTATGATCCAAAGTCATATTCTTTTTTTATAGAATAGAAATGATGATAATATGGATTTCTTTATTATATATAATATACGATAAATTCCTGATAATATACAGTACAAGCAATTTTAGACTATGCTTAATGAAGTTAGGGGAGTGGGTTTTTAGAGCTTCTGCATCTGAAATTTTTTAAACTAAAATCTTAAAAATGTTATGCTTAGACTGGTTTTGGGGCGGGGGGCTCGGGATCCTCCCCCGGAATTTTTTTGAAATTTTAAGTCCAGTGAATGCAATTTTAGGCTTTTAGGAGACGTTAGGAAAATTTTCAAAATTATTCTTAAAAATGCAGTTTTACTAGATTTTTGTCAACGTTACTGGAGACAGGGGTGCGAGGGCTCTCCCCAGGAAACCTTTTGAGATCTAAGTCCTAACAATGAAATTTCAGATATATTGTTTGGAGATGTTAAAGGATGCAAAAAAATAGTTCGGGAACTCTCCTCCCGCAAATTTTTCGAAACTAAAGTCTTACATTTTAGGCTACTTCTGGTGACACTACCGAGTGTTGTTCCCCAGAAAGTGTTTCTGAAACTGAAGTCTTGAGCGCAATTTCATGGTATCTTAGATGATGTTGGAGAAGGAAGAGAGAAGCAGAGGATCTAACTCGAAATTTTCTAAAACTGATGAATTTCTAAAAATAGAATTTTGGGCCATCTTTGGTCACGTTAAGAAAAAAGGAGTGAGTCCCTGCTTTGAAAACTTTTCCAATCTGAAGTCTTAAAAAGTTGTTTCAGGCTATTTTTTTGGTGGCAAAGGGGAAGTGTCTAAAGTTCTTCCTGGAAAGTTTTAAATTGAAGACTTAAGCCACAATTTTTGGTATCTTTCTTCACATTAAAAAGATGAAATGTTTCAAAAAGTGTGGAGCACATGTACATATTTATGTTTTTACTTGCTTGCAAAACGATGCTCATTGGTCAATGACCAGTCACGAGTCAAGTAGAAGACTACCAGAATCTAGATTTGAATGTTTTTAAATAAAAATGTACATTTTTTTTTCAAGATATTTGTTATTGTTTCTGGAAAATTTCCAAAAGTACTCCTAATGTTGACCTGAGATAAACGATCCAATTTCAAAAAAAGTGTGAAACATTTCATTGAAAACCGTCCTCTCATTGCAACTGGATTTGGAAATATTCGGATAACAGAAGTATAGATCAAAAGGTTCTTACCATATGTTAAAAAAAAGGATACTAAATAATAAAAACTAAAAAAACCAATACTAAATAATAAAAGGCAGCTTCTTTTAGGAAGGGGTTATATTCATGAAATTTAATGGAATAAATGGAGATTGTATTGTTTATCCTGTTCTCTGAACCAGGTCTAAGGCGGGCCCAATGTCAGTTTTGTAACGCACCCCCCCCCCCCCTTCCACCTCCCATTATACTTGCATCTTAGCCATAGAAAACTTTTATCCACTGCATTACTCTGACGCCGAACCGTGCCCTATGAATCAGCCATACCTGATACCGCTCTCAACAGCCCTGCTCAGAACCAGGTCTTCTCTGAAGGAGCGGAGCTTTGGCGTTTCACATTTTGTTGACCAGTGAGAGACCAGTTTTATGACTACCCAAAACAGAGGCCACTTTATTTCCTCTATAATTTAAAATTTTAATTTTTCATTCTTCCCTCCTCTCCTTTTCTTTTCTTCTTCTTTTTCTTTTGAAATTGTGATCTGAATTTTTTCTCCCGGGGGGGGGGGGGGGCAGTTGACTTGCTCCGAGGGGGCAGTCCCCCCCCCCCCCCGAAGAGACGCCTGAAAGGAACACTGGGCGGATTTGCAAACAAGAAAGGCTAGGTATCTGATGAGGTGGCAAAATTTAAGGTAATAAATCCTGTATTTTGCACATTTATGAGTATAAAATTTAATTTAATTAAGAACATAATTTTAGAAATATTTATCTTAAAGTATTAATTAATACTCATATTATTAACATTAATAAATTCTTTCTTGAAATATAATTTACTTGATAGTCAAAGAAAGGAGATGGAGGCAAAGAAGTTGTAAAACCGTAGATGAAAAAAGATAGAAGGTGGCATTATATGGTTTGTCTAAGAGTTGCATTGCAGTAAATACACTCCGTTTTAGACGACACTAAAAATTGTCTCCAAGCAATAATTTCTAATAATTTTTCGTGGTAAAAGTTTTTAATAAATAGTATAGATTTGTTTCCTGTTTCTTTGAAATCGGACTCGGTGTTTTATTTAACTCAGCACGTTCTGACAATTTTAGACATTTTCTACAATTCTCACAGTGTGCTGAGTTTTCCTTATATATTTCAATTTCAATGCATTTCTTGATGTTTGACGCAAGTGTTCTGAGAAGAACACCAAATATAGTTTGCAAAGCTTCAAACAATTAAATTTTTACCCGAAAATCCCAAATTATTACATTAAAAATAGTTTATCAAGAACGGATTCACTGAATTTTATCCATATTGAACAAACCTGATGAAATAGTAATAATAAAATAATAATGATGATAAATAAAATAAAATAAATATATAAAATAAAATAAATAAATATATAGAATTTAAAAAAATAATCCATCAAACAAATAAAATAATAATATTAATAACAAAACTATATTATATGATGCCGAACACAGATTCAAGTTGAATTTATTTAAATTTTTATTGACCTTAGGAACTAGAGAATTTTCCAAAGGTATGTTGTTAGTTTTTCCCATCGATAGCAAAATTGTTATCGAAGAAACTTATGTTTGAAGCATAGATATCCATTACTGAATTGTATAATTTGTATTTCCCTATAATTGATACTCTGATATCTAATGTTTTCTTTTACCACACCTTACAGCCAGGGTCTGTCGAGGTCTTAATCCGAGCTCCAACAGGAGATTTGGAGCGATTCTAGGGCGGCGCCCGTCTTTACTCTACTTCCTCTGTCATTCATAACCCAAAGACAGTCTTCTTTTTTGCCCAGCCCGCCCGAAACATTCGAGAGCTCATTAGACAGCAGTGGCGGGTAATTTTACGATAGATATTCCTGCAGAAGAGGCATTAAACATTCATCGCGATAAAAGGAACCTGCAGCCCGGCAATTTGCTATGGTATCGATAAAAGTAAGGAAAGCAACCGGTCCACATCAAAAGAAAAGATACATTTTCGGGACAATAATAAGAGTATTTTTCTTTTTTATAAACGTTACTTGAAGAATAGTAGAGTCTACCCCCTACAACAAAGTCTCACTACAGCAAAGTTCTCTCCATAACAAAGTTTCTATTGGAATGTTTAAAAAACATTCCAAGTATCTCCATAGAACGAAATGGTTGTCTCCTTTTAACGAAAATTTTCAGACGTTTATCTTTTTGATTTTTGTCATTCCTGTAGAAAGCTGCTCATTTCTGAGCAACTAGTATGCTCACAAGGAAGTTTGAAAAATAAATAAATAAATAAATGAAAATAAAAATAAAGCTTATTTTCAGGTGAAATAAGCGTAGGACTTACAAGTATATAAGTTATCCAGAAACTCCCCTATTGATTGAAAAAGTGATTCCAAGCAATCCCGAAGCATATATGCATTTTAATGCTGACTTGTGCTTTCATAACGTGCAAACTTTTTTACAGTTCATATAAGTTATTTTCTAAATTAGTGAACTGTCTTTTCATTTGAGCATTTTATTTATGCAATGAAAATTAATGTAATTTTGACAACTATATTAGCTCATTTTATCCAAAAGTCATAAGCTGCTCATTTCTGAGCAACCAGTATGCTCACAAAGTAGTGTGAAAGTTAAACAAATAAATAAATGAAAATAAATCATTTTATCTACAAGTCATAACTAAATATTTTTGAACTTATCGAAGATACAAAAAGGTTTGTAACATTCATTTTACTAACTTCATAATCTCCTTACAACGAAATTTTCTTTATAGTGAATTCTTCTGCTTTAATCAAGTGATTTCGCTTTATGGAGACTCACTCTACTGTAGATTTTGAACCCTGAACGCAATTTTCGTAACGAAACGAAGTGTTCAACGAAGAAAGAAAATTATAATTTTAAAAGAAGGAAATAGTCTAATGGAGGTGTTGCAAAAAATCAGTCCTTGTTTCCTCGAATAATTCACCGAATTAAAGCTTAGCTGACTTGAATTCGTATCAATTAAATTCGGATTGGAAGTGCGGGGAAGGGAAGGAGAGGAAATAAAACTAAGAAATACAAAGATTGGCTAATACAAACATTACACATAAAGAAAAATAATGATGTTTTCAATTGAACGAGCCCACTTTTTCGTGTACCCACATCGAATTTCGTATGACGAGCGATGTCTCTCTCTCTCTGTCGTCAGTTTTTCTGTTTAATCAATTCTTCTCGTATTAATTCTGTGTCATAAGGAATACAAGCTTGCAGTTTTTACAGCTTTTTAAAAATTAATATTCAGTTTTAAAATAACATTTTTCATTATTTCACGATAATTAATTAGCACTTATTCAATGAACATCAATCTTACTCCATGTATGTCCGAAATCTCTTTTAATATGAATATTATTGTGCTATTATCAATCATTAATTTAAAGTAAGTAAAACTTGCTAACAATTTAAAAGAAGTTTTGATTCACAGCTTTGACATTTAATAAATATAACGGGGAAAACTTCTTTAACCACAGGTTAAGAACACAAATACCGCAAACGATAAGCGATAATGTGTATATGAATTAAAATTTTTTGCAGGTTACTTCGCCCGGTCAAAAATTAATCCTATCTATGCAAAGTACAACCACCCTGTGAAAAACACTTCATGGTCACGGTTCAACTTCTACTTTGGAAAACATATCTTGATTTTGTTCATTTTTTAAAAGTTTAATACTTGTAATAACTTCAGTGAGTATTCAGGGTATTTAAGAAGCACAATCGTTTTTTTTTTTTTTAAATTTCCAATGGCAGATAAAAGACCATTATAGCACAAACGTATAAAAGTAAAATCACAATAAAAGCAAAAAATAAAACAGCTGCAACAAATAGTCTATGTACTCTGAAGCAAAATCGTATACTGAATTATTATCAACCATAAATGATTCTTTTCACTGTCTCTTTACAGTGGATATAAACACCTACTATTTTATTTGTACTAGTAAATTTAAAGTGCATAAATGTAATATATGTAATAAATGTAATATACGTAAATGTAACGGTGTTTGTTGCATCCTAAAAAAGTTAAATTAGTGAGTTTAGTTATGTGTAATAAAAATAATAAAAGTTAAATTTAATTTTAACAAAATAATCAAGGTTTTTTATTTTATTTTATCTAGAGATGTGCTAAATTTTACTTACATAAATTATTTTTCTATGCATTGATTTTACTTTAATTAAAAAACATATTTCCCTTGAACATTCCTACGCAATTGTTATGCACGATATGGTATCACTTACTTCTCTACTCTTTGAGGCATGAAAGATGAAAAAGTCTTACCTGAAAAAAAGGAATTTTTTTATTAAAATTTATAATTAGATGAAAATAAAAAACAAGTTTAAAATATACTAAAGAAAAGATCAAGCATAAGAAATTAGAAATGAAAAGCAAATTATTTGTGCAATATTTAGAACTAGATAATTAACCAGTATACATTTCATTGTATATGAAATACATTTCATAAGTTTTTGAAAAATCACACATATATGTGATTCCTTCGGAGAAAAAAAAATGTTCTTTACTTCAATTATTGTTTTTTCTTTTTTCCTGAAATATATAAATATATTTGTGACGTGTGGAAGATTTTCGGTTGAATTGTCCTACAACATATAACGGTAACGTACACCTGGTTTTTTTTTTAATAGATTAGTTAAAGAGCAATGTTAATGTTTTTAAGATATGATTCCAATAAATTTCCAAATTACTTTCTTCACAGAAAAGCTTCTCAACGAAAAAAGAGCTCTTTTCGTTAATAATATCCTAATTAAAACGATTTTTGAAAAAAATTACAGCTCTTTATACTTTGTGCGGATTGACTGATAATTGAGAAATATCATCTGACAAATTGCGTTGAAAGCAAAGTAATTAGCGAATAATGATGATCCCGCGGATATCAATAACAATTAATTACAGGAATGAAATATCAGAAGCAAAAGTAGGGTCGCTGTTTTAGCAAGCAAACAAGCAATCCTCCCGACGCGACAATTCGCCATTTTCGGATGAGTCGGAGTAAATACTATACAACATTTCGAAAGCAAAAAATCATACCTAGAATGTATGTTCTTCGAAATGAACTTTGAACCCTTTAGCGAATTTGTTTAGTGCACGAATTCCGTTAAAAAAAAAAAATCTTTGATAATTATCAACTTATCCTCTTTCCAGCTTGCATCGGTTCTGGAATCGTCAAAATGGTTAGCGACGTAGACACTAACTGTGAAGGGCACAAAAGGGAGATGTGAACCATGGAAATTTAAAAATAAAATATATTGTCTGCTTTATGGGTATCAGGTCTCTTTTGGTAACAAATGAAAGTGTTTGTACCATTCAGGCTTTAATTAGGTAATTAGAGCAACAGCTTTTTTTTTTTACTCTTATTCCACTCCCTGATCCGAGTACTTTCAATAGTAACCCTATTATTAATTTGCTTAATTTATGTTTTTTTATTAAGAAGTAAAAATATGTTTTGTATTAGTTCGTCTTCGTTTTTGATCCTTTTGAATAAATTACAAATGGAAAAAGATCTTTCATTCTTTGTTGTTTAATCAAAACCAATTTTAATGAGAGAAAAGATATTTTGAAAGATTTAATGAAATTCAAATGAAAAATATCAGCAATTTCTGGGTTCAGGCTCCAAGTAAAAACTCCAGCTCTATTCTCCTACGCTACTCTCTGCGACAGATCTTTAAGTTTTGGTACACTGTAAAAAATTCTAGTTCAACCATTTACCAAAAAATGGGTTAAATTTAGCTGCAACCAATATTTGGTACTTAGTTGATCCGTTATAATGGTGTAGTTTCACCATGAATGTGAAACTAGAAACCACTATATTGGCTCAACATTAGTACCAGATGTTTGTTGCAGCTAAATTTCCCCATTTTTTTTTTTTTTCTTTTTTTATTTTTGGTGTAAGGTTGTACTAGAATTCTTTACAGAGTACAGATTAAAAGAAAAAAATTAAATAATAATAGTATTTTAACTAATTGTCAAGGATTTTTTCCAAGCTTCAAACATCACGTCTTGGAATCAGTTTAGGGTTGCTATTATATAATAGTTCATTTATCTGTTTCTTTGGAATTGACATTTCATATGGGGAAAGATTTTTTGAGGAAATGAATTTTTTCCCCTCCATGTTTAATGTTATTATTTTTTGCATTTTCAGGAGTAAAACGTTAAAAATGTATACAAATATAGCTAAGAATTATACATTTTGGGCAGCTTAATTCAATAAATGTTTTTGAGTGAAGAGTGCTTCTTGAGTTTAGTTCATTAACATCTCTTCATATGCAGAAAATAAAGAGAAAAAAAAATCGATGCATGATAGCTAAATAAATATCATCAGTGGACTTTTGGCGGGAAATTAAAAGGCAAGAGTTCTGTTTCTGACCAACGGTAGAAGAAGAGAAAGAGAAAAGAAGAAAAAAGTCAAGGGAGAGAAATCGTCTGCGCCTGGATGTTATTCGAACACCGTGGGACAACCGGACACCCCGGCGAGTGACCGGGAGATCACAGTCTGGAGAAGATAAATGTATTGGAGACCCAAGGCAGTCAGAGATTCCAGATGTCTCGAAGAAAAATAGCTTCTTTCATCTCCCTGCCTATATGCCATTTTGCTCGAAGGAAGGGAATATGTTTCTAAGGAGCAATTCATGTTGAAATGAAATTTCAATTAGAAGATTTTTCATTTGTTATGCATTTTTTTGTTTCCTCTTCAGGCTTTAAAATGTACTAATATTAATTTTTCATCCCCAAGATCCTCTAGAAAAATGAATAATTTCTCATGGCGAATCGTTACCGTACGATCTCCTTTGCAACACATTTGACAATGTCAAGAAAAAGCCTTTGGTTCTTTCAAACTCTTCTTTTGTACACATCGATACAGTTTTAAAATTCCAACTAATACTTTGCATTAATTTGTTTATTAATTATTATTATTATTATTATTATTATTATTATGAAGGAAATAAACAAGAAACATGTAAACGAAGAGCTTAGTATTGGCAAAAAAGATTCTGTTTTAATCCTATTCAGGTGTTACGGATAGAAAAATCAAAGAAAGAAAACAATTCTAGCCGATCATCACAATATGCAACTGATATTTTCTAACTGTATCTCCATAGTAAGTTCCGGGTGTCGGTTTTGTCTCATAATGTGGATTACAATCCGTGCTTTTTTGACAATTACTCCTTATCCCCTTACAGAGAAAATGCGGTAGGTTCTTACTACTTGACTGAAATTCACTTGTGGGTGCATTATTCCAGTAGAAACGCACAGAGCAGACTGCATAGAGTAAAGTCATGAGTGCAATTATTCCAGTATTAGACACACAGTAGTCATGAGTGCGATTATTCCAGTAGAATGCCCAGAGTAGAGTCATGAGTGCATTATTCCAGTAGAATGCACTGAATAGAATCACGAGTTGAATGCAATAGAAAATATTTCAACTCATTTTGGCGTATATAGCCTTCCATTTTATTACCCCCCCCCCCCCACCCCCCCAGTTATCCAGTTTATTCCGAGACTGCAAAGAAAATTTTCTCGCTAAAAGCGGCCAAACATGAATGTCACCAATATTGCATCAGAAAAAACGTACTATTTTATTCACTAAACCCTTAATGTCATTGAATAACGTTTGAAGAAAAAAAAAGAACATCGCATAGAATGTTTAAAATTTTCAATCAAGTTTAAAAATTCTAACTAGTAATTTCAAAGGAAATTTGCCATCTTAAGCAAAAATACAGCTGAAGTAAAGAGTTGGTTAACGTTCGGGGAAAATTCGCCTCATAATAAAATAATTTATGAATTTGATACTATCTTGAAATTACGTCAAGTATAAATCTTAGTAACAAAGTGAGAATCTAAGTGTGGAAAACCTTATTACTTGCAAGGAAAATCCTAATGCCTAAGGAAAAAATAGTGAAAAAATGTAAGCACTAAAAGGTAAATTCTAATCGTTAAAGAAAAATTCATAAAGAGTTACAAAACTAAGTTTGATAAATTAGAAGGATCTAATAAATAAGCAGTCCAATAAATAAAAAAATCATAGAAATTCAAAAATAAGTGTTTAAAGTCACTGGAACTGGAGAACCGGCAGTACGAAACGGTTTCATTCTATTTCAAGATGGCCCAGGAAAAACTCGTATTTCTCTCATATACTCTATAAACATGTCCCGCCATGTACACAGGCTGTAAAACAGTTCGAATCCATGATCGTCAAGCGTGTCATCAATCGTCCATTCTGTCTTATATTTGGGTCGAACTCTTGTCAAAACCGGACGCATCGGCCAAGAGAGTCACAGATGCCCGCTCTTACCTTTTATCGACGACTGAGCCTTTATCGGATTATCTAGTTGCAAAGAACAATTTTTTACTTCAGCACAAAAAAGTCAGTTGGGACAGGGAATCGATGCTGACACTGTTTTGTAACGCTGTTGTGAAAATGGCGTAGTAAAATGTTTAACCGGATAGCGTATTTAGAACAAAAATATTTCTTACTTGAAATAAAAGTCTCAGAAGAAACATATTATGCTACACTGTAAAAAATTCTAGTTCAACCTTTTAAAATAAAAATGAAAAAAAAAAAAAAAAATGGTGAAATTTAGCTGCAGCCAACATTTGGTACTACACTTGAACCATTCAATGATTTCTAGTTACACATTCATGATGAAACTACACCATTATAATGGTTCAACTTAGTACCAAATGTTGGTTGCAGCTAAATTTCACCATTTTTTTTTTTTTTTTTTCATTTTTATGGTAAAAGGATGAACTAGAATTTTTTACAGTCTAGAATATAATTTTAACTAACGTAAATATCTAACTAGTATTAGTGTTTGTTTACGAAAGCTGTGCTCACCGCTCGTGGATCAATCGCAGCACTCACCAGGAGGCCATGATTAAATGTGATCATGATGGGAGAAAAATCGAAGATGGCCATAGTTAAAAGACGTTCTAAAATTAAGAAGGGTAGTTTTATATTATGCTAACTTTATCAACTTCATTAATTATTCAACTAGCTAATAACTAACCTCCCTCCCCAGTTCGCTTAAGCAAGACACCTGTTAAAAAATGCAAATATATACACATCCGGTAACTTTATTCAAACCAGACACGTAGTTGCTAACGCAGACAGGAATTTCTAGCTAATACGCAGAAATGTTATTCAACTTGAAAATTTATGACTTTAACAAAAACTAAAACGTGCAATTAATAGAAAAATCTAAAAAAGCAAGTGCTGATACACTAAAAATTTTGCATTCATTTTTGGTGTTGCCAAACACCATTTTTAGTGCTCAGTTAGTGTACCGTTGAAAACTCGGTTAGTGTACCGTTCATTTTTTGATATATTTAAATTTTTCTTTATGTCTGGCTAAATATAATACAGACAGTAGATTTTTTTTAGCATATGATGTTCGTTTACTCATTTACGTATCAAAACCTCATTACGATTACGCATTTATTCCATTTTCCTAGAAATGAGCAATCGTAATGAAATTTCGATATGTAATTGGGTTAATACATTTCATATGCTAAGAAAGATTACACGATCTGTATTTTTTTAGACAGATAAATACAAAAAATTATAATATATCAAAAATGAATAATTTTCAACTTTACACCAACTGAACAGCAAAAATTGTGTTCAGTAATACCAAAAAGGGATCCTTCATAAATGATGTTACGCTTCGAGGGGGGAGGGGGTTCGTGAAATTGTGACAAAGTGTGACAAGGGGAGGGGAGGGGGTAACAAGAGGTGTGGTGTGACATCATGCATTATGCAACATAGCGTGACATGTGACAAAGGGGGAGGGGGTCCGATGAAGTGTGACATATTGTGACAAAAGGGAGGGGGGTCAAATATATGGGAAAAAAGCGTGACATCATTTATGAACGGCCCCAAATTTTGGCAACTAAACGCAAAATTTTTACAGTGTACAGCACTTTTATCATCGAAGTTATTAATCAAAATTGATGATGAAAATCAAGAGAAGAAGATTTAAGTTGGTGATGGTCTAAGAAAATATAAGATAAAATTTTTGATTTACTTAAAATTTTTAATGTAAAAAGGTAAGCTTAAAGTAAAGAATGAATGCATCAACAAGATCAAATCAGCCGTAACAAGAAAAGATTCAGATTTCAAATGCAATAATTGAGAAAAACAGGGAGCAAACTCTGTTGCAGCAGAATGTTTTTAAAAATTATCAATTTTTAAAAGCTATCAGTAATTATTTTCTTGTAACTTTCATGGCAAGCTTTAGTTACATAGTCTAAGACGATCCCAATATCTGTCCCCCCAAAATCAAAATGTCTTCCATTTAAAGGATCCCAAGTGATGTTCTTAAAATTTTAATTTCAAACAATTTTTAGATTGAAAAAGTGTTTGAAATAAATTAGTTTTGAAAAGTTTTCTTGCAAAGAGTGGATTGCTGTTTCGTTATTTCTCTCTTTTTCATGAAGATCTTTATGACATACATTTTTTCTCTTGAATTTTGACGCCGAATTTGCCTGTGAATTGTAGCCTATAACACGGCCAAAATACCGGTTCTAAACAAGAAAAACATTGAAAACGCTCAGCTAGCTTGCAGCACTCGACACTACGATGGAATCAAGTTTGAAGTCCAGCCTAGTAGTCGAGACAGAGCGATTTTTCTTCTTTTCTGTATTTTTTTTTTTTTTTTTTTTTTTTTTTTCGCACTTATTACTTTTACCCGATGATGATGAGCCGGTATAATCCTGTTCCTCTGGCATCGAGCCAAAAACTATTCGGCAATTTTCATCATTTCTTTTTCAATCTTTTCCAGCGTGCACTTTGTTGTCGTCTGCCACACAACTTTCCGTTCATTCCGTTCATATGAGATTATTTTAGGGTTGCCGCGAGTCTGTTCCTTGTTCTTTTTTATTTTTCCAGCATTCTCTTCCCCCCTTCTTACTAATCAGGGCAGTGTGCCACTGCCAACTGTGGTGGTGTAATGTCGAGTAAGAAATTGTTTTCCCCCTTCCTGTGTGTTAAAGGGGTAGGGTTTTCATTTTTTACAGCGTATCTTTTTTGGCTGTTTTTTATTACAAAAGTAAATAGAAGCAACAAGTCTATTTTATTAAAAGCTAAGCATGTTGAAAAAGGCAGAGCGCGAGAGAGAAAAAAAATAGTTTCCCAACATTATCGCAAAACACGTTGTCCCACTTTGCGTTAAACGAATAGTTTTTAACTTGATTCTTCAAATTGTCACAGCTAAATAAAGCAACAAACAGTGTAATGTTTTTGTAGTTCTTTTGCTGAGTATGCTGCTAGGATTTGTTTTCAAAACAGCTCCAAAAGGTATAATCAAAGGAAGGGAGAGGGATAACTCCTTTGGTTCTTGGGGGAATGCCGTCGAACAAGCTCAACGTTCGAAACCTCAAAATCAGCAAGTTCGATTACATTATTTTTCAGTAAAAATATGCGTCTAACAACGTCATCGACATTTTCTAGTGCAGTTTGCATCAATTAGAGCTCAGATGCCGCCATCTAGGGGGAACTGAGCTTCAAAAATTGCCTCAATGGTACCACCTACCACACTCATTGTGGTGCTGCTAAAAGAGTTGGTACCAATCTCTGGGAACGCACTAGGTCTGCAATGGTTAAAAACCAATATATATGCAGCACATTAAAAATTTAAATGAAAAAAAACGTCATCGACATTTTTCGATACAAGTTGTCAGTTATTCGAAGAGAAGTCTCGCAAAAAAAAACTGATCGGATTTTAGAGGAAAAAATGACGGTATTAAAATTAGTAAAACTTTTTAAATGCTTGAAATTCGATGGATTTCCATGCATATAAACATGTAAGACAATTCAGTAAATCGAGGAAATAATCCTAAAAGTTACCTGGAACAGTTGTGTTACTAAAAATCATAAAGTTGAAAGTAGTTTTTTTTCTTAGTACCACGGCTCTTCTACGTAAAACAACCGCTCGATGGATAGAGTTACGAAACATCTGGAACAACTAAATCAACAGTAGCAGTAGGAATAATTCTCGTGCAAACAAAGTGCACATTAAGAGAATATTTCCATCTTTCAATCTTTATCTTTCCATGTACTGATTGCAAAGGATAATGATATTTTGGGTTCAGCTGAAAGCACCAAAAGTAAATAGTATCTTCTAAACCAACTATCTGTTTAATTTGCATTTTTCTTTGATAATTAAGAAAAATGATATTTATTCTTAGATTCAAAACCGGTGCTTAGGGAATCATCTAAATATAGTATTTTATTTAATTAATATGACACATAATATTCATATTTTACGTTTTAGTTAAACGTTAGGAAAGACTTCAAAAGTTTCGGAGCTTATTGGCAAATGCAAATCTTTCCTGAGGTCTTTCTAACAGTAATTCTGTCAGCCTCTTTCCTATTGTTTCAAACTATCAGTTCACACCTAGTAAAGAGGTTAAAAGTTTTGCTTTATTATTATTTTTTTATGTCTATTGTATAAGAGTTCAAATTTTAATAAGAAAAGAGTTTTTTCCACAAAAACCAGAAGACAATGGAAAAGTGCTCAATGAAACAAAATTTTTTAAGATGTATAGGACCCAAATGGGATCACACAATGCTAGTAGTATTCGACGACCCAATTTCATCGCAATTCAATACAGAATTTCCAATGCATTGCAGGCCGCTTACTTTGCATGTACGAAGCTCTGCATGGAGGTTACGTATTGGTCAAGATGCGTAGTTGTAGTACTATTTGAATCCTTTTATAATTACATATTCTGTCGAATGTTTTGAAAGCAGTGGTGAGATTCGAAACTTACGCGAGTTTCTAGATGTTCTAAAAAAGACAATTCAGCATGAATATAAAAGGTGAAACGTTTACCGCTGCACAGAAAAAATAAACGATGAAATGAACGTTATTATTGAAAAATTTTGCCACTGCATGCTAGTGTTTCATAATTAGTCACAGTTAACCTTCCTTCCTCCCAAAACAGTTAAGCTTCCTTGTGACTGCTAGTTTCGGAAGCTCAAGACGTCTTCTTTGTTTTTTACTTTTCTCCACCAGACCCCTACCTGTTAGCCGAGGCCTTAGGATTGCTTACGCACGGGGAGAGGTAGTGGGGTCTACGGATTTTACATGCACATATCCCCAAGTATACATGGTGGTCTTCAGTGGGTATCGAACGCGCGACCTTCCAGGTGGAAGTCCGACGTGCTAATCACTAGGCTACCACGGCCCTCCTTTGTTTTTTACTGAAAAGGGACTCCATTGTCGTACATTGTCGGAGTTCCATGAGAGAAGTTCATGAACAGAATTTACAGTCCACTTTTGTCCAAAACGTTTTATTACTGTTTCGTCTGTGAATGCCATGCATATATTTCAGCAAAGTTGTGCCCACTTCGTACTCTTATAACATATTCTAATTATTTTTCTAATTTGTTGTCATTATTAAATCACATTTCGGAATGAAAAACTGAACCGAAATCAATAAAATCATCTGGAGATCAAGTCATCTAAATCCTAAGTAAAATTATCGAAACAACCTTTCTGAAAATTAATGCACGCGCCGCTTTTATAATTCTAAACGCAACAGAACTTTTCGCATTGCTAGATTTAAAAATAAATGAATAAATAAATATGACTATGAGTACGACTAACTTTTTACGATCATGTAATTGTTGCACTATATTTAATAACATTTAATTCGGTGGTATTGTCGAAAAATAGCACCTGTAGAACAGAATTTTTCACGTTACCTGATTTATAAATAAATAAATAAACAAATAAATATGACTATGGGTACGAACGACTATTTAATTGTTGCATCATGTTAAACCATATTGAATTCGGTGTTTTTGTCAAAAAATAGTACCTGTGTAACAGAACATTTCGAGTAACCTGATTTAAAAATAAATAAATAAATAAAATAAACGTTACATCGCTGCTACTTTTCAGCAAAAGCACCGAATTAAATATTGTCAAACATTATGCAACAATTAAATCCTCGTAAAAATTTAGTCGTACTCATAGTCGATATGGAGGATGCATGCAATGGCATGCGGAAGACGAAAAATGTAATCGTCAGTCAATGAAAGCCGCCATCTTAATAAGTAGTTCTTTTGATAGATTTAATACTTGCAATCACTTGACATGTGAAACGGATAGCCTGCAATTATGTCGTGACACACGAAGAAAGCTCGAGTGGAAGTATCAAAGCCTGATGTCCAGGAACTCGCATAATCGACTTTTAAGGAAGGGTGAAGATGAAGGCATTACATAATATTCCGAGAATGGGATGAGGAATGAGAAGGAAGCAGCCCACGGATTTCGTTGAAGTTGGAACAAACTCTAGGTGTTCCGCTTTTGATAGAATCATAGGAATTAATGCAAATCAAATAATAGCGTTGCTATTTCTATCGAATGGTGCCTTAAAAACTGAATGAATGAAGACGATATTCTGAAAAAAGTTTTTTACTTTTATGCAGTTATTCCTTTTATATGTAAGACAGGTTTCAGACAGAGGACATTCTAATATAAACCACACTAAAATACTTATAATTATAAAGAAAGTGTATAGTTTTACAGAGCTCTCATTGATTCACAGAAATGTGGCTTCTGTCTTTCAAACTAAACTAGAGAAAAAATCCTAAGAGTAAACTCCAGAGGAAGAAAAAGTAGGGTCTTGTCATTAATAAAATAAGAAATTTTTTGAACCAAACCTTTTTCAAAAATAAAGGCTAAAAACATGGACGTCTCTGAATTAAATTAATTTAATTTAAATTAAACTAATTGAAAGAATTTTTTTTGAGAAATGTAATGTATTTATGTGTATTTACTTTGTTATGTTTTAAAATGAAATATAGTCACGTCCGTTTATAAACAAATCAAAGGTGCCCAATAAAAATTTCGTCATTATCGTAATTTCGTTACAAAAAAATAACAAATAGCACTCTTTAAAACAAGGGGGAATTAAAATTATTACGTTATAACCATAAATTTGCTGTATACCACTTCGCTATAAACGAGCACGACAGTATACGCAAAGGTTTGCTTGCGTCCTTCACGTATTCCCCCCGGAAGAATTTGAAATGACGGGCTTGTAATTAAAATTTCTGAATTAATCCTAATAATTTAAAATTGAATTAATAATACGTACTTCAAAATAATGTCTTTAGCAGTTTGCCCTAAATCAGGTAAAGATAATATCGTCAACTGTATGCTTCCACACTGTAATTTGTCGGTAGGAGCACGCGTACCAACAAAAATTGTGACATTTTAGAGTCAAGTATACTTGCATTGACACAAATTTTAATCGTTTGATATGACGATAAAGGTTAAAAAAAGGTTATTAGAGAAGCAAATATTTTTTGACGAATCCAGAAGAATATTGTTCTTTTTCTTGGAATATTAAGTATTGGGATCTAGAATTCGTCCCGATTGCAAACTTTTCTTTTTATCACAATTAAAATAAATACGCATTCAATGAATTGACGAAATTAAATGAGAAATACTCATCAGTTCCATTACCTAAGTTTGAAAAATTAACTACGTAGGAAAAATTCCCTTAGCAAGATTTACAAATCAAGCCAGCTCGTCAAAATAAAAATTACAGAGGTTGGTTCTATTATAGTTACATTCAAGCAAAATTATGTAGAGAGATCTAATAATGTAAAACAGTCCCGGATTTGGGGGGCGGGTTCTTCGGGAGAAGTAAGCCAATTTCATTATTTTACAGGAAAAATTGGTCAAATTTTAGACAATCTTCACCATTTCAGGGGGGGGGGGTATCCCCCCTTATCTACGACTGTGATGTAAAACACAACTGCTATCTTTCATTATTAAGATCAGTTACCATTGTTATTAACAGTAACAGCAAACATGACGAAAAAAGGATAATACTAGCAAGTAATACAAGTCAGTAAAATGATTCATGTCAACCGCCGAATTGCTGTTTATAAAATACTTCAAGATGTAAGTTTAGGAATTATTTAGATAATATTACAAATAAATAACTCTATTTTTGTTGAGTATTATGTAACTATTCTTGAAATATCTCAAGTCATAACTGTCAATGTTAAATTAGCCGAAAATTGTTTGTAGAAAATTTATTGCTTGCATAATTTTAAGAAAAAAAGTATTAATGTTTGAAAAATTCTGCCATGGCAAGAAATTTAAAACAATAACACTAATGCATCACATATATTTGGAGTACTTTTACATTGTTCAAAACTCAAATCTTTATTTTAGTTGTTGAATATTGACCGTCATTGTTATGGATATGATTTTACTGCATACCTTAACGAACAATGCAGTTAAAAAACAGATTCGGAATAAATTGTAGAACCGTGAATCACAAAGCCAATGAGATTTTTTTATTCATCACAAATAGTTGAAGGCAGGTATTCCTACTTTTTATTGCTTTCTATGGTTTGACTAATTTTTAGAACATGAAATCAGTAATCGACATCTGTATTTTTAAATTATATTATTACTTTTAACATATTCATGAACACGCAACGACGGAGTCTCTTTTATATTGTTTCCTATTATTATCTTGAAGAAAAGTAGACAGGTTGCTTAACCGTCTTCAAAAAAGAATGAATATATGAATTTCAAAAATGAAAAACTACTAGAGGGTGGAACGGAAGCTACTCCAAGAAGAAGGAACAATGTGTTACTAGGGGAACAGTAGGTAACAGAATCATCAAGAAAAATGTGTTCGCGTGAAAGAACGGTGGCGCAACCTCACACACAATTTATCGGGCCAGCACATCTCTTAAACCGTGCAACGCTCTTTCCCTTTTCTCCAGACCAATGAAAGGTTTTCCTTCCAACTGATGCATTCTGATAGCGGCCCAGACATTGTGTGATAGGCAGAAAAGGTTGATAGCATCAGCGTTCCTGGCTCGTGCTTGCGACAGACTCAAAATCACTCTTTATGAAGAATTTCATTGACTTTGAAGTACAGCCGTGAATGCTGACATAAAACCAGCTCTGTTTAATTTGAGCTAGTTTGTGGAAGAAAACATGATGGATTCCAAAACATTTTAGTAAAAATAAGATTTTAAAGTGCAACTTTCAATTGCATTGGCTTTTCGTAATACAGGGTATGTGAGACAGGTTAATGTGACTGAAAGTTTTTTTATAATTAGTAGCAACTTTGCGTAAAATGAAAGTTTAGAAGTGGTTGAGAACGGCCTGGAAAATCTAGTGTTAAAAATGAATGTCGATTAAAAAACAGAATAATAAATAAATAATAATAATTATATCAGGGATCTGGATCAACCCCTTTTTTTAAGTTGCTCCGGTCTGACTTCTAAGTACTTGGTACGGCCCCGCTCCAGCTCCGTTCCGTGCTCCGAATACTTTTAATAGCGATCATATTATTTATCTCTTTTCTTAGTTAATTTATTAATAGGTATAAATTGAATTAAAAAATAAATATGGTACCTTATTGATTATTTATTTATCAAAAATACATCATGTTTTATATGTACTACGTTGCGAGGAAAAAAACTAGGCACCCGGGCACGCCTAAGGAAAAAAAACCCTTCATTCATTTAGTTTTACGTTCATGAATGTAATTAAATAAAAAAGGAAAGACAGAAAGAAAGATAAAGAAAATCGGAACGGTGGAGCACGCACAACAAATTTCTTTGCTTTGATTAGGCTCCAGTTTCGAATAAAATCTTGTTGCTCCCCACTCCGCTCCAGATCTCTGAATAATATTACTTGCTATTATTATTATTATCAGTAATATTAGTAGTAGTAGCCAGCACGGTGGCGTCGGGATAAGGCGCGGAACTCGCACGCCCCAGCTCAGAGGAGCGAGCCTGGCAGTGTCGGTGGATCTTCAAGAAGCAGAAAATCGTCTGCGTCCATGTCGTATGATTATGCGGCATGTAAAAGATCCCCTGAGTAGACATTTGGCTTGGATGCTCCCTTGGGTAAATTAAATTCCTAGTGCAGTTTCGCACCAACAGAGTCCGGGTGTTCGCCCTTTCAAGTGGGGAAACTGAACGTCAAAATTCGCATACGGCTATGGTACCACACTCATTGTGGTGCCATTAAAGAAGATGGCACCAATCTGAAGAGAACATACTAGGTCCGCAATTAGCAGAAGCCAACAGCAGCCCATTGCAAAAAATATTAGTAAGGACCAATAATGCGGAAATATTTTTTTACTATTGCATCAATTTACTGAAATTATGCGATCCGGATACGGCAACTAACTAAAATTTATGTAAACAGTTTTTGGGTGAACTAAACAACAACTAAGACGGAAAATAACACCTATTGTGGAACGGAAATTCACATCATTCTTTTATATTCATTGTTTGTTTACAATCCACAACTTGATTTCAATTAATTGTGGGACGAATTGTATTCTAACTTAATATATTTCCATGTTAATCTTGCAAGCGATTACAAAAGTTTATTAAGGTAAAGTGATGTCCTGGTGAAGTGATGATAGTCCAGAAAGTAAAAATTCCTTCAAGGTTCGTCTTTTTTGTACATGTTTGACTAACATGATAAATTTCATTCATTTCCATTTTTATAAAACTGGTAGAAATGAGCAATGGTAACGAAAATTTAGTCACGATTGCTTATTCCATTGAAAAAAGTAGAAATGAGAAATTGTAGTGGACTTTTGACATGTAACTAAGTTAACAAGCTTTATATGCTAAAAAATAAGATACTCTGTCTGCATTTTTACACAACACTTAAAAAAATTAGAAATGTATAAAAAATGAATAATTTTCAACATTGGTGGAGAACGGTGGCAACTATACATCAAAATTTTCACAGCGTATAAGAAAGACTCTTTTAATTGCAGCCTATTTTTAGATTTTTAAAAGCGCAAGCATCCATGAAAAGTTAAAATATATCTGATTGCTCATTTTCTAACACAGCAACTCGCTAAAATGAACGATTCACTTAATTTTTCCTCCTTTTATTTGTACAAAATATTCTTCAACAAGTTCAAATGCAATAAAGTATTCTTTTAGAGTCGCCTAAAATTTGTTCTTTGGAAAACATTTGAATGTTTCACCAGAGCTGTAACATAAAGATAACAAACACGCAATTAATTTGTAAAACATTTTTCTGTTGCAGCAACCGTAACGGCAGGCATCAAGAGAATGTGGGATGCACCTTATTCACCACAAAAATAGGCCGAGAAGCCATGCCAACAATCCCCTTGTAATCTCTCCAAAAGAGCGGAAAGAAATAAGTCATAAACAAAAGTAAACCAACGCGCGCAAATAAGGAGCTTTGTTTATTTTGATTTCGAGCGAAACGCGCGCGCACTGTCATAAAACCCGGTGTTAAAATCCACCTTGTGTAAGTGGCGAGGCGATAAAATATGGAATGCTGTAGATTTATATGCTAGATCAAGGAGATAACGGAGGTAAGAGAGGCGACAGCGAAACGAGATTACTTGGAACAATTATTTTCAATCGAAAACGTCACTCCCCTGTACGAACACGTATGAAGGAAGTGATAAAACACATTTATTGAGGATTTGATTAACTTGTTAGTTTTTAGGCAACTTAATGTGAGCAAGTGTTTAAGTTTTGCAAAAGAATGGTGTTAGGTCGCCGGTACACTGTATTTCAACATCAGATGGGAATCTAATGCGTATGGCGCATACGTTTAGGAATGAAAAAAGTTGCCGCTCAAGCTATATTTTATCCCCATTTTCATAAACTTGATGAAAACGGAAATTCTGGATTTTTCACTGATTTATGTTATTTTATACATATTTGATTAAAACAATAGATGACGAATATTCAATGGTGAGAGGTAATTTCCTTAATGCTATTTAAATAAGAATGCTTGTAAGACGATCTTCATAACACTTAAATAAATTACAAAACTGTTTCAAGATTTTTAGCATTTGAGCAGCCTTGTCATCAATAAGAAAATAAAAAGAGGGAAGAAGAAAAAGAGCTTCAACAAATATTCAAACAACAGACGAAAAATATTAATTTATATGAAAAATATTGTATAAAAATATATCTCATTCTTGTCGTGCCTCTAAATTCCTGATTTATTTTTTGTTTTTATACACATAACAATAACTTTTTTATTCATGCCAATTATTGTCTAGCTACGCTTGTCTTAAAACTGTTTCTTCTGGTAGAAGCTAAACATAATACAAGTCCTGTCAATTTTCCAATGCTCTGAACGATGCCATAATTCTTTTGAGGTATAAAAACTGCAACGAAGTAATTTTTCTATTTAAAATAAGGAACAAATTTTGTGGTGCAAAAAACCTGTTCTTATAGAATAAATAATATAATATATAGTCCATTAAGAAAACTTTTCAAAGTTCAAATATATATTTTGAAAAAAGTTTTATTATGTCAGTATCAAAAGTCAACTCAATTATTTACAATTTTCTGTGCGATTCAACTAGCAGAGAAGTTATGTTAGAAGACTGTACAGCTACAGGTGTTAAACAGTGACGTTTTGAATAAGCTATAATACTATGAATCTTTCTTACAACGAATTACAAGGCAATCACAATTGCTCGAATAGAGTTTCAATAAAATTCTTGATCCCATTCTTTATTCTTAACTTTGCTTTACATATTTTTTCTATTGGCAATAAATTATAACATTAAAGTCTTTGAGCTGTTGTTGACCAATAAAAATATTTCGCATTAAAAAATCACTCAGTAAAAATAATTAAATATCAGTAATAGGAAACGAAATTAATTTGCACATCTTCAAGGTGAAAATGTAATTGTTTTGTTTACAATTAAGTTTGCAGAGCACACAAACCTCGCAACGCTAATCATGGCATCACACAAATCTCGCAACTATAACCACGGCTGGAACAATTTTTCACAGAACCGGCCTGAACAGGCTCAGTCAAGCCAACGCTTGGTCAGAAAGCGTGACGTTTAGGATACTAAATATACGCCAAGATGAGCAAGCAAGTCATGCAGGGAAATTCGATTATTTCTTCCTACAAAACCACATTAAGATAATGGATGCTAATGAAGTCAGAGGGCATAGAGGTGTTGATGGATCGCGATCGACACCCACTTCTATCCCCCCTACCCTCCATCTGAGGCCAGTAACAAATATGACGTTTTAGCAGGTCCATCATTTTTGGGATCAGAAGGGGGCAATTGACTTCCCCCCTATCTTGATTTTTAGATATGTATTTATACGTGTGCGAGTATGTGTTTCTTTTTCCTTCAATATGCCCCCCAGATAACTGGAGAACAGAGAACTCCTGGAGAACTTTCAAATAGCGGATCTGTGCGATAGACGCATTATTTGGGGGTGGGGGGGGGTCAATTCTCCCCCCCCCCCAACTTGGGACATACATATAATGTATTTCTATGTATGTACAAGTATTTTCTTGCTTTTTTTTAATACATTGTTTAACATACATTGAGTTTATATCCTTTGCCTCACCCTGCCCGCTGAAAAATGTCAAACTGACGGGCCTGCTGCGGGATATGCTCCAGATCAAAATGGAACTTTATTATTTAGCAATTCTAAAAAGAATGAACCACGGAGTGATTTTGATGTTTTGTTCAAAAAACTTCTCTCTTTTCCATTTACAAGGAAAACACAACATGTCAAGCACTTTGAGAATTTACCGTAGAGAGATTCATAATTGACGGATTATAACAGAATAGTATTATGAAAAGAATTTTCATTTGAATGGCTTGGGCAAATGTGATTTTATATACAAGTTTCACATATTACTGACATAAGCGTGCGTCGAAAGAAGGGGTGCCACAGGGGAAATGACAGCGGAATCTAGAAGCTTAGATTGCGCGCAGAAATTGGTTGTTTCTATTCCAGGTGCTTCCCCAGGGAAGATTTAAAAGAATTAAGCATAAAGAAGCATCGTTAAGACCTATATGGAATTACTGAATATAAAATGAAAACTGGAGTGTTATCCAGTCCCGTCATTTCTAATTTTCCTAGAGGGAAGGGAACAACTCAATGTAAAATATATAAAAACAAAACAACAAAATACATGAGCAAATACATAAATACATTATGTTTCTCAAGCCAGGGAAGGGAGGAAATTGCTTCTTCCTGTCCCCCTAAATGACGGACCTGATATTGGCTTTCATTTTTTACTAGCTGGTGCGGAATTTCTCTATTTTAGTATCATTCATTTTATTGTAATGTACAATTTCTGAATTAGAGTGGCATGCTAACAATAGAAAAATGTAGCATTATTCCTTCCGTTCTTGATCAAGTACGTGTTTAAATCTCGCATTCACACGGGTACACACGGTCATAAACACTCTTAACAGTTTAACATCAGAAATTTTGCAGAGCAGAAACAGAATTTTTGTAGCAAAAAATCTACACATGCCATTAGCTCTAGGTAACTTAATTTACACGGCCGCTTGTAGCCAATCTCTCACTCATTTGTTTTCCATTTATTTCACCATTAAATACGTCGTGCAACAAAGATAAATCCTTGGAGCTGATGTGATTGAGACCTATAGATAGTCTATTGCAATCATTGTTTTCCGTTTATTTCACCATTAAATACGTCAAGTAGAACAGATAAATCCTTATGGCTGATGGGATATCTATGACTACAGTCTTTAGCAACAGACGTATTTTGTTGTAGTTGTATTCGGTTTATAGTCAGCTACAATAACATTCCCACTGACATGCACACGCACATACATACTCATACACACCCACATTTACACACTCCTGTACGCACTCACACAATTCCGCTTAAAAAAGGGAAATTCCACCTTAAAAATACCGTCCATTAAGAGTGTAATAAAATTTCAAACTAAAGGTTCTTGGCTTAGATGTTACTTTTGAATGGCTCCCGGTAACTGCAGAACAGAGACGCTAAAACTATTTTTAAAGGGCAGTTAAAACGCATTAAGAAGGAAGACGATAACAGTAATTGCCGTCATTTCCCGACACTGACTTGTTTTCAGACAATGCCATCATTGACGAACATCTTTTACGAGTATAGGGATGTAGCCCTCGCCAAACATTAAAGATCAAAACTTTTTTTTCGGAAGGTGTAATTTTAAAGATGGAGGAAAACATGTGAAACTAAAACATTAAAAGCTTTTCCCAACGGGGGGGGGGGGGGGGGGGGAGAGATACTTGAGGAAGTTCATCCTTTGAACTAACTCTTTCAGTTTTCCGGAGGAATTTTCTTAGTCCTCATCTATGGAACCTAAATTTCCATTGCAAGTGGACGTGTTTTCAACTTATTTGAAGAGAAAGTAATTAGAATAGCGAACATGATTTTTCCTGAATGAAAAAGCTAGTTCATTTTATTCATGTGTATGGTGTCTACAATGAAAACGAGTACCATTTTGATAAGACTAGATCAGGGGAATTTTAATGAAACCTCTTTTTAGCTCTAGATAAACTTTGATTAAAAAAATATTTTAATAATTATTTTATTTCCAGACATTGTACAAACTTCGACTAAAGGTAGTGTGGTGTACATTTTAACGGATTTTAAATTATATGTAATTAAAGGGGGAGAGGAAGACATTCGATAATTCTAAGTGGATAAAAGTTGCGAAAACATATCTGTTTAAAATCAAGAAAGAAGAGAGTAAAATAGATTTTTATTATCATCCGTTAATGTTTAGCAGTTTTTCTAAGAATCAATTCAATGTGCGTGCAATGTTTCAGTCTATTTTAAATGTTACAAAATTCCTCCCAATTAACATACGGAGTTACTTCCAGCAATTTAAGTTTCTTGGGTACAAGTTACAATATTCATAAGATTTATTTTTTAATTCTAAACAGCATGAATCGCAAGGGAAATAAAAAATTCAAGAAAAGCTTTAGAATAGTACTTTTTAGGGGAAAAAAAGAAAAACATTGAAACTTTATTCAGAGGTAAAAGGTAATAATAAGGAATTCTGCGAATCTGTTTGTTAAAAAGCAACTTTAAAAGAAGAAGTATAATAAAAAAAAAATTTTTTTTTCATCATAGAACATTTTATCATCTCTAATCTTAGAAAACAGCTTTAAAATTTTGGCTATATCTCTCCTGTGGAGCTTTCAAATATAAATTTGATAAAAAGAGTATGCACGAAAAAAAGAAAAAAGAAGGTAACCTTCTTTAACAATTTAATAATTTCCAAGAAATAATTTTTAACTATGAAACAGCGATATCAGCACTTCCTTGAAGAAACACTTTGAAATCAAGAAATAAAGATACATATCGTTTAATTAAACTCTTATGTTTGATTTACATTATTATAGAGAGTGAAGGCGGCCTGAAATACCCTACGTCCCTTTAAGACAGTCTTTACGCAATGCGAGGCACTTCAGAAAACTTAATTAACACCCCATATTAGAGTCTCACCCCTGGCAACCTGTAGAGCTACGCCCTAAGGGCAACGCCCTCGCCTCCCATTGACGTCATGGAAGAAAGCTGAAATACAAAGGAAGCTAGGCCCGACATATTTGGTTTTATGAGATTCCATACATTAAAATGACGAATAGTTTTGGTTTGCTTTATCCCTTTTATCTTTGAGATGTAATTTTAACGAAAAATATTCTGATTTTGAGCTATTAGTTTTATAATTTTATTAATATGACAAGAAGCTTCGGAGAACCTATTTTTAAGTCTTTTGAGAATGCTTAAATGATTTTTGCCTCATCCACGTCTAAGTGGAACAATTTCATCGGATATCCACATGGATCTACGAATATAGCTCCATACTCATACCTCAATGGATATACTAATCTATTCTTTTATAAAGTACTGTTTTTTCCCGTTTTCTAATGATTTAAAATTACATTTCTACAACAAGTTCAAAGTTTAGATTTCATCTGTTTCTCATGAAATTCAGTGGAAAACTCTAGATATTTTTTAATGAACATTTCTGCTTTTCAAGTCAACAAGGATCCGGTTCGATATAGCTTAATACTATTTACTGATGGTGTTACTGTTTATGAATGAGTGATCTTTCAATAAATACTACAGCAATGAGATTATTCGACCAAAAGGTAAAGCAGTACGTTCGGCTGCATGCTGTGAAATTCTATACTTGTTTGTTCCAAATTGGTGCAAATCGAAGCCCAAACGCAATTTTTGAATTAAAAAAAAATTCTATCATTGCAAAAAATTAAAAATGAACAAATAAAATGAAAAAAAAAAAAAAAAAACGCGTTTTTTCCGTATTTAAAGACAGCAATTGAAACTTAAATGGGGTACATAACGAGACGGAATTTATTTAGTTTAAATAGTAAAATAAAATATTAAAGGTTTACTTTTTATTCATTATCAAAGTAAAAATCAAAACAAAGATAATAATAAAAAACAATTATAACGTAATTGTATGCACTCAATTTTTGCGCAAAATATAGACCATGTTTTATGAAATAAAGTATTGTGTTCATACTACATTGAATTTGGCCCATCAATTTTATGATTGGTAATCTTTTTCATTTTCTGCCCCCCCCCCCCCTCCTTTATTTTTGTCATTTCCTTAAAAGCGGCAAATAAAGAACACTATAAAACTTCCGCATTTGAAAGCAAAAGTTTTATTTCTAGTGTAATGTAATTTTTACTGCAATTCTTTTAATTGCGCCTGTTGAATTTAACGTTACATTTGTTAGAATGATTCACAAATAATCCAACAATAATCAAATCAAGAAAATAATTTTTCGAAATTAAGCAAAACATTATTCTAATCAAAAAATCTCTTTTGGGAATGCGGTGTTCTGGAGGAGCCCAAGAGGTTTGGTCGGTACGTAACACGCAAACGAGGAAAATATTTCTAAAAAAGAAAAAGGAAGAGAAAAAAAAAAAAAAACAATCCGTACCAACAAATATATTATACATTTTTTTTCAAGATTATTTTTCTATGGTTTTAATACGCTGAGAAGTAGTAAGTACATGTATATAATACACAATTCCAACAACAATGTTAGTTTTCCTGCATTTCATTCGTATTCCAACCGAATTTCTCGTAGGAGTTTCATATCCTTCTGCATGCAACCTAGATTCATGCACCAAAATGAAAGAGCTCAACTGGTAGCTCAAAAAGAGATCAATGGAGGAGAGAAGAAAGTATTTAATAAGGGTAATAGGATTAGGAGGAGCAAATGTAATTATTGGCCAGTCGTCAAAAGAGTCCCTGGCTATTTATGAGTTTGCTCTCGCTGAATGCAAACGGGAAATAATACCTGCTCTGTGATCAAAGGGATTACGGAAGAGCGAGGCTTTCATATTCCCACCTTTATTTCTATGGTTCAGAGATGAATAAATGGGATACGCAGAAAGCTTGCAGCATTGAGATGAGAATGCTGTTACAACTTCACTCTGAATGTATTCTAATGCAATACGTTCCGTGAATGTACCGCAGTATATTAATTATTAAATTGTGGTATGTTGCATGGAAGCACGGCTGCACATTCGACTTAGAATTTATATTCCTTCCATGATGATCATTAGCAATACAAAGTATTTTTGACTTTGGTTGTGGAATCCCGTTCATTACAACAACGGTAAAAAGTTCATTGGAGACTTTCAGCGCACATGATTGGTTTTGCATAATTTAATTAATATCTCCTTGCATTGACTTACTGGCAATTTTCATTGCAAAAATTACTTTAACCCATAGGATCTATTTCAAGTTAGTAATAAAAATTGAAGGCTAGTGAGCAAATTCCCAGAGTTTAGTTACTAATCCGAATATATTGAATAAAGTATAATGTAAAGTTAACATAAACTGAGAAAATTCCTGTTTCAATACAGAACAATTAAAAACAAAGCGTAGTAAGTTAAGTTTGAGATGTGTTCTGCATTAAAACAAAACTTAATTACAAAAAAAAAGAGAGAGAGAGAGAGAGAGAAAAGGAATAAAGAAGGGAAAACAAACACAGCAAAAGGCAAATACCAACGGCATAACAAGCGCTGATTTTACTAAATAATAAAATATTAATAATAAATAATGAGCTACAAATAGCAATATTGCATAGCAAATGTATGTTTCAATAAAGTAAAAAAATATAAATACACGTTGATAAAATCCGTTGCAAATAATGCTTCTTTCCAGCAAAGAATCGTTCAGCAAAAAAAATGCACAAACGAAACCTAGTGATCTAGCTTTTAAATCTGGGCTGCGGACCCACATGCATGAACGAACTGAACTACAAAAAAAAAAAAAAAAAAAAAAACACAATACACACCAAATAGTAGCACATATTAAACTAAAGGCAATGACACTTAAACGTACCAGACAGACACAACGGCCGGCGTCCCTAGGCCATAAGCCCGGCAAAAACATTATAAAAATAGAAAAAAAGAGTAAAAAAAAAAATAGAAAGCGAGTGTCCCACCCGAATTGAAGAGTCACGTTTTTCCTGTTGTACAGCTTTCGGTTCGTTTCATCACTTTTTTTCCCAAGATTATTTTCCCTCACATCAGCGAAAGGGGACGGGGATTAAAACTTTTTTCTCTCCCTCCCTCCCTTTCTCTTTCTTTTTTTATTCATCTCTCCGAGCGTATTCACGGAGCGGCATCCCGTTAATAGTGTGGAAGGCACACACACATTCTCTCCATCCCCCTTCTTTCGCAGCCAGGTGTAACCGACTGGGATTCATTCAGTATTCTCAGCCACGGTTGTTTTGAGAGTCTCTCTCCGAATGCTGGATATTATCTAAGCCTTTCATCCGTACGGGATTTGGAAACTCGTTTCCTTTTTCCTGTGCGGTGAACAAGAGATTGTGTCGGCAGGGGCCGCTGCATACCGATAAAATTGGAAATGCACGAGCAGTGATCGAGAATGCCTTCAGACTTGCAGCCTCATGCTGATAAGTAGTCGCCCCACAAATAACGTAATTTATGCATCAGCACTGTATAAATTAATTGAAAGCTAAAAAACGAAATGTTTATCTTTGTGTAGAAATAGATAAATAGAAACCAAAACTAAACCCAAAAATAATGAATAGCGATAGAAATTGCAAGCATGTTTCGCGTCCACAGTGAACCCATTTTTAGCCTACTTTCCGAGAAGTTCTCGACGAGATTTTTTTTTTTTTTTTTTTGATTTCAACAATTTTTATTTATTTTTGAACAGTTCAAAAAAAAATTTAAAATTAGCATAGCACCTACGGGGACATTTCAATCATATATAAATCCTCCTCTAACTGACGAATTTGCTTGGATCAAACTTTATCGGAAAGGTGTTAGGATGTAGAAAATGTGTAGATACGACGTTCAACCAGAACTAAGCGAGCCTATTTCCCTATGAAATTTTTAAAGCAGGATTTTTAAGGATATTTTTGAATGAATGAATGAATAAATGAGTGAATAAATACATGAATGAATGACTTAATAAATAAATGAATGTTTGAATAACTGGATAAATGATTGAATAAATGAATGACTTAATAAATAAATGAATGAATGAATAACTGGATAAATGAATGACTTAATAAATGAATGAATGAATGAATAACTGGATAAATGAATGAATGAATGAGTGAATGACTGAATATGTATTAACCGTTGAAAAAGGTATATTTGAAGCAATTAAGAACTAAAAGCTAAATGAGAGATAGCTAGATTATAAATTTGAAGTTGGATGTATACAGGAAAGTAGGCTCGTATAGTTCTGTACGGAACTCCTTGATTTAATGCACAATGTGAGGGCTTCTGGATGGAAATACGCTTGGCTGGACCAGAGGTCAACATCAGGGCATGGTTTTACAGATAAATCTCCGCCTTCCGCTCAAACCCTTGGTTTTAAACTATATTGCCGTTCCTAATATAAAACTCTATATGCATATACGTGTAAGGTCCGTTATGCACATTCTCCTCCTCTCTGAAGAAAAAAAAATTCATATTGCACTTTTCCTTGATCCTTTTTATTTAGAATCTCAAGTGTTTTATATTGAAAACTGGTAATGATGAAAGTGCAATAAAAAATATCCCAAAAATTTCAATTTATTAAACATATAATTGCAATAAAAATTGCATGCACGTACAACACAATAAAAATTCCGTTGATTTTATTTATTTATTTTTTTGCAGCGTTTCCATTTTTCCAAAATGTCACAAAATTCGAACTGTTCCACCCTGTCACCGAATTCAAGACATGAATATTTAGTTTATTAAAAAAAGTGCAAAATCTGACCTGTGTAACCTATAAAAATAGCTTCCAGGTTTGAAAAATACCGCATGGAGTCAAAACTTTGAGTCTGTTCGCGGTTTTGTGCAGGAAAGAAAACTAAATTCTGAATTTGACTTTTTATGCTATGAATATGAAAAAGTTATACATTTTCATAAAAAAACACTTATAATAGTAAGTCAAAAAGTCTGAAAATTTGTTTGCACCTTTTTTTTTTTTGGCTTTTAAAGTAGACACAGCGGTAAAAAGGTTGAGAAAAGTCCAAACTGAAACCTAAGCCCTGCATTCATTAACATAGTGCAACCCCCTCAATAATCATTTTAATGGGAAATATCTGAAACACACTCACATTCCGCATGCATTATAAGTCATTGTTTATCCGTATCTGCTGCTAGATTTTTGCATTTACAAAATTACAAATTTTAAATTCACGAATTTTACAGATTCAAATTTATAGATTTTGTAAATACAAAATTGTTGAAGGCACCTTTTAAAAAAATAACGCTCAATTTTCTGTCCCTTGTTGAGAGCCCCTAAAAATTCGAGACCCTCTCGTGTTGTGGATAATGCCGGTCCTATATCGCCTCCAATGTCCATAACACTTCACACTATTTATATAAATTTTGGACGATTAAATTTCGAAACCGTGCGACTACTAACCTCTGGCCCAAAATACCACAATGCACAGGTGGAGGGAAATAAGAGGGAATTCAAAAAAAAATTAAATTTAAAAATCAAACTTCAAAGGGGTGATTCGTTTCCCATTTACGTCCCTGACCCACAAGTTAGTGTTGCAGTCAGTGGAGCAACAGAGCTTCGTTTTCCCAGGCTTCCTCTTGCAACCTGGCAGATGGTGAGATTCCTTTTGATGCTCCTATCCCTCCCCGAAGCTGGAACACAGCCACCGATTCCATATGGAGGCAGAAGGGGAGGATGACGTCATCCAAAAATCCGGGACATCAGATTGGATGATGGTATTTCATATCTGAGTGAGCATTTGTAGCGATTATGAAAGTTTTTTTTCTTCAATGTGCTGGAAATGTTTTGAAACATAATTCCAACTACAAACAAGAAAATATAGTTTCAACATTAAACCCAACGCTGATTATTTTCATTACTTATTTGTTAACATAAATAGAGAAAATTTACAATAATCTCATAAATGTATCAGATAAAGATCAAAATTTAAAATTCAAATTCCCCAGAGTCTCTATGTTCCTGCATGCATCGAAAGAATGTTTGATTTTAAACAAAATACAAGTATAGGTTTCGGTTCGGGTGCTTCAGAGAATAAATTTCGAACTTCAATACACATAACGCATAAAAATTTGCAACGCTTTCAGTATGAAACAGAAGTTTAATGAAAAGTTTCTTTTTTAGTTCTATTGTCTTAAGAAATTTTTTTTAGTAAGAAAAAGTTCAAGTGCAGTTTTGAAGCAATTGTAAACTTTTTAAGGACATCTTTACTTCATGCTTATTTCTTTTCCACATTTTGGCAACGTAAAGCCGCTGATCCTCATCTTAGTCAGATTTCAAACAGCAGGATATAAAGACAAACAAATTTCTCACCTGAATAAATTCTTGCGATATCACCTGCTAGAAGTTCTCAGTTTATTTATACTAATTGGCTAGCCTTGTAAGAACATATAAAAGCTCGAATATTTTATGTACTAAAAGCGTTATTTCATTAAACAATAGCGTTCGTTTTCGAAAAGTGTTTCAAGCAACTGGAAAAAATAAAATTTAATCGCAATGCCAAAAACTAAGCTTTAACATCCAAAAAATGAATCTCTGCTAATTCTGAAATCTATATTTAATTTGAATTGCATTTAATTTCCAGCGCTACGGAAAATCATAATAGTCTGAAAAGTAACACATACTTTGCAATGTCGTTCAACATCGGAATGATGATTGACTTTTCTTGAAAAACTAAGAAAATAATAAACTATCGAAATACGCATAATTTATATCGAACTTGGCTATTATATTTAAGATTTCTTAATGACCGTACACATTTCGAATACCATTAACTGAGAGTCTTTATATAAGAGAACTGTTAAAAAGAATGTTTAGACATTTTATCTGGTAAGAATTCCAAGGGGGAAAAATCGTGTTTGGTTGAAAATTACTTTTGTAGATTCGTAACCTGATTTTCTGCAGATCTTATTTTAATTTTATTTTCAGAGGTAAGCAGTATTTCGTATATTTTAATTGTTACACTTAGACATGGTTTATAGTTTTTAATAACATATTTTATAATTTATTTAGCAAGTCGAATGATGCACGAAATGAGCTGAGATAATTTAAAATTATTTGTCAGTACCGAGAAATCTGAAGTGATAAGGAAACAAATCGTCCTACTTAACAACTGTTCTCTTCATTCTCATTTTATCTCTGTATTGTTCTGATTTTTTTTTTTTTTTTTTTTTCCATTCTAACAATAAATTTCTTAGTTTCAACAGTTGCAGTATCCATATGATATCAAAGATGGTAGGGGCACGATATCTCGGTGTTGATTTTTTGTATAGTATAGAAGAAATATTAGTATATGTACATTGGGATTTCGCTGGCCACGACACCTGGCGCTTGCTTTTAATGAACTTAAACAATTAGAAACTCTTTTTCAATGCCGAGCAATCTGAAATGATACGAAAAAAATTGTTATCTTCATTCTCGTTCTAATTCCATGTTGTTTCTGCAAATATCTTTCATTTGTTCGTTTACATTCTTAGTTCTAACAGTTGCAGTGTCCACATGATATCAAAGGTGGTAGGCGAATAATATCTTGGTGTTGTTCTTTGTGTGGTATAGAAGACATACTCGTATATGTATATTGGGATTTCGCTTGCCACGACATCTGGCGCTGGTTTTTAATTAAGTGTTTTAAAATTATTTTTCAATTCCGAGTAATTTGATAACGAAACAATTTGTCCTACTTAACAAATGTTCTCTTCATTCTTATTTCATCTCTGTATTGTTCTGAATTTTTTTTTCTTCATTCTAACAAGAAAATTCTTAGTTGCAACAGTTGCAGGCAGTATCCATATGATATCAAAGATGGTAGGGGCACGATATCTCGGTGTTGATTTTTTGTGTGGTATAGAAGAAATATTTCGCTTTTTAAGTAGGACAGTTTGTTTGCTTATCACTTCATTTCTAATTACGAAAAAAAAATATATTGTTATCTTCCTTCTCGTTCTAAGTCCATGTCGTTTCTGCAAATATCTTTCATTCGTCCGTTTAAATTCTTAGTTCTAACTGTCGCAGTATCCACGCGATATGAAAAATGACCGGCAGTAAGGTTTTCTCGCCGAGTAAGAATTCTTATTCATTTCATATTTGTGTGATATGGAAGATGAGTTCGCTCGCCACGACACCTGGCGTCGGCTTTTCGAGGGAGCTCCGTGCCATTGATGGGAGCAGCCATAAAAGGTCGTCGAACAGAGGCCCTCATCTGGCAGGAGATGTTGGCAGCCGTTACGAGGGACGGAAGGATTCGGGGCAGTGACGTGTCTGCGGAAGCCCTCCCCGCGCGCCGTGTCACTGGGTCACGCCGTGCACGCACATCCCAGATAAGCGCGATCACGGCACACGAATAATCAACGGGGTTGAATATCCCCCCTCTCTATAACGGGGTTCACACTTTTACCCGAATCTTTACTCATTTTCGCTCTTTTTCATCAGCAGAATGAGTGGTTTGACTTTAAATAATAATAGCGTAGAGCCACGTTTTCTAAACCATGGGTTGTGACCCTCCAGTGGGTCCAGGGGTTGAATTATGGATGTGGGTTCGGTGACTACTTGGTCTGAAGCTTTTAAAAAACCCCAAATGTGAAGTGTTGTTACGTTTCAGAAAGCTCGGGGCCAATTCAAAGATCACCTACCCGATGAGCTCAGAGCAGCTTTGCAAAGAAAAATGAAGACACATTACAAAAAAAAAAAAAACAAGAAAATGTTTAATGTATTTCAAACACAACAGAGCTGTTAACTTCGTTATAATTTTTGTCGAATACACAAATTTATATAAAAACAAATTTTAGAAACTTCACGTGACTCAATTTCTAGTGGAGGAGTGTTGCCATTCTCAACAAGTGTTCATTAAACAATTTTCTGTAGAACTTTTTCTTTTTATAAATTCCAGAGATCTGGCGTGGAGCGTGGAGCAGGAGCGCGGAGCAGTGAAGCAACGGCTTTCTGCTTGAAGCAGGAGCAAAGCTGGAGTACGGATATTTTTCCTGCTCCACTGCTCCAATATTTTTCATTATTGATTTATTAGTCTTCGAAATTACTTTTTCAGCATTAACATCAGTTTTGAGTAAACAACGACAAAGAATAAAAGATGTTCTTTTCTTAATAACTTTATTTAAAATAACAGAAGACGAGAACGAAAAAAAAAACCCCACACACATATTTGTATTTCATTATAAAATTAATATAATAAAATTAATGAATAAATAATGTGATGCCTAGTAAAACTAGAGGGCAGAACGGTGTTTGAGAAAATATTCAGAAATCGGAGCAAAGCTGGAGCGGAACAATGAATAAAAGTTGCTGCTCCAGTAACCTGCTAAATTCATTCTCCAAAACGACAATTTTTATTACTAATGTTTCTGTTTATAAGGATCTATAGAAGACAAAAATTTCAATATATTTCTTACGTGGTAACTAGATAAGATACTGTGGGACATTAAAAAAAATTATTCTTTTGTATTTTTCCTCGAAAATATTTACAATGAAAAAACTTATCTTAGAAGATACGTTAACCAAAACATTTTCTTCTCAATAATATTCATGGAGTAAGAAGCTCCTTCAATAAAATCTTAGCGAGATACTTTAGCTTTAGATTGTTAACATTCCAACATTCACCATATTCCGAAAATTATATATATGTTTCGAAATAAATTAAACAAATCTTTAACAAATGTTAGTAGTACTATGAAACTTTAAATTTTTTTACTAGTTGTAATATTACTTTCCCTTTTTCTCCATATTGGCATAAACTTACGAAATATTTCAAAGTTTTAAACCTTGATTTGAATTAATACTGAAGCTTCACTTATGGTATAGTTACTGAAGTGCTGGGTATTAAGTGGTTTTCTAGAGATGCCAACTATACATCCTTATAAAAACTCCCCTTAAGCTGAAATTATATAATACAGTCTTCTTATTTTAAATTATTCTTGTAACTTACATGGATTAACTTGCTTTTTTTTTGACTGTTTACTTATTAAAGCTCAAAATATAATCAACTGGAAAATGGCAAGAAAATAAAAACCTGTTAGAGAAACGCAATGAAATATTTCTTCTTGAGTTACGCTAATTTCACTGTTTGTTGCTTACTTTGTACTACAGAATGTATTCAATTATGTATGTATACATTTAATAAAGTAACCCTAGAAATAGTTAGAACCAGTGTACAGGTTCTTCGAAGCACACTAATAACAACACGAATAGAAAATCACAATATGAAGGTTGTACCATTTCTTTATGCAACTATTTCAGAACTAATTTAAGATTTACTTTCTGAGTAAATAAAAGAATTTTTCAAAGTAATAAAACAAGGTCTGTAGGGGGAGGGGGACCTTGCAGTTTCAAAAATGCAGACTTGCCATTGACTGATTAAATGTAAATTTTGTGTAAATTCAATGCGTTTGCAATGATAGAATAAAAAGTCAACATTATTTTGGAACGTTTTCAACTTCTCAACGCAATAATAAAGCATGAATTTTCTTTTTTCCATCTATTGCTCGAAGGAAAACTTCCCAATGAAATCGAAACGCAATCCGTCCAGCCTTACTGACCCTATTCAAAGCAAATCGGGCAAACAGTTCCTTTTCTTTTGGAACGGCGCTTGTAAAAAAACGAGGAGGGGTACTTTCCCATGAGTACAAAAACCTCATCCACAGACTCAAGATGCAAACGACGGCTCTCCCATTACCTGGCATTTAGCCGCCACCTGCCACAAACGGCAGGGTTGCCGGAATGTCGACAGTCTCGCCAACATCCCAGCTTCTTTTTTGCTTACATTACAAAGCAATACGAACGAAAGAACGAAACGAAAATAGCACTACGGTCTGGGGGGGGGGGGGGGTGTAATGGCTTGCTAAGCGGAAATGCAAAATTAAATTAAATTACAAATAAAATATTTTACTGAAAACTAACAAACTAAAAATAAGAAATTGACAACTAAAAATTATCAACAAAATTTCAAATAGATTAACACAACAAAGTAAAGAGAGATTAAACTTGAAATTGCTTAATCAAATTACACCCCAGAAAAAATAAACGAAACATTAAAAAAATATTTTCAAATTTACTGCTTTCATATATTTCGCATTTATAATATCTCCTTAATGTTTCAAAAAAGATTAAAAGTTGGTAGAAAAGAACTAATTTCATTTAAATCAATGCAGAACTCATTTTAACTCCATTTCAACTTCATTTTAATATTCTGTTTGCAGAAGTAGACGTAATAAAGTTTGTTTATAAGTCATACACACACATACAAGAAGTTTTAACTCTTGATACAGAAATTAGCTGACAATAATCTGAATCATTGCAGAATTAAATATGTATAAACAAAAGTTTTCCAAAAAATATTTCACAGTATTGTGCATGAATACGTGATGAAATAAAAATAAAATTCAATGTAAAATTTAAGGAATGAAAGTGTAATTGTGAAATGTATTATTTACATTAAAGGGATCGATATATTATTTACTTTATTTGACAGGGAAATCCTTAGAAATGCCGCTTATATAAATGAAATTATAGAAAAAGGTCCACTTACATAAGGTTATTAAGCGTGATTGTGTAAGTTAATATATATGTAACAAACCTCACTGATACTGGTAAGATTTACTGTGCAAGTTAAAAGCTTTCGGTTTATTTAGAGAGCATTGTATTATTTCTTTTTTGGATACAAATGAACTTTTTTAAGTTTTTACTTTTCTAACATTAACTTAAATAGGATCATCTTCTTTGCCTCATTTCTTTGCGTGCTTATGAACAAACAAATTTATAACTATAGTAACTGATTTTTTACTATTTACTTGAACAGATTGACTGGAAACATAAAAACAAAAGTCTGCAAAAATAATCTTAAGTTCATGCATTTTTTTATTTTGTAATACTTTTCCAAAAGTTTCAATACATTTTCAACCATAATAAGAATATCGTACCATATAAAATAATACTGATATTTATGCCAGCCTTACTTTTAGTAATCTTCTTCACGTGTAATAATGTTCTACGTGTACGAACTACGTATAATTTTTTTTGTACTTTTTATGAGATTTTACAAATGGTATAAAATTGGAAAATTACTTTGAATTTCATAATGCCTTTATGCTAAAAATTTTCAGATTGAAATTAAAAAAAGAAAAAAAAAGGTGGCGAGGGGGAGGGAGGGACCACCTTACCATCAAATCTTTACGATAAGCCCTGCTCCATATTCTGAATCATCATTGTACAAAAATTACAAACAAGTCGGTCGGCTCTACGCAGAATACACAATTCGATATATCTCTAATTTTTATTATAAGTAAAGAATACCGTGATTGAAAAAAAAAATCTAAAATTTGTTTTCGTAAAGCAAAATGAAAGCGGGCTGCATCGCCAAATGAAGCAACTCTGAAATAAAAAGAGGGAGGAGGGAAGCCCGATTCCCTCTTTCTATTCAAAAGAGGATCCCGGAGCAGAATCCCGAAGAGCAAGATGTTTCTCCCTGCGACTGATGGCACTCAGTCAGTAGTGTTCCCCTCTTTTTCTCTGTTGTTCCCGTGCGTTATCGGATCCATTTCCGCTCTCGGAAGTCCTCGTATGGCCCACAGCTGTCGGGGAAGCATTTGAGCACTTCCAGGTTCAAATCAGTGTTAGTGGTACGCTCAAATATTAGTTCTGAAGTTGTATCTATCAAAAGGCGTATCATGGGGTCCAAATAGGGAACTTCAAAGTATCATAATGGGAAATATATATTATTTACATATATAATAATTTTGATACTATTTCTAAGAATAAATTTTAATTAATTTATTAATTTTTATTCTTATTATTATTTTAATAATTTATTTTTAAATATAATTACTTGCTTGAATTCGAAAATACGAATATTTGTCAATGTTTTAATGAAAATACAAAACATCTCTTCAATTCTATCCGTATTGCTCTTGAAGTGTCTTCTTCCTGAACTAATACTACTACAAATTAAAATGACACCTTTCTAAAATCTCGCTTCCGTTTTCTTTTCTTTCCTTTCCCCTTATATTAGCTGTTTTACTCTTTTCTGCCCCCTAATTTTTTTTTTAAAGCGCAATTTGAGTTTGTCCTGCGACAGTGATTTTCAAGAAAACTCCGTTAACAACAATGTAATTAATGTTCTTTTATGACGAGTGATGGTTTGGTTTTACATAAAGTCATTTCTTACAAGCTTTGATTTTAAATATTAATTTTCGCATCTTCTCGTGTTTTTCCTCAGCAAAAAAAGCATTGATCGAAAAATTTGAAATAATTTGAAACAAAAGTACTACTTATTTTTGCCGCATAATTAAATCAAATAAAGCGTCTGAAATTAAAACAACTCACAGAAATGAATTTTTATCATGAAGCAGGCCAGCCTAATTTCATACCATGCACCATTTTTTCCCCCCAAAGAACAATCAGAATATTCTCCAGCGTGTAGGATAATTGGGGGGGGGGGGGGGGTCAGAAGGAGGTTTGGTACTTAAAGCATATATGTTACCCTACTAGGAGGCCGACAATAGTTTTTAAAACCATCCAGAAATTTCTGGAAACGTCGCCCCATGTGTCCCTTATTATTACCACGTGTTAGCGCTCCCGAAAGAATGCATCGCCACAATGTTCTTTGAGAAAAGTCTAATTGATGAAGCAACGTGAACAATGTGCGTGTGGTATTTTATATTTTGCTCATGCATTTCTTCTTCTTGGGGGGTGGGGGACAATATTTTTTAAAAAAACATATTAGTTTTGTCTTTTAAGTTAAAATCCGTGGTGAATATTTTGAAAAGATGAAGTTGTTATTTTAAAAAGGTTGTTGTTAAGAGGAGATATATAAACCCTACGCAAAGATTCGTTCTTCACCTCAATAGCCTACTTTCGTTGTTTGTTTCGTTTCTTACTTTTAATTTTATGTATCAGTCTATTTCATTTTTTGCGTTGGCCATTATTTTATTTAAAAGTAGGCTAATAAAAGAAACCGAGAGGAGGAGAAAAAAAAATCTTGATAAGGCGTCTCCTTGCATTTTCATCTGCATAATGTCCCAGTCTCGTCACGCGAACATGCGTACATGAGACATAAAACCTCGAACACAAGAACCTAATGAAAATATTATACAGAATATAATAGCCCAAGCAGTAAGGGGGATTTGGCCATTATACTTGCATGAATGAATGCCTTTAACGCCAATTTATTCGGATATGATGATGTCGCATTCTTCCGAGGCATTCGCTAGCCGTTCTCCTGTGCTAATGCAAAAGGGATGGTGAAGTTTTGGAGGGCTATTCGGAGGATTACCGAACAGGTGCGCCTCCATTACTCCGACTAAATCTGAAGGAATATCTCATTTCATTGAAAATTTTCCTTTCCAATGAAGATAAATAAAATATTAAAAATGCAATTATTTTCAATTATTCATCTTGCTTCATCAGTTAAAGCGACAGAAATTATTAAAACGCATAGATTAATACAAATTAAGAGCAATAATCAGACAAAAGAAATAGTTAAAATATTAATTCATTTAAATCAATCACCTTGTTTCATGAATTTGCAAGAAAGGAATTCAAATAGCCTAATTCAAATTGAAGCACACATTAAAGTAAATCGAATCACTAGAATAACACTTTATTTAAATTAATCGTCTTGTTTGATGAATTTTCAAGAAATGATCTGAAATAGCTCATTCAAATTCAAGCGCACATAAAATAGGCAAATTGAATAACTTAAATAATGATTGATTTTTACCTTATTCATCTTGGTTTCTTACGCCCAAGGAATCGGATTACTTATCGAATAAAATGAATTAATTACGACGATTTGCGACGAAGAGAAAAATTTCATCATTGAAATTGAAATTGTCGCCTACATGTCTCCTTAAACTCCGCGATTTTTTTTTTTTTGGTATTTCCGAATGTTGCAAAGATTTGGCTTACTAGTCCTACTTTCTGTATAATTTTCGCTGTAAGCTTTTCCGCCTTGCATTTAAATTAAATCATTTTGTTCTTTCTGTCATTTTGATTTCATTACTGTTATTATTGCTTGTCAAACAGCTTTTTACAACGGGTTCAGAAAGTGTGCCGAAGGCTAGTGAAAGTAACCGAAAAAAAATTGTAAATAAATGGTCTAGATTGTGTTATGAATGTGGTTTTTATGCTTTGATGTATACCGCAAATTATAAAGCTGCTTAACGGTGAGATTAGAAAACCATTTTCCAAAACTTTTTAAAGTGATTTTAACAATATGTAAATCAAATAAAAAGTAGAACGCACAAAAATTACAATGAAATAGAATATTTTATTAAAAACATTTAACTTTTTTGAGGCTCAAAATAAAATAATAATAATAATAATAATAATAATAATAATAATTTCAATACAAATTGCAAAAAGAAAGCTATAATTGTGCACGTAGTATCGTCTTAAAAAATTTTGTTTTGACCATTTTTCCTAAAGCAATCAATTAATTTTGCTAAAGAGATTGTCTCAAAAACAGTAAACCCATCGTAAAGTATTATTTTCAACTACGCAAACAACTAAAAATATCGCTAAATCAATGCTAATCAGTAAAAACATAAAACTGAACATTTAATTTTTTACTCATCACAAGAGTGCTAATTACGAAACTTTACGCTGTTCAAATATCCCACCGCCGCCACTGGGTTCTTCCTAACAACCAAATAATCATTTTTTAGCTCTTAAAAATCTGGCTCCTAAATTTTGCTCCCCATTATCACATCTCATCTTATAGAAGAAGAGCCCATATTTCCCTTTTGGCAAAAAATAAACTTGCCACTCAATTACACTCGAGCAGGGAGTCATTAATTCTTCTCCCCTAATTGCTTCTCGAGTTCATTCCATTCTCGCCACCCCCTCATCTTGTTCCTCTAGAAGCGTAATTGCTTTGTTTCGCGAAACGATTAATCTTGGAAAACGATCGCACAGACCACCTTGTCCCGCGTGTTAAATGGATCCTCTAATTAAATCGATCGTCTGCGGCGAGTCTTTCTAAGGTATTTCGGGAGGCAAGGTCCTCCCCCGCAAACGACAGTATGTTTTCTTTATTTCAACGGAATTGAAGGAAAGCGACAAAACCACCTGCGGCCTCACTCTTTTATAAAAAGGAGAGGGCAACTGAGCTCTATGTAGGACATCATGTCATTCACCAAGCGTGAGGGTGTCTGGGATACAACCTGACAGACAAGCACATTCATGTAAAAATTAACAAAAATGAAGGAAACTTTTTGAACATTATATTGATCTGTTCTCCCACTATGTCTAAAAGCCATGCTCATGATGACTGACGCCCCCCCCCCCCCCCATCATGTGTTACATTATTGTTCAGCTTCAAACCATTACAATACTAAAATACACATTTATATTGGTCCCATAAAAAGTAATCTAAATATCTTATTTGGACCTTTAAATTTAGTTTACAACACACTGGAAATTCTGGTTCAACCTTTCACTAAAAAATGGTGAAATTTAGCTGCAATAAAATTTGATACCAAGTTAAACTATTATAATGGTGTAGTTTCACCTAGTTTCACCATGTTGTGAAACTAAGAATAATTATAATGGTTCAACTTTAGTACCGAATGTTGATTGCAGCTAAATTTCATCGTTTTTTTCTGGTTTTATTGGTGAAAGGTTGAATTATAATTTTTTACAATGTAGCAGCATATTCCTAAAAATATTAAACTTCTTATTCTAAAAATAATGCATTGCATAATTAGTACTCAACACAGAACCGTTATAAATATACAGCGCATGAGAAAAAAGAAGATTTTTAGTCAATAATTAGTACCTTAAAAATCCGAATATGGACGGTGAGCAATCGCAGATATGACACAATGAAAGGAAATTGTAATAGCATAAATAAATTGTGGTAAATTGAAATTTTTAGAAAATTTCTGGTTCACCAAATTGTAATATTTTTTTTACCGTAAAAGATACAGTACTGAGGGTTCCTTAAGGTGTACATACACACTTGAAGTCTCTAAAATCGACCAAAATATCAACAAAAAAATGTATTACTTCAAACTGTTCTCCAATCTTGTACCTTTCAAATGATTCCAAGATGTTGCTAATATTCGGAATAGTTCTTTAGTAACTAGGATTTTTCTCGAGGTACTTCTGTTACAATTCACCATGCAACTTTTCTTAAAATGGGAACAGCCTGTCCAGATTGATAATCAAGACGAAAATCTTGATTATAAAAGGAACATTTATTACGACACACTTACACATACGATTAAAAAACTATTTCAAGAGCACCTCACTTCTTAACATTATTCCTCCTTCGCTATTAATTCAAATCGCTTTTGCTCGTGGTCTTCTGTCTCGGGTTCGCGACATCACGTTACCATCACAACTTAAAAATATCAATGAAGAAAATTTATGCCCGACTAAAGGCTCATCTTCAACAACTATTATATAAAAATCCGCGTTTCCTTAACTTTGATGTCAATTTCTGAAGAATCATGTTTCAGCCATGTGACTCTTAACTTGAAACAAGATAACTCAACAATAAATTAATCTATCACAATTATTTCTGTACCACTAAAATCGACATAATACAGTAGATGTGTTCTGCCTCCACCGGAGTCTTTAATGAAGAAATAAATTTTAATTTTTAAAAGTTAAAATTTCAGAAAAAGTCATGATTTTTTATCGATTAGTAATGAGAAATATTAGTATAAAAAAACTATACTCTTCAGCATTTTGATTGAGGCACAAAACATGAAGAATGATATTAGCTACAATTTCCAACTAGAATTGTATGTCTAAACAAAGTACATTTTAAGATATCATGTTTCAAAAATGATGCTAATTAGCTAATTAATAGTTAATAATAATAAAATTACACGTTAATTTAAAGCACAAATGAGCAATAAAATGCAGACATATGTTTCGGGATTGCTTGGAATCCCTTTTTCAATGCGACAAGGAGCTTCTAGATGCAAAACATCCAAATGAAGCCTAGAAGCTCCTAGAAGCTCCTTGTCGCATTGAAAAAGGGATTCCAAGCAATCCCGAAACATATGTCTGCATTTTATTGCTCATTTGTGCTTTAAATTAACGTGTAATTTTATTATTATTGTTTACTTGCACAAAGTTAAATTATTTTTAATTAATAGTTAGTTTGATTTGATTTTTTCCCGTTAAAATGTCATTAAACACACACCACTCATCAATTGTAGAAAAAAAATGAGTAGAAAAACTCATTAGTAGTGAGAAATATTAGTATAAAAAAACTATACTCTCCATCATCTTGATTGAGTACAAAATATGAAGAACGATATTAGCTACAATTGCCAACCAGAATTGTATATCCAAACAAAGTACATTTTAAGATATCATATTTCAAAAGTGATGCTAATTGGGTCATTAAATCTTAATTAGGTAATTAATAGTTAGTCTGATTTAATTTTTTTCCCATTAAAATGTCATTAAACACACGCCATTCATCAACTGTAGAAAAAATGGATCTTTGAAATCAAAATTAAGAAAAAAATTTTCAAGTGTGTACATATAACCTAAATTTGGAGGACTCGGGCTAACTCCCTATTTACTCATGTGATACCAAGGCCCTAAAGTGATACTAAGATAAGTATATGAATTTATTCGAACAATCATCGTGTTAAGTTTTCAAAACGAGCATTGTTATTCGTGATGTTTTAATAATATGTCGTGCTGGGGATCACATAGCTCCCGACTTGCAACAGTAACTGAATATGAACAGATGGGGTGGATATTGGGATGAATGCTTCTAGTCGTACATGTGCTTCTAAGGATTTTTCATTTGTCCTGTTAACCTCTTAACCGGTATTCCTGTGCGATGTGCAGTATACTGAGTTGGCCCCATCTGGTTTGCTCGGACTAAATACGGGCATTGATAATTTCTCTTTTGTTATTTTGCTTTCCCCGTATTGTTAATTGATTGAAAGAAAGTTTCCAGTCCATTTAACTGGTCAAATTTTCAACCAGAAATGTTCACTTTTTCCCACATAAGTAACTTTAAAGCTTGGTATAAAAGGAGAATGAAAGAATTAGGTTTTAATTTGCATAAATGATGAATTTATACATTTATTTATAAGTTTGGAACACAAAAATTACTAAATGTTTACGTTTTGGAACCACAGAGTTTATGCAATGAATACTGTTCTGCGGACGTTACGAACAATTATCTGAAAAAATAAACAAAGAAAAGAAAACAATATTGAAAAGTATGAATTTTTAAAATATGGTAAGAAAAAATTAGATAATTTTTCGTGAGATCTGTAGCATAGTCTTCATTGTACATACTCTGTAACTGTAAGAAGTAAACATTTAGGGACATTTGTGTTCCTAACTTATAAAAGAAGTTTAAATTCCTTCTTAGGTATTAGTTATAGAATCCTTGATAGACAGAATGACGTTTAGTCTATACAGTCTTGTTTAAAAATTGATCCTACAAAAGATGTCTGATAAGCCTGTCGTTAAAACCTTAAAAATTTGATAAAATAAAATAAAATAAATAAATAAATGAATAAAATAGTAAAAAAACAGAAATAATCTAAAGTTGAGAGGAGTAATTTATTGTAGAGAAATCTCGAGCATGTTTGGCTTCGTGACATCAAAGAGTGTAACGCAGTTAAAATGATCTAATGAGGTAAAGACTACTTTGCTAGTGTTAATGAAAACATAAAACGGAAGATCATGTCAAATAGAAAGGTTAGAGACCTTCATCTAGTAAGGGATTGAAAGTTTTTGATAGTAAATGATTCACCGGTTATTTACTCATAAAAATAATGATCAGAGATTAATTTACCTAGAAGCTCAGCTCCTTCTTCTTTTTAATGTTATGCAATTTTTACGCGTTTTTCGCAATTCAGATTATTTACGTATAAAAACCAGTTATGGACATCTTAGGGTTCCCGCATTTCCTTTTTTTCGAAATTAAGACCTGGTAGAGATAGCAGCAAATTAGCAACCAGGAAATCATTTAGCTACATTGAGAAACTTGTTATTATTATTATAATTTCTTGAGAGAGAAAGAAATTTAAATAGGCTTGAAAAATTATAAAATTGTAAAAAACCGGTTTACTGTATCGTGCGTAATAAAATGGTTCTACTTCAGAGAATTAAGAGTCAAAACTACTCAAAGTCCTTTAAAAAAACATATTTTGTCACATGCCATGTTGCTCAGTCATGTGACAAAATATGACTAAACGGAAATGAAGTTGAGTGACAAAAACAGTAGTATTTTTGTCACATATCTCTCTTTTGAGGCACTGGAAAAAAAGCATTTTGTAACACCGGCATTCCGAATTTGTAATACGTATTGAATGTTTGTAGTTTATTACATTGATTTCCTGTGATCTAAATTCGTTTACTTTTGAAACAACTTTATTCAGAACTACACGCCAAAAAGACCAGATTGTATAGAACTAAACCAGGGATGGTAAATAGTAATTAGTAATTACTAATTACTAATGTGGCAAAAATGAAATTAAATAGAAACGAAATTGGTGTCGCGAGTGCAACAGCGCATGTTTGTAGGTATGGCAACAGTATTTTACAGTTATAAATGAAGAAAGAAAAGCAAAATGTAGAGTACTACATTGTTCATACAATACATGAAATTATGAAATTTTAATTAAAGTAAAGCTATTCTTATGATTTCTTACAAGTTTTTTCGCTCTTCATCTTCTTTGCAAAAATTTTAACACCCGATTCGAAGAGGTAGGTATGTATTCGATTGCAAGTTGGTGTGTGTTGTGCGTGTGTGCTGCCATTCTGTTATTTTAATCTGATTGAAATCACGATAATCGCCCTAGAGCCACGAAAGAAGAAGGCTGGTTTATTCGACATTTTGGTTCCTAGAAAGCTTTGAGTTCTCCCTGCAAAACCTTGGGAAACAGGCCGTGACTTCCAGCTGGAAGATTGGGTGTTCGATACCCGACCCGCTGAAGACCCACCATATACACTTGGGGATACGTGCATGTAAAATCCGTGGATCCAGAAGTCCCGAGGCAGTTCCTAGGGTACCGAAGGTTGGAGAATTTCCCTTCCCCTCACTCTTAGGTCAAAAAAGGAAATTGGCATATTTGTGGTGGCTCCACCTGGCGTCATCCAAATACATAATGAGCCAAGTCGTACTTCCATCATTGTGGTGCTCATCCATAAACGGAAGGCTCACCCTACTGCCTTAATTCCTGGTCGCTCTGTGAAGGGGAGCTTGGTTATCCAAGAGGCAGTCCGAAGTTCAAACATTCGGAAATACTATGCTATTATAATGGCTTATTGTTACACCGAAAAATAACCGGTAAGAAGTTGCGTAAAACGCCATTTTGAGCAAATCTGTTATGGTATTTAAATTTTCTAATGCAATAATTGTAGCAAATATTTCCTGCAAAGAGCAATGACATTTTTGTTTCTCACATAGTTTACCATCTGAGTTAATAAATCTTCTGTCCAATTAGACAATAGTCAAACATCAATCAAGCAATACCTAAAGCATGGACATAAGTTATCTTCGACTTTCTGTTACTCTTTTTTTGTAACACAGACTAGTGATTCTTGGAACCAAAATGTCGGATTAGTTGACTTATCTTAAAGCGCAACAGCGGAAATCTTTCAGGGCGTTTCATGGTTCTACATAATGGGACTGATTAGCGTTTTCCACTGGGTCATTAAAAGTGACTTTCATTCAGACGACCGTGATTTGTTTATGTCGCTATTAGAGAGATGCTAGTTTGATAACCATAGCAACGGGATCATTTATAAATGATGTCACGCTTCGAGGGGGGGGAGGGGGGTTTGTGAAATTGTGACAAAGTGTGACAAGGGGAGGGGGTAACAAGAAGTGTGACATCATGCATTATGCAACATAGCGTGACATGTGAAAATGGGGGGAGGGGGGTCTACTGAAGTGTGACATACTGTGACAAAGGGGGGGGAGGGGGTCAAATATATGCGAAAAAAGCGTGACATCATTTATGTACGGTCCCAACAGTCTATTACGACGGCGGCAAAATGTCACCGTCGTCTTTGGTGCGAATACATCCTAATATAGTGGCCTTACATCAGCAAGAAACATTCTTCGTACACCATAACGCAGAAAGAACATTCATCTTTCACGTTAGTTTCGTATTAATTATTTTTATAGACGGTTTATATTTTTTTGTCAGAAAAAGTATCTGACACGCCAAGTTTGACACGTAAGTAGCAAATTTGCAACCCTAAGCTAGCATTTGGCAACCCTAAGCTGAACCGACAAATGTCACGTTTTAGATGTAGACTTTGCTCCTCCTTTATACATTTTAATTTTATTCAAATGGCAAATTCCCAAAATAGGTTCTCTCGACTAGCAACACAATTGGTACTGATGTCTCTGTTTAAAGACACAAAATCAAAAACTACCTTACAAATAGTCAATGACGTCATACCTTTCGAAACAGTATTTCTCCGGAATGGAATAACGAGCAGAAAGTGTCATCTTCTGTGAAGTAGAACCAAAACAAGATTCGCCGAAAAGGGGAAACAAATACTGCCTCATTTAAACAGTTAGTATAGTTGGGCAAAGGAGAGCAATTTCCAACAGCATCACATTTCGCAAAGACCCAGCAATCTTGCCCGATTCGGATTCTTATTAACTCAGTTTGCAGAAAATATCGGTATAATTGGAAAAGCAAGAGGCGACACTGATTGGTAATACGACCAATTTGACGTTTCTTTAACTTGAATTGCAGAAAAATGATATTATTTGGGTTCTATATATGTGTATATTTGGCAACAGAAATGAGAAAAAATGCTAAGTAATATGAGACTTTAAATCATAATGAAGAATAATGTTATTCGTTAAAGAAGTTTCAATATTTCGGGTGGAAAAAGCCTGAAACGTATTACACAGAAGGCAGGAGGAAGATTTTTCACTTACACTAATGAAATCATTTAGTTTATATAAAGAACTATTCATAAAGCCCACCACAAACCATGAAGATATAAAAGCATTAATTATTCCTTAAAGAAGTAGCATTCAATGGAATTTGTTAGGCAATATGGATGGCAATTTTAGTTCATTGTATTCAAACTGTTGTATTCATTACAACAGTTTGAATACAATGAACTAAAATTTTAAATTAATGAAACATTTACGAAGATTTACCACGAAATATTAACTTAATATAAACTAAACTAATATTTTAAGCTCAAACACTAAATATTATCATGGTTTTATTTGATCTACAAGCAATTCGTTCAATTTTCTAATTTCTATTAGCTATTACAAATTTTGAATGCCTTTAAAAGTGTAATAGTTTATCCCACTAAAAAAAGTTAAGTTTTCCTCAGTGGGAGTGACATACTACTGGCGGATCGCATTACCCCTTTGATAATTTTGACGCTCAGTTTCCCTCTAGATGGCGGCTCCTGAGCTCTAAATGATGCGAAACTGCACTAGACATTTAGCTGAGAGTATCCAAGCCAAACAGGTACTCAAGGGATCTTTAACATGCCACGTAATCATACGACATGGGCGCTGACGATTCTCTACATCTTGAAAATCCACCGACTTTTGGCCAGGTTTGGTGCAGTGAACTTGAGCATATGAGGCCAGTACCTTACCACTTTGCCACCCTACCTCTTTGTCCAACCTTGCTTAAGTAAAACAAATCTTGCTACGTTAATATTAAAATTTTTGAGACGGTCAAAGACTGTTGGTAATTTTTTAACAGGATGTAATCTTTCTCAGTTTCTTCCTCTTTTTTTAAAATCTCACTTCATATATTTAACACATTAATTTACTAATTTTTAAAATGCCTTTCATGTATTTCAGAGAGATAGCTAAACCACCAGGAGGGGAATTCAATTACATAAAGTAACAATTTCTGATTAACTCACAAATCTATAGTTGTGGCAAAAAAGCTGAAAATATTGTTTTCAAAGTTACACATTTTTACTAAAAAACTTAGTTTGACATGCAAACTTCACAGCCCACAATATTTTAAACAGTTTTCAGAATGTCTCATTAAAATGCTTACCTTTTAGAAGAGAACTTGATAGAATTTAATCCAAACATGGCTTTTAATTTTCTTTTATAGGGAGTATATTCCTGAAAAAGAAATACAGTATGATCTAATGAATAAAATTAATTTTTTATACAGGATTTTTTTTCCTTCAATTTATAATCCGATCAACACATTTTTTTTAACTTTCTGCTTTATTTGACGAACATACTATTATTAGAGGTATTAAAATGCACTTCTTTACAAATAAGAGGACTTAATCTCAAAAACACACAAGGGAAAAAAAGTATCTTTTGAAAAGAATTCCCAAAAGAATACGAACTCTGGACGAAAAATACTTAAATAAGCGAAAAGATTAATTTTTGTTGAAAAGTATAAAAAAGGAAACTTTTAAATTGTGTTAAGAGGGTAATTAATTCTATTTATCGACTTTTCTTTTTAGAACAAAAATACATTTTCAAATGATCGTAAATACTTTAAATTCAGTATAACATAATCAACTTCAAGAATCCTAAATATCAAAGATCATTATCATTAAGATATTCATATTTAACTTTTGGTTTTTTGGTACAATCTAGCTTTAAGTCAATAGAAAAGGGAATCCATTAAAGCCCTGAAAATATTCAGAAATTCTTCATTCAAAATTTCTCTCTCTCTCTTTTTAAGCATGTGAAGATATTTCGTTTCTATTAGGAACATATAAATTTACGTTTTGTGTAAATTTTACTGAGTTAAGCGGGTATGATAAATATCGCATGAGTACGGGATACGGTTTCGAGAAGAGAAAAAAGATCAAACATTTCTGTTAGACGTAGCTTTTAACAAGAGGGGGGGGGGGGGGGTATGACGAATTAATAAAAGAGTTACTAAAACGTGTTCATTCTCAATAAATAAAACTAACAGATTGCTCATATTGGTAATTAAATTTGACAGAACTTACTACTTTGCTCAAAAACACCTGCAGCTGTGCCATTAAAATCCCGCCATTTTAAAGATAATATTTTCACTTATCAGTAAAAATGTTTTCACTGTCTTGTAACAAATGCTGCATATTAAAAAAATATCTTATGATTTTTAAAAAATGAAATTTAAATAGACTGCCCCACTACTAAATTATTAAACTTGTTTGAGCAAGTTTTGAAGTTGCTTTAATGGTGGTTTCACACTGGTTGCGACAACCGCAAAATTTTTGTCTCAGAATCATTGATTCTAAGTATTATACTTAATATGCTCTGGTGTTGCCAATCGCTTACTGCTTGTCTGTCAATTATTCCTCTGTTAAAACCTAATTTCACGAAGAGGAACATGATTTGTTGATTGGTTTACGACGTAAAACGCAATAAGAAAGATGTTGCTGTTCGATGGAAAGCGTTACTAAGTCTATAGAAATAAAGATCACAACAACATATTCTGTGTTTGCCCAATATAAAACATTCAGTTTTGTTCAATATAAAACATGAAAAAAAAAAAAAAAACTCATCTTTTTCGTTTTTTCCCATGGAAATGTAAACGCTCCATATTAAGTCGCGATATATTTTTTAACGCAATAACAGAAAATTACACGAAATGATGGTAAAGGGAGAAACATTTCGTGTTAAATTTATTCAACGTTTTCCTGAATAATTAACAGTATCTGTGTAAACAATACATTTAGAAACACGTATATGATCAGAAAATTTTATTTGCACAAGAATTTCAGAATAGAAAGTTTTATCCAGATCATGATTCCGGTTCACATTAATTAATTGTTCAATTTCTATCAATATTTAATTACAGGTGGATTTTCGCCAGGAACGTCTCCGCACTCACAAGTCCTCAAAGTGAAAATTGATCATTTTCTTCTGAGATTAAATTTTCTCTGCGTGTGGCCTCAAGCCCACTTTGAATTTAGCACTTCCAACCAGGCGTTTAATTAGCAGCCAGAGGTAAAACTAAGCCACACGGCGAAATACCTCCAACAGATAAGGAAGAGACAATTACGGCTGCATGTGCCATCAACAGGAAGCCAGAGAAAGGGTTGTTTCAAGCAATATTCGAATGTTTACGAATGAATGCTGCAGCCGGACCACGCTCTGTCGCGCCCGACTGCGTGGTGGAATCGTTGATGACGTAATTGCTACGTGAGTCAGGCTCATTTTACGGACGGGTGACAATCCGCATAATAGGCTGACATTAGCAGCTTAGGCGAAGAAATCTCGGATTCAAAGGACCACCACGAAAATGACAGCAACTCAGAATAGAATGCGATCGGAGCATGAGCGCCAAGCTTGCAAATTACAGAGAAAACACCTAGGAGACCTTCCCGCTTCTATCCAATCTTACGATGCCCTGTTAAGGATTAAAGAAGGACTACTTATTTTCCCTTCCTTAATCATAGAGCAAATTAATAGTGTATCATTTGATGCAGAGCCAGAGGCTCCGACTCCTGGGGTGCTGCGATCCCCGAGCACTTCCAAAATGTTTCACCACAAGTAGGCAAAAAGAAAGAGAAAAATTAATAAAGGGGAGATTTTATCTTAACTTTTTCTTTCAATTTCTTGAACAACAGAACATTTTTTTCACTAGAGGTATGGAGCGGAGCGAGGAGCAGCAGAGCAACGTGTCTTTCCTTTGAATCAGGGGCGGAGACGGAGCACATGAATTTGTCGTGGTCTACTGCTCCGATGTTTTTTTTAAATTAGAATTTGAAATTTTCAAAATGGTTTTTCATGTGTAGTTTTTCAAAACGAAACAAAGACGAAGAAAAATGAATAGAAAACACATTTTTTTTCTGATAAAAAAAATAATATGAGCTAAATTAATAAATTGAATAATAAATAATAAACAATTACTAAAAGTACTCGAATTACAGAGCGGAGCAAGAGCGCAGCTCAAACAAATATGTGGAAGTCACAGCGGAGCAACTCAAGTTGTTGCTTCAAATTCCTGCTTTTTATTTACTTATTTATTTTTACCAAATTTAGTTTGAGCAGGTTTTTACCTGGGATGCAAATAAATCAAAATTAAAATGGCGAAATTATATCTTATTCATACTTCACGGAGTTACGATTTCTCTCGTTATTCAATGAATAGACTAAACCTTTATGTTTTTATAACTTCAAATTCTTTCTTCATTTCAGAATGAAAGCACAGTTTCACTTTTAGTGCTCATTATTTATTATTGTTATTATTGTTATCATTGTTATTTATTTTGTACAGTCGTTGTCTAATTCTTATACATATATATATATATATATATAAAGAACACCTTATTGTAACAATATTTGTAACAATATTGTAATTATTTCAGACAAGTAACTTCAATGATATACAGATCTATCTGGGTTTGGTTGCATGACAAGGCAATATGATGTGGTTAACATTGCCTTCTTTTACAAGTCATGATAAAACTAACTACTCTGATTGCGATTCAAGCATGAAGGCCTTTTTACCACAAACTGTTCTTCATTAAAGTACCACAGATGAAAGATAATAAATTACGGCGAAAAACTTTTGAGCAAACACTACCAAGAGATTGTCTTGTACGTGATGTATTTTTAAAATGTTCATGGATTTCTGCAAATGGATTCATGCATATACATGTGTAAGAATCTTTACATTTTCTACTTATAGGTTTATACAACAAATTCCGGGTTTATCGCGATATTTCCCGACTGTTTTAATAATCCATCTAATAGCAGTTATTTGACACTCAGCTTCGGAACAGTTCAATATTGAACCTGTCTTTCGAAGAGCATTTGTGATGAGAACAATATCCTCCTCTCCGCCATTACTTCCATGCTCGAAGAGAGACTTTAAACATAAACAATCCGGCTAACGACAGAGCCTCAGCTCCCAGACGACTTTGAATAAAAATCTGGTGCCCATGTGTCAATTAGTCGGCGTGGATGGAGTGTTTATGTATTGGAGGAGAGAGAGAGTGACATGGCTCACATCTCCGCGGCAATAATGGCAGTTGGAGACATGTGGCACCCATCACGTAGGGAGCTGTACTTTCATTAGCACGTGCATATAATTGTCTACCCCTCACTACCTACACCTCAACTGCGCAATTGGCTTCACAAACAAATCATTACTCACATATGTGAGTGAATATCTATTTCTATAGGAAAAAGAAAGGAGAAAGGAACCGTTAATAAATGACGCCACGCTTTTTTTGACAGAGTCCGTGTTATCCGAGTTTCTGATTATTCGAGGTACCCTCGGTCCACATTACCTAGGATAATCGAGGCTCTACTGTATTTCACTCCCTCCCCCCTTTGTCCACAAAATGTCACACTTCCTCATAGTCTGCCATAGCAGTTCAGAAACAAAACACTGCGTTATAGATCACGCATCTAATTTTATTTTTTAACCTTTAATGATATTTTATGAGCATAATAATAACGATGTTCCTGATTTTAAATGTCTTTACAGAAACTAAAATGTGTAATGTCACTTTTTGTTACGACCTCCTCTCCCCTTGTCACAAACAGTCACAATTTCTCGACCCCCTCAAAGTGTGACATCATTTATGAATGACCCCAAAGCAATCTGCCCTAAAACATATGCAAATAAGTGCCGCAGCGAAACAAATAATGTACATGTCTTATATGAGTTAGGGATGTAACGAATAGTGATTTGGCCGAATAGCCGAATACCGAATATTCGGAAATTTCTTCCAGGCCGAAGCCGAATATTCGGCGGCCGAATATTAAGATTTCTGGAAAATCATTGTAATAGAAAGTATTTATCAAATTTAAAATTATTCACAAAGTTAAACACCAATTACGCACAATCTATGATGTTTGATTTAATTCTGTTTGTTAAGAATTTAAAACTATTTAAGATTAATCTATTTTCTCTATTGTTTTGAATGTAATAAAGATTTTCACCCAAAACTGGAACAGAAATGACAGTTTTTATGGTAGTAAGCGTTAGCAATTATTTAATTATAATGAAAGAACTACTATTGCCTAATGAACTTTTACCTTGCTCAAAACTGTTTTAGGAAGATATTTTAAAAGTTATAAAAGATATTTTTATTTTATGGGTTTCTTTACATACGTATTTTTAAAAGATCTTTTAAAATTTTATAAACTTAACTGGAATACATTTTTATTTTCAAAAACCCCAATAACTTATGCTATCTAAATATTCATGATATATTCTAGGCTTTTCACATTTCTCTCTTACCCAATATCCACCATAGATAAGTCTACCAAAACAAAGTCTGACTTCCACTTCGTTAATAATAACAAAATTAATTTATCATATTCTCCATCATAATTAATTATTGCCAGCTTGTAATGCTAAATATAAAATACAATATTACGACTTTAAAATCTGCTTCTGCTCAGTCAAGCCTAAAACAAATTTTAGAAAAACCTAGTTTTTTCTAAATTTTTATTATTTATTAAAACTATATACTAATATATTCTATGGCAATAATTATAATACAATTTTTAAAGTTTAAAATCTACTAATTTCTTTATTTGTTTTACATTTCTACTGCAGCAGAACTATTCGGCCGAATAATCCATCAATATTCGGCCAGGCCGAATTTGACCTTGCCCAGTATTCGGCCAGGCCGGATATTCGGCTGGGTGATGAAATGACTATTCGGCAAGGCCGAATATTCCGCCAAAGGGCCGAGTATCCCTGATATGAGTATTTCCCAACACTTCTGAATCTGCGAACCATTAATCTTGAATTCTCAAAAGTAACTATTTTGAGTCATTAGTGGAAAATTTAAAAAAAAACAACGGCAATTTATCATCAAATTTGGCTTTAAAAAATGTGAGGCTAATTAAAGTATTGTCTTGGCAATATTTGACGAGGTTCTCACAGATCTTGAATCAGTGACGCGTTTACAATCTCTGTAAAAGTATCTTCTCTGCCTCTCTTCGCAGCATTGTAGGAATCACAGAGATATCGCACACTTCAGAAAAGTCATTTCCACACAATTTAACTGAAAATTAATAGGTAAACGTAATTGTCAGTAAACGTAAAATCAGTTGTCAACGAACTAAGATCTTTTGATACGTCCTGACGGACTATAAAACTGAAGACCATATTCTAAGATCAAGGCTTATGAAAGAAGGTAATTACTCGTACATACGATTCTGAATGATGAAGCAAACAATTCAATCTGAAGAATGCTTCCATACCGAAATCAAATGCAACTCATTTGTCTGGAAGGCCGTTCAGACATTCACTATTCTTTGCTCTAAATTTATTTTGTTCAACTCAAGGATTGAATAAAATCCAACAATTTAATTCCTCAGAGAGTAAATATTCTAAAGAGGAAAAAAAAACATGGCGTTCGCTTTGTTGAAAAATATCTGCCTCCATAAGAGGTTCAACTGCTAGTGTCACTACTGCGTGTGTGGATAGCGGATATAATATGTTTATTCAAACAGCTGAAATAATGCAACTCACTGAAGAATGTAAACACAACGTCATGTAATCTATTAAAAGGGATTACTCATGAAAAGTTTTAATTTGGTGCTTTTCAGTTACAATAACAATAAAATGTTTAAATTTATTGTATACTTATTTAAATTCTGAAAATAAATATAGGGATTGTGTCATTAAAATAGTTTGATTTGTTTATCATTGCTGTGAAAAAAAAAAAAAGAAAAAGAATGTTCTTTTTAAATGTCAGATAAATTTTAGCATCGTTAAAGCTTTTTGTGGACAATGTAAAAGGAGGTGGAGCTAATATAACTGAAAGAAATATCTCAACAGCACATTGTATACGATAAAATAAAATATTGATTGAAGTGCGTGCAAAGAAGAATATTTGTTATAAGCAGTGGTGTAACTGGCGGGTGGCAGGTGGCACCCCCAGGGGCGCAGCATTAAGGAAGGCGGCAATTCCAGAGGATTTTTACAAAAAATATCATAATTTTGGAGTAAGATATTTTATCGTTTGCATTAGTTTTAAAATGTTTAACAACTTTAATGAGAAATTCGAAAGGAAACAATTCCAATTTCTCAAAAAAGAGGAATTTTGCGTATGTTTCGTATTCCCTGGGTTAAAGAGAATATTTAACCCACCAGTAGCAGGTGGTGGTGGCGAAATGTGATATTTCCTCTTTAACTAATGTGGAGGAAAAAAAACGAAAAAACAACCTACAAACAAACGTATCCTTAATTTAAAAGAACTCTTGAACATTTACAATTTTAAGACAAAATAGCATGATCTAATTTTACAGAATTCGAACATTTAATATTTTTTACTATTATGTACTATCATGATTTTTGTTGTAAACTTTAATCTAGTCTTACACAAATTGAGTATACATAATCATTATTATTGTGAAGTTCCCAAATGTCATCTAAAGTTCAAAATTAAAATTGCAAATGTTATCTATAACTTAGTATTTTCTTTCTGAACTGAAAGTACATTATGCTAATGTAATGTAGCATGACAGAGATGTAGTAGGAGTGTGTGTCGAAGTGTGACATTTTGTGAAAAACGGGGGGAGGGGTTAAAAATAGCGAAAAAAAAAAGAGTGACATCATTTATAAATGGTCCCTAAATCACTTAGGTGGAATAGTAAATCTAGTATTTTCAAGAAAACATACTGATGATCAGGCAATTTGATAATTAATATGATAAAGTTTTTAATAACTATCCTTCATACAGATAGGTTTTTCCATTATTTTGATAACCACCGACATTACACGTGGAAAATAAGAAACAAATTTGAAAAAGAATCCACAAATTAAAATGTAATTAATTGCAAATATTTTCCACTTCTTTTATTTTAAACAGATTATAAATGATCGAGTATGCTTAATAATAACTGATAAAAAAGGAGAAAGACCACATATTCTTCTTCGTTAGCATAATGTTTTTTTTTAGAAATATATATTGCATTTATAAAAATGCAGCACAAACCTTTAAGAGTTTCATAACTTTCAACAAATTATTAAAAATATTATGTAATATTTTGTTCATAAACACCTTAATATGGAAGTTGGAATTGGTACTTTGAATAAATAAATCCCTAATATGATTTAAGAAGGCATAGAATTGCAATAAACTTTGCACCAATCTGAATATTAATAAAACCATGTAAAATTGCTTCAAGTTACACGGTTTTATTTTTAAAAAAAACTAAAAAATTTCATCATCATTTGAGTTCTTTAAATTTCAAAACATCATTGCATTATCCAAACATTCCAAACAAAGCTATCATTGCCATTCGACAAATAATAGTTCTGACAATTTCCTCAGAGCCAATATTATAATTTTTTTTTTCTAATTTTAAAGTTACAATAAACTACAAAATGTATGGATTATAGTCGTGTCATCGAAGATAAGCTTGTGTGCAAAGTTTGAAGATAATTTATGCAGTAATACTCGTCGAAAACCGCGTAACAAACTTCCGTGACAGATTAAGTTAACAAAAACCGTGAAAAAACATCTTTACTCAAAGATCAACGATATTTTTTAAATTTTCTTCCCAAACTTTGCTTTCAGTGCATTTCTCTCAAAAAGTTCTCTTCCCAAAAGTAAACAATCAATATATCTTTGAAGGCTGATACTCATAGAAGCACAATACCACATTTATTTCCATCCCTTTGTAAACCATATGCTCAAAACTCGAAGGAACTCTTCCCATTGAACTCATACTATCACAGCAAAGAATGGCATCCCTGGGGCGCTTTTTGATGAACTAACAAAATAGGATATGGCTGGAATGGTCTCTGTAAGAGGTGGTTGTATATCGCTCAGATTATGATTTCCCATGCACGGAACAAGGAAAATGTTTGACTAAATCAAGAGATAGTTTGACGTAAAATTTTTGAGCTGGAAAATTAAGATGTATGCAGTAACATAGATACTAATTTCCCATAAAAATACAAGCACCATAATTACTATCCGTAAACGAATAAATAAATAAATGAAAAATAAATATAAATAAAAATTCCGTCAAAAATATTTAAAAATAAATAAATACATATGTGCGAATCCAAATATTAAAAAATAAATAATTTTCGCGAAGGAATAAGGACATAGAAATTATGTTGGAAAAAGTTAACTGGACACATTTAGTGCATTATTAAAGAAGAGTTTAAATAAACATTAGAAACTTTGTACATACGTTTGTTTAATTTAGTGTTAAAAAATTTCACTATTTAACTGAAGATTGCGTATTTCTGTAAATTTTTCTAGTTGTATTCATGTGTCACAGCGATCTTCCTTTTATTTTGTATATACATATTTATTTATGTTTTCAAATGTGTTGTGTGTGTGATAATTTTAAGACTTACATTTTAATCTTTAAATTATATTTTTGAAAATTACACAAACATAATTTAAAGAATGCATACTTTTAACTTTATGAGTAATGGCGTAATTCATTTATTTATTAATTATTTTTTTATGCGTAGAAATTCGTATTTTATTGAGATTAGATGAGATTAGATATTGAGTTAGCTTAAAAAAAAGAAAAGCCAGCTACAGAGCCAACCAGAGAAGTATGTCAGCTTTTTAAAAAATACTAGTGTCGAGGTTTTTGAAAGCGTTTGCAACCGTAAAATTAACTACTCTCGACACCTTAAACGTCAGTGAAAACTGAAATTGTTTTCAGTATTGGAGTCATTAAGAATCACAAAGCGAAGAAAATTATGGAGCTAGCTACAAAAGGAAAAAGAAAAGAGTATCGTAGAAACATTCTGATTCGCGTTCTCTTTAATGACGTTTTATGCGCAAAAAACCCGATAATGTTTGCTTAAATTTTCGATAAAACATGCATGCACGTGTCTCTACATTCATGCTCAACCATTTTTCTGTATTTATAATTCCAAAAAGACATATTTAGGCAACTATTCATAAAAATTTTACCGAATAATGTTGGCTTTGTTAATATGTGAGGTTAAGGCCGATGCAAAAACAACCACCTGCCCTTAAGTTTTGATTTCAAATAAAATTATAGAAACAGTTAAGGTTTTTCGAAAAAAAAAAAAAAAAAAATTGGTTAGACATTTTTGTTTTTGAACGATGGAGTATTTTTGACGTTATAAAATGTTTATTATTTTAGTGAATCTAACTTCAATGTTGATTTTTAAAAAAAAACCATACAGATTTTTTTTTTTTTTTTTTTTCAATCTTAGTGGCAAAACATTGTGTTTACTATGACATAACACTTAAGGAATATAATACTTTGTTGTATTAAAAGTTACTCCAGTTGATCTTAAGAAGTTATTTCTTTTCAGTTCTAAAAAAAAAAAACAAAAAAAAAAAAACACTATTTCAAAAGGAAAACATTGAGAAGCTTTTATTCTTCTTTCTTTTTCTTTTCTTCCCTTTTTGTTCCGTTTTATCCAAAACTTCCCGTTATATGGCACTCGCCCTCTCTGTCGATTGCTTTCTGTCTATTGTTCGTGATTTATTGTTATTAAACCCATCAACTGATGGCTTCACCAAAAAACTTGCGTGATAAGATACAATTAATGCAATTGAATAACTTTATTCTACGTTACCGTTAAAAACTCCAAACTGGGCATTTTTCAAAATATAAGCAAGTATTTTTAATGTATTGCAAAATATTTTATAAACACATATTTTTTGAGCGATTTATCGTAATAATAGTGAAAATTAAAATAATAAAAACAATAAAAAGCACGTTTAAATATTATATAAATACTATCCAGAACATCTGTGGGCTATAAGTCAAACAATCAAACTTCGCTGAAAAATTAACCATTTTTTTAAGATCGTAAAAAACGCTTTAAAATTCGAACGGCTTAAAAAGAGATCGCTAGGTATAAACCTGAGAAAGATCGCTCGATATAAACAAACTAAGGTGTTGCCACTCCGAAGAAACGGAAATTAAAAATTGAGTTATGAATGGAAGCACTTTTTGAGAAATAAAAATAAATTTGTTAAAGTCCGTAACTTACGATAATAAATACAAATATTATGTAATTTTCTATGCCAATCACTAAACAAAATTTTAAATATCGTTTTTCCATAGTTTTTTTACCTGATGTCAGTATACCGCAAAATTTAATCATAACTGGTCCACCTTAAGTGATATATATATGGTATTTTATATAAGTACCATATATATATATATCGCATTGTTCGTTCAGGTGAAAATAATATAAATTTTTTTGCATCGATTTTCAGAAACTTTGGTAAAAATGTTACTTATACAGGAACAAGATTCTACACTTTTTTCCTCAATAAAAATGAATATTTTTACCCATAAAAGTTGTCACCCTGAAATCGATAAAGTAGTGCCCTTTAACGAAAGAGAATATTGACAACAACGTGTCTAGCTTTCCAGCATCTCAAACTGAAACTGTGACACTTTAACAGAGAAAGTGGCAGGGTGTGTGTGAATCCCGACAACAGCAATCTTCGTCACGGGAGACTTGGCTCTGCGAATCAGATGGCACGGAAATTTACCGTCCGGGGTTGAAGGCACTTGTCAAAGCAAAGCTGTAGGGGCATTTCGATAGATTACGAGATAAGCAACGGAGACATCTGAGTAGCACGCACCTCTGCCGCCAGTAACGTCTTCTTTTATGCATTTTCCAGCAAATAGAATTTCGTTGGACGATAATTAGGGAACAGAAGTTATAGTTTAGCTCAGAGTTTCTTAAACTGTGGACCTTGCTGCGGACCCTGCAGCAGGGGTAGCTAAATATTTAAGCAATTTTGATAATTCTTTAACCTATTACAGGCAAAACCTCATAATAAGGGACACTAAGAGGACTGGAAATTTTGTGCCTTAAATAGGGGCGTCCCTTCCTCGGAGTTTCAAAAATTGATGCATACACATATAGTGTATTAACTTGATTTAACTTAATAATAAACATGTGTTATCATTTACGATTAAATAGTGAAAATGTGTCATGCATACAAAAGATAAGTGGAAGTTATTGAAATTTACAATTTTTTCATTAAAAGGTAAAATTTTTGCAAAAATATCGTATCGGCAAAGTTTTGTAACTTACAGAAATTTATTTGAAGTAATCTATTAGATGGGTTTGTTTTAAAGCATGAAATTTGTTATACAGTATAAATTAGGTTTGGTGTACTTCTTCCAATCCTTGTTTTAAAAACTTGTTGGCAGCCGGGTACTGTCTGGTACAAAAGAGGGAAAAGCCTTCAAAAATAGATTTTGGCAAGCACTTTGAAATACAGTTGTTTCTTTGCTCATGCTTATAGGACTCATACTAATTTCCCGAATTTAATTTTTAGAAAGAAAAAAAAAAAAACTTTAGCTTCCAGTAAATTTTTCTTATCTGTATAGCTTGAATTTTGGAAATTTTTCTTTGTGAATGGCCCTTAAGTAAAGTGCCCTTTATTCATAGGTAAACACATTGTAGTCACTATTCAAAGGAAATGGGACCAGGAAAAGTGTCCCTTTTTTGGAGGTGTCCCTTAAAGGAGATACTACAACTGTATAATAATTTTACAATTAACAAGTATTTTTTGCATAAGGTGCTGATGTATCTTCGAACGTATCCTTCTCAATAATAATATTGAGAAAATATATCAGGCCCATACATCTTAAACAGCATGAAGCCTGGTCACAGAATATTGACAATTAAATTTAAATTAAACTCACGGACGTCTTTTTACAACAATGAATAACAAGAATTCATTCTCTCCACTATCTTCATTTAGATTAAGCTTAAAGCCTGCCTAATCCTCCTTAAAAGAAATAAGATTTTGGCCAGTAACTTATGCTCCCTTCATTTTATAGTTTTCGAACAAATTCCATCAAAAGTAGCTTTTTTATCGTCTTCAGAATTATGTAAAACTTTAGAATGTAATATGAATTTTTTTATTGCCGAAACAAATCTAAAAACTGGAACACAATTTCTCGAATTCCCGTAAGAATTCGACTTGTTTCCTCACAATGTTTCAGTTCCATCAGGTCGAAACTACCTGTTGTGCTTCATCCTTTCATTTCTTCCCATACTTTCTTTTGACAACCTTTACGACGCACAGCCTACTCCACCTATCCACGAAAGAAAAGATTTACGTAACATCAATTACCTCAACGTGCAGATCGGCATCGGCATCTTGAAAGGGCGACCCGCAATTGTTATGCCGTTGTAACAACATTGTTTAAATCTTTGTTTGAATAGAAATTGTTTTCTTCGGAAGTGAACTTCACCCATCATTCCGCAAAATGTTATTTTGAAATCGAAGTGTAGTGTTTAGTCATACATTTATATATGTATCAGTGCCTACAAATACAGAAGTTTAAAAATTTGTTATGCTTCTAGACCGCAATACTAATAAACTTATAGCTCATCTTCAAAAAAAAGAAACTGCCTGTGATTTTGCCTGTTGTGAAATTTTTTTAAAGGGGGTAGTTGAAAATTCTCAGTAATGAAAGAAATTCTTATATTATTTTGCAAATTACATTGTTCGTTACCAATTTTGAATTTATTGTCATGATTATGTATTTACTTGTCGACAAAATATAGCAACCACTAGAGTGCATAAACAACAAAGGCGATTGATGGATGATTTGGAGATTTAACATTAAGTACTGTGGAAAATTCTTTTATCTAAAACATCCCCAACAGCGCAAAGACGAAGAAAAAAACAACAACACTGATTTAGAAAATAAAAACAATATGTATTTCTCCGAAGATTTAACATTGACAAAATTTAGACATTGATTGATTGAATCAAAGTGAATTCAAAGCGCTTTATTTTTCATGCAACAGAGAAACCTTCAAACGCGTTTATTTTTAATATAAATAACTATTGATGCGTAAAACCTGCATTTTTATTCTAAATTTTAAAAATAACAGTAATTTATTCCTGCTTTTGGCAACAACTAAAAAATTAAATTTGTGGAACAAAATTCGTAAGTTTTATTATTATTATTATTGTTGTTGTCATTGTTATCGTTATAATTATTATTACTATTTTTCAAAGAGTAGAAAAAAAATAAATCTTTTAAAAAACTGCATTTTCAATATTATCTGGTTAACTGTGGATGCCTTTGTTCAGTATTGCATAAAAAGGTTCTTACTTTTTCATTTTTAAAAACGTATTCATATTAGAAATTTAAGGGAAACTTTTGTTATACGTCATTTGCATAATTAGTTTATCCGACCCTTATACGCTTTAGGGAAGAGGGGAGGGAGAGGATAATATTTGAATTTAAAATGTTTCTTTTATAAATAATAATAATAGTTACAGTTTAGTGAAACTTTGAGAGAACACATTTGATATCCCCCCTTCTCGTATTAGCTTAACACTTTTCTTTTCACGTAAAAGCGATCTTTTAGGTTCAAAATTTGTTTTGACTGTTAGAAAGATACATATGAAGTAATTAGTAGTCTAAGACTATCGAGAGAGAGAGAGAGAGATATGGTTGATGTTATCAATCGCAAAAGGCAAACAATATTCATATACGGGAGAGTAGGCTCACCTAGATCAAGACGAACTTCTCGTTTATTTGTCAGAAAAGCATGCTAAAAGGGGAAACTAGCTTGCAGCCCAATTATTTTTCAAATTTCCATGATCGATTTAAAGCAGCATTTCGTTAACGAATTTGGTGCTAAGATGTTAACAGTATGCGCATTACACTGAAAAAAAAATGTAACGGTATGTTGCACGAAGAACATACAACAGGGTACAAGGGACGATTCTGAATTTTAATATATTTTGGTACTTATTTGGATAAGTATCACCAAACTATAGTACAATTAAGAACCATCTTTTGTGGTCGGCAAATTTTCATAACTTTTTTTAGAGCAACTCGTTGCTAAATTTTTTAGTGTACCTCACAAGTAGCTCCGATGCAGTCATGTGACTCGATGAAAAGAAACGGTACTTGCTCAGGCATGCATCAACGCTTAAACAAAATATTCAATTTTAGAACGAAAGAACGCGTTCCACAATATATTGACATAAAGAATTCTTAGGGCCTAACCATTCAGAGAATGTATTGTTCTCCATAAACAAAAGCATAATTGCCGGAATTGAAACTGCGTGTTGAAACTATTTTTTAAGCAACACAATGTCCATTTAGTTAGTTCGCGTCTAAACACGAAAACAATGTGTTCCATCAACCCTTCCGCGAAGTCAAAGTCGTTAGCCATGAAAAACCGAACCGATGAAAAGAGAAATTGCAGCGGGAAAATATCTAATTTGCTCAAAAAAGAACCCTTTTCGAGGTAACAGGTACTCTTTTTATGAGAAAATAATAACACAGATATTAGATTGGGAACTCGCATTGAGCGAAATGAGCTCGCCTTACGACCGGAACATATGACGAGATGCGACTTAATCAAATGGCGTCAAGGACGCACTCGTTCTATTTAGAACAAAACCAGCGAAACAGAAGCATAAAGATGCGCTTTTGTTTTAAGTTAAAGGGCGTTAAGTGAAAGAAAAATTTTACTAGTAAATATTACCACAAGGCTAATATGAAACTAGTTTTAATCATTCAGTAAAACAGTTGTGAAGATAATAAAGTAGTTTTGAGCAATACTTCCTATCTTGCAACACTTTCAAATTTTCAGAAACTTTTATGTGATTTTGGTCAATATTCAATATTTCAAGAACTTGCAAGTAAAACAACATACTATTTGCACAAATTCGTTTTCTTTATAATGGAGATGTGCGTATTGGTTATTTACCTTTGCAGACTTAGTGCATTCTCCAGAGACTGGCATCCATTCTTTCAAGTAGTACCACAATCAGAGGATGCCATTTCCACATGAAAAGTTTGACGCCTACTTTCTTCACCTTAAGGTGTAGCACTTGGTCTCTGACGGTAGGAAACTGCGATATTATTACTATTTGAGTTACTATTTGAGGAGTTTTCGTCAAAAACAGCCAATACCTGCCTTTAAATTTACTAGGAAAAATCACCCAACTAAGTTCAATACAATAAACAAAAATAAAATTATAAAAGAAAAATAAATAAATAAATACATACATCTAATAATAATATAATTTAAAATAAATAAAGCGCTACATTTTGCTACAATTTTAGGCATTTATTTATTTACTTTTAAGCTCGATAAAATACGTAAAGGGGCTAGTAAATACTCTCAATGCCCCAATATGTAAAAAATTTTACCTAATTAAGTTGAACTTCTAAATCTTTACTTCTATTTTTAGATATTTTTAATTATTATTTTTTAATTTTATTTAATTCTTTTTTTCTTTCTCTCTCTTTTTTTTTTTTTTTTTGCAAATTAAAGAAATTATGGGGCAAATCACTCCATAATTTATTTTCTCTTTTAACATTTCAAGCCACTTATCCGAATTAGTAATTTTTACGCAGGAAAGAAAGCTACGATTTATTTACTTTTGGCAACTTTGAACCTTTGAACCTGTTTAAAAAATCTTGCATCCTTATAAAGCTTAAGTGCTTGACAAGATCCCTTCTTCGCAGCTATGTGTGTTTTCTAATAAAATGGAACATGTTTTTATTCCAGTTACGCCACCGCCAAAAATACTGAAACGGTATTTCCTTCATTGATGTGATTATAAGCTGTAACTGATGAAAAAAATACTATTACAGCTCGACTTTTAGTTTATTTTAGCTAGTTCACTGTTTGTTGAAAAAAACTAAATTTATAAACTGGCATATAGAATCAGTTCGGAAGAAACGTAAAAGTACAAGTGTCGATAATCGAAGAGGCAATACTCGACAGCTTAAAAGGTTGGTGACCTTGAGGTACTTGTTGTTCACGTACAGCAACCAACAAGTAACCTGACGAGAGCCAACAAGTAATCGACAGGTTACTTGTAGGTTACCATAAGCGGTAGACATGGCAAAATACACATTTTGTTTTTCATTTCAGGTATTAAACAGAAAATTTGGAATTATTATGCAAAAACGTGTCTCTAAAATTATGTCCAATTTTTGTCATGTTTTTCATGGGATGTTTTCACATAATAATTCGAAATATTTACTTCATGGGCTAAATTTCCTCACTATTTTTTAAAGTAGCCGTGCAGACTTGCAAGCACACCAACATTTATTACATTATTATAATATTTAGCACCTGAAATGAAACGTGTGATAGACATGGCACAAAAGACATATGAACCCTGAGCGTTTTACGGATTCCTAATAAAAATTAGTGGTGAAATATTATTTACTTCGCTTCCTTTTTTTTTTTTTTTTTATGCAGTGCCTCACACATGGGAGGGCTCGATAGGGAAAAATGGGAGAAAAAATGCATTTTTAATACATAAAATCAGCAGGGAAAAAAAACGTAATTTTAACGAGTAATTGACTTTCCCTCTTCAGTGTTTTTTCCCACCCTTTAGCAACACAGAGCGTGACGATCGCACGACGCGCACCCGTTCTCTGCATGGTGTCCAAACCTTAAGAGAGAGGAAAAAGTCAAAGGGGCGGAGAGAAACATTTTTTTTTTCTTTTTCTTTTCTCTTTCTTTGCCATATGCATTGTTTCTCGTTTCGCTTGAACTGAGATGGAAAAGAAAATTGACCATCGTGGGCTTAATAGCTTTCAAGTCCATAGTGATACCAGAGCAGAATTTTAATATGGACCCTTTCTCCCCCACCTCCCTCCATTACGGGAAAGCTTTTTTGTAGCAACTATCGAAATCAAACTTGCAGAAAAATGCTCACGTGGGGGGGGGGGGGGGGGGGGACCGAACATCATAAAAACACGTCTTTCTCTTTTTATGTTCCTGAATTTTTGCCTTGGGGCTCTTTGTTTTCGAAAAAAAGTAGACATTATGGTAATACTTTCAGTTTTGAAATCTTATCGTTATTAAAGGCTGTACAGTACGGTGGAGTGAGTGCTATTGGGGGGGAAAAGTTTTGGAATTTTGAATCGAACGAGGGCAGAAGAGTTGCATCAACTGAACGCATATAAAATTTAAATTAAATTTTTAAATACTAAGATGTGCCCCAAGCCACTTTTAATATTCATCACTAGAGGTACTCTCACGGCTATGCTCAAGTTAAAAAGTGAAGAAAAGACCAGACGATTCACCATTATATATACAGTAGAGCTGCGGTTATCCGAGCCCCCACTAACCGAGTTCCGACTTAACCGAGGTACATCAATCTTTAAAAAAAAGCCTTTGGATTGGGTCATTTTTTTCCCTTTCTTGGGTGGGTCAATCGCACCCTTGCCGATGGCGCCGTCATTTTCTTTTCATTCTTTTTCATTTTGCTGGTGGACAGTTCGTTTACGGTTTGTTTATCTTCGTTTGTACCGTACTGTATTGGTTACGTGATGAGTGCTAAACGCAAACGAACAGTTGTGACTTTGCAGACTAAATTGCAAGCCGAGAAGGCAAGTTTGTTACTAGGGGCAAAAACGTTTTTGCCCCTGGTAACACTTTCCTTCTCTTCTCTTAAAGATCCTGTTGATCAACTTAACACTTGGGGTATTTACAAAATTAGTTGCCCTTGCGGCCTCTCTTACACTGGACAGACAAAACGTGCTCTGAAAATTCGGTTAAATGAGCATAAAGGTTATGTACAAAAGCAAGAGTTAAATAAGTCTAGTATTGCTCAACATTGTTGGAATGTCAACCACTCTTTTGATTTCAATTCTGGGAAAATTATTCAAAAATGTTCTTATTCTTTAGAGCTTGACTTTCGGGAAGCTTATCATATTAACAGGAATAGAGTTTTAATCTGGTTAAAGATTCTTCCTCAACTCCATATTTTCATAGGTCTAGCAGAAGCTCCTTTAATTTGTTGCTCTGTCTTGGTTTTCTTGTTGGTCGGTTGTTGCTTTAATTTTATGTCTATTTTTCTCTTCCCCATCCTCTCCCCCCTTTTACATGTGTACGTTGTTTTTGCATTTTGTTTTGGTTCTTTTTGTACTTATTTTTATTTCCATTTTAATTCTTTACATTTTCATGTATTTTCGCATTTTTATGCATGCTGTGGACTTTTTTGCTTTGTTTTAATTGATATTCCTTTTTTACTTCGTGTACTTTCAACTGAGTTCGTTTGTTGCTTTCTTATTGGTGCCTTCCCTGCTACTTCTATTTTCACTTCAAGCTGCCTTTATTCTCATTGTTTTGCTAATAATTCTTAGGATATATAAGCCTTGTTTTTGTTGGTTTGTCTGCTTCATTTGGATGTTTTTCATCTAGAAGCTCCCTGTCGCTTTGAAAAAGGGATTCCAAGCAATCCCGAAATGTATGTCTGCATTTTAATTCCTATTTGTGCTTTCTTAACTTGAAATTATTTTTTATTACAGTTTATTTAGCACAAAGTTAATTTATTATTTTAACTTCAATAAAATTTGAACACCACTTAGATCGACAATAGTTTTGATAGCATCAGCTGCTTATGCGTAACAAATAGCAAACGAGCATTTTAGGAATGAACACTGCGATGATACGGCTCACTGCAAATATTGCATGAATCAAGTCAGTTTAACTATCCATTTCGAAATGCTCACTGCGAAACAAGAACTGAAAAATTTCTCGCGTGCTTCACTATTTTTTTCTTCATAAATTTGATAGAAGAAAACTTCAATTCATCGAGATATATGCAACTACTACGATATGAATATAAACTAAAAAAAAAAAAGGAATATGCTTGTATATATGTCTTGCATACAAACTAAACCATTATGCTGCTTTCACGCCGACTGCGATATTACCTCACGTAATCTACGCATGCTATTGGTTGCATATAATTTAATTAGCACGCCCTCGGGCTGCCAATACTTAATGATTTGCTGTCATTGATTCTATCATTAGAAATTACCTTCACAAAAAGGAAACTGATTTGCTGGTTGCTCTGTGATGAAAAACCATAGCAGCAATATGTAACGACAACGTATTTTGTGGACAGCGAGTCCGATATAAAAAAAACGTTGCTCTTTGTTTCTTATATGCTAATGCTCTCTCATTTATAAATTGTTGAATAAACTCTTTAAAATAAATAAGCACAATGGCTAAATTTATTCTTCTCTGGAATAGTTTCTAGTAAATACGCAGCATCAAACGTGCGCGATGAAAATTCAATTCTCGTTAGATTTTCTACCTAAATAAGAATAGTAATGCTACGCAACACATAAATTAATAATATAAAATAGATGAATACTAGCGTTCACTAGATTTGAGAACTAAAAGGAGTAAGACTGAGCATCAAAAAATACTTTGGTAGATGCGAGTAGATGGCCAACCTACATGATTCTGTACTAATAATTAGGAATTTTTTCAGCCACAATCATGTCTTGAAAATACCTTCAATACTAGTAACAAAATGCCAGGGTCGAAACTTGTCTCCAACTTGTTTGTCATAGGGATCGACTTTATGTGTTAACAATAAAGTCATGATCGACTTCCTAAATTATTTGTTTGTTAGCGAGTGGAGGGATAGAAATAAATAACTTTGAAACATTGTCTAGTAGTATATTTATTACCTAACACATAAAAGAAGTATGTTTGTTAAGGTATTCGAATACGTTCGGAGCTCGTTTTAGAATAACTTTGTTTAAAAAGAATACCAGTATAGCTACTTTTTTCCTACGATATTTTAGTAAAATTCATAATGAACTAGCATTGTTTTTCTAACAATTTTTTTAAAAATTAATAAATAGAAAAGTTGTTTTATAGCATTTGTGATAATTTTGACAAAAATATTGAAAATTTTACAATTAATTCATTTTTTATAGAACTTTATATAAGGTGTTTTTTTAAGGAAAAATTGAATTATTTGCAAAACTTTAAAAAAAAAAAAAATTTCATCGATTTCTAAACTGCTAGGAAGCAAATTTTTTGACTTATTAGAATAAAAACGCCACCGAAATAACGCAACACTATTACCTAGGAGATATACCAAAATTTTGAGGATGTGTTGAACTAAAGTATGTTAAACCTCAGTAAATCCTCTTTTTGTAAGATCGTCAGCAAATTTACAGCACAACATTTAAAGAGCAGAGCAGACCATATTCCATAAAATATTTTTAATATAATTATTTTGTTTGGTTCTTGTAAAGGTTTTGTGAGGCCAAGGAAAATATTTACAAAACAAGTTTTAAAATATGAAGTTCTGCCAGAAAGGGTTATTTCAACGTCTTCGGATAACTTAAATAACACAAACACGAAAATTTCAGCAGTAGCTGTGTAAAGAAGTTACTGTAGTAAGGATAAAAAAATGCCGCGGGCGCAAAAAAAAAGAAAAAAAAAAGAGAGCAAGTTAATCAGAAATCGCTCCCTGACCAGCCTGTTGACCACCCCTGCACTATATTAAATCAAGAAAAAGGATAAGAAAGGGGAAAAAAAGAAGAAGGAAATTTAAAAAAAGAAACGATGCGTTTTTATTTTTAAATTATATAATAAAGAGATATTGTTCTGAAGATTATGAGCATTAATATTTCCCCCAAAATAAGGTACTTCCTGTCACACAAACATTTAAAACAAATAATAAAAATATTATCATTATACCTCGGAGTGAATAATTCGTGGAAAAACCATATTAATGACACAAGTTTTTCGTGCATTAATTTGAAGACAACCTTGTATTTTGACAACAATATGCATTTATAGACAAAAAAAAAAGGGGGGGGGGGCACTCAAACGCAAGTCTTTAAAGAAAAAAGAAAGAAAAAAAAAACTACAAAACATAACGCACGCATCATAGAAAAATAATATCCCGATAATTAGTGTATCCTGAACACAAAGAGCTTCTCTGCAAATCTACAAGGAACGGAGTTATCCAAGATTCCCCGGACTTTACTACCCGATTCAACATCACGCTGGACTATACTCAGGAATACAGTTCCGGTTACGGGGAATTATCATTAATGTTTATACATTCAATTTTCTTTTATCGACTTCTCTTGCTCATTAATATAGCTGCTGCGTGTGCGGTTTGATCCAAATGCGATGCGTGTTAAATTCCCATTACGTCCAATAGACATCGATTTGTGGACCTTGCAGTGCAATGATTTGCATATAATTCCTAGTTTCCACGATCCATAATAGGACATTATTATTATTTCTGGTCAAATTCAATTAAAATGATTCTCGTTGAAGTGAAGTTTATGGTTCTGTTTATTTTTCTTTAATTGGAATTCATTTCAGTTTCTTCTAGCGTCATTACTTAAACAAATAGGAATGGAACTTTGGACTGAGGCATTATTATAATCGCATTATCAATGAAACAATGAAAAAGCATGCAGACATAAACTGTACAAAGAACGCTGGGTGTACTTGGTTTCCAAGAAAATGCTTGAATGCTTTCTAAAATGTCCGCAGCAGTAAATTCCGATGTTTATTTATTACGAGTGAGAGTTGATGTTCTTTGCGAATAGTGTGCGACAAATGAGGTGGAATGACAAAAAATACGTAATAACTCGTACATATGTGATGATATATACTTGCGGGGAAATATTTTCGACAGAAAATATAAAATTATTGTAAATAAACATGACAATCAATAACTACATTTTAAATAAAGCTTACTATGATAAGCGAAAATAAACTTCACGCGAAATAAAACTAAATCACCTCAGTAATAAATAATAAGAGCAATCATAATAAAAAGATCAATAACAATTTTAATAATTGTTATTTACCTTAGACGTAATAATAATAAGTATTATTGTCAATGATAAGTCATTAAATAAACATTGCACTGCAGTAGAACATTAAATAATAGAAATATGAGCTCAAACCGGTGAATTAAAATTAAGAAATTTAACATTAAAAAAAATAATAATAAGAGAAATGAAAATCATAGAAAAAAACACTGATTATTCATACAAACTTCAAATAAAGAAATGATTCAACTACTAAAACAAGTAAAAATACTCGTCATTTCATGCATGATTTACGATTATCATACTCACAACTGCCGTTAAGAGTGGTACAAATTATTTCGTGATCGGTATTTATGTTTTGATGGAAGAAATGTTGAAGAAAAATAAAATTATAATATTATTAAAAGAGAGAGAGAGAGAGAAAGAAAGATCGAGTTATGAACTTCATTATTAACCTAGTCATTATGTTTGAGGCTTATCAAAACAAAAAACGATAATAAACCCTTAAATAAACATAGCACGACAAATGTCATCATAAACTGAAAATATAAAAACTTTTTGCTTAGTCGATATCAACAGATTATACATAGGAAAGTAGGAACAATTCTTAAAATTACTGCAATTATCATGCATTACAAATCAAACTTCAGATTTAAAAAATAAGCGAATTACTAAACTGAATAAAAATTCTAATAATTTCTAAGAATGATTTACGATTACCATACTTTAATTACTCCCAGTACCTTATAGGAAATACTCATTTTTATTATTGTTATTACTATTATTATTTAACATTATTTCTTTATGGCGTCAGTATAAAAAATTATATTTGATACAAAAGTACAGTTGAAACCCGTTTATAAATGATATTCTGTATTTTAATGTGTCGTATAAACTTTCAGTAGTAGTTTGTTTACATGAGCTAAAAAAAGTGAACTCGCGGCTTATTTTGTCCTATTTACAAAAGTTTCTTACTGCTAGAAATGTACCAAAAGTTGTGTTACGTATTAGTTGTGTAAACATTTTACTAAATGTATTAAAATCTTTTACTCGACGTAGATAGAATGTTAAAAGTTATTGATTTCATAGAGATGCAAGTTTAATATAATTGACATTTTAGGAAATATAATTTTATCATTTTAATTAAATAAGACACATCCTTTCAACCGTATCCTAGTTTTATCATATTTTAGTTATAGCCCTGCTCTTTTTCTGTAAAATCATTGTAAATACTAGTCTAATTTATATATTTTTAATGAAGTGCAAATTTACTTCAGAAAGGATTCCCCATCATTCATACTCATATTTTTTTTATCAATACTCCTTCAAAATTCTTCAAATCTAGAAAAATACGCATGTAAACAAACATAAATAAAATAGAATGAATAATACATAAACCAAAAGAATAAATAAATGAATAAATAAAAATAACAACAGTGCAAGATAAGAAAAAATGAACCCAATTATACTTATGAATAGTTTTCCGCAGAATTGTTATCTTTAAAGCAGTAATATTACCTAATCAAATCGAAAAAGAAAGTAAAAGAGAAATAAATAATTGGAGCTGATTAAAACAGCAAACGGGAAATTCAACTATTTTAAAATTGTTAAAACTTATATGGGTTATCAACGCAATTATTTAACATTAACCACTATTTAATGCATAAAACATGTCAGCTTTTGATAGATTAGTGTGCTAAAGATCACTAGGATTTAAAAATAAATTTTAAAAAAGCGATATTTTTTTGAGAAAGAAAGACTTACTTTCTAAAGAGCCGTATTCAAGTTTTTAGAGAAAAAACATTGTCCATCAAGAGACAAAACAGTTGTCCATCTGCGTTATGCATTCTCTGTAAGTGATGAAGCTCCTTTCAGCAGACGATGAAAATAGTGGTCGCTTAGCAACGACCGCAACGCCGCTAGAATAGTGTATTATTTCCAAGAATATCAATTTTCTGACAATTTTGTAAATAATTAGTTTTTTCGCAAGCACATCTTAAGTTTTTTCGCTAGCTTCGCAAAAGCAAAGTATCCGTTTGTGATTGTAAACGACCGCCATGTTTTTATTTTGGATCCAATCCAAAATATCAGCAATTTTCGTTCTGATCCGCTGAAAACTAGGACATGACGAACGTTGGTGTAAAACGTCACTTCCTCTCTTGCATTAATGCACTGTTGAAGCTATTCCCAACGAATTCTCCTTGAACGCGGGAATGCATTTTTTCGTGTAGCAAATCTAAATATTATGTCTGAATTATTGTCGTTGTTCTATTTTAAAATATGGAACGGAAGGACGGAACATCAGCATGCAATCAAGATGCAACATGGCATCTCTCTCTCTTTTGCACAATTTCAAACGTATTAATTGAGTCGAAAACTAATTTTGGTTAATTGGCACTAAGAACATGCAAAGATCACCCTTTTTCTTTATTGTTTTTCCCCCTTCATAAAATAATGGCAATTGAAATCTAATACTTGAACAAGAGATTGAGTTGTAAAATGAGAGGATTATTACGGGCACGGTCTTGTTTTGATTGAAATACAGTGAATTAAGTTCGTTTTTATTTATAATGTTTCAGAAATGATTTTTTTTTTCAAAATTTATCCTTAAATAGGGAATGGAATATCTCCTGACTTCCATTCTTACCATTTCCTATTTTGAATCAGAAATTATGATGCACAAGTGTATTTAAAAGTAATTTTGTAATATTGCAGTATTTTTATTTTTGCTTGTTAGCAGAAATTCCTTTAACTTGATTTTAAAATAATAATAATAATAATAATAAAACGTTTAAAGCACAAAATGGCAAGAATAACTGAGGACACACGTTTCGGGCTTACAAGGAACATCGTTTTCACAGCAAAAAAAAAAAAAAAAGTGAACAAAGGTGTGAATGCAAAAACGTTGTTTATTTTACTTTTATTTTCAGCACATAAGGTGAGCTTTTTATTTACTAATTGAAAATACAGTGCAATGTAAATTTCTTTTGTGTGTAATGTCAGATTTTAAAATGGAAATTGCCATAGAAGTTTTTAAAAATAATTCATTTTTAAAGTGTGCTTAGGTAGAAAACAAAATTTTGATATTTTGAAGAAAAAAAAATTCACTTTGTACCTTAATTTTAAGTTAATCCAAAATCCCTCTGCTTTAGTGCATCCTAATAGAAGTGCAATTTTATTTTATACAGCAAGAAAATCGTACTTTAATTTAAAACTCGACGTAAAAATTTTTTTTGAAAGAAATCATTAGAGTTATTAAGCAGTTTTGCCACAAAAAAGGATCGCATGTAATTAACTGCAAAATAAAAAGCACCGAAATTATAATTCCTCGTTTGTGAAGACTTCCACACGACGGATTACTTTTTATGAAGAAAAGTAGATAAGAAAAAGCATTTTTCCAATTAACTAGCAAAAGATTATCAATTATCTTTCTTTCTGAAGAACAGTTTGTTTTAGAACCGGAAAAAATTACTAAAGCGAAAAAATGCTAAGCCTCCAATTTTTCCGTCAATAATTGCCCTCAATAGGAGATGAAGAAAAATTGTTGCGTACAAAAGAATTATTTTTCATAAAGGGCCACTTAAGAAACGTTTTAGAGTAACAATTCCCAACGAAACAAAATAAACACTTTTTGTCTTAGTCGTCCAAAGAAACTCCAGAGATAAAAAAAAGAAAAAAAAACGGGAAATAAGGAAATAACAAAAGCGAAAGTGGTGATGAACGTCACGTGATCAAATAAGCGAGAAAGAAAAAGCATAATAATGATGGGGAGGGGGGGGGGATAGAATTCAGTGAAAACTGAAAAAGGAAATGTTCTAGGAGTTCCAACATGTTGCTCGATGTTAAGTAGCGTAAGCTGGAAAGGGAGATAGTTTTTAAATGAATGACGGCGACCTAAATTACCTCTAGCGTTTGTCCCGTTGACCCACTAGCCTACTGCTCGCTGAACTTATTTGGTTATGCAGAGACCTTTACATTGGCACTACTTCTACAGTCGTAGTCGGCGAAATTAAAAATAAAAAAAATTCAAGATTTTCTAGTAGAATTTCACAATTAGACAGAGGTATCGTCCATACCTATACATCTAAAGACGAAAAGCAGGTACTCCGCTAGCAAAACTTACTTAGGTTTTCATTATTATTTCATTGCATTTTTAAATCCCTATAATTGTTTAATTTTTCAAAACTTGAAAGCGATTTTAATTATTTTGAATTTTTATTTTTTTTCTTTAATTATTTTGAATTGGCTTTTTCTCAATTCAAACTTGGTTCAAAATTATTATATTTTTATCGAGGCATTTCCACTACTGAAGTTTCTATTCTTCGTTTTGTTGATTTTAATACAAGTTTATTTACTAAACTTTACAATTTAAATTACTACAAGATTATTTATTAAACTTTACAAGTTTAATTACTACAAGTTTATTTATTAAACTTTACATGCAATATTGTTTTTGTGATGCAAGCGTAAGAGCTTAACTCGGCAAAAAGTAGTGCACCGAACTGTTTACAAAGCGCAAATGAGATATTCTATTTTGAAAACAAGAAGTTTAAAGTATACCTTGAAATGTAAAAGAAATACAATTGGAAGAAAAATTTGAAAGAAGCACAATATTTATTTCAAATAGGAGCACGGGAATGCGTCGTCGTGAATAAAGCTTAAAATACGTATAAATAGTATTTTTAAATATTATATGTACGTTTTTATAGTAGTGATTATAGAACTTTACGTATCCGATCAAGAAGCATGAAAATATGATACATAGAAAAACTGTTCAAAATTTTGCCATAAAAATACAGTCTATGTTGCACATACACCCGTAAGCTGGGAGCATTGTATTGGATGCATATCCTAGGCAGGTGTTTGATGTTACGCGTCCTTTATTCAGGTACCACATCGTACCTTTATAAGAGAAAATATAAACAAAGACATATTTTTTCCATCTATCATTAAGTGTATAATAAAAATATTTGAATTATTATTAGGTTGCATTTTTAGTTAAAAATGTTTAATCTAATTAGTTAATTTTAGTTAGCATTTTTTACTCAATACAGAAATTGCATTGGTTTTAGTTTTGTGGATATGTTTTCATGTGCTGAGTTTTAAATGAACGATGGAATTCATGTATTTTAGTGCAATAAAACATAAGTAAATAAAATATGATATTAGTAAAAAAAAAAAATAATAATATAATAACTTGAGCGCATTAAATTTGCGCTCTGACTTCTAAATATTTGTTCCAACTCCGCTCCCGTGCAGTTTTTACAGAAATCATATTATTTATAATTTCTATTCATTTAATTTATAAATTTTATTTATGTTATTTTTACGAAGCAGTAAAAATGTGTTTTATATTTATGCATCCTCTTCTTTGATTTTTTTAAAAGCAAAATTACAGATGAAAAATTATCTGTCATTCTTTGTCGCTGTGGACTCAAAATAAATTTCAATGCGGAAAAAATCCCCCTCGTTTTGAAAAATTGTATGAAATTATGATAAAAATTAAGAGTTGTGGAACCCGACAAATTTTTGTGTTTCGTTTCCACTCCTCTTCCAAGTTAAAACTTGTTTCTCCACTGGCCCGCGCCAGGGTCTCGGGTTTCGGGGGATACTTTTCTAGTTTATTTCCCTCATCCTGCCCTTTACCACTTACACAGTTGCTAACGCTATGTTAAACGTTTTGTAACGAAAATAATAACAATTACACTCCTTCCAAAAAATCACTCCATTATTATTATTGTTATTTTTGAATTTCACAAACTATCAAAGCAAAACACATTACTCAGTAGCGTCACTACGGGGGGCGGAGAGGGCGGTCCGCCAGGGGTGGCACCCTTTTGGGGTTGTAATGGGGTGACATCCGAAATGAGATAAAGAGTATTTGAATTATATAGTTTTACTGATGTTATTCCAACTTATCATAACTGAAAATAAACCTAGTTAACAGAAAGTTAAACTAAACAAATAAAATGGAATAATTTTTTTAAATTTTACTTCAAAAAATAATATAAGCTACCAAACTAAAAGTTTATACAACACAACAATGGTTCTACCTGTTTTATGTGTGCGGGGTGGGGGTTGGGGAGTGACAGCACAAGATACAGCACCGGTTGACACCCATGCTAGGAACGCCACTGCATTAGATGCAAAAAACATTTCGGACAAAAGGGTTTTGTCGGGTGCCCTTTGCATCCATAAACTCCTATCTTTCGATGTTGAAAAGGCAACTTCAAAACACGTGCAACTCTAAAACACGCCATTACTCTTGCAATTTTGGGCTAATACCTAGTTTTTAGTTTTATCTTTATTTATTCGCATGAAAGGTAAATTTTTAAATGTTTGCAGAGGTAAAGTCTTTTATTTTCCAGTGGTATAACAAGAATAGTTATATTCAGACAAATGCATAAATATTAATGCAAATTATTAGTAAAACAAATACAAAAAATTGTATTTCCAAACTAAATAGTGCGAAAGAATGATACAAACATTTAACTTACAAAATGCATTCAAAACATAATATGAATATTTGCAACGATTTGAGGTATGTAACAGTGACAGGAAGGCATTTTGAAAATAATACATTATTTGAGTACTTATTTCGCAAGCTCGTAGAGGAACGTTTCCTTGCAAGCCCTATTACTTTCCCCCCCCAAAAAGGGCCAATTTTTTACCCTTCAGGTATATTCCACGGTAACTGACGCAACATTTGTAAGCAAAAAGTTAACTTCAAATAATTAGAATAAGTAAAGTATTAAATATAAAATAGTTTATTTTACTGTTTTATACAGATGCATTAATACATTAGAATACAGTCTTATTTGAAACCCTGTTGTTCTGCTCGTAATGGGATAAATTATAAAAGCATTACAGTGACTGACGCAACATTAAATAGACATATGTACTGGAAAATACAAAACAAATTCAAAAATCTGTGAATTATGAACTTGTGAGAAGGAAATTTTTATTTAAATGAAAAATTAATGCATTTTTAAAAAGATGTACACTTGTGTTATTCTTTGGTGTTAGGTAAATTATTTATGCATACAAAATATAGTAGTAACTGACGCTACAGACAAAAAAATACGGGCTTCTAATATTAATCTAGTGACAGCCAAATTGTTTATTGTGAAGAAATTTTTCTCACAAGGGGGTAGGAAGAGTGCTTGTAAATAACTTCTGTATCCCAAAAAAGATAAGAAAGTAATACAGTTGAACTTTGTTTAAGCGAACACGGTTAATACGAAATCATGGCTAAAACGAACATTTTGTTCATCAAGTTTTGTTTACTATTTAATTACACTAAATATCTCACGCATATTACGAAGGCTAAAGTACAAATGTCGGCTAAGACGAGCAAAATTTCTGACCTATTCACGAAAAATTTTCTCGATTGCTATGTAATTAATTATTATTATTATTATTATTATGATTATTATTATTTATTTATTTATTTATTTATTCTTTTTTGAAATTGATGGTTATTTTGAGTTATTGTAAACCACCAAGTACGCATATGATAAAATTTAATGTACCTAAAAAAACAACTAACCATTATGGATTTTTTTCTCAAATTGTCAAATTTTAAAAGGTAAGTTTGCTTTTTCTCAATGTACTAGTAAGATTTAAAGGGGTATATTAATAAAAATAAATCATTTGTTTTCACTATTTATTTTACTTTAGATTATAAAATAGTAGTAATTATTTAAAAATATAAACATGCATTTCTTTACATGTTTTTTCTTTACACAATTTTACGTATTCACGGTTGTTGCGAATAACAGCTAATACGAACAAATTCGCAAATTTTTGGCATTTCGTATTAAGCGAGTTCAACTGTACTTGTAAAATTTTTCATTTTAATGTTTCCCAAAAATGTCCACTTTTACATGGAATTCACCTTGATTGATTTACGTTTCAATGTAAACTCTCATCATTACCAAATTTTCATGGGTATAAGGGTATAATTATTACAAAAAAGTGATGAAATTTGAAAAAGAATGGAAAAAAATGTGTTGATACTTCTTTATTAAAAAAAACATCAAGCATAGAACATCGTTGCTAAATAAATACTGACTACATCCTGTCGATCATAAAAACATAGATGCTTTGTAAACGTCGACATCGGTAACACATGTCTACAACGAAACTTTTGCTAGAGAAGAAGAGAAGAAAGATGCAATGCATTTGGAGAATAAATTAGAATTCCTCTAGTTCTTTGATTAAAATTCAGCATAGACTGAATTATGCACCAAAAATCAATACTAATTTCATTTTAATTATTAGCATTTTTCATATTAATTATTTTTGTCATGAACTTTTTAATTAAAAATGATGCTGCTGGGTCACCCCGAACGTGACTAACATATTTCACTAAAACATAAATAATAATGAAGTAGTAAACAAAAATCTTTTTTGCTGAAGGAATCACCCACATGATATTTTTTAAGATCATTTTTCCTCAGCCTTTTTTAATAATATTTTTTAATGAAGTGTAGCTCTCACGATTGGTTCAAGAATGTTTCATTTCCCGTGGAATGGCGTTGCTACGGCTGGAAATATATCGCTTAAAAGAAAAAAAAGGAATAAAAAGCATTCATTCCCAAAAATTTTATTCTATTTCAATTCTTAGTAAATCTATTTACCATCACCTCCTTCAATAGCGATTTTGGGTTCCAATTACCATTTTCTCATTCTTAACATCAGCAACACGTCAAGGCAATCCAATCATTATGCAAAACGAAATGGGAAAGTAGTTTCCTTTTTTTTTTAAATCAAAATTTACTTTAAAAGCGAGCCTTGTCGATAAATCTTTAAATAGCAAGGAAGACGCAACAATAATTCCAGGTAACAGACTATTTCTTCCCACAGAGAATCTATTTGCGGTCTCAGCAGCAGGTGTTTGCGGCAGTGGCACAACAAAGCGAAAAAGAAAGCAGAACTAATAATCAAAACAAAATAAAATGGGCAGAGAAAGAAACCTGTACACCTGTCGGTCTGCAGCCACTGATTACCAACTAACCTAATCTCAGATACAGTTTTTTTCTTCTTGGTTGCTAGTCCCTTTCCCTTTTCACAACTGGAGCAGGCGATATATTATTTTCACTGCTATCCCCTCCCCTCTTTTCAAAAAGGAGCCTTGCTTTTCCTTTCCATTCGAAAGTCTACGGAAAGGCGGGTTGGAAGAAAAGAAAGCCTTGTTGGGGGAAAGAAGCTTCGGCTCTTCTCAGCTGCTACTTTAGAAAGTCCATGAAGCTCTAATATGATTCATACTTTAAGGAAACAAAATTTACAGCAATTTAAGTTTGCATAAAAGTCGCCTGTTTAGCGGACTGTAAAAATAATTACTTCGGGAATAAAATCGTGCGTCAACAAGGATGCTAAAACATAAAATAGTTGATTTTTCCCCGTCTCAAGGCCGTAGCCAGAAATTTTTTTCGGGGGGGGCCCTAACTTTGAAACACTTTTATGTTGAAGAAAGTTTCAGGGAGGAATATATGCTACATTGCGAAAAAATTCGGGGACGCCATACCTACCAGCCCTTCCGTTGCATGCAGTGTTTCTTTCAGACCTTCTGCTCCGGGGGGGGGGGGGGGGGGTCATGTTAAGAATAAGGAGGGGCGGTGTATGCTTCCAAAATCACTACCTTTTTATATTTATACATAGATGTAACTAGAAATGATAATATTAATATATTTTATATAGTATATGATAGATTTTTGATACCATGTACAGTAGGTGTATTTTTGACTATCTTTGGTGTAAATAGGACCGTGTTTTGTGGAAGCTTCTGCATCTTAAATATTTGAAACTGATCTTACAACCATAATGTTTAGACTACCTCTGAAAGGGGGGTCCGGGGGTTCCCTCCCCCCGGAATTTTTTCGCAATTTGGCTCCTGAGAATGCAATTTTAGGCCCTTTCGGGACGTTAGGGGAAGGAGTTTCAGAAGTTATCCCCTAAAGAAAATTTTCGAAACTGCAGTCTTAAAAATTAAGTTTCAGTCTATCTTTGTCAATGTTACTGGAGGCAGGAAGGAGTTTGGGGGCTCTCCCCAGTAAACTTTTTGAAAATTTCCTAACAATGCAATTTCGAGATTCTTTAGTGATTTTAGAAGAAGCAGAAGGGAGTGCGGTTAGTCTTCTCCCGCAAAATTTTTCGAGATAAATTCTTATCTTTTAGGCTACTTTTGGTGTCGCTAGTGACAGTGTTCGATGTCTTTTCCCTAAAAGTGTTTCTGAAACTAATGTCTTAAAAGTGTAATCTCTTTTTCCTTTCATTTTTTTAAAAATCTGTGAACTGGATTTTTTTCGCCAGGGGGGGGGGGGGGGGGGAGTTGGTTAGCTCCGAGGGGGCAGTTCGGTAAAAAAAATAATAGTAAAAAAAATAATTGAATTCTAAAAAATGACCCGCGCTTATTTATCTTAAAAGTAAATACCTAAGAAGATTTTCTTTTAAAATTTTAACTAGAAGCGAGTTCAAACCTTAATAAGCATCGGTATTTTCAATATAAAATGAAATCAATGAAACTTTAAAATAAAATTATGAAAAACAAAAATAAGTTTAATCTGCTGATTTTTTTACATGTTTTTATAGAAATCAAAATGTGTAATGTCACACTTCTTGTTATCCCCTTGTCACAATTTCTCGAAGTAGTGTGACATCATCCCCTATGAAGTTAAAAAATGAAAAAAGAAAGATTAATAAGCAGTTTCTCAGCATGTGAGGAAGAAAATAAAAAGTTGAAACTAAAATTGCAAAAAAAAAAAAAAAAAAAGAGGAGGGGCAGCTAAAATAATATTTTGAAAAAATTACATAAAAATAATCATACCCTTTCTGCTGTTCATCTCTACATTGTTTCTTCCCAAAATAGGACAAAATACTTTGACCTTTTCTTTTACTCATAATCAAAATTTGTGCACAGGCAAGCAAAGGAGACTTTTGCAAGAGCACAAGAGCCCATTCAACTGCCTATGTTCCGCAAGGCAAGGTCAAGGCATCCGCAAAGGGGAAAGAGCCCTCCCTCCGCCCCCTTGTCGGAAGCGTTTCTATGTTGATTCGATTTTAAGAATTGCTAGTTGAAAAAAGAAAAGAAAAATAAAGATTTGTCCCAGCAATAACAGCACAAATATCCACATCCCGCAATCGTAGACGACGCGGTCCATTAGGCATTAGCTCCTACTTCTACAATATGGGCTACAGCCAGGGCAAACTAAAAAGCGCGGGAAAACTATAACAATCCCCGATAAGTCAGCGAAAAGCGTGCGAAAACCATACAGCCAGTGCAAACTTAATGGGAGCGTCGCCATTTCCACAAATGTAACCTTCGGGCAAGGATAGACAAAGCACCTAAACTGTTGTACGTATATTTAGGGTAGATGTGGTTCCATGTAGCTCGCATTTTGCCAAAAAGGGATCAGTGCATTTGCTGTTCTTGCTGTGTGGTCGGGTGATTAGAACCATATGTAGCCCTTGCCCTTAGGCAAGGAATCAATCCGGGGAACCTATCGACTGGAGAATTGAGGGAAAGCATCTTTTTTTAAGATCTGGTTTTTGACCCTAAATTTTGGAAGCGACGTCTTATCGTTTCCCCATTTGTAAAACAGAGGACCCCCCCCCCCCCCCCCCCCCGCTCCCGAACACCCGAACAGGTTGGTTCAAGGAACAAAATCTTTTTTTTTTGTTTAACAATTTTTTTTTCAGACTAGTTAAAAATTTCGAAAGTATTTCGGGGGGGGGCTCGGGCCCGTCGGGCCCCTCCCTTGCCTACGGCCTTGCCCCGTCTCAATTATCGATCTTAGACTTATTTTATTTTCTTTCCTTTTTTCCAAGTCTCAATTATCGATCTTAGACTTATTTCATTTTCTTTCCTTTTTTTCACCGCCCCCATTGTATTTTTAACAAAGGAATGATAGAACATCTTCAGAATGTTCTGCACTTGTTTACTGGCGTGTTAAGCACGTTTATTGGTTTCTTTGACTAGAACATACCTACTTTTCTGTGTCTGAACAAAATTATATTTTTTAACATTTTCAATTATAGAAATAAGAATTATTTCATTAGCAAAAAAATTAAATCACATTGAAACTTTTAGTAACATATCTTACGCGAGAACAAACGCTAATATAACAAATTTCTTTTAAGTATATAAGAAGGAAAGTTTAAAAAGTGCTTGTAAAACAAAAGGTGGCTCATTTAAGGTTTTTAAAGAGAAATCCAGGGTGGTCGAGAAGGGCATGGGGCCCGCGGCATTTGGAGGGGGCTATGGCAAAGATGCAAGTATAAGGTGAGGGGGGGGGGGGAGAGAACTGACATGGGGCAGTCCATTGACGTAAACACAATTTAAGAAAAGTAATGATGTAAGCATAATATTTAGAAAAAATCCATAACCCATTGAAGTAAGCGTAATAATAAATAAAAATAAATAAAACGATATACAGTTGAACTTTCTTAATACGAACACGGTTAATACCAAATCACGGCTAAAATGAGCATTTTCTTCATCAAGTTTGGTTTACTATTTAATTACACTAAATATCTCACGCATATTACGAAGGCTAAAATACAATTTAAAAAAAAAAAAAAAGAAATTATGGGTTATTTTGAGCCATTGTAAACCACCAAGTACGCATATGATAAAATTTAATGTACCTAAAAAAACAACAAACCATTAAGGATATTTTCTAAAATAGTTAAATTTTAAAAGGTAAGTTCACTTTTTCTCAATGTACTAGTAAGATTTAAAAGTGTGTATTAGTAAAGATAAATCATTTGTTTTCCCTATTTATTTTACTTTGTATTATAAATAGTAGTAATGATTTTTAAAACATAAACATGTATTTCTAATACTTTTTTTACACAGTTTTACGTATTCACGGCTGTTGCGAATAACGGCTAATACAAACTAGAACTATTTCACGAATTTTTGGCATTTCGTATTAAGCGAGCTAAACTATATATATATATATATTGTGAATAAACGTTGTTTTTTTTTATAAATGCTTAATTCGCCCTTATTCAGAGACAGCATGTATAAAGAAAATCAAAAGATGTGTAAGGATAAACAAGATTTAACAGAAACCACGTCAGAGGGAGGAAACATACATGTATTTCTAATACTTTTTTTACAGTTTTACGTATTCACGTCTGTTGCGAATAACGGCTAATACAAACTAGAACTATTTCACGAATGTTTGGCATTTCGTATTAAGCGAGCTAAACTATATATATATATATATTGTGAATAAACGTTGTTTTTTTTTATAAATGCTAAATTCGCCCTTATTCAGAGACAGCATGTATAAAGGAAATCAAAAGATGTAAAAGGTAAAGATAAACAAGATTTAACAGAAACCACGTCAGAGGGAGGATGTTTGACCTGTTTCATCCGCTACTACACAAACCTTATTTTTGAAGTTTTTTCAAGCAAGAAAAATTTATAACAGAGCCAAAATCTATATACGTACATCAAGAATTCAAGATAACAAAGTTTATAAATAGCTTTGAATTAAAATGTGTGAATGTGTTCCTATCCTGGCCACGCCTTCTTCCAAACATCATTTTGAAAGCTTTCCTTCAACCTTGCCCTTGTGCAGGTGTCTGCGCTGTTGAACCCGCCCGATTCGCTTTTGCAACAGGTGGACTAGTGGGTAAAGAAAAACCGGTAGTAGAGAACGATGTCGCAATACAAGCCCAGGAAACATTCACGGGCATTCTTTCTCATTTACTCATACCCTGGGGGCTGCCGACGAAAAAAGTAGACAAGCGAAATTCCATCTGCAATGAATTTTGTCGATGCGTTAGTCGAAGCATCTCCGAAATTGTGATTGAAACATGAACCATAAGCATAGACTTCTGAATATTTTTCAGATTTCTCTGTAAGTTGAAAATTATTTTCTTCATTTCAGTGTGAAGAGTTCATTTAGTTCTAGGTGAATGAATATCTTGTTTCATAATGAATTCGGAAAATATTCCGCACTTATGGTTTACAAATGCTTGAAAAGCACATTTCTGATTTAGAGGTAAAAAATGTTCCATGCAAAGAAAAATTTTTCACATCGCATCTGGTGGGGGAAAAATACAACATCGCATTTAACCCTCTCATGCATCTATTTATTCATTTGAGTTATAAAAAATATGTTGATATGCTACAAACCACTTTAGTATCTCAGGTAATATATTTTTATTACCGGCAACGGTGTGATAAAAATAAATTATTACACCGTGCTGCAATAATTTATTTTGGGAAATCTTTATCCTGTATAGTCAAAAATTGGTGTCCTCGTATGAGGCCGTTTTGTGCATAATTAAGCAATATAATAATAAAAATGTCAAAACTGATTATTCAAACTTTGGTTATAAGGTATAAGGAAATATAAAATAATACCAAATTTCAAAGTAATCTATTATACCCTTCAAAATAAATAAACAAAATTTGATTTAAAAATGAGATTTTCACTCCTTTCTTGAATCCTCCATGGACTTCTAAAGAGATCACATTCTTTTGACTATCTTAAATGATCTATGAAACGTCGTATAGCTTCCAAGAACTGTTTGGAGTCTCCAGGTGCGAATACAAGCAAATTACAGCACAAAAGCGAATCTGCAGAGCATTTTGAACAAAAAAATTATGTGACCTCATAACGAGGAATACATGCATAGAGGGTTAAATCAGTAATCAATGCGCATTTTTAATTAATGTGACGTTAGAAAGAAAAAAGTAGCTATACTTCAATACAGTTAAACACTACAACAAAACTTTAAAAGCCTAATTGTCTTGAATTATTTCAAGTTACTGCATTCACTCACGGACTTGCAAAGCGATTTTTATTGTCGAACAATGAAATGTGTTCACTCAGCTTTTAACTTGGTACAAGAATCCGACTATCACATATTCGAAACATTAAAGATTTTCCATTTAAAATGAAGTGAATGCATGTTTGCTTAATTTAATACTTTTGAACTTCATACTTTTTTCATACGTACTTTACAAAACATCAAATTAGAAGTTTTTCGTTATAGTCTAGGTATATATATATATATATATGTGTGTATATATATATATATATATATATATATATACCTAGACTCAAAAGTGAAAACCAGAGAAATCAATAATAGAATTCTATGTTTGAAAAATCTTAGTTACGTGGGAAAAATCGGACTAACTTTTAATGAGGTTTTGGTGAGATTCAACTGTGAAAAAAATTGGATTAAATTCAGCTTTTAGAGAAATTTTGGGGATATTTAACACTGGACAAATGAAGTAAAGTTATAAAAGATAAATTTAATTATTTTAGGATTTGTTTTAGAGACATTGAAAAATTAAATCGAAAGAACAGGTAAAGATTTTAAACATTTTCATAATACGCAAAATACAAAATTATAGAAATTAATTGATGCAATTCGAATCATCAAAGAATTGTCTTAGCGATTTTAAAAATATCAAAACTGGAGAGATTAATGTGTTAAAAACGAAATTTTATAGGGACACCTCATTAACCCATCCCAGACCAAGCATAGAAATATTATAAAATGTAGTATTATTTTCATTCAAATATGCTTAAATTATATTCATTAAGACACAAAAAAAAAAAAAAAAAATGTTTCGTGCATGAAAAATACCCTATGTCCAAATTAATGATCAAATCATTTAGCTTGACAAATTTGTTATAGTCTAATATAGTTTTTTTTTTTTTAATTTCTGAAACATTTTGGATACAAATGGACTTGCCATTTGAGGCTTAATAAATCGTGTGGTTTTTGCACAATTACACTGTTAAAAATTTCCGTAAGAATATAGTAAAATAACCATTTATTTGATTGTTATTTTACCATATTTAATAACAACAGTTTAATAACCATTAAAAAGATGGTACTCAAACCGAAGATTGTGAAAAAAATCGTTTATTCTCTGGTTATCCTAAAGAACGTTTAACTAACCGTAATTTTCAAGCGCTCAATAAGAATCGGGCGTCCATCTTGGTTGCGAAACCTTACCGGTCGTACGTTGTTGTTAAAATATGAATAAAGATTTATCAGCTCAAATCTGCATCTGTATATAAAAAAAGTGGCTTAAGCAGTGGTTACTAAATAGAAAAACATACACACGTAAATCAAACATTGGAGACATCGGATTCCCGAACTGTTTGCGAATGAGCGAACCCATAATTTGAGCTGCTGAAGCTTGTTTGTATTTTATTTTTCTGCAGCAAATAAAATTATTTTCGTCAATGTACAGTAAATTTAGGCCAAAACTGACTTTGGATCCAATCAAAAACTGAAATCTCAATTTTAAGGCAGTTTTCCTGTTGGAAAAGAAGATGCATTGATAAATAAACGGTCGCTTTACGTAGTGTAGACGGCCGAATGACTAGAGCACAAGGTTAGTATACCATACACCCTGGTTCGATTCCCGCAAGCTTCGTTTATGGTTTCTACGCCTCGAAGCTTCTACGCCTCGCAATGGTTCAAAAACGGTAAGAATTTTGTTTTGAAACCATTTTTAAATGGTTATAAAACCGTAAACTTTTGTATTTACGACTTTTTAACCAAGCTGATTTTAAATGGTTTTGGTCCCGTAAAGATAGAAAAATGTTCCAAACCGTAAATTCAACGGTGAATTAGATGGACAGACTGCTGCCGGTTATGTAACAGTAATTTCATGATGAAATTTCTAACAGTGTAACATCGTCTACGGCAGTGGGCGTCAAACTTATTAAGCCACTGAATAAACGCACCGTGTTCGAATCCTACCGAGTGCTATTTTGAAAATTTATCCATAGGAAGTGTTTATTCTAACCGAATTACTAATATTTCGGAGATGTCTTTAAAATAAGATTAGTAAAAAATACAGGGATGGGTCAGTTGCCCTCAAGATAACGCAAAAGGGTCGAGTTGCCCTCACCACCCAAATTCTAAGCGACCGAGTTGCCCTCAATCCCCCTCTGGGACCGCTATCTAGGAATATGGGATACCTGCATAATGAATGACAGGTTATTGCTGGATTTAAAATGAGAATGCTTTAAACTACATTCAAGAATGTCACATGAAAAAAAGTAAGCGAAGTATTCAGTGAGTAACTTGATTAATTGATGATTTTTTTCTCCTTTTTGTATATAATAATATTTGAAAAAAATAATAAAACTCCCATGTTTAGTTGTCCATTTAATCCATTGAAATAGTATAATGTATAGTACACCAACATGTTATATCTGAAGAACTAGAGCTGCTAGGGTAAACGTAATGCCATATTTGAATTCAGGGCATTAAGTTCATACAAAATCAGCTCCAAAATTCTTGGCACCAAAATCAATTTTGACCAGTGTTATTTTTCTTCCGTTTATTAGCGTACTTTAAAATAATAATTATTATTACTGGTAAAACGGGTACTTAAAGCATTATAAAGAGGTTTAACAACCTCTTTTTCTGGTTAGAGAAAGAGCTCCTCTTATAGGTATGATAAAGAAATTAACTCTCCCCCCCCCCCCCCGCACGTGAGAGGTGGAGTGGTGAGTGCAACTGACCCTCGCCAGTTTACTGATAAGATACTTTGAGGGCAACTGACCCTTTTGCTTTGATTGACAGGTGAGTGGGGAGTGCAACTGACCCTCGCCCAAAAATACATAACGCAAAAGGATATAAGTGACCAAAAAATGATTCCGAGAAAACGCGTTCTAAGTTTGGATCTTATGGAACTTTTAATGCTCTTTTTTTCTACATCATATTAGGGGTATTACCTGTTAAGGATACCCTAACATCCCTTCCCACAGTATAATAGTGCTTTACCTATCATTTGCGCTATTTATCTCCAAATATTCAATTTTATCACTTATACCCCTTTGCTTCTAGGTGCCTCATATGCCAAACTGTTAATAAAAATATATTTATTAAAATAGTGCGCTTTCGCACCTTTGGCAGAAAATGGTCACAAAAGTCAAAATACGAGAAAGTAATCGGACGAATAAAAGCAAAACCTTTTTATAAGGAAAATACAGCATTAAAAAAAATCGCAAATGATATTGCAGCCGCAAATAAAATCACGGCAGATAACAGGACAAATCAGAGGCATATGATGGACATGTTTCATTTAATGAGAACATTTTTCCGCATGCGAGCGATGACACAAGCGATTACGGAAACACAAACGCTCGCTGATGCAACAACGTTAGCGCGTGTGTTGGTAAACAATGCGGTAAAGCAGTCGATACAGGATGCTTATTCTAGGGAGAGGTGATGAAACGAGTAGGCCGCAACATGCACCACTGTCGAAACAGTTTCCCGAAGCCATAGCATTCTGTTAATTGTTTTCGCTTCTCTTTAAGCCAATTTGTTAAGTAGTGAAATCATGTATTGATCAGGATTTAATTTGCATTCACTTTTACGAAACGTTTAAAAGCGTACAGAAGAAACTAATTACTTGGCTTGCTTAACCCGTTTTAAGGAATTAGCATTATTTCACAAACTGTCATACACTTTGCATTACATATTCTGACATTATTCTGACATTAAATGTCGTAAATATTGGCAGGAGAAACTTGTTTATTTCTATTTTATATTAATTATGTATTTATTTTTTTGCAGCGTGGATTTCTGAAAACTCTATAAAAAAAACTTATATTAACCTTTTCACTGCGGGACTGAGACGACAGTAATCTCAGAGAACTTTCACTTTTCGCTGTCATATTATTTGTATAAATATGGCATTCTGACAAAATTTTCCCCATAGTACGATACCAGTAACAGTATAAATTTTGTACTCCACGAGGAAGCAATTCTAAGGCTTCGGCTAACAGGTAGGGGTCTGGTGGAGAAAAGGATAAATTTACAGCGAAATATGTATCACTAATCTGTCTATTAACAAATATATAATAGCAGAAAGATGTGATAAAGGTGGATTAAATTCTTTATCGGTCCCCCGTAGTCAAAAGGTTAAAGCAAAAGAAAACATAAAACAGTATGCCAAACATGCTTAACTTACACTTTAATCTATTTATAAGATTTTATAAAATGCAATGGTATTTAATTTTATTTAAAGGTTAAGTTCGATAAAATGAAGTGATTTGATGCTGTGCGATTTCTAATGGCTCATGACTATTTAACGTGGAAATCTGCATCAGGTGACCAAACTAAACATAAAATAAATAATAAAAAGTTTAACTAAGACGAAAACACAATACAAGATAGAACTTAAATCATATACATTATAGGAAAAAAAACATTATGATAACATTAATGTATATATAAAACACATACACGCACAGAAAATCACTGCCGACATGATAGGGCCCATTTTTTCCACTTATCCTATGCTTATATTCTTACTAACATCGTTAAGGGAAAATTTATTAACAAAAATGTTTTCTTCTTTCATTCAAACGTAAAATTTAATCATGTATTTAAAAATATTTAAAATAATTACATAGAAATGACTATAGGTTCTTGTAATATAAATCTTTGTATTTTTGTTATTTTATTCAGATATGTCTTCTAATATATATATCAAAGAAGGGAAGTAACATTTAGTAGTATAAAATAACACTATCAGAAATAAAACAGAAAAACAAAACATTTAAAGACTTGTTATTTCTATGCACTCAAAAGCTTTGAACTGCCAAAACCTCTCATACAAAACATTATGAGCGATTTAAAACTTTTCGCTAAACTCCTCTTAGCCCCTCATGGAGAAGAATGAATTTATCAAAAACGTACAGTGTATGTTTTATATATCAATATTGTTTGACTTAAATTATGAAGAAACTATTTCAGATGTTAAAAGTGTAAGAATAAGCTTTGCTAAATCCTAGAAATATCTTCTGTTGCAAGCGTCGTAATCTCTACCATCTCGTGTGCCGCAGTCGAAAAACATCTAAACTTCTAAAGATGGTTTTTAAGCTGATTAATGTTAAGCTCAAATAAATCGGTTTCGCAGAAAATCATATCAGAAAATCTTAAAAATAGATAAAAAAGGAAAAGTAAGAAAAGAAAAGAGAGTTTTTTAAAAAAATCGATAGTTACTTGAATCGGAATTTGACTTTTGTTTTTATGATTGATTGATTTTTATCAGTACAAAAGTCAAAAGGAGACGCAAGTATTCAAGAAAAAGTATTGGAACTGATGAAGAGGCTACTTAAGCTTTGACGCAACTGTCTGCTTTTATTTTATTTTTGACTTGTATTACCCACGGTGGTTTTTAATTTTTTTCTTGATTCTGGTTCAGAATAATTTTCCTTCCATATTAACGGTTTCATAATTAAAAGTAAAGGATATTTTGCGTACACGTCGTGATTTTCCTTAGAAGTGAAACAATTACATCTTTAATATTTTATACAACATGTACCAAAATATAACTAGTGAAAACATAGCCGTTCATGTAAGTATGTGTAAAGAGTAAAACGTAGCGCATGCAAAAAATAAGGAAAAAAGAAAGAAAAAGGAAAAGAAAGAAAGAAAAAAAGCAAAAATAAAAAGGAAAAGAAAAGAAATTTAAAAATAAATGGTAGCCAACAGTTCCTAGCAGTGGCTTAAGGCAAATCATTTATCCGTAAGCTTTCTGATGTTGAAATTGAAGATTCGTAAAAACCGCAACTCTTCCGTCGTAGTTTCAACAGTAAAGACGACATGTTGCTTTGTTACCCAACAAAACTCAGCTCAATTTTAAAAATATATTTTATTGGCTAAAAAATTGATTTAATGGAATCTGGAACATTCAACACCATTGACTTAATTGTTTTTAATTAAGCATTCGCCATTTTTTCAGCTCATTAGTATTCAAAATAAGTGTATAAATACGGCATATATATTCCAGAGCTTAACTACTTAACATCCTTGACCCTTGGCAACGTAGCGCATTGAAAATGCTAATTGGTTCATGTTAAAGCATCCATCAAAGTTCGTGGCTTCTTCTAAAAACAATTTCATCGCAAATTCAGCAATCGGGGAAATTTGCAATTCAAATTTTATGACAGCAGAATTAATGGTCAAGTCTTAATTAAATACTTCGTAGCAATTTGCAAATTTGACCATCAGAGAAATATTTTTCTCATTAAAAGTAAAATACCACAAGTTTTTTATCTCTTTTTCAAAGATTACCTTGTAAGTTCGGTCTGAGCCAAGCGCTGATTTTGCTCATTATAACAACTGAATAACACATACAACAGAATATTCACTACATTCACAACATACTGACTGAATTTTTTTTTTACTGTATTGCTTGTTGCCTCAAGATTATGATTTGTCCATCTCAGGGGCAAAAGTGATAGATGTCTTCGAATCGTTTCATCAACAGAAAACAGTCCTCTAGAAGTAGAGTCCGTTTAGAAACTACTATCTTCCTAGGATTAGTTGGTTCTTAGAGGTCATCTCCATGCTAAATACTAAAGCTCCTGCAGCAAATTTATACAATGTGCCCAGAAAAAAAGCTTAATACTAGCGGACTTTAAAGCAACGCCTACATGGAGAGACCAAATTCAGAGACTTTCTATTTTAATTCTTCTTGAGACTCCTGTTGGTTACTGTTTAGTAAAATTCTACTGAGTATTGCAACAGCGAATTAGGAACGCATTTCGTAATTTTAAACGAAAGTTTAATTGTTTTGTTTTCATTTTTTAAAAAATGCACTAATGGTTCAACTATCATTTCTAACTCACATCCAAACCACAATTACAACCTTAATCGTTTCTTGTAAAAATTTTAGGGTTTATATGAAAAAAGAGGTTATGCCATTTTAAGAAAACAAAAAATATGTTACACCATTTGATCTTGTGTGAAAAATTTTCACCTAACCAATAATGGAAATGGAAAAATCAAAACTCCATAAAACACATTTTGATTACTGATTTGACTTAACAACAACTTGTTTAAAAATACTTTAAAAAAAGAAAGAAAGAAAGGAACAAGAAAAAAAAGGGAAACCAGATGAACACAATATTGGACATTCACACGAATGCATATTATATATGATATAGTAAATTTGGAGAATCTTGTTATATTAACAGCAGTTAATATAACAATCGACGCATGCTTCTTTTTGAAAAAATAATTGCACTATTTGAAACTAAGATGCACCGTTAAACTTTATATAATGCGCTTACTTTTCAAATTTTTTTAACAGGATTGCTTCAAGTTTCGATGAATACATGGAGACTTCATTTATATGATATTAGTTTATGAATATGCGATTTTATTGCAAGTAATAATTACACAATTCTTAAAACCGTTTCCTAGTTTTAACTATTTATTTAAATCAACTAATAACATCATGGTAGAATATTGAAGCTTAATAAAGAACCATTAAGGTTTTTATGGAACGTTTTCATTCCTTTTTGATGAAAACACTTTTATACTAGAGTGGGAGGAGAAATTAAATGCATTTTACTTGAAGTGAAATTAAATACAGTTGGAAACTGACTAAATAGAAATCAAAACAGTGTAGCAGAGTTGAATTACAGCAATTAGTATGCAAAAAAACTTAAGTCATTATGTCTTCTTTTGCATTTGTAACATATTTGATGCAAGTACACAATGAAAATCATGAAGAAAATCTTACTTGATATCCTACGATATGACTTTCATGTAGAAAATGAAATTATTTTCTTACCTGGAAAAGAAGAAACGAATGAATTAAAATGAACAATTTTCAAAACTAAAAAAAAGCTATGAAACTTTAAAATGTTTTTGAAATACTATGCTGATATGAATAATATTTATATGTATAGCAAAATGGAGAATATAATAATAAAACACTTACGCTATTCAGAATTTCGCAATGTTATTAATTTCTATATAATGCTCAATAAATAAAAGTCAGAAATGTCCTTACACAAAAAAATATTTGTTGACTTCCAACACTTATATACGAAAAGTGAAATAGATGAGCCAAGGTATTAAGGTACTTTGTAATGAAAATGGTATACATGTTTTTTGGAGTAAATGCGAATTTCTTCGTCTGATTGAGACTATTTTTTCGTAATGGGAGTATTCTTTTGTAAATGGAAAAACCAAAACTGCATAAAAACTATTTTTTCGTAATGGGAGTATTCTTTTGTAAATGGAAAAACCAAAACTGCATAAAACGCAATTTGATTAATGATTTTAATTAACAACAACTTGTTTAAAAATACTTTAGAAAATGATAGAACGAAAAAAAGGGGAGCAGGGGAAACCAGATGAACACAATGTTGAACATTGCACACGTATGCATATTATGAATCGTATAGTAAATCTGGAGAATCTTGTTGTAATAACAGCAGTAAGTATAACAATCGATGTATGTTTCTTTTTGAAAAATTATTGCACTGTATTTGAAACTAAGATACAAAATTTTTCATAATATAGCTATACTTCTCAGTATTAAAGAAGAATTTAGGGATCAATTTCAATTAAAAAAAAAGTGCAGAAGTGCTATGATTTTTAGAACATTTACTCATGCGTAAATAGTCTGAAAAAAGAAAAGAAGTAACGGTGCTGAGCTTTCATAAATTCCCATGCAAAAATTAAACACTGTTCTTAAATATGAAACACGAACGAAAGATATCAATAATTAATAATGTAACAAGAAGAATCGCAGCAAAACATTTTTTTCATCCTTTTTAAATGCTTAAAAATAACTTAAAAATACTGTAATTTTTTAACAAAATAATTTTAACGCCTAAATAACTTTAGCTGCTCAATGATCATCAATACCGAATTTGCTCCTTCAAAAATATACAATTAGAAGCAATATATATCTACCTTTAAAATCTTTTCGATTCGACTTAAGCAATGAAAGTTTACATATTCTACTGTGCGAATAAACATGCGCACGCTTTTGAACCACACTTGATTGCACACATGAAAAATATATCCATGACATAGCAGAGAGCGAAAAGCATAAATCTCTGGAATTCTTCCTTATTGCATGTGGGCTTAGAATGGTCTCTAGAGCAGCACTTTACCCGGTTCATTTGCATCGAAATAGCCGCTGTCCTGCTGTAAATTACACGGAACGGCTCTTTTTTCCCCTCTTGCCTTTATTTCTCTTTCTGGTTCTTTCCGAGGCGGTCAAATACCTGTCTTCCCACGTGAGGATTCATTTCTGAGATGTAGAAATGTCGCAGATTCGGGCAGTGGTACTCAGATGAGAGAATTTCAGTGCAAACAGCTATCTTTCTTCTCCCCCTGGGGATACATTCCAAAAATCGGATGTAATTGAACTTAGCAAATTCGCGACATTATTTTTGACAGTAAACCACCTTAAATGGCACAGTTACTGAAAAGTAACGAGTGTTTTTATTGGTTCTTATGGGAGATCTCAACATCATTTCCAAAAAAAGGTCTGTAATTCATAGAAAAATTAAGAGATTGTTGTCAGAAAATCATTTTAATCCTTTAATTGCTGGACGGGCGTAGATCTCCCTAACGTACATAAAAAAACGTGTTGCGTTTGAACAACCGGGCGAAAATCATTTTTTGAAAAAGAAAAAAAAGAAATTTAAATTCAGAATAGAAACATATAAGGGCTCTAACGGCGAGGATTTATAAATCTAAATAAATCTTAACTGAAACTTTATTGTTCGGAAAAGTGCTATGACATGAGAAGTAAACAAGAAGTTCCGTCTAGAACTATACGAGCCTACTTTCCCGTATACACCCAACTTCAAATTTATAATATAGCTATTACTTTCTCTCTCTTTCACATTTAGCTTTAGTTCTTAATTACTTCAAATATACTTTTTTCAACGGATAATACATATTCATTCACTCAGTCATTCATTCTTTCATTTATTCAGTCATTCATTTACTCATTCATGTAGTTATCACTCGTTTATTTATTTTTTCATTCATTCACTCATTTAATTACTTTATCATGTATTCACTCATTTATTCATTCATTCGGTCTTTCACTCATTCATTTATTCATTCATTAATTCTTTCACTCTTTCATCGATTCAATCATTCATTCTTTTACTTATTCATTCATTTATTTATTTATTGAGAAATGCCCTTAAAAATCCCGCTCAAAATTTCATAGGAAAACAGGCTTGTTCATTTCTTGTTGAGCTTCGTATCAGTACATGTTCTACAGCGTAATATCTTTCTGATAAAGTTTGTTGCGAGCCAATCCGTCGTTTAGATCAGGATTTATATGGGATTGAAATTTCCCATATGCGCTAATGTTAATTTGGTACCTTTTCATTATCAAGGCGCAAATCTCGCCGAGCAAAATTTTTGGCGACGGAACACACAAAAGGCGTTTAAAAGTAAAGTCCGTTTGGCGTTAGTTGCATCATTATTGGCGACTTTATCGCCTGCGCCAGAATAATGGGAAAATGCCGCATTTTTTTTTTTTGAACTGTTCAAAAATGAACAAAAACTGTTCAAATCAATATTTCACGCCGAGAACTCCTTTCAATAAGCTTGCAATAGGAACTTGGGTCTCGTGTCCAGAGTTTACATAGTTTGCTTCAATTTTGCCCATAGGCGCTAATGTTAAAATTTTTTGAACTGTTCAAAATTGAACAAAAAATTGTTCAAATCAAAAAGTAAAATATGGAAATGAGATGTCCTCGCCGAGATCTTTCAAATGCAAAAAGAATTTTTCCAATCGGGCAATTAGTTCAAAAGTTATTAGGGGGGGGGGGGACAGACCGACAGACACACATTTTCCCCCATCTCAAAACCCTACTTTCAAATTTTTTATTTTTCAATCTTTATTTAATTACTTCACTTTTTTTTTGACTTTTCTTTATTTTTAACGATATTTTTACGATACATTAAGCCTTCTTTCATGCTTTATTTATTTATTTTTTTACTTTTACGGGAAAGTAGGCTAAAAAGAGCTTCCGTATTGAAATATTAAAACATATGAACGTAGTAATCACGAAATAGCAGTAAAAAGTTAATAAATTATAGCTGTTGGGATAGATTTGTACACAAGCACACACATACACACTTATTTATTTGCGGTACATTCATGCCAATATTTGATTATCCGTTTGAACCCGAGCCTTAATTACCTCGTATTATAAGCAGTAGCGTCACTAAAGGGAACGCCCAAAATGTGTTAAGGAGTTTTTGAAAAATATATATACTTGGACTATTCAATTTCATTGACGCCAATTCAACGTATCATAACTTAATATAAATGTTAACTGAAAGTTGAAGCAAATGAATAAAATCAAATTTCTTTTTTTTTTTTTTTTTTGTATAGCTTAAAATAATCTTAACTACAAAACTGCGAGTTTATGCAACACAACAAAGTTTTTTCCCGGGGGTGATGGGGTTCACACCACAAATTACCTCACTGGGTGACATGCGCAATATAAAACGCGCTATGTAAAAGTCTCAAATCCGATCTCAAAATGTATGCATATTCCTTTGACACTCGATGCGAACGTTACAGAAACGAATACTAAAAGAAATTGATGGATGCATTCATAATTTTCCTAAAAGGAATGAGATAATGGTTTATTTTTGTACATTAATTGTAACTTCGGCGTTCAGGTAAAAGTCCCTAAGACCGCAAAAATAATTTGATGGACTACTGCAATGAATTATAATTTACAATTAGTTATTGCACGATGCAATCCAGTTATAAATTTAAAAGTTGTATCAGTAAACCCACTTTAGGAGTAAGGAGTCTTTAAAAGGATTTTTACCATTTTCCCCAACGATTCTAAAATTTAAATAGGCAATATCTCAAAATTGGAGTTTGAGATTTCGTGACTTTGTCTAAAACGCCGAGGGTATCATAGTTTCATGACATAAAATACTAAACATAAAAGTTTATGTTGGCTTTTACTAAAACGATGACGATACATCGCTTTATGTATTTTTTTTTATTAGAACACTCGCTCTACGAACACAATTCGAAAAATGCCGGTTTAAACAATGCAAACGATATTCTTTCATATGTAATTCAAGCGAAAGTAAGACCGAAAACCAACTTGATCTGAAAACGTGTTTGAGCAGGAGAGATCATAACTCCATTGTCATCTCCTCTCCATATAGCATTGACCCGCAGGTCTTCGCAAGCACGGTTATGGCGCCATTCGTGTCCGAATTTATTCGGTATTAACATCTGTATTGTTGCGTTCCTGACACTAAATCACGCCTCTTTATTTTTTTTACGCTCGATTGCGGAATTTTTTCTTCATTTTGTTTTTATTGTGGTGGTTTCGCTTGTATTGCATGCAAAATAGGAAAGAATATTATAACTTTCACCCAACAGTTTTCATGAATGGGATTAAAGAATTTCTCTTCCTTGTTTACATTAAGGTAAGGTGCATCTTCTAGGAAGTTTGCTAATGACCTTTATTTCCAATTTCTACATGAATGCGCACACTATATATATGGGTTTTTTTAAAGCATGAGTATGAAAAATCAATTGTGACTAGTATACATGAGTCTAAGGCCGTGGTAGCCTAGTGGTTAGCACGTCAGACTTCCATCTGGAAGGTCGCGCGTTCGATACCCACTGAAGACCACCATGTATACTTGGGGATTTGTGCATGTAAAATCCGTAGACCCCACTACCTCTCCCCGTGCGTAAGCAATCCTAAGGCCTCGGCTAACAGGTAGGGGTTTGGTGGAGAAAAGTATACATGAGTCTCTAGGGCACCAAGAAATTTCTTCTGGATATTGGCAATGTAGCTCAAAACCAAGGGTTCTCTGCGTTCGTGATATAAATTATTTGATGAAACTGGAAATTTTAAATCAAATGTATATTGCTTGATTTTGACTTTTTGAATCAATAAATTTCTCGAATTTTTCTCTTTGAAGCTCATAAATGGATGACTGTGGTATACCAACGAGTTTTGCTTCGGTTTTTACCCCTTATTTACGATCTGAAATACGAGTTTTTTTATTTTCAAATAAACGTCACATTACGCCACATTAGAAATAAAACTTTAATCTCACAAATGTGTCTTGGTCCGGTAGAAAGTTTCTCATTTACCCAATGATTCATCCGTGTTTTAAAGTTAAGAATGTTTTAAAATCTTCGTCTAGTAAAATTGCAAGTACATTCAAACTTGTAATGAAGTGAGGAAAGTGGAAACCATGGCTCGAAAAATCTTTAAAATTTTACATGCCCAGAAGTTGTTTTATTGCACATTAATAAAAACATTTGAGTTTATCGTATAGCAATAAAATTGCATACGTAATATCGTATAGCAATAAAATTGCAAGTACATTCAAACTTGTAATGAAGTGAGGAAAATGGAAACCAGGGCTCGAAAAATCTTTAAAATTTTACATGCCCAGAAGTTGTTTTATTGCACATTAATAAAAACATTTGAGTTTATCGTATAGCAATAAAATTGCATACGTAATATCGTATAGCAATAAAATTGCAAGTACATTCAAACTTGTAATGAAGTGAGGAAAGTGGAAACCAGTGCTCGAAAAACCTTTAAAATTTTACATGCCCAGAAGTTGTTTTATTGCACATTAATAAAAACATTTGAGTTTATCGTATAGCAATAATCAGACGAAATATTAAATTAACAGCTTTATATCTGAATCAATAATTATTTTAATGTTAATTTAAATCGTTTAAAGATTACATCGCAAACAAAATATTACATAATAAGTCGTTACAAGTCAAAATTTGAAAAATTTAAATTTTATTTCCAATTTCATTGTTGACATTCATGTCCGTCAACCTGTCCATTTTCAGCTATGGTATGGATGCGGTGATTTTTCAATAAAATACGAGTAAAGTTTTGGAAAGAAATATTTGATTAAAAAAATTACATGCCCTGCCGGTCATGTAAGGGTAGAAGATTCATGCCCAATCAGAATTTTTACACGCCCCGGGCATGTTAGGCAATATAATTTTCAAGCCCTCGTGGAAACTAGCTTCCTTCTTTTTTACTAAGTAAGAGCATGTTATGTTTCACAACAGCATACTACTAGACGGATAATAATAAATTTACTAGTAATTAATTTTATTAAACAAATTAATCTAAGTGCTGATTCAGTTTAAGTAATGTAAATATGTGATGGAAAGACTTCTGGAGGATCCAAAGTGATAAAAATAAGTTTTAAAATATATCATAAGAATATCTCATAAAATATTAGATTTTGCTTCCGGTAACTAATTTGGGAACTTTTTCTGAACATTAACAATCTCCTTTGCAAGTTAACTAATTTGTGTCACAAAATGATATACATAAAGTAAGGAAGAGAGAAAATCAAAAAGCTTTGGTTGGGCCAAGTTTAATAGAACAAATCTCCAGGAACATTGCATTCCAATCTCTCTTTCATCCGAAAACAAAATTCACTCTCCAACCACAATCACTAACACTTCCGCATGGGGAGTTAATTGTCATTCTCTTCCTGAATGACACCGGTAAAAGAAAAAAATGGCGAGAAAGCAAACACCCCCTATAATAACGAGCGCCAGAAGATAAAAAATGCTCTGGAAGAATTATTGACCTCTAGTTGCCCAAGTACTGACAATGCCTCTGCCATTATCTTTGTCCGAGAGTTGTTTTTTATTGGACTTTCACGACAAATGGTCACACCCACGACTATTCATTGTGGTTTCACCTCGGTTGTTATTTCACGCTGTCTGTATTCGGCATTTATGTTGTATGCTTGTACCCATGATGCTGAGGGTTAAAAATCATTTTTTTTTTCTTATGAGAGCCAAAACCAGGGTTCTCCGGTTTCATAGACATCCGAGAAATATTGTTATTCCCCAAGAAATCAATAGTTTTAAATAGAAATCTGAAATTCTCGGTAATACTTGTTTTGGAGAATATTCTCGAAACTATTCTCAATAATAATCTCCAAAAATTTAATTACAATAATATAACAGCATTGCGTATTTTCAGTATGAATGCGTATTCGAGAACCTTCTCCAAAAATGTAGTTGCAATAATATAACAGCATTGCGTATTTTAGATATGAATACTTGATTTGCGTGTGTGATGGAATCATGTAATTTAATATCATTGTATTTTTTTCCATGGGGTTATTAGAAATCAACATTTATTACTTAAGATTTTTTTTTTTTTTTTAAATCCTAATGGGCTGCTGTTGGCTTCTGCCAATTGCAGTCCTAGTGCGCTCCTGAGAGCTTGGTGCCATCTCTTTCAGTGGCACCACGATGATTGTGGTACCATCGCCATCACACTGATTGTGGTGAAAGAGATGGTACCGACCTCTCGGGAAGATTATTACTTAAGAAAGAATTTGCTTAAATGATGCTTTTAAAAACTATTGAAAATGTTTGTACCAAAAATTACGTTTCATATCACTCAAAAATTAGGTTTTATTTTTAATAATTTTTAGCGAGTGTAATATAAGCAGAAATGGAAATAAAAACAAACTCAGAAAAAAGAAATTACAGTCATGTCCATCCAAGTGCTTCGAAACTAAAATAGGTCTATATGGGCTATATACTCCAAAAATATTTTCTTTCTCCATTAGTTTTTTTTTATATATATATTTTTTTTTTTCAGTAGAAAATACCCACTAAATTTCATAAAGACATTACAGCAGTCTTTTGAAAGTCGCATTTGTTAAACTTGTATCTAATGGAGGTATGACGAAAAAAACAGATTAAAGTCGTGAAACGTTTCTGCTGTGCCGTTGTTGACAGCTTAAAGGAGCTATGTAAAGATTTGAGCGGTTACGCTTGATAGGCATACCTTCGATTGAGATTTAAGTGTTCCATGACTAATGCCTCGATGATTGATAAAATCGAGAGAAAATTAGGGAAACGTGTTTGGATTACTTATATGTTTTCGCAATGTGAGAGATAATTATTATGACAGATAGACAAGTTTGTTAATGGTTCAGTTCAAGTTTTTTCTTTTACTTTTTTTGATAGCAATAGTTGTTAAGAATCAATTTTGATCGTATCTAAAGGAGTCTTTGCAGATTTCTAATGTCTGTTCTCTCATTTATAACCATTACATATTTTAAAGGATTAATGTCTACAAAAAAAAAAAATCTTAAATTCAACACTGACAAAGGAAATAATTTTTCAATTTAAGGCACACTTAAGGTTCAGTTTAGTTTAATTTTATTTTTAGCTTTAAAAAAAAAACATTGTTTTATCTTTGTGTCTGATTTTGTCTTTTGTTGCTAATTTTATCCCTCCTTTTCAAAATCGTGAGATGGTAATTTTTGAATCTATTTCACTTTTAACTTCACATTTCTTTTTTATTTCGTATCATAATGTACATCATTATTCTCAGAAATAATGTTTCATATTAATATTTGTAAAAATTACTCAAACAAAATTTTTTTAATTATGTATTATTTCCTACTTTTTCAAACACTTATATTTTTTATTGAAACAATAATTAACACATTCATTATTTATGAAATATAAGTAAAGAAAAATAAAGGAAATTAAACGCGAATTTTGGATTTCAAAACGTATTAATTAACAAAAAAAGGATAAAAATAAAATGCACAAAAAATACGCTGTAGCTTGATTATGCGGAATAAATAGGAAAATCCTTCCAATTTACTTTAGTAACAATGCACAAAGTGAATGCAAAATTCATGGCGCAAGTAGTATGTAAAAGCGCTGGGATTTATTATACAGTAAAGAACTTATCCGGTATCATATTTCAGAATATTTTAACTTCTAAGGAAACTTTACAAGCGAAGTTCTATTATATATTTGCATAAAACAAATAAAAAGTTATAAATAATACAAATATAACACATAAACAAACAGTTCATAAATTTCAGAATTGCAACTAAAATGCCTTAACATAATAAAATAAATAAATAAATAAAAATAATAAAAATTGAAGAAACAAGCCAATTTTAGCACATTGTATTGCATCAGACTTATTGCGAATAATTATAATTTAAAAGTAATAGCATCAAAATAGAAGTCGTCCAATTATATAATGTACCTTTCTATAAAAGTTAAACAAGATCCTATAATTTTGCAAATGATTTACATTGGAGCTTTGCGGAAAGTTCTACCAAACATCCATAAATCGCCAAATCGAAATGGATTTGCTGCATAATTTTGGAGCCAAATTTGGCGAGATATCACCAATTTTAAGGAAATATATCCAAGTGGGTGCTCTGGAGTTAGTTTGAGTTGCTCTTTGGTTATGGGAAACTTGGTATGGAAAACAGCTGGAAATTAGCATGCATTTGATACAAAATGGTATAAAACAACCTTTTTGGAACATCCGATTGCAACTAAAAAGGGAGCTGCACAATTAGACCTTCTACAGATCATACACACGAAATGTCAACGTTCTGCGACTAATTGTTTTTGAGTTATGCGAGATACGCACATTACGAACATACCGACGGCATGACAAAACTGGTCAAAACGGACTCGGGGATGGACAAAATAGATGTTTTGGTGGTCCATACGCACATGGGTATGTACCACTGATTATACAGACATTGCGAAAAAAAAAAAAAACTGTTCAAACTGATTAATTTGGGATTTAAATGCAAATTTAGGCGGAAATGTGAGTGCAACATTTTGCGGTTACAATTCTTCGTACAAGGAAGCAAAACGTAATAATTGTGGGAGTACAACGTGGGATTTTGTCTCTTAACGATAAACCTACTGAGAAGGGTTCTTTGGTGTTTTCTTTTCCCTTTCAATTTTTGTATTCAATGAAACAAAACACAAAAATATATATTCAGAATTTCTGTAATTTATTGATTTTTATGTGTGAAAACTTTAATTTTGTGTGTCAGATTTTGAGATAAAATGCTATGAATACAGCATCTTGAACATACTTGACGTACTTGAACATGAACTGTAGTTACAAACAAAGCGAACCCAAATGAGTTCTATCTACTCTTTATCAACCCTGAAGTTCGTCATAACCGAATCTGCCTATTTAATGAGAAGTCAGTACATGACCCCACCCCTTTCTCTTTCTTTGTTTCATCTTTTTTCTCTCCCCCCTCCCGCTTTTTTTAGCCTACTTTCCCGTAAAAGTAAAAAATAATAATAATAAAGCATGAAAGAAGGCTTAATGTATCGTGAAAATATCGTTAAAAATCAAGATAAGTCAAAAATAAGTGAAGTAATTAAATAAAGATTGAAAAATAAAAAATTTGAAAGTAGGGTATTGAGATGGGGAAAAAGTGTGTCTGTCGGTCTGTCGGTCTGTCTGTCTGTCTGTCGGTCTGTCGGTCTGTCTGTCGGTCTGTCGGTCTGTCTGTCGGTCTGTCGGTCTGTCCCCCCCTAATAACTTTTGAACAAATTGTCCGATTGGAAAAATTCTTTTTGCATTCGAAAGATCTCGGCGAGGACATCTCATTTCTATATTTTACTTTTTGATTTGAACAATTTTTTGTTCAATTTTGAACAGTTCAAAAAATTTTAACATTAGCGCCTATGGGCGAAAATGAAGCAAATTATGTAAACTCTGGGTACAAGATCCAAGTTCCAATGAACAAGCTCACTGGAAGAAGTTCTTGGCGTGAAATATTGATTTGAACAATTTTTGTTCATTTTTGAACAGTTCAAAAAAAAATTAACATAGTGCCTACGGGGAAATTTCAATCCTATATAAATCCTGATCTAACGGGCCGATTTGCTTGGAACAAACTTTATTAGAAAGCTCTTATGACGTAGAACATGTACACATAAAAAGTTCATCCAGAACTAACGAGCCTATTTTCTTATGAAATTTTTTGATCGGGATTTTCAAGAATATTTTTGAATTAATGAAAGATTAAATGATTAAACAAAATAATGAATGAATAAATGAGTGAATAAATACATGAATGACTGAATAAATGAATGATTGAACGAATCTGTATTAACCGTTGAAAAAGGCATATTTGAAGCAATTAAGAACTAAAGCTAAACGAGAAAGAGAGAGAGATAGCTAGATTATAAATTTGAAGCTGGTGTATACGGGAAAGTAGGCTCGTATAGTTCTAGACGGAACTTCTTGTTTAATTTATGAAATTTGAAGAAATTTTGTTTTAATTGGGGAATGAAACATAGGAGTAAAGTGTCTTATAAACCAGCGGTTCCCAATCTTTTTTCTTCGCGTACCACCAATTTACTTGCAAACCATTTGCGTAACACTGCGAATATATAACTTTATTGCACAGAATACAATACTAATAGATTATAGAAAAATATTAGGACGGCTAGATAACATAAATTACTCCATTTTTAATAATTGTCAAGGCAAAGAAAAGCGTTTATTAAAATAAAGCTGTATATATAAAATAAAATATATGAAATATAAAAAATATATTTTTTAAACGTACTTCCAAAACACATTAGAAATACGTCTTTAAGGAGAAAGTACAGGTAAAAACAAAGTGAATAAATATCAAACCGCCAAAAATGTTTTAAGTTACACGGTTTTATTTAAATTCAAAACATCGTTAAATTATCCAAACAAAACTATTGTTGCCAAATGACAAATGATAATTCTGATAATTTAATCAGAGCCAAAATTATTATTATTTCTTCCAAATTAACGTTATAATAAATTATAAAATGGATGGATTATTGTATTGTCATCGAAGATAAGCTTATGTGCAAAGTTTGAGGATAATTTATGCAGTAATAGTGGTCGAAAACTGCCTAGCAAAATTCCGTGACAAGTGAAGTTAAATAAAACCTTGTAAAAAGTGATGGTTGCTGCTGCATGGCAGATACAAGTGAGGTGATGGCTGATTCAGTAAAAGTTAGTTTTAACCTCAAATTTGGATCGACATTTAATTTGCTTCTATGTTTATTTTTAATAAATATCATATTGGAAAAAGCAGTTTCTCTAAGATAAGTGGTTATGAACGAAATTAAAAACAGCAACGCTTTTCTTGGCAATAATGAGAAGTCATTTTTAACTTTGAGCCAAAATTCTCCGAACTCTGATTCGACAAATTCGATCCTCAATCCTGAGTCACATGGTAGGTCTATTAACGACTCGTGTTCCTCATTTGATATAGTGTTTTGGACAAGAATACATTTGTTATCGAATAGTACTCAGAAGAGTCTTCATTATTATACTTTTCAAACGATTCAGGTTGCGCTCGGCAGTGGTTTTTTATATTATCGATCATTTCGTCGTTCAATGTAACATTGTGTTCAGTTGTAAAATTTTCCAAATTTGAAAACGACTGCAAGAACTCTTCGAATTACTTGTACCCAAAATAAGACATTTTTTTAATAAATGCTTTTATTTTGGTCATCAACCAAATATCTATATATGGTTTTACCCTGAAAATTTAAATTCAAGTGACTAAAAATGTTTGTTAGGTAGGCAAGGGTTGATATCCAAAGCTCGTCAGTTAAACATTCACGCAATTCAAAACTGGTTCCCATGAGAAACAGCGGCACCTTGGAACGTAATTCAAACAATCTACTGAAAATTTTTCCTCGAGAAAGCAATCTCACCTCAGTGTGTAGTAGTAACTGAATATGATCGCTGCCCATTTCAGAACACAGCTTTGAAAATAATCGAGAGTTTAGTAGTCCGTAATTTAATGAAGTTGACCACTTTGACAGATTCCTGTAAAACACATTTAAATGGCTCAGGCATACCTTTGCTACTAACTGCTGTTTTTGAATCCTGCAATTAACAAAAGTGCAGCTTTCTGTCAAAGATTTTATTTTGGCAAAAACTCCTCCGTCTTTCCCTGTCATCATCAGAAGCGAAAGTAAAGCAATGCTTCCAGCCCAGTCGATCTCTCCTTTTTTTTTTTTGCCTGCACGCTTACCACCTGGAGAGGTTTCGAGTACCACTAGTGGTACGCGTACCACAGGTTGGGAAACGCTGTTCTAAACCATGAGCTTCCGAACGTGAACTGACGAAAAAATTTTCGAATTCCTTTTTTCAAAGCTTCAAAGTATTTTTGAAAGAAATTTCATTTAACGTAATGTTTTTAATTATGTTTATTATTTTATTTTTCTTTCATTATTGCTTCTTCCGCCTCTCTCTTTTACGGAAAATAATCTAACAAAAGATGTTAAAGCCAATTAAAAATTCCGAATATTATTCCTGCATTGACTAAAACAAGCTCTCAGAGTAAACAAGAAGTTCCGTATAGAACTATACGAGCCTACTTTCCCGTATACACCGAATTCAAATTTATAATCTAGCTATCTCTCTCTCTGTCTTTCTCGTTTAGCTTTAGTTCTTAATTGCTTCAAATATACCTTTTTCAACGGTTAATACATATTCATTCAATCATTCATTTATTAAGTCGTTCATGTATTTATTCACTCATTTATCCATTCATTCTTTCGCTTATTCATTTAATCATTCATTAATTCAAAAATATTCTTGAAAATCCCGATCAAAAAATTTCATAGGAAAATAGGCTCGTTAGTTCTGGATGAACTTTCTATTTGTACATGTTCTACGTCATAAGAGCTTTCCGAAAAGTTTGTTCCAAGCAAATCGGTCCGTTAGATCAGAAATTATATAGGATTGAAATTCCCCCGTAGGCGCTATGTTAATTTTTTTAACTGTTCAAAAATGAACAAAAATTGTTCAAATCAATATTTCACGACAAAGACTTCCTCCAGTGAGCTTGTTCATGGGAACTTGGATCTTGTACCCAGAGTTTACATAATTTGCTTCATTTTCACCCATAGGCGATAATGTTAAAAATTTTTGAACTGTTCAAAATTGAACACAAAATTGTTCAAATCAAAAAGTAAAATATGGAAATGAGATTGTCTCGCCGAGATCTTTCGAATGCAAAAAGAATTTTTTGGATCGAACAATTCGTTCAAAAGTTATTAGGGGGGGGGGGGGGATAGACCGACAGACACACTTTTCCCCCATCTCAAAACCCTACTTTCAAATTTTTTATTTTTCAATCTTTATTTAATTACTTAACTTATTTTTGTCTTTTCTTGATTTCTAACGATATTTTCTCGATACATTAAGCCTTTTTTCATGCTTTATTATTATTTTTTTTACTTTTACGGGAAAGTGGGCTAAAAATTAAATAAATAATCAAGATAATGCAATCTAATTTAATGACATAAATATTACAGTTACTCGCATGAACAAAGATTTTGTTTAAGAACGGTTCTAAACGGTTGGTTTGGGTTAATGCATCGCAAGTGTTAACCAATACAGCGTTGCTTGACAATGCTTCTTTCGCATTATTTTTTGCTCGTATCCCTTTTCATTTAACACATATGCGTATGGATAGAAAATATATACAATAGGAAATACCTCTAGGAAATACATGTGTAATAGATAGAAAAATAATTAAAAAATAAGTATGAAAAGAATACAGAGTTAATTATTTTATTAAATGTTAGTTATGTTAACAATTTAGACAATTTTTTCCTACTTAAATTATTTTCAATAATACGGTCGTTTAGGCATAGTACAGTTTTTGTTGGGGGGGGGGGGGGGGCGCACACACGCGCCTACATTATTAACTGCATACCACCACCAACGGTGAAAAAACGGAACTATTGTTGTATGCTATTAACAAAACAACAAAAAACAAGGGAGAGGGGGAAGTAAGAGAGTAAGAAAAGAAAACGAATGCATATCATGTATAAAGACGCTAAAAAGGAAGTGTGATTGCATGTCATGATTTAAGTTAGAGAAGAATAAAAATGAAGAACGAAGAATAAAAAAGGGGTATATCAAATAAGAATAGGGGAAAACTCGTTTTTTACATCATAACAAAAAAATAACCTGTAAATAAATAATGAAATAAAAATGTATGCATGACATCAAAACAAAAGTTTAAAAAAAAATAAATAAATGAACACACAAACAAAACCGGGCAAAACATGCGTACATATTATACTAAATATATGAAATTAAAATGTGAGGTTACATTATAAACATTGGTAAAAAAAGGAAGTGGGGGTCTTATCATTACTAGAGTAGAAAAACCATATTACTATGTTGGAGATGGACAGAATTCTTTTTTTGATTTTTTGAGAAAAGCAATGAAAATCTTCACCCGCACTTTTTTGGACCACAACCCAAGACCAACCACTAAAACTAGAACAGTTGGAAGGATTTCACAGACCATATCGAAGAGAATCACCGCCAGAGTCCTTTTACAAACCGGTCTAGCTAAAAGCATATAAACAAAAAACTTCTGATAGCTCCAGATAACATCCTTCCTAAGACCCTATCGTAAATTTCCGAGAGTATATTCTAGAAGTTCAGTAACAAACTAAAATATTCATTCCTTGCGAAAATACATATCAGAAGCCCGAAATTGCTTTTAGTGCATTTTTCTTAAAAGATTAAAAAATGAATCGATTGCAAATGTCAAATTTCATGCGGTTGCAGGAAGAGAGCGAGGGGGGGGGGGGGGGGGCGGGTAGGAGAAAAAAAGAATCCGTTAAATTCTCATAGAATTGAAAACATTTCAGATCGTTTTCGTCTTTTTGCTACTTAGACTTTAAAGTACCGCTGGAGCGTTGATTGCCGTAAAGATAAGAAGCACTTAATATGAGGTAAGAAACATACAAATTGATTTTTGAAAGGATAGATTACGTGATTTGTACGTAAATTGTTCATTTCTTTGCCTAGCGAAATTCGCAGCTCTGGTGTTTTAAAAGTCTGATAGAATTTCAAAGAAAGCAACTACTGTTTTGTCCTTAGAACGTCTGAGTGTAAATATTTTTTTTATCCTAATCACTTAAAAATTCTGGTGATCAGTTCTTACCACAGGTAGTCCCTGGGAGGTAATTCGGAGTAGTAAGCAGCTTCCTAGGGAGCCATTTTTTTGCTGAAATCCGCTCGGATTTTGTTCAAATTTATTCAGATGAGGTGAGCATGAAATTTTACCCTCTGAGCATTAAAGGAAAGGTTAAAATTCTTTAAAATAGGGAGGTATTTTATACTTTCTAGTTCTAGTCTTTATTTGTTAATACTCAACGACCATACGATAGTGAAAATATGATAGTGGAAATTTTACTCAATTGCGTTATAAACTACACTTTTATATTTTAATTCTACATAATAATAAAAAAATTAAAAAAGGAGATCCTCACATAAGTTACTATATTACACAAATTTTCAAACTTACTAACATAAAAATATCATAAAAGATTTGTATCATAAACTGTTGCGTCAATATGGCAACTTATAATCATTTCATTGAATATAATTTTCTTTTTAATTATTTTTACTTTTTTCTTTCTTATAAGCTTAAAAATTTAATTAATATTGCATAAAAGTAGCCCAAAACCATAAATTATAACTCTCAACTCATTCAAAAATAAACACAATGACTTATCAGGATTAACTAGCCATCGAAGTAAACTTATCAAAGTTAATTATTTTCCTTCAATTAAGAGCAAATATTGCAAACATTTCGAAAATAGTAGTATGTTACTTATGAAAGAAAACTAAGAAAACAAAAAAAGGAAAAAAAGAATTCAATTAAAAAGGTAAAACAAGTAGAATTTGCTTTAAAGTTCAAATGCTTAACGTCAGAAAGTATCTGAAGCACTCTTTTTGGTTAAACTTTTAGCTGTCAATACAGAAGCAGTTCGTTTAAGACCCTTATACAGTTGCTGAATTAATCTTCATTTTTTTGTTAACTGGATGAACTATCTGCATCATTTTTCTACATTTATCCATACTTTTTTCGAAGTTCGTTGAATCAGTTGCCATCAGGTATTAATTTCAAACAAAGAATGTCCAGGAACCCTATAGTCTTTCAAACTTATTTTTACTCGCAAAATATTTCTATTTCCGTCTGATAGTAAAAATTATATAAAATTGAAAAAAAAAAAAAAAAAATACAGCAGCTGATATCTAATACAAGTAGCGTCATTCCTGATTATCATGAAAAGTAGAAATATTCCTTAACAGCATGTGGTCACTTCACCACATATGGGTTAAGGAATGCTCACTTTTGACCCAAAATTGTTAAAAATCAATCAACTTGATTTATTTTCACTCTTTTATTGATTTGATCTTTCACTTCTCCTTTAAATATTCTCTCATACAGATTACAATTTCTCGTTATCTGGATCTGCCATAAGAATGAGAACAAGACCCACGCTCGTGCTTTTGCTTCAACAGCAGCGTAGAAGACATTGTTCAAAGGACAAGCTATGTAAGTGCCGCTTCAGATTATTTTATGAAATATTTCACTGAAGAAGAATGAGGAAAAGAGACCTGCAACAAAGCAATAATGACCATTGCCGACACTGATTGCCTTCTTAGCAACCCACTTCCTCCCATTTCATTCACACCGATAATGAATGCATGCATAACGAATTCGGCATCCTATCATTCTGCGGAAAACTGCGCACTTGTTTCTTATGCGAAACACGGCATGTGGAGGTTCATCAAAAGTCTAGCGGAATTGTTTGAAACACGGGGAGGAAGAAAAGAATAATGGAACATTTCTTCGAGTACGGTGAAGCTAAAATGACTTATTGCAACATTTCAAGTACATCATTAATTTATTATTATCGTAGCAAACAATTTATATTTTCAAAGCACTCCACTGCACAGTTCAAAAACCACGAAATGCCATTCAATAATCCCAAAACAGAAAAGCATTTTAAATACAAATGTTTATTTTTAGCTGCAAATTGCACAAGTAATTCACTCCCCCGATATTTAAATGCATCCACACGTTTTGTCATGACATCCCTGAGATGTAATGCGGTGTACAATCCCCAACAAAAAGCTATACCATAGATCGGGAACCTTTTTGCATTGAAATACCAGCTAGACATTATAATACTTTTTAATAGTGATAGACTCAATCATGGGCCTCTTCAGAAGAAGTTGATACCGCTACCTAATCGAAATAAAGCTCAGTATTATGTTACTCGTCTGTAGATTAGACACTGTCATTCAATTTTATTCATATATATATATATATTCAGTTAAGCCGAAACATATACGTCGTAGTTAGAGTAATGGCACCCATTATTGATACATGTCGGCATTACTTTTCCTTAGACTTATAAAAAATGTATCATAATTTTCCGCTTTCTAAAGCTCAGTTATGGGCTACAAAATTGTAAGCTTTCTTCTGCTTTTTTCAACAAGTCAAATATTATAATCCAAAGGCTGTGCCTTAGACATAAACAAAGCTCATGACGCAATGAAAGAACGCATCATTTATTTCAAATAATATGTTGTGAAGAAGTGCTTTACAAAAGCAGATCGCTGTTTAGGTGAAATGGAACCTCTCCTTTTTTTTTGCGGTCGCCTACATCACTGCAGTTTGTGGATGATCCCTGTGAGACATGCGTGAGTCCAGCGAACCGTTTCAGATTCAGTGGTCATCTCACGTGAGTTAGGAAACTCATCAAGTTTAGAGGAAATTCTGCCAGTTCGATGTAGAAGCAAATGCATGGAGGATAGGTCACAAAAATAAAGCTTGAGAGAAGGAGAGAGAGAGAGGAAAGAAGTCAAAAGTGTTTCCATTAGGAAATTAAACAGTGCCTTTAGATCTTCGTCGACCATACCTAAGCGACCGAGAAGCAAATTAAAAGAAAAGCTGCAGTAGTTTTTACAACGAAAATATTAATGATATTTAAAATGTTGAAAATACTAAATGGTCTTTCCAAATTTTTGAGTAGCTACAAAACATGCCGTCAACATGCAACAGCAACACTTGCTGAAACTTAAAAAAGTCATTTCAAAAAGAAACAAATTAGTATCTGAAACTTGGTGCCAAATGTTACTTAATTTTCTGAAATTAGGAAAACTTACGATTGTCTACTTTCGGAACTGAGTGTTTTGACTTTAGTGAGTTCCACTTGTATGGAAATAATATGACAGCTCATTTCCGACTTGATTACACGCACTGCCTATTGCACATTTTCTCTCCATGAATGGTCCAAAATTAGAAGAGTAATTATTTTTAGCTGTAATATCATATTTCCTTGATAATAAAGCATGATATAGAAAAATTTAAACACTATCCCATCCTAAGTAATAACTAATGCAACTAATCTTTTAACCCAATATGATAAAAAAATCATCCAACAAAACCAAGTATAGATATAAGCCTTCTTACATAAACTCGATGATTACGAATTTATCAAGGCGTTCAACAAGATTTATACTTAAGTATGATAGCATAAAAGCCGTTGAGTTAAAATTTTCACTCATATTGCGCAATTTCTTAGGTAAGGTAACAGTGGTGTCGCATGTCTTTACATTTAAAAAAAAACTTTTAAGGGGTTTTAAACACTATAAAGATTGACAAACTGGGCTTTAAATGCTCCTCTATTTAAGTATACTCTTGAATTCAAATTAGAATTTAAATTTAAAAAAAATAAGTATCAGCAAATCAGAATAAATCAAAAGTGCTAAAGACAAGACATAACAGAACGCAAGCTAGTTAGCATAAATAAACTCAAATCGCTTAAAATTTCTGAGAAAATGTCTAAAGTAAATATCACAATTCAAATTATTTCCATCAGACTACTTTCATGCTGACTTTGAAGCAGAAATACCGCGTTTTCTTTCTGAAACTATTTGCTCCTGTCTTCCTTTAGAAGCCATTGAACTTCACCGCGGTATGATAAACAAAATTCTATGTGTCGCAGCTGTGAAACCTTTCCTATTTTCGATGTCCGCAGACTGGAAAAACCTTAAGTTTGCCCAGAAGACTACAGAGTAAACACGACTTCTAGCGACGAAGTGATTCCTGTTCAAATTATTCGGAAACGATTAATGATACTTGAGTGCGAAAGGGAGAAACAGCGCCGGTGGTTAACAGCGGGCACAATAAACGCAATTTCTCTTTGTATTTATTTCCAACACTTTCACTGAGAAGCCAGAAAAAGGTAATAATGTCCTTTAATAAAGTATTAGATAGTATCTACCTTTGATCTACTCTATCTTTAAAGGTTCATTTCTCGTGATAGTAAATTAGGTGTTTTTTTTTTTTAAGTTTCTCGGTAAACTTGCTTTTCTTTACCCATGTTTATCTTATTTTGTCAGAAAAAAGAACAACAAAGTGAAAGAGATTTCTTTTTAATGTAAAAGAATAGGAAAAGGAAGAAAGAAAGGGACGGTTCATAAATGATGTCACGCTTTTTTCCCACATATTTGGCCCCCCTCCCCCCCTTTGTTACATGTCACGCTATGTTGGATAATGCATGATGTCACACTTCTTGTTACCTACTACCCTCCCCTTGTCACACTTTGTCACAATTTCACGGACTCCCCTCCCCCCTCGGAGCGTAACATCATTTATGAATGATCCCAAAGGCATCAGGCATTTTTACCAGGGACAACGCTATGGTTGCCGTACGTAGTTAGTTTGAAATTCTGCTGAAAGGTTATGGCAGAGACGACTTATTTCAAATTTTTACAATTGGCAAACCCAGGGAGGTGAGAGCTGAAATCCAGCTCCTGTTTAACGCACTTGTTTTCTAGAGGTCAAGCATGACTTTTTAAAAATATTTCGTGTAAAATTTCTCGGTACTCCTGTCGTATATTTCTCACTATGTGATTTGTACCGCGCCGCGTTGTATACACTTGTGTTAAGAAACACAACAATTGAATTCAGCTTTGAAATATCACGTTACTGGAGAAAGTACCAACAAAGAAGCGTCACCCAGGTTGGTTACAAAAGACATTCCCAGCAAATCACCAACCTGAGGTCGCGCTTCGAAGAAATGGTTTAAATTACAGTGGTTTAAATGTGAGTCATTGGGAAATCGCTACTGAACGACTTCGGTTTCGTTTGGCAACAAACATCACGAATCAGTAAGAAGTTACGTCAGTAAGCATCCACAGAATTAGCATCGAATCACATTCCTTACCTGGTCTCTGAATAACTTACTGAAGATGCTGTGGTGACTAACCTATGTTTTTAGAGATAACTTTCAGAAATAGTGTGCCCTTTCTTACAAGAAATATATTAAGCAAGAATGAGCATTCTTTGCATTTCGGCGCATTACCCATTGACCTTTGCTATTCTTCATTAATTGCAAAAAATGGCACGAAATTTCATCTTGGAAAAACTGCAATAATTCAAACACAGTACAGCAGTTTCGTTTTATAAAGGTTATAAGCAAGACAAAAGATTGAAAGTCTTCCAAATCGCCGTCTAGAGCAGTTATTAACCAAGTTGACGGCAACTCCTTTGTGAAAGAGTGCCAAACTCTGCAGCAACGTCGAAGAATGAATGCAAGATTTGTGTTCCTATGGCATTTTACGTTGTTCCTTTTTATTAATTAATTCGCAGTTAAAATAAGCGCTGGAACTAGCAGTAACACTAAAAATTAAGGACTTGATAGATTAAACTTTGCATCTTTGAGACAAGTGCGGGAGCCTTACAGTCTTCAAAACTCGTTTTGATCCGTAAATAATCTGAAATCCGTCTAAAAAATTCACGCAAAACTAAAAAGAAATACCGGAGTTAAATTCTCATGAGCATCCATGCAAAATATATCTATCTGCTTAAAGATATTCATAAAAAAAGGTTTGGAGACAAAATAAAAATAGTATTAAATGATAAGGTTGCAATCATCTAAATGGTTACGCAGTTTTAAACGTTATTTATACATTTATTTTCTTTTTTGGATAGTTAGCCTGATGTGAACTTAGCCTTTTATGATCTTGCATGAAACATGTACAAAATCAAACATTGCGAAAACTAATTGCTGCTGTAATAGTAAAAAATATATAGAATCAAAGAAAAAGAGAGAAAGAGTATGGCCTATATTGGATATATATTTCACGTAGCGTTTCATACTGCAGTGTTATCTGCGTATGTGCATGCATATATTTTCGCTCAGAAGCTTACTTTATTTTATTTTCAAACTTTTTCTTAAGTCAGCAGATTCCAAAGGATTACCATTCCTCTAATTTCAAACTCCTCCTAGAAACCTCACTTTGAATTGATTGCTAATGCAAGAAACGCGTTATTTTGACACAAACAATTCCTGACACATGTGGACTCCCACATGTCTTCGGGGAACGAAAAGAATAGGATCTGTGGATGCATAACTAAACTTCGCAATCGGACATTTTCGCCAACTATGCGGTCAAGGGCACATAAGGTAGCAGCTTTACCGCCTTTACTGGAATTAGTCTTTAGAACGTTACGCAAAGATAACAACCATGACGCAAATTCACTTTGATGTCGCGAGAATTTGCCGAAAAGTTGTGTTGTACTAAGAATGGAATAATTCGAGTAATAAGAAGAAAGAAGAGAAATACGTAAGCTTATTCATCTGTTCTGCATCTGCTGAGATGAGAAAACAATTCTGCTAATTTTGTGGTGAAACTGCAAACGTCAGAATTTTACGTTCAGCTGTGATTGGTTGCAGTTTATAATGACAGTAACCCCTCGTTATATGGCGCCTCGTTATATCGTTCATTCGGATATATCGCGCTTTTTCTATGTCTCCCAAAGTTTGAGGTCACGAAAGTAAAAATATTGCATTTAGAAAAACTTACACTAAATAAGAACGAATAGTCTAACCAAGTAACTACAATGCAATTAGTCCATTTTCGATCGTTAATATTAAGTGAAAAACAAGTAACAATTGGTAAGTTAAGTTTTATTTGCTATTTTTATTAAGAATGTTGTCATTATGTAAGAATAAATTAATTTTTTCACGTTTACACTCAATTTACTTGTACTTTTTGAGTTATTTCTGACAGTATCAGTTATATCGCGCATTCGGATATATTGCGATTTTTGCTGTCTCACGACAAGCGTGATATAACGAGGAGCTACTGTACTATGAAATAACAACAACTGCAGTATCATTCCCTAAGAGTCAAGTATTTTAAAAATTTGATGAATAACGAACTAAAAGTTTATAATTCATCCCCTTTGGAACAAATTTTCTGGGAAACAGGCATAATCACACACAAAAAAGCCCCTTCCCCAGAAAACCCTGTATAAATACAAGGTATATACTTATACCGATATAAAGTGAGTGGAATCTTCGAAGATCGAAAATTCTTATTAGATAAGAAAGTGTATCTACACAATGCTAGTAGCATACTTGAAAAAAAAAAGAAGGGGACAATTGTTTTTTACATGCAGCGAAATAATATAAAGTCATTCATATCCGGTAAAGAATCCTTCTGCACTAACTGCCTTCTACCCCCTCATCTCCCCATAAAAAATATTTTTCTAAAATTCTATATTAAAAATAGAAATGAAATTTAATAGTTATTTTTTCAAGAGATATTTTATCGGTTTCTTTAGTTACAACGAAATTAAGAGTTTTGAAAATGCAAAATAATTTCAATCTGATAGTTTTTTAAAATATTTATTTTGCGTAGTAGCTAATTTTAGAGTTGCGCAGTTTTTAGAAATGCATTTCAATTAATTTTACTAATAACTTTTTTCAAAAAATGTTTCGTTACTTCATTTTATTTATTTATTTTTTGTTCCACAAAGATAATTGAAAATTTGTCCTTTGGTAGATTTAGCTATGAATTGGGTTTTGCTAGATTGAAAATATTCATATTTCAAATGTTATTCAATATTCTTTGAACATATAAAAATACATTAATTTTCTGAAAATATATTCTGCTCTAAAAATAGCGATATACATAAATGTGCATGTGAGTGTTTTCAATTATACAAAGTAAATTAGAAAACAGAAAAGGTTTCACCAACTTCTCATCTATGAGGATCACTTGCGTAAGTTTAGCCTCCTGTTAACTAACATTTTACAGCAGTAGCCCATCATTTTTTTTTTTTGTGATCTTTTGAATTTTATCACAACTCCGACTAAACAATTCTTTCAGATCAATAATTCAAACATATTTTCCCAGCTAAACTCAAGATCTTTAGTGTTCGGAAAAGTTTTAGCAAGTAACTTTTGACAAAATGCAGAATTTTTCTTAAATAGCAGTTTTAGTATCCTTTAAGTTCGGTAGTTGAGATGTTATTGTATAGATAATTAATATCAGGTTTTCAAACCATTTCCAAGCCACTGACTTTTTTGAGAAAATAAATAATTTTACGACATCTATTTATGACCCCTACATTTATAAGGGGCTTCTTGCCACATTGTCAAGGGCATAGTCAATCTGTAAAATGTATAAATAAAAATAAGTTTTAATTTCATTTATTAACATTTCAAGAACGTTGTTGTGCCTTCCCCTCCTCATGTAAGGGCATGAATTTGTTTGTAATTTAATTTTTGTTCTGTTATCAACTTTTGGAACTTAATCTTTTCTAAGTTCTACTAGGAAAAATTTCGTTGTTGCCCAAGTTTTGGCACTTAAATTAATCACGGTTCCTTTCTAGAAATTAAATTCAGTAGTTTTTTTTTCGGTCAACTAAAAAGAAGGTTCTTATTTCTCGTGTGAATGACGTTCTGCAATCATGTGTTTAATACCTGAAGTGTCTTAACTAAATGTTTCAGGAATTGTAGAAAATCGTGTTAAAATATTATATGAACATCCATATTTTATTTTCTTTAACATATTTCTTTATTTTATTCAAGTTCCAGTTACGTATTTGATTTGATCAGATTATCAGAGCATTGAGTTGAAATGCGCTTGTTGGAAAAAAATCTGTAAGAATAATTTTTAAAAAAATTGTTGAAAGAATTCTAATTTGAAATTTGACTTAAAAATTTACACGGATATTTTTTACTGTATAATTGAAATTTCAAGCATAATGATTTCTTTATTGCATTATATAAATGTTTTTTACATTGTGCTGTTGTATACTGCGCGATATTCCTTTGCGTTAATTTGACTTTAGCCTTCAATTTATAATTCGTTTGTCATTGTGCAACAATTATAAATTTTCAAGTAAAACCATAACACTAGATTTACTAGATCAGTCATTTTGACTGTTTCGAAGCTTCCATTTTGCACATTTTGTTACTAATTATAGTGCAACTTTCAATTGTATTGGCTTTTTCTTACGCGGAAAGTAGGACACGTTAATGTGACTGAAAGTTTTATTATAATTAGTAGTAACTTGGTGTAAAATGAAAGTTTAGAAATGGTTGAAAACGGCCTGGTAAATCTAGTGTTAAACATGAAAAGTATTCTTTTTTCACATTTGTAACGGCCCGTTTAACAAAGTACTCAATGGGACCCTTTTCCTGCAAAAAAATAAATAAATAAATAAATTACAGAAAAAAGTTTTATAAAAGTGCGCTGAAATGTAAGTGCTGAAGAAGTAATATTATTTAGAATGCCGCTAAGACAACTGTAAAACAAGAATATTGCAATAGAGTAATAAATTAAAATTTCCAATTCAGGAACAATCAAATGAAAAGAACACTAAAAGTAATTTTCCGAATGATTTTCAAATGCATTGATTCGATAATTTAAAAATATCTGTGGTAACAATAGCGAACAAATTTTTCTGAAAAAAAAAAAAAAAAAAAAAGAAATTATATATGTATGTATAACAGTGTAAGTAAAAAGCGACATAAGTCATATTAGTAATCCTTCTTTATGATTGTTCGCTTAAAAAGTATGCCAAATAATTCGCTCGCTTACTTATTCTTTTAAAGCCATTAAATAAATTTTTCCGTGACATAAGAAGCTTTTCTTATTCTTAAGAAATATTAATGACAATGAATTCCTTTACTTAGAGTAATGGAATTTCAAATCACTGATCGATTGTTACTTTAAATTTACTGTTTAAATATATTGTAATAATTTTCATAGACTATTATTCTGGATATTATTTTTTGTTAAAATGTTTTAGTTACCTTGTTAGATAAATTACTTTGAAGCAGATCGTGCTCACAAACATAAAAAGCTTTTGATATTTTACTATGCATTGCTAAGAATGAAGTTTACAATCGTGGAAGCTTAAGGACATTTACTCAAACATAAAGAAATATTAGCAGTGAAAATGAAAAAAAAAATAATAAAAGAAATAATTTTACCTTAAATTTATGGATATTTAAGATTCTTATTTCGACTGACAAAAATTTTACTATTTTTTAAAAAACAGTTTTGAATTTCGTGTTATCTATCTAACCTTTTAAATAACATGAAATTGATAATCTAGCTCTCCCTCTCTGTTTCTAATTCAGCTCTAGTTCTTACTTTCTTCAAATATACCTTTTTCGACGGTTTATACATATTCATTCACTTATTCATTTATCCATTCATTCACTCACTCATTTATTCATTCATTCATTCAGAAATACCCTTAAATATCCACATCAAGAAGTCTCGTGGGAAAAAAGGCTCGTTTAGTTCTGGATGAACTACGTATCTATATATGTATGTTCTGCGTCTATACATGTTCGATCATAACATCTTTCCGATAAAGTTTGTTCCAACCAACTCCAATCCGTCTATTAGATTTATATAGGATTGAAATTTACCCGTAGACGCTACTGTTAATTTCTTTAATTGTTCGAAATTGAGCAAAAATTGTTCAAATAAAAAAAAAAATTCACATCGAGAGCTCCTTCCTATAAGTTTGTTAAAATGAAATTGTATTTTATGTCCAGGGTTTATAAAAAGTGCTTCATATTTCTCCAATACCCTTAATGTTAAGATGTTTTGAACTGTCTAAAATTGAACGAAAAATTTTCACCTTAAAAATAAAATAAAAGATGGGAATGAGATGCCCTCGCCAAGACCTTTCAAATGCAAAAAAAAAAAAAAAAAATCGAATCGGACAATTCCCTCAAAACTTATTAAGGGGGGTGGGGGAGGCGCCGAGCTTCAAAATTCAGACAACAAGAGAAATTTTGCTACGATTTTTATATTTTCTGCAACTTTTTCCGAAAGAATTTATTAGTTCAAACCACAGAAAATAAAATCTAATTTTAAAATGTATCTATTTCTCTTTTTTTAAGGTGCAAAAAGGTGTGAAGATGTGTGTCTGTTGTCGGAAAAAAATAAATAAAGGAAGAAATAAATAATAATCCATATATATTTTTCCCTTAACGTGGACCAGTTACGATTAAGTTTTGCGTACGATACGATACTGACATCCTGCGAAAAACAAACTATGGTAAAACGATATTTAAAGCTTTGTTACTGATTAGCATACAAAAGTAACATAATATTTGTATTTACTATCGTAACTTAAGGGAAATTTTAACACATTTATTTCTATTTTTAAAAAGTATTTCCATTCATGACTTATATTTCAATTTCGGATTCTTCGGAATGGCAACACCTCAGTTTGATTATATCGAGCGATCATTCTCATGTTTGATTGTTGAAATTATAGCCCGCAGATGCTCTGCGGTGGATCAGCTAATAAACATTTAAAGAGATAAATGAAGAAAAGAAAAGAAAAAGCTAATGGAAAAAATTCATTAGCAGTTGAATGAAACATCAATTTATCGCAATTAGAAGCTGAGTTTAGGAATCTTTATTTATTTATTTTTATTTATTTATTTTATGTTACTTTTTGCAGACATATTTTCTGCACTCCATCAGCATTTTTTAACGAAATCTATTGAATTAAAACTCTTGCGTTACATTTCATTGATATTATCACAAGATGAAAGAAATCATTTATGCAGAGAGTATAACAATATATTTTCCTCATATTATACACAAAAGTGTAAAAGAGAAAGTAAAAAGCTAAAGCAATTCCCAAATAAGAAATATACATTAAAATATGAAGCTTACTTCTCTTTTTCTTGCAAAGAGAATTTTTTTATTTGAAGTAAAATTTGTTTCAACGTACAAAAACCTACGAAGCGCGTAATTTTATCTGATAAACTTTGAGAGCGAGGTTAGTTAATTTATTTACTCTTTTCAAAAAACTTAGAGACCCGTAATAATATGCTACCAAGAAGAAGAGTTTTATTTTTATTCTGATTTGATATCTTTTCAACCACAATCTTTCGCAGACGAATGATTCAATCTGTTTGAAATCGAATTGAATCGTTTAGAATTTCTGAAATTCGCTTCACGATTCGATGACTGCACTGAAAGCTTTTTAAGCCTTTTATAAATATCAAAGACAGTTTTTCAATGAACAATCATTCTAGTATGAACAAATCTCTATGGGAAGAGAGTCAATATAATTCCAACGAAGTTTTAAACATAAAACGGAAAATAATTTTCACTTTCAGAATTTGATTCAACATTGAATGTTTAATATGCTACGTATAAAACATGTTTTAAGCAAGCTTCAATGCATTGATAAAAATAAGGAATTCATTTTTTAAAAAGCATCATCATTTTTCTATTATTTGCGTAAATCGTCTGCGTTCTGGTAAAAAGTCCTTAAGTCCAGAAAAAAGTATAAAAAGATGAACTCCTGCAGCAAATAACTTAAAATAAGTTTTTTCAAGCTATTAAGCCAGTTGTACTGTTTAAAAATGTGTATCAATAAAGCTACTATATGAGTTACGGGTCTTCAAAAGGATTTTTACTATTTTCGAAACGATTCGAAAATGTTAAACTGACCGTATCTCGTAAGTGGAATTTTAAATTTTGTGACATTTACCTGCACTTTTCCCGTTCTAATGAATTTAAACAACTGAATCATGTCCCCTCTAACTCTCCTTTGCTCAAGACAATACATTGACAGTACATATTGAGCCTTTTAAGCCTAACCTCATAATCTAAGTCTGAAAGCTTAACGGCAACTGTCTTTATTCACATAGTGCTACATAACATTGATTGTTAGTTACAAGGGAACATAATACGGTTCGTGTAGTTTTGTGTGAGATTTTTACTTATACACTTTTTCCGTTTTGAGAAATGCGTAGTATAGATTGGATTGAAGAGGGCTCCTGCAGCGCCACCTGGCTCCTGCCGACGTGACGCCTTCAATTTGTTTCATTTTGCCTTCTTATGTGCCTTAAGTTTTTCCTCCCTCTCAACAACATTTGATACATAAATCCTTTACTAGTAAATAAGTTATCTTCCAGTAACAAATGTTTTTCAAGAAATTGCAAAGAATGCTATTTCTAGTCATCCCCTATGCTCAACTGATGCCAATTAACCGAGCATAAGAAACACTTCCGCTTACAAAAAAGTTGTTCTGAATGAGCCTTATTCATCCTCTTATGCATATTCAAACTCTCCAATTCCATTTCGAGTTCGACAAGCATTATCCCTGGTATGTGCCCCCGCAAAGATATTCATTCTAAAGACATCGATCATTCTGGACGGCCCCAACCAGGAAAAAAGTTGGGGCTTAACAAGTAGCTCGTTTTCTGTGCACTTCCTTATTTTGTTTCTTCTCTGCGGAGGTTAATTAATTAGAAAATGAAAAGAATGCTAATGGGAAGACAGAGATTTTCTAATCAGCCAACCGGTGATCTTTGGATCTTTTTTTCGAAACTCGCCGAACTAATGGATAAAGAATGTTTCATTCGTGTAATCCGAGCTGTGGATAAGTATAAAGAACAACATATTCATTAAAAGCTGAAGATAATGTCAACTGAGAGACATTTTTTTTTCTGTGATATCAACAGACTAATTTCGATAATGTTAATTTTACAATATTTTTTTGAATGGAAAAAATCGTGTTAAAAAAAGAAATAGTTCTGATAATGAACATTATCTAATCCTCCAAAGGCGCTACTATAATTATGATCTTCGTTCTCAGTGTTTCTCTCGTGAAGAACGAATGCCCGTCGTTTAATTCATAACGGCTGAAAGAAGAAAAATTATGAATGAGTTGTTTATTATCATTATTTCTTTATTGCTGCCCCTTTTTGTTTCCTAAATCAGTTTTTTTATTATTATTGTCACTTGAATAATAATAATAATAGTTATTATTATTATTATTATTATATTATTATCACCATTCAACTATTATATCCCACACAATTCCTTCTTGTGCTTTCCCGATAAATTTCAATCTCTTGGAGGACTTGTCTTTCCGTTATTATAGTTCATTTGTTTTACACCAAATAAATAACTTATGGAGATGCCGTTCTCATTGAAATTAATTACGAAAACTAACTGTTAGTCGAGGAAAAATTTATTGTGCAATCTTATACGGTACTGATATTGACGGACTTTTCTTAAAATGAAAATTATAAATTTAATCAATAAAATAAATTTATTTATTAATAAAAGTGAAAGACATGGAAAGAGAACGACTGGCCTGTAACAAATGATTTACTCCGGTCTCTCTTGCAACCTTCCCATTTTTTGAACAGGTTGTAATATAACTGGCACTTCCTTTCCTCGCAGTTTTTTTACTTTAAAAACTCTATTAAATGCAAGTAAAAAAAAAAAACAAATAAAACAAGTCCTTAAAAATTTGATCAGATTATTGAATTAATAAAATCAGGAACACATAAATCGGTAAAAATATTCCCACTTGACCCGATATCCTTTATAAGATAAAACCTGGTGAGATTGCGCGGTCGGAGAGATGGCACACTTAAATTTTTGGAGGAAGGCAAGGTGCGATTTCAGGTACAGTTCAATAGCAGTACAGTGTCCACTTGAATTCATAAGTATTCAAACGTATGACACAACGTCGTTTTTAGCCTACTTTCCCGTAAAAGTAAAAAAAAAAGTATGAAAGAAAACTTAATGTATCGTGAAAATATCGTTAAAAAGAACGAAAAGTCAAAAATAAATGAAGTAGTTAAATAAAGATTAAAAAATAGAAAGAAATGAAAATAGAGTTTTGAGGTGGGGAAAATATGTGTTTGTCGGTCTGTCGGTCTGCCCCAGTCTGCCTGTCTGTCAGTCTGTTTGTCTCCCCCCCCCCCCCCCCCGCGATAAATTTTGAGGGAATTGTCCGATTCGATTTTTTTTTTTTTGCATTCGAAAGATCTCGGTGAAGACATCTAATTTCCATATTTTGCTTAAGTTGAACATTTTTTCGTTCAATTTTGAACAGATCAAATTATCTTAACATTAGCGCCTATGAAGAAATTTAAAACAAATTATGTAAGCTCTTGAAATAAGATCTAAGTTTCTTTCAACAAGTTTACTGGAAAAAGCTATCGACAGGAAAAATTTAATGATCTGAATAATTTTTGTTCAGATCAGATGAATTTTGTAGAGTTCAAAAAAAATTTCACTTACGGGGAAATTTGAATCCTATATAAATCTTGATCTAACAGACGGATTTTCTTAGAGCAAACGTTATCGGAAGGATCTTATGACATACAATATGTACAGATACGAAGTTAGTCCAGAACTAAACGAGCCTACTTTCCCATGAAATTTTACGATCTGGATTTTTAAGGAAATTTCTGAATGAATGAATGAATGCATGAATGAATGAATGTGTATTAACCGTTGAAAAGGGTATATTTGAAGTAATTACACAAGAAGAGAAAGACAGATAGCTGCATTATAAACTTGATGTTGCTCTATGTAGGGAAGTAGGCTCGTATAGTTCTCGACGGAACTTCTTGTTATTTCTTGTTTTCCAAATGTAAAGCCTTGAATTTTCATTACTGTTCCTCTGATTTTCATTTAATGTGAGTACTTCAAGATACTTTTTAAGCAAACGCTTTTTCAATTATTTTGACAATTTACTTGCAGTTATTATTAATGTAATTTACTTATAATCGAAATGCCACCAATATGCGTAATCTCATCCGCCCTATTAGGAAGGATGCGAAAAATAGGTGTTTTAGTTTTATTCCAGCTGTCGTTTTAATTTGGAAATGCATACAGAAGGAGTATGGTCTGTAATATTCTCCAAAAGTTTGGAAAAAAACCAACGCTTTCATTCTTTTTTATCACGTTTTCTAATTGTACGTCGACTCTACCGGTACGGGCTTTACCGTAAATAAGAAATTACAAACAAAACAAACAAATAACCCTTAAATACACATTAAAACAAATAACCAGACAAGACACTTCTCATGAAAATAATATATATATATATATATATATATTTTTGTGTGTGTGTGTGTGTATCATTTGAATGACTTAAAACTAATTATGCTCTTTACACGCAAAACATTAATGCAAAATATTTGCTTAAGTTCCTTCAAGAGAAAGTTGAGTTTCATTTCAACAAATTTACCTTTTTTTTTTGCAGACGATTAAATTTAATTAACAACTCAAACTAAAAGAAGAAAGTAGCTACGAAAGTCTGCTTAATTAAACTGCTCCAACTAATTTAAAATGTAAAAATATTTAATGACTAATTATAAACAACATTCGGATTAAGTTACATTGGTTTTGACTAACCGTGTAAAAGATCATTAAATAATTTCATATAATAGAAAAACGCCTTCCCTAAATGAACTTAAGCGCCATAAATGATAGTTACGTATAGTTATATTTTAAAGATAAAGCAATAACCGACAAAACGGTCTCTAAAATCTATATTTTGTAATAGAGACGCGAAAGAAAGTTGCTATCGTGAAACAAAAGCATGGTCTCCTGAGCAATAAAAAACAAAATTTCTTCCCTGTTATTGTTTTTTTTTTAATAGTTTTTTTTTTTTTGACGTTTTTATTACCATATTATGAACAGATGTTTGTAATGCGGCGTTACTTTAAGTACTGATGATATTAAGCAAAGATTCGTTGTTTTCCTTAAAATAACTAATAAAATGAATAATTTTGAGATCACGTACTGATATTTTTGATATTAATTTTACAGTGTAACGGAATATGCTACTATATTTTTTTTCGTTATCATTCATTATCCAATTTATTTATCATATAATCTTTTGCATTTCTCATTTTTAAGCAAATCTATGCCTTTTTTTTCACCCTTTTGAACCTCAGTATAATTTTATGATTCAGATTGACGATTGCGTAGCATAAAGGTTGGTAAAAGCATAAGCGAAAGGAACAATAATATATTTTTCATTACTTTCATCTGTAAAAATGTATAAATCAGTGGTTATAGAAAAACATGGGGCATTTTTTTAAGGTCAATATTGAATTTATTTTTTATTTATTTCTGATTTTTTTATTACAGAAAAACTGCGAGAGGAATAAAGTTATACTACTTTGTTGGAGTAAAGTTATACTATTTTAATGTATTTTTGAGGTAGCTGTAAATGGGAAGTAGCTGTCATACTCAGGGCTTAACTTCTAACGATAGAAGTGCAGCACTTTATAAACTGTAGATCTTATTTTCATACGTAAGCAGGGGATCATTCATAAGTGATGTCACGCTTCAAGGGGGGAGGGGTTTCGTGAAATTGTGGCAAACTGTGTCAAGGGGAGGGGGACATCATGCTTATGCAGTATAACGTGGCATGTGAGAAGGGGGGGGGGGCATGTTGAAGTGTGACACTTTGTGACAAGGGGAGAGGGGGTCAAAATTTGGGGGAAAAGCGTGACATCATTTACGGACGGTCCCTAGCCTGAGTTCCATCCAATGTATAAAAATTCACATAAAATATGATAAAAAGGTGAAGGTTGCTGGAACCATCGTGAGCTCTCATGCTAATTAAGCCGGGATTGTAAATAACTATAAAGTACCTTCTAGGTACGTTATTATGCGACTGTTGCAAAGAATAATGCATTTAGACGGTTAAAATGGAAACTATTGCGGTTTTTTAAATCGTGAGCTTATAATATGTAAAGCAGTTGCTTAGTCAACACTTTATTTGTATGAAACAATTTACCAAAAAAAAAAAAAAAATCAGTGTTTGCTGTCACATATAAATTTTACTATTTATTTTATACTAGCTGGCGTGCCCGGCCTTGTACAGGCTACCTTGACCTACTGCTTCATCTCCTGCGGACAGTTTCCAAAAAGGGACAAAAGTCTTTCGAAATCTTTTCTAAAATAAAGACAACAATTCCTAAGTTCAGATAGGGACCTGAATCAGGTCCATCATCTAAAAAATGACATCAACAAACCTCAAGAATAACCAACAGGTTATAAACGACTTTCCTTAAAAACCCTTATTTGCGTAAGAAAAATATTGACTGAAAATCCGCTATATATGAAATGTATAAATCCTTAAAATTCCCTATTAGAATAAGTATATCAGTCACGTAAAATCTCTTTACGAACATAAATCTCGAATACGAACATAAATCTTTAAAAATCTCCATTAGGAAACAGTATTTAAACAGCGTCGAATAATTAGTACAATAATTTCGACAAATCTCATTACAACATGATTAAAATTCCCATTAGCAAAAACATTAACTGTTAAAATGAAGAGCAGATGACCACTACGTCGCGTTGAGTAAGGAATAATATAATGGAAAACACGCCTGCTGAAAGATTTAAAATAGCATTGACGTTTCTTTTGTTAGAGAAATAAATATTATGTCGCGAAGCAAAGGCATAAAATTTTGCTGTTCTTAAGTTTGCCAATAAAAACTAGACGTTTTTCTCAAATACTTTTTAAAAAAACGGCCATAAATGTCGAAATGTCGTTGTTCGAATTTATAGTTGATGTGCCCCTCTGTTTTTGCGCTCTACGACATCGGAGCAAAGGTTTTTGCCGAAACGTTCGTATTATCTGTGTCCTGGTTCTAACGATGTTCGTATAAAGTACGTTTAACAAGAGACCACATTTTTCATTCATAAAACAAATAATTTCAAGGCATTATTTTATATTAAAAATTAAGTAAATTTTAAGTATCTTTCGTCTGAATAGCTTATAACTTCTTGTGTGTATTTCATAATCACTTTATTTTCCAACACTGTCGGAAATGTCACAAAATCTGCTCATGAAATCACTTAATGGTGTGAGCTACAAGTCATTCAAGCGTATGGAAACCGCTTCCCAATGATAACTCTGTCTTTATTATTTTATAATACTTCCCTTAATCACCAACAATAACGTTTCACCTTGTTTCAATCATCCAGGAGAAGATGTAAAGTTGTGCAACTCATGGCACTTAAGCGGGTCTAATGAGAATCAGTATGAAATTAGTCTTCAATAAATGTTTCCGGTAATCTTTAGTTCCATTTCACTTCTCACAGCAATGGGAACAGTGTATCTGGTGGTGACAAGTATTTTTCAAAAGTGATTTGAATTGAACTGATTTAAAGTGCACTTGAACTACAAACGGTTATAATGAATAACACCAAAGAATTACCATTGTGAACAAAGACTTAACACAGGAAGAGCTATCAGGAAACTTAATGGTGTAAAACGCAATATCTATCACAAATACTACAGCAACAGTTTTAAGGCGCGTTTACACCCAAGTCTTCCACTAAGTTTTTCACAATTTCTGTCAATTTTTCTACAAAATACAGCAATTTTTTCAGTCTTCTACTTGTGGAGAGTCAAACTTTCAACTAAATTTTGTCTTCCCGCGGAGTGTCGGTAAAGATCAAAGAAAGTTGGTAAAAGTGGAAGATTTGTTGCTGCGCGCACTGCGCTAGCAACTTGTAGGAAACTAGTGAAGATCCCCCTCCACGCGCCCCAGACGTGACGGAGCGCCAATTCTTTGGCAACTAGTTTTCCACTTGTTGCTCTAAATTTGGAAGAGCCCCTTTTAGTTTTCTACAAAAAATCTTCCACTTGTTGCTCTATAATACATTCGTATATTTGCCCCTACCGAAATGCTTGATTTTGCATTATGTCAGAATGTAAGAGTTTAACTTTAAAAAGCAATGAATACTTGATGATAGAATGAGAATTATGGTAAAATTATATTAAAACTTAGTATAAAATCCACACTCCTACATGCATTTGAAAATTATATACATCAGCCTTTCGAACTTGCAAACATATTGAAGAAGGAATTTATCTGTAAGTGTAAAACGCAATAAGCTACAAACTTTTCACTAAACACATGATTTATTACAAACATTTCCCTAGAAATCTTCAGTTCAAGACACAAAGGTAATTTTTGTCATAATAAATATGACATGAGTCACTCTTGACCGTCATAATATGTGTACGTGTTTGGGTTAAACTGTAACTTTCACGTGCATACAAAACGTACGAAATATAAAAAACAGACACGGATGACCCTGATGGTATAAGTGATAAGAGCAATGATGTTCGATTTTCATAGGGAGAAAGCGGAAAGAGTCTTATTCTTTTCCACTCTGAAGAAACAACGATAAAGCAAGCAGCCAAATCATCTTGGCCTAGTTGGTGCCAACAAAAGAACTCCGATACAAACGGAAATTCGAGCCTTTCAACGACCAAATAAAAGAGGAGATAGATATGAATTGAACGGGCCAATCTCCACGAGCCTCGTTTGAGAGATCATCTCTAATTAAGAGAGTGTTAGCAATAGTGGAAAGGGAGATATGTGACGAAATAAATTTCGTCATTTCGTTTTGAGCCTATTATTGCTCCACTTTAATTGACCATAAAAAATATAGATTCAAGCATTGCTGTGTAGTTATAAAAGGAAGCATAGAAGCTTTTTATGTCCTACCTTTGAAAGCATTTATTTTATTTCGAAACAACACATTGAAGGAAATGGATTTTTTGGTGGGATAAAGAATCGGTCAGGGATAAAGACGGTGGAAAAAAGAGTTTCAACGTCTTTTTTTTATATAAGAAATTATTGGCTTGTAATTTAGTTACTCAATGTTTTCCTTGTTCTTAAAATTTATTATGGATACATATAAGAGAAAGAACTCATTAACATCATTTATAAATCTTTAAAATAAATAAGACTAAACGAATACATGGTTGATAAATTGGCAATAATGACCTTAATTTCCTTTCGCTTATTTTAAGGCTACAATACAGACAACGCATTAGGCATTTTGGATCAGACTTTTCGTTGTTGAAAAGCAGGGGTTACCAGAGCAAAATTTCTGTTATTGTGTCAAATTACCAAACCCCACCAAGTTACGGAAATTTTCAAAAAGAATATCAGAGAAGAAAAAAAAACATTTTTGACATTTTTCTTATAATGCTGCATCAAAATATTATTTTAATTACAATTTAAACATGAAGTTCCGTCTAGAACTATACGAGCCCACTTTCCCGTGTACACCAAATTCAAATTTATAATCTAACTATCTCTTTCTCTATCTTTCTCCTTTAACCACAGTGCTTAATTACTTCAAATATACCTCTTTCAACGGATAATACATATTCATTCACTCGCTCATTCATTCTTTCATTTATTCAGTCATTCGTTTATTAATTCATTCACTCATTTCTTTATTTTACCTTTTATTCATTCATTCATTCTTTTACTCTTTCATGTATTCATTCATTCATTATTTCACTCATTCATTCATTCATTTATTTATTGAGAAACATCCTTAAAAATCCCTATAAAAAATTCATATTAAAATAGGCTCATTCAGTTCTTGTTGAACTTCCTATCTGTACATGTTCTACAGCGTAATATCTTTCCGATAAAGTTTGTTGCAAGAAAATCCGTCGGTTAGATCAGGATTTATATTGGACTAAATGCGTCACCCGGCGTTGCACGGGCTAATCTCGGAGGTTGTATTTAATTATGTATTTTTACAACAATTTTTAATTTTATGTATTTAATTATGTATAAAAAAGCCTCTTTTGAATAAGATCAACACTAAATAGAAATCTTAGCTTGAGTAAGGATAATATTCCCAAAAAATTCGAGTATGCCAATCGATCTTTATGCTAAGCAACTGCTTTCGCGCCCGGCACTGCGCGAGCCTGAATAAGAGCAACAGTCCCTAAAAATCATAGGTTGAGTAATTACAATTCTCCCAGTAACCGGAAATGCACATCAACTCAAAGAGCTATATATTTATCAGGTAGAACAGTAATAAAGTTTAATGAATAAATAATAAACAATTTTTAATTTTTTAAATTTTGGGAAAAAATATTCTTACCAAAAAAGAAAACATCAAAGTTGTTAAGTCTGGTAAAATAATAATATTATTTACTATTTAATCAAATTGTTTGGGAAAAATATGCATTTATCAACGAAAGAACTTTGACAAAATTTTATGCATTTCAAAACAAAAGTTTTAACGAAACTGGAAAAAAAAGCGCGTTGCCACTCTAATGAGAAATACATATATACAAAAAGCGCAGACGACAAATAAATAAATTAAAAAGAAAGGATTAAATGAAATTCCTGTTTAAATTAGTGTTTAACGGAGCGCGCAAATACAGCGAAGCCTCAATCAAAATGCTGGAGAAACGTTTTGATTATCAGTATATTTTACATTTGTTACAACAATTACAACTGCATTGATTTGTTTGCTCATACGGCAACTGAAAAAATTGTTGAAACGATGCAAAAATGCAAAAATAAATTAAAACGGGTCAAAAAATTGCCTTTGTAATAGTAGATTAAAATTTCCTGTAGGTGCTAATGTTAATTTGGTACCTTTCCATTATCACAGCGCAAATCTCGCCAAGCAGTCATTTTGGCGACAGCGCACGAAAAAGATTACCAGCGGCGATATTTCGTTTGGCGTTGGCTGCATCATTATTGGCGAATTTATCGCCTGCGCCAAGATAATGGAAAAATGACGCTATTTTTTTTTTTTTTTTGAACTGTTCAAAAATGAACAAAAATTGTTCAAGTCAATATTTTAAGCCGAAAGCTTCTTCCAGTAAGCTTGCTCATAGGAATTTGGATGTTGTGCCCAGAGTTTACATAATTTGCTTCATTTTTGCCCATAAACGCTAATGTTAAAATTTTTTGAACAGTTCAAAATTGAACAAAACACTGTTCAAATCAAAAAGTAAATATGGAAATGAGATGTCCTCTCCAAGACCTTTCGAATGCAAAAAGAATTTTTCAAATCGGTCAATTCGTTCAAAAGTTATTAGGGGGGACAGACAGACCGACCGACAGACCTACCGACACACTTTTTCCCCCATCTCAAAACCCTGCTTTCAAATTTTTTATTTTTCATTCTTTATTTAATTACTTAACTTATTTTGGAAGTTTCTTGATTTCTAACGATATTTTCACGATAAATTAAGCCTTCTTTCATGCTTTATTATTATTTTTTTTACTTTTACGGGAAAGTAGGCTAAAAAACGGATATGGACATGAAACATAAAAAAGTTAGGTACTTTTTAAATAGAAATGTAAGGACTTTAAAGAATTGGATATTCTTTTGCTGATTGTTTAAGATGTTGAGACAGAAATATGCCCTGCATCTTTCAGAATTGGGTAGAAAAAAAAAATTCCTACAATTTTTACTCTGGTAACTTAAAAGTAGGTACACATGGGAAGAGCGTTCCCCTATTTAAATGAGTAGCATAACATTTTAGAACGGCGAAGTGTTCATTTGCGTTTTGGCGAATCAGTTGCTTGTTACATTAATCCTCAGCGGGCTTCAAACTTCGTGAGACTTGAGTTGGGAGAAATCATTCTGATATCTTAAAGGGAGACATTCAAAATTTGGCATTAAGAACAGAGGACTCTAGCAGATTCACTTTTTTATTAGTTGCCTCCGCTCCGGGGAGGAGGGTGGGGGTTTTAAGTATTCGCTCAGGCTCTCCTTCAGCTCCACTCCGGGTTTTGAATCTTTTCAATAGGAATTATATTATTTATCGCTTTTATTTAGCTAACATATTAACAAGCGTGCATCTATGTGATAAATAGTGAGAAGTTTCTTTATCGACTATTTATTTATTAATAAATATATAATGTTTGAAACACCCTAAGTTGCCAAAAAAAAGGAGAAGAAGAAGGAGAAAAAATTTTATTTACTTTTAAGTTTTTGAAAGTGATTAAAAAAAAAAAAAAAACTCGAACCGCAGGTTTGGAGCACATTATTATTATTTTTTTTATACTCTGGCTTCGTTCCAGCTTCGATTAAAATCTCCTTGTTCCACGCTGTGATTCAAATCCCCGAATAAAAACCGATGCCAAGCGGAATCACGTCCGGAAAAATTTCCGGATACGCTACTGATTCTGAAAGTGAAAATAAAAATTTAAAATATGAAACAGGAAAGAAAAGAAAGAAAGAAACCCCAAAGCATTTACTATAATTGACTTATTACTTAGAAAATATAATGCACATCTGAAATGATGTTACAGATAACGGCAATATGACTAATCCTCGACAGTGTGTGCGAAAAAAAAGCACACTCCAGCAAAAATATGTGATACCTGGAGCACCTGTATTGCTATTCTACGTTAATTTTGTGTGTTTGTGTGTTTTATGATAAAATTTTCAATAAAAAATAAGAAACTTTTTTATTGAGTTGCCTTTACATACAAAAAAAGAACACCTCTAAAATACAAATCTATTTTACAATAGTTCTAAGGGTTTCACTTGGATTAAAAGACAGTTCGTGAAAGAGAGTTTCGTCAGTCTACGAAATTTAAAGAGGTTCTTTTAGTTTTAAAAGAACTTAACTGTTATCTGTTCATTAGAAACTTATTTAATTTAAATAATCATTCATTCCAACTTTTGTTCATTTACACTTTCCTTCTTTACGCACATACATTTTCCCTTTTAGATCGGGGAAACATGTTAAATAGAGTCTACGGTCTCCCTGCACATCCCACTTTACGGACACCTATGAAAAAATATATATATATAAACAAAGCTTTTCCTATTCTGCGTATTTCTAGTTATCAAATGCAGACTTTAGTTCAATTCAAAACCTACTATACCTATATGATCCTAAAAAGACGACGATTACAGCACTTCAATACAAATACTTTTGTATAAAAGTACGTACAACCACCAATGATTTTTAATCTAATTTCATGACGCTGTGATTTTCAAAAAAAAAAAAAAAAAAGGAAAGAAAGAAAAAAAAGTGTATTCCATGGAACTCGAACGTGTCCAGCTTATCAAGAGGCGCCGTTTGTTGCCTTAGCAACAGTGCAGTCTCTAATCACGGCAGCAGATAAATAGTTTCGAAATGGCCTCCCGAATAGCCCAAAAACATCCCACATGAGTTACGAAACATCGTTTTACATCTAATATTTGATTAAGTATTTTCCAGCCAAAGGGGGAACGCATATGTATACATAGAAGTAGAAAGAAAAAAAAAGATCATTTACGCCATTTGGGATTCGTGACTGATTTCTAAACTTGTCACGTGACGTAATAGAGCCAATCAGATGGCAGCCATAAAAATGCTGAGGAATCGTAGGAAAATTACTTCAGAATTAAAAGAAAATAATTAAGAATGAATCATGCTTTCAGCCATTTATTACTGCTAAATTTATTCCTAGAGTATGTAAATTATTTTTTTTCTTCATTTCACGTTTTAAACAAGAAGTTTCTTCTAAAACTATACGAGCCTACTTTTCGTAAACAACAATATCAAATTGATAATCTAGCTATCTCTCTCTGTTCTTAATTACTTCAAATTTTTTCTTTTTCAACGGTTTGTTCACATTTATTCACCTATTTATTTATTCATTCACTCACTGATTTATTCATTCATTCATTCGGAAGATACATTCATTCGAAAATGCAGATCATTAAGTTTCGTGGGGGAATAGGCTCGTTTAGTTCTGGATGAACTTCGTATCTGTATATATGTTTTACGGCATCAGGGGTCGCGCCAGAGGGAATTCGGGTCCGTTTTCGGAACCCTTCACAAAATTCAAATCAATCAAAACGGACCCTTCACAAAATTCCAAGCTTCAAATCGTGTTTATTACACCATTATTAATTATAAAAGCGGCAAATAATAATAAAATTTTTCACTAATATATATTTAAATTTTCAATTTTCACAAAATCTCTCTAAACTTCACAAAAAAGGACCCAGTTAAATAATGCTGGATCGATCCCTGGTTCATTACATCTTTTCGATTAAGTTTGTTCCAAGAAAATCCGTTTGTTAGAACAGGATTTCTGTAGGATTGAAAGGTTACCCGTAGAGGCTAATGTTAAATTTCTTTGAAGAGTTCAAAATTGAGCAAAAATTGTTCAAATCAAAAAATATTTCGCCTCGAGAACTCCGTCGAATAAGCTTGTTCAAAGGAAGGATTTTATATCCAGGGCTCATAAAATGTGCTGAAGTTTCCTGGTCCTGAAAAAACGTTTAATTGCAACTCTAAAACACGAATCAAATTTCTGAGGAATAAGTAGTTTTTTCCTACAATCTATAGCAGTCATAAAAGTCATAAGGTAAGTAGTTCATAATAAAATAATTCATAAAGTAAATAAGTTAAAAAAGGATTGTGAGGTTCAGAGAAGAAGACCAATTTACATTTCTTTAAAAATTATATCAAACGATTGTCAGAAATTATATATTTCAGTTTAGCAAATTGACAAAAATGTATTCCTTTGATAAAATAGTATCATTAATCCTCTTTCCTGGAAAACAATATTTGCGGATTTTTTTCTATTGATCTTGTCAAGTGACAGCTTGTTTTCTCCACTAATTCTCCGTTTTGAATACGTTTGACAGATCCTCTTGAGGAGCGTTGCCAGTCTGAGCTGTGACAAAACATTGCGCAACTGAAGTCTTTGACGTCAGCTAGCGGTCGCTGACTGAGTGCGAAGGAGTTAGAATGCAATGACATTTCTCTTCATTGCCTCGTTATGCACAGAAAACATTTCGCATAAAAAGATCTTCGCAGACGGTTTCACAACTGGAATTGAAGATTGAACTTCGGTAACCCCGCGGCATAAAACTTATGCCTAAGTATCTGAAAGACAGATCATCTATATACAAAAACGCAGCAAATGCAATGAATTGTTTTATGTTTTACTCGTCATTCTCATTGACTTAGTTTAAGATTGAAATTATATGCAACTGAATGAATAACGAATATCACGCTTCAATAATTTTTATTTTAAAATTTTATAAGGGCAACAGTAATGAGGCAAAATTTTTCGCACCTTTTACTTCGTTAAAGTTATTATTTTTAAAATTTTTTTCACTTATATTTATTATTATTATCATTATTTTGTTATTTATTTCCATAAACATATCATGGAAAACCAGAATAATTAAATGAATAAAATTTAACTAAAACTAAAATTAACTACCAGGATGCTGATAGTAAGTACTCAATTTTCTTACTCTTCCAATATCCGCTCGATAACAAAAAAAAAAAAACTACACAGGAAATAGCATGTCTACTATTTGTTCTCTAAAACCGCGACTACCAGTCGGGGACGATTCCATTTGTCGAAGGGGGTGATACGCTGAGACCAGTTTTGGAAGTTTTATTCTAGCCAAGTGTTTTATCATTTGTCTCGATGTTGAGTTATTCCGTTTCTCATTTGAATATTTAGCACAAAAAGAAAAGAAAAAGAACGCAGCTATTTTGTTATTCTTCGCCAAAAGTAAACACCTCCTCATCTTCATTTCTTCTGATACTCCTGTTTCGATAAAATTGAAGCAGTCCTGACGCATGCGTAAAACGAAGGAAGGTTTCGGTTTGGAAAAGCAGACAGTACTTGTTACGTACATAGCTTATTCCTGCAATTTTGCCATATGGAAAGCAGTTAAATAATAATAAATTCTGCTTTGTCATTCAAATTTTCTTGCAATATAAATCGAGCATAATAATTCTTAACGATGTCCACTGAATTGATATCCTTTCTTAAAGTTATTACAGATGATATTCTCTCCTAAATGATATTCTTTCTTAAGATATTATTTCTTAAAGATATTATTTATCATACATCTATGTAATTATTCTGCTTACAATAAAGAGCACCGAAAAAAATGATCGTTTTGAAAATGCAACAAAACTCCCTAATAAAAGTAATGGATTAAGAGCTAGAAAACAAAGCCCACATGCTCCGTTAAAGCAGCAAATGGATATCCCAGAGTGAAAACAAGCTCCTAAACTTAAGAAGCAGTTGATTAATAAAAAAAAGTACTGAAATAAGTGCATATGATTTCATTCTTAATGCATCTAAACACATTAGTAAAAATTTCTGCCAGATATCAAGCGAAAATTACCAGACCCCCATTCTACAATGTCAAAACAAAATACAGAGAAACAGAGATTTCTCCGTATTACTTTATCACTAATATTATAATTATCTCAGAAATACATTCAATAAAGAAGGAAATAACTCAACTTATTAAAATTTTAGTTCATCTTTAATATATACAGGAATTAGAATTTCTCTTCCAAAGCGATCCACAACTCACTCTAGCTGTTCCATCTGAAGTAATTAAGGCACAAAAGCTGCCATCTACCCGCATTAATCGGCACGTAATTCCTATTCATTCGAAAACCGCGGACATTAGCGTCGTTCGTAACCAAGAGCCATGGTAAACAAAGATGGCGATCGATATCTCACTCTGGGCGGGAAATTAAGACCAACTATAAGAAAGCTTTCGTCAAAGAAGGGGGTGGGAGGTCTCCCGAGATGGAATAATCGAATATAGTTTGAGAATTCGTTACTCTGCGAGGGAAGCTACAGGTTGTTGATTCAATTCTGCCTTAGAGGGTGACGGTTTTAAGTTTTTCCGTCATTAAAATTTTTCCAGGGGGTGGGTGCAAAGGGTATGTTTTTATATATTACGTTAAAAAAACAATAATTTAAATGCAAATTCTTTGAAAAAATATATTTTCAAAGCCAGGAGGAAAGACGATTGTCACCCTGCAGACCTCCCTCCCTCTGCCCCCAAATGACGTGCCTGGTAGAAGTATTATTTCTTAACAGTTGGAATTTTTAAATTTAGTTGGAACAAACTTTATCGGAAGGATCTTGGTGACGTAGAACATGTGCAGTTATGAAGTTCATCCAGAACTAAACGAGCCTATTTTCCCATGAAATTTTATGATCTGGATCTTTTAAGATATTTCTGAATGAATGAGTGAATAAATGAATAAATGAATGAATGAATGATTGCATGAATGAGAGCGTAAGTAAATAAGAACTCAAGCTAAATGAGAAAGAAAGATAGCTAGATTATAAATTAGAACTTGGGTGTATACGGGGAAGTAAGCTTATATAAGCTCTAAACCAGTGGTTTCCAACCTTTTTTGTTCCATGCCCCACCTTAGTCTGAATAAAATTCTTATGCCCCCTATGTAGCATGCATAATTTTTAATATATTAAAAAATTGAATTGTGTACTTAAGAAATCTTAATGATAGGTTTTAGGAAGAAATCACTTGGAAATTGCTAACAAAACGCAGTAAGTAAATTTTCAAAACATATAATGAAAAACTGAAATTCAAATTTCAAATAATTTTTTAAATGATTTTTTTATATTAATTTATTATTTTAATTTAATGCCGTCTGCCGCAGTGAAGTTTACTTGATGACGCCAAGCACCCAGTTGATATTTTGGTTTCGTTTAGCGAAATTATACCTAATAATTATTTAACGCAATTACTTAAGATCATTGAATTTGCCATCAAAATCTAGCATTTAAATGGCTCGGAGCGAAATTGTTAAACTCGTGTCGATTCCATTTTCGAATTGCCCCCTTAACAATCAAACTGCCCCCCTGTGGGGCGTTGGTCCCACGTTGGGAAACACTGCTCTACGGAACTTCTTATCAATGAACATTTTCTGACAAACTTAAATCAGAAAAACTTCTATAGAAAGAAAAAATTCCATTTTGTATTTGTTACGTTTTATAGGTTCTGTGTGTAACATGTCTAGAAGGTTTTTTTTTTCATGTAATCTACGCTTTTAAAATAAAAGCAAAGAACTATTTTTCACATGATTATTCTGCCACTCGACCGCATTTCGGAATAAAGATAACATCTGAAACTCCGATCGTATTTTGAAATCCGAAAAACAATGTTTTCAAGGATCTCGATAACTCGGACCTTATCCAAATAATGTCTGTTTATTTCTCAGCTCCAATCTTTAGAATCATTTCGTATCATTAGGATATTTAAAAAATCAGACAATTATTCTTTATTTCATTGTGGCACTGGCTTGTATCATGATAAGGAATTAGAAGATTTATTTCAAGAATCAGAGAAATTACAACTAACTAGGAGTTTATGTACCAGCAGATAAAACAAAACAAGTACAGTATATAGGGGCCGTTCATAAATGAACGGCCCCTATATACTGTACACGCTTTTTTCCCATATATTTGACCCCTCCCCCCTTTGTCACAATATGTCACACTTCAGTGGACCCCCTCCCCCCTTTGTCACATGTCACGCTATGTTGCAAAATGCATGATGTCACACTTCTGGTTACCCCTCCCCTCCCTTTGTCACACTTTGTCACAATTTCACGAACCTCCCTCGAAGCGTGACATCATTTATGAATGATCCCATAGCGTCGGTGCAGCGGTGCCTACCCCCAAGTCTCAAGGGTGCAAATCCCCCCCCCCCCCCAAACTCAATGACTTTTCTGGATACCGGATATAAGGCATCCTTTTCCTTAGGAATATGTACCGGATATCCGGCTCTGATGTTTGTATCGTGTAATTTCTATATAGGCATTCAAACACACGACAGGCTAAGCTTGCAAATACGTAGTAAAGTTTGTAATTTATATATTTTCTCAAAACATGCTAGTTAGTTAAACTTTAATAATTTTGACATGCCGGATAACCGGATCGTTCTTGCAATGAAGCTACTATGGAATTAGCTCACAATTTACTTCTAGTTATTCCTAGAATTAGAATGAATAACTTTAAAAAATAATGCAAATATAGAAAAATGTACCGTTAGTGCGATATAAAAGAACTCAGCGAAACACCCTCGATTCAAAATTTACTGACACTTTTACATGTTTTTTTTTTTTTTGAGTTTTGACCCTTTAGTGTTACGTACGATAAGCGGTGATTGTTGATGTTAGTGAAATATGGACAGGCAATTGGCAAAATGTTGTAGTTACAATTAATTGGCTATCTTCTAAATTCGGCAACTATTTTGACAGACGACTTGACCGTTTCAAAGTGAGGAACGCATATTGAAAAATCCTTCAGAGGAAAAGACAAGGAAATTCCCTTGAATCCATAAAATCGGCGTGCTTCAAAAGATATCCTTTCCATTCTAATAAAGTTGTCAAAGTAATTTTTATGACACCATCTGCTCAGATTTCAGCCCAACGAGTTAATTAAAGCGGTTTGAGCATAAATAAGCCACAAGGTATTGAAATAACAAGCAATTCATTGCAGACGTTCAATGGCGGACACAGGTGATACAGCGATTCATTAAAATATAGATCGATAGCGATCAGCAAAGATTCATTGGACATTAAGTTTTGCGATAGATCGTCCGAGACGAAGAAGTTGGAATTAGCGCAATCAAGCTTGGCTGCGAATAGTAATGGGCCGTTTATCAATGGCTGCGAGTTATTGATGTGGCCTTTTACAGACATTGAGTTCAAAGGATTCCGCGTGAGTTATTTGTAAATTGTATTATTATGTTAGTACATTTGGAAATGTTTCAATTACTTGCGTTTCTATTAACCGGGTAATTAAATACGGTGAATAACAACACATTTAGTACACAAAAATTACGAAATAATTACATGCAGCTCCCTTTCTACGGTGCAGTAAGTAGTGCATTCTCCTTCTATTACGAATCTGTATGAGCAATGTGAGAATAATTTTTAAAATTTATTCCTCAGTGTATGCGTTTATTTACGAACCTTTTATCAACCATTCGTAAGGTTTTGTTCGAATACGGTGATGTCAAAGACATTTGCTACCTTTAATGAGGTTTAAATATTATAAGTGGAGATTTTGCTTGTGGGTTTGATTAATCACTCAAACAGTAGTGACATGTCAAGAAAACAATTTAATATATAAAGGCTCTTATAATTACACATCATCGGCGTTCTGATAATAGTTCTCCAAAATAAGGAGTACTGTAATGAATTACAATTTACAATTAGTTACTTCAAGATATAAAGTAATTAGGCAACCTAAAAGTTTTCTCCGTAAACCTGCTGTGGAAATTAGTGGGTCTTTAAAATGATTTTACTATTTTTTGTAACAATACCAAAGTTTAAATTGGCCATATCTCATAACTGGAATTTTGGCTTTCACCTGAACGCAGACGACATAGCTGTTATCCTTAGTTGGAAGTTCCTGGTCTGAGAGGTTTAAAAGATTTATCAGCAGGAGTGGAAAGACGGAGCTATTAACAAAATCACAATTGAATTCAAACACTAATAAATAGGAGGAATATCGTATCGCATAAGCACATATAAACACTTTGATATGAATCAATTATCAACTGTTAGACATTTTCTTTATAATTGCACAAACCCACACACACACATATATGAAATATATATGTATAATTTCTTCAATACCATATTCTTATTCAAAAAATCACTCTCAAATTCAACAGAATTAACTAAATAGTGTTCCATAACTTTTAGAATTCAATGGAGCTCTTATAATAATATTTTTTCTTATAATGTATTTTATTTTAAATGCCTTGGGAACTTATAAGCCCGGTAGGAAATTTTAAATATTTAAATAACATTAAAAGTATTTCATAAATTCTCGTTTCATTGCACTTGGCAACGGCAAAAGCTTCCAATTTTCACCGCTTTTTGAGAGCGTAAATTTTTTTTTAAATATTAAAAAGCTTATAACAACTATAGTTTCATACGATTTTATATTTTTTAAGGATACTATGTAATCGAGCTCTAAATTTCGCATCCCGCATCAAGAGACCAACGCCAATTGATCAATCCATTATCGACAGTTATAACCGTATTCTTTTATACACCCTTTTAAGGCTCCTGAGGATTTCTTAAAATATTTCTCAGCCAATCGGAAACTGGTTGTCGGAGATAATTTAGAAGTGTCTTGCGGGTCCTATAGATAACCGCTGGCACTTCCGACAACAGGATGAGTTACTGATACTTCCGACAGCATAAGTTCTCCGGGCGTTCATTCAAACGATAGTAATTCGTGCCTCGTGTATTAATAATAATAATAATAATAATAATAATAAACCCTGGGGAGTGGTTTGGAAAAGGCAATTGCTAATTTATGTATCTAACTTTTTCTGAACATATAAGGTAAAGTGAACTAAAACTGACACCCAATAAACGGCTCCTAAAGCTGACACACTCAAATAAAAAAAAGCATTTAAAGTACTATTACCAATTTAAAGAGATTTAAGAAGTAATACCATTCAAAAAGAAAGAAAATCTCATTTTAAATTATTTTAGGGAATTGGTAATACTTTAAAACGTATTTATTATTTGAGGGTGTCAGCTTTAGGGCACTGTACCTTAATTGGCATAAAAAGAAAAATTCAAAACTGATATGAACTAATGTGACCATTTACGTTTGGTCAAAAGTAAAGCTTTGAGGGGGTTTTTCTACTCAAAGAAGCTGAACCAAAAAAAAAGAAAGAAAAAGACACAGGAAGTCAATAGGAGGATAATATGAAATAATCGGGTAAAACAGAATAAGGGAATTAAAATAAAGTAAACGAACTACATTCGGTAGCGAATTTTAATGAGCTATATAAAAAAAACATTCAAATTTATGTTTCTATTGGGATGTCTTAGGTATTTTGTGTTTTATTTTTGATCTTGGTCTTCCTGGTGCCTTTTGCTTAGTACTAAGCTCAGTTTTTCTCTCTTTTGTGTGGAGGCCAGGTTACTATACAACATATACGAGGTTTTCTCCCTCCGCTTTCGCCCCCCCCCCCCTTTTTTTTTGAAGTTTAGTTGACATGGCGACTATTCCGTATAAACGAGTACGGCAAGGAATAATAGCCGGTTTTTGAAAATTTATCTGTTTAAATTTCTTAAATATCAATAACAAAGAATTTTTTCGCAGAAAACCTATTGAAGCTGGAAAATAAACGAAAATAGCTGCAGATCATCACTGGTAAATTTATAAGTAGTTTCTTAAACATTGCTGCATTTAACGGAATGAGATAATGACTATTCCATATTTATCATTTTTAAAACGAGATATAAAAACATTATACAGCACAATTGGCGTTTCAACCGGCATGTTTTATTCAAGCTTAGATAAATGTCATTTACATCTGTCCCTTCAAAACATCCTTGGAGTTTTTCGGTGTAGGCGGCGGATTTGCTTCAAAGCTGTTATTGTTATCGTTTGCAACACAATTTCTTCCAAACACAATTTTTTAGCTGTATGCAGAAGAGTTGGAAGTATAAATAAAATATCTGAATAACCCTTATTGTGATTAATGAAGAATAGGTGATTTAAAAACATAATGGAAGAATAAATAAAATGGCTGTCGGTTAATAAACTCTCATAAGTAGAAGAATACATCAGCTTACTCCAAAATTAAGTTATTAAAAAGCTTCGAATTTACAATGTGAATCCTGTAGATTTCAAAGATGTTCATTCTTTTCACTTTCAGTGTTTTGTAAATTAATTTTATCTACTTATTGTTTATTTCGACACTAACATTCGAAATTCTCCAGAATTTAGAAATAATATATATATATATATATATATATATATATATATATAACATCGAATAAATTGATATAGCAAAATTTTAGTACATAAATAAACAAAGCAAATATCATAACATAATTTCAGAAAAAATCAAAATCAATACCCTAGTTCCCACAGATATAATTACGTAATTTAGCATCATTTTATCTTCAACCAGGGTTTTTTTTTTCTTTTTTCTTTTTTGAGTCTACTACAAGGTTTTCCAAACAATTTTATGAAGAGAAATAATGGATCTAAAACAATACTTTGTTGGTTGAGGTTACAATACAGCTATAAATGTGTCAAAAAACGTCAGATAAGGGAAGTTAACTTTATTTGTTGCCAGTAAAATCAGGCACAGTAGCCAAAGTGAAAGAGGAAAAATCGTGATTTCACCCCCGACAAAGTTTTCCTATCATTTCCGTAAACTGGCACACCTTTTAACAAGGGGTGCGCCCGCGGTCTGGGCAAAATCGGGTTCGACTCGTACCTGCCTGCACGGCTTGGGATAGGAAGCAATCCCGCATGAACTCGTCTACCATTCATCAACGAATGGGTGTGATGGATCGCTTGGGAAGTTTATTCCGTGCTGGGTGTTCGAGTGAGGGGTTGTCAGCCAATTAAAACGGAAAAAAGTTACAAATAAAATAATTTTCTTTAAGCAACAGGATGAACCTTTCAAGGAAGAACATAAGCTTGTATTTCAGTTTCTTGAGTTTTTCAATACTCAAATTCTGTTCCTTATGATGTTATGAGTAAGGAATTCTTTCAATTTATTGAACGTGTGATCGTATAGTGTTAGAAATCAGCACTCAATGAGTATGTTATATATCTCACGAGGTCATTCTTCGTTTCCACGTACAAGAATTCAAATTCGATTTGCAAGCTTAAAAGTTAACATGACTTACAATATAAAACTGATGTATTATAAAAATGCACTGGAAAAGGGATAAAAGTCTAGAAAATACAACTGTCTCATGATGTCATTCTTCCTTTCCACGTACAGGAATTCGAATTCGATCCGCATGGAGAAAGCACATATGATGCACTATAACAAACTAACCACTTCTAAAAAGATAAGTACAACATTACAACTCTATCAGGATGCTATCCTTCGTTTCCATAAACATAAGATTTTAAACTTACAAAAACTCCTCCGAAGCATGGATATGTAATTGTTATTGCAAATACGACACATTATTTTGCTTTACTTATGCTGACAGTCCCTCATTCTTTACAGTTAAATAGTTTAAAGATATGGAAACTCAAACATCGTAAAAAATTTTGAATTAAATTTCTTTTAATAAATAAATTACATGTAAGTAAAGTATGATTTCCAAGGTTTCGTTTAATATGACGAGTCCTTCACCTTTACGTCTATGGTAATGGAGTAATTCTGCAGTTTTTTATTTTTGATAAATTTTCATTATTTTTTCTATTTTCGGGTATATATATTACCTTTAACCCTCTCCACTTTCAGATATCGCTGCTTGTTGCCATCGAAATATCAAGAGGGCCCCAAAAGCGAATGGGAGTTTTTTCCCTTTTTCTTTCAACAGAACGTCAAGAAGAGAAGGAAAAAAAATTCTCTAATAAACGCACCGAACCCAGAGCATGAATAATGGTGCAATGTATTGTAAAAAGTTGCCGGTATTAAAGCACGAATTAACCCATAGTCGGCCTTTCACTACTGATACGCGAAGCTATTACTTCCGCCGGGAAACTTCCTATAAGTTTCGTTAACGCAGTTTTTCGGGCTTGGCAGTGAGCATTACGGGAGAGAAAAAAATCTTGCTCGTTGCTTTTCCTTCTCTTTTTTCTTTTTTCAAACTTCCTTCGAATATGATAGGATATGCGGAAGTGTGTATGAAGAAGATAGTAAGATTTATGAATATTTATTGTTCGTTAAAAAAAAAAAAACGCCAAAAATAACGCACACATTTTCATGTTGAATGGTTTAGGTGAGCAGGGAATTAATGAGGTAATTTGTTTTAAAATCACATGCATAAAAGCTGATGATAAATTAAATTTACTGAATATCTTTTAGTAGGTGTAGCACTAAGTTTATGAAATAATCGAGATGAAAAATAAATACTGGAGCTCATTATACATTATTGCAAGTTTAGGCTGCAAATGTGAATATTAAAAAAAATAGCGAAATTTAACGCATTAAAACTAATTTTTAGTGAGAAAAGTTTTGTGTTTACATTTTTTTCTTTACATTCGTAATTACCACATAAATTTGGAATTATGCATAGTGAGCTTAATTTTTAATTTCAGTTTGCTAGTACTTGTCCATTATCCGCTATTATTGCATGAAATTACCGTGCTACAGAAAATAAATGAATTTTAGTTAACTTTAATATTTTAGTGTGCCATTATAAGCAATACATTGGTTCGCATAAGTATACGTATCAAAATTTTTATTAAAAAAAATATGTAAAATATTTACATCTCTTAGCAAATGCTTTTGAGATATGGGTTGTTGAAATCGTATCATAAAGCTGAAACTGTTGACACATATTTTCAATAGAAGAAAAATGGTACGCATATGGATGCTTGCTTTTATATTTCCTTTATTTATTTATTTATTTATTAAGTTATAAAACGTTATAGTTCGAATTAATTTCCAATGTTACTACAACTTGTTGTAATCAATTCTTTCCATCTACTTTCGTGATACTGTATAGTAGTGTTAAAAATTAGTACTCAACGAGTATGTCATGTTCGCCGCCTTCGACGACTTAACATTGCGTAAAAACGCGAAAACTCAGTGTGATGAGAAATTCCCACTGGTAACTTTTATCATGACTGAGCTCTAAAATATGAGTTTTACAGAGGGTAGAGAGGAAGGGGGGAATTGAAACTTTTCGAATTGTTGGGAATAGTTATTACAGCATTCTAAAGAAGCCTTGCCAATCTGAGAGGGACATTCAAGGTGACACTCAAGATTATTTATTTAAATTAAAAAGATACAGGTCAAAAAGAGGCGAATTGTACATTCTGAAATACGCAGCAAACGAGTTGAAAGGTTATTAATCAAAATTGCTCCTAATTCAAGAAAATATGTCAATCAAATAAGCAAAAATGCTCAGTGTATGACAGCAAAGATGCAATTCTTCGTATATTGGGGAGAAATAATAACACGTAAAGAATTGATCCAAAGCTGACAACTGGCTAGCCGCAAGCATAAAAAATAGAATTTGCAAAGAAAAATGTGAACACAACGTGGAATTTGGAGAGACTGGCAATCTCGTTTTGCAAATATTTTCTTCTTACAGGTGATAATTATTTATTGATTTTTTTTTTCTATTTTTTAAACCTTGGATCATATTTCGAGGTGAACAGAAGTAGCACAGAAGGGCATAATTATTACTGGAGGGAAAAAAAAAGATTTAAAAAAAATCCGGAACTAGTTTTGTGATGGCATGAACCGCATGGTTTTTATAAAAAAGTAAACATTGAGTTTAAAACTTCCGAAATAAGCAATAATAATTTAATAAAGTATTAAAGTATTAATAAGAGAGTGCTGGTTGTACTCAAATTTGGAAGAGAAATGTTTTTTTCCCCATCTGGATTATGCTTCAATAAATTCTAGGGTATGTCCGCTAAATTTGACAAAAGCGAAAATAAAAACGAGCAGCTTGGTCATCAATCAATCCTCTGGAAAACTTCTGGAGGATAATTGCGCAAAAAATCTTTGCTAATAATGAACTTCTATGGCAGGATGAGGTATAACAGCAAATATAGATTTATGCCAATGTGAATATCGTCGCTTGAAAAGAATAGTGACACAACTCAAAAAATACCGAAAACGAGATTTTTAATTAATAATACTTTTAAAAAATTGATCTTTTATATGGAATAAAGAACCAAGTCGTAGATAGCAAAGTTGGCGGAGACAGCATAAGTGCCTTTTCAGAATGAAAATAAAACGCCCTTTTTTTGTTGTTGTTGTTGAACGGAGGCATAACTCGTGTTGTGTTTCGACTGCTGCGTGGGTAAGTACTGCCAATTTTATTGAAAAAAGGCACAAGTCCGGTCCTAAGTGATATAGTCCCTTATAAAGCAATAGAGACCCATTTTGTGTTGTGTCTGTATTGTTGTTAATGTAGGATTTTTTCATAAAATTTTATTATGGACCATAGAGACATATTTGGAGTTGTGTCTGTATTGATTTTAATGTTACAATTTTTTAAAGACCTTTTCAGGGTCATTACACTATTCTTCAAATTGTTGTTTCAGAAAAACTTGTTTTTATTCGAAAGAGACATATCTCAAAGTCTCCTAAATTTGATTAAAATGTCTAGGAACACTAAAAGGCAAGCACAAAAACTGCCTGAAGTAAACAAAAAGAATAGTATTACCCATTTTTAAGGGGGCATTACAATAATTAGGAATTGTTATGAATGAAACAACAATAAATCACATATCGCAACAATTTAAAAACTGGTCAAATGAAAAAGTTGCTTTTCTGAGTTGTGTCACTATTCTTTTCAGGCAACGATATTATGCATGAAAAAACGTAGTTTACACGTAATTAATTGTGATAGAAGAGTTATGAATTATAAACCTTGAAAATTCTTAGGCGTACGTAATTCCCATGAGTAAGTATACTAATACAAAGATTCAGTCATACATTCTCTTAACAAAAACGTACAAACATCCCCTACTCTCTCACTAAACTCAGCTTCTTCCACAGGGGAAGGAACGTGGGGATTTTCTAATCGTTCAAATAATTTTTGATTCATTGTATCGCTCTATTCAGTTTAAAAAAATACAATACGGTTAAAAGGATTTTACTATTCTAAACTAAGGAAAATAAATTTGTTCAGTGTTCCAAAAAGTATAGTAAACAAAATTAACGAAACTATAAAATGAGGACCAAAACGATATGTGTGAAACACACTTAGCCACACAACGTATACGCAATCATGATGGTAAAAAAAGTCAAAGTATTCCGTATTGTACAAAAAATAAATAAATAAATAAAAAATAACTTCAAGACTTGTTACGCTGGGGAACTTTCAATATATCAGCTAGCGAAAAATAAAGCCAAATACAGATTATTATGATTTCATAATCACAGCTGTCTGCATCTGACATCCTAGCTCAATTCGTATTGTTATTCTTTCGTCACTGCTTATAATTTCTATGCTTTTTCTGCGTTACTACTAAGAAAATATTTCTCTATTCTTCGACCTTTTCCACTCCAACCACGTTCATGAAATACATTAATCTAAAAACAAGGAAATACAGCAACAGAACTTTTTTGAAAAAAAAAAGATACAAAATTCAAAATAAGAATATTCTTTCACATTCATTTTTCAGCACTGTTAGATGCATTGTTGGTGTAAGCTGAAAATTTCATCATCTGTGTTGTTTTGAAGCCCCAAGAGCAAGGTAGGGCAGAAACATGTCAAAACATCACATTTTAGGTGTTTCTTAAGCGAAAATTAGCGTTGTTGCGTTTGATATAAACTAGTTTCTTTTTAACTTCTTAATGCGTTCATCAGCAGTTTAGAAACGTTTCTTTGTTGCCAAGTCCACATAATCTCAGATTAATCTCGCAATTTATATTTTAGCCGTTTTTCTAAAGAACGTGTTTAAACTCCATTATTTATGAACAGAATGCGGAAGCACATTTTCAACGATAAAAAATATTTATAGTGCAAGTTATAAAAATGTCAAGTTGGCTACTGGCTAGTGTGGTGAGTTTCATATTTTTATACTTTTAATTCTCAAAAAATACATCATCTCTCAAAATTACATAACTTAGTATTCGTCCTTCTTATTTGAAATGGCTGTCAAGGCTCGCTATAAGGGTGTTCCGAAAAAAATTTTTTTTTTTTTTCGAAATTAATTTCGCGGTATAATATTTTTTTATATTTCACGCATATTTTAATATTTTTAAGTTTTATTTTTTTTCCCCTACTGGGACCCTAAGTTCAGGCAAATGCAGTTTTGTTTGATTGAACAAAAAGTTTTTTTCCTCCAAATTTTGAAACTCAATTCGAAACTAATTTAGTAATAGGGCAGAAGTTTACTTTAATGTATGTGAATTTTGATCTGGTTTTCATTTTTCATTACATTATTTTTTAGAACTCAATGCCTACAACAGTTCCAGATATTCGGTACAGATCCGTCACACAACGGCCACCGGATATCCGATATACGGCAATGTCAATATCTTAGGAAGAATTTTAATATTTTCTTGAGTATAACTGTGCCCCACCTGCAGAATAAGGCCACTTCCGATTGAAACGCCTACATTAATTTACTGCTTTCCCACGTTGTACACACAGCAGGAAAGAAAACTAAATGCCACGTGTCTTCTTTAGCAATCGTTTGTTTTCATTCGTAGATATCAAAATATGGGTACCAATTCATTTTACTGCCCGATCAAGGAGGGAGAGAGTATCTAAACGTATCACATCCTTGTTCCACTTTTGGTGGCAGATAATTAGATACAGGTGTCTGACGAATAAATCATTAGCATTTTATTGAGTAATCGTAACTGCAGGGCGCTAATTGACATTCATGCGGGACTGCATTGGTAGCTAAATCCAAAGAATATTTCAACGTATTGAGTTGTTTTGTTGTATCGTTTCACAATCTGAACGTGCAAAGAGATAATGGAGGCTGAGATTCTTATTCCATCCATGGGACAGATGCATGTGGGCTTAAAAGGCTTATTCCATGAGATCTATTCAAATGAAGTTTAAAATTGTTAGGCTTTATGGCATCGTTACTTTTAAAAATTAATCTTTATTCAAATGCTTATGGATATTTTATTAATAATATATAAATATATTTGAGTAAGTACAATAAAAAGTAAAATGCTTACTTTAGTGCAAAACATTAAAATATCAAAATCAACATGAAAGTCAAATAGCATTAATCAAAATCATAGACCTTTCTTTACACAGAAAAATTTTTCATTGCAACCTCAGAAATATTTGTTTCCAAGGCTTTATGGTATTTGTGCTTAGCTCTTGATTTCTCAAAAAAAAAAAAAAAAAGCGAGTACGAATTTTATATTTGGTTTAATTAGCTATTTAACATTTTCCATGAATTTAGCGACCAAGTTCTAAAGCAGTTAGTGGCACCTGTGGATATAATTTGGGGCGGATATAATTTTGCGGACATAATTTTTCTTTGAGTAAATGAACAGTTGTGGGTGATACAGCAAAAAAACCAGAGATGAGAGATATCAATTTGTACTAAACTACGAGAAAGAAGCCTTAAAGTTTTGTAATAAAATCATTTCTTATTACGAATAATCTAATTTCAGTCTTCATTTAGATCAGTGATTCTAAAAAAGTGGTACGTGGGACCTCTAGGAACATATCTCGACCTGCAAGGCAAGGGATCTATATGAATGGAAGAAAAAATTGAGGGCGCATTAGATGCAACTATGGTTCTTCGAAACTGGGTCTCATTCAAGCGGGTTATCCGCAAATTGTAAGTACAATGCATCTAACAGAATATTGCAATTACTTATAAAATAAATATATAAATGTACTGACTACACACTAATTAAAGATATTTCATAATTTGTGCAAATAGGTATCTGCTCTCCTTGTGCTTGTAACTTGTTAAACTTTGATGACCGCAAGTAGCGAGGCCATCGCTAGAGGGCACCTCTACATATATTTTGGTACATAAAGTGATTTTTTTCATGATAGAAAAAAACATCATACAAAATAATTTTGCTTTAAAGCAAATTTTTGCAATTTTCGCACGACATTTCCATACATTTTTCTCTCTCCTTACTGCTTCAGAACAAGTCGAGAGGAACATCACCCTCAGTTTCACTCGGTTTTGGAACGTTCCAATAGACCGGGTCCATAGAGGCACGTTCGCCCAGTGGCAATATTTGAGAAAGTTAAAGGCGCATCGTGCTATCTATTTAGCTATGGTGTATGTTGTCAGATCACCCGCTTTTAGCATCATTGAAGAAATGATGTCTATTAAAAACCAGCTAGATTTTTCGAAGTTTTACTGAAGTAAGTGAATTTCATCTCTCATAAATAATTCTTTTTTTAGGTCGCGTTTTCTATTTTGACAAATATTGTACTGAAATAGAATTGTTTGTAGAAATTGTACGACCTGTAAAAAAAGTTTTTATTGAAACCGCTTTGCAAATAATTTCTTACACTCACGAAAAGCAAACATTGAGATAGCGGGCAATTTGGCCATTTAGCAGGAGGTATAAGATCCCCATCCCCATTTTTATGATATTTCTAAACTTTCTAATCATAATAAATATAGTTAATGAAAATTATTATATTTTAGTACAATGTTGTTTTTCATATTTCTATTTGGTAAACGGATATTTATCATATTTGCACCTATTTCAACCGAAAAAAATATTAAATTCATTTGTTAAAACATGAATAAGTAAATAAAAACTTATTTAAAAAGTTTAAAAATATTCCTTCAGTTTCAATTCAAGTGTTAATTCATGTGCAAACGCTGGGTATAATAATCATGTATTATTGATAAAGCAATATTTTATGTTTGTTTTCATTGTAATAATGAAAAAAAGCATCGATCGAGAGTTCATTCAAATTTAGCATAAAATGAATAAATTCTTGTAACTTTTTGCCTTTCTGGTACTTTCATTCACGTAATTTTATAATTTTTAATATGCAAAATTGTAAATGAAAATATTTTCCTTCAGTTATCTTTTGCTTTCTTTCATAGCAACTTGAAAAAGAATTTGGAAAAGTTTTGTACATTTATTTAACTCCTATAATTACAAAACATTAAATAAGTGACTTACTCCGCAATCGGGGCAAGTTGGCCTAAGCAGCTTGGTGCAAATCTTGACTTTGAATTTATACTTATAATTAATAGTTTCGGATTTTACAATGAAAGCGTCTCACTGTAAGTATGCTGATAGTGTTAAATTACTATTCCCCCCTTAAATGTTTAACTCTACTTTAAAAAAAAATCATAGAAGAAAAAGCGGCCCCATTTATCTTATAAATATTGCACTAATTGTCTTCTTTTAGAATGAACCAATACGAAAAGCGGTAAAAAATTGGTAAATAGTCTAAGGGAGAAAAAATTTATGGGAACCAATTATTTATATAAAAAATACACTCATAAATATACAAAAAATAAATATGCATGCAAAATAAAACGATAAAAAGTTTACTATGCGACCTTAAAACAAATGCAGTTAATAAACAATGGCTGTGTGTATTATTTAATAAATTTCTGCACAAATTGCTTTTACACATGTAACTCGCTACTTCCGGTAACTAAGGAGATTCGTGTCTTTTAAAAACCGTTCCCTAGCAACGCCTATACCATTGCCGGAAAGCGATTTTCCAGCTACCTTCACATAACTGCCGTATGTTTGCAGCTTTCGGGGAAGAAAAAAAAAATTTAAAAAAAAAAACGCTTTTGCAAAAAAAAGTATTTTTATAAGTTTTTTTTTTATGTTAAGAACAAGAAATTGATTAAAACTATTATTTTCAGTCCCCCCACAATAATTTTTTCCCCTTTTTCTTCAGCCGAAATGTTGCTACCAGTCCCGTCATTCTGGGAGTCGGGGGGGGGGGGGGAATTAACCCCTTCCCCCGACATTGAGAGTATAATGGTTATTCATTTATTTATTTTTATGAATGTTTATTCATATATTTTTTAAATATACACGATAAGGTTATATACTCCTTGTTCATCCCCGCTCCCCGGAAAAAATTTGGAAATGAAGGGCAAGATTGTGGTAACACTGAAAATCTACTCGAATTCCGAAGTCAGTCTTCATGTTATATGATGAGAAAAATCCAAAATTATACGGAAGACCAACATAAAGATCGCGTCCTCTTAAGAATGCTAAAAAGTAGAATTAAGTAAATGTGTATACGTTTCGATGTAACTTACAAGCATTGTTTTACTAGACGAATATTACTACAAGTAGCTCAAAAGTATTTAAACTCATTTACACAAAACACATGCAGTTGAGTACTTTCATCATGTTGTAAGGCCTGAAATTATTTTTGTCTTCTTCTTGGAATCTATTCTTCTTATTTTTCAAGTTGTTTACATTGAATTTTTTTTAAATGCCTTTGATGCATTTAATGAAAACTTTAAATCTTGAACTTCACTAATGCTCATACTATGATAGAACTCAATCTGGAGTTTAGAATTTTTGAATTATAATAATTAATTACGGAAGTAATGTCATATAGTCAAGCTTATGTACTTCCATTTCTTAAACGTACATGCATGGAAATTTTCTCACAGTTGAATTCCACAAGAGAATTAATCAGAAGATTGGTAACTCGGAGATAGTTTCAGCAGTGTTATATTCTGTGGCGATTAATTATGTAATAACGTAGTTTCTACTCCAAAAATGAAAAAAAAAGCTGTTAGATGCAATGCAGCATATTATTTCTTTCAAAAAATTCGACGATTTTTGTCCCATTTTCTTCTGCACCTAAAATTAACATTAGTAAACCATTGGACAAAATGGCGACAAAAAGTTCTATATCGTTAATAAAAATTTCAATTGAAAATTTTGTTGTCTTGGTACAAGAAAAGAGAATGAGAAGTCGAGAGCTATAAAGAAACTATTTCAATTAACAGTAAATTGAAAAATCCGAATTTTCCATTTTATTTTTACAAATATTTTTAGTAACTTAGCCTTAAATAATTTTCAGGGTTAAAGATTCCTTTTTAGATAAAATGGTTTACATTTTTCCGGTAAACTCTGACGTAAAATGGCTTTTAATGTTAAAAAATACACTTAAAATAATCAGTTTAAAAAAAACCGTTTGTCCATGCTCGACGGTTTTAAGCTCTTTCTGATAAAAGTTTGTTCGAAGCAAACCCACTAGCTATATAACTCAGGACCCACACAGAATTCAAATTTTTCTGTTGAGCCTAATGTTAAGCTCTTTTGAGCTGCTTAACAGTAGACGAAAAATAGTTTGACTCAAAAAATGAAACATGGGAATTAGGTTTCCTGACCAAAATATTTCAAATATTTCGTGAAAAAAAAAAAAAAATGTTTTGTTAGAATCTCGCCGCACCCTCAAAAGAAATTAGAGAAGACACATAGACCGACTCACACACTTCTCGCAGCTAATAATATTATTTTCCTACTTCCAGTTTTTCAATAATTATTGAATTCTTTTAATTTTGAGTCTAATTTATTATTTAACAATATTTTTACAATAAATTCATGCTTTTTTTTCTTCATATTCTTATTTTTGTGTGAAAGTAGGCTAAAAAAAACTTTGGGTGGAGGGGAGAACGCAAAGCAAGAATCAGATGCAAATTTTTCATACAACTGGCTATAGATATGCACATGCACCTGGTTGGTATGTGATAAAAATTCTTCCACTCCGTCTGCCGGATGCAAATGGTGCAGCTGAACTCATGGGGTATACCAGGGAAGGCCCCACCTCAAGGATATCCCCAAAACCGAAATTCAGTGACTTACTTTACTTTCCGTAAATTTGAACGATATTTTAATTTTCTTAGTTTTATATTAATTTTATTAATTTCTTGATATCTTACTAGTGACTTTCATTTTTGTTAATTTACTTCCTTATTACTCTTTAAATTACAATGATTCTTGTGCACGTACTAGTATTCTTTTTTGACATTTTATAGATACATATTTCAAAATTAGTATATTTAACATTTGCACTTAATATAAACGTGAGGTGCAATAAAAATATTTGCTGAGTATTCATACATATCTATTTAAAATTCTTGAATAACCATTAGCATAACATTTAGGGGGGGGGGGAACCATTTATGTATGCAGGTTTAAAATCCGATAATATTTGGTATAGCTAACTTAACACCGCCATTTTCTCTCTCTCCTTTAAATGAAGGAGGTATAAAATGAGGCTAAGGTTTAAAACACAAAAGATAAATAGTATAAAACAGTAAAATATATTACTTGTTCGAATTCTGAAAAAATGACCCACGCAATTTTATCTTAAAAGTTTGATGCCTACAGGGCCGGCGCTAGCACGAATGGCGCCCTGAGGCAAAAAACTTTTTCCCGCCCCTACTATATATTATGAAGGAATAGAGAATAAAAATGAATCGATACAAACTTTAATTATACATATTTTAACTTTCAAAAAGCTGAAGGAAAACAATCGCTGATCAGAATAGACTGAATAAGGGAAAATAAAAAAGCAATACATTGCGTTTTGCTCGTCATAAAATAGATAGGTTTGACTACCACTAACTTTGAAGTCCAGCTGGGGCGGCTATTGAGTTGGAGAGTTAACCAATTCTACTGTTTAATTACTTTAAAAAATCATTGCTAGAACATTCGGAAGTTGTGGCATTCTTAGTATAAAAAGCCCATCCACCACGACAAGGTGGTACAAGGTTGAGAAAAATCGGTTTTTAAGTGTTCAGGGGCCAAAAACCGCATAAAAAGCAACAGTAATATGTTTTTAATTTTTTTGAGATAATGACTATTGTTTTTTACTTATAAAGATTCAGTCAATATTTATGACCAATGCGCCCCTAAGAACGACGCGCCCTGAGGCGGGCGCCTCGCCGCCTCAGCCTAGCGCCGGCCCTGGATGCCTAAGAAAATTCCCTTTAAACTTTTAACAAGAAGTAAATTTAATCCTTAATCAGCATCGGTGTTTACGATACAAAATGATCAACGAAACTTTAAAATCAAATTATAAAAAAGAAAAAAAACTTTCAAAATAAATTTAATTTGCTGATTTTAAATATTTTTATAGAAACCAAAATGTGTAATGTCACACTTCTTGTTACCCCCTTTTCTTCCCCTTGTTACAATTTCTCGAACTCCTCCCCCCCTCAAAGGTCATATGAATGACCCCTTCGCAGTATTATGAAGTAAATATTTTTAACAGAGGTCGTTTTAGGTTAGGGATCATTCATAAAGGATGTCACACTTCGAGGGGGAGGAGGGGGTGCTTGTAAAATTGTGAAAAGGGGAGGGGAGGGGTAACAAGAAGTGTGACATCATGCTTATGCAACATAACGTGGCATGTGACAAAGTGGGGAGGGACATGCTGAAATGTGACATTTTGTGTCAGAGGGAGGGAGAGGGTCAAATATATGGCGAAAAAGCGTGACATTATTTATGGACGGTCCCCATGTTATACATTCAACAGGTGATCAAATATCTGCAGGTAATATGCAACAAGCTTTTAAAATACTGAAAATCACTGGAATTTCTGGTATTTTATAGGCAGGCAAAGCAGATTTTTTTTTCGTTCTTTTTTTTTTTCGCTTGACGGTTGAAGAAGCGAGTTAGTTATGTAACATTCCTTTCCCAAAGGGTATTTAATGTTAATCATAAAATCACGTATCTTGATAGGCAAGAATGACTGCAGAAAAAGAGAATTCATGCAGAGATAAGAAAACAGAAATCCAGTGTGCTTTGGTTCAAAAAAAAAAATCAAAGATAGTGACTTGAAGATATTCATCTGCAATCGCTTTCGCCAGTTGAAAGAGCAGCGTTGATTTTGTTCACTTATTAAGACCATAGATCACGAAATTTATCAATGGAGAACATATGACTGATAACCTTTCGTTAAAGGGTTAGTTAAATGCAGTTATTTTTCAATAGATGCACATTTTGGACTTTAGATTGGGCAGATGGGTGGTCTGCTTTAGAATAAATTAATGACTGATATATCTTTTAAGTTTTGTAATTGTTTGCATTGACCTTTCTAGAAAAAAAAAAGCTTATATATGTAGAGTGCACGTGTAAAGTTGTATAAAATGCACTTCAAAATAAATGAGAATATTCTTCATGAAAAGTTATTTAACTATTAAACTTTGTCATCTACATTTTTCTAACAGAAAGTGTTTCTTAAAAAACAATTGCATCTCATAAATCTCATTGTTCGATTCTTTTTCGATTTTTATTCATTTTTCTACCCTAATATTATATTTTTGCATTCTCTTATTTTATTTTATAAGCACTGCTCTTACTTTAATTCTTATTAATTTACTTCCTTAATTAGATTACTTATTACTCTTTTAATTACCATTCTGATACTAGGTAAAAGAACGAAAATTATATGCAAACTCGAAGCAGTTATGCAAATATGTTTCCTCCCAAAACTAAATTTTTTCTAAGGAAAAGTTTAAAATGAACTTCAGCTTTTAAAAGTAGTAGTATATTTTAAATATTTTAACGTCATGACAACTTTATTCACTAACGAAACTGCCACCTTTTAAAATAATGCGAGCATTCCCTGGTTCAAGAATTTCCTGACCACACATATAACACCTTTCAGAAAAGCTTCTAAAACTCTTTTCTCCTTTAAACAGTGAAATTGCATGAAAAACTAAGATATAATGGCATTTTCAAAATTTTGCAATTGGAAAGTTTTAAAACGTTAATATACATATATGAACGAAAGAATGCTTGCAAACCAAATCAATAGAAGGTTAAAACATTGAGAAAATCGAAGTTTTACTTCGGTTTATGATCTTAGACGATTTTGCAACTGTGTAACAAAATAGGTAAACAAAGCAACACTTACCTGTAATTTATTTCCACACCAGAATTAAGGGAAGTAACACCAGTGGCAATAGGTTAAAATCACGGATCCATATATAGTAATTCCATATTTTACGATATAATTATTCTCACGAGAAAAAAGTCGAAGGTGGCGGTAACTTAATCAAAACCAGCAGAGAAATCCCTCTGCACACACAGACACACACAATAACGTTGATTAATGTAAGAATATCCTTTTTTTGTGGTATCACAACTGTATATGAAATATCCACAAGTTGCGGTGCACTGACAGTACACTCTTTAGAGCACGTGCTTTCTTCCAATTACATTACACCAACAACCAATCCATCTGAACCGAACGAAACTACAACAATGCGCAGGAGAGCCGTATCGTGTTACGTCATCGCGCATCTGTCTGATCAAAATAAACAAACACGAAGACAAGTTGTTTTTTTTTCGTCATCTTTTGCGGAAACTTTTGTGACAAAGTCCAGAAATGGTGTCCAGTTCCATTATTTGATTTCTCTTTCCGAAAAACGGAGGAGGGGGAAAAAAGAGAAATTAAAAAACTGATGCACTCTGAGTGGAGAAACGCACTCACTTTCAGAGCTGAACTGAAAATCGAGACTTGTTCGTATGTGCGTGTACACTTGCGCGAATGCGTGCAGTTTCGCGCAAAAAGAAAAAAAAAATGAAAAAGTAAAATAGAATGGAAACTTCGCGTTGGTTGGTTGGCTAGTTGTTCCGAGAGAGCGGGTTTTCGAAACAGGTGCCTTAGCAAGTTGAATGGGAGAAAGAGAATAGAGGCTCTAGATGTAGGCCCTCTGACGGGCGACGTTTTGTGTTGTTATTTTACTGTCATTTTTTTCTCTGTTTCTTTCTTTTTTTTACGTTATGCCTCCGGTTTTCAGTGGTACTTACGCAGTGGGAAAGCACTTTTTCCATTCCGCATCTTTTTTTCTTCTCTCTCTTTCTTTCTTAAAGCAGTGATTGACGCAGATTAAATTCACCAAAATATTCTTGATTGCATCATCAATTTTTACATTTGAAAGAAGAAAATTCTTTCTTATTTTAATTATAGATGCATTCTAGTCTTCAAAATAGTCAAATTCCGATTAAAATATTTTTCTGTGTGTGTGGGCGAACGTTTTGGAGTTTGATGAACCATTTTCTTCATTAGTCAATTAGTTTCTAGTTAGTGAATATGGTCCTTCAATTTTTTTTCATTCTACTTTAACTTTCCTTCGCACGTTTTTGCAATGTTTCCTGTTAGTGAAACCTACCGAAGATTTTTTCAGAGGAAACAACTGTAGCTCTTTGCTTGTAAACACCAAACGCCTCAACACATTCACAATCAGGGTCCAGATCTTCATTTAAATAAATATTATTGTATGTAAATAAATATTTTCTTCGTTTGTGAAAATAAGCATTTTACTTCCTCATTTCCCTAAACATGTTTTCAATTTTCATTTTCGTAAAATTGCAGGCACTAATAGCAAGAAAATTGCAGACACATGTTAGTGGAACCCAGTTAGAAAGCAACGCTATGGGATCATTCATAAATGATGCCAAGCTTCGAGGGGGGAGGGCGGGGGGTCTGTGAAATTGTGGCAAAATGTGACAAGTGGAGGGGAGGGGGTAACAAGAAGTGTGACATCATGCAATATGCAACATAGCGTGACTTGTGACAAAGGGGGGGGGGGAGGTGGTCCGCTGAAGTGTGACAAATTGTGACAAAGGGGGGGGGGGAAGGGGTTCAAATATATGGGGGAAAAGCCTAACATCATTTATGAACGGCCCCAAAGACGCTCAAAGGTACCAAAGAAATTACACTACATTTTTTGTTCCTATCTTAACATCTAAATTTAAACTCCGGAACTTTAGTTGGACAGATTAAATATTTTTAAGTCAAAAGGAGATAATTATTTCCATTTCTCCATCATTTCACATGAACGATTTCCTGACTTCAGTGACTATTGTCAGTCATACAAACATAGATTTTGAGTTAATAGAAATTTATTGAATATTTTGTTAGAGTTCTTCATTTTTGATATCGTTCATTAATAATTTTAAGTTGTGGGATTGCTAATTACTTAAATTTTACTTTAAACTTAAAATTTTATTAGTGATCTAAGAGATAATAATTAGACATTCATTATTTATAGTTTTCGGAAAATTTTGAGTTAATCCAAATGCAGGTTATTAAAACGTAGAAATGTCCGTTCTTTTAATTAATTTAAATATTGATATTAATTAACTGATATCAAAATTAGAAATGTAAATATTTACATTCATTAAATAAGAATTATATTTAATGCACATTTTAAAAGTATTTGATCAGTAAACTATATTTACTTGGCAAGATGACAGCATTTCATAAGTATTTCGGTAACTTATTACCAAAGTATTAGTTATAAAACATGACCATTATAAATCTTCAAGAAAGAAAGGGAGTTGAATGTTAGATCCGGACGTCAAATACGACTAAATGAAAATAATATAATTATCCTTGTGCAGCAAAAAAAAAAAAAAGGCCAAACAACGTAAAAAAAAGAGCACAAATATGAACTGCAAATACGTGTTGCGAGAGTTATAGGGAGTCTTTTTTTTTTTCAATTAAAAGGAACTGACAAAGACATCTGTCGAAATCCGAAAGAAGACATCCGACAAAATCCGAAGTAGCTTTAGTAGCATGACTGATTTCTTCTACTAATGTCTGACATCATTTTAAAGCAGCGAAAAAGTAGCATAAGATGAAATTTGTCCCAAGCTCTACAACAAATAGAATGTGAGTTATTGCCGTTAAGTATTTTTTTTTTTTCACTGAGGAAAGTCCGAAAAATATTTTTACATTATTACATTTTTACAACCCATGAGAAGGATTAAAATGGGCTTTTTTTTATTAATAAAGGTTTTAGAAAGAATAAGTTTAAACAATTCTTTATTGTAATTATTCAATGGTGAGTACAGTTTGACGTTTCTAAACTTGGTTGAGTCAATACAAAACTTCATTTGTGTATGTGTCGGTTGATTGTACACACACTGTGAGAAAGCACAGATTAGGTACACTGATTTTTCAGCAAAACAAAGAAATAGTAATAGCAAATGCTTCCCCTCTTCATAGCTTTCTTTTCTTTTCTCTCCTTCTTTCTCTCTTTTTCTTTTTTTGTTTAGTGTAAGCAGTTACTAATAATTTTATGCATTTTTTCCATTGCGAAACATATTTCCCCCATTAACATTATTATTATTGTTTCGGTCATCTATAAGTAATTTTAGCAAAAAAGTAATCAAAATAAATTTTATATTATTTATTTTATAAGCACGAATAAATGAAAGGTGAACCTTTTATTCTTAAAAATGTCAAAATTTTATTCAAATAAGTTTTGCGATAAACTAAGACTGATGCCGATTCCTTCATGCTTTTAAATTATAGATCAATTATACTCACAAGAGAATTGTTTTGTGTTAATCTTAGTAACACACTATTATTGTTTTATTTTTTACTTTGTCCCATATTATCATTTATAGTTTGCTTCTACAGTTCATAAATTACTCAGCTGATTAAACATTTTTGAAAAAATCTGTTTATTCTTCGTCCCTCCCTCCCCGGAAAACAAAGTTTCTGGATTATTGGTCATGCGGTAAGTTCTTTCCATTCCGCAGTCTAGTCCTGCGCGTGATTAAGCGCTTGCGTGATTATAGACGCACGAAGGGGGGAGCACTATTTAGTCTTTTTTATTTTTCTTTCAAATTTTAATCTCGTTTACCAGCTGTCTAATGACTCTTAGTACGCTACAAGTATTGGAAAACTTTCAATTTGACTAGATTTATAATTTTAAGATTAAAATTTAAAATAATAATATACTAGAATTTTCTGACAAATTGAATGTTTTTGTAATCATGACTTGGATTTGGTTCACGTTTCTCTGGATTTTTTAAACAACATTTTCGAGCCTCCCTCGTGTATGTGTATGTATGTATGCATGCATATCAACTTATTTCTTTACGTGTTAGTTAGTTTGTGTGATCCCAGGTCCCACAGGCGTGCACACTGCACACTTAAAATAGGATTAAAAATATTTATGAATTTTAAAATAGACAAATCCATTGAATGATATTGACTAATTTATATTAAAAGTCCGAAAATATGCAAGAGAAATTTGTATAAAAATATTTTAAATGTACAAGGAACCTCTTGTTTAGTTCAAGAAAATGAAATGGAGGACACTAACAAAAATAAGTTCTGAGAAGAAAGACATCCTAGTTATCAGCTTTCCTCCACCAGACCCTGCCTTAAGAATGTTTTCGCGCGGAGATGGTGTCCTAACTCTGCTTGAGGAAAAATGGAGAAAAAATTGCAAACAAGGTGAGCTCAATACATCTGAAAGAGAAAGAAAAAAAGCCGAAGGAAGGAGATGGGTGGAAAAGAGTACCACATTCTTCCAAAAGGTAAAAAAATTCCTGAATATAAAGTTCTGAAGAAAAAAAAAAGGAAGGGATTTTTGACATACTTTTACTTGACTAAAAACAAATATGTGCTTGAAATTCCAGCATTGAACTTATTGCAGTACTCAACTTTATAAACTTTTATTTTTTATTATGAATATATGCTTCTTCAAGCGAGTTTTTGAGCGCTTGGTTAATTTGCCCCATACCAGAAACTTCAAATCAACTATTGATCAAGTAACTAAAAAAGCATTCAACTGATATACGGTATAATTGAGTACAGTAAACATATTCTTATTTCCAGGGAAGAATGCAACCTTTTATATGCAGACTTGTAATATATTTGGTTAAAATAATACGTAATGTTTTTCCATTGTGGGAAATATTTTATCAGTTTGTTTCGTGGTCTTCTTTCTGAGATTCATGGCTCCCTGATTTACTAATTTCTTCTGTGCCCCCCCCCCCCATTTTTGCTGTGATCCCCAAGGGGGCTTTATGGCTGCTGTTGAGAAGCCCTGTACTAGACCACATACGGTGCGATAGCGAAATTTTCATCTGTACAATGACAGACCAGCAGATACAAAAATATAGTTTTAAGTGAATGTTTTTTTCGAATGAAGTTTAACATTTAGTGAATTTTTATTTTCATATACAGTATTGTGTAACCAACAAACTATTATGCAAGTATTGAAACATGTCATCAAACTACAAGTTAAGCAGCAAAACCAACAAGTTAAAAAGTCTCTTTATCAGAGACAGTACAGAAAAGAAAAATCTTGGAATTGTTATAAACCACATCGAAGCTGGCAACGTGTAAACCTTACACTTGGAGCGTAATTGCTGTTCAAATTTCGTCACTACTGTTCGCTGAGTCAATGAAGAGAGACTTATCGTGTGCTCAACAACATCCAAATGATTTGTAAGAGAGATGTCAGCCAACAGAACGATGATTCGAACTCCAACATAATGAGTGTACGGCATTTGAATGTCTTCAAAATCGCGTAGGCTTCATCAGATCATTCAATCCAATTATGTCGAGCTCATTACGGGCCATAGATTGGAAAGATATGAATATTTATTATTAATGTACAGTAATACATTTCAGTGTAATTAACAGGACTCGGTTTTTCGATGTTTTATTTTACAACTTTGAAATTTTTTCCCATTATGTTTGTAAATCGTAGGTGATGCAATCCTGTCCTCTTGCCAGAAACACACTTTTTTTTTTTTTCAAATTTCATATTAAAAAGAAAGAAGCACAGGCAAAAAATGTTTATTTCGAATAACGCGCACAAAACATAATTTTTGAGACTTTTTTTCTGGAAATCCATGAACTGAAGCAGCTACGTTTTTTACTTGCTTTATTTCAGCTCCGCTCGGACTTCTGAGTGCTTGCTCCCGCTTCGCTCCGTTTTCCGAATATTTTTAATAAAACTCACATTATTATATTATTATTTAAAACTTTTGTTTACTTAATTTATATGGTTTTGAAATATCATAAATGTTCAAAAACGAAACCATTAAAACAGTGTTATCTCATCACAGCCATCAAATATTCAACATGAAGTAAATTAAAAAACAAATTTGAAATAAAAAAAGGCCCATTCTTTATCGTTCACATTTCAGTATCTGAATAAAATTAAGATTTAAAAAAAATGAAAGAAAGAAGAAAAAAAAAAAAAAAGAAAATAAAAATAAAAAGCGAAGCAGTGTGTCACTCCTGCCCCACTCCAATTTCTATGAGCTTTCTTCCAGAGCAAAATCTCTTGCTCCTCTTTCTAATGGGGCTGCATATGGTCACTAACCTTTGCAGACCTAGTGCATTCCCTGGAAATACGCATCCATTCTTTCAAGTAGCACCACTATCGGCGGAGGCCATTAACACTCTGAGAATTTTAACTCTCAGTGTCCCCCAGATGGCGTCACCTGAGCTCTAAATGATGCGAAACTGCACTAGAAATTTCCTTTAACCGAGAGCATCCAAGCCAAACGGATACTGAAGGGATCCTTAACGTGCCACGTAATCATACGACATGGGAGCTGACGATTTTCTGCATCTTGAACATCCACCCGACTTAGGCAGGTTTGACCCTGCGAACTTAGGCGTACGAGGTCAGTGCCTTACCCATACGACACCCTTCCGGCATCTCGTTGTTCAGCTCCATAACTTTGCTGGAAATTCTATATGAGAAGCATATTTATAATTTTTATTATTTAACAATTTTGTTTGATTCAGGACCGTCTACATAAATAAGCACAATTGGGTGTGACCGCGTGTTGAAGAAAGAAAAGAGCAACGTGAAGGCAAAAAATATGATTATGATGAAATCATAACTAAGTGACTACGAAGGAAATCTTAATGACAATGAAAAAAATTCCAATGAAAATATCTTGAATGTAACAACTGATGAATTACTAACTACGAGAAAAATTCTAATAAGCCAGAAAAAGTCTATTCACTGGAGGATAAATTATTGCAATTGCAGCTTAAGGTAAGGAATTAGTTTAATTTAGTTTAACAAAATGAACCCTACACTTCTTTTAAACTTTGCAGATTACCCTAAAATTGATAAAGTTTAATTTCTTAAGTTGAAAAATAAGCAATAAATATATTTTTGAAATCCGCTTGTATTATGTACCGAAGGCATAACTTTTACTATGTGCAGAAGATTTTAGGTAAGTTATGCATTTTTGTGAATATTGCATCCACAAAACTGCAGTGGATCTCTTTGCTATATTAAAAAGGGGAGGGGGAGTAGAAGTTTTTTTTCCCTAAGTGCTCCAGCATTTGGGAGATTACTGATAATCACTCACAATGTTTTACCTTAAAATATTTCATTTTTGATAATAGATTTTTTTTAAAACCATGCTAGACCTTTTTCATTTTCTTTTCACCCACCATTTCTCTCAAAGGACCGAGTAGGGCCGGAGCTGTTTCATATGCAACAGGCGGCACTTCTTGATTTATCGCGAAAACTAACACCCGCTGCCTTCCTGAGTGTGGAATATTAAACTTCTGCGAAAGGTGCTATTTTGTTTCGATAATGTAACTTTATTATATAGAATAGAATACTAATACATTATAGAAAAATGCTAGGTCAACTAGGTTCTTTCAATCACACCATTTTTTATAGTTAATGCCTAGAAAAGCGTTTATTAAAAAAAAAAAAAAGCTGCACGTTTGAATCACAATATAAGAAATATATAAAATATATTCTTAATACGTACTTAAAAAACAGAATTAGAAATACGTCTTTAAGTACAAAATGCCTATTATGTAAAAAAATGAAAAAACAAAATTAATGAGAAGATTGCTGCTGCATGGCAGATACAAGCGAGGTAATATCTGATTCAGTAGAAGTTAGTTTTTAACCTCAAATTTGGATCGACATTTAATTTTCTTCTATATTTATTTTTAATAAATATCATATTGGAAAAAGCAATTTCTCCTCGATAAGTGGTTGTGAGCTGTATTAAAAACAGCAATGCTTTTATTGACAATAACGGGAATTCACTTTTAACTTAGAGCCAAAATTCTCCTAACTGTAATTGGGCAAATTCGATCTTCAATCCTGAGTTTTTATGTTTTAATCTTTTTCAATCTCTCTTTTTTTTTTTTTTTGCCTGCATGCGTACCACCTGGAGGAGCTCCGCGTACCACAATTTGGGATCCGCTGATAGAGTGTATTTTAAACACTTTACGATATTCTTTATCCCTTTCTTTTCGAGAGTCTCGGTGATCAAATTAAATTCATTCCCTTTTCATCTGAAAATATTTCCACATTCTGGGATAAAATAGATACTGAAAATAATTTTTTATCAGTTATTTCAACTTCTTCAAACGACTAATCGACATCTAAGTCTCTTTTCCCCAGTACATTCTCTAATGATCTGTAATATTTCGTGACAGATTAAATTTCTTGTCTACATAGGAAACAGAATCCGCTTTGTTCAAAGACTTTCTGTGAGGCTTCCTCAGCGGTGGAAACCTTGTGATTTATTGGGATACCATACAAAGTTTTTCTCTCACCTATGGCTTGAACATTTTTCTTAATATTTTATTTTTCGTTAGTGTCACTTGTGAGCCAGCTAGAGGATTGTTTCGAAAATTTTGTTTCAAAATTTCTTAAAATAAGATAGTTTTTCTTTTTCTTTTGGTCTTTCCCCCTTCTTGAAGTCCTTTATAAAAGTAAAAATATTTTGCCATTACTTCCATGAAGAACTTTAGGGTTAGCCTAAATCATTGGTTCTCAACTTTGTTGGTGTTACGACCCCTCAAAAGGCTGAAAATTATGTCAAAAGCTTTGCAACCCTCTTAATACAATATTTTACTTGTAAAGTTTTGAATTTCGTAAAATATAATAACAATTTAAAATATTTTATTTAATGAAAAGATGTTTAATGTACGAGTCTTATTTTTTTAAAAACAGATCGAGACCGGCTTTGTACCGGAATTCGACATCCCTAGACATCACGACAGCCAGGTTAAGAAACGGTAGCATCGAGGGAAAGTTTCGATTACCAATTTTTGCTGCCTAAGGTTTGTACGATCAAATAATCCAACAAAGTCCGGCCATCGAAGTCCGAAGACGCGATTGCTCCGCCAAACTAAGAACACGAGAGCCCCTTGAAACGAAGAAAAAAGCAAAGTCTACTGCTCACAGATGAATGATGGATAACAAATCGGGTCATACGTACGGCTTACTGCGGATGATTACATTCATTTATAACATACTATTCATTTTCGTTTGAGATTCTGAATTAAAATAACCAAACGTAGCAGTTTATTTTTTCAAAAAATCATGAAGTTACTTTTTTATCATAAAACTAAATATATATTTTTTCTTTTTCTTTCATTAATTTCTGTTGAGCTACAAAATATATTTTTATGACACTGCACATGGAAATGCATATCAGTTGCAAAACTGCAGAAAATTGCAAAGAAAGTTGAACAAAAGAATAACAGAATTGTTCACTGTGCCCACACAAACCCTGGTTCCACACTAGCCCCCCCCCCCCCAATTAAAGTTTGACTCCCGAGCGGTAAGAAAACGAAACACTAACGGCCTTATTCACCAGCCAATTTGAACCGTCGAACTGCAGATCAGAGGCTTCCTCAACCAATCGGAACGCTCAAATCGTTGGTTCGAGTGTTTGACAGAGGTTTACAACGGTTGGTGAATAAGGCTGTAGTAGGCAATCAGTATAGCTAAGCACAGCATGAAGGTACGTCTCGCTATCTAACTAACAATTGCAGGAACAGTTCGACCACGGAATTTTGACATTTGGACGCTTCTGCGCATGGCAAAAAAGAACGAATCCTATCGAGTTTCAGGGAAGTTCATTTTGCACGTGCCTTTGTTTAATACACGAATAAAAATGTTTGCATCTCTAATTGTTGAAAGCAACTAAATTTGCAAACTGGCATATAGCACCAGTTTGGAAGAAATCAAGTATGCTTAACGAACTAGAACGAGAACAAACATGGCACATTTCTTACACCAGCAGTTCTTCCCTTAAACATGAATGAATTCTTTTTGGCACTCCGCCAGGCAGATGCTTTGGTTGATGGTAGTACTGTAATGCGTCTAAGTTATGTAGCATTTATACACGCATAATTTGCTTCACTTTTATATATAGGCAGAAATGCAGTTGCATGACGCATTATTTTCTACTTTGTCAACAAAATGCTTATTCCGAAATGAGTGCAAATTTCCTGGAAGCAAGATGGTAGTTTATATTCAACACCAAAATGCTTTTCCGTTAGATTCTATTTACTTTCAGGAGAAATCTCAATCTGTCCTAAATATATTTCACCGAAATCCACGCAATAAAAGACCATTTTTATTTTCCCAATCGGCGTGTAGCGCACGCATGCCGAAATCTGACAAATCAGAAAGATAAGTGCAGAGAAGAAAAAAAATTGTAAACGCTGACCCGATTCGGGAGATCATTCAAAGGAAAAATCTCTCATCGTTTGATGTTGACCGGACGCAATGGTACATGCTTTTGGTAGATCATAATTCCATTGAATTCAGCGGATGTTCAGGGAAAGTATTGCTGTAATATTCTCAAAAAACCATATTGTAAGAGATTTGTTTTATTTTTGAAAAATTCAATTTTCCATTCTTTGGGTATGTACAGAGGGGAATAAAAAATAACGAAACACTCTTCCTCATTTGAATATCATTTACACTAGAAAAACACGAAATATGTCAATTTATCAGGAATAACTTACAGCATGAAGTGCCAAATGGCAAAATTTTTTTAAGGGGTCATCTTCATATTAAAATGAACATCAAACTAAACGCTTTGAAAACATCATTGTTCGATTATTGAAATTGCTACAATCAGATGAATGTTTTCATAATGTCCTTTTCCTCACATCAATCTGTTTTAGCTTTGTAACTTGAAAATAACTGGTTTGAAATAACATCCTGTTTGGACAAGACACACAAGGGAAAGTGATACGATTCATGAAACCGCATATTTAATTTAGTTCCTGCGGTTCTAAATTTATGAAAAGTCGGAACTCATGAGTAGTGTGAAGAATATTTTATCTACATTAAGTTGAATCACATTTCCAAACTTTGAGAAAGCATTTGACATTAAAGTCGTAGTTAATGTTCTTTAGGAATACAATTCTTTTCTTGGCATTATTTAGAGGCAAAATAACGAAACAAATCATCACATGAAAGCAAACCAAAGTTTTATTTTTCTAGCTGAATAAAGACACAAACCCTCTCTCATCCTAGTGTTTGTTTTTAATCTTGGGCCTCTTCTCAATTTCGTCACGTTTCAATCGTAGGCAAGGTTCGTAGCAGGAAATAAAATTCGCTACCTCTCCATCAAACTCGCATCTAAGATCAAAAACTGCATAAAAAAACAAGCTGTTAAAGTGAATTCCAAAAAAGCAATCAAAGCCGAGAAGGAAAACAGGTTGGCAGAGTCCCAGTTAATTGTGAAACAGAGGATTCGGGAAGGAGAGGAGGAGAGGGACAAAATGGATGATACCTGAAGAAGGAAATGCTTCCCTACAATGTCAAGGCTTGCGCGCCAGAAGGCCTTCAGGTAAAATAAAACAATTTTCTGGAATTTTATGAAGTGATGAAAATGTCTTCTGTGGCTGTGGGTTAGATAGAATGTCAGACGCCACATTGGTATAAACTGTCTGACTTTTGTTGAAGATAAGCGTTGAAACAGGGCTTATCTCTGATAATTTTGTTTTGTCACCGTCTGGAAATTGAATTACGACGATTTTCGCTTTGGTGTTGGGAAATTAGTTATCTTTGGTGAAATTGCTCATTCTATGCTTTAGGCATATGTAATGACGTGCCTTCTTGCCCAATGCACATCCACAAGACGGCTTCATTTAAAAGCCGTCTTCTGCTAATAGGAACTGATTGGAAATGTGTCAAAAGAATGATTGGAACTCAGGAAGCATTTCTCGAAATTTATCGTCTGATTTTCTAGGAAATGGAAACAGGACAGATGTTTAAATCGGAGCTCTTTAGTGAAAAACCAATTTAAAAAATTAAATTGGAACTAGCCCCCAACGAGAACCCAGTAGGTTATTTAATACAAATTGTTGATTTAATGTTAAAAGCCCTATGTAAAATTTGGTTATTATAAGCATGACTCAAATTTAGCGAGCATTTTCCCCTCATGAGAACTTAAATTTTTTGAAAATACAAGTTTTGTGAAATTCCAATGAAATTTTGATGAATAAAATCGAGTTGTTGCGAGATTTCGCTACCCGCGCAAAGAATGTTAAAAATTGCAGAAAATATGGCTTATCTTCATGTATAATTTTACTTCGACAAGTAAAAAAGATAAATTTTTCAAATAACACCCACACACCAGTTTTTCCTTTCTTGCATGACAAATGACAAAAAAAAAAAAAAAAAGTAAATTCAAGTATCATTTTTATTAAATTTATTTACGTGCAACACGATTTGAATTTGCATTAAACCCTGTTATTACGAACATTCGGATTTGACGAGCAAATGATGACCATTTCAATCCCTTCATCGCAGTTATAACCAAGGTAAGTTTTAGAGCATTAATATTATCCCTACACGATTACTTAAATATATTTGAAAGTAAACATTTCGAGAGATCTGTTAAACATGAATGTCAAACATTTAAATTTTTAAAAATCAAAACAGGTTTTTTTTTTAAAGTATAATATTGCACTATTTTGACTCAGAAATCTCAAGTTATGATTGTTAATAATTAAAGTGAATTAAACATAATATTTTCCAGGATAATAGGCCGTGGTCCAACTAATAACTTTGTTGGACCAAGGCTTATTCGCCCGGAAAATATTATGTTTGGTATGGATACTGACCGTAAAATTCTTAATTCCCATAAAGTGAATTAAATTTTCTGTCATGAAATGATAGTTCAATATCAAATGGAAAAACGTGGGCTGCTTGTGAATTTTTTCGGGAAATTCTGATGTAGAGCAACGAGATAATTAAAATTCTTTCTGCTGTCAAAAATTTTCCGTAGCTTCTATAAAACATTCGGTTTTAACTCATAAAAAATGAGCTTTACAAACTGGCTTATCTCTCGATTTTCCCTCAAAAAGTTGATTTCATATTCTGTCCACGAGCGCGCACGCATAAAAATGTCGCCATACATCCCGCTCGAGGCTTTTGTGAAACTGCAGCAAAGCGCTCAACTGTGTCTACATTGAACAACCACAGGGGGAGAAGAAGAAAAAGAAGTGAATGACGAATGGCCAGAACTCCTCCTCCCACAACAACGGAGCTGAAAAAACAAAAATAAATAAATAAATCTGAAGGGAACATATTCTGAAGACGCGCACACCACACACACGTTACGGTTGTTTTGGGGAGAAAATTCTCACAATTACGACCGTCTTGGTTTGGTGGCTTGATTCGAAATTGCGCCACTTTCCGAAGATTTAATGATGTTCGTAAGTGCTTCTTTTGTTTCCAGCAACAAAGATGTTATCTCAGCACCGGATTAGTTCAAACGGTTACAACGTTAGAGGATGAAAAATGGACCGGAACCTGACATAATCGGCACCTGAATTATAGTTATGCGACAAAAACGTTGATCACTCAATGTTAGAGTCTGTACTGCAGTCTTCCTGCAAGGATGAACTCTTGGAGTTAATGCCAGATATTTCCAATCGAACTAGGCTGCTTGTTGCTGAAAAAACCCTATCTCGTAATCGTACATTTTATGCCAAAAATCTTGTTGAAAAGATCTTTGATGTATGCTTAAATTTTGATCTTTTGTGCCTCAACAGTATACCTTTTAGGTGCAGGAGGTTACACGGCGGTATATAGGAAGTATATGGTGGGAACTTTCTGGTTTGATTGCAAAAAAATAGGGAATCTAAATTCTCAGTAAAAAATAGTGACAAAAAAAGAGAATAGTGTTTCCAAAATTCTCTAGTTTTTTCTTGATTTTTTTGTAATTCATAATTTTGTTTGAATGTTTTTTCAAAACATAACTAATTAAAATAATATCGCACAACACAAACGAATAGGCAGTGTTAAAAAAGCTTTCGATGATGGAGAGTTGTATCGCACTCATCATGCGTATTGCCCTTTTATAAGGGACGTACTTTTAGAAAAATATCACCTTCCTTCTAAAATTTCCATTATTTAATTGAATATTCCCCCATTCCACATTTTAAAAAATTTATATACAATATAACTTCTGCTACTTTTACGACTACATCACTGCGCAGTAGCAATCAGTACAGCTACTTTCATTGAAAAGCAGTTTTCATTCACATAGTGAATGATGGGACTAGAGACATTTTACTACGTTTAAGTATCGAAAAAATGTAAACAAACAATAGGGGAAAAAGAAGAAAATAATCGTATATGGCAGGCATAAAAGAGTCATTTTAATGCATTTAAAATTATGTTAAAACAAACAAAAAATATGATAAAGAGAGATGAAAATGTATGTTTCTGCATAAAAGAGCCAACTTCAAGAGAGCAAAACGAAAAGAAAAAAATTATACAAATCAAAAACGTAGTGTCAAATTACTCTAAAAAGTAAAAAAAAAAAAAAAAAAATCCGAAACAACACCAATGCTATTTTTATGCATAATTTTTGAAGTCCGTGCAAAACTTATGCGTAAAATAATGTGCAACCATAAATCAATTACGTAATTTAAACGAAACATAATTACGTAATTAGTGCAATAGTAATTGGTATAATAATACGAAAGCATAAATAGTATAGTACGATTACATGATTCGTCATTGACAGCATATTTAATAGACAAATTTTACATAACTTAATTTACACGCTGAAAAATGTATCATTTAATAAATATTTTAATCTAATTTGTTTCATATACCTAAATCTGTATTTCATCCCGAAAAGGAGTTTTTAAATCCAAAATATGTTCTCGCAATTTTCTTTTAATTTGTAGCTCTTAACTTACTTTTAACTGCAGTAGGAATCTATGAAAATATAATGCTACACATATCGTGCGCCATAGCTATGACCATTGACTCGTTAAATCAAAGACCTGTTATGTATTACACTGCTATGCTAAGATACAACAAGCCCAGAAAATTACCTAACATAGAATCATTTATATGCTTCACATACTCCGTTAGCTTTCTTAAACTTCCGCAAACTCTCTTTAAGATACTTAATGCCTACAATGTAAAATTATTTTCCTTCTCTATCGTTCTTTTTTTCTCTCTGTTTCGGTAATTTCCGAGTATTCTTTTCCTCTTTCGCCGCAGAGGCACCGCATTGAATGTTTCTCCTCTCTATCTAGCCGCTTATAATCCCATCAACTGACCATTCTCGAAACACGAACGATATAATTAGGGTTAATCGGCCTTCTTTTGAAAGCGGTTGAGTACGCGGAAGGAGAATCGCTTGCTAACTTTCAGAACACAAAATGCGCAAGTCACCTATTGATCTTGCACGTAATTGATTCGAGCAATTATGTCCCGTATCTACATAAGCGATCACAAAACTTTATTTTTTTGTCATAATATTTTTTTTGTCTGAAGATCAAGTCTGATTTTTCTTAAGCGAACCAAAAGGATTTTTAGAACGCTTTACAGATAGAGTCAGTAATAAATATGAACTTTGTTCGGTGCCTATATTCCCACAGAACAAAATGAATTTCGTAAAAATAGTTATCGCAGCTTCTTCCCATTTCTTATGTTCCTTTTTCCCCCAGGAAGCTGGAGTAACATTTTTTTTTTTTGAGTGCATCCAGTCCATCTTTAACCCGACTTCTAAAGATTTGCTCCAACTTCGCTCATGCTCCATTCAGTAGCATTAACCAGGGACATATTATTTATTTTATTTATATATTCCCGTTATTAACACTCTGAGTGCTCAATGATTTTAATGAATTCACTTCATAATATGTATTTTATTATTATTGTTATTATTATTACATATTTGAAATCTACTTATGTTTTGGAGTTGTATTCAGTAATATAATTTTGCAAAAAAATCTTTTTAATATTAATTTTTGTATCATAGGAACAAATATTCTGAAACATCTGTTCCTATGTTCCATCAATTTTAGGTATAAAATTCAATCTTTTACAACGTAAACCATCTCTGGCAATCATCTTCTGCCGTCGTAATTACTTAAAATTTAGCATTAAAAATACTTTACTTTGATGATACAAAAGAGGGAATAATCTCAGAAAGAAGTATTAGCGATGAATTGTGCCATATCAAACAATTTTTTTTTTTTTTTTCATATTCTACTTCGGGGGAAAGAAAAAGTCATAAAGCAAGAGGAATTTTTAAAAATCCGTTTTAAATTGCAGCAATGAATAATCAAAACCAAGAGTGTTTTATTTTGTTTTATTTCTTTCCTAATTTTTTTTAAATCCTCCTCTCCACTCTCTGTCTCTGTTTTTTTCTTTCTTTCTGTCAGAGTTGTAAAGAAAGAAAAATTAATTTGAGTTATCTCAATCAAATCTTGTTTTCAATTAAGACAAAATTATGAAAATTGTCCACACTACCCCGCTACATAGTCTCGGTTCCAAACACCAAGCACTAGTCGCACAAAGCATATCCTTTTGTAGTGAAGCCATTTGATGGCAATTAATTACGTATTCTGAAAATTCTATTTTCCCTTCGCAGTGGTGGTTTCAAACGTACCGCGAATATCATCAAATCTGCCTACTTTTATAGGCTAAATCACAAGGTAAATATTTTTTATGAGTATTTTACATGAAAATTCGTGACTGCGTGTACTTCAAAAATGTAGGACAAAACTCATACTTATTATTATTATTATTATTCCACGATGATTACTAGTCAAGACACAGAGAAAGGGTGATGAATTTCACTGAAGTTTGTGACGTGAAACTTCGAATTTTAAAAGACTGTTAAAAGTGTAAGAGTTAATCAAGAGGAAAAAGTAAGTTCTTTTGAGAGCTGGAGATGAATTAGAAGATTTCGCACTTATTATTATTATTTTTTTTTTTTGTCCCATTGATAAATTACTTGCTTTCATTTTGGCACACTGACAAAATATCAGTAAAATAAAATAGTGTTTAAAAAAGTGAATAAATCCAAAGGCTCTAAGCTTAGAATCAGCTAGAAATAAGAAAGAAACAGTAAGGCTATTTCAACTTGTTAACAAGAATAAGAGTTGTGTATGTGTAATATAGTTATATGTAGTAAGAAAAATCTGCAAAAATACGGAAAAGAAAGCAGTAAGGGATTCCGTAAAGTTGTGTAAAAACTTGTTTAAAATAAACCGATCAAGTTTTTTGATAGGTTTCACTGTAATTAATACTTAACTTTAAAAAAATTAACGATAAAAAATTATTTTCACAATTAGCGTGAAGTAATAATTCAATGAATGTTATAAGAAAATATTGGTAAGAACGTATACACTAAAATTTATTTATTTATTTATTTATTTATTTACATATTTGTTCAATTATATTTTTGGGGACTGGTGTATAACTCCGATGTGACATTTTCATGCTCTGCATAGCATATATTCATTATGACATTGTGTGAATTTTCCTTTTGAAGGGAATTTAAAATCGGAATGAACTTATTGGAAGAGCAGAGGGAAGTAGAAAATTTAGAATCTAGCTTCATACGCACACACATTCACTCAGTAGGCATGGCAAAACGATCAAACACCACATCATCGGACACACGAGAGTTTGAATAGTTGCCAAAATACGATTTTTCGTGTAAAAGTCAGTTTCCGACTGTTTGATGAGTTCAAGTTCTTACTCAGTTGGCATTCCTTTGCTTTCTATTTTATTAATTCCTTTTAATTTATTACATAAGTTAAATAAAAGCTCTACAAATAAATGACTACTTTTATCCAGTAGGCCTCTGATGCTTGACCATACAAGAGACAATTAAGGCACTTAGATGCAAACGGGTGTAAGTGACAAAATTGAAAATCTGGAGATAAATAGCGCAAATAATATGGTAAAGCGCTATGCTATAACGTAGCAAGAGATGTTAGGGGTAGTCTTAACAGGTGCTGCTCCCCAACATGATTTAGAAAAAAATAGAAATAAAGTTCTCATAAGACCCAAACTTTTAAAAAGTTTTTCTCGGCATCGTTTTTTAGTCACTTGCATCCTTTTGCTTCACACTGCATTAGTTAATGCCCCACTACTTTTAAACTTTTAAGTAGCATCTAAAAATAGTGAAGTAGATTGAAAAATACCGTTTAATAGGCAAAAGTACATCTCCAGTGAATTTAGCAAAAATTGGCCACTTCTAAATTTAGAAAAATAAATGATGATCCTGAGAAAAACAAATTCAATTCTGTTTCAGGGACCATATCAGCAAAATATCTACCGTAGACTATGCACATATAGTAAGTTGAAAAGGAAATGAAAAGACAAAAACTGCATATTTTATGTAAATATGTACCGTTTATTCCGATCTGCCATTTTCCCCACCTCATAGCTAAAATAAGATTTTTCTTTTCAACCTAATCTTCCTTCTTCGTGTGATTTAACTTCGCGTCTCAACGATAACCGTCTCCAGTCTCCAAAGGATACACGAAATGGATACAAATGCGCAGGAAGAGCACAACAAATGCCTCGGTATCTCGGCTGCGGTATTCCGGGCACGGAAGAGCGAGATCTTGCTTTATCGGCGAAGAAGCCATAAAAACGTAAACCAGTGTCTCCCACTGGTGCCGCGATTATTTACGCTACGTTTTTCTTGTTGATTTTGGGAGAAACTGGCTGCTCACCATTATCTGGAGAATCTTAAAATATGCTCCGTGCTTTATGAATATCACTGAATTCTCTTCACGAATACTCCAATTGTCCAATTTTAAGAAAGTGGTATAAAAATGCTCTTGTTGATTTGTATTACATTAAGCAGTATCTTGTTTCCCTTTCGAACCTGTACAAATTCCTAACCTGTACCCCAGGCTCGAATACAGGTTTTTGCAGAGGAGAATACTTATCATTATTATTTATTTATTTAATTTTTTTTTTTTTTTTTTTTTTTACCTGTCTCCTGGAAAATTTGCTCCAAAAGAGATTTTTTTAAAAGTTTTAGTTCGTTGTGTGTTCGTAATTCATGCATTTTTTAATGACTGGAGTTCGCCCAGCGGGCGAAATTGACCGCAACTCATAACATTTTTCAAGCTCAGCCTCGAACTTTTAAACAACATTTATACATTTTAGTTTTTCTGTGGGATAATAGTTTGTTTTGTCTAAATATTTCAACAAGCGATAATCTCTCCTCAGTGCGACTGGTTGACCACTGAGTTAGTTATTTAATTTATCGCATTTGTAACAGATATCATACGTTTTATGTTTCCGCACTCCTTCTCCTATAGGGAAAATAAGAATTAAAATTTTCATGTCACCCTATTACTATTCAATAAATTAGCAATACAAACACTCACTTTGAATTTATTCAAGAATTGAAAGCCGTAATGCAAATCAGCAAACTTACAAAACGTTCATTCGAAGCAAAATTACGCTTCATTGAACTTATTAGCTTACTTTAGATTATATTAGACATTGTTAGCTTCAAATTGTATTTTTGTAGTTTGATATTGTACTGGACAAACAACCCGACTGACTTATAATATAAATTTATTTTGGAAATGGATTAACTGCCGATACCTTAAGATTAGTATTATTTTGCTTTGACATTCATTTAGTAGATTACATTTTCTCTTTTTTTTTTTTTCTTTCTTCTTTGAAACATAAATAGTAAAACATGTATGAAGTATTGTACAAATTATGTAGATTCTAGATGTAAGAAGTAGTATGAAAAATGGTACCTAACTGTTTTGTCTTTTCCTATTTATGTATAGATGCTTGACTCTCAGGGAGGGGAAGTTGCCCACATTGGCACCTCTCTGTATCTGCGCTTACTGTGCCTTGTTAAAAATGTGTACTCAAAAATGAGGAAAATGTACTCATTTTTGAGCATTTTTCCTAGTCAGAATAGCACCTAGTGAAGAAATCTCAATTTTAAAAAACACAAATGCCCAGGGGTCTATTCCGTTCTACAAAGGACCATGTCAGCGAGAGAAAAGAATTGGGAGTGCATGAAATGTAACTAGGGGTCTACGATACTGGATCTTTGCCAAATTTTAGTCAGAATGCATTTAACACAAATTTTCCAATATACTTACATGATACTTATGTATACAAAACTCATATAAGTTAACTAATTACGTATTAATTAAGTATATTTCATGAATTGTGTAAATGGGTACCCATTCTCTTTGTGCTTGTAACTATTAAAAACTAGCACTTTTGATATTGGTAGCAAGGCAGTAACAAAAACGAGACCTCAAGAAATGTGCACGTATCAAACAAAAGTTTTGCATGATAAAAAAAAGAAAAACTATTCAATAAAATTTTTATTTATTTAATTATTTACTTATTTAGTTAAGTTATTCAATACCACTATTATCTTTTTTTACCTTGAAATTAAAGTTCTGTTTTCAAGCGACTTTTCCTTACATTTTGCTCTCTCCCGACTGTTTTAGTACGACGTCGGGGAAATTTATCCTCAGTTTCACTTTGTTTTGTCAATTTCAAATATAAATATTGAAACAATTAATTTCTTTTACAATGAAATCTATAAAGGGGGTCTACGAAACACCGAAAACATTGGCGAGGGGCTACTGGTTGAAAATGTTAAGGGAACCCATGATTTAATCAAACCAGCTTGTGTTAAAATGTACTTATTTTCATGCGTTGTGACGCTACATTCAAATGAAATTCGTTCTAAGTTCATCAATTTTCCGTTTAAAAAATTGAATGCATGGCAGCTCATTTTGAGAGAAAAGAAAAAGACAGTCTTCCACATACCTGAAACTCGAGACCGAGTATTTTTTAGCGAAGTAGCAAACGTGAAGCTTTACCACTAGACTGTACCAATATTGGTTAACCTGAATTAAGTTAAGTTAAGATCAGGATGGATTTAGTAGTTCGTGACATGCCTATAGACGAAAGATAAAGTAAGAATGGCAGTTAGAGTTACATTAAGACCCTGAACATGAATGAGTTTTTGACTGCAATCACATGACTATCCGGCAAGCTGAACAGACCTTTCAGGCAAGTGACTTTGCACCATTGGCGTTCGTCGCCAGTCCAGTTAAACAGAATTAATTTAATTTCGCCCCATTAACGATAAAGGCGCCAAATGCAAAACCTTACATGTTATAGTGATAGCCTATTTCTTCCTTGCGTACATAAGAACGTGCAATCTATCTTTATTGTTAGTCTATGGTTACGCCTAATATTTTCCAGTACAGACTAGATATCTTACATCCCGAGAAGTTTTTTCAACTTGTATTATCTGATGACTGCAAGTGTAATTTACTCTTTGAACTAGTCATTCATTTGTACAACTCGTATTACATATTATTTTGTCATGTCCGGAGTTGTTTACATTGTCCGGAGTTGTTTACATTGTACATAAAAAATAAGGTATGGTTCCTTTGTTTATATTTTCCAAGCGTTATTTACTTTTATATAATTTTTTTTTTCTTCAAAAGTATTTCAAATTACTGTTTCTCATAATAATACTTCCCCTCATCCTTCATTGTTTCATACTTTCCCTCCCGCAACCGTCAAAATCACGGGTTAGGGTGTTCAAAAGTTACCAAAGTCACCAAAACGTTAAAAAGAGTCCATCATCATTCCCGAGAAATTCTTTCTTGTCTTACGTACTAGAGCAGCGGTTTTCAATCTCTTTTTCTCGCGTACCACCATTTTTCTTGCAAACCATTTGCGTACCACTGCGAGTACAGCTTTATTATATACAATAGAATACTAAGATATTATATAAAAATACTAGGGCGACTAGGTAATATAAATAATACAATTTTTGATAGTTATTAAAGCAGAGAAAAGCGCTTGTTAAAATAAAGCTGTATATATGAAATATGTTAAATATATATCATTTTGGGAAAATTTCCTTATTTCCTTGTAATTACCCGAGCACCATCAGGACAGAAAGCAACGCAATGCTTCCCAGTCCAGTATTTCTCTTAATTTTTTGACCTGCACGCGTACCACTTGGAGAGGCTTCGTGTACCACTAGTGTTACGCGTAACACAGTTTGGGAACCTCTGTACTCGAGGACAGTACCAAGCTATTTATGGTGTAATTTTTTGAGTGATTTTTCTTCCGTAAAAAGTATTGGCACTTTTGATCCTGTTCTTTTGAAAATTATGCTACTTTTAAGGGGTTAAAAAATTACCTTACTAGTTGTGTCTCAGACAACGAGGCAAACATTGGGTGTTCACTGTGATTTCGTTTTAGAAATATCCTTCACGAATCCAAACAGAGCAGCTAAACTCTAACCGTTCCTTATTAAAGGGTTCAGCCATCCTAAAATGTGTCTAGATAAGATTAAAATAAAACATCAGAAAATCCCTTCTACGAATAAATTACCTCCAGATGGTAGATTCCGATTATGATAAACAGAGGTGGTTATAAATCTTTCAAGATCAGCTGTACCAACATCATTTATATTTTATTTTTCTCCTTATTTTAAAAAAAACTTTGGTTACAAAAACCGAAGCGTAGATGAGTTTAGTTCCCTATGATTTTGTACTGATGGTCATTTAGCAATTTCTTGGAAATACAAGGATAATAATGCTACTTAATATTTTTAGGGAATAAAAGATAACATTTAGTTGTAGAGCATCGTTTAGGCGCACGCTAGTTTAGACGACGCCGAAGGGACTAGCGAGAAACATCATATAAACTATAACGTCGTATAATCGAAATGCCCTTTTGGCTAGAACCAAGAATCAGGGCCACACTAAAACGTCGTATAGGTGTAAAAGTCGCATAAACGGTCGTCATCTAAACGATGCTCTACGTTTTTACATGATATGTACTTAAGGTTGCATTAAAAAAAAGGAAAAGTAATGAAACAATAATAATAGGAATAAAAATAAGACGAAGAATTAAAAAAAAAAAGGGGGGGGGGGATAAAATTTTCAAAAAGAAATGTTTAAGAAAAAGAAAGATATGTTTTTATTTTAATTAATTATAATTCTAACTGTAATAAAGTGCGACTATTAAACTATGTAATATAATTATTAACTTTCCTTCTTAAAGTTTAGTTCCTTTAAAATACTTGCCACATATTTTTGAAAGTTTCCTGAGTGGAAAATACCTTATGAATGCTAAAGAGATGGGCAAATGCCCTCCTAACCTTTGTTTGTGGGCACCCGTCTGTGCACCATATCATATTAAAGTGAGCTTGTAAGAGAAAATTTAAAATATGTCATTGAATACCAAAACATACTTCGAAACCAATGTGCAAAAATGGCTAAATTAATGTCACCCACCCGCTGAGGTGTCAGTAAAAATTACGATCAATATTACAATGAATTACAAGACTGACACAATTATTTTTTGATACCTTTGCTTTGCCCAAAATGATCATTATTATTACTTTTTAGTGTTGCACAAGAAAGGTTTTTGTATATCTCTTACGATCAAAAATATTGAAGTTAAAAACTAAAAACTACTTTTTATTTCATGAAATATAAAATGGAATTCTTTTCTAAATACGCAAACTAAGCACTCAGTACTCCATACTCTCAGTGCTAATGCTCCCGGGTAGGCTCATAATAGTTTGACAATTTTGCCAAGGAAACAAACAGAATCTGACTGATGGTTTAAAATCCTAGGAAATCGCCGGAGCATATTCGCTGTCAGAAACTTACACGTGCAGTTATTTACCACTTACAGACCAGTTGGACAGGTTCCCAATGCGCATGCCTGAGACGATGACGACATGCAAAAGGAGCGTTTAACGAACCGGTTCAAAAAAACACAGGTGCAGTTACATTTCTCGTTCTGTTTCTTGCCTTTTATTTTTCTTTGTTTCAATTTCCTTTCATCTTCGGAGTTATGACTGAATTTTTATTTTCCTTACAAATTATTTACGCAGTTGGCATTAGCGCGGAATTCCGAGATGACAGGTTTCTGTCTGGCTCTTTTTCTTTTTGAAATCAAATTGAACCTCAGCGAGAGTCATGTTATTATGCTAATGATGGTTGTTTCAAAATAGTGTACCTGACGGAAGACAGGTTGCTCTGAAATGGAAGGAAATTATTTTTCTCCCTGAATTAGACGGTAGTTTTCGTTCGATGTTTCAAAATGGCTCTGCAATTCAAATTGAATGTTTTGTTGGAACTGCTTTTGGTCAAAATCCTTCATAAAAACAGCAATTTTACTATCCCTCTGCCAAGGCCGTAGCCAGAAATTTTTTTCGGGGGGGGGGGGGGGGAGGGAGGCTCCTGACTTTGAAACAGTTATGTTGAGGAAAGTTTCAGTAAGGAATATGTGTTTGTGTCAAAATTAATTTCCAGTAATTTCTCCCTTTTCTTTTCTTTAAAAAAAGAAAAAGTTAGTGAAGAGAATTTATTCTCAATTTTTAAAGTCGAAGCAAAGGTTGATTTTGGGCGTCATATTTACACACAGAATATTATATAAAACTACGTGAATGATTAAGTCAAAACGACAAAAAAGTTTCAAAAAATGATGTCTTGTAAGTATAAGTTGAACTGATTTTCTTTCTCAATATCACTTTCATCATTGCAATGAATGCAAAGATAAAATAGTTTTATTTCCTCAGAAATATAGAACTCGTACGGCCAGCGTTTTCATATGAATTAAAATTGAAATTGAGACTGAAGGAAAAAAAAACTTTTAAATTTTATAAAACGTGATTTTTCTCTTTTGATGACACTAGAATGTTAAGTTTTTTGTTTAATTAAATGTTATCATAAAATATCAAGTAATCGACAAGAAAAACGCAGTGTACTAAAATATAATAAAAAAAAATCTTCTTAATTCAAATCTATTAGTGTATAATAAGTGTACGTTTTCTACCTTTCGACATTAAATATATTTATTACTGCTCTAAGTTGAAAAAATTTAAAATATCCCATGAAAAATTAATCTCAAGGGATAGGCGTACGCAGAATATTTGCATTGCGGTACGAGTCTGTGACTGGGGGGGGCGGGGGGGGGGGGATCGTCTTTTAGTGTCTTACTTAAGAAAACGCCCAGAAGAGGGCGTTTATAGATGCACCCTTTTCGAAAAGTTTGAGGATTCGAATATAAAGAAGTATTTGTGAGGCATCTGAGGCTGAAGTATGGGATTAAGGGAATATAATGGGTAAAACTGTGTCAGTCTCGTATTAGGGACCGTTCATAAATGATGTCACACTTTTGTTTACTATATTTGACCCCCCTCCCTCTCTTTGTCACAAAATGTCACACTTCAACATGCCCCTGCCCCCTTTGTTACATGTCACGCTTAAAATCAAATTATGAAAGTAAAAAAAAAACTTTCAAATAAATTTAATATCCTGATTTTAAATATTTTTATAGAAAACTAAATGTGTGATGTCACACTTCTTATTACTCCATCCTCTCTCACAATTTCTCGAACTCCCCCTCGAAGCGTGACGTCATTTATGAAAGACCTTATTGTTCGTTTTTAAGAATTAACGAAGGTTCAATGGTACCCTTGCTGACTCCCCATGCGCACGCCTATACTTATGGGGCATCCCACAATGGGTGAAACTTGAATGTTGGCTCTTCATGAATATAAGAAATTATTTCAAAAGCAGGAAAAAAAAATGGAAATCAGTACCGCTGAAAATGTTATGAAAAACTGTTAAACAATGGAACCAAATCAAAGATCAAGAAAAATTTACCAAACCGCTTTAAAAATGTGTTCACGTTTTTAAAGCGGTCCACATTTTTAAAGCGGTTTGCCAAAACCGCTTTAAAAATGTAAACACCTTTGGTATTCATTATTTTTTTATCAGGAGAATAATAAGTTCTTTGTTCGACCCCCTTCCCTTGAGAGAAAATTTGGGATGGTTTTCGTGGATGCAAGTAAGCTTGCGTGACTTTCAGTTCTGCCATTGACCAAAGCGATCTGCCTGGCAGACTGCCAAGAAGAATCCATTCATGTTCAAGGGATTAACTGCTGGTTTAAAGAATGTGCCGTTTTTGTTCCCGTTCTGGTTCGTTTAGCACACTTGATTTCTTCCGAACTGATGCTATGTGGCAGTTCATGAATTTACTTCCCTAAAACTCGAATGGAATCGTCCTTTTTTGCCATGCGCAGAAGCGTCCAAATGTCAAAATTCCGTGGTCGAACTGTACCTTGCTTCGTTCTGCATCTTTACAAAGAAATGTCGTTGCCAAAGGGAGCTTTCGAATACCAAAGTGGCAACCCTACGCTGTAGGCAGCACTGAACGGAGCAATCGAAAACACGATCATAAAGTAGCTGAGCAGGGATCCAATCCGTGCATCAATGTGTTCCTTTCCAAATCCCGAGCCACCTTTAATTTTCTCTAACGAGCGCGTGCAATATTTTCAGGATTGGATGCAACAACCAAATCATAATGATTCCTGCATCCAGGGAGAGAAGATTGCACGACAGAAGCAAGACGTCTTCCATTTTTATGGCTGGCGGCAGCTTCTGCAGCGTATCATTACCGCCGCTGTAGATTTCCTATCATTACGGACTGCTAGCGACAGTTGACGTTAATGGGTTAAGTGTTGAGATAATTGGGCAACTGTCGCAATGCGTGGTCGGCTTCGAAAATGACCCTGTTAACGTTATTAGAGGAACTCGGTTCTAATATGGGATTAGAAAGGTAAGAGGGAAAACTAATGAATAGTCTTAACACTTTGAAATAGTGCTTCCCACAAAGCATGGTACGTGTTTCTTCGATTGTATTCTTTCCTAATTGGGATTTTTTGCCAGTTTTTACTTCCAAAACTGTATGATAGAACACATCTGAGATTTTTCAGTTCTTAAAACAGTAAATTAAAGCTGTATGTTTCACTCTTTAGTAACATTCATTATTTTTAATACTGTACCCGGGATGACCGAGACAGACAAACAGACGGATAGACAAGAAGACAAAAAACGTGCACAGTTTTTGATCGAACTTATAGATTATTTAAAGAAAATTAAATGATGAACATCAAAAACGAAATTAATTATTTTTGTTAAAATTTTGAAAAATAAATGAAGCACTGAAGCTTTTTCTATGCGACATTTTTTAATGAAACACCTCTCCTTTTCAGAAACTTTTCATTTTTTAGCGACTTTAAACATGAGGACGTTTTCCAATTCATATCTTATATATGCTTTCTTTTTTTCCTTTTTTTATTTGGTTTGTCTGTTTGTCCATCGATAACTTCTCAGGATGAACTGATTTTGATGATTCTCTTTTTAATCGATCAAGGGTGGTCTTCCATAGATCTCGAACCTTTATTTGTCCATATTCGATAATTAGAAAAAAAAGTTATGGGCGGAATATAGTAAAAAAATCAAGTATCAACTGCACATCGGATTTGCTAAAACACATCCAGTTCGGAGATCTTAAAGTTCAAACAAGAGCACACAAAGTGCATCTCATCTCACACACAATCATGACATTTAGAGCCGTTATATTACGCTTATTTTGTTGAAATGTTTTTAGCTGTACAAGTTCCGTGTGCTTAAAATTTCGATATTTGCATGGCAAAAACGGTGCAGTGCAGCAAAGTTTTCACATGCCGTGAAAAGGAAACATTCTATTTAAAAATGGTTTCAAAATTGTCATGTTAAATACATTTAATGATTATTCAATTTCGTGTTCCTATAAGAGAATACTTTTAAAACGGTACCAAGCTTAGAGTAATTTGTTTTCTTTTGAAAAATAATGATTTAAAATTACGATCAGTAAGATTGTTTGGCATTTTTCACATCCAGAGGTCCGTTTCCTCGCATTGACGTGCAACTTGACGTGCATTTCGGAAGCTGGATTTCGTTCCAGTAAAGTGTACGAAAAATTGAGCGTAAGTTACATCTAACTAATGAGAATGCGATCGAAATTAAACTTTTCCGAATTATTATTTTTAAAGAAAGCATTTTTTATGTACAGAATATTATTTTTTACTTCTCATTGTGTTGAATAGTGTCTATTAAGAAAATAGTTTAGATCATCAAATTTATCCACATCGACTGGATTAAATGAAGAATATTTTCAGGAATTTTAAATCAAGTAGTCTTATTAAGGCTTTCAGTATTGCCCCAATACACGCTTTGACTTTTGACTTGAGTGTGTAAAATTTCCTCGAAGATTTAATGACTTTTTCGCATCTAAAATCCAAAGATTATCACTTTTGAAACAATGTCAAAACCTGTTCGCGAGGTATAATTATGCTAATGAGGCATATGTTCTGAGAGAAGAAAATTCATTGATTATCTTCGTATAGCTTCCTGGTTTTTTTTCTTTCTTCTGCTTGTTATTTTCAATGTTTCACATTAAAGTTTTCTTTCAATAAGATAATTACTTTTTTCCTTTACTACGATTAAGTATTTCAAAACACATATGTTTATTCTCCATTAAGTTTTATTTCACATCAGCATGTTCGTTCCTTCATTATAGGTAGCATAACAGCCTGACTCATTGAGTATTAAATCTGCGAACTTTATTTCCTAAATAAAGTACCAAGGAAAATATTAAGCTGCGACCTATGTAACAAGTCTCTTTGGTCGTCCAATAGCGCAGTCGTTAAAGCAGATCACCCTCGCGCGGGGGACCCAGATCTCTTTATGTATACGAGCTAACGCATCAATCATTTTGGATCAAATTTATTACTGTTAAAAAGCCAGACCGAAGTTTCTAGCATTATGACCAATACTCATAGCTTAAAACAACTTTTTAAGACTAGTAGGATGCCCAAACTTCATTTTCCTCATAACCAGACACCGGCAGTTAATGATAATGCTTTACTTTTTTTCATTTTTCGATGTTTTTCTTGTTTTAGAGCATTTTTTAAAGATTTTCACAGCATTTTTTGCATTTTAAAGTATTTTTCTCCCTTTCAGAATGCCTTAAGTTTTTTTACAACGTTTCTGATCAAAATTTAAATTGATTTATTCATTAAATTTTACAAAGAAAAAAATGAAAGGTTGGTGATCGGCAGAATTGCGAATCTCTTGCTGCAAAGCTGGATGAAAACAACTTGAGGAAAAAAAAAAAAATTTTTGCCTCTGCAAAAAATTGCTGGTCTTTTAAAAGGGAGACATTCAGTAAAAATTAGAAGAAAATATTTCTCCATGAGTACTTCTGTTTATTTAATTTGTCACAACTGAAAGTGTGACAAATGAACCTGCACTGAAAGACGCTTTCCAAGATATACAAACTTACTTTCTAAAGTAGTCTTTTATACAGGAAAAAAAATGTTTTTAAATATTCAGAGTAATTTATATTATCTCATTTAAGAAATTAACTGTCAAAACACATGTTTTCCAATTCAATTTAATCTATTCGCTACTATGTGTATGCAATCAACCGGGTACTTCTAAACATATATTTACTTGTCCGGGTACTTCTAAACATATATTTACTTGTCCTTTAATCAGTTATGTCCATTGCAGATATAATTACAGTAGCACTTTCTCCCAAAACGTCATCCATCTTTTATCTTATCCAGTAACTCTAAAAAAACTTGCGCTCAGTTATGTTCCTACTAAATACTCTTGGAGATGACTTTCAACTTCCTACACTGCAAAAATCTTCCTTTTTGTTCAGACCATTTTTGGTGTTACTAAACGCCGTTTTTGCTGTTGAGTTGGTGAAAAGTTGAAAATTATTCACTTCCTGATGGATTTTAAATTATTTTAAGTGTCTGTCTAAAAAATACACAGAACGGAACGCTTTTTTTTTTTTTTTTTTTTGCGTATGATGCTCGTTAACTTATCTACGTATCAAAAGCTCATTTACCCTATTTGCACAGAAATGAGCAATCGTAATGGAATTTCAAGACATGACGGAGTTAACAAATTTAAAAGTGCTAAGAGACATTATACTGTCTATATTTTTTCTGAAAGACACGTAAAAAAACTTTAAATACATAAAAAATGAATAATTTTAAACTTAACACAAAAAATGATGGCATATAAACCCATCATTTTTTACCGTGTAGCGCGCAAATAGTGTATATAAGATAGAGGAGTTTCATTTTCTTCTCTTACATTTTTCATACTTTATTTGTTCTTATAATATTCACGTTGCTCATTGTTTTCTTTTTTTTAATTTACACATTATTGAACACTAAATTTGTAGATGTAACCTCTTATGCTCCGCGACCGCCCACGGGTGCTAATTTCATTCCGGTGGTTTCATTCATTTTGTTTGCTATTTTCCTCTCAATCACCACATTCGAATAAACCCTCAGCAGGGTGGTACGGTGGTGAGTGGTAAGGTATAGATAAATAAATATTAAAAATCAGAAAAAAAATAATAAAATAATTCTTTTCTTTTTCTTAAACGAAACTTTTAAACCTCTTTTCTTTCACATTTCAAATGTGATGCTTCCGACAAGTAACTTTCAAAATTGCTGCTCTTCTTTTAAGACAAACTAATACATCAGATCAAATCCATCAAACTTAGCACAATAATATCAATATCTTCGCAAGAAAATATTATGATACTTCACTAAAGTGGCACAATATGCAGGTATGAAAATTCACGTTGTCGTTTAGAAAATTGAGAAAGGGGTGATTTGCATATGGAGGCTCAAATCAAATTGACAGCTCACTTGGCCGGTGGGATCGTTCGTTGAAACAACATTTGCGCAACTTCTCATTAAGTGTAATGAAGTGGCACTTTGAAATGTTGTCGGACTCTTTGCAGTTTTGAAATCTTAGCAGCACTATTACTTTAAACTAGTTATTCCTAAAAAATATTTTTGTATATTTCTTTACTGTTTGGCAAAACAATGTTATAATATGAATAATATTTCCTTGTGCTAAAAATATCAAATCATAAAATGTATTGCTCTAATATGCTTTTTAGTATGTTAAAGATTTTAATGCGAGAATTTTTCTATGAATGTAATATTTTCATCATTTCGTACAAGGGAGTAAAAAGGACTGTTGCGGCGAATTATGAATAAGTATTTTTACATAACTATGGCATTAATCAGGTGTGCTCATTCCCCCTAAGATCGATGGCACAACCCCTAAAAAGCTAGGGAGCCCCCCTTCCATCCCAAAACGATAACCCACCTAAAAGGTTAAAACCCCTACGTAACAAATTTCAATGGTGCGCTCTGCGCCTTAATTCCCCCCTCGCCCTCCCTCCTCGTGAGCGCCCCGGCGTTCATTATCAAATATTGATTCTTACACATTAAGTGAAACAAAACCAAAAATATGAATAAATTGAAGTGATGAGTATTGTGAAAATAATAATGGAGCAGGTGTTTTATTCAGTTTGAAGGAAAGGCTCACTCAAATGTAATCCCAAAGTATCTCCCTGTTCCAGTTTTACCAACCAATTATCTAACACATTAAAACAAAGCAATCTGGTAATAAAATGATCGAGCAGATTCTTCAAGATTATTTGCGATCACCAAAGTTTTTCCCTAAAAAACGTCAACCAACATAATTGAAAACAGTGGAAGAAAAAAGAGAGTTCACCAGTGGCGTAGATAAACACAGATTGTAGGGGAGATTTTTATTTCTTCTCCCGAAGACTTTCATTCTTTTTCCACGAAAAATTAGTCAAATTCTAGAAAACCTTTACCATTTCAGGGGGGGGGGGGGTATCCCCAAAAGTTTTAAGAAAAACAAAAATCAAATGCAAAGCAAGCCAATAAATATAGATAATGCGCAAATGAAACATTTTGTATAAAAACGAACAGTTCTGCTTGAAGGCTCCATATTTTTCTACAATGTTGAATTTAAATAATTCAATGCTGCTGAGAAAAAAGGGAAGAAAGAAAGAAGAGAAAAGAAGGTAAAGAAAAAAAAACGCAAATCTTCTAACGTAGCTTTTTTGTTTTTTTTGCGTTGCATTCATAATTAGCGAGACGGGAGAGAGTCAAATGTTATATATTTATTATTATCGTTGTTCAAGCTCTCGAGATTTGAAGCTTAGAAACAGTTGCATTCTTTAGTGCCAAACTTTTTATTTATGCATTTTCCATATCAGTTTAGCTTCCTATTCGATTGTGATAAAGGAATTCCCAAGAAAAAAGCAAATTTTTTAAATATTCACAATGAATGCCACAGTCAGTGCCCAATAATTAGCTGAAGAAGATCCACATTGCCCAAAAATGCCTAACTTATCTGAAGAGGAAGTGAAAACGTATGTAAACACACTGGGCGGGGGCACCTGAGAAGGATGTGCACCTACCGTAATTAATGAGGTGCCGTCGCGGATGGAAAATTTGCCCTCGCGCCTGCATGAGGGTAGGTCGTTTAAACACATATCCCACCTTTTGCGACTGTCAGCCCTGACAGATTTATGAGCGGTTGGATTTTTCTATCCATATTTTTATGCTCATCAGCACGGATATTTTTCAAACTCAAATTCCTCCCTGCGTCATCGAAGTAAATCGTCTGCTGTTTTTCGAAAGTGTTGTGAATTGTTGATGATACCACGAAAATTTAATTGCAAGTGACCTCATACATTAAAACCAGTTACAAAATGTTAAAGGCTTTTAATTCTATGATGATTTTTAAAATGTATGATAGTTTTGGTTTAGATGAAAAAAAAAAAAAAACAAAGCTTGACATAATTTCGGAAAAGCGGCGATACGTTTTTTATTCAATTGAAAAAAATAGCGTTAATCCCGTCCTTAGTGGTACCTTTTTCTAAGCCAGAATAAATAAATGATAAAAGGCGAAGTTTCGTGAACTACGAAAAGATCCATTTTTCTTTTATTCAATAACACGGACTGTGTAACGCCATAACAGAGTTATCGCTGCTCTCAAAACTTAATTCTATTATTTATTTATTTCATTCACTTGTTGATTTATTCAATAGTTCGAAATTTTTGATTATTATTATTTCTTCTTCTTCTTTCTAATGGGGCTGCGTATGGTCAATAACCTTTGCAGACGTAGTGCCGCCATCCATTCTTTCAAGTAGCACTACTAATCGGCGGATACCGTTGCCACTTGAGAATTTTGATGCTCAGTTTCTCCCTAGATGGCGACACCTGAGCTCTAAGTGGTGCGAACTGCACTAGGAGCCGAGAGTATCCAAGCCAAACAGATACTCTTAAACATGCCGCATAATCATACGACATGGGCTCTGACGATTTCCTGCATCTTGAAAATCCACGGGATCGGGCCAGGTTTGATCCAGCGAACTTAGGCGTACGAAGCCAGTGGTTTACCACTACGCCACCATGCCGGCTTTTTTTTTTTTTTATTGAGTAGTTAACTTTTTCAATTTGACAGTAATTTTTAGTTTTTTCCCTGTGATATTGTAAATATTTTTGCAGTTATTACATCTTCGTCCTTTTGACCAAAAGACGTCAGGTACTCGTTCCGGGATAATCTGAGAAAAACTAAAAACATAATCCAAGAAATGATAAGTATCTGTACTAGAACAGAGACGGGTGATTATGGGAAAATGAAAATTTCTGTTGAATTTGGAGCACTCGAAATCAGCATCGCTCGATTTCTTTCTTCAAAAAAAAAAAAAAAGGATCCTGAAATTTCTCTATTTTCTAAGATATTCTTTACTGCTGTTTTTAAGGATTTCGCCAATGTTTTTTTCAAATGAAATTTGTCATTGATTTCCTTTTAAAAATTAAACATCTCTGTCCATCGGGGTCAATTAAAGACTGCCTTTCTTCCTTGTCCTCTATTTATCAACTTCTCAAATTCGAAGGGAAAATTCACGAAAATGACATCAAAAGCTCCATTTTGTTAATCAGAAGTGAAGTCAAATGATTAAAATGCGCAATTTTTTCTTGTTGGAAACTAATGTAGCATTAAAGAAACAATTTTCAGTTTTCCAAACGTGATTACGTGTGCCTATCATCATCATATTCCTATTACCCCTCAAGTTTCAAAGGGACCATTATATTTTGTTATTTTTAGAAAGTACTAATCGGAATGATTAAGTATCTAGAACTTTAATTCAGTGAAATGTTATGTTTTTCAATGCGATAATTCATAATGCCTACTCATTATGAAGGAAAGATTAACAATGTTTAAAAGAAAAAAAAAAGAAATAAATTTTTAAAAAGATACTTTAAAAGATTTATAATGTTTGACAAAGAAGAATGTTCGAAGCTAGAGACAAACTACAATGAAAGTATGTACTATGTAAAAAAAAAGTGACTGTTTCTTCCTTGTTTGCAGGGTGTGTATGCCATTTTCTACTCGTACAAGTCCATTCTACCTTTCTTTACTTTCATCAATCCCACACTTTTTCTTCCATTTTTTAAAAATAAATTCTTTCCAGTTCTTTTTCTATTCGCGCTTGTTCCAGGATGTTAGGCGTTAAACAGCATGTACGCCAACGTCAAAGACGGAAAAAGTTAAACTAGAATGACACCTAGCCGTTTTGGGCAGGGCGGAAATGAATGTAAAATCGTTACATAACTACAACATGCTGTTGCGAAAACCACTGTGGAGATCTCCGTTTGTATTAATTGCTCGCCTAGTAGTCCCGAGTTAGCTCATTATTATTGTTATTATTCCTTACACATGCTATTACTTCTTACATAGAAATTTTGCAAACGTTCAGAAGTCATTTATAAAATACATCTTAGAAAATAACACTGGAAACTAACACTTGCACCTGGGAAACAAAAACACCTTTCAGAAAGAATATTCAAAGCGTAAAAAATACTGCACGCAATTATCAAGTCCAGAAGTTGTAGTTTTAGCTGTAATTAAAACATTATTTCAGTTTAAAAAGCATGTGTTTTAAGCAACATGTCTTACAAAAATGAATGCTGTTTCCAGGATGGGGTCACGATGGCGAAATCCCCCCCCCCCCTCCATGGATTTAAGAATATACTATTTTTTAAAATGCATATATTTTTGAATTATTTATTTATTTTTAATTATAATACAAAGGCAATATATAACTTTTGATCTCTCGTCCTGGAGCTTTCAAAATGATCGGCCTAGTTTTGGGGCTGACTTTCGTGGTGCAGTTAACTGTACGGTGAAAAATATTTCCTCAAAATGCTAAAAGGGAAAAAGTTAAAACATAATCTGAAAGTGCTTTTAAAATTTTAACAATTATGAAAATTTTCGACAGAATGTGGCAAAATTTTGTAATGGCATGAAGCTCCAATATTGGGAGAAAAAGCAGCAAGGTTTCAAAGTCGAAACACTTTGAGAATAGCGAAGGCATAAAAGTTAATGAACACATCATACACGTTTGTGTCGAATTGAGTGTTATGACCTGTATATTGCATTTTACTCACGATCGGCATTAGATTTTTCATGTACTTTTGATCTCCTAATCTAACAGAAATAATTAAAAGATCTATGTTTTTCAACAAAACAAAAAGATAACCACTCCTTCGCGAATTCTTTGCATAATTCTATTTAGACTAAAAATTTATTCATTTGAAATCAAATCGATGCGTTGAATACGAAGTAAGCTATTACGTATTCCTTCCCTTAAAAATGGTGTAGCCACCTGGCAACTGCGAAAGGAGGAAGCAAAAATTTAGGCGTTGCCGGTCTGCACTTCTTTCTAGCACTTGGCCTCCAAAAATCAACAGGTACGGACGAAAAGGATGGCGAGGGACTAAGTAAATATTGAAGGATACGTGTTGCTCATGAACTTAGCTTTTCGTGAAAAGTAATGCGAATAAGCTTAAAACTGGGTGGTGTCAAAAAAATGAAAGACAAATAAGAAGGTAAAGTTAGTGATCAGCTAGAAATGGCTTGTTCGAGCAAGTGAGAGAAAAGACAAGCATGGAATAAATTGAAATCAGGTAGTATAAGCACATCTGGTGGAGTCGATTCAGAAGGAACATTGCCTCTTCTGAATTTCCTTCTAATTAATAGTAGAATTTCAATCTATAACAGCGAAATTTTGTGCTTATGAAAAAGATGCTGATTTCATCATTTAAGGTAAAGCCGGTAGAGTTGCCGCACAATTGGAAAACATGATAAAAAAGAACGAAAACGTTAATTTTTTGCCAAAATTTTCTTGAATATTATAGACCACATTCTTTTTGTATGCTTTTCCAACATTATTTTGCAGTTACGCTATAAATTAAAGCGACAGCTGGAATAAAACTAAGACACCCATTTTTCGCTTCTCTGCTTATAGGGCCGGTGAGATTGCGCACATGGGTGATTTACACGCATGGAAAATGGTTTTCGATAATAAGTAGATTATATTAATAATAACTGCAAGTAAATTGTCAAAATAGTTGAAAAGGCGTTTGCTCAAAAGTATCTTGCAGTACCCACATCACAATGAAAATCAGATGAACAATAATGAAAATTCAAGCCCTTACATTTGGAAAGCAGGCAATAAAAACGACGTTGTGTGATACATTTTCAGAGGAAAAACTTGTAAATTCAAGTAGACACTGTGTTGCTGCGGTTGTACAACTACCTGAAATCGCAATGAACTCATACCTTTCCCTCCCCCCAAAAATTCAAGTGCTCCCTCTCTCCGACCGCGCAATCTCACCAGGTTTTACCTTACACTTATACTAAATTTACTACTTCCGTAAAAGATATTCAGTTCAGTCCAGTGAACATCAGTAGAACTGTGGTTCTAAAAGTTTCAATTATAAGATTAACTTTGTTGAGGCGTAAAAAATAAATAAGATCAAGTTCCCATTTAAGCTACATATTAAAATTAATTTAGTTAAAACTCAAACTTTGACATCATGAAGATATTTTTTTTAATTATTTTTCTTTTGTATTATTTTATTTTTTATTAATTATTTGTTTATTTATTTAAACTTCTTGGTATTGTGGAGCTGCAAAAAAAAAAAAAAAAAAATCACATCCACACTTTCGCACGTTTAGTACCGCTCCTCCACGTGTTTTTCTCTGCTCGTTTATGACACTTGTAAATAGGTTATCATACTTTAGGTTAATAGGTTATCAACGAATCAGAGTGGCAAATTTGATTTTTATCCCTTCGAGTGTTTTTTTTTTTTTTTTTTCGTGTGATATTTATCTGTTATAATGTGCTAGGGGATTCATTAAGTATCGAACAGTAAATATACAAAACTTTTCTTTACTAATCCAAAAAACATATCCTTAATAATTTAGAGAAATTACTCTTTCATTCATAGTAATGTTTAGTCATAAGTTATAAATAGAGCTCGGATTATGTGCACTAAAAATCATTAAAATATGCATGGAAACATGCACCGAAGTAACTAAAAGATGCATCTATAAATAATTTACCTACAGTATAGTTGTCATTTCTGAAGAACAGGAAATAAATAAATAAAAGAATATTCACTTTTAAATTTTTGCATTGGTTATTAAGGTGGATAAATATCCATTATAACAATTATCCACCCAGAAAATGATTGCCGCATGAAAGACTTCTACTGCAATAATTCACAACATGTTCTTCAACAGTTTATGTCGTTAGTCATTGCCTTCTGTCATTTAATATCATTAATAACACAGACGAATTTTTCTTTGATTTTCTCTCTTTTATCACAAAAAATACAGTAAATTAAATTTTCCATCTGCAGTCAAATCTTTTACATGATCGGCACTCTAACGGTTCGCCAGCATACTTTTAGATTTTTATTTCACTACTTTTATAAGTTGAAATTCAGGTAACTGTTCTATAAAATGGAATTATGATTTGTAACTCGAAAAACTCTGACGCTTAAGGGTCGATTGCTGTCTCCTTGGAAAATTTTTCATATTTTCTTAATGGCTTCTGTTAAAGGCAGTTCTTTACAAGATTTCCTATTTTTTCTAACGAACAAAGTATTTGTTATTATTACACGGTTTTATTTAACTTGATTTGTCACGGAAGTTTGTTACGCGGTTTTCGACCACTATTACTGCATAAATCGTCTTCAAACTTTGCACACAAGCTTATTTTCGATGACAGTACAATATTCCATCCATTTTGTAATTTATTATAATGTTAATTATGAAAAAAAAATAATAATTTTTTCTCTGAGGAAATTATCAGAATTATTATTTGCCGAATGGCAACGATAGCTTTGTTTAAAATGTTTGGATAATGCAACGATGTTTTGATTTTTAAAATACTCAAAATCATGGCGACATTTTTTAGTTTTTAACAGATAAAACCGTGTAACTGGAAAATTTTTTACACGGTTTTATTGTTATTTTTAGTCTTCCTTTAAGAAAAAAAAATTAAGAACAAATCAAAGCACACAGTAAGATGCATTAATTTTTTTAAATTTCCCTTTCTTACTCAATTATATGTGCTAACGCCAAATGAAGCAAAAATGTGAAATTCAATGCATGCTCACATGTATTTAAATATAAAACCAGAAATAGTAATAAATATTCAGTTATTTAATAAATAAAATTCTTTGATATTAAATTATTATAAAGACAAAAGGTTAAGCTTTTTCATCGCCTTATTAGCATGGAAACTGTTCGGTAACACGTGAAGTGTACAATATTTAACGCATTCACAACTAGTATGCAGCCCCTCCTGAATCGTAATGCCTATCGTAATCAGAAATAAAAACAAGGTATGAAAGAAATCTTTTGGCGGGAAAGTCTGAGATCGAAATCCTGACGTCGCAGCGAATTGAGGCGTTTTAAATACTGACCTCAACGACCCCATCGCAACACATTAACTCTTTTTCCATCCAACTCCCCGCTCTCTCTTTCTCCAAAGATAAGAAGTAAATGAAAAAGAAAGTACAATGAAATATAAAACGCAAGAAGGAAATCTTGCAATTTGCTTCCGAGCGAATTTTAGAGGCATTTTTCCTGGCAACGCAGAAAATAGAAGATTAAGATTTGATTACTTTTTTTCCCCCAGCTTTCTTTCTCTCTGAACAGGGGATTTTTGCTTTTATTTTTGAAGTAATTCTGTCAATTCAATTTATTATATTAATCATGTTAATAAGTTACAGTAAAAACAGCACATAAGGACACTTTTCAGAACAATCGCGAATAATTTAGGTGTAATATTCAAAAGTCAGTCTGAATCAAAATACGAAAGAAAAAATAGATTTAAGATATAAATAACAACTCCAAAAATTTATTACCTTTTCACCAATTACTCTGACATCATCATCAAAGTAATTAATGAAAATCCTGATTACCATACTCTTCAGTGAGAAAAGAATAATAATGCAGCTGTTAATTTCAAATGCCACTCTGGAGTTAATTGTTTTCCTTAATGAGCTAACCCCACACGAATTCATCTTCACTCAGCTGTCACCATTTCTTTGAAACTCTTTCCTAGTAATAAAGTATCAAATCTACTTTTAATGAAATACTTTCTTACACTTTCCTAATATGTCATTCTTTTTTTTTAATGTTGTTGATACCTTCATTTTTGTGTAAAATTCTTCTTAATGAATGTCATTCATGCTTTAAGAAAGCCTTAGAGAAGTCAAAATAATTATAGAGATGTTGAGTATATGTTCATATTTTGAAGTGTTAAACACATTCCAAAATAGAAAAAGATAGAGAGAAGGGGGGGGGGGAGGAGTAAATAACAGTATACGATGTTTTTTACAAGTATCCAATTAAAAGGGATAAATAATAAAATTGTGTTTTCAATTATTACTTTTGTGACGACGATACGTTAAAGAAGAAAAAAAAAAAAAAAACGCACGTTGGGCAAAATTTGGTATGAAAATTGCAATTGAAATTTTCATTACACATTCGTACCTTCTAATATTGCCTTGCTCGAGCGAAATAAAGCATAAAATTATTACAAAGCAGACAAATTAATTGCTTTTTAATTGCTGCAAAATAAAAAAATTAAAAAATTATGAATTAATTAAAGTTAACAGTAAAGTATAATAAGCATTTGTATCGAAAATAAAACCCTTTACAGATTTTTTTTTTTATTACGAAATTCAAAACGCTTTAAGTAACAAGAATTTTGATAGTCGAATCTGGCCATATGACCATAAAAGTTCTAAAGGGAAATATGCTTATTTTTTTGCTCACACTTTTTTCTACATTTCTTGATGTAATAAACAAGGAACATACCCACCTATTCTTTGGTACAAAAAAATTATTTCGCGGTTTTTTCCCCCCATTTTTTTTTTTTTTTTTTTTGAAGAAGCAGAGGCTCATATTTTGTGTGTTAAATATTTTTGAGCTTAGAAAAATGGCTTTAAATTGATGAAATCAAAAAATCCCTTTGATTCGCAAATTCCCTTTATCAAAAAGTTCTTTCCAATATAATTTGTCAAATCAGGATTCATAAACAATTCAATTTCAAAGCGCAATAAATGTCTTTTAAACTGCTGAAAATTCAACAAAAAATTGTTCAGACCAAACAAAAAAAAAAAAAAAAAGTGTTAGAGTGCTGACGTATTCTGCGGAAGATTTGTCGAATCAGTTTGTCGATTCAGTCAGATCAGTTGTCGATTCAGTTTGAACATTCTTGTTCAAACTGAATAATTTCCTCAACAGACAGACGAGGTCATTAAGCTACAGACTTTCCCATCCCATAAGAATGTACTCTTCCTTTGTTTTCTTTCGTGTGTGCTTTCCTTTTTTTTTTTGGGGGGGGGGGGGGGGGTAATATGTTTTGAATTAATTTGTTTGTCTTTGAATTTTTTCCAGGGATATTTTTACGAGAAATTAAGCTTATTTTAATTTACTTACTTCTTTTTTTAATTTTATTTTATGCCAACTACGCTAAGTTGCTACTGTAGTGCGACAACAGGGAAAGAAGTACGAAATGCTAAAGCATGCAAAACCCTGATTTAACTTGAGGATTTGAACTTTCTCAAAATTATGATGATGCGAGAAATATAAAAATGTGCTAATGAAATCACTACATTTTTGAAAAAATAAGTAATTGAATAAAATAAAATAAAAGAAATATAAATTATTTCTCGCTCTCTCACACACAGAGAGAGCTATTTCATATGTAGACCGTGAGACTGAATTGAATGGGGAAGCAGCGCGCTCTGTACGGGAACATTAAACAAACAAGTATCGGATTGTTTTTTTTTCTTTTTTTTTGAAGTGTTTTAAATTAGCTTGCATTTTTCAAGACATATTAATTAACTAAATTATAAAAATCAAATTTTCGTTTGAGAAGGAACTAAGTCTGCATCTCCTTTCCGGATTGTCTTGCCGACCCTTGTCCTTCTTGACATCCCAACAACCGAATTTTTAGTACAGCTACCGGATCCGATTCGGGATATTGAAAGATCGATCGGATAATGGATATCCAGTGCGTTTTTTAGGGGGGCGGTTCCATTCGTCCCGCCCTGTCGGTGCACCCCTGAGCGTCACGCTGGCGGCTTAAAAAGCAACCGTAAAATTTTTGTACTAATCTTTGCTCTGTGAGTAGCATCTAGAAATCGGTACTGACCGGGCAACTCTTAACAATCGATGAACAGCAGTACCTCTCCGAAACTTAAAATTACAGAAGTTTATTCATAAAAATAGATGCAAAACTTCTAAAGATATTAGATGTAGTGTATACATTTCAAAACCTTCTTTCAACTCTTTTAGAATAAAGAAAACATAGGTTCCCTATTTTTTGACTTGGGCACCCGTAAAAAAAAATCAGAAGCGTTTCTGAATGGGTCAGCTACCGGTTGGCCAAATTTTTTAATTTTCAAAAACGCCTCCGAGTACATCGGAAACCTCTTTCTGTAATTTTCAGAAACATTTCCGAGTATTTCTGAAGCCGTTTTCAGTAATATTCAGAAACATTTCCGAACATTTTGAAATTTTCTTTTCATAATTTTAAACAACGTTTCGGAACCTATTTCTGCACTGTAAAAAAATTTTGCCCGAAAATACATGAAAATCCTCTATCGAGACTCTGACGTAAAACTGCAGTGATTTCAAAACAAAGAAACTACAAAGTTTTTAAATTACTATTTCTGGTACACTAGGTCGAAGGTAAGTTCAGTTGAGACCCCGCTGCTCTGCTTTCTTTGGCTTCAGCCGTTCGGCCAATGATGACGGCGGACTCGGGAAGGCTGGCTGCTAAGGGGATTTGGTTACAACGGTTTAAACTGGTATTCATGGATCTCAAATGTTCAGTTTTAAGTAGCTTAACAAATCTTTATCTGTAGTTTGACAGAGTGCGTAAAAACAAGAATTTTATTGAGAAAATGTTATCAAGAAACTTAGTTATTTGATTTAAAATAAGTTCTTCGTAAATTTAAAGAAACACTCAGTTTCCCTTCTGTACTTTTGCAGAATTTCTTTACAGAATGTAATATTCAGAAACATTTCCGTGTATTTTAGAAGCCTCTTTCTAGGGCGGGTTGTTTTGCGCATGCGTCAAACCAATTCAGCTTCTCAACTTTGAAAATAAAGAAAACCCTTCCCAACTGATCAGAAGCCCACAATTAGCAGGAAGGCTCTGATATTTTCGGAATCATTTCAGTTTAGTCAAAAAAAGGTTTCTGAAATTTTTAACAGTGTGAGCAACGCTCAAATTCCAAAAGGGACGGATTCTTTAATTAAAGTTTAAAAAAAGCACTCTAACTGAGCATCTGAAATAAAATATTTTTCGACTAAAAAAAACCTCTCACATTCATCAGTCACATTTCATCTCACAGTTCTCTTAAGTTTCAAAAAATCTATTTTGGCTCAAATAAAACAGTAGAAATATGATCAAAAACTCAGCTATACATCATCATTAAATCCAAACCTCTTCCCTTCACTGCCTGTAGTAAGGCAGAAATGAGTAATGGGGCTCCATTTTACAGTACTTTTTTCATTTTACCCCACAAAACATAATAATCATATCACTAATAGCAACTTAAGCTTCCACTCTCAAATGCCCAATGAAAATAACGAACGGGTAAACGATCATTTTATGCTCGGTTATCAACATAATGAATTTAAATCTGATGTTTACAATGAAACAAGATGATCATTAGCAGAAGAACGTTCTCGCTATTCTATTTTTAGACCACTTTTCTTGTATACTTGATTTCAATTAAATAAACTAAAATAAAACTATTTCGTGTTCTTTCTTGGAAAATAAGAAATGTAAAACTTTTTTAAAGAGCCATAATAATTTTAAAAGTCGTTTGTATTTCGTTTATTCTTGTTTGATTTACAGTAATACGGTTTTGATCAAACGCAGGCCCATAGCCAGGTGGGGGCCAGGACGGGCAATGCCCGACCTGGAAAATGTTTTACCCGTCCTAGCGTGATTAATTGGAACTTAATAATCTACGCTATTTCTTCTACTTTTTCTAGTTGTACAGCAATTAATCGTTCCCAAAGAATTTTTATGACGCACGAAAGAATGGAAGATTTATCTTTCTTAGCATTCGAAAGAAAACGGACTGCAAACTTAAATTTAGAAGTGCTTAAAAAAAACGAGCAAACAAAGAAAATTGCAACTACATTAATTTTTTTTTTATTGTAACGTACCGATACATGTTTTGTGCTTCAATATCTTAATTTGAATGATCGTTCACATTAAAATTATCTTTAAAATATGTTCACTTTTTAATGTTATTTCATATATTTTATTAATTTACAAAAGACATTCTTAGAATAAGCTTTAAACAATTCTGCCTTTTTTGTACGTTTTAATCAAGTATTTCTTTCAAGACCAAGTAATTTCATTATTTAATTAAATTAGTATTAGTTTCATTAATTATTTAATTAATCCATTAATAAATTAAATTATTGCATTAATTATTGAATAAATTATTAATTTAAATTTTAAGAAAACCCCCAAAATGGAGCATAAATTCTAACAAGTTGGAAAAAAAATTGAAAAACTAGTTTTCCCCTCCTGTGCAAAAGTTTGCTCGCCCTGGAGTCAGAGTCTGGCTACAAGCCTGGATCAAAGCCCATAAAAATATCGGTAGAGATATTTGTAGCGCTGATTCGCATGTGATTCATCTTTTGCTATGTCGTCGCAACAACTTTGTTTCGAGGCAGTAGTAACCTAGTGGTTAGGACTTCCAACTGGAAGATTGGGTGTTCCATACCCGACCCGCTGAAGACCACCTGTAGACTTGGGGATACGTGCATGTAAACTCTGAGGACCTTGAAGTATCGAGGCAGTTCCGAGGGTACCGGAGGGCCGAGAATTTCCTTTCCCTTCAGTCTTAGGTCAAAAACGGAAGGTGGCGTATTCGTGGTATCACTCAAATACATATTGAGCCAAGTCGTACTTCCACCGTTGTGGTGCTCATCTATAAAAACGCTCCCTTAATCACTCTGCGAAGAAGAGCTTGGATACCCAAGTGGCATTAGAAACAACAAACACAACTTTGTTTCATTTCAGGTACTAAATATTAAAATAGTAACTTGATACGTTTTAATCTGATTACATATCTCATATCTTCTTTAAAAATATGGGAAGAATTTTAGTCTAACAAATAAATATTTTGGCTTATATTGTAAAAATTGCCTTGAAAACATGAAACAAATTGGACATGCCTGTCGCGACATGCTTTTTCTCGATAATTATTTAAAATTTTATTCTTAAAATGAAATTCCTAACTTATTTTAAAACTAGTATGTAGGTATGTGTACGAACTCCAAGATTGATTAAATTATTTTAATATTTACTATCTGAAACGAAACGAAACAAAAATGATGTGTTTTGTGTTGATTAACCATGTGCGATATGATAAAGAGTAAATGCCTTATTGGACAAGCTTTAACGGTAATCGTTCATCATTTCAGCTGAGTGGAAGAAATCTGGTGAATTTTTATGAAGTAACTCCGTGCAGATTTTGAAGCTTTCTGGCGTTTCGTATATTTTTATCGTTTTATTGGTATTTTATTCGACGTAAAAGATTTTAAAAATTAGAACATACACTGTGAAAAAAAATCTCGCGAAAATAAACGGAAAAAGTAGCGGCAGCAAGTTGCCGGAAACGTTCCATTTCTGATAATATTTTCTCGAGACTTGACAGAAGTTCCATTTCTTTTTTCTCCATTGATCCTTTTAAATACAGCAACTGTAAAACGGAAAGATTCCGTTCTCGTATTTTCAAGACCATGAAATACGTGATATTTCCGTTTTTGGAAGGAAAAACCACGTTTCGAAGCACTACGGAACTCTTCCGTTAAAACCAGTCAAAAAAACAATCTGTAAATTCGTGTTTTTTTTAAACAGTGTACGAGCATACAGACATCATTACTAAACTCAATAGTGATGAGTTTAGTCGTGATGACCATACCCAGCGAAATAGACTTGGGTATGATCAAAGTGGCTATTTTGGGTGTCCTGGTGTCCGTACATACATACGTGCGACATTTCTACCATCAGCCAAAGCGACCTGCCTGGCAGAGTGCCAAGAAGAGTTCCGTTCATGTTCAAAGGAGGAACTGCTGGTATAACTATTTGTGCCGTTTTTGTTTTCGTTCAAATTCGTTTAGCATACTTGATTTCGTCCGAACTTCTGCTATAGGTCAGTTTATAAATTTAGTTGCTTTCAACAAACAGAGAAGCAAACATTCTGATTCGCGTACTAAATAAACGCACTGTAAAACGAACTTCCCTAAAACTTGAATGGATTCGTTCTTTTCTGCCGTGCGCAGAAGCTTCCAAATGTCGAAATTCCGCGGTCGAACTGTACTAACATCACGAAGAAAAATAGTGAAAAATTATTTATTGGTGATTAAAATGGAAATTTGGGGTGAAGTTATAGTAGAAAATTTTTCGCGAATACTATACTTCCATTATTTTGGACAAGGAAGCAAAAAAAAGTTAACATATGAATTAAACAAGTATTATTTAAGCCTAGAGAAATACTGACATTATAAATTAAATTCGGTACTTTCGGAAAATTTTGGCGACCAAAAATGTTCGCCAAGGCGAATTTACAGCAGAGTAATCAAATTTACAATTTGATTACTCTGCTGTAAAATGTACTCTGCTGATGTCTAAAATGTATTCTCAAGTTCCATTCTTATACTGAACAAATTACTATAAAATTAGCCTTTGTATTGATTTAAAATCTAATTTTTGACAATTCAATAAGGAAATACATTTTCCCCAAAAATATCCACTTTTCTACTTTGTGACAAATGAGTCCTCTGGACGATAATACCCACCATGGTTTTTGCTGGAACAGCTACTGTCCCGATGTATTAACCATAGCTTCAAGTCATTTGTCAACTCCGAGCCCATAATTCATCCCAATTGCTCCAGCTCTAAAAGAAAGATTTCGGCCTGATTGTTTTCCAATAAATGCAGAAACTGTATTAGACGTTTTCCCTTAGCAGCAATCTAACGTTTTCTAAAAATCATGTTTAGAAAAGCATTTCCCCCCTTTTGTTTTGTAATTTTTAAAAAATATTATTGTTATTATTTTAAATTTTCTTCTTTGTGTTTTCTTTTTATTTTTTCTCAATTTATTTATTTATTTTAAAAATCTTTTATCAATAACATCCAATATAACATTCGAAAAGTTTATTAATTATTTTTATATTCTATTTTTCAAGCATTAAACGCGAAGTTTTCTAGTCATGCAGAAACAGCCATGAAAAACGAAAAAAAATGCGTTATTTATTATCACAAAACAAATTTAAATTTAAGTAGAGCATCTCATTTATTGAAACACCAGGGATAATTATGAGTAACAAAATTTTTACATTGAATCAACCGTGAAGGTGCACTCTACGCGTGATGTTTTCTACCCTGAAAAGGCTGAATTTGTAAATAATAAAAAAAAGGACTTAGAAGAGCCCTATAATCATCAGAACTGATTTACGTAAATAGTCAGAATTCTGTAAAATAAGTAAAAATTCACGTGAAATTGAAAAAAAAAAATGCAAGAGCTGCGACTCATTAACTCTCATACAAATCTCATACAACCTAAAAAAGGATATTACCTTATTAGAAAGGGTTCAAAGGAGGGCTACTAGATTGGTAAGTGGTCTTTCAGACTTAGATTATGAGGTTAGGCTTAAAAGGCTCAATATGTATAGTCTTGAACAAAGGAGAGTTAGAGGGGACATGATTCAGTTGTTTAAATTCATTAAAATGGGAAATGTTGATGGACTGCAGCTATGTGCTGATAGTAGAACCAGAGGTCATTGTGTTAAGCTTTTCAAATCTCAGGCTAATCTTGAAATTAGGAAAAATTACTACTTCAATAGGGTTATAGGCAATTGGAATAGTTTACCAGAAGCGACTGTTAATTGCAGCGGGGTAAAAACGTTTAAGAAATCTTTTGATGTTAATTGGGGACTGCTAAATTGACTAGGACCAGCCTAGCTGGGCCCTGAGCCTGTTGCTGGTCGTCACTTTTGTATTTGTATTGTATTTGTAAATTAAGCTGTGACATATAAGAGCAATGAATGGCGTTGTGCGCCTTATTTTCTTACGTTAAAACGACCGGAAAATATTTCCTGTCTTGGAACGCATGTGAACTTTACCTCATGTAGCAACAGTTTCTACACTGTACGTGTCTTGAACGTGCTTTGTGTGTGACACAGTATTTTGGATCATGAATGAGCATTCTTTCTAATGGCGCTGCGTATGATCTTTGCAGACCTATTGCATTCTGAAACCGGCAACCATTCTTTCAAGTAGCACCAATATCGGTGGGTGCAATTACCACTTTTGAGAGTTTTGATGCTCAGTTTCCCCCCAGATGGCGGCACCTGAGCTCTAAATGATGCGGAACTGCACTCGGGAATTTAATTTAGCCGAGAGTATCCAAGCCAAACGGGTACTCAAGGGATCTTTAACATGCCGCATAATCATACGACATGGGCGCGGATGATTTTCTGCATCTTGAAAATCCACCGACTTGGGCCAGGTTTGATCCCGCGAACGTGGGCGTACGAGGCCAGTGCCTTACCACTACGTCACCCTGTCGGCTCATTAATGATCATGAAATCATGCACATCAAGTAGTCATTAACGATTTCTGTCCTGAAGCAGCAATATGTATTATGTCGTTATGTGTGTTATTTAGTTTGCCTTAAAACGAACGTGACCTTATGTGCACATTATTCACACTGAAATGTGCGTGAACTTCGCTTCATGTGGAACATTCCTGACACCGACGTAGAAGCAGCCTTAAACTCTGGCTTGTGTCGGATGTTTTCTACCTTGAAACATATATGAACTTGAAATTATGTGCAACAACATTTCTACGTTGAAGTAGTCTTAAAAGTGGCCTTACTTTCTATCTTGACATGACAATGAATATTTTGGATAACGTATAGTTCAACGAGTAAAATGCTAAATATTTTAGACTATTATTTTCCTGAATTTAATTGGAATTGCAAATAGGTTATTTATTCTCTGACCGAAATGTATTTCTTTAACTTCAATTTCCCATGCTTTTAAATTTAAGCTAACGCGTCTATGTTTGGATCCCCATCCATATAGAGTTGTTTCTTCATAAATTTCAAAAGTAATAACCACATATGGGGGGGAATCTAGATTTGGTTAGATAGAAGATTCCCATTTTATTACCCTTGTATTTTTCCTCGATATAACTTGCTATCAACAGCAAAAAATATTGCTGAAAATCGTATGATTCATATAATGATTAACCGCCTGGTTTCAGAACGATCTGCAATTTAATTCTCGTAAAATGAATACTATGTTGCGTCAACAATTTCCATGTTTCTTTGAAGTCACCTTCGATTTTGAATACATTCCCTCCATCAACTAAAAAGTCAATAAAATAACTCCTGGGAAAATTCTGGATCCAACACTATGTATTTTTCTTTTTCTTGCACGTTCTGTGGTTCGCGCGCTTATTTATTTCAAACATACGCGAACACAAAAGTGAGTTTTATTTATATAGATGAGTGCATCAAACAGAGAATTCATAAAACTCATCAATTATTTCTCTACATCAATTATTTCTCTAAAAAATATTTCATAGAAGAAAAACAAAAATTTAAAAAAAAAAATGGTTTGATTAAGAGATTAATAAATGACAACATACTTCTGAAAAAGATGTGGCAATGTGTAGTAAAAAAGGGGGAAATAACTGAAATTGGGTTTCGCTCAGCTGTCCCCGAATGGGTCAAAGAACTTTTTCTTCTACCATTATTTCAGTGTATTTCAGCAGAAAAGAAATTTTCTGAAATTCTTTTCGATTCTGAGAGTTAGAACTCTGTCTGATCATTTTTCCAATACATTCAAGTACAGTAAAAACAATCGAAGGACGTAGTTCCAAGAATTTATTTTATAAAATACCTAAAAGTTTCTCGGAAAATCGTTTTAAAACCGTAAGTACCTTCCAGAAACGAGTTTTTAAAAACGTAGTCGTTAGGAGATGATTTCTATTGATCGCATCTTTGAACTGAAAAAAAGAAGAAAAACCTATGAGAATGAAAAGCGTAATAAAATAAGCTTTGTATAAACACATTCTTGCGAGTTAGTCTATTATTATCAGGCAATTTGGGCTCAATTATGTAAAAAGCATCTCTTGCCATTTGGCATTTTTCAAATATTTCGAAATAGAATAAGACGCATTTTCTGCCTGAAAATGACTGGTTTTACTCCATAAAATACTACTCTTACCATGTAAAGTTTTAAAGTTTTTTTTTTTCCCTCTTTTTTTTTTTTTTTTCTCTCCCTCTCCCCCTCCCTCTTTTCTTTTCTTTAGCAGAGCTTGTTTTTTTTCACTCTCTCTTCCCCTTCATCTTTTTTTTCTTTAGCAGAGCTTGTGACTTTTTACAAAAAGAAAAAAAAAAAAAACTTTTCCATTCCTTAGAATATTGTTTTTACTATATTGCTTTTACAAAATAAATTGCAGTACAGAAATTTTAGCCTCTGGAAGAAAACTGGCTCTCTATTTTTCTACATTTAATCTTTTTTTCATTTTATACTTTCTAATTAAATTAGCATACTGAGTTGGTCTGTATGGAAAATCCTGGTCCACCTCTTCCTAATTGTATTGCAATTTGACGATTATGACAATTAGTATAGAACAGTGAAACGTATTAATTGTTCGAATTCTGAAAAAATGACCCACGCAATTTTATTTTTAAAGTGTAAATGCATAAGGAAATTTCCTTTTGAAGTTTTGGCAAAAAGTAAATTTAAAGCTTAATCAGCATCGGTGTTTACGATATAAAATGATTAATGAAACTTCGCAATAAAATTATGAAAATAAAAAAGAACTTGAAAAATAAATTTAATTTGCTGTTAAATGTTTAAATGTTTTCATGGAAACTAAAATGTATACTGTCACACTTCTTGTTACATCCTCCCCTCCCCTTGTCACAAACTGTCAGTTTCTCTTACCCCCTCCCCCCCTCTTGAAGCGTGACACCATTTATGAATGGCCCCTTTCCAAATTACAAATTTTCTATGAGTAACATAAGAAATCTGTTTCAGGAGAAAGAACCCATTCATAAGTCTAGAAGCCCTTCCTTCGTCCTAAGTTTCTTTTTTTCTTTTCCTCCAATTTCTTCTTTTTCTAAGTGCAGCATTCAGCCTCTAATTCATACTTTTGCATCGCTTGTAGGATTAAGAATGAGGAGGGGTTACTTTTTTTTGTCGCGAATAGCTCATGAATAAGTGGATTATCTTGATGCGAATGCAAATGTCAGAACTGAAGAACTGAAATAAGATCTCTATGGATCCAGGCCGGCGTCCTTTGTTGGGGAAAAATCAATCTGTCAACGCCTCTTTTGCAAATATTCTTTCTGACGCAATCGCAGTTTTCGCATTGCTCAGGGTTGCCGAAAAAATAGCAGAGTTGCAGAAAAGAGGAAGTAAACCGGGAAAATATCTGAAAATCATATTTACTCAGGAAATTAGCATTTCATTTTGAAAAAAAAAAAAAAAACAGCAAATATTTGCTCCTTGGAATTTTGAAAAAGTTTCGAACCATTTTTCATGACATATTTATCCGTTTAAATTCTTTTTATTTTAATAGAATTTTCTCTAATAGTACAAAATTTAGATTTGCAAAATAATTTTTTAACATGTGCAAACAGTAAAATGCAACATTCGAATAATGTGGGATAAGGAAATATTTTAAACCAGAAGTGCCCAAACAAATTCGGAAATTCTTTTATTTTTGTTCATTTATTTATTTACTTATTTATATAGGGGAAGGGGGACAGTGAGAGCCACTGAACACTCTTTTGTAAAGAAAAAGGATAATCTTCATATATTTATCGTACATTTATTTTTGGCCTCCAACCATTACTGTTTTCCATCTTATGTTTTTATAGTAGTATTTTATTGATTTAATGTAATTTAACTTTCATACAACGCATGAGCAAGAGCGTTTGACTGAGATCGAAAAGGTTATTTTAAATGAAAATGAAAGCAGTCTTCATTCTTTAAGGGACCGTTCATAAATGATGTCATGCTTTTTCCCCATATATTTGATCCCCCTCCCCCTTTGTCACAAAATGTTACACTTCAAAGAACCCCCTACCCCCCTTTGTTACACGTCACGCTATGTTGCATAAGCATGATGTCGCACTTCTTGTTACCCCTTCCCTCCCCTAGTCACTCTTTGTCACAATTTTACGAACCCCCCCTAGAAGCGTGACGTCATTCATGAATGATCCCTAAGTACTTTGCAAAGTATGTAATTTAATGTAACTTTTCAATTCCTCTTTAATTTCCTTGTCAACGAAGAATAATAGAAGAAAGCTTTCTCTTCAAGTTCAGAATACTAGTGCCGTAATCTCTTATTATGCATACCTAACGGACCGGCCAAAAAGAGACGCATAAAAAAAGAAGACGAGGGGAAAAAATCAGTTTCATTTTAAACTAAATTAAGTTCAGAGGCAAGTACATAGAAGATAAGATGGAGAAAGCATTGCAGTTTAATTTTAATGAATTAAATTCCCAATGAATAACAATGTTAGCAGAATTGAAGTTGAAGTAAAATTAAATTTTCATAAACTGGATACTATGCAATGTTGAAGTATTTGAAAATATAAACAGTTTTTGTTTTATCTCGTAATTCGAAATGGCCTTTTCAATCTCATTCAAATGCTCATGCGTTGAATGAAAGTTAAATTATATTAATTTTTATACATGGTCGTTTCGAAAATTGAAGTACGACTGAGAGAGACGCATAAGTAAGAAATGAGTGCACTTAAATTCAAATACATTTATTTATTCCCGTAGCATTTCCAAAATTTTTTTCAACAGATTTCCTTAATTTTTCAGAGTGAATTTATTATGTGTTAGGAAATTAATTAGATTAAAATACAAAGTGTGGAGACCTATTCCACTTGCTACAAATTTGACTTTTAAGAAAAATTTTATCTCTTTTCGATTCGGGGAACAAGAAAATCTATTTCCAACAGAACCTCCTGTCAACAAAAATTTCCTTGGGGCCCCTCAAAGATTCTAATTAAAAGCAAACCACGCATCCCGATCGCTAAAATGTCCCCTCCGACGCAATCAACGCAGCGGAAACATTGCATCACGATGTGTTCCTCACTGAGTGGCCCCCGGGCTCTTGTTATTCGCCAGAGGGGGGCCGTTTCGTAAGCAGAGCCCTCGAAGTGGGCCCCTAAAACTTCAAGCCTGGCCTGCGTGAAACCTGCTCGTGCGAATCCGCTGGGCGATGGAGCAACAAACGTCAGAGGGGTCATTCACTAGGGAAATGTACAGTAATAAGATCTTTAGTACACCGCGCATAGGAGTTTTTGCGCATGAAATATTGTGATTTTAAAATCAGATTCGAAAAGTTGTAGTGCTACATAAGCGCCTTATTCCGATGACTTACATATTTTTTTGCATACTACATAAAGGAGTTCTTAGTAATGCCGAAAACGTGCATGCGATGTGCAATTTGCATGCCTGTGCATTGTAACTAGGGTTGCCAGGCGTCCGGAAAAAGCCGGACATAGTTAGGCTTTTTGATTGCGTGTCCGGCCAAAATAAACGGTGTCCAGCTTGTCCACTTTTGTTAGGTTTTTTACATTTCGCAAACGAGCGAGCGCAGGCGAGTCGACTGTCAAATCGCTCCCGCCCCCCTGCGCCACTTAAATAATAAAGTATAGACTGATTTGGCATTCGATTTTATTTATATTTCACTAGAATTTAACAAGATTTATGGTAATAATCAAAACACTTGATTTTACATACAATTTTTTTTGTAATACCTATTAATACTGAGACACAAAATCCTCAATAATGTCTGGCCTTTTTACCCAAATATCCGGCCAAACTGGATGGTCTGTCCGGCTATTAAGTTTGTTGACCTGGCAAACCTAATTGTAACTAAGACTCCGATTTTAAAAACAATGGATTTCTTTTCACCAAGTCCATGACCTCTGTGAATGTCGCAAGAAGCTTATATTCAGAACAGATCCAAAATTTTCCTTTTAACTCCAGACGTTTTTTTCAATTTTGATAATGTCAAAAAGCAATGCAATTCTTTGATACCCCGTGAAAGATTCAAAAAGGAGTACTGAAACTAAACCAGAGCTCTGAAATATATTATATACATAAAAAAGTGTTTTGTCAGTCAAAATATTTAAAACGACTTACTTTGATATATAAAAACGGAAGAAAGAAAGAAACGGGGGGGGGGGGGGAGGGAAGAAAAAATGAAAAGATTTCAATTCTTTCTTTGCAAAACAGATGAATTGCTGCATTTTTTTTTCGACGCTACCTAGGCATAATATAAAATAAGATAAGCCAATGCCCCCTCCGCCTCCCTCTCTTCCTCTTCTTAAACAAAACTTGTAAAGGAAGAATCAGTTGAAATCGTGCTGCCATCTATTAGGTATAATAGAAAACGTTTTGATGTTATTATTATTATCATTGGTACTGACGTACTATCGCAACCATATTAGCGAGATTGTATGAAAACGTGCCAATATATATTTTAACAAATCTGAAAATTTTGTAGTACTCATCTAATATTTAACTCAACTTATAGTTCTTAAAAACAACCAAAATTTGTAAAACATCTGCTACATTATTTGATTAAAAATTTATTGTTTGATTTAAAAATAATTTTGACGATCCGGTATCCAACTACTTCTAAAATAAAGAGGTCTTACTGTATATCTAGTTATATACATATAATGGGATGTTGCGAATATTCGGCCATTTATTAACAGACTATTATATATTTGGCTTGACCGAATCTGACAATCTATCGAATATTCGTTCGGAGCCAAAAACTGAGATATTGCTATTTGTATGCCTCGAACTACTTGTGCTATAGTAGCAAGGAAAAAGCAAAAATAAAATTAAATTTAAGAAATAAAGAAACTAGTAGCGTTTAATTACTTCAATTTGAATAACAGTCAGAGGTGTACCTTTGAAGTAGGACCAAAGGGAACATTACCTCCACCAGGGGATAGATTGTCCTTTTTCTAATAGAGTTTCATAGACTGTTGACGTTATTTCGAAAGTTTCCTTTTTTTAAAGAGGATTTTTAAGGACTGTTGCTTTAATTTGTTATTGATTTTTGGAGGGACTGTTGACGTTATGTACGGAACTATTTTAAAAATTTTGTGCCTTGACTTTATCATTCATTTCTTTATGCACAAAAATAATTCTATTTATTTCACCTTAAAAGGGTTTATAAACCAATTTCTCGCTCAATTTGGTAAATTTAAAATATGGGGACAGATAGTTACGAATTTCATATTACGTGGTCCAAGATGTTTTTAAATGTGAGGACAAGTTTTGGAAAGTGGGACTGTCCGCATAAAATGGAGAAATTTGAACCTGTTAGTTTAACTTCCAGAACATTTTTAGAGAAAAAAATTAAAAAGAAAGAAGGCAAGAAAAGGGAAAGCCAATTTTTAATTAAAATAAAATTTAATTTTGGAAATGTTGTAATTTTTTCTGAAAACGTCCTAAAATAGATTCTAAAATAAAGCACTGTATGTGATCGAATGATATCGAACAAATAAATCCTATATTGCAGCTTATTACAAGTTTATTTTACAGAATTATGATAAAATGAAGCAGGTTCACATTCTGTAGTAGCCTTCTTTTCTAACAAAATCTATTTAAAAAAGGCTGAAAAGTTTCCAGACTCGCTTTTTTGTTCACACGTCATTCTCTGGGTTTGAACGTGAAAATGATTTTGATTGGCTAACATGCCAGGTAGCGAAAACTATTGAAGAAGAATACATTTGCTAAGAGTGAGAGAAATTTCTTTCGCTTTCACGTTGGCATTGGTACCGGTTGCACCTAGAAACCTGCTGGTTTATATACGTATACAAATAGTACAATATCTGAAAGATGGGTCTGAAGCGGAGAACGGGTACAAAAAACCCTTCAATACTTAGTAGTGAATTTTTTATCCAGAATCACGCCGATATTATATCATGCATTGCTATGATATTTGTAATCGGCCTCTTATTTCAGGTAAACCACTTTATTTTTAAAAATTAAAAGCAACCTCAGCACTGACCTAAATATGAATTTTAATCTCTGAAAACTAATAACAAATAGCAATTTAAGTCATTGTTTAAATGTAATTTTTATTCCATTTATGCTAATTATGTGTGTAGAATCTGAAATTTAATCTCTGAATATCCATTTTTTTGCATATCAATTAGTTACGTGGCATGTAAGAATCTGATCTTTATCGTGATAAAATATTTTCTTTCCAACTAAAATTTTTGGTGCTTTAAATAAAGATTGTGTGTGTGCTTGTAGTCTAACTTGTTTCTAATGACAAATTAATTGATATTGATATGTCTCACATAAGAATATTCATGTAGCATATGGGGTTGCAAATTTATTACACTGAGATGATATTTATCTCCAGATGTGTATTTTATTGCTTATTATAATAGGTAGGGTAAAATATCCTTTTCAATCTTTGCTTTTGAGGTAGTAAGAATTTTTCAGTAAATGTACTTACTTGCATATCCTACTCTTTCCAACCATACTCTTTCTATTGTTGCAGTTTCTTAATATGCCAACTTATGTAAAACTAATATTTAATTACATTTTGCTGTTAGCTTTTTGAAAAAAAAAAAAAAAAGCTCATTCGTTTTCAAAGTTAAAAAGTTACTTTTTATTTAATTAATGCCAAATATGAAAGGTCAAATTTTAGTTACAATATAAGATTGGGTACTTTTTGGTTAAAAGCCCTACTCTGGCAAATTTTTCAGAAATTGTTGCTAAATGAATTAATCAGTTGCAGGTACCTTTCCTTGGTGCTAATACATTAAATCACAAAATTTAAACGATAGTGAGTTTAATGAGCATATTGTAATGAAGAACTAAGATCTATAAAACAAAATAAATGCACTTTCTCATTGGCATTTTTGTTGTCAAAGAAATTCTGGTTTATGTAACAGAAGTTAATAACATTTTTAATGTAGCAAAATAAATGTGATCTATTTAAGTTCACTAAAATTGCTTTGGTTCAATTTAATTGGGCCACTTTAAACTCTCTCTTGGCCACTTTAGCAAGGTAGGCCCTTAAACCAATAAGAGTAGGACATACCTAATATTGTTTGCAAACCTTACTTTAAGTTGTTTATTGATGTTTTATGAATAAATAATCATTATCATGATTTTTATTTAACAGGTCACTGCTCCATTGGCATCCATATTCGTTGTTATGCATCATAATGTAACTGAAGGTAGTATGAAATATTTTGAAAGATTTTTGTTATAAGTTCTGCATTTTTTAAATTTTTAAAAAATATAATTCTTATGATTTGTTTCTGATGGCTCAATATGTTAAAAGTTATAGAATTTTTAATACTTATTGGTTATTTAAATCATCAGTAGTGTAGTCCTAGAAAAAAAGGTGGGGGGACACTTGAGGGATGTTTGTGTTAAATTTTAAACAGTGGGCCAATGATCCTGTTAAAATAAAGTTGGGAACGGCGCCCTTCCTCGAGTATGCCACGGAGACCTCGAAGTCTCACTTGCCAATGGGCACATACAATAGTAAATTCAGATTTACACAGGTTACTGAGCTAACAGAGAGGTGTTGCTTATTTTCAAATATCACTCTTTGTTTGTTCTCTTGAAAAGAAAAGACTTATTATTGGCTTTTAGCTTGACCAGAATTGTGGCAACTTTTGTTATTACTATTTTATAAGTACATATACTCATTAACATAATTCATTATCATATTGGTACTTATATGTTATGCCTTTCAACTTTGTCCCAATTAGCGCATTTAAGGAAAAAATAAATTCCACCCACTAAGGGCTCATTTTTTAAGGTGAAAAGTTGCATCATTATTTGGTTGTTTCACCCTTTCATGTATTACTTTACATTAAAAACTTCTCAGTATCTTTTCCGCTCCTTTTTCTAATTGTGTCTAAATTTCCAATGACAGGGTCTCTGCAGGTTATTAAAGACCTAAAAAAGTTTCTGCATTTTCAAAGAAATCTTTATTTATTTTTTTACCATGTTATATGAATGTTTGAAAAAATAATTGAGAATCATAACTTTTTAAGTAATAATCTTTTTTTTTCATTATTTGCATTTGAAAGGTGATAAAAATATTCTTATTCATGAGTGTTCTTTTTTGCTTTCCTTTTAGGACTTGATCCAAATGATATTGTGCTGTATACATACGGACGTCAAGATGCTTGTGTCATCACTTTTTACTTTCTCATTGCTATTGTGATGCATGCAATTCTTCAAGAATATGCTCTGGATGTAAGTAAAGCACTTTTTAAAATATATACATGTCTGTATGCACTGTGTACACTTTTTCTTGTTGATTATAGATTATCGAAATAAGTAAATGCTGTTTAAAATATGTATGCACTTAAATACACATGTGCAAATACGCTACTTTTCCGAGTAAATGCAGATTTCCGCTGTTTTGGTTAAAATGCATTTATTTATGAAAGTGAAAAACTGCATTATTTGATATATTTTTGAGCAATTTTTTTCATTTTGAACTTAAATTTCAGTTTTTTTCCTGGGGCAATCTGGAGCATGTCTGCATGTGTGTAAAAAGCATATGATAGCATTTAGCCTCTTAAAATTTTTGATAAATTGATGTATTTTTTCTGTCAATTGGCCAAATATCCCCCCCCCCCCCAGCCCTTTCATTATTTTGCTGCATTCATTTTTCTTGAACTATTCATTGTTTATTTAAAGTATTTCTTAATTTACTATTTTCATTAATATAAGTTTACAACTGACTAAATCTGAATGATTTGTTCAACTATCATCTCTATCATAGGTTCTCAACGTGGGCGATAACGCCCCCTTGTGGGCATTTGAGACTTTCAGGGGGGCAGTATAAGACCCACAGAAAACTAGGGGGCATTGAGATGGCATGGAGGCACATGGGCAAATTAATCAATTTATAGTCCAAAATAGACTAAACACGCTGAGTATGTACTAACAAAAGTATTAGGTTTATGGTCGATTGTTCAACGATTTCTGATAGCATTCCCATCTTCATATTTAGCTGAACGTGGCTATAGCGCTGTAGCAACATTGGTAACCGAAAAGATGAATCTGCTCCCTATTACTGAACACAGCAACTTGCGATTCTTTTTAAGTTAAATCGACCCTGATACTATTAGCAAACTCCTTAAAATGCATCAAATTCAACCTTCTCATTCAAGTTACGAAATCTATGTCTGAAAATTTTAATAAAAATACTTTTCACTATAATTAAGTATGCGTTTTGATTGCTCTCATTAAAATAGTCTTGCTTAAAAACGGAATAGGATAGGGTCATCTAGGGGTCGTTCATAAATGACGTCACGCTTTATTTCCATAAATTTGACCCCCTCCCCCCCTTTGTCACAATATATCACACTTCAGCGGACCCCCCTCTCGAAGCGTGACATCATTTATGAATGATCCCCTACGAATAAAATGTATAATATTACACATTAAAAAATATGTTCGTGCGAATAGCTATTTCAGATTCGCAAGTAAAAAAAAGGGGGGTGAGGCTTTAGAAAAAAAATATTCTCAAAGTGGGCGGTGGGCAAAAAAAGGTTGAGAACCTATGATCTATATCAATGTTTCCCAACCTTTTTTACCTTGCAAAACCCTTCAAAGATCCAAAAGAAAATGGCGAACCCCTTTCTGTAGTCGATAGTAATGGGTGACAAAACTATAAAATTTGCTAGCACATTTATTTGTTATGTTATACATGTTATACTAAGTTAAAATAAAACTAAAATGCAACTACAAATATTTTTCTTATTATTTTTTTATTATTTGTACTTTTTCAGGGTTCACACTGGGGAAAAGTACAAGGTGGGATTTTCTTCCTTGACCAAAATTTTAAGTGGGATTTTTAAAGTTTAAGCCTAAAAAAAATTTTTTTTGAGTGGGATTTCAAAAAATATTGTGGGAATCGCGCGGCCTAGCGCGAACCCTGTTTTTGAATAATTATTAGGGCAATAAACATATGTATTCCTAAAAAATTCTAAAAATCATATTCTTGATAGGAGTTCCACTTTCCGTTTGAAATGTACAAAATTTGGTAAGGTTTTGGAAATTAAAATTTACATATTTTCAAATTTCTAATTGCAATAATGCAGAAAAGTTGGGATAAAGTGTGATGAATGTGAGTCCAAATTTCAAATTAATTGATAAATATTTTCTGTTTCCATTTTAGGGTCTGTATAGTGAGAAATTTTTCTAAAATAATGTTAAATTTTACATTTTATGTAATAAATTTTCATATTTCCAACTAGTTCTTCGCTCTTGCAAGGGAAAAGTGAGAAATGATAGGAGAAACATAAGTTTTAAAATTTAAAAAAAAAAACAAATATCTGTGGTTACCAATTTGAGATCCGAATTTTAGAAATCAGGCAAAAGTGGAGATAAGGGCATTTCAAATTTTGTACGTATGCTTCCTACGCCAGTCTACTTTTCTGCATCATCTGGAAATCATCATTTATTTTTTAAAAAATCATTTTTGTACTCCTTCTTAATACGTATGTAAATTTATTATTCTGTGTTTTCTTTTACACTAGCGATAAAAATTTCCACCATTGCAATCACCAGTTGGGAAACTTGGGAAACGCTGATGTATATTATATAAAACTCTTATATGTAACAAAAAAGAGCCTTTATTTTTTTTCCAGTTGGTAACATTCTATTTGTTTACTGTTTGAAATAAGGGTCGATTCATAAATGTTGTCACACTTTTTTCCGATATATTTGATGCCCCTCCCCCCTTTGTCCCATGTCACGCTATGTTACATAAGCATGATGTCACACGTCTTGTTAACTTCCTCCTCTTATCACAATTTCATGAACTCCCTTCCCCCTCAAAGCTTGACATCATTTATGAATAATTCCTAAGTGAGTATAATTTTTTTTATGGCTCTAAACTAATTACTGCAGAAATATTTTTTCAAGGTCATTTCCCTAAAAAAAATAAGAGTTGTAACACATAAATATAGGGTTTTTTTTTTGGTACCATGTTTATATTAGTGATACTATATCACATTCATTTTTACTGTAAGTGTATTTCAAAATGAGTAAAAACAATGTTAAATGGTGCAAGACAAAGATTGAAACAGCAGACTGAGAATGTTTTGATCTTTGACTTGCAGCATTTAATGTTGTTTCTATGCATTTTGAAATTGATATGTGCAAAGGGAATTCTCTCTTTTAGTTAATGTATTTACTTAATGCTGATATGATGTTGAATGTTCATGTTTTATACATTTTGCTATGTGATGAAGATAACAAAATTAAACATTATATAGCTAATATTATTACAGAAAAGTATTCAAGTGCTCAATGCTGTGAACTTAGGTGTTGCATACTTTTGCAATATATTTAAATATAAGAACTTAAAATGTGCAACTGATGATTTTGCAACTGAAAGGTGCCATTGCACGCTTCTCAAATTAGTAAAGTTGCACACTTGCAATGTATACAATTCTACAAACTATATAATTAGTAAGTTAAATCTAAAAGTAGTTTTCCCTACTTTTACTGCAGAAAGGTTTCTTTACATACTGATCTTAGAAAATGGTAAAGTTGCATACTTGCAATTAGAAATTACATAATCTACAATTTAGATCCAAGAGGAATTTTTCTTTTAAAATCCTATAAATCAAATATTCACCAGATATTTCTGGTAAATATTTTTTAGGACATTAATTCAGGCAAATTACTAATTCTTTTTGGAATAGTGATAAAGCTAGACTAAAACAGTTCAGTGTCCGTTAAGCGAGCTTGGATCACGAAGTGATCAAGTGATCCAAAGGAACTGCGTAAGCAGCTCCATATATTGGCGAGAGTTAAGCTTTAATTAAATAAATAAAAAGGGCTCTTTTTGTTAACTAATCTTAAATTAAATTTTTTTTTCTCGGGGAAGGGGGTTTAGCTGCTTCTTTTTAACTCCTAGCACGGATAATTTTTTTAGGTATTGATGGAGTTCCAAGGCCTTAGAGGCTGTGCTCTGTAGATCATAAATGAAGGATTTTTTGGGGGAGGAGTAGACCCCTTTTAGCAAGGGCAATATTTTTTTCAGTGTTTTTCTTTTTTTGAGTAGTAGAGGGAGTTACTGGCATTTTTTTTCCCATAAGGGAGGGTTTCAGGAACAGGTTTTCAGGTATATTGGCACATAGCAAGGGGGTTTACAAGTAACCCCTTTTTCAATGCAATGGAATGAGCTTCTAAAATGACAAACTTCCTTCAGTTGGATATTTGTCATCTAGAACCTCATTCTTTTGCATTGAAAAAGGGGTTCCTTGTAACCTCAAGAGTCAAGACATGTGTCTGCAATTTTTGCATAATTTTGCCTTGATTTTTAATTTTTACTTTTCCTTTATTTGAAAAAAAAAAAAAAACGTTTTTCTCTGAATCTTTATGAGTTTAAAGATTTTGTTCACAATATGCAAGAAATTCTATTTCTCTTTCTTCACTCTCTTGATAACTTTTAATTGTTTCATGTATGTTTGTATGTGTTGCGAGATATAAAATGACTTTATTATTTCTTCTTAAATTTCTTTGGCTGTTTGTTTCTGTTGGCCCTCTTGTGTTTCTTTGTACTTAACCAGAGATTTAGAGTTTTATTGTCACTTATGTTCATAAACAGTTAAGAATGCATTTTTCTTGAAATTGTTTTTGAATTGATAGTGACATTGTTTATCAATTTTATTTCTTCTCTTTTATTTTCCAGAAACTTAATAGAAAACTACACCTCTCTAAAGTTAAGCATTCCAAGTTCAACGAATCTGGACAGCTATTGATATTCTACTTAATATCTTTAATTTGGGGTGGTGACATCATTTTGAGAGTAAGTTATTTATATATATTCCTTCAGAAGCTATTTTTAGAAGATTACTATGTCTCTATTGAAGGCTTTTGATTTTTAAAAATGCTATGTGTTGTGTAATGTTTACTTTTAGCACAAGTTAAAATTGATTTCTTTAACACAGTTATAAAAATGTTTATAATTATATTTTCATTGTGGTTTTTTAATTGCTGGATTTAATAATGTTAAGTTCACTCATTTTCTCCAGTTTAAATCATTTGTATTTTAAAATCATGTTTTCCTTTAAGCAAATGCTTAATATTTTCATGTTTGGATGAAAACATGAACCCCTTCTTAAAACATCCAAATCATAAATTAATATATATATTTATTTTTAAACAATGGAATTCCAATTACTATAACATTTTGCTTATTGTATACATATATTAAATAGAGAGATTGAGTCATGTTGAAAATATTAATTAATTGCTACACTAAACTAATTCTCATAAGTTAATAACATGGATAGTAGTTTGTAACTAATTTATGTTCGTAGATGCTTTCTTCAAGCCAGTAATACAATTTTTTATCGTTAATTTGCCACTGGGCCATTTCACAGTATTTTCTCCAAACGTAGAGTCCACAACATGACACTCTTTTGTTATAACTATGTAACTTATAGTTTAATTATCACTTAATATTATTGTCAAATAATGTGTTCAACACATTATCTAAAAATAAAATTTAGTAAATAAACTGTAAATTGCGTAGTTATAACAAAAAACGTGCCATGTTGCGGACTGTACAATTGTTCAAAATACTGTGAAATGGCCCCACTTATTTAGCTTATTTTTAATAAGCTAATTCCATGAAAAGTACAACTTGGTACCTCGTAATTTTGTAAACACTCTGTTTTGATTAATTATAATTTTGTGAAGGGTTCGAAAATGGACCTGAATTTCCTCTGGTGCAACTCCTCACTACTAGAACAAAACGCTATATCTTTTATAACTTTGTGTGTTTGTATTATATTTTATAAATATTTCTTAAAACTAAACAAAGGTTTAGAAAATGATTTATATTCAGAAAAAGATTTGTAAGTTAGATTTAAATTATGTTTTATGATATAGCTGTTCATTGTAGTTTGATTTTTAATTTAGGAAGGTTATCTTCTAAACATTAGCCAGCTGTGGCAGGATTACCCTCATAATGAGATGACGTGAGTATTTTATGAATTTTATGTTGTGCATGTTAAATGTATCTCTTTTTTATATTAATTGTATAGCAATTTTGTACATTTTATCTTGTTGCATTATCAAGGTTTATTTGTGGGGAAAAAAATGTAAAAATACTCTTTCATCTGAAAGTTAACTTCTGCAAAATTTTATGGACAAATTTAAGGGAGCTGTTATTGAAATGACAAGATAATTTTTCATCCCTTATGAGCTGGGTTCCATCCAACTTGTTTTTGGCTAGCACTTTGCCTGACATGTCTCGAGGTTTTCTGTGAAACCGGATTTTTGAAAATCCTCATTGGACAGCATACTAAAGCAAGATATGGAGGTACTGCTCCTGATTGACTTATCCGGCTTGATTTTGATTTGATGTCCGAGTGCATTGTATTGCACAGGAACCCATAATTTCATGAATTGTTAAAATTTCCTTTGTGTTGAAGTTGTCCTAGCATCTTTTGCTCATCTAAAGGCTTGTTGTAGTTTTATTGATGAATCTTGTTGTTTTTATACTTGCATAGCAGCTTCTATGTGTGGTAGGTAGCTTTTTCAAAAAAAAGGTATTACCTTTAAAGTTTATACTGCTTCTTGAACTTCTATCTCAAGATTTAACATGTCTAAACATGTTTTATGTGTACAGTATTTAATATTTTCCATTAAGTTTTGATATTTATGCATGCAGACTTCAATATAAGGTCACCCCTCGGAACTTTGCAAAACTGACCTTACAAGCGGGGTGACCTTATAACCAAATTCGTACACATTTAATATTCAATGAGCTGGGACTTTAGAAAAGTGACCTTATATCAAGGTGTGACTGTAAATATATTTTCCCGACTGTTTTGAGGGCTTTATGTAGAAATGATAAATTCGGACTTATTTCAGTATTTGCTGAAACTAAACACACACAAATTGAGAAAGATAGTCAAAGCAGCCATGTTTTATCGGTTTGTTTCCCTCATGCTAAGGATGCCAGATTCATACCATTCCATTCTTAAATCTGTTTGTCCTTATGTCCTCAAGAACTTAAATAAAATCCACCGCTTAACAATTATGATGCAAATGCACCTTATCTTAAACATTTTCCTCAAACTCTGATTGGTAAAAAATCACTTTGTTTTTGGATAAAATATATGAAAAATATGTCAAATGTTAGCCGTTGTAGAAAACAGTTTTCCTGTGATCTTTATGAAACTATTGTAATATTTAGTTAAAATATTCTTTATTACCCAAGTTAGTAAATTGATCTTTATTCTGCATCACCAAAGCAAAATAAGGACATGAATGCATATGATTACTTTACTGGTTTTGTAATAATCCCATTTTCTACGAGATCTAGATGAAAACTAAGGCTGCACTTAGACAGTGAAGAAATTCAGAACACAATTCATTATTATAGTCTTTCAAGTTCAGAATTATTTGATCTGGCTAGACTCTATACATTAGCAGAGTGTGGTAGCTTTTATGTATTTTGAGACAAAAGTGAATATATGGGCTCCCCTAAAGAAGATGATGAAGATAGAATTAATTGCATCAAGCTTGTAATATGACATTTGTGCAAACATTTTATGTATTGTTTTAAAGTCAAACATTATATATATATATATATACATGTACACATGCATACAGTCATGCTTGTTTATAGCAAAGTCTTACACAGCAAATTTTCAGTTGCAACAAAATAATTTCAATTTTCCATTGTTTTACCGCATACTGTTCAGTACTTTTATAAAAGCTGTAGCCTAGTGGTTAGCACATCTGACTTCCACGTGGAAGGTCGCGTGTTCGATAACCGCTGAAGACCCACCATGTGCACTTGGGGATATGTGCATGTAAAATTCGTGGACCCCACTACCTCTCTCCATACGCAAGCAATCCTAAGGCCTCGGCTAACAGGTTGGGGTCTGGTGGAGAAAAGTACTTTTTATAACAAAATTACTGTAGTAACACAAAGTTTTCATTGGGTCCTTTAGATTTTCTTATCAGCGGGCACGACTGTACATATATTTTAGTTTAACTTTTGATTCCTTATTGAACACCGAAGTTTATTTTTCTCGTATTAATGTCTGATGCCACCTTCAAATTTGCAATAAATTCATCTTGTTTCATCCCCCCACTTTATGTATCAGTTTAATGTAAAAAATAAAAATAAAAAAAAATATTTTAGCTATGTATATTGCCTCCATATCTTACCAGAATGTGTAATCTGAGGACATGCAGCTTTTTGAAACTAAATTTCTTTCTTTGCTGATAGTAATGGCTTGTTGTACAGCAAAACCGAAAATATTAGAATGTTTTCCAATGGTAAAATCTTCTATTGAAGTTATTCCTTGGTCTATTGATGCTAATGTCAGTAGCCATAACAATAACTTTCAAGATCATGTGTACATCTTTTTAGGTCGGGTTTGATCAAGTGTGAGAATATCAAACCTGTGGCTCAGGGCAGGTGCCTGTTTTTTGCTAGATTTAACTCATTAATGTCTACCGTCTCTTTTTAGGGACAGTCTGAAAAGTACGTCTGAAGCACCCAAAATAAACATTTCAGCAAAAAATTGTTTCAATGCATTCCTAACCAGTTATTTTGCGGTTAGGAATACATTAAAACAATTTTTTGTTGAAACGTTTTTTTTTTTGGGTGCTTCAGGCATACTTTTCAGACTGTCCCTAAAAAAGGACGGTAGGCATTAATGGGTTAAAATAACCCTGGCATTATTATTCTCTGACCAAAATCAAAGAGTTTAAAATATTATGAAAATCCTTATTATAGTTGGTTTAAAATTTTGTTTCTAAAATTGTCTTGAAAAAAGTTATTTCTTTTCTATATATGAATCTGAAATAAGAATGCTTCAAAACATATATTTTAAAATCTAAGTGTTTGTAACAATAATTCTTGTGATAGCATTTCAAAATTGTAAGTTGATTTGAATGATTTTTTTTAGATTTATGTTCAAGTTTTACTTCATTGTTCAACTTGCATACTGGCTTCATTGCTATCCAGAACTGTATTTCCAAAAAGTAAAAAAAGTAAGTGAAAAGAAATCTTACTACTTAATAATATATCTTAATAAAATGCCACCAGATTATGGAAACCTGGACAGATGGAAAAATGCCAGAGTGTTACTTGTAATTAAATGGTATTTACTTTAGAGCTTTTCTGTTTTTGCTTGAAATGATTTTGTGTATTTTTATATTTTATTTTTGGTTGTAACTTTGTACAGAAAATTTATATTCAATTTATTACTCTTTTGAAAGATAGATATATAGATATTTATTTTAACATAAGGTTTTTTCAAACTGTTTGTTTAATCACTGTTCTTGTTTATAGCTTCATGATATGTTTGTTTAAGTGCACAATATTTATACTTATCATGCTTATTCAGGATGGCCAGCAAATCTGGAAACTGAAAATAAATGAGTTGTTTCATTACATTAAGAAATGTCCCGTAATTTAATTAAAAATGTTTTGAGTTATTCAAAGGAAGCAGTGCAATAGTAATGAAAGATTTTGAGTGCAATGGATGATTTTGCCTGCCATGCAGTTTCCGAATCTAAGCTTTTATGCTTGTAACACGTAATTAAAGTTTTAAAATTTCAAGATTAATGTTTAGCTAATGCAGCAATCTTGCATTGAATTTGTGTTCAAGAACATCTGCACAATTTATCGATTATGATTCTCACTGGAAATATTTTTATTGCCAGAATGCAGTGGTCATCAATCCCTAGAAGCTAAAGATCCAATTTCACCATTAAAAGCATTGTGAAATTTTTTGTAAGAGCTGTAATCATAGTTAATTAAACATTTTAAATATGATTTATTGAGTGATAAAATACACAACTATATATACTTTGATGTAAATATATATCCTGTTGTGCCACATTTAAACTGCCAAAGAGCCTTATGTGGCTTGCGAGCCGCAATTTGCTGATCTCTGCCCTAATGGTCTATAAATCCAAACACATTTACATTTCATCAGTATGGAGATTGAAATTATTGAAGATTAAGTTTGAGCTGCAATATTTTCTACTCTTTATGTACCAAAAATTGAAACTTAGAAAATTTGTTTTCACTAAAATTTATACAACCGAACAATTTTTTTTCCATTAGCTATGGTTAAAATGTTACATATTTTAACTATAGCTGTTTCAAAAACATAGTTGTTTCAAAGTTGCTACATATAATATTTATCTAAAATTCATTTTCACACCTTCAATCTTAGCAATTAAACCATTTCTTAGAAGCAAGGTGAAAGTAACAAACTTGGCTTTTAGCATCTCTTATGCTCAGTTGCAGTTAATGAGAATTCAATTGCTCTAATCTAGATCAAAATTTAGGTTTTCCTGCTTTAAAATATTCTCCATAAAAATTCTTTTAGAATTCTACATTTTTCTTCTTTTTCTTTGCTTTCAAAACTCGCTGTGAAACCTACTTGCTTTTAACACAATATCAGTTATAACTGTTGCAAAAGCATAGTTGTTTCAAAGTTGCTACATATAATATTTATTTAAAATTCATTTTCACACCTTCAATCTTAACAATTAAACCATTTCTTAGAGGCAAGGTGAAAGGCACAAACTTGGCTTTTATCATCTCTTATGCTCAGTTGCTGTTAATGAGAATTCAATTGCTCTAAACTGGAGCAAAATTTAGGTTTTCCTATGGCAAAGCAAAAATTTGCTTTTTATGGCAAAGCAAAACAAAGCCATGTTTTATATGTACATTAATTTTGTAAAATCTCTTTTTTTTTTTCCCTTAAATTCATTTGGGGAACTTAAATTAAAATATCTTACAACTGTTTGTCAAAATGTTGATCATGTAAACGTTGCTTTGTGTTTTTTGCTTGAAAAACGTTTCCAATGATTTGTTTTTCCTTTGATTTCAGGATGAAATGAAACCCAGGATTATTTACACCACATTGTACTTAGTATTTTTGACTGCTGCTTATGTACTTAAGTATGCTACATTTTTTATTTTTTGTTATTTTTCATGTAGATTTCAAAATTCGCTACACATGTATGCAATGAAATAATAAAGTATGTGACCCGACATCAAATTTGGGCAAAAATGATAAAAAAAAAACCGAGTGTTGATACAGAAGAGTAAAAAAATGAAAAATATGCAAGACAGTTACATAAAATGATGGCCTGTGGATTATAATTTTTTTTTTTCAATTTAATTAAAATACTAGAATGTCACACAAATGTCAAAGAAATGTTTTATGTTTTAAACATGTTGCTTAATATTTTAATGTTGATGAAAAAATCATGTAATGTGTTGAATTTTTCAGCTTTACGAGAATAGCTATCTGTCTATCAGTCTTGCACTACTTGGTGGAAAGTGTATTTCATACTTCAAGACTTTTGTATTTTGCTGAGAAATCTAAGGCTGCAACTTATGGGTATGTTCCATTTCATTTATTACTTATATATAAATTTTTCTACTGTAAATGTCCTTATCAGATGTTTAGTTTGAATGTAAGGGAATGGGGAGCAAAGTGAAATAGTAAAGATAAATTAACATTTTTCAAAATGAACAAATTGGAAATTTATTTTGAAAATAACAGCACATAAAGAGAGAACTATGAATCTTATGATGGAACATGCATGGAAATTTTATTTTTACACACATTCCCTTTCTTTTGTCATACATACTGGGAAGTGGATGTAAAAACAGAAGGCGGCATGTTAATGACAATGCCAGAGTGTTCTTTATAAAGAGCACTGAACAGACAGAAGCTCAAATTCAACTATAATAGGATGAGTGGAGGGGAGACTGACCTCTGCTTTATATATGGAGGGGATCATAAATTCCTGGAATGGAAAAAAGTTGTAAAATTGTTTTACTGTTTCAACTATCAGTGTATTTCGCAGGGTGCGTAGCAGTGCTTGTAGATGTTTTAACTTCTTATGTTTGAAAATAAATTATAAGAGTGCTTATAAGTGCTGACTTTTTCTCTAGAGTACTTTCAAGTGCTCATTTTCTGAATGTAAAAGCTTGTTCTTTTTCCAAGTGGAAACCAAAACATTTTACTCATCAAAACTGTAATATGTCATTTCTTGACTTTCCTAGAGTGTCTTGTAATGAACCACCTAAGAATCCATTTCTTATTCCCCCCCCCCCCTCGCTACATTATTTTCTTTCAAAGCTCTCTCAACCTCCAACACACATGTTTTGACCTCAGATTTTTGTTAGCTGAAAATGAAACTTGTTCACATTGCTTTCAAACTATTTACAGGCAAATATGTTTGATTTTTTGCATTAGCATTTCTGCACAAATGATGTCACGCACTGTGTCAGTGTGGGATAGCGACTTGGTAAATTTGCTGCGGGTGGGAGTATCCCACACAGATAATTTTCAAGGAGGAAATCTCAGTTTCCTGTGAAAAATGTAGCAAAACTTGTTGTGGATAGTGTGAAAATATTTCTGTGTGAAAATATTTTTGTTTTCTTAAATGTCTTTCTGTGTTGATATAAATATTTTAAATTAGTGGTGCAATTTGGAGACGACATACTGGTGTGAAATTCTGTTGTATTTTACCAAATGAAAAAACCAGTGCGATTTTGTTGCATTTTTTAAAATTATATTTTATTTCAATTATTTATTTATTTATTCTTTTTATTATTCTATACATTGCAGATTTTTGAATTACAGAAAAGATAAACTTATGTAATGCACCATATGACATGGGACTTTTAACTCAAGTTTACCTTGCTCAGCTTTATCGATCTATATACTGGTTATCAGTAATTTGCTCAATATATTATTCTCAGTTTCATACTTACTCAACTCTATAAACTCTTATTTTTTAAAAACAATATCTAAATTGAAACTTTTTTCAACCAAAATGAGGTCTCGAAATTTATCTTCAAAATTAGTTTGATCCTTAGAATGTTCAACAATGAAATGTCTTGGCTTAGAGAATGTTTTTGTAATGCTAAATAATTTTTGTAACTGATATTTTTAATATTCTTTTTCATGGCTAAACTGCAAAAGATGGCAGTTAAAATATTTTGTTAGATTATAATTTGGTGTAGATGCATAGATTCTTATTGGATTAATTTTAAGTAAACTTAACGATTTTCATTGCAACAGTATTTTTTTCACTTGATTAAATTTGCTTAACTAATGTTCTTTGTGTCAAGAAATGAGTATGAACCTTACAATTTTACAAAAACTAAAGTTTTAACTATTCATAACATAACACAACTATTTAACATAACTATTCATGTAAATATAAGTGAGAAGTCTCAATGTTTCATTTAAGCATTGCTTTTAAAGCTTTAATATGTTTTCAGTTTATGACTTCAAAGTTCATTGCTTCAAAAAAATGACAGTGGACCCCCCCCCCCCCCCCTTTTATAGAGGACACAATAAAGGACAGCCCTAAAAAACGATACAATAAAAGGGAGGAGGGTTTTTTTTATGTGTGTCTGTGTGTTTTAATGCTACAGTCTTGTGTTTTTGTTTTCTTCTGCAACAGTATCTTTAATTTATCATATTTTTTCAAACTTTATCTTTTAGGCATTTACCATGGATTTGTCATTAAATTTATGATTAAATTTTAGTCTCTTGATATTTCTACAAAATAACTGTTTAAAATATTTGACATTAAAGAAAAGTAATATTTCATTTCAGTTTTATGATTTGGAATGTTCTTTTCGTGCTGGTGAGATTGGGATCGATCACATTGTCTGTGCTGACTTTCTGGTATGGTCTTGCAAGACAACAAGTTGCTCCTGCCATGGATATTATTTCTGGCAATTTTAACACTCAAGTGATTCGTATCAATTGCCTAGTGGCTGTCTTTTTATTGCAAGCATGGATGATGTGGAACTTCATAAATTTCCATATGAAACGCCTCCGAGAAAGGGCTGCCCAAGCAGCGTCCAGCAAAAAGAAGGCATTGGCCAAAAAGGAAAAAAAACAAAAGAAAGATGAATGTGAGTATTTTTTTTGGATTTTTATATTTTAACAAGGTTTGATTTTTTGAAATTTTCTTTTATTGTAAAAAAAAAAGAAAAAACTGTGTGTCATGTTTCACCTAGTGGTAGCTAAACAGAACAAAGTGAGTTATTTTTTTTATTGCCAGCATTTGACACATTTAAGGATTCCTTAGAGGGGAAAATTTTGTTCATTTTGAATATAGGTTCGTTGGTCAATTTTTTTTCGTTTAAAATTTCATTGCATTTCAGCCAAAGCTATCATACACATTAAGATTTCACAAAAAAAGAACTCTCATTCTTTCCTTCAAAGTATGCCGTTCAAAAAATGTGAAATTCAAGAAATTCGGGAAGCCACTAAATGAATCTGTGTATGCACTAAATCAATTGTATTCAATTAATTCCCTTTTCTTTAAATTTAATTATAAAATTTCTTTTCAATATAATGTATAAAATATATAAGAACTTTTTTTATCCAAAAATTTGTTTAAAATTTAAATCAATGAAAATATTAATTAATGAGACAGAATATAACTTTCTTTAAATTTGATGAAAATATTTAATAAAAATTTTTGTTTTATATGAGAATTTTAATTAGTTATATTCTCTGTACATTGTAAACTTATCATACAGTAAGAGTTTTGTAAGTGAATAAGAATTTCAAAATATATGAATTTTTGAAAAATGTATAAACAATTTACACATATAATGCATCAAATTGTAGAATGAACAATCAGATATCTATATATTGGGGGTTCTGCGGTTTTACAGTATCTGCACAAGCTGACTCTACTTTTTAAATTTTAGGAAAGTACAGTTAAATTTACAGTTGTTGTCATTATAATTTGTTCCCATCCAATTCCCCATAATCCTTGTTATTGTAATAGTTGAATTGAATATTTATTGAATTCCCCATAATTTGTTCAAGTGTGTTCAAAAACATAGTAATATTTCCCTTTTGTGTACTAACTTAATATTATTGGAATTTGAAATTAATAGTTTTTAGTGGTCTGGAATAGAATCTAGTATGACTTGCAGAATCTTAAAATAAATCTTAATTGCACATTTAAAGAGTGTTTTCTGTTTGTTCCTTTAATAATTGTTCCTTTGATTGTTTTAAAAATGAATACTTTGTTTTCATTAACAAATTTGTAATATTTTTGTATATATTTTTTAATAGGATTTGCATGCTTTATAGAAGTTAAGTTAACATCATGATTCAGATAGGTACAAGTAATAAATCTACCAATTTGTTTGCCATATGTGTTTATGTCTGTGTCTGTGAACATTGTTACATAAAAAGGGGGGGGGGGGGGAGGGGAATCTTTGAATAATTTTAAGCTAGGTCAAAAATGTTACTGCTTTGAAATCATCTTAACTTTTTTCTCAAAATTAAAAGAGAAAAAAGACACTTTGTTTTCACAATTATATATATCTTGATTAGAATCATAAGAAAAACTCTTCATCAATGTAATTTAGATGTAAATTCCTTTGTATAGTTGATCTTCAATATTTTTACTCATCTTTCTGAGCATAAATTTAGATTTTTAGATTTTAAATTTTGTTTTACTTTAAGGAGAGAACAATGATTTCTTTAAAAAATATATAAATTAATATTAAAAGTAATTCTTTTAAAAATTTCCCTGATTATGTGGACTACTCTTTTATGTATGTATTTCATTGGCAGTAAATAGGAAAATATTCTTTCGAATTCTTTTAAATATATCCTTAAAACATTATTATTAAAATTCGTTATTTATGTAGAACGAGAAAATTTAAAGATGGATACTTCATGCAGTCACAAGAGTGCTTGAAAAAAATTAAATTTTTGTGCTTTGAATTCAAATTATTTGCGTGCCCTATAATACCAATAGAAAAGCAGTATTGAAATAGTGTTTTTTACGCTATCAAGTTTATAGTGAATGTAGTGGATTGAAATTGAAAAAAAGAAACATCACTTATTTAAACTATAGCTAATTAGTAAGATGTCAAATAAATGTTGATTTGGTATTATTGTTGCTAGTGATATTTCTTAGAAATATGTTTTTTCTTCTTTACATTGACAAGATTCAGTGTTGAGACTGTTCTGAAAAAAGTTATAATTTTAAAAAATAATCAGCAATGTTTTACTCAAGAAAGAAAAACATGAAAATAAAGTTATCACATGTTTTTGAAAACATACTTGACTATGAAACATGTTGAATGAAGTAAATCAGTTATATTCAATAAAGAACCCTTATACAAAGTAGAGTTCTAAATTGCCACCAAAAAAAAAAAGACCATCTCATTCTACTTCCAATTTAATTTTTTATTTTGAAATCTGTATTTAATTAATTTTATTTTCACTCCTATTCTTGTTCTTGGTGATATCTTTACTTTTACTGAAAGTAGGCTAAAAAACATATAGTACAACCTCCATCCATCGTTTTTCATGGCTCATTTATTTTGAACAATATATACAGGAAAATGATGAATGAGGTTAGTATGAAGCAGGACAATACGATTAACCCCTTAAAGCAAGATGTTACTTGTGCGGAAAATGATATTCCCTGGAACGATAGATCAAGGTTTTCCTGTAGTTCATATGTTTTCTATCAGATGTATGAATAACATTTTATCGTCCGACTCTGATTTTACCCTTATATTTTCGCAATGAAATAGCAATAATATGTTCAAAACATGGATAAAGAAAAAAGACTTTGATTAAATATTGAGCTCTATTTAGTTACCTATTTGTATTATTGAGCTATTATTAGTTCCCTATTTTGTGAAAACTTATCATATATATCATGTTATCTTGTAAATGTGCATGTGACAGATTTTACTGCATTTTTTATGTGTTTAGTTTGTATTTTTAAATAAAGGTTTGAGATAAAAACTTTTTATGTAAATAAAGTCTAAAATTTTAAGATAAAGGTTTTATATGAAGGTTTGTTCTGTTTTTGTCTTTTTTGATGGCAATTTAAATTGAAATGTTAATACTTTTATTTTTCATGTGTAGTAAAGAAGGCCTCTGAAGATGAAGTCAACGAGTTACCAGAAGTTGATCAAAACACAAAGAAAGATTTGAGGTCCAGAACTGGAATATCGACAAAATCTAAACGCAACTAAAAGGCCTCAAAAATCTCAATATGTCATTTTCTATGAGTTGAAATTTATTTTTGTTGCTAATTGGTTCTGCATTATTTCGTTTTGTATCGATTTCTTTCTTCAGAGTTTACATTAAAATTTTGTTCTTTTAAAAATGTTCTAGTTTTTTTTATATGAATTCAATCTCCACATTATGACAACTTCATGATTAGTGGTTTATAATCAGTGGTAAACGGAGGAAATTATAAGAAGCTGTTCACATTTTTACTGTTAAAGACAAAATATCAACTTTTAATTCAGTAACACAGTAACGTGTTTTCTTTTTAATTTTCAAGATTTCACTGAGATTTGTTATCTTCTATCAACATTCATATCAGAGTTATCACTCTATTTCTTAAAACCATTTTTTTTTTGCAAAGTAAAACTGAACTAAGTAAATAAAATAAAACAAGGGAATTAATAAATTTGACATTATAATGTAAACAAATCTTCAGATATTTAAGAATTTACTCATATAAGAAAAAAATTCCTGTTTTTTTTAATTTAAATGATATTTAATGTATTATGAAAAATGGATGCCGTTTAATGAACCTACTTAGACCAGAGATGAGAATTCCATGTATAAACTTCTCTTCTGTGCCTCATAGAATGTAAGATTGTTTTTTGTGGGGTTGAGGGATCACACTTTTTTAAAACTGAGAAATACCCAATAGACAATAAAATCTAATGATTTATTTGAAATGATTAATTGTTTTTCTCTGGTTTTTTAAAAATGGCTTCAAGTCAGCATGAGAGTAAAGTAGTGGATGTAGTTTCCTCTTTGGCATCATGTCAAATTAAGTGTCATGATAAATATTATGACACTTAATTTGACATGATTTAACCTATTAAATTTAAAATATTCATTTATTTTTATTAAAAGAACTTTTAATTCCAATTGAATCATTGAATTCAAAAAGGTAACAAACAATTTTTTCTGGAAATAGAAAAAAATGGCGTATGAAAAGTTGGAAAACTTTACAAGTCTGATCTTTACTATTTTATTTTAGTAGATAATAGCAATGCAATGTTGGTTGGTAGATTAAAATGATTTTTGAGTAATTATACCATAAAAATCAGTAAATTAATACTGAGCGTTCTTTCTTTTTCAAAACGGAGATGTTACCTTTTCGAAATAAAAGATTCAATTGTTTCATGTCCAATAATTCTGTACCGACTTATGAGATTTGAGGCCCACATAATTTGTACACCTGTCATTTTACAACAAGGAATTTTAAAAGTTGCAATTTAATTGATAAGTAAATGAAATTCTACTGTTCAGTTTTGCTCAAATTTTGGTCCTCAATGCATTTTTTATTGATCTCAAATCATTAATTTTCTTATATATTACTGGGCAATGCTCGTACCAAGCTTTTAAGTTTGTTATTATTTTCATATATTCTTTCATTATTTTCAAAAATTCCTTTTAGCCTCCACTATCTGGTTTTAGTAAACTAAATGTTTGACATGTATCATAGCTAAATTTGGTTTTTGTGCACTGAAACCATATTCATGTGTGTGTTTTGTGGTTTATTTCATCTTATCAGTAGAAGTAATGTAAATTTATTCAATCAACTAGAATTTTCTCTCCTTGATAAACACACAAGTAAATCAATCCTGCACCTATTCTAATGTTTTTTGGACTACTAGTAAAATGTTTGGTGTATTTCTGAGCTTGTTATGATCTAATTTTGCTGCTAATATCTTAATACATTTTTACATAACCCTCCCACGCTTTTTTTTAAAAATAAAGTTAACTGTTTGGTCAATGATTTTATTCTTATTATTTTAAGTCCGTTCAAATAAGTAAGTTATACTTAGTTGTGGGATGTTCTGTTGCTACTAAACATTGTCCTTACATTCCAGAATATTTTTTACTTTTTAGTGCTGCACACACACAAAAGCATATTTTATTAGATTTTAAAACTAAGATTTTATTTCTCTTAGTGGAACTAGACGTTTTCACTAATGATTCTTTAAAAATTCTAATATAATGTATACAGACACAGATTTTCTATTTATGATGACTAGCAGTAGATTAAGTTCAATTAGAAATTGCTTTTTTAAGCATATGGGTTTTGAATCTGTACTCTGCTTATTATTTGCATGTGAATGTGAACATGTTTGCTGAGATATATACTTGTAGTTTCCATGGAATACAGTCTTCATATTTTGAAGACTTTAAAAATGTTTTGTTTTTAAAACTTAAATTATCCCCTAAAAATAATTTCCGATCTGAATTAAAATTACTTCCTTTTTCATACTGCATGTATGAAATAATTAGGTATTAGATAGCTCAAGTTTAAACGTGATTGCCCTATGCATAATTATTTCCTTCCTTTCTTTCCCTCTCAGTATGATATCAGTATAAAGTCACTAGTTGTTGTTGTGACTTATCCTCCGTCTGTCTGACGGAGTCAGACAAGAGCAATAAGACCATTGACCCTTAAGAAGTCCAAAACCAGAAGGGGGGAAGAGTAAAGATCCTCCCCCAGAAAGTCCCAAGCTGGCCATGACATGATCGGGAGATGCCTGTTGACATTGGCATTTACTACATAGGTTGAAAACCTTCCTGCCTTCCCGAAAAGAGAAACTTTTGATGGTGACCGCTCAGTCTTGAGATTAAAGTTTGGGAGGCTCTGTCGCACTTAAGATGGAGTGAAGATCCAGGATGTTTGCTCTTATACCAGTAATGGTTGGGCAGGATCTGCCATTCCCTTGAAATTTCGGAATTTACGCTTGACTGATGTTCCGAGTACGTGAGGGTTGAAGAGATGGGTGGGAAAAGCGCTGCAAACTTTTTTGGCCAACAGATCCGCTTGTTCATTTTCAAAGATGTCGACTGCATTTATAAGATAATTAGGTATAAGATAGCTCGAGTTTAAACATGATTTCCTATGCATAATTATTACCTTCCTTTCTTTCTCTCTCAATTGTTGATAAAATTAGTTTTTTAAGTGTACAAGCATTAGTTCTTGTAGTATCTATATACTATGCAAGAATTCTGACAATTCCATCATTTGAGGATGAGAGAAGCCAATCATTCTGACATAAGATGTCTGTAACCATTAATCATCTAGTTTTGCCTTGAGGGTGACTTGCTTATAGCCGATTCTGGGGGCCTTATTTGATTGAGGATCACATACCCTACTCTTTACTTTTTAAAGAAAGTTGCCTACCTATTAAAGTCAAGTCATTTTATCTGACCATCTATGGAAGTTAAGGGGTTGAGTTGTAAGTAAGTTAGATAGTTATCTTTAATTCCAGTTACTGCAAAGAACAAGGAAGCTTCGTCAGATCTGGAACTAGCAACCTACCCTACATAACATATGTATATTACTCTGTTTCATTAAACGTTAACACATCGTCTATAAACGAAAATTATGTGCTAATTATATAAACGTTTTACCTTGTACTATGATAAGAATATCAACCAAGTATCGAAAAAACTTTTTCTTTTCTTTTTAATACTTTTCTGACTAATTATACATTGATTCTGATTAGTTCTGAGAATGATCTGAAATAGCGCTTACCATCACTTATTGGAGATTTATATTTGAAACAAATATTGAATGCAAAACTTTAGAAAGGGTTCACATTTCTTGTGTTTTAAGCATCCAAATATTTTTATGTAATTTATAAAATTCGGTTTCTTAAAAAGCTGAATCGTATGAAATGAAGGAAAAACTTTATTAATAGCTAGAATGCAGCCAATATCATGGATGTTTTGAACTCTAATTGCCCACATGATGTAACAGAAGTAACATTTGTACAGTATGACACAACAGAACAAGCATATACATACACTCATAAATGCATAAAAATATGGAAATAAATGCTTTTATACAGGGTAAGAGTAACTTCTTTTTCTAATTTATTTTCATTGCAGTTGCACCATGGGGAAATAAATGTTTTCAGTACAGTTGATAGTAAATTAAAATAATGTGAAGTATATTAACTGTTTTAGTATGGAGCACTACTTTTTCTTTGATTACTGCAGTAGTACTGCTGTCTGATCTTGCTTTTTCTTCTTTTTTTCCTTTCCTGTAAATGAAAAGAAAGAAAAAGAATAAATGCATTTGTCAAAACTGGATGATTTAAGTGCAAAGTCAATCTCCTTGTCAGATCAGGATTTATTAAGAATTTAAATTTCCCCGCAAAGCCCAATTGTGTTTCTCTTGACTTCCCAAAATTGTTCAAATAAAAAAGGGAAGCGTAAAAATGAGATGTTGAAGATCGTTCTTGAAGAATATCTATGATTCGGACTTTTCCTTGTAAATTTATTAAGGGGGATGGAATGACACAAACATATCTTCCAAATAATAAGCCTACGCTCAAGTTTTCTTTTATTTTTTTTAACATTCAATGACTTAATTTTATTTGTAGAATATTTCGCCGCATGTCAGATCTTCTCTCATGGTTACAGAAAAAAAAAGAAAAAAAAAAAAAGGCTAAAGAAAGGTAAAACACTCCAAACAATTTTTAAATTTAAAAATTATTTTAACAAAACTAAAGATACATTATTAGGAGAAACATTGAAAAGAACATGAAAGAAATATTACTGATTAAAATCTTATTTTTCTCTTTTTTTCCCCCTATGAGAATCAAGTCGTGTAAGAAGCTTTCTTGTACGCTAACTTTTGCGAGAATAATGCATATTCATTTCTTAATGTCTGTTACACTTTCAAAAATATGATCGACAAAGTTTTTATTATTATAACGAGTTTATTTGTCTCTCAATCAGTGGTGTAGTCGAGGGGGGACGCAGGGGGACGGCGTCCCCCCTACCTTTTTACTTTAATACAAGCGTCCCCCCAAACTTTTTACATTTTAACATAAGCGTCCCCCCACTTTTGATTTCAATTGCTTAGCTTCGTATTTATAAGCGTCCCCCCAACACTTTTTTCAGGACTACACCACTGCTCTCAATATTATTTCATTGTTCTTTCGATTATGATTAAAAAGAGTTGTCGTATTAAAAAGTGGAAGACCAGTTTAATGCATATATAGAAAGCGACTAATAGGAAAGTTATATGTCCTTCATAGTTTCTTAAAAAATGCCGAATGTCATTCGAAGCTTTTTTTTCTTGTTTTCTCACTTTTATGGTTTGCGTAACACATATGTCCTTTTCCTTAACTAAGACTTCTTTTAGTGTTTCTTTTTTTGAGCTTCCTTCTACAATTTCCGTTTTCTTAGTCGCAGTTATTGACATTTTTCTCGTCTAAGCATCGGATTCTATTAGTGACGAACCCCATTAACAAATACCGCAAGAAAGTTTTCTGGCGTCATGACCGCGAACGCATCGACCTATCCGTTTTTCCTCTCTGTTACTAGTATTTCGTTTCAGATCGAGGATTTAAATGTAAAAACTCACTTTTTATCAAAGCATATAAACGAAATAATTGCCAGATTTTTTAAAAATTGATGAATAGTGTATAGACAATTTCTTTAAACTACTGTAAAAAGGAAAACGTTTTTGAAATATCACTTTCAATGTACAATTCATGCAAAAATAAAGTGAAAGTTTTACTTCTCTACATAACAGAAGGGAACGTCTGTCTTTGTGTGCGGATATGTGTATGTGTTTGTGTCTGTGGTAGTGTGTGCGTAGAGACGAATCTATCGAGCTTATTACTAAAAAATTTGGTACACAGTATTCATGAAACTGATTAAAAGCATCTTGAAATCTGAATGTTAAATTTAAGTATTTCGTCATTTTTTGCCAATATCCCGCGGTTATCAGCCCGCAAAATAGCGTCTAACAATTATATGACAAAAATCATTGCAACATTTAAAATTACGAAAATTGTCATTCTAATGTAATTTGCGTTGAACTTCTGAAATAACTTGTGCGATTTTAGAAATTTTCAAAGAGAAGTTTTGATTCTCTTATAAAGCCTAAAAGATAAAAACAAAATTCCTGCACCCAAGATTTTCCGCTTTTGTTGTGATTTTGAAAGTTTTTAAAGTAACAATTTAAACACTTTGCCCTCATTTAGAATGAAGTCAAAATATCTTTTCCCATTTAGTGCTAACTAAAAAAATGTCTAAGGCTTAATTTCTGAGGTCGTCCTACTTAATAACAAAACATAACTGCAATATCCAAAATCTTCATAAAAAATCAAAAAAAAAAAAAAAAAAAAAACAGCAAAAGTAGTTGCGCAAAAAATAACTCCAGTGCGAAATGAAACAAATGTTAAAATAAAGTTACTTGATTCCAAGTTTTGATCCAATTAAGCTTTGATTGTCAAACTGGAATACATTTTATTAGCTTTTTTGTTGAAATACTTCGTCGTGATTTAACGAGAGCATAGGTAACTAATCCTCTACCAGCAGTTCTCTCAAAACATGTTTTTCCTTGAAGAACTGTAAAGATTTTGATCTAGGTTTAAAAAAAAAAAAAAAATCAGCAAAAGTAGTTGCGCAAACAATAACTCCAATGCGAAATGAAACAAATGTTAAAATAAAGTTACTTGATTCCAAGTTTTGATCCAATTAAGCTTTGATTGTCAAACTGGAATACATTTTACTAGCTTTTTTGTTGAAATACTTCGTCGTGATTTAACGAGAGCATAGGTAACTAATCCTCTACCAGCAGTTCTCTCAAAACATGTTTTTCCTTGAAGAACTGTAAAGATTTTGATCTAGGTTTAAAAAAAAAAAAAATCAGCAAAAGTAGTTGCGCAAAAAATAACTCCAATGCGAAATGAAACAAATGTTAAAATAAAGTTACTTGATTCCAAGTTTTGATCCAATTAAGCTTTGATTGTCAAACTGGAATACATTTTACTAGCTTTTTTGTTGAAATACTTCGTCGTGATTTAACGAGAGCATAGGTAACTAATCCTCTACCAGCAGTTCTCTCAAAACATGTTTTTCCTTGAAGAACTGTAAAGATTTTGATCTAGGTTTAAAAAAAAAAAAGAAATCAGCAAAAGTAGTTGCGCAAAAAATAACTCCAATGCGAAATGAAACAAATGTTAAAATAAAGTTACTTGATTCCAAGTTTTGATCCAATTAAGCTTTGATTGTCAAACTGGAATACATTTTACTAGCTTTTTTGTTGAAATACTTCGTCGTGATTTCACGAGAGCATAGGTAACTAATCCTCTACCAGCAGTTCTCTCAAAACATGTTTTTCCTTGAAGAACTGTAAAGATTTTGATCTAGGTTTAAAAAAAAAAAAAAACAGCAAAAGTAGTTGCGCAAAAAATAACTCCAATGCGAAATGAAACAAATGTTAAAATAAAGTTACTTGATTCCAAGTTTTGATCCAATTAAGCTTTGATTGTCAAACTGGAATACATTTTACTAGCTTTTTTGTTGAAATACTTCGTCGTGATTTAACGAGAGCATAGGTAACTAATCCTCTACCAGCAGTTCTCTCAAAACATGTTTTTCCTTGAAGAACTGTAAAGATTTTGATCTGGGTTTTAAAAAAAAAAAAAAAATTAATAAATAATTTAAAAAAAAGGGTTCAGGTGAAAAATTAATTTAATATGCTAAAATAAATTTCTACTTGGATTAAGTTAATCTTTATTTTTTTGGATTGGTTTCACCATCACAGCTGCAGAGTTGAGGAGAAAATTCCACCTATTACCATGTCTTAAAATTTATATTTCTCTCCTTCTTATCAAACTGCCTCTACTACGCTTGAGATTCCTCTACTTCACTCATTTTTGCAACAACTTTTTATATCTACAAATTGCTAACGGAATATCTTACTGATGTTGCACCAACAGTACTTAAGCATACATCAATGATGTTTTCAACGACAGGTTTTTGACGAAAAATGTGTTATTGCAATTATGAGCTCGAATTTGTCAGAAACGAGTTGGGTGAGAAAATTAACTAATCAATCAATAAAAATTTAGTTGATAAACGCACAACATGTTGCGTCGCTTATTAACATAATCACCTGCCCAAAGCTTGAATGAGCTCCTCCACGGCTCCTGGGGGGATTCCCCCTCCTCAAGGTTGGTCTTCGTCTTCAGGACCGCTGCTCCTCTTTCCGATGTTCTCGAGTAGTTGGGCGTTGGCGACGATTTGCTGTTGATTCTCGTGGATCCTCCTCCTGGCCAAGTCCAGCATGAGGCGCTGACGTAAAATCTCCAAAGGATTTACCACGGAGAGAGTGGGTCCCTTCCGGCGCTTTATCGGCCTGGAGGACAGCACTGACAAAGGACTCTGAGAGAAAGAAGAAGAAAATGGGCTATTTCATACTCATCATATATTTAAAAAAGGCATTTTCAACAAGCAACCAGCATATAATAAGCGGACGCGGGGTGGGGGGCATTGCTACATTACGCTAAATTCCCACCATTCCAGACCTACTTAATATGGTTAATATTTTCCCTGGATTACTGATTCAGGGTGCTTTCACACCAAAGGTGACAAAGACAATATTCCTGTCTTTTCTCATCTGCGCAAGCGCAGAGCATATTTTTGCCTCCAAAATTATGCTCTGCGGTCGCGCATATGAGAAAAAACAGGACTATTGTCTTTGTCATCTATGGTGTGAAAGTACCCTTATTTGGAAGTACAGCGTTGGTGACGCAGATTTTGGACCAATACTTACTCTTGAACATAAACGGTCAAATGTCATTGATTGGTCTAATCCAGAGATTCTCAGCATTTTTTTTGACTTTTTGCCTCCTTATGAGAACCAAATGTTTTCGTACCCCCTTGCATATATATATATATATATATATATATTCATTTACGTATGACTTACACGTAAAATATGATAAAATCATCATGTTAGTTTCAGAACCAAAAAAAAAAAAAACACTTGAATAATTTACCATCAACAAAAACCAGAGTGGTAGAAAAATGATAGAAATAAATTAATGAAAACTACTTGATAGTTTCAATGAGCTTTTTGTTCTATTTATCAAGGAATCTTGACAGAAAAAAAAGAAAGAAAGAAAAGTACAATCATTGCATCATTAACTAAAAATCAGGTGAATTCTTCAAACGCTGAAAAGAGGTCATTGAAGAAAGTTTTGGGAAAGATGAAGGTTTCTGCATGATTTTATTTCAATTGAAATTAAATGTGCACTTGATATTTCAACAATATCGAATATATTGGACGTTTTCAACTTTTGCTTGTTAACATGATTTCGTGTTCCTTCAGGAAAACTTTGTCAGCTCGCTTAATTTACCATATTATAAGAAAATCCGTCTTGTAATGTATCTTGTAAATACAAAAGCATATCAAAAATGAACGGGATAGTTGATTACAGCAATAGCAAATTTGCTTACTGAAGAAAAAATTCTTAAGAGTCGAACTATTTCAGTACTTTAGCAGTTTGCTGACTGCCATTAATGGCAGAGAGTTTATGTAATTGTTAGGAATAATATTTCTACTTACTGAATATCATAAACAATTGAAGCAAAAAAGTTTAAGTGAAGCACTACGCGTTAAATTTAAAGTTAAACGTTTGATTATGGTTTTTAAAAGAGTTACTAATTTAAAAAAAAAAAGATAATTTAAACGAGAAGCTCATCCAGAATTAAATAAACCTACTCGTCCCTAGTACTATCATCGATTTTGTAAGATTAGGTATTTTTGCTAAAAATTGCGAGAAAAAAGCAAATTCACATGAAACCGTTACAAGTGTAGCAGTAAATCCCTTAATGCTGGTTTATAATGAAAAGTTGCAAATATAAATGAAATAGAGAATTCAATATTAACTACACGAGGAGCTATTCGGACTCTGTAGAAGTTCCGGACTCTGTAGAGGGCATCCAATAAGGTGTTTTATTTTAAACAATAAAAGTGGTTGTGAAACTGATCAATATTCATAAAATCATGCAGACCTTTCCGAAAACGTAAAAATCTTTAAGACTGTTATCTTATGTTTTCTTTTTTTTCTTGGTCTTTATTTATTTCATTGTAAAATAAGCTTCAAAAATGACAATGGATGTCTTGGAGTTGTTATCCATATTTTTCATACATGAAAATGCTCACAATGTTACGGTGGGGGATACCTAACATGGAACAACATATTTCATTTATTTGATATTTAGGATAGACATACCTAACAAAATTCAACTCGTGTGATTAAATACCAAGGTTCCTCCTAAAACTAGTACATTTAGTTCAAGTTTAAATTTTATGATTAACACATCCCTATTAGAAATCCAAGTTTAAAATTGTCTCAAGTATAAGCATTTGAGTGTAATTTTAATAATAACCACCTAGTTCCTTCAACTCTTGCAAGATTTTTTTACATAGCGATGTTACCATTTGCTTTTTTGCTTATTCATTTGTTAAAAGTCATCCTTTTTCAGATGACCCTTTTCCTCGTTATGTAGGATATTATGTAAGTGCAAAAGTATCCTGTATAAGCGAGTGCGTACTATTTATACCTGTAAGTGTATTCAATGGAACTAATTACAAGTTACCTGTATGATGAAAAATTTTTCCCCCCCACTTCGTTTGGATAAAAAAGAAATAATATTAACTTCTAATATAATAATCTCTTTTTGTTGCAATTACAGACTGAATGTGCAACCAAAAAAATATTTTCTGAAGTGATTATTTCAACGTGAAGAAAATGGAAAATTATTATTTCCCCCCTTAGTATTCCTAAGAATGTCCGCAGTTTTCTTACAGGAATAACGTTTTGTAAAGAGTTTTTGTTTAACATGATTACCTAATCATTACAACTGTGTCAAATCTTTCAGAATACTTCATGAATTTCAAAAAGTTAATTTTTAAAAAATTTCCTAAACAGATATTCTGCTGTATTTCAACTGACATCAGAACATTTTAAAACTATAGAAGTTCCACCCAAAGTTTTGTCAAGTGAAAATAATTCTTTTGCGAAACTTGGGTTCTAAGTTTATCTTGAACATAAAAATTTCAATATTAGCGCACAAACAGTTTTGAAAAAAAAATCTCAGCTGATTCATGAAGAAGCTGTTTTAGTCTCGGAAACGCAAATTTCAATTTGAAGAGTTATGTCAACATGTATTACTTTTCAATTGTAGCAAAAGCAGAGCGGAAAACTTTCCACGATAATTGAAAATGATTCGGATTTCTTTGTTTGTATGTATTTAATTTCCTGCTCATACAAATTGAAGAATGTTTACTCAACTCTTCTCGACAAAATTCGTAACAGAAAGAAGAATATTTAGAATACTTTCAAATGTCGCAAGTGAGGAAAATTGTTATTTCCTGTTGGTTCTGTTAAAGAAAGGTAATTAAAAGCCCAAAATGTAGAGTTTTGATGCATAAGAGGAAATATTCGTAGTTGAGATAATTTTTAACATTAAATTTACACGTTTATTGATATTTTAATAGAGTTTAAAATAGTTGATATATTTCCATATTTTGGCTAGCATCTATAGGAGATTTACGATACTATGTGCTATGATTTACAATGTTTTCAACATTGAAGATAATTCTAAACTACCTCATTCAATTCTTCCTTAAAAGTTGAAAATTTCTTTTTAGTTTAATAATATTAAAATACTGATTCAGTCAAAGTCTTATTAGGAGCTTTATGTACAAATGTATAAACCACTATACTTAAATAATTTCTTTGTGTAAATGATCACAAGTTATTTCTTTGTGTAAATGATCATAGTTAATTCATTAAAATCCCTTTTAATGAATTAACTATGTGAATCTTCATTTCCATTAAGTGCTACAAAAAATATGTCGCCGTCCCTAGAGATTCATAATGGCAGTTCACCTTTCAAATGTTAAGTTCAATTATAACTCTTCAAAGTCAAACAAAATGTATTATTATATCATATCATGGTCTACTGAGGCGAGATGTCAAATTCGTTCTTGTAGTTAAAATTAATTAAAGTTCATAATAATCTTTTAGAACCTATTTTTTCCTTAAGGTAGTTTACCAATCATAATGTTTTTCGATTAAAAATAAAATTTTTGCTGTTCATTTCGTTGATTTTAAGAACATTGAGTTACAAACAATCGTATTTTCATTACTTTTGTTGTGAATACATCTCCTCCACATTCTGGCATTCATTAATGGATGGAAACATTTCATGGTAATAAATTCATCAGAATAACACTTAAGTAATTTTCATATTTCCGGAAGATCCCATGTTTTCACTTATAAATCCATCAATGTATTCTGATGCTATGCTAGATTAATAGAGTTGCAGATTTAGACTATGAATCCAGATTTAAAAGTATGGTCTCGAGTAAAGGAGTATCGTTATGTATAGTCTCGAGTAAAGGAGGGTTAGAGAGAATTTGATTCAATTACTGAAATTCACTAAAATGGAAGATGTTGATGGGCTACATTTATAATAATACGTCAAAATATGTGAAACAGTATTATTATTATATTATTAGAACTGGATTTTGGCAAGCTTGGTTGTTAAAGCAATTTTTAAAGGAAAGATATAGATTACGTAGAAATAGGAATTGCAAAAAACGAGTTATTGTTCGGTTTAGTATTTTGGAGTAAGATAAAAATATCATTAAATATTTTATATTTCCCCACATTTTTGAAATCATGAATGATCGGAGGTTAAAAAAAAGCTTTTCTGCTTCCCCGAATTCTCGTTCGAACGTTATGAGAGAACTCTCACGATAGGAAATCAGTCTAAAAATACACCGCAACCCAACTGAAATGTGCAAAAATGTATTGTTTTCGGTTGAACTGAACTTTATACCTGTTTTTGTGTTATTTAGAATACGTAAATCGGATAGAACAATATTAGATTCTACTAAACTTTCTAGCGAGTGAAAATCGGTTAATGTTAAAAATGCTACCATTTGTATCCCGAAATCGTTTTCAGAAGTAATGTTGTTTTGAAGATCAAAGAAAACATTCATGGCGTGTACTCTTTCAGAAGGCCTCAGCAACGTAGAAGAAATTTCATGCAGATGCAATTTCAGGGAATTACCATTCACTTTGATCTAATTCAGTGATGGAAAACCAATTTTAATGCAAAATATTTTTTCCTGTATTCTCTACACACCTAAGTTTTTCATTTTGGAAACTAGACTTTGCTTTTCCGAGTAATTTATTTCCAACTGTTTGAAGTAGCGGATCCTTTCATCTAAACTTAACTCTTGACTCAAAGTTTCTGATTTCGACTTTTATTACATCAATAGTTTTCTTAAAAACTCCTGAATGTTTTATTCAGAGTGCAATTTCAGCAGTTTTGGTTCTCCACTGAAAGGGAATTGAAGGATTTATACGATTTATAGCGAAGGCGATGCCTTCGTGCCAAAGAACAATAGACGTGGATAATCGGTGAAACATTTTGAACTGAAATGAAAACAGTAATTCATCGAATAAAAGCTGAAAGCTAGGATTTAAAACTGTCAGGCGTTTCACATTATCATATTTTTGTTTAAAATATAGCTTGTTGAGACTGTATATTAGTATTTCTTCCATAATTTAGATGTTCTTGGATAAAATGAAGACTATAAATAGAAAATAGTAATATAAAATTAATGCTACGAAAATTAAAAAAAAGAAAAAAAAAACTAAAATACAGTGCTGCACAATAATACAAATAGGTAAGAAACATCAAGGTGCGAATGAAGCATATCCTTCCATTTCAGCTCTTTTTCCCATGTATAGATCAAGTTAAAATTCAAGTGATCAGCCTTTTATTTCAACCTGATATAGACAGTTTCATGTATTTAATTAAAAAAAATCAGTAAGCATAAATTCAAAGAACTAATAAAGTATTAAAATGAAAAGTTTACAATATGTACATTAAAAGACCATAAACTTAACAACATTCATATTTTTAAAATAAAACCTCTGACGAAGCAAATATAAAGTCAGAGCGTAATTGCGAAAGTCGCTGAAAAACACGTGAAACTGACGGAAAAATGAATAAATGGAAAATAATATCGTTATATGAATAAATTTCATGCTAGCAGTTAAAGTTTATACCATCACTTATTTTCCCATTTGTTCCAATTTCTTTTGACCTCTTTCTTTTTTGCAAAGAAGAACAAATAAACTTGACATTTCGCTGTAAAAATTTTCCTTTTAAAATAGCTCTTCACTGTCGAAGATTTTCAATTTAATTTCATTTATAATTACTCCTTTTTTCTGCTTCCACATAAAATTGTTTTCAGTAGTAATGGATATTGTAGTTTTAACTTTAAAATAAATATTATTTTGAACTTTAAGTTGAAATTTAATATCAAGTGGTTAAGTACGAAATTACTAGTTCATATTACTTCCAACTTTACCGCTTAATTACTTTGACATTAGCTTAGTATTTTGTGCCGTTCTTTTCTTCTTTTTTATTGGAAAGTTACCTATTTCGCCTATTTAACCCTTTAACTACGGGTAACGTCAAACGTTTGGCGGAACTTTCCTGTGGTGCGGGTAACGTCAATAAACGATTTGATGAATTTCTGTTGAAAATGTAGGTTTTAGAATAAAAAGTAGAACAAATGGAAAAGCATTCGTTCTTCTCATTATGTGTAATAATTTATTCAATTGAAAATGGCAAAATTAAAGGTGCAGAAGGAGGTATTGACCACTCCCTTCTGATGCAGTGTGCCGCCGATTTGCAAGCAAAAAAAGCTACATCTCATAGGAATTTTGATCTTGAACAAAAAATTTCCAATCAACATCTCAAAAAATCGCCATAGGTCGAAAATGGGGCGTCTACGGCTAATGTTGATTGGAACTCTCCAGTTTTGCCTTTTTCATTTAAGAAACTCAAGCAATCGATGTATCGCCATTTATGCAATTTTTGGATACTTTTTTTTTGGCGTTCAGACAAACACATTTGTGAATATATTCCGGTAGTTAAAGGGTTAAAGAAGTCATTTTAACAGCTAAAATTGTTACAAACTTTTAAGGAATTAGTTTTCTTGAAAATAAATCCGGCGGAAATTTGCATTATTATGAAATATGCTTTCTTATGTGGAACTACAGCATCACAGACCCAGCGAAACATTAATACTATATGTTTTTCCCTAATGTTTCTTCGTAACAAACGGTATCCCAAATTGGTTCGCGAATTTCGTACGGTAACTTTGACCTCTCAAATGAGTTCCAGAAACAAAAGTCAGTAATGACGAACTAAAGGTCACTGTTGACCTCATCGATCACAGCAGAAATATACTGGAACCAACTGTACGAATTGATGCAAAATATAAGATCAGAACAACTAAGATTGGTGAACAGATCAACTCCTTCCTTACTGCAGGATAACGCTACTGTAAAACACACTACACGCAGGAATTGGAATTGAAGCTTCTTCATGAACTTCCATACTTAAGAGGCCAAGCCCCTGCTGACTACCACTTCTCTTGAAATTTGGACAACCGTTTAATAGGTAAACGATTTAGTTCTGACAATGCTGTAAAACTGGCCCTCCGAGAATTTATTGACTCTAATCCGCCAGGATCTTATACCACCGGCTTGAACAACCTACCGCTTAAATGGGAAAGTTGTATAACTATGGGTGCATACCTAATTAATTAAATCATTCCTTATGTTTTTAAAGTGTCGACTAACTTTGCTTTTTTTTTCTTTCTACAAATTGCACTCTTGACGCCCTTATCTTATGTGAATTGTAGTTCCTCTAATCATTCATTGTAACTAAAAATTCAGATCGAGTAATGTGCCTACCAGTTGTCTGAACACGGGATAAATGTTCAGTAGTAGAATAGTTAGTGCTCTAATATTTGAAACAATTTTAATGCCTTTTTGTATTTTAAAAGCACTTTTTAAAGCTAGCTTGAATTTAAAAAAGTCATTAGTTGCTGTCGACCCATACCTCCTCAAACGAAGACGAGGAGTCATTTTCGTCCTGAAGTCGAACATGATCGGAAGTCTGTCCGAGGTTGGACCCAAAAATATCCGAATCCATCTTCGGGTAGGATGCACTGTCTTCGTCATCCTTCGGATGCCCTCGTCGGAAGATATGCCGGTCCAGAGAGTGGGTATTAAGAGGATAGGATGCCATCATCTGGTAGCCATTGCAGCCGGAGTCTTGCATGAGGGCCATGACGATGAGCATTATTGCGCTTATGACGTACGTGTGAAACAACATGCTGCGGGGAGTTTCGGATGGCCTGCAAAGAAAGAGGACGAATGAATAGCGTAGCTTCTTAAGCATATTACCAGAAGATTCGTAAAACCTTCTGAAGGTCATGAATACATCATGTCCTTTAGATTTCACTCTGCTGTGAATCTGCAGAAATAGTAACATCACGTCTGTCATTGAATCACGTCATTTGAATTAGGAATTGGAAAATGAGACGACATAATGATAATATACCAGTGTAAATGGTCGTCATATACTTAGGACTATTCCACTTTATTTGAAAAATATTTACCTCTAATTTTTAGTCTACTTTACTGCAAAAGTAAAAAAAAATGAGAGAAGGTTAGTGAATCCTGAAAATCTCGTTAAAAATAAAGAAAAGTCAGGAAGTGAAATAATTAAATAAAGATTGAAAAATGAAACAAAATGTGGGTCTGTAGGTCTGTCCCCCTCGTAATAACTTTCGACAGGATTATCTGATTCGAAAGATTTTTTTTTTTTTTTTGCATTTGAAAGATCTTGGCGAGGACATCTCATTTCCATATTTTACTTTTGACTTGAACATTTTTTCGTTCAATTTTGAACAGTTAAAAAAATCTTAGCGTTAGCGCCTATGGAGAAATAGGAAAGAAATAATATAAACCCTAGACATAAGATCCAAGTTTCTTTGAACAAACTTATTTGAAGGAGTTCTCGATGTGAAATAGTTTTTGATTTCAACAAATTTTGTTCAATTTTGAACAGTTCAAAAAAATTAACATTAGCACCAGATGCAATACATTCATGGCCAATATGACCACAGAACCAATATTTAACATTCAGAATCAATACGATTGTGAGTCTATGGCTAGTTGACTTGAACAAAAATTTCTTTTCGTTCAATTTCATGAATCAAACTTTTTCTACATAGCTATATGAATAACGGGTTTCTCCATTGACCTAGAAAACGTCGTTAACGAACACATAACTTTGCATATCTTCTTGTGCATACACAGAAGGAGGTGAAATTTTTTTTACTTATCATTCTAAAACTTCGTTCGCTCATGTAGTCTTTGTTATTTTAGGTTTATTATTATTATTTTTATTTTTTAAAACCAATTGTTAATAAATATTTCTGTACATTTGCAACTAAGGAATGAATTTTTACCATATTCTGTAACTCCAATTTCGAGCCGGTCCCCCAAGTTTCATATTTGACTGGCTTTACCTCTCGGCAACCCTAGATTTAAATCAAGATCAGAATTCCCATTTGTTCTCAATTACAATGCTGTACGAAAAGTTATTAAATTACAGTCAATTTCTAAAACCCGTTCATTGTCCCTCTTGTACATTTAGCCATCAATCGACACCTCCAACAATCGGGAAGTTTTACTTATGAACAGTCTATACATCTCAGTAGCAAATGGAAGTAGACATTTATAAGGAGTTGCTCATCTACTCCCGAGATCTTCAATTTGTAGCAAAATCATGAATGAAAATGAAAAAAAAAAAAAAAAGATTTTCCCTGTCTGGTTCGAAACTCAGACATGTGGAAAACAATGGCAGCAACATAGAGCTTCAAAAATCCGTTGTTAAAGGCTGTCGTTTTGAATCATAGGTTAGGTTGTATGTTTTGTAGGACTTCGATGAACTACTACACTATGAATTTGTTCATAGTGTAGTAGTTCATCGAAGAACTACATTTTGAATTACCCGTCGTACAAAACGCTTCCAAGACATCGAAATATTGACACTGAGACCTTATAGCGGTCAATTTAGATTTTCTTCCGTTGTCTTTTGGCTCAGTTTCCGTTCAGTCTCGTATAGGTACAGTCGTGAGAATAAGGACGAGAACGTGTGTCACAAATTCTTTGCTCCAAACCGGTTGAATAGAAACAGTTCTAATTGAAAATTTCAAACGGAGATGGAAAAAATTGCTTTTCTTTATAGAGTTTACTTCGATGAATAAGTTCTTACTAATATGTTATTATTGCGATTTTTTTAGATCAAATTACGAAAAAAATGGACTCAATTTCATATTTCAAACAGAATTGAAAAGCAAACAAAGAGAGCGTTTTTTACTAATTGGAGGCATTTCAAAGTGCTTTATATGCATAGAGAATTATCAAAAAGGTCTTCGGTAAAAGATAACCAATACACGTTTTAATTAAACTTTATAGGGATTTATAAAATCAATGCTAATTTTAAAATCTTTCTACATTGCATTATATAATGAGAATTGATTCGGTTCTAATAAAGCTTTTCACTCAATGAAAAAAAAAATTTTTTTTTTTTTTTTGGTTTGTGTAAGTAAGAATTTCTTTTGATAGCTTTGGCGTTTTAAGTTCTAAAATGACAGTAGACAGAACACCTGCTCAAAAGCAAGGGGTCTCTCCTAACTTGCACAACAACATTTTAGTTTATGCTTAAATTTTACAGAATGCCGCTCGAAAAAGTAATAAAACTGCTAAGGCGGTCCTAAATTTTTATATGTTTACAACTTGCTACCTATTTCTTAAAATTACGTTTATTTGTGACTGAAACAGAAAACTGTCTTAACGGGGCACTTGAATGCATAAAAAATACCTATACACTTTAACAAAATGGGAAATAAACGATTTTTTTAATAAGCATCTAGTGTATGAAAACAAAGCAAAAATTTATAAAAACTTCACAAGCATTCTTTTTATAACCGTCTTACTTTAAAAAACATAATTAACATTTTTCTCGAATAATAAACATAAATACACAAAACAAGGATATATCAGAGTGAGTAATTTTTTTCAATGAAAAACGTTTCAAAAAAATTCTATGGAATAATTAGTCTTTATAATTCTTCATTGAACTATTTTTTTCCAATTCTTTATTTGAAGATGAAAAACTGCATTTTTCTTTTAAATTAATTTATCTTCTGAGATTTATCTAATTGAAAAGGTAATTAAACTTGTTAACAAAAGACGATAGTCCTTCGATAAATATATGCTTTGCACTGAAAGGACTTATTGAAATTTCATTTCAATAGCCGTAATTATCTAAGTCATTGATTGGCGCCATGATACTCATAAGGTACACTTTAGTTCTGGAGAGGCCATTATTAAGAAGGAGGAAGTTCAATTACTGGAGATAAAATGTCTTCAAACAACAATATATTTGTTCATGCTATTTGCAACGTGACTATGGAAAATTAAATGATAAATGTCGTTGCTCGGAACGCATTTTTTTTTTTTTTGAAATTAGCCTAAACTGTGGTATAATGCTCTGAGTGAGATTTCTATAGAATTGAAAATGCTTTAATTCATGCGTAGTTCATTACATAGTATTAATATTGATGTTGAATAAAACGTGACCAGCATATGCTGATGGTACACATAATTCGTTGATGAAGAAGGCTAACTTTCTTTTTGTGCAATCGACATACGTATTACTTTTATGAGGTGAATATGCTCTAGTTTATTTATTTATTTATTTATTATGGACTCTCAACCACCTTCTGAAGTCTCTAGATATTACATATTTTCAAGAACCTCATTATTGAAGTCCTTTAGCCATTTGGCTGTCAAATCTGCGCTATCACCTTCATAAAATTTATTCAGAACAGCTTTAGGGATCATTCATAAATGATATCACGCTTCGAGGGGGCGAGGGGGTTTGCGAAATTGTGACAAAGGGCGAAAAGGGGAAGGGAGGGGGTAACAAGAAGTGTGACATCCCTGGTTATGCAACATAGCGTGACATGTGACAAAGAGTCAGATATGTGAGAAAAAACCATGACATCATTTATGAACGGACCCCTCTGTTTACGGATGGAAATTAAAAAAAATAGTGAATGTTTTTGCCCACAAATTTTCATTTTGTCAGTTTACAATTTCCGAAACGTACTTTTTTGAGTTTTAGGCTGATCTTTTGCTACAGTGATCATCAAACTATGTTTGACAGAAAAGTACTTGAAACAAGAAGAGATAGTGCCTCAAAATGGCTATCAACTGAAACTGAATCTATGGAGTTTTGCCTCAGGTACATGAAAGCCCAATTGCAGTCCTGTTATCTCTTTTTCTCAGAAAAAAAAAGACAATGTTTGTTCACTGTCTGGCACTACAACGTTGTTTGCAATTAGCACCTAATTGTATGAAAACGCATGTATGCATTGTGCATATACAATTCTATATTTTTGCTTCATTTGAAATTAGCAAACCTTAAACGCACCAAAGCTGCAAACTTTTAAAATATATGCATTTTACTTGCCTTTAGTACTTATTAAAATTTATCTGAAGAAAAGTCAAAAAGAAAAAATTATTATTCTTTACAAACAACAAACGAACCACAGGCTTCATTTCTAAGGGAATCGGAAATCAGGGTCTAGGATGAAGCAGCAAACGTCTTTGATTTATCCACATCGAAAAACCACTATGAGGGCTCTTCAAAAAAATTTATTCTTTTGATTTTTCTATATGAAGCAGCCCTTTTGAATACGTATGCATTTTTAGGAAATCTTTACATCAAATAAGTAACTTGCGTAAACAAAAAGATTTCGTCTTCACTAATAGAAGATTTATGTTATTTAATTAATTATACATTTTTGTGACGCATTATAAACTATTCAGGTTAAATTCACCAAATGATACTTTGGATAATTGCTAAATAAAACAACTAATTACTCTTTTAAAGCAATGTTCATGCAAGAAGCTATGCTTAAGAGTATTTTAATTAGTCAAACAAGAATGAGTGTACAGTGTAAAAAATGATATAATAATAATAATAATTCCCACACTTTTGCAAGTTGACCACTAAAGTGCTGCGCTGCAAGTGGTCAACTAACATGGGTTTTACTTTAATCCTTTCCCTCTAACCATAATTTAAACTTGAAAACCGTCATTTTCCGTTGTCTGACCCTGTAGTTCAGTTAGTTTTAGTGCATATTTGCATATAATTTGAGCGTTAGGTTTAGAAAAAATTTACTAGAACTTTTATTTCCGATGCTGAATAACGTAAAATGGAATTATTTTAAGCAAACTGTTAGACAATTATACAACATCACGTATGCACATCAGTTAGTATAACAACAATTTAAACAATTGCTGAAAGGGTAATATGAACAACTAGTACACAGATAATACAAACAATTAGTACAAGAATTGCATAACTCGGGCATTTAACAATAAAACTTTTTGTCCCTCGACTACAGAATTCTATATTGGTGAAGTCACTGCATGACAGGTAAGAGTTAATAATAAGTAATAGAAATATAATTGCACGTTAAATTAAAGCACAAATGAGCATTAAAGAGTTAGTTAGCGAAATAAATAATCGAAACGTTCTCCCCCTTCACTCTTACATTTTGCTTAACTTTTACAGCGATTAAAAAATTGATTTGCCTCTTGAATCTGTAAACTTACTGCAATCTTACACTATTATTTCAAAAAGTTTAAAAAAATAGAACATGCATAAATTATCATTTTTTGGCGCAATTTTTTTTCGTAGGTATATAATCTTTTTTACCTAATAAATAAATAAAATAGAAAAGGAAATCTTAAAAGAAAATCGAAGCCAAAGTAAACACTAAAATTGATTAATTAGAAAAAATTATGCTAATGATCTTGATAATATCCATTTATTTCTATTTTAAAGGGAAAAAATATACATTTATTTGCGAGAGTAGAGAAATGTGACGTAAAAACAAACCTGAATCTTTTGCTTTTTATTACAAACACAACACAAACATAACCATATATTTAAACTTCCGATTTAAAGCTTTTTGGAATATCCTAGTCTCTAAAGCATTGTGTATATTTCCCATACACAGTACTTTGTCCAAAAAAATTAAAAACATAAAAGCTTCTAAAATGGATTTTCTTCTTTTTGACAAACAACTTTATAACTAAGAGTGTTTTCACAAACCTTGACATTTACTTTCATCGTTTTTTTTTTTGTCAGCAGCTCGAGGGGTTTACTTTCACAAAAAATAAAGTAAAATCGCTCGAGTGACAATAATCGCTTGCATTTCTCGATCAAACATTTGACTCGAATTTAAACTCTGGTTTGTGTTTATTTTCTTATAAATAATGTGAATAGGGGTGGGGGAATCTGAAAACAATAAATAAATGGATATTCAGAAAATCCAAGAAAGTATTTCTCAAGCACTTTGTACCAAACTGTGTAGTTATATTTCACTAGAGTTCACACAGTGGTGGAAATTCGACCGTAATTCCTTCAATTTTTTAAGTTCGGCCTCGAACGTTTAACAACTTTCAAGCATTTTTCCTTTTTTGTTTGACAACAGTTTGTTTTGCTTAAATATTTCAATTAGAGATAATTTCGGATTTTCTTTTCCAAATAAGAATAATGGAAGAAAACTGAAATATTTATTTGCTGAAGCAAAGAAGAAAGCTTAATTGTATTTGCTTATCTGCTCTGGTCTGACGATGATGTAAAATTACCCGAGAGAAACTGCTTAATGGCTTTAAAAATGCTAATTTTGTATAAAACAATTTGGTTCGACATAAGAAGCAAACCTTAATGATATTAGAATCTAGGTTTTTTTTTTGCTAGAATCAAAAAAAAAAAGGGCCTGAAATTTTATTTTTACACACACGCACTCAGAAAATGCAAAATTTCCTAAAATAGCATTTAAAAAAACCGTCTTCAAATTAAAAATTGCGCTAAATGGTAAAAAGTAAATAAATTTTTTAAACAACATCCATACGACTCTTAAGCAGAATTTTAGAAGTCGGCACAAAATTTAGACAGTCAAACTACCTTTACACCATGTGTTACTTTGCACTGGAATTGTACCAAATTCTGGACCATTTACACTTGCAATTGACTCACGATTACCAAAGATTTTATCAACCACAGTTTAGCACCGACTTAAAATTATGTTTAGAAGTCTCATCGATGTTGTTTAAAGACTGAATTTATTTTTTACCCTTTAGAGCAATTTTTAATTTAAAGTCGGTTTTATTTTTCTCCCCAAATATTTAATTTTATTCTGTTTAGTGCAAATACATTTTTCATGCGAATATATATTTTTTTAAATACATCAAAGTGCACATCCACTTTGATTGACTGGCACTAAAAATTGATCGTTTTTATGATAAATTCCCTTTTGAAATTGATCTGAAAAGTCACTACAGCAAAAAGACTGAATGAATTTAATTTATGCTTCAGAGATGCCTTCCCTCAAAACTCTTATTTATTACAATTGCTTGCAATACACAAACATATGCATGCCTTATTATAATTTCTGCTTCAGAGATGCCTTCCCTCAAAACTCTTATTTATTACAATTGCTTGCAATACACAAACATATGCATGAATTTTTTGAATAGTGGCCCAACTTCATGTTTATTCATTCTGATAAGTTGCTTTAAAGTTTGACAAATGCATATAATTCGATTGTTGAGAAGCTTGAGAAAACTACCTGTGGAATTCGAATTCGATTGTTGAGGTGCACTACCTGTGAAATTCTATTAATATGCTTGAGGAACTACCTCTATGCAGTTTTATTGTTGAGATGCTTGAGAAACTACCTATGGAATTCTATTGTTGAGATGTTTGAGGAAGTACCTCTGTGAAATTCTATTGTTGAGATGTCTGAGGAATTAACTACCTGTGGAATTCTACTGTTGAGATGATTGAGAAACAACTCCTATAGGCAGCAGAAATGAGCTGGATACGTACCAGTTTTAGAATAAGATAGAAATGAATTACCTGAACATGAAAGTGGAGCTAAATCCATTTTTTGGACCACTATTCAAACGCTGTACTAGTTTTATACATAAAGGCGTTGTTTGAATAAGGGTCCATGTTTGTTCATTCTGAGTTATGTAGCCTGTCTGACGAATGCAGAGAATTCTGTTATCGAGATGCTGGAGAAGCAACATCTGCAGGCAGCAGAAATGAGCTGTAAGTGTACCCGTTTTATTTTCTGCGAAGGTCATCCAAATTGTTTTCCAACTCCATGTTTGTTCATTCTGAGACGAGCAGCCTTAAACTCTGACAAATGCGTAGAATTTTATTGCTTATATTCTTGAGAAACAACTCTTATAGGCAGAAGAAATGAGCTGGAGGTGTATCAGTTTTAAAGTAAGATAGAAATGAATTACCTAAACATTAAGATGAGGCTAAATCCAGTTTTTGGATCACTATTCAAATAAGACCTTCCTCCCCGCCCACACACTCACGCATACGTATATATATACTAAAGTGCAATTTGCTCTTTAAATTGGTATATATATATATTCTTACCGTGGGAGAAATTGATGACTAGTTAATAATGGATCAAGAAACATAGACGTTTGTTGCAACCCACGTTTTGGTCATTAATTGTTTTTTGCAATTCAAAAGTAACTTCCTGGTAAGTCACTTCTTTTGTTATATTTTCTTGTGCATTTAAAAAAAAAGATGTTCTTACATGAATGTCTACCATAATATTTTATAGGGGAAAAAATGGATTCAGAAGGAAATGAAATATGTCTGTTGTGTTTATGCCTCGAGGTATGTTCAGAATGCGTCACGCAGCAAGAACAACAATGACCGCAATGTTGATATAAGGCACGCAATCTTAGCTTAAGACATCTTAAAAGTGAAAGTAAACGACTTCTTTGTTCTCCTCTCGATTAAAATAGTATAACATTTTCCGAAACCTCCTCAAATATTGACTTGAAGAACATAGAAATGCAAATATAGCTAGAAGGGGTGATATGCAACACATATTTTTTCCCTTTCTCTACATTTATCAACAACTGCTTCAAGCGAGACCAAAATTTTACCACGCAAAAAAAAAAGAAAAAAAAAAAAAAAAAAAGCATGAACTATATACAAAAGCGCGTGGGCGTACATATTTCTTCAAGCTTTATTTCTTATTTTGTTAATCAAATAAAGTAATACATCCAGATTTTGAAAAATCTATCGAAGTATTTTGTGATTTTATATTTCTTATCTTTAATAAAAACCTCAGTGTAAAAATACTGCGTTTAGTTGGCATCATTTTTGGCGTTATTACACACCATTTTTGGTGTTCAGTTGGCGTAAAGTTGAAAATTATTCATTTTTTTATGTATTTAAAATTTTTTTAAGTGGCTGTCTAGAAAAATGCAGACAGCAGAATGTTTTTTAAGAATATGATGTTCGTTAACTCATCTACGTATCAAAAGTTCATTACGATTACTCATTTATCCTATTTTCATAGAAATGAGTAATCGTAATCACATTTCGATACGTAACTGAGTTAACAAATATCATGTGATAAGAAACAATACTGCCTATATTTTTTATACAGACACATAAAAAAACTTAACCCTTTATCTACCGACGGTACTAATACGTACCATTCTCTATAAATTCCATCCCAGCAACCATTTTTACCAATTTTCTGATGGTACTTTGCCGGGACAGTCTTTAAATTCCCCTTTTTCAGGATACATATCAGCAAGGGTTCTATAAAGAATATTTTAGCGAGGAAAGGAACATAGAATGTTTTGAAACCGATACTGTGCTTTGAACTTCCATTTTGTTCAGATTTCTACCTTAGAGTTTCACTCCAGAAAAGCAGTAAAATTCAAGAATCAAGTCACTGATTTTTTAAATGTGTTAGTTAAGAACTTAGAAAACTATTTGACAAAATATTTTGATTAAAAAGTGTATGTAATTAATTTCACAGGGTAAATACTCTGTGGCACTTATTAGCTGTAAAGAAATAAAAATAGACTGAGCATTTTATTTATGTAAATCCCTTAATTTTCAGTGTGAATACCTAGACAAATTATTTCTGTAAAAAAATATATACTGCAGATCATAATGCAGTAGATAAAGGGTTAAAGTATATCAAAAATGAATTTTCAATCTACATCAACTAAACACCAAAAATCGCATTCAGTAACACCAAAAATGGTGGTAACTAAACGCGAATTTTTCACAATATATAATGCACAAAATTAAAAAAATACCTTCTGAATTAAACCTTCTGCAAAAAAAAAACGTTTTCTAGTAAAAATATATAGTTGCATTTCCGAGCTACACAGTGAAATCTGTCAAAAGCAAAATTTTCCCGGAAAAATTTACATTTTATTTTGAGTTTTAATCTTTACACAGAAATACCGTTCTCATTTGAAATTAGTCTGAGAGCTAAAGGGAAATATTTAAATAAAGTTTGAGAGAACAGAAAATGACATTTCTCTGTACCATGGCTACGGGAATTCTTGTAATTCGAAGTTGTTCTGTCGAGTGTTTATACAATGAATGAATGCGCTTCTCTTTTATATTGCACTTGATGTATTTGCTTTTCAATTATCAGTATTGAAAATCTTAATTAAATTATCATGTCAATCCTCTTACATTAATTGATTTAAATAATTGAAAGAGTCGTCTATAATTTTAGAAGTACGCTTTAGTTTATTTTAGAGTAAGTCACACTTGACATAGAAATGATGGACTTCAGAAATTCCAAAAATTAAGCTATTTCTCTGATAATAAAAATCAAATAAATTTGTGTGTTCATTATGTTGCTGGATTGAGCTCTACTCTATGGTGCAGTGATTCTCAACTTTTCTTTTGTCGCGGCAGACTTTTAACGATTGCAAAATTTGGCGGCACACTAAGAAAAAGACAAGTTGTTTACTTACCTATAATACACTGTGTAAAATAATTTATGATAATAGTTTTAAATGTAAAATAAAATAATATAACATATACTACAAAAAAACAAAACAAAAACAGCACGTATATTAAGGGGTTAATTTTAAGCTAACAACAATACTTTTAATGAAAAACGTGAGCCTGATGTTTTTTAATAATTTAATTTAGATTTGATCTTAAAAATGGGACAATGCTACTCTCCTATCGTCTTCTACAATTAACAGTCTCGATCTTTTTTTCGTTTTTATTCTGTTTAATACTGAAAAACCGAATTCACAGAAATAAGATGTAGAAAATTGTAATAAAATTTTAAAAATGGTATTTAACTGAAAACAAAAGTTTTCTTTCACAGTGTACTTTTCTTCAATTTAAACAAACTTAACTTGTATTAAAAAAAGTATTATAATTTTACTATTTATACAGCTCTAAAATTCGGCAGCACACTTTAAGAATTTGGCGTCACCCAAAAGTGCCACGGCACAATGGGTCACTGCTAGAGAGTATTTTCTAGACATTGAAAACTGAAGAGACAAATCGACACATTGCTTTATTTAGAGAAATGTTGGGTTCTCTGTTTTTATAATGCAGAAAAAGTAAAATTTATCAAAAAAAAAATAAAATAAATAAAAACTTTTTGTAAGCGCCACTGCCGAAGATGTTATTATTTGAGCAGTATTATAACTATAATTATTTTCATTATTATTATTTTGTACTAACCTGTTTTTAAGGTTAGTTAGGGAGCTGTTGTTTCTTCAAAATATTTATGTAAGTGTTGTTTGGTTTATTTAATATCAAAGTGAGATAAAAGGTTCTACATATTTCGAGAACCAACTTCCAGATTTAATTTACGGATCTCTGAGTATTAATATGGTTTGAGTTTCGTGCTAAGGAAAATAACCTTAAAAAGTTGTGTTTTTGATACAAATTAATATTCAGACATAAATCTTTTTCCTCAAATTTTGAATAATATTTTTTTTGTATTGGTTTGACAACGATTAAATGTAAAACTTTTACCTAATGAAATAAAAACTCTACTCAAATATATATTGCTTTTTAATCGCATTTGCTGTAAATTGCAATAAAATGGTATTGTATTGATTTAGCTACTTCTTTTGAGCAGTCCAATTAAAGACTTTTTATTCATGCAATTTTGTTGTAGTTCTGTCTTTTGTTTTAGTTTCTATATGTTCTTTTATATGCATACCTGAATATTAAAAGTTCTTTCTTAAGAATGTTGTTAAGTATAAGTATAATTAACTAAAAGTGGCGGTCAAAAAATCTAAACTATAAATAATGGATATAAATAAAAACATAATGAATATCGTATCGCTTTTTCACAAGTATTATTCATTTTCTTTTTTCATATAGAAGATTTTTTTTATTTTGAAACGATTCTTTTAACTGGTATACGAAATGGAGCTCATGAAAAAAAATAAGGATTTCAAAATATCTGATAACTGAAATTTAGGAATAGTAGTAATGCACGGAAAAATAGACTTATTAAGTTCTAGGTGAAATTCTTATTGTTTTTAGAATTACACTGAAATTGATTGATATGTTAAGCTTAGAAGCAATTAATTAGATCAGCCTAGCAATTTATTTAGTCAATCGAAAGAAAGAATTGTATGCTCAGATGGGAAGTGTGGGAAACCATTTGCATACCCGTATGTATTTTTAATTGCAATTGCATTGTTGTGTAATTAGTGGTAGTTGAACATGTACTGCATTTGGTGAAAATCCTAAATATGCCTTAAAAATTAAAATCAAAACCTTCTCAAAGATGTGGTTTATCTTTGGAATTTAAAACTCAACCGAGACTTTTCAAGAACTGTTTAACAAAAGGAAGAACTTTGAGAATTTGTTGTAAAATACTGAATTTAAAAACCGAAATGTACTCAAACCAGATTTTCAACTTTCGGAATAAAATTTGCCAATAATCTATTAAAATAAGCAGTAACATAGCTTTCGTATCTGGCAATTTAACATTTGCGTTTCTTCTCACTGTACAATGTACACCACCATTTTCATCAAGATATTATGACGCAACATAGAAATATTCCGCAAAATGAGAAAAATTGTGAATTCCTTTACTCGAATATATTTCCACACGTCATTTCGAAAACTTTCTAAATGATTTCGCCTTATGAAAGAACGCGGAATCGTGAGTCGAATGTCTGCTAGCGGAGGGAAGTGGGAAAAATCGAACACCGACATTCCAAGTATCATCCAGGTGAATGAATCTTGGAGAAATTTTTGTGTTTGTTTAGAAGTTACTTTTATTGATGCTTACGGCGCAGCTTCCAAGCGTTTCGAAAATCGTGAAGGCTCAGGAAAATAACTTATATAGTTTTTTCTTTTTGGATAAATACTTGACTTCAGACTTACTAAGAATTCTTTTGTGTTTTCTGATTTTAATCCATATACGTGGAGAAAATAGAGCAGCGTTTTCTCAAAAGAATCGAAAATCGCTTATTTTTTGAAAGACATTTTCCGGTATTTTTGGGCAAAATAATTTGAAAATAGAAAAATAGTGTTTCGATGTAAACCATAAATATCTATAAATTCTGTTATGCGAAATTTTATTGCTTTCACTTTATAGTTTAAAAATATCTTCTGAATAAATTTTGATGTGATCACTAGGGTGGAGAGAGAAAGCTATTAAGTAATTCCAAACGCTTATTAAACAATTCCTAAACTGCCTAAAGCACAAAGCTTAATTTAAACTCAAAATATTGACATCTTCAAGCTCCACATTTCGATGAATACTTATACTTTTTCTTTTGCATGTGTCATTTAATATCAAATCAACAAAAAAATATATCTTTTTTAGCATCCAGTTTTGAAGTCATTTTGTTTGTGTATTGCACCCCTACAGAGGACAGAAAACACCCTAAATTGGGAAAGACCCGTGGCACATTTTCCATAGGGCAAGTTTTTCAACTGGCTTTAGTTTTAAAAGCAGCTGCTTAATGATGGCAACGACTGAGCTGGCTGAAAGTTACACTCAACACACTATCTGTGAAAGCTTTAATTTAATGTATCTGCTATTATTTATTCAGGGGAGCTGTTTTTACTTTTTTTCTTTTACGAGTAAAAATTATCTGTTTTACTTAAAATTTAAATTAAATTTCAACACAAATGATTTACTCTTTTGGCATTAAAAGCCCCTTTTTGGAGCATACAGTGCCAAACAGGAAGTTTATCTATATAATTAAAATCTGTTCGCGCTTGTCTGTAATCACATCTTCTCTAGACTATTAATGTGTCATTGGACGAGACAGGTACCATCGCATTAGGAATATCCTGAGGAAGTCATTTCACCCACAGTCATCCGTTGAGAGCTTTACCTGTCGGAAATATCAATTGAAAAATAAATTATTACAGTCGACTCTGGTTATCAAGTACCTGTGATATAACGTACTATCGCTTATAACAAACTCGGAAGTTCTATACAATCTAATGATTTACAACTTCGGCTAGAGCAAACTATGAAAAAGTCTTACTTTGGTTATAAAGTATTTTTTAGATTCGGAAAACACCAAATTTGGCTGTCAACCTTGAATTACAGATTTATAAACTGTTTTGGGCGTTTGATTCTTAGCTTACAGCAGATAATGACCTTGTGGCATCCGAAACATCATATTCGAATGTGAAATTTCTCTGATCAGTTAAGAATCTCTGGTTCAATTAATGAGACACTAGTGAAAGTGATTATAATGAAGATGAAATTGAAGAGGACGGTTCCAAATGTGTGTGAGGCATTGAGTGCTATCAAAATTTTATCGAAGTTTGTTGAATTCTTCGCTGACTAATCAGACTCTCCAAACTTCCATTATCAGAATTGAGAATGTATTTTTTCCTGTGTCATCTAATCAAAGAAACCCGCGAAAAACAACCGATTATTCTTCTAAATAAATGCATGCAAGTACAGTAAGAGGCGCTTTCTTCCTTACTTTATTTCGAGAAACTCATTAAATTTCTATTTAAAATCTCTGTCAATGAATGTTTTTTGTGCTTTTTTTTCTTGCACTAATTATTTTTTATGACGTACTTCGGTTATAACGTACCACATTTTCCGATTTCTCGACAGTCCGTTATAATTGGAGAAGAGTGTAAAATCCAACCGCGTGTCAGTCTGTTTGTAAGGACATTTGGGTCTTTTATGGACGGACATTTGGGTTGGCGAGATATAAATGTAGCATTTACAGTTGTACATACACTAATGTAGTATAACCACAATTATACTAATTGAATGTATTTATGTAAGCTGTACACGACTAACAAGGTCACTTAAAAATGAGTTCAATAAGGCCGCAGGTTCTGTCTCTGCTCTAAGGCATGATTTCTTTGTCAGTATACTAGAGGGGTTGGAGTTGTTTTACAATTTCGACTTTTAAAAAAGCGTCCTGTAATGCCATATTTTTGAAATATTTGTTCTAAATTTTCCAACATTTTGTGCATTTATATCTTAGAAAAAAAAAAAAAAATCCACACGTCCTAGAAGTCCTACAGATCCTACAACTGTAGGAATTGCTGGAAAACTCCGACTACTATGATTAGCAAGCTTATCGCTTATTCCGATATCATTTATGCAAAAATGAACCAAATTTTAAAAAATTTAAAAAGTTGAAATTAATTTTCTCAAAGGAACAGAATTTTCTCATTTATTCTGTTAGAAGTACTAAAATTTTTACCTCATGAATATTTTTAAATTTTAGATGGGAATAGTGTTTGATAATGAGATGTAGTTCATGTAATGCATAGAGCTACTCGCTTGTTGCAGACTTTCATTTACTTAAGGATTTTATTATAAATTATGCGTGCAAACCTAAGCAATTTATAAGGATGCACGGAGATGATTAAAAATATACAAATGAAAATCTAAAATTAATTATGGTTTTTAGTGATATGTACTTTGAGGACATCAATACTTTTCTAAAATTCTAATTTCTTTCTCTTTTTTGAGAAGATAAATAAAAGTAACAAAGAATTATAGAAGTTGAGATTCTAAATATTTTTATTATTATATACTTCGTTCTCTTTATCTTTTTTCCCCTTCTTTTTATTTACTTATTTATTTACTTATTTTTTGCATTAATGCTGAGAAGATTTTCGAAGAAAAGTAATGTGGTAACAGAAGAAAAAGTTTGTATAACGACTTCGAAAATGCAACAGTGTTTTTGTTTGAACTGATGTCACACGTTTTCTACGAAACAAAAGTAAATTTTTCTTTCACTTTGAGGTAGAAAATTTAAGATTATGTTACTTCTTTCGGGGGAAAATCTGACTAAGCACTGATAGCGTAGGCAGTATTCACTGAAAAATATTTTATATTTTCATCAAAGTCGACTTCCAGACGAGTTATTCTACTACCTCAGCTCTGCTTATAAATATATTTTCAAAGAGATTGGATAACGTTTCAACACCAGGTACTTGCATTCTTTCTTTGAAAGAAAACTGCTGCTAGTGAAGCCATTAGCTTCTTTTCGATTAGCCGAGTTGACAGCTTTTCACGATTTATTGACAAAACGAGGAAAAATGGTTGATGTAACTCTAGATTCAAAGATTTTCAGGACTAGTTTGATACTTTTTTCGAAAAAGTTCCTGGTTCTTAAAAGGGGAACCAACTCAAAAATATATGTTTGTGACATCTTGATAGACTATTTCTCTTCTCGCATAGGTCGCGTTTCCTTTAAATTCATATAATTTAAGTAAAATTTAAGATGAAAAGACCTCGAAAAATTATGCTCTATTTTGTTTTTATGATACATTCCTTTTGCCTATTTCTCAATGTTTCTTTACATCATACTTTAAAAATTCAAAAATAAAAAAATAGTGGATAATTTACTGCATCGTTAAGAGCTGCGGTTACTGTAAGGGGATCTGAGTTACTTCAAATCTACTCTGTGGTTTCACCCTGATGGGCAAAATCTTACACTCTCAGAAACGCATGCTTAAATCTCACGAAACTTTCGCCGTATTTGACGAAATGGCTTCGTGAAAACTGCTCCGAGTAAACCTTTCGTCAAAATGGTGAAATTTGTGTAGTAAAATTTAAAGTCACGTGATCGCGCGAGGAAAGAATCGTTAAAAATGGCGAAATTTTCTTGACGATTGAAGAATCGTCAAAAGTGAGAGCTCTATTTCTGAGAGTGTACATTCAAAAACAAGTAAATGTATATGCCACAGTACCATTTGCAACCATATAACTACAATGGCTTTCATATATATTTTCATCATTACCACTCAAAGGATTTTTACTGGGAAATAAATTTCGTCTTAGAACATTATTAGTGGAGCTCAAAAAGAGTGGAAGACTTTTTTCTTTGTGGAAATCTTTAAACGAATCCCAATAGTAGCAGCTTTACTTCCGCATAAAATGATTTATGATTATACAATTTGGATATCAGAAAAAGATTATTTTTATCAATGTGATGGAAAGAACTTTGCATGAATATGGTGAACGGAACTAATGTACTGATAAATTTTCACAGAACATAATATTTCACATTCAAAATCGTCATTTACTTTCTCAGATTTAAAGCCTTCACAATTAAAGAATATGGGTAACTTATTATCAATAATTAACAGAAAATAAATTTTCAGGTGCATTAAACAAAGTGATAACTTTGTAAGATGTAGCTTTGGTGGTATAACGGTTAGCTACAGCTGCCCTCCAAGCAATTGACCCGGGTTCGGCCCCGGCTGACGCATATGAATTTCGCGGGCAAAAGTAAACTTTCGCTACTAATGATCATATTCAGAAATAAACAGTGCACCGGTATGAATATTTTAATTTATTTATTTTCTTTCGCTGACTGAAACCGATTAAGGAAAATAAAGTTATGTGCATTACGCGAATTTTAATAAGCATTCCTCCTTTGAAAATTAAAAGAAAAAAAAAAGAATACGTTGAATTCTTGGTATATTTGTTTTATCCTTTCATATTTTCAGAATCAAATTCCTTAGGGGAAATCAAATTATACCCGATTGATCATTAACAATAATTTTATAAGTTTTTTATAGAGTAAACCCCCTTTGGACAGGGCATTAGTCTAACGTATCTTCGACACGCTAGCGCTACAACTATGTGCCGAATTGCTAATAAGGCAATGTAGGCAGTTGGATAAAATGGCAAATATTATTTTTACACCATTTTTCCTTTACTATTTTCGAAAACAATATATTAGTAAGCTTTCATTCTCTACGACGACATCTTTTTGTTGAGTTGAATTTTCAAACACAACGTAACTTTGATTCTTCTTTTAAAGGGCGACACTCAACAAATGGACAGCATGGGTCTAATTTTTGCCCTGCGACTATCATTTCAAATATCCATTTATTAAGAAACTATTTATTAAGTAATATATATACAAGAGCATAAAGCAAGCTATTTTTAATCTGCAATTAATGTATAATAAAATTAATTGCTCAGAGACTTTCTCAATTAACCTTAAAACTCTTGAAAGACATTCTTGATACGAGGAATCTATCTTTTATTCGCCTACGCTTGACAACTAAGTTAATAGATAATATAAAAATCAGCATTATTGACTACTCTAAGCGACCGTATGAAGTAAAGACACTACCCCATCATAAAATAAAATAAGTAAAAAAAAAAAAAAAAACGAAACCACTTTCCAGCGTCGTTAAGAGATAAAAGCAATTACCCATCGGGGAAGATATGAATTCAAATTTGCTTTCGTTTGCGTTTACAAAGTACGAGGATAATATTCATAAGGATCCTAATGAATTCGTCAGTAGAGTGGGTGCGAAGCATATTAATTCATTAGTATCCAGTCTTAAATCTCGATTCATATTCACCGAATTTTATTATTTAGAGCCATTTTATGGCGCATAAAAAAGAGCACGGAAGAAAACTTTTCACTTATGTTCTTCATTAATGGCGTAAATTTAGGTCTTTTGAATAATTAATTTGCTCGTTTATGGTTCGCCGCCAAAATTACTTTGAACCATAAGTATAATTTACACTTAGCTGTAATTTCAGGGAGCCGTTGAAAGGTTGCTTGCTAATACTTTGTAATTGAGAAACCCATATTAAGCAAACGTTGCTAGAAAATAATATTAAAATTAATTGAATGCACATTTTTGCATTAAAGTTACTTACACTCTCTTATATTTCTTTAATGCGGTTACAACGAAGTTCTGGGTAATGCAAACCCTTCGAAACTTTTAGAACTGCTTGAATGCAAAGACGATGCGGAAATATTGCAAATTTTACTAAATTACAAGTGAGTAAAAATTAATGAAAATTTCAATGAGTTTTTCTCGACTTTGTATTGATGAGAAATGAGACAAAGGTACAAAATAATTTGAAGTGAATACTGGGATTTCTCAATATCACGTTAATGGTTCAGTTATAAATAATAAAGTTCACGGAAATCTAAGACATTCTATTCTACCATGCGTTTCAAGAAATTCTGGTTAATTCCCGATACATGGTACAGTTCGATCACGAACTGAGATTTGGACACTTCTACGCATGACAGAAAAGAACGAATCCATTCGAGTTTTAAGGAAGTTCGTTTTGCTGGTGCCTTTTGTTTAGTACACGAATCAGAATGTTTGTTTTTCTGTGTTGAAAGCTAGTATATTTATAAACTGGCATGTAGCATCAGTTCGAAAGCAATCAAGTATGCTAAACGAAATAAAACGAGATCAGAAACGGCACTTTCCTTATATCAGCGGATCCTCCCTTGAATATGAACGAATTCTTCTTGGCACTCCGCCAGGCAGATTGCTTTGGTTGATGGTAGAACTGCACGGTGTTATGCGTTAGGTGACTGTTCGTAACGAAACGAAAAGTTTAGATTGTTCTTTTTGTTTTTGAAAGAGTCTTACTTTTAAATACCATTGCTATTTTCATCAAGTTAGATACCAAGAGTTGACCAAATCATCCGACACTGAACCGAAATTCCAATGAAACGCATCGCGTTTTTTTACATGATATTTAGAAAAACTAAATCCCAAAAGCTATAGTATTAACAAACAAAAAATGTCTCACACAACTTTATTGTTATTTTTTAAAGAAGGAAATGTTTTTAACGTGGACGTGTAAAATTTACAAGAACTGGTCAAACTTTTTCCAAGATCGGTGCCAGACGGCCGGACCAACGGTTAAGTATCCTTGCTTAGAACGAAAAATATTCTGAACGGATTAGATAGATTTACAAACAAATATCCCTGCAATGAAATGCTACATGAACTCTGAAAACATTAAATCGGTCCAGTTATAAGATTGAGATCATTTTTCAAGATCTAATGTTACATACTTACACTCAATCTTTTAAGAGAAGGAATGTAAATTTCGTGTTCACAATGACGAATTTTCAAATGCGCAAATTATTCTATTAACATCTTAATATCCCCTCTTTCGAAAACTGTAATAAAGAGTGACAATACAGATGAAACTTAGCTCAGCGAGAATTCCACTTCAACGTTAAGAATTTCACAGCAAATGCTTTCACTGGACACACTCAGAGAATAAATTTATCAAGTCTTATTTAAGACGATGAGTGGCACCATTTTAGATTAGGCTACACTTAACGTTCTGGGTATAACAATATTTGATGCCTTGAAATGGGACTAATATACTTGCAGGAAGCACTCTGTCTCTTTCGCTTAACTTGACAACCCAAATTTCTAAAACACATCTAAGAATAACATATTAAAAAGCACAAATAAAAAAAATTTTGTGACAATTTTAATTAGCATATTTTTTTCTTATTCATTTACAAGTTTTAATGCATATATCATTTTAAATGACTAAAAATAACTTTAAATGTTGCAAGTAAAAGGATTAAAGATGGCAGACCGCTTTCAAGGGTAATCAACCCCCTTCGTCTGTACCGAGCGTGGAAATGAAATATTATTTCGAACAAGAAATTTAAATAGAGAAGACGTGGATCCCGAACCAATCAGGTCTCAGTATTTGCTAAAACACGATTTAATATATTATTCGGTTTCACAGCTTAATAAATAAAAAAAATCAGCACCAGAACATTTTTTTTAGTGGTGCAGCTACGAGATGCTGTAGAAGAACAGAAGAAAATGATGGAAAATTTATAGAAATGAATGTTTCATGCAAATTACACGAGTAATATTTGTCAAAACTTGGTTTGAAGTAACATAAACGGCAACAATTTTAAATGTTTTGCAAATTCAAGGGCATTTATAATGAGAAGAAAAAATACGTTATGTGGAGACACTGCAAAACATTCGCCAAGAAAGCGATTACTGGCCAAATTGGCTAAACCGTTAGGACCAGGAGTAACTGTTAGGGAAATAAATTACATCCTTGCATAATGCATAGTTCATAAATGGGCATTTAATAAAGATAAAAGGCAAAATTGAAGAGGACGAGTGGCTTTAGAGTACATCAACGTAGTAAGTAAGCTCCCGGTTTTTGAAATATATATTTTAATATTAGAAATCGTTATAAGAAACTGTTTGATTATAAATCTTAGCAGTACTGGTGTTTATAAGATTACATCTTAATGAACGTTGAATGCTTCATCAAATCTAACTGTAAATATAGAAGATGGCCTTCTGAGCAGAAGAATGGCTCAAGCGCAGGCGTGGGAGGGGAGGAGAAGGGCGTGGTAGAAACATCAAAATGGGCCTTTGATTATTTCATCGCTTTTAATATTCTTCTTCAATAAGCGGTTGCATATTGCAAAGAAATAAACGTTATTTTTAGTCTAAAGGGCTCTTTTAAAATCTACAAACTAAATGTGTTAGGTACATCAATTTAAGCATTATAAAAGATTAGTTGAAAACTTAATGGAGAACTTACCTTATGCAGAAGAAAAGGGAAATTTCTTTTCAGACAATTTTGAGTTGGCTTGATATTTTTTTTTCTCATTGGTGGTCATGTTCTTTACTGTCCAATGCTTAACGTATAAACACATAATAGATCTCTTATTTCAGTTGTTTAGTCAGATGTAATCCGCCTTAATTTTATGTGCATTACATAACCTTACGCATACGTATTTTACGTCAAAGTTCGTCATCAACGAATAAACGTCGGCATTAGTGAAGAAATCACCAATAAATAATTTAATTAGTTGTCGTGATCCATGCAAAATATCTCTCTTGTTTTAAAGCAAGTCTTCAGAACTTTTTTCCATTTCAAGATTTAGAATAGAATTTGAAGATTTAAAACAAAATAAATGTTGCAAAAATTTTCAACCAGAAGCTATTATCTCACTCTCCTCATAACAGTTGAAGTTTTCTTTTTCATGGGGCAGTAAAATCCTACTATATTTCTTTCAGCAGATGTATTTCCTTGTCGACAGTTAGGGTAACGGTAGGTAATCTGAGCCACTTAAGGAAAAATGCTTACACTTTTTTTTATTAGAAATAAAACTAACTGACGTTTAAAAATAATTTAACTTTGTGCAAGTAAACAATAATAATAAAATTACACGTTAATTTAAAGCACAAATGAGCAATAGAATGCAGACATATGTTTCGGGATTGCTTGGAATCCCTTTTTCAATGCGACAGGGAGCTTCTAGATGCAAAACATCCAAATGAAGCAAACAGAACAACAAAAACAAAGCTTATATAGCTTAAGAATTATCTGTAAACCAATGAGAATAAAGGCAGCGTGAAGTGGAAGTAGAAGTAGCAGGAAGACACCAATAAGAGAGCAACAAACGAATCCAGTTGAAAGTACAGGAAGTAAAAAGGAATATCAATAAAAATAAAGCAAAAAAGACGACAGCATGCATAAAAATTGCAAAAATAATAAAATAAAATACAAAGAATAAAATTGAAATAAAAATAAGTACAGAAACTACCAAAACAAAATACAAAACAAAGTACACATGTAAAGGAGGGGGAGGGGAGGGAGGGGGGAAGGAGAAAAATAGACACAAAAAAAGAAAACAGCAAGAAAACCTAGAAAGAACAACAAATTAAAGAAATTTATGCCAGACCTGTTAAAAATTAAGAGTTGAGGAAGAATCATTAACCAAATTAGAACTATTCCTGTTAATATGATAAGCTTCCCAAAAGTCAAGCTCTAAAGGGGAAGAACATTTTTGAATAATTTTACCAGAATTGAAATCAAAAGAGTGGTTGGAATTCCAACAATGTTGAGCAATGCTAGACTTATTTAACTCTTGCTTTCGTACATAACCTTTCTGCTCATTTAAGCGAATTTTCAGAGCACGTTTTGTCTGCCCAATGTAAGAAAGGCCGCAACGGCAACTAATTTGGTAAATACCCCAAGTGTTAAGTTGATCGACAGGATCCTTAAGAGAAGAGAAGGAAAGTTTGTTACTAGGAGCAAAAACTACTTGAAATTGAAACCTTTTTAGGATTTTAGCAATACGGAAACTGACAGAATGAAAGAATGGTAACACAACCAAATTCTTTCTAGAAACCACATTATTGGGACCAGAAGTTTTCTTAGAAAGTTTGTTATGAATAGAATCAATTAAAGAGTGAGAAAATCCTCTATCAACAGCTACAGCTTTCAGATAGTTGAGTTCAATCTTGAGAAGCTCAGGAGAAGAGGAAATATTAATAGCACGATGGACCAGAGCATTAAAAGCCGAATATTTTTGGTTGGAGGATGAGACGACAGTCTGTGAGGAGGTAAAGAAACAGCAAAAGGTTTACGATAGACAGAAGTAGTGAAACCAGACTCACTCTTAGAAATAAAGACATCAAGAAACGCGAGGCTACTATTAAGTTCTTTCTCACAAGAAAACTGGATATTAGGATCAATGGAGTTCATAATAGAAAGAGCATCATCAATACCTAACAAGTTACTGTCCGTTAGGACAAAACAATCATCCACATAACGAACATAAAATTGAAATTGCAATTTCTGGAACAGTTTTTCCTCAAAATAATGCATATAGAAATCACTTAAAATAGGACTAAGAGGACTTCCCATAGCCAGGCCATCTACCATAGCATAGAATTTACCATTAAATACAAAAGTGCTCTGTTGCAAGCACACACGAGTAAGGAAAACTAATTCCTCAATTTCCACAGAAGTAAAATGGAATTCAGAAAGCCTTTTCCTGAGGCAAGTCAAAGCGCCATCAACAGGAACATTAGTAAACAAAGAATTAACATCAAAAGAGGCCATAACTGAATTATTCGGAACGAAGTTATGAAGTTTCTTAACAAAATCGGTGGAATTTTTAACAGTGAAAACATTCTGACTTCTAAGTGGAGAAAACACAGAAACTAAATACTTGGAAAGTTTATATGAAGCAGTGCCAATATTGGAAACAATTGGTCTGAAAGGAATACCTGCCTTGTGTACCTTTGGTAAAGCATAAAAACGTGCACAATTAGCAACAGAAGGAATCACAGACCGTTTAGCAATCAAAGGAATAGAATGAACAGACTTAACAGCAGAAGAAATAGCTTTTAACTCTTTGTCACTAGGATCTTTATATATTTCAGAATAAGGACCAGAAGCAATTAAGTCATCAGTTTTTTCAACATAAGATGATTTATTAAGAACAACAATCTGACCACCCTTGTCTGCTTTGGTAATGACCAAATCAGAATTGGAAACTAAATTATTGACACATCGTTTCACAGAATGGGTAAAACCAGTATTAGGAACTTTTGAATTGAAATCAACATTGGAAGCAATAAGATGCCGAACCGACTCTTTTTGAGTGGATGTTAAGGCACTAAATTTGAAAGCTTTTTCAACCGGAGCAATAAGTTCAGAAAAAAAAGGCTTTTTAGCCAAAGCAAAATTGTTATTACATTTCAGAGCATTGATTTCATTACTATTCAAAGGAAATTTCGAAAGATTTACAACCGTGTTCCTATTAACAAGAGGCAAAACCATTCGGTTTTTGAACCATTTAAAATTTCTCCAGTCTTGCAGGCGCAAGAAAGTTATTCCTAAGTTTATCACCTTGAAGTGTAATTTACCGCGTTCTGTTAGGGTTGATAAGGTAATTTTTCGTTCTAAATTAGCGTTACTTAGAGCTTCTATCCAAGAAACTAGGAAAAAACTTTCGTTCATAGAACGTGAACTTTATGATTTACATCTTTCTGTATCTAATTCTAATTTTGATTTTGAGTCTATTGATAGAATGTCATGGGCAAGAGCTCTTCGTTCATCCGACAGTCACAAAATTACTTTAAATAAGAAATTTACTAAGTTGTGTAACGATTCAAATGTTCCTGTTCCGGCTGATTTGCCTCTTGTTAATAGGAACACGGTTGTAAATCTTTCGAAATTTCCTTTGAATAGTAATGAAATCAATGCTCTGAAATGTAATAACAATTTTGCTTTGGCTAAAAAGCCTTCTTTTTCTGAACTTATTGCTCCGGTTGAAAAAGCTTTCAAATTTAGTGCCTTAACATCCACTCAAAAAGAGTCGGTTCGGCATCTTATTGCTTCCAATGTTGATTTCAATTCAAAAGTTCCTAATACTGGTTTTACCCATTCTGTGAAACGATGTGTCAATAATTTAGTTTCCAATTCTGATTTGGTCATTACCAAAGCAGACAAGGGTGGTCAGATTGTTGTTCTTAATAAATCATCTTATGTTGAAAAAACTGATGACTTAATTGCTTCTGGTCCTTATTCTGAAATATATAAAGATCCTAGTGACAAAGAGTTAAAAGCTATTTCTTCTGCTGTTAAGTCTGTTCATTCTATTCCTTTGATTGCTAAACGGTCTGTGATTCCTTCTGTTGCTAATTGTGCACGTTTTTATGCTTTACCAAAGGTACACAAGGCAGGTATTCCTTTCAGACCAATTGTTTCCAATATTGGCACTGCTTCATATAAACTTTCCAAGTATTTAGTTTCTGTGTTTTCTCCACTTAGAAGTCAGAATGTTTTCACTGTTAAAAATTCCACCGATTTTGTTAAGAAACTTCATAACTTCGTTCCGAATAATTCAGTTATGGCCTCTTTTGATGTTAATTCTTTGTTTACTAATGTTCCTGTTGATGGCGCTTTGACTTGCCTCAGGAAAAGGCTTTCTGAATTCCATTTTACTTCTGTGGAAATTGAGGAATTAGTTTTCCTTACTCGTGTGTGCTTGCAACAGAGCACTTTTGTATTTAATGGTAAATTCTATGCTATGGTAGATGGCCTGGCTATGGGAAGTCCTCTTAGTCCTATTTTAAGTGATTTCTATATGCATTATTTTGAGGAAAAACTGTTCCAGAAATTGCAATTTCAATTTTATGTTCGTTATGTGGATGATTGTTTTGTCCTAACGGACAGTAACTTGTTAGGTATTGATGATGCTCTTTCTATTATGAACTCCATTGATCCTAATATCCAGTTTTCTTGTGAGAAAGAACTTAATAGTAGCCTCGCGTTTCTTGATGTCTTTATTTCTAAGAGTGAGTCTGGTTTCACTACTTCTGTCTATCGTAAACCTTTTGCTGTTTCTTTACCTCCTCACAGACTGTCGTCTCATCCTCCAACCAAAAATATTCGGCTTTTAATGCTCTGGTCCATCGTGCTATTAATATTTCCTCTTCTCCTGAGCTTCTCAAGATTGAACTCAACTATCTGAAAGCTGTAGCTGTTGATAGAGGATTTTCTCACTCTTTAATTGATTCTATTCATAACAAACTTTCTAAGAAAACTTCTGGTCCCAATAATGTGGTTTCTAGAAAGAATTTGGTTGTGTTACCATTCTTTCATTCTGTCAGTTTCCGTATTGCTAAAATCCTAAAAAGGTTTCAATTTCAAGTAGTTTTTGCTCCTAGTAACAAACTTTCCTTCTCTTCTCTTAAGGATCCTGTCGATCAACTTAACACTTGGGGTATTTACCAAATTAGTTGCCGTTGCGGCCTTTCTTACATTGGGCAGACAAAACGTGCTCTGAAAATTCGCTTAAATGAGCAGAAAGGTTATGTACGAAAGCAAGAGTTAAATAAGTCTAGCATTGCTCAACACTGTTGGAATTCCAACCACTCTTTTGATTTCAATTCTGGTAAAATTATTCAAAAATGTTCTTCCCCTTTAGAGCTTGACTTTTGGGAAGCTTATCATATTAACAGGAATAGTTCTAATTTGGTTAATGATTCTTCCTCAACTCTTAATTTTTAACAGGTCTGGCATAAATTTCTTTAATTTGTTGTTCTTTCTAGGTTTTCTTGCTGTTTTCCTTTTTTGTGTCTATTTTTCTCCTTCCCCCCTCCCTCCCCTCCCCCTCCTTTACATGTGTACTTTGTTTTGTATTTTGTTTTGGTAGTTTCTGTACTTATTTTATTTCAATTTTATTCTTTGTATTTTATTTTATTATTTTTGCAATTTTTATGCATGCTGTCGTCTTTTTTGCTTTATTTTTATTGATATTCCTTTTTACTTCCTGTACTTTCAACTGGATTCGTTTGTTGCTCTCTTATTGGTGTCTTCCTGCTACTTCTACTTCCACTTCACGCTGCCTTTATTCTCATTGGTTTATTGATAATTCTTAGGCTATATAAGCTTTGTTTTTGTTGTTCTGTCTGCTTCATTTGGATGTTTTGCATCTAGAAGCTCCCTGTCGCATTGAAAAAGGGATTCCAAGCAATCCCGAAACATATGTCTGCATTTTATTGCTCATTTATGCTTTAAATTAACGTGTAATTTTATTATAACTGACGTTTCTTTTTAATTAGATATTAAACTTCTATGATTTTTATTTATTTCTTTTTTTGAAATGTTCCAAGACCTACTTATTAAATCTTTTCTTATACACTTGTTAATATGTGATTAATATTAAGTAATTTTTAAAGAATGATTAAATTACATATGACAACTCGTTTTTAGCCTACTTTCCCGTAAAAGTAAAAAAAATAAAAATAAAGCATGAAAGAAGACTTGATGTATCTTAAAAATATCGTTAAAAATGAAGAAAAGTCAAAAGTAAAGTGAACTAATTAAATAAAAGTTGAAAAATAAAAAAATTGAAAGTAGGGTTTTGAGACGGGGAAAATGTGTGTCTGTCGGTCTGTCTATCGGTCTGTCTGCCCCCCCTCCCCCGTAATAACTTTTGAACGAATTGTCCGATTCGAAAGATTTTTTTGCATGGACATCTCATTTCCATATGTTACTTTTTGATTTGAGCAATTTTTTGTTCGATTTTGAACAGTGCAAAAATCTTAACATTAGGGCCTATGGGCCAAAATGAAGTAAGTTGTGGAAACTCTGGGCATAAGATCTAAGCTCCTATGATCAAGCGTAATGCAAGAAGCTCTCGGAAGAAAATATTTTTTAAGTTGAACAATTTTTGTTAATTTTTGAACAGTTCAAAAAAATTAATGGTACTTTTTCCTTTATCCCGGCGCAGGCGATAAAGTCGCCAATAATGATGCAACCAGCGCCAAACGGAAGACTTCCGCTGGTAACCTTTTGCGTGTGCTGTTGCCAAAACGTCTGCTTGGCGATTTTTCCGCCGGGATAAAGGAATTCATTTTGGAACAGTTCAAAAAAAAAAAAAAAATGCGCCGAAGGGGATACGAAGTTCAACGGATTGATCGGGATTTTTAAGGATATTTTTGAATGAATGAATGAATGAAGGAATAAAGAATATATGAGTGAATAAATCAGTGAATAAATAATAAAATAAATGAGTGTATGAATTTGAAAAATAAATAAATGAGTGAATAAATACATAAATGAGTAAATGAATGAATGAATAAATGAATGACTGAATACATGAAAGAATGAATCAGTGAGTGAATGAATATGTAGTAACCGTCAAAAAGGGTATATTTGAAGCAATCAAGAACTAAAGTTAAATGACGAAGAGAGAGAGAGAGAGTTAGCTACATTATAAATTTGAAGTTGGTGGATACAGGAAAGTAGGCTTGTATAGTTCTAGACGGAACTTTTTGTTAAATTGAGGTTTCCAGAAGAATTAAATATGTCTGGTAGTGTAGGCCACGTCAAATTTTTGATAAAAAAGTGTTTAATGAAAGTAAAAAATATATTTCACGGCATTAGAGATACACATATTTAGATTTTAAACATTCGTTAGTTAATTTTTAATGATCACAAAATTTAGACAAGGAAATCTTCACTTAGTTGAGCAACTATTGTAGAAGTTGGGAGCGTTTACCTGATTCACATTGAATCCACTTTTCGTCGAAATTTTCACATTTTAGTAAGGCATTATACTTCTTGATGGTCTTTAACTATTTTAGTTTTGCAGATGGAATTTCTCTTCAGTTTTTCACGGTAAGTCTTGGTCTCAGTTTGGAAACTGTTTCTGCCTTGTTTTAAGTTTTGCTCAAGTTACTTCATAGTTTCCAAATTTTACTTGCTGCCTTTTTCTCTTACTTAATATTTATCATTTATTTTAGCTTAATTTTAATTTTAAATTTTCTAATCCTTCTTTGCAACCAGCTTGTTTTTAACCGGTGTTAACATTTCATTCTTCTCTGTTTCTCTCTTCAAATTTTTCAACACTCTTTTTCTCTACAAAAGGGCAAAAGAGAGACCTTTTCTAAGTTTCCCCCAAATCAATAGTAGTCTAAAAGTTTCTGACTGTAACAATAAATAAACTAACCAAAATCCAAACTACATGACTATGCCATTGACCGTACTACTGGCCAAACGAAATCACATGGTGGAAAAAAATAATAGTAATAAAAAAAGCTTGTAAGAGAAAGATACATATAATTTCTACAATCTAAAATTATGTTCAATAGTTAGTTCTTTTTAGAGTAAGATTAGTAAGTAAATTATCTGTGATTTTCTCCACTTGAAAGACAAATAGTAATATGTGTGGTTCTTTACATTTCAAAAAATGTTCATTCGACAGGTGATGATTTCTAAAATTTAGAAAATTTTTATTCGCAAGATGATGGTATTTCAATTAAAAAAAAATATTTTTGTTCGTCAGACGATATTCCTGAATGTCAGGAGAACAATTTTGCTTGTAATACGATGTTTTTGAACGTCAGGGAATCGTTTTAAGAATCGAAAGATGTTTTTACATTGTATTACCACGATATTTCCAGAGGTCGTATAATGCTTTCTGACCTGACTGAGTCATCATTGTACACGAAATTTAAGATAAATTAATTTGATGTCTTGAAGATTGTTTAAAATATCTTGGTGTTATGGCAAAGGATATTATAGCGTTGTTATAAAAAAAATCGTTATACTTAAAACGCGATTATGCAGATGGTTGTTTCATTTTATGCCTTTTGAAATAATTAATTCCATTCCATTAGATTTGTTGGGAAATTTTCATTCGTTTTCTGTTGGAGATTTTTTATTCAAGAAAAATTGTGTATTACAAAGTACGGCTTTTCTTCCAAACTTTTGTCAAACTGTCTCACATATAAAAATAAAAGAAAACAATTGAAAATGTACAAACACTCTAATTAATTGTAGACAGGTGTTTCGGGGTTTCACGGAACCCCTTTTTCAATGCAAAAGAAAGGAGTTGAGGATGAAAAGACATCCAACAAAAGCAATTTTTATGTCTGCTTTTGTTGATTTCAATTTTGCACAGAAACGTAAGCATTTTATTTTTTCTTCGCACATCTCAATGCCAATATTTACTGAATAAAGCTCGATGGCGATGAAGAAATCCCAGAATGATGCATTTGAAATGCATCTTCGATTAATGCTTTCTTCTATCGAAGATATTTTCAATCACCCACAGCGATTCCGAAGGGCGCGAAACCATTTCGTTTTCCCGAAAACAGCTTTACTCCGATCGTTCCAGCATCCTATCAAGAAAAGAATTAAGAGCGGTTATTGGGCTGCACTCGTTGCCAGCGTTCATAGCTGTGTAATCCATTTACCACTGGTTAACGCGCTCAACCCGAATTTCCGTATCAGCTACGACTAGGTCATAATTTCCGGAGAAAGTGACGTCAGGAGGGATGGAAATGCGTGGAGTTATTTTTTCGCTTTCGCTCTTGAAACTTCGAGCACTTTGAAGCGTATGAAATCGCTGTGATAAGAAAAATGCAAGCATTTTGCTTTGGCCGTATCACGAGTCTACGGTTTGTTTATTAGGCTACTGTACATATCTCGATGTAAAGTAAACATAATAGTTAAAATGTATTAAAATATAGTTAACATTTGTAATCAAAGGAAATTCTTCTTGCCATATTGATAACTGAGTTAAAAAAAAAAAAAAACTGCACTGCACTGCACTGTGTTCTCAATAGTACTCAGCTCCAACCCAGAATGCATTGCGCTTCAATCCTTCATTCAAACAGAGGAGGTGACTATTGGTATCTCACGTATATTACACCTTTTTCAATTTAGCTAATTGGTGTATGTTTTGCTACTACGGAGACAAATGCAGAGAAATTATTTAGGCAAAAAATATTGTCTCTAATTTGATGTAAAAATAAGTACAATGGGAAGTGAAGGCAACGAGAATGATGTGCACTTTCCAACCTATTGAAAATAAAAACTGTAATACTTTTGTAGAAAAAAGACTTGCTGAAACATGAATGTTTCAGAAACATATAAAGCTAAAATATTAATAAAAATTAAAATAAAATAAAATAAAAGCATCATAATGTTTATCATTTGAAGTTTAGTGCTTTTTGAATGTCACTAGTCTTGTAGAACTAGTTCGTTAACAACTGTCTTTTTTTTTTCAAGATTCGAATGCTTTACCAATAAATAAATGAAGTATTATCCAAATTTTTTTTTGCTAAATAAGTTTTTTTTAACAATGATGAGTTTCACGTGGCAATGTTCTGTTTGAATTGATGCCAACTTTGGGTGTTAAATATTAGTCTCAAGCTTCTAATTACTGCGGAATATCTTTGATTTATTTTTTATTATAAGAATTTCTTATGATTTCAACAATTTAATCTTTCCAGCATCATAAGGTAAAGCTGGGAGAGTTGTGCACAGTTCGTATAAATAATAAAAAGTAATGAAATCAATAATTTTTTTTCCAAGACTTAGAAGGTAACGTATAGCTGTAGTAATATGTTTTTTTTTTCTTTTTCAAAAACATAAAATGTAAGACGCTCATAGACCTTAAACCTATGATAAGCAAACCCAAGTAGTGTGATACTGCTGAAGCATGTTTAAATCAATGGAAGGAAACAAAAAAATACCTAATTAAACAAAACACATATAAGTTTTGAAAACGTATGAATGTGTGTTAACAGAAATAAATATCTAAAATAAAAACCGAAATATTACTTTTCCCATCTACACTTGCAAATATCTAAATTATATGATTTCCCTTTTATTTTATTTATTTATTTATTTATTTTTGGCACACCGTTTCAGCTTTAAGCTAGGCATTTGCAAATTGACATGTCAATCTCAAAAGGTTCGCCACCATTTGTCATAGAATAAACAAATTATTGAATTTTATAAATTTACATTTCTATTCATAATTTAAAACGTTTTCTTATAGCATATCGAAAAAAAATGCATGCTACTTTTGTAAGATTAAATACTCCTAATTACAAAACAATCAGACTTTTATTCTGTGTTTAATACGGTCACATGTTCCGATATAAGCTATACTTTCAAAAAACAGTATGTTGTTCGAAATGGCGATACTAACTCCCAAAGGGATTTATAAAAATATTAGCTTGTTTATTCGAAAGAAAACTTAAACTACCTTTACATCTAATTAAATAAAATGGTTGCCTTTTTCACCTTTATGAGCAAAACCTACAGCGGCTACCTTGCAACTTTTATCGGAAAAATACTTGCAGAAAAGAATCACAAGATGCACAGTTAAATTATCAATATTATCTTCAGGTAATTAATGTGAATCATTCTTTGTTTATCTGAGCTTTCAAAGAAAGAATTGTCACACATTTAAATGCCAATGAAAAAACTAGTATGGATTAGATATTTCATTCATGAAGATGTACTACTTCAGTAGTACTATTCAAGATGCTCAAAACGGTGACATTTTTTCCAAAACGTTAAAAAATGTGTTCACTGATCATATGACATTTGTTTCGAAGCAGATATTTTACCATTAATCAACAATGTAACAGAAATGCTCTTTGAAGAAATTCAAAGAAACAAAGAAAAGCAAAAATATGTTTGCAGCAGTTTATATCACTTAAACATGGAAATACTTTAAGAATGCTTTTTGAACTTCAGTGTGTTTCATAATGGTCAATGACATTTTTCGTATTTTTTCCAATGCGAAGGTTTGCGAAAGTAGTATTTTATGTCACGAAACATCAAATATAATTTGAACTTCAAAAAGAACATTTTCTTTGCTATTTCCTATAAATGGTGAAAAAGGAATCTCATACATTCTTAAGTACCCAGAAGCCTTGTTATTATGTTTACAAGGAATGCCTTGAACCCATCACTGCTCCTAAAAGAAATGTGTACTATAGTTAGTTTAGAACTTTATTCAAAGATTGTAAAAATGGAAGAGGACTTTTATTATTCATAAGAACAATTTTTTCTCTCTCATTTTGCTTTGGAATTAATGAATTGAAACAATGCACGTAATAAATTATACATGCTTCTAGTACACAAAAGTGATGAACTAAATTCAATAAGGTAGAAGACATTGCTGAACCAAAACCTTTCATTAAGAAAAAGCAACGTGAAAACAAAAGATATCGGCAACTTTAATTTATTGAAACCAAAATAAATTAACTTTTTTTTTGTTAAAGCTTTAAAACTGTTTTGAAGATTTGAAGAGTTTGTTGAGTAGAGTTTTATTTGACTAGAGTTCACAAGAAATAAAGACAACTGCCTAAACTTCACTTTATTTCCACGCAATTCAAACACAAACCACTTCAAAGGTTTATTTTCATTTGAAATGTGCTTTTAAAAAATAGAAAAACGAAATCCAAGAACAGAGATCTTGCTTGGCTTTGGAAAGAAATTGCACCAAGAGAGTCCTTCTAAAGCATTACTGTATGTAATATAAAATTAATTTTATTATTTCAGTTAGTTGGCTTTTTATGAATATTTTTCAAAAACTAGATTTGTATTAATATTAAAGCAAGAAACTTTTTTTAGGACCTATATAGAATACACATGCAATGGAAGTCTTTACGGTAAATTCAAGTTTATTTACCACAAACACATTCCAAAAGAACGCGTAAGATCCTTTTGAAGAACATATTTTATTAACGAAGGAAGGTTTCATGGCTACTTTTATTTTTATGCATTTATTTTTGCATAGTAGATAACTGATGTTTAAAGATTAGCAAAAAACTTTCAAACGATTTAAAAACAGGATGGTTTTAATTAGCTTTAATTATAGACATACTTCCATTGGAATGAGCCCCTGTTTTGACCTACATCGAGCTCATTTTAATGGAAGTATGTCATTGAAACTTGGTAAATATACGTTACGACACTTTAAACTTAAAAGACTTTACTACGGGAAAAAGAAAGCTGCATTAAAGACAATAGCTCAAGATTTTAACACTACGTGTGAGTGCCTTTCCGCTTTTCTATCAATTGCAATTCTTTTCACCAAGTTGCTGCAATTGAAAGGGAAACCCTTTGTGATAGTTAAACAAGTTTGAACACGGTATTGATATGCATATTCAACATTGGAGTTGAATGCGTATTCAACAAAATCTGATAAAATAGTTTTTTGTTTCTAATTTGTTTTTTGTTTTCATGCGCTCTCTTCTGACCTGGTAGTAAAGTTTTGAAGTAGTTTTTTCTTAGTTTTGCTTCCCCCGCCCCACTCATTGTCCATGTGGCGTGTATACTAGGTTTATGACCTAGGTCTAGTAAAATGAGCAATATCTAGATCCGAATATATACTCTAGGCCGTAGAAACTCTCGGCGTTCACTTTTAGTTGAACGACGGGCTGAGTCACGTGACCAATCAGTTCTCCAGCCTGTTACTGTAGCTGGACAGCGCTAAACGGTACATGAAACTAAGTCAGGCTTGAAAATATGCTGAAGTGGATTTATTTTGAAGAATGTGATGTCATGATGAGGTGATGTGCATTTCACGTGCGTTAACGGATGTTTTCGGGTTAATTTTCTGAAAACAAAAAATGACTTTTGGAACAAGAAAAAAGGCTTAGAAACATTAGTGAATACAAAAACAAAAATTATATTTGAGTCACAACTTATAATTTTCAGTACTATTGTACTGTAAAATTCAGCAACCGGTACCCCCGGCGTGACTTTGCCATATCCGGGGTGAATTTGCCTACTTTTTAGCTTACTCTCCCGTAAAAGTAAAGAAAAAAACGAATGAAAGAAGGCCCAATGAATTGCAAATATATTTTTAAAAATAATAATAAATGAAAAACATGTTACGTAACTAAATAAATATTGAAAAATAAAAAAATTGAGAGTAGGGTTTTAAGATGGGGAAAATGTGCGTCTGTCTGTCGATATGTCGGTGACCCCTAATAACTTTTGAAGGAATTGTCCTATTCGAAATTTTTTTTTTCTTTTGCATTCGAAAGATCTCAGCGAGGACACCTCATTTCTATATTTCACTTTTAGAGTTGAGCATTTTTTCGTTAAATTTTGAACAGTTCAAAAACTTAACATTCGCGCCTATGGGCAAAAATGAAGCAACTTATGTAAAGCCTAAACATAAGATCCAAGTTTCCTTCATCAAACTTATTTGATGGAGCTCTCAACGGAAACAGTTTTTGATTTGAACAATTTTTGTTCAGATTTGAACAGCTAAAAGAAAAAAAAACACTTTAGCGGCTATGTAAAAAAATCAATCTTATATGAATACAGATCTAACACACCATTTGCTTGAAACAAACGTTATCGGAAGGATCTTATGGCGTGGAACATGTACAGTAGGGTGTCCCTTATATTTCAAAGTATTCATTTTATAACGCATAGGTCTTAGTTTTGTTCATTTGCTTCTAAAACACTCAGAAATAAATTTTTACCTTCATTGGACGTCAATAACCCGTGCCGAGTTGCATCGAATCATGTTCATACATGTTCGTACTGTGCTACCGCCAGGAGAAAAACCTCAGACGAAGAATTCATTGCGAGTTGGCGCCAAGAAAATAGGCGACAGTTGCGTTTCGCTTTGTACTTCGGTGTTGTGTTGGGCGAAACGGATTCGTAGCTGTTGTCATTTGTTCTTAGTTACTGCTGTGGTTAATACGTATGTGTTACACTTAAAAAATGACTGTGGAGTTAAGAAGTAATAAAAAAAATATTTTCTTAGTTGGTGATGTAAATTTTCAAATAACAGGCGCAAAGTTGCCGTCTAACCGCCAAGTTCTAGCTGTACTTTTTTTTAACATTCGCGAAGTTAAATTGACGGTTAGTGAAAGCGCAAATCTTGCCATTCGAGAATGCGTTATATTTTGGGAAAAGGCTAGAATCCCTACGAGAGCTACACCTAACTGCGTAAAGAAACTTGTAAATCTTTATAATGCTTGGAGGATGTTGCAAAAAAATTCAAAAAAAATTGAAGATGTTTACAAGCAGCGTGAGGAGGAATTTAAAAGTAGTTTAGATAATTTATTTGATATTGCACACGCTGATGCTTTAGAGCGCATAAAAATAGAAGAAGATAAAATATTTTTACAAAAACAAAGAGAACCAGGGCGTCCCGGATGTTTAGCGGGTGTAGACAAAAAGTTAACGGAAAAAGAAGAAAGGGCAAGACAGAAAAAATTAAAAGAAGAGAAAAAAAGGCATGAGCAAATGTGTTTTGAAAGTGTATCCTCATTTCTTGCTACACAAGATGTTTTACAAGGGCAAGGACATCACGATGAATCTACTAGCTCTGATGAAAGCCTTGAGGAACCCATACCATCCACTTCTCAAACGGTATGTTCTGCAACTATTACGAAAAGAGGAAGGAGAGACTTTATCTCGCCTAAGTTAGTTGCAGCTTTAGATAGATGCCAATTAAGCATAAGGGATTCTGTCTATATACTCCAGGCTGTAGTAGAAGCGCTAGATCTTAGCTGTGAAGATTTCCCGATAAACAAATCTTCCATTCAACGCATTCGTACTAAGACTAGAAAAGATAGAGCGGAATCTATAAAATCAGATTTCCATAATAATATGCCCGAAATGGTGACTATTCATTGGGATGGAAAATTATTACCTGGACTGGACGTGAGAAGTTTTAAAGAAGAACGCCTGCCTATTCTAATTTCATTTGGAGGAAAGGAACAACTTCTAGCTGTGCCCAAATTAGAGAGCTCTTCCGGCCAGAATCAAGCTGAAGCTGTGTTAAACGCACTTTATGACTGGAACCTGGATGACAAAGTACAAATAATGTGCTGTGACACAACTGCGTCTAATACAGGGCGAGTGAAAGGAGCTTGCATTCTTTTGGAACAAAAATTGGACAGGGAATTACTACTCTTTGCTTGCCGCCATCACGTTTATGAACTGGTTTTAAAATGTGTGTTTGAAACAAAAATCCAGCAAGTCACAACTAGCCCTGATATCCCAATGTTCAAAAAGTTTAGGGACAACTGGAAAAATATTAATCCTGCTGCTATTGAAACATGCACCGATATTGTCAAACAACATTTTAGTGATGTAACAATTGAAGAATTGTTGACATTTTATAATCAAGAGCTGCAAAAAACCATCGTACGTGACGATTATCGAGAACTGGTTGAGCTATCTATTACTTTCTTAGGATGAGATAAAGAGAAAAAAATTAAAATCAGACCTCCTGGAGCGATGCATCAAGCAAGATGGATGGCTAGAGCTATTTACTCTTTAAAAATTTGTTTGTTGCAATCCCAGTTAAAAATCAGCGCCAAGGATAAACGAGCTCTTCAAGACGTTTGTTTATTCATTGCGGTTGTATATGTGAAACCATGGCTTGGATGTAGTGTGCTGGTAAAGGCACCAAATCAAGATTTGTGCTTTTTAAAAAAGCTTAAAGAATATGAAACTGTTGACAAATTCATCTCCAAAGCAGCCCTGAGCAAGTTTAGTCAACACCTTTGGTACTTGTCAGAAGAAATAACCGTTTTGTCGCTCTTTGATGATGAAGTTAGTGAACAAACCAAGGAAAACATTGTAGTGAACTTACAAAGAGAGAGTTTTTATGATTCTGGGAAGAGATACATTCCATCAAAAGAAGACATGTCTGATTATTTGTATGGTAAGTTTAAATTCAATATTTAATTTAATATTCATTTATTGTACTGTTATTCCGTTTTTTCTAAACTAAATTATACTGCCTCATCCATTGTTACAGCTAAATCATTAAGTGATTTTGTGTCTTTGAAGAGCACAAATTTATTTTCTCGATTGAAAATCGATAATAACTTCCTCCAGCAACCCGTCGCTACGTGGGCCGATGATGTTGCCTATTTAGAAGCGAAAAGAAAAGTTCTTTCTTTGAGAGCAGTTAATGATACAGCTGAAAGAGCTGTAAAACTTATGCAAGATTTTCATGGTTTGATCACTGCTAATGAAGAACAAAAGCAATTTTTGCTACGCTGTGTGCAAGAGCATAAAAATCTGTACCCAGACTGTAAAAAAGAAACCCTCAAAACTAAATATCCTGCTAATCAGTGATTGTATCTTCTTTTAATAAATCTGCATACATAAAAATGAATATGTGTCTGTCTGTCTGTCTGTACTCGATAGATTTAAAAACCATACATTTACATCCAACAGCGGTGAAAATTTGGGAAACTATTAGGCATATCCCCGGGAAGGTTTTTGTAATTTTTTTTTAAAAATCAGTGTTTGGGTTCTAGGTGCTCCCGAACAAATATCCCAAAAACATCAAAAAAACATTTAATTTGTAATATTTGTTTAAGGTGTAACGATATTTATTAAATATTTCAATTGATTTAGTTACGTAACGGAAAGGGTGATAAACAGAATTTTTCAAATCTTCAAAGCTCAGTCGGCACGGGTTAATGTTGATGTAGGAAGATAAAATTTTGTATTTGAGTAAGTCTGGATAGTTTAAAAAGAAATTGGGGGTATGCGTTTCGAAAATTAAAAAAAAAAATTTTTCATCCATATAAGGGACACCCTAATGTACAGATACGCAGTTCAACCAGAAATAACGATCCTATTTTCCCACGAACATTTTTGATCTGGATTTTTAAGGATATTTCCGAATGAATGAATAAATAAATGAGTGAGTGAACAAATGAATTAACTAATGAATAAGCGAATAAACAAACATGTATAGACAGATGAACACGGTATATTTGAAGCAATTAAGAACTAAAGCTAAACGAGAAAGAGAGAGAGATATAGCCAGATTATTAGTTTGATATGGGTGTATAATGCGGGAAAATAGACTGGTATAGTTCTTGTTAAATGTTGGGTTGTAGCATTCCTGACAAAAATAACCTTGTAATAAACGTAAGGGATAAACCTTGCATTCAATACAACTAGGATGAAGTTGTCAAGATTCAGAATTGATACAAACAAACACTTGAAAAGTGAGTAAATTCATCCCGGTTGACGGTAGTATTGTCCTTTTTCATATTGACAAGCTCAGGTATCCTATTTTACAACTGTTTTATACAAACTGGAGGTTTATACTGAGTATGATAAAGTAATTGGAGTTAATATTCAAATTATTTATACACAAAATGAATAACTAAATATAATGATACATAACGAAATAAAGGCAATAAATAAATAAACATTTTATTTTAAGACCAACCTTCCCTGCTCCTAAAAACAGAAGAAAAAGAAATAAGCAACTCACATATAATACTAAATAAATGAATTTATTACTGCATTGATCAAACTTGACAGAGACACTCTTCAAATATTTTTTTAAAGAAAACATCTTATGATATCATTTATTTATCTTTAAGGTGTTCTATATTTTTTTCTACTTTTGTGCTCTTCTTATGTGTTGCATCTTTAAACGCATTAAATTGTATCAATACGAATGGTTTTTAGAAATTTATTCATTCAAGTGCATTTTTTTGTGTGAGGTTTTGCGATCCTGTTTTTAAAATATTAGTCAAGAAGTTTTTGTCTTTAACAAAGAAAAAATAAATAAATAAGATTAGCACAAGAGTAATTCATCCAAGGGGAGAAAATGACACATGCATTTTCCAATAATTTTTTGCTTACATTTTTTCCTTCAATGTGAATGTCTGCAGATTTGGTGATATACAACAACTTTTAAAGATTTAATCGATTAAAAAAAAAAGCTTCTTCAAAATAAAGAAAAAGTCCGCAAAGGTCTTAAAATAATCGGCTGAATTAAAATAATAACACGTTTATGTAAAACGGCAAAAAAATTTAAATCTTGAAGTAAAGAACTAAATAATAAAAATCGAGGCTTTGAAACTGAATCTCTGGAGTAGGAGTTGAAGTTTTTTTTTTCATTTTGTCATTCAAAAAGAAAAAAAAAAAAAGCTAAGTTTTGTTTGTAAAATCTATTAACTTTTTGAGACTTCATACAAAGATGGAAAAAAAGTTCATCCTATGCAGAATTTGCCACGAAAAAAAAAAAAAAAAATATTTGGGATACTTTTTTCCTTTTAATTTCACACCTCACGCTGAATAAGAAATTTAGGTCATTTCCATAATATTAAATAAAAAAGATATTTCTTTATATTTTAAGAATATTTACGTTTATTTGATAAAAGGAGAGTTAAAAAAAATGCTACATTATGTTTTTATGACTAGATCCAAAGGAGTTATATTCCTGCAGCAGCTTGTTTGCATTCAAATAGATTTCATCTGGATGAATTTCTTTCTTCTCGGCTTCGGAAGATATGCAAGAAAAAGGAATTTAGAAAGGTTTGGGTTCATTTCTCGGGGGAAAAAATCCTTTTAAAACTAACAATAGAAAACTTTTTAAATTCGAATAAAGGTCTTAAAAATGCTTGCACATTCTTAGTCGTCAAACAACTCCGAAATTTATGTCCGAATTTCAAGCTTTTGTGTTTTATTTACGACAAATGAACTTTCCTAAAGAATGAAGAATTTATTACAATAAAAATAATTTACTTTCAATCGAGGCCTCCGTTATAATACCGCGTTATTATAACGGAGTGCCGCATAGCGTTGTGTGAAAACAAGACGTTTTCACACAACACTTGCTGATTTGAAATAAGAGATTTGATTATTGTTTAGTTTATGCATGCTTTTTGTGTAATTAAAGTGCTGTTTCCTATGTTGGAAGTCAAAATATGAAACTGTTGTGAAGACAAAGTTTTGTTCTGTTTTCTGAAATTTTAGTAAATGTTATGAATAAAATAAATGAATATAAGTGAAAAAAATAATGAATAATAAATAACGACAAAGATAAAGTTGAACAAAATGAAATCGTAAAGCTGCTTAGAACATACCGGCAATAAACATGCATTTTAAAAGGATAAAAATAGTTTTTACAGATAATGTACATATTTTCAAATTGCTTTATTTCTACACAGTACACAATTAAAAAAATATATTGCTTCAAGAGCTTTATGTAAGAGCTTTTTTATAATTATACAGTACTTGAATATTTGAACATACAATGTGATACTTTATACATCTAAAACATTTTAAATTTAATTAATACGGCTTTTGAATAAAAAGGGGAAATGATCAAAATGAGCAACTTTTCCTTGTAATTCTAATAAAATACAACATACTTATCAACTTACTAAGACAAAAATTCCGAAGATTTTACTCAAAAATTCAGAAGAATTCAGAGAAAATCACCATTTATGAAATACATATACACTGTAAAAAAATTTTGTGTTATTGAACCCCATATAAAAAAATGAGCTGACATTTTGTGAAAATTGATTCAGTTTTGTAATAAATCTTTAGAATATCACTAAAATTTGCCAAACTCTTAATGGATTACAAGAGTAAAATCGTAAAACATGACCAATTGCTTTAAAAATTATAAAAAATAATAAAATGTGACAGGTATGAAATGCAGTGCTGGGAATTACACCGTTAGAAATTTCATCACGAAATTACGGTTAAATGACCGGCAGCAGTCTGTCTATCTAATTCACCGTTAAATTGACGGTTTAGAACATTTTTCTATCTTTACGGGACCTAACCATTTCCAATTAACTTGGTTAAAAAGCCGTAAATACAAAAGTTTACGGTTTTATAACCATTTAAAAATGGTTTCAAAACAAAATTTTCACCGTTTTTGAACCATTTCGAGGCGTAGAAACCATAAAGGAAGCTTGCAGGACTCGAACCCAAAACCCGTGGTGTATAAGTCTTGCTCGCTATCCACTCGGCCACCGTCATCACGAAAAGCGGACGTTTATTTATCTAAAATTGAGATTTCAGTTTTTGATTGTATCCAAATTTATTTTTGGTCTAAAATTACTGTATATTGACGAAAATGATTTTATTTGCTGCAAAAATTAAAATACAAACAAGCTTCAGCAGCTCAAATTATGGGTTCGCTCATTCGCAAACAGTTTGGAAATCCGATGTCTCCAATTTTTGATTTACGTGTGTATGTGTTTCTATTTAGTATCCACTGCTTAATCCACTTTTTCTTCTTCTTTTTTTATATACACATGCAGATTTTAACTAATAAATACATATTCCTATTTTAAAACAACGTTTCGCAACCAAGATGGACGCCCGATTCTTATTGAGCGCTTGAAAATTACGGTTAGTTAAACGTTCTTTAGGATAAACAGAGAATAAACGATTTTTTTTCGCAATCAGCGGTTTGAGTACCATCTTTTTAATGGTGATTCAACTGTTGTAATTAAATATGGTAAAATAACAATCAAATAAATGGTTATTTTACTATTTTCCTACGGAAAGTTTTAACAGTGTATAATTTAAGCGTAAATATTTTATCCCATTCACTGGTCAGACAAAAGATGTAGAAATAGCACAGTTACAATAGTGAAATGCTTCTTCTGACTCCAGCTATGCCATGAATGAAGGAAAAAAAGACAGTTTTACAGAAATTATCAACAGGAAACAGCGCAAGTGTTGTCAATGTGGTTTAACATGTAGTTGTATGGGAACCTCTCCCTATCTTGCCAAATTCTGACTTTTGGCACCGAATTGGAACGAACTCCTGATTCAAAAACGATGATGACAATTTATTTTCAGAACGTTTAACACTAGATATATGTACTTTTAATGTTTCTGAATTTTCTTTTTATAACAAACGGATTAACACAACTATTCGGACGAAACTGCCTCAGTGTGTATAGAAAGTAATAAAAACTCTAATTATTCTTCATAAAAATTTCGTGACATGATATTAGTAGATTATTCTAATTAGTAAAAGAAAAGCCTTTAGTTAAAGTTTTATCACAATGCACAACCATACAACATAAATTACAAATAGTTGTTTGGTATATTCTCATTTTTGCAGAATGAGAAAACGAAGCTGTATAAAAAGATTCAAAGGTTCATACTTTTTACCCAGCTCCGTTTAGCTTTAAAATAGTTGCTTGCTGCTTTTGTAAAGTTGCTCCATGTAACACATATTTCGTTAAGTAAGGGGGTACATGTTTTTGAGTGCATATATTTTTTAATAAATATATTCGGCTTTAATCGGGGGAAAAAATTGTTTTACATTTTCGTTAAATAAAAGGTAAAATGCTTCCCACACATATGAGAGTAGCTTAAAAGTTTATCTATGTAAACTGATTTAAAGTTGTCTCTCTCATGCAATTTTAGGCTTTAACACGTTTCTAAAAAGCTTGATTTTTTTAAATATAGCTTTTATATGTTTTAATAAAGCATTTGAATACATTGTTTAGTTTTACAGAGCTTATTATTGATCAGGTGTGGCACTGATATTCTATTGTGAAACAAATGACAAACTTTTTCTTGATTAAAAAAAAACTTTTGATGCATAATATTCAAACTTTATTATTGAAATGAACAGATTGAGACGAATCCATGTATAAATAAGCGATTTTCAATAGAAAGTATCAATGTTAAAAATGTAAACAAATCTGTAAAACAACTCAAGTTTTTTCTTCCATTATTTTCCGTTATTGAAGGAAAGTTAACGTAACTTTGACGTTCTTTTATTTTCATTGGTTAACTATTCTGTGAATGGAATTATATTAAGAAGAAAAGTTTTACTTGCACGGTATAAATTAAAAAAAAAAAAAAAAAGCAGTTTTTGCATGGTGGAAAAATAGGAATATATTAGAATGCTTTTAATCCATATGAAAATAGAATATAATGTTGGAATTTTCAAATAAGGAAACTTATAATTTAGGATAAAATGAAAACTTACTCAAACTAATTAAAATAGAAAAGAAACTGAAATATAAATGATAAGAAACCAGGGTTCTGGAACGAAGCGTGGAGCAGAAGCCGCAATGTTTTAAAAAACTATATAATTGAACAATTTAAATGCTTTTTAAAATTTTTTGAAACAGTCGAAGGATTCAAAAACATATAATTCAAGTATTTAAATGCTTTAAAAATATATATTGAAATTCTCGAATGCTTTCAAAATATATAATTCAACAATTTAAATGTTTTCAATAAGTATATTGAAATTGTCGAATGTTTCCCAAAATATATAATTCCACAATTGAAAATGTCGAAAATATATTCAAATTGAATTGTTGAATTGTATGTTTTCGAAATATATATAATTAATTCAAATAATTTTTAAAAATATACAAAAGCTGTATTTTTAAAAGTCAAGCCTTTTTAAGCTTACTAATGCCTTAAGTTTTATGAGAGAGATAACTTTACATCCGTTTACGTAGAAAACCTTTTAAGGTAAGCTCATTTTTGTGAAAAATATTTTACCCTGAGCTGCTTTATAAAAACAATCTTACATTTAACGATAATTTAAAGCACACTTTTTTCCGATTAAAGGTGAATATATTTATAAATAAAAATTAGCACTTAATAAAAGGACCCCATTACTTCACTTATAAACAGCAAAAACGCTACTTTGAAGCTTCACAAAACTATATATAGAGAACACAAAAACGGAGCAGATTAAAGAATGTAAACCTTTGAACCTTTTATACAGTTTCGTTTCTTCATACTGCAAAATTTCTTGATATGCCTTTTAAAGAACTATTTGTAATTTATGGCGCATATATATATATATATATATATATATATAACTTTATGGATGCATAAAATTTTAAATAAAGGCTTTTCTTTAACTAGTTATAATAATTTACTAATTGCATTACACGAAATTTTTATAAAGAATAATTACATTTTTATTACTTTCTATACGCACTGAATCAAGCGGATTTTGCTCGAAATTGGAGCGAAGCAGAAACAATCCATATGGATTTAGTAGATCCTTCAGATCTACTAAAGTATTTAAGTTAAAAAAAAAAAAATAAAGGAGGTTAATACAATATTTTAATACAAATTTATTTTGAATTTTACTTGAAAAAAAAATTGACTTTTACATTTAAGTAATGATATTTTTAAGAAACTTTGCAGACAGAGTGTTTTTGACACTTATATTACTTGCAAATCTGTAATTACAGCGCATATTACTTCTCAAATGGACGTATTTCAAAAATATAAGTAACAGAAAGTAAACCTTGATTTTCATCACCTAAGTACAAAATTACGTTTTATTGCTTTGAAAGTCAAATTTGTTTTACAGATGAATGAATAATGCAGTTAATAAAAGATTAATTTTATATTTAACTTTACTTAATTAATGTAGATTCCTATTTTTTTTTGTTTAGTCTGCACAAAGCAATTCAATTTGAACTACATAGAATACACGAATTCAGAATTAATTAGGTGAATTATTTGCATAGTACTTCTTTTTAACATGATATAATACATTTTTTACAATGACTTTTTAGCGTGGCGTAAAACGGTAGGTAGATTTAAATAACGTAGTTATAAAAAAACATAACAGTGCTATAAATCATTTATATGATATTTATTTAACATTTTTAGTCAAGCAGGCGAGCTCCACTGCATTTTTTACTTGTTATATACATCACTGAAAGACTTTCACACTATTTGCGAAACGGGAAGTCAATATTGATCCGATTTCCCTTGCAAAATAGATAGCAAATAATTGCAGTTTAAAGTAATAGCTATTTCCAGTGAGCTTTGCATTGCTTAAGTATTTCTTCTAAACGACATTCCAGCAACAAACATGAGATAATTCTTTTTTCCCTCTCCTAGTTGTTTTCAGTATCGCTTTTGAACAACTTGGAAATAATGAGATTTTTAATTACTGGGAAGAATTCCCGAAAGTGCCATTTTGAAGAAATGCTTTTTGTTATGACTTTTAGTTCTTTATTGGAAGGCAGTTTTTATGACGCGTTACGTGAGACATAGTTCGAGGAGGAAAAATGTCGCCTTTCTGAATTGTTTTAAAAAATGCTGCAAAATCTTTCAGGCATATTTCGAAACGTTAGGGCGTATACGAATTAGAATAATGATAACATAAATTTAATTTGATATTTTAAAACTTAAATTGTGCTTCTAAACTTTGAAGCCTAAATTATTACATGATTACAAAGCATGGAAGAAAAAAAAAATCTGATTAAAAGTGTTACATATTTTATTTCTGTTTATTCTATTTTATGTCTATTTAATACAGCGTTTCTCAACCTTTCAGTATTCGCGGCCCTATTTTCTATCATAATTTTCACCGCTCCACCCCCTTACCATTCAATGTATACAATAATAATGTATACTGAGTACTTTGGATTCTGTTTTTGAATAATTTTTAACTAACTTCCAAAACAAGATTAAAAATGAGTATTTTAGTGATAAATTAATTTAGTAATAAATTACTATTTGAATTTTGGGCAGGAATAGAGGATGAATTTTCTGCACTAAAAACAAGGGCATTTTGCATTCTATTACCATTTTCAACATCCTACTTTTGTGAAACTGGATTTTCTGCTGTAGCTTCTTTGAAGACAAACAATAGATCTCGGCTAAATATAGAAACAACTGAGAGTGGCTATTTCCAATATTCAGAGTTCCTTCGAAAATCTTTGCTTTGAAAGACAGGCCCAAGAAAGTCACTAATAATTATTAAATTTGCTTTTAATTTACTATATTTTAATCGAGAAAGTTTTAATTTAGTAATTTGTTTTACTTTAATAAGTTTTTAAATATGTCGAAATGTATTTTGTTTTCTATGTGTATGTGTACTTTAATTTCAGTCAGTTAATCAATTTTTTAAAGTAATGTTTTCTCTTGGATATTCTCACGCCCCCCTTCTTGTGTGCTCGCGCCCCCCTAGTAGTGCGCGCCCCATAGGTTGAGAATCGCTGATTTAACATTAATAAACATATTAATTATATTCTGCATTTCTTTATATTTAAAATTAATTACTTTAACTTACAATACTTTTAATACTACTACTATTACCTATAGTTTGTCCTTAAGTTTCCTTCCCTTCTCCTTTGAAGTACAAAGATCAGCAGTTCCGCTGTATGTATATAATGTGTATATTATTGTATTGTAAATAATAAATGTACTTATGTGTTTGTCAGGACAACATTGTAGTATTATTTCAAGAAGGCCCACAGTATTTTAACAATACAATTCCACGCAACTACAAGAAAAAGCACGAAAAAAATTTAGAAGTTAAATATCTCGATTTTGTCATATTATAAGAAATTTCTTTTCCAAAATGGCGAAAAGATTTTTAAAGTATGATTGGCTAAATATTATCAAATATATATTTAAAATATTAAACTACGGTATCGAGAAAAGCAGGGGGCAAATTTTCAATGAATCTTGCATTCAAAGGCTAGTTGTAACGAATGCCTTCTTCAATGTGTAGGGACGAAAATATTTGGAAAAAATATGCAATTTTAATTATATACTCGTAGCTCCACTTTTAGCAGAAGAAAGGAGTTTCGTTAATTTCCGAAACGCAATGAAGTAGTTTTCATTAAATGTTTATGATAATTATATTTGTGCATTAATAAAGGAATAGGTGACTTTAAATTTTTTGGAAGAGCACAGCTACCTGTTACCCTTTCAAGATATCCTGTAGACTTTTAAAGTAAGTCATGTATATATTTCGAGTGTGCTCTGTCGCTTTTTTGGTGCTTCCTGCAGCCATTTTGAAGCACTCTCACGTTTTAAATCAACAGAACGGTTGTAATGCCGTTAGGAATTATCCAAGAAAGAGCTACAATTGTTCTTTTAAGTACAACTTTCATCTTTCTTGTCATTGCTGTGCGATTGCACTTATTTTAGAAAATAATTTCCCAATAGTCTTCCTTTTATCCCAAATCAGTAGACATACGAAATTAATATCTGAGATTATCACAGCCAAATTCAGCCTTTACAAATTACACAGAATGTAATATATATATATATATATATATAATTTTAGATACAAATTTAACTTTTAGTGTCAAAATAAAGTGTCAATCTAGAGAAAAAAGAAAAACGCAGAACGTGTGCCCCTTTACAGTTCTACCATCAACTAAAGCAATCTGCCTGGCAGAGTGCCAAGAAGAATCCATTCATGTTCAAGGGAGAAACTGCTGGTATAAGGAACGTGCCGTTTCTGATCACGTTTTATTTTGTTTAGCATACTTGATTTCTTTCGAACGGATGTTATATGCCAGTTTATAAATTTAGTTGCTTTCAACGAAGAGAGGCAAACATTCTCATTTGCATGATAATAAACGCACCTGCAAAACGAACGTCCCTAAAACTCGAATGGATTTGTCCTTTTCTGTCATGCGTAGAAGCATCCAAGTGTCAGAATTTCGTGGTTAAACTGTAGTTGACTGTTTGAGGAGGTGTATTTAGTTTGAAAATAGTTCCCGTCCTGTGGCCCTTCTAATCTAGAGTAAATACCATCCACATTGGTGCAGAAATAATCATTCACAATGATGAAAATGCTTTAAATCAAAATGTGGGTAGACGTGAATTCTAGTGATTCAGTATGATGATGGATATTTCGTTGATGAAACCGTTTAATAATAATAATAAGTAAAGTTTATCCTTAATTCTTTTCTTTTCTTTTACATTGAGTAACAAAACTGAAAAATAAGAAACAGAAGAAGGAAAAAAAATTATTACTCGCATTATTGTTATTATTGCATATTAAAATGTTTTTTTTTTTTTTTTTTTTTTTTGCGTACGAGCTATTTAAATAGAGTCAATGAAAATAGCTAAGAATTTTATTGTAATTAATTCAACTCAACGTACATTGCACTACGTCTAAGGAAAGGAACTGCCTTTCCTTCGCTTTCCAATAAAGGTTTTAAATGAACCAATAAGGTCTGCACTCCTCATGACAGCGGTTAAGACCTTTAATAATTATACACTGAGGTTTTAATGATAAGTAAGCTCAATTAAACTAAGTACTTAAATATAAGTGATGGCTAAATCTTCCGTTTACTTCCTCATTTAATTCCGAGAAACTTTTGTGGGATACTCGACAGAGACAGAGAAGAGGGGAGCCGTACATGCATTCGTTGCTGAGGGTAATTTAGAACGTTTTCGTGCATGCGTGAGAGTGTCTAAATCAGTAGATGACGAACGAGGAGTAATTTTGGAATACTCGCCGGAAACGGAAGGCCAGAAAGAAAGACGTTAATTAGGTTAATTGTAGAGTATTCATCATATATCATCAAAATACCGTGAAATTGTAAGAGTTGATACTGAGAAGATACACACACACATAGCTAAAAGACTCGTGTGAAAAGAATGATTAAATTCAACACACAATATATATTTATAAATGTGTGTATAGGAGAAGGGTAAACTTGGGTAAATTTTCAACCCTTAACTCCTTTCACTTTCTAGTGAGTACTAAACTACTCTTGTGCAGTGGTTCCCAAAGTTGACAGGGCTCCGACCCATCCAACAAAAATTTCCAATCTTGGGTCCCACCTCTTGGTTGTCTTAGAGAAAAGAGGGCCTACATATTGGTAATGCTCAGCTTCCCTAGTGGCGAGTTGTGGAACTGCTTAATGCTGTCTTATTTGTTCTAATTGAAATTATACAAAAAGTTGTGTTACCAATATGAATGAAAGACTTGAAATGAGAGACACGACTTAAATATTTTTTTTTTACTTAAATACCAACACCTGCAAGGTTTTTTTTTTTTTTTACAAAGTTATTTCAATGGGAAGGATGTATTTGCTTCTTATTTCTCTTCATTAAAGTTTTAGCATCAACTTCAACTTTAATTACTTTTATTCGCAGGCGTCCTATTTCTTTTAATTCATGTGTACGGTGGCGAGGGCCCACTCAATATTCGCTCGGGGAAATACGCTTTGGGAAATACTGCTCTACTGAGTAAGGAACGTTGTGGTACACTCTTCTTTTTGATCCGCGTCACCGAAGCTTATACCTGACTTACCCGAAAGTTTGAAGTATCGCATGGGGGCTATCGGCCTGCATTATCTAACAGCGGATTTAGGCATGAATTTGGGGAAAGTAGAAATTGATTTTTCTGGTAAATATTACTTGTTTATTTTTTTTCATCTTGCTACATTGTCTCACTTCTATATTTTTGAGAAAAATTATAAGCGACAACCAATAATAAAGCTTGGCGACAATTTCATCAAAAGGCATAAAGAAATAGATTATCTTGGCGTAAGGCTGAATAAAAAACTCAACTGTACAGCACATCTGGAAAAAATTCATAAAAAAGCAATTCATCTCCTCAGTAAACTGCAATGCATTTCTGGAAAATGTTGGGGAGCTAATATCCAGTTACTCAGATTGTTATACCAGACAGTAGTAGAACCTTCAATTCTTTACGCAGCAGCAGTATGGGGTCCATTTTTGAAACAGAAAGACCTAAAGAAATTAGCAACTATACAACGCCACTCCCTTCTTGTTGTTTTGGGTGCCTATAACACATCAGCTCACGTCACATTACATGTTCTTGCGGGAATTCCACCAATAGCTCTCACGATTCATCGAATAAGTTTTCTAGGTAATATCTTCTTACGCAAAGTTATAACTGAAGTTTCACCTAATAATACTTTTTCATATGATGACTTTGAAGAAAATTGCCATAAATGGACAGAACATCCAAACCTACAGTGCATAACTCCGAATATTTGTTTAGAAGAACCTGACGTGTCAGCACTTCATTCAGGTATTTTTACGGACGGATCGAAATTAAGTGATGGAACAGCTTCAGCATTTACTCACATTTTCAATGATCAGGTTGTTTACGATTGGTCAGCTAAACTTTCTTGCAATAATTCAGTCTTTCAAGCAGAACTTTTTGCAATCTTTCACGCTCTGCATTATATTACAACAAATAATATAAACTCCATCACAACAATATTCTCCGATAGCATGTCTTCTCTTAAAGCTTTAAAGGACCCTATGCATACTTCAAAATTAGTCCGTGATATTCAATCCCTCAGCAGAGAACATCCCATAATAAAACTGGCATGGATTAGAGCTCACAAAGGCCACTTCGGCAATGAACGAGCTGACTCATTGGCCAAGACCGCAGCAAAAAACTCTACTCATCCATTACAATATAAAATTCCTTTACCTAAATCGTATCTCAAATATCTACTTTGGACAGATCTTCTCAACAACTGGCAACAGATATGGGACACCGCTGAAACTGGTCGCAGGGTTCACGATGTCCTGCGAAAAGTAAAACTGAAGCCGCGCTGCAAACATCCATCGGAAGTACAATTTCTCAGTGCACACGGTCCTTTTCCTTCATATTTACATCGCTTTAATATAATCAATTCTCCAGTATGTGTTTGCAGTCAACCGGGTACGCCAGATCATTACATTTTCAAGTGTCCTTTGACCAGTTCCTTCCATTGCAGATATGATTCCAATAGCACTTTCTCTCAAAACATCATCCATGTTTTATCTCATCCAGTAACTCGAAAGAACTTGCATGCAGTTATGTTCCTCCTAAACACTCATGGAGATGACTTTCAGCTCCCTTCGTAATAATTTCAATAGGACTTTCATTCGCAGCTCTGAAATCTTTCTTATTTAATTGCTCATCATATTTATGTCATTTTTTATTATTATTGTTGCTGTTTGCTATTTACGGTTACTGTGTGTGTGTGTGTGTGTGTGTGTGTGTTTTTTTTTAATAGTTTGTACTCTATTTTCTATTTTTTCAAAATTTGTATAAGTAACATCACATGATCTGTGACACCCAATGGGCGTCGCTCGAAATGTCTTTCTTTTCTGTTATTTTTCTGTTCTTTCCTCTCAATCACCACATCCGGTCAAACCCTCGTCAGGGTAGGTACGGTGGTGATTGATGAGGTATAAATAAATAAAATAAATATATTTTTGAGAAACTATTCGCGCAACTCCACTGTTGACCGTTTGCTTACATTTTTCTCCTTAAAGTGAGCTGGCTTGCCAGCAATGTTTCCTCTTTAACCCCACACTTCTCTACGAAATCAAAAAAACAAAATTGGCGTTTGTTTACTGCATTACTGCGTATGCACTGTAAGTTTGGACAGCGGCTGACTCTTCGATTTCTATGGCCAATGTCCATCGTCAGTCCGCGCCAAAAAATCGGTGTCTCCTCTCGTCGTTGGTAAACGAACCGTAAAAACGCTGTCCATCTGTCGGTCGAAATGTTGGTGAATGAGGCTATAAGCCAACGTGTTTCCAATGTTTATATTCAAATTATTGCTTAACAAATTGAATGTTTTTTTACACACATGGCGCTAAAAATAATTTAAATTTCGCGAAAAAATATTTTATTTAACTTTTGTTCATTATCCCTTTCTATTGAACTACTTGTGTTTTTTTTTGTTTATATAATAAATAGATGTACTAAATTTTTAAAATTGCACAATGCTAAATATTATTCATAAAAACTAAAGCAATAGAAAACAGTCAACTCTATTTTCAGGGAAACAAACCATTTTTTAAAGTTTTACTTAAAGTTTTTGATTCACTACCCAGTGTGACGACAAGTGGAAAACACACTACCAGATTCCTTACACCACGGATTTCTTCAGCTTCGATAATGTGTTCACTTTTAACGCATTGCCACTATTCACGTATAAAGTCAATGAAAAAAGGAAGAAGCGCAGGAATGCCTCCGTTGGTAGGCTTAATTTCACTTCAACCGTACTCGAAACTTGAAGTGATTTCACGAAAACATTATGCGACTTGAATAAGATTCCACTTTGTATGATAATTCTGAGATCTAGTGACCGTAAACAGCATGGATGAGTGACTTCAGTTTGGTTACCGATTTATTTGAAGAAAGTATACTTTAAAAGACCTCGCGTTGACTACTTACTTTTAAGTTTTATTTTGTACTAAAATCTTTTGCATAGATCTATATATTGTTATTTATTGACTTATAAAACTATAAGAATAATGAAAAAAGTCACCATTAATTAAACATGAATGACAGTTGAATTGTAATATATGTTCTTATCACCGAATTATTAAAACTGCTTTCAGATGCATACTGTATCGTCCGTACATTAACGCAACCGTACATATGTAACGTAGGTACATATGTACGGTACGCTGGACTTTCTGATTTTTACCAGTGCTCTGGTAAAACACTCTCAGCCTGTTAGTCCAGTTTTCAGATACTGGCAATCTAACCTTTCAACTCGCTAATGAAAATGGCCAAAAACATTTTACAGAACCTAACTCCTACGGTTGGTATGGGGGCTTTTTACACTTACGGGACTTTTAAATTGTGCCATTTGTTTTATAGTAATTAATAAGTCAGGGTTCCCAAAGTTTTCGTATTCGAGGCACCTTTATATGAATTAAAGTCTTCCCGTGGCACCGTATTCAAATGCTATACATCCGTGATACACACACGCACTCGATACTTGTAACATTTGTAAATTTGTACCTCTTTAAAGGAGAGAGGAATCATAGAAGTAAGTGATGAGAACTGAGAAAAAAAAAAAAACTCATGTTTCATACTCCCGAAAATATTTTAATCGCACTTTTTGCTTGTTTAACTAAAAAGATTTGGTGTTATGAACACGTTGTAGGGGAAGAGTACATTGAGATGTACTTTTCCAAGTTATATTTTAGTCGCATTTTTTGTGTTCCATTTTCAATTGGAATCTTTAGCTCAAAAAAAAAAAAAAAAAAAAAACCGTAGTTGGTTCGTTATTCCTCATAAAAAGTAAACATTCCTTCATTTTCTCTCCCTTCCGTCGGTGCTTCGTTGAAATACAAACAGATCTGACTCATGCGTAAAATAGTTAAGGCTGTTTCCTAACAAAATCAAACAGTATTTATTTATTTATATTCTGCACTCTAGATGCTTTTCCACTCTTAATACTTTTATTATTTTCTTTAAAAGTTCCTCCACACAAGTTTGAAGTTTTTCTTGGTCGTGACCTGTACTGAGTTTCATCAGTTTCAAAACAATTATTCTAATTTTAATTACCTCTTATTTGTATTTGCGTGTGAACATTTCACGAAGGAAATTCAATCTTATCCAATGAGACTCCTTTCGAATAATATAACAAAGACGTCGAAGTTGTCAATTTTTATTCTGTGTTGTTCAAAGGAAAGTCATTAAATCGTTAATCCCTACTTAAAGTACGATTTAAATCAACTGAAACAGTTTTAAAAGAAATTAAAGAAACTACGTGTTTTAAATTGCGCAATTCAATTAATATTCGCTTAGTCAAGATTGCTTTTTTCAGAAAGGATTGGATAGAGCTTAAATTATATTTGAGACTTACTTTAAAAAAAGAATTTTAAATTAAACTGATGAATCATGCTACAACTTATAACCGAACATTGCAGCAGGCATTATTTTTTTCGGAAATTATTCTAGAACGCTATGAGAATATTTTTCATAGATACCTTAAGATAGAAATTTTAGATAGATTTTTAACATGGATGGAAATTTTAACATGGGAGACTAATTATGAAGCAGTATTTATTGACAAGATTCGTTAGACATAATTACGAATTCATTTTTCACATGATTACTAACTGATATGTAAGTTATATCGGTTAGTTCTATATCGGAAACTATTTCGGTATGCTTTGATTCCGTAAAATTGAATAAAATACACAATATAATTTAATATAAACCTTGATTGAAGTTGTTCAAGCATTAATTAAAATGTAAAATTAATAATTTAGCGTATTGTAAAGGCACTCGACCCCTAGTTCAAAGCTCCATATAACGGAGGAAAATTAAATAATAATGAGACGTATTTCAAGTTGATAGACATAAACTGGAACACTCGTAGAAAACGTAATAGTAGTAATCAGGCAAAAATAAATAAATAAAAAAGAAATAAATAAAAAATGAATAAATAAAAAATGAATAAATAAAAAACAAATGAATAATAATAATAATAATAATAATAATAATAATAATAATAATAATAATAATAATAATAATAATAATAATAATAATAAAAAAAAAAAAACCTTCAAAATACTGAGCGCAGTTTTCAAGAATTACTTCACCATAATTTTGTCAGCTCTGTACGACTGATTCTTTATACTGCACGCGTAGTTTGTAAGATGTTTCGAGACATGATCTAACCGTTTGACAAGATTTTAAATTAAACAGATAAATTTTAGATAAACTTGCCCCTTCAACATCGCATTTCTTAAAATCAACAGAATATTTGTTTCACTTTTATCACTTTTTAAACACTTTTTTAGTACTTATTCTTGCTCCAATTCTTCAAGCTCTTGAATCAAGATGTCACGACGAAAAATATTATGAACTCTCCATTATTTTTATTTAATTAAAACTTGGGTTACAAAATATTGAAAGATTAAAACAATCCAACAGAAGGCCTCGTTGAATGCATTTGTTAAATTAATATTTCATTAATTGTTTTACATTAGATTACTATTTATAGAAATGTTTATTCTAAAAGAAAAATAGGTTTTTATGACTGCAGGTGAGTCAAATACATAACATACTTTGATATGATTAACTAATATAAAAAATACTAATTAATTGAACATAAACTATAAATAAATAAATAAATATTATTAAAAGCAAATAAATACATAAGTAAATATAGGTTTTATTCAGTTAGTACAGTGAAAAAGTTTAAGAGCTACCTATTTATAAAGTACTTATCGTTTACACCTCATGATTAAGACTTTTTGGCTTCCTCTTTTTGTTTCTATGCAAAAGAAAAAGTGCGGTTTGGAAGAAATAGAATATTAGCTTTATTTCTAGGCAGTCAAAACTTTCGCTTTCAGACTTCGTTTTTCTTCTTTTTATTTGAGATTCAAAAGTTAGCGTGTGCTAACTTCAGAATTCACAATCGTTAAATTTTAGAATTTGTTTTATACTGCAAAATTTGTACTGCAAAAATGATGCCAATTCCACACGTACAAGAAATATTTCTCAATATTTTAACAAACCTAAAACAATTCAAATCTTATTTATAAGCACTTTTTCCGCTGTTACTGTCTCTTGGGACTTTTGGCACACAAAAGCTTTGCACAAATTGCTTTGTGTTACGATGAATGCAGATGTTTTTTTAAAAAATGAATGACATTCAGCGATATGTTGCATTCGTTTCAAAAATTTTAAATGATTCTCATTATTTTTAGGAAATGTGAAAAATGTCCTTTATCTTTTTACATAATGAAAGTTGCAACTTCAAACTTCAAGATTATTATTTATGGTTAATTTTTCTTGCTAGTTTTGAATACGTACTAAAATTAATATCACACAATGTATTAGCTTTTACTTAAACATTTCGTAACGCTAAAGTATTCGCTTGAAAAAAAGGGGGAAAACAGGAAAGGGAGAAAAAAATAAATTTATAAAAAATGAAACTTTTACTTTTGTGTGAACTGTTAAAACTTGAAAACAAAGTGTTGAATGCACAAATGGGAATAAGAATTTTTGACCTTCGTTTGAAGTTTACAAAGTACCATATTTTTTCAATATTGAAAAAGAAAGAAAATTTTGTTGCGGAAAGACATGTTACATTATGTTTATTTATTTGTTTTTTTTCAAGCGGCTTTCCATTATTCATAAACCTATAATTAATATTTGGATACTACAAACAGTGATTCAATATTCACAGAATTATTATGAAAGTACACTTATATGTGAATTTAGTGGGAAAACCAATTAGAGAAAATTTATTGTTAGAACGCTGTATAAGTTGAAATTATCAAAATTCATGCAACCTTACTATTCATGAAACCAGTAAGTTAATTTCATATATGACAGATGTGGTAAAACGCGCATTTTTGTTCCAATTCATGTACTAAATATTAAAATAAGTTTATAGTGCTTACCCATTTCATAACTACTTTAAAGATGGAGGAGGAAATTTAGTCTAAGAAATTTTAAATTATTATGTAAAACTTGCTATGAAAACCATGGTCCTATCTCTGTCATGCCTTTCACATAATAACTCAAAATATTTATTTCTCAGAGTGAAATTCTTCCACTATTTTTAAGTAGTAATTAAGTTGTATAATCGCAGCAATTTTATTAAGTTATTTTAATATTTAATACCTGAAATGAACTAAAAAAGTTGTGATAGACATAAGTTTTTTTCAATAAAAATGATGTACACATACTGACATAATATTTCAAGAATTTTTTTTTTTTTTCTGAATTCATAAGAAATAAATTAAAATATCATTTCATAATATTATTTTTGTTGGTGTTTTATGTTTCATTTTTTGGCGAAATAATTTCTTTTAGATGTTTGCTTAACTATTCAGCGAATTTAACATGCTGAAACATCGCAATATATCACACATGGCGACATTATACTGGCGATGAATCGCGATATTAAAAATTAGATATCGCCCAGTACTAATAAAAACCCTGTGTCCAATCTTTGTCATGTCTTTCACATAATACCTCGAAATATTTATTTCTTAGGCTGAAATTCTTTTACTGTCAGTCATGAAGTTGTGTAATCGCAGCAAATTTTATTAAGGTGTTTCAATACTTAGTACCTGAAATGAAACAAAAAGTTGTGGCAGACATGAAAAAGACACATGAAATCAACCAGTGGAGAATTAAAAAATTCACAGATACTGATCTGCTTTCAGACCCACTCAGTCTCATACAGCCTAATAAATTTCCCCTAAAACTTCTACCTATCATTTGCGACGAATAATGAATTAAAATTTATATAGTTTTCCATGGCAGTAATGTTCTGACACAAAGTATCTTCCCCCGAAACATCTTGATAAATTTTAAATTTAACAACAATAACTTTATTCTCTTAATTGTTAACTTTCACTCTATTCACCGCTTAGAGGTTAAAAGTGCCACCCAAAACTTTGAGATGATGTCGCCACTAGTGTAATGATTCATTTATGATTCAAAACTTGCTAGACGCCTTGGAACTTTCTGTTGTGATTCATTAATAACAATTAGCCACGTGTCCTTAACATCAGTGTTGCCAACTTTAAAAAATAAATATAGCATTCTATGCCCAAAGCGCTGATGGAAAATTATCATATATTAATCTTAAAGAAGTATGCTTAACTAAAAGGGTGAGTTTATGCCTTACTTAAATATTAAAGTGAAAAAAGTTTGGGTTTAAAAAATCTACATTCATTGAAAGGATTTTAATAATTCTTTAATTAAGTAAATGCATGAAAATTTCAGAAATCGTTATATATTTTTGGAACCTATAAATGCTATAAATTTTTACATTAAATTCCCGATGGAAGGAACGCTTAATGATAAATTAATTTTTAAAAAATTTTTTCACAAATGCAACTTGCAAGTAAAAACCTTAAAAAAATGAAAAGTATTTTATGGTACTGTACACACATATAAATAGAGAATAAAAAGAAGGGAGCCAAAAATTTTGAAATTTGTACACCCCACCTCCATTATATATAATAAAAAATAGGGCTAATTAGTTGAAGGGCAACTTAAAGTTATGTCATTAAAAATGCTCTTGGCTATTAAATATTTACAGTGAGATTAATGGGAAAGTGTGTTACATTTAATCTAGACATTTATTCTACTTTTGTTTTTTTTCACTTTTGGGCCAAAATGCAACTAAAAAAATCAACAACGTAGGAAAGAATAGAAAACATACGTTGGGAAATTTCTTCGCAATAGTTTCATACAGCTAAAACAGTCATTAAGACTTTAATGTTGCATGAGAATGACAACATTACCCAGATAACGAGGAAAAACAAAATTGCAAACTTAAAGCAAATATTCACTTTGTAAATAACAGCACGTATTTACGAAATAGTCTACGTCACGTTGGGACCGTTTCTAAAGACTTTAAAATGTCTTCTCTGAATGTTATTTATAATTGAAGACACACATAAATACTGGGAGAAAAAAAGCTAAGCAATTGCTAATACTAAACAGCAAAACTCATATTAAGGAGTAACAGCTTAATGCAATTTTTCAAGACTAATTAAAGACAACACCAAGAAAATGCAGGATAAAAATTACATAAGAATGAGTGAAGGAAAAACAACGTATATAAAGCACAAATTGTCAAATTGTGCTTTATATAGTTGTTTTCTCCTCGCTCTCATATTTTAGCACAAAGCTTTTTTTTTTCATCCTTCCTATAATTACATAATTAGTTTTACCTTTTTTTTACATTCCATAAATAATAATATAGTAATACATTTTAAAAAATGAATGTCTGTTATTAACACATTTCCCAATGCCCTTTACTTTGATAAATAGTTTTAAAATTAAATTCTTAGCACAAAGATGTATTTGTTAGAAAGTAAGACAACTTAATGCCAATACCTTTTTAAAACTAGTATCAAATAGTAACAAAATCGTGAAATGAATAAAAATCTACTATTGCGTGCGTCAGGAAACATTGTACACAAGGAAAACAAGAAAGAAAAAGAAAGACTGAAAGAAAGAAAGAGTAGGGGAGGATGAGAGAAGTCTTATCGGTGTTCTTTAGATCGATAAAAAATTTAGTTCAGTAGAGAATTTATTTTTTACTTTTTGGCGCATTTTTAATTTTGAATTCGGTTATATTTTTTATAAAAATTATTTTATTCTTTTTAGGGAAAAAACAAGTTTTATATGAATATATTTTTTGATGGCACACACACTATAAGTGACTGGCACTAAAAACTAATCATTTGTATGGTAAATTCAGTTTTGAAGTTCATTTTAAAAAGTCATTACAGCAAACAAACTAGAACAATTTAACTTTTGTTCCATAAATTTCTTCATTAAAAATCTTATTGTCATTGATTTTAATATTACGGCTTAATAGCAACAAATACTTTTTAACAATGAGTTTTTTTTAATTAATAATTTACTTAAAGAAATATCAAACCAAATCTTTCCAATTGAAAGAAAAATACTTATAATCGAAATCGTTTCATCCGATGAGAAGTTACGGGTGGACAATCCAACAAAAACATACATACGATATGAATTGATAACCGCCGCTCTCTTTGTCTCTGTGGAAGTCTTTAAAAAAAAAGCCCAGTGAAAAAGTACTTAGGTTAAAATCGGTTGAAAAGATTCAGCAGTAAAAGAAGTTGAAAAACAATTATTCTTTTACGAAGCGTTTATTGCAACACTGCGTACGCTCGTACTCGAGTCTGAAAGAATTTCTCTCTGAGCAAAAAAAAAAAAAAAAAATCTGTAGCATGCTTCTAAAAATAGACTTGTTGTCAGTTCTGCATGAAGAATGAAAAGGCACCGATAATACTAAAATAAAATACTTGAATATAACATAAAAATTGTATTAGAAAGTTTTGTTAGGAATATATATTTTTCATTGCGATAATGAATAAATTTCAAAATTATGCCGATTTGCTCATGCGTAGTTTTCCCTCTTATGTTTTACGATGCTCTAAAATTGAGCTAGAACTTACACTGTTAAAAATTTCCGTAAGAAAATAGTGAAATAACCATTTATTTGATTGTTATTTTAGCATACTTAATTACAACAGTTGAATAACCATTAAAAAGATGGTACTCAAAACGCTGATTGTGAAAAAAATCGTTTATTCTCTGTTTATCCCAAAGAGCGTTTAACTAACCGTAATTTTCAATCGCTCAATAAAAATCGGGCGTCCATCTTGGTTGCGAAACCTTACCGGTCGTACGCTGTTGTTAAAATATAAATAAAGATTAATCAGTTCAAATCTGCATGTGTATATTAAAAAAGAAGAAAAAAAAGTGGCTTAAGCAATGGCTACTAAATAGAAACACATACACACGTGAATCAAAAATTGGAGACATCGGATTCAAAAACTGTTTGCGAATGAGCGAACCAATAATTTGAGCTGCTGAAGCTTGTTTGAATTTTAATTTTTGCAGCAAATAAAATGATTTTCGTCAATATACAGTAAATTTAGACTAAAAATAAATTTGGATCCAATCAAAAACTGAAATCTCAATTTTAAGGCAGTTTGCCTGTTGGAAAAGAAGATTTACTGATAAATAAACGGCCGATTTACGTGGTGTAGATGGTTGAATGACTAGCGCGCAAGGTTGTTGTACCATACACCCTGGTTCGATTCCCGCACGCTTCGTTTACGGTTTCTAAGCCTCGAAATTGCGTCTTTTTAACCAAGCTGATTGGAAATGGTTTAGGTCCCGTACAGATAGAAAAATGTTCCAAACCGTAAATGTAACGGTGAATTAGATGGACAGACTGCTGCCGGTTATTTAACCGTAATTTAATGATGAAATTTCTAACTGTGTAGTACCTATTTATATCAAATTTTATTTAACTTGCACGCATTATTACTTTTATGCAGATGTATTTCATTCTAGAAATTGTTGAAATTTAGTTAAACGTCTGTTATACTTTTGAATAACAGTTATTGGTTTAAGTCAAACGTAAGCTTTATTGTATCAAACTTCTTGCATAAAAAATTGTTTAAGATGCTATCCTTTTGCTCAAGAAAGCAAACATCCAGCAATGCAAATTTGGAAGGGGAAGATTGGCAAAAATTTTAAATTTTTATTTTTGGGTAATACGCTGTTACAAAATTTAGCCTCGAAATATTTCCTGAAAATTACGTTTTGTGTTTTTCCATGTGTTTAAAAATAATCTTACATAAAGGTATTTTGGTTTGGCGATCAAATAAAATGATTTAAAAAAGCAACTGCAGCAATAAAAGGACAGTTAAAAATGAAAAGCGTCACACATTATACTTTCCTTAAAATTCGATGTGTGCGGCAAGCAGTATAAACTTTGAAGCCTTCTTCTCTTAGAAATACTCGTGAGTGGTTCTTTTACGAAAGAGCACTTCTTAAGAAATCAAACAGTTTCAATCAACAAAGGGTTAGAAATTGATCTATAGCCTGTTCCTTTTTGCAGTGAATTGAAAGGCTTTAAAATTAAATTGATACATTGAAATTCACAGTGGCTTGAAGTTTTCAAATGATCTCTCCCTCTCTCTTTCTCCTAAATTGAAGTATGTGACCGAAATGTTAAATTTAAACATTGAATACATCTTTTGAAAAAGTTAAAAAAAATACTGGTATTTTTAAATACTCAGTTGAATTTATTAAAAGCTTGAAAATGGGTCACCCAAGGTTTTGATTTTGTCAAAGGGTATTTATTGTTAATAAAGACTTACTATAAAGTTTAAAACTATTTTTTTTAATGGAGGTTTCAGAAATTTCAATTTCAAATAGTATGCAAAATATTAAAAAAAATCACATTTTTCCATGCAAAAAATATGTTTAGAAACATTACGAACATCTCAATGTTTTCATTCAAATATGAATTGATTGACGTTTAAACATAAATAGTAACTTAGTATAAATGCTGATAAAAGTCAAGAATATCCAAATGTTTCATCAAAATGCAGAGAAAAGAGGACATCTAACGATAATATTTTCCGTTAGAGCAACAATTTGATACATGTGGGAGGAATTACATTTACTGAAAGACACAATGACAATATAATTTATGGTCAGTTGAAAGCTAATAAATTATTCTACGATATAATACCTTATTCAGGGAACAATAAATCACAATGTAAAATGTGCCTATGTTTAGAAATGCCAATTATTCTTGGAATCATCAATCGTTATTCCCGACATCAAACCCATTTAAATATTAAATTCTACACTTATTAAGCTGCTCAATTTCAATGAATTTCCTTTCAAGATTTTTTGTTTTTGAATAACACTTTTTAATGTCTTGTCAGGAAGAAACTATACTTTGGAGAATACTTTTTTTACAAAATGGCGAAAGATGAGTCTGGGCGGATTTGAGAAAATTTTCCCTCACCACTTTGTCAAACATGCCAATCTGATAATTAACTGGATGTCTGCTTTACAGCAATGACGTTCAAAGTTGAAATATGGACCGCTTTTGAGCAGTCAGTGATTAATAGTTTTAAGTCGGTAGCCCACGCATTCCGTTGACAAGTTAACAAAGATGTTTCTCTTTCTATACTCTGCAGTCTGTAACAATGGTTTAATGCTTCGCTTTAACGGGTCAGAGTTTTATTTTATGTCTGTTAATATGATAAAACTGTACAAAAGAGAAGCAAAGTATATATAATACGTAGAATACTGGTTTATCGTATTTCTGTAAAGTATGGAATACGATACGGTTCCGTACTTTGTATATAACTGCATAGTATTTTAAATGCATTAAAACAAAATATGAGAATTCCCTTACATTATGTCAAGCAACTTTTTTGCATGTTAGAATCAAAATAACAAAATTTCTACTATACGATAGTTTTCTAAGGCTTCCGCATCACGTATATAATACGTATTTTGTATTGCCAATAGCTATTTGTTGGTAAATAGTATTATTCTCTAAATGTTATGCTGTGATCATTTCAGTGAAAAGATTTCATTTGTAACTTCTTATTAAACATTTTAATGTAAATTGCGCATTGTTTTCGTCGTTTTCAACGATTCTTTCCTAGCGCAATCTCCACAAATTTCGCTAATTAGACGAAAGGTTTACTCGGAGCATTTTTCACGAAGCCATTTCGTCAAATACGACGAAAGCTTCGTGAGATTTGAGCATGTGTTTCTGAGAGTGTGCTTCCCTGACTGGTTTCAGATTTTTATACTATTAAAAACAAGACGTTCCGTCCAGAACTATTCGAGCCTACTTACACTAAAACGTACGAGCCCGTATACACTAAAATCAAATTTATAATTTAGCTATCTCTCTTTCTAAATGAGAGGAACAACAATAAACAATACTTTCTAACAATATACCTTTATGGTTAATAAATAGTCATTCACTCATTCAGTCGTTCGTTTATTGATTGATTCCTTCTTTTATTCATTAGTTCTTTCACTTATTGATTTATTCATGCATTCATTATGCTTAAAAAAAATCAATATTAACACCACTTAAGGGAAAATTGGCTCGTTTAGTTCTGGTTGAACTTCGTATCTGTACATGTTCTACGTCAAAGCATCTTTCCGATAAGGTATGTTCGAAGCAAATCTGTCAGTTAGATCAGGACTTATATTGGATTGAAATTTCCCCGGAGGCGCTAATGATAAATTTTGTTCAAAATTAAACAAAAGTTATGCAAATGAAAAAAAAAAAAAAAATCCCACCTAGAACTCCTTCTAATAAGCTTGTTCACAGGAACGTGGATCTTATGTGCAAAGTTTACATAATTCGCTAGTTGCTGTTGTTAAGATTTTTTGAACTGTTCGAAATTAAATGAAAAATTGCGCAAATCAAAGAATGAAATATGGAAATGATATGTACACGCCGAGATCTTTCTAATAAAAAAAAACTTTTGTTCAAATTGGACAATTTCCTCAAAAAAAGAAAAAAAGGTTATGCTTGAGAGCGGGGGGGGGGGGGGGGGGGGCGACAGGTACACCATCTTCCCCACCTCAAAACCCAATTTTCAAATTTTTTATTATTCAATCTTTATTTAATTAATTGATTTATTTTTGACTTTTTAAACGATATTTTCACGATACATTAAGCCTTCTTTCATACTTTTTCTTTCTTTTTCTCCCTCTTTTTTTTGCATCTAGAAGCTCCACTATTGCAATGGAAAAGGGGTTCCAAACAATCTCGAAACATAGGTCTGCACGTTAATGCTTATTTGTGCTTTCTAAACTTGAAAATTTTTATTGCAGTTTAAAAAAAATTTAATCAACTCTTATACTCCAAACACTTTTCCAAAAACCTTCAATTGTCAACTAAGCTGCAGAATTTTTTTTATCTCATATTGAAACATTGTATTATTAGTACTATTCAAGTTTGAAACTTGTTTGAGTGATCTCAATAACCTTTAGTTTGTTAATCCATTTTGGAGAAACATTTTAGCTGCAGAAATGGATAAAAAGAAAATGCTTCTAAAGTAATTATTTTACATGTTACCCGACGAAATATTTTTTTACAAATCAGTAAAACCAATGATTCGTCAATACTGTACATATTATTATTATTATTCCTTAAAGTATACATATTTGGGAGGAGGTTCCGAAAAATATTTATATATTTTTTAATTTGGCACGTAACACAATTTTTGTAAATTATAATGACATGTGATATTCATTTTCATTTGAAAATACTCGTAATTTATTCATATAAAAACATTTATCTACGGAATTATAAGATTTGAACTAGAGTAAAAATAATTTGAAAACAGCATTAAACTACATTGTTATCACTATGTTTCAGTACTTAATTGCAATTTTAGTTTAGTTACAAAAAATATTTTTTCCGAGAACTAATTACAAAGAACACAAGCAATGAAACAAAAATAACAGAATTTTCGTGCCATTTTACTTGAAGCAACTAATTGATATTGAGCTCCTATTTATATATATACTTAATATAGCACTAGCGATTCATGCAGAGTCTGGCCGCATTAAGAACTTACTAAACTTGAAATCATTTGTTCAGATTCTAGAGGAATTGAAATTATTTGAATTCAAGATAACGAAAAGATGCTAATAGTCAAGAAAAAAATTGCACCAAATAAAATTCATTTAAAAGCTTCCATTTTTGGGATCGTAAAGATTCGTCTACGAAAAAAAGAAAAAAATGTTATAAACCTCTAAGAATTATTTTCTACGTTCTTTACTTTAAATAGAATAGACATTCTCTGACACATGTTTCCATCCACGCTTCCTTTAACATAAAACCAACCCTTCTACTTTAAAATCAGATAGGAATCAATAGGATTAAAACTAATTTCTATTTACGAGAAACATATCCCAAAGGAACGTTTTTTTTCAAGTCCCTAAACAATGTTAACAGCTCTGAGGGGATTACGTGTGAGATTAAGAAAAACAAACAAAAAGTGAGGAATAAATTTAAGATCACGCGAAAAGAAATCATCAAAAAACATTACATTTTAATGGGTTAAACTTTCCGCAGGTTTCTAGGGACTCATTAAAAGAAAAAGTTTTAAGAGAGGGAAACATTTACACAGTGCTTACTCAGAAAACCTTTTAAACGGAATTCCTTGATACCCGAAAATAATTTTACTTTATTGTAAAAAATGACTTCTTGGATGTTCTGGTTTCCTGAAAAAAGATTTCACTGTTAAAGGGGTTTTACGTTCGTTGAAATTGCGTGTTTCACTTAGCTCTCTGCTATACTTGTTTATTAGAGTTAACCGCTTTATTTGTAGAAAACGACTTGATAAATTTTTACTTGCTACGTTCGCATTGAAAGACTGTTGATAAAACTATGAGTGGGGCTGAAGTGCAGTTTTAGCTTAAAAAATCTGTTATTTCGAGTCCGGATTCAAAGAAAACCCGGGTTCTACGAGGATAATTAAAATAGTCGGTTGGTTTAATGTCGAAAATCCTTTATAAAACCCGGTTATTACAATAATGATTCGGATTTAGCAAACATATTTTTGCATTATAACGTCTACAATTTTGTTTCTTTTTTGGAAATAAATTTGTCGTAACTTCATTGAAATTTTGATTAAAAATATCCAAATTTGCTAGAACTGGATATCGCCAGGAAAAGTGTTGAAATGCTCAGATAGTCTGGATTATCTTTAGGGATTATCTGGATTTTCTATAGTTTCAACACTGACAGTTACCGAAACACAGAAAACAAATTTTTCAGACAACAATCACCAGTTTAATCAATCAATCAATTTTTTCTTGCACAACAAATGGAGAATAATAAAAAGTACGCCTTTTCTAAACAATCGTCTTTATTAAATTCCTTTTTACGCAATAATACTTGAACTTATAGTTTTTTTAAACTTATAGTAAGGCCGAATATAATGAGCACTCCGATTTAACAAACAAATTATCTCACCCCCTTCATTCTCGTTATGACCAAATTCAACCGTATTTACTTACTACAAGAGTAGTAAACTCAGTAATAAGTTATCTTTTGGAGAATATTACCCTACAATTTAGTTACAATAACATCACAGCATTACAAATATTAATTGAGCGAAGAAGCAACTTCAAAATAATTAAAAAAAAACTTAATAAATTTTATAGAAAGAAATTTACGAAAATATTTCTTAAATCTGTTTTTAAGAATTTTTCTACAAGCAAATGCATTTACTCAAACACTAAAAAATAACATTTACATTTTTTGTGTGAACGCATTCAAAGTTGCTCATAAGCAAGTTGGAACGTCTAAAACAGCTCTCAGAAATGATAGTCTTGTAGAAACAGATCTGGGAATTTTTACTCTCAATTCGAGTGGAAGTGAAAATGTTAAAGATAAATAATTTAAAGAATAACTTATAATTAATCATATTTAATTACAATTCATTTTCATTAGTTTAAAATACATAAAAAAAGGCGTGTTCTTTTAGGAACGCCTTTCACCTACGGCTTTCTCTGTAATGTACATTTTTACGAACCTTTAATTTATAAGCACTCATTCAACCAAAAAAAGAAGAAGAAGGAAGTAAGGAAGGGAAATATAGTCAATAAATAACTTCTATAAAGTGGGTAATTGCATCAAAACATGGGAAATTTTTTGCTTCATTGAATATTCCCATTGGATACATTTATGTAGAAGGAGAAGCAGATAAAAGAGTTGTAACAGATAAAAACCGTAAAAATGACATAAAATCACTTGGAACTTCAGCTACAAATGTACTGAGCGCTCGAGATATTAAACAAAACCACTTCGTAAAATTGCTCCAGGAAATTGTTATTCCATCAGTAATCAGTTTTCTATTTGGATGCTTTAAAGAGGTATCTGCCGCATCTGATGATTAAAGGGAAGGAATAAATGTAAATCATTTCAGATTACTCGCTGAAAGTCTCTCTGTCCCTACCAAAGTCAAAGAAGTCATCAAAAAACTCCAAAAGCCGATGGCAGTGGAGACTAAGTACGATCTTAAATTAAGAAACAAATGCCAATACTCATCCATGCAAGTCAGTTTCAGTCACGTCTGGCGATCATCCAAATTTCAAGGGCAGAAGAAGGGGTCATTTTTCTCAAAGTAACAGCAAAAAATTGCATCTAGTTCACGCCAGATCTACCAAAAGGGAATGTTCTTTATCGTTTAGATGGCCTACTTTCTCAACATTTGCTCAAACTTTGAAACGGACGGGCAACATTCTATTTTGAAAAAGATTGTACACTTATAAATCGCTTTAGTGACCGTTAGATGTAATTGTAGGGAGTTAGACGATATCGTTTCATAATGAAACGACATAACTGTTTTTGTTTGGTAATAAATTATGCAACAAAAAATCGCATAATTTATTAAAACACGAAAACAGTTTCAGTTTTTCAATACTTTTATCATTGCGACATCATCAAAAACAAAAAAATATAGGTAAAAAGCCTTGCAACGCTTTTACCTCCTCGTGCCGAAAAACGTTAAAGTAAAAAAACAGAGAAAACCGTTGCATTAATAATTGTTTATCAATTATATAAATTTGTTAGTTTTTCCGAGGTTTTTTATTACTTGGTTGTGATGAATTTGGTGTATATATATTGGGTGGGGCAGAAGTAATGATCCGGTTTTGAAGGGCTATTAATAAAAACTAATACAATTTGAGACTAAAAAACTTTTTATATTTTTATCTGTATATAATCCTATTTTTTTACATTAAGTTTTGAAAACTACATTAGCAAGATGGCGTTCTTCAGCGGCAATATACTGATGCAGTCTATTCTTCCATGCGCCCTCTTAGTGTGCATTTCAATATTCCGTGTAATGTTACGGTTCCTATTGGAAGCTTTTTTCTGTAACATTATTTAAAGAAAACAGTTTGGAAACATTGCTCCCAGACTTTAGAAGAGCTGAAGCACCGAAATATCGAGAAAATATCCGTCATACCGCCTTGAAATGTGCAGAAAAGTTTCCCAAAACTTCAGAAATAGACTACAACAGTGTATTGCTGCTGAAGGCCGCCATCTTGGAGAAGTGGTAATCAAAACTTAATGTAAAAAAATGGGATTATATACATATCAAAATAAAAAAAGTTTTAAGTCTCAAATTGAATTAGTTTTTTTTATACCCCCTCAAAACCCGGTCATTATTTCTGCCCCACCTGTATATAACAGTTGAATCTTGAAGTGAAAATCCTTCATTGAATAAATGAATGTTGCTCATAGTGGTCTCACTTCTGTTTGTCAAATTACGACCCTCTCATATATATACCCCCCCTCTCACAGGTCGCTTCCCCGTCGGAGAGGAAGATTCTCGCACTCTCTATTGTCTCAACATTGAGCTGCAACATAGTCCTTAGAGATAAATTTACAAACAATGGTTTATCGTTCTCTAAATAATAATATCGATTAAAATTAATTAACCCTTCTAGATTGCAATGAAGTGGTAGCTGGAAATTCATTAAAAATTGAGATTTGGTCCTAAAAAGTTGATTTCAAATAAAATTTCAGAACCAAGAAAAGAATTGCCATCTTCAGTTGTCAAAAAGAGTTTTAAATTTTTGTTTGAAGTGAAAAAAAATTGCAATTGCTCATATTGAAATACGTATGAGGCGTTCACATATAATGTGGATTAAGTTTATAAATACTTGATTTGAGATAAGAATCTATGTTACGTTTATTAGTTGAATCTTAAAGTAATTGGAAGGATACTTTTCTTTTTAAAGCTGCAGTATAAATGGTTACTTAAATATGGATCATAATATGAAAATTTAAAAATAGTAATTAAGGTGGCAATTCAATTTCGTGTACATTCCCGGACTTGTTCAGCTTTGACCCAGAAGAACTTGCAGGCAATAGTAGCAAATAGCACGGACTTAGTTTCTGTGGGTCTGAAAATGCATACCATTAACAAGTACTAATTCTCAAAAAACTATTAAACTATTTTTAATGAATTTATGTTTGATACATTTTAGCTCTGAATGCTTCACACGCGGACACTATATATACATATATAACCGAATTTAAAAAGGATTAAAAAAAAACTGTAAATTAAACAAAAAAAATTTTATTGTTTGTTTTGTTTTGGAAAACATTTCTTGCCCGTATAAGGTCTTTAAACATCCTAAAGAAAGTTTCATCTGAGAGATTGCTTTTAAAATGTCTTTTGCAATGATGTAACGAAGTCCGAATGAGGACGAAACAAATGCAATTATATAACACATTACTTAAAATAATTCTTTTAAGAAAGATCAAATTTGGCTTTTTCCCAAATTTTACGAAAACAAAACACATTTATCACTGTTAAAAGCAATAAATATCGTACCTCACTCTCTTTAGACTTAATGAAACAATTTCATTCGTCATATAATGTTAAGTACACCATGTTATGCGTCTAACTTTTTGTTAATTCAAACTAAATTTGACGAACATTAATACAAATGTTACGCCTGCAAGTTTAGCTGGGATAGATAAATAGTGGAAGTTATTAAGAGTAGTTGTTACTTATATTTTGTCACCTAATTTTGCAAATAGTGATTATCTTGAGATATTTTTTGGCAAAAATTAAATATTTCATTTTTTCAATAGGAACATTTCAAACGGAAATAACTGGTATTACTGAAAAGCATTTTAGTTTCACATGTTTTGCTGAAAAGATGAATCTAATTTTCTATTAGCTTTAAAGTAAAATCCATTTCTTAAAAAATATCAGATTAGTAACTAGGAAAGTTTTTTAAAAAATATTCATAATACAAGTATTTTTCCTATAATTCTTGTAACCATTTTAGAGACTTCAAGTAATGAAAAAGAGCTGACGAGTTCAGACTTAGTACTATTTGGTTACAAATACTGTTACAAGTGATATTTACGGTACTACGTCATTATTTTAAATTATTCATAATCTTACAATAACAACATCAGTATTTTAACATTATTAATAATCTTACAATAATTATGTTATATGGAACACTTTGGGAACCACTGCTTCAAACTTGCGTTGCGCTATAGACCAAACTTGGAGCGGGCTAAGGCATGATATACGAAACCAATAAAGAATCATTACATTTCCTATAATCTTAAAATTTAAAGATAGAAAAATTCATTTTTAGTTAAGTAAAAATTCATTTTAATTATGTTTAAGTCCTATGGTAATCTTTTACGTGTTCTATCATATATATATATATATATATATATTTTCCTTCCTATAGAAATGGATTAGATGAAAAAGAAGATTCGTATATAGTAGATTATTTTGGAATGAAAATGTGGCTGTTTCTTTTCTGTTACATTTGATTTAGGATCGTTCATTTAAGAACTTACAGAAGAAATAATGAAGTGAAAGGAGAACTTCAGGACTAATCATTAATTTATTTGATACCGAAAATTAAATAGGTGTATACAATTTTAAATCATTAGCCTTCAGCAATCGGTTGCAATCTGAGTCCCGCCGAAACTGAATCATGTGCTCCTGCTAAAGATACAATTTATCCGATCTGGTTTAAGTCTGTGATTACTTCTGATGCATCACCTGGGGATTGAAACGGGAACTGACCATTAGTTTCACCTGAAAAGTGCAATAAATATGCTTCGACATTTGAGGTCTAACTGATGAAAAATGTTCATAGCATAAATGGAATTTTATGCAGAAAATGCCAGCAGCAATTTATCCTTTCTACATGTTTCGAAAGAAAAAATTCTGAATATGTTGATAAAAAATTCTATGCATTATTTTTTGTGCTGCTTATAACATTTTGAAAAGGTATCACCGACGGCATTACACGAGCTACCTGTTTGAACTTATTAAGGCAGGTAATGAACTTATGTGGAATTTACACTATTAGTGAAAGCGATATGAAAAAATAATATGTTATTAATTTGACTGCTTTTTAAATATTTCCATCCATCCCAATCAGGAGATTTGGAAAATAGATTTTCGTTGGATATGAGCATCTAAATCTAATCAAAGTTATCACTCGATTTAATTAAATAAATGCATGTATATATGTGCTTACTACATAAATGCAACATGTGTCAATGGTCGAAGAGACTTTATTTGTAATGATAATATTAAAATTTCAAATTGTAAACACCAAGTAAATGACAAATTTAGTACATTTAATAAAATGTGATAAATTTGCCATATATTTTGCAGTACTTGTTGATCAATAAAAGCCGTGCTCAAAATTATCCATTTTACCTACAGCAAAGATCGTGAATGAGCATCGCTATAATGGAATAAAGCTAATCTGTTTTTTAAATTCCGCACGATATTCAGACGTTTGAGATGTTAAAAAAATAGGGATAATTTCATGGTAGCAAATAGTGTCAGAAAATATACAGATTTACAAAATGCCCAAATTATGTTCTGGTATGCATCAGTTATCGTAAACTTAACCATTGTCAATGAATATAAAGGGGCAAAAAAATGTTGCTCTTAGACAAGATTAGAGAAATCAAGGAAAGGACATAGGATAACTCCATTACTTCTTGAAAGTGTCCCGTGTAATCATTTTCAATGACCTGCTGACGAAATTTACGATGGCCACAGACACTATATTTTGATTAAGGATGGTCATTCAGCAGTACAATAATAGCGAAACGCCATTTTCAGATAGTCGCTAAAATTGGGTTTATTACATTCGAACATATCTCACAATGCATTCTCCAAAATAAATCGTATATCCTACGATTTCTTCTTAGTTAAAGAACCCATATTTTAAATCAGAGAATATACAATTTATGAACATTTTGTTTTGTATCCTATCATTTAATTATGTTAATAACAAAACATAATTGTTGTTCGTAACTCATAAATATGTTAACACTAAATATGAATTGATAAAAATAAAAAATAAAGTAATTTTTTGACCCTACTTACTATGTAATGCAACAATTTGAACTAAAAAAAAAATTTATGTTTAGAACTTGAGTGTCTATTAAATAATTTTCAAAAGACAGGATATATCACACCTGCAATGCAAGAGACTTTTGACCAAATGATTTTAATGACTTTTTTCGACAGAGGGTCGTCTAACCCAAATATGGTGTATCGATTTGCCTACAACTGACCTTTCAAAAGAACGTCAAGAGTGAAAAATAAGTTTTTTTTTGAATTGGAAAGGTCTAACTTGATGTTTCTGGGTTAAGTAAATAATTAATAAATGAGGAGGTACCAATCAAAACCACACGTGTCCATTTTAAACGATTTTTGGCAATTCACGAAAAACTTGTTTCTAAATAACCTATTATGGAAAAATATATTTATGCATTTATATAGATTGATTTAATCTTATTGATATTGTTGAGAGAAAGCTTTCAAATATTAGGAACCGTCCTGTAATATTTGAATCAGCTTCTAACCCAATTTTTGTTGAAAATGGACAGGTGTGGTTTTGATTGGTACCTCCTCAAATATAAAACTCTTTTTAATTTGAAGTCGCTTTCAATTTTCCCAACAAAATTATTTTATTGTTCATTTTTAAAAGTAGTTTTCTTTTTTAAGATACACGAGGCTTTAATAATAGTAATTAACTTTTCCAAACATTGACGATCTGTAACTGAATGCATAATGCTTGGCAATACATTACTCTAGTATAATTATAGACTTTAAAAAAAGATACTTTTAACACTAACATGTTAAAGATTTTAATATTTATCTTTAACGCCTCGGAATTATAGGATTTACAGAAATTACAACCACTTAAATGAATTTCTTGCAATATAAAAAAACTCAGACACTGAAATTATATTATATTAATATTATCAATGAACGAAAACCGTGTTTTGAATAATAATTTTATCTTAACAAATTTAACTTAAAAAGGTTCTGTATTCCGTTGTTTTATTCTTCTTCTTTCTGTTTTTTAAACTCAGAAATGCAGCTCATTTCAAGATAGTTAAAAATTGCTTTCTGGAAAATAGTGAAAATTTGAAGGAAAGATTACACACACAGTTAAGCGGTAACCAAAACGAGCAAAAGTTTAAATTTCAGGAAGGAAAATCGGAGATTCTTTTGCTGAACGTCAAAATATTGACATACCGAAAGGTTTCGCTCATTGGTATCAGCCGTTTACTTTTCTACGGAAATTTAATGTAAGACAAACAAGAAGAGTTCTGAAGCAAAACAATTGCAAAATATTTATGCGTTATAACGTTTTTCGCATGTGTTTTTGCTTCATCAAAAATACTAAAACATGGTTTAAGTGTTTTTGTTAATTTTGTTCCCGATTTTTTTAAGTAATAATAATAATAATAATAATAATTATTATTATAATTCTCTTCCAAAATTAACTTTTGAATGTGTTCTAATTTATAGGAATGGCATTTTAATTAATATTCAGAGCGAAAAGTAATTTCACGTTCATTGAAAGTATTACTTTACATTTCATCCGAAATGCATTTTCGTTTTGTAGGATAATCCGAAAAGAACAAGCATATTTTAAAAAGGATTTTTCAATTAAAAATGAATGTTCAAGAAGTGTGAAAAAAAAAAAAAAAGTTCAAAAGTTATGTATAACTTGAACACAAATAAGTGATCGCTACTAAACATTATTTATTGTGCAATAATAGATACAGTGGAGAATCGTTTATATGACGACCGTTTATACGACTTTTATATCTATACGACGTTTTACTGCGGCTCCAGTTCCTGGATTTAGCCAGAAGGGTAAATCGATTATACGACGTTATCATTTGTACGACGTTTTTCGATAGTCCCTTCGGTGTCGTATAAACGATTCTCCACTGCACTAAAATCAAACTTATACTTGCAAGCATTGTGTAAGAAAAATGTTTTAACATTTTGCTAACTCATTACAGTAAAACCCCGTAATACCGCGCCTCCGTATACCGCGGAATCGGATATAACGCGGTTAGTATCATGTCCCCCGACGTTTAAACCTCCGTTTATCATTACAAACCACCCTTGGGCCATTCCACCGTCACGTGCGGGACAAATGAACTCAATAGTTTTACCAAAATTTTGTCATTGAGCAGAAGATTTTAAACAAGTGGAAGTAATTGTATTTTTTAATCTTTACTTACGGTGCAATGATGCTTTTGACACATACTTATCTTTCAAAAACATTTTTTTAGTTTAAAATAAAATTAATCTTCATGTGTCACGTGCGGGACACTTAAAGTCAACCTCTCTTAATTTTCCTTATGAATCAGCTAGAATTTCTGCTCTATTAATCATGCAGTGACAAAACAAAATATAGAAATTGAAAGCCAAGACTCCAATGTGAATAAAACATATCGAAAGTTTCGAGAAATAATAATTTTAATAGTTGAAAATAATTCTAATGTATCGTGTAACGTGCGGGACACAGTTGTCACGTGCGGGACATTTTTCAAATTCTCATGTAATACATGTTTTCAGAATGTTGGAAATTAAATGAAAACACCAAGCAATGTATTGGTTATACACTTCAAATCACAAAACATTTATTTAAATAGAATATATGCACAAATTGATCATTCCAAAAAATATAGAAAATTTTAATTAGAATTGGACTAAATGAAATTTTTTTTAAATACTTTTTTCAAAGTTTTAAACAATTTCTGTTGTTAGATAAAGAGGGAGCTGATATATTTCTTAAAACATCTTTAAAGAGATAGTGAATTCTATCAGGGTGCTCTGGCTACTTGTAGTATTAGAGCTTTTGTTTCTCTGTTTCGGCTTTAGTCATATGGTCTTTCCTCCTTTACTCAGTTCATTTGTCCTTTTATTTTCTTCCTTCTGGAAATGTGGACCTCTTTTTCTCTCATCTTTTTCATTCTTTCAGCCCTTGATTTAGATCCTTCCATTATTCATTTCCGTTTAAAAAAAACAAATTTTATTAAAGTTAAAAAGTTAAAATATTATGGAAAATTGTTGTGCAAAAAGTCATAAAAGGGAAATGTAATTCAGCTCTAATTCTAAATAGACTTTCTAAAATAAATATCATAATGTTTAAGCTATGTTGTTACAGTGTTGTATCAAATACTGAAAAAAAAAATCAAAAATAATGCTCTTCCAAACAACTCATCCAACTCATCGATAAAAAATGTAGTTGCTTTATTATTAATATTTTAAACTAGCTTATTCTTATTTGTCTATGTATATGATTTGAGTAATCTGTTCTGAAACATAAATGATCACTAAAATGATAGGGCATTCTGTAATGAAAATGTAAAATTTTAGAAACGCATGCTCTGTTAAATACATAATTTAGCAAAACCTATAATAAATATGAGAAGATGTATAATTTATTTCTTTAGAGTAACACATTTTTAAAACAAAAAAGCGTTAAAGAATTCAAGCTATGTTGAAATAAAATTCTTATCAACATTTAGAAATTGGAGATGTGTTTCCTACATGTAAGGCGTCACGTGCGGGACAGTTTTGTTTTTGGATTTTTTTACAAGTAAAGTAACTTTAAAAGCTAGAACTAGCATAGGATATGTGTACTACATTAATATGCTTTAGAAATGTCATTTACACAAAATAAATGCGTCCCATTTTTAACCTAAATGAAAATATTCATCTTTTTCGTCACGTGCGGGACACGAAAAATAAGCTCTTTGTGGGTGCTAGTATAGCTATTGAGATATCTCCTAGATCTTAAAGCTTAATAAAATCAAATAATTAACTTTTAGACTTACCTATAAAGTTGACATCAGGAGTTTCAGTTGTTTTCTTTTATCCAAAACAATCTTGCAAAATTCGTTCGAGAACTCAATGAACTTGCTTGCGCAAGTCAACCATCTTTAAAATACTGTGTTGCCAATACAGAAATGATAAACTTTGATTTCTTACTCAAAACATAAAATTTGACATTTTATCTTTTAATACATACCAAAATTATCCACATAAATATGATTTTAAAATTGACCACCCATGTACCTGTTTTCATGGAATGGCCCCCTTTGCATTTCAGATTCGTTGAAATTTTTGAAAAGTAAACACATTCTCTTGTCCGTGATAGTGTATAAAGGCTTAAAGCATTGTTTCTTTGAAAAGTGCGTTCCTCCCCTTCCACACAAATCTACTTTTCTCTTAGAATCTCACCTCCTTCATAATCTCATGTTGATAACATAAAAAGATTTTTAAGCCCCCATTTTCTCAGAACACAATTCTTTTTGTTGCAGTTGATATGGTTTTAGCTTAGGAGTTTCAAAAAGCAGAAAAATTTAATCTGAATAACCTATCACTTGATAGACTAACCGCTCAGTTGTCATCAGTGTGCTCTTGCACAGAAATTACAGCAAATAAAATGGCAGCAAACAAGAAAAGAAACAATTATACAATCGAAGAAAAGTTAAGAGTAATTGATAAAGTTAAAAGTCGTGCAACAGGAGCGAGTATATTCAGTGAATATGGTTCCGAGGTACAGTTTCATTATATCACGGTTGTGTTATAACGCGGGTGCCAAACATGTCCCCCGACGCCCGCGTTTTAACGGGGTTTTACTGTATTATTATTATAATTATTATTATTTTTATTTAACTTTGATTTTAGTTTTAACTTTGATGATTGTTTAATGGTAGCTCTAAAAATGCAAAATAATTATGTTGACATATAAAAGCAAACTACAGTTTCTTCACTGCTTTGTCGCAAACTAATGTTTTGATACGAATAGCTAAAACTGTAGCAAAACCTGTACATTTATTGAAGCTCGATTTTCTTTCAGATACATGAGGCTTTAATATTAGCTAGTGATCTCCCTGTGGTCGAAATTTGATAGTAATTCATTAAATGTTCAAATTGGAACGATTTTTTTTGTCAAAGAGTATACTTATATAATCTTCGCATATAATAGTTTCTTCAGTTGTGTTCAATTACGTCACCTGCGCGCGTGTACAAATGCGTCATTTTGGAACAATCATTAATTTTCGGGCTATTCGAAAAATACGAACGATAGGAAAAATGAGGAATAGTTTGGCCAAGCCATATTTAAAAAGCAATAACGCATTCTTTGATATTTTCTTGCTTTTCAGTTACTACATTGGCCAGGCTTTGCCAAGGTCAATAGTTACTTTTCATATATTTCTCGAACTGCACAAAAGTTTGATGATAAATATAGTTGCTTCATAAATATAGACCTTAAAAGTAGTAACTTCAATGTAGTAGTAGCTCCTAAAAATTTTTTCATTAGTATCTTCTGTTCTATTGAACATAATGCAATCAAATTAGGCATACAGACTAATTTGAGCACCTTAAACTCATTTCCGTTGTCAAATATATGGTATCCTGTTTGAAAATTAAAAGTTAGTGCCCATGTTAATTGGAACGCGGCTCCTTATCAAAATTTTATTCCAATAATTTAAGAGAAGACATTAAACGATAAATATTGACACCTTACTTGTGTTTCTAGAGCGTATTATGGCCGAGTAATTTTGAGTGTTTCATCCCCCCACCGCCATTGGTTGATGACCAATACTGCAACCCCATTAGAAAGAAAAAAAAATCCCGCCGCCCCCACCAACTGTACATAATTCCCATTGAACCAGTTGCAATAGTTGCCCCTATTGCATACATAGCGAAACTATGTATTTATTACATTAACTCTTCTAATAATAAAAATGTTACTTCAAAATGGATCAACAAAATAATGATTATGCAGATCACTCAAATACATTTCAATCTTGAATAGTACTCATAATACAGCATTTTAATACGAATGCTCCAGCTGACAGATTTAATATTGAACTACTAAATCTTCATTTTTTTAGTTTTTCAGCTTAATATGTTCCTTGCTAAGGAAATAGAAAAATGTTTCCTGGATCTTTGGAGGCAAATAATTGTACATGAATATTTGAAAAATATTGAGCATGACTAAAATTTCTTTCTAAAATGAAATTAACCTATCTGCGAAGGTATTGCCGACCATCAATAAAAGATTTATTAGGTTCAAGCATAATAATAACTTTGTTGAACTTCAAGCGCATTGAACAAAATCCGATTTTAAGGTATGAATTTGGGAAATATCAAGCATAACATGCATGTTTCAAACTGCAACATGGAAACTAATCCCCCAGAGCTTAAACTATGATGTCCTGATGCAATGACGCGAGCTTCAGAAGATAACATGGTATGTCCGAGTCTTCAAAGCTCACATCTAAGACAGATCTATAGCCAGATTTGACCAGATGTCACGGGCGACGGCCATCTTGGCCGCCTTGTCTAAGCCGATGAGAGAAATGATATGGAATACTTGATTAAGAGGGAATCTACACGGACAGGATTCTCTAATTGAGTGTTTTGAGAGGCATTTATATGATTCTCGAATGCATAGAACTGCATTTAATGGATCAAGGTAACAATTCTGAGTTTTCGCGCGAAAGTACACTTAATATTCTCAATGATTTACTAAAAGCTGGCAGCAAAAAAAAAAAAAAAAATGTTAAAAAATTGAGTACTCAAACTTGTCCTAATTATAGTGTTTATCAAAACAATAACCCTTTTACTATTCTTTCACACTGTACTATAATATTAAACACATTTAATAATTTAATGAGCGCTTGAAAGAGGGAAAAAAAATAAAAGTTTTGTGTTAATTACATTTGTGTACCATTTGTGTACCATTTACATTTTGTGCACCATTACATTTCCTAGTTTATTATAAGGATTGCTTTCAAAAACAAACTATCCTTAGGTGCAATTACTTTTGTGGCATAACTTTTGCCATCTATTGTTTACCACATATCACAGCAAGATACAGTTTTAAATTTCTATACACTCACAAACGTTTATATGCATCCTTTAATAGATTTCAAAGCGAAAACATCTATTTTGATTTTCTATTTATTACTAATTTGAGTAGCTATTTATTATTTTGAGAGTCAAAATCATTTTTATGATCTCAAAGTAGTAAATTATAATTACGATAGCTTATTAGTACACTAATATAGTACTATATAACTAGTACGTAGTACACTCACAACCCTCCAACGATACTTTTCAAGCATAGGGGTATCAAGGAGGACCAGGTCCACACAGCAATGTAGTAAGGCTGAGCTGGCGCCCAGCTAATCTATCTCCGGGTGGGAGTGAGCCGTCGATAAACTTCACTTACCCGTGCCCGGGGGAGGGCAGCCCTAAGGCTACGTGCTTAACAGGGTAGGGGGTGAAGTAGAAAAGTACGTAGTACACTTTGCTACTTAATGTATACATTAGTGGGGAGAGTATTTTATTTTATTGTTTTTTATTTTATTTCTTCTTTTCGATTTTCAAAGTGCCCTGACATGAAAAAGGTGTTAGTTATCAAGAAACCCACGTTCAAAAACTTTGGGGAGATCAGGTATCTTCCGGCCCCATAGGCTCCAAAATTTTCCATTTTCACAACTGAGCGATTTTTTTTTTTTTTAAATTAATTTTTCGATAGAGCCAAAACATGTGCCGAAACATGCTCCAGAGCCGAAACATGAGCCGAACTAGTTTTAAAGATTTGCGTGTGGGAAAATGTAAGACATTAATCACTATTGACCTAATCATAAGTGATACATATTCTAAATCTCATTTATTTTTGTAAATGACGGTTCTTTCTTTAAATCAAAACAAAATTTAACCTTGTTAATTTGTGGCTGTTCTCCACTCATGATTAATACGCATTCCTTTTAGCTGAGTAATCTATTATATTTCTCTCTCGTTTAGGCAACAGCAATTTATCTTTTATTCCTTGCTTCCCTCTTCCGTGAACAGGCACCCGAAGTAAGCTGCAAAGAACTCTTCAATACCGATGATGGTCTCTTCTTTTATTTTTCTTCTTCTCTCTCTCACACTGCATCTGATGAAAAGGAATTAATTCCTCAGATTCGTTCCAAGCAGGATTTGATTTGTCCTTAGTGAAACCGTTAATAGCCCACTTGGGTTTAGCAACAAATCTTCCAATGCTGCGGTGAAGTAATTTCGCGACATCCGAAGATGTTCCTGAGGAAATGGAGACAAACAATGGGAAACAAAGGGATATAACATCACGGCGACAATAGGCGAAAAATCGCTTTAGGACGTACTTTTAGAAAATTCTGGTGAATAAAAACATTTTTCCCTAAGGAAAATGCGTTTTTTAAACATATTTCAAAGTTTAAAAAGTGAACAAAGCTTTAAAAAAAAGAAAGAAAGAAATAAACAAATAGTTTCTTTTTTTATCAGAAAAAGAAAGCGGAGGGAATAACGGAAAAAAATATTAAATTGCAATTAACAATGGCAAGATTCTGTTATAGAATAAAATAAAAATTAGATTTCTCAGTGAAATTTAAATCAGAATTGAAGGACCAAAAAATATTTTACTAAAGCAAATACGCCTTTTTTTGCTATTTTTTGAAATTGTTATTTGTGCATTGTTGCTGTAAAAATAAAACTCAAACTAAAGAACCTTTATTAATCATAAAGAGCATGTAAAAGGGTAGTTTTTTAGTTTTTATTAGCATTACTGTGGCTACTTATTCCTTTCCTTCCAAATGCAGACTTATAGTGTTTACAGAGTTACAGAGTAATTAATTTTCAAATGTATGAATAAAATTTTTATATAAAAAACAATGTTAAAACAAGTAAAAGCTCTACTATAACTGCTACATAAAATAGTAACTTTACTTTATCACCATTATTTTTTTTTTAATTTGAAGAAATAACTCTGGAAGTGGTAGTGAATTTTATTTTTAAAATCTGTCAAAAATTGAGATCTAATTCAGAAGTTGTTTCTTTTCAGAGTACGTTTCTTAGATTATTAAAAATACTAAACATATCCATTCCCCCTGTTTTTATGAATTGGAAATTTATAGTTCATCAAAATCAAGATAATTTTAACTGAAATTTATTGTGATCAAGATAATTTTGATGTACTCTCTCAAAGAAAATTTTGGTAAAACAAACTATCTTTCATGAACACTGTCTCATTACCAATTGCTGCATAAAAAAAAAAAGAGAAATTGTATTTCATCCAAAAAATCGCTTGTTCAGATTTGCGGTTTTAGAAAAATGAGAACCATTTGTTACAGCTTGAAAATTAAAACCTCATCGAAATGTAAATACTTTGCCTATAAACATACTTACCTTGACTAGTAATTGTAATACGGGAGTATAGGTAAATCGAATTCCGGTGTTTCACGTCCTTTTGCAATTTCAAAATTTTCAAATCGGTATTTAATTAGGTAAAATATCAGTATTATTAATGTCACCATTACTATTAGAATTTTCTTGAAAATTGGCGATATTGCACCTAAGTATTTCACATATCCTTCTGCAAATAGTTGCACAAAAATTAACTTTTAACACTACAACAAATGACATCAAATGTGTAAGAAACCCACTACGGAAGATTATATTAAGAAAAACAAATATTAATAGCACAGTATATGTCCCTGTGATCTAATGGTAAGTCCCATATAACCTAGCCCTACATAACCAAGTCCCATGCAACCAATCGTTTACTCAGGAGACCCGGATTCGATTCCCGGTGTGGAAAGCAGCTTGGGAGAGAATCCAGCTCTTCTCCTGTGCAATGCGATAACACATATTAATCCTAAGTCTTCATGGTAAAATGTAGGGACTAGTTGGAGAAAAGTATTGGCAGTATCATCTGTAATTTTAAGACAATAGCAAATTAGTTTTCAAAAATTAGAGAAAAGTATTTCTGCCACTATAACAATTTTTATATTGAAATGCACAACCTTCCGTTATATTCAAGAATAAAATTCCATAAAGTTGAACATTACAAAACATTCAATACTTTTTCTTTTATACAGACAATTCTCATGCTTATTTTTACGCAATCATCCACAAAGCTAAGTTGTTTTCGAACGAGATAGTTGCTCATCTTTCCTTCCATCGTTATTCGTTATCTACTTTCGATCGCTTTATGAACATCAAGAGTCTAGACAACAGACACATAAAATAGTAGAGAATCGCATGAATGTTTTCCGAGATATTCCGACTTAAGTATAAGTGCACTGAAAAGCTAAGAAGCGGATGGCACGCATAAGAATATTTTCCGTGCTCTTAATAAATGAAATCCCGTAGGATTCAACGCATTTCGTGAGCGGGTAGCAATAACTTGACCTTATTAAGATGACTTTTGGTGAAGTAAAACTAGGATTCAATAATAATCACCAATTTTGTTACAAAATTGGTGATTGTTTTTTTGTTTATGCATTCATTCTTTCACACATTTATTTAATCACTCATTCATTCAAAAGCATCCTTATCAAAAAACTTCATAGGAAAATAGGCTCGTTTAGTTCTGGATGAACTTCGTATTTGTACATATTTTACGTCCCTAGATCTTTCGAATAAAGTTTGTTCCAAGCAAATACGTGTGGAAGATCAGGATTTATATAGGATTGAAGTTTCCCCATAGGCGCTAATGTTAAGTTTCCTTTGAACTGTTCAAAAATGAACAACAAGTGTTCAAATCCGAAATATATTTCACGCCAAGACCTTCTTTCTATAACGTTGTTCATAGAAACTTGGATCTTACTCCCAGAGTTTACATAATTTCCCCATAGGCTCTAATGTTAAGATTTTTTGAACTGTTCAAAATTGAACAAAAATTGTTCAAATCAAAAAGTAAAATTTTTAAATGAGATGTCTTCACCGAAATCTTCCGAATGAAAAAAAAATCTTTTGAATCGGATAATTCCTTCAAAAATTATTAGGGGGACAGACAGAACGACAGACCGACAAATCAACAGACCGACATACACACATTTTTCCCATCTCAAAATCCTTCTTTCAAAATTTTTATTTTTCAATCTTTATTTAATTACTCCACTTATTTTTGACTTTTCTTCATTTTAACGATATTTTTACGATACATTGAGCCTTCTTTCATTATTTATCAATTTTTATTCTTACTTTTACGGGAAAGTAGGCTGAAATGTGGGTACATGTACTCATGTGAACAGTTATGATGAAGTTATTAATTTTTAAATACACAGGTTTTAAATGAATTTTTAGAAATTTTCCTAAACCTATAAAGCTCAATAAATATATAGAGAATGATACTTTCAAAAGTGTTTTTCCTCTCGTCTGAAATCGGAAATTGCAATAACAATAATTAAATGAAATATAAAACGAACAAAAACGTAACGTAGAAGTGCCTTAAAGTGTGAAGATAGAAACATATTTAAAAATCACACTGTCTTCATTTGTTATGAACCAATGCGGGAAAATCAGTTTTACAGAAATAGTCGATAAAAATCTCCCCAATAATATAAATTTTCGGAGGAAAATTCGTCCAATAGCAGCAACATCATCAAGCAAACACTGAATTTGCCATCTTATTTTTGGAACCAAATTTGGTGAGATATCATCAACTGATTGCGAATTTATGCCGTCACTTCTGCTTCAATGCTTCCGTTTTTTTATGTAGAAATTTTGCTTCATCACGCCAAAAAGTGAAACGTCAATATAAAAAGGGTACTTTATTAAATATTTGCTTAATTTCCAAGTCGTTATTAAAAACATTTCTGTTAAAAAATTGCTTTTCGTAAAAAACTAATTAACCCGCAGCATTTGAATAAAATTGGGTTACAATGGTGGGGATTACTTGAAATGCGTTAATCGAATAATAACAAAAGCGAGACTTAGTAAAGTAAATTACAATAAAAATATTAAATCAAACTCTAAATCCTCAACATTCACAGACAAAAAACAGTCCAACATTTTAACTCAATGCAATAAAAAGTTGGTATTTGAAGAACCATTGTTATAAGTTTCCCAATCATTGAAATTGCTAATTTATGTTTTTCGATCTTAAAATATTAACTCCTTTATATTTTCATGTTTAATTCATTTGTCATATTGAAACATCCTAATGTGATTGCTCAACCAAATAAATATTCAGTTTTTCAAAGCGAAATTTAGTTCAAAGACTTTGAAGAAAAAAAGTTTTTTTTCTCTCATTGTAATCAGAATACCTTCAAGAGGAGTATTTCATTTTCATACTTAGAAATTAAAACTTCTTCATTGATTCCTTCTTTTCATTTTTTTATTTCATGACTAAACTTGGCCAATTTTGTGGATGCCAATTGGAATAAACGAATTTAAGAATTTAATACTGCTTGATTTGAAGTTTTAATTAGCAAATATAACTGATAAAACAAACCATGAAAAAATAAATGATTACAGCTTTATGAACTCCGTACTGTAATTCCCTTTTTTGTACTGAAAATAGGTTAAGATTGGAACGCGTTGAATCTAGCTCATAAATTTATATAAAAAAGAAAGAAAAAATATTAAACTCCAGAGAAACGGCTTAATTAGAATTTCTTTTCCAAGATAAAACAATTGTTTCTCTTATCAAAATTGACGTTATATTGCAGTTTCCTTTTTTTTTTCAGGTTTTCATAATGAAATGTTAAACAATGCTTTTCATAACAAAATCACCAAGGAAATTTTCATACCAGAGGCAATTCATTGATTAAAAAGTCAGAGATTTGTTTCAAAGATTTTAAAAAATGCGTCTTTTTATATGACGCAGCGGAGTACATAGAATAGTACAATTGATTGGAATTTGAGTCAACTACACTAAACATATAAAACGTTAATAAAAGCTTGAATGAAAGTTTAATATCTCGTAAAACTACACTAGAAAATTCTAATTCAACCTCTGAGAAATGAGGAACAAATAGTGAAATTCAGCTGCAACCAACATTTCGTACTAAAGTTGAACAATTATAATGGATCCTAGTTTCCCCTTCATGGTGAAACTACACCATTACAATGGTTTAACTTAGTTCCAAATGTCGGTTGCAGATAACTTTCACCATTTTTTCCATTTTTTTAAATTGAAAGTTTGAACTAGAATTTTCTACAGTGTACGTTTAAAAAATCCTATTGTAAAAAAATACTTATGTAAATCAACTGATTACAATACATCTTCCTGAATTACCACTTATTATTCTCCAATTCTGTTAATATGTTTTTCTAGATAATAGCGAAAGCAGACGATATTAAGAAGCAGCAAGATTTATTAGAGAAACTTATCGAAGCTATGTACTTCTACCTACTGCAAAAAAAAAAAAAAAAAGAAAGAAAGAATGTCTCCAGAAGAATTTTATCAACCGTTTCTTAAACGAATGTGACGCTAGGGAAATTTAATTTAATGTGTAATCAAAGCAACGGACGCTGACATTTTTCCTAAGCAAAGTGTATTAGCATCAAACATATAAAGCTTCCTGAAATTTTATTGCATTTAAATCTCAGCTAATAGGTGTTTTATTTAGGATCTTTCCAAGACTTTGAAGATGAAACATTGTTATTTTAACGACTAATTCCTAAAGTACCCCTACATAACTTATGAGCGAATTAGTCTCCAATTTGTGTTAGGTGAAAACTGAGACATAACAACATTAGACGCTTCGTGTTTGAATCAAATGACACAAAAGAAAGGGAGGTAGGAAAAAGTCTTATGCTTTGTCAGTGCATCACGTTAATATTATAAATATTATTTATTTGCTTACTTATTTTTGAATTTGCTCCGATTAATTTGTTTATCGGCTTATCTGAATGAATTGACAACATACATACACGCATCAATATAACAATGTATTGCGCGATTTCTTAACATCTTGCTCTGGATTCACAACTTCAATTTGGAAAGAGGTAATTGGAAAAATATACTACTACATAAATCTGATAAAAGTAGAACTTATAAAAATTACTAATTCTACCTAAAAAGCAGCGTGAAAGAAAAAAACCTCATTTGAAAAGGTACTGAGGATAATCATGAAGTTAAAAAACTGCCTGGTAGTGTCATAGATCCTACTTTTCTCCCCCAACCTCCTTCCCTGTTAGCACTGGGCCTTAGTGAGGCCCTCCCCTGGGCACGAAGTAGTATGGTACATGGATTTTACATGCACGTATCCCCAAGTGTACATGGTGGGTCTTCAGAAGGTCGGGTATCGAACCGCCGACCTTCCGGTTGGAAGTCCGACATCCTAACTACTAGGGTTCCCCGCCACACCATAGATCCTACTGGATGAAGAGATGTGGAAGGCCAGCAAAAACGGGTCACAGACTTCTTTACTATCGCTTGATAACTGGTATGCTACTTCTCAAAGTAACTGTACTAAAACGCAATAAATCATCACACCTCCACATTGCATAACCTAACACCCATTTTTTGCTATCCCCGCTTTAACCTTATTTTTGCTTAACCCGCTTACTATCAGTCCCAATTAAGCCGGTTAACAGAGGTTCTACTGTATCATTATAATTAATATTACTTTAAAATAAGCGTTAATTCTATTAAAACAATGAGAAATTTTTAGCCCATTTTGATGAATTATTTCTTTGAAAATAAGAAATTAATAAAAAACTCCAAATTAAATGTTCTTTCATTACTACTGTTATATAACCACTGCAAAATTTTAACGAGAGGAAATTTTTCAGGCAGTTTTGTTTTATATCCACATTTTTGATATAAAATGTGTCTATGCAAAACTTCTATACTCAGCGATAGCAGTATTTTTCAATTTATACATTGAAAAAGTTTCCTCAATTTTTAGAATTTTCCCCGCATCTTTTTATCATAAAAGAACCCAGCGCGTAATTATAGCGTTTAGCGTGGCAATAAGCACAAAAGGAATATAAAAACAGCATTTCCCCAGGAGAAAAAAACATTAAAGACATCTGTTTTATAAGAATTAAATTTTAACAAAATAAGACAAAAACTCGAACAAAAAGAAATGCAACGTCTCAATTTTCAAAATTTTCAAGAAGCTAAAAATAATTACAAAGGAAACTTTCTTTTTTAAGGAACGGAAGAATTTAACAAGTAGAAAAATTTAAAAAAAAAAAAAAAAACTCAACAATACGTTTTAGATATTTTTTTAGCCAAATAAACAGATTTTTTTTTTCAAAAATGTCTTCTAAACGATTAAGCATACATTTTAAAAATGCTTTTATTCAGAAGTCTGCTTATATTTCATTTTTGGTAGGAAAAAGCAATTTCCTTGTAACTTACTTAACACTTTTTGTTTCTTTTTTTAAGTGAGAAATACTTTTTTATTTTATGAATAGAGCAGAGGCGGAAGTTGGGACGAACAATTGTGTAAACAGACGGATTAGGTCTTTTACTGAAATCGAACATGTTTATTTTGTTCCAATGTCTTATCTGTGTTTGAATAATTTGATGCTACAAGAGTTTTCAGAAAATTTGGCTCACCTCGATCCGTTTGTAAATCTTTCTATCTAGTCGTAGTTTTCTCACGGAATTTTGATTTTTACAATTTGAGTTTTGAGGTCATGAGTGTCTCGTATTTTTAACAAAAAATGTTTTCCCTAACTCGGTGGCTCCCAAGCTTTTTCAAGCCGTGGCACCCTTTGGAAGAGTTTTAATTTTCTCAGTAAAATTTTTTATTTATTTATTTATTTAATTATTTTATTTATTTATTTATTTATTTATTCATTTATTTATTTATTTAATTTATTCATTTATTCATTTATTTTATTTATTCATTCACGTTTTTATTCATTCATTCATTTAGTATTTCATTCATTAATTTATTTACTTATTTAATTTAATTTAATTTTATTTATTTATTTATTTTGTTCATTTATTTATTTGTTTTTTGTCTTTTACATGGTAGAGTCATTTTAAAACAATTTTTTATAACAGGTTCAGCAAAAGCTTCAATTAAATTAAAATTTTTTAATTGTTCACTTGCTTCTTGAATTATACATGTTTTTCAGTTAACGTAGTGTTGCAAGAAACACATGACGTTGGCAGTCATTGGAAGCGAAACGTTTCATTCTGGTTCAGTTTGCTAACAAAAATTAGATCATGTGAAACTAAATCCAAGTTTGCTATTTCGTTTTCTTGAAGCTGTGAAATTTTATTCATAGAGATTTAAAAAATATCTTTCTGCGTTTCTAGAAGCTCTGAATATTTGTGCTCACCAAGAAACAACTAATATAGTTAAAGGAGCTAGCATGATGTTACTTCAAAAACAAAAATCAAGTTTTATATTCGTATAAAAAAAAAAACTGAAATGAAATACAATTTTAGTAACTAGTTTAGAAAGCTCCCTTGTTACTGCATTTTGTGTTATTTTGTTCTTAGCACCTGTATCCTGCTGTAACTGTTTATAAATCTGCCATTAGAAATAAAAAAAAAGTTTAGAAAACTCAGTAAATATCTTGGCTAAGAAAATGTGTATAATCTCTTTTTTTTCTACCCCCAACAAGATCTCCGGCATCGGACGTAACATCCATCTTAGAGCAAATTTTTGAATTTTCTAAAACTTAATGACTTTTCTTACTAATATCAGGAAACTGAAACGGATTCGCGCTGCTGCTTTTGGGAAATTAAATTCGTTACTACATAGAAACGTAATTGGTCCCCATGTGATTTCTGTTTTTCTTCATTAAGTGGAAGTTCTTATATCAATGCTTCATTGAGAGCACTTCTAAGATTTTTAATGAGAATGTGATTGCAGTTTCAAGAAAAAAAAAAGCTTCGTCTAATTTCCTAGATTAATTAATGTGGATGCTATTAATTTTTCGAAACTCGGTCAATTACTAACAAATGACACTAATAAAGGAAGTTCAAGTTTATGGAAATAAATTAAAAAAAAATGTTACTTAAATTTTCCGTTATTCAAAAAGCGATTGCTTTTGATAGCATTTTTATTGTGGCTGGAAATGTTGCTTATTGTTAGTGTTCGGCAACTAATCGTCAAAAAGTAGTTAACTACCAACTACTAACTACTCTAAACAAAACTAGTTGCAACTAGTAGTTAACTACTTTTTTCTGAGACTAGTTGAAACTAGTAGTTAACTGTTCTCCAAAAGTAGTTAACGACTAGTTAACTACTTTTAAGTATATTTGAATTTCCATTAGTAGTTCAAAATTAATTATTAATTAATTACATTATATAAAAAAAGTATTCTTAATAAAGAGAACAACAAGAAACAGAAGAGAAAGCTTATACTTCTGGACCAAATGTATTAAAATTTCTTGAATGTATGATAAGTTGACTGGACTATTATAATTTTTGAGTTATACAAATTTCTTGAATATATAAACAGAGTTGGCAAATATCACATAAAATGTTTACTACAGCTTAATCATTTTTACTATTAAGATATTTCTTCAAGAATACTAGTTTTGTTGCCTTATCAACCCCCAATCTGTTTCTTAATTTTTAGTGCACTATTTCAAATGTAGAAAAAATCCTTTCCAAAAGTGCTGGTGATGCTTTTGCTGTAGTCAGCATGTCCAAAAACTTAATGCTCTCTGATAAAATGTCATTCTTTTACACCTTAACGAAGCTATTTCACCTTTCCTTAGAGGACCAGATGCATTAAGGCCACCATATAGTGAGTTAAAATTCTAATGAATTACTTTAACCCAGAATATATTAAAATTTATGATCAAAAATATTTATATTTTAATAATTTGGAAGAAGCTGATATAAATAGTTATTTTAATCATAAAAATCAGTATTTTGACAAAAAAAAAAAAACATCAGTTTTTTCTAAAAAAATCATAAAAATCAGTTTTTTTTTTCTAAAAAGAAAATCATAAAAATTAATAGTTTTTTCTAAAAAGAAAATCTTAACAATCAGTATTTTCTTCTAAAAAATTCCTAAAAACCAGTTTTTTTTCTTTTTGTGCTTTATGGTATCCCAAACGCATTCACTGTAGTATAAGTAAAGCTTCCCCATAATGAAGATTTAGTCTTTAAATGAAACTTCATTGTGCATGTGCTGGTGCGGGCGCAATTTATTGACTATATTAGAAAGCTTTTCCTAATTTGCGTAAATACTGCAATAAATATGATTTTTAATGAGCCCTTTTTCATTATATAACATAGTATAAAAAATACATTTTTGTGAGTAATATTCATAAGCTAAAAATTTAAATAATTTAATTTTTAAAAAAATAGTTTTTTCTTCAAAAAATAGATTAAAAATTTTTTTTTAGAAAGTAGTTGGAATTTCGAAAGTAGTTGTAACTAGTAGTTGGGAAAAAAGTAGTTTAACTAGTAGTTAACTAGTTCAAAACAAAAGTAGTTACAACTAGTAGTTAACTAGTAGTTGCCACTAGTAGTTAACTGCTTCCAGTTAACTACTGTCGAACACTACTTATTGTAATATTATATATTTTTTTGAATGTATAATTTATTTAGAGATATTTTTATGAAAGAAAGAGCATTAAAATTCAATATATATTTTCTTTTATGAAATTTAATAGCAGAGATAATACAGATCAAAATGTTTTAAAATCTTTTCCCTCTTCTTGTTTTCTGTCGCAACCTTTTTTTTTTTTTAAACTTTGATTTTTTTTTCTTTTTTCGAAAAAACTTTTTTTTTATGAAAAGAATTTTCAAGCGGTTGAAATTGTCTTTAAATATTCTCAGGATGGACAAGATTTCTTCTTGCTTTTTCCAATGACAAATTTCATGGCATAAACAAAAGAATAAAAGTCATTGACCTACGCGCATTCTTAAAAAAAAAAAAAAAAGAAAAAGAAAAATTTGCTCTGTTTCAGATTTTACACGAATTACAATTGCACGGACTAAGATGATCCATATCCATAATATCGCAGCTGCAAAGTGGGCAGGTTGGGGTTTCCAGAACACCCGTGTTAGAAAATTTCCTAATTAAAATACAAGTTTTTAACCTCTTTTCGAGTGTTGAAAACTTACTCACGTGGGTTGTGAATTTAAGAAAATTCCAGTGGTTGTCCTGCAAAGTCACATATGTTTCGTTCCATCGTCGAGACGTGTTGCCTGATCTGAGACATGTGCTTGCTTTGCGTCATAGAGTGACAAAGTTCTTTTACGTTTGATTGGCCGACTTTTTAGCATAATGAAATACGAGGATGGTTTTCCAAATGTCTGGCCTTATAATGGCTCCCCAGAGGATCTGCCTTCTCTCTTGATGTTAAATAGTTTGTTTTTCATCCGAGTGGAGAGTTGGCTCTCTTTTTTCTTTTTTTTTCTTTCTAATGGGGCTGCACATGGTCACTAACATTCGCAGACCTAGTGCATTTCTCGGAAACGGTATCCGTTCTTTCAAGTAGCACCACTGTCAGCGGATGCTATTACCACTTGAGAATTTTGGCGCTCTGTATACACGTGGGGCGCCTGAGCTCTAAATTATGCGAAACTGCACTAGGAATTTAGTTTAGCCGAGAGTATCCAAATCAAACAGATATTCAAGGGAAAGTTTTCTTCAAAACTGTCGCAACACATACCTTGTTTTCGACACTCAGCTAGCCCGTTTGAACATCGCGTTCAAATGTTGTTTGAAAAAACTTTAACTATCTGGTCCCGTGGATGGTAAACTTTAGAAGCTAAATGCCCATTAACAACATTAAAAGCGTCCAGAGATTTTTTTGTTAGAGCCATAGTTTAGTACATATTTTAAAAATAATTTATTGAATAATCAATAGACTACGACCAATCTTGGGTATCAAAATCAATGAAAAAAAGTGAACCCAGAAGAGATTCTTGCAGATGTGGTGCGTTGTGGTCAAAAAGCGTTTGGAAACAAGATATGGACGTTTCAACAAGGTTCTGCCAATACTCATTAAATAAAATCCACACAAAATTGGTGTCGAGTCGTTTTCCCAGACTTCATCCGATCTGAAGAATAGCCTTGATACTCGGCTGACAACAACTATAGTTGAAGTATAATTTGGTGTCGATTTTGGAGGCAAGGGTTTGTGCAACTTCACGATAGTTTGTAAGTTCGTTGAATTAGACCAATTGTTGAAAGTTTTATCAAACGTTTTGCGTGTCTGCATCAAAGGAAAAGGAGGTTCCATTAAAGAAAAGAGATTTTTTATTTCTATAATACATAGTTGTCTGTAAATCAACTATTTGTTTACAAAAGCTTTCGTGTCTACATTGATTAGTCAATTTAAACCCTTAGGTTATTACTGGCCCTGTGATTGTGTTAGATTAGCAAATCATTAGAGGTTGCAATTGTAGCAATCATACAATTTGCTTGATTTTACTTCTTTCTTACAAAACTTATATTTAATGCAAAAAGTATATCATTTACTTGCAAAAAAAAAGAGCTCCTTTTTCTTTCCCGCTTTGACTAAAAGAGACTCTACACTTTAAAAACTCCTAAAATTAGATAACATTTGTTTTTATAAATAAATAAATAAAAACATTACACTCCTTAAATAATAATAATAAAGAAAATCTTGAAGATAGAGGTTTGCAAGCTCAACGTTTCTAAAAGCTATAAAAAACAACTAAATGTTCCATTTCCAAAAGAAAATAAAGAATGGCAAAAACCGTTTATACCGTTTCACCACTATGCTTAATGCCGTGTGTTAAATTACGCTTTCGAGTTATAAAAGCAATAAAAATAATAAATGTAATTCTTGAAAGCACCAAGGACTGCTCTGAATTTTATGGTAGTGGACATGCATTCAAAGCTACATTAAAAAGGAGTTGTATTTTTCTTTCTCTTTTATTAAAAGTTATGTTACTAAGCGCAGAGAATGTTAACGAAATATTGCTTTTCCACTACTGGAACAATAAGCGTTTGAGATTAATGAAGATTTTTATACCTAATTGTAACCGTGCTGTGATTTCTTAATATGTTAAATAAAATATTGTGACAGAGTTTCTCATAAATTGTAAAGTATAAATTTATGTTACAGTTTTTCATAAATTGCGAAGCATAAATTAAACAGCCTTTAGGCGTCATCCGCAGTTTGATGGTGTAATGAAGAACAAAAATATGTCGAAGGAAAGTATTTAACAAGCCATTAACTATAATTTGTATAGCAAAAAAGAGTATCTCAAATGTTTCATGAAATATTTCTTTTGCATCTCAAGTTTATTTACCTAGACGTACTATATAGTTAATAAACACCTCAGATTTAAGAACTTAGATATAAGAACAAATAATTGAAACATCGATTCTTCGATTGATATAATGGAGAAGAAAAGAAGAAAGAAAGAAATAGAAAAAAAAGGAAAATTATTTTTTAAAATGAAGTTGTATGTAAAAAAAAAACAAAGAAAACCTTTATAAGGAGGAATTAAAAAAATATTTATGTAAAAGCTAGTCCTAGCAAAAAATATTTTTGATATTCTATATGAAATACTCCTCATACAGAGAATTAGGTCTAAGTACTGCTACGACATTATTCAGTGGAGTATCGTTTATACGACGCCGAAGGGACTATCGTAAAACGTCGCATAAACGATTAGGTGCGTCGTATAATCGATTTATCTATCTGGCTGCATTTAAAAATTGGGACCCCTCTAAAACGTCGTATAAGCGATCGTCGTATGAACGATAATCTACTGTAGTAGAACCACACTTGTGTAAGAGCTCAATCATATCGTAATAAAAGCACAAATGCATTTCAATTTGAGATATGCACATATGTGTTTCGAGATTACCAGGAACCCCGTTTCCAATGCAAAAGAAGTAGGCTTATGTATGAAGATGCCACTCTATAACAATTTTTTGCCATTAAGCTCACTTCTTTTGCGTTAAAAAAGAGTGTCCGTGTAACTCAAAAACGTGTTTCTGCTATTTTTTTCCCTTTTTTTTTTTTTGCGTTGCTTTTGAGTTTTCTCCTGTTGCACAATGGTAAACATTTTTTTTTTCACTCATACAATTTTTAAGACCAGGTATGTAAAACAAAATAAAAACTAGTAATTACATTTTTTGAAGCATTTTTATTCAAAATACGCTCTTTCTGCTTCAATACATTTGTTACTGCGGTTTAACAACGATTCGAATGCGTGTTCCAGCTCACATTGTGGGACTGCCTCCAAAGCTCTTATCGAAGCTGTTTGTATACATTGTGTTAGAATTTTTTTATTACTACAGCTGGAACGAAGCTTACAGTGGCGCTATCTGTGTTATCGAGCATTCGTGAAACTCCTTAGCTATCTGCTGATCCACTGCCAAAACCTCAGTTCATTTGTTTCCCTTTTTTTACTTTGATGACATTGACAACAACTATACAAAAAGCTTCGACGCGAGCTTTGGAGGGGAGCTGGATCAGGCATTCGAATCGTTGTTTAACCGCTGTAACAAATGTATTGAAGCCGAAGGAGCTTATTTTGAATAAAATACTTTAAAAATATATAATTACTAGTTTTTATTTTATTTTATAAACTTATGTCTTTGACACATTGTGTATACAGTAAATCCTTTTCGATCGACCACCTCTATTAAGCAAATATCCCTCGAAACGACCAGCATTTGCTGAAACAGAATTTCCCGCTCTTATATGTAAATGTTAACTTAACAAATATTTCTTAACTTCAGTCAATTAGTTGCTGCTAGAATCACGAAATATTTTTGTTATTTCTCGTGCTTAGCAGACCATTTCTCAAGGGTACCCATCCACTATCACTACAACTATCTTGTGGTGAATTAGTCAGGGCCCTAAAAATTTATCTTGTTTTTTATAAGCGCTTTTTAGGGTTTGAGTTTTCTAAACTTTATGAAATTAAAATAAAAAATAAATAAATTCAAAACAAACATCCTTCTAGATTATTTAGAAAGAAAGCGAATTTTATTAAAATTTTATTTACATAAAGGAAATTCCTTATTTTTTATGACAATTCTGCACATGTTTAACGATAACAATGACTATATCCATCTCCATTAAGGGACAGAGGTGGGTGTCTCTTTAGAGCTGTTTCACTGTAGTATACGTTTCAACATTTAAAAATAAGAGTGAGAGTATCAACCATGACTATTTTAAAAAAATAATAATTATCTATAGAATCGGTTGGTTGTATTTATACATTTTAAAAATTATCATTCACTTTTAGCACCAATTCAGAATTTTTTAGTCAGGGTAATGTCATCAGTAGTGAAACACATTTTATAAAAAGGCGAACATTAAGAACTTATTTAAAATAATGGAAAAGTTTGTATATTAACTTTTTGAAAATGTAAAATGCAGACTTTAATATGTTTCAAAACAAGGCCCTTACATTTCATTAACAGTTTTTAGAAATTACGATTATATTTAATCGAACTTTACATCAAAAACTTTTAAACACTAATAGTTTTCAAGTTGAGAAAATAGCTAAGAGCTTTAAATTGCACTCGTAAAGTGGTCTAATTAACTTATAATTAGAAAAGCAGTATTTTAAAAGAATACTAAATTGAATATCTAGGTAGAAGTAGAGCAGCATTATTTTAAATATTTCGTGACCACATTTATTTTTCGCATGAAATTTAAACCTAATTAACATTTCATTTTTTTAGTCTCCGTAAAAGCATTGAACATTTTTTGTTTTGAAGTAACATATGAAAACTTGGCATAAGAATCAAATAAATAAGTTAATAGAAAAGCATTTTTCAAGTAATTTTCTGAATGCGCAGCGTTTTGCTCTCTATAATGAAACATAGAAAAACACCACATAAAAAAAAGTTTGCAAATTTCGAGCTCTAACTTGTTCACCATTTAAATGTGCACTTAAAAACTGCTTTAACGGGAAAAGACTTAATTAATTTCATATAAGTGAACTTAAAGTAAGTGACAAAATAAAGTCAAAGTCTGGCTGTTATAAATGATTTTTTGAACAGTAATTTAAATAGAATGGTTCTATAACGCTCTGTTTTTAATTTCAATTTAATTGTTTAGCCGAACATAATCAAAAAAACCTGTTGGCTTTGGATAAATAACTCATCTTGCATTTTTTTCTTCTAAAAAACATGGGCTAAAACTTAATCATATTCATACAAATAATACTGTTTTCTTGTGATACGATGACCTTCTTATATTTATTCCGTTTCTTGTGATTTATTTGTTATTTTCAAAAATCTCTGTATAGTTGTCCTTTTAATAAATAAACTAATTTTTGAAATCATAGTTTGCACCATCGCGCAAAAAAAAGCTAGGAGAAGGAAATTTTATTATATTATTGGACTATAAATAAATAAATAATTAAACAAACGGCAGCAACAACAACATCAATAATAGTAATAAGTTCTTTTACAACAAACTGCTCTATTCCTAGATATTCTAGTTCATGTCCAAATCATAAATTTTAATTAGTAAAGTACTCAATTTAAAATTATTACTTGCCCCAACTGATTTAATTTCAATTTTTCCATTAATTAGAAAATATTTAAAACAATTTGAAACAAGTTTTATTTTATTCTGAAACAATGTTATTTACTTCGAATCCCAACTGTGCGTTCTATTTTTCGGTATATTATTCCGTCATTTATTTAAACTTTTCTAAAACCACGACTCCATTGCGTTTTTATCTATACAAAGCTAAATTATTCAGCGCGTGTTCAGGCACTTGCATAATGCAATCCATCGCTCAGTAGAATAATCTGACATCTCAACACAACTCGGTGAAAGTGAGAGAATTAAATTCTGCTCCTCTACGCACACATCCAGCTTCTGAAAATTTTCCTAATCTCGTAATCTGATTTAGATATAAATTGAATGAAGCTTTGAAGTTTTGAGTCGCAAAATTTTGGTATGAATTGTATCGTTAAATATTTAGAAGGAAGTTATGTAATAGACTAAATGAATTTCCAATATTCTTCCAAGAAAGCTTTTTTCTTTAGGCGAATGACGTCATAAGACATCAAGTTTTATGATATTTAAAAAAGGATAATTGCTTTCGAAGAATTTTTTTCCAGACTTTTTTAAGTATTAAGCTTTAAATTAATTTATACATTGATTGGTGAAACTTCAGCAACTTACTTTACAATAGCACTAAGGTCGCGACAGCCTAGTGGTTAGGATGTCGGACTTCCAACCGGAAGATTGGGTGTTCGATACCCAAACCGCTGAAGACCCACCATGTACACTTGGGGATACGTGCCTGTAAATTCCGAAGACCCTGAAGTCCCGAGGCAGTTCCTAGGGTACCGGAGGGTGGAGAATTTCCCTTCCCTTCAGTCTTAGGTCAAAAAAGTAAGGTGACGTATTTGTGGTGGCGTCTCCAAATACATAATGAGCCAAGTCGTACTTCCACCTTTGTGGTGCTTATCTATCAAGGGAAGGTGCTCCCTACTGCCTTAATTCTTGCTAGCTCTGCGAAGGGGAGCTTGGATACCCAAGTGGCATTAAAATCAACAAGAGCACAATATCAGTAATTAACATTTACTAAAACACTGAATTTGCACTTTTCAACAATGCTTTTTTCTCATAAGAATGAGATTAACATCATCAATTTCCCTTTAAAAATGTGGACTTTATTGATTTAATTAAAATGAAGTATTCACACCACCGAGTTGCCCGGAATAAACGCTTACATACGTAGAAAATACATTAACGCAACCCACTACCCCAAATTTCTCCTTACCATGAGCTTCAAAGAAATACCCTCCTTTCCTCCGAGAAAACGCAGTTTATTGCTTCGGTTAAAATAAAGTATTCTCGACACGGCATTACCCGTGATAAACACCTATGTAAGCATAAAACGTGTTCCCACAACTTCTTCCCCCTGAAAAAATAATACCCATTTACGCAAAAAACGTAACAGTATTCTCCATGCTAAATGCTAAAAAGACATGTCTCTCCCCCCCCCCACCCCACCCCGGCTGAAGGGGTACTCTATTGAGTCAACTATAATAAAGTTTTTAATTGTCACGAGAAAAATACGGAATTCTTTATTTGAAAACCTCCCATTCATTTCAGTGTTGTAATATGTGTGACTTCTAAATTAGGAACCGGCACTTCATTTATTTTTCCTTCATTGCATATGGATGCCTACACTTTACTACCTTAGTTTAAAAAAAAAAAAAAAACACTATTTTGATTACGAAGAAATTTATGAAAATCTGACTAAAAGAAATCGTATAAACATCAAATCTTTCATTTTCGGACTTCATTTCTCCATGAAATCCAAAAAAAATGAAGCCAGAACCAATCGGTTAAAAATTAATATTATTATTTTTCTCATAGGGTACAATAACAAAATGTCTAGGGTACAATAACGAATTCGGAATAAACCAATATCAGAACTGAAAATTATAACCTATAAACTGAAACAAAAAAGTACTGACATTTAAAAATTTACTTTTAGTTAGAATTTGTACATGCATTCATGAAGTTGAGTTTTTGTAGAAAACTCCATCGTTATTATGCAAACTTTAGCTTGTGTTTCATTCGATGTGTTGTCAAGACAATACTTTACACAATATTTTGCATCTTCTTAAGTGTGTGCATCGTTGTAGTCGTTAATTCCCTAAACACTTTTTCCTAAAGAATAGTGAAATTCATTCTAGAAAAGCACTCTGAAGAGCTTTAACACAAAACCAAGAGATCTAATTAGCGTTCAAGTTCCCAATTAGTGCTTAAGGTTTAGAAGAACTTTATTCAAAGTTAACAAGCTAAAAGCTGTGTACGAAATATGGGATATAAAATATTATTCTATCGAGAGAATAAATACATCACGTAAACAATGTTTTCATCATTTTAGCATTTTAGAAAAGACTATATTTTTCAAAAATTTCCTTTACTGGCTGAAATATTATAGGATATTAAATTTGTTATTTTTCTTTATTTTAAAATGCAATTTATCGGTATTAAACGATGCTGAAAATTAAATTATTTTGTTCAAATTATTGCATACTTATGCTCATTCAATTTTACTTTTTTTTTGTAAAGAAATTTGAAAACAAACGTTTTTAAGTTGATACATTTTGGTAAATATGTTTTTAAAGTATCATGTTTGAAAGTTTTATACCGACACTAAAATTTTTGTGTTTCTAGTAAGGTTTTTAATTAGGATCGGTTTTATTAAGGTTTTAAGCTATAGACGGCATTCTAGCGACAGGAACACATTTCTCTATAAAAGAGGCAAGTCAATATATATATATATATATATATATATACGAAAATCATTATACAGGTAAGCAAAAAGATAACATTACGGTTCATCACGTTTTATGGTTTTGTAATATTATCTGCTAAAATAAACAGTTCAAAGATCGTACGAAAAAAAAGAGAGGAAACAATCAGCAAATACATCAAAACTGAAACTAAGTTTTAGTAATTATTTCCGAACGGTAGATCATTACTTAAAAAAAAACATTGAAGGCTAGAGAGAAGAAAAAATTGCTGTACCGAACCAAAACATTAAAATTTTATTTGTGTATGAAAAATAAAGAAATGAAAAAGAAAGCAAATGTTCTTTTGGAAAAGCAAAAATATCATACGCATGTTTAAATATTAGTTTTATTAAGCACGTATCATTATTTGCGTGCCGGTGCGTAATATGTACTGAAATTGAGTACAAAAATATATTTTAGCAGAAAAAAATTGGAAAAGTTCGAAATTTAAAACAGCATTAACACTGCAAAAATTTTATTGCTGTTGGGTTGTTACTGATCCAAAATAAACATGTTTATGCAACGAGTATTTTATTTTTTTAAATTTTAATTGTACTTTCGCCTGCTAGCAATTTATTTCGATAGACCTTTTTTACATATGTTTACAATTTTATCATTTCACATTTTTTTTCCGCTTTAAATTTAGACATTTGTGTTTTACTAAAATTGCATGAAGGTCCTGATTACATGAATAGTGTTTATATAAGCTGTTTTACTGGAAAAAAATGAAAATGAATCTCACGACACTCACCCTTTAAAAATAAAAAAAATAAATAAAGATATAATAAAAAAATAAATAAAGAAAGAAAACTTTTCTGAAAAAAAAAATCGAATTAGTATACAAAAAAACGATTTAAAACAATGTTATGTTATTATTACGGAACAATATGTTTACGAAAATGGATCCTTAGAATAAATATTTTATTTTCTGCAAAAAAGTTTGTTTCATACTTGTGGTTATAGCTAGTTAAGGATCTTATATTGCTGCTACTTCAATAAATTATTAACAACCAATGAAAAAGGGCTTTTTCGAGTGCATTTTTCGCGTTTAATGAAATTAATTATCCATTATAGAATGTAAGCAGACTAAACGGGAAAAACTCCGGGAAAGTTTTAATGAATCACTCCAATACCTTAATGTGAGGAAAGATAAACCACTTTTCTTTAAGTGAAAGAAACACTAAAAGTATACATCTAAGTAAATAATTTCTTCCAGACGTAATTTTTCTTTATTTTTTTTAACGAAAAGATGAGTTTTTCTACTGAGAATGTTCCTGTTAGAGCCAAAAATCCCTCCGCGAGATTAATAGCAATCTCTTTAACTTCAGAAGGGAAAATGCGCAATTTCGCTTTTGACCTTTCGCGCGAAAGACGTTAAAAATCATTAACAGGATGCCACACTAAACAAGTTACACATGAAGCGTAAATAAGGTATTTTAGCACCTGTCGCATTGTTCACCTGCCAATGTATTTTAACTATGAGGATTTTTTTTCAAGAAAATGCTAAGTTATACTTAAAACTAAATGTAGCTTGATTAAGAGTTGTATTCTAACAATCTAGATTATTTATGAAATTTAAAAGCCGACAGTGTTTAAATTATCGACATGTATGTTGTGTGTCTATTAAAGCATTACAGCACATTATTCCTGTTTCCTATATCAAATTCACAAATATACGTGCTTACGTGTTTGGTAGTAAAATATGCCACATCTAAGAAAAAATGTATAAAGTTATATATATATATATATATATATATCCAAAAAAAATTATTGAAGAGCCTACTACATTTGAAGGCATTTTTGAACACGTACAAAAAAAGGAAATTCACCTATCGAAACATACGAAGACGTTCGGTCAGGCGATGCTCTGTAGGAACATCAAACAGAAGTATACTTGGACCTACTAAGTTTACTTCTTTTTCAATGTAGTGTGAGTTACACTACATTGAAAAAGAATATGTAAGTTGTAGAACAAAGAACATTTAAGCTGAAATAAGTTGTAAAATATATTCATGCAATAACAGAAATAAATGTCATACTAACTAGAATAAAGTAGTTATCAAATTACCAATGTCTAATCTAAAATCTATAAATTACAGATTCAAACCAGTTATACAGTTCTGGAATTTTTTTAACGCCACGAAGTTTTTCATTTGTAGTGTGAGTCAAGCATGGAGTTAGCATACTAAACTTCGGGATGTAATGTACAGTTTCATTTTTATCTTTCAAAAATGAACTGCATATTTTATGTGCATACATATATACGTTATAAATGTTTGATTTTTGGTTCTATTCGATAGAAGAAAACTGGAATTTTGTTTAACAAGATATTCTAAAGTCTATACAGAAAAAAAACCTTCCTTACTGTTTTGCTTTTATTGTTTCTAAATTAAATTGTAAAGTTAATTTGAAACGTTCGGTCTAACTTTCGGTATAGGAATATTTTAGTAACGCAGTTCATCAGAACATAATTCCACGAACTGTTGCCGTTTATACGAGAAAAATTGCTCATTAGAAGAACTAAAATTGGGAATAGAATTATATTGCTCTTATATATGCAATTCCAGGGATGTTCTTGAGAATTTTCTAATCTAGTCAACAAGTTGTCTTCAAACAAGGGCAGTTTCAAGAAAATTTTATGATAACTTTAATAACACTAAGAGCCTTTTTTACTTCTTCATTTTCAGTGAGAGACAAAACAAGACAGGATGAACACAAGCAACGAGAAATAAACATGGAGTTCTGCAACTTTCGATTTAATTAAATTTATTCCAAATAAAAGAGAACGAGCACGGTTATTAAAATTCTCAAGCCACTCATAAAGTATTCAGCATATTTAAGAGGAAGAAACTGAAATTTTTTCGAGACATAAAATGAAATGCATTAAAGTTTAATGTCATGACAATCAAACAGCGTAGCTACTTTACATTTTCTGTTTCATCATATGCACGCAGAAATATGCATACACCTCATTTGTATAAATATACAAGCGCTTACAAAAATATACTAGTAGACAAAAACAACATAAAAAAGTTGCAGTCCATCTGATTTTAAACGGAATAAATTGTTTATTGTTTTGATTAACCCCAAAAAAAAACTTTTGGCATTAAAATAGTTCATAAGTGTTACTTCCACAGAATAAATCACAAGTGACAAACATTACATAACCAATATGAAACTCGTTTTATAAGAAATAAAATTGTGTAGTAGGAGAATTGTAGAACGAAGTAGAATTAATAGACGCTTGAATCATTTTAAAATAATCTTTCTTGTAAAACTTTAAATTTGTTACAGACTTTACTTTATTTGACTTGTTTACTACGAAACATATTTTTATAAGTAAAGTATTTCTAGAAATGTAACAATTATTTTTATTAAGTCCATCGGAAAATATTCTTTGACATCCTCTATAATTCAAATTAAGAAAAGCTTAATAGGAGTAGATTTTTCATTGAAATTTTGTGTGTAAACATTTTTTAAACTTTATTTTTATTTTTCGCAGAAAAGGTAAACTACTAATTGTTTAATAGTTTTTCTTTCGTTTTCTGTCTCAGCTTTCTTTCTTTATTTTTTTTCTTGCTAGTTTTCCTACTGCATGAAAATAAAATGATCTCATTCAACTGATACAAATTCATATACCGGAATTTAATGTAATAAAAATAGTAATACATTTTATAGATTAAAATTCAATAAAAAATACAGTAAAATTGTCTATCTAAGCTAATTTAGAAACGTAGAAAATGAAAATTCAGATTTGAGAGAGGGGAAAAAATGGAAATTGAACATAGCAGACGTATCATATAGTGTTGAAACATTTTTTGCGTTCTTACTATTAAAACATCGATTAAAATACAATAAAATATTATAAAAATGTCTATAGAAGTTAATTTAGAAATATAGGAAATTAAAACAGATTTGTCACTTCTGATTTAAGAGAGGTAAAAAGAAAGATACCTCTGGACCATAGCATGCGTATTATAGTGTAGTAAAACGTTGTTTTTTTTTTTGCAATATTACTATTAAACGAAAAAGATTTATTTCAGCCACCTTAGTTATAATTTAGATTTAAGAAAGATATCTGATCTACAGTTTTGATAGTAGTGTAAAGGCCTAAAATTCGGGGAATTATGAAGCAAAAGTGGTGAGTTTTCTCGTTTTGAGGTATTTAGCAAATAAAATTCATGAGTTTTCTTATTTTGAGCTGTTTTGTGAGAATTATGAAGTGAAATTAATAAGTTCTCTCATTTTGAAGCATTTTCGGAAAGATATGAAGTAATGTTACGATTTCTCTTATTTTGAATCATTTTCTGAGAATTCTGAAGTAAAATTAATGAGTTTTCCCATTCTAAGTGATTTTCTGAGAATTATGAAAGAATCTTTCGAGTTTTGTTATTTTGAGTCTTTTTTTTTTTGGAATTTTGTAGTAAAATTAATGATTTTTCCCCTCTGGAAAGAATTTTTTTTTCAATGTACTGACACTGACTCTTATAACATGGAATGCCCGTATAATGTAAGAATATGAGAAATTTTATGAGAAATAAAATACCAAAGTGCAAGGCAAATTAGAGAGACAAGCAATTGATATTTTTCAAAGTCGCTTATCTGTTGATAAAAAATGCAATTTACCCGACGACACTGGGTTCATAAAAGTACTTTTTTAAGGGAATTCATAAATTTTTCACATTGGTGAAGTATAAAACTGACAAAACGTTACTTTTCACATAGTATTCTCAGCAAAAGATTGCCAAAAGTTATGAATTTTCAAGAATAATGAAAAATGAATCAAATAAGTCAAACACAAGTTACAATTAACTTTCGTTCCATCCCTTACAAATATTTCTCTTTTGTATAATAAATAATGCGGCATTTTCAATGTCAATAATGCATGACTTAATCTTTAGAAATTCATACGTTCATCCTTTTCAGAAATTTAGATTAAATATTTCCCTAATTTTCTATTTAGAACTTAGTAACTTGCACGACGTAGTGTCTGACTTGAAAAACAGCCAAAATTTAAATAAAAAGAACATGACTGATATTCCACCTTGAAAAAGGCTTAAAAGCATTTGCTATGGAAATAATTAAACATGTTATTCATAAACGGTTAAGATCTTTTCATATGTCGTTGCGCTTATGTAAAGATCTTTATATGAATGTATCGATATTAAGAGCGTTCTCAATTAAAGGAGAAGTTTAACTGTTGAATTGCAGACGTAATTATAAGACAGTTATGAGTTTCTGGACCGTTATTTTCAAAACATACTATAAAGAAAAGCAGGTCTCTGGATACTGAGACAGATTTGTTTGTATTTAATTTTCTACAAAGCATCATTTTGTTAAGGAAGAAGAAGACAAACTTATAATTATTGCAAAAAATACGACTAGTTTTTCTTCTGCTCTAAATTTTTAATAAACAATGAAAAAATCACTTTCCTTTTTTTTTTGAAAATTTGTAATGAAGAAGCGGAATTGAGTTCTTGCTGAAAAACATGTCATTTATTCTTTAATGTTTTTCTCAATTAACAAACAAAATAAATATTTTTTAGAACTTTGTTTCTTGAAAAAATTATAATAAGTTATTTATCCTCTTCAGACCCCAAAACTAAGCATAAAAAATTTCGACGCAATTTTTTGGCTCTCTGATTTAAAAAAATGATTACAAAACAAAATAACTAAATTTTTTTTTATTTTAATTAATAATTAGCATAAATAATAATTAATGCCCAATTTCCATGTTTTCTATGCTTAAAACGGAGTAAACTATCTGCTGATTAATTTCAAAAACAATTGGGTGTTTTAGCTTTCAAATTACATAAACAGTAATTAATAAACAGTATTTTAAAATGTACCCAATTGGGTACACTTGGAATGAAGAGGTTCAATAAGTAAAACAGAAAATCATCGCGTGCTGGAGTGAAATTCCCTCCCGTATGGTGACTCGCGTACAGCGGTTGGTTATTCCTGATCTAGGGAAAGTCTTACATAAATGGGCTTTGATTTATTTCAAATTAGCTGGTCAAATGCCATACAGCATAACAAAAAGGAAAATAAAAAGAAAAATAACGGAATAAAAGTAAATAAGAATAATCCAGAAAATTCTACAAATCAAAATGTAAGACGACGTAACACGAGCCACGAACGATAAATGATCATCGATACATATTTGGGAATCAACTTTCTGAATTCATAAAAAAACCCTAAATAATAATTAAATGAATTTTAAAAAATGCTAAATAAAAATCAATTGTTAAATACTTTTGACGCTACTTGTTCTAAATGAGGGAATTTGGACAAAATCTTAAGATCATAAAATCTAACATTTCAAAAACACGACGGAACGAAAATCTCGGTTACAGGAAAATAATTTTGGATTTTTAATCTTTGAGACAGTGAATTTAAAAGATAAAATGCTAAATTGCGAAATAACATCCTTAACGACCTTATTCATCAGCCGATTTGAACCTCGAACATCATATCAAAAAGGCTTCCTCAACCGATCAGAACGCTCGAATCGGCAGTTTTGACAGATTTGACAGACAGATTTTGGCAGATTTGACAGAGGTTTGCATCGGGTTGGTGAATACGGCTGTTAAGTAACAAAATAACGACTTTATGATGGTGTATTGATTTTTTCTGCAATTATAAGAAGCTTTAGTTTTGGCAATTAAAAGCGAAAATTGTTATAAAAAAAAAGATTTAGATAAAAAATCCAGATTAAAATTTAAAGTACGGGTTTCGAGGTGCAACATCTCAGCTTTCTGATTACTTGTGTACAAAATTTAATGAGTGTAAGCGTGCTAATTTCTACACGTACACACACTAGATTAATTCCCTCAAGTCAAAATGTTTAAAATAAAATGCTATGAAAAGAAAGAGAGAAAATACAAAATGCTTTTTCATTTAATTATTATAAAGTATTTAAAGTTATGTTTTAGCATTTATTTCGTAACAAACAATTTTGCAACATAATGTATATCCAGAGGTTCCTTTTTAAAAGGTTTTACAAGAAAATGCAAATACTGATGCAAGAAAATATTTTCAAGCATATCCAAGAATGCAATTGACGTATGAAAGGCCCTAAAAGGAGGAATAATAAAAGGTGGGAACGTAAAAGCACAGACTTTGAAGCTCAGTGAAAATATAGAATAATTTGATTTTTACTTTGAAGACAAGGAAAAGAAGAGCACTTTATGGTTATATCTTATAAAATAAATAAGATAGGATTAACTTGCCGCTTGAACTTGGTACATAACTAAGAAAAAAATACTGCCTTATATCTGCCATTATTAGTAAAGAAGAAATAAAGATGTTCCATTTTAATTTTTTGATTTTGATTTTTTTTGTTTCGTTTTTGAAAAATACTGATATTTACTGATTTTTGAAACGGAGTGTTCTCTTAAAATGTTTAAATGAAAATAGAAATTTTGATTTATTTCTATAAGCAAATCATGATAAAAGAGAGCCTTGTGCTCTTTTAATATTAAAATGTGCCAAAAACTTCAAAAAAGAGTCTCGAAATTTCAGCGTTTTGTACAAAAATTTTAATTCCCAGAGCATGTGATATATATATATATATATACATATATATATATATATACTGATACAATAATTCAATGACAAAAGATATTTTTCCCTTTTTTTAGTGCATAAAAAATAATAACGAACAAAAAATAAAATTTACTCATAATAAAATATGAGTAGTGTAAATAAAAGTTATCCAATGCAAAACATTCATTATATTTAATGAGAAGTAGGAAATTGCTCATAATGAGAAGACAAATCAATGTAATTTGTCATGTCTTTCTTTGTTAAAATTGGAGCGCATGTTCAATTGCAATCAGAACAATGTTAAAATTTACGCCATTTTCCTATTTTTCAACAATCTTCTAGAACAGTGTTTCCCAACCTTTTCCCCTTGCGAACCCCTTCTTAGGTCCGAAAGAAAATGGCGAACCCCTTTCTATACTCGTTCGTAACGGGTGACAAAACTACAAAATTTACTAGCACATCTATTTTCCATGTTGTACAATACTTCATAACAGGAAAGGAAATCATAATTATTGTTAAAAATCTAAGTTTAAATAAAAACTACAATACAGCTGCAAACATTTTTTCTATTATTATTATTACTTTTTTATTATTTGTTCTTTTGAATTATTATTAGGACAGTAAACATATGTATTCCTAAAAAAAAATGTTAAATTATTTTCCCGATGGGTTTTCTTTCCGGTTGAAATGTACAAAATTCAGAAAAGTTTTGGAAATTTAAAGAAAAATGAAAATTTACATGTTTTAAAATTTCTAATTATGATATTGCGATAATGCAGAAAAGTCGGAATAAAGAGTGATAAATGTGAGTCCAAATTTAAAATTAATGAATAAATATCTTGGTTACACTTTACGCTCTGCATAATGAAAAAATAGCCTAAAGTAATACAAAATTTTACTTTTTACGGAGTAAATTTTCATGTTCCCGAATCGTTCTTCGCGTTTGCGCGGAAGGAGTGGGAAATTGGTAGGAGCAAAATACGTTCTAAAATTAAAAATAATTCAATAAATATCTTTCGGTACCAATTTGTGATCCGGATTGGTACCGAAATGATAAATTTGATTGCGATATAAATTAGAAATCCGGCATAAGTATAAATAGGTACATTTCAAATTTTGTATGTATGCTTCCAATGCCAGTTCACTACTTTTCTGCATTATCTGGAAAACAACGTATTAAAAAATTCATTTTTGTTCTCCTTCCTAATAATGTAAATTTATTCTTTCATTTTTTTTATTTTACGTTCGCGATTAAAAAAATCCGCCATTGCAAAAATTTTTTCGCGAACCCCTCGGGGTTCGCGAACCACCGGTTGGGAAACGCTGTTCTAGAAGCTAATTCCAAACCTCCTTCCTCCCGCACGTGATAAACCTTACAGCACGACTGTTGTATCAATGTAAAAATTTATAACTTAGCCGTTCAAAACTTTTGTTTAAATCAATAAAATAATTTTTACAGACGCTCTTTTAAATACTCAAAACGCAGTGTTATACATTTTGGAGTACTTGGATCAGTTTTCCCCTCCTGAACAACTTGTTATAAACTCATGTAGGGGCAGGGGTAGAAGGAGGAAACATTAGTGAACATTTCCATTAACAACTATCTTTTACAAGAATTTTAATTCGCTCACTTTGTTTTGATTGTGAAACAATGAAATTTCCATGAACTGCAGCGATAATTTGATACAATTTAGAACAAAGATATTCTCCTGATGTTTTCAGTCAGGTGACTCGCGTACCCCCACCAAGCTCTTCCCGTACCCCCAGGGGTATGCGTTCCACATTTTGGGAAACACTGCTGTAATGAAAAATCTTACTGCAATATCGAACGTCAGTCACAAAATTGTACAAGCATTTAAAAACAGTAATGCCCACATAAACACAAAATACTATAAAGATACAAAACGTTTTCCAACCTCGGATAAATGTGAGTTCAAAATAAATAAATAAAAAAATAAAAATAAATAAATAAAATGAAATAAAACAAACAAGATTTTAAGAGGATTCAAAATTTGTGCTTCTCCGGAGAAAGTTGCTTTTGAGTTGTCGCCCTCTTACACAGGAGATGCGAACTAAGATTTCGATATCCTGTAGGAAATGTGAGAGTATATTTTTGGTCTAAACACCTGTTGAAAGTAATTATCGTTGTAACCGAAACAGTGCATATAATATTAATTAAAAAATATGATAACCACTATTTTTTTGAAATTCAAATACAAAAGTTAGACATTATATAATACAAATTATTATTTTGTTTCTATTCTTCAATTATATAAAAAGCTGAAGGTAGAATCTTTTAAAACAACATTTGTTGAATGATAGATAAGTACATTGTTCTTCAATAGCTTGGAATTTTGAAAGTTAAAGACAGGTTACTAGATTGCACGAAATCATAAAATACGCTAGAAGAAAAATCTCAAAAAGTACGGAGCAGCAGGAATTCCAATCAGTTTGTTGATAAAAAAATCGTTAAATATGCTATAAAGTCACTTTTCGTGATTAATTCTTCAACTTTTTATTCAAACTCTCTTAAATCTCTATTTACGTTTTCACTTGCACAAATCTCAGCTCTATGTACTGCTAAGAAATTTATGACTTGACTGTAAAAAAATTGCGTTTACTTGCCACCATATTTGTTGCCAGTTGGTGTTAAGTTGAAAGTTATTCATTTTTGATATATTTTTAATTCTTTTAGGTGCCTGTCTAAAACAATACAGACAGCAGAAATTTTTTTCAGCATATGATGCTCGTGAATGTATCAAAAGTTCATTACTATTGCTCATTTATTCTATTTTTATAGAGATGAGCAATTGTAATGAAATTTCGAGATGTGACTGATTTAACAAATTTGATGTACTAAAAACCTTACACGGTCTATATTTTGTTTTAGACAGATACATAAAAATTTTAAAATGTATCAAAAATAAATAATTTTTAACTTTACACCAACTGAACACAAAAAGTCGTGTTCTGGAACACTAAAAATGGTGGCAACTAAACGGATTTTTTTTAGTGTACATACTATTCATTTTCTAAATGGTTTACTTCAGTGACACAACATATATAGTTGTACATCACCTCTTCCGAATCTAAAATGGATATTTTTCTTTTAAACTAGGAAATAAAATACAAAATTAAGAGTCCTGTTAAAAAATGATTGATATCATCTATTCAAATTCATCTGAATTTCTATAATTTGTCAACATTGGAGCGGAACTGATTCTATGAGATTACTCACCGCTTCGAATGCGTTCCTTATATTTTCCAAAAATAAATTTGAGCACAAGTAACAAAGAGTTTGGACAATGAGAAATTTTCATCAGTAATATTACCAACAGACTTTTAGTTGAAATATATTTCAGGGTTTTGAGAATTTATATTGTAAAAAAAATATATATACACTATGTATAAAATATTGTTAACCCATAATTATATAATTAAAAATGATTTAATCTGACTAAACATGACTGCACTGAAGAATACATTTAGTAGGAAATTTTCTTTTCCAGAATAGTTTAAAATTTACCCTTTAATTATGTATTTTTTAGGCAATTTATTTTGATACTTTTTATTTTAAGCTTATTTATATTTAAAACAAATATTCAAATAATTCATATCAGGTGAATTTTAAGCGAGTTCTTTTGCCTGCTTTAAACAACTACAACATCTTATTTCTACAATTCAACTCGGGAAATTACTGATTTTCTTCGTAAGTCCATGGAATCCATTGGAGAACAACTTCCGAAACATAAAAATGAAAAACTATTAAAATTAAAAAGAAAAAAAAGTCAGGGTAGAATGTCGCTACACAGCTCTTTTCATGTTAATTTAGATTCAATTTGCATTTACATGATTTTTTGAAATTTTTAAATACATAAATTTAAAAGACACTTTCACGAACCGCTGGGAGAAGTATCCGTATTAAAAGCCTAATCTTTTAAAAGGTTTGAAAAATAAGTCGAATGTATTTTCAAAGAGCTAAACCAGAACTCCCTAGACCATTGAAATAAAGTTTTCCTATAATTACAAAAATCCTTTAAATGGAATGGAATACATTCAGAAAATACATATTTCAGTAAAACTTTTTTTTCCATATAAACATAAGTCAAGACTGAAAATTATTCTGTTTTTTCACTGAAAAACAAAACATCACTTAGCATAGTTGCAAAATATTTTACACTGGAATTAAATTTTTCTAATACTTCACTGAATATTGCATCAAAAACATCGCTATTCGTGTATTCTAATAAATAAAAGATTTTTCGTTTCAAAATTAGCAAATTTTTACATATTTCCTCATTTTTTGCTATTAAACCCAACTTTTAAATCTTTACAATATTTCTGATGTTTTTAAGCATAGTTTCTTTAAAAACGTCATTATCAATGTAACATTATTTTAAAAATTTTAAACTATTGGACAAAACGTTTTTAAAATTGAGGATTATTTTAAATTATCCTACTCTAAAATATTTCCTCTCTTTCATTGTTTTTTTATTAACAAACATCAGCAAATTAAAAACGGTTACAAAATAGTTCCATTTGCTGAAAAAATGATTTATTACTTGTTAAGATAGTTAATAAATGTTCGCATCTTATAACGTTATTAGTTAAAAAAGAAAAAGAAAAAAAAAAGAAAGAGGCATTAGAAATAACAACTAACCATTATTAAATGCATTTATAAAGAATCAGAGTGTTATCTTAAAATTTCCTACCTTGGTTGAATCCAAATCAAGTTTGAGTCTCTTTGACAACTTTCTGGTGTTCTGTTCCTGTGTCGAAAGGTTTCCCGAAACTTCGGATCTTTCTGCGGGTGGTAACTTTCCTCCTTTCCCGGATAAACCGGAGAGAAGTGTGCGATTTTTTTTGAAGCCGAGGCTCAGTTAATCTTGCGGGCAGGATCTGCAAGCGATGTGAGGGCGGAACTCATGTTTCAGGCCCTTTTAAACGACGGGCGGGCGCCCCGGCGCGTAGGCGGAGGAGGGGCGAGAACATGCGCAGAACTTGTCGCGCCGGAAATAAAGTCTACGAAATTGACAAAAAATACTTTAGAATCTGTTATACAAAATGTCTAAAATTATTTGATTTTAGATAAATACAAAGATGTTATAAATTGTTGCGGTAAACTGCAAATCACTGTTAAATTCAACCAATTTATTAGCATGGGCCCATGGCTTCCGAAAAAAGTTAGTTTTTAAGACATAAAATTTATTTTAATGGAAAAACGTATTTAAGATTTCAAAATTGTTGCGATCCCCAAGTGAAAATTACTTTCAACTTATTTCATGACATTAAATACACAAAATCCTTAAAATCCGCAGTCTTGATTTTATGCTTTAAGACAACTTCTATAACTTAGTATCAGTTCTTCCTATCAAACGGTTCGCATTGGAATAATACATAGTGAGAAATTTTTACCGCAGTATTTAATTGAATTCTCAATAAACTATTTAAAATATATTTTATTATAATTTACATATACAGTGAACTCTCTCTATTTGGAACGCTAATGGAACCAAACAAAAGTGTTCAAATTTGGAGGTGTTCATTATAGAAGAGAAATGGTGTTGTATGTTTGCAGCCTTTGGAGTGGATTACGATTACGAGCAAGAAAAATAATGGATTGCGATGATGTCGTCGATTACGATTTTGATTACAAACTCACGAAATGAAAATAATTTTGATCTTTCTTTCTATCAATTGGTGGTTTTATTAATTGGGTACCATTAATAATTACCAGTTAAATTACACCAGTATGATGAATCCATGCACAATTAATTTATATTTCACCTTTATCGTAATCGAAAAATCAGTAACTCAAGCACTATAAGGACAAAAAATCTGCAATTGTGGGATTCTTTTTCTTATGAGGGTGCAATTAAGTAGCAAAATTTCGTGAAACTTGACTCAAAATATGTTTATTTTTTTAGTTGATTTGATATGAAAGGGCCCATTTTCATTTTTAAAATATGGACAATCGTTTAAAGAGTGAAACCTCAAGATGTCAATATTTTTAAGTATAAATTGGCAGGCAATGCTTTTTAGCTACGTTCGGAATATTTTAATAACTCAAACTTTATAAATTTTGAGAACAAAATAGTAATATTTTTCACCCCTCTCAGTTTCAGTTTAATAAGGAGTGAGGAAAAGAAGTTATAAATTTATATAAACCTTTAGCACGTATCAAAAGAAGGGGGAACGGGTAATTCCCAAATTCTAAATGCGAACAAGTTCAGTATAAAGAGAGGAAATGATTGAACGGAGATTAAAAGTGGTGTTCATATTACTGGGGTGTTCAGATTGAGAAGTCCACTGTCAAAATGTTGCTACTTATGAGCACTTCAATTAATTGAGACAACCAGAGAGATATTATACTTGTATCGCACTAAGACAAATAAATTCAAGGAAGACTGTTAGTAACCGAAATATTTATTTGACGTAGATAAAAATAAACCTATATGCCAAATCTTCAAGTTTAATGTTATTGGATACTTATTTGAGATAAAGACTTTTTTCTATAGGCTACCGTAGAGAATCCTGAAATATACTCGTATTTCTACTATACACGTTTGTTTATCATTAAAATATTTTAATATTTTTTTTAAATATTAAATTAAGATAATTATTTTTCAATTGTTTTTATGAAAATCAAGTAGTTTCATTGTGTTTCTGATCAATCCATAATTTGCTAATATAGTGACCCCTCAAATCCGAAATCCCGGGAAAAGCCAACGAGTTTTTCTTAACAAATTTAAGTTTGAAAAACACCCGCAGAAAAGAGAAACTTTTTTATTTTGTAGTAAAACAATTGCTATAACCTTATTTTATGTAATTGGTTGGAAAATTAACAAAAAAGGACAATTAGCATACTTAACAAACTGTAAATGTATCTAGTCTACTTTATTATGCCATGCATAGAAAAACAGTAAAAGTTGGTTATTGAAATTTTTAAGGTTGCTTTGAAAAAACAATGAAATAACAATAGAAACTCACAAAATAACTCTTAATCTTTCACTTGAAGTCAGTTAGTTATCTTTCTTCAATTGTCGAAGTGACGAGGGTTCGTTATTATGTTATGGATAGTTTTCGGCTAATCCGAACCAATTGAAATCCGATAAGAGTACTGCCCCAATTAGTGCGGATTTGAGGGGTTTCACTGTAGAGATTATTCTTTGTCTCAATAAATCTGGACTGAAGATTTTTCCTACTCTTTTATGGTACAATAAAAAAACTTTCTCATAAAATCATAACTATGCCCTTTTCGTATTCACTCTCAGAAGGTGTATTTAATTTCTGCATCCTCTTACACATTATTTGTGTGTCATAACACCTTTTCCGATTTAATTTATTTCACAAACTTTCTCTTTATTTTTTTTATATTTATAAAGCATAATAACTTCATTAGCCCCAAAAGAACTGGAGTAGAAAAGTATTACGTAGGTTTTCTTTTCCATATAAGGAAAGCACAATCATGGCATTTCATATGCATGATCATCACATGCCCCAAAAGAATTGGAGTAGAAATGCATTTCGTAGATTTTCTTTTCCATACAAGGAAAGCATAATCATGGCATTTCATATGCATGATTTTATAGAGATATAAATCCAAGAATGAGTGGGGGAGAAATGAGATAATTCGAGAATGATAAGCATAGATATTCTACCCCATCAAACACTTCATTATTATTTTAATGATCATGGGTTACTTTTACCGCCAAGTGTAACCTACATCAAGGTTGGTTTATGTTAATACAGCATAGTTTAGTCTGATGTGTCAAAAACTACCTTATACGTATAGCCGCCACAATAGTAATAGTATTGAAAATAGTTAATTAAATGCTTAAAAGTTCAAAATCTAGTCTGTTACATTTCTGTTTTAAAATAATAAAATGATTCAAGCTGTAAAAAATAAATACTAAATAAATAAAAATAAGTAAGTAAATATATGATAAAATAATAATATTGAGTAATACGAAAATTTTTAGTTGATGCAGAAGTTAAAGCGAAGGAACAGAAGATTCTTTTTTTTTTTTTTTTGAGAAACCTCTAGTTTTTAGTAATAACTTAAAGATTATGGAAAATAAGTGTTAATTTTTTTTTTATTAATTCCGAATTTTTGTACTATTTTTTTCTTTTTCTTTTTTTTTTTTCAATGTTTTAACTGACCCTTTATAAATATATGAAAATTCACGTGAATAATATTGTTATTTATTCACGTAAATTTGTATTATTTATAAAGGAGGGTTGTCAGTTCAAACACTGAAAAAAGAAAAAAAAAGTAAAAAAAAATATTTGTAATATAATATGTAGAGGCGGAAAAGAATAATTTATTTTAAAACGACTGAAAATAGTTCGTAATTTAAAGAATCCATTTTTATGCAAATTAATTGTAAGTGTCCAGAATTCATATTTCGAGTGAAATAGATTAATTTCATTCACATAAATCTAAACAAATAAAGCTACTGAGTAAAGCCATAGACAAAATAACAAGGTTTGATAGTTAATTCAGTTGAAACTAGGAATATAGAATTACTCAATCATTTAATTGTGAGTAGCTTTGGTGAAAAAATTATTCTTTTTAGTGTTTCAAAAAAAAAAAAAAAAAATTGATTTCAGATTAGGGAACATTTTTAATATTGGTATATTCATATAGCTTAATACACACTTCTCATTGTCATGATTATAGCTTTTAAACGTACACTGTAAAAATTTCTAATTCAACTTCCCCCCTGCCAATAAAAAGGAAAAATTGGTGAAATTTAGCTACAATCAACATTTGGTCCTATATTTGAGCCATTATAATGGTTCCTTGTTTCACATTCATGGTGAAAATAGATGAAATTACACCATTATAATTTTTCAATTTAGTCCCAAATGTTGGTTGCAGCAAAATTTCATCATTTTTTCTATTTTTTACATTTTTTTGGTGGAAGGTTGAACTATATTTTTTTACAGTGTACCTATTATAAGTCTCCCCAAAAAATTGAATTTTATGCGTAATATATAAATTTTAATGGGCATATTTCATGTATATTTTAAACTGCATCAAGAGCATTTTCGTAACCAGCTTTCTCTTAATTGTTTTACGAAGAAAAAAATTATTTTTGCACAAATATTGTTACCTCAATTCATTTTTTTAATTGAAAAATATTTTCCGTTGCCAATTTGAACTAAAAACGTATTTCTAATAAAATAAATGACAAATTTCTTTACTTATAATATACAGAGCAAAATCACAAATTCGGAATCTTCCGGATTTAAGCAACTCCAAATTTCGGACATTTAAGAACTTCAGATCATTAGCATTTCGCTTGTCCCAAAACTCATTTACCTACACATGGGACATTTCTTTCAAATAACTGATTCAAGCATCAAAAAGGTATTGTTGAAGCAACTTGGATCCTAGATTAAAGGAGACCTAATAGAGAGATATACAGTCTCTTTTCTCTCTCTCTCTCTCTCTTATGTGTTACAAAATCGAGGTTGGTGTGCAGGAAGGTAGTAGACGAACTTTTTGTTGATAATTTTTAAATTTTGATAAGAAATTTACTCGCTTTTGGGCAGTTTTACCGTTTCTTTTCTTCTTTTTTAAAAAAAATCATATTTGGTTCTCATTTTTCTTCTGATTGTATTTTTCAGTATCTTCGCTTGATTTTTTTCTAATTTTGTTACATTCACTATTGAAGAATTTGATTGTTAAAATCTGGTTATTTCAATATTTGGGATATTAATTATTCCTTATTTTAGCTTTCTATCTTTTGATTGAAAGATGGGGTCTCTCCCCTTTACTCAGATTGGTTCAATCCGTTTCTGATAACTTTTACCATTGGCTGCGTTTTAGGCCCCATATTTTGTATTAATAGATTTTTCCTCAGGGTCTTGTTTCACTCTGATTACTTATTACCTTAAGTTCATAACTTTCTCCATTAATAAAAATTTTCCTTGTAACTCGGAAACACCTGTGTGAAACTTGCTTTGAAGTTTGTGTGTTTCAGAACTTTGTTTCATTCCCATTCATCAGACTTTCAACTAATTTTTGAGTCCCCCGTTAAAGAGGTCAAACAGAATTTGCTCAGGGAGCTCCAAATCCTTTTGTCGTTATCACCCCCCTCTGGCGATGGATTGAATTTAGTAATATACTAAATTTTTGAGCTTTGCAATGAGTTATTTGTCATTATTTGACTACATTTTTTTTCAAATTCGACAAAAAATGTTTTGTCTTGAGAATTTCGAAATCTGTGCCTAGATCATGCTTACATCCATATCTTATACCCTTGTTGAGAGAAAGTAAGAGAATGGAAATACAGAGCAAGCTTCTTATTTATTTTAGCTTGAACGTTTGGATTGGCGCAGAACAGAATAAGAACAGAGATTTGTATCAATTTGCTTGGTAGCTGTAATGCTAGCTAGACATTCAAGACACCGTCTTATTCATGACAACTGAACATCTTAAAAATGATGTAAGAGTCTTATCCTGTAAAAGAATGACACGTTCTTTTTCTACTTTACTTACATGTTCTTTATACTACTATTACTTCCATTCGTTTTTTTTTCTTTTTTTTTTTGAACGTCACTTGACGAAGATAAGAAGCGATTTTAATTTAAGCCAGTTTGAATTCAAAAATATTCCGATTCTGTTCCAAAGCGCATTAGCTGACGACTTTGCAATATTTCTTCCGAATGCTGTTTAAAAGAATTCTATGCACTTTTTAAAAGCTCATTTTTATATCATGCACTGTTAAATCAGAATTCTTGTTTTTGGGACAAAATGGCTTATTTTCAAGAGCATCACGTTCTCGAAATAGCTCCGAGTCAAAATGACTTAGATTTGAAAAACCGAATTTGGATTTTTTTAAGTAACCCTTTTCTTTCCAAATAAATGAGTTCATTTCTTTATTTGTGTGTTTCGTTTTTATCTGCGATTTATCATGTTTGATATTTGTAATGCATGCAATACTGTCATTGAAATGGATTACCTCGTACTTACCTAACTGTATTCCTTAATAATAAAAATACATTAGGCATATCATTAGGATATTAATTAAAATTTATACTTTATTAAGATTAATATGCACTATGGAATATGCTACTTACGCTCAAATTCATTTTAATCTGGTTCGTCATGCGTTTTGAAGCATTGCTTATATCAAGTTTCTTCTTTATCCACACTTAACCCACCACCATGGGGCAACGAACATATATTCAGCGAGGAGTATGTGTGTGTGTGTGTTTTATACCGCCCTAAACATAGACATACGATGGAACATGATTACACATAGTTTTCTTTATATATTCAACTTTTAATTTTTCCTTCCGCATGATTAGATTTGAAAAAAAAAAGAAAAAGAAAGAAAGAAAAAAAAATTGGACGCAATAGAAACAGGCATAAATATCGTCTGCTTTCAAAGCAATTTCGAACAAATTTTCGCGTTTTAGTCGAACAAATCCAAATGTTGGAGCTGAATTACAGGATTATTCCTCTACAGTGTGTGATAAACAAGACATTTCTCCTTCAAATTAAAACGACGTCAGCTTCGAATTATTACGCAATTTGTGATTTCAGAAAGTATGTCAACAAGCCAGTTGCATTTAATCAAGTCGGATTACTTTCCACCTGGCGAGGTATTTAATCTCTTCTAGCGCTGTTTAAGCTCATTCGCAGAGAAATAAATTAGAGTTTTTCTTGGATAGTATTCTTATGGAATAAACAGTAAAAATGTTCAACACTGATTTTGTATTGATTTATTGGTACGATATGTTCTATGCGCGTCAAAGGTATTCTAAATCCTATATTTTACTTTACCGGGTAAATTATATGTACAATGAATTCTCTACAATGAGTATTGCTACAAAGAATCAGTCAATATAAGGTATATATTTTTTGAACCATATATTTTTTCATACATTTTCAACTTAAGCAATTTATTTCAGAATAAAGTGAAAAGCCATGGTCTAAAGCTTTTCAAAAACATTTTTAGCAAGTTTTCTAGTGGGTTTTACATTTTTTAACTTAAAGTAGTGTACTTTTGAATAATATTTCTTTCAGCGAAAAACAATATAATGCTAGGAAAAATTTCTTGAAATTAGAAAATTTCGGGATTGCCTGGTTTTGAAATATACGTTTGAATTAATCAATTTAAATCTATTTCAATTATTCTACCTAAATGTAATTACATTTTTAAAGTTATTTTAGTCAGTTGTTACAAGGTTTACGAAAAATAACAAAAACAATATATATGATGAAGGTATTTTGTTCAGATGGTAATTCTATGCAAAATAAACAGCATTTCCAAATGACGACAGTAATAGATAACTTCATTTGGAATTCTACACTGCTCATCAAGGAAAAAGTTCGAGTTTTTTCCGAATTGTGAAAAAAATGGTAGCAAGGAAAATCCATTTCTTGATAAGATAAGATACGGGAAAAAAAGAAAGAAAGAATGGAAACTACGTTTTTTTAAGAAAAAGTGTAGAAAACTGCATTTTGTTGTAAGCTGCAGTATTTTAATCACGACGAACGAGTTCAAAAATTGACAATGAAGTAAAATAGATTCCATAGCAACAAAAAAAAAAAAAAAAAACAACTAAAACTTTAGATTTAAACTGGTAATGAAAGTCAGATAATTTATCATGGAACAAAGCTCGCGATTTTTTGAGACATTTGTCTTGACTGGCCGCACAGATTGCAATCGCGCTTTGGATTTTACACTTGTAATGCATGTCGATTATGTAGTAAATCGATGCAAAAAAAATTGAAAGGAATAAGTAATAATAGTCTAAAGAAACAGAACCGCTACTTTATGCATAAAAAATAGTTTTCAATAGCTTTAAACAAAACACTGAAAAAGTATAAAGCTTACGGTTTGTACAGGCCCGTTATTTAGGGGGGAAAAGGGGGTCAATATCCCCCCTGGCTTGGGAAATATAATGTATTTATATGTATGTGCATGTATTTTTTTGTTTTTTTTAATGCAATATACATTAATTTTATACCCTTTGCCCTCTCCTGGAAATTTTTGAAATTAGGGGCTTGCATTTGTACGAAGATAAAAATAAAATAAAATAACGATTATTGCACAAAATTGCTATATAAATAATTATAGGAACGTGTTTCGAGTTACAAGAAACCCCTTTTACAATGCAAAAAGATATGTGAGATTATGGATGCAAAGATTATGCATTCGCTTTGCAACAAATGCGTTTGTTGATTTTTTTTCCCTTTTTTTGCATCCATAAGATCACACTATCTTTTGAATTGAAAAAGGGGTGCTTTGTAACCATTAAACCCGTGTCTAATTATTGTTGATATTTTGAGCTTTATTTTTTTTCTTGCTTTTATTAAACCTTGTGTGACCGAGCTTTGCTCGGCAGTATTTTTTTTTCGAAGAAGATACTTATTTAGATAAATTTGAAAAGTGAAAATGATTTGTTAATTATAAATTTTCATGCCGATTATTAGAGCTGTTGACCTTGAGATGCGTGTACTGTCATGGCAAAGAAACGTCTTTAGTATAGGGACAGGTTGGCGGTTTATTTTGGTTGGCGACGAAAGATGCCGCGAAAAGCGTAATACGTCCAAAACTTACCAAATACACAACAAACTAAAGTTCCACACATCAAACACAAAACAACTAATTGCTATTGTATGTCACAATAAATCTTACACCATTTCATGGACCTTCTGATACATTCAAGTTACGCGCAGGATTACTAAATTTTTTTTTTTTTCAATATGTTCCCTAGGTATTTTAAATTTCACAAATAGTAACAAACACCAGTTTCAATCAACAAAAGGTAAATTAAAAATAAGTGTTGCCACTCAGTGTATTGCTATTTCAATTTAAATAAAATATCTATAGCGGATGATGTTTGCTCATTGTTACAAGTACCTCAATTGCGTTATTAAAAAAAATAGTTTTTTGTGTAAAATCGCGTTTTTTCGTGGAAGACATAGGTAAACTTAAAAAAACAAAACCTGATTTAAATACAAAATTTGGTTCAAATCGTTAGAGCCGTTTTCGAGAACTCAAAATTTATGTATAAATGTACAAGAATTGCTCGTTTAAATATATAAGATCTAATTAAGAATGAAATCACGAGAAAATTGAAATCTCCGTTTAAATTTTGATGTTGAAAGTAAGAAGTTCAAGGTTATTTTCAGTGGGAATCTTCTGGGACAGATGATGATAATCGACATTAAAACCGATCTGTTTTTAATTGTAACTCTGTATAAAGATGTACAAGAATATACCCAATGTTATGTTCCTAAAACTTAGGTAGAGTTCGGACACACATTAACTTTGTCAAAATTGAGAAAAATAATGCGTTAAGTTCATTTTTATTTTAAGTACGCCTTTTGTGTACCCTGCTAATCAAAAATTAAAAATAAATAAATAAATAAATGGAATTTTTAAGAAATAAAAATAAAATTGAAAAGAGATTAAACATTTCTTGCAGAACCATTCAAGCCAAATTTTTCTCGTGCATCAAATAATTTTCAATTCTTCTTTTAAAGTAAATTTTAAAAGTTTTTTTTTACTTTATTCATTTTAAAAGTAAAAAGTATCTTTCACGACAATTCAATTTATTTTTTACATTTAGCTGTGGATTACATTTATTCGATTTTACCAAACTCTAAACAGCGCAACCAATTTATATTTATTAATTTCCCATGCTCCTTCAAAGTTTTTCAACACAAATTTTAATCATAATGCAAATGATTTCAAGTGTTTTCTAAATGGGTTGTGTTTAATGCCAAAAAAATACAATCTATTTTCTATGGGAAATAGGTTATAATTTACTTCCATTTATTAAATATATAATTTGTGTATAGGACTTTGTGGCATCAAACGCAAATCTTATACTATTTAACAAGTAAAAAAGTCATAAATGAAGATAACATGGATAACATTTTTTCTTGAATGCAAATGTAACCATAACCGAAATGATTCAAAAAACACGGACATATTTTTAATTTCAGTGGAACATATTTTTTTACTTTTTGCTACCGCATGGTTTTAAAGCTAATAAACATTTACAAAAATATTTCTATTTCAAAAAACGTCTTTTCTTTACTTGAAATACATTTGTTGTTATGAAGATGACATTTCTTTAATAATGTTGATTTCTAAATATTGGGAAACGTCAAAAACTTTTTGCTACTGTCAAAGTCTTGATTATGTTTGGGAAATCTTAAAGATTAATCTTCAAGATATGAAATGCATGAAAAGAATAACACATGAAAAAAAGAAACTCCTTTTTTTTTCGCAAAAAGCTTTCATAATTTTTGACGATACTTGTTGTCGAGTTTAATATTAGTAACAATTTATCCAAACTTGGCTATTATAAATACTGATACAAAGGAAACAACATGTATAAAAAGGCTACAATATTAATCCATCGATTACGTCGATAGAAATCTTGCACAGATCTATCGTACCAACATAAACTGAAAGAAGAAGTTTCGTCTAAAACTATACGATGCTACTTTCCTATATACACCCAACTTCAAACTTATAATCTAGCTATCTTTCTTTCTTATTTAGCTTTAGCTCTTAAATACTTCATATATACCCTTTTTACTGGTAATATATATTCATTCATTTATTTCTTCATTCATTCTTTCACTCATTCACTAGTTCACTCATTCACTTATTCACTCATTTATTTATTCATTCTATAGGCTCGCTTAGTTCCGGTTGGTCTTCGTATCTACACATGTTCTACGTCGTAACATCTTTCCTATAAAGTTTGTTCCCTTCCAATCGGTCTGTTATACCAGGATTTATATAGAATTGAAATTTCAACATAGACGCTCTTTCAATTTTTTTTTATCTGTTCAAAAATGAACAAAAATTGTTCAAATCAAAAAGTGAAATGTGCCAATGAAATGTCCTCGCTGCGATCTTTCGAATGCAAATAAAAATCTTTCTAATCGGAGTTATTGGAGAGGCGGGGGGGGGGGGGGGGTGCAGACAGACCGACAGACGCATTTTCCCCTTCTCAAAACCCTACTTTCAAATTTTTTATTTTTTAATCTTTTTTTAATTATTTCACTTATTTTTTTGACTTTTCTCAATTTTTAATACTATCATTTCATACATTAAGCCTTCTTAAATACTTTATTTATTATTGTCTTGCTTTTGCTGGAAAGGAGGGTCTCAAACAAAAAAAAACCTTAAACTAAAAATATAATCATAATTTAAGCAATAAAGTTACTTCAGCAATATTTTGTCAAAGATCATGTCGTCAAAAAAGCTCCGCAGTTCGTAATATATCTCAGTGTTCACAACTGGATTGAATTGAAATTGACGTACAACTGACAAGACGCATAAAGTAGGCGACATATAAGCGGTCCCCCGCTTATATGTCTCCTGTATAGTTTCGTGCTAGTGTGTTATATAACATTACACGTTAGAAATATACGTTAAAACGTATAGTTCGGTCGCCATCGTATAGTTTCGTGCTAAAGTGACAGAAGAAGTCGTCGGAATAGAGATGGTCTTGCAGAATAGAAATGGAGATCCAAGTTTGGTCTTACGAAAAAAATGAAGAGGAAAGTTTAAATTTCTTCCTGCGCGGTAGAAAAGAAACATTATGTTGTCAACCTCAGGGTTTAGTTTGGGAAAATGATGCACTTTCAAAGAAATTCTGTAAAATAGTTGAAGCTGTACAAATTCAAAACAAATTGTGATATTTAAAACAGTTGTAACTACACTGATAAAGAAGTAATTGTTAAAATCGCAAATAATCAACCATCTTGTGCCCTACTTATGTTTGTCTGAAGAGGCAGAACATGAAGTATCCCTATAGATCGCGGGGAACCTATATTTTAAAGTGGGTTCCGAAATCTTAGGACTTGATCGGAAAAAGTGTTATACCGATTGATTACATCCGCCTGCTAGGCGGAAAATCGGACCCGCACCTCGGCGTGTGGCACTTTTGCTTTATAATCATTGGGAAGCTATAGAAGAGAAACTTAGATTTATACAGTACAACAATAGAAATCAGAATTTAAATTAGTGACAAATAAAACAGCCAAAACGTGGGAAAATAAAAATTCATTAATAATAAAACTTTCACGAAAAATTTGCGCCTGCATATGTAGCATTTTTAAATTCTGCTGTCACACACCATGACAGAATAAAGCAATGATGAGATACCCTAAGGCCAAAAAATTCAACTCTTTTTTTCAAGTATCTTTTAGTTATTCAAATGTAAATATGATTACTGCTAAAAAAAGAAATAAAATCTCAAAATTTGCTGATATGTATCTTCTAATGCCAATAAAAGGCAACCGATCACTTCTGAAAAATGCTTGACATCATAAAAGAAAAGTTCGTATTTATGACTTGACCTTTGAGAAAAATGCATCATTTGGGAATTTGGAAAACGGAAATGCAAATGTGATGTGTTCAAAGTCAACGTCATTTTTTGAAAAATAATTTACTTCAGACGAAAGTCAACAATGAAAAATACAGCTGCAGCATAGTTATCATATGTATTGTGTGTAAATGATTTTCTTTTGACAAAATTTCTCCTACGCATTCATATTTTCCTGTAGGAGGCTTTTGTATTTGAAAGTGAGTATCTGAGAAGGGTGTATTCATGCAGGACTTTTTCATGTGCTGCTATCTAAATGATATATTATCCAACTAAAGATTGAAAAATAATAATGTCATCGTGCTCATTCCAATTTAGTGAAAGAGTTTCCATAGCAGTTTTGCTAGCTAAATATCAAGAAAGCAAGATAGAACAAATTTACTTTCGGAAGACATGGACATTTAATATTTAGTATTATGAAAAGTTAGGTAGACATTGTAATACTAATTTCATCTTCAAGCTGCAAAGCCCTACCAGATTTTTGAAAGGTAGCAAAAAATGACAAGCCTGCAAGGTTTTGGCTGTGCCAAGTTTCTTAACTTGACACAATCTTAGGGGGGGGGGGGGGGAAATACGTGTAAAACGGCGTATTAAGAGCAATTTTCATGAATTTTTTTAACGTATAAAGAATAAATATGTTTTATTGAGATTTTGAGGTTATCTTATAGATATATTGGAAGAACATTTACTGAGATTTTCAAACATTTTTCTTGAAAAATCCCGGAAATATCGGCTGCTACACATTGTAAGTCGCCACCCGGGTCGGCAGTTTGCGTACATGCCAGAGGTAACAATTTTTATCTGAAATCATTTTTTTTTAAATCTACTTTTTTAATAAGTGTCTCTTCTAGTTGAACTAAAAACATCACAAAAAATTGAAAATTTTTTTTTTTTTTTTGAGAAAATTAAGTACGATTTTTAACAGTTTTTTTTTTTTGGTGCTTTTTTTACAATAAAAAAAATAAAATGAAGACATGTTTATGATTCCAGTTCAACTAAAGCGTGTATATATAAAGAAAATATGTGCTAAATTTGATAAGGATTGATCCAAAACTGTGAGCGAGAGTGTACGCGAATTCGAAAAAAGTAGTTTCGAGAAAAACGCGTTCGAAAAAAAAAGAGTGGTATTGAAGGTAAATTGGTAAATTGGCAGGAAATGAATCAATTTTGTTAATAGTTATAGATACTAATACTTATGGAAATTTCTATCCGAGGTCTCAATTGTTAAAAGAAATAAAAGGACATCTGCTAACGTTCTCTAATACCCTTCAGGTCATTCATGAGGGTCTACCTGCTCAACTGCTCCAAAAGGGGCAGGGCGCTCGCTCAAATGCTTATAACGTTTAAACGACTTGGAATTTTCCTTTGAAATTTTCAGGGCATATTATTGAATAGTTGTAGAATCGATTTATGAAGAATTTTTTAAAAAATTTTTTGAGACCTTTACACGTATTTCACCCCTTAACGCGATATAATTTATCGCTGAGGATAAATTTATAGTTCTTAAAAATTTATCGCCCTGCCCCTGACGAGGGCTTTTCAGAGAAAAACTTTTGATTGAGGTTCTATTGAAACTCATTTTGGTTTGGGAATCTTTGTCTAATGAATTTCTCTACCTCCTTTAGTTCATCCAAAAAAAAAAAAAAAAAAAAAAAAAAAGCAAGAAAGAAATTTCGTATACTTCTTAAATAAATCGAAAATAAAATTATGTTGGATATTAGGCTCACATACTGCGGAGTCGGTTGGCCGACTCTGACTAATGGAATTTTTAAACAATTCAAAAAATCCGACTATATATATATTAGGGATCTAAAAAATATTCGGCACCTTTTTAAGCGACTCCGACTAATCATCACGACTCCACAACCCTGCACATACAGCAGTCTTCATTGGAAAACTGAAGGGGGTTATTGAATTCTCTCCAATCCTCATTAAACCTCTTAACTGCTTTCTTACAGGAATATATAATGTCATTCTAAAATGTGAATCATATATGAAAAAAGTAGTTTTTCCATTTTATGGCACCACATTTACGCAATTTTTCAATTTTAACCATTTTGATTTTCAGCAAATTCTGATGAGGTAATAAAAAATGAAAGTCATTTTAGGATTTGGATATAAAAACACATCAGAATCGAAGAAAGTGGGACGGTAGATTACTTGTAACTGTCCCAGCTAATGCAACCTTCATTGAAAATAAAATAATTGCCTACAAAGGATTTTCTACCCATTGGACAATTCGACCAATCTGCATCTGTGTAACCAACTAAATTTCTCACACTTTCGAAAAACAAGTTCATGATTAATTGTTTTCTTTAAGCATAGTAAAACACGCTTTCCTGCATTCTAGTGTGTTCCATTACAGCAATTCTAAAAGTGACTCAAATAGCTCACAGCATGTGAGATATCAGGCCTAGTAGATGTCGCCATATACATTATTCCGCCGATTAATTTTCGAAATTTTCGATAAGGCTAATTTTCTTTACACGTTTCAGCAGTATGCTTACGTCCATGGGACATGTTACAGTTTTAGCTTCAGGCATTCCAAAACGATTTAAGAGTTCACTTATACAAGTTGACTGATTTAATGGAATAACGTCATTCGCTTGCATAAAATTTATACCTAAACAATATTTTTACAACCTAACAATGTTTAACTTCCAATTTTTGTTTAAGATAATTTTGAAATTTCTTATACATCTCTACATTTTGAGACACAAGCAATATATCGTCTATATAAACCAAAATCATAGTTGTCAAATTTTTGAATTTCGCATATAATATATATAAGGATCAGATTGCATTGCTTCAGCACCAAAATTATTTTAAATTTCATTGAATTTAAAATTCCAACAGCGACCAAATTGCTACATTCAGTAAGTTACCAGTTAATTCAACTTTCCATTTTGTTATCTTTTTAAGCACACACCTCCCTAGAAATTCTTCCACGGTGGGGGGAGGGGGGGGAGGCAGGTTGAGAACAGCTGCAACTCACATAAAGACTTTTTCAAAGGCAAATACTTCATTACCAAGATTTAGAGAGTTTACTATTTTCTCTGCTCTTAAATAAATATCACTACCTTGCTTTTCAGTTTTAAATATATATTCTAAATCAGTAAAATGATCCGGACTTTTCGTAAAAAATCTCTTACTCCAAATTAGCAAATACAATTCAAATACGCTGTCGTTAGATCAAGTTGATGGATTTTAAATTTCACTTAGCTGCAATGACAGCAAAAATTCTTAGAGAATTTTTGCCTTGCAACATAAGCAAAAGTTTCATTAAAATCAATTCCAAGCTTCTGATTGAACCCTTTTGCAACTAACCTTACTTTTCTTCGTAGAATAGATCCATCTTGATTAAATTTTTTAGTTAGAAACCAATTTTTTCTTTCAGGTTTGTCTACAACGATAAACGTATAGTCCTTCAAATTATGTTTTAACTCATCAGCCATAGTAGAAAGTCAAGATTCGCTGTTAGAACTGTTTAATGCCCATTTAATTAGAATTTCGTTTAAAACAGTGCCTACAAAATTTGTGTTATCAGGTAAGGCGTGTTGACGAATTACATTGATATTGCGCAATCTTAATAAATTCGAATCTTCCTCCACTACAGTCGGTTACTGTTCATTATTTTCAACCCACGGAGAGAAGTTTCTTTTCGTTCTTCCCATTCTTGACGAATTTTTATTTTTAGTTGTTCAATATCAGGTAGATCATCTCTCGTTTCGAATTTCGCTACAGGAAAGCTCCCAAATGAAAACGGAAGGCTTTATAGAAGCATACTTGACAATAAATCTTCGTCGATACAAATATCCAGTTTTGCTAGGTTGTCTACGATATCGGAAAACTTTCTCAAATGGTCGTAGCAGTCGTTTGATGAGTCATTCATTTTCAACTGTATTAACGATTTCAACAAGGTGGCTTTCCTCGCAGGAACTCTCGAAGCATTAATATTTTCCAGTTTATTCCATGCGTCAGTAGATGACTCACAGTTCTTGATTTGTTTCAACTCGGAAGGCGTAATGTATAAAATTATGTGAGACTTCGCTCTCCCCACGTCTAAGTCTTTCCCTTTCTGATATTTTTCTGCTTCAGTCTGTACTGCCAACTTCCGCCTGCTTAATATTTCTATATTAAGCAGCCGGAATATGTATTAACTGTTGAAAAATGTGTCTTTGGAGCAATTAAGAACTAAAGCTAAAAAAAAAAAGGCAGAGAGAGAGAGAGAGAGAGAAATAGCTAGATTATAAATTTGATGTTGTTGTATACGAGAATGACGGTTCGTATAGTTAAGTGATTCCCAAAGTAGTCTATATCGACCCTCAGGGTCGCCGACAACCTGCAAGGGGTCCAAAAAAATTGGGGGTCCCTGAAATGAAAATGGGGGTCAACGATAGTTGATCTCATATAAGCTAAGATTAAACCTAGCTAAATTAATGCCAAATGTTGATAATTCATTGTTAAAGCATCAGGCTCATCCCTCCCACTAAAAGCATTTATTTATTGCTTAGTTATTTCATATAACAGATACTAACTTTTGATTTGTTTTAATTTGAATTTAATTAATAAATGTATAAAATTAGCATGTGTTTTTCCTTGAGCTTTTCACACTACATTTCACTACAGATAGGAATTTAAATCTTTCACAGTGAGTAGCACTATACCAGCTGTCAAAAAATACATTTGAAGTTGATGAATTTACAAAAAAACAATATCAGGTAAGCAGAAGGGAGGGTCTACCCAAAACCGAAAAACATGGCAAGGGGTCTACGAGACAAAAAAGTTTGGGAACCACTGGTATAATTCTAGAAGGAACTTCTTATTCATATTTGGAGAATGAGCTGCGAGTAACATTAAATTGATCTCTAATAAGTGCTAGGTTGAGTTTCTACCCTATTAAACCAATAACCCATCAAACAAATGCTGCCAAAACATTATTTCCTAAATTAATGAACATATTTTTACCGATTTACAATAGCTTTTCTTGCACAATAAATACTGTAAAATTCTCAATAGTTGTAGCATGAGTGATAATATTAAAATCGCGTAAAAAGTCTCAGGAGTCTCGAAACATTTTCAATTTTTCTGAAAGAGACATGAAAAAACAAACCTTCAAAGAGGCGTTTGAAAAATAAAGTCGAAGACAATTTTCAAGCAAATCGAAAAACGTTATACTTTTATGGAGGGATATTTCAAAGATTTTGCATCTTCTTTGAAAATGCTAAATATATTGTTAACAATAGATGGCTGACAATACAAGTGATAAAGGGATGTCAAGAAATTTCCGTTAAGCGTTCACCCTATTTCGAAATGTATTCTCAGAATTATAAATGGTACTAGCGAAGAATTTGATTTTCATTCCTGCCTTTTGACGTAGAAGTAGCCATGAACTTTAAAAAAATTTTAAGTCTACATTTTCATTAGTTTTTCAGTTTTATTTGTATTTTTATTATTTATTGTTATTATTATTATTATTTTCACAAAAAGACTTTTTTTTCTATTTTCCTTTTTAAGATGGCACTTCTTCCTCTTTTTTTTTTTTTTTTTTGAGGTATTAGATAAAAACATATGGCAATCTTCTGTCAATTGGGGGCTACATTTTAGACTATTTATAAAGTTTTGAAGGAAACAAAAGTCAACTTTTGATTAATATGCTTATATTATATTTCCCCTTCCCCTGAAAATGTGAATTGTACTGTTAGATACAGCAAAAAACATTACAAAAATAATGTGTTAGTGCCTGAAATTGTTTTGATACGAGTTACCGCTGTTCATATAACCTTCTCTTAGCAACTTTACAACAATTATTTTATCTGCGTCAAAATTTGCTTTAATGAATAAAAACCTCTAGACAAGCGTACATATCTTATAAACCAAGGAGCGATTGGGATATACAATCCCTTGCTCCCCCCCCCCCACCCCGAGTCAATTTTAATATTCGCGTAAGTGGGAAAAATAGATCGTCAGTCAATTTAGGTTTCCGATCACTGATGTAAAGATAAGGTAAAGTGCAAGGAAGACGCAAAAGTAAGCTAGTTTAGCTTTATATGAACGTTTCGTTAAAATTTGTAAAATAAGTTTTACTAAAGTATTTAGTGAATTACTAGTTTTCAAATATTACATCAAATACTTCATACAAAAGAAAATATTGAAAAATCCACAACCTCAAATGTACTAGGGAGAAAAAAAAGTTTTTAATTTTTTTTCATTGAAGAGAGATGAAACTTTTTTACTCAGGGGAAAGAAAGATTTTCTTTTATTACAATTCAAATTAATCTTGACAGTTGAAAAAATATTTTGCGCTCTGTTTGATGGAAAAAGTTCTTCCTTCAAACGAGAATTGTATCATTTTTAGAAATTTAAATTTAAACTGCACTGTTGCAGACTGTTTTTGCCAAATCAATGGCTAATATGGAAAACACATTTTCATTTGATTGAAATGATGATTGTAATAGTGTTTGAAACAATAACAAATTGATATCAACACAATCTATCACTACACAGGGGTCCCGAGCCTTTTTGTACCTGAGAGCACATACCAGAATATCGGTCTAATGGCGGGCACCATTTATTTTTTCAAGATAAATTTATAGTTGTTGGATATAGTTAAACAATACACACTACATATAATGCACAAAAAAATTAAGTTTAAAAATTAATTTAACATATGAATATAATTAGTATTAATACTCTTGTGTAAAATAAATGATTGATAAAGGGCTTGCAAAACATACGAAGTATAACAATTATTTATAAAATATATAAAATACAGTCGATGGGTTCTTAAGTATTGCATTTTACTGGCCAGCGCTTTGTAATTGGGAGAATATGATGAAATTCCTACTCGCAAGCAATCGTCAAGGTGTTCATCTGTGAGTCGTGATTTGTATTTTGATTTTCATTGTCGAAAACAATGATTCAGATAAGTATGTGAAACCAAAACACGGCATTATATTATGTGCTACTTTTTTTAAGAATGGAAATTTATTTCTGTCAACTATATTGCAGAATTTCTCATCTGATATAATAGTTTTGAGGATAATGTTATTCTGAAAACAGAAAATTTCTATCTCCACTTCTCGCCTTACTTGAAAAAATTCTGAAACGCATGTTGCTATTTCGGTTACGTGCATTTGGTTGGGAAAAGGATTTACAAAAAAGGTGACAATGGGCTCTATTATATTAAATTGTTGAAAGCGCTTTTCAAATTGATCTTGAAGCAATTGGAGGTTGATGACAAACGTTGATAAGTCAATTTCACTGTAGCTTATCATTTTTTTCATGTTTGTAAAATGCACAAGAGACTTCATTTTCAGATGTGATATCCACAAAACTAGCTTAGCTTTGTACGAGTTTATAGCCCCTAACATTCTTGCTATATGTTTGACTTTTCCATGCAGCTGCAAGTTTAAATCATTTAGTTTTTCCATTATGTCTGTTACATAAGACAAATCTGTTAGCTGAAGAGGATCTGTTAGTTCTAAAAATATTTGATTTTTGACTTAAAGATTTCTTTCATTAAATGTATAAATCTGTCAATTACTTTGCCTTTACTGAGCCAGCGTACTTCAGTATTTAAATTGCGGTCAGCATCATCAAGATTTTGTAACAGGGCCTTGAAAAGTCTATGTTGCAAAGGAACTGTTCGAATTATATAGCCCTTTATTCATGTAATCTAGATTCCAAATGTTCCCTACTTTAAAATGGAAAACTGAAATATTTTATCGCGGGCGCACCTAGACCGATCAACGGGCGCCATGGTGCCTGCGGGCATAGGTTTGGGGACCCCTGCACTACACCAACATTGCATTTTGTTCATAAAGTAGCAAAGATAATTGCTATACATACTTTAGTTACAAATCTGATAATCAAAGGGGGAAAAATCCATTAAAACTATTAAATAATTTACAGTTCTAGAGTATAACTGTGTCTTATTCTGAATAAATGTATTAAGCTTTTCAATAGTTCGCAATAAGGTTTTTGAGACTGATAGCATTTTAGAATTTATTATATACTTACTTCGTTAAGGGAATTTCAAGATAACTGTTTTTGTAAAACAATTTTGTTTTTTCCCATAATTAATGCTACTTAGTTGGAATTGTGTTTCATTTTCAACAGAATACAAATCACAAAATTCTTATTTTTTATTACAGAAATACCTCTCTTTTATGCGTTTCTCTCAGATATACATTTTTCAAAAGACCCAAGCAAAAGCCATAAAAATTAACCTTACTTAACTTCCATTCATACATCGGTAAATTATTTTTTACACTAATTTTTATCTCTCCTGTAATTTGCATAACATGTTTTTCAATACTATTCTTATTCTAAATACTGGTGCTCCTACTAAAATAATGCATGAACATTGGAATACGATTGAAAAATAAGAAAATATTGTGAAAAAACAAAAATGACATTCACGTTTGAAAATTCCATAAAGTAAATAAGATAGATACATTTTATTTCTTTTTAACTTTATTCCTGTTAACATCGTTTTTAATTGGTAAATTCATCTCTCAAAATGAACCATGCTTGAAATACTTCTTTAAAATATGTAAATTACGTAAATTTTATTCATTTTAACTTTATTTCCGTTAACATCGTTTTGATTGGCAAGCTAGTTCCTTTTAATAATGAACTAATGATTTAATTATTTATTTCAATAATGACCCATTTTTGAAATACTTTTGAAAACATTTAATTTAATTTCTTCTAACATCGTTTTTAATTGGAAAGTTAATTTATCAAAATTGTTGCGCACTTTAAAGTATTTTTTCTCACTCACGCATCAATTCACTGAAAACTTAGGAGTCAAACCAAAGAGTTATAAGCCAGCACTTAGTTTCCAAAGCTTTGGTATTTTATTTTAATTTCTATACAACACATCCTTTTACCGGCATTTTTAAAAGTTCTATTACATTCAAAATATATGTTTTTTAATTTTACAATTTAAAGCACAAAAAAAAAAAAAAAAAAAAAATTGAAATTAGATGTTTAAGAAATAATTAAGTCATAATATTGCTAAATGCTAACAAAACGTAATTATTTAAGATGATAGTTTAAAATAATAATTTTAAAAATAATAATAATAACAATACACATTCTATTTAAATTTAACATTGGGAATTACGGGTACGCAGAACATTTATTCACAATTATGATTTAGAAAAAAAGAAAATATGAAATCACTGCTATAAACATGCTGAATATCAGAATATTTAATCCTCGGATTTTGAGGCGGCAGTGCTGAAAATCTGGGTGCCATAGCAACCTGGGACCCAGTATATACCGAGCCTTGAGTTAAATTAATGGAGTGCCGCATTAAACGGTTGACAAAATAAGCAAAATAAGGTCATGCGCCATCTACACTTGCAACTGTCTTATAGACGGCACAAGTTCCACACGTTATTCGCTTGTAATGTGCGCCCAATAAACATCAGAACACAAACACTTCAAAATTTCAAAAAAGAAAAAAATCAGTTAACAATTTTTTCATCAAAGAAAATTATGTAATTATTAACTTTTGTCACAGTACGAATAACGATAATGTAGGCATGGGATGCAGGTCATAAAATTGTTATTTTTAATACCCTAGTACAGTGGAACCCCGCTATTCGTACACAAATCGTTCCAGGAGTCAGTTCGAATGGCGAGTTGTACGAATAGCGAATCATTTTTACATAAGATACAATGTAAATTGGATTAATCAGTTCGACCCACAGATGGTTGCTTCTTTAAACCTATGAAAACAAATGCAGTACTGTACATGAAATTATACATATTTAACTGCTCTTTGCTTTTACTGAGGTGAGCTGATGGCATAAGTGGAATGTTGAGAGGAGGAAGAGGAGCCCCCTTGTATAAAAACATCAGGTAACATCCCGTCAGTTGTTTTCTCCCGTTTTGCTGTTCTTCCTTTTTTATGTCTTTTTGCGCTAGAAAAAACTTGGGCTTCTTTCTCTAAAAACCTGTCCAATGTTGTCTGCCTTTAACAATTGTTCAGAATTTTTCTAAAATGGTCGTTGAACAAGTCAATGGTGTTGATCACAGCAGTGTTGGGATTCCATTTTTCCACCACTCTCTGTGTTTTCTCGCAGGGTAACACAGCTCTTTAAATTTCTGCAAAGGAAATGCTTTCCTTCACTCTCAGAAACACATGCTCAAATCTCACGAAACTTTCGTCGGATTTGACGAAATGACTTCGTGAAAAATGCTCCGAGTAAACCTTTCGTCAAATTGCCGAAATTTGTGTAGTAACTTTTTTAAGTCACGTGATCGCGCCAGGAAAGAATCGTTGTAAATGACAAAATCTTCTTGACGATTGAAGAATCCTCGAAAATGAGGATTCTATTTTTGAGAGTGTTACTACTTTCCTCCCCTGAAGAAGAAAGTTCTTCAACCACTTCCTCTTGCTGCCCCCTTAGAAAGTTTTGTCAGTAAAATCTCAAAAAGTATTAAAACTTTTAAAAAATCCAAAACGCCAAACAAATTATTTCCAGACGAGTTCAAAATGAGCATAATTTCTCGATTTTTTCCTAAAAAAAGCCAAACTGGCAACCCATCTGGCCCATGGCACCGCACGAATCGCGAGTTGAATTTTACTTGAACAAGTTGAACGAATAGCGAGTTGTACGAACATCGAGGTGGACGAATGGCGGGGTTCCACTGTACATCGTTTGTACTCAACCTGGGGATCACGACAGCCAGGGGGGAGTGTCACGCTGGGCTGTAAAAGGGGTCGCAATCTGAAAAAAAAAAGTAGAAAAATCATTTTATTTAGTAAATACCTTAAATTATAGTCAAATGTTAAAAATGCAATGTCATACAAAGAAAATGTTGCACCAAGGGGATTATTAGGCTTGTTGTATATGTACTTGGCTCTTAAGGCAGTAAAACAACGATGTATTAAAGCAATATTGGTGTAATTTCGCTTTATCTTGTCTTTTGTCTCATAAAGAGGAAAACACAGCATTTTCCAAAGTTATGTCCAAGGCGTAAGACATAGATAGGTTAATATGATAGGTTAATATTGCAGTTATTGAAGAAAGGGGGAAGCGAATAATGTGTTACAAGTAGTGTATTGATAAACGCTTACGTATAATTGAGATCTTAATAAAATGATAAATCGTTCGTTTCGAATGTCATTAAAACTTTTCTTAGAAAGAACTATTTCGGCAATTAGATCCCTTAGTTTTAGAAATATTTTGTGAGTTTCGTGAGTGACCAATTTGCTGCATGAGTTTCATTTATTGTTATCTTTTTAATGAATAATTTATAAAAATATATCGATTTGCAAACACTCATGCGAATATATTCGCATGAATGTTTGCAAAGCGATGGATGATTTAGTTTATTACTTCAATGACTCAAATTTAATATTCTTGACGCAATTCTAAATGCATGATTATATGAACTAAAACTTTATTATTTAAAAGAAAATGCAGGCTCAGCATTTTATGATTACATCGAAAAAGAAATAGGTTTGGTTTTTTTTGCTTAAATTTTATGTATCGATGCATTTTTTATTGAAAAATAAAGTAAAAAGAATAATGAGTGTGTTCTGAAACTAAGAATGTTTTGTGTAAATTTATCCTTGCATTTTAGACTGATAGTTTGAAAAAATAAAAAGTAATTAAAAAATTGAAGTAAAATAAAATAATAATAGCATTAAGCAGTAAAAAAGTTGCATGGCAAAATTTTCTGTAAAAACATCACTAAAATCAAAACCTGAATAATTAAATTTATGAAAAGCTGACGATGTCTGTTTGTCTTCTTGTTAGTGCGCGATAGCTAAAAGACAAAAGAAACGGCAAGCGTCGTTGTGGGAAAACTTTTTCTGCGTAAGGTGTTTATCACGGACGTCATGACACGAATGTTTTATTTTAATTAAACCAGTAAATTTTAATTAAATTGCTACATCCTAGCTGCAGGCTAGTACATTCAAAAATTTCATGATACAAAGTGCAACTTTCATACCTAGTTTTAAAGGTACTATCTCCCTTTTCAATGCATCAACGTTGAGCTAGGCTCGATAAAAAGTGTTTTCCTATCCTTTTTTGATTACTTTGAATATCATAACTTTCAAAGTAACTATTGCAACTTTCTTTGTAAGTTTCTAATTAAAAATATGCTTATTCTGAACATCTATAACCGAGCGTAAGGTAAACCACTTCAAAGCATGGATCAAAAATAAAAATAAGTGACTCTTCCTTTCAAATCAAGCATTAAAAAAAGGAAAAAGAAGAAGAGAACGATATATTCACTAATCAAGCTCAATCTTTATTTACTACAATGATGAAAATAAGAAAAAAATACCAAATCCGAGGGACACAAAAACATTCCTTTGCCAAAACTAAATCTTTTTCGTTACAATGTAACTCATGGCTCGAAGGTCTTGACAGTCTGATTTAGGGAAGGGGCTTTCAAAGCGACACATTTTCCCATTTACAAGCATTCCTAATGGAATAGATACAGGTAAGAACAACAGAGCGGCATTAGGCTTATACTAGATGCTTTTTATTCAATGACCTATTATATTGTAAATAAAGGGTTAAATGGTGCTTTTATTAGCTGCAATGAAAGAAGTCTAGACGAAAGAAATGATCGGCATTGACTATTAATGTACTATGCAGAACTTTTAATAGATTGTGTTGTTAAATGGAGATAAACTAAAGGTAAAATACCATTAAAATCCATTACATTCAACTAAAAGAAACCATGCATATACGTAAATGCATACATGGCACTTTTATCCAAGAGCACAGAAACTCCAAAAAAAAAAAAAAAAAAAACACGAAAAGAGCATTAAATTCAGATTTAAGCATGCTTTACTGAATTCTTTAAGTAATTATGGCAAGTCTTAATTTGCGTTACATTTTTTACTTTATTTAATGTATATATATATATATATATATATATATATATATATATATATATATATACGTAATATAAAGTGCACCAAAACTAAATATTTCTACCCCACAGTACTTTAATACACGTGTCTCGAATTAAGTGAGAATATAAAAATAATACGTTTCAAATTTCGTATCTTTCTCAAATAAATTCAAAATGTTCGCTATGCATTTAAAAACAGCTTAAACAAAACTCACCATAAATTATGTCGAAAAGAAAGGAGAGAGAGACAAATATATAAAATACAACGTAAGAGAAAAAAATTATTTCCTTAAAAAGCAAAGTACGGAATGAAATTTACGCTTCAAGAAAGCACATCACTATCAGAAACAACTTCTTTATAATACAAAGCGTCTCCACAAAATCTTTACTCCGACGTATATGGGGTTTTCGTGGTGACATGTTTTCTCATTTGCGGTGCATTCCTAATGAGGAAGATAATAGGTAAGAACAATGGCACGTGTCAGCTACATGCTTCTGTTGCACATTCAGCGATTATCAGGAATTTATGAAATCTGCATTCCAGCGTCAGCTTATCGGGTTCGAAAGCCAAACTATTGTTTGGAATAACGTCTGATGTGGGATTTCTCTTATCACATCAAAGAAATAACGAATGAAAATTACCTTCTGAGAAACAGATTCATTTAAACATTTGAAATCACTTCTTTGCTATGAAAAGTGAAATTAAAATTATGTTTGTTAATTTTATTCATTCCAGTCTTAGTAATGCATTCTTCAATGTAAACGAATTATTTGGACAAACAGTCAATAACATCGGGCCGTGGTTATTTCGTTTTTCAAATTATTTGAATTCTTAGGTTGTTTACGTATCAACTGATACTAATCTCGCATTCAGCATGTTAAGTTTTAGTAGTCACATTTTATTAAGATTTAGAAATCTCATTCGATTATAAAATTGAGAAAGAACTTTAAACATTTTGCAAATTTGGAAATAAAATACATGATTGAAAATTATAATGAACGTCTTAACGCTTTTGAAACATGCTGTGGTATATTTTCAACGTAATAGACTTAGTTTAAAGCACGGCTTTGTTAAGAATTTGATTATCCAGAACTTTTAAGTAATTAAATACGAAAACCTAAAATGACACACGCATAGGGGAGTTACACTGATTCTACACTTTATCAATAAGTATGAAATTCAAGAAAAAAAAGAAAAGAAAAAAAAACAAAAAAACAACAACTCAGTTTTGCAAGCAGAGTTATTTGTTATTTATCTATATATTTATTTTTCGAGCAGAGACAAAGTTTTTACAAAATTTAAATAACTTAATTTTCAACCTGAAAATAATTGCCATTTGCGCAGAGAACCTTTTTGTTAATAAGAAAAAAACAGTTTTGTGCAAATACTACAACATCTAAAATAGCATTTAAAGTACATATAAATTTATTTTCCCTTATATTAGCATAAAATTATTAACATCATTAAAGATTTGTATTCCTTGTATCGCTTATAGTCAAATTTTTTCTTTTGTTTTTTGAAAACTATAAAAATAGCACTTTAAAGAAATGACTTAAAATTCCTGAAATTAAAAAAAGTTTTTAAGTATTTTTTTTTAATTCAAAATTTATTATAAAAATGTGTGTATGTGTGTGCGTGTGCGTGTGTGTGTAAAGAACAAGGTACCAAGGGCAACACTTTAAAAATGTTCTTCTAAAAAGCCCTTTTAGTGTGACAAATAATAGTAGTAATAAATAAGAAAATAATAATTTTTAACTATTCGCGATTAAAAGCTAATTGATCGCAATTAAAAATTAATTGATCGCAATTAAAATTAATTGATCGCAATTAAAAATTAATTGATCGCAATTAAAAAATAATTGATTGCATTTAAAAAGATATTTTAAAGTTGTACATTTTAAACGTTTTGCTTTCTTTGAGTTTGGGAGAAATCAACATCTGCTTGAGTACTTCAAAGTGCAGTATTCTGCAGGACATTTTTTTTTTTTTTTTTACGTCTCAATGCATTTTATGTTTTGCAATTGCTGCTCAAAAAGTGTTATTTTTTATTTTGACTCAACTTAATTATTTTATTGAAAAGTCGTTTTACTGCAGTAAATAAACATTAGTTAGTAGTTAGTAGTATGCACATAATTACCCATATCAAGTCGAAGAAATAACTCATCATTTAATATGGCTGCTCTAATAATTTTTTTCTATCTCGATTGATTTCCCGATTTTTGCCAATCTCTGTAAGTGACCAAATTCTTTAAATAGATAAAACAAACATCCATGGCTCCAAAGACAATGGTGTTAAAAACAGATTTCAAATATTTTGCTATTGATTTTTAAAAAAAATAAAGAAAAGGAAGGAATTACAGTTGTATGCTATTTTTTATTGGAATTATTTTCGCGTTTAAAAATTTCAGCAATCTGATCTGACATCTCTTGTTCAGTATCTAACTCACCTTTATACTTGAAATGTAAAACTAGCAGCTGAATTATAGTAATTACGTAAAAAAACTGAAATAAAAACGAGAAGTCAGTAAAGTAAAAGTAAAGTTTAAAAAAGAAAGAAAGAAAAATACATGGCAATTATATTTTTAAATAATCTGAAATAATTATGACGAATACATATCTGAATAAACGGTTCTGCTCATTCTTCTAACAATAAACGCAATGATGAATAAAAAATGGCGAGATAATTTTTACACTTCTTTTGTATAACGCGAGCACATAATTACCTGCATTTTAATTTTTATTTCATTTATAGATATCCTTGAATTTAATTACCTCGGAAATTTACGTGAGACTGCAAATTAAAGCAGCACAAATTGAATAAGGTTTTCAATTTTACTTTTGAGTTTTTCTCGTCGTCTCTTTTTGACTAAAAATAATTTTTTTTTTTTTCAATTAGTTTTTTTTTCAATTAGTTTTTTTTTTCAATTAGTTTTAGTTTTTTTACATTCATATTTATGCACATCCATTACATTACATTTTTCATCCGAGTAATTAATGACCTTCAAGAACTGTTTTAGTGATAAAACACAAATGAAATGCTTGCAAAAAAATATATGTTCATAATAAACTCTTTTTAAATTATTTTAGCCAGTAAGCAATTCACAAGGTTGTCATCTAGAAGTCCCCAAATATTTTTTTGGACATGTATTTTTAAACTCAAATTGTGGTGACGGCAATGCTGACTCATATTAAGATCTTGAACCGTAAAATTTCAATTACGTTTTCTAAAATGTGTGCACAAATTGATTCGTTAAATTATCAAATATCCGAGTCAAATAAAACGACCTTAAGTACTTCGTAAAACATTCAGTCATACATTAACAACAACAACAAAAAGGTTACGTGCTAAAATATGAATAAATGACTTAGCACAGGAAATAAAGCTAATTATAATATTTTTTAAAAATGTTTTACTATTAGTTTTAAACTAGTATGTTTTAGTGAATTTAACAGTGTCTATCGATATTTAAACAATTTTTAATCTTCGTTGTTGTTTTTTAAATGGTGTTGTTCTTACTAATTCCGCTGGCCTAGGAAAGCGTACTACCAGGTCCAAAAGATCAATGATTCACTGGCTTGTGGTGATATGCAGCTTCATTTTAGAGCGAGGAACCCCGAGGGCAGAAGACTGACTTGACCTCAAATTTTGTGGTCTCTTAATTTTAAACCAGATCCCAGATGAGAGACCGTCACCTGGGATTGGCACTACTAGAGGTATCTTCACTTGGAGTACTTTGGAGTCACGACCTATTTAACGTGCACCAGCTCCCTTTCACGTACACTGCCCCCAGGAACCAGCCGCGAGAGGTTGTCCCCCTCCCAAACACTGACCTAAGTCGATAATGCTCCACTTCTTATTTCTGCAGGAACCGATTTAAAAGTGATAACTTGGTTTTTGAAGTATAAGTTTTCAACAATATTTAAATAGTGCAATATGATAAAAGATACCCGATTAAAAAAAAATCTAATTTGAGTGCAAACTGAAATTTCTTGCATTCACAACGTTACGTCTCTCAAATACTATTGCAAACCAGCTTCCTTGAAAAACAGCAATAACCGAACCTTTTCTCCATTCAATAGCGTTGCACATTCAATTGCATCGAAACAAAATCCCAATGTAAATATAGTATAAAATGTGGGATAAACTATGCTCAATGGGAGATTTAAAATTTTTCGTTGGAAATCGAAACTTTTCTAAAAAACAAATTGTTTTCTATGGAAAATGTAACATTTTTTTCGTGACTTTCTTCGGAGTGTTTCGTTTGTTCCCGTGCATTATTCTGCCATTTTATGAAAACAGGGCGTGTCGCAGTTTCTTCTTGGAACATTTCCTTTCTGTTAAAGGATCATTTACTACCCTTGTAACACATTGGGTACTTTCATTTTCACCACAAAGGTAACGTTTTCAACTTACGAACAATGTGTTGGACGAAGACACCATAATATTCAGGAGTGATCTCTTTTATTATTTTTAGCTTAATATTTTGATAAGTGGAATGGATCAATTTAGTGTTTTACGAGACAACATATTTCATAAAAATATGAGAAAGGTTTAAAAATTGGCTTTATTTCGGGAAAATCGTTTTGTTTACTCAATAAAATCCTTTAATATGTACGATTTTTAAGGCAATATTAAAGGAAAGAACTATTTAGTACTATCTGTACAATAGGGGGTAGGCCAAAAGAAGGTTTTTCATTAGAATCACAGTCAGTGCTGAAAAGTTGTATTATGTTTTAAAACTGAAACGTGAAAAAAATTGATCTGATTAATCGATGTCTTTTGGCTCTCCAAGGACTACGAACTTCATATGTTCCAAAATTTGACCAGGTTGGGAAATATATCTATTAACCTGAATCAATTTGTATTGTTAATATCGAATACATCAGATCGCTTTTACGCGCTATTACTACGCGCACGTAAGCATGTCCGATAACATATTTTTTTCGAAGGATTCGAACTTCTTGAGGCGGTACAAAGTATCAATTAATCAAAATAAAATTCTTGAGACAGTTGTTTTATTGCAGGAGACCACTATTCTGCGCTATTAGAATGTGATATAAAAGAAAAGTCTTTTCGTCCACAATAGTGTACAAAAAAAAAAAAAAAAAAAAAAAAAACGAAATATAATTCTCTTTATAATAAAAATAAATTTATATCTTATGAAAAGTTTGGTATTTGAACACCATTCAGAAAAGGCTAACTAACAAAATATTTTGTGATTAAGTTCTTATCATTTGCTTCTGATAAAACGATCTCCAACCCCTTCCCAGCACGACTGCCAAAAGGAGAGAGAAAAAAAATCTAGCTAAAAAAAAGACGTTTTAAGTTAAAATTGCCACATTGTTACCCCACAATGCTGATTTTATTAATTAAACTAGCAAGAATTTTAATTTGCATTTGTAATTACGAGTATTTTAGTGATGTATTATGTTGTCATGTTTGTACCCAGGGGGCGGATATCGAAGCATATCGCTCCCACCCCTCTCGAAAATCTTGATATTTAAAAGAAGCCATTTAAAAAACATGCATTAATTCACGAAGCCCATTCAATATCCCCTCCCTCCTGAAACTAATTCCAGACAACACGCCTATATGTTGTGTACAATGTTATTCCATTTTTCTTTGAAATAGTCCATCATTTTGCTCTCAAGTAGTTTTCATTTATATTTCCGTACGTTTTTTTATTGATTTCCCCCGAGAATATTCACGGTCTTTCCCAAGTTTCTTAAATCTCTTTTTAAATTCACTTGAATTCTCAGTTGACTCTGATTTGTCGACTGAAAGAATAAGCAAACCGCATTTTATTCAAATCGGTGAATGTGTAATTAAAAAACTTTTTCCTATTCAATTTCTCCACCATCATACAAAAGAAGTTTGGCGTAACTTTGCACAAGGTTGATGTATAAAAAATAAAATTGCAGTTTTGTGCTTCCAAATGCTGCTCATTTATTTAGTTCATTCATTTAATCTTCAATTTAGCTTTTAATGTTTATTTGATCTTCAAAAAAAAAAAAAAAAAAAACTTGCACTGACTTTAAAGTGTTAGAGAAAATATTTTAGTGAAAAAGGTATTTTGTTTAATATACTGTAAATTGAGGGTACTTGAGTCTTGGGGGGTTACTAGAACCCAAAACAAGAAAAAAAGTCAGATATAACGAGCTACATGTGTAACTTTAAAACCATAGAACAAGGAGAAATTCAAAACATCCTTTGATTTTGAATTCCAGTAACCCTCCCCTCCTCCCCCCCCCCCCTCGCTCCAGTAACTCCTCTTTAAGAATTATGGAATTTGAAACAGAATTCTGCCAAACATTTTTCCTACTTTTTTTCTCTTTCTTTTCTTTTTCTAAATAAGTGGAAAAATGAAGATGTTTTCACGCAATGAAGTTTTCTCGCTGTGCGAAATAAACTCAATTGTGAAACTAGGTTAAATAGTAATGAGCAAAATTAAAGAAGAAAAAAATCATAGATTTTCATTGATTACTCTAATCACCTTGATCGTTAAAAAGCAATTTGAAGAAAGGGGTTTACTTAGCATTCCTGCAAGTATTAAAAAAAAGACCTGAAAATACTAAAAGGAAATCTGAATAAAAAATGTGCTCCCAATAACCGTATACGCTTACATTCACGCCCATGACCACTTACGTGTTATACCTCTAAATTATTTTTCTCCCTGTTTTTCTCGTTTTTACCGTTTTCATTTTGTGCATTGTTACCTATATTATGGATTCAAATCTAACAGAGTTTTTTTTTGCCTTATGCTCTTTGTGCCTAACATTTGGAAACTCATTGTTCTGGTAAAAGAGTTTGTATAAGATGTTTTCGTAAAACAGTCGATGTAAGTCAGATACAGTTGAACACAGATACAGTTAAACTATTGTGCAATTAAAAGGTTTTTTCCAAATTATTTCTTTATTTGTGTTATTTATTGTCATGGTTAGAATTTCTTCATTCCAGATGCTGCAAAGTCGTGCACGCGGTGCGGCCGAGGCAGCATATTCATGATAATCTCTTTTAAGAAACATGAATTTTAATATTTCTTAAGCAATCAGGGGCTGCTTATTGTTTTCCTTATACCTCCATTACATTTGAGGGTATTTTATAGAGGGTATTTTGTAAGAAAACTGACGTAATACATTGGCAACCTTTTGGCGATATGTCACCAAGTTGCCACATTTTTTTTTTCTCTTATTTCAAATAGGCTGCATATATATATTGGTTCTTAACCTTGCAGACTTAGCACGTTCCCAGATGTAGGTACAAACGTTTTCAGAGGCCCCACAAAGAGTGTGGTACCATTTCCGCATCGGAATTTTGACGTCCAGTTTCTTCGCCTGAAAGGGTGAGCACCTGGACTCGGTTGATGCAAAATTGCCCTAGGAATTTAAAATTTAGCCAAGAGTATCCAAGTCAAATGTCTACTCAAAGGATCTTTTACATGCCACACAGTCATACTACATGGGCGCAAAATAATAAGATGCCAATAAATCATTAAATTTCTTTTTTAATGTAGGTAAATGCGTTTTTTATACCTATTGCACTATAATTTTAAATTAAGTAGGTGCACAAATTGTTCCTACCATTACTCTGAATTGAGATTTTAATAAATATTGATGGAATTATGTTTAATAAAGAATTTACCTTACGTGTACTAGAGGCACCTGGAGTAATTTCTGGACAAAAACAAACACATCTAACTTCTACAAAATGTAATACAAGAGCTGTAAATATTTACATGGAGTAAACACAGTATACTGTCTTTCCAAAATAAAAAGTATTTTGTGACTACTACACTTATAATTTAAGTAGTTACAATCAATTTGTATCGAGGAATTGCCCCATGGATGGGCCATTCTTGAATACTTTCGGGGCAATTCTTGGACACTGATCTTTTTGATACAAATGGGAACATTAATTATGTGTATTTTTAATATAATCGAAGTAACTAGAGCAGTTGTTATTTTTTATAACCTTACCATGTTAGTTATTAAATAGTTTCTCACTAAAATTTTAAAATTTTAGATAAATGAAAGTTTAAGTTATATGAGAGCAATTCGCCAACGAACCCTCAGCGCATGTTTCTGTTCATTACTGCTGCGATGCATATTTTTAAATTTTTAGAATTCAAGCTAAGGTTGCCATTTGCAGTTGAATAAATATGTAACTTAATTGTAGTTTGCTAAGAAATTATGCAATCGTTCTTATTTACATACTGTAAAGATGTCATTAAGTTGCTCAAGAAACAAAGTGAGGCTATGATGCACTGAAATTCTTGATCTTAGCATCACGTTGTCAGATTCAAGCAGGTTTCAAAATTCAGTGCAATACGAAGATGGGCATTGAAAGTAAGATTCAAATATTTGAAAAGAACATGAGTTAATAATTCTCCAGAAAGTAAATAGTAAAACCTCTAAATAAGGGACACTAAGGGGACTGGAAATTTTGTCCCCTAAATAGAGGTGTCCCTTCCTCGGAGGTTCATAAATTGATGCATACACATATAGTGTATTAACTTAGTTTAACTTTTTAATAGTAAACATGTGTTACCATTTAAGCTTAAATACTGAAAATGTCTCATGCATACAAAATATAAGTTGAAATTATTGAAATTTAAAATTTTTTCATTGAAAAACTGAAATTTTAGCATAAATGTCGTAATGGCAAAGTTTTGTAACTTACAGAAATTTATTCGAAGTCATCTATTAGATGGGTTTGTTTCAAAGTACGTAATTTGGGCAATACAGTAGAAATTACGTTCAGTGCACTTTTTACAATTCTTGCATAAAAAAACTTGTTGGTACTGTCGGTCTTTGCTGAATACGCATGTATTCCACTGTACAAAAGAGGGAAAAGGCTTTACAAGTAGGTTTTGTCAAGTACTTTAAAATACACTTGTTTCTTTGTTCACGCTTCTAGGACTCATACCAACTTTCAGAAGTTAATTTTTAGAAAAGAAAAAAAAAAAGAACTTTAGCTTCCAGTAAATTTTCTTATCTACATAACTTGAATTTTGGAAAATTTTCTCCAAGAATGTCCTTTAAATAGAGTGTCCCTTATTCCGAGGTAAATACATTGCCGTCCCTATTAAAAGGGACTGGGACCAGAAAAAATGTCCCTTAATTAGAGGTGTCCCTTTTTCGGAGGTGTCCCTTAAAGGAGGTACCACTGTATAATCATAATACTCGTCATAAACCAAGAGAATAAGTAAAATTGTTTCCGGCATGAATCTATGTTAAAAGTGTATATTTAACATTTGGAAGACACACAGATGCATGTAATTTTAACAAACTGTTTTAATTACTCTTACAAATATAAATTACGTGCTAGTACATATTCAACTTTCTGCAACAATATAATTGAGAGACATTTCAGTTTTAATACAGAAACGCGAAATAAGAATATCTGTTGGAAAAATGTCTTTAACTAACAAGACAAGGTTTAAACAGCTATTCATAGAACTTCTATTCTAATGAGGATCAATTGAGTTCGCTATCTTCAGTCCTTCATTGGCTTGATTTGTGAAAGAAATAAGAACACTATAAAACTCGATGGTTTTCAAATGGAACAATATTTCCTGAGGCTAGAAAGGATTTCAGAGGGAGAGTGAAAGATGATAACAGATAGAACACAGTAGTGTTGAAACTAAATACATTACTATTATCAGCAGCTGTAACTGGTGTGCAGGAGTAGTTTGTTCATGATTTAGTTATTTTTTTACTAATGTTTTACTAGTAAAGAACTTGCTTCCTTAGTTCATTCCTTTTAGATAAAAACTTGAAGGAAATTTTTAAATTATTGTCAAAGTAACAAAAATAAATAAGTAATGAAAATAAAAACGAAAAAAAAATCAACGAATGTGTCATTTGTGATAATTTAATTTAGTTAACGCCGGCAGGTTTTTTAAAAAAATGAAACGTAAAAGTTACCAGCGTTTAAATGAAAGATCAACAAGAAACAAGAGGTAATACCAAAATTTATAATCCTTGAAAAACGCAATAACGAAATTCAGTTATTTAGAGAAAATATCATATTACTCCTCTTCTTTACGGTAAAAAATAAATGAATTAATTTCTGAAACGGATATAGATGATATTTCGCTTATAAAAAGAGTGATGATGAACTTTAGATTTCCAGGTTGTGGACAAAGTGCAATTACAGTGAGGGAGTGTGTGATATTATTCTTCTTCAAGGGAAAGTTAGCATTACTTAAACTTTAATAAAGGCAAAAAATCTGTCAAGAAGCAACCCAAAAACTTTGCGACTCTTGTGTGAATTTGCATAAAAACAGAAATTACCTATCACACTTATTCAATCATATCTAAAGCATACCTAACAAATAAGTATATTTTAGCTTTTGTAGGAAAAAAACCTTTTAAACACCTAAATTACTCAACTCGGACTTACTTTATTTATTGGATTTGAGGTAATAACAAAAAATATCAACTTTTTTGCTTTTTTCAACTGTATATCACTCAGAAACTCACATTTTTTTGATATTTTGGAATCGGAATAGTAGCAAAATATTCCGATTCCAAATTATAATCGGAAGTAATATAATTTGGAATCGGAATATTTTGTTTGATTGAATAGAAGTTTGTTTGATTACTTTAACAAATAAAATACTCTATTTCTGGAAACTTAATTAGTTATGAAGAAAAATCACAGCGACAGAGCGTTATGTAGCCTTTAATCTACACTAGGATTGCGTAAAAGCACAAAATAGAAATAATGATTGCCGACGCGGATTTCGATATTAAAAAAAATATTTGTTGTCTAATGGATCCAAAGGATTTTGAAATTTGTTGGATATTTTAAATACATAAAATCATATTCTTTTCATTTAAAGAAGGTTCTTGTGGCCCCGAAACTTGTGTCTGCAGTTATTCATGCTGTTTTGGGCTTTAAACATTGTTTTTGTTTCATTTTTATGCAGACTTACTATACCAGAATTTCTGTATTCTCCACCTATGTTTCTCTCTTCACTGCACGGCAAAATTTTCAGCAAATTTATGCGTAAAACAACTGTTTGAAGTTAAATCAATTGTGTTTATTTTTTCTGCGGATGAGCTAAACCACTGTTGCTTCCCTGCTGGAAAATGAAATCAACTGCTGAAAAAGTAATTTCGGATTGTAAAAGCATCTTCAAATCGAAAAGCTTCAGCAGACAAAATAAATCTTCGCCTATCCTCATGAATAATTTCCTCTGTTCTATGATTTAAAGTTGAATCCTCTGCTATTTTCCACGGTGTGAAGAAGGCTTTTTTCTCAAAACGAATAGAAAAAAAAAGAGGAAGAAAAAAATCAGAAAAGGAAAGGAAGAATTAAATGAAATTTCCATCTGTACGGAGGTTCAATTTCATCCCGCAAGAGAGTGCGCGCATCCCCGTACAGCAGTTGACAAAGAACGACTCTTCTTGTGGGAAAATAAATTACGGTCACAGTGAACCAAAGAAAATAGATTATGCTAAAATTAACACGATTTTTTTTAAACATATTTCTTGCCTGGAGAAAACACTTTAAAGGCGAAGTGATTCCATTTGATGTGTGAATTATATCATTATTTCAATGCGTTTTCATTAAAGGGCTCTTATTTTTGCACTTTAGATGACATGGTCATTGGCCCTTAATAATACTCGTAGTATGAAGGAATAATTTATTTAACTAAATTTATAGAGCATAGCTGATAATTACGCATTTAATTTTAATTAATCGTTATCACTCGGAATAACTTATCATTAGTTGTATTTTCCGTTCAACAAAATTTTCGATTTTTGTCATTTTTTCTTCCTATGAAAATTATCATCAAATTCTTAGTAAGGAGTCACTTCCTGATTTATGTTTTCTTTTTAATTATTCTTGTACATTAATCTACAAAAGAGTACACAGAAATCGTTGAAATATGATTTGGATTTTCAAAGAGTGAAAATATATCCATACTTCTCAAAAGAAACATTAAATTGCCTTTTTATTGCTTTCTTTAAATGGGGCTACTATTTTGTTTCAAATTTTATAACTTGTAGTTCTCATACAGAGAAATGGTGCTGCAGGCGATCTCTTGATAGATTAATCGGTTTGCGTCTGGAGACACAATTTCGGATAAAATATCGACGGCTTTAAGAAATCCACTTTTTTAAAGAGGACCTAACTCGCATGGTTAACTTTCAAAAAAGCCATTAAAACCTGAGAAGCTGTTATAACACAAATGATCAGAAATGCTTAGTGCTAAAGTATGACTACAAGGGGAGAAAAGCAATATGTGCCTTATATACGTTGTTTCCTTTTCCTTGTTGGGGACTGCAACGATAGGGCCTGGGCCCAGAAGGGCCCAGATAAATGGTAGGCCCAGGATAGGATAAATGAGATTAAAACTTATTTTTAGTGTCTGTTTATGAGTTTGGCAAAAGGGGAACGGTGCTCGTGGCATAATCAGTCAAGTAGGCACTTCAATAAATGCGGGGCATATGTATAAGAGCGAAGTTTGGAGCCCGTTCTTACAATGGTTCTAAATTTTGGAATGTCACGGAAAATAAACTTTTCACGCTGTAAAAAACAATTACTGAGTACGTACATTTCGAATAACACATACGTATGGGAGGGCAATCCTAATAACACAATGTGAAACTTCAAAACTTCATGTGTTTAGAATGAAAGCAAAATTAATAGATTTGGGATGACCGGTAAACATGAATGTTAAGAAATGTGATAGATTGAAATCTGAAACAACAGGCTAACAAGTATCTACATTATAATTTCAAATGAAAATTTATCGTTCAATGATTTAAACTAAAAGTCTCGTCTGGAATTATACGAGCCTACTTTCCCGTACACACCAATATCAAATTGATTAGCTAGCTATCTTTCTCTCTTTATCATTAAGCTTTAGTTCTTCAAATTATAAATATTTATTGTTATTATTGCAAATATATCTTTTTCAACGGTTTATTCATATTCATTCACTTATTCATTCATTCATTCACTCATTTATTCATTAAGAAATATCCATAAAACTTCATATGAAAACGTTTCGTGGGGTAATAGGCGTTAAGTTCTAAATGAATTTCGTATCTGTGTATGCTCTACGTTAAAACATCTTTTCGATAAAGTTTGTTCCTAGCAAATCCGTCACTTAGATCAGGATTTATATAGGATTAAAATTTCCCCGTAGGCGCTAATGTTAATTTGTTTTGAATTGTTTAAAATTGAACAAAAAAAAGATTCAAATAAGAAAAAAATTTACGTCGAGATCTTTTTCGAACAAGATTGTTCAAAGAAACTTCTATCTTATGTCCAGGGTTATATAGTTTGTTTCATGTTTCCCAAAAGGCGCTAGTGTTAAAAGTTTTAGAACCATTCAAAATTGAACGAAAAATTATTCAAATAAAAAATAAAATATGGAAACGAGATGTTCTTGCCGAGATCTCTTTAAATCGGACAATTCCCTTAAACGTTATTGGGGGGGGGGGGGGGGGAGAGACCGAAAGACACACATTTTTAATTACTTCACTTATTGGCTTTATCTAATTTTCAGCGACATTTTTACGAAATATTAAGCTTTCTTTCATCCTTTTATTATTTTTTTAAAACTTTTATACGAAAGTAGGCTAAAAATGACTGAATATTTAAAATCAAGAAATGTTAACATAATGGGACAATCAATTACTTATAAAACTAATACAGAAATAACTCATAAATATGGAACATAAAATAGTTAATGCCATTATTTGATCCAGTCTCCATAAACAGCAACACATTTGCATATTAACTGAACAGTCATCAGATTTCTAAAGATTTCTTCTTCTCGAGGAAAATCACGAGGCGATCGTTAAATTTTCCGCATTAACCCCTTTGAAATGAGCACGGAACTGCGTAAATATTTTACACTTAGGGAAAGGTGGCCTAAAATAAACCCCTCATGCAGTTATGTTCCTCCTAAGCACTCATGAAGAGGACTTTCAGCTTCCTTCGTAATAATTTCAATAGGACTTTCAATTGCAGCTCTCAAATCTTTGTTATTTTCCTTGTTCATCTTATTTATGTCATTTTTATTATTATTATTGTTGTTTGTTATTTACAATGTGTTTTTTTTTTAAGTTGTACTCTATGTTCTATTTTTCAAAATTTGTACAGGTAACATCACATGCTCTGTGACACCCAGCGGGTGTTAAGTCGCTCGCAGGGTCTTTCTTTTCTGTTATTTTTTTGTTCGTTCCTCTCAATCACCACATCCGGTTAAACCCTCGTCAGGGTAGGTGCGGTGGTGATTGATGAGATATAAATAAATAAAATAAACCCCTCAAGGGAGAAATTTTGTAAAAAAACAAATAAGTGTTTAAATAAACCTTTAGCTCTTGGTTAGTTTGTTTTACACTGTACTTTGCATTAGAAGCATATTTTTAACCTAAATTGAGCACTGAAAAAAAAAGATTTTTGAAAAAGTGTCCAAAGGATCACTTTCCCCTCCCCATAAGGCAATACGATGCTATATTTTTAAATTATTGCAAGCTGGTTTTGATCGGCAAAATAAGGGATATGAGAGCAATTATGACAATGCATAATGAAATAAAACATGATTTATTTTAAGAAAACTTATAAGTAAAAAAGTGCATCAAATGATCTTGAGAAAAAACAACAACACTAAAATGGAATATTTGAAAACTATGATTCGAAAATAATAGCCTACAGAAATAATTTAAATAATGTCTATTCACATCCAAAAACTGGGAATGTTGGAGCAAACAAAATTTTTTCTAAATACAAATTTAAATTGCTGTGAAAGAAAAACTTTTTAAAAAGTGTATATACTTTAATGCTTTTATTTATTGATACCACAACATTTTAGTTATCCCGAAAAATTGCCAACGGTGTTTAGTAATCGGAATATTTAGCAAAAGACAAAGGAACAAGAAGTTCTTAGAGAACTATAGGAACTTACCTTCCTCTGTATTTATGTATAGATATATGTCTCTGATTGGGTTAAGATTTTTTTTAATATATGTATTTACCGATTAAAATATATGACAACTGCTAGAACTTAATTACATCAAGAACTTTCCCCAACATAAAGCTTCAAAATGACTAAGTAAAAAAATTAATGAACAAAGTAATTCAAGTTTCATAGAGTAATTTACAAAGGCACATAATTTAAAGCTAGGCAACGGAACAAAAACTTCGTACATGCTTTTAAATACATTGAACTCCTTTATCTGTATAAGTCGTGTAAAAAGTTAGTAATGCGACACAAAAAATTTTTGCAAATTATGTCTTCTTTCAACGCACACAAAATAGTGTTAAGTGAAACACAAAACACATGTGTGCCATTTTCTTTCCAAGTTTTTGCGTTAATAAGTTGTTTATTATAAGCTTAATTTTCTACTATTTTTCTGCTTTAGCAACTTTTCCCTTTGCTACAATGTTTTTTGCTAGTAATTGAAGGTAAACATATTTGCACTTAAATAAAGATGTTTTGTAAGATAATCCAATTGTAAGAAATAAATAAAACAGCGTCAGAAACCCTATACTCAAAAGAATAAAATAATATTCCAACCAACACACGACATCTCATCTTATTTTTAAAAATACTCTCGGGTCTTCAGAAACTGAAGAAAGTCCTTGAGTTCTGCCCTTTGATCCAATTTTATTTCTCCATGAAAAAGGATTATGAACAGAGAGAAAAGGTTAGTAGGTTCACACATGAAATGCTAGATTTCAGCTCTTCAGAGTATATTTTTTTCATGAATATATTTTCAATAAAAGTGCGATAAAATATTCAAGCGAATCTGGAAGTATATCTGGCTTAGACAATGACTTAAGATTAACCAAACTTTCCATAGATTATCAAGCGAAAAATTGCATTTAAATGAGCTCCAAATACTGATGCACGGTGCATATCATAATACAATAACTGATTGTTCGAAACTCCCTGTTGAAAAATTTTGTGCAATTGGCACTTTTTTCAAATTAGTATGCTACTACTACTAATAATAATTATGAATGAATGAATAAGTAAGTAAATGATAAAAATGAATGTTATTGACGAATCTACATTTTAGTACCTGGACAAAGTACAGAAACTTTTTATAATTCCTATAAAGACTTTTAGTTCGTTAGGTACAATTTGGATATTTCTTACTTGAGGACAAAAAAAATGATGATACTGGAAGCAAGCTGAAGTACCTTGCCATGACAAGAACTTGGTGAGTATATTAGTGCTAGTTACCTTTTGCTTCTTTCTTTTTTCCTTCTATTCTCCGCTGGTGTTTTGGTGTTTTTTTTTTTTTTTTTTCAATTGCTCTACCACCAATATTAATCTCAGATAATTATTCTAACTTATTTTTCTAAACTTTTCCTTGATTTAAATTTGATGGAAATGTTCCGACTAATGTTGATGAAATTCGTTTCATTTATTATATGTGTTTTTCTTCATTATCATCTTTATGATAAACTTGTAGAATAGTTCTTTTTCTAGAAGAAATAATATGGGATGAATACGATTCGAAGTTTTTAGATTAGGTTAAATAAACAGTTACATTAAGATATGATAAAGTGTTACAGACAAATATAAAAGTGTGTATATACTCTGATGGGGAAAAAAAATCCCAACACCAAGAAGGAGTTGTGTTAGCGAAACGAAATTTGGCAGGCGTGTTTATACATCTGAAAGATGACTTCGATTCAACTTTTGCGCTCGGCGCATCAGTGTGACGCTAGTAGTGACACACGGAAGATGCAAATCAGGTTTGCTTTAAATACGCGCTGTAACGTTCCTGAGCGTTGTTTAGCGTCGAGATTTGATGTAGTGAGTTGATGTTAGTCCACAATACCCTTAAGAAGACGACGAAGCCATTATCAACAGCTCACTGAGTTTGAACGAGGTCGTGTAATAGGTCTACGAGAAGGTGGGTTTTCTTTCCGCGAGATTGCAGAAAGGCTTGGCAGGAATGCATCCACTGTGCATGAATGTTGGCAGCAGTGGCCTCAAGAAGACCGGGTTCCGGGCGGCCACGTGGCACTACTGAGAGGGAAGACCGCCGTGTTCGGCGTATGGCCGCAGCTAGTCGTACTGTGTCTGCAGCAGAAATTCGAGCAGCAGTTGGCACCACAGTGACACAACCAACTGTTACCAATCGGTTACTTCAAGGACAGCTCCGAGCCAGACGTCCTGTAGCGTGCATTCCACTAACGCCAAACCACTGCCGTTTGCGACGTCAGTGGTGTCAGGCTAGAGCTCATTGGAGGACGGAGTGGAGATCTGTTGTGTTTTCTGATGAAAGCCGGTTCTGAATTAGTGCTAGTGATGGCCATGTGCTGGCTAGGAGGAGGCCAGGTGAGCGGCTGCAGCCATCCTGTCTGCGGCCTAGACACACTGGACCTACACCTGGAGTTACGGTCTGGGGAGCAATTTCTTATGGCAGCAGAAGCACTCTCGTGGTTATCCCACGCACCCTGACAGCAAATGTGTACGTCAGTCTGGTGATTCAACCTGTTGTTCTGCCGTTCATGAGTAGCATTCCAGGAGGTGTTTTCCAACAGGATAACCCTCGACCTCATACTGCTGTTGTAACCCAACGTGCTCTACAGCGTGTCGACATGTTGCCTTGGCCTGCCAGATCCCCAGATCTGTCTCCAATTGAGCACGTATGGGACATCATTGGACGACAACTCCAGCGTCATCCACAACCAGCATTAACCTTCCCTGTATTGATCGACCAAGTGCAACAGGCGTGGAACTCCATCCCACAAACGGACATCCAGCACCTGTATGATTCAATGCATGCACGTTTGTATGCGTGCATTCAAAATTCTGGCGGTTACATCGGTTATTAATGTACCTGTATTTCCCTTCTGCAATGTCTCTTCTCGGGCTTAAATTAACCTGTGATCTTGAAATTGTAATCAATTACGTACGTTACCTATATAAATGTATTGCTGAAATTTCATTACTCTACAATAATTATTTCTTGGTGTTGGGTGTTGTAAATGACGAAGTTTTCTTGACGATTGAAGAATCATCGAAAATGAGAGTTCTATTACTGAGAGTGTATAAGGGACATTTACTATACATTGTAGGGGTAGCAAAGTAAAAATGAAAAAAACTAAAAATTCATTTAGAACAAACACTAATGAATTCAAAAATATAAATTTAACGCAATTATATGAGTACACGCACCCATTTTTTTAGTTGTTGAAAATATGTATCATGTAACAACCCTACTAGAAAATCATGTGTTGCACACATCGGATTTTTACACATGGAGACGCAAATTCATGTAAGTTAAGAGTAAAATAATCGTTCAATATCTTACACAGATCAACTACAAATCATTGCGCGATGTAGCTGTTGAACATGGCCTATACTAAAGTCAAACGTACGACTAAACAGTTGGTCAACCACAAGTCGATTTTTAAATTGCTCACAAACTATCAGGATCTGCTTTTGTTAAACCTGTTATCAATATATATATATATATATATATTTGTTACGGTGAATGTCTGAAATCGGAAAATGGTCGACAATCACCGGTGAATGTCGACATACACCAAATAGAGAATGACAACTGATAAATATACAAAATAACACTGCGAGGCAGGATCGAAATAATATATTGAGTTATACATTTAACAGATACAGTACAAGTGACTGAATGAGTACAGTACAACTGACTGTACTACAAAGAGCATAACATGTATTTATAAACTTTGGTGGATCAAGTGTCTGAGTCAGAACAGAATTGACGCCAGTTCATCGCCTTCAAGGCCAATCATTGAGAGATCTCCTGCGAAATATAAAATAGAATTCAGATTAGGATGATGCAAAATAATTCTGAGGTTACAATATTCTAAAAACGACAATCACCGGTGAATGACGACATACGCCAAATAGAGAATGTCGACAATCACCGGTGAATGTCGACATGCACCAAATAGAGAATGTCGACTATCACCGGTGAATGTTGGCATACAACCAAATAGAGAATGTCGACTATCACCAGTGAATGTCGGTATACACCAAATAAAGATTATCGACTATCACCGGTGAATGTCGATATTTACCATCTATCAGACAGGAGAAAGTCGACATTCTCCAATTTCGGACATTTGCGTAACATATATATATATATATCAACGACTTCAGGTAAATTGCCGAATAAATTTTCTGATTTCTTCCTCACAATAAATACTCAGTCAAATATAAATAACGAATAAAACTTTTAAATAAAAATAAAAGAAATCTGAATTTTGCCCGAACATTCACTTTTTAGCATAGACGAGTCACACTTTTTCTTCCTAATTCCTATTATTGCTGAAGTTGAAAATGCAAATGACTTAAATCTTCCTCAAGCATTTCCACGCCGCTACTCCTTATTTTTGCCGTTTAACATGGAAATGAACAAAATATAGCCGAGTTTTAGCATTTCACGCAATTTTGATGAATGCTGGAACACAGAAGCAAAACCGGCAAGAAGAGTAATTGATTTTCGAATTTTCTGCTGCGAAAGAAAATTGCTTCTTTAAGGATCGAGTTCTGCATAACGGTGCTTAAAACGTAGTTGCTTCCAAAAACAAATCATATCAGCAGAACAACAAAGAAAAAGCGATTTATTTTATTTCTTTATTCCCAACTAAATCACTGCATGATTTCATCTTTCGAAAAATGAAAACAAAAAACAAAAAAAAACAGGTCATTTATTTTTTATTTTCAGGCGTTTTTAGTTAAATATTGATGAATAATAGCACAAAGTATATTTTTATCGTTCTAAAATAGTTACCCACTGCTACAATGACGCTGCTGCTTCAATGACACTCGCAAAAATAAGAAAGGAAATGAAATAATAAGGTAAGCATTTTACTACAAAAATGAATCATTTAACAAGGTTTTTTTTCATCAGTTTAAGTACGTAATTTAAAAATAATTATTGTTCTTTACAAAATTACTACTTCAGAGCGAAAAACAATCATTTTAAACGTGCAAAACAGAATTTTGGTAAACTACTGTTCCAGCGCAATTCGAACATTAGAATGTCGATGTTATAGTGCAGTTTCACCATTTCACGCTACTTCCCGTGATATTGGAACTATACTCACAAACGTAAATTCAAAAGTGTCTTCCGCAAATTTTACAACTGATAATACAAATAACAAAAGCACCTTTCCTCTTTGAAATTTGAATTTCCTCCCTATTTTTGTAGATTAACATAAACAGCTTGTTTGTGTTGAGTACATCGGGGCAATACCTCAAAAAAAAAAAAAAAGAGAAAATGGCTGTAAATTCAGAATTAAGTATATTTTACCGCGTTCTACAAGTACAAATGGAACATCTTTATTTGCATTCAATTTTAAATTAGACGAGATGATTCAAATAATAACTGGAACTGAAATGTTAAAAAATATCATATCAATTGCAGAAAAAATGTACATATATATATATATATATATATATATGAGAACAAAAATGCTCACAAAGTATTACAACAACTCAAGATGTTATTTAACCTCAAGTAAATGAGCATTAAATAAAAACTAGAGTTTCAAAGTTTGTATCCAAGCGAGAGTATCCAAGACAAATGGCTCTTTCAAGGAATCTTTAATATGCTACATAATCATACGACATGACTGTCGATTTTCTGTATCTTGAACATCCACCGACTTGGGCCAGGTTCGATCCTGCGAACTTGGGATATGAAGCTAGTGCCTTACCAATGTACCCTTCTGCCGGCGTCATAGTAACATTTCCTGTATTTAAAATATTTTTAGAGTCGTCTGTATATCAAAAACTAGATTAAGCTTTGGAACAGCAGCGACACCTGTCGCAGCTAGGTAGTTAAATTTATTCAAGTTATGAGAAACATAACTGCATTCTAATTACAATGACGGCTAATAGTTAAGTGTGTTGCATTTAAAGAAGTAAAAAAACCGCTATGAAGTTTACAAAATAGCCACCCTATAATTTAAATGAAAACGTTGCTAGGTGGTGAATCATATTTCCATTTTCTGGCTTAGAGTAATTTAGAAAACTTTCAAAGACTCAAGGAAATATTTTTATAAGACTTTCAAAAATATAAATGAGTTATGGTTCAAGTTCCAAATATTTTAACCATAATGAATTTCTCCTTCTTACACGTTTCGCAATTCGGAATTTTCTATGCAAGCTATTTTCTTGTTTTATTACAGTTACAACTTAACAGCATCCAGCTTTCATATCACATGAAATGCACATCAAACATGCACTGCTAGTGAAAAAAGAAAATTAAGTTAAAAAAGAAAACTTATTTGCCTGAATATTTATACCATGGTGTTAGAATGTTTTTTCGGTAAACCGGCTTAAGTTCAGAAAATTTACAAATATCCCTTTATGTATGAAGTTTCTATGGCCAAGGAAAAGATCGCAAACAGAAGTCAATTGAAAGAAAGTAGTAAGCAGAGGAAAGTAGAAACGCTAGAGGCATTCGGGCAACACCTTTTAATTTGCAGTCTCTAAAAAAATGTACCTATGATAGTTAAAAATAAAAGGACAGTTCAAAAAAATATATTATTTTTGCTATTATTATTATTATAGGACTGTGAACAGCCCACCTTCTAGATTACTTAAGCATTTATTACGGGCAAGTACACAGTACATTACAACACGACGGTTTAGCATACAAACAATCAGGCGGACGTCTTTCGCATACATCTGACTACCACTCGTCACCTCTCCATTACTGGTGATGTCATCCAATAGGGTTATGGGATGGTGGGATTTTGTAGGTTCCCACATTATTATTTATTTATTTAAGTTGAAAATGAGACAAAATGCAGTTTCTAAAGCAAATACGTCTGCCACTCTTTATAATTCCTTTGGATTTGAATTGTGCTGTTCTTTACAAAATTTGATATACAAAGTAACATTGCACATTTTTCAGTTTTTTGAAATAATGTTTTAAGCAAAAAAAAAAAACAATTTTGGGAAATTTCCGCATGATTAAAACTTTCTATAAAACTCATTCAATTGATCATATTTTTGCCTTTCAGATTTTACTTTAAAAAAGCATACGATAAATTTGCAACGGAGGACAATATTTTAAGTTTAAAATTCCCCCTCTGAAAAATGTTCCGTGTCTTCAAAAAACTTCTATTATGCATTCATCATAGCGACAAAATATTAAAGATATATCATAATCTCCATCTCTACTAATAATAAAGCAGCAAGTATGTGTGTGTGTCTGTCTGTCTGTGTCCGGTGTAGGGCCCAGACCGTCCGGCAGATTTTCATGAAATTTGGCACGAAATTAGTTTGGAACATGGGGGTGTGCACCTCGGAGAGTTTTTTCTGAAATTCGAATTCGTTCTTCTTTTATTCCAATTTATAGCCGAAAGTTTCATCAAATAGTCGTTTTCTATGGGAAGGAATTATCGCATCCTTTCGAGCTTGATAACCGCTGAAGAGCGCGTAAAAAACTGTCCCAGAAAGAGTTTTGTTCTTTGTGCTAAAATTCGAAGCTTCTAAATTAACTGGAAAAGAAGTTATAAGCGTTTTTCTCTGTAGTTCGAAATTATTTTTTCACGGTAATTAACTTTAATTTTAATTGTTACCATGCCGACTGACTATTAATCATTTTTAGCCTACTTTCTCGTAAAAGTAAAAAAAATAATAATAAAGCATGAACGAAGGCTTAATGTATCGTGAAAATATCGTTAGAAATCAAGAAAAGTCAAAAATAAATTAAGTAATTAAATAAAGATTGAAAAATAAAAAATTTGAAAGTAGGGTTTTGAGATGGGGGAAAAGTCTGTCTGTCGGTCTGCCCCCCCCCCCTAATAACTTTTGAACGAATTGTCCGATTCAAAAATTTCTTCTTGCATTCGAAAGATCTCGGTGAGGACATCTAATTTCCATATTTTATTTTTTGATTTGAACAAATTTTTGTTCAATTTTGAACAGTTCAAAAAATTTTAACATTAGCGCCTATGGACGAAAATGAAGCAAATTATGTAAATTCTGATTACAAGATCCAAGTTCCAATGAACAAGCTCACTGGAAGAAGTTCTTGGCATGAAATATTGATTTGAACAATTTTTGTTCATTTTTGAACAGTTCAAAAAAAAAAAAAAAAAAAATTAACATAGTGCCTACGGGGAAATTTCAATCCTATATAAATCCTGATCTAACGGGCCGATTTGCTTGGAACAAACTTTATCGGAAAGCTCTTATGACGTAGAACATGTACAGATAAAAAGTTCATCCAGAACTAACGAGCCTATTTTCTTATGAAATTTTTTGATCGGGATTTTCAAGAATATTTTTGAATTAATGAAAGATTAAATGAATAAGCAAAATAATTAATGAATAAATGAGTGAATAAATACATGAATGACTGAATAAATGAATGATGGAACGAATCTGTATTAACCGTTGAAAAAGGCATATTTGAAGCAATTAAGAACTAAAGCTAAACGAGAAAGAGAGAGAGATAGCTAGATTATAAATTTGAAGCTGGTGTGTACGGGAAAGTAGGCTCGTATAGTTCTAGACGGAACTTCTTGTTTCTTTTAACGTTTTAAAATTTATTGCTTACGGTTTTTAGCATTTTGAGGAGCAGAAGATTCTTAATTTATTTATTTCTTTTTTGGATTTTGATTATTATTTTTTAAAACGAATTAAAATTCATTTCCTGAGGCTCACAGGCGATTGATAGCTTTATTTTGATTTCCTTATTTTTACATGTATTTTACGGGACCATTTTCCATACTGCACAGGGGTTTTAAAAAAAAATGTTATTCTTTATTGCGATTTTTATTATTCCAGCTTATTATTACTATTTATACTTTCATTTATTTTATTTATTTTTTTCGCCAGTGAATTAGCACATATTTTATTTTCCTATTTCAGCTCGGATGAAAGGTTTATTCTGCTTTCAAAGCTTTGCTTGCTGCTGTTTGTTTCTACAAGCTACAAAATTTCGTCTTTCTGTTTTAAGCCGGGTCCAGACGCTACGTTTTGCACAACCTTTTGTCTGCGCAGTTCAACACGTCGCAGATAAAACGTTGCGTGTAGATTGGAAAAATGCGCAATTTTGAGTCCGGTGCGAAGACAGTACAGTTGCAGCGATAACTGAGCTAGAAAGCATAGATGTCTTTGAACTGTGCAGACAAATCGGCACATGTAGACGGTAGCACCCTTTTCCGATTCATTTTGTTTCTCAGTTTCATTTCGTCAGGTGACAATGGCCGACTTTCGGCAATGTTCTCGGGAGTTTCTCACAGAATTTATTACATTATGCGAAAGTTTCCCATACATTTGGCGTGTCAAATCCAAGGAGTATAGTGACATGGATAAAAAGGGGGAGGCTTATGAGAATTTAGTGGAAAAATTCAAAGAAATTGATGCAAACCACAAACGGAAAAACAGTTGTAAATAATTAATTCTTTGAGAAGTGTTTACCGTAACGAATTGGCAAAAGTTAATAAATCGATTCGATCTGGGGCTGGAGACGAAATCTACAAGCCATCTCTTTGGTATTTTGATTTGTTACATTTCCTAAATGATCAGGAGACACTAAGGCAGTCTAGGAATACCATGGATGAAAATAAAGAGACTGCAGTGGTCGAACCACCAGAACAGGCAACAAAAAAAAATATAAATTTTATGTAAGCATTTGACCACTTTGAACGCCGGGTACTTCTGAGACGTTCCAATCTTTTTTTCAACATGACACCATGCCAAAATTGACTAGAGTAGTATCTCCTTCATGACGATATCACACAGAGTAAAATATACAGATATCTCTGCACCATGTAGACGCATAAAAAACTGCAACGTTTTCATTCAGTCTTAAGACTGCGCAAACAAAAAGTTGTACAAAACGTAGCGTCTGGACCCGGCTTTAATGTCAATAAATAATAGATAAAAATTAATTGTACCAAAAATTTATTAATTAAAACTATTCTAATTTATTATAATCGTCCTTTTTGTGTGGGTACTTGAACTAAACAAACAAAATGCGTTTTCTTTCAAATATTTTCTTTTTTGTTTTGTTTCGTTTCTTTCTTTCCTTTACCTTTTTTATGGTGTGTGTTTTGTAAAAAAAAAATGCTTAAATATGTAGAATCTCTGGCTGATTGCCGTGGGCGGCTAATTTTTAATTATGTGGCATGCTATACATTTTAATAAAATAACAGAATTTACACCTAAAAAAGTTATCACTATATACACAATGGCAAACCGACTGGTCTTTTCATTTTTTAACACGGGCATAGCCGTGCAGGTACCCCTAGTTGCTGAATATAATTTTCGTTAAGAAATAGCTTTGCATCTCCTTGCTGGACAAACGTTCTCAAAGGACTTATCGTAAAACATATGACAAGAGAATTTTTTAGAGTAACTAAGCTAATATAGGTTTTCTGATATTGTTTCTGTGTTGGTAAAAGTTTTCCGAAAAATAGTATCTACTGATGTATTTCATCAAATGCTTGTGTTAATGCCATTTTTAGTTCTTACTGACAAACAGGGAAGAAATTGGTATTCGAAATTGTGGTTCAACTAAATTAAAACTACTACATTGAAAGTATGCTCAAATTATAGTATACATTACCATCCATAAAGTATTTTATGTATGAGCAGTTTATTTTGAAAGTCGGACAAGTCGATTTTTGAAAAAATTGAAGATAATGCTAGTTAAAGATAAAACTTATTATGATCTCTTTATCTGCAAGCAATTTAAAGTCAAAAAAAAAAAAAAAAAACAGAATCCTAATAATTGGGAAATGAAAGTTTTAGTCGTACTGTAAATATATTGAAATAAAAAACTTTAAATATCTTTCAATGACAAAAAATAAACTTTCCCAACCTTCAAAATAAACGGGCACCAGATATCCGGTATCCAAACTTTTTTAATATCCGGCACCTGATCTAGTCACCAAACGGATCTCAAAGATCCAGTGAGTAAAATTTGATTCTTGAAATTTAATTAATTAGCATGTTTTGAAGATTATGTAAGTGAAAAAGTGCTACGTATTTGGAAGTTGTGGAATGCTTAAAAATAGGTACAGAATTTTTTGTTTCAAACATCAGAGCTGGATATCGAGTACAAAACCGTTAGACGATACACCGGATATCCGACGAAATGAATATCCGATGTGGAGCTTGGGTATCTAATTAGCATTATAGCAACAACTACAGCAATAACAGCAACAGCAATTGAGTTTAAACAAAATGGCTAATTTTGGCTAAATTGTTTGGCCCAAAAGTCGTCTGGAAAATCGATCAACCCAGGTTTTAAGCTGTCCAGCCCAATTAAAAATTATAATAATAAGAGGACTGAACTAGCGCCTAGCCTCTCAATTGGCACCTAGCTTATTTTTTAGAGCGCAGAATAGAGCATTAGAATTAGCGCACTGAGTAATTAGAAGTGTTTATTTTTTTCCTTCCTAAATGGACTGTACTATGTAATCCCAAAACACTTGTAGGCAAAAAATTTGATGATGATTTTATTTAAATGATAATTCTAAGAATAAATCAAGCGATATTTCCTTTATTTGTCTAGCACTAAAAAAACCATACCAGCAAAAAAAGAAAACAATGTTTGAGGTTCAAGGATTATTAATATTTTATCAAGAAATGTTTCAGCACTTGAGAAAACACCGACACTAAGATTCATAATCTAACTCAAATTTGACATGCAAAGCCGCGGTTTTTTGCAAATTTATTCAATGGAATAGTTTTTCAATAATGTTAAATAGCATGCGAAATTAATAAATATCCAAACGTCACCTAATGCTTCGGCGTCATCCATGGAAAGCATGTGTACTCACCTGTTATATGATTGCAGTCCTGAATAATCAAAAGCTTCGGTTCAGCTGAAATTGCAAAATACTGTACAGTGGAAAGCTTTCCAATGTCGTTCCATGTGTAAGCCAATTAACTGAAAAAAATATGAATCATAATAAATCTTTCGCCTTAGAAAACTCGTATTTCACTTGCAATCCCACATGCTAATTTTTGTATGAAGAAATTTAACTTGTATTCTCCAAAATCATCAAAGGAGCTGATGATGATATCAAATTTGTAAAGGAGTAAGATAACGAAATAAAAAAAAATTCTCAAAAACACTACTTAGTGAATATAATTCTAATAAAATGCCGAAAGCGGAAAGATCTGTAATTTTACCTATTGCAATATCGAATAAACTCTTTCTAAAACTGGACAAAAACGTGAAATTTTTTGTTCAGTTTTACTTGGGCACAAAGTTCCTTTATTTTTTTAAAAAATTCTTTCTAGTTTTTGGTTTGCAATAAAACATTTGGCAGTTAGTGATCGTCAGAACACTTATCCAAAATGACTAAAAAGGATTAAAATGCTCTTGATTGTGCGTTACATTACGGATGTTTAGGTGACGTCACATTTCAGGTCAAAAGCTAATTTAAATTTGGCGCAGTTTTTGCTGTTTTAGGGTGGAAAAATAAAAAGATAAAATGTGTGAATCGAGCTTCTGAACACTTTAATTTTCGAAAAAAGCTTTTTTGAGGTTTTAAGGGGGTGTGAACTCTTGGTTATTTAAAAAAAAATCTCTGTCTTCAAAAAGTCGCTTTCCCCTCTTCTTTTCTTTTCTTTCTTCCTTTCTTTCTTCTTCATTTCGTTCTTTCTTTTTTTTCTTTGGTTACGGTAATTTAGAACATCATACATGGAATCGAACGAAATTTAGTTCTCACATTGACCCTGATGGGAAGTGGTGCTGATTAGTTTTTGGCTCGATTTTGTTCAATGGAGGTGGAGCAATCGAACGTTTTTCTCATTTTGCATGAGTGTTATGTCTCAAGAAGTTTGGAAAAAATTCATAAATGAGTAGTACATAGGACGATTTCAAAGAGAACAGCTGTTGATTAAATTTTGGTGCCAATTGTGTTACGGGGATTGGAGCATTGGGTTTTTCTCCATATCCCTGGTGGGTGGGTCCCAAGAAGTGAAGCAAGGATAATTGATACCACAGGTAAATTTCAAAGAGAATAACTGCTGACCAAATTTTTTCGCTATTCACTGAAAACAGAGTGTACCAGTGAAACGTGGTTTTTCGTTAAGTGTGACTTATATTTCAAGAAATAATGCAAATATTTGAACAAAAATAAGTAGTAGGTGGAACTCAACGGTAACTTCTAATTCGGGTTTCATTACTTTCACTATTATTTTATTATTATTATTTACTAACCACTCCAGGGGGAGGGGAGACATAATGACGAAACCGAACGTTTTTCTTGGTAAATGTACATCTGAAGAAGTAATGCACGAATTTAAGCAAAAATTGGTATGCAAGTGCAACTTAATGGGAGCAAGTGTTGTTTAAGCCAATAGCTCTAAGAGAGGGGTGCGAGGGGAGAGCAATCGATTGTGATGTTCTCTTTAAAGTTTTCTTACATTTCAGGAAGGTAAGGATTTCTACAAAAAAAAACGCTTACAAGAATATCTTAATGGGAACGAGTTCTGATTTGCTTTTATGTTCACATATTGCTCCAAGAGAGAGTCGTTCTGTAATAAAAAGGTAAAGCATTCATATGAAAGGTATAGAAGCAAATTATGGATGGCTACAACATACTAGTTCTAACCACAGAGTAAACCCTTTAACACATTTTTCAAAAGTCTTTCACTTTGCACATTAGTAATGCAAGAAGTTCTTTTTAGTTTTCTAAATGATTTACTTCACTTATTATGTTGGTTTATTGTATTTTTTCATATCCATAAGGCAATAAATTATGCCTTAAGGCAAGAAAAGTTGTTATCCCACGTCAATATTTTCTAATAAAATTCCTTTAAGAATTTTAATGTTTTTTTTTTGGATGACTTAAAAACAATTAATTTAGTTTAAAGTACAGAAAATGAGTAAAAATTATTTAATGGGATAGTTACAAACTTCTTTTTACCATAATTATTACCCATTATTTAGTTCAAAATGACATAATAAACAAAAAACATGTGTTGGTAAATTATATTTATCATTAAATTTTTAAATGATATTAGTTAGCAGAAAATGTTAAGGTAAAAATATACACTTGAATATAAGGTGCGATTACAAATAACCGTGTCGCTTCTCACTAAGACGCATGAAAACGTTTGAAGCTTCAATCTATTTGAAAACTCATCAAACAGCAATATCACTGGATTTGTTGCCCATAAAGTATAAAACCTTAATTTTATGAGCAAGTGATCCGTTTTACGGCCGATTCGAACACTTACGTTACTCCATTGCTGTAAGATAATTTATAGAGTTTATGTGCTGCACCAGGCCCTTATCACAGATCAAAAAGGAATACCACTGCCACGAAAAATGTCTGGAATTTTGTTTACAAATCTATTCACGTGTTAAATCAGTTTGAATTTTTAAAATCCTTTGAATGCATTCCTTCACATGGATTCTTTACTCATTGTTAAAAATAAAGTTTATGTTAAGAACTAAAATTATTCAATTACGTCGTACGTTAGTTAATTCCGAAATAAATGAATAAATACAATATTTCTTACAGGGGTCAGACAGATAAATCTTTAATTGTTAAATTTTACTCATAGATCTGTTTAAGGGTTAGTTTAACATAATATCTGGAAAGCAACAACCCAAAACTTTTAAGCTGAAATATTAATAGAACAACATAAAGAATTTATTGATAGCAAGATAAATATTTAACAGCCGGTTCGTTTCAGAAATGAAATATTCTTTCTTTGTTGCTCTTTAAAATCTTCCCATGTGTACATGTGTTCAATATGAGCTCTAAGAGAAGTGGACTGTAATTCAATTTATGAACACTAACTATTTTATTATCTCTATTGGATGCATAAAGCAATTAATTCCAAATGGTACTCTATGGTACATTGTAATTTTAAACAAAGGGGAGCTAAATGCTCATTCTATAACAATTCACCTCTTACGGTGTTTATCCGTCAGTTCAACTTCCAATTGACGCTTCTTTTCAAAACACTTCTTTGCTTGCCACATATTTGGCTGCTTGGCGAGATTGTCGCAGCACGTTGGCTCTTTTCTATACACGGCCGCAACACCATGTTTCCCCTAAATATAGTAAAAATTATGATCTAATAAACAATCTGAAAAAAATTCTGAAACTTTTTTGGTATGAAGTGAATTGTTTTTACTCCATAAACAAAATTATGAAGTAAAAACGATCTAAACAGAAATCTTTGTTCTGAATTTAACACATTAACCGTAGCGCCGGTACCGATATAAGACCACATTAGTTATCTTATATCTTATTAGAGCAGCTGTTTGTCAACCATGGTGTCCAAGTAACAAATGAAAAATGAATTAAAAATAGACAACACCACATTATCTAAAAGCAAACCATGTTTTAAATATCTATGACATGCCACTCTCCGTTTTGTGAGAAAATACCGATTTCTTACTAGGTAATATTTTCATAATTTTGGTGAGTTTATGGTGTTGATGAAGACTTCATCCATTTATCAAATTTGGAATTCGCATTGAATACTTATATCATTAATTTAAATTTTCATCTAAAACTTTATTTAATTATGGAAAGAGAATTGAAATTTCGATGCTATGTAATTGGCTAATCATTTAGGGATAACACTTTTTTTTATTTTAATAAGAATTATAATTAAAGAATTGTAGCAACAAAAAATCATTCTCTAAATTATAAAAATGTAATTTATAAATACTTAATGTACTTATCTTCCAAACCCGCTACAGTAAAAATTATAAGAATAAACTTAAACACAGTTCAACTAATACGACATTAATATGACCGTTGAAAAAAAAAGAGAAACATTTAATATACTTCTCTTTCCAAATCCTTATATTAAAAAATTACAGAATAAACTTAAACTTAATTTACCTAGAACGATATTCAAATGATTGTTAAAATAACTATTAAATGACATTAAATGGAGATTGAAAATTAATAAAATAATAAATTTACACCGTTTGCCACGCGTACATTTTAACAGAGAAACTGGCTTATCTCTAATCTATTTTGTATATTTAAATATCTAACAATGTCACCAAATGTATAATACATAGTACATGATATACATTTTAAATCATTTAGTTGTAGTGTATAGATGACTTTTGTTGTGATGTATGTTTTTAGACCATCTATTCTTTACGTTAAATGTTACTACTACTAATAATATTTGAATTGATATATTTTACTTTAGAAAATCATATTATTACTCTTAATATATTTTACTTTAAAAGATCCTATTATTCCTCTTAATCGGGGTTACTAAGTTCAACCTTTCGTCAGAAAACTGAAGAATCGTTATTGCGTAAGAAAAGTGCAATCAATTTAAATAAACATGGTTCCTGATACTTTACAAATCTGAATAAATCGATATGCATAACATCGGTATATCATTTTCTGAGCAACTTTCCACATACAAAACTGAAAGCCTCTATTCAATCGCATCATAGCTCCATCTTCAATAACCGCAGGTGTTTATGATGTTCCAATAAGATGCTTAAGTTCACAAAACTAGCTGGATATTAAAATAGCTTTATGTTTTGAATCTCATTACAAGAGTTTCAATGACATTTTCATACTTATGGTTAAATTCTGTATTCTGCAATGTAAATATTGCACTAAAACTTTATTTTCTAGTATTTAGTATCACTTTTACGAACATCTTTTTCTCGATTCAAAAGTTAAAACGAAGTACAGGAGGAAACATGGAGAAGAGCGTTTAATGAAAACAAATGTTTTTTCTCGTGGTAAAAATGTTTTATTACAGATAAAATTTCCTTTATGCTACTTAAAAACGACAAATTTATAGAAAACAGGCATGATTGTGCTTGTAATCATTTTTCCTCATATTGGTCATCAGCTGAATAAGTTCTTAACACTTGAAACATGAGTTTTTTTTCGAAACAATTGGTAAAAAATGATCAGGTTTTTTTGACAGAAAAGGAATACATAGGTAAAGTATAAATTGTTCTTGGCAATTTCAGCTGTAGGGGGTGACTAGAAAGCAAGGGCTGGGGTAAAAATGTTGGGTAGGGCTGTGTCATGGACACGGCCGTGTGTTGTACGTGAATACGTTTATGTAACGGGTTATATATTTTAAATGAAATATTTTTATTTATGTATTTAGAATAAAAGCAAGGAAACAAATAATTATTGTGTTACAATATAACTTTATTAATTAATAACTTTATAGTTTTGGCTTTTCGACGCGTATAAGCCGACATTATCTATATATTTTTGATATTTTTTAAATTCTAACCCTTTATTATATTCACTGTCAATACTTTAAACTAATGTTCTATATACAATCGATAGATTTTGACTACAGCTGATGATTAAAACTTAAAAGAACGTTGTAGCTTCTACGAGTCAAAAGCTATACTAATTGCAAATTTCGATACGCAGCAAAATAACCTAAAACTGGCGTCGCTTCCCCCTTTACCCCCCGCGATGCGTCGCTGTTGTCGCTTATCGTAATGATTTCTTTGATCCTTTAGCTATCCAGTGGTATTATTTAATTTTGGATGTAGAGGATAGATTCGAAACTACAACGCCAAACTGTATCCCCCGATTTTGTTATCAGATTTTTTGGATTGCTCCCGTATGGTAGCAAATTTAAAGACGCATTCACATCAAAAGTTATATAAACAATTATCATAAAAACAAATTGCAAACGGATCTCAGACGGGCATTAGAAATAAAATAACGCTAGATACAAGATCGTTCGTGTGAGACACGGGCAGGTGCAAATTTTCCGGTAAGTTTATACCCGTGTCAGACTCGGGAATGTGCGTTAAGGGGTTAAACACTAAAAACATAGGGTATTCCAAACCTGTGCAATGGTCAAACCTCCCCTGATACCCCATGCATAAATTCTTAAATTTTCATTTCTCTACTCAGCTCATATAACTTTCCTAAAAGCGCATATATTGGGATGTCATTGATAGGACGTCGGAAAGGTGTCGTAATATCATTCTCTGGTATGTCGATATTGTCATAATATAGTAAGCTATCAGTGTTATTCATCCCGAATATTAAACGAGCGATGCCATTGTGTCATTACATGTTACACATGACTTCGAAAATATGAACCAACCACAGTTAGATTCATGCATAATGAATGACGGGGTTAGTAGAAAAAAGTTAAGAAAATTGATCGTGAAGGTTTACAACCCGATTTGTAAAGAAACGGGCAAAAAATTCTTCTTGAAAAAAGAAAATCGTTGCGAAAATCCGTCGATAAGAAAAGGGTTACTAAAACCATTGCATAAAGAAAAAAGGTATAGAGTCATAAATATTGATCTCATTCTGTGAAGCAAATATGAATAAATCGCTTCATGTAATAAAGATATTCAGCATAAAATAAATTTTGCAGAAGCTACTTTTCCTTTATTCAATGTCACTTTCTCAACGTGCACTCAAGAGGAGCGTCAAGGGGCTAGAAATCTAATTAAACTATTCTCTTAGGATGGAAACTAGACAAATCAAATTAGATAGCACATTGGAATAGTTTTCCCTAAAATCAACATTTCTGCAGTTTGGGAAAAAATAGTAAAAACGTTCGCAATCACAGGGGAAAACGTGTTCGATGATAATTGGGGGTGCTGCAGAGTCCACATATCTAAGGTCAATACATAAGCTATACTTAAAACTAGTTATATTTAGGAAAAGGAGCATGATAAATATTTTCACGATAAATTCACGTGTGGGAAAATCAAATTGTAAAAGGTAATTAATTTCTCTGCTAAACTATGCTAATTCTGAATGTTGTATCGGATTTTATAGCCATTGATAATCTAAAATAGTTTTGGATTTGCTGATGATTATCGATTAAAATTAAGAATGAACTAGAAAATAGGAATTACAATTAATGCTTTTTCAAATTAGAAATTCAAAGATAATTCATCATGAAGTAATTTTGTATTTGTTTGAAGCATAATCGTATTGCGTACATTCTGGATAAAAATACGGAATACATGCACAATGAATTAAAATGTGCAATTATTTATTTCATGACGTAACCAATTACACAATTTTAAAGTTATGTACGTAAACCTACTGTACACTGTAAAATATTCTGGTTGGAGATTTCCCCCCAAAAAAGGTGAATATAAAAGAGCTGCCAGTACAGCGTATCAGATTTGTGTACTGTCTATTGAATGTTCCCTTGACATTAACTTGTAGTGCAATATATCATCTTTGTTGATAAACTCCTTAAACATCTATTATGCATTTGGAGATTTGAAATCGGATTGCAACTTTTCCCCTTATTTCTAAAACTTAATTGCTGAAATAGAAGTATTTTAGAATGATTGCGGGGACAAAAGTTTGGAGGGAATTATGGGTGAAAAATTCTGCAAATAAGGCACTCATGGGCGAAAAACGAAAGTTTAGTTATTTAAAAAACACAGCACGTAGTCAGAGGCGGATCCAGATGTAATTTCTTGAGGGAGCACCAGGAAGTAAAAAGTAGTTATCCCAGGTCAATATTTTATAATGAAGTTCTTTTAAGAATTTTAATGGTTTTTTTTTTGGATGCCTTAAAAACAATTAATGTAGTTTAAAGTACAGAAAATGAGTAAAAATTATTTAATGGGATAATTACAAACTTCTTTTATTCTTTTTATATGGGGCACATGCTCCTTGTGCCCTTCCTAAAATCCTATGTTTTATTTTCTAATTTTCGATTGTCATTACTTATAGCATATTGTAAAATTTTACAAAGCTTCAGTAGCGGAGGTGGGTTTGAACGTTCTGCAAAAAATAGAGCAGGTTTATTTTATTTTAATTTTATTTTTAGACACTTTTTTGCTATATTTATGCATCTTCAATTTGAAAGATTTTTTTTCATAAGTCATATTTATTTCTCCTATTTCCCGTTTTCTCCTACATAATCTAAAACTATAATCACTAGTTTTCCAAGTTATATAAAATATTTATTTAAAAGGAGCGCTTGTAAAGACTTACCCTTTCAGCTACGATAAGAAGTATTATCGTACAAGTTTTAAAGTAGACTCCTTTACTCTTACCAAGAAAAATATTCCTATTTATTCAAATGAACTGCAATACTGCCACATTTCGTAACAAGACTGCAAAATTTTTTTGAAAGCAGAATTCATATCTGCTACACGATGAATGGCGCATAACGTTTCCTACCGCCATACATAATGCATTATTGTGCTCTCATATGACCGGAAATCAATACAAACGACATTTGAAATTCGAAAGTATAACTTTTACAAGAACTTTGAAGATGTCACCGAAAAAAAAAATTACACATTATCTTCGACATTTTTATATTCTGTTGTCTTCCCGATGGGTTTAAAGTTATGTCCGATGCTTTGAAAAGCATTTCATTTTGGATGAATATAATATTCATTATCACAGACTAATTTTGTTGATTCGACCTTACTGAAAAGAGCTTGATAAGATCTTGTTTTATGGAGTAGGAAAATGAGGTATACTCAAAAACAATAAGCCTCATCTTATTAAAATATTTTTTGATCATTAAATTTACCAAGGCTGAGACATGGAATAGAACGCATCGATTCTTATTATTATAAAAGTGTAAAACCTGCAGATCATACAGCAACGTGTGGAGACCTTTTTGTATGGAGTAGGTAAATGAGGTATACTCAAGAACGATAAGAATTTTCTTATTAAAATATTTTTAATCATTAAATTTATCAATGCTGACATATAATATAAAGCCTGGATTCCTACTATCATCGAAAAACGAAAACCTGCAGTTCATCCAGCAATGTATGGAAGATTTTTGTTGGCTATCACAGAAAGGGACCAGAAAAGAATACGATGGCAGTGAGATATTCTGGCCTAACGTTTTGGAGCAAAAAGGTTTGTTAGAATCGGAATGCTCCTTCAAAAGCTATAGGGGGCAGGGGGACAGACATATTTACCCTGCTCGTGCACATATTTTCCAATCCTGCTTTCAAATTTTTATGTTTCGATACATTTGTATTTCTTAGTTAATTTTTGCTTCGTTTGATATTTTTCTGCGGAAAATAGACTACAAATAAGGAAAATTACCATTTTGTTAACCCTTCATTTTACATGGTTTCTCAAACGCAACGATGAATTTTCATTGACTCTTAAAGACTATATACAATTCCAAATGACTGTCATTTTGCATTGTTGCTTTGCAAGTAATTAAAATTAAACTTTTAAATTTAACTATTTTGTAATTGTATAATATTTATTAATTTGTAAATTCTAGTTAAAATGTATGCATTTCTAAGAGCACATGCCTGTATTATGCACATCTACTTACTTTGTATGTGCTTCCAAAAACGTTCTTAATGTAATTTTTCATCGTTTGCCAAATAAAGGATCAACGCGAATGTTTTTGAAACTTCAGACATTCCTACGTCACAGAAAAAGTAAAAATGATATTTTTCAAACAACTTTGTAGTATTTTGCTCTATAATTTGCGGCATCAAAAAAATTGCTACCTAAGCATTCTCAAATTGCTGACAGGATAAGAGTTGGAATATGCCTTTGACACTTGAAGTCTTTTGGACTGCCAAGTTCAAAGCAATAGAAAAGAAACAATTTACAGAACTAAATAAAATTATCTTTGCAAAAAGTACTTAAAATGAGAAAGGACCAAAGAAATTGTAAAAAATAAAGCTATCAGATAAAGAAGCAGAAAAACCTACCAGAACAGAACAAATATTACTTCAGGATGTCGATCACTCCAAAAAAATTCTCCATTTCGCCCTTGAGACGTATATCATAAAAAAGAATGAGTAAATAAAAGCATCTTAGCTTTTTGTCGCATTCCGTTGGGGCAATTTTCTTCTAAGGGTGATTTTTTACTTCACAGAGATAGAGTTCCTTTCAGAAATAAGGATTTGTCATAATGTCAAGTGGAATAACCCCGGGGGATTGGACCAGCAATCCACATCATCCGTGAAGCCCCAAAAAAATCCTCTCCTCAAACAGGAAGCAGGAGGCGTTCGTGAGAACAATTCATTATACGCACTTTTTATAGTGATGAAAGTAATTATCAGCAGCATTTAAATCACATTGCTTCCTAATCCTTCAGACTGAATATTGTAAAAGTATTATACTAGAGTCTCCTTGCAACGAAATCTCCCTGCAGCGAATAACAAAATGTTTAAGGCGTTCATAAGAGCTTTTTAATTACTCACTTTTTAGTTTGAGGAAAGCAATTGTCAGCAGCACTTTAACCACATTGTTTCTTAAATATTCAGATTAAATATCATAGAAGCATTACAGTACAGTACAGCTAACAAGAAATGGTTAAGGCATTCATAAACACAATTTCATTACACACACTTTTACGATGATGAAAGCAATTGTCAGCAGCTTTAATTCCTAAATATTTAGTGAATATTATAAAACCACTACAGTATGAGACAAATGATCAAAATGCTTTGTACTAAAATGTAAGTACAAAGATAAAGCAACGTAAAAAAGCACAAATTCGGAATAAAAAGTATCGCATCTTTTTATTCTGAATTTTTGCTTTTTTACGTTGTTTTATCTTTGTACTTACACTACAGTAGGTTCGCGATAACGATGTCTCAATACAGCGAATTTCTCCTTATAACAAAATTTTTAAGGCAGCCATGGAAACAAATACACCATACACACTTTTTATGCTGATGAAAGCAATGGAGGCAATTCACCGCTAGAGGGACTCATGAACGATCACCGTTGTCACGTCGTATCCGCTCTTTGTTCACAAAAATTTCTAATTGAGTTCTACGTGGAGTTCACTAGGCAAAATTAGTCATCTTAAAATTAATTAGACTATTTGGACAGCTTTTTCTGATTAAAACCCAGTATTTACATTTAATTTAATCATTCAAGAAATTTATTAATTATTAGAATAGTTATAGTGTTGTATTTAGTGTTAATTTTATGTAATGTAGAAGAACTTTATTTAGGCCTAGTTTTTAATTACATTTGTCGAACTCGAAGTAAAGCGATGCTACGGCTTCCTTTGTTTACATTGCTTTCATCTCTGCCACGTGACCAATGACGTTGCTTGAATTGCCTCCATTGTCATCAGCATTTAAACAGCATTATTTCCTAAATATTTATACTGAATATTATAAAAGCATAACAGTAGAATGACTCAACAGCGAATTCTGCCTACATCGAACTACTTTTTATAACAAACATTTCTACCGGAATGTTAAATTACGTTCAAACTATTTTCCCTAGAGCAAAGTGGTTATCTCCCTACAAAAAATTTTTTCCGACATTTATTTTTCCAATTTTCGTCTTTTTGAAGAAATTTTCTAAATTCAATGAAACCAATTTCCTCACATAGCCGTGTTTCTGGAACCTCTCACATTGTTACTTCCAATGATAACTCATAACATTAGAATACCATGTGGAAGATGTTGCTCATTAAATTAGCATAATTTTAAAGAATTTATAACGTATATTATTTCATTTCTAATTGAAAGTCATAATTAAGTACTTTGAACCTATCGCACATACTGAAAGTTTAATATTTATTTAAATGACTGCAAAAACGGCTAATCTCCGCATAAAAAAATTCTCTATAGGGAACTTTCGAACTAGAAACATGAAATTTTGTTATAGGGAGAGTCCACTGTATAATGAAAACAGGGTTATAAATGGTTGATAAGAGTTTCATTGTTCTTAGAAGGTTTTCAATAAAAAATACTTACTTTTAAAAAAATCTAAAAACAACCCTCCATTATTTTATGTATTTTATCGATATTCACTCAACACCTGTTAGGCCAAAAAAAGTTACAAAAATAGTTTACCGTGAATAACTAATATAATCTAAAGAGCAGGTAAGTTATTCTGGGTGTGGAACTGTCCACAATTGTGCAGTAATAGGTTAATTTGGATAAGACAGATAACAGAAATGAAGTGAACAGATTTAAAAAAATCGTATAGAGCGAGTGAAGAAGGAAAAATACATTAAATATGCAAGAAGCTGTAAAAAACACTTCGTTTACCAAAGACATAACTTCACAAATCAAGAATGATAATGTATATGAAGTTATATTTTTCTTCCTGGTCTTAGCCTTATGTACTTCATCACAAAAAACTTTTTTAAGAGCTCTTCAAAGCCCCGAGTGTTTAAATAAGTAAGTTTGATCGATCACTTGTTCTTTCTTTTTTTTTGGGGGGGGGGGGGGCGTATTTATGTTTTATTTCTTGGTTCTTTTTTATACTTTATATTTTTTGTCAATTTCTGTCGGTTCCGCCCCCTTGTATATTCCAACGATTAATATTAAAACCCGTGTTTACCCCCATTTCAAGGACAATAAGAGTAATACAGACTACGTTTTATTGTATTTGTTTTCTTTATAAAAGTGGAAAATGCCGTTCAGTTCGTAAAATGTTGATTTCCGACCTTTTGAACGCATGAAACTCGGCCTTAATTTAGAGCGCATTGTTCATTGCAAATTTACGAATCTCTCCGCCATTAGGTTAACCCTCCTACCTATGCGTTTATTCATAATAATTTTGTAGACTAAAATCAACCTTAATTTTCCATTCGCTGTAATTTATTTCCGAGATTCAGAAATCAAATCGGACTTCTCGACCCTTCACATGGCATGCTTGGTTGAAATTTAATTTTGAAGCTTAACCAGTCCAGTAAATTTGATAATGGGAGATCCATAGTTTTATTTCAACTCAAATAAATCCAGAATATTAATTAAAAGCTAATGGATCATTTCAAATACGCAGTGGAAGTAATAGCTACAATGCCATTTCCTTCAGGAGAGCGAATTATATTTCATAAAATTTAGTTATACTGAATAACAGCATACGAGATTATCCTATGAAACATAGGAGGAGATGTAATCATAAAAGGGATGACTTTAAAGTAAAAACAATGCTTTCTTTTTTTTAACTTAGGCATTTGAGCCCCAAACACAAACCTAATTACAATAAAAGCAGATTTTCAAAACTAGTTACGATTAAGGAACCGGTCAGTAAATTCGATCGTTTATAACATTGCAAATATTGAAATTTAGATAGCATATATCATTATCTTGTTGTTGGAAAAATCAACGTTGGTTAACATAAATTTACATTGAAAACTACATACATTTCTTTTGTACTTCTAAGGAACTCTTTCAGTGCTAGAAATTGGAGCTACATCAAAAAACTGGTATCCATCCGTTGCATAGTTAAAAAACTTCTCATCGAAGGAAGCAACTGTTTCAAGGTCTTGAAGGCCCCCTTTTTTGTGTTGGGTTCTAGAATGTCTAGAAAACTAATAAAGATTTTTAGCAACATCAAAAAAAAAATAAAAAAATAACCTAACTAAATGATCAAATGATCAAACTTTTATTAACAGTTGTCTATTTTCCTTTAAGTTTTAAGAGTCTTCAATTTTAGCAAAATTTGAACTCCACAGCCAGTAATAAATCTTTGCAAGTAGTGATACGAGAGCAAATATATGTTCACGGAAAAGCTAAAGCTGAGTTATTGGCAAATGTCAAATCTTCATCGAACAGTTGTATAAGCAGCCACAATGCAGTGAATTTTAGCTAAGGAACAGCTTTTTTCTTCTTCTTTTCATACAACGAATGAAATATTAAGTTTTTTAAATTGCATGTAATTTCACCATTATTTCTTGTTTAATAAATAAGCATGTAATAAATAATCACGATAATAAAATAACGTTATATTTAATAAATCAGAAGCTAAGGCAAATGATTTTTTGAACTGGTATTGGCAATTTATAATTATCTTTTTATTGTGGGATTAAATAATGACAACGATGAAGACACTTTTACCTTAAAGCTAAACATTTTCGTGTATCAGTTTTAATCTCATCATTAAATTGAGCTCATTCGAGAAATTTAAACGTCGAAATTCAATGATGCTCATGTTAAAACTCGATATTTAGTTTCAGAGTACCCCTTTCCATAACACGACAAGCGTATGTGAAAGAACGCAACACATGAGTTGTCTTACGAAGAGCAGAATTCTCCCTCCACAAATTTTAATCTCCGTGCTGTCGAACAGCCAGAAGTGGAGCGGTCATCAATATATGTAATATTAAATTCAGTTTTCCGCCTTTCTGCGCATTAACATAAATCTTCCGTTCTGAAAGTACACAAATCCCCGGGACTAAATTTAAACTTAATTTCCCGTTTTCTGAAAGATTTTCAATCGCGAATGCATCATTGGGTTTCTTTACCGATCCAGACACTGGACTTGACGTTTAATTATGGCGAACTTTTTACTATATTAAGTTCGATCTCTGAGATTATATGAGAGAAATAATGCCGGACAGAAAAATGTGGATTAAAAAATATTTCAAACTACCTTAACTGCTAAGAAATTGCTAAATGACCAGATTTTATGTAGCACATATACTGATAATATACAGAGAAAATGGAAAGAGGATTTTTTTTACATTTTAACATTTAGTGAAAAACCTTCTTTACCATTTTCACTCCCATTAGTTAGTTTTCTTCCGAAAACATTCTCTCTCAGAAGTGATATGAGGCAGTGAGAAGCAAAGGGATGTAAGTTACCAAAATTGAAAATTTGGAGATAACTGGTGCAAATGATAGGGAAAACAACATTCTATATTGTGACAAGAATGTTAGTAAGAGTTCTAACAGGTGCTCCAGCTTCAACGTGATTAAGAAAAAAAATAACATTAAAGGTCCCATAAGACCCAAACTTTGAACGCGTTTTTCTCAGAATTGTTTTTTAGTGACTTACATCTCTTTGCTTCTCACTGCCTCATATTATTGTAAATGTTTACATATGCTTCAGAAATTTCGATTAAGTATATTTTCGAGAGAAGGGTTTGTGTATTTTTTTAAGTCAAAAAGGCTTTACATCTGCTGTAAATAAACTTTTTCGGAGTAACTGCAGTATGTTTTTCGTTTCCACTTTCCCTTTGGACTGAAAGTAAAATCAAGACGCTTTTCGGCGGGCTTGGAACCTGTAGTAACATAAAACTGTCATTTGCAGAATTTGCCGTCGGGATCCTTGCTTTTCGTTTTCTTAATGTTTCGATGTGACTAAAAACACTAAAAAACGTTTGCAAAAAAAGTTCAGGAAAAAGAGTTACGGAAATACATTTCCAGTATATTTCAAGCGATATATAAATTTATATTTTCCGTCCAAATATCGTCATTGATATTTTTCATTTTTCTTCAAAATACACACACACGCGCAAACACGTACACACACACAAACATATATATATATAACATTAAAAACAAATAACTATTTCCAACCCCTTTTTAAATTCAGTTTCAATTTAAAACACGAAAACTAAAGTGACAATTGTAGGCCCTTTTTATATATTTTCCCCTTTACCTTCCCCTTTTTTCATGGAGAGAAAGAAATTACATAATATGAGCCCCAGATAATTTTTGCAGAAGAACCAATAGTTAAAAAGTGACGATGTCACGTGACAGAGAGTTCAAACTATTATATAAGGAAGGAGAAGCAAATTTTGTGGAGATTCGCGGGGATTCTTGGCGATTCGTGGGATGTATTTGGTGTAAATATTGTACATATAGTTTATGTTTTGTGTTTCGTCTTCTAATGATTTGGAATGTCTTTATTCACAATCTGGAAGCTGCCAATAAACTAATGATTAATTGAATTCGTCTACGGCTGACTTTATGTTTTGACAGTCATACGATAAAAAGAGTGAGGACTTAGCGGATGTTATATATATATATATATATATATACACTGTTAAAAATTTTCGTAAGAAAATAGTAAAATAACCATTTATTTGATTGTTATTTTACCATATTTAATTACAACAGTTGAATAACCATTAAAAAGATGGTACTCAAACCGCTGATTGTGAAAAAAAAATCGTTTATTGTCTGTTTATCCTAAAGAACGTTTAACTGTAATTTTCAAGCGCTCAATAAGAATCGGGCGTCATTCTTGGTTGCGAAAACTTACCGGTCGTACGTTGTTGTTAAAATATGAATAAAGATTTATCAGTTCAAATCTGCATGTGTATATAAAAAAAGAAGAAGAAAAAAGTGGCTTAAGCAGTGGTTACTAAATAGAAACACATACACACGTAAATCAAAAATTGGAGAAATCGGATTCCCGAACTGCTTGCGAATGAACGAACCCATCATTTGAGCTGCTGAAGCTTGTTTGTATTTTAATTTTTGCAGCAAATAAAATGATTTTTGTCAATATACAGTAAATTCAGACTAAAAATGACTTTGGATCCAATCAAAAACTGAAATCTCAATTTTAAGGCAGTTTGCCTGTTGGAAAAGAAGATTTATAGATAAATAAACGGTCGCTTTATTTGGTGTAAATGGCCGAATGGCTAGCGAGCAAAGTTGGTATGCCAAACATTCGGGTTCGATTCCCGCAAGCTTCGTTTACGGTTTCTACGCCTCGAAATGGTTGAAAAACAATAAAAATTTTGTTTTAAATCATAAAACTTAATAGTAGGCTCGCGTTTCTTGATGTTTTGATTTCTAGGAGTGAATCTGGTTTCACTACTTCTGTCTATCGTAAACCTTTCGCTGTTTCTTTACTTCCTCACAGACTGTCGTCTCATCCTCCCAACCAAAAATATTCGGCTTTTAATGCTCTTGTCCATCGTGAGATTAATATTTGCTCTTCTCCTGAGCTTCTCAAGATAGAACTCAACTATCTGAAAGCTGTAGCTGTTGATAGAGGATTTTCTCACTCTTTAATTGATTCTATTCATAACAAACTTTCTAAAAAAACTTCTGGTCCCAATCATGGGGTTTCTAGAAAGAATTTGGTTGTGTTACCATTCTTTCAATCTGTCAGTTTTCGTATTGCTAAAAACCTAAAAAGGTTTCAATTTCAAGTCCTTTTTTCTCGTAGCAACAAACTTTCCTTCTCTTCTCTTAAAGATCCTGTCGATCAACTTAACACTTGGGGTATTTACCAAATTAGTTGCCGTTGCGGCCTTTCTTACGTTGGACAGACAAAACGTGCTCTGAAAATTCGGTTAAATGAGCATAAAGGTTATGTACGAAAGCAAGAGTTAAATAAGTCTAGTATTGCTCAACATTGTTGGAATTCCAACCACTCTTTTGATTTCCATTCTGGGAAAATTATTCATAAATGTTCTTCCCCTTTAGAGCTTGACTTTTGGAAAGCTTATCATATTAACAGGAATAGTTCTAATTTGGTTAATGATTCTTCCTCAACTCCTTATTTTTCACAGGTCTGGCATAAGTTCCTTTAATTTGTTGTTCTTTCTTGGTTTTCTTGTTAGTTTTCCTTTTTTTTTTTGTGTCTTTTTTTTTTCTCTCCCCCCCTCCCCCTCCTTTACATGTGTAATTTGTTTTGCTTTTTGTTTTGGTACTTTCTGTACTTATTTTATTTTCATTTTTTTCTTTGTATTTTATTTTATTATTTTTGCAATTTTCATGTATTTTCATTTTTATGCATGCTGTCGTCTTTTTTGCTTTGTTTTTATTGATATTCTTTTTTACTTCCTGTACTTTCAATGGATTCGTTTGTTGCTCTCTTATTGGTACCTTCCCTGCTACTTCTACTTCCACTTCACACTGCCTTTATTCTCATTGGTTTACAGTTATTTCCTTGGCTATATAAGCTTTGTTTTTGTTGTTTTGTCTGCTTCATTTGGATGTTTTGCATCTAGAAGCTCCCTGTCGCATTGAAAAAGGGATTCCAAGCAATCCCCAAACATATATCTGCGTTTTAATGCTCATTTGTGCTTTAAATTAGAGTGAAATTTTATTTCTATTACCATTTTTAAATGGTTATAAAACCGTAAACTTTTGTATTTACGGCTTTTTAACCAAGCTGATTGGAAATGGTTAGGTCCCGTAAAGATGGAAAAATGTTCCCAACCGTAAATTTAACGGTCATTTAGATGGACAGACTGCTGCCGGTTATTTAACCGTAATTTCATGATGAAATTTCTAATAGTGTATAGTAAAGCGGGTCGAGTTTGAGCACAATTGGAAAACACGATAGAAAGGAATGAAAACGTTAATTTATTGTTAAACTTTTGGTGAATATTATATACATTCTTTCTGTGTGCACTTTCATCACTATTTCCTTGCTATGCTGCAATTTGAAACAACAGCAGGCATAAAGTCAAGACAGTAATTTTTGCTTCTGTCCTTTTAGGGCGGGTGAGATGCGCACAGGGGTAGTACGTGCTATGGGAGATGGTTTTCAATTGTAAGTGGATTATATTAATAATAACTGCAAGTAAATTCTCAAAATAACTTTTAAAAAAGGGTTTGCTTAAAAATTATCTTGCAGTACTCTGATCACAATGAAAATCAGAGGAACGGTAATGAAAATTCAAGCCTTACATTTGGAAAGATAGCAATAAAGACGATGTTGCATCATACATTTTCAGAGAAGAAACTTATGAATTTGAAAAGACACTCTGCTGTTGTGGCTGCTCAACTACATGAAATCGCGATACACTCACACCTCCCCTTCCCTCCAAAAATTCAATTGCGCCATTTCACCAGGTTTTACCTTATGTTTAAATTTTAACTTTACATAACTTTTAATAGCAAATGGATATTTAGCAAAACATGTAAAACCTGGAGAAACTTTTCAAGCAGCAGAACATGTTTTTAAATTATAAAACATATTCAAACTGTAAATGGTTGTATCAGAAATCATTCGAAGTGAAATTACAGTACTACATGTACCGCAGAAGTATTTTTTGGCTAAAATTTGGCCATGATCCTCTTCTCCTCTACTAATAAACCACGGTATTCCTTCAAAGGCTGCTCATCAGAATATATCGCACTACAACAACAAAAACGACGCAACTGAAATATTTGAGTTTGTGAGTTCTGTCTTTAAACACAATTTACAAAATAATATAAAAACACTAACGGATGAAACATAGTTAAATTACTAGGAATAACATTTACTATTCGGTTTATTTGTCTATTTGTAGGATAATTGGATAATTTTTGAGTTTTAGCACTTCTATCGTCGTGGTTGGTATTCTGTTTAACAATTAAACATGCGATTTAAATAATGGAACAAAATTCAGATTTGTATTTAAACTTTTTATAATAATCTAAAGTGGTTTCATTTTAAATTAATCTACAAAAGCATTATTTCTCAAAAAAATGCTTCTAAATTTGTGTTTTGTACTATGATTTTGGTACCTTAAACCGATATGCCACTTGAAATGTTTTTATTCTTACGTCACAGGAAAGTTAACTACATGTAATCGCGAAGATCAGAAGCTACCCAGTCTATATACTCTTGCCTAATGACGTTAAAAGAGAAAAAGGAAGTTGGTTATTAACCATAAGAAAACTCTTAGACGATAAAGTGTTTGCTCAGGTTTTAATAAAAGGCTGTGAACAGACATAACTTGTGTAACGTGCAAGAAAAATGAAAATGAAAATGTCTTTTTTTCGCAAAGATAATGCACTATTACAGGTATTTAATTTTGAAATAATTATGCAATCCTTGCAAGATATCTGAAATTTTTTAGCAGAAGACTAAATTCTATGTGGGAAGTTCCCACATAAGAAAATAAAGCATAGCAATACAATTATAAAAGCATTTCTAAATTCAAAGCACTAGTGCTTCCAATAGAGCGATTTTCATCCGAAAAATATGATTTTTAAAATCACACTCCGGAATAGCTAAAGGAAGCATATCAATCAAAATCTATGATAAAAGAATAATTTCATTGTTTGCGAACATTATTTTAAGGGATAATAGCTGACTGCTTACCACATCCAAACTATATTTATAGCACAGAAAAGGCCGGAAATGTGTAATTAAATTATTACAATGCCTTTTAAACTACAACAAATCACCAACAATACTTTTCTGTTCCAGGTTTCGGCTGTTAAGGCATTAAAATTTTGTAAAAATTTGAAATAGAAGTTAAAAAAAGCAGTAAACCTGCTTTTCTCGTTATTAAAAAAGGTAATTTTAAAACATTTCTCCTCGTAATTGTATTATCCATGACGTTAAAATATACCCTTTAGGATTAATGATGCCATTTTCATTGACAGGAAAAGTTTTGCAACAAATTAGTTTACTTGACTTGAGCAAATTCTGACATTGATTTTAAAAAAGTGCAGTAGCAGAATAGAGGATGTTATTAACAATAAAGTCATCCAATTTTCAATTAATAAAATTTAAAACAGAAAATATTGATTAAACTTGAATTATAGAGATAAATTTTGAATGATGTGGAGTTATTTATTCTACGTGGAAAATCTCAAAAAGCTGAAAATAAAATTTCCAGATTTGTTCTTAAACTAGTAAAACAACAATATCTCCTGATAAAATGTTCATAGACTTATCCTTTTTTTTTTTTTTTTTTTGTGTTGTGCAACTTGAGTTATTATTAACAAAAATATATTTATTTTTATGAGGGAGAGATTAATATATCATAGGATTTTTCTTGTATATCTTTAGAAAAGAAAAATTTATAATTTTAAAGTACCCTTTTCGCAACTACATTTCGTTCTTTTAATGCTAGAAACATATTTGCAGACATAATTTCTTCTATCATAAGCTCTCAATGTACGGTCTATAAATATGTCAATGAGCTGGTACAATTTGTGCAATTATAACTCTTCGTTAGTTGGTCTTATCCATCTGCCGAGAGTGGTGCTACTTGAAAGAATGAATATCGATTTCTGGGGAATGCACTAGGTATGCAAAGGACCATATGCAGCCCCATTAGAAAGAAAAAGATGATTAGTCTAATCGCGTTTCATTGCAGAAAAGCCTCAATTGAATATACTGCGTTAAACTGTTTTTGAAAACTAATTTTTGGACCAATTGTCTTAATTCCAGAAGAAAATTGTCGAATGGACTTAATTCTTGAAATTTTAGACCTAATTTTGAGATTTAAGACTTATTTCTTACGAAACACTAAAAAATATTACAATACTCGTAAAATGTAAAAAAAAGCCATTTCGTTTAAAGTTGCTATGTATAAAATAATGAGCAATGACTTATTTGCGCAACTATTTATTATTATCAATTCCCACAGTCACGATTTCATCAGTCCCGCAGCGGACCAGTCGGCAGACGCTCAGTTCCCGTAGAGCACCGAAAGTGAAGCAACATCGACTTAGATCAGTGTTTGGGAGGGGGACCTCTCGCGGCTGGTTCCTGTGAGGCCGTGCACGGTAAAGGGAGCTGGTGCACATTAAATAGGTCGTGGCTCCAATGTCCTCCAAGTGAAACGATACCTCTGTGGGTGCCAGCCCCAGATGACGGTCTCTCATATGGGTGCTGGTTCAAAAAAATAGAGCCACATATAAAGGGGCTCCTGCCTATAAGGGCCCCGTTAGACTCAAGAGCAGCGCACCCATTCTTCCTCGCTTTGCGTGAGCTTACGACAACGACAACAACAACAACAACGATTTCATCAGTATTTGTCTTTAATTACAGCGTTTCTGCAAAGTTTAAAATTCGCTCCATCACTGATTCCCGTAATTTAATTACCAACCCCACTTTATTGCCACTAATTTACTCTTGAGTTGTCAGTTGTTTCAGCGTTAAAAATTACTATTATCGAAAAAACAATAAATTGTTCATTGCGCTGAGACGTCATATAAATATTAATCTACGCAGTTGCTGTGAATAATATAACAATAATCTAAAGGCACGTTTACACCAAAGTTGACAAAACATTGTTTGTAGAAAACTAAAAGTTGCCAACTAAAATGCCTAACTCAAATTATAGAGTCATGTCCGTCACGTCGGGGTCGCGTGTTGGGGAACAGTTCTTCACCAGTTTCCTTCAAGTTGCTGGCGCGAAGCGCGCAGCAATAAATCTTCCACTTTTAGTTATTAACTTTCTTTAATCTTTACCGACACTCCGCGGGAAACCAAAATTTAGCAGATGATTTGTCTCTCCACTAGTGGAAGACAGAAAAGTTGCTGTATTTTGTAGAAAAAGCAACAAATTGCGGTGACTTGTGGAAAACTTAGTGGCAGACTTTAGTGTAAACGCGCCTCAATGCTACGCTAGAAAGTTCTAGTTCAACCTTTCACCAAAAAAATTGAAAGAATGGTGAAATTTAATTGCAACCAACATTTGTTACCAAGTTGAACCATTACAACAGTGTAGTTTCACCTAGTCTCACCATGAATGTGAAACAAGGAACCATTATAATGGTTCAACTTTAGTACTAAATCTTGGTTGAAGCAAAATTTCACCATTTTTATTTTTCTTAATTTTTTTTTTTTTTTGGTGAAAGTTTGAACAAGAATTTTTTACAGTGTATAGACATATTTTTTTCGATGTGAAATGAGGACAACTTCTGCAAAAACTAAAAGTATTTAAACGATTATAAGATTTAACGGCCAACTAATGTCAATTCCTTAGAAATAAGAAAAAAGAAAAGAAGATAAAAGCTTAACTGTTGAGCTTGGTGGAATTGTTACCTCAGCAACGATTAGGCGCAACCATAAACTGCGATTTTATGCCCACGGAAAGTTCCATTGTTTTAGCCGCTTTCTATTTTACACAGGATATATGAAGCGTGTTTTCATTGCTCGCTGCCTTTTGGCTTTCGTATTCGCTCGTAAGTGCATAAATTCTCGATTGAAGCCTCGTTTATTGGAGCGATGTGCGGTAAAGTAGAAACAGTTATGATCTTTGAAAAAAATAATCGCACGAGAAGGTGTGACTTTTCTTTTTTTTTGTTTGCGTTTATACTGGACAAGAAACGAGAAACACATAACTATATCTTTTGAATGTATTAAGGTTTAAAAGAAAAGTGGAATGTTGTGGAGTTGTACTGCACCATTTTTTATTTAACGGCATAAAATATTTTGCAACATTTATGGTGCATACGATTTTATTGAGACAGTCAGTGCAAAACCTCTCAAAACTACAGATTTGATGTACATATTAGACTGTTATTTGGTTAAAAGTAAATCAGTAAATTTGAATTTATTGAAGATTATCATTCAAGTAAATTTGATGAAGCAGTGAATCAGAAGATCTAATCTGAGTGTTATTCAAACTGTTGTTAGATTAAATCTTTCCAGGATGGAACAATTAATTTGACTTGTAGCAATTTACACATCTACTACAATTTTTAACTTGAGTGTTTTAAGATTGGTAATGATAAATATAAATATTAGATCCTTGTTTCATCAACTTTTGGGGGAAGGAGGTAGGGGGAGGTGATTTGCGATCATATTAGACTCCTTCCAGCCTAATGCTACAAAGGATAGTTACAGCAATTTAGCGCATAGATTAGAGCATTGTTAGGATAAATCTTTAAAGTTTGATAATCTCTCTAAAGTTTGATTATATTAGGTGGTTATACTTCAAAGCTGATGATATTGATTTTGTGTCAAGTTACGTTTTGGAAAGTCGGGAATTAATTTTTTTAAGTTAGCTCTTTGAAGATTTCTAGTGCCATCAGTAAATTATTATACTACAAAGCACATTTTGAATTTTTATGTACCTTCTGAGTAACAAATTCCACCTCTCAGTAATAAACATTTGTAAACCTAGCAAAAAGACTTTCTACACCCTTATTACAATTTACCCAAACATGATAAATTCAAGCAGTTTGGTCTTAAAATCGTCTACTTTTAGATGTTCGTGATCTGAAAGTTCGTATCAATAAGAATGTAGTATTTTGACAAATTTTGGATACTGCTTCAAAATTAAAACTTTCACTAAAATTCTGAAACAAATAAATAAACAAAGCAGTTAAGAAAGCTTTTACTTAAATGAGACCTAAGATAACACTAGTTATTTTATTTTATTTTTTCAAAATTACCAATTTTTTTTTTTTTACCTTCAATAAGTTTTAACGGACCATAAAATCAAATTTCATGTTGCAATTTAAAAACGGAATCGTTGATGCTATGAAACGAGTGAAATTACATACGCAAAGATGAGAAGAAATTTTAAAGCTTTTCAACCTTTCTTAGGTAGGCACTCTTTTCAGGGAAATATTTTGAAAGAGAATAAATGAAATTGTTCAATCCCATTTTCACTTATTCGTACTTATCAAAAATGTACACTAAGCATAAATGGAGGCGTGACATTTTATGCAGATTTAATAAAACTCATTTCAATAGTTTTACTACTTTAAAAAGGAAAAGGGGAAAAAAGCTATTTCGATTTTGATTTTCCTTTCTTCCTTTTTTTCAAACGAAAATTAAAATGTATAATTTTAAAATGTGTTGACATTTTTAAAGGAAGAATTATTTTTAACAACACTGACGTAGTAAAAACGGCTTGTTATCTGAGTGTCAGAAAATACTAGTAAACGTTTTTGTATATCTATAACGAAAAAATCAGTAAATAACTCGTATTACAAAAGCATATCCAAGGTATAACTTCTAATACGTATAGCTTGAAGTTTCAGACAAATATAGTAATCTAAAGCGAAATATTTTATTGAAATGTTTTAATATTACGATTGAGTGTTTTTTTTTAAAACTTTCATGCCTTTCTATCTTCTTATATATTATTTCTCTAGCCTGTTGTTCTGTCGGTCAGCAAGTTGTTGGACTTGTTTAGACAAGGTCTTCCTCATTCTTTTATAAAATTCTATGATTTACCTCTCATTTTAAAGCTTATCGTGCTGGCGGAAAATAGACCCAAGCTCTAAAAATTAACCGCTTCTCTTAAATTTGAGAGTTAAAATCATCTAAGAAGAGGTCCTTTCCCTCGATTTTTCCATAGATATTGAATCGGTTTTGATAAATATCGAACTGGATATCCACTTGAAACATCAGCGTTTACATATTTCTTTTTTAAATTTCACTTCCGTTATAATAAACAGAACTGGTGATAAAGAAATCTTAGAGGATCCTCCAACTTAACCGAAAAATTCCACCAAAACCCACCTAACCTAAACTTCTAGCACGTCAGACTATTATTATAGGTAAATACTTTTGAAAGGTACAGTGTGGAATTCTGCACGGGTCGTCTAGTATCCTAATAGTTTACTTTAATTAAGCCTGAGGAACATTGAAGGAAAAAATATTAATAAAAATATGGAATGTTTCAAAAAGTACTCCATTCTTTTCTAAAAAGATATACCTCTGAAACGCAGTCGCAGTTTACGTTAAGTCATCTAGTGAATATAAAGTAAAGGTGGCTCAGACTTCTACATTGCACTTTTGGCAGGGAACTAGAGAATTTTAGGGTTACCACTCACGAGAATCAATGCTCTGGAGCTTTGCTTTCCAATCCTTAATTTTAAAGACCATATGCGATGTCCGTATAAGGACATTTTGTCCTCCCTCACTTTTCAGAGAAGAAAGAAACGCTGGAGTGAAATTAACAGGTTTATAGTGCACGGGATGCACCGAGAGTTTAATGGCACACCGATTGAGGGGGGAACCAAATACCTTAATTTTCGAGTGTTAGTATATTGGAGGTAATAAAATTTTGCAAACCATCACAAAAAACATGCAAGTTTATGTTTAAAAACTTTACACCACCAAATTCACTTATGCTGTTTATATTCACTTAGTTTTCTCCGTCCTGAAGGCAATATTATTTTTAACAGCTCAATTTTGCCCAAATGATGCATAGATTCTATGTTTTATTTTGACAGAAAATTTGCAACTTTGCTTTTCTTTCTTTTTTTCTATTCATATCACGAAAGTTTTTGTAGTAAGATAAGATAGTCAACGAAATCGATTTATGATTTCCGTTGCCATTTTTGATTGTTAAAATGTCTAATTGTTATTTCATATTACATATTTTTACAAATACATTTCTTTTAAATTACACTTCTAAATTTTGATAGAACAACGAGGTTGAAATTATTATCAGTACTTTTCATCCGCTGCAGTAACAACTAAACACATTAATGAAGCATAAAACTTTTGAAACAGAAACAATATATTCTGCAAATAATTTTAACAGAAAGTGAAAAAACTAAGAGAACAATGTTCAGCAATAATACTTTTAGAATTATTGCTCACAATTTTTTTTAAATGTTATTAATGAAATTCCTTGTACTTTCAAAAAATTCCAGTAACTGTCTACTATGTCTTCATGGAAAAGATAGCTTAAGCTGTAAAATAAATAACTACGTAAATAAAAAATAAAAATCGAAATGTCTTTTAAGAGTAGTAGATTGCAAGTAAAATCAAGCAATATCCTGAATATGGTTTTTGGGTGGGGAAACTTCCAGCGCAGTAGATGTTGGGGCAAAGTTTCGACCATTGAATTTCTCCTCTTTATGCTTACGAAAAAAGAAATTATCCTTTGAACGGAAATATTATTTTCATTCTTACATTCGTTATCGCTCTGGGCATTTTGATAAGAAACGCAATAGAATTTCAGATACCAAAGAAAACTTCTGCAATGTTAAGAATTCTAAAATTTAAAATAAAGAGATACATTTTATTTTTTGCTGAATAATAAACAAGAAAATATTTACTTCACGGATCGCAAGTCAGATGCGTATTTATTTTATATGTATTGAAAATCTTGGTTGTTAAATCTAAATTCAACTCAAATAATGAAACACGCAACATTTTTTTTTACTTTCTCTTTTTTTTCCCTAAAAGTAAGTTGTTTTGGAACTGCTTTTTATTAGTTTGTTTTCCTTTTTAAAAATTAACTAAATATAACATCATAACACGCACCTTTACTTATCTTTACTTATTTGGCTTTCATCTACAAATTACAATTCCATTTTAAAAAAATGTTTTTGTTAAAATGTTTTATTCTACTCGTGTACTGACATACATTAATGTATCGGATATTGTTTCTTTGTGTTGATTTCTTTCATATTTGTTTGATACTTGTTTCAGAGTTGTGTTTTTCTTTAACTTCAAGTAATGATGCCTTTTTAATATTTTTTCTGTTAAAAACTTGATTTTCGATATTAGCATGCATCATTGTATTTTGTTATTTTTTATGAATCTCGTTCAGAGTATTCTGATACTTCACGTAAAGTTATTTTTGTCATTTACCTTCAAATTACAATTCCATTTTAAATATTTTTTCTTTTAAAATGTTTGCTGCTATACTGATACATATCATTATGTTTGATATTTTGCCTCTTTTATAGTAATTGATTGATGTAATCACGATGAGAAAGCAATGTTGTGTAGTTTGAACTAAAAAACAGATTGATAACAATATAATTCTCACACAATCGATAAGCATTTTTTCTCGATAAGCATCTTTAGCTAATTATTTTAATCGCTTAAGAAGATAATTCGAGTTAATTTGTCAGATGCAGAGTCGAATTTCTAAATAGGCTGAGTAAGTGGATGCCTAGGGCGGCAAATGTTACGATATATTTTTAAATGGTGCAGGGTCAATTTACCTACCCTAGATAATTGTTTGCGCCCTCATCATTGCAAATGCCTGTGAAAATAAAATTAAATTAAAAGTCAGCTTTCTGTGTAAGCTCAATTTTTTTAATTTTGGGAGCTCTAATTTTAGATAGCTTGGGGGCCCTCCAAAAAGTGCTATTACATTCAATTGAATTTCCAAAGGAACAATATGTTTACTTCTTTTTTAGAGGGCGGCCGATTTTAGGTCTGTCCATGGGCAGCATGGAGTTAAAATCCGCTCTAGTTACAGGGAATATACATGCAGTTTCTTTTATTCTGAGATATGATGGGTATAGGACAATATATTTCAAATTCACCGTAAAAGAAAGAATAAATGTTTGGGACAAATAAATTTAAGGTACTTAATTTGGCATACAATATATTCTATACTTTTTTTAATGCAATTTAAATATTTTTCAGAACTCAAGTTTTAACTTAATTTAACTATTGCGAACATGGCAATCGCATTTCATATGAAAATTTAGTCACTTTCCCAGTGTGACAGAGTTAGACAGTGACTCAGTTCTGAACTAGCGAGTTTGATTTTTATCATACGTATCACTTTAAATTCGAGTTAGATTGAATTACTTTAGGTCCCAGAAGCTACTTTAAGTTGTACTTCATTTTATTTACATTGCGTCTGTAAGTTGCAACGTTCGTTAAACCTTATTTTATTTTTAAACCATAGTTTTCATTAAAAGAATAACAATACAGCACTTTACAAGAAAGTTCCTTTAAAGTAAAAATCCAAATAAAAGCGAAAGAAAAATTTACATAATTAAAAATAATTCGGTACTTTTAAGCTGTTAAATAGAACATCGCAGTTCACGAAATTACTTTCCTCGTTGCTTAGTTATCGTCTATAATTACGATGTGTTACCATCCTTTCTGCAAAGCATTTTAAAAACTTCGGACAGCATATAGTTGCGTTAAACATATAAGAAGCCAGATCTGCTATTAAATTTCTTCAGCTCGTCGAAAATGTTCCATCCATCGCTTGAGAGATCATTGCCATTCGCTGGCGAAAAATGCTTCATCGGTAATTAGAATTTATTTCTAACGTTCAAGCTGTCAAAACTTTCAAAACTGATAATATGTAAAAGAAACGAGTTAGTTGAAACATGTTGAGTGAATTTGACGTTGATGGATCGGGGAATGGTGGCAGTTACGCAAAAGTTAGACTAGCATTTTGCGAAATAAAATAATCCTGTCTTAAAACCTAAATTTTATATCTTCAGCTAAATTTAATGCTGTGCTCCAGCAAATTTCGTCATGCATGTATTTTTTACTTAGCGATGCATGATTGTTTGAGAGAATGAAAACTTCTTTTACCCGCAGACACGTTTCGCCAAACTTTAATAGTCGTCAAGTTTATTCAGAAGCTTGAAGGCTATCTGCAAGATAATGTATTTAAATTCCTTTAAAAATTCAAAGATTCCCCCCCCCCCCCAAAGTCTTCAAAAATAAAATCCCACAGAGATAGTTAAACTTTATACAGTAACTGATTTTTAATAGAAAAATATCAATGTAAAAATCTTAAATATCTATATACATATTTCGCTTAGCGTGGACCAGTTACGATTAACTTTTGCTTTGCGATACGATACTGACGTCATGCAAAAAAAAAAAAAATACGGTAAAATGATATTTAAAAATTTGTTTAATTATTAGCAGAGAAAAATAACATATTTGTTTATATTGTCGTAACTAACGGACTTTAACACATTTGTTCCTATTTGTTAAAAAGTATTTTCATTCATAACTCAACTTTTAATTTCCGATTCTTTGGAATGGCAACACCTTAGTTTGTTTATATCTAGCTATTTTTTTTTTCGCCTTTAAATTTTAAAGCGTTTTTTAAAATGGTTTTATATCCCCCAGATGTTCTGCAGAGAAGCAGCAAGTCTTATATATTTTTTCTGATAGGTCTTATTGGTTGCAAACAACTGAGAAGAACGAAAAATGTACTTTTACTTAACGAATTTCGCAAATATTCAAGAAGTATTAACACTTTGCCCCGTATTAAGTTTATACATGCTTGTCGGAATTAATTTTCGTAACGAACAGTAATACATAATGTGCCAGATTATGAAGAAAAATAAAATTTATAAATTATTTTCTAATCTTTAAATATATGTAACGCAATAATATGTTTTAATTTTATGTAAAAATTATATTTTATAGTTCTCCATCGTGTGGTACCCCGCAAAGCGCTGGTGGCTGAGGGTCGACACACGATTGCAAAGGTTAACCCTTTGCAATCGTGTGTAAAAATGAATAAATTAATTAATTACTCCTAATCAAATTCTGTGTGTGAAATTGGAGAAGGTGTGGTTATGGTTGATTTTAAATTATTAATATTGTGCACAAATTAATCAATCATTTTCAACATCACAAATACACACGGTCATAGAAAAAACTGGCCCTGATTTTTAAAAATGAATTGCACGAGAAATATGCAATCAGTAGGTACGACACTAATGTGAAGTTAAAGAATATCTGAATTATTTTGGTAATTGTGGTTGCGTTGATCTAAAAGACATTGCGGGCATTTCACCGACATAACTTTGTGACGCGAAGAGATTTAACTTATCGAACAATTCACAGCACTCATGGTGAGTGTTAGCAGTAACATCGAACAGGTGTCCCTAATTTGGAATTAAAACAACAAAGACCATAATAAGGAAAAAACATTTTTGTTTTAATTCTAAATTAGGAACTCCTTTCTCAATTACGTTTTGTTGTACACTCACCATCATGGAATAATTTTTATCGAAGGTCACGGGAGCTCAACTCCTGTAATTCATTTTAGTTTTGCATGCTTAGTTTTACATATGAGATGTAGTTCAAGATATTTACGCATGAAAAAAAAATCTGTTGGGATTTCTGATTCATTGTGTTAGAAATTAGACCTTGTTTATCGTGATTGTTAAAAACTGGCTAAGAGTGAAACGGCGCCCTACGATACGAAATGACATCGGCGCTTTTGCGCAGATTTCAACGCAATAGTAATTGAAGATTACTAGAAGAATTGAAGTTATAACTGAAGTTAGATTAAAAGAAGAGGTTGACCTTCAATGTAAATTTTCCCGTTAATGATTTTTTTCCTTTCTTTAATTCTGCTTCTTTCATTAAAATTATTTCTTTTTCCCTTTCCAAAAATCCTGAAATTCCCTTTTTATGATATGAGAGTAGAATTCAATGTTTGTTCTTAGAGTGCAGCTTTAAAATAAGCCATTCTAGAAATTCGAAGCATGGGTTAACTGAAGAAATAATTGCAGCTTTTACTACTAGCATCATTAAAAGAACCCAGATACTTCTTGGTAATAAAAACTCAAGAGTGTCTTCTTTGGTAAAATAATCTTACATTAAACCTTGCTCTTAAAATTTTCATAAGCTAAATTTGCTCTCAAACAGGAAATGGTTGCAGTTTAAAAGCAGTTCTGGATTAATTCATTTTTACCATTTCTTTACTTGTATCCCATTTAAAAACATTCTATCATTGTGCAGGCCTTTAACGCTAAATGACAAGAATTTTAACCACAGTATAAAAGCAGTATAAATAAAAAAGATAGAATAGATTTAGTTTACAAGCCATTACAGTCCTGATACCTTAGAAAACTCCTTTCATATGATCTTAACATGAAAAATTAATTTTCTTGGTTCCTACATAGTATATTAGTAAGCTTTATTAAATTCTGTTATTAGTGAAAGACAACCATCAGAGCATGCAAAGTGGATACGAGTTTTTTATTTCGAAATTTTCATTGCGGTTATGATAGAGACGGCTCAAAATTCTTTTCACTTATGATGTTAATTTTCATAAAATATTTCGTTAAATGATACGGCAAACCAATTCATTTAATGCTTAAAATTCAGTGTTTTCATTTCACTTTGCTCTTTATGTCCATTACGGCTAAAGTTAAAAATTGAAATCATGCCAAATTCTACAAACGATCTTAAAAGCTTCCGTTAAAGACACAGATTAAAAATGAGCACGGCGCCGTTCGCTTTTAAGTAAAAAGAAACCTTTATTTAATGAATAAGTTGAAGGTTGTACTAAAAAAAACTTACTAAAAAGAGCCTAGAAGAAAAACAAACAAAATAATGAGCAAAAGTATAGGGCTTTCTGTTGCTTAGGTGTTTAAAAGAAATATTCGTTTCACCTTCCTGTTGACTGAAGTTTTTCTTAAAATATTTTGATGCCTATAGAGTTGTGACTCACAAATACTATTTTTAATAAATTAACAAATAGAAACTGCTTAATACTAATGTTTTTAACTATTTCAATATTCGTGCATCATAAAATACTGCATTGATTTAGAAATACTTCTTTCTGTTGCTAATTCCTTTTTTGAAAAAAAGTAATGTTCTTCACTACATTTGTTGCTAAAACTTTTAAAATTATTATTTTGAAACTGAAAAGTTACAATTCAAAAATAAGAAAATAAATGCCTGAAAAAATGAGGTTTTACTATTGCTTTTAATCTGTTTAAATTTATTTCCAAGTTTTTCAAATTTTATCTCAACGATGGAAGTAACATTTTTGTTAAAGTTTAGCGAATGATTTCATTTTCTCTCCTTCTATGTGTTCGTCAGATTCTGGGACTTTTTTTTTTAAAATTTCCAAAATGAATATCGAAAATCCAAATATTAGCTTTAAAATTTAAGAAAAATTGCTATTATACACATAGTCTTTGAAATTGTTCGTCGGAGGCAGTTCGTTCTTTTAAGGCAGTTTGAACTTTATCTGCATCAAGCAAGCCTACGAACACAGGGAAATTAAAAAAGGAGCTAGATTCGACTTTATTTTTATGGATTTCTTGAAATGCAACACAGTTGCTAGCTAGATCATTTTATGAAGGAATCCATCCAAAGAATTCCTACCTGATGCAATTTTCTAAGCCTGCAAGACAAAAGAAAATTATTCTTTTTGAAGCAGTTAGCGTTATCAAAGCTATACTTAATTTAACACGTTCACGCCGGGGCAAATATCTACGTTTTTCCACGTGAGGCGGGACTGTCTTGTATCCTTACGCTTCGTGAAGGCCTTCGAATTTTTATATATAATAATGAGAAAAAATTAAATAAACTTATTCTTTAACGACTTCTTTTCTGGAAACAAGTGACTCACCTGTGATGCACGCCGCCCCACGGGATAGTTAAGCGTAACTCACTTGTGGGTCACGGCCCCATACGGAACAGTCAAGCGCGACCCACCGGTGGGTCACGCCGCCCCACAGAACAGTCAAGTGTGACCCACCGGTGGGTCACACCGACGTGAACGTGTTAAGAAACTACCAAAATAATGAAACCTTGTTAAGTGATTATATCTTTACGTTATACGCTTCTCTTAACACAAACATTTTGTGTTTCCTTTTTAAATTTTTATTAGAAAATTTATTTACGGTATGAAAAGTGAAAATCCTTCTTAAGTGCAAAATTATGCTAATCTACTATGATAAATGCATCAAAAGTATTCTTTTGAACAACGTGCACTCAAACCAAATGCAACAGCAAAACTGTTATTTTTTATTAAATTATTATCTTTTTAATGTCGATTTAATCACTATTTTTCTAGAAATGAAGTAAAAAAATGAGCTAAAATAGCGTATGCGCTTTGCTGCACGTAAACGGAAAAATATCCCATAAAATTATTTGAACAGGAAAAACAAATCACATCCAATACGCATTGACATATCAAATGATGCGAAATGGCAAGTTTAAGCAATTCACTATGACAAATGTCAGAAGAATCTCAAAATTGCTTTTCACGCCTAAAACATCGTTTAGGTGTGACTATAATCCAAATAAATGATTCGGGTTAAATAATTCTCGGAAGTTTCCAGCGAGTAACGGCGTCCACCTGGAAATAAATGTGGTTTTTCAAACTTGCTTGAATTATTTCCTTCCTTTTGCGCGCCATTTGTCACGATTATTTGCAACTTTTAGCGGCGAGCGCAGCAAATGAGCTGTAGTGGAGATTAAAATGTCAGTAATGACAAGCAGCCATGTTTGGTCCGAATTTGAATATTTTTCTCATTAAAAATTTATGGTTAGTTTTTTTTAATTCTTAGCAACGGAAATGAAATAAGGAAATATAGGCAGATATCTCAAAAGCATGGGAAGGATATAAAAACTTAAGATGGATATAAATTTAAGATGTGTTAATTAAGTAATTAATACATCAAACAAAAATTACACTATGTAAAGCAGAATGAAAATTTTGAGAGTTTATAAAACAGATTTAATGAATAAATGAGTGAATGAATGAGTAAATACATCAATGAGTGAATGAAGAAATGAATGAATGAGTGAATGAATATGTATTAACCGTCGAAAAAGGTATATTTAAAGTAATTATGAGCTAAAGCTAAGAGAGAAAGAGAGAGAGATAGATATATCAAAAATTTGTTGCTAGTTTATATGGGAAAGTGCTCGTTCTAGACGGAACTTCTTGTTGAATCTGTACTCATAACAAAGACACTTTGTAGAGCATTACTGATTTATTTTCAAGAGCTTATTTCGAATAATAATTCTCTGGTTCTCTAAAATTTGCAAGTTTAGAATAATATATCTTAAAACATACATTCCAAGGGAGACAATGCATTTGCTTAAAATGTCCAAAGTGCTTGTGCCCCTTGACTGACATAACTCTCACCCATAAGAAAACTGACAGAATGCAAAAACGAAACACCTTTTGCAAAACCGGTTTCATTGTTTCTCCCGATTCCGAATTTTTCAATCAAAATATATATCTGTTTTGTTTTTGAATTGTGTCACTTTTCTTGCGGGTGAGCGATATAATCTTGGCATATCATACCCCTGCAAAAGAAGTGACACTCTCAAAAATTGGAAACCACTCCTTAATTGAATCTGTGTTCTTACAAAACAATGTAATATCGTTCTGAAAATGCTACCGGTGCTACAGCGTTGGACATAATACTTATTAATCGGTTACAATCCGCAATACATGAGATTTTAATTTGTCGATTTGTAGGACGACTGATTGTTTGATGATTTTCGAGTTGTGTCATCTCTGTTGCCAGGGTCCGAAATGGTCCGTGTTTCCAAGTAACACTTCGTGGTTCATTGTGACCATACATGGCTGAAACAAAGGTGGGTCTGCTTAATTGGCAAGTGCAAATTTTCAAGATGCATCGTTTCTTCCACGGCAATAAAACAACATTTTTTAGCTGTGATGCACTTCGTACACGAACGACGCGTATTTCTGGATATGTTTTGTGTACTCAGGCTGCATCTGTTCGCAGAGTTAGGTGAAGAGTTTCTTGCAACAAAAGCGCCTGTCAGAGTTTATAAGGTGACATCTAACGGAGTCAATGACAAAAATAGATCATTAGCGAAATGGAAGTGAGAACTATTTTGTACACTTTTGTGGTTTTAATGGGGTGTGACCTGACACTTGCAGATATGACGAAAAGTAAGTAAAAGTATATATTCCGCCTCTTTTGAAGCTCATTAGCATTAAAGTAAACTTGATTACAGAAATGTAATTAGATTTGTAAAGGTTTGTCTTGTGCCACATAAAAATGTCGTGTTGCATTTCAATTCATAGTAGTTTAGTATAGTTTAAAATTTCCTATAATAAATACCTATCACATTGCACGTGCATTTAGGGTTAGAAAGAAAGCATCCATTGATTTTACAACTAATTAAAATTTAATATACTTAACCATAACATAATCAGTCCTTTCCTTTCCAATATTTTGGTCGTTGTAAGAAATTAAAATTGAACTTTTAAAGGACATAAGTTGATTTAAACATTAAATACATTAATAATAATGAACGTTTTCAATTAAACGTTGAAGTTATTTTTAGCAGAAAAAAAAACCCATTTTTAATTAAAAATAGCTAGTAGGTGAGCCGACGGGAAAACCTGCTTGGGGGCTGTAAAAATAAACTGAATTTTTTTTAAAAATTACTAGCAAAGAGAGTTTTTTTTTTCAAGAACTTTATAGATATATTTAATGTTTCTCCCAAGTAAAATTTAAGCTCATGCTAACGTTCTTCATATAGAGGTCCTTTTTTTTTTTAATTGTTTAGCAATAATATAGTCAAACTGCCTCTACAAATTATTTTCCACTTCCTTAATTTGCATCTATACTTCTCTCTCTCTCTCTCTCTTTCTTTCTAATTACTTAATACTTCTCCATTCTAAGCGTAATGAAATTCCACCAAGTGCTTACAAAATCCATACAAACTATGAATAAAAATGAACCGGGAATGACTATGAAGAATTTGTAAAATTGAAGAAATGGGCGACGCTCATGTAAAAGTCGCTCAGACTGGAACCCTAGTTTTCATACATTTTCCCTTTAAAATAATGAAAATTATAAAAAATAGTTTTACAGACACTCCAACGTCTACAAAGGTTTACTGATTTAGTTTTAAAACAGTACAATTGATTTATATAATGAAATAACTAATTATATATTCTAATTAACTGCAGCAGTTCGTCTTACTTTTTTGTGGACTTAGTGACTTGCGACTGAAAGCCGTCGACAGGAACTTGGAGGAGGTCTAAGGACTTGACTCGCTATAGAAACGTTAGCCGTGGCGCAATCAACAGAGTGCGTTAAACGGATGTAATGTTCTCCTTCTCAGATTTTCAATTATTATTAAAAGTTCACACTGATAAAATTGGATACTTAAAAATAAGGAAAATGCACTCATTTTTGAGTATTTTCCGCACTTAGAATGACTCCGAGAAAGGAAGGAGTGAGAAAAGAAATTGTGAGACTCCGAGGAAGTCTCACAATTTTTATAAACACTAGTATACTTGTTTTTGATGCCTCATGCACTCGTATTTGAATACTTAAACAAATGAGTATGTAAGGGTCCTCATTTTTGAGTACGTTTTTTTTTCAGCCGTGAATTAGGCGAATCACACTATACCTATTGAACTGTTCCTATATAAATATATATATTTTTTTTTGCATTAAATAACGCGGTATAAACTATGACAGACTTATACCTTATAATGAAAAGGTCAAGATTTATATAACAGGGTTTGAGCTTATCAAGGAGGACAGTTGGAGTTTTTTAAGCAGTCCCTAAGATTAAACATTACTGAAAGCAATGTAGAAAGTATAAAGAGAATAAAATTCAGATGAACTGCAAATTAAGTTATGTGTTAGTGTTTCATAATTATTTACTTCTTCGTGCATGTAAAAATGTATTCCATAAACTAGTATCACTTTTAAAACCATTATATGGCACCGTTGAGAGGTTTTTTTTTTTCAGTTAACAAGAATGTATGTTAATAACTGTTACTATTCATTCTTGGAATGTAAAGTAGCCAAGGTATCATTTAGTCTTCAAAAAGGATAACTTTCTCTAGCTTAACACAGTGCGCATAACATTGGTAATGCCGGATTGAGAAGCTCAAACTTTTGCAGTTCTCATGCGTTTATAATTGATTAAGTTTCGTTCCATGACAAACTTGTACTCAAGTTTAAAAATAACTCCTTTAGCTAGGAAAGAAGGGAAACATTGAGGCAAGGGGGCATGAAGTCTTGAAATTTCACAAAATGCAGTTACTTTTTGAGTAGATTTTTCGCCATTTTGCAAAGCCATTAACAATTCCTGATTTTGCTTTATTAATGCAGAGATATGTTGTTCCATAATTTTTTTGTCGCCAAATTGAAATATCAAAACTATTTACCTTTTGCAGTATTTCAGTATTTCCTTATCAGTCAGCACATCCAAAAAAGGAACATAGATTGCCGGTTCACTTGTCGCCAACTGTAAACATTTTTTCTCCAACCGTGGGCAAAATTAAGCTGTAACATTCTCGTCGTCAGCTGTAAGGTCTTTACTTTATAATTTAAATATAACCTTACTTGAAACATAAACATATAAATAAAATACAATTTATTCAGGCACAGTTGGACAAACATTATTGAACACAAGCACAAGTTTAACAGGACAACATATAAGTTTCCAAACTCTACTGTTCTTAAGATTTTTCCTCTCTCCTACTAAACTCCGTTGCGGTTACAGTTAATACACCACAGTGTCGAAGGCTACAATTTTAATTTCAACACAAAAAAAGTTACAAACTCACTCCAGGTATGCATAACATTTGCTTATAGCTATCAAATTAACTAGCTGTCAGAAGCTAATTTCTTATGAGCTTGATAAAATAGTTTTATGTTATAGTAGGTAATATCTCTTAGCCAACTAGTAGCTGCTAATAATTTACTTAAGGGAAGGGAATATTTTTAATTTGAGCAATATGTAATATTCTTTTAAGCAATTAAACTTTTTTTTCTGCTATTAATTGTAGCTCCATGATCTAGAGTATTAGACAGAAGCTTTTTTTTATTTTTCTATTTTTTAATGAATTGACAACTTTAGACACTAATGTATGAGCCACATTGGTACAAACTTAAAGTTTCCTTTATGCTGTCGTAAAAACATAAGAGATATTTAAAAACTATTTTATTGTGTGTTTATCTTATTTTCTTTTATTTTATGGCAATACCCAATAATTCTTACTTTCTTCTTCCTTCAATGCTTTGATGCATCATTATTCTAATTTTTGCATTTTTTGTTGCACAAATATGATTAAATCCTAACATCTAATATGCATGTGTAGGTATATAAATATATTATCTCTATATATGTGTGTGCATTTACAAATAATTAAAAGTTATCATTAAAACAAAATGCGTAGTTGTTGCAAACACCCAGTTTTCGAATCAATGGCAGATTAGGACATTTGGGCACAACATTTACAGTAGGACTTGGAAAATTTACCACCTTTGTAAAGAGACCGCCCTGTCCAAAGTGACTACTTCTGCAAAAACTTTTTCAGTACATTTAAGTATACTGACTGGGGAAAAGGTACTGTATAAATACCACCTATTTATTTTGACCAGTTTTGTCGGTCCTGAGGGTGGTCACATTGGCAGGTTCCATCCACTGCATTTTATCTATTTATTCAGTTTAACGTTTCAAGTTCGAAGGGAAATGCTAATTAAATGTTAGAATGATGACCAACAGCGTAACATTCAAACTAAAAGAACTTAAAAAAAAATATATGTAATACATAAAAAATAATAATCATCATCATCATTTAAAAAGTGTTCCTATATGCCCCACTTCTCTTATTGACTTCAGACTGAGATCATCATAGATAAAATTATCGTCGCGCGTATTCAAGTCCGCGTATAGGGGTTCAAAGTTTGACAGGGGTTCCGAATATTAGAAAATTTCATTAATTGAAAGATATAGGAGAAAGCTAAAAAATTGTTTGTGACGGCCCTCAAAATTTCTGTACATGGCCCAGTTCATATTGAACGCTTGAGTATTATGCATAAAGAGAGAAAAGAGGTAATATACAAGTGCAGAACCTAAACGACTAGAATTTCGTTAATGTTTAATTCTATTTCCTATAAGGTTTAATTAAGAATAAATTTGCTCAATGTGTGACCTAGAGTTGTAATATTTGAAGAAATAGTGTACAAAGATGAAAGCTCAAATTAATGCCGTTGGCGCTCAATATAGTTCTTGGAAAATTTAAAACAACTGCAATTCAATCATCATTTCAGAAAATCTCAGTGAGTTCAAATTTAAACTTTATATTATTTGTATCATGTACTGTTTTACGTACTCCCCAAAAAGTGTGCATTCCATCTAATTATTATTACCTTTACTTTGGCAGACATTCAGTGAACCAAGAGCATTCATTGTTTGCACATAGCTCTACAAGTAGGTATAGTAAAGATTTTCACGAGGGAATGCTTTACAAAGGAAATCTATATCCACATTGTTACTATATGAAAGAAAAAATGTGTCATCGGATACTCTACTGATACAGTTACAACAGTTGAAAAAAGGAACGAAGTACTGATACAACAAGCTGTACTAGAGCCATAGGGTACAGCTTGTTGAACTGTGACATATGGCTCTGGCAGAGTTAGGCAAGTTTATGTTGCGATTAAAGAAACATAAAAGCAAACTTTACGCAAAAATGTAATCATAGTTTTTTTCAAAGCCTTTTAAAATCAAAAGTCTAGCTACGACTTCTTTTTCTCACAGCATAACAAGAAAGTATGACAAAAGAATGTTAGAACTCATTTGGGTAATTTTTATTTGACAAAGAGCATTTTTGTAATCGATTTTATTCCAAGATCTTCTTCGACCTGGTAAAATCTCAAGATTGGCAGATATTTTTAGAACTCTTCATTATGCAATTTCTATGCTGTTCCCAGTTCCGTTAATTTAAAATGATTTATTTTAGAAAATCCCTGCGCAATTAATATCTTCATGAAAATGCATACCCGCATCAAAAATGGTATTTGTTTAACTTTATGGCTCTTAGTTTATGAATTTACTCCATTAACTATAATTAGTTAAAAGCCTACGCAAAGTTTTCTTTACTTTGTGTTCGCATTTAAGCATATAAATTCGTTTATCAAGTTTAACATTTTTAATCAATGCAGTTATTTGATGTTTTTTTTTTTCTTTTGCAAAAATTAAGCAAATAATATTTAATTGAGTAAAAACGGTGTAATGTTTTTACTCTTACAGTTACATTGTTGGGTATTTTTGTTTTGTTCTTTTCCAAAAGGCTAACTGTTACAGATAATATTAAATAGGTTTTTTAAAAAGGTGTACTATTATAGCATTAATTATGAGACATTGTAGTAAAATGTATCGAAGATAACATGGAATTTAATTACTGATGAATAACATTCACTAACCTTAATTTAAATACATTTTTAAATGTGTAAATAAATTAATAATTTAGAACAACATAGGAATCAAAACGGCCCCATCAATTATTGTAGATACGAGTAGTAGCTCTTCTTGTATAGATTAGCGTTAAGACTGTTGGAATGTTTATTCCTTATCAGCGATTTATTCACGAAAGATTAAGCCTACTTCCCAACTTTCAAGCTTCTATTTATTTGATTCTTTTCCACTTATTTTATTTCTTTTCCATTTATTCATTTATTAACGGCAATGGCAGTTGAAAAATAATTTTAATTTTTAATTACTTAATACAATTAAAAAGTAAATACATAAGGTAATACTTAAAGGTTTGTAGCCAAAATTTATGAGAACTGAGACATACATTACGGAAAAATTAATTAAGGCAATAAATAGTGTTTGTAACGTACATTTGAAAATATTCTTTAGTTATTATGGGAAATTTGGTAAAATATTTTATTTTGAACAGTAAATGTTTGCGAATATATTTTTAACTCTGTGGAATATTTATTTAAAATCTAACAGCGTTAACTTATAACTAGCTTCATTGGAAAATTTCAATGTCCATATGTTTATAAGAACTTACATAAACACTTATATACATAGAACTTAATAGAGGAAAATTATAAGAAAAGTAAAGTTTAATAAAATAAGTTTCGGCCGAATCCTAGCAATGTTTTTCGGTACAAAGCGTTTAAAACCTATATGCTCCCGAAACAATTGAAGCATCAATATGAGCCTTCATTAAAAAATGCTTCTAAATCGTTGCAGTTATCTTGTTTTTATAGCAATAAATTAAAGTCGTCATTGCAAAAGGGAAATTCTAATTGTTAATAGTTTATTTTAGTAGTAACAATGATATTATTTAGATGTTTCAGTAATTCAAATTCATCATAGCGCTTTAAATGTTTCAATAATTCGTTATTTTTATATCAATGTTGACATTTTTACTCTACTGTAATTTACTTGTGTCACAACAATGATATTATAGCTTCATGTTTCAACATTATAAATTTGTTATCGATCTGTTATTGTCGATTTTTTCATGTTTCAACAGCTCCTTCACACGACGGGATATTTTGAAGTTTCTGCACTTTAGTTTCGTCAGTTTGGTAATTTAGTAATGAGCATTTAATGTTTTAGTAAATAATTTCCGTTGTAATAATAGCTCAACTATAATGTTTCAAAAATTTGTCTCGTTAGTGCTGTAATACATTTTCCTAATTTTAGTTATGAATTCTTTTTATCAGGATAATTGCCAACTGATAGTTTCTTCATCCCTAGAGTAAATTTTTGTGTAGTAATATAACTCGAATGTTAACAAAGCAATAGAATTAAATATATAAAACTAAACTATAGAACGTAAAGGAAAAATACAAAAGGAAATATGACTTGCTTGTCTATCAGCCCCTCGCGAATGTTGCTTTTGTATAACATGTAAGAATGGAACATCTTATACAGAATCAAAAACCATAAATGGTTTCCAAAACTCGTTATGACACGGAATTACAATAGCACCTGGATCATGTATGTGTGTGAGGTGTAGTCCCTATGAGGCAAGAACTACATCCATATTTTCAGACGAACACAGGCTTATTGAAGACAGGACACTTGAAATAATTACACAGAAGCATAGATACAGATAAGAGTTATGGCCGCGTTAAAGCCGGTGAAATTACGTCTAAAAGTTAGGGTTACGTCTAAGCTGAAAAAAAAGAATATTCATCACAATCTGCACGTCTCTGCGGCTTTTTCGCCTCTCCGTGCGAGGGCGCGCGATCAGGTTGTAGAGAGGGGTTGAGTAGTTTCACTCCTCCACATGTATTATACAAATACAGAAATGACATCCAGCAACAGACTCTGGGACCCGCCTAGGCTGGTAGTCAATTTACCAATCCCCAATGAACATGAAGACCTCTCTTAAAACGTTTTAACCCATTGCAAGTAACAAATGCTCCCGGAAAACAATTCCAACTGCCTATAACCCTATTGAAATAGCATTTTTTTCCCAATTTCTAGATTAGCCTGAGATTGTAAAAGCTTTAAACAATAACCTCTGGTCCTACCTTCTGTGCATAAAAGTAGCCCATCAGCATTTTATATTTCAATGAAATTAAATAACTGAATACGGTTCCCTCTAACTCTCCTTTGCTCGAGACTATACATATTGAGCCTTTTAAGCCCTACGAAATAATTGGGATATCTTTTTCGGAAAATGGAAGTTTTCGGATAAGTGAAAATTCTTCCATTTCCAGATAGCATAGCGCTGCATTTGCTATTTCTTGTTCAAAAAATGTCTCATAAAAATATAACTCTAGCAAGACAGAAAAATTATGCATTAATGCAGTGATTCTCAATGTTTTTCTTTTCTTTTTTTTTTTTTTTTTTGTCGCCGCACACTTTTAATGATTTTCAAATTTGGCGGCACACAAAGAAAAAGATGTATTTAAAAATTGTTTACTTACCTGTACACTGTGTATATAATACACTGTGTAAAATCAGTTTTAATAATAATTTTTAATGTAAAATATGTACTACAAAAACAACAGTGCATTTATTAAGGACTTAATTACAAGGTAATAATAAGAATACTTTTAATGAGAAATTTGAGCTTGATGTTTTTTGATAATTTCATTTATATTTGATCGTAAAAATGACAATGCTACTCTCATATCGTCTTCTACATTTAACAGTCTCGACCTTATTTTCGTTTTTCTGTTGGTTAATACTGAAAATGCGAATTCACACAAATGCAGTTAATGCTACGAAAGGTAAAAGTTCCACCTCGGGGCAATGCAATTCTTCTAATTATGATTTCTTTTCCCACAGTGATATTTTTACCTGACGCGGAAGCTCAGCCTCCTCCTATATGCCCTCCAAACGAGATGTTCAAGAACTGTCTGAACAATTGCTCCAATTGTGAAGAGAGAGGTTTCTGTTCCCATACTTCATGTACTGAAAGTGGATGCGACTGTTGGCCACGTTTCTTTCGACTGACTCCTGGAGGACCATGTGAACCAGTTGGAAAATGCCCAAAAAGTATGAGTTCTAAGTTATTTTACAGACAATACAAATACAAATGCAAATACAAAAGTGAGGACCAGCAACAGGCTCAGGGCCCAGCTAGGCTGGTCCTAGTCAATATAGCAGTCCCCGGTGAATGCACCCCAGTGTTTTGCAACCGCTGTTCCTCGGAGCCCTAGGCTTACAATGTTGAGGGAACTCAAGAGTCTTGATCGTACTAGCTTCTTAATACTAAGAGCTAGTACAATCAAAACATTTAAAAACTATTAGAAACTTTCTTTGGGGCACAAAAATTTTAACAAAGGTAAAAAATGAGTAACTTTCATTGGAGTTAACAATGTGAGTTCCTCCAATATTTCAGCAGTTATCTTTGCAGTTTTTCTACTAAGTGATACAGTCTTAGCAGAAAGAATCAAACTCTGATATTTTTCAGAATTCTATTTCCATGATATATATATATTATACCATAATGTTCTTGCTATCATAAAAAAGGTAGTTTTTAAAAATATTTTTCATCATTTTATATAAGTAGGAGTTCAAATAATTTGTTAAAGTAAACTTAAGAACGTTAGAATGCCCTGTATTTTGGACGCTGTTAAGATTGTTGTGTGCAAGTGAAAAAGTTGGGAAACGCCGATCTACTCTACAATTCGTCTTGTAATTTTCTTGTAAGTTGTGTTTTCCCTATACTCATTTTTTTAGCACAGCTAACTGCATTATACCTAAAAGCAATATTAAAAAGATAAAAACTATCTCATCTGCATTGCAAAAAAAAGTGTAGATTGTAGCTTGTACGAAATGTTTAATTATGCATAAGATTAGAAGTAAATCACTTCTTTTTGTGCAAAAAAAAAAAAAAAAAATTAATAAAATCAACGTCATTGAAGTACAAACCTTCAAAAATATTGCATTCACGTATTTTGAGTTACAAGGATTCAATGAAGGACAATATTTGAGTTTCCGACTCTAAGCAGTATTTGGAAAGACTTGCTCTCCACATTTTCAACAATTCACAACTATGTAAAGTGCAACATTTTGTGTAAATTTGTGCTCATTTTTTCTTTTTGGTTGGGGAGCCTCTCGTTACACATCGGAAGTTAAAAATGCACTTGATATTTTACAAATCGTTAACTTTCTTGCGAAAAATATCAATAATTTAGCTAATTGATTAACAATGAAAATCTTACTTTAGTTCCCAACATTTTGTGAAACATTACCTTCATGGTACTCTTGAGATGCCTTTGTTTTAGATGTTGTTATTAATAAATTTACTGCAATTTGGAGAAAATATTAAGACAATATTTTTTCCAAAAAGATAGATTATTGTTATTGTAAGTTTTTACTATTTTTATACATCTCATTATTTTAGTACAATTTGTTGTACTTTTGCCAAAATAGTTTTCCTAAGAAAAAGTATCTTTTTCTTCCAATGCTATCGACGATTTTTTTTCTCTTTGTTATTTTTCAGTACGCTTCATTTTTAATTTTTTTCCCTCTGACTTCCCTCGTTACATTTTTTTTAAATATCTTAAACGAGAAAAATTCTTTCTTCTTTTTTTTTTTTTTGGAACTAGAACGTCTTTATTCTTGATATTGGTTACTCATTTTTTTACGGCGGGAAGTAAAATTATGATTTTCTGGAAAGTATTAAAATTCGCTGTACTTCTTTTAATGAAATATTTTTGTTAGTTCTTTTATTGATATTGCTTTCATTGTGATTTTGTCAAACTTTGCCTTATTCATTTTTAGCGTTATATATATAAAATGTCCAAATAAGTCGACGGAAAAAATAGGTTATTTTAACCGCTTTCCACACAAAATTCCATAGCACGTCACCAAAACGTCATATTCTTAAATGGTAGGGTAAAGAATGACGATAAAATACCAACTCAGAATTTTTCATGAGGAAATGATCGAGATAAAAGTAATATTTGAATATTTCAGTTTTTCTCATGTTTTATCAAGCTTTTTTATTTATAACGTAATCAAAAGAGTGCCCCTTTGAAAGTTTTGTAAAAGATGTGAGGAAATAGTTTTAATACACTTTCCATACTCATTTTCATGCGATAAAAATTTAATTGAAAAACATTAAGACAGTACATTAGCTTTTTAGAATAATGCGAATAATTTACAGTGGAATCTAGATCGATCGGTTTAATATTTAAAAAAAATTAAATAAAAGCATACACATGAAATTCTATTGCTATTTTGGCAATAAAACTTCAGGTGTATGCTTTTATTTAATTTTTCTACAGAATTTCTCACTTAATATATCCACAAAAGAGCAAGATGATCATAAAAGGAATTTACCGATACGTGAACGTCTAAGCCTAAGTGCTTGAATGTAGTAACAGGAATCAAAACCTTGCCCTCCTGGTTTCTGCTATAGAATTTTGATTTAATTAACTGGTAACTGTACTGACTATATAGTAATATTTTATTGGGCACATTGAAAAGGATGAATTGCATTCGAACAATGCCAATAGTTTTATTTCACTGTCCATATATATATATTCTTACATCAAATTTAGAGGAATGTCCAGAGAACGAAGTATTTAGAGGATGTGGCCCACTATGTGAGCGTTGCGGTCTTTTCGGTTGCAGACTCATACAATGCAATCATCAGTGCTACTGTAAAGAAGGATACAAACGGGACTTTTTTGGCGACTGTATCCCAGAAGAAGAATGTCCACAAAGTAAGTTGTTTCTTATTTTATTAGAAGAATTAATTACTGTTTCTAAAAATACAATTTCTTAAAGTCGTCATAAAGTTTAAAACAAGCTAAATAACTTATAAGACAGTAGAATTCACAAATACTGTGAACTCTTGGTTTCCCCATTTGTGTTTGGTTAAACTTCTACTAGTGTTGACATTTCAGAGACAGACGGCTCTTATACTGCCTATCCTGACTTCTAACACATAAAATTAGCTCTAATCTGATATAATAATAATAGAAATAAAAATGATCTGGTTTATCAACAATTACTATTGCGCAATAACATTGTTATGAATTTCGCTAAATTAAAACAAAATAAACACATTATAAATCGAAAGAAATAATGCCTATAAACATAATTTTGTAACACTATTTATAGTGTGTATTGAAATTGTGTTTAACGACAGTACACCAAACAACAAAACATAAATTTATTAAAAATTCGATTCAATCCAAATGATGAAAAACAATTTATGTGCTGTGATAGAACATTATAAAAAAATCGAAGACAAAAAGGAGTTATTTTCACCTTCTTAGTTGAAAACGAAATGTAGAAAACTAATGGTGGTGCGTTATATTCTATTAGCAGTGCAACTAAAATGGCGTTCCCATGCATTGCATGTAAATTCGATAGGGGTAACCTTTGGGGAGAGATGAGTTAGAATCTTACAAGATCTAAAATGAAATAACGTCTATTGTGTTCCTTAAAACTTCAAAAATTTTAAACACGGTGAAAAATAAATTTGATTTTTGAATCGAGTGTTAGAGACACTATTTTGAAAAATAGCTCTTTAGAAGCAGTTCCAAGTTTTCTATATAGAAAATGACATAAACAACACAAGCTTCTTCGACATAGTCAAAACGATCAACTTGTATTAATTTGTATGGCATACAAATTACTGATATTTATTAAACAAATAAAAACAGTGGTTATTCGCTTTGCCTATTTTCTTCTAAAACATGAGTTTCAAACATACACTTCTGTGAGGATTTTCTATGATTTTCTACGGTAAACCGTTGGAAACAAAATGATACATTTGCCCTCGCCGTCAGATAATTTATAATAACGACATTCTTAATGTATTCAAGCCAAATCTTTTCGGAAAATGCATCAAATGTATTTGAAACAAAACAAATAAGATATTTTTCTTTGTCACAGGATTCGCAGGAACTCAAAAAGGAGGCTCTACATCTCAGAACTGTTAGTTTAAACTCTGATCTTCAGTCTTAGTAACTCAATATACATGCATAAAGATATTCCTAGTGCAGTTTCACATCATTTAGAGGTCAGGTGCCGTCCTCTAGGGGGAACTGACCGTCAAAATTCTCAAGTGGTTCACCGATAGTGGTGCTACTTGAAAAAATAGATGCCGGTTTCCGGGGAAGATACTAGGTCTGTAAAGGTTAGTGGTCATACGCAGGCCCATTCGAAAGAAAAAAGAAAAAAAAGCATGTAAGGATAGTTACTAAGTAACCTCGCTCCCCTCAAAAAAAAAAAAAAAAAAGAATTTGGTTGCATCACTGGACTTCCATAATCTTCCATTGCACTGGAGGAGGTAATTTCCAGCTTGGGTTGAGTATGTGTGTTAAAATTCAAATCCGACATAGAAACTTAAATTTTATCCAACGCATAATTATTACTTCCTCTTATTAATCCTCGATCACATTCGCATTCAATAATCCTTTAAGGGTTTTACATCATAGAAAGTCTTCAGAAAATTCCACAGCACGCCACCAAAACGCCATATTCTTAAATGGTAGACTAAAGAATGACGATAAAATACCAACTCAGAATTTTTCATGAGGAAATGGGCGTCGCTTTAGAATGGTCGGGGAAAAGTAATATTTGAATATTTCTGTTTTTCGCATGTTTTATTAAGATTTTTAATTTCTAATGTAATCAAGAGAAAAAATTACCCTTTGAAAATTTTGTAAAAGATGTCATGAAGTAACTTTTATTCACTTTCCATACTCAGTTTCTTGCGATAAAAATCTAATTGAGAAGCATGAAAATGGTATATTATCGTTTTAGAATAATGTGAAAAATTTACAGTGGAATCTCGATCGATTGTTTTTCACGGGACTATTCATTTCGAAAAATAGATAAGGAAAATCGATGAATGCTGGTGAACATAAAAAATTCTCTCATGTAAATTATGTATGGAGTAATAAATTTACTATTGAAGTATAGGAAAGTTTTAACCTCTTTATTCCAAGTGTACCCAATTGAGTACATTTTAAAATACTGTTTATTAACTACTGTTTATGCAATTTGAAAGCTAAAACACCCAATTGTTTTTTTAATTAATCAACAGATAATTAACTTCGTTTTGAACATGGAAAACATGGAAATTGGGCATTAATTATTATTTAAACTAATTATTAATTAAAATTTAAAAAAATTTTTTAGTTATTTTGTTTTGAAATCATTTTTTAAATCAGAGAACCAAAAAATTGCGTTGAAATTGTTTGTGCTTAGTTCTGGGGTCTGAAGAGGTTAAAGGGGAAAAATACATATTTCAATCAATGCGAGCTTGTTTTTTGAACATATCTTTGTAACCAAATATGAAAACGTCTTTACACAAATCTTAAAATATGCGATAAAGGGTTGAGCACTTAGATTCTTCCTGTCGTCGTCAAGGTTCATTTGTATGTGCGACGATTAGCACGCGAATCAGCATGTTTGCGTCTCTGTTTGTTGAAAGCAACTAAATGTTTCAACTGGCAGACAGCATCAGTTCGGAAGAAAAAAAAGTATGCTAAACGAACGAAAGCGAGAGCAGAATACAGAACTTTCCTTACAACAGCAGATTTTCACTTGAACATGAATGAATTCTTCTTGGCACTCTTCCAGTCACAGGTCCTTTATTTGTTTGTTTGTTTTTCATTCGATTAATCGAAATTTCTCTTTCATCCATTCCAGGAACGCGCTGTTCAAAGGGTGAACAGATGGCCGACAGCGGTCCAGTTGACGAGTTCTGTTTGGAAGATCCACTTCATCCACGCAGCACAGAGATTCAAAACATTAGGAAATGCTATTGCCAACCAGGATATAAAAGAAATGCTTTGGGACACTGTATTGAGGAAAGACTTTGTCCTTTCGGTATGTAACTAGTGTTGAAATTGAATTCTAAAACCAGTTTCATTTATTTATTTTGTTACTCACTGATTTCCCTGGCGCTACACGGGCTTTAAATTCAGCATTTCAAACCGAAAAGAAGAACAATTATAATAATTATAAAAAGAACCTGAGCCCAACTTTTTGTCTTGGGACACATACATGACAGTGGGCTGCAAAACGAACATGGGACACAAAACAAAAAAAAATAATGTGCGTTGTAGACAAACAGTTCTTTGATAATGTCGCTAAATTCATTGACAGAACGATCCTTTACAAGGCTAATCGAATATGCATAGCTTGCAAAAAGGGGGGGGGGGGATAGCCTGAATTATGATGTTGGACTCTATTGTTGAAGGTTACATCATTTGCAGCGGTAACTGGTTTTAGTAATCCGTGACGTATGTGACGTGTTAAAATCATCATGTCTAAGATTTTAGTTCATTATTTTAATTGTCTATTTATTTTATTTGCTTCTATTTTTTGCTTTTTAAGTTCAGTTTTTATTTCAAAAAGTTTAGCAATTTTTTTCCCATTTATTTAAATGAAAAATAAGCTAAGAAAGGAGCTGTTATTAGCGGTATCAAGCTCAAGTAGGTTTTAAAGTACAATTAAAGTTACTAAAACAAAGCTACACATTTCCTTTGATTGTAGAGATAGTATATGGTAATCACTGGAGGCGTGTTTGCGAAGTCTTAGAAGCATGTTTACGAAATTCAAAAATATGTTACTTTTGTTTGCAGTTTTTATATTCTTTCATACGAAAGAGTGTATTGCAGTACAAGTTTTTGTAACACTACATATCAATGTATTTTTCGGATTTCAACAGTATCCTGCGTCGGCTATGAAGTCTATATGAACTGTGTGCCTACATGCAATACAACCTGCCGTAACTATGGAGACCCAGACTGCAAGGAGGATGGACAATGCTTTCCCGGGTGCTTCTGTCCCCCAGGATATGTCATGAATGATTATCACATGTGTGTATTAATTGAGAACTGTGAAACAGGTAAATAAGATCAATTGCAAAATGCGTTTTCAATTCCTTTGTCCTAGAGCGATGTAAGAAAAGCATGAACCACACTTGTCTGTTAGTTAATTCATTTATTTTATAGAAAATACTAAAAATCACATAAAATAATTACTAACTCTTCTTTTAAATATATATTTATCAAAAATCGGGACTCGAAGTGCTCGATGCTGGCAGAAACCACACCTGAAAAGTAAATTTCATCTTTCTAATCCTTACTATTTTCCCAGGCCCCGCCCATAAACCCCTTCTTTTATTTTATCTATATTTATGGCGAAAGATTTTGATTTTATTGTATTTAATAAAATCTTCCTTAACCTCCCTATTTCTTGTATTAAACAAGCCTCTCCTAGGACATGTTTTTTTAAAGAACTACGTTTAAAGAGGAAATGTTGCTGCCCTTTCCAAAGAAATGATTCAGCGATACGAGATTTTATCTGTGTTTTAAGCCATAATACTAATGTTCCAGACACCAAAAAATGTCTTTAGGGCTCGAAAGATGAAAAGAAAATATGTTGTAGATTCACATTAATTGTTTCTGGAAGTTTATTTTTTTTTAAAATAGCTTCTTTTTGCAGTTAGTATTAAATTAACTTATGGCATTATATAGAATTTTAGGTATATAATAGTTTAAATGCATTTTTATAGTAGAATAAAGTTCCTTTTTACATACGAAAAAAATTGCCCAAGAACAATTATAATGCTCCTAAATGAGTTGCTTAAACTCATGTTGATACATTACATTAACACTACTTCTACGTGGATTTCACTAGCAGTTGTGAATTTCAGTTCAAGAGAAATGTATGTGAAGGAAATCCATAATTAAGGGATGAGCGCTAACAGTTTTTCGGGAAAAAACTTCAACGGTTAATGCATATTCCTTCTCTCATTCATTCCCTCATTCATTTATTCACTCAGTCATTCATTCATGCAATCAGAAATATCCTTAAAAATCAAGATGAAAAATTTTTGTTGGGAAAGGGGCTCGTTTAGTCCTGGATGGATCTCGTGTCTGCACATGGTTCTACGTTATAAGATCTTTCCGATAAATTTTGTTCCAAGCAAATCCGTCTAATAGATCAGGATATATAGAGCTGATATTTCCCCGTTGACGCACTCACAGAAACGCATGCTCAAATCTCACGAAACTTTCGTCGTATTTAACGATATGGCTTCGTGAAAAATGCTCCGAGTAAACCTTTCGTCAAATTGGCGAAATTTGTGTGGTAATTTTTTTAAGTCACGTGATCGCGCGAAGAAAGAATCGTTATAAATGACGAAATTTTTTTGACGATTCAAGGATCGTCAAAAGTGAGAACTCTATTTCTGAGAGTGCGCTAATGTTAAAACTGTTCAAAATCGAAAAATGTTCAAATCAAAAAATAATTCACGTTGACGAGCCTACCTTCTAATGAAACTTTTTCATCTGGATTTTTGACGATAATTTTGAATGATTGAATGAATGAATAAAGGAATAAGTGAAAGAAAGAATGAACAAATGAGTGAATCAGTGAATAAGTAAGTGAATAAATGAATTAATGAGTGAATGCATGAATAAATAAATGCATAAACGAGTTATTGAAAGAAAAAAGAGATTGGAACAATCTTCATGCGAAGGAACATAGAAAGGACCACGTATAAACTCTAGAATTAAAGTAGTGTACACAAACTCCGGAGCTAAACGAGATTATGTTGTTATGAAACATTTTAATTTAAATGTTACGGGTATTTCTAAATAAATGAATGCGTGGATAAATGAATCGAAAGAATGAATAAATAAGTGAATGAATGAATAAATGAGTAAATAAAAGAAGTAAACAAAAATGAGTATTAATGTTAACATTTTATTTTTATTTTTGGCAACAATTAAAAAATCTTTTTTTTTTTCCTTTGGAATAAAACTATCGCAGGCTATAAGAGGTAATGCTTTTCTTTTTTACTAAAACATACTTATTATGTTTCGATATTAAGTGCATTAACAGTTAAAAAGGTGTATTTGAAAATTTGAAAAAAAAAAGAAGAATTTAAGCAAAACGAGTAAAAGAGAGTAAAATAGCTATATTTACACATTATTGATGTTGGCACAGAGGAAAGTAAGCTCGAATAGTTCTCGGAAGTCCTTGTTTCATACTTTTTTTCCCCCACTTTTACAGGAAAGTACGCTAAGAAGCACAGAAGCCAAAATCTCTTTACCAAAATAATAATAATAATAATAATAACGATACAAAAAAAAGAAAAAAAAATATGGTAATTTCACTGAATGGCCAACTCAAAAATAAAACTACTTTTTCTCAGATACATATGTAACTCAACCCATGAACTTTCTTTAGCAATTTTTTCCTATTTTTCGTCTGCCACGTGCTTTAGTTACTGCAACGTGTTATGCATGTTTCAGTAGCTAGGAAATATTAAGATTCTAACAATTTTGAATTAAATTAAGGTAAGCATAAATATTAGCAAATAAAATCGTTGGAAAACAATCCATTTTTAATATTTATTCAATGATATTCCATGGTAACCTTAAACTACGGTCTCAAGGAAATTGTTTATTATGTTTTTCATTTTCATTGAATAATATTTTGGTTAGACTACGGATTTTTGTGCACAAATACTTATAAACCATTCCAGTGAAAGTTCAAAGTGTTACCCAAATAGGTTTACTATAAAAGATACATATAAATAATGTAAAAATTTTTACGAATGCTAAAATTTTTGACAAATGTAATAAAAAATTATTAACTAAACTGTTTTACTACAAAGCGTTTTATGATCATCATTTAATAATCATAATATTTTCTCCATTCTGTGTGTCTCCCAAACAAAAATGCTCAAAAAGGTACGTCGTTCGTGGGCAAAAAGAGTACCAAAATATTTGATAATACAATCAATATAATTGGAATTCATCTATGCATTAGTATCAGTAAAATAAACCCACTTTTTAAAGTAAAGTTTTAGTACACTTTTGCTTAATATTTCACTCTTAAGTCAGACTTATCACATTATTTGTTAACATTACAGCAGCGTTTGATCATGACTAACTTTCACTTTGTTTGTTTGTTTTCTTTTACAGAAAACGAACGCATAATTTTCTTCGGTACACACGAAGAAGAAAAATCCCAACCTCATAGCCAAACTACAGTAGTTACCGAAGCACAGACTGCCATCCCACCTGAAGAAAAAACTAAGATCAATTCTCAGACTCAAACTGAAGCCTACTCTGAAGTACAATCTGAAACTCAAACTGGTATTCAGTCTGAAACGCATGTTGAAACTCAAGCTGGTGTTCAAGCTGAAACGCATGTTGAAAGTCAGACTGAACAACAAGATGCCGGGCAATCTGAATCCCAAACACAAGATCAATCTGATTCTCAAGGAGAACTAGAAACTCAAGCTGAAAAACCACTTGAGACTCAAGATGCAGATGAATCTGCAGGGGAGTCCAGCTCTCAAGCTGAAGGACAGTCGCAAGACGATGTTCAGTCTGATTCCGAGACTTCAGATCAATCTCAATCGGTAGCAGCTTCTGAACAAGCAGAAGAATCAGTCGACTCGCAATCTGAAACTTATTCTGGAAGGAAAACTGCATCCGAGACTGAAAGTGATGCTGAGTTTGTAAAAGAGGAAATAATTGAAGAAGCACCAATGGAAGAAGGCATTGAAAGCCCGGCTGCTGTAGATGACGAACCAACTGTAGATGAAGTTGATGAAACTGAAACCACAACGACGACCAAGACCCCAAAGCAATCAAGGAGACGAAGCGGCTCAGGAAATTCTAGAGGTCAAGAAACATCTTATAAAATTCCTAAGCGCAGGAAGCAATTTCGTGAAGAAGTTAACGAACAATAAAAACTGCTCTCTTTCCCTGAACTTCATTGGCAAGTTCCAGTTGTAAAAAAAAACACATCCAGTGTTATATAAGGTAAAATATATGTAGTAGAGAGACTATTTGACTATTTACATTATTTCTAACATCATGGAAAAAAGAGGCTTATAATTTTATTTTGAGGTTTGTTTTAATGTGAACTAAAATTTTAGACTTTGAAATGATCTCAACAAAATTAACAAATGTATCTTTGGGAAATCAAAGTTGAAGTAAATATAGTATATACTGTAAATAAATGTTTTACTTTTAAAAATATATAGAACAATAAATATGTATATTGCTTATTTTCTGCAACAACGTCACAACTCGAAGAATTATGACTTTTGAGTTAACTGGAGGAAATCGTCATTAGAATTATCTCTATAATCTTAACTTAAAAATCCTAATTTTTCGAGTCATGTTATCACAGCAAATGAGCGACATATAGCGTTTTTAGATTTAAAAAAAAAATAAAAAAAAACGCACCATCCTTTCTAATACAAGTACAGAACAGTGTTGAAAAATGGATTTTCAACACCGTCGCCATCTTAATTAAAACAATAGTAAAACCTCCCCTTCCCTATTTCCCAAGTAATTTCTTAATTACATTTTTTAAAATTTCTTTTTTTAAAGAATTTTACATATATTTTGTCGTTTGATATATTTAAATGCATTCTGTACATAGAAGGGAAATAATGAGTTAATGTTGAGAAAAATTGATTATTTCTGGTTTAGTCTAACAAAAAGAAGTTACAGTTCATCGCTGTCAGTTCTAAAACAATGAGTCCTTTGTTTTCTTGAAAAATTCTTAATGACTACATTCTCCGAAAATATAAGACAATCGACGAAAGCAGTTTGGCTCGTTATGATTAAAATGTTTAATTTAGTCTCCATTGCTCAAAAATGCACCTTCTTTGACAACTTTAACATTCCTTTATGAATATGACATTTTTGAATGCTACCGTAATCAGCATGAGTGAGTACAGTCCATTCAGAGACTTAGGCTTATCAAGACAAATGTCACTTAAGCTGCAATATAAATTTCAAAAGAGTAATAACGTGTTAAGTACTTAGAAATTGTTTCCCATTATTATTTCTAGAATTTACCACAGATCCTTACAAAACTTTGGTAATGCATATAAATAATAACTGCGGCCTTTCAGCATTTATTAGCAACTGAGTGATTTGAAATGTAGTTGTAGAGCAAAATGCATTGTAGCATTGGTACTAACTTTCTAATCACGGGCACTGTACAAAAAATTAGTTAAAAGGAATTGTTATATTACTTGACATAAAATAAAAATTGTTATGATCAGCATTAAAATTGAAAATATATGCATTCAAAAGTTTTTATTCATTATTCTATAACAAAAAGACATACAACAAATAATTTTCATTTTAAATCTTAGAGAATTAATTTTGATTACATTAAAACTGACTAAGTTTTTATGGATACCTCCTGAAAACTAAAATAACATCACGTAAAATAGAACAATTAAGCTCAAAAATTACTAAACTACTATGTTTAGTAATTTTTGTTACTAACTTACTTTTGTAACATGTTATCATTTTACTTTCTGAGACTTTTTCAGCACAAAAGGGGAATAATATCCATTGTTATAATGTCTTGAAATAAAAATGCTCAATTTAGCATCATAATTTGTCAAACTAAAAATAACAAGCAACAAACTTAAATTTTTACAGTAAAATAATATTTTATATTTTTATTTTAAATGCTTGTAATAACTATATAAAATGATATTGATTTGAACCGCGATTTAACAGGCCATATTTTATGAATTATAATTATATACTTCGTTAGATTGCAGCGTTGTTAAGTCAAAAACGAAAGATCCAGAAAATGTGCCCCGTAAGTTGACTATAGATGCGCTTTTGAAAATATCTCTCTCTGAGGTCTTTGCATAATATCAGAGATTTGGAGTGGAGCAACGAGTTCTTTCTTGGAGCTGGTGTGAAGGCAGAGCACGGAAATTCATCGTACTCCACTGTTCCGATTTTTTTAATTAAAATTTTATTCAAAATTTAAAAGCGGCGTTTTTCCGTATTGAAAATAGTTTTGAGTGACCAGCAACAAAGAAAAAAATATTATTTTTCAACTGCAAAATAAATTTATAATGCACAGTTAAGATTATCAATATTGCCAACATAGAGTTAAAATTATTAACATTGCCAACATAGTTAAAATTATTAATATTTCCAACATAATAAAAATTATTAATTTTGCGAACATAGTTAAATTATTAAATTAAAAAATTAAAGATGATAAATATGAATCCTATTACTACTATGCGGAGCACGGAACGGAGCTGGAATAGAATTGGAGCAACTATTTATAAGTCGAAGTGGAGCATTTTAAAAATGTTCTTTATCCATTTCCCCACTCTATATAACACCCTACATAAAAAGGCATAACTTATATTTCTGTTTTGTTATGTAATTCTAATCAGTGGTTTGTATAAAGATCGTTTAATGTATCTTTGGCGAACCACATCCTTCCATAAAAGTCTCGTCATTTGTAAAGATCAAGAAAAGTGCAATGTTTTATGACAGGAAGAAAAAAACACCAGCTGATCAATAGTTCACCAACTGGCTCGTCACGATTCCATTAACGTAAATAAACAATTCAAATTTCATGTATGTTCGAGAAACAACATTGCATCACAAAGCAGAAGGTGAAATATTTTTACACAGGTGGACTAGTACTCATTTGTGATTTGCTACGGTGTCCAATTCTTGTAACAAGCTTTCTACAGGAACCATCCGGCTCATTCGTTAAAATCCTATTTCAATTATATACAATTTTTTTGTAATTCTAGCACTTATCAAAGTTATAAAAGCCGGGTATGTGATGCTAATTTAATCCTACCTTTTTAAGTAGAATAGTAGGCGGAGACCGGGGTTAGTTGTGCCAGGGACAAGTAGTGCCATCGAATTTCATGACTGAGCTGATGAATTTCTGAACCTACCGTGTCACGTGTGTTAACGAGGGAATTGTCTTTGTGTGTGATCCTTGTTTGGAAATATAGCGTTGCGTTGTTTTCAGGATAGCTATATATATATAGTGTTTCCTACTGCAAAAGTTAATTTTGCGACCTACGTTGGAATCGTTATTGACACTGGGAATACTGGGATAAGCAAACTTCCCAAACATTAATTGAATACTTATATCTTTAGCTGTTATTCTATATATTTCATTTGTTAATCACGACCAAGTTTCGGAAAATAATGCATAAAATTAAAAATGGCGTAAGGCGGGCCTAGTTGTGACAATGTCACTACTTGTCCCGCAATAATTTTTAATGCAGATTTTTATACTTCAGAAAAAAATAGTGCGAAATTAGAAGAGGCGTACTGAAAGAGCTATCGCTACCTTAGAAGATTATGAGAGTACACTAGAAGTAAAACCGGAATGGGCAGTTTAAGGAAAGCCCAAGGACTGTTCAATGTAAAGTGCATGTCGATATATGAACAAAAAAGAAGAGTAACTGCGGATGGAAATATTGAAATGAGATATAAAAACCCGATAATATAGTATATATAAAAAAGAGAACATTTGAGTAGAACAAAAAGAAATAGAACGCAGGAAGCAAATTGAGATGAAAAATTTAAGAAAAAGAAACTGGGATATGAAAAGGACTAACAGAGCCAAAAAAGAAATTGCGCTTGCACTATTGGAAAAAATGGAAAAAAAAAAAGAATCGGATAGCTCTGGAAGATGATGAAAACTGCTTATGTCTAGTTTGCTTGGAGCAATATAAAATTTCTAGACCGGGAGAAGTTTCAGTGCAATGCATGGTATGTAAAAGATGGGTTCATTTCAAACCTGCCAAAAATGAGCTATATAACACCTATATTTGTATCAACTGCAAATCAGACGTTGAAACAAGCGATGACGATGATTAAAAATTTAGATAGACTTACCCGTACACCTATACGTTTCCATTTGTTTTATTTTTATTGTTAAGTGTCCCTAAAAGTAACTTACTGAAGGAATAAGAGTTTACCAGAGTTAATAATTAAATTATTTTATTTTCATCTGTTCGTCAGATCATTGTAGTATAATCGAACCGATAAAAAATTAACCTTCTAGTATGTTTAACGATGTTTCTTGAATCAATTTTATTTTCATTTGATTTACAGTGATATTAAAAAGATTAACGTACTTTTATTGTGTTAAAAACGTTAAAACTAATAAATTTCTCATTTTTAATTTTAAATGTACCATTTAATTACCTTTCTTACATAATTTGTGTATGTGTCACAATGTGCCCCAAGCATGTCACTACTAGCCCCACTACGGGCAATTAGTGAAAAATTTCGGAGTGACGCAAAATCTATTTTATGTTATGAAAAGCGTTAATAATGATCATAGTCGTTTTACAAATATGTCACGGCATATTCCATCTATTGATACGACCCACTAAATATTACGACTAATATCAAAAATGACAAAACTGTCACTACTAGCCCCGGTCTCCCCTACTGAATTTCTTTAGTACCATATTTTCTTTAAAATATAATAATCAAGCAATTCAATGAATTTGTTGAAATCACACATGTACGGGGAAAACTCGGGGGGGGGGGGGAGGTGTACGAATGCAGAAAATTTGTATATTTTACTGATTTCTTCGTGTACTAATGGCATGTCTTTTTTACATTACGTTTTAAGTTATTTGAGGTCGTTTAGTAAAGTCTGGAAGTAAACTAAGAGATAATCCCATAATTATTCCCCAAAATTGGGCATATGTTTAGAAACAATAATGCATACAGACGATTATAACAAATCAAAACGTTATTTCACTTCAGATAAATGTAAATAAATAATAAAACGATATTTTTAATATTATGGTTAAAACTTTCGAACACCTTTCTTGAAAAGGTAGTCGACTTGAGCTGTGGTCTTCTTTCACTGGAAGTGTAAGTCGTTCATATACGCCAGGGGTCGGCAAACTTTAGAAGTTGAAAAGCCAATAAGGAGTACGAAAAGTTTTGAAAAAGCCATAATTGCACTTTAATAAATATTTTATTTTAATTCATTGAATAATGAATGCCCAGTTACGCATACATTTATGTAAAAATATATTCATAAACGATTTTCCTGCAAGTTGTAAACATGTTAATCAATGAAAGCAAGGATTCGAAGTTACTTACAAAGTATTATAATGTTGCATGAGTAACTTGTTACTAATTTCAAACATGAATCCAAGTTCGAATTCTAACATTTGGTACTGAAAATAATCTCATCTTTATTTTGTAAAATTTTGATAATATTTAGAATGAATTTTTGACAGCAAAATACATTTTCCTTTTTCCTAATTCTGAATTTCAGTATAATTGGGAAAAGTTGCATTCAGGTAGCCAAAGAAGTGACTCACGAGCCTACGCAAATAACATGCAAAAGTCAAATCTCATGCTCGTGGCTAATTTTTTTTCATTGTGTATATATTGTTTTGAATAAAGGAAAATTATTTTTGAGGAACAAAATCGTCAAAAATGCTAAAATAAATAAAAGAAAAAAGTGATTTTTTTTTTTCCTTCTCCAAAAGGCGTAATTCACCAAAGTTCAGAATTATGTTTATATTAAACATTTCTTAAATTTTAACTACTGGTACTTTGAGATAGAATATTAGAAAATCCTCTAAATCGTATTGATATTGTTTAATTTGGCTGCGCTTTCGTGTTTAATCTAATGCATATTCATAGCTCTTAAACATAAAGTTCTAAAATATTCGCTCTTTAACAATACTTAACGAAACATTAATCTCTCTGCGTTTCAGTGCTTACGTGAAGGTATTATATGAAGGAATGCATGTTTATCAATCATTGGAAAGATTTTGACTGCGTAATGAATAATACATGAAGAAATCATGAATACTGAAATTAAGTCATAAATTTCATTAAGTATTTTAGTAAAGTTATAGCCTTTAATTATTCCTTGTAATGGAATATTTATGCGTAAAAAATAAGTGTATTGTTACTAGAGAATTACTAAATTCTTTGTTTTTGCAATAACTCGCATTTTGACTTCACAGTGACAATATTTTACAACTGACACGGTCAAGTACACATTTGAATACATTTTGAAATAAAGCAAACAATTACCAGAAAGTATCCGTTAGCTGATGATTTTGAATTTTACACTTGATACTTTTCACAACAAACTTTCCCTAAAAGACTTTCTCTTTTAAAAGTATATAGAATATAGAGCTTTCTTCCGTTTGTTTTATGGTAACAGAAAGAACACGCAAACTAAGACTTCAATTTATCTGTCAATTTCTTGAACGCGATTTTACTGCTGAAAACAATTTTGTTCAGAAAAATCATAGCTTACTTTCTTTTGCTTCACACATGACTAATTATTATATATTATGGGTAACGCTTATTTTCTAGTTGCTGAAGCATTTATGTGAAGCATTTATACTAAAGACTGTCAGATTAAGAAATCTGAACCACTTAATCAAAAAATATCACATGGTTAGCAGTTAAATAGCGAAGTTTAAGGATAGTAATCATTACAAGGTGGGACACGGTTTTGTTACCTGAAAAATAGAGAGCAGTAAAAACATTTTGTATTTTGCTTCTGTCACGTATTATTTTTGAAGTTTACACACTGATAACGTTGTAACAACCCTCATATTACTCATATCTATAAAACTTACCGTTACTGATGAAGTGTTTATTTTATGTTAGTACTATTGTTATCGTGAACCCCCTTATCGTAAACCCTGGTCATAGGGTTTACGATTTCCTGCGAAAATTAAAGCCAAAACCAAGCTGCAACATCCCTCGGAAAAACAATTTTTCAGCGGACACGGTCTTTTTCCTTCATATTTACATCGTTTTAATATAATCAGTTCGCCCTTATGCGTATGCAATTAATTGAGTACTCCAGAGCATTACGTATTTAATTGTCTTTTAACCAGTTCCTTCCATAGCAGATACAGTTCCAATAGTACTTTCTGTCAAAACATCATCCATATTTTACCGCATCCAGTAACAAAACAACTTGCGTGCAGTTTCTGTTCCTTCTAAGTACCTGATGAAGATGACTTTCAACTTCCTGCGTAACAGTTTCAATAGAACTTTCATTAACTGCTCTTACATTTTTCTTACTTTCTTTATTCATCATATTTGTCATTTATTATTATTATTATTGTTGTTGTTGTTGTTTACGTTGTGTTTTTAAGTTTTGTATTCTGTTTCAAAATTTGTATACGTAGCTTCACGTGGTCTGCGATTCCCTCCAGCGGATGCTTAGTCTCTCGTGGGTTCTTTCTTTTTTTGTTCTTTTCCTCTCAATCACCATATCCGGTTAAACCCTCAACTGGGTAAGTACGGTGGTAATTGATGAAGCATAAATAAATAAATAATAATAATAAAAAAACAGCACTATTATTAGAAAATGTTTATTTACAAAAGCATAGCTTCCTTCTGTGAAATTATAACTGCATTCATTATCTAAATTCGACAAGTTAAATATCTTCAAGTTTGTTCAAGTACTTAGTTATAGTCTGAGTTCACAAATAGCTAATGGAGGCACACAATTCATACAGCGTCATAGGTCACGTGATAGCGATGTAAGCAAAGGAAGCTATACTATCGCTTTACTTCGAGTTCACTTGTTTAACATTACGTTTCAGTTTGAATATTTTATTGAGTTTTAAAAGATGTCATACTGTGTTGCATATGGGTCATCTATTTCAAATGAATGTTACGAATGTTAAGAACTTGACCTTCATAAGCATTGAAATCTATGAAACAAAAAAATGTCAAAAATGTAAATTGCGATAAATAAACAATAACAAATCTTACCTTGCATTCGGTTGAAATCCTAACTTTTGCTGTGTAAGCTTCTTTCTTTTTCATTTCAGCTTTCACGGTAGCCGATATGTCAAAAACATGCATTGTTTTCTGACGGTTCGAGGAAACTGATTTTAGACACGAATTTTTCATTAAATAATAATGATCCTTTCTTTACTTTAGCAATCACGCTATTATTTCCTGTTAGTGCCGGAAACTGCTCGACATATTCCATTATGAAAAAATTGGTAAAATCCGTTACATACAACGGTTTATCAACAATAGAATTAGCCATGGAGCCTATAAAGTCTAAATTATTACTAAAACTTCTTTTATGAATTTAAACTAATCTAATTAAAAACTAGGACTAAATAAAGTTCTACGTTATATAAAATTAACACTAAATAAAACACTATAACTATTGTAATAATTAATAAATTTCTTTTATAATGATTAAATTAAAGGTAAATTAGTTGGTTTATAATCTGAAAAAGCTATGAAACTAGTCTAATTTTAAGATAGCGAATTTTGCTTCGTGAACTGCACGTAGAACTCAATTAAAAATTTGGTAAAAATATCATCGATCATCATTATCACGTGACGTGATGAATTGCCTCCATTGCATTAATTCAAATATAGCTCTATATTTTTAGCCCCAAATATGGCGGCCTTGGCTAGACGCTTGGCGATCGTGCCTAAGGCCTATCCTTTTTTCAGCTAAAACTATTAATAACAGATCCTAAAAAATAGTACTTGTCAGAAATAAAACACACTTATATTCTTATTAAGCATTTCTCTTAAACCACTAAATATGTGTCTCGCACATTTTCATGTGCCTTCTTCACATGAAAATGTGCCTTTGTAATATTGTATATAACACCATAGAAACCTTCTTCAACCTCCACCATAATTTTGTAAAGCCGCACACATACGCTAAATGAACTACGGAAAACTTGATCCAAGTGGTTCTTCTTGTGCACCAATCATTTTCTTTTAATTTAAAACGTTCTTCCTTTTTTTTTCTTTACTCAATAAAATAATAATAGAAAAAACTCATGTTCGTGTACAACTTTATTCTTTTCTCTTCTTATTATACATATACAAATTAAACTTCCAAACTTTCATCTTGAACACCAAGGTCATAAACAGTTCTAATTTTAAAATACATATGCTTAAAAAAGAAGAGCAAGTTGTCATATTCCCCACAGTATTGCTCTCCTGAATATCTGAGGTGATGTAGTTCTACAAGAAAATAATAGACAGCTTCGATGGTTGCCAGATAAGTATCCGGTTTTCCCCTCTGTGGACGCCAGAAGAGGGATTTGTGTGAATTCAGGAGCACGCATGGCAAGTCTGAAAACAAAAACAGAAGAAAAAATGTGTAAAAATTATAAAAGTGAGTTAATATGAGTAGGTTATAAAATGGAAATACTAAGCGCTGCTTACATAAATCTTTTCTTATATAAAAATTTTACAATTTTTTTTTAATGTCAGAATATCACATAAATATACCTTTTCGCAAAATGCTTTAGCTGTAATAATTACACACATATGAATTTTTACAGGTTACCTGAAAACTCTTCAAACACAGCGGACAAGGATTAAACTATGACTTGATAGTTTATACAAATAAAATTGTAATTCATTTCCAATTTTAGCAGTATTTTACAAAAATCGATGAATGATCTTTTAACAACAATCAATAATCCATTCGTTCTAGTTGTAAATAATTAATTTTCCGTAATATTTTATAAAATAACTGTTGACTTTTCTTGGTATCTTTAAAAGAGAAGATCAGGAAACGACTTCCCGAAACAGCGGGAAAATTTTTTAAAATTTCTTCCCTCCTCGAAAAATTTGTGAAACTTAATTTCCATGCTATTATACGCAATACTAACTATTACATGTTCGTGAACAAAAAAGTTTAATAGCAAAAACACATTTTTTTTTTTTTTTTTTTTGAAACTGAACATGGGAAACCAAGTAGGATCAGTTGGGGTAACGCTTTTTCACTGTTTTAACTTTTGATTCCTCCCTACCTCTTGAATGAATTAAGAGGTAAAATTGTGAGCATTGTAGCTAATACTATACTCCTTATGAAGAAATGACTTCAATAGACCCCAGAAACCGCCCCAAAGTTCGGTGCTATTTGTTTTCTTTAGCACTCTTAGCCGAATAAAAAATAAAGTTTTACGAATATACCTCAGTCGCTAAAGTTGAACTCGACAAAGTCTTGCGATGTTTAATTACAATTTTCCTAACGTTAAACTATCGAACAAATATTAAAATATTTATTCTCTTCAAAATTGTTTTATACTTCCATTTTAGCACAAATTTATTGAGGGATAATATTAATCCCCCTCTTCTATTCTTGTCTGCTTTGATCACCACCATAAAACATTTAAAGAAAATTAGCTACTTTTACTACTTTTCATCAATCTATAACACTTTCTGAAAGCATAAGTCAATATCCACTCTACGTCAAAACAAATTACCCCACTCTTAATAGAGTTATAGATTTTACCACCATCTTACTTCGGGGCAAATCTTCGCTCAATAAGTCAACAATCGGTAATTAAGCTATCTTTATGGCCAGCCCAAAAATCCCTCAAGTAAGAATCCTAAGGGAAAATTCATCTTTCATCATAATGTTCTAAATATTCAAGGTCGAAAATCGCTCAGATTTGAAGAAAATCCGCTTGGGATCCTCCATCTCTCGTATATATATGGAACTCATCATGCCTTTACAAATGGGAATATTGACTTATGCATAAATTTTAAGGATAATCCGTTTATTAAAATGAAGGTAAGATTCGATCGATTTTTATCTGAAAGGAATTTCTCAGAGATGTTTCATACTGAGGATGGCACATCAAGATATTTTAGAAAACTGACTGACCACTAAACATATGAAAGATTTTTTTTAATCAAATTGTTTGAGCGATAGATTTCGTTAAATTAAGCTTAAAATTCGAGCGTAATTCATTTGTTGAAACGAGGTCAGCTTTTATGAGCTTTTATTTTACACAGAAAAATTGGGTGGTATGTTGCACCAATGATGCCAGTTTGCTGACTACAAAATATACTTCTTAATTTTTCTATAATTTGGAATAAACAGAGCTAATATAGTAAAATAAAGTGCCATCTTACGTAGCCAGCAAACTAGCAACATTGTTTGGTGTAACATACCACCAAATGTTTTAGTGTATGACTTAGGAAATGGAAATTTAACTATAATTTTCAATTCGGCAGCTATGCTGTAAATATACGTCCATTCTTGATCAATATTTTGGTGTTAGGCCGTGGTAGCCTAGCGGTTAGGATGTCGAGCTTCGGATCGAAGGATCTCGGGTTCGATATCCGAGCTGCTGAAGACCCACCATGTACACTTGGGGATACGTGCATGTAGAATCCGTAGACCTGAAGTTCCGAGGATAGTGGAGGGTGGAGATGTTCCCTTCCCTTCACCCTTAGGTCAAAAATAGAAGGTGGCGTGGTTGTGGTGGCGCCATCTGGTGTCATCCGACTACAGTGTGTTAGGGTCAACGCTGGTCACCTATCAGGTGACCCTTCACAAAATGACCAGCAATTTCCGTGGAAAAGGGCGAATGCCGACTAGGCAAGTGCCTCCACATTGGAAACAACATATTTTGGTGCGTTGAACTAGCGGACTACCGATAATATTTTATTAACTAAACTCAACAGCACGAAAGCCCGTGTCCGCCCCAGCTTTCAAAATTGAGATCCCCGGGGTACACAAGCAGATGTTCCGGTCAGGTGGTCGGCTTGACGCGGAATCTCCAGCGTTAAGTTCCCAAGCATGCTTGGTCCTAAATTTATCTACACCAAAATAATCCCGCAAAAATTACGGTTTTAAACCGTCAGCTGGGTTGGTTATGGAAAACCGTAAAAGTTACGAAGTAAATCCAAAGTTGCAACGGTTTTTTACTGTAAAGTTATTCCGTACGGCAGAAAACCGTTGCGACTACGGATTTACTTCGTAAGTTTTATGGTTTTCCGCAACCAACCCAGCTGCCGGTTTAAAACAGTAAATTTTATTGGATTTTTTTTATTAACAGTGTACCCACGGAAGGGATAAAAGGCAAAATTAACCCTGCCCAGCCCCAGAAGATATTCTTTTATATTATGCTCAAATGGGACGCCTTACTGAAGTTTCAGAGACTACCTTGCATTTACTCTTCAATCCTACAGACAATTATTTGGACATCCTCTGATTGTTCATTATGATATATCCTGCGGATGTATTTTTCTCAGACACAGACAACGATTAATACATAACGTTTTCAGATGTCTTTGCAGCTTTATATAAATTTATGCTGAGAACAATGCATTTTCTTATTTTGAATATTCTAAGGCACAGTAACCCCTCGTTATACCGCTCATTCGGATATATCGCGCTTTTTCTATGTCTCCAAAATTTTAAGTTTGAGCTCTGTAAACTAAAAGTATTGCATTTCTCCAGTAGAGCCCTTTTTTTCCGCATTAAACAAAGCCATCGAACAGGAATGCTTTCCTTTCTTCTGCATTTGCTGCAGTTAAAAGCTGCAACAATTCTCCTCCCACTCCCCACCTTACATGCTTGCCGAATGATTCTACTCAAACCAGTTGGCGCTTTACTTGACATTTCTGTTTGTATTGATCCTGGCGCCCATAGGATGAGACAAGGTGTCTATTGCATAAGGATTCATTATTTAACTATTTTTATTAGAAAGTTGTCATTATGTAAGTTTACACGACATTTTTTACATTGAAACTCAATTTACTTGTACTTTTTGAGTAATTTCTAACGGCATCGGATATATCGCGCTTTTTTGCTGTCCCCCGAGAAACGCGATATAACGAGGGGCTACTGTACAACGATTGTTAAATGAGACACCCAGAAGCAAAGGGATGTAAGTGATAAAATTGAAACTTTGGAGCTAAGTAGTGCAAATGATAGAGAAAGCACCATTTTACATTGTGGCAAGGTCCCTAAGATCCAAACTTTGAACGCGTTTTTCTCAGAATCGTTTTCTGATCACTTACTTTGCTTCTCACTACGTCAAAAGCCTTACCTAAGTAATTTATTAACTTTTTGTTGTTCTTACTATTTTGTTTCAATGTTTGCAGATAATACAAATTTTTAAAAATCTAATCATATTAATGTTTGCATTAGTTTGATAATAAATATTTTTTGAAACATTTTAACTTTCGTGTGAATCACAATGAAAAATGTTTCTCGGAACATGTAGCAAGTTTTATTTATGTTTCACCAATACATAATTAATAGGAACATTCTAAAATAAATTAATTTCTGTAAAATGAGTAAATAATAAATGAATTATAATGTAAAATATAAAATAATTCAAAAATAAATAACTAAAAATTAAATATTTTCGAATATAAAGTCTAACTAATTTGAATAAAAATAACTAAATCTTGTTTATAATTTCCCTAGAATGCTGTTATGATGTTCTTGAATTTTGTATTTTAACTTTCAGCTAAATAACACTTAAATATTTTTTCTCCATTGATAATGAATTAAACATTCAGGCATTTTGAACCAGAAACCATATTTTTTTCGCAGGATTGTCATTTGAAACCATAAAACTAAATAAACAAAAGTAAAAGACTGATAGTAAACTTAAGCGTTTATTTATTGATTTATGCATTTGCAGCTTGCTTAATTCTGCTTGCCACGTTTTTATGATTATTGTTGTAGTTGTTGTTTTGAATTTTTTCAATTTTCTGTACCCATCCATGGGGTGGAATGGGCATAAAAACTAAACTTTGATCTGTATCTTTTCTCACCAGAAAAAAAGACAATTTTAGTAATTACAGCTGAAAATGTGAAGAGTATCAGTGAGATGTAAAAATTTAATCATTGGATTTTTCGTGTGGAGTTTCAACTTCAATTGCATATGGAGATTCAACTTCATTACATTCAGTTGAAAAATGCCTATTCTTATACCCATTCCATTCCAAGGAAACAAAAACTCAGACAAGGAATCAAAACAAAATTAACTTTTATTAATGTGTCTTAAATTGAATTGAGACAGACAGTGAAACAAAGGATTAAGAACATAAAAAATGTAAATAAAATCAACAAAAATTGTTAGTATAAATGAAATATTAATCTAGTGGAGAAAAAAATCTAACTATACTACATGGTTAAATTTATTTCATGTTTATATAATGATAACAGCTCCTCTTTATTTATAATTAATGCTTTTCTCAAGTTTAAGTAAATTAACAGTAACACTTATGGTGAAACATAGCTTATCATTTAAGCACAGGCACTCTACCTAGATAACTTCAGTGTCGATGCTTTAGCAATACAAGAATTTTAATGGAACTGAATTTTCTAAATTGTAGTCTTTTATCTGACAAACCAACATGCTGGGCAAATTTTATGCGCAAAATTCAGGAATAGTCAAGACAGCAATGCTTGTTATCTTACACACACAAAAAGGGGATACTTGACCACCTGTGCGTTGGGGGGAGGGGAGAGCGTGTTGAAAAACATACTTGAAGATTTGAAATCAGTCGAAAATATTGCAAAATAATACTAAACGAACAAGCACAATCGAGGGAAAAAAAAGTTCCAGCAGCCAAAATCTATTTTCGTCAAACCAGCAGTAAAATCAATCTCAAATAGCTTAAAAAATGTTCACTCTCGGAAGTATTTTTACATTAACGCACGAAAAGATTTCATCCATTAATCAAACCAACTGGTTTTCTTCCTTTCTTGTTTTATTTTTGTTGATATATTTATTTATTTTCTTTTTTGTTCTACTTCTTCAAGCTTCCTATATAGATATAACAAACTTAAAATGTTTGAACGTGTTTCGAAGTTAACAACTTTTATTGTTAAAAAGAAAGAAAGGAAGAAACTAATAATTGATACAATGACATTGATACAATAAATCTTCGATTTCCCATTATTTGGTATATATTATATTTTTTCATCAGTCAAAAAAATATCTTAAAACAAAATAACCATTATCAAATTTGCAATGTTATTTCCTCATCTTGTATTGACTTAAGTAAATTCATACAAATATTTTTAAAAACTAATGTTAATAAAATAGTACTAAGGTGCTTCAACCCTCAGCTGGCTGCACCACTTGTAATTATAAATGTAGATAAAAAATTCTAAGACACCTCACAGGAAAAGAAGATGAACAAATGCAGCAGCAAAAATATTATGCTGGAAAGTTACTCGATAAAATCTCATCAAATTTTTACATGGACAACTGAACCCGCGCAGAGCATCTGCGTAGTGTTTACTCTTCGGAATTAAAAAATAAAGAATGTAAGACAAAATACAATGTTTGCCCAGTGGGATAGACTTTTGTGAGAATTGTGAAACGAACACGTTACTATCATAACAACATTTTATAAGTTTTTCATCTGAGTACATTTTATTTCTTCCAATATAACGTATGATAAAATTTGAGCCTCGGTAATTGCCATAACTATAATTGAAATTTTCGTTTACTAAAAAAATTGGAGTTTTTATTTCATTTGAAAAGATTAAGAGATCTAATTTTTTACCGTCTTACCGATATAAAGGAAGAAACAAAAAAACACTAAAAAAATAATTATATAACTGGAAAAATAAAAACTGGGGCCCTAAGAACAGAAAATCCAAAAAGAAAAGAAACAGGTCAGAATGAATATAATAGTGTCAAAATTTGATGCCCACTCCAATTTCTTAAGTATAGAAAAATCCCCTGAACATAACCCTATCTACTTCATTTCCAACAGATATCTTTCGAATTTTTTCATCCAAATTTTCCTCTATGCATTGTAAGAAACAATGGATGTTATGTTTTAGATCTCTTTCTGACAAAAATAAATATTTGCATTAAAATAAGTCATCACCAAGTACTCTTTGGCTTACCCCTAAGGCCTAGTGCTAACAGGCAAGGGACATGGAGAAAAGAACTGTTTGGCTTTGACAAGAAGACCATCAGATGGAAGAAGGATTAAACGATTCTGTTTGTTAAAACATAAGTGATAAAAACAGGTTTCTTTCTTCACAGGTGGCCACACCCCTCCTCAGAGCGATGGCGCAGTATCTTAAAAAAACCTATGGAAAAGAAAAACTCGAAAAAAAAAAAAAAAAAAAAACGATAAACCCCTAGAAATCGACCAATCCCTCCCCCAATGAAAACACCCAATAAAACTTCAATGGCGCAATCTGCGTCGTGAATCCCCCTCCCCCGGGGGGGGGGGCAAACCAACCTACTCCATTAACGTATTACGATGGTTATTACTTCCGTGCCAATGTAAGAATTCCTTCTCTTAACTGCTTACCGTCCCCAAGAAGAAATGAGCTCCCTCAAGTTCAGGCGTCTTCTAGTCGAAGCCACGCTGTAGTTTTTCTTGACAAAAAGTTTGTTACTGTTTTGGATTTAAAACAAACAGATCGTTGTCATTCGGCAATAGGGAAATTAACCTCTTTATCTGCCGCCACGTTTTCCACATATAGTTGAAAGTTACAGTATGATAAAATGCATTCATATTAGCAAGCTACATAAAAATACTCGAAAATATTTTTAGTGCGCAATTATACTATTGAAAATTAATTGCTTAAAAAAAGGACTGATAAGATATTAGAAGGCAACATAACAACAACGATGATAACAATTTTTATTTTCCTGCTGAGTAAAAACGACATAATAAGGCAACAATCGATCAGGAAAACTACATAAACGTGCTTTGGCTTTTCGAGGAATTCCTTCGTAATTGAGTAGAATGCTTCTACTTTTATCTGTATATAACCTGACGTTTTAACAAATGAATAAGTTAAAACTCTTCTATAACACAATCAACAAGTGTTCGCTCAAATGTAAGTATTGGAATTATACAAGGGTTGACAATTACCATGGATGTTGCTTATTCTAATTACATAAAAATAAATCAAATTCTGAAGTTGTACAAAGAAAATTTAACATTAAGTTGGAGTGAATAAACTCGGTAACGATAAATACTTCAGAAAGTTTTTAAATAATGATCACATCTGAGAATAAAATGAGCCATCTTAGGTACAAAAATCATTTATTACTGAATAAACAACCTTTATTACAATGACGATGAATTTTTGTTCTGCTTAAAACTCTCCCGCTTCGCTAAATCAAGAGTGATCATCTTCCGGTCTGTTGTAAGCCTTCAGTTTCAGAGGGTCGTATAGAGTTCTTATCTTGAAGTACATGAATTTAAAAAAGAACAGTAAATTGTCGAACTTCCCGTCGTAAGAAAGTTCAGGATGTAGAAAATGATTTAGCTCCACGAGAAAGTAATAAATTGCTTCAATGGTGGAAAGATGGCTTTCCTGTTTCCCTCTGTAGTAACGCCAAAAGAGAGACTTGTAGGACAATAGCATCACGCACGGAAGCTCTGCAATAAAAAGCTACGAATGTAGTTATTACAAAAGTAGAGGAGCACAAATTATTATGTCAGGCAGGTTGTTTTTCTCAAAATAATTTATTTTTTAAGAGGTCACCACTGAAAATCTTTTTCAAAAATATTAGAAAATCAGAACTATGTTAAGTTTTATATTTTAATTTCTAGTATTTTATCACGCACGTTTTTCCATTCAACTCTTCTAAAGCTGTCAAATCATGGTGTTGGCTGACGAAATATCTTCAGACTGACAAAAAGCATTAGTAAAATTAACTTTTCATGCAAGCTAAAGGACTATCACATAATGAAATTCAAGAAGCAGTTTTAAAAATTAGAGAAACTAGAGAGAGGCGGGATAAGGCGACGAATAAAAGGGGGAAATATTTTATCTTTTCCAGAAAGTAATGCTTTTAAGCTTGAAACGTATAAAAAGTATCATAAAATGAATAGAAGTCAAATTTTGTAAAAATTACGTACAAGCTTCTTAAAACAACTAATACCTGCTGTATTGTTAACTCTCACTTGAACGTTATTGATTTAGCAGATCAAGGAACGTGAGTTTCAAAGTTCACGTTTGCAATGTACTAAGCAAACAATAAGATATGCGAACATGTACTCACATATTCAATATTCCTAGAAAACAACAATAAGTCCGAAATGCAACGAAGCTGAAAAATAGCATTAAAAACACTCCAACAGGACCGTGTATATAGGAAAGAATATATATAGTTCTAGGGAAATCCCGATACAACGAGCTCCAAGAGACTAAAAATATATTTTGCTGTAATGGAATAGAAATGTTCCTTATAATGGAATATACGTTATCCTAATATGGCATTTAAGGCGGGACTGAACACTCACTTCGTTATAACAGATATTTAGTTGCATCGGTATTCGCTAGAGCGAGTCTTCACGTTCGTATAAATTCTTCCATTTGTGCTGTTAGAAAACAAAAGTTTCTTTCTCTCTGTGGAGGGGAGGGTTACATTAGTCTTTATAACAACATAAATATTAAAAACTAATCTTTTGGTCCCAAACCATACCAATGTCCGAAGATATAAATTAACTACAGTAGAACCTGTAAAGTTGACCACCTTTGTAAGCTGACCACCTGTCTAAGTTGACCACTTTTGTCAGAAACGGAAATAGCCCTATATTGCATAATGAAAAGAAACCTTTGCAACTTGACCACCTTACGTACGCCAACTTTGGGTGGGAGTATTACAGAAAACTCTTTGTAAGATGACCGCCTAATTATTACTGTCTTTATTTGTTCATCTGTTTTTCAAAAGATAAAGAATACTAAAATAACTTCTCCAGGATATTTTTTATGCTATAATGCTAGACCAGTATTTGTCTGGATGGATGAAACATCAATATAAAGTTTACCTAAACCTCTTTGTAAGTTAGCCATATGGGAAAAAACTACTATGAGCACTCTTTTATTCTTTAAATAAGTTTCTTCTTTTTTCTTCTATCTGATATAGCCATTTCGAAAAAAAATATATTTTTAGGAAATCTTTACCATCATATCATAACTTACATCATTAATAAGATATGTATCTTGATTTTAACTAAGTACTTTACTTTTGCATTCATTCAGGTTAAAGTTCTCTAGTGATATTTTAGATAATTGTTGGGGAAAAAAAGGTAATCACTAATTTAAAGTAACGTTAATACACGAAGCTATATTTTGATGAAATACAAATGAATAAATGCATAGTGTAAGAAATAACAAAAAAAACAAAAAAAAAATCCTCCACCCTCTATAAGTTGACCACTAAAGTGCTGCACCACACGTGGTCAACTTACACAGATTCCACTGTACTAACTTTCGATGCCTCAATCATTTATGAGAGTGAAAAAGCAAAGTCCAGTCTTAACATACGTAAATATCTGTTGGTACATTTGCCAGTTTTAGCATGTATAAATTAGGGATGTAACGAATATTCGGCCACTATTCGGTGTTCGGCCTATTCGGCCCTTTGGCCGAATATTCGGCTGGCCGAATAGTCAATTCATGACACTAGCCGAATATTCGGCCTGGCCGAATACTCGGTAAGATGAAATTCGGCCTGGCCGAATATTGATGGACTATTCGGCCGAATAATTCTGCCTCAGTAGAAATGTAAAAAAATAAAGAAATTAGTAGATTTAAACATTTAAAACTGTATTATAGTTATTGCAAAAGAACACATTGAGGGTATATAGTTTTAATACGTAAAAATAACTTAGTAAAAGCTACTTTTAGTTTGACTGGACAAAAATAGATTTTAAAGTTGTAATATTGTATTTTATACTTGGTGCTTGCTTCCAAATACTGGCAATAGTTAATTGTAATTGAGACTTTTATTTTGTTATTATTAACAAAGTGGAAGTCAGACTTTGTTTTGGTAGACTGATTTATTGTGAATATTTGGTAAGAGAAGAATGTGCCTTGAATGTATCATGAATATTAAGATAGCATAAGTTCTTGGGGTTTCAGAAAGTAAAAGTATATTCCAGTTTATTTCAACAGATCTTTTTAAAATAGGTATGTAAAAAAGAACTCCATAAACTAAAAATATTCTTTTATAACTTTTAAAATACCTTCATAAAACTTTTTTAAGCAAGGTAAAAAGTTCACTGATTAATAGCATTTTTTTTAACCCTTTACATTCGATGCCTTTTTCGCTTGCGCGAACCAGCAACTCGAGACGATTTCGGCCAAATTCGACAAACACTTTACAAGTGTTTTAAAAACATTTATAAACAAACAAACGTTTTCAAATAATAAAATTTCACCAGTTTATTCATTTTTATGTCGCAGCAAACTTTGATAAATATTATACAATGCCATTAGTTAATCGGCGCCGCTCGAGTGCGTAGGGTTAATCTGAATTAAATAATTAGTAAAATAATGATAATGGTTACATTAAAGCTTGTCATTTCTATTCCACTTGTAGGTGAAATTCTCAGTTTTATTGCATTCAAAATAATACAGAAAACACATTAATTTAAGCTAGTTTTAGAATCTTAGCAAACAGAATTAAATCATACATCATAAATTTATGTATGGAATTGGCCTTTGTGAATACTTTTAAATTTGACAAATTATTTCTATTTCAATGATTTTCTAGAAATTTTATTATTCGGCCTTGAAGAAACGGCCGAATATTCGGTATTCGGCTATTCGGCCAAATCACTATTCGTTACATCCCTAGTATAAATATGTCGTGGTGTACTTACGTCTTTAACGATAGGAAATTGCAACATGTTCTAACAGATCTCATATTTGACTGTTGCATCTGGATTGGATAGGTATACGGAAGAAGAAAAAACAGGTTTTGAAGTTCTCAAAATGAGAATAAATCCGACGACAGACAAAAAACATGCAGGGTGTCATATACAGTCATTTTTCACACGAAGCCGTGCATCCATCTTCAAAATCCAATGCATCACTTTGACGCTTAGCATTCCTCTCCCACATGAAAGAGAAACGATTGCCCGGGCATTCTAATGAGGCACGGAGGATGGAAATGCAAAATAAACCGAAAAAGGCTTTTCCGTCGCAGAAAAGTCAAACACAGGGCATTCCTTTTTGAGCCACGGATTAAAGTGCAGAATGTTTTGCATCAATCTTCGGCAGAACACTTTTCTCCGGCTTTCAATTTGTGTTTCTAATTATGGGGTAAGATAAATACGTTATTCTTTTACCCCATCAAAGGCCCGAAAAAATTGTCGCTTTTTTTTTGTAAAAATACATTTTTTTTCCCTATATTAAAAAAGAAAAAAATATTTTTATGGGCAGCACTGAGATAACGCAAAAGGCAGCTACAATAAAACTTAAATTAGTCTTATTGAATGAATTGTTGTTGTTGCTGTCGTGTCCTCGCGCGTGGCGAGGAAGAATGTGTACGCTGCTCCTGAGTCTAACAGGGCCCTTATAGGCAGGAGTCCGATTTCTGCCCCTTTGAAAGGTCTCTTAATTTTTGAACCAGCTCCCAGATGAGAGACCGTCACCTGGGATTGGTACCCCTAGAGGTATCGTTTCACTTGGAGGACATTGGAGCCACGACCTATTTAAAATGCACCAGTTCCCTTTAGCGTAGCCGGATACCACAGCAACCAGATGCGAGAGGTTGTCACCCTCCCAAACACTGACCTCAGTCGATGTTGCTTCACTTTCGGAGTTCTGCGGGAACCGAGCTTCTACCGACTGGTCCAGTGCAGGACGAATGAATTTTTAATTATTAAATAATAAGAGCTTGGATTCGTAGGCACACCTCGATTCTTCACGGCTTGAAAAAAAGAAAAGAAAACGAAAAAGAAAGAAGCAAAGAAGGCGGGATTATCTTTAGTACGTTTTGAAGCTTAAAGAACACGAATGCAAATTCCAAAATTCCACACTCAATCGAAAAACAACTACCAAAAAATCGCTTAGTTAACAAATTAACAAAGTACTAATTAGTACTTTATTTCAGACTCAAAGTAACAAGAAATTTTAAGAGATTAATGGATTTCTTCAACAAATTATCTGCAAAAAAAAAAAATCGAACTATTTTTTAAGGGAACCGTATACGTTCCCTCCCCAAGGATGATTGAATTCTGCACCAAATTTTGTTAGAATCCGTCAAGGAATATAAATTCGTGTAGTGAAGCGCACACACATGAAACGACGAATTCTTTTATGGATAGGGATATTAACAGTAAACAATTATTCTAATGATATTAATAGCAGGTATTGAACTGATATACATTAGCATAATTTATAATTATAGCAAAATAATATTAGCATAAGAATTGTTAATAAAAATAAAAGCTGACAATTATGGTACATAAGGAACATCAAAACTGAAAATAATTTGATCTCACGTTCTAAATATTAAATGTTTGCCTAAATATTCTACAAAAAAATGCCGTTGCAATAAATAAATAAAGCAATGCACAAATAGAAAACGCGCAAAGTGGCGAAAAAGAGCGCCACAATTTATTTATTTATCCTTCTGACTCAGTTCTATGTATCTGTGAAAGGTTTAAAAGAGGCTCAAGTTTCGCGAATCCGTTCCCCGGAAGTAATACCCTCTAAAACCCAACAGGGACGTGCGGCCCATGAGAAATGGAACGGATAGCCTGCCGAGAATTCAGTTTTTCCCATTTATTTTACATCGCCATCGATATCTCCAGGCAGAAAGAGAAAAAGAAAAAAAGATTATTTTTCTCTTCATTCATTTCTGGAGAACCACTGTCCGATGAATTAGATGAAATTAAATCATACATGTCTTCATCAACCAAAATAAATAAATAAATAAAGTTAGGAACAGAAAATCTAAAGACGATTTTTTTTTCTAATATCACTAATTAGAAAAAGTTTGAACCACAAAAGATAATGAATAAATAAATAAAGTAACTTTTAAAAAAATGCAGGCCCAAGCCGCATCAGTTGTTCTCAGGATGGAAATTGCATACTGTTTGACGGTAGCGGTTCTCCCTTTCATTCATTATTTTCATGTTTTCCTTGAAGCCTAGTGGTTAGGAAGTCGGATTTCCAGCAGGAGGGTCAGGCGTTCGATAACCGACCCGCTGAATACCCCCCATGTACACTTGGGGATACGTGCATGTAAAATCCGTGAGCCCTGAAGTCCCGAGGCAGTTCCGAGGGTACCGTAGGGTGGAATACTTCCCTTTACTCTTGTGTCAAAAAGGAAGGTGTCGTATTTGTGATGGTGCCCTCTGGTGTCATAAGAATACGTAATCTGTGCTTGAGCCAAGTCGTACTTCCACCCTTGTGGTGCTCATTAAAACGAAAGGCGCTCATTGTCTGACTTAATTCCTGGTCCCTCTCCGATAATGGTTCATATTAGCGGTCGCCACTCGCCAACTGGCTACCAAAACGTTTTAAATGGCGACCAACAATGTCATTGCCTATCGCCACGTTGGCGACCAGGTTGCACCAGATCGCTATCTTTGTACCAAAAATAATATTTATTCTAAAAAATAGCTTAATATTTTTGATTAATACCCTTTAACTAAAGAGCTAAGGAGAAAATAATAAGAAATATCTAAAATCGGAAACAGCTGCAAAAAGATTGCAGCACAATTACGGCCAAACGCTAATATCGCGCGTGACACATGGCGATCGAAGAAACATAAAACTAAGCAAAAAATACAATGTTTTCAACATAGAAAAGGTAAATGCAAATTATTTTTGTCATTTAAATTAAAAGAATTGCATTTAGCACTGACAATTTGAGAAATATCAAAATCCGCGAAATGGCGCCTTTAATAATTTTCCCCGATCCTCAAGGCGGTAATTGATTCCAAACTAATTAATCACATTCAGATGAAAAATATTACATTGCAAGGTTGTAAGTAATTTTAAGTCACGGTACTCAAAAGCAAAAATTGAATTTTTTAAAATTCAATTTACTTTTAAAACTTGATGCTGATTATTTTACTTTTGGCCTGAAGTATTTATTTTTGGGAAAGCGCTACGTTTTAAATGACTTAGCACTTAATTGCATAATTAAACAAGCTCCCCCCCCCCCCCCGTATTTTGCCTTGACTTTAATATTTGCTAAAGTCAATACAGGAGTAAACGTGTATTGCTTAAAATATTTCTTTTAAAAACGAATTACACAAGCTTGATGCAAGATAGAATTAAATTTAATGGTCAAAAAATAGCTAGCATTTCACTAATACTATTAACTCATAGTGCCAGTAGCAGCTGTCAATTAAAACTTGATAGCTGGTGGCTCAAGATGCAAAGATTTTGCAGCATGAATCTGAATGACAGATTTTTGTTTAATGTTCTTTAAATGTACTCAAATTTTTAACTTTTAAAACAAATTCTTGTTGCTCTTATTTTTCCACTAAATTTTAGATTACTTTGACTGCTTTTGTAATATTAAATGCCCTGCGTTTCCAATAATCTTAATTTTAAAAACATTTTTGCCTCGAAGTTTAACACTGATATTTACCATACAAAAATTTAAATGCATAATAAGCATTTAATTGTTGAATGTTGTAATAGACAGATTCCTTGAGTAGACATTTGGCTTGGATGCTCCCTCGGATAAATTAAACTCCTAGTGCAATTTCGCATCAACAGAGTCCTGGTGTTCGGCTTTTCTGGTATAGAAACCGGACGTCAAAATTATCATGCGGCGAGTGGTACCATCGCCGCATGATAATTTTGATGATGATGGTGCCGCTGAAAGAGATGGTACCTCTCGGGAACGCACTAGGTCTGCAATTGGCGGAATTAATTTATTAATATATATATTTTTTTTTTTTTTGAATTTTAACAGGTATTTTTGACATTACTATGATGCTTTATGTAATGATTGGTACAACATATCAGTCGTGTAACTAGCGACTAGCAGACCCCGTAGCTGAGGAAGGGGTGCAGGAGATAAAGGGACACTTGGGGGGGGGGGTTAAGTTTCAAATACCTAATTTACGACTGAGGGGTGCAATATTTCAGGCCCAAGAGGGAGGTGCTGCAAAGATGTCATATTACGCCACTGCTGCATAATAAATCTTAATTACTTATGACAATTTAAAAACATTTCTTTTCAATACAAAAAAGGACGGTGGGAAACAAACTTTGATTAAAAGTGACTTCACTACTAAAATTTTGTAACATACACTTATCCGTTTTGTATAACTTAAAATTAACCATTATCAAATAAACCTTTTTATATATCAGACACTGTGGCGTACGCAGAATTTTTTCAAGGGGGGGGGGGGGGGTTCATAATGTTCTGAAACTACTAAAAGAAATTCGAGTATGTAATAAAGCACTATTATTTAGGGCTCGGGGGGGGGGGGTTAAACCCCTAACCCCTCCCCCCTTGCGTACGCCACTGATGAGAAGGTTGCTGCTGCATGGCAGATACAAGCGAAGTGATATCTCGTACCGCAGAAGTTAGTTTCAACCTCAAATTTGATTCGACATTTAATTTGCTTCTATAATTATTTTTAATGAATATCATATTGGGAAAAGCAGTTTCATAAATATGAGTGGTTGTGAACTGAATTAAAAACAGTTGCTTTTCTTGACAATAACGGGAATTTATTTTTAACTTTGAGCCAACATTCTCCCAACTCGAACCGGGCAAATTTGATCTTCAATCCTGAACTTTTGTTTTTTATCCTCATCTTTTATGTTTGCCTGCACGCGTACCAGCTGGAAAGGCTTCACGCACCACTAGTGGTTCGCGTACCACAGTTTGGGAACCACTGCCTTAGATAATTCTAGTCTTTGATGGAAATTTCTGGAATATTTCTGTCACGTGATCAGTATATTGTTATAGTGTGGTGCGGCTTTGGTTGTGCGCAATTGCTCAATGATACTAATGCTTGTAGTGTAACAATTTTTGTTATCTGATGTTGATTTACAGACACTATGCAATCTTTCGTACTCCGCACCACGCGCATGATGACTTTTAGAGTTTTGCAATGACCTGTAATTTTTTTTTTTTTTTTTTAATGGTTTTCATAAATTTGCGGTTGGTCGAGCTCTCCCGGAACCCCATTTGCTCCCGAGGGCTTGCAGTCGGGAGCACCTAAAAAATACGATAGGCCAGAAAATGACAGGTGCGGGGGGGGGGGGGGGTTCTGGGCGCACTGTCACGTGATCAGCGATGCTCACAGATTTTCGCATTTTTACAAAAATGCGAAAATCGTAGGAGCCAGCTGTAATATTTTCATTTGCGAACTAGTCGCCACCTTAAAAACTAGTCGCCAATGCATATTTTTTAGTCGCCCGGGCGACCTGGCGCCCTGGCAATGCTACATAAATAGCTCTGGCGAAAAGTTTTAGACTTTGGCGAGTGCCTGTGAGAGTCAGCGGTTGTGCTGTAAGCTTCGTGCTTGTTTCTAGTCGTATTTGTAAAGTACTAAATAAGTGATTACCGCTGTTTTTTTACGGTGATGAGTGAACTCCGAGATATATTTTTGTGTGATCTGTATATAGTGTAAATAGCCTGTAAATAAATTGCTCTGTGTTTTGTACAAGGACTCAGTCATTGTTGTAAAGTAAAGTCGAACCTGTAACAACATGTTTGCTTCCCTAAAGAACAACTAATAAGAAAGTAGTATAACTAAATAAAGTATTTGGTATCGTGTAGCTTTATTCTAGATTTTATTTATACTTTCCTGTTTTACAATTATTTTTTAATTATTTTTATGAGCTATTTATTGTGCAACATGGAGAATGATTGTGCTAGGAAGTTGCATTATTTACTTCCGTAACTAACGACCACAGGGAGGTGTTCGCTATTTTCTTTGGGGTTTTAGAAGGGGTTCGTAAAGATAATAAAAAATTCCAAATTAAAAACCCTTTCATTTACGATTATAACCGCGATTATATTTCGTTTTAATTTTAATGAGTATTTAAACAATGCATAATTCTGATCAGGGTTCGAAGCTAGCTTATTTGTTTCAGTTGCCAAAAATGTCCTGATAAGTGTCCTTTTTAAATAATTCAAATTGCTTGGGCAGAGATATCAACTGATAACTATTAAGACACTTGTGCAATTGTTAAAAAATATCGTAAAACATCAGAATCTTAACGAGAAAATTACTGATAAGTAAGAGAGAAAAATGCTTTTAAATCAATTTCTGTTAGTAACTTTTGAGAATGTCCTTTTGCTTAAATTTATACATCTACATAACAGTTTAATTTAATCAGTAACTAATAAAATAAAATGAGAGTTAACCTTTTTTCAAGTGTTATTTAAAATTAAGTGTTACTTTCAAAAAAGTAAGTAACACTCGATTGTAAATTACTTGCAAATTAGTAAAAATTTACAATTCAAAAATTTGAAGGTCAAGAAAATACCATAATCTTTCTTCACAGGTATCGTAAGAACTCAAAATACGGAAGATGAGATGAAATTTGCTCATAAAAATGTAATTGTATAAAATAATTTTAGATTTAAAAACTAGTAATAAATAAATTTTAAAAAATGACGGTGAGAAATTGGGTCGTCAAACTAAAAGTTTTACGGAAGGTTAGGCGTCAAAAGTGACGACTGGATGTGAAATCCTGGTCGTCAAACCGAATTATTTAGTTGCAAAATACGACTAACGACCGCTAATTTCGAACCCTGATTCTGATAATTTTCTCAGAGCTGTAACGCTGCGAGAGTGGCCGTTCCAAAGGCGGGAGTCGGACCGAGGTCTTTTCGATGGTAGCCTTGTTTTTTATTACCGCTTTATTACAAGGCGCGCCCGCTGGGCAGGGGAAAAGATGGCTATTGATTTGCAGCACTGACACGCTAACTCGCACCACTACGGAGCCAAAATTATTATTATTGTTTCCTAATTAACGTTACAATAAATTATAAAATGGATGGAATATTTATTGTATTGTCATCGAAGATTAGCTTGTGTGCAAAGTTTGAACATAATTTATGCAGTAAAAGTGGTCGAAAACCGCGTAACAAACTTCCGTAAAAAATCAAGTTTTATAAAACCGTGTAATCTATACAAATAAAACCGAAAGTTTGTGTGTGTATGTGTCTGTCTGTCGATCACCTCTTGGCGATATGGAACGGTCCAGCAGTACGAAATTTTGGTTACAGGTACCTTGGGTCATGTCCTCGTGCACCTCGAAGCGTTTAAACTTCGAAACGTTAAAGTTAATTAAAACAGTGTAAAAAGGTTGGGAACCACTGCTCTAGGCTAATTCCTTACGAGAACAGGGACGTTAGATGTAACTAGGGGGAGCGGAAGGGGCCTGCGCCCCCGATCGCCAGATTAAAGGGTGCTAAATTGTACAATTCTGTGCATCCGTTTTTATATTGTATATGTTGGGGGGGGGGGGGGCGCCCCTGTGGGAAAATGACTTATTCTGGTAATGTCTTTGACTCGGAACCAGAAAACTCCGGCTTATAAGGCATGACCGTGAGAGCCGGTTCGAGAAACGTTGAAATGACGTGACACTAACCCTCATCAAAGTCTTTCGAGTTTCTGCCATTTTCAATGCACAAATGCCAGGCACTCGACTCAACCTTAAAAGTGCTTTAGGAAGACAGCTTTCTCCCAAGGTGCCCTGCACCGAAACACTGAATACATCAAAGTTGTTAAGTAGACATCAATTCTTTGTTTTGAGTAAATATGTAATTTTAAATGGAATTGTTTTTGTGCAACCTACTCAATGCAACGCTTAGAAAACTCTTTAAAAAAACCTCTTAACTAAACACAGGAGGTGATAGAATAAAAGAACAAATAGTAATGTGTGGCTTTGTTGCTCAACACTCTGCAGCGCCATCTACCGCGTTGTGCTGCCAAAAATTTAACGGCTCACTTTTGCAGGGTAACAATGAAAAATCTTTATTATTGTTGCTATAGTATTGATTGAGCTAGGAGTATTTTTCGTTCTTTCATTCGGCAAGAATATAAGCAAGTTAAACTTCTGATAATTGTTCCCTTCAGTAGCATGATGAATAGAGCAGACGGCTCTTGCGCTACTGGGTGCGGGATCGAATCCCGGCAAGGGACAGTAAGAGATTCGAAACATTCTTAATCCGATGGAGTGGGGATGCCTGGTGAGGCAAGGCTTTGTTGTCAGGCGATACCCCCGAATCGGGTCTCGGATGCCGAGATAGATGCTTGTCATCCCGAGAAGATGACCTTAGAAAAAAAGAGTCCTATGGGGTGTCATACGTCACTGACGGAAAAGCATCGCGGATCTGGGGGTGCGAGGCAGCTCGCTTGGCGGTCTTTGTGTACCCTACCCATTCCTGACGATGAGATTGTGATGTTGATCGCGATTTTTTAAAATTTATCTTTTTTAAACCCAATGCAGTATTAACGTCAAAAATAAAACCACATAAGGTTCATCCTCGTTTATTCACATTAACTCAGTCCAAAGGCAATTCGGACAACCGAATTTCCGGATAATCCAGGTAATAAGCAAAACAAATTCTCTAACAAGCATTTTATCGTTCAGTGCAATAAAAAAAAAAAAAAAAAATCATTTTTTAAAGAATTAGACAGTACATATGACTGAAGTCGAAAAAATAAAAAGACCTTGTTTTTAGAATTAGACAGCTTTAGAATTTAAAAAAAAAAACACTTGTTTTTAGAATTTTACAGCAGATATGACTGCAGTCGTGGCCCAGAAGTAATTTCCAGGGACGTAACTAGAGGGGGAGGGGTGGGGGAGGTCAACGGAGACTGCGCCCTTGGCGTCAGATTTTATTGCCGCTAAATTGACTACGTGTGTGTGCTTTTTTTTTTGTGTATGCGAGGGGGGGGGGGGGGCGCTAAAGCCTGGTCTTGCCCCTGTTGGAAAATGACGTAAATACGTAACTGTCCTTGACGCTTTTCAAAATGCAAGTTTTCGCTGTAAAAAAAATTTCTAGTTCAAATTTTCCCCAAAAAAAAAAAAAAAAAAGAAAAAATGGTGACACTTTATCTGCAACCAACATTTGCTGCTAAGTTGAACCAATATAGTGATGTGGTTTCACCATGAATGTGAAACTAGGAACGTTCAACTTCAGTACCAAATGTTGGTTGCAGCTAAATTTCACCATTTTTTTTTTTTTTTTGGTGAAAGATTGAACTCGAATTTTTTGCAGTATAGATGTTTGATTGCAAATCGCAATATATTTAAGTTAATTTTTATTTTGCTTGTGTATTTATTTTTCAGAATGGCAGTGAGTAGTACAAACTATTGTATTTTTGTCAAAATCACGAAAAGGAAGAAAGCTATAAACAGAGTCCGACAAAAATGCGAAAATCTTAGGAGCCAGGGAAAAATTTTTTAGGAGCCAGCTATAATATTTTCATTTGCGCCAAACATATCACATTTTAAGTTCTGCTTATATACATCACCTAACAACGCAATGAAAAGCATTGCAGATAGATAAGCAAAAAATTAAGGGTTAATTACGGGTGAAATCTACTTTATTTTCTACTTAAAGTTATTATTGTGCAATAAGTAACTTTTTAAGCACACAATTCCCCAAATTCTGCTCTGAAATACTTTATTTTCTACTTAGCTATTATTTTTTCATTTATTTGTCAAGTTTCTGTAGGGAAATACTCAATTTTTTAGTTAAAGTTATTATTTTGAGAGAAAAGTTGAGAGAAAACGAAGTCCAGCTGCGATTTTAGAAATCAAAAATCCAAAAAGTGCGTTATTTTGTAAAAAGAATGAAGTTCGGAAATAAATTCAACTTTTTGCGATGTTTAATGGAAAAATAACTGCCCAAAACAAACCCCTCGAGGTTTTGATCGTTATTTTAAAAATAAAAATAAAGTTTGGAGAAAAAAGTACTACTTTGGCGATGTTTGTGAAGTGGATGAGTTGGCACAAGAGAATATATTTACAATTTCATCCACAACAATATTTATTCCTAACTATTTACAACATATTTACAGTGCAGAAATCAATATTTACAAGATCATTGCTCAGCGACAAAAATCGTTGTATTTGGAAAATCTCTTTTCCATCACTATTACTTTGAAATTTTGCTTCGTATAAAAAAAATGCCATTTCTACTAACGACTTTAATTTTCTAACCGACATTTTTTAAAAATTGATTTCAAAATACTCTTCCCTTTTCTCCGTCCCCGTTTTATAGAATTAAACTGCAAGTATTAGACGTATTTCACACTGATATTTCGTATCACATTCATAATTAAAATAACACTTTAAAAACATATTAATCTATTTCAGAATTCTAAATATTTGTTTGCCCTTTTCTCGTTTTTACTTCGCCTAGCATTTTTTTTTTTATTGACTCGGTTTCTTTTAATTTCGTTGATACAGTCTTTTATTCTATACTTCTAAATCCTATAGCTTCGCATGAATCTCATAATAGTTTTTAAGATTACCATCTTGTTTTATTCAAAGTACTTATTGTTCTTTTTGAATTAAAAATGACATTAAATATCATACAAAAATATCTAACAAATCGGGTACTTTTCCGTTTCGGGTGGGCTGGTGATGGTTATTATTATCTTTTTAGCCAAATCAATCTACTATATCATTTTTAGGTTGCCGTTGGCGATGTTTAAATATTTTTCGCAAAAACAAACTCCACAAACTAAACAAATTGATTAAGCAAAAAAAAAAAAAAAGTATCGCCAACCCCCTGAATCGGAAAAACCAAAAATTGGAGCAGAAGTTTAATCATAAAACAATAAACAATACACGTAAAAAATCTTTATTTAAACTCTCTATGTAGTAAGACAAGGTGCACAATTATAAAAATCAATAAAATATATCTTGTTAAATAAAGTCCAATATAAAAAGATAAATAAATTAAGCATTAATTTTCAACAGACAAAAATGAAAGTATAGAACATGTTCTAAATAAGTTCAGTTAAATATATTTGGTATCAAGAAATTCTTAAGTTAGATATTATTTTAAAAAGTAATCCTTTCTAAATACCGTAAATAAACTTCAGCGTTGAAAAATATTCCAGCAAATGACGAACAAAAATAATGAAAGTGCAAAAATGTTTCAATCTGAAAGAGCTACGCAAAACTGCAAATGAGCGAACCGATTCTGAAGAAATATGCAATTTCCTTTCAAAACAAAGATAATATCATCGTAGAGGAGACATGAGTTAAACTTCAATGCGAACTCTTGTAATTTAGTTCATGTTTTTCCCCGTGGTGCGCTACTGAAATCGACACTACAAAACGGCTTGAGAGTTGACCCTCTGGTTTATGATTACTCTATGTTTAAAGTAAACAATACTCTCTCGCGCTTGAAGGTATGTAATTGATACATTGAAATTCACTTTCCGCTTTAATTTTTCGCTTTAAGGCTTAACTCAAGCTGACTACAAAGAATCCAGTGTCGTAGTTATACAGAACTTTTCAACGTTTTAAATAAAAGATTAATTAAGTAAAGATAGGTTTACGGACTTATTACGGAGAAATGTAAACAGACGAAAAAAATCTTAAATAATTAATAGCGACTATTCAGCTTGGTTTAATTTAGTATAACTTATCGTCAATATAAAAACACATTTTAGCTTTTCAAAAATTAATGATATCCCAACAAAACATAAATGTGAAAAAAGGGCCAAGTTCGATAGAACAAAACCGGTCTTCGGAGTAGTCGGTGTCAGCGATAAAAGAATTGATATCTAACGGGTGCCAAGTTCCATAGCAGATCCTTTGATCATGGCTGTAAGAGCGTACAACGTTCCTTAATTTATTTAAAAACATTTTTTATCGGATTCCTAACTTGGCAAAGTGTTAATGAAGGTAAATTACATTAAAAAAATTTAACTCATTGAATTAGTAATTTTTAATAGTTAGTAAAATCATGTGGCAAGCTATTATAGTTAATTTCTAATTGTCTTCTTATTGTCTTCTTGAACGTAACTTATCTTAATTAAAACATGCCAAGTTAGGAAACATGCCCGATAAAAAAATGTTTTTAAATAAATTAAGGAACATTGTACGCTCTTACAGCCATGATCAAAGGATCTGCTATGGAACTTGGCACCCGTTAGATATTAATTCTTTTATCGCTGACACCGACGACTCCGAAGACCGGTTGGCCCTTTTTTCACATTTATGTTTTGCTGGGATAAAGATCTTAATTATTGAGGATTTACTCGATGCGATTTTGCTCGAGCGGCGCCGAAGAAAGGAAATTGGTTATGCTTCACTGCTCCGATTTTGTTTTTGAATTTCGTTTAGAACTTCGCGTATCTCCTCCCACCCGCTTACCCTTCTCTTTCTTTTCAGATTTTTTTTCGTTTATTGAATAAATGAAATAGGTTCTATTTGATAAAACTAATTATTATTTCCTTTAAAAAAAGATAAAAAGCAACGTAATTTAACATAACATTGCAAAACTAAATGCAGACACGTTTCGAAATTACAAGGAATTCCTCTTCCCAGTGGCGTACGCAGAATTTTTTCAAGGGGGTTCATAATGTTCTGAAACTACTAAAAGAAATTCGGGTATGTAATAAAGCACTATTATTTAGGGCTCAAGGGGGGCGAGGTTTAAACCCCTGAACGCCGCCTTGCGTACGCCACTGATCAGACATATAGCTTCGTGCACAGGTGGCAAGATAATTTACGGATTTAATCTTGCGGCTACCTAATATTTTAGTTTTAGTTTAGAGAACCAAACAAAAATCCTGATCAAAAATGCACTTGATGTGATTAGGAAATATTCTCTATATGGAATGTCCCTATTAGGAATTATGGATATCCCTATTAGGAATGAGTATAATCTGCAATTGAAATTTTATATTTAAGAAAATTCTTTTTTCTCATAAGTATTTGAAAACTTTTGTTGATATGATTAATGTCTTAAAATACTATTTATTCATTATAAGCAAAGCATGATAAAAAAAATCCTTGGCCATACATATTTTTCAATAGTGATTTTTAAGAGAATTGAAAAATAAAGACATTAAATTTCAAATTGTGATAAAACATTAAAATTAAATGAACCAAGTTAATTTTTAGCCGACTTCACAAAGGAAGGAGGTTATACATTCATATTGTATGTATGTCCTTTTTTTTGTTTGTTTGTCCACTCATAACTTCGCACCGGATGAACCGATTTTCATGATTTTTTTTCAAGGGTGGTTTCCCATAGGTCCCGTACCTTCGTTTGACCATAGTCGATAAATAGAACAAAAGTAATGGGCATAAATGTAATATGTTTTTTTTTCATCCATAACTTTTGACTAAATAAACCGATTTTCACGATTTTTTCTTTAATCAATAGAGGGTCGTCTAACTCAAATATCGTACATCAATCTGACTACTTTTGTTTTTTAGAAAAAACGTTGCGGGTGAAGAACAAGTATTTTTTTTATTTTAATTGGATAGGCTTTGCTTGATTTTTCTTTGTTGGGAAAACTATTAATAAATATAAAAGTCATTGTTTAAAAAGTGTCTGTTGCCATTTGTGATAAATGCAATTACAGCAAGATTTTGACTGAAGGCTTCTCTGAGGCAAAAATTTAATAGAATCAGTTTGTTTGCTAATATCGACTTCAAAACGGAATTTTTCGCACAAATGATTAGTTCTTAGTGTCATTCATTCAAAGAAGGTTTTCCCTTTGATATGGATTTTTTAAAAATAGAGTATTTTAAAAAATGTATTTACACTAAAAAGAATAAAATAAAATAATTTTTAAAAAAAAAAAAAAAAAAAAAAATAGAACCGACTTTAAATTATATATTTCGCTAAAAAGAAACCAATAACAACTACCAAAATTCCATTCTGTTCGGTAAAAAGTATTGGCTGAGTAATCAAAGAATTTTTAAACAAAATTTGGAATTTAATAAGGATTACGTATATACTAGCTTTACTGTAAAATCGGCATTGAGTTTTTACTGAGGAAGATTAAGCAGAGCCCCCTATACTAAGTACAGGGGGCTCTGGATTAAGTTGATGAATACATGAATCAGCATGAAAGACCATACGCGCTTCATTACTAGGCGCATCTACACTTATAAAATTATGCTTTTGAACACAATTTATTTATGCACTAGCTGCGACGCCCGGCGTTGCACGGTCTATCTTAAATTATAATTTGCAAATACAGCGATGCCTCATCAAAATGCTAGAAACGTTGATTATTATTTTTTTTTTTATTTGTTATAAGCGTTATAAGCGTTTGCAAAAGAAGTTATAAGCGTTTTTCTCTGTAGTTTGAAATTATTTCTTCACGGTAACTAACTTTAATTTTATTTGACCCATATGATGACCGTTTTATTTTATTCGCATTGTTGCATCGTTCTAAAATTGTTACAGTTGCCGTGTGAACTAACAAATCAATGCAGTTGCCATATGGCAACTGCCATATGGCAACTGCATTGATTTGTTAGTTCACACGGCAACTGTAACAATTTTAGAACGATGCAACAATGCGAATAAAATAAAACGGTCATCATATGGGTCAAATAAAATTAAAGTTAGTTACCGTGAAGAAATAATTTCAAACTACAGAGAAAAACGCTTATAACTTCTTTTCTAGTTAATTTAGAGGCTTCCAATTTTAGCACGAAGGACAAAACTTTTTCTAGGATGGTTTTTTACAAGCTTTTCAATGGTATCAAGCTCGAAAAGATGCGATAATTTCTTCCGATAGAAAAGGACTATTTTATGCAATTTTCGGAAATCCGCTCCAATTGGTCTTAGCGTGATGATATATCGCCTATAGGGCCATTCCACCGTCACGTGCGGGGCAAATGAACTCAAAAGTTTTACCAAAATTTTGTCACAGAGCAGAAGATTTTAAACAAGTGGAAGCAATTGCATTTTTTAATCTTTACTTATGGTGCAAAGATGCTTTTGACGCGTACTTATCTTTCAGAAATCTTTTCTATAGTTTAAAATAAAATTAATCTTCATGTGTCACGTGCGGGACACTTAAAGTCAACCTCTCTTAATTTTCATTATGAATCAACTAGAATTTCTGTTCTATTAATCATGCAGTGACAAAACAAAATATAGGAATTGAAAGTCAAGGCTCCAATGTAAATAAAACATATCTCAAGTTTTGAGAAATAATAATTTTAATAGTTGAAAAACATTATAATGTATCGTGTAACGTGCGGGACATATTGCAAATGCTCATGTAATACATGTTTTCAGAACGTTGGAAATTAAATGAAAACATCAAACAATGTATTGGTTATACACTTTAAAACACTGAGCATTGATTTTAATAGAATATATGCGCAAATTGATCATTCCGAGAAATATATAAAATTTTAACTAGAATTAGATTAATTGAAAAAAAAGTTTTATTATTTTTTCAAAATTATAAAATTTTTCTGTTGTTAGATAAAGCGGGAGCTGATATCTTTCTTAAAACATCTTTAAAGAGATAGGGAATTCTATAAGGGTGCTCTGGCCACTTGTAGTATTCGAGCTTTTGTTTCTCTTTTTCGGCTTTAGTCATATAGTCTTTCCTCATTTATTCAGTCTATTTGTCCTTTTATTTTCTTCCTTCTGGAAATGTGGACCTTTTTTTCTCTCATCTTTTTCACTCTTTCAGCACTTGATTTAGGTCCTTCGATTATCCATTTCTGTTCAATAAAAATTAAATTTTATTAATGTACAAAAGTTAAAATATTATTTAAAGTTGTTGTGCAAAAAGTCATAAAATGGAAATATAATTCAGCTCTAATTCTAAATAGACTTTCTAAAATAAATCTCATAATGTTTAAGCTATGTTGTTACGATGTTGTATCAAATATTGAAAAAATCAAATATAATGCTCTTCCAAACAACTCATCGATAAAAAAAATGTAGTTGCTTTTAGAAGAACTACATTTTTATTGTAGTTGCTTTTAGAAGACAAATAAGAAGAAGTTAGTTTAAATTATTCATAATTTATTATGAATATTTTAAACTAGCTTCTTCTTATTTGTCTTTCTATGACTTGAGTAATCTGTTCTGAAACATTAATGATCCTTGAAATGATAGGGCATTCTGTAATGAAAATGCAAAATTTTAGAAATGTATGCTCTATTAAATACATAATTTAGCCAAAACTATCATAAATATGAGAAAATGTATAATTTATTTCTTTAGAGTAACACAATTTTAAAACAAAAAACCATTAAAGAATTCAAGTTATGTTGAAATAAAACTCTTATCAACATTTAGAAATTGGAGTTGTGTTTCCTACATGCAATGCGTCACGTGCCGGACAGTTTTGTTTTTGGATTTTTTTACAAGTACAACTAACTTTAAAAGCTAGAACTAGCATAGGATATGTGTACTACACTAATCTGCTTTAGAAATGCCATTTACACAAAATAAATGCACTTTATTTTTAACCTAAATGAAAATATTCATCTTTTTCGTCACGTGCGGGACACGAAAAATAAACTCTTTGTGGGTGCTAGTATAGCTATAGATATATCTCCTAGATCTTAAAGCTTAATAAAATAAAATAATTAACTTTTAGACTTACCTATAAAGTTGACATCAGGAGTTTCAGTTGATTTCTTTTATCCAAAACAATCATGCAAAATTCGTTCGAGAACTCAATGAACTTGCTTGCACAAATCAACCATCTTTAGAGTACTGTGTTGCCAATCCAGAAATGATAAACTTTGATTTATTACTCAAAACATAAAATTTTACATATTATCTTTTAATACATACCAAAATTATCCACATAAGTATGATTTTAAAATTGACCACCCATGTACCTGTTTTCATGGAATAGCCCTATAGCCTTCCTCGATAAATGATCTATCTAACACTGAAAGAATTTTTCAAATCGGACCAGTAGTTCCTGAGATTAGCGCGTTCAAACAAACAAACTCTACAGCTTTATAATATTAGTATAGATTAACTGCATAAATATTGCTTTGTTTGTTCTACCATATGAAATTTGATGCAATAAATACTTCAAAGAAAACTGTTGCACGTTTACATTACCGGGCAGTTTTATAATAAACAAGTTATTAAATCCTATGATAAAAGGCGTTTAGCCTTGCCATGAAAAATAGATTTCCAATACAAATTTTTGTAAAAGTTATGAATTTTTATTACCACAGTAGAAAATAAAGATTCATGCAAAGTGGAACATTTTTTTTGTTTTAAATTGCTAAATTTCTCCTGGGACATTACAGGAAGCAAATCTATAAACGATATAGTAAAATGGAATTGCTTCTTTAAAAGGACTGCATTTTAAATGTCTCCAAATTTGAAATTACTGCTTAAAACCACAATCAATTTCTGTTGGTAAGATGTCAAAAAACAAAAAATTCAATTTATTTCAGAATTCATTAAACCTTAGTAGAAGTCCTATTTCACCACAATCTTCAGCAAGAATGGGCCCACGGCAAAAAAATTAAATGAAATATTTACTACATTTAATCCAACCCCCCTCCCCTCCTTCGATTTTGCGAAACATAAACTGTACTAGCTGATTATTTTTTTTCATGCTACTGCTTCAAGAGTTCACAATGACGTAACTATTCAACTAACATTAGTTTATCTACACATTTGAAACATCGGGTATGCAGATGGGAGGAGCGAAAAGTTTAAGATAAAGAACATTTTTAGAAATTGTTTTGGGGGTACGGCTTGGAGCATAAGTTCGTACTCGTGTAACATATTACCTGAAAATTTACAAATTTGGTTAAAATTTTGATCGCCCGCCAAGGTGCCCAAAATCTCGTAACACTAAACACACACAGCCTTTTTGAAAATTTTCATAAAATTATTTAACTTCGACAACTTCAGTAATTAAATTCGGCATAACCGAAGACATGAAAAAACAAATAAGAAGTTATCTCTCTACTAATTCTCTCTACTAATAATAAAGCAGCAAGTATGTGTGTCTGTCTATCTATCTGTCTGTCTGTGTCCGGCGTAGGGCCAAGACCGTTCGGCGGATTTTCATGAAATTTGGCACGAAATTAGTTTGGAACATGGGGGGGGGGGGGGGGGGGGAGGGTGCACCTCGGAGAGTTTTTTCTGAAATTCGAACTCGTTCTTTTTTTATTTCCATTTATAGCCGAAAATTTTATAAAATAGTCGTTTTCTATGGGAAGAAATTATCGCACCGTTTCGAGTTTGATACCGTTGAAAAGAGCATAAAAAACTACCCCAGAAAGAGTTTTTCTATACGTGCTAAAATTTGAAGACTCTAAATTAACTGGAAAAGAAGTTATAAACGTTTTTCTCTGTAGTTCAAAATTATTTTTTCACGGTAATTAACTTTAATTTTATTTGAATTGCTACCATGCCGACTGTCTTATGATCCTTTTTTTTAGCCTACTTTTCCGTAAAAGTAAAAAAAAATAATAATAAAGCATGAAAGAAGGCTTAATGTATCGTGAAAATATCGTTAAAAATCAAGAAAAGTCAAAAATAAGTGAAGTAATTAAATAAAGATTGAAAAATAAAAAATTTGAAAGTAGGGTATTGAGATGGGGAAAAAGTGTGTCTGTCGGTCTGTCGGTCTGTCTGTCTGTCTGTCTGTCGGTCTGTCCCCCCCTAATAACTTTTGAACGAATTGTCCGATTGGAAAAATTCTTTTTGCATTCGAAAGATCTCGTCGAGGACATCTCATTTCCATATTTTACTTTTTGATTTGAACATTTTTTTGTTCAATTTTGAACAGTTCAAAAAAATTTAACATTAGCGCCTATGGGCGAAAATGAGGCAAATTATGTAAACTCTGGGTACAAGATCCATGTTCCAATGAACAAGCTTACTGGAAGAATCTCTTGGCGTGAAATATCAATTTGAACAATTTTTGTTCATTTTTGAACAGTTCAAAAAATTAACATAGCGCTTACGGGGAAATTTCAACCCTATATAAATCCTGATCTAACGGACCGATTTGCTTGGAACAAACTTTATCGGAAAGCTCTTATAACGTAGAACATGTAGAAATAGAAAATTTGTCCAGAACTTACGAGCCTATTTTGCTATGAAATTTTTTGATCGGGATTTTCAAGGATATTTCTCAGTGACTCAATGAGTGAAATAATGAATGAATGAATAAATGAAAGAGTGAAAGAATAAATCAATGAATAAATGAATGAGGAAAAGAATGAATGAATAAATTATTGAATAAATGAAAATATAAATAAATGAGTGAATAAATACATGAATGCGTAAATGAATGAATAAACACTTGAATGAGGTAACGAATGAATGAATAAATGCATGGCTGATCATTGTTTAAAAAGTGTCTGTTGCCATTTGTGATAAATGCAATTACAGCAAGATTTTGACTGAAGGCTTCTCTGAGGCAAAAATTTAATAGAATCAGTTTGTTTGCTAATATCGACTTCAAAACGGAATTTTTCGCACAAATGATTAGTTCTTAGTGTCATTCATTCAAAGAAGGTTTTCCCTTTGATATTGATTTTTTAAAAATAGAGTATTTTAAAAAATGTATTTACACTAAAAAGAATAAAATAAAATAATTTTTGAAAAAAAAAAAAAAAAAAAAATAGAACCGACTTTAAATTATATATTTCGCTAAAAAGAAACCAATAACAACTACCAAAATTCCATTCTGTTCGGTAAAAAGTATTGGCTGAGTAATCAAAGAATTTTTTAAACAAAATTTGGAATTTAATAAGGATTACGTATATACTAGCTTTACTGTAAAATCGGCATTGAGTTTTTACTGAGGAAGATTAAGCAGAGCCCCCTATACTAAGTACAGGGGGCTCTGGATTAAGTTGATGAATACATGAATCAGCATGAAAGACCATACGCGCTTCATTACTAGGCGCATCTACACTTATAAAATTATGCTTTTGAACACAATTTATTTATGCACTAGCTGCGACGCCCGGCGTTGCACGGTCTATCTTAAATTATAATTTGCAAATACAGCGATGCCTCATCAAAATGCTAGAAACGTTGATTATTATTTTTTTTTTATTTGTTATAAGCGTTATAAGCGTTTGCAAAAGAAGTTATAAGCGTTTTTCTCTGTAGTTTGAAATTATTTCTTCACGGTAACTAACTTTAATTTTATTTGACCCATATGATGACCGTTTTATTTTATTCGCATTGTTGCATCGTTCTAAAATTGTTACAGTTGCCGTGTGAACTAACAAATCAATGCAGTTGCCATATGGCAACTGCCATATGCAACTGCCATGCAGTTGCATATGGCAGTTGCATACTCATGGCTGCATAATGCAGTTGCCATATGGCAACTGCCATATGGCAACTGCATTGATTTGTTAGTTCACACGGCAACTGTAACAATTTTAGAACGATGCAACAATGCGAATAAAATAAAACGGTCATCATATGGGTCAAATAAAATTAAAGTTAGTTACCGTGAAGAAATAATTTCAAACTACAGAGAAAAACGCTTATAACTTCTTTTCTAGTTAATTTAGAGGCTTCCAATTTTAGCACGAAGGACAAAACTTTTTCTAGGATGGTTTTTTACAAGCTTTTCAATGGTATCAAGCTCGAAAAGATGCGATAATTTCTTCCGATAGAAAAGGACTATTTTATGCAATTTTCGGAAATCCGCTCCAATTGGTCTTAGCATGATGATATATCGCCTATAGGGCCATTCCACCGTCACGTGCGGGGCAAATGAACTCAAAAGTTTTACCAAAATTTTGTCACAGAGCAGAAGATTTTAAACAAGTGGAAGCAATTGCATTTTTTAATCTTTACTTATGGTGCAAAGATGCTTTTGACGCGTACTTATCTTTCAGAAATCTTTTCTATAGTTTAAAATAAAATTAATCTTCATGTGTCACGTGCGGGACACTTAAAGTCAACCTCTCTTAATTTTCATTATGAATCAACTAGAATTTCTGTTCTATTAATCATGCAGTGACAAAACAAAATATAGGAATTGAAAGTCAAGGCTCCAATGTAAATAAAACATATCTCAAGTTTTGAGAAATAATAATTTTAATAGTTGAAAAACATTATAATGTATCGTGTAACGTGCGGGACATATTGCAAATGCTCATGTAATACATGTTTTCAGAACGTTGGAAATTAAATGAAAACATCAAACAATGTATTGGTTATACACTTTAAAACACTGAGCATTGATTTTAATAGAATATATGCGCAAATTGATCATTCCGAGAAATATATAAATTTTAACTAGAATTAGATTAATTGAAAAAAAAGTTTTATTATTTTTTCAAAATTATAAAATTTTTCTGTTGTTAGATAAAGCGGGAGCTGATATCTTTCTTAAAACATCTTTAAAGAGATAGGGAATTCTATAAGGGTGCTCTGGCCACTTGTAGTATTCGAGCTTTTGTTTCTCTTTTTCGGCTTTAGTCATATAGTCTTTCCTCATTTATTCAGTCTATTTGTCCTTTTATTTTCTTCCTTCTGGAAATGTGGACCTTTTTTTCTCTCATCTTTTTCACTCTTTCAGCACTTGATTTAGGTCCTTCGATTATCCATTTCTGTTCAATAAAAATTAAATTTTATTAATGTACAAAAGTTAAAATATTATTTAAAGTTGTTGTGCAAAAAGTCATAAAATGGAAATATAATTCAGCTCTAATTCTAAATAGACTTTCTAAAATAAATCTCATAATGTTTAAGCTATGTTGTTACGATGTTGTATCAAATATTGAAAAAATCAAATATAATGCTCTTCCAAACAACTCATCGATAAAAAAAATGTAGTTGCTTTTAGAAGAACTACATTTTTATTGTAGTTGCTTTTAGAAGACAAATAAGAAGAAGTTAGTTTAAATTATTCATAATTTATTATGAATATTTTAAACTAGCTTCTTCTTATTTGTCTTTCTATGACTTGAGTAATCTGTTCTGAAACATTAATGATCCTTGAAATGATAGGGCATTCTGTAATGAAAATGCAAAATTTTAGAAATGTATGCTCTATTAAATACATAATTTAGCCAAAACTATCATAAATATGAGAAAATGTATAATTTATTTCTTTAGAGTAACACAATTTTAAAACAAAAAACCATTAAAGAATTCAAGTTATGTTGAAATAAAACTCTTATCAACATTTAGAAATTGGAGTTGTGTTTCCTACATGCAATGCGTCACGTGCCGGACAGTTTTGTTTTTGGATTTTTTTACAAGTACAACTAACTTTAAAAGCTAGAACTAGCATAGGATATGTGTACTACACTAATCTGCTTTAGAAATGCCATTTACACAAAATAAATGCACTTTATTTTTAACCTAAATGAAAATATTCATCTTTTTCGTCACGTGCGGGACACGAAAAATAAACTCTTTGTGGGTGCTAGTATAGCTATAGATATATCTCCTAGATCTTAAAGCTTAAAGAATTTTTCAAATCGGACCAGTAGTTCCTGAGATTAGCGCGTTCAAACAAACAAACTCTACAGCTTTATAATATTAGTATAGATTAACTGCATAAATATTGCTTTGTTTGTTCTACCATATGAAATTTGATGCAATAAATACTTCAAAGAAAACTGTTGCACGTTTACATTACCGGGCATTTTTATAATAAACAAGTTATTAAATCCTATGATAAAAGGCGTTTAGCCTTGCCATGAAAAATAGATTTCCAATACAAATTTTTGTAAAAGTTATGAATTTTTATTACCACAGTAGAAAATAAAGATTCATGCAAAGTGGAACATTTTTTTTGTTTTAAATTGCTAAATTTCTCCTGGGACATTACAGGAAGCAAATCTATAAACGATATAGTAAAATGGAATTGCTTCTTTAAAAGGACTGCATTTTAAATGTCTCCAAATTTGAAATTACTGCTTAAAACCACAATCAATTTCTGTTGGTAAGATGTCAAAAAACAAAAAATTCAATTTATTTCAGAATTCATTAAACCTTAGTAGAAGTCCTATTTCACCACAATCTTCAGCAAGAATGGGCCCACGGCAAAAAAATTAAATGAAATATTTACTACATTTAATCCAACCCCCCTCCCCTCCTTCGATTTTGCGAAACATAAACTGTACTAGCTGATTATTTTTTTTCATGCTACTGCTTCAAGAGTTCACAATGACGTAACTATTCAACTAACATTAGTTTATCTACACATTTGAAACATCGGGTATGCAGATGGGAGGAGCGAAAAGTTTAAGATAAAGAACTTTTTTAGAAATTGTTTTGGGGGTACGGCTTGGAGCATAAGTTCGTACTCGTGTAACATATTACCTGAAAATTTACAAATTTGGTTAAAATTTTGATCGCCCGCCAAGGTGCCCAAAATCTCGTAACACTAAACACACACAGCCTTTTTGAAAATTTTCATAAAATTATTTAACTTCGACAACTTCAGTAATTAAATTCGGCATAACCGAAGACATGAAAAAACAAATAAGAAGTTATCTCTCTACTAATTCTCTCTACTAATAATAAAGCAGCAAGTATGTGTGTCTGTCTATCTATCTGTCTGTCTGTGTCCGGCGTAGGGCCAAGACCGTTCGGCGGATTTTCATGAAATTTGGCACGAAATTAGTTTGGAACAGGGGGGGGGGGGGGGGGGAGGGTGCACCTCGGAGAGTTTTTTCTGAAATTCGAATTTGTTCTTTTTTTATTTCCATTTATAGCCGAAAATTTTATAAAATAGTCGTTTTCTATGGGAAGAAATTATCGCACCGTTTCGAGTTTGATACCGTTGAAAAGAGCATAAAAAACTACCCCAGAAAGAGTTTTTCTATACGTGCTAAAATTTGAAGACTCTAAATTAACTGGAAAAGAAGTTATAAACGTTTTTCTCTGTAGTTCAAAATTATTTTTTCACGGTAAAATTTAAATTTAATTTTATTTGAATTGCTACCATGCCGACTGTCTTATGATCCTTTTTTTTAGCCTACTTTTCCGTAAAAGTAAAAAAAAATAATAATAAAGCATGAAAGAAGGCTTAATGTATCGTGAAAATATCGTTAAAAATCAAGAAAAGTCAAAAATAAGTGAAGTAATTAAATAAAGATTGAAAAATAAAAAATTTGAAAGTAGGGTATTGAGATGGGGAAAAAGTGTGTCTGTCGGTCTGTCGGGTCTGTCTGTCTGTCTGTCGGTCTGTCCCCCCCTAATAACTTTTGAACGAATTGTCCGATTGGAAAAATTCTTTTTGCATTCGAAAGATCTCGTCGAGGACATCTCATTTCCATATTTTACTTTTTGATTTGAACATTTTTTTGTTCAATTTTGAACAGTTCAAAAAAATTTAACATTAGCGCCTATGGGCGAAAATGAGGCAAATTATGTAAACTCTGGGTACAAGATCCATGTTCCAATGAACAAGCTTACTGGGAAAAATCTCTTGGCGTGAAATATCAATTTGAACAATTTTTGTTCATTTTTGAACAGTTCAAAAAAATTTAAAATAGCGCTTACGGGGAAAATTTTAACCCTATATAAATCCTGATCTAACGGACCGATTTGCTTGGAACAAACTTTATCGGAAAGCTCTTATAACGTAGAACATGTAGAAATAGAAAATTTGTCCAGAACTTACGAGCCTATTTTGCTATGAAATTTTTTGATCGGGATTTTCAAGGATATTTCTCAGTGACTCAATGAGTGAAATAATGAATGAATGAATAAATGAAAGAGTGAAAGAATAAATCAATGAATAAATGAATGAGGAAAAGAATGAATGAATAAATTATTGAATAAATGAAAATATAAATAAATGAGTGAATAAATACATGAATGCGTAAATGAATGAATAAACACTTGAATGAGGTAACGAATGAATGAATAAATGCATGGCTGAATAAATGAAAGAATGAATGAGTGAGTGAATGAATATGTATTATCCGTTGAAAAAGGTATATTTTCAATAATTAGAACTAAAGATAAATAAGAAAGAGAGAGAAAGAGATAGCTAGATTATAAATTTGAATTTGGTGTATACGGGAAAGTAGGCTCGTATAGTTCTAGACGGAACTTCTTGTTTACGAATTAAAATTTATTTCTTGCGGTTTTTAGCATTTTGAGGAGCAGCCGATTTTTAATTAATTAATTTATTTATTTTTGGATTTTCATTATTCTTTTTCTTGCGGCTCGCAGGCATTCGATAGCTTTTTTTTTTTAAATTTACTTATTTTGACATGCATTTTACGGGACCATTCTCCATATTGTACTTGGTTTTTTAAATAAATGTTGTTATCCTTTATAGCGATTTTTGCTATTCGAACTAATTATTACTATTTTTTTTTTTTATTTATTCCATTAATTTTTCTCGAGTGAATTAGCACACATGTTATTTGCCTATTTAAGCTCGACTGAAAGGTTTTTCCGCTTTCAAAGCTTTGCTTGCTGCTGTTAGTTTCTGCAAGCTACTAAATTTCGTCGTTCTGTTTTACTGTCTGTCAATGAAGGATAGATAAAAACTAATTATACTAAAAGTTATTAATTAAAACGATTCTAATGGTTTATAATCTTCCTTTTTGTGTGGATACTTGAACTAAACAAACAAAATGCGTTTTCTCTTAAATATTTTCTTTTTCGTTTCTTTCTTTTCTTTTTTTCCCTTTTTACTGTGTGTTTTGTAAAAAAAAAAAATGCTTAAATGTGTAGGATCGCATTGCCGTGGGTGGATAGTTTTTAATTATGTGGAATGTTATACATTTTAATAAAATAACATAATTTACACAATGACTAACCGACTGGTCTTTTTATTTTTTAACATGGGCATAGCCGCGCGGGTACCGCTAGTATAATATAAAAATATTTAATCTGCTGATTTTAAATGTTTTATTTTAACCAAAATGTGTGTTGTTACTTCTTGCTGTCCTCTCCTCTGCCCTTGTCACAAACTGTCACAATTTCTCGAACCCCAACCGAAGCGTGGCATCATTTGTGAATGACTCCCTATTTAAACTAGACAACAAAAGTTAACTTATAAAACGAATCGTCTTCAAAAGGTAAATAACAGAAATGCAGAAAAGAGAATAAGCACTTAAAGCAATCTTAAAATCTAAAGTAAGCGTTTGAGAAGAAGAAATATATATGATTGAAAAAAATCCTTTTAAACCAAAATAAACGCAAGTCCATTCTTTAAACAAAGTTTTACGCAGATGGGAGCATAATAGCTACTTCTATTTTTATTATTTCCAAGTTAGTCCCCAAATATGGCTAATTATCTGCTTGCATTTCGTTGAAACCTTTGAAGTTTTTACTTATCAAATGTATTTTTGGTACTATTTATTATTATCGCAATCCTATTAAGAACTAAATGATAGAAGATGTGCGCCAAAAGTGGACCCCTTGCCGAAAGTGGACTCCTTTTGAATAAAATTGTGTAAATGCTAAAATCTAGTGATAGAGACATAAACTGTGTTGTACTAATAAGAAGGGGAGAAATAACGTGAGGTTATGATAAGCCAATGGAGGCTATGGCCTAAAATTTTTAAGCGGTGTTATGGCAGTTATTTGTTGTGTTTTTTACATGTCACAATAATTTCTGTATGGCGGCGAGAGTATTCATTTTGTTATGATACTTATAGACAAAAAGTAAGCTTAGTGAATTTACAATTAGTCACAAGTTCCTAAGGAGTTAGAGAAATGGAAAATGAAATTACAAGAAAATATTGTTTTGTGCCTAAAGTGGACCCCTTCTTCTGTCTGTATAGCGGACCTGAAAGTATTTTATTTGATTTTAAAAAGTTTTAGTCAACGTTTTAAATGAGAATTTAAAGGACGGGAAGTAGAAAACCAAAAAGCCAACGAGAGGAAAAGCTACTACAGGGAGAGCCCTTAGACTGCCTCAGCTTTGAATTAATGGCGAGACTGGTGATGATGATGATATTTAAATTTCCTCAGGTTGTCCAGACATCGATTTGGAGGAGACTGGTTGAAACCCGATAGACAGTGACGCTGAGTGTTCCGTTTTAACATTTTTCAGGCTCTTTCTTTTTGTAGTTTTATGTTTCATCTGATATTCTGATAGAACACAATTTTTTTTCACATGTATGATGTTTTATTTTAAAATTCTTCTACACCGTACAAAATGGAGTGTAATATACACTTGAGAACTCTTTCAGGGTAGAATTGAGTGGGAAATGAAATCTAAAAAGTTCAGGGTCCACTTTACGGTCCTAAAGGGGGAGAGTCCCAGATTTTCATGCGCTAAAAAAATAAAAACTTCCACTAATTTACACGCAAAAAAAAAATTTCCAAACAATTTTTTTATTAAAGAACCTTATAACTAGATAGATTTTGCTTTTTTAGAGCTTTTCAGATTAGTTTTATCACACACCATATGGAAATCATAAAGTAAACACAAATTGGCGGCCCACTTTTGACACACTTCCTCTAAGAAATGTTTGGACATTCCAAATTCTGGCAATTTTGGATGTTGCTAACTCTAACTTTTGGCTCAAATGTTGAGTTTGCTTAGTGGATATGAAAGTGAAATAATCCGCATCAACATAAGCTCAACAATGGTAGAACTAATGCACTTAACCCTCTCCCCCCCCCCTCCTACATACACAACACAATTTGTAAATATATTTTAAATTTCATAAAATATACAGTTTGAACAATTTTTCTTTTAAATATTACAAGATATTCTTCTAAATATTATCATAAGCAAAACACAGACAATTACATGTCACAACTAATTACAAAAATACTTAAATCAGGAGACATAAGATAATATCTCCAACAAAGTTCAAAACAAAAGTCACTTAAACCATCTTTATAATAAAGAATCTTTTGGAGTTCGTTCCTTCCAATTTCGGCAATAACAGGGAGGCTTCGTTTATTTCACAAAAGTTTCATTTCAAAGACTTAGATACTTATTTTAGGCATGCATCAGAAAAAAAGAACTAACCGATCTTCCTCCATTGTCTTAAAGCTGGAACAAATTTCATTCTAAGCAGATTTGTTTCAGCTCCGAAATGATGTAAAAATGCATTAGAGCGTAAGTACATTAGAAATCATTTTCAAAAAGTTAAATTCAAAATAAGTAAAGGAAAAAATGGAAGAATAATTTGAATTTTCTCTTCCAAGCTTTTCTTCTAGGGAATGACTGACTGACTTTGGGCCAAATCCTAACTGAATCCATCAAGTAGTGCGAAATATTATAGCGTCCAGATAAACACAAACACATCGACTTTCCATAAATGTTATAGAGTTTTTCAAAACAAAAACTGAAAAAAGAATGTTTAACTCTTCACTTTGGGAGGGAGGTGGAGGGGTGTCAAATACCTAATTTCTATTATAATGCACGAGGATAATTACAATACTCGTTAAATGTAAATTTGTAAAATATGATGTACAAATAATACGCGAGCAGTGTTAACTCCCTCTTCCCACTAAAAAGCGTGATTAAGCCCATCTATTAAAAGCAACAATTTAGGCTAAAATCGCAAGAGCACAAGGAAACATTACAATCTTCACCATTAGGCGCTTTAAAATAGCATTCATGTCAACTTTAGTGTGCAATCAAGCGACGGTATTTACCCCAAATGGATAATGAAAGCTTTTAGGAACGTTATTAGTAGAACATTTACGCAACTCTTTAGTTCCTTGTTTAAGTGCAAGGTTAAATGAAAACTCGTCACGGCGATTTGGGCAACTCAAAGCAATTCATTTAGATGGAGTACAATAGTGCCAATAGCTAATGGAGTGCTCAGATATTAGTAGGAAGAGACTCAGTTTAATGTCTTTTAACTAACGAAGAAATATTATCCAGTTTTCTCGTCTACCAGCTCCAAGTCAAAAATGCCAAAAATACTATAAGTTCTACTGAAATAAATATGATGGATGCATTAGCAAAGACATATCAATAAATTCATTTCAGATTTCAAAAGATCTTATTAAAGTTTAATTAGAGCGAGGATTTAGCAGTTGTCATCTCTGTTATTCGTGACATTTTTTATGATGTTTTGAACAACGCTCAAACACTAAACTTTTATTGCGCAATATTTAAATATTTTCCGTAAATTTAAAAGTACTTTCGATAGTTGCCTGCATCGTTTGTTTTTTGGTTCTTTTAAAGGATTAAATTATGACTGTTTCTTAATTATTTTCTTATTTATTTAATGATTGTTATTTATAAACATTGAAAGAGAAAGTTCTTGACTCAAATTTTTATAACTGATCAAAGATCTTTTATTAAAAAGTAATCATCATTGTTTACTCAATGAATTAAAAATATCGAATTTTGGAGCAAAAAAAAAAAAAAGAAAGAAAAAAACGAAAGGGAAAGGAAAGGAGGGAAAAAATGGAGAACACCTAGTTAAAAAATAAAAAAGGTAAAGAATGGATGCATGTTGGTATACAAGGTCCTTGAATGTCAAAATATGAATAAAAATATTTGTAACCGAATGGTGACTTTCATTGAATCTGAAGTAAATAAGGTTCAAAGAAAATTGCATACATAGGCAAGCATTAAAGGAGATTGTGTCTCCTAGATCAGTGATGCCGCTAGACTGCGGAAACTACGGGTCCCTGGGACCCGGGACTTTCAAATTTGCGGGTCCCTTTTTCCAAAAAGCGGGTCCCTGTCCATAAAATACACTGTTAGAAATTCCATCATGAAATTACGGTTAAATGACCGGCAGCAGTCTGTCCATCTAATTCACCGTTAAATTTACGGTTTGGAACATTTTTCTATCATTATGGGACCTAACCATTTCCAATCAACTTGGTTAAAAAGCCGTAAATACAAAAGTTTAGTTTTATAACCACTCAAAAATGGTTTTAAAACAAAATTTTTACCGTTTTTGAACTATTTCGAGGCGTAGAATCTTCGAGGCGTAGAAACCGTAAACGAAGCTTGCGGGAATCGAACCCGGGTGTATGGAACACCAACCTTGCGCTCTAGTCATTCAGCTATCTACACCACGTGAAGCGGCCGTTTATTTATCAATAAATCTTCTTTTTCAACAGCAAACTGCCTTAAAATTGAGATTTCAGTTTTTGATTGGATCCAAAGTCATTTTTAGCCTAAATTTACTGTATATTGAAGAAAATCATTTTATTTGCTGCAAAAATTAAAATACAAACAAGCTTCAGCAGCTCAAATTATGGGTTCGCTCTTTCGCAAACAGTTCGGGAATCCGATGTCTCCTATTTTTGATTTACATGTGTATGTGTTTCTATTTAGTAACTACTGCTTAAGCCACTTTTTTTTTTCTTGTTTTTTTATATATACATGCAGATTTTAACTGATAAATCCGTATTCCTATTTTAAAACAACGTACGACCGGTAAGGTTTCGCCACCAAGATGGACGCCCGATTCTTATTGAGAGCTTGAAAATTACTGTTAGTTAAACGTTCTTTCTTTAGGATAAATAGAGAATAAACGATTTTTTTCGCAATCAGCGGTTTGAGTACCATCTTTTTAATGGTTATTCAACAGTTGTAATTAAATATGGTAAAATAACAATCAAATAAATGGTTATTTTACTATTTTCTTACGGAACTTTTTAACAGTGTAGCCTTATCATGATTTTAAAGATATCAGGGGGGGGGGGGGGTAGCAGCAAGGATTTACATTTTCTGAGCTTTCAAAAAAAATTTCCTGAACCTTGATTTTCTTTAATAGGTACTAAGCTAATGTATTGTCAGGCATGTAAGAGTAAATGTGATTTATTTGGTTGTACTTTATGGAAAGTACTTGAATCATACAGAAATGGATAAAAGTACTTATTTTAACAGAGGTCGCAATGGAAAATGTAAAATATAGGACAAGCAGAAAAATGGTTAAAAAAATCGTGTACTATTTTAATAAAATATGTGGATTATTAAAAAAATAATAATACAATAAGATCTAAATAATCATCAGAATGATAAAGAAAAGTTATTAAAATTATTTACATGGCTTTGAATCACCTCTTTTTCACACTTCAGTTTATTATTTTCTGCATCAATTATGGCTTTTGCTGCTTCAATATCTTGCACAATTTTTCGTTTTAATACTGCTTGCAGTCTTTTGCTTTCTTCCTCTCCTATGCAAAAAGTGCGGAAAATGTGGAAATTCGGATTTGCGAATTTTGCGTAATTGATCGAGTGGAAATTAAGAGCTAGTTTTAAAAGAATAAATCACATAATACTGCAAGAAATTAAAGACCTCAAACTTCTTTTTATTAATTCAGAATAAAAGCAACTATTAACAAAAAACATAACTGCAAAAACGAGCCCTTTACAAAATCGCGATTTATAAAATGAAACTATATATTTCAGATTGTAATTACATTTCATCTGACTTATTTTCAAATCCAGGGCTAGGCGCACTTTGGAGCCAAGTAGTGAAAAAAAGTTCAAAATAGTGAAAAAAGTGACCACAGCTTTAAAAAAGTGACCAAAATAGTGACCATTAAAATGTAAACTTGCATGTGTGTGTGTGTTTTTTTTTTTTTTTTTAACTAAATATAACTTGAAAAAGAGCAGTTTCGACATCTTTTGAAAACTAAACTTGAAAAAATAAAGATTTTACCCAACTTAAAAAAAAAAAAAAAAAAAAATTCATAGCCTATTCAAAAATAAGAATTTTTATACCTGTAACTATGTTCATAAATACCTTTTCCAATACCCATAAATGGCTAAGAGTGAGAGAGAAAAAGTTACTTTTTTTAATTAATTTCTTTCTCAAATTGTTACTTATTAAAAAATATAAATGAATAAATATTTATTCAAATCAGCAGAAATTTCAAATTTTAATTTATGTTCAATATTGAATAAAATTTATTTTGCAAATGATACCTTTTTCCTATTTTTTATACTTGTTCAAGGATTAGAAAATTTCATTTGAAATAAATCTAAATTTGATATTTCATCAAAAATATTCACACTGAAAATACTGTGTTCATCATCTGTATCATTGTAGGAAACAAACCGTTTGATTAGTCGATACTGTTTTTGTAATTTCATGGTAGTAACAAATTCAAGAAAAAAAAAATCCCTGACAATTCACATTTTGAGCTCAAAAAATTTCCTGATTTTATAATTTTAGTTGTGATAGTTACACGGTATCACTGTCATACATAGTGACAGTATGAGTGGCACAATCAGAAAAATTCTTTATGGGGGGGGGGGGATGCACAATTTCTTTTCCCACCTGAACTTTGTGCAATTCCTTTTTGTAGGGGGGAGGGAAATAAAAGGTCATAATGTAATTTTCTGAGCAATATATATAATCTGCCACTGCTAAGAATTTTTCAGGTCTAAAGTTTTTTTTAAGAATTTAGATTCCCCCTCCCGTCCATCATTATTTACTGACTTCTTGATAAAAATATAACTGTATTTTCTCAAGATGCGTATTGTGTTTTCGTTGAGAAATCCCTGATTGAGCTTTTGTGATTGTGACAGTTCAGGAGGGGGGTGGGGAATGAAAGAAAAGAGAATATAATTTTCTGAGTGATATAATCTGTAACTGCTAAAAATTTTTAGTCTGATTTTTTTCTTTTCTTTTCAAATTTAAATATAGGTTTATTTTCTCAGGATTTGCTCTTCTCAAGTAAAAAATAAAATTAAAAACAATTCAAATCATCATTCTAGATGGGGGGGGGGGGGGGTCACGGGCCCTCTAGGCCTCCCCTTCTGGTTGCACTACTGCAATATCAAACCTTAACTTCGGCACACTCGGGGCCCGCGCCATGAAGAATTTCAAAACACGACCAAAAATGGCGGACTTACAGGACCAAAAACAGCGGATACGCGGAAGATTCAACCCTGACACGCGTCTTTTTATGCAAAATTGCAATGTTTTCTTAACTCATAGATAGACAAAGTAACTTATTTCGGTTGCTCTTCCAGAGAAAGGGCAAAAAGGGGAAAATAGTGACCAATTTTTTAAAAAAAGTGAAAATAGTGACCAATTGTTAAAAAAGTGACTAAAAGTGACCAATACAATAAAAAGTGACTTTTAGTGAAAAAAGTGACTCGCGCCGACCCCTGGAAATCACTTATGTCTAAAAATCAGCGGCAGAAACGTTCCCGATTTTTCTCTGAAAGTACTTACACGAGGGTTTCCGTTTATTTGTCTGAAAGTTGGAGTTTAGGCTTACATGTGAATCGACATATACGCAAGTATATACGGTAAGATTGTGATAAAAATAAGAATTTTTTTTATTTGTTTACTTCTTAATTGAACTTAAAAAAGAATTGAAATGAAAAAATACGAGTCCCATAAAGGATGCACAAAGATCACGCAAAGAAAGGAACGCATGCGTTACTTTGCTTGAACATGGAAATTAGGCCTACGTAATTTTGAAGTATTGCTGCAATTAACCAAGAAATACACTCAATATTGCTACAGTTGAAAGGGAAAAAAACAAACGGAGAGCGAAAAATTGAGGGTGATTGAGCAAAATAAATTTCCGGTATTTGCGGAACTCTACCACTCTTGAGATATGAATGAAAAATAAACCTTTTATGACAAGAAATTGTTTCCAATGCAATTAGCAGTTTATTCAATAACAATTCAACCAAGAATTAAAACCAAAATCCCATAATTAAAAGCTAAAAATCAAGCGATTGATTTTTGGTCGAATGACAGATTCGCGAATTTTCTGCAATGTCGATTACACAGACAGTAGCACTCTTTCTTTAAATAGTGAATGCAATAAGGCTATAACAAATTGAATAGGAAAATTGTATTCATTATTTTAATTCAAAAGAAAAGCTAAGCAAAAATCGTGATCGCGAAAACGAAACCTTTTTATACCAGATTTTTAAAAAACTGCATATTTCCGAACTTATTAAACATCAGATTAATTATACCCTTAAAAAAAATCTTTGGGCATTTTATTTGCGAATAGTTCAGTAGAAATTAGTTCTGTTCAGCGCCACCTGTTTCCCCTACCTAAGCCGCAGCAACGGTGAATTACTAGGAAGGAAACCGTCCGAAGGCGCCGTTTCCACTCTCTCTTCATATAAAAGAAAAGCTGAATGAAAAATGCAAGTCAAAGACGACCAAAAAATATTCTTGAGCGTCGATTTTTTATATATTTTACTTGATTATTTTTTCCCCCAGGGATGAAAATCACGCGTCCCGGGGGACGCGTAAGAATTTTTTCTTCCGCATCCCCATCTCCTAGTTTTGCATATTTGACGCGCTATAGCGCGTACGCGGCATCGCTGCAGACACATGCTTACACAATTATTAAAATTGACCAAGTAATGTAAACGTGTGTTATATAATATATTAATTTATATATAGGTTTTGATCGGGAACTTATGAAAATTGTCGTACAATTTCTGATTTAGTTACTATGCGAAATGAAGTATCATGAATATAGCTAAAAAAAATGTCAAACGTCATACAACAAAAAGAATGACATTAAGTATAGTTCAATACAAATAAATTTATTTACTCCTGTCTAACCGAATGATTGTTTTAATTCATGTAAATATATCTTATTCATTATTTTACCTAATATTATTCCAAATAATCTGTGAATATAACGGTAATTTTAAAATGTGCAAAAGATTGAACAATATTTCTTCTTTTCCTGCTACAATATTTCCTTTTTCGCAGAATGAGAACAGCAAATTCTAAACGAAATGGTTTGTTAATTTAAAGAATGTTCAGATGGATTGTTTCTACTGCTAAAATACTGCAAATCACGGTATCGTTGCAAATTTTACAACTCTCAAAATACACGTGAAACAATTGAACTTCCACAAAGGGCAAGGGATTTTTGGAATATTTCAAAAATAATCTTCAAAAGGTACCTTTTTTCCGAATACACGACTAAATATTAGCATTTTAAAATATTGAGCACATTCCCCACATGTTTACAATAAACTTTTTGCAAAATACCAACTTCTTAAATAGTATATAAAAGGAAAAAAATTATATCACAAATGGAATATTTCATTTAAAAAATAATCAGAAAATGATAATTATTAATAAAATAATAGGCTAGTCCGGAAAACACGTAATTCCAATAATACGTAACTACGGCAACTGCTAAGACGTACATTTAATTATATTCCTTATAGAACTCAAAGAAAGTTACATCTGATGCCACTCTCTCATAACAGTAAAACAGTTGGTAAAACTTTCCAACTGATAGGAAGTACGATATCCAACTAATAACTCATTTCCATCATTAGAAGTTTGTTCATATTTGCTATAATAAATAAAGAACGAACAAATGCACAAGCCTTGTTTAAAGCCGGCGATTTTCATTGGTCATTTTGACTGAAATACCAAATGGCCAAGTAGGAACCGAATAAATTCATCATGAATTGATAATACTGTTTATATAGGTTAGTTGGGAAAGCAGCCTGAAAGAGCTACAAGGAAAACCTTTCATTAAATGCATGACATTTTCTGCATACATACCTCTAAAACACACAAATTACTTTTAAAAAGGAAATAAAATACTAACTGAAAGTAAGAGTATTTTACTCGCTACGCTTGTAATTCTTTTCTTCTATATTAAGCACTTAAAAATTATGTGCTCAAAAATCTGAAAATATACCTGCTTATATTTTTTAAGTAATTTTGACTTAAAAATGAGCAAGCGTTGCTCTCAGTTTTAAATACCGATGTTTACTTAGAAATTATAGTTACTTAAAGGGCAAGTATTAACTGCAACAAATTAAAATTTATAGAGCAACTTTACTTTCATAATTAATACAGGGCAGTTTTTTAACTATTACTTTTCAGAACAATAGTGTTTGTATCAAAATTAAGAAACAATTTACCGCGTGAGACGTCAGAACGATTATGAGTAGTCTGGTCGTTTTTTCAGAGTAGGAATAAAAGATCAAAAATTCGTCGGATTCGGATCGGACACAGTAATACGAGAAGACCCGAATTGACGAGTGGGTAATATACACTACGGCGGAGTGTAAAAAACTATTTTTGGAAATTGTTTTTGTGTGAGGGCTGAAAAGTTGTGGAGTGGCATGAGGAACATACACACAAAATTTTAACTTGATCAATTAATATCTTCCGGTTCCAGTTTTGGGTCAAAAAAAAGCAAAAAGCGTAAATATTAAGGTAAAATTGAACAATTTTGTAAGTTTTCAAAATTTTTATTTTCTTTTTGTGAAATTTAGCAGAAGGTATGAGAAACATAAATATTTTTTCCTAAATTAAACCATCAATATCTTTCGGTCCTACTTTCAGGGGTAAATGTGCGAAATCACCCGAAAATGAAGTAAATTTTGACATAACATTTAATTTTCACGTTTCCAAAATTATGTTCAAAAATTATGATTAAATTATAGACTAATCAATACTTATCTTTGTACAACACTTTTTTTTCTAAATTACCCAAATCTGGAGAAAATAGAAAAAATCACAATTTAATAAAAAATGATAAATTTTTGCTAGAACATCAATTTTTGAAATATTTAAACATATATTTTGGAAAACTTAGATGATTGAAAATAATAACTATGAATATTGAGCAGTAAATGTTACTAACAAAACGCCATTTTCGTGTAACTAAATGAGTCTTCAGTTTCAGAGTTTCAAAGGTGCGTTATAACTCCCTTTTCAAAGCTCTATGTTTTGCGCTCTGTCCTGGCTTTTGCTTTCAAACTGTGGCATGACACACCTTGACTTCATTCTTGACCTGATGTATCCATTATGTCTGCTCACACCGATGACTGGGACTCTGAATCTTATGTAGATCTAATAGATTGGCAGAATTTCTAAATAGCAAAACCTCCAATTACCACTCACTTATTAAACAAAGATATAGAGCAATTGATAAAATCTGGGGAAGTAACAGCATTGGGAAATATGAACTTTCCACGCCTTAACTCAATGTGTTGAAAGAACAGTGAAACTGACAACAGAAACTTCCCTTTCCAGTCATCGGTGTGAGCAGACGTGATGGATACATCGCGTCTGATGTAATGGGAGTATCCGTTAGAACAGTGTGTTATTAAATCCACAATTTAATAACACAATAACTGCCTTTCTAGGTGCCGAATTCTTCTATTGTTTGCTTCCTAGGTGCGGCATTCTCAAAAGTCTTAACTTCTACAGGTGTAGAGCAAATTTGCTTGGATGTAAAAAAAAAAACCTTTCTTGATCAGGAATAGGGAAAGTTTGATTGGATCTTGAAGAAACGGCTAGTTTGGTAGTGCTAGCTTGCAATATTGACTGCATTATCAAAAGGGATTGATTCTTATAAGGTTAATTGACTGTTTTTTAATCATACAAAAAACGCATTTTTGAAAAGGAAATTTTGCCACTACCTTGACCTTAATGATTAGCAGTGTAAGATACTTAGGAAACAAATACATAGTTATGTGAAGCAATAAACTCTGTTTTGGTAAATGCAATGTTAAAACAGTAAATTAGTGAGTTTAATTTAAGTTTCTTTCAAAAAAGACCTGAAATGTTACGCACTGTTGAAAAAAACACTACAGCTTAACTGACGTATTGACAGCAGCTACTAAGTTAAAGCTTTTAAAGATGATGCTGTGTGAAGTTTTGCCACCTTAGGTTGCCCTAAGTACACACTGCATTAGTACACACATACATTTTCAAGTGGAGTAGATTTCCCTTCCAAGTTTTATATAGGGAGGGGATTGCAATTTTTTGGAACGGATATTTTTTTCTTATAATAATAGTGGTAATTATATATACAAGTAAATAAATGTAAACTTTCACTATTTCACTGAAACTTCTTGAATCTTACACGGGCAGGAGACTCTACTAGTTAATTCTCAAGAAGGAAGGGGGGGGGGATCTGAGAAATTCGAGAGAAAATCCCGCCATCCCACCCTGGGTTTTAGCCCCTGATATACATCCAAATCTGGGTTGTAAAAAACCCGTTTTTTTTTGTAAAAAACCCACCCCGGGCGGGTTTTATTAAAACAGCCGGGCTTTTTGGGTAGAAAACCGGGGTTTTTTGGGTAAAATGGGGAAAATGAAATTTCATTTTCAAGGAAAGTTAATAATGAATGGTATATATGTATAGATTTTTATATTAGCATATGCATAATTTAGAAAGCACTAAAAAAGTTTTGATCAAATTTTATTTACTTTTTATTAAAACAAAAGTAGTTTTTTTTCAACTACCTTACTTGAATGTTGCATTTCATCTGATCTTATTTCATGTATATGTATACACATTCTTTAAACTCATGGATCAATATGGGTGACGAAGTAAAAAATTAAATAATATTTACTTTAAACGTTTTTCTGATTGATCCATTTATCATTAGAGCATTCTAGATAAATTAGTTAATAGTTTAAAATTATTTAGGAGGAGTTATTAGTTAGGGAAAAATTATAGTTTTTAAAAAAATAAAACATGTGCATATATTTATGTACATACATAAATATTTCTCTTCTATTTAATACATACCACACATTTTTCATCTTCTAATTATCAATTATAATCGATTCAACAAATATAAGCTTAATTCTAATAAAGAAATATTTAAGAAAAATAGAGGGTATTAACATTTTACAAACTGAAAATTGAGCTTCCAATAATTTTTACTTTTGAAAAGTACAGAAAGAATGTAAATTTATATATTTTCATATAAAATATATGATGTCTTGAAGTGCTTTTTTCATTTTTTTAAAATGTAATTAAAGCTTTAATTTCTTCAAATCTACACCAAAACTTTTTTCACTAAATAGATTTTGGTCTGATCAAAGCAAAAACAATTCTTATCATAAAAAAGAAGAAAATTCTAAACCAAAACTGCTTTTGCCTGAAAAGTACAGAAAATAAATTTATACATTTTCATATAAAATATATGATGTCTTGAAAAGTTTATTCATTAAATATAAATCCTGTTTAATGTAACTAAAGCGTTTCCAAACTTTTATGTTAATAATAAAGATACATTTTTGCTTTCTAATTGTGCAAGTTATTTTAATCAACTATCTCGTAATTGTTATTTCTTTTTTATTATGACATAATTTACGATTTTTTCTTTGTATATCTAATTTTGCGTTTTTGAAATTAAAAATAAATGAAATATTGAATAGTATTGATATATGTAGAATTTTGATCAAAAAGAAATATTTTACAAGGGATTATTTGTTCCTTAAATTTAAAAAAAAAAAACCCATTTTCCCCAAAAAACCCACGGGTTTTTAAGGTAAAAAACCCAGCCCAGTGGGGAAAATGGGTAGCTACCCGGGTAGCAAATCTGACAACCCTGATCCAAATACGTATATATATATATACACAGTAAAACCCACTTAATAAGTTTTTCAGGGGACCAAGAGGAAAAACGTCTTATGCGGGAAAACTTCTTAAACAGGTGGCTCTCTGTTTGAAAATGAATTTAGTACTTGATAATAGTTAAGGATGATATTATTTGGAAATATTTAAATTATACATAAAATATACCCCCCCCCCCCCCCCCCATAGGAGACTCTACAAACATTCCTTCTCCCCCTGTCAGTCATCATTGTTCTCGCAACAACTGACATATTCTCGCTGCCACCTGCTTTCCTGGAACTTTTAATGTTGAGAAAAGAGTACCCTTGAAAAAAAGCTGACCAAAACAGCTTTTTTAAACCTTCTTCGGAACTTTTATCCTTTAGAAAGAAAAATAACTATGCAGATTGAATGAAACGTGGAAAAAAAAGAAACTTTAGAAATCTAAAGTGTCATTTGAAATAAAAAATTTACGGATATGAAAACTTATTACGCGGGGAAAAATGAAATCAAAACTTTTTAAACGGGTTTTACTGTATATATGTATATATATATGTGTGTGTATATGTATATATATATATGTGTGCATATGTATATATATATATATGTATATATATATAGTATATATATATACATATATATATTTATCTCACACAATGGTGATTTTAAAAAATGTACTACCACAAGTTTTTTCTTTTTGCAGTTATTGATTACCTGACCGATTCAGTGATGCAATCAACAGGAAATATGGCTGAATTTGCATTAAATATAATCAATTTACCTGTTAACAATGGAAATATAGTGTTTTTTTTTTTTATTTCTCTTAATACAAGACTTAAACTGTAACCTTACAAAAAACAGATGCTTAACATGTTTAACTTGACTACAAAAAATGCAAAGCCGATTTCTTTCTTTTCATAAAATTTTAACAAATGATACCTAAAATATAACTGAAAAAGTATTTGGTTGTTCCCGTCCCTCCAATAATGGTGGAATATCAGTGGAACAATAGTTTTTTTTGCAATGTGTTATTTTCTCAGTATATGGAACTATGCCCAATAGCTGAAGTTCTAAAAGTGATGTTGGCTAATTTTCCGTGCCCATTTTGTTCCATCCGATTATGACGCGATCTGGATCCAAACTGCTTTCAGGCCCAGTGAAACGCATGATTCAGTGAGAATATTTCCTGTATGAAGTTTACAGAAAAGAATAGAACTGAATACATACCTGAAGTTTAATCCTTAGAGAAGTAATTTACAGTATTACTTACCAGGTTGGTCCTATGACACTGAGAAAAATCAACCTGCAATATGCAGTTGAAAACAGACCAAAACTGTACACTGAGAGTGGGAAGCAGTATCCAGATAATTTAGAACTGCTTTGAGCCTGCTGCTTTTTTTTTTTGGTCATTTATACTTTGTAACAAGATATTGATGCTCTGGTGCAAAGTTTGTAAACAACAGGCAGCAAAAATAAAATTAAATAAAACACACACACACACATGCATGTGTTTTATTTCTCATTGTTGAGCTCAAAATATGTCTCTTCTTTTTGTCAATCACTCTTTAATTATTAATTCAATTCTTAAATTACTATAATCTGCATATAAATATCTCTAAGATGTGGCTATTTGACTAGTAAACTCACTTATCAATATTGCTTCCATTAACTGATTTTCTCTTTTTGAGGGGGGGGGGGGGAGTTAGCTATAAGGAACAAAAACATTCCTAATTTTCCAATCAATACATTTAGACATTTCAAGTTATTTTTTAAATTCAAATTTGCTAGTTTATTTATACAGTATCAGATGATACAAAACAAAAAAAGGCACCTTTCTTACTAAATTAGACTAGATATTTCAATCTTAATAAAAATCAAAAAGTGGCACAAAAATTATCTTACATATTTCATCAAATAGGGGAATGTGGGAAAAGTGAAATAGTAAAATATTTACTCTGTTTGCAAGTTGACCTACTTCGTAACATTTTAACTGTGTTACATAGCGTGCAGTTGATTCCAACCAAAAAATAGTTAACTCCAAAGCTCAAGGTATATGATAATATAAGCCATTTTCAAATTTGATGCTCATGTTGCAATATTTTGAGTTAAGTCAAAAAAGGTTTTTGCTATTATGTAATGATAAAATTCTTATTATTAATATTTTTAATAATAACTAAGACCTACTAATTTCCAATGCAGTGTTAGCTTATTTTACGTAAGGTTTGCTTTGATTTCAAACGTTCAGTACAATTTGTCATGTGCATACAGGGCAACATGAAATACGTATTTAATTTCATTTTGTCCCTACATCAGTCATCAGATAACTAAATTCGTCGCTCATTTATTTATTCATTCAATTATTAATTCATTTATTTGTTCATTTATAAGTAGATTTTTTATTCACTCATTTAATAAAGCACTATTTTTTTTACATTCATTAATTCCTCTATTTATTTGCTCATTTTATCAATCATTCATTCATTTAGTTATTCATATTTAATGAAAAGTATTTATGATCCTCTGTACTTGTAAATATGAATCATTACATGTTATTTGGACAACCATAAGGCAACATACAAATGCAAAGGGCTAATTATCTCATAGAAAACAATTTCATTAGGAAAATATTTCAAATTTCACTTTGCCCCAAACATGGTGCAAAGCAATAATTTTCCAGTATTCGCTTAATGCACAAATTTACTGCCTAAAATGAAAAATAATATTTCAATGAAATTCATAGTTCTCTGTTTATGTACTGTTAGTTTCAAAATAAATTTTGAACTTGTTCATGTTGAAAATTATAATTTATCTCAACTATCTCACTTTGCACATTCCCCTACATACACTAGATACTATAAAAAATACTGAACAGGACAGCTGGTAAGCAAAATATATTCAACAATTTTTAACAATACACTATTCAAAAATTTTCATACAGTCAGTTTTCTCAGCCTTAAAATTTTATATGATTTGTTCACACATTAAATAATAACAATAATAATAACTTTTACTACAAAATATTACTTACTACTTAGGCGTGGATCCAAGTACAATGCTTTAGATTGCCTCCAAGTACTGAAAAAATTAAATGCGTAAAGATTGCAATAATTTGATAAAGCTTTTAAAACAGGAAATTTAATTAATTATTAATACACAGAAATTAAAAAGTTATAAATTATATGTTCAATATATAGTGGTTTTGAAATTTTAAACAAAACAAATCATAGATAGTAGATAAGTATGAGGTTCATAGTACACATGTAAAGAATCCTACAGTTTATTTTATGCAAGACGTATTTTATTGTTGTCACAATATTGGTGTGAATTCACCTTTCTAAGCGCTATTTGCGGCAAGAGGACCATAAGGATGTTGAAATATCGTTTTCCAAAGTTAGGAGTTTTCCTGCTCTCTCTCTCTTAAAGACATAGAACTAAAAAATGAGATAAAGCACAAAAGAAAAAAAATCACTGCAAAGTTCTTATTAAGGGTTAATCGTATTGGAGTAAGGATTGGTAAAGTCGAAAATACTTGGCAGTCATCACATACTATTCCATTATATGTGGTTCTTTCAACAGCAGTCTATACATTTGGTTCTGGCATTAAGGATGCTAAAAAAAGTTGATAGCACCAGAATGAATAACTAAATAAAGTAAATGTATCTAAAAATATTTTTAAAAGTAATTTTGTCTGGTTTCTAGTTTGGAAAGGAGATGTTATAATCCGCATTGAATATTGCAAAAAATTCATATCAACCAACTCGTGTATGCAATAGCATCAAACTACCCGTTTCAAAAAACACTACAGTGACTACCTTAATTTTCATGTGTTAATAGTGTCATTCAGAATTTAAGTGATTCATTTAAAATAAGCATATTTTAACAAGTTTTCATACAAATTTTAAAGTTTCACTCAGATTGATTAAGACAAAAAAGTTTGTTAGAGAGCAAATAACCATTGAAAGGTATCACCATAAAAAGTTGTTTTCTGCATTGAAACCAGAGTAAAAACTATCAAAAAATGCATAAATTGTTGATACTGGCATTAAAAGCCCAAAAGTGTTACCAATTGCTAAATGTAAAAAAAAAAAAAAAGAATAATTCATAATTCCTTAGTCTGGAACGCATTAAAATTAGCAATGGTTAGATTAGAGAATTCTAAAAAGTATCTCTAGATGCTTTTTAGAAATCAATTGAATAAAACAACATTATAGTCAAATGTAAAGGCCAGATTTTAGCCAGGTCAGAAAAAGCCGGCCGCCTTTTTCTAGTTTAAATCAATTTTTACTACAAACAGTCAGCTTTTATTAAGAAAAATGTTTCTAACTTCTATTTTCAAAGAATATTAAAATAAAAATTTATTTATATTGATCATACAATTAAAGTATCAATGTAAAAACAAATTACACAAAGTAAGACTAAAAATTACTCAACAATAGAGTTATACGTCCAAAAAATAGCAAAATAAAAAGGGATGAAAATATTGGAAAATCTTTCTCTAGCTCAACAGAATTTAAATGAAGATGAATGATTTTAACTCAAAGTATTTAAAAGGTCACATGACACTGCTGCTATATGAACTAAGTAACACCAATCATTTAGCTCAGTCTATAAATCACAATTTCAACAATTCTTCTGTTTTTACAGCATCTAATAGGGGTGTCAGATATGCACTATTTGACTGAACAGTCCTCTATTTTCACATGAAGTCCACTATATTTTTTCAGAAAATAATGGACATTACACAGTGAAAACATAATTAATTTGTCTTTTTAGTTGCCAAATAAATTTTAAATATGCACAATTAAAAAAATGTACAAACAATAAAACATCAAAATTATGCTCATAAAGACTACACACACTGACATATGTATCACACAAAGCAAATTTTATTATTAAAAATCATACCTATCAATAAAAACAACTTTGCTGAAGGGCAATGATAAAGTATCACTAAACAAATTGACATCTGTACAAAACGTGACATTTCCTGGCCTTTCAAAGCAAGATTTTTCACAATTTAAAGAGTTTTTCTTAGAGTGACTTCCATGCTTTAAACACCACCACTCTTGAAAGGATATGGCAGATTTACCGGGAAATATAAGAAGTACCTGAATAGAAGAACAAAGTAAATGTATTTTTGTGCAATTCTAATAAATTTCCTTGCATAATGTCATGTTGCATCAGCCACAAAATATGGTGGAAAATAGATCTAATTATTTTAAAATCAAATAAAAATTAAAACATGTAAATATTTTTTTAATGTTCATTGCTACATTAAATTTACTGAAGTAAAAATATTCACTTATGAAAAAAAATTTGTGTGCTCCACATGACTTCCTTGTCTAACTATTATATAATTTATACTCTTTAACAGCTAAAAAAATGTGTGCAGGTACTCATGTACATGCACTACAAGATACGTCTTCAATGCATACAATTTTAATAAATTTTAATTAATTAATTTCTTTTTTATATATACTTAACACTTTCCTAGCCTATAAAGTAGAGAAGGGCCCTTTCTAACTTAAAGAAACTTAATGTTTTTGTAGGTTTCTAAAATCAGAAAGTAGAATGAAAATAACTAAATAGAATGTGTAAAAGGAAGCAAAATGCAATTCAAATGTGATATGAGAGAAAAAAAGAAGAGCATTTCAATACTTATAACTTCTAGTTTGTTGCATAACAATGTAGGAAATGCACTTTTACATGATAATCCCTAGAATTCTTACGAATGCTGAAATGTGGGAATTCTACAGGAAACTTGCTAATAGGGATGTAACGAATATTCGGCCCCTATTCAGTATTTGGCATATTCGGCCTGGCCGAATAGTCATTTCATGACTTGGCTGAATACTCAGTAAGATCAATTTCGCCCTGGACGAATATTGATAAACTATTCATTTGAATAGTTCTGCTATAGTAGAAATGTGAAAAACATTCAAAATTGTATTATAGCTATTGCAACATTAGTATGTAGGTTTAATAAATAAAAATAATTTAGAAATAAACTACTTTTTTTAAACAATGTTTTAAAGTTTGACTGAACAAAAACAGATTTTAAATAAAAAATTGTATTTTATACTTAGCGTTTACTCCTAAAAGATGGCAATAGTTAATTATTATGGAGAATATGAGACTTTTTTTCTAGAAATTCGAGAAGAATGATTTTCTAGAAATTTTAATATTCGGCCTAGGAGAAATGTCTGAATAATCGGCTTCGGCTTAGAAGAAATGACCGAATATTTGGTCAAATCACTATTCGTTACAGCCCTACTTGATTAGCATCTCTATTATCCCCGAACAGCCGTGGAATTTGTTTTCTCAACTTTCAAGCCACATATGGCGAGAAACTACTAAGTTAGTGGTCACAAAATGGTTGTCAATTCAAATATAGAAATGGATTGAGTCATGCCTTTGGTGAAACATCTTGATACTAAAAAAGACTCAAAATTCACATGGATTCCACACAAAAGCAAGTAAAAGAGCTCTTTTTGAACATCAGATTGCTGAGAACATCTTGAACATCAGAAAGGGGAGATACATAATCATACGTTGTATGCAACCTGCATAAAGAATATGAACTTTGTTCAACTAGTGATGTTTCTGGGAAATGCATACACATAGCAGAACTTGTCAAAATGGATTTGGGGATGGTCAAAATAGAAGTTCAGTCTTCTATACAGACATATATAAGTATTAATGGGCCACCAGCCACCAAATACCCATTTATATATTATATACATAGATCATAGGAAAAACTAATCAAAACTGATATGTTGATTAAAATGGAAATTTAGGCTCTAAAATTGATGTAAAAACACCAGCGATGAAGATTTTTCTCCCAGTGATGGCATCACATACTCTTGTTCTTTAGGTAAGTTCAGTATACTGTCTTTCAGATTGAGGTCTATGCCTTCTAATGTGTTGCATTTTGCTTCCGAATAAGGGCTAGAATAAGAGATGAGTTCACATCTGCTCTGATAATCAAGCTGCTTTAAAGGCCCTAAATAAAGTCATAATGACTTTTTTTGCTCTTTTGCAAAGCTTAATAAGGCTCTCTGGGGGTGCTTGGGTACTCAGGTGTCAAAGTAAGAAAATAAGTGATCGCCTGGCAAGGATAGGTTCTGATAATAGTCCAGAGTCAGCATTTGGGATTTCAAAGAATCTGTCTTAATAGACATACTGTTTTTTTGTTTTGTTTTCTAAAAGAAAAGTGGTATTGTAACTGGCAAAACATGGATGATCAATAGTTACATCAATAAACAGGCTAAGAAACTTAACCATGGCTGCCTTAGCATTAGAGAAAAGGAGCTTTTAGGGTTATTAGAAATAGTATGAGGAAGGCAACTGTTCTTACTGGTCACTGTACTTTAAAACAGCGCTTGAAAATTGGTTAAAATTTTACAAGCCCTACCGGGCATGTTTGTCTAAAAAAGTACATGCCCAAACAAAATATTTACATGCGCAGAAGTTGTTTTATATCATATTAACACAATATGAGCGGGTGATGTAACACGCGCAACTATGTTGCGTAGCGGGCTAAGTTGACTAATTATTAAAATGTTCTAAAAAAAATACGCCAATTCATACATTATATGAAATATTATTTTTTCCCTTGTGTGACTTAAAATTGGTGATTTTAACGGGTACAAATACCAGCCCAGCTTTTAAACGGCAATGCACAAAACAAGTACTAGTACCTCATAATGTGTTAACAAAAACATTTGAATGTCATATAGCATTAATCAGACAAAGAATTAAATTAACAGCTTTATATCTGAATCAAGAACTCTTTTAACATTAATCTAAATCATTAAAAAATTACACTACAAATAAAGGTACTACTGTGATATAATCTCCCCCGTTGGCGACATTCGAGCTAGCGCGCCAATTTGTAATGATTTTCGGTCGGCGATAGTTTCAGTGGCAACCCAGCGCCATCTATGTTGGCTGACGTAATGTGTGGCAACCCTCAGTGCATGATGCGGAAGGGTGTTGTGTCGGTGTGATTGTTGAACTTTTAGAATTTTTTTTTTGCGAATAAGTAGCTTTTTAGTAGTTTATTTTATGGTTAAAGCTTGTGGAGAGCTTTTCTGTTGCTAAAGGAAGAATGTAAAGTGTTAAGGTGCATTAATTTGGCTCAATTGTTTTCTATTGTGGCCAGATGAATGATTCTATATTACAATAGTTTGTTAAGACGCCATGTATTTGAAATGTGTTAAAATGGACGGAAACGTGATTTGGTGTTTTTGCTATATGAAGTATAAAATTGTTTTGATTGATAAGTGCATAAGTTTGGTTAATTGTGACTAAAAGCAATGCAAAATTAAGTGGTAATTTTCGGACCATTTCGTCATATTGGATAGCAAGTTTGTAGTGATTTGGGATTAATATTGAAAACCCAAAGCTGGTTTAAAGTGAGTTCTTTATTTTTCTAAATTTATTATTTGCTTATTTTATATGTTTGTAAGGTTATAAAACTATGTATTTCCAATTGCTCTAAAATATTAGCTGTAGTAATTAGTGGCGTTGCTGGTTTTGATAAAGTGGGTTTCCGTTAGTTTAATGTAGAATGTACTTGAAGTTTTGCTTGGAATTGCGCGATATTTTTGCTATGTTTTTCGTTGAGTAATGCATATCATTTTATGTTATGATAATTAATTGCAATAGTTATTATTGTGCCTAAAATGCGTGTTTTTTTAATGAATGGTTTTTATGGTATTTTTAATGGTAGGCTTTCAATAGTTTAATGCAAAATGTATTTGAAGTGATGACTGTTATTAATTTTGTTATCTAGGGTGGTATTTTAAAATTCGGATAGCTTTATTAAACATTGCTTTTTCTTTGAATTGTACGATATTTTTAATTATGTTTTTTGTTGAATAATGCATATCATTTTATGCAATGATGAATCATTGCGGTAGTAATTATTGGGCATAAATTGCGTGTTCTTTTAACGAAGGGTTTTTATTCAAGTTTGAGTGATTTGGTAAAGTAAATAATTCTATTCTTCGAGTAATTTTTAATCCGTTAATGTATTGAATTGTTGTTGAAAAATGCCATACGTGCTTTACATAGTAGCGTCGATATTGTGTGTAAGATATAATTTGCAATTTTTGGTATTTCACCGTTTTCTAGTGATTTTTCTTGACATGTTTGCGACATAAAAATCTTGTTGTTGGCGACGGTTTCTTGGCGCCAACGAAAAAGTTGCCAAGGGGGGATTTTATCACAGTAGTTCCCAAAAAATAAATATTATATAATAAGTCGTTACAGTTCAAAATTCGCAAAATTTAATTTGAATTAAGAATTTAATTGTTCACATGCATGTCCGTCAACATGTCAATTTTGAGCTCCAGTAAGGGTGTGGTGGTTTTTCAATAAAATATGAAATAATAAAGTATTGGAAAGAAATATTTGAAAAAAGATTAGATGCCCTGTCGGGCATGTAAGGGTAGAAAATTCCTGCCCAATCAGAATTTTTACATGCCTCGGACATGTCGGGCAATATAATTTTTGATCCCTGCTTTAAAGCAAGATCTTCTTATTATGGGTGACAGTAATGACCTAATTTGTAGGGGTTGCAAACATGTAGGGGTTCCCTTTACATGAGGAAGCTATTACCCAAATTTTATGTAATTGTGAAGTATTTTCTCTCAAATCTTTGAACATCTTGGTCATTCTATAATCGAAACTTGGGAGATTCATGACATCTCTCTTTTAGAGACGCTTTCTATTTGGGGTTTAGTACTATAGACCAATAGTGTAGTCCTGGAAAAAAAGGTTGGGGGACGCCTAGATGTACGAATATCAAAAAGTGGGGGTACGCTTAGGTTAAAATTTAAAATATATGGGGGGACGCTTGTGTTAAAATAAAAAGGTAGGGGGACGACGTCCACCTGCGTCCCCCTTCGACTACACCACTGCTATAGACCTCTGATCACAGTGCTTGGTTCTTTTACAACTTATGTCTCTGATTTCATTTCATAGGGTGAAATTTTAATGGGAAATTTTTGAAAAAAGACAATGCTTCCTGTACGTCATACAAAGAAGTAGCAAGATAAAAACAACATTTAGGTAAAATTCAAAATTTTTGCTGTAAAACAAAGAATTTTCAGAGATTCTTTTAAAAAAGAATGAATAAAAGTATAATAAAGACAATTAGTAAGATCAGCAGAGAGAATCAATTTTTCATATTGTGTTATGCATCAAAATACATTTAGTTATAACTTACCTTTTCATTTTCATATGATGGAAAGTCTGGATAAGTATATACTTTTACATCATCTGGTGCTAATACTGCAGCATGAGCAGCTGTGCTTTTTCCATCTACCTCCTTAGGATGTTTAATGATATCAATTTTCACAGGCAGCTACATGAAAATCAATTTAAGTATTACTAGTTAAAATAATTAATTCTTTATAAAATTCAAAAACTTTTAAGTGTAAAATGTCAAACATCAACTAAAAATATATATATTGTTATATAACTGAAAAAATGATTTAATTCAGAAAATTGGAAATATTATACTAACAATGAATTTGATTCTATTCTATAACCTTCAGATGGAAGAGTCCTGAAACATAGAGAATTCATCCTAGACATAGTTAAAAAGCAGAAAATGCCTCATTCATATCATGCTGCAGAAATTTAGTGCACAAGTTTAGTGTAAAGGTAGAAGTTCCATCTAGAACTATACGAGCCTACTTTCCAGTGTCCAAATATATAATTTTTGAATATAGCCATCTTCCACTCTTTTACTCGTTTAGCTTAAATTCTTCATTATTTCAAATTTTCAGAAGCACTTTCTAAATGCTAATACACTTAATACTAAAACATAATAAATCCTTTTTAATAAAGAAGAGAAATATTATCCCTTGACAGCCTGAAATAATTTATTCAAAAAAAAATATTTTAACCACTGCCAAAAAGAACTAGAAAATGTTAATATTAAAATGTAAGCATAGAAAAATCATCTTAATAATAATTTGCATAAAAACATGTCTGCTGAACTTTATTATTTGTGAAAACTAAAGCACCTTAATTTCTCTTCATTTTAATTTAGTCATCTCAGTAAATTGACGATTTTCATCAATTTTAAGTTTACGGAAAAAATCAATTTTGGTTTTTATTCTTTTTTTCTATTTCTTTTTATTCACTTATTTAGTCATTCATTCATTATGCCTTCATACATTCACCTAGTCATTTATTCAGAAATATCCATAAAATTTTAATAAAAAAGTTTTATGATAAAGTAGTCATGTTTAGTTCTGAATGATCTAGTTTGTACATGCTCTACGTCATCCTACGTGCTCCTTCCGATGAAGTTAGTTCTAATCTTTTTTCCCCTTTCACTAACTCCTTCATGTGTTTAATTCTTCATGCATTTATTCATTAATTTGTTCATTCCTTCATTCATTTATTCATTATTTATTTCACTCATTCATTTATTCCTTCATCCTTTAACGCATTTAGTTATTCCTTTCTTCACTTATTCATTTATTCATTCAAAATTATTTTCAAAGAATCCAAATCAAAAAAATTCATGGGAAGACAGGCTTTAGTTTTGGATGAATCTTTTGTCCGTATGACGTTCTACGCCATAAACTCTTTCCGATAAAGTTTGTTCTAATCAAATTCATCTATTAGATAAAGATTTATATAGGATTCAAATTACTTCATCATAGGTGCTAATGTTATTATTTTTTTATATTTTCGAACAGTTCAAAATTAAACAGGAAATTGCACAAATCAAAAAATAAAATACGGGAATAAGGTGCCCTTGCCAAGATCTTTCAAATGCAAAATTTTTTTCCGAAATTGAAAAACACCCTCAAAAGTTATTGGTGGGGCCATCTTTCATGCTTTTTTCTTTTTCCTTTTATAAGAAAGTAGGCTAAAAATGAGAAGTTGGTTTCAGTTGCATAAAGTTCTCTGTGAATTTCTGCAGAGACAATCTGAGGTAGTATAAGTGATATCAATAAGAACCCATTGTGATATAATCGATATCAATGTAATCGATCTTATGTCAAAAGATTAAGTATTGCCGGATGGCAACATTATTTGTTGTTTTGTGTATGTAGCGTTTTGGTTGTGTTCCCTATTAAAGATAGTTTGAAAGTCTTCTGGTATATCGTAATATCCACAACAATACATGGTGGCAGATTGAATACACGCCTTCAAAATGTATCAGATTCCAGCGCCCGAACAATTTTCCTTTCGGCCGGAGGATTGGAGTAAGTGGATAGATCGATTCGAACGATTTCGATCGGCGTCAGGTTTGAAAACAAAAGACAAAGAAGAACAGGTAAACTCTTTAATATATCTTATGGGTGCGCAATCTGAAGATATCTTAGCGTCATTCAATATGACAGAAGCAGAGAAGAAGGATTTTGACTTAGTTAAAACAAAATTTGAACAGCACTTTGTTCCAACACGTAATGTTATTTACGAACGTTATACCAGAACACAAGAAGAGGGCGAATCAGTTGAGCATTTTATTACTGCATTATATTCGCTAGCTCAAACGTGTGAATTTCCTGCTTCGATTCACGTTCCAAAAACCAACACGTTTAAAGCAGCTATTAACAATGAATAACTTTAACTTTAAGTTTTTAGTCAAAACTATGTAAGAAATAAATGATTTCACATTCTTTTTAATTTCTTATAATTTTTACTTTTGTTAGCTACATTTATAAATAGATTACCTGAATCCAAATAACCTGTGCCTGTAATATACATTAATACCAAGTTTCCAAATATGGGCTCATTGTACAGTAATATGGGCTCATACCAGATTTGAGCTTATTGTACAATTTCAAACATGATGTCAATTTGGAAACTATGTGATGCTTTGATTTAATTAGCAACTGAATACATCAATTTTTCTGGCATAAGTTAGATACGTGTATAATTTTGGAAAGATTACCAATGAACAAGAACAAGAAATGTTGTGTTCTTAGTTATTCTCATATATCTGGCATTCAGAATTATCCTTATAGGATTAATAATCTTCCCTTACTTCGTTCTGACACTGTAAAGGATTTGGGCGTTACTTTTGATGTCAAACTTGAGTTTTCAATCCATATTAATGATATTGTTCCAAAACTTATAAAAAATTGGGTTTTCTTAAGCGCTGTACTAAAGATTTTACTAATATAAGAGCACTCAGGGTCTTGTACTTTAGTTTGGTTCGCTCTAATTTAGAGTATTGCAGTCTTATTTGGGATCCATGCTATGTTAATAAAATTAAAGTTCTTGAGCAGGTTCAATCCAGATTTATCCGGTATTTATATTTCAAGTCCAATCGAGAGTATGTACGGAATATTTCTTCTTTCTTTCTTCGTGATTGTTTTGATATTCCAAGTTTGAAATCTCGCCGTGATCTTTGTTGTTTACTCTTTTTTTATAAAGTTATTAATAATGTGATTGACTGTAATGATATCCTGGCCTCTATCAGCATTAATGTACCAACTAGGTGTCTTAGAAATTACAATTTGTTTGTTATTCCTTTTGTAAAACATAATTATATTGGTAATTTTTCCCTGTATAAATTTTATAGAATTTTTAATGAGTTTTCTGCGGGTTTGGACATTTTTGATGTGTCTCTTACCGTTTTTAAGTCTAAATGTCGTGAGTTTTTAAAATCTTAATCCCTTATTTTTTCTATTGTTGTATGTTATTTATGCATCACTGTAAATGGATTTGTCTGTAGTGTGCATGTCTTTTTCTCTTTTTTTTTTTTTTTGAATAAATAAATAAATAAATTAAAAAATATTTACAAAAAAATGTTTTTTTCTTACCATTTCGCTTTATCTCCCCTTCCCTTACTAGCCTATACTCCTTGTTGGTAAAGGAATTTATATTTATGTCAAATTACATACTTTAGAGCAAGTAAAAAATAAAAATCTTTTGATTGAGAACAAAAGAAGCAAATAAAATCAATTATAAGTATCAAAAACAGGAACAGGGTCAATGCCCAGTTAAATCAAGCAAGGAAATCGCTAAATTAAACGCATTCTGTTCAAGAAATGATTTTGATTGTAATCCTTTATCCAAAGCTAATTTAGAAAGTACAGATACCAAAAGTAAAATACTTGAAAAGTATACTTTAAGTGCTTACTTATCCTGTAGCAAAAAGTTTTTAACTTGCAAATTGTTCAAAGGCTAAAAATGAAAATGATATGATAGAATATACCTTGAAAAGCAAAAAAAAAAAAAAAAAAATCGGAAAAAAAAAATTAATACGGTAGGAATGCTCAAAAATTTTAAATGTTAATATAAAAATCTCAGAAAAGAATGCTTCAAAAATTTAGAGAGCCGTCGCCCCTGGTATAGAAATGGCAGCATTCCGTAAAAGTTTCAATTTAATCAGTCTTAGATTTCTTTTGAAAAAATGTTGTGATTCGGGAAGATTTTCTCTTCTGTAATGTTTTTTTCAATTTCATGTGCCCCTTTGCTCTGTGCTCATCTTCATCAGCTTTTATAGATTTAGCCCCCTCTATCATTGGCCGAGCAAGTTGTATTTCTGTAAAATCTTGATTTCTAATGCCCTCTTTTAACTTTCCATTTGCTTCGTCAAATAGCTTTGTGGAAACTATTTTATTTGCATTTTTCCTGGTGTTTATAGGAAAAGTTTGGTGGTTATATATCACTTTATGAGATAGAAAAAAAAAAAGATGATTTTAGGTGACAATTTGCTACAAAAAGTGACTTTAAGTGACCAATGAAAATAAAAGTGATTTTGGGTGAAAAAAGTGACTTGGTGGGAACCCTGTAAAGGGCAAGTGTTTGAGAACAAAAACTGGAAATGAAAATGGACAGAAAAGGTTTTCATCGAAGAACAAAAAACTGACTTTGTTGCTTTTTATAACCGGAATTTAATGTTCAGGAATAGCAGACTTTATTTTATTTATTTATTCATAAAATAATGAAGATAAAGATTACACATGCCTTATTGAAGTTGAAGTTGACAAACTGAATCCAAATTTGAAATTTGAACATTTTTTTTTTTAAATTTTCTGCAAGAATTAAGAAAACCCATTAACAGATGAAAATAAAAGTTTTAAGTTTCGATGAGTGGGCAGATCTGAATGTCCAAACTATTTTCTCGGAGTAAAGCAATAAAAAAAAGGAACAAAAATGCAGTGGAAACCCCCCCCCCCCCCTTGCTATTTGTACACAATTTGTTTCAGGAAGCAGTTCGAATGGCGAGTTTTACAAATAGCGAATTATTTTTTCACATACATAAGATACAATGTAAATTGGATTAATACAATCCAGACCCACAGATGGTTGCTTATTTAAACCTATGAAAAAGAAATGTACAATACTGTACATTAAATTATACACAAATAAAAATTTAACTGCACTTGTACTGAGGTGAACAATGCAAAAAAGCACAAATTCAGAATAAAAATTATCGCAAATAGCTATTTCAAAGCTACAATGGAGCCTCTTCATCGGTGAAGAAAAGAAGCACTCAATACACATCTAGAAAGCTGTGAGTGAACAGTGGAGTTCAAAATGGGCATAATTTCTCGATTCTTTTTCTTTAAAAAAGTCAAACTGGCAAGGCAGCTGGCCCTTGGCGCCATACGAATCGCGGGACAAGTATGAATGGCGAGTTGAATTTTACTTGAACAAGTTGGACGAATTGTGAGGCGGACGAATGGCGGGGTTCCACTGTAGATAAATTGTGTGGGGGAAAAAACAATTTCAATTCAATTGTGTGCGTTTTCCTTCCTTCTTTCTTTTTTTTTTTAAATAAAATTATTAGCTGATGGTAGCATGCTGCTTAACATATACTTGGGCTTAGTTGTTAGCTTATTTATAATGGAATACAAAACAACCTAAATGTTAGTCAAACTAACTATTTTACCCAAAACAAAAACACACAAGAAAAAAACATTTTATATATGTAGGTGGAAATGTTAATAACTATTTATAGCTAAAAAATTTAAAAAAAAAAAAAAAATACATTATATGTATTAGGTTTGAAGTATTTCAAAATGTGAATAAGGATTTGTTTAACTGTTTAATAGTAATCAGGATTTTAAAAAGAAATACGTAAATGTCGGGGCATTTTAACCAACTTATAAATGCCAGTTCGTTTTACAACCCCACTTTAACTTTTTGTCCATTCTCTCATTCTAAAAGCTTGTATTTAAAGTACAGTAAAACTTCTAACAGCAGCTACCTCTTTATAAGAGAGACCATCTCCGTTTTTTTCCTCATCAACTTAATGTTATAAATCCTCTGGGAAATACCAGGCATCCGGGAACCCTCAGTTAGCAGAACTACTTTTATCTTTTATTTGAAAAGCTCGTCTTTTTGAAATATTAATCAATAGTGCTTCATCTATTTAGACAATCAACTTAAAATATTTTAGCTTTTCAGATATTATGATTCAAAGTCAGAAGAGGAAAGTCCATTTGATAACATCATTCAAGAGATGAAACTTATGATGACAACCTGGTAAACTTTGAAGCAAAGACTTTTTATGTCAAATTCAGAGAGCATGCAAGACATTAAATGCTCTAATTCAAAATTTAAATAATAATAATAATAAAACAGGTACTATTTTGAGAAAAATTGAAAGATCTAAAATTTCCTCACATTTTAAAAAAAGTTTTTTTTTTTTTTTTTTAATGTATTGAACGACGTTCGCGAATTCGACTTATATTATCTCGGTCGGCTTGCTCATATAAATAAATTAACTATAACTGCTCATTGATCTACACAAAACTACAATTCATAAAAAAATAATTTAAAATTTATATAATCATAGAGCAATTAAAATGCTTACTTTCACAGTTGGTAAATCCCCAGATACTTCTTCTACTGCTACATAACAAGTGTAACAGTAATATCTCCTTGATCGGTTGCATTTAGGACAAGAACTTCGATGAGGTACATTTTCTAAGAAACTCGAGTCTAAAATTTTCATTCTAGAAAATGGATCAACTGATTCGCAATTTGTGAAGAAGGATGATGATTCAATGAATCTCTTCTTAGGAGGTTCTTTTTGTAAATCATCCATTTCAGTAGAATCGAGGTATCATTTAAATAAATATCAAAAGAATTAAAATTCGAATTTATCATTGATTTGATTAATGCGAGAAAAGCATCCAACTGTCAAAAAAAAAAAAAAATTCCGAACATTTTCCATACCTTATTTATTAAATCAGTATCAAAAGGAATTTATTTCAGCAATAGAAATTACTTTAAAATTTAACAACAAACCTCAAGCTGTAACTTAAACATAATATTTTAGTAGGATTTCCTCGATTTTAAAGCTATTCAAATTGATTGTAACTTTTTGAACGCCAAAAATACCATTCTTCAATCAATGTTTACAAAACCATGTACTACAAAACAAAACATGCGTCTGTACGTTGCTGCCATTTCAATGCCTACAAATATTTTTTCGGTTGCACTCAATTTATTATAGTGACTTAAATGCCTAAACTAAAAATTATGCAACCAAAAGTTTAGTAAAATTTGATGAAAAATTATATATTTTAATAGTGTTGATGAAATTTTCTTTCAGTCATGAATAAAAAATTAAAGTCAGAAAAACGTTTTCTGACTTTGACGTTAACCTACATGAACAGCCGTCTGCTTTAAAAGTTGATTATGAAAGTAAGGTGCATTACATAATAGTAAGAAACTTGAAATTAATTTTGTGCAGCATTCTTTTTCCAGCCGGTAATGGTCCCTGGTAACTGCAAAAGTTTTTGAAAATCTAAAACTGCTCCCCTGTCGATTAAGAAATCACATTTTCCTATTCAACAGTCAAAACTTTTTTCGGGAGCATTGATTGTATTTATATTCTTAAACCTCTCTCAATTTCTTCTCTCTTAGATTTGTAAAATAACATTGACTTTTTAACTTCATTTATTTTCTGCGTTGTTAATCGAATCTATTTAATTGTGCACTTTTATATGATAGGATCTTGTTTTTCCCGTTGTAAATTATATTATATTTTTTTTAGAAAATCTAAGAAATGCTATATTTAAAGAAGCATAACAAAAGGAAATTAAATCGGTAATTTCGGGGATATTTCGATTTTATAGACATTGGCAATATGTATATTGACTTCATAGACATTGGTTAATATTGTCAAATTTTGGTATGCCTATAAGGGGGAGCAGCCATAATTCAGAATGCGCCATTTGAATTTTTCGGGCTTATTTTGAAGGGGTTTTAACTGATTGTGGAAGAGGGGACATCGTTTTTGAGGGCTGCATAGTGTTTTAGGGGGGAGGGGTGATGAGAGAGGAGGTGTCTATGGTATTGAAATCTTCTCTTAATTCCTACTTTCTCATTATTATGAATTTAAAATATTTGTAGTTTAGAAATTTGAATTATTGTTAAGGTAAAGAAATTTGAGTTTATAGATGTAACCAATTCTGAACTAAAAAACTACTCATTATTTGTTTATTGATGCACAATGACGAACAAGTGCCTTTGCGAAAATTATTCACCCCGTCTCATGTTCTAGCAAACCATTCACCTACAGCTCTATTAAAATATACCATTTTCTTAATTTCAAATTTAACTTGAAACAGCTCTCAGATCCTGTCTGTGTCAATAATGGAAAACTTACAGTAAAAAAGCAAAATTTGAATATTATTAATTTAGAATGAAAGCAACAATTAAGAAACATTGTAATGAGAAAAATTAACCCCCTTAAAAAATTGTAGATATAAGAACTAAATGTTTACATACATGAACATGGAAATTTTGCATTTATGATCTTAAATGTGTTTATTACATTACATATCCAGTCTTTCCAAACTATGTATTTCCAAAACAATTAATAAAAAGATAAAATAAATAGGGGTTTGATTTATATGCATCTTTTGATGATTTAAAATTTTTGGAAATTTGTTATTTTTAATCTTTATAATCATGATTATTCTGGATTTACTATTCATTTATAAAGTAAAACCTTGATACAATAATACTTAAGTGAAACCAGTACATTTATTATTATATAGAGAGAAATACAAACTAATATGAATTTTATGCACTAACTATGGAAAATACGTAAAATTTGCAGTTTTTCAGTCTATAGAATATAGTCAATTTTTAAGTATTTTTGTGTATCACATTTTTGAAAGCAATAATTCAGGCTTGATATATTATTTAAAGCAATGTATACATTTTTAAAAGCAATAAGAAATAATGACGCCACTTAAAAAAATGATCAATTTGCTAAATAGTGTTAAAGAACATAAATATTTATAACTGAGCCTTCATATTTGTATCTTAAATGTAAAGTAGAACTTCTCAAGAAATTTTAAAACCAACATCCTAGGAGCATGAAATGATTACTCTTTTTTTTTGGCTTGCCAATTGTTGTATCTTGTACTAAGCAAGTTCAAAGAAGAACCGAGTTGTCCAATCGAGCACAGAGCTTAACAATTTTATTTTTGTTTTTTGTTAAATTAAAAACAATAGGCTAGATAAGGCATGAAGAAGGGGTGGCCAACGAGGGTGTATTCTGGGTAGTTACATCTAGCCTTTTTAGAGTTTCCAAAAAAATCAAAAGCCAATGGAATTGCAAAAAAAAAATGAAATATGCATATGAAATTAAGAAAAATCAGAATAGAATCTTGAATGATGGATGCAAATTTAAAAAATTCTCTACTGCTAGCAAAAACAATTTTGATCCCCAAACTTTAACAAATTAGCAAAATTCAAGCAGGTTCAAGTCTTGTTAACATTAAATATAATATTTGTGTCCTGTATTAAGTGTTTTTACACAGTAATTACACCATTTAAAATTTTAATTGTACTTAGTTTCATAATTGTATTTAAAACGATATTAAATGATGCATTAACCTAATTTTAGCTGTATTCCACATCTGAACGTCTATGCAAAAAAAGGGGCACATGGTAGGAAAGAGAAGCCAAACCTTGGCATAAAAACATATATTATTGAGGGAGTGAAACTTGAAAACTGGCCATAAAAGGGCTTAAAACCATATTTGATAAATTTTTGAGGGGAATATGGGACTATACAGGGCACACTTAAGGGAAGACTGCTCTAATAATTGGTGCATTAGATGGAAATGGAAAAATCCTCTACTTTGTTCTTCATTAGTTACAAGAAGACTGCATGAGTACACTTGCCAGCAGAGAATTTTTCGGTAAAAGGGAGAAAAAATATAAAAATATTCTTTTTTTCCCCCAGTATTTGAAACAATTACTGCTGTGTAGGGACGAGAAATAGCAATTGTTATTGCAAAGCTACACGTGCTTATCAAATTAAAAATGCTTTACATTATATTTTATGCTAATTCATGGGTCTGCAAAATGTTATCATTATAGGGGAATTGAAGGTTTTACTTTATATTCTCTACTTAAAAAAAAAAAAAATATTTTTACTAAAGTTGTATTATGGTTTATGCATAAATCGTAACCTTTTAAAAAAGATATTCTGATTGTGCTTTTGTGTTTTATTCCCTTTTTAAAATAAAATTCCCAATTTCAATCTTTATCATGAAATTATAATTAATCTACATTGTATACACTCGCCATATCAGTGAAGGCTTATATTAATGTTTATCCTTAAATTATCTGATATTTATGCATCAAAATAATCCCTTAAAAAACATTCATCTCTGAATAATCTGTTATCTAATCAGTATATATATATGCTAACTTTAATATTTATATTCTTTTAGCAGGAAATGGGAAAGATGAGATCTCAACTTCTACTAGTTTATACAAAAAGTATAAAGAACCAATTTCAATTCTTTTTCAAATGAAGAATACTAAGAATAAAGCATTGAAATAATATTTGTGAAGCAATAACCATGTCTTCTCGCATACTGTGGCTTTTCTTAAAAAACTATTGTAAAAAGACATCTTTTCCCAGTATACATTTAGGAACAATTGCAGCATCAAATTTGCAATGCGCATCATCATATGCTACATATGGTTCTCAAATATTAAATTCATCAGAAAATGAAAGTAGTATTCATATTTCAAGATACTTGCAGCCATTAATGCACCATCCTATAGACAAGATTCTGGCACAGGTAGACAAAAATTCAACAACTGCTGCTGACACTGTTGCTATTTTGAAAATTCTAAGGATGAATGTGTTGTTTAAAAGTGTAAATGCAGCTGTTTTCAAAGCTGATGATAACTACAAAATTTTGTGCGAGATCTTTGAAAAAAGTTGCCACAAAATGGATCACAATCTTTTAATTTCTGGTCTTCGTAGCCTTCTAGAAATTGGTGAACCTTCAACTGCACCTTGGGTTGTAAAAGCTGAAGAAAATATAATTAATAATATTTGTTCTTTAACAGTTTTTAATTTAATAGGATGCCTTTATTATCATCGCAAATATAAACAGACAAACTTACAGAAAAACCTTATTTCATTACTCACTAAAGAAATATCTGTGAGAATTAATGAAGTTTACTCTAATTCTGAAGTGATAATGTTAGTTCATGTTGTCAATGTGTTTAATGAAGAAAGCAGAAAGAGAATAGAGCAAAAAGTAACTGAATTAATACCAATCCTCAGCATGAATGAAATATGTAAAGTGTTCATAATACTAGCTGAAAATTCAAACAGAAACACAGTTATTTTGAATGCTGCTTCATTTCACTTAAGACAAAGAGAAATTCCTGAAACAAAAGATATAATAAATTTGCTATATGCATTCAAAAAGTTAAATTTTGCTGATGTAAAACTATTGCAAAGTTTATCAAATAATCTTGTTCAAAAAATACCATCCTTTCATCAGCCTAACATAATTTCAAGTATTCTCAACACTTGTGGTTCCTTGAAATACAAGCATCAAGGTAAGATATTTGTGCTAATCTAAAGTTGGCAAACATCTAAGGTGAAATTAAAATGATCATTTAAAATTTTCAAATATCTTTTGACGTATATTTTTTTGTGAATGTAAGAGCATCAATGGATTAAGAGACAAAGTTCATTTTGCAAAGTAAGTTATAAAAGTAATATAGGTTCAACTTTCTAAGCAAACTATATTTACTGTTAAAAGTTATGATTGAATGAAAGCAGTTAAAAGAATAGAATTTTAAAACATTTGAACTAAGATAAGGTAAAATTTCAGTTAGTTACAATAAGGTTGAAATTTTTAAAAACAAAAAACTAAGGACCCAAGATGCCTTATTTTTTTAGATGATTAATTATTATCAGTTAATTAAACAATAATGCAAACTTAAAGTTTTAAAACTTGCATAATTTTTACGCTTGAGAATTTGAGAACAAATGTTAGTGATGTATCAGCTAAAACTGCAATAAGTTTTGCAGACATGTGCTTTCTGAAATAAGGTAAGGCCTTCATTACTAAAAACACTATTTATTTATTTTATAGGTCTTCTTGAGGCTTGTGGAAAATGGATTACAAATAACATTGAAATGTGCCGCACAAAGGAGTTAGCTGCATATGTTTTAGCTCTTGCATCTTTGAATTATAATACAGCACAAACTGAAAACTGCTTACAAAGTATTTTACAATATTTAACATTTGAAAAGGTACAATCTCCTGAAGTTTGGCTTGATATAATTTGGTCTTTCGCAGTAATTAACATTACAGATAGAAAAATGCTACAACATGTACTTTCTGAAAAATTTTACAGGCCTCTAATCGGTAAAAGTTTTTAGTATTTTCAGCATGAAAAGGGCCATTCAAAAATCCTGTGATGCAAATTTTTTTAAACTCTATTTCTCCCTCTAGCAATAGCAACTTATAAGTTATCCAAAATCAAATGTTCTAATAAGATCTTAAAAAATATAAAATATTTTTCATGAAGGATTTTTTTTGTTATCTTTGTTAAATTTATGATATAAGAAATAAACCATAAAGGTGTTCATCAAAACATATTATTTTACAAAATTGAGGTTAGTCTTACCATAAACTAATCTCATATTTTGTAACTCTGAAAAGTTATTACATCTCAAAACCTTCTAAAAATTACTTGTTGAAGATATGGGTTTTCATCAATCCTTAGTTTCAAAAAGTTAAAATTTATGTATAATGCTTAGTACAATATTGCTGTATATACTGACGTACTGTAAAGTAATTCTCTAAAAGGGTAATTTCAATTTTGATATAAAGAACAGTCGCCAAGAGTAAAAACTTTGATTTAATTTCCCTTTCAAAACATTTCAGAACCACACACTAATTAGCTTCAAAAATAACACTGGCTGTCCATGACTTCTTCCCCTTTAGTTAGAGTACTCGGTGTTGTACTATATTTTAAAACAAATGAGTTAAACTTTGCTAAAATACTCTCAGTCAGTGGTGTAGCCGAGGGGAGACGACGTCCCCCTACTTTTTGATTTTATCACAAGGGTCACCCCATTTGTTTTAAATTTTAACACAAGTGTCCCCCCACTTTTTTTCGAGGACTATACCATTTCTCTCAGTATATGCAGCAGTGGTATTCCTAGCATGGGTGTGACCAGGGAAGGTAATTTGAAGTGGCACACCCCTCCCCCCAAAAAACATCGTGTTGCATAAACTTGTTATTTTTCAGTTTATATTATCTTCAGTTACTGTTGTAGTGCAAAAAGAAACAAAAAGTGGAAGCAATTTTATTTTATTTATTTGGCGTAACTTTCAGTAAAGTACATATATTTTCAGTTGTATGTTGAAATAGCATTCGTAAAATTGTATTATACAAGCATGTACATTTTTCAAAAATTTTGTTTTTCATTTTGAGTGTTACTTCCCCCCCCCCCCCTCAAACACTCCATAATAGGATGTCACCCAGGGAGGACCGCCCTCCCATAGGGATGCTATATTGAAAGTACGTTCGTGTAATACTGAAAGTTTGTTTTTGAATAAGTTAATGAAACCCTTTGGGATGTACCCTGATGTACCATTTTTTTTATTTTTAAATCCAAAAAATAGCAGGAAAAGTAAAATAACTGTATGCTCCTCCTTACTCTCCTTGGGCAGTGGATGCTATTGACAAATTTGTTGTAGTACTTCGTAGATTATAGAAATTTTCCCAAAGTTAAAATTAATGTAAACAGTATAAATGTTGGAGTTCTTTTTCTATTTATTTATAAAATGGGAATGAAATGGTAGGTGCTCATCAATCGTACAATTTACCTGCAAACCAATTTCAGGTGACTCTTAGGCTATATTAGCCTTGTTTTTGTTGTTTTGTCTGCTTCATTTGGATGTTTTTGCATTTAGAAGCTCCACTATTGCATTGAAAAAGAGATTCCAAGCAATCCCAAAATTTGTCTGCATTTTAATGCTTATACAGTAGAACTTGGATAATTCGAACGTCGTTAATTCAAACTTTTCTTTAATTCGAAGATTTCACTTGGTTCCTTGAACTTTGTATTCAAATCAATATTAAAATTTTTGGATAATTCGAAGTTCAACTTCTTTAATTCGAAGGTTTTTCTCATCCGAAATCGACAAAAATACGTTGAAATACTTTTTTGTTGGGTAAAATTTTACCTTACTTGTTTGTTCGCAGCAAATGGTAGATTAGCGATATTTCTGTCTTGCTCTCTATTGTGAAAGATTATACCCTATCATCCCAAGGCCCCTGCTATCATCCACTTGTTGGGAACATGAGAATATTAATTAGTTGCTCGAATGATCAGATCATACGTAACAAATATTTTTTGTATTTGTTAAAATAAAAAAGACGCAATTCAGCGAAACAATCCAAAATTTCTCAATTTTTTTAAAAACTGTAGCAGAAATTTTTTTATATAATTTTAATACTTAACCAAAGAATATTTCGTAAAAGTATTTCTCTACTTATATATTCCTATTTTCGTATGTATATGCTATAGTTTTATCTTTTATACTATGCACAAACTAAATTTTATTTTGTTGACAAATACAATGTTTAATTATTTTATACACAGTAATACCTTGACCTTTTCCAGAAAAGATTATTGGCGTTGTTTTTTGACGGAATAAACATTACCAAGCATTTGTGGGCCTTAAACTAAGCTACAAATATTAGACTTCTGTAATTCGAAGTTTAGCTGTGGTCCCTTCAGCTTCGAATTATCCAAGTTCGACTGTATGTGCTTTAATTACATGCAATTATTTTTTAGTTTACTTGTGCACAAAGTTCCTTTATTACTTTAAAAAAACAAATACTTCATGCATTTGTGATAGATGGTTTAGATACAATGTTGATTGAAGTACATTGTGAAACAACACTGTAATGTGCTAACTTGCAAAATAAATTTTGTGGTACAAGAAATATGTTTATTTGTGCATTAAGATGCAAATTTCCGGGTTGTAAGTAACTTGAATCTTCCTCCTAGTATGTGTCACATGGTTAGTGAATGGTCCTAGTTAATTTTACATAAGATTAAAATTTTACAATTAAATTACATTTTTAAATTATATTTATTTAGGAGTGCATTTTTGTTTCATGTTATCAATTATATTCATGAAAATATTTACCACTAAAAGGAAAATTTGACTGACTGACAAAACACAACATTTAATCAACTCGGGGGCTGCGGGAAATTTACTAAGCCTAATATTTTTACAGAACACCAAATTTTTATGCAAAATTTTACCTCGGTGTTTTCAGTGTAATTGAAAAAATATAGTTCTTCCTAGACATTGAAATTTGCAAATAATTCATGATTTTCTTCTTTTTTTTTTTTGAAGCATTTTGGCAGAAATGTCCCCAAAGGGCTTAACTTTCCCCTGAACCTTGTTTGTCCCCCCTGTGCATAGAACTTCTTCCAACTGGTGAATACAATGGATTGCCAAGCAGATTAACCAGTTCTGAGCTTGAATGTAACATAGTAGTTGCAGTAAATTCTATTTGAAATATTAGTATTTTACATTTATGTCATTTTATACATTTTATCCTGTACTGACAATATTTTTGATAGTAAATTTTGATAAAAACGAGCCATTTGCCCTTTATGGAAAAAGAATTTAAGAAAAAAACAAGATTTGCCCGTTCTGGAAAAAAAAAAAACGACCCATTTGCCTTTTTGGTCAAGTCGATTTTCGGATAACCGGGTTTCTACTGTAGTACCTTTCTAAATATGAGAAAAGTACTTACCATTGAATGCATTAGTTTTCAAACTCTAGAAGCATTTATAAAAAAAGACCCTGAGAGTGGTTTAGTGTATAGGTGAAAATTAGCGGTCGCCACTCGCCACATGGGGATTGAAGTAATAAAAGTGGAGATTAAAAAATGTGTTAACGATCACCACTCCAGCATGGTCAGGGAACCACAACCCTCTAATGATACTCTTTAAGCATAGGAGAGGGCCAGGTCCACACAGCAAAAGTTAGGTTTGCTGGACACCTGCCAAGGCCGTAGCCAGAAATTTTTTTCGGGGGGGGGGGGGGCTGACTTTGAGACACTAGTGTTGAGGAAAGTTTCTGGGGGAGATATATGCTACATTGCGAAAATTTTCAGGACTTCAGCGGGGGGGGGGGGGGGGGGCGTCGCCCCCCCCCCCCCCCCCCTCTGGATACGGCCTTGGCACCAGCCCAGCCCAACTATCTCGGAGCGATAATCAGCATTTGTCGTACTTCACTCCCCCGGGCTCGGGGGAGGGCAACTCTAAGGCCTCGTGCTAACAGGGGAGAGGGATGGAGTAGAGAACTCCAGCACGGTCACTTTTTTACACATTCTACTGTAATCTCATTTTTTTGTGAGCAAATCAATTTGGTTTTTCCTTTAGAAAGATGCCAATATTAAACACATGCTTCGTCGAATATATCATGCCATACTTCAAGTTTCAATCCTTCAGGTACCTGTATATATTTAAATCATTTTTAAAGTTCTAAAACATTTTAGCATGTGCTAAATCAAATCTGCATATTTTTTGTTCCCCAATTGTTTCCCCAATTTATTTTCTAAAGGATTTTAGAGTTAGTTTTCAATTCTTGTTAGCAATTTTAAAAAGTGTATACTACATTTAAAAGCCACTGGCTACTAACCAAATTTCCCAGTTTTCACCGATAGTTAAGTGACATTCATTTCTCAAAAATTATCTACCCAATAAACGATTTGAAGAGCATTAAATGGTTTTTAAGGGAGAAGCTTAAAAATAGAGCACTATTTTGCCACAAAAACGTTTTTATACATTAGTATTTTTTTACTGTAGTACTTTTCTGCACCAGACCCTTACTTGTTAGCCGAGGGCTTAGGATTGCTTGCGCACGGGGCAAGGTAGTGGGTTCCACGGATTTTACAAGCGCATATCCCCAAGTGTACATGGTAGGTCTTTAGCGGGTATCGAACGCGTAACCTTCCAGATGGAAGTCTGACGCTCTGACCACTAAACTACCACGGCCTCATTTCACAGTAGTACTGTAAAATATAAGCAAAGACAAGAATCTGAGTTTTTTTTTGTTTTTTTTTTTTAATTTCTTGTTTCCATCACTTTATTATTGATTGTTATGGCTTACTTTCTTCTTCTAGAGAAGAGAAGATAATCGGTTACTTATGTTTTAAATATCGCTTTCTTTGAAAATCAAAAAAAAAAGGCAAGAAAATGAAAAAATTTGCCGTCCTGTGCTTGAGCATAGAGTGGTGCATTCGTAAATACGACCCTGCCTGTAATCTTCATGTGGATCTCTATTTCCCATTGTAGAATTGCTACCTCTTAGAGAAGCCATTAATTCCCTACAGTGATCATTTCAGGGTCTGTGCCAATGATTGACATGCTGTTTGTTACCTCTGATTATCTTAAATTTTATTATGTACAAAAATTTTAAATTTGCACGAATCTGAAGTAATTAATTTCCAGTACTGCTGCATATATGAATTACATAGATGTTCATGATAAAATAACGCAATGTTTTATTTTACAGATGGCTCCGACTTCACAATAAATAACAACAAACTTAAATTGATGAATTTGAAAACTGTTCTAAAAATTACTTATCCAGAATGTGTATTTGGTTGTGATTTATTTTTGGAGCCAATTCAAGTAAGTGATATTAAAAAATGTCTAGTATTTTTATGCTTGAATAAGAAACATTTATGAGCAACAAAGATCAAAATATCCAAGATTACATTACAAAGATCAAAATATCCAAGATTATACAGATTTTAAGCAACTCTTACATTTTATTCTTCCAATGAGGACCCTAGAAAGTATTTGAAATTTGATATGGCTTATTGAAAAAGCACTTTGCAATAATTGTGTGTGCAATTGCATGGATTATAACATATCTGGACTGTACTTTTGCTTATAATGTGCTCAGAGGATTTGCATTTTGGGAAATTTCCTGGAATTTAATTATTTAAAACTTTGACTATAATAAACTATACGAATGCCTAACTTTGGTTAAAACATACCTTTTAAACATGATCTCAAACCAACTTTCGATGTCAATTGGTATTTTTGTCTGAGTTTTCATGCGGTTACTATCAAACGAACAATTCTTACTGAATAATTTAAGAACAATGCATCTTTCAAACAGCACAATGAAAGGAAAAATTAAAAGAAAAAAATATTATTAGCAGAGAAAATGCACATGAATGAAATTAAAAATTGTTAAGCAAAAATCATTAGAAAAAAATGTCAAAAAAAAGAAGAAAATTTTTTTTCAAGACTTATTTTCAGAAATTCAAATGCAATTCAAAAATCATCAAGAATTTTTTTAAATGTTATTTCTTATTATTATTATTCTAGAATCAAGTATTCAAATCAAGTAACACTTTAAAAAATATCAAGTATTTTTTAAAGTGGTATTTCTTTTTATTATTATTCTAGAATGAGTTAAGATTTGGTGATCCTGCATTGTAAAAAGCTGTGAATAAATATGCTGTAAATTTCAGAAAATAGTTCAATTGCGTTGTACAATTATTTTGTGCATTTTCATCAAAATTCTATTTACACTCACAAAGATATAGGCATTTCTCTAATTTCTTTCACACATTTTTGGCTTATAACATATGATATAAAATTTGAAAAATGCGACTTGTACCCTTGCTAAAACAAAGAATTCATATGTACAGTGAAACCTCTTTAAGGTACTCTCTCGTCCTAGTGAAATTTGGTAACTCTTGGTTGAGAGGTACTCGCCTAATGAAGATAGCATTAAAATAGTCAATATTATCATTGAGTATGTGTAGAATTATCAATAAAAACAAGCACTAACTTTATGTTAACCTGTCTACTGTGTAAACCTCTTCGCCAAAAAGTGTCATTATATGTGTAACCAATTCGAAAAGCAAATCGTTACTTTCCAGCAATACAAGTCTTCTCCCCCTTCACTTAACAAAGCAAGTCAATCAACTATTATATTGAAGCCTCGATTCAGTAAAGCGTGCTAAAAGGGTGCTAATGTGTTTTCCTAGGGGAAGTGGGGAGCGGGCAGTGGAATGCATCGACTTAACACGCACTGAATTCCTTTCGTGGATCTTTTTTCGTCGTAACTTGAGAGAGAGACGGAGTCAGAGCTTCAGAAGTTTTCCCTTTTTTTTTTTACTTCCATTATGCTTCATAGCACTGTAATTAAATTTAGATGTCATTTAATGTTTTGCAATTGCAAGTTAGCTAAACTAGCTATAAATGCCTTGCTCGTTTACTAGGACCCGTTATTTCAAAATTTTCCAGGGAGGGGAGGGAAGAGTCTATTTCCAATGCACATTATAGGTAAAAAAACAACAAAATGCATAAATTCAGTATTTCTAAAAGTCAGGAAGGTCACAATTATTCCCTCCCTGATCGCCTAAATGACAGGTTGGGTTTGATTCAGTATTTTATAACATATAGGTAAGAAGGGGATAAAACGGCATTATGAATAATTAAATCCCCCCTTTTTTAGCGGAAAAGCATTAAAAGCGCATTCGTCATGAAATTTAAATTACGTGTATAGTGTACTTGTAAAAAGTGGAAAGCAACTATATGTGGTATATAAAAGTGGAAAGCAGTCATAATTATCAAAATGGTCGTGGATCATATGTGTGAGCATCTTTTGATTTCCAACCTTACGTCTGACATTTTTTTTTTCATTTGTATTTGCTAAGCAAAATGTTTCTTATTGTTAACTGAATTGTTTATTAGAACGAGGTGAATCTCTAATACTCTACAGTGATTAATACAGCGAATTTCAAGGGATCGGGACAATACTTCGCTGTAACAAATTGTCCGTTGTAACTGAATATACAATACCATATTGGAGATTAAAACAAGACTTAAATATTTCCAGGGGTGTTGTTTTCAGAAGGTTTTACAAGGCTTAAAGGGGAGGCCTGAGGGATGTTGGACACCCCTGAGAGATGGAACTCGTGAGCTTGAAAAGCAGGCTTAATTCGGTTTCCCTCCCCTTAAAAAAAGGTTTAAGCTATGTTTTACATTGCGCAAAAAAATTTTACATTGTTTCTTAAAATGATCGAATAATTATTTCTTGTCAATATGAGGCTGAATACAACAATCTTACGATATAATTTGCACATTTAATAAATAAATAAATCCGAGAACAAAGATTTCTGAAGGAATATTTTTTAACGCTAGAAACACAATAAATTACCGAAATGGGTATAGGATTTAGTAGGAAATAGTACAATATTATTGGATATAGAATATTAATTTACTGATATTGCGAAAGCTACTGTAAGACGTAACTATTTTCTGTGGGACTGAATGCAGCAACCCCGTGCTAAGCGCAAAAGGCAACTTTTGCTTGTTCAAGGAAAATCAGCTCTGCCTGCAGCCAGTGCCTGATTACCGCACAGGCCAACTAGGCTGCGGCCTTGGGTCCCCAAATTTTAGGGGCCCCTAAATTGTAAGAAAGATTTCTGAAAATATCTCTTAAAAGAGAATTTTTTACAAAATGGAAAGATCTTAACTCATTTAAATGGCGAGATAAAAGTACTTGCGCCGTAAACAATGCACAATCAGATCAATATCTTCATTGACTATCATGCTAAATAGTCTTTTAATCGCTGAGGCATCTCGACGTTTTTTATTTATTTAATATTATAAACAGTAAAATTTGAAAATGCAATATGTGTATTCAAAAAGTTTGCTTATTTCATGAATAACACAAAAATCATATTGAATAAAAACAATAGAGAATGCAGAATAGTAGGATGTCATGTCAGTAGGTGCTTTTTTTCCCCCTTGCCAATTGGGTATGAACCTAGTATAAATAGAATAATCTCCAAGATTATTTAACTTTATACATTATACCCAGAATTTTTACTTTTCGTACCATAGGTGGCCCCAAAAAACGTTGTGCCTTGGGCCCCGACTGTCTTAATCAGGCCCTGCCTGCAGCTAAATAATACGGAGAAATAGGATTCATTAGTTGCAATTTTTTATTTAAAATACAAAGAAAGAATTAGATCACAGATGATAATGTCTGATTTGGTAAAATATTGAAATTAGCACTGTGCATTCTTAAATCTATGTGTTAAATATCCCAGAACAGCGACTGAGGAACTAAGGGGCCGTTCATAAATGATGTCACGCTTTTTTCCCATATGTTTGACCCCCCCTAACCCCCTTTGTCACAATATGTCACAGACCCTCTCCCCCCTTTGTAACATGTCACGCTATGTTGCATAATGCACACTTCTTGTTACTCCTCCCCTCGTCACACTTTGTCACAACTTCACGAACCCCTTCCCCCCTCAAAGCGTGACATCACTTATGAATGATCCCTAAGGATCTTTTCGAGAATTAATTAAAAATCGAAAGCAGTAGATCGCAGTGCTAGAAAATAGTAGAAAATGAAATGATAGTAAAAAGAAAGAGAAACTTCCAATGTAGCAACAGTATCTAGTATAATTTTTGCGTAAGTCCCACTCTTTTCTTATAACTAAAAATAAGCACTTTCTAAGACTTTTCAAAGTCATTTTCTAAGAATTTGAATAAAATATTGTGGAGCACACACAGTACAATTTAATGGATGATAATCCATTTCGATCAAGTTGAATGTTCTTACAGATAAGTTAAACTTAAAATTTTAATATATAAGTGTATCTTCCCAAAAATTATACATAAAAACATAAACCCAGTCTCACTTTTACAAATATGCATATTGTGTATACATATAAGTAATATGTAAAGAAATACACTGGTGAAATAAATTAAGAGAATTTGCGCATTTTATCAAATTGCATGAAAAAACTGAACTGAAGGAAAAACCACTGCTTCTAGATAAAAATGCAAATCTTGTACTGCAAATACGTAAGCATACACGTGTGTGTAGGCAGAGACAGCAGAAAAACAGGTTTTATAATTGCGTGGAGGGTAAGACGAATTTTGTTCGTTAGTAATCCTCGGCCAGTTTCTTGGTGTTATCTTGCAGCAATCGGTTAAATTCACATCGGGACAGTAAAAATGAGTAATTACCAACGTTTAGATGATAGAATGAGGTGGCAAATTGTGGGAAGGCTAGAGGCAGGCCAATCGCAAGTCCAGATATGCAGAAAGTTTAATTTAACGCCCAGCGTCATGTGTAACCTACTGAAACAGTTCCAAAATACTGTATCCATCAAGAGAAAGCCTGGGCAAGGTCGTCCAAGATCCCCGACAGCCAGAGAAGATCGCCATTTATCCATTTTAGTGAGGTGTAGCAGAGAGGCTACAGCTTCTCGGCTCTCTCGGGACCTGTATGCAGCCGCAGGAACCCGTGTAACAAGGGTGACTGTTTCCAAAAGACAATGAGAGAGGGTTGTTTGCCCGAAGACCGGCTGTTTGTGTCCCGCTCACGTCTGCAAACAGGAGAGTCCGATTAGCATGGTGCAGGCAGCATAGTAATTGGAGTATTGAGCAATGGGCGACTGTTCTGTTCACCGACGAGTCCGGTTTTAGCCTAAGTACCAATTCTTGCCTCACTTTCATACGGAGCGAGCCAGGGATCCACTACCTACCCTCCAATATCCGCGAAATCGACAATTATGGCGGTGTCGTGGTCTGGGCAAGCATCATGTTGGTTGGCCGTACATCTCCCCACGTCTTTATTAGAGGCTGTGTGACTGGTGTGAGGTATAGGGATGAGGTCTCGGAGTCCTATGCTCGCCTTTTCCGGGGTGAAGTGGGCACCGAGCTCGGCTAATGGACGATAACGCGAGGCCACATAGAGCTCTTCTGGTCGACGAATTTCTCGAAAGTGAGGATATTCGCCGAATGGATTGGCCAGCTAGGTCTCCAAACCTCAATCCTATAGAGCATGTCTGGGATGCTCTGGGGAGGGCAATTGCAACTCGCAACCCCCAGAACCATCCAGGAACTAAAAACAGCGTAGGTGAATGAGTGTTACCAATTGCCACAAGCACTGATAAACTGCCTTATTTCCAGTATGACATCACGCTGCAAGGCATGTATTGCTGTAAGAGGGGACCCCATCCCCTATTAACCCAATTCTTTTGTGTATTCTGGAACTACTGTTTCAGACCTACCGACTCCCATGAGTGTGAAGCACAAACATGTGTGTCTATTATAACTGTTGAATGTTTATTTTGTTTGTATTATATCAATCTATGTTCACACAAAATTTTATTAAAATCTGTCGAGTAGCTCTGGAGACCGTAGATCAAATATGAAAATTCTCTTAATTTCTTACACCAGTGTATTAGGATAGAGATTAGGGATGTAATGAATATTCGGCTACTATTCGGTTTTCGGCCCTTTGACTGAATATTCGGCCTGGCCGAATAGTCATTTTATCGCCTGGCCGAATATTGTTGGACTATTCGGCTAAATAGTTTTGCTGAAGTAGAGATGTAAAAAAATTAAGAAATTAGTAGATTTTAAACATTTAAAATTGTATTATAATTATTGCAAAAGAATACATTATGTATATAGTTTTATTAAATAAAAATACTTTTTCAAACCATGTTTTAGGCTTGACTGAACAAAAACAGGTTTTTAAGATGTAATATTGTATTATATTAAGCGTTTGCTCCCAAAAGCTGGCAATAGTTAATTATGGTGGAGAATATGAAAATTTAATTTTGTTATAATTAACAAAGTGGAAGTCAGACTTTGTTTGGGTAGACTGATTTATTGTGTATATTGGGTAAGAGAGAAATGTGAAAAGCCTAGAATGTATCATGAATATTTAGATAGCATAAGTTATTGGGCTTTTAGAAAATAAAAATTCATTGCAGTTAAGTGTATTAAATTTTAATAGATCTTTTGAAAATAAATATGTAAAAAACCCCATAAAATAAAAATATTAACTTTTTTAACTTTTAAAATATCCTCATAAAACAGTTTTGAGCGAGGTAAAAGATCACTAAGCAATAGTAGTTCTTTCATTTGAATTAAATAATTAGTGAAATAAGGCTAATACTTACTAACATAAAACCTGTCATTTCTATTCCACTTGTGAGTGAAATTCTTAGTTTTATTACATTCAAAACGATAGAGAAAATAGATTAATTTTAAATAGTTTTAAATTCTTAACAAACAGAGTTGAATCGCACATCATAGATTGTGTGCAATTGGTGTTTGACTTTGAATAATTTTAAATTTGACAAATACTTTCCATTACAACAATTTTCTGGAAATTTTAATATTCGGACTAAGACATTGGCCGAATATTCGGCTTAGAACAAATGGCCGAATATTCGGCTTCAACCTGGAAGAAATGGCCGAATATTCAGTATTCGGCCAAATCACTATTCGTTACATCCCTAATAGAGATATCAAGAAAAATGGAAACTTACCACAATCTTCAAGGTTTAAACACTAAAAAAACTTGGCTTAATACTTAATGATATTACTTGAATGCTAGACTTATTTTGTTTGTACTCATTTTTTTTTCGTTTTTTAATTATCAAAAAAATATTTAAGAAACAGAACAAATATTTGCATGAGAGTCATTCCATGGTGACCATCTTATTGTTATTTTTTTTTTCGGAAGTGGATCTAAATTATTATAATAATAAAGTAAAATAACACTACTGTCACATGTTGTCAGGCATTAGAAGCTGGGGGGGGGGGGATTAAAAAATGTGACTGATGTTACTTTTGCTAGTCACCAGTAAGCTTTTTAAATCCCCTTAATTTCACACAAAAAATCTCATGCCAAAAAAAAAGTGGGTACCATTATTATAACTGTATTATAATAATAATTTCGATCAATTTCAGAAAAAAAGGCAATTTTAAAAGTTAGAAACATAATTAAATTTTAATGTCAGTGGAATTACCCATGAACTTGAACTTTTTGATTCAAGGTTTAAAAAAAAACAAATCTGCAATTATATGAAAGAAAATAATAGTGGTGAGGGTTAGTTAAAAATTTTATGAATAAATAAATGGTCAATTAAAAATACATCAAAAGCTTTGCAGATAATACTTTTAAAATATTTATGTTTCAATTAACTTCTTTTTCTTTTTCAGAAATCTGAATGACAAAGTTCTTTAATTACAGATGATTTTTCGTTAATATCCCTACGAAGTGAATTGGCTTTCATAAAAAGCGAAATGTTTTTTGGTGACTCTGCCTTATTACAGTTTTTCTGCTGAATTTTCCATAGCTGTGACATCACTTGAAGAAAAGCATTTTTTGATTTTAAATAATTTAATTCTTTTTTATTGTCATCAGAAATTTTTTTATTTTTTTCTTTGTGATAAAATCAGCAAAATTCTTATAACCCTCCATAATTTTGCACTTTCTGAATCTTTGTTTAAAAAATCACATAAAAAACTGATCAGAAATTGCATAAAAAAGTACGGTAATTTAAAGATCAGTCGATTTTTTCGTATTAAAAAAAAGCACTTCTAAGCACCTTTGATTGAAAACAAGTACTTCTAAGGGCTTTTAGAAATGAAAGGTCAAATTAAGCACTTATAAGTCCCGTGGGAACCCTGTATAAAAAGACATATAAGACATTTATACAGGTTCAAGTAGTAGTTTTTGAAATATTTCATTTGAAAGTCCGAACAAATTCTTGTATCCTCTGTTTGCGCTCCCCATAGCTCAATTACAAATATAAATGGCCCAGAGTTTGCAACAGTTTCAATGCAAAATAACACATGGCTCGCCGGCTTTAAAAATTATGTTTAAAAGTTTTATCGATGTTGTTTAAAGAATTTATAGCAGCAAAATTGGTTTTGAAAATTCTGTATTTGAATAAGGACAACAGACTCTAAAAATATCCATTGGATTAAGTACAAAAATACCCTCATTAAATTAAGTATATCAGTCCCAAAAAGTCCTCAAAAAGTTTCTTCTAAAACTCGAAATCAAAAGACAATAGTGATTAAAAAGTGTGAATGATGGAAAGTGAACCATTGTTTACAGCGGTCTTTAGCTGGAACCCCGAAAAATCAAAATGCCTTCGGACGAAAATCAAAATAATATGAAGCAACGAAATCGTGTTTGTTCAAATTGTTCAAAACAGAGTACATGGGTGGATTCCGGACTCGGACCCGGGGGGGGGGGGGGGGGGCAGGAATTTTTAAGTTCATCTTAATCACAGCCAGGAAAGTAAGATTAAAAACAATCTCAAAATGACCAGTTGACCCCTCCCCCCTCCCAATCGCTCAAATGACGGGCCTAACACCGTCCATGAAATATTTTACAGCTCAAGTGTGCGACTTTTGTCAGGAGCCTTCTCGTTAGAAAGGTTGTTGGCGGCATTCGGAATCACACGAATTTATACTGATGCAGTAAAATCTCTGTACATTATGTAACAGGATTAGTAGCGCCCTTCAGGATTTTACTTAGGGAGGGGAAGAATCAAGATCTGGAGAATGATCGGATTGGATACTGATATTTGCCCGATGTCCTTTGACTGATCCGAAACGGATAGCGACTGTGATATTTGAGTCCTGCAAAATTATCGCCAATTTTTAAACAGAAGTTTTGAAACCTGTTGTACCTTTTTCATTTACATATATTTTTGAAACATGCTGTTTAATTAAACATTAAAAATCGATTTTTTGAAGGGGGGGGGGAGTCGAGAGGGATGAGGTCCATGACCATCTTCATCCACCACATGACAGTATCTTTATTCAAGGGACCCGAAATCCAGAGATTAAAATAATCGTTGGATACCGGATAATTGATGGCTAGGCTTCTCTAGAGGCGCGAGGAGGGGGGTCGTCCCTTCCAGTCAGTGCGCAACCAAGAAAACACAAATGGTATATTTTTGGATTCCAAAGTGCTGTGTGCTACATAAAAGACTAAACCACTTTGGTCTTCAAGGAGCGAGAGAGATGAGCTTGTACTGCGAAACGATCCGAAAGGAACTCCTTACGCAGTTCCTTTGGCGATCTACAGTGAGCAGGGGGTAGTAGCCCCTGGTAGTTAAAATAACTTAAAAATTATCCAATTTACATCCTAAACGCTTCAATTTTTAAAAAAATGTTTAAAAATTAAGCTTGTTGAAAAAAAAGATAAGGTTGAAGTGCACTTCTCTCTCTTTCTGCATATATATATATATATATATATCGTAATTTATGAAGGTTATTATTATTGGACTACCAAGAAAAGATTTCATTCAAAAGAAATGTTATTTAGAATTATAGTTTAGTTATAAATTTTGAAAAAATATGTTTCGAAACATTTTCAATTTTTCTCAATTTTATATTTTCTTTCACATTTGATTTATTCATTTCGTTCTCATTTGAAAAATGCAAAAATTTCATTATCAAACGAAATCTTTGCTCAGTCATTGCTTTGTGAAAACATGGCGTCTCAAGCAATGGATCTCTCGACCAGTACAATTCTATTCTTGGTTTTGAATTAATGCCCTTTAAAACGTTCAAGGCCAAAAACATTAATACCTCTTCTTTGTTAAGTTTTTTCCACGACAAGCAGCGAGATCTTGGTGTAATATCTGCATTCAATAGAAAATCATCAGCAAACTCGTTCGTTTCTTTTACTATTAAATCCAAAATTTCTTCATTAAAAAATTTCGAAAAATATTCATACGGATTTTCCACGTCAGTTACATGAAATTTTAATCCTGGTTTACGTAAGAAAGGAAACCTTGGTGGTGCAACGGGGCAATTAGAGGCATCGATTTTACACCAGCCGTGAACATTGAGTAAATCATCTTCATTGCTATTTTGATTTTCTTCTTCAGAAAATTGTTCAGCATCGGAAAAGACGCGGAAATCCGAACTGTCATTACTTGATTCCGTATCTGACATTACGAAATCATTTAAAAGTAAATATTCACTATCCAAATGAAGCAAACAGAGAGAAAACTAAAAGCATGGGAGTAAGTTCGTCAAAGACTGAAAATCTGATCAGTAGATACAATGCAGGTCTACATATGTGAAGCAGGCGCAGTACCCGTAGAGACCCCCCCCCCCCCCCAGAACCAACAGTACAAAGAGCAACAGAACTAATAGAAGTGCAGGTTCCCGGTACGCCCCAATTACAATCAAATGCCATTTCACCCGTGAAAAGCAACTGAAAGTATAAAGTAGAGAGAAAAACAGAAGCTTCTTCCAAGAAAGCAGGAAAATGTCCCCTATTGTAAGAGAATCAGCATTGGTATTCGTGCTTGAACAGGCATTTGAATCCAACTGCTGTACTAAGGATTTGTGCATGAAAAGCATTGGAAAAAGAGTATATTTTAAAATACATGTAAGAAAATAATAAATTAATTAATCAAATATTAATAACAATAATAAAAATAGTAATGATGAAAAGCGGATAAGATGTTTCTACAACCATACATGCTAACATCTGAAATATTTAATAAAATTACTACATTTCTAAAAATAAGGTAAATATTTGAATAACATGGCAACATTGAAGCTAGTAGCTATAGTTTCAAAAATTTGCAAAAAAGAAAAAAAGAAGAAATAGAGTTTATCATGTAGGACTAGTTTTTCAAGACGCTGATGATTGTTGTGTTCACATAAGATTTGCGTGGGAAAATTTAACTGGATTTCAATTTACATTTCTAGAACCAACAGATGAATTTGTTATTGATCTGAAGGACATCATATTACAATGGAGGACATTATCATTGTTCTTCCTGGTCTATATGTGAACTTAGGAAATTTATGGATGTTTCTTTCATATTCGTCCTTCAATATTTCATTATTAAATTTTAACATTCACTGGTTTCAACTTACTTTCATTTAATAAAATTCCTTAGTTTCATTAATTTCTTGTTTATTTTAATTTTCTTTAAATTTTTGGTAACTTTATTTGACGATAATGTTTGTGCTCCGCTTCTTACACTAAAGCATTATAACAAAGTATAACTTCCGGAATAAAACTATATTTGAATCTAAACAACAATGGTCGGCCAATCTACCCCGGGAAAAGGCTCAGTGGTGCCCTTAGAGACTCCACACAATTTTTTAATTAAATTTTATGCATAATTTTTCAATTACATTGTAAAAGCATTTTTATTGTATGAATTATTCGTCTGGGGAAATCATTTTATTATTCAATTTTATTTTTTTATTCTTTTTTTTTAGATTACCAGGTAAAAATGAGAGAGAACAGCGACTTTAAAAGAGAACGAATGAGGGGAAAACTATCGTTCATATCATTGTAAACTACTTTGTGATGTTCATTGGGGACTGCTAAATTAACTAGGACCAGCCTAGCTGGGCCCTGAGCCTGTTGCTGGTCGTCACTTTTGTATTTGTATTTACTCTTTATTAAAAAAAAAATTTTTTTAAAGAAATTGTAGTGCTACCTCTAAAGTTTTCAAGTCAGTGCAAAGCTCGTATGATAATTACTATTAATATTACCGCTTTAAAGAAACCGATGAGGTTCATATTTAATGATTCATTTATATTCTATTCTAGCAGCTTCTTAACATCATATTAAGAGGGCGTACGTAGCGCCTTGCTTCTGTAATGATTTATTTAACAGGGAAAAAACAATGGTAAACGTTTTAAATTAACATGAAAAACACTACTTTCACCGAAACTTTCTTTGTAGGAAGAAATGTGGTTAAACGATGGCAAAAGGGACCTAAATGAGGTCCCTCTCTACTTGTTTATCATCAATATGGGTTCCTCCAGCTTTAAGTTATAGATCGAACAAGAAAAAGAAACAAAAAAAAAAAAAAAAAAGAAAGAAAAGAAAATCTTATGAATTGATAACCATGTAGTGTTTTTCAAGATTTCACTTATTTATTTTTAGTGAAAATCTTCCCTGTAAAATTTAGGCATTTTTCCAATTTATTAAACTTTATGTTTTAGCAAGATGTATAATTTGCATATCTTTCCGTAATACTTCTCTCATGTTTCAGTCGAAAAAGCAAATAACTGCCATTTTTTGTATGAAGAAGGAATTCAAAACTACCAAATTTATTGAATAAAAGAAAGAAAACCTCCTTATTAATTAATTTATTTATTCATTGGGAGAAGATCGATTGAAAAATGAATCTGAGAAGATATTGAAACTATAATTTTATTATAGTTGATGATTGATTATGATTTGAATTTATGTTAATAAAGACTTCTTCCGTTTGAAAACACACTTCATTTTTAGATACATAATATTATGCAACAATATTTAATTTCGAGTACTGGCTTTTCATCAACGTTTATAGAAATATTACCTTCTTACAAAAATATTCTTCATGTCCGAAGATTTAGTCAAATGAGGACTAATTTATCGCTGGCCTACGAGCACGTGTGACCAGAAACTCCAGTGAAGTGAAAGAAAATTTGGCTTACAGTTTGACGCCCACCCGGTCTCGACCATTCCTTTGTGCGGAGCTTATCTCAGAACACCCGCCGCGCAAGAAGTTTCAGGGAACAAGAAGTACTGTCAGAAAGCCCATTGCCCCTTTTCAAGGGGCTCGGGCTACACAGTTAACGCACAAAAAACCTCCACCCGAGCTCAGTTCGGGCCACACAGTTAACTGGTTAATAAAACTTTAGTAAAATTTATTTTATTAAAAAATAACAGATGAGCATTTGCTTTAAGTTTGCAGTTTTTTCCCAAATCACTGCAAAATGCAAAACACCCTAAAAAGCTTGGATAGGTAAACAAACCTTACTAGAAATGGGTATAAAACCACACAAACCCCCCTCTAAAAATCAAGATATGATTCGATCCCAACCTCATCATAAGGTTCAGCAAATGTATGTTTGTATGCAAAAAGAAAAAAATAATTGTTTTTTTTTTTTTTTTCATTTACTTTCAGATTCCTGAAACCACAGAAATTCAAAACTCTAGAAAACATGTGATTAAAGTATTGAGCAATTTTGTACCAAGGGATAAATATTTGTGTTTCCACATAAGCACAGACATGGGCATTTTCATAGGTAATTTTCATTCATCATTTTATTTTCAAGTTCTATAAATTTTTTTAAAGTGCTGTAAAATGATGAAATACTAATTTATTTAAGTTCACAATTTCATTCTTTGTTATATTGGTTCTGTCTAGGTCCTCTTTTTTGGGTCATAGATCAAATCTTTGCAAAATCAAGGTTGTTAAAACACCCATCATACAGAACAAAATTTAAAAAATAACACCGAACACAATTTGCAACTATCAAAACAGAAGTTTCTACAAAAAGAATAATTATGAAAGTGTTCTATTCTGCCTGAATAATTCATGCAATTCTTAACAACTTGCAGTACTTATGTTGTTTATTGAATTTGTATTTTATCAGTTTCTTTTTTCATATAAATCATTTAGTAGGCAGTGTAAAAAAAATATTTCAAAGAAAATTGCAAAGTCAATTAATACTGGGAGATGGAGAAAAATTCCCACTCAAAATTCTTTCTCTCTGAATCTCTTTTAAGATTTCTCCCTGACAACTGCATGGGTGATTCTGAGCAAAAAAAAAAAAAAAATTCTGAACTTAACATGAAATTTTCGGAAAAAGTAGGCATTATGAATTTAAAATAAAAATTATGTAACTAGGTAACTATTTAAGGTAGCACATGCTAAAATACTTTCAAACTTTTAAAACAATTCAAATGTGTATAGGATGCAAGAGGATTGTATTGCAAGGCACACTAATTTTCAGCAAAGCACGTGTTCGATGTTGGCTTGCTTTCAAAATTCTTTACGTAAATCTTGTAGAAATTGAGAAAATTCAAATATAACATTAGAGATCTTTAAAATGTTCATACAAATTTGTCACCAATTTTCCAGTGCAATTTTAAGAAAATCTCACAATAACGCATTTTGATTCATGCGTGTTCGATGGTGCAGAGAGGGACAAAGCTAAAAAGCTAATTTTCTCACACAGTAAAATATGCAATGAACGGTTGCGAAGAGATAATATTGATTGTCAAGAATTCTACCGATAAATGAAAACGTTAGATTTGATTTTAAAACATTGGGAAATTAAAAACAATTTTAAAAAATCAAGAGAAATAGACTAAAAATGGGAAGAACGGGAGATTGAGTGAAAAGCAGTAGTCTCCTTTAGCATGGCTGCCTGCGATCATATAGCGGCTGTCCAGACGCGGCGCCAGAACAAAGGAATAAGCGTTCAACCGATAGTTATTTTTTCCCTCACTGGTGCGCTGCAAGCATGTACTAGTTTTGTATGGAAATACATTACGAAAGCATTGTTTTTGCTGGGTTTGCAGCCTGCATCATGAAGATTTCTTTTTGGTAAATTTTTAGTTCATGCATTACTGATCGGAAATGTGTCTCCCGATGTTTAATTGTGTCTAACCTACATATATTTATTTTAAAGAAATTTTTCATCGTAAATGAAATAAAACGACAGAAAGCAGTAGAGTAGAAATAAAATTTCACGTTAAATTAAAGCACAAATGAGCATTAAAACGCAGACATATGTTTCGGGATCGCTTGGAATCCCTTTTTCAATGCGACAGGGAGCTTCTAGATGCAAAACATCCAAATGAAGCAGACAGAACAACAAAAACAAAGCTTATATAGCCTAAGAATTAACTGTAAACCAATGAGAATAAAGGCAGTGTGAAGTGGAAGTAGAAGTAGTATTAAAGGCACCAATAAGAGAGCAACAAACGAATGTAGTTGGAAGTACAGAAAGTAAAAAGGAATATCAATAAAAACAAAGAAAAAGACAACAACGTGCATAAAAATGTGAAAATACATGAAAATTGCAAAAAAATAAAATAAAATACAAAGAATAAAATGGAAATAAAATAAGTACAGAAAATACCAAAACAAAAAGCAAAACAAAGTACACATGCAAAAGAGGGGGAGGGGGGGAGAGAAAAAAAAAAAAAAAAAAAAAAAATTGGAAAACTAACAAGAAAACCAAGAAAGAACAACTAATTAAAGGAACTTATGCCAGACCTGTGAAAAATAAGGAGTTGAGGAAGAATCATTAACCAAATTAGAACTATTCCTGTTAATATGATAAGCTTCCCAAAAGTCAAGTTCTAAAGGGGAAGAACATTTTTGAATAATTTTCCCAGAATTGAAATCAAAAGAGTGGTTGGAATTCCAACAATGTTGAGCAATGCTAGACTTATTCAGCTCTTGCTTACGTACATAACCTTTATGCTCATTTAACCGAATTTTCAGAGCACGTTTTGTCTGTCCAATGTAAGAAAGGCCGCAACGGCAACTAATTTGGTAAATACCCCAAGTATTAAGTTGATCAACAGGATCTTTAAGAGAAGAGAAGGAAAGTTTGTTGCTAGGAGCAAAAACAACTTGAAATTGAAACCTTTTTAGGATTTTAGCAATACGAAAACTTACAGAATGAAAGAATGGTAACACAACCAAATCCTTTCTAGAAACCACATGATTGGGACCAGAAGTTTTTTTAGAAAGTTTGTTATGAATAGAATCAATTAAAGAGTGAGAAAATCCTCTATCAACAGCTACAGCTTTCAGATAGTTGAGTTCAATCTTGAGAAGCTCAGGAGAAGAGCAAATATTAATAGCACGATGGACAAGAGCATTAAAAGCCGAATATTTTTGGTTGGGAGGATGAGACGATAGTCTGTGAGGAGGTAAAGAAACAGCGAAAGGTTTACGATAGACAGAAGTTGTGAAACCAGACTCACTCCTAGAAATCAAAACATCAAGAAACGCGAGGCTACTATTAAGTTCTTTCTCACAAGAAAACTGGATATTAGAATCAATGGAGTTCATAATCGAAAGAGCATCATCAATACCTAACAAGTTACTGTCCGTTAGGACAAAACAATCATCCACATAACGAACATAAAATTCTTAAAGATCCTGTTGATCAACTTAATACTTGGGGTATTTACCAAATTAGTTGCCGTTGCGGCCTTTCTTACATTGGACAGACAAAACGTGCTCTGAAAATTCGGTTAAATGAGCATAAAGGTTATGTACGTAAGCAAGAGCTGAATAAGTCTAGCATTGCTCAACATTGTTGGAATTCCAACCACTCTTTTGATTTCAATTCTGGGAAAATTATTCAAAAATGTTCTTCCCCTTTAGAACTTGACTTTTGGGAAGCTTATCATATTAACAGGAATAGTTCTAATTTGGTTAATGATTCTTCCTCAACTCCTTATTTTTCACAGGTCTGGCATAAGTTCCTTTAATTTGTTGTTCTTTCTTGGTTTTCTTGTTAGTTTTCCAATTTTTTTTTTTTTTTTTTTTTCTCTCCCCCCGTCCCCCTCTTTTGCATGTGTACTTTGTTTTGCTTTTTGTTTTGGTATTTTCTGTACTTATTTTATTTCCATTTTATTCTTTGTATTTTATTTTATTTTTTTGCAATTTTCATGTATTTTCACATTTTTATGCACGTTGTTGTCTTTTTCTTTGTTTTTATTGATATTCCTTTTTACTTTCTGTACTTCCAACTACATTCGTTTGTTGCTCTCTTATTGGTGCCTTTAATACTACTTCTACTTCCACTTCACACTGCCTTTATTCTCATTGGTTTACAGTTAATTCTTAGGCTATATAAGCTTTGTTTTTGTTGTTCTGTCTGCTTCATTTGGATGTTTTGCATCTAGAAGCTCCCTGTCGCATTGAAAAAGGGATTCCAAGCGATCCCGAAACATATGTCTGCGTTTTAATGCTCATTTGTGCTTTAATTTAACGTGAAATTTTATTTCTATTACTTTGCACAAAGTTTAATCATTACTAAGCAGTAGAGTGTTTTTTCTAAGCATTAAATTAGTGAATGCATACATTTTATAATTTTAGGGATTTACTAAATTCACGTTTGGTTTATATGCATATATTTTATTTGTTTTTTCACTTCATGTCACCTATTCAATTATTCTGCAAATAGAAATCGTGAGTTTGATGCTTTAGAGGATATTTTTAACCAGTGAGGGCCGACATTTGCGTTTTCCCCTTATGTCTCGAACTTTACTGGTTTTATTTATTTATGCATTGATTTTATTTATTTGTACTTCAGGTTATCAATAAGAAAACAAACGTCATTATAGCCCAAATTTCAGAAAACATATTTCGGGATAAGAGGAATCCTTTTATCAATGAATAGAGTTGTATGCATCTGGATGCAAGTAATTCGAGTGATTTACACTCACTTGGATTACTTACATTTTTTAGGTCAAATCTTTACGCATTGATAAAGGGGTTCGTTTTAATTCCAAAACATGTGTTTGGAGTAATTTTTGCAACTTGCGCTATAAGAACGTTGGTCCGCTCATTAATTTTTTACCACTCAAAAGTAAACTTTGAACTTCATATTATGTCTAGATTATGCTTTTAAATATATATATATATATATATATATTTGTTCTGAGACGTTTAAATTTCTTATGCTTGTATAGAATGAAAAAGTTAAAAGTGGAAGGAGTGAGAGAGAATCTATATTATAAATCTAGAACTGTACCCTTTTAAAATTAAACTCGCGCCACATGAACAAGGGTTACAATTGAAATACCTAAAAAAAAGGGAGACTTCCCTCCAAGATTTGTTGTTGATTCTCCATGCATTCATGAGTACACCCATTTTGTACACCATACAGTCTTAAAACATAGAAAAGTAAATAAACTATCTAAGGGACCGTTCATAAATGATGTCAAGCTCTTTTCCGTTATATTTGACCCCCTCCCCCCTTTGTCACAATTCAACGGACTCTCTTCCCCCCTTTGTCACATGTCACGCTATGTTGTATAAGCTTGATGTCACTTCTTGTTACCCACTCCCCTCCCCTTATCACACTTTGTCACAATTTCACGAACCCCCTCCCTCCTCGAAGCGTGACATCATTTATGAATGACCCCTAAAACGTATTTCTGATTTCTAATTTAAAAGTGGGGAAACATTAATTTAAGAAAGGATTCAAGGAAAATCAGGTTACAGAAAATCAGAGGTAGATTTCATCGAAGAAATGCCGGTTGCTAAGTCTTGGTATTAAAAATTGAGAATATTCAGTGTAGTCCAGAAAAAAAGAAAAAAGAGGGGAGAGGGGAGAGGCTTACAGATAAGAGCATAAGTTATTGTAATGAAATAGTGGTGGGGGAGGGGGCTTTTGAAAAGTGGAGAGACGATCGGGTAAAATAAAAAAGTTTTTGGACGGTCCTGCCCCCCCTCCGACTGAGAATACTCATTGCTTTTGTTGTCAAGGAGTATGTCATCTAAATAAAAATGTCTAAAGGGATATTTAAAGAAAAATTGCTCTTATCCAGGGGTATCCACGAGGGAAGTTCATGGCGTAGACTGCGCCATTAGTTTTTTTGATGAAATTTTTGACACCCCCTGGACAGGGGGGCATGCTTTCATCGAGTTTTAGCCCTTTTGGGTGTTGTCTTTTTTGGGGAACTTCGTACCGTTTAGTATGCAATGCACCATCTTGCTTAAGGGGGTGGCACCCATGTATTGTCAGTTACAAGTTTTAAAAATAATCTTCATAACTCTGAACTGCATATAATGAAGCGTTTTAAGTAATTATTTTTAATTTCTCATTTATTGTACTTAATTGTAATGTTCGAAAATATTTCCCCTTGATTGTTTATTTTATTGAATCGTTTTCTTTCACAAAGGCCTAATCTTTGACCTTTCTTACTTAATATTTTAGGATTTTATTCTAAATATTTAACTAGCGCAATTGCTTTAGATGAGACCAGCAAAAAAAAAAAAAGTCGCTACTTTTATATGATAATCCATCTGTTGAAGTTAAATGAAGTCAGCTATACTATACAATGCAATATTAGTTATTAGTATTATGCTATTAGTCTGTCAATAACAATAAAAAATAATTGCATTAATCATTTACTTAATTACATAATTGTTCAACTAATCTTTATTTGTTAAGTCACTTCACAACCTAACTGTTCCACTTTCCTGTAATAATTAAATTTACAATAAATGGAGTTGAAATAATTCAATTAACACAAACATTAAAAATAACTTTATTAATTATAATCTATGTCATTTTTCTTTTAACTGCTGTTATTCAATAGTATTAACATGAATGTATTGAAAATTGCTTAATAATAAAGTAACTAATAACCATTTAAAGACTATTCAATGCGGCTTTCAAAAACCTGCTAGCCAATTTATTTGTGCTACACAATGTGAAAGGATAAATGTATTTCAGAAAATTATGCGCAATTATTGTCGTTCAAAATAAAAATAAATCTGAAAGCATAATATGATCAGCCAATTGCGAAGAAAATTTCCTCTGTGTTCATTATATATAAAAGTATACGTATGTATGAAAAGTTGTATCTTAACGAGCAGCTTCAAAGTCTGAATGTGTTACTACCAAAAAAACGATCTTCTTATTTTTTTCCTTTGTATTAAAAGTGTTTAAATGGCAAATACATAACCCTACAACGTATTTTGATAGTTACTTTTGCCCTCAACACTTAACTGTTTATCTTTCTTGCAATTCAAGCCTTTAACGCAATGATATTGCAATGGTTAGACCTTTAAATCCTCGCTTTTAAGTACATGCTAACAGCGCCAATTGACTGAAGTGGCAGAAAATGTAAGTTCTGCTTGCACGCACTTTTTCTCCCGTTTGGACAGCCGCTATATGATCGCAGGCAGCCATGCCTTTAGTAATTGGGACAGTTGGGAACTTGTAGAACAAGTCTTAAGATTAATTAATTGAAAAAATTTCAGAAATTTCGAATCGGAATCGCCCCTGCAACTGCTATAAGATTCTTTCTTTTCCCTCCTAGTACTTCTTAAAAAACTTTAAATACCATGCTCAATAATGATTTTATATTCTTTTTCACCACTGATTTAAACTACAAAATACCAATGCACCATCCTTAACATCTTTTAAATTCAACTTCATTTCATTGAAAATCAAAGGGCATGACAAAATTTGGTGATCACAGTATGTCATTTTTAGTTATGGTCAGTCTTAATTTTTTACTTAACCAGAAAACACTTTTCTCTACTGTCCTAAATAAGAACTTAGTATTTTGAATGTGCAAAGGATCCAGTTATCCATTCCAAAGTATACAGTATTTATAGTTTACTTCTTTGAGAATATGGAAAAAAATAACATTTTAAATTGCCAAAGGAAGAACTTGTCACTTTTCAGATCAAAAGTGATCAAAAATTAAAATGCCAACAAAGGTGGACCATGTCTTCTTGCCCATTGCAAATATATATCTCCTGTTAATCTGCATCAATTAGGATTATTGTTTCAATTGTTGTAAAACCTGCTGCAGTAAAAGCTGAAAAGTGAATCTTTTGACACAAATAATTTATAAAAGTTTGGAAATTTTTCTGTCATAATGGCAACATTTGACAAAATTCCATCATAATTTCTCGCAAAAAACACCTTAAAAGGACAAAAAAAAAAAAAAAAAAAGTTCAAGTGCAATACTGATTATTATTTTACTGAATGAATTATATCCCTTTTTGTAATTATATATAAATTTATTTATGTGAAATAGCAATTACTTATTTTAGATGCAGAATTCATAATGGACAAAAAAATGAAACCACTTCCATTGCATGAGTATGGCATGAAAGCTAAAAGAACTGATGAAAAATCATTGCCTAAAGGTTCAAATAGGTTAGTATAATAAAAGTTTAATACATATTGTATTTTAATACACATATTACATGCATTAAAATGCACTGCACTTTATCTATTATTGTAATTAATATTATGCTGCAACTGGCAGTATTTATCAGGCTGGTTTTTGTACTAGCAGGAGTGAACGCTATCCTTGCAGTGAGAAATTTTTTTTTTTAAAAAATGTTTTTTTTTTCCAACATCTGTTTTTGATAGCATTATGTTAAAACTTTTTATTTTGCTTTTTTTTTTGAGGAAGAAAAAAAAGACGACTATATTTTATTTACATAAAATTTTACTAATGGGAAGATAATGAAATGAGAGGCATGTTGCTTGTAAAATATCGATACCCATACAAAATGGAGCTGGTTTGTGCTCATGTACATTCAGTAACAGTTTACACAAATCAAAATGTTAAGAATTTCTGTTGCACTTTGATTATAAATAAAATTTTGCTTTGAATGTTTAATTTTTTTAATCAATCATTTTTTAGTCTGGTATTGTTCACATTTTGAAATAAAACATATTCCTAAATCTGCTTAAAAATTGATTCTGGCTTATCTAATTTTGTTTTCTTCTCCAATAGGATTGCTCTTTTAGTATTTTTCCATAAAGATTATACCTTAAACTCTGTATCACTTACTGGGAGCAATGCACTAGCTGTAAAGTTACTGTCTGCTCTGGGTTATAAAGTAGTACAGGTAATGTAAATTTTACAAGCATTAAAATGCATTTTTGATTTTGTACAATTGTAAATTTTGTGTATAGCATATGAATAAAATGAAAATTGCAGCAAAAATTAAAGGTAGCTTTTTTCATATTAAGCAAAAAGAAAGTAGTGATCGACTAACTATTAACCATTACTTTACTATTTACATTTAAGAAACATGGCAGATAATAAGAATTTGGATTGGCAAGAGTAGATTAAATTTAGCTCAATAACTTTGTTGATCTGGTCTGTTACCAAGTTATTAGTATTATTTACTTGCCTTCCCCTCCCTCTTAATATTGTTTTCATGCTTTGAAAAATGATTATCTCTATCATAATATAAATTTCAAATTTTTTTGCAAATTATTAGAAAAAAATAAAATAAAATGCATTTGACTATTATCTACAAATGGTAGTTTGCTAATATTTACTCGAAAAAAAAATAGAACAAATTTTCATTTAAACAATAATAGAAAATTTCCAAATAAAATTTTTCCAAATAAAAGCTTACACAGTTTAACAAATAGCCTAACGACTGTTATTTTTCATATTTTTATACTAGTTTCAATCATCTGTGCATAGTTAGCGTGAAACATATAGTGTTATTTTAAGCAAAAATTTGCATGAAGGAAATTTTCATTTGCAATGTTTAGTTTTCTTCTATTACAAAAATTTTCTGGACATTTTTTAAGCTATCTAAAATATTATAATTTTGTCTTAATGTTTTAAATATGAATATTTTTACTAAATTTTTAATTGAGGATAAATATTTACAGGTTCCATTCTCAGAATTTATCAGCAATGGTACAGAAGTCAAAAAAGCGAAATACTTGTTACAAAAGATTGAGAATGCTGTAGAAAAACAATGATGTTTAATTTATATTTTTAGAGTTTCAATAAATTATTTCAATGTTATTTGTTTCTCTCTCTCTGTGCTTATAAACATATTTAACAAATGTACAGTTTGTTTTTTTTAATAATTTATTCAGCAATTACCATTATTATGCATAATTATGTGTTATACTGCAAGTAGTTATTGCTGTACCACCAAAAAATGAATAACACAAGTTTGTATTATTAAAATATAAAATAACTTGGAGGGATGATTTTTCATTTATGTTTCTGCATTCACATTTTATTGCATTAAAAACCTAGGTCCTTGTAGTCTCAAAAGATGTCTGCAATTCTTATTGCTATTTGTGTATTTATGCTTTCATATCCTAACAATATTTTGCAAAGGTAAAAGTTACCTTTCATGAGTTTTAGTTCCCAAAGTTTACCCACCATAAATAGCAAATAGCAAAAACTGAATGTTTTGGGAGCTCAGCTTTAATTATTTTACTTTTATTAGCCTAAACTACAAAAGCTATGAGCCAGCATTGTAGGGTGGGTGCACCAGCTGTAGCCACTTTTCATATGCAAACTAGACTGGGCAGAGTCGATGGCATACATATAAGAACCAAGCCACGCTCACAAATCCCTAAATAAAAAGCAATCGCTGAAAAGAAAAGGAATGGGTGGGTTTTCGCACAAGAGTACAGCTGATCAGCAAGCATTTCCTGCTATCTTAGCAAATAGAACGATGCTGATCGGAGGAAACTGGAAGGTCAGCTGCACACGACCTTTCATTTCTCAGTCACTCACAAAGCAAAATAGAAAGCACATTATATTTACCTAGATTTTAAGGGTCTTGGGGGGGGGGGGGACTAGTACTGGTATTCATCCATTAAGACTTAAAACCAAGTTCGCTAGGGCATCCTGAACCTAACTGAAAATGCAATTTTACAGCACAAGTCTATAAAAACTTGCTTAATGAAAGAATGATCGACACTGATAAATTTACAATATAGTCCAGAATTAGTTAGGTTCCAATGTAAACTGTGTGAGTACAATAGCATTGGGTGATAAATTCTAATCTTACTCACTCTACGTGTAATGATCCTCATGTTTCAGCTTTCTCTAGGAGTGGACTGGCTACCTTAATAGGGCACCAACCTTGACTTCCTTCAGTCAGACGCACTGGATGGTTGGGGGGGGGGGGGGAATCCCTGACCAGGATCACTACTAAGAATACTGGAAAAGCTTTTCAGAGAAGGCGCACATGGAGCCGAGGGAACACTGGTCCGAGGGCCGCTGAGCCAGTCCCCCAGGCTTTCTCTCGTAAAAATATACTACTTTTCTCAACATTCAAGAAAATGATTTATTTGCCCTCATGTGTAAAGAGATATTCAGAAAAAAAAAGAAAAATCTATATTTACCATTCTTGAGTGGGTTGTTCAATAAGCTTAACATTTAGGTGATTGCTTATGATAAATGGCTAACTTTTAGCTATGTGTAGAAAACTATTGCAAAAGCACTTTCTTATTAAGGAATTACTTCAAGATTTTATCTTTTGAATAATATAAAATTTAATGAAAAATATATACATATGCACATTTATTTGTTTTTTGGCCATTTTGAAGTACTTCTCCATGAACCAGAAGATGATGATTCTGCGCCAAAAGTTGCTTGTTTTGCATGTTTTCTTTTTTTACGAAAACTCCTTTCAAAAGTCTGCAAAATGTAAATAAATTATGCATTTTGGAAACAATAGAACTTATTTAAACATCTACTTTTAACAGAATTAAACAGTATTAAATGCATTTTTTAAAAACAAATAGAAATCACATATCATGTTACAAATAAAAATCTGTTATTTTTTTTCTCAACAGTTCATTAAAATGTAGTAAACATTTTTCACTCAATATGTTCTATCTAAGACAAGTTTTAATTTATTAAAACATATTTAAAGGCATTTTAAGTAAAAAATTAAAAATCAGAAAAATTAGAAATTTAAAGTATTTGTACACATTTTTAAAAAATAAAAGTTTTTATTTTTAAATTGAATTAATGATTGATATTTGATAATAATAATGATAAATTTCACTGTAACAGGGAAATTATATCTGAAATAAAAGTATCAAAATGGTATGAACTTGATGTGCTAAACACAAATATTGCAACTTATAATGACTCATTTGTATTATTTAAAGAATAATATTAAATAACTATAATTTTAGGATATAAGTAATTTACTCTAGTTAAAATATAACACCATATTTGCTTACCCGAGAGTTCATCTTACGTTCTTGCTTTGTTGCACCTTTGGAATTTTTAGTACCTTTAAAAATACAAAAATACATTGATTTTTTTTGCTCAAAATTGAACAAAAAAATGATCAAAAACCAAAGAATAAAATATCGGAATGAAGTGTTCTCTTCAAGATATTTTGAACACAATTTTTTTTTTCAAATCAAAGAATCTTCTCATAAGTTATTGGAGTATTGGGGGGGCAACAGATACATGTTTTGCCCATCTCAAAACCATGAAAGAAAGCAAGTGCAAAAAACAAACAACTAAATGATTGATGTTATCTTTAAGTTAAATTAATTTAAAAGGAAACAATTCACGCAAAAAAAAAAGAGGAAACAACATCCTCATGTTATTTTCTCTATGGATAGCATTTTATACACAAAAACTGAGAGATGTTGAAAAATAAGAAATAAGATTCCTGGGAAAAGATTGCTTTATAAAGAAGCATAAAGTGTTCAAGTGCATATCAATTTTAAAATCAATTATTTTTTAATCAACTAATTTTCATCAATTATTTTTAAAATCATTTATTACTTTCATTCATATCAATTTAAGAAGAAGAGCCATCCAAAGACAGCTTTAATAATGCAGCTTTAAATTTAGTACATCAGAGTGTCTACAGATTTTCAAAATGAAATTTCATGACCATTTGGTGATACCATCAGACAGATTCTGCTGGATATCCGGTGTCACCCGTATGACATAAGTACCGGATATTGGGCTCTGATGTTTGAAATTTGCGAATTCTATGCATATTTTTTTTAGATTCCAAACACATAGTGAGTTTGTAATTGAAACATAACTTCTGTACATGTTAATTTTTTTTTTAATAAAATTTCACATGCCGTACAACCAAATATTTCGTGTAGTGAACGAATTGGATTCCAAATACTTAAAAAATTGTTGGATACCGGATGTCTGATGTCTTCTGGAAGAGACTAGCCCAGTTAGGCAGAACATTTTTGTGACCTATTAGTAACTTTTTGGAGATTTTTGTGTCCTGTAGACATCTTGTACATTGTTCTGTTACCTCATTGAAAAAATGAAAACTATTTGTCAACAAAACTGAACAAAATACTTTCACACCTTAAAAAAAATTGTTAAATACCTTTTCCTTTTTAGAAATATTTTTAAATAAATATGCTGACTTTGTTTTAATAATTGAGTAAAGAGATTTAAAAGCAATAAAAGAGTTTATTAATGTTCTTTAGCTAATGTTTAGCTTTGTTTCATAATATTTACTTGTAAAAGATCCATAATCTGTCTGGCTGTAATCATAGGGCTGAAAGCTATCATCTTCTACTGTTATAGCTTCACGAACACTTGTGTCAGGTTCAGGAGAAGGTGGCACTATTAAAGACACATCAGGCAATGGCTTTTTCTTTTTCTTCTTCTTGGATGCCTGAATGAATAAAATCTTGACTTACATATTTCAAAAAAATAGATATAGTAAATAGAAATATTTTTTTCAGCATATTAATGTAGTATTATCAAGGAACTTTTTACCATAATGTAAAACATTTGTTATTCTTTCATTGTATTTTCACTTTTCTCAAAACAAGATTCAAAAAACTGATAAACTAATCATACATATTACATTCTGTAAATACATTGACTTAATAAAAATTATTAAAATATGCAATTAACTTGTAAGGGGAAGACTTTTGTCTTTGTGGGAAATAGTTGTCTTTTGTCTTTTCAGGGGTCGATCCAGCATTTTTTAACAGGATCCGGTTTTTTGTGAATTTAAAAAATATTTTTGTGAAAGATCAAATAATATTGTGAAAATTAACAATTTAAAGATATAGTGATAACAATTTTTGTGGCTTATTTAATAAATATTTATGCAAAAATCAGAATTTTGAGAAGGGTCCATTTTGATTGACTGGAATTTTGTGAAGGGTCCGTTTCGATTAATTAGAATTTTGTGAAGGGTCTGAAAAAGGACCTGAATTTCCTCTGGCGCGACCCCTCTTTTGTAGGAAGAATGCGTAAATATCTTCGCAAGTTAGGAAACAAATTGACTAATAAAGTTCTATTATATCTGCCAACATTGGCTTTAGAATATTCATTGATATCACACAGAAGAGCCGACTCACTTTGAAAATCCCAAGGGGAGCATCACTTGGCATTTTGAAAAGCTATGGTGCTTCATAGACATAATAGCATTACACTTAATTGTGTTTTTACACAATGGAAAATATTCGTGAAGAATACAAAGTGAAAGAAAAATTTAGTCTAAAAAGGACATTATCTATAGGGAAAAAAATTGGTTCCCGAGTGGCATAGTGGGAATTAAAATTTTTAATTTTCACTTCCCAAGCAAGGTCGTAGCCAGAATTTTTTTTTTTTTTTGGTGGGGGTGGGGGGGGGGGGGGCGGGGGAGGCTGACTTTGAGACACTTTTTTTCCATAAAACCCAAAAACCAGGTTTTTTTGGTTTAAACTAATGCAGCACTTTTAAAGCTTAAAGAAATTATTTAAAAGATTAGTTATTGTGTGTTATTGTTCTATTTGTCACTATTTAAAATAAATAGTTAATGTTTCTTTAAAATATCAATTAATTTTAATTAATTTCTTGTCAATATAGTAAAAAGAATCAACTTTATGTAATACCAAGCCAAAAATTCTGTATAACAATGATAGCTAATTTGTAATATTTTAAAAGTGAATGTTGATTAATGAAATTGGGAATAAATAAATGATTATTCATTATTAAAACTTCAGTTTTAACTATAGGGATGTAACAAATAGTGATTTGGCCAAATACAGAATATTAAAATTTCTAGAAAATCGTTGTAATAGAAAGAATTTGTCAAATTTAAAAGCATTCACAAAATCAAACACCCATTCCACACATTAATCTGTTCTTGCTTGTTAATAATCTAAAACTATCTAAAATTAATGTATTTTCTGTATTGTTTTGAATGCAATAAAACTGAGAATTTCACCCAAAGTGGAATGGAAATGACAGGTTTTAATGTAAGCATTAGCATTACTGTACTAGTTATTTAATTCAAATTAAAGAAATACTATTGCTTAGTGAACTTTTACCTTGCTCAAAATAGTTTTATGAAATTATGTTAAAAGTTATAGAAGTTAATATTTTTATTTTATGGGGATTTTACATACGTGTTCTTAAAAGTTTTTTTAAAATTTAATGCATTGAACTGGAATATACTTTTATTTTCAAAAACACCAATAACTTATACTATCTTAATATTCATGATATATTCTAGGCTTTTCACACTCTCTTACCCGATATTCACAATAAATCAGTCTAACCAAACAAAGTCGGACTTCCACTTTATTAAAAATGACATAATAAAAATGCTAGCTTTTGGGAACGAATGTTAAGTATAAAATACAATATTATAACTTTAAAATATGTTTTTGTTCAATCAAACCAAAAACAAAGGGTTAAAAAAGTAGTATTTTTTAAATAACTATATACTATTATATTATTAAAACTATGTACTAATGCGCGCTTTTGCAATACCTATAACACAATTTTAAATGTTTAAAACCTTCTACTTTCTTTAAGTTTTACATTTCTACCGTAGCAAAACTATTCTGCCAAACAAAAAGTCCATCAATATTTGGCCAGGCCGAATTTGACCTTAGCAAATATCTCGGCTTGGTGATGAAATGACTATTCGGCCAGGCCGAATATTCGTTACATCCCTAGTTTTAACTTTCATTTTAATATTCATTCAAGCTGGAATTATCAGGAACATAACATTTCTCCATGTGTTTCTTCATTTGCAGAACCTTGGCCTTCAATTTCTTTATTGCATACTTTGCAAACTGCTGTTGTACCTTTCCTCTTATCTGATTTTATTTCAGTAAAATTAATCCAAATTTCATGTTTTCCCCAGACATTTTTATAATTTAATCTTTGCGAATTTAGCTATTTGCATGGGTGAAAGTAAGAGGATTTCAAAGGACGGAAGTTACAATAAATTTCCGTAACTCCAAAAACATGCATTTTCTAGAAATTTTGTTTGCATTGCATATATAAATTAAATTATCTCCCCAAACCCCTGATAATAGATTAATATTAGCAATAACAATATTTAATAATTAAGGTGGGAACTCAAGTCGAACATTTTAAAAATCATTCCTCAAGTATTTTAACAAATTACTAAATTTACTATAATTAGCAACATCATAACATATTAAGCTTTTAAATGAAGAAATTACAGCACATTTAAATCTGTATTAAAATACTTTAGTTCTAAGTATTCTGTCCTTTTCCATCTAGCAATTTACAAAAACAAAAAAGAGACGGAAATCCGTCTATAGACCGAATACTTTACCCACGGCTATTTGATTCAGAACATAGAATGGATGGAAATTGTTTGAAAATAATACTACATGTTCTTGTAGAATTGAGATGTTTCATGAGAGTAGAAGTTCATAAATAAAAAGGTTTTATTTAAAATACCAAAACTATTATAAAATATTCAAAAAATTAATGTGGTTTTTTAAAAAAAAACCATTTGGTTTAAACCTTGGTTTAAACTGTGCCAACCCTGCTTATAATAAGTGAAAGCTGGAATAGCCGTGCTTTGCCATTTGCCATCTTTGTCAATCAGTAGACGGGTCCGCAATGGCTCCTCATAAACCGACTACTTTAAACTTAAAATCAAAAGCTGAAATAATAAAATAACTTGAAACGGGTAGAACTCAAACTGATCTAGCTAAAGAATATATAATAGCTAGGAGCATTATATCCACCTTTCTTAAGAATAAAGAAAGAATTTTGTCATCATTTGAATCTTCATACGCACCGAGTAGAAAAAGGATTAGGAAATCTGACTTTAGTGATGTCGAGGCCACAACTTCATTGTGGTTTAAATCAATTCGATCTTGTTCTATACCGGTAACAGGACCCGTAATTCATGAAAAAGCCAAGGAAATTTCAAGAAGTCTTAACCAAAGCGACTTCACAGCAAGTAACAGGTGATTGGCCCATTTCAAAGAACGCCAGGGAATTGTTTTCAGAAATGTGTGTGAAGAGGCAGCCTCTGCTTCAGAAGAATGTGTTTTGAATTGGAAAAATGAAATTCTCAAACCATTCATGAAAGCCTGTAACATGCCGGGTGTATTTAACTACGATGAAACTAGATTGCTTTTCTGCCTATTACCAAGCCAGACTTTGCAACCAACCGCAAATAAAGGATTTGAAAGCAATAAAACTATGCTTTCTGCTGCCCAATTCAACATCTATTTCTCAACTACTTGATCAAACAATAATTCGCACCATGAAAGTGTTTTACCGAAAATTACAAGTCAGAAGGTTTTGTGACTTGCAGATGATGGTCAAGAAATGAAAGTTTCTTCATTAGATATGCTATAGAAATGATCGATTCAGCCATAAATGACAGATGCTATGATACATAACTGTTTTCACCATATTGGTTTCCATTCCGATTCATCTAATTCCTTTAACGCTCAAATGGCTGCCGATGATTCCATTTGTGAGGAATTTGTAAATATTGACGATGACGACACCATTTGTGAGGAATTTGTAAATATTGACGATGACGACACCATTTGTGAGGAATATGTAAATATTGACTCTGAACTGATCCCTTCAGGACCTCTAGATGATAGTGATATCTTAGAAGCTGTAAATCAAACTGCTGTAAATAATCCGTTAAATGCTGAAAGCGGATCAAGTTCGTACGCAGATGACCAAAACGCAGCTCCGTCCAAACGCGAGATTGAAAACTGTAGATGTCATCTGGCACTTTCTATGAACACAAGAAAAAAGTGAATTGCAAATTAGCAATCTTAATAGTGTTGAGGAATTTATGTTTTCTCTTCAGAGGGAAAAACAAACAAGAATTATGGATTTTTTCTCATGAGGTATTCTGATTTAATTAGGCTTGCCATATTTTTGGTTAGTGAAACCGGGACACATTAATATGGAATTGGCATACCGGGGTGGGGGGGGGGGGGGGGGGTATGGAATACCCCCTCCCTCAGTGGCGGGTAGGGGGGTCCAGGGAAATTTAAAATAATTAAAAGCAAAATGGTGAGTTTTAAGTCTTTTTTTAATCCTCGCTAGTAATGTGGGTGGGGAATTTGGAACCCTAAATTGTTAGTCTACCCACCTTTAAAAATAAAAAAGGAATTTTCGCTACTTAATTTACTTAAAAAGATTTTTTCTTTTTTCTTTTTAATGAGAATTTGTTCTGATCTACCATCTAGAAAGAAGTGTTAATAAATTAAAGCTTAAAATACTTCATAAAATTGTTTAATTGAACAATTAATTACTTAAAACTACAACTTTTTGTCTAACTACAAAAACTATTTCAAAAAAATATTTTTGTTAAACTAAAAAAGCAATTAATAAGTTAACAATGTTATTCTTTGTTTTCAAACCACTCATATTTCTGACTTGAATGTACTTTTTTCAAGATGTTTTTGTTAAGCTTGACTTTTTCATAAAAGTCAGAGCAAAGAAAACGCCAAAGTTTATTTTACATACAATCAATGCCCTTGCAGTGGACACCTCTATCATCTTAAAGATTCTTAATGTCTTCATAAAAGATTCTTAAAAACATAAATTCATTACTTTTTACATCTTACAGCCGTTTCTGGAACATTGATAAAACTGGGCGGGACACCGGGACAAGAGCAAAATACCGGGACTGTCCCGGTCAAACCGTGACGTATGGCAAGCCTAGATTTAATGTACTATCTTTATATATTTAACTTTTCAAAATAATAAATTTTCAAATTGATAAATAATAAATGGGGATAATTTCATTCACTGGAATTATCTTTTATAATTTGAATGGTCAGTAAATAACAATACAGACCAATATTAGCAACTGAAATTACAGAAGCTCGGTAACTTTACACCCGCTTATCTCGACATGTTTTCGTGTCCCCTTGTGGTGTCGAGTTATCGAGGTTTCACTGAATATAGTGTTGAAAGAACATAACTGAAAAGTAGATGAATGATTCAAGAAAAATAGGAGGTACTTGAGCTTAATATACAGTGATAAAATACAAGTCAATAAAAAAATATATTTTATTACTGAGAAATTCTAACCTTTATTTGTAATGGTGTGGATTCATATTTTGCAGCAGGTGGTTTTGATGAGGACTTTTCTTTTTCATGAATTGGACTTTCTTCCAAACAAATAGTTTGATTTAAATGTGTAGAAGAAATATTATCCTGACTGTCACTCACATTTGCATGTACCTAAATAATAAGAAAATCTTAAGCAAAGCAATGCACATAATTAGATAACAATTTAAGTGAAAAAACAATAAATATATACCAATTACAGCATATATAATAGTTGTTTTAAGTTAGTATATATTCTGAGCATATAGGAAATGTTTTGTCACTTTATGCTGTAAGAAAAATAATGAAACTAAACTATGTATACAGAAAGCGGAATTTTATGTTTTTCAGAAACTTGCTCTCATTTATGAAAATAAATATTTCAAAAGATTCCTTTGAAATTAGCATGCAAGTACTTTTTTATTAAACAAAATAAAGTAATGATTTTCCCCCTATTTATTTTATTTTATTTTCTGTATTTAATTTGTATCTGAAAAGGTTGCCAATTTTTTCTACAACAATGAAACATTATAATGATTATTTGGCAAACGTCAGTCCAATAAAGTGCATTGAGAATTTTAATTTACAATAATCTCAATGCTAATTGGTTAAATTCTTTCATGCTCTTTATTTACACCAAAATAATAACTGCAATAATAATAATAGTAATAATAATGTCTCATAACATTTAAATACACATTAACACCTAAAGTTACTTCAATGCAAACTACAGAAAAATATGATTGAAAATTGACAGGTCATAACTCGGATAATGAACTACTAGAAATGAAACTTGAGATGATGTTTATAGCAAAAGTATTTTCAATGTGGTATTATTAAATAAACCTAACAAGATATATATTTTTTTTAATAAATATGAGCTAAATATTGATTTTGTACTTATTTATAAATATTGCCTACATCTTTATCATAAATATCGTAGATAGTATCCCGATCAACACTTACCATATATTTCCGTGTATAAGCCGAGAATTTTTGGAACTTTTTTGAAAGCTAAATCGTGGGGGTCGGCTTATATACGGATCCGATAATCTAAAAAAATATTTGGTCTATATATCGCAAAATATCGACAAATATAGAAATCTAATTATACAATTTATGTCTCTTACATCAACGAAATAATTAGCTTAAAATAAGTAGAGTTTAATTTAAAAGAATATACATATACAGTGGAGCACTGTTTATACGTTTCTCGTTTATACGTTTTTATCATTTATACGTTTTTTTGAACGGCCCCGGCGAAACCTCGTACAAATTAATGTTAAATTTTTTTCGTTTATACGTTTTCCTGAAATTGCACATTTCATTTATACGTTTTTTTTTCTCCCCAAGTCAAAGAAAAAACGCACATTTTAACGTGATTATACGCTAGCGATTGTCCAGTTTAGAAATCCCATTTGACCTTGACCCACGCCTGCTGTGACCACTTACGGTGGTCACGCACCTGCCTAAATGAACAAAAGACATACCCCGGAAGAATGCGAATATCCTAAATTCACAGATAAAAGCATTCTGATTGTGGTGCTACCTAGAAATAGCAGGTGACAAGCGCTTTTCCTCTCCTACCAGTGTTGCCACGGCAGGCGCCATTAAATTTCAGTAAGTAGCCTGGGGACTTTATGGCAACCCAGCAACACTGCTCCTACCAACTTTATAAAATTCTGGGATCTATCGTTCACTAGCATTCACGATGGCTTCGAGCTCGCGTAGTAGAAAACCTCTGTCTCTGAAAGAAATAATGTGCATTTAAAACAAGCGAATGAAAACCAACATTTAAAAAGAGTTGACCTAGCCAAAAAATTAGGTTTACCAGTTTCAACTTTAAGCACCATAATTTATAAGCGTAAGATCATCGAGGAAACTTATAATCAAAGTGGTGCTAGTGCTTCAAAAAAACTTCGAGTTCAAAGCGGAAAATTTTCGGATGTAGAGAAAGTGCTTTTACAGTGGTTTAATCAGTGTCGTAGTGCAAAATTTCCCATCAGTGGTCCTTTGCTTATGGAGAATGCAAAAGAAATTTCGAAGAAGTTAAATGTAGAACGCGATGCATCACTTTCCTCGGGATGGCTTCATAAATTTAAGTTAAAACACGGCATAACAGGCAAAACTGTAAGTGGAGAGTCAGGAGATGTTGATTGTGAAACAGTGGATGATTGGATTCAAAACCAATTGCCAGAACTGCTAAAAGAATATGAACCAAAGAACGTTTTTAATGTGGATGTACATACTGCATGAATATGAAACGTAGTGATTGTAATTCAATGTATTATTAAAAGTACTCATTATTTACTTTTCATAATATTTTAAGTTACTGTTTTGTTTTCTATTACGAAAATGTTCGTTTTATTTTGTGATTTTCGTTTATACGTTTTTTCATTTATACGTTTTTTTCGCTCGGTCCCTTGAAAAACGTATAAACGGTGCTTTACTGTAATTGTACAGCTGGATTTTGTGAAATCATCGCTGAAACAAAATGACGAAATTTGCTCCCGACTATAATTAATTTACTCGCGACCCTATCTGTGTATGACTTTCTATTCCCGCTTACTCTTCTAATGTAAATGCAGAAAATAACTGACTTAAAACAATTAAAACAAGAAGTTCCGTCTAGAACTATACGAGCCTATTTTCCTGTATTCACCAACTTGAAATTTATAATCTAGCTAACTCTCTCTCTCTCTCTCTTCCTCATTTAACTTTAGTTCTTAATTACTTCAAATATGCCTTTTTCAACGGTTAATACATATTCATTCACTCACTCATTCTTTCATTTATTCAGTCGTTCGTTTATTTATTCATTCATTTTTCTCATTTATGTATTTATTCACTCATTTATTTATGTTTCACTTCATACGTTCATTTATCTATTTTATTATTTATTCACTCATTTATTCGTTTATTCCATCACTCATTCATTTAATCATTCATTCATTCGAAAATATCGTTTAAAATCCCGATCAAAAAATTTCATAAGAAAATAGGTTCGTTCCCTTTTGGTTGAACTTCGTATCTGTACATGTTCTACGGCCAAACATCTTTCCGATAAATTTTGTTCCAAGCAAATCGGTCTGTCAGATCATGATTTATAAAGGATTGAATTTCCCCGTAAGCGCTAATGTTAATCTCTCTTCTTTTTTTTTTGAACTGTTTCAAAATGAATTCCTTTATCCGGCGCAAATCTCGCCAAGGCAACAAAACACGCAAAAGGTTACCAGCGGAGGTATTCCGTTTGGCGTTTGTTGAACCATTATTGGCGACTTTATCGCCTGCGCCGGGATAAAGGAAAAAGTACCGTTAATTTTTTTGAACTGTTCAAAAATGAACAAAAACTGTTCAACTCAAAAATATTATCCTTCGAGAACTTTTTAGTAATCTTGTTCTGGGCATAAGAGCTCGACTCTTATGCCCAGAGTTTACATAATTTGCTTCACTTTTGCCCATAGGAGCTAATGTTAAAATTTTTTGAACTGTTCAAAATTGAACGAAATATTGTTCAAATCAAAAAGTAAAATATGGAAATGAGATGTCCTTGCCGAGATCTTTCAAATGCGAAAAGAATTTTTCGAATCGGACTATTCGTTCAAAAGTTATTAGGGGGGGACAGACTGACAGACAGACAGAGACAGACAGACAGACCGACCGACCGACACACTTTTTCCCCATCTCAAAACCCTACTTTCAAATTTTTTATTTTTCAATCTTTATTTAATTACTTCACTTATTTTTGACTTCTCTTCATATTTAACGATATTTTTCGGTACATTAAGCCTTCTTTCATGCTTTAATATATATTTTTTTTACTTTTACGGGAAAGTAGGCTAAAAAGGAAAACAGACTAGCAAACGCATGGGCAAAATGAATGAATAGGGGAAAATGCCCTCTCTCACTTGGCCCTCGCCTCAGACCGGGCTGCCATTGATCAATTTGTCGTTGTTGGCGCCTAGCTTCTCACTTTCACTATGTCTTGATTGGAAAATATGTGATCTGGGTTACCTTCTTGGCGAAATTTTCACCCCCTTTGGCGATTTTTTTTCTTCTAATTTTTATCTTGGCTTATATACGGGTTTTGAATTTTTGGTACATTTTTGAAGAAATACTGCACTCTCGGCTTATACACGGATCGGCGTATAGTTGGAAATATACGGTACGTAGAATTCAGAGCTGCCTAACACTTCATAATAATCAAATCAATCATTTTAAAAAGTGCTCATCTTAAACTTTCAGCAATTTCTATCTGTTCGTTTTTCTTCTTCTTTTTTTTTAAATAAATGAGAGAACATGTTAAGTGGATAGTCCTATTGTGGATGCGAAAACAGCTCATATATGGATTTCTTGTTAATTTACGCACCTATGAACACTAATAGTACCAAGTATAGGAAAAAACCAACCATTCAAAAATATATTTCAGAAAAGAAAAAAAAATAGATGCTGAAAATTTGAAATTGAGCTAAGCCCGTTCTAAAATGGGCAATTCAATCAAGATTTTACTAGGGAAAGTGAGCCAGTGGTCAGCCACTATGACATAAAACTCCTTAGAAACAGTTTATATATCTAATTTTGAAGACAAAATTTCTCATTTTTGTGTTTACTTAAATATCACTAATCATTTACCAACAACATTGAATTGTGGGTACATTTTTTAAATTAGTAATTAGTCATTTTATTTCAAGTAGTGTGCTCATAAGCCTAGATTTCCCGTTTGCTCACTTTTCTGCTAAGAGGAAGTGACACCTTTAAATGGTAAGTACATTTTTGTTTTGGCCCTACTGTGAATTTAAATGATTTTTCTATTAATAGACTGTATAAACTAACTTGTTTCATAAAAACATTAACATATTTTTTGGACTAAATTATATGTTTAAAAAGGAGGCTCCAAATAGCGAATTAGTTTTGTTTACATTTCCAGTAGTTATCAAGGGTAAGCTGACTACTGGCAATAGGTTGTTTAGTTAGTTCACCCAGTATTCGCCCACTTTCTTAATGTAGCCTTCCTGATGTGCATTAAAAATTAATTAAAGTATTGAAATATAACAATTTAGCTGTTTAGAGTAACTGTTCCATTTGTAAAATTGTTGCTCCTCTTGAAAAATGTTAAATTTATTGCCTTAATATTTTCTGAAAAATCAAGTTTGGATGGAGTCTTAAAAATTTTCTAAAATAGATTTTAATTCCAGTCAGCCAATATGTGAATTATTTAATTACCTCATAGTTCCACATCTGAAAATTTTGTGGTTTAATCATTGTTCACAGCAAATCTTCTACCTTGATAAAGTGCATGATTTGATGGCTCCTATTCGGAAATTAGTGAGTGTGAACATTGTAAGGAATTAGATCTATTACTTCAGGCAGTTACGTCGGCTTAAATGATTCCAATGAGGGGGCAAACCACTCATTTCTTCGGCTGCTCATTGTGCTGAATTTCATTTTCAAATTATTAAACAGGCATTTTGAAGATTTGGTTTAAAATATTGGTATTCTGTTTAGGTAAATTATTCCAAATATTGGTACAGCTTCTTGAAATCTTGTACTTGCTCATTGTTTAGTTCTTCACTTAGGGATCAGAATTTATTTACTTTTAAAAATTCTATATTGAATTAGTTACAAAATTACATGGTACCATTCCTACAAATTCCAGCATGTTTTCTTGTAATATTAATTCATTACTTACTAATGCTGTTGTTTAGGACTCTGTGACATTTTACACAAGTTTGAAACAGTAGAGAACACAGAAATCAACAAAAAAGACATGTGCTATGTGTGAGACAATTTTAATAAATGGATTTAGAACGTTCAGGGTCTAAGCATAAAAGCTACAAAAAAATAAAGAATCCAAATTTTCTTATAATTATTGTAATAATAAATTTTGTAAGTATGGTTATGTGTTGTTAGTTTTGCACAAAATTATGTTGTTAAAAGTCTTTCATTTATATCCCATAAAATGAATGAAAACAAAATGGTTGACCACTAAGTTCATACATGGCTGTGCATTAGATTTCGAAGGATACCTACTGGAGCTTTTTCTCTTGTTAAAAATAACTTGATTTTTAAAATAAAAATTATGTTTTTTCTTAAATAATTAGGTGCATAATTTGAAGCATTGGTGAAACACAATCAGAACAGTGTAGTCTAAAGGTTTATGCAGTGTTTTTCTTGCTGCAATGATTGCTGAAAACTTATTTTTAACAATAATCGACATTAGATCTCTTAAAAGGCTGATCACTGGGCTTTTGCCCTTTTCAAGAATTCAAACATTCGAAATTTTTCAAAAAATAACTGAAAGCACAATTTTCTGTAATGAAAATCACTTTTTTTTTCTTTTTTTTAAATGAGAAAATTGAAATTTATTTTCTAAAATTTTATCATATTAGAAATTATATTTTTTAAAAAAGTAAAGAAATGCAACTTTCATTCTTTTTCTCTCCCCCCTTCAAAAAATAAGCAGCAAAGTGAGTGTGGTTAAGAAGTTAATAACATGAAAATTCAAATTATGCACTAACTTCAGTAGATATATTAGTTGATGCTATGTGCTCTTTTTCTTTTTGACTTGGTTGTAATTCTTCTGTCACTTTATACTAGATAAAAGAAAAAAAAAACACTTATATAGGAAGACAGATTTGAAAAAAATTAAAACGGAAAAATAAACATTTATCACCAAAACATGTGCAAAGCAGCAATAATTTAAGAAAAGCAATATATAACAGAAATGTAGTAAAATAATTTTGAAAGGTTTACAAATCAAAAATTTTTTTAAAGTTTGCTAATTCCCAATCATTAAAATGAAAAAAAAATTTTATTTGTAAACCTTTCAACTATTTTTCTACATTTCTATTATATATATATGAACCGTGAACTGGAAGCAAGCTCGAAATATGCTAATCACCAAGGTCCCCTTCTTCCGCCAGGAGGTGCTAGTAATCAACACAATTTAACAGCGCACCGAAAGGAAGTTTGGCGTTCAGAGGATGGAAGTGATGCTGCAAACAGAGTTGATGTACCGAATACGGCGGGACATGCTGAATGTTCTGAATTCTAACTGAACGTTAATTTTAATTCGCCCTTTCCCTTTAAATAGCAGGTTATATCTTTGTTACATATTTTTAGTTAATTCCTTTAGTATCATTTAAGTCATGAAATCCTGTCTTTTATTTTACATGTAATACATATATCAATTTAAAAATTGCATAAATTGGACAAATAAAACATGCACAGTAAAAACCCGTTATACTGCACCTCAGTATACTGCGGAAAGAGATATACCGCAGTGACTATCATGTCCCGCGACGTTTAAACCACCCTTTATCATTTCCATTTAAAGGTGATTAGTTACCGTTGTAAATAAAGCCAGCCCAAGTACACAAATATTCTAGCCAAAGAGCACTCATCATCCCTCCCCCCAGACATACAAACAGATAAAGCCCTATTGTGATAGGCGTGATGTACAGTCAACTCTTCGAAATCCGAGGCATTAAAAAGAAAAGTTTTGTTTCTATCGCCCTAAAGCATCTTTTCAAAAGGTGATCAGCGGTCATGGCTTAAAATCAAGGTTGTCTGTGACAAAAATGAAACAGAATGTTATCGAGGATTACGTGAAGCCTGTAGCGAAAATGCACTACCATATCGGAACCCCTCTGAAGACGCCGAATTCATGACGTTTCAGCAGTACTGCGTACAGTAAGGCGCTCCGTCACCCACTTCAATGATCAACACTTTTCCAGTGGTCTCTAAAGGCTACCCGACATTTGGCAAAAGGTGATCCACTTTGCTGTTGAATACGTAGAAGGAATGTCATGCAATTGTACTTGTTAAGTCATTAAAATTTGATTTATACCCATCTTGCCATTACTTAATTTACAGCCTTGGCATAAAAGGCACATGTGATTTATTAGGGATTATTCATAAATAGGGTTGCAAGTTTGTCGCGCCGCAAATTCCCGCGATAATTTTTGCGATTTTTAAAGCTTTTTCCTAAATTCCGCGAATTTTTCTTATTTTATTTTTTTTGTAATTATTCACTTTTCTCCATCGGACACCCTTGCACCTTTTAGCCGAAGCCTTAGGTACATCATGTAATTATTCACTCGTGAAATGTCCGATTTTTTTTTTTAAAATCAGAAACCAAGGATAAAATCTAAGCACCCGAAGTCTAAAAAGGCTCTAAACTTGTGCCAATAAAAAATTCGAAATTATTTTTTGAAAGCAGTAACAATGAACAGATTTTGTCAACTAGCCTAAAAAAAATTTAATGTATGCTGAGTTTTTGATCCTAGTCAATACAAATATTTAAATGCTTTTAACGAAGTTAATAATCCTTCTATTTTTAATAATATCCCTATATTTTAGGATGAAGAAACACTTTCATTGTTGATCTGCTATATTTTGTTATATTTGTGTTCTTGCGAACATTTCGCAAAAATTTTGGGTTCCCGCGAATTTCGCGCTCTTTTTTCCGCGACAAACTTGCGACCCTATTCATAAATGATGTCACGCTTCCAGGGGGAGGGGATCTTTATGAAATTGTGACGAAGTGTGATAACGGGAGGAGTAACAAGAAGTGACATCCTGCTACCCAGCATAGCGTGACATGTGACAAGGGGGAGGGGGTTTGTTGAAGTGTGACATTTTGTGACAAAGGGGGAGAGGGGTCAAATATGTGGGGAAAAAGCGTGACATCCTTTTTGAATGGTCCCTTACAAACATTTCAAGAAAAAAAAATGCTTTTAGCTTTGAAAATTTAAGGAACTTCTAGTTTTTTTTAATGAAGTTTTTTAACTAAGTTTTACTGTTTACATCGGAAATCTTACGCGGATTTTAGACACTCGTGGATTTTGGGATAGTGCAGCTGAGATGTGTGCTTCTTGCACAGCAATTACAGTGAATAAAATGGCAGCAAAGAAGAAAAGAAAAAATTATATTATAGGGGAAGAAAAGTTACAATCATTTCCCCCGACATCAGCGCTTTAACGGGGTTTTACTGTATATGCACAAATATATTCAAAACTTGACTTTACATAAGTCATAACACAAACAGATTCATCAACTGAACCGGAAAGTTTGAATGTCCAAAATATAAAACTTAAAATTTGTGGTTAAAGTCCTAGACTTTACCTGCTTCTTTTTTCTTTCTTTAAAAAATGAGCTATCAACTATCCCTACTTTCCAGGTTAGACTTTCACAGTTTATATCACTATCCCTTCAATATTTCTGAAAAATAACGTACTTACCCTTTGAAAGGGACTAATTAATGATTTTACAAAAAGAATTAATGGTTTTGGTTGTTTCAACATCACTAGTTGCCATCTTCATCTACAAAACAAAGAATTCCTATCATTTTCACATTTAAAATACAAGTTATGCAAAACAAAAGATTAATTTGAAAGACTAATGCAGATATAAAATACTACAGAAGTATCAGTCTATATTAGTCACAAGATTTTAAAACAAAACAGTCTCATGAATAGCAACTTAAAACAAATAAGTAAATAAAAATCTTGCTGTTATTTTTATCTATTTGTCACCAGTTTGAAAAGAATATCTTTCTCAAACTTTACTGCTTTACAAGAAGTCTAGTTACAACCAATATCTTAATTTCATTGTATGCTACTTAAATGAATTTAAAAGGTTTTTTTTTTTTTTTGGAGACCAAAAAAAACAATTAACAAAACAATAAAAACAATGTTTTTATTATTGGGTTAGCTCATATTTTTGTATAAAAAACAATATTCACTATAACCATGTTAGTTTGAATATTATATGTAAAAATATGAGAAAACTTTTTAACAGAGACACATTTTTCAAAATTTTAATTCTGAAGCAACGGGTGAGCGGAATTACACAAAAATTGGTATACAAGGTTAGATTTTGATGCTGAATACAAATATATCATAAAAGGGGGTTGTCGTTGTCATTCAAAATTTTAAAGTTGATGCTCATTTTAATATGAAGACGACCCCTTAACAACATTTTAACAACAGAATTTTACTGAGTATATTATTCCTGATAAAATGACATATTTCATGTGTCTCTTGTGTAAAAAAGTGCAGGGGTTGGAATAAGATTTTGAAAATTGTAGGACACCATTTTCACAAAATTGTAGGACATTTGATATAGTTTAAAGGGTATTTATTTTTTTAAAACTTACCTTTCCCAAATTATTCACATAAATAAAAAAAAAAAAAAAAAAAACATCACACACAAAACTGAAAAACTTAGTTTTTTAAAAAATTTTTTTACATTTTACATTAACATGAAAAGAAGTTAACTATCAATTTTAAAAATGTAACATCTGATTAAAAAAATTGCAGTTAACTTCTTTCTTCCTTTTTAGTGCGTTTTAAGTTTAAACTTTTTTTTGTTCCGCACAACATTTATTAAATTTTTTATTAGTAGCATGCATCTCTGTGCTTGCTTCAGTTAACATAATCTGGACTATCTTGATTTTAGACATATTATTGTCACTAACTTTTTTTTGCAAAAATTTCTGTGTACTATTCTGATCACTTAATAGTCTCTTTTCTTCAAGCCGAAGTCGATTGAAGTCTTCCATCCCCAAATTTTTTTTTTTTTTTTTTTTTTTTGCACTTGATGCTTCTTTTTCAGCTTCTGGCTTTTGCTGCATATTTGCTTTTTGTACTTTCTGCTGCTCCATGAAACGCAGAATATTCAGCGCGAGATTTTCTCACAGAATGCACTAACTGTTTAGTCAGTTTAATGGATGCTATATCATTATTATTGTGACAAATAAAATCTTTGCATATTCTCATTGATTTTATACTAAGTGAGTGAAAACTATGACTCAGCAATTATTTATTGTGGTTTTTTCAGACACTTTGAAGAAAATACAGGAATTGTAGGAAATGTTGAAAAAGTAGCGCATTATAGGACACGTTTTTTAAAAGTAGAACAGGGTTCGTACGCTTTTGGCGAAACCAAAACTAAGGACTTTCTAAGGACCTACAAAAAAATTTTAAGGACCTCACAATTTTTTCGAAATATACAAACTGTTATCTTTATTTCAAAAGGGAGCATTATTGAAAGAGAAAATTGATTTAACATCATATTTTTATTAAGAACACAACACAAACTTTTATGGAGCTCTCTTTGGCTTGTTGCTTTTCTAATGTCCAATACAGTCAGGGAGTTAAATAATTATTGGAGTTATATAATTAATAAGAAGCTCACAACACAAGTATTTATCATATATAAGCAAATTATCATGATATGAAAAATTATCAAAAATGGTTAGTGATATAAAATGCAAGTCAAATAAAAAACAATTTAAATAAAAAAGAATGTTAAAGAAAACGCTGCCCTTTGTCTTCAGAACTTGTGTTTAATTTAGATTTTTTTTTTCATTTCACTTAACTTATGTTGCCAGCATCTCGATTTCGGCTTACTTAAATTTTTATCTCTGCCATAAATAATTTTTTAAAAAAATTTAGAAGAACTTGCAAAAATTCAGAAAAAACTTATTCAACTTCAGAAAAATATTTCATTTTGAAAACAAGATACAAATTAAAAATGGGGTTATTCGGTTAAAACTTTGTACGTTACCCTCAAATAGTAACTACCAAAATTTAACTAAAATAAAGTTTCAAAAAATTGAACAATTTTCTTAAATAAAAAATATAACAAGCAGACTACAAGCTGAAAATACTAAAACTGTCAACTTTTAAATAATTGATATATTTACAGGATGCAAAAAGATAGAAGTCTCAAAAGCTGCGTTCAATTTTCGGCGCAGCACGTGCTAGATGTTTGCAAGTTCTCGAAAAATAGGTTTTTACATTTTCGCGTATAAGTTATGAAAATTTATGTAAATTAATACATGTCTTTTTAAAAATTTTCTTGTTTTGTAGTTCAATCCCTTTAGATAAAAATACTTGTACATCAACTTGAATAATCGGATCTTTTTGCAAAAAATCGAATTTCCGAAGTTCACAAATACAAACAGAAAAAGTAGGGGAAAACGGAGCATTTGGCAACTACCGTGTATAGGTTTAAGAAGAGGTCGATTCCTTCAATTTACTGCAAATTAAGAAATTTCACGAGATACAAATTTTGATTAACGCAGCAAATATCCATCATCTCCCACACAACAAAACCCCACAGCGAACGATCGCGAAGCCAGATCGGTCGATAAAAATTTACTAAATATTAAAACATTGCTTTAAAACAAATTTTCGATACGGGAATTTATTTGATCTAAAAAAAAACAATGGGGGAACAAACTGTTTAGCGAAAAATCAGCTGAAAAGCGATCGGGGGAGTTGGCAACTCAGCGCTAATTATAGTGTAAGACGTAAGGAAAATGTTAATAAAAATAAATCATTCTTTTACCTTTAACAGAATAAATAAGTGATAATCGTACAAACGATTGGTCAAAAGCAAAAAAAGCTGAAAGTTTTTTTTTTTGTTGTTTTTTTTTTTTTGCCTACATATTAATTAAATTTATCTCTTTTATTGAAATAGATGTCAACAACATGCTTCTTTAAAGTATTCCCCCCCCCCCCTTTAAATTTAAAAAAAGTTTCAAACACAATATTTATTTACTGATTACTTGCTAAGAGATGCTCCTACTTGCCTTATAGATAATTGTTTAGAATGTAGATGATTTAGTAACAATTTTCATGCAAAAAAATATTGTTTACTTTGCAACTAAACTTAATAAATAGTATCGAATCCCAATTTTTGATATCCCGAAATTTGGCCCTTTTTCGAAAAAATTCCCGCCTTTTATTTATTAAATTTTTTCCTCTCGAGTCCTTAAAAGTCCGTTTTTCAAATTTTATTCATTTTTCTTTTCTTCATTTAAAGCAAAATGAGGGAACTTGTGTGATTTGTTTTTCTGTGGTCTTAAATGGTGCCCAGTTACTAGGCACCATTGCATTTTGTACAAATGCTTGGTGCTTTGATTCGACTTGTCTACTAATATTTTTCTTTTTTTTAAGATGTAGCTCGATTTTCTTTTTCATACAATTGCAGGAGATAGCAAATTGGGAGCTGCCATGTGGCTGAGTACAAGTTTATTTTAACTGAATTGGGTGGTGTAATTTGAAGCATTTTATCAAAATCCATGAATATTTTTTTTTTTTTGTAAAAATATGTAACACATCAATTTAGTTACACCTTTTCAAAAAAAAAAAAGTTACTTCTTTATTTATCAGTTGAGAAAGCACAGCAATTTGAAGTAAAAATGCGTTGATGTTATGTCAATCCGCCATTTTTGGTCCTCTCAATCCACTGTCCGAAAGCCGCAATAGTACCGGTCCCGAGCAAACTAAATTTGAGGTTCGATTAAATAGTTGAAATGAAAGAAGTTTGATTCTTGTGAGGAATACAAAAGATTGCAAACAAATGAAGCGCATGGCTACCTTCTTTTTTTTTTTTCAAAAAAAAAAATTAAGCACCTGGAATAAAAAATAAGAACTATTTAAGGACTTTTTAAGGCCTTAAAAATGAAAATGAACATTGAGGACTTTCTAAGGACCTTTAAGGACCGTACGAACCCTGTAGAAATTGCAGGAAATGTAGTTCAACTCTGACCCTTGAGTGTCCAAATGCAAAGGAGTGCTTTATTTCCCCACACCCCTACTGTATCATAATTATTATGAAAGACATTCGTTTTTCACCTGCAAATTTATTAAGTTCAAAGTAAACTTTTTTCAGTAAAGTAAATAGTTTGGGAGAAAGGAAGTTATTTTTTATGATTGCAATGTAATTATCAAAATGGCTGCAAGAATTAAGAAAAGCCTGTTCCTGTGATGAAATTTAAGAACTTGATGAATCTTACAAATCTAAATGTCTGAGTCATTACACTACCCCTGAAAACAACAGTAACAATAAGAATGGAAGTGGAAGAAGATGAAGGGGAAAAACAACCAATTTAGATTCTTTTGTGTGCTAATTAATTTATTTACTATTAGCTGGTGGTGGCACGCAGCCTAACATATGTTAAGCCGCGTCTAGACAAGAGCAAGCTCAAGGTGAACATGACGTCACGAAGACGAAAAACAGCTTCTGTGCATGACCTGAGCATGCGAGCAGCCACTGGAGTGAGCTGCTGTCTGCTGCTCAGGTTGAGCATCGCTCAAGTGTAGACGCACCATTAGAGGTTAGCTGGTACCTTTAGAATGGAATACAAAATACTAACTCAAATGTTACTCAAACCAAAAAAGAAATCCTTTTAACCAAAATTAAAACACTAAAAACCATTTTATATCTGCTAGGTTGCAATATTAACAATTACTTCTAACGAATTAATGCTTGCACATTTTATGACATTACTTTTAACATTATATAACAATGATATTTACACATAAAGTAGCTTTGAAACAAACCCTTTTAGCAGGTCTTTCAAAAAGTGCAGACAATGCAGGTTTCCTCTTTTGCAATGATGTAGGAGTGTGTTCTTTTGTAATCAATGGAAGAGTGGAAACTGTTGATAATAAATTACATTTAGAGAAACACTAATAAATATTTATATGACAAACATTACAATGCATATATGCTATAATATATATACATAAACAATAACAGTAATTTGGTTTTTAGCATAAACGCATCTATGCTGAAGCTACAGAAAAAGTAGCAAAAATAGTCTAAAAATCTCAACAAAAAAAAAGTTGTCTGAAAATAAAAAATTTGAAAGTAGTCTTTTGAGGTGGGAAAAACTTGTGTCTATCGGTGTCTGCTGTTAACTTTTGAAGGAATTGTCCGATCCGAATTTTTTTTTTTTTGAATCAAAAGATCTCGGCATGGACATTTCATTTCTATATTCGACTTTTTGATTTGAAGAATTTTTCGCTTACTTTTGAATAGTTCAAAAAATCTTAACAATAGCACCTATGGGCAAATTAAGTAAACTCTATCCGATCCAAGTTCCGATGAACAAGTTTATTGGAAGAAGCTCTCAGCGTGAAATTTTTTTTATTTGAACAATTTTTATTCATTTTTTAACAGCTCAAAAAAAAAAAAAAAAAAAAATTAAGATTACGCCTACGGGGAATTTTCAATCTTATATAAATGATGATATAACAGACGGATTTTCTTGGAACAAGCTTCATCGGAAAGATGTTATGACGCAGAATATGTACAGTTACGAAGTTCAATCAGAACTAAGGGAGCCTATTTTCATATGAAATTTATTCGTCGGGATTTTTAAGGATATTTTTGAATGAATAAATGATAAAATAAATAAACAAGGGAATGAATTGAAAAACTAAATGAGTGAATAAATACAATGAGTAAAGGAATGACTGAATAAATGAAAGAATGAATGAGTGAGTGAAGGAATACGTATTAACCGCTGAAAAAGGTATTTGAAGTAATTAAGAACTAAAGCTAAATGAGAAAGAGAGATAGCTGGATTATAAGTTTGAAGTTGGTGTATACGAGAAAGTAGGCTCCTATAGTTCTAGACGGAACTTCTTGTTAGATAATGCATTAGTAGTAAAAGCGGCAGAAATAAAATATTACCTTCAGAAGTGTCTAGTGAAACTAATGCTGATTCTGGAGATTGTACTTCCTACTCCTCAGAGGGCATCAGCTTTCTCTTTTTATTAATTATCATCAATTTTCTCTTTCGGCTTAAAAAAGCTTGTGATAGGTTTTGCTCACCTCATTATTGCCTCTCATTCAATGCACTTCCCTAAATAAGTTGGGTTTGAAAAAATGCGCAAAACCTGATCAGTACAGACTGACCCACCAATGCATAAGGGGTGCACGCACGAGAGGAAAGTGGGAGGTCTCTGCTCATGGTAAAATATTCATACATTAACCTATAGGCAAAGTAAGCAACCATTGGCGGAAAAACCCATTTAAATAAGAATAGTTGATGCTTAAAGAACGTGAGAATTTTTTTTTATGGCTGCAGTGCTATTTGCTAGGGGAGAGGAGAAATTGAGAATGACATTCATCACTTTACTCTCACTATCTCCTATCTTCGTGTTCAGTGCATCTGTTTCTGTATATCTGTAAAGTAAATGATATCTGTTCGGTTGAGGCGTTATTATTGAATGGTCAGTAGAGAATGGGGTTAAGTTGAAAGTGGAGAGCAATTAACGCAAACCCCCGTGGTGCTTGAAAGCACCTTCTAAAAGGAAGAAGTCATAAAACGGACTTTCTTCCGCTCTGGGCATGAAACGTAGTGAGGGACTGCTGATAAAATTGTTAAACAAAAGCTTTGAAAGGAGAATTGTGAACAGTCATGGGAAAGATTCTAGTTTAGATAAATTTATCGTTAAAAGTACGGCTTGGTTGCATTTGAAAGCTATTTCCAGCCTCCTTTTTTTATTCTAATAATGGTTTTTTGCTAGTCCTGTGTCCACTTTCATTTTGCTCCAGACTATAGAGACACATCTTATTTAATAGGTCTTCTTATTGATAGGTCTCCTAACTGCAAGAATTGCACTGAACATATTCCAGTTTTGTTCGACTTCGAATCAAAAACTTCCCGAAAATGCTGCCAAACCGAAGATTTTCCAATATCATTTTTCATTCATTTTAGCTCACCAGAATTTATTCTCAACTGGAACGTTTGATGATAGTTAAAAAATGTATTGTATTCTTTATTTGAAATTAAAAGAAAAATCATTAGAACCAATTGTGATAGCAACAAAAACCTACATATAATCGATGTAGCATCACATCTATTAACAACACTTTATAAAATAATTTCGGGGTCGGGAGGGCTCGGTCTTTGACGCCGAACATTTATCACTCGGGCTCAGACTTACAAAAATGAGCCCAAACTCATCTCTAGTGTATAATAGGGGTTTGTGGTGGAGGTATTTAGGGGAGAAACCCCTATTAAAGTGGTACGACTACGGCTGCAAGTTTGTCGCTCCGCGAATTCCCTCGATTTTTGAAGCTGTTTCCTAAAATCCGTGATTTTTAAAAAATTCCACGATTTGTGCGAAAATTGTTCAAAATATGACTTTTTTTTTGTTTTTTACTTACATTTTAATGGCAATTTATACTGTTCTGAAGTTTTAAAATGTATAAGAGATTTCCTTAAAATTTAGAAAAATTCATCAATAGAAAAATAACTATAAAAGCAGTTATAGATAATCACATTCATGTTTAGAAGAAGTTTTTAATCCTAATCAATACAAATATTTAAATCTTTTTAACGAAGTTGATAGTTCTTCCATTTTTAACAATAACCCTATGATTCACCCCCCCCCCCCCCCAAATGAGTTACACGTTGAAGGAGGGCAATTCAACTTTGGAAATTCAAGAGAAAAAGTTTTCCCGACCTGTCCAAAGTAGCAATTCGATGTTTGTCAGTTCCGTCAGTAGCGCAGATGCTAAACGGTCCTTCTCGACATATAAAAGCGTATTAAGTCATAGCGAGTACCGAACTTCTGTACATTTAAATAAATACCTAAATATTGCATAAAGTTGAAAGAAATAAAATTGTTCACTTATGTACTTTCTTACTTAAAAAATAAATTTCATTGCAGATATCCTAGATTTTATTACATTATATTTGTATTCTCGCGAGCAGTTCACGAAATTTGCCGCGAATTTTGGGCTTTTTTCTGCGACAAATTTGCAACCCTAGGTACGACCCTACAACCCAAAGTTTCGATAATTGTCTTTTTTTCTTAGCAATGTTCTAATCAATTGTTATTTTAAAAATTAAATATTTTTAGAATACTATAAAGCGTAAAGAGAGTTAAGGTCTCAAAAAAAGTTTTCGGACACCAACATTTCGGTGGGGTCCATCTAAGCCATCCCGTATCCAAGTCAAAATTTCGGGGGGGGGGGGGGGGGGTTGTCCCCAAAACCCCCCCCTTATCTACGCCACTGTCATAAACACATGTATTGTCTAGTTATACAAAGTAATAATAGTGGTTGAAAATGAGGGTTCTACAAAAACTGATATTTTTTCTTTTTCTGATGCATTTGAATTAACTGTACAAAGAAAAAAAATTGTTTATTAATCAAAATTACTTACTTCATATAGGTTGCTAAAACTTGTATTTAAAAAAAGTATCATTATTTTTCATATTTCATGCCCTCTCCCCCTCTTACCCCATAAACTTTAATTACTTTCTGTCATATCTTGAGTAAATTTAGTGTCTTTTGCTCAAATAAATGAATTTATCCTGTGACTGCCCTCTATAAAATAAATCAGATAATTTCTGAGATTATTACTATTATTTTTATTTATTTATTTATTATTTATTTATTTTTTTTTGTGGCTTAATAACTTTTTTCTCTTCCGATTTGTTAACCAATCCTTTTAAAACTAGTTTGTTTATTTATCTATTTTAAATTTTCGTCCGTACTCGTTTTCACTTTTATACTCCCCCCCCCCCCCCCCATTCCCTGGGTCCTCCTGCTCTTTTATTTTAACACAAGTGTTCCCTCACTTATTTGGAATTTTAAGATAAGCGTCCTTCCACCTTTTTCCCTCAGGACTACCCCACTATCCCTCCCAACTATAAGCTACTCCTCCCTTTTTCCCTACAGTCTTCAAGTTAAAAGCCTTACAAGTTGCATGCATTCATTATTGAATTTTATAAATTCCTCATAAATTGTGAACTGCACAAAAATAAAGTAGCACTTGAATGAAATTATATCAGATACCCTGACATACTTCCCTGACACAACATTTTTATTACATTGAATAAGGTGACAAGTGATATTCTTTTTCACTCTCTCTTTCATTCCACACATATAGATTTCAGTTTTATAATAAAATAGCAGTGCCCCACGTGCTAAAAAATGAAAAGACCAGTCGATTTGCCATTGTGTATACAGCTATAATTTTTTATATGTAAATTATGTTATTTTATTAAAATGTATTCCACATAATTAAAAATTAGCCGCCCGTGACAATCAACCAGCAGACCTAAACATTTAAGCATTTTTTACAAAACATGCACAATAAAAAAGGGAGAAAGAAAGAGCGCTTTGTTTATTTAGTTCAAGTATCCACACAGAAAGGACAATTATAATCCACTAGAATAGTTCAAATTAAGGAATTTTTAGTATAACTAATTTTTATCTATTATTCATCGACAGTAAAACAGAAAGACGAAATTTTGCAGCTTGCAGAATGAATGAATGAATGGTTTAGGGGGTGGCTCTGAGGAGCACTAGCACTGCGACCTCAGGTCTATTGTACTAACAACCCCAATTAGTGAGTCTAAAACAGACCAGTTGGCAGGGAAACTGGGTAGTTCCCAGGGTTCGATATAGTGATATCCAAGATACTCAAATCGTTGTGCAGAGAAATAGTCGCATTCACATAGAATATGTGTTGAGCTTTCTCCTACAGCTTGACATCCTCTGCATGGTGGGTCAGCAAGAATGCCCATGATGTTAAGATGTCTCTTGAAGATTTCTACAGAGTTTCAGCAATTCTTTTGATCTTAACGAAGGGTAATGGTTGACATTTCTTCTGAAAAGAGCATTCAGAATAACTTCAGTGGGCACTCGATCAAAAGCCCCTACTATATCAAGGAAGGGAGCGAGTTTCGTTTCCATTTACTGCTCCATCTAGAATTGTAGTTAATTCATAGAGAGCAGTTTCAGTTGATCTGCCTGGTTGATAGGCATGTTGCTGCCTAGAGAGTGGGTTGATTTTCAGCACATCGTCTCTGATGTGCCTGCCAATCAACTTCTCTAAAGTTAGCTTGCAGAAACAAACAGCAGCAAGCAAAGCTTTGAAAGCGGAAAAAACCTTTCATCCAAGCTCAAATAGAAAATAACCTATGTGCTAATTCACTGGCGAAAAAAAAAACAACATAAGATAAATAAAAATATAACTAGTAACAATAAGTTGAACAGGGTGGCATAGTGGTAAGGCGCAAGTCTCGTACGCCCAAGATCGCAGGTTCAAACCTGGCCCACGTCTGTGGACTTTCAAGATGCAGAAAATCGTTTGCGCCCATGTCGCATGATTGTGCGGCATGTTAAAGATCCCTTGAGTATCCGTTTGGCTTGGATACTCTCGGCTAAATTATATACCTAGTGCAAGTCGCATCAAATGAGAGCTCAGGTACCGCCATCTAGCGGTAACTGAGTGTCCAAATTCTCAGTGGCAATGGCATCCACCGACAGTGGTGCTACTTGAAAAAATGGATGCCAATTATCGGGGTACGCACTAGGTCTGCAAAGATTAATGATCATAAGCAGCCCCATTAGAAAGAAAGAAAAATAATAGGTTGAAATAACAAAAATCGCTATAAACGATAACATTTCTTTAAAAAAAAACCTGTGCAGTATGGAAAATGGTTCGGAGAAATGCATGTCAAAATAAGGAAATCAAAATAAAGCTATTGATAGCCTGTGAGCCGCAGGAAATAAATTTTCATTCGTTAAAAAAAAAAAGAATAATTAAAATCCCAAAAAAATAATTAATTACTTAAAAATCAGCTGCTCTTCAAAATGCTAAAAACCGCAAGAAATTAATTTTAATTCGTTAAAAAAAAGTATTATAAGCCATTCGGCATGGTAACAATTCAAATATAAAAAGCAAGCGCTTTATCAATTGTCTGGAGAAAATAAAATTAAAGTTAATTACCGTGACAAAATAATTTCGACCTGCGGAGAAAAATGCTTATAACTTCTTTTTTAGTTAGTTTAGAGACTTCAAATTTTAGCACCTGAAAACTCTTCCTGGGGTAGTTTTACCGTGACAAAATAATTTCAAACTGCGGAGAAAAACGCTTATAACTTCTTTTCTATTAGTTTAGAGACTTCGAATTTTAGCACACTGAAAATCTCTTCCTGGGATAGTTTTTTATGTGCTTTTCAATGGTATCAAGTTCAAGACGATGCAATAATTTCTTCCTATAGAAAGAACCTTTTTATGTAATTTTCGGCTATAAATTGCAATAGAAAAAGAACAAATTTGAATTTCAGAAGAAACTCTCCAAGGTGCACAACCCTCCTGTTCAGAACTAATTCTTGCCAAATTTATGAAAATCCCCCAGACACAGACACACACACATATAGACAGACATACTTGCTGCTTTATTATTAGTAGAGATAAATAATAAGCACCACTACAATTATAGTGCACCAATAAAAGTTTTTGTTGGGAGTTACAATCAGTTAAAACATTCTTATCACTACTACTGTATACTTGAAGAAAGTACACTGACATTAAAATCAAATACCAGAAAAGAGAAATAAAAAATATTCTGCTACAAAAAATTTTCAAAATAACTTCATATCAACATGAAAAAAACTCACATGATTCATTTGCAGAGTGTGAACTTTTATCTTCAAAGTGTAGGATATCATGTGGACACTGAATTAAATTACTTAAATCAATTTGATTGTTTACTTTATGACTTTGAGCTTGTTGTTGAAGTTCAACCATTTCTAACTACAAAAAAAAAAATAAAAATAACTATAAATAAATAAACATACATTTAAAAGGTTTAAATCTGCATTAAATGAAAATTTTACAACTTATTATAATAAAATATTAATTGTAATACTTGAACATAAAAGCATAATTCATCTTTAAAAATCAATTTAACAACTTGCTAAGTTTTTGCCCTTTTGAAGTGCTTTTTGTCTTTTTAAAGCATACTTCTGCCTTTTTAAAGCACTCTGCAACCTTTTTTCAAGTGCTGTTTCTAGTATTGCATCCTCTCTCAGGTAATATGCAAAACTCAGGTTATTCTATCAAATTGTACTTCAAAGTAACTTTAAACTTTTTGAGCTGGTTAGCCTTCTGTTAAGTCTCTTGCACCTCACAAGTGCATCCCTACTACTTTCAAGTCTTCTGCCGCCTATAGACAATTTTTGGGGAGCAGCTTCCTGTTATCTTTCAAACTTCTGATTACTTAGTGGTCAGTGTACTCTTGAGACTCGACCATGTCAATGCAGATTTGTAGTGGCCCTGTGTTCACCCACAGGTATTACTTTGACCATTGACATAATTATTGTGCAAGTGATATTTTTATGAATTATATATTTTTTAAAATCTCATTTTCTGCAGTTACTGGGATACTTTTGGTAGACTATAACACAATAGTAAATGCAATAATTATTGTAATCCCCCAGTAGGAGCAATGCGACTATGTTGGTTTTCTTTTTCATTTTTTTATTTTGAATAAATTTTACTAATTACATACATTGTTTAATACTTAATATCCCCAAAGATTCTTAAATCAGTAACAATTAACTATTTAAACTAAAATAAATTTCTTTTGGCTTTCAAAAAACAGCACAACTCACAGGTGTAACACAACTAACCGTGTCGAAAATCAAAGCAAGATTAACAGAAGATTAAGGGCATTTATAAGCAACTGAATGCTAATAATTTTGTGAAGAGTCAGTTTCATTTTGGAACATAAAAAATGCCCTTTGCAAAATGCTTCCCACCCTGGTGCACTTTTGTTCTTCAGACAATATGAGATGGATATAAATCATAACTGGCAAAGACAAGATTTGAATAAAAATGTGGTTTCACAGGTTTCAAATTAAAGAAAAATGTATGTTAAACCGTTTTAACAAAAACAGAGTAGCGAATCTCAATTTTCCCATCTTCCCATATCAATTGATGAATTTCTTTCATACAAAAGTTTGACATCAGAAATATTGTATCATCTTGCATTAAATTTTAATGCCAAAAGTACAAAACTGATAATGGTAACAAATGTTGTATGTATAAAAATATAAGTATATTTTTATCATATACACTGTACCTTTACTGAAGTAAACAAGAAGAAAATAGCTAAATTTATATATAAATGCATGAAAATTAGGAATTTCTAAATGCTAGGTTCCTTGAATACAACAGAAAGATTTTTACTAAAACAAATTAAAAGGAAAACTTAAATCACTTGAAAATGTTTTGCACTTATATCTAATTTGATTGTTTTAATTAAAAGATAAATTAGATTTTTAATTCATGTTTCATTTCAAAAATCCAAAGTGAAAATATCTTTGCAACTAAGAATACTGACTTGCTGTGCAAGAAGTAGAAAAAAAGACATAAAACATTAAATGAAACGGTTCTAGTTTAAATACATTGTTTTTATAAGCTATGTAAATAGTATTCCTACAGGGTCTTTCATAAACTTTATGTTTTGTAACAAGATTTTTCAGTTTGACATTTATAATTTACACATTTTTTCCTCCCATACTTATGGAATTGATAATACATAAAATTAATAAATTAAATTTTTACTTGTCTCAAGGAGGAATCATTTGCTTTCAGAACAATTGAATGAAGCTCATTTAACTGCTGTTTAACAAGGGGAGGTATAGGGTTGCAACACGCTAAAATGCCTTGCTGTTCCCTATAAGACGGAAAAATATGTTAGCATAAATAATAAAATATGAAGTAAATAAAACAAAAGATTTGGTAGGTAAAGTAAAATAAATTAATTTTAGAAGTATAAGGGAAAACTTTTACAAGTTTAACTCGGAACCAATACAATAGGCAAAAAAGTAGAAGATTTCTCAAAATCAACAAAAAAATATACATTTCAAAAGTATAGAAATAATCCAAAATTAACAGCACATTTTAATGAATTATCTAATCATATCCAACACTGCAGGGAGGGGGATTCAGAAATAATCAAAAAGACATATAAATAAAAATACAATTATAAATAAGGTTAAATCAACAAACAAAACAGATTCAATTGTTTACCTAGGTAAAGCTTCAGCTATTTGTAGCAGCATATGATTCGGTAAAACATAGCTAAATGAACAGATACATATTTCATTAAATTAACATAATTTATTAAACCATGTGAATTCACAAAAATGCAAGTAATGTTATTTATATCATTACAAAAATTTCATTATTTTTCAAGGAATCAAATGGGAGATATGAAATTCAGAATAAAGATATTCTGTATTTAAAAGAGGAAGAAAACACTTTAGTGAAAATGAATAAAATGTATACAGGAGAATCAGATTTATAAAAAAGGAAGGGGTGGGGGGTCGATATTTATCAAAACAACAAACAATCCTTTGTTCAAGAGGACGAATAACAAATAGATGATTATTGATAAGAAATATGATGTCTCTAATGATGCATTCACAGCAAGTATGACGGAGACATTTTGTATTGTTGCTATGGTCAGGGCCGTATTTATGAATGTGCTATTCTGAGCTTGAGCATAGAGTGGCCAAGTTTAGAAAGCAGCAAATTTTTTATTTTTGAATATCTTTCAAAGATTTTTACAAAAAAGTGTGAGAGTACTTATAATACAATTAAACCATTACTTGATATCCTTGCCTTCTTAAAAAAAGCTAATGTTTATATCAGCCATAATAGCCAATAATTTGGTTAAAAATTTGTGTATAAACTGAGAAAAAGTGCAAGTACCTATTTAGGTGGAAAATGGAGCTGAAGATTGATGGCTTCAATTGTAATGATAGAATCATGCTCTAATTAGAGCGTGCATTTGAAACAATGTTTTGCACCTGAGGAAAATGCTCAAGTGGATTTCTTGGTTGTTCATCTTTGACCAATCATCTTAAAATATAGACAAAGTTACCGCAATTTCATTTTCATTCCGCTAGTGACCAGATCACTTGACAAGGACCTTTCATTTTCAAACAATCCACTATGGAAGAAAATACCTACCGAAAGAAAAGAAGGCATGCAGTGGCGTAGCTAAACCTGGATTTCAGGGGGGGTTTCTTCGGGAAAAGTTGGCTAATTTCATTGTTTTCCAAGAAAAATGGGTTAAATTCTAGACGATCTTTACCATTTCAGGGGGGGTTTTATCCCCAAAACCACCCCCTTATCTACGCCAGTGAATGCATGCGTCTTTTTATGAGCATGTGAAACGAAGGCTTAGGAAATCTTAAATTGCTACAGGAATTAGTTTCCTGTCCTCCTTTTCCAGAGGTCTTATAACGTATAAAATTGGTTTCCCAAATAACTTATTAATTCTAAAGACAGTAGATAGTAAAATACAAAGTGGGCTTAAGAAAAATATAATGCTATTTTTTTCAAAAAGCACATGGCGGAAATTGTGGCTTTTCCGGGTTTTCAAATTCGAGGTCTTTTCGGGAGCTGTGTTTGGAAAAGATTTCAGGAAAAAATAATGTCATGGGCATGCTGTTATGCAAAAGAGGAGGAGAAAAGTGATGACTCTCCCTTCCCTATTTTGTGGGAAAGAAAATGTACTTCTTTATTTCTTTTCTTTTTTTTTTGTTTTTTTTATCAGCAGATTTTGATGTTTGTTTCACTTGCATTTTCCGGAATTATTTTCTTTAAAAGAAAATATTCGGATTTTTACTTTAATCAAAAAATTGGTTGATGGGCCTGAAATTCGGAAATCTTCTGCTAAATTGGAAGATTTAGCAAGTAAGCATTATTGCACTGTAAAAAATAAGGACTTTTAAGTACTTCACACTCTAAACAAGCACTTTTAAGAGTGCTTAATTGTTGCCAAGTAAAATTAAGCACATATAAACACGTCTAACTCAGATTTCAATCACATTTTAAAGACTTGAATATATAAAAATTTAAATATCATTCACTACCTCAATAATAAAGTAACAGTTAACCATTCTTTTATAATTAAAAAATTATTAATAAAATTATTAATTTAATTACTCTGAAGGAGTCTAAAAATAGTTATGCATTTACATTTTTATAGCAAGTTTTAAGTCTGAATAAGGAATCTTACGCTAAACTTTCATCATTTTCTCTTGCAATTTTGTCCCTCCAGGAAAACAAGTTCTTCAAACAAAAAAGTTGCTTTGCATTGAGGAGCTTTTTACTTTTCTTATATAGCTCTAGATACTTATCTTCATCAAAAAGTGGCTTTTGGTATTTCTGAAATGAAAGTAGCAAATATTAAAAAACTAGAACAAAAACTTGCAAATCAATTCATCCATTTCCCCCCTGTTCATTAATTTTTCTATGTAAAACACTAACACATAACAAGTCCTATATATACTTGATATAGAGTCTATTGCCTCATACTGATATATCTAACAGTAAAAACATACATCAGGCGTCGCGCCAGAGGAAATTCAGGTCCGTTTTCGGCCCTTTCTTAAAAATCCAATCAATCAAAATGGACCCCTCGAAAAATTCCAGTCAATCAAAATGCACCCTTCACAAGGTTCCAAGCTACTAAATCTTACTTTTTGCAGAATTACTTATTAAATAAGTAGCAAAAAATAATAAAAACTTTTATCACTTTATGTTTAAATTTTGAATTTTCATAATACTATTTGATCATTCAACAAAAATCTTTTTAAAATGCACAAAAATTGGACCCTGTTAAAAAATACTGGATCGTTGCCTCTACATAGGAGTATAATATATGTATATATGACAGATATAGATAGACATAAAGTAACATGTGTGCATAAACAAATACTACAAAAGTATTGCTCTGTATCTACAAAATCATGGTGTTTTAACTTCCTTTGTAATTTTTGTCTTCAAGGATTTGCATTTGACAATTAGGATGAGTATTTTTACTCCCAGCAATTTTTTGAGGAGTAAAACTCAAATTGGATGCGTGAAATAAGCGCTCAGTTGCATACTCAGCATCAAACTCAGATACATACTACATACAGTCTCTTTTTCTTATTTACATAGATAAAGTTAAACAAAACATAGAGAACAGATATACAATAAAACCTGTAAAGTTGACCACCTGTCTAAGTTGGCCACTTTTGTCAGGAACAGAATTAGCCCTTTCCCCTCTACCTCACCCTCTATAAGTTGACCACCTGTCTAAGTTGACCACTAAAGTGCTGCACCACAAGTGGTCAACTTACACAGGTTTCACTGTACATATTAAAGGCATGAGAACAAACAAATATCTTGAAGATATTGTATCATTATGACAAATTGGGAAACAGCCTACATTTTTAGGATATTTTTATACTTCAGCTTAATTTTAATTTTATTGTTAGCTTTTTAGCAATTTGTTATTTTTGCATTTACCGTTAATTTTATGGGAGAAGGTAGTTTGCAGTAAAGCGAATAAGTTGCAGCCAAAAAAAAAATCACTTTGCAGTCAAAAAATGATGAAAAATGATTGATATCAAATCTCATTCATATGCTAATTACACTGAACAACAATAAAAATGCATCTTGAATGAAAGTGTTGAGATATTTATTAATTTAACTTGTTAATCATGAATATGGCAATAAAAAAGGGAATTTGGCTCTATTTTTTTTTTTTTTTTTTTTGTTATGTTGAAATATTACTTTGTATGATTGGGATTAAAGGATACAATAATAATGCATTTTATGTCTTTCTTCCAATTTATTTTATAAAGAAATAAAGGTAGCAACATAAAGTGCCAATACATACCAGTCTTACAATACCTACAGTGCATAATAAATGCGTACATAACAAAAGGGACAACATAAAGTAAAGTCTGGGAAAGCTTATCGGCAAAATTGTTTCGTTTATATGATTGCTCTGCTCTCTCCAAATCATAGGGCATCAAATGGCATACTTTTTCTTTTACCAGTCACCCACAGGGAAAGTTGTTGCACAGAAGATACAGCATACGTTTTATCTTAGTCGCCTATTTTACGACCAAAATAGAGAAAATATGCCTTCCTCATTGTGTCAGTAATGCTCTTTTTCTATGATTCAAATGTTTCATTACTGCAAATCCAACAAAAGTTTTTGGGATCATTAATGCATTTTCGCAACATTACTGCAAATGAAATTATAAAATGACTACACGTAAATATAAAAGCTCAATCTTCAACAAAGTTAAGTACTGCACGGACGAAAGAGCGAACACCCCCTACACACTCTTCCTCAAATACATCAGGCTGTTACGTAATAAGTCTGATGTTACATAAACAGATTGCAAAGAGTTGTGCAATGCTTTCTGTGTGGTATACACTGGCAGATGGACAAATGAAATATAGACAACAAATTCTTGCATTTCACCTATGATAGTTGTTTATTTTTGGAAATTCTTTGGTTTTTTTCCTCGAAATGTTTATTTTATTATGTGTTTTATTAATTAATATATTCACAGAGACATCTAAAAATGAAATATTACTTATTATAATGCACAATAAATCAGTTTATTTTTAAAAATGTTTTAGCAAAAGTGACGTTAAAGCATTAGGTACATTATATCTTTGTACCTGATTCTCAGTAACAAGAGTCAAAACAAAGTTTTCATGGTGATATTCATGTTCAGCATGTTGAATTCATTAAGAAGTGGGTATTTACAAATAACTTCACATTTGAATTCTTTGAAATAGTTCTGAAAAACTCCTATGAATGTTCCTAAAATTTTCAAAGAATTAACATGCAAAAATTTTGGAGATATACAGTATGGGACCCCAATTTCCGAAAACCAAAATCCAGAAGACCCAAAAGCCGGAATTTTTTTCGGATTTCAAAAAAAAAAAAAGGCAGCTGAAAAAGAAATCAGGAAATGTCTTGCATCGTTTTTTTTTTTTTTTTTTTTTTTTTTTTTTTTGGGAAAAAGGTGTTTTAAAGATAAAGAAAATAAAAATTAATGAACATGTTTAGGATCGGAAATGGGCTGCTTTCAAAAAAAATATTTCGCGATTTTCTGAAAAGGGTTTGTTTTTGAGAATAGAGTTTTATTAATTGTTGCTTTAATTCTGAGTTAATATCATTAAATTTCCTTTTCTTTTATTTCTTGTAGTTCTCTTATATTTATTTTTTAAAATGAGCTCTAATTTTCGCGCCATACAGAACGTTTGTGAAATTGAAAATTGCATTTCTTGCATTTTCCCGATAGTCTGATATTTCATACTACAATTTAGTGGCTAGAGAATATAAAATCATATCAAAATTTGACAGAATTCTTTTCTTTTATTGTTTAATTAAAGAGATTAAAATAACATTGGGAAAAGTCTAGACGTTTTGATGCTTTCTGTCCGAATGTAAGCCTACTCCAAATTTGTTTTTTGGGCTAAATTTTACGACTTATAGGTGAGTATATACGGTAATAAATATTAATGAGCAAAATTGTAATAAAAAGTTCCAGAGCAAATTAGATGGGCTCTGATGCTACTTACAAATTTTTTTGAATGAGGACCCAAAATCCGGAAGATCGCGGCCCCGAGCGTTCCGAATTTGAGGTCCCATACTTTATTTCAAAATGAAAATTTTTACCAGTTAAACAACTTTGACAACAATTTGTCACACATACAAAGAAAAAAGATAGATAGAAAATGTCAATTCTTGCAACATGGAATTAAAAATTGAATACAGCTGCACAATTATTAGAACATGCCCTCTAAACAAGTAAGAAAAGCAAAAAAAAAAAAAAAAATTGCCTCCCTATCTACCACCTACGTAAAATTTATTGTTAAATGCTCAAGACGTTTATTTAGAAGAAGAAGAAAAGGGAAAATATTTCTTTTTTTAAATAATGCATATCAGACATTTGTACTTATCTACAGAACTTAAAACTATGGGTTCATCAATAAAGCTTTTTAATTACTTTCAAATAATTTTCAAAGGAAAATATGTACTGTTGTACATTTTCAAGACACACACCCAATATATATATACGTATAAAAAAAGTGGTAGCAATTTAGATTAAATTGCATACAAATACAATTTAACTACTTCACTTACTTTTAAACAAATTATTTTACTTCTGTCAAATGTTGAAAGTAGTAAATTTTTTCTTTCATTTCCACTTTCTACTAAGTCACGTTTTAAACAGTCATATATATATAGTAAATAATGGGTATCTTGTCGGGCATATTTTATCATTTCCTCAGGTAGAGGCCTGAAATCATTTAATAAAAATTTAAATACACAGAATGACCATAAAATAGTTCAGTTTAAACATTTACCTTCAAATATTTGCATGTATGAACATGTACACATAGACATTTGCTATTAGATCTTTTTAATAAGAGGTTCTTTTAACCCATTCCCTGTGGCACATATTTCCAATGAAAATGTTAACAAGATATTGTTTTCCTACATCACATGTATCCTAAATAACATGTCACTGCAAAGAAAAATGACTGTTATTTTTGAGGAAGTTATTCAAAGGTTTGAAATTCATCATGTTTAAGCTTATTATTAGTTTATTATTATTCAGATTTAAAATTTAAAAAAAAAACAAGGAAATTTATTAAGATTTAATTTTAAAAAAAGGGAAAATGAAACCAATATTTTGACAAAAAATGCCATTCTCATGCCTGCCAACATTCTGGGGAAAACATCCAGTAGATTACAATGCACCACAATTTTGCATGCATTTTTCATTATTTTTAGTGGGAAAATGGGGAGTCTTACTAATCACTTAAATTACAACCACCCACAAGTTCCTTACGTGATATGCTTCCATGGATAATAACACTGTGCAACAAATTAGAACTTTTTTTTTGTCCTTTAGATGAAACTATGTGATTCTATATAAACAAAAGGTGCTTAATTCAAATATCCAAACCAAAATTGTCCATCACGTACCGTTTTCGCTGGAGACCCACTTCTCATATTTATACAATTTGGTTATAAAAGAATGTAACTGCAGCTTGCTTATTGAAAACACAAACACAAAAAAGATTTTTTTGGCCATTTCATCTTGTGGGCATCTGTTGGTGTGCCATGATAACAGATTAGCAATATTCAATTTGTATACTTCCATTCTATTGACATCTGAAACACTTTTAAAACAGAGATGTCCTGATGAGACCTTTCCCCATGCTCATCATTAATTACGCCAAGGTTTTGAGAAAAAAAGTCCATATGGGAGTTCAAAAAGTGTAATATTAATGAAATATAGCAACCTAATAATACAAAAGCCTTTTATCATGTCACAAACAAGATTTTCGCAATTTTCAGCTTTCTCATTTCCAAGGAAACGTGAGCACACTGATTTAAAGATAAGCCTGGTATATTTTTCGGCTTCTCACTGTTTGTTTTCATACTCTTCAGCATGAAAGAACTTCCTTAAGTTGTGGGCCAATAAAAATCCTTTCTTTTAGTTTTGCCTCACTTAATTTTTATAATCTTTTCCTGAAATGCAAGAAAGCCTCTTCTTCTCTTTCCAGCGCTTTTAGAAATATTTCGATAAACCAAGTTTGATATACGATTGTAGAAAAAAGGCACATTGTAGATTTACAAGTGGCTAATTTGATATGCTTTTGCCACTTAAAATTTTGAAATATCCTTTGTGTTTGCAGAATATGCTACAGGAATGAATAGGGAAACAATACTTACACTGTTAAAAATTTCCGCAAGAAAATAGTAAAATAACCATTTATTTGATTGTTATTTTACCATATTTAATTACAACAGTTGAATAACCATTAAAAAGATGGTACTCAAACCGCTGATTGCGAAAAAAATCGTTTATTCTCTTTATCCTAAGAACGTTTAACTAACCGTAATTTTCAAGCGCTCAATAAGAATCGGGTGTCCATATTGGTTGCGAAACCTTACCGGTCGTACGTTGCTGTTATAATATGAATAACGAATTATCAGTTCAAATCTGCATGTGTATACAAAAAAAGAAGAAGTAACAAGAAGTTCCGTCTAGAACTATACGAGCCTACTTTCCCGTATACACCAAATTCAAATTTATAATCTAGCTATCTCTTTCTCTCTCTTTCTTATTTATCTTTAGTTCTAATTATTGAAAATATACCTTTTTCAACGGATAATACATATTCATTCACTCACTCATTCATTCTTTTATTTATTCAGCCATGCATTTATTCATTCATTCGTTACCTCATTCAAGTGTTTATTCATTAATTTACGCATTCATGTATTTATTCACTCATTTATTTATATTTTCATTTATTCAATAATTTATTCATTCATTCTTTTCCTCATTCATTTATTCATTGATTTATTCTTTCACTCTTTCATTTATTTATTCATTTATTCATTTCTCAGTGACTCAATGAGTGAAAACTCATTGAGTCACTGAGAAATATCCTTGAAAATCCCGATCAAAAAATTTCATAGCAAAATAGGCTCGTAAGTTCTGGATAAACTTTCTATTTCTACATGTTCTACGTTATAAGAGCTTTCCGATAAAGTTTGTTCCAAGCAAATCGGTCCGTTAGATCAGGATTTATATAGGGTTGAAATTTCCCCGTAAGCTCTGTGTTAATTTTTTGAACTGTTCAAATCAATATTTCACGCCGAGAACTCCTTTCAATAAGCTTGCAATAGGAACTTGGCTCTTGTGCCCAGAGTTTACAGAATTTGCTTCAATTTTGTCCATAGGCGCTAATGTTAAAATTTTTTGAACTGTTCAAAATTGAACAAAAAATTGTTCAAATCAAAGAGTAAAATATAGAAATGAGATGTCCTCGCCGAGATCTTTCGAATGCAAAAAGAATTTTTCCAATCAGACAATTCGTTCAAAAGTTATTAGGGGGGGGACAGACCGACAGACCCTTTTTCCCCATCTCAATACCCTACTTTCAAATTTTTTATTTTTCAATCTTTATTTAATTACTTCACTTATTTTTGACTTTTCTTGATTTTTAACGATACATTAAGCCTTCTTTCATGCTTTATTATTATTTTTTTTTACTTTTACGGGAAGGTAGGCTAAAAAGTGGCTTAAGCAGTGGTTAGTAAATAGAAACACATACACACGGAATTCAAAAATTGGAGACATCGGATTAAAGCACTGTTTACGAATGAGCGAACCTGTAATTTGAGCTGCTGAAGCTTGTTTGTATTTTAATTTTTGCAGCAAATAGAATGATTTTCGTCAATATACAGTAAATTTAGACCAAACATGGCTTTAGATCCCATCAAAAACTGAAATCTCAATTTTAATGCAGTTTTCTTGTTGAAGAGGAAGATTTATTAGTAAATTAACGGGCGCTTCCCGTGGTTTAGATGGCCGAATGGCTAGCGAGCAAGGTTGGTGTTCCTGTAGACCTGGGATCAATTCCTGTACGCTTCGTTTGCGGTTTCCACGCCTCGAAGATTCCACGCCTCGAAATGGTTCAAAAAAACTGTAAAAACTTTGTTTTGAAACTATTTTTAAGTGGTTATAAAGCCGTAAACTTTTGTATTTACGGCTTTTTAACCAAGTTGAGTGGAAATGGTTAGATCCCATGAAGATAGAAAAATTTTCCAAACCGTAAATTTAACGGTGAATTAGATGGACAGACTGCTGCCGGTCATTTAACCATAATTTCACGATGAAATTTCTAACAGTGTAGATGGAAGAGCACTGATAAACAAGCGCCACTCTGCTGAATTGTGCTCATGTCCTAATGATTGAAATACTACATTGGGTCATTCCACGGCAACGGACGTTACATTTATACAGCATTTTTCAACTTCAACAAGCTTTCTAACAAACTTCTTGGGTTATTTTTAGGTTTTTTAATTTTGGCTAGTAAAAGTACATCTGTTCTAAGTATGCAAAAATTTTTTTGAAGATATATATGTGTTTGCTGTCTGTTAAAAAAAATGCTGAAATTTCGTTACGTGTGTTACTCATTGGGTAACACAAGTAACGAAATTTCAAAAAATTTTTTATCATACAGCAAATACATATATATCTTCAATTTTTTTTTTGCATACTTAGAACACATGTACTTTTACTAGCCAAAATAAAAAAACCTAAAAAATACCCAACTAGTTTAATAGAATGCTCGTTGAAGTTGAAAAATGCTGCATAAATGTAACGTCCGTTGCCGTGGAATGATCCCATTCACATCACAGCAACATACTATTTTTTCTTTCTCCGCAGAATAGTCTACAAAATGTTTTTGTCGTTTTGTAAAAGGCGCGAAACTTCGAGAAGTGGATAAAGCTTTTGTTCCCAAAAATGTTTCCAAAGTAACCGAAGTTCATTAAAAAGGTCTCTAGAAGGGCAACGATTTCACTGTCAATGAGAAAGATATAATTTATAATAAATTAAGTCGATAAATTACGAAAATATGCACATTTATCCAGAAAATACGTAAAAAGCTAAAATGTAGAAGTTTGGGAAAATGGTATGTGATAGGCCAAAAATAATTGTAGATTTGTAATTCTCAGCCAAAAATACATAAGAAGCAGACATTTTCATCCAAAGGACATTTTTCGTGTTGCACAGTGTAATCATTCCTCTAAAGTTATAATTGAGTTTATAATGTCTAAAACTAAGTTTCTTGTGTAAATTCATTTGCCAAAGTAATTAAATAGGAAGCAATTGCTTTTTAAATTAAATTTACAGTTATTTTTTTCCATAAAATTCCCTATTTTTAAGGGTTTGCACCAAAATTTATAAAAACCAGGAGATTTTTAAAACAAACTGGGAGACCAGGAGAAAGAGGGAAATCCAGGAGTCTCCTGGAAAAAACAGTACAGTTGGCAGATTCTGTTATTAAAGAGCAGAATTTGCTAATCAACTTTCTAAAACATTTTTGTCTCTAACTGTTAGGAGTTTCATGATCTAGCCAAAATTTAAACCTCAAATCAATCGATAAATAATCTAGAGATGTTTTTTTTTATTTCAATGAAAGTTTGCTTCAACGATCCAAAAAATTTTGCTTTACAATTTTTAAGCTAAAGTTTTAAGGAAAATAAAAATAAATTTTATTTGTTAACCCAGTAACAAAGCATAAAAAACATTGCATATATGAAAAGTCCAGTTCCCATCAAGGATGTAAAAAGATTGCATTTTTCAAAATGCACGCAACTAATGTATGAAAAACGGCAAACAAAGGAACTTTATAAAGTAAAATAATTTTAGAATTGAGTTTTAATAAAGGAACAATGATTAATACGAATAGTTACAGACTAGATCGTTGTAACTTTGGGATAAATCAAAAACAAAGCAAAAAAAATTATCGAGTCTTTGACATTTTTGCAAATTTCCTTGCCTTTCGATTCCCTGCCCTGATTTTACCAGAGGATTAGAATTTCCTGACATTTCCCCGATCTCCCTGATTTAACAGTTCTGTCACCACCCTGTAAATAAAATTATGAAATATTTATTTTTTAAAATTCAGACACAGAATGAGTGTGCTGCCATTTATCGGAGTAAAACAAACTATGCACTAATATACAATCATTTAATTATGTGATAAAAATTAACATATCACATGATATAATAATAGATATACCAATAAAAATATAGGTTATACATTGAAATGTTTTTCTACCAAAGTCAAGATACACACACAACAGATAGATTGAAGCAAGTTTTATATTGACTCAGAAGGGGCTTATAAGGTCACCTTTGGCAGCTTAATCAGGATAAAAAGTAAATTGCGCCCATAAGCCATTGCTGCATTCTGCACAGGCAACGCTGTTGGGGGTGCCGATAGTAAATAAATAATCAAACTGCTTTTAAGCATTAGATTGTATAAGCCATGAAATGTTGACTTATTATTTAAGAAAAATTAAAAAATTCATTACAAATTTATGTTAATTCTTCAAAATACTCTCTATTCTTAATTAGTAAAAAAAGGAAAAAGCAATTTGATGTAGAAAGCACTTTTTTTTCAAAAAAAAAAAAAATGTTATTAGTGAGAGATTAAAATATTTTTATACCTTAGTCAAGATACACATACATAGGTGAAAAAAGAGATAGATTGAAGTAAGTTTTATTTCGGTTCAGAAGCGACTTAAAAGGCCGCCTTTGGCAGCTTGCAAAGGGTATAGAACAAGTTGCACCATAGGCACCACTGTTTTAACTCTGCACGGGCAATTACGTTGCGGCTACCGCTAATAAATAAATAATAAATAAATAATTGACCAATTTTAAGCAGTAGATTGCATAAACCATAATATTTGAATTATTATTAAAAAACCATTACAAATCTATGATAATTCTTAGAAATACTCCCTATTCTTAATTAGTAAGAAAAGGGAAGGACAATTTGATCTTGAAAGCATTCTTTTTTGTCTTTATTTTCAAATCACACACAGATATACAAGTAATTTTACTTCAATCTTTATCAGAATGCAAATCAATTTATTGTGAGTCAAAACTACTCAATTATCTCCCATAACAAAGCTAAGAATTGCCCACAGTGCATGTATGTCCAAGGTGCAGAAGGGACCTTGACTCAAAAAACATTAATAATTGAAATAAACTATTAAAATTTTATTCCTTTATATAAGAGAAAAACTGCTAACCTGATTCTCCAATCAGCCAACTGAAATTGTTTGTCAAGATCAAATTTACAATAATGCTTGATTAAATATGCAAGAGATAAATGAGCAAAATGTAAAACTCGAGCAGCCTGTCCAGTATCGAATAAATTCACAACATATATGCCAAAGTCATGCTGTAACCAAAGTATATCCATATCTGCACCATGAAAAACCTAAAAGATTTCATGGTTAAACATTTTTAGTAAACAAACACTGGAATACAAACACATAAAACAAACTTTCTTGCAATAAAATAAATAAAAGGGTAATATATACCTTAATTATTTTAGGGTCTGTGAAGACTTCATTTAAAATATAAAGCTCACTTCTTAATTCAAAGACATCAACTATGTAGTCTTTTTCTCTGGTAGATATTTGCATAAGGCATGTAAAACCTTGAAAACTTCTATAGGAATGATGCTGAAAAATATATGAAAAGTATTTAAAAAAATACCTTTTTAAAGGCTTGCATAGGTTTAACTCATCTGTACTGAAGATATCAGCAATTTAAATGTGCACACACACACACGCACTTCAAGTAATATTTTTAAATAGGCAAAAACAGCATGGATCTGAATCACATAAAATTTCTTAATTTAATGATGTATGCATAAGATACATCAAAATACTTAAATACACATTAAAATTTGACTATTTCAAATAGGATTGGAAATACTAAATCAAAAAGTTATAGACTTTTTTAAAATTTGCAAAAATTATGCAATTTTTGGGGGGGTATTACTACTGTTTAGATTCTTGAAGAAAAGTGTTCTTATATTTCTTAAACACCAAATTCTTGACACAAAAATTTTAAAAATGCATGCAAAAATTCTTGAAAAAGCCATTTAATAAAAATAGAGAATATTAAAATTTAATTTTTATTTTTATAATCCAGACAGATATGGTTAACCTGCTGTTCATGTGGGAAGGAAGAATGGTCCAAGAAAAGTGAAACCAATTGTTGAAACTTAACGAAAGCTACTTTTTATCAATTATAAACAAATTGATGATAAGATTTAAAAGACTGAAGGAAAAAATAATAAAATGATTCAAAATAAGTTGGTTGAAATAGGGGAGAAAACATTTTAAAAGTATTTAGAATATCAAAAAAAAAAAAAATTACTTCCAAATCAACAGCAAATTCTTTTTCTTTCTTCAATTCAGAACACATATTTTTTAATTCTGCTTCATTGCTGACCATTACGAGAGGAGTTTCTTCCAATGGTTTAGGATACTAATAAAAGAAAATGAAAATAATATTATAACCTTTTCTTTAAAATATTTATTTAAAATACAAAAACATGTTTGCAGAGTAGTATTATACAGTAACCCCTCGTTATGTCGCGACTTGTTATATCACTCATTCGAATATATCACTTTTTCTTTGTCTCCGAAAATTTTCAATTTGAGTTCTCGAAAGTAAAAAGATTACTTTTCTGAGTACTTATTAGGTTTGAGATAATAACCCTTCCCCCCCCCCCCCCCCACTACACAAAGAACAAAGCCATCGAACAGGAATGTTTTCCTTTCTTCTGAATTTGCTGCAGTTAAAATCTGCGGTAATTCTCCTCCCACTCCCCAACTTACATGCCTGCAGAATGATTCTACTCAAATCAGTTGGCATTTTACTTGTTCTTTTTGTATCGACCTTAATGCCCATTGAATGAAAAAGGGATGTCTACTGCCCAAGCAGAAAAAATACATCCATTTCTGGATACCTTTCAATACAGAAAGGATTCGCACTTGGCCATTCATATCCATAGAATTAGCTCAACATAGGCCTAAACAGGGTAACTTTAATTATGATCACCCTATATATATATAAGATTTTGTTTAAAATTGCAATTAACTTTACACTGCTTTAATAAGGGCATAAGTAATGCACAGCTAGCTATTTCTAAAATGAAAGTAAACAATAATCACTAACCAATACTTCTGTGTGTTGCAACATATCTTCTGAAGGATTAAATTTTTCAATTTCACATTCATATGGATGGCAGAACCTGGAACAAAAATACTGATCAACCCAATAAATACATATGCAAGAAGATGTACATTGCAAAGAAAGAAGGAAAAACAATAAGCAAATAAAAGCTATGCAGTGGCTAAGCCTCCAGAAAACTGCTTACTTTACAATTTAAAAAATTATAGTAGTTCAATGGTTGGCATTTGCTGCTAAACAGCCAACTAGTTCCAACAAACTGGGGATGACAAGCATTAATAACAGTGTTAAGAAACACCTGAAATAAAACTAAAAAATGAAAACAGTTGCTAATAATGCTAGTTTAATATTATAAGACATAGCATTTTGGAATCTAAGCACATTCAAAATAGTCCTGGCCCCTCCATATAGTCCTGTAAAAATTTTTATGTCCAGAGATTTTCTCTTTAGAAACGGGAAGAGGTTCTAATACGAAACTGACTTGGATAGACATGTTGATTCCTGGGCGAAATAATTTCACAGGCCATCAAATATGGCGGCCATTTTGGTTCCTTGCCTCATTTGGCATTCAGCAACCAATCGACATATTAACTTAATTTTTATTTTAAACTTTGGTTTTTGGGCTCTAAGAATTCAAATAACATATTATTGAAGTCATTAAAGTAATCTTACTACCTTTTTCAGTAGTTTACGTGGAAATGTATCCGATAACTGTTGTTTAATATTCTGGTTGCAAAAAATGAAACTAGAATAAAACAATTCTCAATAATACAAAGTTTCAGCTCGTCTTTATGAGAATTATCCGTTCCTTTTATTGGTAGAACTATATAATAAAAGAAAAATATAAAATTAAGCAATAAAAAAATGAATGAATAAAAACATGCTATTTGATTTTGCATTCCTTGATGGTACATTTGACAAAAGTAGTGCACTTTACAACAGCCGCTTTGTAAGCACATCTTTTGGAGACAGAAACTTAACACTTGCTCACACACAGGAGTTCCAGTGGCAGGAAATTCAAAATTTTTTGGGGTCTCAGCATCCCGTTAATATTTTCCCAGCAAAATCATGCACATCATTGAAAAATTGTTTATTTTCAAGAAAACGAATAATAATGAAGGTAATTTGCCAAACATAAATTTTTGGTTGCAAATTATAAGCTTATGACCTGTCATTTCGAGCATTAACTTCATACCAGCTCCCTTTATTAATTGCAAAAAAAATAGATACATGTGTATATTGTTGAATATATTATACGATATATAGGTACATATATGTTAATTTTCTCTCAACTCATATCTGGCGCAACAGCCGCTTCCATGGGAGCTAAGCACTGTTGTGCCCATCTCAGATTACGAGGCCGAGGGTCTTGAAGAAGTAGTAGCTGTCCGATGAACTACTTCTGAGATGTAGAAATAGATGTTCTGGTCAGGTAGTCGACCTGACTGGCTTTAATTCTTTCCCACAAATTAATGTGCTTAAAGTAATATTAACTTTAAAATTTTACTATTTTCTAGACACTGTAAATATGTTATAAAAGAGCATTGCAAAAGTTTTGGTCAGATAATATTTCATAAAAATTAAACGTTGAATGAATGAAAATGAATACTAATCTACTTTCTACAAAGTGAAATTTGAATTTTCAGGTGTAATTTCCAGGCTCTCTTAAAAGATTGTACTATAAAAGTAATTGAATAAACATATTGGCTAAAAATGTAATATACTTGCTATGCTACATACACTTCATTAGATTAATAATAGCTTAAGATAGTATCCTAATCAAAAATGTTTGAAGATTAATATTTTAAAATTAGCATTAAGATACAAATGGTAGAATGAATATATATTTTTATATTTTAATAATAAAATGTACTTATAATATCATAATAATAATTTAATATTATAGTACTGTATTTTTATAGAAAATATTTGATATTTTTCCTAACAGAAATCGCATAAATGGAAAAACATTTTCCCTACAAAATTGAAACAATGCACTTTTCTAAAATCGTTATGAAAGTGTCAAACTTAAAGTTTGCAATTAAAAGTAGTTTATTTTCCAAAAGATAACATTTGTAATAGTAACAAAGTCTCCTACTTTACATTTGATGATTTATTCTAAGAATTTATTTAGGTTAATTTATTATATTTGAATTTTCAATGATTTTTTTTTTCCCTCTGTTAGTTGTTTGTTTCTTCTAGTTCCTTCCCCTGTACTATTAAAATTGTTTTCTGCTGAAAACTGAAAACCCAACCCTGCTCCATAGTAAAATGTTTTATATGATATACTCATAGATATTATTTAAATGTAACTTTATTTTTGCTTTATTTACTGAAAATTAAATGTTTTGTAATTGATATTTCTCTATTACAAAACAGATAATTTGCTCTGAATTAAATTGTCATTACAAATTAATATTGATATACTTGTTTTATAAACATGTTTCCTTGAAGAAGCTTCTAGAGGAACTGAACTCTTTAATTTTATTGTTATTTTTTAAAAATCATTAATCTATTTTTTTCCTCCATAAAATACTTCATGTCTGATATTATAGCATAGAATTTATTCCTTGAATGGGAATACTCAGCATATTTATTTTAGCTAAATTCTGCTTTTTTAATTTTTGATTTCCTGTTTACTGAAAAAAAGTGGACGAAACGATATTTAGTCCGGCCGGTTTTTCCCGGGGCAAAAAAACCCAGCAAACCCTGTTGTTAGCTGGAGAAATATCTGTCGTCCAAAAATTTTCTATTCAGTAAAGTATCATCACTAAAAACTGCTCTTGTTGTTGATTTCACGTCACAAGTTCTGATGGTAAAGTAAAAGAAAGTGAAAAATTTTGGAGAAGTCGTCAACAATGTTCTGCACGGATCGATGTCGGTATGATCGTTACAGGAACTTCATGTTGTATTCGAAAGTTATGTACTAACGTGACCATTTATTTTTTGACTTCAAACGGGACATTCGTTTATTTTGGTCAATTAAATAGGTAGTCATTGGAAAAAAATGCTTGTTTAAAGTTATTTATTTAGAGAAAGTTAACTGTTATTTTATTACAAATTAAAAAATATATTCAAAATGTTTAGTTATATTTCTCAAAGGAACAAATTTGCTTTAATACAGATGGTGATGATTTTAAGTAGGAATAAAAACTCTTAGCAACATTTTCGCGCTGTTTCCGAAAACGGGACAATTTTGCGTCCCAGTGCTTCTTTTGGGGACACCAGGACTCGTAATCCAAAAAAGGGACAGTCCCGTTCAAAACGGGACGTCTGGTCACATTATGTATAATATGCTATATTTTCCTTAGTTTGTAGTCCTTCATTAATTAATAATGAGTTGCAACCTCTAATTATGTTCTTCGTAGAAGTAAGGGAGGACATTAAAGAGCTTAATAACATGTTATAGGAAGGAGTTTACGAATTACTCCACACATACACTGGGCTGTTTAACATGGTGCAAAACAAGTGATTGCGCTTTCGAATGATACAGACGTGTAGCATTATTAATTCGATTTGCATCATCATGGATGTGCCAAGGAATATCCGAGTTCTGGACACTTTTTGGAATAGAAGAAAATAGACTGTTCATTCCCATCAAACATTCTTATCAGAAAACTAAATAAATTGCTAGCCAAAGTACACTCGAAAGCTCACATTCTTAAAGGTAATGAAGAAATTAGCAAAATTGGGACAAAAATTTCAGTTATAAAATCAAATCCCATTTCCTATTTGTCAGATTTTGCAGAGACAGAGGACGAGTGCGATTATGAAAAAGTGGAGAAATACCTAGTCCGAGTCAGGAAAGCTCATTCAACATGTGAAACATTTGATGATCTACGATTTAATGAATACAAGAAGTCAGTGCCACTGAGTGAACTTCCACCGACACCGGTCAGTTAAAAGGAATATCCTAAAAGCTTTTTAGCGCATAAGACAGAATATCCGTCTTCTTGAAAATAAACAATTAATAGATGATCCGCACGATTTTGCTGGGAAAATATTAATGTGCTGCTGAGACCCTAAAGAAATTTGAATTTCCTGCCACTGGAATGCCTGTGTGTGAGCAAATGTTAAGTTCCTATCTCCAAAAGATGTGCTTACAAAACTGCTATTGTAAAGTGCACTACTTTTGTCACATGTACCCCCAAGGAATGCAAAATCAAATAGCATGTGTTTATTCATTCATTTTTTATTGCTTAATTTTATATTTTTCTTTTATTATATAGTTCTACCAATAAAAGGAACGGATAATTCTAATAAAGACGAGCTGAAACTTAGTATTATTGAGAATTGTTTTATTCTAGTTTCAATTTTTGCAACCAGAATATTACACAACAGCTATTGGATACATTTCCACGCAAACTACTGAAAAAAGTAGTAAGGTTGCTTTAATGACTTAAATAATATATTATTTTGAATTCTTAGACCCCAAGATCCAAAGTTTAAAACCAAAATTAAGTTAATATGTTGATTGGTTGCTGAATGCCAAATGAGGCAAGGAACCAAAATGGCCGCCATATTTGATGGCCTGTGAAATTATTTCGCCCAGGAATCAAGATGTCTACCCAAGACAGTTTCATATTAGAACCTCTACAGATCCCGATTCTAAAGAGAAAATCTCTGGACATAAAATTTTTTACGGGACTATATTGGTGGGGACTGGAATAAAATGTCTCAACAAGGTCGCAAATTAAGTTACTAGATAAAGTGACAACAAAAGCGGCCTAGCTAATTCAAAAAATATATATACAGATTCACTTTGAAAAATTATGCAGTATTTGAACTTTTTTTTTTTTTGCAGTTATTTGCTAGTATTATTATTATTATTGACTGGAAAATTTTTATTATTTTAGATATCAACACTTACTCTTCAGAATCACCATGTTTTTCTAAAATGATAGCAAGTGGTTTGATAGAGTTTGGCTTTTCTTTTATAATTGGTACAAACACAGAATTTGAGTTGTCTACTTTGTCCTTAAATGCCAGCTGAGGTCTCACTACATTTTTTGCAGTTAAAAGTTTCAAATTCCGAGGGATACTGTTAGAAAATTGCTGAAAGAATAAATATAATTACAACGGCAAATTCCATCCACAGACTCCAGACAAAAAGATAATTAACTAATTTACAAGATGTACATTGAAAATTACATGAAACTGCAATTTTATCAGTCATTTCTTTATTTTAATTTAAAATTTATTAATATATTAGATTTCAATAATACTTAATTTCAAAAATATACTTAAAAATAATTGCTTACATCTGTGGCGATTAAGCACTTCAACTTCTAAAAAATAATAACTTTCACTTTCACCAAAAAAAAGAACTCTAATTAAAAATTTTTAATTTAGCGGTTGTTGGAGTAGCGATGTATGTCGACGCTTGTTGTTCGGAAGCCTCATTCTTAATTGTTTAATACTGCATGATTGTGTTTATTTTTTATGTAATAAATATTTGATAAGATGACAGAGTTATCATTGTACGAGTGACACGCAATTTTTAACTTCAAAACCTTGACTATAGTTAGTATGGAATAGACTTTACTACATTGGTGACCAAAGAACGTGTGAACTTTTACGATGATAAGTGCAATCGAAAAATATCTAAGCTGCGTAAGTTACCGCACGATTTTATTTGTCTAAATGAATTTGGTTTTATATTCACGAGTTGGTACATTGCCTTTCGATGTTGAGTAACATAGATTCTCTTTGCTTACTTATGATAAATTGTAATGTCGTTTATGATAATTGTCGCCTTGATGATAACTTTCTTTTTGAGTGCTACTTTAATGTGTGTTTTTTTACGTGTTAATCCCTAATGGAATTATATTTGTAACTCAAGTTATATATAATGTCGACATCTGAAGATCAAATTTTCAACGAACCACAAATTTCTCACGTTGCGGTGAAACCACCGCCGTTTTGGAAGAATAATCCTAGCCTGTGGTTCCTCCGCTTAGAAGCACAATTTTCCTTGGCACATGTGACGACTGACGAAACCAAGTTCAATTATGTTGTGGCAGCTGTTGATTCGGACATACTAAGCTCCGTAAGTGATATCATTATGCGACCTCCCGAAACCAACAAATATGAGCAGTTAAAAACACGTTTGGTTGAATTACACTCAGAAAGCGAGTCGTCTAAAATAAGGACATTGTTACAAGGGTTAGAGCTCGGTGACCAACGTCCGTCACAATTGCTTATACGCATGCGTGCTCTAGGTGGCGATTCCGTAGGTGAGCCATTGCTTAAATCACTCTGGCTTGGACGACTGCCCAACAGCACGCAATCGATTTTGGCAGCGTTAAATGAAGATTTAACGAAACTCGCATCTATTGCAGATAAAATCCACGATTTAACGCCTCAATCGTCCATTAATTCTGCACAAGTCTCTATTGCACCACAAAATATCGCGCTACAGGCGCAAATTGACCAATTAACCCTGCAAGTCAAACAGTTAACTTCTATAGTTCAGGAGCGAAGTACACGGAGGGACAATTACATTAGAAATCCTAGACACCGAAATAACTCTCGCTACCGTAGCAATTCTCGCAATCGAAGCTATAAAGAGCCAGAAAATGGTTTATGTTTCTATCATATTAATTTTGGTGAGAATGCCAAAAAATGCAACCCTCCTTGCTCTTTTCGTCATTCGGGAAACGTGTAAGGCGATCGCTTACCGGCCATAATGCTGACCGCCACCTTAATCGCATATTAATGGCCGATTCAAAGTCTAAACTTTCCTTTTTAATTGACACTGGTGCGGACGTATCAGTCATTCCTAAAACGTACGCTCCGCACTCTAAATCGCAATATTTAACGTTGTATGCCGCCAACGGCACAAAAATTGCTACTTATGGAACAAAGCGCATGACCATCAATTTGAATTTGCGCCGTGATTTTATATGGTCCTTTGTAGTAGCAGACGTTAAACAACCTATTATCGGCGTAGATTTTTTAAAACACTACAATCTGCTAGTTGATGCTAAAAACCATAGAGTTATTGATGCGAATACTCGACTTTCCTCTAATGGACAACTACCTTCACTTAACTCTCCTGAATCGAACATCGCTATATTGGTTGGTGATGGCATACTGGATAAAATCCTTAGTGAGTATCCTGAGTTATTAAACCCATCGCAACCCATGAAAGGTAGTAGGCAAGATCAAATTTACCATCATATCGAAACAAAAGGTCCGCCTGTATTTTCAAAACCTAGACGACTAGCTCCCGACATTCTTAAAGCTGTTAAAAAAGAATTTGAATATTTATCCGCTCAGGGCATCATCCGACCATCTAAAAGCCCCTGGGCAAGTCCTTTGCACGTTGTCAGAAAACCTAACGGTGAGTATCGTCCTTGCGGTGACTACCGTCGTCTCAATTCTACAACCGTGCCTGACCGCTATCCCGTTCCGCACATCCAGGATTGTACCCAAAGCTTGCATGGAAAAATAATTTTTTCTACTCTCGACTTAGCAAGAGCGTACCACCAGATCCCTATAAACCCTGCTGATATACCCAAGACAGCTGTAACCACACCGTTTGGTTTGTTCGAATACACTGCTATGCCATTCGGATTGCGGAACGCAGGGCAAAGTTTTCAAAGGTATATACACCAAGTTTTATCCAATCTTGACTGTTGTATTCCCTATTTCGATGACATATTAATAGCTTCTTGCTCAGATGTTGAGCATGCTAAACATTTGCACGAGGTGTTATCCCGGTTAAAAAAGCATGGGTTAAAATTAAACCCTGACAAATGTGTATTGGGAAAACCTGCCGTAAAATTTCTCGGGTGCCTCATAACTGCTGCAGGCGTTAAGCCGCTTCCTGATAAAGTTGAGACCATCATTAACTTCCCGAAACCGAAAACTATTTCTGAGCTGAGACGCTTCTTAGCGATGCTAAACTTCTACCGGCGGTTCTTGCCAAAAGCCGCAGAAACGCAAGCGTCTTTAAATGAATTTCTGAAAAATTCTAAAAAGAACGACAAACGTCCTGTGCCTTGGGATGATAAATCGACTCTTGCATTCGAAAATTGCAAATCCGATTTGATTAATGCCACAACATTGACGTTTCAGTCACCTGAGCATCCACTGGCCCTCATGGTCGACGCCTCAACCACTTCTATTGGAGCAGTTTTAAATTCCCAGTCTCCTAATGGCCCAAAACCGCTCGCATTCTTTTCTCGTAAATTATCGACTGCCGAAGCCAAGTACAGCACATATGATCGAGAACTTCTCGCTATGTACTCTGCTGTAAAGCATTTTAGGCACGCACTTGAAGGCCAATGCTTCACAATTTTTACTGATCACCGTCCCTTAATTTTTGCATTTACTAAAAATTCTGACACCTGTTCCCCTCGCCAGCTCAGACATCTCGACTTCATTGCACAATTTTCAACCAATATCAAATACATCGCCGGAGAAGATAATGTCGTCGCTGACACATTGTCTCGCATTCAAGAGATTTGTCCAACTCCAATACAGTTTGAATCTTTATCACAAGCTCAAGAAACCGACGCCGAATTACAAAATCTCTTAGGCACAACCAACCATTCCCTAAAACTGAAATCCGTGCCAATTTCTCCAACGTTGAGACTTTGGTGCGACATCACAGACGATAAGGTGAGACCATTTGTACCAAGCAATTTCAGAAAGCCAATTTTTAATTCTCTCCATAACTTATCTCACCCAGGTATCCGTGCTACTAAACGACTAATACTGGACCGTTATGTGTGGCCGTCTGTGGCTAAGGATGTTGTTACTTGGTCACGTGCTTGTGTGGACTGCCAGAAATCTAAAATAAGCAAGCACACTCACAGCCCTATTCAACCATTCTGAAAACCAGCACGAAGGTTCGACCATGTGCATGTTGACTTGGTCGGACCATTACCACCCTCTGATGGATTCTCTTACCTCATGACTTGCGTCGACCGATACACCAGATGGCCCGAGGCTATACCCGTGACTGATATATGTGCTGAAACAGTGGCACGTGCAATTGTGAATCACTGGATTTCACGTTTTGGGGTACCATCCATCATTACAACAGACCAAGGTCGGCAGTTTCAATCCACACTTTTTGCTTCTCTTTCCCGACTATTGGGAGTTAAGCATATAAGAACAACCCCATACCACCCTGCTAGCAATGGAATGGTCGAGAGACTTCACCGTACCCTCAAACAGGCTCTTAAATGTTACCATAACCATCGATGGACTGAAACATTGCCTCTTGTGCTTTTGGGATTGCGTTCCACCTTCAAGGACGATCTCCAGTGCACTACTGCAGAGCTGGTATATGGCTCAACACTCCGACTGCCAGGAGAATTTCTCTCTCCGTCCACGATATCCAGTGAAGAACCATCTGAATTTGTACAACAACTCCGGATAATTATGCAAAATCTCTCCCCGACACCAGGATCTGCCCATAATAAACAAACACCTTTCATCAACCCAAGTTTACTCAACTGCACCCATGTTTTTGTTCGGCACGGTGGAGTTAAGAAGCCGCTACAAACACCTTACGATGGCCCCTACAAAGTCATAGAGCGCACTCCTAAACACTTCACCCTGATAATCAACAACAAACCAAGCACGATTAGTGTTGACCGTCTCAAGCCAAGCTTTTCCTTAGCTACTGACGACCTGCCTACTGCAAGCAACTGTGCGCCCTCAACGCATAATCTAGCTGACGTCCCTGTTGCTCTCCCAATGAGCAATGAAACCACCGACATCCAGCAACCCGTTCCAAGAAATGAAACCACAGACATAGTACAACCTGTCCCAATAACCACTCGCTCAGGAAGACATGTTCGCTTCAACAGAAAATACTTGTAACATCAGTGCCCTTGGCACTTGGGGGGGAGTACTGTGGCGATTAAGCACTTCAACTTCTAAAAAATAATAACTTTCACTTTCACCAAAAAAAAGAACTCTAATTAAAAATTTTTAATTTAGCGGTTGTTGGAGTAGCGATGTATGTCGACGCTTGTTGTTCGGAAGCCTCATTCTTAATTGTTTAATACTGCATGATTGTGTTTATTTTTTATGTAATAAATATTTGATAAGATGACAGAGTTATCATTGTACGAGTGACACGCAATTTTTAACTTCAAAACCTTGACTATAGTTAGTATGGAATAGACTTTACTACACATCCAAAGAAAGTCTTCTACTGATGTATGAAAAAGATATGTTAAGGACACTGAGTCTTACGTCTCTCTTCTACTTATTTAACAAAGTTAAAAATAATGATAAACAAATAAAGCCCTACAGAAGTATTTAGAAAACTTAGAACCTGAGAAATATATGAATATCACCTGCTATTGCAAAAATGTGCCATACATTTTAGGTCAAATTTTATTCAAACAAATTTGCACAACTGTGTTCCACAGCTATTAACAGTAGAAATACATTAGACATCTATTCTGATACATTTAGTACATTTTTGGTACATTCAAGTCCCAAATTTAATTTTGAGATTTTTATGCCAATAAACTCTAAGTTGCAAAAAAATGCATTAATATATTATTAAACAACTCTTCAATAAATGAATACCATGAAATGCTTTTTTTAAAGATAAAGAAGGTAAATTTAATATTATAACATACTATTTTGGCATTTAAGTACAGTACAGAACCTCTTATCCGGGAACCAAAAAACCGGGAAACCAGAAAACCGGGAATTTTTTCGCGAATTTTCCCGCCATTTTTTAAAAGTTCGCGTTTTTTTGCCCATTTAGTAAAAATACGATTTTTTTTGAAAATATCTTTAAAAATACGCATTTTTCCGTTACAAGTAACAGATTCAGTGTTTATAAGTCGCACAAATTAGTCTAAAAACGATTTTTTGCAGGGGAGGGGACATCATCTTACTTGCAGAAGAAAATTAGAAAAAAAAATTCTACAACGAAAATTGAGAAAACCAGACGTTTTTTCTATTTTATTTCAATAATTAAACATGAAATAAATTTGTATTTAGATTCTTATTCATTTATTTAATTGTCTGGTGAGTATTTGAAGACGAATTTCAAAAGTCGGACTATATGAAAGTTCGGAAAATTTCTACTACTGCAGATTCGCGAATTTTCCGTAATAGCTGATCGTGTGAAAATTAGAGCTCGTTTATTTTTGCTTTATATATTTTTTCCTTTATTTAAGAGCTGCAATAAGGTTTTAAGAATTTAAGATTGATATTAACGCAACACAAATTGCGACTGTGAAAATTAATTCTTTATTAAAAACGAGTTCGCAAAAGCGAAGTCGTTATATACGAGTCGGTATGAAATTTGCTCGTTTCTGCATGTAAACACTATTTTTTTTTTTTTTTGGAAATAGGGAGAAATAAAAATAAGAAGAAAATAAAATGCAATGAACATATGTTTAAGATCGGAAATTTGCAGTTTTCAAAAAGGTTATTTCGCAATTTTCTGAAAAGGGTTCGTTTTTGCGATTAGAATTTTTATTAATTGTTGCTTTAATTCAGAGTTAATATCATCAAATTTTGTTGTTTTTTATTTCTTGTAGTTTTATTATATTTATGTCTTTAAATGAGCTCTAATTTTTCCGCGATATAGAATATTCGCGAAATTGGAATTTGGAGTTTTCCCGACAGTCGGATCTTTTACTGCTATTTAAAGTCTTTACTAAATGGCTAAAGAATACAAAATCGTATTAGAATTTGACGAAATTCTTTTCTTTTATTGTTTACTTAAAGAGGTTGAAATAATATCGGGAAAAGTTTAGATTTTTCGATTTTTGTCTCGAATGTAAACAGACTCCAACTTCGTTTTTTGTGCTAAATTCCGTGACTTATAGGCGAGTATATACGATAATAAAAAATGCTATGAATGAGCAAAATGCGAATAAAAACTTACAGAGCAAATTATATGGGCCTTGATGCTACTTGCAAAATTTTTTGAATGAGAACTCAAAATCCGGAAAATTACGAAATTCGGAAAGATCGCAGCGCCGAGCGTTCCGAATTTGAGGTCCCATACTGTATTTAAATCATTTAATAAATATCATTTCAAACCCCCTCCCCCCCTCTCTCGTTTTGACTTGTGAATGCTATTGATTTGTCTTTTAAATATAGTTCTTTTCTTTTAATATTTCTTAATTTAGAAAATTTTTATTTACTCTTTACTACTTATTTTGAAGTATTATTAAAATTTGTGATTGTAATTTGGGTTCGATAAACTTCCGATATCGGCATTTTTTAGCAATCCAAAAAACCGGGAAATTCAGTTATCCGGGATAGCGATGGTCCCGAGCGTGCCAGATAAAAGGTTCTGTACTGTATAATCAAAATGACTCAACAACACCGTGAGTTAGATTTGAAAATTAAGAGTACAAATTTGAAAGCTTAATAATATTATGCAGGAACTAAGTTTGATCTTCAGTAGAAATATGAATGATCAACAGCAAAATGTTATCTTCTATGCATGATCTAATATTTAAATCTCACTTTTTCAACTTTCACAAAATCTTCTAAATAGCTTTACTTAGGTTTCACTTTGTTAGATTAATGCATGATTTGAAACAAAATAATATAAATGGAAAACGACTCAACTATTTTAAGATTTCTGAATAAAAAGTAGCTTTGAAGATTGTTTAAAATCAATTAACAATTATAAACTACATAAGGTATATATATAGTCCTCAATTCCATATTATCAACTACAGCAACAAAAGAAAGTCTTATACATATTTATAAATAAATTAAAAATTAATAGAGCAAACTTAAAATGCAATGCCAATCAGAAAAATAGCTATTGGAAATGAAAATTATAAGTCCAATCTTTTATTAAATATGATATACAATAAATATCGGTCAATCGTTTCTCATGGATCATTGTTTTCAAATGGAAAAACAATGAATGCAGGGAATAAAGCAAAACAATCACTTTCAACAGTTTAATTAAAACAATACACTCGCAAGAAAAAAAAAAAAAACAGATGGAATAATGGATTAAAGTCTTACTGTTATGCAATATATATAACATATAACTTTTTAGTATTGAAAAATGCAGGACTTGAAATCACTAAATCATAATTTTAATTGATTGATCATGCAATACAGCAATATAACTAAAGATAACTTTCCGACATGTTAAAAAATATTGTTCTATATTTTCTACTTTTAATAATTTCTGAAAAATTGTCATAGCTTTTTTAAATAATCACATTGTATCAGTATCTTAGAAAAACGTTTTTAGCAATTCCTGCATTATATTATGCTATAAAATATTCAAGCATTTCTTGACATATATGAATTATTATAATTTTGAGCCCGACTTAATCTGAAAAAAAAATTACTTTTTTATTCCAACTTGTATTAATTGCAGATACAGGCTTCACTGCAACCAAAAGTTCTTCTTCAGATTTCTTGAATCCTGTAGCTTCATCCAAATTTGAACTCTAACAAAGAAACAAATATTATAAGTAAACATGCGCAAAACACAGAAGACTAAAGCAGAGGTCACCAAACTTGTGAAGCTGCAGGAAACCACAAAGCTTTAAATCCTAATATGAGCCGGGGAAGGGGGGGGGGGGGGAGACAAAATAAGAATTTTTTTAATCTTTAGTTACAGACAACTACATTGCCTCGTTAATGCCAGCAAAATATCCTTCAGTTTCTTTCTGAGCTAATCAGTATTCAACATGAGTATTAACAAAATATAGAGAATAAACTGACAATCAATTGTGTAATATTGAGCACGCTGAGGCCAGCTACTAGAGCAGATCCACGTTCTACAGAGCACGTCCTGATAGCTGAGAATTGAGAATTTGGAGACCGCTATTTTGAAGGTTAATCAGGGTTAATACTCAAATAGCCAAAAATATTTCCATGACTTTTCCAGGTAGAGATCAAAGAAGAATTCCAGGTTAACTCCCTAAGTAAAAATATGTACTAGCAAATGCACTACTTGTACATTCAATATGCCCGCCATAACATTTTATACATGCAACTATATTAACCTCATATTTTGAATTTGAGGTTAATATATTTTTAATATTTCACACAGATGTTCATTAAGACAACAAACTTATAATATAGAATTTCTAGTCTATAGAATTTCAAAAGCAACATTTTGTGACACACCACTGCTAAAAGATGTTAGTTTTTATATTTGCATCCATCTTTTTATATTTTTTTTAAAAGTAAATTTTTAAAAGTTAATTTAAAAGTATATAAAACATATAATATAAATAAATAAAATTAAATAATAATTAAGATGATCCAGTGGGGACAAATCAGCTTTTTTAACTATAATAACGCATGAAAACATATTAAAGGAAATGCTGATGTAGGCACTTTTATGCCATGACATTATAATACACATTATTATATAAAGATAAAACCTATATAAAGAAAGGAAGGCGAGTTAATTGAGGACTTATTCTTTTTTAAAACAAATACAATACTTCAAAAAGATTTAATAATAAAAATCCATTAAATGACAACTGCTCAATGGCACTGAAGAAATAAATCCGAAACTCAAATAAAAATAACAGTTAATAAAAGAAAACTAAATTTTTATTTTTAACGAAGGTTTAATAAAATATTATATGAATACATACAATATGTAAATAAAGATCTTCTGAAAAAATGGAATCAATCTCCATTTTAAATAGAATCAAACTCAGTAGAACTCATACATTTTTGGGCAGTTCAGAAATGTGGCTGTTGATATTAAGGTTTTCAGTTATCTGCACAGAAAGTTTATAATTTTCTTTTCGTTTCAATTTTTTTATATGTTTCAATGCTTTGTATTTCTCAGTTTCTTTTTTGTTCAGCTCCTGATGTCACGTCAAATGTGTTCTTTGAAGGTTTTTTTGTTTCCTTGGTTATCTGACATTGCGACGAGCGTAGGTACCCTTCAAGAGAGGGAAAAAAATCCCCGACTTTCCAGGTTTCGCCAAAAATTTGCGTTTTTCCCCAACTTTTCCATGATTTCCAGGTGGAGTATGAACCCTGGTCAATAATCAGCTTTCACAAAACTATAAGGTTTTGAGACATAAATCTATTCAGCAAAAATTAATTTAGAAAACATTTGACAATATTTGCTGTGAAAATTGCATCTCATTCTGTTTCATTATCAAACATAAAATTATGCTTTTTGTTCTACCACTTGTACCTAAAAAATAAGAGCAAATGGCATATAGTACAAAGATCTTTGAGTAATGAATGCATAAAATATGGAAAAAAGAACAATTATGGGAACATCAATTGTACACCCACAAACAGGTTTGGGTTGACCAGTAGAAACTAGTTTTTGCCATGCCAGTGGCAGAATCTGGTTTTAACCTTTTTTTGAAACCTTTCTACTTCACCCCCCCCCCCCCCCCCTTAAGGCTCCTATAACTACGAGCTGACTCGTCAGCCATTTTCTTTCCCAACCGTTCGCTGGATCGTATTGCGTTGTGCTAGCTTAAGACTAGATTTTTGGTATTTCGTTAGCTTTTTAGCTTTTTTGATTGAAAAATGGGTGGTTGTGCTGCAGTTAATTGCAACAATCACTCCAAAAACAAGTGGAGATTGTTTACTTTTCCAACAGATGAAGAAAGAAAGAAGAAATCGATTATAAATTGCCGGCGTCAAAATTGGATACCAGCAGGTTTGCAACAATTGTTGTTGACGAAATGTGCTTGTCGCCAATTGAACTAAATTCAGTAATTTTTGTATTGTTCTTTTTGAGCGAAATATATTATGATGAAATAATGCATGATACTTAACACAAGTTTTAAAAATTGGCTATTTTATATACATTTTTAATACACCTACACAATACAGAAATTTAACGCGGAATTGGAGTGCAGAAAATCGTTTATTTTTATTCTCCATTAATCAAATGATACAGTAACTGGCGTGAAGTGAAACTATATAAAAAGAATAATTATTAAAATTAAATTTCTTCTTTGCCATTTACTTAATTGTTAAAATTCCAAAGTAGAATAAGCATAAACTATAAAAATCTTAAGTGCTTGAGTCTATAAACAGTATATTTTAGTTTTCAAATTTTTATAGTAAATGATTTGGGTATAGTAATGATTTGATATTTAAATTGTCATTTCTGTTATTTGACTTGGTTGATGATTAAATTTTATTAATTGAACTTTGTTTACAGATACAAATGGTAAATATGGTAAATTATAGACTTGATCTAATATAAATATATTTTAATGTAAACTTCTTTGAAGTATTGTTAAAGCTTTTATTTATTTTATGAACTACATGAATCTTTTAAATTTTTTGTTTTCAATATGATGATGGTTTTGCAATAAAAAAGATCATGTAATATCTATATAAAACTTCATTCAATATCTGCTGCATGAACAGTACAATACATAGACATAATGCAGAATATTCCAGTGAAAGAAGCCTGTTACAAATGATGCCTGAGAACCACACAAGAATATGCACAAAAATTGATATTTAATTTTTTACAATAAAATATGAATTTTTGCATTCGTCCTAGTAATTAAATTTTTGATGAGTAAGATTATGCTTCTAAATTTGGTGTTCATAAGCAAACAGCAACAGCAATGCTTCAACAAAATTAAGAACTTTTTCCCAATGAAGAAAAATGAATAAATAATAATTACAAATAAATAAAAAGTATAATTACTTAATCAAATCAAATTAAAAACAATTGTGTTTGTATACCAAATTAAAAGAAAAGGTTAGAAAAGGGAAATAGAAATCTTTATTAATTTTGCATGACTTTTATAACTTTTGAAACTATTTAATGTTGTAGGAAAATGACTTTTAATGAAATTGTAGTAGTTTAAAATTTTCATAAAGATGTAGAGCAAAAGGCTTAAGCATTTGGCTAGAGTTAAGGTAAATAGCACTTCTCTAATATGCTTTTTTATTTTTCAAGTCTGTATTAAAATATGATGCATTTTGAATTCAGAGAGCGTTTTTCGGTATTGTATATAGCTAAGGAGTCCCATTTATTTCCTTCTTTTTGGCGTAGATGTTAAAAGCGCCACTGACAGCGATAAAGGCACCAATCTAGCAGCACGCTCTTGTTTACATTTTGACTTGGGAAAGAAAATGGCGGTGATGGGTCGGCCTGTATTCTGTAGTGGCTCTATCCCCCCCCCCCCTGTTAGCACATAGCCTTAGGGCTGCCCTCCCCCGGGCACAGGTAAGTGAAGATTATCGATGTCTCCCTCCTACGGGGAGATTGATTAGCTGGTAACAACTGGCAATACAGCACTTTAAGTTTTAATTATTGAGAGTAAATTAATGACTGGTTTTTACATTCATTATAAATTTTAATATTATGCTTATTTGTGTTCAACATAAAAAGCAAAAGTTTATATAAATGATTAAAGATGTAACGAATAGTGATTTGGCCGAATAGCCCAATATTCAGCCATTTACGCTAGGCTGAAGCCGAATATTAAAAATTCTAGAAAATTGTTATAATAGAAAATATCCGTCAAATTTAAAATTATTCAAAGTCAAACATCACTTCCACACATTAATTTATGATGTAAGATTTAATTATGTTTGTTAAAAATCTAAAAGTATTTAAAATTAATATATTTTTTGTATTGTTTTGAATGCAATAAAACTGAGAACTTCACCCACAAGTGAATAGAAACGACAGGTTTTAATGCAAGCATTACCATTATTTTACTAATTATTTAATTCAAATTAAAGAAATAGTATTGCTTAGTGAACTTTTACTTTGCTCAAAATAGTTTTATGAAGATACAGTACAGAACCTCTTATCCGGCATGCTCGGGACCATTGCTATCCCGGATAACTGAATTTCCCAGGTTTTTGTTGGGCTTTTAAGAAAAGTTAATTTAAATTTAGAATAAAGATTCTGAATTCAAATCCCAACATGAGCTGTCAGAGGTGGTGTCAGTTGGAGGTAAACATGAAACAATTTTAACAAAATTTGGATTTATTTTAACATTTAAGAATACTGTAAATATACATTACCACTGGAACATCCGATGGATATCACAACACAATGTCTAGTCAGACACAAAAAACCATCTTGAAAAAACTTCTCAAATTTCAGAATTTAAATATCACAGTATTTTACTTGGTCATGAGTCGAGTCACATCAAATTCACAACTGTTGAGAATTAGTCCATGGTATAGCGTAGTTACACTGGAACGAACACTAGTTCAGGTCAATCTATCAGTCAGCATGCAGACAGTCCAAGAACATAACATACAGTTGTACGAATTTCAGATGAATTCACCGGCAACTCGAAGATAGTAAAACACAATTATGAAGATAAAATACTATTTTGATGGTTGACATTCTGACTAGAAACCCGTTTAAAATGAATATAAAAATAAACTTTTCACTCTTCTAAAAGCAAAACATCACTAGATTCTAAAACATTTTCACAGTCACTGGAACGTGACAAGCGGGGAGAGAAGACCCTTCGAAATTTCAAAAATTAACTACGGTATCACATTTCGACCACGTTCGAAATCTATTGTCCATCCAGTAGCTTCATGGCAAGAAGAATAACTCCACGAGAGGGAGCAACGACCAACAGGTCGACCGAAAATGAAAACCAGTCAAAGACTGAATCCAGTGAATCAAGTGGATCAAGTGAATCAAGTCTGCACTCATCCTCCCTTTATACATGCCAAAACCAACGTCATCATGATGACGTCATTTTAATAACTTCTACTTCAACCTCATTTACATATACGTTGAGGTTGACCCTCTCTCCACGTAAGTCACGCATTCCAACAAAGTTGCCACGGTTTGGCAACACCGGGATAGCATCGTGGCGATGTTTACATCCATCACATCCGCCATTAAACTTGGCGCGTGAGGTTTGAATGCCTGAAGAGTACCCCAAGACCAGTTAGCTTACCAGCCGTCCACAGAAAAGAAAGTAGGTACTTAAAATACATTCAAACCTTACTAGTGGGCTGAGCATTAATAAAATTATGGGTTTCTACCCAACAGTTTTTGGATCGCTAAAAAATACCGATATTCAGAGGTTTATCGAACCCAAATTTTATAACAAATGGTAATAATACTTCAAAATAAGTAGAAAATAGTAAAGAGATACTTTGAAATAAGAAATATTGAACGAAAAGAACTTTAAAAGATAAAAATCATTAACATTCACAAGTGAAAACGAGGGTAGGGGGGTTAAAATGACAGGAATGATTCAAATATATAAATAGTACTTGTTTTTTAAACATTTCATGAAGTTTCAGTTGGCGAAAATTAGGCTTTTGCTGTAAAAACAATTGTTGGATTTTTTGAACAGCCATTATGTGCATTTCGTCTATAAAAGATTTTTGTTCTATTCTTGCAATAAATTCTTTAGTTAATTCAATGCAACATTCATTAGATATAGCAGGCAAAATTTAATTATTTTAGTCTTCATCACTATCTTGCTCTTTGTCATCGTTCGGGCATCTTTATCTGCATCGTCGATGTTGGTTTCTAGTAAAAGATCCCGTTCCAGCCCCACTCTAGAATACGCCCGAAGTACAATTAGAGATCCTTTTCTTTTAAGAAGCATGTTTATATGCAGAAACACGCAAATTTCATAGTTGTGTGCAACGACTTTGGTTTTGTGAACTCTATTTTTAATAAAGAATTCATTTTCATAATCACAATTGTTGTTGCCTCAATACCAATTTTAACTTCAAATTACCTTATTGCAGCTCTTAAATAAATCAAAAATTTATAAAACAAAAATAAACGAGCTCTAATTTTCACACGATCAGCTATTACGGAAAATTTGTAAATCCGAGGTATTAGAAATTTTCCAATTTTTTATATAGTCCGACTTTTGTTGCAATTCTTCTTCAAACACTCACCAGACAATTTAAAAAATGTATAAGAATCTAAATACATATTTCTTTCGTGCTTAATTATTGAAATAAAATAGAGAAAGCGTCAATTTTTCTAAAGTTTTGTTGGAGAATTTTTTTTTCCTTTCTTCTGTAGGTAAGTTTACGCTCCCTCCCCTAAAAAAGCATAATTTTTAGACTAAATTATTTGACTTATAAACACCAAATATGTTACTTGTAATGGAAAAATGCGTATTTTCAAAAAACTCGTATTTTTATTAAATGGGCAAGAAAGCGCAAACTTTTCAAAAATGGCGGGTTATTCACGATAAAATTCCCGTTTTTTTGGTTCCCGGATAAGAGGTTCTGTACTGTATTTTAAAAGTTGTTAGGAATTTATATTTTTATTTTATGGGGGTTTTTTACATACCTATTTATAACATACATTAAAATTTAATACAAATACAAAAATGACAAGCAGCAACCAGGCTCAGGGCCCAGCAAGGTTGGTCCTAGTCAATTTAGCAGTCCCCAATGAACATCAAGAGCTTTCTTAAAAGTTTTTACCCCACTGCAATTAACAGCCGCTTCCAGTAAACTATTCCAACGCCTGCAACCCTAGTGAAGCAGTACTTTTTCCTACTTTCAAGATTAGCCTGAGATTTAAAAAGCTTAAAACAATGACCTCTGGTTCTACTTTCAGCACATAACTGTAGCCCATCAACATTTCCCATTTTAATGAATTTTAACAACTGAACTATGTGCCCTCTAACACTCCTTTGCTCAAGACTATACATATTGAACCTTTTAAGCCTAATCCCATAATCTAAGTCTGTAAGACCACTTACCAATCTAGTAGCCCTGACAAAGTGAGAGTAGAAAATGATTTCAGGTTACTATTTACATTTACGACTTTTCCAGAAAGTACGTATCCTAATTATGTTTGTACGGCATCTGGCGTTCCAGACGTCCCGCGAATAGGGGGGCCACTGATAAGCCTTGTTGCTAACTCTGCTCCTAACAAAATGTCAATTTCAGATGTATCATAAAATGTGGGATCAGCCAGTTGGATACCTTCCAGATGAGGCCAAAAATGCTTCTCTACACGGAAATTCGGAAGAGGTGCGGTTATTTGCCTAACCACGAAAGCATTAATTTTTTAAAATTTTTTAGAAAAGTGTGCCGATAATTCAAACGTTGCTGAGTGGAGAGAAGTTTCTGCCACGAGGCCATTAATCCCTACAAGTTGATGAGATGTATTTATTAAATTTAACTGCAAGCGTTCAGCGCATTCTCTAGTAATTAAGGAATTTTGAGACGCATTATCAATTAATGCTTTACATTGAACTATGTCTCCTGCTTTTCCCTTCACATTAACTAGCGCTGTTGATAAAAGAACACGCATAGCCTTTCCCCAGGTATTATTAGCAACTGCAGTGACCGTATTAACAGGTTCTTGAACTACAGTGTACCTATGCAATAGCGTATGATGACGGTGAGAACAACATTTACAAGAGTACGATAATTTACACTCTGTATGATTATGATTATTCCGCAAACAATTTTCGCAAAGCTTGCGAGTTCTCACCAATTCCCACCTGTCATTAATGGGCATGCTGTTAAATTTTGAACATTTAAAAAGTTTGTGATTTTGTTTGCACAGAACACATGAATTTAATTTCTCTACAACCGTACTATTTACAATAGGCCGTCAGAACTGATTTGAAAAACTTTCCTTATTTTCGACTTGCTTACGATTTGTAATGAGACTATCATTCCGACTCCCTCTCACATTTTCCACACTTCTAGCCTCCTTCTCAATAAATTTTTTGAAACTGTCTAGACTTGGTATGCTCTGATTATCCAAAGTCAGTTCCTATCTTTGTTTAATTGAATCATCCAATTTTGAAAGCATAAACCGAATTATTATTAAGTCACTTGAAGCATTAGATTTTAACCCCAATGTTTCTAAATTTCTGACTGCCTCGTTACAACTATCCTAGTAACTCAAGTAGGCTTTTTGAATTGTTAGCCTTTGTGATTTTTGAAGAAAACAAGCTATTTATCTGCGTTAATGCCAAAATGCGCTTGTTTTCATATCTCTGGCATAGAATATCCCAACAGTTTTTTAAGTTTTCTCCTTGCAGGGAAAATCCGCGAATCAATTTAGCTGCACTTCCCCGCACTGCAGTCTGTAGATACTGCAATTTTTCTAAGTCTGATAATTGACCATTATCCAAAATAGCCGATTTAAATATCTCCCTAAAGCTAATCCACTCTTCTGTGTTTCCATAAAAAAAAATTTGTTAGATTAATTTTGGGAAGTTTTAAATTTTTTGTTTCTGGGTTGATATTTACGTGCTCGCTAGTGGGTACCGCATTTTCAGAGCAAAAGGTTTCAATTTTAGCTAAAGATTCAAGTATGCTATCCGACATTTGAATATAGTCATTATAAAACTCCTCGTTATCTGCTATCACTAAAAAAGTCGATTCTAAACTCTCAGATAAACTATTCAATTTTGATTTTATTCCCGTCAGAAGTGCACGACTTACACCTGATTTAATTAATGTTTCAACTTTTTCACAATATCTTTTGCATTCCTTTAATAGAAAAGTGAACTTATTTATTACCTCCGTTTGCTTCTTTGTTTTAACGATTTTGAATAAGAAAGAATTATTTCTTACAGTTGCAAACAAGACGATAAACACAAAATCCCAAAAAGTTAAAGCAAAAGAATTTCTTTAACACTCTTACGCAAACAAAATAATTATCCGAATAAGAAACTTAGTGGCGACTACACAGCATATACATACCAACAGACAGGCGGGAAAGCTCATCGCGTATTTATGAATCAAATGAAACGAACTTTCTTTTAGCGATTTGTTTAAGTTATATTATTTTAATTTTAACCTGTCGAAAGCTCTCCGGCTCGACGGACCATATATTCTTATGTTAGGAATAAGATATAAGATTTTGAATTTCAAGTTTACACGATTAATGAATTTGATTAAGAACGAATTACCTGGTTAAATTGCTGCAAGTGCTTCCGAATTTCCTGAAAATAATGAAGGTTGAAAGGATGCATGTATAATGCTTAGATTTCAGAGGCCGAATGACTACAACTGATTTTAACTTGACGTTTATTGAATTTAAGTGCACATTCGAGGTTTCGACAGACACGAATAGATTTGTACACACACATTTCACTGACCAAGCAGTCAGCGGCTTTTTAAAGGTCTGACTATTCTAATACGTGAGCACTAGTAGCGCCCTCTAACATAGGTCTTTCGTCAACAAGCCCTCTTTTGAACCCTTTCCAATAAGGTAATATCCTTTTTTAAGTATGGAGACCAAAACTGAACAGCATACTCCAAATGAGGTCTTACCAAACTTCTGTATAATGGCAATACAACTTCCTTAGACATGTTTGAAATAGAAATAAAATTTCACGTTAAATTAAAGCATTTGGATGTTTTGCATCTAGAAGCTCCCTGTCGTATTGAAAAAGGGATTCCAAGCAATCCCGAAACATATGTCTGCGTTTTATTGCTCATTTGTGCTTTAATTTAACGTGAAATTTTATTTCTATTACTTTGCACAAAGTTAAATCATTACTATATGTTTGAAATAGCCTTCTTGATAAACTCAAGCATCTTGTTAGCTTTGTTTCTTACTATGCTACACTGCTGACTGGACTTGAAGTCGTGACTAATCAATACTCCTAGATCAACAACTGCTTTTGCTTCCCTAATGACGGAACCATGTAAATAATAGGTTGCATGTTTATTCTCATGATCAAAATGAAGCACTTGACATTTCCCAATATTAAAAGACATATCCCACTTAATTGCCCACCCAGAAATTTGATTTAAATCCCCTTGAAACTAATTGACTTGCTCTTGCCACAGTTCCCATGATTTTGACATCGTCAGCAAAAATATTGATGTTCCCAGCAATACTCTGAGTAATATCATTAATAAAAATAATAAATAATATTGGCCCTAAAACTGAACCTTGTGGAACCCCACTCAAAACATCAATCCACTGAGAATAATTGCCCTTCACTACTACTCTCTGTTTCCTCCCAGTCAGCCAATTTTTAACCCAAATTAAAGTTTTTCCACCAATACCAATATAAGCAAGTTTACTAAGAAGAGCTTCATGCGGAACTTTATCAAACGCTTTCTGAAAGTCAATGTAAACAGCATCTACGCACTTATTATTATCTAATGCATTTAACTGGAATATATTTTTATTTTTAAAACCTCAATAATTTATGCTATTGTAATATTCATGATATATTCTAGGCTTTTCACAATTAATCAGTCTACCCAAACAAAGTCCGACTTCCACTTTGGTAACGATAACAAAATAAAATACATCATAAGTAATTATTGCCAGCTTTTGGGAGGAAATGCTAAGTATAAAATGCAGTATTATAACTTTAAAATCTTTTTTTTTTTTCAGTCAAACCTAAAAACAATGTTTAAAAAAAGTAAGTTTTTTTTTTTTTTAAATTTATTTTTATTTATTAAAACCTTATACATATATAATAATAATATAATAATAATATATTCTTCTGCAATAACTATAATACAATCTTAAATCTTTAAAGTTTACTAATTAATTAATTTTTTTACATTTCTACTGTAGCAGAACTATTCGGCTAGGTCATGAAGTGAATATTCAGCCAAAGAGCCGAATACCGAATATTTGTTACATCCCTATTAATAATACAAATATTGCAACAGATAAAAGCTTTTATAAAAATAATTTTTTTGTGAATAATGATGTTGTATTAATGAACAAATAATAGAATGAAATCTTTGAATGAGACAGGAATCTTTCGCAGTACAGTAGAGTCTCGATAGTTCGATATGCTACCTCGAACTATCGAAAACTCGAATTATAGAAATCATAACATTTTATATATAAGTAAACCGAAGTAAAGTAAAGTTTAAATTTCAGTATTGTATATTTACAGGAAAAATGTACTTACATACAGTTTATATGATTGAAAGTTAATTATATTTTTGAATTTTGCCACCATTTCAAATCGCTCTAAATGTAGCCAACCTACTTATTAATGAAATTTTTGGTCACCAGTCATATATAAAAGTACCCCACTTCGATACTTTTACGCATGAACCGTCGAATAACAATAAAAACTAGATGTGGTGATTCAAAACTAAGGATATGAGACCTGTGTGTTTGAAATAACCAAATTTCATTTTTTGTACTAACTCATTCTGTAAAAAATTAAGCTGAAATTTTGAATACAAAATAAAGTAATAATTGCAAAATCCACATAAAGGATAATATAGATTCTTGTAATATATATTCTACTCGTCCCCCCTCCCCCCCCCCCCCAAAAAAAAAGAAAAAAAATTCTGAACTCCCACTAAATGAGTTCTATTGTTTTTTACTCTCTCTCTTTGCATATTTCTCTTTGAAAGGCAAAGGGAAAAAAAACAACCAGGAAAATATATCATCCAGTAAATTGACCATGCAAGACTTGTTCAAAAAGTCTTCAAATTGTTCACCTTTCCATAGGCGGATTTAGGCTGTGAATTCTCGCGGCGCGACAATACTGAGGGGTGAGGAGATGTGTGATGACATTGTTATTGAAATGAAAGGTAACTAAAAGAAAAAAATCCAAGGCATTTATCTAAATGCCTAATGCCAACTAAAAATGGCACTCTCATAAGTGAAGACAATTTTGAAGAGCACACAAGCTTTCAGCGTCTATAGCAAAAATGTAGGATAGGATAGGTTTTCTCTTATTTGTTTTTACACCAGGTTTTTAACTGGGATCAAACACTTTTTTTTATCAGTTGTTTTACCAGTGAGAAAATTTTTTCAGGACTAAAAATAAATTTCCATGACTTGTAAAGAAAATATTAATTCTCCATAACATTTCCAGCCTGAAATTTTTTTTATTTACTTTTTCCCCATGACTTTTATGACAAGTACCTACTTTAAAAATAATTGCTAAATTGATTTCCCAGTCTCAGTCAGAAATACTTAAGTACATAAGTATGATACTAGAATTTTTGCATATAAAATACATTTATTGTATGAAATTGATAAAATACTGTATATTTCCGAATATAAGCCGATCCGTGTATAAGCCGAGAGTGCATTATTCCTTCAAAAACGTACCAAAAATTCAAAACTTGTATATAAGCCGAGATAAAAATTTGAAGAAAAAAAAAATTACAGTTCAAAGAAAATCGCCAAAATTGGCAAAACTTTCGCTAAGCAGGTAACACAGATCAAGTATTTTCCAATCAAGACGTTGTGAAAGTGCAAAGCTTGGCGCCAACGGCGACAAATTGATCTCTGGTAACCCTGTCTGAGGCAAGCGCCGATCGCTGAGTGACCGAGCGCGAGCACATGGCACTCGGGCATTCACTGCTTTTTGCCCCTGCGTTTGCTAGTTTGATTTACTTTTTTTATTGTTTTTATTCAATTATTTTCTACATTTCTATTAGAAGGATGAACGGGAATAGAAAGGCATACACTGCTAGTCGCGAGCGAATTTTGCCATTTTGTTTCATCGATGATTTTACAAAATCCAGCTATAAAATATATGCATATTCTTTTAAATAAAACTCTACTTATTTTAAGTTAATTATTTCCTTAATGTAGGAGACATAAATTACATAATTGGAGCTCTATATTAGTCGATATTTCACGATATATAGGCAGACTTTATTTTTTTAGATTGTCGGACCCGTATATAAGCCGATCCACCCGATTTAGCTTTCAGAAAAGGTCCAAAAATTCTCGGCTTATACACGGAAATATAGGGTATATTTTATTTGAAGTATTGCCCATCACTAGCTATGCATTTTCCCTATCTCTATGGCAATTTGTGGATGCCACATAAAAAAAATGTTCCTTTTTGAGGCAAACCAGTCATCAAGTCATTTTCATAAGATGGGAAGTACAGCTCAGCAAATGTATCACATTGATGCAAATAAGTAAAAATTGGATGGAAAGTCTGGTGAGTAAGCCGTATGCAATAGAATTTCCCAGCTGTTCCCCTTAATTGTTTAATTGATCAGTTTTTCTGTGAAGCAAAACCACTTCATAGCCCTTTTTGACATTCTGGTTGTTTTTTACTCACAGCTTGATTTAAATCAATCATTTGTTGTTTGTAGCTTTCAGCATTAAGATTTTGACAGGTTTTAGCAGCTAATAATATATCATATCCTTCTTCCACCAAACAGTCTTCTGTCCGTAGCAATTTGGATTTGCAGTTGTTAGATGTCGTAACTGGAGATGATAATGTCAAGTTTCATATCATGTTAAGCAATAATATATTACAATTTTTCATGTTCATTGTGCAAAATATAGTATTGATTGTTGGAACCAATATAAATTTCCTGTAAAGTGATACTTTACGTCAAGTAATTTCACATTAACGAGGCTCAACTGTGTTTAACAATCAAAAATATGTATTAATAGTACACATTTTGCAAAAATGTTTACTTTTGCGGAGGGACCCATTTTTATTATTTGCAACCCAAGTTAAATAAGCCACCTTTGTTGTAGTGTTAAACTGAATGACAGTGCTTATATAATTTTTAAAAAATGTTAAAATTTCATTGACAAAAATAATCAAAATAACAAACTTACAACATTTTCTAAAATTATGTCATTTACATCAACCAATAAATCAAACTTTTCTTCCAGTTCTCTGTCTTGAAATTTTTCCCGAACACCTTGGTTCTGCACAATTGCTGTCATGCTGAAATAACATAAATTTTGGAATTGTAAAGTATGTAATACAAAGATTAAAATTTAGTCTCTGATTTTTTGAAACATTATTACGTTCAACATTTTTTAATGAGCTCAACATTTCAAGCGCTCAATTATCTAGAACATTCACATGTATGGAATGCGGGCCTTTTTCACTTTCCTGATAGTTGAGGTATTTTAACTTATAGTTAGATGATTGGTTAAACACAGGTTGAAACATTAGTCCATTATAAAATGAAGTAAATGTCACAATAAAAGAATTTAGACATAGGAGATGAGTCCTAGATTTTTTTCTTCATCAATAGGCAGTTGGCGTTTAAAACTAACATACTCCTTTCAGTTTGTACTGTGTATCAGATTAAAAGAGTAGTTTCAAGATTTTTTGAACATATGTCTGCTAGTTGTGGGAACTCTGGGAGTGAGATTTAAAAAAAATATTACGGGAATGGAATAGCATCATCCAGCAGCCTAGCGGGAGTAGCCTTTAGGCTTTTGTGTATTTTTACATTGTAAAAGTTTTTAAATCCTGGCCAAGTGTAAATTAAATTTTTAGTAGAATGATAGTCGCTTAACCAGAATTTTCCCCAGGAAGAGGGGGGGGGGGGGCAGGATTCATTGATTTAAATCAGCTTTATTTTGGATCAAGTTATTTTATTTTGTTTTTAATCATTGATTTAAATCATTTTTGAAATTTTTCATAAAACTTAATTTTGAAGTCTGAAACTTGTTCTAAACATCAAAGCATAATGCATTGAATCATTAACAGAATTATCATGATCCACTTTATGCGTTTTTAATTTTAATAATAGGATATTAGGTCTATTTAGTGAACCCCACACAACAAATAATCCAGAATTATAGGTTAAAACAACATCATTTAGAATAAAAATCCTAATGGATGCTTCATCCATGTTTCATGAGAAGTTAGGATTAAGCTAATTTCTTAAAGAGCAGTTGAAGAATTTTTTATAATTTAGGAATGATAAGAAACTAGGATGTTTTCATATAATACAAAAGGGACTGCTGAAATATTTTCAGAATAAATGATTTACACACTTAGATAGATCTATTTACTTTGATGGTTAAGTACTTTATTCATTCATTCCTAACTTTTAAAAGTTATACAAAATTTGAAGTTCCTAAAATACATATAACACTAATTACTCGTCTTGTGACAGTTCATATTGAAAATTAAACAAATATATCCGTTTACTACTGTTTCACTTACAGTGACAAAATGGATTGTCCTTTTTGAGACAAGAATGTGCGAAATCCTTGAAATGTACTATAGTAATCATAATCATCACCGGCTGCGGGCAATGCATTTGAAGCTCTCGTTGCAAGCAAAATAGAGCGAAGAGATTCCTAGTAAAGAGAACAAAAATATTAATTGTAAGTTCACAGCCCAAAACCAAAATGTATGTACAAAATCATAAAATCGATCAGTGATTCAAGGAAACAGTAAATTAGGATTTTATGTCAATTCTGCATGAGTTGGCAACAAAGATATGAAATATTAAAAAGTAAAAAAGCAAGACAATAATTGAAACTGTACTTGGGAATATGAACTGGCATCTTTATAACCAGAAATTACAAAATCACTGTCCATTGAACTTCCGTTTTCTTCCGTCATATTAGCTATAAGCCAAAACCATAAACAAACGCAAATGTTGGAAACATGGAAACAGCGTGGTAGAGTTTAGTTGTTTGAATCGCGGAAGAGATGAAAACAGTTAGAATGGTCATCTGTTTAAAATATTTCTAAATGCTAAGCTTAAAAAGCATTGTACAATTTTTTGAATTTAAATTTCGTATGAGAATTGTGTTTTAGCATTATTTTGTGGTACCAATTGTAACATAGTATACAAATTACAAATAAATTCTATGTTATTTGTAAACACCCCACATCTTGGAAATATGCATTAATAATTTGACATGCCGGACAATTGTGATTCCGGATATTCAAAAGTCATCGGACACCGAATATCCAATGCCTTTTGAAGAAGGACTAGCCGCTCTCCCCCATGAAAAAGACTCCCACCAAAAAAGTTGCTATACTTATCTATATATGCATTGCATATGTACAGCGCGGTTATATAATTAAACATGGTTTTAATCTCATAACATGGTTTTCACGTATTTAATGACCAATAAGGAATAAAAATAATAATATCAGCATTTATTATACACTTTTCCGTCCATATCTATCATCTTGCCATTTAAAATGAAAGTAAAGAGAGAGAGAGATAACAGCTCATCTGCGTGGCGAAAAAAAAAAAAGAACAAATTTATGTTATCATGAAAATAATTTTTCTTCTTTCATAAATATTAATATTATTATATTTATGCCATACTGGTCATTTCCTACGTTAAAACCCTGTTAAAAGGCTAAACAGCGCCCAATTGGTGTCAATTCATTAAACGGTTTTAGCTGTAAGCTGCCTTGAATAAGGGAAATTTAATTATTACCACACTGGTACTTGCTTTTTTGTCTGAAAATTTCACATTAAAGAGACCGTCTGAACCCCCCCCCCCTCCCCGTAGATCCTAGTCAATTTAAGGCAGATCAGCTAGATAGGAGCCCAATTAAAACTAATTGCCCCATTGCTGTAAAGTTTCTTTTTGTCCGCTATTTCCATGCCTATATCCTATGCAGGAGGGTGAAGGCTTCAATCATGGCATGCGCCTACCAGGCCCGTCATTTAAGAGGACAATCCCCCCCCCCCCCCAATAGTGCAATCGAGGGAAGACCGTGTCCCCCTACCTTTTTATTTTAATGCTACGAGCAACCCCCCCCCCCCCCCCACATTTGTTAAATTTAACATAAGTGTCCCCTCACTTTCGATTTAAATTACTTATCTTTGGATGTATTAAGCGTTCTCCCAACTTTTATTTTCATGACTACACCACTCCCCCCCCCCCCCGGCTTTGGAAATATAATGTATTTATATGTGTGTACATATATTTTGCTGTTTTTTAAAATTAAATATGAGTTTATACCGTTCCCACCTCTGAAATTTTTTGGAATGACAGGCCTTATGCCTACATCCTGTGCTTAGCTAGGATATATATTACTCTCTACTCAGTGTTTTAATTTCTAGTAAGCAAAGCACTAGGTTCACTGAAAGTGTCAACTTTAAACTTTTGAACTTAAAATCCCCCAAGGTATATAATTTTGCTGTGCGTTGTTAAGGTATATAATTTTGGTACACTGCCTCATAAAGCATTAAAATGAAACCTTATTTAAAACTATTCTCACTCGTATATAGACCACAGTTAATTAAATACATTTTTTTTTTTCAAAAAGAAAGAAAACAACAGCTTTCTGGTGAATGGATGGGGTCACTACAGATGTTTTGCAGGAGGCCCCAAAATTTAGAGATCTGTGCCTAGCCAATTTGTTTCCATTGGGCACATGAATAAGTCTACTGAAGCTGCTTTTTGTCTTTGTGATGTCGTGATCCCCGGAGTCTACTGTTGTTTGGGCACCTACTAGAATGTGAGAATATAAACCCTGCTCAAAGGAATAAACAAAAGGTATGGTCAAAACTATTATAGATATTTTTGCTAACAAGAATTCTAAAGCTTGGTGTGTGCTCTCACTTTAAATTTGAATTCTACTCTACTAGTTAGGGAAATCATATTTATTATACAAATAAACAATATTGCACTGTATTACTTTATATATATATATATTATTTTTCTTTTTTGCACTTATTATTGTAGAAAAAGTACCTAATTATTGCAATATTAAATAATTTATCAAGTATTCCTCATTCAAAAAATACCTAAAATAGATTTTCATGCGAGTTAATATTAAATTTATTCCCCTTTTCCACTTAGTGCCATTGCTCATAAAGCTGAAAACTCTTAACAAACAACTTTTCATTAATGATTTTATGTTAAATACATTAATTTAGAGGATAAATTATGTATTTTATATATATTTTTTAAAAATAATGAAAATCATCTATCAGTACTGAAAACTCAGCACTTTAAGAGTTCAAAATTATTTATTTAAAAGCTGTGTTAACTACAAAGTAAAATACAATAAACACAATATAGCTGTATAAAACTTTAAAATAAATAAGAAATTTTATTTGTTTATTATTTTGAAAATTCATGAAGTTTTTATGCAAAAGTTTATTATTATACAATGGAAATATTGAAGCATTTCTTGTGAGAATTACCAAATTTGACTATTGCATTGACTTTAGCATAAAATTGTTCCTGCTTGAAGTAACTTTTTAATTTTATTTAATAGTTGTAGTTATAGTTCATGTTAATACTATGCATCCACCAAGATTCTGATCTAGTAAGGCGTACAAATGCCACAGTATCTAGATGCACATAAAAATTTCTCATCATCCTGTAGAACTGCCTTTAGTTTTACATAGCTAGTTTTGCAGACACAAAGACGATAATATATCGTGATTTTGCACTATTTTGCAGCTATGCTGCTTAAAGATATCTCGTCATTAAATGGGTTTGTTTGTCAAAATAATCAAGAAATACTTAATGACAGCAATGTACCAGTAAAAACAATATTTAAGGAGAAATTGTAAATTATAAAATTCAAATTGCAATTAACATATATTATACAATTGTTAAGAATTTGCATTTTTAGGTTGATCTAAAGTAATAATTGCTATATTATTCACTGCATTGAGTTGTGGTAATTTTTTTTGTCAATGTAATTAGAGGTATTCTACGTTTTGGTGTGATTTTCACAGGAGAAGGCTCTTTTCGGCTTTCTGCCTTTTCAGGTTTAGGACTGCAAATCACTTGCATTTGAGGATCTACATCCATGGGAATTTCTTCATCTTGAGATAGCTCCAATTTCCAATCATTTTCAGCCACATCAATGTCGGCACTACCTTTGCTTTCTAAATCATTAAAGGAAGATACAGCATCATCACTATATTCAGTATGTAGTTCAATTTTTGCTGAAACATTCTCTTTATTTTTAAAGTTTTTGGAATGATCAGAAAAATTCAATTGAAGCCTGCATTTAGGTGTATTTTCGGTTGATTTATTCTCCGAGTTGGACTTAATGCAAACTAATTCAATTGAACAAGAATTGTCACCATCAGTTTCCATTTTATTTTCACCACCTTTTACAATCTCTAAGCTGGATACTGTGTTACCTATAGTTTTCTCATCAGAAAGATTCTTGTTACGAGAAACTTCTCCTTGCTGTTTTGATGAATGTTCACCTATTTCAGGATTAGTAGTGTCCTGAAAAAATGAAAAATTAGATTAAAAAATATATCATCATTTATAATACAGTGGAATCCGCTTAATCGGACCAGCCGGTTGGATCAAAATGATCACGTCCGGATTTGGTCTGATTAACCGGAATCAATTGTACTACTTTTCTACAAATACTTTTTTAAATTATGTTCAAAATGATAATAAATGAACAATTAATAAATAAAATAAATTAATAAATGAAATTATCACTTGTTTCCTTAAGTTTTGTCTTGATTTTAACCATTAAAAGTACCTATATTATAAATCTTGGAATTTTTTTTTCTCCCTACAAACTTCTAAGCAATTGTAATTTATTATTTCCAGTATTTCACCTAAAAGATGCATAACTATAAATGTTCCTAAAATTTATAAATGTTTAGGTAAGTTTAATTTATTTCAAACCCTTCGTCCTTTTTATCAGTGTTCTATGAAACTTTTTCCAGTTATCAGATATGCAATCTAAAATGTATGTGCAATGCGCATGATATAGATGAAACTGGGAATTTTGGTTAGTCGCCAGTTGCCATTAGAATCATTTTTGTTAGTCGACACTTTCTAAATTTGCTAATAAGAATTGAATACCAACTCTAAAATTGTTTAGAAAATAAATAAATTATTGAAATAAAACAAGAAAGATGCAGACTTGAATTAGCAGATGCTGAAATTATTTCGAACTTTTAAAATGATTAAAATATATACAGGATGCTGAAGATTAAAAGTTGAAATGCAACCTGAAATTTTTGGCGGGAAGCACGTGTTCATTACTGGCAAGTTTCCAAGAATAGAAATGATTTGCTCATAATAAGAATTAGAAAATGAAAATTCAATTTATCTGAAAGACATTTATTAAATTATTCCAATCTTCAAATAAATAGATAAAAATACATAAAACGTTTACAGAATGAAAATGAAGCAGTTAGTTAAAGAAAGGCGATCAGTGATGCATTTTCTAATCTCACCACTTTTACTACTTTAATCGCCACATGGCGAGTGGCGACCGCTAATTTTCACTTATAGATTGTATCTATTTTGATCTTAATTGAAAAAAAAAAAAGCTGAAATGAAAATGAGCACCAAGACAACTTGTTTCTGTAGTAAACTTTCAAGACCTAAAACTTGAACCATGGAATCTGAATTTAGAATGTAGGTTTAACTCAAGTCTTAGCTAGAATTAATAATTACAATCACTAAAAAAAAAAAGATATTTCTTCTAACAATACTTGTGAACTTTGCTGATTTTCCTTGTACGCTTACAGTATATTATCTTTTATATATAACAGAGGCTAAAATTCAAATAGAGTTGATACTCACTCTCCTCTAAGCTTTATACATGGAGGGGATTGCAATTTCTTTTGAAGGGAAGAAAAAATAACAAATCGATAATATTGGTAACTAAAATTTTGTGTTTTTGCGCTTTCACCAAAAGTACTTGAATCTTCCACGTGTGAGACACTCCCCACTGAATCTATTTTAAAGGAGGGGATCTTAGAATATTGGGTGGGAATCCCACCCCAGTGGTGTAGTCCTGGAAGAAAAAGGTGGGGTGACGCTTAAATAATAAGGATATCAAAAAGTGGTGGTACGCTTATGTTAAAATTGGAAACAAGTGGAAAGACACTCGTTTTAAAATAAAAAGGTAGGGGGACGCCATCCTCCTTCAACTACAGCACTGTCCCACCCTGAATTTTAACTCCTGTATAAGAATATACAGGAAAGGAAAATCAAAAATTCAGCATTGTATCAATACAAGTACCAGTTTTGTATCAGGTCAATGATAATTTTGTATCAAATTAATTCAGAATTTTGGCAGTAATGCAGCTTGAAGAGAATAGCTTGTAAGGATTCTTTCTTGCATTTCTTGCAGTGCACAATTAATCATAATGCTTTACAGACTATTAATACTATTATTTTAACTCAAAAAAAAAAAAAAAAAAATCTTTCTATCACAGACAACAGCTAACATTAAATAAATAAAGTTACTTAAAAAAACAAATTACTGCAGTTCAAAACTCAAAAACGAGAATGTATAAAAAGTATATTGACAAGCACAAATATTTGTTTCTATTATTGCAAAAAGTCAATTATGCCGTATGAAAAGTTTTCTACTTCTCTTTTGTGCAAAACATATTTCTTGGAAAGCATTTAACTTTTGCTTCTATTGCACTCATGGAAAGTAACTTAAAAACTAAATGACATTTGAGTGGGGGTTTCATAATACGTCATCAATTGACAGTATTAACAATGCATTAAGAATTTAATTTTTTTCCTTCGTAGCAAAGTTCAGTGACGTAAAACGTAATTAACTATTATTTGTTACCTTTTAGAAAATTTTCGACTATTAAAACTGCAATTTAGTTTCACAGTTTCACACAGAAATCGCAATTTAAGGCTCTTTACATCAGGAATTGAAAAGTGGAGCAATTTGGAGCAGATTTTCTACCATTGGACTATAACAATATTAATGTTTGTTTTATAACTGTTTTAACATTTTTTTTCAAAGTCATGCTCTCAAAATGGCAGAAATAATTGCAAAACTAACAAAATAGGCCCGTCATCTCAAAATTTTCCAGGGTGGGGGGGGGGGGGGGGACAAAGGGTATATTATAGGTAAAAAACAACAAAATGCATAAATGCAATGTATTTCTAAAAGCCCAGGGGGGGAAAACCCTTTCCTCTCACTCCCATGAAAAGGACAGGCTGAGGTTTCGCCTTCTATTTCTTACTCCCATGAAAATGACGGGCTGAAGTGTTTAAAATTTCAAAATAAAAACAGATCAAAAATCTAAATGAATATATATATTGTGTATACACATATTTTTATATAATTTTTAGGGATAAACAAATAGGTACTTTTATGACTGTTTTCTTGCAAATTACCCGATTGTTAAGGGGTTAACAGGCCTGTAGCAAAAATTAATATGTTTTCAAAAATCAAGAATATTAGGACAAAAAGCTAAAAATAAGGACAAAATATTAATCAAGAAAAACAGAATAACTACGAATTCTGGCTTACTTTAATTGGATTTTCATTGTTCACTTTTAAATTGGCATTTTCATTCTTTATTTTCTCTTTCGCCGTATCTTTTGTGATTTTGATACTTTCTTCAACAACAGGAACCTCTGGCACATAAATTTCTCCCAATTCTTCTCGAGTGAAAATTAAAAAAGAACAGTACCCATCAGTTGAAGAGGCAACAAGCGTCAAACCATCTGGTGACCAAGTCATATCAGTCAAATGCGTATAATGGATATTTGATACAAAAGCAAATGGGGGCAATTGTTCAGTGTCATACAATAAAATAGAGTCACAAGCCGCTACTGCAAATATCATCCTGTATGGCAAATCAATCATTGGCTTATTTTCTTTGTTTTCAGTTTTTTCTTGACGCAATTTATACAAGAAGGGATTACATCGCACTGCAACCGTATATTTATCTCCGGAAGGTAAATGTAAAACAGGTTTATTAAAAATATGTCTAGAGAATACGTAAGTAGTATTAGTGCATTTGTCACCTTTATCAACAATTCCTGATGGGACGATCAAAAGTTCACCATCTGGTGTAAAACATAGTCTTCTAAAATAAGATTTAAGAGTGTCATCATAAAACAGCCTAGCTTTAAAGTTTCCTTTTTCAGTAGTAACATGCCAAGGAGCTTTTTGTACTCTGTAAACAGTTTTCTTTGTGTTAATATTATATATCCTTAATGCTCTATCCGATCCAATTGAAGCGATAAACTGATTTTTAGGATCCCAAGCAACTCCTTGAACATAGCCTTTGCAATCAGGCAACATGTGCAGCTTTTGATATTTTTGCATATCCCAAATGATAGCAAAGTTGTCCATCGAAGCCGACACCAAATAATTGCCGTCGGAAGACCAGGAAAGATCATATATGTCTTCTAAATGTCCTCGAAGTAGCTTTAGAGGGTACCAATCTTCTTTGTTGACAATTTCTTCATCTTTCGAAATGTCCGATTGCTCACGCTCCTTCTTTAGCTGCCACACAAACATAGCTCCTTCATCATCACCAGAGGCTAATAACTCGCCATTAGGAGAAAAACGCACGACATTTACTGATTTATTATGACGATATAGATCTGATGCACATTCTACTTTGATTGCTTTATTTTCATTATAGGTGACATACCATATCAATACATGACAATCCGTACCTCCACTTGCTAGACGATGTAAATTTCCATCAATTGGCTGAAAATCTATGCTCAAAACTGGATCTCTACTATGCCACGAAATTTGTGGAATTTGACATTTCATTGTAAATGCAATTTATATTTACACAATTCTGAACCTAAGAAGTTCTTTAAAGTCCCAAGCGGAGGTACTGAAAATGTGACGTAAAAGAAAACGAAGAAAACTTCAGTTCCCGCTCCCGCGTATTTTAGTACTGCCATTTATATTTCAATGAATTGAATAAATTCTTGGAGGTTCGAGTTCGAAAAGTATCCGATTCATAAAAAAATAATAACGCGAATAAATTTTGTTAGATTAAATTTGCTGGTGATAAAAGTAGTATTCGCTGGAAAATCTACTGGAAATAAAGAAACAGAACAATCCTATGATTAGGTTTTTGTTTGGAGGAGAGGAAAAGATGTTCATAATCAGTTCATTTGATTTGTCTATAGGGCATTCGCAAATGACGTCACGCTGGAGGACAAGCAATCGCTGATGATGATGATGACAGCTAAACTTCTACCTTCGTTCGGCTTCGATGCGATCTTTCACCACGTTGCGTTACAATTATTTTGCTCTTTCCGTTACAATATTTATGTTTAATTAACTTGTTTTGCATTTTTTGTTGTTTTATGTAGCCTGTTTTGTTTGCTTTACTTTTCTCTTTTATTAATTTTGTTGTTTGATTTGTTTTTAAATTGTTTCATGGTTTTTAGTTGACATTGTTTATTCATTATTGTTAATTGTTTTTGTTTTTTTCATTGATTTTGTTTCTTTATTTTTCTTTTTTGGTTAAAAGTAATGCCCGATATCCAATATGTATACGTCTTACAAGAAACAAATCCGATGTATCAGTGAAATATCTCGAAATTTCACTTCGAAAATCTGTAAACATCCTGAATGTACTTTATTTCCCGTACTTTACGTTTCCCCGTATGTTACGTTTTTTTATTCAGTCCATTGGGAAAGTTAAATCGGCTTTTCATGTGTACATTTTCCATCTTTCTACTGCCTAAATGTTCCTACTGATTAAATAGATTTTAATATTTTGTTTCTTCAAAGCAGCATCCACAAATTTATCCATACTTTGTTTATCTGTTTCCCTTTTTGAAGTTAGTTTCTCTAATTTATTACTATTACAAAATTCAGAAATGTATGTTAGCAAAATTTAAAGCTAAGATACAGGATATTAGCGATTTCCTGAATATTCTCTACATGCACTGAAACAACATCATACTAAACATAATAGAAACATTCACCAGATTTCAAACTATGTTATGCATTACCTTTCTAGAAGTCTGCAGAAGAATAATTCCACAAATTTCCACATAAACTTCCCAATATGGCGGTGAAAGAACCTTGCATATATTAATAAAATATATCGATCGAAAGCGCTAATTTTTCTGCACAAAATGAAATTTTTTCGAAGTTACTAAGTCAATAAGAACGCCAGCTTTTTAGTTCGATTTCTTAATACAGGCTATGCCGATGTTTTTTTAAACACTTTGTATAGGCTATGCCGCCGACGGCGTTTACTACACGCTTTTAGCACGTATACGTAACTATTATGTGGGTACCGCTAGCGAAGCTTCATTTCATTATGAAACTAATTTTTCTGTTAGTGAGACAATAGTTCAATATGACCGGGAAAAAAAAATTAACATGGTATCAGGGGCGTCGATCTAGCATTTTCTTTAACAGGTCCTTTTTTGTGAATTTTAAAGAGATTTTTGGGAAAAATCAAATACTTTTGTGAAAATTGAAAATGTAAACATATAGTGATGAAAAATTTTATTATTTTCCGCTTTTATAATAAATAATGGTGTGAAAAGTACGATTTAGAAGCTTGGAATTTTGTGAAGGGTCCGAAAACGGACCCGAATTTCCTCTGGCGCGACCCCTGGATATTGCAATTTCATTCTTGCAATCAATCGAAGATCATCCCCAAGACTCATTCCAGATAAAAAATAACGCAGCAAATGACGCCGTGCTACAATTTGGCAGTTTTAACTACCCTTTGGTGACAAATCTGACCGTACTGACGGAATTGTTCCCAAGTTTTCTTAACTGATCCTTTTATATGCAGTGTTTTTTTTTCATACTTAAAAAAGGATATTACCATCACCTTATTGGAAAGGGTTCAAAGGAAGGTAGATCATAGGCATAACCAGGGGGGGGGGGGTTCAACACCCCCATTGGGTATTTACTTATTTAGGCACATTTAGGCACACAAAAAAATTTCTGGCTACGGCCTTGCAAAGCACATATTTTGTTCCCCCTAAGAAAATTAAACACATATGCATATGATTTTATTTCCTCTTTCTCTGAAGGGTTGTGATCGTGACCAAAGTATGCAGCTCATAATAAAGATGACTTTTCATCTGGTTATAATCAACCTCCTTATCACCTTGGGAGGCGGGGGGGGGGGGGTTACAACGAAAGGTGGCTTCAATCACCGTACCACACATAGACAAACAGAGATCCTTTCAATCACTCCAGATGGTTTTCTTTCCTTCTTGATGTCTTTTTTACCCAAAGGCAGCAATTTGGGAATACAATAGCACAATAATAAGTTTCGTGGAAAATATTCTCTACTGTGATGGAGTTTTGTTTTCTGATTAACCGCTGGGGTCTGAAAATGAAGTACCCCTAGCCACCAATTGTCCTAATGGGTTAAACCCTCAAGCCAGGAAGGGATGCTCCTCAAGAAACTTAAAGAGCAGTTTGTATTTATTTATGACTTCCTGTCCAAACACATTTTGGTAAAATCTTTTTTGTAGATGAGCCGATTGGAAAACTAATGAACTGTATTTGCATTGCATTCTCATTTACAGATGTTCTCTCATCTCTTATATTTTAAATGTTTTTTTTTTCTTATTATGGTTTATCACTGATTGCATTACGACTCTGGAAATCATCCGTTCAACGTAACCAATCTCACTGCTACGGTTTAATGCTGCATTTCAATTTACAATCAAATATTATTTATATTTTAGCTAAGTTTTTAATTATTTTCGATACATAATAATGTTTGCACTCCAGCGATGGACACGTTCGTCATCCAAAAAGAAAAGAAAATTTGATTCAGACGCTTCCACTTATTCTGAGGTATGTTTTGCTACAAGTTTAACAAAATTTTTAGAAATTTATTGTGGGATGAGCATTTTTGTAGGGAAATTTAAATCTTTCTGGATATAGCCTGGACATAGAAGATTGCTTAGCGCTAAATATTAAATTTTCTATTGCGTTTGAATTAAAAAATAAACTAATAGATCTAGTAATGAATGTTTCATGTTTTTCGTGTATCAAAACTGTATCCAGAGGGGAAGGGGACCCACTGCCCCCCCCCAGAAATCTTTTGCAATGTATCATATATTCCTCCGTGAAACTTTGCTTAACATAAGTGTGTCGTAGTCTGCCCCCCCCTCCAAAAAAAAAAAAAAAATCTGGATACCGCCTTGCCTCCGGAGCAGGGGGACCATGTTAAGAATTAGGAAGGGCAGTGTATGCTTCAAAATCATACACTTTATATATACATATATATAGATATATATATGACTAGAAATGATGTTATTATGAATTTTTTTACATATATGATAGCTTTTTGATGTATATATAGTAGATGTATGTTTAGATCTTTGGTGAAGTTAGAGGAGTGGGTATTTGGGGCTTCTGCAACTGAAATTTTTGTAACTGGTATTACATCTATAATGCTTAGGCTAACTCTGGAGGCAAGGGTTCGAGGGCTTTCCCAAGGAAACTTTTTGAAATCTTTTTAGCAATGCAATTTCGGGATACTTTGGTGATGTTAGAGGAAACAGAAAGGAGTTCGGTTACTCTCCCCCCGCAATTTTTTTCAAAATAAAGTCTTATATCTTTTAAGTTACTTTTGGTGTCGCTCTTGATAGTGTTCAATGTCCTCTCCCTGAAAGTGTTTCTGAAAGTAAAGTTTCTTAAAAGCGAAATTTCTCTTTTCTTTCTTTTTTAAAAACTTGTGTTCTGAATTTTTTTTCCGGGGGGGGGGGGGGGAGGAGTTGACTTGCTCCGAGGGAGTAGCTCCCCCCCCTCAGGGAGATGCCTGAAATAAACACGGAGTATATCTTTAGGGACAAGTATTTATGACTCGTAAATTTTCAACTCTTTAACACTTCTTATTGGTGTTTAGTCTACTTTTTTAGGGTGACTCCCCCTTTCACCAACCCTAGTTACGCCTATGTACTAGATTGGTAAGTGGTCTTTCAGACTTTGACTATGAGTATGAAGCTTGACTTAAAAGACTCAATATGTACAGTCTAGAGCAAATTAGAATTATAATGAACACAATTCAGTTGTTTAAATTCACTAGCCGTATTCACCAACCTTTCGACTGGCAGTCAGACAGCGTTTTCACGGTCCGTTTTGGACTCTCAAGTCCAAAACGGTATTCCCCACGCCTAGGAGACAGCTATTTCCCAGCGCGGTCAGTCGGTTGAGAGACTTCGACCGTTAGACCTTCGGACTGCTATAATTAGACCCGAAGGGTCTAATTATAGCAGTCCAAATTTACAGCGCGTGCGCAGTAAACAAGCGGCCATCTGAAGTTTCCTAATTTCGAAGAGAAGTGCGAAGTGAAAAATAAATTCTCTGGGCAAGACATGAGAAATTCATTTGGGGTCGAGACTTCATGACATAGTAGTAGGTGTTCAACCCTCAACGTAACGGAGCCGAATGCTTGTTAAATCGGAGAAAAAAGATTAAAATTTTAAACTCAGTTTAAATACTAATAAGTTTGTTCATGGGACATCGCCGAAGTAGCCTTTCCAGTAACTTGCCGGCGTTCAGTGTGGCTTTTAGGGTTCGAATTCCGTCCTTGGTTATCTTTTTTTAAAAATTCGTTTACGTTTTTATATTTACAATAAAAAATAAATCTGTACAGAAAAAAAGGCCTATTCAGTATCACTGGCGTAGATAAGGGGGGTTGCGGGATAAAAAACCCTGAAAAGGTCATATCTACTGTCTAATTCTTTAAAAAATGATTTTCTTTCTTTTTTTTTATTGCACTGAACGATAAAATGCCTGTTAGAGAATTTGTTTTGCTTATTACCCGGATTATCCGGAAATTTGGTTGTCCGAATTGCCTTTTGACCGAGTTAATGCGAATAAACGAGGATGAACCTTATGTGGTTTTATTTTTGTGGTTAATACTGCATTGGGTTAAAAAAAAATAAATTTTAAAAAATCTCGATCAACATCACAATCTCATCGTCAGGAACGGGCAGGGTACACAAAGACCGCCAAGGAGCTGCCTCGCACCCCCAAAATCCGGATTCTTTTCCGTGAGTGACATATGACAACCGTCGGGACTCTTTTCTAAGGTCATCTTCTCGGGATGCCAAGCATCTATCTCGGCACCTCGGGGTCCGAGACCCGATTCGGGGATAGCGCCTGACAACAAAGCCTTGCCTCACCAGGCAGCCCACTCCATCGGATTAAGAATGTTTCGAATCGCTTCCTGTCCCTTGCCAGGATTCGATCTCGCATCCAGTAGCGCAAGAGCCGTCTGCTCTATCCATCATGCTACTGAAGGGCTCAATTATCGGAAGTTTAACTTGTTTATATTCTTGCCGAATGAAAGAATGAAAAATTAGAGCCCCCTATACTAAATGCCTTCCGATATGAGAGAAAAAACGGCCGTGGAAAGTTCTCCGCTAGGTTTCGCAGATAACCTGTTTTTTCAACTTTAAATTTCTTTTAAGAAACTAGTTAGATTTTAATCAAAATTATGGTGCATTGCGTTTGTGCCGTATTGCTCTTCAGATTCAAAATCTGAAAAAATAACTTTTCATGAATTCCCTTCCGACGAAGGACTACGAATAAATTGGATAACAGCTTTGTCTAGACAAGGTAATTACAATTATGTTTTACTCCAATGTGTTTTATGAACTTTAAATTTTATTATTTTCAAATCGCTGCTGTTTTATTCTTTTACATGCTTTATTTTCGATATCACAGATCATGTTTCGTTTCCGTATATTAGAAACGTTGATGTTTCTTAATTGTCTATACAAAATTCAAAAATATGAGGTTGTACAGATTCAAATAAACGTTTTAACTTTATACCACGCTTTATTTCTTGGCTAATTTAATTGATGGAAACAGTGCTCTATTTCCTATTTTAGAGTGAATATGTCATAAATGCTTTTATTCAAGAATAAAAATACGCTAAGAATTTCAATTTTTTAGTTATTAGGATAAAAGTTTGCAATCGGGTGGTACCACTTGATTTTTGTGGCGATTTTTTTTGACGCCAAGATGTGATTAGTAACATGTCCGCTGCCTAACCAGAAATAAAATATTATCGCCAAAATATAGCGCCAAACTAAAGGGTACCTACACCGAAGCGGTAATTAGTTCAATTTAATTTTAATTTGATACACATTCTCAAATGTACCTAAATTTCAGCCTATTGCCATTGATTTTCGCCAAGTTCTGGTCGCGGTTGATCGCCAAGCTTAGCGGTGTTGTAAAACTGCAACAGGAATGGCGCCAAACAAAAATCGCCAATTTTGCGAAGGGGCACCCGAAAGTAAATTTTTACCTGAAAGATTATATAGTATGAATTAAAGAACTAATTCCAAGAGAAGATTATTAATTTTTTTGATATAATAACCTGCAAATTGAAAAAAATAAAGATTCCAATATTTTATAATTTGAATCACTAGAAAAATATTTTATATGAGAACTTAAGAATAACGTATTGTACTGTCTTCAATAAATTCATTAAATAACAAGTCAAAATTGGCTTTTTGGAAGATTTTGTTTGCTGATATGTTTAAAATTAAATAGTTTATGCAATTTAAACACTGAGTTCATTCATCTTTGCCATATGTATCTACTTATAACAGCAGTATAATGAGTAGGAAACTAGTGCCCTCTATATAAAAAGTTGCGGCCAAAATTTGTATGTATTTAAAGTGCTATCGGAGGGCATTTAGTATAGGGGGCGCTGGAAAAATACTGGTAGCTAAATCAATACTATAGCAACAATAATAAAGATTTTTCATTGTTACCCTGCAAAAATGAGCCGGTAAATTTTTGGCAGGACAACGCGATAGATGGCGCTGCAGAGTGTTGAGCAGCAAAGCCACACATTACTATTTGTTCTTTTATTCTATCACCTCCTGTGTTTAGTTAAGAGGTTTTTTTTAAAGAATTTTCTAAGCGTTGCATTGAATAGGTTGCACAAAAACAATTCCATTTAAAATTACATATTTACTCAAAACAAAGAATTGATGTCTACTTAACAACTTTGATGTATTTAGTGTTTCGGTGCAGGGCACCTTGGGAGAAAGCTATCTTCCTAAAGGACTTTTAAGGTTGAGTCGAGTGCCTGGCATTTGTGCATTGAAAATGGCAGAAACTCGAAAGACTTTGATGAGGGTTAGTGTCACCTCATTTCAACGTTTCTCGAACCGGCTCTCATGGTCATGCTTTATAAGCCGGAGTTTTCTGGTTCCGAGCCAAAGACATTACCAGGATAAGTCATTTTCCCACAGGGGCGCCCCCCCCCCCAACATACACAATCAGGGTCCGTACGGGGATTTAAGAAAAAAGTAGGAATTTTATTAAAAAAAAGTAGGAATTTAAAATACAGATAAAAAAACAGATAAATAGTTACCAAGCTTGATTGTACAATGAATAGAAACGAAAAAGACAATTGAAAAACTAAAACCCACAAAAAAATTAGCTTTCTTGAAACATTAAAGTTATACAATTGAAAACGCATTTGAGCTCCAAAGTGTATGTAATACCATCTGTTTCAATTTGAATATTTTATAAGACAATTGCACCGGTGGGTTTCATACTTAAAGATAAAAATGAATTGTTTTTTCTCTACTGCTATTTATTTGGTTTTAATGTACTTTAAAAGTAATATCCACTTCCTTTTAATTAAAAAACCTTATAAAACATTAAACCTTTCATGCAAGATGACAAAAAGTAAGAGGTGTACATGACAGAGATGATGCCAATGAAAACAATTGCAGCTGTAAAGCAATAAAACCATTTTACCAAAAAAAATATCACAGCAGAATTTAAGAAAAAATGGAGCCTCAACAAAAAATTACTTTATTAAGTGAAACTTTGTATGCATTTGTACAATGAAGCATGGTTAAAATTTACATGGCCTCCCACATCACTTAAAATATAATACTAATTGTAATTGGAATCGACATTATATGGTAGTTTATGAATTTTCAATTAGCTTAACTTATCAAATTTATAGCAATCTTTACACTGGTGACATTTTCACAAACTAAGTTTTCATTGGTAACACACAGAAGACAAAACACAATTTATTATGAATGAATTGCAAAGTTGAAATAATTATAATGTTGCTTAGATTATAATAAAAAATGACTACTGCGTTTGCTTCTAGGAAATATTTAGCTGGATTTTAATTTCAAAGATTTTGAGAAACTGCTGAAAACATTTTACTAAATTTAGAAAATTGCATCCTCAAATGATATTAAATTAATTATCAATGAACAATATTGATTAATGATAAATTTTCTAGCATAATTTCTACTTTTAAATATAATTAATGCTAAAATTTAGTTCAATGAAAAAAAAAATTGTATAAAGTTAGTTTACATATATGTTTTTTAAAATTTAATATTTAGAACTTTTTTTATTTATAAGTTATTACTTGTAAGTTAGTAAGTAGACCAGTTAACACCAGTTCTTGACACTTGTCATGTCTAAAACTACTTTTTAGCATGAAAAACCAAATAATAATCCATGGCTTATTCTGAGCAAAAAAAAAAAAAAAAAAATCTGAAGTTCACACGAAATTTTCTGAAAAAGTATACAGCACCACAAAATAGAAATAAAAATTACATAATTAGACGACACCCCCCCCACACACAATAATATAAATATATATATACATATATTCCATTTTCTCTTCTCTCTTTTTTTTTTTTTGCTATCAATGATAGCCTTATTCTAAACACTGTTGAGCTGAAAGGAGTCTTCTTGTAGAGTTTTAATTTTTCTTCAGTTTTTCTAACTTACTTTATTTTCTGATTTTTTTAACAGTAGATATATTTATTACTTTGAACTTTAACACACACAAGAAAGTTAAAATGAAAATATATATATATATATATATTTACTTCATAAAATATTTTGTCTTGAAAACAATTAAGAAGTTATTTGATAGCTTCTTATTTTCTCAAAAACAAATAGATATACTAACAATTTTATAACGTCTAAATTCAAGTTCAAAATAAAATAAAATAAATACGAAAATAAGCTTATTTAAGGCAGTATATGTTAAAATTATTTTTAACTTTTAAAACGATTCAAATATTTAAAGAATGCAAAAGGATTGAAACAGCCACGCACGGCACACTCAGCGAAACACATGTCCGATGTTGGCGTACTTCGTACTTCCAAAATATGTTTTTGCTTACACTTTGTAGCAATTAAGAAAATGAAATTAAAATATTAGAGATGTAAAAAATTACATGAAAAAACTCCCCCTTATTGACAAGTAGAAGGCAGTAAAAGTTCCCCTAAATTTCATTCATGTGACTGCAATTTCTTCCTATCGTATTTAACTACCATTCCCTTAAAAACAAGAAGTTCCGTCTAGAACTATACGAGCCTACTTTCCCGTATACACCAAATTCAAATTTATAATCTAGCTATCTCTTTCTCTCTCTTTCTTATTTATCTTTAGTTCTAATTATTGAAAATATACCTTTTTCAACGGATAATACATATTCATTCACTCACTCATTCATTCTTTCATTTATTCAGCCATGCATTTATTCATTCATTCGTTACCTCATTCAAGTGTTTATTCATTCATTTACGCATTCATGTATTTATTCACTCATTTATTTATATTTTCATTTATTCAATAATTTATTCATTCATTCTTTTCCTCATTCATTTATTCATTGATTTATTCTTTCACTCTTTCATTTATTCATTCATTCATTATTTCACTCATTGAGTCACTGAGAAATATCCTTGAAAATCCCGATCAAAAAATTTCATAGCAAAATAGGCTCGTAAGTTCTGGATAAACTTTCTATTTCTACATGTTCTACGTTATAAGAGCTTTCCGATAAAGTTTGTTCCAAGCAAATCGGTCCGTTAGATCAGGATTTATATAGGGTTGAAATTTCCCCGTAAGCCCTGTGTTAATTTTTTGAACTGTTCAAAAATGAACAAAAATTGTTCAAATCGATATTTCACGCCGAGAACTCCTTTCAATAAGCTTGCAATAGGAACTTGGCTCTTGTGCCCAGAGTTTACAGAATTTGCTTCAATTTTGTCCATAGGCGCTAATGTTAAAATTTTTTGAACTGTTCAAAATTGAACAAAAAATTGTTCAAATCAAAGAGTAAAATATAGAAATGAGATGTCCTCGCCGAGATCTTTCGAATGCAAAAAGAATTTTTCCAATCGGACAATTCGTTCAAAAGTTATTAGGGGGGGACAGACCGACAGACAGACAGACAGACCGACAGACAGACCGACAGACAGACCGACAGACACACTTTTTCCCCATCTCAATACCCTACTTTCAAATTTTTTATTTTTCAATCTTTATTTAATTACTTCCCTTATTTTTGACTTTTCTTGATTTTTAACGATATTTTCACGATACATTAAGCCTTCTTTCATGCTTTATTATTATTTTTTTTTACTTTTACGGGAAAGTAGGCTAAAAAACAGCGAGCAGTTTTTTGATTGCACAAAATACACAAGTTGAATTCTCCCTCTCATCACCGATTTTCTCTTCATATTAAACAAATCATGACTAAAAAATAAATAGCATGAAACATATTTTTGCAGATAAAGATATCTTGTACTGGATATGTAAAAAAAAAATCCGTTTATTTCATTTATACTATTTTAGGGATCATTCATAAATGATGTGACATATGTTGTTCGTGACAAATGATGTTCGTGAAATTGTGACACGGGGAGGGGAGGGGGTAATAAGAAGTGTGACATCATGCATTATGCAACATAGCGTGTCGCGTGACAAAGGGGGGCGGGGGTCCACTGAAGTGTGACATATTGTGACAAAGGGGGGAGGGGGTCAAATATATGGGGAAAAAGCGTGACGTCATTTATGAACGGTCCCTCAACTCGAACTTCGTTTTCTTTGTTGATGTAAAAATGGATCCCTTGATTTTGAATAAACAAAAAACGTTACACCAAGCTTTTTTTCTTTTTTCTTTTTGGGGTAACTCCATTATATATCGAATACGTTCATTTGAACTTTAAAAAATTAAGCATTAAACCAATCCAGTTTGGAAATGTGTTGCTTTAAAAATAATGGAAGAAGTGGAAATAAGCATTTAAAAAGAATAAAAATAAAATCTAATGAACTGATGGGTGGTTTAAACGTCGGGGGGGGGGGGGGGGGGCAAGATAGTCACCGTGGTATATCCGATTTCGCGGTATACTGAGGAGCGGTATGACGGGGTTTTACTGTACTTAATTCAAAAATTAATTTTATTTTATTTAATAGAAATTCGGTGTTTAATTCATTTTCCGACCCTACACACCACGTTTTTCTTTATATATTTCTATAATAATTATTTATTCTGTTTTTTTTATAAAGTAAAATTGTTACTTTAATTAAATATATCATTTAATATTTAATTTGATTTCTTTCTGAATAAATTTATTTTAATGTAAATAAAAAAAGTTAAATGAGTAAAAATTAAAAATTAAGGGTGGGATTCGAATTAATTTATTTTTATGTAAATAAAATAAGTTAAATGAGTAAAAATTAAAGGTGGGATTCGAGTCCTGAATGTCCGAGTAGAACGCCGACGCGTTACCAGATAGGCTACTTCGTCGCTGTCTCTGGAACAAACTTATTAGTATGTGAACTGAGTTTGACATTTTAATTGCTTCTTTCTCCTAATTAACTGGTCATTCGGCATTTTTACATTTAAGATTGAACACATTAAAGGAGCTCACGAAGTCTCGTCCCCAAATGAATTTTCCATGTCGTGCCTTCCCCTTGTAAATGTTTTTTTTTTTTTTTTACAATTACGATTGCTTGAGAAATTTGAATATCGCTGACAGAGTTTATTCTTGTCTTATGAACGACTTTTAAACTTAGGATGATAGGATGAAAAAGATTTTCATGCGCGATATGGTCTACAAAAATCCACACTGCTGCAGTTAGACTCTGAGCTCACATGGCAATCATAATAGAACTGTCAAAAGAGCAGTCTCAAGAGAGGCAGTCGAAAGATCAACGATGCTAATGTCTGGTGAATACGGAATTCGACAGCGGTCTTGACATAGGTTCTTTCGAATATTGACTGGACCGGCTGTTTGACCGTGTTTGATGAATAAGGCCGTAAAACAGGAAATGTTGATGGGCTGCAGTTATGCACTGAAGGGAAATGCATCGTTTGAAGAGGACAGGTTGGCAGTTATATCCGATGATAATGATTGATGAACAAAGTGATTTTAGTTGGTTTTGCAATATTTTTGACATGATTCCCGAAGTGAGTCGAAATGTTCGGTTTCGTACACATTTCTTTTTCTTTCTACATGGGCTGCGTACTGGTTATTAACCCTTGCATACCTAATGCGTTCCCCGGAAAGTGGCATCCATTCTTTCAAGTTGCACCGCAATCGGCGGATGCCATTGCCACATGAGAGTTTTGACGTCTAGTTTCTTTACTGGAAGGGGAAGCACTAACGATGCGAAACTGCGCTAGGAAAGGAATTTAATTTAGCCAAGAATATCCAAGTAAAATAGATACTCAAGGGTTCTTTATGTGCAGACGATTTTCTGCATCTTGAGGATCCGTCGACATGGGAACCCACGATCTCGGTCGTACGAGGATTGCGCCGACTATAAACTGATGTTTTATAGTAACTGGTGTAACAAACTGGTGTTATGATGATGGCATGGGAAAAAAAAAAGTTTTTATAGTCAAATGCCTCTTGTGCATATTAATGGTTCACAAAAGTTTGAAGTTTGTGTGAATAGCTAAGGAGGGAGAGTAACAACAATTGAAGTAACAGCAAAAACCGTCAAAAGTAGTTCATGTTTTGCTTTGTGGGGGAAGCTGAAGCAGTTTTTGACTACATAGGAATTAACAATAAAATGTGCCTCTGGTCTATGATTATTCTGTGTAAATGTCTTGCATAGCACTTCGGCTTAATATTTGTTTCAGCAAGTATTTGTTTTTTCATTCCCATTTTTAATTTTTTTCCTACGACTAGTTAATGCATTTTACTTGAGCGCATTTGTTGCAATTTTTGATGGAAATGAATTCATGATTTAATTTAAATGCTGCCATCTATGAGTACTTGCAATAGTTATTTGTAATAAGCATTTCCGTAATTATTTTCTGAAACTGATATCAGTATTAATTAAAAATATGAATGTAGTAATTCAGCAAACTACCGGATGACGCTACTACTGCGGCACATCAACTGTTGCAATCAATGTACAGAATGTTCTCTGTTTTTTTTACTGTCTGTTTTTCTTTTTTTAAAGACTTCGTAGTTTCTTGTTTTTAAGTCTATAATTTTACGTTTGACTCCGGATGAATGATTTCCGGGTGATTCTTATGTATTTTTGGGTAAAATATTTTTAGTGTGGGGACAAAGTCTTGCTAAAATGGCAATAAGTATAATTTGGAAAGAACAAATACATTAGAAGCTGAATTTCGGAAATAGATACTATAAATGCTCGAGGTGGGGGGGGGAGGGAGAACGCAAATATACCATATAACCCTAACTTTATTTGCAGATTTTTTTCATACTGACGAAACTTCCATATGCTTGGATTGGGTAGTGATTTCTTGAGAAGATAGTGATAAAATCTTCTTAGCTATTGTAGGGTGCTGGAATTTCTCCTTTTTTTGGTATTATCCGGCAAAACCTATCTTTCCTATAATGACGAAGCCTTATCAAACACGTTATCGAAAAGAAATTGTCCTATTTCACTTTTCCACTAAATCAATTGTAAAAATTGGATTTAGTCATGGCACAGATGGAGTTTCGAATTGGTGCACTTAAACGAATGTCTTTTCCCGCTTTTTCAATTGGAAATGTTTGTGTCGTTGGATTTTCTCTTCACGCTTTGGAGCTAAGCAAGTTACTCTTCCATATGAATGCTGTAATGCTGCATATTTGCAAACGGTTTTCTCTTACTTAGTAATATTTGTATCACGTGTAGAGAATTTAAATCCGAAACCTTCGGTTTCAGTCTTTTTTCCGGAAATTATTTTTTTAAATTCTAAAGAAATTTTACTCACAAGATCCATTTTATTTTGCTAGTCTTGTAATATTATTTGCGTATGACGTACTGACACATTTTGAGACGTTTGCTGTTACTGGTGCATTCTTTTTACCTGATACATTTTACGACGTTTATCATTTTCAAGATTTAAATGCAAATTTTGTGCACGTCAATATATAATACAAATTTATTCATATCAGTTTCTTTGGCATGTCAAATGATTAATAAAATTTTCTCACATTAAAATCTATTATGCAAGTTTCTAATTCATAAAAACTTAAAACTTTGATAAAATAAAAATCTTAAGAACAGTAACGCAATTTTCGGACCATTCCGTTTTATGATTTAGACATTTAGGGGCTTCCTAAACCTGTGTTCAATTTTTCACCGTGTCATTCAGTAACTTTTAATTAATTAGCAATGCAACTAAAATTATCACAAATGTTGTGCAATAACCTTTATTCCACATATGCACAATACATATCCAATACTGTAACCTAACTTGCTGACTGAGCAGAAGTGAAAAAGTTAAGGTGCAAAATAATCAGTCCGTTCTTTCCTCCCCATCAGTAGCCAATAGACCAATCACAAAATATGTCTCTTTCGATTTCAAAGTGCTGTGTGTTATGCAGAAGACTAGACTGCATATGTGTTATGCAGAAGACTAGACTGCATATGTGTTATGCAGAAGACTAGACTACCATGCACTGAGCAATCGAAGCGAGCTTATTTCGTGGATCGATCTAAAGAAACTATTGCGGGGGATGGTGAGCGATAGCGCGCAGGGGCGGCAACCCCCTAGTGTTCTAAAATATTTTGGTTTTAATTTCTTGCTCTTGTATTATTATGAGATGATAGAGATTTCACATAAAAATCTAATTTTCAGAACTCACAGATTAAAAAAGTGATATTTTTGTGTTAAGGAAGTCACTAAATTATTAAGTATTATTCATCTTCATCATCTCCATCAGGGCCCAATCGACCAAGCACAAAAGATGTCTTTTTCGATTTCAAATTCTTGTTTGTTGTGTAGAAGACTAAACCTGTTTAACCTGCAGTGAGCAAGCGTAGCAAGCTTGCTTCTTCTAGCGATCCAAAGAAACTGTTACGGGGGTTAGTCAACGAAAGCGAGCGGGGCAGAAGCCCCTGATGTTTTAAAGTACTTTGATTTTAATTTCTCGTGTTTGTATTATTATGGGCTGGTAAGAATTTCTCATGAAAATCTAATATTTAAGTGTTCAAAGGAAAAAAACTGATATTGTTGCGTAAATGAAGTCACTGAACTATTATACATTATTTACCTTCAAATGACTACCTTAACTTTAAAACTAAATGGCCGTTTATTATGTTTCCAGCTTCAAGAGCTTTTAATGAACTGCATTAGTGGAATGATTGTCAGCCCAGGTCCGGGTTATCTAACCACTTCATCGAATTTAAAATCTCAAGTTTCGCCAATTTACAGTTGCAGTCGTGAGCTGAATTTTAAGAGAGATCGAAAGCATCACTGATATTGCTCAACGGAAAGCAGAAAGTTTTGAAATGTTCTATTTGATGAAAAGGAAAAAAAAAAAAAACATGCATAAGGAAAGTCGATAGTACCAGCATCATCATGGAGAATATATATATATACAAAAAAAAAAAAAGAAATATGTGTGAAATAGCTTACTTTTATATAAATGTGAATTTTTTAAATATATGTGAGTGAAGAATTTTTTGGAACACACACACATAAAAAAAAAAAAAAAAAAAAAAAAAAAAAAACCGTATATGTTACGCTTAAAGGGAGAATAAAAGGTAAACCTAGATTTGACCGGTTAAAGTGGAGATTATCAAGGCTTTGCAGTTAAAGTAGGGTAACCATATTTCTCAGCGGCAATTTGGGGACATGTCACCAAATCCAAAGACAATTTGGGGACTCTAGAACACATTTTTGGGAACGTCTTTGGGGAGATAGCAAACCAATACATATACACCTCGATTATGAAAAATTTGCATTAATATATTTCAAAGGGCATCTAAACATGTTTTCTAAATAACTTATGCATATTTTCTTAGTTCATTGCCTGTTAGAAATTGAAATACGAAGGCAATAATTTGATAGTTTCCATAATATTATCCAAAATTAAAAAATAAAACAAAAATTAACTGTCAAAACACTCACAATTGCAAATCTAGAAGCAATTTCAAGCGAAATAATAGAAATTTTTTTAAATTGGGAATTTTGTAACGTCTGAATTAAATGATTGTTTTCTTTAAACCAATCGCGATTGTTACATTAAAAAGAGGAAGCACATTTCTTTTATTCAGTTAAACTCTTTTACCAATTTATCTAAACTTGTTTCTGTTTTGTTTTATGTTAGAGGGAATTATTATTACCAAGTTTTGAGTGACTACCAGTTGGATGAGAATTTAGTCCAGTAGGCTTTGTAATTATACTATTCCTCCTTGTTATCAGTAACTGATTTATTGAGGATATAAATCAACAAAATGTGCGAACGTCTCCTTTTCTGTGGTAATAAAACATCTTGCTAGTAACAGCTTAAAATGTTGCGTCATTATTCCTCAACCTATGACCACCTCAGTTGTTTCTGCTTCATGTCCTCCTGTTTCAGAAAGAGTTATTTCATTATAGGGACAAGAATAGGAATGTGTACATACTATGTATATTTAAGAGAAAATTTTAAATCGTAAAGGATAAATATAGTAAAATAAAAATATTTTAAGGAAAAAAATATTAAAACCTAATAATACGTATATGTAGATAAAGTACATGAAAATAATGTAAGAAAACATTAATAAAATTATTTAAAGAAAAAAAAAGGGGCGGATGACTTATTGGTAAGTTCTGTTTTGAATCTAAAGGATATAAAAGAGAGCTTTGGATTTGCATAATAATATTTAATTTTAGAATTTTGACGGAGTCATATGTTTGGAAGGCTACTGAACAAATTTTAGCTTCTTTAGGAAAATCTCTCTCTGTGCTTGATTTAGCGGACTTTTGTTTTGTGCGAGCTCTAACACTGAAAATAATGCAAGAAATAGAACGAAATTGGTATGCAGATGAACTGTAATAGGAACTGATGCTGCCATGATTGTCGGCTCTTATTGCTTATTGGAGTGTTTTTAAATGAAATTAATTAGAGTTTCGTGGGGGGTCACATAATTATGTATATAGTTTACTCTTCGTTTAGGAATAAACTAAAATTAATTTTGCTTTTGCAATTAATATTGCTAATCCAATTGATTAAAACTCTGTGCATTGCCTCTATGTACTCTTGCCTTTTGGAGACTAGATTCTTAGTGGCTGCTGACATCCTTGAAGAATTTTCTTATGTAACCATCTAGTTTCTATATTCTTGTGAAAGCCCAGATTCTCAGCCAACATCGCTCTCAAGTAGAAACGCAGTCTTGACCGATCCGATGGTGATTATACTGTAAAAAATTTTGGTTCAACCTTTTGCCAAAAAAAAAAAAATGGTGAAATCTAGCTGCAACCAATATTTGGTACCAAAGTTGAACGAATAAAATGGTTCCTTGTTTCATATTCATGGTTAAACTACACCAGTATATTGGTTTAAATTAGCACCAAATGTTTATTGCAGCTATATTTAACCATTTTTTCCTATGTATTTTTGCGAAAGGTTGAACGGAAATTTTTTACGGTGTAGAATCTGACACTTGGCAGCACGCATTCTTTGTAACAGAGCACCTTTGCAAAAAAAAAAAAAAAAAAAGCAATTAACTATCGAGCGAATGCAGTTTTTGCTCGGGGAATCAGCTTCACAACATTTTTCTGAACAGATTGTGGCAGTTGGGATGCCAAGGCCGATTCTATGTTCGTTGATTGATATGATACTGCATTTATGCTTTTGTTACTGTCGAGCTACCGTTATGCACTCTCAGAAACGTATGCGTAAATCTCACGAAACTTTCGTCCTATTTGACGAAATGGCTTCGTGAAAAATGCTCCGAGTAAACCTTTCTGCAAACTATCGAATTTTGCGTAGGAGCTTTTTTAAGTGACGTGATCACGCGAGGAACGAATCGTTATAAATGACGAAATTTTCGTGACGATTGAAGAATCGTCAAAAGTGAGAGTTTTATTTCTGAGAGTGTGTAAAATTATTTTAATGGAATAGGAGTGACAATGTGCTTCAGATTTCATTTTCAACTTATCCTTTCTTTGTAGTCATTACAAATTGCGCAATATCCAAGATCAGAAGCATTCAATCGTCACCCAAATTACTCTAGTTTAATACTTTCTCCAACTAACTTTTATTTTCATCGGGTTTTGCTTCACCTTGACCGTTTTTTTAATAAATTTATGGCCGCTCTAGGGCAATTCAGACATAGTAAAATTAAATAACGTAATTTATGAAGGAACCATAAAGGAGATTTGTAACTTATCTGATTTTGAAGATTCGAATCGAAAATGAAATATAGGATAAAGTGAGTCGAATTCACAAAATAAAAAATGATGTAAAATAATTTGGTATTCAGATGGTAACTGAAGCGGTTTTCAACTCATACGAATGGTGAAATTAGATTTATTTTCAATAAAATTTCATGTGAATTCCGCTCCATTTCCCGGAAACTAAGAATAATTGCTGCACGGATATTTATTTTCCAAACGATTTACCATGTCTGGCAAAGCAACGGAAATGGAAGACATGATTTAAGTTCATGCACTTGGATGTGTGCAGAAAGCAAATTTATGAGCTTTTTTTACTATAAGACTCACTACATTTAAAACTCGAGAAAATTTTTTTCTACTTTATTTGAAACCATTTTGATAATGTTTGAAAATACTGGGAATAGATAAAAATATTTTAAAAAGTTTCCTATTCTCTTTCATGAGAATGTTCCCGAGAGTATACTCAAGAATATTCTCAGGGAGGAATATTCTAGAATATTCTTCTAAAATTCAGTTACAATAAGGTCATATATTGCACATTTCATATGTGAATGAGCTACTTCGAAGTTAAAGAGTACTTACTAAATATTGCTTTAAAGAATAAGAATTTAATTGAATTTTTAAAAAAAGAAGTTGGTTTCAAATTTTTTTCCTGAAAACAAAGGTAACTCGCTGTTCAAACAATTGAAACTAAATGTTCACATTCATTGTTTAAGAATATTCGCCATTGTCTTTGAATACCTTTGTGCATCCAAAACAATAAAAAAAAATGTGTAAAATGTTCTTAGAAAACAATCCGTCCGTTTTTATGTACAATTCAGGCGCAAGTAAAGTTGTTGAAAGTAATATTTTTAAAAACTAAGTACATTAAAATTAAATCTACTCGCTTTTAATTACAATTTACTTTTCACAACAGTTAAAGCTCTTTCTAATACTTTTTCAGAATATTTCTCACCCTTTAAATTATTCTTTTCGGAAATATATATTTTAAAATTATTTCAACACATCTTTAATTGATACATTAATGATAATTGCTTGCGAATTTTTCCAGTAATGAATAGCATTATGTAAAACCTTTACAATTGGAAACAATTTTGAGACACGTTAAAAGGCCATTTCGGAATACCAGACAAGCTTAAATAAGTGTTTTCTGTCATGAATACAAGGTTTCTTATTTAGCCCCTAACGAACCATCTCACTCCGTAGATCAGATTTAAGTCTAGAACAAAAAGTTCCGTCTAGAACTATACGAACCTACTTTCCCGTATACACCGAATTCAAATTTATAATCTAGCTATCTCTCTCTCTGTCTTTCTCGTTTAGCTTTAGTTCTTAATTGCTTCAAATATACCTTTTTCAACGGTTAATACATATTCATTCAATCATTCATTTATTAAGTCATTCATATATTTATTCACTCATTTATTCTTTCATTCTTTTGCTTATTCATTTAATCATTCATTAATTCAAAAATATTCTTGAAAATCCCGATCAAAAAATTTCATAGGAAAATAGGCTCGTTAGTTCTGGATGAACTTTCTTTTGTACATGTTCTACGTCATAAGAGCTTTCCGATAAAGTTTGTTCCAAGCAAATCGGTCCTTTAGATCAGGAATTATATAGGATCTAAATTTCGCCGTAGGCGGTATGTTATTATTATTTTTTTTGAACTGTTCAAAAATGAACAAAAATTGTTCAAATCAAAATTTCACGCCAAGAACTTCTTTCAGTGAGCTTGTTCATGGGAACTTGGATCTTGTACCCAGAGTTTACATCATTTGCTTCATTTTCACCCATAGGCGCTAATGTTGCAAATTTTTGAACTGTTCAAAATTGAACAAAAAATTGTTCATATCAAAAACTAAAATATGGAAATGAGATGTCCTCGCCGAGATCTTTCGAATGCAAAAAGAATTTTTCCAATCGGACAATTCGTTCAAAAGTTATTAGGGGGGGGGGGGGACAGACCGACAGACAGACAGACCGACAGACCGACAGACCGACAGACAGACCGACAGACCGACCGACACACTTTTTCCCCATCTCAATCTTTCAAATTTTTTATTTTTCATTCTTTATTTAATTACTTAACTTATTTTTGACTTTTCTTGATTTCTAACGATATTTTCACAATACATTAAGCCTTCTTTCATGCTTTATTATTATTTTTTTTTACTTTTACGGGAAAGTAGGCTAATAATGTATTTTCCCGTTATAAGAAGACAATGTCCACGGAACGTTTTCAAATGAAGGACTCTTTGAAATATATTTCGAATGCACCGAAAAAAGTAGAACTCATTCCATGTTCGGGGAAACAATTATAAATAAATAATTAAATGACAATACAAACTTTTAATACTGTGAGAAACATTTCCAGTTACTGCCTTTTAGCTATTTTGCTTAATCTATTATTGAATCGCTTATTTCGGAAAGGTAACAACTCTTAAAAATAGCTTTTTTTAGCCTACTTTCCCGTAAAAGTAAAAAAAAATAATAATAAAGCATGAAAGAAGGTTTAATGTATCGTGAAAATATCGTTAAAAATCAAGAAAAGTCAAACATAAATTAAGTAATTAAATAAAGATTGAAAAATAAAAAATTTGAAAGTAGGGTTTTGAGATGGGGAAAAAGTGTGTCGGTCGGTCTGTCGGTCTGTCTGTCTGTCGGTCTGTCCCCCCCCCCCCAATAACTTTTGAACGAATTGTCCGATTGGAAAAATTCTTTTTGCATTCGAAAGATCTAGGCGAGGACATCTCATTTCCATTTACTTTTTGATTTGAACAAGTTTTGTTAAATTTTGGACAGTTCAAAAAATTTTAACATTAGCGCCTATGGGTGAAAATGAAGCAAATTATGTAAACTCTGGGTACAAGATATGAGTTCCCATGAACAAGCTCACTGGAAGAAGTTCTTGGCGTGAAATATTAATTTGAACAATTTTTGTTCATTATTGAACAGTTCAAAAAAAAATGAACATACCGCCTACGGGGAAATTTAAATTCTGTATAACTCCTGATCTAACGGACCGATTTGCTTGGAACAAACTTTATCGGAAAGCTCTTATGACGTAGAACATGTACAAATGAAAAGTTCATCCAGAACTGACGAGCCTATTTTTCTATGAAATTTTTTGTTCGGGACTTTCAAGAATATTTTTGAATTAATGAATGATTAAATGAATAAGCAAAAGAATGAAAGAATAAATGAGTGAATAAATACATGAATGACTTAATAAATTAATGATTGAATGAATATGTATTAACCGTTGAAAAAGGTATATTTGAAGCAATTAAGAACTAAAGCTAAACGAGAAAGACAGAGAGAGAGAGAGAGAGAATAGCTAGATTATAAATTTGAATTCGGTGTATACGGGAAAGTAGGCTCGTATAGTTCTAGACGGAACTTCTTGTTTTTTCAGGAGATAGAAAAAATGGCTTATGAAAAGTTGGAAAACTTTACGGGTCTGATCGCATACCATTTTATTTTAATAGCAATGTAAGATTGGTAAATATGAGAGATTTTTGATTAATTATGCTGTATAAACTAAGAAGGTAACCCTCTAATTACCAACTCCGCCTCAAGCTGGACGACGATAACAAAACTTGGGCATTAGAGGGTTAATACTGAGAGTTCTTTCTTTTTTAAAACGGAGATGTTACCTTTTCGAAATAAACAATTCAATTGTATTTTCTATTAATATATTTTGCCCAATTTTTAGTTCCCTTAAATCTGCTGTGAATCATTTTGAAACAGTTATAAATAAAAGGGAAAATTGGTGAAATTTAAAAAAAAAAAAAAAATGAACTGAAAAGTTCTTTAAATATTGAAAAAAAAAAAAAAAAAAAATCCCAAAAAGTTTGGTACATTGGAAAAATGAAGAAAAATGAGATTAAAATACCTAACTTTTGGAAAAAATGTGTTTCAGTAAATGCCTAAGTTCAAAGACAAAAGAAAAATGAGTAAGATACAGCAAAATATAACATTCTTCACTTACAATTTTTTCGCCGACATCACAAGATAGCAGAAAATAAAAGTAACACATTCTTCATAATTGCTTAATGTTACTAATCTGCTTTCACTTGTCATTTCAAATTAAAGAAAAATTTATTACGAACACTTTGGCACCCAAAGAAATTATTTAATTTCATATTTATAGAAATTATAGATATTTTCAAGGACTCTGCCATTTTCTGGGACGGTATGCATAAATGGGTTAATATTTGAAAATATTTGTTCCAATTAAAAAATAAAATATGAAACTGATTTTTTATAGTCTAAATGAATGGGTGAGGGGGATTAACAGCGGATCAAATATCATTAGCTTGTGCTTTGAAAGAAAAATGTTCAAACGTGTATTGTGTAAAAAAAGGCCAATTAAATACTCTCCTTATTTGAAAATGCACAGAAAATGTTGAGTTTCTTTGTTCTTTTGAAATTGAAATTTTTTTCACATCTTACATTTTATTTCATTTATTTATTTATCATTCTTGAATAAGATTATAAGATTTTATAAATTTCCATTTTTTCACCTTATGAATAAAATGATTGAATATAAAAAGAAACTAGATGATTTATTGAGTTTTTCCCGAGAAAAATGCGTTGGACTGTAATACAGCATACCGATATTATGTGAACAGGCACGAAATATTTCGCATTTCATCTTTATATATTTTTTTCCTTTATTCAAAATGGCAGAATTTTTCCGTTCTGAAAATGGAATCGATTTAGCAGTTTGAAAGGCAACAAAAAGCGGAATAAGTTTTTTTTTCTTTTTTAAGCTGCACAACAAACTGCAGTGGCTGACATTTTCAACTTAGATGGCATGTTCAAATTTTTTCTTTCGAGATTATGCGATGTCGGATTTTTGCAGCCAATGTGCGAAATGAAGATAAATTATATATCTGCTTCGTTCAGTGCACAACCTTGGGAAAACTGAGGAATTATACAATAGCTTTTTGCTTATGTGTATATATATATATATATATATATATATATATATAAACATATGTTACCGTTAAAGTGAAAAATAAGCAATTTAAAAGTTATTTTATAAATTAATTGATCATAAATAGCTAAAATCTCTCGAAAAATACATTTTATCCCTATTGCGGATGAGTAATTGATAAATAATAATGAAAAGTTCATTGCTTGATAACAGGATGAAAAAATATTTGTTAATTATCCAAAATGTAAAACGCTACCATAAATACACCGTCTAAATTCTACTTCTAAAAGCAAACGAAATGAAGCTCACACACACACGTTTACGTCATTGCAAAGCAGCTATAAGCGGTTTAAACTGACAAATTAAACAGTTAGAATCGGGTCAAAGAACTTTCGAATGACGTATTTCATACTTTAACGATCACGTAATCGTTATTCTATAGAATACCTAGTTAGATCGTAAAATTCAATAATTAATATACTTTAACCGACTTGTTTAATTATTTCATGAAATACCTAGTTATTCATGAAATAATGGATTTCACACTTTATCTGTATATATATATTATATGTATTTAAAGAAGTTCTATGAGTAGAAAGGAATACTAGAATATGGAATAAGAAAAGAAAAAGAAAATCGAATTTTCTAAAAAAACAATCTTTGAGGTGCACACCCTCATGTTCCAACTAGATTCCGTACTAAATTTCATGAAAATCTGCCGGACGGTCTTGGTCCAACGTGAGACACAGATACACAGATAAACAGACTGATATACTTCATGATTTATTAGTAGTAGAGAAGATGAGAGGTGCACACCCTCATGTTCCAACTAGATTCCGTACCAAATTTCATGAAAATCGGCCGAACGGTCTTGGTCCAACGCGAGACACAGATACACAGATAAACAGACTGATATACTTGATGCTTTATTATCAATAGAGAAGAAGAGTTAAGGCACAGCTTTTAGCTGCTATTACATTTGATTCAAGGGAAAAAAGTACACAGTGTAAAAACACACACACACACTGTAAAAGTATTGTGCATACTGTAGTTGAACCAAGAGTCGTATTATACGTGGTTTGATAAGCATGACTCTATAGATTATAACGAATAGCTGCCAGTAAGAAGTGTAAGACAGCTGATATCAATCAACACATTATTTAAAATTAGAATTAATTGGTTGGCCGATAGTTTCATACTTATTATTTCAAAACGATTGAAAAAAAAAAAAAAACAGTTCATACGCAATAGTGGGACCCTCCTGACGCTTAATAAACATAATCTTCCTACTCATTTTTTAAAATATCAGATTGGCTATAAAAAGGTTGCTTTCCTACTTTTGTAAGTTATAATTTAATATGTACGTCAACTGTTTTCTATAATCACAATTTTCATCGGGACATCAGTACCGAAATTTTTTTGGTAATTTATCATCACGCAATGGTATTAATAACCACAAAATAAACGAGAAGTTCCGTCAAGAACTATACTAGCCTACGTTCCCGTATACTACACCAACTTCAAATTTATAATCGAGCTATCTCTATCTCTCTTTCTCATTTAGCTTTAGCTCTTAATTGCTTGAAATATACCTTTTTCAACGGTTAATACATATTCATTCACTCATTCATTCATTCATTTATTCAGTCATTCATTCCCTCATTCATGTATTTATTCACTCATTTATTAATTTTTTCATTCATTCGCCCATTTTATACATTCATTCATTTTTATCATTTATTCTTTGGTTTATTCATTCAATCATTCATTAATTGAAAAATATTCTTGAAAATCCCGATCGAAAAAATTCATAGGAAAATAGGCTCGTTAGTTCTAGACGAACTTTCTATCTGTACATATTCTACGTTACAAGAGCTTTCCGATAAAGTTTGTTCTAAGCAAATCGGTCCGCTAGGTTAGGATTTATATAGGGTTGAAATTTCCCCGTAGGCGCCATGTTAATTTTTTTTTGAACTGTTCAAAAATTAACAAGAATTGTTGTCATCAAAAAATATTTCACGCCGAGAGCTTCTTCCAATAAGCTTGCTCATAGGAACTTGGATCTTACTCCCAGTGTTTACATAATTTGCCTATGGGCGGTAACGTTAAGATTTCCTGAACCGTTAAGAATTGAACGAAAAATTGTTCAAATGAAAAAGTAAAATATGGAATCGAGGTTTCCTCGCCGAATGCAAAAAAAATCTTTTGAATGCAAAAAAAAAAAAAAAAAAAATTTCGAATCGGACAATTCGTTCAGACCGATAGACAGCCCTCCCCCCCCCCCTCATCTCAAAACCCTACTTTCAAATTTTTTATTTTCAATCCTTATTTAATTACTTCAGTTATTTATGACTTTTCGTGATTTCTAATGATAGTTCCACGAGACAGTAAGCCTTCTTTCTTGCTTTATTATTTTTTAATTTCTTTTTTTACTTTTACGGGAAAGTAGGCTAAAAAGGAATGTAATCCATGGTTTGCACGCTCTAAACACCACACCCTATTTTGAAAAAGAATTTACAGTTTTTTAAAGTTAAAAGTTTAGAAAGTTTTTTAATTGATAATAATTTTCACGATTCATTTATGCATGAGATAGTTTGAAAAAAATCACTGGTGGAAAAATCCTTACAAAATGGAACGTGGCTTAAAAGTGCGCGAACCTTATAATAGGTGCTTTTTAATGTGTACTTTTCATAACGAGTCACAGCTTTTGCCTGTTTGTTCCTTTTTATTTTGCACACTGTTCCCTACTCTCGGACCAGCGGTGAAGTATTAGCTTATTAACGAAAAAATGATTAAAATGGGTTCATTTAGTCAAAGGTTATGGAAGAAAAAACAAAAAACTGACAACATTTCTCCATATAACTTTTTTTATAATTATCGAATAAGGTCAAACGAAGCTTTGGGACGCGGGAAACCACTCTCGATCTGTTAAAAAAAGAATAATGAAAATCGGTTCATCCGGTGAGAATTTAGGTGTTTTCCGTTTCCACACACAGCTGAAGATTAGCGGGAGAAGGCGTTGTTGAAGGCCTGGAAGGGGAGACTCTCCCTAGAAAAAGATGCGTCAGAAATTCAGGGCTGTTTTTAATAGGCAACCCAAATCCTTAATAGTTTTGAAGAGAACATTAGCGAGATTTTTAGCTCCTTTAAGGAAGTGTAGCCTTCATTCGTACCTATGAGGTTACCACAGTGGAAGTTCCACGTGGTGTTAAAAATGAACGAAATAGCCATTTTCGAGTTCGATCATGGTAAAAAAATAAATGTATATATATATATAGGGGAGACCGGGGAGAGTCCGGTCAAGGGGAGACTATGGACAGCCCGTTTTTCACCTAACCGTCCTAACATATAGGTTTTCTCAAAATAATTGTGTTATGTTGGTAGTATTCTGCTATTATTGTCATGGGCAAATGGCTGCCGGTCAAGTTAAAATGCGGCAGTGAAGTGAAAAAAAGTGATTTGGCATAGTCTGATCTAAAATTTTGTGGTAAGTAGCTAAGCTTTCATTAAGTAAATTGGCAAGTCATGTTTTTTCTTCGAGTTTATCATGAAAGTAGGGTATTTAAGCTATTATTTATACGTGTTTAAACTTGAGTCATGTACACACTGCTTGTGTTAGATCACATTTTCCTTAAGAATGTTGCTTGGGGAGACTCAGGACATTTTCCCCGAGTCTCCTCTTGAATTCTGTTTATACGTTTCACGTGTACTGAATCCAAAGAAGAAAGGGAACAGGAGCTCGCAGCCAAGCCGAAACGCACACTGACTTACAAAAAAAAACTCGTCAAATTTTCAACGTACCCGACTTATGCAAATAGATTTCTTGAATTATTGCTCATTGTTACTTAAACCTTTCATATTAAACATTTAATTTCCTGTGTCATTGGTCATATTCTTTTATTGTATATCTATCTTTCATTGTTTATCTAGAAGTAACTTGAGTGTCAACTTATTGAAACACTGTTCTTTACTTTCCCAAGTGTCCTGAGTCTCCCCGCATGGTGTCCGCGGTCTCCCCAACATGGGGAGAACGCGGACACTTTCCCTCTTTGCACTAAAATTCATACTGTCCCTATACAGGGCATTTTAGGTTTAAAAAAAAAAATCTCACATAAATCTGAATCATTAGGTCACAGGAAAACGCTTTCTGAAGATTTCTAGCTGTATTGGCAACTTAGGAAAAAAATCGTGAAGAAAAATTGTCCGGACTCTCCCCGTTCTCCCCTATGAGAGTTTTTTTATATACATGTACAAGTATAAAAACTGTGTGTAGACAAGTATAAAAGTCTACATACTCAGAAACACATGCTCAGAGCTGATTAAATTTTCGTCGTAATCAATGCTAATACAGTCAGAAAAATTACGACACATGAAATTAAGTGCAAAACTTCATCAGAATTTTGCAAAAGAACTCGTATATTTTAAGAATTAATGCACAAAAAATGCAAATCTTAAAATTTTGGGACTTTATGCGTCCCCAAGTATTAATTCTATTTTTGGAGACATAGAACAAAAAACAAATTTAGATTTGGGGACTGTCCCCGAAATTCGGGGTCGTATGGTCACCCTGTAAGTGTATAAGTATGGTGAAATAATTCTCAAACGAGAGAAAGTTTGCGTAGTGTAAAAGAAGACAAAAACACAAAATTAATATAATATTTGTAGTTAGGATTAATTTCTGGCAGAAATTTTAGTTCCTTTATTTTTTTCTCTCCAAAATTGGAGTCATTAATTCACGTTTAATTTTAATAAATTACAATTTGGTACCGGCTGTAGACTCGTGATCTGGCAGCTGTTAGGTCTTATATTTTGACAATGTTAACGATGTTAAAAGAGTTGTTGAATGTGGATGTTATATTCTGATTCGAGTATTGCAAGCGAAGAAATTTATTCAATTGAAGGTATTGCAGCAAAATGCGTAAAAGCACTTTATTCCCTTAGCCTTATGTTATTCTGGACATAAACAGTGTGTCCCATTGGTTTTACAACTGTGTATATAAAAATATCAAAAACATTAAAAAAAAAAAAAGGAGAAATCAACAAAGTTTTGATCCAAAATAGTCTTTATTGAAAATTATACAGATGTTGGCACGATTTTTTAGTCATTTCTTGCCCTTTCAAAAATTTTCCTTTTGAAATTAAAGTGGCCTAATTATGACAGAACCTTTTAATATGGTGTACCTACATATTTATTTTGTAGGCGTCTGATATTTACTGGCAAGTATCATAACTCATTCCTTGTGCAGTATGCTATTTTATGAGCTTGTAGCGGCTGCATTTGTTTGTTTGCATCGGCCGTCTGCTTTTTTTTTTGCTCCGTAAAAAAGGCTGTATTGTTGTTAGAAATTGAGATTTTGACTTCATAAGTGTTTATTTATTTCATTTTAATCGTAAGTAGATGTTTTATCTGTATTCACTCTCTTTCATGCATCTGTATGGCATGGGGTTATGAAGAAAAATGAAAATGGCGCAGAGCTTAATATCACGTAGATGTAATATGTAGAAGTATGTAATATGGGTTCCAGTTTGTTCTGTGAAGCAGCAACTCACATTATGGTGGTCGTTTAACACAGCTGACTAGTGATCTTTTCGTTACCCTTCGTGAATCATGGACGTCCACTCCCTTTTGTCATCTTTAAGCGACTCTCGTCTTTACAATCTGCAAACAGGTTATACCACCGAAAAACAATAGTACTCAAGAGTCACGGAAAGATGACCACTTTGCATCATAATGGAAATCAGTTGAAAAGTGAGTGAGATGAATTTCGTCGTTTTTTTTCAAATAATTTCTGAAAGAACTGCGCAGTGCTGTAGTCATAAAAGTTGCAGATGGTATACTGTATAGACATTTATTAAAAATGAGAGGATAATACGCTTGAAATTTTACAGACACCAAAGTAAATGTTACTTCCGCAATCTATGTACTAGTCAACGAACCAGATTCTGTAATCCTCTGCTGCACTCTCCTGTTATCATATGTTTTCCACTACTTCCAAATTCTATTAACTACCTTATCCTTGGAAACGAGAAATTAACGAACCAAAATCCTATAATCTATACTAAATCTTTAATTCATGAATGCATAAGTATAGTTAGCTACCAGCTATTTCTATGCCATTCCTGTAATAAATGGCAAACTTTGTCTTCACTCTTCATGCAAATCTCTCTTGAAAAGTACAAAAGAGATAGAAAAAAGAAAGTAATAGACGGGTAGCTTGGTTAATATGTAAATGTAAAGATTTTCGTAAAAAGAAATTCTTATATATTAGGGCCTAGGGATATGTGCAATGGAAGTTCCCATTATTGAACGATTATAAAGCTGTCGATTCTTCTGTGTACTATGCCATCATCATCACTTATATTTTTACGATGGGCGATCAGGCCCCGAAGGGGCCTTTTTCCCGGATCTCCTTGTGAGCGTGCATCTGTGTGAGCTAGTTTAAATTTGCCCGAAGGCTAACTTCTTGTCCCCGAAGGGCAAAAGGGGAGTCCGCATCTCGGACGGTTAAAATAATGAGTAGTAATAATTAAACAATTACTACCAAGATAAATTATTTTGATATAAATTTTTCAAGATTTTATAATTTTTTTTGGATATATTTTTTTAACTTATACATATATATATTTTTAATATTAAAAATTAAATGAAGCAAAAGAGCCTCTATCACGTACAGTTACACTGAAGAATGCATGTCTGATTGAGGATTTGGGGTTTGGAAGCGTACAGTTTCATTCGGGTGATTTTGGAAGCTGTCGTAAAACTTTTGAGCATTTTTGATAATGTGTCTGGAGATGGAATCGATTAATAGTTCTTTGTGCAGTGCTTTATTTTTTTCGAACCAACCGGCATTACCGATCTGGCGGTTTTGCAGAATTTGGATTTCGTTTATAGTGGTACGCGCCGCGTGACCCCATACTGTGAACCCGTAAAGAATGGTGGGCCTAAGAATTTGTTGAAAAATTAACATCTTATTTTTAAGAGATAATTTGCTGAAGCGCCCTATTAAGGGGCGGAGGAGATGGATCTTATGCTTAGCATTATCTAATTTTTTAATAATATGCTTATTGAAGTATAAACCGAAGTCAAGAGTGATTCCTAGGTAGTTTGCTTGGTGTTTATAATTAAGAGTATTATTTTTGAGTACTAGGGTTTCTGGACTTTTTTTCTTTTTGTTTTTTTTGAAGTGAATTGCTATGGATTTAGTGAGGTTTAGGGTGAGCCGCCAGTCGTCACACCATTTTTCAATCTTATTTAAGTGGTCCTGGGCATACTTCTTTACAAGGGTTCGTTTCTTTTGCTTGGCTATAATGGCCGCGTCGTCGGCAAAGAGGGCGGTCATTGTTTTTTCATGGGTTGGGAAATCGGCTAGAAAAACGTTGAAGAGTAATGGTGATAAAATCGCACCCTGTGGGACGCCACTTGCGATGTACTTTGTGGTGGAGGTTTCATTGCCAATTTTTATCTGGAAGGTGCGGTTTTCAAGGTAATTCTTTATTAACTTAATTAGATAGATTGGGAAATTGTGCTTTATCAGTTTAAAGAGCAGTCCCTCATACCATACTTTGTCGAAAGCTTTTTGTATGTCTAAAAAAATTCCAATAGTTTGTTTTCCATGATTAAATCCTTCAGTTAAAGAGTTTATGACTCTAACAAGTTGGTGGATGGTACTGTGCTTCTTACGAAAACCAAACTGTTCAGGAGGGAGGACGTTGTTTTCTTCAATATGATTTCGCAGTCTAACGTTGATTATTTTCTCGTAAATTTTCGAGACGTGTGAGGTAAGGCTAATCGGCCTGTAGTTTTGCGGCTGTCTTGAGTCGGTGGTGGGCTTATGAATTGGAGTGATTTTGGAGTTCTTCCAATCAGTGGGGAAATAAGAGTTTTTGAGGGAACTATTTATTATTTTCGTTAAACACGTCAAAGCTTTTAAGGGCATGTTTTTAAGCATTTTATTTGAAATATTGTCCAGGCCGGTGGCCTTTTTATTATTTGTTTTCTTTATAATTTCCGCTATTTCTCTGGGATTTGTTGGCGTAAACAGTGTTAGATCGGGTAGGGAAGAATCGGAGTCTCTAATTTTTCGCAAGACGTCAGGAGTGGTTTGATCACTCAAGGAGGGGGAGGGGGGGGGGGTTGTCTGAAAATTAATTTCGAACGCTTCCGCAAGAGCTTCGGCTTTGTCCCTATTGTCGAAATTTATCCTTCCATTACTATGAAGAGGCGGGATGTTTTCGAAAGGTTTTTCAAATGCTTTTGCAAGCTTATATAGGGAGCCTGTATCGGGCGAGAGGCTAACTATAAAGTCTGTCCATCTTTGGTCTTTGTACTGCCTTGTGATGCTTTTGATCATTTTTTGTACTCTATTAACCTCCGTCTTTAGGCTGGGGTCGCAGGTGCTTTGCCACCGTTTTTTTATTCTGTTCTTTTGCACGATGAGCATCTTAGCATAAGGGGGAAGCCTGATGGGGGTGTGGTTTATTACCTGGGATTTGGTGGAGGCATCGTACGAGCCAATCAGCGTCTCCGAGAAATTTTTTACGCAATTATCGATGTCTTCGTTTGTGCTAAGAGTGGGGTTACCTCTAATATTTTCGTGGATTAAGTTAGTGTAATTTGCCCAATTTGTGGTCTTTAATATTCTATCAATCTTGGGGATTTGGTAATTGAAGTTCAAAGTAATCATGACTGGATTGTGATCAGAGGAAAGATCAGTGTAGGTGCTGACTGCGTACGGCCAATTTTTGGTTTTGGCGAGGGCGATATCTAGGGTAGAGGCTTCGCCTGTGCCGTTATGGGTGGGGGAGTTTGTGGCATAAATTTGGAAATTGTGGTCAATACTGAACTTTCGGATTTGGTTTCCGCGTCTATTTCTTCGTCCGAAACTCCAGTCTGGATGTTTAGCATTAAAGTCTCCGAAGAGAATTGTGCTGGTGTTTAGGCTACGGAGTTGCAGTAATTCGTTTTCACCAATGCTCGGGGAGCTGGGGGGGGGGGGGGGGACGTATATAAAGCTGAAGGTGATACGTTCATTATCCGAGATATTTATTGCCACCGTGGTATTTTCAAAGCTGGTGGTAGGGTGCTTAATTTCATTAGTTATGAGATTTCGTCTGGCATAAATGGCAGTGCCGCCACCGCGGCCGATGCCCCTGTCGTTTCGGAAACTGGTGAAGTTTGGAATGCTCCTAAGTCTCATGCACGGTTTCAGTTTAGTCTCCTGAAGGAGAATGACATCAGGTGAGAGGGAGGAGATACAGTTTTCAAGTTCATCAATTTTGTCGGGAGAGAGGCTGTTTGCATTCCAAGAGAGGATACGGAGACAACTAAGACTGGCCATTAATTTCTTTCTCGAGATAGGCGTTTAGGTTTCTTACGAGGAGTTGAAGATCTTGCATGAGGGTCGTTATCGTCAGGGGGAGGGTGGCGAGGGCTTCAAGGTTGTTTTTTGGATAGTTCGTGACGGTGTTTTTCACGAGTGCAGTAGCGTACGATGAGGGTTTACTGTTATTTTGGAGAATTCGTTCTTCTTTGGTTTTGGGGGTGGGTCTTTTAGTACATTCGGAGCTGTTGGCTAAGTGCTCTCCTTTACAATTTGCGCAAGTGGGCTTTTCTTTCTTGGCTCTGTTACACTCTCTAATCCAATGATTTTTGCGCATATGAGACAAACTGGGTCGAGCGTGCAGAGGTGGGAGCTATGCCCAAATCGCTGACATCTATAACATTGTGAAATTCTCTGAGTTTTTCTCAGGTGCTCTACTTTGATTTTGTAATAGGAGACAGTTTCAAAGTTATAAACTTCCTTATTTTTGTCGTTTTTTGGGAGGGAGATCACAAAGAGGGGGATTCTATCTTTTTGTTTGCCTCTAGTCATTTGGTTAATTTTATTGTAGGTCAGCCCTTTTGACATTAGTTCTTTCCCTATTTCGTCGATATCAAAATCAATCGGGAGCCCTCTAATTACAACTTGCAAGTCTTTGTCCTGATGGAGTTGGCGGGTATTGGATTTATAATTATGCTCATCAGCGTAATTTTTAATTTTTCGATAGTAAATGGGATTTTTAGTTTCGATAACCAGTTCATTATTTCGTTTAAATGTTCCTAGGATGGTGGTTCCGACTAGCTCGCTGAGCTCCTTCAAGAGGGGTGTAGGGTCGGAAATATCCACAAAAGTTATAGGGGTGCTTTATTTTTTTCTTCTGAATGGTAGTTTAAATTTAGGTCTGCGTTATTTTTTTCTTCTCTAAAAGTTTTTTTGTTGTTACTTTTCTCAGGCGAGCTTTCGATATCTCTAACGGGCCTTTTCCTACTGCTAGCATTATCAACTTCTTTACTTTGGGGTTCGTTTACTTCCATTTCAATATTATCCACTTCTAAGTTTTCATATCTGTTTTGGGTAGCTAGGGGGCTATTTTCAGTGGGTCTGTTATCTTTGTTCCAATTTGCAGATTTGGTGGGGGGGATGAACCTATTATAGTTTCTTTGGGATTCGTTTTCTAACTTTTCAGACAGCGTTTTCACGGTTTCTTTTAACTCCCTATTTTCAGCTATTTTTTCCTCTACCAATTCCTCGCTTTCTGCCATACCTTCCTCAGTTTTCTTAGCATTTTCCCTAGTTTTAAACATATTATTATTTAAGGTAGCTATACTTTTATGAAAGAGTTGACGGAAGACAGACAATTGATGCTTGGTTTCCTTGTCAAGAGGGAAATCAATCGTATCTTTTATTCCGTCAATTTTCATAAATGTTTTGATTAATTCACTTAATATTTCATCGTCATTAGATTTTAGGATAGTTTTTTTAATTTGCTCGAAAGGGGGAAGTCCCTCACGCTCACAAATAAGGAGAAAAGGGTTTTTTAAAAGGCTGGCCTTGGTGATGCTGCTTTTCTTCTTCTTCGTTGAGTCTTTTCTAGGGGTGGGAACGTCCTCTTCCGACTCTGTTTCATCTTGAATTTTTTTATAGTTGTTTACCGGATTTTTAGAAGTCATCTGCCTTGATTAAGTACAATGCCTCTTTGAGGCACTTTGCCAAGGTCTTTGCAGGAATCCACCGCTTTTGTGACGCGGCCAAATCGATCCACGGTAGTACTATTGGACACGTCCTACCTCTGCGGACGCTAACCTCCAAATCGCTTTCTCACAACCAACCTGAACTTTCGTTGTGCACCAACAATATATTATACCTTCTCACTACTGCGTTCACTTCTCTTACTACCTAACGCTCAGTCACTATCAGTTTTTCACACATCGAATCCTGATCGTGTACTATGCCACACTTCTTTCTGTAGTTATGCTTTGTTAAATAAGTTATTGTTCCGTAGTTATGCACTAAAATAAAACGCTAAAAAGCAGAAACTATACTTTAGTTTTTCCGAAACAAACCAGAAGGCATACGCCGTTACCGTGCAATACAGCTCTGGAATTGCTGCACTAACATAGCTAACATCTTTAAAAGGTATCAACTCTGTATAGGGTGCTATTACTGTCTAAATCTTTAAAAATAGTTTAAATTTTAGTTATTTCTTTTTTTAAAGAAATATTTTGCCATTTTCGCCAATAGTTTCTTTAAAAATGTCAGAAGAAAGTAACTCTACTCTTTAGCAAGGGGAAAATGCGAGCGGCATTCCTTACTGAATAAAGTGCTCTTGGCATACTTTACAATTTTAATAGTTTCAATTTGTCTCCCTTCTTTTCGTATCCTCATTTTCTCAGAAATATGCAAATTCCTTTTCGGCGTTACATTGTTATTTCTGAAATGTAAAAGACGCACCTGTAAGTTGTTGCTTTGCTAATTGTGTCTTAACACCCTATTTAGCATCAAACTACCTTTTTATTAAGATGCAAATGTTCCAATCATTCTTAAATTTTTGACCGAGAAAAATGCTTTTTACTTAAATGATTTCTTTTCTGAGTTTCATTTTCATCATCAAACTATTAATTTCCACTTTTTTATTAAAGATTTGTTTCCTTTTATGATGCGAATAATGCTACGGTATTTACAAATTTATATTCTCTAGTATAAGTAAGAGACAAATGTTGTTGAAACAAATATTTTAATCATAAGTTGGCAGACTTTCCGCAATCTATTTTTCATATTTTAGAAGAAAGATAAATATTTATGCATAATTTATTAATTCATAGAAATAAAATTTATAGAATGTCACTTCAGAAGATAAATTCCCTTTTTTACTCGGAACTTGAATACATTAAGTATGCTTTTCTTTAGTTTTCAACGCGGATTTTTTTTTTGGAGAAGGCATTATTCAAACGTAAAAGACATTTTAGATTAGATTTTAAATCTTTATATATAGAAAGAATGCATACGTACAAAATGTATATAGTATTTATAATTCACATTTTAAATTGAATTTGCATAGATAAACAGCGTTCTATCACGCATTCTGTTCTTTAGTTTGATTTCCCCCAAATATAGAGACGCACTCACACTTTCTGCTTTAATGTTAGTAAAGATAACAATATTAATCAATAAAGAAACGATATCAAAATCATCCTTTCAAACTGTTTGGAATACCAAGCAGTTTGAAACTATTCCAAAACATGTTTCTGAATATTCCAGCATTTTTTTATAGAAACATTTTAAACTCAATTATTTTTTCCAGAATATTTAAGCGTGCAAATGTAGGAGGGAAAAAAAGAATTAAAAAAGAATTAAAAAAAGAATTAAAAAAAGAATGCTCTCTCTCTCTCTCTTCTGTTTTTCTTGTTACAGAAAAGTAGGAAGAAAGTTGGTCACTTCTGTGAGTTCATGCGCGCAGTCATTAACTGTAGTTGTTAGCTGCTTGTTTATGTTGTGGACAAAAAAGCATAATTACTAATTGTTCCGACCTGGACGTAGGCTTCAGCTTTGCTCATAGATGGCGCTGGTAAAGTTCTGCATTTTTTTAAAAAAACCCGTTCGATTCTTTGTATTCTAACTTGATGACTGGTATTTGATGCTTAAAATTAAGAACGCAAAGTTTTTTCGTTCAGATATGTTTTTGACTATTGTGCAAGTCCATTAAAATGTGTTAAAGTAAAATTTGAGCTTTTTTTAAATTCAAGAATAAACTTTATTTAAGTTTGGTACCGGTGCATGAAATCGAAACCCCAAATCATGTGATCGTTAATGTCAAAACTGGAACATAATGTCGAAGAAACTTTTCGAAGCGGATTAATCCTGTATTTATGTTTTGAATTCAGGAAAATATTTGACACATATAGGAAGACTAAACGAATGGAAGAAAAGGACTGGGTTCGCAACCTATGACCGAAATCATACACGTGAACTCAAAACAAATAATTTTTGTTCTTATTTTTTTTCTTTCTTTCTCTCTCTTTCTCTTTTTTCACTTTTATCAAACATTTTGCGTAAAAATTGTTAAATGTTTCAATTTTTGAGCTAAAATGCCAAACAATATGGCTATTTTGATTAACTAATTATCCATCAGAACATACTCCGCTTTAATCTTTTATAGTCCAAATTCCATATATTCTCACTACATATTAACGCATACATTCAACGCTATCTTTTTGCGCCTGAATTTTTTTTCCTTAAAATTTTATTTAATGTTTCCATTAACGAAACAGCACCGCTTTAGATCTTTTTTTTTTTGCTTTTTATTAATTCATCTTTAGGAAGTTTATTAGTTTCAGGATATTGAAACTAATTTTTATTTTATATATATTTTTTGCAGGTAAAGCGTTTATTGCATTTGAAAAAAGAATTGTTCATTATATATTAAGATAATCACAAAGTAAAAAATGTAGTTCAATGTTTGCTGGCCATTGAAGAAAATTAATGAACTGTAGCTATTTTCCGGAAGAATAAGCTATCAGACTTTTTTTAACTCCAACTGACAGTTTTTTATCTTTTTACGTACAATCAAATGAGGCCATTTTTATGACGTCATTTCCTCACGAGAACGATATAAAGAACAAAATTTTATGTACCAAGCTATCGAAAACATTTCCTAACGATGCCTTCTAGCAACTAACCGCTCGGAAAGACGAATTCGAATTCTGCTTACTTCACAAACTCCTGTTTTTTTGGAAAACATTAAATGCTTAATATGTTTTGGATGCTTAATCAGTTCTGATTTTTTTATCTGTAAACTTTCAGCAAAGTTTTCGCATTAGCGGCTTTCGATTCTGGAGGAAAGCACTATCTGAAACATGTTTGGTTTTTTTATTTTGACGAAGGCTGAAGAACGATATATGAAATAGTCATGCAATTAAGAAAACAAAAAATAAATAAATACGTTAATATATAATATATATATATATATGTATGTATAATCAAAAAACTTGTTAGTAGTAATAAGTATCTATTTCGGAATTTTACCGAATGGATACTCTTGTTGTTACTTACACATAATTTATCTCTTTTTAGCTCACTTTTCCGTAAAATTCAAAAAGAAAAATAAAAGCATGAAAGAAGGCGTAATGTATCGTAAAAAGATCGTTACAAATAAAGAGAAGTCAAAAATAAGTGAAGTAATTAAACAAAGAATGAAAAATAAAAAAAACTTGAAAGTAGGGTTTTAAGATGGGGAAAATGTGCGTCTGTAGGTCTGTCTGTCATCCTAATAACTTTTGAGGGAAACGTCCGATTCGAATTTTTTTTTTTTTTTTTGCATTCGAAAGATCTCGGAGAAGACAAATCATTTCTACATTTTATTATGTGATTTGAACAACTTTTCGTTCAATTTTGAACAGTTCAAAAAATTTTTAACACTAGCGCCTATGGGGAATTGGGAAATCCCGGACATAAGATCAAAGTTCCTTTGATCAAGCTTATTAGAAGGAGCTATCGACATGGAATATTTTTTGATTTGAACAGTTTTTGTTAAATTTTGAACAGTTCAAAAAGTTATATATTACCGCCTACGGCAAAATTTCAATGCTATATAAATCCTGATTTAACCGACGGATTTGCTATCGGAAAGATCTTATGACGTAGAACATGAACAGATACCAAGTTCATCTAAAGCTAAACGACCCTATTTTCCAATGAAATTTTTTGATCTGAATTTTTAAGTATATTTTTGAATGAATAAATGAATGAGTGAAAGAATGAATGAATAAATGAGCTAATGAATGAATGAATAAATGAGTGAATGAATGAATAAATAAATGAGTGAATGAATGAATAAATATGTGTGAATGAATAAATAAATAAATGAGTGAATAATTGAAATGAATAATTAAAAGTAGGAGAGAGGGCACGTAGTGTGCAGTTTACCGGAATTAAGAAGTTGAAATGTAGAAGAAAGTATGAAAAATCTGCACGTGCGAGAATACACGAATTTCTGGGACAGCGACCCACGGTATATCAATGCTGTGTTGTATTTCATCCTTTAATGCTGCGTGAGCTATAACATGAATAAAGAAATTCGTGTGGAATTGTTTACACTTTTCAGATAAGTGTTTTATGTCACTAAAAAGATAAAAGAAAAAACTGAATCAAGTAATGGAAATAATAATAATAATAATAATAATAATAATAATAATAATAATAATAACAATAATAATAACAATAATAATAAAAACAATAATAACAATAATACTAACAACAACAACAACAACAACAACAACAATAATAATAATAATAATAATAATAATAATAATAATAATGATAATAATAATGATAATAGAAAAACCGTACTTTTGCTATTTAGACTTTTTCATCTCGTAAAATATTTGTTTTTAGAATACATTATTTTCTAAAACTAAAAGGTTATCCAGTTATTGTTTTTCTTAACATTTCATGAAAGAGAGCGAAGTAACATAAGTTCTGTACTCATAACGAATGTTTTTATGGGTCTTCAGACATGATTGGGTCAGAAATGAGATACGAAAGAAATTTCAGCGGAGTATTAAAGAAATATTCTGAAAACGTAAGGAATAGTATTTTAAATCATATTCATTGTTTCAGTAATTTTCATACATGTGCAAAACATCTCCCCCTCTTTTTGGAATTTGAGTTTTCAAAAATTAAAGGATTCTTCAATCGTCAACATTTTAAAATTTTCTTAGAAAATATTTCATATTTAGGAAATGTTTGATTATTTCTTCAGAAATAATCAAACTCTTTTAAATAAACTCTTTTAAATAAAAAATAGCCGTACTCGTATGGAAATTTGTCTTGTTTTGTGATGAACTTAGGGTAGCGCGCTGTAAAAACTGAAATTGCTCGGCGCGTGCCAAAGTGCGGGCTTTGAGGTTGCTATGGTGAGAACTTAAATACATTACATCCCATTATTCATTTATCAGCACCGACGCTACAGCTTTTGATATTAAAAATATTTAGCTGACGTGGAAAAAAGTGTTTTATTTTAATAGAAAGTTTCTAATAATTGCGTGATAGGCTTATATTGGCTTAAAGAAGCGTAGCTCCCATATTTTGGAACTTAACTCAAACAAATACAGCTGTGCCACATAAGCATCCGTAAAAGAACGCTTTATATAAAAGTGGCAGTGTGAGTAAAGCAGATGGTTAACACGCCTTCTGCCCATGTTTGAATCCCGGCTCTCGACAAATTTAGCTAAACATAAATACATAAGATGAACGATGGTATGCAAGGGGGCCCACCCCCTCAGAGCTATGGCGTACCCTCTAGAAACTATGAAACACCCGAACACGATGAGCCTTCCAAATCGGCCAACAACCATAACCAAAGTGCCGTGCGTCTAATATTGTCTTCATGAACTGTTACACAGTGCGACTTGCTAATCTTAAAACGCATAAAAAGATATTAAACGCCAATTTTTCAAGAACAATGTTAGCAACTACACGCGATGAAATGCTATAAAGTAAATTGTAAGATGTGTGTGCTCTTCGTTTTGCATAACTCGCTTGATCCCTTCCCTTTCCTTTTTTATTATTTTAAACTTGCCCATTTGTATTTTACCATTTTGTATCAACCATGTTTTCTAAATGTTTTAAAGGTTTTTTCCCCAAATAAAGTCAATAGTCAACTAGAAGTTAAGAATTTTTCTGTTGTCTAGTTTTCTTTTGTTTTTGATTCGATAAATATTTTTGTTTTCACCAACTTCTTTTCATAAATTGTAAAAAACTAAGTTAAGAAAAATTCCGCTTATTGATATACTAGTATAATTTTCATCTCAGTCTTCCGAGCATGAATGAATGACATCCACGATTAATGATAAAACCTTTATACATTAATTTTCTTTCATAGATTTTATCTACAAATAATGGAATACTATTTCTGGAAGTCAAAACTTTTATTGATCTTCCTATCTATGCAGGGAGCTTTTGTTTAGTCTTGACGTCAGTGGTGATCCTCTTAAAGGATAGCAGTCTCATTCTACCTAGTTAAAAATCAACAAATCTTGAAACATGAGCTATTTTTCACATAAATTGAGGAACAAGTTCCTTAAAGATGATTTGAAGAATTTTCGGCACCTTCTAGATGGAGAAAAAAACAATTGTTCAGCAGATTTATGGGTTTTTACAACAGGTTTCGAAACTAGGATGTAAAAGGCGCCATTGGCACCTAACATTTTCGTTTTATTTGCCAAAAATATTCCACTAGGCGTAATTTTAAAATAATTCAAATTGCTCTGGCAGAAATAGCAACTGGCAATGAGAAAATTATTGATAAGTAAAGGAAAAGTGTTTAAAAATAGTTTTATAAATAGTTTTATAATAATAGCTAATATCTATTAGGAACTTTTAAGAAAGTTGGTAATATTTCTTAAATTTATGAATCAATATAAACGTCTAATAAAATGAAATATGGCTTAATTAGCTTAACTTACAGTCCACTGTTACTTCATTTGTAAGTAAAAATTCACAATTCCAAATTTAGAGGTCAAGAAGTTGCGAGTCTTCATAGGTGTCGTAAAAACTCAAAATACTGAAGACTAGGTGAATGAAATAGTATGTATATATATCAGTATAACTGTATATAGTTGTGCTAGATTTAAAAAATAAAAAATAAATAAAAATGACGTCTTGATAAAAAATTGTGGTTGTAAAGCTAAAAGTTTTTCAAAGGTTAGTCGTCAAAAGTGACGACTGAATGTGAAATCGTGGTCGTCAAACGGGAATTTTTAGTTGCAAAATACGACTAACGACCGCTAATTTCGAAACCTGTTTTACAAGTTAATCATTAAAACTTTTTATTCATTAACTTATATCAATAATTTGTGTTGAAGAATGCAATATAGCTCTTTCATTGCGAATTTTAATTTAACAATAACATGGGTTGAACGAGATAATTAAAAATAAATTGATCGTTTAATAGTTCAATCCCTGCATGAAGCCCGGTTATTATAAGCAAAACTCGTATTGAGCAAGTGTCTTTTTCATGAGTAAGTGAAGTAGAACCTTATGTACATTATTATAGATACACAATGTTTTCATTAATTGGATTTTCCCTGTAGCTCATCTGTGGCTCTCAATTTTATTTTCTAATGGCTTCTTGCTTTATATATGCCAGGGATGGGGACCGGAGGCCTTAAGGCTGCATGTGGCCTCCTTAAGTTTTGAATGCGGATTCACTAGTGATTTATAATTTGTAATGAAAAAATACTGCTATCATTTGTGTTACATGAGATAAATAGTTATAGTAGAGTTTTTTAGTAAGTTTGTATAAAAATATTATGTTTCATGCAGAACAATAACTCTTACGATTCTGCTCGTGCTGCCCATCCCAATTGCCAACCCTTACATATATGCACTACTTTCTTTTCCAAAGCAATTTTTTAACTAAACAAGACATAATTTTCTACATTTTTACAATAAACTAATTTTAAACAAAAGATTCTTCACATTGTCTTGCACAACTAAGAGACTGTTTTCAATCGAAATATTACTTGTTTCAAGCCTTAGTATAATGCAAAGAATTTGCGGCATCAACTTTAAGGATTGTATCAAAGTATACGTTTCGAAAAAATCCAATTAATGCTTTGCGTTTTAATTTTGTTCTTAAAAGAAACGGGAACTTAAAAACAAAGGAAAAACTTTCAGAGTCATGTTTTGGATTCAATAGCATTTTAAATTCTAACTATACGGTAATAACAAAATCATAACTGTACCTTTAAGTAGCTAATAAATTAATAAATCTTATTATTCGCATCAGTGTCAGTAACAAAAAATGTTTTTTTTTTTTTTTAAATATTTATTGAGTAAATCAAAAAACTCAAGCACACTCACTTAGATACCACCTAATAAGTGATGTCTCACTCCTTAAAAATTGTGATTGTATACTGTTTTATTTGTAAATCATATTTGCTTTATAAATTCTAATAGTGATTAGGCTGTCGCTAGTATGACGACCACTTTGAATGTCCATTTAGCCTTTTGGTCTTTTTAAATTTTATTGACTAATTGATGCAAAAATAATGTTACAAACTTGATTTATATCTTAACATTCATCGGAAATTTAACTCTACTTTTTGACACACAAATTCAAAATTCTATTGAAAACTTTAGAAATTTTGAAAATGAAATCATCTTTGAAACTTTGCATGGAAATGGCGCCATAAACCTGCAATGCTGTTCCAACAAAGATAAATTTTCTTTTATATTATCTTTGCACCCATTTAACCGCGCAAAAATAATAGGTCAAAAAAGTGCAAAATTTTGATGTAATCATTAGGTCCAAGTTTTAGGAAACTATCTCTATTTGTTTTGGACTTATGGGTCTTCAAATATTTTAGAGAATTTTGATTTTTCACAAAGATTTTTCTGCTTAAAAACGGGGTGTCTCCTTTTCCTTTTTGTAATTAAAAAAATAATAATAATAAAAATAAATGAGCAAAAATGTCATTAAAAATTTTCATAAAAGAACAAGTAAATAAGTAAAAATTAAAAACTATATAACAGTAGTGATTTAGGCTTATCTATCGCCAACAGCATGGCATTCTATGTGATCTTGAACATGAAGATTATTCTTCAGAGTTATCATGGAAGTCTTTTAGTTAGGAACCAAGAATAATAATGAAAATATAGATGAAAAAAAAAAAGAAAAGAAATGTGAAAGCCTAAATAAATGCATAGAAATTCAAAAACAAAAAGTAAAATAAAGTAATAGTAATGACTTAGATTTTTGCACACATTTTTTTCATCACTTTTTGCACTGTGTATAATTTTAAACATGAAGATTATTTTTCGAAGTTTTCATGAAGCTCTTAGAAACTCGATCGTGCATAATGAAATTACCTTACAGATTTTCTTCTGAAAAATATATTTGCCTTTAAGCCAAGTACGTTTTCCTACTTACTTCTGAAGTAAAACTCACATTCATTTATCCGTAACATAAGACATATATTAAACAAGAATACATGGGCCTATGCCTATAAAAATAAATTTTGATGATAACTATACAGGAAAAAGCATAACTGAACTCAACTTGAAAATTTTCATGCTTTAAGGATTGTCCTTGTTTCAGTAATGAGTTACTTAGTATTCGGTTCTCGGTAAACAATTTTCTTTCGGAACTATCGTTGACTGATAGATGTAATTGATTATTCATTTGACAAAAAGCCTCTTCTTTACTTAATTTCTTTTCATCTAAAACATTCCTGTCCATTGTAGAAAAAAATTGCTAAAACTTCCTATCCATTCATTATTAAATATTATTTCCTAGTCTTAAATTTAGGAAAATACGGGGGGGGGGGGGGGGAAGCATCGAATATGTCTCTTCTTTTTTTTCTTGATAAAACTGTGATGGAAAAACAGCTCTCAAAGTAATGATGATAAAAATAACTATTTAACTTCGTTTATCAAAAAATGCTTTGCAGATATAGCAGGAAGACAAATAAAAATCTATAATAAGAGCCTTTTTCTTTATCTTAGCATATAAGTAAGAAAATAAGGAATCATGAACGATATGAATTGTTTGCATAAAACTGTTCGGAAGAAGAAAATAGGAAAACGAAGTTTACTCATTACTTAATTTTACCGAAGAGTTACGAAGCAATGCTATTCCTATGAATAAATGGAAAATATCAGCTGCAACGAATCTTTTATTAACCTGTCTCATAAATATTCATTTAACAAGAAAGTTGTAATTGAAAATTATCACCATAATTATAGTAGAAGTTCTCTGTTTCTGCAGAAGATATTATTAAAAAGAATAACTGAAACGAACTAAATATATTTTCTGTTTAAATATTATTTAAACAAATGCTTACGAAAGATATATTCTTATGATTCATTCATAAAAATATTTTGCTCGTTATAATCTTACGCATTGTTGCTAGATTCAGATGTTTAATGAGATAAATCTTAAGTACTTATGGATGCAGCTTAAACAAAACAAATGTGATTTTTATAATGAAAATTAAACGAGGATAAAATTCTTGCTGTTCGCATGGAAAAGGGAATCGAGAAAAACATCGAAAGAACACACCTTATGTAATAAGGTCGTAATGAAGTATCACTGTAACTGCAGCTTAGCCTTCAATTATTGTAAGTAAAATTAAGTTTCCCTTTGAATGCAAAGAACAATCGATCAGATTTTTAATTGAAAAGTTTGTCTTTCACTTAAAAAAAGACGTGTTTTGAATTCTAAAAAAAAGGCGCATCAACAGTTTTCCCTTTGAAAAACGTAGCGAATATTTATGCCACGAGGGGTGTCTTGATTCTTCTTCCCTACCAATTATCAGCTTGAGGGCATAATGTTGTATTAAGAACTAGCGAATCCAGCATGTATAGGGTATGGCAGGCTGAATGCGACAGCCTTGGCATTGTTTAGTGCTGTGTTTCAAGATTTTTATAGTGCTTGATTTCAAATGTCTTACATCTTTAAATTAAAGAAGTTTAAATACGCATTTGTTTTATTTATAGCATATATGTCAAGCAGACGGAACCATGTACAATGGTTTTTCTGACGACTCAGAATAAATTGTGATTTTTTAAAAGCATAACGGATTCAAATGGCGATAAATCAAAACATTTCTTGACGTGCGAAGAATATAACAGGACTGAATGAAAAATAAAAATATCAAAAGTTGTATTCCCTTTGATTTTCATTTTACTTTCTCTTCGAATTTTCTACAGAAAGAAGAAAATACCATATATCCTAACGTAGAAGGAACTAGAAGTGCTTCGTTTATATAATTGAAAAAGCTGTGGTGAAAAGAGAATTTTCTCTTCTAAACTTTGAATTTTTTTTCTTCAGCTGGGTTTGAGTTGGTAAATAGTTGAACAAAACAGTTAGTTTTAAAATCAGAATTTAATGTTTGCACGCTAACGTTTACTGGATCTAATATATTTTACGTTAATTTTAAAATGCTGTCAAAATCAACTGGTGTTGATCAACCAAAAAAATAATTCAAAGAATAATTACTAAAACACTTCGACTTTTTTCTTTACTCACTTTGTTTTAATTGTTAGTCTCTGAAAATAATTATTAAAAAATATATTACTACCATATTTCATTCTCATTCACAGCCTCTTACCTCCTTACCGCTATTTTGATATTCTGCTAGTTATACTTTTGCTTTAAATTTCACTGTAAAAAATTCTAGTTCAACTTTTCACCCATAAAAAAAGGAAAAAAATGGTGAAATTTAGCTGAAACTAACATTTGTTTCTAAAGTTAAACCGCTATAATGGTTCCTAGTTTCACATTCATGGTGAAACTACATCATTACAATGATTCAACTTAGTACCAAATGTTGGTTGCAGCTAAATTGCACCATTTTTTTGGTGAAAGGTTGAACTAGAATTTTTTACAGTGTAATTCTGCAATGATGTTCTTACTTTGCGAAAAGATTGAATATGCGATATTTTTTTGAGTTTAAGGTAAAGGAACTTTTTGATTTTGTTAGTGTCTTTAGGCAGAGCAGAAGTAACTACAGTAAAACCTCCAAAGTTGACCACCTCCCTTCGTTTACCACCTCTCTATGTTGACCGAAATTTTATAGTTTGAATGGTCACAACACATTTTTAATGGAGATTTACCTCTCTATGTTGACCACCTCTATAAGTTGTATGTTGACCACTTTTTAGTTGGCTACTTGAAATAAATTTATATAATTAACTCTCTGTAACGTGACCACTGATGTTTACTTGAATTTGTATTTTCCCAGGTTTGTTCTCCATCTGGTTTCCAGGAATTTCTTTATTAGTCATTTGGCTTATCTGAGTATCACTCGCGCCATCCGCACATTCCGTTCGTTTTCTGGCTTCTTTTTAATTTCTTCTAAGCAACTTAAAGATTTTGCTGTAGAAAAAAGCCCAAGCATGCTAATAGACTTGTAAACTGTGAAAGTGTTTTTTACTGTTACCTAATGAAAAAAAGAGGACTCAAAGAAAAATTGGATCATTCCCTTAAAAAAAATGAAAACATTGCTGTCCCTTCAGAAAAAATAAAAATGAGTAATTGCAATATTTTTAATTAAAAACTACTAAAAAGTTTAATTAATTAATCTCTAATGTACTAAATTTTTCCAAAAAATTCATTAAGTTGACCACCTCCTTATGTTGACCACTTAATTACAGTAAATTAGGTGGTCAACTTTTAAAGGTTCTACTATAATTCAATTTAACAACAATACAATTTCAATGTTTCAATGTATAAAATGTTTTGACAGCAGCTCCTAATTGCTTACTTTTTTCATTTCCTAACTCGTGAAGATTCTTGGCTGGGTTTTTGCCAGTATAGTTTTCTTGAACGAGATACACATTAAAAATGGTACAGTTTGAGAGAAATTACTGAAAGTTTGATATTTTTCTAAACAAGAGCTAAAAATTCAATAAAATTCGACAAAGCCTAAAATTGATTGGAAGAACAACAGGGCAATTTTCATCACAATTCTTTAAAAAAAAAAAAAAAAAAAAAACCGTAAAAGTTGCCAGATATAAATTATTGTAATTTGCGTAAAATGGTGAAATGCTAAACAGAAAAATGACAGTACTAAATAAAATTCCTGAAAGATTGAAACGTTAAATGGTGACTAAATGAAACACAGAATATTTTGAATAAATACTTTAATAACGGAGAGTGAAATAAATTGTTCTTATTATTTGCATCAACTGCTGTTTCATTTTCTACTAGCACTTTGTGTTTATGCCCAGTTTTTTGCTTTAACTGCGAAACTATTTAAACTTTTTTTGTAGTGAATCTCAGTTCCTTAATCTATCTAAACATTAATGTAACTAATTATGTTTTTCATCATCTTATGTTTTAATATTCATCAGAAAATGCCTTAAGACTTTCTTTCAATCAAGGATTCAAGGATCAAAGATTAAGACTTTCTTTAATCTTACAATATCAAGGACGGTGTACCTGTTGAATCACCTTAGAAGCTCGTTGCATAGTTTCCACTTTTAACAGGAAGGAGGAGGAATAATAAATTGGAATTTAATATCCGGCTACTAATCCGTCACACTTCAAAACTCATTTCCGGTTTTATATTGGATGTCCGCTGGGCAATCGATTAGGCAACGCGCCTCTCTTCACTTCTATTCTTCGCGAACTTTCTGTAAGATGCAGGGGGAGGGGGGAGTAGATAGAATAGATTACCAGGGTTAAAATATGAATATTTATTGAATTCTGTGTATAAGCTCTAATATTTGTAATATCTATGGTAATCATTTTCCGGACATTTTATCAAAAGTCTAACAATCTTTGATTGTCAAGTTAATGTCTTGGGAACGATATATTTGTTAATGCTTGTTGAAAAAATGTCTTTTCTTTTCAAATACAGCTAATTATGCTAATGTTGGCTGACTTACACTTGTAATGACTTACAATTGCATAAAATGTTTTGAGATTTTAACATATTATTTTCCTAGAATTGTTACTAGCAATTTTTAGCGTGCTTTTGCTTTTTCTATAACAATTCTTCATAAAAATAACAGCAGAAAGTAAAGACTTTGCTGTACCAAAAGCAATTCGGAACTATTTCTAATTATTAGAAATATATTTCAGAACTCAAAAGTTTTTATGAAATGGGTTTTATTCCGCAAGGCAGAGCTGGAAAAAATTCCCTCGAAATTATACTTACAACTCTATTATTAATTACATAAATTTACCTATGCTTTCGTGAATATTAATTAGCAACATAAAGCTATAATGAAATAAAATTATATGTCATGTTTTTATTCTTTATTTTGATGCATTAGAAAAATGCACGTGATTAAACTTCTAAGTATTTTCTGAACGAAAGAAGCAAGTTCCTTCTAAATTAAAAGTAAGTCCTTTGTTTTTTAATAAATTTTAACGGAAGTCATTAATTCAGTATAAAGATTTTTAATAAATTGCAACCAATATAATTTCTGTATACATGTTTTCTTTACCATACGATACTGTTAGTAGTGAAAAAACTTGCTGGTTTCAGAAGCAGGGTTGGAAAAAACCCGGGTTTTTTCAGAAAAACCCAACCCAGTGGGTTTTTTCGGGTTTTATTGGGTTTTTTCGGGCTTTATTGGGTTTTTTCAAAAATTTGAGGTTTTCTTTATTTGTAAGAGGTTGCCTACACATAATGGTATTAATTAAAGTGAAAAAGAATAAATATTATGTATTTCTTTTAAGAACATTTTATGTTTTAATAAAAAAAATTTTTGAAAAAATAAAATATTGCCTTTTTAAATATTAATTATTCAATTGTGTCCTTTACAACTATAAATTAACTTTTTAAAAGTCAATTACTTTACCTTTGTTTATTGTATTTTTGGTGTTCAATAAAATCCCATCAAAGGGTTTAAGAAACAAGTTATTTTTAAGTCTAGTTAATTACAATTATTTTATGTTTAAAGGAGTTTAAGCTAATTTCTTTCAAAATTACTGCAATCTCTTGCATGCATCGATGCCACGGACGCGCTATAGCGCGTCAAACACTCAAACATCGGAGGTGGAAACGCAAAAAAAAAAAAAAAAAAAAAACAATATTACACGCCCCCGGGACGCATAATTTTTAGCAATTTTCATTGCGGAGAAAAAAAAGTCAAATATATAAAAAATCGATAGGCAAAAATATTTTTGTGCATCCTTCCTTGACCAGCATTTTGCTAGATGCCATAGATTTCTTAAAATTAATTTCTCTTAAAACATATCTATCATTTTGAGTGAAATTCAACATTTTCTTTCTTTTGGCATTTGTTTCTATACTTTTTTCAATAGAGAATTTTTTGTGGGAAAGAAATTTTATTTTGATTATGTAGAACAATTTCAAACCCATCCAGCATTTTTGAGTTTTCATCCATGATAAAAATATATTTGGTTTAAGTCTTTTTTTTTTTTTTTTTTCTGTTTACATAAGTGGAGTTCAATTTTGAGCATTGAGTTTGAAAAAACCCACCAGTGGGTTTTTATTTTTTATCTAATTCTCAAAAAATTTTAGACATTACATATAATGTATGTATTATGAAAGTATGAATGTTTGGTCAAAATCAGTATTTTAATTTGTTTACATAAGAGGAGTTCAATTTTGAAACGGAATTTAAAAAAAAACCCACCTATGGGTTTTTTCAAGTTGGTTTCTGTTTTTGAGCTAACCCTCAAAATTTTATACCCATGACATATAGTGTATGTATTATGAAAGTATGTATTATATTTGGTCTAAATCAGTATTTTCATAAAGTTTACTTAGGTAAAATATAATTTTAAGCAACAATTTTGAAAAAACCCGCTTGGGTTTTTTCAACTGGGTTTTTTTGAAAAAACCCACCCGGGTTTTTTCGGGTTGGGCAAAATCGAACCAACCCTGTTCAGAAGGAAGCGGCAAAGAAAGCTGGTAATGCATGATTTTCCCACTTTTTATGAATCTTAATAAACGTGAAATCATGATAATGAAAAACAATCCTTATAGCATAGTTTATTTTTAACCTTTTACTTTTTACATGTACACTTATTACTCACTAAAACCCGTGATTTTACGAGGCATGTCTTAATTTTAGAAATATAGACCTTTTTAAAATCCAAACGAAAAATTAATGTATTTAATTGAAATTCATCATTTTAGTGCAAAGAATTTTAAAAAGACTTCTTACACTTAATGTTTTATTTTTCGCTACAAATGTACAGAGTCCGACAAAAATGCGAAAATCTTAGGAGCCAGCTATAATATTTTCATTTGCGAACATAGTCGCTACCTGAAAAACTAGTTGCCAAGACATTTTTTTAGTCGCCCGGGCGACCTGGCGCCCTTGATTTGTCGGACCCTGCAAATGTATCATCCATTTTTTGCGATTACAAACGAACTAAACTCTGTACATATGTCTTCTTTACAATACGACTACCTTAGCAGTGAAAAACTTGCTGGTGCCTCGTATCATTTAACAACTGAAAGTTGATTAATAATTGAACATTGAGTTTCTTACTATTTTTATCCTGCGGGTTTTTTTTCCGATGGAGGCGGGGGGGGGGGGGGTGTAGCTTGCAGGATAAGTTGAAAACGTTACGGTTGTTCAGTGTCCACAAAAGTTTGGCGAACATTGACATATAATTTCAACTTTCAAATAATAAGATAATAGTAAACTGCAACTGGACGTTTAAATGTAATGTGATTGCTTATGACTACAATGTAAATTCTGAAAAGACAATTATAACTTTTATGATTTAAAAAGTTTGCATTGAATAAAAAATTTGGAGTCCTTTTTGTTATAAAATCAACAATTAAAGTCCACTGCGTTTTTGGAAACACTTTCAATAACACGCAACTTTATGCGTTGAAAAAGGTGATCTTTATAACCCCGAAACATTGTTATGCAATTTTTATTGCTTTTTTCTGTTTTAAGTGCTGATTTTTACTCTCTGTAACGAATTTTTTTTTTGGTACATCACGGCACCTAAAAATTCTTGGTTCTTTAAATTGAGTGAAACATAATGAAATTCTGTGCATTGAAAATATGATACTGTAAAAGAAACTGATAAACTCTTTTTTTTTTTGGAGTTTCAGTTCAGGTTTATTTATGCATGTCAAGTTGTTAAACCTTTCTTCCCGTTTCTGTTTTCACAATAAGTACTCACTTTTAATAGCCCACTTTTCCGTAAAAAGTAAAAAATATATCAATAAATTTCGAAAGAAGTCTTGGTATATAGTTAAATTATTGTTAAAAATAACAAAAAGTCAAAAATAAGGGAAGAAATTAAATAAAGATTGAAAAAAAAAAAAAAAGTTGGTTTTTGAGATAGGGAAAATGTGTGTCTGTCGCTCTGTCGGAAGGAGTGAATAAATGGATGAGTTAAAGAATGAATGAATAAATAAGTGAATACTTTCTTGTATTAAAAACAACAACTAAATGATTGTAAACAACTAAATGATTTTATAAATGCATGAAGAAATGAATAAATGAATAAATTTATATTAATCGGAATATTTGAAGTATTGAAGAACTAAATCTGAATGAGAATGGGACAGAGATAAATATAGCTAAATTATAAATTCGAAGTTGGAGTATACGGGAAAGTAGGCTCGTATAATTCTAGATGGAACTTCTTGTTAATATTTTTTTTCTTTCGTAACAAATGTTGAAATAAATATATGGCTATTGATGGTGCAATGGCGGTTTTATATAAAAGTGAAAAAAATGCAGAACTAATATTTTATGTTTATCTTTATTAATAAACATTTAAATCCGTAGCATGTTTTGGATATGTATTTTTTTATGTGTGTTAGTTACCAAATATGTGTTAGATTGTGCAGTGTTACATTATATATTTGATTTTTGAGCGATGAATCGTTGAAATGTCAAAATTGGTGCACCAGAGCACTCATCATTTCTGTTCAGATATAGAGACTATAATGAATGCTGACGAATCTGTTCATATCGTTCGCTTAAATCAATAAGAGAGATGTAATTCAGCGCTCTATCGATGACATTGGAACTGCGGAAATAGCCTCCTCCATGCACGGAAGCAGCTCCTTGTGATGGCAGAAATCGATCAGCTGATGAACGAGGAAATGAACATAGGAAATTAGAAGTCCATTTAAACCGTAGTAGAGTAACGAGGTTAGGGTGAGTTTTGCTGATATTTTCAACGCTACAAATCAAACCGTATGATTTATTGGCAAAATCACATGTGTTTTTTTAAGGACTATAACAAAATTGTATGTACAAGGAAAATATGAGTTGGAAGTATTCAGTTGAAATTTATTTTGATCATACTTCGTCAGCATTTTTCGCCAAATGATGCAACTATATGTGTTTTTTAACACAAAAAGCTTTGTGTTTTAACGTGTCAACAATGTTTTACAAGTGCAAAATTTACTTTTTTAGCCTACTTTCTCGTAAAAGTTAAAAAAATAATATTAAAGCATGAAAGAAGGCTTAATATATCGTGAAAATATCGTTAGAAATCAAGAGAAGTCGAAAATAAGTTAAGTAATTAAATGAGATTGAAAAATAAAAAATTTGAAAGTAGGGTTTTGAGATGGGGAATTTGTGTGTCGGTCTGTCACCCCTAATAACTTTTGAACGAATTGTCCAATTCGAAAATTTGCAATCGAAAGATCTCGGCAAGAACATTTCATTTCCATATTTTATTTTTGATTTGAACAATTTTCCGTTCAATTTTGAACATTTCAAAAAATTTTGACATTAACGCCTCTGGGCGAAAATTAAGCAAATTATGTAAACTCTGGGTACAAGATCCAAGTTCCAATGAACAAGCTCACTGGAAGAAGCTCTTGGCGTGAAATATTGATTTGACCAATTTTTGTTCATTTTTGAACAATTCTAAAAAAATAACATAGCACCTACGGGGAAATTTCAATCCTTTATAAATCCTGATCTAACGGACCGATTTGCTTGGAACAAATTTTATCGGAAAGCTCTGATAACGTAGAACATGCACAGATAGAAAGTTCATACAAAACTAAAGAGCCTATTTTCCTATGAAATTTTTTGATCGGGATTTTCAAGAATATGTTTGAGTTAATGAATGATTAAATGAATAAGTGAACGAATGGATGAACTAATGAGTGAATAAATGATAAAAAGAATTAATGAGCGAATGAATTAAAATAAGTAAATTAGTGAATAAATACATGAATGAGTGAATGAATTAATGAATGAATGGAGTGAATGAATATGTATTAACCATTGAAAAAGGTGTATTTGAAGCAATTAAAAACTAAATCTAAACGAAAAAGAGAGACATAGCTAGATTATAAATTTAACGGGGGTGTATACGGGAAAGTAGTTATAATTCTAGACGGAACTTCTTGTTAATTTCTGAAGTTTTGTGCAGATCATTTTCGTCTGATTAAAAATCAGTTTTGCTTTTTTAATAAACATAATAAATAAATGTTAAAAATATTTTTATTTGCGGGATCTTATCATTAGAAATTAGTTCTAAAGTTGGGAAGTAAATATTGAAACAACAGAATGAGGACAACCATTTCTAAATAATATCATTTGTCCCGCTAAAAATTCTGCACATTTTTATACACACATTTTCTGTCTCTTCTTTATTTACATAAGTTTTTAACATTAATATATATTTTTTCGGTTTATTAGCAACTCCTAACTATGGCATAATAACATAAGTGTAGAGTTTGTAAAATTTCTCAAAGAGGATTCCATTTTCCTTCACAATCGGTCAACATCTTCTATAAAGGTAACTGACTTCTCTTTCATTCGCAAGTTAAACTGCTTCACTAAAAAATCCAACTTTTACCGTTCACCAAAAAATGGTGAAATTTAGCTTCAACCAACATTTGGTACTAAAGTTGAACCATTACAATGATTCTTAGTTTCACTATTATAATGGTGAAACTACACCATTATAATGGTTAAACTTAGTACCAAATGTTGGTTGCAGCTAGATTTCATTTTACCCATTTTTTTCGTAAAAGTGTGAACTAGAATTGTTTAGTGTTCATTTCGAAAATCCATGCACGGAACCGACAAGCATTCAAGTCGTAATTACTTCAATTTTAATGAAAAAGTTCAGACATAGACTTAGTATTTCGAGTTTTAGTACTTGAGAACAGCGTGGTCCTATGACACTTCTTTCCTGAGTTAAGCTAAGAAAGGAATCATTATAGCAGAACGAAGTTCATGAAAAACATGCTGATAATTGTTAAAGCCCAAAATAAATGAACTCTTGTCATACCACATACATTATTTATTTAAAAACTGATTTCTGTTTTTTTATCCTTTCAAATAATTGAAAATTTAAGTACTTTTGCTTTTAAATAGCACTACGTTTTAGTCAAATGCTGAAAGTTTGATTTTTCAATTCCCTCTTAAAAGAGGCTTATGGCTCTTAAGCAACGAAATATTCTAAAAAAGAAATTATTTAGATTGCGCCATGATACAAACTCAGAATGCAAGTGCTTAACATTTTTTTCAACTTACTTCAATTTAATAATCGCAGCTATTCATGCTATAACTTGAATATCTTTACGAAAATTGCTTTGAGAAAAAAGTGAAATAAATTCTTGCAGACTTTAAGCCTGAATCAAAAGGTTTTCTGATTTTGATTTTCAGAAGCAATGCTAAGGGGCAACGATAGAACAGCAGTATTTAATCAACGAAGTGAATTCTTTCTTGAAATAGTTCTTTCTTTTTTTCTTCTTCTTTTTCTCCTGGTTTTTTTCCATCTCTGTGTCAAAAGTTCATTCGTGATGGAAGTCCTGTAAAAAAATCGAAGCACTTCTTATATGAATACTGTTTGCATTTAGAATCACATGACATATTCCATTTTTCCGAAATAACACACTCTATAAAATTTAATTGATAAATTTTTATTGAGAGGTTCTCTAATTATTTGAATGAGCATTTGAAACGACAGCCATTTTTTTTAATACGCAATCAGGCCTAAAACCCTTTTACATAACAACTTTTAAACTACATTGTTTATCAGTTGTTTTACAATTAAAGCGAGAAAAATCCACTTTGTACTACTTTTGTCTTTTTTTCGCTCTTTCTCTTTATATATATATATATATATATATATATACATACATTATATTAGTATTGTTGTGTATAATATTTAAACTAGTACAGATGCAACGCGGAATAGGAAAATATAAAAATATTAAAAATAGAGAATTATGTATCTTTTCTTTTCTACAACGCACTCAATAATGCAGCATATTTGACAAAGGCGCAGAAAAAGACGAAGCTTTGATAGATTTATCAGTGGGAGCAAAAATAGAAATTTTTTGGATTTTTAGTTATTTTGACCTAGACTTCTTCAGGGCTATTTTTAGTTATTTCTAGCTTTCTCGTTCCTCAATCTATAGAAAATGGTAGTCGTTGCAGATAGTATTTTATATTAATTGCGGTATTGCATCGTACCGTATGTACCGTTATCGCATGGACACTTTATAGCAATGTGGCATTAATCCACATAAAAAGTTTGCCTAGTAAGAATACTTGAGTAAAGATTGCAACACCGTAAAGTCTTAAAAATTCCAAGTCACAAAAACTGGAAAAAAGTATAAACTCATGACGAAATTACACTTCTTGTTATTCTGAAAAAAAAATAATGTTATCCCTATTTGAAACTAAATTTATAACCATATTTTAGTAGAAAATTCTACCTGGTGCTGGTGAAAGGGAACTATTTTAATTTTCTACCACATTTTATTATTACATTTGACGCAAATGTAATAATAAAATATGGTAGAAAATTAAAAGACTAATGGTAAAAAAGTTATACGCAATAAATTAGGATGGACTGAAAAATCGAAATGTAGATTGAGAAAAATCTAAATGGGGTGCAAAATCTGTTTCCTAAACATACTAGAATGCATGAAAAAAAAAATTCGATTTCAGTTAATTTCTTCCGACGCCCCAAGGCAATTAAATGCATAATAAAATTGATTTTTATGCAAATTTCGGATAAGAACTTTTGAATAAAAAATGGGTTGAAGAACTGATTTTACAGGGAAGTAAAGATGGGCCTTAATAATCTTCAGAATTAATGAATATTTAAAAATTAATTTACAACTTCAAGACATTTCCATAAATATTTAAGTTTTTTACATGTTTTGGAGAGCTTGGGGTTGCGGAACATATGAATGAATTTCAATTTAAAATTAGCACGTAAACTATATTTGTCACGCATCATTCCCACCACGCGCCAAAAATAATTTCGAAAAAAATTCATAAAAATGATCCAAAACTCGAATTTTGAAAAAATATTCATAAAATTATCATTTTGAAACTATTTTTAAGGCTCTTGGGATACTGGAAGGTAGGAATGGATTTCAATAATAATAACAATAATAATAAGAAGAATGTATTACCTAATAAATGGCTTAACTCTTTGTAGAAAAGTGCAGACCGTTTGCAGGCTTGCGGTCGATCGCTGTTTTTGTAATTTACTTTTAAAATAATAATTAAAAAAAAAAATGAAATACTGAAATACGTGTATTTTAATTTTTCTTATTATCTCGAGTTAAAAAAAATCCAAACTCAAACAAATTTGAGTTATAAGTGATGCAGCATTAAAAAATAAATAACTAAATAAATAAAAGAAATGAAAATCTTTAAATACGTGCATTTATTGTTTTTTTATTATTATTATTATTATTATTATTATTATTATTACTATCATCATCTAGAATCCAAAAATCAAACAAATCCGAGTTTATGAGAGCAAAAGTAGTTTTGTATAAAAGTTTTTTGTACACTTTTCCCTCGTGTCTATCGTTTATATTGTGCTATAATTTTATAAAGCACTAAACTGTTCAGTAATTTCTTTGGATCCTAGAAGAACTAGCCCTTAATTTTACACCTCACTTTAAATTAAAATTCCGTTTCCATGATTGCTTCAGCGCGTCTAAATTAAAGGCATCTAAGGAATTTTCCATTCGAGATAAGACTACAACTGCTTGTTTGGAACTTATTAAAAGCTGAATTTTCACTCAATCAATTATGAGTTAAAACTTAAGTTTAATTGCAACGTATTGTATGGACCATTACATTTCTTTCCGGGATTACGTTTCAAAATAACTGCTGCCTTTTAAACTGGAAGAAAAAAAAAGAAGACTGTTCATCTTAACGATACATCTTATTTTGTTCAGCGTCATGATCTTAAGCCTACATTTTCGTAAAAATCATACATATTTTTAAAAATTAAGAAAAATAAGTACAGAAAAAAATAATAGCAAAATTTAAAAAGATAATTGAAAGCATAAAAGTTGCCTAAATTTCCCTCAAAAATACCGTTAATAGTAAAAGTTTTTCCAAATGCAGCAGAGCCCGCTCAATAGAATAGCTAATTTTCCACAAAAAATATTTTAAAAAGCTAGATATTCTATTATTCGGAATCACAGAAACAACATACCATGGTTTGGTACACATTTACTACATTAGGTGGGATATTCTTTTAACCGATATTTCATTAAGCGAGTTCGACTCAAGTTAATTAATTTAGTAAGCATCAAAAATGCTCTCTAATAATTTTAACGGTAAGTATGCAATTCAAATACATTTCATTGTTCTAAAGATATTTACAAGGTAATTTAGTTGCGTGTTTTATTTTTTTACTTGAGCATATTCTTTTGCTCAATTTGGGACGGCTCAAAAGATCCTAATATTATACGATTATATGGTGAATTGTTTATAATTCCTGATCAGCATGGTACATTTTCTTCGGACAAGCAAGAAGCTATCACATAAAATGCGTATCTAAAAATATTTTTTCAAATTAATAATTTAAAGAAAATGTTGTTAATGTTCAAAAATACTTGACATGCAACAGGTCAAAATTCGACACTTTTTGAAGTTTGAAAGAACACTAACGACAACAATAGATGAAACTAAAATTTCAGCATCGCTACTTCGGAACAGTTGTAGAAAGCATCATCATATTCTTAATATTGTAATAAGGAAAAAGAAGTCACCAAAAAAAAAAAAAAACCTCCCTATATTTACTATAAATATGTAAATTGACCTATTCACTTTGCGCACTCTAAATTTTAAAAATGTTTCAAATTGTGAACTAAAATAAAGAGCAGCAAGTTATTTTATCTTTGGTTCAAATAATTGCCGATGCAATTTATTTTAAAACTGTTGTGCTTCACAACGATGTACTCTTCTTCTTCAGTTTCTTCATAAAACCAAAGCAACAGGTTTAAGCAGAATAATTTTCACTTAGTGCCAAATGGCTCTTATTCACAATTATATTAATCTTGTTAAGGGAAAAAAAAACAAATATATTAATAAAATTATTAATTATATCAATCTTGTTCTTTATTAAATTAGTGCAATTGTTGACAAATAATAAACTACCAAACGACATTGGTCATAATAAATCGTACATTTGTATTATTTTTGAAAATTTATACTTTCAGAACAAGATTTTGAATAAGCCTATTTAGCAACACTAGATTAAACAATAGATTTCAATGAAAATAAGTATACAACTATTGAAATTCAAAAATGAAGGTTAAAGAAAAAGTTTATTGTGCCTTTTGAGGGAAATTGAATGAATGGAAAAATCCATGATAAGAAATATTACGTAGAAAAGACTATGATTATCGGCATTACCTGATGGAAGGAGTAAAATTACTCTTTATGGAAGAAAAAATCTTGAAGAAGATAGCAACAACACGATGAATATTTCATGTATCAGTTGCATGACCTGAATTCATTATAAAAGAGCGAGTCAAGCAGAACAATGGTAAACATTGCAATTTGTATTTCATATTTTGAAATTTTTTCAAGACGAAAGAATAAATTGTTTTAATAGATTTCTTGAGTCAATCTGGCGCAATGTTTAGTAATGTACTAATGTTCTACTAATATTGAAATATTTTATTAAAGAAAGTTTTTTTAGAGCGCTGTAACAATTGACCTAACTCGTGTCAACGTGACGAGTATGCTTCTCTTTGTGCATAAAATGCAATCTAGATTTTTGGACGTCAGTTGCTCATGTTTTTTTTTTCAACTCAGCCTAATTAAAATTCTATTTTGTTTCATTTATATACTCTTATTTCATGAATATATTTTATAATGTATTTAATTTTTAATAATGCAGTTATATTTTAAATTGTCCCATAAAATTACTACTTTCATAAAATTTAAAGAAGAGTGTATCATATCTCCCTAATTGTATTTTTACTTCGTTTAAATTCAAAACTTTTATTCGGTTAAAAAATTTTGCATTTCATATTGTATTTTTAATGTGCCACTTGAAAGTAATATTTTGACAAAATTAAAGAAAAGGGAAACATTTGTACATTATTAGGGATTTATTTGCTACAGTGAATATTTGATATAGCTTCCCAAATAGTGAATTTTCTATAGATTTTGTATAGCTTCCCAAATAGTGAAATTTTGGGGTGGTCGTGGCGCTAGTCCACTATCCCAACGAAACAATTGCTGTGTTCGCGTGTCAAACTCTACACTGTAAACATTTTGTGTGAAGTTGCCACTATTTTTGGTGTTACTGAATTCTATAATTATTCCCCAGCATTATATATTTTTTCCATTCACTCTTTCTTTATGCCAGCAATAAAGTAGAAAAAATTCTGAAATAGTTTCCTGTTTATACAACATACATACGGGGGGGGGGGGGACCACGAATGAATTTCATACTTATAAAGGAGCCACAAGTGAAAAAAGATTGAGAACCCCTCGGTTTAGACAAAATCCAGTAATCATTATGGACTGGCCAGCCTTATAAGTTCTGTCCTGAACCGAACAGAAATCCTCTGGGCAATACTAACTGGAGACCTATATGTGAATGGACGGCAGTTTGCAGCGCTTCAAGATTTAAAGCTGCAAATTGAAAGAAGATGGTTTTTTTTCAAGTTAGAAGTTCTTCAAACTCTTATTATGAGTATCCCTGATAAAATTTAACTAAAAAAGAATAAAAGAGGGGGTTGGCTAAAATATTTGAGCTTATAGAAAAAAAAAAGCGTTTGAAGGAGTAAAATATAAGTTCTTTTATATAGCCTTATCATTGTCTTGATATTATTTATAGTTTTAATTACTTTGCAATTGTTACTTATTTATTTTTCAAATGTAAAATAAGAAAACCCTGTTGTCTGTAAACTTTTGGGACCCATTGTATTTATTCAAATTTAGTATGTAATGAAATATTATTTTTGTTATTTTTTCTTTTTAATGAGTTACTTTTATATTAGATAAACTCAAGAGCAAGGTTTTGTACTAAGTCACAGAAAATATTCTTCTTCAAAAATAAAATATTTCGGTATCCTTTTGCTTTAAATACAAAAATTAAAAGAAAAAAGAAAACAAATAAAGAAAGAAACAAAGATATACAGGCGTATTTAAAATGTAGTTTTCTTCAAAGAGTAATTGTTTCAAAATCCAATTTACTTTCTTTCCGTGTAAAAAGCTGTAGAAGGTTAAGAAAGCTCTGTGATTTTATTTTGGATTTCTCCAAGAAAATTTTGCTTCCTAATTTAATTTTCGTTGTTTTTGTTTTAATATCAAGTGCCCGCAGCGTATTTGAGATTCCCATACAAGATACATATTGTCTTTTGTTTCATAATCCTGTTACATGCTACACTGCGAATTTTTCTTCTTTATGATTGCATTAAAGTTTTAAGCACAGACGTTTTTGTTTTTCCATTTTTAACTCTTCATATTTCTTAATGATATTTTGAAAATGCATTAAAATTCTTCACAAATATTTCATAATGTGTTAATTTTTATCGCATCAAGTATTTGTATAATTAAAAAAAGTGTCCTTGGAAAATTATTCCGTTTTTATAATATGTATATCTGGATGGATGTAGAAAAAATATTTAATCTATTGAGCACACTGATAGTAGAAGAAAATATTTTTTTACATTCGATTTGTGTGCCAACTCACTATGTTATCGCATTCATGTTTTGCATTGCTACTTTCATTCTTTGTACAGAAAATTCAGTGCTTTCATTTTATTATTACGTCAGTGTCCCACGAAAAAAATCAGACATGCAGATTTTGATTCTTGATCCCTATCGTGAACGTATCCCACTATACCTTAATGATGTTTAAAGTGGAAAGAAAACCCCATCCCCACAGGTTCAATCATGTTTCTAGCCACTTTCCATCCCAACACGACTTCCATCTCCAACACAAAGGAAGCTTTATGCTTTGGAACTACGTTTACACTTACTTCCGCCTCCAGGTCCATATCGGAATGGCATTGAAGTTCCTTCTCTTGCACCCCGAATAGATTTAGCTTCTTCCAGAGTTGCTGTGGATGCGGCCTTTTGGGAACTGAATTGTTGATTGAACATTATTGAACTTTGTTCTTGTTACGATAGCATTTCCTGTTCAGGTACGACATTTGAGTTTAAATGGAAACGTTTTAAGCTCAAGTCCTTTTAAATCTTGCACATTAAGCTGAGTGCAAGCTTGATTTGCTGCGAGAAGACATTCCTGCTATGCTGCTTCACTGCACATCAACCTATGATAAGTATAGCCGTGAAAGTAGTGATTTGGACTGTTGTGTTTTGAACTTTTTTGGTTTTCATAACTCTCATCCTGGTTTTTATTGGAAGCAAATATTTCGGGATGCACATTCTTATTGATTAAAAATTGCCATTATACTCTTCTTTGTCATGTTTTTGATTTCGAAATTAAAAAACAATTATTAACTTGAAACACACACATATATATGATGATGATAATAATAATAATAATAACAAAGCTGCTTCAACTTATGATAATTCGTTGAGTCAAAAGCCAAGAAAGCAGGATTGTTTTTTATATAGGAACATATAGTTTATAAAACTATAGCTGAATAATAATAATTTAACTTTGTGCAAGTAAACAATAATAGAAATAAAATTTCACGCTAATTTAAAGCACAAATGAGCATTTTCATAAGTCTTATCCTAGTTTTTATCTGAAGCAATTATTTTAGGAGCACAATACTATTATTGAATAAAAAACTGTCAATATACTAGTTTATGCCCAGCCTTTGTTTGAAAAACGAAATCAGACAGGTGACGTTTTGTCCAGTTTAATATGACGAAAATATCTCATTTTTTTTGCAGGAAACATGCAAATCAAAAAATTCTCTTCGGGAAAAGCGAAAGTTCCAAAAGTTCCATACCAATTTTGAATGGAAATAAAACATAGTTATTCCCTTTATCGTAAAATGTTTTCGTTTCATAAATTCTTCACCGAAATAAGATGTAGAAATGTATATCTATGCTCGGCACGTATCATAGATCTTCCCGAAATATAAACGACTTCTCATATGAAAGTATCTGCCTACATCATAAATATATATACTTCAATTCTTTCCTGAGATATGTGGCTTGATTCGCTCCGAAAGCATTTGATTTCAGAAAATGTTAAATTGCTTCACTGAGGGGTACAAATGCCAGATTCTTGAAATTATGGAACATTATTGTAACACTGGAAAATAACTTTAAAAAAAGAGCACGAAACGAATATTAGAAAAATAATAATTTAGAAGAAATCAGGGTAGTCTTCAGTTATTCATAAGTATATATTTTCTATTTTAATAACTAAAAATTATGTTGTATCAAATCAATAAGTGGTTCACGTCTGAAATGCAGTTATGACTGATTTTTCTTATCCGATGGATTGTCAGTTTGTTTATGTATCCTGTGCCGTTACACACACACACAAACACACACACATATATATATTTGTATGTATGCATATAGTATAATTTAGTGACTTTGTTTTTCGCTGGTATTTCTCGTTTACTTAACTTGCATTTTTATTCGTATAAAAAATCAGTTTAATTATATAATGTTTTTTGTACATTTATGAGTACATATTGTTATTTATTTATACTTTATTTTATAAAACATTTATTTATTAAAATAAAAATAATAAAATTTTTCGTTAATTATTCTGTAATTTTAAAGTCAAAATATTTAAAATTTGCAGTTAGTAGCGTTTACAATTTGCTATTTTGGATCCCAATAAACCTTAGCGTATTAAACCCAAATTCTATTTTTAAAACAATGGAACCAATCGTACTAAGGAGAAATCCACTTATAATGAAATGATTAAAATCGAATTATTATTAATGACTAATAACCGAACTCTTTCTTAGCAATTAGAATAAAATGCTTCAAATTAATTTTGAAGGATAAAAAAAGTAATGATATACATTACCTTTAAACAGAATTAAAGTTACAAAATTGGCACTAATAATGGTCTCTATAAAAATTGTAAATGAAAAATGCAATTAATTTGTTTTTAAAACGCTTTTTCTTACCTGAAATTATTGATATAAATTCATGTACATGACTGTAAATAGTTGGATATCCACTAAAATATACGATCAAAAATATAAAAATGGTTTGGTCTTTTCTGCTAACTGTGACAACATTTTTTGCGTTGCAAATTTGTGTCTTTTGATTTTTAAAATTGTTTTCAATTGATGAAATGTTTCCTTAGTTGAAAAATAAAATTTTAAGCTTTGCACTTACAATCTAATACAAAATACTTGTTTTCAAATTAAAAGGGAATCAAAAGTTAAGATAGGGCTGAAGAGGTGTAAAACTTGCAATATCTTGTGCTCCCGTAAAACTTCGGAAGATTACGAGTGAAACTTCTAACATGATTCACGCTGAAAATGCTAATATTATAATTCTGTTTCTCTAAACTGTTTCTGCTGTTGAATATATTAAGGATAATATAAAATAGCAAATCATACGTTCTATGGGGGAAAAAGCCGTATGTTTTTTCCCATTTATAATAACCGCGTACTTTAAATTTAAGCAGACGTGAAAAGAAAAAGTCTTTAAGACCGTTACGAAGAGGATTAAAAATCCGAGTGATGGTTTTGGGAAAGAGAATCAACAATTGAAGAACTTAATGCGCGCTGTGCGAAGAAAATCTAGTCTTTGAAGCAATGAGAAGAAAACCATTTAATTGAGCTAAAAAGTTCAGTGAAAGGAATGGATGATTGCTAGAAGAGAATAATTAATTTATTACGGTAATAAAGTTTTCGATATATTTTTGACTCAGGCACCACACTTTCTGACTAGCGTGGTCAAAGGTACTGTATTAAAATTAGAATCACTAAGGTCACAGGAATAAACAGCTAATAATTTTAAGAAATATGCGAAAAACAAAACTGGCGCATATTTGTGCCTTACACATCAGGCAGAAGCAAATGGAAAAAAATGACGGAATAAAGCTCAAATTCGAAATCTGAATCAAATACGAATGTTCCAGATTTGTATAGTATTTATTTTTCAATATCTAGATAAAAACTATGACATAAATGGATAGGTTTTCTTGTTGAAGCAAAAATTTCTATTATTAGAGAAATACATTAAAATATTTTTCTTTATGTCAAAAAGCATCAGGACTCAAAACAATTCCAAAAACTTCTCGAAGTTATTAAGCCCAAATTAATAATGTTTTGAGTATTGCAGGCTTACGGAAAGACAAATGTAATGGCAGCTTTACACGCATTAAACCACAAAGATTCAGTGATGAAGAAAGAAAACCCAGAAAAAAGTTAATCTTTTGAAAGCTCATTATTCTGGCATTAAACCTTATTTAAAAACATCTAACTTTCATTAGGATTTCAAGAGATTTCCTTTCTTTATGATGTTAAGGAGCGTTTTGCTTTTCTTCAATATTCATTATTTAAAGGGTGTTTATACTGGAAAAAAAAAGTTGTATAAAATAGTTTTTGTTCGGAGAAAAATGTTTCCGCTTGGCGTATTATAAATAATAAGAAAAATTGGCCAGAACGAAATGCTTCATAAGAATGCACATTCTCTTCCGCTTAACATTTTTCTTCTTGCTTATTTTGCGGATGAATAAATTAATGCCAGGAATATGTAGTAGGAGAAATTTGTTCATGTTTGAAATACTTCAATGAAGTAATAAAAAATTTGAATTTTGAAAATTGGGTATATATTTAGTATGAGGAATGTTTTAATTAGTATAATGCTCCTTAAAAAATATTAATGTACAATGGATTCCCTGCACTTAGAAATATCTCGATGAGAACCATAGCTTGAAACTAGAGTTAAGCTTGAGCTCCTATACAGTGGCCAATCAGCTGTAAAGATGACTCATGACGTAATAGTGGATCGCTCCATTGTAAAAAAAATGCCTGAAAATACATGAAAAGCTCCTGGGGGATATCATTTATCCGGAGCCTGACGGGGGTACAGTAACAGAGAATAAAAAACCAAGTCTTATTAAAAGAAGAAAAAAAAGGAGTAAAAAAACAGAACACTCTATAAATTGAGAGCAACAGTTGCTGTGCCGCAGCGGCGCCGCCATCTGTGGATGAATTACTATTTCTGGTATACAAAGTCGAAGTTGAGTTATAAATTTTAACCACATTATTTTGCGCCAAAGGTCGCACAGCCAAATATGCCTCTAGATAGTCTGCTCATATTTTAACTATATAATAAGTTGCACGCCAACAATATGTTATATATTTCTTGACAATATTTAAACTGGTAACTAGATATTACCAATAAATTTATTAACATGGATTTTGAACGAGTACGTTTGTAGCTTAACATATCTTTCCCTGGTAGTTGTGCAGAGTGCGGTAAGAATTTTATTGAGTCACTGTTATCAAGAAACTTGATTTGATTTAAAACAAGTTTTTCGTAAATTTACAGAAAAACTGTTTCCTTCCTGTATTGTTACAGACATTTTTTACGATGTGCAGTAACATATCTTATTTCTTATTAATTCAATGCATTATTTATAAATGACTCATATGTTTGTGGTAACATTCCTCAAAATTTTAATTTTTTTGCATGTCTCATTAAAACTTGTTTTTTCAAAATTTTGGCACATTTCTTTCACTTACAATGTCTTATTCCATACCACCCAATGGAGGCAATTCACCGCTAGAGGGACTCATGAGCGATAATCGTTGTCACGTGATATCCGCTCTTTGTTTACTAAGATTTTCAATTGAGTTCTACATGGAGTTCACTAGGCAAAATTAGTTATCTTAAAATTAATTAGACTATTTTCACAGCTTTTTCTGATTATAACCCAGTATTTACATTTAAGTTAATCATTATAAAAGAAATTTATTAATTATTACAATAGTTATAGTGTTGTATTTAGGGTTAATTTTATGTAATGTAGAAGTACTTTATTTAGACCTAGTTTTTAATTAGATTTGTCGAACTCGATGTAAAGCGATGCTACGGCTTCCTTTGTTTACATTGCTTTCATTGGTGCCACGTGGCCAATGGCGTTGCTTGAATTGCCTCCATTGCTTTTTAGCCTACTTTCCCGTAAAAATAAAATAATAATAATAAAGCATGAAAGAAGGCTTAAGGTATCGTGAAAATATCGTTAGAAATCAAGAAAAGTCAAAAATAAGTGAAGTAATTAAATAAATATTGAAAAATAAAAAATTTGAAAGTAGGGTATTGAGATGGGGAAAAAGTGTGTCGGTAGGTCTATCTGTCTGTCTGTCTGTCGGTCTGTCTGTCAGTCTGTCCCTCCCTAATAACTTTTGAACGAACTATCCGATTCGAAAAATTCTTTTTGCATTCGAAAGATCTCGGCGAGGACATCTCATTTCCATATTTTACTTTTGAATGATTTGAACAATTTTTTGTTCAATTTTGAACAGTTCAAAATTTTTTAACGTTAGCGCCTATGGGCGAAAATGAAACAAATTATGTAAATTCTGAGTACAAGATCCAAGTTCCAATGAACAAGCTCACTGAAAGAAGTTCTTGGCGTGAAATATTGATTTGAACAATTTTTTTTTTTCATTTTTTAACAGTTCAAAAAAAATTAACATTGCGCCTACGGGGAAATTTTAATCCTGTATAAATCCTGATGTAACGGACCGATTTGCTTGGAACAAACTTTATCGGAAAGCTCTTATGACGTAGAACGTGTACAGATAGAAATTTCCCCCAGAACTAAGGAGCCTATTTTCCTATGAAATTTTTTGATCGAGATTTTCAAGAATATTTTTGAATTAATGAATGACTAAATCAATAAGCAAAAGAATGAATTAATAACTGAGGGAATAAATACATGAATGACTGAATAAATGAATGATTGAATGAACATGTATTAAACGTTGAAAACGGTATATCTGAAGCAATTAAGAACTTAAGCTAAACGAGAAAGAGAGAAAGAGATGGTTAGATTATAAATTTGAAACTGGTGCATTCGGGAAAGTAGGCACGTATAGCTCTAGACGGAACTTCTTGTTATTACCTTATAAGTAATATTTTTATTGTCTAAACTTTTTGAGTAGAGGAAAATAAAACCTCTTATTTTCCTCTACTCATTTTCCTCTCCGCCAAACATAATTAATCATATTGTTACGAGTTCGTCGTACTTTAAAACAATGACTAACTCCTAACATACAGAGTAATTTACTGTTGAACCTCCATAAGTTGACCGACTAAGGGACTATAACTAAGTGGTCAACTTAGGGAATTTTTAGAAAAAATTTAGTACAATATTAGAGAAGAGTTATTCAACTTTTTTAGTATTTTTTAAGGAAAATATTATCACTTATTTATATTTTTATTGAAGGTACAGCACTTCTTTACATTTTTTTAAAGAATGAATCAATTTTTGTTTGAGTCCTCATTTTGCTCATTACGTAACTGTAAAAAGCACTTTCAGTTTACAAGTCCATTAAGCATGCTTGGGCATCTTTCTGCAGCGAAATCTTTAAGTTGCTCAGAAGGAAGAAAAAAGAGCGGAATGTGCAATGCGAGCGATATACGTTGTTTTCCAATTCTGCGAAAAATGATTGGAGCATCACAAGATAAGCCAGCCATCAGATAAGCCGAATGACTCATAAAGAAATTCCAAAAAAAGCAGATGGAGAACAAACGGGGGTGAAAGCAAATTCAAGAAAACTTTAGTGGTCAAGTTACAGAGAGTAAATTATAGATATTTATTTCAAATAACCTAAAAAAGAGTGGTCAACACACAACTTATGTAGGTGGTCAACATAGAGAGGTAAATCTCCAATGAAAATGCGTTGTGACCATTCAAACTATAAAATTTCGGTCAACTTTGGATGTTTTACTGTATTTACAAATTATTTACATTATGCACAAAGTTTTAAGCACAATAAAATATCTCACGAAGGCACACATCACCGTAAAACTGACGGTAGTCTCGTATTTAATTCCCAAATACGAATAGAATCAAGCACGAAGCTTACAGCACAACGGCTCAGACTGATATGCACTCGCCAAAAGACTAAAACTGAACTGAACTCCTTACTTCTCACCAGAGTTCCTATAACATCGCGGATCACGTGACATGAAGATTAATGAAAATTCTAGCAAAAACTTGAATTATTTATCACATTTGGAAAGTCGCCTAGAGAGAACCAACATCGACACACCTCATTTTGTAATAGTATCTAGTTAAAGTTTTCATCAGTTTTGAGTTTTACTAAATAAAGGAATTACATGCTGAATAAAACTCACATGTAATAACCTTCCCTATCCACCACGGGACTTTCTTGCACTCCTATCAAATAATGAATACGTATTAACAACTAAAAATTTGGGTGCGTAGGCTTATGTGTACAGTGGAGTTAAAGGTTATACTTCTTGACTTCATTAACATTGCTTTATTATTTTTTTAAAAATTGATTCTTGAATATTTTCCCTACTCTACATCTTTAAAGAGTTGGAACGTACTTTCAAACTTAAAGCACTTTTAAATGTTACAGAAATTTAATGCGTGTGTCGTTTTATAGACATCTGAAATCGGAAATACAAGACAATAATTATCAAGAGATGATTTTCAAGATTATTAATTTAATAACAGCTGTGTAGCTTTAATAACTTTTACTTTTTGATAGGTCAAACCTCACTCATTTTCATTTATTGAGTTTCATATTTCCTCACTCATTTTCATATTATTTTCATTTTCATTATCCTCCTCTTTTTGGTAGGCCAAACCTTTTTCAAGTGGAGAGACTTCACCTGGTTTGAACTGTCGTACAAAATTCTTCAGGGAAAGGGTAATTTCTAATGTGAACAAAAAAAAAAAAATAGTTTAAAAAGATACTCAACATTATAAGCTAACAAATAATGTCAAGTGGGAAATTTTAACACTTAAAATAAAATATAGAAAAGTACTTTTGTAAAAATCTGTTTAAACCTCCCTAGTTTCTCTTATATATTTAGTTATATAATTTGAGAAATAAAGAAAATTCACTTGATTCTTTACAACGAGTTTTATGACATTAAATTGTGAAAGTTGCGCTTCTTTATGTCTTAAAAATGATTGAAAGTTAAAGTTTGTTAACTATGTTATAAAACAGACCTCTAAAAAGTGCAGATCTTTTGCATGAGTTACGTTAATTAGCTTCTCGAAAGAAACTAATTAATGTTCTAACATTCTTTGAAAAAAAGTTGTCTCTATTGAGTTAATATATGCAAATTAAGACGTTGAAAGTGAAAGGGATATATGGTGTTAAAAGATAATATATTTAGAAAAATTCATTACATTTCACTTTGCTTTATCTATTTTTAAAAAAATTCAAAAGTCTATTAGAACATGTGGCTTAATTTAAGTACTTTATTACCGGCGATAATCAGAAAGTTATTCCTCAATAAATGAAAATGATTAATGGCTTTTCATCAAAAGTATCTAAAGAACTGCCTATTTGAATTTAAACAATAGAATCAATTAAACAAAATTCGAAACTAAAATTTCTGCCAATTAAAAAAAAAAAAAAAGTACTCGGAATAAAATAGAAGTCTTTAAACATCATACAATCTCTTTAATCTGTAAATTTGAATTTTTTTATGGAAGAAAAGGTTAATTATTGTTTTACTAAATTAGAACATTTAATGCTAGAACATTTCATGGGATTTTTTTTAATAGTTATCTTGCATATTTTACATCCAAGAGTTCTTTTTGATGCGTTCATTTCTACTCTGTATAAGTAATCGCTATTTTGTAGCTTTAAGCTTAAAATTCTTTGTGAACACTCTTTTTTGCTATATTTAATATAAAACTCTCTAACAAGTTGTCATTTAAACTTGTTGTAAGTGAACGTTGCGTTTTGCAGAGAAAATAAGGATTTGATTATTTTTGCATCAACTCTTTGTTGATGTTAAATTATTACTTTATTTCATGAAAAATAAAGGAAATAAAGTCTCAGTAAATTTAAATAATAATAATAATTAAAAAGAAATCTTTTTAAGTAAATGTTTGTGTCTAAATGTATTTTTAATTACTGTAATTTCCCAGATTGTGTACATAAGCATCTGATTCGTTCATTTTAAGTGACTTTTTTCCCAAGAACTCAGGTAGTTAAACTAATACTTCAAGAGTTTTATTAAAAATGTCAGTACTTTAAATTTTGCCAATTTTTAATACCAAAAACTGTTTTACGTGACCTTTTTTTTTTAATACGAATAACATTGGCCAAAACTACTTTTTTAAGCTTCGACAATACTCTATCTAGTAGTAATGTGTTTAGCAATGAAAAATTATTGCCATATTTTCCCAACGGAATATTTTCTTCTGCCGATCAAGTTGTCTCAGTGTCTATAAACTTTTGACGCGGAAGTTCACTATCAAACTTTATGAGCTTAGTGGTTTTTTTCAAGTATACTTCCGAAATCCATCCTTCCGGTTGTTGCCGGAATTTTACCTAAGATAAATAATGCTTATTCTCTTCAACTCCTTTCCCAGCTTCAAAAATATTACGCTTAATGAGCTAAGAACATTTTTTCAGAAAAATGTGTAAACGGTTTTTTTTTTTTGTAACCAAAAATCTTAATTAAATAAATTCTTCTTCATCTTTTGACTTGATAAAAAGTTTAGAATGCGTTATTATATTTAGCAATTCAAACTTTTACTGATGCCATTCAAAGTTGGCATTTATTAGAAGATATTTGGCTTTTACTTAGAATGTAATTATTTTATGCCTTTCAAATTTCCAAGCTGCAGAGCTTTTTCTAAAAGAAAGAAAATTTCTGTGTTTTATTAATGAAAATCTTAAGAATTGTTTTAATTTGCTTTTTGACAAAAGATAAGTTTTATGTTTCTAAAGACTGTGTCTAAACATAAAATTTTTCAGCAAAAATTTTAATTTCTAAGTTATAATAGTAATGAGTTTTTCAAGCAATTAAATCTGTTTATGCAGAAATGTGACATTAATCCACTATTGGAATTGCAAAAAGTTCGCATTCGCGTCTTGAACCAAGATATTATTTAGGATGATACAATTATCAGGCTATATAGTACCTAATTTGATAGTTATTACTAGGAAATATATTGTAAAAATTTGGTGGTATATTGCATCAAAAATAAAACCAATTTTTCTGGTTACATAGGATGGAACATAATTTTATGATATTTCAGTACAACATACGCAAGTAAGCGCCAAGATATAGGAGGATTAAGTAGCCTTCATACTTGCACCATTTTGTTGATGCAACATACTATCAAATATTTTAGTTACACATCAATTATCGAAGATAACATTAGTTAAACAAGCTAGTGGAAACCATGAATGTGTCATAAGTCAATACGCGGTGTTCCCGAGTTAATAACGGCGTGATGAATGCTACCTCCCATGCTTCCCTACTCCCTCTACAAGCCGAGTATGGTATGTTCCAAAAGCATCCATCTCCCGTGACTCACTTTGCATTAATATTCAAATGTTTGAAGCAGCAGAACTGACTAAAAAAATTTAAATAAATACGTTTTAATTTTAGGTTTCATACTGAAGTTCCTCTGCGATCAATAAAGCATAATTAAACTACTTTTCTTTACAGAAGGAGCAATACATATAGGTGGAGATCTTTCTTATATTAAAGTAAAGTTTGGTTTAAGGCTCCCGCTGAATGTTTGAGAAAGTTTTCCACCTGCTATGTTTTTTATCAGCGTTGAGTAAACTTTAGTTTTCCTCGAACAAATATTAAAACCCCCATGACTATACGCTGGCAAGAAAAGCAGTAGAACTTTTCATTTTAACTCCATCCTGAAAGTTTTCAAAAATATTTTACGGAAATAGAATTTGATAAAGAGTTTTCTTTTTTTATTACCCTCACAGTAGAACATTTTTTCCAAGTATAAAGCAGTAGACTAGTTTTTATTCTAAAAATAAGTTTTTGTATGTTTTCTCATATTCATAAATGTATTCAAAGAAATAAAATAGGAAAATTATGTGTATATGTTGCTACAATAATTGAACACTTTAATTGTGGCATATTTTTATTCTTAGCCTATTTCCCAGTAAAAGATAAACTAAAAAATACTAGGTAGAAACAAATACAAGCATGAAAGAAAATCTTTCATAAAAATCGCTAAAATATTTGATAAATACAAAATTTAAGAATTACTTAATTAAGTACTCAACAGTATAAAAGTAGAATTATGAGTAAACGTTAAAATCAACTTAAACAGTATAAAAAAAAAAGAGTTTAAACAATTTTTCGTATTTTACAGATAAGTTTAAACATAGCTTATTGTATTTTTCAGAATACTTTCCCGTAAAAGTAAAAAAAAAAAAAAAATAAATAAATTTAAAAAAAAATAAAGCATGAAAGAAGGCTAATGTAGCGTGAACATATCGTTAAAATCAAGAAAAGTCAAAAACATGTTAAGTAATTAAATAAAGATTGAAGAATAAAAAAATTGAATGTAGGGTTTTGAGATGGGGGAGAAAGTGCGTCTGTTGGTAAGTCTGTTCCCCTAAACTTTTGAATGAATTTTCCGATTCGGAAGTCTTTTTTTTTTTGCATTCGAAAGATCCCGGCCAGGACAACTCATCTCCATTATTTACTTTTTGATTTGAACAATTTTTCGTTAAATTTTGAACAGTTAAAGAGATTTTAGCATAGCGCCTATGGGCAAAAATGAAGCAAATTATGTAAATTCTGGGCAAAAGATCCACTTTCAAACGAACAACTTATTGGAAGAAGCTCTCAACGCGAAATGCTTTTTGATTTGAACAATTTTTGTTCATTTTTGAACAGTTCAAAAAAATAACATAGCTCCCACGTGGAAATTGCAATCCTATATAAATCCTGATCTAACCGCCCGATTTGCTTAGAACAATCTTTATCGGAAACGAACACAAACATCAAAATTCATACACTATTTACATCGTAAGAAACCCTACGAAATCCTTGTGAATCGCCTTTAAATAATTTCTCGAGGCTTCGGTCACATGGCCCTGCACGTCTTTTTCTATTAGATCAGTGGTTCCCAACCTTTTTTTCTTTGCGAACCCCTTCTAACATTCGAAAGTTAATGACCCCTTCTGTAGTAGAAAGTAACGGGTAACAAAACTATAAAATTTAATAGCAGATTTATTATCCATGTTGCACATTAGTTCATGAAAATATAATTGGAAAACACCAAAGTTTAAATAGAAACTAAAATTACTTTATTTATTTATTTTTTAAATTATTAACAAGGCAGTAAACATGTATTCGTAAAAAATACCTTTAAAAAGTATTTTCCCGATAATGAGAAAAAGATGTGTAATGGCATGAGGAAAAAACGTAAAATTTTGAATTAATAAATAAATATTTTTTTCTTCATTTATTTTTTCATTTATTCACTCATTTATTCATTCTTTTCCTCATTCATTCATTCATTCATTCATTGATTCATTCTTTCACTCCTTCATTTATTCAATGAGAAATATCCTTAAAAATCCCGATAAAAACATTTCATAGGAAAATAGGCTCGTTAGTTCTGGATGAACTATCTATTTGTTCATGTTCTATGTTATAAGATCTTTCCGATAAAGTTTGTTCCAAGCAAATCGGTCCGTTAGATCAGGATTTATATAGGATTGAAATTTCCCCGTAAGCGCTATGTTAATTTTTTGAACTGTTCAAAAATGAACGAAAATCGTTCAAATTAATATTTCACGCCAAGAGCTTCCTCCAATAAGCTTGTTCATTGGAACGTGGATCTTGCACCCAGAGTTTACATAATTTGCTTCATTTTCGCCCATAGGCGCTATCGTTAAAAATTTTTGAACTGTTCAAAATTGAACAAAAAAATTGTTTAAATCAAAAAGTAAAATATGGAAATTAGATGTACTCGCCGAGATCTTTCGAATGCAAAAAGAATTTTTCCAATCGGACAATTTGTTCAAAAGTTATTAGGGGGGGGACAGACCGACAGACATACAGACCGACAGACCGACCGACACACTTTTTCCCCATCTCAAAACCCTACTTTCAAATTTTTTATTTTTCAATCTTTATTTAATTACTTAACTTATTTCTGACTTTTCTTCATTTCTAACGATATTTTCACGATACAAAGCCTTCTTTCATGCTTTATTATTATTTTTTTTTACTTCTACGGGAAAGCAGGCTAAAAAGGCTTAACTATTAAGTTCGTCCAACCTTTGGAATGTATTGGCGAAATGCGGCTACAATTTGAAATAATTATAAAAACCAGTTTAAAACAATAGTACAACAGTCAAAGTAATATCATTCAATGACATTTTCGTTCTGTTTAAAATTTTCTAAAAATTAATTTCGTTCAACAGTAATTTTAGGAATTAGTAACTACGACATTTTCACCAGATTTAAAATTTTTCATTTTAAAATAACGAAATAGTTACTTTCTTCAGACATTTTTAAAGAAACTATTAGAGGAAAACGGCAAAATGTTTATTAAACAAGAAGTTCCGTCTAGAACTATACGAGCCTACTTTCCCGTATATACCGAATTCAAATTTATAATCTAGCTATCTCTCTCTCTGTCTTTCTCGTTTAGCTTTAGTTCTTAATTGCTTCAAATATACCTTTTTCAACGGTTAATACATATTCATTCAATCATTATTTATTAAGTCATTCATGTATTTATTCACTCATTTATTCATTCATTCTTTTGCTTATTCATTTAATCATTCATTAATTAAAAAATATTCTTGAAAATCCCGATCAAAAAATTTCATAGGAAAATAGGCTCTTTAGTTCTGGATGAACTTTATATTTGTACATGTTCTACGTCATAAGAGCTTTCCGATAAAGTTTGTTCTAAGCAAATCGGTCCGTTAGATCAGAAATTATATAGGATTGAAATTTCCCCGAATGCGGTATGTTAATTTTTTTTTTTTTTTGAACTGTTCAAATCAATATTTCACGCCAAGAAATTCTTCCAGTGATCTTGTTCATGGGAACTTATATCTTGTACCCAGAGTTTACATAATTTGCTTCATTTTCACCCATAGGCGCTAATGTTAAAATTTTTTGAACTGTTCAAAATTGAACAAAAAATCGTTCAAATCAAAAAGTAAAATATGGAAATTAGATGTACTCGCCGAGATCTTTCGAATGCAAAAAGAATTTTTCCAATCGGACAATTCGTTCAAAAGTTATTAGGGGGGGACAGACCGACAGACAGACAGACCGACCGACACATTTTTTCCCCATCTCAAAACCCTACTTTCAAATTTTTTATTTTTCAATCTTTATTTAATTACTTAACTTATTTTTGACTTTTCTTGATTTCTAACGATATTTTCACGATACATTAAGCCTTCTTTCATGCTTTATTATTATTATTTTTTTACTTTTACGGGAAAGTAGGCTAAAAAACAAATAGCTAAAATTTAAGCTATTTTAAAGATTTAGACAAAAATAGCACCCTATATAGAATTGATTTCTTATAAAGATATTAGCTATTTTTGTGCAGTAGTTCCAGAGCTGTATCAAAGGGTATACGGCGTATGCCTTCTGGTTTGTTTCGAAAAAACTAGCGTATAGTTTCTGCTTTTTAGCCTACTTTCCCGTAAAAGTAAAAAAAATAAATAAATAAAGCATGAAAGAAGGCTTAATGTAGCTTAAAAATATCGTTAAAAATAAAGAAAAGTCAAAAAACAGTGAAGTAATTAAATAAAGATTGAAAAATAAAAAATTTGAAAGTAGGGTTTTGAGATGGGGAAAATGTGTGTCTGTCGGTCTGTCGGTCTGTCCCCCCCCCCTAATTATGTTTACAGCTTGCCTATTTCCCTCCAGCATTTAAGAAAGGTGTTCTCATTTTAATTTTAAAGAATGGTAAGGATCCTTCGAGCTTTGCCTCCTACAGGCCTATAGTCCTTCTCCCCACAATCTCAAAGATTCTTGAAAAACTAATGCTTTTTCGTCTTCAGAGCCACTTATCCCTTAATAACCTACATCATCCACTGCAGTTTGGCTTCCTACCTCGGCGCTGGACCGAGCACGCCCTTCTTCACTTCTACAATAACCTATTGCAAGGTATCAGCTCTGAATCCCAGTAGCAAGGTATCAGCTCTGAATAATGGCGGCAGTGTCGGTTGACATTGTGTCGGCCTTCGACAATCTCCCTTGGGTAAAAATTATACACTATATGTCTTCGTGTAATTTCGACCCGGCTGTCTTGAACCTTTTTGCCAGTTTCTTATCCGAACGCACAGTTTATGCTCAAACCTCCTCCGGCTGCGTTTGGACATCACAGTGGAAGGGTTGCCCGCAGGGTTCCTGTAGTGGTCCGGAGCTATGGAACTTGGTGGCAGCATCGCTCCTTTCCATTGACTGGCCCGGTCACACTAAAATACAGGCCTTCGCGGACGACTTTCTTCTGCTAATTCATGGCCGCACGAACCAACTGCTGGAGGCTAATGGTCGCTTTTCTCTTTCTTTACTGGATGCTTGGTTGAGGGAGCACGACCTCGAGGCCTCGGGCAGCAAGTCAAGGGTATTGGTTTTCAAGGTACCGCGGGACCTGGTGCGACCACCATACTTACGCATCGGTGATTTATCAATTAAACGAAGCCCTACTTTAAAATATTTGGGCGTGGTATTTAACCAATTTTTGACTTGGGGATGCACACATTGATTACATAAGGAATAAAGCAATTTTCATTCAAAGTGGTCTCCAGCGCCTCGCGGGGGGTAACTGGGGCTTGAAAATTCGCCAACGGATCCTCATCTATAAACAGGTCTTTGAGACGTCTCTCCTTTATGCGTCGGGACTGTGGGGACGCACTCTAACAGTCCGCCAGACTAAAAAGGTCCTCAGTCTCCAACGCAGAGCACTGCTCTCAGTAACCGGGGCGTACGCAACGTGCCCCCACTCAGCACTATACATTCTGGCGGGAGTGCCCCCTATAGACCTGACGATAAGAGAGAAGATCTGGCTCACCCAGTTCTATGTAGAGAGGAGGACCATCGTGTTAGATGGGGTAACATTCGATCCCTCTTTGTATGAACACGCGGCACCAAAATGGTTTCAGCGTTCGTGGGTGCAAATTTCTGACTATCCTTGCAGTGTTCACCGTGACCCCCCATCTTTATCATTTAATCGTTTTTATACCGACGGATCCAAAACGCCCGTCGGCGTGTGGCTTCGGCGGTGGTTCAGTACAAAGGACACCGTGCAGTGGGGGAGTGTGCAATGAGGCATGCTGTTGGTAATTCAATTTTTCAGGCGGAACTTTTTGCTATTAAGTCAGCGGCGAACCTGTCGCTCACAATTCCATCCTCTAACGTTCAAATATTTTCAGACAGTCAGGCTGCTATAGTTTCTATCAAAGACCCACTTCAGCGTAGTCATCTAGTAAATTCAGTACAAAGCATGCTAATTTCGAATCCTAGAATTTCAATTCACTGGGTCTAGGGTCATTCAGGAAATGTGGGAAATGACAAAGCTGACCAATTAGCTCGTACGGCAGCTGAGGATCCCGCATTTTTACCCTACACGGCCCTTCCCCTTCCTAAATCCAATTTCATACAACAAATTAGAGCCAAAACTAGAGAGGATTGGCAGTACCGCTGGAACGAGGCGGATACTGGTCGCCGGGTTTTTGAATTCTTTCCAATCGTTCGTTTTTCTCCAAGGGTCAGCCAACGTTTTGAAACAGTCCTGGTTTCTGGCCATGGCCCTTTCCCGAGCTATCTTCATCGCTTTGCTCTTTCTGATTCTCCTTATTGCTCCTGTGAAGCGATGGGTACGCCTGACCACTATGTTTTTTATTGCCCTTTAACCAGTAAGTATCATATTCGGGCTAGCAGCCAAATTTCACCCATTCAAGCTATTTGTAACGCGTTCCAGCATCCCCATGCACGCTCCCTCCTTGCTTCTTTGTTTTTGCATTTATCAAGCGAGGGGCATCTATTTCAGGGAACTTAGTGTTTGTCTAAGTTTTGGCTATTATCTTCCTTTGTTTTTGTGTATATTTTTGAGTGTACCATTTCACATTGTTTTGATATTGTATGATTGATTTTGGTACTTTTTTATAGTGTTGCACGGTTTCTCATTGTTGTTACATGTCATATAGCGCTTAATGCATACTCTTAAAGTTTTGCATTCTACTGTGATTTAGTGTTTTACAATAACCTGTATTTTTTTTTTTTTTTAATGGTTTTCATAAATTTGCGGTTGGTCGAGCTCTCCCGGAACCCCATTTGCTCCCGAGGGCTTGCACTCGGGGGCATCTAAAAATACGATAGGCCAGAAAATGGCAGGTGCGGGGGGTTTCTGGGCGCACATTCCCCCCCTAATAACTTTTGACTAAATTGTCCGATTGGAAAAATTCTTTTTACATTCGAAAGATCTTGGCGAGTACATCTCATTTCCATATTTTACTTTTTGATTTGAACAAATTTTGTTCAATTTTGAACAGTTCAAAAAATTTTAACATTAGCGCCTATGGACAAAATTGAAGCAAATTATGTAAACTCTGTGCACAAGACCCAAGTTCCTACTGCAAGCTTATTGAAAGGAGTTCTCGGCGTGAAATATTGATTTGAACAATTTTTGTTCATTTTTGAACAGTTCAAAAAAAAAAAAAAAAATTGTGGCATTTTTCCATTATTCCGGCGCAGGCGATAAAGTCGCCAATAATGATGCAACTAACGCCAAACGGAATATCGTCGTTGTTATCCTTTTGTGTGTTCTGTCGCCAAAAATTTTGCTCGGCGAGATTTGCGCCTTGATAATGAAAAGGTACCAAATTAACATTAGCGCATATGGGAAATTTCAATCCCATATAAATCCTGATCTAAACGACGGATTGGCTCGCAACAAACTTTATCAGAAAGATATTATGCTGTATAACATGTACTGATACGAAGTTCAACAAGAACTGAACAAGCCTGTTTTCCTATGAAATTTTTGATCGGGATTTTTAAGGGCATTTCTCAATAAATAAATAAATGAATGAATGAATGAGTGAAAGAATGAATGATTGAATCGATGAAAGAGGGGAAGAATGAATGAATGAATAAATGAATGAGTGAAAGAACGAATGAATTAATAAATGAGTGAATCCACGATAAAGTAATTAAACGAGTGAATGAATGAAAAAATAAATAAACGAGTGATAACTACATGAATGAGTAAATGAATGACTGAATGAATGAATATGTATTATCCGTTGAAAAAAAGTATATTTGAAGTAAGAACTAAAGCTAAATGTGAAAGAGAGAGAAAGTGATAGCTATATTATAAATTTGATGTTGGGTATATACGGGAAAGTAGGCTCGTATAGTTCTAGACGGAACTTCTTGTTAATGTTTTACTTTAGTGTTCAGTCGAAGCATAATTACAGAAAGAAGTGTCGCATAGTATACAGACGAATCGACAGCCTTAAAACTTTTAATGATGGGAACTCCCATTGCACATATCACTGCGCCCTATTACATAAGAGTTCCTTTTTTGGAAAATCTTTACCCTTACATTTTATCCAAGCTACCCGACTATTTCTTTCTTTTTTCTATCTCTTTTGTACTTTTCAAGAGAGATTTGCATGAAGAAATTTAAAAGAAATCAACAAAACCTGAAAAGAGAAGACAAAGTTTGCCATTTATTACAAGAATGGCATAGAAATAGCTGGTAGCTAACTATACTTATGCATTCATGAATTAAAGATTTAGTATACAGTTAAGATTCTTGGCTATTTTTCTTTATTTACATTTATTCACTTCGCTGCCTATTTACATATTATTTACAGTGGTTCAATTTCCACATCATTGAGTTCTTAGATGTTTTAAAGCTACGGGCACAAGCTCTCCCGTTACGACTACAGTTCTTTGGTATTTCTTACGGGCACCAGCTCTCCCGTTACGTTACGTCCGGATGGGCGCAACTCCTCCCTGTCCAGCATTCGAAGATCTGCTCATCCGACCGCAACCTCGTAGGCAAGCGAAAGTCGATCTTCTCGCCCTCGCTTTTGAGAGCAGCTTATATAGGGGGTGCCTGACCTTAGGCCGACATTGAGGGCAAGGGGACACACGTGCACCATTTCCTGTCGTGTGGACCCCTTCGTCTTGTCACGTAGGCCCCGTAGGTTTGCCGGCCTAGGCCTAACCTGACATATACATTATAAGATTTTGGTTCGTTCATTTCTCTTTTCCTAGGATAAGGTAGTTAATAGTAATTTGGAAGTAGCGGAAAACACATGATCACAGGAGAGTGCAGCAGAGGATTACAGAATCTGGTTCGTTGACTAGTACATAGAGTGAGGAAGTAACATTTACTTTGGTGTCTGTAAAATTTCAATTATTTAAGCGCATTACATTCTCATTTTTAAAAAAAATGTATATACAGTATACCATCTGCAACTTTTATGACTACAGCACTGCGCAGTTCTTTCAGAAATTATTTGAAAAAAACCGACGAAATTCATCTCACTCACTTTTCAACTGATTTCCATTATGATGAAAAGTGGTCATCTGTCCGTGACTCTTGAGGTGCTATTCTTTTTCGGCCAAAGAGGGTAAAGAAGAGAGTAGATTGAAGATGACAGAGGGAGTGGACGTCCATGATTCACGAAGGATAACGAAAAGATCACTAGTCAGCTGTGTTAAAAGTTAAACGACCACCATAATGTGAGCTGCTGCTTCACAGAACAAACTGAAACCCATATTACATATTTCTACATATTACTACATGATATTAAGCTCTGCGCCATTTTCATTTTTCTTCATAACCACGTGCCATACAGATGCATTAAAACGAGTGAATACAGCTAAAACATCTACTTACGATTAAAATGAAATAAATAAACACTTATGAAGTCAAAATCTTAATTTCCAGCAACAATATAGCTTTTTTTTTTACGGAGCCAAAAAAAAAAAAAAAAAAAAAATCAGACGGTCGATGCAAACAAACAAATGCAGCCGCTACAAACTCATAAAATAGCATAGTTGTGCACAAGGAATAAGTTATGATACTTGCTAGTAAATATCAGGAACCTACAAAATAAATATGTAGGTACACCCTATTAAAAGGTTCTGTCATAATTAGGCGACTTTAATTTCAAAAGGAAAGTTTTTGAAAATCAAGAAATGCCAAAAAAATGTGCCAATACCTGCATAATTTCTAATAGAGACTATTTTAGATCAAAACTTGTTGATTTTTTTTGTATTTTTTTTGCGCGTTTTATATACACAGTTGTAAAACTAATGGGACACACTGTTTATGTCCCGAATTACATAGAGTTGAGAGAATAAGGTGTTTTTATGCATTTTGCTTCAATATCTTCTATTGAATATATGTCTTCGCTTGCAATAACTCGAATCAAAATAAAACATCCACATTCAACAATTCATTTAACATCGGCAACATCGTCAAAATACTAGACCTAACAGCTGCCGTATCACTAGTCTACAGCCGGTACCAAATTTTAATTTATTAAAATTAAACGCGAGTTAATGAGTCAAATTATGGGAAAAAAAGAAAAAAATAAAATTTCTGCCAAAAGTTAATCTTAACTACAAATATTATATTCATTTCGTATTTCTGTCTTCTTTTTCACAATGCAAACTTTCTCCCGTTTCAGAACTATTACACCATACTTATACACTTACAGGGTGACCATACGTCCTCGAATATCGGGGACAGTCCCAAATTCTTTTTTCTTGTTCGCTCTATGTCTCCAAAAATAGAATTAGTACTTGGGGACACGAATATTACCCAAATTTTAAGATTTGAATCTTTTTGTACCTAATTTCGTAAAATATACGAGTACATTTGAAAAATTCACATGAAGTTTTGCACTTCATTTCATGTGTCGTAATTTTTCTGACTGTATTAGCATTATTTACGACGAAAGTTTAATCAGATTTGAGCATACGTTTCTGAGTATGCAGACTTTTATACTTGTCTACACACAGTTTTTATACTTGTACATGTATAAAAAAACCTCTCATATACACATATACATTAGTAATTTTTTTCAACCACTATTGACCTCGAAAATGGCTATTTCGCTTATTTTTAACACCACATATAACTTTCACTGTAGTAACCTTATAGGTAAGAATGAAGGCTGCAACTTCCTTAAAGGAGCTAAAAATCTCGCTAAGGTTGCCTATTGAAAGCAACATTGCATTTCGGACGATCTTTCCCTAGGGAGAGTTTCCCTTTCGAACCCTTAACCCTTTAACTGGTTTACCCGTACGGCGTACGGGCTACCCAAAATTGGCCTCAACTGGTTTGCCCGTACAGTGTACGGGCATTGATATTTCCGCCTTTCTTGTTTTGATTTGCCCGTAGTTTTAATAGACTGAAAGAGAGTCATTCAGGGGCATTCGTGTTTCAAAGTTATAAAATAGAAAAATGATTAAATCCATTTTTTATTTTCCCTTTATACCAAGTTAGGACTTTAATTATATGCAATAAAAATGTGATTTTTTAGGAACACTTGTGGTAAAAAAACTGACCAGTTAAGGAGTTAGGAATGCCTTCTCCCGCTAATCTCTTAAGCTGTGGGTGAAAACGGAAGTCACCAGCGACTCATTATCTTTAACTACCAGTATTTTTTAACACGTAATGTGATATATATTTCGGAACATTTCAGTGTCGTGATTACTTGTCTGGCACTGGGGACGCCTTGATTAACGAGGCGGCTCCCGCGAGCAGAGATCCGCTAATTGCGGTTGCGTTGTCCCTTGTGTTCAAATGTTAGTTCACTGTCAATGGTGTTTGCTTTGTCTTAGATCGTAATCCCTGGCTGGATAATGTACAATAAATGAAATTTATACGCTGTTGCATACGGCAAAACAAACTCATCTAATAGTTTACTTTAAATAAATTTCTGTAAGTTACAAAACTTTGCCAATATGACACTTTTGTCAATACAATTTTAGTTTTTCTAATGAAAAATCATAAATTTTAATAATTTCGACTTTTAATGTTGCATGCATCAATGGCATAAAACATTTTCTGTATTTAAGCTTAAATGTTAGCACAAGTTACTCATTAATTAAATTAAGTTAATACACTATATGTTTATGCATCAATTTATGAGCCTCCGAGGAAGGGACGCCTCTACTTAAGGGACAAAATCTCCAGTCCCCTTAGTGTCCCTTAATGGGATTTTCTACTGTATATATATTCCCTACGTAATTTGAAGCTTTTTTCATGCAGAAAGGAAAGCTTAGTCCAAATGTAATCCAGGCATAAAATGAGCAAACTTAAGTGTTAGAGCAATTTAAATTGTTTTGCTGCTTTTTTTGTCTTAAAAGTGACGAGAAAGAATTTTAAAGAGAATGAAAGGACCAGTCGTTGACTTTAGGGGAGTTCAGGTGGAACATACCCTTTCCAAGGGGATGAAAGACATTTATAATGATCCTAATAAGCAGAATCCGACAAATCCCGGGCGCCAGGTAGCCCGGGCGACTAAAAAATATGCCTTGGGGACTAGTTTTTCAGGTGGCGACAAATGAAAATATTATAGCTGGCTCCTAAACATTTTCCCTGGCTCCTAAGATTTTCGGAGTTTTGTCGGACTCTGCTAATAAGTTTTAATTATTTTCTAGATCGCACAAAAACGTTTTCAAAACTATTGTCTAAAAGTATATAAAACATATTTGAATAAAATCATTTTTATTCATAGCCACTGAACAACAATGACCTCTGATGCCTCTAATCCTTCCGTCAGGTCAAAAATTTATCCAATCAACATTTCAATAATTAAATTAAACAACTGAATCATGTCTCCTTAGACTCCCCTTTGCTCGAAACTGCATACTAAGTCTTAATTTTGGAAGTATATTCTAAATCTGAAAATCCATTTACTTACACATTCCTAGGATAGTAATCCATACGACAATGTTTTTCATTATTTCGGCTTATTATTATTGCATTTGGTGAAATTGTTTGTATGGTCTTCGCATAGAAAAGGACCCTTTTATTCAACTTTCGGCTATAAATTGGAATAAAAAAAGAACAAATTCGAATTTTAGAAAACTCTCCGAGGTGCACACCCCCCTGTTCCAAACTAATTTCGTGCCGAATTTCATGAAATTTCGCCGATCGCTCACGGCCCTACGCCGGACACAGACAGACACATCGTCAGACATACTTGCTGCTTTATTATTAGTAGAGATAGAGATAATTAAAAGAGAAATAAAATTGAAAATATGAGGCATTCATGTCAATTATAAATGATACCTAGAAGTTAATTTTATGCATAATTATACGGATTTATGAATGAAGAAAAATCGGAACTTCAAACACTCTTACATCAGCTTTCAGCCTTCATTGAGTCCGGAGCTGTAAGTGGAGCCGTGAGAGCAATGAGAAACTCAATTACCCTAATAAGACTTCCCTTGGGAGGAGTAAACTGTCCTCTATATTTTGCCTGCAGCGTAATGAACTGGAAAATGATTCTTTTGCTACCTGCACGTGATGCATGATTAGAACATCTAACGGATTTGAACCATAAAATTGCTGTCAATAGTAGAAGTCAGAAGAAGGAATTATTTAACTCTATTAACAAAGGACATTTATCTGAACATGTGAATACGGAAGGGTAGTTAGGCTAAGTTCAGCACAACTCTGTGCACTTTTAAAAAGCTATGCTATTGTAAGGCAGAAAAGGATTAAAAAAAAAAAAAAAAACACACACACACCACAATGTTTTGTTAACAAAGTAAAAAAAAAACAAAAAAACCCCCACCAACATCCTCGTTTAAGGGATCATTCACAAACGATGTCACGCTTCGAGGGGGGGGGGGGGTGTTCATGAAGTTGTGACAAGCGGAGGGGAGGGGCAACAAGAAGTGTGGCATCATGCTTTTGCAACATAGTGTCACATGTGACAAAGGGGGTTGGGGGTCCATTGAGGTGTGACATTTTGTGACAAAGGGGGTGCGGGGTCAAATATATGGGAAGAAAGCATGACATCCTTTATGAACGGTCCCTAAACCCAGTTTAGATTAACTTCATTGATTTTTTTTTTTCAACTGATTTCTGATACTCAGTTTAGAAGCTCCACTATTGCATTGAGAAGGGGATTCCAAGGAATACCGAAACATATGCCTACATTTTAATGTTTATTTGTGCTTTCTTAAAGTGAAAATTTTTATCACAGTTTTATTACAACAATATTAATTACCCAATGATGGAAAATATGAATTTGAAATAATCTGGTGTATTAGTGGCAAAATTAGTTTGAAATTTCGTTTTATATTCCATTTTTTTCTTACTAATCTAGAATAATTATTTTAACAAAATGCTTCATCTAAAAATTCTTATTGTGAGGTATGATTTTTTTATTTTATAGATTTCAATGTCTGACTCATATGCTACATTTTCTATTGCCGCAGAGGATTTTTCAAAGTTCACATAATAATGAAACAATAATAATAATTCAAGAACCACCTCTTCCGTGCATGAAAATTATATTATTTTTCAACTTATTAAAACGCCCTTTTATAAACTATTCACCTCTTTTTAATTCTATCAGTTATCAATTTTGGACTCTATTAGGAAAGTACACTATGGAAAAATTTCGATGTAACTTCCTGTAAAAAACCCATAAATATTAAAGGTGTGAAAAAAGTTTCAGTATTTTTTAAAAAAGAAAAAAAAAAGCTTTATATCAAATCCCCTCCCCGCTCTCTCACAAAACAATCAATTCATATAAAAAAAGAAACATACTCTGCAAAAACACTTTAAAATTTAAACAAAGTTTAAAGTTACTTTCCAGTACTTTTTTTAATGAAAAATAATTTCTTTTGCGCTTATAAATATTTTTCATCTAAAATCTCATTTTATGAAATGATTGCTGCATACTTCGCAAGTAAACGTTTTTGCAACTGACGCTTGATTAAAATGTTTAAAATTACAAAATTCAAGTTTGCGATTCTTCCGAGCTTTAATGAAAAATAAATCTACTTTAGTTGATATTTTTCGAAATATTGATAATGTATTTATGTGAGTAACTAACTATGCAACGTAATTTGAGATTTACCTACATAAAAAATAGAAAAAGTAACAACAGTCGAAGAAGTTTCTCTGTAATGCAATCTGATTCTTTATAGCGAAAAAAAAAAAAAAATATAAAGATCTATATATCGAAAAAAAGGAAGGTTTTTTCTCTTCAAATAAAAATATTTTTTCTCTTACAGAAAAGAGGGAAATGAAAAACTTCGTTTATATTGACTTTAAGAACCTACTTGATTAAAGTCTTTTGTTGTTGTTGTTGTTGTTTTAATGCAGTATATTTTTGCAGTGAAATTGGGGAATCGTCCTTTTTCAGAACTGTATTTCCCCCCCTGAAAAATTTAGTGAGTAACAAATCTGTTACTTCTCATTTGTAGCACGATACAAAAGAAACATACAAGTATATTCTAAATTTGAAGTTAAAATTACAATTAAATTCAATTTTATAAGTCAAACAGTTTTGAAAACATAGTGTTGCAAAACAACTCCCGAAAAAATTTTTGATTGGTATAAATTCCACGATATGCGTTGCAGCATATAAAAACTTCTCCGCTCCATCGCATATCGTTTATATTTAGAAAAATGAATGACTTATACCGCGAAAACCATCATTTTACCTTAGCAAATACCGGTTTTACGAAACTAAAATAACCCGACATACCGGTATTGCAATAACTAGATGTTACTATGCAGATTTACTACTATTTGAACAACACAAAGCTATTATTACGCACAACTATATTAATTGCTTCCAGCATTTTTTTACCATTTTCCTATGATTTAAGTGTATATGAGGTTGTACTCAATCATTTATTTTACTTATTACTTTCGTTTCTAGCAAAGAACTCTAGTTGACAAAGCTTCCTATAAATCCTTTTCTCATCCGTTTTAGCATTGTGACCTTCTTAAAAGTCGAAAATATAGTTAAAAAAGCTTCCCCCTTTGCTGCGATATTTTCTTTGACTTCGTTTTAAAAACAGGATGTTTCTTACTTTTTTCGTTGCGACCCCTTTTATACCTAGCCGATACTCCCCTGGGGGCAGGGCATATTTTAAGGAAATTTGACTGTGTGGGCAACTCTAACGGGGGGATTGTAAATGTGCAGTTTATGTTAGTTGAATAATCGTCAAAAAAGAGTTGGGGTGCGAAAATTGGAATTACGGAAATTATTGCTAATGGTTGTTTTGTTCGATAGGAAAAGAGTGTAAGGAACATAAACTCTGTGGCTTTTTGAACTATTTTAATTTCATTCATTATAATACAAATACAACCATTCATTTTCATTTTAATACAACAAAATTCAAATAACATTGTCTTTTTCAAAAAAAGATTTCATATAAAACTTCTCTTTGTAGAGTTCAGCTTCTGGTTTTCTTTCTCTTCGGTTTTTAATTTGCAGAAATTTTATGACGGATGGCCGCGGGTTGAAACCGGCCGTCCCGCAACCATTTAGAGCGATATTCAATCTTTTGTTTATTGTTGCAATTCTCGTTTCGGCACGATGGTCCGATTTGACTATATTATAACTGGAAACTGCCCGCTTCACCTGCATCGAATTGGAAGTTGCCACGATAAGTGTTCCAAGCAACTTTTTGAGTGGGTCTTTGGATACGACGAACATTTTCTTTAGTCTTGTGGAAGTGCAGGGACCAATGTCCGAATTTTCGCTGGGAGAGGGGGAATTTGAAAATGAGCGGCCAGCTTTCACATACCGAATCCGCAAATTCAGAAACTTCCTTCGGAAACAGGTTGGAAAGTAAATTTTCTCCGATGGAGATTATTTCTGCCGCTGATCCTGCAACGCATAAGGCTTTGGTGGTTTTTAAAGTTTCGGCTTGTTCGTCATTAATTTTATATTTAAGAAAATTTATTGATGATAGAACAATTTTTTGTCTTATTGATTAAAAACGTCTTGAAAATGTTGTGACATTATGACTTTCTCCCTACGTTTACTGGAAATATCTTCTTTTATGGTCGTCGTCTTCCGACAGTAAGGCAAGTTTTTGATGACTGCTTGAATTTCATTCTGATATGTTCAACAAAACGTACTTCAAAGTGACGGGGAAAAGCTCTATACTTAGAAAAAATAATCGCAAGTGATTTTGTGTTCTTGCCGATTTTCGGTAATAGGTCAAAATACCGCTGAGATTTGCTCTCCATAGTGTGAGTTCAGGGACTGACGACACTACATTTTCTAATGCTAAATCGCTTCTGTGTGCAACGCACCACACTGTTACTAATTTCTTATCTAGTTAATCTTCGAGTAGCTGCCATAAACCTGCCTTGCGGCCAGTATTCGCCGATTCACCATCCGTCGTGATAGCAACAAGCTTTGCGACATCAATCGAATCTTTTAGCGTTTCCATTGATGGGGATGATGCATCTTTGCCGATAGCTTGAAGAAGAACTTCCTTCAATCCTTCTGGCTCCAGGAAGTTGCGATTCACCAACGCATAGAAAATAAGTGCAAAGCGACGAATCCTCACTGATGACTCAACAGGTAACAAATTTATTGTCGTGCATTTGACTGTCCGTACTCCCATCAATTTGTACGGAGAACACTACTGATTTGTTGATGGAGGCGGCAACCTTACTAATTTCCTCCGTCCCTATAATGTCCCAACATTTCTTTATAAGCAATTTTCAGAGTTTTTTCTATCACGCTTGCTTCATTAGAACCATTTGAGTCTAGTTTCTTTTTCTTAGGTACACCAAAAAATGCATCTTTAATAGAAATTTGCTGCTGTGATTTTCTTTTAGCACTCATACTTGCATACTCGATCGAATGCAACACAGAAAATAATAGAGAACGTAACAAGAAGTTCCGTCTAGAACTATACGAGCCTACTTTCCCGTATACACCAAATTCAAATTTATAATCTAGCTATCTCTTTCTCTCTCTTTCTTATTTATCTTTAGTTCTAATTATTGAAAATATACCTTTTTCAACGGATAATACATATTCATTCACTCACTCATTCATTCTTTCATTTATTCAGCCATGCATTTATTCATTCATTCGTTACCTCATTCAAGTGTTTATTCATTCATTTACGCATTCATGTATTTATTCACTCATTTATTTATATTTTCATTTATTCAATAATTTATTCATTCATTCTTTTCCTCATTCATTTATTCATTGATTTATTCTTTCACCCTTTCATTTATTCATTCATTCATTATTTCACTCATTGAGTCACTGAGAAATATCCTTGAAAATCCCGATCAAAAAATTTCATAGCAAAATAGGCTCGTAAGTTCTGGATAAACTTTCTATTTCTACATGTTCTACGTTATAAGAGCTTTCCGATAAAGTTTGTTCCAAGCAAATCGGTCCGTTAGATCAGGATTTATATAGGGTTGAAATTTCCCCGTAAGCTCTGTGTTAATTTTTTGAACTGTTCAAAAATGAACAAAAACTGTTCAAATCAATATTTCACGGCGAGAACTCCTTTCAATAAGCTTTCAATAGGAACTTGGCTCTTGTGCCCAGAGTTTACAGAATTTGCTTCAATTTTGTCCATAGGCGCTAATGTTAAAATTTTTTGAACTGTTCAAAATTGAACAAAAAATTGTTCAAATCAAAAAGTGAAATATAGAAATGAGATGTCCTCGCCGAGATCTTTCGAACGCAAAAAGAATTTTTCCAATCGGACAATTCGTTCAAAAGTTATTAGGGGGGGACAGACCGACAGACCGACAGACAGACAGACCGACAGACAGACAGACCGACAGACAGACCGACAGACCGACAGACACACTTTTTCCCCATCTCAATACCCTACTTTCAAATTTTTTATTTTTCAATCTTTATTTAATTACTTCACTTATTTTTGACTTTTCTTGATTTTTAACGATATTTTCACGATACATTAAGCCTTCTTTCATGCTTTATTATTATTATTTTTTACTTTTACGGGAAAGTAGGCTAAAAACGAATGCTTCAAATGACCACGCACTACAAGCTTTGTACAGGACACAACGAATCAGACAAGCAACGAATCAGATCATACATCTGAATCTCTCCGTGCGCGTGCCGCGTGATGTAGGAATACAAAGACACCTCCCCATCCCTCATCCCATAGTAGGAAAGCGAACCCCCCTGGTTGTTTCACTCTTTTGCTTGTGGGAAGGGTTAGGGGTCACGCTTCCATGTGGCATTTTCTTACAGAAAAATAAAAAATAATTATAGAAACACATAATCGCTGGAAAAAATTAGGAAAATGTAGGTGGGCAATTTTATTTAACTGTGGGGGCAATTTTATTTGACTGTGTGGGCAATAGCCCAAAAAAACGCCCTTAAAATATGACCTGCCTGGGGGTTGAAACTCTCGGGTTAAGAAACGATGCTTTCAACAATGAGCTATAAACTATAATAAAAAAAAAATCACGTTAAGAAAGCACAAATAGGCCTTTAAATGCATATTTGTGCTTTCTTAACGTGAAAATTATTTTATTACAGTTTACTTAGCACAAAGTTAATTTATTATTTTAAATAATCAGTACTTCAGTCAATTAAACTTTTATGTATCCTTTACTTTGATATCAAATAAGAGCCCTGCGTGAAAGTGTTGAAATTTGATTTATGTTTTGAAAGCCTCAAATGCATTCATCACAACATGGTACAATTTGTTTTCATGAAAAATCAATAACCTTGCAAACCTATCATTAAGTGAAAGCGAATTGGTGTTCAAATGGTTATTTCGTTACTACTGTCATCGTAATTGCGATTTATCAAAAGTATATTCCAGTCTTATTATCCAGTTTCTCAGTAATTTTGACTCGCGATTATCAAAATATGTCGCAACTCTTGGTGAATGTATGACAGAATGACAATTAGCACTTCCTTATTGAAGGTATTAATTAGAAGAGGAGTAGAGAAATAACAGTAAATTACTTTTCTATTGAAATGACAGAAACATAAAATTTGGAACATAACATCTGACATAAAATTCGGCGTCGAGTCACATTATCTTACTAATCTTACTACCATTTCGCTGCCCTGTAAAAAAAAAATATGCCTGAAAATACCCTCCCCCCTATGACATTCTCCTGGAAATAATTTTTCCAGGTTGTCACGTAGAAGTAGAGACTTAAAAACAGGAAACTACAAAGTCTTAAAAAAAAAAAAGTACAGAGAATAAGAAAAGAGAAAATTCCATAAATTAACTGCAATAGATAATATGCCGCAGTTGCGATCTGGGAGTACCCTGGATTACTATTTCCGGTACACAAAGTCGATCGAGAAAGCCCACGCGTCTCTGATTTCTGTACCTTAAGGTGGTGGGCTTTGTTTTATGAAGCAACAGCAACATAAAACAAAGAGAAATTCTTCTTTTAGAGCATGCCATTCGTTCTGCCTAATTTCATAACCACGCCCTCTCGTTCACTGATTGGCATTTTTTATTGCGTCATTAATAGGGACTTTCCACCAGCAAACAGCGGTTGGTTCATAGCATTTTCGAAGGCATACGCCATTGCTGTTTGTTAACCATTAGCAACATTCTGTCACGACGGAGACAAAATGTTCGATGCTTTTGGTGTGAAAGCACCTTCAGGGCGTTTGGCTACTGACTCCCCTGGAGTCGGTAAGGCTCAGATCCAAAGGTTAGCAGATTGCTTACTCTAGAGATAAAGTTATATTATACGCAAACAATATATAGTGAATTTTTGACAATTCGTTTACAACTTTTAAACTGTTAGTCACAGGCCTCAAGTGTAAAGTTTTTTTATGTAACTTATAAGTCGGTGGGAAGTATGCTTCCTACCTAATTCATCAAGTTACAGACGTTTATAGTAAGTTATTTTACCCTTTCTGATTGGTAGGGTCTTGCGAAGACGCTGGGAAGCATATTTACCACCACATGCGTCAATATTCCTATATTAGAACATTTCCCCACGGGGGGTACAAAAAATCATGTTAACCTTATTTAATGTCCTATATGAATTTCTTCTTTGAAATGAACCAAAATCCGAGAAATATTTTCATATATGGCCCTATAAAGGGTTAAGATGTCTTTCTCTGTAGCTTTAGAGGGCAGAAAAACAACTATTTTATTGAGAAACTTTTCAAGAAACTTGATTATTTTATTTTTTAGCAAGTTCTTTGTAACTTTAAGGAAACACTATTTTATTACATTATATTACTTTTAAAACAATTACCTCACCTTTATATATATATATATACATATTATTATTATTATTTCTAATGACTGATTCATAAACAGTTACAGCAGATACAGATGTTTAGAACAAAAGAAACTCAAAAGGATTAAAGAAAAAAAACTGTAACGAGAATTTATTAATCCAACATGTCTCTGGCCTCCCAGTAGCGCTCGGCCAGAGAAGTCTGGCGAAGCGTAGAGCAGTGAATCAGGTGTCCAGCGTTCATATCCTCTCCAAGGTTGCACAAGCTGCATGTTGGGGGAGAGACAATTTTAAATTCAAAAAGTTGTTTACAGCAGGCAGGTGTGTCCGGAGGCCAGGCGGAATTCGGTGACCGCCTTGCGTCTTGGGCTTTTAAGAAGAGTCAAAAGATAGCGTCCTTCCACAGCTTGAGAGATACACGCTTAAAAAGATCCTCTCGAGCTTGGGCTTGAATAGACTTTTAAACGAGATGTTTCATTGTAGAGAAGGGCACAGGACGAGAGGAATTGTGTTTAATCAAGGTGACCTTCTTGGCCAGATAGTCCGCATTTTCGTTGCCTGTTACCTCACAGTGAGCAGGAACCCGCGGGAGGCCAACTGTGTTTTCAAATGATGTCAAGCTCTCAAGGTGATGTCGACAGCTTAATATGTTCTATGTTAAGGGTTTTTTTCGGAATCGATACCCACAAGAGCAGTTCTCGAATCACAAAGGATAACTGTGCTTAAAAAATTTTTTAGATTTCAGTGTTGGAATACTGCTGTACGGGTTGCAGCAACTTCACCGTCAAAAGCAGTGCTTGGCCCCAAGGGGGCAAAAAATGAAAAAATCTCGAAGAAAACTCCGGCACCTGCGTTAGTGATATGAGACAGAAGTTATTATGAGTTATTTAACTATATATGAGTTATTTCATCCTCTGGTTACTTTGCCTTTATTTCTGTGCGTTTTTAATTTCCTTAAATTTATTGTTTCTTTTTAGTAGATTTTAAACTGTTTTTACACTACATTCTAAAGTTTGCTAAAAAATCATAAACGTATGCATAGATGAGGTGAATTTCTTTACGTAAAAAATAGGATTTTTATTTGAAGTTTCGTATTTTATATTTGATGAGTCATTTCCGAAATTTCACTTCCGTTTCAGAATGAAAGCGTAGAGTCAATTGCTTTTAGGTTGGGGGAAAACTGCATTTCTCCGCAAATCCTTCGCCATTTCCATTTTATTCTCCCTAGGTTCTCGCTGGTGTAAGTAATCGTCGAATATAGTTACTGCAATAACTTCTCCGCTTGAAGGATTCCTTCTCGAAGAATTGTCTCATTTTTTCGAATCATTTGAAATGGAAGGAAATCTTTCTTGCCTGAGGTCATTTTTACTCGTCGAACATTTTCTACCTGGGTTTTTCGCCACAATTCGGTTCAAAAGCTCTATTCTCTTTTTCATGGCATTCTTTTCTTATAGAAACATCCACTCTTTTCTTTCAATTCACTGAAGAAAACTGCTTCAATGGAAACATTTATAGCCAAAGGAAAACATTTTGTTGAGACATTATTGTTAAGCACTAAAAAAAAGGAATGTTTTATTTTTTGATCCTCAAAACGGAATATGAGCTTACAATTATATAACATGCACCTTATGTATACAAAATTGAAAAAAAAATTGATTTTTTTTTCTTTATTTATTTTGAGACATCATTACTTGGAATCCCACAAGCGTGGCGACAAATACAAGTCAGCAACTAAAATCACATATGTGGAGGACAAATTTCTTGCCAAAAATATTTTATTAATTCAACATTTCAAAGTGTTTTGTATCAAAAATAAAATCAGCTGCGGTAGTTTTCAAAGCATTTAAAAAGTTTGAAACTCTTGTCTGTGAGCTGACCCTATCAATGTTAAATTTGCAAGAAATTTACTTTTGCTTCTTGTTCATTACTTTCCTCAACTTTAACGAAGTTTCATATAAATTGTTTTCTAATTTTAGCTTCTAGAAGTGTTTTTTTTTAATGGATAAAATGCTTCCGATTTCGTCAGCAGAAGCTAATGCTGAGGGGGTAAAAATCGCTTTAAAATACATAAACCAAAAACTGCTTACAAAATCTAAACCAAAAACATGGCCTAAATCAATTTCTTTCCATTAAATTTTTTCGAAACCACAACCGACCATTGAAGCTAAAGTTGTAAGGAAATACTATGTTTCAACATTTATTGAATGAATTTTTTTATATATTCTTCTTTTCGAAATTAACAATATTTTAAACCACTATCGGTGCTCTCTCCTTATATTATTATAATAGAAAAATTATAAGATTTCAGCTTGTATGCTCGGAAGTAAAAGTTGTTTAAGTACCTTTGTTTTACAAAGTAAAAAAAATATCATGAAGTACTTCTGTGATATATATATTTGTGAGTTTGAAACACTTTAAATTACATTATTCTAAAAACATTGAAACTATATTAGATCTGACACTTGACACATTTCAAATCTGAAAAGCCTTTGGTAGAAACCATGAGAATAAAAAATAAGAAAAAATACTAGTTAGAAAGAAATGTCTTCAGAATTAAAGCATCAAGTAGAAAAATGCTTGAAAACTTTCAACGTTATTATTCTTATAATGAATTCCGTGCCATTTTTTTTCTGCTCTTCCTCTCCAGATACTTTTAGTTTAGATCAAAAGAACTGGAATGAATGACCAAGTTCGTCAAGGACTTCCATTCAGACTTCTCGAGATTGCAACAAGGTTGGATATGTTTACTGGAGTACACTCACTCAAAAGAAAGTTGTTTTTAAATTTATTTATTTTTATTTGTGAATAATAGCTTTCTAATGTAAAATAGAATTGAAACCGCATAAAACTTTAAAAAGTTAAATGTTTATCGTTGGGCAATATATTAAATTGCAATATCGACGTAAGAAGCACAAATAGCAGTAAAAATAGCAGGCGTATATTTCAGGAACCCGTTCATTGCACAAGATGCGAGCGTATGGTTGAAAGCATTCCACAAAAGGACAAAGACAAGATTTTCCTACACTGTAAAAAAAGTAGGTAAAAGCACAGAAGGGAAACTGGGTGTTTCTTTAAATTTACGAATATCTTGTTTTCAATCAAGTTTCTTGATAACAGTTTCTCAATAAAACTCTGGTTTTTCTGAACTCTGTAAAATTACAGAAAAAGATTTGTTAATTTACATAAAACTTAAGCATATCTGCCTGCGATCATATAGTGGCTGTCCAAACGGGCGAAAAAGTGCGTGCAAGCAGAACTTACATTTTCTGCCACTTCACTCAATTGGCGCTGTTAGCATGTACTTAAAAGCGAGGATTTAAAGGTCTAACCATCGCAATATCATCGCGTTAAAGGCTTGAATTTCAAGAAAGATAAACATTTGAGTAGTGAGGGCAAAAGTAACTATCAAAATACGTTGCAGAGTTATGTATTTGCCATTAAAACGTTTTTAATACAGAGGAAAAAGTAAAAATATCGTTTATTTGGTAGTAACACATGCAGACGTTGAAGCTGCTCGTTAAGATACAGCTTTTCATACATACGTAAACTTTTATATATAATGAACACAGAGAAAATTTTCTTCGCAATTGGCTGAGCATATTATGCTTTCAGATTTATTTTTATTTTGAACAACAATAATTGCGCATAATTTTCTGAAATGCATGTATCCTTTCACATAGTGTAGCACAAATAAATTGGATTGCAGGTTTTTGAAAGCCGTTTGAATAGTCTTTAGATGGTTATTAGTTACTTTATTATTGAGCAATTTTCAATACATTCATGTTAATACTATTAAATAACAGCAGTTAAAAGAAAAATGCCATAGATTATGATTAATAAAGTTATTTTTAATAATTGTGTTAATTGAATTATTTCAACTCCATTTATTGTAAATTTAATTATTACAGGAAAGTGGAACAGTTAGGTTGTGAAGTGACTTACAAATAAAGATTAGTTGAACAATTATGTAATTAAGTAAATGATTAATGCAATATTTTTTTATTGTTATTGACAGACTAATAGCATAATACTAATAACTAATATTGCATTGTATAGTATAGCTGACTTCAGTTAACTTCAACAGATGGATTATCATATAAGAGTAGCGACTTTTTTTTTTGCTGGTCTCATCTAAAGCAATTACACTAGTTAATTATTTAGAATAAAATCCTAAAATATTAAGTAAGACAGGTCAAAGATTAGGCCTTTGTAAAAGAAAACGATTCAATAAAATAAACAATCAAGGGGAAATATTTTCAAATATTACAATTAAGTACAATAAATGAGAAATTAAAAATAATTACTTAAAACCCTTCATTATATGCAGTTCAGAGTTATCAAGATTATTTTTAAAACTTGTAATTAACAATACATGGGTGACAACCCCCTAAGCAAGATGGTGCATACTAATAGTTACGGAGTCCCCCAAAAAAGACAACCACTCAAAAGGGCTAAAACTCGATGAAAGCATGCCTCCCTGTCCAGTTGGTGTCAAAAATTTCATCAAAAAATTTAATGGCGCAGTCTAAGCCATGAACTTCCCTCGTGGACACCCCTGGAAAAGAGCAATTTTTCTTTAAATATCCCTTTAAACCTTTTTATTTAGATGACATACTCCTTGACAACAAAAAGCAATGAATATTCTCAGTCGGGGGGGGGGGGGGGGGAGGACCGTCCGAAAACTTTTTTATTTTACACGATCGTCCCTCCACTTTTCAAAAGCCCCTTCCCCACCACTATTTCATTACAACAACTTATGCTCTTATCTGTAAGCCTCCCCCCTCTCCCCTCTTTTTTCTTTTTTTCTGGACTGCACTGAATATTCTCAATTTTTAATACCAAGACTTTGCAACCGGCATTTCTTCGATGAAATCTGCCAAAAGCTTTCGGATTCTCTGATTTTCTGTAACCTGATTTTCCTTTAATCCTTTCTTAAATTAATGTTTCCCCACTTTTAAATTAGAAATCAGAAATACGCTTTAGGGGGCATTCATACATGATGTCACGCTTCGAGGGGGAAGGGGGGTTCGTGAAATTGTGCCAAAGTGTGATAAGGGGAGGGGAGGGGGAACAAGAAGTTTGACATCAGGCTTTTCAACATAGCGTGACATGTGACAAAGGGGGGAAGGGGGTCCGTTGAATTGTGACATTTTGTGACAGAGGGGGGAGGGGGTCAAATATATCGGGAAAGAGCTTGACATCATTTATGAACGGTCCCTTAGATAGTTTATTTACTTTTCTATGTTTTAAGACTCTATGGTGTACAAAATGGGTGTACTCACGAACGCGTGGAGAATCAACAACAAATCTTAGAGGGAAGTCTCCCTTCCTTTTAGGTATTTCAATTGTAACCCTTGTTCATGTGGCGCGATTTTAATTTTAAAAAGGTATATTACTAGATTTATAATATAGATGCTTTCTGACTCATTACACTTTTAACTTTATCATTCTATACAAGCATAAGAAATTTAAACGTCTCGGAACAAAAAAAAAAATATTTAAAAGCATAATCTAGACATAATATGAAGTTCAAAGTTTACTGTTGAGTGGTAAAAAATTAATGAGCGGACCAACGTTCTTATAGCGCAAGTTGCAAAAATTACTCCTTACACATGTTTTGGTATTAAAAGGAACCCCTTTCTCAATGCGTAAAGATTTGACCTAAAAAATGTAAGTAATCCAAGTGAGTGTAAATCACTCGAATTACTTGCATCCAGATGCGTACAACTCTATTCATTGATAAAAGGATTCCCCTTGTCCCGAAATATGTTTTCTGAAATTTGGGCTATAATAACGTTTGTTTTCTTATTAATAACCTGAAGTACAAATAAATAAAACCAATGCATAAATAAATAAAACCAGTAAAGTTCGAGACATAAGGGTAAAATGCAAATGTCAGCCCTCACTGGTTAAAAATATCATCTAAAGCATCAAACTCACGATTTCTATTTGCAGAATAATTGAATAGGTGACATGGAGTGAAAAAAACAAATAAAATATGTGCATATAAACCAAACGTGAATTTAGTAAATCCCTAAAATTATAAAATGTATGCATTCACTAATTTAATGCTTAGAAAAAACAACTCTACTGCTTTCTGTCGTTTTTTTTCATTTACGATGAAAAATTTCATTAAAATAAATATATATAGGTTAGACACAATTAAACATCGGGAGACCTATTTCCGATCAGTAATGCATGAACTAAAAATTTACCAAAAAGAAATCTTCATGATGCATGCTGCAAACCCGGCAAAAACAATGCTTTCGTAATGTATTTCCATACAAAACTTGTACGTGCTTGCAGCGCACTAGTGAGGAAAAAAATAACTATCGTTTGAACGCTTATTCCTTTATTCTGGCCCCGTGTTTGGACAGCCGCTATATGATCCCAGGCAGCCATGACTTAAGACATGAGATATGTGACTACCAGTTTAAAAGTTGTACAAGAAAATGCATAAATTAACACTTGAGATGTGTGATTAAGAGTTTAAAAATTGGAAAAAAGGATGCATTTTCATATTGTTGGGCGAATAATTTATCTTTAGCTTAAACCCTCTGCGGCCAGTCTTTCCAACTCCGGAGGCAAGATTGACTGAGCGGCCGAAGGCACAGGAATAACAGGCGTAGGTTCAACGGATCTCATCTTCGACTTTGTTTATCAGAAATAGTAATTCAGGCTCTTCACAAATGCTGTGACACATTATCTGTTGCAATAAATTTACAGAATGCTCTGTGTTTTTTTATTCTCTGTAATTTCCTTTTTTAAAGAATTTGCAGTTTCTTCATTTTACGGCTCTATAAATTTATGTAAGACTCTGACTAATTTATGTCCAGGACCTTTCGGAAAAATTTCTTTTAGTGTATAAAAAATTTTATATACAGTTAAAAGTATGGAGTGATATTTTTGAAAATATAAAACATTTGATGTTAGGCATTATGCAAAATGAACAGATGTCCTCTGTAAAGAACGCTTTAAATAAGTTTCAAATGATAAAACGTTCCAAAGGTAAGTATAAAATCGAACTGATCTTCAAAAATTAATTAATGTTAGTGATAAAGGAACGCTTGCAAAATATCAATAAAATATCTATCTAACAATTCGATATTAAATTAGTTATTCAACTGACGAAATGCTATATAGCAGAATAAGTAAGCATAAAAGATATTTGAAAAGGAAAGAAATATCTGATTTCTTATTTATTTAACAAATTATTTATCCATTCAGTTCCTAAAATTCTAGTTGAAATGTAGAATAAAATATTTCTGGTCTTTTTCATCTAGTTTTAAAAACACAGTTGAGAAGAAAGTTAATACATAAGCTCAAGTTTGCTTTTAAAGAAGAAAATAGAATACTACATCTCTTAAAGTTCCGATCACGTTTATTGATTCATATGCATGTATATTGAATTCATTTTTAATCTTCACTGCAACATATTTTCGGTTAATTCTTTTGTAGAACAAAGAAAAAATCTACGTTTTATACTTTTTTTTTCAGCTTTCGAAAAAGTTTGTGTGCACATAATATAAAAGATTCTAATTTCCTGAACTTCTTTAATGCTTCCACGGATCGCATTAAATATGCAAGAATGTTTTTAAAAAGAAATAAATTCAAAGTTGGGAGCAACATTAGTGCTTCGAATTTAGGTCTCGTGCGTTTTTGATTACGTGTTCTACATTCATTTAAAAAGGAAAAAGCACATTTATTTCTTAGCAATAATAAATATATTATTATGCAAAATAAGTGTATAATTAGACATTCTTGCCTAAAACGTAAAAGAAAAGCATTGCTTATATATATATATATATATATATATATATATTTGCATAGAAATATTCATCTTTGCGAGCGGATATGAGAAAGACAAAGAGTATTTTTATTTTAAAGAAAAATAGAGATAAGCAAATTAATTAAAAATTTCAATGGTACAAAATTTTCAGTGTACGAATAAAAAATTGAACAATATTGCTGTAAGAGTTTTTGGTTAAGTGGAGATAAGGCAGTTTGAGGATACAAACTTCAATAGCATTGCATTGCGGCAGAAATTAAGGTTTTATTTCCAAAATAATTACCATACCTGATTTCTTTTGATTTAAAAAAATGTAATTGTAAACATGATATTTTCATATTGATAAGTTCAAGTATGACCGTCAATATTTATGAGACAGTCCACCTTGCTATATGTTTCCCAATGTGTTACTAGTTACTAGTTAAAATATTGCAATTTAAACTTAACAGAACGAAACTGCAACCTTTTCTCTGAGATTCTTTTGGGAAACTAGTTAGGTACTCGTAATTCTCATAAAAGAAACACAAATGTTTATTGATTTATCTTCACCTGTTTCCGTTCATTTTGTTTTGTTTTACAAATCGCGAATTAAATCACACTCATCTTTCAGAAATCATTTTTATTATTCTTTTCATTTTTTTTCCTGTTTGCAGTTATAGACATTTACAAAATAAATCAGTACACAATAAATCAAAACATTATAAGTTTCTGAATTTTTAATGGTTGAAGATTATTTTTATTGTTGAATCCCAAAGTGAACAGGCAGAAACATCAAATAAATATTTTTGCCGCTTTTGAGGCATTACCATCATAAATTGTGCTAATAAAGAGCAAACTGTATACAAACATTTTTCATTCAAACGCTAAATGAGATTTTTTCAACTGTGTTTCAGTTTGATGTTGAAACTATTTAATTAATTTTTTAGCTGACATATTTTCGTAAGGGAATATAAGACTAAAGATTTTATCTCTAATTGAAAAATTACTTTTTATGATATAAAGGGTGTTTTTAGAGGGAGAGAACTTGAAATGGAAATAAAACACAAAAAAATATGTTCAATATTCATGTAATTTGGTTTATTTAAAAGATAATTTTATGGTGTTTGAATGTGATGTCACGTATGTGGCCACCACGGCTGGGGCGCACATGGCGTAACATGGAGATCCAGTTTTCACATTTTTCGCAGCAGATCTGCCTGAATGTCGGCAATAATATACCGAATCTTGAATTCCGTGTGCTGCATAATTCCTGGTTTATAGTTCCGTAGGCAAGGGACTTCCCATATCCCCAGATGAAATAATCCAAGGGCGTCAAATTGCAAGAACGAGGGGGTCAGTTAACAGGAACAGGTCCATTTCGGGATATTATTCTTTCGTCAAATGTTATCCCGAAATGGAGCTGTTAACATGTACCTTCCAGCCGGGGTGGCCACATGTCCGACATCATATTCAAGCATTAATTCCATATATTACAAGGAAAATAACTGCTGGAACATGATTTTTTAATATTCTTGAAGAATTAAACTTACCTACATTTATTTTTCAACGTGTTTTATTGATTTTAAACGTTAATATTAAATTCGACACGTTTTAATTTATATGCAAATAGACACTAGAGATGCCTTCCGGAAATCAACATCTCTGAAATATTGCCATAAAGTTATTCTAAATGTTCAGGTATTTTAATATAAAATTCTTCTTTGCACGAAGAGATTTATGACGCAGTTGAAATTTTATCTCTTGTTACTAATATTCAATACTCGATTTCGAAGAGCATAGTACGCTTATTCCTTGCAGTTATCTTAATGGTGTTTCCTTCGGGAAGCAAAATTTATCTCTTGGAAAGCCTTCAGGTCAGTCTATGATCATGTTTCTACATTTGTCTGAATGCCTTCTCAACACGCCAAATGCATTATATTATATACTACATAACAGGGCGGGGGGATGCAGTGAATACTTGATTCTGAAATATCCCAGAAGGAGGCATTCGCTGAAAAATGACTTCTTAGAACTATCCAGTGCTCGCACGTGGAAATTCCATTACTGTTTCGCGAGTTCTTGATCTGGTATTTTCAGGACTATCTCATTTTTCTTCTCTGGCCATTTCTTATGTGCACGCAGTGCGAGCAAAAAACGTAGAAATAACTTGGAATAATGACTAGAGGTTCATTTATTCAGTATTTACTTATTTTTTCCATAATGTGTTCGAATTGAGAAAATTGAGGATGCATACAACATATTGTTCCTCCTTCTACGAGCCTTAGGGGGATTTAAGAATTATTTTCTCGTTTCAATTTATAGCCTTACTCTTTATTACATTATTTATCTTTTAAAAACCATTACGGTTTCTATTTCCTGCCTTTGAACAACAATAAATCTATTGGAACGTTCAGGACAAAATTTTCAAATGCCGTTGGGGATGCATAATAATCGTTGGAGTTCGAGGACTTAATAGTCTTTCAAAGGTATACTTCAAATTTGTTTCGGTAGTGACGCAGTGTAATAATTCTTTCTCACTATAATAAAGAACTGAGTTTATTACATCGCACCTCCAGTGCAAAAAGGACCATAACTGAAAAAAAAAAACTGAAATAATAAGGTTAGTTAAAATAATAAGGTAGGTAAAATAATAAAATAGTAAATTCCGAATTAAGTAGGCTTTACTAAGTTATTCACGTATTAATGACATGTCTTTTTTTTACATTACTTCATAAGCTAATCGAAATAATATAAATAATAGTTTTAACTGAATTATGAGATAATTCCATAATTATTTCATGAAACTGAGTCAATAGTAAACACACATGATGGCTCCATGAAATTATGATCAAGAAAACAAAAATTTTTTTCGCAAGTTGACATATAGGATTGTATCATTAATGGAATAAATATTGTAATAATATGTTCTATTGATTCCTTTTTTTGTTGGAAATTTCTTTTGACTATTTAATATTCTCGCAGAGCACTTTAGGTGACTTCACGGAGTACCCGTGTTTCGCGCCACCACGACTCGATAAGAACCTCTATATCAAACGTAATATTTGGCAGAATACCAATTGAAGGGCTTGCTGGAAAAAGGATGTAGCTTCATTTAAAGAAATTTTTGATTTTGCACTCTCTTGTATTACAAGAAACAAAACCACTTTTTTTTTTTTACAGATAAGATTCCAAAATCTTCACTACACAGTAATTTATCAACAAAAAAAAAAAAAAAATGCACAAAAGTTTTGCATTTCAAAATTTTTGCTCGTTTCTTAAAGCTTGTAATTCGGACTAACATTTTGAGTTACATCCTTTCTGCAGAAAACAATTCAATTCTTTCTGTGATCAGCAATGGAGGTAGAAAAAGTATTTTCGTTTCCGATAAGCGAACTCGAATTCCTAGGGGATCCGATTCCTACGAGAAATTCGGATTTCAATTGATTCAACTAATCAACTCGGATCCCGAGGGGATCCGAACAGCTTGCGCAATTGCTTACACAGATTGTAAATACGTAAGCCATTTGCTTACAAAATCGCTTACAAAATTCGGATTCTGTGGGATCCGAATTGCTTCCGCTATTGCTTACATAAATTGTAAATACGTAAGCCATTTGTTTACAAAGAATTGTTCACGTCAATGCATTACTTTTCGGAAACATTTAAATTTCTTAAAATAGTGCTGTACCAGATATTTATTTACTGCACCCTTTTTTCCTTTTCAAGCATGAGCAATAACATGTTTCGCTTATTCAATAAAAATGCCAAAAAAGAAGGGCGGAGGGATGAGATTTTTATTTTGCAGCAAAACAGCAACTAACAACAATGAAAATTTCACGTCTGAACTATTTGTAGAATTTTATATGATTTTTAATCTTTTCTGGCGCAATTTAACAATGCATAACTAAGCAAAAAAATATGCAGAATGTTTAAACTTTTCCTCTTTCCCCGCGGAGAACGATAGAAAGAGCAATATTTAATGGTTCACCGTTATATGAAAGTTTCTTAACGACGCCTCTGAGTAATAACTCTGCAAGGAGAATTAAATTCCCTAATGAGATTAGAATTTTTTTTCAAACATTTTAAAAGTTTCTATTTTTATCTGCTTCATTTTTCATCGTCGATTTGTTATAAAATAGAAAAACTAGTTTGATATTAGTTAGCGTGTCAAACATTATTCGAATTTTTTTTAGCTTTTTTTATAGTATGTAGCTTTTGAACGACAATTTTCTTGACATTTCATTAAATGTTTTGGATTGCCGTCAGTCTTCAGGGGGAGTCTTCTGTTTCATAATTTTGAAGGCATTAACATAAAAAGAGCGCATATGCGTCAAACAATTTGACAAAATTTTACGTGGATTCTTTTTTTTTCAAAACATCTTGTTTCCTCGTTATTTCTCATAATTAGAGAACGTTTTAAGTAAAAGCATGGATTATTTAAGAAAGTCTACACTTTTCTTTTCTCAATTACATCGTTTCTTAATCTGTTTTGTGTTTTGATCCCTTAAAATGCGGAAATTTATACAAAAATTCTGAAAACTCCTTGCTACAATATTTTATTTGTGCGGTATTGGATTTTGTAACACTTAATTATAGTTTAAGGTCCCTTATTTAATAAAATGGCGTTTCTTACTTTTTGGTCAGATTGCGACCTGCTCCACCTAGGGGTCACGACCGCCAGGTTGAGAAAAGATGCTCTATCGGCTAAGTGAAAGGGTTCCATGTAGCTCCAAAATTTATGCATTCATTTTTCACCGCCGACTGTTTATTAGGGTGGAGTGAAAATTTTATTTTCGGAATCTTTATTCGGCAGGGTGTGAAAAAGGTGCCCTGTAGGTCCAAATGAACGTGTGTAAAATTTTATTTATTTTGAACAAAGTTAAGATGCGCCCCAACCCGACCAAAGTTTGACGGAACAAATACATTAAGTGGATTTTCGTTCTTGTCAAGAGTTATAACAAGAAAACTATATTATATTTTTTGCTTTTTCTTCTGAATAACAAAATATTTCAATGTTCAGATTGTCTAAATATTTCCTTAGTTTTTCGTGCAAAAATTCAAAAAATAAATCAATTTTCCGCGTCAGAATCAGTTAGACGAAACTTCTCATGATAGTGCGTCAGACATGTAAAAGCGATAGGGTCAGGTGGGGTAAAGTGGTCATAAAAACCACGTTTTTCAACTTTCGTCGCCAATAAATATAAGAATTTGTTCAAAACCTTCAGATTTTTTGCTTGATATTTTACATTACGTTATTAAGGAACAGATTGCATCAAAATTTGAGCAGAAAAAACTTAAGTAAAATAATTTTATAACGCCTTCTTTCTGGGATGTATTTATGACCACTTTACCCCATGGGGTGGGGTAAAGTGAGTAGTGCATGGGGTAAAGTGGTCATGATTGAAAAAAAGACCATATAAAAGTGCTAATAACCCTAATATTTCAAAATACTCAACAAAGGTGCATTTTAGGAAGGAAACAATTTTATTTCACGCAGCTGAATTTATTAATGCCCTCTATTATGGTCAAAAGTTGGACTTATCTTCGTAACGCTTCGTAAGGTACTTCAGTCTCTTAAGCTGCTGCATAGATAGTTTTAAAACAAAGTTGTGTATCAAAATATTTTAGGATATTTTATAGCAGGTATTCTTAGGTTTAAATCCCTAAATATTAGATGGTAAGTCTGTCCTTTCATTTAATACATATAATAAAACATAAATATGAAATTCAAAATTTTCCGTGAAAAAATTAAAAATAGCTTTTAATGAATGACTAAATTGCTTAAATTACACATTAAGTAAATATTGCTAATAAGATAGTTCTGAGATAATTATATAGCTTATTAAAAATCACACTGAGAGGAAAATACATATTTTAACCTAGCTATTTTTAATTCTCTCTTTCTTTCATGTATTGTTCTTGTTCAAAGTACTGCCAGTTCTAAAGATTTACAGCTTAATAGTATTTATAATAAGTCTGTTTAGAATTATTGACAACTTGCAAATTATTTTATTAAAAGTGCTTTTAAAAAATTTTCAATGATAAACACACCATTCTGAGAAGGCCATCTCATCATAATTTCAATCTCTCTTGCATTTGAGCTCAGTTGCGTTTAATCCTTCTTATCATAATTTCAATCTCTCTTGCATTTGAGCTCAGTTGCGTTTAATCCTTCTTATCATAATTTCAATCTCTCTTGCATTTGAGCTCAGTTGCGTCGAATCCTGTTTACTGAAGAGTAAATTTAAAAGTTATTTTTGAAAAAGAATACAGCATTAGCAAAGTAAATGTTTAACGAACATCTGCCCTGTGGCTTAATTTTTGACAAAAAAAGTGCTGAGCCTTGTAGTCCTCAAAATTTATTTTCATGCTTAAATAGCCTGAATTCCCTAAAATAGTTTAAAAGTTTTTTTTTAATTGAAAATAAATATGGAAGCTGAGCTCCCGTGAGTGCCTATGTAAGTTAAGTCCTGGTATACCTTATAAATTAACCTGAAGTAATTTTAGAACATCGACCCATGTTAAGCCTAAGACTATGACCACTTTGCCCCATCTTACTTAAAGAACTATAAAATAATATATAGACTAAATCTAGCTTCACGGTTAGTGGGGAACTATTTTCAAGATCTGTGTAAAGCTTCCTGCATTGTCCATTTGCTGCAAATTTTTTAAAACAAAATGTCGTAGAGAACTTAAAAGAGCTGTTTCAATTTCAAAGTGTTGTATAAAGAAACAAGATGACTGTTTTCTTCAAGTAAAGAGTAACCATTAAAATAATTTTGAATGTAAAATCTAATTCCTAATTATTAAAAGCTAAAATTAAAAATTTGCACCAATTGCTTTATTTATTTCAAAGCTATAGCTTTTTATGTGCAGTATGACCACTTTACCCTACCTGACCCTAGTTAATGTAACGGAGACAGTCAACAACCCTTTAAGCGAAATAAAAACTCAAGGTCAAATTAGCATATCTTTAGTTATGAGTAGATGCACTTCATATGCTCTTAGTGATCATTGAGCTGTTAATTTTAAATTGTGATAATTGCACGTAAAAGAATTTTATGTATATTTTATTAATAAGTTTCCTCGTAGATTATGCAAATAGTGCAAATTGTGTTTAAAGTAATTCTTGGACAAGAATTTTTCATTTTTCATCGTAATATAAGCTGTAACTTCTAATGGTAATGATCGACACCATGCCTGCTTTCGAGACAACTTGTTATCGTTATTTTAGGTAATTATTGTTAGCTGTAGGATGGGATGGAACAAACATTAATACTGGCACAAAGGGTGGGATTATTCGTTTGTTAGATATATAACTTGTTCGGCCATTACAATGGTTAACTTGTAACTTGGCAAACTTGTTGCATATCAATGAACTGCCACTGTGACATCTTCTGCAGAAAATTGACGGTAAGACGTCGAGCCGAAAAGCTCTAACAGGCGAAATAGGAAAAGAACTTCGCGTGGTACCATTTTCAAAAATTGCTGTCGAGTATTTTCCGCACTTATGTGCTGATATGGAGTTCAGTACAGACGAAATGTACCTCAGGGATATTTGTTACGTTTTTTCAGAAGGCAATTGTTCTGATGCCTTGGCAAATTGCAAACCTAGACCAATAGTACATTCCAGATGGCTAACAACTGCAAGTAGAATCCTTCGATTGCATGTTGCAGCGGAAAATTCTTCCAGAAACCTTGGGACACAAGCAACATTTATAATGAAAGTATATGCTCTAGTCTGGTTTCTAATTAAAGAAAACCAACATTGTGATGAAGGGGGCAGTAAGTTTTAGAAACTTATATCCTATTCTAGGTACTTCGATCCCAATTTAAAAGAAGTAATTGACCCTCTTTTAAGAAGAAATAGTTTTTATGCTCATCCTGAAAATCTTCTGCTTTTTATGCTCAAGGATTACAAGATACATATTAAAAAAAAACAAGTAATGCAACTAATGCTGTTAGCAAGAGAGCAGAAAATTTCAGCCATTTCAGAATTAGAAAAATTCACTTACAGATGAAGTCCAAGTTGAACTTCCAAAGTTCCCCTGCCACTCTCAAGGAACAAAACGATGTGTTCCTCTTGTAACTGAGACTTCAGGACATATTTGTAATGAAAATCAGAGACATGGATTCATTCTTGCTAAGCTTTCCTCCAGAAATATTATGACTCGGGTCAACACAAAGAGTGTAGTAAAATTTGTGTTCATTGGGTGTGCGTCTGAATTTTCATGTTCACAACATGCTTTAAAAATTTTCAGAAAATATTTTTTGCAAGTCATAGTATTCGTAATTTAATTGCGCTTAAGAGAGTTTCTTCCATACTTTGAGTGAAATAATAAGTAATTTGTGTTGTTTCCATGGCAATAAATTTTATTTGACATCGTTTAGTACAAAAAAATTTTCGCTTTAGTTGAAGCAGCACATTGCCATCATTCAACGCAATGATAAATATTTCAAGTGGCTTGGGGCGCATCTTAATATTAAAACTCCGCACTGAAATTTTGCATGTTTTCATTTGAACCACAAAGGCACCTTTTCTGCCCCCTGGCGATTTAAAATTCCAAAATTTTTTTTTTCCCAATAGCGTTCACTCCACCCTACTGTTTATATTGTAAATTTTATGCTATCATCGGTTGCCTTTCCTAAAAATACCTACGCTGCTTTTGTTATTTCAATGAATTTTGGCGTCCAAAAAATAAGCTTTCTGGAGTCCCTCTTGAGGAATATTTATTTTATATGTGACTAGAGGAAAAATGGTTGAACTTCACTTTTTTTGTCTATAAAGGAAAACTTTAGGGGGAAAAACACTGCAGAATTATTTCTAGGGGGAAAACATTGCAAAATTATTTTCTAAATAGCAGCGTACAGAGTAAACATTCAAAATAAATATCCAGCATCGCCAACGACGTGGTACGTACGTCGTCATGCGATTGTCACAGAATCAAAAACGCGTGCGCTGCAGTTCGGCACTTTGCATGATGATTAATAAAGAAATTTATTATTTATGTAGTTTTATAATCAATCGAAATATAATTATCGATATAATTCATATTCTCTTCAAAAAACTATTAAAAGTCCTTGGTCGAAAACAAGTTAATTTAGAAAATATAAATATCTTTCCGATCTCTGTAAGGCATCACACACTGTGTGACACCTCTCAGTGAGTTCCACTGGACCGTTCTGGTACACACGTCGGTGAATTTTTTGCCAGCGCAAGTGGTTAAGAGAAAACCTTCGTAATTTTGTCTTGCAGCATTTTTTTCTTAAGAGAACGGCAACAGGGAGGAAAATAATGCTTACACCAGTGCGAATCTTTATGCATTTTTCTGTATAACTGCCAATTCGACTCGTTATGAGAAACTTTAATGCAAAAATGCTCCACCTGACAAAATTCCACGTCGTTTGGCAACTATGCAATGGAAATTTCATGTACGTGCTTTAGTCATACAACGAGATACTAAATTCAATTCAAGAAGGCGACTCTACGAATCGAAAAGCAAAACTAATACAGAAACTTAAGCAACTACAAAGATCTATAATAGCACTGGTAACTGAAAAAGTTCAAAAAACGAAGAAAATGTTAAAAAAGTCGTATCATAAATCCATGGCATATTTGTTTACTACTTCGCAGTAATTGAAATATTTATGCATTAGTAACTATTAAACTTGTTTCGAAGAAAAACTTTGTTAATACAAAAGTAATGCGACAGTTTTAATGCTATTTGCTGCACTCTAATGTCGCTGTAAGTGCTTTACTTTTTCTAATGCTTTAGGTTTTAATAATTCATTCATTTCAGAAGATCAATTCTTGCATTTATTTTATACTTGTGTTTCGAAAAATGTAACTTAATAAAGGAATAGCTTTGCATTTAAGCTTATACTCATAAGATGCTTCTTGTTAACACACAAACAAAACTTTTTTGATTAATTTCAAAGAGATTTTAGCAAAATATTTTCAAAATGAGTTTATAAGGGATCTAGAACTACAATTTATAAAAGATTTTTATGTAATTGAACATGAAATCTCACAAAAGAGGTACAAAAACAGTTATTCGAGACAATATAAGTCAAATAAAAACACAAAGATATTTAAGTAGTAGAAAGCTTTTGATGAAATTTGAGTACTCTCGCAGCTTTTCGTAGAATGTCGTAGTTATTAGGTCTGCCAGAATAAAACACATCAAGCAAGTGATAAACAAAGTTGGGGTTAAAGTGTTTATTTACAAACGATAACGATGGCTGTATAACCAGCATTTGCATTTAAATTACTTTACTGACTATAACAGCTTTTATCGCACAATTTGCGATTAAAATTATTCCATAAAAATATAAACTTTAATTTTAAATTTTGACAAAACATAATTTTATTTATCTAACCATGTCTTCTGTCACATTGGCTGTAGTCAATCGGTCACATAAGGCTGTAGCTTATGCGAAATCCGAACAGATTCGTCATAATACCAATATATATAGATTATACTTAAATGCGCGCACCAAAAACTAATTGATACATTGAATGCGCAAATACCTTTCGAATATTAAAGTAACCATGATCGATGAGATAAACGTGATTGACGTCAAGTCAACGGAATGCAGGTTAAACTACAACCCGCATTCCAGGAAAATTTATGTATGAAATACGTTAAAGCGCAACCCCGCATAGATTTTATAGAAATTCTACATCTTGTGCAAATATCGCTTGCGAAAAATACCTTTCAGTTTTTATCCACGAATCACGAAATAATGGTATTGAATTTTACACTATTGTAAATTATTTCACATAAAAAAATTCAATAATTGTCAAAAATCAAGGCAGTAACGTCGGGCATAATTTGTGTGGAATCACTCAAGAACTTAGCTCCTACATTCCTTTTCAATTCAAAGTGTTTACGTATTTTAAGGAATTCAGACCCTATTTAAGTATAAAACTCATTTTTGAAGACAATAGGATTTCTGCACTTCTTTTCCTTTCGAAATTAAGCCCTGCAAAAATTTTCTGTGAAAATTGCAATACATGTTTCAGTTATTCCAGATATCATACAGAGCTGTATGAAAGCTGGTTGTTTATGGAACTGTCATTATGCTGGCCCTGACAGGATTTAAATTGTTCTGACTTTCAGCGTTGTGTTTTTGTTTTTTTCAATGAATTTTTACACATTTTAAACAAAATTTAGACTACTTATTTATAAAAACAAACTCCAAAGAGGGCTCCCGGAATTTATCTTTGAGCCCTGTACTTTACAACGAATAAGATATGCCTCGTACCGCTGTTTAATTTGCTTGTGATACAATCGGACACGTGGAAATCACTGGGAAAAGTGAAATAGCTTTAGGGATTATTCATAAATGATGTCACGCTTCGAGGGGGGGAGGGGGGTTCGTGAAATTGTGACAAAGTGTGACAAGGGAAGGGGAGGGGTAACAAGAAGTGTGACATTATGCATTATGCAACATAGCGTAACATGTGACAAAGGGGGGAGGGGGGGTCAAATATATGGGGAAAAAGTGTGACATCATTTATGAACGTCCCCTTAAAAATGATTTTAGAATTATCGAATATAACCAGACAGACAGATCATCTCAATACAGATGAGCAACCAATGTATTTTTGTAAACCATTACCTGAATCGAAGATGAAAACTATGCAAATTGGTGTCCTCAAGTACGTCAACTGGTAAAGGACTCTAATTTTCAACATTTGTGGCTTCTATTGAGTCCTACTTCTGGTCTGGTTTTGTCTCAGATACTAAAAACGTTTTACGGAACTACGAAGCAGGGATATGCGAAAAGTTGATGTAAATATGCTGCATAACTTGGTCAGGAAGAAGGTGAAGAAGAGGAGCTGCGGTGAAGGGACATGAAAGCAATAGAACAATGATATCAACATAAAAAATGTAGATGGAGCACTTATATGGTGGACGACCACAGGAAGAACCTCTACCGCAAAAGTTCTATTGAACATATAAGTATATTATGACTAATTAAAGCATTGTGTTTCTAAAAAAGAACTTCGTATTACTACACTATTGATTTATTTTCTAGCTTTTGTTCTACTTTTTATTCCATATCAGAAACTAAAAACAATTTTGAAAAAATAAATAAACAAAATGATGGATTTTGATTTAGCGGTATAAAATGAACTTGAAATCACTGAAATATCATCGGCAATAATTTCAGTATTGAACTGAGTGCAATTCCCAGTCAATTTCCAAAAAAAAAAAAAAAAAGATTTTTAATAATGTTTTGATTTTTTTTGATGCAACAGTTAATTTTTAAGCGTTCCTTAGTAAAACATTCGTCATTTTCCTTAGTATTATGTAAAGTGAAGAACTCTACCCTTATCTAGAATACCACACACTAAATTTATTTTCATTTTTTAGCTAAAACTCCCCAATACCTGTAAATTCTGTATTAACCAAGTGTGTGCCTCAATATGTTGTTATAAGTAACAGAAATATCAATTCTATAATTGATGCATTTGTTTAGTTAAAGTTTACTTCTTTAATTCTGATTTGGTATAAATTTACCTTCAAGGTACTATTTTATTTAATGTCAAGTTTCCTTTACATCCACAAATCAAACTCCAGAACTACGTTAGAATTTTCCAGATAAAATTTCAGAACTGATTATGCATCTAAAATACATTAAAATTTAATATTAAGCAGAAAAACGTCAGCAGCTGAGGTGTAAATAGAATTATTATTTAGCTTTCCCAGTGGTTAGTTACTGGAAGGCATCGTTAAGAATATTTTATATCATCTGGAACATCTTTTATTATTCTTTATATAGTTCTCGCGGGGAGATGATACCGTAAAAATGACCTCAAGCGAGTATGTGCAGTAAGATAGAGCGTGTAAGAGATAAAAAAAAGCCTTTGTTATGAAAGAAAAAGAAGGACATATAATAGCATATTCCTCTTTACAATGTATGAAATTCATTAAATATGTTTCATAAGCAATAAACAAAATATAATACGGGTATGTTGCGTAAAATTTAAGAAAGTGAATTTTATTATTATTCCTGAAACCTAACAATGGCCGTTATGCAATATTCTTATTCTCTGATGAATGTTTCATAACGCCATTATTATATAAGTCAACAACAGAGAACGGAAAATCAGCAAATGCGTGTTTTTAAAAGCTTATGCTAAACATTTATTTTATCCATTCTTATACATTTCAATACGGTTGATGATCGTAATATTTTAATGGCTGAAAGTCCTTATGAGGTAGTAGCAAACATGATGCGTCAATCACACAATTAACTAATATGCATCATAGTATAGTACATTGCAGTATTGTTAAGGTCAATTACAGTTAGTTGCTTATAAACATTATGAGGAATTCAAACCACCTGATATGCAATTGGCTCTAGATCTGAAATAATAATACTATCAATTTGAAACTATTAAGCTAAGTAACATGGAAACACTGCGGGCGATCCGCTGATTATTAAATGATTACACCAGATTGTCTTGTTGCTGTGTTCCAGTTTTAATTTTATTTTATTTATGTTTGATTTTGAGCCAGTGGTAGATCAATGGGGAGGGGGAACGATTGGGGCAATCGCCCCCTTTAGCAAATGAAATCCAAGAGAGGAGCAATATATGATCCAACCTAAACAAATAGGAATGAAAAATAAAGAGTGCACGAAAAACAAAGAAAACTAAATCTTTACTTAAAATCCACCCAATACCCACGAACACAAATTTTATCGTTCCACGAAAGTAAGATGAAATTTTTTAAACTTAAGTGATTCCAAGTATCGGTAAGCAGGAAAGCAGAGGTGATTGATTCTTCGTTTTGTTTTGCCATATCAAGAATTGTTTGCAGGTCATCTGGTGGGAAGAAAGGAATCAGCAGATAATCATCACACAACAAAAAATCTTATTCTTAGATTTTTGAAATTTCTGTTCCCAGAGGCCCCTAACCTCTGGGTCCCTCATTTGTAATGATTGAATTTTTCTTTTCCAATTCTTTATTTTGATCTGTTTTCCATATTAATATGAGTACTAAATTTTTATTTTGCAGTTTGGAATTTGAATTGCTTAATCAATACTTCCTCCTATACGACACGGAAATAGAATGTCATATCGGAATAATATTTATTTTCCATTCCATGACGAAATAGAAAAGAAATATTAAAACAAAAGGGAAAATGATGAAATCATTTTTTTAGAATTTGCAAATCACAATCAAAGCGATCAAGAATGTTATTCACAACAAAATATCTTTCATGTTCATACACGTTGAACACGCATGTCGAATAACATCGCCCAGGCCTATGATTTCATTTTTCCAGGGGCGGGGAGGGGAATGCAAAGGGTATAATATACTCAAATCTCAATGTTTAAAAAAATAGCAAAACATATAACTATAGGCATAACTATATTTCTCAAGCCAGGGGCGGGTAATTTCCCCTTGTAATCGCCCCTCCCAAATCAAGTCTCTGGATCCGCTACTGTTCTGAGCATTAAAGCTCCTTTTGAGAGCATAAAGGGAAAAAAATCAAATAGAGCAACAATAACTGTATATTGTTTTAAACATAAAAATTCATGATGAAGGCAGTCTTTTTTGAGGCATACAGAAAATAACTTTATGAACATGTGAAAAAATAATAATTAAAAAGAAAATACAATTTATTACAATTTTAGAAAAAGCAAAATGTTATTAAGGAATTTTTATCGTTAAAAATTGAGAAAAATATTAATATGGTATTGACCTAGATGCAAGCTGGTTCTGGGATTTGCATAAGCAAATTCAGATTCGTTAAAATAATAGCTATTATTAGTTTTTATGTCCCGCAGAGGTCCAGTCGGTAGAAGCTCGGTTCCCGCAGAACACCGAAAGTGAAGCAACGTCGATCGAGATCAGTGTTTGAGAGGGGGACAACCTCTCGCGGCTGGTTGCTGTGGACCATGTACGCTAAAGGGAGCTGGTGCACGTAAAAGCAGTCGTGGCTCCAATGTCCTTCAAGTGAAACGATAAATCTGGAATTGCCAACGGCAGGTGACGGTGTCTCATCTGGGAGCTGGTTCAGAATACAGTAGAGCCTTGATTATATGAGGTAATGTGGACCGAGGGTACCTCGGATAATCGAAAACTGGGATTTGACGGACTCTGTCCAAATGAAGAGGGAAACATGGGTTGAAATAAATGAAAATGTCGTCAAATATGTAAAAAAGGCATTTACCGTACATATTATGAAATGAAAAAATGACGTTACATAAATACAAATAACTAATTTTATATGTAGTACATGTAAATTAAATATTTGCATGTACTCTACTGATGTGTACAATGTATACATCAGTAGAGTACATGTTTCAGTTAAAGTAGTTTCTTGAAGCAGTCTATAAAAATATATTGTTTTCTGCTCAACGGAATTCTCTCTCTTCTTTGCTGCCGTTTTATGAAATGGTTGTAGCCGTAAAAGGTATATTGAAGTTGTCTCTGACTGTTGTTTTAGGTTTTTATATCATCAGTAAGTAAAATAAAAATGCAACTTACGCTATTGGATGGCTGCCGTCAGTCAGTGACGCCGCCATCGGCCGCCAAAAAAATTTTTTTTTCAGAGTCAAATGGCACCCCGGAGCTCGGTTAGTCGGGGCTCGGATAACCTAGGCTCTACTGCATTAAGAGACCGCATTAAAGGAACGGAAGCTGGACTCCTGCCTATAAGGGCCCCGTTTGACTCAGGAGCAGTGCATCCACTTCCTCTCTTCGAGCGTGGACACGAAACCAATCAACTAGTCTACATAATTATTGATTTTATGCACTTTATTCTTTTAGATACTTCATTCTTTGTCTCAAGAGGCAGCTTATATAAATGTCATTCGTCCCAAATGATTATGCGTTTTCATTTCGTAAAGTTCCAAGTTGATCGAGCAAACTCATTTGTGTTGGAATTCGCACATGTGCAGTTTGTGGGAAGTAAGCGGCGAGTGATCGCTGATTGCGATTTCTCAGATGTTTTTGAGCGCTTTAACGATTCCAGTGTTTTTATGTTCGACAACTTAAGTCGATTAATGATGAGTCGTTTAACCCCTTGAAACACGAGTTTTTTCCCGAAAAACTGGTAAAAAATGATAGAGGTTTTTTTTTTTAAACGGAAAATGAATATATAGGTATATTATAAATTGTAAGTACAAAGATAAAACAACGTGAAAAAGCACAAATTCAGATTAAAATTAACGCAAATAGCTATTTCGAAGCTACAAATGGAGCCTCTTCATCAGTGCATAAAAGAAGGCGAGTGAACAAGGCAATAACAAGAGAGACACCGGTATTTATGCCAAATGTGTCGGATTAGCGATTGACCAATCAGAGGCCAGCAACAAGGCGGGAACAGAGCCCGAAGGAAAAGGCGGGAAACGAATATGTAAATTGCAGGAGAAAAACCAAAAAGAAGAGAAAAAAATTATAAAAATTATAAAAATTGTTTCCAAATGTCAGGAAAATATATCTCTCTATTTTCTCTCCTTTTTGGTTTTTCTCCTGCAATTTACATATTCGTTTCGACGGCGGCAGTGGTTTAGGCCTCCCCTTCCCCAGCGCGCCCGCTCGATTGCTCGGTCCGCGACCGCACAATTCGTGGCCGGCCAACTGGGGTCGTTCCCGCTTCAGTCTTTTTCAAGACTAATATCAGAAGCACTCCCTTCTGAGGAGTTTTCCCGCAGCTATTATTTTTCAGCTTGCCTGCCTGCAGCTCCGACCCTATGATGAATGACAAGTGCAAAGAAGATCAAGGTGCGCCTCCGTTGGTAAGTGCCACTACGGACCTCACTACTCCTACTGACCCCATAATATCTAACTTTCAAAACACCCTTAACACTAACTCAGACCCCATAATCCTTGAAGCCCTGCTAACAGAAGTTAGGCGGTATGCCCAGAGCCTATGCGATGGCATAAGCAACACACAGGACCCAAAATTGGTGGTTCCCCTATTACAGGTGACTAGCCTAACGAACTCTATCACGGGCCGCATGCTTGAGAAGGAAAGGGAGAAGCATCGTCAAGAGATTTTTGACCTCTCCAATACAGTCCAAACACTCAAGACAGAACTGGCCCAGGCTAAGCAATCCTTCTGCAACTGGTCCCAGGAAAGAAACAAACGAAACCCAGAGCTACGCTAAAACCCAGAGCGTAGAGATAATAACGCAAAATAGGTTTGAGTCACTGGCGGACTCTAGCGATAGCCCAGAATCCCTCGATATGTCGACCAAGATCCCAAAACTTGACCACCAAAATGTAGACGATTTCCCCCCCCCCCCCTGATGGAGCAGGAAAATATCTGTGACCCACCCAATGAGGGACAACCCACACAGGAAGCATCGGGCTCCCAACAGCCCAATCCCAACACCCCTGTCGGAGATGAGCAGAGCTCTACCCAGGGATACAAGCTCCAAAAATTAAGAAAGGAGAACAGGCCCCCTCCCATTATTGCATCGGATCTTAGCAACTCCATCGAGCTAATAAAAGTGTTGAGCGAGCTAACGAGCAAAAAAATTCAAATCAAGTTCAACGGTACGAAACATCAAATAATCGCCCCAGACTCGGACTCCTACAGAGCGATAGCAAAGTATCTAGAGGGTAATAAAATACCCCACCATACCTACCCGGTTAGCGAGGAAAGAAACCTAAAAATTGTTATCAGGGGCCTTTCCCCAAATACCCCCATAGACTATATAACTAAAGAGTTAATTGAGCAAAACTTTCACCCAATTAAAATCGTTCAAATGAGAGGAAAAAATAGGGCCCCCATTCCCCTATTCCTAGTGTACCTCCACAGAACAGACTCTAACGAAAAAATATATAATATCAAGACCCTTGGAATTTTCAAAAGTAAGGTAGAATCTCTAAAAATTAAAAACAGCCCTCCCCAATGCTATAGATGCCAACAATACTTCCATTCCAGCTACTTTTGCACTAATCCATTCAAATGCCTCAAATGTGCAGGGAACCATAAAACCCAAGAGTGCACCAAACCAAAGAGCTCCCCGACCAAGTGCGCCCTATGCGGCGGGCCCCACACGGCAAACCACCGGGGTTGTCCGAGACGTCCCCCGGATAGGGTATTCAATGATCCCAACAGCAATCGAAACCCTCCCCCAAGTATCCCCCCCCCTCCTCCCAAGACCACTCAAAACAAAGGTGCGCATCCCAAGACTTATGCGGCAGCTGCAACCTCTATCACGGCCCTAGTCGAAGGAGCCCAGAAAGCCCCCGACCTTATCCAAGGGGTGCTAGCCAACATGAAAATGCTCTATGAAGGGCTTTCCCAACTCAGTGCCATCTTCAGTCATGGGTAGTGGTGTCATTAACGTCTGTTCGTGGAACGCCAACTGCCTCCTCGGCAAAGCCGGGGAGGTCACGGAGTTCCTCGACCTTTTTGCCCCCTCTCTTTTTCTCGTGCAGGAGACCCATTTAAAACCCTCAGACAGGACTTTCTTCCCAGGGTACCGTATCTACCGCTCCGATTGACTCAGTTCGGGGGGCGGCACGGCCCTGCTCATTCACCCCCATATCCCCCATTATCCCATAAAAATTAATTCCACTTCTTTCGAGAACACTGCAGTCCATATAAATGTTGGGGACAAAGTGCTAGTGGTGGTCTCCATATATCTCCGCCCCCAGAACCAGCTGTCTAAGCGGGAGTTCCTCTCTCTTTTCAATCATTCGGAGTATACCTTGGTGTTCGGCGACTTCAACGCCAAGCATAGGGCTTGGAGCGCCGGGAACACAAACAACAACGGCAACCTCCTGTTCGACCTCTGCGCCGAGGAAAATCTCAAGCTTGTGTTTCCCAACTCACCCACCCATTACAGTAACCATGTAAATACTACGATTGATTTTGCAGTCACCAATATAAATAGTCAGATGAGGATCTCATCCCTGGCAGAGTTAAGCTCCGACCACAACCCAGTCTGGCTGGAGATGGCCCTGAGTGCCCCCCTCCCCCCCAAGCCCAATACATGTACGTCCATCCATTGGGATAATTTTACCTTCACCGTAGCCTACCTAGTGAGAGGCAACCCCCCCCCCCCATTCGATCTACGGAAGACATTGAAAACAACATTTCTGAGTTGACTGAGATTATACAAAAAGCCATCCAACAATCTACTGTGACGAAAATCGTAAACCATCCCCCCAATAGACTCCCCAGCCACATCACCAGTCGTATTAGGGAAAAAAACAGACTCAAAAAGCAGTGGCAGATAACCAAGGACCCCAATATTAAAAATAGGGTTAATAACCTGCAAGGCGCCATAAAGCGAGAGATTGCAATCTACAGAAGGAAGTGCTTCCTCAATCATATGCACGACATCGCAGATGACAAAAAAGCACTTTATAAACTAGCCAAATCCCGTACCAAGCGCTTTACTGACGTTCCCCCCCTTCATGCTATTTCGGGCAGACTTGTGTTCTCCCCCCAGGAAAAAGCCGAAGCCCTGGCGGATCACCTCGAGAGCCAGTTCGAGCTCAATGCCAACCACTACAATAATGTCACCATAAATATGGTTAATAGGAATATAAACAATTTCTACTCCAACTGCTTCAACATCTCGACCCCCACCCCCCCGGTTATCTCTCCCGCCCATATCATGGATATTATTGTAATTTCTAAAAACCGCAAGGCCCCCGGCCCCGACAACATCAACAATTGCCATCTCAAGCGCCTACCCCTGAAAGCGATAACTAACTTGACTAAAAATATCAACGGCATGCTTAGGTTGGGGTACTATCCCAATTGTTGGAAAAAAGCTCTGATCGTCCCTATACATAAAACGAAGACCGATGCTGCTTGCCCCTCAAACTACCGCCCCATCAGCTTAATTAATTCCCTTGCAAAGATTGCTGAAAAGGTCATCCTAAAATACATTAATAAGCACATAGACGAGCACAACCTTATCCCAAAATTCCAATTTGGGTTCCAACCCAAACACTCCACCTCCCACCAGCTTCTCAGAATGATCAATTACGTTAAAGAGGGTTATCTAGCTAATCATATCACCATAGGCATTTTCTTCGACATTGAAAAGGCCTTCGATCGTGTGTGGCACGAAGGCCTGGTACACAAATTGATATCAATGAACTTTCCCCATTATCTAATTAACTTAATTTATCATTACCTTCGCAATAGAACATTTCAGGTAAAACTCCCCGGCACCCTGTCGGAGCCACACCCCATGAGGGCGGGGACTCCGCAGGGCTCCTCCCTCTCCCCAACCTTGTACTGCCTATTTACGGCTGATTTCCCATCCAACGACACGACGGTCACCAGCCTGTTTGCGGATGACACCGCGGTGTTGTGTAAGTCATGGAATAGAAAACGTGCCGTAATACCCTCCAGAGGCACCTAAAGATGATCGAAACATATTTTAATGACTGGAGGATAAAGATCAACGCCGAAAAGACTCAAGTAATTGCTTTCAGCAAGGGATATATCAGTATCCTCCCCCCACAGCTAATATTGGACGGCACCCCCCTCCCCTACCTATCCGAAGTGAAATACCTGGGCATCACCCTAGACAGAAGCCTAAAGTTCCATAGACATATAATGAACATAACTAAGAAAGCAAAAGTAAAACTTGGGCTACTACACATAATATTAAACAACGAAAAGTACCTATCCCTAAAAACGAAACTCCATATGTATAAGACCCTCCTACTCCCCGCCTTCACTTACGCCATCCCGATTTGGGGTTCTGCGGCCAAAAGCAATTTGATGCAGTTACAGTTAATCCAGAATGCCGCACTCAAGCGCATAACTTTCTCAGATGTTTTTGAGCGCTTTAACGATTCCAGTGTTTTTATGTTCGACAACTTAAGTCGATTAATGATGAGTCGTTTAACCCCTTGAAACACGATTTTTTTTCCCGAAAAACTGGTAAAAAATGATAGAGGTTTTTTTTTTTAAACGGAAAATGAATATATAGGTATATTATAAATTGTAAGTACAAAGATAAAACAACGTGAAAAAGCACAAATTCAGATTAAAATTAACGCAAATAGCTATTTCGAAGCTACAAATGGAGCCTCTTCATCAGTGCATAAAAGAAGGCGAGTGAACAAGGCAATAACAAGAGAGACACCGGTATTTATGCCAAATGTGTCGGATTAGCGATTGACCAATCAGAGGCCAGCAACAAGGGGGGAACAGAGCCCGAAGGAAAAGGCGGGAAACGAATATGTAAATTGCAGGAGAAAAACCAAAAAGAAGAGAAAAAAATTATAAAAATTATAAAAATTGTTTCCAAATGTCAGGAAAATATATCTCTCTATTTTCTCTCCTTTTTGGTTTTTCTCCTGCAATTTACATATTCGTTTCGACGGCGGCAGTGGTTTAGGCCTCCCCTTCCCCAGCGCGCCCGCTCGATTGCTCGGTCCGCGACCGCACAATTCGTGGCCGGCCAACTGGGGTCGTTCCCGCTTCAGTCTTTTTCAAGACTAATATCAGAAGCACTCCCTTCTGAGGAGTTTTCCCGCAGCTATTATTTTTCAGCTTGCCTGCCTGCAGCTCCGACCCTATGATGAATGACAAGTGCAAAGAAGATCAAGGTGCGCCTCCGTTGGTAAGTGCCACTACGGACCTCACTACTCCTACTGACCCCATAATATCTAACTTTCAAAACACCCTTAACACTAACTCAGACCCCATAATCCTTGAAGCCCTGCTAACAGAAGTTAGGCGGTATGCCCAGAGCCTATGCGATGGCATAAGCAACACACAGGACCCAAAATTGGTGGTTCCCCTATTACAGGTGACTAGCCTAACGAACTCTATCACGGGCCGCATGCTTGAGAAGGAAAGGGAGAAGCATCGTCAAGAGATTTTTGACCTCTCCAATACAGTCCAAACACTCAAGACAGAACTGGCCCAGGCTAAGCAATCCTTCTGCAACTGGTCCCAGGAAAGAAACAAACGAAACCCAGAGCTACGCTAAAACCCAGAGCGTAGAGATAATAACGCAAAATAGGTTTGAGTCACTGGCGGACTCTAGCGATAGCCCAGAATCCCTCGATATGTCGACCAAGATCCCAAAACTTGACCACCAAAATGTAGACGATTTCCCCCCCCCCCCCCCGATGGAGCAGGAAAATATCTGTGACCCACCCAATGAGGGACAACCCACACAGGAAGCATCGGGCTCCCAACAGCCCAATCCCAACACCCCTGTCGGAGATGAGCAGAGCTCTACCCAGGGATACAAGCTCCAAAAATTAAGAAAGGAGAACAGGCCCCCTCCCATTATTGCATCGGATCTTAGCAACTCCATCGAGCTAATAAAAGTGTTGAGCGAGCTAACGAGCAAAAAAATTCAAATCAAGTTCAACGGTACGAAACATCAAATAATCGCCCCAGACTCGGACTCCTACAGAGCGATAGCAAAGTATCTAGAGGGTAATAAAATACCCCCCCATACCTACCCGGTTAGCGAGGAAAGAAACCTAAAAATTGTTATCAGGGGCCTTTCCCCAAATACCCCCATAGACTATATAACTAAAGAGTTAATTGAGCAAAACTTTCACCCAATTAAAATCGTTCAAATGAGAGGAAAAAATAGGGCCCCCATTCCCCCATTCCTAGTGTACCTCCACAGAACAGACTCTAACGAAAAAATATATAATATCAAGACCCTTGGAATTTTCAAAAGTAAGGTAGAATCTCTAAAAATTAAAAACAGCCCTCCCCAATGCTATAGATGCCAACAATACTTCCATTCCAGCTACTTTTGCACTAATCCATTCAAATGCCTCAAATGTGCAGGGAACCATAAAACCCAAGAGTGCACCAAACCAAAGAGCTCCCCGACCAAGTGCGCCCTATGCGGCGGGCCCCACACGGCAAACCACCGGGGTTGTCCGAGACGTCCCCCGGATAGGGTATTCAATGATCCCAACAGCAATCGAAACCCTCCCCCAAGTATCCCCCCCCCTCCTCCCAAGACCACTCAAAACAAAGGTGCGCATCCCAAGACTTATGCGGCAGCTGCAACCTCTATCACGGCCCTAGTCGAAGGAGCCCAGAAAGCCCCCGACCTTATCCAAGGGGTGCTAGCCAACATGAAAATGCTCTATGAAGGGCTTTCCCAACTCAGTGCCATCTTCAGTCATGGGTAGTGGTGTCATTAACGTCTGTTCGTGGAACGCCAACTGCCTCCTCGGCAAAGCCGGGGAGGTCACGGAGTTCCTCGACCTTTTTGCCCCCTCTCTTTTTCTCGTGCAGGAGACCCATTTAAAACCCTCAGACAGGACTTTCTTCCCAGGGTACCGTATCTACCGCTCCGATTGACTCAGTTCGGGGGGCGGCACGGCCCTGCTCATTCACCCCCATATCCCCCATTATCCCATAAAAATTAATTCCACTTCTTTCGAGAACACTGCAGTCCATATAAATGTTGGGGACAAAGTGCTAGTGGTGGTCTCCATATATCTCCGCCCCCAGAACCAGCTGTCTAAGCGGGAGTTCCTCTCTCTTTTCAATCATTCGGAGTATACCTTGGTGTTCGGCGACTTCAACGCCAAGCATAGGGCTTGGAGCGCCGGGAACACAAACAACAACGGCAACCTCCTGTTCGACCTCTGCGCCGAGGAAAATCTCAAGCTTGTGTTTCCCAACTCACCCACCCATTACAGTAACCATGTAAATACTACGATTGATTTTGCAGTCACCAATATAAATAGTCAGATGAGGATCTCATCCCTGGCAGAGTTAAGCTCCGACCACAACCCAGTCTGGCTGGAGATGGCCCTGAGTGCCCCCCTCCCCCCCAAGCCCAATACATGTACGTCCATCCATTGGGATAATTTTACCTTCACCGTAGCCTACCTAGTGAGAGGCAACCCCCCCCCCCCCATTCGATCTACGGAAGACATTGAAAACAACATTTCTGAGTTGACTGAGATTATACAAAAAGCCATCCAACAATCTACTGTGACGAAAATCGTAAACCATCCCCCCAATAGACTCCCCAGCCACATCACCAGTCGTATTAGGGAAAAAAACAGACTCAAAAAGCAGTGGCAGATAACCAAGGACCCCAATATTAAAAATAGGGTTAATAACCTGCAAGGCGCCATAAAGCGAGAGATTGCAATCTACAGAAGGAAGTGCTTCCTCAATCATATGCACGACATCGCAGATGACAAAAAAGCACTTTATAAACTAGCCAAATCCCGTACCAAGCGCTTTACTGACGTTCCCCCCCCCTTTATGCTATTTCGGGCAGACTTGTGTTCTCCCCCCAGGAAAAAGCCGAAGCCCTGGCGGATCACCTCGAGAGCCAGTTCGAGCTCAATGCCAACCACTACAATAATGTCACCATAAATATGGTTAATAGGAATATAAACAATTTCTACTCCAACTGCTTCAACATCTCGACCCCCACCCCCCCGGTTATCTCTCCCGCCCATATCATGGATATTATTGTAATTTCTAAAAACCGCAAGGCCCCCGGCCCCGACAACATCAACAATTGCCATCTCAAGCGCCTACCCCTGAAAGCGATAACTAACTTGACTAAAAATATCAACGGCATGCTTAGGTTGGGGTACTATCCCAATTGTTGGAAAAAAGCTCTGATCGTCCCTATACATAAAACGAAGACCGATGCTGCTTGCCCCTCAAACTACCGCCCCATCAGCTTAATTAATTCCCTTGCAAAGATTGCTGAAAAGGTCATCCTAAAATACATTAATAAGCACATAGACGAGCACAACCTTATCCCAAAATTCCAATTTGGGTTCCAACCCAAACACTCCACCTCCCACCAGCTTCTCAGAATGATCAATTACGTTAAAGAGGGTTATCTAGCTAATCATATCACCATAGGCATTTTCTTCGACATTGAAAAGGCCTTCGATCGTGTGTGGCACGAAGGCCTGGTACACAAATTGATATCAATGAACTTTCCCCATTATCTAATTAACTTAATTTATCATTACCTTCGCAATAGAACATTTCAGGTAAAACTCCCCGGCACCCTGTCGGAGCCACACCCCATGAGGGCGGGGACTCCGCAGGGCTCCTCCCTCTCCCCAACCTTGTACTGCCTATTTACGGCTGATTTCCCATCCAACGACACGACGGTCACCAGCCTGTTTGCGGATGACACCGCGGTGTTGTGTAAGTCATGGAATAGAAAACGTGCCGTAATACCCTCCAGAGGCACCTAAAGATGATCGAAACATATTTTAATGACTGGAGGATAAAGATCAACGCCGAAAAGACTCAAGTAATTGCTTTCAGCAAGGGATATATCAGTATCCTCCCCCCACAGCTAATATTGGACGGCACCCCCCTCCCCTACCTATCCGAAGTGAAATACCTGGGCATCACCCTAGACAGAAGCCTAAAGTTCCATAGACATATAATGAACATAACTAAGAAAGCAAAAGTAAAACTTGGGCTACTACACATAATATTAAACAACGAAAAGTACCTATCCCTAAAAACGAAACTCCATATGTATAAGACCCTCCTACTCCCCGCCTTCACTTACGCCATCCCGATTTGGGGTTCTGCGGCCAAAAGCAATTTGATGCAGTTACAGTTAATCCAGAATGCCGCACTCAAGCGCATAACCGGCGCCCCATGGTACATAACCATTGACTCCCTGCATCGCGACCTAAAAATAAAATATCTCAACCAATTTATTATCGAAGCATCAACGCAGTTCTTTACTAACATCGAAGACCACCACAATCAGCTGGTTCGCGAACAGCTACAGTGTAGCAATCTCTCCACTCAGACGATCAGATTCCCAGATCGATCTATGTTCCTAGATTTCGACCTCAGGCGGCGGAGAAGGCACCGCACGCCGGCCCCCCCCCCCCCCCTACGGCTCCTACCTAGCTCCCTTCTCCGGGCCATAATATTGTTGCCCGTGCCCCTGTCTGTCCTTGTGTTTGTACTAATGTGTCCTCTACATATGTGTTAAAAAAAAAAAAAAAAAAAAAAAAAAAAAAACCTCCTGCAAAGAGGGCCTTGCAGGCACCCTCTTTCACACCATTACAACTATTCCCTCACCACAATTTGCCCCTCGACAATCTAGTCTCCCGTTCCTGTTTCGGCACTTTCCAACTCCCACCCTCCGGCCAATGAGGCCTTGGCAATTTCTGCTCCCTTGACCACCAATCAGCCCCCTCTGCCACCCCATCCCTCACACTATCTCGCCCACACCGGGTAAAAGGGCCCTTCGGGCCCTGACCGCCCAGAGACATCTCCTATATTATTGCCTTGTTCACTCACAGCTTTCTTGCTTGTGTGTTGAGCGTTTCTTCTTCTTTTATGCACTGATGAAGAGGCTCCATTTGTAGCTTCGAAATAGCTATTTGCGTTAATTTTAATCTGAATTTGCTTTTTCACGTTGTTTTATCTTTGTACTTACATTTTTGCACAAAGTATTTTGATCATTTGTCTTATATTATAAATTGTTTTTGGAAATTTCAGGTGTAGGGGCTTTCTAGAGAGCGGGGTGTGCGGTGAAAGTTATATAATAAATATTATTACACAAAGTAAGTTCAAACGAATCTCAGACTGGCATTAGAAGTAAAATAACTAGAGATACGCAAGATCGCCCGTGTGAGACACGGGCATGCGCGAATTTGCTGGTAACTCTCGCCCGTGTCAGACACGGGCAAGTGCGTTAAGGGGTTAAAGAGAGAAGCATTACTTTGAACTTATTTCATGTAATTTGATTCTACAAATATACTTAAGGCGCGTTCTGACGAGCGAGAAAACTCAGGCGAAAATGTCCGACAGTTGTTGCTAGAGTGTTCACACTACAGCAAAAATTGCAAGCAAGAACTCGCAGCGACAGTCGGCGGAGGGAAAAGTCATGCAATTCTCGCATTCAACTGTCGGAGTTGGTTCTCACGTAGAAGAAAGGTTTCTTCATTCTGTGCAGTACTTGAGACGCTGTTCCGAAAAAATTGAGGAGTCGCAATGTGTTGTATTTGCTGCTGATTCTTTTTTTATTTACTTCTTTGCTTTTGTATCTTAAGCTACATTAGATTTGTATATATACTGAAGTATTATCGACACATTAATTGTAGAAAGTGCAGATAATACTTCAGTAAAAAAGGTCAGAAAATTTGAATGATTAATTTAAAAAGAAATAAACATTAGAATTGTGCACAAAATTAATAAATGGATATTTTTATTACGAAAAGTTCGCTGTATAGTTCCTAAAATTGGATTTTTAAATGATCACAATTTTGACAGTAAAAGATTAAAATTATGACAGGATAGATTAGATTTTTTTTTAACAACCTAACACAAAGTTTTGTGTGTGAGTGCAGTTAAAAGTTACTTGCACGAAACTAATGTAGGTTTTAAAAAATATATAACATTTTTACCTGAAGTAAAATGAAACGAAAATAAAACACTTTACAACTATACACCCTTTTATAGCGGTTTCATCTACAAAAGTGTTTAATAAATTTAACTACGTATCAATAAAGCTAATTTCTAAATGTTTTAAAGGAAGTTTTAATCTTTTTTACATATAAAGGTTTTACATGAATCAAAGTTTGATGTTGAATTTTCATTGATAATAAGTACAAGATTAATTGCAATTCTATAATTGTTGGCTACCTTTTGCTAAATCATGATAGCATAATAAAAAGGATTAATTTAAAGTGATTACAATACAGTAAAATCTTTATGCATTGTACCTGCATCCATCATTTCAACGTAGGTATCGTCTTGTTTTAATGGTTTTACGATTTCTTCGGACGTTATTCTGAATCACGTTCATCATTTTTCCATATATGAAATGAATATTCCCGTGGAAATGGCCGATCGAGGTTGTACTGTATATTATTTCCTACATATTAAACACAGATAACAATAAAAAGTTTTAAAAAATATTAGTTAACAGGAAACTATAAATCGTTGACAGCTTTAAAAGTTTATCTCAAAATAAATGTTTGCACTTGACAATATTTCTATTTAACGAAGAAATAAAAAGGATTTTTGCATTAAATATTTTTTTTGAAGCGCTAAATAAAATTAATTACTTATCTAATGTATACTTCAATATGAGCACACAAGTAAAAAATGTGTTCCATATATAATTGCAAGTACTGATAACAATAATCAGTTTTTAATATTAATTTGAAATTTTGACATTGGAAGAGGGTTAAAGTACTAAGCATTAAAAAGTAAAGTAAATAATAAAATTAAATAAATAATCCGTTTAAAGCCATGCATTAAATTAACTTTTTAATTCTGAATTGTTTTTTTTTTCTTTGACCTTCAATATAATAGATAAATATGTTTCTACTAAACTACGCATTTATTAAAAGCATAATTTTCTATATTTTAAACCAAGAAATAGAGGTTACATTCATTTCTATCAGATTAAATCGCTAAACAGAAATTTCAGAACAATAATGCAATTAATTGAACTTTTTCTAGGACATAAGTCGACGCAATTGCTGTTTTCGCGAGGAAAAAAGAATATATTCATTAATATCCAAATATATCAACCACTAATCAGAAGTTTCAGAACAATAATGAAATAAATTGAACTTTTTTAGGACATTAATCGAAGCAATTGCGTATTTTTCGAGGGAGTCAATGTCAGACAGTCGGGAAAAAGTTGCAAGGACTTCAACTTGGTCTGATAACTTGCGACAGTAGCTCTGAAAAGTGTCCGCCTGTGTTCAGACGTGACTGTCACAGCGAGAAACCGGTTCGGCGAGATACTGTCAAAGAGCGACTGTCGGGTTCGTTCAGACATGGACAGTGACTGTCTCGACAGATATTGCAGGGGAAAACTGTCTCGTCAGAACGTGCCTTTAGGGTCAGAATTCACCTTACTGATATCAGAACGTTACATGGACATGAACAGTAAGTAGCATTAATACGTATTATTTACTAATGTTGAAAAATAGGTTGATGTTTGTTCTTAGGAAATTTTGACGTATGTTGTAGGGAGTGATCGATAGGCACTGGACGTTTTTAAAATAAACAATGTTTAGTTGTTATTTTACGAAAACAATAATTTTATTATAAAAAACCTCTTCGTAATCTGATGCCATTTAAAATGCATGTCATCAATTAAAAATAATGTCAGTCAGGTGATGTGCGTTTGCTCGAATGCAAGGCTCAAGAATTTGTTGGAAAACGCGGTTTAAGATCTCAAGGCAGCCACTTCATGCTTGATTGCTTCCTTCAGATTGGCTAACGTGAGGTGAGTGTGGACGTAGACACGTGACGGTATCCCTGCAAAAGAAAAAAAAAGTCGCCAATGCTTAAATCTGGGTACAGACCCTTTAAGCCACCGTTGAAACATTCAACATTTATAACAAACACGTTATACGCAAGCATATGGCAACGATGCACTGCTTTATAGCTATTGAAATTGTATGAGTAAGAGTTTTGACACTTGGTTAAACACTTCCATTTAAAAAATGTTCGATTCCCTTCAGTGAATTTGTATAGTTGTCAGTATAATTATACACATTAGTAATATTTGAACTGTCCACTGGGAAAACGACCTAAGTCAAATCTGCTTTTTAAAATTTACTTTATGTTTTATTCAATTACTTATATCATAAATGTTAATTTTAACTATACGAGCCAACTTTTCTGTAACACCCAAATTCAAATTTATAATACATATATTTATAATACATAATTTATAATAAAACATAAAACAAAGTTCAAAAAGTAGTATGTGACTTAGGTCTTTTTTCCAGGGGACCCTTCATTTATTTCTCCAAATATATTTTTATTTCGAATTCACCAACTGAAAGACACGCGGCACGAAAACATTTTCATAAGAATTTTTCCTACAGTTTATAGATCTCGTTTGGAATCAGTCCAGAAATTATTTACATTAACGAAATAAAAATATTTTCTATGATTTTAAATATTAAAATGAATTAGACTCTTCCCATAAAAGATTCTTCTGGATCTAATCCAAGATCTATGCATTTGGGGATACAGTTTAACTATTTCGAAGTTTTTAAATTTGGGGTAATTTATTTCGTTTCCTGGAAGATAACAATAAGGAAGAAAGTGATAGCATTCCAAAATATGTTTTTTTGTATCACGTGGAAAAACACCGCTTAAAGAAATAAACATGTCAGCGTAAGCAGTTGCTTCTGCTGTATTTTGTTTATTCTTCTCCTGGTATTCCACTTTCTCAGGACATCCCGGTGAAAGAATAATGAGAGGGAGAACACAAACAACAATTGTTGTCGTAATGGGATTTTCGCATGCGAATACCAGATGACGTTCTAAAGCTATTTTTCAATGGGAACACATGTTTTAGCGAGATGGAAGAAATAAATCTTGCGCAGGTTTGTGCAGAAAGTTTACAGCATATATTCTACAGATAGAAATAGAGTGGAATGAGATTGCATTGCATAGAGTTGTTGTGCGGTATTTTGGTCGAAGGAAATACGCAGTTTGCATCATGTAACAAATGATGCTGAAATATTTTCATCCGAAATTTCTTAGCTTGTAAAGGTTTTTATGAGCAAACAAAACGATAGAAATTACACGAAGAAAATGTTAAGAGGAAAAAAGTACTAACAATAACACTTCAGGGGAAAACTCTTTTTTTTCCGTACAGGGACAATTTTTTTTGGAAGATGCACTTGAAGATTTTAAAACATCAAAGCGAAATTTTTATGTCCTAAAAGTTTTTAAATATTTTCTTTCCGCATTTGAATTTCAGTGTTGAATGAAAATATGCCTAACGTATGGTTGCAGTTACAACGCAACACGTATGCTTACATTATGTAATACGCATGCATGTATCATATTTACGAGATATAGTTAGTTTTCACAAATAATGAAAATGTTAAATAAAATTCGTATATTTCTTTTATTTTTTCGTAATTTCTGAATTTTAAGTGCTTAAATAATTAGTACAAGCTGCACAAAAGCTTCAATTATTAATTAAAAACTAAAGCAGAGGCATTACAGCCCGTGGGGGCGAAGGCCTGCTGTGCCCATCTCAGCTTGTGAGACCTAGTGCAGAGGCAGATCTTCCGGTCAGGTAATTGGCCTGAAGCGGAATCCGCAGTATACAGCCATATCCAGTTGTAGCCATAGCCACGTCTAAGAAATGTAGATTTTTTCGGGCCATTTGAGGTAAACCCATTAATATGCAAACAAACTATAAAATAAAGAATGATAAAAAAAAATTCACATCAGAACTTAATGTTTCCTTAATAGTAAAAACTTTTGAATGATTAAAAGTGTGAAAAAATATTACTGATGAAAGAAGATTAGAAAAACACAATCTTTTAACGGTGAGTGCTCAGAAAGCAGTGTTTTCACACACATGCTCATACAAATGCTTTTTGCACATAGACAAAAAAATATTGAGCCAGTCACAGAGCATATTAAAAAACATACTTACCAGTTCATAAGATATACTTTGGGATCGTGATTGTGCTCAACGTTCTTAGTATTTCTAATTTGAATATAAGAATGGCCATGTGGAGGTTTTTCCACCTATTTTATTTCAATGATTTGTATTTGCATTTCATACTGTACACTAGTTACCTCGCTCTTTGCTTGATTCCTAATGCATAGGAAAAGCCTTGCAACCCCCTTGCTAGAACGTTACTTTGCAGAGTACAAAATATTGCAGCGATTGTAATTTAAGATGCTTTTATTTAATCAAATGATGTTTCTTTTCATTTTTTTGGCAGACTTTCTACTTTAGTTTTTCAGAATTTTCGTGTATTTTCTTCATTGTTCCAACTAAATCTATTATAAATGAAATGAAATTTTCATTCTACTTTGTGCGATCGCAAAAGGGAATTGAATAGTGGAGATTTCATTAGTCAAAAATACGCCTGACAAAAGAATGACTTTACAATTTGTCACAAAGAATAATTTCCGAACGAAACTTCTGACACAAGAAAAAGAACGTTAGCTGAAAAAAGGATTTTCTCGAATGTCAGACTTTAGAGTATAAATTGAACATTTTACTGTATCCCAGCACCAATTTCATATCAGTTATATCTATTGGATTCTAATTCATCCCTTACCCATAGTTGTGAAAGATTTGGTAGTAAATTATACCTCACTCACAGTAGTGAAGAAATATATTGGTTATATTTTATCGATGATAAATGAGCGTTTGTGTGCTATGTTATTTTGTTCAAAAAAGAATAATAAAATTACAACAAGAAAGTAAAAGAAAGGGAAACATTAAAAAAAGGGCCCAATTCGAGGGAAGTTTTCATTATTAAACAATACTTTTCCGATTTCCCTCCCTCCCTTTTTTAAGTGATTATTTCCAAATAAACAACGTTTAAAATTTTTCAAATGCGTAACAAGTGACGTATTAATAACAAAAGTCCACTGCCAAATTTTTTTAATTAACACTGAAGTTCTTTTTAGGTGCAGAAACGGATTTGAATGTGAGTATTCATTTTGATGAAAATGATTTGGTGTGGCAAGGTTTTCTATAATGGAAATGTTTTCCACTAATTGCTGCAAATACATCTATGCTATGTAGTCAAAAGCTGATTCAAGGGCTTTAACTTATTGTCATGTTTAAATGTGTTAATATTTAACATTTGACAATATAATGTTATAGCTTTTCCATTTAGTATTGGTGGATAGATATTTTTTAGAAAGCAAAATGCTTGCTGCAATGTGAGTTCTATTGCTGTAATCGATTTAAGTCTTAAGCATTCCACTCTTAGCTCAGTTATACTAACTCATAACGATAAAGCGTTTTCTTTTGTTGTGTAAAAGTCCGGGGTGCCCATCCCTGGGGTATGCACCTTGCTCAAAAGCTACAGAACACTTTCCAAAAATGACAAAACCCCAAAAGACAAAAATCATATAAAAACAATCAACTCTCCTAAAGTTTTAATGACGCAGTCTTGAGTGCCTTGATTCCTCCTTTCGCCTCTTGGGAACTCCTGCAAAAGTTCCATTTCATTTGGAAATAATCGGGAAAAATTAACATATGAGTTAATCTAGACTAGTGGTTGCCAGCCTGTTGATCGCGAGTTACTAGTAAATCGCTGGGAAATTTACGGTCTCGCTCAGGTAGTTAGTATTCCCAATATTACATCAATGATTGTTAGTAGTTTCTTTCCTTTTTACTTTTGCATATTCTGTTCAATTACTGTTATTATAATTTCAGATTTCTCACTCCAATAAAAACTGTTAAATTCCTTTAATCCTGGAAGTACCATTCTCTATACTGTATAGGTGTAGGGAAGGAAAAGATAACTAAAAAATAATGAAACCAAATCATATATAAAACAAATGATCAAAATGCTTTGTGCTAAAATGTAAGTACAAAGATAAAACAACGTAAAAAGCACAAATTCAACATAAAAAGTAACGCAAAGAGCTATTTCGAAGCTACAATGGAGCCGCTTCATCAGTGCAAAAAAAAAAAAAAAAAAAACTCTCAACACGCAGCTAGAAAGCTGAGAGTGAACAGGCAAGAACCAGAGGGACAACCGGTATTTATACCAAATGTGTCGGATTAACGATTGACCAATCAGAGGCCAAGAACAAGGCGGGAGCAGAGCCCAAGAGGAAAAGGCGGGAAACGAACATGGAAAAGGCGGGAAAGAACAGGAAAGGAAAGAAAAATTATAAAAATTGTTTCCAAATGTGAGGAAAGTATGGAGTGCTGGAAAAATCATTTACTAAAGAATGAGAATTTTTCCAAATGTGATAAGCATCCCAAAAATCAAGTTCATAGACCGAAGAGCATTTACTGATAATTCTAGCAGAAGAAAATTCAAAACAATGTCTAAAGTCCAACAATGCTGGGCAATAGAAGAACGTGCAAGTTCTTTACGCTTAACATAATTTTCATGTTCTTTCAGACGGTGCTTTAAGGCACGTTTAGTCTGACCTATGTAAGAAAGGCCACATTTACAAGAAATACTATAAATACCCCAGTTGCTGTGCAAATCAATGGGATACTTCAAATTTGTAAATTTTATTTTATTTTATTCACAGGGGAAAATGCAGTATCAAAACGTATAACTTTTAACGTTTGTATATGATAGACGCACCCATTTTTTTATTTCTTAAAAATGTTAATTAGTGTAGTACAGTCATGTGCACACGTCAGATGTTTTGATTCTGAAAAGTTACAGGACTACCTAGTCTCTGTGTAAAGAAAACAATTAAGCAATAAGTAATATTTAAAATTAAATCTACAAAATAATGAGCATTATTATTGCATTTTTGCTAGTTATTCATTTAATTGCTTTACGTAACTATTGTTTTATGTTACTCTAAAAAGCAATTCTTCAATGCGACTTCCATGATCGGCTACATAACTGAGTTAAGGGGAGTTGCAAAAATGCTTCTCTTTAAAGTAATTAAAACCGAGAGTGAAAAGTAATTTTCAGAGAACCTTTAAACTTCTTTTTAGAGTGACACTTTGAGCTTTTCTAATTTCATTTCCCTTTGATGCACGATGTTATGTAGCAAAACTTAAAGTACGAGAATTAAAGTACTGCTATTAAATGTTATGCATCAAGGAATAAATACTAATTAGCTTCTAATTTCAAGATGCTTGGGTTACATTAGATTTCCATAAAGGTAGAGTAAATTTCATAACATAATAGCATGCTATTTCAATTTTCATGAAGTCTACTCTGAATTTAGAATTTTTGGCAATACGTATTACAAAATAGCGAGCGTCACTTGAAGAATTTTCATACTTTTGTTGAAAATTTACAATAAATATATTTTGATAAAAATTCTGTTCATTTCTTATTTTACGTAACTTTTATCCCGAAATTTTTAATTTCACAACCTGCATTTTACACTTTTTTTCCATTAACGTAAAAAAAATATCTGCACTATTTAAATGTTTGAATATATAACTATGGAAAAAAATAATTTCTGCCTCAAAAAATGTTCATGGTCATTTAATAGCATTAATAATAATAAAAGCATTTAAACCATGAATGTATACCAACATACAGAGTGGGGAAGAAGTAATGATCCGGTTTTGAGGGGTTATTAAAAAAATTAACCCAATTTGAGACACAAAATTTTTTTATATTTTGATCTGTATATAATCCCATTTTTTACATTAAGTTTTGAATACCACTTCAGCAAGATGGCGGCCTTCTGCAACACTGATGTAGTCTATTTTTGGACGCAGAGAGAATAGACTGCATCGTTGTGTGCATTTAAATATTCCCCGTAAGGTTACGGTCCCTAAGCTTTTTTTCTGTGGGTTTATTTGAAGGATAAAGTTTGGAAACATCACCCCCACACTTTAGAAGAGCTGAAGGACTGAATTATCGAGAAAATATCCGCCATACCCCTTGAAATGTGCAGAAAAAATCCCCAAAACTTCAGAAGTGGACTGCATCAGTGCATTGGTGCCGAAGGCCGCCGTCTTGTTGAAGTGGTATGCGAAACTTAATTTTAAAAATTGTGATTATATACAGATTAAAATAAAAAAAAATCAAGTCTCAAATTGTATTAGTTTTTTTTAATAACCCATTGAAACCAGGTAGAAACCTCTGCCCCACCCTATATTTGCAATTGATAATTCCCATAATGGTTGCCATTGTTTTGGAGAAATCCACTTGAAGGGAGACTTAAAGACAGCTATAATAACCAAAAGTGGTAAGATAAAAGAATAAAAGAAAAGTTGAAAGAAACGAAACATTCAGTCGTCAAGTAGAGGACCAAACAGCGAGACAAGATAGCAAACCAACACCGGACAATACAACGTGACAATCTGTGATGTAAGCTTAATCTTGTCAGATACGTAGTAAAGAAGCCTTTTATCCCCTTTTCGAAACCAACTGAATCTTGATTGGCCGTGAAATAGAGCGTTTCATTAAAAAAAAGAAAAATTGCTTATCAATTTTTATGTTGCAGCCCGAATGAAATAATCATTGTAGCCAGAGCGTGAAACAGGTTCTGTACCACTGCTTTTGCACGTAAGCTAAAAGAGAGAGAGAGAGAGGGGGAGAGAAATAAATTTATAAATTTGATGTTGGTCCCGGGGAAGTAGGCTCGTTTATTTCTGAACGAACTTCTTGTTACATATTATTTTTCAAATGACTTATAGCTTTCATTCATGGAACATGAATGTCTTTTTCCCGTGTAATGGTCCATAAATCTACTTTTGACCAACACGTCACTAAATCATCGATATAGCTCGCAATCAATTAGTGCAGGATGCATTAATTTTGGGTTTATTTTACTGGTGCTTGTTCCCTTACAAATAACAAAATAAATAAAACTCCCTAATCCACTTTCCATTCCTACCAATAAAAACATTTTTTATTTATGTCAAAGAGCACGTTAGCGTAAAAAAAGAGAAGCATTATATTTTCGAAAATTTTATTCGAAAGTCAGCAGATATTTTCTCAGTTATGAAATTCCATTTGATTTATGCCATGGGATCGATGGCATTAATATTGTGTCTTTACTTTTTCTTAAATCCCCCCCACACCCGCACTCTCTCCCGCTCCTTTCAGCTCTCGATAGTATAGAATAGTAACTTTAAAAGTAACAGTTAAACTGCGCGTAGGTTACCATATTTTATGAGGCAGTGCGCCAGGAAAAAAACTTTTTGAAAACAGGATTACAGAAGAAAATTACTGTACAGGAAGGAAAGGAAGAACAACACGTTGAGTTTATTTTTCACAGTATTGAATGTGTGTGAATAATCAGCTTTGCGGAAGATAGAGATTTTTTCCTTTGTTTAAAATATTTTGTTTTCCCTTCTTAGGGGCAAAACTAGCAGTTTTTTTTGTTCTATCGATTCATAGACTGAATTCAAGAATGGTTAAATACCTTTTACTATATCTTTCATATTGATCTAATATTTATTTGAGATGTTTCAGAAATTGTTAATTCTCTTTCGTTACTTTAATTAGAATAATGATAGAGCTAATGACAGAAATTATATTTTAATATTTTTGCAAATATCCTAAGTTTGTAAATTTTTCATCCAACTTGACTGAAATGAGTACGTGGAACATGTTTAGTTCCATTTTTCTAGAATCTTTAAACATCTCCATTCGACCAGCCGAAAGACAGAGGGAAAAGGAAAAGAAACGGACAGATATTTTTTTCTTGTTTCTTTTTTTATCATTGAAACACAGAAAAATAGTCGGAGACAAATATCTGAATTTTACAATCTTTTAATAAAAGCAAGTCTGCATCCCATAAATTTGTTGCTTAAAAAAGGAATTTAAAAAAAAAAAAAAAAGAAAGAAAAAGAAAGTTTTAAAAAGTTTTAATTTTATCGAAAAATAAGACCTTCAATGATTTATTTTTAATGTACCAAAAACTGCAATCATATTTTTATTTATTTATTTGTACAAATAAAAAGTGTAATTCTGATTCAGAAACTATACATGCTTAATCAGCTCAAATGTTAGAAGTAAGAAACATGAATTTTCGTAGAACGCTTTTCTGCTATGCACATAAAAGCATAGACTTTTGTAATAAGTACCCGTAATTAAAGACAAGAAAAAAGGTAATTTATTTATATATTTTTCAGAGCATACAAGCTTCCTCTATCGAATCAATCTGGACAAACAAATGATCATCTAATATTCTCTTACATTTAAATACAAAATTTTAAAAAAGAATTTCTTTCTTGTTTTAACTGTAATAAGATCAAAAGCATTAAATGCTTTCAAGACATTTCTTTCCCTCAACGTAAAAAATCCTCCATATGCAAAAGAGTAATGAACTATTTAAATTTTTTTTTCTAATTTTGCTTCCTAACTTTAGTTGCGTTGTTTTCCGTTTAGTATCAATTTCATATAGCATGATCGAGATTCCTGCATAAACCTTTTGCAATCTTGTTATATTTTATCCAGAATTGTTCATCGCTGGTTTCATTAAAGTTCATACATTGCTTTTGAATTAATTGTTTAATTGAAAAGATTATTTTAATTTAATAATTTAGAATGCATTAAAATTATTCAAATATGCATTTGATAATCTATTAGTTAATGTTGACTGGAGCAGTTTCCATGTCCAAAAGAAGTAATTTTACAAGTGATTCTCCTGTTAGATAGCCCTACCCCTCCGCCTCCCTAGACACACAAAATCTAAATAAGAAAATGAATAATTAAAAACAAAAATTTAGATTAGAGATATTAATTAATTGATTATATGAAAACAAAACGATATTAGCAACGTAATTAATCTACAAGTTTGCATTTAAATTTTTTAGCTCTAGAAAAGGAAAAAAATCGCAGGCGTCAATATTGAAAATTTAAACTTTGTGCTATAATACTGATAGTTTGCCAGAATAAGAAGATTTAATGATTTTCTATCTATCTTGATTTTCAATGGAACATTTTCTGCTTCCTTTTGTGGACTTTTTTTCTTATCAGTACTGATTCATTGTTTGAAAAAACTGTTAGAAAAAACCGAACATCATTTATTAAAAGGGTGACCTAAATAAGTATGTCTCCGATTTTGCTGCTATTTTTAAAAAATGGGAATGATAGCAACCCTACTTTATAGCGAATTATTCCTTAAATTTCGAATCATGGCAGTTATAAGAATTTACAATCATGATCACACACTAATGATGTGTGTGTATTTGTAAACTGTAAACAGCACTGGAAAAGACTACAGCTTATGTGTACAATTTCATAGAAAATATAATGAGTTAATCTTTCGAAATCAGTCGGTTTAATTTATTACATTAGAATGCCTTTTAAAGATAATTAATTAATTAAAAAATTAATGGTAGAACACACCTAGAAGTACTGATGCTGGAGAATAAAACTAGTTCAAATGCATTAAAACGTTCCGTTTCTTCGTTTTCCTTTTTTTTAACACAGAAATTTTACATAAAATAAGCTTAAACGTCTTTACCAGTCAGCGATTACTAAAATTTTTACCATGTTTAGCTCGGTGTTAGTAAAATAACTTCTATAAAAAGCTGAGCAGTTTGATAAAATAACATCAATATCAATGCTTGTGTTGCAATCTATTCGCAATTAAATTGAACATGCATTGCAGTGGTTTTTCATGTATAAAGTACTACATTGTTCCGTACTAAAAATACAACCCTGTTTTAAAAGAAAATATTAACTTACTTTGATATAAGATAGTTTCAAAAAATATATGTACTAAATAAATAAAATTCGAAAATGAAAGGAGAAAAAAATGTCATGAAATTGCAACCAGTATCTAAAGTTCAATAATCAGTAAATTTCAGACACAATAAATAATTGTTATCGAAAACAAGAAAGACGCCTTAGAAACGTAGCGACTTGGCAAAATACTTTAATCCAATAGCTAAGATAGCAAATACGAAAGAAAAAACCAACTCTAAAAATGAAAGAAAAACATTGTTGTAATGAAAATAATTTATAACACTCTGATATCAAATAAAAGATCAAGAAATGCTTTATTTTCGTAGAACGTTTTTATCTTTTGGTGGCATTGCAGACCCAATAAATTATCTTGATCATTTATTTCTACATTAATTGTTTTCGGAATTTCATCCGTATATATATATATATTAATAACCTTATATGCGATTTGCCACTACATTAGTTGGTTCTTTCTTGACTCAAGGTACTAAGAAGAAGAGCAGGGGACTGCAATTGGGCTAATAGTTACAACCAAAGTGAATTTCATTTCGCATACTTAATGTAAGGCGCCAAAAGTAATTGAATTTTTAAGAGAACGTTATGAACAGTACAATCCGAAAGATTGTGACAAATTGATTTGAGATATTTAAAAGGATAGCTGCAGTTTCAGCTAATTTATGTAATGCTCTTTTCTGAAACCAAACCAGAAGGCACATTAATTTTGATTTCTACCGAGCATTGGTTGATTTATTAGATGAATCTAATTATCAATGAATTGGATTGTTTGTAGCGAAGGAAAAGGGCAACATAAAACTTATTATAATCTAATTTTACTTCACTTTATGAGAGGCAAGTAAATTATTTCAATATCAATCATTATAACTGTAGAACATTTTAGTTTCACTGAACCCTTATTTGCTCATGAAAAAAGTCCATTTTCGATCAAAAACTATTTTGAATCGAATCAAAACTTATGATTCAAGAGTTTTGACATGCATCTCAAATTAATAGTACTGATTTATAATTTGAAAAGGACAGTTTTTGAAGAAAAGACTTTATCCGTCAAGCTATTTTTGTTTGACGTAAAGCGCAAATTGAAAAAATATTTTAGTTTTGGAGATATATGGAACTGTTTTATCGATGCTTAAATTCTCAGCTACGGGACACAAGAAATCCGATTAACGTTTCAGTCTTCGGCGTTGATGAAGAGGTTCCTTAAAATTTAGAATCACGTGTCTGCAGTGATTACTTTTTTGTGCTTGAATAAGGTTGACTTTCTCATTATTTTTGCCTCCCAAAATTATACGGTTTTGCTGCTTAGTTTCACGTAACTTCTACTTATGCACTGAAACCTGTTTTTATGCAGCGATAGGGATTGTTACATCCTATCGCATAAAAACAGATTTCAATACAGGTTTTCATGCAATCCCTATCGCTGCATGAAAACAGGTTTCAGTGCATATATAAAAGTTACGTGAAACTAAGCAGCAAAAACGTATAATTTTGTAAGGCAAATATAATGAGAAAGTCAACATTATTCAAGCACAAACTGCTAATCACTTCAGACACTTGATTCTAAATTTTAAGGAACCTCTTACATATTATTTATGTTTTTCCCCCTGAAATTTCATGCGCACCCGTGTAGTTTGCAGCAAAAGAAAGGAAAATAAATGTTTTACACGTCCAGTATGAAAAACCGAACCTAGAAAAGGGGGGGGGGGAGGGAAGTGTATAAAAACATATTAAAGTGTAAAATTTCAAAAGAAAAAACTTCACTAGACATTTAATTGTTTCCGGTAATTAATTAGTATTTTTATTATCTCAGAGAAGTTTTAAATGCTGTTTTTGAGCTTTTATGTGAAGTTACAGTTGTTGTTTTAGATGGTGCTTTGTTAAAAATATGGCTCCAAATGGAAATTTAATCTGGAACATAAAGAACATCTGACGGCAGAACTTACATAAAATAAATATTTTAAGTAAATCATTTAAAAAGTGTATATCTTTAAAGCTAAAAAACTTTAATACCTTAAAGAGGAAAAATTGCATTTGCCCGAAAAAAAATATTTTATTCGGGTATCTGAAAACATTCTAAATGTTGTTGATTCTTCTCTTGGAGAACAGCGGCATTAATTTTCTTATCTCTAAATCAAACAGATGTTTTATGATTTAATTATTTTCTCGATTTATAGCAACATTGCACGAATTATACTAAACATGTACTTTTTTTTTGGATTCTAAGATTGGATTCTTATTTGCCTTTTAGATAATATTGTGTATTTGCTGGCATAGAACGGTTATGGATACTTTGAAATCCACTTAAAGTAACTTTATTTTCCAGAAAAACACACAACTACCGCAGCTCTGATTCAAAATTAAAATTTATTTTTATTCATTTATTCATATATTTATTAACACAACATTTTCTTTAAAAAATGAAAAAAAATGAAATTTTAGATCAGTTTAATTTAGGCATGTCAAAACACAAAATTAAATAAATAAATAAACAAAATGAACAGAAATGAAATAAATGAAGAGCATTAATAATTCATGAATAAATAAAATAAAATAAAACCGCTGTTTCGAAAGGAAGGAAAATGATTTCGAATATACTTATTTTTTATGTTTATATGTTTGGGTATGCCATGTTTTTCTTACATTTGTTGTAAATTGTTCATAATTCGTATCTTGTCTTTTGAGTGCATTACGCATTGTCTTTTACGGTTGAGCAGACTGCATTGTGAAAGAGATAGTTAAATTTCTCTTCCCCAAAACAATGATGCATTATTTTTATCGCGAAGCATTGCGTTATTTATCGTACGTAACAAAAATATATTACAGCTATGTTAAATTTGTCTTATTATGCTTTCATTTAATGCCCACATTAAAACAAATTACCGTTACAAATGGAGTCAAAAAGTGCTTATTTGTGACTTCCTTTATTGACAGCCATTTTATGGCGAATGCTCTTAGATGTCGTAATAATACCACACGCCCACATAGCAAAAGAATCAATTTTCCAGCCGTTTGCCCAGGAGACAGAAGACTGGGCATAGAAAATACCAATGCAGTTTATTTCTCCCACAGGAAAATCTAATTAGGGTAATTGAGTTTCCCATTGTCCTAACTGTTCCATTTACAGTGGCGGATACGCAGAGGGTTGAATGCTGTTATAATAAGAGTGTTCGAAGTGTAAATTTTATTTGTATACATGACCGTATAATTACGCTCATAAAAATAATCATTTATCGCTGATACGAATGCGTCGTATGTTTAGATTTCATTTATTAGTATAACATCTAACGTTAAGAGATTGCTTGTGAGCACTTGATGCAGTTAACAACTTAAAAGTTCAGAAATGTGATATGACTTTTCAGTCATTATGAGAAACGAGCCACTGGAATTTAAAAAATAACCTATAACTTTTTGAGTTATTTTTTTTATTGCGAATTTGTAGATTCTTTACGGAACAAATAAAATCTAACAATTTGAAAGTAATGTAAAATTTAGAGCTAAGAACTTTCAGCTTCATTTACACATACCCGCACAATTACGCTGGTAAACTGGTAAAAATAAATCATGTCTTACTGGCATGAGCGCTTATATGTTTAGATTTTATTTACTAGTATAGCACCCAATTACCTTTACAAGACTAATAACAGGTTGACAGGTAGCTGATGAGCTTGCGATGCAGTTTACAACTTAACGCTTTATCTACTGACGGTACTTACAAGTACCATTCTGTATAAATTCCATCCAGCTACCATTTTTACCAATATTCTGATGGTAATTTGCAGGAACACTCTTTCAATTCCTCTTTTTCAGGATACATATCAGCAACGGTTCTATAAAGAGTATTTTAGCGAGGAAAGGAACATAGATGGTTTTGAAACCAATGCTGTGTTTTGAACTGCCGTTTTGTTCAGATTGCTCCCCTTTTTTCGCTCCAGGAAAATAGCAAAATTCAAGAATTAAATCACTGATTTTTTTAAATGTGTTAGTTAAGAACTTAGAAAACTATTTGAAGAAATATTTTGATTAAAAAGTGTATTCAAAAATTCTCAAAGTTTGCTAGTTTAGACTTTGAAAAATCGACGGAAGTTGTGGCTCTGATTAAGAAATTTTAATATTCATATTAATCTAAGATACGAAACATGCTTAAAAAGAAAAAAAAAACACATGATATTGAGAAATATGGTACAAAGAATTTTTAACGTGTTTTGACAAGTTTTTAAATCTTGTTCTTTCCCTGACATACGTTTTCTTCCCTTCTGTTTTGCGTTAGCTTAAAAGCACTGTTAGCGACGGAAGAACATGTTTGGTCACATTCTATCTAATGCAAATCGTTCAATTAATTTCCATGATTACCTTATTGGCGTGGTTTTCTGGAAGATAGTATAAGGTGAAGAGTGGAGTTTAATTGACATTAAACTAATGATAATTATAAAATCCACTATGGTCAGCGAATACATAAATAATTTAGTTAATTGAACTAAAGTATACAAATGCTTATTTTTCATAATTGATTTGCATGCATTTCACTAAATATATTTTAGAAAACATTTCACCATAACTTAAACTACCAGCAGTTTGCAAGAAATAACCTTCTAGGAAAGGGGGCCCCATTTTAGAAAAAGTGAATAAAAAGGGGAGTGCGGTTATCAAATTTCATTTCCACAACGTAACTCTACGACGGAGCTGAAATTAGAACGACCCCTTTTCTATCAACATATATTGCCGTAGGGGTTCTCGTATTTGTCCTCAACCAACTGAAGTTTGCTCATCGCAGAAGAAAAGAAAGATAGGCTGAGAACTTTGTCAAACATTCAGTAAAAGTCTCCGAGTGAGATTTTATTTTAATAGGCAGGAAAGAAATAACGAATCATTGTTATGTAAGAATAATAGCTCAATTAATTCTTATAAGCCCCAGAAGGATTGTACAGATGTGGATTCGCTCATAAAAGGTATGTTTAGATAAACATTTGCTGGCGCTTTAACATAAAGTAATGAAATCCTAAAGAGAAGAGGAAACATTACACACACACATATATACATATATATATATATATATTATTTTTTTTTTTCCTAATGGGGCTGCAATATTTAGTCATCAACAATTGCAGGCCTGGTGCGACCCCAGATATTGGCACCAACTGTTTCAGCGGCACCACAATGAGTCAATCAATCACTTCTTCAAATGTTTCAACTGTTATTTAAAAAATATCTATCCAACTATATATATCTACCAGCCTGACAAGTTTTTGCTGGGACGGTACATACCGTCCCGGAAAAAATTGGTTTTTGCCACCCAAGTGCAAAAATGGCAAAAATAGGATTTATTGAGTCAGTTTCAGTTTTTCCCCAGGTAAAAAGTACACTTGAATATCATAAAAAAGAAATTTTAGTTTTCAATAAAAATTATTTATGTTTAAATTTGAACAGTAATTATAGCATTATAGTGTTAGAAATATTCATTTTATGAAAAAAATATCTTATAGCAAAGTTAAGAATGAAAGCATATACAAAATTTATAGTAAGTAAAGAAATATAAAACTAAATCAACTGTTCACTTTGTTTTTATCCATTGCTTTTCCACTTTCTACTGAACAATTTAAAAATGGGGTGCATTTTTTGTGGTTGGGTAGATGATTGTACTTTTATAACTGTTGTTATGATGCAGGCATTTGACAATGTCATTGGTGAATTTCAGGATTTAAATGGTTAAGAAAAAGAAAAACAAAAGTGATAATAGTAACTAGTTGTTCTTTTTTCCATAAGCAAAAGGAAGAATAAAAATCAAGTTGCCTTATAAGACATAACAGAAGTTTTTTCATCGCGTAATTTTCAATTAATTTTAACTACTTTCTGAATTTTTAACTTGTACTTTCATTATAGCATTATAGTTGCTTTTATTACAGACATTATTAATTAGCAAAGTAAACGTGTTCAATAACATCCGAAAGATATTTTAATTATTCATGTTTTTATTAAATTATAGATGTTAAAGTCCATTATTTAAGTATAGTAAGTATTTTTGTATTTTTGCAGTTTTTTTCCAGCTTTTGCCACTGTCTTGGATAAAATACCAACCTATATAGATATAAATAAATAAATAAATATATATATGTGTTTTAAAAGACAGGTAAGCATTAATTTTAATAAAGATGTGTACAATATCACCCTTATTCCCTAGATTTGTAAATGAAATTGAGCAAGGAATCTGAAAGAAAAAATTAATGCATAATTCACAAAAGGCTTCTTTTTCCAGCACCTTATCAATGTTAAGCAGAAGTGCAGCACTAGGTGCGTTGGTTCGCAAAGCATTGCATTCTATTACATAAGTGTATGTTTTGGTATTCTAGAACTCAGCAAATTGCTAGATCACAATTCTTGCCGCATTAAAATCAACAACCGCTTGTTTGTCTTGATAGATCCCAAACATAATGTGTGTGTTTTTACGTTCTTCCTCAACACTAACATAACATAAAAACTTTGCTAAAGGAGCATTTCAAGTTGATGACATTGCTTGTTGAGAGTTTACAGAAGTGAGATTTGAGTAGACGTTAAGTAAAGGAATTTGAGTGAGCGTTAAGTAAAGGAATTTGAGCTTTGTGGATTACCTACATCATTTATGCTCATTAATTAGAAAACAAATTATGAATTAGTTGATTCAAGGAGTAAGAAGAGTTTGACTTTTGAATGTCATACATTTTGAAGAACAGTTTGAGTTTTTGAATGTCATACATTTTGAAGAACAGTTTGAGTTTTTGAATGTCATGCATTTTGATAGAAAAAAAATGAGAGGTGGAAAAACTATTGTTGAAATTCCTGGCAAAGCCCGCATAGAAGAAAAGGATATTGAAAATTGCAGATCAGGGTAATTGAAGGGCATAAAATTGAATTATTGACATTTTTGGTGCAATGCATTTCTTAATGTGTATTTTCAAAGGGGACAAAACGTTCTTGATTTAACTCTTTTTTGTGGCTATCAAGTCATTAATAAGCGATGTGAATTCTAATTATGTAAACTGAAAAAAACTTAAATAACTTTAAATTTTCTCAATAAAAATGAAATCCTCATTCTCATTTAGAAGTGAAGGGTTACCAATACGATTTTTTTCTTCAAATGAACATACTATATGAAATATGATACATTATTCAAAAACAGAAGGCGTCAAATAATAATGAAGTTCAAAACCATGTAAAAGCTAATAATAAGTATCATACTATCGTGAGAAGAAATAAAATTTAATCTACATAAGGGTAGTTATAGAGTTTTACATTCTGTTAGGATAAACTTTTCCCTGACTAACAGAATCGGGAAATAAAAGACGTGACTTTTATTTTCTTCATACTATTGACAGAACTATGGAAAAACACATTTTACATAGACGTAAAGAATTCTATTTGAATTCATTAAGGAATAAATTTACAACAGTATACCTATGAAGTAATTAGGTTTAATCCTGTATTTAAAAACACCAGGCAAGAGTGAATGAAAGGATACCAATGCATCTTTTAGAAGATTTGATTTTCTAAAAACCATTTCTCCCCTCAGGCTTCAGATGGGCTAATTTACATACATATCCGTAGTAGTGACATATTTTTCCAAGGACAATCGTGCGTTAATTATCTTCATTCATGCAGTTAATTAACGTGAACGTTAGAAAGATCTCAACAGTATTTTTTGATAATCTCGTTTTATGTTTTATACATTGTGTACTTTAATTTTCCTTCAAACTTTCTGAGGAAGGAAAAATCTAATTTTATATCTTAATCATGTTTTAATGCAAGTATCTTTCGCCTTAAAAATATTCTTTATCTTATTTTGTGGGTTACAGCTATTATTTCTAAATTTATAAACTTCGCTATCTCATCCCCAAAATGAGTTTTATGTGTCATTATCTTTTCCAGAAGCATTAACAATCTCTAATTTATTCTTTATTAACTTTTCAAATGTAAAATTTTAGCATGCTCAATGTTAAGAGAAATTAACTTTACTTAATGCCATAATTCTTTTTGAAGAACTGTTGTTATCTGAGGGAAATCCTTTTAAACATTGACTCAAAGTATTGAAAATATTTTAATGCGTTGAATTTTAAAATCTACTCAACATGGTACTTTGTGTCAATCATTAATGCGTCTTAAAATATACCAATATTATTTGAAAACATTATTTTGTTAAAAGATCCCTCGAAAGTGAAACTTAAAGTTCTTAAAGAAGAGACATGAATCTAAGCCCTGCTAATTCACTAGATTGTTGTTTAAAAATAGAACGTGAGGCAGTTAATCGAATAGAGCTATAAATATTTCTACGCTTATCTCATTTACAGCTCCAAAGTTTTCCCGGTAAGAAAAAGGTTAATCCTTTTATTTTATTTTCTAGTTTTCTTACCTTAATCTAATGAAACTATTTCAGATTGATCCAGATTTTTAGCTTACGTTTACATATATTTTTCTCCTTCTGGGCTGAGTAATTACAAATATATAGGCGATCTTCTAAGCATGATTAAAATATAACAGAATTTTAAACAGTACTAAGATATACGTTATACTGCAGGACTAAAAAAGACTATAACAAGAAAAAAAATTAAGATATAACTTTTGTAATTAAATACTATTAACAGGAGTTCCTTTTAACCACGAAACATGTGGATGTAATACTTTTTGAAATTTGTGATTTTCAACGTTGTACTTCATTATCGAAACGAATCATTCATACTGTCACGAAATTAAGGATATTGATGTTGTTTCTCGCCAAGCTTGGCGACTTTACGATCATGATAGATAATTATGGTTTTTGCTAGAATTTTCTGGAATCTCCATGTCACGTGATCCGAGATGTTATATAAGGAGCTCTGGCAAGAAGTCAAAAAATTCAGTTCAGTTTTAGTCTCTTGGCTAGTGCATGTCAGTCTGAGCCGTTCTGCTGTAAGCTTCGTGCTTGATTCTATTCGTATTTGGGAATTAAATACGAGGTTACCGTTGGTTTTACGGTGATATGTGATATGTTTGTATGCTTGAAAATTTGTACATAGTGTAAATAACTTGTAAATAAATAGCTCTGTTTGTACAAGGTGTTCGTCATATGTTTAAGGCACGCCGAACCCGTAGCAATACTCATTTAAAGTCACATAAATTATATACAAACTTTAGTTAGTGTGTAACAGCATTAACCCTCGGGCGTTGGCACTTTCGGTTGCATATATATATATATATAGGAAAATTTTTGAGAACATACTTCTAAACTTAAGTTGAAAAAATATTCGAATATTACACATTTTAAATATGAAAGAGTAACTTCAAAAGCATTACATTTAGTGTATAAGCATTAAGTATACTATTGTGTTAAAAGCTGTGTTTAAGATTTCTCTGTGAGCAAGAGTAGCAACTTAAACAGTTAAAACGAGATACGAGTATTTGCATTATTATGCAGAATTGTTCCTGAAGAAGTTTGAAGGGACAAAATCTTTAACAAAAATGAAATAAGTTATTCCCAGAAGCCAGTCTGGGAGTTTTTATGCAGAATTCAGGTGCATTTAGAAACCCTTAACTTTTTCAACTAATCATATGAAAACAATGCAACAGAAAAAAAAAAAACTATTTTTCTAAGACTAAAGTTTCATTGTACTAAGTATTAACAACACATTTTTTTTTGTTAAAAAGGAAGTAAAAAAGAGCTTTTTAATCACTCTTGCATTTATCTTTCTAAACTAACTTTTTAAAAATATTTTTTTACTAAGTTTTTATTACAAAGCATTTACTTAACTGATCAGTGTTCAGACAAAACTCTTCTAAGTAAAATTATCATAATAAGGGAAAATAAAATTCAAAATAATTTTATTTACATGGTTTGACATTGATAACTGACTATTATTTAAAAATATATGTTTATAAACTTATATATTTATTTTAAAGAAAACCAATATTCTCGATTATTCTCGAAATTTCAACTTCGGGAGAATATTTTTCTGACAGTAATCAAGATTTACACTTTTTAAAAGTGCCTAAACTAGTAATAATAATAATAATAATAATACAAAATCAGGTTTTTATAAAGTAAAATATTTTATAGAAGTACTTTTCAAATATAAATCATTGGCGTTATTTTGGAAATGTTTTTATGCATCGAAAATACGGAAATTGTATAAAAATTGAACCCTGATAATTATGGTGAGAGTCATACTCGGGTGCATAGGTAGTATTCGGGATGTTACGGTTTTTTGGTTATTGGTATTTTTTGGTTAATGAGACGTAAAAAAGATTGATTTTTTAGTCTGGCTTTTTTTAGCTTTTTCTTTTGCTATATTTTTAGACAGAGCATTTCTCCAACAGACAGAAATCTATTACATTGTTTAGAGAAAATAATCTCTGAGAAATTATCATTATAAGAGTAAATAAACCCAAAAATAAAATTCATTTAAATGCTCTGATAACGATAATTGAATATTATTTCATAATATTGAATAATGCTATAAAATTTTATATCTAATTTTCAGGAAAAAAAATATTGTCAACTATACTTCATGAGAATATACTCGTACTCTGAAAATATTCTCATAAGAATATTCCCTAGATACTTACATATCGCATCTTTAGATTCAGTAAATCGTTTCGAGAGTGCATTTCATTTTTGTATGGATTTAGAAAAAGAATACGCCTGCACTATACATGAAATCAGGTGCTAATAAACTCACCTCATGAGTAATTTAAATAAGCGGCTTTTGCATTAACGGATTACTTAGTTTCGTATTTTAAATAGTAAAAAGTAACTTATCGCAAAATTCATCTAATACAGTAGTCCCCAATATGATGTAAGAATAATGTATACTGACATTTGAAAAGGCTTTCAAAGGATTTATATCTATCAAATCAAATCCGTCGAAAAGTATTTCATTCGAAATGAAATCGGATTCTGCAGCTGAAGTCGCATAATCTCAGAATGTTGTAAAAGCTCACGAAACATATTTCCGTAAGAGTTGAAGTGTTGAGAAAATAAGCCTGTGAAATGCTTTCAGTGCGCACCATTACTTTTCGAAGTAACAAGCTTGTCGTTACGTTTATGTGCACAAGTAAGAAGTTGCAATGGAGGCAATTCATACAGCTTCACAGGTCACGTGATAGCGATGTAAGAGATGTAAACAAAGAAAGCTGTAGCATCGCTTTACTTCGAGTTCGACAAATCTAATAAAAAATTAGGCCTAAATAAAGGTCTTCTACATTACATAAAATTAACACTAAATAAAACACTATAACTCTTGTAATAATTAATAAATTTCTGTTATAATGATTAAATTAAAGGTAAATTACTTGGTTTATAATCAGAAAAAGCTATGAAACTTGTCTAATTTTAAGATAGCTAATTTTGCTTCGTAAACTCCACGTAGAATTCAATTGAAAATTTGGTAAACAAATCAGCGATCATCGTTATCACGTGACGCGATGAATTGCCTCCATTGCCAAAATAGTGAAGTAGAAAAATGTTCTGTTTAAACTAAACGAGCCAACTTTTCCGTATGCCCCCAATTTCAAATTAATAATCCCAGCTATCTCTCTATCTCTTTCTCACTTAGCTTTAGTTCTTAATTACTTCAAATGTACCTTTGACAACAGATAATACATATTCATTCTCTCACCCATTTATTCATTTATCCATTCATTATTTTTTTCATTTATTCACTCATTTTATCATTCATTCTTTCACTCATTCATTTATTTATTATTTCACTCAGAAATATCGTTAAGAATCCTGATCAAAAAATATCATTGGAAAATAGGCTCATTTAGTTCTGCTGGAACTTCGTATCTGTTAATATTCTACGTCATAACATTTTTCCGATAAAATTTGTTCCAAGAAAATCGGACTGTTATATCAGAATTTATACAGGGATTGTCCCTGTAGTTATATTTTTTGAACTGCTCAAAAATGAACAAAAATTGCTCAAATAAAAAAATATTTCGTGCCGATAGCTTCTTCCAATTAGTTTGTCTATAGGAACATGTATCTTATGCCCAGATTTTACACAATTTGTTTCATTTTCGCCCATACGTTAATGTTAAGATTTTTTGAACTGTGCAAAATTGAAAGGAAAATTGTTCAAATAAAAAAAGTAACATATGGAAATGAGATCTCCTTGCCGAGATCTTTTGAATACAGAAAAAAAAAAAAAATTTCGAATCGCTTATTTCAACACATATTCTTAAGGAGTCGTATATGGAAAATAATTTTAATCCGCACTTTAGCTTTACCTAAGTCAAATGGTTGAGATGAAACCCTTTTTAAACAGATATCTAAACGATTCTTGGAATTTAGTTTTTTCCCGGCAAGTTAAGTACTTTAATTAGAAATCTTCTTAGATTTTGACATAGTTAGCTCCTTAAGCACTTAAGCAAAGAATTTCAGAAAGTTTCTCCTGGTAATAGAGAGCACTAATAAAAGTCTTGGTTCTTGTAATTCCGGACTTGTAGGGGACACAAAATGAATTCGTCAAGAAAATTAGATTCGTTTAGTAAAATTTCTGTCATTACGGGTTTATAATAACATATATTTATTTGAAATCTTTCAGCAGTAAAAAAAATAAGAAAAGAAACTTTATGTTTACATGTAAAAAAACAGCAGAAAGAAATTAAATGAAAAGTTAAAAAAAAAAAAAATGAGGTGAATTTTCCGTCAAGAGACAAATTTTATTCCATAACTCATACGAATTTAAAACTAATGTGTTTCATTTTCCTGTTTTAAAAACTTAGAGTAATCAATGCGAAGCATGTAAAACTTCAAGTTTCTGACGAATTTTTTTTAAACATAAAAAAATAGTTATTCTATTTTAAAACATTTCACAAATCAATCACACTTTTAAGTTTATGAAATAAAAATTTCATGAAGTCGGTGCAAAAGTAACCATGAATTAATTACAAATATAAATGGTCTATAGTTTGCAACAGTTTCAATGTAAAATAACGCATGGTGTAGTGATAATTAGACTGTCATAATTTTGCACTGACTTCAAAAGGTATGTTTAATATTCGTATCGATGTTGTGAAAAAAATTAATTTATTTTTCACTTTTGAGCGCAACTTATAGCTTGAAGTCGGTTCCATTTTTTCCTAAAAATTATTTTATTTTATTCTTTTTAGTGTAAATACATTTTTATATAAATACTCTATTTTTAAAAAATCCATATCAAAAGGGAAACCGTCTTTGAGGGAATGGAACTAAAAACTAAACGTTTGTATGATAAATTCCGTTTTGAAATCGATTTTAAAAGGTCACTAGAGCAAACAAACTGATTGGATTTAATTTTTTCTTCAGAGAAGCCTTCAGTCAAACTCTTGTTATAATTGCTTTTAGTATTACATGGCAAAAAAAAAAACTTTTTTTTAAACAATGAATTTCATGTTTATTGACAATTTTTCCCAACAAAGAAAACTCAAGCCAAGCCTTTTCAATTTAAATAAAAAATACTTATTTTTCACCAGCAACGTTTTTTCTAAATAACAAATGAATAGTCAAATTTATGAGCGATATTTGAGTTAGTGAAGGACGACCTTCTATTGACTAAAGAAAAAATCATCAAAATCGGTTCAATTAGTAAAAAGTTATGGATGGAGAACCGAAAAAATGGCCACATTTCTGCCCATAACTTTTTTTTTCTAACTATCGAATATGTTCAAACAAAAGTACGGGACCTGTGGGAAACCACCATCGATCAATTGAAAAAAATCATGAAAATCGTTTCATCCAGTGAGAAGTTATGCGTGGACAAACAAACACACACACACACACACACACAGACAAAAAAAAAAAGAAAAAAAAAAGACAAAAAAAAAAACGACATACAGACAGTATGAATGTATAACCCTCCTTCCTTTGTGAAGTCGGTTAATAATCCGATTCCAATAAAAACGTTTTGCTCGAAAGAAGGCCTGAATATACTTTATAAAATTAAAAAATATTCTCTCCTTTTTAGCATTTCTAAAAATCTTAATGTTAGACTTCACTAAGAAATTTGAATCCCTTATGAAATCTGTTCTAACAGGCATATTTACTGGATCGGGAAGGAATTTCAATGTCGGTTGAAAATTTTTTTTGGAACAATGTTTTTGTCACTACTTCTCCGAAGGCCATTGTAATCCTGATTTTTGTAAAAGTATGTAATAAGTATTTTTACATTATCTCTTCTAGCCACAGAAGGTTATGAATTTTTATCAACATAAGAATTCTAGAACAAGTCAAATGAATAACAAAATAATAAAAAGAATTTGAAGCAGAAATATTGTAGGACGTTGCTTTTTATACTGCATGGTATTTAGAAAGGAATCTTTCAGGTTTAGAATATTGTTATGCAAATGATTTCGTTTTACAGTAAATAAAATGCAAAATTTTAATTTCAGAACTGAAACTCATCTTTACTTCCACTTTCTAATTAGAAAGCTACGAAATTCGTTACCATAAATCACCTTCTGCTGCAAAGAAAATCAACAATACTAAACATACCAACATATTTGCTTCATAAATGTATCCACACATGTTTCCGGAAAACACAAATGCAAATTAAATCACAAGTGTGTTTGAAAAGCTTCCATTAGATCCCCGTTCTGGGGGCAATAAATTATAAATTGAAACGATCGTATAAGGTTGGAAATTTCTGAAATTAAACTGGCATAAAATATTTGTCTGGGGGTGAGGGCTAAGTGAAAAATTATTTTGATGGAATCGAAAGGAATTATTTTTAAAAAACTCGAAGCATTGTTATTAAAATTCGTCTACGCAGAAAGCAATCTTTTGAATTCGTATATTACCAGTTTTAATTTCAACAAGCTGTATATTTTATTTTAAAATTATTTCGTTACCGTATTTAAGCTCTTGCGTAAAGGAATAAGCAATACGTGCTTTTTTTATCTTCTTAATTTTGTGTTTGCTACGTGGAAATCTGTTACTTTAATTTCTAATCAAAACGATTTAAAAATTTCAGAACTTGAAAATAATTATGCACCACAAGCAGAAACATTAATATAAAATTTAGAGTACTAGTCCGCTAGTTTTCACATGGTCCGCTTTCTATGTATTGAAAAAACGGTTGTATGTTTCTTAAAATTATCGGATTGGCTTTTTCTTTTTCTAAGTTTTTTCACTTAATGCATTGTTTCTCTGACAGATATAGAGTCATTTAAAAAAAATCAATTTTTTTTAAATATCAAAAAGCTTTAACTAGGTTTCAACTACCAATAGCTACTTGTGGCAAATTGTCGTTTAATTTCTTCTGGCCTTCAGTTTTAAAGGAGTGGCGAAGAAGACAGTAAGGTTAACTCTGGAAAAGCAAAAATTGATAAAATTAATGTTTGTTTCATTGCATATTTATAATATAAAATATTTGAAAGCTATAGAAAGGGAGTATGACATAGAGATAACGAAGCTAAGAGTAAAGCCTTTAATAACTAAGAAGTTTAGAGTTTCTATAAATAAAGTTATTCTCTTCAGACCTACTTAAAACTTATTCCAATAAACGTATGTTACAGAACTTTTAGTCCATACTTTATGTGGACCAAGGGGAAAAGAAATATGTAACAGGCACTGAAAACTTTAGAGAAATCTTCGCACTACAGTAAAAATACTTCCTCTTTTTATTCTTTTTTTTTTAAACAACATTTTGTAAAAATTTGAAATATTACGTTTTCTTTCAATACATAAATGTAAAGAGATAATCAGTTTCACTAAAAAGTATAAACTTCAAATTTTTTACAAAATTTCATTTGGATTTATCTACGAAATGTAACTCTTGTCATTTTAATTTTAATAATTTTCAATTTTACCCAATTGTTCCCTAATTTTAATCAATCAAAATTATGAAACCGCTTATAAAGAATAGCATCTCAAAAACTCTAAAAAATATACATCATTTGTCATAATTACAAAGCAGCTAATTAATTTTAATCTTCAAAAATTAAAAAATTGATGTGATTGTGATACCTTTTAAACAACTTTCTAAGCAAAATTTAATCTTCACATTTGAACGAATAATGTACTAAAATAACATTATGCTCTAAATTTTTTACTATTATTTCCATACAATTTTAAGCATTGCATTTATCTTAACCAGGCCCAATATATATGATATTGTAAGAAAGAAAGAAGCAGAGATTTTATCAAACGAAAGTGCACTAAATACGTCTTGGTGCAGTTTTGGTTTGAAGTCTATGAATCATGCGCATTCATCCTCTTTGTCTATTCTCACGTTCTAACAGCTAAGAGCACTTACGGTAGATGCCATTAAACGTGACTGTGTTCCTCAACAAGACATGATGTCGTTGAATATTGATAGAAAAATAAGGCTTTCTACTCGCCGCACGACAAAACTACTTGGTACAGGGTCTGTTCGTCTAGAACTAGATTACTAACAAGAGACAGCTGTGGAGTCTTTTAAATAAATTTGTTTGTGTAGGCAACTGTTTGTTGTTTGTTCATTGTTGAATATTTGTTATTAAAACAGCAAATTCAGAAAAAATAACCATATACAAATTGGAAAATCACAGAGAAAGGTGGATAAGAACGGGAAACTGAGATTAGAGTGCTGGAATGTATGCTGGAGCTACATTTGGGCTACAATGGACCCTTACTCTTATTTCTTTAATGTTCTGTTTTATATTAAAACCGTCTTATGATAGTATGCATTTCACTCATTTAGGGCTAATACACAAAGTTTAATAAAACATTTCAAGCAATTTTTAAAATTTTTGATTTTTAATTTTAAATTATTTGATTTTGTAAAAATGTTCTGGACGGCTTTTATTTTTAAAATTTAATTTTTGTTTTCATTTTTCGTTTCAAAAGATGAGTGCAAACAGAAGTTGAGATAAAATGTAAAATTACATACGGATTAATATTTTGAATACGGCACAAAACCAGTTTTTACTCCGAAATTTTCGAAAAACTTATGCTTCCTTGAACAAAAAGCGATATAACTTATTTAATAGTTATGATAAACAGCAATTAATCGCAACTCTTGACAAATTACTTATATTGGCCAATTATTTATCCAATATGTCTAAAAATTATAAGAGTAAAAATGGGGTTTGGATGTAAACAGCGCCTGGAGCATTTTGAAAAAGTGAAGTTTTTCAAAATATCATTTAGCGAAAACTACTTTTTCTGTTTGACAATAGAAAACTTGAGATCATATAAAATTACTGTTTGTTATCAAATCAGCCCATCCTAATTTGAAATTTTCAAATTCATTTCAGTTGAAGAAAATTATTTCCGAATTAGTAAAAACCTTCTGCTACTTATTAATTTCGTTTAGAAAATCGTAAAAAGGCGGCGTGGCATCCTGATCGGAAAACTGAATTAGTTTATAACCCCCGAAAAAACATCAAAACTTTAAACTTTTCCCCCACAGGGTAGAGCAACCAAAAAAGCTCCTAAAATTGTCAAAAACAAAAAAAAATTTGAAATTTCTTTTGATTTTTGGTATTTTTAACCGCTACTGTAGCCTTAAAAAAGGGAACTTAGTAAGAATGATCACAAGAGAAAAATTGAAAGTAATAGGGAAAGTATGATAAAACAGGAATGCTGAAAACTGAAACATTCGACCGAGGGATTGTCATATTGAATAAAGGTATTTATTAGCTGTTAAAAGGAGAATTGTTGCTGAAAAAAGGTCTAGAGCGGTTGTACGCTGTTCCATATAGCTATTCATAGTACGCTATTCATAGAGCTCTAAGTTCTAGAATTCAAGTAAGCAGCTCAATAACTATTCAGAATTCTCGAATGCATCAGTACATTATTGACATAACTAAGCGTTTCATTGCATTTCCGCGAGATACGCAGATAAATTGCAACGAAGGTCTTCAGTTTTAATGCTTTTCTTGGTTGTTTTTTAATTAAGTGTAATCTTAATGACGATGCTTATCCTGAAAAGTATTTTTGAAGAGATTATATTAAAAGGTATTGGATTTGTAAACTTCTTTATTACCTTTTCCTTTAAGTGTACTCTGTTTTGAGAAACTATCAAGCTGGGGTAAAATGCGCCATAAGTATTTAAGATCGTATCTTAAAACATTGTAAAGTGGAACATATTTACTTAGTAAAATTCTATTCAGATAATTTAATTTTTAGTAATTTAATAGTTCTTGTGAAGATATTGCTTAGTTTCAGATGCAATACTTTGAAATATTACAAAGATAAAGGTATGTTTATCTGGTAATAAAATGAATAATATCGTTTATTTGCTAATAGTGTTCAGTGTACTAATTTTCAGGACGCAGTACACTTTTTTCTCATACATTAATTTTTCTACCTCCCGCATTCAAAAGAAAAAAAAAAGGCTCTTAATCTTTATATCGGTTCATGATCTTATTTATACATTTCTCTAAATGCGCCTCCAACGTTTATAGCACAATACATTAAATTCTTTACTATGAAACACCCACGAAAGAGGCATTCATTGAATAACGACTTCCCTGTCTCATGCAGTACTTGCGTGCGGAAATTCCATTACTATTTCTCGAGTTTCTCTTTCTGCATTTCCAGGATTCATTATTCTTATCTGGTCGTTTCTTAAGTGATTGTAGTACAAACAAAATAAAGTTCACATAATTATTTCTTTATTTCTCGGATTTAATGCTGCATTATCTCGCTGGAGAAAAAGCCCATGCATTATCCAGTTTTTCTTTTTCCCATGATTAGTGGGATTTAAAACTATTTTATAGGCTATATTTTACTTTTGTTTATTATTAATTTATTCATTTTTGTAATTTATTGTCTGCCTTAGACAATAATAAATAAGTACCATAGGAATTCCTGAGGAAGATTTTTTAACACTTACTACTCTCTTAAGGTAATTTTATTTGTACACTTTTTCAGTGGAATTTTAACTACTTTAAAATTTGAAATAGGGTTTAATAACTTTTGTTTCTGCTAGTATTTGCATAAAATTTGAATGGAAAAGTTTTTCAAGTACTTTATAGCATTTGAAATAGCAAAGAAAAATATTTTGCACCTGATTTAAATGATCCAAATGTAAAATACTAGTTCAGAACCAGCAATTGATTCAAGATGGCGGATGAGACAGCATGTTTATATAATGGCTCTACTAATATAGAGACCGGCAGAACAAATATGCGACACCAAATTATTCATTGTGATGCAGTGGCATAAAATAGGAACTTTATAATGAACAAAAAAAAATTGTCTCTGCTGTGTAAGTTAATCTTAGGTTTATGCATAGGTATTTGTTATGCATAAAATAAAATACTTGTGAGAAATTTTCATAAGTTTCTAAAATTACTGTACACGTCTAGACATGCAATCACATGCACTATTTATTTATATATTTATTTATTATTTTTTTTTTAATTAAGCATTTCTTTTATCGGCAGTATAATGAGTGACAAAATGAGCAATGTGGTATAAGTGGAATTACTTTACAGGGAATAAAATAGTTCGCTTAAGAATATATTTTACCATTTTCTTTTATTTAGAGCAAAATTAAGAGCTCCTCGTGTACCCCAAAGTATGCTACGATTCTTGCAGGAGTAAGTAGTAAAATAAAAAATCAAAAATTAAAATTGTATACAAAATTGGACAAAATGACAAAAGTCCCCATTCTTTCAACAAGATCCGGGGGAAAAAAGAGGCTAGCGTATTTAAAGGTTAGCCAACCTTTTCCTAAAGACAGATCTAGGACTTTCATGACAACCTGCAGTGCGGAAGAACGAACTCAACGTTCTCCTCAGTCCTCACCATCTCCACTGTCACAACGCAAGAATAAAAACGCACGTCCAAATATGAATAAAGAACTTCATCCAGTGACCAGAAAGAATTTGAGATAATTTAAAATCGGTTGAAAAATAGTTGCACTTTAAACGACGGTAAACAGTCGGAAAGAACCTCCACTGTGAATTTGGTGAGGCAAGATATTCCCTATTCCAGTCTGCGATAGTTTTATCCTTAGCGATTAACTTCCAGTGAGATACCGGAGTACTCATCATTAAATCAATGGCACGCCTTGTCGCTTGTTTAGCAAGTTGGTCAGCTCTTTCGTTACCAAAATTGCCACTACGACCTTGAATATAGTGAAATATTCGAGTTCTGTCTTTTTTTACCATTAAACAATAGAAATATTGAAAGATATTTTTTTTATATCGGCTGACTAGCACAATGAGCGCTGATCACTTTCTCTTTTTAACTTTGATTTTTGATAATTTAGAGAATATCAGAAATAGAAATAGTACAGAGAGTTATTAAAGCAAGTACATACAAACATTTCTTTGCAGATAAGCTTGTAAAATATTCTGAAATTCAAACACACTTTTAAAGGAAATATTTCAAAACTATTCATTTTGCCTCAAGACAGAACAAATCACGGGATGCGTTTTGCGCTTCTATAATCTTAAGAGCTCTTTTGAGAGCAGTAAATTTTTTAAATTGCATCAGAGCTACACTTTGAGAAAAATATTTAACAAGGAAAAACCCTTGAATGAAAGGGCTTTAACTAGATGAAGATACCCCAAGAGCTCATCACTGCTCTTAGCAAATTTAGCTTCCTCTTCGGTGAATGCTTCAGAATTCTTGTTTCTCCATTAGGAACAAAAGAAACACTTTCAATATACTCTCGTGTAATTATTATCTATTCATTCACTTATAAAGTCATCAGCAGATAATTAACTACGAGGGAAAGAAATGTTCTATGAAGTGAATTTCAAAAATACTTATTCCTTTTCTTTGCAGGAAAATGATCTTCAAAATACCCCGAATTGCACCTCTTCCGGATGTGAAATGGTTTGAGTTTCTAAGAGTACTTCACGGTGTTAAAGTATGCTCAAACAAATAGAAAAATCATATAAAATCTGTGGCATTCATAAAAGTTCACAAGAATGTTAAGTACTTTGAGATTTTTATTGATCTTCTGATTTAGGGATTCTTAAACTTATGTATTTCGAAAACATCTCTTAAAAAATATTTTTCTCGCGGATACCATTGAAAGCCTCCCCCTCCCATAATTTTAAAAGGCACGGTAGCTTTGGGGTAGGTTGCGGGCCCCCTACTCCCAAGTTCGTAGTTTCGAACCTGGCTGTGCTCGTGGATTTTCAAGTTGCAGAAAATCGTCTTCGGCCATGTCGTATGATTATGCGGCAAGTAAGAGATCCCTTGAGTAGTCATTTGGCTTGGATACTCTCTGATCAATAGAGTCCAGTTGCTTCCCCTTCAAGTGTAGTATGTCGATTGGTCTTTCTGTCTTTCCCATTAAATAATTTTTGTCTGATTAAAAATTTGAACCAAGACACACAACAATCCTAAGTTAGTTCTTTCGATTGTATTAATGCTTTGTTTAAAGTTAAAGCAACTTAACAATAGGCTCCTTTGAAGGATCTCTGTAAAAAGACTGAATGGTTACTTGTTAGGTACGAGGTAGCGGTTGTTTATTGAGATGAAATTTTTGATATTTAAAGAAGCGGGAAAGACCGGACCCGTCGTCACGTGAGATGATTCCCCCATCAGTAGTTTGTTGTTTCGATTAACTTTTCAGTAATATATTTGCATCCAGTACTAAAAACTGGTAGTTAAGCAGATAAATATAATAGTAGAATAATTTTGATTTCATATAAGTTTTCAGCCTCCTATTATTGCTTCATTAGTTTCCTGTTTTGATTCTAAAATAGAAAATTAGAAATTCCAGAATTAATTTACATGAAAGACCCTATCATCAATAATAGTATTTTATCTGGCTGCAAACCATAATATCTAGTTAGTAACTTTTGATCATAGACAAACACAAGTAACAGTTTAAGGTCTGCAATTGGCAGAAGCTAACATCAGTCCATTAGGGGGGGGGGATTAATTATTATTTGAATAATTATATTTGTTCATTTAGAATGCATTATTCGTTTGATACAAATCAGAATGTTTCAATAATATGTAAGTATAATTGTAAAGACAATGGGCTCCGCCGCTTCTCGCTTCATTCGCAAACCACGAAGTTCCACGGTTAAATACTTCTTAAAATATAGCATAAAAATGCCTCGGAATAAATAAGATACTGGTGCATAAAATTACCTCTGAGTAAGGTACTGTTAGAAAGACAACAAAGTAAAATCAATATTAATTGCCAACAATCAAAAACAACATTGAGTATAAACAATCAGCTTTAAGAATGATTTTAACTGTTGAAACAACTTTTTTATTCTGCTCTACCCTGAAAATGAGTTGAAAAAGTGGGTATTTGCGCATTAAATGTCACACCAAATTATAAAAGTTGTTGATCCTACATTCTATGGTTTTTGTCCCGTAAAACATCGCCAAACACACATTTTACAAACTTTATCCTACTTTTCCGCAAAATTAAAAATAAAAAACACAAACAAAATAAAAGAAGGTTGTATGTATCGTAAAAATATCGTTAAAAATAAGAAAAATTCAAAAATAAGTTAACGAATAAAACTGATATTGAAAACTAAAAAAATTTAATAGTGTGGAACCTCGCTATTCGTACACAATTCATTCCAGGAGGCAGTTCGAATGGCGATTTGTACGAATAGCAAATTATTTTTTCACATAAAATACAATGTGATTTGGATTAATCTGTTCCAGACCCACAGAAGGTTGCTTACTTAAACCAATGAAAAACAACTGTACATGAAATTATAGATAAATAAAAATTTAACTGCACTTTGCTTGCACTCAGGTGAGCTAATGGCATAAGTGGAATGTTGAGAGGAGGAAGAGAAATGGTTGGAAGAGGACTCATCTTCTATAAAAACATCAGATAACATCCCTTCAGGTGTTTTCTCAGTTTCTGCTGTTCTTTCTTTTTTGATGTCTTTTTGCACTAGAAGAATCTTGGGTTTCTTTCTCTAAAAACCTGTCCAATGTTGTCTGCTTTTGACAATTGTTCAGAATTTTTCTAAAATAGTCATAATTTCTCGATTTTGTTTTCTTAAAAAGCCCCAGATGTCCTCTGGCACCGTACGAATCTCGGGACAAGTACGAATAACGAGTTGAATTTTACTTGAAGAAGTTGGACGAATAGCGAGTTGTACGAAAATCGAGGCGGAAGAATGGCGGGGTTCCACTGTATTTTTATCTGTTTAGTTTTATTGCTTCAAAAGCGTATTTTTTTTAGTTCTTTTAAGCTAAAATATTATTTTTATTTTTTTAACACTGACGTCATGACAACCAACTACTCAAAATTCGTTCATGGGTAATTAAAATAGAAATTTATGTTGAAGTTTAAGTAGGACATTTTTAATGGATACAATAATGCCACAACTACTAATAAAGCAAAAGCCTAAGCAAAAAACGCAAATTATTGTATTGGACTGAGGATATCCAAAGAAAAATACTACACGAGAAACAAAGATAATTTTATTAATAAAGCTGTCTATTTACAGAAGTTGAGAGAAAGCGTTGAATGATGATTTGGGTAAGGAAAGAATTAAAGAATTTAACAAAAATGTTGATAGCTCGTGTTTTACTTAACTTACAAGCGTCGAGCAAATTCCATCGTATGAAAAGAAATTAGAGCTTTCGATTGATATCAATACGTGCAAAAAGTTTTTCTCCCTCATATTGGGGAATTCAATGTGGAAAAGTCGCCTAAAATTGGAGAAAAAAAAGGAATGAAATCAAATTCTAAAATATGAAACCCACCATCAGCTCTTGATATGTGAGAAAAATTTCAAAACGTTTGGACCTCTGGAAGTGGGTGTAACTGCGTTGCAAGATTTGATTACATGCAAGCGAAACAAATGAAAGTGCATTAGTACAAATCAGTAAATAACAAATAGAAAAAAACCAAAAAAAAAAAACTGACATGTATGTATGCGTAACATGAATCATCTTCGTGATGCACTTCCTGTCTTTTTATATCCTTCTCTTCTCTGGTTTCTGTGATATAATAAATATTAATATAAGCAAATCAATAGTTGTTTTATAGAAATAAACTGAGAAGAAAGAAAAATGTCACATAATTAATCACCTCCATCAAGTACTTCTTTCACGGAAATATGGCTTTTCCTATCCTGCTCTTTTCAGTGTTTTGTGGGCCAAGAAATCCCTTCCTTGTAGAAATTCATATGATTATAGCCAATTTACGGGATTACCTTCCTAGAAAGAAACGCATTTATCAAACTTCAAATATTGTTCTAAACCTCTCTTAAATCGTAATAAAAAATGCTGAAAACTAGCATATTTCTAAAAAAATATTTTTCAAAAACTGTACAAAGTCTCGTTGTAAATCATGCCTCATTGGGGCAAAAATAGAAATTAAAAAAAAGGAAGACGAAAGAAGGGAAAAAAAAGGAAATAAACATGAAAAAAAGCTTGCTGTATCGTAAAAATATCGCTAAAGAGAAAAATATAAATAAATAAAATTAAATAAATTATTATATAAAGATTGAAAAATGATGATAATCACATAAAAGATGTTTGTATGTAATTGTATGAAATTTGTAGATCAATGAAGGTAGTCAGCATGAAATCTTACAAATTTCACCCAATAGCAAAATAGGACTTTACGAAATTAAATGCACAGGATTCAAATGATAACAGGTTTAATTGAGCAGAAATGTCATTTGCCAAGAACCGTAAGCACATAACAATTATTTGAGATCTTTCTCATCTAGTTCACCATTTAAAAAAGCCAAAATAACTCTGCTCTAGAAAATTTCCCTCTATTGCTGTTTCAAACCAAAGATGCTTTAGAAACTTAATACACGGTGTTACAATTTAATTCTTCGGGAAAAAAGTAAGCAAAGTAATTATCTCCAATGTTGATCAACAAGCATCTGTGTGTGACTCTGGACAAACGGTAGTATCTGTCGGCGATTAACTAAAGTTTCGAAATATTAAGCGAAAATCAAGCCTAGTCGAGCTGATCTTGACATATATTTTAGGTTTTTATTTAATTGCAAAATATTACTACTGTTCGATTTAGATTCGTGGTAATGAATTCTCAAAATCATATGTTATTTTTGTAAAGGAAAAAAGTTAAGTTTAAAATTGTTCTCCAGCTTTTATAAACCACTAGCGGTATCCGCGGCGTTGCTCGCGATAAAAAGTTGAAAAGTCGCCTGCGAATAATGAATGAGTTGTATTAATTGGAGCCTTCCGCCCTCGGCACAGAAAAAGGTTATTATAGCAAAACTTTTTTCAAAAAATGCTATAAAATATATTTTATGCAAAATATATGCGATTTATTTAGATTCTTCGGTATGTCTTTTTTGTTATAAAATGTAACACACTAGTTCAACAGAATACATTGTAACAAACGATATCTAAACTCAAATTTATACTGCTTTGTAATCTTTTTTTGTTTTGCTGCGAAAGAAAACATTAACAAGAAGCTCCGTTTAGAACTGCACTATCCAGCTTTTCCCTATACACCAATATCAAATTTATAATTCAGCAAACTCTCTCTCTGTTTCTCATTTAGCTTCAGATCGCAATTACTTCAAACATATCTTTTTAAACAGTCAATACATTTTTATACTCCCCATTCATTTATTCATTCATTCTTTTTTAAAAGTCCAGATAAAAAAAATTCATGTCAAAATAACTCCGTTTAGTTCTGGATAAACTGCATATCTGTATATGTTATGCGTCATAATAGCCTTCCAATGAAGTTTGTTCCAACCAATTCCTCCGTCTGTTAGATCAGGATTTATATATGATTAGCGGTATCCGAACGACGCTGCTCGTGCTGAATTTTAACCGTACCTAAAAAGAGTCAACACAATTTCATTAGTGTGTTCCGATTTATCGCCAATGACAAATTAAAAGAGTAAAATTGCAGCGTGTCATATTTGCCACGTTATTTGAAATCTAGAATAAACCATACGTATTCCTTTTCTGGCGATATTTATTTCAATGCTATTGCTAAATCAAGGAAATCGTTAAATCGGGGAGACAATACTTTTATCAAGTTCAGTCTCGAATTAAAAACCTATTGATAATTTGAGAAAAACGTTAAATCGAAGGTATGTTTTATTATTGTTCTTCCGTTGAAAACTAAACTGATGTATCTCTACTTTGAAAAATAAGTTTTATATTGAAATTAAGCTAACGCTATTCACCCGCAGTTGAGGAAACTGCGAACTATTATTTTTGGATCAAGGTAAGCCTTAAGAAATAGCACTAAAAAGCTTATAACTGGCATTTTTGTTGACTTAGAAACTTAGAACAAATATCTTCTTGTGCAGAATAATTATCACTTTCGATCGATATATTACATTAATATGTGCAAGGTTTTTTCACCCCCATATTTTGGAATTTATGTGAACAATTGCGTAAAATTGGAATAAAAAAAGAACTACCTGTAGGATTTTTTTCAGAAACCTTCGCAGGAGTGTACTAAACAACTTCCCAAAGTTTCATAGCGATCGGATGAATGGTGTAGTAATGCATGAAGGACAGAAATACATTCATTTTATATATATAGATTGAAATTTCCCTATAGGCTCTAATGTGAAATTTTATGAACTGTTCAGAATTGAACAAAAGGTATTTCACGTAAAGAGCTGCTTCCAATAAGTTTGTTGAAAGGAACTTGGATCATCCACGGCTTATATGACTTGCTGCATATTTCCCCATAGGAGCTAATGTTACATCCTTTTGAACTGTTCACATTGTTCAAAAATTGTTCAAATCAAAAAAATAAAATACGGGAAGGAGATTTCCTCGTCGAGATCTTACGAACGCAATTTTTTTTTAAATTGGACAAACCCCTCAAAAGTTATTAGGAGGGACCGACAGATAGACTGACAAGCATACATTTCTCCTATTTCAAAACGCTAAGTTTAATCTTTTATTTTTCAATTTTTTAAAGTTTTTTAATTTATTTTCGTCTTTAATAACATTTTTGGAATACATAGGTCCTTTTTTCATACATTAAAAAAAAACTTTTACGGGGAAGTAGCCTACAAAAGAAGAAGAAGAAGAAGAAGAAATAGAGTAAAGTGCAGTATTTATAATAATCATTCCAATAAAAGCAATAAAAAAAATTTAACCTATAATCAGAAATAACGTTTCCGCCGTTTCCTTCTTCTTTTATCGCTGAATAAAGAACTGTTCAGTCGAAGGAAATGCTACACTACCAACATTTTTCAGAGAACGTTTTAATGAGATTCTGAAAACGGATTTAGCTTTGAATTTCATATCGTACACGATATTAATATTTCTTTTCTCTCTCTCTCTCTCTCTCTCTCTCTCTGTTTTTTTTTTTAAACTCAGAAAACGGCAATTTTTATTTATACGTCAGCATCAGTTTCAATGAAATTTGACTTTTTCTCTTTGATTTGTTACGCTTTACTGAATTTATTGGTATTGATTCGCGATGTGTTGATAATAAAAGCTGAAGTATATTTATTTAATATCTTTGACGGTAAAACGTATTTTTTCCATCACAATTTACGCATACTTATTGAATGGTAACGAATTTGTTTCTCGAGTTTTGAAAACATCAACATAACTAATTATGCAGCAAACAAGGTATCTGTCATTGGAAAATCAGGAGCAATTAAAGCTATAAGAATAATAAATACTTCAGTTGACAAGAACTTTTCAGGAGTTTTGCTTGATTTTATAACAACGTTAAAGTTTTAACAAGCATTTACAATATCAGATAACATATTCAACATCCTAATTAAAATGAGTTTCCGTATCAAAATTTGTACTAATTATTTGCAGTTTCTATCTCCTTTCGCATTTGCTTGGTGTACTTTTTGAAAAGTAACTCCGAGTTCTTTCTGTCATTCTCCCAGTTTTGTTTCCCATCATCATGAAGGTCACTTTATCTTCGTTTCAAATTTCACAGCAGAAATCCCATTCGTTTCGTTTTAGCCTCGCCCATTAGTGCTTCAGATTTATCTTACTAAAAATTATTAAATGGCAGTAGTGCGTAAGAATATAATGAGGGAAGCAATTTTCAGAAATATACGGCAGCAATAATTTCTGTTTAGGAATTCATCTGCATAATTCCTACGGAAAAAACATGTTAGCTCTTCCGATTTACTCTTTTCTCATTTTCTTCCTACACGTGGATCAAAATTCTAGGATAGTTATGGGGAATTTTTTGTTTTCAGTTATGGATATCCATCTAAATGAATATTTATGAGTTCATTTAATTAAAGTCTTTACCGATACTGATGTTTTTCATTCATTCAGACGAATAGCATAGCTTGATAACGTTTTAGTAAAATATAAAATATGAATAATTCTATTTTATCTCACTTAAATACGTAGTTGTATGGGAATCATTCGTTCACACCGTTAGTGATTGCTGACTTTTTTTCTTTTCATCTATTTTAAAACGTATTTTTTTATAAATATTAATTTTTATCGGAAGCGTCTACAAAGCGTTTTGAGCAAGAAGAAGCAAAGCAAATATTTTTTCATTGCAGTACATTTGCATTTCTGATCTGAGAAGTAAGTTTAATAGCTGATTTTTATTTTTAAATTCTACGATCAATTAACAATTACTAATAAGTTACTTTTTTAAACATTTTTTTCCATTGTTATATAGTCATTGATTTTATCTTTGAAAAGCAATTAAGTACGTGATGGACGACTCCCTAATTAATTTATTAATTAAGCTTATTAAGGAACGATAGATATAGAATCATAACTTTTAATTAACACGAGAAGATATTAATTGACACATAATTAAAATGATAGCCAATGAAACCAAATGTGAAGCTAAGAAAGCTTACAGTTTGAATCAAATAAAATTATAGTTGCGTTTGAAATTATTTACTGTAAGAATTATTATCGTAGTTATAGTACTTCAGTTTATGGTATTCTCAATATTATTTCAATATTTCTCAATGGAGAGTAGTAAAATTACCGACAGAAGATTTCTGATAATGATATCAAGACAATTTTGCGAAAATCTTCTTATTTTAGGCTAACTTTTAAAATTAAATTGAGTCAAATGTTTTAAATTTAACTGGTTATGGGTTAATAATGTTTCCAGAAAGTAACTCAAGCTTGTCGAAAATGAAAAATGTTTTTGAATTTTTGTAAATAATTTTATTTTTATGTTTCCAGATGAAAATAATTAGATCCACCCATTTCTCCCCCCCCCCCTCCCCTACATAAAAAGACCACCGTATGTTGCATTGACTTAAATTATGAAATTTGAGTGCAGAAATATTTTCATTGTAAACTTCTTGAAGAAAATGTGTAGCAGTAAATTTGAAGCTACAATTTTAAGAACAACGGTAGATTAACAGAGAAAAGAAACTAATGTAAAACTTCGTTTAAAATGAAATTATAAAAGCATAATAAATAGAGATATCTTTTCGAACAGTAATGCTGGTTCAGAAAATGAACAGTTTCGTGCACTAATATTAATGAAGCAGATATAAAACGCTTATTTAATTGAATTTTTGACACATTTTCTACGTAAGTAAAAGAAAATTTGGGAAATATTCCAGAAACAATAAAAATTTTAAGTTTAAGAATCGTTACTGAACTTTATTTAAGGAAGATTTTTTTACATTCGGAAATCGTTTTGGAAAAATCTGGAATTCCATGTCTAATACTAAAAGTACGGTGAATTTCAACTTTTATGTTTAGAGGACTGCAGGACACTCAAACAGAATATGGAAATATCACAGATGAATTATTTCGTTTTACGGTAAAAAGGACTTAAATGATGATATTGGGGAAAATAACATACAACGTCGACGTTTTGAATTTAGGTGACTATTGTCCTGTTAGTTTCAAATAGTTCATTTCAACTATGGATTTTCCAAACTATAATTTCCTTCGAAACAATTTAATTTTAAAAATCCGAATTTTATGTGAATCTGCTGCTCAATAAATCCCGCAAATAGACCAATTGCGAAACAAACGGGTTCACTGGTCTTATACTACTTTGAAGAAATTAATTTAATAAATCGGAAAAGAACATATGTAAAGGAATAAAGATGCAGTTACATCTCGACCACGGAATTTCGACATTTGGACGCTTTTGCGCATGGTAGAAGAGATCGAATCCATTCGAGTTTTAGGGAAGTTCGTTTTGCAGGCGCGTTTATTTAGTAAGCGAACCAGAATGTTTGCTTCTCTGTTTGTAGAAAGCAACTAAATTCATAAATTGGCCTATAGCATCAGTTCGGAAGAGAGCACGTATTCTGTAAACAAACCAGAAAGAGAACAAAACGGCACATTCCTTATACCAGCAGTTCCTCCCTTGAACAGGAATGGATTCTTCTTGACACTCTGCCAGGCAGATCGCAGAACTGTAAACCCCTCCATAGAGAACATCAGCAGGACAAACCTATTTGTCCACAATAGAGAAATGTCCGTAAAAGAGGAAACTTTAGTGTTTATTTTTAAAAATTTATATCTCAATAAAATCATATTTATATTACATACTTTTGCATCTATATAACATTTAACTAACTAAATTTGAAATATGCATATATCATAAATTACACTGGTCAACACGTGTTTTGCCCCAAGAATGAATCTCGCTTTTTCTGAAGTACTTCTATACGAGAAATCCCTATCTGCTATCAACATTTTTCTATAACGTATAGTTTTCTAGTTATGGGGAGGGAAATGTTTAATTTTTACGTTTTTTCAGTGTTTTTTCGATCGTGCAGCATCGTTTTTATTGAGACAAAGTACCCAAAAGATCTTGAATGTCAACCATTAAACCAGTGGTCATTTTATTTTGCTGGAAAAAAATAAGTGAAGTGTCGCAAACAGCCCCCGTAGACGCTCGAACGGAAATGCGTATCAAATTACTGCACAGGGTGCGGGTCTCGGTAGGAATTTTGAGAGAATTCGGATGCAAAGGCAAATAGACAAAAGATTGATACTGCACGACACGTTAAAAGAGCATGAGCTACTATTTTTTACCATAGAAATCCTCTGTTGTGTGTAAAAATGCCCCCTGAAAACATGGGAGCTGTATAAGCGATGAACAGGGAGGACGGACATTTCAGTCGTGGAAAAGAGATATCAAGGGAAGTGGAGGGCAACTTTGTTAGCAGATTACTGCTGGACGTTAAAAAGGGACATTTCTGAGTCAAAGTATGCCAGAACATGTCAAAATCGATCCTTTTATGGTAAATAGAAAATTACTTGGTTTTTTGGTGGAAATGCCTTCTTATGTATAAATTACATTGCCCTTAAAAAAAAGGGGGGGGGGGAGGGATGGTCCTAAAAACTTTATTGACTAATCTTAGAAGTATTTTCCAAGCTGTATTCGAAAATGAAAACCATTTTCCTTATCACTTAGGGATTTTGCTTGTAAGGTACTGCAATAATTTTGGGTAAATGTTATTAATGTAAACTATTACAGCACCTTGCACGGAAAATCTTTCCATGATAGAGAAAAATGGTTTTTATTTTGGAGGTCAGCTTGCAAAATACCTTCAAGCTCAGCTAACGGAGTCTTTAGGGAAGAAAAAATAATAAAATAAAAACCACGCTTTTCAGCCTACTTCTCGTAAAAGTAAAAAACCATAATAATAATAATAATGCATGAAGGGAGGCTTAATGTATTGTGAAAATATCGTTAAAAATCAAGAAAAGTCAAAAACAAGATAAGTCATTAACTAAAGATTGAATAATAAAAAAAATGAAAGTAGGGTGTTTAGAGATGCGGAAAATGGTGTTTGTCGGTCGATCTGTTCCACAACCACTCCCCTAATAACTTCTAGAAGAATTGTCTGATTCTAAAGATGTTTTTTGCATTCGAAAAAGCTCGGCGAGGACATCTCATTTCCATATTTTACGTTTTGATTTGAACAATTTTTCGTTAAATTTTGAACAATTCAGAAAATCTTAACATTAGCGTCTATGGGCAAATTATGCAAACTCTGGGCGTAAGATCCAAGTTCCTATGAACAAGCTTATTGAAAGAAGCTCTGGGCGTGAAATGTCTTGATTTGAACAATTATTGTTTATTTTTGAACAGTTAAAAAAATTTAACGTAGCGCCTACGGGGAAATTTCAATACTTTTTAAATCCTGATCCAACAGATCGATTTGATTGGAACAAACTTTATCGGTAATCTCTTATGGCGTAGAACATGTACAGATACACAGTTCAACCAGAAATAACGAGCCTATTTTCCTATAAATTTTTTTTATTGGAATTTGTAAGAATATTTTTGAATGCGAGAATGATTAAAAGAATAAGAGAAAGAATTAACGAACAAATGAATGAATCAATGATAACAAAACATGAATGAGTGAATAAATTAGCGAATGAAAGAAAAAAATAAATAGTGCGTAAGTAAGTATATACATGAATGATGAGTGAATAAATGAATGAAAGAATAAGTGAATGAAAGAATGAATGAATGAATCAGTGAATTAATGAATGAATGAATAAATGAATGACTGAATAAATGAATTAATGAATGAATTAATGAATGAATTAATGAGCGAATGAAGATGTATTAACTGTTGAAAAAAGTATATTTGAAGTAATTCAGAGCTAAAACTAAATGAGAGCTATATTATAAATTTGAAGTTATGTGTAGAAAGTAGACTCGTATAGCTATAGACGGAATTTCTTTTTTTATACTGATACTAACCAATAGGGAAATATTTTAAATTTGTACTTCTAAAGCATCGAAGTTTGGATGCTCTCCCGATACAGGAGAAAGTTTATCAATTTATTTTTCTTCTTTTATCATTCACAAGCGATTCTGTCTGAAAAATGAGTTTCTTGTTTAAGAGGCAATAAATTTGCTTATCTAACACCAAATGTATCAATAATGCAACAGTAATCAGTAAAAATATCAGCACACGTTTTTTTATCATTATTGCTATTCCAAAAAATTATTACTTTCTTTCTGTTTTCAGCTAAATATTATGATGCAGAAGAATGGCATTGACAGCCATTCTAAGAATGTTTCACTACTGAAATTTCCAATTTTTTTGCAGTGCGTAAAAACAAATTATTAGACCTACAATGTTCCAAAGCAACGGTGCCACGTAGTCCTTTTCGAAAACTTTGACCTCATTTGAAAAATGAGAAGAAAAAGAGCTAAAATATAGCGCGGACTTTAAAAATGAAATCGGGTTATAAGTAATACTTATAAGTTGTCATTCAAAGGGAATCTCATCACACCAATCAACTTAAGTCCACGATTGAAAAACTTTTGGAAGAGCTCCAGATGGCAGCAATCCAAGACTCGTGTAACATTTCTGACGAGAAGACTAAGAGATCATTCATAGATGATGTCACGCTTCCAGGGGGGAGGGGATTCGTGAAATTGCGACAAAGTGTGACAAGGGAGGAGAAGGGGTAACAGGAAGTGCTACATCAGGCTTATACAACACTAGCGGTACCCGCACGGCTATGCCCGTGTTAAAAAATGAAAAGACCAGTCGGTTTGCCATTGTGTATATAGTGATAACTTTTTTAGGTGCAAATTATGTTATTTTATTAAAATGTATAGCATTCCATATAATTAAAGATTAGCTGCCCACGGCAATCAGCCGGAGATCCTACACATTTAAGCATTTTTTTTTTACAAAACACACAATAAAAAAGGAAAAAGGAAAGAAAGAAACGAAATAAAACAAAAAAGAAAATATTTAAAAAAAAAAACGCATTTTGTTTGTTTTGCTCAAGTACCCACACAAAAAGGAAGATTATAATAAATTAGAATAGTTTTAATTAATAAATTTTTAGTACAATTAATTTTTATCTATTATTTATTGACAAAGCCGGGTCCAGACGCTACGTTTTGTACAACCTTTTGTCTGCGCAGTCTTAAGACTAAATGAAAACGTTGCAGTTTTTTATGCGTCTACATAGTGCAGAGATATCTGTATATTTCACTCAGTTTTGTGCGATATCGTCATGAAGGAGGTACTACTCTGGTCAATTATGACATGGTGTCATGTTAAAAAAAAAGACTGGAACGTCTCAGAAGAGCCCGGCGTTCAAAGTGGTCAAATGATTACATAAAATAAATATTTTTTTGTTGCCTGTTCTGGTGGTTCGACAACTGCAATCTCTTTATTTTCATCCATGGTATTCCTAGACTGCCTTGGTGTCTCCTGATCATTTAGGAAATGTAACAAATCAAAGTACCAGAGAGATGGCTTGTAAATTTCGTCTCCAACCCCAGATCGAATCGATTTATTAACTTTTGCCAATTATTTCCGGTAAACACTTCTCAAAGAATTAATTATTATCAAATGTTTCTCTGTTTGCGGTTGTTTTTTTTTTTTTTTTTTTTTTTTTTTTTTTTTTTTTTTTTTTTTTTTTTTTTTTTTTTTTTTTTTTTTTTTTTTTTTTTTTTTTTTTTTTTTTTTTTTTTTTTTTTTTTTTTTTTTTTTTTTTTTTTTTTTTTTTTTTTTTTTTTTTTTTTTTTTTTTTTTTTTTTTTTTTTTTTTTTTTTTTTTTTTTTTTTTTTTTTTTTTTTTTTTTTTTTTTTTTTTTTTTTTTTTTTTTTTTTTTTTTTTTTTTTTTTTTTTTTTTTTTTTTTTTTTTTTTTTTTTTTTTTTTTTTTTTTTTTTTTTTTTTTTTTTTTTTTTTTTTTTTTTTTTTTTTTTTTTTTTTTTTTTTTTTTTTTTTTTTTTTTTTTTTTTTTTTTTTTTTTTTTTTTTTTTTTTTTTTTTTTTTTTTTTTTTTTTTTTTTTTTTTTTTTTTTTTTTTTTTTTTTTTTTCAAAAACCAGCTGAAATGTTATGCAAACTAAAATCATCTAACTCAAAACCAAAAGTTAAAAAAAAAAAAAAATATCTCTGCAGGTGGTAATATTAATAACTACTTCTAATTTAAATTACAAAAAATTACATTATATTTATCAGGTTTGAAGTGAAGTATATATTTCCATAATAAGAATTTGTTAGGCCGTTTAACAATAATTGGTATTTCTATAAAAAAACTCCCATAAATGCCCCAGCATTTCACACTACAAGTACAGGTCGAAAATCTAACACTTACACGAGTACCCCTCCTTTTGTATAGGGTACATTATATTTAAATTTAACAATTATGTCTTATGTAATCTATTAATGTTGATTTGTCGAGTATAACAAATATCGATTAGGCAAAAGTGCTTCTAATTCTAATACACAAAAACCAGGCATGTAGTAGAGCTGATATGTGCCAGTGTGACTCTACATTTTTTTTGCAAGGCAAACCACCTATTTCACGCGATAATAGAGAAGCTTTCAATTTTTAGAAAATTCCAAGCAGCCATATTTGAATCTTTTATGATCCATTAACTTTTTGATTATTATAAAACCAATTGTACCATGATTGGATTTTTTAAATCGAACTTGCACCAATTTCATGTCAATTTCAAGTTTCTTTACATATTAACATCTTTTCCTGAAGGCATCCTTCAATCCAACCCATAGTTATGTACATTGATGCCCATTTGCAGATACCTCAACAAACTTGGCGCCAAAGTAGAGAAGCATTCAATTAATGAAATTTCCATTCAAACATATTATTTGAATTTGATGAGATGTCTTAATTGCTTGATCAATTAAATATGTTTAATATTATTAAAATCTTGAATTTTCAAAAATAGATTTATTTACATTTCACTGAATAATATTGCACATGCTTTAAATACAGCTGAACAATAATAATAACATTTTAAAGATTAGCAACCAATATAATTGTACAAAACAAACCCCATCTTGAAAGAGTTTGACAATGGGTGAAGTTGTTAATGTAAGACCATAACCAAATATTAATATAATTTTAAAATAAGCATGTCTAATATGCATAACCTAAATAAATTTAAAATTGAAAAATAAGTAGTAAAGCAGTTTTACATAATACTACATTGCTGGGGCATGCCAGGTATTTGAACATTTCCATGTTCATCTAAAGGCACCCCTTGGTTCATATCAGAAACTAATTCTTTTGGTGGGTTACCACAACCTTGTATTTTTTGCATTAGTTGGAGAACAGTCTCAAAAGATTTCTGCTTAGATTCTTCACCATCATCACTCTCTTGTTCAAATTCCTCACACACTTGTTTCATCAACTCAAACTGGTTGGAGTAAGTTTCAAATTCTTCCTCTTTCAAAGAGGGCTTATGATCTGTCAACCACTGAGGATACTTGTCTACAATTTCTTTTAGAGATGGATAAAGCATTTCCTTTGACATAAGTTTTTGCATCACATTCTGCATGAGAGGCATGAATTCGGGTACACCATCTGCATCGGATGAATCATTAAGACCAAATCCACTAAAAAGGTTTGCTAGTTCTTCTGGAGTTGGTTCTGGAATATTTTGGGCCCCTTCTGTAAGACCACGTATTGTTTCTGCAAAAGATTCAGCAAAGTTTTCATCTGTTACAGGACCACCTTGATTTAGATTTCCCATTAAATTTTTAAATTCAGTAAGCTCCGATTCATTTTCCAAAAAGTTTTCCATAACTTCACTAAATTGCTGAAATTCTTCAGTCCATGTAACACTATCTGTTTCTTTGAAAGATGCAGCACTTGTTGCCTTGGCTTCACTGGAATCGGCAGATGCGGTCTGCTGGTTACTGGATGAGGATTTTTTTGGAAGAGGCCTATCAAAGTCTTTTACACAGCTGTCAAGCAAATCATCAAGATCTTCATCAGCAGATGCCTTTGTCGTCTCCTTGTCTGTAGGCTCCATCATGCCAAAAATCTAAAACATATTTAAATATTATAATCATAATATGTTTATCACTTTACTTTGCATATTATAGAAAACATTGATTCTGTATTGGGCAGTTCTTTGGTAAAGGAATTACAGATCAGAACAAATTTAAAAGTTTTTATTAATTTTATACCAATTTATTATATTTTTCAAGTTTTGATTTTTTGCATGTGTGTTAAGTACAGGCTCAGAAGACAAAATGTGTGCTTGGAATTAGTAGCACACTGCTTTTTTTCTTGGTGATTTTGGTTAATATTTATAGTGCAGACTCTAAGCCATTTTGGCAGGGCGCTGCGATCGGCGGCCCTTTTCAATCTTTTTTGCGCCTAGCGGTCTCTTTCTTCCCTTTTCTATGCGCCCTGCAGTCCGTTCAGGACCCCCCAACCTTTATTTGTCCCCACTAGTTTTCTCAGAACGCCAGAGCATTATTGTCTTCTCCCCTGCAGCTTCTTGGAACAACTGGCGGTAGTAAGAGGACGCATCACGTGACTTTTTTTCACTTTACAGGTGTTTATAGCCCTGAACAAATATGAATATTTGCTAGTTAAATTATGCTATTTATAGTCAGGATGGACTGCTTGCGGCCCGCTACCTGCCGATGATGTGCGGCAATTCGGAAAACCCCCGATTTAAAAAAAAAAAAAAAAAAATTATGATAAAACATAATTAGGGACTTCAAATCCGGAACGCTCGGAGCGGCGATCTCTCCGGATTTTGGGCCCTGATTCAACAAATTTTGTAAACAGCATCATAACTCATAATTTGCCATCAGCATTTCATTCATTAATAGCACTTTTTAATACTGTATATACTCGCTTATAAGTCGCAAAATTTGGCACAAAAAACGAAGTAAAGGTCGACTTACGTTCGTGGCATAACATCGAAAAATCCAGACTTTTTCCGGTTTTTTTTTTAACCTAATTAATTAAACAATACAAGAAAAGAATTTGCTCAAATTCTGACATGATTTTACATGCTCTAGCCGCTTATTAAAGCCTTTTAATTACAAAAGATCAGATTATCGGAAAAATAAAAGAAAGCCCGCCCCTCAATTTTACGAATTTTCTGTATTGCGTAAAATTTAGACCTCAGTATAAACAAAAAATTATAAATATAATAAAAGTACAAAAAATGGAAAAAAGCAAAACGTTATGACATTAACTTAGAATTAAAGCAATAATTGAAAAGAACTCTGAATCGCGAAAACGAACCCTTTTTCAGAAATCGCGATCTCAAATATGAAAACCTTTTCGGACACGATTATGAAAACTGTACTTTATCTTAAACATGTTCATTAGAATTCATTTTTTCATATTTTTAAAATGTTTATTTCAAAAAAAAAAAAAAAAAACTAAAAAATGCTTCCCGATTTTTCATTGAAATCAAGAGTCTTTTTTTTTTTTTAAATTTTGGGATTACGCATTTGAGGTTCCATGATGTGTAATTGTTTCTGGGTTTAGCATTTTGCCCTACTACTGAAAAAAATAATAAAATAAAACAGTAAACTGCGTCGGCGTCATTTTGCAAAATTTATACTTAAGACAAAACAGTTAAATACTATTTTCAAAGCCAAATAAGCATTTCTTTTCTTTTCAATTTAAACATTTGAATTTCTACATACTAATCAGTTTATATGCAAAGCAGATGCTAAAAATAGTATTTGTGTCTCATGTATATGCTTTTCTTCATTTGCACGCGGGAAACGGTCATATGCTAATTAGCGAACTGCATATAATCCGGCAGCAATCTTTTAGCATCTGCTTTAGGTTTACAATATTTCTTCTTATTTTCTAAACAGTGAACAACAAAACGCTTATTGAGCCTAAATACAGTTATTTCTTTCCAAGACTTTGGACCCCACCTCCCGAAATTTACGGCTTTATTAGAAAAAAAAAATTAACAAATTAAATAAGGTGTTGAATACAAGCATAATTTGCACACTATTTTCCTCTCATAAAATTTGCCCATAGAAGAATAAAAGAAGTAAAGATTTTTCTATCATGGACTCCCATTTGCCTGTGAAAAATTATCTAATGTAATTGTAGTGTTTTCTTGCATATAATTAATTGTGCAGCATTTTTGTATCACCTGATATAATTTCTTTTTTAATGGTAAAAATGACAAATATATTGAGTAAAATAAAAAGCTATTTTTTCCAAAGTTCCCACCCCATCTCTAAAATGAAAAAAAAATGTTTCAATTAGAAGCAAAATAATTAAGGAAAAATTTGAAAGCTCTATGATTGACGTTTAAAATGGCACCAAGTTTGAAATAATAGGTTACCGTCACCTGAAATACTTGCCAATAACAATCAAAGCCAGCCTTAAGACTTGTACGGCCACATTGGGAGTACTTTTGTGTGTGTGTGTGTGGGGGGGGGGGGGGGGGGGTCTTTTCCGAATGCGTTGCAATTTTGATAATCCCCTCCCAAACTTGGTCATGGAGAAATGTCACCAAGACCTAAAATTTTTTTGTTGAGTAATTCATAATTTTGTAGCAGAATACATATGAAAATGTGTATAAGTGATACATATATACGTATATATTTTTCAAAATGAGAACCTATATTTTGCGGTACACATGCAAAGTTTTTTTTAAACGCTTAAATTTTTTTACCTGTAAAAATTTAAGCAAAGGTGCTTTAATGCAGGGAGGGGGGGGGGGGGGGGGTAAAAAAAATTAAAGCCCAACTCAAGAGTGCCCTTTTTGAAGAAAACATGGTGCCCTTTTCGGAGTTCCCCCTGGCGGCCCTTTCATCCTGGAGTCGGCACTATATTTGCTGATAAAATTTTGGTAAATAAAAGTCGTTTAGCTTTTTCCAATGTTTGAGGCGTCATCAGATTTGTTACTGGCCTTTCCGCAGAACTGTGAGAAAATGTATCATTGTTTGTAATTTTTAAAATTATCATTCTATGCTCTGGAACACGCTTTCTATTCTTCATTCTTTCATTAATTAATTTCTTTTTACTCATACTAAGTTTTGTCACTTTTTTTTCTTTTCCTATCCTACTTTTTTATTCTTTTTATTTTATCTGGATTATTTTTTAATTTTTCTCTATACCTTTTCATTTTTTTAGCAGTTAAAGCCATCTTTATTAATTTTTGTTTACAATACTCCTTAATAAGTGTAAGACATGAGTTCTTTTTATCACTATAAATAAATTAAAATGTACAGTGTAGTTTAATTGTTTTAGTTTGTTGCGTTTTGTCATTCTGAATCCATACTTTAATTAAATAATAAATAAACTAATTTAAAAGGTTGAAATACAATAAAAAAATTATGAAAATTAGTTCAAATATACTTCTTTAACTCCATAGAATTTTATAATACCATAAAAAATTCAATGTAATTTTGTTACCATAATTCTGTTACTCATTGTGTAATTCCGTTACCACTAATTCTACCCCTAATTAAAAACAAATCACAAAATTTTTTAATATTGATTTAATGCTTTAGTGTACCACTAAGAAAAAACAGAATATCAAATTTTTAGCAGTATTATTTTCAGAATAAATAAAACTTTAACATCATTTTGGTAACGGAATTACAACATGTATATCTTTCATTATAATTAACTAATTAATACACTTTTAATATATACTTGATAAATTTTAACAATATTTCTAAAAAGAATATATTTCAAGTCATTAACAAGCCCAAAACAAATAGACATTCAATTAATTTTAACTATTGATAGAATTACTAAACAACAAATATCAAGAGAGACCACATAGGCTTCTCCTTATTTCTAGAGTTAAAAAGCTAGCAATGTTTTCATAATTTTGTCGCACCATAATGAATTCAGTGTCGGAAATATGCCCTATCACACCTATTTCACAACGTCTAGCAATAAAGTAAAAGTCTACGTTATAACTGTAGCAGATAGATGCTCTTAAAAAGTGACATTAGGATTTTTCGGTAATATTAATGTAACAATTGCATTGTATTAAATACTGTCAAATAGGAAAAAATATGCCAAATTTTTATTTCCATGTTATAGGGTTCCCACCCTTTTTGCAAAACAAACATTAAGGACTTATACAACCAATTTTAAAAGAATAAATACCTTAAAAATACAGTGGAAAATCGTAATGCACACGTAATGCCAAAATGCCTTAGAACTTCACACTTGCAGCGTTTTTTATCAAATGCTACAAGTGTGAAGTAGGGGAGAGGAGCATCTTTCAACAGTTTGAATTTCCCACCTCTAATACTGCTGAGAGATTGACCAATTAGTAAGCCAATACCTCTTCATGATGTACAACAGGTAGCACATTTGTTTTCTTCCATTTTTTACAGTAGGTACCGAGTTCTTAAGTGAAACATGTTTTACGATCTGAAAAAAAAAGTTGATTCCGATTGTAAGCCTACTTTTTCAATACAAGTTGTTAAATGAGATAAGTGGAACTGATTCTTATAAAAGTATATTATATTCTGCATACAAGCACATTATAAATAAGACAAAACTCTCTTTCCAAGAAAAATTATAGTTATTTAAAGTAAAAAAGCACCTGGGGCAAATTTTAAGAGATTACGGGATACCTTTCAACAGTGACGTAGCTAGACTCGTATTTGCGGGAAGGAGGGGGGGGGGGGGGGGGTCCCCCGGGAGAAGTGAGCTAATTTCATTGTTTTACATGAAAAATTGGTCAAATTCTGGACAATCTTCACCATTTCAGGTCGTTTTTATCCCCAAAACACCCCTTATGTACGCCAGTGTTTCAACAACATTGAAATGTACCCCCACCAATATACTACTGACTGTAGGTTGAGTAATTAATAAATTTATATGCAATATTATTTAAAACGCTAACCATGGTTGTTTTGTCAATGTTTTTAACAGCTTGTTGAGATTTTGAAAACAGTAGCCATGTGTATGGCTATAGATAGCACAGCTAGGTCAGGTAAGGCTGAGCCTAAATACCCAGAAGCGCTAGCTAGGGTTTTCAGCTCCTAACTTAAGATTGTGCATCCCCCTTTGTGCCCATAGGGGCACCCCTGGAGGGGAATTAAAAATTTTTTTTATGCTTCCTAGATAGTAAATAGATCTAAAAGTCCTTTTAACTTGCATTTTTAATAGCGACCATTCACTTTTAAGGGCAAAATGGGACACTTTAGTTTTGCAAAATTATTTGTCTTTTTCATCTTTCTGAAATGACCTTTCCTGGGTTCTCTGGGCAACAATTCTTTTGTCTCTGCTACTCAAAGAAGATTCTAATGCTTGAGACTAAAAAAATTTGATGGCGGCCAGTGGCCGGTAAACCGAAAAAAGTTAGTCGCCACTTTGAGCCATGTTTCAAACCTTCCCCAACCACGGCTTCATTTTGCATACACAAAGATTCACATACATGTACCTCAAACTACACTTTGTCACAAAATTACATAAAGCCCTATTTTTAAAGGAATAATAATAAGTTACAAACCTTTTCTAGTCACCAGTTTTTGGCGACCCAGTTTTGGCGATAACATTTTGTGGTCGCCAAATAAAAATGTATAGTCGCCAATGACGAGTGGCGCCCGCTAGTCTCGACCTTTAGAAAATCCCAACTCGAACTCAAAGGTTGTTTCTCTGCTTTAGGCTATTTCCCACGCACTCCTGTGCTACGATGGTCATTTCGGATATGATTCGTGATGCTCCCACATTTTTGTTGAACATATTCACACCTCTTCAGTTCAAATAATTTTCTTTTCGCATTTAAAAACAAAACAAATTAACATTAATTTGGTGCCCTTTTGACGCTGTGCTCGGGGACAGCTGTCAATCCTTGCCCCCCCCCCCCCCCCCAGCTAGGCCTCTGTAAACACCCTGCCTAATAACTTTGTTACAGCCTATTATTTTCAGACTAAAAAAATATAAACTATGTTGACTACAGTATGTTACAATACGTCATGATTCTTAGCCTAATAGTTTCAACTCTTTTTCATACTATAAAAATGGTGCGAACATACAAAAAGAAGTGAAGAAGACATTGCCAAAGCAATGAAGGCAATCCAGGATGGAATGTCTTTGAGAGTAGCAGCAGATTAATTTGGAATGCACTATTCTGCTCTATTTAATAGATTGAAAAAAGGTAAGGTAGACATAGGCAATTCTAACAATGATGAATCCAATTTAGGCCTTTAGCCAACACATTGAAATGCTACAGCTCTAAATACATGAGTCAACGAGTGTTCATTGCAGAAAAAACCATGCTTTCGAAATACATAATTAAATGTTCAGAACTGAATTACAGGGTTCCCACCAAGAATATGATACAAAAAAAGTGACCAAATGAGAATAAGCTTTGCGTTACCACTAAAACACATGTAGAAAAAAGGTTTATAGGTTTTTAAGCATAAAAAAAATATACCATTACATTTTTTTTCTTCACATGCAAAAGTTCCATCTAAAACTATGTAAGCTTACTTTCGTACATTCCAACTTCAGATCTATACTCTTGCTATCTCTCTCTAAATTCTCATTTAGCTCTAGTTCTTGATTATTTCAAATGTACTGTTTTCAATGGTTAATACATATTTATTCACTCATTAATTAATTTATCCGTTCATGAATTTGTACACTTATTTATTTTTTCACTCATTCATTTATTCATTCATTCTTTCACTCATTCAGTTATTCATTGATTTATTCTTTCCCTTATTCATTCATATCCTTAAAAATCCCAGTCAACAAATTTCATAAAAAAATAGACTCGTTTAGTTCAAGTTGAAGTTCATATCTGTACATGTTCTTTGCCCTAACATGTTTCCGATAAAGTTTGTTCCAAGTGAATCCGTCAGCTAGATCAGGATTTATATAGGATTGAAATTTCCCCGTAGGCGCTAATGTTAATTTTTTTGAACTGTTCAAAAAGGAACAAAAATTCTTCAAATCTAAAAAAATATTTCACACTGAGAGCTTCTTCCAATAAGCTTGTCCATACGAACTTGGATCAGCCTAGTGTTTACATAATGTGCTTTATTTTTGCCCATAGGCGCTAGTGTTAAGATTTTTTTAACTGTTCAAAATTAAACGAAAAATTGTTCAAATGAAAAAGTAAAATATGGAAATGAGATGTCCTGGCCAAGATCTTTTGAATGGGCCAATTTCCTCAAAAGTTATTGGGGGGGGGGGGGGGGGGGGGACCGACAGACACACATTTTGTCCCCATCTCAAAACCCTACTTTCAAATTTTTCATTCCTTATTTAATTACTTCTTTGACTTTTCTTTATTTTTAATGATTTTTTTACGATACATTAAGCCTTTTTTCACACTTATTTATTTTTTGGGAAAGTAGGCTAAAAACAGCAGAAAGTTCAATCCTTAACTAATCTTCCATAATAACACCACTATCATCTTTAAAAAAATCATTTTAAAAACCCAATGGTTTTTCATCACAGAAAGAAAGCAGTCATACATATATATGCCAGGGGTGATCGATAATGCTAGCAATCTACAGAATCAACTTTATTTTTTAATGTGTGAAACAAGAAAAATTATTTTAAATGTTTTATCCCAAAAACAAAATTAATTACAGGTAATAAAAACATTTAGAATATCAGAGGAGCATGTGCAAATTATTTGAAACAATTAGATAAATTAAAGGTATGTATATACAAGGAATATTTTAATCCTTTATTAAAAAATTTAATTCAGAATATTCTTTGATGCCAAAATTAAAACACCAAAGCTAAGTACAGTGAAACTTGTGTAAGTTGACCACTTGCAGTGCAGCACTTTAGTGGTCAACTTACAGAGGGTGAGGTAGAGGGTGAAGGGCTCATTCTATTCCTGAAAAAAAGTGGTCAGCTTAAACAGGTGGTCAACTTACAAAGGTGACCAACTTTACAGATTTTACTGTACTTCAAATGCATGCTAGTGCAAGGCTCAAGAGAGAAAAAAAGTTTAATATTTCAAAATTTGCTTTCATTGGGATTACTACAGAAATAAAGTCAATTTGAATATTATTTATATTTATGTCAAATTACATATTTTAGAGCAAGTAAAAATAAAAATATTTTGGTTGACCACTAAAGAAACAAATAAAATCAATTATAAGTATGAAAAACAGGAAAAGGATAAATGCCTAGTTAAATCAAGCAAGGAAATCGCTAAATTAAATGCATTCTGTTCAAATCATTCTGCAAGAAATGATTTTGATTATAATCCTTTGTCCAAAGCTAATTTAGAAAGTAGATACCAAAAGTAAAATACTTGAAAAGTATACTTTAAGTGCTTACTTATCCTGTAGCAAAAAGTTTTTTACTTGCAAATCATTCAAAGGCTAAAAATGAAAATGATATGATAGAATAAACCTTAAAAAGCAAAAAAAAAAAAAAAAAAAAAAAAAAATCAGAAAAGAAATTCAATACAGTAGGAATGCTCAAAAATTTAAAATGTTAATATAAAAATCTCAGAATTAAGAATGCTTCAAAAATTTAGAGAACTGCAGCCCCCCCCCCCCCCCATTCTGTAAAAATTCCAATTTAATCAGTGTTAGATTTCTTTTGAAAAAATGTTGTGATTACAGAAGATTTTTTTTTTCAATTTTATGTGCCCCTTTGCTCTGTGCTCATCTTCATCAGCACCCTCTATCATTGCCCGAGCAAGCTATATTTCTGTAAAATCTTGATTTCTAATGCCCTCTAACTTATTTTGCTTCAGCAAGTAGTTTTGTGGAAACTATTTTATTAGCATTTTTCCTGGCATTTGTACTTTTCCTGGTGTTTATAAGAAAAGGTTGGTGGTTATTTATCACTTTATGAGATACCCCATAAAAAAGGTGATTTTAGGCGACAATTTGCTACAAAAAGTGACTTTAAGTGACCAATAAAAAAAAGTGATTTTAGGTGACAATTTGCTACAAAAAGTGACTTTAAGTGACCAATGAAAAAAAAAAGTGATTTTAGGTGAAAAAAGTGATTTGGTGGGAACGCTGGAATTATGAGTTAACCTACACACAAGTTCGACAATTTATGCCAAACATCTTTACTCAACAATCCCAAATAGTTGGGAGGAAAACAAAATTGATAAAACTGGCTAGTTAAAGAATTTTCTGAAATGTCAACCTACACTAACATTAACAAACCGAAAAATACTAGTTTGTCAAGAGCCACATCAATGTGCAATTTGAAAGCATTAAAAATTCCTTTAAAGATGTACAGTACATTTGCAAAAACCCAAAAAATCCAACTAGGTTGGGGTTTTCCAGAACAAAAGAAGGATTTGTGCTAACCCTACTGCTTCAGGATTTTTCTGAGCAGGAATCAATTCAAAGACAATTGCATAAATCTCAAAATGGATCTTGATCTTAATTAGGGAAGCACTGATTAATCTGCAGTAATTGGCGACATTACCGATTATTTTTAAAGGGCTCAAAATTTCCAGAGGACTTTTTCATTTTATTGCATTGTAGTATTTGAAACTCTGTTAAAGATCTGGTACTCCGTACAGCCAAATAACGTAAACAGAACATTTGCATAAGGTTTATCAATCATTATACATTGATTTATAAGTTTGTAAAATGCAACTTGTTAACTTTTATAGTTAAAATAAGGAATAAAAATTGGATTTCTTTAGGTATACAAAGGCAAGGTCAGAAAATGACAAGGTAATTAATGCACCAAACCATCAGACTACAACGATGTCTAACTGATGAACACATTCTCTGCATACAATTTTTACTATTTACGAAAAAGAAACCTCAATACTTTTCCAACACCGTCCGGAGGCAGCACAAGAAATGAAAGTTCTAATGGAAATAAAATTTCCTACCGACTAGATCAACTACAGAAAAAATAAAGTGTTAACAGCAAATATTATACATGTAAACACCTTCATTAAATACTACAAAATAAAAATTTGTACATGAAATCAACATAAAATTGTTCTATGAAAAGCAGCATGTTTAAAAACAAAGAATGTAAAGTGCCTTACACTGCAAGTAAACGCTTAGCCGTGAGATCTAACAAATTATAATAATTAAAACTTTACAAAACAGCAGACCGATTAACCGACAGTGATGGACAGTGAAGCAAAAATCAGCATCAGGTGAGTTTGCGTTTTATCGTTGCCATTTTATTTTAGAATAAAAACAAATGTCGTCATTACGTTTACGGAGGAACAATTTTCTCAACAAAGACAATTTTTAAGAAAAGTGGAGAACAAAATTAAATTTTATGGGAAGATATATTTTTAACAATTGCAATAAGCATAAATCTAACAATAAATGAACATAAGCGTGCGCAGAGCTTAAGCAATGGGGTGGCCTCAGTGGTGTTGCGCACCATGCTTTTCAAAGGGGTGCGCCATCGGTCATAGTTCTGAGGTAGTGGGCACCTCTTGCTAATGGGGGCAAGCATAGGTTGACGTCACCAAAATTTGTTTATTTGTGATGCTCTGCCCAGGAAAACACTTTAACTGCTTGGGGACGCAGAAAGTCCCTAAATTAAAAAAAAAAAAAATATTCATTCTGTGCAAATTGCTTCTAGGTTTGCAATTTTAAACTTTTAGATAGTATTTTGTAAAATTTTAGATAATACTATAGCAATTATCAAATTATAGCCTTAAGTATTTCAAGTTCTAACAGGCAATGAACTCAGAAAGATGCACAAATTGTGTAGAGAACCTGTTTAACCCTTTAACTACCGGAATGTATTCACAAATCTGTTTGTCTGAACGCTTAAAAAAAGTATCCAAAAATTGCATAAATTTCGATACATCTATTTCTATGTATATGTCATGAGTTTCTTACATGAACTTTCGCCATAGCAAATTTTGTTATTGGCAAACCAAAAAAAAAAAAAGTAAATTACGTCAATTAACATCAATAAATCGCTTATTGACGTTACCCGTTCCATAGGAAAGCTTCGCCAAATCGCTTATTGACGTTACCCGTACCACAGAAAAGTTTCGCCAAATCGTCTGTTGACGTTACCCGTAGTTAAAGAGTTAAATACACTTTGAAATATGTAAATGAGAATGAGATTAATTTTTCATAGTAGAGGTGCGTATGTATAGGTTTGCTATGTCCCCAAAGACGTTCCCAAATTCTTTTTTCTCCCCATGTCTCTTTGGATTTGAAGACATGTCCCCAAATTGACGCTTAGAAATATAGTCACCCTAGGGTGGCAACGTGCCGAGAAATTAGATTGCATCCATAAAAGAGGGGTTTCCATGTTCCTCTCTGTGAAAACTTTTATCAGTTAAGCTAAAAGAAGCATTTGTAATGCATCTGAGGCATATGGTTTTAATGAATATAAAACGCAAAAAAAAATAAAAATTGAGTTTTGTATTATCCTTCGTTTTTATGTGCTTAGGGGGCTAAACTTGATAACTCCCGTGCGCACGCCTATATGAAGGAAGCATTATAAGTATAACAGGGGGGCTAGGGCGCTCCAACGCGGAAGCCAGAGGGACGAACAAGACCGTCTTCTCTCGCCGGCCTTCTCTATAAAGGGGGGGGGGGGGAGAAGCTGTTTTGGGCCCTAATTTTTTTGTAAAATCAGTGGCGCAGCTAGGAAGGGGGACCAAGGGGAGATGTCCCCCCCAGAAGACAACTTTTTTTAAAAATATGTTACGATTAAAACAAAACTTTTTTTCCCTCATGTGTTATTTCTAGATTAAAACCCAAACAATTCCAAAAATTACACATTTAAGTATTGGAAAAAACACAAAAATATCTGTATCCCTAATTTTTTTTCTTGCGCTTTTATCTGAGTTTAATCTGAATTTTCTGACAGAAGACAGAAGTGTAATATCGTATAGATAATGTTACATGTCTAATACATGATAAGAATAAGATCCCTACTGCTTAGGCTCGCGGCCGACCCGTTCTGTTCTGGCCCCCGCAATGTCACCGCCGCTCTTAAGGTCACAGCCACTCGGAAGGCCGTCGGACACACAAAGGCTTCTCCCCGAAGCAAGTGATATTTTAAAATATTACTAAGTGATTATTTAAGATATTATTAAGTGATATTATTAAGAGATATTTTAAAATATGTAAATAAATTAATTTAAAACAATGTGCAAGCAGCCCAAAGCACGACATTCGTACCATATGAACTTTCAAATGCAAGTTTGTTTCTCCAACATATTTCACATTTCAGTATTGTATTACTCCGCAGAAAAACGATCATGTCCTCCCCCCCCCCCAGAGCAGATTTCTGGCTGCGCTACTGTGTAAAGTAAAATAATAATAATAAAAAAGAACATGAACATGTATTACTAATGCATATTCATTTAATGTGTAATTTTTGTTTTTGCTAATACATTAAATAATTCAGAAAAATAATATTTTTTTTGCTATTTCTTTTTCGTTGCTTAGTAGAGCAAATGCACTTAAGCTTTCTGCACATATACTTGACCGAATATATTTCTTTATTAATTTTTTTGTTGAAAGAGTGCCCCGCACTTACTATCACTGGCAACGTAAGGAAAAGTTTTAACACAGTTAATATATTTAAAAATAGCACATTATTATTTAGTATCCATTGCAATATGTCTTGTGCATTATTTACGCCAATATCATTCAAAGTCAAATCCCGTAGCAAACCAACGAAGTTTTGGAAAATTTTTCTAGTTCATGCTCTTCTCAGGTTTTATATCAATGTTTAATTTTAAAACGGAAATAACCTTTAGTATTTAAATCAATCTTTCACTTGTTCAGTACAGTATTAATTAAGTGTTTAAAAAATACATCTAAATTCCTCTACTGTGAACGAAGAATCTTCTTTCCCCAAGTCTTCATATTAGTGCACATAACGATTAAGTTAAAAGCAAAGTTTATCTCTAAAATGATAATATTATTTATAAAATATTATTCTCTGTCACGACCGTTAGTCAAGACTTTAATAGAAACAGTTTTTATCTTTTATTTATTGAAATTGATTCAAAATACGACTGCAGAGGCCTTTTCAAATTTTCCCGGGGGAGAGGGCCTTTTCTTCTTGCCCTGAGAATATTGCAGCCTTCTTTGAACATTCTGGCCAGGTTACTCTGAATTTCCAAGGCCAGGCCTAAGGCGAGGGTTTTAGGAAAGGTTAGGTAAAAATGAAGAATTCCCTTAGGTATTCAAGGTTAAGAAATGAAATTCCCTTTGGTAAAAATGAAGAAAAAGTACTTTTTAATTAACTTTAGTATTAGTTTACATGCACAGTGCATTAATTTTTTAAACCTTTTTCCGAACTTTTTGCAACAATTAGCAACTGCCTCCTCTTTGAGAACTCAAGCAACACCACCGTGAAACAAAGTCATATTTTAGAAAACAGGTGTTGAAAGAACCGCTCAAGAATCCATCGCAGAAGTAGTGCTCTTTAGGAGGTTATGATATTGAACATTTCGCAAAATAGAAGAATGTATGAATTCAATGAAGTAGCATTGTATTCGTTTGGCAATATTTAAGCAAAAATATATTTTTCATAATTTATTTGAGAAGCAACGGCTAATCCGAATGGTATGAAAACTGGTATGCATGGTTAAATTTTAATGCTGATTAGAAATCTGTGATAAAAAGTGTTTTTGTGGAAATTTTAAAGTTGATGTTTATTTTAATTTTGACAAAATTTTCGCCCCTTAACAAAATTTTACAGTTCGCATCTTATACTGTATATTACTCCTGATAAATTGGCATATTTCATACGTCTCTAGTGAAAATAATATTCAAATGAAAAGGAGTGTTTTTTTTTCTTCCGGAATTTTACCTTGCACAATAATGGCGGGGAAAACATTTGACTTCATACATTTATGTCGTTAATTCCGATAAAATGGCGGGGAAGTGCATTATGAAATCAAACATTTTGGAAAATAATTCCTGAAAATAATTTTAGTTGAAAAATAAATTAAAGCTTATTAACAATTGCTAATTTAGATTATTATTTCATTATACTAGGGGGCTATTGCACACATGCTCGCTGTCCCTCACCAACTTCTGGAACTGCTTGCACATTTTTTTTTTGGATCGCTTCGCGAAACGAGCTCGTTCCGTTTGTTTATTGCAGGCTAAATTGGCTTAGTCTTCTATCTAGCACACAACGGTCCTCTCTCTAAAGTATCGAATATTCGATATCCGACCGATTTTTGATATCCGGAATCGGGCCGCTGTAATAAAGATCCTGTGATTTGGTATATCAGGATGGACATCCGGTAGGATATCCGGAGGGGAGACGCAGACTTTCCTCTCTAACGAAAATTTTATTTTCAAAATTTAATTAATTTGCATGTATCGAAAATATTTGTAAATAAAAAAGGTACAACGGATTTGAAAACTTTGGGATGTTTGAAAATAGACGGATAATTTACAGGTCTCAAAAATCAGAGCCGATATCCGGTTCGGATTCGTCAAAAAAGGGACCATGTATACTCGACAGAATCAATATCAGTTGCATTCGTTCTCCAGACATTGATTCCCCCCTCCTTAAGCAAAATCCTACTAACTTTGTTACATAATGTACAGAGGTCTTAATGGTGCAAATGCTATGTATATGTTCTTAATACTGAAGTAATTCAGTAGCATTCCTAGCTTGGGGGTCCCCCGGGGAGGTAATTTGTACATTCTCCCCCCCCCCCAAAAAAAACCCCCCAAAAAACTTAGTTGTGCTGTATAAACATGTAGTTCTGCAGTTCATAATTTTTTCAGTGGTGAAAAAAAAAAAAAAAAAAAAAAAAAACGCTAAAATATTATTTTAAAATTTAATTGGTGTAACTTGCAGAAAACTACATTAGCATTATGTTTGTTTGATGAGCATTCATTCAAACTGTACAATAAATTAAAAATGTATAGAGCAGCTTTGCGTTCATAATATCATAATTAGCACGGGGCCACGGGGCTTTTTATAACGATTACTTCTTCAGAACAATAGTATTTGTATCAAAGTTAAAGAACTATTTACTACGTGGGACGTCAGAACGGTTCAAGAATGTGAGCTGTCTGTTCATCTCTTCGGGGCAGGAATATAAGATAATTAATTCGTCAGATTCAGATCGGACGCAGCAAAACAAGAAAACAAAATGGACGAGTGGATAAATAGCGCTCTTCTGGATTGGGATATGAAGAAATTTGGCACTGAAGTACTTTAGCACCCGCTGCTGGTACGTTTGGAAGTTATACAATCCAACTTTACTCTGTCCGTTGGAAGTCCTCCTGGTACAGTGGTAGAGCATTAGCTTACAGTCAGGACAGTCTGCTTTCTAACTCTAACATCGACAGCGGTTTATTGCTCCCAATAACTATGCAGTCTTGCTTCATACATGTCATGTTTTCTCTGTTTTAACCTAGAGTCCCTGTATCTTAGGCGAGAGTAGCGTCAAAGCGGTATCATTTTCCTATTGGTGGAAGGTTTGAACCCTCCGCCCGAGGCAGTGCCTTCTTTCGTCCCATAGCTTTGACGTGGAGACGATTAAATCCCATGAAAAAACACGAGAATCCGTAAAATTAAAGGCAAATACATTTTAAAAATTATTTTATTATTGTTCTAAAATGTTTAAAATATAGGAATGTAGCTTTATTTTGGGCCATATGCACCTATTTATTTAATTATATCTTTGTTAAAATAAGCGCATGCTTTCCGAATGCTAATATTCCATGTTGACTCGCTATTTTTGGCCCTAATTGTCAATTTCCCTAATAAATAAATAGCCAGTATCCTAAAGTAATTAAAAACATCGCTTTAAGTTTAAGAAAGTGTTTAAATTTAGTAAAATTAAGTTATTTTAACGAATACTTTGTATCTCCGACTTGGCGTGATTTGCTTATGCTTGGCGACTAGTGGAATGTAAACATATCGCCCGCTTCCACGCATTCTTGTCAGTCAGTTACGACTGGATTTTATTAAATACCCTCTCACTCTCTCGCTATGCAATTGATGCAACCATTTTGATCTTGAAACAAACCATGCTGTATTTTTGAATTTTGTACTTTTTTAAAGTAATTTTTTCTTCATACGGTGTTTAGGCAAATATATTTACTTGTTTTGATATTTAAACAGCTGCCCTAAAAAATGTTCAGAAATTTATGTATTCAATTTTGCTTTGTGAAGGCTTTTTGTATCATAGGAATATTGCTATTAACTTGATAATGGAATTGTTTGAATATATTTCTGAGTGGCAGTAAATCAAATTCGGGAACTTGTTTATTTCTTCATAGCGATATCATTTTATGAATCTGAATGTTTTGAGATTTTATTATATTTAACAAATCACACATGTAAACTTTGTTTTTTGTTGTAACTTGAAGACAATTATAGTTGCCACATAAATTTAAATTAACTCAAAATTTTTGCTCGGAATTTATGATTTTGACTTTTATTTTGTTAAGAAAAAACTTTCTTTTTTCTTTTCTTACGAAAATATTCTTGATTATTTTGTATTTGAATATTGATGCATAATGCTGGTAGATAAAAAAATCAATGTGGGTTTTTGTTTGTTTGTCATACGTGTTTAAAATGTGTAATGTTTCACATTATGTGTTGTAGTCATGTTCTAATTACCTGAACACCTGTTAGTATGATATAACTGACTTGGCTTCTTGCTTAATTCTTCTTGAAATAATCATTTAAATAATAAACTGATTGTGAGAGAAGAAAGCCGGAGCCGAATTTTAAAATATAGGCAGGGTAGGTAGCTGTGTAGGAGGCCAAGTTTTACTGCCCTTCAAAACCAATTATCAATTTCAAAAATGTTCTATAATGGCATCTTCATTTTTCTACTAAATTACTTGAAGTTAGGGAGTTACGAGGGGGGGAGGGGGTGCATATGCGGAGCTGAATTCGGCCTCGGAAAGTTTTCCGTATTTGTTCCTAATTTAATGAATACCTTCATGGGGAAATGCAATTTTTCGCATAAGGGATCATTCATAAATGATGTCACGCTTCGAAAGGGGGTGGGTAACAAGAAGTGTGACATCAGGCTTATACAACACAGTGTGACAAAGGGGGGAGGGGGTCATATATATATAAAAAAAAGCGTGCATTTATGAACGGTCTCTAAGTACATTATTTGTTCATCTCAGTACATTTTTTAACATTACTTTTATTTTACATAACTGAGTTTTATATAAAAATATCACTGATTAAATAATAATTCCAAAAATTTTTCACCAATTCATTATTTTACCATTCACATATTTCTAGCATTACTGTTTTAAATTTTCTTTTATTTTCCCCAAGAAATGGAAAAAAAACGAGTAATCTTTTAATGATTTATTAATGCAATATTATCAACGCACACACACACACAAAAAAAAACAGAAAGAAAAGAAAAATACTTTCAGAATTAAAAATCCAAGAAATTATATTGAAAATAATAAATTTATAAATTTATATACATTATTTATTTTTGAATCTATTAAAGAGAAACAATTTCCATGTTCTCATATTTAACATAACGTAATTTAAAGCTGCGAATGATTAAACTATCCTGGACTTATTGAGAACAAATATATTTTTAAAAAACGTTTGTGGCTTGCGAAAAAAGTAGCTTTGAATTCAAACAGAAATTTTGCTTTCAAGTGCAGAAAATTTCCCGTTTACGATTATCGTTTAGCGGAATTCCTTGAACGAGTATGAAGCCAACCTTGCACTCGGCGGCAACCCTGTGTTTCGTCCGGAGGCAGTTTTCCCCCGATCTGTCGTTACTCTAAAAACTACGTTTTTATAAAGGAACTCTATTTTAACCTATGCCTCAGAAACTTTGGCCTTGACAATCAGAGAAGAGAGATCCTTGGCGGTTTTTGAGAGGAGTGTCCTGAGAACTATTGTTGGTGCTGTCCTGGAAATCAACACATGGTGAAAAAAATCTAACTTTGAACTGTAGAAAATCTATAAAGATGAGGATATTATCAAGTCCATAAAATTGGCTAGAATAAGATGGGCAGGCCACCTCTTGAGAATGAATGAAAACAGAACATTTATTAAGGTTTTCAATGGAACTACTTTTTTGTGAAAAATCGAGAGGAAGACGCAAAAAAAAAAAAAAAAAAAAAAAAAAAAGAAAGAGAGAGAGATGGAAGGACTACCTGGAAAAAGACTTTGCTATACTTTAAAACAAAAATCTTTGGAAGGAGGGCGGAATGGGAAAAACTTCTGAGGAAGGCCAGGGCTCACAAAAGGTTGTCGTGTCAATGCTGATGATTATATTAAAAAATGAGCAAGCGCGGTAATTATCAGTATTTATCCCTATTTCTAAAAGTGTTATTTATTTATAATATTTTCAAGGATGCAATATTTGATTTGACATCTCCACACGTATAAAAAGAAGAAACTGTGAGAAAAATATCTATGTTTCGAACATTGACAAATTTTTTATTGCTATTTATCTGTAAGTTCTGTAAAAAAAATCACGTTATTTTGTTCAGAAAACTTGGATAGAAAGCGTTTGTTAAGACCGAAAGGCACGCTATTTCTTAATAAAATTCGATACTGGAACTTTATTTTCGTAAAAGTATTGTTGTGGTAGTTGGCATCGAAATGGCTTTTTGAAAGGAGTACACGAATATTGGAGTTTCGTGAAAAGTTGATGTAAGATAAGTCATTTTTTATGTTCGAGTTTCTATCAGCTATTTCGAACGAATGGAAGTTGAAATAAAAATGGCTTTTGGTTTGAAATTTAATTTTAGGTGGGGAACTCTCAGTTGTTTTTTTTTAAAGTGTGGGGAGCTATAAGAAAACAGGTAAAATTAAAATTTTGAAATGAAATCCAACAAAGGAGGCAGTTTTTGTCGCAAAAATAAATATAGGCTATAAAATAAAATTTTAGATACTTATAAAAAACTAGTAGACAACGTAGATCACCTGGAAATGATTGAAAATTAAAACTTTCGCTTTTAGTCACTAATTTAATGCCGACGGGTACTATTGGCAACAGAATGCAGTGTAAAGATAGTTAATTTTTCATTAATTAAAAAGCGGCACTGCCACAGTTGAGACGGAAAGTTTAGGTTTTGACTTTAAGCAAGGAATAAGTCAATTTTCTTTTCAGCATATTCTTTAGACGGTTAAATTTGAATGGTTAAATTACGGGAATAAAATTTATAGGCGAGAGTTTTTGTTATCATAGCGTTGTAGATGTGGCATATTGTCCCATGATAATTAACTCCATACGTGATTAAATTTATAAAATCCTTGAAATGTCAGAACTTTAAAATGAGCAAAAAGCGAAGATGAAATTTTAAATCGATCAATACACAACTAACCTGTGGAAAAATTTAACTCTCTTAGTAGGATAGATAACTCATCTTCAATTTAGAAAATGACGCATACTAATTTTCTACTTTCTAGAGAAAAGCCGGCAGGGAAGTGTAGTGGTAACGAATGAAATTCATGCTGTAATAACAAGAAAATACTTGCTGGTTTGTTGCCTCTTCCCTTGTCCCCAACCCGTGTCCCCCTTCCCGTATTCCTCTTGTCTGGAAAATATTAATAGAAGGAAACAACCGCTAAGTCCGGATTGCGGTTATTAATAATTGTTAGTTATTTGGATTAACAATTAATAGCTTGGAATTGTAAGCGAGTAGTGAAATGAAATCAGGCTTAATTAAAGAAACAAATACAAATACAAATATAAATACAAAAAGTACACCAACAACAGGCGCTAGGCCCAACAAGGTTGGTGAATAGATGAGCAATTCCTGCTTGACTTCTTCATGTTCCTCTTCCTCTTCTTCTTGTCCCTACTTTTATTTTGAACGCACATTTGCATGAAAGAAAAAGAAAAAGCAGTATCAATTTACATATAAAGCTATTCGAACAAAAGCTAAGAGAAAAACATTATCAGATTTCAACTGGCTGCTCTCTTCACAATCCCCCAGTGACGATCCAAAATTGAAAACTGGGTAGAGAATAAAGGCAATATATGTCAGGTATTTCACAAATAAAATACAATGTTCACAAAATCACAATTTTGAAAATTATAAAATTTCTAACTCACGCTCTATTTATAAAAACCTCAAAATCGAAGAATTCAAAATAAATGAAAAAAAAAAAAAAAAAAAAAATAATAATAAAAGTAGAACAAGTGGAATTACTTTTGTCATCTGCATGGTATTAATTAATTTATTTATTTTGGTCATGCAAGATTTAGTTTATTGTGTTTTAAGCACTGATATTTTAATATGTTATTTTTGAGGTTTGAAAATTTTTTGTAAGTAATTATAATTTTCAAAAAATAGTTCGAATCATCAAGATATCAAACTCAACAGTTTATGTACTATGCGTTGCGTTAGGTTTTTTGCTTAGAAAGGTTTATTTCTGAACTTTCAATATTCTCATTTGATAAAAATTAAACTGACTATACTTATAAGTCAGTGCTTAAGGAAATACTGAATTGTTCAACGTAGAATCACTTTTTTTCAGACTTTCAAACTTTTCCATTAAAAACACGTTTAATTTCCTCCCTAGAGCTCGTTTGCTGAGACATTCCTTAGAAATACTGGTTTCTTATCTGTAGAAAAAAATATTCAACTAATGAGAAAAAAAAGAATACTCATTGCTGTTAGTCAAAAGAAAAACGGATTTAACTCGCTAAAAATATCTTTAAATTTGAAACGAAATCATAAGAAAAAAGAAAAAAATTCTATTGAGCCCGATAAAGAAAATCATTTTTTTCCCCATTTAAGTTTTAATGTAGAACTGGGTACGAAGTGATTCAAAAAGATTAAAAATCTTTTTACATAGAGAATTTTAAAAAGAAATATTAATGAGAAAATCGCTTTTTTTCTTCTTTTAAACATATTGTTAAACAAATACAGCTGTTGTAAAAAGCAAAACTTTTAAAATGTGTCATTAAAATTTAAATCAACTGAAGTTGCAGTCGTAGTTTTCAATTTGTCTTTGAAACTTCCTTCTGCAACACAAATTCGATTAACGATTATGCGAAATGGTGCTTTTGAGGAATCGATTTCGTGAAAAATGTAATCAAAGTTTAATTTTTATCGGATGAATGCTGATTATGAAATTTCGTGCTTCTCCGATAATTAGTTTTTGATGGGTGGTCCAGTTAGGTCATTTGTCACAAAGAGCAGGTTTCTCATAATACAGCAAATGAATTGGAGCAGAAATCTCCTCTTTTTAACTTTTTTTCTTAAAATTTAAAATCTGAAGAACGTATGCCTTAGTTTCAAAAAAAAAAAAAAAAAAGGCGAATAAATTAACAAAGAGTAATTTTAAACAACAATGACATTTTTTTCGAAATAACCTCAATCATAGTGTTACCTAATTAGGGTCTCCGGAGCCTAAGGATTTCGCAAAGCATTGTTAAAGACAGCAAGAAACTCCGAAAAACCATCAAAAAAAAAAAAAAAAAAAAATGTATATTTTTCCTGTTAACGTGAATGATTCTTTCAAGAATCATTCACATTAACAAGAGTCAACTAGTATGCAAAGCAATCTCACATCTATAATTTTTGTCAGACAACAGTTATATAAAAATAAACTACTAAGTATTATTTCATTAAAAGTAAAATTTTACGGGTCAGGATTAGTTGTTAAAAATTATTCTATTTTTTTTATAGTTTAGTCACCACTTGTAACTATTTTCAAGAAAAAGTCAACAAATTTTCCGAGTTGATCAGCATTGGTAATTATATTAAGATGAAAGAACAAAAAAAAAACCCTCTAAATTTTAGTTAGTATTTTAAATTTTTACATGTTTAGACGCATTTTGAATTTCATTTCATTTTCAGCTCTTTATGTATTGAGTAAATTTATTGCGTACTTATAATTACTTTTTAATATTAGTTTATTGACTTGGTGTTTTATTTTTTGTTTTAATGAATGATTAGATAGTTATTTGGTGTTTAATGCTCCAAGAAGATTTAATGTTATTGCTGACTCAAGAACAAAAGAGCCACAATTGGATGAAGGCATTTTCCCAAAAGAGTATTTTTGTGTCACAAAATGAATATTTTTCACGATCACAAAAATTAACCCTTTACAGAGAACGGACTTATCGCGAAATGATTTTTTTTTCTCGCGTATTCATCAGCAAAAAAATAATTATCACATTCGCAGATGCCTAAAATGGGAAAGCACTTTTCTAAAGAAAATGGGCATCGACATCGCATGAAGGGCGATTGTGTTTATAGCCACCGCACGCTGCTACCATTTATTGACACCAGAGTTCGCTCAACAGTCGAAATTCGATCGTAACAATTGAATTTAGCATTGAAAACATTAGGCTAATTATATAATTATATAAAGTACAGTATAGTACTTCCTTGAAGGGACACCTCCGAAAAAGGGGCACCTCTAATTAAGGGACACTTTTGCTGGTCCCAGTCCCTTTGAATAGGGACCTCAATGTATTTACCTCTGAATAAGGGACACTCTATTTTAGGGGCATTCACAGTGAAAAATTCCCAGAATTCAAGTTATATACATCAGAAAAATTTACAGGAAGCTGAAGCTTGGTTTTTTTTTCTTTCTAAAAATTAATCTCTGGAAGTTGGTATGAGTTCTAGAAGCATGAACAAAGAAACAAGTGTACTTTAAAGTGCTTACCAAAAGCTACTTGTACAGGCTTTTCCCTCTTTGGACTAGGGAATTTTGTGGGCTCAGCATTTACAGACAGTACCCGGCTGCCAACAAGTTTTTTATGCAAGGATTGGAAAAATAACTAAATGTAATTTACACTGTGTTGCAAATTATATACTTTAAAGCAAACCCATCAAATAGATAACTTCAAATAAACTTTTGTAAGTTAAGAAACTTTGCCAATACGACATTTTTTCTGAAATTTTAGTTCTTCAATGCAAAATTTTTAAATGTTAATAAATTTTGCCTTATATGTTATTTGCAAGAAGCAATTTCAGTATTTAAACTGAAATGATTACACATGGTCAATATCAAGTTAAACTAAATGAATACACTATACGTGTATGCATCAATGAATGAACCTCCGAGGAAGGAACACCTCCATTTAACGGACAAAATTTCCAGTCCTCTTAGTGTCCCTCATTGAGAGGTTTTACTGTAATAACATTTTGAGAATTAATAAAAGATAACCATTCCTTTTATGGGTGCAAATAGTTAGCCGCTTCCATTATCTGCTCTGCTGGGGATCCTGTGCAAAAACGATGGCTAATTGCTATTCTTGTAATAATTAGGAGCCATTATTTTTACTACCAGTATTTGGCAAAACAGAAAATGATACTGGGTGTAATCGGGCGACATAATTCTCGTACTTACTTGGTGTCTGAAATGCCCTAAACCCGTGGTCGGCAACCCGTCGATTGCGACAGCATTTTGGACAGTTTATAGTTAAAAATAAATAAATGAAATAACTTTTGAATTGGAAGGCGAATGTGTAATAGTTTGTGAGACCATTCACCGGACCTAAAAAAACTTCCAATGTAATATAGAATGTCAGTCGTCACATTAATTATGTTCTCGTTGAGAGTTAATTCAAGAATGTATCTGCATTTCACATGTGCGTTTTAGTTAAAAAAACCCTAACATTTTTAAAAATCAAATTCAAAAGAACTAATATATTTGTATTGTTTTGATGCGAGTTAATGGTGTTAACAAACTTGTTCTGACATCAAAACTTGTTCTGACAAGAATTAACCCTTCAATTTGAAGACAGGCGCAACCCCAACTTGCCCTATTAATATCCCCCCCCTACGGTCCTCCGAGTCGATCTTGGTGTTCGCCGAACTTGGAAAGTAGATTTAGGTTGCCGACCACTGTCCTAAACAATCCCTGATCTCCATCCCCGTCGGGGACCGTCCATTGCACTTCGGGCGGTTGGGACGAGCAATTTTTGTGTGATGGCGCTGCGTTTCCTCTGTTCCCGGTTTTTAGTAAGTTAATGGTTTAATTGGGAATCGTACATTTCGGAAAAAATAACAACTCTTAAAACAAAAAATTCACAGGAGAGCGAATAACTAAATTGCGTTACGGGCTATGAATTTTGTTTTCGTTAGTTTCTAAGATTCATAGAGCGTGATATAAATTGTAGTACAGAGTAGAATCCTCTTTGAAAAGGCCAGCAGATCACACAAAGTAGAGAGGATTCAAGATAACTTTTAAAATTGAAATTTGTAGAAAAAGAAAATATGAGGGTGCAGACTGGAGAATTTGGGCCTGCTGTTGAAGGAACTGGGTAAAACTCAATTGTTTAATTGAAAAAAAAATTGGAATAAAAAATGGAAAAATCTGAAGACCAAAAAATACTTTACTTAAAGAAAATAGTTTCATTTGAGGGCGACACATTGCAATTTCCGTCATTGAAAATGCTTTGGAGGGGGGGGGGGGGAGCGAAGGAGATTCATTTTCTTTAACTACCAGTATTTTTTAACATGTAATGTAATATATATTTCGGAACGTTTCTCTGTCGAGCATATTTACCTGGCGTAAGGGACTTCCGAGGGTTGATGATCGCCGCATCCGCAAATTGCGGTTGTTTGGGGTGCGTAATTTTTGATAGCTATGATTGCGTTCGCGCTGTCCCTTGTATTCAAATGTTAGGGCACTCTCTTTGGTATTAGCTGTCTCTTGGGTTCAAATGCTAGGTCACTCTGCTTGGTATTAGCTTTCGCATGGAGCTTACCGCCGTATTCACCGTCAACTCTAACCTCATGGTTTGACGCGAAACCGGTCTCCAACCTGAAGTTACCGCGGATTTCCTATTCACCACCATCAACTTTGACTACGCGCAAACAGGTTCCCGAAACCATGCCAGGTCGAGTAACTCAACCAAGCTCCAGAGCAAAGTTAAGGTTTGAGCGCATGCTCAGTACATGTAAACATTAGCAATGGCGGACTGGATGTTGCGATAATTGGAATATGTTGAGATTTTAGAGCTTTCTTCGCTTTACACGATCTTGAATTTCTGAAGAAGCCTTACAAAAAATACAACTTTAGAGTTGTTTTAATTTTATTAACTAGTATTGTTCAATGATTTCTTTGTCACTTTTGTGTGTTTCCGATAATGTTTTTCTCTCGGGAGCTATTACTTCATTAAAGATTTTGAAACTTTATCATGATTCCTAATTGAACAGAAATACCAAACAATGGGGGGTAATATATCTTTAGTATTTTTATTTAATTATTTATTTTTCTCTCTCCTTGTTGCTTTTTGATATAATTTTATTCTACTTTAAAGTGTACATGTATATACTGAACTTTTAACATGCGTCCTGATTTTTTTTGCCAAGGTTACTTCTGGGCCTGCGAAGTTCATGTGGAATATTTTGATTTATGTATGTCGAATAAAATAAACTTGTTGACCTTTACCATGTGTGTTATGTCATTGGCCAATTTACATTTGCTTGTACATTTTTTCTTTTTTTTTAAATTTAACAAAGGTTTTGAATATGTGAAAAGCTTCTTTAAAAAAAAAAAAAAAGACATATGAAATGAATCCATAATGCTAATGGCAGTTTTGTGTTTAAAGGTAAACTGCAAGGTTTTTGAAAAAGTCCAAATATTCGCCATATGTATTTGTATTAATGAATTCATATTTGCATTAGAAAAAGGGTTCTTGTTAACCCCAAATCACATAATTTTGAATTGCCGTTTCATGCAGTTGTAAGACTTAAACCAAATTTTTACTGTACTTTGCCAATACGAAGTGATTGTAAGAATAAAGTATTTACAATAGTTACAATTGAAATCAAATGCATTTTTTAAATACTCGTATGAATTTAATGCAAATCCATAGCCAGATTTTTTTTTTTTTGGGGGGGGGGGGGGGGGAAAGGGTTTGAAACACTTATCTTGAGGAAAGTTTCAAGGAAGAATATATGCTACATAGCGAAAATTTTTTTGGGGGGGGGGGGGGGGTTCGTGGGCATCCCTGGTTACAGCCTTGATTTAATGAAAGAATATTCAAATAAAAATTTAAAAGATACAATAATACACTACTGCTTGGTTCATAATGATACATTTCTATATTATATATATATCGTTTGTGAATGGTACCTTTCTAATGTCAGAAAGAGATATATTACAATGATAAAATTAGTTATAATTTCCTATTCGTTAAATATATATATATTTTCATTTTCCGAGAAAAATTTTATTGGATTCTTTACTTTTCAATATTTTTAAATTTTTTCCACGAGTGCTAGAAGTAATACCTTCTCAAACGGGCTAAAAACCACTCGTGTTTTATTCATTGCTATACCGCAGAGAACGGGAATTTTAAAAAACGGGAAACGAAATGTACACTGCGCGGCGAAAAAGCATGAAGAAAATCATGTGATAGTTTTGACCAATAACGGGCCTGCGTACGTTCCCACACGGCGTCGAGTTGACTAACTTCGTGGTTGGAAAACCCCAGGTTGATTTTCCTCCGTGAATACCGATTTTTAACTTCGCAGCGCTGAGCCCCAACTCCGAGTTAACGGATCTCGTGGTTTCACGCGTGGAGTTAGATTGACGGTGAATATGGCGGTTAGTCCCTGGCTGGATAATGTACGTTAAATGTAATTTATTCTGTGGTTGTATACGCCAAAACAAACCCATCTAATAGATTACTTCAAATAAATTTCTGCAAGTTACAAAATTTTGCCAATACGACATTTTTGTCAGTACAAGTTTAATTTTCCCAACGAAAAATTATAAATTTCAATAATTCCGACTTTTATGTTGCATGCATAAATGGCATAAAACATTTTCAGTATTTAAACTCAAATATTAACACAGGTTACGTATTAAATAAAATTAATACACTATATGTTTATGCATCAATTTATGAACCTCCGAGGAAGGGACACCTCTATTTAAGGGACAAAATCTTCAGTCCCCCTCAGTGTCCCTTAATGGGAGGTTTTACTGTATTATTTATCAAATTTGGCGTTTGTAACGTCGAGTTCACTGCGATCAGTCTCACTTAAATTAAACGTATTGTAAATTGTTGTCGCCGCAGGACCAATTTAATAATGTAGCCGCTTGTCCTTCTGACAATTGGGTACTAAGTTGATTGGCAGTTGAATGAAAGTTAAATGTTTGCTTCCATACACTATTTTTATTTTTCACTCCATTGTTTCAGAGAAGCCTTCCCTCACACTCTTATTATAATTGCGTTTAATATTACTGCTTAATGGCATCCAACTCTTTTTAACAATGATTTTTATATTTATTACCTAATAATTTACTCATGGAAGACGTGTTACCAACTTATTTCCATAACAATTATAAATGAGGCTTGCCTGACAAAAGAAAAGTGGAAATAATTAACTAACAATAAGCTGTTTCTAAAGACACAACATTGTATCACATCATGTAAAAAACAGAAGAAACAGTTTGCAGAAAGAACATTAGAGTAGTTTCATATTAAGCTGCAATTCACACCAAGAGAGACGTTTTGCTTTAGTCGAAATAGATTGTTGATATGGTCATTGAAAAATAATTACGCTGCAAGTATTTTTTTCACGACTTTAAGTAGGGTCAGGTGGGGGAAAATGGGTCACTTTTTAGTTTTTCATATTTAAAGTTTCATAGCAATAAAACCAGAAACATTGTCCATTTCTTTTCAATTGCATCTCAACACTGAACTCCTTTAGATCAATTTTGTGTAATTTTAATATTTATTTTTTAATTATGAAATAGTTTAACTGAGCTTATAAAGTTGTGGTCTGATTTACTCCATCGTTGTTACTCCAAGATGGATGGGTCATAATGCAAAATAATGCTGAAAACAGTTCTTTATTACATTGAAATTGAAAAACAAAATGTAAGTAACATGTTTAGCAGCATTTTGAATTATAATTACATTCAAATGTTAAAATAATATTGTTCTAGGTTGTTATATATTGGTTCACATAACACTTCAACAACATCACTTCTCTCTACCACATCAACATGATTTTCTTTAGGAAAAACATTAAAAAAATTTTTTGAAATTTAATTTTAATAAAATAAACTACCTACATTGTTTAAATTTAGGAACTGGCTGGCAGTGAGTTACAACAGAGTAAATTTTAAAAAAAGAATGAAATAGATCTACTTAAGCCTAACCATGGCCCATTTTACCCCATCCAAGAAAAACTGATGTAAAAGAGAAAATATTTTTTTTTTTTTTTACATGCTTTACTGGAATTGTTCTCCAAAGTTTCTTCGTGGGGAAATCCTCCAAATTTGGGCTGTTACTTGATAAAATATAGAGCTTTTCAGAAGTTGGTAAACCATGTGTTTAGCACACTATATTCCAAAGTTTACAAAAAAAATTCCTTGCGGTTCCATATTTAAGAATCTAACTTATTTGAGAATGAAAAATGTTGCCAACCACATTGAAATATAACACTAAAAATATTGGTTTAAAAATTTCAATTTCAAGTTCTATTTTTTTGGATTTTTTTAAATCAAGTGACCCATTTTATCCCACGGCCAATTTTCCCCCATCCTCCCTTATTCCAAATGAAAGTAAACCAATGATACGTGCTGAAAGTTGCTTTGCTGTCGTATGTCGCTTATTGCATTTGGTGTGAACGCACCCTTACGTAAATTTTGTGCTCTTAGTTCTGTTTCCTTTTTACAAAAGCAGACAGAACTTTTACCTACCTATTACTTTTAAGTCAATGTTAATGACTTTAAAGTTCCTTTTGAAATCCTAGAAATTAACGTAATTTGGTAAAATTACTCTCTTGTAAAGTGTCATTATACTTAAAGTTACAAAGATTTATGATAAGTTTTTGTAACTTCTAAATGTTTTTGAAATTCATTGAGATTTACGAAAATAGATCGTTGCACAGTTTTAATAAACTTCTAAACAATATCGTATACTCATGTAGAAGTATGTATCGCATACTCATTTAGTGACTACTCTCTGTTTTTCAAAGCCGAAACCTTTCTTCGTTTCCCGCATGCGTCAGGACTGCTTCAATTTCATCGAAACAGGGGTAATAGAAGAAAAAAAAGATGAGAATACGGATCTACCGTCAAGCACAGAAATCTCCCTGTTAGAGTGCCAAGAAGAATCCATTCATGTTCAAGGGAAGAACCGCTTGTATATGCAATGTGCCGTTTTCGTTTGTGTTCTAGTTCGTTTAGAATACTTGATTTCGTCCGATTGATGCTATATGCCAGTTTATGAATTTAGTTGCTTTCAACAAACAGTGAAACCAACTTTCTGATTCGCGTAGTAAATAAACGTGGCAAAACGAACTTCCCAAGAACTCGAATGGATTCGTTCTTTCCTCCCATGCCGTGGTCAAAGTCCTCGGCCGAACTGTATGTTTACTTTTTGCGAAGGAGAGCAAACTAGCTGCGTTTCTTCTCTCTTCTTTATGTGCTAAATATTTAAGTGAAAAATAGAATAATTCAACATTGAGAAAAATAAAAAATTATTTGGCTAAAATGAAACTTCCAAAACTGAATGTCTCAGCCTATCAACTCTTCTACAAATGGAATCGTTCCCAACTGGTAGTCACGGCTTTCGAGAAAAAACAATAATTCTATGACTGAAAACTAAAGCAAACATTTTACGAAAATATTACTAAAATAATGAAATAAAATATTCTTTTTCAGATGAAAATATAGAAGGTGGTAATTAAAATATAAATTTAAAAGAAAAAAAGGAATGTTCTGAAAATATTCAAAACGTTTCTCATCATTCATTATGGCTTAGCCTATAGTTATTAAAATATAAAGTAGAAGCTGCTTATTTTCATCGTTTAATTTTAATGGAAATCAGAAGATGACAGCGGATTAAATGTCGGTAAAGACTGATAGCTTATCTTTTGCTAAACTGATGATTAAAATTTAAGGTTCTTTTTAAAAATGCCAGCATGTCAATCAACTCAAAGCAGATATGGAAAATATTATCCGAAGTTTTATACACAATTTAATCACGGGGATATCATATTTCCTTTTGAAAGCAATTACGACAACGTGGGAACTATCATCACGGCATAATTATTTAAGTTTTTCAGTTAATTTTATAATTATCTGATAAATTAAGATTAATAGACCGGGAAAATTCACTTACAGGACGACATTTTTCGCTTAACGATGTAATGGAAAGGTTACTATTTGCATCAAGAGTAGCGAAAAATCTGGTTTGATACGCAGTGATTTTCGAAACTAAGTTACTTCATTTTCAATAATTTTTAGTTTGATAATGTCCGTTATTGAGGTTATATGTATGATTCTCAGCAAAAAAAAAAAAAAAAACACGTTCCTTTTTTCTTCTTTTTTAAATTTCTAACGGGCTACTGTTGGCTTCTGCCTCTTGCAGACCTAGTGCGTTCCTGAGAGATAGGCACTGCCTCTTTCAGCAGCACCACAATGAGTGTGGTACTATCGCCGCTTCAGCAGCACCACAATGAGTGTGGTACTATCGCCGCATGAGAATTTTGACACCCAGTTTCTCCACCTAAAAGGGCGAGCACCCGGATTCTGTTGATGCGAAATTGCACTAGGAATTTAATTTAGCAGAGAGCATCCACGCGAAATGTGTTCTCGAGGGATCTTTTACGTGCCGCATAATCATACGACATGGACGCAGGCGGTTTTCTGCATCTTGAAAAGATGCCGACACCGCCAGGCTCGATCCTCTGACCTGGTGCGTACGAGTCTCATGTTTTACCACGACGACACCATGCTGGCATTTTTCTTCTTTTAATAGTAAATAAACATTTTATAAATGATGGTACCCGCACAGTTCAATATGTCACATTCCTGTTGAGTTCTAATGCCAATGAGTATTAAAAATGTTACGTACTGACCAACTTGCATGTGAATAAGTAGCAGAATGGGAGCGATGTTCATTATAAGGTCTAGTGTACCTGTGTACCTGGACTAGTTTTAAAGGTTAAAATAAGAACTATTTAATATAATTAAACAAAAACATTAAATAAAAGTTTTCCGACGATGAGAAAATTGGAAAAAATATTAGGAAGAAATTTTTTTATTTCTCTAATTACAACTCCTGGTTATCAGCAACAAATCATTTTTAGAATTCATTTTGTTAGACTTTATTGCTGAAGGACTTCATGAAAAGTATCTCTGGAATTACGGTACAGCTTGGCTATTTTCCCCTGAAAGTAGTGCTAATCACAAAAACCTTGTGTAATTTGCTTACAATTTCTTCAACATTCCTCAAAAAACCATTAGTTTGAACTTAAAAAGCGCAAATTAACCTTTTTCAAAACATGTAAAAAACTAAGTGTTACCCGCCAATGTTCCAGTCTTGGAACATGCCAAAAATCATGTACAAAAATTTTTTTTTTGAATAAAAAACTTACGAATAGTTTTTATATTTGCTTTATAAAGTGATTTTTAGCAATAAATAGTTTGTGGCATGTTCCAATCGTAGTGCGGCGTTTAAAAGGTTAAACTACACTGAGGTTTAAATTTAAAAATTAATTTTAAAATAGTTTAATCCAAATAGTTTAAAAATCTAATCTTAAAAATAGTTTAAAAAATAAAAAAGTTTAAATACAATGCAAATTAGGCACTAATTTTTGTGCTAAATTTACGTAGTACAGTTCCTAAAAAACGTATTAGAACAGAGTAAAATTTCATATGTTCATTATAAAGCTCGTAAGGCACTCATCACGAATTCCACGCAATAAACTTCACGCACCATTTCCATAAACTTTGTTGGTAAATTTTATCTGCAAACATTATGTCTAGACTCTATACACGTTCTTTACGAAATCTACAAGCATTTGCCACAAATCCTACATTATTTTCTGGCATTTCATTACTGGTGCACAATCAAACTGTTTGTGTAGGTAATGTCTATGCGTCTTAATTAATTATGTTTAAAAGAATTCAAATGTACGAATGTTGTTGATAATAACTTCGTTTTAACTGAGTTTATAAAATAATAATAAATACTAATCAATTTCAATATTAGTGTTTAGTTATTACAACAAATTAAAAATAGGTAAATAATCTTTAATTAATTATCATGAAGACATGTTATTGATTTCTGTAAAAATTTCTGATAAAATTTGGCATTTCATTGTTGCAAGGAAGTTTTATAATGCAGTTCTTAATATTGTCAATCGAAAACTTAATTTACTGATTTCATTGCATAGAAATAATATATTAGCATACAATAGGACTCTGCTACTTTTGACTGTTTGATGTAAATTTTCTTTTGCTACGAAAGGCAGAGCCGATTTTTAATTCCCCTCCCCCCCCCCCAAAAAAAAAAGAGAGAGAGAGAGAGAGATAATTAGATGTTTAAAGTTCCCAAGTCCCCAGAGACAAAATAATGAAAATGCATGAAAACAAATTGGGATATAATTGAGGTAAATGTTATGAGAAACACCAAACTGCTTTTGTGGCAAGAGGTGTTATCATTGACTATATAGCCTGCAAAATTTCCCGTAGAACCTGTAAAGAAGTTCTATAGGAGGGGACATGCTCTTAAAAATTCTGAACATCATTTATTGTAAAAATTCTTTGTAGACTCGAGGAAAAATAAAATAAAACTTCATAAACCATTCCAGTTTTTTTAGCAACTCAAAGCGCATTATTTGCTTCCTTTTCAAAAGTTTGCATGAACATCCTTTATTATTTACTTGATAGTCCTCAGATTAAAAGAGTTAGTATACAATTTAAAGAAGTTTCCCATGTTTCCAAAACCCCCGTTCCTAATTAAAATTTTATGTACAATCTCTTACGAATACTAGAAAGGAAACGTCACGTACGTTGACTGTGAAATTTATGAAAATCAAATTATTAAGCACAAATTTACATTGAAACAGCAGACGCATGTTTTTAAGACTAAAGGGGGGATTTTTTTTTCATCTACGAATTGTTTGCAACACCCACACTTCTTTAACACGTCTACAGATACTATTTCTAAATAATTAACTAAAGCTAAGAACTGGTTTATCTAGAAATTAAATGTTTCACTCTAATGTTAATCTTAAATTTGGTTGTATCTTCAAGTTACCAATGTCAATAGGTTTCTACAAAATACAGGAACGTTAACTTGATATTGTTATGTTAAGCGCCTAATTACATCAGTGTATAAAAAATAAAGGGTTGTTTCAGTTAACTTTTTGAAAGGTCTTTAATTAAAATTTTTTTTTGTTTATTACCAAAACAATAAACACGCACCATGGCAAAAGCCATACAACATGTATACACAAATGAAAAAAAAAAAATAAATTCAACAAAACCAGATTAATCCAAGGTGCACAAAAGCAAAGAACAACATATTATATAACACGCGAAATTACAGGAAAAATAAATCAACCAAGATTAGGGTGAACATCAGTTATTAAAGCATAAGACAAATGAACAGATAATCAGAAAATAATTATATTAAAAGGAAAAAAAATCTAAAAGTTCCATAAGCGTTTCAAAAAGGGATTTTCTCAACAAAGCTTATAAAAATGGGTAAACAGTCAGGTTGGAGCAAAAAGTCAAAACTTGGAGGCCATGGCAGTCCACTTGTAAGAAAAAATTCAAAAAGTTCATGCCTCTCGAAGTCAAGCAGAGGACAATGGAAAAGCAAATGTTCAATACTTTTATTTGAATTTTCATTTGTAAAGGCTTGCAATTAATTTCGCATCACAAAGTATAGAGCACTTTTAAAAATATAAAGCAAATTTGTCTTTCTTGAACGAAAGTTCGGTTAAAATAGCTTTTCATCGTTTTGGTTGCAAAATTTCAAACTACTCAAATTGCAAACTAGTTTTTCTCTCGAATTGTATAGCAGGAAATAAAAATAAAAATCAATGCGAACATACTCTTTCGCACTTCCCTTCTAATTTACAGTTGAACCAATTAGAACGATTCACTGCTGTTTGCATTATTTTCCGTAAAAATCAGTCTCTAATCAATTTGTATCCCGTGTGTGTGGCACAACTATCCTTCAAACATTTGCAACCATTGAGCCATAATTCATTTTACCGCTTGATTGGGAACTAATACTACTTAGAAGTTCATTTGTTGCGTAAAAGTAAATGGGCGAAAATTGGTTTCCGTTCGTTCAACTTCCGTTCCGCTTATTCCATCCGTACCGATAGATGGCGCTAGTGAGGTCGCTATTGATTTGCTTCAGGACGTGTGCTTGCAGGAAAAATCACTTTTCAAGGTAAGAGCTTCATATTGGCGATTTAGCACCTTCGTGTTAATTTCTTTGTGAAACCACCGATTGGATTAAACGGAACCTTTCTTTGTTATTGTTAACAAATATCTTTCAATTTTAATTGAATAAAAGGAAACAAAAAGGAAGAATTTTGTACACCCGAAATTTTTTAAAAATTCATTTTGTTGTTTCTATGCAAATAGATAGCAGATACAATGGACAGCTGGTATGGACGTAAGTAGGACGGAATTTGGTTCCTTCTACTTGATATTTTTTATCATGTTTCCGAGCAAAAAAATTTGGAAACTCATCTTGCAAATCAATTTCAACAGAAATACTTATCAAGTTTAAATAATATTTGAAATAAAGGCTTCCAGCTGAAAAAAAAAAAAAAAAAAAAAAAAAAAACCATGACGCTGAGAGCGTGTTAAGGGGAAGAGCTTTTTGAAAATTACAGCTCATCATTTTGTAACTATTTTAAAGTTTTTTACTTACTTTTGTAATATTCTAGGGGAACATTTTTGAAGTGAAAGAGCACGTGTAAATATTATACATTTAAATAAATAAAAAAACATATGGGCAATAAGGGAAAATCAGTATTTGATGGAATTAAGGCCATAGGATCTAAAACGTTATTATATTTTGATGAAAAATTAATTTGCAAGAGCTGTTGTATGGGTATTTAAAATTTTAGCTCAGAATATTCAATAGTTTAAGAGAAGTTCTTTGACACTATGTCTGTAAAAATTGGACATAAACGTTGCTTAAAATGAAAGAGAAAGAATAATATTGAATTTTAGAAAGTTGCTTTGAAAAGCATTGCACTTTGTTCTGATCTACTTTGTGACAAATACACAGTGAATCCGTCTGATAGTCTCCATCCGGTGATAAATCAAGATAGAGATATACTTAGAATTTTTTTAACAAAAAAAAGATTTATAGTTATTTTTATATTTTAATTGTCTATTTATCTATCCATAAATTAATTTTCGTTCTTCTTTCATAGATGCCAATTTGTAAATTTTGTTTTTCTACTATTATGTTTTATCACGTTTATCAGTTTAATACTTTTCCTGTTTGTGAATCTTGCTTTTTAAAAAATGACTTTACCAGATGGTTTTCATTCAAAAGCTCCTTTCTTTGCATTGATGCTTTGTAAACCTCAAAACATGTCTGCACTTGAAAATTTTTGATATATTGACGTGATATTCATTTTTAGATTTTCAATACATAATCCATCTATTTATTTCTTAGTCTTTATCTGTTTTACCAACAAACAAATGTATCAATTTTTAAAGTTTATCTCCATGTGTCTAGATATCTATATCTTTATCTATATCCTTTTCAGTGGCTACATTAGAAATTTCATTATCTTTTTCTACATCCCTTTCAGTATCTACATTAGAAATCTCTTTATCTTTTTCTATATCCCTTTCAGCGGCTACATTAGAAAACTCTTTATCTTTTTCTATATCCCTTTCAGTGGCTCCATTAGAAATCTCTTTATCTTTTCCTATACTTAAATACATTTTGATACATAATTATTATCAATTGAAGTTTACATTTCTCAATTTTTACATTTGTAAGAATTAAGAAATTAAGGGATTTAACTCCACTATTCATTTTGTAATTTTCTATCATATTTTCATTCGAAAACCTTGTTTCAGATTTGTAACACTTCGACAAAATGAAAAACCTTCTATCTAGTCACAGCTAGAATCAGTTATCTCAGCAGAAAGATCAATTTTTTTTTGCAGCTTCATATCGTCTAGCATTTGTGACGAATGAGTGGCATCAGAGAAGTTCCCTAGAGATCATTAGTTTACCTTCATTCATCAGAGCTAGCGGCCATTTATGCTATGTTCAGCAACAGATACATCAATGGAAATGGTTTTATTTTGGCAATATATTTATTGGAGTTATAAAGGAAAGATTCATTGTGTATATAAGGTTTCTTATGAAATATATTTTAACGAACACTTCTACTTTTTTCAGCTTTGTAAGGGAAAAAAAGCATTAGTGCTTATGACAAAGTTTCCAACATTTGCTCACAATAGAAAACCCTTTGTAACCTTTTTCAATTCTTTGGATTATTTTTTTGGATTTCCTCTATTGTGGTTAGTACTATTTTTCCAGAAGGATATGTATAAGTCACAGTCAGCAATACATAGAAGCAAATCTCAAAAAAAAAAAAAAAAAAAACATTGGTTGGAAAAATTTAAGGTTTTAAGTTGTACTGTAATTTAATTGCTTTGCATTCAAATTCTAAAATATACTGAAAACATTTATGGCATGTTAAAAATAATGATTGGTTTTCGTACTCCAAATTTATATTCTATGTTAATTTCTCTTACTTAACGCCCAAAATCAGATGCAAATTTGGCAACGTCTTGATTAGGCTTTTATACAGCCTGTTTTCTTGAAATTAATTTTGCAGTTATCTTGAGTAACCACAATGGTTATGATTTTCTCTTCCTGTTGCTTTGTTTGAATTGCTTTTACAGTTAAATATCTTTGAGAGGCAGCTCTTTTGGGAATATTTCAATAACCCAGACTCTTGACAATTTTTGATGTATGGCATTTGAATTTTTTCCCATTTTTATTTTAATTATTCCTTCGCCAAGAAAATCGTTATATTTCTTTTATTTTGAAAGCGAGTTTTCATTAAAAAGAGTATCAGCAACTTAATAATGGTATTTTTACTTAGAACGATCACTCTTCATAAATGTTTATTTCGTATTTTTGTTCTAGCAATACATATTAATTAATTATTGTGACCACAATCACATGTTTTTATCGATAAATACGAAAACTTTTGTTTATCTTTCGTTTTTCACTAAATACAAAAACGCCTTCATAAAAACGTTAAAATATGCAATAAGGGGTTAAGTGCTTACACAGCCCCTGTCGTCACCTCTTGGTGACGACAGGGGTTTTCATTAATTTTTTTTATGTGACATAGATGTGTCAAGAATTCATTTATTTATTTTTTGTGACATACATAAAATAAATAAATGAATTCTTATGTTTCTTTTATATATCGAAGTAAGAATATATATTTTTCTCCCGAGGATACAATTCGCTTTATTTCAGACTTTCTAAAGTTTTATATACAATTTCAATTCAGGTAAGAGTAGTTATTCATACTTTGGGGTAGGTATCCATGCGTCGTAGATCCTCATAACAGAGCTACTTACAGGGTCCTTAATATTCTTACTAAATTATATTGCCGCAGTTCACCGACTTCAATAGCTCAGTCCGTAGAGTACGAAGTTTCGGAACCAGAGATTCAGGTTTCGAGCCCCACAGATCGTACGTCGTTTTTAATTTTCATTTAATTCTAGAAAGCTTCTAGAACATTCGAGATTATTTCATTACTTATTATTTACGTCACATCATCGTACATAAAGGATTCAACTCCGAATGTGAGTGTCTGTATTTGGATTGCTAACTTGTTGGTGCGTCTACAATAAATCTGATCAGGTTTGAGTTTGTTCTATTTTTAGTTGTGACAACATTTATTTTAAGAGAAACGGTTTTTTATATGAGAAACGGTTTATTGTGGTCAAGCGGACATTACTGAAGACACCCCTGCTAGAGGGCCGTTCATAAATGACGTCACGCTTTTTTCCGTATATTTGACACCCCCTCCCCCCTTTGTCACAATATGTCACACTTCAGTGGACCCCCCTCCCCCTTTGTCAAGTGATGTCACACTTCTTGTTACCCCCTCCCCTCCCCTTGTCACACTTTGTCACAATTTCACGAACCCCCCTCCCCCCTTCGAAGCGTGACATCATTTATGAATGATCCCTAGGCTGCAAGAATGTACACTGTAAAAATTTTGCGTTTTTGGTGTAACTGAACACCATTTTGGTGTTAAGTTGGTGTAAAGTTGAAAATTATACAATTTTTGATACATTAAAATTTTTTTAAGTGTCTGCCTAAAAAAAATACAGAAAGCATAATATATTTTTTTAGCATATGATGCTCGTTAACTCATCTATGTATCAAAAGTTCATTACCATTGTTCATTTATCCTATTTTCATAGAAGTGAGCAATCGTAATGAAATTTTGCTAAGTAACTGAGTTAAAAAATTTCATGTGCTAAGAAACATTATACTGACTATTTTTTTAGACAGATACATAAAAAATATATAGAAAATGAATGATTTTCATCTTTACACCAAATGAACTCTAAAAATGGCACTGGCGTAAATGAGAGGGGTGTTTTGGGGATTAAACCCCCCTGAAATGGAGATTATCTAGAATTTAGCCAATTTTCTTGTAAAACCATGAAATTAACTCACTTCTCCCGAAGACCCCCCCCCCCTGAAATCCGGGTCTAGCTACGCTACTGAAAAATGGTATTCAGGAACACCAAAAAGGATGACATCTAAACACCAAATTTCAGTGTAGTGCAATCTGGGTAAGCGATCCAAAACCCAGCAGTTCCGGGGATTGGCGAGCAGTAAGTAATAATTCCATTTCAATTAAAGAAAAATTAGTCTTGGTTTCCATTTTACCTACAAGCGCCTGGGAGAAAAAGTAAACAATGTCACGTGGTCCAGAACTGACGAATCATGAAGGCTTATTCATTCTTCCTGTAGAAAAGCAGCGGGTACAGTTACCTACAGTTCAAGAATAAGAGACAAGGGTTACTTGAGGGTTACTCTTACTGCTGAGTAATCAGACTTGCGAGTCACTCCGGGGTCAACTCGTGATTGTGAATCAGGCCGTCAGCGCAATATATAAACTCCGGATTGATATAAATCAGCATTGGAAGTCGTTGCAACGAAACAATATCCGTCAACTTATATCTGTAAGATCTCTTCACTGCACCAACAGTGCCTCTGTAAAGAACACCGTTCTACAGTATTTAGGGAATTAGTTATAGCCACGTAATTTTAAATGCTATAATGAAAGACAAATGAATCCTTAATTAAAAAAAAGGATACATATTATTTATGTGTATAAAATATCATGTTGGAATAATTTTTTTCATATTTAGTTTACATACGAACTTTTGAAAGAGAAACAGTCTATCTATCTGTCTATCTATCTACCTATCTATCTATCTATCTATCTATATATATATATATATATATATAATGAAGAATGAATGCTACAAGCGTATGAAATTGTATGAATACTTCGGATGAATTCCTATATTCATACTCAGAACGTATGAATGAATGCTACAAAATTTGACTGGCAGATTCGTTAAAAAAGGTTTTTTGAAAATTCTGGTTAGTTTTTTTGTAGTTAATTTTTAAGCATAGTTCACATAAATAGCCTAATTGGGGGGAGTGAAAACAATGCTGCATACTTTGACGTTATACATCAGTCTAAAGAGTTATTTTTCCGCTTAAGAGGATGCTTGTCCCAAGCTTCTAAATTAAAGGATGAATCATAAGCGTATTTAAAAATATTTCTTCACGGTAATTAGCTTTCCTTTCTTTTTGCACAAACGAAATCTATGAATATAGAAGAGCATAGTTTTTCTCAGGCAGCCCCATGCGGGGAGGGTAGAGGGCTCTGCGTGAACGTCAGCGCAGGAGAAGCCTTTAAATTCTTAGCACGGGCATTGCCGTGCGGGTACCGCTAGTAGTGTATAATCACGGCTTGCAAACTTTTCTTCTAAATTTTGCAATTTTAAAGATGGGCCACTGGGGTATGTAACAAATGTATACGACACCAAGCACCAGTTATGTAAATTTGTGCCAATATTGTGGCAAAAAAAAAAAAAAAAAAAGCATGAAATTCAGATTTCGAATCAATATTTTTTGGGTTTTTAAAATCTCGTGAAATGGGCCAGTGTTGTCGCCTGTGAGCGACACTATTATGGTGTACATCTGATACACAACCATGTTTGTTCATTTTTTTTGTTTGATTTTTAACTCCTGTACATTCAGAAGCAGAAGTGTTGCTTTGTGTATTTATTTTATGAAACATGAAAAACTCGCAACATAATATTACAACAAAAGTTCATTCCTAGTAGAAAAACTATATATGACAGCGCAAGTTAATGCTTTAGGTTAGTCAGGAACAAAATATATTTAAAAAAATTAATAGTAATAATCACAATAGTAATAATAATAAAACGCCATTAAAAAAAACGAAAAAAAAAAAAAAATCTCAAAATTGTAACTAAAGCCTATTTAATATGAAATTTTTTTTATTTTCTGAGAAAAGTTATTCCAATGTTCAAAAGTTTTTCAACGTCAGTGATACAGAAACAACTTTTAGCAAAAGTGTGTGATTCTTTGCAATAGCTCCAAGAAACTGATTTGAGCAAATAACAGAAAGGTGCAAATAGAAGATTGTGATGTATGTTATTAACTTTTAAAGTCTTTTGATACCAGTTATGCCTCTGTCCTTGTTGGAAACGATGAAAAAAATTTTTAGACTGAAGTAGTTGATTGATCTTTTTCTTCTTTTCTTTTCTCTTACCTTTTATTCTCTTTTTAAAAATTCTATTTTTGCGTTATTTCACCTTCATGCAAGTGTTTTGAAAATTACTTATATTTTGTGGTATTTTCACTTTTAACTTGCCAATCGTCAAAGAAGTTCTGCTTTAAAGTGAGAGCCACGTGTCAAAAATGTGTTGCTAAGGCGATGATTGTTTCAATACTCTTTATAGCCATTCAAAATGTATAAATACATCTTTAATTGGAAAGACACTTTGTTATCAATCCAATCTATATCACCAGATAGATCACAAAGTGTCTATCCGGTCACAGACTTTGCGATTTCCTGACTTAAAAAACTAAACTATTGCTCGGTTCCCGCAGAACACCGAAAGTGAAGCAACAGCGACCTATGTCAGTGTTTGGGAGGGTGACAACCTCTCGCGGCTTCTTCCTGTAGGGCCGTGTACGCTAAAGGGAGCTGGTGCACGTTAAATAGGTCGGGGCTCCACTGTGCTCCAAGTGAAATGATGCCTCTGGGGTGCCAATCCCAGGTGACGGTCTCTCCTCTGGGTGCTGGTTCAAAAAATTAAGATACTTTACAAACGGGCGGAAATCGGACTCCTGCCTAAGGGCCCCGTTAGACACAGGAGCAGCGTACCCATTCTTCCTCGCCACGCGCGGGGACACTGCAGCAACAACAACAATGCTCATCAATATAAAAAATATAATTCATCGTTCATTTTGGAAAATTGATTAGCGTTACAACGGCTCCATCCGAAGTTCGCTCTTAGGGTCGTTATATCAAATGGTCATTGTATCAAATAAATCGATAATAATATTCTAATAGTTTACTTATTTTAAAACTTAGTTAAAACACTTCTTTGTAATATCAGTGATATGAAATATATAAACTTTTTTAATAACAAATAAAAGTTTTGAACGCATTGAAAGTAATAATTATATATGATATACCCTTTTTCAAATTTTAATAAAGTAGTGATTTCATGTGGCAATTTGAAAACGTTGTGCTATGAAATACATTGTAAAATATAAGTTACGCCATAAGAGTTTTAAAATAAAATAGAATATTAAGTAAACTGAATTAAAAAAAAAAAAAAAAAAAAAAAACAATTTACATAAATATCGTATAAAAGTCTAAAATGTATTTTATGCTTAAAGAGCGTTTCATTTGTGAAGTGCACAGTGGGGGAGAGAATATTCCATTTCTGGAAGAGGGGCTGATTATTTTTTCTTTTTTAAAATTACATATACCTCACAAAGTTTGCATTTTCTTAATTTTCTCTGCGCCAAATAAATGAAATATTTCGAACTAGCAAAACTGGAAAATCCATATTCTTCTGGTTTATAACGGTTATGAGGATCGTTATATCAAGAGTCCTTTACGGTCGTTATATCGAATGCGAAATAACATTATAGTAAGCGGGAGTCAATAAGTTTTCTTTCAGAGATCATTATAACTCAAACCGATTGTATCTACTTGGATGTGAAAAAAAAGACGTTGCAAAATATAAAAATGTGCTGCACAGTGAAAACGTTAGTAGTACATTGTACTAAAAAATGGTGCAGATTTGCTGGCTACAAAGGATGGTGCTTAATTTTGCTATATTTTGGTGCTATTTTGCGTATGTTACACCAAAATCTAGTAAAATTAAGCACCCTCCTTTGCAATAAGCAATACTTGGCACTAATTTTTGGTGTATATTTTAATATTTATCACAATATTTTGGTGCGGCATGCAGATAAATTTTTTAGTGTACTTTAAAGCACATTTTTTTTAGTAGTAGGTAATTGTATGAAGAAAATTTTAACTTTGAATTTTTTTGGTATAAAAATTAAATTATCTTAAATTGGTATTAAATTTGTATTGTCTTGCATATTCGTATTGAATGTGTATTATACTGCAGTAAAATGCTTCAAATGAAACATAAAATGAAAAATATACTTAATAATTTTCAACTGTAGCACGAGAATCTCCAATACAAGGAGAAAACAAAAACTAGAGCGTTTTGAAATGAATACGTTTTTAACCACATGGAATTCAGCTGATGGTATTCATTTTTAAGGCGTTGTTCCCACTGACTGTAACTAAAAAACTGAAGAAAAAATCTTATTCTTAAACACGTATTATTTGGACTTCTAAAAACAAATTGGGTAGCTTTTGTGTCATTAATAAATAAATAAATTTTTTATATTATGAAATGTCTTGTTTTCTTTGGAATAGCGCCTATTTTCTTTTTGTTTTCTTTATCAATTATGAGTTTTCCTCAAATAATTCAATTAAGTTACACAGTTACACACACGCACACATAGACGCACACACACACACACCCACACACACACACACACACACACACAGACACACACACACACACACACACACACACACACACACACACACACACACACACACACACACAAAAGACACACACACACACACACACACACAAAACCCCACACATTTGGTTGAAGGTTTTAAAAATTCCTTTAGTTTCACACGTTCTATTTCCTTCCATTACGCAATGAAAATTTCACAATTATGTTAAACTGTTCAAAAATATTTGAAAAAATAAAGAAAACAGCCTTTAAGTACAAACAAAATTATTTCTCTAATTATTTATTCATGCTAAGGAGCGGTTACTTTTTGAGCAGCTTTATGATAGTTAAAGTTATGTAAAATTTCATAATTAATACTTCTTAGTTATACAGAAGCTTAAATAAATTTCCCTTAATGAAAAAAAATCTAAATAATCTGAAATATTATTTTTCAAAGGGAGAGCTGTTTAGGGGAAAAAAGGAGAAATAAAGAAAACAATAGCTATTAGGGAAACTACTTAATGATATGAGTTATGTGGGGTAAAGCGCATTAAATTTTCCTGAGATAAATACTTTTTTCTAAAAAAATGTGATCATTATTTCTAAAATCTAATTATTATTTATTTTAAAGAAAGCACAAAATAATTCAAAACATTGCTTAGTTTTATAATATGGTTTCATATTTTTTCTATGTTTTATTCATTATCCTCCATCAATTTCCTGAAGTTAAGAAAAAAACTAAGTTTGAATTCTTCACCCATCAATGAATATAAAACTCAGTCCCATATTTCTGATAATCCGAATCAAAATTAAAGAAAAAGGATTGATGATTGAGAACTTATGCTGATTATATTGGTGGAGATTATTTTGTGCTTTGGAACTGGAAAGGGTCATTTGTCATCCAGACAACATGCTAGAAATCAATTACTTAGCGAGAAGCAATTCATTGAGCGCAAGTACTGCATTTTTAAAAAGAAATATTATTTTCTCATTGTATTTAATATAAGTTGGAGATGCGTTTAGACAAATGGTGTTCCTTTAAATTCAGAAGTTTGAATCAATGTCCCAATATTAGTTTTTTATTTAAAGTTAAGTAATTAAATTCATTGAAGACAGTAGTAAGAACTAGTTATAATAACGTGATATGGCACGTTATTATAGCCGAAAATGGAAAACACGTAATTATATGTATATAAATACGTGTTTTTCATGGTTATTTACAGAAAGAAAGGACTTTGTTAAAAGAGCTGAATGCACATTCAAATGAAAATTTAATCCCAGAAAGAAATTATCGTGCAAGTGTTTAATTTATAAAGATATAACTATAAGCGTAAAAAAATTCTTTTGTGAAATGCGTTTTACATATTTTCGGCTCGAACTACAACGCTTAGATGCTTATAGACACGCGACAAATTAAATTTAAAAAAAAATAATAAATAAAACCAGTACTATTCTGTTTTTGTTTTAATTAAAAAATAGATATTTAACTTCAATGCATGTTTTGTTGATTTTTGACAGTTTTGAACTTCATTTATTTACTTTATAGGGGAAAAAAACATTTTACTACTGTCTGGAAAGCTTATTTTAATTTTATACCATTAAGTAAAACATGCATGGGGGACCGGAAAACAAAGAAGAAAATGATGTTGTACAAACATAAAAATATTTCTAAGAAAAGTTTTAATTTTCGAAAAATTCAGGTAACTTGTTATGACATTTGTTAATAAAATTGAACGTCCTTAAGTCTTGAAGTACTTTTATGAGAACCAAACGCATTAATTCTTTTAGTAAGGGTAATAAAATTATTATTTATCTTTCAAACTTTCTGAAAGGAAAATTATGATTTTTACACGATTTTACTGATTCACTTATTTTCTCGCTAAAATTACCTGGCGACTTTTAATTGGTTGAAAGCATTTCTTAAACGAACTATAAAAATGCGATTTATTGGCTCTTCAGAAATATTTTCTTCATTAACACTGCCTTTAGCAAAGGAGAATAATTTAATTAAATATCTTCTGCATCACTTTTAATCTATAAATTTTATTATTATCCGAAAACTTTAAGGAAAAAAAAAAGAAAACCTTTAGGTTATGAAAATAAATTTTCTTGATCAATATATTACACTGTTGGTAAAAGAAGGACAACAAAAAACTAAGGCGTATGTTCTCTTCATTCTTAAAATTTGATGAAAAACTAGACCTTGATTAATGTATCATAAAAAAGAGTAATTAATAAAATGTTTTTTATATTAACAGCTGCGTAGACACATGAAGTGAGTGAAAAAGAAGATTAGATGCCAAATTTTCAAAAAAAGCTTTACTTAGAATTAACATTTTATATTATTACTGGCATAAAATATTCAAATAAAATGGCATGTTCAAACTTAAAGTCAGGAAAATAGGTAAACCCATTTTACTTATTTGAAAGCATTATAGAAACAATTTAAGAAAACACCTATCAGCATTTTGATAAGAAACAATATCCTCATGTTTTACGAATTATATCAGTTTCAAACCTTCATTTTATGCAGGGTTTAAACAATTTACTTTGATTAGTTTTCATGTTTCATTTTATAGTAACAACGTATGATAGTTCACAACGTACCGAGCTGTAAACGGGAGGAGAAATTTTTAATGGAAATAAGTGGGGAGTAAGTATAAAATAAAGTCAGAGTTAAATGAAATCACAGAGGGAAAATCCCCGGTAACCTAATGCAGACACTTAAACGTGAACAAGTGCAAAATTATTGTTAATGAATATATATCTTACTTACATTTAAGGAATTAATTGCAAGTTCGGTCACTAAATTAACAATTATTGTGTATATTTATCACAGCAGTCAAATGGTTGAAAATGATGATGTGGACAAATCACTTTTGACGCATTAATACACGGATAACTTTCAAATTCGAATGAAAAATGCTTTGAGAAAAAAATAAATAAAATATGTATATGTGTATATATATATATATATATATATATAACAAAAAATACAATAGCAGAAGGGTATGGCACCTTTAAAACCAAGCGTAAGAGACAATAAAAATAATGAAATGCATTATACATTGAATTCTGATATTGAAAAGCCCTAAATTTTAAACATTTTTCAATCCTTGTTTGATCGACATGGTTAAGAATTTGTGGATTTAATTTTTGAAATAAGTAGTTACCTGGTCTTTACCACTAAAATATTTTGAATGACATTTTTAAAAATATTATTTTTCTTTTTATTTGCTGTTGTATTTCGTGTTTTACAGTCAATAAGTATTGAAAACACGAATGATTAAATCCAATGTTTTTGAATTTTTAGAATATAAAATCATCTTACATCGCTAATACTATCAAAATCACTCTTAATAAAATTAATTTTCAACTCAAATGAGTTCTAATGTTTCTCATGGTGTCTTTCTGAAAAAGGATTAAGTGCTCCTTGTATAGGGTAATTAAAAAGAAAAATCCCTGTAACTAGAAGTATAATATATGGCTGTACTGGCAGCTTGTGCCTGATGCTGCAGGATAAAATTAGCGGAGAAATCTGTTGCTAATACCGAAAGCTTTTTCTTTTCATCTTATGTACATGTATCTGCAACAATAAAATAATGAGTAACCGTAAAGAATCTATTTCCGAACAGTATTTTTTGAAGCGGGACATTAAATTTGGCAGGTGATAAGAAAACAATACAAGAATCGAAGACAATGGATGAGGTGCATCAGAAAGCAATCCCTTTAGATTTTTTCTCCAATTTCTTTGGCAAAATAGTGGCGCTTTATAGATTTTTTTTCTTTATTATTTTATTTTCCTTATGCGTATGACATGATATTACAGAAAATTTTCTTTGAGAAATCACGGATGAAATATTAGAAAAATCTTTAATAGGCTATTTATTTGAGATTATACGTAAAGAACCTTTCTTAATTGGATCTCGTAAACTATTGAAGAGTTTTCTGGAAAGTCAGCGGAAAATGTATTGAACTTAGAAAACCGTATTTTAGTGTATAACATATCATAAAACTCTCGGCTGTTTTACAGTTCTTTTATAAATTACTTGTTAATTTGCAAATGATGCTCTACAGTCAATTTCTCTCGGTTGCTTGATTCAATGAAAGAATATTTGTTTCTGATTTTAAAGAAATTCATGTAATGATTTCTATGTATTTTTAAGCGCTAAACCCGAAAACGGTGTTCATTTGTCCCTTCCCTATCCTGTCAGAATTTGTTTTGAAAAACTCAAGATTTCACTTTGTAAAAAGTGAAATTTGTGAAAATATGGCATTTTAAATTATCCCTTGAAAAGAAAACATTTTTTGGATCATACACTGTATTTTTGTGGGTAAAAAGTTATTGAATCTAAAGAGGAGGTGTATTTATTATGAAATATACCATAAAATTCCCAGAAATCTCTATTTTAGTGGATTTTTTTAAATATCCTTTTTTATGTTTATTTAATTACAATTTATGACATAAATCATGTTTTTGTGCACCACTTCCTTCTTTACACATTCTTGCTGGCTCAATAATGAGCCGCCTCGATGTCATCCAGTAATAATGAGCCATCATTGCAGTAGTCGCTTTTCTATGAAATCTCCTTTTCATTTCTATGAAATCTCCTTTTCATTTCTCTGATGTCTTGAAGAAATGTCTCTTCCATATTTTTGTTAATGGCACCCACATTTTCTGTAAAATAATCCAAATAATGTGATTTCAGAAAATGAGCCTTCAATCTTATAGAGCAGATTAAATTTTTGAACTTCTGCTGCATGTTCTCAACGGCTAAGCGGGGGCTCGGACTTCCTTCAAGACATTAGGACAAGTTGGCAAGTTTTTCTTTCTCGAAGGTTAGTATATTCCCACAAATCATTGCTTTTTCTAGAAGTAACAAGAAAATCTAGCAACATATTTTCTGCTTCTAAAAAATTACCAAATGCGTGTACACTGTAGAAAAATTCTGATAAAAAAAAAAAAAAACTGAGTTTCTTTGTAAATTTATGAAGGGCTTGTTTTGAATCGAAAAATCAAGTTTCTTGATAACAGTTTCTCAAAAAAATCCTTGTTTTCCGTATTACGTACAACTACAGAGAAAGATCTGTTAAGTTACGTAAGACTGAATACGTGAGATCATGACCACCAGTTAAACAGTTAAAGAATTGTAATCAAATGCATGTGTTAGACATTTGAGATCTGTGTCACCCGTTTAAAAATTGTCAAGAAATACATTATATTTTGTCGGCATACGGTTTATTTCCAGCTCTAGGGAGCAGCCTAGCCTTCGGCGGTCTCAACTCCGGAGGCACCTTTGGTTGAGTGGCAAAAGGCACAGGAATCACAACAGCGTGGGCTAAACTGAACTCACTTTCCACTTTGTGTACTAGAAATTGTAATTCAGCGCATTTACAGATAGCGCAACGACTGCAAGCATTACCTATTACTATTAACTTACAGAACATTCTCTGTTTTTATTTACTTCAATTTTCTTTATTTAAAGATTTTGTGGTTTCTTGTTTTTAGTTCTTTGTAATTTTGCGTCTGACTCCGGATAAATGATTCACAGAAGAGGAGATTTTCATGCATTTTCGAGCAAAAACCTTTGACGGGACCGGGACCGTTGACGGTGTAGAGAGAGTGTCTTGTTTTCTATATTTAATAGTATTGTTTGTGCTTTAATTCTAATCGTTTTCCCTAAGTAACCTTAGAGCTCTGGATTTCGCAAAATTAAAAGTAACATAAATCTATGCCGGCGACTTCAAGTAGCAATGATGTTTTTCCTCTTTAATGATGAAAAGACTCTGTGAAAGTATTCGTGTTTTTGACCTTGAATGCTCCGTCTTCGATAGCCTCTCCGCCGTTATCTGTTTCATTTAGGTAATTTCTCCTATCCATTTCGCTGCTTCCACAGTCGAAAACAGTCATCACTCATATGGTGCCTGACATTTACGTCAGCTTTTGATTTCCAAAATGCTTCCAAAAATGCCTCTTTGGCCTCACGAGATCTAGTTTGTCTTCCCGAGGGAGGATTAGAGCGGATTGAGTTTTTCTTTTCGTCGGAATGGCATTCGAAGTTATATTTTGCGCTCTCCATTCGCTGATAGATTGATCATATGACAAAGAACAGGTTTTTAGTCGATTCCAACACCGTGTTAAAAATAAAATAAAATATTCTAATGTAAATCAAAGTGTAGCATTCCTTGAAAATACGAAAAACTAGCTGTTTAGCTTTTATTAAAGCTTGAGTCAAGTTTAGACTTATCGAAACATTAAGGAAAAAATTAATTAAATAAATAAGTAAGTAAACAAAAAGATAAAGTAAAGTGAAATAAATAAATGAATTAAAATAAATAAATGAATTAATGAATGAATTAAAATAAATAAATAAATAAATAAATTGAAATATATAAATGTTCGAAGCCCAGTGCCTGAGTGGCAGCCTTCCGTGCTACCATGTCACAGGTCCGGGGTTGGATTTCCGGGCTGGGCAGGCTCGACTCAGTCTTTCACCCGTGTAGTGGGGTCGATAAAATGAGGACCAAGCATGCTTGGGAACTAAACACTGGGGGTTCCGCGTCAGGCCGACCACTTGAGACCACTTCGAGACCGAGGGCCCCAGGGCCCTCGGTCTCGAAAACTGGAATGGGCACAGTAGGCCATGCCCCCCAAAAGAGTTGGCGCGCCACTGAGTTTTTTTTTAGTTTAAATAAGTGTTCAATTTTAGTAATTATGCCGTTAATAAAAAAATATACAAAAAAAAAAAAAAAAAAAAAAAAGATTCATATATCAAAGTGCTCAGAAAAAAAGCATAAATCTATTCTTTTTGCTAAAAGGAAATACGAAAGAAAAAAAACTCTAAAAATAAACCGCAATGAAACACTTACTTCTACAGAGAGTTCAAATTTTGCATTAAAACAATATATAGTCTAATGTCGTGTTTGACAAGTGCAAAAGTGGCAATGAAAGAAAAAAGAAATGATTATTCAATTGAAGAGAGATTATTATTTAATATTTAAGTTCAATGGAGATAAAACTGACCATGATCTATCTGGTTTGTATACCTTTTTTTTTCGCGTATGCGCTCTGAATCGTTGGTCCTGTTTTATTTTTAACATCACAGTGTTTTTTCGAACATGTTTATTTGTAGCAGTTGAAATTTTGTACAGCTGAAAAGTTTACTCAATGGTGGAAATATATCTTTCTACGCATTTTGACACTCACTATTAGACCTTATATTTTAATTTAAATTTCCTAACCTAAGGAAGTGATTAACTTGTAGTACAGATACTGGACGAGAATGCAAGTTTTTGCAGGCATTCAAGTTTTTATAAAAAGTAAGTTATTTACACCTAACGTTTTTTGCTGCATTTTCATGCGGTGTGAAATATTTTATGCCTACATACCAACACACACCAAAAAGGCTCATTTTGTCTTAACTCAAAAAATATTAGAGCAATTACATTCTTTACAGCTCTGTTTTTAAGCTAATGTCACTCTGATGCACATGATCTAGACATTGTTACGATGTCTAGTGAACACTACAGGTGCACTAGTGAATGTCTGGCTTCAGGGTGGCTTGACACGGTGAGAGGCAACACCAAGTTCTCTTAAAAACCCTTTACCTGGCTTAATGTATGTACTACCTTTTAAGCTTGGAATGCATTATTTCATAAAAAGTAACTTGGGTTATTGAGAAAAAACTAATTTAATACCTAGTTATTTAATGAACTGACCGATTTATAAATTTTAAAGGTAACATATGCACAACATAAATTTGATTTTGGGTACGAAGTTGCTGATTAACCACTCGAACGGCAAAAATTCAGGGGAAAATAAAATGCAAGAAAAAGTAAAAAATTAGTTTTGGGTAAGCTATAGAGATTTAGATAAAAACGGCAGATTCACTTTTAAGGGGCTTCTTTGTCGTCTTCGAACTGATTTTTATTGACATAATGTGTTCGAAATTGGTTTTGTTCCAGGTATTTCTGATCTATTGCAAAATTGACCTGTTTTTCAGCAATCAAGTTATCAACGTTGACTGAATACAATGCTTTGTTATTATAAGGCATGCGCCACTGCATAGGAGCTTTAAAGGTACTAAATTTCTCAAAAGCATAAAGAATGTAGCTATTTGAGCTTATGAGAGGGTATTCCAGTTGGAGTGATACTGCTTAGAAATTCTTCAGGACATGATGATCCATCTCGTCACTAGCTATGCAATCAATGCTTTCATAAATTCTCTCTTCTCCAGGTAAAACTTCTCCAAAACACGATCATTAATTTCAAGTGAGGCCTCATTTTTAACACACGACTTTTGAGATCTTGTGAGTAACAGCAGCGAAATTTTAGTTTCCGTACAATTCTTGCATTGGATCTTGAGTATGGGAGTAGCCCATAGGTTGTAATTGAGCCTTGTCTCCAGTTTTACCTTCACCTACGATTAAAACACCATTTGTGTGGAAAATTCTTGTTCTGTCTCAGTGCACGCATATTTCGTGAAAGTTTCGAAACATTAAGCTTATTCCAAAGTTGATGTCTCTTTAAACAGCTTGCAATAGTAAGCGAATGTGACTCTTTGAAAATTACAGGCAAAACCTGTCGAAAATCACCCCCTAATAAAAATATTTTGCTACCAAATGGTTTGCAACGTTTTGTTAAATCTTGAAGCAGCCTATCTACATAGAGTAAAGCATGAATTTGCATCATAGCAGCTTTATCCCATAACATTAATCTTGATTGTAAAACATCCTTTGCTCCTTGGGTATTCAACTTTAAACTACACGTAGATGTAGCATTTAAAATGAGGTGAATTTTAAATACTTAGTGAGCAATTCTGTAGCCAGGTAAAAGGGTAGCTGCTATGCCTGTAGAAGCAACTGATATAACTTGATTCCGTTTACCACGTATATCATGCAAAAGAGTGTTATAAACAAATGTTTTAGCTGTAGAACCATCCAAAAACTAACAGTTGGATAAGTCCATTCCATCACTAGATACTTTTCTGTACCAGACCCCTACCTGTTAACCGAGGCCTTAGAATTGCTTGCGCAGGGGGCGAGGTAGTGAGATCCACGAATTTTACATGCACGGGCTCCCGAGGGTACGTGGTGGGTCTTCAGCGGGTATCGAACCCACGACCTCCCAGGTGGAAGTCCGATGTCCTATCCGCTAGGCTACCACGGCCCATTCATCACTAGATACTGCATCCGAATATGTTTACACAGCTAACCGCTGCTCATTATAAAAAAATTTCATATTTGCTTCTGCAACTTGTCGTTCTTTTACTATATATCATATGAAGAAGACAGAGATAATGGTAAACTGAGGACTGGCAGTTTGAGTTGAGATAAACTCAAGCCATATGCTTTAAGCAGTTCTTCAATCTCTGCAAGGGCATATTGTGGAAGAGTCTCAACAAAATAGAGATGAACAAAATTTTCACAATGGTTTTTATGAAAAGACCAAAGCTCTGTATTGTTTTCTGGCTCACCAAATCAACCAAATCATAGAAAACAGTATTCTTAAGTATCTCGGCATACAGAATACTCCGATTTCCAAACTTATGAAATTTTTTGCTAATCGCTGATGTATTGACTAAATAAAAGTTAATCTAAAGCCTTTACAAGTATTTAAGGTATATAATGCTGTGCTGAGAGCATTGTAAATAGTGCACTCTATTTTTCTTTACTTTTTAAAATCTATTTTAACAACAACCTTTTCATTTATTATAGATTAATAAAAATGAGCATCTGCTGTAGTTCAAATATGCATAATTAAATGCATAAAAACTTCTTTTCTTAAAATTAACAAAACAAGTATTTATGAAAGCAGTAAATTTGAAATAGCTGACATTATTCCAAGCGTATGTCTTTGGTAATTTAAAAACCATTTTCTATAAGATACTATCCCAAAAGATAAAATAGAAAAGCTTTAATGGTTTTTCTGTTAGTTTTAATAAAAATATTTTATTTAAAAACGATTTATTTATTAAGAATTTCGAAGTCATTAGATAAAGACAATTTCAATACAATGCTTCATAATTGCTGTAGGTTTTACTTTTCATTAAAAAATAATTTATCATTTCCCCAATGTTTTCTTCTTTTATCTTTATTCAAACAAGTGATAAAATATACTTTATCCTTAAGCATTATGAAAATCATACAGATATACATTCCTTACTTTGTTTTCAAAGAAATATTTTCATACTTCTCTTATTTAACGCTAAGCAAACATTTTCACAATGGAAATTAAGGAATTTAAAAAACAGGAATTTTTCATTTTAATGAAAGAGACTAACATTTTACTGTAAAGTGCTTTTTGCGACATTTAGTACTTTTATTGTGGCAATGAATAATATTAATGACTCTGACATGGGTTTTAAGACTATTATAAAAGAGGTTTTTAGAGATTTAAAATGAAAAATTATAATTCCTAATTCTTACATTTGGAAAACAGCACCGAAAACCATACATAGAACATTTGAAAAAAAATAGGAATAAGGAGGAGATGCACGATAAAACCACGAACTCTAAATCTATATGCACTGTGCTCAATAATTTCAATACACCTCCTTTTTTTTAAAATTTACCCCATAAGCATGCAAAATACGGAATTTCAATACAATATTCAAGTAGCTCGAACTTTTAAGCCTTATGCAATTCATTTCTGCATGAAACATTGTTCATAAGAAAAGGTAAAATAAAGTTTTGACAAATTTCCCAAAAATGAACATTATAAATCACTTAGTTAAAGTAAAGTGTATTGGCTTTGATCATCATATTATTCCAAATATACATAAGTGACGTAGCAAGATGTTCAGCTAGATGTCAAGTGAATGTGTGCATGCTTAGACATAAAGCAGCATCGGTTAGCAATCGGTTTAAAGCATGACTACAAGTGTTGTTTTTTCCCGTATGGTTCCGCGTAAAGAGTTATCAATGGAAAAACGTTCTATGATTGTTGCTCCAAGACAAGAAGGTCATAGTTTGAGGGATATCGCTAGTTTTTAGAGTACCTGTTGATGGAGTACATTATACTTTTAAGAGAATATTGATATAAAGAGTGTTCTTGAGCGCTCATACCCTGCGAAACCTCCAAAAACTTAAAAACAGAAACATACGTATATTAGAGTGATATCCAAATGAATCACATTAAAAATTGTTTCCTCCACTATTAGGGAAATACATTTTAATGATTTTTTTCGATGGATCCAAAGTTTTACTATACACTGAACAAAATTTCATTTCTAAACATTTTTAATCAATAAAGGAAGAGGAATTCATATATGTCAATGTAGTACAAATAGCACTATAATGTGACGAAAGGGTAATTTTGATAGGGGGGGGAGGGAGCTTTGATAAAATGTATTAAAAATAATTAACCATTTTTCTTTCGATTTTTTGTATTTTTTTATAAAAGATTTATGACGGACAGATATTTTTGTGGAAAATTAAAAAGAAAAATCATTCTTTCACATGTAGGAACTGCCTAATGTATTCTTATAAGAAAAATGGTCAAAAATGTTTTTTGCTAAAATATGAGTACAAGAAAAAAACAACTTATATAAAGCACAAATATTCATTGACAATTTGTGCTCTTTGTACAGTTGACAATTTTTACTTTATATGTGTTGTTTTTTCCTTGCACTCATAATATATTCTTGTTTTCAAATAATTTACCTATTCTTCCGAAAGTTTTTCTTTTACTCTGTTTGGCGAATCTTTTTGGCGGCTGTCTGTTTTCCTTCCCAGCCAAGCATTTGGCAAACCTTAAAAGCGAATGTCGGCCTGAGAGAACGCATCTAGTAGCAACTAACAACGGTGTATTCGATACCACAGGGAGTACCTGTGTGGCTCTAGATGAATGTCGGTGCCAAAACTCACACCTCCTCTGGATTTTTTGGTCATTGGGTCATCTTCTTATCTCAGGCAAGTCCGTTTTATCTCTTGAGCTCGTTTAGATGCCCATTCTCCTCCGATATTCATCCAAATCGGTTTTGTTTGGAATGCAGCGGCGTGGAAATTCGCCCTACTTTAGAAACATCGTGATTTATTTAGAGACTAGGAAACATTCTTTTAGATTTTATGTTCTACCGGGCATGTAATTATCACAGATAATGAGGTTGCCATTCTCGTGCGCTCATGTTTAAATCAGGAAGATTATTTATAATTTACGCTAGGCAAAATACTCCGAAAAAGAAAACACGTACATTATTTTTTACGATTTCATTAGCTTGGAGAATGCTTTGAACACATTATCCAATCTAATGAAACTTCTCAGCCCGAACTCTTTCAAGCTAAGCTAAATTCACACTTAGAATAAAATTTTCAAGCTATAAAGATATCATGACATCATGAAGAAATAAAATTACGTTATAATGCTTAGAATCATTATAATATGATCATTATGATGATAAAGAACGGTAACTACAGTTTCAATTTAGTTACTCTGAAACTTGAAGAAACCATCTTCTATAGTAGTTTTTATTCCCTTTGAAAGGGAACGAAATATAAATTTTCCTTTAAGTGTCTTTAAGTGTCTTTTCTGTATGAATGTTTGCAAATTAAGTCTAAATATTCTTCACGTACAAGTTGATAAGAGTTACAATTTAGTTTGCCAGACTAATTATTTATATATAATTTTTAGCATGAATGTTTAATATTAAACCTAAATACTCTTCAGCTAAAAGTTGATATTACAAGTTAGTTTGTCAGAATGATTACTTAAATACAACTTTCAGCCTGAACGTTTACAATTCATTCTAAATACTCTTAACATTGGAGTTGATAAGAGTAACAATTTAATTTGTCAAAATAATTAATTAAATACAACTCTCAGCGTGAGTGTTTACTATTCAATATAAATACTCTTCAGGCATAAGTCAATGAGAGTTACAATTTAGTTTGCCGGAATTATTATTTAAGAGAAACACTTAAAGTATGATACAATAAAAAGTTTTCTTTTGAAGTATTTTGCATCAGTTTTGTTAGTACGTGTTTTACACCAATAAATTTTGGCATCATTCAGAAAATTGGATAATATTCAAGTTTATTTAGATTTAAATTTTTTTGTTTCGGCAAAATATTTATATTCTATGCATTTTCAAACTGATATGAGATTAACTTCTGCACAATTAGCTTTTTTGACAACACATTTTGTGAAAAACAATAGATATTATATTAAGATTTAAAAAAATATTATTAATGTTATTACTATTACTATTTTTATTTTGTATGATACTTCTTTTAAGTTCCGTTTTTATTCAAGTTTTATTACTATTTTAACACATGGGATGTTTTGAAAGAAAAATTATCAAAAATTTTCCAACACGGACTTGTCAACCTGGGAAGTCAAAAAGCTTGCGATTTTTTCTAAAACACGGCATAATATTGTAAGAATTAAAAAAAAAAAGTCGTTTGACTTCCAACGTTAGCAAGTCTCAACATTACTGGACGAAATATTTTATGTTTCTATATTTACAAGGGAAAAGAAATCACATTCTGAGCTATGGAAGTAAGTTTTTATTATTTACAAACGGAACAATTTGATGCCCACAAGCGTTTGAAATTCTAATTTATGTATAATCAAGCGATTTTGGCATGATATTAGAAAATTTAAGTAATCAATATCGCATAATTATAATTGTTAAATAAGTTTAGAATTTTTTTAAAATAGTGATTCTGGGGTTAAATGCCACGCATTAACTTCGCCAAGAATTTGAAAACAGATGTGGTTTTGAGTCGAATATATATAATAGCGTAAAATAGTAATTTCATATTGTAGAAATTTCAATATTTGCTTAATGATCCTTTAGATTAATTGCCACTGAACAATGCAAAAACACCAACGCAAACATAAATGATGTCCTCACTTATCAGATACTTTTTAAAGAAATAAAGCAATAATATGCATTATATGATAATGCGCATTATACATATGTGTATAGTCATATGTTGCATAATCAGAACGTGAATGTTGTAATTATGTACAAATATGATAATTTTTTCCTCTTTTATAATAACGGAAAGTGTTGGAAATTTTGATCTGAATAATGTCTATCAATTTTAGTAGGAAGTACAATAAAAAGATCGAGACAGATGAAATGTTTCACAAATTATATTTAATTATAGAACTTCACTACTTCAATAAAAACACAAGAAGTTCCGTCTAGAACTATACGAGCCTACTTTCCCGTATACACCAAATTCAAATTTATAATCTAGCTATCTCTTTCTCTCTCTTTCTTATTTATCTTTAGTTCTAATTATTGAAAATATACCTTTTTCAACGGATAATACATATTCATTCACTCACTCATTCATTCTTTCATTTATTCAGCCATGCATTTATTCATTCATTCGTTACCTCATTCAAGTGTTTATTCATTCATTTACGCATTCATGTATTTATTCACTCATTTATTTATATTTTCATTTATTCAATAATTTATTCATTCATTCTTTTCCTCATTCATTTATTCATTGATTTATTCTTTCACTCTTTCATTTATTCATTCATTCATTATTTCACTCATTGAGTCACTGAGAAATATCCTTGAAAATCCCGATCAAAAAATTTCATAGCAAAATAGGCTCGTAAGTTCTGGATAAACTTTCTATTTCTACATGTTCTACTTTATAAGAGCTTTCCGATAAAGTTTGTTCCAAGCAAATCGGTCCGTTAGATCAGGATTTATATAGGGTTGAAATTTCCCCGTAAGCTCTGTGTTAATTTTTTGAACTGTTCAAAAATGAACAAAAACTGTTCAAATCAATATTTCAAGCAGAGAACTCCTTTCAATAAGCTTTCAATAGGAACTTGGCTCTTGTGCCCAGAGTTTACAGAATTTGCTTCAATTTTGTCCATAGGCGCTAATGTTAAAATTTTTTGAACTGTTCAAAATTGAACAAAAAATTGTTCAAATCAAAAAGTAAAATATAGAAATGAGATGTCCTCACCGAGATATTTCGAATGCAAAAAGAATTTTTCCAATCGGACAATTCGTTCAAAAGTTATTAGGGGGGGACAGACCGACAGACCGACAGACAGACAGACCGACAGACCGACAGACACACTTTTTCCCCATCTCAATACCCTACTTTCAAATTTTTTATTTTTCAATCTTTATTTAATTACTTCATTTATTTTTGACTTTTCTTGATTTTTAACGATATTTTCACGATACATTAAGCCTTCCATGCTTTATTATTATTTTTTTTTACTTTTACGGGAAAGTAGGCTAAAAAAGTACAAATTAAGATTTACTACGATCGTTGAGGAAGCTTTATGCTCAACTTTATTTAGTTTTTTTGAATTATATTAATTATATAAAACGATATGGTAATACGTATACAAAAAAAAAAATAAAGTATTGCGCCAAGCTAATCAAAGTTCCCCAAAACAAATTTTATTGCTTCTAACTTTGTTTCAATAGTGCTTATTTCATTTAATTCTTTCCATTATTTTTTTGTTTCATATCATTACAATGTATACCATTAAATCGATTGCCATTTTATTTACTTATTTATTTATCCTGGAGTACATAAATTTCCGGAAAAATACATATGTAAAAACAAACAATATTTTATTATATTGCAAGAAAAAATTATGTTAAAGGATATACACAAAGAGTTTGCGCATTAAGTGCAATTATTCTCTCCGAAAATGTTCTGGTGTTTGGATTTAAGTTCACACAATAATGGTCTCATGAATTTAAATCGACATACCAGAAGCAAATAAGAAAATTGCGTTCAAAATATTTTGTAGTATTGTACATTTCTTGTACATTATGTTAATTTTATTTATCATCGTTAAATATGCACAGAAAAATAATTATTTTTGCATTACATAACAAATCAGTGAATGACGAATGAAAATCAAGGTGAGTGGCTCTACTGCGAACACAGTTTCCATGTCGTGAAACCACATTTACAGAATTCGCAGAATGCTCTTATAGTTGAAATGACCTAACTTAATTCAATAATATTTTACTTATTGCATAATTAATTCTTAATTTAGTTCTTAAATAATACTTTTTAAGCTGCATTGAAGTTATTAGCAAAACTGATAGTATCTAATAATTTAGTTCCTTAGGGCCACAATTGTTTTAAATAATTATTTATTAGCCGAAATAAAAAAAAAAATCATAATACAGAACTAATTAAATTAAATTTTATTCAATTTTATACGATAAAATGCATGATGTCTTACAAATTAATCCCATTATTAATTTAGTTTTGATTTAGCTGCTTTGAGATAAATTAATATGCATATATTAATACTAATTTAAAGTATATATGAATGCAGTATTTTTCTTAAATAATTAGCTATACTTCACATTAGATAAAATATTGATACATTTGAACATTTTATGTAATATTATTCAAAACATTTTATATATTCATAGTAGTATGGTATTTTTTTGAAAGGTGTACGCACACACTTAGCGATTTTCTTTTTTATTTAACTTTCAAAATTCTATTATTCCACGAAGGCGGGTTGTGTTTGTTAAGCGATATTTTATTGTGAAGAAATCACATAAAACTAAAGATACTAATTATCCAATTAAGATTTAATAAACTAATTATCATAAGTTTTAAAATGTGATATCTTACAATTTGTTCAGACATACAATTTGGAACCTATGCCTCATATCATTGTTCATGTTTTGTGATTCAAACATAATGCTGGAGAAAATATATTTTTTAAATAACTGGATAACGGAAAAATATTTTTTTTCATAATTTTCAATTTTAAAAATATTTCTTCATTTAAAAACTCGGATAGAGGGCGTAAAACATCAGCTGCATTGTGCATTGTTTCCAAGTGTATTTTTAATAAAATTTTCATGAGTTTAACTTTAAATCTTGTAGGGTTTTTTTAAATTTAATTTTAACTGTCAGATTAGCCGATTGGTATTTTCGATCCTTCCTTTTTCGTTGTTTTCTTTCGCATACAAAAAAGAAGAAAAAGACAATTGAGTTTTAGGCAGTCAATTGCATGCTGATAGTTATTTTATATTGTTTAGGGAAGTATTAATCATGAAAATCGTTTAAAAAAACTATAATTGAAAATATATATATAGATATTTTTTAATTTCAAAAAAAAAAAAAAAAAAAAACATCCTTTTTTTAAATTTTAAAGAAATGGTTGTTCACAATAAGGCTTTAGCGTCACATTTATTTCTAATTAAAATTGCATTAGATGTAGGAATTATTTTTAATACGATTGCTAAATGAATGGAACAAACAATGTAAAAAAGAGTATACCGCCCCTTCAAAGATTCGGGAGTACTCTAACACTAAATTTTATGTTAAGGAATATACAATTCTTATATTTCTTCCTGTATGTAAATTTATTTTCTTCATAAAATTGAGTTTTACGAAATGAAAGTACATTATTTTGAAATGAATGAGCATTTCCACTATTAGATGAATATATTCTACGGCATGATAAGGTATTTTTGTGGAAACTTACAACCCCAAGACAAATGAATGTACGCGTTTCTTTAACGTTTAAGCACTCATGGACTTGAAGAACAATGATCGAGCTAGTTAGAATATTTCTTTTCCATAATGACATAAGGAGTCTCTAGTAAAGCTTTTCCGGTTAACTGCAAGGAAAATACATAGTTACGATAATGATCCGTAGAATAAATGAATTAGTTCCGTTCGTGTCAATGAATTTCTAAATGACATTTATGTTTGAAGAAGCGCACAATGTCATTGGAAAATGTTTCCTGCATTCAAAATCTTCCTGCTCGTTATCCGATTGGACAAGAACGATTGGTTAAAAATGATTAGAATGAAATAATAGTCATCTCTCGCTATGCCCATGCTTGGTATTGGTGGTTGCACGTCTTTGATTTTCGCAGAAGTAATTCTTCTAAACTATTAAGATTAAAAAAATATTTTTAATAATAACTTCTAGTTTTACATAAAAAAAAGAAAAAAAAAGAAAGAAATTAAAAGAACTTACAGAAAACTAATTTTGTAAAGAAATGGGGAAAAATTAATATTGTAATTTTACTTTTCAAATATAAAAGTAATTCAACTTTTACTTTTTAAATGATTAATTTGTTTTATTAAAAGATCAACTTTTGTAGCATAGTGTAGTCTGTGGCAACATATTGCTCGATCGTTATTTTGTAGTTTTCTTCATAAATAACAAATAAGTTCTGAAATGCGTGTATTTTACTTTTCTCTGTTACATCTCTAATCCCAAAAGTCAGATAAATCCGAGTTCATGAGTTCGATACTCTGTTTTTGTAAATAATAATAAAAAATAAACCCTGAAATAATTGTATTTTTTTATTATTACCTCGAATCCAATAAATCAAATAAATCAGAGTTTATGAGTGATAGAGGGTTAAAAAATAATACTTTTTATTTCCAATATTATAGAAACTAATTTACGACTGTTTCGAAGTCACAAGGAACTCCTCATTTTTAAGTTGAATAAACTGAATAAAAAAGTAATATATTGAAATAAATTGTAATGCTATTATTATTTTAAAGAAAATTAGGGAAATCAGTGCCAAGGTTTACTTTAAAAAAACGCATGTTTTGTTCAGTACTTTCTTCAGAATTTTTTACTCGACATAAATATCAAAATTAGTGGTAAAAATGTTAGTCATCAACCTACATAAAATTTAGTTACTAAATAAAATAAAATAAATTGAACAGGAGCTTTTTCTATCTTTTTCCTAGGCAACGGACGTTAATTTTGTCCTTCATTATTTTGCTTTTTATTTAGAAACTCTCTCCAAAGTACTATAAAGTTTTGAGTATGAAATTATGGTAAGTGATGCATTCTCTTTCATTAGTTTATTTTTTGAAATAGAAGGAAATAATTTTTTTCAAGAATTACGTCACCATTTTGACTGAATAGATTCAAAATTACTGTATATTTAAAAAAGCTGCGACTTCCATACATGAAAGATCTTATTTGACAAAGGGGTGATACGTTAAGAGGGGCACATTCCGAAGTTACACATTAGAAGCGCATAGTTTTTTTTTATTTATTTTTTTCTCAATGCTGATATACACTGGCCTCCAAAATTTAAGGTACTACATGTTTTCCACTGCTCACCACAAAAATGGCGGTAACAATATAATCTATAGTTCGCATGACTGACAATAACAAATTTTTAACGAACAAATGCAAAAACAATACCTTCAACTTTTATTGTTTATAAAATAACAATATATGAGTGAGAGAAAAATATGCCAGTATCAATTTTCGTAATTTCGTGTGTAAGTGTTGGTTATTTTCAACTGCTGTTGACAGCTTCGATGGCAATAGTCAGTACAGTCCACCAATGTCAAGGAGAAGTTGTTTGCCCGATTCGTTAAGATGTCAGGCAGTCGGATGAAGGTTGTCAGAGGCTGACGCTATGAGACGTCTCAATGTGTACAGCAGTGCGGTCAAACGACTTTGAGACTCATTCACTCACCCATTCATTAACTTATTCATTCATTTATTTACTCATTCATGTATTTTTCACTCATTTATTCATTCTTTCACTCACTCAATCATTTATTCATTCAGTCATTCAGAACTATCCTTAAAAATCCCGATCAAAAAATTGCGTAGGAAAATAGACTCGCTGAGTAATGGCTGAACTTTGTATCTGTACATGTTGTACGTCATAACAGCTTTCCGATAAAGTTTGTTCCAAGCAAATCCGTCAGTTAGAACAGGATTTATACAGGATTGAGATTTCCCCGTAGGCGATAATGGGAAGATTTTTGAATTGTTCAAAAATGAACAGAAATTCCTCAAATGAAAATATATTTCACGCCGAGAGCTTCTCCCAATAACTTTCTACATAGGAACTTGGGTCTTATGTCCAGAAATTACATAGTTTGCTTCATTTTTGCCCATAGGCGCTGTTAAAATTAAACTGTTAAGATTTTTTCAACTGTCCGAAATTGAGCGAAAAATTGCTCAAATCAAAAAGTAAAATATGGAAACGAGATGTCTCCGCCGACATCTTTTGAATGCAAAAAAAAAAAAAAAAAAAATATCTTTTGAATCGAATAATCCTCTCAAAAGTTATTGGGGGGAGGGGGGAGGAGGGTAGACAGACCGACAGACACATATATTCCTCCATCTCAAAACCCTACTTTCAAATTTTTTATTCTTCAATCCCTAGTTAATTACTTCACTAATTTTTGACTTTTCTTGGTTTTTAACGATATTTTTACGATGTATTAAGCCTTTTTTAGTACTTTATTTTATACTTTTACGGGAAAGTAGGCTAAAAAGCCATAATTAAAGTATGTATTTTCTTTTTCAAAATCTTATGCTAAAGCTTTGTAACGTTTTGAAACAAACCTTAAAAATAGGCGGGATTCCTGAAATTTTTATTTTGAACCTTTGAGTAATTCGCGCGTCGAAATGAAATGTTTATGGGATACAAAAATAATTCTTACAAAAATGTGACAGAATGAAATTTCATAATCATGACTTCAGAAATGTTGTAATAAATTCTGTTTTCAAGTGCAGGTTATGCATGGATAGCTGTAACTAAAATTAAACATACACGCACACATTATATATTATGAGATTTATGTACGGTTGAAATTTGGTCTCAAAAACTTCAGATTCTCTCCTGTATTAAGAGTTAGAAACATCGGAGGTGAAGAATCATTACTTCGCAGATCTTCCAGCATCATTAGTTACGGTTGTAAGTACACCCGGATAGAGGAACGGAAGGAAATTCTTCCAGGCTAGACCATGTTTGTAAAATTAATCGGCTTCCTGAGTACATGAGTTCTCTAAAATGAAAGGAGATTATTTTTGATGAACGGCATGATTAAAGTTAGCCTGGAAATATTCCAGTTTCCTCTATGTCTGAATCCGCAGATGCTTTCTGAGTCTAGTTTTTAATGTTATCAAAAATAAGTTTGTTCCTTGGAAAATCATATTTTTAAAAACATTTAAAATCACAGTGTTTTTTTTTAAATGTAAATCAAACATGAGAAAATGCATTGCTTTTATGATTTCACTCGTAGTTTGCTTTAAATGAGCTTTAACTGTTCCATGATTGTATGCTTCATAAGTTGACCTTCAAGGAACCAATATCAGCGACTCAATGTCACTCACTAGTTGTTGGTTCTTGCCTCAATTCAGAGTTACTACATTGAATCCGAAGATTTTGCTTTCCATTATCTTGCTGTTTTTTTTTTGGAAGAAATGTATGCCACGCTACGCAATCTAATTCCTTCTTATAAGTCCTGATTTGGTAAGGTTCAGATTTAAAATTCGTTATTAATTTCACTGATTTCTCACCTTTGTGTAGTTGTGTAGTAGCTTGCTTAAATGGCTGACCCAACACTAGAAATGTATGTGTGTTTTTTTTTGTTTTCTCTAAAAAATAATCATTGAAAAGAAGAACATTACAAATGGACCGTTTGGTTCACCCAATTCTATGAATTGACGCAGTGTTGGTCTGAATGTTTCAATAAAAAAAGGAAAAACATCAAGCTTTAAAGTGAAACTGAAATCTGGTCGATTCTTTTTTTTTTTTTTTGGGATCACGTTCTGATTGAAGCTGTTAAAAATCATCGAAACTCCAGCATCTCTACAATATATGTAGAATTTAATCTTTCTCAATGTACCGTCAATCGTCACTCACTTCCATCAACTTAGATTTCCGATGTAACGTAAAACGATTTTACGTAAAACTAAACACTTGATATCTGTGACTACCAGTTTAACAATTGTAAACAAATGCATAATTAAACACTTGAAACCTGAGACTACCAGTTTAAAAAATGCCCAAAAATGCATTATATATGGTCGGTTTTTTCCAGTTTTATACTGACCACAAATCGATAAACCAGTTAGTTCTGGAAACTGTTCCGGAACTGAAACCTTTGTCGTGGAAAGTTGAACACTGGAAATTAGACTCAACGGCCAGTCCTCTAAACACCGGAGGTATCTTTCGCTGAGTGTCCTAAGGCAGAAGAATCTCAGCTTGGAGCTCAACTGAACTTCCCTTCGACTTTGTGTTCGAGAAAGAGTAATTCAGCGTACTCACAGACGACGCTACTACCACGGCACATTTTCTGTTAATATCAATTTACTAAATGTTCTCTGTCGTTTATTCTCCGCAATTTCCTTTTTTAAAGATTTGCGTAGTTTCCTGTTTTTAGTTCTGAAATTTTACGCCAGACCAGATTTTCATGCATTTTTGGGAAAGAACGTTTTGCAGTGGCCGCACACGCACAATTATAGTGTTTGGTAACAATCTTTCGGGGGGTTATTGACGATAAAGAGCAATTAATTTTTATAAGAAATAAACAAATAAAAGATTGATTTTTGTTGCCAGTCACTTTTGAAATTATTTTTCTCAAACCTAAATTTTTTAAAACTTTTTCGAATTTTTGAATTATTGCCTTAAAAATAAGTTTTAACTGAAAATCATCCCGAAATGCAATTCACAGAAAGCTTTATTAACTAAGATGTAATGCCAAAACTTTAGTATGAATGTTCCAAATAAAATATTTATTTTCATGTTCTTGGCAACGATAGGTGAATTGAACTTAATAGATGAAACATGTTCATGATATTTACTTTTATTTCATTCTCAGATATTCTCTAAATTTGAACCAAAAACAGGTAACCTCTCTAGAGCTTCACATCTCTAGCCGTGGATTGTTTTTCTGAGCTTGAAGTGACCGTGTAGCTAAGGGATTGTGAACATTACAATTTCGAAATACTAAGGATGGAAAACTTTTTAATTAACCAATTTCCAATTAAAGCAAATGCCATCCTTCGTGAACAAATCAGAAAGTTTAGTCGTACATTCAGTGACCTTTCGAAAATTAAAGCTACTTTGAATCCCCGCGTTCGTAGCACGACAAGGCGTGTCACGGACTGGAATACTCTTTGATTCGCGCGGTCTTCGGATTTATGGCCCCGTGTCACGACAGCCTCCATTGAAATATTCAGGCAGCTCCGCACCCGGCAGGTGAAGATTCGGAAAATTCGTTCCTTCTCCGAGGCTACCGGATCATTAGTCATGGTTATGAGTGGACGACGATGGGAGAAGAAAAGAAAATTTATAATGGCTCTCTCTGGATGTTTGGAAAATAAATCGCTTGGGGAGGGGGGATGCGTGATTGCGAGAAACGAAAGACAGCTTCATCTTGTTCCGTGTGGTCATGAAGACACGTGGCAGAGTGCGTATGAGGTACGGTGGTTGAAGCTTATACACGTGAGGTTGATGGAACAAAAGAATATTTTGTATCTTTATTAACCAAGTGAGTGATGTCAAAATGCATTCATTAAAGCAGAAAATTTACACGTGATGTACAAAAGATCAAATTTTAAACTCCAAATCTGAAAACAGCCAAATTCATTTGTAACACAAGTTTCATTGGTGAACGTGTTATGAAGGCTTCAGTTTTACTTATGTGTGTTGGATATAATTACACTTAAGAAAGTTGCATTTTTGCACCAAATCAACGGGGTTTTAGTTGCAAGATTTCAACCATCATGGCGTTTTAAAGAAATGAAACGAAAAGAAAGATGTCAATGAAAGAAAGCTTGGTTGAAACACTGACTAGGCGAGTTTTCTATTATCATTAATGGTATAGTAAATACTTTAAGGTCATGAAAGCAATTTTTGTTTTGTTAATTAATACCTCCTGAGTTTTATGATTTTAGTACATACGCCTACCCAGTTTGTAAGTAAAATTGCCATCTCAGGATGAGTTGCTTTCTTCGTCCAGGAGATTCTACAGAAACTGTCGTACGAATTTTATAGATACTTTTTCTTTTTACTGCATTTTAAATTGATTTTTATGCATTAATCCCTGGAGGGTTTATTTTTTCATGTTATTTAAATATAATTTATCATGCCCACTTACATTTAATTTATTTTTGGCTAAAAGTTAATTAGAATAACTTAAGGGAAAACCCACCAGTTTTAAGTAGTTTGCATTCGCTAACACTGGCCCATATTATTACTAACTCAAAATTGAAATAAATCCTTTGTCAGTCATTGATTATTATATTTTTTTTATAAACAGCACCAGACTTCTCCAGCGTTCTTTAGTTATTCAGAAAAACGTGGAATGCACATACATGCTTTTCAGGGGTGTTTTTCTGGGAAAAAAAGCAGGGAGACGCGGTAGATGCGAACGTAAAAGTTATTGAAAATAAAAAAGGTTCTCAAATTAAAAAATGGAGGGACTCTTGAATTCGCATACACCACTGATAATATTGTAGTTTTCTTACATTGCCTCTAACTCAGGGCAACATATTTGCTATTATTCATCATTTGTTATTGAAGAAAGCTATGAAATCCCTGTAAAGCATTTTATATCCCTTTTAAACTTCAACGTCGTTAGTACGCCAGCAGCGGAGAAAACTACGATCATCCATGACTAATGGTCAGAAATCTCAGCTCGAGATAATTACTCTAGTTTTTGCATCACACAAATGTTAGACAAATTTGGGACAAAATGTATGGGATATATTGTACTCTGTGGATTCAAGCGTATCTACGACATCTTTTTTTTTCCTATATCATTGCAGATTTTGAACTTCCAATATTAATTATCCTCTTGGATGAAAATGTTACCGCTGGTATTTTACGTTTTTCTTGTAATATTTTGGTACTGAGAAAAAACTCCCTTAAAGCTAGATTTATTATTGCACTGCTCATGCACGATAATAGGGGAAGGCGGGGTAAGATGGGGAAGGGCTGTAAATTATAGTTAAAGTTATTCTATCTGGTGGATCTGAGTTATTCTATGTCAGGTCTAACGAAACCTGAAATCATACTTGGCGATAGGATGGGGAGAGGAGGGTCGCCTCTCCCTGTCAAGGTGTAAAACACCGAAATAGTCACCAGGTAAAGAACAAGTGGCCGCTTTTTTCCTAACTTTTAAGTTATCAGCCCTATATTCATTTCAGCCATTCTAAAAGTTAAAAAAGAAAAACCGTGCAAAAGATGTGGAAAAACTGTTGTTTGAACTGAGTCCCCTTATAACAACGAATTGGTTGAAGAAATCAAAACAAAAATATCGCCCAATACTTCTAAATCAAAACGAAAAATGCTCTCGAAGAGTTAGAAACAAGGGAAGAAATATTTCCAAGGTAAAAGTATGGAGTTCTGATTACTTAAACAAGCCCTCACTCTCAAAACACTATAAATAAGGTCCAGCGGCAGAGAAGGAGGACAAACAATACGTATTGCTGCAACTTCTCTGAAAGAGGTTAGGTATGGTATTGAATGTGGACGTTGTTCCCAAAAAACCTGCGCGCAATTCCTGCATTTTTAGATAGAAACTAAAGACGACGATGAAGTTCACATCTTCGTGTTTTGTGAAAGTCATAAATAAGTTTCAATAAGGAAATGATGAAGTGATAAGTGATTTTAAAATTGGATTAATAACGTTCTCTGTTTTACTTCGCATATACAGCAAGATGGGGAAAACGAACTTTTTTTTTCGATTTCTTATACTTTATATAATTAAATGTAGCAACGGTACAAAATCCTTTGTGCATAATTGTATTTTACTGGGTGAATAAACAGAATGTAATTAAAACGGTTTTGATTTGGTTTGTTTTTACACATTTAGCAAGGTGTTGAAGTTAGCCCTTTCCCACCTTGCTTTGCCTTCCCCTATACGCAATACAAGAGTTTACCAAACGATATTTTTTACGCTTTCTTTTATTTTTATTTGCAGTGCATCATACTTTTGTTTTGACTCAATTATTTATTTAATCGTTCTTCTGAACAGTACTTTTTTAAAAAATACTTTTTACAGAAAAAGCTTTTTAACATTTCTCTATAATCGCAACACCGATTTGAAAATGCATAAGAACATGAAATGAAAGTCATTAGACAGACGAGTATTACCATCTAACCTACGTTTACGAAAGTCTCTGTGGAGGGACACTTTATTAAAAAAAAGAAGTTCCGTTTAGAACTATACGAGCCTACTTTCCCATATACACCAAATTCAAATTTATAATTCAGCTATCTCTTTCTCTCTCTTTCTCATTTAGCTTTAGTTCTTAATTACTTCAACTATACCTTTCTCAACGGATAATGCATATTCATTCACTCACTCATTCATTCTCTCATTTATTTATTCTTTCATTTATTCAGTCATTCATTTATGCATTCATTCATTCATTTACTCATTTATTCATTTGTTCATTCGTTCACTCATTTATTTTATCTTTTATTCACTCATTTATTCATTCTTTCACGCATTCATTCATTCGTTCTTTCATTTAGTCACGTATTTATTGAGAAATATCCTTAAAAATCCCGATCAAAAATTTGGAAAATAGGTTCGTTCAGTTCTTGTTGAAATTCGTATCTGTACATGCTCTGCATCGTAACATCTTTCCGATAAATTTTGTTGCAAGCAAATCCGTCGCTCAGATCAGGATTGATATGGGATTGAAATTTCCCCACAGGCGCTAATGTTAATTTTTTTGAACTGTTCAAAAATGAACAAAAATTGATCAAATCAATATTTCACACTCAGAGCTTCTTCCAATAAGCTGGATCGTAGGAACTTGGACCATGTGCCTAGAGTTTACATAATTTGCTTTATTTTTGCCCCTAATCACTAATGTAAAAATGTTTTGAACTGTTCAAAAGTGAAAAAAAATTGTTCAAATCGAAAAGTAAAATATGGAAATGAGATGTCCTCGCCGAGATCTTTCGAATGCAAAAAGAATTTTTCTAATCAGACAATTCGTTCAAAAGTTATTAGGGGGACAGACAGACAGACCGACAGACACACATTTTCCCCCATCTCAAAACCTTACTTTCAAATTTCTTATTTTTCAATCTTTATTTAATTATTTCACTTATTTTTGACTTTTCTTCATTTTTAACTATATTTTTTCGATACTTTAAGCCTTCTTTCATGCTTTAATATTAAAAAAAAGTTTTACGGGACAGTAGGCTAAAAAGAGTATGAGTCACATAAGCGTTCAAATTTTAGGAAGGTGGTCCATTTTAACTCCAGTGCCTCATAACTATTTTTTTTAAAAGTTGTTTGAGTTAACATATTTTCTTCTTTTCAATGCAATTAGCTGCAAAAATATTCAAAGCGAAACTCTTTTGCTAGTTAAAACAAAAATATCAAAACATAAATAAAAATAGAAGCACAAATGTATAAACATTTTAATATTTAAGTTTTGAATCAGACCAATTCAGCTGTAGTATCCAAAATTTATTTAAAGTCCCAAACATTAATTCAGTAATCAGAAATTGAATAAACCGTTTTCGTGTTGACATTTAATAGTTCATTTGTAAGTAGATCAGTTCTGTCCCCGTGCAGTAATTGCTCATTCCAGATTAGATCGCATGACGGTACATCGTGTTTGCTACAGCGTTGCGGTTGCAGTTATATGAATTTGGCGCTGTACTTCCCATGACATTCCGCGTGGGGCTTGGACGGCTGTCATGAATAATGAGTTCCGCGACGCTTTTAGAATTCGGAGATGTCGCGCAATTCATAGAGGTGAACTTTGCAAATGACGTGGGAGACTTAACAGATCTTTATGCGCATTTATGCATATTCTTCTGTGTAAAGTGACTACTTGGCTGTTGTCGTCTTTCTAGTATGGTGAATGTTTCTTTGAAGTGACATCAGGACAGCGGGTGTTTTGATTAATTAAGGCCAATATTAAATGCGTTTCGAATGAAAAGTCGTCCACGTTAACTCGGCAATATTTGGGGCATTAATATTTTTGAGAATAATGACCATTGATGATTTTAAGAGATATTTTGGGCAATATTTTTCAAATTTTACTAATTTCTTCTCATATTTTATACTGCATAATTTTAATTAATTTTGTTACATGTCATTTAGTTATTTATTAAGTCGTATGAAAAAGATGACGAAAGCTGGCACCAATCCAATTGGAAAGCAACTTTAAGCTGTAGGAGTATTCGTCTCACTTCTTCAGCCTGATCCGAATTTGAGCAATTCAAAGATGTATAGGAAAATTAAAATGTATGCATTGCTTATTATCGAATGAATTGTTTCTGATTAGGATTAGTTGTCAAAAAGTCATAAAAGATGTATGTTCATGAACGGGATTCTCAAAGTAAGAGCTCTCCTCGAGGTCGAAGGTTAACGCCCAAATACGCTGGGGAGGCTAAGAAGGCTGATATTCGGTCTTCTGTTATCGCTCCGTGACACAATGATCCAACAATTTTCATACTACATTATTTCAAATCACTCAATCTCAGATGATCTTCCCTGACACGATGACTCTCATTTTCGACAACATTCTTACATAAACGAACTATTCGTATTTTTACAGATGGCTCATGGATGACTTACATGGAATAGGGGTTCATTTGTTGTTTTCTAAGATCAATCAACTCGAATTTTTTCTGAACTTAATTAAATTAAGGTACAAGCAAAACTGTTGGCGGTTTCATCTCGTGGTTACACAAAGTCATCTACATATACAATGGAGAGACTGCCTGAAAGAAGACTTTGCTCCACAACAAAAAACTGGAGGTCAAAATCTGGAAATAGGGCGGAATGGGAGAAACTTCCGAGGAAGGCCGGGGGCCCACAAAGGGCTGTCGTGTCAATGCTGATGATGATACAACAATACGTGCGTCGAAGAAAGTTCAACTAATTTCTACGAATATGCTAGCACTATCAGGAATCACGCTTAACCGCTTGCCTGGCGATCCCGAGTTATCTCGAGTTCCTGTACATTGCAGTTAATTATTATCCCGAGAAAACTCGGGCGAAGCAGAATTTGTAAAGGAAATATTCATCTTTGATTGGAAGTTCCCCAAATTTTGTTGGTTTGCTGTGCTGTCCCTTGTTTCAAAAACTATCATACAATGACCATATTTAACTTTTTCCATTTACCCGAGATAACTCGGGATAATAAACTAATATTAAAATGCAATGCAAGGTAATGCTTTTACCCCTGTAAAACAATGAAAATTCAACTTAAACCTACATATTTGTTTTGTTCCGTTTCCTTGTATTTAATAATAAAATTTAAAAAATGTGATGATTTTTTACAATTTTTTCAAAAACATTTGTAAGGGAAGCGGTTAATTGAATGTAAGAATTTTTTGCCAGATTTCCACTAAGCATTATTCCCCCAAAATATGGTTTTTTAAATAAAGAAGTAACGAGTCAATTCCATGTGGTAAAAACATCTTTCAAATTTAATGCTTTGCATTCGCATTCGTTTTGAAAAATCCTGGGTGGTAGTTTATTTTTAATTTTTAAGATATGGATTCTCTCTCTCTATCTAATCTAAACCAATAAATTACTTCAACTATAGATTTATGTAGTTTGCCAGTTTTAGAGGTTCCACACACAGTTTAATGAAGCTAGTGGTATTCTCGCACCTTATCAACAACAGCGTAGATTTTTAATTGAAACAGCAATAAGTAAGAGACCGTACATAAATGATGTCACGCTTTTTTCCCACATATTTGACCCTCCTCCCCCTTTTGTCACAAAATGTCACACTTCAATGGACCCCTCCCCCGTCACATGTCACGCTATGTTGCATAAGCAGGGATGTCACACTTCTTGTTACCCCCTCTCCTCCCCTTGTCACACTTTGTCACAATTCTACGAACCCCCTTCCCCCTCGAAGCGTGACATCATTTATGAATGATCCCTAAACAAAACGCGATGTGATTGAACGCTTTATATCTGCCAAGATTCCACAAGCTCTTTTAATTGTGCCAACTGAAAAACTACTTCCAGAAGACGGCAAAAGATAAATGAACTCGTGAGATTGCTCCTACCGTTTCTGCGATAAGATTTATTAGTCAGATTTGTCTTAATTATGCTTTGAAACAACCCTCAATCTTTCACGCACACTTTTAGAGGAATGAACTTTTGCACTGAGAGATTTGAGATCGTGATAGGGGAACCGTTGTTACTCCATGTATTGGAAGTTCTTCCACTCTAATTTCTTCTTGTACGCCATTTAGTGTAGCAGTTGCCATGACAAGTTCCAATATTATTTAGTATTCAGTCAATTTATAGTTTTTTTATGGTCGTAACGCCAAGGGAAGAATATCTCTTTAAAAAATGATTACTTTTGATAAGGACTGTATTTGTGTTGAAAACCCCCTTATTAGAAATATCTGGCAGCCATCTGAAAAAATTTCAGTGAAAAGGAAAAACCTCCTATCAACTCTATATCAAACATTTTATTAGGAAACGCTATTACCAAATATTTATCGAACATTACTTATCGCTATTTACATTATTTACCACTTTATTGTTGGACGTTTTGTTAAAGGAACATTTAACAAAAAATCGAAATTTCCTTCTTAAGTTTAGTTGGGTCTTGTTTTTATTTACATACCCGCCTTAATAGTGCACTGTTTCTTCTTGTTTGTGGACACTACCCATGATTTTTTGCATGTGTCAGGTTTTATTCGATTTCATCGAAATTCTGTCTGATTCTGTTAGCCGAAACCTTCCTTGAATTTACGCATGCGTCAGGTCTGTTTCGATTCCATTGAAATAGGGATGAGAGGAGAAATAAAGAAGAGGAAATGTTTACTATTTATGAATAAGAATAAACCAGCGAAGTCCTTTTTATATTTTTGTGCTTAAAATTTAATTCAGAAATATAATATATCATCATCGGAAAACCTAACAACAGTGCGCCTAAAAAATAAATGCACCAAGAGCTCATTTTACAACCTTTTGGAGTGAAATTGCTAGGGAATGACGCGGTTTTCATAAATGTACATAGGATGTTTTTCTCAAATTCATCATGAATAAGAAAAAAAAAAAGGTTGATCTGAATGTACTTCTTCTACTTGAAAGAAATCAAAGGAAGGATTTTTACTCAAATGATCTAACTATTCCAAATAGTCGTATTATTTCACTAAAAGTAGGAAACAATAAACTATCATAATCAAAGTGAAAGCAAAAGAAAAATAGATTAAACGAAACAGAATCACTGCTTAATCCCCTGTCAAGAAAAGATTGCAGATTTTCGAAACAATGGAAAAGTAAAACTGCCATGTATAGTTCCTTTCCATTCCGTATCATTAAACTGGAAAATTGAAACATATTTACCTTCCTGTTCTTGGAATGGAAATCTTAGTTTCAGAGATAAACTTTTTGCTTCGAGGGAACGTGCTGGGCTGGAAAATGATTGTAGTTATGACGTATATCTTAAGCTGTACTTGTACAAAGAAGGCGTGGGTTTTGTTATTTTAGCCTGTTGCATAACTTAAGAAATAATAAAAACGTGATGATGCAAATAAAGAAATCGTTACAAAAGAAAGTAATTATATTGCTTATCAATGCAGGAAATATTTCAATTACTGGTATGTTACTAAAGCATAAGGAAAAGCGTATATTTTCCTCCTTGTTTCATAGACTTCCTTACAAAAATTAGTAAACTAAAAAGACAATAATAATCAATTAAAATAATTAATAATTTAAACAAATGAAATTGGATAGCTTATTCTGAAAAAAAATCCTGCTTTTTTTTGTAAGGTTTGGAAATTTCTGGATTTCAAACATTTTTTCGGCTTTATATTTTTTTTTGCTTGATGTTTCGCTTTCTTATTTTTTACTTACAAGTATCTTAGTTGTAAAGTTATATGTATACATATAACCCACATACATATATAACTTCACTGTATATCTATGTATAAATGTCCATGCATATATTATATATATATATATATATATATATATGTTTACATGTAAATGCATGAGGAGTTTAAAAATTTTAGGAGACAATTTCGAAAAATGCATAATGCAAACTCTTCGCGAATGGATTTAGACATAATGTAAACACCTTTGTCAATAGGGAAAAAAGCCTGCAAAACAATGTTAAGGTATCTTTAGATAAAATTCTGTCAAGTTTCCTGTGTTTTCTAAAAGTTTATCCAATTTCGTATGAAGACAAATTACAAGTTTTATTATTGGGTTAGAGTAACTCGTAAATATTTTCAGCTATTCTTGTATTAAAAATATAGCTTTTAAATAATAATAAAACAAGATATTAAATAAAAATTGATCAAGATAAAGCTTCAAATATTTTTAAAAATCACTTTCCTTAAGAGCAGATTACCAGCTTGAAGCAGCGAAAATTATTCTTTGTTCTTTGGGTCTTACATTGTTAGCTTTTTTTTTAAAAACAAAGTTCTCTTTAAATGAAACAAGTCTAATTAGAACGAAAAACGCTACTGACAAAAATGGACACTTTTACCATGATTAATCGCTTCGAACTAAAAAAATGTAAGCCTTTGCTGAAAAATCCCGAAAAAAGTTTCTTATATAATTGTATTAGTAGGTTAAAATCTGTTTTGTTTTCAATTAGTGGGAAATAACGTTCAATAAACAACGAATACTTTTTTTAAATCACAAATCGACTACTAATGGAATGTGTATTGTTTTTAAACGTTAGCTAAAACTTCATAAATAACAAAAAAAAAAAAAAAAAAATGACATTTTCAAAAATTATGATCTAATTTCTCGGGGACTGCTTTGTGTTCAAACAAATTTCGCGCAGTTACACATAATGGACATAATGCTTACATATTTGGTGCTTCACTTATGTATACTAGTTTACGAAACCGCTTATTATGGATCCAACTGTGAAAAATCATGTTCCTGAAAACTGTTCTTGAAAATTTTGTTTTTAGTTTCATCTCTTCTCAAGCTTCAAAGAAAATACGTATGAGTAAAAATAGTTTAAGAAAATGTCAGACTTTAGTCATGTAGAATCCTTTTTCAAGTATGCTGAAATTTCATAAGTAAATCAAATATGCATTTGACTAAAATGTATATTTCACTACCAGTTTGGATTCGCATTTGTCACTAATAGCACTTTTACATATTGAACCTGTGTTACGCATCTTCTTAAATTTTGGTTTTAAATAATAATAATAATCTATGTTTAAATATAAGGTATTAATAATAAACCTGAAAATGAACTTGCGTTTTTTTTTCTAAATCATTACAATCATAACAACACAGTTCAGTAAGCGAAGCGTTAATTTCGTTATAAAAAATGGGATTTTTATTTTTGTGGTGAGCGTATTTTCGGAATGCGCATTTTGATGATTGTTTGATAGTTGAAGTTCTTGACGCTATTCAGAATTCTCATGATAAATAAAAGGTTAATTAGAACAAATTTAGACACAATTGCTCCTTATTGTATCAATGATACCATACTTCGTTATCGTGTATGAAACATTTTTGCTGATCTTTGTATATTACATTACGGTATAAAAAAAACTTTTTTTTACGGCAAAAAAAACAAACTTTTTTTGATTTTTGATAATGGGTAGCAAGGAAAAATTGCCATTGATGGCTTAAAGCAGGTAACAGTTTGTGGTTTATAGGAGAATTTCCTGATTTGTCGCAAATGCATAGAAATTTCGGCCAAGTGAGTGTTTTAACAAAATTAGTAAAATATATAAGAAAAAGATATAGTTGAAAAAATCTATTTTTGATGACGGGCAGTGCGGAAAAGATACCATTGATGTCATAAAGTCCACAGAAGAAATTGAAAGTGTGTAGGATGCCTTTTTTAAAGCAAATGCGTAGAAATCTCGGCCAAACACTATGGTGAAATACAGTATTTCAACATTTTGAATAAGTTTGTTAAAACTTAAACAGTCAAAATGCTGAAGTACTGTATTTCGTCGAAATGTCTTTCGCTACTCGACCGAAATTATAGAGGCAAATAAAGGAATCATTCAGAAAATTTTCAAATTTCTTAATGGAAACGTAGCCAATGACATCTTTTTAGCACTACCCATCATGGAAAATAGAGGGGGAGGGATACACATTTTGTTGTAAAATGCACTTGGAAGAAAATTCTGTTCATTGCCAACAAATGAAGAAATTGTCCCACAAAATTCGATTTTTTGAAGTACGCTTCCTGCCACCAATGGTACATTTTTCGTACTAGCCGTCAGCAATATATATATATATATATATATATATATATATATATATATATATATATGCATACATACGAAAATATGAAATGAAAAAAATGATAACGAATGAGATACACATAAGTTAGTAAAAATATTTCTGCTTTCAGATTCTTTTCTTGAAAAGAAATCATTGATTTGTGTTTAGTTTTCAATAGATTTACATTTAAAGAATCAATAATGTGATTTCTGTAAGAACCAGTAAATTTAATTTCAAATTTTATTTGAAGAGTATATCAATTACTTCATTGAACTTTTAAAAATGAAATTTTATGAGAAGAAAGCTAATATTCAGATCTCCACTTATTTAGTTCAAAATTTAAATTAATTAATAAAATTTTGTTTAGTATAGATATATGAGTCTCTCATTTTATTATTGATATTATTATTATTAACACACATTAAACATATCTTTAAAAGAACCTTCAAGAAAAAAATTTCACACTTCATTAACCGAAGTCAGATGAATGGACAAGAGTGCTATCAAAAAACTAAAAACTTTTCTTGAATACTTCAAGTAGATTTTCAACTGATTTAAAAACCTTTCTTTCATTCTTTTTTCCTGGCGTTGTCTAGAAGCAGAAGTTCGAAAATTCTTAAACCTGAAGTTTGTTTCTCTTTTTTTCACTAAGTTTTTTTCTTTGTGAAAGAATTCTTGTTTTCCACTTCAATTAAACAACAACAAAACATTAAAGTTTCAGTTAAGAAAATAAAAAGCTGCTTTGCCGTTTAGCTCACGGTTAAAGAAGTTTGCTATTTGATCGTCTGCAAAATAATGAGAAGTCTCTTTTGGCCCCTATAAAGAGTCTGAAAATGCAATTGTTTGTCGTTATAAGCCAATGCTCTAAGAGACTAAATCCAACTTATTTTGCTTTTCTAAGAAAAATCTAATTTAGAAATAGTGAGATGTTGTTAAAAGGAGCTTGATGGAGCTGTAAATTGACTCAGTGGTTGCAATCTCTGAGGACTTCCCGACACGCAAAGGAAATTGTGTTTTTTATTGTTCTGTATCGCAGTTGCTTATAGGCTTTTAGATACGGAACAACTCTTACGTACAACATCTTGAAAATAGTTGTTGATTTTGAATGCGCACGTTTACATTTGACTTAGAGACGAGAAACTAGTGATTACGCATATTTATACAAGTTACATATTACCCTCTTTTTGCTGTTTTTCTTTACGGAAAACAAAAATTTTTCTCTAAAGTTTTCAAAATTAATTACATTTAAAGCTTTAGTTTCCTTATATCGTTCCCATAGTACAGTCTACAGCTTTGAATTTCATTATTTCATTTAAATTTTGTGCCGAAGTAACAAAAAATAAACGGTTACATTGTTGATGAATTCATGTCCTAAAAATTACGCTCATCAACAACATGATCAAACGTCATTTAAAAAGTTTCCTAATTTTCAAAGTTTAATGGTACATAACTTTTCGAACAATGTTGAGCAGAATTATTTTCTTATGGGCTCTTAGTACATCCAAGCTGTTGCTGGTCATATTTTGCAACTTATGCTGTTTAACAAATGAGAGACAACAATGAGAGTTAATGATGAACATTATTTCATTCAACATTTTTTTCCGCACTGTAAAGAAATTTGGCCCGAAAATGCATGAAAATTTTCTCGAAATCATTTTTTCGGAGTCTGATGTCAAATTGAAAACAAGAAACTACATGGTCTTAAAAAAGAAATCAAGCAAAAGGATATCCAAAATAAAGAAGTAAATTGACAGCAACAGGTACTGTGCCACAGTATCAGCGCCATTTTTGAGTACGCTGAACAACTATTTCTGGTACACAAATTTGAAGGCGAGTTCAAACTTGAGACCCCGCTGTTGGGACTCGTGCGCCTCAAGCCCGGCTAGCCCTTCCTGTGGAGTTACGAAGATTGGCTACAGCGGACTAGTCTGCTCACTAGAACTGAACATAAACCGCACGCTAGCAGTATATAATGTTCTTGTTTACAATTTTCCAACTGGTAGCCACAGATCTCAAGTGTTCCTCAGTAGAGATGTTACAACCGATGAACTTGATTCGTGGCTTTTTAACAAAGGCATACGTAATTTAGCAGATCTTTTTCTGTAATTGTACAAATTGCAAAAAACAAGAATTTTACTGAGAAACTTATTAACAAACTTGTTTATTTGATTTTAAACAAGTTATACGTAAATTTACAGAAATAATCTATTTCCTTTCTGTATTTTTAGATAAAATTTTAGTGTGTAACAACATCCGTCAAATAACATAAGAAAAATAACTTTTATTTTTTCTTCTCTGAAAGTGTGGTTTTGAGATCTGATTCAAATAACGCTTCATTTCTGGAATGGTAAACACGAAATTCACACAAAAATTCTTTTTTTCTGTCTTAGGTTCCCAAAGAGCAAAATTAAAGCAACTTCGAATTATAAAATTTCTTTCTATGTAGAATAGGTTTAAACTTTTAATTTAACTTTTAACGCTGAAAACTGACAAAATTTCATTTCTCATTGAGTTTTACGTGTTAAATTAATCTGTTTTTTATTCCGTACAGAAATATTACTTTAACTAATATAATCGTAATCGCACAAAATCTTAGTGTTTGAAAATGCATAAAAATAATATTCATAATTACTTCTTTGCTCGTGATGTAATATTTTCATTACTCCTACACATTTATTTTTAACTAAAAATATTTTTTTTCAGTTCAGTCAATGAGACAACTGCAATTTCCAAAAATTGCGACAGCAAGAAAAGAAAGTTTCTTGACATAACCTTTTCAATGATTCATTTACTTCTTAGTTTTAACGACAGCCCTTGAAATTCGAAAGTTTACAAACTTTTAGAAGCTTAAACTCCGTAGCAAAGTACATTTCCTCCACGGGAATGCTTCCGACGCTTGACAAGTCCTCCGACGCTTTTCGTTTCCAGTAATCTCAAAGAACGCAGTAACAAACGAAGTCTTTCTTCGAAGATCGTGGGAGATGAAAATTATTAGCATACTTTGTATTTTCTAGCACAAAGCTGCAAGCTATCTTAATGGATATTTAAATGAACTAAAGGTCAGAGCATTCGGTCAAAATCTTCCATATCTCTTGAGGCGGGAACTAATTAAAACTTGAGTAGATGCTTTCGAATTCATTCTCTGGAGGAGGCAGTTTTATCTATCAGATCAAAGTCGAAGTGATTATTTTGATAGTTGTTTTGTCAAAGGTTAACTGTGTGATTATTCTTCAGACGTATGAAAGTTTGTGTTTAAACTAAATAGAGAAAGCTTTAACTGATCGTTATCAACATTTTAATTGTAAGCTACTGTTTCCGTGATAAGTCATGCAAAAGGTAAATTTATCTTTGTAAGTAAATGGTGTGCGGAAAATGAAGGCTTGTGGTCTGTCATAATCGATGGTAGCTTTCAAAACCTGCCAAGTATATTACATTATTTTCAAGTTCATAATCGGGCAAACTTGTAGAGTAGTTTAATGCAACTCTTGGCAACTTATGATCCATGGGTCACCCGAGTAATCCATTTCAAAGCTTTAATTGATCCCCTTGATTGCCAAAAATAAATTATACTAATATGTTATACGATGGCGAAAGGAACTGACCCAAATAGCCGCATAAGTGACAGTCGCATAAATAAAATTAAAATTCATTTTCGATCAAATTAAGATAGAAAGTAAATTAATAATCAAAAAACCAGAAAAGAATAACTTTATTTACCAATTTAACTGCCAGTCACAAACGATGTTAGATGAAATGAAGTTCAGATAAATAGAATTTACCTCTTCAAAACTTTTTTTTGTTCGAGATTTTTTTTCCAGTACTTCAAAAATGAAGATTGTTTTTGTTTTTGCACATCATTTAAAATAAGTTTTTCATTCTCATTCAAATGTTCATAACCTAAAGAAAGTGCATCAGCATTTTTCACATTTTTTGCAAAATTTTGGAAAGAATAGGAGAAGGAAAAAACATGTAATGTAAACATTTTACCCCCGCTGAAGTGTATGTGGAATTACATAACATTAATTTTTATATGCTTTTGGTCTGGACATTTGAAAATCAACGTACTACTGAGAGACGCATTGAAGGGGGTTACGCATAAGTGGGAGATTACTGTGTGGCACTTAAAAGAAAATGTATGTAAAATTATATATCATATGCGAAACCAAATGCTTGAATACATTTTATTTGATTGAAGTTGTAGTAACAAACATTCATTTTGATTTAAAAAAAAAATTACGTAATTTCTCAAAGAGAAAGCGACGTTTTGATACATGAAAATATCGGATAGGAAGGTACAAATAATGAAGGTACCACTGACCGGAAATTTCTTTTGATTACACGCATTTTGACCCGCAGACAAGAAACATTCTTGATACTTGGTCTAATAAAGCAGTCAATGAAAGGTAAAATTGTTACTTTCAATTATTACATAACTATGACAACATATACCACATACAATTACAGGTGAATAAAGAAATCTGAAACATATTTCCAAACTGAATCTGAACATTCATATTATGTTGCAATGTTATACTTCATTGGCTAAATGTTTTTTTTGATATTAAATGCTTGGCGATGAAGCAAAATAAAGTGAACAATTTCCAATAGATTTTCTTTGTTTGAGGAACATTTATTTAGAAAGTATTAAAAGTTCTAAATAGTAACATCATCCGAGTCTTTGGAGTTTCTAAATTTGGTCAAAATTTTAGCAATCAGAACATAAGTACTTTACACTCTCTTTTCTAATATTAAATCTTTATTTCCTAGAGAATCGACTTCAAGAATCCGACTCCGTTTTAAGCTCCGAACGGTTTTGTCCTCATTAAAAGGAATTCGAAAAGAAGATGGAGAAAACCTTTCGCATAAACCAAAGTACTAATTAACTGGGAACGCAATCTATTTTGGAAATTAAAGTAATAAGGGCTTTAAATAACTATAAGGTTTAGCGTTTTCACGTATTGAATAAATATCAGAAAAATTATGTTCTTTTCATTGATGAAGTCAAAATTTGCATAAAAATATACCAACAACCCTCTAATAGTATTTAATTTGCAAAAATGTGAGAATCGCAAAAAAACACATATCAATTTAGATACTGAATCTACTAAGAAAACTGGAATAGATTTCTGTGTTTACATTTTACATTATCATAAAAAAAAATCTATTTCTCTTTTTTGTAACTTATGTAAGTGATAATAAAAAGTTAAACCCTCATTATTTTCCGTTATATACACCACAGAGAAAATGTTCAGATTCCGTCAGCAATCTAATCTGATTTGGTGAAAGAATTTTGAGTGAATAGTTCTTTTCCCCAAAGTCAGGAAGCAAATACTTTTTCTCTCTAATAACTGGATATCTCTAAATTTTACTTAATCGAATTTAGTACAGTAAAGCATCGATATAGTGAATATTATAACAACGAAATATCAGTTATAATGAAATAAGTATTCTGTCCCGTTTTAGACGCCACTTAGGACAACGTATATTCGTTATAGCATTCCGTTGCAGCGAATATTTTCCCGGTCCCTTGGAGTTCGTTGTAACGAGGTTTCTCTGAGAATTTTTTCCCCTGTTCCTGTTCAGTGGCATTTAGTTCTAAGCAGTGACGGCTCGTGGGTCATTCAAATGGAGGCTCTCAAAACAAAATTTCGAAAATAAAATAAAAAATGTAAGTACGATGTAACTTGTAAGTTAAAAAACATTTAACAAGTGCAAAAAAAAAAAAAAAAAACTGCGACTAAAAAAGATCTTGTATGTTAAAATTTTTTTTTGAACATTTCTTTTTCTTACAATGGAAAGTAATAAAACCAAAATATTGCTTGCTTATATATTTGAACGATGATCACAATACACTCAAGTGCAATTTTTGCTAATTTAATCCACTTGTCGTCTTTTCTTTTCTGATTTCTTTTTTATTTCATTCTTTTTCTTTGACTTTTTAAGACGAATAACATTTTTATTAAATTTAGTAACGTCATTTATCATGTCAATACTATACATCCTTTTTCATTTTAGAAAATATCTAGAAATATTTTCAAATATTTCTTAACGGCGTCTACACATGGAAACTGAGACAAAAAAGTAAATCAATCAACCCAAAATTTATCTAGGAACAAAGTACCAAAATAATCTGATAATGTAGTCAAATTTGGCAAACCTTCTCTCATAAGTTGCTAGGTTGCTAAACTGAGGAGCACAACTCAAGATGTGCGATCGGAGAATATGAGCTTTCAATTTTCCCTCGCCCCGTTTCACCCGTTCTGTTTCCCGAAGTTGGTTTTCGGGATCACTTTAGTCATTCGCAAGTGCGATTGAGAAATGCAAGGGCTTTTGAAACCAACGTACGTTAGCTACGAATTGGCGCATTGCAAAAAGATTGGCGTAGGGGGCAGAACTTCATCCTGGAAATTTACAAAATTGTGGAGATGTGTGTAACATTATTTGAGTTTTCCAATAAATTTATTCTTTCCTTTTTCCTTGGGAGTTCACGTGCTTATGTGCGCATATAGACGAGCCGCCACTGGTCCTAAGCGAGTTCGTTTCAAAGAGCTAGTCTATTATTTAGATTTGTCCAAAATTGAAGCTCAAACTCAACTTTGTGGCACTGAAAATATATATGAAATACTCAGGGTTGTGAAATGTTTGGACATTAGACAATTTCTCTGTGTTTCCTTATACTTAATATCCTTTCTGTAAAATTAGTTCTTCATTTTCATTAAATACACATTTGTGTGCACACATTTGTTAATACCTTTTCAAAGGTATTGCGATGTATTTGAAATAAACTACTCGTTTCGTAATGTGTCATAGATGAAAATACTTGCCTTACAGCCTGATGAATTTTCGGTTTTAATAGAAAACGTCATTCCATCACTCAATTTGTTTTCCTGTGTGAAAGATATTTTAAGTATTTTAAATGTCGTATAACTCAACTTGGTGACGGTTTTAGCTATTGCTTTAGAAAATTATTTAAATTTCTCACTTTATCTTTACATTTGTAGTCATTATAATAAATCTTAATGTTTTTTTCTCTGAGCAATAAAGTATAATATGTTCCATACCCTTATTTAAAACCTAAGTCCAAGCTAACCAATTCTTCTTTATACTTAAAAAAATAAAATGAAATTAAAGAATTTATTTGAAGGAAAACACTACTATATTTTTGCAAAAGATGTGTTAATAAGTTGAAAATAAAACGCAAATGAGAGTTCATTTGATACTATTTCTTTCCTTTTTCATTTTTAAAATTTTTTATTTTATCAGCATAAGCTTTCGAAAATTATTTAGAGAGATAATGATATCCATTTTTCTGAGCACTCATACTAATTTTAAAACTTATAACGTTCATTTCATTTCCGAGGGCTATTTAGGGAAATTCATAAAGGAGTAAGTTAATTAGTGCGAACTGCCTCCTCATCCAAGAGAGGTGTTGGATCAATTTACGTTCTGCTCCGTTTCCTCCAAGTTTCATTTCCATATCTATTTCACTCATCCTAATTCATTACAGTTTTCAAAGGAAAGTTTAATAATGATTTCAGATTGAATAATTAATTTGAATTAGAAAGCTCGAAAAATAAAAGGATTCAAATGATCTTACCTCCTTCCCATGCCCTCATCTCGTCAGCACGAGCAGCACCTTTTCACAACAATACGTAATTGAACAATTACTACTCTATGTTGCGGAAAGACAATGGGATTAGGCACATATGTATAAACACATATGCATATTTTATATATATATATATATATATATATATTAATATACAATGTTGAAAAAATCAGTTTTATTAAATTATTGTTGTTTCATAGAGGAAACTGAGCGTCCAAATTCTCAGAGTAGTAATGGCATCCACCGACAGCGGTGCTACTTGAAAGAATGGATGCCAATCATCGGGGAATGCTAGGTCTGCAGAATGGTTAGTTCCATATGCAGCCCTATTTGAAACAAACAGTTTTATTAAATTTAATGTTTTTATTCCTGAGTTCTATGCTGTTTGTTGCATACGAACAAACGAATTGAATATATTTGAGATGTATAGTAATAAAACGATTTTGCAGAAATGGCAAGTCTATTTCTTCACGTTAGTTTAATCATTACAAGAAAGAAATGTATTTTTTGGACTATTAAGTCGCAACTTCAGTTGTTTTTTTAAACCTTATGTTTCCATTGCTGGTGATTACTTATATTCTTTTCAGTTGGGTCGATAAAATAAGAACTAAGCAGGCTTAAGAAATTTGCATAATAATTAAAATTGGTATAGCAGTTAATCAGGATATTTATAGCTTTAAATATTGTATTCACTGATGTTTTCTTCAGAAATCCAGTACTGAACGTTTTGGGGTAGAAATATCTTTAACATTCCATACTAAATAATTAGCTGCACGAATTTTTTTCCTCAAATATATTAAACATTACATATTTATCTGCACGTATTTTTTTCTCAAAATCATTCCTCGTGAACGAAAAAATCCAAGAAAGTTAAAAATGATGTTTTAAGGCTCTCAGTTATTTTTAAATGTCTCAATAGTTCAATGACATAAATCGAACCAAAATGTTCCTAAATGACAACAAAATACAAATATATCACCTCAGCGAATTAAATATACTTGTTTACCAAACAAGTAACTCTTGTTTACGTGATAACTAACTTGTTCTTGATAACTACCGAAGTTAAATGCAATACTTATTAGCGTAAAACAATCATCTGCGATTATTGAATTAGAGCTTTAATAATTGCATCCGAATCAACTTTCACAGGAGCTTTTGGAACAACGCTCTCAATTTCCATTAGCTGCCCTCTAGGGTGGTACATGGAGGTTCTTATTCGATTGAATCAGGTGACCTTCCACTTTTCGAGCTCCATTTAAACAGCTATTAACTCGGTGTGGGTGAGAGTTTTCTTCTTTACGACTATGCGATTTCACAGATGTACAGGTCGATACTGCGTACTTATTGTTAGAAATACCATTTGAACAGGGAAAATTAGTTCCGAATTTAATCAGCTTTTCGTGACCGGTACTGCAAACTGAAATGCAAGTGTTGTTAAGAAAATTTTCTCGATTTTATGACGTTTGCTATACAGGGAAGACAAATTATTGTTTTGAAGAAAAAATGGCAGCAAAGTTAAATTTTGAAAAAAAAAAAAAAAAAAAAAACCAGCGTAATTTAGAATTTTTTTTTAGTTGCATTTGTAGGGAAAAAACTTGTCAAAATTCCGTAAATGGCAATAATCGTTTCGTTTAGTATATAGAAGAAATAAAATCAATGTTAAAATTTACAAAAAAAGACCTGCTTTGACTACACAGATAAACGTTTAATGCACTAAGAAAATCTCAAAAGAAAATGAAAATGAAGGCCGTTTCGATCTTCCCTGAAAATTTGGGAATAATAGTCATACAAGGTTTTCTTTTTACTTCCTTGTACGAAGCACAGGAAGTATTGTAATGGCGAAGAAAGTTCGCCCTCAAAGTTCCGCTTAAATTTGCATTTAAGTCCCAAATTAATCAGTTTGAACAGTTCTTTTCACATTTTCCGTATGTATGTACATGTGCACGTGCGTACGGACTACAGAAATATCGATTTTGGCCATCCCCAAGTCCGTTTTGACTAGATTTTTTGTTCCATCTGTATGCGAAGCTCGCATAACTCAAAAAGAGTTTTTTTTTATAAATGGCTGAAATTTCGTGTGTAGGACCTGTACAAGGTCTAGCTGTGCACCTCCTTTTTGGTTGCAATCAAATGTTTCAAAAGGGGTTTTTCATACGATTATGTGGCAATTGCATGCAAGTTTCTAGTCGTTTTCCATACCAAGATATTTACCCAATGGCATTACTGAAACCAACTTCATAGTTAAGTATATTGGCTCCCATTAGCTGGCAAGTTGCGAATATTTCGTCAAATTTGGCCCCAAAATTGGGAAGCCAAATGCAGTGTTGGTTTGGCGATTTATGCGATATTTTGCGACTTTCTTGTGGAACCCCCATGTTGAAGCATTTTCAGGAATTAGGATCTAGTAAAAGCACCTTTCCTCAACAGACTAGTAGTTTTAAGTGTTTAAAATGCTCTTTACACCTTACCTTAAAAAGGTGCTTTCACACTAAAGGCGACGAAACAAAAAACTTATCTTTTCTGCATCTGCACAAGCGCAGAGCCTATTTTAGCCTTCAAAAGTAGGCTCTGCAGTTGCGCCGCATGTTTAACAAAAAATACATTTTTTTTTGTTTTGTTTTTGGTGTGAAAGCACCCCAAGGCACGCTTACGTTGTAATTTTTATTTTTTATTCTTTGCAGATTCTGTTTAGTTGCGATCGTGTTTTAATTTCAGATTTCAAAGGCCAATAAAAATAATGAATTCCATTACTTCTGAAAATGCCATTCTCTATATTTACTATACTGTATAGGGTACGGAAGTAAAATTGGACGAAAAATTTATTTAAAAAACAATGAAACTAAGAACTATAACCTTTAACGTGCGTATATGATACACGCACCCATTTTTAGCCTACTTTCCCGTAAAAGTAAAAAAAAATAATAATAAAGCATGAAAGAAGGCTTAATGTATCGTGAAAATATCGTTAAAAATCAAGAAAAGTCAAAAATAAGTGAAGTAATTAAATAAAGATTGAAAAATAAAAAATTTGAAAGTAGGGTATTGAGATGGGGAAAAAGTGTGTCTGTCGGTCTGTCGGTCTGTCTGTCTGTCGGTCTGTCTGTCGGTCTGTCTGTCGGTCGGTCTGTCGGTCTGTCTGTCGGTCTGTCTGTCGGTCTGTCTGTCTGTCGGTCTGTCGGTCTGTCCCCCCCTAATAACTTTTGAACGAATTGTCCGATTGGAAAAATTCTTTTTGCATTCGAAAGATCTCGGCGAGGACATCTCATTTCTATATTTCACTTTTTGATTTGAACAATTTTTTGTTCAATTTTGAACAGTTCAAAAAATTTTAACATTAGCGCCTATGGACAAAATTGAAGCAAATTCTGTAAACTCTGGGCACAAGAGCCAAGTTCCTATTGAAAGCTTATTGAAAGGAGTTCTCGGCGTGAAATATTGATTTGAACAGTTTTTGTTCATTTTTGAACAGTTCAAAAAATTAACACAGAGCTTACGGGGAAATTTCAACCCTATATAAATCCTGATCTAACGGACCGATTTGCTTGGAACAAACTTTATCGGAAAGCTCTTATAACGTAGAACATGTAGAAATAGAAAGTTTATCCAGAACGTACGAGCCTATTTTGCTATGAAATTTTTTGATCGGGATTTTCAAGGATATTTCTCAGTGACTCAATGAGTGAAATAATGAATGAATGAATAAATGAAAGAGTGAAAGAATAAATCAATGAATAAATGAATGAGGAAAAGAATGAATGAATAAATTATTGAATAAATGAAAATATAAATAAATGAGTGAATAAATACATGAATGCGTAAATGAATGAATAAACACTTGAATGAGGTAACGAATGAATGAATAAATGCATGGCTGAATAAATGAAAGAATGAATGAGTGAGTGAATGAATATGTATTATCCGTTGAAAAAGGTATATTTTCAATAATTAGAACTAAAGATAAATAAGAAAGAGAGAGAAAGAGATAGCTAGATTATAAATTTGAATTTGGTGTATACGGGAAAGTAGGCTCGTATAGTTCTAGACGGAACTTCTTGTTTAGTTTTAAAAAGGGATATTATATAATTAGTGTAGAACAAGGAAGTCATGTGATGCATGCGCATCAGTTCGCTTTTCATTGGATTAAATACAGAATTAAGTGAAAAATAACTTTAACTGTAAGGTTTATTTAGTTATTCCCAATGAGCTAATAAGTTGAACTGAATCCAACGCATGATTTATTTATTTACTTAATGTTTTATTAGCGTTAACACAATTAGTATATGACATCATTTACCTTAAACTGTATATTAGCATTGAATCTATGCACATGTTAACTAATTGAATCGTTTATTTCGAAAAGGTAATATCTCCGGTTTAAAAAAAAGAACTCTCATTATTAACTTATTAATTTTTATGGCATAATTACTCAAAAATCTTTTTAATTTCCCAATGTTACATTGCTATTACCTACTAAAATAAAATAGTAAAAGATCAGACCCGTGAAGTTTTCTACTTTTGGTAAGGCATTTTTTTCTATCTCCTGAAAAATTATTTGTTTTTAAGAATTGTTACCTTTTCTAAATAAACAATTTAATTAAATATAAAACTTTTTGGACTAAAATCAATGTAATTCTTTTGAGGTATAAGTTAAAGTGCTACTTAAAAAAATTAAGAAATCACAAGAAACGATATAATTTTCTTTTTTTTTTTTTTTATTAATAAGGTATATTGGAATTAGAAAATAAAATAACAACAACAACGTACATTACACATAAATTTGCGCAAATTGCATTGTTATTTCGTTTTTTTTAAATTTTGTATCGCAAATGTGTACAGCTTATTTAATATTGGTATGAGGACTATTGTATGCCCACGTACTAGATGCTTCTGTTCTGGCGGAATCTTTCCGAATAAAAAAAATTGAGAACATTAATATTTCGCACAAATTACGCTTAAAATGGCTTGAAGAAAAATATTTATAGCGGTCACACACTCATATACAAATTTTTGAGGCCTTTTATGCCCCGAAAATTCAGTTCATGATATTTTCGAAAATTGGGTAGCAATTACTAATACGAAAAACTGTTATGAAACTCAGAATTATTCGAAATAATTTTTAATAACAGTAACTATTCGATCATGGAGCAAAATTGGGGCTATATAATGAATTACCAGCAAGTTCCTAACCCGGAATTTCTTTTTGATTCCTACAACAATATTTTTTTCCTTTTGTAGAAGTAATTATCGATATCATATATAAGTATTTCGTAAGACGAATTCATTTTTAGAAAAACATTCAATAAAGAAAACATTTATCCCTTAGTTTTACTTTTTTTTTGTCTCAATGAAGCATTTAAAAAGCGTACATTTTGATGCTCATCTTATCAAAAATTTTAAGTTAAGAAACATTCCAAAGCTGCAATTAATAAGCAAACGTTCCAAATCAAAAATTTGGAGCTTAAAAACACTATTTGATATCATATGCTGCCATTATTATTTTTTATCTTTCGAATATTCGTATACTTTTTAAACCGACGTAAAAAATTACATGCCATGTTTTATTGATGTACAGAGAGTTAAACTTTGGAAAAAAGCATACATTTTGATTTTCGTGTAACTTTGCATAAAATATTTAAATATAAGTAAACAGAAGTGAAATTTTAATGCGATTCTTGTAAAAGCCTTCTCAAAAAAAAAAAAAAAAAAAGTTTCGTAAAATAATTCATTAAACTAACTGGTCTCTCAGGGCTTTTTATAATAAAAATCTTTTAAAATTATTTTCCATTATAAATGTTTTGTTACTTAAATGTTATTTGAAACTGTTTCTAATTAAATATAGTTGTTACCGCACATTAAGTGTAAATATGTTTCTAATTTCAAACATATAATAGATATTTCTTAGATAATATATATTCTTTAATTCTTTAAAGTTAAAAGAAATTAAATTTAGTTCCACAGAATGCTGTGGATATTCAAGAAATGCTCATTTAAACTGTGAATATATTTATTTTATTTCGCACTATAATTTAATGTATACAGTGTTCCCTCGCCACTTCGCGCTTCATGTTTCGCGGCTTCAGTGCTTCGCGGGTTTTTCCAAAATATTCATCAAAAAATAAAAATGAAAAAATACAATCATGTCGATTAGCACATTGCGGAAAGAAGCGTTTTTTTCATGTTGATACTCGAGAGAGAAGGATTTCTGCATGTCAAACAAAGAAATTAGTTGACTTAGTGTACATACCACGGGCTCTCAAAAGCTCCCACCAACACAAGACTCTTCACCTCTCTTAGGAATCAATGTTGATTAATGTCTATTACTGTACTATAACGTTTTCTAATTAACCTTATTAATTAGAACCGACACGTTTAAGTAATTACGTATACTGCTTAAATGTGATTTTTGTCTTAAATGTGTGAAGTATAAATACTGTTTACATATTTAAAACATTCGTGTACCAGCATACACGAAAATTTTTAGGGGCAAATCCTACTTCGCGGTTTTTCAGTTTTCGCGGAGGCTTCTGGTCCCCATTAACCGCGAAAATTGAGGGATCACTGTACTATTCAAAGCGTCTGCGAGGATCCCGGTATGAAAAATGAACAAGCACGTATGAAAATTTGCATCATTGTATTAATATAATTTTTCAGAAAAAAATGACTGCTAATATCGTCAAAAAAGAAAAAAAAAAAGATAAATAAAAAATAATAGACTCCTGCTTTCAAAATATCATTAGTTAAAGCAGAAAACAGAGCTATTGGGAAATTAAGATGTACTAATGGAATTTGTACTTCAAAAGAAATTTTGAAAACTAAGTTCCCAAAACATTTTGTTCACCATTTGTATAAATTAGACACATTAGGTTCCGTTAAACTATTGTTATGTTTTTATATAATGACTAATACATAATAATAGGATAAGAGTTTAGTATTATGTTCACATATGGTGTTATATCCATGTAGCTATATGGGAATATTCTAATAATAAAAATCGTAAAATAACAGAAATAAACATATACTGATTTATAGAGTAATGTTATTGGTATAGAAAAAAAAGGAAAAAGGTGTTAAATTTTGTGAGATAAAGATTTATGAAGAGCAAGAAGCAGAGACATCAACAGAAAAACTCATTTACGTTGTGTAAACTTGAAATGATTTGAATGAAGATCTTTTGTTTAAATGTTACATTGGGGAACCAGACATAAAATTTCTATGTCATGATACGATTTCAGTTGTTTTTTTTCCCCTTTAAATTTCAAATCTAATGTTCATACTAATGAAAGCCTCCCCCCCCCCCCAAAAAAAATGAAACGAATGTTTAGTGTGAAGTAAAACAAAGTAAATTAGGCAAGGCAATAAAAGTTGCATACAGTTGTTTAGGAAGTATCGTTGAATTCTTTAGAAAGAAGAAATCAGACGCAACAATCTTAACGCAAAAATAGCTAAACTCATGTTTGTGAAAATTGCAACACCATGAAGGACTTACGCGAGTGAGCTGAAATTTTCAGGAAATGCAAAGTAGCGCATGATATGCAAATGATTAGAATTTCAAATCCGTAGCGCATGCGTATGCTAAGCAGCGCCCTCTGAACGACGGATGGATACGAATAAATAGACGGCTGTAGCGAGGCGTGTATGGTTATCGGTGGTTATCTGCTAGTGGTAAACGTTAGCTCAATCTTTACTTATGCCTCTTCGACGAAAGAGAGCGAGATTTGAACAACTTACAGAGTTTGGAAGGGGGAGAATCATCGGCCTTCGTGAAGCTGGATTGTCGTATCGTGCAGTAGCCGCTCGTGTGCAGCGTAACAGAAGCACAGTGATGCGTGTTTGGAAGCAGTGGACGGACGAGGGTCGGACAACTCGGAAATCCGGGAGTGGACCCCGAAATGTGACGTCAACTCGCGATGATAGAGACCTGGTCCGCATGGCGCGGACGGACCGTACAGCTTCCTCTAGACAATTGGCAGCACAGTGGTCAATAGCTACGGTGTTTCATTGTGTGCTTCATCAATTCGTAGACGTCTGCTGCAGCGTGGACTGCGCGCAAGGACTCCTTTATACAGGATCCCCCTCACGCTAAATTATCGCCGCCTGCGGGTACAATGGGCCAATCAGCATAGAGACTGGCGTGCTGATTGGCAGCATGTCGTGTTTTCTGACGAATCCCGCTTTAATTTGTGGTACCGTGATGGCCGCATTCGTGTCAGACGCTATGCCGGTGAACGCCACCTTCTTGAGTGTATTATCGAACACCACAGTGGACGAACACCCGGAGTTATGGTCTGAGGCGCCATAGCCTATCATGGACGATCTCAATTGGTACGAATTGTGGGCAATCTGAACAGCAACCGGTACATCAGTGAAGTTCTACAGCCCCAAGCTGTTCCCTTCCTTCAAAGCTTGCCAGGCGCTGTATTTCAACAGGACAGTGCCCACCCTCATATTGCTAGGACTATTCAGTCCTTTGAAACGCAGCAGGTACAGCTTCTTCCTTGGCCTGCGTATTCCCCGGATATGTCGCCAATTGAACATGTTTGGGATTTCGTTGGTCGGCGTCTCGCTCGTGATCCTCGTCCTGTTGCTTCTGTAGACGAACTTTGGGTACGCATACAAACAATATGGAATGCTCTTCTTCAGGCAGACATTCAAAATTTGTTTGACTCCATGCCACGTCGTGTAGCAGCACTTATTGCGGCGCGTGGTGGCTACACAAAATACTGGTTCCGATCTCTTGTTATTGTTTGTTTGCTTTGAAAATTTAATCATTTATTTGTACCACTACCACTCAACTGTGTATTAAATTTCATTCAATTATGACGATTCCTTCATGGTGTTGCAATTTTCACAAACATGAGCTTATTTTTGTCATAAAAATCTGTTTATTAGAGGTTTATTTTCTTAAAGTCATAATTTTTCCGTACAAGTTAAAAATAATTTTTACATTTCAAAATATTGTTTTCAGTATTACGCGTTGTTTTGAATAATTCCAGTATTCTTGATTTGAAAAACAAAAAAAAAGCATTATTTGTATTTGTTACAAAATTAAAAGATTACTTTTGAATAATTATAATATCTATTGTAAGTTTCACTCATGCATTCTGCATATACACCTTAAATTAGTAGCATAAACCAGTATTGACTATTTACAGATGAGAAGGGAAATAATAAACCTGAGTATAAATTCATGTCTCCCATCTCTATGACAAGCACAAGGTCCAAGCTGAAGGCATTGCAGTTTTACTGTCTAGAAATCGTCTGTGCAAACATTAGAGACTATTGATTTTCTGTATCTAAATACGACGATGTGTTCTGAACGATGGAGTGAAATTGCATTATATAGGCGGTAGTCACGATAAAGCAATCGGCTTACATTCATTATTATAGGAAATCCAGAATTCATCCCGCATGCCTGTTAAATATTCAAATGCATCAGTTTGAGGAGAAGAAGGAAAACAGAATGTTTTGTAAAGAAGTTGAATGAGCAATTTAGATTATATTACTACATAAAAAAGAAAAGTTATTTTTTCTCAAAATATTATCCTGACGAAATTAGTTCTTATTTTTTGTAAAAATATGGATTTTATAGAAATAAAGTTTTTTTTAAAAGGGTTCGTTACTTAAAAACTAACCCCTTCTTTGCAAACCATTATGCCCAGTTACAAAACCCACAAAAAAACTAATAAAATGTTTGATTGCTCCATCCCCCCTGGAGCAAATGGCGCCAAAATGTAATCGTTATGAATGACCGGTTCCTATTAAAGTCCACTTGTATAACAAATTTTGTTCAAATTCTTCTTGAGATATAGCATTCATGTTACTCAAGACAAACGTTCAATTGCTCCGCCGTTTCGAGTGGATTAGCGCTCAAAACTAATCAGCTCCAGTGTACATCAGAGTCCACGTGTGTACCAAATTTTGTTAGATTCTATGCATTAATTTTTGAGTTACAGCGGCCACAAAGAAAAAAAAAAGACCACATACATGCATACACATAGACACACATACAGACATTTTCTAAATATTGTCAAAATGTACCAGCACACAAAACTTGTAAATCCGTCGAAATTCAAAAATTTTCACGAATACAATACTTTCTTTTATATATTGGACATAGAAGAAAATGAAAATGAGTATTCAAATCACAAAGTATCAATCAAAAATTGCATAGAAGTATTTTGTGGTAACAAGAGCATATTTTTCGATGCAAAAAAAAAAAAAAGTTTGCTTATGGAACTTAAAGCATTCGGCAAAAGTTTTCATTTTTTAAAATGTTTATTGAACTTAGCCTAAGACCAAGTGTCATAAATTCTTTTAAATTTCGACATTAAGGGAAAAAAATGAATTTTTTATTACTTTGCTGAAAATCATTCATCGTAGGTTACCTTTTTTTGGCATTTACTATAAAAACCAATTAAAGTACAAAGAAATGCAAATCTAAATTCCTCTTTTCTTTTATTAAATGCAACAACTCGCATAATTGATACCACAGAGACATTTAAGCCCAATATTTGGAAAGTTTAAAGAATGGTTTTTAAGGCGTTTTATCTGAAAAATATTTCAAAAGCGTGAATAGAATAGAAGGAAAGAGGAGCTTAGAATGTTATAAGGTTCAATAAAGTCTTCTCTTTATTTATAAATCCCTTAAATGCTTTCTTGAATAATTTTAAGCATAAAGTTCGTGTTTCTTCCGATTTTTTCCCTTAATTTTCTCTCATAATTTACTTCCTTTGAAAACGCGGGACTTTTCGTTAATGGGTTTTCATTGAAAGCGTATCCTCATTTGTATAAATGAATAAATTTTTAGAAATGGTCGTAACTATCTGGTGTGTCAAATAAATCTTATTTTTTTATATTTTCTTGCAACATTCTTCCAACTAGATTTTAAATAAATATTTGTCTTTCATTTTGTTGAAAACATCTTTTAAAAGCGTATTTATTCTCATTGTACTAATGAGGAAAATGGAATGTTATTTATTTATGTATTATTTCTTTTTTGGATTTTAGTTGTCTCAATGATTAAAATGAAGCGATGAAATAAATTGTTAAAGTGATTGTGATTTAAAAGAATTTTAATAATGGCTGTTTTAAATAGTTATTGCGCGTTTTACGTGGGAAAAAGCATCTTACTAAGTGAAATAGACACGCTATGAAATTAATTTAAATCTGTCAAATTAAAATGACTAATAAAATATTGGAATAAATCTTCTGATCTGTTTAATTCGCCAGCAAAGTTTAATTAAAACTAGGGATGTAACGAATATTCGGCCACTATTCGGTATTCGGCCTATTCGGCCCTTTGGCAGAATATTCGTCCTTGCCGAATAGTAATTTCATCACCCAGCCGAATATTCGGCCTGGCCGAATACTGGGTAAGGTCAAATTCGGCCTGGCCGAATACTGATGGACTATTCGGCCGAATAGTTCTACTGCAGTAAAAAAGTGAAAAAATAAAGAAATTAGTAGATTTTAAACATTTAAAATTGCATTTTAATTATTGCAAAAGAAAGCATTAGTCCACTATAGTTTTAATAAATAAAAATAATTTAGAATAAACTACTTTTTTTTAATCTTGTTTTAGGCTTGACTGAGCAAAAACACATTTTAAAGTTGTAATATTGTATTTTATATTTAGCATTTGCTCTCAAAAGCTGCCAATAGTTAATTATAATGGAGAATATGATAAATTCATTTTGTTACTATTAACAAAGTGTATGCCAGGCTTTGTTTGGGTAGACTGATTTATTGTACTGAATTTGTACTTGATTTACTGAATATTGGGTTAGAGAGAAATGTGAAAAGCCCAGAATATATCATAAATATTTAGATAGCATAAGTTATTGGGGTTTTTGAAAATAAAAACATATTCCAGTTAAGTGCATTAAGTTTTAATAGATCTTTTAAAAATAGCTATGTAAAAACCCCATATAAAAAGTGAACTTTTATAACTTTTAAAATGTCTTCATAAAACAGTTTTGAGCAAAATAACAGTTTTGAGCAGGGCAATGATTTCTTTCATTGCAATTAAATAATTAGTAAAATAATGCTAATGCTTACTACCGTAAAACCTGTCATTTCTATTTTGCTTGTGGGTGAAATTCTTAGTTTTATTACATTCAAAACAATAGTGAAAATAGATAAATTTTAAATAGTTCTAAATTCTTAACAAACAGAATTAAATCATACATCATAGATTGTGTGTAATTGGTGTTTGACTTTGTGAATAATTTTAAATTTGACAAATACTTTATATTACAACGATTTTCTGGAAATTTTAATATTCGGCCGCCGAATATTCGGTATTCGGCCTAGCCGAATATTCGGCTTCGGCCTGGAAGAAATGGCCGAATATTAAGTATTCGGCTATTCGGCCAAATCACTATTCGTTACATCCCTAATTAAAACAATGTTCTGGAATATCGTAATTTAATGTTTTCTAATTACAATTGTTCGACCATTTTAATATGTTGATATCAGCTTTAAAATGCGTTGTGGTCAGTGAGAAGATATTTGGGGTAACGTGTGAAAAATACTAAGTAGGGATCATTCATGAATGATGTCACGCTTTGAGGGGGGAGGGGGTTCGGGAAATTGTGACAAAGTCTTACAAGGGGAGGGGAGGGGATAACAAGAAGTGTGACATCATGCATTATGCAAGATAGCGTGATGCGTGACAAAGGGGGGGGGGGGGAGGGGGGTCCGCTGAAGTATGACATATTGGGACAAAGGAGGAGAGAGGGTCAAATATATGGGAAAAAAACGTGACGTCATTTATGAACGGCCCCGTAGCGTAAAGGGAAGCATACATGAAAAAAAATGCACATCTTCAGTTTAAAAAAAGTATTTTTGCTTTTATTAGCGTAGTTTTTGTGCTTTCAACTCATTTTATTTAAAAAATTCGTTTTAAGGATAAAAAACAATAAATTCATTTATGAATTTAATGAATTAAATTCATTATTTTTGTGGTTATGAGTCGAGTAATTGCCGGCATGTCAGTTTGTCTCAACCTTCTACAATAACTTTCAAGAGAATAGTACTATTCCAACAAAACGTTTCTTTGCTCGAGTGATTTCGGGCAGGGAATCTCATTTCCATCTTTATTAGTATAAATAGAATCCATTTTTTGATAATTTTTTTTTGTTTGATTTTGAACAGTTTAAATAAACTTAATGCTTAAGTGAAAATTAAAATTGGATACTAAAATATCGTTACAGCGAAGACCGATGCAGCAAATTTCCCGTTACAACGAAACATTTTTAGTTCCGTTTTAAAACCGAATAGGATACCGTATATTCCGTTATTACGAAATTTCTATTACAACGAGGTATTTTAACGGTCCTTTGGAGTTCGTTGTAACAGGGTTTCACTAATATATAAATAGAAACATTCTGCGTCGACAAACTGCATCGGAAGCATTTTTGACGTGTACTGGAAATGATTTTTTAATTTCACTATTTCGAAGTTGAACAGATAAAACAATTTAAATTAATGAGAGGACTTCAAATATTTTAATCTAAAAAACTACTAACAAAAATTATATATATAAAAAAAAAACTGTTGTTTCTGAATTTTTTAGCCTTTTGTTTCAAGAAATATAAAGCAACTTTAAAATAAAAGTCTAGTTTTTTCCTTCCAATGCATCATGCTCAAAAGACATCATTGGCCAGAAACACACAACAAAGTCTAAAAAATTTTCCGTATTCTTAACATTGACGAAAGTAAGAAGAGATTGGTAGATTGGGAGAATCCTTAAGGGATATTCGTTGGCATTCCTTGCTGGTATTGCTGATATTCATTAAATGACATCTGCGTTTAATTAAATTCAGTTGCTTTTCTTCTCTAGAAGATACTCATAAAATGTTTTTGAAATGTAAGGGAAACAACTTTTTCTCAATGAATGGAATACATTCGTTTTAAACACTCGTAACTACTCTTCCTAAGCAACTCGTTGGAAAAAACATCCATCGAAAATTTTATTAGAAAAAAATTCTGCATTTATTTCAGCATTTCAGCTAGACGCCATGTCACAGAAAAAACAATTTTTGCACCAAAGCAATTTTAGCCAAAGAAATGAAACTGCGGGAAGGAAAAAAATGTTGCAATAACATTCCGAGTATGTTCAGGGCATTGAGTTTTCTCTTTTTTAATTTTTTACCCCAAAACTCGTGTTTTTGAAATTTTACTTCTTAATGTTTCTTTCAGACTAGGTTTTTGCGTCAAAAAAATAAAAGAAAAATCGCCAAATTGTTTTTTTTTTTTAAAATAACGTTATCTTTTATTATATATGAAACGCTAGTTCTATCCTAATTCAATTTAATTTTGTTTTTTGATTTCAAGAAATTTATGGTGGATGTCTTCTAAAACTATTTATCCTAATTTGAGAATTTTTTTCCCTCCATCCGAAATCATCTTTCATATTGCATTTCCTAGTGTATATTGCAAATCTAAGCATTCTTTCCTTTTGCTTTGGAATGAAAAACTACCGTTTATACCAAAATAGGGAAAACTACCTCAAGTTGAAGTTAAATTTTTCGTAAAACTACTTTTATATATTTTTAAATTGCAAATGGGCTGCTGTTGGCTTCTGCCAATTGCAGACCTAGTGCGTTCCCCAGATTGGTACCATCTCTTTCAGCGGCACCACAATCAGTGTGATACCATGGCAGCATGATAATTTTGACGTCCAGTTTCTTCATCTGCAAGCGCGAGCCCCCGGACTCTGTTGATGCGAAATTGCACTAGGAATTGAATTTAGCCGAGAGCATCCAAGCCTAATGTCTACTCAAGGGATCTTTTACATGCCACACAATCATACGACATGGCCGCTGACGATTTTCTGCACCTTGAAAATCCACCGACACAGCCAGGCTCGATCCTCTGACCTGAGTCGTACGAGTTCCGCGCCTTACCCCGTCGCCACTGTGCCAGCTTGGTAAAACTACTTGCTCCACGAAATATTTGATTAACAATGATATGGACTCTTTGACTTACTTACAGCAATGAGTCCAGCATAATAGCCACTGCGCACAAATAGAAACTCGCGATGTCTCCGCTAATTGATGCTATGGCGTAGTGGCAGTTTTCTCTACTGATTCGCCTGGCATCCATCATTAGCGTTATGAAATAGGTTGAACCTCCACAAGAACCTTAGCTATTTATAATTTATATTTTTTTGACCCTCTAGTCTAAGTTGAGTACATTGAATCTATCAGCATAAGTAATTTAACCAGCCTGTTATAAAATGTTTTACTAACCTTAGGAACGAGCATGTTTTATGCTTTAAAAATATGTACCAAAACAATAACTTAGGTTACTAGTTTTACATTCATTGGTTTAAGGGCGTCATAATTGTTATTGTTAATCAGAATTTTTATTTAAGCGAGTTGGGGAACATTATTATAGGTTTGTACTTGCTGAAATCATCGTTTTGTATGAAAAGGCATCATAAAAACTGATGATTTAATCATTGTAAAAGGTAAGACACACAAGAAAAATTGAAGCAAAAGAAAAACCAAATACACTAAATTGAGAAATTGTGCTTTCGATTTTAATCTCTCAATCATCTTTGATTTTGTATGAACTGGGTAAGAGAAGGGTAAGGGTCTCGAACTTCTGCATTTTAAAAAGAGTTACTCAATAGTTGTTGTAGGGTTCATGGAAATTTTGATAGTTAAACAAAGCACATATAATCAAGAAAATTAATAAATTGCTTTTGTTCAAACCCCAAATTTCATATTAAAAGAGTTTCTTCTCTCAAATTTCACATTTTATATTCGAGGGAAGCTTAATATTCTTAAGAATTAATATCATACTGATTGACCATCATTTGAGAGAAACATAAAAAAGATGCCATGCAAAACAAATTTTTCATAACAAGAAATAAATAAATAAAAAGATACGAGGGAAAAAAAAGAAACTACTTAGCAGTCTCAAGTTATACGCCATATTATTTCACGAGGTTTTTCAATAAAAGCCGTTGGTTCTTTATGACTTCTATTACCTTGTGTCTGTATTATTTCCTCCTTTACTCCAGAAGCTGAATGCTGATAGTTTCCTGTTCAAAAAAGAGGTTTCCTGTTTGTAAATAGCTTTATTTTCTCTCGAAATATCATCTTTGAGCTTTGCATTTTCCTTTGACCAATTATTTCCTGTAACATAAGGAACACACTTTCTTTTTCGCTTAAAAATCTTTTTTGTTTTGAAGAATATTACAACCGTTAGTGCAGTTATTTCAACGGTTTTCTTTTATGGTCTTATAAAAGACAAGAAATGAAACAATTTCAGAAAGATTTCTTCGAAAAATTGCTGCAATAGATAAATTAATAAAAATAATCTGTCTCAAAATCCTGCACTCTTTAACGGAGTAAAAGGGCAATAAAGAAAGAACAAGAAATTCCGTCTAGAGCTATACGAGCCTACTTTCCAACATATACCAACATCAAGTTCAAAATGCAGCTACCTGTTTCTCTATCTCCTTTAGTTTAATTGCTTCAAATGTACCTTTTTAAACGGTTAATACACATTCATTTACTCATTCATGCATTCCTTCCTTCATTTATTAATTTATTCATTCATTCAGACATATCCTTAAAAATCCAAATCATAAAAGTTTATGGGAAAATAAGTTAATTAAGTTCTGGATGAATTTCGTATCTGTGCATGTTCTATCGCCATAAGAGCCTCCCAATAAAGTTTTTTTCCAAGCAAATCCGTCTGTTAGATCAGGATTTATATTGGATTTAAATTTCTCTGTAGTTGCTAATGTTAAATATTTTAAACTGTTCAAAATTGAGCAAAAATTGTTCAAATCAAAAAATATTTTACGTTGAGAGCTCCTTCGAATAAGCTTGTTCAAAAGAAGTTGGATCTTATGTCCAGGGTTTATATTATTTGTTTCCTATTTCCCCATAGGCGCTAATGTTAAGACTTTTTGAACTGTTAAAAATTAAACGAAAAAGTGTTCAAATCAAAAAAACAAAATATTGAATTAATATTTCCTCCCGAGATCTTTTGAATACAAGAAAAAAACCTTTCGAATCGGACACTTCCCTCAAAAGTTACACGAGGGGGGGGGGCAGAGACACACAGACATACACACATTTTGCCATCTCAACACCTCACTCTTGAATTTTTATTTTTTAAACTTTATTTAATTACTTTTGTATAATTTGCTTCATATTTCTCCAATAGTGGTAATATTAAGATTTTTTAAATTGTTCAAAACTGAACGAGAAATTGTGCAAATCAAAAAACGATGTGATGGAAATGTGATGTCGTCGCCGAGATCTTTCGAATGCAAGAAAAAAAAAATATTTCGAATTGGAGAGTTACCTCAAATATTATGGGAGGGTGGGGGGACAGACAACACGCATTTTCCCCATATCAAAAGTCTACTTTCAATTTTTTTATTTTTCAATCTTTATTTAATTACTTGACTTTTCTTTATTTTCAATGACATTTTCACGATACATTAAGCCTTCTTTCATACTTTATTTTACTTTTACTTTTACGGGAAAGTAGGCTCAAGAGCAAAGTCATACTAAGTGTTATTCATATTTCATCACTCATCAAATACCGCAAAAATTAGTCGAAAAAGACAAAAGGGAAAGAAAAAAAGCATTTTTACATTCCATAACTACAATATATATTTGCATACAAATGTTATGCATGTTAAACTAAACTAAGAGCCGCGACAGCCCATGAAACCCAAGGCCCGCTGTGCCCGTCCCGGCTTTCAAGACCGAGGGCCCTGAGGTGCAGAAACAGATGTTCCGGTCAGGTGATCGACCTGACGTGGAACCCCCTGTGTTTAGTTCCACAGCAGGCTTAGTCCTCGAATTATAATCATTTTCTGTGGAAGTGTGATTATATATCCATTATTAACAGTATATTATATGTAATTTAAAGGAATAAAGGCTGACTTATGTTTCGTTAAGTTTTTCGGTGCTTTTGATGCGTTACAGAATATATGCTTCGTTCGTTGTCATGTTTAGAAGATTGAATGCTCGTTTTTACTGTACTTTTAAGAATATAGATGCAGTTTCGTTTTAAAGCACTGGCAAAAAATATTTTAATCAACGAAATACATTTAAGTGTCTCATCTTTTGAAAAATAATTTTAAAACTCTTACACGTTTTGCTTTTGTTTTGTAATTTAATTTGCTTCAGCAAATTTACGTGAACCGTATCAACGCTAGGAGATTCTTTTTAACTTTATTACGCGTTAATTCGAAACTTTCTCCAGGGTAAAGCAATCAAGCGATGAAAAAAATGTTAAATATTCTCGCACATAATCTGCTATGTTTTAATTTTATCGCCTTTTTTCCACTTTGATCTCAACGTTTAAATAAAGCTTGTGGGAAAATAATCAAAAATGTAGCGCAACGAGTCTTAGATCGTATATTTAAAAACATTTACTGATATTTTTTGATTCATTCCTTTGGAAGATGCAAAAAACAGTTTTAATTAAAACCACACATTTAATAAATAGAATAATATTACTAAATGGAATTCGTGTATTGCTCTGTCGATTAATCGCATGGTTTCTTCGCAGTTAAGGAATCGCTAACTGCAGTTGACATTTTCAACGTAAGCCACAAAGTTACGCATGATCTCCTACCTAATCTTCCTCGGTGTTCTTAATAAGTGATAAGAAATTTTAACTACATTTTTAATTTTTTCTGTGGAAATTCACGTGGACGACAATCTTCAGCATTTTCTGTTAAGAGCATCATAAATATAGTGACGATGTAAAAAATGATTATTACGATTCTCGTTTCCTTCGACTTAATGACATCCTCTGCGAAAATTTGAAGATCAAGAACGCTAAAAAGTAAGTTTCTTGGAAATTAAGACGCTGAACGATTAAGGTCTCCAATTAATTTTTTTTGCTCCACATTTAAGACACTTTCGGCAAATTCACATTTCACTATATTAATTTCTAAGGTGGAATTATGAGAGGAGGAAAGAAAGTTGAACAAATATTAAGAGAATATACTCCTATAAAAAAACTAAAAAGTAATTTAAACGAAATATTTAGTTTTGATAGGGAACAACATTGGTTTTTACATTGATAGTTTACAGTTAAAGGGGGATGAAAATAGGGAATTGCTGAAGGGAACAAATATTAAAATGAACTTTATACCTCATTGAAGTGGAAAGAAAGGCATATAAAATAGGCTTGAAAATGAGATTAATTTGAAGATTTTGTATAACTTTTAAAGTCTACTAATTTCTTGAGGAGTATCAGATAATAATAATAATAAAAATAATAATAAACTACAGTAAAAAAAATTGCTACTGCATTTCAGCCAGCTAGGCATTCACTCACACATACATACGCACACACACAGACATATGACAGACATGACACAAGACCCGCAAATTTGAGGGGATCTCAAATCTACTGTTTTTTTTAAAAAGCTTTTACTATACTCGCTCTGTCGGGGCGTAAGTTTTAGACATGATTTTCAAGGAAACCAAGCTGAAAGTTTTCAAAGGACCCGTGAAACAATGATCAACAAGAGAAATAAAACAGTGAAATAGTTTCAAAGCTAATAAATTTAAACTTTTTAGTACATTTCTTGAAGTTAGGCACAGAAACTTGAAATTAAAATGCTTTTCATAGATATTACTTACTTTTGCAAAACTAATCCATTTTTTTAACTTCGGCAAAAGAAAAAGAAACAATAAAGCGAGTTTGAATATTTTTCAAGTTAAGATAGATTTCAATCTATTTTTATTATTATATTTTCATTTATTTTGTCATGATAGTTAATAAAATAATTCAGGGGATAAATTTATCTTCCACAAATATAATTTAGACGATATTTTTTGTATTTTTCTTTCTTTATTTCTTTCCTTCCTTCTTTCTTTTTCTTTTTTTTTTTTTTTTTTTTCACATTTTACATCCATAGTTCACACTTCTGCAACAATTTTCTGAGTAAGCTAGTTTTAAGTATTTATACGAATTTATTCTATATTGCTTCATACGAGCCACTAAAAATTTACGGCATGACAGGATTTCTTAAAATATATATTAAGTGCCAACTGTAATTTAAATGAAGAAGGTATGTTTAAATTTTACACTTTTCTCGTCGCAAAACGCTTTCACGTCGATGACAAATGGACATTTACTTAACAACTAAACAAATGAGACAAAGATAAATGTTTCAAAGCGGCGATAAAGAACATAATTATGCTCTTCTTTTTCGTTGCCATTTTAAAAGAACTAATTTCTTTTCTACCTGTCAACTCGTTGTGCCGTAAAGTGCGTAATAAACATGCACAACTATAAGAGCGCACCTTGTTCGGGGTGAAGTCCACAGAGATTGCAACCGTTGAGTTAATTTACTACTCCATCAAGTCCCTTTCCAACACGCACTTTCTTTGTGTAAATTAGATTTTTCTTCTTAAAAGAGAAAAGAAGTTGCAGTTGGTCCCCAAGTGCAATGGCGTGGAACGGGAAACAATTGCATTTGGGCACTCTTTTTGGGAGCCCGGAAAAAGACTTCTCATTATTTTGCAGACGATCAGCCAGTAGTCTTCCTTAACCTTGAGCTAACCGGCAAGAAATTCACGCCTATTTTCTTAGCTGTAACTTTAATGTTTTTTTGCTGTTTATTCCAGTGAAACATAAAACTTTTTGGAAGAAAGAAAAACGAATGAAGCTAAGAAAGTTTTTAAGGAACTTTTAAACTGTTGTTCTCTTTGCATATTTTCTAGGAGCAAAACCATTAGAAACCAATTAAAAATCTTGTGAGGAACGTTTCAGTTAGTTTAATCATTTATATCATTTAACTTTCTATTTTCAACAGTTAAGAACCGTTTTAGAAAACTTTACGATGGGCTTTAAATCTAAAATTACAGAAAACTTTACAAACACTTCCCTTTTATTTAATTATTAATAATTTCTGCATTTTGTGCCATGCCGCTCAAAAAAAAAAAAAAAAAAAAATGACGATAAAGAATTTTATTTCGTCTGGAAAGGTAGAAAAATACCAAGAAACAAAATTAATTTTAGCTTAAAAAGTTTCCCGCAGAAAAGGATGCTACTCAAATAATAATAATAATAATTTAACTTTGTGCAAGTAAACAGTAATAGAAAATTAATTTCACGTTAAACTAAAGCACAAATGAGCATTAAAACGCAAATTGGTAAAATTATTTTTGAATTCCTATCTAAAAGTTACCACTTAAACAAGTCAATGGACTTAATTTATTGTTGATCGGCTTACGTTTTTTTACGATCAACATCTTCTGTGGACCATTTTTGAACTGAACGCTTTTTACTGCTGCAAGATGCGATCTTTCTCAGTAAATTTATAAATAAACTAGACTTCTTTCTATCTTTGCTTTAATGTATTTTTATGACATTCCCGGTGTAACGTTATATTGTACTCAATTTAAAAATTTTATACATATAGTCGTATTTTCAATTGAAAAGAAAGATAGTCTTTTTTTTACAAATTCTGTGCTGGTGCACTGGAAAAGCAGGCTTGTTTAGTTCTTGACGAACTTAAGGTATAAACATTTTGGCGAAACGTATTACACGCTTCCATTAATCAAAGTTCGTATTGTTAGAATAACATAGGACAATAAACACCTGCTCTTTTTTTTAACATTAAAAGATTATAAATAACATCGTTTCAAAGACTTCAATTTTTAGTGGAAAACACGTCACTATTTAAACTTAGTTCTTTGAATCACATTATTTTTCAAGCTGTAAACTTACAAAATAATGACTGTTTAAACACTTACAAGCGAATGATAAAATAAGCTGTGATTATAATATAAAAACATTTAAATTGTAAAAGTTATATGCAGTAAAGGAAATGAGGAAGTTACAAAAATCATAGTTATAGTACAAGAATTTTATTTGATAAAAATAAAATTTTTATGCTAATGACAAAATTTATTTTGTAATAACTTAGTTCTATCACTTTTTTTTAGAAAAGATAGAAATGAGTCATTTTTACGCTATGCAACCATTAAAAGACTAAATTGTATTGCATCAAGATGAAGTGGAATATTTCGGGGAAAAGATTTAGAAATTTTACCAATTTCTTTTAGAATTTCTTGTTCTTGATATAATAAGGGGTTTTCTTTGGTTTGGTTCATTAATTTATTTTTGTTCTCAAGAATTTAAATCTTAATGTTAAAATAATTTCAAGTAAAATGTCTGCCATTGTTTCGCCATTTTGATAACCATTGCTCTTCTTCTTTTGTCATTTCCAAATGATAACAAAGTAGAAAAGCACCGAGGAAGCAAAGTTGTCCTTCCCCCATCTTCAGAAGCACTTGGAATTTTTCCAAGATTACTCTGTACTCCGGTGTCCAACCTGCCTAAACCTTCGAAGCGGGGAACAGCGAAGATAAAAAAAAAATTACAAAGAGAAGGAAAGGGAAAGCACATAACAGCAGATCGCCTGTTATCGATTGACATGCATTATACTTGCTGCACGAAACTGAATGTCATGGAAAACAAACCTGCTAGTTCACAAAGCTTCAGATGACAGACGAGTTACTGTGAGCTCTTGTCATACAGATAACTATTTGTCATGCAGGCAACTGTAGTTTGTTTCTTAGATAAGTTTTTATGCTACTGCACTTTTCTGCTTGTTACAAGACTTTTACTAGATAAGAATTGAACTTTATGTGTATTTTTCGTTTATCAATAAATCCTTTTTGATAAAGTATCTTAAGTAGATACTTTTTAGGCATAAATTCCGTATTCAAAATGATATGCAAATAAAGCCTGGTCTCTCTCTCTCTCTCTCGTACCTATTCCTAATACTTTTACTCCTTATATAGTCTTCCTATTTGCTTCTACATAAGGGGCTGTTCCCAATGCTTAAGTAAATACTTTTTAAACATAAAATCAGTATCCGAAATGATATGCAATAATTATGTGAGAATCTATCTCTCTGCTTCTCTTTACTTATTTTCAATAATATGCAAATATTTGCATACGAGCCTGTTTCATATTTATCTCGCTCTCTCTTGCTATCTATTTCTAATATTCTTATTCTTTACATGGATTCTTCCCATTTATTAAAAATACTTAGGTAGATGCTTTTTAAACAGAAAGCCTGTATCCGAAATAATATGCAAATAATTGCGTAAGATCATGATTTCTATATTTATCTCTCTCTTTTTGCCTGTTCCTAATATTTCTACTCCTCAATAAACATAATTTTCCTATTTGTTACCGAGACCCTAAAAACAAACGTTTTTAGAAGAAATGATGCAAAAGAAAGACGAGTTGATCGAAAGACGACGGAGAGATTATTGCTAATTGAAGAGTTTAAATTTCAAACAGAATAAATATACCGTCTAAAAAGTTGTTTAAAAATTCGAGGCTGAACTTGAAAAAATTACAGAATTATTGTCGAATTTCGACTGCTGGGTGACTTTACTTTATAAAAAATTTCTGACTTTGATTCCTTATCGCATGAAGTTATTCCACTGTATGAGGTCCGCTCTTACTAAAAATGGCTAGCACTACGAATTACTAATAAAGATATGAAATAATGGGAAGTTATAAAAAGCAGAAATATAAACGCTGAGAAACAAAAGTTCGCCGAGTAAAACAAAACATGCAAAGAAAGCCCGCCGTTTTGAACCAATCAGAAAGTTGCCCTTTTGTATACTAGCAGTTTTTCTACTAATAGCCGGTAACATATCACTAGACACGGTGCAACAATAAAGTAGTGAGACTGATGTAAAAAATTCACATATGTTTTTAGTCCTTTTTTGTTTTATCCCCTTCAAAGTAGCTCCCTGCTGCTTATATACATTTGGTCTAGCGCTTCTGCCACTGCTGGTAATATTTCTGGAACTCATCTACTGGAGGGTTCTCCAAGGAACCCGTTACAGCTGTTTGAACATTTTCCGTTGTTTGAAAATTTTACCTCTTTACCGCCATGTTGTCTCTGGGACATAGAAAAAAAGATGCACGGCGATGATATCTGGTAGCTAGTGGTAATGCTAAAATGCTTTTTGAGGTTAAAAACTGCAGTACAAACGCCCGCAATTTCGCGCAAATTTTTCTCATACCAAGATGCTTAGCTATTATTTAACGAGGAGTTCCCGATTGATGTTTAGTTCTTCTGCCAGCATTTTCACCATTAATCTTCTAGCAGATCGTCCGAGTTTACTCACCCTGGCCATGTAGACTTCAGTCCAAAAGACCGGTGGTCTTCCACTGCGGTCTTCATCTTCAACATTAGTTCTATCTTCTGTGAACATTTAATGGCAACGAAACGCTTGGGCTCTTGACATAATCTCATTCCCAAAAGCCTTTTGAAGCTTTTTTAGTAAGTGTCCGCAGCATTCTCATCCCAACTGAACGCACAAAGAAATGGCATACCCCTGCTCAATGTTTCGAGATTCCATTATTGTGACGAGAGACTAAAACATGTGCTCGCTTGACAAAGTACAAATCACGAATGAGCAATTTCATCCATTTCTCATCTTTTTTTTCTTTTTAATGATATTTAGAAACTTATAGCCCGATTTATTTCAGTATAAGATGTTTTTTTCTTAAAAGACTCCAGTTATTTAATAGGGTAAATATTTCTCTATAAAACATTTCCGTGCTAGTTTTAAAAGCTTATCATTAGCTAGTGTTTTTTTTTGTAAGGTAAACGTTTACATGCTGCCTGTTGATGACCGTTAAGCTTTGTAAAATGAGAAAAACATGCATTTTTTCTCTCTTAGAACATAAAAGTGCTGCAGAAATGAGAAAAAAACCTATTTTTTAAATGAAACACGATAGGTTCAATATGGTAATAGTATGAACCCTACGCAAAACAGGAACTTTGTCCAGAAAAACTGTAGAAATCGTTTTAAAATGTCAAAGAATAATTTTAAAGTAAAGAAGTAGTTATTGGTAGTGCCACAAACCAGCTGTTACACACACACACATACACACAAAAAAGTGTTAAAGCTTGCTTGAAAATGAAAAAATATTCATAATACGTATTTAAATGTATTTAATGCTACCTAATAAAATTCATACACCAAACTTTTTCATTTACTGCAACATAACCTTTCAGCATTGAAAGGAAATAAAAAATATAACTAGAAATAGGGATTATTCTCATAAAATTGCATCAGCTTTTATTTGCACTTTTGTAAATTCAGCTTTTAAAATATTTAGCATGTCATTAAAAGTGCATTTTCGTTGGTACGATTATTTCCAGAAAGTTGTTTTCGGTCTTTGTCATCTGATGTAATTTTGTCTTTCGCACGCAAAAGAGTCATTTATCGTGCCAAAAATCTTTATTTGTGTAGAAATGATATAAATTTTTTGAGAAAATAGCATTCAAGAGTCAGAGAAAAATTTCATTGGAACCATACGTAGTAATTATGCGTAATTTCATACACTTTTTATATCTAAACTAATGTTTTAATATATTTTTGTCGCAAGGGAATACCGAATTATTTTTCCTTGCAGTAAAATAATAGAGTAAAACGCGTGTTTTATTTAATCGAAAGAAATATATGTTTATGTTATATGTTCAGCTTTCCCTACGATAGCCCAAACTATGTTCGAAATGCATTCTTTTTGTACAAGAATTTCTCCTCTATGTTGACGCTGAACGAGGAATGTGACAGAAAGAAATAACTCTTTTAGAACTAATAGAGAACATATCTGTAGTGCCCATGTAATATCAACAACTGTTGTAAGTAGAAGTAAAGATTAATTAAATGATACATTTTTGTCCTAAATTTCGTAGACAACTAAAATGTAGATGAACCTCGTTGTTAATGAGGTTCCACATGTCTCCTGTCGACGACGAGTTGTCGACCAAACTTGCCGACGACAAACGAGGTCTAACAAACTTGTGTTATTATTAAACACAAGTTTGTTAAACTTGGGTTTAATTATGAATTTAACATTCACAATTTGATGATTAATTCGTTCATAATTGATTTGTCTTGGTTTCCCAGAGCTCTTTTAGTTAAAGATTAATGAAATAATGCTATCAAAATATCACGAGAATAAACAAGTTTCCGCGTTTTATTTTAATTGGTAAAATCTGGGTTTCAAATACTACCATGGCCAATTAAGTCAACAAGCTGGAGAACTCATTGGTCACGTAATCCCACTGTGTCCTTTGACTTGACGTAAAATGGAGAAAAAAGGAGTCAAAACCGGTTCTTTCCCCCACTTTATGGGACGGATAAAGTCACGTGATCATCCCTGCCTTTGAGTGTCTAGTTAAGCGTTGCTGCTTACAAAGAGCTAATAAAAGGGGTTCTTGTGACGTTTGGGGGTTTATTAAAACTTGTACCTTATGATATTCGATTTTTTTCCATTGACATTTTTTCCAGCTTTATGGAAAAAATAAAGAAATAATAAATGAGGGCCATAACTCGGAAAGGGGAGAGTGGGGTAGTCTCTCAGAAACCGTATTTTAAAGCTAAGCTGCAAATCCCCACTATGTGTGAGGTCTGCTATGAACCAACCTTCTCCCTCAAGCTGCCTACGTGACTGCAATAAAGTGCTGGTTCTCGGAATTAAAACTAGTTTAATGTTTACTTTTTCAATCGCGTAATATATAACGAAAGTAACCCATAGTTGTCTTGCGCTGTATTCTAATTATTCTCTCCTTAACGTGCAAAGTGTTAAATTCACTAGAAATCAAAAAATATAAAACAACAGAGAATATTTAATGAAGTAAATTGCTCACGTATAAGAGTACAATACAAGCTTATCTAGAAAAAGTTTGAGCAAAATTTTGAGCAAAAACTCAAAAAAAATTTCAGCTTAACTTCTCACAATTCATTAAATTTTTTACATGAAATATTGCACAAAATTTGCTTTTCTAAGCAGCGAAGAGGTATCTTATGTTGCTAACTTTTGCCATCGATCGTATTTCAAAATATTATTTCACACCACTCACAGTAGTCAACTTTTTTGATCCTTGAAATTGATACTTACATTATTTGATTCTGTTTGGGTAATTATGTTTATAACTCTACCGTAAGTTCAGTAACTAATCCTTAGGTAAAAAGGGGGGGGGGGGGGGAAACAAAGAAAGGCAAAGAAAAAAAGAATTTACTTCCTGATTTATGGGTAAAACAACTGTTATATTAACATCCTTTTATTGAAACTACTGTTGTTGTTGATGTTTCTAATGCCACTTAAGTATCCAAGCACCCCTTCGCAGAGCTACCCTCGATTAAGGCAATAAGGAGCGTATTCCGTTCATAGATGAGCACCACAACGGTGGAAGTGCGACTTGGCTCATTATGTATTTCGACTAGATGGTGCTCCCACAAATACGCCACCTTCCTTTTTTGAGCTGAGTGAAGGGAAGGGAAATTCTGCACCCTCCTGCACCCTCGGAACTGCCTCGGGACTTCAGGGTCCACGGATTTTACATGCACGTATCCTCAAGTGTACTCGGTGTGTCTCCAGCGGATCGGGTATCGAACACCCAATCTTCCGGTTGGAAGTCCGACATCCTAACCACTAGGCTCCCACGGCCCTCTGAAACTACTAAAATTGCATAACAAAAACTTAAGCCAGCGGTTCGCAATCTTTTTTTTCCGCGTACCACCATTTTTCTTGTGAACCATTTTGCGTACCACTGCTATATATAACTTTATTATATACAATAGAAGATCAATAGATTATAGATATTTTTTTTTGCTTGCACGCATACCACCTAAAGAGGTTTCGCGCACCACTTTTGCGCACGCTTACCACAGTTTGGGAACCGCTGCCTTAAGCGGTTTTTGAATTTTATTGTATTGATTTTTTAAGTGATATAATACTTAATGTTATAAAAATGTACTGTTTTAGCCTCGTTAGTTTCATTCGATGTTTCATTTTAAGAAGAATACGGGTACACATTCATGAAGAAACATAAAAAAACTTTAGACGAGAAAGCAGTAAATATCTCTATCTTCATGCAATTCACGTTAAAAAGTACTAAGCTGGTTCAATTCATCATGAAAACCTCTTAATAACATAACTGAACTCTATGCTAGTTTCTAGCAAAAATAATACTTCTTAAAAGCGTTTTTCTTTGAAAATCTTCAATACTAAGCAAAAATTTAGTGTTTCTAAGGATTAGATGATGCCATTCTATGGAGCTATAAAACAGTTACTGCTACCTCTCATTCGCCTTTGATTAAAAGAAAGAGGCCATTAAGTTTATGTGCTAAATTAAGAAGAGCGGGAGTGGCAACGATCTATTACGTCTTAGGGGCAGTATGGGAACGAATTTTCTGATCCAGCACTTGGGAATTCTATAAAAAAGAAAACAATGCATACAAACTTTATATACGTATTCAGGTCTTTTCTTCGTTTATGATAGGCTAAGATATAATAAATTGGGTTGCGTTTAATGCTTTGGGGAGAACAAGATTCAACTCTGACTTGTGCGTCGCACAAGAGGAAATCTATAAATTTCAAATTGAAATGCTAGTTACAATTCTTTACGTACACTTTATATAATTATTTTTCAGTCAATTATTTGAATATCCTTGAATTTTCTTTATTATCTGTAGAATAAAATTTGATAAATTTGGTAAATTTTACTCATCCTCGGAGAAAATATCGTATAACTGTTAGTTTATTCTTGTGATAAAGGGTGTCTTCTTTTCAAAATGAGTAACTGAATATTTGTTTATTTCAGAGCACCTTTTTCTAACTTTTGTTTTTAAATACCTATGTTCATTTTAATGTGACACCGCAACCTATTTAGTTTTAATTAACCGAAGAAATCATTTAATGTGAGCTTAGTTTATAGCGAAGATAGCCAATATGAATTCCATCGCAGTAAGTAAACTCAACGGCTATTTTCAACGGCGGCGGAATCAAAGTCGGACTGATTTTGGGGTAAAGGAGTCGGAGTCGTTTAAAAACGTGTCGACGTTTAAAAACTCCGACTCCGTTTATTTATTAATTTTTTTTAATTTAAATTTTTTCTGACGCCCCGTAATTTTTTTGTATATTATGCCAGAATAAAGAAATAATGAAAATCTGTCACTTTATTGTAACTGTTTATTTTTTATTTATTTTTTTCTTGTAATTTTAGGCTTGAAGACTTTTAACAATGACATAATAATAACAAGAAGTTCGTTCAAAAGTTATTTGGGCGGGGGGGGGGGGGGGCGGGGGCGGCTAGGCACACCGACAGACAGACAGACCGAACTTTTCCCCATCTCAAAACCCTACTTTTAAATTTTTCAATCTTTATTTAATTATTTAACTTATATTTCTTGATTTCTGACGATATTTTCACGATAAAATGCAGTCTTTTCTGCTTTAGTATTTATTTTTTTACTTTTACGGGAAAGTAGGCTAAAATTTCATACAGCATTAAAAACTATACCAAAAAGAGCATTAATATTCTTCTTTATTGGAAAAGGATTTTTTACATTAGCTTCTAATGCCAAATTCAAATTTTTATGTACAAGAAAACACATAAAATTACAACTTTAGTCTCTAACGCATAAAATTCGTCAATCTTAATAAACAAATTTTCAGAAGTTATAGTTCATTAACTCTTATTAAGTAGTTACTTTAATATTATATTTAGTTCTTAATTCAATAATGTAGTCTGAAGAGATATAGTATGTTTAATGCCACTCTTTCTTCAAACATTAATGCAATTACAGCATAGTTTCTAAGCATTTAGTATATGGACATTTTGCAAGATGCATTAGCGATGTAATAACAACGTACCATTTTCCCTTGTAATTGCATTTGGAAGGAATGAAATTCGATGTTGCATCTTTTACCGTCAAACTTTCCTTGAAAATGTCATAGTTTTAGTGTCTTTCTTTATTAAGAGTCATAATTCTTAATAATGTCGTACAACATTTCCCAATTTTTTCGCAGTTTATGCGAAAATCGGTCAATTGTTTACAATTTAACTCTTGAAATTCAATTCTTACTATTTTCTATCCATTTTTAAAACGAATTTTGCTTTTTTTGCTCGAGTCTTCGTGAAATTCTAACGATTTTTCGGGGAAATATAGCGCACTCAACTTTTTTTTTCTCGTCAGCTGAACCTTATTTTATTGCCAGTGAATGCCATGTGCCCCACTCTCAATTCCAAAGAGACGGTACCGCGGATTACGACCAAACATTGAATGTTAAAGTTTAAAAAACATATTTTTTTACACCAGCAAAAACTGTAGAAAGAACTGTTACTGGTCATCTCTACTAATAATAAAGCAGCAAGTATGTTTGTCTATCCTGTCTGTCTGTGACCGGCATGGGGCCAAGACCGTCCGGCCGGTTTTCAGGAAACTTGGCACGAAATTAGTTTAGAACATGGGGTGTGCACCTCGGAGAGTTTTTTCTGAAATTCGAATTCAAAATAATTAATCCAATTTATACCTGAAAATTGCATAAAATAGTTAAAAGAGAACTGAACGAGCCTATTTTCCTATGAAATGTTTTGATCGGGATTTTTAAGGATATTTCTCAATGAATAAATGAATAAATAAATGAGTGAAAGAATGAATGAATGAATGAAATAGGAAAAGAATGAATAAATGAATAAATGACTAATGAATGAGTGAAAGAAAGAAAGAATGAATGAATAAATGAAAAAGAGATAGAAAGAGATAGCTAGATTATAAATTTGAATTTGGTGTATACGGGAAAGTAGGCTCGTATAGTTTTAGAAGGAACTTCTTGTTTTTTAAAGAATTTAAATTTATTTCTTGCGGTTTCTTGCATTGTGAGGAGCAGCCGATTTTTAATTAATAATTTAATTTATTTATTTAGATTTTTATTATTCTTTTTTTCAAACGAATTTAAATACTGCACAGGGGTCTTTTTTAAAGAAATGTTATCCTTTATAGCGATTTTTGTTATTCCAACTTATTATTACTATTTATATTTTTATTTATTTACTTTTTTTTCTCTAGTGAATTAACAAACATGTTATTTGCCTATTTGGGCTCAGATAAAAGGTTTGTCAGCTTTCAAATCTTTTCTTGCTGCTGTTAGTTTCTTCAAACTGCATAATTTCGTCTTTCTGTTTTACTGTCAATGAATAATAGATAAAAACGAATTATACTAAAAATGTATTAATTAAAACTATTATAATAGATTATAATCGTTCTTTTTTGTGTGGGTACTTGAACTAAACAAACAAAATGCGTTTTCTCTTAAATATTTCCTTTTTCGTTTCGTTTCGTTTCTTTCTTTCTTTTGTCTACTTTTATTCTGTGTGTTTTGTAAAAACAAAAATGCTTAAATGTGTAGGATCGCTGATTGATTTCCGTGGGTGGATAACGTTTAATTATGTGGAATGCTCTACATTTTAATAAAATAACTTAATTTACGCATAAAAAAGTTACCATTATGTACCCAATGGCGATATGCACACAATGTCTTTTTATCTAGGAAAAATTACGGTTTCCGTGCGATAGACTTGTTTTTGCTATTAGAGTAAGGGGTCGACATGAATTTTTGCATTGTAGTAGTTTAGGGGTGAGAGAATGAAATAGGTTCCTTTTTATGCAGTGAAAATGCACTGTTCCTATAGGATATAATAACAGTTGCCTCCTACAGGAACCGTGTATATAAAAGGAGTTTCACTAAATTTCGTTAAATAGAGTTTCACCATTAATTGAGTAAAAATCGATTAGTCTGTTCTGGGACTCAAACTCAGGTTTTCCAGCTACCCGCCCAGAGCGCTACCGGTATAAGTATCAGGCCTATACTGGTTTTCTTTTAATTTGATGTATAACTGTAGATCCACACCGTCTATCTTACGGTAATGCACTATTTTTAAATACTGAAACCTAAATTTAAACCTTTTCAATTGATAATTTATAAACTAATTGAGTAAAAAACAAAAGAAAATCCTATTTATTCTTTGAAAAAGAACGTCGTGTGTAGTTGCGTCCTAATACTGTGCTTTTCAGCCCAGAATTGACAAAATATTCACCGCACAGAAATCAGCACCCACAAGGGGGCGTTTAATCACTCACTTTCAAGAGAAAAAGGTTTTTTAGTTTTATAATGTTCCGGCTTTAAGCCATCGATGCCCCAGCACAGTTTAATTTTGCTCAGGACTTCTGCCGCCTAGAAATGCATCTCCCAAAAAGACGCTTTTTATAATATTCACCCACATTGATCACATTTTGATGAGTCCCCGTTAGTTTTCACACATACACATCAAATTTTCAAAAATATATCCACACATCATACACATCCAAATTTCCGAACGAAGTTGCGGGCCCACTAGTATATATATATATATATATATATATATAGATAGATAGATAGATAGATAGATAGATACGCAGAAAGATAGATAATATTTCCGTTATTTAATAACTTTTTTTTTATTTTCGACATTAAAATGCTCTTCTAATGCCCTTAAAATTGTAACGAAACAGATCGTTAAACGAACATTTTTAACGAATCAAAAACACTTCATTATTGAGACATTTATGTTAATGACTTCATGATTGTTTTTCTTTGTAGTTAATAAATGGCAGTATAATTTCACCCACCAAAATAAATAAATAAATACTATTCGTCTGTTTAAGGAGGGAAAAAAACACTCAAATTCTTTTGCCATCTTCATTGTGAGGAATTGAGAGAAAAGAAAGTGGTATAATCTCATAATAAGATTCGTACTCTTCTAATGCCCGTAAAATTGTAAAGAAATAGAACATTCAACGAAAATTCTTAAACGAACGCATCGTCTGCGAAACCTCAATTAATCCTAACAGAAAATGAAACTACGTCATACAAACATTTGTTCAAGTCTCTGGGAATAAATTGCATCTAATGAACAACGTTAACAAAATTCTTCTTGTCCATTTTAAATGAACTTTGTGAGTTTTTAGGTCATTAACTCTTGCTTTGTTAAAACAAACGGAAAATTCGTTTACTGGAAGTAATTCAGATATTTTTCTTCTATTATTACGCCAAAACTTTTCGGAAAGACAGTATTTAGAATTTAATTCTTACCACAGAATTTGCTCGTAGCAATAACGGAATTTTATTCTAATTTTTGAATTTAGGTGGAATATTTTTATAGAAAGTGAAAAAAAAAATTGTACCAAGGAAAATGATGTCTAAGATTTTCACTAAAGCATTTTGTACCTCAATAATTTTTGATTTTAAAACGTGAAACAGTTAATAATACTATTTGGAAATAATTTAAATGAATTAACACTCGATCTTAAACATCTTGTTTAATGTGTAACAGAGAAAGTATTCATGCAATCATGTGTCCTTTAGTCTCGCAGCAGTTTTCCATTGGAAAATAAAATAAAATGTCGAAAATATAAGCAAAAATATCATTGCATGTAGATGGAAACTCAGTAAAATTAAAATCTAAAGCATAATGCTACTTTACTTTCTTAATTAGCACTTCTCAGGTGAGTGGAAGTAGAAAAATTATTAAAGAATTCAATAATGAAGCCTTGAAATTTTTCGTAATTAGTCTTGAAACTTTATACTTCAACATGGCTTCCTTAATATTATTTTCATATTGAACGGTTGAAAAGTTAAGGTGTTACCCGTGAACCGAAAAAATGTTCACGTTTCTTCCCTCTTAGATTTAAATCACGTTAGTAAGTATATTTTACGTTGTTTTGAACAAGGCTGCACAAATATTCTGAATTTATGAGTAACTTATTCTAAAACATGATAAAAATAACCTATGTATCATTTGGAGATATTACACATGCATGGTTTCCTTAAATATTGAGAAATCGCTAAGTGTAGGTGACGCCTGTGAAAAGAACTTACATATGTAAAGTAACCAAAGGACCGAAAATGTCCTGTGAAAGGGATGTCAGATGTACACGAAATGAATGATTACAAGACAGAAACATTGCCAGAAATAGTTATTGCTCACGAATATTCCAAATGCTGTGTTGCATGATACCATTTCAAAATATTACAAAAGATGCTCAAAGTTTCCACCATTACAAGAGGCGCAAGCGTTATGGCGATGGACCAAGGACCGACGGACGAGTTCAAAGACATATGGATGTTCTTGGATATCTGCAGAAGCCCTGACGATTCTAATCCATTTCCCAAAGAAAGAAATCCAGGATGCCTACATCCGGAGACTGAGATTTTTTCCCTTCAAGGTGTTCGCTTTCCAGCGCCCTCTCGCGACGTAGGATACTAACAACCATGGGTGTTATGCAATTTTGAATCCTTTCGGAATGTCCTATCGCCCTGTAAAGTTTATGCTAATAGTTATAGTAGACGCTTATTATATATTTTTGCTGTAATTAGCTGGAAATTAAAAGCGGCAGATCGCAGAGTAAATTTTTCAGAAAAATTAGAAAAGACCTTTACCTAGCATTGGTTTAATAATGCTTAATGGTGGTGATGGTAATGGTTCGTATACGACGTGCAAATATATTTTTTTGTCGTTCAGATTTAAATCACATAAAAGACGTAAAAGCATGAGGACGATTTTTTTTGAAAAACAACTTTTATCAAGTTTCGCTTACTTACTTTTCCAGCTTTACCAGAAATTCGCATTAAAATAACAGTGCTTATTCATCTTTTGAAGCAAAATGTTTACCAAAATCGGAATACAAACGCTAGTTCAGTCTGAAAATATTGTGTTTAGAAAAGCATTGCAATACATGCATAATCGATCAAGCCGTTGGCGCTACGAAAGTGTTTTCAAAGCACCCGTTACTTGAGAGAGTTTCTTATATGCAAAATCAAAAACACCGTCGTTTATTTCTTTGAAGCAGCGAATCGCTACTTTTTCCCACTGTTTTTCGCGGCATGGTTTTTCTTTTTCCTCTTCCCCTAAGAGATTCAAGACTCGTGAAAAATGAATGAAGTACGGGAAATATTTCATATGGCTGTGCATGTAAGGAGATTGAAAGAAAGGGGAAAATATTTATAAAATAATGTTTGGATAACCATATTGGTAAATGTGAAAATGGTCTGATGGTATTTTGGAAAATTTTTATAACATGTGTTATTTTTTTTAGTAAAACGTAGCTTTGACTTTGGTTTTAAATAATATATCAATGGGATTTGAACGAATCTTAAGTATCGTCCACAACTTATAATTTCAAAATTGAACGTTAAGAAAATTATTGAGTAATGACCATAATTGAGACAAAAGTGTTTTTCCCCACACGTAAGCAAGTTTGAAAAAATGACAGTCTTGGAAATTAATTGGAAAAGACCCTTCTGTATAGGATATCAGAAGGATGTTCTTGAGTGAAAAGATTTTAAAAAAAACCATGTACTAAAACTATTTCGTTTTTTAACTTTCTAATGAAACGAATAATTTTGAATAACATAAAAAATAGTTTCATAAATAAGTCTCATTGTTGCATAAATTTGCATAGTACGGCTAAGTCATTACTCAAAACCCCATGCGTAAAATAGCACAACAGAAAAAAACTTGGTTTACCTTTCCTGTCATTTTTGTGGTTTCAGAGTTTTGCATTACCTTATTTCGTCCTATGAACCCAACTAGTCAGAAACATGCGCACAAATTCTGTTGGAAACTTGGAAGACAGAAAGTGCCGTTTTTTTTTTTTAAAAAATCTACAATATGGTAAATGGCGAGAGATCAACCTCTGGTCTCGTAGTTTAAATTATCTTTTAAACATTCCTGAATAAAGAAGTATAATTGGTATGTGATGTGGCAATACCATTTAACCCTTTAGTTAACCCCCGAATAGTAGATATACGTCTCAAAATTTAGACTTCACCCGTATTGGATAAAGAGATTCCAATTTTGCATGATCTTTAACGTTTTCAGCATTGTTAAGGACCAAGAAAATAAAAATATGCCTAAAGAATATTATCAACACTCTCATATTACAAAACGTGGATCTTGTTTGTGAGCACGCGAAGAAATCATATCCTAATTTGAGCAACATCCCTAGAAGAACAAGAAAGTTCGGACATTCATCCAAATCAGCCAACATTTTTGCAAATGCTCCAGATTGTCTTTCAAGAGAAAAGAAGGATATGTGGCACTTGGAATTCGATGAGAAGGAAAGATAAGAGAGTATTTGCTGTTTGCCAAATGTGTCATTTGGAGATCATTTTGGATATTCTTTTACACTATATTACACTGACCGTACATGGTTAGAATAAACCAATTTGAGATGCATTTCATTTAACTTCATTATTTATTCACCTGCAATACGTGGCTAGTTTTACAATATTACAGACGATTGTAACATTTCGTCCGTTATAACATTCCCGGAAAACGGGAAAAGTGAAACTTTAAGCTCAAAGTAAGATAAACTTTAATAAGTCAGCATTAACATAAACTACTTTTTCGCCTACTTTCTTGTAAAAGATTTTTTTTAAAAGAAAGGATGAATGTAGGTTTTGTAAAGATATCGTTAAAAATAAGAAACATTCAAAATAAGTTAAGTAACTAAACAAATATTGAAAAATAAAAAAAATTGAAAGTAGGATTTAGAGATGGAAAAAATTTGTTTGTCTCGGTCTGTCTGTCGGTCCTCCCACACCCCTAACAACTTTTGAAGATATTTTCGGACTCGAAAGTTTTTTTTCTGCATTCAAAACTCTCGACGAGGACAACTACTTTTCATATTTTACTTTTTGACTTGAACAGTTTTTCGTTTCATTTTGAAAAATATGAAGCTTAAAAAATCTTACCATTGGCAGCTATGGGCAAAAATGAAGCCAATTCTGTAAACTCTGGGCATAAGATCCAAGTTCCTTTCAACAAGTTTATTGAAAGAAGCTCTCAAAAGGAAACATTTTTTGATTTGAACAATTTTTGTTTAATTTTGGACAGTTAAAAAAATGGACGTAAGCGTCTACGGTGAAATTTCAATCCTTTATAAATCCTCTTCTAAACGCTGATTTTCTTGAAACAAACTTTATCGAAAATATGTTATGACGTAGAATATGTACAAATAAGAAGTTCATCCAGAACTTAACAACCCTATTTTATCACTAAACTTTTTGATCTGGATTTTTAAGGATATTTCCGAATGAATGAATGAATAAATGAGTGAGGAAATGAATGAATGAATAAATGAATAAGTAAATGAATGAGTAAATGTCTCTTTATAAACCGTTAAAAAAGGAATATTTGAAGTAATTAAGAACTAAAGCTAAATGGAAAAAGAGATACAGAGATAGCTAGATTATCAAATTGATATTGGTGCCTACTGGAAAGTAGGCTCGTATACTTCTAGACGTAACTTCCTGTTTTTACTTAAATTATAATGCGTCGAAAGGAATAAACTTTCCAAGTTGGTGTCCTTACTAGAAAGTGCTATCGGTTATTCAAATAATCTCCATAATAAGTTTTAAATATGAGTGTGCATTGTTTATTTAGCTTAAAAGCATTGTATCATTGTACGTCGCGAAATATAGTCCCCATAATGATTTTATGAACATATAAATAAAACTTCCTTCGAAGAAAATTGCTTTAAAAGTTAAACATTTATTTCTTCAATAATTTCTCTTTTAAACAGTTTATTGTAAATATTTTTTCTTGAAGGTTGTTTCTTTTCAAAAATATATTAATATCTAATAGCGTATTACAAAATAAAGGAGTTTTGTTTTGATGAAAAAACATTTCTCAAATAAATGGCCAAAACCCACTGAAAGCAGATCATTCTCTTGTGTTTAATTCTCTTCAAAATTTGTGACTTTGTGCTGCATTTCCTTTTCATGCAAAAATAAAGATTTATTTCTACTTGAAAAGATTAGTTTTCTGCCAAATTTGAGAAGTGAAACAAACCATTTTCAGCCGAATTTGTAAATCGTAAAACACTGCTTTGCAACAAGATTTTTTTTTCTCACGCCCTTTTAAAAAGATTAGTATTGGTTGAACTGGCTCCTTATCAACACAGTAAACAAGCATTTGATAGAATTTTTTTCCTGCTTTTTACCGATAATTTCGTTTTGTGAAATAAATTCAATGAAAAGCGTTCTTTATTTTTGAATTTGATATCTTTCTTTTAATCAGCGACTTTCTTATTGAATTTACTGGAACAAAACTATTGTAAATTATATTACATTAAATCAAAATGACTTAAAAAATGTTTAATCGAATAGCAGAATAAAAGGCATACATTGTCCCCTATGCCGTTAATTTTGTGTTAAGGACTTTAAATAATGATTACTTACTAAATCACTTTCTTTCCCACTTAAAAAGTTATAGCTACAAAATTTAACGTTTTATATTGAATTTCATTAGCGTTGCAATTTCGCTGTGAAGGTCCAATCCGACCAAGGAATTTTGACTCTTGGATGCTTCTGCGCATGGCAGAAAAGGGCAAATCTATTCGATTTTTACCGAAGTTCGTTTTCCAGGTGATGTTATTAGCACACAAGTCATAATGTTTGCTTTTCTGTTTGATAAAAGCAACCAAATTTACAAACTGACGTATAGCATTAGCTCAGAAGAAATAAAGTACAGTAGAACCTCTCTTAACCTGCTCCGGAATAACCGGCTTCACTTTATCCGGCAAATATTTTCAAAATACAAAAATATATTTTAGAGCGCTAGTTATATGAAAGAAATGCTACGGTGCTCGAGTGAATTTTTCCGTGGAATCCTTATCTCTCCGGACAAAAGCAATATTCCGATGTCGAAGAGAGGGAGGGGGAGGGGTGTTCTAGGGACCGCGTACGGGTCCTATGAAATCAAATGTGGCTATTGGCTAATCTCAGGTTCAGTGGGTCAGTCAATTAGGCCTTGCCAAGCGTTTGATAACTGGTATGTAACTCTCAAAGAGAACGCAATAAATCATCACACCTCCACTTTCTCCTTTTAAATTGCACAATATATCTCCCATTTTTTGCTATCCCCAGCTTTAACCGTATTTTTACTTAAACGGCTTACCGTCGGTCCCGATTAAGCCATTTAACTGAGGATCCACTGTATGACAAATAAACTAAAACATGAAAAGGATACGGCACATTCCTTCACCAGCAAGCGTGTGCCTTGAACATGAGTAGATTCTTCTTGGCATTCTGCCGGTCAGAGATCTTCGTTTACTGGTAGGATTGTAACCCAACTCAACTCAGGATCTACTGTATGCCAAATAAACTAAAACATGAAAAGGATACAGCACATTCCTTCACCAGCAAGCGTGTGCCTTGAACATGAGCAGATTCTTCTTGGCATTCTGTCGGTCAGAGATCTTCGTTTGCTGGTAGGATTGTAACCCAACTCAACTCAGGATCTACTGTATGCCAAATAAACTAAAACATGAAAAGGATACAGCACATTCCTTCACCAGCAAGCGTGTGCCTTGAACATGAGCAGATTCTTCTTGGCATTCTGCCGGTCAGAGATCTTCGTTTGCTGGTAGGATTGTAACCCAACTCAACTCAGGATCTACTGTATGCCAAATAAACTAAAACATGAAAAGGATACGGCAAATTCCTTCACCAGCAAGCGTGTGCCTTGAACATGGGTAGATTCTTCTTGGCATTCTGCCGGACAGAGATCTTCGTTTGCTGGTAGGACTGTAACCCAACTCAACTCTGCGCCAACATTGCTTCTCATTTTCACTCAACTCCCTAAGAAGAAATAAACGCACTGAAAGTTAGGCCTCTTACCAGAACCGAACAATATACTAATCTCAGAATTGTCATTTTAGTAAAAAGAAACTATTCAAAACGCTCTGTTTAGAACCCACTAGTTGATCTGTAAATGATGTTCCCGAAATCGGTCTTGTGATTAATTTCTTATGTCATTACAAAATACAGTAGCCCCTCGTTATATTGCGCTTGTCGGGAGACAGCAAAAAAGCGCGAAAAATCCGAGTGCGCGATCTAACCGATGCCATTAGAAATAACTGAAAAATTACAAGTAAATTGAGTGTCGACGTAAAAAGTTAAATTTAATCTTACATAATGACAACTTTCTTAAAATAGCTTAAAAAAATAATTTTTTTCCCAAAAATTCTTGGGCAATAGACCATCTGTCTCTTTCATTCTATGGGCGTTAGAATAAATACAAAAAGAAATGTCAAGTAAAACGTCAACCTGGTGAGAGTGGAATCATTCTGCAGACATGTAAGTTGAGGAGTGGGAGAAGAATTGTTGCAGCTTTTAACTGCAGCAAATTCAGAAGAAAGGAAAACATTTCTGTGCGACGGCTTTGTTTAATAGGGGAAAAGAAGCTTTACTGAGAAATGCAAATTTTTACTTTGAAGAACTCAAACTTAAAATTTTGGGAGACATAGAAAAAGCGCGATATATCTGAATGAGCGATATAACAAGGGATTACTGTATACCCAAAAAAAACAAAAAAAAACAAAACTGTAAGTGATTTTGCAAAAACGTTTAGATGTTAATATTTGATTCTGCATTTTATAGTCTTAGTGCAACATTATATTTTGGAAACTGAATTGATTGTAAAAGTAATATGTTTTCATTATATAAAGGAGAGTACAAACAATAAAAAAGAGCTTATTAATTCAGGAAGTTTCTTGTAAGCAGAAAATAAAATTCACTTTTGAACGAAGGGAAATATGGTATTAAAATTCCAGATAAAGTAGTGCTCTTTTTGAAATGTTGAATTGCATAAATCATAAACGACGAAAAATGCAAAATGGAATAGAAGTGTCCATAGGTAGAATGCAATTTGCGAAACAGGAATACGAGAACACAATTGTAAAAACTCGAAAAGCATAATTTAAATTTTGAAGAGGCAGAAAAAAAGGAAGAAATAACAACGCGCATATATTGTTCACGGTGTTCTTCCGCACCGAATATTTTATAACTTACCTTTATTCCTTTATTTTAAAATTTTTATTTAGTTATTTTTATTTTTTTAAAATTTGATTTCAGAGAAAACATACTTCGTCTTAAGGAATAACATGCTTTTAAACTTTTCTCTGTTAAATGTTCTTTCCTTTTAAAGTTTTCACAATCATTATGCAGTGTTTTATTGGACAAAGAGAAAATATATATGTATACGTAAATGAAAAAGCATTAAAAGGAAGCACATCGATTTAATGTAGGAGAAACAGGCTTGAGACGCACAAATTTACAAAATAAATTGCTTATACTCGTACGTGTATCAAAACTACAAAGAGTTTTTTTTTAGTATGCATAAATTCATGCGTTTTGGGAGACGGCATCCGCATTCATCCGAGAGAAAAAGCCTTTCCGATGACGAGAAAAAGCCTTTTAAGTTTGACATCATAGTACAAATCTGAAAGTTCACATACTAACCAAGTAGAACTTCTTTGAACCCCTTTCTGATACGGTGATATTAAGATATCCTTAAGATATGTAGACGAAAAAGAAACAGCATTCTCCAAATGGTGCTCTAACCAAACTCTCATATAAGAAACGTCCTTAGACTAATTACACTAATTCAAAATAGCCTCTTGGACAAACTAAGCATTTGTGAGTATAAACATAAAACAACGTAAGAAAACCCAAATTATCAGAAAAAATAACGCAAATAGCTAATGAAGGCAATTCATACAGCGTCATAGGTCACGTGATAGCGATGTAAGCGATGTAAACAGAGGAAGTTGTAGTATCCTTTTACCTCGAGTTCGACCAATCTAATTAAAACTAGGCCTAAATAAAATTCTACGTTATTAAAAACTAGGACTAAATAAAGTTCTACGTTATATAAAATTAACACTAAATAAAACATTATAACTATTGTAATAATTAATAAATTTCTTTTATAATGATTAAATTAAAGGTAAATTACTTGGTTTATAATCAGAAAAAGCTATGAAAATAGTCTAATTTTAAGATAGCTCCACGTAGAACTCAATTAAAAATTTGGTAAACAAATCAGCGATCACCGTTATCACGTGACGCGATGAATTGCCTCCATTCGAGCCTCAAATGGAGCCTCTTCACTCACAACTTTCTAGTTGTATGTGCACTTCATTTTTGCACTGTTGAAGAGGCTCCATCGTAGCCTCGAAATAGCTATTGGTGTTATATGTTCTGACAATTTGTGTTTTTTTACGTTGTTTTATCCTCGTACTCATATTTAGCACAAAGTCTTTTGATCATTTGTCTTAAGCTAAACATTTGCAACTTCAAGTCTTTGCATCAAGTGTATTTTCCGACAGCGATATTTAATTCCCAATTATATACTGAATAATTAAAGTGTGTGACTATTAGAGTCAAAAAAATTTTTCTTGGAAACAATTTATTGTATAAACTGAATTAGCATCTGATGTATGTAATAATGGTTAAGAAGTGTCATTAAATATTGCGCAAGAGCTATGTATATATTTGAAGTAAAACAAATATCAATTGTTCCTCATAATGAACCACTGCTGTTGATTAAAGCTATAAGCTACTTCCTAAACACAATATTCATTATGCTTCAAAGCCTCATTATTCAAAAGCCAAGAAATTGGGTAAGGTAATCTAATCAGAGATTTTATTCTCTTAACTTGACTCACTTGAAGAGAGGAAAACTATTGGTTGTGGAATGAGGGTTGAATTCAGCAGACTAATCAAAATTAATTTGCCGTGATGGGCTCCTCAGTCAAATACAAAAATTCCACTTAGGTTAAGGAATTTTCATTAACATTGTCACTGGGGTAACCTCATTCCAGTCCAAATGTATTTAACGTGACATCAGAGGCTTTTTTATCCTATTCTTTAAATACCCTTTTGGTTAAAAGGGCAATCGGTAGCTTGACAAAAAATAATTGATTTCTAAAGAACAGTTAATTTGTTTCTTATCTGCATTAAACGATTTTTTAGCTGTAACGAGGACATAGATAAATTGTTCTTTTTGGCAATGTTTCCTTGCAATTTTCTTCTTAAAATGCATTATACGCAATATGCAATATGCATATAAATCAATGGTCTTCAAAGTATAGGGACTTATTTATGGAACCTTTGGAAGGAGAGGCCTTGTTTGAAGGCTGTTGACCCTGTCTCACTATTATAAATATTCATTGTTGGCGTTCAGATAAAAGTCATTAAGTCCAAAACCTTCAGGTTTGAGACATGGCCAATTTAAGCGTTCAAAAATGTTATGAAAAACAGTAAACATTCTTTTACAGACCTTCTGATGTCGGTTTACTTACGCAACTTTCTAACTGCGTAATTAGGTTATACAATGAAGTAACTAATTGTAAAATCTAATGAACTGCAACCAGTCAAATTATTTTTGTGGATTTAGAGACTGTTACCAAGACGCCGACGATATATTTTTAAAACATTTAAAGGAGATTTACATTTAATTAGTACTGCATGTAAATACAATTGAATTATTTTAACGAATAATTAGAATTTTTTTACAAAATTACTCTAAAACATTAACTTGTGCTTTAGGTGTTGCATATCCTTGTGTTATAGTACTCAAATATTCGGAGACGTGAGTAGGGGTTTTTTTTTAAAATTCTGGACTAAATGATCTTATTTGCAATGATGTATTGCATTCATTCTTTTTATGCATTTTTTACCTAACAAAATTTAGTCTGCTTGTATACATTTTTCCTTCCCGTCTTAAAAGAAAAAAAACTGTAAAGCATTAACTGAAAAGCATTAAAAATGTAAAGCATGCTCCAGGTGTCACACAACCACCTTGTATTTTAGTAATCGGTGACTTTTCGCGACTAGTAGCAATTAATTTCTCCGCCAACCTCCTTCCCTGTAACCACTAGGCCTTAGGGATGCCCTGATTTGGGGGCGAGGTAGTGGGGGTAGTGGGGTCCACGGATTTGCCATGCACGTACCCTCAAGTGTACATGGTGGGTCTTCAGCGGGTATCGAACACGTGACCTTAAATGTGGAAGGTCGACTTCCTAACAATTTCTTTTTTCTTAACTCTAGCCTTATTAGTGTTACTCGCAGTCGTATTTCTTATTCATTCTTATATACAGGATTCTTATAAAGTCTCTACACATTTTTGCTTAAACGGGCTTTATTCTGAAGCATAAATTATTTACATGAGCCCGCAACATAAGAAAACACAAAACTAGTGCAATTCTATGTTGTTCTCATGAGTGTTTAGGCACAATTGCCACTTTTCCACTATACTCCGGAACACCTTCTATGTGGTTGTTCGTGTAATTTCATCTGCTGCATCCATAATTCACTGCTTTAATTGTTGCCAATTTTCACTCGGTACACTTTGGATTTGTTAAAATCACATTGAAAAAACTCAAGGGGTGTTAAGACTGGTGATCATGGAGTCCAAAGCCGTTGAGAGCCACGACTTATTCACCTACCAGGAAAAGTTTCATTAAGATAATTACGCACAATAATCCACTTGCACGGCACAAACAATGGCTATTCTTTCTTCTCTTGCCAGCTTTCCTTCAGATAACCTGCAAGGATATAGAGTATTTATATCCCCCATTTTCAGAAATTTGCCCGATATTTCCCGATTGGCTGTTCTACCAGATTTATTTCTCGCCTTAAAGTCAAGCTCATTCTACAAGCGTATGAATAAAAATTTAAGAAAGAAAGAATTTATGTTTATGAACCACTTCAGTAAAAATATTGAGTGCTGGTTGCGTAAAAACGTCATGAAAACCACTTAAGTTCTCTCTTCAAAGGCAAACACGAGCGGAAGTTATATGCATAACTTTTGCTTAGTTTTTTTCAGTAGTTTTATTAAAATACAGTGAAACTCTTCTTTAATATTTTCGTTTCTGTTTCACGCACATCAGCGTACCGTTTTTTACGCGTAGGTTAACATACATACGTATGTACTACACCAAGTCTGATTGTAAGCCAGTTGTAACGTTTGATTGTTAATAAATATGCATTTCTAAAATATGATTTGTGGTTTTTACATAGGTACCCAGGGCTCAGAAATTTTATTGCCCGACATGTCCCGGGCATGTAAAAATTCCGATTGGGGGCATGTACTTTTTTAATCAAATATTTCTTTCTAAAACTTTATTATTCCGTATTTTATCGAAAAAAAATCACCGCATCCTAACCGAAGTTCAAAATTGAAATGTTGACGCACATGCAAGTCAAGAATAAAATTGATCATAGAATTTAAATTTTGAAAATTTTGCCACGTAACGACTTCTTATGTAATATTTATTTATATAGTGCAATTTTTTAATGATTTAGATTAACGTTAAAATAATTCTTCATTCAGATATAATGCTGTTAATTTAATTTTTTGTTTGATTAATGCTATGCGACAAATTTAAATGTTTTTCGAGCTTTGATAGGTACAAATCTTAAAATTTCAGTAATTTGAGTCTATTCGTTATTACAATCAAAACCCCTTCATTTCACTGTGATCTGTTTTGCTTTATTAAACAATTTACTTCGATTTATAAAAGCATGGAGATCAAAAATGAAGAAAGCTGCGAAAAAATATTTAATTTAATGAAACTTTTTCCTTTTCTGGAGTCAAGTAATGAAGGAAAAACGAAATTCAATTTGAGCAAGATTTAAATACAAAAAAGTGAAAAAAAAAACATCCGTGGTTTCATTCATATTTTTATTTTTGCAAATGTGATTTAATGACTTTGCTGCCCAAAGCTCTCAAAAAAGTAAGGAAAAAAACTTCTATTACGCAATTAAATCCAACAATAAATGAATTTCTTCAGTTTAGAAAAAAAAGAATTTTAACTTTTAAGCAATTTGCCTAATTCCAAAAATTCATTAATTTTTATTCTCGTAAGAGTTTGGATTACGAAAATTTCTTAGATTTTCATTAATTTTTCTTTTAATGTAATTCTTTCAGAGTAGGTGCAGTTGTAATCAATTACATTTTAATTAAAATCTATAGAATTCTTAAGCGGACTGAAATTCTGAAAACTCTAAACAGCCTCGTAGCTTAAATATCAAATGCTGTTTCTACGAATGAAAAAAATCTATTCTTTCATCAGTTTCCTAAAAACAATGCGGTTAATTTTTGTAAAGCAAACAAACTCAAAATATATACTCAAAAATATGACATGAATTGTTGTGACTAGTGATCACCCAGTAGTCAAAATCAGACCGATTCAACGAATTTAAAAGTTTGAACGTTATTTAGCTTCTTTGCCAAATAATACACCTCTGAAAGATCTTAGAATCTTATCCTCTGAAAGGGGACTTAATCATTGCGTATTATTACTATCTATATAAAAAGCGCTTATATGTAGCATAAAAAGGGCTTTTATTTCTTTTCTCCAGTTGGCAACAATCCGCTTGTTTATTGTTTAAAATAAGTATATATTTATAAGTATATATATATTTGTGTGTGTGTGAGATTTTTTTTTTGGATACTCTAAACTAATATTACTGCAGAAATATTTTTGCAAAATCATTTCCCCAAGAAAATGATAGAAGTTGTATTGCGTAAATATAAGGGTTCTTTGCATCATATTTGTATTTTTTGATCAATCTTAAAATTAAGTTGCTTTTTTTCTAAGGGAAAAGGGTGTTTCATTTAAGCTACTAGCACCGATATTTTTTTCGGTAGAGGAGGTTCAGCTGCGCTGTGTTTTCTGGATCATAGATGAAGGCCTTTTCGGGGGAGGGTGGGAACCCCCTTTTAGCAAGGGCAGTTTGTTTTTCGGATTGTTTTTTCGAGTAGTAGAAGGAGTTTCAGGCATTTTTTTCCGTGGGGAAAAGGAGGGTTCCTGGAGTATGTTTTCTGGCATAAAGGCGTTTAGCACGGGAGGCGCCGCGGCGGGAGAGTGGCACTCTTCTCCACAGGCGACCTTCTGAAAAGTTTTAGCATAGGCATCGCTGTGTGGGTACTGCGCTATCATAAATATTATTTATTTATTTATTATTATTATTATTATTATTATTATTATTTTGAGTTTTTTACTATCTCAGGCAGCGAAAGGGCAGAAGTGTTTTTTGATATTGAATAATGTTTTTTATTGTTGGTATTGAATTTTGCTCTTGATTGTTGATGTTGAATATTGAGTTTACTTTATTGTCTTTCTGACAGTATCTTATTCATTCCGAGGTATTTTTATACGCCAGTATCTTATTCATTCCGAGGTATTTTTATACGCCAGTATCTTATTCATTCCGAGGTATTTTTATACGCCAGTATCTTATTCATTCCGAGGTATTTTTATACGCCAGTATCTTATTCATTCCGAGGTATTTTTATACGCCAGTATCTTATTCATTCCGAGGTATATTTATGCTTTATATTTATGGGATATTTAACCGCGTAACGGGGTTGGCAAGTAAAGCGAGCAGGGGCGGGGCTCCCAGTGTTGACATTTATTATTAAAACATTCTGATTTATGTCAAACGGATAATACATTCTATATGCACATACATAATAATATACAAATAATTATTTTAAATACAATTTGTATGATTTAACGTTACACAAATAACATTTCCAAGTAACGCGGTTTATGTCAAAAAAGGAAATCCATCAATAATAAAGTAAACTAGCTAACTACGTACAAACTACTAACAAAAATTAAAATGCAGAGTAATAAGAGATTTAATTGCATTTATAATGAGGGAGACGTATAATTGACGTGAGCTCGCGCTTGAACGGTGGCAAATGTCAATCAAAGATATTATCCCTTAGCAACAGCAAGCTTGAAGGGGAAAAAAACGACTTTTTGCTTTCAGAGAAATTATGTTATTACTCATATCACTCAATTTCAAGTTTCGAAGACTTAATTAGGGCACTAAAGGAAATTGTGGGGCGGACTGATAAGGCTTAAAATATATTAGATTTTAGTAGCTCTCTGCTGTTACTTAAAATGAAAATATGTAAATGTTAATTAAATTGCTAAACATATTCCATCCTACTTAATACCAATTTACAGAAGAAAAAACAACTAAGTATTGCTTTTACGTCTTGCAGTAGTAAACAACAACGCGCTGTTAACAAAATTAAAATATGTATTTTTTTTTTTCAACTAGGGAAATTTTCTCTTCTAACACTTCCAACATTTATACATGGACAAAATTACAAAGGAGCGAATTATGAATAGCTAATTGGCAATAGCACATTATTTTCCTTTTAAAATCGCTTTATTAAATATGTATAAAGTTAAAGTAAAAATGAAGAACTAAAAAATAGGAAAGAGAAAGCTTGTTTTGGAATTCAAGTGAGTCCTTGGAGAAACTTAGTTATGGGGTAATATTTTTCTGATAGTCTCTAAAAACAAAAATTAGTTTTCCTTCGTGTGGTATTTATTAAAAAAACAGCAAAAACTGCCCTTCACCTTGATTCATTTGTTGTTGATCACATGATAAATGAAAAATGTACCATTTATTTTTAGGAACAATTTGCACTTTCATTTATTTTAGCCATTTACAAAGGAAAACCACACTATTCATAAGGCGGGATAGGAAGAAAGTGACGTTATATATTAGGGTTACATTTATAACTGTTAAGAATTGATAAATGTAAATTTCAGTTTATGCAAGCTTTATTCTTGAATTTCGGGTTTTAGTTACACGTTCCGACAATTGGTGTCGTTCACTGAAAATCTCGCCTTGATTTGTAACTTCCTGACTAAGAAATAATTTAGAACGAATGATGCACAAGAGTAGAAAAGTCCCTTCATTAGCATTTTCTAGCTATGCAATTCAAAGATTGCAAGGCAAATCACAATAGCTGATAATAAACATTTAAATTTATTTGAATAAAAATGGTGAACACAAATTTTCAAATACAACAAAAAAAAAGAGAGAGGGAAAGAAAATTTGCAAAAAGTGAACTTTTCTAATAATATCTAAGACAGGAAAAATTAATTTCAATATTTACGAAAAGGTGTTCACAAAGTTCAAGCGTTATGTAAAAATTATTTTTCGCTTGTTCTCGTTTAATAACCTCACTTCTTCATTGAAAAAAAAAGGATTTCGAAGGGGGAAAAATCAACGTTTTATGATTCATTTAAGACAGTTAACTTTTGGTAGCCAACTCTGTTTGTTAGAAACAAACTCCAGTGAGACTAGGGTACACCTATGACCTTGTAAAAGTCTGACTTTGAAGGTCCGGTAAAAGTCTCAATGGGTTCCCGTCGTTCATTTCAGTCTAGAATTACAACTGGAAAAATTTCTCCAATAAAACAAAAAATTTAGAGGACAGTTTTACTGCTAAGAAGAATAGAAACCGTGTAAATGCAAGCATGTAATCTCATGTCCTACATTCAGAAATCTGAAGAGTTAAGTTCTCCTTTCTCCGCCTCCCCCTTATTCTTTAATTGATTAATTTGATGTGTACAAACATCTGTGCGTATGTGTTAAAAAGTGCGATAGTAAATTATAGATCTTTTGGCTAAGAAAAAAAAGATTATCCTTTTGTTTCTCTTATGCACAGATTAAGTATACTGCTCTCCATATTTTATACTCTTCTTCATCGTTTTTTCTTTCAATTTATAAAATCTACCTGAAAATAATCTCAAAGTTTGAGTACCAAAAGAAAATTAAACAGCCAAATAAGTTTTTTAATTTCTAAGAAAAAAATTTTTCCTTTTTTTTTTCGAGCATTGAAATGTAAAAATTGGCTTAAGCAGTTCACAGTTATCCTTCTTCATCATTTTTTCTTTTTAATTTTTAAACAAACCATGAATTTTTACATTATTTTCGGCATTCAATATATATTTATTTAAACATAGATCACTTTATTAGGAATAATAAAAATCTTTATGACATACTATTAGAAGAAGTTTTACATGTATGGGATCATTCGTAAATGAAGGGTCCACTGGAAAAACGACCTATGTCACATACTACTTTTTGAAATTTGCTTTATGTTTTATTCAATTATTTTATAACAAAAATGTTAATTTTAACTATACGAGCCTACTTTTCCACCAAAGATTCATATTCATAATACATGTATTTATAATGCATAATTTAGGTTCATTCATAATACATAATTTATAATAAAACATAAAGCAAAGTTCAACAAGAAGTTCCATCTAGAACTATACGAGCCTACTTTCCCGTATTCCCCAACTTGAAATTTATAATCTAGCTAACTCTCTCTCACTCTTCCTCATTTAACTTTAGTTCTTAATTACTTCAAATATACCTTTTTCAACGGTTAATACATATTCATTCACTCATTCTTTCATTTATTCAGTCATTCGTCTATTTATTCATTCATTTTTCTCATTTATGTATTCATTCACTGATTTATTCACTCATTCATTCAATCATTCATTCATTCGAAAATATCGTTAAAAATCCCGATCAAAAAATTTCATAAGAAAATAGGCTCGTTCCGTTCTGGTTGAACTTCGTATCTGTACATGTTCTACGGCCAAACATCTTTCCGATAAATTTTGTTCCAAGCAAATTTGTCTGTTAGATCATGATTTATAAAGGATTGAAATTTCCCCGTAGGCGCTAATGTTAATCTTTTTTTTTTTTTTTGTGAACTGTTTCAAAATGAATTCCTTTATCCCGGCGCAAATCTCGCCAAGGCAGGGACATTCACAAAAAGAATTTTTCGAATCGGACTATTCGTTCAAAAGTTATTAGGGGGGGGGACAGACCGACAGACCGACAGACATTCAGACCGACAGACCGACCGACAAACTTTTTCCCCATCTCAAAACCCTACTATCAAATTTTTTATTTTGCAATGTTTATTTAATTATTTCACTTATTTTTGACTTCTCTTCATATTTAACGATATTTTTTCGGTACATTAAGCCTTCTTTCATGCTTTAATATATATATTTTTTTCTTTTGCGGGAAAGTAGGCTAAAAAGTAGTATGTGACTTAGGTCGTTTTTCCACAGTGGACCCTTCAAATGATGTCACGCTTCTAGGGGGAGGGATGTTCTTGAAATTGTGACAAAGTGTGACAAGGAGAGGGGAGGGGGTAACAAGAAGTGTGAGATGTGATAAAGGGAGGGAGGGGGTTCGTTGAAGTGTGACATTTTGTGACAAAGGTGGGGGTGGGGGGTCAAATATATCGAAAAAAGGCGTGACATCATTTATGAACGATCCCTATGCTTATTTTCATATCTCTAGATCTCGATTATGCAATTGCCTTGATGAAGCCAACAATGCTTACAGAAATGTTGGTACGTTTGGCGTTAGAAGTGCAAATTTTGAGTTTTAATGAGACGAATGAAAATGCGCTGCAATGAATATATAATGCAGCTGTGTTTAGAATTTAAAATCAAGTGAGTTGTTTGGTTTTCTCCTTACTTAGGCTGAGTTGTAGAACATTCGCATTGGCATGCCAGCCATTGTTGTTTCGAATTATTAGGATGAAAAAAATGCTTATCACAGATTACAGTTTTTGCGTTGTTATTATGCTGCTGTCCAATTTATACTTGGCAAGTAGGTTATCCTTAACAATTTCAGCGACGACCCATTGAAATTTTTAAGAGAGGGAGGTGTGTTAGGGAATCTTACGTCTTTTTCTGGTAGTATCGTTCTTGGAGGAGAAGGGGGAGGGTAACGTTACATTTATTACAACACTGCTAATGACTTCACATTCTTAAGTATTCATAATCGTGCTTAGTTAAAGCTACAGAAAAATTCAGTTCCGGTTAATCTTTTCATACAAATCTGAATTTTAGTCGGATTTTCACCAAATTCGTCACGGAGGTTACCTAACCGTCACGTGTAACAACTCGATTCTAGTTTTTTTTCTTTTCATTTTTTTCTGCTTTTAAATTTATTTTTAAACAGAGTTCAATTCTGAAAACTGTATTACCTGGTATCTTTCCTTATGATGAATAGTTTCACTTAAGTGTCAACCGATGCGATAACTCTACGATGCCATACATCGTTTAAGAAAGCCTTATAATGTTTCATGAGACAACTTACTGGATGAAGATCGATTTAGTGATCCTTAAGCAAATTCAATCTGATTTTTATTTCTCTATTTGAATCCAATAAATTAGCCTTAAGTTCCTCAAAGGGAAAAATTTCCGTTAAAATAATTTATGGGAAGCACGAGTTGTTTATTAAAAATCGGCTTCCTTTAAATTCAATCCTAACTTTGTTATTATTTCATATAAAGAAAAAGAACCATAAAATTATTTTATCTGTCATAAAATAGTATTTTATAACAAAGTAAAAATGAAAAATCCCTTCAAAATTCAACCGATAATTCTTAAAATAGTTTTGTTTGGAAAACCTTTAAAACCTCCGCAGAATTTAATGCTTTTGGGGATTAGTTGATGCCATTTTACAGAACCATAAAATTGTTACTGCTGGTACTCATTTCTCTTTGATCAAAGAAAGCGGTCATCATCTTTATGTGTTGAATTAAAGAGAACTGAAGTGGCAACGAGCCATTATTTCGTGAGGAACTGTGGGAACGCATTCGTGGATCCAGCACTTGGGAATACTCCAGCAGGCAATACTCGAAGCAAGAAGGAGTTCATTGATTTTTATTATTAGCATTTATTTACACTTTGCCGACAAGAGCATGGGGAAATGTCGATCTTTATTGCTGCGTTTGATGAATCTTGAACTTTACATCAATGCGCTTGGTCATTTCGTGTCATCTGCTGATTTAAGAATGATGGTCATTGGAGAAACTCACTATACTAATTCACTAACACTAAACAGTTTCTTTTTCAAAAGCTTCCATTGAGTTAAATCAGTTGTAAATCGCAGGCCATTTTCTAAGCGATAAATTTAATGACATCGCCGCCATCTTAATTAATGATTTTCTTGAGTGCTTCAACACAGCCTTACGGTTTCTTTTCAAAATCTCTTGGATTTGTCGGAGGTCACTTCATCCATTAGATCAAATGTTTTGCATTGAAAATGGGGCTCATTTCAACCCAAAACAGCTGTCTGAAATTTTTAATTTTGCCGAATTTTTTATTGATTTTTTTAAATGCTTTCACGCAGCTTCACGTTATTTTTTAAGTTTTTAAATTTGTGTCAAATTTTTTTTCTTCTCAGAGTTTTTGCATTGAAAATTGAGTTGTTTGTAACAAGTGCTGGCAAGTGTCTGAAACTGTGTGTGTTGCATATGGTTTTATTTCAAAAATCAATTCAAGGAGCACAACGGAGCACAAAGGATCAACAAAGGAGCACAAATTCATAATAGAGCAAACAAATATAAAACTAAAAGAACAATATTACAATTTAATAACAAGAAAAAAGGAAGCTTTATCACAAGGCGTTCAAGATGGTCCTGGCACCCCAATATAATTTGCTTATGGGAGCTTCTATCAAGTTCATTGCGCAAGCCTGGAATTTTCATCGCTATTTGTATTTCTTATGTCAATTTTAAGTTCAAGTTTTTCGTAAGGAGGTAAGCTTCTTACTTTTAATTTATGAAATCTATTCATAACTTAGTGACTAATATACAGAACTCCCAATTACAAAACAGCTAAAAAGTAAAATCAGCGGTTTTCTAAGAATCAATTTTTCAGTAGCAATAAAGTTTTTCTTAAACATCTATAATAGTGTAAAAATGAAAAAATAAATTAACTTTGTGCTTAGTAAACTGTAATAAAAAATTATTTCACGTTAAGTATGCACAAATGAGCATTAAAATGCAGACATATGTTTTGGGATTGATTAGAATCCCTTTTTAGTACAGTATAATAGAACAATTGCCACAATCACTTTGAAATACCAAAACATTTATCCTTCAACAAATATCGGGACAATCAAAGTAAGATATCTTTATTTTTTCAGAGTTATTTTTACCTTTTCTTCATAAATTTTAATTTTTATTTCATTTATTATAATATTATTATTATTGTTTAGTATATAAACGTTATTCTTTAAGAAATACTCCAAAATCTCTCGTTTAAAAAATCTCTCGTGCAATAAAATAAACAAACATTCATTTATTCCGCATTCAGGCCCCTACGTTGAAAGAAAATATGTTTTTAAAATAATAGGGAATAATTATTATATATATATTGGGGACAGAAAATAAATAAATAAAAAAACTACTGCGTAAGAGCAGACTTAGGATAAATAAAAATACCATAGGGTAATGAAGTAATTGCCTGCAAATTTCGGTATTTGAAATGTACAGCAAAAAACTAGAATTAGAAGGTCAATAAACCTTTTTTTTTTCATTGGTTAGAAATTAACAAAAAAGTTTCTCTTGCAAATAAATAAATAAATAAATGCTAAAATTAACGTTGAAAGGACAAAAATTGAAAACTTATTGCGGAAGAATGCAATAGAACTCAATCTGCAATTTTGCGTTTACAAAATTATTGCACATATAACTCTGCATTTTTTGCAATTTACTATCATTGATTTATTTCATTTGTATTTCAAAATAACTGAGTAAATATGAATGGACAAAAAAAGCTAATAATGAAATGTGTACTTATTTTAATGTGTAATTATTTTAAACTACATCTTAAATTGCTTTTTCTAAACAATAACCACATATGAATCAAATATTCCGAAACAAGCATGATTATTAAATTCGGCAACTGTCACTGTAAATATACACTTTACTTACTATTGGTCTAAATACTGAATTGAATTAGAAATTACCATTGTTACTCACAAATCGATACTTGTGTTCACACAAAATGTTGGCATAACAGAATGACAGTAATGAGCAATGTGAATTAACGTTTGTAGATTTCCAAGAAAATAAAAGCTTTATGAAATTAATAATTCAACGTGAGGTATCGAAATTGAATCAAAGACGCATCTTCATCTTTTTCCCTCATCGTTTCAAATAATTCAACCACAAGCAGCGTAGAGATTCATAATTTAATTTCTAAGTGCATGGCGCTTTTGTAAACATTTTCTTAGTCCACTTTCGAAACTACTCGCGCTTGTTAATGGGGTGGTTCCATTGGCGAAGATTGGGTTTAATGGCGCTACTACCCTGGGTGCAAACCACCCTTAAAGAGATTTCCAGGCTCGTAGTCATTAAGAAGCCCGCGCTCGCATCTTCACAAATTACTAGCCCCGATCGTCTTCGCTAACGAAGCAAAAGGTGCACCATTATAGAATTTCAAAAGTTTTTTAAAGTTTTGGGCTGGAGCAATTGTTGTCGTAGAAAAGAACAGGCACGAACTTGGAGATGATTTAAGAAAGCAGTGCTCGTATTTGGTTTTCAAATTGTTTCAAATTAGAAATACGAATCTACGTCGCAAACACTTACTATCTCAAAAATCTCTTTTAATTTTAAGCATGGACGGAGAGTCAAGTGTAACAATGTAAATGTATTTTGTCATCGATTTAAGTCTTGATCACAACTGAGGCACTCGAAAATTTTTGCTTTCTCCGATTGCAATATACGAGAGGTAGTGATTAAAATACCGGGAAAAAAATACGCGATACTGATATTAAGTTTTTTTTTAACATTATACAGTATTTAATATCGGTGTTAGAAAAATTTTCATAAAAGGTATAAAGGCACAGTTGTTCCTTCTGCCAAATTTCTGCGATACGAAAAAAAGTATCTGCAAGATGTATATAAGAGTATGTTGATGGGTGTGACGTACTTAAACTCGAAAATTACCTGTCGGATTTTATTGAAAATTTCAGTTTGTTTCCATGAGCACACAAAAAAGCTGGTTCATAGACCTGTTAGGAGGACAGGTAGTTCTTATTTTACTCCAATTTTATGCAAAATATTCACGAAAATTCTCTAACATAGAGGTTAAAAGAACTTGCACATAATAATATTGCATATCAATTGAAAGTGATCAGTTTTCTGAACAACATGGAATTTGTTCGAAGTTTCAAAGTCAATAAAAACACGAGTTATAACCTTTTTAGTTCTATTTCTTAAAGCTTTGCTTTACCCAAATCATTAATCAGCAGCCTTATGAACGCTGCTTGAATGGAGTAGTTTCATTTCATTATAACACTTATTCTTCTATTAGAGAGACAACAGACAACATTTCAACATGAGCGGAAAAAAAGTAATATGTAATTACAATCTTGTAATCAATCCAACTCGAAAAGCAGTCTTACTGTTCTCATTTTGGTTGACTTTGTTACCTGGCCACAAAAAGGTTACTAGCGGCTTTCTAACCTGATTGGATCTTCTTCTGATCGTATGATTTTTGTTCCATTTGTTATATTTGTTAAATACTATGTGCTATTCTTATAATAGTGCTTCGTGTAGTAGTTCTATGCTCGTCTAATTAAATATGTGTAGTTATATGTGAGTACTTATTAAAGTACAGTTGTTTTTACTGACTATCATCGAGCCAAAAGAATAGGCCTAAAACCTACATATATATGTATTACATATGAAGGGTACACTGGAAAAACGACCTATGGCACATACTACTTTTTAAACTTTGCTTTATGTTTTATTATAAATTATGTATTATAAATGAATATAAATTATGTATTATCAATATATGTATTATGAATTTGAATTTGGGTGTTACGGAAAAGTAGGCTAGTATAGTTATAATTAACAGCTATGTTATAAAATAATTGAATAAAACATAAAGCAAATTTCAAAAAGTAGTATATGACTTAAGTCGTTTTTCCAGTGGAGCCTTCATATGTATATATATATATATGTAAGAACGGCTGTCCCGTTCTATCTTCTACAGCAGTGGCCGCTAAGACCCATGTAAGACGAGGCACAGGGCTTCGTTGCAATTCTTTATTGGTACATTTTAACACACAACGATCGTAACATTAATATTGTTGGAACGAAGGACATGAAGTCATCAGCACGTTTCAAGAAGCAAGAACCACGATTTTCGTTCGGGCAGTCGTATTTATATGGGGGAAAATCTCTTAGACTGCAGACAATGTTCCCTACACCACGTGATGGCACGTGGTTTAAATAGGAGGGCCATATGGAAAATAAAATATATTATTGGCATTAATCCCGTAGACAGAGGCTGGCCTAAGTCTACGGGGAAAAAAATAGTCTGGAGGGAATTACTGAGGGAAACCAAATCGAGCTTAGGCATGACCATATATGGTAACGCGTTAGAGAAATTTATGAGTGGGACAACCCTGAGTTGTCAAATTTAATATGGAAAAAGCCAGACAAAGGACTTCTCCATATCACAGCCTGACAAAGGATACAAAGGATTTTTCCATATTTCATATATAATAGACAGATAAATAATATAGATGTAGATATTAATGACGTTATGACAACGTCAGAAGATTAATACGTGGTTTTCTCCGTAATCAAAATGGCAATGAAAGAGAATTTTCAAAAATAGTTTTCTTAATAGTGTTCAATTCTGGTGAATAATTTAAAAATTATATTTAATGAAAGAAAGGCAATTATATTGTTCTAGAAAGTACAACTATTAAAAAATAGGTTTCATAAGATTTTTACCTATGTGTGACTTATTTAATAATACAAACACTCCGCACAGGTAGGTTCTTGTCTTTAATATCAGAGATTCTCAGTACAAGAGATAAACAACAGGAGAGCCAAAGTATTACAGGTTATAAACTTTTATGAAACATAAGTCTTGTAACGGGAAATCTATTTTATCTTCATGTAATCCATTACGAGAAGAAGTGTTATCCTTCCCATCAGAATGGCTCTTGAGCAACAGCTGCTTTCCCTGGCGCAAAGGACCATTCGTTAAGCAAAGGATAAAACTCCTTGGCGCAGGCCCAATCTTTTGCGATTATGAGGACAGCGCCATTTTTTTGTGTTCTTCTAGAAGCTCCTGAGTGTCTTGAGAATCTGAACATTAAGTGAAAGTATTTTTTTATTATTTAAGGTCTTCGGTAAGTCAGAAATAGTTCATGGGATTCGGCGTTTTTGAAGTATATCAAGTTGAGAATTTGTTCACTTGGTTCAAAGCTTCTAAGTTTTCATTAGAAGCTATGTTTCATAAAAAGTAAACGTTAAGGAACTTGGAAAATTTATTTCGTCTCCTTGTAGAAGATTAAAAGTCCATTGTTTTGTTAGAAAACAGTTTACATAAACGGAAAATTTGAGAATAACTGTTACCCTCCTTAAAAGCTCTGTAAGTGCCGTAAATAAGCAAGATAAAAATATGGTAATAAAGAAACTACCCGCTTGTTCTTTCTTATTTTATTCTATTTATTTATTTATTTATTCATTTATTTATTGTGTGTGGAAAAAATTCATTGATATTCCAAAACAAGTATCTGCAGATTTCAATGCTATGTAAGATAAAAGAGTTATTCTTTCCTTAGGGAAAACATTGTATTACATTTCATAACATTCTGAAAAATCATAAATAACTCAAGTAATAATCGTTATACTTTTTTCAACAATTTGTGACTTCGTCGGCGTTTAGCCCAAAGTCACTAACACGAAAATAACAGTTCTGAGACATTGCCAATCTAAACTTTGGAATCGTAGACCCCTATCCTAAACTAAGACCCCTAAATCCTACACTAAGTTTACTGATGTAACCTTTAACTTAAGAAATTAGTTTGTGCAAAAAAATAATTAGTTGGGAACTTTCATTAAGTTGCAGTACTACATAAACTATTTTTAGATCAGCATACTTTTATCAGAACCCCGACGATGAGTAGAAACTTCTAAGCAATTAAATCACTTTCGAAAATGTTTTCAGATCTATTAAGGCAAAAGTATCACCGTCCTCAAGAACGTTTCATTGCTTTGTTGTAGGACTAATCAAACTGAAACACATTGCCTGTTTCCATTAAAAATTTCTAATAAACAATAATCCAACTTGATTTTTATTCTAAAAAAACATTATGAAGATATTTTTAGTATTTTTTAAGGGCAAAAAATGCATATTTGCTATAAAAACGCTATGCAGATATTTTTAGTATACTTTCCTTTTCCCTCTAGTAAGTACGCTAAAAATTTTAATTGATCGATTTTTAAAAAATGATTAAAAAAGCCATACAGGAAAAATTTTAAAAAATAGGGAGAGAGCGACAGATAGAGGGAAAAAATGCATTTTCGCAGAGCGTTAAATAAGATTTAATATCGACTAAAAATATCTCTAACAACAAAAGTAACACAAAAAAGAATTAGTTAATTCAATAAACACTAAAAATAAAAAGTTTAGAAAATACACGTAGAAGTATAAATATGTCTATCAGACTATCGCTTTGGTCGAGTTCCAGGAACTGATTTCCGTTAGTCAATCCCGGGACATTGCCGGTGCCTCAAAATCTAATGTGTTCATTAAAAAAAATATTTTCCACAATTATCTATCCCAAGTAATTTTTTATTTATTTACTTTTCGTTTTGCACATTCAGGACTTAAACGAGGCAGCTGTAGCCTAGTGGTAAGAATGTCGGACTTCCAGCCGGAAGATTGGGTGTTCGATACCCGACCCGTTGAAGACCCACCATGTACACTTACGGACACGTGCATGTAAAATCCGTGGACCTTGAAGTCCCGAGGCAGTTCCAAGGGTACCGGAGGGTGAAGAATTTCCGTTCCTTTCACTCTTAGGTCAAAAAGGAAGGTGGCGTATTTGTGGTTGCGCCATCTGGTGTCATCCAAATACATCTATAGCTAAGTCGTACTTCTACCGTTGTGGTGCTGATCTATAAATGGAAGGCGCTCCCTTACGGCCAAAACTCCTGGTCGCTCTAAAAGCGTAGGGGAGCTTGGATACCCAAGTGGCATTAGAAACAACAACAGGACTTAAATTCACTACATTGAATTTTCTTGGGTTATTTTTTTTTCCAAAAGTAGCGATGTTAACTTAATAATGTTGGATGAATTAAGATGAAACACTGAAAAAATGTTACATTTTCGTAGGTTTTAGTGTAGTTCATTAAACTGAAGAAAAACTTCAGGAACAAATTCAATGCGCGATCTCAAAATTGACTAGAATATTCTAATATCATAAAAATTATTATAGTAATATTATTAAAAAAAATTAAATTCAGAAAAATAATATATAGTAAAATCTGTAAAGCTAACCACCTGTCTAAGTTGACCATTTCTGTCAGGAACGGAATTAGCCCTTCACATTCTACCTCACCCTCTATAAGTTGACCACCTGTCTCAGTTGACCACTAAAGTGCTGCACCGCAAGTGGTCAACTTATAAAGGGTGAGGTAGAAGGTGAAAGGCTAATTCCGTTCCTGACAGAAACAGACTGACCTGTCTCAGTTGACCACTAAAGTGCTGCACCGCAAGTGGTCAACTTATAAAGGGTGAGGTAGAAGGTGAAAGGCTAATTCCGTTCCTGACAGAAATGGTCATCTTAGACAGGTGGTCAACTTACAAAGGTGGTCAACTTTACAGATTTTACTGTATATGTAAATATATATATATACGATCAAAATCCATTGAAACTTCTCTAATGAAAAATACGAATTGCTAAATTTTTATACTTATATGATAAATTACGGTATACTTTTTTTTTCCTGGAAAGAAAAAAAGGATAATTTCGAAAGAAAAGTGATTGAAATAACGACGAAAATATCAGAAAAAGCTCACTCGAGATCGGTGTTTGAAATGTATGATATGCCTCAATCTTTCCTAAATGGGAAAACAACTCGAAGCGTAAGGAATTTGTTAGAGCTATGATTAACCTATCGGCAACGTGAATTAGATTTGCCGGTCGATACAATGAAAGAAATGTCTTTCTAACCGAAGAAAATCTTAATTTTTTCTCAAGGAGAAAGCTCATTTTGAGGGATTACTTCAATTTAAGACTAGACGATATCGCATTTCAACAACGCGAATTCTTTCAAAATGAAAATTACTTTGAATGAAGGAAGTTCAATTTGTTTTTCTGGAGGAAAAGTTTTAAAAGGTATTAAGATTATGATTAGAAAGGTTTGATTGAGCATTATATTTTAAATTTACTAAAATTTTTAGAATGTAAAGAAAAGTACAAAATCATAAAAACGTTGAAGAGTTCTAAAAACAAAATACATGAATGTTCTACATTTGCAAGACTTCCTTGAAAAGTGACCAAATATTTAGAATGCAGAGTGGCGCAAGTTACCCTGTTTAGACTTGCTTAGAGCGCATTGTAGGTGAGAACAATTGTGCTAGTGTGGGACAAAAGTTCAATTTGTTTTTCTGGAGGAAAAGTTTTAAAAGGTATTAAGATTATGATTAGAAAGGTTTGATTGAGCATTATATTTTAAATTTACTAAAATTTTTAGAAAAATGTAAAGAAAAGTACAAAATCATAAAAACGTTGAAGAATTCTAAAAAGAAAATACATGAATGTTCTACATTTGCAACACTTCCTTGAAAAGTGACCAAATATTTAGAATGCAGAGTGGCGCAAGTTACCCTGTTTAGACCTGCTTAGAGCGCATTGTAGGTGAGAACAATTGTGCTAGTGTGGGACAAAAGTTCAATTTGTTTTTCTGGAGGAAAAGTTTTAAAAGGTATTAAGATTATGATTAGAAAGGTTTGATTGAGCATTATATTTTAAATTTACTAAAATTTTTAGAAAAATGTAAAGAAAAGTACAAAATCATAAAACCGTTGAAGAATTCTAAAAAGAAAATACATGAATGTTCTACATTTGCAAGACCTCCTTGAAAAGTGACCAAATATTTAGAATGCAGAGTGGCGCAAGTTACCCTGTTTAGACCTGCTTAGAGCGCATTGTAGGTGAGAACAATTGTGATAGTGTGGGACAATTTTCATAAATTTTGCCCAAAAATGTACTAAATACAATTTTTTGCGCATAAAGCATTTTTTTGTACTATAATTCGGACTTTTACCTTTAACTTGGTTATGAAGTCCACACTAGCCCCCCATCTCCCCTAATGGACGTATGTCATTGAAACTTGGTATTAACAAAGATATTACATTATATGGACAGGGGAAAAAGTTTGGAATAAAAAAATATGAGTACCAGATTTTAGCGCCAGGGGGGTGATATAAGGGGCAGTATGATAAAGGGCAGTATGAAGGACAAAATGCAAGTTAGAAACAAACTAATTTTTTTTTAAACTTAATTTTATAACCGCATTGGTTTAATTTGCAGTCTTTTTGTTTCAATCACATGTACAACGCGTATTATAATGTGTTTAACAGTATCGGAAAATGTTTCTCGTTCCATTGCAGCAACTTGGAGATGAGAATTTCAGCTGATAGAAAAGCAAGAAACCCTCAGCTGGGGGTAATATTTTGAATTATCATTGTCTTAATTCAGTTTTCTTTTAATGTATATATATCGTATATACCAAGTTTCACGAGATACGTTCATCAGAATGAGCTCTACATAGCTGTAAACACGGTAACTTTAATTATAACCAGCCTCTATATGAGTCTAAATTTGCAATGTGGTACGTCGGTAGACTATTATTCACAAATTCTTCAGTTGCCGCAAAAGCTAATCACTAAGAGTTTTTACATTAAATATATGCGGTTTATGCATAAAATATAACGCGCCTGTACAGAAAAATGATTTATTTGGACCTCTGAGATGAACAATGAGCTTTAACTTGAATAAGAAGTACTTAATTGAAGCTCATGAGGCTCTCTTCTAAAGTAACTGCAATAGGAGTCATCTGCCACACAGAAAGTAAAATAAGCCCACCACATGAAAGCGACCAAAGAAATGTCCAAATATTTCCCTCTTTATGCTCGAAGTTGATCGATTAAAATAAAAAATATATATTCTTATTCTATTTCTAAAAAGTTCAAATTCTTATAGTACTTTCAATATCTGCTTAAAATTAAATGTATTTTGAAAGGTATTGTATAAAAATTACCCTTTCTTTAATTTGGTTTAATTGCCAGTAGAGAGATCTGAAATCAAGATTAACTCTATAGGGCAAGTTATTCTTGTTATTTGTTTATTATTTTAATTCTAACAATTTATTTCGCAATTTCTTTTTCCTTCTTACAGTTTAATTTTAGCGTCTTTTATTCGGAGTGTTTCCTGCATTTTAACAATAATTCAAAAATATTCTTATTGCTTTGTTTTGTATTATTATCCTTTTTTATATTTTATTTTATCTATGTGTATGGGGATACATTTAGAAACTTTGTATTTAAATACAAATTTTGTTTGCTTTACCTTCAAAGTAATATTTAGTGAAACACGATGCGTAACATGTAGGGAAGCCTATCTGATATCATTTTTTTTTTCACATACAGCATTTTTCTTTTTTACGCAAAAGTTTATTTTTACATAATTCTAGTTATATGAAAGAACAGGCACGACCAGTTCTAGATGAACGTTTTGCATAAAAGCAATTTAGTGAATTATTCTTAAAAAATTTTAAGTACTTCTACAAATGTGCAAAATGTTTCACTTGTTACTTAAAGTTATGTTAAGCGACCATTAAAATGTTTCATTCTTTGAAAAAAAAAAAAAACTTATGATGGACTTGATAATCAATTAAAGCAGTCATTCAAAGATCTTCTATCTTCCGTGCGCTTAAATTACTTACAAGACATGCACGCCTACTCCCATTAACTGTAGCTATAACCATAAACTTTTACATTAACCGTTTATAAATGTTTATTGTATGTGTTTAAATTTAATAGAGGTAGACTAATTAAGTTAAGATGTAAATTCAAATAAGCTTAGGCATAATTATTATACTTTATTTCAATTATGCAAAATGACGGATAGTTGGCATAATGATCTCACAGTTTGATTAATAGTTTGTTTCAGATTATTTTTATTGCGCACGGAGTAATGTTGTTTATGCGATTTTGTCAGATGATCCTTTCTTCTAAAGATTCTTTCAAGTTATCATTATTTTGACATTTATTAATTCACCTAACAATCTGTAATATTTTAATCACAGCGGCTAAATGTCGTTGTCAAACTTTTAAAAAATGCTACTGCAAACACGATCATAGACAAAACTGTATTTTACTACTTGTTCATCAAGGGTTGGCAAAGAGGGAAGTGCCTCAAAAAAATATTTTTAATATGAAATTTTGTATCAAAAAATCTTAAAATATTTTTAATAGGTTATGAATTAATCTAAATTTAGGTTAGTTTTGTGGAAATTGCATTACAAGTTAAAGGAATGAATGAGCCCTGCATCTTTTTTTAGACCCCTCTCCTGTTTAGCCATAATAATGCGTAATATAAGGTGAAAAATAAATATACTCTAGAGAGAAAGCTTTTTAAATCTGTTTTAATGTCGTAAATTTCGATTTTTTGCAAATTTTTAAATTTGATTTTTGAAAAATTCTTATGTGGTGAGGGAGTATAAACATTATTCTCGTATTCTGCTTCTAAAAATACATTGGAATCAATTCGCAAAACCTAAAACACAAATTCATTGCCGGCTTGAGTAATCATTATTTATTACCACAGTTCGAATATTCACTTACATTAAACTACTAACTTAAGAAATGCGTAAATGTTTGTTCTGTTGAAAGACAACAACAACACTGTGAATAGATTTATACAGTATTTGTTTCTTCTTGTCGTAAAAGCAAGGAAAAAAATGTCAACTTTTCCAGGAACAATGTCAAACTTTTTTATTCGTATTATATCATGTTTCTGATTCTCCTCTGCTTCAGGCGAATCTTCTTATTTTGCATTTTCTGTTCCTTAAGAGAGGAGTCCCTCTTCTGCGTCTAAAAACTATTTCATTCGAAAAATGTTGTCGCAGATTTTAAGTTTTCGCATCAATGCATCCAGCCTTCGGCTGTATTCACAAAAACATTGTGCTGAAATTGTGAATTTGTTTCTTATGTAACATAACTTTTTTCTTTTTCTTTTCTTGTTACTAGTTGAATGTGCCCTTTTTTTTATGCATGTTCCGTTTTTAGATATTCACCAAAATAATCTCGGAACAAAATTTCTCAGTTTAGCTTTTGTTACATTTTTACGTTATTGCAGGAAAATGCACATGCTAAATGTTCTTAACAAAGCTGGGAAAGTATAAAAGAACCGTCCATCATACTTATTTTAATTTTTAGAAACTGTTAAGAATTTATCTGCCAAGACATAAAACGATTGAGGCCAAGAGACAGATATTTTCAGAACAAAAAAAATTCTAAAAATTAGATTAAATTAAAAAAGGTTCACGGAAAAAATTTAAAATTTAAAAGTAAATGCTCTCATTTAATTTAACAATTGCATATATACTTTTTCTGCTTTAGTATTTTCTGGTACATATCTATTATTATTACATAAAAATTAAAGGGGAGTACAAATGCACGTATAGTAACAGACTGAACCTAAAGTTTGGTGCAAAATTAGTTCAGTTAAAGATTTTTCAGATTTTACTCTTCTTTATTTAAATTTTTATCAATTACATAAATGTACGAATGTGAAGTAAAAAAATTCTCTTTTACACTTTTAAATTTTCTATCTTTCGAAACGTTGATTTTTCGGTTGTTCGAAGATTCTAAGTTCATTAGAACGAGCTGTAATTTATCAGCTGGATTTTCAGATGGTTTCCTTAATTCCGATTTCTTAACCAGTGTTTCTTCTTCTTTTGCTTAGCAACATTCCAGCGTTTTCAACTTCATATGTATGATCTTCGGCTGGTTTCCCTTCTCCCTTCTTTTAAACTATTGAAGCATGGACAAATAGTTGTTGCTTCGTCTTGTTCTTAAATATTTTTTTCTTCGAGTCAATGAACTATAGTTCAAATGTTACTGCTGAAAAAAAAGTTTACAGATTATTAGCTATATTAACTTATGTAAGCTCGTACTTTATGCAATTGAAACCCTGCACAAAAAACTGCCTTTGAGCCAAAATGCAGACGCTCTATAATCAATTTAATCGAATATTATTTCACTTATTCAGAAAGTGCTTTGATCTTTGCTAATCTTCTGTATTTTTGATTGTAATGTTATCTTAAAAAAGAAAGAAAAAATTTTACTCTATCAGGCCAACTTCAATTCACTTACAGCAACATTGTTGCGGATTTTGCAGTTTTTCGATTGCAACATCAGCATATAAGCCTAAAGCTAAGTATAAGACTTCACAATAAATCAAAGAATGGTTTTGCTTTCTTCTTTATATACATATTTATTTATTTGTTCATATTTTTTTACTCGTTATATCTTCCCTCAATTTCTTTCGCTCCACGATTTTCTTCCAACGAACTGCTCAGAGAAGCATCAAAGAAATATTTTCAAATGAAAGAGAAGTTCATTACGAAAAGTAATATTGCGTAAGAGACAAAATTGTTTTTATTAGCTTGGGACAAGAAACGTATTTTTTAAGCATTAAAATTCTGAATTAATGGAGAATATCCCAATAAAATTACGATTATTCGAACTAAGAAATAATAGATTATGATTGTAGTTATTTTTTTCATAAGTAGTTTATTTTTATCATGCTTAGCTTTAAAAGAATTTAGTGGTTATGTATTAAGAACGTATTGATGTACCTTTTAGGTGTATTTTGTCAAACGCGAAATCGTGTTTTAGATTTAAAGTTAGTTAACAAAGATTAATAAATTCAAAATTACAAAATTTGATAAATATGATTTTTTTTTTAAATTGCCTTGTAATTGCTACTTACTGCGCATTATTAATCATCAAATCAGTTATGCTCATTTGAAATTGAACTGTGCTGCTCTTGAAAGGAACAGGACCAACTTGACAAAGTAAAAATAGAATTAAAAACTTCTTATTCCTTGAATAAATACTCCTTTTAAACACATAGCCTAAAAATAAACAGTATGGTTTTCCTTCCTTTTCTGTTTAATAGTGATATTTTAATTAATGATCTATAGATGTACAGAAGATTTTTTTCAGTGAAGTTTTCCAAACTCTCAGTTCAAAAGGAATTTGTGTTTTACGAGCGTACTACACGCGTTACTTTAGGCCACAGTTTAAAAACTAACGGTTGATGCGTCCAATTTGTTTGCACTTCTACAAAAAAAAAAAAAAAATACCAATGAATATTGTAAACCATTCGATTAGTTTTCCTCTAAATGATCCTTCAAATTAAATAAAAAACTTTACATCTGAAAAGAATATAATGTTAACGAGATCTACCTTTTTTTTTTTTATTTTAAATTTCGGAGTTCTATAATTTTTCTAAGAATATTATATAGTGATATCTTTTTAAAAGTTAGTTGACTCGATTATCAAATGCTTCTTCTAGAATCCATTTAGATACATATAGTCGAAATAATTACTTTTAAAACAACATCAAAAGTTATGTTATATATTCCGCGTCCAAAATCCTTTTTAAAGTTCGACTTTAGAAAAAAAAAATTATAACTGAAAAAACTATTTTTTACTGCTATAGAATAATAGAAAGATCATTATTAGGCACAAAATAAATATGAGATGTACTGGTAGTACTTAAAGATAGATCTCACATAGATCGAGGAGTTTTAAATTCGAATTCTACAAAGTCGGTTTCTTGTTGGTGCCATTAAAACGAAGTCGGCAAATTAAGATTTCGGAAAAATTGTTTCTTTTGTTTACTCAACTTCTACCTCCACACATGATGTTTACAAATGATTTTAATTTCGATCTACAATCTAGACACACATTTTCCCCATCTCAAAACCCTATTTTCAAATTTTTTATTCTTCAATCTTTATTGTACATTATTTTTTTACTTTTCTCTAGTTTTAACGATATTTTTACGATAGATTAAGCCCTCTTTCGTGCTTTATTATAATTTTTTTTATTTTTGCGGGAAAAAAGGCAAAAAAAAAAAAAAGAAAAAAGAGAGAGTGTTAACTATTTGATCAACAAATAGCTCAATTAATAAATTTAATAAACTAACGCAATAAGCCTTCAAAATTGAATTTTATTTATATTTAAATAATATTAAGTGAATTACATTAAAAGCATTTTTTTATTGTTCAATTTTGTTTGAAATTACCAAAAATCTTTCTGAAATTGCTTTTAGAAAAAAAAGTTTGATTACACCAAATGCTAGACTAAGTCGTTACCAATGACGTTTCTTCAATGTAAGATTTTATTTCATTCACTAGTGATAGATATTGGATTTACCAAAGATTGCACTAATATATGTTTCGAAATCTTCAACGTGTCAACAAAACATGAGAAGAAACTCTTTAGCGATGGGATTTGCTCTAACTTATTGATTTGCTCATTTTGTGAGAAAAAAAATCCTCCAAGTTTCATCAAATACTTTCTAACTTTATTAAAAGTCGTTTCGCAGAGAAAAAAAGTTTCCTTCGTTTAACGATGCTGCTGATAAAATGTTCCAAATGTTTTCACCTGGAAAAATATCAATATAAAAAAAATAATGTAGATATTATTTTCTGTGTCGTTTAGTACGCAGTTGGATTATGAACTACGCATACCAAGATTTACAGAAAAATTAAATCAAATAACTTGAATGCGATAGTGTGGTGTAGTACATGAACCTACAGGTTGAATAAAGTCTTCTTCATACAACTGTGAACTCGATACTAGGTGCAAACCTCATTTTAGGACATTTATTGCAGGACGCTTTGCAGGCCTTCTTGACAAGTGTTAAAATCATTTGACACCATCAAAAGACTTAAATGGTAACTGCGTCATGTGAATATTCAGAAAACCAAATTAGATGTTAAATTAAAAATTTATATTTCTTATTGCAATTTTTAATGTTGTTTTGATTTTGATTTTTCATTTTTATTTCGCATATATAAAAAAACCTTCACTGGTGATAAAAATATTACATTAAGTTAATCGTAACATTAAAAATAACATTTACTTAAAATAATATTTAGGTGCAGGGCTAAGCTATTGTTGGTATTTTGGATTAGTATAAAAACCTTTGACAAAAGTCACAGAATGTTATGAATATAATCATAAAATATCAATGTAGTTAAAAACAAGAAGTTCCGTCTAGAACTATACGAGCCTACTTTCCCGTATACACCAAATTCAAATTTATAATCTAACTATCTCTTTCTCTCTCTTTCTTATTTATCTTTAGTTCTAATTATTGAAAATATACCTTTTTTAACGGATAATACATATTCATTGACTCACTCATTCATTCTTTCATTTATTCAGCCATGCATTTATTCATTCATTCGTTACCTCATTCAAGTGTTTATTCATTTATTTACGCATTCATGTATTTATTCACTCATTTATTTATATTTTCATTTATTCAATAATTTATTCATTCATTCTTTTCCTCATTCATTTATTCATTGATTTATTCTTTCACTCTTTCATTTATTCATTCATTCATTATTTCACTCATTGAGTCACTGAGAAATATCCTTGAAAATCCCGATCAAAAAATTTCATAGCAAAACAGGCTCGTAAGCTCTGGATAAACTTTCTATTTCTACATGTTCTACGTTATAAGAGCTTTCCGATAAAGTTTGTTCCAAGCAAATCGGTCCGTTAGATCAGGATTTATATAGGGTTGAAATTTCCCCGTAAGCTCTGTGTTAATTTTTTGAACTGTTCAAAAATGAACAAAAACTGTTCAAATCAATACTTCACGCCGAGAACTCCTTTCAATAAGCTTGCAATAGGAACTTGGCTCTTGTGCCCAGAGTTTACAGAATTTGCTTCAATTTTGTCCATAGGCGCTAATGTTAAAATTTTTTGAACTGTTCAAAATTGAACAAAAAATTGTTCAAATCAAATAAAATATAGAAATGAGATGTCCTCGCCGAGATCTTTCGAATGCAAAAAGAATTTTTTGAATCGGACAATTCGTTCAAAAGTTATTAGGAGGGGACAGACCGACAGACCGACAGACACACTTTTTCCCCATCTCAATACCCTACTTTCAAATTTTTTATTTTTCAATCTTTATTTAATTACTTCATTTATTTTTGACTTTTCTTTATTTTTAACGATATTTTCACGATACATTAAGCCTTCTTTCATGCTTTATTATTATTTTTTTTTACTTTTACGGGAAAGTAGGCTAAAAACGTACAAATTAAGATTTACTACGATCGTTGAGGAAGCTTTATGCTCAACTTTATTTAGTTTTTTTGAATTATATTAATTATATAAAACAATATGGTAATACGTATACAAATAAAGATTAAAGTATTGCGCCAAGCTAATCAAAGTTCCCCAAAACAAATTTTATTGCTTCTAACTTTGTTTCAATAGTGCTTATTTCATTTAATTCTTTCCATTATTTTTTTGTTTCATATCATTACAATGTATGCCATTAAATCGATTGCCATTTTATTTACTTATTATTTATCCTGGAGTACATAAATTTCCGGAAAAATACATATGTAAAAACAAACAATATTTTATTATATTGCAAGAAAAAATTATGTTAAAGGATATACACAAAGAGTTTGCGCATTAAGTGCAATTATTCTCTCCGAATAAGTGAAGTAATTAAATAAATTACTTCACTTATTTTTGACTTTTCTTGATTTTTAACGGTATTTTCACGATACATTAAGCCTTCTTTCATGCTTTATTATTATTATTTTTTACTTTTACGGGGAAGTAGGCTAAAAAGAGAGAGAGAAGTAGCAACCGACAAAACACCCACAAACCTGAGCCACTTCAGACTGGACGATTCTTCAGAATCATAATGATGAATACAAGATATTAGTTTTGACACCTATTGATATAATAATTGCATTTTTTCACGTAAATTTTTAAACAATGTCTTTTGTAAAAAACTAGGTATAGGCAATTCATGCTTTAAATACAAATTAACTTAAATTTTTTTCAAACAAAACTTAAATGACGCTTGTTAAGAAAAAATTAAATTTAACTAACTCTACTTAATTTTAAAATTTATTTAAATGACGTTCCTTAATTTATTTTCTCCAACGAATTTTGATACCATGTTTTGTATGTTAGAGGAAGTATAACCCATTTATAATACAAACAATAAATTCTTTTAAATGACACTTCTTAATTCTAAAGTTTATTTAAGTAACGCTTGTTAATTTCAACATTTACTCAAATGATGTTTCTTAATTTATTTTTTCAAACGAATTTTAATACCACGTTTTATGTACATAAGTAAGCACTGACCATTCCTATTCCAAACTACACATTCATTTAAATCTCAATTATGTCAATCAACTGTAAATTTAAGTTTTAAAAATTTAGTAAAAATATTTAGAAAAGGTGTGAAACTTGAAATTATATTAAAAACAATTTTTTATACCAGCAACTCACTATAGCTTGACAGTTGTTGATATATATTTATTATTAATTCATAAAAAGATAGCGCGAACGGAAACTTTCACGTGACACTGTTAATAAAAAGTTTTTAGAAAAGAAGAAATATTGCGTCTGATTTTTTTTCCTTTATCGTCTTGAAATCAAATGAAAGACTCTCGAAGATTCATTTTGAATAAAGATATCAAACGTAGAATTCGTCGTTTTATCTAAAAATATTCTTCTTAGTGAGGCTCATTTTTATATGTTTTATCAAAGAGTGTGCACCAAAGATCAATCGAAACCTTGAAGCCTTTATTCCCTGAAATTATCAAAGTAATTTCCCTAGCTGAATGAGATGACATATGAATATATGTTTTAAAAATGAAAAAAAAAAAGTTCGAAAAGTTCATTTAATGAGCATAGGGTAAAAAACTTGGAAATGGCAGCAAATTTTCTTCATGAAAAAGAAAATTTTTCTTTGTGGGAAAATAACTTTAGTTTAAAAATTCTGGAATAAATAAATATTGTAACTAATTTAATGCACTTTCTTTTCTTTACTTTTAAACACAAATGTATTCAAAAGCGTCGCTAAATGTTGAATTATTAAATTAATTAAAATTGAAAGTCTAAGAAGAAAATTAATTTAAACAAAGCAAAAAGCATTTCCATCTAATCTTTTTTTCTCCTGCATTTCATGAAAGCGTTTTGTATGTAAAGAGAAAAGAAACATATGAATACAAAGTGAATAGTCTTTTCATCTTTAAGCAATTATTAATGATGTAAGTTAAAAGTTGTAGTTTGATTTCAAGCGGAATTAATGTTTCTTATAGTGTAAAATTTCAATAATCCAAGTGTTTATGTATAAAATAAAGTCTTACAGATTTGGTCGTTGAAAAGGGTTGCAGGAATTGGTTATTTTCTTTCATACCAAATTAAAGAAAGAAAAAAAAAAAAGGCAAAAGGCAATATGTAAAAATGATTGTAACTACTGTTGACTAAAACGTCTTACTTCTGTTTGGGACATTTTTTAAAAATTATTCTTAGAGCTATAATCGTGATTTACAACTATTATGGGTTTTGATACTTTGAATTAAGCTAAATGAAAGAAAGCAAGAAATTTTCTGTTTCCCAATGGTTGTAGAAAATTACATAGGAATTAAGCGAAATGGGAATGATAAAATTTCTAAAGTTTTGCACACATTTCCCTTCTTTAATCCTCTAATTCCTACGTTGAAAGTAAATCCTCTAAGTTTCAAAGCAAAAAAAAAAATTTTTGGTTAAAAGTGTTCATTTAGTTTAAAGAATATAAATATTAACGAAAATTAAGAATTAAAAAAAAAGTTTTTTATTTGTTTTTCCTTTTTATTGATAGCATATATGCTGCAACCATTAGCAGATTAGAGTACAAATTGAAATTTTTGCAGTTTTTTAAACAATTTATTTTAAAGTTTTTAAATATATTTACATATGGAAAGCATTAAAAACCCTTTCTTTAATAAAACACAGATATGTACTGTATTTGTCACAATTTACGTCTGAAAGCTTGGACATCTTTGTCGCTTGGACATCTTTGTCGCTCGGAATCAAAGCTTGCCTAGTGATATCCTTATTTTACCAAAATTTTCACATGATTATTTTTATTTCTAATTTTTATCATTGTTCTACGAGAAAAAATAACGATAAAAATTATTTTCAACTTTCAAGACATCAAAACTTACTAAAGTTAAGTCCATAAACTATAACCTAAACCTGGTGAGATTGCGCAGTCTGAGAGATGGCGCTCTTGCATTTTTGAAGGAAAGGGGATGTTAGAGTGCTCCGCGTTTTCAGATAGTTGTATGACCACGCCAGCACAGTGTCTACTTGAATTCCTAAGTTTTCTCTCGGAAATTTTATGACACAACTTCGTTTTTATTGCTTGCTCTCCAAGTGTAAAGGGCTTGAATTTTCATTTCTGTTCCTCTGATTATCATTGTGATCAGAGTACCGCAAGATACTTTTTAAGCAAACGCTTTTTCAACTATTTTGACAATTTACTTGCAGGTATGGTGCTGTTTCAAGTGCCATTTGGTTTTTCAAGATTGCCTCGCAGAGCGACTAGGAATTAAGTACCAGTAAGGTAGCGCCTTCCATTTTTAATGAGCACCGTAAGGGTGGAAATAGGACTTGGTTCAATCACAGATTATGTATTCGGATGAAACAAGCTGGTGGCACTACAAATAAGCCACCTTCCTTTTTTGACCTAAGAGTGAAGGGGAAGAAAATCCTTCATCCTCGGAACTGCCTCGGGACTTCAGGGCCCACGGATATTTTATGCACGTGTCCTCAAATGTACCTGGTGGGTCCTCAGCAGGTCGGGTTTCGAATACCCAATCCTCCTGTTGGAAATACGACATCCTAACAACTAGGCTATCAAGGCGTTACTTGCAGTTATTATTAATATAATCTACTTATTATTGGAAGACATTTCCCATGCGCATAAACCACCCATGTGAGAGAAGCGTGTCTTAGTTTTATTCCAGCTGCTGCTTTAATTTATAGCGCAAAAACAAAATAATAATTAATACATACAGAAGGAATGTGGTCTTTTTTTTTATATCATGTTTTCCAATTTTTGCGCCATCTCTACCGGCTTTACCTTATTTAAAACTCTTATTAATTCTATTTTTTTAAGAAAATGAATTTTAAGTCCAACAAAACCTCGAGTAAGAAAGCACTATTTACTTTTCAGAGCAATTAGGCTTAAATACACTTATGCCCACGGTAGCACATAAGCCAGGAATGACTTTGAAACTCTTTTAAGCATCACAATTAGTACTTTTATTGCTTTTTTTATACTTAGTGAAAAAACAAATATTTTTATACGTATTAATATCAATAATTAGCTTTTACTCTAATGAAATATTTGTAGAACAATAGAAAAGGTGACCTCGGAAAACAAGTTTGCCTTATTGTCGTCAGCCATGTTTCTTCAACATTTTTTTCATTGATTAATTCTGCCATATGTGTTCCAAATCTGTTATTAATATATATTGAAGTTAGTGTTAATGCAATAATCACCTAATGTATGCACTCCGTAGATTTACTAATTTAAAAAAAGGAGTGTTAATAGCATGGTAGCGTATATACAACCATTGACGGTAATATGAAATAATGCGAACTAATAAAAATATCATGCATAGTTTAGCGATGAATTATTTCTATTACAAGAATTACTGCCCACAAAAAATAAATATTGATCAAAACCTCATAAACGTGAAACAATATGTAACGATTTGATCATTTGTTGTTAAATTATCACTTAGGGTGCGGTAATCATATCATTTTCAAACGGTGTTTACAATAAAAAAATTCAAATTAATTTGTAGAAAAATGCTCCTTGAGTTTGATATTTTGATTCATAGGGTCAAAGAGAACACTAGTTCATCACAAGTAAATGCATTTAAAAAATGAATGTGGTAATTTATTAGCATGAAATTTAGCTTCATATGCATAATTTTATTCCACAGAAAATAGCTTCATTTTATTTCAGAAATAAATAAGAAAATTTCGCCAGTCTAATGTTTCAAAAGAACTAAATGAGAACCTCACCTCTTGCATAAGGAAGCAAAAAATATTCACTGCTTAATAGGAGCAGCTAGTCTTCTTGAAGTGGTCTTTCTTTACAAAATAAACCAACTTCAACTTAATAGAAGTTGCGTTATTTTACTTACTTAGCGTAATTTTTCCATTTAAATGTCAACTCGTGAGTGCTATCCTAGCGAGATTAAATCGAAAACAGAACATAAACAAAAATTCCACGTCTTTGAAAACAAAATTAAACTGAAAATTTAAAGTCGCACATAAATGAAGTTAACGTATATCACTGACAGAGCTCAGAAAAAGAACTCGAAATTACTTTTCAAGAATAATGGACAGGTCTTAAGAAACGAACACAAGTAAGAAAAAGACTGATTTAAAACCTGCCCTCTGTAATAATATACCCTTCTTATGGTGCAAGAGAGAGGAAGATTTCTCCTAGAGCCATGATTAACCGATACTTTAAATGAAATTCTTTCAAAGTAGTCGCTAATGAAAACGTTCGCTTTGTAGAGGGAGAAAAAGGTATTTCTTTCTCTCTTCTTAACAAGCTAAGGGCTAATTTCTTTAAATTAATTTTGATTGAGACTTATATCGAAAGCTTAATTTCACTTGCCTGCTTGGATGTACTTAAAAAGAAACACAAGTGATAGGATGTTAACTGAAACAGAGGTTTTTTTCTTTTTTCAATTTTTGTATTGTGGAGGAAGTGAGTTCCTCTAAAATCTAAAATCTAGTTATCCGTGATAATATAATTACTTCAAGATAATGTGTAGAGGATAAAACTAGGGCTTGAAAATTATATACTGCAAAACGATTCAGTGCATGCCATCAAAAGTTTTAGTTTAAGCTACTCCTTTTAAGGAGTTTGCTTTTTTTTTTTAAGTATAGAGTGGTTATAATTAAAGTTACGATGTAGAGCTTGATTCAGAATATGTATGTTATTAAAACTTGGCATTATATGGACCATGAGAAAAATAAATCAGCAATAAGAAAAAAAAAAAAGTTCAACGTCTTACCACCAGGTGAGAAGGTTGTGCAAGAAGAATAATAAAATTTTTTAAAAAATTTTATCACAGTATTTATTCAATGGGTATTTCATAAACGTCAGTCACTTTTTGATGGCATGTTATACAGTTCAACAGTTGCGTGAAGAATTTATCTTTCAACTATGGTAACTTGATGATGAGAATTCGATTTGATCGAGACGCAAGAACCCTTCTCCTGGTGGAAAACATTCCAGTTACTTTTTCCTTATTGCTGATTTTTTAAAAAATTGTCCATATAATGTATATTCCAAGTTTTAATGACATACATATATTTGAATGAGCTCTACATAAATTTCTTAATTAGGGTAGATTTAATTAATATCCCCCTGTAAGTTAAATATCCCTTGGGATTTTGAACTAATAGCAAAAGGTCTTTCTTACATCTTTAAATTTTTGCTTTTTTTTCCTCGCTCTATAAGAATTCTTTGTCAACGATCTCCGTTTAAAGAATATTTGCAAGAATAATATTCAGAATGCCGCTAATATTTTACAGAACTGCATTGTCTTCGTTTACTGGACTTCAGAAACACAAATTAAATGTTTCTGTCTTCATTTCCTTCCGTGTACTACGTTAAGCTACACAATTAAAAAGAAAAAAATAGTTATTCGTATAAATGCTGATAATTTAATATATATATATATATATATATATATCAATGACTGTTGCTGTGTACGCATGTAGAACCAGTTTCATAAGTATAATAAGAAAAAAGTTGGAAACCAAAGCAGGGATTTTCGATTTTCTTAAAGCACAGCGTTCTTAGTAAACAATATAAAAATTTTCTGCAATTTTTTGTTTTTGCTACATTACATAATTTCGGCGTTTAACCAAAAAACACTAAGTAAAAATTGTAATTTTGAGGTCAAGTTAAAATTTTAAATCGTGATGAAAATTATTAAGATATGTTTTATAGATTCATAACTTCAACAGTAAGTAAGCGTATATAACTTCATAGTTGTATAATTGGTTTTATGGAAAAGATAATTTGAAATTTTAATTCACTGCAATAGACCATCAAATGCTTTTTGTGACACTAGTGACTTTTGCTTGAACACCACGACACAATCATACAGGGGTAAATAAAAATATCTTCTTGATTTAACCTTGGGATTTTTCTTAAAACTTTGGTGAATTGTGGGTATTGTTACATCAATTGCAATGCCTAAAACCATTAATAAAAATCAGTTGTTTTGTATATTTATCTATACTTTAACTTTATTTCAGTAATTTTCAGTTGTTCTGATTTCACCCTTATTGTACAAAAATAATCATACAATATCTCATTCTAACTGGTGATGTTATAGAAATTGTAAAATAGTAATGAAAGTTAAATTAGTACACACAAGAAATTTAGCAGAAATGGAGGAACGACAGCTATTCTAACGGACATTTGAATCGTTTAATAATACATTAAATTACTACATTCTTATAAATCAAACGTATTTCTGATATCCATTAAAAAAATTTTAATTTAAATTTTTTATCGCCCGCTTTAACAACTCAAAAATTACCTTTCAACGGATTCTTTACAGAGTGCCATTAGACCAAAAACCAATATGGAAGTCCATTTTATTCTGTGAAGTTTATTGCGAGGATAGACGGTTGCTCTACAGATCCTAAGGCCAAGAAATAATTGGCTCCTTCCAGATTAAACATCGAGCGAAGAGTCTACAGAAAGAGGAGCAAAGGTTCAATTTCTGAAAAATGCTCTACGTGGCCTGCGGGTTAGTTAGAGCATTGTTATTGGTAGTTTCATCAGGTAGCCATTTCTGGGCGGTTCTGCTAGGGAGTTCTGCCGAAATTACTAGGCAAATGATTTTTTCGATTACATATTTGAAGTTTACAGTTTAAGCGTTTTCGCACTTATGGTGTAAAATTTAGTAGTTATTTCATTTAGCTTTTATTAATGATTGCTACACCTATTTTTAAATATCAACCTCCAAAACTCGTCGTTCTTTCATCAATAAAAAGTAACCTTTTATAGAACTGAATCGGAATAAGAGTTAGAGAATGTACAAATATTTTGGGTCCTTTTGCTGCTATGTTACGACTTAATTATAGCGTACATTTCGACCTGGTAACGTGACGTCTGACCATAAAAATCTACTTGGAAATTTTTTTTTGAAAAAAAAAAAAAAAAAAAAAAAATGAATAAATAAAATTTTCAGCAGAGAAACATGCGCAAAACAAGTACGAATTTGTTTCCTATAGTTTGACTCCGCTAAGCTGATGAAGTCCTTGAGAGTACTTATTTTTCTTGGGGAAACTGAAAAGAAAAAGTATTTTTTGAGCTGAGTTGAATATCTTCCCAGCGGTATTGCGATGGTAATCCAACTCAACCCAGCCGCAATAACACTTCCCCTTTTCAGTGAGCTTCCGATTTCAGACGTTATTTTCATTTATAAAAAAGATGCATCTTTAAAACACACATAATTATTTACCACAACAATTTATTTGTCTGTATAGCGTTTTTCTCTCCTTAAATCATTAAAAAAGTTATAATTTCGAGTTTACTTTTTTTAAGCACGAAGAAAAACGTTATAATTTTTGTATCATCTTTAATGCGTGGTAGAAGCATTTTTACAGTTTATCCGTGGCATTCTTAAATATTAATGCAAATTACTTCAATCAGAGCAAAACACCAATCGGTATTTTTTAAAAGTACTTATTTTAAGTTAACCAATGAAAAGCCTGATCACATATAATTAATTTGCTGCATTCGTCTCTGTCTCATTAATGGCTCTTTTCCTTTAAGAATTATAACAATTCTTTTTTTTTTTTCGTTACAATTACCAACAGCAAATGAAAAAACAACAACAAACAAACATAAAATGGTTACTTGTAGAGATGTTGCCATTAAACATAAAATACTAACAATACGAGAAAGATGAAAAGGAAGTAAGTTCTATTTAAAATAAAGTGTTGAGGTCTTTTATTTTGGTAAAAATAGTATCTATTGGAACATGAAAATTCTCTGATATATTTGAATCATTGCATTTTCCTCTTTATGGTATGCTTTATTTTGAATTTAATTCAAGACACTTATTTTAGCATTACTATTTAATTTAGTTTTTATTGATTCAAATTTGCCCCAAAAATAATAATCTGATAAAATAGTAATAATAATTATAATAATAATTATTATTATTATTATTGAAAAATAAAGAAAATTTTTAAAGAAAATTGTGATATATATATATTTTTAAATTGTGGTAATTTTGATAAATTTACCTGATGAAGTACCAACATTTTCATCATTTCAAAACTAAGAATAAAAACTGGTGGAAAGAATGCGAATTGTTTATTCAAAATAGGTGTGAACAATATTATGTTTGCTGTCAACGTGATGAAAGGAAAGTTTTTTAGTACAAATAATTTTTAACAAAAATGTGGCATCGCATAAAATCTTTAAGGTTTTAAAACTAATGCGAACCATTTATTGTCAGACATAAAACGTAAATCTGGTCAAACTTGGCAGAATTTTAACGAAGAGAGTATGTATCACACAATATTCAACTTATCTCGTAAATACCTCACACATCAAGGACAACCTGACTTAGTTATATTGTAAAATTTTTTTTTTTTTCTTCTTTTTTTTTTTTTTTTGCTACAAGCATAACAGAAAAGCAATGCATAACGGAAACATTTTAATGATTTTAATGCACATATTTAACTAAGATTTTCAAGCAACCAAAGATGGAGGTTACAAGAAGTTTGTCTTTAGTATCGGAAGCAACATAAGTTGAGAAATTTTGTCGTCTCTTGGTTTATTTTTCTGCTCTCATAGGAAATACGATAGGTTTGAAAGTTACTCGAAAAGCTGTGATGTATTGATTTTCATTTCTTGTCGGCTCTTCTAACGTTTTTGGTTTGACAAGTTGAAATCTTTCGATCAAAAGAACAAAATATTTCGGAATTCATGACATTTGGAGTCGCATTTGACTCACAGTATTATGATAATTTAATTGAAATCTAAGTTGAAGTGATTGTTTCCAAATTGATTACAACACAAAAGACGGTAAAAAGAGATGCTAACTTAATCATTAAGTAACAAATATACTTCTTGACAATTTACTTACGGTTTTTTTATTTGTCTGTACTTAATGCTTTGTACATCAGTACTAAAAAATTCTGAATGGAAATATTCATTGCTTTACATTTTCTAAGTTATATTTTCTTATCACTATATACTTAGAAAAAAATTACTACGTTCATATTTTTGTGTGTTTTTTTTTCCTATGGTAAATTTTTAAAAGCAAATGGTTTTATACTGCGAGCTCACAAAGCATGTAAAACATGAATTAGTTTGCTGTAAAATTTTTATTTAAGAGCTTGATTTTTCATGAAACGAATTTAGCCTTTGTCTAGTTAAATATATTAAAGATCATATGAGGAGAAATAAAGCTAAATCACTTCAATTTGATATTAAAGGAGTGACAAATTACGTTAGCAAATTTAAAGGAAAAGACGAAGCTTTAAATGTGGTAATCAAGTGTATGCTAAGTGAAGAACAAATTATTTTTGGTGTTTTATAAAACGAATATTACATAATTCTCTTAAAGATTCGCGCTGCTCACTGGCATGTAAACAAAACAATATCAGAAAGGTATGAATATACTTTTTAGAATTCAATAATGTTATAAATATTTATGCAGCAATACCACGCACCGTTACAGGGAAATTTATGAAATAACACTGATAATAATATTATGAATCAATTGATTTTGCTTTCTCCTTTGACTAGATTACTCATTTTGGTAAGCGATTTCTAATCCAATATACCGCTGGAGATGAAAAATTGCCAGATATATTCATTCCATAATGACTCAGTTGTTGACAAGGATTAACTGAATCAGAAAAGTTCTAGTGATAGAGTGAATGACATTGCAATAAGCATCTCTCTGAGCGCTGCCAATCGCTCAGAGGGAGTTCAGACAAAAGCGAGACGTAACGATTTTGTCGCTGTGTGTACTCGTACATATCAAGAATCTAAAAATGCAAACAAAATTCGTATACAAGTGATACGATACCTTCGATGGGAATAGGCGCTGATTATGTTTTGGCTCCATCATTGATAGGGAGCGGCGCATGTGATAATGTTAAAAGAGTTTTTATAGGAGCGATAAAGAAGGACATTTCGTGAGGGTCTCATAGTGATATTTTTATCTTTCTAAATGGAAGAACCAGCAAAAGTGGGTGAAATTCAAACTGTTTTCACAGGAGATATCTTTCTTTTTTCTCTCTCTCTTTTCCTTTTTCAGGGAGTTCTCAAAATTAGGACTTTCGTCTTTGTTGCATGCTTACCAAATGTTGTATGCAATGACGTGCTAAGCATTTGACGTCATTGTAAACGTAAATATGTGTTTTACGTTAAACCAAAGCGATGCTTTCAAACAATTTTGCATTAAAAAAAGACCTTTTCGTGAAAATTTGCTTTAAAAGAAATTCTTTGTACCTTGTTTATATTGCAATGAGTTTTTTTTGAAATCAGTTTTGGCTATTCTAGCTTATATATATATATATATATATATATGGTTGTGTGTGTGTGTGACTATCAAATTTCTAGATAGCTTCTCTTACGTTGTGTTGGGGAATGTCACGCCACTTTGCATATATAAGGTATAGTTTGTATTGAACTCATTGTAAAAGCCGAAGGGAAACAGAAATAAAAAGAATAGTCAGTTTTTGAAATACGCTACAATGTTGCTTATCGCATTTTTTGTTGTTAATTATTTATTTTTTTTTTTGTACAGATGTTTCATTCATTTATAGCAAGTTAAAATATTACATTTCATAATTATCAATTATGCACAGAAAATGATACTTTTCTCACTGTAATACCTATATTAATTTTGCATTTTCAAATTGGCATTTATGCGTACTAATGGATTATTCATATTACATTATAAAACTATGCATCGTAAAAATTGCTTCTTGCAAGCGTGTAGGTTCATTATACAATTAAGTGAATTTCGTCAGCATATTAACCTCATTAAGAAATTTAAAACAATTTAATCAATACTTTTGGTATTCAGAATGTGTACGTAAGTGATAAAGTTAGATCGTCGTCACTCTTACAAAACCATTTTTGTTTTAATTCAACTCAATGTTAAATAAACCATAAAATTACTTTGATTGTTTTGTATGAAAACTTACTTTATTATAATATTCCTAAACTTTTAACTAACGATGAATTGCATATGTAAATAAACCATGCGTGATTTTATGAAATATTTAGATTAAAGAGAAATAGAATTAATTTTAACGTATTCATAATTTTGCTTTTGAAAAAGCGTATTATTAATGAGAAGCAGAAAATTACTGTTTTGGAGAACAAAGCATAATTTTACAGGTTTTGCTCTAATTAAAAATTTTAGTTATTAATTTTTTTTTCAGTGAAGTTACATTTTAGTTACTTTATTTATTTATTAATTAATTTTTCAACATAAATGATGAGTATGATTTGCAGAAATTAATTCTTTCAGCGTTAGTTGCATAGATACGTTTGCTTTCTTTTTCACGTAAAATCAAAAGTCGTGAATTTTGTTTCGGAATATAGTCCACTGCCTTTAAACGTATGCAACCTGGTCATTTCTCAAAATTTTGAATTTTCAGTTCAACGAAAATATATTTTCATGAAAGTATTTATTTTGATTATTATTGATATTTTTTACTCAAGGTACTTAAAAGAGGTATCACTACTTCTCATGTTTTCAGCAGACATATTACAACTTCGCAACATAGTTCTTACCTTATGAAAGTGCAATAGAAAGAAATGTATACACTGTTGAAAATTTTCGTAAAAAATAGTAATATAAAAAAATGTATTTGATTGATATTTTACCATATTTAATTACAACAGTCGTATAATCATTGAAAAAATGGTACTCAAACCGCTGATTGTGATAAAAAATTGTTTATTCTCTGTTTCTCCTAAAGAGCGTTTGATTAACCGTAATTTACGAGCGTCATATATGTCTCGTAGTTAATAATAATCAGGCGTCCATCTAGGTTGTGGATCGAAGAAGTATGAATTCCATCGCATAATATTGTATAGTTCATTTCTTATCTGAAGGGGGGGGGGGGTATGAAGAGAAGATGAAGTTAATAATAGTCATAAAAACTGGTTGTGGAAACATGTCCCATTTAAGTATTTTTTGATATTGCATTTTTATCTTTCTCAGAATAAAAAAGGAAACTTCTCAAAATCTCATTCAGTAGGTACCTCTTGGCAAAGCATATGGAAGTATTGGCTTTCCACCGTGGAGTCCCGGGGGTCTGTCCTCGTCTCCGGCAGTCCTCCTGCTCCACCGTGTTCTCGCACCTCGTCCGTAAACCACGATATGTATGCTTGCTGTAATTAATGAAAAGCAATATCATTATACTAAACTAGAACTGAATACATGTGAAAGCATTTATCTTCACTCCTACCATGGTTAAATCTTCAAATATCTTATGTCTCTAAAAATATTCTTAATACATAGATTTGAAACATTGTACAAAATAGAAAGGTCAAAATAGAGATGGATATACAATATTCCATTCCAATTTTCTTTTTTAACGTGTCAGTTCTTTGATGTTATAAATTGTTAACGACTGTTTACTGCTATATTTTGAACTGATTTAGCTTTAAATAAATTTAATAATATAGCCATGTTAATTTTGCAAAGGACAAAAAGGAATGTGTAACCATTTTTTGTGGTGATGCATATAAATCCGTTACGCATTATTTTCATTCACTGAGTCAGCGCACAATTAACCTTATTTTGAAACATACACACAAGTAACGGTGAAATAAATGTTAACGATAAATATATATTAATGGATTATTTTATAACTTAAGTTTTCATTCTTCTTTAAACTTCAAAGTTATTCACAACTATTTTCCAAAAGGGGGGATGCTTCTTGTAACAGGACGTAATTAAATTAATTATTTGAAGATTTTCATTTTATTTATAATTACTTATTCAATATATATTTTTGCGATATGTACCTCAGTATATTGAAATTAAAAAACAATAATGCAAATATATAGCAGCCGATACATAAAATTAAACATACATAATAGATACGATTGCTATGCACTTCGACAGAATGATATTATTCCGTATTGGATTCACAGAGATTCAGTTATTGATTTTAACTTTAACATTCTCATGCATTAATTTTGAATACTGCGACTAAATTATCGATATTTGTGTATTTTGTACTAATGTTAGATTAAATCGGGCAGCATATGCTGTTTTCAGTGGAATTGAACATATATATGTCTATCTAAACTTCGGTACTGTTTTGAATAAATTATACGTATACAATAGGCAGTCGTTTGTTCACCGTAAGTGAAAACATTCCAAACTGATATTATTCATTCTCTGTAATATGAGTGGTAAAAAGTTGCGAATTATGTTCTGTATCTTGTCGACAGGGTGGCGTAGTGGTAAGGCGCAAGCTTCGTACGCCCAAGATCGCAGGCTCAAACCTGGCCCAAGTCGGTGGATTTTCAAGATGCAGAAAATAGTCTGCGCCCATGTCGTATGATTATGCGGCATGTTAAAGATCCCATGAGTATCCGTTTGGCATGGATACTTTCGGCTAAATTAAATTCCTAGTGCTGTTTGCATCAACGAGAGCTCAGGTGGCGACATCTAGGGGAAACTGAGCGTCAAAAAAATTGCTGCAGTGGTTGAGGAGCAATGCTGCAGCCCCATTAGAAAGAAAGAAAAAAATATTATGTATCTTTAAAAAAGAATGAGCTAATATTATTTCCAGAAAGAAACCGAAATATTAAAACATTATTTCGGGAATACACATTCCAGGAATAAAAATATAATGCAGGAAGTGTTCATTTCAAAACCATCTGCATGTATTTGTCATTGCCTTCCAACCAGAAGATTCGGTGTTCGACACGTGACCCACTGAAGACCCACCATGTAAACTTGGGGGTTCGTGCATGTGAAATCCGTGGACCCAGAAGTCCCGAGGCAGTACCGGAGGGTGGGGAATGTTCCTTGCCTTCCCGCCAGTCACTCTTAGGTCAAAAAGGAAGGTGGCGTATTTGTGGTGGCGCGATCTGGCGTCATCTAAATACATAATGAGCCAAGTCGTACTTCCACCGTTGTTGTGCTCTTTTATAAACGGAAGGCGCTCCCTTGCTGCCTTAATTCTCTGTCGCTCTGCTAAGGGGAGCTTGGACGCCCAAGTGGCATTTGAAACATGCTGAATAAATTAATTTTGAACTCAAAGTCTTTAGTTTAATGTAAAGAGAGTATAACAAAGAAATGGTTAGAAAAAATATGCTTCGTGTTTTTCTTAATTTTTTCTTCGTTTCTGGGTGTATTCAACAAAATTTGAAATTTCATTCATGTACACAAAGTAACTACTTCTGTACGCAGGAGTATTTACTGTGTTTATACGACGTTTCTGTCGAAAATATTTTAAATGTTGCATTTAGCACTCTTATAAATTAGCATCATAATAATAACTGCCACCCAGCATGCATTTTGTTTAGTCTGTTTAAAAATATTGGCTATTAAAACAAACATATAGCTTTGTGCAAAAAAAAAATCAAAATCTACATTTCAAAGCACAAATAGTCTTATTGCTATTTGTGCTTCTAACATTGATTTTGGATTGAATGTTATGTCTTGTGCTCGAAATCGCTTCAGTTTAATGTAAAACGCATGATATTTGCGTTTAAAAGGACGTCAAATGCTCAGCATATCATTGTTTGCAATACACTAGTGCAAAATTTCAGTTATCTTTACATAACATAGGACGTTAATTCCGTCGCTCAAGTCGTTTATGCTAATTTCATGTTATCGAGATTACCTGCTTTAGAATAAATTAACAATACCTGTATGCTCTGCTATCGCATGGCACAGTTTTACAAATACTGGCACCTTGTACATTTGCATTGGAATTCAAAATTATCTCTGCTTTTTGCATTAAAATAAAAAATAATAATTCATTTGAAGCGGTAGTAACTTAGTATAGGTTTAGGAACACTTTATGCACGGTATGCATTTACGTATGTATATTAAGTCGCTCACATGAATTAACGTATCAGGTAAAGTGTCCTAAAGCTGACACCCAAAAAACGGTTCCTAAAGCTGACACATTCAAATAAAAAAACATTTAAAGTATTACCAATTTAAAGAGTTTTAAGAAGTGAAGGGATTTAAGAAGTGGTACCATTCAAAAAAAAAAAAAAAGAAAATCTCATTTAAAATTATTTTAGGGAATTGGTAATACTTTAAATGTATTTTTATTTGAGGATGTCAGCTTTAGGAACCATTTTTTTGGGTGTTAGCTTTAGGGCGCTTTGCCTTAATATCCCTGAAAAAAATTATTATACGTTAAACAATCATACATAAATGAACACATCGATAAATATAGAAAGCATGCCAATGCGAAAACATACATGTATATGTGCATTCCTTCATTCAAAAATACATTTATATATGAATTCTTTTGCATGCGAAGTACTGCGGAAAATGTGAATTTGCTTCTTAATGCATGTTACTCATTGCTGTAACTTCTAAATAATCGCATTATTTCCATTCCTTTCGAACTGAAGAAAAACTGGAAAAGTTATTTTAAGAATCCAAATTGAATTTGTTTAAAATGATATGCAAAAATTTCAGATGGTCTGTGTTTTCAGTTTTGCAAAACATTCAAAATTATATTGTACTTTACTGACCGAGAATAACAATCAAAAATATTGAAATAACTTTGAAAAGAGCAGAAAAATGTCAATCGACAAAACCTTACGAGAAAATTGAATTTAATAACAAAAACACCATTATATACGAATTCGACTAGACTCCTTTTTGCTATTTCAACGAGAAACTTTTCTACCCCTTGATTGTCATATTTTATGATAGAAAAGTCAAAAATTGGTCATAGAATTATTTACATCAATTTATGAACGCGTTTCCTTCATTTATTCACCATTCCTTTAGTTCATATTTTCGAGAAATCCTTCAGTGATAAACAAACTACGACATTTTTCTGATATTTTTCTTACGGGGAACATTTGGCATAAATTCCTTTTTTTCCAACTTACTCATAAATGTCATGATTTTATCACTAAATAGTTTATGTGATGCATAAATAGTGCAATATTTCAAATGTTGTTACAATACCCTTTTATTTATTTATTTATTTTTGATTATCAACGGATTTTTTTAAAATCAAATATGGGCAATTCACTTGCTGGAAAATATAAAGGGCAAACAGGAGAACAACGGAAAGGAATTTGAAATATTAAAAATCACGTAAAAGGTATTTATATTCAGACCATACACAAAGAGATTAAAATCCCGAAATAATCTGATTAATCACGAGAGCATTTAATTGCACAAGATGTTAAGTAAACATCGTTCGAGAACAGCAAGCATAACATTACTTACTTGCATAGATGTCTGAATTTGTTTCCCTCTTTATTTTCCAAAACGCACGGTAAACAATTTGAGTAAATTTAAAACTAATTATATGGGGCAACTTTTTTAGTTGTACCGAAGTTCAGATTCTTGGAAATTTAACTTGAAGTTGCTTCAGCCATGGTGCAACCAGTTGCTCCAACATTTGGAATGCGACAACATCATAAATGGTGACCACTTTTTTAGCAGATGTATTCTCTGGATGAGCTGTCACTATCTCCGAATTGTTTTATTTTGGGTTTTCCTTGTGTATGTTGTACCAAAGATATAGTAAAATTAAACACCCTCCTTTTCAGCCAACATTTTTTCTGCAGTGTAACCATCAATGTTTGTAATCATACACTGTCGAAGAAACATTTCTGGTTTGTTGCACCAAAAAATAGTGCCAATTTGCTGGTTACAAAAGATGACATATAATGTTACTACATTTTGGTGCGACTTACACAGATAGGCACCAAAACATAGTAAAATTAAGCACCACTCTTGTGTAGCCATCAAATTTTCACCATTTACTGGTGCAACATACTATCAATTTATTCCTAGTGTGTAAGAGGAAAATAACGTTCTTGAAATAAAGTTACAGTGACTACTAAACTTACTAATAAAGACTTACTACTAAATTTTCACTTTCCAAATTTAGCTCATTCATTATTTAATTTATATATTTATATTATTAAGACTAACATCTATTAAAGTACACTACAATGTTTCCTATATTAGAAGCTTGTAATTACATTTGTATGTAAATTTTCATTTCGCTTTTTTCATGAAAATTACTCAGTCTGCTCGTCTCAATAATTATTTTCTTCTTTTACAGGGATTTTGCCACATTGTTTCGTATAACCAATATTATTGAAGAACTGAAAAATCCTAAAAGAACATCAAAGCTTATTACAGATGAATACTCATTCAGAGACAAAAACAGAAGCTGCCAAATAAAAGTGCACAAAGAATTATTGTTGAAGTGCAAATGAAATCCTCCAATCTCAAAAATTAAGATATAAAACAGAAATGTAAACAACGGTTTAAAGTTGCTGCATTCAGGAACAGGGGAAAAAAGCACAATCGTTTAATTAAATCTAAACAAGGATTCCATTAGGAAATTAAAACGTAGTTGAAAATGAACAGAACCGCTCAAAAGGGCTTTGTTCGCAGCTTGTTTCTTAATTAATTTTGTCATTCTAAGCACAAAACTCAAACAAACAACAAAAATCAAAGAAAGATTACCTTATTTAGCAAATTATCAGAGGACCCTAGTTAAAAGGATAATTGCACAAATAAAATAAATTCGAAAATGGCATGAATAGAACGTTTTCTTTATTACGCATGGGAGCAATACACACACCAAGTTAAAAAAATGCCTTTAAATATTTAACTTTTAAAAAGAAGTTTTATTACTTTTAAATTAATGTTTAACCCGACAACTGTTTATCATTGTTCAGTTTTCAGATAAAAGAAAAAAAAGAATTGTTTGTAGGAATATTTCTGAGCAAAACAATTTAGTGAAAAAGTGTTAATTTTTTACTAATTAAATAAACTAAATAGTATTGTTCAATCATGTTATCGTACAAAATGTGTTGACTGTTTCAAAATAGATAAAATGCATATGCTCAAAAAGTGATTCCTGATTTAGCAGACATAAAATGCTGGCTAATGAGATTAATTACTTTTCGGGTTAATAGAACTTACACAAACTGTTATGTTGGTTGAATTTGCGCTTCCTGCTTATCAATGACTATGGCTTAAACAAACAATGGACAATTATTTTTGTACCTATAATTAGTTTTTAATTAAACTACTCGGTTTACTTCTTTTATATATTTACCAAGTACTTTTCTTCTTGAGTATTCCAAACAATTTTTCTCGTTCCTATTGAAACAATGTCTCGAACTTACAGAGAATTTCAATATGCTTCAAAATATTTATTAAGTGAATTATACTTATGAAGCTAAATTTTCCAAGATATTAAAGTTTTAAGACAGTTTTCCAAGTTCAATTTTAAAAATTGCTTTCTTGCAGCAAAAAACATTTATCAGAAAAGCATGTTTTATTTCCGAGATATCATGAAATAACTTGTTTCCCAGTGATAATTCTTTTATGCTCATTTCAAATTTTCATCTGCTATGTCATAAATGTGAAATAATAAGCTGTTTGTTTAAATGCTTTCTGCGTACAACTGATGGACTTCATTTTCATCACATATTTGACTAATTAAGAGACAAAACATGGCGTACTGAAAGCTTTGAACAAAGCAAAATGGCTGTGGTGCAGTTAAGATGGCGATGGATATTTTTTATACTCTTCGTTTTACTGTTGAAGACAAAAGCCTTTGTTTTGGAAGGATCCCCCACGTCCTATGCCCAGTTTAAAAGATGGTATGCAGGCTTGACAGACTCTTTATCGTTCGAATTTCGAACAAATGAACCAAACGCTCTTATTCTGTACTTCGACGACGGTGGGAATGGTGACTTCTTCGAATTAAAGATGGTGGATGGAATTTTGAGACTGAGATTCAACCTTGGTGGTGGCGCCATGTTAACTAACGCGGGACGGAACCTCCATGACGACAGATGGCATCGCGTGGAATTGATTCGGAATGTAGAAGACACGATTTTAAAGGTAGACGAAGACACTCAGTCGAAAGTGACTAAAGGAACAGATTATCAGTTCGGTAACTACACGTCAAATAGCTTTGTGTACATTGGAGGTATACCTAGCTGGTACAGTGCGAAGCTGATCCAGATGTCCTTACCGTCGGTATTCTTTGAACCACATTTTAAAGGTTAGACTTTTTACTTTATTGTTATTAAAATATTAAGATTAAAGTGACCTTTCCGCATTTGTTGGAATGTTAATTGTGATGATTTTCTAGATAAATAGTGACATATCTTATGAAATACTTCTTATATAAATTTTTAATAGGTTACGTACAAAGAAATGCATATATCAATGAATTTGGTCATTGCTAAAGAAAATTACCGTAGATGCTATAATGTTTCAAATAAACTGTTAAGTGCAAGCAATAATTGCATTTCTTTGCTATGAACAATCGCCTTTCGTTTGTAATCAGTAATAGAAGACGTTACTTTTAAGTTGTTTTCTATGTTAAGTTATAAATGCCACAGAACTGATACACATCTTATAGAAATCAACTTCTAAATATTTTTTCTTTGTGTTCCGATTATTTTATTGCGTTGTACATAAGCTTGACAAAAAAAAAAAAACTTTTCTTTTTTTAATTCTTACTATAATTGAATATAAATGTTAAGGATTGAAATCAAAGTAGCAATTGTTCATAACTGTGCCATTTAATAGTATTTTCCATGCAAAAAAAAAAAAAACTGCAGTTGTGCTGCATTTCTGAATGAAATATGTTTTTACAAGTGCGTTCTATCTGTTACATTTCTGCAAGTATTTTCTTATTCAATTGATATGGTACAAGATAATTTTTGTAACTGTTTTAAACGTGAGTGAAATTTTGAAACGTAATTGTATCTAGACAAATATATACAAAATATTTTTATCTTAATTCGATGTTCTTTTCCTAAAAATTAAACTAATTTGTTCAATATTTTTCTCTTGACAATTATGCGAATTTTTTTTTATCGTTAATTTGTTCAACTATCCTCAATCCCCTGCTGCACAATTTTGTTCTTTACATGAAAAATAAATTTCGTGTGTGTAGAATTAGAAATACGCATTTTTAATTAAAAAAAATGATGCATTAACTTCTATGTTCTCGTCTTGTTCTACAATCAATAATAAAAAGAATTTTTTAGTTTTATTATTTTTTTAATTTTATTTTATTACAATGTCGTTTGCAGGGTCTATTCGTGCAGTGGTTTATGCGAGTGAAGAAGGGCCCCCACGTCACCAGGACATTATAGAATTCAAAGGCATTCGTTCCAATGAACTAGATGCTTGCAAGCACCATGACCCTTGCCAGCATGGGGGGCTATGCATCAGCACTGATAGTGGCGCCATCTGTGACTGCGGAACCGGGGACTATGATGGAAATTTTTGCGAAAGAGGTAAGGACTAAAGTATTGCTATAGCCCTGGTCTTTAAAAAAAAGTGAGAACAATAGAGTAAAGAAAAACCTCTTTGGTTCATATGTCCTTAGCACCACTCAATGAAGTCGGCTGTCGGGGGAAGTGGTTAGACGTTGACCAATTGCACCAAAATTGTCCCAAGTCGTTGGATTTTCGAACTGCAGAAAATCGACAGTGTCCGTGGCATATGATTATACAAAATGTTAAAGATCCATTGAGTATCTATTTGGCTTGGATACTCTCGGCTAAATTAAATTTCTATTGCCGTTTCTAATTTTCAGATCCTATGTGCTTCCCGTTGGGACAGAAACTTTGTGTCAAAATTCTCTCAAGGGGTTATAGCATCCTTCGTTGATGTTCTGCCTTGAAAGAATGAATTTCACTCCGTAGGGACAGCGCTGGATCAGGGAACAAATGCACAGTCCCATTAGATATAACAATGTTTCTTTAAAAAGGTGTTTTATTGATATTATACTTCCAGTGTGTTCCAATATAATTAATGAGTGCAGGAAGTATTTGGGAAACCGATGATTTTTCTATCATACGGTTATCCATAGAATACAACAAAATCTACATTGAAGAATTTGCAATTTCGCATTTTTAAGGAATTTATAAAGAATAAATATATCACGACTTTCAGAAATAAAACCGTTCATTCCAAAAAAGAAAAAATACTGTATCTTTACTTTCATTCGTGGGAATTAAAATCATAAAACGGTCATTTTATTTACTTAATTAATTTTGTGAAATTAATCAAACCTACTGACAGAAATACGAGCACCATTGCCAAATTTCGGAAAAGGCAAATCATATAAGTTTTATTTTTTGAATTTTTTTTCCAGCTATTCTGAAAAGCAATGTGAGATATTTTAAAATTCAAACTAACTTCAGCTGTACAGAAAACTTGATTTTTGTACCGAAACTTCCAAATTAAGGTTTTATTTTAAAAAAAACAGAAAACATCCTCCTCTATTTTTTTTTCAAAAGAACACGTAGATGGTTTGTTCATTCTAGAAAAAAATAATTTTTATTCTTCTGATCATATTGATTTTCATTTATTTAGAACGAGAAAATTTTAGCTTCAATTTGATACCAAGTTCAGCTTAATTAAATGAAAAATTAGCAAACTAGAATGCATTAATAAACTGGTACCAGAAACACAAAAGCACAAAATGAGCGAAAACCAAAATTTTTGATTTAAAAACCTGGGGAAAAAAATTGAATTTATTTCATAAGTATTAATTTATAATATTTTTTTCAAAAAAAATCTGAGACCTTAGATTTGACATGAAATGACTCACGTATTAGTAAGATTTTAAGGATATCTTTTTCTTATGAGGGTTTTATAACTGGGTTCGCAGATTAGGGTTTTATGTAGGTATTAAGTTTGCTTCTTTTAAGTTGAAGGTTGATTTCAGTTCAGCCTATGGGAGACAAGGTTAAGCCCTAGAGCACACGGTCATGATAATATTAAGAAGCATTGCATATTAATATTTGCTATTTTTGACTATGTATTAGTATGCCTTCGGAAACAATATCTAACTAATTTACTTTCATAAACATTTATATGCTTTCTTATCCATTAGATTAATCAGTCTCGTTTTATTACTCGCCAAGCAACTGTGCCAATGTCAATGCATGTCGACCAATAAATTTCTTGTATAGACCTTTCCTTTCAGACTTTACCTAAAACTTGGAAAACTTCCACAGTAACAATTTAAATAATTAATCCCACTACACCTGCTTTTTGTGGTCTCATCAAAAGAAGTGTTTATTGGTTCTGCTCCTTTCACCATTAACTAATAATGAATCAAAGGAAAAAAGAAGCTTTCTACTCACACAAAATTTATCCAAGATACTTCAGCTCTCGCTTTCAAAGCTGAAAGTTGTTAGAGATGGCTTATCGGACAAAATGATCGAAGAACCGTACTTGCCTGTCCAGAATAAAGCGGCATTTTATTGGAGAAAGCTTTTTCTATTCCAGCTTTTAGCCGCTACTCTGGAACTTACAGATTGATCACTCATCAATCAATAAATTTTTTATTCAGTATCATGTTTGTTATTTCAGTGTAAGTAACAATGTAAGTATATACAGAAATACAATGACCACATGCAAACACGCACACCTAAAAGCAACTTTAGAAATCTTTAAAAAAATATGTTACCATTCCTTCCGGATTAGTAATTACCAATATGTACCAGTCCGCAAGCAACGTGATTGGTCCGCCTTCGATTGACGGGGATCCGTCACTGATACGGATTCTAACTTTTTCAGTTTCACGCGCGAATTTTTAACGGTTTGTCAAACTAAAATTAAGAGTTGTGGAATATCATTGTATTAGAAACTATTATGAAAAAAGTTCCAGTTTCATTTTATGTGAAGTTTAACTGAAATTTAAAACCTGAAGCAACGCTTTATCAGTTTCATAGTAAATGGTCATTACTCTGGTAGGACTTACTAAAACAGATTTTCCCTCTCAATTAATTAGACTAAATTAAGCTCCGGTCCATTAAAATAATGAAATAAATTCGGAAACTTGGTACAACTTTTAAAATTAACTAAGTATCTGATAGATAAAGTACTTAAAAACACCTATCACATTTTTAATCACACATAGTTCAAACCTTCTTTCTCCTTGTTTTTCATATTTATCCCCCCCCCCTTCCCCACCATCGAGCACGAAAGGAGAAAGAGAAAAAGAGCAAATCTAAATTATTAAAAGTTTATAGCTTTTTTTGTTAATTTTTAACATTTTAGAGAAAATATTGATAGCGTTTTTTATTTTAGCATAATATATTTGATAAAGCATGAAAAGAGCAATTTCCTTTAAAGAAAGGCCTAAAAAGTTGTAAAAAAAATGTAATTACTAAGCAAACTTTTAAAATTACATTTTTTTCATTAGTGTTGAACATTTTTATCGCTAATGTCACCTTTTGTCTAATGAATGACTATTAGGAAAAAAAATTAAAAAACACTTTCGGGGTTATTTGACAAAATAAACTAAGTTTTTGTGCAAGCATGCCGACATTTTATATCCTTATAATTTTTCAAGCATGCATCTTCTTGTACTTGAATTTGCAAAAACTTTAAGGTAAATTATGTCACATGCTTCAACATATATAGGAAATTCTTGACCCAGGTTAGTTTTAATTTTAAACACAAGAATCTGAAACTTACCCAAATTCACAACACGACTCAGAAGGTGTTGGGTCTAGATGCAATTATCCTCCTGCAAGAAATGCAGTGTTTAAAAATGACTAAGCATAGCTGGTTCTCTTTTATCAGGGCCGTATCCAGAGGGGGGGGGGGCCGACGGGCCCGCCCCCCCCCCCCCCCAAATTTTGAAAATTTTCGCAATGTAGCATATATTCCTCCCTGAAACTGTCCTCAACATAAGTGTTTCAAAGTCAGCCCCCCCCCCCCCCGAAAAAAATTTCTGGCTACGGCCTTGTCTTTTATTGAATACGTGAATGCTAAGTGGCCTCGCTTAGACATCCTACAAGAAGGCAAATGTCCTGTAAACACTGTGCATCCAAAAGAAAGTCTCGAAATAACTTCGTCTGAACAATATATTAGCCACTGAGCTCAAAATAAACTAGCTGTTATTCCTACATTACAAAATGATGTCAGCTTTTGAAAGTATCCAATGAGTAACTTTTAATTTTTTAAGTTTTGATGATCAAATGATGCAGAAGATGGATAAAATGCCAATCATATACACAAATAAATAAAGACAATAATAGGTCATACAACGGATTGCTAAAGGTAGCAAGTTATTAGAATGTTTATGGGTAACTATATATTTACGCATAGCATAAATTTCATAAACGTTATTTTGTTTTAACTATAGGTTTAAACTAAAATAAAATTCAATAATTCGCGTAATCTTGTTGGTTAATGTGTTTAAAATACCACTAAAATTGTGTTGGGCGTATTTTTCAATTATTTTTGTAAAAATATAATTATCTTCCTCTATTATTTTATTATATTTTTTCTCGTTTTTTATTACTTTGGAGGAATTAAAATTACGAGAGAGCAATTGTAAGGCTAATTGCTTTAATTCTGGGGCGTCTTTCAATAAAAAGCTATGGCATGACACAAGCATGGTGATGCATCATTTTGGCTGTATTATGTTGCCTCTTGACTGCTTGACGATAAAGTAGTATGAATATAATGGTTTATTTTTTTAATCCATGTTCATCATGGAGTCAAAATATATAAACTAATGAGAGACCATCTATTAATGGTGCTATCAACTCAACGTATTAATTGATTACTCCTCTGCGTATTATTAAATTATTTTTCCTAAATTACTCTATCAATACGTATGAAATATTAACAATAATTCTTTTGCCGTAGTGTCACGCTAACATAAAATCAGCAAAGTTTTCAACAACTCAACCCCCATATTATCGATCGTTATAATTTTGGCCATTAGGAAAGCACGGCCTATGCGTTAAGTAAATGTAGACTCACGTGATGCCTTCAAGACGTGCGCTAAATTAACCACACACGCTTCACAGCTCCCTTTAATTCCTGTAAACTGCTTGCCTAAATCTGGGAAATTTGAACTGCTTGCGGATGGCAGTTGAAAGCATGAAAAGATAATTTGAAGCACTGCTTAGCTAATTCCCTAAGTCTTCAACTCTATATGAATAATTTAAGGAAAATTTAGTCATATAGATCAATAAAGTGGCAAAATTCCTTCCTAATACTCTAACTATATTATTTTACCTTTAATAATCTATTTTAAATGAAATTTCTTCCTAGGGAGCGATCCATTATCTATAACGGATAACAGTAAACATTTCATTTTAAGGACAAGGGCTGTTATTTTATCAAATAAATGAAAGGTTTTTGATTAATGTATGTATTATTAAGAAAAAGATGCTTTATTTTTAAAATAAATATTGTTCTTTATGATACATATTTTTCACCTTACGCACTAAAATAAAAAATATATATCTTCATGCAAATATTTTTTATAGGCTCCCTCAAGTTTTAATCTGAAGTTATTGTGGACATAGAATGAATAATTCAAAGTTCATCGCCAAGTCCATTACTTTGTTTTCGCAACTGTATTTTCACCAAATACCACCTTTAGGGCTTCTTACAGCGTCCCCTTAACATTATTTATCTCTTAATGACATCATTCTTCTAGCTCCATAACGATAACAAAGAACAATCTATTGTCATCACATTGCAGCCGTATTCTACCAACAGGAGAGTGGTTTTCTACAGTCATTGTGCGGGGTGTTTGCAGGGGAACCGCATGGTTTTAAAAAAGACAAAAACTTTTAAATTTTGAACATAAAAAAAAATATTTTTAAACAATGTGTCTTGCAAACTTGTAATTTTAAGAAACTCTTTACAAAAAAATAAGTAGTAAAAACAACATCGTGTAGGTGGTATCCTACCGATTGAATACATGTTTTCAGTTTTCAGAAAAATACGGTAAAATAATCCCCACTTCACCTACCGCACACCACACTTTCCCTCGAGCACTGTGTAAAGACTTCTCTTACAATATTTGTGGATTTTGTGGGCACCAAAATCTGCAGTTCTGCTTGTTTACAAAGCCATCGTCGTTCAAGTGCCTCGTCGCTCATGAATGAAACATTTTGTCGCGGACTTATTGTTACACTGAGAAAAAAAAATTCGTTTAAAAACGGACAAAGTGCTGGCAGCTGAGTTTCCAGCACTAATCCGTTTTTAAACGGATATATCCGTTTTGTAACTACATAATTAAAACCGTCAATTTACAAAATCTGTTTTTTGGAAGTTATGTAAATTTATGCTAGAAAGTCAGTTTTTTAACAGAAAGCCGTTTTAGGAAGGTATGTAAGTTTGTGTAAACAAGTCCGTTTTTAAACAGAATTCCGTTTATTGGCTGTTATGTTAAATTGTCTGAGAAAGACCGTTTTTAAACAGAAAACTGTTTATACGGAGTTATGCTAATTTGTGGTAGAAAGTCCGTTTTTAATAGAACATCCGTTTACAGAAAAATATATTAATTTGCGCTAAAAAATCCATTTTTTAAAAGAAATCCGTTTTTGAAACTTATGTAAATTTACGGTAGCCTGTTTTTCTTAGGAGAAATCCGTTTTTTAAAAATATTGACAAAGTGTCGCAAAATGATTATCCTGATTTGATGTGCTTATAACTGTAAGACCACATTTACTTAGAAACAGCGCTGTTTCTAAGTAAATTTGGTCTTACAGTTATAAGCACATTAAGGGGATACTTCAGAGCACCTTCGTGGTCACAAGTGCTAATGTTAAACCTATGGGAAAACTCATTACACTAATTACTCATTATCTAATGCAGATATCGAAATTTGGTTTTCACCATCTGAAAGATGACGTTTGATAAATTTGTATTGCGGCTTTAAAAATGGATTATCTAAATTTAAAGTATTTTATTTTGAAGTTGTAAAACCTGAAATTTCCACTTCGTGGACTATGTTTAAATTCCCCTATAGGTTAACATGTGACTTCGCGATTTGGGAGATTGACTGAAGTCTCCCCTTAACATACTTATTGTTAAATTACAGTAAGATACATGACCAGTCATATAGTAAAAATGTATACAAACCCGAATTAGACTTTGTTGTATGACCCGGGCATGTTGGACAACATATTATATTATAGTGTATATATATAATCTTTCATTTTTGAAATTTTTTATTGATTAATTGCAATCTTCCATCATTTTTAACTGATGACAATATTGCTAAGCATTTAGCAGCAGTTTTTCTTTTAAGGGGACGGTGGACCTTCGAATGACATTTTTATATTTTTTCATGAAATATTTATAAATTTCTTGTACTTGCATATAACTCAATAAATAAATAGAAAATTCAAAAAAAATTTTTGAAATTTCATTTGTTAAATTTTAAAAATTTAATAAATTTTTAGCGAAATTTCAAAATGCTCCTTGCGTCACAATTTTTGATTTTTTTTAGCTGAAATTGATTTATAATGAAAAAATGCAACAATATGAACAAAACTTAATATTCATTTAAGAATCCGTCAGTAAATTATTTAAAAATAATTTTTTTTGTTAGTTATTACTAATTTTTTCGCGAAATTTCGCATTTTTGGAATATTATTAATATTTTAAAATTACTTAATATATTCCAAACACATAATGGATACTAAATTTGATTTAGATATATAAAAAATAGTAAATCACCAATTTTCAGCCTTATCGAGGGAAAATTGAGACGCAAGGAATATTTTGAAATCTCAAAAACCCGAAAAATTTAATTTCAAGAAAAATGCATTTTAAGAATATAATGGCACTTACTTTGAAAACTTTCTCAACAAATGTCTTGTAAAAGTAACATTTGCATAAACAAACTAATAACTACTATTTTCAAAGGGAGTTGACACTATTTTAGCACAAATATAGGTTTAAACATGTGAACATTGACAGTAACACCGAAAACTGAAAATAGACTTTATTTGCAAAAACCAAACTTAGAAATCTATTGGTAAGAATGTAATGACATTTTAGTATAATTATTATTCCTTCTATTATTTTCAGCTTTAGTTTAGGTAACAAAACACTATTTTAGATTGCAATGAGAGGGGGGGGGGGCAACATTTTTTAGCAATAAGTGTTGACAATTAACATAAAGTTTTCAAAATCCTCCAGGAGTATAGGAAATACCTTCTTTTTTTACACATTTTTTGTCTTTTATGACACTTTTTACTCTTTTCAGACTTCTTTTCACATTATATGACTCTGATTTTCTTTTTCTACACCGATAGTTTCGACGACTATCCCGCTTTTCAGAAATTGAAACGGAGAGTTCATTGGCTGATCTGTCAAAAAGCTCTAATGTCTTCAAACAGCCAAAATTAAATTCGCTAATTGAAGACACAACAATAAGTTCCAGTCTTTTTTTCGAAATAAACACCTCTTTAGAGGCTGTTTTCCATATGAGGCTGTGAACAATGTTCACAATTTTCACAAACTATGCTAATTTTTGAAGAAAATCCATACGGTGCTTCATTTTTCACTAACAAGTTCTTTGATAAACTTTCAGAGCACGCCACATCTTATAAAAGAGATCCCCAAATGTCATGGCTCACCAAAGTATATGAAGATGCAGTACTCACTGTTGCAATTTCATGGCTAGAAGATACATTTTGTGCTTCATCTCCAGCAGTATTTTCCTCACTGCTTTTGACAGCAGCCCATCTTTTTTGAGCATTTGCCGATGCTGCTTGTTTACGCTTAGAAGGTCCGGCTTTTGGTTTACGCCATCTACCACTCAATCTATCCATACTTATGCAATAAGGCTTACAATATATAACAAAATCTTTGCAAGAGCAGAAAATTTGTTTATTATAGGGGTTTTAGTTCTGAAAAGAAATGGTTTTTTTTTCTAAATTCAAGAGACAAATTAAGCACGTTTTCAAGAGGAACAAATGTAAACAGAACGTTAGCAGTTGAAGTAGAAGTGCTTTTTTCTCATCACAGTGCGTTCTTCTTCCTAAAAACGGTATGTAAGGCTCAGATGCAGCCTCAGATAAAACGACATGTGCTTATGTTTACATGTTTAAAGGGCCAGTCAAGCTCGGGAAACGCCCACTTTCAAACTTTAACCCTTAAAATTAGCTCAAATTTATGCATAAATCTTTCTTTTTTTTGTGCCACAATGAAAATCAAGTCCACAGCAATGAAAATATGCTTGAAAAAAAAATCGATTTTTTTTGGCCGATTTTTCGAAAACTAACGTCCACCGTCGCCTTAATAATCTGGATCCTTTGAGCATTTTGTGATAGAAAGTCACGAGTCATGGTTTTATATAGGCTTTCATTGAGAAACCCATTTTTCAAGAGCGAATATTTTTTTTAATTTTAATTACGATAAGAACATACATAGAAAAAGTCTTAAACTGACCTATTTTGATTGGTTGGTTTTGAGCACAATGGTCATTTTTTGATCACTAGAACTAATTGAATCCGGACCTTACAGCTTAATCAAACCCTGAATGGAATACCCAACCGTCAACAGCATAACTGCAAATACTAAAATATTTATAAAATCTCTCAAAAATGAGCAAAAAGCCAAAAAAAAAAAAAGCCAAGAAGCCAAACAAATTATTCCAAGCCAAACGCGTTCTAAAAAAGTCAAATTTTTCGTAATTGGCTTAAAAAAAGCCAATCTGGCAACCCTGATCGCATCGCATCGCACAGTCAGAGAAAGGAACCGGAACGTGATTGGTTGAAATACGAAAACTAACATTGAATTACGGATAAAGTTCTTTTTACTAAAAACGGTTTTCGTCCTTCATAAATTACATAACTAAATTATATAAAATTACAAACATTTTTCTCAGTGTAGTGTAAAACCGTCTCATAACAAAACAGCGGTGCTCAAGGTTCCACATCTTGATTGTAACTGAAACTTCCAACTTCCCTTAACAGAACATGACCTTCCCAACCACCATCCCCCACTACTCGCCGTGTGCTATCCAATGCAGAAACATACGATTCCCGGTAAACACCCTGTTCTACATGGAGATCAAGAGAGCATCAACGTTGCACAACTTCTAAGGACATATAGACTGCATCTCTATATTCAATATATATACTTTGATAAATATTAAAATCATATTTCCCCCCAAAAAAATCTCAGAAACAAATTGCAATCAAAAACACATTAAAGTTTACAAATTATGTGCAAATTCCATACTATCTCCTGTGTGCTTGGAACCAAAATTAAAAGATATAGTTAAAACAAATATACTTGTTGTGTGCATATCCTTTGTTTCTAAAAGTGAAAAATGCGTAGTAATTTGAACCGTACGTACTTTTTTATAATATTACTAGAAAGATTTCAGGCGAGAAGGTCGAACCTGCCAGTCCCTTCATTTTTTATTGTTTTTTCATTAGAAAATCTTGTTATAGACCAGCTAAGGATTACAACAAAATGGCTGATTCTCCTTTTCTGTCTGAAGCTTTGGCATGTAGAACTTGAGCGCATAAGTCGTCAGAAACAGCAAAACTGCGATAAATGGTGCGGGTAACAAGGACGATGCTCCATCTAGACGTTTCTTCGATCAGCTGATCACTCACCAAACATCATAAAATAATCTGATTATGCCAACTACGGAAAATGAGGATGATGTTATCTAATTTTCCCCAGATTAATTCCTTGGAACGAAATTGGGGAAGACTGCTATTAATCGAAATTGTTGTTCTATATCAAGTAGCCAATTCGTGTACTTGGTTCATTTAGTAGCTAATTATTGCATTTTTTACAATAATTGAATTTATTGAATTTTTCTACGAATTTGAAACATTCTATATTTGATAGGCTTAAAATATGCCAAGAATTTAAAAATTTAAAACCGGCTGTTTATTTCTGACTAAAACAAGAATTTTTTTTGTTGTAAAATTCTCATTCTAGAAACTTTACCCAGCTTATATAAAAAAAAGTGTTTCTCTAAATTCCATAGTGTATCTGCATTTAAAAAAGTCGCATTACGAAGACATAGGTTGCAGTTCTTCAGCAAAATTCTTTTATGGAAAAGAATTTTTTTGATTTAAAATAAAGTAAATACGTTCCGTTAAAACATCACATAAAAATGCTTCCCCATTTTTCGCGGTTTTTCTTCCTGTTTTATTTTTAGCGGCTTTGAATAAATCGCTGAAAAATTATTTCAATAAGCATTGATCAAAAAATGTCTTTTTCCTTTTTTGGGCACATTTTTTACTCTCATCAAATGTTTGCTTTGTACACATGAAGGCTAAAAACATGAAAGAAAAGTTTTCCTCAGATATTTTGTAAAATTTTAAGTTTTCCACATTTACGGAGTGGATAAAAAAATATTTGGACAACCGCTTTGACAAGATTATTGGATTAGAAATCAGAGAAAAGTTATAAAAATTGAAGAACAGAATTTTTTATATACATTTAACTCAAAGAAAAAAAACGCAGAAAGTCAATTTTCCGAAGAGTTCTTTGAAAAAGTCTTGAAAAGAAGAAAAAAAAAGGTTCTGGATTAAAAAAGGACAATGGGGGAGGAATTCCCCAATCACTTTGGCAACCGTCCAATAAAAAGAAGCACGTGACTTCAAAATGGAGGGAAAAGATCATTTCATGTCTTGCAGCGGAAAAATTACAATATTTTTATGTACTTATTTCTCATTTTGGGTATAGTGACAAATATAAAGAGGAATTTAACTCATTAAATGGTATTAAGACAGGATTAGCAGTTTCTAAGTTTTCCCTCTAAACCATTTTGGGATGAAATGCCATTTTTGTCCACGAATGGAAGCGTTCACATTTACCGGACCTAAAATGGAGGACTGGATTTTAATTATTCTTAGCAAATTCCCCGCTTTCAGAAATCTTATAAATCTTAAAACTCAAACATTTTACATTTTTTTAAGTTTAAAAACTTTTTTTTCTTTTTTTAATACTAAAATTTTACAACTAAACATGTAAATGGGGAAAAACTATATCAATATTAATATTTATTTCAGTAACCAATATTTGCCCCATAATAAATGAGTCTTAAACTGGACTTATTTGAATAGCGGGCCAACTCCATGTTCATTCATTTGGACAGACAGAGCTTTAAATTTTAATGGTTGCTGAAAATTATGCGGTTGAGATACTTGAGATTCAATCGGCTGTTGGCAGCAGAAATAAGTTGGAAGTGTATAGTTGTAAAATATGATAGAACTGACTCGCGCGAACATGAAAGCAAGGCTAACCTCATTTTCAGTATTAGAATAATACCTTCAAATAATCAAATTAAAAATTTCATGTTTTCTTATTCAATTCTCAACGCAAAATTCAAAACGCAATAAAAGCTCCTTATAGTTAAACTTATCCAACTGGGTGGGTTGCTGTTTCAGTTGTACTAGTTTTAGCTTTTATCTCTACGCAGACCTAAATATGTTCTATCGTTAACCGTAACCGCCTTGTGTGTTGAAGCATTCATTACGTAAATTAGATATGACAATGGTCAAACTACATTCCGAAACCACATACTAAAATACTAAAATAAACCTCAAAGTATTAAAATCGTACATTAAGCCAAGCAGTGAATAAACTCTTCTGCGCTGCATGTATTTTTCGATTAATATACAATCAAATACAATAAAAGATGGTTGGTGGAGATGCTCTTGATTTCATTAATGATAATCAGAAAGTCAGTGATGCGAAGCGTGTTAGATTATTATTGCAATTTCAGAGATACATTTATTGTCCTTTCGGCCTGTAGAATTTCTCGCCGCAGGAATCGCACCACCATTTGCAATGCGACTTTTAAATAAATATTAACTGTGGATATGAGTTACATGTCAGAAAATTTCTATTCTTATCAAATTTTAAGAGATTTGCGTTAAAATTTCATAGTTGAGAGTAAGTTTATATTACCTTGAGTGCTCTATAGAGCTTTATGATGAACGCGAAGTATGCTAAACATTTGCAAAGGATAAATGTGATTTGAGTGAATCTTTCATACGAATCCTATCTTAGCATAAATAATATTTGTTCTGTACGAAGTGTTTACATTTCTATGATGAACTAGGCTCTACATATTGCAGCATGTTACGCAGTAGCACTTTGATTTGTGATGCAATCGAAATGAATTGCAATTTTGTAGAACATGTAAAGACAAAACCATAGTGTTCTGTCACTAAAAAAAAGCTATTTTTTAAAAGAATTTATCAGTTAAAGCTTTTTTAATGACTAAAATAGTACAATTTAAAGACTTTTAAAAGTACAATTTAAAGACTAATCACCTAAAAGTCTTTAAATTATATTGACTGTTTTGAGACTGGTCCGAGTCGTCCGAGCGTCAGTCTTGGGATCGGATAACTCCGGACTTGGGTCCTGTTGCCGCACAGGCTCGCAAAGGTCCGTAAATCCGAAAGTCCTGTGGTCGGTAGCAATCAGTTATTATGGAGGCAGCCTATTGGAGACCCTCACTCCCCTTTAGCACTATGCTGGAGTTCTGAAGATTGGTGTTACCATCTGTCGGCGGAGGTAGGAAATCTACTCCTACCCTCTCTAAACCGGACTCCTACCTCTACGGCGCCATGTTCCAAGAGCCATTTTCTTCTCCTCAAATTCCTTTTCGTTAAGCGAGTGGAACTTAGATGTCCAAGTAGCATTAATAACAACAACAACAAAAACTTAATACATTCCCAATTTTTTTACACTTTAGATAACAAGGCCTAAAGGAAAAAATACTAAAATTGTATGAGGTTCCCTGAAATCCCAGAAAAAGTAAATTAAATTTTAGTCATGCGTACTAAATGTCTGAAATGTCAGTGTGAACAAATGCAAGTCAGAGCAGGAAGGAATTTTTTCATGGAAAATTTAAATTGGTACAGCATCTTTTTGTTGAAGGAATTTTTGCCGTAAGAAACTGGTTTTCAGAGTATAAATTTATATGTTTAATAATGTAAAAGTACTTTTACCTGCAGGACAGTGCAGTTAATGATAATGAAACTAGACCTAAAAAGTACAAATGCGATGAATATTTTTGCAGCATTTTTTTATAGAACTCTGATTAATGTTTCTTCACTACTGTTACACTAACTTTTACATGAATTTACTATGCACCCAAATGGATGTTGCAAACCATTTTTTTTTCTTTTTTGAGATCACACAAGAAAAAAGAAAAGATGATGCTAGCAATTCTATTTTGGTTCAAAGAAAATTACTCTTTTTACTCTAAACAAAGAAAGAGAAATTATTATTAGAACATAAAATTTTAAAAACAAAGTAATTGAATGAAAAGATTAAATCCCTCTTTCAGATACTCTGATACATTAAAAAACCGGACAAAACGTTCTTACTCTGAAAATATAAATTTTCGAAAAAGCAAATATCAAAAATATCTAAAAAACAGCAAGGTCCAAAACGACAATAAAGTTCTTTCAAATCATTTTGGAGATCTGCCAATAAAAAATTCGCGACGTTCACGAATAAAAGAATTGAATTTTAGTTTTCAGTTGCGAAAACGTAAAACAGAACGTATTCTTTTTTCACCTTCTACCTTCACTGAAATGAAAAAGTTTCTTTAAAATCAAGTGAGTTTTTTTTTTTTTTTTTTTTGAAGTACAGATCTCAACACATATATCCGCAGTATAATTCATTCTAATACCTATTTCCGTAGACTATTTCCAAGAAACAAATAAGTAATAAGAACGTTTTTAGACCTTGCATTCTCCTTATTTTTATGAATGTTATTATATCTAAAAGAAAATGTAATTTTTACCAGTACGAGAAGAAAAACTTTTCATTGCTGTAAAAGCAATGTTTTTTTCTCTCTTTTTTTTTTTTTTTTTTTTTTTGCGCGTGCTTCAGCTGATGATTTTAGTGTGAAAGTATACACATAAGACAGTGAAACCGAGTTTAGTAAATTAAGTCGAGTAAATTTATTTTTTGAGTTATTTATTTTTGAAAGTAAAAATTCCCAAATTGGACTACATGTCGACATTTTTGAAAAGCTGCAGCGTAAAATGTTCCGAGTTAGGGTCTTAAAATTATACTCTCTGCTCTTATTTAACTTTTTAAGTACAATTCAGAATAAATGAATATAGCAGTAAAAATTTGAGGTTTTCCAAATTTTCACTGTTATAATCATGTTGCATATCAATTTAAAATCAAAGCAAGCAAACAGGAATTTTGATAATTTGAACCTTTAAGTCTAAAAGTTTTAAATCTGAGGTTGTTTAAAACAACCAACACGTTGCTATATATATATATATATATATATATATATATAGTTCGAAATTTTTACTCTACAAAAATCTATAATTCAAAAATGAAAGCTTATAACCACTTCATTTTTTTCTTTTGTATTCTTGTGGATTATAATGGAAAATTACTTTTAACTTGGCTCAAATAAGTTTAGTTTGTTGCTGTATTTAATATGGAATCAATTTTTTTTTTTTTTTTGTTTTTTTTTTTTTTTTTATTATTTTCTAATTTTATTTTTAGGTATAAAGTCGCTTTTTTGACAGCATAATTTAAAAGCTGTCGAGATGAATGAGTTTGTGTGTTTAAACAATTTGAAATGTTTACATTTAAAGTACATTTTGAAATATGGTTGAGAGTATGAATGAGTCAGCCTGGGTTCAACATGAAACAAAAACAGATTAACACAGTATTCCAGTATAATACAGAAAAGAAAAAAAAGCAATAGTTACTTATTAAGTCCATTGCTAACCCTATACGAAAACAGCCGGGTATCTTCCATTTGTTCTCGCTGTTGATGTGAAAAACACTTAACGGGAGATTTTTAAAACCCCATATCAGCACACCAGTAGTTGTGAACTGGGCCAGTTCCCAATTTGGCCGGTTGGGAGGCGTAGTGGTAAGGCACTGACCTCGTACTCCCAAGTTCACAGGATCAAACCTGGCACAAGTCGGTGGATTTTAAAGATACAGAAAATCGTCAGCTCCCATGTCGTATGATTTTGCGGCATGTTAAAGATCCCTTGAGTATCCGTTTGGCTTGGATACTCTCGGCTAAATCAAATTCCAAAGGCAGTTTCACATGAATTAGAACTCAGGTGCCGTCATCTAGAGGTAAACTGAGCGTCAAAATTCTCAAAAGTAGTAATGGCATCCGCGGGGAATGCACTAGGTCTTCAAAGGTTAGTAATCATATGCAGCGCCATTTAATTCATATTGGCAGTTATCCAAACACGCCGCCTTAGGCTAATGGTGTCAATCAGGCAGAATTCACACACGCTGCTAACGCTGGCAAAGAGGAAATGGCTAACAGAATTCGAAAAGGTTGCTGGGCGGTTCCATTCCTTAAATACCGCTCACCAGACGAGGCATCTAGGTAGTTTACATAAGCGTTTTGCAGAATGTGTATTTTCAAACAACTTTCATTAAAACTTTCTGCAGCAGATTAAGACTGGAAAAAATATTTTGCATAAAATTTAATCAAATTAATGCATGCGGTCAAAATGGTTTAAAATATATATTTATTCAAATCGCAATTGCCTGGGGCGACCACCGGGGGAAAATTCAAATTTGCATTGAAAATAATTAGACATTCTACACGATTATGAGAGGGATAATTTTAGTTACAGAGCTCTGAAGATTTCAATATTTTGAGCTGAAACTAGTAAACAATACTTCTGCCAGTTTGGAACCGTTTAATAAATCAAGGTATATGAATTTCAAAAAAAAAAAAAAACTTTTTATTTTATTTATTTATTTTTCGTGTATTTATTTATGAGGAACCCGTGAATCTGGAAGCAAGCTAGAGATATGCAAATGAGTAAAGTTGCCTGCCTCCGCTACGATGCGCTAGCAAGCTCACTCTTTTTTAACAGATTGCAGCAGATGGAAGTTGGTCGTTCGGTCGTATTTCAGAGTATAGCAGTGATGACGCAAAGCAGAGTCGACAGTCTGAGCAGTATTCCAGTGGAATGTTGATTTAATTTTACCCTGTACATAGCAGTTATTCGTTTATTAAATGTGTTTAGTTTATTCATCTACACTGTTAGAAATTTCATCATGAAATTACGGTTAAATGACCGGCAGCAGTCTGTCCATCCAAGTCACCGTTAAATTTACGGTTTGGAACATTTTTCTATCTTTACGGGACCTAACCATTTCCAATCAGCTTGATTAAAAAGCCGTACATACAAAAGTTTACGGTTTTATAACCATTTAAAAATGGTTTCAAAACAAAATTTTTACCATTTTTGAACCATTTCGAGGCGTAGAATCTTCGAGGAGTAGAAACCGTAAACGAAGCTTGAGGGAATCGAAACCGGTTGTATGGCATACCAATGTTGCTCTCTAACCATTCGGCCATCTTCACCACACAAAACGGTCGTTTATTTATCAATAAATTTTCTTTTCAACAGGAAAACTGCATTAAAATTGAGATTTCAGTTTTTGATTGGATCCAAAGCCATCTTTGGTCTAAATTTATTGTATTATTGACGAAAACCATTTTAATTGCTGCAAAAATTAAAATACCAATAATTTTCAGCAGCTCAAATTATGGGTTCGCTCATTCGCAAACAGTTCAGGAATTGATATCTCCAATGTTTGATTTACATGTCTATATCGTTCTATTTAGTAACCACTGCTTAGGCCGCTTTTTATTTTCTTCTTTTTTTATATACACATGCAGATTTGAACTAATAAATCTTTATTCATATTTTAACAACAACGTACGACCGGTAAGGTTTCGCAACCAAGATGGACGCCCTATTCTTACTGAGCGCTTTTAAATTACGGTTAGTTAAACGTTCTTTAGTAGAAACAGAGAATAAACGATTAATTTCGTAATCAGCGGTTTGAGTACCATCTTTTTAATGGTTATTCAACTGTTGTAATTAAGTATGGTAAAATAACAATCAAATAAATGGTTATTTTACTATTTTCTTACGGGAATTTTTAACAGTGTAGTATCAATTTAAGTCACTAAATCCTTTCTCCCATTCTACATTTATTTATTTATTTATTATTTATTTTTTACTTTTTGCTCCACCTAAACATGCATACAAGTAAACGCATACGTGTGGTGAGTGTGAGTTAATACTTCTTTGGTTCAAAAATAATTGAGGGAAATAGTTGTATAATCTTTTGCCCGCTATTACACAAAGATATCCGGGCTCCTCAAGAGATTTCCTTTATAATACGATCTCGTCACATGTGTCAATTCACACTCACATTTTTCTACCACGCAGTGAAGGATAGAAAATTCAACTATCATAACACGATACATCGCTTCTGGCTAAACGTAACCATGGAAACTTTCATCCTTTCAACACAAATATCTTTAGCAAAGCATGCATTCACGTTCGGAACATTTACCAAGGCTTCGAGTGCAACCACTAACAATATCTCGAAAACGCGGCTTTAAGAATATTTGGGGAGAGCGACGGCCCTTCCGGCGGTATCCTCTCCAAATGTATTGCTTCCTATTCAAACAAAAACGAACTCGAAAAAAGTCGTTTTAGATCCCTTATACAGATCTTTAATCGCATAAAGTCGGATTTGAACTTAAGAGGGTTTCTATTTTTCTATCGGCCTTCAACATTGAGTTTGTCTTTTATCTTGGATTTCATATTTTGTTTATTCTCTGCTTTGGAGAAATCGTGTTTCTTTGTCGATGTTCATTGCTTCACTAATAATATACGTGGCAGATATTTTTGACAACTTCTTTTTATTACGGATCAATGTTTGTAGCATTGTTAAATCCCGAGTAAAATGTGTATTGTTTGTTAGTGAATCAGTGAGCTTAACAAAAAAAAAGTTAGAAACAAGTATATATATATATATATAAATACATCCTATACTCTTGGAAGAAAAGGGATTTAAGTGACAAAATTGCAAATACGAAAATAAGTTAAGCAAATGCTTCACTATTTATTTCCAAATGTGTAGTAAACTAGTGTGTATTTTACAATAATGCACACATCCATTTTATGGCAAAATATATTAATGGTAGCTCTAATTGGTTCTGCGTGCCAGTGTGACTTTAAAAAAAATGTACTTTGATTGTTTCATATTGCACGCATTTTTCTATTTTTCACCCTCGAGTTTTTGCACACAATTACCTCAAAGTCTTTCTTTTGCAACTTACATCCCTTTGCATCAATTTCGTTTTGAAATCGATTCTCTGCTTTTTATTTATTTTTTATGTAAGTAAATTTTCGAAATACGAATTTGAGTGTTTCAATAGTTCTTGTACAGCAAACACATTGTAAATAAACAAAGAACATTAATTGCATGTGTTCTATGACGAGATTAGATTTCAACCACCGATCAAGATATCCTTCTTTTTTCTTTTAGAAATCCGATTAATGTTTATAAGGGTTTATTATGACAAATCTTTAATTTGATACGTACTAATTTCCCTTGCTTTGACAAAATAATTTTAGCACTAAGTGTCAAACTTTGCTTCGTTGAAAATTATCATTTTCCCATCCTGGTTCAAGAGCTGAGTGGAAATCAGTTCCACAGTAATTTTCGTCTGAAACATCAGAGTCCACTACGCAAAATTTAACGAATCAAAACACAGTAAATATTTTGCATCAGGTCCTTAACTCTATTTGGAGAATCATCACGCAGAATGGAAGCAATCCAGTGTTAGAGCTCTAATAATCACTTTAGATGCAGTTTGTGCTACGAAAAGTGAGCAGACGCTAAAAGCGTGGGGTTCATATTTACTTAACGAAATCGGAATGGCATGTATAATGTCTGAATCTACGAGTGGCTGTAAAGAGTGAGAGTTAATAAGCATCCATTTCGCCAGCGGCGATTTTGAAGTGAAGTGAAGTCAGTTAGGAATGGAGTACCACCGTGTTCATTCTAACGAGACATAATTTTAAAATAGATTAATAATAACGTTCTTTGCATATGAATCACAAAGATAAAATGTAAAAGGTAAAAAACCTAAAATTATTTAGAACCATTAAACTTAAAAAGGTTTTAAGAACTGAACTTTTAAACTTTAGAGAATAACTTTCTTGGTTTGTGAAAAAAATAATTTAAAATTTTCAAATGACGAGAAAAACCTGTAAATGGAATGTCTTTGAAAAACATCGAAAAAAGGTTGTAGTTAAAAACCAAAAAATATGTAGATAAAAATATGAAACGAGGCAAATTAACAAGAAGCTATTTCCATAGGAATATATAACAGAGGGAAATTTAGGAAAATTTCTTAAAAACTTCAATAAGTGGAAATTTTTGTCGGGTGTCTTTTCTCTTCTATGTTCACATATAAAAGTATTTTTGTAACCCCAAAACAAGTCTAAGTTATTTTTCAAGTGCCATTCTGTTCCTTAAACGATACTTTTAGCACGTATTCTTATGGGTTACGAAATTCATATACACACATCTTTTGTAATTTTTTATAGTGAAAATATCATCTTAAAAATTTTATCTTACATTTCAAAAACAAATTTTCAAAATTTGAAGTAATAATACAAAGAACTGTTTTTTTAACAAAAACAAGTAGTTTCGTCCAACACTATGCGAGCCTACTTTCCCGTATACATCATCAAATTTATGATAAATTTATCTCTTATTCCCTCTCGCTCTCTTTCTCATTTAGCTAATTGCTTTGGATATGCTTTTTTAATGGTTATATTTATTCACCCATTCATTTATTAATTCATTCATTCTTTGATTCACTAATTCATTCACTCATTTTTGGATTTATTCATTCACTCATTTATTCATCCATTCTTACACTCCTTTATTTATTTCAGTTATTCATTCAGAAATATACTTAAAAATCCAGATCAAAAAGTTCCTTGAAAAGTAGGCTCGTTTAGTTCAGGATGAACTTAGTATTTGTACATGTTGTACGGCATATCTTTCCGATAAAGTTCGTTCCAAGAAAATATGTCAGTTAGATCAAGATTTATATATTATTGAAAATTCTCCGTAAGTGGTGTTATTACTTTTTTCTGAACTCTTCAAAATTGAGCAAAAATTTTTCAATTAAAAAACTATTCCATGTCGAGAGCGCTTTTTAATAAACTTGGTCAAAGGAGCTTCGATCTTACGTCCAGGGCGTACAATTTGCTTCACATTTCCCCATAGGCGCTAATGTTAATTTTTTTTTGAACTGTTCAAAAGTAAACAAAAAATTGTTCAAATAAAAAAATGAAATCTAGAAATGGGATGTCCTTTCTTTTAAAACCATCAATGAAAAATCGTTCGAATCGGACAATTCCTTCAAAAGTTGTTAGGGAGGGTCGACAGACCAACAGACCCACATTTTCCCCATCTCAAAACCCTACTTTCAAATTTTTAATTTTTCAACCTTTATTCAATTACTTCACTGATTTTTGACTTCCTTTATTTTTAACGATGTTTTTGCGATACATAAAGTCGTCTTTCAAGCTTTTTTAAAAAGTTCTACGGAAAAGTAGGGGAAAGGAGGTTTAAAAAAGGGAGCCGTAGAATGCGTCACATTATTAGTTGTTTGCTACATAGTGAAAAAAAATACAAATTGATTATTTCTCCAGCTTCATCCAATATTTGATTATTCAAGTACCGTAATTTAATGTAAAAATTTCTTAAACAACATACAAAATCAAGAAATTTACAAATCAAAGCACAGTAAAAAATTAGTTTATTTTCGGCGTAGTGTGAGTCACACCTGTTTTGCAGAACGTACTCATTGGACAACATTCCTCAAGTTGATTATAACTAGATTTAAATAATTATCTAACCACTCAAATTTTAACATTTAATTACTGAGCCAAACCAGTCATTTACTTTACAAATTTTAATGCCATAATAATTTTTACTTGTAGTGCAAGTCCCGCATGGCAATAAGGCTGATCACTTACCATCCCCACCAAACGAATTATTTAAGCAGTTTTTTAAAAATAATGTTTTTTATTGTTTCATCTGTAATTTGCTACTTATTTTTCAGTTTTAAAATTTCGTATTATATACATCATTCTCTTAATTAATTTCTTTTTTTTTTTGCGCAAAAGAGGCAACTAATAGTCAAAACAAAAATTTTATTTATAAGCGAAATACAAAACTTGTTGTGTTTTGTTCGTTTTCCAATTCATAGGTTGCATTGTCAATATTTTTCCACGCGTGTGGAAAAAGATAAAAATAAGGGCTGAGGTAATATTGCCACGGAAAAAAAATATCCAATCAGTGTGTACAGAATTCATAATGTTACATTCTTTCGAATTAAAATAAATTGTTGATTATGAACTTTACTATAGCACGAACTTGACTATACCACGACTTGATATGAACTAGACTATAGCACGAAAAAAATGTACTTCCTCAAATTTTACGCCAGTGTTATGTCTTCTCAGTATAGAAAGAATTCCAAGTTTTAACTGCGCCTGAAAAGAGCTTATTCCTCGTGTCTTCCATTTTTCAAATACAAAGTAACTCAAATATTTTAAACAGAAAACCCCTTTTTCGAACTTCAGTACGAAAATATAGTTTTCTTTGGCTTATGACATAAATAGTTATTTACTTACACTCAACGGAATTCCAGACAAAATGAAACCAAACATCAGATTTTCTGAAAGAAATATCTCAAAAAATTGTTACGTAAAATGTTCTTCTTTACTAATATTTTCTCAAAAACTTCAATATTCCAAGCACTATTGAGAATTTGTTTGCATACTCATGATTTCATCCTGTTATAGATCCCTCAATAGCCGATTGTAAGTGCGCGCATACTTTTTCCTCCGAAAATTGAATTCGTAAAACCCAAAATGCTCTTTTTTTTTTTCTTTCTTGCTAAAATGTTCCATGATAAGTGGATTCTTATTCAAACTTTTAGGGTGCTCTGGGAAATTGAAATCTCAGAGTATTCATAAAGTTACAGACTTAATTTCTTTGTTTTTTTTTACATTCAACTATGTTTTAATGCTGTTTTATAAGAAAGTTAGATGTTAAAATCTTATCCAGAACTAATGTTGTGGATGTGCAAATGTTCGTTCAAATAGAAGAAATACTTTTGTGGAAAAATGGTAAAGTTATAGTTAGAAGACTTAATTGGTTTATTTTTATGAGCTTTGTATTAAGGTTAACGATAAAATTTATAACCATCAATAAATATTTTACTACATTTACATTCTTTGTTTTATTGAAGTTAGAAATTTCTTTAAAACAATAATAATAGAGCAATCGTCGTGAAAAAAAGTTTAAAATAGTTGTATATATGTTAATTTTAAGAACTGAATATTCTTTGGGAATTGTATTTTATGTACTGCAGAGTATATAATGGTATATTGCTTGCGACATATTTATTGCATATGATCGCATGCAAGACAAATTTTACAATATATGGAGTTGTTAGGGAAAATCGATCAAAAAATTAATGGTGCCACAAGCAATGTATCAGATGAACTTTTAGTGGTATGGTAATTTAAACCAACACAACACTAGTTCTTTTACTGGACGTTTCCGACGTAACTTGCATAATACCGACATCCGACGTAACCGACGTAACTTGCGTAACTTGCGACGTAACATATTGCGATCAAATTTGGATCTTCACAGTTCACATTCATCGCTAGTGCGCTAGAGACAGTCTTGAAACGTATCAATGACACAATTGTGTAGGGGTTGAAAATGTCTGCGTAAATGCAAGGCCTAAGTTCATTACTCAAAATTTAACTTTAGGATATAGTAAAATTAAGCGTTAACTGCTGAGGTACTTAAGCTGCAAAAAGACATTACACAATTTAAAACTCAACAAATTTAATAAATAACAAAGACACAATAAAATTAAGCAAAATCAAAAACTTTTAAACATGCGCCGCGGGTAACAACCTACGCGGGCACATGATGGCTGTACAGCAAAAAGAGAGAGAGCGAGTGAAAAAACATTTCACTTGGCATTTATACTGTTCTTCTCGCGGCCAAGCACTGATGCCACAAAACTTTAAAAAGTTCGCTAACGATGCGTAATAATGAGCAGGTTGCATAATAACGATGTGCATAACAACAGGTTGCCACAAACTATTTTATTAAATGAATTTTCTCCTAAGAAACCAGGAGTCGGTAATTGGTTGCTTAGACCCTCTTTCACAAGTACATTAAAATAAGTAAGTTTACTAACATTTGTTTATTAGACACCTTTCAATATTTAGATGGATGTTCTCAGCAAATTTGCATTTGATAATTTTCACTCCTTAAAAAATGACCTCAGTGTTCAACAGGTAACACATTTCTAATTGTTTCAGGCTTTCACAATGATATTTTGCTTTTTTTACATTTAAATGTATTTTAGTCTTAGTTTCAAGGAAAAGTATGTTCCTTCAGAAAAAAAAATATAACGATTCCACACATAGTAATGCGTCGATTAAAGGCTTTACTTAGAGCGTAAGGTTTTATATAGTGTTTGTATTGAACGTCAAATTCCTTCCGCACACCATAAACGTCACTTAATTATATGAAGTTTCTCTACTCTGGGATAATCCTTATTACTAGCCACCTTCAAATGCTTTTCAATTCTTTTAAATTTAGAATAGTTCTTTTTAATCACAGGATGACAATTTAAACTTGAACTTATAATGACAGTTTATGAAAATTAGAATGAAAATTAGAGTTGCTTATAATAACAATTATGCGATGTAGCGTTAAGTCTAGAACTTTACATGAAGAATATGTTCTAAACGGAAAAATAAGGAAAAACAATGCCCTAAAGAATTATTTTTTCTTTTTTTTTCCTTCTTGGAAATTGATTCACACAGCGAGGCAGTTTTGATCATGCAGACTCAAGCATAAATTCTCAAAGGTAACATTACGCAGGATTAGTCCAGCAAGCTGGCACCTTATCAGAAAGCTTGAGACTCTTAAAAATACATTAAGAGTAATTAGACATCGCTAACTTTGGCAGTTTGTTTTTAAAATATCATAAATTTGAATTAGTAATCCAATTTTACGCTGTTTAACCTTCTAAATACAAATTAATGTGTATGTTTCTAGATTTGTTTGTGCTTTACTGTAGAAAGTACTTTGTTGCACTCTGTTCATCCATAATGGCTAAAATCAGCTTTGTTTTCAAATTTTCTAAACACAAGTGGGTCCACAACAACATAATCATCTGTTTTTTAAAGAATGTAAACGTTTACTTAGCCCGTTGTTTTTGACTTCACAAAGTTTTCCGTTCCTGGTCACTTTCAATACAGTAATTGCTTAATATTCTGTATTTTGCATAATTCATGCCCTTAAAATGAAACGAAAAATCCCTCGCTACTAAGGGCCTCAATTAGTCTCTTTAAATGTCTGTTCATACTAGTTAACATTTTCTCCCTCCAGCCCTCTATAATCTTTCTTTCTCCCATCAAAAATATTTGGTTTCTTCGCTTCAAGGGCTTTCTTGTTTGTTTGTAAAAATAATACATTTTAGTTCCAGTTTTAAAAAAAAATATTCCGAAACTCTTGGCAAAATTTTAAAACTGGAACAACATCGAATTTAGAAAGTAGAGAATAATGTAGTCAAACTTAAAGACATTTTTTGTATTGAAGGTTTGAAAGGAAATACAAAGACTGAAAGAAACTGCTTTGTGACTTCCGTTTGGTGTAGAATGTTCAAAGCTTCTTTTGCATCTAAAAAGTCGTTCAATATATTCCTGAAACACGTGTACACAAAAAATTTTGTAATTTTGGACTACGTTGATTTATCAGAATTTTTTTCACAAAGGAAAACATTTTATCTCATACAAAATAAGGTTGCAAAACTTTTCCTGTTTTTAAAGAGTTTTGAAATGAGTTGTGTGTTTCAACTGCACATATTGACACTTCCGCTTATGTTAAAATTTTAAAATTCATGATTGTAACTGTATGACTAAATAAAGATAAACGCTCATTGCTTAAAACTTATATGTCAATTGATATCACACGAAGTCCTTGAATTCAGTTCTCTCTGTCTCAACAATTTTAGTTCGTGACCGCTAAATTGTAAATTACACAACCTGGCGTCAAACTATGGAGTTTAATAAGTGTAGATGACGCTGGCAAACGTCAAACCATTGATGTGCAAATCATTACAATATGATTTTACAATATGATGTCAGTTAATCACTAAAACAATTAATATAATGTGCATCGTTTGTTTTAAGCATGGGATCTTACTGAAAAGGCCTAACAGAATTATACACTTTCTAGTTGTTCTAAAGATCTATTCCAAATTCTAAAACTTTTTCATGGCATTGTTTATCATTCATTGCTTTTTGTGAGCAGCCTAACATAATATGTATGAAACAATTGCTAACTCTTAAATCACACAAACAAACGCACAATATAAGAATGAAGTTTCTTTCTTAGTTTTTTTCTCTTTCAATAAATATTTTCATAAAAATGTCGCGTTATGTTTTTCTTTCCGCGTTTAGTAATTCAATTTGAGTACATCCCTTCCCTTCTAAGACCTACATATGCGTCTCTTCTGTGTCTCATACCAATCTAAACCTTTTATTTCATTTTATTTTTATTTATTGAATTTATTTATTTATTTATTTATTTTTGTAGAGAAGGATGAATTTTGATTTCACTTCGAAAAAGCTAAAAGATATAGCTTAAAAAATATAAATAGCCTGCAGAATTAAGTTGAATTGATTTATAAAATCATTGTTATCCGATTTTGCTTTCTTTTTTTATTATTACTAGTCCTAAGTAAATTTTAACTTTTACGAAAATTCTTAGAGTGCTTTGAGTGTGTTAAAAAGTTTCAGAAAGTTCCAAACCGATTACTCGTTACAGAAATTCCTTCCTCAAAATCCTTAATGGCTCGAATACCAATGGCGCGGAATGAGCGAATCGTGAGTTGTATACTCCCTGAACGGAGATTGAAACAGGTCAATGCAACGGAAAAAAGAAATTGCTTGCTTGCAGTTGCAGAGTTCTACAATTTTCAGAATGATTTGTACTTTATGTTCAAGGGAAAAAATGCATTATTAAAATTGAGACACTTGTGCTGCAGTATTCATAATCATTTCAGTTACACAACATACATAAAAGTACTTTTTGAGGAGAATATTTAAAAATAAGTACTAAGCACTTTTAATGCAAATTTGTTCTTTTATTTCTAAAATAAGTATAACTTGGAGTATTTTTATGTACTACAAAGGGAGGAAGAACATTAATATTTCATGCTGATACTTAAACATAAGCTTTAAAAATACGAATAATTTAAATGTTGTTTGTAGGTGAGTGAAAATGAATTTTCTAAAGAAACAGTACATTCGGTCCAGCATAATGTCATAATTTTATGCACCTTTCTAGATCAATTGTATATTTCATGCATGTTTACAAATAGAATTTTTGCTTTTGTTATTTTTTTAAAATCTTTTTTATTTAGTTATTTATTATCTTTTATTATTGCTATCATTATTCTTATTATAGTTTTATTTTTTGTAAGCAAATGATTTTCGTCCGAAAAATGTACTGCGTAATTTGCTTGTGTATCCGATTATAGTGAATTCTACACAGAGTTCTGCAAGGTCTGCTGATCAAGTTTGATTTTTTATATGAATGTTATTTCACATTGATTTTTAATACACATTTGTATACTGTATTAAGCATTTGTATACTGCCGCAATTACAGTAATTTCATTCTTATGTTACATTTTAGGGATATTCTAAAAAAATGTTGAAATACTTATTTTTTCTCATACACGTTTCACGAAAACTCATCAAACTAAAAATACTGTTCATATTCATTAAAAATAAAATAAATAAGAGTTTGTCCGATTTTTTTTAAAAAGGAAGTAATTTTCATGAAATTCTATTAAGAAAGAACATATTCAAACTCCTCAAAATAACGCATAACGAAGCAGTACATAAAGTTTTCTTTTAGTTTAATATTTTACATGTTTTTGAGAAAATGTATGGCTTCTTTTTATATTTAAACAAGTGACGCATAAATGCGTGAATTTATTATACTATATTTAAGCTTTTTTATGCGTCGACACTTATACGATAACGCACGCTTTGCTACAAATTCTTAAAAAAGAAAAATTTTTCTTCAGAAGAAGAAAAAAAAAAGATTACTCTAATTGCCTTTTAATTGCCATTATTTTTTAAAAATAGATATCGTTATCCGCAAAAGTTACATACGAGTAATGGGCTGTTTTGTTAATTGATATCAAATGTACAATTGAAAATAAACAAAATCTTGACATCATTATTCTCTTTAATTTCTCCTTTTACTCATTTCAGTAATTTAAATTTAAATTGCATTTGAATGAAATCTTCAAAACATTTTTACTGATAAATGCAATAAAAGAAGCAATACCAGATTTGTAGCGTAACAAATCGAGACACACGGCAATGTGTCACCATTGTTTGGGGGAAAAAAAGGCGACACATCGGCCAGTGTGTATATTACAAGAAACATTTCCAGCTGCTTAGAGCCCCCCTTACTAAAAAACTATATAAACTATGAGTCTGACGTAAATGTAAGAGATTTTGAATTAATAAATACCGATTTTTAAAAATACTGTTCACATCATAAATTAAAACTATGTTACTTCTGTTGGACATTTTGCAATTTTCTCACATAAAACAAAACTCAGTCTGATTTAGAATTAAACATGACAAAGTAACATATTAATCTTTATAACATAAAATACCGACACAACACAAGCATTAAAAACCTGTTTAACCAACTTGCAAGAAAATATAGCTCATGACCATTTCGTTTTATAAAACTGTTGTGAAAACTGAAAATCAAGATAACGAAATTATAATTTATTTACAAAATGCAGGTAGCCCCTGTTAATATAAACAATCTATAACAACTTCAATTTTGTACTAGTTCTAAAATAATGATCGACATTTTGGTTAAAAAATGACAATTTTAGAGAATTATAATTTTCCTACTACGCTTAAACTACGTTTGCAAGTACTCGATTCAATCGCAAGTACTTTTTTTTACATTTTAAACAAAGTGAAAGCGGGAAACTTGAGTGAACCTTTCATTTTAAGTGCATTTCTAAGATCAATTTACCGTAAAGTTCTAAGGAAGAATGATTCTTATTTTGTTGTCAATATACTAGCATAGTTGATACATTATGCGCAACCGAAAAGGATTTTCAAAATTGATCGCTATAGGAGGCAGGAAACTTTAACGCAACTTCTCAAATTTATCCTTATGCACTGTAAATATTTCAACTTTTATTGCATTACTCGCATTGTACGCATAATATTCACAAGCTGACTTTATTTTCTCATTATTAAGTGAGCGTTTGCACATCGACAACGATTTACCGAAATGTTTAAATTAATTCGATCCTGAAAGTGAGCGAAAGAAGAGAAATCACAACACTTCAATATCGTATATTGTTAAATTTAAAAACTGATTTATGACTTACAGATTACTGTTTTATTTTTAAGGGAAATCCTTTTGATGAATAGTTGTTAATTTTTTTAGTTAACTGAAAAAAATAATCAACGAACTGTATTTTAGCCATTTTGACGACTCTTGAATGTTTATCAGGGCAACAAAATGGACGACAAATTCTGAAATGATAAAATCAGATGAAGAAAATATTTTTAATTTAAGCTGAAAATAAATACTGAGATATGTTAATCAATTTACCTAAGCTTTACCGCCCGTCAGGAACCAATTAGAGCCTGAGTTCAACAATAAGTTTTATCTTTCCCCACTGTGGCTTTGTGCTAAGCAACATTTTCAGACTCCAATCTAAACTCGTAGAAATCTATTGAAATTTTACATATTATATATATAGTACATAACTCATAGAATGTGCAGTAAAACTAAAATTTCCAATCCTTCCTCAATGAAAAGCTTAAAATATTTTTGTGAGCTTACTGACTTTTACCAAAACGCAGGCGATGTATTGTCGGCGTTCAATGAAACCTCACTCACAGAATGAGATATTGCCAATTTAAATTTTAGAAATTTTGCAAAAATTAGTGGAAATCTTTCCTAAAGCCTTCTAAATCTAACAGTAGATTTACTGATGCAACTTTGGACAGAATAATTATAGTTTACATCTTAGAATAACAAACTGTAAATTCTAATTCTTTGCAGTAGTCCATAAAATTCTTTTAAATGAGTGCTGACGAGTCGGCATTCAATGAAAAGTTAATGACTCCAAAATTCTGGTTTGAAAAACGGTCTGTTTAAGACTTATTTTTTATTATGTTTTTATTTTTTTAATCATAAGGAGAAATAGTAAAAATATTTTACATATTCATAATTCCTGCAGAAGGCTTATTGATAGGCAACTTCAATTATTCAAGTAGTTTATATGATGTGTAAAAAAACATACTGGTGTTAGTCTTCTTTTTTTTTTTTTTTTTGCAAAATGTAATTAATTCAATTTTTCATAAAATGGAATGCCATCTACTTTTATTTACAGAAATCTGAAGCATATTTCAAAAAATTATCAACCGATGGCACTATTAGTTTTTTCCAATTAAATATCGAAACGTAAAAATCCCGTTTTCCTCAAATTAATCGCTTGACTTATACCACTATGTTTCTCACCACCTCTTATTATAAAATAACTATGAACATTCTAATTGATTGCAGGTAGACAACAAAAGAATTTTTTTAGATTCATTAATTTTCTTTTGAGAGACGGGGGAAAAATGGCGGTTCTTGAAAAGCGACAGCGGTTCTTTAAAAGTAAAGCTTTCTCATTTTAATATTATACTAAAAAAATATTTTTCACTTCTGATTCTGTACCGCCTAAAATATTCATAAGAAGCACTAGACTTTCACTTGAGGCAAATGTATACGAGTTGGATCTACTAAGCAAGGTTTAAAAATTCTATTATCCGACGGTTGACCCAGTTAAAAAATGCAAAAAAACAAGTGATTTCTGAAGCCTACCTCATCCGTCACTGCATCGAACAGGAACGTGAACTTCCATTTTTCTAAAAAGAGCTCCTCCATCAATTTTATGATGCATTCCTCGGATTTCGGAGAACGATACGGAAAATGGTATGCATATAGTTTGCGTTGCTGCACCCAATTTTTGAATTGCTTCTTAAGGTTTGAGGAATTATGTCCGTAGGGAACCTGGTTTTAAGAATCTGTCTTTCAAGGAAAACGGCAATCGATTCGAGAATTTTGACTGTTACGCATTTATATATATATGTTGCACTTACAATGTAATACTATTAATTTGAATAACAGTAAAAGATCTTTATAACGCACATTTTGGGATCATACATTCTCCGCTTTATAAATTTTAGCATTATTTCGATCTTTTCACAGACCAGAAAAATTTGATACACAAATAATATTTGTACAATCGAATAATTTAAAAATACAAATAGTATTGAAGCACAATTAACCATAATAGAATAAACTATAGTTCAGAAATAAATATGTTAGACATCAAAGCTTTACTTACTCGCCGGTTTACTAGCTGCATTTACAAAGGCTATTTAAAACCACTTGTTTACTGTAATAACTGTATTTCTTATTTAAAAGCTTTGAATTAGAGAACGAATATGAAATGCTTTCTTAAAACTTAATTTGAAAAATAATTATGTTTTTTTTTTTTTTTTTTTTCGAATGTTTGTAATGGAGCTGCATATTGGTTCCTTACCATTTGCAGACCTGGTTTCTTAACTGGAACCATCCACCTCTCATGTGGAGCCACTATCATCGGATACCATTACCACTTTGACGAGAGAGTTTGAGAATTTTGACGCTCAGCTTCCCTGCAGATGATGGCACCTGAGCTCTAAATGATGCGAAACTGCACTGGGAATTTGATTTGACTAAGAGTATCCGAGCCAAACAGGTACTCGAGGGATCTTCAACATGCCGCATGATCATACGACATAAGTGCTGATGATTTTCTGCATCTTGAAAATACAAAGACTTGGGACAGGTTTGATCCTGCGAAGTTGGGCGTGCGAGGCCAGTGCCTTACCACTACGCCACTCTGCCAGTTCTATGCAGAATGTGGTAATTTCATTAACTACCCTACTTATTGTTTACTTAGACACACGATGACATATGACGAAGCACACCTTTTTATTCCTTTCAGGTACAAAATATTAAATTATCTTGATAAATTTTCGTAGGGGTACACATCTTCATGCCCACTTTAAAACTATTGGGAAAATTTTAATCTAAGAAATAAAATTTTGAAGCATTATGTAAAAACCTGCTGTGACAGACATGTCCATTTTTGTTACGTCTGTTATGACTTGCTTTTATACAATAACTTGGAATATTTATTTCTTAGATTAAAATTCTTTTATAACTTTTAAAATAGGCATGATGACGTGTAAACACACATAAATTAATTAAGACAGGCGTCCCCAACCTTATGCCAGCGGGCACCATGGTGCCAGTCGATCGGTTTTGGCGCTCCCGCTGCTTGTATTCAAGGATAAAATATTTCAGTTTTCCATTTTAAACAAGAGAACATTTAAAATCTAGAGTATATGAATAAAGGGCCACATAAATATGAATAACCCTATAATGATAAATGACAATGAATATCATAACATCAAAATATAAATAACGACTTACAGATGAACACCTTGACGGTTATAAGACAAATAATCAAAATGCTTTGCACTAAAATGTAAGTTCAAAGATAGAACAATGTGAAAAAGCACAAATTCAATTGTTTTATCTTTGGACTTACCTTGACGATTGCTTGCGAGCAGGAATTTCATCGTATTCTCCCAATTATAAAGCGCTGGCCAGTCAAATGCAACGCAAAGATCAGATTGACTGTATTTTATATATTTTATAAATAATTTTCATACTTCGTATACTTGCAAGCAATTTAGTAATCTTTTATTTTACACATGAATAATACTAATTATATTCATATATTAAATTAATTTTTTAAATTAAATTTCTTGTGCATTATATGAAATGTGTATTATTAACTATGTCCACCAACTATAAATTTATCTTGAAAAAATAAATGGTGCCCGCCATTCGATAGATATTCTGGTATGTGTTCTTTGGTCCAAAAAAGTTGGGGACCCCTGAATTAAATTATCTTAATATTAAGCACTTGAAATCAAACAAAAAATTTGTGACAGACATGGAATTAACCTTCTGAGGAATTTTGCGGTTTATGGAGAATCGCGTTTTATCAAAGAGTAATCTTCTACTGTTTTTTTTTTTTAATTCCTAATTAATGGCCTGCTGTTCACTTCTGCCAATTGCAGATTTAGTGCGTTAGCGAGATATTGTACCATCTCTTTCAGCGGCACCACAGTGAGTGTGGTACCATCACCTAAAAGGGCGAGCACTAGGACTCTGTTGATGAGAAATTGCACTAGGAATTTAATTTGGCCGAGATCATGTAAGCCAAATCTCTACTCAAGGGATCTGTTACATACCGCATAATCAACGACATGGGAGCAGACTATTTTTTGCATCTTGGAAATCCACCGACACTGCCAGGCTTGACCTTCTGACCTAAGACGTACCAGTCCCACGCCTTACCACGACGCCGGCTATCTTCTACTACTATATCAGTAAATAGTCAACATCGGAAAAAGGTATAATTAATTATCACTAAAGATTCAGTTGTCTTCAGATTATATCCTTTCAAATAGCAATGCTCAAAAATGAGCAACTGAAGAAGCTTCAGATGAAGTAACTTCATATAAAAAGGGAATTTGTGCTGAGAGAGAAGTAAGACTGAACATGAGAGATTAAAAAAAAATACTGATAGGTATGCGATATTAATACACTCGATTAGTTTCTCAAAATCTTCGTGCGATTAATGCGGTTAACACACACACACACACAAACATATATATATATATATAAGTGTGTGTGTAATATATTCGAATCAGTAAGTGCGTTCTAATATTTTACTCAACTTTCTTCAAGATGAAACTTTTACATTGGTAGAAAGCAACGCACACCTTTCAAAAAACCTTCGGTTCCAATAAGCAGAATTTAAAAAACTAAAACCTGATAGGCCTTTTCTTGACTCTACATCCAAATTGACACACAATTTTTTATTCGTAAATATGAAAAGCATTTTACTCCTTTGATGCTGCTATCGCTGTCAAAAAAGCGCATAACTGCATTTTGATGTGAAAAGAGAAAACCGAAGGGAGAAAATTGGTGAATGCCTACCTCTATGACCACATCCATCATGGCGGCTCAAAGGAATGTGTGACGTCATCTTTTAAAAAGTACCTCATCCATCATCTCTTTACACATCTTTAAACATAGGACAATATTCCATAAAATGCTACGTCTCCATTTCATGGTCAGCAGATGCTGCTTTAGAATTTGAAAAATAATCATAATAATGAAAGCAAACCAGTTTACGATTTCTTATATCAAAAAATTGTGAAAATTGATTCGTTTAATACTTTCTTTTATAATAAACATTTTGAACATTCTCGTAGAAAACTAAAAAATCTGAGTAAATTTGACACCAACATATATTGCAAATTCAAGTTGCAACATGTTGTTGTTAAAGTTAATACAGCTTTCACCATAATTGGTACACACATTTGAAAACGATATTAAAATATATTATGTTGAAAATAATTTGTAAACAATTATTTTACAAACAATTATGGCATTTTTCTGTAAAAAATGCTACAAAATTTCTATCCATGATTGCAACCAGTTGCTTCAGAATTTGGAGAGCAACAGCGCCAACTTTTTTGAATGATGCCTTTTGCACTTGACTTATTCCACCCAGTGGTATAGGTGGTAGAGAGTGCTCATCCCACGAAGGCCAGCAACACCCATCCCCAAGGGAAAACATTGGGCATTTGACAACTATAAAGGATAATGCGTACTTTTACTGCTTATTTTGCGTATGTTGTACAAAATATGGTAAAATTGATGTCCATCCTTTATAGTCAGCGAATTCGCACAGCTTTTTGATTCAACATGTCATCAAAATTTTTACAATGAACTAGAAGGTCTTAATGATGTGTTAAACACGAACTAAATTAAATATATTGGTTAATTTTATTTATTTATTTATTTTTTTACATCAAATTAGTTGAACGCCAATAAAGTAGTGTTCTTCCTAACAAGCAATAGAACAGTCAATATAAGCGACTGGAAAATCATGCAATTTAGCTTACGAATAAAATTGCACTTCAGGAATAAAAGTTCACTTCCATTTTAAACAGTTACAAATACATTGTAATTACAATCTTAATTCATTTATTAGCAATAATTGGAATAAAGCACACGAGATTGGGATAAGTATTCTTAAACATAATGAGAGGAGTCGGAGTTAAGACGCAATTATTTTTTTTCTAACTGCTGCTTCATGCTAAGACCCGCTTTGATTCGCAATTGAGGTTGCATCCAAAATGGAGAACTGCTAACTGTCTATGCTCCTGTTTTCTTCCCTTTTCAAAGTAATACCTTAATAGAACGAACCTTTAGTACAGTGATGGCGAACCGGTAACTTTCGTGACACAAATCTCGTATTTTTAAAGTCGTCGCACTCTCAGAAATGCATGCTCCAGTCTCACGAAACTTTCGTCGTATTTGACGAAATGGCTTCGTGAAAAATGCTCCGAGTAAATCTTTCGTCAAATTGCCGAAATTTGTGTTGTAACTTTTTGAAGTCACGTAATCGCGCGAGGAAAGAACCGTTGTAAATGACGAAACTTTCTTGACGATTGAAGAATCGTCGAAAATGAGGATTCTATTTTTGAGAGTGCGTAGGTGACAAAAAATTGAATGATACAAAAAACATTTAAACTTTTCATTTTACCATTTTCCTTTTTTATTTGTTTATTTAATTTTCACAGATTAAAATTATATCCATATAATTTCACATCAACTTTTTAAGTTATGCGTAATAGACAGCAAATGTCTCAATACTTTTATGTACAGATGTATGATAATTACAGCTATCTATTTTTCTACGGAGTGCTCAAATAATTTTGGGTTCCTGCACCACTTGATACTCATTGTTTTCATCATTATCAATTTTAAATGTCAATTCCAAAATTAAGAAAAAAAAACTTTCTTTTTTCTTCTAAAGTTTCGAATATCAAAAGTTATCGGTATTTCTAGGTGTAACACGGCATTGCAGTTAATCAAGGGGTTTTTAACATTTAAGTCGCCACAAGTAGCTCAAAAGGTTTAATTTATGCTTTAGTTCGATTCGTACTGTCATATCACATCGTAAATATAGTACTGACTTGTATACATGTTGTCATACAGTGACATATAGTGTCAAATAGTGATGCATGTCACTATATGACGAAAGGTAGTCTGGCTAATTACGTCACCACGCCCATTTTGATTTATTGAAAAACAAAATTCGTTCGTTTTTTTTTTTTTTTAATAGGAACCAAATCAGCTTGAAAAGTACAATTTCTAACAACATTTGAGTGTGTAAAAACCAAAAAATGTAGATTCCAGAACAAACAAATAGTAAAAATTCTCTTTAAAAATTGTGTCTCATACGAGGTAATACATTCATCATTTTAGTTGACTATTTTTTCCTAAAGACCCCTTGAGTTGGTTTTGCTTTAAAAGGTCCCTATCCTTGAATTCTAGACTACTTTTGCATGTTCCCAATCCCCGGTCGTTTGAGAACACGATTTATCACAAACATTGCAATGCAGACTTTTTCATCCTGAGATCCTTTAGATAGTTTTGGATCCTCCTCATGAATTCAGATGCTTCAGAATGGGTTAAACGTGTACCTTTCAATCCTCTGGTGGTCCACGCAGTAACTCAAGGAGATAACCGATTTCTTATTTGTTGATGCTCTACAATTGAGTAGATCTCGACTTAGAGCTCGACGCAAGTTACGTGTTTAAAAACTTTTCGATTTCATGTTCCAAAAGTGGAAAGAATTTCTGTGTTTATTCAGCAAAAAATATTTTGACACATAACATATCTGATTTTTTTTAATGATATTTTTGGGAATAAAACTTTCGCAGTGTTGAAAAATGCAGTTTCTTAAGTAAATGTTTAAGAGAGAATCTTGCCCTCCAAGACTCAGTAAATAGTTACGAAACATATTTGTTTCAGTTAGAAATGACTTGCGATATATTTGTTTTTTTCCTCTATTCTATTATCTGTGAAGTCCGTTTCAAAACGTATTACTTAAAAACAGGCCAAATGATCAGTCAAAGCTAAAATAAAATGCGTAGGAAAATTTCTAAACAACAGCTTGGAGTTTCCGGTTTCAGAGAAACACATAACTTAAATCAACTTTTAGCAGTTCATGAGTTAGAGCCATTTTAACTTCGCACTAAAATGATTTCAAAAATGTGTTAATTTTTTAAACGAAAATATTACTAACGAAACTTTTTTTTCAGAAAGCGGTTTAGTATCTATCTAGTATTCAAGCATATTTCTTAGAAGACTTTCTTAAGACCTATACTTTGTCATAAAGATAAAGCAATGTTATTGAAAGGCAAAAATTTCAGGCACGTGTTTCTTGGTTTCAACGAACCCCTTTTTCGATTCAAAGAGGCATACTTATGGACACAAAATATCCAACAAAGATCAATTATATTTTTGTCGGATGGTTTACATCTGTAAGCTTATTTCCTTCGGGATTTCTACCATGTAACCCCAAAACACGTGTCTCTATTTTATTTTTACGTTTTTTGTGCTTTATTAACGTTGTTCCATCCTTAGGATTTTCAGCATAAAGGAACTCTATTTATTCCTAAAGATAATTGTCATTATTCCTAATAAATTCCTATCTCGTATCTTATTTATTTTTTAAAGGCTAATACTCTTATTTGGAGAGCTGAATATTCACAAATTCTGGAATATTATGAGGAAAACAATAAAAAGCAACTTTTTTTTAAAATCCAGTTTTTAAAAAAAATATTTTAGTAAAATTTATTGTATTAATGCTGCGAGATTTGACATTATTGTAAATAACAATAACGCTTTAAGCATCTTGCACTATCTGGCGTGCTCAAGAAAAAAGTTAAATATTTTATTTTTAAATTGTCATGCCCCACTCTCCAAGTACTGTCATTTTAGAGTGGTTAAGCATTTCCTATGGAAAATAACATATCCTCGAAAGTTTCCTCTACACTTCTATTTCTCTGAAAAACCCGAAACCACATTATCTAGAAATGGGAGAATTTCCCAACGATAAATGGTAATGACGAGCGTTTTGAGTTCCTATGATTGACGAGTGGGACTCGAAGGAACTCTTATATTATTTCTTATTATATTTTGTTTCACTTTACCTAAATTTGAAATAAAACTTTCTTTTAGAAACTTTTAGGAACAAAGCTGATTTTATCAGTTTCGACGGTTTTTTTAAATATTTTTATTTCTTTTTATTTTTTGTTTAAGGGAAAGCAGTTGTTTGCCTTAAAGACTTTCAAATATTTCTGTTGCAACAAAAGTCATGAAAAAATTTAACTATAGTAAAATTTATCTGTAATTATTAGTGAGTGAAAACTACGATGCCAATGCATCTTACTGTTTTCTTTTCTTTTTTCGGGATAACGTAAATCAGCATAGTGAATTTTTACAAATAAAAATAACTTTCATGCATTTTCTACGGCAAAAACGATATTAAATCTTAACAAGAAGTTCCGTCTAGAACTATACGAGCCTACTTTCCCGTATACACCGCATTCAAATTTATATTCTAGCTATCTCTCTCTCTCTCTCTCTCTCTCTGTCTTTCTCGTTTAGTTTCAGTCCTTAATTGCTTCAAATATACATTTTTCAACGGTTAATAGATATTCATTCAATGATTCATTTATTAAGTCATTCATGTATTTAGTCACTCATTTATTCATTCATTCTTTTGCTTATTCATTTAATCATTCATTGATTGGAAAATATTCTTGAAAATCCCGATAAAAAAATTTCATAGGAAAATAGGCTCCTTAGTTCTGGATGTACTTTCTATTTTTACATGTTCTACGTCATAAGAGCTTTCTGAAAAAGTTTGTTCCAAGCAAATCGGTCCGTTAGATCAGGAATTATATAGGATTGAAATTTCCCCGTAGGTAGTATGTTAATTTTTTTTTAACTGTTCAAAAATGAACAAAAATTGTTCAAATAAATATTTCACGCCAAGAACTTCTTCCAGTGAGCTTGTTCATTGGAACTTGGATCTTGTACCCAGAGTTTACATAATTTGCTTCATTTTCGCCCATAGGCGCTAATGTTAACATTTTTTGAACTGTTCAAAATATAACAAAAAATTGTTTAAATCAAAAAGTAAAATATGGAAATGAGATGTCCTCGCCAAGATCTTTCGAATGCAAAAAGAATTTTTCGAATCGGACAATTTGTTCAAAAGTTATTGGGGGGGGGGGGACAGACCGACAGACACACTTTTTCCCCATCTCAAAACCCTACTTTCAAATTTTTTATTTTTCAATCTTTATTTAATTACTTAACTTATTTTTAACTTTTCTTGATTTTTAATGATATTTTCACGATACATTAAGCCTTTTTTCATGCTTTATTATTATTTTTTTACTTTTACGGGAAAGTAGGCTAAAAACTGCTTCCTGGAAAACATATAACTTAAATCAAAATCAACTTTTAGCAGATAATAAAGTAAAGCCATCTTAACTTCATAGAAAATTACGGTAATTCAATCACTCGGTTAGAATATTAAAGTAGTATTTTTAGATTATGGATTTTGAATCGTTTTTTTAGCCTACTTTCCCGTAAAAGTAAAAAAAAAATAATAATAAAGCATGAAAGAAGGCTTAATGGTATCGAGAAAATATCGTTAGAAATCAAGAAAAGTCAAAAATAAGTTAAGTAATTAAATAAAGATTGAAAAATAAAAAAATTGAAAGTAGGGTTTTGAGGTGGGGGGAAAAGTGTGTCTGTCGGTCTGTCGGTCGGTCTGTCTGTCGGTCTGTCTGTCGGTCTGTCCCCCCCCCCCCCTAATAACTTTTGAACGAATTGTTCGATCCAAAATATTCTTTTTGCATTCGAAAGATCTCGGAGAGGATATCTCATTTCCATATTTTACCTTTTGATTTGAACAATTTTTTGTTCAATTTTGAACAAAATTTTTTAACATTATTGCCTATGTTCACCCATATGAAGCAAATTATGTAAACTCTGGGTATAAGATCCAAGTTCCCATGAACAAGCTCACTGGAAGAAGTCCTTGGCGTGAAATATTGATTTGAACAATTTTTGTTCATTTTTGAACAGTTAAAAAAAAATTAACATACCGCCTACGGGGAAATTTCAATCCTATATAATTTCTGATCTAACGGACCGATTTGCTTGGAACAAACTTTATCGGAAAGCTCTTATGACGTAGAACATGTACAAATAGAAAGTTCCTCCAGAACTAACGAGCCTATTTTCCTATGAAATTTTTTGATCGGGATTTTCAAGAATATTTTTGAATTAATGAATGATTAATGAATAAGAATGAATGAATAAATGAGTGAATAAATACATGAACGACTTAATAAATGAATGATTGAATGAAGATGTATTAACCGTTGAAAAAGGTATATTTGAAGCAATTAAGAACTAAAGCTAAACGAGAAAGACAGAGAGAGAGATAGCTAGATTATAAATTTGAATTCGGTGTATACTGGAAAGTAGGCTCGTATAGTTCTAGACGGAACTTCTTGTTAAACTGGATATAGTGTTTCAAAATGCTATAAGAACACGATAATCAGGAGGATAACCCTTCCATGTCTTAAATAACAGTTGTAGAAATTTTTGATCGTAAATAAAGTTAAGAAGAATATTAAGCTCCATGTTTCTTTAATGACGCTAATACATTTCTTTTACACGAAAAATGAAAGAAACGAGTTTTGGCACGTTGTGGCCATTTAACGGAATAAAAAATACTTAATGCATTTAGATTTTAACAATTGCGTTATTAGCAACAAGCAATATTGCATTTGCAGATGACATTATTTTCTGACACTGAACCTGCACGTGAAAAGTGAATAGATTGAATTAAATAAAAATCGATCAGTATAAAAAAAAATTAGGAGTAAAAATAAAGTAATATGTTTTTTTTCTTTCTAATGGGCCTGCGTATGGTCACTAACTTCTGCAGACCTAGTGCATTCCCCGGAAATTGGCACCGATTCTTTCAAGTGGAAACGCTATCGGCGGATGCTATTACCACTTTGAGAACTTTGACGCTCAGTTTCCCTCTAAATGGCGGCACCAGAAACTTTAAATGATGCGAAACTGCACTAGGGATTCAATATACCCGACAGTATCCAAGACAAATGGATACTCTAGGTATTTTCAACATGCCGCCTAATCTTACAACATGGGTGCTGACGATTTTCGGCATCTTGAAAATCCACCGATTTGCTCCAGGCTTGATCCTGCGAACTTGGACGTGCAAGGCCAGTGCCTTACCACTACGCCACCTTGCTGGCATAAGATAATATGTAGATGTAAGGATTCTTTGTTATATCTACATAATGGAGTGTTTTTTAACTACTTATTTATTTTTTTATTCATGTATTTACTTTGATTTATATATTCATTGTCAGAGACCAATAGTAAATATTTTGATTCAATGTTTTCTTTTTCTGTCAAAAAAAGGCAATCGGTTAATATAGATAGTTATGGTTACTAATGATATCGATTTTAAGTATTATCTCTTATTTTCGTCGATTTCATAAGAGTTATTTATTAATTTACTTTCTTCATTGATTTCCACAGCTTATTTTAAATGGTATCAAAGCTCAAAAAGTTTTTCCACACTTAACGGAAAGCATAGGATATTCAAAAGAAAGTTCCCGAGCGAAATCAAGATTGAAAACTCACCATAAAGAATCTATTTCAGTCATTTCCATTATGAAGCTTTGTCACTTACCTAGCGAGGAGAAAACCATTAACAACCGAAGTCAAGAGATGAAAAAATGTACACATAAAAACTAAATGGTTTTTGTGACTACCTTTCCAATAATGGCACTGCAGGAGGTTGTGACGTCATCCATACGTCAGATAGGGTATTTAAATATATCCGTCGGCAGCAGTAAACTAGAAAAAATACATAAATCTTTATCAAAATGTATTCATGAAAATATGCATGTGTAGCGTATTTTAATTGTTTAAAAATGTGCGTGTAGAAAAACTAATAATTTTAAAGTGCAAATTTAAAGAAAAAGCATTATGCAGGGTTTTTTCTTCTTCTTTTCTATGCAATATCTTCTTTTAATGCAGTTTGGGGCATAGTTTTAACCCTTTATCTACTGCATTATGATCTGCAGTAATTTTTTTTACATAAATAGTTTGCCTGGGTATTTACACTGAAAATTAAGAGAATTACATAAATAAAATGCTCAGTCTATAAGAATTTATTTCTTTACAGCTAATAAGTGCCACAGAGTATTTTAACTGTGAAATTAATTACATACACTTCTTAATCAAAATATTTCTTCAAATAGTTTTCTAACTTCTTAACTAACACATTTTAAAAAATCAGTGACCTAATTCTTGAACTTTCCTACTTTTTTGGATAGAAACTAAAGGGGAGCAATCTGAACAAAATGGCAGTTCAAAACACAGCATCGGTTTCAAAACTATCTATGTTCCTTTTAATCGCTATAATACTCTTTATAGAACCCTTGCTGATATATATCCTGAAAAAGTGAAATTCTAAGAATGTTCTGGCAAAGTACCATCAGAATATTGGTAAAAATGGTTGCTGGATGGAATTTATAAAGAATGGTACTTATAAGTACCGGCAGTAGATTAAAAGTTAAATGAAACTGTACCAAGTTCCCAGATAAAAACGAAACAGATAAAAGTTGTAAACATTTGGGCTAAACAATAAAATCAATCGAAACAACGTAAAAACATCCAAATGTTGTAAAAGACTGCAGAAAAATCTAGAAGCTCACTCTTTTGCATTGAAAAGGGTTCCTTGGAACCTCTAAACACGTGTCTGCAGTCTTTTGCAACATTTGTGTGTTTTTACGTCGTTTCAATTGCTTTTACTAGTTCTTGTTTCAATTTTGCCATTTGTCTAATTCCTTAACATTAAAATTTGATTAAATGTTTAGATTCGACAAACTGCATTAAAAAGAACACCTCTGAGAATGTTCTGAGGATTAAACTTTTCTTTGGTTTGATTATATTAAGTCCATTTTAAATAATTTCGTAAGTGGTTAATATAGTACGCTGCTAACTAAAAGTTTTTAAGATTTATTTCTAATAAAACTGTTAACAGTAGCGTCTCGATTATCCGATTCCCGTTTCACCAAGTTGCGAAAAAATTCCTTTTTTTGCATTCTGACAAGAAAATAAAGTGGTCCGAAAAACACTTTTTTAATGATTTCTCTTTCTGAACAGCAAGAAGAACCTATTCCTGCAATTATGATGACAGTACTAACAAAATGGCCTGACATTGCAGCAAAGATATGCTTATAATCCCATAAATAAGACAACTTTTGAACTTGAATAACTGTTTTACATGAGCAGTTTAATTCCCAGGTTTTTTACAATCATTGGATGTGTATCAATATGGGTTGTACGATAAATATGGATGTGCACAAAAAATATTAATATTAATAAAAAGAGAGTAATTTAATATTTTATCTTCTTAAATAGAGACGATTTAGGCTTATCCCGATTATCCTGGCCCATAAAAACTCGGATAATCGGGACTCTACTGTGTATAAAAAAAGCATTCTTTTTTAAATATCGTAATATTATATTCCTAACTGAATGAACAAAATAAAACAAGTACTAGTACTTACATTATCTACTACAGTGAAGCCTTTTGGAAACTCAAATGCTAACTGAATAATTCACGGATAGATTCATAACTTATACAATTTTTAGCTGACGCTTCGAAACTCAGATTTTTCCCCTTGCTTTAATCGAATTTCCAATAAATCTGACAGCGTTATCATGGTCATTGTAAACACATCAAACTGTCTTTCTTTCACTCATGGCAAACTGATTATTGACTTTTTGTAGCAGAATTCATTTTTGTTTTTCAACATCACTACGATTTTTTTCCGTGAAACGCGTTTTGCATGGGTTCCTTGATAAGCTATTCTCTTTAAAACATTTGCGAGACCATATTTTTCTTTAAAAAAATAAAATTACGGATTCATATCTGCGGTTTGACATACCTCTGACGGAGTGAAGTCAAAGTAATTCGATTTTTAATTTAAGTATGAAAAATTTTTATGTTAAAGGAGGTGTTACGGGAGATACATCGAATATTACATAATGTCATTACAATGTTATTTAATATGGGGTTGCATGTTGCCGCCTTACCACTTGCAGACCTAGTGCATTCCCTAGGGACTGGCAATCGGTGATGCGTGATCTTTTTCTTTCGCGGTTTTTTAGTTTTGACTAACTTTTGAAAAAATAACCATACGAACTTGATCTATGCTTGAAATTTCATCGGTAATTCAGCCTTTTTTTAAAAACTAAATTCTGTCAGCAGTCAAATATTTCGAATACTTAAATATATTGGGCTGACATAGACATTACGCTACTCTAACAAAGGTAAATGGTAGAAGAAATGAGTCTTGTGCGACAATATTTTTATTTAAAGTTCTTTAAGAAGATGTACAGTTTTATGATTTCAACTTAATGATTTTTAACACTATGCGATCCGATAACCTCAATAGGATTCTTCTGTTTGGCTGCAGGGCCATTTTGCTCTGACCAGAAGGCATCGATGGGAAAAGGATTCATCGATTCCATTCGTTAAAATAGAAGTGAAGACATTAGGTTTGCCTCAACAATAACGTACAAAGAGGCAATTATCTCTATGCTAATACCTATAAGAATTCTCCACAAGAAGAAATGAAATCTCTCGAAGTCAACTGTAGTGCTCGATCTGAACACCAAGCGTCAGGTTACACTAATCTCAATAATCCTCATTTTTGTCCTTCCCCCCTTTTCACGAAATTACAAAGATATGTATAAATAAATGTATTTTTTTATATTATATCACTTGCGCGATAGTTTTCTTCAATGTGGGGTAACGGGAGGACACAACGTTAAAAACTTAAAAACGGCTTAGGAGGACACAAATAACAATACGACTTGGAGACACGTGTTTTATCCATAAACTCACATGTTTTGCATTGAAAAAGGGGTAACTTGCAACCTCGAAACACGTGTCTGTGAGTCGTATTGCCACTTCAGCATTTTTACGCTGCTTATGATTTTTTAACGTATCGCACGTAAGTAAATATTTTATTTTCATGAAGGTTGCTTTTGATCCCGTATTATAACTATCGTTTTACAGAAAGAATATGAAATATTCTGCATTACATACAAATTCCGTTGCGTTACATTTTTTTAATGACTAACAAAGTAACTTAGTTAACACACTTTTGTTTTTCCCTAACATACAACAAAAATCGCCCTTACATAGAAAGAAAAAATCATTTCCTTCTGCTTGGGGTTTTTACTAATGCTTGCAACCAGAGCCTTACGAAGTAGATTTTCTCTACTTTATTCTGTAATTCCTTCCTTACACAAAAGCTTAATTCCTACATCTCTAGAGAAATCTCATTAGCCTCAAGCATCAACCTTTAAGTTCCAATTTATATTTATTTTACTAGAGTAAAATCATTAGAGAGGGGAAAAACATGTAGAAAAATTTTATTTTTGATACAAAACGGATTTATTAAAAACTGCAGAGAAATCAATTAAAATTATGCATTTCTCTCTCTTTTTTTCACTTCGAAAGTTTATATTTAATTAAAATCAAAAAACAGAGATTGTGTGCTTTTTTTTTTCTTTTAACATTTTATATTCACTTAAAATTAAATAAAAAAAGAGTTTCGTCCCCCAGCCCCACCAATACTTTATAATGAACCAGTAAAATGTAAATTGAATGCGATTAATATGCAGTTTTCGAATTTACAATTTTCAATTTCATTTTTAAAGCTGCTTTAATTATCTTTCCTAAAAGCACATTAGGATACTACAATATGTAAAAGCTACAACTGTGTAACAATTCGTATCAGTCGTAAACATGATTGTGTAAGTTCAAATATTTTTCCTCTTTCAAGCCTCTACTTAATAACAAAAACAGGATTACTTTTGCAGATTAGACTCTTTGAAAATACCATCTAGAAATGGAATTCAATCCTATTTGAAAATTGGCTCTTGCTACGGAATTTGTACTAAGTAATGATACTCTGCTGCTTCAGAATGCTTCAAAATTTAAGGATTACATTAAGATAATGTAGAATGTTTATTCCAATCATGTTTGTTTGTAAGAATAGATTAATTTATTACATAAAACATTAAAATATTTTATATAGTATTTTAGACTATTTTCTTCTTAATTTCGTATTTTAGACATTAATATTATGCCTAAAATCTCGTGTCGTTTCATCCGTTTGCAGTTAGTAGCTTTTTTTTTTTCAAATAAAACATACATATTTTTCATTGTTTTTCATTAAAAAATGGCCCCTAGTTACAGGAAATAATCAGAAGTTTAAAATTGAACTCTTCGAAAAATAAAGAAAAATTAAATTAATTAAACTAGTTTAATTGCATCCAGCAAGGCATCCCGCTGCAAAGCATAAACATTCTGAACTTCATGAACACTTTTTCAACACAACCATTTCGTAAAACAGTCAAAAATCAAAAGGTATTGAGGTTAAAAACATAAATCATAGTTTTCATCTGTTTAAAATTCATAAATCCAAGTAGGGTCAGTTGGGGTAATTGTAAACATGGGGTAATTGTAAACAAGCTTCATAACTACACTTGTGGTGGTTTTGAAAACTTAACTGCTTGTGAGTGATTAACTGGCAGCATAGTAAAGACACTGAAAGAGTTTCGTAAGTTTCGAAACAACTGTGGAGGCGTCACTATTGTTTGAAAATGACACAGTGAAAAAAGTTGTTTAACGAAATTTAGTCATCTTACATTTTCCTCTCCAGCTCCTCTACAAAAGCGATGTAAGCGGTTTCAACCATTTTTATTTGTCATATGGAATGCTGCTAAAAACATTTAGTTATGAATTTAATCCTCCCTGTTATTTTTCATGTGCAAGTTAGGTGTTTACAATTACCCCATATATTTCGTACTATGGGGTAATTGTAAAAACTTAAATTTATCCTATTTCCAATATTTTAGGGGGACAATATTTTGATGTAAGTTACACTTTTGTGTCTATTTTACATAACTGTTGTTGTTGCTAATGCCACTTGGAAATTCAAGCCCCTCTTGCAGGGAGACCATGAATTAGGGAAGCTCCTACTGATTATTAATGAGCTCCGCTAGAATGGAAGTACACTTGGCTCAGAGGGGCTTAATGATTTAGAACCAGCTCCCGGATGAGAGATCGTCACCTAGGATGGTCCCTCAGCGGAAATTATTTCTACCTTGGTGTACATTTGAAGCGACGATGTATTTTACGTGCACAGCTCCCTTTAGCGCACTCGGTCTCAGAGTAATCAGTCGCGGGAGGTAGTCACCCTCCCAAGCGTTGACCACGGACAGTTGTGCTTCACTTTCGGTGTTCTGTGGGATCCTAGCTTAACTGACTGATCCACTGCGGGACAAATTTTACATAAATTTGTCGCATTACTTGGTTTTTTGAAAGATATTTCTCGTTAAATGATCTCAGACGACTCATAACATAACTCAGCGGATCACATGCGGCCTATTGGCCGCAGATTGAGAACCATTGCTCCGGAACTTCTTAAGCCTTCAAGCAGACTGTGTATGAAACAATTTTCCATTTGCATCAACCTTATTCGAAAATAAATCACTGTTTACAATTTCCCCAGATTTCTGGGGTAATTGTAAACACGAGCTCATTCGCTAACAAATAGTCATACAGTCAACATTTTTGTACACATATACACACAAGAAGTACAGTAGTGGCTACAATGCTCACAATTTTATCTCTGAATTCATTCAAGAGGTAGGGAGGGATCAAAAGTTAAAACTTTGAAAAAGCGTTTACAATTACCCCAACTGACCCTATTTACTCAATTTCAGTAACCGTATCAAATTGGACATTATTATTCATAATCAGAATTATCATTCATATTTTTTTAGGTAGAGAGTAACGGCAGTATCTCAGTTTGTAGTAATTTTTCATTAATTTGTTGTTGTTGTTGCAAATTCCACTTGGATACCCAAGCTCCTCTCGCAGGGCTACCAGGAGTTATGGCAGTAAGGTAGCACCTTTTGTTTTTAATAAGCACCGCAAGGGTGGAAGTACGACTTGGCTCAAGCACCGTTTATGTATTCGGATGTCACCAGACGGCGCCACCACAAATACGTTTCCTTCCTTTTTGACCTAAGAGTAAGGGGAAGGTAAACTCTCCACCCCCCCCCCCGGTACCCTCGGAACTGTCTCCGGACTTTAGGGTTTTACGTGCACGCATCCCCAAACGTACATGGGGGGTCTTCAGCAGGTCGGGTATCGAACCCCTAAGCCTCCGGTTAGAAATCCGACATCCTAACCCCTAGGCTACCACGGCCTCATTAATTTGTAACCGACCCTAAATAACAGAAAATCGCATAAATACACATTTAACTGCCCTTATTGACGAAACATGAATATACTCACGAAACAATTTGCCGGGCATTCATCATAAACCTTCCAATGAATAAAGATTTTCCGATCCTTAATTGTTTAGAAAAAGAGAATCTCCATTCCCTGTCAAGAGAAAATATGCAAAACAGAGTTTGTCGTCGGAAAGAAAAGCTCCTCTGATTAAACACGCTATCCGAAATCAATAAACACTTTCCTGCAATCGATGGCAAGACAATGTAATAACAATGAATGCGAGTAAACGTTGAAAATTATCGAAGATCAGATAGGGTGGGAATTCTCTAATGAATGGTCCTTTTTATATGAAACGGTGATAGTAAAGAAAAATGGATTTTAGTTTTGAAACTTCAAAAACTTGCCGCAAGTTTCCGCGCAAACATCTTGGTTTTTATATTAAGTATAGTTTGATTCTTTTTTTTTTTTTTTTTGCTAGTTTTATGAAAGATTTTATTTTTGCATCAAAAGATAACGGAAAAGAAAAAAAAAACGCATTTTTTCCTCTTCGCAATCTTTAGCACCTTTGAGAACCAAAAATGTTTTTACTTGTGCTTTTAGGGAACACTTCTTTTGTTTTGTGCTTTTCTTTTTCAATTTGTATTTATGTAAAAAAAATCATATATAATAAATTGTTCTTTCCTTTGCACTTTTCTATTTAGAAAAGTCTTCCAGACCTAAATGAGTTTGCTTACCCATACACAACCAATGGTTTACTGAAATAATAATCATTGATTATAGAACCCTTCGTATGTCATATGGTTATTTACTTGGTTCAATTATTTTTTACTTTCTTCTAAGTAGAGGGAGCCTTTTATTCGTGGAAAAATTACTGCTCAAATTTTAACCTAAATTTCGATTTTAATCATTTCGTGAATGAATTTTGACCTTTACTTTGTCGCGGTGTTCGTACATATGTGTTGTTGTTGTTGCATGTCCCCATTGGCCAGCAACGCTAAACCAGGTCCCTGACGTCGAACACCCTCATAAAATCCAGCACCATCAAAGGATCGTCGCACAAATCTTGCTTGGAAAGCCCCAGGCACGCGAGGATGTGTTCTGGCGAAGCCTGGTCAGCGGAACAGTTGGAACAGGTCTCATAGATTTTGGAACCTTCAGAAAATTGTAATGTTCTGAGGTGGACACTTCGAAAGCGGACGAGAGTACTTTGCTCTCGTACATATGTACAGTGGAACCCCGCCATTCATCCGTCTCTCTATTCGTCCAACTTGTTCAAGTAAAATTCAACTCGCCATTCGTACCAGTCCCACAATTCCTACGGTGCCAGGGGCCAGCTGGACTTTTTTAAGAAAAAATTCAGAAATCATGCTCATTTTGAACTCGTCTGGAAATAATTTGCTTAGCGTTTCGGATTTTTTTTAAGTTTTAATACTTTTTAAAGTTTTACTGACAATTTTAACTTTCTAAGAGGGCAGCAAGAGAATGTGGTTGAAGAACTTTCTTCTTCAGAGGAGGAAAGTAGTAAGGAAAGCTCCTCCTTTGCAGAAATTAAAGAACTGTGTTACCACTGGCAGAAAACACAGAGACTGATGGAAAAGGGCATACTAAGACTGCTGTGGTCAACGGGAGTATTAACCTGTGCAACGACAATGTTAGTGACCATTTTAGTAGTAAGGAAAGCTCCTCCTTTGCAGAGATTAAAGAACTGTGTTACCACTGGCAGAAAACACAGAGACTGATGGAAAAGGGCATACTAAGACTGCTGTGGTCAACGGGAGCATTAACCTGTGCAACGACAATGTTAGTGACCATTTTAGTAGTAAGGAAAGCTCCTCCTTTGCAGAAATTAAAGAACTGTGTTACCACTGGGAGAAAACACAGAGACTGATGGAAAAGGGCATACTAAGACTGCTGTGGTCAACGGGAGCATTAACCTGTGCAACGACAATGTTAGTGACCATTTTAGTAGTAAGGAAAGCTCCTCCTTTGCAGAAATTAAAGAACTGTGTTACCACTGGGAGAAAACACAGAGACTAATGGAAAAGGGCATACTAAGACTGCTGTGGTCAACGGGAGCATTAACCTGTGCAACGACAATGTTAGTGACCATTTTAGTAGTAAGGAAAGCTCCTCCTTTGCAGAAATTAAAGAACTGTGTTACCACTGGGAGAAAACACAGAGACTGATGGAAAAGGGCATACTAAGACTGCTGTGGTCAGCGGGAGCATTAACTTGTTCTACGACAATGTTAGTGACCATTTTAGAACATTTCTGAACTATCGTAAAAATCAGACAACATTGGACAGGTTTTTAGAGAAGAGAAACCAAGATTCTTCTAGTGCAGTGATGGCGAACCTATAACCCGTGGATCAAACACTGACACACGCAAGATTTTTAACTGACCCACGATTGCTCGGCAACCATTTGTTTGTTTACGCGGGTGTATTTAGATTTTCTAATTTGTGTAGACAATTTATATTCCATTTATTTTTTCAAGCACTGCATTGACATAAAAGCAATTTAAATGCTGTCTGTAACCTTCAGTTTGATCATTACAGTTCTAAAGTTACGCAAATTACGACAAATGCGTTTGTAGTAACTGAAATAAAGCAAAAGTGTTTACAAAATATCAAATAAAGTGTATAATTTTATTCACATTTTTTTGGTTGAAAGAAAAATCGACTAACCAAAGAAAATAACCATATTTAAAGCACTTTCTTCAAATAAAATGTATGTAATTTTCGTTATTCCTTTCCTTGTTCATTCAAACACATATTGCCATTTGCAACAAACACTTAAGAATTTTTAATCCCACAAAAATTTTTAAATCGTCAAACCACGTCCATTTGTACACGTTAAGACAATTTAATTTTAAAGATATTTAGGCTTAAAAATACTCAATTAAAATTTTTTTAAACTTAGCTTAGGTGCAAATGGGCATTAGTGACCCACGAGCTGGTACTAAAAAAAATATTTTCAATATTTGACAGACTTCTCAAAACGGCTCGCCATCTTTGTTCTAGTGCAAAAAGACAGAAAAAAGAAAACAGCAGAAAGGGAGAAAATGCATGAAGGAATGTTACCTGATGCTTTTATAGAAGGGGACTCCTCTTACAACCATTTTTCTACCTCCTCTCAACATTCCACTTATGCCATCAGCTCACCTCAGTACACTCTCAGAAACGCATGCTCAAATCTCACGAAACTTTCGTCGTATTTGACGAAATGGCTTCGTGAAAAATGCTCCGAGTAAACCTTTCGTCAAATCGACCAAATCTGTGTAGGAACTGTTTTGAGTCACGTGATCGCGAGAGGAATGAATCGTTATAAATGACGAAATTTTCTTGACGATTGAAGAATCGTCGAAACTGAGAGCTCAATTTCTGAGAGTGGACAAGCGGTTAAATTTTTATTTATCTATAATTTCATGTACTGTACTGTACATTTGTTTTTCGTGGAAAAATTAAAGTAAATCATAACAGTAAATAAATAAAGTGGAAACGCGAGGGCCAAAAAATACTGTTTGTGTAAATTTGCAGTGACGCAATTTCACTCTTCAAAATTCCAAAAATAGTTAAATTTTCAAAATCTTTGTCGTTCTTGGCAGAATTTTAGGCTTTTTATTCGAAAAAGAGAGATAAATTTCCGATGAATTTTCAGATATAACTTGGATTTGTATCAGACATTTTTGGTATTATGCGAAATATTTGTAGAAGTTTTTCATATGAAATTAAGGAAGATGGAAAGGCTCAGATTTATTCATGACTGACTGATTGATTAATGGGGGCTGTCGAAACACCAACACGAAAAAGACTTTTTTTGTACGATAAATTATTCCACTATTATATATGCTCATTATTTTACAAAATTTGAAGCTGAAAAAAATCGAAAGACAAATCAAATAAATAATTAAAATCTTATCTTGAAATGAAGCACAACCCCGCGCAGTGTTTGTACTCAGAGATCTTTGAACTTTCTTTTCCAAAAATAATTCCTTTTGAAAGAAAAAATCTTGCATTTTAAACTGTACTTATTTTATCAATTAACCTTATTATGTTTATACTGAGTAATAATTTGGTCATAACATCGAGAAAATATGGTTAGTAGTGTAAGGATGTTATTGCTTTTTCTCATTTTCAAAATACTGATATGGTTCTTACTGTAACATTAATTCATTCAATTGATGTTGTTTTTTTTAGTTAGTATACTCTGTGCATCATTTTTCATATTATATATATATATATATATATATACATATATTTTACACTCAAAAACAGCACGTTTATGAGCAACTAGAAGAATAATATCGCTTTTGCAAGCACTTTTCACATTTCTGAGTTTAAGTTTTACTTGTTCCATTAATCTAACTTTGTTTCATTCAATTATATCCTCTTATCACTATGCTGAATAAAATTATGTTCATAGTATAAAACGAAGAACGTGACAAATTACCTCATGTTAAAAAAGACCAAATTTAGCCTTTAGCAACGAGAGAACGAAAGAACTTTTTTCCCTCACTTCTGAAATATTTTCATGTCTCTTGTACAATTTTAATTCGTTTATCCTTTTTTTTTCTTTTATTGTGACAAAATCTACATTGTCATTATACTGCGTAACATTTTTTCCATGAGTTGAAAAGTGTAAGAATATAATAAACATAAAAACCTTAAGGATGCAAAAGATGTAAAAAGAGCAAAGATGTAATAAACCAAGATTTAAGAACTCAGCTCATCGTTGCAATGAACAAATTTATTTGCAACAAATAAACGAATTATTTCACTTTCAACGAATAAAATGTCTCACATTTTTGTACAATTTTACTTCAGTTTTTTCTCTTTTTATGCGAAAAAATTTCAAATGTCACCATACTGAGTAATATTTTTCTGTAGAATGCTGAGTATAATAGTATAATAGGAATGAAAATGACATTAAGATGCAAAAGAAAAAGAAAAGAATTAAGATTTAATAAGAAGAGATGGGGCTCATCTTCACAGTGAATAGATTTATTTGCAACAAATAAACGAATTTCCCTTTCTTCTTCTCACCTAGCAAAATGTCCCACATTTCGGAGCGTAATATGAGGGCATAAAAATGGGGAAAGAGTTTCTGTAGACAGAAGGGACGCCCATCTTTTCTCCTGGAAGCCATTTTCGCGGACGACATCAGTGGTGCGATTTCTCTTACTTTTCGCCGGGATATCTTATACGCAGAAATATGGCCCATTGATGAGCTCTTTTACACTGAAGAAGCAAAAGAAATGGGATGAAGCGAACAAAATGACTTCATCGTTTGAAATCAATGAGTTTCGCAGAAATAAACACTGAAGTGCACGTTCATCTGTTCATAAACTATACTCATGAAGATTTTATGAGCTAAAAGCACAAAAATGAACTTAAATGAATTAGCGGGCTCGAGATCTGTAGTAAATGTTAATACAATTTGATGCTATCAATATTTTGTATCACCCCTTTTTATGCTCATACGATAGTGAAAAAGTACGTTTTCATAGTTATTTCCTTATTTACAATTTGATAGTAACAATACAAATGTGCATTAAACGATTTTGTTTCTCAAATAGCACCCGTGAAAACAGCAGTATTTAGTATATGCCATTGTAGTGCCTGGTGCATTGACCAGGAATTGGTAATACATTTTTTCCGCAGCACCACTATCGGTATTATACCATCGCCACCTAACTTTTTCTCACCTACTAGAGGGGAACACATCTGGGCTCTGTCAATGCGAATTCCGCACAAGGAGTTTAATTTAGACGAGAGTATCCAAGCCAAATATACACTTAAGAGATCTTTAGCAGAGACACTGGATTTTCTGCTCTAGATCATCTTTTGATGAAAGTTCAAAAATCGACCGACTTGTGTCGGGTTTGAACACGCAAACTTGGGCATAAGAAGCCAGTGCCAAACTTCTATGAGTATTCTTCCATGCCAGCTGAACTAAACAGCAAAACCACGAATGCATTTGATAAATAGTTATAAAACGTTTTACGAAAGTAATCTGTGGTACATGAAGCTTTAAAAATTCATTGAAAATATTTTTTAAAGGAGCCTTGATTGTAAAAAATATTATTTTTTTATATCAGAGTGCTTGCGTTTGTTTGCCAAACTGCAGGGACAATTCTATTTTCCTATCTGCTTGATTTCTCCCATTTCATTTACTTCATAACAAAAAAAATCTCAAAAAATCTTTTTTCTTTCAATTTATTCCGATGTTAGTCCGTAAATATGTTTCTCTCTATACTACCTGCAAAGTGAGCATACGTAACTTCCTACTTTATATGCAAAAGATTCTTCGAGGTCAATCAGGTGCATCAAACATTTCCTGATAAGTTTGATAATATAACGCTGATTCAGTAAAATACTTTTTATCGAATTGTAAATTCTTTCCATCGAAGTATCCTCTACTTAAATTTCGACAAAAAATACTATTTTATTGCTATTTTTTAACTTTATGTACACGTGAGAAAATTTAATTTAGGATTTGTTACGATACCGTAACAGAGGTTAAAACTTTTGGCCTCGATGTATATGAAATACAAATTCAAACAACCAAAATATTTCATTTTTCAATGGAAATTTTCGTAAATAACGATTTTCCTTAAATAAAGTATCCTGCGTCTTATTTTGCCCCCCCCCCCTTTTTTTTTGTTATGTCACATCTACTGAAACTTCTTATCATATTTATTGTTGCATTTTTAATCATATCTAAATTAGGTTACCTGAATGAAAGACAAGACAAAGGTACACACCCATAAATCTCCAAGGTTTAACAAATAACAATCAGCTCTTATAATATTGCCCTCTGATTCTGCCCAAAATATAATAGAAAAGATTACAAATGTAATTCAGTTCTTTTAGTCAATCTATATAAACAAAGCAGAGTGGGTTTTTCTCATACAAAAATATCGTTATATTGGTTTTCATCTTTGTCAAATGCGGTACGGAAGTAATTTGATGCGCAGACATTGTCGTAAGGCGGGGGGAGAAGCAATTCAAAAAAGTTCTAAATCTTTTGCATTCTAATTTTGACTAATAAATTTCTAATTATGAGATTAAATTGCTGTATCATTTCCGTTTGGACATCGCTTTAAATCACATAAGAAACTACACAGGATGAAATGTTCGGAGTTTGTGCAACGACTAGAAGATGATTGACTGAAAACGTATAACCGCTAATGCTGTGTCAATTGCATCTTATTTAGTATGAGGATCAAGTGATGCCCCCCCCCCCTCCGCCATGTAAACTAAAGAAATGGGTAAGTAGTCGTGGAGAAAAGCTGTTCAGCCAGCACAATAAAAAGCTTCTACTTTTCAACTACTCCAACGACCTCAAAAGAGCCGTACTGGAAGTAGTTATTGGAATATTTTTTTAAGTGAAAATTCCTTTACCAAGTTATTAAATAGAACAAAATATTCCACATTTTCAGTTTATTTTGTATTCATGAATTTGCATTATTTTGTCACTTAAAAATTCAATGAATTTTGTATGTTTCGTGAATTGTGGTGCAATTCAGAAAATTCAAATCCTCTAAAAGATTCTTCCATAAAAGTATGAAAGACCCTAAAATCTTCAATGTTCCATAAAACTTAATGTCTTTTATTTTTCTCCATACGTGTCCTAATAATTTTTCCTCTAGTAAAGATAGACGATACAAAAGCTTTTTTGTTCCGTAATGTAATAATGTCATGAAAACTTCTGAAACCAGTTTTGTACATATTTTTTTTCAATCTTATCTAACACTTGCTTGAATGACATTGGTCAACCCTTTGTCTTCTATTAATTAAGATGAGAAACACAGCAATTGATTATCTGTTGTTAGATATCCTTATCGAGCCCTGTACATCTTGTCTTCTAATTTAGTTCATTGTGTGTATGTCTGTGTGCTGTTTTTTTCATTTTCTTTTCTTTTCTTTTTTTTTTCTTAACTATTTTCTTTCTTCTTTTATTTATATATAATACTTGTCTATCATTATTATTTTGTTTATTAATTATTTCTTACTTCTAAAACTTAGTGTTTAGTTCAGACACAAAATCGAACTTACGAAAGAGTCTAATTTACTAGAAATATAAAACTGTTTAGGTAGCTATGTATTATACAAAAAGTCATGCAGTAAGTTAAAAAAAAACAGAACCTTGACTTTAACTATTTTCAAGTCTTGAATGCTCCTGTAGTTGTACTATTAAACAAAATAGAGATATATATATTACGGTAATATGAAAAATAATCTGTAGGACAAATGAAAAGAAAGGGGAGGGGGAGAAATAAGCACATAAACAAAAGTCCAATACCTTCCCTTGTAATACTTTTTTCTTTTTTTTCGAAGACATATTACATAAAATTTTAATGCTGGTTTTTTGTTGTACGTATCAAGCAAAATCACGTATGAAAGCTTTCAAAATAATTTTTTTATTTGTTTAATACTATTAACGGGACAAACATTTAACAGTTTTCAAACGATTACTAAACATTCCACTTATTCTAAATGCTCCTTTCTAAAATCCAAGTCTCTATAATTTGGGCAAATACTGGAAATACATAAATTTCGTAGGCATTTCGAAACTGAAATCAATATTTCCTAATCCAATATGAGAGCAACATCTAATCGACGTCTAAGTGCATTACAAATACCCATGAGTTTGTGCATTTGTTGAATTTGTATGCATAAATATTTGGGATTAGTTGCGTGTGAAGGCTCAAAAGGAACGCTCGAAAGATTTATGCGCAACATATTTATTATCATCACGCACACAGACACTTATATATATATAAGATTATTTTACAATTAAGAAGTATATTTAGCAATAAATTAACCTAGTTAATACAATTTGTGCTTAGTACAAGTGTACAAAAGAGCAGATAAAAACTAAATTCAAGAGTGCTTAGAGTAGATGTTTGTATGTTGATAGGGAAATGGTGTTTGGACATGGTATATTTCGTACTCTTTTGTTCCAGAAAATATTTGATTAAATTCATTTTCAAGTACAATTAAAACATTGATGTTAAAAATACTTAATATGCTTTGAAAAGAAATGAAAAAAAAAAGAAAAAAGAAAAGTCTATGCGATTGGCTCTTGAAAATGTCTTTGCCTATTATCTGAATTTTTCCTTATTGCTTCATTTTCAATTTTATATTCTGTTTCAGTTTACTAATTAGGAATCACATTTATTATTTCTAACTTTCTCAAAAATTATATCAATTTCTCGTACTTAACGCCCAAAATTAGACCTAATTTAGATATAAGATTTGATAACACCTTGATTAGGCTTTTCTTCAGCCTATTTTGCTTAAATTATTTTTGCAGTTATCGTGAATGGCACAAGATGGTAGTGCTTTTCTTTTCCTTTTGCTTTGCGGCTTTAACGGCAAATGAGTGTTTCGCTGTCATCCCAAAGATTCTTAAAAATGAATAAATAAATTCTTATCTTCCTTTTATATATTGCTTTAGAATTTAGATTTTTGAATTCAGAACACGATTCGTTTTACTTAAGATTTCCAAATTTTTTTTATATGACACCATTTCCATTGAGAGTATAGAATAGGTATTCATACGTCGGGTAGGTACCCATGCGTCGTAGGTACTCAAAACGGTGATAGGTATTGTGGCCTTAATATTCCTATTAAATTATATTTCTTTCCGCTAAAGAGAAAGGGCTTATTGATGTCAAGCGGACATTGTTGAAGGAACGCCTGCTAGCATACCAGAATGTAGTAATAACGAGATTGTGTCGCGCAGAGATTTGAATGGAACTGCTTCCAGTTCCGGGGGCCGGGGAGCAATAGCGAGCAAGCCGGGAGGGGGGCAGGGGACGCTGGTCCTTAGTGAAACATTTATTTCCGGAATGATTTAAATTAGTCTTGACATTCCCCCCAATGAAACGATATAAGACTACTCTATCTGTAAGATCGCTTTGCTGCAGCAGTAGTGCCTCTGCAAAGAAAACAGTTCTACAGAATTTGATGAAGTAGCTCTACGGGGTCATTCATAAATGATGTCACGCTTCAGGGGGGCAGGGGATGTTCAAGAAAGAGTGACAGTTTGTGACAAGGGGAGGGGAGGGGATTACAAGAAGTGTGACATCGTACATTTGGATTTCTGTAAAACATTTAAAATCAGCGTGACATATGACAAAGGGGGGGGGGAGGGGTCAAATATATTGGAAAAAAAAGGGTGACATTATTTATGAACGGACCCTAACCAGGTAATTCTAATGTTATAAAGAAAGAAAATAGAATTTTAAATTTTAAATAAAGATGCATATTATTTGTGTGCATAATACATCACGTTTGGAAAAGATTTTTCAGATTCAGTCTATGTACGAAATTTTGAAAAGTAAAGAAAATCTATACAGATGAAAGCGAAATACCGCTCACTGATCAATCACGAACTCTCAGAAACTACGAATGCTACAAGCTTTAAACTTGACAAGGAAGTTTATCATGGAGAGTAGGTACGTGATATGAAACATTTTTTTAATCTTATAAATAGTTTTTTTTTCTAATTAACTTTTCAAGCATAAGTTAATTCACATAAACTGCCAAATTGGAAAGGGGGGATCTGCAATCCTTAATATTATATATTACTCATGAGAATTCTTGCTGAAAGCTTCTAAGTTAGTTAGAGCAGGAATCATAAGCGTTTTTAAAAATATTTCTTCACGGTAATTAGCTTCAATTTTTTCTCACAGTCGAAATCCAGTATATATAAAAGCGCGTAGAGTCGTTTTCCACGGGCAGCGCTATGGCAGAAGAGCAGTGCTCTTCTTGAAGGTTGCCGCAGGCGACACTTTTTAAACAATTATCACGGTCCTTGCTGTGTGGGTACCGCTAATATATTCTTTAAAGTAAGACCTATAAAGCACAACAAAAAAAATCAGAACCGAATCAAAATGATTAAAGATCCTAGAAATACCTGCAATCTTAGAACGGAGACATCAATAATTACTCTTGTAATTTTTCTGATTATAGGTAAAATCTTGCTGATTATAGGTAAAATATGTTCATCAGAAAGACCGTTTTAAACATTTAATGCATTTTGCATTAAATTCTCCGTTTAAACTATTTTAATAACTCTACTTATCAGTTGATTTCAAAATCTTATACACAAAAGCACAAGTATTAAAGTTTAAAAAACCATATATTCTTGTGACGGTTATTATACCTTTAATATTTGAAAAAATTTTGAATTGTTGAACCAAGGCTGAACTTGATCCATTATACTGTTTAACTCTTATCGGTTACGATCAAGTTCAGCCTTGGTTGAACTCAAAAGGAAAATAGTAGCATAACACATTGTTTAAAGTGAAACATTCAGTTTAATATTAATCGGCAAACTGAAAATGAGAAAATAAGTCAAATGCCAAGCATGGCAACAAAGTCTTGACAATAATGGTTCGGCTTAAAATATTTTCGTTTCGAAATTGCCACCGTTCATCTCTATTGCTGCATTCACAGAAACGCTTTTCCTACTTAATTCCTTGTGAGCATAAAAGCAAGGACAAGCACTAAAATTTACATCTTTAGTAAATTTCAATGATTGAGTGATAAAAAAACATCGTAAAACTCTTGTTTCATTCATAACTCCTTTAGTTCAAAACAAACATCACTAGAAGTATAGCAGTTGTTTAAAGTTTGAAACATAATGGCAGTTTAAATAAGTTTGTTTCCAAGAAAATGTGATCAATGCATACAGTGTTAAACTTCTCTCCTTGTAATCATAATTACGCTACTTTTTCAATTCAAATATGCAATGTCTAGGTTTAGGAGTCGATTGACTGGAAAAAAATATTTCTTTCTAATATCTCACAAAATGTTTACATCATATATAAAATAATTTTTATAAAAAGAACAGAACCGACTTCAAATTATAAATTGCGCTAGAAAGTGAAAAATAAATTCATTCTTTAAACAACATCGATGTGACTTTTAAACATAGTTTTAGAAGTCGGTACAAAATTAGGAGAGATAAAATATTTTGTAATCATGAATACCCAATTACAAATATATATATATTCGCAGAATTAGCAACAGTTAAAATATGAAGTAGCAAATGGTATAATGGTAATTAGACTCATAATTTTGCACCGACTTCTAAAACTATGTTTAAAAGTCCCATCGATGTTGTTTAAAGAATGAATTTTTTTTTCACTTTCTAGCGCAATTTATAAATTGAAGTCGGTTCTGTTCTATTTATAAAAATTATTTTATTTTATTCTTTTTAGTGTAAATACATTTTTTATATAAATACTCTATTTTTTTAAAAAATCCAAATCAAAGGGCAAAACTTCTTTGAATTAATGGCACTAAAACTATTGCATGATAAATTCCCTTTTGAAGTTGATTTTAGCAAACAAAGTGATTGGATTAATTTTTGCCACAGAGAAGCCTTCAGTCAAACTCTTGCTGTAATTTCTTTTAATATTATAGCCCATAACAACAAATATGTTTTTAACAATGACTTTTATATTTATTAATAGACTAGCGGTACCCGCACGGCTATGCCCGTGTTAAAAAAATGAAAAGACCAGTCGGTTTGCCATTGTGTATACAGTGATAACTTGTTTAGGTGTAAATTATGTTATTTTATTAAAACGAATAGCATTCCACATAATTAAAAATTAGCTGCCCACGGCAATCGGCCAGAGATAATACATATTTAAGCATTTTTTTTTTACATAACACGCACAATAAAAAAGGAAAAAGGAAAGAAAGAAACGAAACAAAACAAAAAATAAAATATTTGAAAGAAAACGCATTTTATTTGTTTAGTTCAAGTACCCACACAAAAAGGACGATTTTAATACATTATAATAGTTTTAATTAATATATTTTTAGTATAATTAATTTTTATCTATTATTTATTGACATTAAAGCCGGGTCCAGAAGCTACGTTTTGTACAACCTTTTGTCTATGCAGTCTTAATACTGAATGAAAACGCTGCAGTTTTTTATGCGTCTACATGGTGCAGAGATATCTGTATATTTCACTCAGTTTAGTGCGATATCGTCATGAAGGAGGTAGTACTCTAGTCAATTTTGGCATGGTGTCATGTTAAAAAAAAAAGACTGGAACGTCTCAGAAGTACCCGGCGTTCAAAGTTGTCAAACGATTACATAAAATAAATATTTTTTGTTGCCTGTTCTGGAGGTTCGACAACTGCAATCTCTTTATTTTCATCGATGGTATTCCTAGACTGCCTTGGTGTCTCCTGATCATTTAGGAAATGTAACAAATCAAAATACCAGAGAGATGGCTTGTAGATTTCGTCTCCAGCCCCAGATCGAATTGCTTTATTAACTTTTGCGAATTATTTACGGTAAACACTTCTCAAAGAATTAATTATTTACAACTGTTTCTCTGTTTGCGGTTGCATCAATTTCTTTGAATTTTTCCAATAAACTTTCATAACCGTCCCCCTGTTTATCCCTGTCACTATACTCCTTGGATTTGACACACCAAATGCATGGGAAACTTTCACATAATGCAATAAATTTTGTGAGAAACTCCCGAGAACATTGCCGAGAGTCGGCCATTGTCGCCTGACGAATTGAAACTGAGAAACCAAATGATTTGGAAAAGGGTGCTACCGCCTACATGTGCAGATTTGTCTGCACAGTCAAAGACATCTATGCTTTCTAGCTCAGTTATCGCTGCAACTGTACAGTCTTCGCACCGGACTCAAAACTACGCACTTTTCCAATCTATACGCAACGTTTTATCTGCAACGTGTTGAACTTCGGAGACAAACAGTTGTGCAAAACGTAGCGTCTGGACCCGGCTTAAAACAGATAAACGAAATTTGGTAGCTTGCAGAAACAAACAGCAGCAAGCAAAGCTTTGAAAGTGGAATAAACCTTTCATCCGAGCTCAAATAGGAAAATAACATATGTGCTAATTCACAGGCGAAAAAAAATTAAAATAAATGAAAGTATAAATAGTAATAATAAGCTGGAATAACAAAAAACGCTATAAAGAATAACATTTCTTTTAAAAACCTCTGTGCAGAATGGAAAATGGTCTCGTAAAATACATGTCAAAATAAGGAAATCAAACTAAAACTATCAACCGCCTGTGCGCCGCAGGAAATAAATCTCCAATCGCTTTAAAAAAATAATAAACAAAATCCAAAAAAAGAAATAAATATATTAAAAATCGGCTGCTCCTCAAAATACTAACAAGAAGTTCCGTCTAGAACTATACGAGCCTACTTTCCCGTATACACCAAATTCAAATTTATAATCTAGCTATCTCTTTCTCTCTCTTTCTTTAGTTCTAATTATTGAAAATATACCTTTTTCAACGGATAATACATATTCATTCACTCACTCATTCATTCTTTCATTTATTCAGCCATGCATTTATTCATTCATTCGTTACCTCATTCAAGTGTTTATTCATTCATTTACGCATTCATGTATTTATTCACTCATTTATTTATATTTTCATTTATTCAATAATTTATTCATTCATTCTTTTCCTCATTCATTTATTCATTGATTTATTCTTTCACTCTTTCATTTATTCATTCATTCATTATTTCACTCATTGAGTCACTGAGAAATATCCTTGAAAATCCCGATCAAAAAATTTCATAGCAAAACAGGCTCGTAAGCTCTGGATAAACTTTCTATTTCTACATGTTCTACGTTATAAGAGCTTTCCGATAAAGTTTGTTCCAAGCAAATCGGTCCGTTAGATCAGGATTTATATAGGGTTGAAATTTCCCCGTAAGCTCTGTGTTAATTTTTTGAACTGTTCAAAAATGAACAAAAACTGTTCAAATCAATATTTCACGCCGAGAACTCCTTTCAATAAGCTTGCAATAGGAACTTGGCTCTTGTGCCCAGAGTTTACAGAATTTGCTTCAATTTTGTCCATAGGCGCTAATGTTAAAATTTTTTGAACTGTTCAAAATTGAACAAAAAATTGTTCAAATCAAAAAGTAAAATATAGAAATGAGATGTCCTCGCCGAGATCTTTCGAATGCAAAAAGAATTTTTCCAATCGGACAATTTGTTCAAAAGTTATTAGGGGGGGACAGACCGACAGACACACTTTTTCCCCATCTCAATACCCTACTTTCAAATTTTTTATTTTTCAATCTTTATTTAATTACTTCACTTATTTTTGACTTTTCTTGATTTTTAACGATATTTTCACGATACATTAAGCCTTCTTTCATGCTTTATTATTATTTTTTTTTACTTTTACGGGAAAGTAGGCTAAAAACCGCAAAAATTTTAATTCGTTAAAGAAAAGGATTAATAATAATAATAAAATTACACGTTAATTTAAAGCACAAATGAGCAAAAAAATGCAGTCAGTCGGCATGGTAACAATGAAAATTAAAGTTAATTACCGTGAAAAAATAATTTCGAACTGCAGAGAAAAATGCTTATAACTTCTTTTCTAGGTAATTTAGAGGCTTCGAATTTTCGCACGCAGAGCGAAACTCCTTCCGGGGTAGTTTTTCACGCGCTTTTCAACGGTATCAAGCTCGAAGCGATGCGATGATTTCTTCCCATAGAAAATGACTATTTTATGAAACTTTCGGCTATAAAATGGAATAAAAGAAGAACGAATTCGAATTTCAGAAAAAACTCTCCGAGGTGCACACCCCCATGTTCCAAACTAATTTCGTGCCAAATTTCATGAAAATCCGCTGGACGGTCTGGGCCCTACGCCGTACACAGACACACACACATACTTACTGCTTTATTATTAGTAGAGATTTCCTAACAAAGAAAAATCAAGCCAAGCCTTTCCAATTAAAATAAAAAATAGTTATTTTTCACCCGTAACGTTTTTTCTAAAAAACAAATGTAGTCAAATTGATATGCAATATTTGAGTTAGACGACCCTCTATCGATTAAAAAATCATCAAAATTGGTTCATTTAGTCAAACGTTATGGATGAAAAAACAAAAAAAATACTTCATTTCTGCCCATAACTTTTTTTCTAATTATCGAATATGGTCAAACAAAAGTACGGGACCTATGGGAAACCACCCTCGATCGAATAAAAAAAGAATCATGAAAATCGGTTCATCCGGTGAGAAGTTATGAGTGGACAAACAAACAAACAAAAAAATCGACATACATACAATATGAATGTATAACCTCCTGCCTATGTGAAGTCGGTTAAAAAGTTAATAATGCATCGAGTTTAAAGAGATATTGTAGAGCTGTAATTCTTCAATAAAATATTCACCATAATTAAAGTAAAATTATATTGTTGTTGTTATTTTAATTAATAAAATAATTTTTATAAAAAAAACAAAACCGACTTCAAATTAAAAATTGCGCTAAAAAGTAAAAAATAAATTCATTCTTTAAACAACATCGATGTGACTTTTAAACATAGTTTTGGAAGTCGGTGCAAAATTAGGATAGATAAAATCTTTTGTAATGACGAATCAATTACAAATATAAATGGCCCAGAATTAGCAACAGTTCCAGTATGAAGTAGCACATGGTGTAATGGTGATTAGGCTGATAATTTTGCACCGACTTCTAAGACTATGTTTAAAAGTCCCATCGATGTTGTTTAAAGAATGAATTTATTTTTTACTTTTTAGTGCAATTTTTAATTTGAAGTCGGTTCTGTTTTTTTATAAAAATTATTTTATTTTATTCTTTTTAGTGTAAATACATTTTGTATATAAATACTCTATTTTTTTAAAAATCTATATCAAAGGGCAAAACTTCTTTAAATTAATGGCACTAAAAACTAATCATTTGCATGATAAATTCCCTTTTGAAGTCTATTTTAGCAAACAAACTGATTGGATTAATTTTTGCCACAGAGAAGCCTTCAGTCAAACTCTTGCTGTAATTTCTTTTAATATTATAGCCCATGACAACAAACATGTTTTTAACAATGCTTTTATATTTATTAATAGATTTCCTAACAAATAAAAATCAAGCCAAGCCTTTCCAATTAAAATAAAAAATACTTATTTTTCACTCGTAACGTTTTTTCTAAAAAACAAATGTAGGCAAATTGATTTGCAATAATTGAGTTAGACGACCCTCTATCGATTAAAGAAAAAATCATCAAAATCGGTTCATTTAGTCAAAAGTTATGGATGAAAAGACAAAAAAAATACTACATTTCTGCCCATTACTTTTGTTCTAATAATCGAATATGGTTAAACGAAAGTACGGGACCTATGGGAAACCACCCCTGATCGAATAAAAAGGAAGCATGAGAATCGGTTCATCCGGTGAAAAGTTATGAGTGGACAAACAAACAAACAAAAAAAACGACATACATACAATATGACTGTATAACCTCCTGCCTTTGTGAAGTTGGTTAAAAAGTTAACAATGCATCGAGTTTAAAGAGATAGAGTAGAGCTGTAAGGCTTCAATAAAATATTCCCCATAAGTAAAGTAAAATTATATTGTTGTTGTTATTTTAATTAAAAAGAGATTATTTCCTTTTTTTTAGCGTAGATTCGTAGTTCAAGATCAGAAGATTTCGGAGACAAAAAATTCTAAGTTTTTTCACGGCATATAATTAAGCTCTTTGACACTGAATCTTGATACATTTCGCAAATTTCTTCAGCATTTGACTAATTGTTAATGATAAGACCATTCTTTTGATCAAATGGCTTTCTAACTCTTTCTAACTTAAGAAAAAAGAAAGGAAGAAAGAAAACTCATCAGTTCTACGGAACAAATAATAACTTGTCTACTTCCCTTCAGTGAAAGTATTCCTCGTATTTCATTTATACATATATGTATACGTATATATATATATATATACATATATATATATATATTGACCACTATTTCTGTTTTTAAGCATTGTTTTTGTATGTTCATGTATGTATGTGTTTTTAATTTTAAAGTAATGAAAAAAAATATAAAATAGAGTCTATTCCTATTGTACAGTTACTTCGTGAAAACTGCACAATTATTAAAACTGATTTTTTAAAATTATTCTTTCTTCAAAACTTGAAATTTTTTTCTAAAACCAGTACTAAAAAACCTTTTAAATGATGTTTTATGCGATAGGTCAGTAATTCATACTTAAAGGTTTTTTTGTCTTGATTTAGCTACTAGTAACGCAATGCAGAAGAAAAATTTAGCATTTTAGTTTGAGCACAAATAACAAACGATTAGCTTCTGACAACGGATCATAAATAGTAAACTAACGGAGGTTTAATAATGTCTTGTCGAACTAAAACGGTCAAACTTATTGACTTTCAAGATATAAAAGGCGTTCGGAACTATAAATTATTACTAATAAATAATGTATTAAAATGTATAAATTATAGTGTTAAGATAACCAAAGATTAAGTTTGTCAACCCTAGTTAACTCCTAAAGTGTTTTGCATTATAACTTCCATTTTATTCTTACGTTCGAAAACAATAATTCAATTTTAATTCAGATTTTACTGGACCTGCTCTATTTTTGACCTGCAGAAAAATAGTCAATAGTGGCATAAAGCAACAAGAAGAACATGGTGGATCACTGTGGCTCTGAAAGCATACACATAAAAAGTATTAATCTGCAAAAACTTTTTTTTTTTTCATACTTTTGAATTTGGTTTATTTTAGCTTTATTTGTGTTCCATTCACAGAATAATTATTTACCAGAACATTTATTTCGCCAATTTACATTTTATACCAAGAAAAAAGTAACGATCTCCTCATCGTTCAATTAATTTTACTGACTTGTTTTATATTTTTTATTTAGTCTGCTTCATTAGCATGTCGCATTAGTATGCGTACTCTCTAAAGATTAAGTTGTATGTTTTTACCGCAGCCTAACAGAGACCAAATTTTATTCATTATTTCAGAACGTACGCCAGCAGAGGCCACTTTTCGAGGCACAGAATACCTGTCGTATGATCTCCTATCGCTGCACTCCGAGCCCATCCTCGCATCAAGCGACCAGCTCTCTCTTCACTTCAAGTCTCGGCAGCCCAGCGGTCTGCTTTTGTACAACGGACGTGGAGAAGACTACCTCTTATTGGCTTTGAAAGAAGGCACTATTGTTTTGGCCATTCATTTAGGCTCGAGTTCAGTGGAAAAACAGCTGCGACCTGCCAAAGTCAGATTTGATGACAATCAATGGCATAGAGTACTTGTACATCGCAAAGTTCGAGAAGTAAGATACGTTACAATTGATGTTATTCTTTCTTTTACTTAATGTGCATTCACACCACGTGCGACAAGTGAAGTATGACGGCAACGTTCAGCGCACGTCATTGGTTCTCTTCTTAATTTAACAATCACGCCCTTATATTATCCGGTTGGCATTTTTTATTGCGTCATTAAAAGCAACTTTCCCCTTGGCGGCGTTATTTGCTTATTGCCCAACCATATCACTTATTCCTAGCTGTCAATTTGAAGCCCATAGCAACAATCTATTACGACAGACGCAAAATGTCTTCGTCACCGTTGGTGTGAATCAATGCCCCCTTAGGTGATGGATAAGCAAAATGTTTTAACACTAAAACTCAACCAATTTACACCACATAATCACAGAAAATCAACCGCTCATTTGCGATATGGGATGAACCTAAGTTCTATGCTTGAAATTTACTTTAAAGTTAGTTTATTTTGCGTTTGACATTTATATTTGGAATATGCCAATCATCAGGTGTCCTTACTGAAGTATTTACATAAAATGTCAATGAAAACAACTAGAAAAATGAAAAACACGTAAAATTTCTTTAATATCTTTTGTATAATTTTTCAATATATTTTTGTGCACATAGTAGGAATCATGATATAATATATCTGCTTTTGCATACTGTTGTCAATGTGGTAGTCAAAGAAACTGTTTTTATTTCTTCTTCAGCTGTGTGTGAAAGTTAACGGTATCCTATGTTCATTTTTGTTAGTGAATGAATATAATATACATATATTTTTTAACGTGGAAGAAAGTGATCACCCACCCAATCCTTGTTTAAATTATTAAAATTAAATTTTATCTTACCCATAGAACTTGAGAATAGCTTTCACTGTCGAACTAAAAACATGTTCCATAAAAATAAAAATTAAAATAGGAAGGGTTTTTACTTTTTTTCTTTCGTGATTAGCTTTAAAATTTCATCCACTATTTGTAAGTTATGTTATTCAAAAATTTTAAAAAGCTAAAATGAATGTTTTTGGCGTAAAATTGTTTTTAAATACCAGAAATAAATAAATAAGTAATAATAATAAAAAAATAACAATAATAGTGTTTCATTTATTGTATGCAAAAAAAAAGGAAAGTCATAGCTCTATTTCCACTACATGGATTTTACATGAAAATACTTTCAATAGAATATGACAGTGTTTTAATTGTACAGCAATATAATACAGCAAAATTAGTTGAAAATAGTGAAGAAACCTTTAATATATATATATATAATACAAAAAAGATCGCATTGAATTCGAGTTTCTTCTGAAAAAAAGGCTTAAAAAATACAACTCTGAAAGCACCGTAAATGATAAACTACGAATAAACGACGATTACAAAAATAGAAATAGAAAAACTAATCTGAAAGCTATATACTTTGTATTTTAATGCATCAATTTTACTGGAAGTATAATAATAGAAGAATTAGTAAAATATTAAATAATTACCGAGTATCGTTAATGCTTCCAATGCATCTAAAATCCAAAAACTTCTTCTATTTCCCTTACGCTATCAAATGTGAAATGATTTACATTCCATGAAATGGAGTATATAAGTGATAATATATATTCACTAGGAAGCAATGCTTATACTGTCAAGCTTTGCGATCTACGACCCAAATTTGACAGAGTGAATTGCTCGCCTTGTCAATTCACTTATCAGTTCATTTGAATCAATTCCGAAGAGGAAACATTGTATCTGAAGACATTCTAAGAGTATGGTATTCATTTCCATTACATAGCTCAATTGAAATGAATGATCGTGAACTTGACTTCCATGATCTCCTAATTAGCAATCAGTGTTTTCTAATAAAGGGCTGAGAATAATGATATTTTACAGATGTAGAGTTAAATATTTAAAGTTGAATTAACCCTTCATATATATATATATTTAGTTTTGAGGGGCGTCGTTATTTTTTCTTCGTTTTTTGAGAAGTGTTACAAACGTTTTGTAATATTGTTACATAGACTTTATTGTTCAAGCCTAAATTTAAATTATTGCCAGCAGTTTCTGGAAGTTGCATAATTTTCATTACTGTATTTAGTAACACTTAAAACTTTGGGTTAGGCTAGTAGCAACAACGGCATTTATATTGTTCCTATATATGAACTAGTAAGTATTCTGGTGATGCCATTATAAAGCTTGCATGTTTTCAAATAATGTTTACCATGTACTAGTAGAACGCGTTTCTGATGTCATGCTTACAACGTTTCACCGTACTTTTGAAAGAGCGACTACAAGGACGAATCTTTATATTCAAGAGTAGTCAAAGAACTCACTAACACAATTTTAAGGATCGACTGCAGTAATCGCAACAAATTGTTATAATTACTGCAGACATATTTGTCACACTTGACCAATTTGACATTTTTGCTACAAATATTTTTTTGACATTTATGTCACAAATATTGACACATTTTCGTCGCAAGCAAAGAGGAAGTTTAATTCTAATAGCAATATCTTAGGGTATTTCCGCCATTGTTTTAAAAATGGGACAGTCAGTGACATTTGAAGTAATGTTCAAAAGTTTTTGAAATTTGTTTCAATCCTTTATTATTAATTACTCAAACATATAAATTGCAGCAATTTAGAAAAAAATAAATTGAAGACTTTTGAAAGATATTGAATTAAATAATTTATGACTGAGCATCACATAGTTGAGTAATCCTGTAATTTCACTGAAACTAAAAAAAGAGGCAAACGCTGCACACGGCAAGATATAACAAAGCAATATACACATGAATCCCTACAGTGCTTCGAGAAACAGTTTGTTCTCTATTGTAGAGAGAAATATTTCATTTTTGCGGTTTCTTTAAAATTACGGAATCGAATTCTATGCCTTGTAAAAGTTTTTATTTAGAAAACTAGAATGCTCTCTGGTCCCGTGTGAGATAGTAGAAATGCTCGGGAACTCATTTCTTCAAAGCGCAATTTCTTTATTGCTTCAAATACATCACCATTTATTGCCTGTATTAAAATTTTCGAATGCCTAGTTTTACAAGACAGCAGTGTCCCAAAGCCATTGTACGTTTTCTCTTTTTTATCTGGATTGCAGCTATCTGCGAAAAGATATGACATATAGATAAAATACTACAAGAAGAAGAATAAAAATTGGAGAAAATTGAAACGATGAATTTTGATACGCTTGGTATAAGATTCATCGTCCACTTTTAATGTATGACTAAAATTCAAAGGCAAAGCAATTCAAACCGAAAACTTCAACGTTGGTGAATAGAACGCTGCAAAACTATAAAAAAAAAAAGTAAAACAACCTAAAAGCTCGTAAATTCTGAGTTTACTCTTTATTTCTCTTACTATCATTTAATCAAGCAAAACGAAAATCATGTTGCATATATTTTTGAACTGTAGTTCTCAGCTTCAAAAAATATTAAACTTCTTAAGCAGAAATATAACTATATATGAAAATCATGTTTTCTATTAGGCAATAGCGGCGATAACAGCTTGAAAGTCCTGCCGTAAAGTGTCCGAAGAGGCCTTAATTAAAGAACAGTGCAAAATGTTCGACCTCCTGTTGGGGGTCCCTTTAGTCCCCCTTTCAGTTCCTACCACATCGCTCGATATTCCCATTTGTAGCTTTATTTCTAAATCACCAATAAAATTAAAATATTTGGCTCAAAAATATTATCAAAGTATTTTGTGTTAGGCACGAAAATTCGTTTAAACGTCTTTAGATTTTAAAACTAACATAAGTATGTATGTGTTTATTTCGATTCTCCATTTTTAGCCTACTTTCCCGTAAAAGTAAAAAAATAATAGTAATAAAGCATGAAAGAAGGCTTAATTTATCCCGAAAATATCGAGAAAAGTCAAAAATAAGTTAAGTAATTAAATATAGAATGAAAAATAAAAAATTGAAAGTAGGATATTTAAGATGGGGAAAGTGTGTCGGTCTGCCTGTCCCCCCTGATAACTTTTGAACAAATTGTCCGATTCGAAAAATTCTTTTTGCATTCGAAAGGTCTCGGTAAGGACATCTCATTTCCATATTTTACCTTTTGATTTGAACATTTCAAAAAAATTTAACATCAGTGCCTATGGTCAAAAATGCAACAAATTATGTAAACTCTGGCCACAACATTCAAATTCCTATGAGCCAAGCTTACTGGAAGAAACTTTCGGCGTAAAATATTGGTTTGAACAATTTTTGTTTATATTTGAATAGTTCAAAAAACAAAAAAAAAAAAAAGAAAGAAATAGCGTCATTTTTCCATTGTCTCGGCGCAGGCCATAAATTCGCCAATAATGATGCAGCCAACGCCAAACGGAATATCTCTGCTTAACCTTTTTCGTGCGCTGTCGCCAAAAAGCCTGCTTGGCGAGATTTGCGCCGTGGCAATGGAAAGGTACCAAATTAACATTAACACCTACGGGAAATTTCAATCCCATATAAATCCTGATCTAACCGACGGATTTGCTTGCGACAAACTTTATCGAAAAGATATTACGCTGTGGAACATGTACAGATACGAAGTTCAACAAGAACTGAGCGAGCCTATTTTCCTATGAATTTTTTTTATCGGGATTTTTAAGGGTATTTCTTAATGAATAAATGAATGAATGAGTGAAAGAATGAATAAATGTAAAGGGTAATTATTCTTTTATTTTATCTTTCTAAAACTACAACGGTAATTTTGTTCATCATCCTATTCCAATCATTTTTACCATCCCTTCTTCACTTCAGTTCCTTGTCCAGTAATAATCATTTTCTAAAATCCTCTCTTCACTTTAGTTCGCTCGGCCGCCACACTACCCCCCTGGGTAGTAAACTGATCCAACGTAAGGTGTTTTGAACCGGACGTGGCGACCTGAACGTGTAATGTAGCCCGGAGTCTTCAGGATGCCAGGCAGCTTGGTATTATGGTCCGTTGAGACACACTCGGAGTCAGTTGATGAGTTTAAGATTGGGAGAGCCTGGGAGCGGTTTGTCGCTGCCTGATCTTGCACATCGTTCAGCGTGTAACAGGGTTTCACTCTAACGATGGACACACTAACGTCTTTAACACCAATTTTGAGGACCACCCCTTTGTCGTCGCGCTCAACTACCAGGTAGGGACCCAAGTATGAAGGAACCAACGAGGTTCGTACGCTGTCATCCCTCAGAAACATGTGTGTGCATGTAGCTAAGTCCTTGTGCACGAAGGTTCGACGTCATGTGATATGTGGCGGTACGATTCGACACCTTCAAGAGCTATCTTCTGTCCCGGCCATTAGGTACCTTTTGGCAAAGCACGGAAGCACTGGCTTTCCATCAAGAAGTTCCTGGTTCTAGCCCTGCCTCCGGCAGACAGCATCCTCCACCACGTCACCTCCACCTCCATGGCCTCACACGTCGACCGCCACAAATGAATAGATGATAAAATGAATGAATGAATACATGAATGAGTGAATGAATAAACGAATAACTGAATAAATGAAAGAATGAATGAGCTAGTGATTGAATATGTATTATCCGTTGAAAAAGGTATATTTGAAATAATTAAGAACTACAGTTAAATGAGAGAGAAAGGGATAGCTAGATTATAAATTTGAATTTGTTGTATACGGGAAAGTAAGCTCGTATAGTTCTAGACGGAACTTCTTGTTATTCTATCAAAACGTATCATGTTTGAAAAATAGGAATTAACACAGATGTGACACGACTCATTATTTCAACAAATAAGAGTAAAAGTATATAAGAATATTAAAAAGTTCAAACATTTTCGAAAAAAATCTCAGATATACACCACATGACATCGTTGTACTGGCGTCAGTGCTTTCACTTGGAATTCTACAGTAATCTCGCCAAATATTATCAACATCGGCAAACTGACGCTACATTTGACATCATATTTTTTGAGCCAAATTTGGCGAGATATTCCCAAATTGTCGTCAAGTGGTCTTCTTTTATTTAATTATAGAAGTCGATTGCGGAATGCCTTGAGAAAATTTTTGACACAAAAAACGTCTTGAAAATTAACATGGGATATGTCTCAAAAGACATAAAGTGACCTCCTCAAACGTCCGATTGCAACAGAAAAGGGCCCCACTAGACGTTGAGCAGTCGTATAAATAAATGAATGAATAATTATTACACGGTTGAAGTAGAAGGGAGCTGTTCTATTGAAATTAGAATTGTAGTGCATGTAGTTGAAAAAGTAAGCTGTTTTAGCTCTAAGCGAATTTTATGTAGTTCGTAAACTTTTACCATCTGTCACAATACGTATAAACAGCGAGAACATTAAGTTAATCAATCATATAATTATCTTATTTAACGATTTATATGAATGAATTTAAACGAACAAAACTAAATTTAATCTTATCCTATTTTCAAAGTAACTCAATTATTTCTTTAAAAATGGGAGCGAAATGCCTGCAATATTCAGAGGTATGTTCAGTAAGTTTAAAGGGCAGAAAATTCAACTAGAAGCAAAAGACAAAACTTCAAATTAGATAAAAGTAGAAGATGGTAATATAAATAAATAAAAAAAGATGTAATTTATTAATGCTGATAACATTTCGAGAAAAAATCAATTTGATTACTTAATTGATTAGAAGAATTTCTCGACGCTTTTAATTTGTTTGCATCTGTTTTACATTCTTATTTATTCATTCAAGCTGAGTTTTTGTATTGGTGTAACATAATTTGTTTGTAAAAAAAACAAAGAAAATCCTAAGTCAGATTTAATTGCTACACTGTGACATTTGTATAAAAAAGTTGTATTTTAACAATAGCTTTCTTTGGAAAATATTCACACATTCATATTCCCTACTACTCCAAAATCGAAACATGTGATTTTAATGGATGCTTTAGCGCTTTTTAATGGATCTCAAAATCTACATCTCAAAATCATTCTTCGTCAAAACAACATTATAAACGTGCCACTTTAAATTTTTCTTTTATACAGTTCTTGCATTTTACCAGTAAAAATCTATTACTTATTACTTCTGTACCAAACCTCTAACTCAAATTGAACTGGAAAATATCAATAAAATATTATTTTACATTTTTTTTCCTTTTTTGCACTTTATCAGGCGACATTTTTAGACTACTTTCCCGTAAAAGTAAAAAAAAAAATAATAATAAAGCATGAAAGAAGGCTTAATGGTATCGTGAAAATATCGTTAGAAATCAAGAAAAGTCAAAAATAAGTTAAGTAATTAAATAAAGATTAAAAAATAAAAAATTTGAAAGTAGGGTTTTGAGATGGGGAAAAAGTGTGTCGGTCGGTCTGTCGGTCTGTCTGTCTGTCGGTCTGTCGGTCTGTCTGTCTGTCTGTCGGTCTGTCGGTCTGTCTGTCGGTCTGTCGGTCTGTCTGTCTGTCGGTCTGTCCCCCCCTAATAACTTTTGAACCAACTGTCCGATCGGAAAAATTCTTTTTGCATTCGAAAGATCTCGGCGAGGACATCTCATTTCCATATTTTACTTTTTGATTTGAACGGTTTTTTGTTCAATTTTAAACAGTTCAAAAAATTTTAACATTAGCGCCTATGGGTGAAAATGAAGCAAATTATGTAAACTCTGGGTACAAGATATAAGTTCCCATGAACAAGATCACTGGAAGAAGTCCTTGGCGGGAAATATTGATTTGAACAAGTTTTGTTCATTTTTGAACAGTTAAAAAAAAATTAACATACCGCATACGGGGAAATTTCAATCCTATATAATTTCTGATCTAACGGACCGATTTTCTTGGAACAAGCTTTATCGGAAAGCTCTTATGACGTAGAACATGTACAAATAGAAAGTTCATCCAGAACTAACGAGCCTATTTTCCTATGAAATTTTTTTATCGGGATTTTCAAGAATATTTTTGAATTAATGAATGATTAAATGAATAAGAATGAATGAATAAATGAGTGAATAAATACATGAACGACTTAATAAATGAATGATTGAATGAAGATGTATTAACCGTTGAAAAAGGTACATTTGAAGCAATTAAGAACTAAAGCTAAACGAGAAAGACAGAGAGAGAGATAGCTAGATTATAAATTTGAATTCGGTGTATACGGGAAAGTAGGCTCGTATAGTTCTAGACGGAACTTCTTGTTTTTTTCTTACATTCTGTAGGAGGTTATTTCGCAAAACATCATTATTAACTGCTAATAATTCTTATATTTGTTAAAACATTTTATCAATAGATATTTCCGAGAAATATTATTCTCTCATTTTACATTCTGTACAAAACCTCCAGCTAAATAACCTTCAAAAACTGCAGATTTTTTTTCTCTCCCTAAATGTGTATATGTACGAAGAAATTGAATTCGTATACTTTCCAGAATTAAAACAATTTAATTCCGTCTCGTCCGTCTGGTTAATAGATGATACCTATAAACAGAATGAGGAAACATAAACAACTTTACTTGGAAATTAGATCTACTCGGATCCAGAATTTCTCCCGCATCTGGGATAAATTTAATTTTACTCGGTATTAAAACTCGCCTCAGAGCGTGAGTACGGTAGAAATTAAAACGGATTAAAGGCAAAGAATTTAATGTTGATATCAAAGCCTTCGTATTTTCGCAGATTTAGCTGAGCTCTTTGTTGTAGCTGCGTGCTGTTACACGGCACTTTTCATCTAATCAAGGAACAAAAATTGTACTTAATACGAGGAGGAGTATCTTTTCTTCTTTCTTTCTTTATTTACTTTTTGCATGCATTTTTACGCTATTCATTTACAATGAAAACGAACGAATAACTTCCGTTTGTAATCACTTTTGAAAACTTCATACTACGATATTAAAAGTAAACTAATATAACGTGATTAAAAGTAAAAATACAATTGATTTTTATTTGTACTTTTGAACCAGCTGTATTATTTTACTTTAACATAACTTTTATTTCTACATTTGTGTTTTGCTATTTTTAATACACAAACCAAAATAGCATCTGTATGAGAAAAATCTTTGAATCAAAAGTTTTGCTCGATTTCTTTGATATGAATGTACCCTATTGTAGGGAGAAAATTAATTTATAATATAAGCGAGAGTTAGTTAAAATTATTAATACATAACTTAACAGAATTGTAGCTGTTGTAAAAATTGTTAAATGCTTATTAGGGAGTCATTTATTTAACTTTAAAATAAATTATTTTTTATCAAGTTTGAAAAAATACTGATAAATGCTAACAATTAATGTTTTTTTTTAATTGTGTATTTTTAATTTTTCAGTATATTACCAATTAACTAAAATAATTTATTTCAATAAATGCATATAGTTATAGACAATTTTGTTTATTTATAGTGCTTAGAGGAGATAGTGAGTCGTCGATAGGTCGCTGTTTCAAAGGCGGAAAATTAGACCATAAATAATGAAAAAGCAGAGGGCGCTGGGTTTCTTCCAGCTGCTTTGATAATCCCGCATTAATTTGCCTTTTAATGAGCGAAATCTTGATTCTTAAGGTGTTTTATTTTTTATAAATGCAATTTGATAATTTTTAAAGCATGTATTTTTTTTTTAAGTTTTGGATATTTTTTCCATAAATTTAAAAGGATTTTTTCTAATAACTCGTAGATATGGCGTCTTTAAAAACTACTATTATTATTATTAATTATACCCTCTTACTTGTAAAACATGTTTCAATTAGTAGACTATTCATATACAAATGTACACACATCTACAAATACACATGTACACATATATGTACATACACATGAAATGTGCATACTGTGCATGTTCAGTGTAGTGTACATGAACATGTACACCAGACACACACGCAGATACAGGAGTACACACATGTACAAATGTATACGTACATTCAATAGTGTATGCATGTATACTGTGGTACACAAGAACACTCGAGTGCACATCTACACATATACAAATTTTGTACTCTTATGTAAAGATATACACAAACACGTGTGTGCAGTTTTACACACGTATGTTTATGTACACATAAATATACAGTACAAACGTGTACAACTATTCGCAAAAACACATAATGTACACGTATGAACAAAAATGTTCAGAGTCGTACACACGTCATGCCCATTTGCATGCATGAGTGTATGCATGAGCAAAAGTGTGCACAACTGTACACAAGAGCACACATGTTCGTAGGAGTAATGTACACTGTACACTTAGAAATCTATTTATATATATATATATATATATATATATATATATAATAAATAGCCTAGTTAAGCATCATTCAGTTAATAAAAAAGATTAAAAAGGAAGAATTAAATTATTTTATTTTCTGAACTCATAAGAGAAAGCGAAATAATTTTTAATCATTAACTATTTCAGTTTGCTTATCGATCGATACATTAGAAATATCTCAAGTAAAAATCATGAATATTGCGAATGAAACGTTCTTTTATACGACTTTTTCATACTAACGATGCAGAGGGGAACATATGCGCCATCTCACGGAATCATCTTTGTTGTCCTTCGGTTTTTCGCCTTGGTCGACATACTATCTCTTCCAGGCATTATAGTTAAGTTTTTGCTAATCGAAATTTTGATTTTCTTAAATCCACCAGAGTAACTAATATATGGATTTTCCAATTTTTATTTAATCCTTTATTTATTTATTTCATTCATGCTTCAAAAAAATATAAAAAGATTGCGATAATAAATACAAATGTGACTTTTGGAAGAGTTCATTATTAGTTGGATGTTTTTCTTTTTTAAGTTTTAGCAGTATTTTTAATTTTTAGTGTACTTCTTTAATAAGGTATAAAAATAAACAATTTTATGCTTATTTATTTATTTTTTCATAAAACAACATCTCTTTTTCTATTTATTTTTATTTTTTTAAAACAAAATCTCTAGACATATGGCTCTGGAGGTCGCACTGAATGAAACTTTGGGTAAAATAATTAAAAATCTTGTTCACTTCCTCGAATATGATCCTAATATAAGTTTCCTAATTAAGCTGCAAGCTTATTTGAATGTAAATAACGCACATTTCGCAGACTTATCATATAAAATTTCTTCCGCTATTTGCTGACTAATTTTATTTGCTGACTTTACCAAGATGAAAAATAAATTAATTTGAATAACTTGAAATGTCTTCCTGCTTAATGAGAGGAATAATTTGTTGATTATCTTAGCATGCAATGCAAATTTAAGCAACACGCGAAAGCTTTTACGTCTCAGTGATATTCAATTTAGAAAAAGTTCATTAGTAGCAAAGTATATCTTTCAACGTGTATCTCTCATTCATGACTTCTAATTAAAATACTTTCTGTTTATTCATAAGATATGTCGAAATGAAATTTTTTTATTGATATAGCAGTTACCTAAGTAGTTTTCGTAAGATGAGAGTGGCAGTGCATAATTTTAAATGGAATTATTTCTATCTTTCACTCTACATGTTTATTTTACTCGTCTATAATGCTGAGGTAAATTACTTGGATTATTTTTGTCTGATAGCAAACGAAACTGAATTTTAAATACACACATATATTCACACACACAAACAAACCAAACACACACACGGACCTGCATATTGACAGCAAAAAGCGATGATCCGAGTCTGTCCCCTTTATTTTTATTATAGTTTAAGATAGGCACCAGTAGGGAAAATCCCATTGAGCTCTATACAATATCTGGAGTAACATCTGCCGTAAACATAGAGGGAGCGTGGTTCGAGTGGATGGTATTTTGTGCATTGTGGTTTTAACACCTCAGTAAAATTTTTAAGCTGAACTAGAAATTGCTACTTTAGAAAAATTAGAAATCGTAGCAATTGTGCCGAGAAAAAATTCATATACGGAAAATGTTTTAAACTTATTTATTGTCATGATATTCTCACCATAGGTTAAAATGCAGATGTTTGTTTACTTAAATAAAATTCAGAACCAGTCGTCATAGTAATATTCAGGTCTTCATATTTTCTAGGTCTTTTTGTTCAAAACTTATTCTTTGCTCGTTTGGAACGATCATATATGGTGCAATTAATGATTATATAGCAAGCAAAGCAACTATTATCCAAAATCTTTCAATTGTATTCCAGAAGATTCCGTACAATTTGCTTCCCAAAAAGTAAAAATGAAAAAAATCTTGCTGTATAAAATATTTATTAATACCATTTTTAATATGTCATTTAATTCATGACAAGTTGACATGAATAAAAGAATCCATTTCTCCTAAATAGTATTCATGAAATGTAAAACAAATTCATCATTTTTTAATTTATTATATATGCGGATTCTTTTTAATGCACGGCTAGTGTTTTAATTCTTAAAATAAAGCATTAAAAAACAACAAATAACCGGGACTTAATAGTGTTATCGGAGTTCCTTTTTTCTCCTCAAAATGGGACTCCCGATTCTAGCAGACGACGCGATGCTTCAAAACGAACCGCTCAAGTGTCGCTCCAGCTTTATTACAGAACTCGATGGAAAATTCAGTGGTGCAGAAGGGTTACCTAAGTTGTGCTATCGTATTTCAAAAATATGAAATGGTAAACAAAAATTTAAACAACAATAATAATGATGATGATGTTGATGATGGGGATGAGGACAAATCATAGTGCTGGTGGTGGTGGTGATGATAAATAATGAATAATGATGATGATAAGTAATAATGACATACACACTTTTTATACATATTTTAGCTTTATTTAATTTTAAGATAGTCAAAACATAATGTTATAGTAAAATATAAAATGAATAAAATATTTTATGCTGCTAATTAGTCGTCCACGTATCAGCTTGCACACATGAAACTAAAATTCCTACTGCTGTTAATAGGAACGAATCACATACAATTATTTTATATATACAAAGAGAGACAAACTACGCATTAATAAAAGCGCCTTCAGCATCTCTAATTTCAGAACAAGACCGAACTTTTTTTTGCTACATTTATTTCCAAATCCTCCCTCCAATTTTTTCGACGCAGTTTAAAACAGCCTATGTAAAGCACCTTGTGTGGATTAAAGCTCAAAATATTTGGTCCTCTTTTTAACACACCATCTCACAACTTAGGAAAAACACGTTTCACACTTCTATTATATGATAAAAATAACAGTAATGACACTTTATTAAACCATTTTAAATACATAATTTAGCAATTTATGTTTTGCAAGTAGATTTTAGTTTTATTTATTGTTCACAGGTGAAAATCCTAACTATATTTTAATTACTACGAACTGAATTTTAACTATCTCCTCATTTTCTAAAGCATTCCTTATAACAAAGAAAACGAAAAGAAAGGCTTCCCGTGTGTAATCATTACGGATTTACGGATTCAAATTTCCCTGTTCCTAAATAAAACAACGCAATTTTTCTATCGAGTTCTGTTAATGAATGCTCGTTCATTCACGAAGAAACAAAAGAAAACTTCATTTCCCAATTTGATCAAGAAATGTAACTGCATTTTACACGCTTTTCTCTTCCGGGTAAATACAATTTTCCCCGTATTTAAATTTTCGCGAAGTTGTTGAATAAATGAAAAAGGATTAAAGGGGCACAAATTCAATGCCATTAATTCTTGTCTTCCTCCAGAAGTTGTAAATTTCCCTTTGTTGTCTGTAAGTAATTTATTGATAAAGGAGAAAAACAGATGAAGGTAAGCTTAAAGAAGTTTATGACTATTCTAAAATAGGGATAATAAAATAAAAAAAATACGTAGGATTGTTTGTTATAAACTGTTTAGTATAGTTAAATGAATATAGAATAGCATATAGGAGTCATTTCTACTTTAAGTATTAAATAGTTAAAATATTTGAATATCCCTGTTTACAGTAATAGAAATATAATTTCACGTTAATTTAAAGCACAAATGAGCATTAAAACGTTTAATGCTCATTTGTGCTTTAAATTAACGTGAAATTATATTACTATTACTGTTTACTTGCACAAAGTTTAATTATTATTATCCCTGTTTAATCAGATTTTACCGTATTTTATATTATAGGACCGTACTTTTCTTCGAAAATTGTCTTCCACAATTCATGTGCGTTCTATAATTGAAACTGATATTCAAATGTCTAGCGTTTGTAAAGTTCCCTACAGTTTTAAAACTGCCAAAGAGGAAAAGAATAAAGTTCAGATGATGACAGTTTGATTTTAAAAACTGCAATTAAAAAAATATTTTTTCAGTCTGGCTTTGAAATGTAACGATGACTGTTAGATGATATGTTTTCATAAAACGTGCTTAAAAATTAAGTTTCCTAGTCCGTGCAATACAACTTTTTTTAAAGAATATCTTATTTATTTTTATTTTTACAACTTTAGTGCCAATATTCTAATACTAAGAAGAAAGTTAGTAACAAATACAAATTTAAAAAGAGAGCTAAACTGACTTTCAAAAACAATCAAATCATTTTTGAGTATAGGGGACTGTTTGATGGTAAGGGATGTTAGATAAATTTCAATTAAATTTCAAAAACAAAGCATACTGCCAGGGTGTACCAAAATAACTACACCAACCTTTTTTTTTTTTTTTGTAATTATTATTTAAGTTTATTAAACAAAAGAAATTTAGCAAAACAATAGCGTGTTGCAATAATATATATTTTAAGGACCGACAATATGAGCAATTTCTAAGTTGGAGGCAGTATACAGCTTCTTAACGTCTTCAAATTTTCTGGGATGGGCTGCAGGTTTTCTTGCGACTTCAGGGATTGCTGAAGCTGCTTCAAATGTTTCTGACATTTATCAAAGGCTCTTCCTCTAAAATGTAAGACACATTGTGGCCTACCGGATAGAGATCTGACGAAGTTTCAGCCATATTGCACAAATGTTATGTCAGACTCATGTTCTGTTCATGAACGGACAGCCGAATAGTAGTTTCAACACCATTTCTGTTTTTTTTTTCCTAAAAATGTAAGTTTCTGCATAATGCACAAATTTAAAACTAGATTCAGGTATGTTTATATAGATTACTATATATTATTTCAAGTAAATGCATTCACCTGAGGCACAATGAAACATGTTTTATTCTACCCCGTCTGTAATTGTTTCATTGTGCCCCTTGAGATTACTAAATAAAAATTTATTTTTAAACTTCTAATACTATATTTTTTAAGTTTTCCTTTGGAAGTATGATCACAACAACACAACGATAACAAGGCACAGAAAAGTAATTATTGCATTTGAGGATAAAGATAACTTCTCACCTCTTCTATTAATGTACGTTGTAAAAGTGAATGTATCCGAATTACATCCGTACCTGTAACATGTAGTTATTCATCATATATATATATATATATATATATACTACAACTTTCTGTGACAAATTTTACTGATTTTAGAAGCAATGCTTTTTTACCCTGCCTTCCCTTTCTTAAAAACGTTTAACAGTGACACCATCTTCAGAAAAAATGTATGCAAAAAAACTAAACGAGATGCACGTCTCATTTCAAATAAAACTTGCTGAAAAGGTGATTTTTATTGAATAAATGCTTGCTTCCGTGACATTGATATGATATTTGAGCTCGCAATTACTGAAATTAAGGAATCTTTACAATATAAAGTAAAATAACATCAGTAAAACACACATTACTCGAATTATGTGACTCTCAGAATTATTTTTTTTCCTTTCGCATAGCAATCATAAAACAAACAATCTCCAGAAAATTCTTTGCATCTTAATTAAATAACAGCTTTTATATCCTTAAATTTAATCCTTACGTTTCCTTAATTCTTCTTAACATGATTAAACGCCTTTTACTTCCTGAATAAAAACGAAAACATTAATTCCTTTTTTTTCTCTCTCTTTCAGATCACACGAGCAACGAGTTTCTGTCATGTAAGTGAATTTTTGAAAATAAATTTTTCTCTTTTAAGTGAACTGCTTTCGAATTACATTTTCCTAATTCCTTCACGCTGAAAAACCACTTCTACGTTAAAATATCCGTTTTTCCATTATTCCAGAACACCATGGATTAAAAATTTTAATGCTACTCTGCGACTGAAGCAATTGAAAAGTTCCTTGGAATTTTTATTTTTAAGTTAATTAAAATTATCAATTAAAAATGCATTTAATTTTATATGAAGAAAATTAAAGTGGTGGAATTCCGAAAGCAGTGTTCTTTTTGTTTATTTATGAGCATATATTTTAAAGCAAATTTCATTAAAGTTCGATTTAATTGTTGCTCGATAATTACAACAGTCGTATTAATTTTCGAAATTTCGACTGCTTGAAGTTTAAATATGGGATTCTAATCTCTTATATTAAGAGCAAAATCGTTCGGTAAAATCTTACTTTAATTTTTTATTTAAAAAAGAAAGTAGAAGCAGAAGACTATATTTGCATCATAATAGGAAAACAAGCTCTAATAAAACCCTCGTTTTTTTTTTCAACTTGAGAATTGACAACTGATTGAAGATGTTTATAATATTTTAAGCATATAAAATTTTAACTCTATGGGCATTACTTGTTCAAATGCTAGGGAATGCTTGGGATTAATTAATAATTGCGGAAATTTATACCTGATAAATACAACTAAGAATTTCATCATTTATAAAGAATGAAAACTGGTAAGGAAAACACATATGATTTCAAAAATAAAAGTTGGGAAATAAATAGTGCAAGTGATTACATAAACACCAATCTGTTTTATGACAAGAAATATTCGCGGTAGCTATTATACGTGCTGTATCGAGCATGGTTTAGAAAAATTAATAAATGAAATTTTACATGATTTAATTATTTGTACTTGTATTACTTAAAATGTTTCTATTGTCATTAACACCCCTTTGCTTCTTGCTGCATCATAAGTACATTCCATTATTTGACCAAAATTATTTCTTTTGACGATGAATGGAAAACAAATATCAAATTGAAACAGCTCTTTTATTTTTATTCAGAGGTAACAAAGTCAAATGTTAAACTGCATTTATTTCGGCCCAGCGAAAATAAATTCATTTAGTCATTGTTATGACAATTTACGTGCAGTTCTACCATCAACCAAAACATTCTGCTTGGCAGCGTGCCAAGAACAATTCTTTCACGTTTAAGAGTGAAACTGCTGGTATAAGGAATGTACCGTTTTTGTTCTCGTTCTAATTCGTTTAGCATACTTGATTTTTCTTTCTGAATTGATGCTATATGTCAGTTTATAAATTTCGTTGCTTTTAACATACAGAGAAGCAAATACTCATTCGCTTACTAAATAAACGCACCTGCAAAACGAACTTCCCTCAAACTCGAATGGATTCGTTCTTTTCTGCCATGCGCAGCAGCGTCCAAATGTCAAAACTCCGTCGTCGAACTGTAACTTGTTGAGGATCTTGAGTCCTTTAACGCTGGAAATAAATAAATAAATGATAAGGTAATTAGTGAGCAAAATCTGTACTTAGTATCCTTCTGGTAATACCTAATAAGCTTTTGATTTGTATATAAATTCGAATTCAATTTTATGTTTCTTCAATAAAATAGCACATTGTGGCAGATAATTTACAAAGAATTTTATGAAAGGGCTTTTTTTTTTCCTTTTACTAAATGTTAGATAAATTGTATTCATTATTGGCAAATATTCATCCCAGAAAAACAGGTTTAATTAGAAGGTCACCAATAAATTATTATTTAAGAAAGTTTTTATTAAGAACTCTTATTTTAGTAGCAGAATCGTTAATTAAATATTTCTAATCTTACAAAATAATTTAAAACTTTCGCTAAATTAAGAAATAATTTGAAATTTGAAGTAAAAGAAGAAACGCCTTTTTAAATCCGAAATTGCTTTGCTAATGTGTGCTGAATATTAAAACCATTCTAACATAATAACGTATATTTTATTCAGAAAAAAAAAGTTAAAATGTCATTTTTGCACGAACTTTTTTTTCTTGCTCTTGCCTTCGCTAAGTAAAACTTTAATTTTCCCTCTTAATTCAGTTTCTTTATCAAAAGCGAATTATCAGCATTTAAAATCATCCGAACTAGTTTTTTTTTTCAAGTAAATAAGACAGTATATTTGGGAAGATATAATTTATTGATAAAAGAATTATGCATAAATTTAATTTAGTTAAGAATAAAGCTATTTTTTTCATTTTTTATCATTTGAGTTAGAAAATAAAAACCTATTTCAGACGCAGTATTAATTTTAAATAATATCAAGAAATATTCCCTAACTATCAAGCATTATTAAAAGGCTTATTTAATCTGAAACTAAATACTATTTTTATGGAACTGATTTTAAGCATATACAATTTTTTTATTAATAATTTAGTTTCGTACTCGCAATTTTTCGAAACAAAGAAAGAATTAAAATTATAGCTATGTGTTGAATGTAGGTACACTTTTATACAAAATATTTTTCGCGTCAAGCCTAAACATTGAGAAAAAAATACGTCTCTTCTTTGCAGAAAAATCTACTCCAAGAACCAGTTGAAATTTACTAGTAATTTTACTTAATAGAACGAGCTCAGCAGAAATAGACACTTTAGAAATATTGAAGGAAATAAATACTAAATATGTTTGAAATATGTATATATTTTTAGCAAAGCACATTCTGATGTTTTCATGTTTACGTTACAATTTCACTGGTGGTTCCTTTTATAATCAATAAATAGCCATTAAAACGTCCTCAATTTCAACTATTCTTCTTTAACTTTTATTTCAATATCGTTTAACTAAGTTCAACGATAAAATTATTTAATTCGGCCACTGAGTCACAGTGGCGTAACTAGAATTCTTTTCCTGTAGTATCTTAGGTCAAAATGTCTTGTCTTAAATATATATACATTTTAAAATACGCCCTAACGTTTGCATGTTTATGCTACAAATATTTCTGATGTTACAATTTGTAATCGATAGATAGCCATTAAACAGCCTTTGTTCTCCTAAACTACAATTATTCTTCTCCCATTGCAATTTTAAGGTTTGTTACGCTATGTTTAAAAGTAATTTTATTGAATTTAGATTGTACTGTCACAGTGTCGTACCAGAATGTTTTCATGGATCGAGGAGACGGTCTATCCCGCAAAACCAGTTGCTCTCCTGCAGAATCAGAATGGGTAATCTAAAAAGAACTTGTGTACTACAGTGGAAATAATTTCTTAAATAAAGTATATATTGAAAACGTGCGCTTCCAAAAAGTTTAAATGCCAAGTATAGGTTGTAGGTATTTTATTTATTCCTCGACCATTGACCATTTTTGTACTTTTTCTGCCCTTGCACACACTCAAAAATGGAATCCTCCTTTTCGACGATTCTTCAATCGTCAAGAAAATTTCGTCATTTACAACGATTCTTTCCTCGCGCGATCACGTGACTTAAAAAAGTTACTACACAAATTTCAGCAATTTTACGAAAGGTTTACTCGGAGCATTTTTCAGGAAGCCATTTCGTCAAATACGACGAAAGTTACGTGAGATTTGAGCATGCATTTCTGAGAGTGCATGAACCATAATTTTGCGATATTTTAACTCAGTAACTTTTACCCCGTAAGTGTTGATGCATTACTTAAGTTTTTATTTCAACTTGGAGCTTTTTTATTTTTTAAAATAATTGTCAACGTTTTATTTATGGATGTTTCTCATCAACGTATTACTAAAATTGAAAATTTTACTTTTTATAAATATTTACTAAGAATTAACTTATGCTAAGAGTTTCAGCAATATCTATTTCAATTATTTCACTGTGGTCTCTTTCTTAATATCCCGAAACATTAAAAGTAAAGTAAGTTTTTATTTAAGTGCTCTCCAAACACTGCCTTCTTGTTTGTAGCTGAAAACTCATTTCATCTTCCCGTCAGTGCAGAGAACTTAATTGGAAAACCAACTCGCTCTCTGCTGTGAAACTTATTTTTTAATTTCGTCTCATAAACAACTAAACTCCGACTAAAAATTATTAAATTATTTCTTACCTAAAAGTACTTTTAATCCTTTTTATATAATTTTTCCGATTTCAAAAGTTTTTAAAGAAATTTGAATGAACTCGAATTTAAATAACATTTTAATTTAATCAAGGCACTTTCAACCAATGTCATGTGTCAATTAATTAGTTCGAAATACTCTTTTTTATTGTATGTTCAAATGTTACTTTTAAAATCTTGCATTCATAAATCAGAAAAAAATATATTTTAATTCCCTTACATGCTGTTAAAATTAATTTACCCCGCCATTCATTAAATCTAACTCTTACACTTTTTAAAAATTGATCTTCCTTTGAATCATCGCAATTTTTTTCACTTCAAATCTTATTCCACTGATTAATTAAAATGTGTTTTTTCTTTAGTTCTCAATCACTGTGGATGGCGTTTACACGGAGCGAGGTTCGACAGCTGGCACATTCAATCTTTTGTCCAGCAGCGTTCTCTTTGTCGGGGGTCTTGACCACTCTGGTGGATATCAGGGTGCACGACAACACTCAAACTTTGTTGGATGCATTAAGAAGGTTACATCGGATTTTAAATGATTCCATTATCTTTTGCTCAGTTTGCATTCCTCCAATGTGTATTTATATTTTGAAAAAATGAATTTAAAAAATTTTCAAGATCCAAAGATTTTTTTTAATCCAACTTTACAATTTTTAAAGTGATTGTTATCTTTTTAATTGGAAATATATGTATTTTATAAAGTATTCTTTATATTAATAATGTATCTGTTATTACAATATTAACAGTATATATTGTTGGATATATTTTGCAGAGATTAGCAGTTTTCTCATATAAAATAAAATTTATTCTGACTTAAAATTAAACGTGGCAAAAAATAACGTAATGAACTGCAACATAAATTTAAGACATGAAAACCGTTCAACACTACTAGCTTTCGCGAAAAAACATAGCACATGAGCATTTAAACAAGACTGTTGCCAATACTGAAAATCAAGATCACATAATAATATTGTAAATTATTTGCATATTACTGGTTGCCTAGTAAGTTAGTAAACTGCAATAGTTAACTAACTGGATCAAGTTCAGCCTTGACCAAACATACTTACATGTTTTAATACTTTTGAAATTTTGTACAGACGTGCATTTTCAGATTTTGTTTGCATGTAATTTCGCTCAAAAGTTTCAGTTTTTATTACGATAAGTAATCAGTTTGTCTAGTTTGCAATAAAGGAATTCTTTTAAGGAAAAGGACATAGGTACCGATATCTACAAGAGTATTCTGTAACATGTTTCTACACATCCATGTTTGTAATTTTATACAAAGGTAAATTGCTATCAATTACAGTAGAAAAAAAATCGAAACTAAAAATCTTGAAATTTAAGGGCGGGGAACTTTGAAAGTTCTGGCAACTAAATAAGAGGTTTAAAACAATCCTTTTATTATCTACAGTTACTTACATCTCAAAAATAAAACAGAAAAGAATTTAATTATTTACTCAAATTGATATCAAAAAATAAATGATTAACAAGTTTTCTCCCTTAATACAAACTGGAATTCAGCAAAGAAATATCGGAAGTAGTTTTATTCAAAATTGCAATGAAAATATCACACAAGTGTTTTGGAATTACTAAAAAAGTGCGGAAAATGGAGCTATGAGAGCTAATGAGATAAATGGAGCTATTTATCCATCCATGCCCCAGTTTACAGATATGGGATTGCACAGCACCTCCATTTGCAATTCAGCATTTTCTAATATTATTTTTTATGTCCGTAGAGCAATAAAAATAAAGAAAAGGAAAATAATTCATAGTCTAATTACATTTCAATCATTGTCTCTTATCGGGTTTTCTGAAAAACATTTTCTTTTCCTCCTCAGGTGGAATTCATGGCAGACAGTTTGAAGCTTGAAGTCATTGAGCTTGGAAGAACGGGTAACAAGTTGATTCAGCAACAAGGGAATGTCCAGTACTTGTGTCAGGAAGTAGAAGCTGCTGATCCAATCACATTCACTAATAAGGAATCGTTTTTGGTAAGCATCCAACGTATCGTTTACTATTAAGCTACGATTTTTTTAATACAATTATCACTGTGGGGAATGATTATTTCACCATTTTGATGCGGATTTATTTTAGCCTTGAATGTTCTGAAATTTATTTTATTTATTCCGGAACTTTATGCAACACAAAAGTTGAGGCACAAAGAGATATAAGTGCCAAAAAATGAAACTTTAGAGTTTTGTTGCAAGAGGAGATGTTAGTACCCGACAAGTGCTATTCAGCTGATTTGGAAAAATAGCTAATGGGAATAAAATATTAAGTGAGTTAAGCAAATAGTGGAGAATAACACAATCAAAAAAATGACACAAAACTTATCAAACGAATTCCTCTCAAAATAATAATAGTAATAATAACGGAAAATTGTATAATTTCTAAAAATTACTTTTACTGCAGACAATAATCACTTAAAACGTTTTCTACTCAAATACACACACGATTAATCAAATGAAAAGAAATAAGAAAACTTCGTAAATAAACCAACAAATCCTTTTTCATTTCTTGTCATAAAATACATATTTCAAACATTGGAATTTTACGTAAGGTACCCTTTGTATCGTTCTAAATATATTTTGGTAAATATTTAATTAAAGGTCTGTTGCTTTAGGGGCTTGCGTTCTGTTATTTTCATTCAAATGTTTAAAGAGGAATTTTAAATAAACAAATAAATAAATAAACTCCTCAAAATATTGTAAAATTTATTTCAAAATTTATTTGAAAAAGTGGTTCCATTAAGCACGTTCTCCTTAATAAAATTTAAATTTGATATAAATTCTAATGTTTCTCATTTTTATATCAGAACTGATTAAATCTTTTGAGTCAAAACATTTGATCTTGCTTCAAATCATTTCATCAAAACTTTTGTTGACTCTGTCATAACATTTGACAGGGAGCTTCTAGATGCAAAATATCCAAATGATGGCTTCATTTGAATGTTTTGCATCTAGAAGCTCCCTGTCGCATTGAGAAAGGGATTCCAAGCAATCCCGAAACATGTTTGCATTTTAATGCTTATTTGTGCTTTCTTAACGTGAAATTATTTTTTATTAGTTTACTTAGCACAAAGTTAAATTAGTATTTTGTTCTTTCCTCTATTCTTTGTTCTCATTTTTTGTTTTTAAAATAAAACTTTTTCCAAAGTTTTTTGGATACAACACGATATTTCACGCCTTTTAAGCTCAAAAGTACAGCCAATTAAGAGTATTTCGTTTTTTAATTTAATTCTCGAGGATCGCAGGTACTTAAGTAACAGCAAACCTTCAAGAAAAAATTCAGAGCACGTTCTTTCTTTGCCTTGTAACCTTTTTTGTTTATATCCACGTTTCTTCAACCGTGTTTATTTTTTCTATTGTTTTGTCTAAATTTTATTGCAAAGAATATTTCCAGACAAATAAGAAAATTCTTCTCCAAACTTCCCCCTTTTATCTTTTACTAAACTTATCAAAAGAAAAATGAATGTTTCCTTTTCTGACTCTCTTGTTTAGCTGCCCGCTTTGAAAGAACGTTTTTCCACCGTCAAATGTTATGTGGATGTTGATTTTATTTCAGTTTTTTGGTCATGGTAGGATGATGTGGATTTTATTTCAGTTTTCTGGTCATAGTATTATCTGTTAAAGTATTTTAGTGAGATGATGTGGAACATTAATTTGAATCGTACTGAAAGCATGTTAGGAATCGTATTGCTTGTCTTTTTTTATTATGCGTTTAATTAAAATACTAAAATAAGCCCCAATTATGTGTATAGAAACTTTTATAAAATAAAAATATTTTAAGATTTTGTTATACCTTTTATATTACACTTAAGAAACGTTTCACAATATATTTTATAAAAAAGAGCAATTTCAATAACATGAAAATAATATTTGAATGTATTTTATATTTAATATATTTTATAATTATTATAGTTTGTATTTAATATATTCTATATTTAATATATTTGATATATAATGTATTCTGTATTTTAAACTTAATAATATTACTTACATTTAATATAATAAGACCTAATTTTGAGTTTAATTTTGGTCTCCTAATCTAAAGGATATATATTACCCTACTGGAAAAGGTTCAAAACAAGGCATTTAGCTTGGTAAGTGGTCTTTCAGACAGACTTTGATATCAGGCTTAAAAGGCTTAACATGTATAGTATCGAACATAGGAATGTTAGAGGGGAGATAATTCCGTTATTTACATTTATTAAAGAGAAACTTGTTGATGGGTTGTGTTTCTGCATGAAAGATAAAACCAGAAGTCATTATTTTTAGCTTTTAAAATCCCAGACCAATATTGAAATTAAGAAGAAATACTATTTCAATATAGTTGTAGACAATTGAAAAAGTTTACCGGAACCAACTGATACTTTAAATGAGGTAAAACGTTATAAAACGTCTATTGATTTTCATTTGGTGTTGATAAATTTAGTAGTACCAGCATAACTAGGCCCAGAGCCAGATGCTGTTTATAATTTTTGCATTTGTATTTGCATAAAAATTATATTTAATGTTATTAATTATATTTAATTTTGTTAAGCACAATTTTACATTTTTCAATATATTTTGCAACATGTAGAGTATGATGTAAAAATATTATTTAATGTTTTTTATAAATTATTATTACATATAATATTTTTGCATTTCACATCATTAGTTATATACAATATTATATCAATTATATTTAACGTTATTAAATGTATTTAATTATAATATATTGCCAATATGTTTTGAAGGTCAATGTCTGTGACATAAAAATATTCTATAATAGTAGTTGTTTCTATTTATGACTACTATAGTTAATGTTTTTATATTTAGCATTTAATTTATTACTTTATAAAAAATTATATTTTATATTGTATAAACTATTGAATGCTATCTATTGTACTTAATTTTATTAATTATACTTTACAACATTTCTAATACATGTTTTACATTGAGAGCAATGTACAACATATGTTAAAAATTTTATTAAGTATAATATAAATTTATATTTAGTATTATTAGTTACATTTGATATTGTATAAATTATTTAATGCTATTTCTTATGTTTAATTTTATTAACGATACTTAATAATATTTCTAATATAGGTTATAGAGCAATGTCAATGCATAAAAATATTATTCAATAATTTTCGATTTATGGCATTTAAAAATTATATGTAATGTTATTAATTATAGATCATTTCATTAGTCCTATTTTATAATTTGTTTAAAATATAGTTACTGCTTACTTTTAAGTGGCTTTAAATAATTTTTCAATGAATTATACATCTGGAAGATTCCCTTTTACTAGTTTTAAAGAAATTAAACATGCGTACTGCGTTCATTTCTTCATACTGCTTAAAAAATTTTATGAAATGTTTAGTTTAAATATATAGTTCTGAAAAACAATTCCATTCTTAGATAAAATAAGCTGTTATGCTTTTGATTAATCTTAATTGATTTTGTTCTACATTTTAAATATTTATAAAAACTAGAACATTAAAGTTTTATTTCTTGATATCAGAACATGCATTTCGTCGTATATAAATATTTGATTCTAAACTATATTAAAGACTAGACGATCATTGCTAAAATCGTGTTGTCGGGTTTTATTCCAATATATGCTTCTATAATGCATCATTCGTTCGATTTACCTGTATGTAATATTTTCATGCTTTTGATTTCTCTTGCTGTACATCATTTACTAAAAATACTAAGCAATGCGTCATTAAATATTAATATGGTACACTAATGGCCAGCAAAAATTTACGGGAAATCTCTAAGTCATATATAAATTTGACAAATAACATTTAAATGTGAATGAGAACTGATTTGAAAATACTACTTGTTTTTTCTCTCTCCCCTCTCTCTCTCTCTCTACATTGTTTATGAGAGAAAGTAAAACAGTTTGTTTCTAAAGGACTTTTTGTGAGTAGTTTTACTATTTACTGCTTTTTAAATGAAATTCTTCTGAAAATTATTGTATAAAACATTTCTCTTACATTACTTGTTATTTTATTACTTATTCAATGTTCATGGTTGAAATAAACTTTAGTTGTAATTCTGCTTTCTACTTTATTTTCCTACGTTTAAATGCTTACTGTTCTTTTAATGTTTTGGAACGTCTTTTGATGTTACTGCAACGAAAAAACTGTGCTTTTAATATCACAAACTTCCTACCTTCCTTAATAGTTCATATCCTTGATTGCAAGATCATTTATTTTTTTGGATTTTTTTTTCTTTTCTTTGAATTTGCATTTATGGTGCTAAATGCATTATCACTTTACATTTACATAACAAATAATGAAGTTTATTTCTTGCGTGCAGAATATATTAATCAATTCTTCCTTTGCTTTGCGTATCTTCAGGCTCTGCCGAGCTGGGATGCTGCCCGCAGTGGAAGTATCGCGTTCAAGTTGCGGACGAACGAAGCAAACGGCGTGCTAATGTACAACACGGGGACCACAGCGCAGGGAGACTTCTTCGCTTTTGAACTTCTTGATGGACACGTGTTCCTGCTCCTCAACTTAGGATCTGGAGCTGTCAAGGCAAGTACTTTCACATTTTTATTTTCTCTCTATATAAACAAGCGGTCAAACACTGATATAAATTTGTGCATGGAGGGTGTTACTTAAAGACTTTATATAGATGAATGCAGTTCGACCACGGAATTTTGAAATATGAACACTTTTGCGCATGGCAGAAAACGAGTTCATTTGAGTTTGTTGGATTCGAAATATTTTTAATAACCTCCTCTCCCAGATAACATTACGTTTGTCTCATACACAGTCATTACATCTCAAACAAAAGAAAAGAAAAGAAAGAAAGAAAGAGAAAACATGCAAGTTCTAAGATTGCTAAGTTCAGGAATGGGAACAATCCCACTACCTGTTGGAGCTTACATACAATTCTTCCTCCATGCTATTAGCTAAAGCAACCATTATATTTTGCTATTACATCTAGCATTAATCTTTTAAAAATTTACTTATTCTAAATCAAAAATTATTTTTAATAAACTAAAATTTAGTGTGATACAAAGTTTCCATCTTGTATGTGAAAATTCGTAAAATGTTCTTATTGCTTACGCTTTTTTGAACAACCTTTTAGATAATAAGTGACACATATTACTATGAGTAAAATGTGGTTAATTATTCCAAATTACTAACATATTTTATAAAAAGGTTTTTCATTGGTGAAGCAGATTCATTAGAATGCTCTGTACATTTACGATGTAAAGCGTATTCGTCGCAAAATATCTGTCAGCCACTTAGTGAAAGGCTTCCAATATATTTATTGCTAGCTGAATTCCCCTCAAAAGCAGAAAGTTTTGAGCATCATTATTCGGAAAAATTGGCAACAGGCTGAGAACTTCTGTGAGACGGGTCATTAAAATTTCATGAGCATACTAAGAATGCAGATGCATTTGAATATACAAGCCAACTACTTTATTGAGCAGGGTGCAATTTTTTATGCGCAGGGACGAAATTTTAGAGTTTGGAATAGAATATGTGTAATAGAATTTTTGAAAGGTCTTGTGTACGGCATTGAAAGGATTTAAACCTTTCTCGTAGTTTAAAATGGTGACAATGCAATATTTCTTAGACGTGATTCAATGTAGTGAAGAATGTAGTACGAGTCTTTTTTACTGACGAATTTTATTTATGCTTTAGGAAAAAGAACTTAGGATTCAAAATAACCTGTAGATTTGATTTTGTGCAAAACATATTTTAAAATTCATCGTAAAAACGCCTCAGAAACTTTTTTTTCAAATTCATAAATAAATGGTAGTCAATGTAAATTTTTGCCCATAACATTCACCGTTTTCATTCAACAAAAATGTTTCTTCCCCGTATTTTACGCAAAATCAAAATAAAATTTTAATTCTAAATAATACAAAAAAAAAGAATGAATCCTGAAGGGGAAATGTTTTATACATCTGTTTTCCTCCGAATGCACGACAAAAAATTAAATTAATTATATAATATCTCAAATTAGTAAACATAAAGAGACTAAAAGTTGGTATGCCTTATGCAAAATGTTTATTAGTAAGTATCTAATTACAACAAACTTCTGATCAAAAGCATTTCAAGTTTTGTTAAAGTAAATAAATTTTATAAGTTTACAATTTGTACAAATAATGAAATTATTGAAAATTTCAAATATCACTTTGGTGGTACATCTTTGCTTCTTTATTTAAAAATAAAACTACTTTTTCTTCCATAAATAAATAGAATGACTTGGGACACAATTATTAAATAAATTTATATTTATGCCTGCCGCGTCTTCGTGCACATCACGCTTATTTTACCAGAAAAGTATTGGTTTAGCTAATATTATCCATATTTAAAATGATCTATACACTCTACACAATTTTTAGGCATAGGAATCGAAATAAAAAAACTCTAGAAATTGAAAGAAGTACTGCGTGTTTAGTCTTTGATTTTTCTCTCTTATACATGTAACGATACATATACAAACACACACAATCCAAAGCGTAAAATAATAAAAATAATACTTCCTTATGAATATTATTATTATTGCTATAGATTACTGATCTGTAGCGTCATTAGGTTTTTACTTAAGCTTAAGACGCTAAGCCTAGCCAGTGCGCTATCCAAAAAAGAAGAAAAGAAAAGAAAGAATAAGGGAAGAAAAAAAACTTTAAATGATGGAAATCAAAAATCGTTTTACGCACAAATTCTACATTATGAGTTCTTTCTATTTGACTTCTCTACCAGATCCACCTGTTTGATCAAGAATTATTAAAATTTCATTTTTTCTATAGAACCTCCTTTTCGTCGAAACAAGAAATAAATAAATGAGGGTGAAAGTACAGAAATTCGACAATTTAATCAAATGGATTAGAAGAGAAAGGTGCTGCAAATCGACAGACACACATGTTTCAGTCTCATATTATTACTTTCAATTGTTTTAGATTTTAACTTTAAGATTTTTAAATAGTTTAATAAGAGTTTTTATTTTTTAATATTTTTTTTTTTTTGAGGAAGGTTGTCTATTTTCATGTTTTTATTTATTTATAGATTTTTATTTATTTACTAACATTTTTAAAAAATATAGTTATTTATTTATTTATTTTTTTTTATTATTCTTATTTATTACCTCCTTTTTTTGCGGAAAAATAGGACAAAAAGCGCTTTTTCTAATAATTCACACATTCGATTTTATTTATTTATTAATTTATTTGGCAGGTAAAAGCAACAACACGACGAGTAGATGACGGTCAATGGCATGTTGTTTCACTGAGACGAAATGGAAAATCTGGGAGAGTGACCGTGGATGAATCAGCTGTGGACTTCATTACTCCTGGTAAATAAAGTACAAAAGTTCACATCATTCCTAACCATGGCACAAAGTTCATGAAGTGACACAATAAAAATTGTTTGAACAAAAAGATAGTTGTCTGTTATGTAAAGTAAATGAATACAGAAAGAAGTAATAAACTGGTTGTTAGTTTGCACAAAATATAAATCTGCAATTGTTGATTCGAATTCGTATACAGCAAAGAATTTTTACAAAGCTATGTTTGGGAAGAAAAATCTTTGAATGAAGTACATTTTTGTATAAGTAATACATAATATTCTCACAAAAATCACAAGTTTTTTTTTTTACATATAAAAGTTAAAATACAGGCTTTTTGTTTTGAAATGCATGTTAATAATAAAGAATAATAAGTTAAACTGGACTGCAAAAGAATGTCAGCACCTAATATTTTACTAAGGATATTTAAAAAAAAAACTTTTTTTTAAACTCAAAAACTCTATGTTCATTATTATTAATCTTATTATAATAATTATGACCAATATTATTGCTGTCATTGTTATAAAAATGGGCAATTTTAGACTATGCTGAGATAATTCGTACATAGAACAATATTGCATAGAATCCTAAAAAAATATTACAAAAAAGGTTTTCAAAACAAAGAAAAACTTTTTTTCCTCGTCACCATTTTTTTTTTTTTTTTGCACATTATAGACTTGTGCCTAAGTATCTACACCGACAATACTTTGCATCAATTTGAATTTTTGCTTTTTACGCCGATTCTCATTATTTCGATTCATGTGTCGTTTATTTATTAGGAAACTCTAACCAGTTGGATTTGGAAGGTCCGCTTTACGTTGGAGGGGTAGGTACCAGTGCACAGGGAGTTCTCATCCCCAGTGAACTGTGGTCGGGAAGTCTACGCTACGGATATGTCGGCTGCATGCGTGATCTGGTCATCAATGGACGGGCAGTGGACATTGCAGGAGTCAGCCAGAAGCAGGATTCAGGCAGCATACGACCCGCTTGCCACACCTCGACGCCTCAGTGCGACAGTCAGCCCTGCCTGAATGGGGGACTGTGTTTGGAAGGGTGGAACCATTACACCTGTGACTGTTCTCATACCAGTTACTCGGGGACGGTATGCGCTAAAGGTAATATCGAACCCGTTTGCATTCTTTTTAAATAATGGCGAAAAAATGTCTGTGCCTGATTAAAAGCAATTTTGAAAGGAAATTTTTCATTTCTAGATTAGATCATTCCCAGAGCTATTGATCCTTTCGGCATTAGTAATAACTTCTTCATACCCACTGTTCTTGAAACTTTCATTAGCAAATAATTTTTATCCAACATGATGTAATAGTAGCTAAAAATAATTTAACTTTGTGCAAGTAAACAATAATAATAAAATTACACGTTAATTTAAAGCACAAATGAGCAAAAAAATGCAGACATATGTTTCGGGATTGCTTGGAATCCCTTTTTCAATGCGACAGGGAGCTTCTAGATGCAAAACATCCAAATGAAGCAGACAGAACAAAAAAAAAACAAAGCTTATATAGCCTAAGAATTATCTGTAAACCAATGAGAATAAAGGCAGCGTGAAGTGGAAGTAGAAGTAGCAGGAAGACACCAATAAGAGAGCAACAAACGAATCCAGTTGAAAGTACAGGAAGTAAAAAGGAATAACAATAAAAATAAAGCAAAAAAGACGACAGCATGCATAAAAATTGCAAAAATAATAAAATAAAATACAAAGAATAAAATTGAAATAAAAATAAGTACAGAAACTACCAAAACAAAATGCAAAACAAAGTACACATGTAAAGGAGGGGGAGGGGAGGGAGGGGGGAAGGAGAATAATAGACACAAAAAAGGAAAACAACAAGAAAACCTAGAAAGAACAACAAATTAAAGAAATTTATGCCAGACCTGTGAAAAATAAGGAGTTGAGGAAGAATCATTAACCAAATTAGAACTATTCCTGTTAATATGATAAGCTTCCCAAAAGTCAAGCTCTAAAGGGGAAGAACATTTTTGAATAATTTTACCAGAATTGAAGTCAAAAGAGTGGTTGGAATTCCAACAATGTTGAGCAATGCTAGACTTATTTAACTCTTGCTTTCGTACATAACCTTTATGCTCATTTAAGCGAATTTTCAGAGCACGTTTTGTCTGCCCAATGTAAGAAAGGCCGCAACGGCAACTAATTTGATAAATACCCCAAGTGTTAAGTTGATCGACAGGATCCTTAAGAGAAGAGAAGGAAAGTTTGTTACTAGGAGAAAAAACGACTTGAAATTGAAACCTTTTTAGGATTTTAGCAATACGGAAACTGACAGAATGAAAGAATGGTAACACAACCAAATTCTTTCTAGAAACTACATTATTGGGACCAGAAGTTTTCTTAGAAAGTTTGTTATGAATAGAATCAATTAAAGAGTGAGAAAATCCTCTATCAACAGCTACAGCTTTCAGATAGTTGAGTTCAATCTTGAGAAGCTCAGGAGAAGAGCAAATATTAATAGCACGATGGACCAGAGCATTAAAAGCCGAATATTTTTGGTTGGGAGGATGAGACGACAGTCTGTGAGGAGGTAAAGAAACAGCGAAAGGTTTACGATAGACAGAAGTAGTGAAACCAGACTCACTCTTAGAAATAAAGACATCAAGAAACGCGAGGCTACTATTAAGTTCTTTCTCACAAGAAAACTGGATATTAGGATCAATGGAGTTCATAATAGAAAGAGCATCATCAATACCTAACAAGTTACTGTCCGTTAGGACAAAACAATCATCCACATAACGAACATAAAATTGAAATTGCAATTTCTGGAACAGTTTTTCCTCAAAATAATGCATATAGAAATCACTTAAAATAGGACTAAGAGGACTTCCCATAGCCAGGCCATCTACCATAGCATAGAATTTACCATTAAATACAAAAGTGCTCTGTTGCAAGCACACACGAGTAAGGAAAACTAATTCCTCAATTTCCACAGAAGTAAAATGGAATTCAGAAAGCCTTTTCCTGAGGCAAGTCAAAGCGCCATCAACAGGTAGATAGTTGTTGCTGTTGATAGAGGATTTTCTCACTCTTTAATTGATTCTATTCATAACAAACTTTCTAAGAAAACTTCTGGTCCCAATAATGTAGTTTCTAGAAAGAATTTGGTTGTGTTACCATTCTTTCATTCTGTCAGTTTCCGTATTGCTAAAATCCTAAAAAGGTATCAATTTCAAGTCGTTTTTGCTCCTAGTAACAAACTTTCCTTCTCTTCTCTTAAGGATCCTGTCGATCAACTTAACACTTGGGGTATTTACCAAATTAGTTGCCGTTGCGGCCTTTCTTACATTGGGCAGACAAAACGTGCTCTGAAAATTCGCTTAAATGAGCATAAAGGTTATGTACGAAAGCAAGAGTTAAATAAGTCTAGCATTGCTCAACATTGTTGGAATTCCAACCACTCTTTTGACTTCAATTCTGGTAAAATTATTCAAAAATGTTCTTCCCCTTTAGAGCTTGACTTTTGGGAAGCTTATCATATTAACAGGAATAGTTCTAATTTGGTTAATGATTCTTCCTCAACTCCTTATTTTTCACAGGTCTGGCATAAATTTCTTTAATTTGTTGTTCTTTCTAGGTTTTCTTGTTGTTTTCCTTTTTTGTGTCTATTTTTCTCCTTCCCCCCTCCCTCCCCTCCCCCTCCTTTACATGTGTACTTTGTTTTGCATTTTGTTTTGGTAGTTTCTGTACTTATTTTTATTTCAATTTTATTCTTTGTATTTTATTTTATTATTTTTGCAATTTTTATGCATGCTGTCGTCTTTTTTGCTTTATTTTTATTGTTATTCCTTTTTACTTCCTGTACTTTCAACTGGATTCGTTTGTTGCTCTCTTATTGGTGTCTTCCTGCTACTTCTACTTCCACTTCACGCTGCCTTTATTCTCATTGGTTTACAGATAATTCTTAGGCTATATAAGCTTTGTTTTTTTTTTGTTCTGTCTGCTTCATTTGGATGTTTTGCATCTAGAAGCTCCCTGTCGCATTGAAAAAGGGATTCCAAGCAATCCCGAAACATATGTCTGCATTTTTTTGCTCATTTGTGTTTTAAATTAACGTGTAATTTTATTATTATTGTAATAGTAGCTAGTCTTATTTAATTGTAAAATACACTGAACTTATTTCATTTCTTTTCAACCAGATGCAACGACTTTGAGTTTCGACGGCACACAGTCGATGAGAATTGCTTTGTCCGAACTTCCGACACAGGCCGAAGACATCCGATTGCGCTTTCGTACCACGAGGCCGAGTGGGCTACTCTTCGCAACAGCCTCCGACCGCTCTGCCAATACGCATTTATCCGCAGCTTTAGAAGCGGGACGACTCAAATTAGTGCTCAATCTAGGAGATGGCAATAAAGTGAGTGCATATATTAATCAGTTTTAAATAACCTTTGAAAGCTATAATAATCAGCCTACTTCTCGTCCATATACACAGTGTGTCAAAGAATTTTTAAGAATAGGTTTATAAAATAAAATAAAACTCGTGATTATATTTTTTTAAGTTTTATTCAAAATAGGCTCCTTCGGTTTCAATACAATTGTTACCATATGCCCCTTCCAAAAAAATGAAAGAATTTTGTAGTTATCCCAATAAGTACTTACTTTTTCGACTTTGGTGTAGATGGATTGGTTTTAAGGGAATAATAAAAAAAACATAAAAACTCTTATAAAAGCTCTTAAGGGGGAGAATTACTTAATACTCCCTGGGTACTCCTTTATAAATTATTCCTGTGTTTCCCCGTTAAAGTATATGTTCGAAATGTATTGTAGTTATTTATTATTATTGCAAACTATATGCCACATTACGTTTCAAAAAATAACATACTGACAATCATTTTACGGCAGAAAATAAATATGTGGAATTCATACTTTACAGCCATGGTACCTGTTTTAAGAAATTTTAAAGACAACGCTTGCTCGCTTTGTAAATGTTGAGCAGTGTAGGCTAGATGTATATGCAAATCTGTCTTAGATAACCATACAAGATTTGCTGAGCGCTGCTTGTTTACACAGATTAGATCTGAAAGTTTTTCGAGTTCTTAAGTACTCATCTAAGATTGAAACAATATCGCTCTGATATTTTTTAATTAACATAAAAGCTTCTCCTCGATCCCAGAAAATGAAAAATCAACAATTATATTTTTTCTATATACTTTATGTAAACTAAGATTAGAAAAGTTTCAAAATAATTACTGAAATTACTTTGACAAATTTTACAAGTAACTTTTTTCTTTTCCACTATTTAGAAGCATTGAATTTAAAAATTAAAATTTGCTACGTCGATATTAGTATAAGATTTAACATCATATTGCATCTCATCATTGACAGTTCTTGAAAATCCTTGACCTTTCAAAAATTCAATATTCTTCAATTTATCTGCATGTTCTAATGCTTTATATTGACTTCTGCCCGCATGTCTCAATCATCCAGAATCAAACCACCTGAATCAATCGTTTTTGGCTTAAACTATGTTTCTTTCATCCACTGCTAGAGTGGTACTTATTTATGAAGCTCTGCTAACCAAGCATGAGAAACCTTTTCTAGAAGTAAATCTTTCGCATCAGGGAGCTTGTGTTTCGAAATTCAGTGAAATATTCAAACTTTATGTCTTTGTTTTCGTTAATTGAAACTGACCCCCCCCCCCCCAGATTCTTCTTTGATCTCTTCTTTCAAAGCAGGTTGCACTCCACCTTTAGTGCTTTAAAAGAATATCTGATTTTCCTATGGTGTCTGTGACTAAAAATTTCTTTGACATTTAGTTTGAAATTTTGAGGCAGTTTTTACGTGCCAGTATTTATCTAATTACAAATGAAAATCGTTTACAGATAATAGAAGAATTATTTCGTAGCTGATGTTACCAATTTACTCTCAGCGTTAGTAGTCCAAGACTTAGAAACATTTTTTTTTTCATTGTTTCTTTGAAAAAGATTAATTCTTTAATACGTAATAAGGGTGTCGATGCTCTAGAGACGTTGCGTTTAACTCTAAGGGGGTCACCCACACAAAAGGCGAAGGAGACATTTTGTTCCTGTCTTAATAGACTTTCTATGGTTATCGAACTTGCAGCGATGACGTCTGTCTTTGATAGCGTAACCAAAAAATAACTGTCGTCGGAGTGAAAGTTACTTTTCTGACACAAAGAATCAGTCATTACGAAAGCGCGGAAAAGCCGTAAGCCCTTTAAAAATGAAATTTGATACACAGGTATGGCCTTTGTTGTAGTTGTGTACCTCGGAGCCGGATTTTTGATAAATTCATTTTGAAAGCAATAACACATTCATTGCTTTTATTTTTAATTCATTATCAATGCGTTCCCTTTATTTATATACAACACACTTTACACAACTTTCTTCGATTTCCATATCATCACTCAAAAATTGACTACCTGCCTCGAAAAAACTGTATTTTAAGATCTGAACGCATTTCTCCATTATGATACGCATTGTGAAAAATCGTTATATACTATCAAATGCGCAACTTGTTCCTATCATTTTAACAGTATGCCAAAATTCTTATTTATAACACGACTGATAACGTTTCTTACTTTATTTCTTAGGTGTTTTTTGTGGGCCAGGGGCTAAATGATGACCAATGGCACACTCTTCGTGTCACTCGAAGAGGACAAAGTATGGACGTAAAAGTTGACTCTGAAGCAACAACTCGAGGTACAGACTGTATTCTGATCATACCCATGAAATGCTTGAATGTCTTCATTTTTGTGAGATAAGTGCGAAAGTCAATCTTTTTAGGTTGCAACAAGAAGTTCCGTCTTGAACTATACGAGTCTACTTTCCCGTATACACCCAACTTCAAATTTATAATCTAGCTATCTTTCTCTCTCTCTCTTTCTCATTTAGCTTTAGTTCTTAATTGCTTCAAATATACTTTTTTCAACAGTTAATACGTATTCATTCACTCATTCATTCATTCCTTTATTCAGTCATTCATTCACGTATTTATTCACTCATCTACTTACTTTTTCATTCATTCACTCATTTAATTATTTTTTCATTTATTCGCCCATTTATTTTTTTTATCATTTATTCACTCATTTGTTTATTCATTTAATCATTAATTCATTGAACAGTATTATTGAAAACCTCGAGAAAAACATTTCATAGGAAAATATGATCGTTAGCTCTGAACATTCTATCTGTAAATGTTCTACGTTATAAGAGCTTTCCGGTAAAATTTGTTCCAAGCAAATCGGTTCGTTAGATCCGAATTTATGTAGGATTGAAATTTTCCCGTAGGCGCTATGTTAGTTTTTTTTAACTATTCCAAAATGAACAAAAATTGTTTAAATCAAAAAATTATTCACGCCGAGAGCTTCTTTGCTTGTTCATAAGAACTCGAATCTTATGCTCAGAGTTTACATAATTTGCTTCATTTTTGTATCATAAGCGCTAATCTTAAAATTTTTTGAACTGTTCAAAATTGAACAAGAAACTGTTCAAATCAAAAAGTAAAATATGGACATGAGATGTATTCGCCAATATCTTTCGAATGCAAAAAAAAATCTTTCGAATCGGATCATTCGTTCAAAAGTTATTAGGGGGAAGAGACAGACCGACTTACAGACAGACAAACAGACAGACCAACAGACCGACAGACACACATTTCCCCATCTCAAAACCCTACTTTCAACTTTTTCATTTTTCAATTTTTTTTCATTACTTAACTCATTTTTGACTTTTCTTGACCTCTAACGATATTTTCACGATGCATTAATCCTTCTTTCATGCTTTATTATATATTTTTTAACTTTTACTGAAAAGTAGGCTAAAAAGGGTATTGAAGTTTAATAATAAACAAGTAAGAAACATGGATAGACATGTTATTATGAGATCAAACTTACATGGCTCTTTCCCGTGATGATCACTAACGGTAGTACTTTCTCTTAGTATATTGCTGACGCGTTTTGCTTTAGTTTAAAGATACATTTTTTTTTTAATGTTGCGATACAACTGTCTCACTTTATAAACATGCGATTTTTTTTTCTTTTAACATAAACTCTGGAACACATTTTATTTGTATTTTGTAATATCTGTTTATTGTAGAATTTGACAATTTTTATTCACTAAGTTATCATGTCATTTTTAAATACGTTCCCCACAATAGATTACAGACGTAAACCTTATTGTGCTTTTGCATAAAATTTACATTATTAGAACTCCTATTTTATAATAAATCATGCTAATTTCTCTTATATTCAGGCTATAAAATGTAAAATTTAAGACAACAGTCATGTATAATATAAGACATTGAATTATACATAACTGTTATCATATATTTCAACTTTCCGCTCTGACAGTTTTTCAATATTGAACTGAAGTGTTGTTTCGATGATCCTTCTATAATGTAATGTTCCATATATACTTATTTTCTAGCTAGACTAATCTTCTGTATAAAATGAAATACTTATGTTTCCTATACGGGCTATTCTTCCACATTAATTTATGCAAATCACTTTCTATACGGATAACTCTTTCGCAATAGCCAGTCACCTGCTATTGTCGTTTTCATTTAGGACATTATATTTTTTATTGTTTTTGAGCTACTATGCAGGTTAAACTTGCATAATGCTACATTATGTAAAGCACATACTAGAGCACGTAAACCAGCCTGCACTTGAAAAAAATTACAAACTCCATAAGTTTTGGATCTGAACTACACCACATGGAATATAATTACGTCTACAGATACTGACTCTTGGACAGTGACTCATCCATCACTCATAACTTTAGAAGTAACAGGATTACATAATTTTCAGGAGCTTGAACTTTGACTCCTCTTCAAGGACAAGCTAGTCAGATTTAAAAGGGAATAGAATTTACTTTTTTTTTATCACAATTCCACTAACTTCTCTTGAAAGCTTTAAGGAAATTGAAGCCATCAGATGTCACAAGTTGTACTCAAAAAATTTGGAACAAAACTATTTTAATTGGGAAAATATGGGTAATATGCTTTTAATAAACATTGAGGTGCACATATAAATTATGGGGAAAATTGTGCCGTACGTGATAAAGAAATCGTAAAACGTTTCACAAAGTTGTAGAACTCATCAGTGCGAAAAACACAATTTTCATATCCTAAGGGCAAAACTTGCAACAAAGTAGTGATACGTTCACTACTTGAGCTGAAAGGAAAGTACGAAGTAAAAAAGAAAGAATGAGAACTAAGAAATCTCAACAAATTTGATCTGCCTGCATGTGTACTTTTCTAGAAGGAAACGCGGAATAGCTCTAGATGAGGTGTCCTGTCTTCGGTGTGTTGAATTTACAGAGATGATGCCTTCTTAGACAGATCGAAACAAATACCATCTATTAGATTGGATGCAATCTTGACTTCTTTTTCAATCCACGGTATTCGTACCTGAAGCATTTGGTTCGCATGGTCATAGAGAAAACTTTAAGATAACAATATTTTTGGAGTTTTGAGTTTATGTCTGAGAAGTTTTTGCTACAAACCAATAATCGTGATTCATTCATTTAAATTTCGAAATTTGTATTTTCACAACCATGAGTTAAAACAAATAATATGCAACTGTTAAAAAGCAATTACAGTTTTGATTCATATGTTAATTTCATATTTCTTTTTATTCAATGAATATTTGTGAGAGAAATTTGAAATTTTATTCAAGATTGTGAAGATTCAAATTTTGAACTTACACCTTTTTCCCTGACGTGGTTGAAATTGTATCTGTGGGTGTAATTTGACTCTTTAGAAATTTTTCGATACAAAAATTACGAACATGAATTAAAAGGAAAAAAAGCATGAGATTTTCCTTCAAAATACCGTAAGTAATGTCTAACTTTAAAACAATAGAGTCAACTCCATTTGAAACATTTCTTTTTTTTGGGTGGGGGGGGGGGGGGGTGTTAGTAACCCTCCAGGATCAAGTACTCTATTTACAGTACACAAATTAAATAATGATTCATAAATACACTCTTTTTTTTCCTTTTCTTTTTTTTAAGATAACAGAATTAAATAATCCTTCCATCTTAAGTGACAATAAAAGATATAGTGAAGTACTTGCTTACCGAGTTTCACTCTTCAAAAATGGCTAAAGTTTTTGACAATAACTTCCAGTGATGTAGCTAGACCCTAATTTCGGAGGGGTTTCTTCCGGGGGAATATAGTTGCTCGCAGCTAATGTCATTGTTTTACACCCCTTCCTCTAAGCACTCCCGTATCTGCGTCACCATTTCGGGGGGTATCCCCAAATCCTCGCTCCCCCCCAAAAAATCAAATCACATTTTCGAATATTCAGGGTCACAGGTGATTGCAAACCGTTCCTATGCAAGAATTTGGATGTGACTTTCGTCTCCAGAATGCACTTTCAGTCTTCAGCAGAAAAAATCAACCTCGAAAACAACCTCTTTGCACCGTCGAATGGAAGGTGCGTGATTTATTTTGCACTGTTCGGAGTTGTCATTTTATTCATACATGCTCCAATATGGTTGTTGCCACGATGCATGTTTAGCAAAATATTTGTCACTAAATTTATCACTTCTATGATCAAGCACTGTCACCATCTCAAAGCAAGCAACACGCCACTCGAGTCTGCAATTTTTGCACCAAAAGCCATTCTTGCAGCTGCGATAATTCTTTCACCAGAAACAATTCTTGCATCAGAAGCAATTCTTGCACCTGCGGCAATCCTTGCACCAGAAGCAATTCTTGCACCTTCCGCAAAGAGCGAGAACTAGGAAACTTCTACAGTATTTGGGAGTAATTCTTCGTCAATGGGTGTAGTCGAGGTGGGAAACCGATGAACGGCGTGCTCCACTTGTAAATTTTTACTCAAACTTCCCTCCTATTCTTTTTTGTATTTTAGCTCAAACGTTCCCCTATTTTTTTTTATGTTCCCGTCTGTAAGCGTCCCTTAATTCGTAAAAAACTTCTTTTAATTTCTTATGTAACATTTTAGTTGCATATGTTTTAATAAAATTTTAATAAAATGCATAAAACATTACGAATCTAGTGACACAGGTATGTTTCGAAATCTATCGACTGCAACAATACAATACGTGACTCAAAGAGCTACTTTCGAAAAGCAACGGTGTTATGAGAAAGAGTCGCAACGTTTCGGTCAAGTAATCCTCTATATCGATAACCAATGAAACAGATTGAAACAAATACCATCCATTAAGTCGGACACAATCTTCATTTTCTTTCAATTCTTGCCATCTGTACGCAAGTGCTTTTTTCAGCTAGATCATCGAAAAAAAAATTGGAAATAAAATCCTCAATTATGACCCTTTCCCCATGGTCTCTGGCACATTTCCAACGGTGCTTTTTATTCCCTCGGCGTAACAGCTTCGCTTTATTATTGTTATGGTTCGCTCTTCTGGTTATATATTGTTTGATATTATGGTTGTCATTAAGCCTTTGTTGTTGCTGTTAAAATACATATTGTGCTCAAGAAACGATACATTTATTCAAACTCCTCTTTTTCATGGATTCGGACAAAACCAAAGTGATTGTTCAGTATAAATTTCATATTCATGCTCCGCATTTGCGAAAAATGTAAGCTATAAAATCAAAATGGAATTTTTTGTAAGTAAATTTCAATTACGAAGAAGAGCAGAGGGTACTTATAATAGCATATAGATATATAGCTGTTTATGTCAATTAGTAAAGCATTTTGAGTTTTAAACATGAAATGAAAACATCGCTGAAAGTCAAGTTTTAGGTAGAACATATGTTTCAGGGCAAAGCAGCTTCCAACAGAGCTTAATATATAACGAAAGAAGTGAGGGAACCCTATACTTTTCAGAAATTATTCCAGTGCGTAAATAATCTTAATTCCATCCTAATGTGTCAAAAATTCGTATGAAATTGAAAGAAGTACAAGATCTGAGCTTCCGTGAGTTCGCATTCTAATTAATTGGCCAGGTTATAAGAATACTATACTTTTTTTAGGCCAGTGGTTCCCAAACTGTTTTGTCTCGTAGACTTTCCACGTTTTTCGGTTTTGGGTAGACTTTCCTGATATTGAGTTTTTGTAAATCCTTCAACTTCAAATGCATTTTTGACAGCTGGTATAGTGCTACTCACTGGTATAGTGCTACTTACTTCACTAGCTGTAGTGAAGTGTAGTGTGAAAAACTTAAGAAAAAAATGCATGTTAATTTTATACATTTATTTATTAAATTCAAATTAAAATAACTAAACAATAAACAAATGCTTTTAATGGGAGGGATGAACCTGATGCTTTAATAATAAAGTATCAACATTTGGCATCAAATTAGTTTGGTGTAATCTCAAATTAAAAAATATATGAGATCCACTATCGTTGACCCCCATTTTCATTTCATGGACCCCCAATGTTTTTTCACTTGACATGGACCCCTTGCAGGTTGCCGTAGACCACTGGGGAGTCGATATAAACCACTTTGGAAATCACTGCTTTAGGCATTAATTCATTTCATGTAGAAATTTGTTCAATTCCATAAAGATATCAGCGATATCTTTCATTTATGAGGAACTTATAAATTGATATTAGAAATTTTATTGTAGTTTTTTTTGTGGACGTTTCCCGTAAAATGATTTTACTCGCAACTCGATTTAATTCTAACGCATGGCTGATATTCTTCTATTCTAATCCTTGATTTTTACAATAAACATTGACGCAAAACGATTTTCATTTAATTAAAATATTACCCAAAAAGCATTCGGTTTTGAATTCCACTTAATCATGCCTTTTTGTTAAGATTACTGTTATCACTTTTATGTAGTTTTATATTTTTTTAATTCTTACCTTTTCATTATTTTTCAAATTTTATTTATTATTATTATTACTATTTATTAACATTATTACTAAACTGGTCATCCGAATTTAAATGCGAGAAATAAATCAAAACGTTTATTTCTACAAAATTGTTGTGCCATCAGATTTTATATTTTCTGTATTCATTACATTCTTTGACTGAAAACTTTTTACACACACACACATTCATAAGGAGGGGTGCATTGAAAACATAGTTTTCAATGCACCCAACGATAAAAAATTAAATACATAAATGAATAAAACGTTAAAGTATTTTAGCTCTTACTGTAATAGAATTCGTCATGATTTAGAAATTCGAACTCAAGAGGTAAAAAATGAATTTTGCAGAGCAATCGAATTTTGCTATCAGTGATTTTGACTGTATTTGATGTTTTAACTTTCGAATTTTTTGAGTAAATAAAATTAATAATATTCTTTCATCCGGTTATTTAAAATGACTTGCAATGAAATTCACTTGAATGCTAATATTCCCATCATTATGTGGGGAAACGACGTTATATTTAGGGTCTAAAAAAATCGTATTTTCTTTCTCTGAAGGTAACAAGCATATTGAAACAAATAGTACTACCTATTAGATGGGAAACAACCTTGATTTGTTTTTGATATGATTTCAACAAGTGCCATCTGTACACTGCTTTCTTTTCCTTATTTTTCCCAAAAAAAAAATGTTTGGGGAAAAAAATCTTATTCAATTACGTTTTTTCGTTCCCGGATACTGTTTCTTTGAGAAGATATTGTTTATCCCCCCCTCCCACTATCTACCGATCTAGCTTCATTATAGTTATCGTTTTCAATCACTGTTATTGTTATGCTCATTGTTATTATTATTGGAGCGTATTCAGAAAAAGCATATTTCCCTATCATTTTCCAACTCCACTCCTTTTTATTTCTTTTCTCCTTTTTCTTTACTTCGTCAATAGCAGCTCGAGGAACAAAGTTGTAATGAATGTCTTTCATGAGGCAGAATTTTTCAAGATATCGTCCTAATTGGACGACGAAAGGTTTGGAACCAGACGAATGAAATGAAAATTTTCGTTTGATATTTTGTTGGGAAATTTTCGATTTCGCAAATCAACTGATTAGAAAAGTTGTAAACATTCGTATTTTCTATTTAAATAAATGTTTCTAGCTTTTAAAAAAATCAATTGCTTTGTATAATAGGCGGTATTTATGATGGTATTCATTCATGTTTGAACAAAAATTAATTGCAAGTTAAAACAGTGAGCTGCAAAAATATTGCTAATTTACAAAAGATAACTTGTAATTATAATGTATTAACCTGTAATTTTAATTGTACCTATATACTTGCAGATGAAACGTATAGGAACAAAGGGCTCAAAAAACATATCCTTTTTACACATCTAGAAATAAACAACATTTAATCATTCCACGTAACTTTGATCAGCAATTTCTCTATTTTTAGTTGTCAAAATCGGCATGGGTTCGACACAAAATGTAGTAAAAGAGCCCCTTTAAAACATATGATTGCAAACAAATAGTAGATGCACAACTAGATGTTTTACTGCTCCTACATAAGAAATTACAACCATCTGCGACTAAAATATTTGACTTACGTCACGGTAAAACTCTTCAGAACAGACACGTTATGATCAAAATGGATAATTCGGTGGTCTATACGCACGTACAGATGGACATCGAGAAAAAGCAGTCAACATTGTTTAATGGGGGATTAAAATGCAAATTAAGGTTGAAATTTGAGTCGGAAATTTTTCGCGAATACAAAACTTCCTTTATTTGGTACAAGGAAAGTAATTAGTACTTGGTTCTGTAGAGGTGCAGTGCGTAGTTGTGTATGTAAAGTAAATAAAACGTTTTCTTCTTTATTTCAGAGCTTAGTGGTTTGAATGTCAATCTTGATATCCAGACTTTGAATATCGGGGCGATAGGATCTGAGCGAACATCATCCACAATCACTTCGACTTCTTCCAGCAAGGAAGTCCCTAACTTTGTGGGTCACATGCAGCACTTCATCTTCAATGGACAACACTTTTTTGATATGGCACGCAGTGGTCAAATGACTAATTTTAAGGTGAACTTCACTTGTCCATACAATCTATATATATACTCTTATATAAAAGAACTCATCTCTGTGTATGTTTGTATGCTCGCCGTATAAAGTCACATGAAATGACGGATTAAAAGGAAATTAGGCGTAAAAGTTCAATTATTCCCTGAAGGAGGTAACGCTTGAAGTCCCACTCAAAAATTCGAATTGGCGACTTATAATTATTCCAATTTCAATATTTTTTTCGACAGTAAAAAAAATAAGAAACAAAATCGCTCTCTCTCTAAACTTTTATATCACACTCGGGCTGATAAAAATCTACTTGGGACAAAATTTGTTAGAAAACTCTGAAATAACTGAAACCCATGTACTTGCTCAGAATTTTATTTATTCTACCGAGAATTGAGCTAAATCTTATTGTTAAATGAAGATTTTTCAGAGAATGAATTCCACTACTGAAAGTACCCCTATATTATAGGCGTCATTTGACATTTAAAAGTTGAGATGCTTTTAACCTTCCAAACGAGGCTACGAAAGTAGATCGGCTATTAAATTATTGGTTCTGGATTTTACCCAATTGTAGATATTACTTTTACCTTTATTTTATTATTGTTATTATTATTATTAGTCTCTTCTTTTTGTTTTACATTCACAGTCGCAGTTTATACATTCGCTTTCGCACAATATCCCAATCTTGGGTTGTCAAACTTAATTAAAATTAAATTTCATTGGAAAATATTAACTCATGCTTGTTTTACAAAATATGATAAAATCATATACCAATTAACCAAGTAAACGTTCTTAAACCTGTCTTATTCTTCGTGTACTGTCAAATTTTTAAATTATTAAATGTGTAGTATATCCAAAAGAGTTGAGAATAGCTCTCCTTGGCTGCACGCCAAAAGATACGTGCAAATAAATGCATATCTTTTTATGCATCCTTCCCTTTCTTCTCCAGGTAACAGCAAAGTTTGGCAAGAAGGACGAAATTGTTCATCATCCTGTAACATTTAAGTCAAAATTCACCTTCATTGGTCTATCCCAGTTAAAAGCCTATTCTTCCATGAATCTCTACTTCCAGTTCAAGACACTGGAGCCAAATGGACTCATCCTCTACAACGGTGGCAAAGGTCAAGATTTTATCGCCATCGAGTTAGTGGACGGACATTTGCACTACATCTTCAATTTAGGAGATGGACCTCGGAAGGTCAGATCAAACACCAGGACAACGTTGAATGACAATCACTGGCATGCAGTTACGATTGGTAAATTAGAAGTCCAACATCTTCATAAAAACTGGAATAGTAGTAATTAAATTGCCACACTTGTAAAATATATTCTGATGTCATGACGAGCGGGGGAGAAAGGAGCACATTGAAACAAACGCTATAATTTCTCAATTATTACAAAATGAAAGCCACAAAAATAGTATATTTTTCTAATTGCAATTCAAATGATGACGCCACTTTGTTATGAGCAAGGAAAGTTAGTTTTGTGCTATCATAACTAATGTTTCTTAGCTGGCTAATTGTTATTAATTTACTTAGTGGGGAGAAATATTACCTCTACTGCTTTTATTTTACTTATAAATAGTAGCTATTCTATAAGCGTTCCCGAATGATACGTGTAATTATTTCTTTAAACTCGTTTTCAGTACGCACTTACACAAAATTGTTGAAACTTTATTCTGAAGCTGCTTGTTTCAGAAAATACTTGAGGCTTAGAAAAACACTAAATTTTGGTTCGGCAACCTTCCCCTCCCCCATCTCTTGTTATCAAAATTCAATTTAATACTATTCTGAATTGAATGCATCGCGAATTTTCATCAATGATTTCTCTCGGACGAAGGTTTTGTTTCACACGCTGGAAGTCGCCTCATGTGTAAGTGTTGCCAAAAATGACAAAAATTTAAGGCAATATATTTTTGGTATGTTTCCACAAAATATCGATACGTTTCCTCAATGACGTCGCCAAACTTTCCATAACCTGTTATTCCTCGTGGGTTTTCATTTTTCGTAAAAAATGTAACCTTACAGGTAATGTTTATTAATTTTTCAAGTTGAGCAATAATACGCGTAAAAATGCGTTACTGCGTTGTCGTCAATTCTGACCCCAAATCCTGATTAAATAGAAAACAATAACGCGATAAAAATTGATAACATATTCTAAATAGAGGAGCAATTTTTAATAGTGGGAGATTTGGTTAACTTTTAAGTTGGTATTATGAACCGAAGATATTTTATTAATTATCGATAATGTTGCCTATCGCTTCCTGTCCTTTGTTTACTACATTTCATTTTTTCCTGTTTTCACAATATGCAAATGAATTGTAGAAGGTTTTTTTTAAGGAAAAGCAGGAAAGTTTCTATAAAATGTAAGAATAGTTAACGAAACTTCTTTAAATAAAATTTTTCGGCACATTAATATTTTTATCAAAAATTCCAACAAGAAAAGAGTTTTCTGAAATTTTTAAATGAAAAATGCTCTCTAGTATGTTTTTTCTTTTCCTGAAGTACATATAGTTTGTATCGACTCAGCCTTTCAGAATTAGTTGGCTTCATTAATTTAGTCAGTTACAGTTTATAAAATTCACTACACTCATCTCTTAAAAATTCAAAAACGATTCTTTTAAATTGCAGTCTGCATTGAACTGGACTCATGTTTATTATCTAACTTCTATATTCGCTTCGTTGAAGCAGATTTTTTAAGAAAATGTAAAACTTTTAGTAAACAGTATTTTTAATTTCATAAGAATAGGAGCTGCATTTTCATTCATCGCACATGGCACATTTTGCTTATTCTATAATTAAATTAGGGGTATGTACATTGCTAACCAGATGCCCTGTTCAATACCATCTGCGGGCTTTTCAGGAACTGCCTTTCAGCCAGAAGGCGCACATCGATCATTCCGGCACATAAACTCTAGACAACTGACAACCAGTTTCGGCCATATGGACCGAACTGGCGTCAACTTTTCCTACCTGCTTTACTGTCTGAGAGCCGCAGTCCATCTACAAAGATGATCTAGCATCAGTTCAGAACTGATCCGTAGGGATTTTATCCAGGACCAACCAATACGACCCTTAAATTAGGGGTACATATTATCCCTTGATTATTTTGGAACAACTTCTTTTTCAACAAAGCGTTGCATTTTTTTTTTCTTAATCCGAGTCTTAACCTTCAACTTCTGTATGTGGTTCAAATATTATCATCTCTCTGGCGACGAATTTTTCCAATAGGATTCTCCCATCTTCCTCCTCATTACATATTTAAAAATATGTTCATGATTAAAAAAATGTTTTCTAAGTTTTTTAAATGATGAACTTATATTTAACTAAATTCATTTACAGTTTCTTCATCCACCTTGTGACCTCAAGGTAACATTTCACAACCGCAAATAAGACCGTAACCCATAGTTTGAATATGTTATCATTAGGATAGAGGGATCAGTTAATTTAAAGTCTGCTGCTTTTTATATCTCATTTGTATTTCTATTATTAATGTTTTTCTTATGTTTTAATATTTTCTTAATGCAATAGGTCGTCCTTCGGTAAAACAACACACTCTGATGGTAGACGACATGATAGCCACGGTTGCGAGTACGGGCTCCAATGTGCATCTCGACTTAGACGGATTGCTGTATTTGGGAGGGGTTCCACGGTCCACCTACGCAGGCCAGCTTCCAAAACTGGTGCAATCTCGACATGGATTCGAGGGATGCCTGGCCTCTCTCGACCTCAACGGAGAGACTGTTGATCCTATAACGGATGCTGTCGTGCCTAGTACCCTGGTATCAACTGGATGTGCTGGTATGTGCTGTGAGCCCCATGGAAGGTCTTTTTTTTTATCCATCGGCATTGATATTTTCAGTAATTTTCCATTCTGTCTTCGTCGTAATTTTAGGATCTCAGTTTCAAAAATTTCACGCTATTATCGGCATTATAAGCGTCACGTATTACTCCAACGCGATTTTAACCTATGACATTTACAAAAAAAAAAGAATTATAACATTTATAATAATGATTTAATTATTTTGACGCCACTTTTCCCTTTATTGTGTTTTTTCACCGAAAACCAAGTTCATAGAAAAATTCTCTTTTGTATTTGCAACGACTTGTATAGCTATATTGGAATAATATATCTTTAGAAATGTCCTGAATAGGAAAAATATTTATGCTTATTATTCATAGCTAAAACAATTATTTTCCTCCTTGCAATTCAAATGCATATGAACTCGCTCTCTTACCTATCACTGTTTACTGCATCAACTTTTAGAAGTGCTAGGGTAGATTTTTCCGAGAAAACTTCCAAGAAATAGCTCACGACACTTCATTAAATTCTCCCTCCATCTTTAATTATTACAAATATCTGCATTTTAAATAAAATGGCATAGTATTTCTGAAAAAAATGTCGTTTCAGCTCAAATATTAAGAGATGAAATTTTTTTATAACTTTTTCTAAGTTCCTGCATTCATGTTTACTTCAATGGTATTAGCTCATAAATATCACAACAGAGTACAGTGGTCTTGCTGATATAGGGGCTTGTTGCTTACATATTGTTTATTTTGCATAAAATTTTACTCTTACTTCTGTAAGAATAAACTATCTCCACTAGTTGAGTATAACATCTCCCAGCACAAATCTGTTCTTGCTTAAAAGATTAAAGGACACTAGCAGTGATGAAAGAGGAACACATTTTATAAAAATTGAACTGTTTCTTGATTTTTTTTTTTTTTTTTTTTTTTGTTACCTAGAATAGAAGATTTCATTTTAAAAAGTTTCTGTATTAACTGAAATATTTGAATTTATTCGTTTTTAGACTAAAATTCATCGTGATATATTTTATTGATAATTTTGAATTTATGAAATGAAAAAAAAATCATGAAAATTGTTGTGTTTCATTCAATTCATGTTTAATTTCATTCGTTAAAAAAAAACGTTTTGATTAACTTTTTCAACCTGTTCGAATCTGAAAACGGTATTTGATCTACATAGGTCCTGTCACTAAATGCAGCACTTCAGCCTGTGCCAACCGCGGAATTTGTGTTCAAATGTGGAATAGCTATACATGCGACTGTGATATGACATCCTTCACTGGGCCAACTTGCTCTGACGGTACGTATAAAGTCTTCATTAAGTCTGAATTAGAACGAATTTTCACATTTATTTAAAGCGTTAAGTTGTACTGTGTACAGTAGTAATTGTTCCAAGTGCCTTGTTTATTTATTTTATTTTGTATTTTTATTCTGCGAAAAACAATTGATTTTACAAGTATGGATAATGCTTTCCACCAGGGCACCTGTATTCCACCAGGACAATTTTCACCTGTAATTGTCATGTACAGCTTAAAATTCACAAGTATTACCAAGAAAATGCATTAGAAATACATAGGCGTATTATCTACTGCAGTAATACGCATTACGACTGACATTTTAGAATGATTAATGAATCAGTTTGCTGTTTCTAATTTCTTTGAGCAAAAGTCTCATTTCACCAAGAACTCGTACGTCTGCAACTGAATGTCTGAGGGTGCATTCACACAAACTGCAACAAAAGTCTCATTTCACCAAGAACTCGTACGTCTGCAACTGAATGTCTGAGGGTGCATTCACACAAACTGCAGCAAAAGTCTCATTTCACCAAGAACTCGTACGTCTGCAACTGAATGTCTGAGGGTGCATTCACACAAACTGCAACATTAACTACGACGGCGACGAATCATTTGTTCTTCACAATTTCATAACCACGCCCTAATATTGACTGATTGGCATTTGTTATTGCGTCACTAAAAGCGACTTTCATCAAGCAAATGTGAGTTGTTGATTGCGCTTACATCCTCGTTGTTAGTCTGATAACCATAGCAGCAGTCTAATACGTCTCCCTTAGTGTGCATGCACCTTGATTGATATGTGCTTTCAAAAACATTGAAATCCTATATTTTTTCTTGGGGTTTCAAAAAGATTTACAGCGTGGTTTCTAAAGATCTAAGTTAGAATAATTATGATGTAGCCAATGTCTGACATATATAAATATAGAACTCAAACCTTACAACAGATAATCATTAGGCAACCGGATGGCAAATTGAAATCATTTTTCAGCCCTCACCTTATATATGTCTGGATCAGAGAAAAAGCAAAAAGCTCTTTCAAAAAATAGCTACCCACCAAACGTTTACTTTTTATTTTGCAGAAAGTGTCTCCTACAAATTTGGACAACGGGGAGGCCTCATTACTTTCACATACTCCTCCGACAAACGGCCGGACACAAAGAGCGACCTATTGGCCCTGGGTTTCATCAGCTCTACGGACAACGCTGTCCTGGTGCGAATAGACAGCGGAAGCAGCAACGATTATATGGAACTGGAAATAGTACGTAAATTCAATGTACAGAAATCTCTTATAAGATCGAAACAAAAGCGAAACAAGTATCTTAAAAACTAAACTAAATGTTCAAAGTAAATTTCTCAAGAAAGTTATTGTCTTCTAATTATCTTTTTCGCGTAGACAATGGAAATTTAGATAGCGTTAAGAAATAAAGACAAGTTTATGTATTCTCGGCCCTCGTGAATCGGATGAAAGAATACCCTGCTAAGAATAACACTTTCTTTAATTTCTTAGTAAGAGGATGAAGCACTTCAAAATCTTTTATTTAGTGTTTTTATAGGCATCGTTAGATTCCAAGTCAATTCCAATTTTGCTGTGGATGTGATTTTTTAAGAAATAAATTTCAAGAGCATAAAGTCAAATGTCATTTAAAATTTTCAAAGAATAAAAGCATTCATACCGATAAAAAATAATAACTAGCTTTATATGTTTTAGTTACACATTTTGACAGAGGTGAAAAGCTGATTCTTCAGTTCATTACGTCATTTTTCAATTCATTGTATTCATTGATGCTTTAAATTTGCCTAATTTAACCTACTTAGGAGGACTACATTCGACATTGCCCCTTGAAACCATACAGCATTTTACAACGATATTGTGCAATATCCATGAATTTCCGTTCAACACTCAGAAACTTAAAAAATATTAAAATAAAATAAATAAATAAAACATAAAAATTTCAATCGTGAATAAAATTTTTATGGTATTCAGTAGGTAAAGAAATCAGCTGTATACCCGCAGCAAATTCGTTAATAATTATCCCGCTCTTCTCTACAAACATTTGTTCCTCCAATGATTATTAATTCGATTTTTCAGGTGGACGGCAACGTGTTTATAGTATACAATATGGGTACAGAAGATCATCCAATTGGCGAGCTGAGCGTCAACGTAAACGACAATCAGTACCATGTGGTACGGTTTACAAGATCTGGCCCAAATTCCACTATTCAAATTGATGATCATAACGTCCGAACTAAACAACCAACAGGTAATCTTTTTCCCCCATTCATTTATGCATTGCCACAGAACATAGAAAGGATGTTTTTGTTTAAAAAAATGATGTTTTTTTTTATAAAGTTTCTTTTTCTCGCCGTAGTTTTCTCTCTCTCTCTCTTTCTCTCTCTCTTTCTCTCTCTCTCTCTCTCTCTTCTACCTTTTATTGTTACTTAGGGGAAAGAATGTCCGATAAAGCGAAATTAATACATCAATATAACTCTATTTTAACATTTCCTTCTAAAAAAAATGCTTACTTTTTCATGTGCTTGTTACTCTATTTCTACATAGATCGATTTGTATTATTACTGACCTTTTTAATTGTATATCATGTTCACAAATAGAAAATACTTTCATTAAAACTGTGAATTAAAACTTTTAATTTTCAGTTAGTAGGTAACGTGTCTTTATGATTCGAGTGGATAAGTACTCATTATTGTCTAGTAAAAGAATGAATTCTCTGGTGGGAAAAATAATTCCAACGCCAAGTAGAAAAATTAATTCATTGAAATAAAATTTACCTAAAGTATTCTTCTACGCAACTTTTTTTTTAAGTATTATGGTCATGAACGAGAAGAACCTTTTCAAATGATACGGAATTGTGCCTGACTGATATAGTTGCTGTGCTTTTGGTAGCCTAGAGGTTAGGACAGGGGTCCCCAACCCTATGCCCGCGGGCACCATGGCGCCCTTCGATCGGTCTAGTTGCGCCCGCTGCTTGTACCCAACGATAAAATATTTCAGTTTTCCATTTTAAACTAGAGAACATTTACAGTCTAGAGTATATGAATAAAGGCCATATAACTATGAATAGCCCTTTAATGATAAATGAGAATGAATATCATGGAAATCAAAATATAGATTACGACTTACAGATGAACACCTTGACGATTGCTCGCGAGCAGGAATTTCATCATATTCTCCCAATTATGAAGCGCTGACCAGTGAAGTGCAATGCCAAAGATCACATTGACTATATTTTGTATATTTTATAAATAATTTTTATACTTCGTATGTTTTGCAAGCAATTTAGTAATCATTTCTTTACACAAGAATATAAATACTAATTATATTCATATGTTAAATTAATTTATTTGTGCGTTATATGTAGTGTTTATTATTAACTATGTCCACCAACTATAAATTTGTCTTGAAAAAATAAACGGTGCCCGCCATTCGACCGATATTCTGGTATGTGCTCTTAGGTACAAAAACGTTGGGGACCTCTGGGTGTCGGATGTCGGACTTCCAACCGGAAGTTGGATACCCTACCCACTGAGGCCCCGCCATGAACACTTAGAGATACGTGCATGTAAAATCCGTGGACCCTGAAGTCCTGAGGCAGTTCCCAGTGTACCGGAGTATGGAGAGTTTCCCTTCCCTTCACTGTTAGGTCAAAAAGGGAAGGTGGCGTATCTGTGGTGGCGCCATCCGGTGTAATCCAAATACATAATGAGCCAGGTCGTACTTCCACCGTTGTGGTGCTCATCTATAAACGGAAAGCACTCCCTTACTGCCTTAATTCCCTGTCGCTCTGCTAAGGGGAGCTTGGATACCCAAGTGGCATTTGGACACTGCTTTTGAATGTAAGCATGCAAAATCTTGCTTGCAGTTTGTCATTCAAGTGCCATATGCTACTTAGTGGAATAGAACTCCATAGTCAGCTTTTCTTGATGGTTGTGAGCAATAGGTAATGCTCTGGGGGTTTGCTCATTTCTTAAAAAGTCTCTTCCTGTAAAAACCTGCTCAGAGCATGCAAAAACATTTTATGGTTAGGTTTTTACTGAATGAAATTTTTTACTTGCTAGGCAAAGATTAAAGCTTAAAAAGATGTATAAAATATTATTCCACAAATGCCAACCCACACTTGTAATTGGATTACAAATTATTCCAAATTCTAAGAGTAAAGAAAATATTTGTTATATTTTTCAGGAACAAGACTTTATAATTAATGCTTCAACTACTTTAAAAATAATAATTAATGCAAAGTTAATAATATTAATTAATTAAACGTATTTCTTAGTTTTATGGTTCATTTACATTCCTATTATGTGTGTCGTTTGGAATAATTTAAACGGAATTATACAAATGATACGCTCTTATGTTCCATATTTCCTCCTGAAAAGCACCACGAGGGGCAGGAGAACTTTCTTTTGAAAATTCAATACTAAAATCTTGACGTGATATTATGTCTCTCATCCAGGCCGTCAGCACACGATCTTCAACAGCCACTCGAAGATTCAGGTGGGCGGGAAATTCAACTCGGTCAAGAACAGAATCGAACGTCCGTTCCAGGGAGTGATTTCGGGACTTGTGTTCGGTGGTAACAGGATATTGGACATGGCTGCAGAAAATGATCCGAGAGTGGAACTGCAGGGAGATGTGGAACTACTCATCGCCATTCCTCCCGGGGGCCCAATAACGGAGTCAAATGAAGAAGAGGTGAGGTGATTTACGCATAAGAATACCACAGACGATTTTTTAAAAAATACTTTTTTTAATTTCCTTACCTAGAAAATCTTAGTACAAAACTAGAACAAATTTTCAATTGTCATTTAAGATTTCAAACGAGTTTTTATGAAGTGAAAATGTTATTACATCACTGCTTCATTTATTCATTTTTAAATACAAAAAAAAGATTTATATATATATATATATTACATTCAGTTATTAACGTATATTCTTTTAAAAATAGAATTATTTTAGCGCATGCTTAGAATTGCACAATGCTCTACGTAGAAATATTCAAAATAATAAGCATATTAATTATATTTAGGGGTCATTCATAAATGATGTCTCAATTTTTAAAATATATTAGACCCCCCCCCCAACCCTTTTTTACAAAATGTCACAATTGAAGAGTCACCCTTTGTCCCACATATATTGTCCCATAGTGAAAAAAGTGATTATACTCAAAATCTCTTCATTTAAACTGACGATAAATATTACATTAGTTTTGGGTACATTTCATAACATATTTCTAATGCAAAAAATATATCATTTACATATATTTATCGCAAAGTTACAGACTTTCGTATCTAGCGGATGAAAAAAATAGCTGTCCCTTTTCTGTATTTTATAATTCAATAACATTTTTTTCACTTTGTTCTTCCCCACAAATGAAAAAAATGTGACATTTCAACAAGTAAATCATCATTATTTTAAACTCCTGTGGTTATTCCTGATTTTTTGATTTAAGGATTTCTACAAAGCATTTTCTCTTTCATATTTAGTCAAGTCCGTTACCAAGTTCCGATAGAATTCAAATAGGGTTGAAAGTTTTACCAACAGATGTCAACCCATTTTAAATAAAAGCACTTATATTAGCAAATATTGTTTTCGCAAAAAATTTCCCAGTCAAATTTCAACCTGAACTCCCATTTTTACAACCCTTGAATCAATTTTACTAGCTTTTTCACGATGTCCGTGCATCACACTGGGCCACCTAAACATCCATTTTGACAATTCTCGAGTGCGCATTGACGAGTTATGTTGTTAGATCTGTACGCATGTGCGTATGTATACTGTGTGTTTCAAGCATAGACGGCGTAACGCTCTCTGTTTCTTCGCTTTACGAGCGACCGAGGGGCAAACAGGTCACGTGAAGTAGACAATCTAATTTCGACCAATTAGCGTCTTTTGTCTCACGGCGCGAAGTCTTCAAAATAGGATTCTGCTGCACGCCGAACAACTGCACTGAACGTGAACACCCCAATATAAGTAGAATTCGAAACGCTCCCTTATCAGCAAGAGCAGCGTTTTCTAAACAGCGATGGGCTTTTCCTCTTGAACACGTGATCCAGACCGATTCCCGCCCTTGTACTACTGGAACGTCCCCAAGCGGTGTCTACGATTTTTCAAGTTCTATGGTTCTAAATTTTGACTATATTGTTTCTCGTAATTAGTAAATGCGTAAATTAAAAAATCAAGCAAATATATTAATTTTACTAGTTTGAATTGGCGAGTTACGTTGTGATGTCTGTCCGTATGTATGTTCAAGTGTTGACTATATTTTTCCTCGTGAATGCGTAAATTAAAATTACAACATTTTACCATCCAGTTCCTTTTTAACTAATTTTCATAATTCTGTACATTCCAGAATTTATCAACTCCTGACCCTACAGAGCCTACTGAAGAAGTCATATTTTCCGGTGCTGGATCAGGATGTTGGGACGATGAAGACGATTGCGAAAATTCTAACAATGAGAAACGTAATCATGTTGCTTTCAGTCCAACACATTTACTCATTATTATATTATGATAAATTAATTAATCATTATGAGAAATTAATTATTAATTTATGCATTAATACACTCTCAGAAACGCATGCTCAAATCTCACGAAACTTTCGTCGTATTTGACGAAATGGCTTCGTGAAAAATGCTTCGAGTAAACCTTTCGTTAAATTGCCGAAATTTGTGTAGTAATTTTGCTAAGTCACGCGATCGCGGAGGAAAGAATCGTTATAAATGACGAACTTTTCTTGACGATTGAAGAATCGTCGAAACTGAGGATTCTATTTTTGAGAGTGTACATCAATCAAAATCTGTGTACCCCTTTTTAAGCAAATTGTGGTCATGAGTGAAATTTGGCATAATGAAGGTTCATATGGAAGAAGAATGGAGAAGGAGAAGGAGGCTCAAGAGAAGAAAGATAAAATTTATCTCGAATTTTTGTTATAAATACCTTAAATTTAATAACTAATGCAGTGGTCAATCCGTTGCAATGAGAACAGATTATGGCTAATTGAAATATTTAAACAAACCAAACTCTTACCAAAACGAAAAATAAAAAAAGTATCTAAAAGTTGTTTGTATTATCAACTCTGTACTTGATCAGCTATCCTTTACCAAGTTCCTGTTTAATCCTGGGTTAGCTTTATCTTCATTAAGACGTAAAGAAAAATCTTCGTACCCCTTTTCAAACGCATTGAGCCCACGAAGGCGTGTGAAGTTTGGCATAGTCGAAGTTCACGTCGATAAGGAGTGTAGAAAAATAACATTTAGTTATATTATGTATTGAAAATGTGTTAAATTGAATCTTAATGACAAAAAAAGGAAGAAAAAACCTGCCATTAAATATTGTACACTCAACGCCACAAATACTAACAGAATCGCACACTGAGTAATGAATTCTTAAATGTGGCAAATATTAGCAATAAGAGACAAAAAAGCCATGTATTCACTACCTCCGACACACAATAGTGGTAATGTTAAATGCCTGACTTATTGTAATTTTTACCATAGAGAACTTTCTGACGGCCACGCTCATGTACCATGGTAAAACATTTATAAATTCAAATAGTAGTTTTAGAATCATTTAATTTGAAAGTCAATGAAATTATTTTTCGTTTGCTTGCGCGTCGCAGGGCTCAATTTTAAACGAATCAACACGATTTTTGGAATGCAAAGAGAGAGACCTGTATATTTATGCATAACATAATCCTTGTTTTTGAAATATGACTTTTTTAAGTTGAAAAATCCAATTTAAACTTCAAAACTGCAACATTTCAATGCAAGGTAGGCAGCTTTCTTAATCCGTATCAGTGATAAGGACTTAAATAAAAAATTTTGAAAGTAATATACTATTTAGAGTATTGTGGTTAAATTATTCGATCACAAAAAATAAGAAAAAAAAACGAATTTAAAAACATGCGCAAGTAAATTTTTTGCAATCATTTCAGCTCTATGGAGCCGTAGAAGCGTCATGAATTTGAAAGATACTTATTGGTTAATGATAAACTCGCCAAGATTCAGCAGGAACATCGCTAAATCATATAACAATGCTATTTTCTTGTACGAGATCGATCGGTGATTTATTAACAGCTCGTTATATCATTTAATGTATAATTGCTAAATTCAAATTGTGTGCAATTTTTTCGTTGCTAATGAAAGTTATTTGCTACTTTGCTAAAACGAATGAAATATTTGTAGGACTATATTATCTAGAGCTCTCTGAAGGTCAGAGCTCATCAGCCGAACACTATTTTTTGTTTGTTTGCTTCATGCATATCCACATTGTGATGAAACTTTTCCTTTTTGGTTCTCCCAAACAGATGAAGAACTGATCACGCCCGAATTCGTATCTCCAACACCAGAGGACTTCAGCCCACCCCGCCACGAGGACACCTGCGAGGACGACGACGATGACTGCATCGACATCGGTTCAGGAATCTCAGAAGGAGAAGTGGTCCGGCCAGAAGACATCTTGCTCACCGTTCCTGCCCAATCCGGCCGCGTGCCTCCCGCCTCTTCCCCCGTCCCGCCCGTCCTGGTCGTCTCTCCGCCCCTCCCCAAAACGACGCGGGTGCCCGCGGTCGTCTACGAAGTCCCAATACCGGGTCTGGGCACAAACAGCGGGAAAGACTATCAGCGCCCCACCCAACGCAGTCGCAGCTCTGCGGACAACACAGCCCTGGTCATTGGTGTCATCGCCGGGATCTTGATAGCCATTGTGCTCATAGCGCTTATAGTGTATAAGTTGAGGAATAGGACCGAAGGCTCGTATAAAGTAGACGAAAGTAAGAATTATCAGTTCGGGGCAATAGCGGCCAGCCCGGCGTTTTTGAACGGGCCGATGCCCCCGCATATGAACGGCATGGGGAAAGGGCAACCCGAGAAAACTCCGAAAAAAAAGAAAGGTGGCAAAGATTTGAAAGAATGGTATGTATAGCCAAGGCCGTAGTCAGAAATTACTTTGACGGGGGGGTTCCTTCATCTCTCCCCCTTTCAGAAATAAATTTTACACCCTGATTTCCAAAACTACCAGCCTGGCAGAACTACCATAAGCGATAGATATTATTTATTAACAGAAAATTATCCAACTTTTATGCAAAAAGGGGGAAGAGCAACAAATAATATTTTACTTTCAAAAGTAAAGAAAACCTTAATGGTATCTCAGAGGAGTATTTGAGGCCCTTTTCACCCTCCACTAATTACGGCCTTGCTACATTCAAGAATGAAACTCTCACACTTAATTTGAATGTGACAAACCTGTTGCAGTGCAACTTTTTCAGATTTCTTAATGCGTTGCATCGCATCACACTGCGTATCAGTGAAATCTTTGGAAATGTGAAAAATTCCTTCTCAGCAACACCCTAGGAAATGCAAAAAAGCTTTCCTCAGTGACATCCTAGGATACGTGAAAAATCCTTCCTCAGCGACATCCTACGAAATGTGTAAAACCCTTCCTCAGCGGGTATCTCGTGAGATGTGAAAGAACCTTCATCTGGCTGTATTCGCTAAGAAAAACTTGAAAGTTTTGTTCTGTTTATCAAATTGTGAGATATCTCGTTGCTACTGGTCATGGAAAAGTATGACTTATTGATGTTACTTATTTGATGTTATTTTAAATGAGAATAAGATTATAAACCGGCGAACCTTATCGATAACTTGGCAAGCAAAACCGAAAAGTAATATCGTATAGTAAAGTAACGAATTTCTATCACGGAACAAGTACACAATTCGTTGCTGATCAGAAACGTGAACTAAACAAGTGTGTAAATTAATGTATTTTCTATCATGAAACAAGAACGCGATTCGTTGCTGATTAGAAACGTCTACTAGACAAGTTGGCAACAAACGAATTTCTAACTGTCTAGAATGAGATTTGCAAAAACGATTTTTTAAACGAATTTCTGGTGTTTTTATTTTTTCCTTTATGATCTATTTAAAAAAATTATTGTTTCAACTCGATACATCCTTTTTAACTTGAATTTGACTGAGACAAATTTAAAAACTGCTTACCTTTAATTGGACAAGTACTTATGCACGGTAATGTACGAATCAGGCATTTCCAACAAACATCAAATTAAAGTGCTATAATAAAGGAAATTAAATGTGTCGCAAGAAAGTGGCTTTTATCTAATGTCACTGATAAATATCAAATTAGAAAAGCGAAACATATAATCATGAAAGATATCCATGTATAGGTCTTAAAAACGACATATACGTGAAGAAATATCGAACATTTGAAGTACAGGAGCATCAGTGGTGTAGAAAATGTATTTCACTGAAGTAAGTTCTGTAAACTGCCATTTCAATGACAGTTCATTGTCCGAAAGTATTTCACACAATAAACATTGTAAATTTGGTATTACTGTGTCTGTTTGATATTATTTAATGTATCATTAATGTTAAATAGTACTTTGGCTAAAATCAAGTGAAATTTGGATTTTATGAAAATAACATAGCCCCCTTAACTAGATGCCTTCCGAAATGGAGCGAAACCCATTACCCTACCGGCAACGATTTTCTCCCGCTGACAACGAAAACGCCGCTAGAGGACACTACCTATTTGCTATTGGAAAACGATGTTTTACTTGTTAACCCTTGGTAAATTGCGAAAAAAAGCAGTAAAAATTGTTCTTTTAAAAAACTCATTTGATTTTTTTTTTAATATTTAATAATATGACTCATTTATTACATTATTTTTTCGCTCTTACTTTATGGTGCAGTAAAACAGTAGGAAATTAAGTGATATTATTTATTTTTGATATCTGGTTAGTCTAGGAACATTTTAACGGAGCATCAACTAAAAACTTTTATTTTATTAAAGTGGTTTTCCCCTAACTGTAGGTATTTTAAAAGAAAAATTTTGCTACACAAATGAACAGAATTTTCGTTAAAGTAATGATTTAATTATTTTAGTTTGTAACATGAAACTTCGCTGAAGAAACTAATTACTAACTAAAAATTATTTTTTAAAAAATTTGCAAACGTGCTGTGCAGCAAAATAAAACATTGTTTCTGTAATCTATAAATGTAGTTAAAATTATAATTGCATGTCATCACTTATTTTTAATTTTATTATTATTTTTATTACGAGTTAAAAGGAATATATATAATATATAAAGAAGTGTTGAAAGAAGAAATTTTAAGCATTTCCATTAAAAAAATATTTGTTTGGCATTTTTTCTATAAGAACAGTTGCAAAAGTCGAGAACACTCTTGTACTTAGCCAACCTGTACCACAGACAATGCATCAAATTTCGATTATGAAATACTACTTTAAATAATTCATATCTTAAATCGAAATCGAACTTATGAAATTTTAATTTTGTTAAAATCGAAGGTTCTATTGCAACTGAATTAGGTAGTTGATCATAACATTTAAACTAGTACATTATAAAATGTTTAAAAAAAAAATAAATAAATAGATAAAAATGCAGGGAAAAAAAAAGAATTATCATTTATGCAATTCATACATAAAGAATATAATACACTTAATTTCAATTGAGCATTTTTGCATTTTTACCGTTGTAAGAAAACACAATAAAAATCCAGTTCTTGATTAAAACTTTTAATTTTAATATTTGTTTGAGAACAATGCTATAGAAAAAATAGTTAAAGACTAATTTGGAGCATTTTGAAAATTTTGAGAAGATGTAATAACTTCCATGATCGATTAACAGCAAAGCTATACATGTGATACATATTTGAGTAGATACTTATATGGACTCATCTGTTTTAGAAAAAAAGAATGTCTTTTTATTATTATTATTTACTTATAGTGATCTTGAAAATTAAAACTTTTCCCTGAATTTTAAAAGTCAAGAGTTTTGCAAAGACTCTGAAAAGATGTTCAAAGTTTTGAAAAGCTTTTAAGTGTATTTGAAGTAGCAGATATATTTTCGCACTATCTTTTATATTTTCCAAGAAATCATTGCTTTAAAAAACGAGCAGAACGATGAGGACGTTAAATTGGGGAACTTTGAGCCAAACTTTTCATTTTGCCGAGTTATAAAAAATTACACTTATAATACACTTATAATAGAATCAAATTTAATCTTATCGTAGAATCTGATCTATACCCCCCCCCCCCCCCCCACCGAAAGAAAAACTAGTCCTTTTGGTTTCAATAAATAAAATTATAAATAAATAAATAGAAAATATACATACATACAGTAAAAATGTTGAAATATGTGAATAATTACAATTTATAAGGCACTGTACTGAAGTCCTGTTTTAAGCATGAATAATAGGACAAATATTACTTCCAAATTATTCTCATTAATTCATCCATAGAACTAAATATGTTCTTGAAATATAGTTAGAATTCGATTCTATGCATGAATAATAATTTGAATTTCTTTAATACTAATTTTCATTATTTCTTATTGATCCATATATGCCTTCGTATAACTAGTTAAATTTTTTTAATAAAAAAAATCGATAAGCTCAATTTAATTAATATTGGCATAATATAAAATGCATCATAATGTAAATCATTCGTATTCCAAGGACAAGCTACAGTAAAAATTGGACAACATAATAAACAATGTACATTTATATAAAAATAGCTTTGCACTATATTATTATTAATTTATTTTTATTTTTTGCTAAATAGACATTATGAAATAAACACGCATAATAATAATAAGAATAATAATACTAATAATAATAATTCCCTTGTCTTGATATAGCGGAGATCCATTTTTCACACAAACTAATGTCCGATTGAAACTAATTTTTTCTTTTACTGAATTTCTTGTGAAAAATGGAACAACACAGTAAACCATCTTTCATTTAGTTATATTGGTCCTGAAAAGCACCGTTTTTATTCAAAAGAATCAAATTATTAGGGGGAAAAAGAAGAAATAGCAATGAAAACCAATCTTTTACCCTTCAAACTAATGTAAAGAGCGCGGTTTTATATAGCAGATAAGTAGTGTTCCTGGTGGGGGAAAAGGTAACTAAAATCCGCGGCCAACTTTCCCCGCAAATCGCTAGGCATCTAGTTAAGGGGGCTATGGAAAATAATGTTAAACCAGTTCTGTTTTTAAGGGCCTCACATTTTAGACCCATCAGATTGTTATTTTAACATTGTTGATCAGTAAGTATTAAATAACACACATTTTTTAATACATAAATTTTAATCGAAACGTTATTGAAAAGTGATTTTACACAATTGTCTAAATATGTAGGATTCAAGCCTTTTTCTTTACGATTCCCCCCTCCCCCTCGAGTCTTGCGTTCCGGTAAGAAGCAAATTAGCTCCACAACACTGATGCTACTAACAAAAATAATGCACTTTTGAATATGAAGTAATGAAAATAAAATGAAAATAGCTGCATGATCTTGTTATTTGTCGTGTAAAGTATATGACATCCACATCCACATCCACATCATACAGGTATGTGGAATAAAGTTCAGATAATTTCCTTTAGCAGCTAACACAGCTTTGAGCAGAAAAAGTCGAAATTAAATTTAAAAGTTAAATGAAGATTGATAAATTAAATTTTCAAAAGAATGGTTTGGAGGTAAGAAAAATGTTCGTCTGTCTCTTCTTCTGTTCCTAACAACGTTTGAGGGACGGATTCACAAATCTGATTTTTTTTGTTTTGTTCGAAAGGTATCGGCAAGGTCATCTCATTCTCATATTTTATTTTTTGATTTGTAAAATTTTCGTTTAGCTTTGAACAGTTAAGAAAATATTAAGATTAACCCCTACAGGGCAATTGGAATCCTATATAAATCCTAATCCAATAGACGGATTATTTGCTTGGAGCAAATTTTATTAAAAAAAACTAATCACGTTGAACATGTGCAAAAAAAGAAAAGGAAAAAAAAAAGGTTTGGCCTTTTTTTTCGAACAATTCAAAAAGGTTTAACATTAGCACCTACGGAAGTGTACGAGAGAAATTTAAAGAATTTTATCTAGAAAACTAATAACACTAAAAAATAGTTTTTATCACTTAAAAACAGAGAAAATTTCAGAGACTCTGAATGCATTTTAATGAGGAGATGAATAATTCTTGTTTACCTTAGTATTATTTCTACTAATATTATTATTTTGGCAACGATTAAAAATTAGAATTTATTTAATCATAATGGGTATAAAATGATTGCAGTCATATTGGGTTGAAACTTAACTAATGGCCGTTTATGTTGTGTTTAAAATCACGCGGTAAAAGTATAATGTATTGGGATAATGATTTGTGTTATTCGAAAGATAATCTTTCCCTCTACAAAAGGCGTATTTGATTATTTTTGTCTGAACTAATTTTTGTTATTTTTCAAATCATTAAAATGGAATCTGAATTTGGCAAACCAACTTTCTGCAGTTCGTTCAGGCATTGCACCTCCTCCATACACTTCAGGAATCTCTCAAGCATCTTCTGCAGTATTGGCTCCTCGATTATACGGAAAAAGAAGGTGTAGAAAATGCTTATTTTTGTCGACTTGACACACGATTTTAATGATCTAAAAAATAAAAAAAATTTTCTCCGGCAAGAAAATTCAAATGCGCCATCTTGTAGAGGGAAAGATTCTCTTTCGAATAACACAAAACATTATGCCAATACATTCTCTTTTTACCGCGTAATTTTAAACACAACATAAACGGGCGTTACTTATGTTAGGCAAATCGGAATATATTGGATTAAACCAGGCGCGTAGCCAAGGGGTGGCTGAAGGGGCTGGAGCCACCCCCGAAATAATTCAACCTCGAAAGTTGGAAATAGATCTATGTAAGTTTAGATAATTTTAATTTAAAATAAAAGCTCTTGTTATTTTCTAAATTTGCGAACTGAGTTCGCAAATTGCGAAATTGTTCGCAGGTGAGCGCACAGAGAGGGAATTTTTCTCCCCTAGAACATGCAGCTTGTGACAAAGCGTATTGGTCAAGTTTCTCACAGAAAGAAGGCTCTGTCGGCGACAAACATCCCAGAGAAGAGATACGTATCTCTCCAGCAGGGCCTGAGTGAGATGTGGTTGATCATGTGACAAATGACCCCAAGCTTTGCTTACCCCAAGAATGGAAAACAGCCACCATCATACCAATCAAGAAACCAAATAAAGATTATTGCTCACCTGGAGACTTCAGACCCATAGCTTTAACCTGTACTACGAGTAAAATAATGGAGAAAATGGTCTTATTCAGACTGCATTTCTTTCTTGACAAGAATAATTTTCTCCCTAGAGAGCAATTCGGCTTCCGAAGAGGCCACAGCACCATGGACCAAGTTCTTTTCTTCGCCCAAACTATCAGAGATGCGCTGAATCACAGGCCAACCCATCACAGCGTAGCGGCTTTATTGGACCTCACGAAAGCCTTTGACAGAGTATGGAAGGATAAACTCGTTATAAAGCTTCACGAATCCTTCAACATTCGTGGCAATACTCTGGCTTGGATTTCAGACTATCTACATTACAGACTTATCAGGGTGAAGTTCAATGGAACCCTCTCAAATACGGTTCATCTCAGCCAGGGTGTCCCCCAGGGAACTGTCCTCAGTCCAACTCTTTTTGCTCTGTACTTGGCCGGAATTGAGAAAACTGTCTCTCTCGGGACTCGCATCGGAATGTTTGCTGATGATATTGCTCTTCGGGGCAGCGGTGACGACGTTGTCGAGATTGAGTCGAGGCTCAACAACTCCTTAGAAGCCATATCCAAGTACGCAGATGAACTCAAATTGAATTTCAACCCAGCCAAATCGATAACCACCTTCTTCACTACCAATAAGCGACTTTATAAATATGAACCATCCTTGTTTCTCAAGCACCAGAAGCTCTCCATCGAGAAACACCCAAAATACTTTGGTTTCATTCTCGATCCCGAATTTACAAGTAACAAACATATTGAATTCATTGTCTCGAAAGCCAGGAAGCGCTTAAATTTTATTAAGTGTATCGCTGGTAGGGACTGGGGCGCAGATGCAACTACCCTTAGGACTTCCTATCAGGCACTTGTTAGACCAATTCTTGAATATGGCTATCCTGTCTACTGCTGTGCTTCTCAATCTAACTTAAACAAATTGGAAAGGGTTCAACTGAGCGCCGCTCGCATCATCACTGGATTGAAACGTAGCTGTCCTTCAGAGATCGTCCTTTACGAAGCAGATCTGCAACCTCTTTATATTCGAAGGCAAGCTAATTTAGTGAAATTTTTTAATAAACTTTCTAGTTTAGACCAAGGCAACTTAATTGCTACTTACCTAAATAATTGGACCTGCAATCAAAGGCGGAAGAAAAACAGTCCTTTTAGCCATGTTAAATCACAACAGTTAATCGCAGAAAATATAGAACCTCATTATCTTCATTACAATCTCAATTCTTGCTTGGATCTCTCCAATGTTAGTTTCCATGAAAGCCTCCCTACCACGCTTGATAAGAAAGATTGCTTACCTGACTTCCTTAAACAATTGTCCCTGGAAATCATCAATAAAATCACTCCAAATGACATCAAAATATACACTGATGGCAGCAAAATGGATGTACGGACAGGCAGTGGAGTGTATATTGAAACACCTCGAGAGAACTACACTTTTCATCAACGCAACCCCGATTTTTGTTCCGTTTTTCGAAGCGAGCTAATTGCAATCGACAGGGGACTAGAGAAACTCCTGAGTGAAAGGAACTTTGGAAATATTTGGATACTATCTGACAGCCGTAGTTCAATCCAACACCTCAAAAGTTGGGCCCTCATTGGAGATAAAACCAGTATATCGATCTTACAAAAAGTAAAGCTCATTTCCCAGCAGCATGAAGTCCACTTTCAATGGATCCCGTCCCATGTCGATATCCACAGAAATGAGTTGGCTGACACTCTTGCAAAGAAGGGACTAGACCATCCAGTCCCCTCTACCTCAGAGCTTACATACCTTGAACTTTTCGCAAGGCAAAAGGCCCAGAACAAACAAAAGTGGCTGCTGCCTCCTCCTCACTACTGGTATAGAGCGCAAAGACCAGGGCTCTCTCTTTCTCTTCCTGGTGACAGGCAGACAAACACTTGCTTGTCTCGACTTGCCAGTGGACACCTGAAAAGTCTCACTTTTTCTGATAACCATAAGATCTTCCCCCTTTGCCCTAAATGCCAGCAAACCCAGGCATCACCTGAGCATATCTTGACCTGTTTAGGGCTGGACTGGGATGACATCCATTCCTCTCCCCTTTTGGTTTCGGACTTCCTTTTTGTCAACGGATTTATTGACCTGGTCTGACTCCGTCAGACCATATGGGAATTAGCAACAACAACAACAACAACAAATGACTAACTAGTTGGAGAAGGTTAGGGTTTAATTTGTTTCCTAGAAAGGACCAGGATTCCATATTGTGTGGGGTAGTTGAATCTGTATTTGACCCCTAACGGTTCGACCTTCCACTCATATTGAGATGGATACCCCCCCCCCACCCCCCCCATAAACTCTTAATAAAAAGTTGAATACTTTACCGATTTTGAGAAATCGTTCTAGTTTTAGCTAATGAAGCCGAAACCCTAGCTGGCAAATTTAATATAAAGGTAAAAACACCTAGAGTGTGTAAATTTCAAAAGAACCATCCAAATATAGCCAACAAAACAACTCAAGAATATTATAGCTTCACGATTTTTATTTCCTACCTAGATGATCTGATATCGTCACTTAATGAGCGCTTTTTGCCTCATAAAGACACAATTTCTTCCTTAAGAAACCTTATTCCTCAACACGCTGTTGAAAAGAGTTTTCAAGACATAGAACCCTGCATCTCATTCATTCTATGAAGATGATCTTCCTTAATATAAAGACGATTGAAGGTGAATGGGGGGGGGGGGAGTAAGGTGAAGTGAAAGTCTTCCGAATTGTTGCCGAACTCGGCGATTGGGTCCCTTTACCACCTACATTTTTGCTTCAAATACTTTCCATCCTACCAGTATCAGCATTTTCAGCTGAGCGAAGTTTCTCAACTTTAAGGAGATTAAAAACTTACCTCAGAAGCATGAATAGCTAAAATCGTTTAATTGGATTGGCTTTACTCAATACACATAGACACTATGTTCAGTGTCAGATGACATGGTAATTAACAAATTTGCCATCAGAGTTTTGTTAGAAAAGTAATGGTAACTTTGTTTTTGCTCAAATACTATTTTTACACGTACTATTAAACTTTAATTGAAATATAGCTCTCATTTCTTTATTTTAAAAACCATTTGTTTTTCAATTAACCAAGGTATCTCTCCTGAATGCAGTTTATGCAAAAAGCGTTAAGATTCCAAAAAAAATTTTTTTTTAGTTTGATTAATTTTGATTTGATAATTATTGGAAGGATATAGTTATCGTTTTCGAAGGTAACGTTTATATTTCTCAGCCCTCCCCGAAAAAAAATCCTGGCTACGCCCCTGGATTAAACATGACAGTACTTTAATAGTATTTTATTTTTTTAAAAATGTTTTAATTTTTTTATTCATTAATTTTTACCTATTCAGTAGTGATGTTTTACACAAGAGGAATTTTCTTTAAGATTTTTCTATATATATAGAATTTAGTACGAAAATAATGATTTTACATCGCATCAAACGTTTGCATGGGTTTGAATTCAGTTCAGTTTGATTCAATCAATCAATCTAACTTCTGTCAATGTTAAGTCGAGAGAGAAATGCAGCTCGAGGTTTTTCTAATCACGTCTATATATATTCAGTCTCTGCAATTTTCTTCACTTTTTCTTTTCTTCAGTGCGAAGAGATATTTTTCAGTGTTGGTTTTTTAGATAAAAAGCGTTACTCGCAAATGTTAAAATTTTTTGAATTAGTTAAAAATATATCCTTAAAATAACCAAATCAGAAAAATTCTTTCTTGCTTTCATATTTTATGTCAAAGGATCTTTCCGATAAAAATTCTTCGAATCAAACCCGCCTGTTAAATCAGGATTTGCGCATGCTTCAAGTTTCCCAGGAAAGGCGCAGTATGTTAATTATTATCATTATTATTATTTAGAATTTAAACAAGATATTGCTCGATTGAAAAAATGGAGCATGAGAATGAGGTGCGTCTCAGTTGAGAACTTACGAACAAAAAATGCTTGGTTAGAATCAAACAATTATTTTGAAAGTTATTAAGGCAATCAGACCGACAGATGAACAGCCAACAGACACACATCATTATCTCTTTTTTCCTATTTTTATTTTTAAACACCTTTTGAACTAAAGTTTTATTTTTGTTTTTCTGCATTTATTTATTTATTTTATTGCTTAATAAATTTTAAGTTTATTATTTAATTTTGCTTTTAGACTTAGTTCTGTTTTCAGATATACTTTTATGACAAGCATATTATAAGAAAAAATACTACAAAATACATGAACACATGCATAAATATATTGTATTTCTAAAAGTCAGAGGGCAGTTGCCCCCCTTCTCCCACTCGATCACCCAAAAAAGACTGGCTTGTTTTAAGATATATTAAGATTTTTTAAACAGTATCTACCTTTTTTACCGTTTATTTATTTATTTACTTCATTGTAAATTGGGCAAAAAAAAAGTTCTGTTATATATATTCAAAAATAATTGTAGTTTCGTAATTCGTTTAACGTTTAGTCTATTTAATAATAAATACAAATATTGCAGATAATTTTAGTTCTTATTCATACTAGCAGATGGCACCACATCAAAAATTGAAAAAGAAAGAAATCAAAGGTGTCTGACAATTTTTAAAAATTCTTTCCCCCTCCAGTACTAGATTAATTCGGCCATCAGCTCCACGCTTCGGCAGGCCTAAGGCTTCGGCTAACAGGTTTGGGGTCTAGTGGAGAAAATTACTAGATTAATTTATCATTTATTACATAATAACTCAGACATCTTTTGAAAGATCTTCCGAACACAGCGAATCTTTCTACAACTGCTTTATTCTTGGGTTTTTTCTATTATCTTACAGAAAAATCAAGGAATGAATTCTGCTTCTTTTATAAATCAAAAGTATAATATACAGAGCAGTTGGCAATCAATGACCCGTAGTAGGAATCACCGAGTGCCCCATTTCCTGACTTCAAAATGAGCCACTTGAGTTCCAAAACTAAAATATAAGGTATGAAAATATCTATTATGAATATGTCTAAAATAAATAAGACAAATTTAAAATAAATAACATCATTACACCAGGGTCCGAAAATTATATTGCCCGACACGTCCGGGGCATGTAAAAATTACGATTGCGCAGGAATCTTCTACCCTTGCACGCCCAGCAGGGCATGTAAATTTTTAATCAAATATTTCTTTCCAAAATTTGATTAAAACTTAATTTTGACTTATAACGACTGTTACGTAATATTCATTTTTAATGCAATTTTTCAATGCTTTATATTAACGTTAAAACAATTCTTGATTCATATATAAAGCTGATATTAATTTTTTGTCTGATTAATGCTATACAGCAAATTCAAATGTTTTTATTAATATGCAATAAAACAACTTCTGGGCATATAAAAAGTTTGTTCGGGCATGTATTTTTTAGACAAACATGCCCGGCAGGGCCTGTAAAATTTTAAAGATTTTTCGAGCCCTGTCATATACTGTTCGCACGGTTCCTACTTTTTTATTTTTGTTCCTACTTCCCTTGTATTTTTTATATATTCTTACTTTTTCATACGAATTTTTCCTCATCATCTTTTCCTATCTTTTCCAGCTTTTTCAAGAACATTTGTATTATTTTTACAACTCTTGAACAGTACAATATTGGCTAAATGTTAATTTAGGATTAATTAATTTATCAGTTCGTCTCCTTAAAAATAGTCCGGGCGGAAAACTCCACCTCTCGCATTAGATTCGAAAAATTTACATAAAAAATTCTGAAAGAAAAAAAACCTAATTGAAAAAAACGGAAAAGTTCGTTTTTTTTTTTTTTTTTTCTTTTGTACCATGTACAAAATTGAAGATAGTATTAACAGAAAATTACAAATATTTTTCGTATGTAAGGTATAGTAGACATTGCTACCAATGATCGATTATATGTTGTCTCTAAGAGAAAAGCGCATATTTTCGTATACATGAAGTGAAATGCGAAATCTTTTACATCCTTCACAGGAACCAGAATTTTCTCTTATAAGTTTTCAGCATTCAAGGCCCGACTTGCATCACTCGGGGCCCCAAAGCACAGGAAGTTTTCGTGTCCCAATAAAGAATTTAGTGTTGGAGGTGCCCCGGCATATAGGCAGTTGTTGAATATATGATTGTATAGAGAATATGAGAGTAGAGAGAAAATAAGTTTAGAGTTTATGATGCATCCTATTGTTAATGAAAAGTTTCTTAATTTTACGTTATTTCTAAGTTTGGATTTTTGTTAGGACCCTTGAATTTGGGGGACGACAAGCGTGGGATTTGTTGGCTTGTGCGGAAATCAGATCCTGTCAGCATTAATCTCTAAAATGCGTCCTTTTTAATATTAATTTAACGAACGATTAGAGCAAACTGTTACTTGCAAACTTGCAATGAGTAAAACCGTATTAAGAGCTCTTGATTTTCATTGGGCATTGATGAACTGACTAGGACTAGCCTAGTTGGGCCCAGAACTTGTTGCTGGTAGCCACTTTTGTATTAGCATTTGTTTATAAATCAGAGGGGTTCCCAAAATTTTCAATGTTGGCGACCCACTTTTTGGAAACCCAGTTTATGGCGATGACGACCTATTTCATCCCCTGCACATTGAATATTTTCTGAGATAAAACAAATATTTTTTGAAATTTTCAGATTTCAGACAGTGTCACAATTTTTTTTTTTTTTTTTTTTCTGTATTTACGAGCTGCGTCTCCCGGCTTTGCTCAGGACATCTCGGCTATTGTGTCATTCCCTGGCAGATGAAAAATTTTGTCATGCTGACACGTGTTCAACACTCTATTGTGGATAAATAAAGAGAAGGTTGCTAAACAATCCCATAAAATAAGGACAACAGTCTTTTGAAATTGCCATTTGAGTAAGAGCAGCAGTCCCTAAAAATCCCCTTTATATGCCCGACATTAGTCACAAAAGAAATCCCATTAGAATGAAAATAACAGTTCTTCAATAACAGCGGACCCGTTAATCAGCAGTCAGATTTCCTTGTCCAAGATAACAACTATGCATACTACGGTTGTCTGTTTGCATCAATCTCAAGAATAACTCCTTCCCACTAAAAACCTTTTTAGAAAAAGGACATGAGTTATTAAATAGCATCAACAGTCTTTCTAAAATCGTCATCAGCAATTTCCCAAATGGGAAATAAAAGGGCAATAGAACAGAAAAATCCCCATCATAGTAAAAAGAATAGCATTTAAAAAAAAGGAAACAAAAGAAAAACTCTGCTGAATAAGAATAATTATTTCCCATATAAAATACCTTTCAAAATGAGCTGTTGTGTGTACCACACTACTTCCTTTGTACTAGGCTAATTATATAATATACCTTTTTAAGAACTAAAAAAATTGTTGCGTGTATCAGATACGCATGTCAAAAATTATATTTCTTAGTTTCATTATTTTTTAAATAAGTTTTTCGTTCACTTTTATTTCCCTACACCTACACAGTATAGTAAATATAGAGAATAGCATTTTCAGGATTGAGAGAATTTATTATTCTTATTTACCTGTGAAACCTGAAATTAAAACCCCACAGTAACTTAACGGACCGATTCTTCAACCGATATAATCCGTGGTGTGCTGTCTTCGTATTTCCCTTTCATTCATTGCACTTTTCAACAACAAAGTGCAAAGTGCACCGCAACCTGCGAATGGAAATTGGGTCATTCCATGTCGACTGGACCAATTTTAAAAATCATCGCCACTCGAGCATCTCCAATTTTCATAAAATTTGTACAAAGTTTCTGGTAGGTATAAAGCTAAGTTAGCGAAATTTTTAGACCTTAAAAGTAAAAACTCATGTAGCAAGGGGCGCCTAAGTTTAGGAACCAAAATGGCTGCATTGACGAACGAAACAAGTAGCCATGTTTGGATGCACCTGAAGAGCCACGTAATAAAAGCACAACCCCAAAATTAATTTTTCTCCGACAACTTTTTGTGCTTAATCTAATAGCAAAGTTTTGAAAGACCACCAAGAATTTTCTTATTTCTATTGTGTTCAATCAAACTTGGCTAAAAATTCAATTTGACAAAAATTTTTAAAATTTTAAACTGCTCTAACTTGTCAGTAACTAAACTTATACACTTGTAACTTTGTATATATCTAAGTCAACTACTTGTCGACGTATTCTGAAATTTTCAAAATTTTCATTAAGTAAGGTTTTGATTTTGATTTATATCTCTCTAACCATGCAGCAGTTTTCAAAAATGGCCAATTTTGATCATATTTGAACCACATATCTGAGGGGGAATTTGATGAATTTCCTTCATTCAACTTCCATTAGATAGAAGAAAGCTTTCTCTACCAAATTTGAAATTTTTAAGAAGGTGTTTTTTCGTAAGCCGGAAAAAAATGGTTCAAATTGGAGTTAAAAACCATGGTGATATGTGCGCATTTTTAGCCTCAACTTAGCTTTTTTGGAGTTTTATTTGACATTTAAAAGGAAAGAAACTTGCCTTTGGTCCTGCAGGGCTCGCCATTTGACTTATAAATCAATATTTGAAAAAATTGACTCTTTTTGGAAGGTGATAGTCAAACTTTGACTAGTAAAATTTCGACCAAAAGACATTCTAATACTGAAAAATTAATTTATATTTTTGCTCAATGTGCTTTATATTGTGAATTATTAATAAAAGAACTAGAAATATTGTAAAATGAAAGCAGCAGATGCAAAAAGATTGCCGCGCGAATTGAGCAAAACGCTCTCTTGTTCCTAACAGGCGGCATCAAAGAAACGTAAAATGTAAGCTAAAAGTAAAAAAATTTCAGCAAATAAAGAACCAATGTGAATAATTTTAAACATTAAGATAAATTAATAAATAAATATTTTTAAAAAAGAGAAACTTATTTTGAAGAGTTTAAGAAATTCAATTTTTGGCAAAATGGCTGCAGTTTATTTCTTTGCATCAGGCTTGAGGTCCTACAGAAAGGAGAACTACGCCTGTGGCTGACTAGAGTGATTATTGGGCATGACCCCTTGGCAAAGGGGTCATCAGTGTAAACATAAACTAGTAGTGGTTCAACCACCATGAACCAGTGGTTGCTCTAGGCTTGAAAATATGCGACTATCAGGTTGATTGACAATTAAAAAAAAGTAAATCAATTTTTGGAAAATGCGGGGGGGGGGGGGGGTGAAGTAGAAAAGTCATCACAATGATTACTAGATTCTAAACTGAAGTGATATGTCAAACTTCTTTTAATATAAATTCGAATACAAAATTTTTGAACAAAAAATGTATTGTATGTCGTTTTTTTTCTGGAATGTCACTGACCCTCAAGACGGGGGCCAGCCCCGGGTGGCATTTCTGGGGGGGGGGAGGGGCAGCAAATTCAATTGTGATGCACACAAAAGAAAAGAAGAAGAAATAAAGAAAAAAAATAAAAGAAATTAACTTTTTGAAACAGAATTAAAATCCCATTTCGGAATTCCGATTTGATCATTGATCGGCAATTTTGCTAACGATTAAAACCAGTTGATAGAATTACTTATTTGTATTAACTGTTGGAAACTCTAAAATTAAGGGGGGGATACGTGTAAAACGGCGTATTGAGAGCAAACAATACAATACTTTTCTCTTAGAAATTGTCAAAGCATCCTTTTGGGAAGAAGGGGGGGGGGGGCTTGTACGCGTCGTTTAAGAAGGCAGACACGTGGCTCTTCGATATGGGCGTCAGTAAGAAATGGGGGGGCCTGCCCCCTGGATTTAAAAAATTGCCAATTTAGTTCTGCATTTTTATGAGTAAAAGCGTTTAAATTTAAAACGACAGGCAGCTTTTATTTACTCCCCCCCCCCCCTAATTTTCAGCAGTTCCAAATGTATCTCCTAAAGCAGCGGTAGGCAACCTAAATTGACTAAAGATCTACTTCCCAAGTTCGGCGAGCCCCAAGATCGACTCGGAGAACTGGGGGGGAGGGGGGGTTATACACTATACACAGGGCATGTTGTGGTTGCGCCTGTCTTCAAATTGTAGGTTAATTCTTGTCAGAAAGAGGTTTGATGCTTATAAAATACCTACTTTAAAATTTCTAAATTAATGGTTTGTTAACAACGTTCACTTGCATTAAGGGGCCGTTCATAAATGATGTCACGCTTTTTTCCCATATATTTGACCCCCCCCCCCTTTGTCACAATATGTCACACTTCAGTGGACCCCCTCCCCCCTTTGTCATATGTCACGCTATGTTACATAATGCATGATGTCACACTTCTTGCTACCCCCTCCCCTTCCCTTGTCACAATTTCACGAACCCCTCCCCTCCCCCCCCCCCCTTGAAACGTGACATCATTTAGGAATGATCCCTAAAACAATACGAATATATTATTTCCTTTGAATTTGATAAGAAAACAGTTTTTTTTTTTTTTTTTTTGTTTTTTAACTACAACACACATGTGAAATGCAGTTACATTCTTGAATTAACTCTCACCGAGAGCATAGTTAATGTGACGACTGATACTCCATATTATTGGAAGTTTTTTTTAGGGCCCGGTGAATGGTCTGACAAACTAATAAACATTTTCTAATGGGAAAAATAAAAAATAAATTCAACCATCCAATTCAAGTTATTTTTTTTTTTTTTTAAACTATAAACTGTCCAAAATGCTGTCACGATCGACAGGTTGCCGACCACTGTCTTAAGGCATCGAACTGCACCAGTTTGCATATGGCTTTCAAAAATTTTCCCGGGAGAGAATCCCTCGGACCCCCTTCAATTGTCAGAATTTTATATCTCCAGTTAAGAGAAGACTTTTCATATGGGTACCCTCTAATGTTCAGCTCAAAAGGCCCATGCCGCGGGAACATTAATGAAAGTTTTATAGGTTCATCAGTGCCCCCCCCCCCCCCAAGTGAAAAATCCTCAAAAAAAAAAAAAAAAAAATGGCCAGTGCATAAACGTTATATGAAATATGAACAATAATTGGACGGAGAAGAGGCTGCATTTTTAAGTTTTGCCCCGCCACGAAAAACTCCAACATCCTTTACTGTAGAAGTACCATGATATGCCGTTTATATTACATATAGTACTGAGTTGGTGTTTGTGCTGTGGCTGATGGGCGCCCGACATGTTCTCCAAAAGAAGCATTTACGAGAGGGGCTCCCCCCTCACAGCGATGGTGCACCTTTTAAAAAATTACGGAACCCGCCCCCCCCCCCCCCAAATCGGCCAAATAGACGATCAAGCCTTAGCACCACAAATTACGTCTATGCTGACGCCGACCCACCCTGGCAATACATTGTTTCAAGTATTAAAAAAATTAAAAAAAGATTGACGGCACTTTGAGAAGCTTGTCCATCCTATCTCCCTTTTAGTGGTTCCAGTCTGAACCTGTGTGATAATATGTTTCTCTCTCACCGACCTATCCATATGAGAGAGAATATTTAATGTTCATTCTGTGACAGCTGATGATACAGGAGCCCCAAATATTCCTATCAGCTAACATGCAAGTGTTTCCGTAAACCTCCGCTAACCATAGTCCAAATCAATAGTTCTTCTGTATCCCTATGTTCGGCAAAATACTCCTAATTTTTGTATCCTAATCAATGGCTGAACAACTTCACAGATGGTACTTGCATCATCAATGAATTGCCGACTAAAAGTTATAGAGGCAATGAGGCAATGAGACCGGACCTTGGAAAAACATTTTGAAATTAGATAGTAGATTAAAGCAAAAAAAAAAAAAAAAACCTTCATTAAATAGTTTTGAAAGAAGATGAAGCGATGCTTTTCATGAAACCATTTCCATTATCTGCCTGCATGTTCTTACCGCGGATTATATATCATGTATATATATATATTCTTCCGGTTTTTTGTTTTTACGGACGAACCCTTTTTCTTAAACGGAAGTGTTTTTTTTTTTTTTTTTTTTTTTGTGTAGAGCTCTTTTGATTGCCATGTTTAGCTATTACCGTCTCTAAAAGTTGTAACTCGTCTTTATTTGCATGCAATTGTTATAAAATTTGTACAATAATGCTGTTCTTGATCTATTTCAGAAAAGCTACCATCCTTTTATTTGTGCTTTGAAAAAGAAAAAGCAAATTGGTGACTTTATTTCAAAATTATCTGTTTTTTCATACACATTTACAATATTTTGAGTGTAAATTAACTTTAATATGCGGGAAAGTTCCATATTTTAGTTTTTCAAACTTGTCAAGCAGCTTTTTTTTATTTTCCTTTCTGCCATGTATTTCAACTCTCCTCGAACCATCTGAAGTCAAAGTACTGACTTGTGGAAACTGGCATTGAAGCAGATGCTGTCTGTTGCCGCGAAAGCCTTTAATGCGATTTGATTGTGAAGGATAATTTATTTCATTGTAAATATTAATGTGTAACTTTAATTATTGTTGTGTTTGTTTATAATATTTATGTTAACATATTGTGATCGCCTTAATGCCGGCTGAAATCCTTTCTTTTCACTAGCGATATTCATGTCGTTGCGGCTGGTTAGTTTTTTTGATTTTAGGCGAACACCGAAAACAGTTAATGGAACCATCGTGGCTACCATTTGACTTACTTGCTTTGTGATACTCGATTTTCATTTCTGGATCTTTCATTTTCAAAATTCAAAATGCCATTACTCGAAAAGAAATTATTTAAAAGGAACCCGCTACCGAAGGATTTAGATCGAAATGAAGAACTGTTTTATTGTAAAGCCACTAATGAAGTATTCAGAGAATACGAGTAAGTACTATCTTTTATGTGACCTACGTCATTATTTTCTCAAGTATGTAGGTTGAAAAATAGGGGCTTTGTGCAGAATATTTTAATCTTCGCGAGAGCCATTCTTTAAAATTTCACGTATTTATCTACATTGTCTGTTTTCAATGCATTTTGCAAAAAAAAGTATAGTCCATAAAATTGCTTATGTTATGTTCAGTAGGCCTAGTGTCTCAATAATTGTGAACGCTCCTTTTGTCCTTGTAATCGACTTTTATGCAATTTGTTGTTGTTTCTTTCGTGTAATTCGTGTGTTTTGTGCACTTTATAAATACCTTGAGACTTTTTTTTTTTTTGACTGGATGAGTTCGTAAAAACTTTCGGAAATTTTTGAGTTTATTTGCATGATGAAATAGCGCAAGATTTTTTAAAAAATTATAATACAAATAAATGTTTTATTTTGTGAATTAAAGTAAAAAATATGTTTCAGCCATTAAAATAAACAAATGAAGCAAGACTGCAATTCTGACACAGTTAAACTAATCTCATAAAAATAAATAAATAAATTTAACTTATTTTATTAAATAAGAAAACAATTTTTTGCATCTTTTTTGTTTGGAAATATATGATGCCCTTGAATACATTTTCATTTTTTATTCTATTTTTTGGTACACAGTAATGTAATTGAGGTAGCATTGTTAGTAATTGGTAAACTACATCTTTGAGTAACATGCAGGTGTTGCAATTGATGACATAATATTCATTGAAGTCTTGCAAAAAAAGTTTATTTTTTCATCTTCATGTTTTAGTTGATTATTTGAGAAGTTAAACTTGCTTGTAAATTGGAACTCAAATATGCTTAATTTGCACATCAGAACCGTTGCAGACCTCCACCAGAGTTTCCTCTCACCTCGTCGAAATATGCTTGATCACATTATATTTAGGTATTGAAATGTAAATTTCTTGTAGCATATGTGAAAGATTTTTGAGAAGATTTATGAGGAATGAAAATTTAACCTTTGTGCAGTATAATGAGCAAATCAAGGTTTACATCACACAATTTGCAAAGTATACTTAATACTCGTATTTCACAGTTGCAAGGAATCCCTTTATCAAAGTGCAAAACTAAACTCAGTGGCCCTTTTGGGGGTCATGGCCTACTGTGCCCATCCCAGTTTTCGAGACGAGGGCTCTAGGATACAGAAGTTCTGGTCAAATGGTCGGCCTGACGCGGAACCCCCAGTGTTTAGTTCCCAAGTATGCTTAGTCCTCATTTTATCGACCCCACTGCAGGGATGAAAGGTTGTCGACCCTGCCCAGCCCGGGAATATCAAAGTGTAAAGCTAGGATTATTTATATCCTGAAACTTAATGGGGTAAAGACATGCCTCCTATTTTTTAAATTTCGAATACAACTGTCCCCTCGCCTTTTTTTTTAAAGACAATACCACTTTTCAAGGAAGGAATCAAAAAATTATGGGCAGGATTCCTTCCTTGAATTTTTGCCCTTGAGAAATACATGAAAAGGTGGTAAAAATATTACATCTTATCCTTTTTTATTTACATATTTGTGAACTAACTCAAGCATAATGATAAAATTACAAGAACCAGAATAATTTACAGACTAGTTATTAGATATTCACTTACAATCAGCAAAGTAATGATAAACTTGTGATCTTGAACTTGAGAAAAAATGTTGGGATCAACTCCATAATACACATGCGCAGAATATTTTCAAATTCTTCATCTGTAAGCCTGGTTTGATACTTTGTTTTATTAGTTTACTTATTATTAATTATCTTTAGGCAAACCCATTAGAAAACTTTTTTAAATGTTTTGCAGGACATATCAAAACCTAGGGGGCCACATTTGGCCTGTGTGCCATCAAAATTGCTTTTAAAAATTACATTCAATACTTTTAAAGTTGGCTTAGGATTTTAAACAAAAATATATCATGGGAAATTTTTATTGCATTATCTTATAAAATTCATGTGTCACAATGGTCTATTTTTATAACTACTATCGAAACTTTTATCAGTATCAAGTATCATATTAACAATTTAAGAGTAGATGTTAAAAGTCTTTATTTTGAAAAAGAGTTGTGTTCTAAGAGTTATTGAAATGTGAAACCGGAGTGTTTTTGTGTTATGAATGAAAGGGGGCAAGGAAGAAAAAAATCTGCAGGTGGATCTTAGGAGAGCCCACCCCATTGGTGTGGTTGGCGATAAGTACGCAATCTTGGTAAACCAGATTCGATAGAAACCCAGCTTCTATCGTTCTACGAAATAGACGCCAAATTGGCGATTTTGAAAAGCAGTGGGCTCTCCTAGGAGTTTACCAAATCTTGTTTTAGCTAAAGTGTCTGTTGAAAAAAGCGGCTTAGAGATAAAGTGGATCTATTGCTTTTGGTAGGTCATGCTTTCCTTGTTTGGCTATATTTTTCACCTATATGGCAACCCTAGAATTTGACATAATTTTTGATCAGAGAGTTGCATAGAAACTGACTGCTTTGCAATTATTTATTCCTTTTTAACAATTTCTTAAGTTTTTTTAAATTTTAAATGGATGCCATCAAACAACTCGAAAAGTTTAATTAAAGCTTAAAATAATTTGGGAACAAAATCAATAAGCAATTAAACAAAATTTAAAATTCCACTAAAATGAAACAATCTGCCTACTGAATAAAATGATTGCATGAAAATACAAGTTTCATTAAAATGTTAATATAATCCAACAAGTTAGAAAAATGTATTAAATACAATTAGAAGTTCTAATAAAATGCAAAATTAAACCATTGCATCATCGCGAGTTTTTTGTACTACTACAAAGTTTACAATCGTGTACCACTTGCGGTTTTGGTGAATTTTTTTTTTATGCCAAGAAGCCAGTGTCTCCAATATAACCTCCACTCCTAACAACCACGATAAGTTTGCCAGAAAAACCCAATTAGTACCTTTTTTTGGCATCAAAAAAGGGGTACCCATTTCTACACCTAACCAAAAGTTAGAAAGTAAATGCGGGGAGGGGGGTACATGAAGATAAATAAAATTATAAACAAACTTTGCAGTTTGAAATGTCTATTGATAGTGAATTCTTGCTATGAACAATATTCATTATATTGAGCTATGGTGTTAATTTCATGTGCTGTATGTTTTTAAAAAAGTAATGAACCTTCGACTAATATTGAAAAATAATAATTAAACTATTTTCTCATTTTTAATTATGTCTTGTTTTGCAATATTTAAAAAAAAATTTCTTCAAATTACAGAGCATTTTTTGAACGTGTGATTTTGTGCAACAGTTTGGTATGGACTTGTTCATTGACTGGTAAACCAAATTTAACTTTTCAAGAAGCTGTAGATTCCGAAGAAGCTGCACGTAATAGTTTAAAAACATTCCCTACTGCACTCAAAAAGCCTTTATTGTATTTGGCTTCTCTTACTGAAAGAGGACGCTTAAATGACATGTGTGATGATGTTTTTGCCTATGTGAAAGATCGATTTTTTGTTGGTGAAGAAGTGGAAGTAGTTGTGAATGGAGTAAAGTGAGTATTATAATTTATCAAATTAAGGAATATTTTAAGTACGTGATAGTTATTGATTTGAATTTGTATTTCATTCTTATAATTTATTTTTGCCTATTATTTAAAATCAGCCCACTTGAACTTATTGCTGAATCTCGAGATGAAGTGTAACATTAACATGATAAATAAGGCTGTTCACACACATTTTTAAAAAGTCTCAAGTAAAAATTAATATGAAGCATTTTTTATGACATTTCAACAGATTGTAAAGAGTAAGTTTTTTTTTTTCAATTCGTGATGTATAATTTTTCGGAAAATTTTGTGTGAAGTTCAGAATTTTTTTTACTGAGAGCTTACGGATGTCTCCCTCGGACGTAAAAGATTGAAGACCCTTATGCTAAATGATAGGCTAGTAAGAACGAATATATTCACATTACTCTTACGAATTTAACCTCAATTCAAAAATTTTACACCAAGATTGGTTGATATCTACTGTACTATTGAAGCTACACTATATAAATTGTAGCTAATTTATATTTAACTTATTCTGTAATTAAAATAATTTAAAGTACTACTAAGTAAAAAAATTTTATTTAATAAATGTATTTATTTAGTACTAGAAAAACTACTTGTGCAAGGCAAACGTTCCTTAAATGGTGATATTAATTTTAAAAATAAACAGTAAGTTGAAAATTATGTATGAAACTAAGAATATTATAACGTGGAGTGTAATATATTATTGTGCGTTCAATTCTAAAGCCCCCATGTTCGGCAGCCGAAGCTTCGGCCAAACTGTGCTTTGTGCTGTTACAGATTTCAACCAAATACTAGGCCCAGCATTTTTTCTAGTCTATTTAATAGATTTAGCGTATTTTTAGAGCAATGGTACAGATACCCCAGAAAGCAAAGGCCACAAATCCTCACAAAAGCTACCAGAATATCCCTAAAAATATGAATGGAACAGCGCTATAATTCTCCCTCCAGGTGCCCGCCCTTGGTTTAAGGGTTTTGTCTAAAGATGAAAAAATAAATAAAGCTTATAGTTTAGTTGGCTTTTTTGTTTTAAGTTTTTGTGAAGCAATAAAAGAAAAAATAATGAAGTAACTACTTACTGCTGTTGCAACATCTACATCTGTAAAAAGATTTTCCATGGGTCCCCCTCCCCCAAGACAATAGTGCTCGCCCCCTAAAAATCTAGAGCTCCCCCGCCTCAAAATCGCCCAAAACCCTCTGATCCCCCCCCCCCCCGCCCATAAAAAAATTCAATGATGGAGTCTGTGCTATGACCCCCTGCTGCGCTATGAAAAAGCAGGTGGTGCTTTATCTGTTTTATGGTTTAATTCACTTAAGACTTAGTAAAAGGTCAAGAAAAAGCGGAGAAATTTTACTTTTGTTTAGTGAGTTCTGTACTTTAATTACTTTTAAAAAATAATATTAAATGACCTACGTCTTCATATTAAATTACATACATCTGAGATCTGAAGCATTTTTCTTTTTTTCATCAGCTCATTATTTCTAATCGCTATAAATTTAAATACTGCAGTTGAACAAATGACAAAAGCTCACACAATTTGAAAGAATAAGTTATGAAGTTGCTTTGTGAAATTGATTAAAATCCAGCCTTTTTTTTTAAATATTGTGATTTCCATTAAGGGCAGTAATTTTTTAGTTAAAAAGGAAAAGAAATTCACTTATATACATAGATATACGCTCAAAATTATGAGAAATGGATGTTTTAATTAGTGACATATGCTAAAATCAGATGATTATATTCAAGATTTACTGTTGTAGCTATTTTTCAATTTATAAATTATACCATAATTTTCTCATTTTGTTTGAGTAGCAACATTGTACTGAAGTAAAATGTGACTCATTATTTTAATTCTAGGATGATGCAGTACTTATAATATAATCTTTTTCATATTTGCATCATTGTAAACAAGTTTTGTTTCAATATTTTAAAGTGTTTTTAGGTATGAGTCAAAAAAAGCCCTTGATTTTTTTTTAAAATGATAAGACTACAAGATAGTTTTATGTGCCTAAATTGAAATATTTTAAATTGGCAAAATTTGATCCAAATTTTAAATTAGTTTCAATAACGTGTCTCAATTTAAAACCCATACCTTGATACTATGCATGGCAGAAAGATAAAAGTAATGAAGCTTTAAAGTTTTTTTTAATCGTGCTTCTATACTTTTCTTTCTTTTCATTGCCTATTCCATGCCTCCTCTCCCCCCCCCCCCCTTTCTTCATAATAAAATGCCTATAAGTATCAGCGTTAAAAATAATCAGAAAGAAAGCTTTATTGCAACTTAATAATTAAGTTTTCTTCTCCTGACTTTAAAGAATTACTTTAAGTTTTAAACTCCATTATTCAAGAAAAGTATTGTTAAGCAAACATAGCACAGGACAGTAAATATACTGTCCTGTGCTATGTTTGCTTTTAATTAAGTACACTAAAGATACATATTTTGAGAAATTAAACTGTAAAAAACATTCGCAACGAATTGAGAGTTTTATATGTGCAATTGTGGAATTTCCATGCAATCAAATAATGTTAATTTGAACAAAAATCCATTATTTTACTACCCCCGTCCCTCAACGACCACATCCTACATTGCAATCTATCTCTTCCTTTGCTATCGCTTTGTTACGCCACACACCTACACCTGTCTCTTGTCACGTGATGGAAATCGGCCAATAGAAACAGTTGGCGCGTTTTACCTTCCCGCTTTGCTGCTAGGCAAACTGTTGATAATTTGTTGTGTTTTACAGAACGTATGTTTTGCTCATTTACTAACTTTTAAAATGTTTTAATTTACTTATCTTAAAAACAAATTATTAAAGAATGAAAATGGTTTTAAATAAGTCTCGGAAATCGGAAGGATTGCAAGACGCGGCGAAGTCTTGTCGGAAGTTGACAGATTTGTGGTACGTTTCAAATTTCCGTTTGTGCTTACTGAAAGTACTCTTACAAAAATGATTTTATGCTTTTTAAATGCTATTTAATAAAAAAAGATTTGTGTCTATGAGGGAAGCAAAATAACTTGTTTGTGTTTTTAATATTTCGCTTCACGATTGTTATTTTTGAATTTAAGTGTTTTATATTATGCATAGTACACTTTAAAATCGGTTTGAGTCATCACCGTTAGTGTTTTTTTGTATGTAACTTGGATTTATAAAAAAAAAGTTACCTATTGATTTTTACGTTACGCCATATGACATTTTATTGAAATCAGTATGATATTAACTAGGGATGTACCGAGTAGCACTTTGGCCGAGTACTCGGCCATTTACTACCGAGTAGGTAGTAAAGTATTCTAGTACTAGAGAAGTTTTATTCACAACTACTCGGCCGAGTACCGAGTAGTTGTGAATAAAAAAAGTATTGATGTGCACATGAAGAATTTTGTATATATTGAAATGAAAACATACATTTTAACTACATAATATTTATAAACTAATGAAAGAAATTGAATGTAAGAATTCTAAAATAGAATTCTTTAAACCATTATAACTCTTTATAAAAATCAGTTTATCAAAAATGACTATTGGTTGTGGTAAAAATTCATTCAATCGTAAAATGCCTCATAATCTTCTCCTCCCCCCTCCCTCCCCGCACCAAGGGGGACACTGTATATTTTTATTTACTTTCTTTTAATTTTTTCTAGTTAATAATAAAGTGATATTTTTTCTTAGAGAAAAACCATTATTTTTTGCTTATATGATTATATATCTCTTTCAAATAAACTTTCAATTTCTGAATATCAGTAACTATTATGTAAATAACACTTAGTTGAAGAATGTTATCTGCCCTGAGTATTGTGCTTAACTTAAATAAAACCACTGATATAATATTTTTACTATAGGTAGGTGGCAAAAACAAACACCTGTTAAAGATTCAAACTTATTTATGTTAAAAATCAAACTGAAAAAATTAAAAAGCTTTTCCTTTTTCATCAGTTAAGAAATAAATTTCTAGGAATTTGAATTTTGACAACTCTTAATTTTAAATTTTAGTATCACTGTAAATAAATCTGTCTCTTTAGTAAGTTAAGTGTTCATATTTTTAACAATTTTCTTTAAATAAACTAACTTTTAATTAAAACAAAGTTGACTCTGAGTTTCCAAATATTAACAACCATTGAGTAAAACATTGCAATTCTAATTATATTAGAATAAAACAACAGATAGTATATTTAAAATTGATAATTGGCTGGAACCAAACATCAATTAATCTACTGCAGATTAATGAAACAGCTTTATCTATACTAATACCAAAATTAAAAATTAGGGTTAAAAGTTTTAGCAATCTACTTTTTATAATATTTAAAAAATAAATTGTTATGAATTTACAACACTTGACTTTAACTTTTATATTTTAATATAATAAATACTATAAATAAATATGTCTTTTTAGTTAGTTTTTTTTTTCGATTACACATAAGTTAAATAACCCCTTAATTGTTTTATTCTAACATAATTAGATTTTTATAAAAATATTTAACTATTATTTTACATTCAAGTAAGCAGTTTTCCCATTCTTTCATTTATCACTTCAAGAAAAAATTAATAATTATGAAAATATTTCTTTTGTTCTTAAAATTGAAATATATATATCAGGGATGCACAAACTTTTTTCGGTGAAGGGCCAAAAAATTAGAAAGTATCAGGTTGGGGGCCAAAGTAACGTAATGTTTTATTCATAAAAATACAGGGTGTATTTCAGTTTTTATTTAGAGGTAATATATAAATTACATGTATTAATAATTACTGTACTTGGGAACAGATTATTAAATAAAAGTTTAAAAAAATTAATGTAAATGAATTCAAACAAAATGAGGTATAAGATTTTTAAACAATTAATTGCACAACATTTATATATATACACAGGGTTCACACTGGGGGAAAATACAAGGTGGGATTATCCTCCTTGACTAAAATTTTAAGTGGTATTTTTAAAGTTTAAGCCCAAAAAAATTTTTTTTTGAGTGGGATTTCAAAAAATATTGCGGGAATCGCGCGGCCTAGCGCGAACCCTGATATCAATAAAGTGATTGGTCACATGGCAAAAAAGATGAATGATAAAATTTTTTACAAAATTGTGTGCAAATTATGAAAATGAAACAAATGGAAAATAAAAAGGTAATTTAAACTTAGAAAAACACAGCATTATTCTCTAAATTATAACTTTCTTTATAATTTAGATAATTTTTCTTAGACATTTTATAACGTGAAATTTAAAAAATATATATTAAGAGTTAAAATGAGAAATTAATTAAAAGTGAATATAAATATAGAAGAAATAAACACACATATATTAAATAGCAAAATCCAAATGCTATGAGTCTACATCACGTTAAACCCTTGCAATTCAGAATTACTACTAGTCAATTTGGCTGGTAGAATTGTTTTTTTAACTAACTATTTACAAAATCTTATTTGTTAAATTGGCATAGTAATATTAAATTTATACATTGCTTTGCTACACGGAAAATTAAAAAAAAAAAGTTTAACTGATTCCTTCATCAAAAATCAACATATCATTATTTTATTCCATGGCATATAATTGCATTAAATCCTTTAATCACTAGTTTTCCTGAAGATTAGAAATTGATCTTTGTGAATTAATGTAAAAAATCGTTCTTTATTTATTCATTTCCTAAATACATATCAACAATAAAATTTTTAAATTTTGATGATAAATTACACTTTAGAAAGTAAAATAATTATTCATATTGATATTATTAATTCTGAAAATTATTGTTTAATTAATAAATTTTTATGCATTCATTACTACTGGTCAATTTGGCTAGTAGAATTGTTTTTTTAGCTAACACTTTACAAAATCTTATTATTTAAATTGGCACAGTAATACTGTACAGAACCTCTTAACCGGGAATCATTTCATGAATTTCCCGCCATTTTTGAAAAGTTCGCGTTTTTTTGCCCATTTAGTAAAAATACGATTTTTTAAAAATACGCTTTTTTCCGTTACAAGTAACATATTCAGTGTTTATAAATCGAACAATTTAGTCTAAAAACGATGCTTTTTTAGGAGAGGAAGATGTCAACTTACTTGTAGATGAAAATTAGAAAAAAACATCTCCAACGATACTTGAGAAAAATCATACCTTTTCTCTATTTTATTTCAATAATTAAACATGAAAGAAATAAGTAATTAGATTCTTATACATTTATTTAATTGTCTTGTCAGTATTCGTAGACGAATTGCAACAAAAGTAGGACTATACGAAAGTTCGGAAAATTTCTAATACAGCAGATTTGCGAATTTTCCGTAATAGCTGATCGTGTGAAAATTAAACCTCGTTTATTTACTTTTATATAATTTTTTATTTATTTAAGAGCTGAAATAAGGTAATAATAATTTTAAATTGATTTTAAGGCAATAAAAATTGCAACTGTGAAAATGAATTCTTTATTAAAATCGAGTTCGCAAAAGCGAAGTCGTTTTACACAAGTATGAAATTTGCGCGGTTCTGCCATGTAAACATGCTTCTTACATTTCGTTTTCCTCCTTTTTGAAATCATTTATTACTGTAAAAATGATTGATGAACGGATTTTACGAAATTAATAATTTGATAAACAAGATGTCCGATTCGGAAAGCATCCAAGGTGCTAGCTACACCCCAACGATAACAAAGAGCAAGATAGCGATGAAGACGAAACTAATGACATTTTGCCTGCAATGTCTCACGATCGTTGCTTTGAATTAACTAAAGAAATCATAGCAGTAATGGGACAAAATTCTTTTATAGACGAAATAACGCGCATAATGGTTGTTCGAAAAATCCAGCAATCGAATTTTCGACCATTTCCCGATAAGCTATTGTTCTGAAACTCAACATATAGCTCAGAACCAGATGACAATGCAATATTCTACCACTTTTATCCTGATTTGATTAGTTTCTGAAGTATTTCCAATAAAATAAGATTATATATGGCGATTAGTTCCGAAAATTGCGACTAAAATTCAGTAGCGGCGTTGCGATCGTATTTTTTTACTATGATTTTTCGTAAGCTTTTTTTACAATTATTTTTTCTTCCGTATTTTTTAAAAAAATTTATTATAATTATTCTTTTTTATCAACTATATTAGCGGGCCAATTTTGGCCCGCGGGCCATAGTTTGTGCATCCCTAATATATATATTATTATTTTAACCAGCTTTAAAACGTAGAAATGAGAAACGTATAAAAGTTTCTCCACTGTATTTGAAAAGAATGTTGGTTCTTATGTAAAACTTACATTTTCTACAATAATTGTGATGAATCAATTATACATATTTTTCATTTATGCCTTTCTACTTAATATTTTATTTCGGGCCTAATGTTACTGCCGGATAATCATAATATCCGGCCAGAACCGGATATCCGGTCTACTAGCCGGATCGGCCGGATAGATACTGTCAGCCGGATATCCGTTGCATCTCTATTTAAAATGGTAATCAGCAATAATTTGATAAAAAATAAGCTACTGAAAATCAAAAGATTATTCGAGAAAGCTAATTTAAATATTAAACTAATTATCTTCCTCTTGATTTACCAGCCATCTACCGTTTTAAGTCCCCTTATTGTTTTCAGACTATGTTTTCTAGATTAATTTCTGTGGATGGTGTTATCTCACTTCAATTTAATAAACTTAAATCGTTTTTCTAATCTAATTTAAGAATATTAGATTAGAACATATGAAACAAAGTATTTAAAATGGTAATCAGTAATTATTTGATAAAAATTAAGCTATTGAAGATCAAAAGATTACTCAAGAAAACTTCAACATTTTAAGTTTGCTTGAACAAATCCATGCTAGGTTAATTAAAATAATATATAAAGTTACATAAAGGAAAATGACAAACAAAAGTTAAAAATGGATTTTTGAAGCAAAAAAAAAAAAATGTGTTAATTCAGGTTAGAAATTTGCCCTGAACCTAACACATTTTTGTCCATTTTATGTAGCTTATAAATAAATTGGTGCTAAATAATAATTTACTGTTTTAGGAAGCTTTGGAGACAATTTAAAATGTTGTGTTCAGGACAAGAAAAACAAATTAATAAAAAATTAATTACTAACTTTTTTTATTTCTTTTTAAATTTTACTATGATATTACTACTGAAGAAACTTAGTAAAATGTTAAAATTTTGAATCTTAATATTTCTTGAGTTATTGCAGGGTTGCCACAGGCTACTAAAAAGCAACTATTTGCAACTATTTTCAGCATCAGGCGACTATGGCAACTATTTTCTTCGAAATCAGGCAAAAAAGCAACTAATTTTTCCAAGAGGCATCTATTAGGCGACTTTTTTTTGCCTCTCTTGGAATTCTTTTATTCAAATGTACCAAAAAATATTTTTGAGGAAAAAAAAATTATTTTATTTCACGGAAAATTGTGCCATAATTTTTCAAACTTCCATCTTGTCCCAAGCGACTGCCTACACTTCATATTGACCTTGAAGCAATTGCCAATGAAGCTGACACTGCTGTCAATGAAAGGGGTTAGTTTGCTTTTTTCATGGGTGATTTGGTAGCCAACACAGAAGCTGCGCTGTGTGCACGCGATATGCATTTCAATATCGCGATATGCGCCTTTTCTCTTTCCCCTTACCTTTTCTCTCGAACACTGGCAACCAATGGCAGTGGTGCTTGACCACAATATCCACGGTGTTGCATGGCGAAGGATTGCAACAATATGTCCGAAACACCCAATCATCACATAGACAGACATGTGTTTTTTCTGTATTTTTGGAAAGTAAGGATTTTGTTTCCACGGAAATCCCTTCTTTCTTTTCAATGAAAAGTTTTGAAAGTAGCCTAGCCTGCCAACTTTTACAAACTACAAGTAAAATTTACGCATTTTTTCTGTTTTTCGCTCTTTAAGGGCTTGGTCTTGATTTTTTACGCATTTCGAATTCCGATTGCATCGGCTTCGGAAAAACTTTCTAGTGCTCATTTACTATCAGATTCTGCATCTTGGAGCTCAATAACTTTGAACTTACCATAATTTTTTATCTTTGTTACATTTCAACTTCTGTAGTACAAACTTGCACGGGCGTCATTTTGTCACGCCCACTGGAAAAAATTCGGCCGAAAATAAAATAATTTCTGTCAAAATTCTTATATAAGTTTTAGTGATCATACAAGAATTAAATATTTCAGCCTTGTTAATAATCTAGTTTTAAAAAATATATTTTCCAAAAATGTTTTTTTTTCTTTGCCATGTAATTTCAAATTGATTTTTAAAATTTTTTGATTATCTCTAGCAATTGTCTATTGGGTGATTTTTTTCAATATTATGAAATAATTGTTAAATTTGTGAAAAAAAAGTAAACTTAATGTTTTCGATAGTGTCTCCTCTTGGTCTTAGAATTTCATTAATCAAGTAGCTCAATACCATACATGTATCTAAAAGATCAGCTACTGTGTGTTTAAATCTCAAGTATGTTTATTTTCTATTAATAATCTTGCTCTTCTCATATTGCAATCTTTTTTTTACTTCACTCCTTATTCACTGATATTTTTAATCTTTGGTAGATATGAAATAGTTATTTCAGTTTAAAAAGTTAATGCTCGGAAACGTGTTTATTTCATATAAAAATGCAATTGCTTTTTTATAAATTACACTGTATTCATAGCAACTCTTTATGTATAAATATAAGATCCGAATGTAATAAGTAAATACCCATCACTGAACAAGTTAAGACTTGTTTGTCATTGAGCCATGGCTGCTATTTAGGCTACTATTTTTGTGCTTTTATGCTACTAAAGCAACTATTCTTGTTCCATTTCTTCTGTGGCAACCCTGTTATTGCAAAAAACAAAAAATGTCCCGTTTGTAGTAAATTTTTTCATACTACTACAAACAAGGGACTGTAATTTTTTTGTGTTGCAAGTAGAAATATTTTATTGCTAAATCTTCGTAGAAGGCTTTTTTCTAAGCTTTGAAATGATGATATACAATACATAACTTTTTATGAGATTTTTTTCTCCCAAATGGTGAAGTCAAATACTGTGGGATAACCCTTATATTCATTTAGTACGATTTTGAAAGTTTAATAAAATGTACTTAGTATACTTGCAATGTCAGATCGAAACTACAATTTTGGCATCACAATCGGTTTCTCTTTCTCCAAAGCAAGAACAACACTTGTGAATACAGTAAGCCCTCTTTATATTGCTCATTTGGTTATATATTGCCCTTTTTCTATGTCTTTGAAAGTTTGACTTCTCAAAAGAGTAATCAAAAGTAAAAATATTGCATTTCTGAGTAAAGCCCCTCCCTCTCCCATTGAACAAAGCCATCATACAGAAATGATTTCCTTTCTTCTGAATTTGTTGCAGTTAAAAGCTACAACAATTCTCCTCCCACTCCCCATTGCATGCCAGCAGAATGATTCTACACCTATTTCTGGATACCTTTTAGTATAGAAAGAATTAGCACTTGGCTGATAAAATCCAAATTATTACAATTCCCTTAACCTAACCAAAAAAAGGAGAGTGATAGGTAAAAAAGTTTTCTTTAAAGAAAATGGTTACCTTTATCTTTGACATTGTTTTCACACCATGCTCAGGTGGCATGCGCAGGTCCACTCAATAACGTTATTTCTAACGGCATCGGTTATATTGTGCATTCAAATATATCATGCTTTTTTGCTGACGCCCGACAAGCGCGATATTATGAAGGGATACTGTATTTAGATATTTAACAAATCTGAACGCAACTGAACTAATTTTTCTGGTATTTGTAAAAGTATTATTTGACAAAAAGAGCTCAATGATCATGTTGATTGAATATTGTATTTAAATAGTTACCAGATAGTGTTTGATACTTTTTTGGAAAAATGTTTATATTAATTTCATTTCAAGTTAATCATTTGTTAGCAAAAAGAATTAAGGGCATTTCTTTCTGATTTACCTAACTAAATTCCAATTTTTAAAAAGTGGTAATTTTATTTATTGGGAAAACAGTACAATATAGTAAAAATTGAAACTTTAACTCTTAAAGTGGTATAAAATTTATCAACCTAAGTGCAGTATGAAAATTTGCCATGCTGGTTTCAGTTTTCATGGTTTCCAAAATTTCATAAATTGTCTGGTGTAAATAAAGAGTATTAACATCACTGCACAAGTAACATTATACACTCATCCTATAACTTTTGAACTACATGCTTCAGAGGTGAATTTTGAAAGTAAAACATGTTTTTATTCTCTCTTCAAGCCAATTACTTTTTTGACATTACTTTAAAATAATTATCAACAAAATTCAGAGAAACACTTAGGCTGTTGAACATTCAATTGCTAATGCATGGTTAGGAAATGTATTTTATGTTTTACAGTTTCAAAAATTTTTCTTATTTTTAATTCAATATTTTAAGAATATATATTTTTAAATAAGTTTAAATTTGAAAAGTCATTGGTGTGTAATAAATAAAAGTATTTTTTCTTTTATTAATTGGTGTCATTTTTATAGGAAAAGCTGTGAAGTAACTAGAGTAATACCTCCTGAGAAGCCCTTGAAGTCACCAGCAAAACCAGATGCAAAGTATTGCTTTAAAATTTTTTGATGTTGAATTTTGCAATGTTTAAAGTAACAATTGTGCTGTAGTATTGACTAAGTTTGACTTAACATGGATCATAGGAAGTTTTTAAAAGAAAGATCAATAAACTAGAAATTGAATGATTTAAAAGAAAGAAAGGACAATAATCATGACTTAACATGGATCATAGGAAGTTTTAAAAGAAAGATCAATAAACTAGAAATTGATTGATTTAAAAGAAAGAAAGGACAATAATCATGAACCATTAAACTGGACTATTATTAGACAGTCCAGTTATAATAATAAATAAATAATTATTTATTTACTGTATTCTTTAGAATGTTTTGAATATTAAAAATATTGTCCACATCAAAATCAAGCTCTTGGGGAAGAAAGCATATTTTCTGCTTTTTGTATAGTTGACCAAAGTTGGCTGTATTTAGATTAACATAAGCAGTTGTATTAATTTAAATCAAACAATTTACAAAGGGAAAAAACCCTGTGATACAAAATGCAGTAAAAGCTTATCTATCCATTATTCATGGAACTGGAATTTTTCCTGATTGTTTTAATTTGCCACACGTGCAAAAAGGAAGAAAAAAGAAGCACAATATGTTTTTGTTTTAAATTCAGAGCAGGATGACTGGATTCTCTTTCAAATTTCTCAGACCCCCTCGAAAATTGACCAGGCGGAAGATTCGTAAATTTCGGTGAAAATGTCAAAAATTCACATTTTTTTCACTTGTGTGTATGTATATTATTATTATTAATATTTATTGGTATAAGAGAAAAAAATTATCCCTTCCAAAACAGTGCTACCCCCTCCGTTATAAAACTCGGAAGTGAGTCTCCCCTTGGCTTCAAAATTTGAATTTTAGCCCCTGTAATGGTTATCGGTAGAAAATCAGCATTTGGATTTTCAAATATTACGAGGATATGTGGATACGCAACACATTTATTTTCATTGCAATAAAATCTGGTAGAAGGATGCCAAATAATTTAGGGTTTCCAAAACTTTTTTAATTCAGTGTTAGCTCGAAACTAGCTCCCATATATTTTATGGGGAGAAAATATTAATATTTGTAATATACTTCTCCTCTCGCTCTCTCTCCCTAAATACTTTTATAATCACTTTATAATATTTTGTGAAATATTTTTATACCAAACTTCCTGGTGATAACAAAATTCAATTTCATAAAGATTTTATTTTTATTATTTAAAATGTTTCTGTAAAAAAACTGATGCTGTTTAATACTAAAAAGAAACTATAGTTCAAATTGCATTGTAATGTCATTGTGGTGTTCAGGGGTCAATTTTCGGCTGCATAATGCATCAGTGTAAGTAAAAACTCTTAATTTAAGAGATGCAAGCCTTTTGTCTTGGTAATTCAATGAACAAGTTAAAAATTCAATGAATTTGATCCTGAAACCATAATATAAAATGTATATTTTATCTTGCTTTTGTTCAATTTTAGGACAAGAAAACCAAAAGAAATTAGTCCATCTAAAATAAAATATGAAGTTGTCAATTACAGCACGGGAAAGACTTCTGTTGCCAAAGCAGATTGCATCAGGTAATTGTCTGTCTTCAAGTGTTATTTTTGGAAATATATCTTGGACATAAACATTTCAATATTCTCATGGTGTCTACAGGTCATGATAGTCATGAATTTGAAAATAGGTCACTAAACCCATTTGGGAACCCTTCATGTGACAAAATCATATTTCATTCTCCAATTAGATGTCAAATTTGGTACATTTCAGTCTTAAAGGTAGGGTTGACTTGAGACTCACAAGAATCTGGCGGTTTATATTGAGAGTTTCTTCAAGATAAGGTTTTTGAGAAATTATGCTCACCGACAGTAAGTAGGGTGGGTTGGCAAGTTTTTGGGCATAGGTGGGAAAATCCTGCTAAAAACCAACTTGACAAAAATAGCCACTTTTAAGTGACTTATGAACTTGAAACTGGGCATCAAGGTAGCCAATTAAGCATATGCAGTAAAACCTCTTAAGTAGTCAATCAGATAAGTGGTCGTTTTCCTTTGGTCCCGACAGTCTTAATCAAAATAGTATAAAATGACCCTCCTTTACTCATCGCCAAATTTAATTCTACCCCACTTAACTAGTCACACAAAAATTGTTTTCTACAGTTCTTTCTCATCAGATCTTAGAAAATGCTAGAATCGGACTTCATAGAAAAGCTGTGTGAAGGTCATTTTCTAAAACCCAAATTTCAGTTGAAAAACTGTTTGTGTAGAGGATTAGAAAGCAAAAGGTGAAGAGAGGCACAATTAGAAAAGAATGTGTAATTGCTTTAGAAGCAGAAGAAAAGAGTAAGAAGTTTCTTTTGCACTCACAGGAGACAGGCAGGGTTTGTTGATTTAAATCAGCTTGATTTAAATCAAGTGCTTTTTTTTTTCCAAAAAAAATTATGGATTTCACAATGTTAGAAATTGTTGTAAAAATAAAACATGTTGCAATTGCAACCACTGTTTCAAACAAAACTTACTAGGTTCATCTGTCTGTGCATAACATATTTCATAAGTGTGGAACTAATAACTATTTTTTTAATTTTACAATATTACTCTTATTCTTCAAGCATCTTAGCAGCAAAGCGTAATTCATTCATTTATTCATTCAACTTAGAATTTATAATAATCATGAACCATTCTGTGTGTTTTATATTAAAAATAGCATTTTAGATCAATTTCATTAATACCACACAATAAATAATTCAGAATGATAGTGTTCAAATAGAATATGTATCCTTAAATATCCGTAAATATATGTATCATTGTTAGAATATGTATCCTTAAAGTTTCATTCATGTCCCCTAATAGTTTAAGGTTTTTTCCTTCTAAAATATTTTTTATCATAGAAGTTTTCAATAAAAATATTTGATTAAAACAAAAAGTTTCTGTTTCTAATAATGGTGTGAGCATATGATTTTTCTATTCTAAAGGGGTAAAAATATTTCAGGCTTTTTCATTTATAAAATAGAAAAATGATTAAAGTACACTCAATGTAAAAATTAAGTACACACAATTGTTACTTTTTCAACTTTCAATAGCAAAATAATTCAGATTAAATTTTTTCATTCTTTCTGTACTTATGAGTGTACTATTATTCCTGGTAGTGTTAAGTTTCATTTGGTCATGCATTTGTATTAAAATTTATTTTTCGTTATTATGATTTAAAAATATTTATTGCTGTGAAAATAGCTTAAAGTGTGTTTTTGCATTTTAATTAACATGCCATATTGTTTCTATGAATGTACCATAATAAATATCCAAAATATTTGAGGTATTTTTTAAAAATTTAAAAAATCACGAACCCTGGAGACAGGATTAGCAACTATGCAGTACACTGATGAGGGGACAAGGGAAAAGCTGCGTTTTAAATTCGGCCATGTGGCCAGGACGTAGTCCAGAATTACTACGTGCAGTATACTTATGCAGAAGCTTTCACCTTTTTACAGACATGCCGAGTCTCCTGCTTTTGGCAGGAGACTCCTGCTTTTCTGTTCAATCTGTTGTCTCCTGCTAATGCAGAAATTTCTCCTGCTTTTTAGGCAAAAAAAAAAAAGTCTCGGAACTTATCTTCAGTTACATGCATCTCTTTGCAGTAAAAAATTAGAAAGCTTAAAGACTTAATACTTTTGTCAATTTTGGTTTCAAAAGGTTTTTACTGGCTGCAGTCTTATAACATAATTTTTTCGTTTAGTGTTTGTGCATTTCATGACAGCATTAAAATTTTACTTGCAATTGCTTAAATATTTTAATTACTTGTTCTAAACTATCTTCACTAACAAAAGGCATTCGAAATAATTTAGTAAATGATCTAAACAAATAAAACAGCAAAAATCAGCATTTTATTTTTAATTCTAAATTATCTTTTAAAAATGGATAACTTACAAGATATGCGTTTTATATCTTGTGGATTAATTTTTATGTTGATTTATATATAAGAACAAAAAATTTACCAGTTTTATATTAGCGTTCAACTGGTTCTGAGGCACAGAAATATCTCCTGCTTTTTCGTTTTGTAAGGTTGGTAGGTCTGCTTTTTAAAAGATAAAGTTAAAGACGGACTTAATAACGGAGAAATGCAAACAAACAAAAAAAAATTCTCGGAAAATTAGTAACAATTTAGCTTAGTTTAACATCGTTAATGTAAAAACACAAATTTAGCTTTTCAAAAATCGATGTCCCAACAAAAATATAAATGAAATAGGGACAAAGTTGGATAGAACAAACGGCTTTCAGATGGTTATCACCAGGAAAAGAATTGATATCGAACAGATGCCAAGCTCCATAGCAGATCTTTTAATTATGGCTGTAGCAGAGCTGCCAAGTGTTCGGATTCGTCCCGATTTTTTTACCGTGTTCCAAAAATGCGATTTCTCCCCTCAAAATCCGATTTTTTAAGAAAGAAAATTATTGTACCCTTTTTTCCTGTGATGAAACAGCTATGCCTTTCTCACTAAAACGCAAATTTTACTGTTTTATGCTCCGAAACGGCGATATTTTAAGGAAATCACCAAATGGAGGAAATACTTCTAATTGCCGATTTTTTTTTTTTTTTTTTTTTTTTTTCGCATTTCCAAAATCCAACTGAATCCGCTTCAGTAAAAACATTCTAATTTTTTTTACTACATAATTCGAACACTTAGATGTCAATAATTTTGTATTCACCATTATTTTTGTTCTTCCTTTTATTTTTATGATAGAGCACTTGACGCACCCATTCGAAAATTGCAATCGAGATGCATCTGAGTTCATTCAAACCGACACTTTGTAAGAATTAACCTTAAGTTTTGACAGGCTTTATATTTGGTTTATGAAGAATTTGGAAAATGAAATTGGTCTAAAAAGTTGTTAAAAGCATTTTGTGTTCGAGTCTGCAAATCAGGGATCCTATACTGGAGAGATTGGGTTACAGCTGGGAAAGTTGTGAGTTACCACAATTCAGAGGTTTCAGACATTTTATTAAGTCTTTCTTAAAATGTTGGCAATCATGTCAGTTATTGTGTTTCGTTTGTTAAATATTGTAGAGCCTCATTAATGTTATAGTTCCAAAAATACCGACTCAAAATAATTTTTGCTTTTCCACTTTTTATATATTTTCATACGTATTTTAAAATACCCTTATATCCACTTTAATAACAGAGTTTTTTCTTTCATGTCAAGTACACATACAATATTTTTATGAAATAAAAAATACTAATCAAAAATATTAAAGGGACTTTCTAAATCTAGCTAGCAAAAGGTTACATTCTAAACAGAAAACTATTTTATAAGCAGACCATGAGAAAAGCCATGCATAGCGAACTGCTTTTTAGCTCAATCAATAGTAAATTTAATCAAGAATGAATGAGAGTGATTTATATACTACTAGCTGACCCGGCCACGCGTTGCTGTGGCTAAAGTTTTTGTTATATTACATTATAGTAAACAATCTAAGAGGAACAATAAGAGAACATCAGTCACGGAGTCCACTATGCTTTTTCACACAGATGGTATTTGTAAAAAAATATGGTGATCTCCTTATTTGACTTTCTACTACTATAACCCTTTAGTACAATGAAATTATTTACGAACAAAGACGAAAATGTTGATGTTGGTATACAAATTCACTGGATTGAGATTTGAAGGGGAAGTACGTTGAACACAATTAATTAAAATGTTCTTACACTTGATATTAAGCAGAAATCAATAGGTACAAAATAAAAATTTATCAGATTTATTATTTCCATTTAATTTTATAACAAATATAAGTATATTACAGTATAATACAATAAATAACATGTGACGCTTAAACTCATGAATGAGGTAGGCAAGGCAGACAGTCTTAAACTTTTAAACATTAATATCTATTTTTTTGAATTATAAATACTTTCAATTTCAATTTAATTTAACACCAATCGGTGCACAATGTTTTTGGTTAACCTGTCTTTAGCTAACACAAATAGATTCGACGGTTTCCCAACACGTGAACACGCAACATATAGTTGCCCATGAGAAAAACATGGAATTTCCAAATCTAAACCACAAATGGACATTGTTTGACCTTGAGATTTATTTATAGACATGGCAAAAGCTAAACGAATTGGAAACTGTAGCCTTTTGAAGGGTATGGTAGAATCTGATGGTATCATCGGAATACGTGGCAGCAGGACCACTTTTCCTTTAAACTTCCCAGCCAAAATGGTTGCTTCAAGAATGTTTCCGGTGATCTTTTTGATGACCAAACGCGTACCGTTACATAATTGAGGTGGATTCAAATTACGGAGGAGAATAATAGGGGAACCAATCTTTAATCGAAGATTATGTGGTGGCATTCCAGGGATATCTAATGAATTTAAAAATTCAATCGGAAAATTTACACTTTCATTTTCATCAAGAACAGTATCGATTGATTTAAAAGACATCAGATCGCCTGGTAACAACTGTTGTATCTGGAAGTTAATTTCGTCAACATCAACGTTTTTGGTTGCCAAAATCGCCCGTTGACTAAGCCATTCATGATTCAAATAATTATTCTGTATATCCGGGAAAATACTCTGAATCAATTCATTTTTATCCTGAACAACAGTGCAAAAATTGTCTGGTAGTTTAATGCATTGCGTATTTGGTTGCAGTTCTATTTTACCGTTCCCAATATCTAGTAGTTGTTCGGAAAATATTTGTGCTGATGGATCATTTTGCAATTGTACTCGCATATTTATGGTCAATCGAAGTGTTTCAACACTTCGCCATAAGAATGATTGTTTCAAACATGCATTAATCTCATCCGCGAAAGTAGAGCGAGGTATAACCGGTAAGGTCTGCCGGAAGTCACCAGACAAAAGTAAGATAGCACCACCGAAAAGTTTATTATTGCTGTTTAAATCTTGCATAGTTCTGTTTAATGCTTCAAGTGAATATTTGTGTGCCATTGTGCACTCATCCCAAATTATTATAGAACTCTTCCGCAACACTGCAGCTATTCCACTATTCTTTTTGATGTTACACATTGCATCTGGTTTATTATGAACGTCCAATGGCAGCTTGAATGTTGAATGTGCTGTTCGCCCACCATCCAGTAAAGTAGCCGCAATGCCTGACGATGCTACTGCTAATGCGATTTTTTGTTGCGACCGTATTTTGGCAAGAATCAACGATATTAAAAATGTCTTACCGGTTCCACCGGGTGCATCCAAGAAAAAAAACCGCCTTGTTCAGCAGCAACAGCCAGCATAATCCGATCATAAATAATTTTTTGTTCTGCTGTCAGTAATGGTTCACTGTTCATGATAATTGTTGCTAAACTTCCATGGTCATATTGATTTTCTCGTTGTAAATCGGTATTGACTAAGTCGGTGGCTGGACGATTAGGTGATGGCATACCATAATGATTAAGTGGTAAATTTGAAATAAGAACACATAAATCCTCGATCAAGACCAATGCTTCATTGTACATCTCTGGTGTATAATCTATGTTTTGGCATTGATTTGTTTGTCTAATTCGGTGCAAGATGTCTTCTGTCATACAATTTTTATATTTTTCCCACAAAGTTTGTGCTTGCGAGGGATAACATGTCGTCAAAATAATTGCAAACAACTGACGAATGTTATTCGGTGTTGATGTCAACGCAGCATCAGCAAGCGTTAAGTCCCAATGGTTATCGTCTTCTAGCAATTGCAGTTCACGACATGCATCCTTTTTTGGTATGTTAATTTGAAAAAAAAACTTTTGAAAACCCAAAAACAAACGTAAATAGAAGCACTCACGTTGCTTTGGATGTACCGTGTAAAGTCTCCCCAATGTCTTAGCTTTGAATATGCCTGTAATGGAAGGATGTGGTTTTCCTTGTTTCCGTGGCTCCCATTTTTTACTGGATTTGTTCCATGTGAAATAACGTGGAACATCACCATACACCAATGTCTTCGCGAATTGGCCAAAAACATCAGGTTTTTGACACAATGTAAAAAATTCAGTTAGAGTCGTTTTCGGAGCTTCGAACGCTCTTTGGAGAACATTTTCTTCAGTGAAGCATACACGTTGACCGTTTTCAAGATGTATTGCCAGATGTTGGACAGCAGGATCTCTTTCGTGGATGGGAAAGCTGAGAATATGCCAAATAGCTTCATTGCTGCTAATGTATCTGCCCATTTGGTATCGTGCTATTTCGTCATTTTTATTTATGTTTTGTACTTCAAATATGGCCAAATCACTGCCTTTGTTTACATATTTACAAATATACTTAATTGATTTAACAGAACTGCAAAGCTCAACATTGATATGAGCTTTTTTTGGGAAGTTTTTGAAAGTAGTGGTGAGTATGGTACCACCCACTTTATTATCAAACTCAACTTGATTTGGAAAGTTCGGCAGTCACATTGTAAATGTGTGGCCACCATTCTCAGTACTTCTGCGGCGATACATTGGATAACCATCAATATCCGTGATCGTGTCATTCGTATGCGGCTTTGGGAAGTTTTTTTTACATTTTCCGTTTTCCACGCACGGTGACGTCATGTTGAAAGCACCGCATGGCCCATGGAACATGTGTTTGGTGACAATATCAAATAATTCTTGATCAATTAATGGGTCTGGAATTTCGGCTGAAATTATTTGATCGATTTCTTCAGGACGGATTCTATCTTTAAGCCAAACCAAAATGTGGGCATGAGGCAAACCTCGCTTTTGCCACTCTATCGTATACAGCCAACAACGTGTGATACCAAAAATTGAATATTTAACAATAAAATCAATTAAGGATTTCAATTTTTGTTTAAACACACGTGCAGTTAAATCATGACGATGAATGGCTTGTTGTCCTGGCAATAGTAAAGTTTGTATCTCTTCCCAATTCGGATTACATGTGAATGTAATAAATAAATCCGGTCGGCCGTAATGACGTATGTAAGTCATCGCATCTTGTATGTATTCCTGCATGTTCCGTGGACTGCCGATGTAGCTTGAAGGTAAAATGAAAGCATTACCGATGTCATTGGGATTTAAATTTCCATCGATGTTTCCAGCAACAGCATCTCGTAAGTGAATATATTCTTCCGATCGTAGTTTTGCCTGGTTGAATCGAAGGAATCGCAAGCGTTCGCTTTCGACCTTAGCATACATATCAACAATGTATTGATGGAACAGCTGACGATATCGAAGGATATAATTGTCTTGATGTTGTCTAACCATTATTCGGTGTGCGTAGTAGTTCATTGAGCTAACTTTATTATTTCTGTAATCACCTAAAAAAATAAAAAATAAAATGCAATACGAAATTAAAATCTATACATACAGTAAGAAAGTAAATAGATAATTGAAATTTACCGGTATTTGGATCATACTGTTTGATATTAAGGTGATATTCATCTTGTCCTTGCCAAAATATCAATGGATATTGTAGTGCGTCATATGAACGGTGTAGATCCGAAATCGTACTGACAGTGTTGTCTCGCCGTGTAATTTTTATAGATCTTTTGTCAACTGGATCACCAACCATGATAACAGCAACCTCATCAACAGTTGGAACGTTGAATCTACCAGCATGTTCACCTAATGGTACTTTGTCGGCTTTTATGACGATTTGATAATTGTCATTTTGCAGTCGTGGCGAAACTCTTTTGATCAATTGAATTAGTTGATTGTGATCTTCTAAAAAATTTTCCAATAATATCACAATTGCTCTTTTCTCTGCTTGTTCAATAAAATTATACAGGCACCAAGTCGTCACGCGCTCTTCACAATCGCCCATAAAATAAATTTGAAGAAATTTCGGATTGTTATCAGGCATTGGCATCAGTGATCCGATTTTATGGTACACCTGGCCTTGAATTTTGAATGTAGTTTCAAAATTACGTCCATTGGATGCACGATCGCAAATTTTAGTTGCCCCAAATGACGTCATTTGGAAGCAAGAATTAAATTTGCGTATCTTACGCAAAAATAATTTGGAATCATCTGAATTGCCAGTAAGAAGGGATAATAAAGGCTCCGGCGGAGCGGGTAGAGGTGACAGCACAACTTTTCCTGATGCGCAGCACATGCCGGCTGCTTCATTCCGAAATTTCAATGCCTGACAATATTGACATACTTTATCCATTCCACCGATAGCAATTTTTGAATGCGCTGAGTAGTTAATATCTGGTGCATATTCAAAGGCAAGCCGAACGAATGATGCACGTGTTAATGAGCGGCTGATCCGTTGGCTTTGTCGATCTAGTACTCGTACTGTAGCTATGTTTCGTTCTCGTGCCGCTCTTGTTCTCGTAATATTCTGTTGCAGACGTTCGTCACGCTGTTCTTGAGATTCTTGTGCACGACTTTCTGCAGTCCTGATTCTTTGAGCTGCATTTCTTGTTTCGATTTGTTCTGGTAATTGCTGAGCTCTTTCAACACGTTTGCGTCGTGCCTCTCTGGTGCTCGCGTTATTGAGGTTAGATTTTTTCCGTGGCATTTGACTGAAAATAATAAATTAATCGTTTAAATATGAGAAAAAAAAATTGAAAATCATTCTAATTAACTTTTATAATTATGTGATAATACTGACATGTACATATTTAAATTATAGAGTCAATAAGAATTGAAATACTAATTTAATCGTTTAAATATAAGAAAAAAAATCTGAAAAACTTGTTATCATAGCACATTGAAATAATAAGTGCTAAATATTTTTTAATAGAGGTTAAATAAAAACAATTAAAAAAAATATTTGTACAACTATTGAAAAAGTGTAGGAAATTGTGTATCATTTTTGCATTGACATTTTAATTAAATTTTATAATTATGTGATAATACTTACATACATATATTCAAATTAAATTATAAAGTTTTGATCAATGAAGCACAAATAAGTAAAAAACAGGATTAATTTCACTGTATTATCTTCATTATAATATGAATGCAATTTACACTTCAGTCTAAGTAACACGTGGCCGGCTATGCTAACACCAAAAATTTAAAAAGTGGAAATAATTGAATTATACGGTATTTCGTTCACTACAAAATAAATTTAATTAATTTTATAGCGTCAACAACACGTGGTAATTATGCTGTTAAAATGTAGCTTATATGACACGTTCGTAGATTTACCATAGCAGCGCCATCTATTGATTACTTACTCAACCCAGTCGAAAGGTATCGACATCTGTTAGAATCATTAATTAGCAATAAATTAAAATTGCGACTATAATTTGAGATTTAAACTATCCTATCTCTCAAGTTGGATCGAACTGCACATGGTGTGCGAATTTTATTATAATCGGTTAAGTGGTTTAGGAGTCCATTGAGGACAAACATTGTGACACGAGATTTATATATATTAAGATATGATATCCATTTAGTAGCTGCCACTGCTTTTGGGTTTTTAATTTTTTAAATGGTCCTTCCTAAAGATTAATTTTATTCCAAAAGAATGTAAAAACAGATTGTATTAAATAATCTTGCATGACTTTTTTTTTTTTTAAATTTTCTTACGCATGAAGTGTTCCTATTTTTCCCCCGAAGTGATCCAAAGTTTTGCCTCCCAGGGTTGGCAGGTATGCTGTAGGAGTGTATAATATTCTTAATTCATTTAAAAACAATTTGTTACTTTAAGTACAAAGATAAAACAACGTGAAAAAGCACAAATTCAGATTAAAATTAACGCAAATAGCTAGGCAATAGTTTGAACAAGGCAATAACCTTGGGTTATTGCCTTGTTCACTCACAGCTTTCTTGCTTGTGTGTTGAGCGTTTCTTCTTCTTTTATGCACTGATGAAGAGGCTCCATTTGTAGCTTCGAAATAGCTATTTGCGTTAATTTTAATCTGAATTTGCTTTTTCACGTTGTTTTATCTTTGTACTTACATTTTTGCACAAAGTATTTTGATCATTTGTCTTATAATTTGTTACTTTCTTTGGTATTGAATTTCTGATTTGGCAAGTTTTAAATACGATAATTTACATTCAATGAGACAATTAAAAATTGACTATTATTACTACCCACATGATTTTACTAACTAACTACCTGTTACAAACTTCTATTAGGAGGAGATTTTTATGTAATTTATTGATCGTCTACTCTGAATTTTTTTTTATTTTTTTATCCAGGTTTTTTTCCAATTTTTGCCACTGTACAGGCAAAAAATACCAACCCTAACCGGCAGACAAAAAATCTCCAAAATTGTTGGCTCAAATGCTTATTTGGAATTTAATCCATACGAAGGAGTCGGCTTGCAAAACAAACAAAAAGGCTAGCAGGAAGTCCAATAGCATTTTCAAGCCTAAAAATAAGGATAACTAAAATAGAAATAAAATTTTTAAAGGTTTCTGCTGTAAGTTGTCTAACTTTCCAACTAGGAAAAATCATTGCACAATGAAGTAATACAATGTCAATTGTAAAATTGTATTATGTCCTAAACTTTAAATTACCTCAAGGGCTAGTCATTTTTAACAACATTTTATCAGGAGAAGAAGTAGTCTTTATTTCTTTACACATGATAAACCTTCATAATCTGACTCTTGTTCTACAACTCCATTATGTCATTTGCATAAAACCTATAAAAATCACATTATTAGCATCTGTTTGTTAATGATATCTTTTCTCTCTCTCTTTTCAGCCGACCAAAAGGAACATACACCAAACCTAGGAATAAATTATTTTTAAAGCATCATACTCAGCCGAAAGATGGAGTATGGAAAGTTAAGGTACTTGGTTTACTTTTTATTTATGCATATAGATTAACAAGAAACTTTTAATCTTTTTTATTTCTGTAATTATTTGAAATTTATTCCATGTACATGTTGAAAATTTGTTGAAACTCTCTAAATATGGTTTATTCAACAATACAATATTAAAAGGGGGGGGGGGAATTCTACAGGGAAAGAACCAGTTGGTAAAAATCTAAATGACAATAACATGGTTCATAAATTTTTGGAAATCTTTATTTCTTAAAGATAGAGCTGGAAATACTCTATGGCAAACTTGGTGTTTTGCTCTAAAGATCTTTAGTTTTCTCTATTTAACAAGATTTGTTATAAAGCAATTAATAATTTTGAAATGTTCATGATTTTACTTAATATAAATTTAACTAAAGTTGCACATAGGACTTAAAGTGATAAATAACCTAAAAAGTATTCAGAATAAAGAAGTTGGTGGTTTTCAATTGTCAATACAAAAAAGGCTTAAATTCATGATTTTTATGCCAAACTGCACCAAAATTGCGATTTTTATGTAAAATGTTCTTTAAAGAGGTAACTAACAAACGTAGATAATTGCAATTTTCATCACTGAAAGTTACATTAAAAAAAAAAAAAAATCTTAATTTGTTAAATTCCATTTTTAGTGTTATTAATTGATGAAGTATTCTGACAGTCCCCACTCAAATGTCGTTTAGTTCTTAAGTTTCTATCAGTGCACATGTACTCTCTACTGCTTTAAAAGTAATGACATTTTCATTACTTTTAAAAAGTATCAGTTGGAACTTCTTGAAAATCTCAATATTGAACGCTTGTTTCGCTAAAAATTACTGTATCTTTGTTTTTAGTCTTTTTCATTCTATTAAAGTTCAGGATGCAGGATTGGGAATTTTGCACTCATTGCGCCATAGTGCTCCAAATCTGGTACCCTGCGTCAACCTCATACTAAAGTGGATTTATGTTTGATTGATTCTGTGCCAATTTTGAATTCACACCAAATTTTTTTTTTCTTCTGACTTACTGAACGAAGTTGCGGCAGCCTCAAAGATGGGTCCCAAAAGAAATTGACCTGCAGGGGTCAAGAGCTCCTTTTCTCCCTGTTTGAATTCCCTTTTTCCCTGGTCGCACAACTTGTTTTGATTGTCCTGCATGTTGTTTTCTCGGCAATTTCAATTCACATTGTATCATTCCTTTCTTCAAGGTCAATTGGCTGATGTTAAATCATAAGCGTTTTGTTTTTAGATGAACGGCTGTCATTTTGCCAAAAATGGTTTCCCTTGTTTGAAATTTCAATTCTTTTCCATCTCTTAAATATTTCAATATTTTTAATGTTTGGAAATTATTTTAACATTTTCTACTTAGAGTAGCTTATTTTATATTTCATTTTAATAATTAAAAAATTATTTTAGTTTACTTTTTATTTATTAATGAATTTTTGCTATTAGTTTTTATTAAATTTTTACTGAATAAGCTCTTTATTTTTACATTTGTTTTAAAATATTTATTTTAGTAGGTTCAATGATTTTTATTAATTTATTTTCTTATTTATTCTGTTTTTTTTTTTATTTATAAAAGAAGTATCTAACAATTCTCAGCAACTTAAAGGGTATGAAGATCTTTTGAACATTAATGCATAAATCTGGATGACTTTGAAAAGTCTAGACAGCTAAAAGACCACAGCTAATATGTCTGATTACATTGAGAATATTCCCAGCTACTTAGCAGAGCTGCTGTAGCATGACTTTAAGCTGTTTTGGATGCTGTGCATACATTGGGCATGCAATATATGCAGATTTGGTTTGGGTATAATATATACATTGAGAATGCTCCATTCTCAATTCAGGATTGATTATGTTCCGGTTATACACTAGAGCTTCTGTATTTTTCCGCATTCTAACACCAAAAATTCGGTACTTTCATAATTTTGAAAATTTTCAAAAATTACGATTTTATTTTCATTTTTTTTAATTTAGTTCAAATTTCCTGTGACAATGCCGGTTTTATTGCTATTGATCATTATACCCTTATTAAAATACCATCTTAATATTATTCTATGTATAAAAATTCTTTTATTTTGCATCTATATTTTGATACCTTCATTTTTAAAAAATGTTATCTTGCATCAGCTGTTAGAATTGACATTTTTTTTTTCAAATAAAAAACTTTCGCTTTTATTTTCAGTAAAATCTTGATTTGAATTTGTTTAAACGATATTCTTTGCTTGTTAGGAGCGTGAGCTCTCAGTTGTATAAAAGTTGAACATTGAATTCAGGTTTATTTTTATTTGTATCAATTATTTAACTTTTTGTAATTAATACATATCTACAATAATTCAAAAACATAAATAAATAAATTAGGAATAAAATTTTTTATCGAAATTTTTTTGAGAAATCAAAGGTGGTGACTATGTACAAGTTGCTGTTCTATCATAAAAATTATCATTTTTATTTAAAGTAAAAATAATTATTTTAAAATTCATGTCAAGTAAAATAGATAATAGAAAAGCTTGTAAATTTTTGAAGGAATTGTTGGCTGGTCATAAAAAAATTCAGGTCTAGAAAGTAAGTTAAACTGATCTTCATGTCTGAGAATTCTTTTATTTCAAGGTAACTTATGATAATATGTATATTTTGATCTGTATTGTACCTATTTGTTCATTCGTTTTTTTAATATAGGACGCAGTTGCAAAAAATAATCAGCTTAATGAATTTCAATTTAATGAAGCATTCTCTGGGCCACTTCCAAGTTATGCTGCATCATCACAGATCAAAAATAAATTAACACCTGAGAAAACAGAAAAGTCAAACAAAAAACTGCTTGAATCTTCTGGTAAGGCATAAATTTTTATTCCCTTGCAACATTTTCTTATTAATAATTATGGTGTAAACCAGTTACTGTTTTTTTTTTGGGGGGGGGGGGGGTAAGATATCCAAAGGCAAGTTGCTTTTGTTCTAAAAATTTATTTTCAGAATTATCTGAAAAGTGTGGTATTCTTTTTGTTAACTTTTGTTACCAAATTATAAATAGAATATTGCCACTGAGATTCTGTTCTGCTGTATTGCACACTAATTTCTGAAATTCAATCAGTTCGGGTTTTTTATTCCTTTATTTCGAGGGTAGAAGGACCACCTGTATTCTAAGTCATTTTGCTTTTTTTTTTTTTTTCTGAATACCACTGCAAACATTTTTTTAAAAAGAAGCATTCTATTTTATAGGTAAAAGAGGTGTTCAAAGTAAGTTGAATTTTAAAAAAGAAACAGTTGAAGAAAAGAAGAAATCAATTGAAAAAACAGCTCTTTCTGAGAAGCAAAGACTTGCTGCGGAGAAAGAGAGGATAAAAGCTAAGGAGCTTCTTAAAAAGCAGCTGGAAGAAGAAGAACGAAAGTTTAAAGAAAAGTTAAGAATTGAAAAATTAAAGGTAATTTTTTTCCCTTGCTGTAAAATTTCTTTTTAGTTCTTTTTTCATAACTGTGAGACAAAATTGTCTTGCTTTATTTTTAGAATTTATTTTTTTTTTATTTGATTTATTTATTTGTGTTTTGATATTTGTGTTTTGATACATTGGCTTCAACACCTGTCCTTTGTCGACCTGTATTTCTTTTTTTCCTTTTTTTTTTGCTTTTTAAAAAAATGTGATTAGGTTTTTAAATTTGTTCCTAAAATACCTTTTTTGCATTTTCTTTTTCATTTTTACAGGTCAGTTTTGGCTTTTAGCTATTTTTAGTGGAAATCCATCAAATTTTAGCAGACTAGTAATTTTTAACCAAATTGGAACAATCTTTGAAAAATTGTAATGACTGTATTAATCTTTAATTGTAAATTCTGGCTGGTTTAAACTTGACCAAATAATGACTCGATCAATGGTGTAGCCAGGTTTTTTGTGTGGGAGGGGGCTCAAAACTGAAAATTCTTGCTTTCTCAGAGCCTTACGAAATAGAGAAGTTTGATTCCTATTTAAGATTATTGACCACAGTTACACAAAATTAAAATTTGGTTACAATTGCAGCAACACAAGCCTAAATCAGTTTTTACTTTATTTCGTCCATGAAAATGTTATGAATAGAAGAAAGAAAAAAAATCCATGTGTTAAAGCTGGGGCGTGTGCGTGTTAATGTCAGGGAATCCTAATGTATGCTAAGCTATTGAATAATCGGAATTTTTTCTTTAATTTTGATTTATCCTGCAGAGTTCTAACGATCTAATCTATAAGTATTCAATGTTAGTCAATGTTCTTTATTAAAATTCAATTTAAAATTGTTTTACTCAAAAAAATTATTTTTTTCTTCATACATTTGTTGCTCACATATAAGAAAAATGAGATATTTTTTGCATCCGCGGTGGGAACTAAACTTATCAAATTTTTGATGTTCCTTCTGCTCTGTTTAAAAAAAGCCAAAAAAAAGTTCTTTTTGTTTTTACTAAAACTTTAGATTTAAAAAGTCTGAAAATAAAAATCATTAATGCACAAGTTTTGATGACCTAATGTTTTCTTCTACACACATGCATTCATCATGTAAATTGAATAGGCGCAAGAATAACATGTTAAATATTTGCAATTAATTACAAATAAATAAATAAATAAAAATAATAAATAAATTTAAAGAATCTTTCATTTGTTATTCAGTATGCATAGTAAATCTTGGAATCAATTCTTATGCTGTAGATCGGGGTTTCTCAACGAGCTATATGGCCCCCTTGGGGCCACAGAGAAAAATAGTAAAATAGGGGATCCATAAACATCTGAAAGGAGAACACGAACCAATCATTTGAAACTGATAAAATATTCCACATTCCTACCAATGGTAAAATATTACACATTATTCTGATCAAATAGTTTGCAAGTCTATAATATGCGACATATTGTATTCTTCTCCGAAAGCATGAATGTGCTTACTTAATGATATATCAGTTGAATGCTGTGGTATCTATTAGATCAACAGTTGATTTGAATTTCTGAAATACGGCAAATTAAACCAGCTATTTAATAGAATTAATGCTTTTTTTTTTTAACTTTAAAAAATACGTAAGTTTCTTCATAAAATTTAGTTTTTTCAAAAAAAGAATTTCTTGAAAGAAAAGCAGTTTTAGCTATTAAACAAAAAGGTCAAACCTCTTTAGTGGAAAGCATGATTTAAAGAAAAAGGAAAATTTTAAGCCTTCTTCCAGCTATAGCATTTCTGAACTATTGGGGGGGGGGGATCCTTTTTTTTAATTAATAATCTGTTTCTTGAGGAAAATTTTGGAAAACGCATCTTAAGAAACATAAAAATAATCGTCTAATTCAGTTTTTAAAGGATTATTGCTTTTTAATTTTCTATCAGTTTGAAGACTTAAAATTGCTCTTAGCCTTCACGTATAAAAGTATATTGCTTTAAAACAGCTGTTTAATATTTCGAAAAATAAAATAAAATAAACTTCAAAAATGGTACACAGTTCATATTTTCTGCTCCTAGACTAATACAAAAACCCATTTTTTCTGCTCAAATATCTGATACGAACTCTGAGGCCCATGGAAGCACTGGTTAAAGTTAATGGGTAAATATCTCCATATACAATTCACAAAGCTCTAAATATCTAAAAGGCTTTCAAATTTCATTCTTAAGCCCTGTTTTTTGAGGGGGGAGAGAATAGCAATAGTAGAGTTAAAATAATATGAAAGCTAAAGCTTGTTACTATTAACTTAAAAAATAATACTGATTGACCGTGGGATTGTTTAGTTCTGGACAGTCTTGCTTAAATCTGTTTATGGTGCTTGAGAAAGCATGATGAATTATTTAATCAATAAATATGTTCTTATTTCTGTATTTTAGGAAAAAGAGAAGAAAAAGGAAGAAAAAAGGAAAAAACTTGAATACCTTAATTCATGGAAGAAACCTAGAGATGATCTTGAATGTGATGATTTAAAAGTAAGACTTGGTTCATTCTGTGGTTATTGTTTGCTTTGTATTTCAAAATTTGCCTAATAATTGTTAAAACACTCATAAACACAAAGTAACAACCGAGTCATGCCATAATATTAACGCCTGTAGCATTGTTTTATTTGTTTACTTGATGTGTTTTTATTTTTACTGATGATGTGTGAAGTTTTTAACATCAACAGCATTATGTGTCACTAAGTCTTTTTTGACATTTATTTTTGGAAATTCTATTTTTCAAGCATTGAGGTGAAAATCTTCCAGGAATTCATGTTTTGCTTTTTGTCATTTTATTTCTGACTTTTCTTCGATCTTTATTTATTTCGCTATTTGTGCAAAGTTTTATGAAGCTTCTATTGTTTGTGGGAAATTCAGGAGAGTCCATGAGTTACAAAAAAAGTCGTGCAATTGAATTCATGAGCTAAATATTCAGCCATTGGTTGGGGGTAAAAAAAACTGTCATAATCACATTATTTAATTCTTTGTTGGATCTTGCTATAAAAAATAAAAGTAAATCCGCACCTCCCTCAGCCCTTTTTTGTGCCGAACCTAGAACGTTTCGAGAATAATTTTGTCATTTTTCAAAAAATTTCATTTTCAACTTGCTTTTATCCAAATTGAAAATCAAAGGGACGTATTCTTGCTCCATATAAAATTAAATTTGTTGAGGGTTAATATTTTTGCTCAAAATGTTGTGTTGTTGTAAATGTTTTTACGCTGTAGAATTTTGTGACAGTTCCTACTGGTAATCACGGTTTTAGTGAAAGAGCCATTTTATTCCCTCTTCCCTTAACATTTGATTTAACTATGTTTGTTTATTGAAGATGGGTGGGGGGATACATTTATTTTCCTTTGTTTCATATTTTGGGTGTTTTCAGCATTGCATTATCTGATCTTTTACATGCTTGAAACCAAGTAGATAATGTTTAAACATAGTCGTGGAAACATACTAAATAAGTACTTTTCAATAAACTAGAGTTTGCCCAACAGTCGAAATTTGACTGTAATTATTAAATTTAAGGTTGAAGAGCATTATTTATCAAATTTTTCAATTATGTTGAGTTTATTTTGATCATCCTCACTAAAGCAAACCAATTGTAAATCATTGTCGTCGTAGAGCCAGTTGCACTCTTGATTGTAGCCACTTGTACTTCTGCCGATTTCTTACTAACTTAAGTGGCAGTTGGATGAAAGTTAAATATTTCTTTCCATTTTCATTCCATTGTTTCAGAGAAACCTTCACTCAAACTCTTATTATAATTTCTTTTAACATTACTGCTTAATGGCAACAAACTTTTAATGGTGGGTTTTATATTTATTGCCTAATAATTTACAAAACAAATACATCTTGCCATCTGCTATCTATAAGAATATAACTTAACAATTATAAATGAGGCTTGCCTGACAAAAAGAAGGGGGAGAATTTTAGCTAATAAATTATGAACTGATTCCAAAATTCTTTAATTGTGATCACTAAAACTCGTCAATAGCTACTAAACAAAAAAAAAGTAAGAAAACTGGTTGAAAACAGAGGAGAAAATGGTTCTTAACTGTGGTTAATACAGGGGAGGGAAGGGGGGGGGGGGCAAAAGTAATGACCCGGTTTTTAAGAGATATTTTTTTAAAAAACTGATACAGTTTGAGACTTAAAACTTTTTTATTTTGATCTTTATATAATCCCATTTTTGTACAGTAAGTTTTGAATACCACTTCAGCAAGATGGCGGCCTTCAGCACCGATACACTGATGCACCAATACACTTTTTTAATCTTGAAAAAATACATAATTTTCTTAATAAAATTTAGGTACTTCAAAAGAGTACTTTGAAAGTTATGCATGTTCACTATCTTCTTTCAATCAATTACTCTTTCACCTGTCGAATATTTATTGTTTATGTTGAATAGCATAATGTTCAATATAATAGAAGCAAAATGAAGAGAAATGCATTTCTTGTTGAACATTAAATTTCTTAAAAGTAACAAGTAGTTAAAAGTGTATTTTGTCCTTCAAAACTAATTTAATGCATTATTTTTGTGCTGCAAAAATTATTTTTTGCCTCTCATTTTATAAATATTCTAATAAAAAAGTACTATTTGGTAGCTCGGAATTTTGTGAAAGTTTTTGGATTGACAAGAATTTTGTGAAGGGTCCATTTCGATTAATTGGAATTTTATGAAGGGTCCGAATTTTCTCAAGTGCGCTACCCTTGCATCAGCATTATATTTTTGTAGCAATTTTCATTTATCAGGGGTGATTATATTCCGGGTGTACCCCGGAAATCCGGGTTTTTCATATCCTCCTTCCGCGTTTTAAAAATCGGAGTTTTCAGTCTTCAAAATTGAAAATTTGGCGGATGGGAAAAAATATGCCGAAAAGCGATAAAGGTTTTCTTTGTAGCAACCCTTTACGCAGCAAGGGTTGTAACGGCGCCAACCATCTTTGTTCCGAACAGGAATGATACAACAGATAACTGGCCGTTGGCGCCATTTTGTAAAAAATTTTCGCCCCCAAGCCCTCGGGTTTGGCGATGTTTACATTCCCGATGTAAACATCGGCAAAAGTGGTAATTTTTTCCGGACTTCAAGTTTTTTTATCATTCTTTTAAAAATAAAAATAGTTTTATTTTTTTTGCATAATAACGAAAGTTTACATTCTTTTCCTGAAATCGGCGCTGGACTTCGAGTTATTTTCTCAACTTTTATTTTTAAAGTTGCAGATACTTGACAAATAAATGAGAAAAGAATAATTCTAAATAGAAAAAGTATTTCACTGCAAAAATTTAGCAAAAAATATATACTCATGGGAAATTCCTATTCATTATGTTTTACTAAATTACAATTTGTATTTGCAAAAAATAAGTAAATAAAATTTGTCTTATTAGTTAGAAGTAGACAAGTAACATATAACTTTTAATTTCAAAAGTTATTTTAAACATGCCGTTGTAACTATACAGTCAACTCTCTCAAATCTGCGGACCCAAAATCCGCTGGGAAAAGATTTCCGATGTAAATAATGAAAACTAGTTGAAAAACTTAGTTAAAAAAATAAAAATTCCATTTTCAACGCTAAGAGCATTTTTTAAACTTGAAATGTTTAAAATAACTCACATCTGCCTTTTATACGTTGAAAACAATATTTTTATGTTTTTTTTTATAGTCACGTGTCATGCGCAATATTAGCGTTTTGCCGTAATTAGACATCAATCTTTTTGCATCTGTCTTTGGTTTGCGATATTTCGTATCATTTTTTCATTAGTACGCTATTCAAATCGTATTCAGCAAAAATATTAAGCTATTTTTTAGTATAAATTTTGTATTTGCGCATCGATTTTATGTTGCAAATGTTCTTTCTCCTTGATCTAATTAATGGAGACTATTTTGGTCGCCAACGTGGCGATCGGCAATGAAATTTTTGGTAGCCAGTTGGCGAGTGCCGACCACCAGTCTGCACCTTTATAAAGTAGTTGAATAAAAAAAATCATATAAACTTGATACACACACACATATATGTATATATATATATATTTTTTTTTTTTCTTCTAATTTTTATACATATTTTTTCTTTTCTATCAATTTCTTTTACATATTCATGCCTGTATAATTAGTGGCTTATAAAAGCATTTTTTGAGCAATAAGTAAAAAGGTGAATGCAACATTATAACTTCACAAAATGCTTACACAGATCAAAGACCCAAAATCCGCAAAATTCTAAAATCCTCAGCACCCTTAGTCCCAAGCAGTGCGAATTTCGGAGAGTTGACTGTATGTGTATAAAAGCTGTCGTTTAATTTATGGGATCATTCATAAATGATGTCACGCTTTGAGAGTGGAGGGGGGTTCGTGAAATTGTGACAATGGGAGGGGAGGGGGTCCGCTGAAGTGACATATTGTGACAAGGGGGGGGGGTCAAATATATGGGGGAAAAGAGTGACATCATTTATGAATGGCCCCTATGGTGCATCAAAAGTGATACCGACTTTTTGCATAAAAAATTTTCAGGGTTTTTTACTTTGTGTTGCAATTACCCCTGATTTATTTTCTAGAATAAGAACATTCCTGTTAGAGACTATTTGACTCACATTTCTATGCATACTAATTTAGAAAATGTCTTATTTGTTGCAAATTTTATTTTCCTCCAACTTTTAAATTTAAATTGTCTTTTATAGGAATTGCCTCTCCCAACACCTATTGATTGTGCCATTCCACAGAGTTGTTTTGGTGATGCTATAATGATTTTGGAATTTCTCAATACATTTGGTCAAAAAGTTCAAATTAAAGATGTATTTCCTCAAGGCATCACATTTGGTAAATATTTTCAGTTAATACATGTCATTTTTTAAATATTATTTTAAAATGTATATTATTTTTTTTAATATGTTATATTAATCTATTATGGTAACATAAATGCATAGTTACTGAATGAGTGTTTAAAAAACAACCTTGCATTTATATAGTTATGGTAGAAAGGGAATTTCCAACCACATTGTGCCAAAAAGATTGCAAATTCTAAACATGTTTTTAGTTTTTTTTTCTCTCTAGGATATGGGAGAGGGGGGATGGTTAAAAAGCAGGAGAAAAAAAATAATTATGTATGGACTTAACATTGATTAGGTGATTTGATTGGAATCGATGAATTCTACGAATTTCGAACACATTATAGTCGCACAAAAAAGAAGTTAGATAGTGAAGCAGTTTGATTCTGATGAATTAACTTTTGCAATCTCGGTGTAATCTTAAAATGAAGCCTCTCTAGCTTTTTTTACCTATTCAGTGATAAAAATTTATATTGAGAGGAATTTTTGCAATTCAGCTCTACACAGAGCTTCCACTGATGCCCTAAGTGCATCAAATGCACTAAAATTTTATTTTGGTTGCATTCTGTTCGGTTAATTTCGAAACATATGCACAGCAAACAAAACAATACGTGAAATAGGAGAAATGGGAATAAATTCTTATATTAACCTCTTGTTGCAATAAATTTAGCATTATTTTCAATATTTTTTTATTATTTTACCTACGGAAACAATAACTTAATAAGTGGTTTATTTCCTTTAGTAAGTGGCTTAATAATTGATCCATTAAGTTCAGTCAGATTCTTTGTATTGATATTGATTTCAATGTTGTGAGTATTAACATGTGCTTTCCGTTTTAATGCATTGATCTTTATCATTTTTCATTGCAGAACAAATTGAAAGGGCTCTTGTAGAAACTGATATACAAGGTGTTTTCAATGATCTTCTGCAGCTTTTCCTTACTGCAATATTTAGGTATCAAGAAGCTGAGGATGATATTGTTGACACAAAAAATACGGAAATCTCTGGTAAGAGTCTGCTTTCTTTACAAAAAAAGTAATGAACACTACTTCATTATGAGATGGTAGGATTCCTATCTATACTTTGAAAATCTGTTCTTTCCAATTTGCCCAAGTGCAAGGCCCCTGCCCTTAGAAGATTCATCAAAATCCAGACAGAATGGACGTTTAACACTGTGCTACCAAATACTGCTGGCATTACATTTTACCATTTTTTTTATATTTTTGCTGATTCAAAGCTAGAGTATGAATTTCTATTATAAGGGCTATTGTTATCAATAACTTGTTTTTTTTTTTATATCTGTAAAATGAAAAAACCTATTTTTGAGTAAACTTATTAACATTTATTTTACCCCTTTTTTTAGCCTACTTTCCCGTAAAAGTAAAAAATAATAATAATGAAGCATGAAAGAAGGCTTAATGTATCGTGAAAATATCGTTAGAAATCAAGAAAAGTCGAAAAATAAGTTAAGTAATTAAATAAAGATTGAAAAATAAAAAATTTGAAAGTAGGGTTTTGAGATGGGGAAAAAGTGTCGGTCTGTCTGTCCCCCCCCCCCCCCCCTAATAACTTTTGAACGAATTGTCCGATTGGAAAAATTCTTTTTGCATTCGAAAGATCTCGGCGAAGACATCTCATTTCCGTATTTTACTTTTGAATTTGAACAGGGTACAAGATATAAGTTCCCATGAACAAGCTCACTGGAAGAAGTTCTTGGCGTGAAATATTGATTTGAACAATTTTTGTTCAGTTTTAAACAGTTCGAAAAAAATTAACATACCGCCTACGGGGAAATTTCAATCCTATATAATTCCTGATCTAACGGACCGATTTGCTCAGAACAAACTTTATCGGAAAGCTCTTATGACGTAAAACATGTACAAATAGAAAGTTCATCCAGAACCAATGAGCCTATTTTCCTATGAAATTTTTTGATCGGGATTTTCAAGAATATTTTCCAATTAATGATTGATTAAATGAATAAGCAAAAGAATGAATGAATAAATGAGTGAATAAATACATGAATGACTTAATAAATAATGATTGAATGAATATGTATTAACCATTGAAAAAGGTATGTTTGAAGCAATTAAGAACTAAAGCTAAACGAGAAAGACAGAGAGAGATATATAGCTAGATTATAAATTTGAATTCGGTGCATACGGGAAAGTAGGCTCGTATAGTTCTAGACGGAACTTCTTGTTAAACATAAATTTATTTGTTATTTTAGGTTTGGACGATTTAGATGTGAGTAAAGCGACAAAACTTGCTGTAGCAGTTGCTAAATGGCCAAAGAAATATCATGGTAAGTTGTTTGTTTATTATTGATTTGTAGTGCTATTGGAAGGCGTTCAGGATTTGTAAATATACTTTCTAAATAGTTAATTATCTGATGATAATAAAAATTTTCAAGTTTAATATCAGCTGGAAACTGAAATATTATTTTTATGCATAATAGAATATTTTATCTCAATTCAAATAAAAATCGTTATTTCAAATTTCATAATCATTATTTATAACAAAATATAGATAACCTTCTCAAGTGATTGTTTTCTGGTATACACCTGAATTTCAGTATCTGTTCGTGCATAATCAATATTCTGTTTTTTTTTCCTTTTAAATTTACTACAATATTGTGTATTTGCCAAGTAATCTAATTTTCCCCTTTGCATTTTTTACACATTTCCTGAAGTATTATTATTCGACCATAATGCAAAAGGCATATATTTAAAGGAACTTCACTTCAAATTACCAAGTGTATAAAGACGCATGGGAATTTTCGAGTCACCAAGAGCTTCTCAAGGGACAGACCAGCTACTTAGTATTAATTGAGGTTTGAATGAACCATAGTTGACAGTACATGCATCCTTATAATTGCTTTAATATGTAAAATCTAAATGATACAATGTGAAAAGTAATGTTTTTTGCAGTAGCTTTTTTTTTCTCTCTTTCAGAATTAAGCAAAAGGGTTTTTTTTAACATATTTTATGATAATTTTAGCATTTTAGTACAATGAGATTTTGTTCTTTTCAGGCACAATCTTAAGAAACATTCCTTTAGATTCTTTTTCCATAACAGAGGTTCTAAGACTTCATATATTATCTTCTGGCTCAAAGAGACGCGTAAATTGGCAAGGTGTTTGTTCTTTTAGCGAAGATCCTGGATTATACTTTAAGTTAGAAGAACCAGATTTACTGAAAAGACTTGCGAAAACTAGTGTGTTTGAGTTAAATAGTGGTAAGTGAACGCCATCTTTGAAATAATCACCTTTTGTTGTTAAAAGTGAAAATTAAAAAAAAAAAAATATTATTTTTCAGAGGACAGATGCAAGATACTTAACCTGCTCATGAATCAATTGCTGGCAACTGATGTCCTAAGATATGCAGTTGATGAAAATGCAGATAAAACACGTCCCCTACGTCATCAACTGAAACAGTTGAAGTGGGCAATATCACGTAAACAGAAAGAAGAAACTTCAAAGTGAGTTCTAATGCATTTGATTTGGTATTGCCTTGAATTTTAATATGTAGCAACAACTAGTTTCTTGCTGTGTATGTAAAACATTTGAATGATCTGTTGATATTTTGTCTTGGATAATTCTATGGTCTCCAGTAGACTCACGATGCTTCTTATCAATGATATTTTAACAATTGATCTAACCCAATTAAGCATTTAAAAAGAAAATGCTAAATCTTCCAAAATATTTAATGGATGGTTAAAAACTATTTGAATTGGAATCAGTAAGATTTTCATCACTTTATAATTAGAAATTCTAAAATCATTGAGACATTTGTGTTTTAAACAAAAACTGGTATTTCTTATAAACGTTATTATGATTATAAATTTAACTCTCGGGGTGAACTTTCCACCATGAATGTTAATAGCATGGCTGCCAAATCATAAAGTAAACAGCACAACTTTTTTGCAGTTAGCAAAGTATATGCAAATTTGTGCTGGTTAGCCTTTACAAATGTGTAAGTAACTATGCTTCTACGATGTAGAAGACAGGAGCTTCTATGTCTGTTAGGGTGCTTTTGCACCAAAAGCGACTAAGACAATATTCGTGTCTTCTCTCATCTACACAAGCTTAGAGTATATTTTTGCTTTCAAAAATAAGTTCTGCTGTTGCACAGATGAGTAAAGACAGGATTATCGTCTTTGTCGCCTTTGGTGTAAAAGCACTTTTAGATGTTTTTCACTTAAAAGATACATCTGAAGTCTTATTTAGGATTCAAGATAAAGCACCACTGAGTCATTATTAACTTGAAAAGTAAACTTATGTATTTTTGTATATTCTTAAAATATGCTTACAGTGTTAAAGATCATTGAATTAAAAAACTTGAAGTCATAAAGCTTTAATTTATAAAGAGGCAACATTAATATAATTTCTCTTCTCTGTTGACCAGCAATTCTCAAACTCTTCCCAAGATGCTTATAATTTTAAAAATTTGCAGCATGCTAATAAGACAAAATAAAAATAGTTTTACTTGATCAATTGGTTGATGTGCCTATAATATATTTTTTTAAAAAGGCATGTGATAATAGTTTTCACGGCCTAATTATTATTATAAGACTCATTCAGAATCGTACTTACGTATTTACTATTTAACCTTCACAACAGGGGTTGTACATGCTGTATATCAAGTTATTGCTATAAAAAATATCAAAGTGCTTTTGGTTCACAGTAAATTGATTTGCACTCTGGTATTGTATTGCATGACGTAAAGTTTGGTAAAAGGTGGTAAAAATATAAAAAAAGACCAGAAAGATTTGATTTTGGAAGTTTTGATGACTTTGTGGGTACTAACACATTATTATGGTATTTTATATGCAAAAGCGAATGTATAAGATGCAACCTAACTCTATGCATGCATGCATGAAGTAAGTAATTATAAAACAATAAAAACTTTATTGCAAAATTTTTTAAACAAAACCATACCAGAAATCGAATGCATTGAGTTCAGCAGGGAAAGTTGAACCACTTAGTTACTAATTTGTCTGACATTGTAATGTATGAATATTTGCAGTGGTGTAGAATGAGCCTTAATCAGTTCTAAAGTAATTTGTTCTTAGTTTCTTTTTGAAAGATTTTCATGCTTAAATTTTTTTAATATAACTTGTTGCTTTTATTTATTTTAGCACTAAAAAGAAGATTCCTCTTAAAGAAAATAAAAGTGACGTGAACGGTGAAGAGTAAGTTTTATTGAAATTAATTTGTAGCTCAAAATTTAGTCTTCATATTTTTCTCATTAAAATATAAACATTTGCAGAAAAGTATGATATGAGAGCCTGGGATCAGATATAAAAAACACCAAGCTAGTTTTTGCCATAGCTGCTAGTTTTGCAAGTTCTACAAATAATAAATCTCCCTGTTAATTTTTCATACTCATAATGGCCAGCATAATCATATTGTTTTTTTTTTTTTTTTTTTTTTTTTTTTTTTTACTTCAGGGTCCGGCGCAAGTCACTTTTTAGCATTGGCGACTTTTCTTTTTGAAAAGGGGTTACTATTTTCACTTTTTTTTGAATATATATATATTTTTTTCCAACACGGGAAAAGCTCTACTGTAAAAACTACTACTTTTTTTAAAGTTTTTTTAGGTTTCACGGAACAAAAACAGATTTTAAAGTTTTAATACTGTATTTTATACTTAGCATTTGCTACCAATAGTTAATAACGATGGAGAATATGATACTTTTATTTTGTTATAATATTACTAAAGTGGAAGTCGGACTTAGTTTGGGTAGACTGATATACTGTGAATATTGAGTAAGAAAAAAATGTGAAAAACCTAGAATAGATCATGAATATTAGGATAGCATAAGTTATTGGGATTTTTGAAAATAAAAATATGTTCCAGTTAAATGCATTATATAAGCCAATTAAATTTTAATAGCTCTTTTTAAAATAAAACATGTGAAAACCCCCATAAAATAAAAGTATTTTGAGTATGGTAAAAGTTCACTAAGCAATAGTATTTCTTTAATTTGTATTAAATAATTAGTAAAATAATACTAATACTTACACTAAATCCGGTCATTTCTATTCCACTTGTGGGTGAAATTCTCAGTTTTACTGCATTCAAAACAAAAGAGAAAATACGTTAATTTTAGATACTGGTTGCTTAGTGGACTTATACCATGCTCAAAATAGTTTTAGATTCTTAACAAGCAGAATTAAATCACACATCATAGATTAATGCGTGGAATTGGTGTTTCACTTTGTGAATACTTTTAAATTTGACAAATACTATCCATCTATTATAACGATTTTCTAGAAATTTCAATATTCGGTATTCAACCTAAGACATTGGCTAAATATTCCTCTTCGACCTAGATGAAATGGCCAAATATTCGACTTTGGCCTAGAAGAAGTGGTCGGCTATTCAGCCAAATTGTTATTCTAACTTGCAAAATTCGATTCATGAACGTTTATGCTTCATGCAATGTGGTATTCTACGTGCACGTCCCAACTGTGATGTTTTGCGGCATTTTGAAAATAACATTTGTTGACTGAATTAAAGATTGTAAATAAGCAATTTTTCATATCATATGCAAGAATGTAGATTTTTGTTTAAAAAAAAAAAAGTTTAGTTTTCGCTATTTTTGCACTTATTTCTAAAGACAATCCAAGTTGGGGAGGGTGCGGAACTTGTTCCAGGGATCCCGACATCCCATGTTTCCGTATTTCCTATACTTTTGAAAAAGTGAAAAAAACATTCTATACTGTCCTGCATTTTAAATTTGTCCTATCTTTTCAAACTTGTCCCATAATATTATTGTTTGTTTTGAAATTTATACTCAAAGAAACTATACCTTAATCATCTTGGATTGTGTTCCAAGATTCCGAAATACGACGTAGCGTTGGTCCCAAGCATGCATATTTCTTGTTCAATGCTATATTTAATTTAAATTTTAGGGGTTTGTGCTAGCCTAAGAGCTAAATTCTTTCTTCGATTAAAGATAGCACACCCCAATGCAATCTATTCCTACTAGAATTTTTTTTTTTTTTTCGTTTGTTAATTTTTTGTTTTATATTAATGTTTTTAAAAATGACTTTAATTAGTTTATACTTATGTGTAGTATGATTTTCTGAAGAATCTCTGTAGAAACACTTTAGTTAATACTAAATACAACTTTTTGGATAACTTTTTTCAAAAATCTTGATACCAAATCAATGTACAAATCTTTTGATCAGTTATTAAGAATAAATATAAATAACATGAAGGGAAAGAAATATCAGTAATTTGGTTTATTTGGTTCTCTTAACATCCTATAACACATGATCAGTTTAGTAAATAATTTTGCAAAAAATATAAATTGCAACTAATTAATATTTATGCTTTACTGATACAAATTGATTAAATTAAACCCTTTTAACTGTAATATACTTCTGGATAGTTTCAGACAAGTTTTAAAAACCACCAGTTTTAAAGAGACAATTTTGGATGTCTAAAACCCCAACCCTAGTCCAAGATATTGAAGCAGCTAAATGCCGTAATTGATGCAGGAAATAATAAATTGATATGTACAAAATAAGTGAATTAAACCAGTGGCGTCCTAGCATGGGTGTCGCTCGGGGCTTTAATTTGGTGTCACAGCCACTCCACCTTGTCCTCTTTCCCCCCCCCCAAAAAAAAGTAATGTTGTTGTGGTAAAAGTAATGCTGGAGTGTGGTGTGTGTGTAAGTGCTCTGCTCCGGCTTTTAAATACTTGCTCCAGATTCACTGCAGCTTCACTCCGTCCTACGAATAATTTTGAAAGATTATGTCATTTATCTTAGTTCTCTGCCCAGACACTGATCTTGTTTCAAGCAAAAGCTTGCTCTCAACTGATCTGCGCTTACACTCCATGCTCTGCTCCAAATCCTTGCTCTATAATATTTTCAGCAGTCTGGAAAAAAATACATTTCATAAATTTTATTCTATTCATTTGGTATATCTTTCAGTAAATTACATTTCTTTGTGGTTAATGATAAATTGAAATAGCATGAGTAAAATATTATAAATCAGGTACTATATGTATTTTTAAAAATCCTATCTCATTTTGGATATTCCCCTCAACATCCCCCCTTTCCCCCAAGGAAATGGAAGTGCTGGTGATGTCTAAAAATTGTCTGTGGGTACAAGAAGTCTGGATTTTTTTCCCTAAAACGTAGTAAAGCCTCGGGAAGTCAATTTACTCGATTTTATGTGTTCCAAATTTGATACAAAATTATTTTCTTAAGAGCACATGTACTAACTGCCTAAATTAATTTTTTTAACTTGTGTTTTACACTTTTTTTTTTGGCAGAGTTTCCGAAGAGCCGCAACCTCAAGCAGATGAGGAAGAGAAGGAAAATACTGATAATTTGACACCGGAAGAAAAGGAAGAGTTAGAAGAAAAGAAGTTGAAAGAAGCTGCTAAGCAGCAAGCCGAATTTCTTCGCAAGGAACGAGAAATTGAATCTCAGATAAGAAAACTGCAGTCTTCATTTAACATAGCACCTATTGGTCGAGATCGAGCATTTCGAAGATACTGGGTATTTCCTTCTGTGCCTGGAATATTTATTGAAGATGATGATCCATTTAAAGGTTCCTGCCTCCTGAAACCAACAATACAAGTTCAGCCCCAAAATGCTGCTTCCTTAAAAGTGGAAACCCCATCGACCAATATAAAAAAATATCTCCAAAGTATTGACGCTTCTAATGGAAGTAGTGACAAGGAAAATGACATTTTGAGAGATATTGCCATAGTTCAAAGTGATCTTCCTTTTCCTTTAAAAAACAGAAAGCTTACAGATCTTAATCCCCGTGTAGACACAAAAAAGAATGTTTTGGATAATAGTTTTCGAGAGAATGAAAGTTGTGTACAGTGCAAACATAAAAAAAGTGATTTGCATGATAATGTTATGTGGTACTGCCCACATTCTAAAAATGTGTTACCTGTAGACCAATGTAGTGCAAATATTGACACTTGTCCTGTTCACAACATTAGTGCTCCTAGAACAAAATGGTCTTTTTATTATACAGAAGAAGAATTGGACAATCTGTTATCTAATTTAAATCCTCGAGGCTTTCGAGAGCGTTCTTTGAAGGAAGCTCTTTTAAGTGAAAAAGAAAGGATAAAAGAACTTCTAGCAAAGTGTCCCTGTAATATCTTTAATAAGTCTTTACCCCCTCCTCCTCATTTAGATGTTCGAAAATCTCAAAGACATCAAAGCAATCATAATACAAGTTATTCTGGAATAGCACCTGATCATGCTCTTGAAATCACACTTCGTGATATGATTTTAGAATTAGAACACAGAATTTTTGCCGGTGGACTTGGTTCTCTGAAAGTAAGTAAATGCCTAAATAAGCAGGGTTCGTTGATGTAAATCAAGTGATTTAAAAAAAAAACATTGACTTAAATCAAATGATATATATTTTTTAAAATAGTGATTTAAATTATTTTTCAAATTGATCTTGATTTTGCAATATTAGAAAGTGTTGTATAAAATTGAAATACTTTGCCTTTACAACCTTTGTTTCAAACAAAATTTTGTCAGTGCACCTGTCTCTGTGTATGTGCATAAACATATTTTTATAAATTTAGAACTACTTACTATTTTTTTAATTTTACGGTACCCTTATTCTTCAGGCATCTTAACAGCAAAGCATAATTCATTCAACAATTCATATTACAATTCATAATAATAATCATGAACTATTCTGTGTTTTTATTGTTAAAATAGTATTTAACTTCAATAAAGTAAATAATTCAGAATAATAGAGCTTAAAACAACGATGTTTAGAAATTAAAATATGTATGAATATATAGCCTTAAAGTTTCATTCATGCCCCATAATAGCTTAAAGTTTTTTTTTTTTTTGCTTGTAAAAGATTTTAAATTTTTGATTTTAAAAAAAATAGCAATTGTTTTACAAATACTATAAAAACAATCATTAAATTTGCCAAAAAAAATCTAATGCATTGATGTATCACAATACACTGGTGTACAAACAATATCGTAAAGCCAGTTTAGAATTCTTCTCCAAGTTGATGCATCCTGTTACCAATGCATTATGATTTAGAAATCTCTACTTTGTCCTATCTTACTACAAAATGAATCCCAAATGCAGCTCTTTAATAATAAATCCTGAAAATCTGAAAAAGAATAAATTGCCAACTGTTTGTGGTTAAATGTTCTATCAAAATGTTTTTGAATCTCCTGACAGCACGGAAACGGAGACCTTCAAAGGATCCACAAAAAAAGCAGCAAATTACCTCATTTTGAAGAAAAGTCGCAAGTTAAAAATGAAAAAGGACTGGCTATCTTTGTTATAGTGGTTTTCGTTTGTCTTGTTCATAATCAACTTTACTGGGTGAAAGTCCATCATGAATCATTTCCACATTTCAAAATTTTAGCCGAAATTGCTTTTGCTTAAATTTCAAATATACCGTCGGAGAGAATTTAACAGATGAAGCAGTACAAGCAAAGATATTTACATCTTACAAAACAATTAGAATTTAAATTTGAAGTTATATGCTCATCTTTTTTATTATTAAGTGGTTACTATATGAATTTGAACTGCATGTGTTCCCTTTTTTACATTGTGATGTAAGTTTGGCGATGCATCACGATGTAGAAATGCTTAATTTGCTCTGGCCTAATGTACATAAATAAAAAAAATTAACTATTGTGTGTTAAATCACAAGTATGTTTATTGTGTATTAATAACCTTATTCTTCTCATAGTTCTTTATTTATACATTGGGAAGCATATTCTCTTTTTAGAGTTTAAGAAGCTGATGCTTGGAAACATGTTTATTTCTTTAAAAAATGCAACGGATTTTTGTAGATTAAATTCAAACTTTGCATATGAATATAAATTCCAAACAATGTAGGACTTCCATACTTTTTTTTGTTAAAAAGTAAGCCTCAAAATATCATTTATATTAGAGATTCGACTTTGTTAGTATTTGATAATTCTAGTACAAAGTTTTTTTCTGTTTGCGATATTTTACATAGCTTTAACAGCGTTATGTCGTGATGCCAAAGAGTTTTCTGTATTTTTTCCCCTCAGTGATTATCATGTCTGTAAATAGTGAGATATTTTCCTTACCAATATGATTACAACCATCTTTAAAAGAGTGGTGTTTTGTTTGTGACTAACTAAAAATCTTTTGAGAGCCCTGTAAATATGATGTAAGATGATGTATTATAAATGAATTTTTTACAAGCTTATATTGTAAATTTTTTTATTTGTATGTTAAACATCTAATTGTCAACTTTAGGTTAGTGATCGTGAAGCATGGAGAACTGCTATAGAACAAATTGCAATCAGCTTGGAAAATATGCAAAAGCCTCAAAAAGAAGGAGAATCAGAGTATGTACATTGCCTTTTCATGAGATGCTCATTTGAAATTCGTTTATAATACTTGCTCATATAAAAATAATCATTTTCCAGAAGTTCACACACCTATTATGTTCACTCTCTCTTTCTTTAAGATAAGATTAAGCTTCTTAAATACCAATTTTTTATATGAACTTTTAATTTGGATCAATTTTGAATTAAATAAAAGTAAACTAACTCAATTTGTGACACCATGGAGTTAATTTTTCATCATAGTTTTAGCGGAGAGAAAAGGTGATAAGGTGAAAAAGGATGCTTAGAGAAATACTCTCAATGCTTAATACATAAATAAAAAAAGTTAATTAAAACTAAACATAAAATTTTCCTTTGAATGTATAAGTATTGATTTGTAGTAATTGTAAACAAATGCCTTATTGAAAAGAATTATTATATTTTGATAAAATGTCAGAAAGCTTTCTTTCTAGACAAACAAAAATATTGGGGTGGCCGGAGCATGGAAGTCTCAGGGTGACGATGCAAAATTTGCACGTATTTTGACATACAAATTTGCATTAATTGTCTTTCAATGTCTAATGATGTATGCAAGTATTTTTTTTTTTTTTACGTCTCATGTTTACTTCCCAAACGTTGGTAGATTAAATGTTATAAAGAAAGAAAATGCTAAAAGATCATGAAAGTTTCCATTTTGGATGATAAAAGCGTTTTGGTGCAACTTTGTCAAAAAAGAATTTTGTTCAACATGAAAAGATCTGTTCAGCAATGTAAATAGAGCAGCATCGCACAATTAAGCAAGTGATATCACCTATGCAGTCTCTATGAGGTTTTTCGATGAATCTTTTGGGAACCAGAGTCTAGCACGAGGGCTATTTTCAAGAATGGGATCTTCCAGAAAGCTTTTATTTTTTAAAAATTCTGCCGGATTCCTTTGTATGTGTTCAGGCTACCAAGGCTGCGCCAATTGTGCAAACTGCGGCAAAATGATTTTTCTGCAACGTGGTACTTCAAAATGCCCTTTTCTCGTGAAATTTGCACCAAATTGCAATTTTCGGGGGGAACTATCAAAATTTTTTTAGATTTGAAGATTGTTTTCATCTCAAAATCAACATCATGTTATTTTCCCTTTAATCAACCATTTTTTAACCTTTGAAGTAATTTATCAATATTAGCTCTACCCTTTCTTAAGAACATCAAATATGGATGAGAAAATTGAGAGCAGAATGTTTCTGCATTCGTTACAAAAATTGTATTTTTTTTATTTCGACCATTTATTATGTTTCTTCACAAAGTAAATAAACAAAAATTATTTTTATTTTGATTAAAAACTTAGTTTGAAAATATATATTTGTTCCGAAAGTATTTAGAGGTGGACTTCCAAATGCTCTACAATTAAACATTGATCTTTTTTCTTTCTGATTACTCTTCAAGTTCTATAATCTATAACATATAACCACAAGCAATTAAAAAACATTTCACATAAGTGTAAATAATGAAATAATTAAAAAAATTTAGTTCAGGTTCAAAAATTCAGAAGCAGTTAAGAATAGAAAAGTCAATTGAAAAATGTTTCTAATTTTGCACCAGATTTTCCTTCATGATAGCAATAATCATTTTTAAAGAAAAAAATAATAATTTAAATAAAACATGCATGCCTTAATGGATTGACAATCCTTAGTGTTATGCAATAATATTTGAAGCAATAGAAATTTTGTTATATGTAAAGTATTCCTGCTTAAAGTTTCATTTTTTTATACTAGATTTAAAAGTGAAGAACATATGTTTCCTTTTTCTTTTAATTCCATTTGTTTCTTTTGGCAAACCAATTGCTGTAACCCTAGAGCTCTTAAAATTCAATTGTAAGATTTTTGAAAGATGTGAAAGTTGTGTTAAAAAATAAATAAATAAATCATTAGGCATTAATTTATTAACATATAATAAGAAATGCATTTTGTCTTTCTATTATAGAACTGAAAAATATAATTGGAAATTTTTTAGTTTCATTTTCATTTTTGCTTAAAAATTATGGAAATCAGCAATTTACTTTTGGTGTCCTTACTTATTTCCAAAGCATTCGAGTGAGTATTTAGGATTGGAATTCAAGGGAATATGTCTTGATCAGAAAAATAATAAATATTACTGCAATTATAGGTATAAATATGGCCTATTATAGTTATAAATAAGTGGTAGAATTACTGATTATAAATTATGTCCAGTTGTTACATCCTACTGTCAGTCCATTTTACATTTTAAACTACAAGTGTATGCATTCCTAAGATGGAAGTTACCAATGTCATTTGTAAGGATTTGATATCAATATTTTGATATCTTTGTTACAATATAGCTTCTTTTGCTTTCAGTTCCCTCAACGATGAAAAGAAATTTCTGACATTACCTACTTCGCCAGAACGAAGTATCAAAGACCTTGCTAGTGCCATGTTAGAACTTTCACTTGGAATAGAAGCTAAATACTTGCATCCTCCATTGGGTAAATAACCACATTATCCATTTTATCAGTATTTGGTCATGTTTCATTGTATTATGAGCTACAATTTTAATCATGTACCATTTTGGTTTCATAGGTGAGAGTGATGAACAAAAGAAAGCAAAACAAAAAATGCAAGATGATCCTGAGTCTCAGAAGAAAAAAAGTACTTTATTTTCAGTCTCTCTTTCTGGTTTTAGAAATGAAATGATTCAAATAGACTCGAATAATGTATATTTCAAAGCCTGTTTAGGTCTTTTTAGATCCTAAATTAGACCCTTAATGAAATGACAATATTTTTTTTAAAAATTATAATCTTAAAAATATAATAAAGACCTACATTCGGCTTGATAAAATCTTAGACGATGAATTAGAAATTGCGAAGAAATGCATCTTGTTTAGACGTTTTGATTAGAAAACAAATCTATATTTTTGGCTAATTTTCATGACATGAAATGAAGTGCAAAAAATTGATTTATATAATATAAAGTAATTCACAACGGTCTATTTAGAGACTGAGTTCCAAGGCTAGTCGTTCACAAAATTTAATCTCTACAGAGCTTTGCTGAATAATTGATATTAAAATATTCTGTTCTATAACTAGACACATATGTTTGATTAATTTGCATATTTTTTCTATGTTTTGAGTGCACCATTATCCCTGATAATCATTTTATAGATGTATTATGATATTTTAATATTTCTTATTTTGTTTATGGATATATAATTGAAAATGACATTTTCCTCACAGGTTCGCCTTCCAAAAATTCAGTTTCCCCACTCGAAAGGTGGCAAGAGTCATTAATGCAGTGCACTAGTGCATCCCAGTTATTTATGCATCTTGGCACACTCGAAAGGAGTGTTGCCTGGTCTCGTTCAGTGTTGAAAGCACATTGTAGAATCTGTCGTAGAAGAGGAGATGCAGAGAACATGTTGTTATGTGATGAATGCAATCGTGGACATCATTTATATTGCTTAAAGCCTCCACTAAAAGTAAATTGCTTGATTAAACTCTTATGCAATTGTTATGATTAGGAAAGTTATCTTTAACAAAAACAATATATGTTTGAACAAAAAGTGTGCAGTGAATTCAGTGACATGTTTTAAAAATTGCAAAATATACTCAATCGGAGTTCACTGCCTTACATAATATCCCCCACCCCCTGCCCAAAGAGGGAAAATTTATAGTCTTTGACTTGACTGGCAGAGGACTTGATTAAAAAAATTCTGCTCTTCAAATTTGTCAGAAATGGTAAAAATAACTCCAAGGACAATTAAAAATCTAATATAAAACCTGAAAAGAAATTAATGTGCAAATTCACATATATATGCACCGCATCCTCCTTTATAATAATAGAGGTATTGATATACACAATGCACATAAAATACAGGCTTGATTGTTTAAAATACTATAGCAAATTGTTTTTAAAAGTTAAATTGTCTGTGCTTCATGCACATTTAAAGAACAAGTACAATGATGCCTCAAAATGCTAGACACGTTGATAGGAATTAGATTTGTTAAAATGGTAACAATGCTGATAAAATATAACTGCACTTCTAAAAATAATGTTTTTCATTAGTATCTGCACTAATTAGTCTTTCAGCTATCGAATAGGCAAAAGGCTTCCATGGAAATTTTCGAATTTTTTGATACATCACTCGACTATTAACTCCCAACCATTCATGAGGAGATAGTGTAAATAAATTTTTGGATTTTAATATATGTTAGATTCTTAACAAACAGAATTAAATCATGTATTTATGCATTGAACTGGTGTTTGACTTTGTGAATACTTCTAAATTTGGCAAATGCTTCCTATTACAACGGTTTTCTAAGTTTTTCTGATGAAAAAAAATGCTTGCTGAACCCAGATTATTCTTGTAATAACCGTGTTTTATATAGAACTGTTTATTAACCGACTATTTAAATTTACCTTGTTAAACTGTGGTCATCGAGTGTCCACAAGTCATGATAGTCCCAAAAAAGTCACTATAAAACTGAAAGTGGGTCATGTCCTTTGCAAGCCTTTTTTCCTTGGAAGATTATCCCCCCCCCCCCCCCCCCCTCCAGTTCTCAACTAGTATGTCGTCAAATATATACGATCAAGTGAAATAAAAGCATGGCAATTCCTCCCCTCCCATTTATTTTTCTTTTCCATTTTTAATGTAATAATACTGAGGGTTGATGGTATTTTGAAAAATCACAAGTCCCAAAAATGTCACAAAATTTCACCGACATAAATATCTGTAGGCATACGGTGTTAAATTGAGGTTTGCAATATCACGGTTTGACTATAGTCGTAATATTTTCAAATGCTGTAAAATTCAATGACTTAATTAATTAGATAATTTAATTTCTATTCATCATTATGTTTGAATGAGTAAAGCTTTTAAAAATACTATCTTTGTTTTTACCTTAAAATTTTAGGGACTTGTCTTTGCTCATTAAACCATCACTAAAATAAAATTCATTTTTTAATTTATTTGTTTTTATTTATTTTATTTAATTAATTTTTTGAATCAAGATGGGTCCTACTTTTTTTCTCTCTATTGATGGATTATTCTGTTGTAATTCGTTTCAAGTTCTTTACAAGTTTCAAAGATTATCTGTTGTGTCATTCAGGGATAGGTAAAATAAAGATTCATGTGTGCAACAGCAATGTACTTACCTGCAGTTTCATCAGATACTTGTGAATTGTTACATTATAAATGTAATTATGTCCCATCTGTACGGCACTAGAGCTAATAATTCAAAAATTGTATGCCATACTTATTTGACTTTTTTAAACTATCAAATAAATGGGAATCTTGTTTTCATTGGAAGCAGGTGTTATCGACTACAATATTTTTCACTCATCTGCAACATACACAGAGTGCATAGCGGTTTGTAAAAGTTTGTTTTTGCTTTTGGTTTTTAAAAGCTTTTAAAAGTGCTTATTTTTCATCCATGTTGTATTCTTTGGTGGTATAAGAGCATATGGTTCTAAAGGCCAAGCAAGCTTTGAGGCAAGGAGAACTAATGTGATTACCGGAATTCAGGCGGAAGCTTATCGGAACAAAAGCATGTGTTCAACGTTTTTTGTGGGTAGCTACTGATGAACCTTTTCTGTCCAGTCCCGTCCCCTCCCTCTGTAGCGGGAAGAGATTTGTTCTTTGTTTAGTCTCTGCAATTCCCAAGAAACTTTCAAATCCCTTGGTGTTTGGTCTGGGATGGAAGCATTTGGTCTGCTGATAATGGAAGGCATAAGCTTCTCTTGGTCAGCGCAATGTGAATCCAAATTGGGGGGCTTGTTTGGTACTTTTGGTAAGGAATAGAATGAATAACTATGTAGTGCATACATTTTTAAATTATGCTGTAATTGTTTTTATGGTGGCTTGTAAAACAAAGAATTGAGCTCTTTGTCAGAAACCAGTTTTTTCTTTATATTACGCAGGTATGTATTTACATCTTTTTATTATTATTATTTTTTTTTTTTTTTTTTGCTGTTATGTTTCAATATAAATTTTATATTATTTATATTGAGGAGTTTTGGCAATTGGGGGGGGGGGATGTAATGTGCATAGCTTAAAATGATCTTTTTTGAGTGCTTAAAATTTTTTTTCGAGTGCTTGAAAAGTGCTTATTTTTCATTGAAAGAATTTGCTACACACCTTGATACAAGGCAATTTGTATTAAAAGATTTGTGTGCTTCAAACCCAAAAACTGGTACAAATTGAATCGTATTGTGTTATTTCTCTCTGATTTTGCCACGTGTTATTTTGCTCCAATTTTCTCACATCATTTATCACAGACAATCATTTACACTTTTGATTCATTATTATTTATTAACTCTAGAAATTTATTGGTTTGCATTTCTTAGAAAGTAAGAAAAGTATTACGAAAAAGTATGAAAAGTATTACAAAAACAAAACTATAAATGAAATTCAAGTTTAAAAATAATGTGCCTCTCTCGTCATATTTCTGCTACGATTTACTCTACTCACATCCACTTTTGGGTACATTCTTGGCTGCAATATGCGTTAGAATCCTAATGTACTAAGTATTCTGGTATATTTATTCATGATATGTTTTCTTTCAGTCTATTCCAGAAGGAGATTGGTTTTGTGTGAGCTGTAAACCTATTGAAAAACCTGAATCTCCACAGAAAAAGCAGCTCAGTAAAACTGAAAGTGATAGTGATATGGATTCTTCCGAAAATGAATCGGATGATGATGGGTAGGTTAAGTACTTCTTTGAAAGGATTTTACTCCATTTAGTACATATTTCATTCATTCAAAAATTGATTTTTTAAGTATGAGGTGGAAGTTTAGGTTTATAAACATGTGTGTTTAAAAAGTAAAAATAAATCAGAATTTTTACCAGAGTTGATATAATATATGGACTGCAAAAAGTGATTATTTATTTTTGGAATACACAAGTTTATTACCTTTATCCTTGATTACCTTAAAGATATGCGCAAAAATAATCTATGGACTTGATCTGCTTTAGCTCTGAATCCCTCATATGTGCTTCAGTTGTTAAATTCATGCACAACAAATGCTTCATACCTTACTTTTGAATATTCCTCATAAGTAACTACTTACATTAATCTAAAAGCTCTGAACTGAATTTGTTTAGTTTTATAGCAGGGGGAGTATGCCAGTTATATACTAAAGTTTTTGATCGTCCAAACAAGTTCTCTGGTTTTTGCAATAAAGAGTCTTTCAAAATTTGTATTAGTATTGTGTATAATTTTCAAATATTATAATTTTACATTTTCAGTTTTTCCTACTTTTGATGTGTTAACAATTGCATGATGAAATGGTGCACACTTCAAAGAATTTTTGAGTGTGTTTTTTTTTATTTCTTGAAATGTAATTCAATGTTCAAGTTTCTGTTTAACTGTTTGTTAATTTATTTTATTTTTTCTGATTCACTTATAAAATTTGGAAATTCTAAAGTGAATTAGAATTTATTCAGACCTGCTTTGTTAATCTAAGTACAAAGAAAAGTATTTGAAAATCATTTGATTTGTCATTTTTATAGTGTCATTCTATTAAATATTTTTTATTCTTTTTTCATGTATCTTATTATTACAGCAATAATTTAATTGCATTAATCATATAAATGTAATTCTTGATTTAAGCCAGGTGTTATTGGAAAAATAAAAAAAGCTCGTTTTGTCTGACCTATCTTCTGTTATGATCGACTCTACTCGCCTCCACTTTTGAGCACGTTCTTGGCTTGCCCTGGTCATTCAACTCAAATATACAAATAGAAATACAGTCGAACCTCGTTTTCACGACACCCCGATAACACGTCACTCCGGATGTCACGTCACTTTTTCAAAGTCCCTAACTTGCAGCCTATAATTTTAATGTTAAATAACTCCGCAATTCACGACACTACTTTATTGTGCCACTCCGTTTATGACGACACTTCAAATTGTTAAAACGGACTCTATTTTATTTTTTTAACTTAAACCTTTCAGTAAAATAATGAAGATTTCACGAAAAGTTTTTCCTAAAATTCCTGAAAATGGATTAGTGACAAGTGCTATCAACCTATAGTGGAGAAAATCCCCAGCCTCCTCGAACCTAACAATCGCGAGCCAGCAAGGCGTGCACAGAAGCTTTGAATGCGACAGGTGGAAAGATAAAGTTATGCTGCAGGTTTAATTGAACTTTGAATTAAGGGATTTGAAGTACAGAAAGATTTTTACAATTGTCAATATTGACAAGAAAAAGTGACAATTCATTCGTATTGCTGGTAGGATTAAATCACTACTCTGCAGTATTTCAGAAAAGGATAAAGGGACAAGGAGAAAGAAAGCATCTATTTTGAAACTCGACTTTTGTTTCTGAAATTCCAGGGACGTACACAGATTTTAATTTCCAGTCAGAAAGAGTTTAGGAAGACAAGGGAGAACCACTATGGCTATTCAACTGCTGGTGAAGAAGAATGGTCATTGTAAATGAGCTTTTAAAAATGCATGCAATATTCCCTCTTTTAGACTGGCGATTTGATAGAAAGCATTTTTCTTAGTTCGAAAACTTCCAAATAAAACAGAGGCGTTGCATTGCATTGATGTCGTAAAAAATACCTTTCTTCCATGGAAGAAGCTAAACAGGAAGATTTTGACTTTTTGTACAAACTACACAGAAAAATTTACAATTGTAAATCAAAAAGTAAGCAAACCCTTATTGGAGAATATTTTCGTGCGAAATAAAAATCAAGTTATCTTTTCTTAATGTTTTTGCATTGATTTATGAAATGATACAAAATGACGGAAATTGAATCTAATTTAAAATGTAAAATAATTAATATAAGCACTTAAATGCATTATTACATTATATGTTCTGTAAATTGTGATTTGAAGTAATTCCGGTTAACGTCGCTCCGCTTATGACGATTCTTAGAGATGGTCCGCAGGGTGTCGTGATAACGAGGTTCGACTGTAGTTTGAAAATTTTGTTATTAATGTGCTTATATTTTATTCTCATTCCTGATTCTAAATAAATGCAAGTTGTACCAAATGAGTTGGCCATGTTTCTTAACTATACTTATTTGCTAAATGAATAAGATTATAAACTTCTTTTTTCATTATAGTTTTAAATATATAAAAATGTGTAAACTTTTCTGCATTTGATTAAGTTCTTTAATTATTACTAAAGATTGTTTCCTTGAAAAACAAACTTTAAATATTTTATCAGTGTGTAATCGACTAAATTGAAAACAGTTTAAACATTTGTGGCTAAATTTATAGCTCCATTCCTTCTCTATATTCAAATATACTATTTAAGGAATGTCATATATATTGTTCATCTTGCTTTTTCTCAAGATTATTCATGCTGCACAATGCATGTTTTTGAATGGAAAGTTTAGATAACCTAGGTTGTTTTTCAAACCAAATTTGATGAGCTTAATTCTTTTCCATATTAAAAATTATGACAAAAGCTATGAAAATCTTATCAACTATGATCAATTTTCCAAGACATCAATTTCTGAAAAATTAATTTTGGAAATCAATAATTTCAGCGATTTTGCAGCCAAAATGAAAATTTTAGGATAAGAAAATAGTTGCAGCTGATAATTCTGAAAGAGGCTAAGAATATCTTAATGAAATGAAATATGTATCTCATTATTTAAGACTTTATTCACTAACAATAGAAATAGAAATAATCTAATGATTGTGCTCTAAGTAATTAAAGGCAACAAAAATTTTAATGAGTACAAAGAAAAAACAACGTAAATAAGGGACAAATTCACGCCTTTTCACTCTCAACTTCCTAGTTGTATGTTGAGCAGTTTGAACACCCTCTGCACTGATGAAGGGGCTCCATTGTAGCCTTGAAGTAGCTGTTTGCATTATTATTTTATTAATATTATTATTTAAATATTAAACATTTTAACTGTGTTCTAATTATTCAGAAAGTAGAAGCATTGTATATAGTTATGTGATTTAAATTTTTGTCTGATTGTGCAAATCATTTGTAATCTTGTAGCTTTGTCATGTAGCTTCAATGTATTTGTTAAATATTACATGAGGTTTATTTTGCTTCTAGTGATGAAGAGGAAGATGCAGAAGGGGAATCTGAAAGTGAGGAAGGTTCAATAGTTGTTCAAGAAGCTTGTGAAGCTTGTGGAGATGTTGGCACTCTTCTGTGTTGTGATAAATGTCCTTTAATGTATCATCCCGAATGTGTGAATCTGAAAAGGATTCCACGAGGTGAATGGCTATGTCCTAAATGTGGCGATAAAGATAAAGCCCTTAAGAAAGCACAAAAACATCGTAAGTTCTATTGAATTCTCTATCTCCATCCATCCCTCAGAACTTTATTAGTTTTGATATAAATTTTATGAATTTGAATAAAATTATTTTTATGGGATTAATTATTCAAAATCATGAAAAAAACAGTCCTTAGTATTGTGTTTCATACTATGAAACTTGACCCCCCAAGGAGTTCTGCAGAAACATGTTCATAAGCATCAAGAGTGATGTTCAACCATGATTCTCTAAAACTTTTAAACAAATCTTTTTTCCATATTTGGTGTTAAGACATAATTACATGTAATACAGAAAATTCCAATCACAATAGACCTTTCACAAAATTCCGAGCTGCCAAATTATACTTTTTACAGAATTAATTATTAAATAGGCAGGAAAACATTTTAAAAAATTATCGCTATATGTTTACATTTTGAATTTTCAAAAAAATATTTAATTTTTAGCAAAAATGTTTTTAAAATTCACAAAAAACAGACCCTGCTAAAAATGCTGGGTTGACCCCCGGTATTGGTATGAATATATTTTCAATGTTATAAAATATTTTTAATACTATTTATGTTTTAAGGTTTCTAATATTTTAGCTTTTTAAATGGCCTAGGCTCCAATTGTCATTAATCTTTTCCTGATCTTTTTTTTTCCCTTAAACTTCAAAGTATGTTTGAAAAGTTCTTGTAATCCAGTCTCATCTAATTTGAAAATTTAATTAAGCTGATAATGTTTTTTATCAATTAAATGTTGCTGAATGAGAAATAAATATAGGGCAAGGTATTGTCTCAAAAGGGAAAGATTAAGCTTTGTAACTCGTACATGTTTTGATATGGAAAACTTCTCATGACTTGGATTTATTTCTTGTGGTGAATAGATTAAAGTATCTGGAATTTCAATTTTCAAAAGTGGTGTACTGATTTCATGAAGCGGTGCTTTTACAATGATTTCACATTGATGTGAATCTGTTCCTTTAAGTTCGATTTTAATAAATGGTTGATTTTATGAAGCAGTGATTTTAACAATAGCAGTATTATATTTTCAATGTTTAACTTTTGCAACGTGCTTTTCCCTTTATTTTTATGTACCATTTTATTGCCAAGTTGCAGAAATCATTTTTTCTGTTTGTTTGTGAAAGTAATTAAGACTTTTCTTACTGTTTAGCTTCTAATGGCACATATGGTACAAGATCATCTGCTCTAACAGATAATAAAAAGAAAAAAAGCACTCCATCTCTTAAGACTAAAATTGGTACAAAAGGTAACAATATATTTTCATAATAGGTTAGGTTGATGCTCTTCTACTTTAATCAGTGTTAAGAAAAAAAATTTATAACTCTTTTAGGTGTTAAGCGAAAATATGAAGATTCATTTGAAGATGAATTTGAACCTCCAACCAAAAGAAGCATGAGAGGTAATAATCCGTTTTTATGTGTATTGTTATGTTTTTATTTTTCCTCTTATTATTCTTCAGTCTTCGTGTTATGATCCATTTTGTTTTAATTTGCTTACAAACTTTTTTGTTCATTTTCATTTTTAGAAAGGAGATCTTGTAATGATGATTCTGAAAAAGAAGATAATCCATTTAAAAAAGTTTATAGAGGTAAACTACAGTTTTTATCTATGCTGCTACGCTGAGAGCACATTGTTTTATTATTTTTCAGTTTTGCAATATCATTATAGTTTAGTTATCGGTACTTCCAAAGTTAGAATCGTTAGAAGAAATTTGTCTGTTTTTTGGCTGTTGAGTTTTTTTTCCTCCTGAACTTTTTCTTGTTTTTAATTACAAATGATATTACTTATTTCAACTTGTTTTTATCCAATTGCTTCAGGGAGACGTAAAATTTTAAAAATTGCAATGTTCTATATTTTGCAACATTGCATGTTCAAAATTTAAAAACTGGAAAAAATATAGGAACATTAATTTTTTAATATTCTTTTTGCACTTCTAAGATAAGTATCCAACTGCTTTAAATTTTTCCCTCTTTAAATTAATTATCTGAATGCATTCTCAATTATTTCTCTATGTTTTATTTGCTTCACACTTTAAAATTATAACCCCGAAGCTGGAAACTGATTTCTCAAAGAAGAGTTTAAATGTGTGATAGAGAGATGTCTGACTTCGTATCATTTTCACTGAATTTTCAAAAAGTTAGTTTAGTGTTTGGTAATACATGTTTTTGAACCTATAAAACAAAATTTTCTTTCACAATGCATGAATCAACCTGGGAAGGTTTATTTGATCAGAAAATGGAGTCACGTCAAATGCTTAACAAAATATTACAGTGAAGAAAAATATCTATTTGATGTAAAATTAGATTGATTTGAATAAAATGAAAATTTATGGTTACAAAGAAATTCTTTGCAATTCAGTATCGTTTGGAATTCCATTTGTACCGATTTTCAAATGCGCCTTATTGAATAATATTTTCCTTATTCATAATTGCAATGATATGAAGTGTGCAACATTGTTACGCTTCAGCTAAATGAGTTATATTCTGTCAAAATGAACAAAATTTTCAAATGAACTGTAATGCTTTAAGGTTTTGAATTCAAACAATTCATGAGGCTCATTTAGTTGAATTTGTTGCCACATTCATTTCTGCATCCATTCATCCATCTTGTTTTTATGCCTATGAAGTTGATTAGCCTAAATAAGTTTGTAGAGATGGTCTCTTATTTGGCACAGATTCAGCGATAAACACTGCGAGAAGGAGGTCTAAAACTGGCAGTGGTGATGACATGCTGGATTACAAAGCATGTATAGATTTGCTGGTTGAGTTGATGCGTCATCCATCCAGCTGGCCGTTCTTGGTCCCAGTTAGCAAGAAAGATGTAAGTTGATAATATGTCTACCGCTTGCTTACATCTTTTATGTTTTGTCATGTATGCTCCTGTGTTCGTCTGTGCATTTTTGTTTCTGTGGTTTGGATTGTATCGACTTCAAGCTAATAACGTTAACAACTTACTATACTAACTCCCATTAAGTATTTACAATTTTAAATGCGTCAAATAGCAATTTTGGAAAAGCATTCTATTGTTACAACTTGGGAGAAAAACTAGCATCACAACAATTAGTATATTAAATAAACCGTTTTTAAATGAAAGAACAGTGATTTTGCTTATGCTTATGATGTGGATATATGTTGTACAACTTACATATCCATTGAAAAAGAAATTATAAGATCTACATTTTCTGCATGAGAAATAAGAAAAGAGTTGATTGCGAGCCTTTGACCAATTGCTTTTTCTCTTTGGGTAGGGGGTCAATATAGTATTTTTCCATACTATATCGTAAGTCTGGGAAAATTGCAGAAATTCAACCTTTTCCTCTGATATTATTTATTTTTTAAAAATTAATTCACCTTTTGAATTTAATAGTTAGAAATTTGCATAGACTCCCAATACAAAATCAGTAAATAAAATGTTGAACTAATTTTATATTTAGATTTTTTTCTAAACTATTTTTTTTAAAAAACTATGTCATAGTTGAATAGCTTATGAAATCTACTTATAGCTTGTACTCTTTTTTTTTTTTTTTCCAGCTATATAACAGTTGTGCTTTGTATTATGTACCTTTGTATTTCTGCAAATAGTGCCCCTCCCCCTTTCACTAAGGCATTTGAAATACACTCTGGGCTACTGCATGTGTCAAATTTTAATTAACATTACAGACATGTTAATTAGCAAGTTTTTAGAATATATGTGAAGTAGAAACCTACTATATATTTAAAAGCTTTGAAAATTTTAAAAACCTGTATGGAATTTACAGGTTTTAAACATCAGAGCCAGATCTAGTATAGATATGTCAAAAAAGGAACACTGAATATCCAATGTCTGATGCATTTCTGATCTTGACCTTCTAACTGATATATTAATTGCAGAATGATTATGATATTATTTTACATTTACAATGTAAATGTAAAACAAAATTGTATCATTTATTGGTCAGATACCATATCTTCCAACATTAGTAAGAGAAAATATGAGTTTTTTGCTCTTTCAGAAATTGGTTGGTAGATTAGTGCAGTTGGACCTGTTAGTCTTGAATTTCACAGCAAGGAAGAAAAATTCAAATACAAAGGTCTAACTTAAGTACTAAAATGGACAATTCAAACAAGTTCATTAGATTAAAATATAATCTTTGTATTAAAATTCTTCTCCATTAATGCTGTTGCAGATTTTGCTGCACGATTTACTGTAATATTCACATTTTGTCAATTTTTGCAACTAATTTCAAAAACATAATTTTGCTAAATAATTTCTTTGAAAAATGGATTTTCCCAAGAAAGCTTGAGTTTTACACATAATACAGTCGACTTTAACTGATTCTTTTGTTTGTTATCCTGAGACACGTCACATAAGGAACCCACAATTATTATAAATCCACATTTTTCCCAAAATAACACTGAAAATATACGATATTGCTGTGCATCGCAATCATCTATTTGATTTTTTCCTAGAAATGTTAGCAGGTAAGTGCAGGGAATTTTAAATGTTTTTACATGGAGAGGTTGTAAATGCAAGTTTGAAATAAACAGCTTCAATCGTACTATTAAAGTTTCTTTTATCCTTCTGACCACCTGGCAGGTAATTTCAGTTTAGTATTACTTCCACAAGAAGGCTTTGCACATAAAGAGGTGCTAGAAATGGCTGTAAAAACAAAAATGAGAGTAATTTAAATTTGAGGGAATTGCCTGTATTTTTTTCATACTCCTGGAAGGGAGGAAGTTCTACGCTGAAAGGTTAAGAGAACATTTTTAGGGCAAAAATGCTTGATACCTTCTAGCACTTAAAAACCACTTATCAATTTTTGCTTTCTCACGACAGGGTTAAATTAATGTTCAAGAATGAGTTTTGTACATATTTGTTTGCGTAGTAATTACTGATTCTGTCATCGGCTCTTTTCCAAACATGAGTTGTCCTTTTTTGTTTAACAACTCTTTTTAGAAGTTTAATCAATTGTAATAGCAAACTAGGCCAAAAAATTAAGACTAAGTTTAAATGTGCAAAAAAGTTGTTTCAGTTTCACATACATTAGTATAGTTGTAATTTAAAAAAGGCTAAGCTAAGAATGGAATGTTATTCTGATGTTCATAGCAGTCCTAGTAAGATCCGATAAATATTTGCCTGATTAAACTTTTTTGATTAATTTTTTTATCTTTAAGAGAAAGTTAAATAAAACAACTCGAAAAGGGCTTAACTTCTTTATTGAAGTCTTGTGTTTTATTTTCAGTATGATTTTTTTGTTTGTTTGATCCTGTATTTTTTCTTTGTTGCTTAACTTGTGATGCTTTTCAACATAATTTATTTCCTGTTTTGCATTTAGGCCCCAGACTATCATCAAATAATAAAACGCCCTATGGACTTCGGCACCATTCGGTCAAAGCTTAACTACATGAATTATAAAAATAATGAAGACTTTGTTCGTGATATATATCTAGTATTACAAAACTGTGAATGGTTTAATCCAAAAAACAGTCCTGAATACAAAGCTGCACAAGTACTTTATAAAGAAGTCAAAAGGCTATTACAAGAATACCAAATATGTAATTCTTTCTCTATAAATGAAAGACCTAATGTAAATGAATCATGAATTGTATAATATAACTTTATTTATGTAATTTAGGAAAAAAGAAAAAAAATCTTGGTTTCTAGCATATAAGTGTCACTTTTTTTTTTTAATTATTTCACCTTTGACTTTTTTTTTTGAATAAAAATCTGAGATTATTTATGTTTTCTCTCTTTTGTGAAATCACGCCTTGTTGAAGTGCTTATTACATCCTCCTATACCCAAAAGAAGCGAGTAGTGACGGACATAGTCTATTGATTTCTACAATCAAATGATCAGCACCCCAGTGACTTGCTCAAATGATCTTTTTCAAAAAAGGAACCTCTCATTAGCTTTATAGTGTAGAATGCATGAATATGTTTTTCTGGTCTGTGTGCTTTTGAGCTCTAAAATTTTTGATTATTTAAATCAGTTACCAAGAAACATCGTTATTACTGGAAAATAAATGTGACAAAGGGTTAATAATTGTTCTCGGAAGTATTTAGAGGTGGGCTTTATTGTTGTAGCTTTTTTTTCTTTTGTTTTTATAGTTCATAACATATAGCTACTAGCATTTTAAAAAGATTAAATGTAAATATGAAGAACGTCAAAATTGGTTAAATTTGAAAAGTCAAAAAAAAAAAAGAAAGAAAAAGCTTCTACTTTTGCTTCTAACTAGTTTTTGCCTCATGCAGAAGGGGAAAAAATATGTATCTTAATGAGGTTTTTTTATCTCGAAAAACTTTTTTTCAATTCAGGCATTGATTGACATAGAAAGGGTAAATTTGAAATAAATGGAATCAAGTACTGATCAATTTTCTTTAAACCTACACCAGCAATTTTTTAAACGTCGAAAATACTTTCTTCAATTTATCTGCATTCAGTTTACAATAGATCTACAGTTGTACACATCGAACCAACCCTTTTAAGTGTTTCGTAAAATTTTATGAACAAGTTTTTATCTAAAAATTAAAAAAAAAAAAAACATTAAAAATGCTCTAAAACAGTGGTTTCCAAACGTTTTTCCTTGGGAACCCCTTCTAAAATCCTAAAGAAAATGGCGAACCCCCGTCTGTAGTCGTCAATAATGGGTAACAAAATTATAAAATGTGCTAGCACATCTATTTTCCATGTTGTACAATCGTTCGTAACAAGAGGTAAATATAAAATTGTAAAACACTAAGTTTAAATACAATTTAAAATAATAACCACCAGAAAATTACTTTATTTGTTCTTTTTGAATTGTTAATAGGTCAGAAAACACATGCAGTAACAAAAATTATTTTCCCAATGTGCGAAAAAGTTGTGGAATAGCCAGAAAAAAAAACATGCAAAATTTTTGATCAATCTTTTAGTTTCCACGTTTGGTTTGAAATATTGCCAAAGTAACAGAAATTTGCAGAAATATTTAAATGGATGCAATTTTCCAGCTTCTAAATGCAATAATGCCGAAAAGTTGGAATAAATGATAAATTAATGTGAGTAGTTTTACGCTTCATCCTAATATATATGTTAATGTATTTTATTTACGTTAGCAATTAAAAATTCCGCCATTGCAATATTATTTTTGTGAACCACTGGTTGGAAAGCACTTATCAAACAACAAAAACGTCAAAAAATGCATTATCATCAACTTCTAGGGCCTGACAATCACAATGGATGACTCTAAAATTATATTCTTTAAAATAAATGCCATTTAAAAACATATTTAATTGTTAAATAATTTTAAATTATAAAACTTTTCGAGTTGGTTTTTTATGTATAATATGTGTATGGGGCATGAAAAAAAAGTGAAAAGGAAAACTTGCAGTGGCATGCATGATTTAAAAAAAAAAAAACAAAGAATTTTAAGGATTTCCAGCGAATATCAATTTTTTTAACCATCGAAAAAGGAAAAAAAGAGCCCTTTTAATAAGCTGGTTCTTATTAAAAGGACCATCTTTACAAGACCCAAATCAGAAAGTGCTGAAAAGTTAAAAGTACGTCAGAAAACTTGCAGCTAAAGCACTAATTAAATTAAAAAGAACAGCCCAAGATATTTCTGAAAAAAGAAAAACTCTTCTTTCATGTAAACGTTGTGACTAGTGAGGGATCTGGATATTTCACTGGAAGAGTAAGTAAAAAAAAACAAAGAATTTTAAGGATTTCCAGCGAATATCAATTTTTTTAACCATCGAAAAAGGAAAAAAAGAGCCCTTTTAATAAGCTGGTTCTTGAGAGAAAAGCTTTTGAAAAACACATTTATAAAGTCAGTAAGTTTAGTTGTCTTACTTTTTGCATAGGTTATGAATAATATGTTAAGAAATATTTAAAGTAGCACTTGAATCCACATTTTGAAGGACTACTGCCTTTAAGGATATAATCACGTTTCCCATCATTTTGAAGACTCGAAACAGCTCCTAATACTTATAGTCCAAGAGCTGATGACGAATTTAGAGAAGGTGTTTTTTGCTCACTTTAAAATAATAAAAACCGCTATTACATGGTGCATCTGGAATGGTGGGTCTGGTAGATGTCTTGCGGTTATTTCGTTATTTCGCAACCTATTTGATTTGAAAAAAAAATATCTTTCGGGCAAGTTGAAATTATTTTATCTTGTTTTAGTAGCTGTATAATATACAAATAAAAATTCCTGCCTAGTTTTTGAGTTTTCAAGCATGACATCCCCCCCCCCCCCCGAATTTTTTAAATTATTATCCCAAAAAAATACTTTAGACATCGCCTCAAGACCACGTGGCTCGTACGAGTTTCACTGTAAGCCGTGGTCTTGAGGCGATCAATCACAGACCGGTGAGCCAAAATCTTTCTTCACGGTAGGGGGTTGTTAAAAACCGTTCAAATCGTCTGTCAATTGACATGTATTTTTTAAAGTGTTTATTGAATATGCCATAAAATTTTTAGGATAAATATATTTTTGGGTATATTCAGTAAATAAATTCGGGGGGGGGGGGGTTGTCATCAGCATCATCTCTCCGATTATTACCTCTGAAAATGCATTGTTTAAAAAAAGCCATTTAATACTTAGAAAGAAAGATACACAAAACTGAAATACAACACCACTTAAAAAAAAAAAACCATACCTATGACAAAAAGAAGTGTGAAGGCGATTTTTAATTTTTCGAAACATTGGAAGGGGGGTCATCTTTACATGACCCAAATCAGAAAGTGCTGAAAAGTTAAAAGTACGTCAGAAAACTTGCAGCTAAAGCACTAATTAAATTAAAAAGAACAGCCCAAGATATTTCTGAAAAAAGAAAAACTCTTCTTTCATGTAAACGTTGTGACTAGTGAGGGATGTGGATATTTCACTGGAAGAGTAAGTAAAAAAAAACAAAGAATTCTAAGGATTTCCAGCGAATATCAATTTTTTTAACCATCGAAAAAGGAAAAAAAAGAGCCCTTTTAATAAGCTGGTTCTTATTAAAAGGACCATCTTTACATGACCCAAATCAGAAAGTGCTGAAAAGTTAAAAGTACGTCAGAAAACTTGCAGCTAAAGCACTAATTAAATTAAAAAGAACAGCCCAAGATATTTCTGAAAAAAGAAAAACTCTTCTTTCATGTAAACGTTGTGACTAGTGAGGGATGTGGATATTTCACTGGAAGAGTAAGTAAAAAAAAACAAAGAATTCTAAGGATTTCCAGCGAATATCAATTTTTTTAACCATCGAAAAAGGAAAAAAAAGAGCCCTTTTAATAAGCTGGTTCTTATTAAAAGGACCATCTTTACATGACCCAAATCAGAAAGTGCTGAAAAGTTAAAAGTAAGTCAGAAAACTTGCAGCTAAAGCACTAATTAAATTAAAAAGAACAGCCCAAGATATTTCTGAAAAAAGAAAAACTCTTCTTTCATGTAAACGTTGTGACTAGTGAGGGATGTGGATATTTCACTGGAAGAGTAAGTAAAAAAAACAAAGAATTTTAAGGATTTCCAGCGAATATCAATTTTTTTAACCATCGAAAAAGGAAAAAAAAAGAGCCCTTTTAATAAGCTGGTTCTTATTAAAAGGACCATCTTTACATGACCCAAATAAGAAAGTGCTGAAAAGTTAAAAGTACCTCAGAAAACTTGCAGCTAAAGCACTAATTAAATTAAAAAGAACAGCCCAAGATATTTCTGAAAAAAGAAAAACTCTTCTTTTATGTAAACGTTGTGACTAGTGAGGGATGTGGATATTTCACTGGAAGAGTAAGTAAAAAAAACAGAATTTTAAGGATTTCCAGCGAATATCAATTTTTTTAACCATCGAAAAAGGAAAACAGCTAAAGCACTAATTAAATTAAAAAGAACAGCCCAAGATATTTCTGAAAAAAGAAAAACTCTTCTTTCATGTAAACGTTGTGACTAGTGAGGGATGTGGATATTTCACTGGAAGAGTAAGTAAAAAAAAACAAATAATTTTAAGGATTTCCAGCGAATATCAATTTTTTTAACCATCGAAAAAGGAAAAAAAGAGCCCTTTTAATAAGCTGGTTCTTGAGAGAAAAGCTTTTGAAAAACACATTTATAAAGTCAGTAAGTTTAGTTGTCTTACTTTTTGCATAGGTTATGAATAATATGTTAAGAAATATTTAAAGTAGCAGTTTAATCCACATTTTGAAGGACTACTGCCTTTAAGGATATAATCACGTTTCCCATCATTTTGAAGACTCGAAACAGCTCCTAATACTTATAGTCCAAGAGCTGATGACAAATTTAGAGAAGGTGTTTTTTGCTCACTTTAAAATAATAAAAACCGCTATTACATGGTGCATCTGAAATGGTGGGTCTGGTAGAGGTCTTGCGGTTATTTCGTATTTTCGCAACCTATTTGATTTGAAAAAAAAATATCTTTCGGGCAAGTTGAAATTATTTTATCTTGTTTTAGTAGCTGTATAATATACAAATAAAAATTCCTGCCTAGTTTTTGAGTTTTCAAGCATGACATCCCCCCCCCCCCCGAATTTTTTAAATTATTATCCCAAAAAAATACTTTAGACATCGCCTCAAGACCACGTGGCTCGTACGAGTTTCACTGTAAGCCGTGGTCTTGAGGCGATCAATCACAGACCGGTGAGCCAAAATCTTTCTTCACGGTAGGGGGTTGTTAAAAACCGTTCAAATCGTCTGTCAATTGACATGTATTTTTTAAAGTGTTTATTGAATATGCCATAAAATTTTTAGGATAAATATATTTTTGGGTATATTCAGTAAATAAATTCGGGGGGGGGGGGTTGTCATCAGCATCATCTCTCCGATTATTACCTCTGAAAATGCATTGTTTAAAAAAAGCCATTTAATACTTAGAAAGAAAGATACACAAAACTGAAATACAACACCACTTAAAAAAAAAAAAACCATACCTAACAAAAAAAGAAGGCGATTTTTAATTTTTGAAACATTGGAAGGGGGGTCATCTTTACATGACCAAATCAAAAGTCTGAAAAGTTAAAAGTACAGAAAACTTGCAGCTAAAGCTAATTAAATTAAAAAGAACAGAAGATATTTCGAAAAAAGAAAAACTCTTCTTTCATGTAAACGTTGTGCAGTGGGGATTGGATATTTCACTGGAAGAGTAAGTAAAAAAAAACAAAGAATTCTAAGGATTTCCAGCGAATATCAATTTTTTTAACCATCGAAAAAGGAAAAAAAAGAGCCCTTTTAATAAGCTGGTTCTTATTAAAAGGACCATCTTTACATGACCCAAATCAGAAAGTGCTGAAAAGTTAAAAAAGTCAAAACTTGCAGCTAAAGCACTAATTAAATTAAAAAGAACAGCCCAAGATATTTCTGAAAAAAGAAAAACTCTTTTTATGTAAGACTAGTGAGGGATGTGGATATTTCACTGGAAAGTAAGTAAAAAAAAAAAAGAATTCTAGGATTTAGGAATATCAATTTTTTAACCATCGAAAAAGGAAAAAAAAAGAGCCCTTTTAATAATTTCTTATTTAAAGGACCATCTTTACATGACCCAAATCAAAAGTTGAAAAGTTAAAAGTAAGTCAGAAAACTTGAGCTAAAGCACTAATTAAAAAAAAGAACAGCCCAAGATATTTCTGAAAAAAGAAAAACTTTCTTTCATGTAAACGTTGTGACTAGTGAGGGATGTGGATATTTCACTGGAAGAGTAATAAAAAAAACAGAATTTTAAGGATTTCCAGCGAATATCAATTTTTTTAACCATAAAAAAAAAAACAGCTAAACTAATTATTAAAAAGAACACCTAAATCGAAATAAGAAAAACTATATTAAAAACGTCGTGACTTGAGGGATGGATTTTACTGAAGACAAGTAATAAAAAAAAAGAATTTTAAGGATTTCCAGAATATCAATTTTTTTAACCATCGAAAAGGAATAAGCCCTTTTAAAAGCTGTTCTTGAGAAAAAGCTTTTGAAAAACACTTTTAATAAGTTGTTTTTACTGAAAATTTAGCATAGGTTATAATAAATTTAAAAATAGTTAAAGTAGGTTTAGTCACAATTTTGAGGACTATGCCTTTAAGGATATAATCAGTTTCCATATTTTGAAGACTCGAAACAGCCAATACTTATATCCAAGAGCTTTCAAATTAGAGAAGGTTTTTTACTTAAAATAATAAAAACCCTTTACAAGGGGTTCTGGAATGGTAGCTGTAGAATCGCTTTATTGTTTTGCAACCTATTTGATTTGAAAAAAAAATATTTGGGTAGGAAATTATTTTATCTGTTTAGTACTGTTAAATACAAATAAATTCCTGCCTATTTTGAGTTTTCAAGCATGACTCCCACCCCCCGAATTTTTTAATTATTATCCCAAAAAAATTTAGACATGCCTCAAGCCACTTTACGATTACTGTAAGCCGGCTTGAGGCGCATCAAACGGTGGGTCTGGTAGAGGTCTTGCGGTTATTTCGTATTTTCGCAACCTATTTGATTTGAAAAAAAAATATCTTTCGGGCAAGTTGAAATTATTTTATCTTGTTTTAGTAGCTGTATAATATACAAATAAAAATTCCTGCCTAGTTTTTGAGTTTTCAAGCATGACATCCCCCCCCCCCCCGAATTTTTTAAATTATTATCCCAAAAAAATACTTTAGACATCGCCTCAAGACCACGTGGCTCGTACGAGTTTCACTGTAAGCCGTGGTCTTGAGGCGATCAATCACAGACCGGTGAGCCAAAATCTTTCTTCACGGTAGGGGGTTGTTAAAAACCGTTCAAATCGTCTGTCAATTGACATGTATTTTTTAAAGTGTTTATTGAATATGCCATAAAATTTTTAGGATAAATATATTTTTGGGTATATTCAGTAAATAAATTCGGGGGGGGGGGGGGGTTGTCATCAGCATCATCTCTCCGATTATTACCTCTGAAAATGCATTGTTTAAAAAAAGCCATTTAATACTTAGAAAGAAAGATACACAAAACTGAAATACAACACCACTTAAAAAAAAAAACCATACTTATGACAAAAAGAAGTGTGAAGGCGATTTTTAATTTTTCGAAACATTGGAAGGGGGGTCATCTTTACATGACCCAAATCAGAAAGTGCTGAAAAGTTAAAAGTACGTCAGAAAACTTGCAGCTAAAGCACTAATTAAATTAAAAAGAACAGCCCAAGATATTTCTGAAAAAAGAAAAACTCTTCTTTCATGTAAACGTTGTGACTAGTGAGGGATGTGGATATTTCACTGGAAGAGTAAGTAAAAAAAAACAAAGAATTCTAAGGATTTCCAGCGAATATCAATTTTTTTAACCATCGAAAAAGGAAAAAAAAAGAGCCCTTTTAATAAGCTGGTTCTTATTAAAAGGACCATCTTTACATGACCCAAATCAGAAAGTGCTGAAAAGTTAAAAGTACGTCAGAAAACTTGCAGCTAAAGCACTAATTAAATTAAAAAGAACAGCCCAAGATATTTCTGAAAAAAGAAAAACTCTTCTTTCATGTAAACGTTGTGACTAGTGAGGGATGTGGATATTTCACTGGAAGAGTAAGTAAAAAAAAACAAAGAATTCTAAGGATTTCCAGCGAATATCAATTTTTTTAACCATCGAAAAAGGAAAAAAAAGAGCCCTTTTAATAAGCTGGTTCTTGAGAGAAAAGCTTTTGAAAAACACATTTATAAAGTCAGTAAGATTAGTTGTCTTACTTTTTGCATAGGTTATGAATAATATGTTAAGAAATATTTAAAGTAGCAGTTTAATCCACATTTTGAAGGACTACTGCGTTTAAGGATATAATCACGTTTCCCATCATTTTGAAGACTCGAAACAGCTCCTAATACTTATAGTCCAAGAGCTGATGACAAATTTAGAGAAGGTGTTTTTTGCTCACTTTAAAATAATAAAAACCGCTATTACATGGTGCATCTGGAATGGTGGGTCTGGTAGAGGTCTTGCGGTTATTTCGTTATTTCGCAACCTATTTGATTTGAAAAAAAAAAATCTTTCGGGCAAGTTGAAATTATTTTATCTTGTTTTAGTAGCTGTATAATATACAAATAAAAATTCCTGCCTAGTTTTTGAGTTTTCAAGCATGACATCCCCCCCCCCTCCCCCCGAATTTTTTTAATTAACATCCCAAAAAAATACTTTAGACATCGCCTCAAGACCACGTGGCTCGTACGAGTTTCACTGCAAGCCGTGGTCTTGAGGCGATCAATCACAGACCGAGGAGCCAAAATCTTTCTTCACGGTAGGGGGTTGTTAAAAACCGTTCAAATCGTCTGTCAATTGACATGTATTTTTTAAATTGTTCATTGAATATGCCATAAAATTTTTAGGATAAGTATATTTTTGGGTATATTCAGTAAATAAATTCGGGGGGGGGGGGGGGATTTGTCATCAGCATCATCTCTCCGATTATTACCTCTGAAAATGCATTGTTTAAAAAAAGCCATTTAATACTTAGAAAGAAAGATACACAAAACTGAAATACAACACCACTTAAAAAAAAAAAAAAAAAAAAAAAAAAAAACCCATACCTATGACCAAAAGAAGTGTGAAGGCGATTTTTAATTTTTCGAAACATTGGAAGGGGGGTCATCTTTACATGACCCAAATCAGAAAGTGCTGAAAAGTTAAAAGTACGTCAGAAAACTTGCAGCTAAAGCACTAATTAAATTAAAAAGAAGAACAGCCCAAGATATTTCCGAAAAAAGAAAAACTCTTCTTTCATCTAAACGTTGTGACTAGTGAGGGATGTGGATATTTCACTGGAAGAGTAAGTATTATACTTGTGAAAAATCATCTCTCCCTTACAATTTGAAAAGAAAATGAAATAAACGAACATATTCAAAATTTAAATGTATGAAAAGTTTACGTTTTTGTATTCGCGATTTTTGCAAACGGTTCGATTCACTGTTGATTTACCAATAGTATCAAAATTTTGCTTTTTACGTTTTTAGAGCCTTATTATTATAATCATTTCCTTTAAAATGGACTCAAATTTCCCCTCAATCTGATGTACAGAAAATTCAAGCATCCAAAACTATGCATTTCAATTTGTTGATAAGAAAAGATTGATAAATTTGATTAATGGCTGCTTCGTTCTGAAAGAAAAGAAAATGAACATTTGAGGAAGCTGAAGACCTGTGAGAACACATAGGATGTCTGCATAAAATAAATTTGACGCGTTTCGTAATGTCCCAACCACCTGCGCAAGTTTAGTTGCATTTTAAGTTATGACTCGAAAAAAAAAAAAAAAAACTTGATTTTGCAATATCTACTTAATCTTAAGCAAAATATTCGCAGTGTGTATGAAAATAATAAGTCATGCAACATAAAAACATATTCAATTTATTTAGTGAAACCTTTTATCAAACATAGTTTGAATTTTAATTTCTTTTAAAGAATGCATCATGTGTGCATTGTTCATTGAACTCATTGTTTTTAATGATTGCTTAATTTTCTCAATGACAAAGTTCTCATGAAGTTTATAAATTATCGAGTGATGTAAGTAGTTCAAAACCATCTGCAGATTGTCATGACATACAAAAGATTTGTTTTTTGATCATGTATTTTTAAGTAAAGGAAAATTTACCGCAATGAATATGTTGCAGTTAGTATGCGTAGTAAGCATTCCTTTTGATTGCTCAATTAGCCAGCAACATGCAAGGATCGCTGGCACAATAATGGCAGAGCTGTTCTGAAAAATCTCTTAATTCGTTATCACGCCCACGACCTGTTGCGGGCGTAACCCAGTAACTGCGGGCAAAAAAATCCTTGCGTGTTCAGTTCCGCCCACAGCTGGCGAAGATCATCCGCACCCACTTCTTGAGAAGTGATGCGACCGTCTCTAAAAGTGCAAACCGCGGCCTGATTGACAGCAATGGGAGGTCGTAAGGTTATGCCCACGTGGTTGGTAATGATGACACCAGCTTTATGACGACAGAAACCTGTCAGGTAGACGTCTTCAATGAAAAAGACGGGAGTTGCCAGGCTAGCCTCTAAAAGTCTATTCCGCACTGAACTCGAGAAGAGATAAGCCATTCCGGAACAATACGGAGGGTAATATTCCCCTGGAAGCTCATTCTCGGACACTTCATATTTGTGATAACTTGGGGGCAACGCAATTTGGTCTAGCATGTCTTTCCGTAAGATTTTTCTCATTCTGTTCTCATGGCACATTAAGAGAGAATCCTGGTTGGGACTGCTATTGAGGGCCGTTAGTAAGTTTGGAACGTGTATGAGAATGTCATCGTCTGTTTTCATGAGGAATTCAGCGTTTCCGCAAAATGTCTTAGTCCACTGAAGTCCTGCAACAGATTTTCTGCCCAAGTTGCGGAATGATTCGGTTAGGTTGATTTGGACTAGATCACCGTATCGATATCCTTCTTGAACAGTTGAAGTATCCGTTGTTTCGTCCCCTACACCTAACAGAAAAATTACCCTATAGTTGTAAGCGTCTTGAAGCATTTTCAAACCCCATGTCTCTCGAATAACTTTTCTCTGGGTAAAATGATCCACACTGGAAGCCACAAAGATGAGAAGTTTTCGTGTTGACGCATCAAAGCTCTGACACAAATTTTCTGCATTGATTTTATACGAAATTTCGTAGGGTACATTTTCGCTTCCTTCATGAACTGTAACATTTCCGGGCAATACAATCCAGCTCGATGCTTCTAGATTTTTTGAAGAATTGGTCAGATTGCCCTGAGTTAATTTCCTCAATAGGTAGCGGTTACTTTTCGTAAACTGGTAACTAGCAGGGGAGGTCTCTTGGTATTTATCTGGCTCTGATGGGAAAACGTTTTCATTATCTGATTGGTCGACTTTTGTATGTAACAAATGGAAGGTTAAAGCTGTTGATGCCAGCAAAGTGACAACATACTTGAGGTACCAAAGGCGTCTCATTTCTGGAGTGTAAAATTTGTGGTGGTCGTCTTATGTAATCCAAGGTCCTATGGTTCTGAAAGGTGAAAACAAAGACATTACACATTGGTTTTTATTACGTATCAATAATGCATTTTAACTGGGGTGGTGTGAGTTCATCGCTCTAATAATGAATCATTATTTTGATTGCAGTTTTGTAAAGCAAAAACGCTTACGCAGGCCTGCCGGCTCCTCCAAAGCTGCAATATCATATTTTCTAATTGAATCGGTGAGTGGAAAAACAGTCCTAGTTCAGAAAACGTTGTGAGATATTTGCAAAAACAACTTTCTTTTTCAAATTTTTTTTTTTCTTTTTTGTTAACGCCATGCCTAGGTTTTATGACGTGGGAGATCTTGTCAGTTGTATTCTTTCTCAATGCAACGTGTTGTTCTAAATGTTTAGTGTAATTTTGTCCAGATATCTAAAAGTGACCGATTTTGGACTAGTACTGTTTTTCCACTCACCGATTCAATTTTAGAAGCTGACAAAAAAGATAACCGTCTCAAGCATTTTTGAAGACTTCATAGTAGATGTTATAAATGTTGAAGTGTTTAAAACTTCAGTGGTAGTAAGTAAGTAGCCTGGCAGGATCTTCGTCTGTATCGCTGATTTCGTAAGTGTTTTATGATTTTGTTTCGTAATCATATCGTCACTGGCCGCTTTAAGTCCCCCATTCTCTACTAGTATGTATGGTTCAGACATTGTGACGCATGGGACATTGAGATCGAGCATGACGTTCGCTTAACGCATTATGTGCGAGACACGTACTAGTACGTTTTTCGCAGACGGTCCATAGCGCTAGTACGTTCTCTGACGATTGATGATACTTGAGCGCGGGACACGTACTAGTACATTTTCTGATGATTGATACCTAAGCGCGGTACACGTTACGTACGGGTTAGTGTAACGGCATGGTTTCTTTGTATCGCTTTTAGAGAAAGAACTATTAGGCTGATAAACGAGCATGCAAAACACCTTTGCTGTGATATACAAAATCACAGCAGACGGTCCATAGCGCTAATTACTTTTATGATTGCTATTTTCATTTTTTTATAATGTAAGATAGATTGCAAATAATATTATTTGAAAAAATCAAAACTATATATTTCTTTTTGATTTTTCCTACTTACGATACTATGTATTATAAATTTATCCACTAAAAATTTTATTTTTTGTTTACAACAATCATAATATTATATATTTCAATATGAGATACGAAAAGTTTAGGTTAAAAAATTAAATAATTTTCGATTTATTGAGATTTAACTGAATAACTAAATTTGCGCGCAAAACCCCCGAGCTCGGTACAATTCCGCCGCGAAATGTACCCGCACACATTGTGTTAAGAACACAGCATCTTCAGAAAATGCTTGTATAAAAAAAAACCTTCCCGATAATACTTTACGCATAACAAAAGTCCTAAATTTGCTTTATTACGTATCACGACCCTGAAAATAGAAATTTTTTAACTAACTAGAAATTGAGCATAAATCGGTTTCAATATTTTGTGAGCAGAGCAAAAAAGAAACCTTCACCCAGAGGGCCAGAGACTGCTCACAAGGTCTGCTATCATTGATATAGAGACCTTGGGGTATACTATACCACAGTAACTGTGCCTGTTCCGTACTTTCAAGCATGTCATTTCAAAATTTTGTGCAAGACACGAGGTGCATACTTTTAATACATATAGGAAAAACAAATGTACCTTACTCATGCATTTTTCAATGTCCTTTCATACTTATATTTTATAATTAGTTTTTGTACTTTGCATTGTACTTTATTTCGAAAATTCTTGTTTTATCCCCTCCCCCTGAAATAAATCCGAGATGTCTGACTGGGGTCCACTCGTTCGTCCATTCTACATCCCTGAAGACTCGTGCCCTGTCATAAATCCTATAATCAGCCCTGTCTAGATTCAACCATTATACAACATGTTCGAGACACATTTGCCGATATTAAAGGACCGTGGATATAAACAGATCCTGGCCCTGACTATCGCACGGGCACCCGGGGCCCGTGCCCTGGGCAGGAACTTTCTTAGGGGCAGGAAATTTGTCCATAATACCATTTAAATTTCTTTTTGAAAAATTGCAGCATAAAATAATCAGTTTAATTAGTAATAACCGCTGATAATTTTTTTAATTAGATGTTATTCTTAATAAGGACCAATTTCACATTGACCATAGTACATGCGTACATGCATACATATAAGTGAACAATTCAAAGGGGGCAGGAAAAATTTAGTGCCCTGGGCAGGAAAACTTGTTAGTCGGGCCGTGAACAGATCGTTTCTTTACGTTACGTTCATAAATATTTTGGAATCGCGCAAACTTTGTCAAGGGATATTCTTTCCGGACATAGTGACGACGGTATGTCTAATAATCAATAGATGCCGAGGGGAAGGGAAAATCCTGTTCGGCAGTCATTCGAATGGAATGACGTCACAGAAAACGATGTCCACGCCGTCACGTGGACGGATAGATTCCTGTAAGAGGCCTTCTTTCCCTGCCTCATAAATGTCATGGAAACATCCTTGGCCATGTGCGAAACCTGTATCCCCAAGGCTTTCTTGGCCTATATCCCCGCTCGCACACAAACGCATGTCGAGGAAGTTTCTCTGTGACCGAAAATTCGAGCCACCTTGTGTAATCGGATTTAATAAATGGACAAGCGTATCGTGAAGGTGTTTATTAAATGCGCCAGGGGTCTTTGAGAACCGATTTTTCGGAATTCGTAGTAATTTTCCGTAGGACGTGAGAACATTATAAAAATTGCATACTGCATAGAGGCCTCTAAATGAACAATTTAACGCCTTTAATTCGAAGTTTTGTTTGTAATATTTCTGCATGGGTATTTGTTATCTTTGTTTTACAAATCAGCATTTCTACATTGTCAATATTACATAGTGATGATCACAACAAAATATTATATTGAATACGAATTCTTAAATAATTTAAAGCTTTCACTGGTTGTTATAACTTTAATTGTTAAATATATAATTCCTATCTTTTCTTATTATTACATTAGGAGTAATACATTTATGTATTACACTTTGATAACACAAATACACACTGATGTTCTTAAAGGTGCAGAAACATGTTTTAAGTTAATTTGTCGAAAATTGCAAAGATTTATTTTACTATTATTTTTATTTTACTTATTATCATTACTTTCCAAGAATCCCCACGACAATAGATGCAAAAGTTTCTAATATTAATATTTCCTCCTCAACGATCGTTTCCAAAATGTTGCGGGTACTATTCCTTGATAAGGTGTTAGGTGTGCATGTATTTCTTCGCATCCTATTAGGCTATTCATGTGGAAAATCAACTTTAAAAAGAATTTCAAAACACTGATTCGAAATGCATTATTAAAAAAAAAAAAAAAACGTTTCGTGGTGCAGACTCTGGGTCCAAACAGTCCAAAATATTTTTGTACCAAATTTTGTTACCTGTAGGTGCCATCCATAGGGTATTCTAGGCATCACGCACAGACAACGAACAAACAAACGTCGTAAGATAATTCTATCTATCTGGTAAGAGAATAAAACTCGGATATTTTTTCTGTATTTTGCCATCGTAGTACACTCTTTAAACTGCTTCACAAAAATACCCATATGTTTTGCATTCATTATCATTTAATATAAGTAATAACTAAAAATATTTTTTGAAGAAATATTAATCTGGAAATTGAACGTTGAAACGTCTGGGTTCCACTCTTTTTCAACGACCAGGGATTCAAACGCCCGGGCGTTGAAAAAGGGATCCGTTGAAATGTTGACATGGGATGTTTTACGAAATTAGCTATGTGCAAAGTTTTTCGCTTTTAGTTCAATGTACGATTTTTCTCAAGCTCCATTGCTGAATGTCTTAATCAGCCGCCTGGTTTGATGGATTTATTTATTATTATTATTATTATCATTATTATTATTGTTATTATTATTATTATTATTTATTGTTATTATTATTATGGTTATTACTATTATTATTATTATTATATTTTATTATTATTATGGTTATTACTATTATTATTATTATTATATTTTATTATTATTATGGTTATTACTATTATTATTGTTGTTGTTGTTATTATTATTATTGTACATTTATGTGCTTCATGATTCCTCCTGCATCTAAAAATTGAAAATTGCTGTATTTATGTTACGGACCTTCACTTGGAAGTTCGAAACATTTTTCTTCATCCATCCTTTGGGAATATAATGCAGTCTTATGAGTAAGTGTATTCTGCTGTTTTTTAAGTGATACATATGGCGTCTTTACCGCCTTCGAAAAATTCGAAATGACGTATAATTCTAGGTTATAATGTCTGACTTAATTAAAAGAAAAATATGTCAAAACATTGAAGGCGATGTAAATTAATGATGTTTCTCTCACAATAGTGGTATGCCAGTTTTAGTAAGTCATTTCAAAAATGTCAGAGATGTTTCGTCTAACCATTGCATAATATGCTCTCCTTATAAATCGTGAGGAAATCGTCTTGCACCATTGGAAAGATATGCTCTGATAAACTTGCTGTGTTTGTCTCACAAATAGTTACGGATGCGCTTATTTAAGATTCACTTTAAAATAGAAGTTTGCACGATTCTTTTAACGCTAATCGATTATACTCCGCCACGACCAAGAGATGCCAAAAGTTCATAGATGTTACAAATGAATTTTATAACGCGTGAAAGGTTTTTCTGTTGTTTGCAGAATTAATAAATTACAACTTTCTTCAAGAGCAAATAAGTTGATTGATTGGTAGCCTCATGTAAAGACAGTGAGGAAAAAAAATTTAAAACACGTAATTTTCACTTTTCTTATTTGTTGGAGATAGAACACTTGTGTTTATTTCAGTCAATGATTATTGAGGCAAAGCTGTGAGTTTAAATGAGGCATTCTAGGAGCAAAGATGTGTAAGGGACAAAAATAAAAATTTGAAAATATAAACTTTTAAAATTTTACATAACAATTATTCGTATTTCATTTGCATTTTTTTATTTAGTTTTGAAATGGTAAGAGAAACACCAGTATGATTTTGCAAAAGATTTGTCCGCAAACGATCTTAGTGGTAGTCCCGACAGATGCTGTTCTCTAGCGTGATTAAGAAAGACTACGTGTGCCTGCACGGCGTTGCTCGTGTTAAAATGTTAAAAGAAATCACGTGCGTAGGCCTCTGGTGGAATTGCGCCTTCAATGGTGACTCCAATTTCCTTAAGCAGCGTATCCTTAATAAAAATGTCAAAATCGCTTTGGCGAACTTACAGTAAAATTTCGCCTGAAAGAGGCAGTATAGTAATAAAAACTTGTTCCCGCAAAGGCACTTACCATGATTAAAAATAGAATAAAATCGCCTAAGATGACTCTTCAACGACCTGAGACAAAGTCAAAAAAAAAAAGAAACTTTTTTTTTAAATTTAATTAAAATTAGCAAAAATATTAAATAAATAAATAAACATCAAAAAATAATTCCAGGCATCTTACAAACACACAAACATTTTAAAATACGTTATCCCTTGTAATTTTAAAACTTTATGATCCCATCATTCAAATGTAGCAAAAATTTATAAAAATCCATCAATTATTCCTTGTTTTAAATTAAGAAAAATAATAGCGAATAACTAGTTCTATAAAAACATCCATATTTTAAAGTAAATTATCGTTTATTTTTTAAAATCTGTAAAATTTATCATGAAAAGCAATGACAAATTATTCACTTTTAAATTAAAATAATAATGGCGAATGTGTCAAATAATAATAGGGAATAAAAAATTACATTAGTAACGTAAAACTCGTAAAATAACCTTTTTTACAAAAATAATTTATCAAAAAAAGCGCACAATAAATAAATTCTCGCAAAATCTTTCTTTTGATGTTTATATCATTTTGCTTCTATCTGGATCAAATACATAATAATATTTCCGAAGGTAATCCATCTCCAAAGCAATGGTTTTATTATAATCGTATTAAAAGTAGGGAGAATGTCCAATGCTACATTTTTACTCATAGAAATATTAAGGATAAAGAAACTGTGCTAAGTAATTAAATGCGTTTAGAGTTATAACCAAACCTAAGAGCAATTGAGGAATTCCTTTCCCTAAAATTGTAGTAAATAACCCAGGGTTACCAAGTTTAAAGAATGAAAATACGGGACAGCAGGGGAGCACCGACGGGGGAAAGGGGGCGTTGGATATCCGATATCCGACCAATTATTAAATATCCAGAATCAGATCCTGCCACTGCATGGTAGATCCAGTTATCCGGTTGACAGTTTTGATTTCTAAAATTTAATTACTTATTATGTTTTGAAAACATACATAAATTAAACACTTATTACATTTTGGAAGCTGTGGGATATTTAATATATATATAGTGTATAGTTTATAGGTTTCACAGCCGGATATCCGGTATGGACTCGTCACACAAGGGTCTCCAGATATCCTATATCCGGTAAAATTAATATCCTCGCAAGAATGCGGGACTTTTGCCGCTCCGTAAGGAAATCCCTGGGATAATTTCTCAAAATACGGGACTGTCCTGGAAAACCCGGGACGTTTGGTAACCCTAATATAACTCCCTCCTCTGCCTCCCTCTTTTTCTCTGTGGTTGTTCATCTTTTAAATTGTCTGTTTTGTGTTTAATTCATATATATCAGACACAACAAATTTTTCTGGAAGTACAGGTACGCAAATGATTGCCTTACACAAGCACGTTCATTAAAAAATACGATGATTTTATTTAAAAATATATCTAAAAATATTTTATTAATATTTTTAGATAAAATATTAATAAAAGCATAATACAAATTATTTAGATGCAAATATATGTAAATCAGCAAGATTTATACATATTTTATTTTGATAAAAAGTATCTTGTATTTTGTAAACGTGAGAAATGAATATACGCATAATGCTTTAAGGGGGAAAGAAAATAAATGTGAGGAAATAATAAAAACGTCAGCTTTTTAACTTAATTAAAAGCACACATTTTAAAAACTAATAACTTACAAGGTAAAACCATTATCAATGAACAACTTACTCAAATTGCATAAAAATAGGTTGTTTAAAAACCTCACCATTTTCTTTAACCTTGTTAGCTTTTGCATTTCAAGGTTCATTTTGTATTCAAAGCATCAGGCTTTTGTTTTCTCTAAGTGACATTCAAGTTTATTTCTTTTACCTTCTTTACGTAAACGCAGGTTTGGAGAAAACTGCGTTTAGAATTTTACTTTCGTAACATACTCCATTTCTTTCCGTGGAAAACGGAAGATGGAGTTTTGTTTTTTAAAATATTCAGTTTGGTATCAAATTATTATTTGTAAGTTATTTAGATGAAGCACATTCTCACGAATTACGTTAATATTCCAAAAAATAAAATGTATATATATATTTCAGTTAACGTGGACCAGTTACGATTAAATTTTGCGGTACGATACGATACTGACATCATGCAAAAACTAAACTATGGCAAAACGATGTTTGAAAATTTGTTTAATGATTACCATAGAAACGTAATGTAATATTTGCATTTATTATCGTAACTTACGGACTTTAACAAATTTATTTCTATTTCTTAAAAAGTATTTCCCATTCATGAATCAATTTTTAATTTCCGATTCTTTGGAATGGCAACAGTTTAGTTTGTTCATATCTAGCGGTCATTGGCCTTTTGAATTTCAACGCAATTTTTACGGTTTTAAAATGGTTAATTTCTAATTCTTTGGAGCGGCAGCGCCTTTGTTTATATCTAGCGATTTTTCTTAAGCCTTTCGAATTTTAAAGTGTTCTTTGAAATGGTTATAGCCCGCAGATGTTCTGCGGGAAATCAGCTAGTTCAATAATAATGTGTGTGTGTGTTTTCGCATTCCAGTAAATAAAATTTATCAATTTTCTTTTTTGTTTGTATGATAATGCGGTTTCTTGTTACAGTTTCCTTTTTTGTAAAAATAATAGTTAGTTCAGCGGTAAAATAACCTATTAAACAAAACTAAACCATTGAACAAAACTAAACTAAACAAGGACTTCCGTCTAAAACTATACGTGCCTACTTTTCCGTGTACCAACATCAAATTTGAAAATTTAGCTATCTGTTGCTCAATTTATTGTTGCGGGTGAGATTTGCACGCATATGCTTGCACAACATTTAAAGAATTTTAACCTTTTAAGAGCTAAAGTTTAATAATTCTTTCATTGTAGTGCAAATGCTATATATGCAAATGTCAACAACCGCAGAAATGGATTGAGCACTATGTCGTTCTCTTAAGTTCTTAATTATTTCAAATATACATTTTCCATGGTTATTACACATACTAACGAAACATAACAGACCTCGTTTTAATAAAAAAGAAAAGTATTATTTGTTTTGTTATACGATAACAAATTTATTCTCTCTCACTATTTATTTTTATGTTTCAAACTTTTTAATTGGAGAATTTTTAAAACCAAATAGTACGTGCCTAATTAAATACTTCGTACAATTTCCATATGTACGAAAACTCGGAAGTGAATTTCAACCAAAATTCTTTCCACAAACTACTAAATAGATAAAATAAATGAAACATAAAAATAAAATCTTTCTATAATATTTTTTTTTAAACCTACCTTTGGGTGAAATCAAACTGAGTATTTTTACTTTGTTGAATATATTCTTTTTTGCAGCAAACCTTTGTATTAAAAAAATAATAAAAGGAAACTTTATGCTCTAGTAAAACTGAAAAAAAAAATCTCGTTCAGGAAGCACAAATGAGCATTAAAATGCATTTTAATGCTCATTTGTGCTTTCTTAACGTGATTTTTTTTTTTTTGTCAGTTTTAACCTTTGCATTACTTTCATCTTCCTTTAGAACAGGGGTTCCCAACTTGTGGGTCGCAACCCCACATGGGGCGGCGAGACACATTTCATAGGATCGCCATGTAATATTTCTAATTTCACGTAAAACTTTACCACACAGACACAATCACTCTTTCTGACACTAAATATTGTTTTGAATTATTTTGTGCTAAATTTAAGGGCATAAATTACAAAGAAAGAGTCTAGTTGACTTGACAATTTTCATCATATCCGACCAGAATAAAATCCACCAAACATATTTAAAACGAAGAAATTTACAAGAAATATTTAAATAACTAGAGAAATATTCAAATAATATACGAAAAATGATAATATTCTATACAGAATTTGAATAAATTCAAATAATTTACAGAAATATTCATATAAAAGAGTTGTCTTTTTCACATTATATGGCAACAACTAATTTTTGTTTTGAATCCTTCCATTATTTTTTGAGAGAGCAGTTACATGTCACGAGAAAAATGTTCAGTCAAGCCAGCTTGACAAGAGTACCGCCAAAAGCTAATCAGCACCCCCCCCCCCCCATTATGCGAAATTTAAATTTAACAAAATTTAGCTCCAGTCCAAGTACTATGTTTTCCGTTAGACAAAAAAGTGTCAAAGTAAAATGCCATCTTTCAGTTCGGTTGCACTGTAAATTTGTTTATTTTACAGCCCTTGGACATTATTTAAAAAAGATACATTTACAGTGTTGGTCGGATTCAGAAAGACACACACACAGCTTGAATCCAACGTAACGTTTTTGCATCGAAATACTTGTGTGAAAGTGTGTATGGGTGTACATATATGGGGCCGCTTATTTGTTAAAAATGGGGTACGGAGGTGCAAAGGTTGGGAAGCACTGGTTTAGAAAGTAATTTCTTCTATTGCGTTAAATTTATTAATATTCACTTAGTTTTTTTTGCAATATTTTAAGTAAAATTTGAGCTGCTTAGAAGACAAACAGTGTAATTATTCAGTAATTGATTTTTTTTTTTAAAAAATTCGCACATTAGTCTATACACTATCTTTAAAACTCTTTATAATAAAAATGTATAAAATTTTTCTATGAAATAAGTTGCGAAAATATTAATAATTTATTGCAGTGATTTATTTAAAACCTTAAATATGTCAATATCAATGAAATGGGGCTTACACTGTTTGACTTCTAAGCGGCTCATTTAATTGGTAATTATAAATTCATACATATTTTTTAATAATATCAGAAGTTCCGTAATAATTACAATAACAGCTTTACAGTAATAATTTAAATTGCCTACGGAAAAGAAAACGAAGTTGATTTAAATATTCGACATTGAAATTTTTCAGAAAATTCCAATAATTATTTTGAATTTTAATTACCAGTATTATTATTAAAATTCCTCATAATCTAATTTAAGAATTTTATGTCATGTTTCTTCTTGAATCATGTCCATGAAAGTTTCAGTGTAGTGGGAAAAGAAGTCAAGTCTTTATGTGAACATGTAAATAATATTTCAAAATTGCAATGCAAATTTTCAGTGAAAATTTAGTTTTCCTGATTCACTATAAAGTTAGCAGGTGTACCTGGTCATACAAACTAATTGGGTAAGACTGTACATTGACTACTTGTATTTAAAAATATATATATATAAACAAAGCACTGTAACTGAGTCATTTCAAAAAGCCTAAATTACATTCAAATAAAAATGAATTTTTAAATATCTCTTTGCAGAATAGTTAGCTCTAACTTGGATACCCGGTAATGTTTTCATTCCCGCCTCTGGGGCCTCGACAATCGTTTGAATTCGGTTGAGATGGGACTCCACAGTACGCTTCAACAGAAAATCACAGAAACCAGCCGAATTTCGGAGATCTTGATTGCACTGTTTTACCCACAATATCAAAAGGTCCGACAAAATTGTAATGAAGTTGAGATCAGGTGCCTTGGCACGCTGATCGAGTGTTTACGGCCTTATTCACTAGCCGCTTTGAAGTATCGAACTGCAGATCAAAGGCATCATCAACCATTCATATCGCACAAATCGGCGGTTCAAGTGTATGACAGAAGTTCACATCGGTTGGTGACTAAGGCTGTTAGAGTTTCTATCAAATCAGTCATACATTCGTTCAGCTTTGGTTACTTAACTCTTGTCAGCTTGACTGATATGGGTGCTAAAAGCACCAAGACGTTGATTAAAGAGCAACTTTTGGTCATTGAGTATGTTGTAATTGTTCATGGCCCCTGACACCTCAATGAGTGTAACTAATCAGCAGGTGCGAAAAAAGGGGAAAGACGTTGACTGAAGAGCAACTTTTGGTCATTGAAGTATGCTTGCAATTGTTCATGACTCCTGACACCTCAATGAGTATAACTAATCAGCCGGTGCGAAAAAAGGGAATCAAAAGACACACTAAAAATACTCATCATCAACTTGATCTTCCACACCTACAAAAGAAGTATATTTGACTTTCAATGAGATAGCTCCTAATAATTGAGTTTGTTGAAATAAACATAGTTCATGCTAGTGGCGACCTCAATGAGAGCACCCTAATCGAATGCTAAAGGAAAAAACATACCCATCAGTTCCCATCCCCCACTTGAACCTGAATCTTCCACACATTGAGAATGAAGTGCTGCATTTGGCCTCCGAAGCTTATGATGCCATACATCATTTGAATGATCACTTTTAGCGATGTGACTCAATTTAGAACTAAGGATCACATTACATTCGCAGTCAGTTCACGTTTGGTGATTTCTGGCCCATTGGAACATTGAGGACGTGCAACTTCATGTGCAGTAATGGCCTCTACATTTGCAGTGGAGAGTACTCTGTCCGTTGATCATACTTTTGGGGGGAGAGTACTCTGTCCGTTGATCATACTTTTGGAGGGAGAGTACTCTGTCTGTTGATCATAGTATTGGGGGGAGAGTACTCTCTCTTGTAAAATCCTGGAGCAATGTCGGGCCCCTGTCCGAGTCCAATTCCCACTTTTCATAACTTCGTGCAACTTTCTTCGCATTGTTCTCTTGCAAACAGGGAATAATGCCTTTTATTAACGGACTGTAGCAATCCCTGTCGGGCACAAAATACGTTTTGATCCACAAGCTGTCAGAACATTCTTTTATTCATTTCATTTTGTTTGCATAGTTTTTGCGATATAGGTCATTTTAACAAACACTTGTGACATAAAATAAACTTAAAAAGAAAACTGCATTTTTTGCAATATTGCGTGTAACAAACGTTGAAACAAAATGCATTAAGCGCTTAATGTAATAAAATAAACTTAAAAAGAAAACTGCATTTTTTGCAATATTACGTGTAACAAACGTTGAAACAAAATGCATTAAGCGCTTAATGTAATAAAATAAACTTAAAAAGAAAACTGCATTTTTTGCAATATTACGTGTAACAAACGTTGAAACAAAATGCATTAAGCGCTTAATGTAAAGATTTCTCCCAGAAAGCATCACAGCGTTTTCTTCAAATGCTACTAATTATTTCGTTTCCTTGTTCGCAATGATTTTTCCCTTATGAAACAAAAGAAGAGCTCTAATCCCGTTCTGTAATACAATATACAAAGTGTTTGTTCCGAAGACAGAGTAAAGAAAAAAAGTATGTCGTAATGTATGAATTAGGAATAAAAGATCTGGTTGTTATTCCACATTAGCAGCATTATTCAAAACTTTTTTTTTTTCCTCGAAAACCAATTTCACGTTATAACAAAGCTTTGCAATAAATGGCTTCTACTTTTCTTTCTTACTTTAAAATTGCAGTTTCCACCGAGAATACACCAACTTTCATTTGATATTTTTAACCGATTAAGAAATTTTCCTTGTCAGAAAAATCGGGTTCCCGTCGAAGTAGCTTCTTGCTGCATTTAGGACACTGCTCTACTGCTGGGGTGCAATAGAATCCTCGGGGGACGGGTGATCTTTACCTGTATATTATCATACTATGGCCGGCAATATTGCCTGAAAGCAAGGGAAAAACAAAGGCTCTGTGGCAAAGGGGTTGACCCCCCGCCACCTCCACACGGTTGCGTCCCTGCTCTACGGTAAAAATGGCTAGTTTTGTATGATGTCTGCTTCTTTTGGTCTGCTTTTAAAGTTATTAACTTTTGAAGAATCATTCTGCAGTTCTACTGCATCAACGAAATAGCTTCATCAAAAATCCCGTTTTAATGAACACTAAAGGCAGCATTTCTCAACCTTTCAGTATTCGCGGCCCAATTTTCTCTCATAATTTTCATCGCGTCCCCCTTACCATAAAATGTATACAACAATAATGTATATGAGTACTGATTCTGTTTTTGAATTATTTTTAACTAACTGCCAAAACAAGAGTAAAAACAAGTAATTTTAGTAATAAAATTAATTTAGTAATAAATCACCATTCGAATTTTGGGCAGGAGCAGAGGATGATTTTTCTTCACTAAAAACAAGAGCATTTCGCATTCTATTACCATTTTTACCATCCTCAACAACTTTTATGAAACTGGATTTTCTAGACAAACTATAGATCTCGGCTAAATATAGAAACAACTGAGGGTGGCAATTCCTAATATTAAGCCTTCCTTCGAAAAACTTTGCTTTGAAAGACAGGACCGAGGAAGTTACTAATAATTATTAAATTCGTTTTTAATTTAGTATGTTTTGATTAAGAATGTTTTAATTTAATAATTTGTTTCACTTAAATAAGTTATTAAATGCGTCGAAACATATTTTGTTTTCTATGTGTATATGTGCTTTCCTTTCAGTCAATTAATCAATTTTTTGAAGCAATGTTTGCTCTTGGATATTCTCGCGCCCCACAGGTTGAGAATCGCTGACTAAAGGACAGAAAATACATTTCGTTGTTATGGAATGTATGTTATTTCAAAATATACGTTACCCTAATTTTGTTTAAAATCGGGACTAAACTTTTTATTTAGGTTTAACACATTTCGTTGTATTGACATTCGCTATAACGAGATTTTACTTGTTTAAAAAAGATATTCGTCATAAAATAAATAAATAAGTAAAAATAGTTTTAAAACCTGTAGCGAAATGCTTCAGAAAGTAATTTCACTTTCCGAAGAATTTTCTAAGCTACAAAAACAAAATACTCATGCCATTTGCAATAACAAGTGATGAATAACCAAATTCCATCCAGAGAAGGCTTTTCTGTAGCTGTGACCTTAATCCTCCAAGAGAAAACCCAACAGCTTTGTTCGCCAAGGATGGTTTAACAACGAAGAATTGAATGACCTCTGGAATTGTTTGCGCACTGAATGGAGACACAGGCGGAAAAAACAAACGAAAGATGAATAAAAAACGAGACGGGGAATACACTTATTTATGCCATTAAGAAAAGTAAAGTTGCTGCACTGCTTCAAAGGGAAAACCACGTGCTGATTGTAGTGCGTTAACCAATTAAACAAGAAATAATCAATTATGCCCCCTTACAGGACAAAACTGATGTGCTGAAATAGTATTTTACATTCTATTTAATGTTTAATTTCAAAGTCAGTTTTTCGGTTTATATCCTTTAAAAGGTAAAAAAAGGCTTTTTATTTTCATTTATTTAGTATGTATTTTCAAGGTATACTAAATTGTTTCTGCTTAATACACAATTCTTGCAGTATCGAAATGTCCAGAAAATTCAACCTCAACCAGAAGTCCTGGAAAAGTTTATAACGTAAAATTTGAAACATTTGCGAACCGCATCATGCAGTTAATGACTACAGAAAATGCAAAACCCGGAAATTTCTTACTCTTCAGATGGCTTAACAACAAAGCATTGAACGATTCATTGAACAATTCATATTGCAATTCATAGTAATCGTGATGCACTTAATGTATTTTAATTTTAATAATTGTACTTTAGTTCTACTTAATGAATACTACACAATAAATAATTCAGGATGGTAATGTTTGAAACAAAGTTGCCTAGAATTTAGAATCTATATCCTTAAAAATGTTTCATCCATGTTCCTTAATTGTTTTTTTTTTTTTTATCCTGTGAAATATTTTTTCATCTTAGAAATTTTCAATAAAGGTATCTGATTAAAACAAAAAGTTTTAGTTTTTAGTAATGGATGGAGTGAACATATGATTTTACTAAATGGGTAAACTAAAGAATATTTTAAATTGTTATTTCATTTATGAAATTAAAAAAAAGAATAAAGTGCATTCAATGTAAAGTTAAGTGCACACAATTGTTTGATCTTTTCAACTCTCAATGAGCAAAAGAATTTCGATTAAATTTGTTCTTTTCTTACTCTTGTACCTTTTAAGTGTACTATTATTCCTGGTAGGGTTAAATTTCATTTGAATCATGCATTCGTATTAAATTTTTTTCACTTTTATTATTATTAAAAAAATATCTACTGCAGTGAAAATAGCTTAAAATGTGTTTTTGGATAATGTTTAACATGTAACATAAAAAATATCCAAAGTCTTTAAGGTTTATTTTTAAAAATATAAAAAAGTCCTATTTAAATTTGAAAAATCGGTTTTTTTTTTTTAATTTTTTTTAAAAGAATAAAATAAATCACGAACCCTGCCCTCAAGTGAGCACCGAAATGAGCTTCGTCTGTCTCATAGCAGTCTGCTAAAGTTCTTGAGCAATGAAACGAAACAAACATATCAACAAACAAAAACTCTATTATTGTTGCATCTTACCAGATGTGCTTGAAATATCTAACTAAAAGGTTTGATTAACGTTTGTTGGTTTCTTTTCTACTGTATAAGTGAAAATTACATTATGAAGGCGAAAGTGGTAAGATTGTGTGCAGAAAAACAAACTGTAATGCAGTTTATTATCTTCCATGCATTTTCAATACTTCTTAACTTGTTTAAAACAAAGGAATCTTTCATATGATGATTTTTTCTCTCATATGCAATCGAAAAAAATTTCTTCGTAGGAGACATGTTCATCTATAAAGAAAGTTAAAAGCGAAGCCTTTAAAATTAACTTTCAGAAGCAAACATTTTATGAAATTAATTACGTTTTCTTTTCAAGAGAATAATTTCATTTCCAGAAAATATGACACAAGTTCTAATTTCACTGAAATTGTTTTAATTAGTTTGTTACAATTAAAATTAATCGGTTTAATTTTGAAACTTATCAATATAAAAGAAAACGTAGAACAATTCATGTTTCAATAACAATAATTTAAACACATTAAACTCAGTAAAGTCCGTTTTATTATGTTTCATGCTTAAAAATAGAAACATAAATAAAAGAATATAAACACTTAAGATATATGGAACACCGAATTCCTGATTAAAAAGAACGTTCGCACACACAAGGTGAACATTCTCTTGAAAATCATTATTAGTAGTAGTTACTTCCTGATCGAAATGATTTTTTTTTCTAAACGATAAAAGATCTCCAAACAGTAGCAATTATTAATTCAAATTTTTAATATTTTATACTGGTATTTGGAGCAAACTGAGTCAGACAGTGAAGAAATGGTTATGAATAGGAATCTGAGCAGCCACTTTTTTGAGTTTGTTCATGAGCTATTTATTAATCAATAAATATATAATGTTTTGTATGTACTATTGCGGAAAAAAGTATGTACCAAACAAGAAAAAAAAATCTCTTTTATTGAGAGAAAATATGAATTAGAGACATATTCTTCGGATATTTAATTTAACATGGCGGGAATGCTTACCCAATCCCATTAAATTCTTTTTGAGAGAAAAGTATTTGAGTCAGGGTCATGTTCTAAAAGATTTGATTCCAAACTTCCGTTTTGATGAAAACTACTAAGATAGAGCCAATCAAACACTCGTTTTCATCATCAAAGCATCAATTAAAATTGCGTAAAAAATTATTTATTATTCTTGAAATAGTACCGAGTTTGAATATTGATTATGTTCTCATAAAAATCAAACAAAGTAATTTTATAGATAAAATGCAAGTAAAATCAAGTTATTAACTAAAAGTTAAGAAAATGAGGGAAAGTATTCTGCAGTACATAAATTATTATGAACTAGCTGATTCCCCGCAGAACATCTGCAGGCTATTAATCATTTTAAAAAACGCTTTAAAATTTAAAGGCGTAAGAAAAATCGCCAGATATAAACAAACTAAGATGTTGCCATTCCAAAGAATCGGAAATTAAAAGTTTAATAATGAATGCAAATACTTTTTAACAAATAGAAACAAATGTGTTAAAGCCTGTAAGTTACGACAATAAAAACAAATACTATGTTATTTTTCTATGCTAATCATTAAACAAATTTTTGAATATCGTTTTACCATAGTTTGTTTTTTGCATGATGTCAATATCGTATTGTACCGCGAAATTTAATCGTAACTGGTCCACGTTAAGGGAAATATATATTTATAGATTATTTTTTTAATAAGAACTCATCATGCTCCTTGATGATCTCCTTCCTAATAGCCAAATATCTCCTAAATAGCCAATTTTCAAAATTCCTAATAGCCAATATCTCCTAAATAGCCAATTTTCAAAATTCAAACAGGTAATATATTTTACTGCTCTATACTAATTATCTTTGACTTCTGACTATTACTACTCCTTGACTTCTGAGACGATTTCCAAAAGGTCAAGATACTTTTGGAGCATTCCAAATATTATGATCACATCCTACATTTTTGTTTCAAATTTTTGTGTTGCGTTTTTTGGTCAAAAAAGAGATACAGAAATTTTGATTTATTGATCAAAGTTTTACGACTAAATGTGAGAGAGAGAGGGAGTCTTCAGTTTATCGATTCAAAATTTTCACGACCAAAGAAGTGAGATAGAATAGAAAACAAGTAATAAACTTAGTAATGTTCCATCAAAAACTATTTGAATCTGAATGTAGGAGAAACAATTTTGTGAGTACAAAAATATTTTTTATGCGTTGTATGAACAAAAACATTTAAAATAAATTACACACACGTACATCGATTACAAGGACTTCGGTTACTTTAACCATAGGGATCATTCATGAATGATGTTACGCTTCGATATTTTACTGCTCTATACTAATTATCTTTGACTTCTGACTACTACTACTCCTTGACTTCTGAGACGATTTCCAAAAGGTCAAGATACTTTTGGAGCATTCCAAATATTATGATCACATCCTACATTTTTGTTTCAAATTTTTGTGTTGCATTTTTTGGTCAAAAAAGAGATACAGAAATTTTGATTTATTGATCAAAGTTTTACGACTAAATGTGAGAGAGAGAGAGGGAGTCTTCAGTTTATCGATTCAAAATTTTCACGACCAAAGAAGTGAGATAGAATAGAAAAACAAGTAATAAACTTAGTAATGTTCCATCAAAAACTATTTGAATCTGAATGTAGGAGAAACAATTTTGTGAGTACAAAAATATTTTTTATGCGTTGTATGAACAAAAACATTTAAAATAAATTACACACACGTACATCGATTACAAGGACTTCGGTTACTTTAACCATAGGGATCATTCATGAATGATGTTACGCTTCGAGGGGGGAAGGGGGTTCGAGAAACTGAGACAGTTTGTGACAAGGAGAGGGGGTAACAAGAAGTGTGACATTACACCTTTTTGTTTCTATAAAAACATTTCATATCAGCAAATTAAGTTTTTTTTTATTTTCATAAGTTGATTTTAAAGTTTCATCGATCATTTTGTATCGTAAGCACCGATACTGATTAAGCTTTAAATTTACTTCTTGTTAAAAGTTTAAAAGGAAATTCTCTTAGGCATTTACACTTTTAAGATGAAATTGCGTGGGTCAGTTTTTCAAAATTCAAACAGGTAATATATTTTACTGCTCTATACTAATTATCTTTTGTGCTGTAAAACTTAACCTCATTTTATACAAATTAAGTACACATGTAATCATTCTTATTTTTAATATTATGCCCGCAAATGTCATTAAAAGCTCAAAAACAAAATTAGAACAGTGATCTATAACGCTGTGCTTTGTTTCTGAACTGCAAGTATGTATGCTTGTGTAATATAGGGTGACATGTGACAAAGGGGGAAGGAGGAGGGTATGATAAAGTGACATTTTGTGACAAAGGGAGGGAGGGGGTCAAATATATTAAAAACAAGTGTGACTTCATTTATGAACGGTCCCATACATAAAGATTTGAGCTTTAGAGATTCAAATCTTTCAAGCAAAAAAGAAACTTTTTATCTTTAAAGCTAAAAATTTATCTCTGAGTAAGGGCGCCGTGTCACCTTGAAACACGTGTCTACTATCTCTTTTTATATGCTTGCACGTTATGACGTTGTTTCACCCACGTACACTTTACGTAGAAAAGTAAACAATTTATTTTTTTTGATTTCAGTTTTATTTGTTCTTAAAATAAAACTAAAGACACAAATGAAATACTCACTAAAAACAAGAATAGAAAATTTGCAAGTATTGTTTATGTACTTTGGTGTCCAAAAAGATAATTTTCTATCATTAAAAATTCCATTATATTTTGTTACAGACGAAATTCATGATGAAACGCATTACTTTTATAAAATTTACTTAATTGTCCGACTTTGATTAACCGATTCCATTTGCTTGTTTTTGATTCACTCAATTGGAAATTTCGTCAGAAATTACCCCCCCCCCCCCCCCGTCAATGCGTTCTTTACATTTCAATTAAATAGTTACAAGTGTCAGAAATTAACCTTCATGATAAATATATTTGAACTCATTTTGCTAGAAACATTATGAGTGGAGCACATAGAATCTCAGGAGTTACATAAATCGAATTTCAAGGAAAAAAGAATTAATAAAATATAAGTCAAAATATCTTTTCAAACCTTTATGTTGCAAGAAAAATGTTAAACCATGTAGACATGTTCTGCATTTGGATGATCTTATGCTTTCCCACATGAGATGTGCACATAAAATCAGGTGCAGCGCAATTTTGCTATTCTGCTTTTCTTAGCGTTTTCCATGCTACTTAGCCACCAAAAGGCACAATGTATTTGAGCAAGGCGGAGGTTATCAAAATTTTCAATAATATTATTTAAGTCTAAAAGAAAGAAACATCTTCAAACGTGATTCATTTTAACCTAACAACATTTTTTGCAATGTATACATTGCCTTGGTAGTATAACGTACGACGTACGAATTAAAATCATTAAGAAGTGGAATATGAAGATAAAGCCCAGATTTGAGTTCAAAGTATTCGTACCACCATTTCCAAAATGAGGGGGAGGAGATCTATTTCGAACAATTTTTAATACATACATCCCATATACAAACAATTACACATATACAACAAAATCATTGATACAAACAGAATGAAAATTACTTAGATATACTCATGAGTATATCCAGGGGAATAATATATTGATATATCCCCCTCTCCCGAAATGCCAATATCTAAATAAATTCATATAAAAGACAGGCATTAATAAAAGGTTCCCAAGCAAAACTCTCCTCTCCAAAAATTGAAAAACTTTCTGTGGAAACGTTACTGGACATAGCAGTGCATTTCAAATGTTATTAGTTGGGGAAAATAACATTGAACCCTTTAAATACATACTTAGAAAAGGTATAGAAAAAAGTGATTTTATTACCTATTACTCTAGTGAAGTATTACATATTATTCTTTCTTCGCTTGTGTGGTGGAACAGAAAAATATTTTAAAGTCGGAATTTGAAACCGAAGTTGTGCTGGAAGGTGAATTCTGGTTCTTTTAACATATACTATTTAACATAACTAGGTGGATGAGGGGGTTTAAACTCTAAACGGCATTAAAACTGATTTTAAAGGCAAAAACCATGCATTAAGTGTGTAAAATACATCTTTTGCATCACTTTACTTTTTAACGACAAGTTTTTCTTTAAATTTTTTAGCATTAAAAAAATAACTCTGTGGTATTAGTTTGCTGAGTGTTGCAATAACTAACAGTAATTTAAAAGGGTTATAACGTTATACGTAACATACAATAGTGTTATAAACATTGATAAATTATATCAATGTAAATTATAATACGAATAAACAGTTCTATTACTGAAAGTGCTTATTAAGACATCTAAATCGTTTATCGATTATTTTGAATAGTTTACAATAATTATTAAAATCGACTTTTTTTTTTCCGGTGTTGAAATTTTCTTTTAAATTAAATATTAAAGAAAGCATTTCACGTATACATCATCTTTTTGATTTTTTAGTTAGAAAAAGCGTTTCGATTCTCTGAATGTAAACAAATGCTGTAACACTACTCATTAAGATTTCTTACCTGTATATTAGATTCATTTTTATCCACATTCTTCTCGCCGGCGTTATCCTTCAGAAGCTGCAATCCGCTTGCACCGTCACACACCGCGGTAGAAATGCGCCCGAGCAACTTTTAGCAGCAGGATGTGAACACTTCAACTCTCCACATCGGATGAAACAGCGAAGACATAACACAACAAATTGTTTTCTTTCTTTTCCTTTTCTTTTTAGAATAGGAGAAAGAGAATTACGACACGGCGGACGTCGCCCATTCTAATAACTGTCTCTGCCCAACGTGAAAGTAAATATGGCGGAAACGTTTGGCGAGTAAACAATTCATTGGATTTGTGTAATGTCATTAGGCGTATTTGCGATTGTGTGTCATTTGCAAAAGAGCAAAAATTCATTGAATTGCAATTAAATTGGGAAGCATTAGGCCTTGGGCTTGTAGCAGCTCTTTTATCCAAAGTAACGATTCTGAACCTTTTTAGCATTGCCGACTCGCGATAAAATTTAAGAAATTCTATCTAATAAGTTAATTTTTTGTATACGGATCTAATTTTTTTGGGCGGATTGACAGCATAAGATCTCAGCATACACGGAAGGATTTACGAATAGACAACTTAATCGCAAATTTAGGAGAACAGCAAAGCATTTTCATTAAGAAATTGAGTATTTATATTTAAGCAAATTTATAAAACCAAATACCAATTCAATTAGGCGCCCACGCACATTTTTGTTTTTGCTTAATGGTGAGGCCTTGCCCTGCCAGCATTAGCCCTTTTCAAAGTCACAGAAATTACTGGCCATTTGTAAAGGGTCACATGATGAGCGGCAAGCCTAACCCTTATACGACAGAGGACCCCTAATTTTGAACCAGCTCCCAGATGAGAAACCGTCACCTAAGTTAGCACCCTCCAGAGGACAATTTCCATCAAACTTGGAGGACACTGGAGCCTCGACTGGTTTTACGTGCACCAGCAGGTTCCATTAGCGTACACGGTCCCAGAGTAACCAGTCGCGTGATCCTCTCCTAAACACTGACCACGGCCTGTGTTGCTTCACTTTCAGTGTTCTGTGGTAACCAAGCTTGATCGACTGATCCACTGCAAGACACACACACAAATATAAAAAATATGGCCTCATTTTGAATATTATTGAATATTTGTATTGTAAAAATTTATGCATTTTTACATAGAAATGTTAAAAGAATAGTTCGCCCGACAGTCAAATCGAACCGAAGTATGCAAACAGTCAACCTGGGTTGCAAATATAGGGACGCTACAGGGGGCTAACCCCCCCAGAACCGTCGGTTATACACTATGCTGGGCTATACTTTTCTCCGCCAAACCCTTATCTTTTAGCCGAAGCCATAGGATTGCGTACGTGCGGAGCTGGTAGTATGTGGCATGCTGGACTATACTTTTCTCCACCAGACCCCTACCTGTTAGCCGAGGCCTTAGGATTGCTTGCGAACGGAGCTGGTGGCTGTCGATCGCCTACGGTTGGCGTTATCGCGCAGAGGCAGATTTACTGGGAACCAGCCCACCCTAACTACCTCTTGCTGTCTGAACCTAAATGCTTATTTGTGCTTTCTTAAAGTGAAAAAAAAATTCTATTACAGTTTACTTACCACAAATTTAATTTATTATTTTAAGTAAGATATGATTTTGCTATGTTTGCATGTAATTTTTCTCTAAAGAAATCTTACTTTTTTGATAGACAAAGAACTAAAGCTTGCATTTAAAGTAAGTATCATTATGTTGTTTCCTAACAAGTCAGAATTTAGTTACAGTAAATTTTACTGCCATCTCTGGATGGTTCAGAGAAGCAATGCATTGGCGGCTAAGAGTACGCACAGCCCTGATATGCGTACTCTTATTCATTCTGTACTTTCAATATGCCATTCCAGCTCAATGTTGCACCATTTACACACATCTCAGACAGCTTTCTTAGTTACAGGTATCGAGCCATTCAATCATAATATTTTAAGTGAGGTTTGCTATTCTCTTTCGCTTGTGACTTCAGCTCCCAACCCAGTGGCAGGGGACCCTGAAGAGTCACTTTCCACTTCAGGGATCCGTGGACCTTACGTCCGCCGGACCTTCTGTCCGTTGGACCTTTTGTAGTGGACCTTGAGTCCGTGGACGTTTTGGATATGGACCTTATGTCCGTAATTCCAGTATTCAGTCAATAGTACCGTTTCCTCGACATTGTGTGTGTGAAAAATTTGGAGCTAAAAGGAAACGAAAAGCTAAAAAATATGAGATCATATTTTGATTTGATCATTATATTTGAGATCATCATCCTTTCAAAAATGTGTCAGAGAAAATACTGAAATGGAAAAAACTATAAAAAGCACAGGCCAATTGAGTTATTCAAAAAAAAAAAAAAAAATAGCAACAGACAATATTAAACAAGAAGTTCCGTCTAGAACTATACGAGCCCTACTTTCCCGTATACAACAACTTCAAATTTATAATCTAGCTATCTCTCTCTCTTTTTCTGTCTTTCTCGTTTAGCTTTAGTTCTTATTTGCTTCAAATACACCTTTTTCAACGGTTAATACATAATCATTCATTTATTCAGTCATTCATGTATTTATTCACTCATTTTTGAACTGTTCAAAAATGAACAAAAATTGTTCAAATCAATATTTCACGCCAACAGCTTCTTCCTGTGAGCTTGTTCATTGGAACTTGGATCTTGTACCCAGAGTTTACACAATTTACTTCATTTTCGCCCATAGGCGCTAATGTTAAAATTTTTTGAACTGTTCTGAATTTGAACAAAAAACTGTTCAAATCAAAAAGTGAAATATGGAAATGAGATGTCCTCGCAGAGATCTTTCGAATGCAAAAAGAATTTTTCGTACCGACAGACAGACAGGCAGACCGACAGACACACTTTTTTCCCATCTGAAAACCCTACGTTCAAATTGTTTATTTTTCAATCTTTAGTTAATTACTTAACTTATTTTTGATTTTTCTTGAATTCTAACGATATTTTCACGATACATTAAGCCTTCTTTCATAACGAGTTTGGCAATGAGGGGACCAAATATCCAGGCTGCGTTCAAAAAACATATAAGGAAGATTGGATCTAGTGTGAAGTGTGTAAGGAGTGGTGGCATGAAGAATATTCCAATCACGAAGCCTGGAGCATTTGTATGTGACTATTTCTAATAAATTTTAAAGTTGCGTACTCTTACCCGACGTGGTGGGTAAGAGTACGCATTTGGTATTTTTCTGTACTCTTATTGCTAAGTCATTAAGCTATGATTCAGTGCAATTTCGTGGCTTTGGCTCTTTAATTCTTGTTTTAACGAGAAATTCTCTAAGTGCGCACTCTTACCCTTTCTTCCACTAATTTATTTACAAAATTGTAACTCGTGTATTAATTAAATCCGTGTATTCTGAACTGCTTTTGGGCATAAATAGATTTGACTGTTTTTATACTTTTTTGTTTCTTCTATAATTCTATTATTAAAAATATAAAGGTTTCCAATAAAAAATAACTTATATGTATGTATATATATATATATATGTTATTTTTAATTTTTCTTCAAAAAAGAGAAAAAACGAAAGAAAATAGAATTAAAACAATTGAAAGTTGATTTAAGAGATGTGTCAAACTATTTTCAGCAAGAGGAAATGTTGCTGCAGGAAAAGCGTCTAAAAAATCATAACATTGCACTTATTTCTGGTTTGGTGAGAACCATTTTTATAGGTAGTCACATAAAAGCGTTTCCTTATCTGAACATTACAACTTACTTTCTTTAAAAATAACAAATTTTGCCAATAGTGAAAGACAGAAAATTATAAATTGAGGAAAACTGGTTGCATACAGATATTTCATAGAGGTCGTTGCAGAAAAGCGAATCAGCCATAAGCCGTTCGGTCGGTTATATTGCCACATTTTAAATTTATTCTAAAGTTTTTATTTACTTTCCAGTCAAGTGGTATTTTTAAAAGGTATAACTTTTAATCAAATTCGAAATGAAGCTTTGTAGCAAGTTTGCAAAACTATGTTTTAGAAATGTTAGACCCAATGATTGAGTAGTAGTGTTCCATGGTACCATACCACAGGTTAAGGGCTCGATCCCATGGTTGGGTAGGATTGACTCAGCCTTTCAGCCCTAGGATGAAATGAGGACCAAGTATGCTTGGGAGCTAAACACTGGGGGGTTCCGCGTCAAGTCGTCTATCTGACTCGAACACCTGCTTCTCCACCTCAGGGCCCTTGGTCTCGTTGACTGAGACGGGCACAGCAGGCCTTGCCCACATGGGGTGTCGTGCCACTGAGTAGAGCTCAGTTTATGAGTTTGTTTTACAATTCTTGAGTTTGTTTTACAATAATCTCTCTTTTCATTGATCAATGCATGCATCCTTTTTTTTTTTCAGTTAGCACTGTGTACTAGCTCGAACACTCTTACCGGTGTCAAATCTTGCTAAAATTGTGAGCAATTTTTGCGGTTCTGTTTCGACTTTTGATTATCAAACACGATTGAGTCATTATTCGGTGCAATTCGTCCTTAGATCTTTCCCAAATCCAGGTCAGACAGGGAAATTGTTTCGTTCTCGTGCAATTCTTGTTCTCTGCTGCAATCTGCATCCCTTACAACTCAGCATCACTAATCATCCAGACAGGATATTAAAATATCCGCATAATTGTCTAGGCGTCTGCTATAATCATCGACAAAGGTTAGAGATCGGGCCGGATTCCAACCTGTTGCAGGTGAAGGGCCAAACCGGTTTCCATTCTTTTCCCAATTTTTGCTTAATTCAGTCATACGATACCGTGGAAACTCTCATCCATTATCTAAAATATTCAGAAATTTAAATACCTGGCGGTACTTGGTGGGAGTCTCACGCACTGGCATACAATGTAGTTACGAGTAGTTACTTTTCTGAGTTACTTCGTTGCGATTTCTGAGCACTTGCTCCAGCTCTGTTCCGCGATCCAACTAGGAAACAGGTTATTTATCGCTCTTGTTTAGTTAATTTATCAATGGCTATGGATCACTTTTCTGAGTTGCTCCGTTGCGATTTCTAAGTACTTGCTCCAGCTCTGCTCCGCGATCCGGATAAGAATCACGTTATTTATCGCTTTCATTTAGCTAATTTATTAAAAGGTATCAGGGATCTGGAGCAGGGGGGTGCAGCAATAGAACAACGAGATTTTGTTCGAAACTGGAGCGGAGCCGGAGCAAAAAGACTATTGTGCTCCACTGATCCGAATTTTTAATAACTTTTTGTCATATAAAAGAATAAATAAATAGAATAAATGATATAATCTGTTAAATTATTCGGAACATGTAAGGGAGCTGGAGCTTAACAGGAGCAAGTATTTTTAAGCCGGAGCGGAGCAGCTCGAAAATGGCTGCTCCAGATCCCTGATAGCTAGATAGTAGATAGTATGTGATAGAATTTAAAAGAAATTGCTTATCGACTGTTTATTTCTCGATAAATACATAATGTGTTATAAGTGCTCTGTTGTGAGAAAAAATTCTTCACAAAGAAGAAAAAGAAAAACAATTTTTTTAGAAATACGATAAGAGAAAAAAAAAAAATAAAAATCGTTGATTTATACATATTTTAAAGTTTTTCAATATATTCAAAATCAGCGCAGTGGATGCGCAAATGAACTTCAGATGGCGCTTCGATCGCATTCATTTGGCGAGCTTTCAAATGCACCAAAGAATGCTGCTTTGCTTTCGAGCGATTTGTGCATGTATCGCATCCATCAGTTTAATTATTATTGCTAGATTGCACTTGGATAATGTACGATTTGTACGATTGCCTTTGGTCAAAATGAGCTTTTTTAAAACAAGTAATTACTTACAAGTTGAAGAGGCTCCATTTGTAGCTTCCAAATAGCTATTTGCGTTAATTTTAATCTGAATTTGTGCTTTTTCACATTGTTTTATCATTGTACTTACAAGTAATTACTGTTTTTTTTTTTTTTTTTTTTTTTTTTTAACAAAGTTACAGGCAATGGGCTTTGGAACCCTTCTTAAATTCAATTTTCGTATGTCACATAGCGTTTTTGAAAAGAAGTGGTATTTAAATTTCAACATAGAATTTTTATTTACGCTAGTATGTAAGGTCAATGTGCCAAAATGCCACTCAATTTCCCCTACGTTTGTTGCATTTAGGAAGTTTTCGACCAGATTTTTGGCATATTGTCATGTAAGAAGATAGGGATTGAATGCACTTATTCTTTTGATGCTAAACTAAATTTCTACCGAAGAAATTGAATTTTAATCATAATTATAGGAAAAATTTTATCGCTGAGGCTGGGGGGGGGGGGGTTCGTTCTCTTACTCTGTTTCTTTTATCTCTGCATCTATAAGGCATTGCAGTCGAATGCCTTATAGATGCATCTTTGGGAACTGGTGCTGGTTAGTTCTTGCGCCAATCGCTTCAAGAGACGAGGCGCAATTTATCAGGTTTTTTTTTTTTCTCTCGTAAAGTGTGACTGCTATACCTCAAAAAATAACGCAGGGATTTAAAGAAAAACCTTGCACAGACGGACCCAAGTAGGAACTGGTACTGATTACTCGTTCCGCATGATCGGTGCTCGTTACATCTCAAAGATTAATGCAAGGGATCAAATGAAAGTTAGTATGCAGATATACTAACTTTCCCAATGTCCCAATTTCCAGTATCCCAATAAAAGCTGAATCTTATTTAATTTTGGTTCCTATCGCTTAGAGGAGGATACCCCTTCAAAGTGATTTATAAACCTGAGAAGGAAATCGTATTCCATGTCTAACTCTAAAAGAGGGGCTTTCAACTTTTTTCTGAATGAAGTTGAAGAATAACGTTTTTTTTTTCCTTCGCTACATCAAAAAAAAATCTGTATTTGCTAAAAGGGAAAATCTCTACTCGTCTGGTTCGAACAGATTTAAGAAATTCGTTATATCAAGAATCGCGCTTCTTCTTGATCGTTATATAAATTGTGAAATTGTATAATATTAAACAGAAGACAATCGCTTTTTTTCCAAGGTCGGTATAACGCAAAGTACCAAATTTTAAGGTTTATTAAAATATAGTGCTGCCATCTAGTGCCACATACTTTTAATATTATTTCGCTTGAAAAATTAAAAATGACCAAGTTCATTTTACAAATTACAGATAATAAATAATCAAAAATTATAGCTTATGTATATATACATATTACATGTCTATATATATATGTATACGGATAATTAAAAATTTTTTAACGAACTGAACTCGGTTATTATTTGGCGAGCTACATCTATTTGTTTATTTAAATCGTATGTTTGTTCTTTCTTATACATAAAAATTATTTATGAAATGATTCTCAACTCTTTTATGGTTTTCTATGGTTTAATTTATTAATTTTTATTTTAAGTTTTTTCAATTAACCTGGCGCAAATAAGAGCTGAATTGAATTGATTTTTGATAAGAATTTATTTTCCATGCACAACCCTATTAAACAATAAATGCAGAAAATAAAACTGATACAAAAATGACGGAGACGTTATAATATTTCCTTTTTTTTTGGACGGATCACATCTTTGTTTTGATTGTCGAAAACTTCTTGCTCTTTAAAAAAAGAAGAAAAAAACTTATGGTGAAACTACAACACGAATCGTGCAAAAAGTCTCGTAACGTTTGGATAGCCTTGATATTAAAAATGCTCAAATGTATGAAAACTAAGAAAGAAAAGGACGCGACACACAGATTGAGAATGCACAGACATGTAGATTAAAATCTTTGTCTGAAAGTAGAATTTTACGCAATAACTGTAAATACAGTAGACTAGTATGAATGCATCTTTTCAGTCAGACGATGTTTTGTCGACGACAATAGTGGAATGGATAAAACAAAAAGTCAGAAATAAAATAAAATAATAACAATAATAACTAATTAATAATGAATAAATAAATAAATAATAATTTATTTACCAATAAATTAAATAAATAAATAAAAATAATAAACATTAGAGAAAAAGTGTAAAATAAGAATTTTTTATGTCGCTCAAATCAATCAAAATTAGTATAATTGTCATATACATGTTACGATCAGTGTACTCTTCAAGACGAGCGTAGATTGCGCATAAACCTCACTAACTGCTCGGATAAGCACAGGGTATGTGAAAAAAACAACAACTAATCTTTGCACTACCTGTACGCATATCAAATAATATAATTTTTAACATAACTCGTGTACGTACGTTAGAAGTTATCCTTTTATAGTTCATATTTTTCATTTCCATATAATTCATGTTTTATGTTCGATTTTTAATCACTCGTTTTCTGATTAAATTCCTTTGAAGAAGCTCTACGGAATGAACTTTTTTTTTATTTGAACAACTTTTGTTCAATTTTGAGCACTTCAAAAAAAAAAAAAACATTAGCGCCTGCGGGGAAATTTCAATCCTATATAAATCCTGGTCTAACTGACGGATTTGCTTCGAACAAACTTTATCATAAAGGTGTTATGACATACAAAATGTGCAGATATGAAGTTTATTCAGAACTAAACGAGAGTGAAAGTCCCACGAAACATTTTCATATAGACTCTTAAGGATATTTTCGAATGAATAAACAAATGAATAAATGAATTAGTGAGTAAATGAATATATACTAACCCTAGAAAAAGGTGTATTTGAAGTAATTAATAAGCTAAGAATGAGAAAAAGAGAGAGAGAGAGAGAGATTATCAATTTGATATTGTTGTATACGGGAAAGTAGGCTCGTTTAGCTCTAGACGAAACTTCTTGTTTAAGTTAATTTTATGTACATATTTGATAAAAAAGTTACTTGTAGATAATTTATCTTAACAAATAGATAATGTTTTATATGTACTGTGTTTAAAAAAAAAGGGGTGAAGCAAAAACAAAGAACCTTATTTGTTTATTTTTAAGTTTATGAATGTAACTTTTAAAAAAATCGGAGCTGTGGAACCCAACAAATATTTTTGAACCGGCTCCGCTCCAGTTTCGAGGAGCATAATCTCGTTGTTCCAGATCCCCGATTTCTATTTCGTTACATTTCCTGAAGTTTTTTTTTTTTAGCATGAAAGGAATTCTTTTTAGAATGAAAGGGATTGTCCTTTCATTTATTTTAGCCAAACTTTGTTTAATTGCTTAAAGCTCTCCAAGAAACTTTAATATCATGATTCTGTTTCATATGAATGGTTAAGTACACCAAACAGTAAATTTTAGAAGGAAACATAAATAAAAAATTAGAGCGGATACCAGCAAACTTAATACGTCATGTGAATGATTAATTACTTAAACTAAAATTAAATTTCTTAATAAATTAATTGTTAACATAAAATTTATTTTTATGGTGTGCATGTTTTGAAATTAACGAAATCAATTTTCTTAAATCAATATATAAAATGAAAAACTTAATTTTTTAACATTTTATTCATGCACAAAAATTAAAAATACAAAAGATACGCATTCATAAAATCACTGGTTAAAAGGCACATGTTCACCATACTATAATACATTTATACAAAAAGTGTATAGAGTTATTATATTTAAAATGAGTTCCAAAATTTGAAAGTAATTTAAATAGTCCTAAGTTTTCAATTGAAACAGAAATAGGAAAATGATGTCAATGGCATAGTGTAAAATTGTTATTTACACATCAATTGTTCATTGGGCAGTTGAACCGTTGAAAGTTTTTAAAAATCACACTGAACATAATTTTAAAAAATTAAAATGTCAATCTGAAAGTTCTAGTAGTCTTATGGTCACTAATCTCACAAACCATTACCTGGTGAATCTACGTCTAAAATTCTCGCACTACAACGTCGACACAATTTCTGATTACGCTCTTGGTCTTCCTTCAAACGGAAGATTTGTATTTCTTGAGTATTGCACTTATCTGAGAGACGCTTATTTTCCGTGGTCTGGAAATTGATTTGTTCTTGCATTGCAGCCATTATGATTTGAAGTTGGTAGTTGTGATCTCTCAAGTTTTTGGCTGTTACAGCCAGCAAATCCTCTTTTTTCCGGCGTGCATCTCGCGATCTCTTGGCAGCAGCGTTATTCTTTCTCCTTTTCGCCCAGTACAAGTCATTTTTCATATGTTCAGGCAAAGACCGGCGTTTTCCATTTCCACACGATGTGTCTGGGGGCTGCTGGTTGTTTGCCATAGTGTCACTGAAAGAGCTGTTGGAGTCATTGGGCCCTTTCTCGTCTTCTTTGCCGTTGTTTGAATCGCTATCCTCTTTCTGCTCTGATTGAGAAAGCTTGTTATCGTTTTCATGATACCTGGGGCTAGCACTATTCACACTTTCGTCACTGGGAGTTAGATTGCTGTTTTGAGGAGCTGGTGGCGGGGAAGATCTTTCAGTACTCGGCGATCGACCTTTGGAGCAATTTTTCTGTTTTTCGGAATGCGGCGAAAGAGTGGAAGATGTTGGCTCCGTAACAGAAACGTAATTTTTGTCGACCATCGGTGGTTTCACTGGTAAGAGAGTTTGCATGCCATAAATAAGCTCATTTGCGAACTGCTTGAACGGGCGATCATTTTTGTCATTTTTTCTTTCAAAACTCACCGTTGACATAGGATTTAAGGGATGAGCTAATGGATTGGCACTCAGAAATGGATTAAAACTACTTAGCATGGCTGGAGGATATGCTAAAGGATTTAAGTGAGGAAAATTGGGACTGACAGTAGGACCCATGATGCCCATATTGTTGTAGACATTTGGCACAAAAGGGCTTGCATTTGCACTTAAACCTTGAAACCTTGTGTGTGTTTCGGGTTCTGCGTTACCACCTTCTTTCCGGCCATACCTTGACTGTGTAGATGAGTTTTTAAGGTTCGACTGACTTCCCGAGAACTCGTTTCGCCTAACTTTTACGACATCATCTATTGCAACAGTGTCCCTATTTTCATTACAAGTTCCACTAGCTGAAAGCCTTTTATTGAAATTAAAATCCTTCAAATTTGTTACATTTTCGCGATAATATTCTTCCCGTTTTATTGTTTCAGGGGAATGTGATGACCTCTTTTCACTAAATTCATGAACAGAAAAAGAACCGTTAGCTGTAGCTTCTGACTTTTTGTCGACAGCATTTCTCGCATATGCATAATGAACTCCGGCATGGTGAAGAGCCGAAACTGATCCGTACTCACTTTCTGGGGAATGACCAGCATTTAAATGATGTTCTGCATTGTCTTCTGAAAAGGGTTTAATAAATTGTGAACTTGTGGCTTGAGAACGATTCAAAGTATCTTCACTGGCTTTGCGATGCTCACCAGCTTCATAATACATTTTATGGATTGATTGGGTGTTAAAGTGACTAGGTGACACAGTTTGTTCATAGTTTTTACCATCAAACTTCGCTGTTCCAAAAGCCGGGGAACTCATCCTTTGATTTCCGTTTGTAAAACCGGTACCATTGCGCAAGTGTTGTTCAAGCATGGAACCTGATAGCTTTCCAAAATTCTTATCTTGCAGATGGTTTGCTACCGTCTTTTCGGAACGATAAGTTTCCGAGTCATTCGTATGGAGCTCGTTGCTGATTTCAGGGCTTCTAACTCGAATTTCGGCATTTGGTTTCAGGGAAAAGTCTATGGGCCCTTCTTCTGTTGGTTTTTGATAGTAGTCTGGTTTGGAATGGTATGCTAAGCGAACATATCCGTTGCTAGGATCCATGATGGAGTTGTGGCTATGAATGTTATATCCAATGTTGTGAAGTGACTCCATACCAGCACCAGGCATTTTAGCAATTAATTCTTCAAATGATGATTCAAGATTTGTTTCAAGCCTGTAAAAAAAATTGTGTGTTAATAATTTGCATAAACTTTATGAAAATGATACATTTCTTGGTTTAGGACATAGACACACACACATATATAAGGAAGTGTCGTAAATAACAAACAAGTCATTATTATTATTATTTCAAATAAAAGGACTATTTTTATTATTATGCAAATGACGATAATGTCCACCTGACTTTCACTAATTAAATTATTTTCCTACTGGAAATGCTTAGTAAACTTTTCCGAATGTTTTTTTGGAAATTTAGTAATAAATTGACTTTTCCAAATTGCCCGTTTTTTCCATTTGTAGACTAGGGTCAGGTGGGGTAAAGTGGTCAATGGAGTAAAGTAGACATACGGCAAATAAAAAGCTATAGTTTTGAAATAAATTAAAGGAATTGATGTAATTTTTTTATTTTAGCTTTTAATAATTAAAAATTAAATTTTACATACAAAATTATATTAATAACAACTCTTTAGGTGGAGAAAAGACTCGATTTGTTTGTTTATACAACACTTTGAAATTGACACAGCTCTTTTAACTTCTCTCTAACATTTTGTTTTAAAGAATTTGCAGCAAATGGACGGTGCAAGTAGTTTTACACAGATCGCAAAAATTCTTCCTCACTAACCGTGAAGCTAGGTTTAGTTTATATATTATTTTATATTAGTTTAAGTAAGATGGGGTAAAGTGGTCATAGTATTAGGATCAACATGCACCAATGTTCTAAAATTACTTTAGGTCAATTTATGCGGTAGACCAGGGATTAACAGCTCAGTTCCCATATTTATTTTCAATTTTTAACTATTAGAGGGAATTCAAGCTCTTTACGCAAGAAAATAAATTTTGAAGACTACAGTGCTCGCACTTATTTTGTTAGAAATTAAGCCACGGAGGCAGATGTTAGTTACTTTAATTTCACGAATACTGTATTTCTTGTTTTTAAAAATAACTTTTATATTTGCTTTTTAGTAAACCAGAAGTAACACAACTGAGCTCAAACGCAATAGAGATTGAAATTACTATAATACAGTCTTCTTACAATGGTGTGTTTAGTATTGAAAAATCTTTAGAAGACCTTTTAATAAGAGAATTTTCAAGTAGCAATGATTCATTTACAAACAGACTTATTATAAGTGTTATTAAGCTGTAAATGTTCAGAATTAGCAGTGCTTTGAACAACAGCAATACATTAAAGAGAGAGAGAATTAAAAATAGCTAGGTTAAAATATGTATTTTTCTCCCGTTGATGTTTAATAAGCTATAATAGCCAGAACTCTCTTATTAGCAATGTTTGCTTAATATCTTATTTAAGTAAGTTAGTCATCAATTAAAAGCTATTTTAATTTTTTTACGGAAAATTTTGAATTTCATATTTACGTTTTATTATATGTATCGAGTTAAAGGACGGACATAAAATCTAGTAGTTAGGGATTAAAACCCAAGAATACCTACTATTATGTATCCTAACATGTTTTGGTACATAACATCGTTTTAAGGCCATATATGCTGCAGGCTGAAGAGACTGAAGTACCTTACGAGACGTTACGGAGATGAGACTTAACTTATGACCATAATAGAAGACCTAATTCAGTTGAGGGAAATAAAGTTGTTTTCGTTCTAAAATGAACCTTTGTTGAGTATTTTGAAGTATTATGGTTATTAATACTTTTATATAGTTTTTTTTTTTTTTTTCAATTATGACCACTTTACCCCATGCACTACTCACTTTACCCCACCCCATGGGGTAAAATGGTCCTACCTACATCCCAGAAAGAAGGCGTCATAAAATTATTTTACTTAACTTTTTTCAGCTCAAAATTTATTTCAATCTGTTCTTTAATAATGTAATGTAAAATAACAAGCAAAAAATTCGAAGGTTTTGAACAAATTCTTATATTTATTGGCAAAGAAAGCTGAAAAACGTGGATTTTATGACCATTTTACACCACCTGACCCTATGACTTGTTTTTTTAATCGTTTCAACTGCCAATAAGTCATAGTTATTTACATACTCTTTTTTTAATCTGGAGAATTATAGCCAATAACAAAGTGTACAATTATTTTGTCAAAAATCTAGCTTAAAACAGTTCAATGAAATATACCTTGAAATTAGAATTTTCCCTTTTTTTCAGGAAAAAGACATGAAAAAACCATTATGTTAAAAATTTCATTCTCTTGTCCTACTGATACTTCACTCTCCTCCACGTTCAACATCTTCTGACAAAAATTACTTCGCAAATTTTAGTTACCTGACAATTAAAAAAAAATATCCAATTGTACCAGTGATTTGAGTATTTCGAAGCAGTTAGTCAGTCCATTTTAAATTTAATATTAGTGCATAGTGCATCTAAGCAAAAAATATTCGGATGAAGTTTTTTTTTATTAAACAGCGTTGGCGTTAGAAATGTAAAAATAAACAAATGAAGCTGAAATAATCGTTCTGCTCTTTTCTTTAAATGTATGTATTAAAAATTTGTATCATTATCAATTAAGCAGAAAACTTGCACGTTTTATCATTATTTCAATATTTTATATCCCACTAACCAATTAAAATACAGAAATTTCTTTTCCGTCGTATTAAAACGGACATTAGTGTAAAATAATGAGCCTTCTTAACCTTGGTGGTTACCGTGTCAAGTTAAAGAATAAAAATTCTAATTATGTTGCATTTGCAGTGTTATTGGGTGGCATTCACAACAGATATGCTTCAGAAATCAAATTAATATAAAATAAATAGTCGCTTAAAACGGCATTATTTTTTCTTCATCATATGAAGTTATTCGAAGTTAAAAAAAAAAAAAAAATATTGAAAATCTAACAGCAACTTCTACTGGTCTGAAAATATGAAGCTAAAATTTATTTAATTCAATGGACTTCAGATGTACAACTCACACCCAGTATAAGACTTCAGACAATGTTTGATTATACTAGCGATATTTTTTCTTTTATTTAAATTAAATATTCTAACTATACTTTTAATTGATTTTGAAGTAACAATTATGAATAAAATGCATATCGCAGAAACTGAGAATAAAATTCTGATTAGTTCTTTTACGTGCATCTGTATCTAAGAAAATTTATGGAAGGTTTCGGGGGAAAAATGAAATAAAATAAGTGTCGCGAGTGTAACATGTTTGCAAATCTTCGTACAGGCCATTTTTTGCATACAATGTTATTATTTTGAAAGGAAGTTCAATTCATGCATTTTAAATTGTATGCTAAATTGTATATTGTAAGAGAGGGGAGGGGGAGAAAAGATAGGTCAGATGGTAGGTAGTGATATATGCCTTACTATAAAGTGTTAAATACAAAAGAATAAAGTTTTCGTATGAATTATGCTTATGCTAAAAAATGCTAAGCATTGTCGGAAAAGTTCGCTTTTCTTTACAATGAGTTATATAAAACAAGGCCGTATCCAAAAAAATTTTTAGGGAGGGGGGGGGGGGGGCTGACTTCGACACTCTTATGTTAAAGAAAGTTTCAGGGAGGGATATACGCTACAATGCGAAAAATTTCGAGATTTGGGGGCCCGATGGATACGGCCATTCTGTAAAAGGGTTAATTTCGTAATCAAGAGCTTTTTTATTTATTTATTTGAGACCCAAAAAGGCTCTAAATAAATCTGATTTTATAAGATCACTATTTTAACTTATCATCCCAATTTTTTGCAGCGTAATAGGCAGAAATATTTGACGTCAATAAATAACAAAAAGTTCCGTTAGATCTATACGAGTCTATTTTCTCAAATGCCAAAAAATAATTTGTAGATATAGATATCTTCCTCTTTTCTACTCGTTTAGCTTAACTTATTCCATACTCAAAAACTTCTCAAGTTAAAAAAGTTTTATGGGAAGGAAAATTCGCTTTAGTTCGGAATAAAATTTTGTCTATACATTTTCTACCCCATAAGCTCTTTTCGATAAAGTCTGTTCCAAGCAAATCACCTGTAAGATCAGGATTTATATACGATTCAAATTATTTCCGCGGGACGAGGGTTGTCTAATCTTTTAAATTTTAAATGGCGATGGCGACTACTCGTGAGATAGATGGACGCCGTTGGCGATTTTTTTTTTTTCGCTAAACCGAACTTCAATTTAACACATTAGCATCAATGTCGTCACTGTTTGGCAATTTTTTGCTGCCCCTCGACACGGAAAAGCACGGAAAGTAATTTATTTCAGTTGAAACAGCGTCATCAAGGAAATCGTAAATCGTTATCAGATCTCTGACAAGTATACTGTTAACTTTAATTTAGTAAAGAGCTTCAATTGCACGCATCCTGGTTTGGCCAGTTTGAAATATAAACTAATCTGTGTTTGAAACCACCATGTGGGGCATGTGGGGAGAGGGAAGGAACAAGCACAACAAGACGGCTCTTATCCCCAACCTTGAAGAATTACCTTATCAACTAAATTTGACACCTCCAAAGGACAACTTCCTGCGAATTCCCAGATGAACTAGCAAAGACACTGCGTTGTAAAAGGAAAAGGGAGGCAAATTTCTCCAACCCCTGTTGTTTCGCCATGGGGACTCGATGACTTTCACTTCGAAATGCGAGATAAACGCTTCTAAGTTCATTAGAGGAGGATCATTAGCAACGATCTTCATGAGGTTGTTTTCCAACTAGAAGTTCGCGATTTCATGAGTCAAACTGATAACAGTTGAGACACCAATAAGCGACAAAAACATCGTACATGCGTAATTATCCTAAAGATAAATGTTTAAAATTAGATAACAATGTTTTAAATTTTGATTAAGAGACATTATAACTAACATGGCTTGACAAGAGCTTCAGGAGGGGCCTGTCACTGTTAGACTACTTTGAATGAGAGATATCAAGTAGTTCACGGAATTCAACAGTAATTACGGACAAAAATATAGTAATACATACCTGCTAACATTTCGAGGGGGAAAATCCAGTAGATTGCGATACACCGCAATTTCGCACTTATTTTCAGTTTTTTTGGGACGAAATGAGGAGTTTTAACGATCACTTAAATTACAACCACCCACAAGTTCCTTATATGATATGTTTCCCAACATAACTAACAAAATATTCAGTCCTCTAAAGTTATAATTGATTTTATAATGTCTAAAACTGTAAGTTTCTTGTGTAAATCCATTTGTCAAAGAAATTAAACAGGATAATAACGTTGTTGAAGTGATTTTTTTCCATAAAATTCCCCATTTATAGTGGATAACACCAAAATTTATAAAAACCAGGAGATTTTAAATACAAACCGGGAGACCAGTAGAATAGGGGAAAATCCAGGAGTCTCCTGGAAAAACCAGTAGAGTTGGCAGGTATGGTAATATAGTACTGCATCGTTTTATTAAGCTTTACGTAGGTTTAAATAACTAAAGAAAAGTGACTTCCAAGAGATATTTTGTTTCCTATCTCTGAAAATTTTTCCTAAAACTCCAATACAAAAATGAAGATTTTGGAATCAATAAATATGTAAAAAATTAAAGAAAGGAAAAGGTACAAATAAAATTTAAATTCTCAGATTTTATCGTCATTGAAGCAAAAGCCAGGAGAGAATCACAGAATTGCCCCCTCATGATGCCCCAACTGACATGTACTTTTATGATTTCTTAATAGATATATATTTAATACAGAAATGATCCCTGATCATTCCCATATATTTAAATTATGCGTTTAACTGCAATTTCTCTGAGATTGTTACGCTTAGAGAATTGTGCATTATGTATTATTCTGCACTTTACTTTATGCTAATATGTCATACAAGGAAAATGTTCTTGACCTTGATTTTAAGGTAATTTTGGGGCTGGGGATGAGATATCTTTGCTCGACAAGAAAGTTTCATCCAACAAACCTTAATTGCGATAATTCGAAATAAATCTTTGTAGATGTGGAAGAAGAGTTCTAGTTAAAAGACTTTAATAAAAGATCATGAATAAGTGTGTGTGAGTACACTTACAGACTTTCCCCAGGATTAAAAAGGGGCAGGGTGCTACTGTAAAAAAAAGGGCACTTTTCCAAATTTAGGGCATCTTACGGAAATAAAGGGCACATGTAATTTGAAGTAGGGACCGTTCATAAATGATGTCACACTTTTTTCCATGTTGGACCGCCCTCCCCCATTGTCACATGTTACGCTATGTTGCACATGCAGAATGTCACACTTCCTGTTTCTTCTCCCCTCCCCTTGTCACAATTTCAGGAACCCCCCCCCCCCTCCCCTAGAAGCTTGACACCATTTATGAATCCTCCCGTAGTAATACTTTATTATTGCCATAATTTAATATTTTAGTCAAACATCAACATCATCACAGTGAAACTGAACATTGAAAAATACATATAAACTAATTTGACAATATTAATTTTTAAGATCGTTTTCAATATTTGAAGTAAAACATGAAAAAATTCTGCTTGTATATTCAAGGCAACATCAACCAATAATGATTTTAAATTCAAAAAAATATCTAGAAAGGATTTTCTGAGTTATACAGTTTTACTAATTTATGAGAGTATTTCTGTTCATTCCAGTACTTCTGAAGATCTGATCACCTCTGAGGAATAATAAGAAAATAAGAATATATCTTTTCTTAATACAATAAAGCTTCAGTAATAATAATTAGAGCCCGGATTTTGATGACCTAAACGATCACTGAAAACGCCCTTTAAAATTTTTAAGATGTCCTAAAAACAGCAAAATTGCAAAAAATGCCATTATAATTAATCAAGAGTACCAATTAGCTTAAAATAACAATAGTATTTTTCAAAAAATTTAAAAGAAGCAAAATTAATACAATACATTCTCATTAAAGATTGAAAGAAATGTTTATTAAAATAAGGAGAGAAAAAGGAAATGTCTAATATATGGATTCCTCACACGTTGCCATCTTTTTTCCCCCACAAGTTTTATTACATTTTAAAACTTTTCTTTCTTGAAATAACTAGAAAGCACCATTAGATTGGGATTATTAAATGCTTTTTCATATTTTGAATAGTAAATAGTTTCTTGTTTGAAAGAGCATTCTTATATTTTGGTTAGTTTTCTCAACGTCTACAGATGTAATAAATGCATATTTGACCCAAATGGGTCCCTTATAAAGATGAAAAAAAAAAAATTCTTATTAGTCTTTGGGAACATACCGTTCTAAATTTTATGAGATAGAGAGTTTTTAGGATTTGCAATATAATCAAGCACAGAATCATTGGAAGAGTTTCAGGCTACACACAAAAAGTTATTCAAAGCCAAAAAAGAGACATAAAATGATGTGAAAAAAAAAATCCCCAAAATCTCAAAAAGTACCCGAAAAATTTCGCAACAGTCGGCTCTAAAAGAGATCATTATTATCATTATTAATTTTGTAAAATGTTTAAACTAAAAAAAAATTCCTTATTTATTTTATTATTTGTAAAAATACTACTTCTTTTCAATAATTGTTTATTTAGCAAACAGATTTCAATAATTGTTTATTGTTTTTTAATGAAGTTAAATCCAGATAAATTAACAATTTTCTAAAAATTTCTTATTTATCCACAATTTAGTATTTTCTAAATAGTAAATAGCTGTCAATACTAAAATCAAATTTGAAGTAAATAAATAAATGAAACAATGATAATGATTTAATAATGGTGAATAATTAGTGAGAAACGCAATTTTCGACAAACACGTGTTCAATATCGGCAGTTCAAAAAAAAAAAAAAAAGCCAGAAACTATTAAAATACGATGCAAAATAAGCAGATTTACGGTAACATGTGTGACAAATATCTTCTAATTTAGAAAATAATTGAAATTTGTACCCGATGCAAAAGGATTAAAATCTCTAACGTAGAATCCAATTTTCGGCGAAGCACGTGCACGATTTTGACTGTTTCTATCTTTATACTTTTTTTTCTTTTTTAATTGTTAAAATGAAACGACAAAGGTAGTGCATGCAAAACATATCTTACAACTTTCAAGATAATTGAAATAATTCCAGGATGGAAAAAATTGAAATTTTAAACACGGTAAACGATTTCCGGTAAAAATCGAAGGAAAAACTAGTTTCCGTGTGGCCCAACAATTAGCTCCTATTTCTTTCTTCTTTGTAATTTTTAGTGGACAAGAGAATTTGGGAAAAGGTTACGTGTCAAGATAAAAGTTCGGGAACGGGTTTTAGCATTAGCAAATGGTAGCCACATTGGCGACTTCAATGAAAACAATGGTCGCCAAAACGGGAAAATTGGTCGCCTTTGGCGACTGGCGATCGCGAGTTTTGAGCTCTACAAGAAGGGCGCAATTTCACTAACAAAAGGGCAAGATGGGCGCGTTTCCCGAATCCAAGGGCGGGCAGGGCGCGGCGCCCTCCCGCCCAAGCCTGGGGGAAGCACTGCGACTTATTTAAAAGAAATGGGAAAAAATTTCACACACACAAAAGAAAAGCCAAGAAGAAAGCATATAAAGCGACATTTTGAAAAGTAATCTGCAAAATTGAAAAGAAAGGAAAAGGTTCAGCTTTTGGGGGTGTGAAATTTTAAATTGTAAGTTTTTAACAGAGTTTATTGCTTAGTTATTTATTTTTTTGCTTTAGGTTTTACTTTACATTAACAAGATAAGAAACCTTCTAAGAAAATCTATCTTATGAAGAAATACAGAATTTTTCTATAGTTTATTGCAAATCAATAATATAAAACCGGGCGTTTGGATTCATTTGGCGTCGGTGCATAGATTAAGCTAGAGAAGTCCTTTCTTTAAAGGTGAACTAGTTCAGGTTTTCAGACAGATTTGACTGTCGGTGAGAAACACAATCTTTTGTAAAAAGGAGGGAAGATCTTTTCTTTTCTTTTTCTTCTTTTTGGTATTAGAAAAATCTTTAATTCTTATTTTCCTATTGGCTAACTGGTTGATAAGGAAGGCACGAGGGGGGAGGGGTAGTATTTTTGAATAAAAATATAAGAGTAAAATTTTCTCATTGGCAGGGCTTTTAAAACGAGATGAGTTTTTAACGTAGTGTTTTCTTGGCATTTCCTTTACAACTTTAAAATAAAAAAAAACGAATGGAAGAGGGAAGAGTCAGTGGTTGCAAAGCACCCCCCTTTTAGATACTATTCCTAGAACGTCTTTTCCACATACTGGCGATTAATTTTATCACTCTCACTCCCCCCCCCCCCCCCCCCGAGTTCTCTCGTTTCGCGCTGCAGGGGTGTTCTTTCCGAAAAAACTTCACATTACGTCATGCCACAGCAAAATTCTGCTGCTGCCGAGGGTACCGCTTTATGGTAACAGATAAATCTCCCCTCATTGCCCCTGCTCTGACCCCCTGCTGTAGATAAAGAACACCTTATACTTGCGTAACATGACCCGAATTTATTACAGAACGTAGATCTTGAGCAAGAAAAGCACCAACAAAGAAACTAGCACTTGACCAGCGGCGAGTACAGAAATTGATGGCTGTATCTGAGGACGCTACCCCCTCCCGTTGCGTCCTAGGGCTCCACAATTTGGATTGCATTTTGCTTTCGCTAAAAAATAAATCTTTGCTTTTAGTCGTTGATTCAGAGACAACTGGCTCCAAGCTATTGCCATTAGAATGGTTTTATGATGGCTGTTATGAGGACCACCATGCGATCTGAGTGCAGCTTCTTTTTTATCCTAAGTAAGGAAACTACTGCGTAGATAAATTTCATTGAGGAATCGGGTGATTAATTCTGGCATCTAAGTGGATAACACTTATGTAATTGCCTTCGGGGACAGCAGAAGGCGACGAGTTGATGGCGAAGATTTAAATGCGACTGTCATGGAGAAACTATGATCCTGAAATGGCAGCCCGCCCGACTGAAAATGTCGTATACTTGAGACAGAGAATAGGCACATGCCTTGGGGCAAAGACTACACTGTTGTCCCCCCCCCCCCCCCCCGCCACCCATCGGCTGTCGTATTGTGAAGAATGAGAACTTCCGCTATCTTGTAAAAATACATTCTTACAAGGACTTACATAAAATATTTTTTAAATATTAATAAAAATACCTGCGTACCCAAACAAAATAAATAAGACGAAAAACGTAAAAAAAATGATGTGCCACTACAGTTTATTTGAATTTCCGGATTTCCGTTTCGATTTCCTTAAAATTTAAGTAATTTTGTTTAGCATTATTTGCGGTACTTGAATTGTTAGGATTTAAGGATAAGTAGTTGTTTTTATAAAAACATGATCTGCTTATGCTGTGGTAACCAATTTTCGCATAGCACGACTCCCGCACGGAGAATTGGTGTTTTAATAAAAAAAAGCATTAAATGTGCAATTTTGTGCTGTTTCTGTAACTTGAACATTATTACCGAATGCATGAAAACATATTATCATATACTTTTTTTTAGTTGTTTATTGGTTTAAGTATTGCGGAAATAACCTCAATGGTTTTCGAGTCTCCAATAATTTTTGCCGTCTATCAATACGTTCACGTATTTTTTGCAATACATTGCAAAAAGTACAAATTAATAAACGCACTGCAGAGTTTTCGTAATTTCGAACTTAAAAACTTTAAGTCTGATGCAAAAATCTGTTTTTCACTCATTTGATCAATTTTTAATTTACAATGTTAACAGCAAAAATTCATTCGCTCTTGAAGTTAGGGGACCGTATCGCAAATCACAGCATAAATGCAGTGAATGAGTGCAAACTCATGCGACTGATTTGTGAACAACCCCTTAATAAATAGCTCTTTTCCAAAAAAAAAAAAAAAATGTTTTAATGCACCTCACTAAATTGCCGATTTCTTTTTGAATTTTCAAGATATTCAACTGAAATTTTTTTATGAATTGCCACACTTGGGTTTGACATTGACAGTTAAAAATTGCTATCTTTAGCAGTAAAAAATTCCTTTAAATGTCCATATTTTATCAAATATTCAATATTTTTATTTCAAATTTCAGTATAATGCTTCACTTATATGCTGTCAAACTATCTGAAAAGTTGGTAACGTTTTGTGAAAAGCTTTGCGTGTTATACGCCAAAAACATGTGAAGGAAATTGGAGAAATCTCTATATATTTGTGAGTATAAGTACAAATTTTACGAGAATGCACAGAATAATTGTACATGGTATTGAAACTATTTTCGAAAATTTACAGCTAATTTCCAACTTTTTACAATGAAGTATCATCAAAAGCATTTTGCTCCTTTTTCAATTTGTTGACGGTCTCTTAAATGTAAGAGCGACTCGGAAAGTGTGAACATTTCAAATTAAAACATGACCAAATGTGTGAATAAGAAGTTCCGTATAGAACTATACGAGCCTACTTTATCTTATACATCAACATCAAATTTTAGCTTTAGTTCTTAATTACTTCAAATATACCTTTTCCAATGGTTAATACATATTCATTTACTCATTCAGTCCTTCATTCATTCCCTCATTCACGTATCCATTTATTCGTTTATTTATTTATTCATTCATTCACTCATTTATTCATTAATTCATACAGAAATATCCATAAAAATCCAGATAAAAAACGTTCATCGGAAAATAGGAATGCTTAGTTCTGGATGAAGATCGTCCTAATCATGTTTTACGATCTACGTCTTAAGAGCTTTTTAACAAAGTTTGTTCCAAGCAAATACGTCTGCTAGACAGCTTGAACTGTTCAAAATTGAACGAAAAATTGTCAATATAAAAAAAAAAAAAAATGGAAATGAGATATGTCCTCGCCGAGATCTTTCAAATGCAAACACACACAAAAAAAATCTTTCGAATCAGGCAATTCCCTCAAACGTTATTGGAGGGGGCAGACAGACCGACAGACGCATTTTCCCCCTCTCAAAACCCTACCTTCAATTTTTTTATTATTCAATCTTTATTTAATTACTTCATTAATTTTTGAATTTTCTTTATTTTTAACAGTATTTTTACGATACATTAAGCCACTTTTTATATTTTGTTTTTTAAAACTTTTATGGGAAAGTAGGCTAAAAAGATGGAGAAACGATTCATTAGAGATTTTAAACAACCGCTAGAATTATATCTCTTGCTTAGCAATTTCTACTGATAAAAACTGGAAGTAAAGATTACGTATTGCGGTGGGATCTGAATTGTTTAGAAAAATAGTGAAAAATACATTTAAAATTTCAATGCGGGTTAAGTTTCACCTTTCGTTGATTCACTTTCAGCTTTCCTTAATCAAAATTGAAGCAAAAAAAAAAAAGAAACTTAAAAAGAAACAAAAAAAAAAGTTGTAAACGTTATTACAAAAAATATATTGTTCCATTTTGCTATAAATCTTAGACTTGATACAAAAAAATTTGGCAAAAAATTACTTTTGAGGATATTTCTGAACGAATTTATCAAATAAGACTTTATAATCCAATTATTATGGGTGCCCCAAGTTCGGGGTAGGGTCCCTAACTTTGGTTCAAGATACGATTATTTCATCAATTTTGTTTTTGAGAGACATGCCTACAAAACTTGTTTTGTAAAAAAACTAATGCTCATCCTAAAAATAACACATTTAGTTCAAATTTAAAACTCATGACTAACATGTTACTAAAAGTTAAACTTCAAAACTGTCGTGAATATGGGAACTTGACTGTTTTTTTTTTTTTCAAAAACTATAAACAATCATATCACAATAAATACGAAAATTAGCAGATTATTAAAGCATTAACTTGAAATAATATCGCATACACACGTTTCGGGGGCTATAAGGGATCTTTTTTTCAATGGTGAAAAAGTGACACTATGCAGCTGTTCCTATGGTTTGTGCTTCGGGAACAATTGCAGTCTTGAAACATGTGAATGCACAATTTTTGAAAATTTCTGCTTCAGTAACTGCTTTTATAATTTATTGTTTTCTACACCCAAGGTAAACGTTTTCTCGCATCTCAGTTAACCCTTTATCTACTGACGGTAGTTATAAGTACCATTCTCTGCAAATTCCATTCAGCAACCCATTTTTACGAATATTCTGATGTTACTTTGCCGGGACAGTCTTGAAATTCCCCTTTTTCAGGATACATGTCAGCAAGGGTTCTTATAAACAGTATTTTAGGGAGGAAAGGAATATAGTTTTGAAACCGATGCTGTGTTTTGAACTTCCATTTTGTTCAGATTGCCCTCTTTCTCAGAGTTTCGCTCCAGAAAAGTAGTAAAATTCAAGAATCAAGTCACTGATTTTGTTAATGTGTTAATTGAGAACTCAGAAAGCTATTCGACGAAATATTTGGATTAAAAAGTGTACGTAATTAATTTCACAGGGTAAATAATCTGTGACACTTATTAGCTGTAATGAAATAAAATCTTATAGACTCGGACTGGACATTTTATTTATGTAAATCCTTTATTTTTCAGTGTAAATACCTAGACAAACTATTTCTGCAAAAAAAAAAAAAAAAAATTACTGCAGATCATAATGCAGTAGATAAAGGGGTAAACCCATTCTAGTGCGAAAACAGGAGAAAAGCCATGTCGCGAATGCTCCCCTCGCGACAAATTTTCCATTAGATTAAAATCACAAAAAAATTACTCCCTCCTCAGCAAAATCATGAACCCGCGGCTGGACCCATTTTCATCAAAATTGCCCCATTGTTGCAGTTCCATGAGCGAGATTTACTATCGTTATGCTTACGGTATCCATAAAACTACATATGAAAAACAGCTGATGGTAGCCAGTATTGTTAACTTACATGCGGTCTCAAAAATAGCAGATCCACCGCTAAAGCTAATACAATATTATGTGCGTTTATAACCTTTTGATAAAGATGAGCTTTCTTTTTTTATAGGAAAAGTGGGTCGATTTACGTATACTCAGTGGTGTAGTCGAGGGTGCACTCAGGGGGATGGCATCCCCCTACCTTTTTATTTTAATATAAGCGTCCCCCCAAACCCAAACTTTTTACATTTTAATATAAGCGTCCCCCCCCCCCACTTTTGATTTTAATTGCTTATCTTCTTATGTATAAGTGTCCCCCCCCCCCCCAACTTTTTTTCAGGACTACACCACAGCGTATACTACACAAAATTTCAAACTCTTAAAAACGAAGCCTTCACAAAATTTGACAATTGTTCATGTATCCAGAACGGAACCTAGCGATGTCACATGCAAAAGAATTACATTTCATAAACACATTTCAATTAAATTTACTTACAATGATCACTTAATTTTTCATTGTATATATTAGCATTTTTTCCCTTAAAGATAAATTACACAAAATTCAAAGGTTTTTCATAAGATTTAGTGTTTATTTTCGCAAAATGACTCTTGCATAAAACAACCTGGTGATGGGCCAATGATAATTTTATTTCTCTATACTTATTTTAACCTCTTCAGACCCCAGAACTAAGCAAAAACAATTTTGACGCAATTTTTTGCTTCTCTGATTTAAAAAATGATTACAAAACAAAATAATTAAACAAAAAAAAAATTTTTTTAATTTTATTTAAAAATTAGTTTAAATAATAATTAATGCCCAATTGTCGTGTTTTCCATGTTTAAAACGAAGTAAACTATCTGTTGATTTATTTGAAAAACAATTGGGTGTTTTAGCTTTCAAATTGCACAAACAGTAGTTAATAAACAGTATTTTAAAATGTACCCAGTTGGGTACACTTGGAATGAAGAGGATAAAGCAACTCATTTGACAAAAAAGTTGAAGACACGAAAGTAAATGATTACCATCAATACTACAAGCATCACTTAGGCTTTTTTTTTTTTCTTTTTTTCGCAATTAAAAGTAAAAAATAAATAAAGGAACGATGATGTTTATTGTTAAATATCGTTGAGGATTTTTATGAACCTTTTATTAAAAATTTTTTTAATGCGAGGAGGATGGAGATTTTTTTTTCTAATCAAAGAATAATGCACATGTAGACATTTCAAAACAAAAACATTTACCTTTAAATAACTTGGAAGATTAAATTTATCCTTCTTTAATTGTTGATAATGGATTGCAAGACCAATTCCAAAGCCATCGACACACCAAGAACACTGCAGAGACGACGCAAAAATAATCCTTTTTACGGCAAATTCTGAAATAGAAAATCAGAACGTTTTCTAAAAGCTATTTATAGCCCTTCATAGCATCTATAGAACATAAAAAGCTCAAAATTTTTCGATAGTTCTTTATCTGAAATCGTATTTATTATTTAATAACTATATTTCTATTTATCATTAGATTATTTATTTGAAATAAATTTTAAAATATACAAACGGTCGAATGAATCGAAAAAGTATAAAAATCTGTTGAGTATTGCAAAATTATAAAGAAAAACAAGAACATTTGATTGTTTATGATAGGTAAAATAAATCAAAAGGAAAAGGAAGTAAAAAAATGAATAAATCGAATTTAAAAATAACCGCTGGATATATTAACTACACAGATACATTGTCTACAACACGGTGCATTAACTACAACGCAAAACAGAATATGTATGCATATGATATTCAATCAAATCCAGATTAATGTTTACTTAATGTCTTATTTAATGCAATTAAAAGTCAAAGGAATTAAAACACCAACAATAATAAATACAATAAAAATCAAATGAAATGTCTTACCTCGTTGTCAGAATTCCGAATTTTCAAATCGGTCAGTCCTTTGTACATCCTGAACGGAATCTGGTGGACAATAGCGATATCCCAAGTGAAAGTCCAGTCAGCAAGATGTCTGTAACAACCCTTTGAACACACATGCAACGACGTACGGCGATCGTGAATGTATTTGAAATGACCACCAAAGCCTCTTCCTCACCCCTTTGCATCCCTTTCGAAGGCGGGCCAGTGAAGTGTTCCCCCCACTTTGGGATAACCAAAGAGGGACTCTTGTAAGCGGACCTTCCACCAATCTGAGACAAGAGCTTCTATCGCACTGCCCGGGGGTCATCGGTCATCAGACTACTTTCCTTTTCCTTACATTCCCCCCCTTCTACGTCAGTCTGTTTTTACTATTCTATTCGGTTTTATTCTTTCAAATTCCGATTACGTTGCTTTGCAATGGTAGATGAAATTTACGTGAAATTCGCCGAACTTGACGCCAAATTGTAGGACCTCGAGGAACCTATTCTTTGCTGAAAATAACTTTTGCTATCAATGTTGCTATCCCATCGCACTTTTGTTGTCAATCTCGCTATACCGTAATACCATCCACGTGCTATTTATAAAGCTATATGTGGAAAAATTATTATCAAGCCCACATAAAGGATTTTAATGAGGAGGGAGCGATTTCTTTTTTTTTCTTTTGCGATTTTACCTGCTTTTTGGATAATTTCTTCTAAAGGCGGAAAATTATTAAGTTCTGGTTTGTTACTCATAATTTGTAATAATGCTTGACTCTCAGGGAGGGGTAATTGCCTCCATTGCTTCCCATTGTATCCGCGCTTGAACGTTGTGGCTAGGGTCAATTTTTAAATATATGGAACCCGATCTGCACGAAATATCTAGTTGTCTACAATGTCTGTTTTGATTTAAAATTTAATTAATTAACATATTTTGAAAATACGTATATTAAAAATTTATTACGCATTTGGAAGCTGTGGATGTTAAAAAATGTATAGAATTTATAGGTTTCAGAGTCGAATATCCGGTACGGACCCCTCATTAAAGGGTCACTGGATATCTGGTATCCGACAAAGTCAAAATCTTGGCAAGATAACGGGACGGTTGCCATCCCGTATTGAAGTCCTCCGGGACGCAGAACAATTTCGAAAAATATGGGACTGTCCCATAAAATGCGAGACGTTTGGCAAACCCTGGTCATGGTATCGAAAATCAAAGCCATAAAAGACTAGATCAAATAAGACACGTGGAAACATTTTTTTCTTTCCTATATAAGTACGTATCAAATGCGTGAGGAATCAAAAAATCTTATTTTTTTTACAAAAAATGCATTAGGTCAACAACGTACCATAAATTCATGAACATTTAATACTTATGAAGTTTTGTTAATCTGAGTTGTAGTTGAAGAGCCGGATCTGGGGGGAGGGTGGGGCAAACAGGGCCCATGCCCCAGGCGGCACTTCTGGGGAGCGGCAAATTCAACTGTGATGCACAAAAAAAAAAGAAGAAAAGAAAGAAATAAAATAAAAAAAGAAAAAGAATTAATTAAGAAAATTTAACTTTTTGAAAAAGAATTAAAATCCTAGTTCGTTGCTCCGATTTGACATTGATCGGCTATTTTGCTAGCCATTAAAACTGATTAATAGAATTATTAATTGTATAAACTTGGAAACTCTAAAATTGAGGTATACTGAATATGTTGCGTCGTTGATCAGTCGGCCGGCTCCGGTGGCAGGCAGTTTTAGGGGGCGGCAAACATCTCAACGTCAAAATTTAAATTAAAAAAAGTAAAGGTTTCCCCTTTGTATTTGTGAAATATAAATCGAGCTATACTCAAACAATACATTTTTTTTTCTTTTACAAATTTTTAAAGCAACCTTTTGGGAAGGAGCGCGGGGAAGCTTTTGATAGTGAAATATAAATCATGCCATACTCAAACAATACAATAGTTTTTCTTTTACAAATTTTCAAAGCATTTTTGTGGGAAGAGGGGGGGGGGGGCTTGTAAGTACCGTTTGAGAAGGCAAACAGGTGGCTCTTCGATATGGGCGTTAGTAGGGGGGGGGGGGGGTTCCTGCCGTTGGATGTTAAAAAATGGCAATTTTGTTCTGCATTTTTATGAGTAAAAGTTTAAATTTAAAAAAGTTTTTGTTTGTTTTTCTTTTTCTAATATTTTGGCAGTCCCAAATGCATTTCTTAAGGCCTCAAAATGTACCAGTTTGCATATAGATTTCAAAATTTTCATGGGGAGGCACTCCCGTACTCCCTATAACTGTTAAGACTGTTTCATATCTCCAGTTAAGGCTTCCTTCATATTGCTCCAACTCCTCATAATGTTGAGCTGATATTGCCATGCCGTGGGAACATTAACGAAAGTTTTATGGGTTTATAAATGTCCTCCAAGTCAAAAATCCTCAAAAAATGTCCAGCGCATAAGTTATATGAAATATCAACAATAGTTAGATGCAAGGAGGGGGCGACATTTTAAAGTTTGGGCGCCGCCATGGAAAACTCCAAGATCCGGTCTCCAAGATACTGGGTCCGTTGTGTTACGCTCTACCGGGCAACCACATTTATTAAACTCTTGTTCTTGTTGAAAATTCCCTACGGAGTTCGAAAAGACGTCAGAGCTTCCTTTTATGCGTTCATGAATGGAACAGAAGTTTGACCACCTACAAACAGCAATTCCACTAAACCTAATCCGGCTTGTAATGTCGGGTTGTCAGGTGTAAGATAGTTCTTGGCTCCTTGGTGGTAGGAAAAGGATTAGCAAGACTACCCAATAAAGAAAACCTTTTTGTGTGTCAGGTTGTCTGTTATCAATGGCTTCACTTTAGGAGTTGCTCGAGTGTGAACTTTCCTCTTAACAAATTCCCAGTAAGGTATTGTATCAGCAGGAATAGATAGCTGGTCAATGGAGACGATAACCCGAAATCTTCTCACCTTTGGGAATTAGAATGATTCAAAAGAACTCAGGTATTTGGCGTATTTTACAGAAATTGAGTGATCCGTATCCTTCTTTGGCATTTTCCAAGAAAAACCAGAAAATCAAGGGGAAAAGCTTTGACCTTTCATTAATTTTTTAAAAATTATTTTGATAAAAATAATTGATACGTTTTCATGAGCGTAATAAATTACAAAAGTCACTGTTCTGTAGCTCTCACGTTCGTTATAGATTATTGACAGTATGATTCATTATTCATAACTGTCAATCCTGGAAGTTGAAAAATGTAGATTCTTCTTTACACACTTCTTTTAGTGCAAATATTATTTGGTCTGTGGTAAAGTAATATAAGATACGGCAAATAAAGCATTTATAGGGTAAAAAGTCTAAATTTACTGTGATGAAGTGGAAATGTCAAAAATACCTGCCTGTTGCGAAGCTATGAAAACTTCATTTACTTACTGAAACATTTCAACTGCTACGACAAAAAGTGATCAAAAGATTAAGAAATTGTAGATGGAAATAAAAAAAAAATCTTGATTGAAAAAGTTACAACTCAGATATCATTAAGTGAAAATATTTAATATCACTAGCACTAGCATAGAAAACATGGATAAATTCGCATTATTTTCGGACTTACGCCTAATTTTACCAGAACATTAGAATTCCCCAATTTCTATTAACATTAAAAATTGATTGAATGCACTTAATGACTGTTTTTCAAAATATGTATATATATATGGGTGATTTTCAAATTTGTTGACGGTTTGGATTTGACACAGTCTGAAAATTTTTGTTGCATCAAACATAAAAACTTGCCTACATATGAATACCTTTTCTTTTCTGCATTCTGAGCAGATAGTTTTTTTCTAGTTAATTTATTTATATTTTAGATATTTCAAAAAGTATCTTGACAGGTGATTGTTTTTCTCATGAGTGTTACCGTTATTAAACTTTCTGTAAAATAATCCTTATCAATATTTAATCTGAAAAATCTTGTTTAAGTAATCTTAAATACTTTGTAATAAGTAAAAATAGTATTAAAATTGACATATTTAAAAATTTTAAACTATTTTAATTGCACTTTATCTCATGAGTGTTACTTTGTTTCTTAAATGAAGCATATAACTTTCAATAAAAATGTATTTTATTAAAAATTAAATATTTTCACTGCAGGTATAAGAAATAACTGGATAGACTTAACTAGAAAACCATTTTTTAATTATTAACTAACAAATACATTAATGAAATTATAATTTATAGCTACAGTAACACTCATGAGAGACGGTAACACTCATGAGACAAACGAGCAATCCTCTTGCTATAAGGCACCAAAACTAATAATAGTAATAAAAATAACAATAATTATAAAATGAGAAACCAAAATTGAAATTATTTTACCCCATTAATTGCTATGTTACATTAAAAATGTAATAAAACATTACTACTCTCATGATTCTGATCCAGAAATAGATGTTTTTAGACAGAACTAATAAAAAATTAATTTCAGTTTTAAAGTAGGCAGTAAAAATATCGAAATAAATAATTCTAATTCTGCAATCCATATCTTTAATTTAAGTAAAGTGAAGATAATAGTTTGCAACACATCACTTTCTTGTTTACAAAAAGTAACAACTGGCATACCCGAACAAATGTTTATTTTTTTTACTCATTTCTTTCTTTCTTTTTTTTTTTTTTTTGGGAGGATGGGGGTTACAAGTACGGCACTTTTTCTTTATTTACCTTTTAAGAATAAAACATATCTTTAAAAAAAACCCACACAAAAATCATATCTGCCAACGTAAAAATTTTGTGTCAAGGTGTCTCTTTTAAAATATATATATATAAATACAATATAATTTTGAATAAAAAACAAATAGTTTGAGTTAAAGCACAACAAATATCTATATCTGCAGATTTATTTATTATTTGGTTGTTTTCAATCATGATTGTTACTTCCTTCTCTTAACAAGTAACACTCATGAGTGGGTAGCACTCATGAGATTTATTAAGAAATTCTTCACTAAAAAAAATTCTGCCTGTGTTCCTAAAAATTTAATTGCACCGATTGATTCCTTTACAAGAAATGCACTAGTGCTGAATTGCTTATTTTTATGCTGTAAATATATTGTAAAATAAATGGGTAACACTCCTGAGAAGTAATAAAAATACTCCTCATGTTGAATTATATGTTCCACTGTAAAACATTAAACTAATAAAACTAACCCATTCTAGATGGTACGAGGTTGAAAGAAACATACTGAGCTTCCCTACCACAGAAAATAATTACAATATTTAAATATTTTGAAAGTTGAATGATAGGAACTTTGTCGAGGTAACACTCATGAGCTGCATGTCCGGACAAAAGCTTTCTTTGAATTTTAAGATATTAGATAAACATTTCACTAAAATCACTTGCAATTTTGTTAAGTAAACACATAGTACTTCATGTTTTATATCATATTGAATACAAAAATTACTTGGAATGATAAAAAAAAAGACTGGTTCTGTGAATTTTTTGCTCCGGACACGCAATTTTCCATTTCTTTCCAACTAAAGTAACAGAAAAAGCCTACTATTTCACAAGTTGAAAAAAATGTAATGAATGCATTTAATTAACTATGAAATGATGCTTCCCTACTGGTTTTTATAATGGCAGAATAATAGTTTTATCGACATGAAATTCAGATTTTATACTGCGGACATCAAACCGTCAATCTTTTTGAAAATCTCCCATATATATATGTATATATAAAAAGAATCTAAATTTTAATGAATGGTGTGGGCTTGAATCAACTCGGTGCAATTGAATTGAAATTTTCTCATTAGCGTCCCTAAGTGATAAGCATGCAAGTACTTCTCTTTATAACTAAAATATAAAAAGGGTTGAGAATAACCAATTGTTGATCTCTAATCGATAAAATTACATAATAAACAAAAACAAATGAGTTTTATAGAGGTGGATGGCAATCAGAAGGAGGGATTTTTAGAAATGTGCAAGAGTTCAGGATTGCTGGTACTTCGTAAATTTTACTAGCGCATAAACGTTAACGGGTATTGGAACTCAGTGAAATAATAAAGATTATAAAGCTTTTTTATTTTATTTATTTATTTTGAGAAAAATCGGCAGATTTTTTCACGTTTCTCAAGAGATCGGGAGATTGCCTCAAAAATCAGGAGACTCGATTTTCTAAGCAAAGTTAGCAGGTTTGTGCAAACAAATTTAACCAGATTTACACGCTACAAAATAACGTTGAGAAATAAAATCAGTCGCACACATGCTTTGCTACCAAATAATGACGCAGTCAACTCTTCAAAATTTGCTACAGCAAAATTTAAAAATAATAATAATAAATAAATAAAAAATACTGCAGTACTGCTCTTCTTTGCTGATCAGGATGTGCACTGCATATTAGTCTGATATCGATCCGTCACCATTTGCTTGGATAAAATTAAATTAGTTACAAAGCATAGTGTCCTTCCTTTATACGGTGCTGATTCGTATAATAAATTTAACTAACACAAATGTGAAGTCTTATAAAAGAAAAGAAAAAAAAAAGTAAATATTCTGAGGTAAGTTTGTCTGAACACCTGAAATGACCAAAACAGTACAAACGCAAACAGATTTAACTTATAGATTTTCTTTACAATTTATTTTAAATCGCAACTAAAGACTCAAAATTTAAAAGGAATGCCACGCCTGATCTCAGCGATAGAGGCTGGCCTCATTTAATCTCGCAATGTTTGAGTACTCGTATGTGTGTGAACATGTGTGATTTCTAAAGTAAAAAAAAAAAACTTCCATTTCCTACTTCAATTATTATTATTATTATTATTAAATGAAGTCAGCTGTCACTGTCATGTGCCGGGCACTATTTCTCCGTGGAATGACCCAAATCTACGGCTACATACTCCACATGTACGTAACGTATTCTATTACAGAATGTAGACTTACAGCAGTTATTATTGTACGACTCTATTTCATATTTGAAATGACTCTTCTTGGTCATATCTAGTTAAGGGGGCTACGGTCATACGCTAATCTTTTTTTATACCATCAAACTTGAATCAGATCAGAGGTATGTTGCCTCTACAAATTTTTCGCTTAAATGTCATTCGAATAAACTAATTTCTTCTTGGTAGAGGGGTTTTGTTTTTGGCCAGTGTATAAAAATTCAGTAAAGGATTAGGTTTGGCGAAACAGTACTCTTTATGGTATATCCTCCTAGAAAAATTTAATAAAGAATGGGTTTAACGAATTCTTTTGGAATAGGTAACAAATTACTTTTGTAAATGACAGCATTTGCGTTGAATATACAATTCTATTAATCTAAGATGGCAAAGCCCAACTTTGAAATGAAAATTGCATGCAGGTACTTTAGCTTTACAATGATATCCAGTGCAATAAAATGAGGTTATTTGATGCTTATTGATTGAAATATAGTTGATGCATGTATCATTGTATGTTCTAGGGGTTGTTATAGCCTTGAGAATACCTAGAATTGAAATTTCAATGCATTGTGTTCCCACAGTGATATTTTTTTCCAGTATATACTGAGACCGAAATCTAAAAAATAATTCACATTCTACTTTCTACTTCTTTTTTTTTTACCTTATAAAGCCATAACATTGTCGACTGAATTAAATGTCTCTTGAATTTAAAGTTCATAAAATGTCTTAAGTAGTTTTAGAAGCGTAACTGGAAGGAAGTAGGAGGGCGTAATTCTAGGATAACAAGAGTTGAATGTAAAATATATACCACTTTAATGCGGTTAAGAGCTGCGTGAGCCGAAATGCCAATGTTACATTACGTCTTGTTACATTCCTACGGTACAGTTACTTTTTACGAACACGTATACAGAGCTGCGGTTACTGCCTTTTTAATACATTTGAACCTGTCAGTTGTTCTACACCGCAGGTTAGATCACACGGCTTGAAAGAACTTGCACGCAAAGAATATTTTCAATTCACGAAAATAATGTAATAACACCTTTGGGGAAACAGTGACCTAAACTTTGTTTGAATCGCGAATGTGGGACTACATTTTGTGTTTAGCTCGTTGAAACGTGATGATTCTTGATGACACTCACTGAGTTCATTACGTTCGTCACTGCAGAGATCTTTGGAGCCCCAAAGCGAAACAGTCAAAGCTGTTAATGAAGAGGACGCTGATGAACTTCCTTCTAAAAGAGAAAACTTCTGCTGTTAAGTGTTAAGTAACCAACTATCATGTGCGGATTTCTGGTGACAACTTATCTAATGGTTACGCAAGTATTGAAATTTAATGAAGTAGATCAAGTTCACGCAATTCAAATTTTAGAGATCCATATTTACAACGTTAGTAACAGTGGGTTATAAATTCTACATGCTGCCCATTCCTTAGCTTACTTTCTAAGAAAAAATTAAAATTTAAACATCCTTTCCATTGGGCTTTTCTATTGAAAACTTCATGTCATAATTTAAAATTTGATCTGGAATGAATTCAGAACAACTAATTTTTGACGGTTACGAACATAGTTGGGAAATTAAAAAACGGAAAATGTCGGACATCAAGGCGCACCGACAGGGGGGAAGGATATCTCCTATATTTGACCGATTTTTAAATGTCCGGAATCCCATTTGGCCACCGCACGAAAAATCCATTTATCCAGCATGTCTTTTGATTTTTAACATTTAATTAGCATTAACACATCTTGAAATTATTTATGTAAGTTAAGAACTTATTACGAATTTTCAAGCTGTGGAATCTTCAGAAAAATGTATAGAATTTTCAGGTTTCAATCATCAGAGCCGGATATCCGGTACGACATTTGTCACATAAGGGATACCAGATATCCGATACCCGACAAAATCAGTTTCCGGGCAAGAATACGCTACTTTTGGCGTTCCGTATTGAAATTCTTTGAGACGCGGGACAAGTTCTCATAATACGGGACAGGCCCGGAAATCCGCGACGTTTCGCAACTCTAAGGCAGATAAGCAAGTATATTATGGTACATAAAAATTAATGAAGGTTAATAACGTACTCTCAGACAACATCAGAACCAATTCCTTTTAGTGTAGTATTGTAACATTTTATAAAAAATTCCAATTACAGGATTACAGTTTAAAAAATCATTTTTAACCAGTGTTTAACTATACATTTATATTTTTCTAAGCTAGGGGCCGTTCATAAATGACGTCATGATTTTTTCAAATATATTTGACCCCTCCCCCCTTTGTCACAATATGTCACACTTCAGCGGACCCCCATACCCCCTTTGTCACGTGTCACGCTATGTTGCATAAAGCATGATGTCACACTTCTTGTTACCCCTCCCCTCCCCTTGTCACACTTTGCCACAATTTCACGAAACCCCCTCCCCCCCTAGAAGCGTGACATCATTTATGAATGATCCCCTAGATACATACATCCAATCCTCTGCCCCTCCCCTCACGCTAAAAGAATGAGAATTATCCTTTCACTCCAATAGATTGGCAACTAGTTCGAAATAAGAGTCATGCAGTAAAAGCGTTACGCATATCCTCTGAAAAACAGGTTTTTTAGTGGAATATTTGTAGAGCGTAATGGCTTTCTTATCTAAATATTATCATAGGGACACGTGTCTTCCAAAAATACCAGCACATGGTCTGCTGAGTCAACTGAGAGTGTTGGACCGGACTCCTGGACTGACATAACATTTCAAACAATACTTGTTATTCATTGGCTAACAAGTTGAGACCAGATTAATGTGGTTCTGTTTTATCTTATCTTCCATGAATTAACACGTTAACAAGCACTGAGCACGTAACAATGTAAGCAGTCAAATATTCTATCGAGGTTGGTTTGTGTTGTAATCTTAGGTACTAAATTCCTCCCCATAAAAAATTAACAAGAGCTTCGATATGAATTAAATTTTAAAATTGTTCTTTCGAGAAACTGAACATTAGAAAAGTTCTAAGCAAAATTGTTTAAAAAATAACATTTTCTGTCACATTTGCTGTATCTCTGGTTTAAATTGTTAACCCCCCCCCCAATCGTTGTAAAGATTTGTTTTCCATTAAATGCTAATACTACATTTCTGTTCAAAAACAACAGAAACTTTATAATCGTCAACAAAAATATGGAGTGTCCGGAAACTCATAGAATTTCTAAATGACTCCAAATTCTATTCTTCCAAAGGAAAAAAGAAAACGCTTGTGGATTTATAAGAATAGGTTTGCGGTTTTCACCGGCAATTCTGATAGTTTCCAATTTAATACTAAGCACATTATTCAAAATTAAATTATTTACCTAATCAGGCTCTCTAATTTATTCAAGAAATTTAAAAAGATCTTTTACTATTATTACTTTATTACATTAAAAATTAATAGAGTTTCAACAATTTTAATCAATCTGTTAAATCGTTTAGGTTTCTTTTAAAACTGAACTGCGAAAAGTCAGAAAACAAATTTATCTTTCATATCCGGTGGTGATTGAAGAAAAGTAAACTTTCACTGCTTCAGGTTGAAAATAGAGCATATATTTCTAGATTATTTATTTCCTGCCCAGGGCGTTCGCACCCTACTGAATCTTTCATCCGTTTTCAAATCACTTGCATGTGCGCTCGAATGACGCAGATGATAGCGCAGGGGTCTAACTTCATCAAATCTGAGCGGATGGCGGGGGAACCATGCCGGATGTTTTGTCCACCCCTATACAAATCGGAAGGGTCATCTCCCCCCCCCCCCTCCCTCTTACGTCCAGCGTAGTAACCAAAGGGTTATGCCAAGGTCAGGGCCGCGTGGCGCTAACTTTACCCAAAAGGCTGAGCCCCATCCCTGCTATCGCAGCTCACCACCAGTCGGAGCCCGGAACAGGATTTTCTGGGGAAGAGAAGAGCTGACCTTGTCGAGGGACCCCTCTTTGGTCGGCAGTGGGTGGAAATATGCTTCTAGATTTTTGGAGGTCAGTGTGAGAAGAAGGAAATGAAGAGCTCAGAAGGTCAAGTCGGCAGAAGTTAGTCTTACAAACGTCTAGAATGACCTAAATTCTTGGAGATCGGCTTCTCTGATCATTCCCGACGATATTTGGGGGTTGAAGATGGATAACATTCTGGAGCCGAAAAGACGGGGTCTTTTAATTTTCGGTTTTTGAGATTCCTGATTAATGAGTTCCAAGACAGCAGCCAGCCCACGAGGCTGCATTGGAAGTCTGAAACTATATTGAAATCTCGTCGTAGCGAATTCCGATACAACAAAGTATCCGTTATTACGAAATAAATATGCAATCCCCGTTTAAACGACATTAAGACGTATATCCCGTTAGAACAAAATATTTCCCAGGTCTGTTGTAATGAGATTTCTCTGTATTAGTAGTTTCAGTATTTTCTTGTTCTGAACTGTTATCTTCTTGGCATCATTACATACAATAACATTTGGGAAAGAATATGCTAAAAGTTTTATTCTTATTTTATTAATGTTTTAAGCATGACCAACTTAAATTATGGAACAAATTTGCACCGTTATTTTGTTATTAATAAAAAGAAAAGAAAGAAAAAGTTTTTTTTTAATAGAAAGGGATGAGCTGAATATGCGAACGTAAAAATTGTTACATTGCTGGAGGGAAAAGGGGGGGGGGGGGGCGGGGATTAAATAAAAAATAGGATTGTTTAACAGTCTAATATTAATTTCTTTTTTATTGATTATTTATATATATATATATATAAAACCGTGAATGAGTTAAAATTTGACATGCGTGAATTCATAAATCGTTAGTGATGGATAAGTATTTATAAAATATAATTAAGGACAATTGTTGAAAATGAATGAATAAATAAATGGTACGTATTAGAAATATAATATAAATAAAAAAAGTGAATGAATGAATTTTTTAATTTTGATGAACTTTTGGAATGCGAGAGTAATTTCAACATGAATGGAAGCTTGTCACGCAGTTACAAAATTTGACTGTTCATTGAGTCGACCGATTTAATATTACCTTTTGTAAATATATTAATATTACATTGCACCGAATGTAAAACAAACATTCTTGTGTGAAACAAGCACAATAGCATAATGACTAGACATCCTCCAAGGGATCATTCATAAATGATGTCACGCTTCGAGGGTTGGAGGGGGGTTCGTGAAATTGTGACAAAGTGTGACAAAGGGAGGGGAGAGGTAACAAGAAGGGTGACATCATGCATTATGCAACACAGCGTGACGCGTAACAAAGGGGCGAGGAGGGTCCGCTGAAGTGTGACATATTGTGACAAAGGGGGGAGTCAAATATATGGGAAAAAGCGTGACGTAATTTATGAACGGCCCCAAGCGCGCGGCTCTTTCGAAGCTAAGTTCATAAATTTCGTCTGCTAAAAAATATTATACTATTTACATTCTTTTGTGCATGGACACATTAAAAAGTAAATAAAGAAAAAAGGATGCGTCAAAAATGAACAATTTTCAAATTTGGTGCTGTAGAACACCCAAAACGGTAGCAACTACACACCAAACTTGTGAATTTTCCCTTTCTAAAATCGAGAAAAATGGAAGATAAAGCAAAGGCTATCAATGTGGTCATCAATGGATGGGTCTGATTGGCTAGATTGAACCATCGCAGCGTTGTTGGATATCCTCATAGAGCTGATAATTTTCAATGCCCCGGTATGCTGTTCTTCTACAGTCGTTTGTCTGTCACACAGATAAATCGCTGTCGGAGACGTGCAAAGGATATGAGTTATGTGACACATCCTTCTGAGGTACTATCTCATATCTCAGACTGTGGGAATAGACGTTTTTCTGGCGACATGGACCCGTTGCGAAACGAAAATTCGAATCACGCTGAGTAATGTTTAGACAGGGCCTGCATTATCCTTCCACTCGAAAATCCCTTTCCGTTCGCCCCCCTCCCCTCCAATTTCGTCGAATTTACCTTTCACCCCGTCACGTCCGTTCCCCCCTTGAGGGAGCTGGGCCCCAAAGGGTTGAGAGAAGGTTGCAGGGTTGTCACTGTTTCAAGTCGAATTTTGTGCAAGGAAGGAATATCGCCAATAGAGCAGTGGCGTCAAAATAGCGCACCTCTGTAGGTGATGACCTGAATAGCTGATAAATAAGCTACAGTACAGGACCAGTTATCCGGAATGCTCGGCACCCTCGCGATCCCGGATATCTAAATATCCAGGAACTTTTTGCTTTGCTAGACTCCTGTTATTGATTATGAAACCCAAATCTCAATAATGAATAGTAATACCTTTCAAAATAAGAAAAGAAGAAAAAATACTATTTTGAAATGCATAAATACTAATGCATTTCAAAATACGAAAAGAGCGCTATAAATTTTTCTAGATTTGAATCTTTTTTTTTTCAATTTAGAAAGATCAAAAGAAAAAAAACATTCAAAGCCTAAAATTACTACTTTATTGCATGTGGGAAAAACGAGGAAAAATCTTGTTTTCTTGATATCGTATAAAATATTCTATACTATACTTTGTTAAAACCTCTAAAATAAAAAAAAAATGTAATTTTTAAAAAGCAAACTCAAAGTGAAATGCAAAAATCAATTTGAAATTCTTTCTACTAATTGTGCATTTTTTAAAAATTTGTCATATGTTTAACTTTTTCTTTCTTTCTAACAAAAAAGTACAGGAGCCCTATGTTCTTCAGACCTTTTTATCCATCCGTAAATAATCTGAAATTCCTCTGAAAAAGAAGGAAACTACAGGAACTATAAAACTAACTAACTCTTGTGAGCTCAAATGCAAATTAAGCCCTGGATCGAAGTAAATTGAAATACAGTCGCTCCCGTTAACGAAATCGAAGGGACCCAATAAAAGTTTCGTTATTGCCGTAATTTTGTTATAAAAACTACCGAATAGTACGTGGCAAAACAAGGGGGGATTGAAATTATTACGTTAAAACCGTAAATTCGTTAAATACGACTTCGCTATAAACGAGAACAACTGTACTATGATAACCGCAAATTTCAATCACATTTTAATCAAAAAATTAACAGTAGGGAATTATTCTTCGGTAGACAATACCCAACATTATTATGAAACTCATAAATTCACTAATTATGGAAAAATAGCTTCAGCAGAGGAATTTTATTGGAGCTTTATAGGGGCAAATTATTGTAGGTAAAACTTGTGAAAAAGAAATTTTGCACTTCTTCGGCTTCGCATTCCTTTTGACACCCATATGATTAATCGATTAATGTAAAATTTGAACTAAATTTATTTGGTGCATAGTCAACATAAAGCATCATTTCAGAAAATACCTCTCGTGCTTATATAGCTATAGAGGCGGGGAATGTGAGGCAAAATGAAATAGCTAAGCTAAATTATATTTTTCAAGCCAAACGAATTAAAAATCTATCTGGAAAGTAACAGTACCTAACGATAGAACTATGAATTTTATAATAGAACTTGATAATATAACTCACATTGAAAAATTTTTCATTTTAGGCAGTTAATTTGTGCGTTAAAGTAAAAGTGAAAAACTGAAATATATTTTCCTAAAGAAATAGTTTTTTTATGGGATAATTAACTCTCTGCATTCTTATGTCGCTTTATGGTAGTCTAAATAACATATAATAATTCATATTTAAGAATACAGAGCCTTATAATTACTTTTTATTAAATATGAACAACTAAATGAATGAACGATTGATAAAACGAGCGAATGAATACAGAAATGAATGTAAAAAATAAATGATTTATTAAATGAAAGAATGAAAAATCTTCTCAATAATTGAACAAATAAATAAATTAATAATTGAATGAATGAGTAAATGAACAACAATTTTAGTTATCTAATGTGTGTGGGGACAAAGAGAAATAAAATACTACTAGCTGATTCCCCGCAGAGCATCTGCGGGCAAATTAAACATAATGATCGCTAGATATAAACAAACTAAGGTGTTGCCACTCCAAAGAATTGAATATTAACCATTTTAAAATCGTAAAAAGTGTTTTAAAATTCGAAAGGCTTAAGAAATCTAGTCTAGATATAAACACGAGAATGATCGCTCCATATAAACAAACTAAAGTGTTGCCACTCCAAATAATAGGAAATTAAAAAACTGAGGTATCAATGGTAATAACTTTTAAGAAATAGAAATAAATTTGTTAAAGTCACGATAACAGTACGATGTTACGATAATAAGCAGAAATATTACGTTACTTTTCTCTGCTAATCATTAAACAAATTTTAAATATAGTTTTACCATAGTTTGTTTTTTGCATGACGTCAGTATCGTATCGTACCGCAAAATTTAATCGTAACTGGTCCACGTTTAAGTGAAATGTACATATATATATTTCACGTTGCCCCATATGCACATGACAAATTGTACTAAACATTTGAAATCAAAACAAGTCTAACATAAAAGAAATTAACACTGCATTGGACATTAGTAAGTCTTAATTAATATTTAAAATGTTAATAACAGGAATTTTATTATTATATAATAGAAAAAAATATTTTTGACTTAACACGAAATATTACAACATGAACATTAAATTTTGAAAATGACTTGTATTAATTTTGGAAGAAGCTGTTTTTTTATTAAAATCAACTACATGTTATGTAACACAGTTAAAATGTTATTAAATAGGTGGCCCTGCAAGCAGAGTAAATATTTTACCATTTCACTTGGGCTCCAAATTCACCTACTCCCATAGATACTTGTATAACGCAATTTGGGGAATCCAATAGATATAAAACATAATTCTAAAACCTTAATGGAACTTGATTTATAATCTTATCTCATTTCCTTGAGCTCAATAAGCATTTGTTTAGATAATGCGTCAATTATAGTGCAGATATAACAAAAAAAGATGTAAAACGACGTTTAAAGCGTAAAATTGCAAGGCACCCCTTTTGTCGGATGTCTACATCCATGAACTTATATCTTCTTTGTAACTCCGAAACACGTGTCTGAAAATTTTATTGTAATTTTGTGCTTTGGTGGTTTCACGCATTCAGTGAGTGCGCACCGGTCGTTTAATTAAAGTAATTATATTTTTAGGCTTTTACTCAAAATAAGTGCAGCTGAGAATTTTGTGTTGTTAGGGCGTAAACAGAATTTTTTCAAGGGAGTTTCATAATTTTCTGAAACTGCCAAAAGAAATCCGAGTATGTAATAAAGCACTATTATTTCCCTAATTTAGACAGCTAGACAATTTCTACTTGAGCTCAAGGGGGGGGGGGGTTTAAACCCCTACCTCCCTTGTGTACGCCCCTGTGTGTTGTTGTTACTACAAACAAACAAAAAAAAAAACTCACCTTTTGTGCAAGAAATAAAAATAAAATTAAAAGGAACGTTTAACGCACAAAATTGCAAGGAACCCCTTTCGTAGAATGTCTTTGCATCCATAAGCTCACAACTCTTTTCAAAGAAAAACTGTTTCCTTGTAACTCTAAAACACGTGTCTGCAATTATTATTTTTTGCACGAAAGGCATAAACTTTTTATTGTTTACAGTTAGAGTGATTCAAAATTCTCAGCTTCACTCATTTTTATGAAAGCCTGAAGTGGATCAGTATGCACTCATTGAATCCGTAAAATTATTTCGCCCCCCCCCCACCCCATTTTTTTTCTTTTTTCCCATTCAGTAGCGTCAAAAAGGTTTTCTGTCTATACTTAAAAAAAAAAGTAATTCGCGCTGCCGCTGTCTTAGAGAAATTCTACCTTGCGTATTTCAATCTCTTACAATTAAAAAACTATTCAACGAAAAATTCCAAAAATCTTATGAATTATAGAGAACTTTCTGGCGAACACTCTGATGTAAAGCATTTATAGATTCGAATAGTAGTTTTAGTATTATTTGATTTGAAAAGTCAGGAAATTTATTTTCTATCTGTTTGGCGCTTCTCAAGGCTCAGTTTTAAATGAGTCAATACGATTTTTGGAGGGAAAAGAGACACATACCGACTTAAATTAAATAGAAAAATATGTACTAAAAAGAGTAAGGTTGATCACAAGAAAACAAAATTTAAAAATATGCACAACTAAATTTATTGCAATCATTTCAGTTTGACAGAGCCGTAGAAACATATTGAACTCGAGCCTTGTATTTGCTCAATTTTAAGCGAATCAGACCGATTTATAACAGTATATAGTAACATTTTAACATGCATTTGAAATATCTTTATCCAAACTATAGATCCCTGGTTGGTAATGTTGACGCGTTTTTTGTAAAATTTGTGTCGGTTATTCTGACAGAGGTAAAGGAGGGACGGGGGGGGGGGGGGATAATAGTTGAAATAAGCTTTTTATGAATTGTATTTTAAATTAATTACTAGCTCAGTTTACTTTTTTTCAGAAATAATTCTTATTTTATGTTGTTTTCCGTAAAAAAATGCTTATTAGATTGTTCTATACTTTTGCATGAAGAACTTTTTATGGGGGGGGGGGGGGGGCTATTGAAACTAAGAATTTTATTTCTTTTTGCATTTAAATATTTAACGATATTTTACTTTATATATATTGCACTTTCCGTTATTCTTTCCCCATAGTTTTTCCATTTTGTGGTCTGGCAATACTCACTGAAGTTCGACACAAACCTCGTTTTACAGGCAGTCAAATATACAACAAAAGAGCTTTCCAAACACAGAACTGAAAACCAAGTAACACCATTATTTACGATCTTATTATATCTCATCACAACTATTTTACGACGGAATCCATCATAATGAGTCTCCTAACATGGTGTTGCTTTCACAAAAAGTACAAGCTGAGGGAAACCGTGGTCGTAATTTTCGCCTCTTCCCATTCTCAGCCCTGAAAGAAAGGGTTCACAATTTTGGCGATATGGAAAAGAAAGTGATTTATGGACAAAACTGAAAGCGCACTCAGGTGGGAATGTTCAGCATTTTGCGTACTAGGTGGCCTCCAGGGAGAACGCGGAACAAAGCACTTGAAACTTACACTTTTCTGTTTGGGAATAAACCATAAAGATTTTGACAGCGGTAAAACTGATGATGTGATGCAGATCTTTTGTTTTCTAGCAGCACTGAATGCGAAACTATTTTAGTTGATAAATAATTCCACACGGTTAAGTTTCTTTTTTTTCTCCTTATGAAACCTAGACTTCCTGTGTATTTTTTCGTTTTCGAACCGTTAAAAATGATTTTTTCTAGTTCGATTATTATTATTATTAGTAGTAGTAGTTAGACTTATCATTCGATAAGTCTAACATTCTTACAAATCCCCTCCCCCTGTTTCGCAATATGTCGTTATATGTTACACAATAATTTTTCCTGATTATGTAAATAGTTACATAGTATGCAGCAGAATTTTAGTAGGCTCATTTAGTCAAACCATATACGTAGATGATACTCAGCACTTAAAATATATAAAAATGTTCACGGTATGAGTCTTACTACCTTATATACCCACAGCTAATCCCCATAAAGCCCCTACTCTTTCAATTTAGGTCCAAACTGTATAAATATATTTTTTTTTGTTTCAATATAAATAACTAGTAAGGCCGGCGATCATACGAAATGACGGGTGTTCTAGGTATTATAAATTGTAATTAAAATGATTTGTACAAAGCTGTCTGCTAATTCAAACTGAATTACCCAGGTCAGGCGGCGAGGACGCCCCTTTGCTTACTGCCCCACGCTACTATATATTTATTTACTGTATAATCAAATTGTTCGTGAAAAATGTGCATTTATCATCGAAAGAACTTATTGAAAATTTTATTATGCTTTTCAAAACAAAAGTTTTAACGAAACTGGGTAAAAAGAGAGCTGCCACTGTAATAAGAAAAATATAAAAAGCGCTGACAATAAATAAATAAATTAAAAAGAAAGAAAGGATTAAATTAAATTCGCGTATACATCAATTTTTAACGGAATTGCAAATACAGCAAGGCCTCACTCAAAATGCTAGAGAAACGTTTTGATTTTAATTAGTATATTTGCTACATTTGTTACAATAATGGCAACTGCATTGATTTGTTGAATCGAACTGTAATTATACGGTTGAAAACGACGGCAACAATGCAAAAATAAAATAAAACGGGTCAAAAAAATCATTGAAAAATTAAAAAAAAAATAATTTAAAAGAAACTAATTGAGTCACAACTTTCATTTTTGCAGCGATGAGTTTCTCGGGTCGTAATCATTAACCGTGCCGAATGTGGTCCCGATCTGTAAAACGGCCTGGGATTCTATAGCGGACAGACAGAATAAGCCGCTTATATATAAGAATATATGTAAAATACATACTAGATTTAATGCTAAATTTGTCTAGTGTTACTGAAAAATTTTAAGAAAAACTCATTAACAAAATAAGTGTTCAATTTTGAATGAAAAAAAATAAAGGTAATGTTCATTTTTTATTCTTGTTACATAATGCTGTTTAGCTTACACGAGTTTATTCATTTTTGAATATCGCTACTGCTTTGAGTTTGAATCTCTCTTTAGGGATCATTCATAAATGATGTCATGCTTCCAGGAGGGGAGGGGAGGGGAAGGGATAACAAGAAATGTGGCATTACAAATTTTGGTTTCTATAAAAACATTTAAAATCAGCAAATTAAATTAATTTTTACAGTTTTTTATAAATATTTTCATAATTTGATTTTTAAGTTTCATTGATCATTTTGCATCATAAACACGATGCTGATTAAGGTTTAAATTTATTTAAAGAAATTTTTCTGAGGCATTTACACGTTTAAGATAAAATTGTGAGGGCCAATTTTCAGAATTCGAACAATTGATATATTTTATTGTTCTATGCTAATTATATTTTGTGTTGCAAACCTTAACCTCATTTTATGCAAATTAGGCGCACATGTAATCAATATTATTATTATGCTCACAAATGTCATTGAAAGTTCACAAATAACATTAGAAACGTGATTTATAACGCAGTACTTTGTGTCTGAACATCTGAACTGCAAGTACATATGCTTATGTAATATAGTGTGACATGTAACAAAGGAGGGTTGGGGATATGATGAAGTGTGACATTTTGTGACAAAGGGGGAGGGGTAAAATATATTGAAAAAAATGTGACATCATCAACGGTCCCTTACATAGAACATTAAAAAAAATTGTTATTTTAAATAGAATATTAGTGTTACTTTGAATCTAGCAATGGATGTTCAACATAGGCCAGTTATGTCCATTACGTTTTTGCAGTCCACTCATTGCTCAAATTACAGCTTTTGGCATGACAGCTTTGAAGCACTCCATCTGTTGCGTCAGTCACTTTCCCCAATATTTTCTAAAATTACAAGTATCTCCTCTCTGCACCCCTTTTCACAAGTTGAAATTACAAACAACAGGTATCTCGAAGAATAATGGCTATGCCGAAAACATCCCTTTCTATTCGCGTACGCCCTTCTTCGAGCCCCTCCTTGTTGTTGTCCAATATTGCGGAAATCCTCTTTCCGAGGAATCCGCTAAGCTGACCATTGCATTGGCCCCCAGGTAACGTGGCCGAAAATTGCCAGGATGCACACAATCCATCATGTCTGGCCACTCTTTTATGGGTCATCAGTCTCACGGTTGACCAGCGTCCAGAGAGATGGGCCCTCTAATCCTCCGAGACCTTGAACCTGGTGGAAGAATGCCTGGAAACCTGCAAATTATGCCTGTTTGAAATTGCCGCTGGCAGAAGAAAGTAGATTGCTTTCTTGAAAGGGTTTTCACGTGATTTATTATTTAATGGTGGGTTTAAGAGGATTTGTTTCGGAGTCGCTCCCCAGGTGTTTGTTTATGAGCTGCAGATAGTTTTACAACATTGGAAGCAAAGTGTTTCCAGTTTGCTATGTTTCTTAGCACACTGTAAAACATTTATGTAAAAGCACAGAAAAGAAGCTGAGTTTCGGTAAATTTACGAAGAACTTGTTTAACACTTTAACTACCGGAATATATTCACAAATCTGTGCGTCTGAACGCCAAGAAAAAATTATCCAAAAATTGCATAAATGGCGATGCATCTATTTCTTATGTATATGCCATGAGTCTCTAACATGAAAAAGGCAAAACTGGAGAGTTCCAATCAACATTAATTGTTAGACGCTCCATTTTCGACTATGGCGTTTTTTTGAGATGTTGATTCGAAATTTTTTGTTCAAGATCAAAATTCCTATGAGATGTAACTTTTTTTTGCTTGCAGATCGGCGGCACACTGTATCAAAAGGAAGTGGCCAATTCCCCCTTCTTAACCTCTAATTTTGCTATTTTTAATTGAATAAATTATTACTAATGTGTAATAATTATTATAAAATGTAAAGAACGAATGCATTTCCATTTGTTCAACTTTTTATTCTGAAACCTACATTTTTAGCAAAAATTCATCAAATCGTCTATTGACGTTACCCGTAGTTAAAGGGTTAAAATCGAAATTCTTGTTTTTCCGCCCTGTGTACATCTACAGAGAAAGATCTGTGACTACCAGTGTAAAAAATGTAAACAAATGCATAATTAAACACTTGTGATCTGTGACTACCAGTTTAAAAATTGTCAAGAAATACATTATATAATTGTTGACGTACGTCCAGCCCAGCCCTCGGCGGCCAGCCTAGAAACGTAACTCCGGAGGCAAAGGAATCACAAGAGCGTAGGCTCAACGCTCAACTAAGCTCACCTTCGACTTTGTGTGGCAGAAACAGTAATTTAGCATAATCATGGATAGCGCCACTACTGCGGCATATTATCTGTTGCTATCCCTTTTACAAAATTTTCTATGTTTTTTATTCTCTGTAATTTTCTTTTTAAAAACTTGGTAGTTTCTTGTTTTTAGGTATTTAATTTCGCGTCAAACTTCAAATAAACGCTTTCCAAGAGATTCTCACGTACTTTCGAGCAACTTTTTTTTTTTTTTACACTGCAAGCTTATTTAATGTAAAAAGTAATAACGAAACGAAAGAAATAAATCTTCATTTCTGCATTGGAACAGAATTGCGACTTTAATGAAAACATTTATAGAGCTTGAAAAATGCATTCTGGTCGCTCGAGTTAAAGCTGCTTTAGCTTTTTGTACTGCAAGGTGCTTTGACAGCCTGACACTTTTATTCTCTTGCAAAAGATTTTCCATTGAAGGATATTTTCGGTAAATCATTAACGCTCTGTAAATTGTTTTTCCTCACGTTCATCCGAAAGTTAAACACATATCAAATAATGAAAATTAATTTTATTACTGCAAATTACCTCTCTATTATGACTGAAGTTTTTTCCGTGTGCTTTTGCATTTAAAATATTTTTTTTCTTTCTTTTTCTTTTCGTATCTAGAGAAGCAATCTCAAGTATTTCTAGGGGAGGGATGACAACTATTTATTCGCAAACCTCGCGAAGAAAGAAAATTTCAGAAAAACATTTGTCGACCTAAGTCCGTGAATGTGGTTCTGGTGCTTCAAAATAGTAAGTTATTTTATTTAACTATATTTTGGTTGTAGAGATCAATTACCCGATTTCACACATCATTTACCGTTTGTAAGATTATTTTCAGAAATATTATAAATGCTTCAAATATTTTTTTACATTTGAGTTTTAATCGTTTAAAACGTGAATTTTACATTTTCTCAATATGCAAGCGTGGGAACGGTAGGAAAAACAGAATGCAAAGCTAAATTACAACAAAATTTTCTGCCGGTACAAAATTTGAAAAACTCAATAAGTACAAAAATATATAGATAGGAACATAACTTTCATACAATACTTTACAAAGGCCTTTAACCAGAATATGTTGAGGATGTAATTGTTTATTCCAAAGGAAACAAATTCTTTTATACATTTAATCTGTGACTAGCATTAACCAGAGTGAAAATAAGATTTACAAACAAAACCTTTTTGCATTAAAGATAAAATCGTTTGCTACACCTTTGCGTAAAAAATAAAATGTTTTAAATTTCCGGCGAATTTAATCAATGCATCCAATCATTAATTAATTAATTCCTTCGTTAATTGCCTCCCTGACATTGCGATCATAATGTATTTTTTATGAATGTGCATGTATTTTGTTGCTTTCTTAATGTAATATGCAAGTTCAGAGGTGTGACCAGAAATTAATTTTTGGTTGTGAATATCCTCATTGGCATTAAATAAGCTTTTTGTAAGTTCAGAATTGCCACAAGGTAAAAACTAACAAATAGGTTACATTAATTCTATTTTCTCTTGGTCAAAACTCTTCAAGGATTCATATAAAGCTCCTGAACATTAGCTTCTTCGGATGGATTTTTTTTCTTCGTTTACAACCACTATCAAATACTAATTGACCCTTTGCATTTGCTTTATGAGACTTCGAAAGACCTTTCTGTGCTTTTCTCAGTAATTAGTGAGATTTTATCAGTTTTTTAAAGATGAAAAAGATTTTGGCACGATTGGGATGTTAGGGAGTTAATTTTTTTTTAATTTCAGTTTTTTGAAGAATGTCTATAATATAGTGGAGTAGTATTTGTCACACGACGTCAAAGGGACTATCGAAAAACGTCGCATAAACAATAACGTCGTCTCGTATGGGACCGTTCATAAATGAGGTCACGCTTTTTTCCGATATATTTGACCCCCCTCCTCCCTTTGTCGCAAAAAGTCACACTTCAACGGACCCCCTACCCCTCTTTGTCACATGTCATGTTGTATAAGCCTGATGTCACACTTCTTGTTACCCCCTCCCCTTGTCACACTTTCACAATTTCACGAACCCCCCCTCGAAGCGTGACATCATTTATGAATAAACCCTATGATCGATTTACTTTTCGAGTGGTCCAAGAATTGGGACCACACGAAAGCGTCGTATAAACGATACTCTACTGTAGTACAATAAAAGAAATACCCAGAAAAATTGTAATTTAAAGAAAAAATCTTGGAGGACACATGCCCTTTTGTAAGCCACTGTATAATGAATTTAAACCTCCCTTCCCCCCCTTCCGAAAAAATAAAAATGACGGATGTGTGAAAAGCATACCCCAAACAATGTCTCAGTGATATATTTTAAAATTGAATAAGATAAGTGATACGTTTCCACAGTTTACTGGAAAAGGAAATCCCCCCATATAAACAAACTAGCTGGTACCCCGCAGAACATCTGTGGGCTATAAGTTCAACAGTCAAACTCGAGAAGGATCGCTCGACATAAACAAAATAAGGTGTCGCCATTCCAAAAAATGGAAAATCAAAAATTGAGTTATGAATGGAAATACTTTTTAAGAAACAGATAAAAATGTGTTAAAGTCCGTAAGTTACGATAATAAATACAAATATTAATTTACTTTTCCATGATAATCATTAAACAAATGTTTAAATGTCATTGCACCATAGTTTGTTTTCTGCATGATGTCAGTATCGTATCGTACCGCAAAATTTAATCGTAATTGGTCCACGTTAAGTGAAAGTTTAAAATCGTAAAAAACACTTTAATAAAACTCATACGGCTAAAGAAAGATTGCTAGGTATAAACAAAACTAAGGTGATGTTACTCCAAAGAATCGGAAATTAAAACTTAAGTTATGAATAGAAATACTTTAAAAAAAATAGAAATAAATGTGTTCAAGTCTGTAAGTTACGATAACAAATTATGTTACTTTCCCATGCTAATCTTTAAATAAATTTTTAAATGTCGTTTACCTTAGTTTGTTTTTGCGTGATGTCAGTGTATCGTACCGCAAAATTTAATCGTAACTGGTCCACGTTAAGAGAAATATATATATAGATTAGGGAATGGGAGGAAGGTTGTATGGAAAATGACGTTTTTCTTTTGACTCAAGTTTTTCTCCAACCGGAAAGGGTGAACATAAACTTTTGTCGTAGCTGAAAGTGAAAACAAGACTTCAGGCATTTTCCATTTCGATTGCCTATAAAGAAAAGACTCTTCTCACAGTATCATTAAGTGCTCAAAGGGAAGCAATGGTATTTTTGGGCCCCATATATAGATGAACACGAGTGGCTAATGCAACCCTGTAAATACTTGAAAACCTTTAGGGCAAAAGAGGGTTGGAAATTTCCCTTTCACTTTCTTCGCGGAAACAAAAGAAGCACACATGCGCGCACACACACCTGTTTTACGAGTTGCCTGTTGTTTGCAGGTAACCTCACTCTACCTCACCTCACCTAACCAGCAGGTATTATTTAGAAAGGCTAGGTTGCAACAGGAATGAATTAGCTGCACTTGGCGACTTAAAGTAAAGATACAACTGCTTCTTACTTGGTAGTATATTTTCTTCCTTGAAGCAAAATTTTTTTTTCACAATATACGCATCGATAATGTGGCAGTTTTATTTGAGGTTCTGATTTCTATTATTTTTAGACTATGAAAGGAGAGAGAGAAGGATAAACAAAATTGTGAAGCTCCTGGAATTTTTTCAACTTCAAAATTCTTCGGTTAACTAAATTAAAATTAATTCTCTTTAATAATTTCCTTTGTTAAAATGGTAAAATGGGCTGTCGTTGTGCCTGATGACATCTTTTTTTTTTCATAAATTATTTTGAGGCATTAGTTACTTTATAGCGTAATTTTAATATTCTGCGTTGGATTCTTTACACTATTTTTTTTTTCTAAAGTCAAGACTCATTCACACCACAGGTAAACACTATTTTGTGTAGGCGACTTGAGAGGTGTTTTATGAATACGTAAAATCTAAATTAAAGGATTTACTACAACTGAATGGTTATCTATACACAACAATGAAGGCTCTCACGGCTGGAGGCAGTAATATAACTACCTTCCTGGATTATTCCACGATTATAGGTAGTGGTACATCATAGTTGTTTCTGGCTAACGTTTTGCCTGACCACCTATCGGAGGATTCTACAGAACACGATAAAGCCTGAGAAATGGCAGGTTAAATGGTAGTTACATACATTGTAAGTGAACTACGGTCTATAAGCCAGGAAAATAGTTATATTAAATATTAGTAGTGTTTCAGACCGGTATGAATTTTTCCCCTCAGCTCTTATGTTTCAGTGCTACTCAGGAAAGAAAAAACTTAAGAAAAAAAAATAAATAAGTAAATAAATTAATAAACAGTATTATAATCGACTGCGTGAAACATCACAGTAAATAATTTTTTGCCTTGTGTTCATAGTGAAATAAATGTATATTTTGCATGTAGTTTTAATTGAAATATGATAAAATAACGTATACACTTAATAATCGTGTGCAACAAAACAAAGTGGCAAAATGAATAATAAATACATTAAAGAATCCCATAAATTTTTTATGTAAAAAATGAAGAAAGAAAAGTCAAAATATTTCGTTCAAAAAAGTTCACAAAATTTCCATTCATAAAGAATGCATATATTTAAAGTTGATCGAAATTAAGTGTGAATGAATATTCGCTAAATAAAAAACAGCATAAAGAAAAACATAAAGAATACAGTATAAAGAAAAATACATTACAAAGTGAAGCTAAGTTAAAAAGCACAAATATAAGGACAAGCAAATGGTAATAACTTTGATGTTACAAAAGTGAAAACGTAAGACGCAAGTAAGCATTGAGGGAAAGCAAATAAAGTGCAAAGAAAGTACGTGAAAACAAAATGTGCTGAAAAACATTAAGAGAGTGAAAGAGACAGTGTGCAGATAGGTAACGAAATACACCTAAACTTAATCAAAGTATGTTTATTCTTAACCAATTTTTATTGCTTTTTTATCTTATTATGTACCATGATTATGTTTTACGTTCATAAGTGATTTATTGGAATTGCTGTACTTCGCATCATAATTTACTTCCCCCAAAGGAGGAGTTCTGTGTGTTGTAAAGGATATGAACATGAATTCCTAAAATGTTTTAATTATCTTTTATAGAATTTAGCTCAGATTTCTTCCCTTTCGGTCCTTGAATGGTAAAAAAGAAGAAAAAAAAGGCCCCGCTTCATTAGCTGAACATCATTAGTGCTTTCAAAGAGCTTCCCCCCAGTACCGGTGGAAGTAAAAAAAAACGAACTACTTCTTTTCTAAGAAAAGAGTTTTTTTTCCTTCCACGAGAGTCCATACTTAATCACGTATTTAAAGGGGAGGCGAATAGACTTTTTCTTAAAAGCGGAGGAAACTAACTGACTGCAGCATCGGTATGCCCCTTTCTTAAAACCCTTCATTTCCCCCGTAACATTCCCCTCACAACCCCTACTAAAAAAAGAAGCTCCAAAAGTAGGAACCTAAAAATATTTTTTGTTTATCTTTTATCTGGAGCGATTTTCCTTGTACAGGGACAACAAATCTTTTCCGGGGATCGTAGGAGACTTCTGTTAAAAAGGGACTTTAACCCTTTATGGGTCATCTTCTATTCTCTCGAAGGGTGGGAACTAGGCATATGTCATTGCAAGGAGTTCTATGAATGGGGGTGTGAATGTGCAACGCATAAAAGTCCAGGTGTAAGATTTATTGCAACCCGAAATCATAAGAGTGGACGCATTTTAGTGACCCAGTTATATGGATATGACATATGTTGAAATACATTTTCTGTTCTTTTGAATAGCGATTTTTGGCGCTGTTGCTGCCGTATTTCGAGGAGTTTTTTGGGAGGAGGAAAGGGAGGGGAACAACTATCAGATGCACCTGCAAAAATTGTCATGCACTGATTGCATTTTTTTTTTTACGAAGAAAGCACGCTTATTATTAATATGATGCACCGTTGGAAAATATCATGATATTTATGTAAGTATCAAAATATCGGATATTTATGATGTACATATCGCTCATATGCTGAAACAGCGGTACAACTCAAAAAATCATGTTTTGAGATAAGTGGGTTTAAAGTTTTCAATTTTCATTGTTAAGGAAAATGCATAAGAAATGCTTCAGTTTGCTGCCATCTTACGGCCTAATATTGAATTATGAGTTTTTCTAGTATTGCTGCGGAAAAGAATGCGTATTTTCATATTTACATCTGTTCTTAGTCCAAAACGCGTTTTTTTGAGTTGTGCCACTGTTGCAGCCTATGAGCGACATATCGAATATATATCGATGATATATATAACAGATGCTTTCACTCAAACCATTTAAGAACTTTGTTTACATATGAATATCATATTTAAATAAATATCAAACATCGGATATTTATGGTATATATCGGATGTATATCGATGATATATATCACAGATGCTTTCACGCAAACTATGTAAAAACTTTGTTTACATTATATCGACGACATAATATTATTAAATGAGTTAATTACTAATTTAACCTCCCTTAGTCAGTTCAAAAAATACTAATATATCAAGTTTTTCATAATGATCACTTCATTTAAAACAAAAATTAGGTTCATGTAAATGCGTACCTTTTTTTTGCTAGTGGTACGGGGCCGTTCATAAATGACGTCGCGCTTTTTTCCCATATATTTGACCCCCCTTCCCCCCTTTGTCACATCATGTCACACTTCAGCGGACCCCCCTCCTCCCCCCTTTGTCGCGCGTCACGCTATATTGCATAATGCATGGTGTCACACTTCTTGTTACCCCCTCCCCTCCCCTTGTCACACTTTGTCACAATATCACGAACCCCTCCCCCCCCTCGAAGCGTGACATCATTTATGAATGATCCCTACATTTTAGTTACCATTTACGTGTTATGTAATCAATGTAAATTCGTGCATCCTAGTGAAAAAATATCAATTATGCAGTAACTGATTCGTATTTCTAATTTTGATATAATATAATACCATAATAATAGAAATAGAACAGTTAACATTTCTATTGATTGTGATTAGTGTGGATCATGTTTAATATCAAAAAAATACTTTCGATAAAATAATTTTACACTTTCAATTTAGTGTCTTGTCTCACGAGTGTATCAGCGTCAACTTAAAAGACAGAGAATCGCTATTGCTGCATATTTTCTGATTCTCAACTTCATCGCTACCCATTCGCTTTCATCGCTTCATCGTACCATTATGCTTCCTCTTACATATTTATATTTTCTCATTATATTTTTATCAGCTTAGAAATGAGTCATTCAAAGATGAACTTTGAATGTTTATACTTACATAATGTAAGTGTGTTGGTTAGATATCTATCATGATATCATGTATGCTAAACGAACTAAAACGAGAACAGAAACGGCACATTTCTTATACCAGCAGTTTTTCCCTTGAACATGAATGTATTCTTCGATGGTAGAACTATACCCAAATGGAATTTTACCAAAACGTAAATGAAAGCGGAACAATATAAATATCAGTTCAATAGAATCCGAATGTTTACCTGAAACTTCAAAAAGATTTTATTACTATAATAACATTACAGTACATTATATAACCTTGTACTGAAATGTGATTAAATTAAATAATCTTTTTCAAATGTATACTTCGTCTGAAATTCAATTACGCGGAGACACTTAAGGGGGCTACGTTGCTACTTAAGTTGCAGACGGCTTTTATTGTAAGTAATGTATTTGGAACTTATTACATCCCATTTGCTCTCTTGTCGCCAATAGCAGCCTAAATTGTCTGTGTACTATTTTAAGGTGTGGGGCGGATGTATAGGGTTAAGTTTCTTTAGAAATTATAAATTCGAGTAATGAAATACATTTTTTACATTTATCGAAAATGCTGTAATCATTAATTTTGATATCAACCATGAAAATTGAAAACTTTATCACAAATGTTGCATGAACAAAAATCAAAACCAATGAAGAATTTTTTATTTTTAAAACCAATTTTTGAAGCAAATACTTTTATGTTTAGTGATCGAAAATTTTTTATATTGTAAAAAGCCTTTTTTGAGCTATAAATAAGTAAATAAAAGTATAAATGAATGAATAATAATAAAAAACTCTCCCGCATTAAAGTTGCAAGATAAAAACACTTTTTGCCTCATTGTTGCTTGACATCTGCATCCCTTCTTGCCGAGATGTTACTATTTATAGATGAAACATCCATAATACCTCCGCCGCCCCCCCCCCCCTTTTTCAGCAAGCCCTTCTTTCTCTTTCCGTCCTGATCCTGTGCGATGGACAAACAGCTCAATCAATCGAAGCGAGATGGGTTGAGAAGTGGCAGTGCTGGTGATGGATGAGCGAATTTGAGAATTACTGAAAAAGAGTTGTTCGCTCAGATGGAAATGATCCTGGTGCGTGGGTGCTTCTATGCTTTTTTTTAACCACATCTGGTTTTGATGGTGGGGATAGTAATCCTTCACGTAGCTTTCATTTTTAAACGGACATTGTTTGGTTCAAAGCAAGGGAAGAAAGAGTTAGGGGAGGTTGACCACTTTTTATTAGAAATGAATTTTCTGTGAGGATGAATTCACAAAAGTCATGCATCAAGTACTTGCCCTTCCAACATTTTAACAACTTCATTATTTTTCTCTCTTAATTTCATTCCTGTTATGAAAAAAATATTAATTTCAAATAATTTTCGAGTTATGAAACTGAAAATTTACAGTTTGTCTTAAGAAGATCAAGAAGTATTGAAAGAAGTTGAGGAATAATACCTGTGTTACTGACGTGTTTGCTTGAACAAAGTAAAAATCTAAAAAAATATTAAAACAAAAAATAAAATGTTGCTCTTTAGATAAATCGAGTTACTGAAAGAAAATTTCTTACTCAAAAACTGGAATCAGGACCGTCCTTTGGGCGATCAGAAGTCAATTTATCCCCACTGACTTTTAGAAATACATTGAATTTATGAGTTGTTATGTATTTTGTTGCTTTTTACCTATAATATGCATTGAAAATATGTTCTTTGTCCCCTCCCTGGAAAATTTCGAAATGACGGAAAAACTTGCTACATTGTTAAGGAGGGAAATTATTACATTTAAAATTAGCATTCTGTGATAAATTTGAATCACATTAGGTGAAGAATTCCGCTGAATCCTTGAGCGCTTTAAGTAGTACTAACTAAATTTACCTGCTTCCTTACATCCACTTTTCTATTTACTTTTGATTGTTTTCTTGCTGTGTATCTTTACTTTATTCAGTAGTTTTGAATTTTGTATGTTATCAGTATCTATATTGTTCATTAAACATCAATAATTCTTCCAAAAGAAGTTTTACTCTTAGGGAATCATTTTTCAACCATGGATACGCGTTCAGGTATAACGAACACCTTTTATTACAAAAGTGTAGCATTTAAGTAATTATTCTAAAATAAATTTCTAATTTGTAGTTGAAACAGAAGGCTTTACAACCGTTCTAAGATTACCAAAGAGGAGAAACGCAGCATTTTATTAGCTAAAAGCTCCATACATTGTCCAGAGCAGAGAGCTTGAGCTCTGTGCGCAGGAGTTTCGCAAACAGATGGCGTCAGCCCGGTTGGGCTCAAAGGGTTACAGGGGTCAGCCGTCATGTGTCACGTGAGTACATCCGGTCGCCCCCCTTTTTTGGAATATTTTTTGCGGTCCACCCTGGCTGACAAACTGTTGACAATAACAACCGTGGTCCAGGTGATGGAAGAAAGGGTGTTGGTCATTCGAAAGAGGAATGCTTCCGTGTACCTCCGGAAGGAAAAAAAAAAATAGTAAAGATGGTAAAAAGAACCGATTGTACGAAATCACTCTATAGAAATATCTTATGTGGAGAAGATGACAATAGTTGCACAAATTATAGAAGTTACCCTAAAAAGAGTAGATGTAATCTCTTTTCATACCTAATCGGTATGACCCCTCTCATATCTGATCGGTTTAGAAACAATAGAACTTTCAAACGGAAGTACAAATTAAACATTAATTTTATTTCTATTATACATTTTATGACAAGCAATGTTATTATTTTTTTTTTTTTCTAATGGGCAGCTATTGGCTTCTGTACTCAAGTGGTCTGTTACATGCCGCATAAATCATACGACATGGGCGCAGACGATTTTTCGCATCTAGAAAATCCACCGACCGACACTAACAGGTTCGGGGGATTTTCAAGACGCGGAATGATATACATATCGCTCCTATGCTGCAATAGCAGCACAACTCAAAAAATCATGTTTTGAGATAAGTGGTATTAAAGTTTTCATTGCCAAGGAAAATGCATAAGAAATGCTTTAGTTTGCTGCCATCTATGAACCGGGGCGTACCAAGGCCGCGCCTTACCACGACGCCACCGCAATGTCTTTATTGAAACCACAAATTTACAAAAAAACAAGTAATAAATGTAAGTACGTAATAGTAAATAAATTAATATAAATAAGTTTATACATTTCTACAAGTAATTTTTACTGTTGCACATAAATACAATCGCTTACTTAATAAGTTCGAAGCACTAATGAATAACAACTTTCTCTTTGCATTTATTCATACAAAACATACACTTGAATTGGTTTTACTATTATCATGCAAGAAACATCACAAAACCACGATTAGCACGTTTATTTCTCTAACGTTGGCATGTTTACATTACAGGATGTTTTATCTATAATATTACATGTTTATAATTCACAATTCTATTTTACAAATTTTTTACACGTGTTCGAGATGAATATTGAGAAGATCGATGGGGATGCAGTTAGAATCGAATAAGGTATCACCTTTGAACCACCTATTCACCTTTGAATACGAATTTTAAAAAATCTCATTTTAAAAGACTTTTTTTTTTTTTTTAAATTATTTTGCTGCATATGGTGGGTAAAACCAGGGATCTGGAGCAGCCACTTTGTTGAGCTTCTCCGCGCTGACTTATAAGTACTTGCTCCGACTCCGCTCCAAATCTGCTCCGTGATCCGAAAAAAAAATAATAGATTATATTATTTATCTCTATTTTTAGTTATTATATTATTATTATTTTGATAAAAAATTTTAAAAATAATTAAAGCATTGGAGCGCTAGGATTGGACTAGGATTTCCTTCGGATGAAAAGATGCATTTTTTAACGTATATATGTATAAAAATGCATGTTTTCATTTGAAGTTAAGGAGCAATCATTTTTCTAATTAATTAATTGGGTTAGAGGGTCGTAAAAAGCAAGTAAATAAATAAATAAAACCCACTCTTATGGCAACTTCAATTTTTAAAAAAAATTAGGGATAGAACCCCTCTTTACTGTTTGGTGGCAACAACAGAAATTATTCCTGGATTAGCCATCGAGTTCTGAGCGAACTTCCCCCTTCCTTTTCTTCGGATTTTTCAGATTTTAAATTCCAACGTCATAGCCGTACGATTTCAAATTCAGTCTTAGGCAGCTGGCTAATTCATCATTATAAATTATTTTCCGGTTCTCTTACTGTCCTGCGAAGAGAAATTCTACAATAAAAAAAACAAAAACAAAAACAAACTTCGCTGACATGTAAAACGTCAGAAACATATCAGTAACTTAAGTAACTTTAGCTTTTAGTAGCTGAGCTTTCTTCCAAGGTTTATGGTAGTGTATACGTTTACAAAATTCGGGTGTCTTATTCAAGAACCAAGAACTACCTTTTGCAAAACTTTGCATTGAAAAATAATATTTCCTGCTCCCAGGGATAAAAATTGCTCCCTCCCTCCCGCCTTTGTGACTTGAAATTTATTTTGTTTCCTCTAGCATTTTTAGGTGCCGGAAGAACAGTTCTGCTGGGAAGAACGATAAATGAACTGACACATTCTACCGACCTCAGCAGCCTAACAATTTATTTATTTTTAAATTTAAATTGTATTTATTAATTTATTTCGTATTTAATGACATCCGTGAGATCAGTACCACATAACGAATTTTGATATGGCGCCATCTACTGTTTATTTTCTGAATGTAATGCATGATTGTGAAATAAAAGACTGAATAAGTTTCAACTGGGAATTGAATAAAATAAATAAAAATATAAATAGTATTAATAATTTGGAATAACTAAAATCTCTGTAAAGGATAACATTTCTTTAAAAATCCTTGTACAGTATGGAGAATGGTACCGTAAAAAGCATGTCAAAATAGGGAAATCAAAATAAAACTATCGAGAACCGCAGGAAGAACAAGTTTAATTTGTTTAAAAAAAAAAGAATCAAAATTCAAACAAAAGATAGAAATTAAAAATTAGCTACTTCTCAAAATGCTAAAAACCGCAGGAAATAAATCTTAAAAAAAAAAAGAACCAAAAGTCAAAAAAAAAGAGAGAAAGAGATAGTTAAAAATCGGCTGCGCCCTCAAAATGCTACCTTCTTGTGAGAGAATTTTATTTAGCAAATATACATGGACACAAAATGGCCACAATTCAAATTAAATAAACAGCAAGCGCTTTATCAATCGTCTGAAGGGGCATAATCGGCATTGATTAATTATAATCATAATTATTTTTCAACTTTACAATTTCGTCATTGCCATTCTTTATCTTGAATTTTTTTCATTCTTCAAAATTACTTAAAAATTTAAAAAAAAAAAAAAAAAAAAAACTGGATACATTTTTAATGTTAAGAAAGCACAAATAAACATTAAAATGGGGACATATGTTTCGGTTCGGTATTGCTTGGAATCCCTTTTTAGCCTACTTTCACGTAAAAGTTAAAAAAATAATAATAAAGCATGAAAGAAGGCTTAATGGTATCGTAAAAATATCGTTAAAAATAAAGAAAAGTCAAAAAAAAGTGAAGTAATTAAATAAAGATTGAAAAATAAAAAAATTGAAAGTAGGGTTTTGAGATGGGGAAAATGTGTGTGTGTTGGTCTGTCGGTTTGTCGGTCTGTCGGTCTTTCCCCCCCTAATAACTTTTGAACGAATAGTCCGATTCGAAAAATTCTTTTTGCATTCGAAAGATCTCGGCGAGGACATCTCATTTCTATATTTTACTTTTTGATTTAAACAATTTTTCGTTCAATTTTGAACAGCTCAAAAAATTTAACATTAGCGCCTATGGGCGAATATGAAGCAAATTATGTAAACTCTGGGTGCAAGATCCACATTTCAATGAACAAGCTTACTGGAAGAAGCGCTTGGCGTGAAATATCAATTTGAACAGATTTTGTTCATTTTTGAACAGTTCAAAAAATTAACATAGCGCTTACGGGGAAATTTCAATCCTATATAAATCCTGATCTAAAGGACCGATTTGCTTGGAACAAACTTTATCGGAAAGCTCTTATAACGTAGAACATGTACAAATAGAAAGTTCTTCCAGAACTAACGAGCCTATTTTACTATGAAATTTTTTTATCGGAATTTTTAAGGATATTTCTCAGTGAATAAATGAATGAGTGAAAGAATGAATCAATGACTAAATGAATGAGGAAAAGAATGAATAAATGAGGGAATAAATACATGAATGAGTAAATGAATGAATAAACATTTGAATCAGTAAACGAATGAATGCATAAATGAATGGCTGAATAAAGGAAAAAATGAATGCGTGAACGAATATGTATTGTCCGTTGAAAAAGGTATATTTGAAAAAATTAAGAACTAAAGCTAAATGAGAAAGAGAGAGAAAGAGATAGCCAGATTATAAATTTGAATTTGGTGTATACGGGAAAGTAGGCTCGTATAGTTCTAGACGGAACTTCTTGTTCAATGTAGTAGTGGAGCTTCTAGATGCAAAACACCCAAATGAAGCAAACAAAACAACAAAAACACGAATTATATAGCCTAAGATTTACCAGCAAACCAATAAGAATAAAGGCAGCGCAGAGGTAGAAGCTGTTGGACGAAATGATCTCTTCCTGTGTGAGTGAATTGCTTTATTTCTGTGAGTGGTAGCTTACAATCTGGCTTTTCCATAATTTTTAAATAAATAATATTTCCAAACGTCATTCAAATTTCTTACAGATGATTAAAGAACATCTATTTTTATGGTGGAAATCGGAGGAGAAAAAACTTTTTTATTTAAGTAAATCGCGTTGAAATATTTAAGTGCACCAGAAACACTTGTAGAAAATGGTCTATTATTTAGCATAGGACGAAATATGTTTGTTGTACCTAAAAGAAATAGGCTATGTCCTGAATGACAATGGCTGAAATGCTTATGTTTCTGCATTACAATTTAAAAGTATTTGGATTTGTTTAGTCATATAGGTCAAAGTCAGTATTGTTATTTCGTAGGCAGAGTTTTTCTCTTTTTCGCACTTTCATAGTGAAATTCCGTAATAGCAAACTCCGAGGGACTGGGGAAATACTTCGTTGTAAAGGAATATATATTATCCTATAAGGGCAATCAAGTGGTACATAAAATACATTTATGTACCACTTGAACGTTGCCCTAGGAAGAATTAAAGAGTCCATTCATTGCTGGAAAAATTCTCAACCAATTATCATTCAAATTTATCAAATAAAAGTAAGCCAAAATATTCTTTTTTAACTGTATATCACAAAGAAAAAAACTTAAAAGTTGAAAGATGTTGCTAACAGACATTTTTTAAAAATCCTATTATTCACGCTTTTGTGAAAAAATAATTACAATTGAACATGATTGATTTTATGTAGTTGATTTTTGGAATAGTCTTAAATCTTCATGTACGCCTTAATTCTACATAAAAATTTCCAAAATAGTTTCTAAGAACATTTTATATTATTTTTGAGGAAAGTTTCGGACACTCAAACTTGTTCACAAACAGCTGTGGATGTTCTTGAACACAGAATGTCAACGGTTAATTTTAACTGTTCGAATAGTCTCTTTTGCTAGAAGAAAAATACTAAGTAGCGCTTTATAAAAAAAACCCGTTTAAGTTAATGTTTATTCTGTAAAATTTACTAGGCATTTATTACCATTATTATTCACATCAAGGTTGTATAGTGGTGTGATAATATTTGTGAAAATATTCTCCATCCTATTCTTGAGAATATCCTCCAAGAAACTATTAGCAAGAATTTTACATTTCTAATAAAAAGAAGAAGAGGTATTATGCCATTTTGATAGTGTTTTGAATAACTTCCGAAGTTGTACATCACCACCCCCGTTCTGAATCAACTGACAAGAACTCACCTCAAGTAGCCCCCCTTCTTAGTTTCATTTTACACTTCAAAACCTCTGCAATCTTGTCCTTCTTCGTTTTTCTTTGAATTTTTTGATAAGTTTCGCATTTCCGTCATGCTTAAGACAATGATCAACATAGTCGGGGCCAAGGATTTCTTCTTCCAGAGGCATCCGCAACCCAACCAACTTATGCAATGGCTGAAAAGATAAGAAATTTAATAATCGACTAGTTTTAAATTCAAGAATTTTGAAAGTAAAGATCCATGAAGTTAGATGAAAGAAAAAATAAAGTTCAGGAACAGCAGTACAATGAGCCTCGTATCCACTTTTTATTAGCAACTGTGAGAACTGATATGTACTGAAAATATTGAGTGTATGATAATTTTAAAATATATTTTGGCAAGAAAAATTAAACGAATAAATTCCACGAATAAAAAATATTTCGGAAATCAAACTTTCAATCGCGAAAATAAAAACACAGTAGGGAGTCCCGAAAACTCGGCATTCGATAATCCGACCACGCACCCTGGCAGGGCGAAAAGATTCCTCCAGCAGACCTTTCAAGAAACAATATCCAGTTTTTGCAAAGTCGGTTTATTATAGACCGTTTTATAGATCAATAAAGTATTTTTCTAAGAGCTGTTTTATCGAGTACACAACTGTACACTGTGTATTCATTAATTTTTATTGTCATGTATCAAAGGCTCTATGCCATCAAAAAGTACATAATTTTTGTTTGTTTAAGGCTATCTGTGCAGTTTACTCATTTTCAAGCAAACAATGCATACAAGTGTGATACTGTATTTTCCGAGGAAACCACTCGCGCTTATTCTTTTTTTTTTAGCTCCATTCCCGGTGACCTGGCATCATCATAAACTCGACCGCCCTTCGGTTCATACTAGACCGGTCTTTCCAGACTCTACTGTATTTTTTTAAAAATAAAATTCTTACGTAGAGCAGCAAGGTAGATGTGACTATGCTCCATGCAATTAGTATTCCCGAGGCCAAAGCTTGTGGTCCCAGCAGGCCCCATCCTCCACCTTTAAAGAGTCCATTTTTGCCCCGTGTATAATTTCTTATTGAGTCCTTTTCCGAGAAGAGTCCGATGGCGAGAAGACCCCAAATTCCCGCAACTCCATGCACGGCAAATGTGCAAGTGGGATCGTCAATGTGCAGCATATCTAGCAGGGGTGCTGAGGGCAGTACTAACAGGGCGGCGACAGCACCTATCAAGATAGCCTCCCATGGGCGAACGATGGTGCACCCACCTGCAAGATAATAAAAGCATAATTAAACCACTCATTTTGACCTACGAATTCAAATGCGATAGCATGTTTAATCTTTGAAAAAAAAAAAAAAAACTTGAATTTTGTATCTGTTTACAAGTTTAAATCTTAGTCTAGGTATGGTAAATAAAATTGAGTTGCATATTTCCAACAAGGCTTAATAACACCCTGCACAGTGGTTGCCGTAAGTTATTAAGATAAATATAGTAAACCTTTGTGCTATACAATAAAAACAATTGAAGCCACCTAAAAACGCACCAAATTATGCAAAAAGATTGCAAACACGTGTTTCGAAGGTTGCAAGAGATTCCTTTCCCAATGCAAAAGAACAAGCTTCTAGATGAAAAACATGAAACATCCAACTGAAGCCAAGCTTCAGTTGGATGTTGCATGTTACAATGGGGTTGCGTACGAGTTCAGCAACTTTTCTGACACAGTGCATTCCCCAGGAACTGGCAACCGTTCTTACATATGGCATCGCTATAGGCAAATGCCATCACCATTTGAGAATTTTGAAGCCTAGTTTCCGCACAAGAGGAAGGTACCTGGTTTCTGGCGGTGCTAGGAATTTAATTTAGCTGAAAGTACGCAATCCAGATAAAATATACAAAATTGAATAGTCATACGACAAGGACGCTGTCGATTTTCTGCACCTCGAAAATCAACTGACTTGTGCCGAGTTAAAATAAACAGGTACTAATTATGGTTGCCCTTTGGTTCGGAAAAATTTTCCTGACTTTATTGCTTTTTTAAGATTAAAACCGAATGTTACAATTATTTTTGAATTTTATCTGGAAATACGGAAGGCGGGGGTGGAACTCCCCTGCTTATCAAACCAAAGATATTCAATTGATTCAACAATTCATCATTTGTTGTGTGTTAAACTTATTTATGACGATGAATGACTAGTCAAAGTTTTTTAAGTCATTGAAAGTTAAAAGATATTGCAGTCGAAATTTGTGTTTTATTCGAATTTAATAATTTTATATAATGATGAATGGAGGCCGATTCTTTTGAGCTGGATAAAATTTAAAATAAGATACACTGCTTTCAAAATTCGCATTGTATTGAAATTTAATACTGTGTCAAGTTTAGAATGTAATTTAAATTTTTTTATCCGAATTTATAGATAAAGTTTTATGAAATGGTTCATAATGCCTGAAGCTTGTAATGTTGTATAGAAGCTCAATTTCCTTGAAGAGATTAAAATTTAAAATAAGTGATATTCGTTATTCGCAACTGTTAATTCAAATTTGATTACGGAGTAAACATGGAAGCTTAGAACTTGAAGGACAACCTTTAAAGGTTCTCCTTAAAGTTTTTCAGTGTTAAACCCATATACTCAACTTTTGAAGCAATTAAAATTCTAAATACACTAGATTAAAAAAATAAATGAATAAATAAACATTAAAAAAATCTTATTTAACTTAAACGCAATTCATTTTTAATCAAACTTTAGTAGCTCTTCATGTTTTAAGCTTTGAATATTCAAACGTTTCAAAAATTCCGAAAATGCTTTTGCTTCATAGTCAGTTTAAAACTATTCTGATAAATAGTTACGTTTGTTTTTAATCATTATCGCGTAAAAAATGTGAAATATGAAGCTTGCTGCCAAGTTTTTTTTATTTGTTTGTTACATGCGCACTTGAAGAACCTTGAAATTTAATTGAATTTTACGATCCTAATGTGCTTTCATGATTTAAAAGTGTTTCATATTTTTCTCATCATAATTTTCTTTTCAGAGTTCTAAAATATTTCAAGTATGCAGTCTCAGAGATAGTTAAATTATTTCTTAATTAATGCCAAACATTAATTATTCTCCTAAAAATATCGCACGAATGAAACTCAACAAAGAAGTAATTAACAAACAACTGCTGTTTTTCGTACAAAAATAACTTTACGAAGAGAAATTTGTCACATAATATTTTAATATTTTTAATTCTTCCGTTTGAAATTTTTATATATGTATGTGAGCGTTTGTTTTTCTTAAAGGAATTACAGTTTGAGTGGCGTAAGTCCACATTCTGCACTCTGTGGGAGCAGTATATTTATTTATTTATTATCACTTTTTAAAAGTTTTCCTGTTTCGAATGAAGTATTCCTTTCATACTTGAATTGCCATGATGTAATCCTTCTCGAAATGTTATATTAAGCAGAATTTTCCCCAAGCAGCATGATATGATTAAACTTGCATGGCGAAATTTAACAAATTTTACAAGTAACTTGAACCGTTATTGCTCTCACTCCTGATATAATGCAAATTAGATTTCGAATTAATTAAAGTTTATATAGACACGTATTTATTATTTACACTTCGGTACTTACATATTATTTTAATGTTACTATAAAAAATCCTAATTAAATTTCAGTCCCCAAGGAAAATGATTTCAAGAAACAATGCTTTCAACATTTTTCAGATTATTCACAAAAATTCCGTGCTTACTTTTTCCGAAGCGCAAAATTCAAAATATGTGATGTTTGAAGAAATGGTTTTATTTGCTTCGTTTGCACTGCGTGCGGAAAATCTTTTTTTTCTTCCACATAAATTATTTCATTTAGTTTTCTCTAGCGTATTACAGTTACAGCTCTTACAAAACCTGCAGATAATTTTCCGACTGAAGTACGAATGAAGAACATGTAAGAAGAATTCAATGCTGTTGCCTTTGAAATGTGATGGTTATAGCTACTGATACTGAAAGTTTTGTGATAATGCTGCAAGAGAATTGTTATATTTCAGGTTCTTGTTATACAGTGAAGTATTGTACTAGACTTAACTACAAAACCTTGATAGTTAGAATATGCTATTTATGCAATGATATTTAACAAACATTTGATCTTGTTCTCATAGGAACTAATAGTTTTCTTTTTTATGTAAGAGCTCTGTTTTGATTTGAAATACAGTTGTTTTAGCAGCTGAAAAAGGACATACAAAACGTAAGTAAGAAGAAAACTTTTGATTAAGGATGTCACATAATTTATATTTACTTTCAGGAGAGAGAGCGAGAGAGAAACTTTTTTATGACTTAGATGAATGAATTTTATGTTATTTCTTTCTGCGGTTTTATTTTTACTGCAATGTGTTTTTTTTATTATAACTGAAATGCTAAAAAATTAAACAACTAGTACAAATACAAGGCTTTTCTTAAGTCCAAAATTTAATGAAACTAACTTTGCTTGGTTCCTTACCAGATATTGCCACTAATGACCCCATTACAGCATTCATCAGTATTGGTACATCATGAATTCTTCTTCGTGATATGAAGCTAGAAAGAAAACTGTAATTAATCCTCCTGATATATTATAAAACTTCCTATTTTTGCAAATTAAATCATATTCATACGCATTATAATAGGTTTAAGTGTTACCCCAATACCAGTTCTGTTTAAAGTTATGCAGCTTCTACTGCCTCAATTTTCCCATATTGTGATTAACTTCATCAAAATGTTATCAAGCGTTTATTTGTTAACTTATGCACTTTGTATGAGTAAATAAATCACATTTCTTATACTATTTTCTGTGTTTCGTATTTTATTTAATGTTTTAAAAATCTAATTTAGCATTGTACTGTAAAATTTCCGATTATTTTTAAATTTTTCTTACAAATCTTTACGCTACGTTACGCACTTAGAAAATAGCACATTTATACGTGGTTTTTAATTGAAATAAAGAGAAATAAAATAAATAAAATAAAATAAAATAAATAAATAAATAAACTAAAAATAAAAAAAAATCGTTTTCTTGAGTTAGGTATTTATTGACTTGTCTAACTTTTGCTTTTTGAAATTAATTTCAAATAGGAAATTTTATGTCAATGTAGTCATCACACATTTACATTTTTGTTTTTTTAATTTTTGTTTCGTGCATAAACTGTCAAAATAAATAAACTTTCATGTAATTCTATGATTATTTTCTAATGAATTAATGACTTCAACACCTTACTTAACTTTGTTCATATAAAAAGATATCGCAATTTCTTTTTGTCGAAATATATCAATTTTACAAAGCGTAGGTCAAATTGATACTCAAATGAATCTGGCTGTTGCAGTGATCTATTAAGCAATGAAATGAATTTATAAATTGACTGAATTTGATTGAATTTATAAACATAAAAATATAGGCAAGTCCTAGTTAAATATTTCATAAATTAATTTTTTTTAGATTAATATTTTTATGCATTTAACTTAGCAGTATCGATAACTTACAGTGCTAGTAAGCTAACATGAAAGTTCCAAAAAATAAATTAAAATACTAGCTAGTCAATATGAAAGTTATATGAAACAACATCTTCAAAGTTGCATTTGGAGAAAGTGTCATAAAGCGTTTAAAGTTTTAATCATTGATATCGATCATTTTATTGATATTTCCTACAATACAACTTATATAATAAACACTTTTAATGAAATGGTTCCGCTATCATATTTATTCTAACACTAGCTGACATGCCCGGCTTTGCGCGGGATAATATTGCATCATTCGTAGGCTAAGTGACGCATGTCCAAACTCCTGTTGTAAATATGTAAGGAAAAATTTTCTTAAAAAATCCAAGAGTAGGAGATGGGCACTAAGCCTTAAAAACCTTATTTAAACAGTGAAAATCATTAAAAAACAAGATTGCATTAAAACAGCCTAGAAAAATTCCTTTTAGACCAAGAATAATAGTCCATAAAAAACCACATTAAAATGCCGACAGCCGTTCATAAAATTGCCATTAGAGTAATCGCAACAGTAGCTAAAATGTGCACATGCCGCGAGATAATTGTGCCAAAATGATATCAAGAGTCCACAAAAACCGTAATTACAATAAGGTAAAGCTAGGAGAGTCTGCGCACAATTGGAAAAATAATTTTAAAAAATCAAAGTATGCCTTTTTTGTTAAACTATTGATGAATTAACTGTGACTTCATTTGTTTTTTATGCGTTTCAATTGATATTTCGTTGTTTTGCTTTAATTTAATGCAACAGCTGTAAAAAAAACAAGAAGACTAATTACAGGGTAGGTGTGATTGCGCACATGGGTAGGAGAGATTGTTATTCATAAAAACTGCAATTAAATTGTTAGCAATAATATTTACACTAAAACTATGTTGTTGTAGGGTTTGCATAAACACATACAATTTTAATAGGAATAAATATTTTAACTCAATAATTACAGAATCGGAAAAAACAGTATTTTAATTAATGAAACAAAATACAGAAGAAAAGAAGGTTTAAATTATAATTAATCTTATTCATTTTTAGTTTCAATGTCTTTTGTTTGTTAACCGAAGTTGTTGTCGTCCATAATCGGTATACTTATTGTTGTAATGAATGCACCCATCTGCTACAAATAGCACACTTAACCCATTAATGCCTATCGTCCCTTTTTAGGGACAGTCTGAAAAGTACGTCTGAAGCACCCAAAAATAAACATTTCAACAAAAAATTCTTTTAATGTATTCCTAATGGGTTATTATAAGTTTAGGAATACATTAAAACATTTTTTTGTTGAAAAGCTTATTTTGGGGTGTTTCAGACGTACTTTTCAGACTGTCCCTACAAAGGAACGGTAGGCATTAATGTCACTGGTCGAAGTTGTCTCCTGGTACAGTTTCAGACATTCAGTGCACTCATCCTCGTTGTCCTGCCTGACATGGTCCCAAAGATTCAGTATTTTGACATTATTTTTTTCTGAGGTCACTGATGACGAAGATGTTTCAAAATTCAAACATTTTGTTTTGTTTTCTTTCCTGCAAGTTTTTGGTTCCCACTTTTTCTGGAAGCATCTTACCTTCATCACCTTACGTTCGCTTCTTTTTTGTAGCTGCTTCTTTCTTGATTTTTCTCTCGAATATATGTGCGGGTCAGTAACATTCGTTGCACTTTGTTTTCTTTTTAATTTTGACGGCATTAAACGGTTTGGAAAAATAGTTTATTAATAAGAATATTTGTATAAAACTTGCGCATCATTCATTTATTAGCAATATTTTCGTCTAAGGAAAGAAATTTGTTCACAAATTACTTTATTTGCACATTTAGTTCCGAAACGTCTATTTCATAACTTGAATCTTCAAAAGAAATAAAATCACACGAACTTGTTTTCAACGACTTATACGCTATAAAAAACCACAGTCCCTTGAAAACACAAATTATAAAGTCACGACAACTTTACCTCTCGATATATAACTATAGTCAAAATATTTAGTTAATGCTTGTTAAAGAGACACCCGTGATTTTTTTATGTAAAGAAATAACTTCAAAAATCAATTTAAAGTTTTAAAATATTCAAGTCTTAAAAATGTGTTGAGAGGGCATAAGTATTTTACATTTTATGTTTTAGTAAAAATTCAGAACGCCCCTTTTAATTCATTAATGCAGCGAATTTAATCGATTCATACGTTTCACATGTAATTTGCAATTTATGCTGCATTACCAACAAGCTATGGGTAATAATATAATGCGCAGTCTCTCCTAGCAGGAAAACTAACGGGAGAAACGCGCAATCTCTCCTAAGTACAAAACGCGCAAACTATCCTATTTCGGTAGGACAGATTACGCGGACTTTTACTTAAATATGGCTGCTTCTAGAAAGAAATGCTGGCCTTCCCACTGTTAGTCTAGCGTAGTAGCTTACGAAAAGTCACTTAAGTTTAGAATATTTTGTGCTACTGCTACTCTATAGAATTTCAAAGAACGCATTATGAAAATTCAAGCACTTACCTTGTGAAAACAATACAGAATATCGATGCTTAATCACAGACGTTCATATCAATCAACTTGCACTTTCAAGTGGACATTCCACTATTGTCGTTGTACAAATGCATGGCGTTTGGTCGCGTGCACCTTACTTCTTCCCCCCGAACTCGTAGGTGCGCAATCTCTCCGACCGCGCAATCTATCCTAGCTTTACCTTATCTAGAACAATACATCTGAAAATTCCCATCAGAATAAGAGCTGTATTCTGTTTTAAAATGTCCATCAGATGAAGAACAACTGCCCCTGAATATTTCTGCTATAATAAAGAAAAAAATTATGAAATCCCCCTATTTCAATAAGACAACTATTCCTAAACACCCCTAATAGAATAAGGACATTAGTCTCAAAAAATTTCCATTAGAATAAATACGTCAGTGACTAAAAAAATCCATTAGAATACTGACCTTCAAATAAAATAATAATAAAATAAATAAAATTTCAATAAAAACGAAAGAAAGGAAAGCATTATATTTCCAAACGCAAATGCACATTTAAGTTAGAAAATGTTTAGTACTGAACCAATCCTGACGTGTGAAATTTAAGTTGATATAATAATACTAATTCGCCAAAAAACGAAGAAGAATAAACCTCAAGAAGTAATTAAAAATCGTCTGTAGTATGCTAAAAAATGAAATGAATTTTTAGAATTTGTTTCACTCATAAAAAGGCATGAATAACGATAAAACGTCATTTTTGTCAATCCTTACGTTAACAAAACTCATCTAGTTGGCGACAAAAGTAGTATTTATTTTGCCGAAAACACGGAAACTGAGAAGATAAATTCAGCGTGAGCCTCGTTTTAAAATTAGAAAACTACTTTAAATAAGTATTGCGCATGTTCTATTTGTCCTACGAACTGCAAAAAAAAAAAAAAAAAATCATCTTGTGCAGTTTTTTACGGGCATTCATACGCTGAAAAAATCGAAAGCGTAGGACGTTTCTTCAATGAGATAAACCAAAAATCAACAGTTTTGCTTATAATTGGAATAAAAAAAGAACAAATTCGAATTTTAGGAAAAACGCTTTGAAGTGCACGAGGACCTGACCCAAGGTACCTACCTGTAAACAAAGTTTCGTACTCCTGGACTGTTCCATCTCGCCAGGAGGCGATCGACAAACAGATACACACACACACAAACTTTCGGTTTTATTTATGTAGATAATAATTGATAAAGTTAGAAATTTTAACAAATTGAGCTAAGTTTTGGGTTATTTCTAGTAGATGTGTCCCGCGTAAGAAATATCATAAAATGTTGCCTTAAATGTTGTCTTTAAAAGCTGATTAAACGAGAATTTCACTAAACAGGATTATCTCTTAATTGGGATTAAATTATGCACATAATAAAAGTTTACCTGTAAATCATTCCAACTAACCCTCCACCAGATGATGCTAAAACAGTTGTGACAGAAGCTCTAGTTAAATGGAAAGAAAATAAGACAGAGCTGTTAAAATTTTTATGTATAAAAATCTTGTAAAGTTAAATTAAACTATAACATTCTTGCAAATATTACGAGTTTGTGCAACACTACAGTCCACTAAAAACTATTTTGTTAAACTGTGCAGTACTAATTTTTAAGCTATAAACATTAAATATGTATTGTTACCTGGCAGAATATTTCCATTTATCATCCACAATTCCTGTAGTGCTGCCGGCGCTAAATCCCAACCAGCCCCACCTGATTGAGAAGATAATTTGTTATCGCAAATGTTTAATAAGTGTTTAACTTCATTGTTTATACCAATTTTCTTGAAAACTGAACGAAGTTACAAAAATAAATTATTTATTTTTTATAAACTAAAAAGGGATATACCTAGTCAAGAAAGAAAAGCGTGTTATGCATCTATATATTTTCTTTCTAGTGGGGCTGCGTATGGTCACACACCTTTGCAGACCTAGAGCATTCCTCGAAAACCGGCATCCATTCTTTCAAGTAGCACCACTAGCGGCGAACACCATTACCTTCTCCCTAGATGGAGCCACCTGAACTCTAAATGATGCTAAACTGCACTAGGAACTCCATGTAGTTGGAAGCATCCAAGCCAACCAGCTACTCAAGGGATTTTTAACATGCCGCATAACCATACGACGCGGGCGCTGACAAATTCCTGCATCTTGAAAATCCACCGACCAGGGCCACGTTTGGTCCTGCGAACTTGACCGTACGAGTCCTGTGCCTTACCACTACGCCGCCACCCTGCCGGCATATGTATGTATATACTTCGTCTCTAATTTCCCCCTAAGAGATCGCTTTCAAACAGAAAAAAATTCAAATTGAATTTTAAAATCTTCAAAATTTTATTCATTATTCCAAATGAAGCTTGAAGTTAATTTCTGAATTCTTAAATCAATTACTCTCTGAATTATACTGTTCTTTATATTATTCTCCAGAAAAATCGATTATAATTTCAAAACATTGACACTATTTTCACTGTTAACTTCATTGTAAATTATTTTTATGGAAATATTTGGTTCTTGGGAAGTCATATCTATTCAGTTCAAATTTGTAAAAGTGACGAATAATTTTTGTATCTGCTTAGAGAGTGTCCTAAAAGTCCTGCTTCGTATAGGTTTTTTAAAAATGAGTAATGTGTGATTCAAAAATAATTTTAAGATTAAGTCATTCTATTGAGCTTGTGTTATTTATGGTCTACAAATATCTTGTAGCTTTCAATCCCCTACCAAGATCCAAGTCTGAGTTGAAAAGTGGTCTCCGTGAGACTTGGCGTTCTTCGATAATTTATTTGAACTCTCATCAAAGATTTTGGAAGTAGTTCTGCAGGCTTCGTGTCTTCCCGATTTTTTTCACGTGATGTCATAAATTGCAGCATCACATTTTGTTGTAGAGAATGACATTCGTGTTATGAACTATTTTGCATTCTTAGGATAATAAGTTCATTATTATCCTTTTTTTAGCATTATTTCCCTTTGTAATCTTATTGCACCCGTATTCTGTGATTTCTTGCATTCTAATTTAAAATTACTTAAATTGTCTCTAAAAAAGATGTTCTGTTCAAAGTTTGAACACTCAAGTATCCATTTCCTTTCTTTCTTCTGAGTTCTTGTAGGGGAGTTTAATCCAGACAATCGACCTCTCGTGTCCCACGCAGTTAACAGGCTTAACCGTCACGAGTTCCCCTATGGGTTCCCAGTGGGGACCTACAGCTTTAAGTGGGCTACGAAACATTCGTACAATATTAGAAGTACAATGCCGCTCGAAAATCATGTCTTTTCCGGGAGATGGGGAGCAGTGTGCTCGACGGGTTTATACAACTGAATGTCCAACTATTAGAGTTATTGTTTTTCTTTTGGATTTTACTTACGTATGTATCCAATCTTTTGGGCTCGCCTGAATAAATCTTTAGAAAAATGTTTTTAAGTGAGGAATAAACAGTAATAATATTACACTAATATACATTTACTAACATTTACTGATATGTACAAAGTCCGAACATTTTCCGCAAGTCAGAAACATATGAAGCAAATGAAACGCATAAAAAGCTACATTTCATTTTGTGCGGTAAAATTTACCCCAAAACTCATCCTGGTAAATTTTGGTTTAAAATACAGGCAGTTGTTTTTAATCCTTAATCAAAAATAATTATTCAAAAATTATTTCCAATTATTTATTTTCCTAAAGGACATACGTTTTGTTTCATCATACTTATTCATACTTTTTTTTTTAAGTTGCTACTTTCAAATATATTAACTCGAAATACTTACTTTGATACTGTTTTCGTTACTGATTTTTTGAAGTTTAAATAACACTCACAAGTCACAAACCAATTTTGTTTTCATGAAAGAGAACAACAATGTCAAATATTGGAGAAAAAAAACCCGTCGTTCTATCCCTTTTCTGCTTAAAAATGAGAAACGGAAAGATATCAAATAACTAAGGAAGTCAATTAGTATTTTTTGCTCCTTAAAAATCAAATACTTTGTTCGAGTTAGAAAATTTACTGTAGGCTGTTTTGTAGGTTTGACCTTTTGGGACAAGACTGGGAGTACGCTGGTAAAAAACATTCTGAAAATGTATCTGGCATTAAATATCACAAGTGTGGGTGGAGGAGAGAAAATGTTGAAATGCTATTCGTATGGTATCAAAGAAAGGAAAGTACTGTTGGAGTAAATGAAAAATAAGAATATTGCGCCAATTATGGCGCGCATATGCCGCTTTAATTAAGTATTTGGAACGTAAGCTTCAGTGATGTCACTACTTACATTCAATGAGTGTATGATCAACAAAATTTTCCAACTTCAATTAGCAATAATTAGTATAGTAGAACCAATGAGAGTCTTGCTACATAGTTTGCCTTTTTCATGCCGTGTCATAATCAAAAACTTTGACATTGAGTGGAAAATTCCACAAGTGGTACTAAAACCTGAGACAAATCAGGTTTTGGAGATAATTTTTTTCGTGGAAAACTTCGGAATGTATTGAAGCTTTTGGAAAAGAGAAATTTTTATTGATATATGCTCAGATTATGTGCAGTTGAGAATACACTTTTAAAAAATATTGGTGAAGTATGAAATATTTCATAATGGATCAATTATATATTCCCTAAAACTTTTATTAGTACTTTGAACGTGTCAGGGAATATGTCTAAGGCGTACACAAAAGGAAAAAATCATTGTTAGAGTACTATCATTTCTTGGAACTGAAAAAGAATAGTGAATTAATCTTTCTGTCTAAATGGAACAAAACGAATTTGGTTTCGATTCAGACACAACATTAAACATTGATGCACAGAAAAATATTGCCGACTACGAAATGTGGTTCAAATATAGTGTAACAATTGATTGAAAAACTGTACTCGCCACAACATGAACAGCCCAAGAAGCGCATTGGTTGGATTTCCCAATGGCAATTCTTTTGTTCCTTTGTCGTATCTGCCAGCGCGTGGACCAAGGATGGTGGCAGCGACAAGTCCGCAGCATCCACCTACAAGGTGGACAGCCCCCGATCCTCCAACATCTACTGCCCCCAAGGCCGCCAGGAATCCATTTTCCCTCCACATCCAGCCTGCCGGTATGCTGTACACAAATATAATCATGACAGTCACCAGACAATAACTGGTAAATTTGCATCTCTCGGCCATTGCTCCTGATATCAGTGTTGTGGCTGTGGTTGCGTAGGCCAGCTTAAGAGAAAGAAGAAAAAAAAAAAAAAAAAAACTTAAATTTTATCGATTGGATATCTATTGGAAATGCATAGTGTCCGAGTAAGAATAACATATTAAAAAACAAACAAGAAAAACTACACTATATAACAAAAAACTAGAAAATATTTATACATTATTACAGTGCATACATGTTCCGATTTAAGCTTGAAATGCAACAATTTATAACATATCCCTCCCGACTTTCTTTGCAGTACTTCTCCATTCTTTACGAAATTTTCATTAACCTTTTTTACAGTTTCACATCGAGGTGTTTGACCACACGTTTAGTTTCCATCTTGAGTACTTGCACAATTCGGTGCTAATATAGACGTTTTAAAAAAAATCCTCAGAAGAAGTATTGATAAGGAGTAAGATCACTTACCAGTTTTAATTTCCATTAAGAATCCGAAGTAGTAACAGAACCGGCCCAGAGGTAACAGAAAAACTACTACATAATTACATAAAGATAAATATTTGTGCGCCATTATAATCGGTTAATGCTCCGATTTAAGTATGGACCATTTTCAGATTATGCTCCCCGTGATTTGCTTGCAGCACTTCACTCTTGTTGAACTCTCCTTTTCACACACTTGCATATCGATGTGGTTGAAACGTTCAATTTTTATCCTGAGTTCTTGTACTGTTCGAAGTTTGTTAAAGTAGCCTTTTTATTTCAAATACCCTCAAAGAAAGTAGTCCTAAAGGATATGGTCACTGCCGAGTTTTTAGTCCACAGTTCAAGAATGCACTCGGATAAGAAATGATGCAAAACAACACTCAAAATATGCTTCGAAGATTGAATGAGATATTCCTAAATCGAGGCACCTATCTATTGTAATGATAAAAAAATGTTGCCATTTTGTAATTAGATAGAGTTCTTTTAGAAATCTTAAAATGTGCCCTTCTTATTAGGGAAAATCTTTAGGATTAAAATTCCACGCAGAAACTTATTGAAGCGATGAAATAGAAAATTTTCAACCGAATTCACAAAGCTGTCTCGATAGAAATTGATGTGTTTTTTAGGTTAAAAGACTCTATGACAAATTCTATACGTCCGTAGGTAACCTATAGAAATTATTTCGAAAGCTGCCTGCAATGTCAAAGTTGTTTTCATGTGAAATAAGGACTGGAAAAAGTTGTTTTACAGGACTCCTATTAGCGTTTAACAGAAATCCACCAACGATTTTTGGAAAGAAGTTATTTGTTAAACAAATTAATGTAAAATAATTACCTTATTGATGGCACGTACTTAATTCTTTTTTAAAATGTTTTAGCAAAAAAATATCCGCTGAAGAAAGCGTGTTTTTATATAAATCTCCTTTTCCTCTTATAAAACAATATCTTCATTTCTCGCGCTCAAATAAAGTTGTTTTCATGATGTTAGGCATTTGTCAGGACATTTATTTACTGTCAGCTTGAGTCTTTTATGGTTGTTTATGACCTTAAAATGAGTAATTTATGTAATTTAATTTTCCAGTAAATTTCATTCTTAAAATGTTTACAGTTATGCTTCAAAAAATGTAGCTTCATGGTAACTAGAATGACACGTCGTTTATTCAAATTAGACATCATCACTCTTGTATCAGTATAATTAAGTTTAGAAACCTACATAATTGTGAAACTTAGTTTGAAATGCCCTCATTAATCTAAATTAAAATGAAGTTGTAATGTCACTGAATGTTAATGAGAACATATGTAATTTTCCGGTGATATTTGGAATATTAATGGAACTTCGCTTATTATTGTCAACGCAAAATACCGTTACAAATGTGCACAGAAAGGAAAGAAAACAAAAATATCATTAATACTTTTTTCAATTGATTAGAAAGTTATTTTTCTTTCCTCATAGAAAGCTCTGTGCTTTTCATTTTTATTTATTTAGTTTTTAATTTTTTAAAAATATATTTTCCTTTTTGACAATTGTGATAAGTTGAAATTATAAAAATAGTCGGTTTTTAAATATTCTTCGCAAGTGATCTTTTTGTTCTAACTGCATGCATTAAGTTAGATGTATTATATGGTCTTTTTACCATGTATTTTTCATTTTTGTACAATGCGCAGCTCATTATATTCATGGCTTTGCTTTTTTTGCAAGAAATATGTGTCGCACTAAACTTATAATATAAGATTTTCGACAGTTTTTTCATACATTAATACAGATTTCAGTTATTCCACACAATTATTTTAAATTTTATCATTTTTTATAGTTTCTTCAAGCAGTTTTTATGTTTAAAATATGCTTTTAATGGAATTCATTTTTTTGTATATTTTATAATAATCCATATGGATTATGGCATCTAACAATTGTTTTGTGAGCACAACAGACGGATTGAGTGATTCTGCGGGTGCGTTCACACCAAAGGCAACAAAGACAAAAAAAACTTGTCTTTCGTCATCTGATCTGCGCAACCGCAGAGAATATTTTTGACGGCGAAAATATGCCTTGTGCTTGCGTAGTTGAGAAAAGACGTTTTTTTTTTTGTTTTTGTCACCTTTGGTGTGTATGAACCCTAAAACTCTTTCGATATTAAAGATAAATTGCTTATAGAGCTTTTTAAACAAAGAAATGGTATGTATTGCCTCCAAGGGACTAACGTGAAGGTTTTTAGCATGCTTGAGTTTTTATTTTAAAACATAGTACATTTTTATTCGAATTCGTCCAATTTTTACAAAAATTATTCATCTAGTTTGTAACATAACAAAATGATTTGCCAAAAAAAAAAAAAAAAAAAAAGGTGTGATGTTTCCTTTCAGCAAGACAAATCACATAAAAACGGGCACTCTAGTTTCCTGCCTTTTACATAAAACTGGGAATTTACTTCAATGCAAAGAACTTAAAACGAATTTTTGGGTTTCAATAAAAATTGCTCGTACTCTCATACACACACGCAAAATGTATATCATGTATATACTCGTGTATATATATATATATATATATATATATATATATCACAAGATTAATGAAAAACTATTTTTTCCAATTCGTTCTGTTAAACATTTTAATTTTAGAACAGCCATTGTTTCTCGGTAGTCTTCGAAACAAAGTCCCATATTCAGATTATTCAAATTTGTACGCAAATACGCAATCTCAGAATCGTCAAATTTAAAGTCTTTTGCATGAATAGAAGAAATACAAAGGCAGCCACTGTTTTTGTAAATAATGACAGAAGCAGAAGATTTGTTTACATAATAATGAAAAGAGTTTCAGGTGTTCGTATTTTTCCGCGGGAAAAATACGAACCACCTATCTAAAACCACCACTTTCGGGGCTTAATATAAGCCCCGAGACTCCTGGAGCAATAGTACCCCAAATTCTAAAGCTTTGCACACACCTGTTCCAACTACACATGTTGAAAACAATTCACAGCACAGTTCTACCATTAACCAAAGCAGTCTGCCTGGCAGAGTGCCAAAAAAAATCCATTCATGTTCAAGGGAGGAACTGCTGTATATGGAATATGCCGTTTTTGTTCTCCTTCTAGTTCGTTTAGAATACTTGATTTCTTCCGAACTGATTCTATGTGCCAGTTTATAAATTTAGTTGCTTTCAACAAGCAGTGAAGCAAACATTATGATGGTTTGCGTACTAAATAAAGGCGGCAAAACGAACTTCCCTAAAACTCGAACGGATTCGTTGTTTTCTGACATGCGCAGAAGCATCCAAATGTCAAAAGTCCGTACTCGAACTGCACATAGTTTCCTCTTAACGAGGTTCTTGTAAGCAAATTTTTTTTTTTTTTTTTTGGGGGATTTAGTATTTTAGTATAATTGTCTTCTTATTGTCGCCAAACCATGATTTCTTTCTCATTGATAAAATTATGTGTGCAAAAGGTTTTACCTATAAATCTGAACGATTTTCCAAAATCTTATTTCTTTGTTTTGCAAGAGAAGGAAGACATTGAAAGTGTAAGAGACGAAATAAAACAGGAGAAAACTTCGTCTTCACTAAAAGTGTCTCGTAAAAATTAGTTTTCTGATCTTTGAGAAAGATATTGGTTTTTCAGTAAATTTTCGCGTTTGAAATCGCTGTCAATAAAAGCTTTTCTCAAGATTCATGGAACTCAGCAAATTCTAGTTTGTAACAGTTTAACAGTAATAGAATCTTGTTTTCCCAATACTTTTCTTCCGCTGTTTGATTCAAAACCAAGAAAACCTACTTTAATCTTAGAAGTTTTCAGTAAATATTTTAAGCTTTTTTCTAGCTTTGTGTTTACATGTATTGACTAATAAAAATATTGCACTAACCGCTTGCCTGCACAAATGTAATTTTTCACTTTTTGCTGTCCTTTACGTCGATTAATTACTGATTTCAGCTGTAGACAACAATTGCATTCATTGTTTTTCTGCTCCCGTATTCAGATAGTAACAAAAACTCAGTAAAGGATGATAAACAAGAAGTACCATCTAGAAGTATACGAGCCTACTTTTAAGTATACACCAACATCAAATTGATAATTTAGTTTTCTTCTCTTTCTCATTTAGCTTTAGTTCTTAATTACCTCAAATACCTTTTTCAACTGTTAACACATACTAATTCCATTCTTTCATTCATGTATTTATTCATTCATTTATTCAATCATTCTTTCTCTCATTCATTTATTCAGTCATTCATTCACTTATTCATCTATCCTTTCAATCATTTTATTATTTATTCATTAAACTTTTTATTCATTCAGAAAATTCCATGCCAAAATTTTTTTATCGAAAAGTAGGCTCGTTTAGATCTGGTTGAACTTCGTATCTGTTCATGTTCTATTTCATAAGATCTTTCCGATAAAGTTTACTCCAAGCAAATCCGTTTGTCAGATCAAGATTTATATAGATCAAGTGCTAATGTCATCTTATTTATTTATTTATTTTTTTTTTGAACCGTTCAAAATTGAACAGAAATTATTAAAAAAAAAAAAAAAAAAAAAATTCACGTCGACAGCTCTTTTCAATAAGCTTGTTCAAAGGAATTTTGATCTTATGTCCAGGTTTTATATAATTAGAGCTCTCTATGCGCTATGTTAAAATATTTTGATGTGCGCTAATGTTGAAATATTTTGAACTGTTTAAAAATTGTTCAAATCAAAAACCAAAACATGGAAATAAGATGTCCTCGCCGAGATATTACGAATGAAAAAACTTTTGTCAGATCATTTGGTCAAAAGTTATTGTGGGGTGAGGGTGACAGACACACCAGCAGACACACTTTTTCCCCTTCTTGATATCCTACTTTCATATTTTCCCCTTATATCTTCATTGAATTACTTCACTTATTTTTGACTTTTCTTTATTTTTAAGGATACCTTTAATTTTTCCTTTCATACATTTTTTTCTTACTTTTACGAGGAAATAGGCTAAAAAGAAGTTCTTAATTAGTTTTAAATGGAGACATGGCTCAATTTTTTCTTCGATGTAAAATAATGTATGCATATATATATATGTAGGTATATATTTCAATTTTTATACATAATTTCTCCTGTTGTGTTAGATGTTTATATGCCATGTTATGTTTATATAAAAGCAATTTACCTCAAAAACAAATTTGGAGTATACAATTCCCATTTCTGAAGTTTCTGCGTTAGTGAAGAAGTTCCCAACAGAAATCCAAAGATCTGAATATTTTTCACCAAAGCTCAGTGCAAATCCAAAAGCCCAATATGCAATGCCTCCCATCAGAACATTTGTAGCATTTTTCACAAGAATGTTAACTTCATTCTTGCGTGACACGATTCCAGACTCTAACAGGGCGTAACCTATTGAAAGTAAAAAAAAAAGAGCATTTTCAAGTTGTGCCGAAATTTGTAATAAAATATAAACCAGACGAACCAAGAGTGATATACAACAATACCGCAAAGCTTTAGAGAGAAGTGGAAAAGCAAAGAGATTAATGTTCAAAAATAGCATTCTCACAGTTAACGTTAATAGTACGAGACCTATACTCACCAGATTGCATTGTGAAAATGAGAAAAGAGCTGGTCAAAATGAAGACCACATCATTGGCGTCTCCTCTTGCTGATTCTTCCTCCTCGAGGCTGGTGAAGTTCTTGAATGCAGATTTCTTGCCAGAACTGGATGGCATAATGTTTAGGTTGAAGATTGTCCAGGAAATATCTGGTATTTAAAACAGAATCATGTTACCAAAACGTTCTGCTGAAATGAATCACATTTGTTTTTGCTGTCGTTGTGGTGTCCTCGCACGAAGCGAGGAAAAATGGGTGCGCTTCTCATGAGTCTAACGGGCCCCTTATAGGCAGGAGTCCGATTTCCACCCCTTTGAGAGTTCTCCTAATTTTTGAACCAGCTCCAGTCACATGCCCCGCCGTATTGCCCCCAGAGATCGTCGCCTAGGGCTCTCACCCCCAGAGCTATAGTTTCGTTGCGTTTGGAGGACATAGGAGCAACGACGAATTTAAAGTGCACCAGCTCCCTTTAGCGTACACAATCCCAAAGCAACCAGCCGCGAGAGGTTGTCATCCTCGCAAACCACTGACCTCGGTCAATATTGCTTCACTTTCGGTGCTCTGAGGGAACCGAGCTTCTATCACACTTACCACAATATAATACTGGGCAATAGAATAAAATGGTAAACCATCCCAAAATGAACAATTCCATGCACTATTAAATTCCTTATTTTATTAAATTCAAGTGCTACTTTTCCTAGAAGTAATTATTGCATGATAAGTGGGCTGCTGTGCTTTATTCCTTTACATCTCTTAGATCTAAAAATTTTCCAAAGAGAAAAGAAGGGGAAGGTAAGGGGGATACCCACCGTACTGCACAGGATGGATACTTGTTTTTAAAACATATGATTAAATACAATTATAAATATTTCCGAATAATTCAGTTTCATTTTTTTGACTTATATGAAAAATATTTGATCAACTTTCATAACATTTTATACGCATTTTTAAGCATGGTAACCATATTACCTCCTTTAGTGTAAAAGAGTAAATATTACGTTTTGTAAATCGTGTTGCTTTAAAACTCGAAACGTTCATAGCATTAAACTATTCATTGAAAAGCGATTGACAACGTATAGTTGTCAGTAAATAGATGAAGGTAAAATAATTGCATTCGTGCGGAATTCATATACATTGAGAATAAAATGGCTTTCGAAAATAATGATGAGTGTTTAAAATATACATTAACCTAATTAACTTGATATTTATTTAGAACATGGACCGAAAACAAATTATACATAATTAACTTCTTAATCAATTAAAAACTAATGAAAGAAATATATTTTTTTTACCACAGAAGAAGATAACTAAAATTATCTTGCTAAATTTTCCAGTTATGAATTAAATTGTCAGTTACCGAAAATTGAGAGGTTTTAATGTATTAGTTTATACAATATTTAACTGTTTTTGTAATTCTGTCTTTGGAAAAGTAATTAGGCAGGGTAAAACTGCAAAGCATCAATCTTGCTTCAAAAACACAACTGCACATATTAAAAGTTTGAATACTTTTTAATATTATCATATTATGAAACGAACTTCTAAAAAGCAACAAAATTCAGTTTTCGCAACGTCAAGCTGAGTAAATGCAAGTGAAAAAGTGATTATGAATAACATTCTGGCTTTGCTTTCAAAAAACAAAAAGATTAGTTGAAACTAAAAACCAGAAAAATAACTGAAGACAAATCTATGTAAAACTATTTCCGTGAAAAGAAAAGAAAAAAAAAATAATAATAAAAAAAAAAAAAATAATAAAAAAAAAAATAATAAATGAAAAATAAATCAGATATGTTTTTAAAACAATACTTGATGCAATATCCAGAGATGAAAACAAGTCTTTTTGCTTACATACATTGTACATGCAATGTTATTATTCCCGTCTATAAGGTATGAGACAGAGGAAAAACATTCCCCATTCTTAAATTTTATGTATTTATTTATTCTCTTTTTGCATAGTTCTAGTAACACCTCCTTTCTTCATGCTTAATATCACATTAAAGTTTACCAAGTTATCTGTAAATATTGTGTAATGCAGATTAATATTATATATCACTGGCAAAAGATTTAAAAGAAAAAAGGTGAAATAGGTTAGTTAATAATGGCAATAATATTATGCTTTAAAATTTATTTCTTAGGAGCCAGGAGCGAGTGAAAATACGATATTCATCAACCAAAGTCGGAATATAGCTATCAAACCTAAGATCTTGCTGCAGAAAATTGTGAAGCAATTTTAAGGTAACCGAGAGCTAGCCTTCTGACCCCTTCTTTTCTGTGGACAAATAATATGATCCTCCTCTATCTTATGTTCGAGAGGCAAAGAAATTAACAGCAAACTTTGATGCTCAATTTTTTTTTTCATTCAATTGTATGTTTAGATTGAATTTTTCAACAAAATTTAGCCCGAATAAGGTACAGGAATTAGAAAAAAGGCTTTTACTTCAGCTTGTAATAAAATGTTTACCAGTTTTTCAAGCAATATTTTCTAGGGAAACATTCTTCTTATGAATATGACGAATCAAACATTTTCAACGTCTTTAAGACTAAATATAACGTTTAAAACAATGTGTGTACTTTATGTAGAAAACCATTAAATTAACAGGAACTAATTGCTCAGCAGTTATCCATTTTTTCATGAATACTTTTTTTGTTCTCAAATATCAAGATTTTATATTTTAAAATGAATTGTGCTCCTGAAATTTTTATACCAAAGATGCCGATAAATACAGAGCGAAATATTTTCAAAAGTTATAATCAGTACACATGTTTCACTTACTTTTTTCAGAATGAAAGAATGCTGCCCTCGTATGAATCCAATTTCTCACTTCAGTATAAATTGATGCAATCTTTTTGCCTTCGGGTGAAGCAAAATATATATATGATAAATATTTGGATTTGAGTTTAGAAATCCATTATTTTGTCATGCAGAAAACTCCCGTCTTGAACTGGTTCGATTTTCTAAAGTGAAGCTTTTGACACTAAGTGATGTTCCATTTGGAATAGTGCAGTTGCTTTCATTGATTTTAGACATCTGCTTTTGCCATGTTTGAATAATTGAATATGTTCTCCATTACGGAGTTTTCTTCCGATTGATTTCTTTTAAGTACAAGACTTAGACAATTGCAAGTCATTTGTTTAGCTGTCATTGAGAGCAATATTAGAAACTGCATCAAGTAAAGATTTAGTTTTAAATAGTTTATACTTCATCGCTGCGGAACTAACTTAAGGATATGCACCCCCTGATCAAGAGGCCAACAATTCGAAACCAACTACTTTCTTAGGAGAGGCATTAGAAAGTTCTAACCATATTGTTTCAAAGTTTTATTTATACATGTTCTTTTGCATTATATTGTGCTTATTTCGTTTTAATTTAATAAAATTTGGCATCAATTTCCAGTTTAAAAAGTCGTGTAGTTCTCGAGTCCTTAATTGAAAGTTAATTTTTTTGTGTTGAGCTAGAATTTAGTATGGGGTTCTTTATTAACCTTAAAGAACTAGACACATCAAGTATCTTAATGATGGCACACAGGTATGAATTAGTCGGGTTCACCATAAGGAGAAACTTAGGTGATAAGACAAAAGGCGCTGAACGAAACTGATTCGAAGAAACTGGAACGAACTCTTCACGTGATTTCTTTGGTTTGGTTTTCTCGGTTACTCGCAAAGCTAAGAGGATAACGCGGTAGCTCTATCTAATTTCAAGGTCTATGGGTTTGGCAAGAAATTGGCGAGGTATCACCAAGTTGGTATAACTTATCACTTTTGGCAACTAAGTTTTTGAGCCAAATCTGTCGAGAAATCACCATTTTGGCCATTTTTCAATCAAAGTTGATAAACAATTTACAATTTCTTAAACTCATATAGAATGAAACCTCGTTATAGCGAATACCAGTACAACGAAATATCATTTATGACAAAATAATTTTCAATTCCATTTCAAACGTCGTTAGGATAATGTATATTGCGTTATCGCGGACATTCCGTTTCAACGATATATTTTCCCATTCCCTTGTAGTTTGTTATAACAGGGTTTTGTTGTATTATTACATAAATCTGTCATTTCCTAAGAAATTACAATGAGCGGTGACTTTAAATTTTAAACTAATACTCCCTTGGACACCAACGGGGACGAGTATGTGATTGTACTAGGAATGCTACTTATTTATTATTTTTTTAAGTCACTTTCTTTCTAAAACAACAAAACTGCAATCAAAAACTTTAAAATTTCTTCCCTTGTTTACCCAACTCAACTTACTTTATGTACGAGAAAAACTCATTAAAACTCAGAAAATAGTTTCTTTCGTTTAAAATAAATTGGGGCGACGTTCCTTCCGATATAATTTACCAAGGAAGTTCGCGAAGTTCCGCGTTTCCTTTCACTTTCCTGTGCTTCCTTTATTGAAACTGGTTGTGTCTAGTTCGTCCATCATTCTGTAATCAAAACTTGATAGAAAAGAACGCAGAATATTCAAAGATTCTTGAAATTGTGATGTGAGAAGGGAACTTCTGGATACTAATTAAAAGTGATTAATTGCTGCAATATTCAGTGGTACGTTTTAGCAGAGAATAGAACAAGGCGTACCAGTTCGTTTCAGGGATATGATTGACACAATGTAGTACTAACACATTTAATTTTTAAAGTACAAATACACATTAAATAGAAAATTATTAATTTAAGGTTCATTGTTAAAGGAAAACAAAGTATAAGTCAGAAATGAGAAGTTTTCAAAGATCCCTTAAACTGCGTTAAGAATTCACTTATAGAAATGAACAGCGTCATATCTATAAAAAAATTTTTTTTTAGTTTTTATATCAAAATTTTCAGATTTTTACGCTCTTTATATTGGGAATACTGCCTTAAGTAAATGTTCAAAAATTAAGTCTAGAGGCCAATTGCATTTTTTGTTGCAATACTGTAATAACTGCTTTTCATAGTTATTTCTTTCTTTTTTTTTTTTTTTTGACATCATTAACATCCATCAGGTGAGAGAAAACTAGGACAGTAACTATTTTCTGAACAAAATCGATTATAATAATCATTGAAACAAATAAGGTAATTAAATAAAAAAAATTGTAAAACGTTCAAACTGCTCTCGATATTTGTCCATTTTGCAGAAATGACACTGTTCATTTCTATAAGCGAATTATTATCTTAAGTTGCCAAATGCATCTTTATCATCAGCGCCTCATTTTTGTTTTGCTTGAATATTGGAGTTTTTTCTATTTTGATAAAACATTTAGAACTAAACTTTTTACGTTTTACTATTTTATCTGAAACTGCATAGAATTTACTCATTCATAGAATTACGCAGTACATTTGCCATGAAGCTATACTTATTCAAATTCTGGTTAAATCTTTCCACATATTTAGAAGCTGTTAAACCAAGCATCCAAGAAGTTTTGTGCAAATTAGTTGGATGTTTTTAAAAGTGAAAACGACCGTCTTTTGAAAGTCTTATCGCTGTGGGGAGATAAAGAACGCACTGTAACCGAAACAAATTTTGTCGGTGAAGATTCTTCGTACGATGGCTTGTTGCCATATACAAGAACACAAGCCATTTATTTATATACTATATACAACCATAATGCATCCGAAAGTACTGTTAAGCCTGTTTTTACAGAAGAATCAAGAAATTTCGTGGAAGTAATTAATACATTAGAAAATATCACCAAGTTATTGTTGACAGAAGTTTTATTAAGACCTTTCGCTTATGCTATTCATTAGAAAATAGCTCTAAGTCACTCTCTCAAATGTTGAAAATAAGTGCGAATATCACAATTAAATTACTCTTTAATTAAATATTTAATGTGATTATGCTGTGAAAAAAAATCAACTCCACCTACGGACCTCAACTCTCCAAAGCGCATCCCACGCATTCCCTTTATCCTATTTACTTGGAGACTCGTCGTTCAAATCCATTAAACTAACTTTGCCCAAAACGTGCCTCAAAAGCCCTAGAGATCAGCAAAGCGAATGACAGTATTTGTCTTGAAAACAGAATAAATGCGTTCTGATGAAAGGGAACCAAATGGACTGTCGAAATCGAATCAGAAAAAAAAAAACGATGTTTATCCGTGGAGTGAAAGTTCTATTGATTTCTGAAAAATTTAATCGGGATCACTTAACGGAATTGAAGGATGTGGAGGCGAATATACTTTCCGAAGCACATTAAAATTGATTTCATCGAACTTAAATTTGCATTTGATAAACCTAAGTTGAGATACAAATCTCTCTATGTTCGCAGCAAAAGCTAAACGCATGAACTTTACACCTATGAATAAGGACAATATGAAATTTGTTGGGAATGTTCATTTAAGTTTTTGCTAATGTACTTATAGTTCTAAATCAAACATATGATTTATAAATTGAAATTAGCTCTTATGGCCTTTCTTATTTATTTTACTTCTTCCGCCATTCAATTTCTTAAGAGTTTTCTGCGTATTCCATTTCTGATTCTATTCATTTAATACTTTGTCAGGAATATTTCTGTCAGAATATCACCATTGGAGGAGGCATTTTTATATGAAAATTGATGAAAAAATTTCACTGATATTTAAATTAGGGGTCATTCACAAACGATGTCATGCTTCGAGAATTTATGTAAAAGGGAGGAAACGGAGTAAAAAAATGTGTGACATCACACATTATGGTTAAAATAAAAACATTTAAAATCAGAAGATTAAATATTTTTGTATTATTTGTTTTGCTTTTTGTTTTCTTACTCTCATTGATTTTATTTTTACAGAATTCGAATTCGAACAATTATTATTTTTTATTATTATATACTATTATTTTTGCTGTAAACCTTAATTTCATTTTCTACAAAGTCTACATATAATTATTAATGTAATAGTCACAGATGAGTGATTCCATACCAACTCACCTAAAAAAAGAAAAGTTGGTCACATGACCAACTCGGATTTTTTTCAAATTTGGTACACTGATTGATAATATAGAGGCATGGAAAATTCCAAATTTTTAGCTACCTGCTCCTTTTATTTTTAAATATACAGGTCCTCAAAGTTTGTCTGCCACCTCAAAATACTGAGAAATTGATGTTTTTTATTTTTTTTCTCTTCGAAACTCTATTCATGCAACATGAAAGTGTTAGATATCTATGGAAACTAAATGTTTCAGGCATTCAGAAAAAAATACTACAATGTTCATAATGAAAATTGTTAAGGTACAGTACTCTTAGAAGTTGAAACTACAAAAATTCGATTTTCCCGATTTTACTAAAATTGAGGATTTAATTCCAAACAAAAGGAAAATAAAACCAAAGGTTTACTGACTTTCTCGTAGAGTACATGTGTTCACCATAAATTGCTACACAATAAATTACTTGGGTTTCTCACTCCTTCTTTGAAATATTTCAGCTTAAAGACAAGCCATAGGGCAAAAACATGCAATTTTGGCCAACTTGTCAGTCATTTTTCTCATAAAGGGCAAGCACTAGAAAATATTTAATTTTTTTTAAATAAGCTATTGATGTGTCAGCTATTCACCGGAAAAGAGTTTACTTCTGGTTATTTTTTTTATAAAGAGATATCCCACTGATAGTATATGCGTGTTTTTCTCTAATACCATATCATTAAAAATTCAAAATAAAATTTGACATGTAATCGATAACAAAGTCTACAGGTCACTAAGTCCGGAAATCGTCCAGGAAAGTAACGAAAAAGTCACGGTCTCCCCAAGAAAGCATCGGATAGCCGGTAGCCGACAGGTTTTTAACTATCCGGAATTCGATCCGGCCACTGCAAGAAATACGCAATTATCCGGCATGCAAAATTTAATTCTCAAAATTTAATTAAGCGAAATGCTTTGAAAATGTACTTGAATTACAAATTCACTGCTTGTTTAGAAGCTGTGGGATGTTTAAAAATATGCATAGAATTTACAAGTTTCAAACATCAGAGCGGATATCCCGCACTTATAACGTTATACAGGGAAAACTGGATATGCGATATCTGGCAGAAACAATATCTGATGTATCACCGAACAGTCTTGAAAATGTCACGAAATTTCACTGTTGAAAATCTGGTGCCACTCTGTATAGTGTATAGTGCTTCGTTTCTGAACTGCAAGTACATATGCATATGTAAAGTATCGTGACATGTGACAAGGGGGAGGGGTATATTGAAGTATGAAAAAAGGGGGGAGGGAGATCAAACAGATTGAAAAAGGAGTTACAACATTTTTGAACGACTGCTTAAATGAATTTACCAATCACCGTGATAATTTAATTGTACTATTTAGTAAGAGCATATTAAAACTAATACTTGAAATATATGTACTTCATGAGGCCTAAACCAAATAACTTGTGTTGTGATAAAAACTGTTGAGATTTACGAAAGGGTTTTCTTTAGTAAGTCTGAAACAGCAAACTATGATTTTGGAGTAAGAAATCAAACATTGGTTTCAATCGCAATCTACCGTCCCTATTTACGAAGCGAAAATTACTAAAGTCAAAAGTATGCTACTATTCTAATTTCAAATGTTTGTGGATTTCAATGTGCTCAAATGTTGAATTTCTGGTTCTATTTCCATGAGCCAAATAACATATTCCAAGCGTATTTCTGGAAACTGTTTTCTAAGTATTTTTAATTAGCAAAGTTGGTGTGATTCCACTAAATTTCTACCTGTCTCCTACGGTTGATGTTTTATTCTTAGTTTAAAAACCAATATTTTTAACGTCATATTTACAGAAAAATTAGTATCTTGCAGAGGTCTATCGGATTCCAAAAAGACATATAAAGGCATAGAGAGAAAGATTTCTGGTCTGGCCTGATAAAGACTTGATTTTGAACCGAACGTCATGTTTTCCCTCATCGTCTCAGGCGGCTCTGAAGTCAAACATTCTCTCGTGAGCATGTCAAACACATCGTAAAACGATATCTAGAGCAGGGATCCCCAACCCAAGGCCCGCGGGCACCTTGGCGCCCGTCGATCGGTATAGGTGCGTCCGCTACTTGTACTCAACGATAAAATATTCCATTTTAAACTAGAGAGCCTTTACAATCTACAGTATATGAATAAAGGACCGTATAACTATGAATAACCCAATAATGATAAATAACAATAAATATCATAAAATCAAAATATAGATTATGACTTACAGATGAACACCTTGACGATTGCTTGCGAGCAGGAATTTCATCATATTCTCCCAATTATGAAGCGCTGGCCAGTGAAATGCAATGCAAAGATCACATTCACTGTATTTTATCTATTTTATAAATAATTTTTATACTTTGTATGTTTTGCAAGCAATTTAGTAATCATTTGTTTTACACAAGAGTATTAATACTAATTATATTTATATGTTAAATTAATTTTTGAAATTAAATTTTTTGCGCATTATATGTAGTGTGCATTATTAACTATGTCCGACAACTATAAATTTATCTTGAAAAAAAAAAATGGTGCCCTCCATTCGACCGTTGTTCTAGTATGCGCTCTTAGGTACAAAAAGGTAGGGGACCCCTGGTCTAGAGTATGCGCATGTGATTTCAAAGTGGCCTGTGCCAATAAGATCGCACGTGAGGTTCGCTTAAAAACCAGCTTTAACAGAGAGGCATACGGACTTATGAAGGGCTGAGACCAAATCTCGTAAGCTTCTCATACTTACCGAATAATTTAACATCAATTCTAAGACTGCACAAAGTGTAGGGAAAAGTACTTATATATCATTATTTTATGTATGTACCTAGTCGAGAAATCTTTGTTGTATCTATTTTTGTTTCAGAGATTTGTCAAAATCTGTAAATTTCCTTTGCTTGAAACCGCATTAGAATATAATAAAAATAATATCTCTGAGACACGCTTACATCTCTAAGAGTAAACTTAAGCATCAATTTTAAAGTGTATAACAATAATACATAAATGACGCTAACATTTTTTAAGCAGTTATGTGTGCCCAAAATTTCAAACTCTTTTCTCCAAAAGAACTTTCATAAAATAAAGAAACTTAATCCTTTAATCAATCACTTCTGTAAAAGAGATATCTTGTTAAGAGATAAAACCGGTTTTCTTTAGAATTTCAAATTGCTTCAGGCTTCAACATAAAATGCAAACTTAATTAATGATATCCATTGATTAATAATTTTCAAATGAGAGTTTTCCATTTGTTTCAAAGTTTTACAATTGACGTGTGTGATATTAATTAAGATGAAGTGTTAATTTAATTTCAGAACTGTCTGTTTTTCGCTGATGTGTTTCTTAAGAATTGCGCAAATTCAAGGAACATCTAATCAAATATTAATTGAAAGTTATTGCATTTGCATCAAAGTAGTTCAAGTGGGAAATTAGTTTTAAAGCATATTGGTAGTCATTTTAATTGTCCAATCAGGGTTTTACTTTCAAAATTAGATTGTAGTAAAGGGTATCGAGAATGATCGCGAACATTTTTACAGCTCGATGACATTATCTGCAATGAGGGGGAACGTTATTAAAGCTACTTCATCATTCAAACAGTATTTGTATTCGAAATTAATTGAATATGTAGAAGTCAGGAGGATATAGCATTGGGGTGCTAAGATGTAATAATTTAGGTATAATTTAGAATTTCAAGTAGGGTAAAAAAAAAAAAGAATATAATTCAAATTTTGAAATGTTAAATTATATCCTAAATATTGACATGGATAGACGTTGTAAGTTTTTATATTTACCATTACGTATATATAGTTACCATAACGTGCTATAGGTGTTTTGGTTTTTAATTGCCCTAAAGAGAAGTTTTTTTAGGTATTTGTCTGGGGGGGGTGGGAGGAGAAGAAGCAAACGAGAAGAAGTTTAAAAATAATTTTTGAAGGATACATGGGCATTAGGTTATAGCAAAAAAAGTACAGAAAAAGATATTCTTTTCTTTTTTCTTACTTTGTTTTGGCGTTTAACGAGAAAGTTGTGTTTCAAACATATTACTTGAAGTTGAAATTCATGCATATCTTCTAGTGCTCAAGCCCCTCAAAAAAAAAGTTAAAATTTTATGAAAATGTACACACAAAAAAAAAAAAGAACAAAAAGATTTTGATGGTACTTAATGGCGTGTGGTGGGAATGTTGTGTAATCATTATAGCAGTTTACATATTTTTAAAAATTGAAGTTCATTTATACCTTCCATTGCCATTCATGTGTTCAAAAGATACCATACTACTCTACCACTAAGAGTAAGTCGGAGTAAAAATCATCAGAACATGAGGATAATTCTCAGTTAAACTACCAATCTACTAATCTCAGCCTTTTTCTATCGTCTGCACTTCGCTTTTTTTAAGTAACGTCGAACAACTTAAAAGATTATAGGGAAAGAGGTGCCATGTCGGGTCAGAAACATTCTACGTACCTCTTTTGTCTCGTAATAATAATATTTTGTCGTTAACATTTTCGCCAAGTGCCAATTTGATTATCACCGTTCGCGTACGATAAGTGAACTCCGTAAATGTCGTTTCTCTGGACATTTCAAATATTTGATTTTCATTTACGTATATTTCAAAACTTCTACAAACATTTTGTTTTTTTTTGGTCCCGACTGCAGCCATTAGTGCACCACGTTTTTCACGTCTTGACCACTTTTAAAATTCTCGCCTCCCATCGCTTCTTTGAGTGGTTAAAACAAATAAAAGTAACTCAGGGCAAGGTCTGGTGAATAGGGTGGATATATGTGACACTAAACGGTGCGAAACACTAACAGTGTGAACGGTGAAATAAGCAGTATGCGAGTTTTAGAGCGGTGAATGTGAACAATGGAGTGACCATCTTGCGACGGACGCTGACTCGGTCTCCTTTCTTTCAGCAACTCTGTGCCACCTGTCGGTCATTACGTGAAATTTAAGGAACACTATTGGCCACCTATCGAATCACTCGTGTATCTTCACGGGTAATATTCACTTTTAAACATTTTATTTGATTCGCCCTCATATCTATTTTGTGTTGCTTCCCAGGCGATATGTATCTCATTTCAAAAAGTAAAGATTTTTTTGGAACTGTTTTATCTTCTCAACGATCTCTATTCTTGTTATTTGTATATTCACAAAATTCATACCTTCACCTGCTCATTAACTAGAAAATTTGTCTGAAATTACCAATAGCTTTCAAATTTTCAACTTGCTTCTTTTACGTAAAGAGGCATTTTTTTCCCCAGCCGCACTTTCCGTTTTAATGGAAAAACTATGCAACGAGCAATATTGACTCGTTTTAAGTTAACAAATTTGATTTTTTAGCTTAAAGCGAGTTTTTTAAGAACGAGCCAGCTTGTTTTGTGCAATTTTTCATACTTGTCATCGAAAATCCATTCCTTTCGGAAGAAATATTATTTGACATTGCCAGCGGGAGACTGACCAGAGTCAAGAACAAATGTTAAAAGCTGGAGTCTCAATCGTTTGCGGGGAAGACTGCAATGAGCTCGCATCTGTGACTTTGAAGGAGTTTGTTTTATTGATTAATTAAATGCAAGCTATCTCTAAAATCTTTCTTTCTAATGGGGCTGCGTTTGATCACGATCCTTTACAGACCTAGTGTGAAATCCCCGGAAACTTTCAGCCATTCTTTCAAGTAGGATCCATATCGGCGGATGCCACTACCACTTGAGAATTTCGACCCTCAGTTTCCCCCTAGATGGCGGCACCTAAGCTCTAAATGATGCGAAACTGCTCTAGGAATTTAACTCAGCCTAGCGAGTATCCTAGCCAAACAGATATTCAAAGAATCGTTAACATGTCGCATAATCATACGACATGGGCGCTGACGATTTTCTGCATCTTGAAAATCCACCGACTTCTGCCAGATTTGATCCTGCGAACTTGGGCGCGTACGAGGCCAGTGCCTTACCACTTCACCGCCCTGCCGGCGCTAACTCCAAAATGGATTTGTTTATTAAAAAAAAAAAGCCATAAATGAAATTATATGTAATGGTCCGATCTTTTATTTACAATGTTAAGATTTTTCAAATTGACTGGGCATTCGAAAAACTGGATTTACCGTAACACGTTCAAGAACGTGGAAAATCTCCTTTCATGCAAAAAGCTAAATAAATACATGCATAAAATTTAAAGGCAAATTATATTTGAAATTGCATTTATGTTTTCTTACTTCAGATATTTTATGTTTCATTTGCATTACTGAAATAGTATATAACTGTTTCCAGTGTCCCAAAAAATACGAAATGCATTTTATTTTGAAACCTAACAAGCCTCTATGTTCCATTCCACAACAAAGCTTTCGAAAAGATTTTGAGATAATAACGTCTCTTCGTTTATGTCGTTCAATTTGTTAGATAGGATTGCGGTGGAGATTTTTTTTGAAAGTATTAAATGCAGTAGGATTTACTGAAATATGGGAAACGATTTTTTTGTAAGAAATATTTCAAGTGATTTGGGGACAGGGATTTGAATTTACATTTTATGAAAATGCTTTTCTTGAGTACTTTAATAATACTAACGCAATAAATTTGCACATCTTCGATACATATTGTATATTATGTTTTTAAAAGCTACAATGAAGTGATGTAGAAATAAATAAATAAATAAAATAAAAAAATAATAAAAAGTGGTTATACATATTTATACAGTGGTTATACATCTTCTTTAATATTTATTTATTTATTGTTTTTTTTTATTTTGAGCCTCCAAGATAACATTTCCAAAATCTTGGATGCTCAGACTTTCTAACAGAATCCTAACGAAAAACATTTTGTGGATAGAATATATACACATGCGCGCGCGCACACAAACACTCACACACACATATATGTATATACATATATATATACACACACATACAGCCTGTGTTATTTGTGTGAATCATTGAATAAATAAACGTAGAAAAGAAGTTGAAAAGAAAAGCTCTTTAATTCCAATTTGGCTGGTGATACTCTTTAAACTAATCGATTAATTATTAATATTATTTTATCGTTCTCTGATTTTTATGGGCCAGATAACAGTCTCGAAATGTTCAAATATGTTTAATATATGAATGTTTTAAATTCATGTGCTGAATTCCATAAGAGAATATCAACTATTTCGGTAAAATGGAATGTAATTTCGAAATATGCAATCTCGATTTGTCTTGGCATTGATATGAAACTTTATACACTTATTACAGCTGATATTTGACGAGATCGTTTGATTGAAATAGCTATTCAGGGGAAATATTTATTTCTGTACCTAAACAGTCGTATGTATTTTGAGAGCATCATTTTGAGCTGAAAACGGCTGAATGCCAGTTCGCATGAGAAATGCAATGCATTATTAAACTACTATTTCTACATACTAATTTTATGACTGAGGAAATGGATGAATAAATTGAATTTAATCATGTTTCAATTGTGATGCTGGGAAACGCCACTGTAATTCAGTTTTGGTTGGTGAGAAGATTCAGTATGCAGATGGACTGTTAGAATACCTCTGAAAGGAGTTATGTTGTAAGTAAGATCTTCTTTTTAAGCATTGTAATTAATTGGAACAAAAGCTGAATATGTTTTTTGAAAAATATAGGAAACTTTTTAAAAATTACCGTAAGCTTTTTTTAAAAAAAGATAATTCCCTAATTTTAGACGTAATAAGTATTTTATATCAAAGCTTTTGTTTTCTATGTAAAATAAAGAAATAGCCGAAAGCAAAAAAGCTTTTAAATTATGCAACAAAGTTAAAAATATCTAAAATCTTAAAAATATCTCGCTCTAAATATACATACATACATAAAGCTTTTACTTACACATTCACTAGAACCTCCCATTAAGGGACACTAAGGGGACAGGATATTTTGTCAATTAAATAGAGGTGTCCCTTCTTCGGAGGTTCATAAATTGATGCTTAAACATATAGTGTATTAATTTAATGCAATATGTAACCTGTGTTAACATTTGAGTTTAAATACTGAAAATCTTTTGTGCCATTTATGCATGCAACATACAAGTCGAAATTTTTGAAATTCATAATTTTTCATTGGTAAAACTAAACTTGTATTGACAAAAATATCTTATTGGCAAAGTTTTGTAACTTGCAGAAATTTATTTGAAGTAACCTATTAGATGGGTTTCTTTTGGCGTATACAACCACAGTATATATTACAGTTAGTGTACATTATCCAGCCGGGGACTAAGCTCTAAGCCAAAGCGAATATTGAGAGTGACCTAACATTTGAATATAAAGGACAGCGCAAACGCAGTCCCAGACCAAAAATTACGCACCCCAAGCATCCGCAATTTGCAGATGTGGCGAGCGTCAACCCTCCGAAGTGCAATGAAGGGCCTCCTCGTTGAACAAGGCATCCCCAGTGCCAGGTAAGTATGCACGCCTAAAAGAAACGTTCCGAAAAATATATTATATTACGTGATAAGAAATACTGGTAGTTAAAGAAAATGAATCTAACCCCCCCACCAAAGCATTTTCAATGATGGAAATTGCAATGTGTCGCCCTCAAATGAAGCTATGTGCTTTAAGTAAAACATTTCTGTGTCTTCAGATTTTTCCATTTTTTATTCCAATTTTTTTTTTTGAAATTAAAAAAAGGAGTTTTGCTCAATTCTTCAACAAATAGACGCAAATTCTCCAGTCTGCACCCTCATATTTCTTTTTTCTACAAATTCCAATTTTAAAAGTTAGCTTGAATCATTTCTACTCCGTGTGATCTGTTGGCCTTTTATAGGGAGAATTCTACCCTGAACAATTTTTTGATTTTTTATCACCATCTATGAATCTTAGAAACTCAAGAAAACAAAATTCGTAGCCCGTAACGCAATTTAGTTAGTCGCAGCCCTGTAAATATTTTTGTTTTTAAGAGTTGTTACTTTTTCTAAATGTGCGATTCAATAAAACCATTAATTTTCTATAAACCGGGAACACCGCAATTTGCAGAAGTGGCTACCGACCGGAGAAGGAGTTTAGGACCCTTGTTTAGGGCATTCCAGACCCCAGGTAAGTATGAGAGTGTTGTTGCCCGATTACACCGAGTATCATTTTCTGTTGTGCCAAATACTGGTAGTGAAAATAATGACTCCTAATTTATTACAGGCAGGAATAGCAATTAACCATCATTTTTGCTCAGGATCCCCTGCAGAGCAGATAATGGAAGCAGCTAACTATTTGCAACCAAAAAAGGAAAGGTTATCTTTTATTAATTCTCAAAATGTCATTACTATATATATTATTATATATATATATATTTTCCTTCTTCTTTCAAAAAAGCAATCAATACTTTATGACTGAGTATTGTAATAAAACAGATTCCTGGTCAGCGAGTATGAATGTATAGCACATCTCTTCAAGGCATTTTTTATTTTTTGAAATGTTGCTCATATCCAAATCTTCATTAAAACCGTTTTGTTTCTCCCGTCATCATAATGATTTTATACGAACTAACTGCTGCTTTTTTAACTGTTTAAAACCAGTATTATTCTTATTAAATCATTTTCGGTATGGTTGGAAACTGACAGTTTGCTAACTTATGAACCTCTTTTCGGATTGATAACTTTATTGGATATCCGGATTGTATAACTTTAAACGATTTTTACTTCATCATATCTGATTTTTGAAGTTCCGGGATATGCTATGCACCACTTTATTCTGTTTTGCTGAGGTTAAAATAAAAGTTCAAAATACCGCTTTTAAAAACAGCATATATTTCTGCCACCTGACACATAAACATATTTTCTAACATATTTCAAAATAAGTTTTACAGAGCAAAATCTCGTATACAGAAATGAAATCAGTTTGCTGTTAGCTGTGCCTAGAAGAATTTTAATTATGATCAAATAGTTTCGCACTATAAAATATGAACTCGAAACGAATCAATCATAATGCGTTCTAAATCAGAAACTCGTTAAATCTGGGACGAGAACAATTTACAGCTTCTTTCTTTCGCTCTAAACAGCGCTGCACCGTAATCCTAATTAGGCTTCACACTAAAAGGCAAGGAGATGTTGCAAAAGAATACGCTAAGTGCATTGTTTCACGGAAATTCGTCTATGTGAATGGGAATTTAAGAACGAAGAGCCGTATAGGAATTTTCATTCCTTCTCGTTTTATTTCCTTGCACGAAGTACAAGAGCTATGGGATTCACGAAAAATTTCCCACTCAAATCTCAGCTTAAATTTCCATTTTAATGATGCAATTAATACATTTTGCCTTTTTTTTCACCAGTCTTTACGTACATACGTACGTAAAGACTGGTGAACAAGACTGGTACGTAAAGACTGGACCGCCGAAATATCCATTTTGAACATCCCTCAGTCCGTTTTGACGAGTTTTTCCGTGTATGAGGATGTATTTTGCCAAATTTGGCAAGCCAAATCCAGTGTCAGTTTGGGAATGGCTGTTAAAGCATTTGCAAAAATTAGGATATTGTAAAACTGTGTTTCCACCATCGGTTCTCAATAAGCAAATGATTTTAAGTATTTAAAATGTACTTCTCCTCACTCTAAAAGACACGTCTACGTCGTATTTTTTTTTTTTTTTTAACTTCAGATTTTTCACGCAAGAAAAACATTAAATTCCTTTAATTCTGAAAGTGCCATTCTCTATATTTACTATACGGTATAGGTTTAGGGGAGCACAACTAAATTTAAAATATAATGAAACTAAGAAATATACCTTTTAACGTGGGTGTATGACACTATACCTATTTTTTTGAGTTCTTCAAAAGGTATATTGTGCAATTAGTGTCAAAGTCATGTGGTGCGCACATCAGGTTTTTTTTCTTTTCTGACTAAGTTGTAAGCATTCTCTGTATGTTATATATGAAGAAAAAATCATTTTAATGATGACAAATTGGTCATGTTAAGCAATAAAATAGTGTGTTGTATACTTTATCTCTTCACTCCGATTTTTAATTAACTAAGAGTTTTATACCAAGAAGCAAGCCTACTCTGCACTGCTTTGGATTTAGTAACTTACTGAAATCTTATCGCTTTAATTATGTTAAAAGTTTATTAAAAAATGTGTAAATTTAATTGTCCAGGTGAAATCTTTCAAAAATTTTATTTCTACTTAGTTCTCTGTCTCGCACTTTCCTTGCTAACTGTGAATCTTTTATTTGCACTAATTATACGCAGGAAAATAATCATTATGTTTTGGTTTACAGAGGGGAGGAAGGAGGGACAGAAATATAGATAGCATTAACAAAGAAGAAAACTCTTTCGCGGTGTGGGATATTGTTTCATTTTCAATACTTCTAATGGTACGGACCCAGGAACGAATTCTCGATGGTCAAAATAAAGGGCGGCATCTAATCACTTGAAACAGGCTACTGCACCTGTCCAATGTCAAAAAAGGAAATAAAACTGAATTTATCCCGAAATATCTTTTAAAAAAAAGACCGCAAGGTGGCGTAGTGGTAAGACACTGGCCTTGTACGCCAGAGTTCGCAGAACCAAACCTGGCCCAAGTCGGTGGATTTTCAAGAAACAGAAAATCGTCAACGCCCAGGTCCTATGATTAGGTCGCGTGTAAAAGATCTCTCCAGTATGCGTTTAGCTTGGACACCCTCAAGGCTAAAATCGAATTCCTAGTGCAGTTTTGCACCAATTAGAGCTCAGGTGCTGCCATCTAGGGGAAACTGAACGTCAATTTTCAAAGTGGTATTGGCATTGCTGATGGTGGTGCTTCTTGAAAGAATGGATGCAGATTTCCGGGGAATGCACCAGGTCTGCAAAGGTTAGTGATCATACGCAGCCCAAATAGAAAGAAGAAAGGTATCTTCTAAAAAAAATATCAATGTTCCTCCCAGTTTGTCCGCGTTTTATTTATGCAATTGAAATTGCACAAAATATATCCTTCCCAAAGATTTAATAAATCCATAAACGAAATGTGTATTGGCAGGTTCCTATGATTCCATTTGAAAGACATTTTGCCTTTTTTCTATGCTTTTTCTTTTACGCTTGGTAGTAAGAATTTCCAATTTAAATCATGGAAAAACATTTTGTGTTAATGTAGTTTGCTTGATTTGAAATGTTTGTGTTCAATTTCATTTTTACTTATCTATAATTTCATTCATTTAACGCATTATAACTTTTAGATTTAATATCATCGCAGGAAGATAAATAATTGGATGAACTCTAAATAATACACATAAAGCAACCAAAGGGCCTACTTGTAGTTAGATCTGATTTCTGTTTGCTGATGCCATATAATGGAGACACTGAAACATTTTAGAACTTGATTGAATGTAATATCCCCGCGACATCATAAAAGAGCAGAAATTGTACTTTCACTTTAACGGACTGATTGCCGTTATTTTCCAAAATAATGCAATTTTCTTAAATTCCTATACCCTTCAGGCTATATTGAACAATTTGTGAAATTTTGTAGAAGACTTCCATTCCAATTTTTTTGAAAACCAAGTACCTGCTATTGTTGGATGCTGTGAGAATATAAATTACTTATATTTATCTATCATTTAAATTGCCATTTCCAAGAGGAATCACTAATTGCACAATTTCCTTTCCATCTCTTAAAAACTTTTCGTTCCACTGTGAAATTACGTAATCATCTCATTTGATGCATCGTTAAATATAGCGCTGTTAAAAAAATATTAAAAATTACACATATGCAGAATATAATGTGCGCAGAAATATAGATAGAAGCTAAGATAACCTAACGCCTACGTTTTTTAAGTTCCAGTTTTCAACAATTAGAATTTCGAAAAATTGTATTTTATTTTAAGCAGTTTTTTCCCTTTTAATGTATCTTTTATCGTTTGACAATGATATGCAATTTTCAAAATTTCAGGACAGATGGATATTCTAAAGGAAAATTTCCTAGCGGGAGAGATTGGGATTATTAAATACTAGCTGACATGCCCGGCTTTGCGCGGGACATCTCGAACATTACATCATTCCCTTGGGGAGAAAAGAAGGGAAGTCATGCGGCACATGTCGTACATGTCAATATTCTGTCATAAATAAATAAAGAGAAATTTAGAGAAAAATTCCCATACGAAAATGAGCGAACAGTACTTAAAAATCGGCTTTAGAACAGTAAAACTTCTAAAAAACTTTATTATGTATTCTCATTGGGCAATGCTCATTGTCTACAGAAAACAGTTCCTAAATATTCTCCACGCTACACCTCAAAATCCCCATCAGAATAAGGACAACAGTCTCTCATCACAAACTGTCTTCTCTATTTATACAGATTCATTTGAACGTACTTAATTAGTCTGTTACTTTGTTTTTGTTGCCATATTGCTGTTTCAATTTTGTTTTGTCATTTCACAGATAGAAATTTACACTATTGCAGAATTTAAAGGAATATAACCACAGTACCTTTTCTCTAAATCATAATGTACTTCAACTCAAGTTTTTAAAAATTAATTTTAAGCGATTTAATTTTAAATCGCTTAGGTTACCATACCCATAGGGCTCCGAAGAGTAGACGGGCAAGAATCAAGAAAGCGGGGATTTTTTTAAGTAGAAATTCGCTTATTTATTATTTTTTTAATTTTGCAAGTACCAACAGGTGGCAGCACATAAATGTTACGAATTATTTTGAAATGCTTGTAACTTAATGTGAAGAAAATATAAAAGCAAAGATCCATCGTCTTTGATAATGCTCTATAAAATTTTTTCTTCCTTTTCTCTTTCTACTCTGCTTTGCTTAGCTCAAAATATTACTTCTACCTTCTACCTGAATGGGGAGCTATAAATATCAAAAATTTCTAAGGGCACACAAGTGTTTGAAATGTATACCAGGTTTATTACGTAAAAATTTGATAAATGATCTCTAGCATCTTAATATTTTCTTACAGTCTTCCAGCTTAAATAATTCAAAATGACGCATATTGTGTAAATGTTTGATATCAAGTTCAACAAGAAGTTCCGTCTCGAACTATACGAGCCTACTTTCCCGTATACACCAAATTCAAATTTATAATCTAGCTATCTCTTTCTCTCTCTTTCTTATTTATCTTTAGTTCTAATTATTGAAAATATACCTTTTTCAACGGATAATACATATTCATTCACTCACTCATTCATTCTTTCATTTATTCAGCCATGCATTTATTCATTCATTCGTTACCTCATTCAAGTGTTTATTCATTCATTTACGCATTCATGTATTTATTCACTCATTTATTTATATTTTCATTTATTCAATAATTTATTCATTCATTCTTTTCCTCATTCATTTATTCATTGATTTATTCTTTCACTCTTTCATTTATTCATTCATTCATTATTTCACTCATTGAGTCACTGAGAAATATCCTTGAAAATCCCGATCAAAAAATTTCATAGCAAAATAGGCTCGTAAGTTCTGGATACACTTTCTATTTCTACATGTTCTACGTTATAAGAGCTTTCCGATAAAGTTTGTTCCAAGCAAATCGGTCCGTTAGATCAGGATTTATATAGGGTTGAAATTTCCCCGTAAGCTCTGTGTTAATTTTTTGAACTGTTCAAAAATGAACAAAAACTGTTCAAATAAATATTTCACGCCGAGAACTCCTTTCAATAAGCTTGCAATAGGAACTTGGCTCTTGTGCCCAGAGTTTACAGAATTTGCTTCAATTTTGTCCATAGGCGCTAATGTTAAATTTTTTTGAACTGTTCAAAATTGAACAAAAAATTGTTCAAATCAAAAAGTAAAATATAGAAATGAGATGTCCTCGCCGAGATCTTTCGAATGCAAAAAGAATTTTTCCAATCGGACAATTCGTTCAAAAGTTATTAGGGGGGGACAGACCGACAGACGACAGACAGACAGACCGACAGACAGGCAGACAGACAGACCGACAGACACACTTTTTCCCCATCTCAATACCCTACTTTCAAATTTTTTATTTTTCAATATTTATTTAATTACTTCACTTATTTTTGACTTTTCTTGATTTTTAACGATATTTCCACGATACATTAAGCCTTCTTTCATGCTTTATTATTATTTTTTTTTTACTTTTACGGGAAAGTAGGCTAAAAAGGGTACATAAATTACAATTTCAGACCACTGCAAAATGAAAATAGAAACATAGTCTATGTTGGTGCCAGTTTATCTTTAATGAAAAATTAAATAAAAGCATCCCAAAGCCACACAATATTCCAAAACATTGAAATTAAACATAGTTCCAAATTATTTACAGCTGAGTTTATGATGAAATTAGAAGTTTAGTCGGGTAAAATAATAAAACTTGATACTTTCATTGGAGGAAAACTTGATTCTATATTACTTTTATTCCCAAAAATTGTTGGAAGAAGATATGCTTTTCATTAAAGCTTCCCTTTTCGCGTAAAAAATTACTTTTTTTCTTTAAAAGGAAAGGCAGAGTGTAGATTTTCCAAAGATTTCATACTGTATGCTAATATACTAAAAACAACATCATTCATAATGAAAACAGAATTTAAGTCTTTGAAAAAGCGAATAAAAGTGCTTTTAATACAAAAGAATATCTGTGCGCATCACTTTAATGTCTTTATTCAATATTGGTTGAGCGAGTCACTGTATTGTTTTCTTGATTACTTCAATTCATTGTAAGGCTTGACAATAATTTCATTTTACAGAGAACTGCTGTTTCATTGTTTGTACTTAAATCACACATCTTTAACGTACTTCTTTTAATGCGATGTTTTTATCTTGAAAACTGCTTGAATAAATTTATTTTAGAGCAAGTTCTTATTTACAACTCTTATTATAATGTATTCTGCCTTGTAGAAATGTCCAACCTTTAATGTAAGTACATCCTATAGACTTTAATTTAGATTTTAACGTGGCACTCAAAATAATCACATTTTCCTTGTATATTTTATAAAAATATTACCTTTACACAATTTTTTAACACTGCATCACTGCATTTCATTTTTGTTTAATGCTTCATGATGCATTACTTTTTCTTAATAAGTAAACTATTTTTTGAGCTTATTACAGTTGGAATCCTGCTCTAGTTTCTCTTTGTTTTATATTGGGTATTCTTATTAGTGTTCCATCAAGCATTCTTTCCCCACAAATCATTTTTGCTATCAAAAATAAATTCAGTTTAAAAATGAATACACGCGCACACGCACACTCCCCCCCCCCCACACACGGGCGTCACGACCTATGCGGGTTCGGGGACGCGTCCCCCCCCAATAATTTGGAAGAGGGGGACAGTCCCCCTCAATAGTTTGGCAGAGGGGACAGTCTCCCCTTTTCACACGAAAATTTAGAAATAAAAGGACCCAGTAGTGTAGTTCTGGAAAAAGGTGCTGGGACGCTTACATATACAAGCATCAAAAAGTGGGGGTGCGCTTATGTTAAAATTCAAAACAAGTGAGGAACCAAGCGCGTATAGATTTTGAATCAAAAATTCTTACTGCTTTATTTTTTATGTGAACATTCTGGAACTTAATCATGTGTCATTGTCCATTTGTGATGGGACAAATGGGGATCCGAGAAAATACGCTTCCCGTTCCCGTCGCATCAATATTGCCATATCGAACAAATTAACAGTTTTATAAACTTGTTAAACATGAAGAGTAATTAAGTAGTGCAACAAAAATTGCAAACACGTGTTTCGAAATGTCTTCAGTGCATGTAAAATATGTTAAGAACCTTTATTTCTACAAATTCGGGGAACATTTTATGATAGGTTTGAAAAACATGCACATTTTTTACTCAAACTGTGCTTCGGTACATATTTCACTTTATACCAGTGGTCCTAGGCCTAGGCAAAAAAGTGGGAGGGGGAGGACCCTGATATTTTTTTTTAATATTTAACAAATACCCCAGCACTCCACATTTCTTCCCTTTTTCTTAGGTGTGAAAGTTTTCTAGAATTTTTCGAAACCCGCTCAGTCACGGAAAAACCTATAGCTGCCCTTATATGTGACGCCCTTGTTCGACTTCAACTTCCAATAGCAAATCTTCGGGGGCCAGCATATGACGGAGCAGCCGATATGAGTGGCCATATTAATGGTGCTAACCACATTGCATTAACTCTCTGCCGCATTGCACTAACTTAATAATGAAAGACAACAAAAACAAACGCCTTGTTTCAGAGCCTTTTGGAAAATGAATCTGAATGTCCCGTTGGAAATACTTGCAAAATTAGACCTCTGTGTCGAAAGAGATGGATATGTTGAAGTTCTCAAATTGAAGAAATACTGGAAAAATATCCTTTAATTATGGACACGTTGAGTCAGTTGGCTGAAGACGTTTATGATGGTGCTAGCAGTCCTTAGCTGTTTTCGAAAACGGTTCCAACTATCTGGGGATAAGTTTTGGGGAAACAAACCATTGATTTGCTGGCAGAACTGAACACCTCCTTCCAAAGGAGGTGTTCAGTAGCTGGACTGGTCAAATCAGTTCAAACAGATGCTAATTACTTGGAAAACATGCGAAACGACGCTATGTTTTTCACCATTTTTGATGACTGTGTCAAAAAAATGGAACTTGGACTAGACCCCCTAAAATTGCCAAGAAAAAAAAAAGACCTCCTAAGTGGTTTGGTGGTGTGGCAGTAGGTCATGGTTTTCCTTCAGTTGCAGAATACTATCGCATTGAATTCTTTCACTTACTTGATGTGACAATTGCCGGACTAAAAAATCGCATATTGAATCAAAGGCGATTCAAAAACAATTTGAATTAGAAAAGATGCTACTACATGAAGAGAATCTGGAGCTTGCAGTAAATTACCCAGAATTTAATTTTTCAAAATTAAGGATTCGACTTTCAGTTTTCAAAGAGGAGTTTAAAAACATGACGTGTGCACATGATGTTAGAAAAGGCATTACTACAAATGGAAGCAGGATCTAGGGGATTATTCTCTAATATAGAAATTCTGGTACGACTTTTTCTGGTGTCTCCAGCATCCAGTTGTAAGGCGGAAAGAAGTTTCAGCGCTTAAAAAAGTTGAAGTTGTATTTGCGCTCAGCAATGACACAAAAGCGATTGAATCACGTTGAGGTGTGTTTCTTTCATCAAGATGTCATCGATCAAGTTGATACGGCAACCATCTCAAAAAAATTTATTTCTTCCAAAGACAGTCGAAGAAATGTTTTTGAGTCAGAAAAGAAATGAAATAAGTCCGTATACATACATAATTATTTTTTTTCTTTATAATGGGCTGCAATATTGGTCCTAAACCATTGCAGACCTAGTGCATTCCCAGAAATTGGTACTAACTCTTTCAGCGGCACCACAATGAGTTTGGTAACATTGCCGCAATTTTTTGACGCTCAGTTTCCCCCTAAATGGCGGCACCTGAGCTCTCGTTGATGCAAACGGTACTAGGAATTTAATTTAACCGAGAGTATCCATGCCAAACGGGTACTTAAGGAATCTTTTACATTCCGCATAATCATACGACATAGGGGCAGACGATTGAAAATCCACTGAGTTGGGCCAGGTTTGAACCTGCGAACTTGGGCCTACGAGGCCTGAGCCTTACCACTACGCTACCCTGTCAGCACATCATTAATTATAAACGATATAAAAATGATTCTGTACAGAGTAAAAAAAAACCTTTTTTAATTTTTTTTTGAATAAATATTTCTAACTTTAATGTTTTCTGAACATATTTCATTTCTCTAGATCACATCTAATTTTTGTTGCAAATTAAGTTTACAAAATAAATAAATAGTTAACACAATTTGTATAGATAGAAAAAATGGGAAATACTATTGTTGAAATAATAAAGAGTTTCAATTACTGTTTAGCAAAATTAGGAAGACTGGAAGACTAGTCAAAAATTGCTCAAGTAATTAGACTGCTGTGACGCCAGTGCCCCCACATAATATATATATATATATTACTATGAACAATAAATTTAAATTTCGATATCGACTCAGACGACAATACATATGAATTTTAAAAATTAACTTTGCAGAAATATTTGAAAGAAAATTCTGTAACAATTAAGTTAAGACTTCTTCTTTTCCCTCCTTTTCTTTTTCTGCACGCGCTGTTTCATTTAATGTTACAATTTAATTGAGAATACTATATTTTTGGAATTCTTTTGACAATAACTGACTATACATAATCGCAAACCTGACAAAACTATTTTTGAAAAGTTCGAGTGACGCGTCTGCAGAGAAATCGAGACACTTCTAAAAACACTTACGTAGTCTGAATCTTTTATGAATGTCTGAAATGTCACTACACAAAAAAAAAAAAAAAAAAAAAAAAAAAACAAAGCAGAATGCTCCAAAAAAAAAAAAAAAACGTTTTTTAAAAATTAAAATTAAAAAATTTTTGAATTATCTTTTTTTGGCTGTCAAAGATAGTTTTCAATGTGAGCTTATGACATTTTCATCTGACTGGAAAAGGTTAATTAAAAATCTTTTATGAAAACGAAGTTTAAACTTCATAAGCAGGCTGCAAATAAATGCTCGTCTGTATGTATCAACTACAAAATTTGTATAAAATAGCATGGAATCATTTCGAAATATTATGAGCTTTTATGTTGTTGTTGCAAATGCTACTTGGATATGCAAGCTCCCCTCTCAGAGCGGCCAGGATTTTAGGCAGATAAGGGAGCGCCTTTTAATGAGCACTACAAGGGTGGAAGTACGAATTACCACAGGCACCATTATCTGGATGACACCATATGGCGCCATCACCAATAAACCATTTTCCTTTTTGACCTAAGAGTGAAGGGAAAAGAATTCCCCCCCCCCTCCGGTACCCTAGGAGCTTCCTAGGGGCTTCAGGGTCCACGGACTTTACATGCACGTATCCCCAAGTGTACATAGTAGGTCTTCAGCTGGTTGGATGTACACACCACAGCCTGTGAGCTTTTATTCTGAGAGCAACTTAACAGGAAAATATTCTGACATAAAAAATGCGCCAAATTCTTTAATAATTATTTTTTGTAATGTTACGACACTAACTTTCGGAGAAGAGTACGTTTTTGAAAAAAATATCGTAAAGCTTGAAGTAAACTTTTATCCAACAACCAATTTTCTGCCCAATTGATATGCTTTTATTGTTATGTTCAAGGCACCACTTCAAAGTATCAAGGAAAAAAAAAAAAAAGAGTCTTCCTTACCTTGAGTTTAACTTCCTTCAAATATTTATGAAGAAAAAAGTATCGTAAAAATTAACATATGAATTCAAACTATAATGATTTTTACCATTGCATTTTTTCCCCAAACATATTGGTAATAATATTTAAATTGAACTCAAGATTACGAAAATATAAATTTCGGACTTTCTCTTTTTTCCATGATATGGAAGATATCAACGGAGTATTCTAGTAAAAGTCACGAAGTCCAAGAAATAAATAACTAACTAAAGTGAGACTACTGCAAGGAATTTTATTTTGCACTTAGTTATTTTATGATGTAAACCAATCATGACATTTAAAAGCTGCCTCCGTAAAAATACAGGAATAGTTAATGGTCTTAAAATGATTTTCACTCTTTTTTGCAACGATTCGGAAATTTAAACTGCATTGGAAATGTCTACGAACAGAAGTTTTGACTTTTACTTGAACGACGACCATATATAATGCGTATAATTGTACCAGTTTGAAATTAATGGTGGAGCAATATACTGGAAAGTATAATGAAGTTTTTAGAGTGATTTTTTTCAAGTCAATGTTGCATTTCTTTTCCAATTTATGGATAATAATTTCGTAACATCTTAAATTATCTGTATAATGTATTCAGATTTTATGCTTATTTCCATTTATACTAAACTTCTATCATTAAATCGACGCTCCTTATTTTAGAATAAGTGGCAGTTTGCCAAGTAAATTATGTTATGGTACAAGTCACTTTTGGACCTAATGGATTCTTTAAGCAAGATGAAGTTTTTGAGAGGTTGCAAGGCTGTTGCATATTTATTAAAGCATAAATGCTATTTAGACTCAGAGACTGCATCAGTTTTCCTTAATGGATGTTGTTGTTTGAGTAAGTGAAATAATGTAATTGCTTTCCTGCATATGACATGCAGTGGCTTCAGAGCACAGGATAGAATGTTCAATAAATGTCTAGCAATTATTATATATCTCTGCATTTTGCGACACATTTAGTTGAGTGATTGTCAGAAATTTCTCTCTTTCTTCCCAGCTAATCTTCTTACAATGGCATGATATTTTCTATGTAGTTCTTAATTATTCTTTTGCGTGAATTGAAAAAAAAAAAAAAAAAAAACTTTTCAGAGCTTGCTTCATCCAGGTCTATCTTTTTCATTGCAATCAAGTGCAATATATGTTGAAGATCCGTTAGACCTTATTTACTAATGCTTAATTTCTGAAGATTTGAGGTTTTGTAATATTCTTTGTAAAGTGTATGTCTTTCACCTGAAAAGTGTCTATCCAGTGCATAGACGCCTAAGTTAATTTTCCGTTTAACAACTTTTTTAATATTGCATTACGTTAGTGACGGATTGTTCCAAGATCGTAAGACTTCGGGATTGTTTGTGGCAGTTTGAAGGAGTCAACGATATAAATCTGTGAACAACATCAGTGAGATTTGTGTTTTGGTTGGGGGACTTAGTAGTTATCAAACGTTTATTTGGGCAACAGATTTAACATGGTATCCCAAATAGCTGTGACACAATTTAATAACTCTATTTGTTATTATTTTTTCCCTTTGTATTCTATAATTTACGATTTGCTTGGCAGTATTTCCGACAAACTGAGGTTGAAACATGCGAGACAGAAATAAATTTTAATGGAATTTAACGGAAAGGCAGTCTCTAAATCAGCAGCAGAATATGAAAGGAATCTTTCTTAAAGTAACTATGTTTTTGTTGCTACCACAAGAACCACAGCAGTAAGAAACAATGCCATTACGCGATAAAAAGGATTTTCTGCCATAATAAGCTTATAGTTATCCCATAAAAAGGTTACATTCTTCTTAGTTTAAGGTTAGTTAATCAACGTTATTAAAGCACAAAATTTCAAAAATTATCCCTTATTGTATTTTAGATTTACAAGATTTTTTTCTTCAAAGCAGAAAACGTTTTGAGATTCTGTCTGTGACTGCTGCTTATTATCGGAACCTAAAAAAAGTTTCTGCATTGAAAAAAAGGGTTCCTTGAAACCCGAAACACAGATATGCATTTTTCTCTTTAATAGCATTGGTTTGTTTTTTTACTTTCCCTATACACAGCATGCTTTTTATTTGCTAATTATCACATTATTTTTAATAGAGTGAAAAATATTCAATACTTAATAAAATAATAATAACTGGATAAATATGGAACATTTTACACTAATATGTTATTAAAAATGAGTTTAATTACCTATAATATATGATAATTTGCCAGGCCTAACTAATACTTATTTTCGTCCAAAATAACATAAATTTTTGTCTTTAAATTAAAAAGTATAATATTATTTGTTGTTTAAAGGAAATTAAAAAAATACCAATAATGAGCAAAATAATAATAACTGGACAAATATTGAACATTTTGCACCAATATTCTATACAAATCTTGTTTCATTTGTGGTAACATTAGGAAAGTTTATAATCATTTGTTAAGCCTAACTAACATGCTGATAAAAATAATAAATACATATTTTTATACGTAATTTTTTAAATGCATGAACGCAAAATAAAATGTACTAAAACTGAAATACATGAAGTAACTTTCATATAGATTCGTAATTACTCCTGTTAAACAATTCTTTATGCTATAATACGTGTGATAAATTCAAATTAGATTTCTAACTTAATTCTTTCAACCCTAACTATTTTCTGCTACGTCCAACAAATGCTCACTTTAGAACAAGCGGTCGTTTGCCAAGTAAATAATGTTCGCTCTGGAGGTGACTTTTGGTCTTAATGCATTCCTTAAATTAACTAACATTTTTAGAAGGCTGAAAGTCTGTTAGATATTCCCTAAACGCCGAAATATCCCTGTAGACTCTGAAATTGCATCTAGTATCATTAATGGACGGTGTGTGGATAAGTGAAATATTTTAAGTTATATTCTATGTGATATGTGGTGTGAGTTTAGGTCATCAGGAAATGCCATATGATTCAAAATTTAATTAAAAGTGTCGGCTTGTCATAAGACAGTAAATTATATTAATGCCAATTCATTTTCTTATCTTATATTTAATTAATATTTAATTACTTTTAAATGTAATTCTGATGAAAACGGAAAAATGTTTGTATTGAATAAAATTGCGGGAAAAATGGTTTACTTTCTTTTTTAACCGCCTTCACAAAGGAAGGAGGTTATACATTCATATTGTATGAATGTCGTTTTTTTTTTTTTTTTGTTTGTTTGTCCACTCATAACGTCTCACCGAATGAACCGATTTTCATGATTTTTTAAAAATCGATCGAGGGGGGTTTCCCATAGGTCCCGTACCTTCGTTTCACTATATTCGATAATTAGAAGAAAAGTAATGGGCAGAAATGTAGTATGTATTTTTTTTTTTCATCCATAACTTTTGACTAAATGAACCGATTTTGACGATTTTTTCTTTAATCGATAGAGGGTCGTCTAACTCAAATATCGCACATCAATTTGGCAACATTTGTGTGTTTATAAAAAACGTTACGGGTGAAAAATAAGTATTTTTTATTTTAACTGGAAAGGCTTGACTTTATTTTTCTTTGCTAGGAAAACTATTAATAAATATAAAACTCATTGTTAAAAAAGCTTTTGTTGCCGTTTTGCTACAATAATAAATGCAATTACAGCAAGATTTTGACTGAAGGCTTCACTGAGGCAAAATTTAAATCCAAACAGTTGGTTTGCTAAAATCGACTTCAAAACGGAATTTTTCATGCAAATGATTAGTTTTTAGTGTCATTCCTTCAAAGAAGATTTTCCATTTGATATGGATTTTTTAAAAATAGAGTATTTATATAAAAAATGCATTTACACTAAAAAGAATAAAATAAAGTAATTTTTGGAAAAAAAAAAATAGAACCGACTTCAAATAATAAATTGCCCTAAAAGGTGAAAAATAAATTCATTCTTTAAACAACATCGATGTGATTTTTAAACATAGTTTTAGAAGTCGGTGCAAAATTATGGGTCTAATTACCATTATACCATTTGCTACTTCATATTGGAACTGTTGCTAATTCTGCGGAAATATATATATTTGTAATTGATTCATGATTACAAAATATTTTATCTATATCCTAATTTTGCACCGACTTCTAAAACTGTTTAAAAGTCACATCGATGTTGTTTAAAGAATGAATTTATTTTTTACTTTTTAACGCAATTTTTAATTTGAAGTCGGTTCTATTTTTTTCCAAAAATTACTTTATTAATGTTTGTTAATTCCTAAATAGTGAGTAATTCATTATTTAAATCATAATGCGTATAACATCAGATATTAAAATTCACTTGTCGTTGCGTGAAAGTATTATGGATATAACAGGCGGATTCGATAAGAAACTGGAGTCGATTTTTTTGAAATTACAAATAATATGTGCTTTTACATTTCGCATTAAGAATTTGTTTTCTTTGTTTTCTCCATGACTACAGATAGTTTTATTGGAAACTATGAGATGCTGAATTTTATTTCAGAGCTCATATAAAAAACAGGAATAAACTAGATACTATTTTGATGACTGTAATACTTCATATCAAATAATCTTATTACCAATTTCACTTGGTATTATTTTACTACAACCAATGTTAATGCTAGGCAATCTGGATCCAAACATTACGAGGAATTATTACCGGTTAGGCGAAGAATTAGCATTAAATAGCACTGATTATTAATAGCTAAATATTATTAGCTGAAGTTCCTATCAGGGTGATTTTGTTTTTAAACTCTCAATGTTAGCATGTAACCTTCTGCGAAGTAGAGAAAAGTGTTTTGAATAACTTGGTGGATGAATATTCTGTAAATGGGTAAACATTACATGAATCGTTAAGAACTAAATTGCATCAGGTCCAGAGATTAGTTTTGATCAAGGTTAGGTTATTGTTTATAAACTTGGGCATTCTAAAATTAAAAACGAATCAGTACATTTACCAGTGTCTATATAATATACTCACTTTGGTAAAAGCCCGGATTTATTTTTCTTTTTATAATACACGAGTTTACAGATTTTATCCTTGATTATCTCAAAGCTATACGCAAAAGTAATTTATGAACGTAATCCACTTTAGCTTTAAATTGCCTCTTAACAAAACGTTTACACGGGAGTAAGCACACAAAATATTCAAAACGTGGCACAATGAAGATGAAATAATCAATGAAAAATTCAGTTTTTAAACATTTTGTACTGTAAAAGAATATGGAAACGTAATAGATAAATGCGAGAAGATACTATTGCACTGAGCATATCATAAACATAACATCAAATCACGGTAAATGTTTTAAAAAATGTGTCTTCTCCTGGAAAGAGTAAGAAAAAGGTACGTTTTAAGTTTTCACGAGACAAGTAAAGCTTTTCCCTTGACAGCTATTGAGCCTCTAAACATTTTGTGACACATGACAAAACCATCTCGTGTTTGTGGTATATAAGAAGGAATTTTCCATAAATTTCAAAATATATGTTTAAAAAAAGCGCAATCTTTCCGAAGGCTTATATGAGATCAATCAATCCCTGAAAAAGTTTTACTATTCTAAATATTTTCACTTGCAACAAAATTTCATTTTTAACTGGGTCTTGAAGGAAAAGATTGTCGTTTTGTGCGACTGCATGGAAAAAAGTGATTTAACGCTAGAATTTCGAAGCTATTGCCACACTTTGAAATATTTATATCGTTTTAAAATAAAGTCAGTATCTTAACTTTTTTTGGTGATGCAGTTTTTTCAAGATATATATCTATCGTAAGTTATAGTTTCACGTTACTAAACTTTCGTTTCATGATAAATGAAATATTTTTTTTTATTTATAAGACAATTTGTTAACATAATAATAAAATTTGAATGAAGCGTTAATAATTGTCGGTATGCATATATGTAGGGTAAGGACGGGTAAGATGACGAATTTAAGGCTCAGAAATTTTTTGTTGGCTTTGAGAAAAGGTTTAAAACCTGAAATTTGAAGGGATGTCTTCTTTAAAACGTTATGTTCAACAAAAAAAAAAAAAATGAAACTTGGGTTATTAATTTAGAATTATAAAAAATATTTCCCCCAAAAAATAGTAATTTTCGTCATCTTAAGCCCCCTATAGGATAAGATGACGAATAGAAAAAAAGTAAACATTTAGAGAGAAAAATGGTATTTTGAAAATGCAAACAAACAAATTAATTTACTACCCTATCACAGGAAATAAAAAGTCAAGTATGAAAATAATAATAATTATAGAAAGAATACTAATATTTATAATAGATTGCTCATAATGAAACACAATTTTATAAGAATTAGTTAAACAATAACAAGATTAATAAATGCTCTTATGCTCACAAAAATCGACTCAACTGATTGCAAACGGTTAAGTTGCCCAATTGTTTTTTTTAGTTTTCTTTACTTGTTTTGCTTCTTTCTTTGAGGGTAATGTTTCCACTTTTCGCTTTAAACTTTCTTGCTCTTTCGGTTCTAGCACTTCTTTTTCTTGAGCTTGTTTTACAGAACTTCTGGAAATATGGTAAGATATAATATTCTTTCTTTATTGCCTGGTTGTATTCTTGTGAGCCATCTGAATTGGAGCAAGAGCAGAGCAGAAAGAATTCAGCATGAGTCACAAGTGGAGATGGCTCACCACTTGTGAGTCCTTTGAATTGGAGCAAGAGCTGAGCAGAACGAGTTCATCATGAGTCACAAGTGCAGATAGCTCACCACTTGTGAATTATCTGAAGTCAAGAAAGAGTTGAGCATAAGATGAGGAAGAGAAAGTTGAAGGCTTGCGGAAAGGACGCTTAAGGAACAAATTCTGAAAAGACTTCAGACAGGTGTTTCGAGGTTGCAAGGAACCCTCTTTTTAACGCAAAGGAAATGAGATTCAAGATGAAAAACATCCAACTGATGCTCATTTCTTCGCATTGAAATAAAATAATTTTTATAAAAAAACAGAACCGACTTCAAATTATAAATTGTGCTAAAAAGTGAAAAATAAATTCATTCTTTAAACAACATCGATGTGACTTTTAAACAGAGTTTTAGATGTTGGTGCAAAATTAGGATAGATAAAATCTTTTGTAATCATGAATCAATTTCAAATATATTTATTTTCACAGAATTAGCAACAGTTCCACTATGAAGTAGCAAAGTATAATGGTAATTAGATTCATAATTTTGCACCGACTTCTAAAACTATGTTTAAAAGTCACATCGATGTTGTTTAAAGAATGAATTTATTTTTCACTTTTTAGCGCAATTTATAATTTGAAGTCGGTTCTGTTTTTTTATAAAAATTATTTTATTTAATTCTTTTTAGTGTGAATACATTTTTTGCATAAATGCTCTATTTAAAAAAAAATCCATATCAAAGGGCAAAACTTCTTTGAATTAATGGCACTAAAACTAATCATTTGTATGATAACTTCCCCTTTGAAGTCGATTTTAGCAAACAAACTGATTGGATTAATTTTCGCCTTTTCTTGCTGTAATTTCTTTTAATATTATAGCCCATGACAACAAACATGTTTTCAACAATGATTTTGTATTTAATAATAGATTTCCCAACAAAAAAAAATCAAGCCAAGCCTTTCCAATTAAAATAAAAAATACTTATTTTTCACCCGTAACGTTTTTTCTAAAAAACAAATGTCGTCAAATTGATGTGCAATATTTGAGTTAGAAAACCCTCTATCGATTAAAGAAAAAATCATCAAAATCGGTTCATTTAGTCAAAAGTTATGGATGAAAAAACTAAAAACGTACAGCATTTCCGCCCATTACTTTTGTTTTATTTATCGAATATGGTCAAACGAAAGTACGGGACCTATGGGAAACCACCCTCAATCGATTGAAAAAAAAATCATGAAAATCGCTTCATCCGGTGCGAAGTTATGAGTGGACAACCAAACAAAAAAAAAAAAAAAAACGACATACATACACTATGAATGTATAACCTCCTTCCTTTGTGAAGTCGGTTAAAAAGGGTTCTTTGCAGTCTCAAAACACGTGTCTGCAAAATTTGTGCGAAACGTACGCTATTTCAAGTTACTTTTTGTTGTGTAGCACAAAGATTTACAACTTTTATCGTGCATCAGTTACGTTTATAGAAAACTATTATTTGAGAGTTGAATTATTCGCCCTAGTTCGCTTCAAAAAAGAAAAATAATTAATTGGTAACAATAATCATTTAACAGCCAACCGTGACTTCCCATGTAAAATATATTTTCAGAATTAATTTTGATTTTTGAATGGCAAGATATCTTCAATACGTTTAAAATGAGAAAACATTTTAACGAAAAATTGTATCAGCCAATATAAAATTTTGCAGCTGCTAAAAAAAAAAAACAAATACCCTTAGTTGAAATATTTGTCATAAATAAAGCGTTTGGAAGAAAGTTATATTTACTTGCTTGTCAATATATTTTATCCGGTGGGATAAGGCTCTATTTCGGGGTTTAAAAGAGAGCATTGTGGAGTGAAAAGATTTTATCCTTGCTTCTTATAATGTTTCTTCCGGAAAATATTGAATACAGTATGGTAAAGAAAGATATCTCTACAATTCATTCATCTTATCATCCGATAAGAATATAGTTCAGTTTTAAAAATGCATTTAGAGATATTCATCCGTTTTCTATTTTACAAATTACCGTCATATTTTACAAAACTATGATTGATTGCGTGAGTATTTTGTTTGTAAATTTCGTGAAGACTTGTATTTTGTATGAAACGTAACTATATTTTACGTAACGTATTCAATAACGTAATTATTGAAACATATATAACTTAAATTAAAATTATTTTTTGCTATCCAAAATAGCTCGTTTGTCTGCATTCGACTTCTTTATGTGAACTGTGAAGCACTTCTTATTTTTAACCATTTGCGGTCGTATCAACTGTATCATGGGTATCATGTCATGCTAGTCGGAATTAATTTTTGTTTCACGAACACTAATACATAATATGCAAGATTATGAAGGAAAAACAAATTTTATTAATTCTTTTTTAAACTTTAGATATATGTAACACAATCATATGTGTTAGTTTTATGTAAAAATTATATTTTATAGTTCTCCATCGTGTGGTATCTTTCAAAGCGCTGGTGACTGTGGTAGACATACGACCGCAGAGAGTCAAAATATTAGAGAGAATGAATATCGTTCTTTAAAAGACTGGCTAGAATAATTTTGATGCGAGTTAAACTATTCAAAAAGTATTACTCTGTTATTTCATACTCCTTTTTATTTTTCGTATTTAATACTTCCGTATGAAACCGCCTCCAACAAGAGCTTGTTCATCAAACTTTCATTTTAGTTAATGGCAAACAGTTTCGAAAATCTCAAGTTCAGTGTTGTGTTTAGCGGTCGTGGTAAATGTGTAATAAAATAATTTTTGAGAAAAAAAATAGAACCGACTTCAAAGCAGAACAATTCTAAATTGCGCTAAAAAGTAAAAAATAAATTAATTCTGTAAAAAACATAGATGTGACTTTTAAACATAGTTTTAGAAGTCGGTGCAAAATTAGGATTGATAAAATATTTTGTAATCATGAATCAATTACAAATATAAATTAGCATCAGGGAATTAGGTACAGTACCAAGATGAAGTAACGCATGGTGTAATGGTAATAAGACCCATAATTTTGCACCGACTTCTAAAACTATGTTTAAAAGTCACATCGATGTTTTTTACAGAATTAATTTATTTTTTACTTTTTAGCGCAATTTAGAATTGTTCTGCTTTGAAGTCGGTTCTATTTTTTTTTCTCAAAAATTATTTTAATTTATTCTTTTTAATGCAAATATTTTTTCAATAAATACTTTATTTTTCAGAAGATCCATATCAAAGGGCAAACCTTCTATGAATGAATGGCTATAAAAACTGATCATTTGTATGATAATTCCCGTTTAGAAGTCGATTTTAGCAAACAAACTGATTGGATGTAATTTTTGCTTTAGAGAAGCCTTCAGTCAAACTGTTGCTGCAATTGCTTTCAATAATACAGCTCAATGGCATCAAACTCTTTTTATTTAACAATGACTTTTATATTTATTAATAGTTTTCACCAACAAAGAAAAATCAAGCCAGGCCTTTCCAATTAAAATAAAAAATACTTAATTTTCACCCGTAACGTTTTTTCCAAAATCCAAATGTAGTCAAATTGCTGTGTGATATTTGAGTTAGACGGCCCTTTATTTTTTAAAGAAAAAGTCATCAAAATCGGTTCATTTAGTCAAAAGTTATGGATGAAAAACCAAAAAAATGACCCTATTTATGTCTATAACTTTTTTCTATTTATCGAATATGGTCAAACGAAGGTACGGGACCTATGGGAAACCACCCTCAATCGATTGAAAAAAAAATCATGAAAATCGGTTCATCCGGTGAGAAGTTATGAGTGGACAAACAAACAAACAAAAAAAAAAAAAATGACATACATACAGTACGAATGTATAACCTCCTTCCTTTGTGAAGTCGGTTAAAAAGAAACGGGCTTCATAACAAAACAAAGGCATCTGCACCGTTTAAATAAAAATTAATTTAAAACTTACGCGAACCAGAGTTTATTTGTTAGTATGACAAAGCGATTCTGACAAGCAAACTTTTTTTTCACTTGAAGTGATCTGCATTAATGTACAAATAATCAATATATTTCGTATTATGAGTATGACCAAGGATAACACTGATTGTTATTCTTACAGTTCTCCTATCAACCAAAGCGATCTGCCTGGCGGAGCGCCAAGCGGAATCCATTCATGTTCAAGGGAGGAACTCCTGAAGTAAGAAATGTGCTGTTTTTGTTCTCGTTCTAGTTCGCTAAGCATACTTGATTTCTTCCGAACTGATGCTATGTGCTAGTTTATAAATTTAGTTGCTTTCGACAAACAGAAATGTAAACATCCTCATTTGCGTGTTAAATTCAGTGTGATGGTGTAAATATGTTATATATAAGCTTATAGATCTTTTAAACAGAAAATACTATTTCATGAATGCATTATACATATTTGCTTTTTGCCCCAAACTAATTTACATTCATTTAAGTACAACAAAATTAACTTTAAAAGTTCAAGTTATTTTGACAAAGAAAATAATAATAAATTGCATTAATCTTGTAATAAACGATTGTATAATAAACTCGTTTCCTCTAAAGCTATTAGACCGATTATGTGCTGGAGGAAAAATTATAAATGTTTTAATACAACAAAAAGTTTAAAAAAAGAAAACTATTTTTGTTGTAAAGATAATTAAAACACTTCTCTCCTTATATGGATTGTAATAGAAAAATTTACAAAATACTTGAGGAGGGAAAAACCTTAATTATCTTAAAAGAAAAAAATTGCCTTCAACTTAGTTGCAAACAAAAAAATCCAAAAGATTGACAAATTCCTTGCTTGCTCAGGGGTGCAACAAGTTGGGTACAATCAGAATCTTCCGTTTTGAACTCTTTTGCCAACCGAGTAAAAAATTGTTTATGCACGTAAGGAATGTTATGAACCAAATCTCACCCCCTCCCCCTCAAGATGAAACTTCTATTTGTGACATTGTTCTCAAAGTAAGGGACCGATATAAGTTCTTAATCGAAGTTCCTTCCTTTATTAATGTCAGCTCTCTGGGACAATTTTGTCTTTGTTATGTCTAACAATTTCCAGCTGTTCGGTTATGGTCAACGAAAGATTTGCTTGCTTAATATGACGTTTCGTTTCCTGAAAATGAACCACAAGATATAAGGAATGAAAGGAAGAGCGACTAAATCCATATTGGGTCTTCACACTATTGGGCAATGAAATGCAATTTAGTCTCGAGTAGCAGATATTCATGATTTCAATGCTTCGATTCCCTTTTGTCAGGCGGAAGAGTAACAGCTTTAGAAAGAGCATTTCAATCTTGCTGACAGAGCTGTGATTAGAAAGGATCTTTCTTTTGGATTACTAACTACTTACTTCTAATCTCTGACCAGCTACTATAAATAACGCTTCAGATCCATCCCTAAATACCTTATACTGCACGTTAATTCTGAAATATTTGACTGTATGATAGAAACAGTTTACTTTTTGTGCTAGAAAAAAAGAAGAAAAGAAAAGAAAAAGAAGAAGACACCTGTCCCCGCGAGGGAAAAAAAAAAAAACCACGTTAAAAGCATATTGGTATTTTAAGGCGCTTAACGTTGAATTTTTTTGTGTTGTTTTTTTCACCTTATTTTTATACCTAAGAACAGGATTTATTTCACGTAGGGGACCATCAGAGCTCAGCCCTTCTTTTGAAGTGCATGTAAATTTATGCATATTAGACGGAATTTCGTCTATTTACGCATTAAAAAAAATTCTTTTTAGTGTAAATACATTTTTTATATAAATACTCTATTTTTTAAAAAATCCATATCAAAGGGCAAACCTTCTTTGAATGAATGGCACTAAAAACTAATCATTTGTATGAGAAACTCCGTTTTGAAGTCGATTTTAGCAAGCAAACTGATAGGATTTTATTTTTCCCTCAGAGAAGCCTTCAGTCAAACTTTTGCTGTAATTGCTTTTAATATTATAGCACAATGGCAACAAATTGTTTTTAAACAATGACTTTTATATTTATTAATAGTTTTCCCAGCAAAGAAAAATCAAGCAAAGCCTTTCCAATCAAAATAAAAAATACTTATTTTTTACCCGCAACGTTTTTTCTAAAAAACAAAAGTAGTCAAATTGATGTACAATATTTGAGTTAGACGACCCACTATCGATTAAAGGAAAATCGTCAAAATTGGTTTATTTAGTCAAAAGTTATGAATGAAAAAACAAAAAACACGCTACATTTCTGCCCATTACTTTTGTTCTATTGATCGAATATGGTCAAACGAAGATACGGGACCAATGGGAAACCACCCTTGATTGATTGAAAAAAAAAATCATGAAAATCGGTTCATTCGGTGCGAAGTTATGAGTGGACAAAAAAAAAAAAAACGACATACATAAATACGAATGTATAACCTCCTTCCTTTGTGAAGTCGGTTAAAAAAAGAACAATGAATGTTTTTTTTCCAGGTCAGAAAGCATTTTTTTTAAACAACGTGCTTAAAAGTTTTAATCACATACTACTATTTTTCAATTTCAACTAAGCTCTATGAGTGTGCGTTTATGATTGAATTTTTCCAACTACCATACTATTTTTGTCTACTATCTTATATTTTTGACTACTAAATCATAACCACTTTGGACCACCAAGCTTCACTCCTTGCGCCTACCCAGACCATTAGTAAAGCTATTTCTGTATACGATATTAAAATGAACAAAACGTTATACACAAAAACGCACTCACAATTTTTCCCAAGATTAAATCCGTTCTAATTCGAAAGGAGCTCTGAATTTATTTCGTGCAATTATTACAAAAGTTCAAAATTTATGACTGCTGTTTGAAATGTATAAATATACAAAGTTTATGGGATATTGTATTATGCAATGAGGAAAATTTATTTTAAAGGGGAGATATTGTATTCTAAATAAGCATTGTAAACATTGACCGTGAGATACCGACCAAAGATAATGGATGTATTGATGTATTCATTCCGTTCTAGTGGAAGACAGGTATAATATTGGGGCTTATTGTGATAGGACTATGTTCATAGTTGGAACAAGCATAGGCTTTTCGCCGAAAAGTGTAAAGCCATATTTGCGAAAGGGTCAATATTGGTCTCTCTATTACGCTTGCTTCAGGCGACGGTATAATGAAACCGTGTGATCTGTAGTTCTGTGTGTATAATGCATAACAATAGTCTGAGAAATGAAGTGGTTGTTGGGTCCTGTAATTCTAACCCTCATCACGTAGCCTGCAAGGAATATTTTCATTATTCCTCTATTCAGGGGTTCCCTTACAAACATCGGGCCTTATTTTAAAAAATTATAGAGATCCACTTCATCTTCGGTGATTCCTTTTTTCATTATTTCTGCTTTTTCTATTTCTTTTTCTTCTCTTTTCTTGCTTTCCTTTTCTCTCTCTCTCTCTCTTCTCTTTTTCTTTTTTTGAGGCATTTGATTAATTAGATAAAGATAGCTAAAAAGAAACTTTTCCTATTTTCATTTTGGGTACTTCATATCCATTTTAACGTCACACATGTAAACACCACTCTAGTGGACAACAAGAAGTTCCGTCAACGAGCTTACTTTCCCGTATACACCAACATTAAATTTATAATGTAGCTATCTGTATCTCTTTCTCTTTTAGTTTAATTACTTCAAATATACCTTTTTCAACGGTTAATGCATTCATTTATTCACTCCCTCCTTCATGTATTCATTCGTATTCATTTATTCACCTATTTATTTATTCATTCTCCTATTCACTCATTCATTCTTTCACTCGTTCATCTATTCATTCATTCATTTAAAAATGCACTCGAAAATCCAAATCAAAAAATTTCATGGGTAAATGGGCTCGTTTAGTTCTGGATGAACTTCGTATCTGTACATGTTCTACGTCATAAGATCTTTCTGATGAAGTTTGTTCGAAGAAAAGCATTCTGTTAGATCACAACTTATATAGGATTGAAATTTCGCCGTAGAGATTAATGTTAAGTTTTTTTGGACTGTTCAAAATTGAAAAAAAAATTGGTCAGAAAAATTGACATCGAGAGCTCCTTCAAATAAGCTTGTTCAAAGAAACTTCTATCTTGTGTCCAGGGCTTATATAATTTGCGTCATATGTCTCCATGGGCACTAATGTTAATATTTTTAGACCCGTTCAAAATTGAACAAACAATTGTTCAAATAAAAGAATAAATATATAAATGAAATGTCCTCGCCGAGATCTTGCGAACGCAAAAAAAAAAAAAAAAAAAATCTTTCGAATCGGACGATTTCCTCAAAAGTTATTAGGGGGGGGGGGGGGGCAGACAGATCGACAGATAGACCAACAACCCTACACGCACACATTTTCCACATCTCAAAACCTACTATCAAATATTTTATTTTTCAATCTTTACCTAATTATCTTTTATTTTTGACTTTTATTTATTTTCAGCGATATTTCCACAATACATTAAGCCTTCCTTTATACTTTTTAAAAAAATTTTACGGGAAGGTAGGCTAAAAAGGGAATTTTCGCAAAAAATAAAATACTTAAAATCACTTTCATCTCCCAGATTAATAGTCAAGATTCATATTTTTAATGATGTCTTCTTCTCTGCAAGTTATTCATAACTTTAAAAATTAGGCCTTTTCAATTATATTTCCCAATTTAAATGCAGCATACGTATTCTTAACTAAAAAAATTGTTCTTAAATTATGACTGTTATTTTTATATTTTATGTTATTCAAATACTTCTCGAAAGGTAATATAATTCATATACTATATACCTTTAGACGCTAAAAACACAAAACAAAAATAACTTGGGTAAGGCACAAATGCTTGTTTCATCTGGAAATCCTAGCAGCGTACGTATTTTAAGATAATTTGTTATTTGTGCACAAATAAAAATCAGTACAGCTTAAAATTACTATCGAATCAAAAGAAATTTAAAATAATTTTTTCAATAATATCATGAATAATTTATAAAGGGGATATGAAGAGCTAAGTGACTAATTAATTCTAATTGGTTATTAAAAATACAAATAATTTGTTTCATCTTAAATTTCCGGAAGTGCAACTATTTTAATAGCTGCTTATTTTTGTACAAATAAAAGTTGTTACAGCTGAAGTCGTTACATCATGAAATCAAAGGTAATTCAATATTTCTTTTTAAATAATATCATGAATAATGAATGAAGGTGAGTTAAATTGGTGACCTCTGGTAGTTAGACGTTAAAAACGCAAATAACTCGTTATATCTTAAACTTCAAACAATGCACTTTTAATAGAATTACTGGATAAATTATTTCGTTACCGAAATAAGTCATTTTAAGCCGAGTTTGCGCTTGAGATAGTTACTTGAGAACGTATGGCATGCATAGCAGGAAGAAGGATTTTTAATTTGTTCCAGCAAGAGACTACGTTGAAACATTTTAATATCCTTCCGCTGTACTCCTCTTCAAACAAGCTCCCCAGCCCTGATTAAAAGCATTGTGAAATATTGATGAGGCGCTAAATCTTCGTAAAATCTTCGTAAAACTTATATCTGGAGTTGTTTCGAGATGTCACGTTCTCTATATCTGAAGGTGGATCAAAAACGGATGTTCTTAAAAAGAGAAGACGCCGTTAAATGTTTCAAAATTTTCGATAACCTTTCATAAGTACGGGACGCTGTAATTTCCTTCTAGTAGCTCTCAAGTTTACTCGTTGCATTAAGATAAAAGTAATGGTTTTGAGAAATAATTTCCGTTTTATTTTATAGTTGCTGACTTCACTTTAAAACTCTTATCTTGTGGCTGAAAATCTTTGCATAAATACGTTTAAATTAAATTGCAGCAAATATTGTGAGTTTACCAAATAGAATTTGGCGACTTCAAAACGTAGAGAATCGGCAACATCGCTTAACCCTTATTCTCATAGCATAGCATATATGCTACCTGGGGTTTTCCCCTACTTTCTATTTCTTAAGTGACGTCAGCGAGTATGTTGCATTGTTATTTGCTATCCCTTATTCTCATAAAGTAGCACATATGCTCCCTGGGGTTTTCCCCTACTTTCTATTTGTTAACAAATAGAAAGCAGAGGAAAACCCCAGGTAGCATATATGCTACTTTATGAGAATAAGGATTAAAAGTCAGCTGTGAGAGCAGAGGAGAATTTTTACTGTAGTTCTCTCGCAAGTACAACAACTTAAGTAAACGTAGGACCTTATGTGATTTTAATAAGGTCATTGAGAGTAATGATGAGCATTGAATGTTTATTTGCTATTGTTTTTATATTACAACGTACATATATCAAATTATAATCGCCTCCCAGATTTTGAAGTTATGGGAGAAACTACTGACCTTTTATTCAGAAAGCTGCGTTGTTAAGATATTGCTTGACGAAAAAAGGTATTCACAGCAAGAAATAACTATAATACTTCTAATTTCACAGAAATATCGCTCTCGCTCTACAAATCGTAATAGACTTGATTTTTACTGAAAAATCTATCGAATAATTTTTACATTTCTGTAGTATGATATTTTTATGAGTATTATTTAATACTAGTTGACATGCCCGGCTTTGCGCGGGATAATATTGCATCATTCGCAGGCTAAGTAACGCATGTTCAAAATTCAGTTGTAAATATATAAGGAAAACTTTTTAAAAAAAATCCAAGTAGGAGATGAGCAACAGGCCTTAAAAACCTTACTTAAACAGTGAAAATCATTAAAAAACACGATTTCATGTAAACAGCCTAGAAAAATTCCTTTTAGACCAAAAATAACAGTCCATAAAAATCCACATTAAAATGCCAACAACAGTTCATAAAAATTGCCATTAGAGTAATTGCAACAGTAGTTAAAATGCGCCCATGCAGCAAGATAACTATGCCAAAATGATATCAAGAGTCCATAAAAATAGTAATTACAATATCTACCACAATACATCTAAAAATTCCCATCAGAATAAGAGCTGTATTCTGTTTTAAAATGTCCATTAGATGAAGAACAACTGTACGTGAATATTTCTGCTACAATAAAGAAAAAATCCTTATAGCCCCCCCCCCCCCATTTCAATAAAGACAACTATTCCTAAAAATTCCTAATAGAATAAGGACATTAGTCTCAAAAAATCTCCATTAGAATAAAGACGTCAGTGACTAAAAATACCCATTAGAATGTTCCTAAAATTACCAACAATCCATCTTAAATTCCCCATCAAAATAAGGACAGTTCCTATAAATCCTGCTTGCAAAATCGTCAAAGGATTTCCTGAAAATTCAATTAAATAGCACTTTCATAAAATTCGGATAAAAACGAAAGAAAGGAAAGCATTACTTCCAAAGGCAAATGCACATTTAAGTTAGAAAATTATTAGTACTGAACCAATTCTGACGTGTGAAATTTAAGTTGATAGAAAGAAATAACTAAGTTCTGTAAAAATAGTCCCAAATAGACAGTAAAAAAAATTAAGTAAATGTTTTATAAAATAAATCACTTGAGTAAAATATGGAAAGAAAAATCAACTTCAAGATAAAATCATTGAAAATCGTCTGCAGTTTATAATCCACAAAATATGCATAGAAATAAAATGAATTTTTAGAATTTGTTTCGTTGATAAAACGTACTCTATCGAAAGAAATAATGTTTCATGAAAGTGTTGAACTGGTACCATAATACTAAATTGCAAAAAAACAAAGAAGGATCTACCTCAAGGAGTAATTAAAAATCGTCTGCAGAACGCTTAAAAATGAAATGAATTTTTAGAATTTGTTTCGCTCATAAAACGGCATGAATAACGATAAAACAGCATTTTTTCAATCTTACGTTAACAAAAATCATCTAGTTGGCGACAAAAGTAGTACTTATTTTGGCGAAAACACGCAACTTGAGCAGATAAATTCAGAGGTAAGCCTCATTTTTAAGTTCGAAAACTACTTTAAACGAATATTGCGCGTGTTCTATTTGTTCTACGAACTGCAAAGAAAAGCATCTTGTGCAGTTTTTTAAGGGCATTAATACGCTGCAAAAACCTAAAACGTGGGATGCTTCTTTGATGAGATAATCCCAAAATCAACAGTTTTGCTTAAAATTAGAATAAAAAAAGAACAAATTTGAATTTTAGGAAAAACGCTTCGAGGTGCACGAGGACCTGACCCAAGGAACTTGTAACCAAAGTTTCGCACTTCTGGAACGTTCCACCTCGCCAGGAGGCGATCGACAGACAGACAGACAGACACACACACACACACACACAAACTTTCGGTTTTATTTATATAGAAGATGAGAGAAATTTGCTTGAAACATAACCAAACTTCTCGTTATATTGTTACGGGTTCTCGTTCTTCAAACCAATGACTAAGTCCTTGTACAAATAGAGCAATTTATTTACAAGATATTTACACTATGTACAGATTTAAGCACACAAAAATATCGCACGAAGTTCACACATCACTGTAAAACCAACGGTAATCTCCTATTTATGCCCAAATACGAATAGAATCAAACACGGAGTTACAGCACGATGGCTCGGACGGACAGGCACTCGCAAAAGACTAAAACTGAACTGAACTCTTTTACTTCTCGCCAGAGTACGTTATATAACATCGCTGATCACGTGACACGAAGATTCCAGAAAATTCTAACAAAAACTAGGATTCTCTATCACGATTGTAAAGTCGCCAAGCTTGGCGAGAAACAGCATCGATACCCCTAATTTCGTAACAATATTAATTTAATAGTTTGAATATAACAAGTTACGATTTTTTGTTATAAAGAAAAAACTTTTTAAATGTGATTGATATGTAATTTTAATGCACTAACGTAAGTGAATATGTAAAAATAGCAGTTCGAAAGATATATTACCGAGTCGTGCACTTGAGAACTTTTCCTGCAAATGGAAGATCGATTCAAATTAAGCGATGATCAATCACAGCCTCCTTCAGGGAATGCACGTGATTAATTCCAAATCGCCTTTGGGATTCCTCTCATACATACATGAGAAATTTGTTTCAGACAGTTTCCTTTTGCAGTTGGTTTGCCTTTCTGAGGTACCTCAGAATGAATTAGCAAAATAAAATTCACAGGGGCTTAATTGTCATAAGAAGTTAGGACAACATAAAATACGTTTTATCGTGGGCAATTCGGTAGAAGATAGAAACCATACAAAATCTGTAGGATGAAAATTATTTGACAAAACATATTGTAATCTGAAGCAAATAACCGTTATTTTAAAATGTGCAGGATGGTTATAATTAAAATTTCGAGTCTAAACCAACTTGAAGCTCACTTTAATAAACATATGTTTCTGAAACTTGGTATAGACGTTAGATTAGATAAACCACGGAAAAAATAAATATGCAAATAATAATAGTAATAATAATAATAATAATAATGAAAATAATAATTATAATGAAGATAGTAATAATACATACTTCAAAGTTTTACTACTAGGTGATGGTTTTTTTTTTTTTTTTTTCTGCTCAATCATATGTAATCCATTCGTGATGTTGCTGCAATTGAAAGAGAAATCCTGTTGAAAGAGCGGCGTCACGCTTTAAATATAGGATGAACGCAAATGGAATGCACATTGTGCAAATGTTTTGTCAAAATAAAATTCACTGATTTTAATTTGTGTTTTGTTTTTTTACACGCCCTCTTCTCACCTGGAGGTAAAGAATTTGAATTATTATATTTTCATTACGGATTTTTTCCCTTATGGTCCTTATAACGAATTCAACATTTACGTACCAAGTTCTATGTCTGAAGATATAGCCCGCTCTAACCAGTTCCCACAGACGTTCTATGTCTGTCAGAACGAGCTCTAACTAGCACTTTAATTATGACTATTCTGTATTTAGCGTATAACAGAGCATGATGAAATGTCGTGAAGTGTGTAAAAAAAATCTTGCCGACAGTTGAAAAGTGCTGTTGGCTTGATTACCTCCTATAATTCAGAAAACTGAGACCTAGAGTTTTAATTTGCGTAAAATTCTAGATTCAAATTTTTCCTGCAAATTGGTAAATTTTTATTTTGTCATACATTGTATTAAAACCTTAGTTAGTTCTAGAAACGAAGGAATGATCTATAGTAAATGCAATTAAAGATAAAAAATATGTTTTATTTAGACCACAAAGTTTTGAACATTAATGAAAAGGATGTATATATACCCACAAAATTTATAGTCATAATTTAATAGGTAAACATGTACACTTATCCTAAATATGAAAATATTTTTATTGTTTCTACAGATGCATTTTCGCATATCTTTTTTTTTTCTCCCAGAAAATTGCAATAACAAAGGTGCTAATTAAATTTCAGTAAGATGTTTCATTTGCTGAAATTTCAAGTTATTTTTTCAATAATTGTATCTGGTCCTTGCAACAAAGAGGGAAGTAAAAATAGCAAAATTTAATTTTAGAAAAGTCTCTTTGATAAGCATTACGTAACGTAACGAAATACTATATACCAAAATTAATTAAAAGGAACGAATTTTCTAGATCGGCCGTACGCAATATATAGGCAACATTATTATGATTTTATTATTAGTTAAAAGTTTTATCAGTGAAGCCTGACAACCTACGATTTGTAATTATTTACCCTATAAATGGTTTACCCTAAACAAGACATGGACAGAAACGAGATTCTTGATTATTTCGTTCGCCACAATTAAAACATAATTTTTCCGTTACTTTGGGAGCGAAAAGCATTAGTACTAATGGAAGTGTGAAATTTTGGTTCAGCAAATTTATTCCCAATACTTTTTTTCGTCAACAAAATGTTTACGATGATCTCTATTAGGTTTGGCTATTAGGTTTGAAGGAACGATAAAAATTATTTTATGATTTAACATCCTTAGAATAAAGTTTCTCAAAAGAAAGTAACTTCTGCTTAAATTCTAAAAGATCGGTACATTCATACAAAATTAATTTAGCTTGAGAGTCGGATCAAACCTTCAATACAATATTTAATTAACGATTCATCATCAATATGACTTTGACTAGCTAACGCACGCATAGCAATTGTAATGAAAATTACTCTCATACCTAAAGTAAGGCTTTAATACACAAAATGACACTACATATTTAAACAAAAGAGGAGCCGTTCTTAAAACGGATTTTCAAACGAAAGACAGATATTTTTCGCAGCCTGTTGCCACTGGAAGGAAACTAATGTCAGAAATTATAAGAGCATTAAAATTATACCACAGCAATAAAGTATTCTGTCCCAGTTTCATTTTGCATCAGTTTTCGGGAATTACGAAGCTTATGAACATCAATGGATAAAATTTTTGTGCCAAATTCAGTAATAAGGTGCTCTTTAAGATTTTCAAAACATGTAACATTTTTCAAAGATAATACAAAAATACGAGCTGGATCAACTAATAATATTTTTGTTATCAAAGTTTTATGTATGTACGTCTGCAGTAAAACCGTAAGTTGAAAATAATTCTTCTAAATCAGACATAAAATTGAGAATCGAAAATGAATCCTTTCCTGAAAAGGTACGAGCAAGTTCGCATATTTCTCTCAAAATGAACCAAATTGAATAAGTGTTTCCTGGTGAAACGTTGTTGATTGCTGATTCAAAATTTGTTTGTTTTTTCTCGTCAAGTTCGACAGTTGAACAAGAATTCTGAATAACTGGATTTATTGCTTCTTTGGCACAACTGTGCTCGCCAAGAGATGGGGATTTTTTGCTTCGCTCGCACTATGCTCGCCAAGAGTATTCATTTCGCCAAGAGTTTCAAATTCATCCAGCCAAAATTAAAATATCCAATTAAAATTCCAAAAAGTTAAGTTCCAAAGATTAAAATATACAGTCAAATAAAGAGTCAAACGGACTCACCAGAGTTGAAGAGTATTGCGGATTTCTAAACTTTATTCACGGTCCCGTTGGCGACGAAATGCGGTGCCGCCAAATGGAATCTCTTGAGTAGTCCTGGTTAGGCTTATTAGTCTTAGTCTTGGGTAGGCTTAACCACAGAGTAATCATAAACCAGAGGGTCAATTCTCAAGCCGTTTTGTAGTGTCGATTTCACTAGCGCACCACGGGGAAAAACATGAACTAAATTACAAGAGTTCGCATTGAAGTTCAACTCATGGCTCCTCTACGACGATATTATCTTTGTTTTGAAAGGAAATTGCATATTTCTTCAGAATCGGTTCGCTCATTTACTGCTTCGCGTATAGTTGTTTCAGATTGAATTATTTTTGCACTTTCATTATTTTTACTCGTCATTTTATGGAATATTTTTCAGCGCTGAAGTGTATTTACGGTATTTAGAAAGGATTACTTTTTAAAATAATATCTAACTTAAGAATTTCTTGATACCAAATATATTTAACTGAACTTATTTAGAACATGTTCTACATTTTCATTTTTATCTGTTGACAATTAATGCTTATTTTATTTATCATTTTTATATTGGACTTTATTTAACAGGATATATTTTATTGATTTTTATAATTGTGCACCTTGTCTTACTACATAGAGAGTTTAAATAAAGATTTTTTATTAATATTGTTTATTGTTTTACGATTAAACTTCTGCTCCAATTTTTAGTTTTTCCGATTCAGGGGGTTGGCGATACTTTTTTTTTTTTTTGCTAACTCAATTTGTTTAGTTTGTGGAGTTTGTTTTTGAGAAAAATATTTAAACATCGCCAACGGCAACCTAAAAATGATATAGTAGATTAATTTGGCTAAAAAAATTATAATAACCATCGCCAGCCCCCCCCCCCCCCCCACTTCCGAAACAGAAAAGTACCCGATTTGTTAGATCTTTTTGTATGATATATAATGTCATTTTTAATTCAAAAAGAACAATAAGTACTTTGAATAAAACAAGATGGTAATCTTAAACACTGTGCTGAGATCCATGCAAAGCTATAGGTTTAAGAAGTATAGAATAAGAGACTGTATCAACGAAATTAAAAGAAACCGGTTCAACAAATATAATGCTAGGCGAAGTAAAAACGAGAAAAAGGCAAACAAATATTTAGAATTCTGAAATAGATTAATATGTTTTTAAAGTGCTATTTTAATTATGAATGTGATACGAAACCTCAGTGTGAAATACATCTTACTTGCAGTTTAATTCTATGAAAGGGGGAGGGTTTGGGAAGAGTATTTTGAAATCAGTTTATAAAAACTTGTCGGTTAGAAAATTAAAGTCGTTAGTACAAATGGCATTTTATTTATACGAAGCAAAATTTCAAAGTAATAGCAGCAGTTTTCCAAAACCGTCCAGTTTAATAAAAATTACTGACAATTATTCAAATAAAAGAAATGAGTAATGGTTATAGGGGTGACCTCAATAACCGTAACAGCCAAGAATGGGGAGTGACAACAATTAAAGTAACAGCAAAACCGTCAAAAGAAGTTCCTGTTTTTCTCCGTGGGGGCGCTGAACGCAGTTTTTGACTACAAGGAATTAACATTAAGATGTGTCTCTGTTTTATGATTACTCTGTGGGCTTAACTTCTGACGCCATGTGAGGTATAGTTCCTATGAGGCAAGAACTACATCCATATTTTCAGACGAACACAGGTTTATTGAAGACAGGACACTTGAAATAATTACACAAAAACATAGATACAGATAAGAGTCATGGCCGCGTCAAGAATTACGTCTAAAAGTTAGGGTTACGTCTAGATTGAAAGAAAAGAATATTTATCACAATCGGCTTGTCTCTGCGGCTTTTTCGTCTCTCTCCGTGCGAGGGCGCGCGTGATCAGGTTGTGGAGAGGGGTTGAGTAGTTTCCCTCCTCCATTTATAGCAGTTAACAAACTGTATTATATATTTGATTCAGTTCCCACATTCAACAATTTTTATTTTGTGCCATATCTACATTCAAAAATTCTAGTTACTCGTCCTCTTCAATTCATGAGATACGCAATGGGCATGATAATAATATTCGCAAATCTTTACATTATAACTTGGTATTGAAAGAACATTGGCATTGTCTTCATAGAAATTTCGTCTAACAGCATATGATAAAATGATTTGAGGGAAAATTGTTCTCAGAAATTATAGCATTAAAATTCAAAGGTAATGTAACAATCAAAATTACTAATTTCATTATATGCCCTCCCCACATTTATGTAGAACTTCTATGCTACTATTTGTTATACGGATGACGATTTGTTTAGAGCTAATGTAAAACACACACTATCCATTCATTCTAATGTTCAAATGCTACCTTCTCCTTCAGCACCAACACATTTCAAATAAAGTCAGTTTAAAGTTGCTCTTGCTAGCTTGTGATTTTAAATTCGCGCAAACTACCTTGGAGCCGATTAAAACCTTTTGCCACTGGATCAATGTTTACGCCCAATTCTTGCAGTTCGTGCTTTAGTTATCTGATGGTTCATGAATGAGAGAGCATGTTTTTCAAAAATAATTCTCAAGAGCTGTTAAACGTGACATTACGAATATTGATGTTATCACGTTTTTCAATACCTAATTGAAAAATTAAATGATTTAAAATTAATAGAGAATGTTATGCAATTGGTCCGAGTTAACCATTTACGCTTGATTTGAAATGCCACATTAAACTCATGTAGAGCTGAAGTAGAAATACTGAAACCAATATGATGTAGTTGGAATTCAAAGTTTTATCCTCATTTAGGCTTGATTTGAAATGTTAGAGCACTTTTGCAAAGGCAAAATGAAATGTTAAACGAAAAATAGTGAAACTCCACCAGAGCCCCCTATACTAATTATTAGTTTGCCCCCTAATATATTAGTGTAGGGGGCTCCAAACTCCACGCACAAATTCGTGCTTTAACTCACGTAGAGCTGAAGTATAGGAATGCTGAAACGAATAATCTATATAAATAAAACATAGAGTTTGTGTATCAGTTTGTTTGTGTATCGTTCGCCTCCTGGCAAGATGGAAGTATCTAGAAGTACGAAATTTTGGTTACAGGTAGGGTCAGTTGGGGTAATTGTAAACGCTTTTTCAATGTTTTAACTTTTGATCCTTCCCTACCTCCTGAATGAATTCAGAGATAAAATTGTGAGCATTGTAGCCACTACAGAAACTTCTCGTAAGTAAATGTGTACAAAAATTTTGATTTTATGACTATTTGTTAGCGAATGAACTCGTGTTTGCAATTACCCCAGAGATCTGGGGTAATTGTAAACAGTGATTTATTTTCAAATAAGGTTGATGCAAATGGAAAATTGTTTCATACACAGTCTGCTTGAAGGTTTAAGAAGTTCCGGAACAATGGTTCTCAATCTGCGGCCAACAGGCCGCATGTGGTCCGCTGAGTTATTTTTATGAGTCGGCTGAGATCATTTAACGAGAAATATCTTGCAAAAGATCAACTAATGCGACAAATTTATGTAAAATTTGTCCATCAGTGGATCAGTCGGTTTGGATCACACAGAGCACTGAAAGTGAAGCACAACTGGCCGTGGTCAACGCTTAGGAGGGTGGCCACCTCCCGCGACTGATTACTCTGAGACCGAGTGCGCTAAAGGGAGCTGTACATGTAAAATACATCGTCGCTTCAAATAGCCCACCAAGTTAGAAATAATTTCCTATGAGGGGCCAACCTAGACGACGAACTCTCATCTGGGAGCTGGTTCAAAATCATTAAGCCCCTCTGAGCCAAGTGTACTTCATTCTAGCGGAGCTCAATAGTAATCAGTAGGAGCTTCCTTAATTCATGGTCGCCCTGCAAGGGGGGCTTGGATTTCCAAGTGGCATTAGCAACAACAACAACAGTTATGTAAAATAGACACAAAAGTGTAATTTACATCAAAATATAGAACTTATTGTCCCCCCAAAATATTGGAAATAGGATAAATTTAAGTGTTTGCAACTACCCCAGATTATGAAATTTCTGGGGTAATTGTAAACACCTAACTTGGACATAAAAAATAACAGGGAGGATTAAATTCATAACTAAATGTTTTTAGCAGTATTCCATAAGACAAATAAAAATGGTTGAAACCGCTTGCATCGCTTTTGCAGATGAGCTGGAGAGGAAAATGTAAGATCACTAAATTTTGTTAAACAACTTTTTTCACCATGTCATTTTCAAACAATGGTAACGCTTCCACAGCTGTTTCAAAACATACGAAACTTTTTCAACGTCTTGCAAATGTTTGCAGTTCATCCCTTACCCGCAATTAAGTTTTCAAAATCACCACAAGTTTAGTTGTGAAGCTGGTTTACAATTACACCATGTTTACAATTACCCCAACTGACCCTACCTTGGATCAGGTCCTCGTGCACCTCGCAGCGTTTTTCCTAAAATTCAAATTTGTTCTTTTTGTATTCCAATTTTAAGCAAAACTGTTGATTTTGGGCTTATCTCATCGAAGAAACGTCCCACATTTTCGATTTTTACGGCATATGTTGCCCGTAAAAAACTGCACAAGATGATCTCTTTCTGAAGGTCGTTGAACAAATAGAACATGTGCAATATACACTTTAAGTAGTTTTCGAATTTTAAAACGAGGTTTACTTCTGAATTTATCTGCTCAATTTGCGTGCTTTTGCTAAAAATAAACAGTACTTTTGTCGCCAAAAGGAAAATGTCTGCTAATGCAAAACTAATGAAAATTCTTTTTGGATTAAATAGCAAACATATACTTTTATCGCAAAGAAGATATTACTTTTTTTTCGTGTAGTTAATTGTTGTTATTACACTATTTTACGTTTCGTAATTTTTCTGCATAAGATGCACAACTGTAATTTTTCTGTATAACTGCATAAGATGTTGCCTTTTTGAAATTCGTAGAACAAATAGAACACATGCAATATTCATTTGAAGTATTTTTCGAATTTTGTAACGATTCTTAAATTACCTCTGAATTTATTTGCTCAATTTGAGTATTTTCGCCAAAATAAAGAGCATTTTTGTCGCCAAATAGATGACTCTTGTTACAGTAAAGCTCATGAAATTTAATTTTTGGATAAAGTTGCACACATTTACTAGGTTGAAAGGATTTCGATATCGCTGATTTTTGATGAGATTTAAAATTTCGCCAAGAAGTGATAACTTTTCCCACCGTGCAGTAATTGCTCTCAGTATACTATGATATTTTACGCTTCGTAACTTTTCCAAACCGCGCCAATAATCCTTATTGGTAATATTGCTCTCATTCAATTCAATACGTGATTTATATTGCAGGATCTTGGCGTAATTGCATTACGCTTCTATTAAAATAGTGCAATTTGGTGAACTTCTACTTTATTTTAACTTTTTTAGGCAGCGGTTTTGGTTGATTTCGTATTTTACTCAAGTGATTTATTTATAACATTTATTTATTTTTTGTACTGTCTATTTGCCGCCGTTTGGACAGAATTTAGTTACCTCTTTCTATCAACTTATATTTCCCACAATATTGGCTCAGTACTAAACATTTTCTAACTGAAATGTGCATGTTTATTTGCCTTTCGAAATAATGCTTTTCTTTCTTCTATTTTCATTCGAATTTTATAAAAGGACTATTTTTTTGAATTTTCAGGAAATGTTTTGACTATTTTGCAAGCGGGATTTTTAGGAACTGGTGTCTTTATTCTGAAGGAGATTTTCAGATGGACTGTTTGTAATTTTAGGAACAGCAGCTATTAAAGGGCTGTAGTCTGATGGACATATTTTCTTTATTGTAGCAGAAAAATTCAGGGGCCATTGTTCTTCATCTGATGGGCATTTTTAAAGAGAATACTGCTCTAATTCTGATGGGAATTTTTAGATGTGGTGTTGTCTATATTGTAATTGGGATTTTTACGGATTTTTGATACCATTTTGGAACAATTATGCTGATGCATATGTGCATTTTAGTTACTGTTGCTCTTACTCTAACGGCCATTTTTTATGAACTGTTGTTGGTATTTTAATGTGGATTTTCATGATCTAAAAGGAATTTTTTGAGGGTTATTTTTAATGCAATCGTGATTGTTAAGGAGATTTATTGTGAAATGGGATTTTTAAGGACTGTTGCCCATCTTCTACTTGGAGTTTTTAAGAAAATTTTTCCTTATATATTTACAACAGAATTTTGGACGTGCGTCACTTAGCCTGCGAATCATGCAATATTATCCCGCGCAAAGCCGGGCACGTCAGCTAGTGATATATGTAGTGGAGTTCAAACTTTCATCCTCATTTACGCTTGTTTTGAGATGTTATAGTTCACTTTGCATTTGCAAAAGTACTCTAACATCTCAAATAAGCGTTAATGAAGATGTAAGTTTGAGTTCCTCTATGTGTATCATACTCATTTCATAAAATTCATCAATAAATTCATGCAGAGCGGAAGTATAGGAATGCTGAAAGGAGTATGATATTTATATATATATCTAGTGGAATTCAAACTTTCAATAGATCCTCATTATTTTTCCACTTCATCCCCATTTATGGTTGAATTGAGATGTTAGGGTACTTTTGCGAATTTAAAATGAAATGTTAAGAAAAATAGTGAAACTCTTCGTCATGAAACTCATGCAGAGCTGAAGTAGGAATGCTGAAGACAGTATGATATAATACAATGAACTCCAGATAATCCGAAACGATGGGATTTCTTGTCAATAAATTTTCGGATTGCGAGGAATCATTTTTAAAATAAACTTAAATTGCGTAATAATGTGTGTTTACATTAATATTATGCAAGCAGGGTAGTGTAGGGGTCAGACGCTGTCCTCTTGTGCCCAAGTTCACTGGTCCAAAACCGACCCATGTCACTGGATTTCTAGTGCTATTCACATCGTCAGAGCAAAAGGTTATTCCCTCTCTGGAGAGAAGAAACTGAATGCAACATTCTAAAGTGCTACTTGAGAGTATTTAGTTCTGATTCGGAGCATTTGAGCACCCAGAAGTAAAGGGATATAAGTTTGTGACAAAATTGAAAATTTAGAGATAACTGATGCATCATTCTATATTGTGACAAGAAACGTTAGTGATAGCTCTAAAACAGGTGCTCCGCCCTAACGTGATTTAGAAAAAAAAATTAACATTAAAGGTCCCATAAGATCTAAACTTTGAACGCGTTTTTCTCAGAATCGTTTTTTGGTCACTTAATCCCTTTTGTTCTCACTGCCTCACATGTTTCTTCTTGGGGAGTTCAGTGAAAGGGGATAATAGGACAGGGTTACCTTCGCAGCAGTCATTGCGGTATACAGCACTGTAGCTCATATTTGGAATTGCTACTATTGGCAACCGTTCTCAATTCAGAGCCAATAATAACTTTCGTTTCACTTAACGCGTTAAAAAAAGATCTGAATTATTTTTTAATGCGTTTTCTTCACTAAGTCACGACATGTAATGCTTCTGTTTCGAACATTATCATAAAAGGCTTTTTATTCGATAAATTCCCAGGCGAAGCTCTTTAAAATTAAGTTAGCACTGATAAAGGAAAACCGGAGATCATTTTTCAAAACCATTAATTTTATCTATCCTCAATGATCAAATTTAGTCACTTTAATAATTTGAATACGAAATTAAAGTATTCCATCCTAACGAAATGTTAGCGAAAATTCTCAAATATTCAACGACATTCTTCCTTTTACGAAACATCCGTTTTCGATCTGCTTTCAGATAAAGGAACGTGACATCTTAAAACGGCCCCAGATTAAAGTTTAACGATGATTTGGAGACTCATCAATATTTCACAACGCATTTAATCACAAGCTTAGGGAATTCGTTTAACGTTCAGCACAGTGGAAGATATTAAAATATTCTTGCACAATATCTCGCTACTTCGAGATAAAAATTTCTCGTTGCTATTTTATATCCTCCACTTCCGCATGGTAAGTATAATTGTTGGTCTGAATGATTATGAGTTTCGCCACTGAAATAACGTGTAATGGTTCCTAGACATTGTAAATATGAATTTCATTTTTAAAATCTTTAAAAGAACTAAGAAATCTGTGTTTTAACGGATTTAAATCATTTTTTCTAATTGACAACATCTTAAAGCTTTAACTCAGCGGTTCCCAAACTGTGGTACGTGTACCACTAGTGGTACGCTATAATCTATTGATCTTCTATTCCGTATAATAAAGTTATATAGCAGCGGTACGCAAAATGGTTCGCAAGAAAAATGCTGGTTCGCGGGGTAAAAAGATTGGGAACCGCTGCTTTAACTGGTATTTTTTATTTTATTTTCAACGAAAAGATTTTTTACTATGAAATACACTTTTAATCTCTTCAGACCCAGAACTAAGCACAAACAATTTTGACGTAATTTTTTGGTTCCCTGATTTAAAAAATGATTACAAAACAAAATAACTAAAAAAAAATTTTTAATTTTTTTATTGATACTTAGTTTAAATAATAATTAATGCCCAATTTCCATGTTTTCCATGTTTAAAACGAAATAAACTATCTGTTGATTAATTTCAAAAACAATAGGGCGTTTTAGCTTTCAAATTGCACAAACAGTAGTTATTAAACAGTATTTAAAATGTACCCAATCGGGTACATTCGGAATGAAGAGGTTAAGAAAATTTGCAAGATGGAAACACAAAATATTGATAGCTCGAGTTTTAATTGAATATCCTTCCATTTTGTAGAGATCTTCGGATGAACTAATACCTCGTTAAGCTTCAGTTTCTGTATGAAATTCTAACGATTATTCGTTCATTATTGTAATATAACACATGTATGCATTGTATACATCACACCTATTTTCAAAACGTTTTCATGAAAACTAGTGCAACCAGACATTTTTCTCCGGGGACGAAGGAGGTTGGTTCAAAAAATCCCTTACATGCACATATATATCCACATTAATTAAGAGTGGCAATATGGATTAAAACCAAATGTTCGGAGGGGGGCAATTAACCCCCAACCCATCTTGATTCACCCCATATGATTACTTTTCATTTGATCTTTCTATGACTCTAAAGAAAAGATAAATCTAAAGTTCTGCTCATTGATGAGAACTGTAATTCATTGCAAAAACATTGCTAGGAAAAACTTTTATTTTTGTTTTATTCTTTTTACTACAAGTAATTCTATAGGAAGTCTTATTTATTATTGATTTGTAAAATATTTACACGAGTTAAACGTTGCATCACATATGGTATTAAAATTAAAGTTTTTGTCATTTATTTGAAAAAATATTGATAAAAATAAAACAAAATAAAATATAAGCAATAATATGTTTGAAACAATAAGCGTCCATAAGCCCACATTTTTTGCATTGAAGAAAGGGGTTCCTTATAACTCCGAAACATGCGTCTGAAGCTTTTTTTTCAATTTTGTGCTTTAAGCGTTGTTATTTGTTTTCCACACAAAGTTTAATTTTTTATTGTTATAGAATGCTTGGTTAGTGGAAACAATCAGCAACACAGCTAAATCTTTTTTTCCTGCAATTCGTTTGTAACGTTTTGCTTTAAAAAAAAAGGAGCAGTGTGAATATTGTAGTAAATAATAGCTAAATGAATATATTTTTTCTAATCACAATTTAGGTACCGCTTTAGAAAAAAAAAGATATTTTTAATGGTGCATTCTGATAAATTGTCTGGATATTTATGTTAAAAAAAATTTTTAACAGTAAAAGAATTGCGTAATTAACGTATAGTAATGGGATGCTCTTCAATTTCTCATTTCTTCGAAAGCTTTGAGAAAAAAGTCAACAACTCCCTTTTATTTTGATACGTTTGTTATGCTGTTGCCAGAAGTACTTTTTTATTTCCAACAGAACTGTTATTATAAAAGAATTATCTGTTTGAGAATTTTTTTTTCCCATAATTAATTTCTACAAGATTCAGTCTATGCCATTTATTACATTAACAAGGCGCTGTTTCTTTCTGTTCATGTTCTCTTTGTAGTTAAAAAATAGTTTTCTCTTTAAGGGAGTGAGTGCGTTAGATACACCCACACATTTATGGAATTCATGAAAACGCAACAGTTTCAGTATTTTATTTATGAAGAAAAAAAATACCCACACACAACTAATTGAGAGTAACTAGTATTTTGCACTTTTTGTAATCCTTAATGATGGAAATAGTCTTAACTAATTGAGTTTTCAATGCACGATTTTATTTTACCATACATTATTGAATTAAAAAATTATTTTGTAATCCATCTAGAAAAATTGAGTTTTTTTTCTTTCAGCATTTAATTGCTCTTTATAAGAAAACAAAAGTTCATTTTAGAAAGTGAAGCTGTGGTGCCATTTTTTGCCCTGGAAGCTTTAAACATAATTATTGCACTGAGAAAAAAAATTTGAAAAAAAAAAAAAAATAAATAAATACGGATGTTTTTGAATAAAAGTCTATTGTACTTTATTATGTAGTTATTTACTACTCCACGATTTTACTTTGTTACAGTATGGAAATACATAAAGCAGAGCAGTTTTGCATTCGTTTTGACTAGGAATTTTTCACGAACAAATCTACTTGGGCGAATTTTCAAAATTTCTTGTCGAGAAACCAAACCATGTGAATGTCAAGCAACTAAAAATTGGACCAATGATAAATGACTGAATAACTGTTAACTAAATCTGAAAATCATGACATAACCTAATTGAATTTAAGAGTGCGTTTAATAGTGCCAGTGATTCTGAACCTGTGTGCCGCTAAAATATTTATGTGTGCCGCCAAATTTTAGAAATGAATATAATAAAAATTATAATGCTTTATTTTACTACGAGTAAAGTTGTAGTACTTATTATATTATTTTATTTTGCATTAAAAATTATTATCATAATGTATTTTACACAGTGTATTATAGGTAAGTAAGCAATTTTTAAAGTTATGTTTTACTTTGCGTGCATCCAAATTTTGAAATCGTTAAAAAAAAGTGTGCCGCGACAAAAAAAAAAGTTTAGATTTACTGCATTAGTCAAAAATATTCTTGAAAAGTACACCAAGTAAAATAAGTAATTAAGTAAGTATTAAAATAAAATCCCATAAAGGCATTTTGTTCTGAAAGAATTTCAATATTTCATGCATCATTAAACAAGTTCTATAGATATAGTCATAAATGCGAGTAACATCTATCAGTTTCAGTATGCCAGCCAGCTATTTTAAGCTTTAATATTTCACGTATTTCTGACATTTATGTCTCTTATCAGTAAAAAAAAGGAGTTTATTTTCGTGCACTCCACATGAAGCGAACTTTTACGAAGCGCTTTCTGAAAATTTAATGCTTGTCTTGCAGATGGTCAGGTTATTCTTCTTGGGTGGTTTATGGTATTTCCTTGCATAGAAATATCCAGAAATTTCCGTGCTTACAATATACTAACTGAAATACATTACTTCTTAGTGCGAATCATATGCAGAAACTCAGTAAGCTTAAATTATTTAAGTTTTTACAGCATGATTTATTTTCTCTAAATAAATTTATTTATTTAGTGAAAATAAATTATCATAAAACAAATCTTTTTAATAAGTATAATACCATTTTTAAAAACATGTTTTCTCTGAAAACCAATTATTTTCTAAATAACGTTAAGATTTTTATAATAAGAGTTGGGAATAACAGTGACTGCATAATATTTTATAGGATTTCTAATTTGCGTGTTTTCTTCCTATTAAGAAACGCTAAAATTTGAATTATTAGTCTTTTAGGTGCAGAAACAATTTTATAAATAAAAATAGAACAATAGTCTCCGATTCGTGTCAAGAAGTACGTAAAGAGGAAAAAAGCCAGAATGGTACATACCCTTTTGCAGCTCTTAATTTCATGGGAGCTGATAGGAGCACAGCTCCTGCACACTTTTGTTCAATTTTACTTAATGCTTACATAATAAACGGAATTCAGACTATTTAAGCATTAAAATAAATTTTGAAGATTATAGGGGCTCCAACACTTCCTTCATGAGAAATTAAGGAGTAAGCCCTACTCTTTTGAATAAATGGCTTGAAGAACTATCAAAGAGAATCTTGCAATTTACACTAGAATTTATCCAAGTATTAAGAAGACTTCATTAACTTGTGCGTTTTCATTTAATGGTTCACATGTCTCAAAGGGCTATATTGCACGAGATAAAGATTATTTCCAACTGTTTTTTCGGTTCAAATCATTTAATTTTATTTTGTTGACCTAACTCCCTCCCACTAAAATTTGTCTGAAGGTATTAATATTTAATGAGACTGCCGAGAATCTTCCTTCTTTGAAGTTCTTGAAAAAGATAAAACTTTTCGTGCAAAACATTTTTGTTAAAATAACGTAAAAAATACTTTTATAATAATTTCAGGAGTAAATAGAGCAAATTTTAGGAAAACTAATTAATTTTGTAAATTATTTTACGGAAGTAAAAACATTTCATAGCATATCAGAATCTAAAATAGAAAATCATTAATCCTTTTTTAGCGCTTAAATTATAGTGCATATTTCTAAAGCAAATTAATTTCCTTTAATCAATAAGCATAAGTAGGGAGTGTGAGCACCATTGTATTTGAAGCACCATATTAAGTGTACAGAAAAAAATGAGTTGCTTTCTGATGCTTTCCCTTAGACTTATTTTCTAAAAAAATTTGCACTTCGCCTCCCTCCCCACTATATTTTTACATTTCTTGTGGTCAATCACTTTGCATTCCACAATTTATGATATTTATGAGTATTTCATTAAACAAGACATTTCCGAGAAAGTTTTTAAAATATGTATGCTTAAGATATTTTGTTCCAATTGTCATTTTTGCGTTGAACTGTTAGTTTACAAATGTTAGCATTGGTTCAAAATTAATTATTCTAACCCTGGTTTAAACAAGAAGGAACATTAAAAGTCCTAATTTTAATGTGTCAATGGAGAAAAATCATCAACGAAGACATAAAATTAAGCGCAAACTCTAATTTTTACAATAAAAATTTAAATGCAAATTAAGCTACGAAAGCAGATTGCAGCTTGCAATTCAAAGAACCATTTTGATATCATTTCTACTTAGTTCATAGGTAAAATAAATTCTCAAGGAAGCTGAAATATAAAAAAATCACTACTTTGAAGCAACCGTAATTTTATTTTTCAAGCGTAGACAAATCGTTAAACATTCTATGCATTTTATGTTTCACACTTATAAACCAAAGCAAAGTCATGTATGAAGTTATAATAAAAACGTTTCTCGCATTGAATATATTATCTTCCGAACTGCCAACCAAAGACTGCATTTGCATCCCAGTTTGGTCTCATAGGCCCTGGACCAATGGGTTGGTTCCAGTGCCCTCCTGCACCAAGACTGAAGTCACCATTTTGGCTTTCCCAGATTTTTGACTGTACTCCGAGGTCAAGATTACCGTGGAAGTCGTTCAAATTATTTCCACCTCCTCCACCCCTTAGCGTGAAGTCCGGCTGAAAGAGGAATATCAGATGTTACTGTCACACAACTCAATAAAGAAATAAAAAATGTCAACTTCTAAAACGGATTTCTTACTGAAATTTTGACAGAACGTTTTTGTTTCGAGACAAATTTATAAATGTTGTAGAAAAATAAGTACAAAAGTCCAATTTTAGTTTCTAGAGCAAGAGAAATAAAGTTTCAAATTACCATTAGTTCGAATTTCTAGTAATACGCAATTTAGAAACAATACAAATATTACGAAGTAAATACTTTATACTTTTTAAGTGAAATATAAACAAAATCAAATAAATAAAAAAAAATTAAAATGAATAAAAAAAAAAAAAAAAAAAAAAAAAAAAAAAAAAAAAAAAAAAAAAAAAACGATGTAAGCACACATTTGAGTAAAAATTGCCAACACGTGTTTCAGAGTCCATTTTCTTATGTAAAAATACTCGAGCTTATAGATATCCAACTAAAGCTACATGGCGTTATTTATGCATTGCATGCAATTAGTTTGCAAATGTATGCTTTCATGATATCGTCTTTATTTTTTTTTATTATCTAAGTGTTAAAAGCATAATGAAATCTAAACAAATGCATTTCAGAATAAGTTTCTGAACTATAAGAAAATTGTACAACTTAAAAAAATAAATTTCTTTTACATTAAGACTATAAATTTTCTTATAAGAATATACAAATATCTCACAGCAGTTTATTTAATTGTGAACTTACTTATTATAAAATGAAAAAGAAATCTATTTTTGGGAGTCATTGGTACAAAACTTGGGTAGGCATAAGGTTCAAGAAAATATAAATAAAATGGTCTCTTTGTGTTCTTTCTATCTTGCTTTTTTTATTCCTAATGGAAGTATCAATCTTTATTGAAATGGAAATACTCATTTTTACAGCGAAAAATACATAAAAAAGTTTATGTTAAAAAATTTATTGTCCACTTTTAGTAATTAATAGTTAATATATTGAATATCATTACGGAATTATCTAAATGTTTTAGTGTACTTGATGCTAAATCTGGCTTAAAAAATTCTCATATGATTAGCATATTATTAGAAACCAATTCTGATTCTTTAATATAAGTTGATAGTTGAATACATTTTTCGAAAAATTAATACAAATAAATTGAGATGTATTAGCGAAATTTGTTTATTAATTTCAGCTTTATTTATTTTAAAAATTGTAGATAAATATCATAATAGTGTAATAAAAAGGATTTCTTCATATTAGAGACTTTCAATTTCATTTTTTATTTGCTACGAAAATTAATTGCAAAACTTTCAAATTCATTGTTTTATCTAAAAACTCATTGTGTATTTTAAAAGTTCTAAAAGAGCTTTTAAAATAAGAAACAAGCATTATATTATAATGTAATGACCACAATCTTATATTTCAAAAATTAGTTTTTGGTGTGCTTTTCATCATTTGTAGAACTTTTTAACGGCAACATATACTACGAAATGTGATATTTTTCGTTTAACATTTGTTTTTAAAATCAGGGGAGCTGAAAAAAAGAATTAATAAAACTGAGAATATGTAAGTAAATTAGAAATCGAAAAGCATTTAAGCTATTCATTAAAACTGCTCGGGAATAAGATTTTGTACAATGGTTTGCTATATTTTTAACCATTTGTATGACAAGACAGGATTTCGTAAAACTGAAGATTTATGAGTAAACTGGGAATCAGTAACAAAAATAGGGGTATAAACAATACTATCTGAAATAAGATCCTATACCTGTATAATGCTCAGAAATGAAACAAATCCCATAGTGTCAAAAACATTTGAACCACGCCGCTAAATTAACTACCGATAAACAAAATATTTATGCCAGCACACTTTTTTATATATGCTGTTATAATGTTATAATAATAGTAAAAGAAGAAGAAGAAGTAACATGTCTTCTAACGTAAAACTTACTTTCAAAACTTTTTGTCCCGCCGCCAAGAGAGGCATTTTAAACAAAAGACTTGGCATTCCATTAGTCCCTGCAATAAGGAAAATTATTCAACTCTCATATCCATACTTTGTCGGAAGAATTCGCGCTAAACAACTCTAAAAATTTTAGTAACAGCAAATATATAAACAAAGAAATTTGGTAAGAGCAATGGTACATAACTTTTATTTCTGTTATTCATACGAAAATAAACAGTTGTTTGACAAATATTGATAAACAACTAAACTGAATAAAAATGTGGAATTAATAATTGACGTGTTATTGCTATTTGTGAAAAAAGGTAGAAAACAATCAGTTTAAAAGACAAGGAAGTAATTATGAAATAATGTTATTTCATTTTCAGTCAACTTTTCCGTAAATGAAGAAAAGAAAATCATTAAAGAAAGTTTAATAGCTAATTATAAAAATATATCTACCGGTACGTCGATCTTTCTTCCCCATCCCTTCCTCATCTTCAAAGAAATTGCATTCGTTAAATTTAAGCAAGATTTTCGCAATTTTTAAAAAAAGTAGTCTGTCATACATTAAATTGAAATGCATATATTTTAATCAGAAACACTCGACCACGTTTCATTTCTTGATTCGTACAGGTTTTTGTACAATGTTTAAAGCTTATATAAATGAATTCTTATAGATTGGGCAGATTTCCCTCAAGCAAATTTTATTGTAAAGTACTCGTGACGTAGAACATTTACAACAAAGGATCTATTGATTTGGCTTGAAAATACATTATATATTTTTCGGAGTAGAAAAATCACGAAAATTACAGAAACTAAGTACGTTTTTAGATTTTTTTCAAAAATTGGAAGAAAAATATGTTAACAGAAACTTGAATGCATTTCTTTGCAAACTTCACATTGAAGTAAGTCAGAGTTCGATTGAATGCTTTATTTTTCATGCAATAGAAATAACTGCTGAAGTTTTCCTTTTTAGTACAAATAACGAATATTCAAGTTTGTAATGTTAAAAAAGTTGTCCTTTAACAACTCAGAAAGGGGTCTGACAAAACACCAAATCCTTTCGGTGATTTTTTTGCAATTGCGCATATTTGGGGTCGTTCTTAGAAGATTATTTATCACATGTATAAAAAAAAAAACAATCGTCAATTATTAGCTCCTAAAGTGAATTTTAGAAAAGAAAATATTATTAAACTTCTTAAAAAACGTAAAATTATTGGAAAATCCGTGCTTTTGAAAGCAGCATGATTAATATTTGTCTAACTGACAAGTGTGTCTAACTTTGCCTTTATACTAGAACTATGTGAAATTCTTCATTAAGTCGTAAAGAAATTGAAAATTTATCGCTTTTGTACAAAACAAAAACGGACAAGGAATCAACTACGAATTTTTAAATTGGAGAGAGTAGGCAGCTGATTAATTCCACTTTTTATATGTTATTGTCTATCCCAGAGAAGAAAAAATTTCGGCACAATTTAACCTTTAACAAAAATATATTTTTACTTTTGATTAAATGATGTCAATTTTCAACTATCTCATGAAACTGTAATAAAAAATAATTTCACGTTAAGAAAGCACAAATCAGCATTAAAATGCTGATTTGTACTTTCTTAACGTGAAATTATTTTTTATTACAGTTTACTTGCACAAAGTTAAATTATTACTATATCTCATGAAAATTATATATTTTCTCAAATGATCCTAGCTCAATCATTTAAGGACATGCCAGTATTTGCCCTTATAATCATAAATAAATAAGAAATAAATCAGCTTTTTTGCATGAGCTTGATTTTTAAATTTTTGGAACCACTGTTTTCGAGACCTTGGGGGAGTACAAAGCCAAGCAAAAAAAAAAAAAAAATTCACGTAACAAAGCACAAATGAGCGTTAAAGTGCAGACATATGTTTCGGGATTGCTTGGAATCTTTCTTTCAATCCAATAGTGCAGCTTCTAGATGCAAATATTTCATTGAAAAAGGGATTTCAAGCAGTCCTGAAACACATGTCTGCATTTTAATGCTTATTTGCGCTTTCTTACCGTGAAATTTGTTTCACAGTTTACTCGTGCACAGAGCTCATTTATATATATATTTTTACAAAGTCAAGATTTACATCTTCTTTTAGTGGCAGAGGGGAGATGATGTGACGGGGAGAAGCGTCAAATTTCAGATCAGCTTCTGCATGGTACGGAGCTAAATTGGCCCTGCAGTTTGGTATTTACATCAGTTCTCATTAGGGATGTAACGAATAGTGATTTGGCCGAATAGCCGAATACCGAATATTCGGTCATTTCTTCCAGGCCGAAGCCAAATATTCGGCCAATGTCTTAGGCCGAATACCGAATATTCGGCCGGCCGAATATTAAAATTTCTAGAAAATCATTGTATTTTGTTAAATTTAAAATTATTTACCAAGTCAAACACAAATAACACACAATCTATGATGTATGATTTAATTCTGTTTGTTAAGACTTTAAAACTATTTAAAACCAATCTAGTTTCTTTATTGTATTGAATGTAATGAAACTAAGAATTTCACCCACAAGTGGAAAGAAATGACAGGTTTTATGATAGTAAGCATTAGCATTATTTTACTATAATTATTTAATTCAAATAAAAGAACTACTTTTGATTAGTGAACTTTTACCTTGCTCAAAACTGTGTAATGAAGATATTTTAAGTTATAAAATTTGATGTTTTTTATTTTACGGGGTTTTTAACATACCTATTTTTAAAATATCTATTGAAATTTAATACAATTAATTGGAATATATTTTTATTTTCAAAAACCCCAATAACTTATGCTATCTAAATATTCATGATATATTCTGGGCTTTTCACATTTCTCTCTTACCCAATATTCATAATAAATCAGTCTACCCAAACAAAGTCTGACTTCTACTTCGTTAATAATAACAAAATAAATTTCTCATATTCTCCATCATAATTAACTATTTCCAGCTTTTGGGAGCAAATGCTAAATATAAAATACATTACTACAACTTTAAAATCTGTTTTTGCTCAGTCAAGCCTAAAACAAAGTTTAAAAAAAGTAGTTTTTCTCGAAATTATTTTTATTTATTAAAACTATATACTAATGTATTCTTTTGCAATATTCATGATACAATTTTAAATGATTAAAATTAACTAATTTCTTAATTTTTTTATATTTCTACTGCAGCAGAACTATTCGGCCGAATAGTCAATCAATATTCGGCCAGGCCGAATATTCGGCCAAAGGGCGAATACTGAATAGTGGCCGAATATTCTTTACTACCCTAGTTCTCATTCATGAAATAAATAATTACATACTGTGAAGAATTAAATTAAAAACATTGAGAAAATAAAATATGTATAAAAATGTAAGATAGTAAAAATGGTATGAGCTATTAAAATTCGTACCTTCAAAAATTGCCAAACTGCAAGCAGCAATAAAAATCAGCGCAAATTTATTCATGATGCCGTAATTTCTTTAAGCCACAAGAATAAATCTAGTTAACATCAAGCACATATATGTTGTCTTATCCTATCACTTTTATACTTTTTAAAGATGAAATTAAATCACTTATTTCATCTTATCATTTCTGGGGACTCCCGTGGAAAATCCCTATAGTTCAGGATTCGCATTTCATGAAGAGATTAAGAGATATCTCAACATTTTTTAATGTGGGAAAACGTTGTTTATATTCTTATCGCACGTACTTGAACTGCGAGTGCTACAATGTCTTATCATTTGGGGAAAATCCGCGATTGACTTTCTAAATGATAAGAGAAAGATCACACTAAACATTTATGATTTTTTTTTCTCGTGTTAAAAAACGCTTTGATGTGCTTCTTGCAAAAATCTAACCAAACACATACTTGAATTTTCGTCTCATTTAAATTTCTGATAAATAGTAATCAAATCTTTTAGTTAATAACATATTTGTAATGTAATTTTGTTTTAGCATGAAATTTTGGCATATACATTTCGGTTGTGTCATTTCTCACTTTTCTTTACAGTTCTGTTCAGAAACAAATTGAATCGTTGTTTATTTAAATTTTCAATCAATATACTTCAGGATTAAAAAAAAAAACAAATTTGTCTGTCATACATTAAATTGAAATACATAGAAGCATTCTTCGAATGCATGACAAAAAATACGGGGGTGGGAGGGGGCGATTCTTTTGTACTAAGCTGCTTAAGGTTGAAATGGAATTTTGAACTCTTTTTTTTTTCCTCCAAGTTTTAAAAAAAAGCATTAGCTTTCGAATAGAAGCAATTTGCATTCCTCCTCGAATATTGCGGAAAATGCGAAGTCTTTAAGATACTATATTTTGTTTGAAGATGCTAAATGGAGAGGGTCCAAATTTTGTCCTCCTCAGAAGAACTCATGTGTTTCAAGAAGGATTACTGGAAATTCAAAGGAAGAAGAATTCTTTCGCAATGTTGTTCGTTTTCATTTTTCATTTCATTTTCTCAATATATTAATATTAGCTATTTTGGACAAACTTTTGCAACGAAAATATTTTTACTAACTTATAAGGAAGTTCCGAAATATTTGTAAGCATTCTGCAGTTTTATGTAAGACATAATTCCGATTGTGAGCCTTTGGAATCAAGTTTCTGCTCTGATTTTTGAATATATGGCTTGTGAGAACAATACGTAAGTCAATTTATTCATACAGGTTAAATGATTATATTATCAGCCATATACTCGTATTTTTAGCTTATTTTTAAAGCTAAATTTAGAACATTTTAAAAATAAAACTGCAGGGAATAAAGTGCAGTTACCCTCTTGATGTCCAAACAGTTTTTATTTTCTCTGCAATTTTAAAAAGTCGCAACGTATATAAATCAAAATTTTTGCACGGCTAGATTGGCAATTCGCATCAATAAGGACATAATAATAATTTAGTTAGCAAATTTCCTTCAAAGACCAAAAATATATGGGTGATAACATATCTGATTCAATAAATTCAGTTTAGAAATTGTTCTTATCTAAGCTAAATTTCTAGAAAGGTTTTGAGTACAAATGAAAGGTATAGAACCGTATTCGACTATTAATTGTATAAATATTAACGCACTGTCTATAATTCAGGAAATCGTAGTTACGACTAAGTCGTAACCTAACAAAGTTCATACTTTTCGCCTTGAGGCATTACATGAGAATATCTAATAACACAGCATTAGACTAGTTTCAAAATTACATCGTTATTTATAAATGAGTAAGCTAGAGCATAAAGATATTTAATTTTATTTTTTAAAATTTAATCTAAAAAATAAATGTGTTAATCCGTGCCAGTTACTCTGTTTAAACAAAAAATAATGCTTATCATGATATGTTTATCTTATGTTGATCATGATCAGACATATGTTGAAAGAAAGAAAGAAAGAAGACTCCGTGCAATTGTTATGATGACAATTTTCGTTGCAAAATTGGGCTCTTCTACGTTGAATATCTTGAATTGTCATTGTTTTATACCCTTATTACATACCGCAGCGTATTTCTTACCACTTGAAAATCTCTTTTTAAAAAATATTTCTTGAGAAAAATAATATTTGCTTCGCTTTTACTTTCAGGGCAGCTTTACCCTACTGTTATAATCTATGACAATAAAAGAACACGAAAAGAAATACAGTTCTTATTTCGTAAAGCCAGAGAAAGAAGTGGAAGACTGAGGAAGGAACGCTTGATTTGCCACGAGTTCGAAAGGGTGGTTTGAAGAAGAGAAATGTTTCCGAGGATTTTGTTTTTTCCACAAACGTTTCAGTTGGATGGTTTTGAATTTGGTATGGCGCTTTAGATAGAGAGCAAAATATATCTCCTTGAAGAAAAAGTTGAAGCCTCTTTTGTCAGTATCTGAAGACATCCTCAAAACCAATTTGTAAGACAACAAATAAGCTAGAAATAGGGGCACTCAAGTTTATAATAATTTTTACAACGAAAATAGCGCAAATATTTCTTAAGTTCGAATGCTTGTGAATTTGTTATTTTGAATATCTATTTTACTTTTCATGTTTTGTATAAACATGCTAGCAATGGGAATAAAACTGTCATTACTCTGAACTGTAAATAAAACTGAAATTGGTGACGATGGTCATTCAATAATTTCACAAGCCAATATTTGCTTACAACAACTGCCTGAACAGAAGAAAGGATCCATAATTTATATAATACTTGTTATGATGCAATCGTTTTAATATTATAAGAGACAATAATTGTGTAGTTCCACTCAAAATGAAAAATCGTAGGAGCTGTTGGGCTTTTGATTAACATTTCTTATCCCTAATTGTATTACAGAAAAAAGCTATACCCTGAATACATTGTTTCCTTACATACATTGGTGGTTACTAAATTATAAGTGAAATAATACTAAATAATACAATATGCTTTATTAGTGAGGCGCAGAACCACCTTTAATGTGCAAAAAACGTGAACTTATATGGAAATTCAATTGAACTAACCAGTTTCTGAAAAGAAATTAAAGTCTAAGGACAGAAGATGGAGCTAGAAAATTTATTGTACAGATTGATCGTATTGGCTCAATAACATGGACGTCCAGCGAAGTGAACGAAGTTATGTGCATTCGTCTTCATGTTTTCCGAGCATTCCAAAAGAGAACTAGCTGTTCAAAGCCTAATCTTTTCGGAAAGCGGTACCTCTGGCAAAAGAAGTTTCTTTTATAAGATTCACTTGATTGCTTGAAAGTCCACATATTCCATCCCGGTTACTCAGTCTTTTAGGGGGATGGCAGAAAACCACGAGACTGCTGTTCAGATCATGACTGATCTAATTCCTCACTTGACAGACTTGACGATCTGAAAAAGACAATCAAGTAGAAAGGCGCAGCAATCAATAGTGAAATCTTAGACAGTGCCTACGCCGCTTTTCAAGAGGCTTGACTGTTTGCATTCAAAAAAAAAAAAAGCTCGTTACTTGCCTGATGTAATTTTTCACTCGGTGTAATACAAGTAAGTCTGTGTATGTGTGTGTGTGTGTATCAGTCTGTCTGTCTGTGTTCGGCGTAGGGCCAAGACCGTTCGTCGGATTTTGATGAAATTTGGCACGAAATTAGTTTGGAACATGGCGGTGTGCACCCTGGAGAGTTTTTTCTGAAATTCGAATTTGTTCTTTTTTTATTCCAATTTATAGCCGGAAATTTCATAAAATAGTCGTTTTCTATCGGAAGGAATTATTTTATCCTTTCGAGCTTGATACCATTGAAAAGCCCATAAAAACTGTCCCAGAAAGAGTTTTGTTCTTCTTGCTAAAATTAGAAGCCTCTAAATTAACTAAAAAATAAGGTATAAGAGTTTTTCTCTTTAGTTTGAAATTATTTTTCACGGTAGTCAACTTTAATTTTATTTCACCCAGATGATCAATAGAGCGCGAGCGGTTTAGTTTTATTTGAATTGTTACCATGCCGACTGGCTTATTATCCTTTTTTTAACGAATTAAAATGTATTTCTAGCCGATTTTAGCATTTTGAGGATCAGCCGATTTTTAATTAATTAATTTCTTTTTTTTTATTGTGATTATTCTTTTTTTTTTTAAACGAATTAAAATTAATTTCCTGCGGCTCACAGGCGATCGATAGTTTTAGTTTGATTTTCTTATTTTGACATGTATTTTACGGTACCATTTTCCATATTGCACAAGGGTTTGTTAAAGAAATGTTATCCTTTATAGCGTTTTTTGTCATTCCAACTTATTATTACTATTTATATTTTTATTTTTTCCCCAGTGAATTAGCACATGTGTTATTTTCCTATTTAATCTTGGAAGAAAGGTTTTTTCCGCTTTCAAAGCTTTGCTTGCTTCTGTTTGTTTCTGCAAACTACAAAATTTCGTCTTTCTGTTTTACTGTCAATGAATAATAGATAAAAATTTATTACACTAAAAATTTATTACTTAAAACTATTCTAATGGATTATAATCGTTCTTTTTGCGTTTGTACTTGAACTAAACAAACAAAACGCGTTTTCTTTTAAATATTTTTCGTTTTGTTTCATTTCTTTCTTTCGTTTTTCCTATTTTATTGTGCGTGTTTTGTAAAAAAGAAAAAAAAAATGCTTAAATGTGTAGGATCGCGGAGTGATTGCCATGGGCGGCTAATTTTTAACTATGTGGAATGCATTTTAATGAAATGACATAGTTTATACATAAAAAAGTCATAGCTATATACACAATGGCGAACCGACTAGTCTTTTTATTTTTCATTCAACATCATTTCATTCATTCAACACGGGCATAGCCGTGCGGGTACCACTAGTCCTTTATAAAACTATGGTGATTCGGGGATCATATTGTTTTCCTTGTAGTTTAATTAGAGGTTTCATCATTGATGCCTGTGAAATTGCGCTTGTATTACATTCAGTGAAAATTAGCTCCGAATTGTTAATCTGCAGCAAATTTGCTGTTGGCGCTGCTCCCTTTAAAGAGCAATAGTTAGTATAGGAATCTACGGGTGATAGTTAAATTCTTCTTTCAAATTAGTTGCAATTCCCCCCCTTTTTTTTGCTTCCAAAATTCACATTAATATTAGATGTTATTTTTTGGCCAAATTTCGTGCACCGCTCTTGTTGTCAGAAGCTTCCTTTCTTCGTGCATGGTATTCAGCCATCATAAATATCGTGATCGTATTTCGAAAAGAAAAAAAAGACAGAATTGGAATGTGGTTAAAGATGCTTTTACAAAATGAGCTCTGAGAATTCTTTTTCACGGAAGAAAAATAAAGCAAGCTTTTTCATGTATTACTTTATATAGCAATAACAAAACTTAATGGTTTCTGACGAATAGTTAGATATAGTAACATTAAACAGGAGTAATTTACTCAAAACAATATTGGTCAGCCGACTGTTTGATAATATAGCCCGTGTTCAAAAACGCAATTCATAACCTAAAAATCACTGCTGTGGTTATTGGAATATGGAATGCAATTTTGAATTTATTCATGCAAATGCACACACACACACACACACACACACAAACAATAATAAAACGAAAGTATAAAATCAATGGTATATTTAAGAGAACCTGCAAAATATTTGTTAAAAATATCTCACCATTTTTCCGATGGGCACATTTATTCCGATAACTACCTTTTTTTTTTCCTTTGTTTATTCCCGCTTCTAAAGTGTGTTTGTAATAAATAAGAATACCTGCAGAGAAAATATAGCTCTTAGAAGCTAAAAACCACTTTTGTAACCTACCGCAATAAAGAATGAAATTTTAAATGTATTTATACAAATGTACATACAAACACACACACAAAAATAAAACAAAAGAACAAAATCAATGGTACATTTAAGAAAATCTGGTAAATCTTTGTTAAAAATAGTTCCCCATATTTTTTTGTTGCAGTCACTATCGGAAAATAAGAAGGTTAATGCATGGTAAGTGGACACGCAGAGATGTCGTTAACGAACGCCATTTCGCCTAAAGATGTTTTCTACTGCTTTTATCGATCATCATAAAAGCATCTCGAGATATTTCCAAACGGCTGACGTTGTATTTTATTGACACATTATTGAACTTTCGATGCAGTCCCATGCACTAATATTTAATATCGGAAGTTAACTCTAATAAAAATAATGGGATTTCAGTTTACTTAGGTTTTGATTGCTGGACTTTTTCAAGATTAGAGCAAACAATTTGGGCAATTTAATTCAGAGAAATATATGTACCTAGAAGAAAAAAAAAATTTGTTATACAGTAGATGGAAACATATTACAGAAACTCTGGTGTGTCTCTAAATTTTGAAAGCTTTGAAATAGGGAATGTGTCATGGATTCAGTACTGAAAATCGCATTAAATAAGAAAGTGTAAAAAAAGGGCACACTTGTTTCAAGGTGTTACGAAATTTTTCTTGGTGTACTCTGTGAGTCATAGATAGCTTTAATTTTGCAGAGCAGAACATATTACTTTGAAATGTTCATTGTTAATTGTCTATATTACTGAGATATATTTCTATTGATATTAAATAACAGTTCAAAAATTATTACTTAATGTGTATGTATTATACTGCAGTGTGTGCTAATACCAGGGTGGGTCATGAAAAGTTAGTTTCGTTTTTGTAGCACGAGTATGTATTGTTTATTGTTTTGTACACACTGCAGTACAATGCATACTGCTGTGTGTGTATACTTAACAGTTTGGCGGTGCTCTGTAATGTAAAAACTAGCCTTGTATTTTTATATCTCTCATTCAAATGAATAATTGATACTTCTTTGTTTCTTCTTTAACGGGGCTACTCTTTCGTGGGCCATTCTACATTTCGATGCACTGCTACCTTAGTTTTTCCGAATCGTTTTTACTTATTTATGTAAATTGTTTGAGTTAAGAATTGATTGTCATTTCTTTGGATATATACGGTTTTTCATATATTTGGTCTTTGATCCATTTTTCGCTGGAGTAAGTTTTTTAAAAAGTTTATTTTAGACTCAATTTAAATTCATAGCTGGCTTAACAAACTTTATCCTGTAATAATAATAATAATCAATAATGTTAATAACAATAATAAATGAATAAAACCAGGGAAGCAAACTCAGTTTTCAATAAAATATTACTAAAAACAAAATAAGCTCTTAAGTGAATATATTAATACAAATGAAAACGATGCATTATTTTGTGATCCAATTTGTATCTAGTTTAGTTAACTTTTATTGACTACTTGTTCACTACTTACAACTTTTATATCCATATTAATGAATTTCCCGGGAAAATTAATTTGCTGAACTGAAATGGATTAATTCTTTTACACATAGAGTTGCTAGATGACTATGATTAATTCAATCTGCCCTTATCTGATACAGGTGAATGATTATTGGTTCAGTTTAGCGAGTATATATAAGTTTTCAGTTGTGGAATTGGAAATTCTAGTCGCCGTTAAATTAACATAATTACAGAGAACTATTCAAAATAACAAACCATTCTCTTACCTAATTATGAAATCGATTAAATTTGGCATGAAAATCGTATTGCTCAGCAATTGAAAGAGATAATGTAATTATGGTGATGCCTCATAAATATACTAATAGTTAAGCTATCCAGCTTAAATTAAAGCTATTAAAATGGCTCATTTGGTTAACACACTCGTTTTGTGTCCGATAATATGAAAAAAAAATGTACATGTATTCCATTGTTTTGAGTTTAGTCAGCAGTGTAGCGTAGTAAGTAACAAAGGTAACAGAATGCTTGGATTTATCAATAGGGCTATTCGAACAAGGTTAAGGAAGTTCAGCCTTGATATAGGAGTTCGGTTAGACCTCATTAGGGAGTATGCTGTTCAGTTTTGGTCTCAATACCTAAAGGACATTGCCTTATTGGAAAGGGTTCAAAGGAGTGCTACTAGATTAGAAAATAGACTTTCAAATTTATATTATGTTTCCAGATTTAAAATGCTTTTAATATATAGTAAAAGACAGTTACAGGGGACATGATTCGGATATTTAAATTTATTAAAATGGAAACTGGTTGATGTGGTACCATTTTTAGCCTACTTTCCCGTAAAAGTAAAAAAAAAAAATAATAATAAAGCATGAAAGAAGGCTTAATGTATCGTGAAAATATCGTTAAAAATCAAGAAAAGTCAAAAATAAGTGAAGTAATTAAATAAAGATTGAAAAATAAAAAATTTGAAAGTAGGGTATTGAGATGGGGAAAAAATGTGTCTGTCGGTCTGTCGGTCTGTCTGTCTGTCGGTCTGTCTGTCTGTCGGTCTGTCGGTCTGTCTGTCTGTCGGTCTGTCCCCCCCTAATAACTTTTGAACGAATTGTCCGATTGGAAAAATTCTTTTTGCATTAGAAAGATCTCGGCAAGGACATCTCATTTCTATATTTTACTTTTTGATTTGAACAATTTTTTGTTCAATTTTGAACAGTTCAAAAAATTTTAACATTAGCGCCTATGGACAAAATTGAAGCAAATTCTGTAAACTCTGGGCACAAGAGCCAAGTTCCTATTGCAAGCTTATTGAAAGGAGTTCTTGGCGTGAAATATTGATTTGAACAATTTTTGTTCATTTTTGAACAGTTCAAAAACTTAACGCAGAGCTTACGGGGAAATTTCAACCCTATATAAATCCTGATCTAACGGACCGATTTGCTTGGAACAAACTTTATCGGAAAGCTCTTATAGCGTAGAACATGTAGAAATAGAAAGTTTATCCAGAACTTACGAGCCTATTTTGCTATGAAATTTTTTGATCGGGATTTTCAAGGATATTTCTCAGTGACTCAATGAGTGAAATAATGAATGAATGAATAAATGAAAGAGTGAAAGAATAAATCAATGAATAAATGAATGAGGAAAAGAATGAATGAATAAATTATTGAATAAATGAAAATATAAATAAATGAGTGAATAAATACATGAATGCGTAAATGAATGAATAAACACTTGAATGAGGTAACGAATGAATGAATAAATGCATGGCTGAATAAATGAAAGAATGAATGAGTGAGTGAATGAATATGTATTATCCGTTGAAAAAGGTATATTTTCAATAATTAGAGCTAAAGATAAATAAGAAAGAGAGAGAAAGAGATAGCTAGATTATAAATTTGAATTTGGTGTATACGGGAAAGGAGGCTCGTATAGTTCTAGACGGAACTTCTTGTTTAACATAAGATGGAACCACAGGTCATTGTTTTAAGCGTTTTAAATCTCACTCTAATACAGGGTTCACACTGGGGAAAAATACAAGGTGGGATTTTCCTCCTTGACCAATATTTTAAGTGGGATTTCTAAAGTTTAAGCCTAAAAAATTTTTTTTTTGAGTGAGATTTCAAAAAATATTGCGCGAACCCTGCTCTAATACTGAAATCAGGAAAAAATACTACTACTTAGGGTTGTAGGCAGTTGAAAAAAGTTACCGGAATCGACTGATACTTGCAGTGGGGTAAAAAGTTTTACGAGGGCTCTTGATGTTCAGTAGAGGATTGGTAAATTGCCTTAGAACTAGGGATGTAATGAATAGTGATTTGGCCGAATGGCCGAATACCGAATATTCGGCCACTTCTCCCAGGCAGAAGCCGAATATTCGGCCATTTCTTCTAGGCCGAATAGGCCAAAGCCGAATATTCGGCCAATGTCTGAGGCCGAATACCGAATATTCGGCGGCCGAATACTAAAATTTCTAGAAAATCGTTGTAATAGAAAGTATTTGACAAATTTAAAATTATTGACAAAGTCAAACACCAATTACACACAATCTATGATGCATGATTTAGTTCTGTTTGTTAAGAATTTAAAACTATTTAAAATTAATCTATTTTCTCTATTGTTTTGAATGTAATAAAACTAAGGATTTCACCCACAGGTGGAATAGAAACGACAGGTTTTATGGTAGTAAGCATTAGCATTATTTTACTAATTATTTAATTCAAATGAAAGAGCTACTATTGCTTAGTGAACCTTGCTCAAAGCTGTTTTATGAAGATATTTTAGAAGTTATAAAAGTTAATATTTTTATTTTATGGGGTTTTTTACATACCCATCTATTAAAACTTAATACACTTAACTGGAATATATTTTTATTTTCAAAAACCCCAATAACTTATGCTATCTAAATATTCATGATATATTATAGGCTTTCTCTCTTACCCAATATTCACAATAAATCAGTCTACCCCTACCAAACAAAGTCTGATTTCCACTTTGTTGATAATAACAAAATTAATTTTTCACATATCATAGTTAACTGTTGCCAGCTTTGGGAGCAAATACTAAATATAAAATACAATATTACAACTTTAAAATCTGTTTTTGCTCAGTCAAGCCTAAAACTAGGTTTAAAAAAGTTTTTAAAAAAAGTTTTTTTTCTAAATTATTTTTATTTTTTAAAACTATAAACTAATGTATTATTTTGCAATAATTATAATACAATTTTAAATGTTTAAAATCTACTAATTTCTTTATTTTTTATATCTCTACTGCAGCAGAACTATTCAGCCGAATGGTCCATCAGTATTCGGCCAGATCGAATATTGACGTTACTCAGTATTCGGCCGGGCCGAATACTGAGTAACGCTTGGTGAGGAAATGATTATTCGGCCAGCCGAATATTCGGCTAAAGGGCCAAATAGGCCGAATACCGAATAGTGGCCGAATATTCGTTACATCTCCATTTAGAACCAACCTAGCTGGGCGCAGAGCCTGATCCTGGTTGTGACTTTTGAATTTGTATTTTGATTTCCTGGCACTGTCTATACGTGTAAGTTTAACTTTAAAACAATTATTACTGCCGTTGCTTTTGGTATTAATAGGTATTTCGAAATTTTTGATGGTATTTGTAGTTTTTTATTAATGCACAGTTTCTCAACCTTTTTAATCTTACGACCTCCCTAAATGCTGAAGATATACTTAGAAAGCCTTCAGACCATATTACTAAACATTTGAATGTGTACAATATTAGATTTTGTAAAGCTAAATTATAATTTAAGATCGTGTAGACTGCAACATACTATTCGATTGCTGTTTTTGTACTTTTTCTTTACTTTTTTTTTTAAAGTTTAAAACGAAACAATAAATAAATAAAAAAGAACTTGAAACACGTGTATTTTATTTTTTTGTTGTTATCTCGAATATAAAAAAATGGAATGGTTTATGAGTGATAGAGGGTTAATATTTTTATCAGATTGTTATCCCTCTTATATCTGATACTTGTATAACTATTATATAAATAAAAGCAACCACGAAATTTGATGGGTTTCTTAAATCTGCATTTGATACGAGTAAATGCAGTACTATGCCCAAAATTTATTTAAGCAAAACTTTTTCACATAAATCGAAAATAATAATAATGCATAAAAAAACCCATTAATGCCTACCGTCCCTTTTTAGGGACAGTTTGAAAAGTACGTCTGAAGCACCCCCCCCCCCCCAAAAAAAAAACCATTTCAACAAAAAATTGTTTTAATGTATTACTAACCTTAAAGTAACTGGTTAGGAATTACATTAAAATAATTTTTTGTTGAAATGTTTATTTTTGAGTGCTTCAGACGTACTTTTCAGACTGTCCCCAAGAAAAACGTCATCCATTATTGGGTTAAAAAATATATGAATCAGAGTTAACGTACCCAAAGTAACTGAACTTTAACTAAACTCGTCTTTTATTATAAATTGTAGTGTAATAGTACGAAACAATTTGAATTTTTATATCTATAAAATAAAACGGAACTTTTCCCGAATTGGATTGCAAGATTCATGCCGATCTATACAGTACATATGGAAGAAAAGTTAAATCCAAATCCAACTGAGGAAGACGGTTCCTCAGTTCTGAAACAAATAGCTATACTTCCAGATTTATAAATGAAAAAAAAAAAAAAAAAAAAGTTGACCATTTTTAAAAAAAGCTGATTATAAAAAGAAAGAAAAAAAAAGGATTTTTTAAATTTGTTTTTAAGAAAAGATGTGTGACAGAAATTCAGCTTTAATGATACATTTATGTTTTCGTCTAGTCTTTGGCGTACACCTGTGTTACCCAAGGACTGCAATGAAATTTTTACAACAAAGAAACTGTATGCCTGTTAACAAAAGTTAAGACATAAAAGGTTTGTTGGACCCAGAATATTTTTCGTTCTATTCAGAAGGTTTCTTTTGTACAGAATATACTCTTCATGAAGTTTTTTGTGTCACAACGTTAAAAAAATGTGATATAAAAGGCTAGAAAAGAATATGTTCCTTCAGGCGTGTTTAAATCACAAGAAAAAAGAGTTTTTAGAAGTTCTTTCTGACATAAGTATAACCATTTTATTAATGTTGAGTTGAGCTATTTTAATTTCTGAAAATTATGTTTTCTTGCTTAACATTAGATAGTGGAAACATCTAATGACTATAAGACATTAGGTGTTTATGAAATACATTTGTTTTGATTGTCTCTTTGCCAAAATGGCGAGTGCTCTATGTCATTAAACAAACACGTATGATTTTTTTCCTGTGGGAATATGTTAAATATTGTGTGTTTGTATCCCCCACCTACTAATCTTGATGAACATCTTTCGAATAATTTAAGTATGTAAAAAAAAAAATTGTTTTTGTACTGTTTTTACTTTTAGAATACTTTTGAAACACCACCATTCTTTTTGAATCACCCTGTATTTTTTCATGACTTCTACATGCCTCACTTTTTTAATGCTGCGTCCAGACAGAGCAAATTCAGGGTGCCTATGACGTCACGAAAATGAAAAACAACTCCAGTGCATGCGAACTTGAGCATGCGAACACCCATTTGGGTGAGCTCAGGGTTTAGCATTGTTCTAGTCTGTTCGCACCCCTAAGATATTTTCCCCAATTTTTGTTCTTATTATTTCCGAAATAAATATTTTCTCTAGATATAATTATGCAAAAATTTTAAATTCGTCAAAAATCATATTCTAAATTAAATGTCAAAAGCAATGCTGCATGAATGTTTTTAAACATAGTATCATTATTAAAAATTCCATTCTGAATGATCCTGTTTTTAAAAATTGGATTATTATTAAAAATTCCATTCTGAATGAATGTGATTAATATAAAATTTAGTATTACAGTTAGCTCAAAGTTTCAATTAAAACTTATGGACGACTTTAAATTTTGAATAGTTCGCTGAGAAGATAATTCAACTCATTTGTGCGAGAATTATCTTCATCATTTAGCTTTCAAGATAAATGCAGCGTTTTGAAATTTCATATATTAACTTTAAATTTAAGTGTTAATCATATTGACTTATTCTTTAGAGAAATATTTCTATACATGCTAATTAAAAAGACTGATTTATATATGCTTCAATCGAGAATAAGAATTTGATGATACTTAGTAAAGTTTAAAGTTCATTGCTAATAAGACATCGCTCGTTTTTGAATGCATTCAACAAAGAATAAAACTTTAGGAATTGCAAATATGTTACGAAACAAAACCCGGCATTTCTCGGTATGTCAAGTTTCTGTTATAAATTTTGCATGAGGATGAATCAGGTTTGGCCAACCTATGTAAAATTCATGAGATACGGTACCTCTATTTTCGGATTTTCAGAGCTGCAAAGCATCATTTCGCACTCATAGACATTTTTTCCCCTTTTTTTTCTCCGAATGTACTGATTTGATTTAAAACCCAGCATCTCAGCATTTTTTTTTTAAATATATTCCTAAGATTTCTTACGACTTTTCAGTTGTCTTCCTTTTTAAAAAGCGAACATACAATTTTTTTCCCTGTACAGGAATATTTAAAGTTTTGAATTTTCCGATTTATGAGAGAATAAGTTAGGTGTATATCATAATTTGGAACTGTAGAGCATCCGAATAACATTCCTGTAGCTCGTATTGTACTGAATGAATATCATTATCATGACCGATTTTGATTTTTCATACTTGAGTATAAAATATACTTTTTAATAAAAATTATGTGTACTGTGTGAAAAACATTAAGTGTTTAATGCTCATAATGAAGAATAACTATTTACGAGTGTCTAACTTCTGCAAAATGAAAGCTTGAATATTTCAAAAATAAATATTTAAGCATAAGTTAATCGCTCCTTGCGAAACTATGACTTTTACTTTAACTGTTGCCTGATTTCAAAAATTTGAAATTGCGGATTGGAACCTGAAGATATTTTTACTATATTTTTAAAATTTCTACTCACATTCTTGAATCGTTCTAATCTCTCACACGGTAAATATTTTCTTAATTTTTACATTATTATTGCTCTGAAGAAGAAATCGTGAATAAAAAATCCTTGTATTAAGTTTGAACCTAAAGTTGCTCCATAAATTTCTCATTTCTGTGACTATAATTTCTAAATAAGCATCGGAACTTAAAACTGACAACTGCGCTTGATCATTTTTAAGTCAAAATTGCTTAAAAAAATAACATGGTATATTTTCTCATTTTTAAGCACGTCATTTTTAACAGTGTATTATGTCCCTGAAGGGGTGATTATTGACTAGTAATGAGGTACATCTCTTTATTCATTGGATAGTAATGAGATATGTGGCTAGACGTATTGACTAGTAAAGAGCTGTATGACTATGCTCATTGGCTAATAATGAAGTAAGCCTCTATGCTTATCGATAAGTAAATGAGCTGTATAACTATAAAGTAATTTGGGGGAAGACGCAACTTTGTTGATAGTCCCTTTTATGTGTCGATAGATTGCAACACTGAGCCACTTGTGTGAAGAGTCTTGTCCAACCATCGATGTGGCTTTGAATTTATCTGATTTAACAGTCTTTAATCGGCGTTATTTTTGGATCTAGTGAACATTTAATGTGGTGAGTAACCCTTTTATAATATACCGCTCCTCATATTTAAAATTTATAAACGTACTTGTTATTTTAAATAGGATACTATTAGCAATATAATTGAGTTACGCATTGTGTTACACATACGATGCATGTAGAAGCGGCTGTAACACTGTATCAATAAGGAAATAAGAGTGTTTTCATCTTCCCCCAATACTTGGGGGAGGACACCACATGGTTCAGAAATAAATGAAATGAGCTTTAAAACAGGTTTTTTAATTTTTTTATTTTATAATACAGAAAATGACGTAATTATTTTCTGTCTTCCAAGCCCCACCACACAGTATTCACAGCCACTTGAAGGCTCGTTTTTCAAACCTTTGAAAAACATATTGGCGCCAAGCCCTGAACTCCTGGATACACAAGAAACCAGATAGTCAATTGTCAAGATTTCAGTTTGGATCTTTTCTGAACGCAGCTTGGAGCAAGGAGCCACAGTAGGAAATGGTACTTCTGGATTTTCAGCTACTGGGAAACTACCTCTATAACACCCCGCACACAAAATTCCACAGCATGCGTTTGCTAGCAATGATACAGTTGTTGCTTTCACAAGTAGAGCATGTGATCATGCCTACACCAGCAGTTGCTTCCACCAGCAGAGCGAGTGGCGGTGGATTATCACCATCGGTTGCCTCCACAGAACACGGGATTTCCACTCTAGAATCAATAGCCCTATTCTTCAGATCAGGAAACGTTAACCGTCCGGGTGTAAAAAAACAAAAATCGGAAGTCTTAACTTAATCCGAGAGAAGAGCAAACTATGAGGGAAAAGGCCCGAGGAAAGCTAGAAAAGGCGGATAAGGGCAAAACAAATAACAAGAAACCTTCGAAAAAACACGAGAAAAAGAGACGTGTCAGCTTGTCATCCTCACGTGAAGAAATTCCTCCAGACTAGCTGATCTCCCGCAGAACATCTGCAGGCTCAAGAATAAAAATAAATAAATTAAAAAAAAAAACGTTTTAAAATTCGAAAAGTTTAAGAAAAGATCACTATGATATAAACGTGCGGATTATCGCTCGATATAAACAAACTAAGGTGTTGTCCCTCCAAAGAATTTCAAATTAAAAATTGAGTTATGAATAAGAATACTTTTTAAGAAATAGGAATAAATTTGTTAAAGCTCGTAAGTTACGATTATAAATATAAATATAATGTTACTTTTTCTATGCTAATCAATCAACCATTTTTTAAATATCGTTTTACCACAATTTGTTTTTTTGCATGATGTCAGTATCGTATCGTTTCGCAAAATTTAATCGTAACTGGTCCACGTTAAGTGAAATATATACATGGATACCAGTGGCGACAGTTTTTTAGGATTTTTTTTTTCTTTCCAATGGGGCTGCGGTGCTGGGTCCTACAACCATTGCAGACCTAGTGCGTTCCCCAGTAATGGTACCATCTCTTTCAGCGGCACCACAATGAGTGTGGTACCTTCGCCGCATGAGAGTTTTGACGTTCAGTTACCACTAGATGGCGCTACCTGAGCTCTCATTGATGCAATATGCACTAGGAATTTAATTTAGCCGAGAGCATCCAAGCCAAATGTCTACTCAAGGGATCTTTTACATGCCGCATAATCATACGACATGGGCGCAGACGATTTTCTGCATCTTGAAAATCCGCCGACTCGGGCCAGGTTTGAACCCGCGATCTCGGGCATACGAGGCCTGCTGCCTTACCACTACGCCACCCTGTCGGCAGTTTTTTAGGATAATAATGACGATTTTTGTGCTGTGTGTAAAGGGTACTTCTATGCTAAAAAAAGATCCCAACTGGGAGAAGATTCAGTGCATCGAATGCAACAAATTGGTTGCACGAAGATTGCAATGATGATCATTTGCACTGAGTTAAATACTGTGTCCTTCGACCTGTGATGTTATTGTTTTTTGAAAACTAATTATGAAAAAATGTACTTTATTTTCTTTTCCTATAGTTATTGTTAACACTCATTTAATTTTGTAATGTTTATCTTATTTTTAAAATTTATTCTGCTGTTGCATTTTACCCCATAACTAGTGGCATCTTATCCATATATATGGGGGAAGATGCCACAATTGAGTGACTTTCTTGAACTGACTGGTGAGCTTCATTGACTGGTATTAAGCCAGAGTTAGGTAAATGACTGAGCTGTGTATCTTCGTTACATCTTACTTTTCTCCACCAGACCCCTGCCTGTTAGCCGAGGCCTTAGGATTGCTTACGCACGGGGAGAGGTAGTGGGGTCTACGGATTTTACATGCACATATCCCCAAGTATACATGGTGGTCTTCAGTGGGTATCGAACGCGCGACCTTCCAGGTGGACGTCCGACGTGCTAGGCTACCACGGCCACGGTCACTAGGCTACCACGGCCCTGCGTTCCATCTTACTAGTACACAACAAAAAATTAATTTCGCTTTGTTCGGACTAGCTCTGCGCATGCCGAAGCCAGCGAGTCATTACGTCAGACGTACTCGACCTCCAATCGTGAGCAGTAGCAGCGGGCATAGACAACACCCCTGGCATAAAGCCCCATCTTCGAAATCATTTTCATTCAAAACGAGTTTATCTCCTTAAGGGCCGTTCATAAATGATGTCACGCTTTTTTCCCATGTATTTGACCCTACTACCCCCCTTTGTCACATTATGTCACACTTCAGTGGACCCCCTCCCCTTCCCTTGTCACAATTTCACGAACCCCCCTCAAAGTGTGACATCATTTATGAATGATCCCTTATGTGTTTTTCAGCGGGATTTACCCCGTTGTAGATGACATATTGTCATGTGTGGATGTATATGTGTGTTCGTGAAATAAATTCAAAACATGGACAATTCTGCAGACTATTATTACTAGTTTCAATCACGCTACATCCCGCACTTTTCACGCTTATAGTAATAAAACCAAAGTAAAATTTCAATTTTCATTTTGCAAAGTGTCTTTGCGTTATACATCACAGTACATTCATATACATTTTCAAATTGCATTTCATTGTTTTATGTTTCTTTCTTAGTGGCAGAATGTAACTTAGTTCGCATTTTTTGGCATTAGCCTCCGCTCTAATGGAAGTAATAAATTAAAATGAAATGCCTGTTTAATTAGAAGTATCGGAGCATAGTTTGTGAAAGTGTTCCTTCAACGCAGAAATAATGATCGCGATGAACTGAAATTAATTACTGTGTGGAAAACTATAGATTTTAATTTATTGATCGCATTAGGTACACTGAATTCTTGCTTACTCGGAAAACGCTTGATCCGTGTATTTTAATTTAGTATTTAAATGCTTTATCTGTTGTAAAATGCTTTCACTTGAATTTTAATTAAAAGTTTTGAACTTTTCAAAAATGTGTAATTTATTATTGTCCTTAAATAAGGACTTCGTGCGAAACACATCAGCTAAAAGGGAATATGAATTATACTACGATGATATTTAAAATGCATCAAGTATAGCATGCTAGGGCCGTGGTAGCCTAGCGGTTAGAGCGTCGGACTTCCACATGGAAGGTCGTGCGCTCGATACCACCCATGTACCACCCATGTACACTTGGGGACACGTGCATGTAAAATCAGTGGACCTCACTACCTCGCCCCGTGCGCAAGCAATCCTAAGACCACGGCCAACAGGTAAGGGTCTCGTGGAGAAAAGAATTTTAATGTTGTTATAAGTGGGATAAATATTAGTTCAGCGGAATACATTTGTTAAGCTTTACAAATAAAAAAATTAAATCATAGCTACTCATCTGTTTTTCGGTCTGTCTTTAACTTGTGCAGGGCCGAGACAAATTGCACGATTTTCATGAAATTACAAAAATATTTTAGAAGATCATTAAGTGCACATCGAAACGATTTTTATGAAATTTAAATTTCTTTCTCATTTTGTTAAACACCGACTTTAAGCAGAACTTTCATATTAATTCGGCAATGTTTAAACGATTTTTTTTTTTTACATTGTTTCACTTTTTATGATGTGCTAAAGTCTTCAAAAATAAGAAACAATGACATTTATTGATCTTCGCACGATTTTTAGAGAGTTTGCAATAACAATTTTTAGTAATTTAAAATCGAAGGCTCACACAACAAGGTAGGCGATCAAAAAAGACCACAAGCATAAAATAAAACCAGCATGTTGCACCATCTTGAAACTGTACATTTTTTATAGATGTGGTTTAATACTTTGAAATTTGGACTTATCTATTATCGATTTGTGATATAGTTTCATTTATGTCGAAATGGTTGCTCATTTGCTTAAATATTATATTAAATAGAGCTATGTATGTTTGTTCTCCCACGTCGCCATTTTCGTTAATGTCTGGATGAATCTGTGCTCCTTCATTCAACTGTTTTTAATATGCGCGGAGAGAAATTTCATTTGAAAACTTGATTGTGAAATGATAACTTTTTACTCTGCTAAGTAATGTTTTGTACCCCAAATTGTATTTCGCATCTCCGGTGCAAGAGAGCCACAACTCAAACTTGATTACTTTCTCAGGTGAGGCTTTTAAAAATTTTAACCATGAATTTAAATCTAGTATATTAATCTGAGGCTAAATTACGTTTAGATTTGTTATAATCGTTCCGCAGTGGATCAGTCGGTAGAAGTTCGCAAAACACTGAAAGTGAAGCGACATTGAGTGAGGTCAGGGGTTGGGGGGGGACAACCTCTCGTGGATGGTCGCTTTGGAACCGTGTACGCTAAAGAGAGCTGGTGCGCGTTAAATCCGTCGAGGCAATATCCTCCAAGTGAAACGATACATCTGGGGGTGCCAATCCCAGGTGACGGTCTCTTATCTGGGAGCTGGTTCAAAAAAATGAAGAGACCTTTCAAAGGGGCGGAAATCGGACTCCTGCCTGCAAGGGCCCGTAACACTTCGGGAACAGCGCACCATTCTTCCTCACTTCGCGTGAGGACACGACAACAACAGCAGTTGTTATAATCTTATGTAGGTTGGTAGGTTTTTAAATGATTGGTTGTGCCGTTTTAAATACAATTACAACTTTGTGCAATATTCATGGAATTGTCTCACAATTCAGTTCTAGCTGTTATTTGAATAATACGAAATAACTTAAAAATAATGCAAATAAACACATGTCGTTAGCTCACAAAGAAGAATTCGGTAAGACATATTTAATTCTGAAATTACTGCTATATTTATTCTTTTTTGAGATGGTTCTGTCTTCCTGGAAATGAAATTTGTTCGAACGTGGAACTGACAATATTTCTTTCATTTTATCTATTTGTGTCTCAGAAATAGAATTTTAATAAAAATGTATAATGTAAAAATGATTCACTTTCTTGATTTATTTATTTTCCTTCCTATTTTCTTTACTTTTTAGTTTTTTTACTACTCATTGTTTGTCTTTCTTTCTCATTCCTTTACGTTAAAGAAAAAAAAAGAAAGGAAGAAAATACTGTTAAGTCTGAAGTTTTGAAATGACGACATTTTATACATGAAATAATATTGAAAGCTAAAGGCGAAAATATTCTTTATTTGACTTCAGTATCCGAATATTCTCAAAATTCAATAGTTTTGAGTTTTGCGCTAAGCCTCTTTGAGATGCGTCACGTCAAATAAATTTATCTTGGATTCGATCTTTTTAGAAAAAGAAATAAAATTTAAGGTTTTATCCTTAAACCTGAATGAAACAAACTACGCTTCGCACGAGAAGCACATACTTCCGAGCATTCATAAAAGTAAGGGAAATAAGTAGCATTCGCAATGTAAAACTCAAATCGAAATAAGTTTGCATACGCGTACTTTTAGAGTTCAATATCCGAAATATTCTTATGCCATATTTTCTGTGGCTTCGATATTTGTAGATTTTGTTTTTCATGAAAATGTAATAAATATTCGTATAATATATTAAATGATTTTGCTTATAAACACGAACGTTGTGACTACGTTTAACCTATAACTTTATTTTATCCCTCTGTCACTCGGAAACTCAGTTTTATTTTGTTTTTTAAATTCCAAAAATAAACTAATAACTAAGTAAATAAAGCACTTGTTGTTTCTTTTCATTTATTTATTTATTTTTAAATCCTCTATCACTCACAGTCTCGGATTTATTCATTTTTTCGATTCGAGATAGTAAAAAAAAAAAAAAAGACACTTATTTAAGGGTTTTAAAATTTTAAAATTTTTATTTAGAACGATACTTACAAAAACAACGTTCGAATGGTATGCTGCCTGTCTAGTCTACACTACGATACCAGACGATTAAAAAAATTAAAGTTCAATGTACAGTGTGAGGAAAAAAAGCGTAGCACTCAAAATTACACTGATAAATTTTTTAATATTTTTTCAAAAATAAAAATAAGTAATTCATAATACATTTTAAAAGGTTCACGGTACTTTTATGAAACATGTCTTGGAAATTTATACTGTATTTTTGTTTTACAAGTTAGTGTTTGAAGTTCTGACCCATGAATAATTCTAAAATTAAAAAACAATATTTCATTAAATTATTGCACCGACTTTCGCCATTTATCCAATATTAATCAAAAGTATCCTTTAAGTATTGCGCATCATAAAAGCTTAAATTCCATTAATTGTAAAGTTATCAGCACGAAAAGACGCGAGGGGTTTTCCCAAACATCACTTCACACTGTATTATGTGTCACCTAAATCTGAAGATAAATAGAAGTGAAAATTCCCCAGCGTTATCTGAATTGATAAAGCCCTGGAGTTCTTCGTTTATCTATAAATTTGCGTTCATCCTATCCTTAGTAACAAACTTATTTTCAGAGGAAGAACTTTGCTCTGTTATTTTTTAATCATGCATTTATCCATCCCTTTGACATTCGTCATCTTTTGCGCTGGATTTACAGGTATTTGTATTTTCTTTAGTTCTTATTTGCAGTTTGAAAAAAAAAAAATTTTTCAGTACAAAATAAGGCTTAGTTTTCCCAAAAATTACGGTTTTATAGAGTGAATCCAAATTTATGTCTGTGTAGCGTCAACATTTAAATTAAATGTCTTGGTCAATATATTTTTTAAAAGGTACTGGCGTTAAAATCTTAAATCCTAATTGCCCTCTTAAGTTATTTTTTGGTCCTTAAATAAATTTTGTCACATATTCTTACTTTTTGTGTTTTTTTTTCATTCTTATTATTTTTGTCGTTGGCTATGTTTAAAGTAAACAGCAGAATGCTTGCAAAAGTTTGTATTTTTCGAAGATATCTTAGTTATTTTCATTATTATTAATATATATATTTTTTTTTTGGGGGGGGGGGGTTAAAATCTTTCAAATTTTATTGTAAGCCATGATAACTATTTTTCTATGATCACAGTGCAGGATGGCTATACTTAAAGTTACTTTATATAGACTTTTGTAGAGCTTGACATATGTCGTTTAAAGGTACATACATTAAATGAACTATTGAACAAGAAGTTCCGTCTGGAACTATACGAGCCTACTTTCCCGTATACACCCAACTGAAAATTTATAATCTTTAAATAGCTCTCTCTCTATTTTTCTCGTTTAGCTTTAGTTCTTAATTGCTTCAAATACTATACCTTTTTCAACGGTTAATACATATTCATTCACTCATTCAAACACTTATTCATGAATTTACTCACTCATTTACTTATTTTTTAATTCATTTTCCCATTTATTCACTCATTTGTTCATTCATTCTTTCACTTTTTCATTTAAGAATTCCTTAATTCAAAAATATTCTTGAAAGACCCGATAAAAAATTTCATAGGAAAATAGGTTCGTTAGTTCTGGATGAACTTTCTATCTGTACATGTTTTACGTTACAAGAGATATCCGATAATGTTTGTTCCAAGCAAATTGGTCTGTTAGATCAGGATTTATATAGGATTGAAATTTCCCCGTAGGTGCTATGTAAATTGTTTTTGAACTGTTCAAAAGTTATCAAAAATTGTTCAAATCAATATTTCACGTCGTTTACATGCGAATTCAAAAGCATTGCTTTTTTGGTATTGTTTCTTGTTAAGGATTTTTTCACCTGCTCAGTAATTGTTTTGTAGTTTACTAAAAATATTGAAATGTTTGTTACATGTTACAATATGTATTTATTAGTACGTGAAGCAAAATCTTAAAACTATGTTGCCTTGTATAAAAAACTAAGATTAAAAGATTATCGGAGTAAATGCAGAGTGGATGATTTGCAATTGATTTAATCTCCCCACTACACCCCTGCAGTGAAATCCACTGCAAGAGAAAGTGTGTATAGATTATGATTTAAAAAGAAATCTTTAAAGTAAAAGACATAATGCGGACCATTTAAATATGTCAATGGCAACACATCTTAGTCTGTAGTCAAACAGTCGCAAAAAGAAGAGATTTTACACACACGCACACACACATACACAAACTTCGTCTTAGCAGTGATTTTGAGTCATTAAAATCATTTTCAGACAATGGGTAAACAACCCCCTCCAGTTCTTTGTTTCAATGAATAATGTATGTGAAAAAAAAAAGTACGAAGCACGTATTCTATACTTTATTTCATTTTTGTATTAATATTTTATTAAAATTTATGCAATTTGTAAAATATATGAAAATTAACTTCGCGGCCTTGTCAATGCTTGGCCAATATAGTAATAAAAAAACAGACAAATAACGTGTTATTGTTTTTTGAATATGGCTTAGCCAAGCTATACCACATATTCCCATCGTCAGTATTTTTTGATAACTCGAAAATTAATGCATAATAACGCATTTGTAGATGCTCGTAACTGATGTAACTGAAGAAAATTCTAGGAAAAAAATGTTCGCGAAATTAATATATGCACACTCTTTGACAAAAACAAAAAAACAAAAAAACCCTCAATAGCGTTCTTACTTAAAAATCCAATGACTTACGGACGAATTTCGACCACAAAGCGATTACAAGCTACAATTATTACTTACAATATCTGTTATATTTTCGGTAGAAAATTCTACTGGCCTGGCGCATCAATTTTTGTAATATAGCTTGTTTTATCTATCTATTTATTTATTTAAAAAAATACTCTTAGAGATGAGTTCTTTTTTTCGAGGTCTTTTACTACTCATTTTTATCAAATGTTTTTGCGTTGACGCAGTAAAAGAATATTTTCAGCTGGAATTGTATTATCGCTATAGATATTAGTTTTTCTCAAATGTATATTTATCACTTATGTATTTTTTTATTATAGCTTCGAGTGCTTTGCCACCTTTTAGCAGGTTTCGCCCAGCATTTCAGATGCCAAAAAAACTTCTGCAAGTAAGACCAAACATTCTCCGTTTATTTAACACCGATTTTTTTTTAGGTTACTATTTCTTCTCTAGACAAAAAATATAATAATATAATTTATAAATATATAATTAAAGCAAACTATGCACAAATTTCTAATCAATTCAATATATTTTCAGCTTTCTGTGCCGGACAAAGCATTGAGAAATGCTCATTTATTTAAAATATAATTAAAGGAGCTACATTTAATTACATTGAAAATTTTTGCTTCTAAATGTTTTATGATATGCTTAACAAATATTCTAAAGGGTTGGACTATTTTATCTAAGTCTCTTATTGGTGTTCAGAAGTTAAAAAATTTAATGTTTCTTTTTTAAGAGACTTGATGTTCATTTGACTGTGTCGTTTGGAGTTTGTATTTTCATACTGTAAATGAGTTTTTCTGATGTCGTGTTTCTTTAAAAGAATAAATGTAATTGATTTCTAAAATTATGAATGAAGGTAATGAAGGTACAAATTCTTAGAGAACAAAATTACTTTTTTGTGCTTTTCAAAAAAAAAAAAAAAAATTATTAACGCTTTTACATTATTAACATGGGTCTTCAAGTAGAGAATAGACGAAATATTTTAAGCTAAACTGAACTTCATTTTAATTGGTTCAACAATGGTATAAAGATTGAATGGGATATTTTTTAAACGTTTTGCCCTGTATAAACTGAACAAATTATTCAGCTTAAATAATGGATAGCTCGGTGTACCATGATTAAGTTTAAATCACTTAACAAGAAATTGATGGAATTTCTAAAAAATGAAATAGCTTTCAGAATTTAACAACAAAGTGCAAAACATTGCGTTTTCCCCCCTTTCTAATGCTGATTTAATAACTGGAATCATTCAACTTTCATGTTTTTCAGTTTTTGCAATATTTTTTAATTCATGGAGCAAAATGTTTTTATTTTATTTTTTTCTTGGGGGAGAAGGGGAGGGGTATGTGAGAAATTTGAGCTCTTTTAGATAGAATGCATGATCTTTGGCCATGATTTTATACCAGGAAAACCTTTCTTTAAAAAGGAATTTAACATTATGCCAAAAAGGGTATAAAGGAAATACCAATAATATTATTTAGTTTAACCTTAATACCTTTAACGAAAATGTTTCGAAAATCTCATAAAAAAATTAATGAAATATTTACTTTTTTCACACAAAAATATATTTTGTCTGCGAAGAAATTGTATGTACATCAAGTTAGATTTTGTCAATGCAAAAGATTCCAATCAAATAGTGTTCAACTAGATAAAGCCGAGAATCCCTGTGATTGGAAACGAAATGCTTTCCCTGAAAGGATAAGAAATAGTTTTTCTTGCTAACTAGAAAACCGCGTCAACATTCTAGTTATAGAAATCAGTCTAACCTCCTCCTTTGGGAAGTCTTGAAAAAAAGGGGGTGCGTGTACTCGTATCACAAATTATTTTCATTTATGCAATAAACCCTTGTTTTGGCTGTGTGATTACGACAAATGGTTGGACATGTTGTAATAATAATTTTCGATTTGTTTCCCATTTTGTATCTCATTTCTCATTTTGCTTCTTTGCTCACTCTTAGCCTGACCTGCAGCTAAGCGGCCGAGGTGGAGGGAACAGCTTCCAAGATTTTGGCGGAGGATTAGGCATTGGTGGACGAGCCAAAATTTGGGAAAGTCCTAACAAAGAGTTCCAGCTAGGAGTTGGTGGTCAACTGAATCAGCCTCTGGGTGGAGGCAACCCAACTTGGGATGCAAGAGCTGCATTACAGTGGAACTTTATGTAGATAATATTCACTGATGCTACGAATAATGCTCATTGATTAGTTTGAAATTCTAGAGAACAATGTGAACTTCTAGAGAACAATGTAAATACACAATTATGGAATGAATCTTTCGCACACGAATAAAAATATTTTTAGTAAGATATTGGATTTACATTTCATCAAGATTAGCAACTTAAATTTTTTTAAAGTCATGTCGAAAAAGTGAGTGAGAAAAAAGTTGAGTGTACTTAACCTCTTCAGACACCAGAACTAAGCACAACTTGCATTTAAAGCGGAACAATGTTCTTTTCAATTGAAATTTTTAATTGAAGCCCAATTAAAATTTTTAGAAAGTTAGGGGCAGCCAGAGAGTAAAGAAACATAGTTCAAACAGCAAATGTAATATAGGTCCTTATTACATGGTTTTATTTAACTTGACTTGTGGCGGGATTTTGTAAGGCGGTTTTCGACAACTATTACTGCATAAATTATCTTCAAACTTTGCACATAAGCTTATCTTCGATGACAATGCAATAATCCATTCATTTTGCAATTTATTATAACGTTAATTAGGAAGAAAAATAATAATTTTGGCTCTGAGGAAATTATCAGAATTATCATTTGTCATTTGGCAACAATAGTTTTGTTTGGATAATGCAACGATGTTTTGAATTTAAATAAAACCATGTAACTTAAAACATTTTTGGCGATTTAATATTATATACATTAAGATTGTAAAAGTAAGCTGTCCAACAAGAAAAGTGAATGTTATTAGTGATGCGTCGACCGCTTTGGAAATCAATATCTGCCTTTTGTTTTAATTTCATTGACCAACTTCGCAACTTCTGTCGAAATTCTCCCACAAAACGTATTCATACCTTGAAATTCATCCAAAACTATGTCTTACGTTATCATGTAAAAAACAAATTCCGCGAAGAACTTTAAGCATTTTAAAGCTTTAACCATTTTCAGAGTTCTGATATATATTACGCTATTCTAACAAAGGTAATATCGGTAACAAAGGTTTTTCGCCTATAATGTCATTTTACTATTTAAAAATCCAAAAATAGTTATTATCTCAAAAAAAAAAAAAAATCAAAATTATGATCTATGATTTCATCCCATGCAAATTTATCCGGAAAAAGCAAAAGTGACTTTTCCATCCCTAACTTGTGCCGAAAGAAGTGCTTGCAATTTTTACCGAAATTTTATATTTTTAACGGTGATTTTTTTGCTTAACTAAAGAATTGGAAAATTTGTTTGAACCTGAAAATGTGAAAATTTAATTTTGAAATTTGTCGGTTTTAATTTGGGCTACTGACAAAATAATTAATAACATTGTAGAATGTAAGATAATTTCGCAGTAACCTGCAGATGTGTTTTCATTTTTCCTACTTTCAGTCTTCACTATTACACTGCAAAAAATCTCAGTTCAACTTTTCACTAAGAATAAAAAAGGAAAAATGGTGAAATTTAGCTACAACCAACATTTGGTACTAAGTTGATTCATAATAATGGTGTAGTTTCACCTAGTTTACCATGAATGTGAAACTAGGATCCATTGTAACGGTGGAACATTAGTACCAAATGCTACGTGCAGCTGAATTTCACCCTTTTTAAATTTTTTTTGGTGAAACATTGCACCAGAATTTTTTTACAGGGTATTATTGTTTATTTATCTTGTTTTACATTTAGCACTCATTTTTACTTTAAATCGAAAGAATCACTCTGAGAAAATTTTGCGTCAATGAAGCCTTTCCTCACATAACTCTGGCAATAATCTCATAGAAAGAGTGTAAACGTACTTATTCAAAAAGTACCAGCCTTTATCTTTCCTTTTTACTCAATCGCAACAGTGCAGCAAATTCTCAAGAGGATGGCATCTAATCTTAAAACTAGTCCCTAAAGACCACGGTTCGAGGAGCAAAAGGATTCTTTTCCGCTCGAGTAAAGAGAGAAATTGAAAGTAGAGTTGCAGCAATAAATAGATTTGATAGACATTTTTACGCATGGGCATTTTAAAGGAAAGATATATATTTCATGTCGTATTCTTTCTCGTATAAATAACAAAAGGAATATAACACATTTTCAGTTTTGAGTACTGAAAATGTTATGGAGTAACATTTCTCCATATGGATTATTGCTCCCCAAGGTACAAAAGAAAACAAACCCGCTTTTTTTTAGAAAATCCTAATTTTTGTTAGATATTTTATAAGTTCTAATAAATGCACGAATGAACAATGAGTTATTTAACCATTGGAGAGAACTACATTAAAACAATAATAGTAATAATAATAATATTGAAATGGAAATAAAGTAAGAAAAATAAAAAGGTGTAACGATTAATAAAAGCTCTAGTAAATGGCGTAGAAGATACAGAAAATTCAAATCGTGGAAGGGGGAAAAATATTGTCAACATACAAAGCTAAAATTGAAAATTGTTTGGAATTACATTTGTAAATAAAATGTTTAACTTATGATTAGCACAAATTGGCGATGAAATTTTAAATGCTTCTGCAAATTTGTTTCTTACTTCGTTGGATTTCCCGACATTATCATTAAAGTAAAATAATCATTTACAGGTAAAATTGCCTTAAAATATGCAGAAAATTCGCAACGATATAGTGTTGTTAAATCTGCATATTTTTAAGGTTGGAAATAATGATCATAATTATTTATTATTATTATGTTAATCATTACTATTATATTAACGTAATTATTATTCATGCATAACAATTATGGAATAATTTATTATTACATTAATACATAATATTAAGTCTCAAACTGGAAAGGAAAATCCAAATGTTTTGCTTCAAACGTTTTTAATACATACTCTTACATACAGTTAATGCTAAGACAACCATCTATGCTACATATTTATTGTCTTCAAAGTTTCTGTTTCGGAAATTAATATTTTTATGCTTTTTAATTATAGAAATATTTTGATAAAATCATCTAAATAATTAATCTCAACTTTATTTGCACTCTCCTGGGTTCCGAAACTAATACTTCCAAAAACTATCAAAAGCTTTTACACATTTTTCACTAATTAATTCCTTAATATACGTTAAATATTTCATTAATTGAAATTAAGATTACCGAAATGTGTTTACAGTGATGTAAGTAAACTTTTAATTGCTACTAATCTCTTTTGTAATACCTTTGACTTCATCTTCTTCACAAATAAAAAAAAGTACTTATCTACTGTTTACTTTGTTTTGTCTTCCTTAAAAAACCACATGCTTTCATAAAAAACATTTTTCAACTTCTTAGCAAAAGCACGGTAATTTCTCCGCGTAATTATTTATTTATTCATTTATGCTTTTGTTATTATTATTTTTTAATCATTGGGGTGAAATTCACGTTTATGTAGATAATATATGCGATATTTTTCGTATTAATTTTTCGTAATAATAATATCAGTTCTATCGAACCACTATGTTTAATTATGGATTGAATTTCGGCAGGAAACTGACGGAATGTGGAAACGCAGCACACACTGACGGTGCATTCAGACCAACAGCAACAATGATAAGCAACAATGGCAAACCTTTCAGGCCATTTTATTCGTTCTACATAACTTATTAACCGCTCCCTTATATTAAATGATTGGCATTTTATACTGCGTTATTAAAAGTGACTTTCCCTCTCTACGTCATCATTGTTAGTTCGATAACCAAGGCAGCAGGCTATTGCAGTGGAGGCAACATGTCTCCGTCGTCGTTAGGGTGGAAGCAGCTTGACTTGTAACAAATAACTCGTTAATCTACAAAAACTCCCCTGTTGGCACGTGGCCTTAGGGGGCCCTCCCCCGGGCACGGGGAGGTGAAGTCCGACGAATGCTCATTACTGCTCCGAGATAGGTTTGCAGGGAGCCAGCCCAGTCTAACTAACTCTTTTTGCGTGGACCTGGCCCTCCTTGATACCCCTATGCTTAAAGAGCATTATTTAGAGTGTAGCGGTGCGAGTCAGTGCTTCAAATAGCCCTCTTTGCTCCTGCATAGGGGACGCGCCTTTTGGGAAAGAGGTAAAGAATGAGGGTACCTACCACCAAAACGATCTCGGCTCGACTCCCGGCGCTTCGCAGCCACTCTCGCACCGTTACAAGAGGGTTGTGGTTCCCTGAAAAAATGGGGTTAGTAATACAGTGTTCCCTCGCCACTTCGCGCTTCATGTTTCGCGGCTTCAGTGTTTCGCGGGTTTTTCCAAAATATTCATTAAAAAATAAAAATGAAAAAATACTATCATGTGGGCAGCCACATTGCGGAAAAAAAGCGTTGTTTCATGTTGATGCGTGAGAAAGAAGGATCTCTGCATGTCAAACAAAGAGATGAGTTGACTCAGAGTACATACTACGGGCTCTCAAAAGCTCCCACCAACACAAGACTCTTCGCTTCTCTCAGAAATCAATGTTGATTAATGTTTATTACTGTAGTACAACGTTTGTAATTAACCTTATTAATTAGAACCGTTTAAGTAATTACGTATACTGTTGTAATTTGTGTCTTAAATTTGTGAAGTATAAATACTGTTTACATATTTAAAACATTCGTGTACCCGCATACACGAAAATTCTTAGGGGCAAATCCTACTTCGCGGTTTTTCAGTTTTCGCGGAAGGTTCTGGTCCCCATTAACCGCGAAAAACGAGGGATCACTGTACATGCATACATCAACTTAATTAAACTACTGCATATATGAGCTACGTCATGAAAAATGAACCACGTCATAAATTTAACAACTGCATAATTAGAAACCAGGCTACCCCTTCCATATTGTATATAGGTATTGGACCTATCCCGATTTATTGGGTATCCTCTCTGAAAGAAAGAAAGAAAGGGATTACGTTTGTTACCTTCTTGGGTGGGAATCGCCGGTGCCTTGTGGGTTACGGTTTAAAATGCTTTCCCACCCTGCTACCTGCAATAAAAAGAGACTGTCATGAGTTAGTTCAATGAAATAAATAAATAAATAGAAATAAATAAGTAAAATATAAATTTTAAAACAATGTTTCGCAGCTCGAATAAATCCACAAATTATCTAATTTTGCCTAAAATATCTTACTTAAAATGTACACCTTTAAGATATTCTGTCTTAAAAAATAAAGGTATTTAGTTAAAAAAGTAAAAGAAAGGGATAAATAGAAAAAATTTGTAAATAAAATGATAAAAGAAAAGGAAAAATATGTTTTCACTTTTACTTAAATTTCTTTTTTTAAATTTAACTCTATGACTGGAAAAAGAAGAATTTTGGTGAAAAAATATTAGTGGTATATCTGGAGCTCGGTTTTATCATATAATTTCTTCCGCTACTTTTACTGAATATACTGCAGTTCTCGTGTTCTTTTCAAATTTCAAAACAGTAGAAATATAGGGTAAAATTTGCTCGTTTCAAATTTTAAACTTAATTTTCACTCACCAAGACGGATAACGCTAACTGCGGATGCAATCCTTTGGAGATGAATACTATAAAGAATTTTCCTTTCAAGAACTATTTTTAAATTATGGAGTCTCGAGCACAAAACTTGCCTTTGGCGGTATATTTTAATAAAAATTCATGACTTTACTGTGTTGTTCATCCCCCATTCATCAGGAAGAGAAACAAGCGGAGTAAAATATTTGTTTCCAAGAACGAAAAGAGATGAAAAATTCAAAACAATTTATTATAAACGCATCTTAGTAACTTTGCGGACATTTGAAAATGCATCGATGGAGTTTTATCGTTTTAGAAGCAAGCATTGTGAGAATATTTATAATTTAAGGGTAACAATATTCGTTTTTTATGTCAAAAATATGCCTTTCATATTTTATTAAACATACTGCATTTTGATAATTCTCCTAAAAAATAAGGACACCATCCTTTAGCTTTTGCTTCAAACTGAATAATTTACGTAGCGTTACATACGTATAAGTGAAAACAATTTTTTTCTTTTTACTTCGTTGAACTGTCATTTATTAGTTTCGATACGTACATTTTTATTTATTGTTAATGCACTAAAAGCAGAAATCAACCTGCTTTTTGTAACTTTCAAATTTTAATCTAATCTTTCTTCCATTTGGATATATTTCATTAATCATTCCTTTTCACGAGCTATTTAATTTCACGTACCGTATATACTCGTGCATAGGTTGAAGCATTTTCGCCCAAATATGGAATTTGAAAAGGAAGGCTCGGACCTTTATGCACCACGGGTAGTGATTAAGAAATAAATTAATAAATAAATAAAAAGCAAATAAAAAACCTTTCTAAATGTGATGCTCTAATTGTTTAAAAGACATAAAGTTTTTACATGCGAAGTTATAAAATCTTATAAAAATTAAAAAAAAACCGTCTTGCTTTCATTTGAAAATTATGATTTAAAATTGAAACATCAAAATGTAAATTACTGTTAAGAGAATAAATATTCCTAAAGTTACGTTAGTAGAGAAATTTCCAAAACCTTTGGTAAAACACGATATGATAAATACACAAATTGAGTTAGAACGTTATACTAAAATATTCTAATTTATATAGTAAAAGTGCTAATTTGAAAAAGTTCTATGTGCAGTCACAACCATATCCCTTGCGCGAAAGCTACTTTTGTGTTCGACGAGGTTTTTACTGCATTATACTACGTTCAAAACCAGAGAAACAAATTATATATATATTTTAAACAAACTGTGTTAAGTTTCTAAATAAAACCATTTCAATGTTTGTTGTAAATAAAAAAGTTGTAAGCGTTTAAAACATTTTTCTTGCTGCGTTTAAAACTGCTGAACTTGTTTTTCTCAAAACAGACTTGGAGGTAGTTAGATCCTTGTCAAACCAAGAGAACGAAATGTTGGAAATTTCTCGATAATTAATTCAATTTATAATCAGGAATGAAAAATAAGAGCCTCAAGGAAACTTAAGTTTTTACTGATGCCATCCTCATTCTGAAAAGTTTTAAAAGATCAACTCCTTACTATTCTAGGAAGAGTAAAGGATTAAATTCAGAAAGATAAAATGGAACATTCGTACCGAGACACTATATTACGATTTCTACTTAATACTTTTCAGTATAATTTTTAATTGAAAGTTGGATCATAGAACCCTCCTCAGAGAAAAAATACTTTTAGTAAACCTTGCTTCCAATGTTTATGGATTTCAACCACAGAGAATGAATTATTTACTGAACGAGATTAAGATAAGAGGTAGTAAATCAGAAGATATTTACATCCAATTTATAAGAGCGTTCTGAAGATGATTTTCGGGTTAGCTTCTTCTGTATTCTCAGCCTAAATATAATTAGTATAAATTATAATATCTTAAACTTAAATGTATAAAAATATATAGTTTTTTGTATTAATAAAATTATTGACACCTGTACAAATAAATTAGGAGGCCCTTGGTAGCCTAATGGTTAGGATGTCAGACCTCCAACCGGAAGATTGGGTGTTCGATACCTGACCCGCTAAATACCCACTATGTAGACTTGGGGATACGTGTATGTAAAATCCAGGGACCCTGAAGTCCTCGAGGGAGTTCCGAGGGTACTGGAGGGGGGAGAATTTCCCTTCCCCTTACTCTTAGGTCAAAAAGGGAAGGTGGCGTATTTCTGTGGACCCATATGGTGTCATCCGAACACATAATGAGCCAAGCAGTACTTCCACCGTTGTGGTGCTCATCTTAAAAACTTAAGGTACCCCCTTACTGCCTTAAATCCTGGTCGCTCTGCGAAGGGAAACTTGGCTAACCCACGTGGCATTATAACAATAACAACATCACAAATAAATTAACTTATAGGTCTACATAGCATGCACACAACGGTAACGGAAAGAACTTGTTTTTATTATTTTACCCGCAATAATCCCCCCCCCCCCTCCCCGGAAAATATAAGGAAGCATTTTTTTTTTTTGCCAATTTTTTCATCGTTGACCTGTGTAGTTTCATTGACTAAAAAATAACGTAGATGACGCTTATTTGTACTGAAATCAAAGCCTGTTTCTACTATTACAAGACTATTTTCAGGAAAATCTAATTACCTCTTTCTAAAGCAGAAAAAATAATTTAATTTAATTTGTCTAGTTTCTAGAGATCTTCTGAGAATTTGCTGTTTCATTAAAGGTTTTGTCTTCGTAGTTTATTTCCAGGTTTTTGTGGCTAGGAGACTTGAAGTCTCAATAGAAAAACTAACAAACTATTCGGAGAACATTCTTTGCTTTTGTATCTCGTTCCGCCTGAACAAATGTTAAGTTAACAGAGTAGTAAAGATTTATTTCCCTTAGCAGTTTGCAAATCTGTTTGCTCGTATTGGCTAAACATATCGTTGTAGGTTCAGGACTTTACTGTTTTTTTTTAAGTTATTGCTTTTATTGCAGAGATAGAATTCGATGGAATACGTTCGTAAACACTCCCTGAATGGATTTATTTTACTTTCTCAAAAGTGAAAAATAAATAAATGAATGAATACAATTAGAGGTTTGTATGTCTGCTTATGGCTGAAGAATATATATGACATAAGTTTAGTATTTTATTTAAAAAAAACGAAACAAACATACTAGAAGAAGCTCAGAGGTACGATTTTCCCGGCCGTTGATGCATTTATTGCTTTCTATTAAGAACTTTTAGAGATTTCTTATAATTATAACAGTTTATGAGTCGTTCTAGTTTTTTTTGCTGTTTGGTAGCAATATGTTGAAAAGATATACGATTGTGGCGTGACATTAATCCAGCCAAGCCAGCAAGAAGAAGAAACCATCTTTATGCTAATGAGCGAAGAAGTGAAGAGAGTTTTTCCTTACCTGTTTACCTTTAAATGGAAGCTGAGAGGCTGCTGGTCAGTAGTTCCTAGTTCTTGTGTTCCTATGATGTTATGGCCTTTTGTTATTACTAGATTTTAACCTTTTTTTACCAATATTTAACCTTTGCTTCAACTAATAAATGTTCGTTTCAAAAATGGAGTCAGAGCACAATTGATTTACAGAGGTAACTTCTAAAGTTAACAGTGGTGACCTGTTCTAGAATGCGTGACTGGCATTAGTTTTCGAGCTTGTGGCTATTGTTGTTGCAATTTTGTCTCCAGGTATGGGTTGTGAATTCCTCTTTTTTCAATGCATATTTTCAATTTGGTCTTAATATCCAGTTTTAGTGCATCTAATGTGTGTTGTATTCAGGCTTTAAACTTATACTTTTAGCGTATTGTTCAAATTGAAAGCTATTGTTTTTTTGCTGACTGCCTGTAATGAATGATTTATGAATTGCGTAGTTGTTTTTATAACATATGTGCATTTTAAACCTTGCGTTACCTAGTCATTTTTATGTTTGGTATACTTTTTTAATATTGTAATTCATTGCTTAATGATTTTTACTAGGAATTAATTCCCCCCCCCCTTTTATCGTGCATTTGTTCAGGCAAATTCAATTATTTATTTGCATTTTATTAAATTGTCTTACTCAAATATGCAGTCGCAAAAGTGCAACGAAATCCTTGCAATGCAGTCTAAACTGCCCGCATTTTCTAAGCATAATATCAAATTGTTTTTCGTACAGCTAGATGCAACATTTATTCTTAACAAAATTGATGATGAAAAGACTAAATATAATTACTTAATTAGTATCTTCGACACAGATATTTTGTCTACAGTTAGTGACTCGATTCTTACAATCCCGACTGAGAATCCTTTTACAACGTTAAAAGATAGGCTATTAAAAACTTTTGAGCACTCCATTGCACAAAATACTAAAGCCTTACTGCAGGAACTTACGTTAGGTGATCAGAAGCCAAGCGTCTTACTTCGTAAAATGAAAGAGCTTGCTTCGGGTCAAGTTTCAGACGATTTTTTGAAAAATCTTTGGCTTCAACGCTTGCCAACAAATATTCAAACTGTCCTTGCTGTTAGTGGAGATGAGCTCGATAAATTAGCCTTACTAGCAGACAAGGTATCTGAGTTAAGTGAACCTAGTTACAGTAATACTAATACAATTGCCGCCGTAACCGAGCGAGTACAAAATTTTGCAATTACAGATTTTGAAACTTTCTAAAAAAATTGAGGAATTAACTACCGCTCAAAATTTGCGTAACCGTTCTCGCTCACCTTATCGTGGTAGGTACCGGAACAACTCGTTTAGGAATCGCAGCAATTCTAGAGGTCATAGGACACACAGGAATGGTATTTGTTTTTTCTCACAATCGTTTCGGAGATCGTGCTCGTAAATGCGAACCACCTTGCTCATTTTTCACTTCGGGAAACGACGCCAGTGCATCACAGTAGCGACGTGTGATAGCACACGACCTACTATGCACAGTCGCTTATGTATTTATGACCCTACTAGCAAAACAAATTATCTCATTGATTCCGGGGAATAACCGATACATCATATCGGTTATTCCTGATTACACTAAAAATAAGCCGGTATCCTTCTGCCTGTTCGCAGCAAACAATACTAAAATTTCAACTTTTGGCCAAAAATTAATTGAACTTGATTTAAAATTACGCAGAAGTTTTAAATGGGAATTCATTGTTGCTGATGTTAAACGGCCCATAATTGGATCAGATTTTTGGCTCATTTTGGTTTACTAATAGATTTAAAAAACAAATGCCTCATTGATCCTTTAACCAAATTAACGACAAAAGGTCAATAGTGGAGACCAACAGGCGACTATAGAGCATTGAACAAAACTACGCGCCCTGATAACTATCCTGTTCCGTAGTTGCAGGATTTTACTCAAAATTTACACGGCAGAAAGATATTTTCAAAAATCGATATAGTGAGGGCTTTTCATCATATACCCGCGAATCCCAGTGATATACCAAAAACAGCAAACACTCCCCCTTTGGGATTGTTTGAATTTGTATATATGCCTTTTGGCCTTTCTAATGCAGCCCAGACTTTTCAAAGATATATTCATGAGGTTTTACAAAATCCGGATTTTTGCTTCCCATACCTGGAAGACATTTTAATTGCTAGTTCGTCTCAAGAAGAACATGAAAGCCACTTAAAACAAGTCTTAAAGCAGCTTGACAAGTACGGCTTAACTATCAATGTTTTTAAGTGCATTTCTTGTGTTCCCCAAGTGCAATTTTTGGGACATCTCGTGACGCATGCGGGTTGCAAACCTATACCTGAGAGAGTTAAGTGCATCTCAGAGTTTCCCAAGCCAGAGACTGTTAAGCAACTTCGAAGATTTTTAGGTGCAATTAATTTTTATAGACGTTTTCTCCCTAATATGGCTAACTGTCAAGCTCCACTCAAGGAATTTCTCACTAATTCTACCAAAAACGATAAACGATTGATTCAGTGGACGGATAATGCTACCAAGGCTTTCGAAACATGCAAGCAAAAGCTGATTGATGCCACCATGTTGTCTCATCCAAACCCTTCCGCCAGTTTATCCTTACACGTGGATGCGTCTGACACTGCTATCGGTGGAGCGTTGCATCAAAATTCTCCCCAAGGACTGCAACCTTTAGCATTTTTTTCCAAGAGACTTTCAGCTGCTCAGAAGCGATATTCTGCTTACGACCGTGAGTTGCTTGCGATTTATGAGGCCATAAAATACTTCAGATACATGGTTGAAGCAAGAACTGTTGTTATTTTTACAGACCATAAACCGTTGTGCTTGGCGTTTTCTCAAAAAGCTGAAAAGTGTAGTCCGTGACAGCTCCGTCATTTAGACTTTATTTCAGTTTTCAACGGACATTCGTCACGTCAGTGGTTGCAACATCAGCATTGCTGATGCACTCTCCCGAGTATATAGCATTCGTAATCCTCCAGCCATCAACCTTAGAGTCCTGGCCCAGGAGCAACAGTACGATGAAGAATTGAGACAGTTGGCGAACGATCCGTCCACTTCAAAGTTAGAACTCAAAAAGTTTCCTTTAGAAGAAGACTCTTCCCTAGAGCTTTTTTGTGATACAAAGACTGCTACAATTAGTCCTTTTGTCCCAAAGTCCATGTGTCGACAGCTTTTTGATGGTCTACATGGTATGTCTCATCCTGGCGTTAAAGGAAGCCTACATCTCATCAAGCAGCGTTTTTGCTGGCCATCTATGACAGCCGACATCACCGGATGGACACGATGTTGTATCCCTTGCCAGAGCAGTAAAGTTTCTCGCCATACAATTAGCCCTATTGGAGAATTTTCCCTTCCCAGGTCTCGTTTTGAGCATGTTCATCTGGATCTTGTTGGGCGCCTAACACTTTCAAGAGGATGCCAATACCTTTTGACGATGGTGGATAGATTCACGCGTTGGCCTGAAGCCATACCAGCTCCTGACATCACTGCTGAAACCACTGCTTCAAAATTTTACTCGGATTTGCAGATTTGGTGTTCCTCTTCGTGTCGGAACTGACCGCGGACGCCAATTTGAATCACAGCTATTCAAGTCGCTGACGGAGATAATGGGATCCCACCACATACATATGTGGCGGTTTGACTGGAAAATAACTGTAAAATGGACAACTAACTGTAACCGCAACTGACCAGAGGCAGTCAATGTTTTTTTCTTCTCTGGGGTGTGTGTCAAGCGATGTTCAAAAATAGTTCAATAAATCTTGTTCTTGTGTTACGCTGTCTTAACAAGATATAATTTTAATTTATGCAGCATTCAAAACAGAAGGTCTTTGCTTATAGCAAGACAGTAGTGTTTGAGCCCGAGCTCCGCTATACTGGTGACCTGCATGTTGGATAGTGCACGTGGCTTTCATCGTTAACATCCGTTGGCATTTTATGTACGAATTATTTGAGAATATTTTAATTGTTATGTGGGAATTATTCGCGAGTATTTCAGCTTCGTTTACGAATGTTATTTTTTAAGGTAAATATTTTAAATCATTCTTTTAAAACCTGCTATTTTTGCAAAAGCATGCCGAAATTCTCTGTCACTGGTGCTTTGTTTTCGCTCGTGCGAAACACTTTTTAGGGCAATTTTAGTTGGCGTTTTTATAATTGTTCCTCATATTAGCATATTTTATGCATAGCGTTTTATAATTGTGTATTTTCTATTTTTATAAATACTACCCGTATTTCCGATATATATATATGTATATCTTTTCATATGTATTCCTTATAACCTCAGATTAATATCTTTCATAATGTCCGAACCCAGCGACAACAGTGGTAGTCAGGTGGCATATGTCGGGGTAAAACCACCCCCATTTTGGAAAAAAAATCCGTCTCTATGGTTCCTACGATTAGAAGCGCAGTTTTCATTAGCGAGAATTACATGCGAGGTAACTAAATTTAATCATGTTGTTGCCGCAGTCGACGCCGACATTCTTACTTCGGTTAGTGATCTTATAGTCACACCCCCAACTGAAAGACCATATGAAGCTCTGAAGAAACGCCTCGTTGAGTCTCACTCGGAAAGCGAGGAGTCGCGAATTCGTACGTTACTGCAAGGTTTAGAACTTGGCGACTCGCGCCCATCTCACTTGCTTACACGCATGCGAAATTTAGCTGGAAATTCCGTGGGGGAAGCACTTCTCAGGTCCTTATGGCTCGCGCGTCTCCCTCCAACTACGCGAAGTATTGTCGGTGCGTTGAGCGAAGATGTGTCAAAGTTGGCGACAGTGGCCGATAAAGTGCACGATTTATCTTCGTCTCCTCAGGTTAATGCGACTTGCAGTGCTCCGCCTGCACATAGTTCATCACTGGAAGCAAAAATTGAGCAGCTTTCTCAACAGATGAGTGAATTGGCTGCCATCGTACACCGACGCGAGAGTTCAGGAATGGGCAAATTCAGCCATCGTAGTCGTAGTCGTTCGGGGGGCCGGTATAAAGAGCCTGCAAATAATCAGTGTTTTTACTATACCAATTTCGGCGCTAAAGCTAAAAAGTGTAACCCTCCATGCTCCTTTAGGACTAGATTGGCGTTCGCCTATGGGCCATGATCGCGACCGCCAGGTAAATAGAATTCTTTTGGCCGATCCTTCGTCTAAATTAAAGTTTTTTATAGACACGGGCGCAGATATTTCTGTCATACCAGTTGGCATCACTAGACGCCCAGTGGTCAACGAGGGACTTGTTCTTTATGCCGCAAATGGCACAAAAATACAGACTTACGGTACCCAACGGCTCACCCTCGATTTGAACTTGCGGAGAACATTTACTTGGTCTTTTGTTGTTGCTAAGGTCAGTCAGCCGATTATTGGCATTGATTTTCTAAAAAAAATTCATTTACTGGTAGATGCTAAAAATAATAGTATCATCGATAGCGAAACGAAGCTGTCGTCGCGGGGAAAATTGGCTCATATTTCTTCAGACAGTTGTGGCGTAAGCATCCTTTTTGGGTCTTCCAAATTCGATCGGATCTAAAACGATTATCCGGAGCTCACTAATCCTTCCCATACTCAAAACCAGCAGCCGGATCACACTGTTTTCCACCATATTGAAACGAAAGGGCCTCCGGTTTTTTCTAAACCGCGTCGGCTATCACCTGAGCTTCTCGCGGCGGCTCGTCAGGAATTCGAGTTCCTACTGGCGCAGGGGATCATGAGGCCTTCCAAGAGCGCTTGGGCGAGCCCATTGCATATGGTTAGGAAGGCAAATGGTGGATGGCGTCCTTGCGGGGATTACCGTCGATTGAATGCCATTACGGTCCCAGATCGTTACCCACTCCTCCATATCCAAGATTGCACACAAATGTTTTATAGGAAAAACATATTTACGACTTTGGATAGCTCGTGCGTACCACCAAATTCCTGTTAATCCCACCGACATAGAAAAAACGGCAGTAACAACGCCATTTGGCTTATTTGAATTTTTGTTTACTCCATTCGGCTTACGTAATGCAGGGCAAACTTGTCAGAGGTACGTCCATCAGGTATTAAGCGGCCTTGATTTTTGTATTCTTTACTTGGATGACATTCTCATTGCATCGGCTAATGAAAAGGAGAACGAGAGTCATCTTAAACAAGTTTTAAATCGTCTCAGGCTCCATGGACTTAAGCTAAATCCTGCTAAGTGTGTCCTAGGAAAATCTTCCGTTTCTTTTTTGGGGTGCCTTATAACACCTTCCGGTGTGAAACCGCTCCCTGAAAAAACTCGGACAATATCTGAATTCCCAAAACCCAAAACTATTGTGGAATTACGGCGTTTCTTAGCAATGCTTAATTTTTATCGTAGATTTATTCCGAATGCCGCCAAAACCCAAGCCCCTTTGCATGAGTTGTTAAAAGATTCCAAAAAGAATGACAAACGCCCAGTTCCCTGGGATGATACCTTGATTTGAGGCATGTAAATATGATCTAATTCATTCTGAAACCTTAGCTTACCATGCACCCCATCAACAGCTCTCTCTGATGGTTGATGCATCTGACATTGCCATCGGCGCTGTTTTAAATGTCTCAAATGATAGTAGTTTGCAGCCTCTCTCATTTTTTTCGCGTAAGTTGAGTCCTACTGAGCGTAAATACAGCACCTACGACAGAGAGCTCTTAGCAATTTATTCTGCTGTAAAATATTTTCGGCACAGTCTGCTTGGAAGACAATTTATCATATATACCGATCATATGCCATTGACTTTTGCTTTTTCAAAAAACTCAGATTCAGGGTCTCCTCGCCAGCTCAGACATCTGGACTTCATTTCCCAATTTAGCACCGATATTCGGCATGTTGCTGGTTCAGACAATATTGTAGCTGACACCTTGTCACGTATAAATGATATCCAGCATATCTCTGCAGACTTTTCAAGAATGGCTGCAGAGCAAGCTACCGACAGACAGTTATCTGATCTCCTTGCCAAGCCGGATTCATCCCTTAAATTTCAAAAAATGGAGATAAAACCCAAGGTGCAACTTTATTGTGATGTTAGCACTCACAAAGTGCGACCATATGTCCCAGAGACATTGCGATTTGCAGTTTTCAGAGATCTTCATTCCTTATCCCATCCGGGGGTTAGAGCCACCCGTAAACTGATTCAACGAAGATTTGTGTGGCCAGGAATGCAGAAGGATATCTCAAAATGGGCACAGTCATGCATCGACTGTCAAAAGTCCAAGATTCATCGACATACTCGGAGTCCTTTGCAGCAGTTTCCTGTCACCTCCCAGAGATTCGAGCATATACACCTTGATCTTGTGGGACCCTTACCTCCTTCTGAGGGATATACATATCTGGTCACTTTTATCGACAGATTTTCTCGTTGGCCAGAAGCAATACCAGTGCAGGATATTACAACCGAAACTGTCGCCCGCACTTTGGCATTTTTTTCCAAGAGACTTTCAGCTGCTCAGAAGCGATATCTGCTTACGACCGTGAGTGCTTGCGATTTATGAGGCCATAAAATACTTCAGATACATGGTTGAAGCAAGAACTGTTGTTATTTTACAGACCATAAACCGTTGTGCTTGCGTTTTCTCAAAAAGCTGAAAAGTGTAGTCCGTGACAGCTCCGTCATTTAGACTTTATTTCAGTTTTCAACGGACATTCGTCACGTCAGTGGTTGCAACATCAGCATTGCTGATGCACTCTCCCGAGTAATAGCATTCGTAATCCTCCAGCCATCAACCTTAGAGTCCTGGCCCCCTTTGTGATACAAAGACTGCTACAATTAGTCCTTTGTCCCAAAGTCCATGTGTCGACAGCTTTTTGATGGTCTACATGGTATGTCTCATCCTGGCGTTAAAGGAAGCCTACATCTCATCAAGCACGGTTTTTGCTGGCCATCTATGACAGCCGACATCACCGGATGGACACGATGTTGTATCCCTGCCAGAGCAGTAAAGTTTCTCGCCATACAATTAGCCCTATTGGAGAATTTTCCCTTCCCAGTCTCGTGTTTGAGCATGTTCATCTGGATCTTGTTGGGCGCCTAACACTTTCAGAGGATGCCAATACCTTTTGACGATGGTGGATAGATTCACGCGTTGGCCTGAAGCCATACCAGCTCCTGACATCACTGCTGAAACCACTGCTTCAAAATTTTACTCGGATTTGCAGATTTGGTGTTCCTCTTCGTGTCGGAACTGACCGCGGACGCCAATTTGAATCACAGCTATTCAAGTCGCTGACGGAGATAATGGGATCCCACCACATACATATGTGGCGGTTTGACTGGAAAATAACTGTAAAATGGACAACTAACTGTAACCGCAACTGACCAGAGGCAGTCAATGTTTTTTCTTCTCTGGGTGTGTGTCAAGCGATGTTCAAAAATAGTTCAATAAATCTTGTTCTTGTGTTACGCTGTCTTAACAAGATATAATTTTAATTTATGCAGCATTCAAAACAGAAGGTCTTTGCTTATAGCAAGACAGTAGTGTTTGAGCCCGAGCTCCGCTATACTGGTGACCTGCATGTTGGATAGTGCACGTGGCTTTCATCGTTAACATCCGTTGGCATTTTATGTACGAATTATTTGAGAATATTTAATTGTTATGTGGGAATTATTCGCGAGTATTTCAGCTTCGTTTACGAATGTTATTTTTTAAGGTAAATATTTTAAATCATTCTTTTAAAACCTGCTATTTTTGCAAAAGCATGCCGAAATTCTCTGTCACTGGTGCTTTGTTTTCGCTCGTGCGAAACACTTTTTAGGGCAATTTTAGTTGGCGTTTTTATAATTGTTCCTCATATTAGCATATTTTATGCATAGCGTTTTATAATTGTGTATTTTCTATTTTTATAAATACTACCCGTATTTCCGATATTATATATGTATATCTTTTCATATGTATTCCTTATAACCTCAGATTAATATCTTTCATAATGTCCGAACCCAGCGACAACAGTGGTAGTCAGGTGGCATATGTCGGGTAAAACCACCCCCATTTTGGAAAAAAAATCCGTCTCTATGGTTCCTACGATTAGAAGCGCAGTTTCATTAGCGAGAATTACATGCGAGGTAACTAAATTTAATCATGTTGTTGCCGCAGTCGACGCCGACATTCTTACTTCGGTTAGTGATCTTATAGTCACACCCCCAACTGAAAGACCATATGAAGCTCTGAAGAAACGCCTCGTTGAGTCTCACTCGGAAAGCGAGGAGTCGCGAATTCGTACGTTACTGCAAGGTTTAGAACTTGGCGACTCGCGCCCATCTCACTTGCTTACACGCATGCGAAATTTAGCTGGAAATTCCGGGGGGGAAGCACTTCTCAGGCCCTTATGGCTCGCGCGTCTCCCTCCAACACGCGAAGTATTGTCGGTGCGTTGAGCGAAGATGTGTCAAAGTTGGCGACAGTGGCCGATAAAGTGCACGATTTATCTTCGTCTCCTCAGGTTAATGCGACTTGCAGTGCTCCGCCTGCACATAGTTCATCACTGGAAGCAAAAATTGAGCAGCTTTCTCAACAGATGAGTGAATTGGCTGCCATCGTACACCGACGCGAGAGTTCAGGAATGGGAAAATTCAGCATCGTAGTCGTAGTCTTTCGGGGGGCCGGTATAAAGAGCCTGCAAATAATCAGTGTTTTTCCCATACCAATTTGGGCGCTAAAGCTAAAAAGTGTAACCCTCCATGCTCCTTTGGGACTAGATTGGCGTTCGCCTATGGGCCATGATCGCGACCGCCAGGTAAATAGAATTCTTTTGGCCGATCCTTCGTCAAAATTTAAAAGTTTTTTATAGACAGGGGCGCAGATATTTCTGTCATACCAGTTGGCATCACTAGACGCCCAGTGGTCAACGAGGGACTTGTTCTTTATGCCGCAAATGGCACAAAAATACAGACTTACGGTACCCAACGGCTCACCCTCGATTTGAACTTGCGGAGAACATTTACTTGGTCTTTTGTTGTTGCTAAGGTCAGTCAGCCGATTATTGGCATTGATTTTCAAAAAAAAATTCTTTTACTGGTAGATGCTAAAAAAAATAGTATCATCGATAGCGAAACGAAGCTGTCGTCGGGGGGAAAATTGGCTCATATTTCTTCAGACAGTTGTGGCGTAAGCATCCTTTTTGGGTCTTCCAAATTCGATCGGATCTAAAACGATTATCCGGAGCTCACTAATCCTTCCCATACTCAAAACCAGCAGCCGGATCACACTGTTTTCCACCATATTGAAACGAAAGGGCCTCCGGTTTTTTTTAAACCGCGTCGGCTATCACCTGAGCTTCTCGCGGCGGCTCGTCAGGAATTCGAGTTCCTACTGGCGCAGGGGATCATGAGGCCTTCCAAGAGCGCTTGGGCGAGCCCATTGCATATGGTTAGGAAGGCAAATGGTGGATGGCGTCCTTGCGGGGATTACCGTCGATTGAATGCCATTACGGTCCCAGATCGTTACCCACTCCTCCATATCCAAGATTGCACACAAATGTTTTATAGGAAAAACATATTTACGACTTTGGATAGCTCGTGCGTACCACCAAATTCCTGTTAATCCCACCGACATAGAAAAAACGGCAGTAACAACGCCATTTGGCTTATTTGAATTTTTGTTTACTCCATTCGGCTTACGTAATGCAGGGCAAACTTGTCAGAGGTACGTCCATCAGGTATTAAGCGGCCTTGATTTTTGTATTCTTTACTTGGATGACATTCTCATTGCATCGGCTAATGAAAAGGAGAACGAGAGTCATCTTAAACAAGTTTTAAATCGTCTCAGGCTCCATGGACTTAAGCTAAATCCTGCTAAGTGTGTCCTAGGAAAATCTTCCGTTTCTTTTTTGGGGTGCCTTATAACACCTTCCGGTGTGAAACCGCTCCCTGAAAAAACTCGGACAATATCTGAATTCCCAAAACCCAAAACTATTGTGGAATTACGGCGTTTCTTAGCAATGCTTAATTTTTATCGTAGATTTATTCCGAATGCCGCCAAAACCCAAGCCCCTTTGCATGAGTTGTTAAAAGATTCCAAAAAGAATGACAAACGCCCAGTTCCCTGGGATGATACCTTGATTTGAGGCATGTAAATATGATCTAATTCATTCTGAAACCTTAGCTTACCATGCACCCCATCAACAGCTCTCTCTGATGGTTGATGCATCTGACATTGCCATCGGCGCTGTTTTAAATGTCTCAAATGATAGTAGTTTGCAGCCTCTCTCATTTTTTTCGCGTAAGTTGAGTCCTACTGAGCGTAAATACAGCACCTACGACAGAGAGCTCTTAGCAATTTATTCTGCTGTAAAATATTTTCGGCACAGTCTGCTTGGAAGACAATTTATCATATATACCGATCATATGCCATTGACTTTTGCTTTTTCAAAAAACTCAGATTCAGGGTCTCCTCGCCAGCTCAGACATCTGGACTTCATTTCCCAATTTAGCACCGATATTCGGCATGTTGCTGGTTCAGACAATATTGTAGCTGACACCTTGTCACGTATAAATGATATCCAGCATATCTCTGCAGACTTTTCAAGAATGGCTGCAGAGCAAGCTACCGACAGACAGTTATCTGATCTCCTTGCCAAGCCGGATTCATCCCTTAAATTTCAAAAAATGGAGATAAAACCCAAGGTGCAACTTTATTGTGATGTTAGCACTCACAAAGTGCGACCATATGTCCCAGAGACATTGCGATTTGCAGTTTTCAGAGATCTTCATTCCTTATCCCATCCGGGGGTTAGAGCCACCCGTAAACTGATTCAACGAAGATTTGTGTGGCCAGGAATGCAGAAGGATATCTCAAAATGGGCACAGTCATGCATCGACTGTCAAAAGTCCAAGATTCATCGACATACTCGGAGTCCTTTGCAGCAGTTTCCTGTCACCTCCCAGAGATTCGAGCATATACACCTTGATCTTGTGGGACCCTTACCTCCTTCTGAGGGATATACATATCTGGTCACTTTTATCGACAGATTTTCTCGTTGGCCAGAAGCAATACCAGTGCAGGATATTACAACCGAAACTGTCGCCCGCACTTTGGTGACACATTGGATTGCGAGATTTGGAGTCCCTCGAATTATCACCACAGATCAGCGACGACAGTTTGAATCCCATTTATTTTCCTCCCTAATGAAGACCTTGGGTGTGCACCGCATTCGCACCACTCCGTATCACCCATCAAGCAACGGTCTGGTGGAACGTTTTCACCGCACTCTTAAGCAAGCTTTGAAGTGCCATGACAGCCCTCATTGGACAGAGGTCCTACCTGTTGTGCTCCTCGGACTCCGCGCCACATTCAAAGAGGATCTTGGTGGCACTTGCTCCGAAATGCTCTACGGAACAACATTGTCTCTACCGGGTGAACTTTTGCAACCGTCTGCGGAAGGATCTCAGGCGGATCCAGCACTCTTTCTACAGCGGCTGCGGAATGCCATGCGAGAGTTAGCTCCAACTTCCACAGCCTCACATGACAGACCTTCATGTTTTGTTCATCCGGCATTAGAGACTTGCACCCATGTTTTTGTGCGGAACGATTCCGTAAAGCCATGGCGGCTTTACGGAATCGTTCTTACCTTATTTTGACCTTATTTTGTTATCAAACGAGCTGTTAAACATTTCACACTCCATATAAATGGAAGAGAGTGTGTTGTTGGCATTGACCGCCTTAAGCCGGCCTTCATCACACAGGAGGATGTACCATCAACACCACCAGTTAGTGCTGCACCAAACGCTACTCCGTCAGACGAAGTATCCATTGAGGAACCAAGTCCCTTTCCATACAAAACTACTCGTTCTGGTAGAGTAGTCAGATTCAGATTCAACCCCCGCTATTTGTGATGTGTTCAGTACTTTCAGTACTTGGGGGGGAGTACTGTGGCGGTTTGACTGGAAAATAACTGTAAAATGGACAACTAACTGTAACCGCAACTGACCAGAGGCAGTCAATGTTTTTTTCTTCTCTGGGGTGTGTGTCAAGCGATGTTCAAAAATAGTTCAATAAATCTTGTTCTTGTGTTACGCTGTCTTAACAAGATATAATTTTAATTTATGCAGCATTCAAAACAGAAGGTCTTTGCTTATAGCAAGACAGTAGTGTTTGAGCCCGAGCTCCGCTGTACATACAACTGCATGTCATCCTGCATCGAACGGGCTCGTCGAGCGGTTCCTCAGAAGCCTTAAGGCAGCCATTCGTTGTCACGCTACCGAACGCTGGGTGGAAGTTCTTCCAACAATACTCCTTGGCCTGCGATCCTGCGTCAAGGAGGATCTCCAAGCAAGGGTTGCAGAGCTGCTATATGGTGAGCCACTTCGCCTCCCTGGAGAATTTTTTTCGACGTTGAAAGGCTACATTGACCCAGTGTCTTTCGTAGGCAAGCTTCGGGACACTATGTCAGCCCTGCCTCTTCCTACTCCAACTAACCTCCGTTTCGGAAAAAGTGTTTTCGTACATGATGCCCTAACGTCTTGCACTCTTGTTTTTCTCCGCCAAAGTGCTAGTCATCTAGTCATCGCAGTAGTCTTCAACCCTTTTACACAGGCCCATATAAAGTGCTAACTAGGGGCGAAAAAACTTTTGTAATTCAACATGGTGTCAACAAGATGACTGTCAACATAGACCGTCTCAAGCCGGCATTCTTCGATGTAGTTGATGATGCAATAGATGATCAACACCCTGTAGTTTTCTTCCCATCTCCTCCTGTCCATGAAGTGCAACCGTCTCGGTCCACAACTGATTTGCAACAACCACAGGCCACAAGTATGTCAGATCGACATTGGTACACGACTAGGTCTGGTCGTCGGGTGCACTTTCCAGACCGTTACGGATCATAACGCTTTGTCACTGGGAGGGGAGTGATGTGGCGTGACATTAATCCAGCCAAGCCAGCAAGAAAGAGAAACCATCTTTATGCTAATGAGCGAAGAAGTGAAGAGAGTTTTTCCTTACCTGTTTACCTTTAAATGGAAGCTGAGAGGCAGCTGGTCAGTAGTTTCTAGTTTTTGTGTTTCTATGATGATATGATGTTTTAGCCTTTTGTTATTACTAGATTTTAACCTTTTTTTTACCAATGTTTAACCTTTGCTTCAACTAATAAATGTTCGTTTCAAAAATGGAGTCAGAGCACAATTGATTTACAGAGGTAACTTCTAAAGTTAACATCGATGTATCGAAGACCAATTTGATTCTTTGATTTTTAGTTTCCGGTTTTTCTAAACATGTTTCTGCAGTGAAATGATTGATCATTTAAGTAAGGATAGATCATTTTAAGTAATGCACTTCATAGGAATACAGAGATTCGCAAAATAAAAAAAGAAAATTCCCATAATTGAACTGTGCTTGTTTAATTTAATTCATTAAAAAAAGTCCCCTACTTGTTTCACTGCAATTTATGTGCCAAAGTATCCCTCAAATTTGAGTAAGCAAATGGCAAAAATCCATTAAATCCAAAATTAAAAATTTGTGGAAAATCGAGAAAACTTTTAAAAAGAATTTAATTGCCCCAGAAATTTGGAATTACTAAGAAAAAATGTTAATAAAAAAGAAGATAATAAAGTTCTGCTAAAATTTTTCAATTTATAATGATTTTTTTTAAATTCAATTATTTCAAATTTTATTTAGTAAGTACTGAACTGTTACATAAAACAGTTTCAGTACTTAAGATTAAACGTTACTTAAGTTAATATATCTGCATCCATCAACTCATGTGCTTCTAAATGGGGAACACCTCTATTTAAGGGACAAAATGGCCAGTCCTCTTAGCGGGAGATTGTATTGTATTTTTTAAAAAAATCTAACTTTTGTTTTGTACGTTTGTTTATAACCATTCTATTTCAGATCAGGCAGAGCATGTCTCCCACTTGACCCTCATATAATTAAAAAAAAAATACTGCTAAGAGACATATACAATATCCCAAAAGGATTTTGTATTTCAAAAGTGTATGTTTTGCTGATTTTCTGAAAAAGGCCAATTTTGAACTAAATTTTAAAAGACTGTAACTATATATATTATATATATATATAATATATATATATATATATATATATGTATATATTGCAAAATCCTTTTAGGATATTTTATGTCATTTAGTTGTAACTACTATAATTTAAAGGAAAAATATATGTGAGGGTCATTTGACATGCTTTAGACTTGCCTGCCTGATTTGAGATGCAATGACTCTTTATTTAATTACATTCAGAACTTTCTAAAACGATTGCCTAGTAACAAGATATTGCTGGTCAATTCGATCTAAGACACTTATAGGATTTCATTAGCGGATTCAACTCTCCTAAGTTCTTACATGAAGCTTTATAAAGAAAATGCTGGCTATGTAGTTCTTACGAAGAGAATTTATCTTGGGAACAATACGAAAAGAGATTATCGCAATCTTAAGTGACTACATGATTACAACGGGAGCATCTAAGAGAACAAGTTTCAATTCAGGGAGTTACATTTATGCCATCTAATAATGTTTTTCTATTAGGAATTTGGCTTTCGCTCTTGCGCGACAGAGCAATAATGGCATGGAATAAGTTCTTAATCAATGCGTAAGGCATTTTATTTCTGGGACAGAAAAAGGAGAGGTGGTTAATTACTGCATTTGCAGTTTCTTTCATTTCTTTAGTTTGTCTATCAATCATGAAAATTGTTTTACTTTCAGACAACGAAAAATATTGCAATGCTGGATTTTGATACTTTAAACGCGCTCAAACGCAAATGCAAAAGCTTTATTATATAGATAATTCAAGCGTATTTGCATGTTGTATATACGCGTGTATAAGTCCACCTCGACTGGGCACCTATTTTTTTCCGAATAGTTTCTTGATGTTAATTTAGCTGGATGAAAAGTTTATCAGTGTCGGTGACTACTATGTGTAAAAATAGAATGTAGTTTGTTCTATTATACCACTGTGCTGACTCTTTGTAGTAAAAATTCTTTGTGAATAAACATGACGACCTCTCAGTCAGGAAGGCTCTTTCGTATTATTATCGATAACAGCTCTAAAGTCAGGCAATTGATTGTAAACAATTTTGTTCTGCTAATATTTTTGTCAAAAAAGGAGTTTTTTTAAAAATGCAGTTGGTGTAAGAAGTTTTTTTTTCTTTCTAATGGGATTGCGTATGGTAATTAACCTTTGCAGACCTAGTGCGTACCCCGGTAATCGGCATCCATTTTTTCAAGCAGGACCACTGTCGGTGGATGCCATTGCCACTGAGAATTTAGACACTCAGTTTCCCCTAGATGGCGGCACCTGAGCTCTCATTTGATGCGAATTGCACTAGGTATTTAATTTAGCCGAGAGTATCCAAGCCAAACGGATACTCAAGGGTTCTTTAACATGCCGCACAATCGTGAGACATGTGCGCTGATGATTTTCTGCATGTTGAATATCCACCGACTTGGGCCACGTTCAAACCTGCGATCTTGGGCGCACGAGACCTGCGCCTTACCACTACGCCACCCTGTCGACTTGATGTAAGAAGTCACATAAGACATTTATTCTAAAACTCACCCATAGTAAAATAAAAACAGTTATAGAAAATCATTATCTAATGAATATGTTTCTGTTAATCTTAGCAGAAGTTTTAGTGGGGAAAAAAACAGAACTTTTTGTTTAAAACTATTGATGGGTAAAAACAGTAATAAATGTTTTCTAAATACTATTCTCACCTCTTGGTCCTTCCCCATTCTATTCCCTTTTATCGAAATTCTCAACAGTTTCCTAACTTAAAAAGTTTTATTTTTCTTTCTTTAATTTCTACTGTCTGAGCAGCTGATTCGGAAAGTTTGCAAACTTATCTGGAGCTAATTAAACAATTCCTCTTGCATAGTTAATCCACCCTTCAATCCTGTCTTTGTGTGCACTTTGTTTCTGTGCGAGTACTTGGAGATTGAAGCGTCTTTAAGAGCCGAAAAGTGCATGGAAAGGATCTGAAAATAACTTTTAATTAATTTTATCTAATGTTATTCATGCGATTTTTCAACTACCTTCAGAAAAATAAACGTCAACTAATTTGTTTAGTTCCTTCTGAAATCAAGAACTAAACAAACGTTGCTTCATTTTTTAATTCAATCCTAAAAATAATCAAAGAAGCATGGTGTTTTAGTTAGTATCATCTCGGAAAAAAGGGGGACTAAAATGTATGCGCTACATCACTACCATGTCAACAAAACGTTCTTTTTAGGAGGTTCAAACATACTGTTAGGAGTCAAGTGTGTGGAGCGGAGCATGGAGCATGTCGCGAAGCAGTGGAGCAACGATATTTTGCTAGAAATCGTAGCGGAGAGGGATGAAATTTAATGTGTTTTACTGCTCTGGTTTTTTTTTTCATTCAAAACTTTGATTGTTTTCTTAAATTAGTTTTTTATTTATTGCATAATGAATATTTTGTGGTTGTGATGACACAATAATTATTTTCTTCCTCTTAAATGCTACTTTCTGATCACCATTTGAAAAGTGGTATTTTTTTTGTGAATAAAATACTTGATTCTTTAAAAATGGTTACTTTTTTTTTGTCGCAAAATATGCGAAAATTTCCACACTACCCACCTAATTCCCTAAAGTAACACTAATAGCGTTTTTTACTATAGACATAGTATGTATTCTTAAATCGATGTTTTAATCTTTTCTGTTGCTGTGTTGTTGCTGTTGCTTATGCCACTTGGAAATCCAAGCTCCCCTTCGCAAAGCGACTAGGTATTAAGACAGTAATGAGAGCTTTCCGTTTCAAGATGAACACCAATGGTGGAAGTACGACTTGGCTCAGAATATATTTGGATGACACCAGATGGTGCCACTACAAATACGCCACCGTCCTTTTTAGACCTATGGGTGAAGGGAAGGGAAAATCTCTACCCACCGGTACCCTCGGAACTGCCTCGGGACTTCAGGGTCCACGAATTTTACATGCACGTATCCCCAAGTCTACATGGTGGGTCTTCAGCGGTCCGGATATCTAACCCGATATCTCCCGATCCGAAGCTCGACACCCTGACCACTAGGCTACCACGGCCACAAGTGCTGTCCGGCAACAATCTTTTCGAGCTGTTAACAAGTAACCAAAATTCGATATTTTGAATACGGAAACGCTTTAGGGACCGTTCATAAATGATGTCACACTTTATTTCAATATATTTGACCCTCCCCCCTTTGTCACATGTCACGCTATATTACATTAACATAAAATAGGTATATTTGCTGATCTTAAATGTGTTTATAGAAATCAAAATGTACGACGTCACGCTTCTTGCTACCCCCTCCCCTTCCCTTGTCACAAACTGTCACGCTTTCATGAACATCCCAACCCCCTGAAGCGTGACATCATTTATGAATGGCCCCTTAGCTTATCTAACGTTACATATAGTTCTTCACATATGCAGGGTAAAAGAATATTATTTTATATGGTCGTAAGAAAAGTAAATCTTAGTGCAATTTTGCAGCTTTTTATCAGAATGTTTCGCTAAGAATTGTATCATAAAAATGAATCTTTTACGCTTTTTATCCCTTCTTATCAAGGTAATGCATTCAAATTCACCTACCACGCCTCATTTCGTGTCTGAGAATTCATAGCTTTTTTTAAATTCTTGTTCAGAAATCTGAAATGTTTTCGACGGAATATTATAGGTTTTCGAATTTTTACTTCCTTTCTTTGTCAGTGAAAATTAAAAGCATTTCTCCATTTCAGAAGTTGTGATTGCACACAATAAAAAATGTTCTGTCAAAGTACAGAAGGAAAACTGAGCGTTTCTTTAAATTTACGAAGAATTTGTTGTGAATAAAATAATACAGTTTCTCAATAAAATTCTTGTTTTTCCGGACTCTGTAAAACATGAAAGATTTGCTAAGTTACGTAAACTTGAAACCTGTGACTAATAGTTTAAAATTTGCCAAAAACACATAATGTACTGTTTGCGTACACCCGTATACTGTTGGCGCACCAGCTGTAGTGAAGAGCCTGCTAGCTCTCGCGGCTAGCCTTCCCGACCACGGAGGCATCATTGAGCGAGCGACGCTTGGTGAAGTTCTGAACTTAAACCTTCGACTTCGTGTACCAGAAGTAGTACTCGGGGCCTCAGTGGCTGAGCGGTCAAATCGACTGGCTCCGGTGCCTCCCTGCGCGGAGAGAAAGAGGCGTGGGTTCGATTCCCACCTTTGCCCTGGGTGTATTTCCTTCTTTGTATATTAAAATCTGTTGTGCTGTCTTGTTCTATCTGTCATATTAGACGAGAGTTTGAGGCATATCCTTGAGAATAGCAAATAAACTCGAATATTTATGTGACCTGAAATGGTTGTAAATAAAGAAGGAAAGAAAGAAGTAGTACTCGCAGATGGCGTCACTAACGCCGCACACTACCCGTTGCAATCAAACTACAGAATGTTCTCTGTTTTTTATTCTTCCTATATTCCTTGTTTAAAGACTTTGTAGTTTCTTGTTTTTAAGTCTTTGTAATGTTACATTAGACTCCGGATAAATGATTTCAAGGAGATTCTTATGTATTTTCAGCCAAATGTATTTTGCGTATTTTACTGTGCAAGACGAGAAGATTTTTGAAAATTTTGTGAAATATGTTTTAAAAACCGAACTTTGTTTACCATCAATTTGAAGAAACTATTACCAATATTTTTTTCACATTTTAACTTGGCATCACCTTTCTAATTATAAGAGGAATTTTAACCCTCTTTTAGCCAAGTAAAACAGAAAAACAGACACACAATTTAATGCAAACGCATCTTAATTGGGACATTCAAAACGAATGGAAAAGATTGTTGCGAATTTTTATAGGATACTGGTATAAATATCGAAAATTATCCTATAAAGCGTAAAAAAGAATTGAGTTAGATTAGTTTCCCCATGTATCTCTAGTTCCAATTTAAAAGTAAGCTCAAGCATTCTAATCCATATTTTAAGTGATAGAGTTAATTATTTTTCAAAGCAAATTGATTAGTTTTACAATATACGTAGATTTCTTTTTTAGTGATAGAAATGAAAGCGTATTGCAAAAGGGATGACCTTAGCATAATAAACTGCATCAATTTTCTTAACTTCTAGAAGAAAATGATACCTTCGCCTTTAAGTTGTGAAAAATGCACCGTCAGTAAATTTACTTCCAAATTAGATCATTTTTCCCGCACACCTCGTATGTTCCTGAAATTTAATTACTAAAACTTCCTTTTCTGCGGAAAAATATGCGCTGTCTTACATCCTTCGAGCAGTTTTCTTCATTGATTACTGTTAATTGCATCAAATTAAAGGACATCTAATACTTGAACTCATATTTTTTGACACCCAAAGATAAAATGCAAAAAGGTGATTAGTCAGTATCAGTTAATCTTTGAATATATATATATATATCCCAACAAAACATAATTCTGAAAAAAGGGCCAAGTTCGATAGAACAAACGGCTTTCGGAGTAGTCGGTGTCAGCGAAAAAAGAATTGATATCAAACGGGTGCCAAGTTTCATACCAGATCCTTTAATCATATCTGTAAGAATGTACAATGTTCTCAAATTTATTTTAAAACATTTTTTTATCAGATTTCTAACTTGGCAAGTTTTAATTAAGGAAAATTACATTCAAAAATTTTACTCATCCAATTAGAAAATTTGAATAGTTAGTAAAATCCAGTGGCGAGCTATTATAGTCAATTTATAATTGTCTTCTTATCGTCTTCTTGAAAGTAATTTATCTTCAAAAAATTTAACTCATCCAATTAGAAATTTTTAATAGTGAATAAAATCGTGTGGCAGGCTTATTATATAATAGCTTGCAAAATATATTAAATAATAGCCTAATGAAAATTAGAAATTAACTATATCGTTAATTTCCAATTTTGTTCTTATCGTCTTCTTGAACGTAATTTATCTTATTTAAAACTTGCCAAGTTATAAATCCGATAAAAAAATGTTTTTAAATAAATTAGAGAACACTACATTCTTACAGCTATGATTAAAGGATCTGCTATGGAAAGTGGCACCCGTTAGATATCAATTCTTTTATGACTGACACCAACTACTCCGTTGTTCTATCGAGCTTGGCCCTTTTTTCACAGTTATGTTTTGTTGGGATATATATATATATATATATATATTCATGTTTTGTTGGGATATCATTAATTTTTGAACAGCTAAAATTTATGTTTTTATATTGACGGTAAGTTATGCTAATATATAGTACGAATACTTTCCCGAACGATTTCGAGCTACTTTTGACCCCATCATTACCCAAAAACTATTAGACCTACAAGAGTTATGCTAAATTAAACCAAGCTAAATTGTAGATATTAATTATTTAAGGTTTTTTGTATGCTTACATTTCTCAGTAACAAGTCCGTAAGTCCATCTTTACATGATTAATCTTTAAACGTTGAAAAGTTCTGTGTAACAACTACGCTGGATTCTCTGTACTTACTCAGCTTGAGTTTAACTTTTAGGCTAAAAATTAAAGCGGAAAATGAATTTCAATGCATCAATTATTTTCCTTCAAGCGTGAGAGTATTGTTTATATGTTGACGGGGCAAAAAAATATGGCTGCCGTTTAAAGTTGTTGGTCTACTTATGAGTGTGGCAGTAACTTTGAAGATAATGTTATTTTTTGAATTTAAGACACGATTTCAAGGCTAGGTGCAATTTAGATGCATCTCGGGAACAAATTTAGTTCATAATATGCTCTGATCTGTAAGTACAGTGCAATGTAGTTATTATGTACAAGTGGGCAAGCCTAGACACGTGACTGTGGCGGTAAATTTAAGGCAGTGCAAAATTTGATTTAAGAAATAAGCAATTTCTAATAAGTACTACAGTTATTAAAAATATTTATAAATATTTATTTTTACAAGAAATATAATGTCTGACATAGATTAAATATAAATATGTAATAGTATAGTATATGTAATAATATGTAAAGTAATACATATGAATATGTAATACTATTATAAAAAGTAAACATAGAATATTCTGTAAGAAACGTTAATTGATATTTGACTAAAAATATACACTGCATTCTATGCGGTTTATTAAAGGAAAAAGAAAAACATTTTCAAATGACGTATTTATTCTTTTCTTTACCTTTTTTATATTTGCATTTAAAAAGAAATTAAGTTTTTCTACATACAGTTTTGTCAAGTATTGCTCTGTTAGGATCCCGATATTGATTACATGGTTTTAAACAACTCGGAGAGTAAAAATTCAAAATGCGTTCTTTTCAAGAAAATGCCGGGAGAGTCAAGACCCCTATCTCTTTCAAACTTATCCAAGTGGAAAGGTTTATCTTTTGAGAAACCTTAGCACTCGCTTTTGGTATGAGTGGGAAGTGAAGCATAGACCACCACTTCGGTGCTTTTTTTCTCTTTTCGGCGATTAAAGGATGTAATTTAAAACTTTCTACGAACTTTAGTGCTAGTAGTCATTTCAAAGTTTTGATGGACTTCACGCGTTCAAGAAAAACAAAGTGGAGAACAGAAAAAGTTTCTTCAAAGTTATGTTTTCGGCAGAAGCGTAGCTAAAAAGGAAAAAAAAAAGTTTTTTTTTTCTCATTTTAGAAATACTTTAAGTACAGGAAATTACAATACGCTTTAATTTAATAATATTTTTATATAGAAAGATTGTTGTCACAACAAGGTAGTTACTTACATCAAAATATGGTAATAAATCCATATCCTTTATAACCTGCAATTTTTTCACATTGTAAACACGAATGTTTTTCAGTCATACATTGTAAGATATTTTACATTAAAAAAATTGTGCCAATTTGCTGACTACGGGAAACGAGAAAGTGTAATATTACATTTTGCTGCAACGTACGGAAGTAAGAACTAAAATACAGCAACTCAAATTCGTCGCAGCCAGGAAAATTGGCAAACTTTTCTGACGCACCATGTTGCCAAATATTTTACAGTTTACATATTTTACAAATTTTACATTTGGAACTCTATTCAGGTTACAAAATTTAATAAATTAGATATTGCACTTATATTCCACTTAATTGATGTGCAATATAATGTATTTATTATTTTCATGACAAAGTCCGTCACAATGAAGATCTAGTTACAGAGTCTTTTGGCCTTTGCAAATTTAAAGATTAAAAGCATGCTGCAGGAAGAATCTTTTTCGCTACCGATAAACAAATTTACTACTTATTTTACTGCGCAACTGTCATTAGTTACAAACATTCTCCAACTCTTTTTAGCCTACTTTCCCGTAAAAGTAAAAAAAAAAAAAAATGATAAAGCATGAAAGAAGGCTTAATGTATCGTGAAAATATCGTTAAAAATCAAGAAAAGTCAAAAATAAGTTAAGTAATTAAATAAAGATTGAAAAATAAAAAATTTGAAAGTAGGGTTTTGAGATGGGGAAAAAGTGTGTCTGTCAGTCTGTCTGTCGGTCTGTCCGTCTGTCGGTCTGTCCCCCCCTAATAACTTTTGAACGAATTGTCCGATTCGAAAAATTCTTTTTGCCTTCGAAAGATCTCGGCGAAGACATCTCATTTCCATATTTTACCTTTTGATTTGAACAATTTTTTGTTCAATTTTGAACAGTTCAAAAAATTTTAACATTATCGCCTATGGGTGAAAATGAAGCAAATTATGTAAACTTTGGGTACAAGATCCAAGTTCCCATGAACAAGCTCACTGGAAGAAGTATTTGGCGTGAAATATTGATTTGAACAATTTTTGTTCATTTTTGAACAGTTCAAAAAAAATTAACATACCGCCTGCGGGGAAATTTCAATCTTATATAATTCCTGATCTAACGGACCGATTTTCTTGGAACAAACTTTATCGGAAAGCTCTTATGACGTAGAACATGTACAAATAGAAAGTGCATCCAGAACTAAGGATCCTATTTTCCTATGAAATTTTTTGATCGGGATTTTCAAGAATATTTTTGAATCAATGAATGATTAAATGAATAAGCAAAAGAATGAATGAATAAATGAGTGACTAAATACATGAATGACTTAATAAATGAATGATTGAATGTCTATTAACCGTTGAAAAAGGTATATTTGAACCAATTAAGAACTAAAACTAAACGAGAAAGACAGAGAGAGAGAGAGATAGCTAGACTATAAATTTGAATTCGGTGTATACGGGAAAGTAGGCTCGTATAGTTCTAGACGGAACTTCTTTTTTATTCTAGAAATTATTGGCAAAAGTTGATGATCGATATTCTATTACAAGTCTTGAAATATTTATTTAACAAGTTGATATATTTATTTAACAAGTCTTGAAATTTTTGGAAATTGCTTTAAACTGTTATACATTTCATTTATATTTAATTTATTTCATATATTCTATTGATTAAATATCGTTTGCATTTCATGTTTATTTATATTCTCTTCATTATATTTATATAATATTATGTTTATTAATTATCGTCTGCAGTTTATTAATATTTAAAATAATTACTTTAACTTCCAATACTTTTAATATTACTACTTTTACTTACTTACGTTTTCCTACCCTTCTCCTTCGAAGTACAAAGAGCAGCAGTTATGCTGTATGTATATGCAGTGTATATCGTAAATAATAAACACAGTTATGTGTTTGTCAGGACTACATCGAATTATTATTTCAAGAGTTTCTATAGTACTTTAACAATACAATTCCATGAAATTACAAGAAACACGTTTCAAACCTTCAAGCACATTACATTAGAGTAGAAGTAGTTTCAAAATACAACCAAGCAATCTACTTTAAACTAGAGGATAGTAAACAAGAAGTTCCGTCTAGAACTATACGAGCCTACTTTCCTGTATACACCAGCTTCAAATTTATAATCTAACTATCTCTCTCTCTTTCTCGTTTAGCTTTAGTTCTTAATTGCTCCAAATATGCCTTTTTCAACGGTTAATACATATTCGTTCAATCATTCATTTATTCAGTCATTCATGTATTTATTCACTCATTTATTCATTCATTATTTTGTTTATTCATTTAATCTTTCATTAATTCAAAAATATTCTTGAAAATCCCGATCAAAAAATTTCATAAGAAAATAGGCTCGTTAGTTCTGGATGAACTTTTTATCTGTACACATGTTCTACGTCATAAGAGCTTTCCGATAAAGTTCGTTCCAAGCAAATCGGCCCGTTAGATCAGGATTTATATAGGATTGAAATTTCCCCGTAGGCACTATGTTAAATTTTTTTTTGAACTGTTCAAAAAGAAACAAAAATTGTTCAAATAAATATTTCACGCCAAGAACTTCTTCCAGTGAGCTTGCTCATTGGAACTTGGATCTTGTACCCAGAGTTTGCATAATTTGCTTCATTTTCGCCCATAGGCGCTAATGTTAACATTTTTTGAACTGTTCAAAATTGAACAAAAAATTGTTCAAATCAGTAAAATATGGAAATGAGATGTCCTCGCCGAGATCTTTCGAATGCAAAAAGAATTTTTTGAATCGGACAATTCGTTCAAAAGTTATTAGGGGGGGACAGACCGACAGACCGACAGACACACTTTTTCCCCATCTCAAAACCCTACTTTCAAATTTTTTATTTTTCAATCTTTATTTAATTACTTAATTTATTTTTGACTTTTTTTGATTTCTAACGATATTTTCACGATACATTAAGATTTCTTTCATGCTTTATCATTTTTTTTTTTTTACTTTTACGGGAAAGTAGGCTAAAAAAGGTTGCTCAAAAGTAACTTCCAAATCTCATTATGCAAGTGCAAATTGTTTCAATGCGTTTAAAATTCACCAAGAAGTATTACGCGCCGGAGGCTAACTTAAATGAAAATCTTCTTAAGCATAAATTTTTTCTCTCGAAACTTTTAAAGCCTGTGAAGCGTAACACCCACAATGATTGAGACTTCCTTTTTAACATTAAAGCAAGACGAAGAACATCTTTTAAAAACGAAATCAATGTTTCAATCATTTGAAAAGTAAAACCACATTATTCAAGAGAGGTAAATATTTCATATAATATATAAACTTTTGAAAATTTCTGAACTTTTTAAGAAACATAATTTTTTATGATCGCGGCACTTTTAACAACATCTAGTTACATAAAAATCACATAGCCTGTAGGTCGTGGGTGTCTGTGTTTGTGGGCCACTTCAAGACGAACATATCGCATTTACAGATTTAAAATTTAGTACAGGTCTTGTTGTAAGTACAATAGCCGAAAGTTGCACCTCGAAGAATTTTTTTTTTTAATTTGGCGAAATTTTAAAAATTATTTTTTTAAGTCAAAAAGGCTCTTCAATTTTTCTTCAGTTCCTAAGTTCGTCATTTAGCGGACACATACATACCTGAAAACGAATACCAGCTTTATAGTATCTCTACTTATATACATGAATGGGAATGTTTGTCTGTGCGTATCTGCGTGCGTGCTATGGTAATATACTTTCTGTGTGTATGAGCGAACCAACTGTTTTCCGTAGAGGACCTTCTAATTCTTATCTCCGGCAACACCGTGGCGGATGTACTAGGCACCATAGGTAGCTTATTTATAAGCAAAAGCGACGCCGTGCGGAACTGCTTGCTCCCTTATAGCAAACGAGCAAATAATTCATGAATAAAAATAACTAAAGCCAAAGACTTGAATTTTTATTATGCATGAATTACCTTCTAAAATACTCAAAATATGGTCAAAGTATTTCTCGTTCGCTGTACTCTAATATTGAGAAAGAGAGAGAGAGAGAGAAACAGTACAAGTTATTTATTAATTTTGGAAATGTTTCGTACTGCAAATTTTATTACCTTTCTGGATGATGTTCTGGATGTATAACTAATGTGTCTACGTTACAAAATATTTCATCCATTTTTCCTTCTTCGTTTCTGAAAGAGAACGTTTGACGCTATTATGGATCTTTTTGACACCAGGAAACAGAAAAATGTAACATAATTCTGAAATTATTTACCCTTGTCTGCTCGTTAATGGTCGCTAAAAATACGTATGGAGTCGTTATGTTGAGAAATAAATGGATAAAAGATACAGAAAGAAGCCTCTTGAGGCCCAACATTTGATAGATTTCGTTGCCGAGGCAAATTTATGTCCTTCCTGAGATTGGCTATTTCTGCTACGGTTACCATAAATAATTACGAGGCATTTAATTGTTTCTTCCTAAGGAAACATATAAAATTCATATTTATATTCAATTTAATTACCTGCAATTACATTTTACTTACATTCCGGTAAAAAATCTTATTATTAAGACTCTGATGTCGCCACAGTATCAACAAATGAAGTAAAACATGCAATCGATTTAAAAATGAAGTTGTTTTTAAAAAGACTGAGTCTTTGCGTTTAACTATGTTTCATACCAACTGCTTCAGGCGGTTCGCCGGCCCGGTGGCTCCGGGGTGAGGCGCGGGCCTTGTACGCTACAGTTCACAGCACTGAACCTGGGAGTGTCGGTGGATTTTCAGAAAATCGTCTGCGTCCATGTTGTATGATTATGCAGTATGAAAGACAGCTTTTGAGTAGACATTTAGCTTGGATACTCTCGGCTAAATTAAATTCCTAGTGCAATTTTGCATCATCAGAGTCTAGATGCTTCACCTTTCAGGTAAAGAAACTGGACGTCAAAATTCTCATGTGGCAATGGCACCACTCATTGTGGTGTCGCTAATAGAGAGGGTTCCGATTGGCAGAAGTCCATTTTAAAAAAACGCTATTCCAACAAACGTTAATTTTCACCTGTAATGTGTTTTTTTTCATTTAATCATACACAAATACATCCCGTTCTGGAAGGAAAATTAATTTTCGCCTGGCGTTAAAGTGGAAACATAAATTTGACTCTGCTACTGTTGCTATACAGTATTTTATTCGCCAGTTTTAAAAGTATTCACTTTCACTGAGTTGATTTTTTTAGCCACCAATATTAGTCTGAATATTATTAGTGATTAATGGTTTATTTTCATTGTGAAAGATTTTCAGCGATGCGCAATCTGCCATTTTATTATATCTCCCGCATTATACGTTTTTAATTTATTATCTACAACATTAATTTGTATAGTACTGTACAAAAATTTTATATCAACGTCAATAACAATGATTATCTTCTACTTCTTTTAGACTGCTCTTTACAAATTTTACTGAAAATTCTTTATTTAAGCTATCACTTTACTGTTAAACTCTAATATTGCTTTCGTAAGAAAAATAATTTATATTATGTTTAAAAATAATTGGTTGAGATGATAGATAGACAAGAATTTTTCTTCCATTTCTCACATTTTTTTATAAATTATAGGGAGTATTTTCTTAGTAAAGGTTAAGTGCAGTATCAATCTTCGGTGAAAAATCTTTTGTTTTTCTACCAAAGGTCGTTTAAAAAAAAAAGCAATTTTTCGTCCCCGAAGAGCTTGGGATATGATATGCGATTAATGATTTCACCTACGTCAACATTTTGTCTTTCTGTTGCGACCATTTACGATAGCAATTTATTTTGAATCGTTTGCTGTTTCTTCAACATAATTGACAGGAGTTTCATTTTAACGTGATTTTCTTCGTGTATATCCTTTGCAGAAAGCGGAGGGATTTTATGTCACAAAATCTGCGGAATATTTTTTAAAAGCTCTGATATTGGAACTTTCATATCATGCGCCATTAGAAATATTTCCCTAATAAAATACTTCAAATACCACTCTAGTTCTTGTCTGACTAAAAAAATGGTCATTAAAACCGTTGAAACTAGTCTAAGTTAAAGAGAAGCTAATCAAATTGTTGTCTCAAGACTTTCAACCTAATTTTAAAAACATTTCAAGTTCATTGTCTTTGTTTTAAATATTGTCTAATTTTGTTGTATTGATGTAATGCACTTTTTTTGAACTACATAACTGCAATGTATAAATATCTATAACATTTGCCCATGTAATTTTGAATTAAAATAAGTTCAAAAACAACATACTTTATTTTTGACCTTGGTAACGTATTTTTATGCTTTTATTTCTTGAATCCGTTTTGAAACGCTTAATTTGTATCTACAGTGGACATTTATAAGACACGTATTTGCATTAGTAGAGGACAGAAATTAATATCATCTATTTTATGCTGTTAACTTGGAGAAATAATTTTAAAAATTACTAAGGGACCATTCATAAATGATGTGACGCTTTTTCCCCATATATTTTCCCCAAATTCTCAACCTTCTTATTGATCGGCTTTAGTAAACAGCAGCAAATGTGACCGTTGTGGCGGCAGCTATATAATATGAGGATCCATGTACTTGCATAGATGCTCCACGCCAACTTTAGCTCTATTGAAAAGCAGCAGAAATCGTTCGCTATAGGTTCTGATAATTTCATTTAAGTTTAATGTTACATTCGCTTATTTTAGGAACTTAAAGATTTAAGTGTCCACTACTAAAGTTCGGCTAAAAGGTGCAAGGGTGTCCGATGGAGAAAAGTGTCCACTACCTTACCCACTGAAGACCACCATGTATACTTGGGGATATGTGCATGTAAAATCCGTAGACCCCACTACCTCTCCCCGTGCGTAAGCAATCCTAAGGCCTCGGCTAACAGGTAGGGGTCAGGTGGAGAAAAGAGAAAAGTGTCCACTACCTCATCGGCTCTCTACCTAAGGCTTCGGCTAAAAGGTGCAAGGGTGTCCGATGGAGAAAAGTGTCCACTACCTGGTCATTTACCTTAATACTTGAAATGAAACCAAAAGTTGGGAGACATGACAAAAGACACCGAATTAACCGATTGCCTCTCAACTGATATAACTAAAGTTTCTTTAGGCAAAGTAAAACTAATTTTAACGAATATTGATTATTTAAATTATGCCATTAAAAGATTAGTTCAGGAGTGAACTATTTTGGAAGTAAATTGTTCTTTCAACATCCTCGACATTAGCACCTAGCATTGCTTAGAACTACATACTCAGGATAATTAAAAGCTTCGCATCATTAAATAACTATGAAAGAAAGAACTTCGTCCCCGTTGGCATTTTTCTTAGTCCTTCTTAATTTTGTCATTAAAAAATTTGTTTGTCAAATATATCGTCGAGGTTTGAAATGCAAATAGTTTGTTTTGATTTAGAGTTTATTGGATTTTCTGCATAAAAAGGGAAATACAATTATAGTATAAATCTAGAAGTTTTCTTTTTTAATAGGTTTCCTTGGGTAAAATATAACTTATTAATGAAAGCAATAAGAAGATGTTATTAAATCCACAGAGTAATTGTTGAATTATTAAGAACGAGGTGAAAATTTAGAACATTATTTAATTTGAAAAATTAATTTGAAAATCAACTAATTTTGGTCGAAATTTCCAACCATACTTTAAACTTCGCAATCATATTTTTCTCTTGGTAAACCACATAGTAAGAACTAAGCTAAATTTTTTTAGTATAAAAAACTAACTTATGTTAAATCTTTTCTTATGCAGCATCACTTACTCTGGTTTGGAATTTCTTGGTTGCTGTTCAAGACCCCACAAACAACATCACCTGTCGTTCTGATATATTCTTTTTTGTTTTAATGTCTATACAGTCTTATAAAAGTAGTGATCCCTCGTTTTTCGCGGTTAATGGGGACCAGAACCTACCACGAAAGCTGAAAAACCGCGAAGTAGGATTTGCCCCTAAGAATTTTCTTGTATGCGGGTACACGAATGTTTTAAATATGTAAACAGTATTTACAGCTTCCATTTTCACAATTCTGCTATTACTCGGAGTTACCACACGTTTCGCTTCTTTATCGAAGCAGTTTTGCGGATGTTTGCTTCCTCTTTCTTGATGTACCACACTGTAGATTCCTTCACCCCGTAATGGCGTGCCACAGATGCATAACTTCTGCCTTCTTGATCATATCTAAAAAGTTTCACTTTTCGCTGATGGTCATCATATTCTTCCTCTTATGCGGCCCGGAGGCAGCTTTCGCAGAGGCTCAGCGCTTAGGCGGCCTTATAATTGCTCAATTAGTAAAAAAAGTTTTTGCCAACACAACACTAAAGTACTGTATGCGAGACACTCATCATCATGGATAAGACTGGCGAGATGCAAAAAGAGAAGATGCTAGGTGACGCTGCAATTATGCGCAGATCCTTCTCTCGCGCATCAACACGAAACGACGCTCCGTACCGCAATGTGGCTGCCGACATGGTTGTAATTTTTTAATTTTTATTTTTTAATGAATATTTTGGAAAAACCCGCGAAGCACTGAAGCCACGAAACATGAAGCGCGAAGTGGCGAGGGAACACTGTACTACTGAAGTTTAACTTCTTATAGGAAGTAAAAAAGCTAAATCCGCAACCTTTCGTATTACGGAAGTGATCGTATTATGTCAAAGCAGCCAAATTGCCTCAACAGTGTCGTAAAGAAGAGCAAATGTATTTCTGATTATATAGAAGAAAATGCTTAGCAGGTACATATTTGTATTTTAGATTCAACAAATCATATATAAGTATAATGTATAATTTTTGTTGTATATTCTAACAGATAATTCTCTAGCAGATTCTGAATTGATTTACATTTCGAAAAAACAAGGTTCACTTCATATCCATAGATTCATACGTGGCTTTCTTTTAAATTTTTTTTTTTTTTTTTGTGCAAGATAAGGTTGCCCTATTTAAAAAAAAAATATAGGCTGTAATGAAAAAATAAACGTTTTCTTTGTCTTCATTTATGAAAAATGGCTACTATTACATTTTAAATTTCATTGAAGTAGTTATGATACAAAAAGTGATAATTTATTTCCTGAATGACAAATTTAATGCGGGTTTTGCTTTTTATAATTTCTTGTTGCGTTCTTTCGTGCAGGAAAAAAGGCAAAAGATTACGGCCCTTCGTTTCAAGTGCTTTTTTAAAAATATTATAGTGCTTGTTTCCTCATTAATGTCAAAAAATAAAAATAAAAACAAATAATTGTTTAATTATAATGAAGATAAATACTCAGCATGATAGTTTTAGGTTAAAAAAACTACTTTTGAAGCAGCAGGACAATAATTCATTTTAAATGCTTTAAATCTCAGTCCATGGAAAATTGCAGAGATTACCCCTTTTCACCACTACAAGGGAGAATAAATTTTACTCGCTTTGCATTCAAAGTGGAACACCGCTCGTATATCGCCAGATGGCGCAGGAGTACATTTTTCATTTCGACAGTTCTAGGTAGAAATGTTTTGTCAGAATAAATCTCTCCAGGAGCTCGAAGTGAGATCTCAGGAAACGACAATTCTTTCTTTCTTGCACTGAGAGCGTATTACGTTAATGTTCTATCTCTTATAAATTAATCTAAAAATAAAAAAATATATTGACCTATTTTATTTTGAAAAAGAGTGGCTCACGTAAAATGAAAAAGTCTGTTAATACCTTGTGAAAAGTTAGAGTAAACTTTTAAACAAATTAGTTTTAAACATTTAAATCTGCGTCAAGCTCAGTTGCAGTCCAAGAAACCTGACACGGGAATATAGACGTAAGTACTTATTTTTAGAGATTTTTTGGTCAAAATGCAGAACAAAAAGGGAATAAATTAAAATAATATAACACAAATGAAAAGTTTAAGTATCCAAATGCATATTATGATGTTTGATATGATCTTTTTGGTCATCAGACATTTAAAATTTAAAGTTAAGTTGAGCTGTTTCTTCCTCTTTTCTTTTTTTAGAACTGTTCTGCGTTGCTAAAATTTGCAGCACCGTTGAAATAACTTTTGAACTTATTTCACAATATAATATTCCTTTTTATTTGGAGCGCACTTATCACACGACAGAAAATTTTATATGAAGAACGACAACTTTTGACGAATAATCATGTAAACTACAAACCATTACACCTTGAAACTTGTGGTTTGACACAGTTTCTTACAAACTCCACATTCAGTGAAATTTTGATACATCTTTTTATTCAGTGCCAACCGATATCTCTTTTGAGCTGTATCTAATTCTAATTTCGATTTTGATTCTATTGACAGAATGTCATGGGCAAGAGCTCTTCATTCATCTGACAGTCACAAAATTACTTTAAATAAGAAATTTACCAAGTTGTGCAACGATTCAAATGTTCCTGTTCCGGCTGATTTGCCTCTTGTTAATAGGAATGCGGATTTTAAATCTTTCGAAATTTCCTTTGAATAGTATTGAAATTAATGCTTTGAAATGTAATAACAATTTTGCTTTGGATAAAAAACCTTCCTTTTCTGAACTTATTGCTTTCCCGGGTTTAAAAAGCTTTCAAATTTAGGGCCTTAACTTCCACTCAAAAAGAGTCAGTTCGGCATCTTATTGCTTCCAATGTTGATTTCAATTTAAAAGCTTTCCCAATATTGGTTTTACCCATTCTTTTGAAACGCTGTGTCAATAATTTAGTCTCAAATTCTGATTTGGTCATTACCAAAGCTGACAAGGGTGGTCAGATTGTTGTTCTTAATAAATCATCTTATGTTGACAAAACTGATGACTTAATTGCTTCTGGTCCTTATTCTGAAATTTATAAAGATCCTAGCGACAAGGAGTTAAAAGATATTTCTTCTGCTGTTAAGTCTGTTCATTCTATTCCTTTGATTGCTAAACGATCTGTGATTCCTTCTGTTGCTCATTGTGCGCGTTTCTATGCTTTACCAAAGGTACACAAGGCAGGTATTCCTTTTAGACCAATTGTTTCCAATATTGGCACAGCTTCATATAAACTTTCCAAGTATTTAGTTTCTGTGTTTCCTCCACTTAGGAGTCGGAATATTTTCACTGTCAAAAATTCCATCGATTTTGTTAAGAAACTTCATAACTTCGTTCCGAATAATTCGGTTATGGCCTCTTTTGATGTTAATTCCTTGTTTACTAATGTTCCTGTTGATGGCGCTTTGACTTGCCTCAGGAAAAGGCTTTCTGAATTCCATTTTACTTCTGTGGAAATTGAGGAATTAGTTTTCCTTACTCGTGTGTGCTTGCAACAGAGCACTTTTGTAATTAATGGTAAATTTTATGCTATGGTAGATGGCCTGGCCATGGGAAGTCCTCTTAGTCCTATTTTAAGTGATTTCTATATGCATTATTTTGAGGAAAAACTATTCCAGAAATTACAATTTCAATTTTATGTTCGTTATGTGGATGATTGTTTTGTCCTAACGGACAGTAACTTGTTAGGTATTGATGATGCTCTTTCTATTATGAACTCCATTGATCCTAATATCCAGTTTTCTTGTGAGAAAGAATTTAATAGTACCCTCGCGTTTCTTGATGTTTTGATTTCTGGGAGTGAGTCTGGTTTCACTACTTCTGTGTATCGTAAACCTTTCGCTGTTTCTTTACCTCCTCACAGACTGTCGTCTCATCCTCCCAACCAAAGATATTCGGCTTTTAATGCTCTTGTCCATCGTGCGGTTAATATTTGCTCTTCTCCTGAGCTTCTCAAGATTGAACTCAACTATCTGAAAGCTGTATCTGTTGATAGAGGATTTTCTCACTCTTTAATTGATTCTATTCATAATAAACTTTCCAAAAAAACTTCTGGTCCCAATCATGTGGTTTCTAGGAAGAATTTGGTTGTGTTACCATTCTTTCATTCTGTCAGTTTTCGTATTGCTAAAATCCTATATAGATTTCAATTTCAAGTCGTTTTTGCTCCTAGCAACGAAATTTCCTTCTCTTCTCTTAAAGATCCTGTCGATCAAGTTAACACTTGGGGTATTTACCAAATTAGTTGCCGTTGCGGCTTTTCTTACATTGGACAGACAAAACGTGCTCTGAAAATTCGGTTAAATGAGCATAAAGGTTATGTACGAAAGCAAGAGTTAAATAAGTCTAGTATTGCTCAACATTGTTGGAATTCCAACCACTCTTTTGATTTCAATTCTGGGAAAATTATTCAAAAATGTTCTTCCCCTATAGAGCTTGACTTTTGGGAAGCTTATCATATAAACAGGAATAGTTCTAATTTGGTTAATGATTCTTCCTCAACACCTTATTTTTCACAGGTCTGGCATAATTTCCGTTAATTTGTTGTTCTTTCTTGGTTTTCTTGTTAGTTTTATTTTTTTTTGTGTCTATTCCCCCCCCCCCCCCCTCTTTTACATGTGTAATTTGTTTTGCTTTTTGTTTTGGTATTTTCTGTACTTATTTTATTTCTATTTTTTTCTTTGTATTTTATTTTATTATTTTTGCAATTTTCATGTATTTTCACATTTTTATGCATGCTGTCGTCTTTTTTGCTTTATTTTTATTAATATTCTTTTTTACTTCCTGTACTTTCAATGGTTTCGTTTGTTGCTCTCTTATTGGTACCTTCATTGCTACTTCTACTTCCACTTCACACTGCCTTTATTCTCATTGGTTTACAGTTAATTCCTTGGCTATATAAGCTTTGTTTTTGTTGTTTTGTCTGCTTCATTTGGATGTTTGCATCTAGGAGCTCCCTGTCGCATTGAAAAAGGGATTCCAAGCAATCCCGAAACATATGTCTGCGTTTTAATGCTCATTTGTGCTTTAAATTAACGTGAAATTTTATTTCTATTACAGTTTACACGCACAAAGTTAAATTATTACATGTTAGCTAATTCAAAGTTGTCCAAATTGGAAACTATCGCCATGACATTTATCACGAAAATGCCAAATATCACTCTGGGAAATTAATTAAATGTAGGTTTGTATTAATACCATATGTTTGTATAACTAACTAAGCGATAAAACCAGAAGCATGTTTCAAATTGCTTGTTTAAAGCATGGTTACGAGTGCCTCCACATCATACTCAAGCTCACAGAGTGGACGAAATTTAACCCTTTAACTACCGGAATGTATTCACATTTCTGTTTGAACGCCAAAAAAAAAAAAAAAAAAAAATCCAAAAATTGCATAAATGGCCATACATATATTTCTTATGTACATGTCACGAGTTTCTTACATGAAAAAGGCAAAACTGGAGAGTTCCAATCAACATTAGTCGTAGACACCCTATTTTCGACCTATGGCGATCTTTTGAGAAAAAAAAGCTTTCGCCATAGCAAATTTTGTTATTGGCTAATGTTGATTGGAAATTTTTTGTTCAAAATCAAAATTCCTATGAATTGTAGCTGTTTTGTATGCAAATCGGCGGCCCACTGTAACAAAAGGGAGTGGTCAATACCAGCTCCTGCACCTCTAATTTTTCCGCTTTCAATTGAATAAATTATTACTTATAATGTAAAGAACGAATTCATTTCCATCTGTTCAACTTTTTATTCCGAAACCTACATTTTCAGCATAATTCATCAAATCGCTTATTGACGTTACCTGTACCGCAGGAAAGTTTCGCCAAATCGTCTATTGACGTTACCTGCACCACAGGAAAGTTTCGGAAATTCGTCTATTGACGTTACCTGTACCACAGGAAAGTTTCGGAAATTCGTCTATTGACGTTACCTGTACCACAGGAAAGTTTCGCCAAATCGTCGACGTTACTTGTACCACAAGAAAGTTTCGCCAAATCGTCTATTGACGTTACCTGTACCACAGGAAAGTTTCGCCAAATCGTCTATTGACGTTACCCGTAGTTAAAGTGTTAAAGAACCAATACTGCAATGAGAACAACAGGTTTGAATGATTTGGTGAGGGCGGATGTTTGGTGAGGGCGTATAATGAACGGAAAAAAGTTGAGAATATATTAAATAAGATTAATACTATCTATATAAATAAAAATATAAGTGTTCGTTTGTGCAAGCCGCAAATCTCCGAAAGTACTTGACCGATTGGTTTGAAATTTTGCCAGTAGACAGAGTTATTCAAGAGGATGGTTTATAGACCCATTAGAAAAAATCCGACAGGTAGTTCCTTTTTTTTATTCCAATTTTACGCAAATTTCCCCAAAAATTCACCAGTATGTGGGTGAAAGAAACCTTGCGCATATTAATATAATATATCGATCGAAACCGCTGATTTTTCTGCACAAGATGAAATTTGTTCGAAGTTTCTAAGTCATTCAGAACGCCAGTTATAAGCTTTTTAGTTCGATTTTTTAAGGCTTACCTTGATTCAAAAATAATAATTAGCAGTTTCCTCAACTCCGGGTAATATAAGCTATATAAATAAAAACGTAAGTGTTCGTTTGTTTATACAAGGCTGAACTTGATCCAGTTTACGATTTCGATCAAGTTCAGCCTTGGTTCATAACCTCAAATCTCCGTAAGTACTTCACCGATTGCTTTGAATTTTAATCATAACATGTGTTTTTATACATCGCTTTTAATTTATTTCAACTTTGATTTAAGTATTTCGTTTTACCATGTTTTATTAAGAAGAATGAGCCACTGCAAGTATTGGCAGGGTAGCAGGGTACAGCTATTTTCATTTTGATTTCATAATATTTTTTTTTTTTTTTTTTTGTACTGAAGTACTTTTGCCCTCGAAGATTAAGGGGAACTTTAAAACTAAGATTACTTATTTTGAACGGCAACAGTTTAATTTAGCCATTTTCATTTTGATTTAAAAATTTTGTGTTTTTAACCGACTTCACAAAGGAAGGAGGTTATACATTCAAACTGTATGTATGTCGTTTTTTTTTTTTTTTTTTTTTTTTTGTCCACTCATAACTTTTTATCGGATGAACTGATTTACATGATTTTTTTTAATCGATCGAGGGTGGTTTCCCAAAGGTCCCGTATCTTCGTTCGACTATATTCGATAATTAGAAAAAAGTTGTGGGCAGAAATGGGGTCATTTTTTTAACCGACCTCACAAAGGAAGGAGGTTATACATTCATATTGTATGTATGTCGTTTTTTTTTTTTTTTTTTTTTTTTGTTTGTTTGTCCACTCATAACTTCTCACCGGATGAAGCGATTTTCGTGATTCTTTTTTTAATCGATCGAGGGTGGTTTCCCATAGGTCCCGTATCTTTGTTTGACTATATTCGATAATTAGAAAAAGAGTTATGGGCAGAAATGTAGTTTTTTTTTTTTTTTTGTTTTTTCATCCATAACTTTTGACTAAATGAACCGATTTTTCTGATTTTTTTCTTTAATCGATAGATGGTCGTCTAACTCAAATATTGAAACTCAATTTGACTACATTTGTTTTTTAGAAAAAAGATTATGGGTGAAAAATAAATATTTTTTATTTTAATTGGAAAGGCTTGGCTTGATTTTTATTTGTTGGAAAATCTAATAATAAATATAAAAGTCATTGTTAAAAACATGTTTGTTGTCAAGGGCTATAATATTAAAAGAAATTACAGCAAGAGTTTGACTGACGGCTTCTCTGTGGCAAAAATTAATCCAATCAGTTTGTTTGGTAAAATTAACTTCAAAAGGGAATTTATCATACAAATGATTAGTTTTAGTGCCATTAATTCAAAGAAGTTTTGCCCTTTGATATGGACTTTTTAAAAAATAGAGTATTTATATAGAAAATGTATTTACACTAAAAAGAATAAAATAAAATAATTTTTATAAAAAAACAGAACCGACTTCAAATTATAAATTGCGCTAAAAAGTGAAAAATAAATTCATTCTTTAAACAACATCGATGTGACTTTTAAACATAGTTTTAGAAGTCGGTTCAAAATCATCAGTCTAATTACCATTATACCATTTGCTACTTCATATTGGAACTGTTGCTAATTCTGCGAAAATATATATATTTGTAATTGGGATTCATGATTACAAAAGATTTTATCTATATCCTCATTTTGCACCTACTTCTAAAACTATGTTTAAAAGTCACATCGATGTTGTTTAAAGAATAAATTTATTTTTCTCTTTTTAGCACAATTTATAATATGAAGTCGGTTCTGTTTTTTTTTTTATAAAAATTATTTTTTGTTTTTTCATCCATAACTTTTGACTAAATGAATCGATTTTGAGGATTTTTTCTTTAATCGATAGAGGGTCGTCTAACTCAAATATCGCACATCCCATTTGACTACATTTGTTTTTTAGAAAAAACGTTACGGGTGAAAAATAAGTATTTTTTAAAAATAATTTAACTTTGTGCAAGAAAACAATAATAATAAAATTACACGTTAATTTAAAGCACAAATGAGCAAAAAAATGCAGACATATGTTTCGGGATTGCTTGGCATCCCTTTTTCAATGCGACAGGGAGCTTCTAGATGCAAAACATCCAAATGAAGCTATTTTTTTGCTCATTTTTGCTTTAAATTAACGTGTAATTTTATTATTAAGTATTTTTTAGTTTAACTGGAAGGGCTTGACTTGATTTTTCCTTTTTGGGAAACTATTTATAAATATAATAGTCATTGTTAAATAAAAAGAGTTTGTTGCCATTAAGCTGATATATATATTTATCACTTATAGCAAGAGTTTGACTGATGGCTTCTCTGAGGCAAAAATTCAATCCAATCAGTTTGTTTGGCAAAATTGACTTCAAAACGGAATTTATGAAACAAATGATTAGTTTTTAGGGCCATTCGTTCAAAGAAGGTTTGTCTTTTGATATGGATTTTTTTAATAGAATATTTATATAAAAAATGTATTTGCACTAAAAAGAATAAAATGGAATAATTTTTGGAAAAAAAATAGAAGCGACTTCAAATTATAAACTGTGCTAAAAAGTGAAAAATAAATGAATTCTTTAAACAACATCGATGTGAGTTTTAAACATAGTTTTAGAAGTCGGTGCAAAATTATGGGTCTAATTACTATCACACCATGTGCTACTTCATAGTGGAACTGTTGCTAATTCTGGGCCTTTTACATTTGTAATTGATTCCTCATAACAAAAGATTTTACCTATCCTAATTTTGCACCGACTTCTAAAACTATGTTTAAAAGTCACATCGATGTTGTTTAAAGAATTTATTTATTTCTCACTTTTTAGCACAATTTATAATTTGAAGTCGTCTCGATTTTTTCCTAAAAATTATTTTATTCTGTTTGTATTGAAGTATTTGTTAGTATTTTTGCACTCGAAGATTAAATGGAACTTTAAAACAAAGATTACTTATTTTGAATGTTAACAGTTTCATTTAGCTATTTTCATTCTGATGTTGAAATTTTGTGCTTTTTCTGTTTGTGTTGAAGTATTTTTTAAATATTTTTGAACTTAACGATTAAGGAAACTTTAAAACACAGATTATTTATTTTGAACGACAATTTTTTAATTTGGAATTTTTGTGTTTGTGTTTCTTCTCTTTGGATAAGGCTTATGTTGGAATTTTTCAATGCGCCGAGCTAGACAATATCAAAATGTTTACATACAATGGAGCAAAAGAAATTGCCCTCAAGCATTATGACAAAACATAAAGCTCAAGACCAATCAATCAAATTGAGCAGTTTTGATCTTATCATGAGTACAATTAATTATACATTGCGTGTTCTAGAATGGGTAAATCAGACAATCTATATTTTCAGACAATGAAACAACAAGCATTGTGAAATGAAACATATTAGAAATATGTGCTTTTTCTTGCTTTTCCATCAAACCATACTGAGCCACAACAACGCGTGGCCGGGTACAGCTAGTATTGTATAAAAGAGACATCTCTCCTTAAATTTCCAAAGAAATATTCATTGAAATCCTTTTGATTAGTAAGCTTCACCAAATCCGAAAGGGTGGGAAAGTAATAGTAGGAAAAAAGGGAGCTATAAAACTTGTCAAAACACGTTAAATAGTCTATACTTGTATCACATCTGTCATCACCATTTTTTTACAGAATGCTATCATTTTTATGTTAGTATCTTTAAATATGTCTCGCACTCTCAGAAACGCATGCTCAAATCTCACAAATCTCACGAAATCTTCGTCGTATTTGACGAAATGGCTTCGTGAAAAATGCTCCGGGTAAATCTTTCGTCAAATTGACGAAATCTGTGTAGTAACTTTTTAAAGACACGTGATCGCGCGAAGAAAGAATCGCTGTAAATGACGAAATTTTCTTGATGATTGAAGAATCGACAAAAATGAGCGTTCTATTTCTGAGAGTCTGCATTTCATATTAATCTGAAATTTCAAATTTCTCAATAAAAACACGAAACAAAATTTCCCGTCTAAATTGCCAGACAAATTTGCATCTCGATAATACACGGAAAAGTTAAAGGGTACTTTAGAGTACATTATTTGAAAAGCATCATTTTGATAGGAAGTGTTGTTTTACGTGGAAGCGAAAAACTGCTACATTTGGTAGTCTTAGAAAAATAACTACACAAGTCGGTTCAAGATAAAATTATGACAAAAGGATGTGGGTGGTAAAAAAAAGCACAGCTGACCAACGGATGAAGGGTTATTTTTTGACGACTTCATTTATTTTTTATTATTATAGCTGGCTTTTTTATATAGCATCACAAAAGAGACCGTTGACATATTTTGAATGCCCCGTAGTAATTCCTTACTTGCGAAATATGAAAGAAAGAAAAAATATAAAGAATATCTTTTTTTCCTAAATCCGTTGAAATATTTTAGCGTTCTTAACATCAAGCACTGTAAAAAGAGAAAGTTGCTGCAAAAAAAAAAAGACTAAGCTGAATGAACAGTTCTCTCTTTTCATTTTTCCCCCTATGTGAAACGTTTTTTTCTTGTAACTGCAACACACTGCAAGAAATTAAAATTTGATATTTCTTTTAGTATGATCCCATTTAAAATCGTACGCAGTTCTTGTAACAATTGTCTGAAAAGAAGAAAACTTTTTGTAAAATTTCTTATATAAGGCCACTGATTTTTAAAAAAAATATTCCCTTTTCTTTTCTACTTTTGAAAAGAAACTTAAATGAAGAAAAATGACAGATGCATTGAAAATTCAGGCCGCTTTTTCTAGAGATGAAACTGTCATCGTATTTTAATTCAAACTTTTTCAAATGTTGAGTGCATTTTGATGTATCGGTGCTCTGGAGAAATGATTACACAACATAAAAACAGATTTAGTTTGTGAGTTTTATATTTTCTTTTCTTTTATTGAAACTCAACGAATTTTTCTTGAAAGAGAACCATTCAGAGAGTTTTGAATCAGAATTTCTGAGATTTATATATCAGGATGCTTTATTCCGGATTTCTTTAATCTTATTGTCGTTTGAATGAAATGTGCCCCTCTCCCACTCCCCAAAAAATGATATTTCTTAAAACTCTTTTTTGGAGTAAGATTTTCATTTTTTTTACAAAATAATCCTCATATTTAAGAAAGCATTTCCCTTATACTTTTGTTAATATTTTCCGAGACACGATACTGTCTTTAGATGTTTTGGAATACAAGATGTAGAAACGATTACCTTTGAGCCAGTTGAGTATATCTTAGAAGAGTCATTTAGTAGGATAAAGTTTTGGGTTACTATTTCAGTCGCTAAGTCTGTTTTTTTTTTAAAGCGATTGTTATATGAAAAGCTTTCGTGTTTGCCGAACTCCAATGTAGTTAAAATCCTACTTATCTCTTTTAGGAGAAAATGTTTTGTACACTGATGTTAACGTAATAAAACCAATAATATAATTGATTAAGGTTAAATACAGGCGGAAGTGCTTTGGCCGTTTAAGGAATTCGTTTTCTTTACACTTAACTTTTGTAGGTAAGCACGTCATCACAACTTACATTAAAATATGGCGTTAAGATACGGTGTGTATAACTTTGTTTATGGGGTGTGATGTTTGCTGAGAGAACTGACGCTTGTTTTTCAATGCCGTCCAAAAGACAAACACTCATAGTCTTTAACAGTGAAAAATGTCTACATAAACCCCGATGAAATCGGAAGATTTTTGAAAAGAAAAACATTCTTTTGCAGAAGATGTTCAAGAAAATGTTTCCATTTTGACCTGAATACGTCAGAAGAAGATAAGTTGTGTTTGAACTTCTGTATTTCTTTTCTTTATCAGCACTCATGCAAAATATTTGCCTAAAGAAAAAAAAAACATAAGAGATACTCTTTATTGTTCTCAAAATGATGCTATATAATCAGAATCTCTTCTCGCTCTTCCATTTGTCATTCTTTAGTTTAAGATAAAAATAGCTTGCTTTGTTTATATCAATTGCAGTTTAAGGAAATTCTAAAAAATACAACTTGACAGGCTATTAAGCATTTTGTCCTTTTTAAATAATGAAATAAGATTAACTCAAATGTTTTTAGCTGTTTCTTTCTTACTTTTAAAGTTATTATTTTTCTTTAACTAATTGTTATATTGGTATATATGTTGCTCAATTGACTGTGTTCTTTATTTTAATTTTTATTACTTTTTAAATTTGTGCTTTAAAAAAATAAGAAAATTATATTTCGAAACTTTTTATTTGATTGAAAATAAATTAATGATATGTAATGGTTTTAGAACTAAATATGAAAAAAATATTCATTTATGTGTAAAAGTCAAAAAGACTTTTACACATAATTACCAATTCAAAAGTACATAAATTAAAAACAGAAAAGAAAAAATATTAATATCAGACTCGTTCTTTGAGTCCGTTTTCAAGAAGTAAAAGTAGAAAAGTTGTAAAATAGCTGCAAAAAACTTTAAAGCGGACAGAAGAAAAAAACGGGATTATTTGAATGAAATGAATTAAAACAGAAACACAATTAGTTACAATATTTTGATATAACACTTAAAAGCCCACAAATAAGTTTAAATGCTATCTGTGGTTCGCTTAAAAATAAATATTGACGTTTTTTCTACAACATGAACAATCAATTATGCCCGAGAAAATCTTTTTTTTTCCCTCTCTATCACGAGACTTGTATAGAATTCCTTTTATGGGACGAATGTAGAAAACCATGGTATATTAACTGACATATAATAGCATGACTACATGCTATTACAACAGTGAATTAAATTCTTTCCTACCAGTAAAAATGTTCCTGCCATAAAGGAAACTGAAAACTTTTGCAAGCAAAATAGCACTGCAGCTAAAATGGACATATTTGACACAGTATAATTAAAATAAGTATCGTATCAAACAATATTTTTTTCCCTTGTAAGAAACCTTTGTGTATATAGACTTTATCTTATGTAGAGTTTATTTTACAGTTAGAATACATAAATATCATGTATATTAATTCATAAATAATAGCAGGAGGACATGTTGACAGCTCAATGAGTTTTTAAAGTGCTTACCGCTGAGTAAAGTTAAAAACTTTAGCAAACAAAATAGCATTAGAGAATTTTTTTTTTCCTGCAGCGCCATTAGAATATATATATCGAATCCAAAGGCACATTAACTAACACACATTCCCCTAGTGCTTTTATAATATACTGACACTTCGAATATCAGGTGATATCGAGAAATGCCGTGTGGAATTAGAGTCTTTTCTCCTCATGAAAAGTGAACGTTTAAATATTAAATTCCCATGCATATGTTTAGTACTTAAATAATGTAACAATGCACTTTTCTTCTTATGATTTTAACTAATACTATTGATCTTAAAATTTGGAAGCCCCATCTTTCAAGCTGGGGAGACTGCTATCGAATTATCCTAATAAAAATAGCTTCATACTTTTTCAGTTGTATAATTTATTTTTTTGAAAAAAAAAAAAGCATTCTTTCTTTTTGAAAAAAGGCACTATTAATGCTTGAAAACTAGCATTAATCCGAAACGTTTAATGCGGAACAACAAACTAATGAAATGAGAAAAAATATCGGTCAAAATAATTTTAATGCATGTACGAGAAAGCTTAGCTCCTTCTCAATAAAGTTTCCCTTTTCTTCTTTTCTCTAGCGAATCGATTGCTTCTACTGTAAAATTAATAATGATAAAAGCTCATTTTTTTAATGTGTGTGCACTAGAAGATAAAAATATGCAACTAATTCACTCAACATCTGCTTCGATTCTTCAGCATTTACAATGCAACATTGCGTATTTAGAGTAGTAGGACCATACATTTTCCCCGAACACCCACGCGAAGATGCCGTTTCCATGACAACAGTTATTCTCCTTCTGGTAAGGTGGACTGATCAACTCCGCCGCGTTCTGACCAACTGTCCGCGGAGAAGATATTGCTCGGAAAATGATAGTGCGGCTTACTTAAGCGGCCAAAATGACACGAATAAAACATCTTTTTGCAGAGATGGAAACTATTGCTATTAATTTACGAATATTAAAGATGGCTTTTCAAAAAAAAAAAAAAAAACTACATTCAGAGCTCAAGAAGGAACGCATGGAATCATAACGAAACGAATGGTAGGGCACATTTCTGGGGACATGCATCCTGCCATTTACTGGATCTAAAAATTCAATAAAAAATAATATTTTAACGAATTGAAATTTAAAATTGTAATGCAATAACAGGCCTCAAAAACCATGTTCAAAGTGTGTCATATTTGTTTTAAATTTAATTTATTATCCGAATATTTATCATATGAAACAAATCAAAAATGTATGACAGACTTGACAAAAAACGACATGGAATTGACCTTCAGACAATGTCCAAGTTTTTGTGAATCTTCACGTCAGTGTATACTCATATTTCAATGATCTCATCTCAAGGAATGCATTGAATAATAACGAATATCTGGCAATGGTAGGAAATTTTTTCTGGGACACGTATTCTGTCTTTAGATTGTGAATATAAAGATTCAATATATTTTGAAACCGACTCAAAGAGTGGAATGTTTTATGGACCGGAGCAGCGTATCCGAATCCTTTCATTTTCGCCGAGCACTTTAAATAATGTCCAAGTTTCAGCGTCAGTGTACTCATATTCAATCAAAACTTTTTAGAACCAATATTTATATTAAATATAATTATTTAATGCAAAAATTTCATATACATTCAATATTGAATGCAAAAAGATATATTTTATGAAGAGATTTGAAGGCAGTATTATAATGTCAAAATTCCTAAAAATATTCCTCCATTTGTACCTACCTGCCATTCTTTGTCCTATACTGCCATTCAATGTCTTTGCTACATTGAATGGCAGTATAGGAAACTGTTTATATGTGTACGAATAGCTGCCTCAATATCTTATAATATGGGAGGTCATTTACTTTTATTTACAGTAAACAAAAGGGAATACTTCAAAAATTTATCAGCAGATGGCACTTTCAGTTTATCTTGTCCAATACCGTAACGTTAAAACCGTAATGCAAATTTCCGTTTATCTTAAAGTATTAATCGCTTGACTTACACCACTATGTTTCTCCCCTCCTGAAATAAATCCACCGAGGTATTGAATCATGCTGCTTATTAGTGATTTTCTTTAAAACCTGAAAAAAATGTTCAATAAAAAATCCGTTTTACACCGTATAATTAGTTTTATTTCAAACGATAAGCGAAAAAGAACGAAACACCTAGTTATTAGAAAGTATTTCTGACGAAAAGAAAAGATTAATTGGAACGATTAGATGGCAATTATTTACTTGAAAGGACATAAACAATATTTCTTGTTTACAATCAATAATGAGGTTGTTAACGATAAGAATGATGGTTTCAGTAAAAAATGAGAAAAATAATGCATCTAGGCAAAACAAATTCAGAGGAAAAAAAAGAGAGAAAAAGAGGATGCTTAGCTAATTTTAGTCTTTGCTGTTGTACCACTACACACACACACACACACACACACACATTCCATTCGTCGAGTTTTTGCGAGTTTACAATTAGTGAACATACAGTGCGCCCAGAAACCCCCCGCACCTGCCATTTTCTGGCTAGTACCGACGACAAAGCCACTAGCTGCATTAGGGTTCCAATCTTCGAAAACTCCCATCGAACATCTTTATTCTAAGCATCGCACGAGTGGATTTTTTTCGTGCTAAAATTATTTATTTTTTAACTTCATGGCAAAAATTTGAGATATGGACTTAAGACACAAGTAAGACACAAAATTGAATAAACTTATTGTTTTTTTCTACTTTTTTTTTTGCCTGGCAGGGTGGCGTAGTGGTAAGGCACTGGCCGCGTACGCTCAAGTTCGCAGGATCAAACCTGGCCCAAGTCGGTGGATTTTCAAGATGCAGAAAATCGTCAGCTCCCATGTCGTATGATTATGCGGTATGTTAAAGATCCTTTGAGTATCCATTTGACTTTCATACTCTCGGCTAAATTAAATTCCTAGGGCAGTTTCGCATCAATTAGGGCTTAGGTGCCGCCATCACGCCATCTAGGAGAAACTGAACGTCAAAATTATCAACGTGGTAAAGGCATCCGCCGACAGTGAAGCTACTTGAAAGAATGGATGTAGGTTTCCGGGGAATGCAAAGGTTAGTGACCATACGCAGCCCCATTAGAAACAAACAAAAAACTTTCCTTATTTTTATTGCATTTTTATTATGCTGTTTGTTCGTTCAATTTTGATTACTCCATTTTGTGTCTTACCTTTCTTATTTTGTTATTTAGTTTATTGTATATAAGGAAGAAAAAAAACTGTTTTCTTTTTAAATTCAACTTATGTTGCTCGGATATATGCATTGTTTGAATACATAGTTACTTTTTGTTTTTTTTATTTTCCAAGAATAACCGGAAATCCATTATTCTCTACCAGCAGTATGTCATTGGTTTTGTAGCACATAAAGAACCTGAATTTAAATTTGAGTTCACTTTGTCTGGTAAGCAATCGAAGCTCTTAATTAGTTCTAACGTGCTTTCCAGAAATTCGAGAACTAATTGTTAAAATTCAAATATATTTTCTTTAAAAGATCAAATTAAAAGAAAAATTTAATCAGTTCACTATCTTAAGTAAAAGAAAAGAAATAATTATCTGTTTTCTGATTCAGGCAAAACTATTTCGCTCAATTTTTCCCCTTCCTCTTTAAAAAGAACAACTCAGCACCATATTTGAGTATTCTCTTTTAAAGAATTGTAGTTAAGTTTTTACTGCTTGAAAACATGACTCCAATTTGATCTACGGGAAACATTTACCGTCAGTTAATAATATAATTTATAATAAGCTATTATTAAAAAAATATGTTTACATAATAACGTCAATATTTAGCTCTATTGTTTACGGAAAAATATTTTTGTGAGTAGTATTATTAGTATTCATTTATTTATTTGTTCTGAAAAATGAGCATTAAAAAGAAGTTAAATTTTGAATATTTCAAAATATCATCTGTAATTTCAAGATAATTTGTTTTTATTCTTACTGTGATGTACTATTAACAACTAAAGTACTAATACTTTTGACCATGTCGGATCCTGGCAACTCTTTCAAAATGCATTGTAATTTCGCAACAAAATTCCATTTTTATCTTCGACTCTGCAAAATTAGCATTTTATGGTAGTTAAAAATATAAATAAATTTGGAACTTCAAAGGGAAAATGTGTAGTGAATGAATGAGTTTCATCACTTCAGCTTATAGAGTGGAAAAGTCTAGACAGCACATGGACGTGCGTGGGCAGATAATATATTCTTGCCAAGCGAACTGTTTCTTCTCACATTTTGGAAGCGTGCGTTATTACTATTCAGCATAAATATCATTTTCCCTCCCTTTTTATAGAATGTACGCACAAAAGAAAATAATAATTCTATTCTTTGAACGAAAAAAAATACTTTCCCATTAAAGACAATACTTTTACTTTAAAGACAGACTTTATACTCGAATTTATAAGAAAAAAATATTTTTATGTGATCACCTTATAGTAAGAACTATAGTACCTGTTCATAACATTGAAACACTTTTCCTTTTTTTTAAAAATTTCTCCCATTTTCCAATATTTTCAGGCTTTCCAAGTGATATAGTGACTTGTAAATTATATTTAAAAGGTGCATTGCGCTTCTCAGGATTGATGTAATATTGATCACGAAAATCCTATCTCTTCAGGAATAAAATAAGTTAAAAACTGATGCTTTTACTGGAAACAGGCTAAAGAGTTAAGATCGCATATTCAAACATTATCTACTATTAAATCTGCTTATTTATGTATTATGATAAAAATTACTGTTTTTGTGTTTTTTTTATTAGTATTAGTGAGCATTATTAATAAAAAACACAAAACATTAATTTCTGAAAAATACACATAATTACAATAATGACGTAAAAAACTTAATTAAAACGGGAAATGTTGATGGACTACAGCTATGTGCTGAAAGTAGAACCAGAGGTCATTGTTTTAAACTTTTCAAATCTCAGGCTAATCTTGAAATTAGGAAAAACTACTACTTCAATAGGGTTGTGGGCAGTTGGAATAGTTTACCGGAAGCGACTGTTAATTGCAGTGGGGTAAAAACTTTTAAGAAAGCTCTTGATGTTCATTGGGGACTGCTAAATTAACTAGGACCAGCCTAGCTGGGCTCTGAGCCTGTTGCTGGTCGTCACTTTTGTATTTGTATTTGTATTTGTATTTGTATTAATAAGTCTTTATTAACTTGACGACTAGAAATCTCTAGGTTTAAAAATAAACTTTTGTACAATCTGTTTCGTGAATTGTTTTTGCAATTTACACTACAAACTTGAGAAACCAAATTCAATCTTATTTAAAAGACCTCTAACAGAAATTGATTTGCAGAAACATATATATATAATTTTTCAAATGTCAAACGTCTTAATAACACACACAGTGCGTTTGCTTACAATACTCTGCATGCGTGCAAAAATTCGAACATGCACGTAATTTATGAAGAAATGTGTGAGCGATTACGACGTGCGTGGCACGTCTTTCCAGCGCAAATGGTTAATGCATAAATTATGCGTGACTGAAATATTTGTTCAGGAGACTTCATTGGATGAATCTGCTTATTGGCATGTTCTTAAACGCAAAAAAAAATGTGTAAAAACATGTTAAGCTTACCAACTACAGACAAACAAACTGCCACTATAATTAGAGCCCATAAAGAAGCTTCTTATTGATATGAAGAATAAAAAGATCTCTCTTTAAGCAACCCTATTCCACTTCAATAATAAGGCATGATTAATCCCTTTCTGACTTAACCCATAATGGATCAGCACAAAGAAAGCTTTGGAGAGGGAAGTTTCAATTACCATCGAGACAACTTATTACCAATGGATCTTTAACGTAGATTGCTTTCTCAATGCGATTCGTTCCATTACTACGTTCGTATTGGTTTTAGTTAATATTACGTTAGGAATTCTAAGAAATGAACTGTTTATTACTAGTTTTGAATTAGTATAGCGGTAATTACAGGTAAACACGTCTTCGTCAAAATTCGAACGCTTCAATGCTTAGTTTTATTCATGCATGTTGATGCGAGTATACTTTAGCCCTTTCGTATTGTTTTGTTTTATGACAAGAAAATAATTAAGTTTCAAAGTATGGTTTTTAGTTAGTAATTAAGCTTAAGAAATATCTCACATGGAAATAATAGTTTTTCAACAAAAACATTTTGGCACAAAAACGTTTAACTAAAAAAGTGACGCAGTGCGGTAACTGCTGCTTATTAGAGTCCGGAAGCTGAATTTTTTTTTTCTGTAGCTAACATGGAGTTCCCTGCAACCCTAAATACGTGCATGCAATATTTGTTGCAGATTTGTGCTTTAAAAACGTACACCACTTATAGTTTATTCTATGCCATGTGTTGAAGAACTTTTTTTTTCTTTATTTTCAATGAGCTGCTGTTGGCTTCTGCCAATAGCGGACCTAGTCCATCGGTACCATCTCTTTCAGGTGCACCACAATGAGTGTGGTACCATCGTCGTGTGATGATTTTGACGTCCAGTTTCTCCACCTGAAAGGGCGAGCACCCGGACTCTGTTGATGCGAAACTGAGAAAGGAATTTAATTTTGCCGAGAGCATTCAAGCAAATGTCTACTTAATAAGGGATCTTTTACATGCCGTATAACCATACGAAAGGGACGCAGACGATTTTCTGCATCTTGAAAATCCACTGACACTGAGAGGCTAGATCCTCTGACCTGGGGCGTACGAGCTCCGTGCCTTACCACGACGCCGACATGACGGCGTGGTGAAGAACTTGAAAGTAGAAATTGTTTTGCATATGAAAAGACAGATTCGGTGATATTCATCGACAGAAATCTTTTAAAGCCTCTAAGTAAGCAGTGCAACAAATCATCACTGGGATATTTGCTTAAATATTAAGCAAATATTGAAGCTCATCTGGCATTGTAACCGCACGAGAAGTTCAAAGCAACTAGGAAAAAAAATCAAAAAGAAAGTTGAATGATAATCAAACTTATTTAGAGATCTTGAAAAGTATTGTCTGCCTTTACTGTTGTAGTTTTAATAAAGGGGTGCATTATTAATAAAATTAGTAAAATCAATGTGTATCAAGAAGAAATTTATTCTAGAAAAATAAAAACATCTTTAGCTATAATTATTTTCAATTTGTAAAAGAGGCACGCTTCCGCTGGTGGGCAAAAGTCCTCATGTCACAAATATATCTGTATTTCGGTTGAATATGCAGAAATTACAAAATTAAAGCTTTCTTTATTTAAACAGAAAAATCATAATAATAACAATAATAATTAAAAAAGAGCTGCAGTTTTTCTCTTTTTTTGTAAATTATTTCAAGAATTTTATTTATTTTTTCAGAACCAAAATTGCACATTTTGACGAAAATAATAAAATGCAATATAAAAACGTAAAGATTCAAGGGTAAACCTGCATAATGTATAGGAATAACACACATCTGTTTCCGTCTTTTGAGGAAAATGACTTCCACAAAAAGGGATGAGATTTCAGAAAATAACAGGAAAGATAAAGAAGGGACTCAGCAAGAAGGAAGGAAATCGTCAGCTGAATCATCTTCTTTTTCCTAACTGCATGATTGTCTTCTTGATTCAAACATTCGCAGACGTTGGCCAATTCTTATGTCTAACTAAAGTGCTGGATGCTCTTTGATGCCTTGATAATATTTGCTACTCGTTAATTCTATTTGTTCATGTTTCCTTCGTTTTTTCATGTGAAATATTAAGCTTGTCATATTTTAAAAAATATATAAAAAAATAAATAAATAAAACTTTTACTCGGGAAAAAAACCCACCTTCTACAATTTTAAAAACTGGCTTGCATTTGACTTTTCATCTATATAGGGCGTCTGTTAACCCAAATCAAAGCCATTATTTTGAGCAATAATCTATGTTAGCTTTATATGAATGTCATGACCTCGCCATTTGCAGACCTAGTGCATTCCCCAATTGCTCGTAACCATTCTTCCATGCGGCACTACTGTCGGCGGTTGCCATTACCACTTGAGAATTTCGATGCCCAGTTTCCCATTGGTTGGAGCTCTGATGGCACCTGGGCTCTGATGATGCGAAACTGCACTCAGAATTTCATTTAGTCGAGATTATCCAAACCAAACAGATACATAAGGAAATTTTAACGAGTCTCATGCGACACGTGTCGTATGAAACATGTTACGCGTCTCATACGACTCAGACGGGCCCTCTCTCTCTACATACTCTGACGACGATCTTCTGTATCCCAGAATACACCGATTTGGGACAGGTTTTGAACCCACAAACTTCGTTGTAAAAATCCGGAAATATGTATATGTATATGTATATATATATATTCTTTGATTGTGCTTGGCGTTCTGGGTTAAATCAGGAAAATTAAAAGTAACCCAGAACACCTCCCGTAGTCAGAGAGAGAGAGATATAAAATAGAATGAAGCAAAATAAAATCGAACGCAAAGTAACACAGAACGCGAGCGACATTCCAGCGGAGATATATAGAGAAGGATAGATGAATATCCTTCAGTAGGGAATAAGTTTGTGGGAGAAACACATCAAATTTTAAGGAAGAAAAACACTTATGTCCGATGCAGAAGATTCTTTTAAATTAATTTTGTTCAAGACATAAAAGAAATCGGCCAGCAATTTCGTTCAAAAAATAAGTGAAAAGTGCAATTTCGTTCAAGGGACAAAGGAATTGTGTATTCCGTAATTACTTTTTCGACTTGAAGCTTAGTGCAAATATTATTCAAGTGACCCTTGCAACAACCTCAACCAACCGAAAACACTGGGCTATCCTTGAACTAAGTCTTTTTATAAGTCGCCAGTTACAATACTATGTTATGAAATCACACATATCAGGTGATAATAACTTACCTTCCAGCCTTTTCTGCAAAAAACTTCTCCGATTGTAGCACATGAATTTAGTTTCGGGCAGAGGCGTAGCTAGGGTTTTCAGCGCCCGGGGACAACTGAAGATTATGCCTCCCCTCCGTGCCCCTGGGATCCTAGAGGCGCCCCTAAAAGAAATTTAGAAAAACTTTTATGTTTCCTAAATGTTAAATAGCTCTAAAAAGCAGTCGTTTTAACTTTCATTTTTATTAGCGACCATTCACTTTTAAGGGAAAAAGGGGAGACTTTGGCTTTGCAAAGTTATTCTCTGATTTCCCACGCACTCCTGTGCTACATTTGGTCATTCCCGATATGATTTGTGGTGCTCTCACTTTTTTGTCGAATATATTTACACCTCTTCAGATCAACTAATTTTCTTTTCGCATTTAAGAATAAAATAAATTAGCAGTAATTTGGCGCCCCTTGACGCTGCACCCGGGGACAGCTGTCCCTCCTTGACCCCCCCCCCTAGCTACGCTTATGGTTTCAGGCTTAGATTTAAGAATGTTCCGTATTTAGTTTTGAGAACTATTTGTATTTAACTTGAAATTATACTTAAAGTAAGTAGGTTGTTTTGATTTCTCCGAGAAGGCTGATCATTTTTATATACATTTTAAGATTAAGTAATGCATATCGTACATTATACAGTCAGACCTCGAGATAAGGTCCCTGCTCGGGACCTAAGCAGGGTAACCTTATTACCGATTCATATGCATTTGATATTCAGTGAGCCAGGACTTAAAAGTGACCGTATATGAGGGGTGACCTTATATGCGAGTGACCTTATATCGAGGTCTGACTTTATCAGGCAGTGACCGTTTTCTATAATAACAAAAAAACAAAATCATTTCATAAAAACTTAAGAAACATATTATGTAATAAATTAATAAAAAATAAATCAAAACGGTCATCCTTGATATCCTATCTCGGAAATTAGAAAAGAATATATTGCCATAAGTATTTTGATCGATATTTATTGACCTGAAATAACGATTAGGATAGAAATGGCCAGCACATCAAATATCGTGATCTCTTTGTACGTAATTAAGTTTCGTGACTTGCAACTATTTAGCCAATAACTGCTACGACAGTAATAGTAGATGACAAAAGCGAGTGAAAGGTCAAATGACACAAACTTATTTATTAATAAACATTAAGGCTTTTTAGCGTGTTGTTCGACAAATGTTCATTTACTATCATAAAAAAGGTAACGTTTTGTTCTAAATTTTCTACAACAAATACTGAAATATTGCATTTCCTTGTATATTCAAATTCAAAGCGATTAATTAAAAATAATACACGATATAATAATAATTTAACTTCGTGCAAGTAAATTGTAATAAAAAATAATTTCACGTTAAGAAAGCACAAATAAGCATTAAAATGCAGACATATGTTTCGGGATTGCTTGGAAAACCCTTTTTCAATGCGACGGGGAGCTTCTAGATGCAAAACATCCAAATGAAGCAGACAAAACAACAAAAACAAAGCTTATATAGCCTAAGAATTATCTGTAAACCAATGAGAATAAAGGCAGCGTGAAGTGGAAGTAGAAGTAGCAGGGAAGGCACCAATAAGAGAGCAACAAACGAATCCAGTTGAAAGTACACGAAGTAAAATAGGAATATCAGTACACTCGGGATTCCGCGTCAGGCCGACCACTAGACCGGAACTTCTGCTTCTGCACCCCAGGACCCTCGGTCTCGAAAACTGGGATGGGCACAGTAGGCCATGGCCCCCAAAAGGGTTGGAGTGCCACTGCGTTTTAGTTTAGTTTATAAATAATGGGAAAAAAAGCACTGAAATACGGTAATTCATTGAGTAGTCCGATATACTGTAATAAAAAATAATTTCACGTTATTTTAAAGCACAAATGAGCATTAAAATGAAGTTCATTTGGATGTTTTGCATCTAGAAACTCCCCGTCGCATTGAAAAAGGGATTCCAAGCAATCCCGAAACATATGTCTGCATTTAAATGCTCATTTGTGCTTTAAAATAACGTGAAATTATTTTTTATTACAGTTTATTTGCACAAAGTTAAATTATTATTATAGTCCGATATAATTTTATTTTTGCGAATTTACTGATATCACATTTCCAAAGTATGAAAACAATTATTTATAACTATAAACAAGGTAATGATAATAATTTGTAATACCTCATAAATAGTTATAGCATAGTTGTTTCAAAAAAGCACGGGGGAAGGGGGGGGGAGGGGTTCAACCTAGGGTCAAATCCCGACCGTACTGTGCTCAGGTGCTGCTCCTTTATGGGTTTATATAAAATGTACTCATTCGCATTGGAAGACATTGTGATTCGCATGTGAAGACTTTGTTATTAATAACGAGCTGAATTATGATTTCATTTGTGTTTCGAAGATTTTTACATGTGTCGCTCAAAATCTCGCATCATCATTTGTATTTAAAATTTTATTATTTCGACTGTTTCGCCAAAGCTTATATATTATAATCAAAAGTTATTTGTCTAAGGGTCCCCTACCTTTTTTTCCCGTGAGAACCCCTTCGAAGATTCGAAAGAATGCGGCGAACTCAATTCTGTCTAAGTTTAGACGAAAACAAAAATACAGCTACACGAATATTAGTACGTTTTTTTAATTATTACTTTTCATTAGTTCTTTTTGAATTAGAATTACGGCAGTAGACATATGTATTCGCAAAAAAATCTTTAAAAATCATTTTTTCAGTAGTGAAAAAAAAAATTGTAGAATGGCATGAGAACTAACCATACGTTCAAAATTTTGAATCAATCTATAAATAGCTCTCGGTTTAAAATTCGCAAAAGTTGTAGAAATTTACAACATTAAAATTCATATATTTCCAAATTTATCATTTCGTAAATGCAGAACAGTGGGAATAAAGTGTGATAAATGTGGATACAAAATTAAAAATTAAGGATTAAATATTCTTCAATTAAGCTTTGTGGTCTGTATGCAAGAAATTAGCCGAAAATAAAGCAAAATTTTATATTTCAGTAAATTTCCATATTTTCGACTCTTTCTTCTCGCCAGCGAGGTAAAAGTGGAAAATGGTAAGAGAAATATACGATAAAAATTTAAAATTAATCAGTTTCTTTTGATACCACTTTGTGATTGAAATTTTCGAAATCAGACAATTGTGGAAATAAGTGCATTTAAAAATTTTGTACCGTACGTATGTTTCCTCTTTTCTATGCCAGTCCACAACTTGTGTGCATTATGGTGAAAATAATTTATTTAAAAAAATCGTTTTTACACTTCATCCTAATACAAATGTAAATTTGTCCTTTCTTCTTTTTTTTATGTCAGCAATTTAAAAATTGCGCCATTGCAATGTTATTTTCGCGAACACCCTTCCGACACCACGCGAGCACCTGGGAGTTTGCGAACCACCGGTTGAGAAGCGCTGGTCTGATAGATACATACAATTTCTTACAGATAGGTGAATTTTAATATAATATGTATTTTAAGTATTTAAATATATTCTATCTCTTGATGGTTTTCGTAGCAAAGAATGAAATAAAAATAAAATAGCTTGCAAAATATTAGTTGCCGTATTTGGGTCTTTTCCCCCAGTAGGTGGCGCAAGAGCAAGTTACCCTCATCAAGTATTGGAAGTTGTTTCCCTTCCTCAGTATGGAATCCGCAATGATGTTGCCAGCGTCATCCGAGAAGTTCGCGCTCGCTTACTAGGTCATGTGATTATTTCTCTTAGCGTGGGCGTTGGGAAATGTTGCGAATTATTCAAAAATCGTTGATAGATTTTATTTGAAAACCATATTTTGCATAGAAGCACTCAGTATTGATCTAGGAATTCAAGAACTAACATTAAAGGGCATTTTTCAGTTTTGTTTTACACTCGATGGAAAATTTGCAATTAATTTTCCCAGCATGTAAACTTGTATTCAAGAAGATGGTCTGAGAATATTTAAGTAAGTTCGCCTCATTTCCTTTTTGAGTAGAAAAATAATTAAAGAAATAAGTTAATATTTATCTTCTTTTAAGCTGCAAATGTTACAAAATATCTAGCAATAGTACCTTTAAAAACTGCTAAAATTGCAGTAAAAATTTGCTATTGAAAATGTTTCCCAAAGTCACTTTAGGTAAATATTTCAAAAACACTTATTTATTTATTTATTTATTTTTTGTAGTAAAAAAAAATGTTGTAGTGAAAAATCTTTTTTTCACTACAACAAAATCTGTATTTAATTAAGAATATTTGGTTTATTTTGAAAACTTTCTAAATATTGATTTGTTTTGGATTCACTTTGCGTATTTTAAATTTATCACAAAGCTGTTTCAATACATCCGTAAGAGCAGCGTTTGGCACCGAAGTACAAATTTTTCTTTCAAAGAACTCTTTCATACAGCTTAAATTATAACATTTTGCAATACTGTCTTCATTACTATAATTTGAAAACCATTAGGAGAAAGGAATATAAATAAAAGAAAATGTTGCTTGGTTAACTCTGAACTTTATTAGATAATGTTAAACATTTTCTGTGAGCATATAACATCATTGATTTTAAAGCAATATAAAGCAACATGATTTTAAAGTTAATTGTTAAGCGTAATTTCATGCTATTATTTTCCTTTTTTAACATGTCTCTCTATGAAACAAAATAAATAAATTATTTTGTTGACACATGTTATATTTTATTTTTAATGAAGAGTCACAATATAATGATCAAAGAATTACAGCACTAACTAAACAGTTTTAATAGCTATTTAAGTAAAAACAAAAGCTCTAAATTAACGTACGGAAAAATTTCCGAAAATTTTGTATTTCTATCCTACTTTCTCGTAAAAGTAAAATAAATAAATAAAGTATGAAAGAAAACTTAATTTGTCGTAAAAATATCGTTAAAAATAAAGAAAAGTCGAAAACAAGTAAAGTAATTAAAAAAAGATTGAAATAGGAAAAAAAAAAAAAACAAGTAAGGTTTTGAGATGGGGAATATGTGTGCCTACCTAATAACTCTTGAAGGAAGTGTCCCATTCGAAAGATTTTTTTCGCATTCTAAAGATGGCGAGGGCATCTTATTTTCATTTTTAATTTTTTGATTTGAACAATTTCATGTTTAATTTTGAACAGTTCAAAAAATTTAACATTTACGGTATTGGGGAAATATGAAGCAAATTTTATAAACCATGGACAAAAAAATCCAAGCTCCTTTGAAGAAACTCAATCAAACTAGCTCTCGCCGAGAAATAATTTTTGATTTGAACAATTTTCGCTCATTTTTGAACAGTTCAAAAAATTTAACATTTACGGTATTGGGGAAATATGAAGCACATTTTATAAACCATGGACAAAAAAATCCAAGCTCCTTTGAACAAACTCAATCAAAGGAGCTCTCGCCGAGAAATAATTTTTGATTTGAACAATTTTTGCTCATTTTTGAACAGTTCAAAAAATTTAACATTAGCGCATGCGGGGAAATTTTAATCCTACATAACTCCAGATCCAACAGACGGATTTGCTTAACACAAACTTTATGGGAAGGTTCTTATGGCGTAGAACATGTTTGGATGCGAAGTTCAACCAAAACTAAACGAGCCTATTTTCCAATGAAATTTTTTGATTGGGATTTTAAATGACATTTATGAATGAGTAAATGAATAAATGAATAAATTAGTGAATAAATACAGGAATCAGTAAATGAATGAATTAATAAATGATGGATGAATGAGTGATTGAATGAATACTTATTAACCGTTGAAAATTGCATTTCTGAAGTAACTAAGAACTAAAGCTAAATGACAGAGTGAGAGAGAGAGAGAGAGATAGCTATTCTAAGTTTGAAGTTGGTGTATATGGGAAAGCAGGCTCGTATGAGAAAAAAGACGGAACTTGTTTTAAATTTCCTTATTCGAAGAAAGGTAAGTACTGCATTCGTGAAAAATTTTCTACCCAATTTTAGCAGAAATTTCCATTTTTTCCGTAAAATTATTTTTATTAGTTTTTCTACATGATCATGTGAGCTTACATTTTATCTATCTATATATATCCATTTTGATCATGCATTATTACCATGAAATATCCATTTTGGTTGTCCCAATGTTCATTTTCACGAGATTTCACATAGGTTCTGCACATATACTTTTGTGAATATCGCCTTAAAAACGTTTAGTCGTAAAAGATTGAAATTTTGCGTGGTTGCGCATCTGTGTTTTTGATTGCAATCGGATGCTTCAAAAGCAGTCTTTTACTTGTTTTTTGGGTTAAATCCATGGGAACTTCAAGTGGTTTTTAGCATCAAGGTCAATAGTCGCCAAACTTTTGAAGCTTTTTATTGCACAAGTACAACGCAGTTTTCAATGGTAAATTAGCGAGGGCAAAAGGTACAATCCTATTTAAACTTACTTAGCTTTGCCGATCTGCGAATGGAAGCAGTGAAGGGTTAATAAATTGCAGTAGTGAGAGAAATAACTTCACACAGAAGCTACTACTTTCAAGAAGATAAAATACAGTTTACTATTGGGTTCAAAATATGAACTTAGATATTCCTAAGTTAAAATATTCAGAATGTGACATGTGAATGTTCAAATTCACATGTCACACTCATTCTTGCTGAAAGTTTGAAGTTTTTATTTATATAAAAGAGAGGAAGTATTTATTAATCTTTTTAAATTGTCTTTTTTGAGATTATCATACTGAGACCCAATACAACACTACGAAAGGAAACTAAATTCTAAGGAATTTCTCTATCCTCTCTTTCGCTAACAATTTTTATTCTTTGCGCAAATGCAAGGAAATAAATGTAGCCACTAAACGATCTTAGCAAATCGATTTCAAATGTGAGGATGCTGTATTGTAGGAAGTGCTGTAGCAGTTACGCTTTAATCACGAGGACTTCTCGATGTTGCAATTGTTAACTTGTCAAGAACTCGTTATTCTAAATTGCATGCGCGTTATTTTCTATTGATAATCAATTGTTTAACCTTTCACTACGCTCTTTTTAAAAATAAGGAATAATATTTTTTTCATGTGAAGTAATACGGGAAACATACTGGGTAGGCTGGTGGTCAATTCCTTTACCTAACTTAAGACAAGAATTATAGCAGATGTGCAAAGCAGTTTTCAATGGTGAATTAGAGAGGGCAAAAGGGAAAATCCGATTTAAACTTTGCAGATCTGTGAAGGGGCGCAGTCAAGGGTTAACAAATTGCAATAGATAGAGAAAGAGAGACAGAATTTAAAATTCAGAAAACATGTTGAGAGAGGAATATAATATAATTAACATTGTCGTTTGGAATGTATATAAATGTCTTGGAACAAAACTCTAATTATTTTCTTAGCGCTATTATTACGCTACTATTTCTCTATGCCAGATGTCTTCAACCTTTTTTACTCCACGGGGTCACATTGCAAATTTTTAAACGTCAGGCGCGCCAACAATTCAAAAATATTTCAGTTCAGATGATCTAATTAGCGCTAGATCCCTCTACAACCACGAACTTTTTCTTAAATTAAGCGCTCAGTGGTGATTTTTGAGATCTTCTGTGCATAGTTTCTTAGGTAGCTATACTTTTTATGTATATTTGTTGTTATCTAACTTAAATTATATTTTTCATGTTTATTAAAAATACAGCTGTAAACAACATTAATGTTACAAATTTTTTTTTTACCAAGATTCTTTTAAAATTTCAATAATTATTTTTATTGCAAATAAATGTGTATTTATATCAAAAACTTCTAATATAGCATCTGATAAATATAGATAAAATTATAATAATTCAGAAAACTGAATTTAAATTATTCTTTTCCACAAAATAAAATTCTCTCTTTCTTCGCCTTTGCACTTATTGAGAAAAGACAATGGGCAGAAAGAAAGACGAATGTTGTACTCGTAGTTAACGGTAAAAATGCGTAAAAAGAAATACAGTCTTTATAGCGCTTAGTCTCTTTATAGCGACTACACATTATAAAGACCATTCCATTATAACGACCAGTGGTAAAATTCCCAACTTTATCCCTATGAACTCGATGTAAATTTGCTTTCGGTATAGAGACCTTTCTGAATCGTCTAATCCAATACAGCGACCGTACCAGATGTCATGTCAGCTCAGAAGTTCTGCTTCTAGAAATGTGAATGTAATTTTCCCACCTATATTAAATATCCTATATTTCCCCCTATATTACTTCCCCTCTTTAAAATCTGTTTAATCTTTTGCACTGATATTTTTTTAAAAATTCCAATGACAACAAATAATTTAGTTGGAATCTTTTAAAAACTATCAATTTTAATGGAAATACTGAATACGCATGATGCATGTATATTTTTTTATGAAGAAAATTCCACCTCTTATAGCGACCACTCGTTATAAAGACCTTTTCTGTGGGACGCAGATGGTCGTTATATCGAGCGTCGACTGTATATAATCAAATAAAAAATAATGTTTTTTTTCCTTTTTAATTTGTAAGCTTTCCGCGGGCCAGATTTGTCCCTCAAGCCATAGGTTGGAGACCCCTATAGTACCGCAGAACAGCTCTATAGTACCACAGACCAGATTAATAGTGACTAGTTGATATTAAAGTAAAGCACAGAAATTGGTGCTTATATCAAGTGCGAATACATGATTTTGCTGAAGAGGGGATAAATTTTTTTGTTATTTTACCTGTCTCTCGGAAAATAGTTCCTGTGAGTAAAATTTATAAACTTTTAGTTCATTATTCAGTCAATTTTAAATAATTCTTGACCTTCAAGGAGGGGCAATTACCCCATTGCCTCTCCCTGTACCCACGCCTGGCCTATATAAGTGGATTTCAAACACTGGCATGTCCCCTCGGGATACACATAGTTTTTACAGGTGCTTCAGTTTAAAACCTGATAAAAAATTAACATCATAAAATGTAAATATCAGTTACAATGCACTAAAACTGCAGTGCCATAAAAATACTGCCATAACTACAGTGTAATCAAATTCTCTCTAAAATGGCATGAAGATAGGAAAAATAAACAACTTTAATGTATCACTGCAATTGCGCAATCTTCTTACAAATTCGTTTTCGATATTATATGACACGTAATCATTTATAATATCACACGTAATACTTACGTGTGATTCTATTGTAGTAGTAAATTATGTTGAACTTATTAATAGATATATTTATGTTAAACTCTGTAGTGCCAGCAACACGTGTAATGCATTAAAGATGCTACTAATGATAGGAATATTAGATACTAATTGCATGTTAAGAAATCGTTAAGATTTTAAAAATAAAATATCTCTTATACTAACTTTCATGCTTTTGCACGGAGACCGTTCTCTGGAAATGTTTTATGTGGTATTGCAGCGGCTACGGGTCTGCTAATATCCGCTATTACTGTTAATAAAAAAAAAAGACAGAGAGAGCGAGACAAAGTGCACTGAATGACAAAAGACTCTAATCGTCTTTTAAAATGTTCTCATTTACCCTCTGCCGCTTATCCCGCGATTTCCACGGGCATGAGCTTTTTACGTGTATTTAAAATATTATCCCGCTAATTCATCGTTTAAGCAAAAAAAAAAAAAGAAAAAAAAAATCTTTGTTGCAAAAATATATTACTGCTTTAGCTCCAACATATATGTGGATTTTAAATCTGTATATATATAAATGAATGTATATGTCTGTTTGTCCTATATGCATTACCACACCATTCATCCGATCGCCATGAAACTGAGAAGTTGTTGAGTACACTCCTGCGAAGGTTTCTGAAAAAAAATCCTGCAGGTAATTCTTTTTTTATTCCAATTTTACGCAATTGTCCACATAAATTCCCCAATATGGGGATGAAAAAAACCTTGCACATATTAATGTAATATATCGATCGAAAGCGCTAATTTTTCTGAAAAAGATGCTAATGTTCTAAGTTTCTAAGTCAATAAGAAACGATTTTTATTGCGATTTCTTAAGGCTTACCTTGATTCAAAAATAATAATTAGCAGTTTCCTCAACTCCGGGTGAATAGTGTTAGCTTAATTTCAATATAAAACTTATTTTTCAAAATAGAGAGACATCAGTTTAGCTACCAAGGGAAAAACAAAAATAAAGCATTCTTCGATTTAACGTTTTTTCTCAAATTAGCAATAGGTTTTAAATTCGAGATTGAACTTGATAAAATTATTGTCTCCCCGATTTAACGATTTCCTTGGTTTAGCAATAGCATTTAAATAAATATCGGCAGAAAGGGAATACCTATGATTTATACTAGATTTCAAATAACGTGGCGAATATGACACGCTACAATTTTACTTTTTTAATTAGTCATTGGCGATAAATCGGAACACACTAATGAAATTGTGCTTACGTTTTTTAGGTACGGTTAAAATTCAGCACGAGCAGTGCCGTGCGGGTACCTCTAGTATTTAATAAAAAAACGTGTATACTTTGAATCGAATTCGCTAAAAAAATTTGAGTAGTCAGAGGGTTAATTTTTTATCTCCAAAATAGAAATCTAAATTGAATTTAAAAAGAATTTGCATTGATTTAAATTGCTCTTTGCACATAAATGTTATGTAACTAAGTTGAAAATAGTTTATTTCGAGAGATGGCAAAATGAGAAAAGCCTTAATATGCAAAACAATTACCCCACCCCCTTCCCACGCCTTTCGCATCACAAAATATTGAGATACCAATTTTACGCACTAATCTTATTCTGAAATCTTTATTTACATTTTTGAGAAATGATTTAATTTTAGAATTTCATGCATCTGAACAAGCTAATCGTATTTTCTTAGAATCGTGAATAGGAAATTCCGTGGAGTGAAATCGTAAACTGCATTGACATGGACAAAGCCTTTCTATAAGAAAGATGGAATATTTTACTGCACTGAATTAAAGTTCGCTCAAATAAAGTACAAAAAATCTTAATATTTGAATTAGTTAATTGCATTAATAGAGAGCGATTAAAGTGCTTGCCTGACGGGGCATTAAAACCAAAATATATTTTTTTATTATTTGCATTAATAAAGTTCACGTAATAAACTCGATAATGCATCAAAGTACTTTAAAAAGTTTTCCAAAATAAGGTTAGAATTTAGCATTTTAACAAAAAAGCTTTTACTTTAAAAAGCATGCAGTAGACATTTTTTGTTTTAAAAAGCACGCAAAAATAAGCAAACGTTCGCAAAAAAATTATTTGCTGTACTTAACAACAATATGACCTTACTGTAATAAAAAATAATTTCACGTTAAGAAAGCACAAATAAGCATTAGAATGCAGACATATGTTTCGGGATTCCAAGCATTCCCGAAACATATGTCTGCATTTTAATGCTTATTTGTGCTTTCTCAACGTGAAATTATTTTTTATTACAGTTTACTTGCACAAAGTTAAATTATTATTAATATGACCTTAGTATTGAAATCAAGGGGGGGGGGGGAGCGCTTCCTAAATTTTTTAATGGAACTGCAGTTTAACTATGAAATATGAAATGACGGTATTGAATACAATATAACATCTTGCTGAATCAAAGTGGAATGAAACAAATTAAAAGTATACAATTTTCATCACTCAAGTACGTCAAATATGAAGATTATTATTATTATTAGGTTATCTTATTTTACCAAATTAAGATAACCTAATCATTCTAGTCATTCAAATATGTATGGGTTAAAAAAGAGGCACCAGCATTTTATGTAAAACTAATTTCTGAAACACAAATTTTGGAAATACAGTAGAGCATCGTTTGTATGACGCCGAAGGAACTACCGATCTTCGTCGTATAAACGATAACGTCGTATAATTGATTTACCTTTCTGTCTAGCAAAACGTGGTGTAAATGTTAAAGTCGTACAAATGACTGTAATAGTGCGGGGGGGGGGGGGGAGTACGGTGTAAAAAAATTACCGACGAGTAATTGAGGGATACTTTCGAAACTGACGCATAAATGAAAGTTGGACAGCATGAACTTTCATATACTTGATGAGGATTTTTGAAAACTGACGTACAACTGTGAGAGACGCATACAATTTGAAGGTGTTACGAAGTTACGGGTTCCTATCTTAATTCTAGCCAAGCTTGGCGACTTTCGGATCATGTTAGATAATCCTAGTTCTTGCTATAATTTTCAGGAATATTCACGCCGCGTGATTTGAAATGCTATATAAGGAGCTTTGGCGAAAAGTAAAAAAGTTCAGTTTAGTTTTAGTCTTTTGGCGAGTGCATGTCAGTCTGAGTCATTGTGCTGTAAGCTTCCTGCTAGATTTTATTCGTATTTGGGAATTAAATACGAGATTATCTTTGGTTTTACGGTGACGTGTAAAAATTTTTTGGGAAAAAATTTACTTTTAATTGCCTAAAAATTGTCTGTTTTTTAAATTAGCTTGTTAAGGAAAAGTGCTCTGTTTGTTCAAGGAGTTAGTCATCTGTTAAGGAGGGAAAGTACGACGAACACGTAACAACGGTTAAACTTACAACATATTTTTAATGTATTTGGAACGTTTTCTGGGGGAGACATCAATTTTCCAAGTAAATATTCATTTTAAAAACTCTACGCTTTACATTTCTAGGTACGTACTTAACTTTAATTTCGCAATGTCAAAAGATGGCAATTTAAAAGATAGATTTTTTTGAAAAAATATGTTTGAAAATTGTGAAAGCATTGCTATGAAAATCAAGATGATTGGCAATCTTCACAAAAACATTTGCAATAAATATGACTCTCATGTCTTTGTTTGGCTTCGAATATGTAAACATCAGCCACCCTCATATTTGTCGCAGATAATATTTTCGAAACCGAAAAACGCCGACGCAGATGAAGAAAAAAAATATGTTGCAAAGATAAAAATTGATTGAAAATATGAATCATTCAATATGACTTACGAAAAAAGGTTAAAAGTAAAAGCTTTTCAATTTCGAATCCATATTTTCGACAGCATCTCAATACTTGCAATTTCTCCTGAAAATAAATGTCAGCTGATTACGAAAATCATTTCTTACCAAAATTATTTTACTTTGTCAAATTAAAATCTTTTCAAACATCTATTTGAAAAAAAAAATATAGATATTTCAACATTTAAAAAAAAAAATTTTGAAGCAAAAAATTTTGTTCCAGAGATGAAAATGAAACAACGTTTCATATTTTGTAGTCTCAAAAGTTGACATTTTTACAAAGATTGAATGATGTTCCAGATTTGTTTTTTAAATAGAGCTGATGAATTAAAACAGCAAAATATATCAAGGTGGAATCGTTCAAGTTCCGGCAGGGTGGCATAGAGCTAAGGCACTGGCCGCGTAAGCCCAAATTTGCAGGATCAAACCTGTCCCAAACCGGTGGATTTTCAAGATGCAGAAAACCGTATGCCCCGTATGACTATGCGGCATGTGTTAAAGATAGCTTTGCTTTTTTTGGGTACTCTCAGATAAATGAAATTCCTAGTGCAGTTTCGCATCAATTAGAGATCAAGTGTCTCCGTCTAGGGGGAATCTGAGCGTCAAAATTCTCAAGTGCTAATGGCATCCGCCGATAGTGGTGCTACGTGAAAGAATGGATTTCCGATTTCTGGGGGATGCACTAAGTCTGCAAAAAGGTTAGTTTTTTTCCATTAAAAAGGCCCCTCCTCGAACGATTCTATTCGGCAAACGGATAGGGATGTTGAGTGGGATACTTTCGAAGGAAAATGTTAGAGGTGCATTTGTTGTTTTTACCCTATGCTCATGTATTCCAGTGACTATTTCAATTCTTAGCACAAAAAAAAAGTTCAGATACTTTATTATTATTCATAAAATTAAATCATTTCTTTACAGTTACTTCTCCTTTCATTCTTATTTCGATGAAATCGAAACAGTTCTGGTGCATGCTTAAAACCAAGGAAGAACTCCGCTAAGAAAATTAGAGAGTAACTTACTTTTGCAATTTTTCATTACGTGCTACGAAACCAAACAAGATTACAAGAAAGAATTCACCAGTATCATGTAATTTAGATCCCAACAAAACATAAATGTGAAAAAAGGGCCAAGTTCGATAGAGCAAAAACGGCCTTTGGAGTAGTCGTTGTCAGCGATAAAAGAATTGCTATCTAATGGGTACCAAGTTCCATAGCAAATCTTCTAATCATAGCTGCAAGAGTGTACAATGTTCTTTAATTTATTTAAAAACATTTTTTTATCGGGTTCTTGACTTAGCAACTGTTAATTAATGTAAATTACATTCAAAAAATTTAACTCATTCAATTAGAAATTTTTAATAGTTAGTAAAATCATGTGACAAGCTATTAGAGTTAATTTCTAATTGTCTTCTTATCGTCTTCTTTAACGTAATTTATCTTAATTAAAACTTGGCAAGTTAGGGATCCTATAAAAAATGTTTTTAAATAAATTAAAGAACATTGTACACTCTTATAGCTATGATTAAAAGATTTGCTATGGAAATTGGTACCCGTTAGATATCAATTCTTTTATCGCTGACAACGACCACTCCGAAGGCCGTTTTTGCTGTATCGAACTTGGCCCTTTTTTCACATTTATGTTTTGTTGGGATATCATTAATTTTTGAAAAGCTAAAATTTGTGTTTTTATATTGACGATAAGTTATACTAAATTAAACCAAGCTAAAAAGTCGTTATTAATTATATAAAACAAATTTCGTTTGTCTACATTTCTCCGTAATAAGTCCCTAAGTAAATCGTTACTTAATTAATCTTTTATTTAAAACGTTGAAAAGTTCTGTATAACTACTACACGAAATTGTTTGTACTCAGATTGAGTTTAGCCTTTAGGAGAAAAATTAAAGCGGAAAGAGAATTTCAATGCAGCAATTAATTTCCTTTAAGCGCGAGAAAGTATTGTTTATGTTAACGGCAAAAAAATATAGCTGCCATTTGAAGTCGTTAGGTATGATGCTACTTATGAGTATGCTAGTAACTTCGAAGATAATGTAATTTTTTGAAGTTTCGGATTTTTTTGCTTCATATATGCCAAATTGTCTACCTTAATACCAAGTTTCAAGTTTCCAATTCCCTTAGAAGTAAGTTAGGTTTTTGATGAGTGAGTGAGTAATAAAAATGACACTTTTCAGACCTTAATAATTCCATAACTATAAGAGGTACATCAATGAAATTCGATATTCTAGGGGTTAAGGGGATCTCTATTAGAAGTACAAAATTTTAAGTATGTAGGTCTAATAGTTTTTGGGTAATGATGGGGTTAAAAGTAGTTCGAAATGGTTCGGGTAAATATACACATTGGCCGGTGTCGCCGTTTCTGAATTTGGCTGACTTTTTGAACTTGGCGGACACACTGCCGTGTGTCTAGATATTGTAACAATTATTATTGTGTTATGAAATTAAAGAAATAAAAAAAGTACTGCTAAACTTAACATTATAATTTTTTTTAATATGGAAAGCTGAATTTTTTTTACACAAAAAAGAAATTAGTGAAGAATGTAACTTGTCAACAAATCAGCGTTTTTGTAGTACAAATAATTGTAAAATACAGTTGTATCATTTATTTTCCCACAAGATTATCTTCAGTATGTCTTTTGTAATTACAAAAATGATTACTTAAGACACTTAAGAAAACCATTTTTAATTAACACATGTTCTTAATTATGTTTGTTTTGCTCTTTAACCTAAAGTAAAGCAGAAAACGAATGACATGACTAGGAATACGTCAGAGTTCCTTTTTGCTTTTAATAAGCTTAAATATTTGCACTCTAAAAATACGTTTTCCTGGGTTTGGCTTAAATTTTTTCTTTATCATCGCTATAATTATCTACAAATTTTAAATTATTTTTTGAACTACATTATTATTGAGTGTTAAAATATGAGAAACTGATTTTCACGTACTCAATTGTTATTCACTTAATCGTTATTTGGAGCAGAATTTGCTTCAGAAAAAAAAACAGCAGTCCAATAATAACAGCATCCAAGCCACTAAATTGCTGTCGCCACACTTTAGCTTGAATAACGCTTAGTCTTGATTATCACTCTTTGTCAGTGTAAGCATATTAATACATGTGATATATTATGCTGTGAAATGCTCCTGTAAAATACAATTGCATTTTAAGCTCGAATTTTATCACCCTCTTGCGTTTGAAATTTTACACTCACTAGATGATAGAGGAGATATGAGCCTACAGGCAATGTACTAATGTAATACGTGTGCAATGTAGCTTCTTAAATTATATTTGACATATATGTGTTATTTGTACTTGATTAAATGTTTGCGTCGTCTTATATAAGCATAGGTCTTATTTTTAGAGAAGTGTGATTATTTACATGCTATCATGCTAAGGAATACTTAGAATTAAATATATATATCATCAAATGTATATAAAATCTTCGAGTCCTTTTAATTCACTGTGATAGTTTATTCTTCGAATTTTATCTTTAAACTTAACGACAGACAGCTGAGAATCAATTTACCCCATTTGATTTTCCAATAAATTGAGTTTCAATGTAGTGATTAAGATTGCAAGATGCGTCCATTGATGTGAATGCGTATACTTGGTAACTTAATAGATATTGTTTCTCTGCCAGTCAAGCTCAATTGTAACTACGATTCTTTCAGATTCAATGCTTATTTTCAATTGCGGGGATGATTTTTTTAAATACTATTGTAGGAAAATATATTACGCTGTATTTCATTGCAAAAAAAAACTAAAACTAAAACAACCGTGCAAAAATGTTTTAAGTTACACGGTTTCATTTTAAAAAAAACTAAAAAATTTCGCCATGATTTGAGTATTTTGAAATTCAAAACATCGTTACATTATCCAAACATTCCAAACAAAGCTGTCGTTGCCATTCGACAAATAGTAATACTGATAATTTCCACGGAGCCGAAATTCTTATTTTTTTCCTAATTGACGTTATAATAAATTATAAAATGGATGAAATATTGCATTGGCCATCGGGAAGATAAGCTTTTTTGCAAAGTTTGGGGATAATTTATGCAGTAATAGTGGTCGAAAACCGCGTAACAAACTTCCGTGTCAAATCAAGTTAAATAAACCCAAGTAACAAAAAACTCAACAAATGAGATTAGTCACTCATTCGTACATTTGTTTTCGACCATGAGTGACGTGTTACATCCAAACTGCTATATCAAATCTGCGTAACATGTGACAAAAATTTGAGGGGATTTTCCATTCCTGTCACTTGCATTACAACTACCGATTACTTCAGCATTACCGAGTATTTGTGCGTATTATTTTTAGGTAGAAATTTGACGTTGAAGAAAAAATACATTGCCTTCATTAATATTTTCTTCTTTACTTTGTGTAAATATTTCATGAAAAAAAATAAGATTTTTTCAGTTTTTCCCCCTTTGTATTTTCAGCTGATGTAAGACATTCGTGTTTGCTCAGTTCAAGCAGAAACAATATTTTTATAACACCGTTGAAATCATTATTTCTAACATTAGTTCAATTTAAATTTTCTGTCAATATTTCCTTCCTAAAGAAATGTAAAATAAGAGCAAACAATGCAACTGAATAAACATCAATTAAGTTAATAGAGTCCAAAAATTCTGAGTTTATTTAATATTCATGAGAAGCAAATATAGCATATTTTTAAAGCAAATTTTTCCCAGCGAAACTATTACATCATTATTTTTTCAGATATGAATTTCTAAGAGCCTAAAGGCAAATACGGCTCAAATATTTGAACAATATATGTGCTTTTGAAGTTCAGATTTAATTTATTGATATTTTTTTCATGTTTTACTTTTGTTTTCTGTTTACACTTGCATTTTATTTAAATCGTTTATATTCTTCAGTTTTAAAAAAAGGTAAAAACATTATACAAATACATGTATGGTGGACTCATGTGTAAATATCTATCCTGTTCCACATAGCTGAACTTGAAAGCAAATTTTCTCGATTATATATTAATTCTTCTCGTGAAGCTATAAATATTTTCCGGCGATGGTTGTGCTGTCAAGCAGAATTACAAAGTGCTTTCAGCTTTAACCTTTTTCAAAAATAAATCAAATAAGATGTTGTGAAATATGGGAGCACAAGATATTTAAATTAATCTTCGATCATTCATATTAAAGTTTAAGCTATAAAGTTTCTAATACGAGCAATACACAACGAATATTAATAAGAGACCAGCATTTACCATTGCGAAAGTTAAAATAATAATCTAAAGTGCTTAGAACGATTTTGAAGACTCGAAAAAGCTTGTTTTGGCTCCTTTTTTTTTCTTTAAAATTTTTTTTAATCCCTGAAGCAATTAACTAAAGAAATATTTTCAGGCGTATACAATGGAAGCTACACAAGAAAAAAAAAATTATCATATTGCAATTGCTTACTTCAAATACTAAATAAAAAGCGCAATTTCTATAGACATTTGATTTTTTTGTATTGAAAGAGATGTATTATGCTTCAATATTAAATATTTAACTGCTGAAAATGTACATGAGAAATGATTAGGAACTTTAGACAAATTAGAAACTTTAGACAAACGAGAGAGAGAGAATTTAGAAATAAGTGATTTTTGTTACTCACGTTAATATCAAGATGATTAATTTATGCACTTTTTGCTGCTTGCATTTATTATAAAAAGCTTTTGGATGTGTATAATAACATTTGACAAAAATAAATAAATAAATAAAACTTCAAATCATAACACCTTGGAAAGGTATTTAAATAAGGAGAATACGAAGGGTTTAAAAAATATATAAAATCTGTTTAAATATTCCGATCGCGCATGTGCACTAGTTTGTCGACGTAGGAAAAATTTATATTTGAAAGAAGTTCTTTTCATTTTTTAACTGGCTTCTTTCTGAATGTAACAGATGAAATTCTTATGCATCATAACTTCAGAACATAATGTTTAAATAGCCTTTAAATCCGCCAACATTTTCCTGTGGCGCACTGTCTCCGAGTTCAATGAAATGTTGGAAAAAAGTGACAAATAAAGGTTCAATAAAAAAAAAAAAATAATAATAACATTAGTGAATACAAGTTTAAATATTTTAAAACAAGTTATTTTGGACCATTAATAATATTTAAGAACACATTTTTTATCAACATTTTCCAGATTCTAGAAATATTTTTGACCACATTCGCGACCGAAATATATAAACAAATTTTATTTCTTTTTGAAAACTACATTTTCTCCTATTCGCAATTCTCCCGCGCTATTGCGACTTCCCCCCTTATTTTTTTATTTTTCAGTTTGAGATTCCTGTTTGAGCCCAGCGTAGTATATAATTCATGAGATTTCAAAAAAGAGACGTTTTGTAAAGCCTATACATCTCGTAATATGGATACAAATGTAACAAAGAATTAATTACCTACCATTATTTATGCTAAATAAGAGTTGTCTTCGCTTTTGTAATTTTCTTAAATGCATTTAAAGCATTTGCATATTATAGTAGCGTGGCATATGAGGATTATAAGCGATAACTTTTCGTCCTGATGTCTCGTCTAGTAAGTAGTAAAGTGGCACCTCCCTCCTTTTAGCATTGCTCATTTATTGTTCAATTATTCATTTTTCTAATTTAGCAATATTTCACGTGCATAGCATATGCGTAAATTATTTTTAATACGCATAAGAGATAATTTTTGCATAATTTCCCGAAAACAATGATTAAAAAAGTTATGAAACTTCACTATAAAAATTAAAATTCTCGAAGGTGATTTATTCGTAACTACATAAATTATTTTTTTCCCAAAAATGATTAAATGTTGCAGTATTACTTAAAAATCTTGGTGGCTTTAGAAGTTCTTTCAATTTTCTATGCATATAAGACAAAACTATTCAAACTTAAATAAAGAAAATAAAGATTTCGGAATGATCTTTTTCAATAAAAACGAGAATTTAAGCAAAACAAAACCAAAGAAAAATCACATCAAAGATCCCCCTTTTCATAATCCACCTATCACTTAGACTTTGAGAAGTCTCGAAAGGTAATACCTGAAATAAACTTGGAGATTATCGAAGGGGCCTTGAAGTTCAAATCTTTCTTCTTCTTACATTGATTCCTTAAGACGAAAAACGAAAGCACAAGAGCAAATTCTCACCACCCACGCCAGAAAAGGGGTCGTTTCCATGGCAACGACCTTTTCTCTTCGCATTTCTAGGAAAGGGGGGGGGGGGGCTATGCTTATCCGGAACCAATAAGAGAAATCACGAAATGGCATAGAAAAACTTTATTAAGTATTTAAGCGGTGAAAATGAATACTGTCAAAAGTAAAGAAGCTGTTAAATATCCTGTTTTGAAAAGATGGGTTACAATTGCAGTATTATCCCCAGTTAAAAGACTGTTTTCGTAAGGTGTTTAACGTAGTGTTAGAAATATAAGATAAATGACGAAATGCTTTGTGCTAAGGGACAAAGCATTTACGCTTTGCCATTTCAGCTCAAAGTGCACTTCGTAAGTAATGACAAATTGCACTTCATAAGTAATGACGAACTTATGACTTCAGTGTTTCGTAAGCCCTTACACTACCTCCTCACAAATGTTCGTCTCACCCCCCGAACCAAAAGTTAACCTCTTTTAAGGCTTTTGTATTCCGTGCTTTGAATATATGTTCCTCTTCTAACTCTTTGTATGGTGAGCTTTCTTAAATTAAAATTGGGGCTTTGGATCGTGGCTATTCTTCTAAGGGCATTGACTCTATTTACAACAGGTTAATTAAGCCTTCTCACTCTAGTAATGTTTCTTAGTGCAAGTCTTCTTCAGAAAGCAATCGGCAAATTGCTGAAATATTGAAAAAGTTTGGTTATGATACTGCATTTTAACCTGTAAATAAAATAAAATTTTCAAATTTGAAGTATCCCATCAATTGTCATAGCAACTGGGGTATTTATAGTATTTCTTGCAAATGTGGTCTTTCTGACATAGGCCAGACAAGTTCTTAAGCACCATGTAAAAGAACATGACAATCATGTTAAACGTAAGAAACTTGTGCGGTCTTCGATTGCTCAGCACTGTTGGGCTTTTGATCATTGTTTTTAATTTTCTTCTGCTAGAACTATCCGTAAACGTTCTTCGTTATATGAGCTTAATTTTTAGGAAGCTTATTACATTTGAAAAAATTCTCGTTCTTTAGTAAATGATTTTTCCAGCACTCCATTTTTTTCCTGATATTTGGAAACTTCCTTTGTAATTTTGCTTTTTCCCTGTATGTGTTTGTCTCTATCCTTTCTTTTCCACGTTACTGGCCTCTGATTGGTCTTCTTCATTCCTTGTCTTTGTTCCTATTGGTCAATCTCTAATCCGACCCATTAAGTATAAATACCGGCTGTTTTTCTGGTTGTTTGTTCATTCACAACTTTCTTCTTCTGTGTTAAAACCTTTTCTTTCCTGCAATGATGAAAAGGTTCCATTGTAGAACCGAAATAGCTAGAAATTGGCATTATTGATTTGATATTTATTTACGATGTTTTTTCCTTGCAGTGTTCGGAATGTCTGTGTAACATTGTTGATATTTCTTAGAAGTAATTTTAGAGGCACTAGAGCATTATTAGCTTACTATTCTTAGTATTACTTTTTTTTTGCAGTCAGAGAACAAAAGGGTGCTATTTTAATTTTACTGTGATGTAATATTACACGTTTTCGAATAAATTTTTGGCAGTCTACCTCGGCTGTATCGACACCGGAAGGTCCGCAGTACTTACTTAGTATAGAGTTGATGTTATAAACGATTTAAGAGACTGTAAATCAAATTAAAAACTGCAACACAAAGAACGCACCTTAGATATATGACGTTAGAAATTTCGTAGCAACAAAATTACATAATTTATTTAACTATACGCGTTTTATGATGGTAATGAGATTTTTTTTTTTCTTTATTGTTTTTTTTTCCTCACTAAGTCCACTATGGAATTATAAATTTTCCGAATTATTTTTCCAATATCTGATTTTTTCCTTAAGTAGCCAGTCACAAATGGCATTTGGTTTAAAGCTTTGTGCAAAACGCAACACACAGTAGCTCTTATCTCATGTATTCTAAGAGAGCTAATTAGCTTTACACTGATTGAATTCATCAAACTTTTCAATTTTCCGGTAAATTCCGAGATAGAAACCAAAAATCAAGTAAACGGCATCTGGTAGAAGGTTTTTCGTGCAAACACAGCATATAGTAACTCTTATATGTACCCAGAGATAGTTTTCTCAGTCTCGGATTTTCTTTTTCCCTCTGACATAATTTCCACATAAATAACGAGTAAAATATTTTAAATTTGTCCAGACCAATTAAAACTTCGAAGGAACGACGACAAATATTTACTGCAGCAGAAGCCCATAAATCTTCAGTCGTCTGAAAAATAGCAGAATTATATTAGAAAAGATAATAAGGAAAACAGTTTTCATTTATTTACTTCAGTTACTACAACTTTTTTTAACGTATTTATTATTGCATAAAATTTTAATGAGGTTCCTTCACTGATTAATTTGAAAAGAATATCCAAAACATAGCCTTCAAAGCGTAAATTGTTTACAGAATAGAAAATGTTTGCTCGGAAAGATGTTTAGAATTTATATAATATTTCCTAATGGAATCACTAATGAGTTTTAAAACAAGCACACGTGTAAGCTAAGCTAAGTCTTAATAATTGTGCATAAACATAAGAACATAATTTATTTTGATGAATGTGAAATAAAGAGGCAAAAAAAACTTTTCCTTGCATCTTTCAGTCTTAAAATACTAATTAGCGTTTTTTATTGCGTCATTAAAAGTGATTCGTTCCCGAGAACCATGATTTGACGATTGCGTTATGACGTCACTACTATGTGCTAGTTCCCAGTAAAAAAGAAACACACTGAAATATTGTAGTGCGCAGATAAAGCACAATACAAGGAATCTTCTTTTAGATCGCGTTACTTTTACGTACAATAGTGCTACGATATATTTGGCAGTTACTATTATGATCTTTTTTTGAATTGTCCGATAATCTTGACGAAGTAAGAAAACATGATTTTGTTACTCCTTTTTGTCTATCTTGTAAAACAAATAATAGAAATATAAACAAGATTATAGGAAAAGATTATATCTCAAGTAAGAAAATTCCGTAGACCGAGAACAAACAAATCAAGAATGAACACTTTGAAATAAGACTGAGGGTAATTTTATAGGATTCTTCAAGCTGCTTTCTTTCTTTCTTTTTATTTTTCTTTCTTTTTTTTGTAGTTAAAAAAAATCATTGCTTCATTTTTTTCTACATCACGTTCATTCTCTCTAATTATATTAAAGCTGCTTATACAATGTTTAGCAGAATTTCAGCTGCACCTAGTTTATCAAAATAAATGAGTGCAAAGCATTTTCATGAAAAATATTCAACTTAATTTCCTCTAAAACATTCGACAATTAATGTATCTGTGCTTGCCCATGTTATGTTAGGCTGGAGAGGAAATTCTCCTCCGCCTCCATTCAGGCTGTATACTTTATGTTCATCAAAATCGAAATCCAAAGGCATATTTTCTTACTCGGTTACAAATTATCTGGACTGGTTTAAGTGACATGATAATTGTCATAGGACTAATTTAATGGCTACATATTTCGCATTAATAGTTAAGTACTAAACGCGCCACTGGTCTGCTATCTAATAACTGTAATTGAAATGTGCGCCGTGATTAAATGGGAAACATTTCCAATAATTGGCATGGACATAACACTATAATGATGAAATATATCTTATCAGAATTGAATACAAGAGAAATACATTAGAAATTATGGGCATTGGTAAACCGCATAAATGTTTTCACTATCAAGAAATTTACTTAATCATAGACATAGGAAAGCTCTCATTATATAATTGAAGGCACAAATGTGAAGAACTTTTGAACATACTTGCCTTAAAATTAAAAATCAACGTGAAATTAAGCACAAAATTTCCAAAAATTGCAGACACGTGTTTCGAGGACAAGGAACCCCTTTTCAATACAAAAGAGTGAGCTTCTAGATGAAAAACATTCAACTGAAGCCTTCATGTTGATGTTTTTCATCTAGAAGCTCACTCTTTTGCATTAGAAAAGGTGTTCCTCGAAACACGTGTGTGCAATTTTTGCGAATTTTGGGCTTCATTTTACACTGACTTTTAATTTTTACTTCGTAGGACAAAGGGTTACATTTTGTTTCATACTTGTCTTAATTCACATTTAATGCACAAGTAATTAATAAATTAATTTACATATCTTTTCAGTGATATACTTTTAGTTTGCGCGACTGAATTAAAAGGCCCTTTACACAAACACTTAACCGCGCTCCTAGAGGGCAAGCCATTTAGATGCGCGCTCCAAACACTCAGTTCATGTCACTCAGCGCGCTCCAAACACTCAGTGTTGAGTGACACTGAGATGCGCGTTCATGATCGCGCAACAAGAATAGTTGCATTTTACATACGCGTTCTTAACCGCGCAACATAGAGGTATGATTGGACGATTCTGCAGGCTGTTGCTTCTGCAATAAAAACCTTTTGCTTGGGGTTGTGTCTTAAATCTCAAAAATATATGTGTATTATTTTGTATTTAGTATTGTAATTCATTTCTAAATGGTTTTTCTAAAATGTATTACATTTTATAGTGTTTAGAATATTAGCTTGGCACGTGGCACGTCGTTGTCTCGGAAATCCCATACGCCACTCTAGTGAACGAACCGCATCTGTACGCGTTCTTTCGCGCTGTTAACAATGTGGTGCGTAGTTGTGACACATTCTTAAACGCCGCGGTTTTACTCGGGCTCTTGAGCGTAGTTGGATGCGCTGCGTTCAGCCGCCAGGTTGAGAACGCACGTGTAATGGGGCCTTTAAGGCACCAACGACATGCCTTAGTTCAGTAGCGCAAACGGCTCCAGCATTCACACTAACGGCGACAAAGATATTCTACTTCTGTCGTAATAGACTTGCTATATTTAGCAAGCTAATAGCGACTATGTAACTCTCCCGTAGGACAAATGAACAAATTGAGGAAAGTCACGTCAATCACACAATAAGAATATTCTGGAGAAATGCGAATGACGTCGGGACTGCCAGAAACTGATATTGTCAAAAAGGTTCTGGAAGAGTGAGCACGTTGCTCTAAGAACACAAAATACATTGCAAACCCAGTGTGTACGAAAGTAGGAAAAACGAATCTAAATTGAAGCTAAAATTTCAAAATGTGCTAATTCCTCTAAATCTGTTTACATTCCTAGTATTCTTCAGCACAAACATTGAAAATTACTTTGGTAACAAGGACTTGCAATTCAGACATTCAAAGGCACGCCTAAACCTGATCGCATTCACAGTCGAACCTAACATGTTTAATTTATAAATGTTATTTCTACAACTAAAATTTGACGTCAAGTCGCTTTATTTCTCTTCAAAAACAGGGAGTACATTGTTAAAGAAGCAGTATTTTACGTGTTCGTATGCACCATATCATAGCACTCTATAAATTAATTTTCCTTTTCCTTTTGTTATGCATAAAAATCCATATTTTTTCTTTTTGTAAAAATTTATGCAAGGACAACATATCTGTTAAATATATTGTAACAAAAATAAACTATTAGGTAGCATGAATTTTCAACAAAATTAATGAACCATCATAGTAGCCCACTTAGTCAGTAGCCAACTAAGAATATGAATTGGTGTGAAGAATATGTTAAGTTTTTGGCAAAATAAGATATGTTGTGGTTAAAGCGTCTTAAAAAGTTTGAAACGTAAGCCGTACTTGATATTTTTCGCAACCACTTTCAAAAATTTTATATTTCTTTCTACCTTTAAAGGTGTAACGACGGAAATAAATAAAGTAAGGCTATAATAAGCTTAAAAACTAATCATCGCAATTTTTCTTTTTATTAGTTTCTTTTTAATACACACAAAAGTTCCATTATGTGTGCTGTTGATCTTTATCATCAAAACCTTTCTCATGTTCTCCGACTTGCACATTTTTCTCTCCTCTTTTTCTATTTTTAATGCAGAACGGAAGGCAGCAAAGATTGCAATTAAAAAATCACTTTGTTTCAACACATAATTGAAATTCCGAGCTAGAAAAAAAGTCTTAACAACTAAGTCTGCACTTTTAATTAGCATTACAATGAAGGTTTCAACATGATTTGCAAAACCTATAAGCAGTTTTAAATTTTTCAATGAACGAAGTTTAAAAATGAACCGTAGGAACCAAATCCTAGAAGAATTCATCGGTGGACTAAAAGTATCAGGTTCTCGATATGTTGAGTCAGTACTTTAAAGTTAGTAGTACAAGATAAAGACCTGCACGTTTAGAGTTATATACAACGATAAATTAATGATATACTAGTCGACCCGTGCGGAATTCCGCATTTTATGCAATGAATATTTAATTTAATAAATAATTTTAATAGTATATTTTCTATTTTTTAATTTAATGCTTGAAAATAAAAACAGCAAATAAAATATAAAAGAGCCCTTTTTAAATTTAGTTTATCAAAAATCAACGATCCAGCAAAACAATTAATTGGAGAAAACGTAAACAAAATGCGGGACTCGAACCATGGGTATACCCAGCCTTGCGCTCCTAACCACTCGAGCACTCTGCCTCTAATCACACAACACCAACTTGGCATCCATTAAAGGACCTCTTCTTAAATGATTTTAAACATCAAATTTAAGAAAATCGGTACATTTTTAGCCCGCATATCTATTTCTCCGGCGTAGCGGTTAAGGAAAGCTTTAAAGTGGTGCCTCATCCATGAAATTTGATAAGTATTAAGGAAGTTATGGCGTACGGACCAAAAAAAGGCTTTGAGGAATAATAGATATGATGATAGCAAAAATCGCTATAAAGGCTAACATTTCTTTAAAAAAAATCCTGTGCACTATTTTAATTCGTTTTTTTAAAAAAAAAGAATAATCTCTACTAATAACAAGAAGTTCCGTCTAGAACTATACGAGCCTACTTTCCCGTATACACCGAATTCAAATTTATAATCTAGCTATCTCTCTCTCTCTGTCTTTCTCGTTTAGCTTTAGTTCTTAATTGCTTCAAATATACCTTTTTCAACGGTTAATACATATTCATTCAATCATTATTTATTAAGTCATTCATGTATTTATTAACTCATTTATTCATTCATTCGTTTGCTTATTCATTTAATCATTCAATAATTAAAAAATATTCTTAAAAATCCCGATCAAAAAATTTCATAGGAAAATAGGCTCGTTAGTTCTTTATGAACTTTCTATTTGTACATGTTCTACGTCATAAGACGTTTAATAATCATAAGACGTTAATAAAGCGTCATAAGACGCTTTCCGATAAAGTTTGTTCCAAGCAAATCGGTCCGTTAGATCAGAAATTATATAGGATTGAAATTTCCCCGTAGGCGGTATGTTAATTTTTTTTGAACTGTTCAAAAATGAACAAAAATTGTTCAAATCAATATTTCATGCCAAGAACTTCTTCCAGTGAGCTTGTTCATGGGGATTGAAATTTCCCCGTAGGCGGTATGTTAATTTTTTTTGAACTGTTCAAAAATGAACAAAAATTGTTCAAATCAATATTTCACGCCAAGAACTTCTTCCAGTGAGCTTGTTCATGGGAACTTATATCTTCTACTCAGAGTTTACATAATTTGCTTCATTTTCACCCATAGACGCTAATGTTAAAATTTTTTGAACTGTTCAAAATTGAACAAAAAATTGTTCAAATCAAAAAGTAAAATATGGAAATGAGATGTCCTAGCCGAAATCTTTCCAATGCAAAAAGAATTTTTCCAATCGGACAATTCGTTCAAAAGTTATTAGGGGGTGGACAGACCGACAGACCGACAGACCGACAGACAGACCGACAGACCGACCGACAGACCGACCGACACACTTTTTCCCCATCTCAAAACCCTACTTTCAAATTTTTTATTTTTCAATCTTTATTTAATTATTTAACTTATTTTTGACTTTTCTTGATTTCTAACGATATTTTCACGATACAATAAGCCTTCTTTCATGCTTTATTATTTTTTTTTTTACTTTTACGGGAAAGTAGGCTAATAAAGCAGCAAGTATGTGTGTTTGTGTGTGTGTGTGTCTGTCTGTGTCCGGCGTAGGACCCAGACCGTCCGGCAGATTTTCATGAAATTTGGCACGAAATTAGTTTGGAGCATGGGAGTGTGCACCTCGGAGAGTTTTTCTGAAATTCGAATTTGTTCTTTTTTTATTCCAATTTATAGCCGAAAATTTTGTAAAATAGTCGATTTCTATGGGAGGGAATTATCGCATCCTTTCGAGCTTGATACCGTTGAAAAGCGCGTAAAAAAACTACCCCAGAAGGAGTTTCGCTCTACGTGCGAAAATTCGAAGCCTCTAAATTACCTAGAAAAGAAGTTATAAGCATTTTTCTCTACAGTTCGAAATTATTTTTTCACGGTAATTAACTTTAATTTTAATTGTTACCATGCCGACTGACTATTAATCCTTTTTAGCCTACTTTCCCGTAAAAGTAAAAAAAAAAAATAATAAAGCATGAAAGAAGGCTTAATGTATCGTGAAAATATCGTTAAAAATCAAGAAAAGTCAAAAATAAGTGAAGTAATTAAATAAAGATTGAAAAATAAAAAATTTGAAAGTAGGGTATTGAGATGGGGAAAAAGTGTGTCTGTCTGGTCTGTCGTCTGTCTGTCTGTCGGTCTGTCGGTCTGTCGGTCTGTCTGTCTGTCGGTCTGTCTGTCTGTCGGTCTGTCTGTCTGTCGGTCTGTCCCCCCCTAATAACTTTTGAACGAATTGTCCGATTGGAAAAATTCTTTTTGCATTCGAAAGATCTCGGCGAGGACATCTCATTTCTATATTTTACTTTTTGATTTGATCAATTTTTTGTTCAATTTTGAACAGTTCAAAAAATTTTAACATTAGCGCCTATGGACAAAATTGAAGCAAATTCTGTAAACTCTGGGCACAAGAGCCAAGTTCCTATTGCAAGCTTATTGAAAGGAGTTCTCGGCGTGAAATATTGATTTGAACAGTTTTTGTTCATTTTTGAACAGTTCAAAAAATTAACACAGAGCTTACGGGGAAATTTCAACCCTATATAAATCCTGATCTAACGGACCGATTTGCTTGGAACAAACTTTATCGGAAAGCTCTTATAACGTAGAACATCTAGAAATAGAAAGTTTATCCAGAACTTACGAGCCTATTTTGCTATGAAATTTTTTGATCGGGATTTTCAAGGATATTTCTCAGTGACTCAATGAGTGAAATAATGAATGAATGAATAAATGAAAGAGTGAAAGAATAAATCAATGAATAAATGAATGAGGAAAAGAATGAATGAATAAATTATTGAATAAATGAAAATATAAATAAATGAGTGAATAAATACATGAATGCGTAAATGAATGAATAAACACTTGAATGAGGTAACGAATGAATGAATAAATGCATGGCTGAATAAATGAAAGAATGAATGACTGAGTGAATGAATATGTATTATCCGTTGAAAAAGGTATATTTTCAATAATTAGAACTAAAGATAAATAAGAAAGAGAGATAAAGAGATAGCTAGATTATAAATTTGAATTTGGTGTATACGGGAAAGTAGGCTCGTATAGTTCTAGACGGAACTTCTTGTTTCTTTCAACGAATTAAAATTTATTGCTTGCGGTTTTTAACATTTTGAAGAGCAGCCAATTTTTAATTTATTTAATTCTTTTTTAGCCTACTTTCCCGTAAAAGTAAAAAAATAATAATAATAAAGCATGAAAGAAGGCTTAATGTATCGTGAAAATATCGTTAAAAATCAAGAAAAGTCAAAAATAAGTGAAGTAATTAAATAAAGATTGAAAAAAATAAAATTTGAAAGTAGGGTATTGAGATGGAGAAAAAGTGTGTCTGTCGGTCTGTCTGTCGGTCTGTCTGTCGGTCTGTCGGTCTGTCCCCCCATAATAACTTTTGAACGAATTGTCCGATTGGAAAAATTCTTTTTGCATTCGAAAGATCTCGGCGAGGACTTCTCATTTCTATATTTTACTTTTTGATTTGATCAATTTTTTGTTCAATTTTGAACAGTTCAAAAAATTTTAACATTAGCGCCTATGGGCGAAAATGAAGCAAATTATGTAAACTCTGGGTACAAGATCCAAGTTCCAATGAACAAGCTCACTGGAAGAAGTTCTTGGCGTGAAATATTGAATTGAACAATTTTTGTTCATTTTTGAACAGTGCAAAAAAAAATTAACATAGTGCCTACGGGGAAATTTCAATCCTATATAAATCCTGATCTAACGGGCCGATTTGCTTGGAACAAACTTTATCAGAAAGCTCTTATGACGTAGAACATGTACACATAAAAAGTTCATCCAGAACTAACGAGCCTATTTTCTTATGACATTTTTTGATCGGGATTTTCAAGAATATTTTTGAATTAATGAAAGATTAAATGAATAAACAAAATAATGAATGAATAAATGAGTGAATAAATACATGAATGACTGAATAAATGAATGATTGAACGAATCTGTATTAACCGTTGAAAAAGGCATATTTGAAGCAATTTAGAACTAAAGCTAAACGAGAAAGAGAGAGAGATAGCTAGATTATAAATTTGAAGCTGGTGTATACGGGAAAGTAGGCTCGTATAGTTCTAGACGGAACTTCTTGTTTTAACATGACACCATGCCAAAATTGACCAGAGTAGTACCTCCTTCATGACGATATCGCACAAAACTGAGTGAAATATACAGACATCTCTGCACCATGTAGACGCATAAAAAACTGCAACGTTTTCATTCAGTATTAAGACTGCGTAGACAAAAGGTTGTACAAAACGTAGCGTCTGGACCCGGCTTTAATGTCAATAAATAATAGATAAAAATTAATTATACTAAAAATTTATTAATTAAAACTATTATAATTTATTATAAGCTTCCTTTTTGTGTGGGTACTTGAGCTAAACAAACAAAATGCGTTTTCTTTCAAATATTTTCTTTTTTGTTTTGTTTCGTTTCTTTCTTTCCTTTTCGTTGTGCGTGTTTTGTAAAACAAAAATGCTTAAATGTGTAGGATCTCTGGCTGATTGCCATGGGCAGCTAATTTTTAATTATGTGGAATGCTATACATTTTAATAAAATAACATAATTACACCTAAAAAAGTTATCACTATATACACAATGGCAAACCGACTGTTCTTTCCATTATTTAACACGGGCCTAGCCGTGCGGGTACCGCTAGTCAAAATAATAAAAAAAGAAAGTAATTAATTAACAAGAAGTTCCGTCTAGAACTATACGAGCCTACTTTCCCGTATACACCAAATTCAAATTTATAATCTAGCTATCTCTTTCTCTCTCTTTCTCATTTAGCTTTAGTTCTTAATTTTTTCAAATATACCTTTTTCAACGGATAATACATATTCATTCACTCACTCATTCATTCTTTCATTTATTCAGCCATTCATTTATTCATTCATTCGTTTACTCATTCATGTGTTTATTCATTAATTTACTCACTCATGTATTTATTCATTCATTTATTTATTTTTTTCATTTATTCACTCATTTATTCATTCATTCATTATTTCACTCATTGAGAAATATCCTTAAATCCCTTCCCGATAAAAGAATTTCATACGAAAATAGGCTCCTTAGTTCTGGATGAATTTTCCACTTGTACATGTTCTACTTTATAAGAGCTTTCCGATAAAGTTTGTTCTAAGCAAATCGGTATGTTAGATCAGAAATTATATAGGATTGAAATTTCCCCGTATGCGGTATGTTAATTTTTTTTGAACTGTTCAAAAATGAACAAAAATTGTTCAAATCAATATTTCACGTCAAGAACTTCTTCCAGTGAGCTTGTTCATGGGAACTTATATCTTGTACCCAGAGTTTACATAATTTGCTTCATTTTCACCCATAGGCGCTAATGTTAAAATTTTTTGAACTGTTCAAAATTGAACAAAAACTCGTTCAAATCAAAAAGTAAAATATGGAAATGAGATGTAATCGCCGAGATCTTTCGAATGCTAAAAGAATTTTTTCAATCGGACAATTCGTTCAAAAGTTATTAGGGGGGGGGGGGACAGACCGACAGACAGACAGACAGACAGACCGACAGACCGACAGACAGACAGACCGACAGACCGACCGACACACATTTTCCCCATCTCAAAACCCTACTTTCAAATTTTTTATTTTTCAATCTTTATTTAATTACTTAACTTATTTTTGACTTTTTTGATTTCTAACGATATTTTCACGATACATTAAGCCTTCTTTCATGCTTTATTATTATTTTTTTTTACTTTTACGGGAAAGTAGGCTAAAAATCGGCTGTTCCTCAAAATGATAAAAACCGCAAGAAATAAATTTTAATTCGTTAAAAAAGAATCAAAATCCAAAAAATTAATCTCTATCTCTATCTCTACTCTCTACTAATAATGAAGCAGCAAGTATGTGTGTGTGTGTGTTTGTGTGTGTGTGTCTGTGTCCGGCGTAGGGCCCAGACCGTCCAACGGATTTTCATGAGATTTGGCACGAAATTAGTTTGGAACATGGGGGTGTGCACCTCGGAGAGTTTTTTCCGAAATTCGAATTTGTTCTTCTTTTATTCCAATTTATAGCCGAAAGTTTCATAAAATAATCATTTTCTATAAGAAGGAATTATCGCATCGCTTCGAGCTTGATACCGTTGAAAAGCGCGTAAGACACTACCCCGGGAGAAGTTTCACTCTGCGTGCGAAAATTCGAAGCCTCTAAATTACCTAGAAAAGAAGTTATAAGCATTTTTCTCTGCAGTTCGAAATTATTTTTTCACGCTAATTAACTTTCATTTTAATTATTACCATGCCGACTGACTATTAATCCTTTTTTCTTTCAACGAATTAAAATTTATTCCTAGCGGTTTTTAGCATTTTGAGGAGCAGCCGATTTTTAATTTATTTATTTCTTTTTTTAGATTTTGATTATTATTTTTTTAAAGCGAATTGAAATGTATTTCCAACAAACAAAAAGTAATTGTGCCAAAAAACTTACGTATACACTCTCAGAAACGCATGCTCAAATCTCACGAAACTTATCGTATTATTTGACGAAATGGCTTCGTGAAAAAAGCTCCGAGTAAACCTTTCGTCAAATTGAATAAATTTGTGCACTGTTAGAAATTTCATCGTGAAATTACGGTTAAATAACCGGCAGCAGTCTGTCCATCTAATTCACCGTTAAATTTACGGTTTGGAACATTTTTCTACTCACAGGCGGTTGATAGTTTTATTTTGATTTCCTTATTTTGACATGTATTTTACGGGACCATTTTCCATACTGAACAGGGGTTTTTAAAAGAAATGTTAATCTTTATAGCGATTTTTGTTATTCCAGCTTATTACTATTTATACTTTCATTTTTTTTTTTCGCCTGTGAATTAGCACATATGGTATTTTTCTATTTGAGCGCGGATGAAAGGTTCATTCCGCTTTCAAAGCTTTGCTTGCTGCTGTTTGTTTCTGCAAGCTACAAAATTTCGTCTTTCTGTTTTAAGCCGGGTCCCGACGCTACGTTTTGCACAACGTTTTGTCGCCGCAGTTCAACACGCTGCAGATAAAACGTTGCGTATCGATTAGAAAAGTGCAGTTTTGAGTCCGGTGCGAAGACTGTACAGTTGCAGCGATAACTGAGATAGAAAGCATAGATGTCTTTGAACTGTGCAGACAAATCGGGACATGTAGACGGTAGCACCCTTTTCCGATTCATTTTGTTTCTCAGTTTCAATTCGTCAGGTGACGATGGCCGACTTTCGGCAATGTTCTCAGGAGTTTCTCACAAAATTTATTGCATTATGCGAAAGTTTCCCATGCATTTGGCGTGTCAAATCCAAGGAGTATAGTGACAGGGATAACAAGAAGTTCCGTCTAGAACTATACGAGCCTACTTTCCCGTATACACCAAATTCAAATTTATAATCTAGCTATCTCTTTCTCTCTCTTTATTATTTATCTTTAGTTCTAATTATTGAAAATATACCTTTTTCAACGGATAATACATATTCATTCACTCACTCATTCATTCTTTCATTTATTCAGCCATGCATTTATTCATTCATTCGTTACCTCATTCAAGTGTTTATTCATTCATTTACGCATTCATGTATTTATTCACTCATTTATTTATATTTTCATTTATTCAATAATTTATTCATTCATTCTTTTCCTCATTCATTTATTCATTGATTTATTCTTTCACTCTTTCATTTATTCATTCATTCATTATTTCACTCATTGAGTCACTGAGAAATATCCTTGAAAATCCCGATCAAAAAATTTCATAGCAAAATAGGCTCGTACGTTCTGGATAAACTTTCTATTTCTACATGTTCTACGTTATAAGAGCTTTCCGATAAAGTTTGTTCCAAGCAAATCGGTCCGTTAGATCAGGATTTATATAGGGTTGAAATTTCCCCGTAAGCTCTGTGTTAATTTTTTGAACTGTTCAAAAATGAACAAAAACTGTTCAAATCAATATTTCACGCCGAGAACTCCTTTCAATAAGCTTTCAATAGGAACTTGGCTCTTGTGCCCAGAGTTTACAGAATTTGCTTCAATTTTGTCCATAGGCGCTAATGTTAAAATTTTTTGAACTGTTCAAAATTGAACAAAAAATTGTTCAAATCAAAAAGTGAAATATCGAAATGAGATGTCCTCGCCGAGATCTTTCGAATGCAAAAAGAATTTTTCCAATCGGACAATTCGTTCAAAAGTTATTAGGGGGGGACAGACCGACAGACCGACAGACAGACAGACCGACAGACAGACCGACAGACGACCGACAGACGACCGACAGACAGACCGACAGACAGACCGACAGACAGACCGACAGACAGACAGACCGACAGACACACTTTTTCCCCATCTCAATACCCTACTTTCAAATTTTTTATTTTTCAATCTTTATTTAATTACTTCACTTATTTTTGACTTTTCTTGATTTTTAACGATATTTTCACGATACATTAAGCCTTCTTTCATGCTTTATTATTATTTTTTTTTTACTTTTACGGGAAAGTAGGCTAAAAAGGGGGACGCTTATGAGAGTTTAGTGGAAAAATTCAAGGAAATTGATGCAACCGCAAACAGAGAAACAGTTGTAAATAATTAATTCTTTGAGAAGTGTTTACCGTAAAGAATTGGCAAAAGTTAATAAATCGATTCGATCTGGGGCTGGAGACGAAATCTACAAGCCATCTCTCTGGTATTTTGATTTGTTACATTTCCTAAATGATCTGGAGACACCAAGGCAGTCTAGGAATACCATCGATGAAAATAGAGATTGCAGTTGTCGAACCACCAGAACAGGCAACAAAATATATCTATTTTATGTACTCATTTGACCACTTTAAACGCCGGGTACTTCTGAGACGTTCCAGTCTTTTTTTTTAACATGACACCATGCCAAAATTGACCAGAGTAGTACCTCCTTAATGATGATATCGCACAAAACTGAGTGAAATATACAGATATCTCTGCACCATGTAGAAGCATAAAAAACTGCAACGTTTTCATTCAGTATTAAGACTGCGTAGACAAAAGGTTGTACAAAACGTAGCGTCTGCACCCGGCTTTAATGTCAATAAATAATAGATAAAAATTAATTATACTAAAAATTTATTAATTAAAAATATTATAATTTATTATAATCGTTCTTTATGTGTGGATACTTGAACTAAACAAACAAAATGCGTTTTCTTTCAAATATTTTCTTTTTTGTTTTGTTTCGTTTCTTTCTTTCCTTTTTAATTGTGCGTGTTTTGTAAAAAAAAATGCTTAAATGTGTAGGATCTCTGGCTGATTGCCGTGGGCAGCTAATTTTTAATTATGTGGAATGCTATACATTTTAATAAAATAACATAATTTACACCTAAAAAAGTTATCACTATATACACAATGGCAAACCGACTGGTCTTTCCATTTTTTAACACGGGCATAGCCATGCGGGTACCGCTAGTAAATAAATAAATTAATTAAAAATCGACTGCTTCTCAAAATGATAAAAACCGCCAAGAAATAAATTTTAATTCCTTAAAAAAGCAGAGGATCATAAGCCAGTCGGCAAGGTAACAATTCAAATAAAATTAAAGTTAATTACCGTGAAAAAATAATTTCGAACTACCGAGAAAAATGCTCATAACTTCTTTTCTAGTTAATTTAGAGACTTCGAATTTTAGCACGTAGCAAGAAACTCTTTATGAAGTAGTTTTTTAAGCGCTTTTCAATGGTATCAAGCTCGAAAGGATGCGACAATTTCTTCCCAAAGAAAAGGATTACTTTATGTAATTTTCGGCATTCGGTATATTTTTTTGTATATCTCCCTATAATTGTATATTGTATATTTTTCCGGTGTAGCGGTGAAGGAAAGCTTTAAAATGATGCCTCATTCATGAAATTTGATGAAGTATTAAAGAAGTTATGGCGTACCGACCAAAAAAAAGGCTTTGAGAAATAATATATGAAATGAATTAATGAAATGAATTAATTAATTTGTAAATGAATGCTAGGTTTCATTAACATAGTTACCATTTAACACATTTGTCAGCACATTGTTAAAAATTTCCGTAAGAAAATAGTAAAATAACCGTTTATTTTATTGTTATTTTACCATATTTAATTACAACAATTGAATAACCACTAAAAATATGGTACTCGAACCGCTGATTGTAAAAAAAAATCGTTTATTCTCTGTTTATCCTAAAGAACGTTTAACTAAGCCTAATTTTCAAGAGCTCAATAAGAATCGGGGGTCCATCTTGGTTGCGAAACCTTACCGGTCGTACGTTGTTGTTAAAATATGAATAAAGATTTATCAGTTCAAATCTACATGTGTATATAAAAAAATAAGAAAAAATAGGTATCTTAAACAGTGGTTACTAAATAGAAACACATACACACGTAAATCCAAAATTGGAGACATCGGGTTCCCTGTTTGAGAATGAGTGAACCCATAAGTTTGAGCTGCTGAATCTTGTTTGTATTTTAATTTTTGCAGCAAATAAAATGATTTTCGTCAATATACAGTAAATTTAGACCAAAAATGACTTTGGATCCAATCAAAAACTGAAATCTCAAATTCAATGCAGTTAGCCTGTTGGAAAAGGTTTATTGATAAATAAACGTCCGTTTTGAGTGGTGTAGATGGCCGAATGACTAGAGCGCAAGGTTGGTATACCATACACCCCGGTTAGATTCCCGCACGCTTCGTTTACGGTTTCTGCGCCTCGAAATGGTTCAAAAACAGTAAAAATGTTGTTTTGAAACCATTTTTAAATGGTTATAAAACCGTAAACTTTTGTATTTACGGCTTTTTGACCAAACTGGCTGGAAATGGTTTAGGTCCCGCAAAGATAGAAAAATGATCCAAACCGTAAATTTAACGGTGATTTAGATAGGCAGACTGCTGCCGGTTATTTAACGTAATTTCATGATGAAATTTCTAACAGTGCGTCGGTAACAGATTTCAGTAAATAAATATATTATTACCTGGTGTTGTTTACTAACTTTTTGTGATCATCTGTAGAACTTAAATTGCATTGATGTATGAATAAAATCTTTCAAAAGTACGAAAAATTGAAAGCGTTCCTGCTTGAATTTCATCTTTTGATTTTAAGTCATAATTGTTAATAAAAAAATTTATAAAACATTTTACATTTTTTTTAAGCTTTGCGATGTGATTGAATTTATACGTAGTTCTAAAATATAAAAAGTTGTGATTGAATTGTTATTCCCTCACACATGTCAATTCAAAAATAAAGTCATTATAACTAATTTTTATGATGATTACCAGAATTTATGCCTGAAATGTTACGTTTAATTAACCAAAACATACCGAAAATAAAACAAAAAAATTTGAAAAAACTTTTCTGGGTCTTACTTTTTTTTAACATATGGGTCAATCGTATCTACGCTCTTAAGTATTAATGATAATCGTACTAATAAATTTAAAACATTTTTTTCACTTAATAGTATACAGTCGTAATTAAAGCCTGTAATTACATGAATTTTGTGCTTATTCAACGGAATAATAAATGCGTATGTTTAGATTAGAAAACGAATGAAGGCTGTGGTTTTTCTTAAGCTTCGTAAATTAATTTTCATTATTATCTCGTTGATGAACTCAAGATTCTGAGGATAATTATCCACAGCAGATTATTTTTTACAGGAAAAAATGCTTCAATTAAGTTAATTGGAGAACATTTTGTAAGATTAATTTACCTGTACAACAAAGTGCTAATTAATGTTCTGTGCGTTTCAGAAAAGCTTACAAATTTTGTTTCTGTATTAGTTTAATTTTTATTTAAGATTGGTTGGAGAGCAGATAAAATGCATACATACACTCCCCATGATTTTTAGTGTTCCAATATTTTAAAACCGTGATATGTTTCTACGTCAGTTAAATTTTATGCTTCTTATTTGAAATGTTAAAATACATAAAATTAAAGAGTTTCCTGCTGACTTGTGAAGAATATAAATATTTTGGACCACAAAAATATCTGTTAATGGAATGTTTTTTTTAAATTACAAAATTAAATTACTCTAAAAGTAGCAGATTAAAGAAATCAAATCAAATAAATAAGATGAAATAAAATGCCAAATTCACTTCCATCTTTCTCTCTAACATTTAAAAAAAAACTTTTTGTCTTTTTTTTTAACTTTTTTTGGAAAGATGTTTTGATTAGTCTTTGTTGGAAAAAATATTTTGGCACTTAATTTAATATGTAAACAATGTTATTAAGCGTAAGCTCTTCTAATATTTTTATAATCGAAGAAATACATAACCGAAAATTGATTATTTGATGTGATTTTTTGATAAGAAGCGAAGTTTTTGCCAACATTTAAGCAAATGGTTTATTTACAAACTAATTTAAAGAAGATCAAAGTATTTCCTGTGTCAAACATATTTGCATTTAGTTGCCCTTTTCAAACAATTATTGTTATGAGAAACGTAATTGATTTAAAATGAAACGATAATGCTTTAAGCAATGTTTCAGCAAATGCTTCATTAGCAAACAATTTTTCTTTTTAGTTTTAAGAAGCTCAATGTTTTTCTTGTGTGTTGAATTCGTTAACGCTCGTTGCGTGCGGAATGCAGCATAAAAGGAAAATAAATAGTGTGTTTTACTCTAGTGTGAAGCCTAATTGCAGCTACGCTATGCTATTGAGAACAACAACTATCGTTCCCATGGAGATTAATAAATGTGTTAATTTAATAATAATCCTCTAGGTTGTTGTGTGTTGTATTTTGTGTTGGAATGATTAGATTATCTATAAAAATAAGCTTAATCCTCAACATGACCAACAATGGTTTTCTAAACATAATTATTTGTTTAAAACAAGATATAATGTTACAAGTTATCAGTCCCCCCCCCCCCTGCACGTCTTAAATACATACTTGATTCCTTTCAAATAGGAAACTTTCATCGATAATTTCATTTTTGTTCTAATACTTTTATAACTAACGATGAAACTAACAGTTTTCTAATAAAAGCTGACATTCAATTATTCTTCGACCACGAATAAATTAATTTCAAATACTCTACTTTGTAGGAAAAAAGAGACTCAGGCGTTGCAAGAGAAGATCATCATTTGTCCACTTTCATTATCCAGAAATGAAATATGGTTGCACAAGTTTTAATTTAACGCCTGCTACGTGAAAGATTATCTCAATTTCGAACTAATCGCATCATCATTCATGTCTACAAAATGGAAGGTTACGTGAAGGAGAGCGCAGAGTTTCATTTGAAACAAATACAAAATAAAAATAAATATATAATATGATTGCGGGAAGTACGCGCTTTTTTTAAAAATAATCCTTATGGTCATTTTTTGTGAGATATGTTTTTAATTGAAAATTTTCTTACTGATTGGTGATCATCTATTTTGTGACAAACGATGTTTTCCATCCCGTGTAATCGAAGTTTTTTACAAAGATTGTGCTGTTATTTTACACTGAAAAAAGCACTTTATTTTCACAAAAAATATTTTCAATATTGAGTCAACGATAGTAACGATATACCAGATGCCAGAAATGACAGTAGATTTTTTGTGATTTATTTTTACTTCCTTGTACTAAGTACAGTTCGACCACGGAATTTTGACATCTTGTAGCTTCTGCGCATGGCAGGAAAGAACGAATCCCTTCGAGTTTTAGGGGTGTTCGTTTTGCAGGTGCTTTTATTTCGTACGCGAATCAGAATGTTTGCTTCACTGTTTGTTGAAAGCAACTAAATTTCTGAACTAGCGCATAGCATCAGTTCGGAAGAAATCAAGTATGCTAAAGGAACTACAACGAGAACAAAATGCAGCACATTCCTTATACCAGAAGCTTCTCCCTTGAACATGAACGGATTCTTCTTGGCACTCTGCCATCCAGATGGCTTTAGTTGATGGTAGAACAGTGAAGGAAATATTGTATTTTCAAAACATATTCAACTCAAATTTTAGCCTAAATTTCCATTTTAATCATCCATGAATCATTTTTGACTCATTTTATTTTTTTATGCAGTCGGAATATTAACTCATTTATCAAATATAAGCGTAAGAAGCTCTGCCGGTTACACTTATATATTTACATAAAAGGTATATTTCGCTAAAAGAAGAACCGTATAAAATACTGTATAAAGTATCAAATGGTTTAGCATTTATTTTCTTCTTATTAATTTTTATCATTTTTATTTATTTATTAATTTCCGTTCACGACAATATGATGCACACTTATAAAGCGTTACTTGAAGATAGAGCCAAATAGAGTTCCTTAATTAAGTTTTGAACTTTCGAAAACATTTCTGTAAAGGGTTTTACATTGCAGAAAATTAAACACCCACTTTGTATTCAAATTATTCGTACCAAAAAGAGAAAGTCAACTTCAGTATTATAAGTTAATGACAAATTTTTAATGCAAACTTTGAATAAAAGTTGTTTGGAGAGATATGATGGAGAAATGTACATTTCATAAAGTGCTGAAGGCGAAGGTGCACAAAATTTAATACATATTTAGAGAATAAATTAAGTACTCATGCAGAATATTTAAACTGTAAAAATGTTGATTTTATGAATACTGAATGATTATTTATCATAATTTTAATGATTAAAATAATTTTTCTTTAAATAAAAGCTGTTTAAAGGCGAAGATTGGAAATGCGACAAATTTGTTAAAATATAATGTGCATTAGCAGACAGACAGGCAAAGGGTCACAGATTTTAATAGTACAGATAGCTTTCTGCCGATGAAAAATATTTTATTTTCAGAAATTAGTTCAAAGTTTAGAATATACTTATTGGACATAATTTGAAGCGACAACCAATTGAGAGATATATATTTAGTTGATATTAGAAAATTGATGTTTGTGTACGAGAGAGTGTGCTTGTTTAGCTCTGGACAAACTGTGTGTTTGCAATGTCTAAAGAAAAATTCCTTCATCCACACAAGGAAGTAAAGCTTTGATCTTGGGAAAGGGTTTTGGAATTCTGAAACAAGTGCATGAAATTTTCATTTTAAATTTATTAAGTACTGCGTTGGATTTATTCAGTTTAGATAGAAAATTATTGTAAGACTTTAGGTCTGGAGCGTAACTAATTGTTCTTTATCTTGGTACTGACAATTGGTTGCTAAGCATGACGAAACATTAATATTCAGTGTAGTATTGCGAAACGCCGGTACCTGCGATGAACTGGGTTGATCTATATTGACTTGGTGTTCATCTGCAGAGATGCATCTGTAATCTGCATTGTCATCTAATGAATCTGGTAAGCGTTTGCATAATGAAGATGACCGGAAACGGTGATTGTGATGGTCTCATTGTCCTAATCTTGGGCTCAACTCGAGCGATGTGTATCGATTGGTATTACATACGTGCTTTTACTTGCAGTTTGTCTCTTATGCGTTTCACTTTCAGTATGTCTAATTAAATGTTTTTATTTTGAACGCATGAAGAAGATATAAATGGACGGAAAAACTGACTAATCTTTTAAAAAGAAATAATATGCAAATGATTCCCACAGTAAATTGCAGCCAGTCGGGAATGTTTATAAATTTGACCCGAAAACTCCGCACACTTGTTAAGTATTACCGTTAAACTCCTTTTCTACCGAAAATATAGTTAAGAAAATGTTGTTGGTAATTGATTTTTCTTTTTTCCTTTTGGCATAATTTACTATTGAACCCTTTTTCCATCGAAAATATAACTAAGACAATTTGGTGTCGCTTTTTTGTTGGTATAGCTTCATTACTTGACAGTGACAAATGATAGTGTGGTGCAACATAGTGTGACTTTAAAGAAGATTTTTCTCTTTGATAAAAAGTTTTTATGGGTATAACATTCTTCTGAGTTTATATTCTTTTTATGTTTTACAATTGTTTTGAATTATATCATTAACGGATAGGAAAAAATATATGTATCAGAGTAAAAGAACACAAGAGTGCTATTTGACTATGATAGAACTGCAAATTTTCAACCGAAATTCGAACGACAAAAAAGCATACACATACCTGTGTTCAGCGTAATAATGTATTAAACTCTTTTAAAAGCATGAATATGTAAGTGCATGTAAGCAAATAATAATATTGTATTTCCTTTTCTTGTCTTGCATTTCCTTAAATCAGAATTCTTTGACATGTTTTTGGAAAATACAATGAAGCTATATCTTTTTTAAAGCATTTTATCCTTGATAAAACCAAACAACAATATAATTTTCTACCAAACCCCGGGGGATGTAAGCATACAATTTCCAAGAATTCAATTTCAATACGACCGTTTGTAAATTTTAAACCGTAAAGCAATGTCAATTTCATTAAAACAGCATCAGGATTTCAAATACATTCATTCTCCAATATATTACTTTACGGAATCAATCGTTTAAGATTGAGTTTAAAATCTTAAAACAGAAATGCTTAATTCAAATTTTCTTTTACTTGATTTGAGTTTCATTTGATTCAAATGCCTGAAAGCAAGGATTATGGGTTTCTAATTTAAAATTGAAAGGATTTTCGCTGAGATACAATTTAACAAAAAATGATTTTAGTATTAAAAGTGACACATGTTTTGGAAATCTGTTTTAATATTTGAACTTTTAAGTAGAAATAACGTGTGTTTCATGTTTTTTTCAAGAAGTATTTTTATTTATTTAATTATCCATAAAAACTTTTTCAGTAAACTTGAGTTTAAATTTTTAGATTGTACTGTTTAAACTTTTAAATTATTTTCCTCAAAAATTTTCTTATTTTAACAGAAGTCTGCTTTTCATACATTCCTTTCATGTGTTGCGTCAAAGCATCCTAACATCTCCTTTCTTTTTCATTTAAAAACCGTGGCTTCCAAACGACTTAACATTTAATTAGTCATTCCGTCTTAAAGTTTTGTATTTAAGAATTCCTGTCGCAAATTTCCTCTAACAGCAAAAAAATTAATCGGCAGTTGATGAAAAACTTTTTTTTTTGCCCAAAATCTCCCTTATTTTAACAAAAATCTACTTTTCATACATTCCTCTCCCATGTTGCATGAAAACGCCCCAACATTTTTTTTTTTTTTCATTTTAAAATCGTTCCTTTCAAATGACATAATATTTAACTAGCCATTCCTTCTTGACGTTTTGTATTTAAGAATTCCTACTACAAATTTCCTTTAAAATAGCGAAAAGAAAAAAAATCCGAAGTTGATGGAAATACACTTGAAAAAAAAAAAACTATTTCGCAGCCGAACTTTAGATTTTGCAATACACTCTTTACTGCACGGCGGTATGCTCAAACTATTTTATTAAATAAGAATGCTGTTATCTTTTTAGTAGAATATCCCAACTGATCGGTACAACGCTTATTTGAGTTCTCAGAAAGCCTAATATTTGTAGGCAACATTGATCTGCTTAGAAGATCCGTTAATAATCCAACCTTAGATACCGTTTTTTTATATCTATATCCATTTTTACTCTATGCTTGTGGTTATTATTTGTGTGTCTAATCCTTTGAATGCATTTTTCACATAAAACAAAGAACATCCTCATTTTTTAAAAAATATTTGTCTTCTTTTATATTTTATTAACATTTATTTACTTGTGTAGCAAAGCTTCAAGAAATTTCTTGTATACATCAGTGTTTTAATAGACAGATAAAAATCAGTTTTAATTAACACAAGATACATTTAATTGAAGAAGTAATTAATTACCTAAATCATTTAGTGAATTCAATTAATAGGTAACAATGTTTTACCTTACATTTCGTACGTTTTTTCATGAGCTTTACATAAGAAAAATCTTAAAGCACAAATAACGTTAACTTTCTTTAAAAAAATTCTTTCTCGTATTTTTTATTTTTTTAATTAATTCACGTTCTGCGAAAATGAAATAAGTTTGAAACTTCTTAAAAGTCGGTACAAGTTCCTTTACGTCATATAGTTATCTTTTTTTCCCTCTGTCGAATTCTTTCAAAAGAACGAAATATTTCGAAATATATTATGGTATTCAAAGAACGTTAATGAACGCATTTTTATTTTTTCTTCAAGGAAAAGAATTTTTGAAGTTCGGCAAATGTAGATTGAACATGATCTCTAATTATGGGTATTGAATGTGAAGTTTTTTCTCTTTTATTACTTCGATAATGAAATTTTTTTACGTTAATAAATGTTATCGCTAACTCTGAACTTTCAAAGTTTCAAACTGAAGAAAATTAAAAGTTCATACGAGAAAGTTGTTGCCATGATTCCTTGTCTCTTTTCTTTCTTTCTTTCTTTTTTTTTTTTTGATTTTCTGAAACATTAATGGTAAAATTTCTTAAAACGAAGGTAAAATAAAGACCTCTAAAATCTAAAGTATAAAGAAAAAAAAAATGTTTTCTACAAATAAGCAAAATTGTTCAACATTTCTGATGGAACTATTTATTATTACATTATTTTTTTACAAAAAAATCCCGAATTGATTATATGATTATACTTAACATGCTATGTTAGTAGATAGGCCAATTGAGAGCGGAACAACGCTTATTTGACTTTTACTCAAATTTATTTATGCTCAACTTAAATCTGCTTAGGAGATCCTTTAATAATCCAGCCTTATATCCTTTTTTTTTTTTTTGGAATCGATATCCATTTTTACTTTATATTTGGAATTATTATTTGTATGTCGAATCTTAGAATGAATTTTTCACATTAAATTATAATAATGACATCTTTAATTCCTTGCTTTCTTTTTTTTTTGAGGGGGTGGGTGAAGAATTAGCAAGACACGTTTAAATGATATAATTTGAATTCATGAATAACTAAGCTGTACGGAAATACTAAGAAAGGAAATAATTGGTGTGTTAATCAACGCAACTATCAAATATTCCGTTTCCAATAAATTAAAAAACAATAGAGAAGAAAAAATTTCAAATTTTTGAATGAAATTAACAAAAAAAAAAAAAATAGAATCAGTGGAGCACAAGTTTTTTCGCTTCGGCTCAGCTGTAATTACGAAACAAATGGCATTGCTCCGCGCTCCGGTATCACACTCCGCTTGAGATCCATGCTGAAAAATAATCGGTTCTATGACACTGTGCAACACGAAAAATGTCCTTTGGATGAAAATGTCTGTTTCTTATTAATTTTTGGCTGAACACTACAAATCTGCAATTATTTTTTGCCTATCACGTACCATTTTTCCAAAATTCCATATTGTAGCTTTTTACGTATTTTGTGGATAAATGTGAATATTTTCGTAATTTATCGACTTAATTTATTATAAATTATATCTTTCTCATTGACAGTGATATCATTGCCATTCTAGAGACCTTTTTAATGAACTCTGGTTACTTTAGCGACATCTTTGGCAACAGTTTCAAGTCTCTTACAAGACGACAAAGGCATTTTGTAGACTATTTTGCGGAGAAAGAAAAAATAGTATGCTGCTGTGATGTGAATGTACTATTTAAAGCATTAGGACATGAGCACAATTCAGCAGAGTTTCACTTGTTTATCAGAGCTCTTCCATCTAAGTATTTTTTCCCCTATCTATTCCTGTAGCATATTCTGCAAACACAAATGAAATTTCAAAATTATGAGTGGAAAAAACATATCAAATGATCCTCTTGCAAATCTACAATGTGCCTTTTTTCCACAATTGCACATTAAACTTGGTTTATTGAAATATGTGTAAAAGCTCTGGACAGAGAAGGAGTGGCTTTCTTGCATCTCAGAAAAAAATTCAAAAATATAAGTGAGGCAAAAGTAAAGGAAAGGATTTTTATTTGTCCACAACTTAGGGAAGTCCTTTCATGATGAAGAGTATAAAAACAAACATTCAGAAGCTGAAAAATCTGCCTGGCTGGCCTTAACTGTGTACTCACGTTTTCTTGGAAATGAGAGAGCTAAAACTACGAAAATCTTGTTGGCGACATGATAAAATACTTTCGTACTATAGGTTGCTATATTTCATTAAATCTACACTTTTTTGACTCCCATATGGCCTTCTTTTTTCAAAACCTTGGCGCAATTAATGGTGAGTATGGGGAAAGATTACTTCGGGACATCTCTGTTTGAAAAGCGTTTCATCGGTCGATAGAATGGCAGTACTATACGAATTGTATATTGGTAATCTGTTATCAGGGCACACCAACAGATGCCCACAAGATGAAACGGCAAAAAGAAAATCATTTTAGTGGTTTGTGTTTTCAATAGGTAAGCCACAGTTACATTCTTCTATAACCAAATTGCATAAATATGAGAAGTATGTCGCCAGCAAAAAGGTACGTGGTGGACCATTTTGGTTTGGATATTTGAATCAAGCACCTTTTGTTTATATAGAATCACATAGTTTCATCTTATGGACAAAAAAAAAAAGTTCAAATTTCTTGCACAGTGTAATCGGCTGAAAATGGGAATACACTGTTAAAAATTTCCGCAAGAAAATAGTAAAATAACCATTTATTTGATTGTTATTTTACCATATTTAATTACAACAGCTATAAAGTTTGCAAAATTTGGAGAAAATCACAATTTTAGGAAAATATTTTAACAAAGTTTTTTTAAGATTGGCCTCTCCCTGATCGTAGTAGCTAAAAATTTTCAAGTACTTGTGCCACAGAAAATGATGTTTCGACATATTTTAAATCCACCAAATTTTCCGGTCGTGCTTTGACTTCAACCTTTTTGATATTTTTTAAAAAATACAAGTAAAGATAGATCACTGCTAAATGAAAAAAAAGGCTCGCAACTTAACGTTTTTTATTTGTTGAATACGTTTAAATGTTAAAAAACTAATTATTTTAGAACATTAGTAATATCTAAAAGCCTCATTTGAATAATGGTATCACTTAACTGAATAACCGCTAGTTTTTTTCATTTTGAGATTCACACACACACCCACGAGCGCATATATACATGTATAATAATTATCAACAATTTCCGTCATCTGGACCAGTTGGTAGAAGCTGGGCCGTGGTAGCCTAGCGGTTAGAGCGTCGGACTTCCTCCTGGAAGGTCACGCTTTCGATACCCGCAGAAGACCACCCATGTACACTTGGGGATATGTGCATGTAAAATCAGTGGACTCTAATACCTCCCCCGTGCGCATGCAATCCTAAGGCCTCTGATAACAGGTAGGGCCGCAGAACACCAAAAGTGGAGCAACATTGACTGAGGTCAGTGTTTGGGAGGGTGACAACCTCACGCGGAAGGTTTCTGCGGTCCGTGTACGCTACAGGGAGCTATTGCACGTTAAATAGGTCGTGGCTCCAATGTTCTCCAAGTGAAACGATACCTCTGGGAGTGCCAATCCCTGGTGACGGTCTCTCATCTGGGAGCTATTTCAAAAAATTAAGAGACCTTTCAAAGGGGCGGAGATCGGACTCCTGCCTACAAGGGCCCCTTAACCTTAGGAGCAGCGTACCCATTTCTTCCTCCTAAATTTCCAGAATAAAATTAATTATTTTATGGATATTACAAAAAAGAAAAAGAAAAACTTGAATTTGCACTTTATAAAGATTCATTATCATGTAACGAATGTACACTGAATAAATTATTCGTTAAACGATTTTAAACAGAAAATGCACTCTATATTTTGTGTTGAGCCTTTCTGAATAATAAAAAAAAAATCCTTATTCCCTTTGTAGCGTGTAAGTTTTCATCAGATTTAAAAGAAGAATCAAATTAAAAAAAAATGTTTGTATGTTAATTAAAATTGAAAAACATTGAATAATATAACGGTTTAGTTCCGTAATTATACATGTCGGTTTTAATCTTTAAAAGCATCAATGATGTTATTGAATGAGATGTATTTAAGAATTGTGGAATTTAATAAAAATATATTTTGGATTCCCTAATATGGAAATGTATATTGCCGAAGCAAGAGGAGAATACCGGAATGTGCAACCTCCACCCATATTCTTCATTCTTCTCCCCTACTAGAATTCGCTGTCGTCATGACAATATGAGGGGGCTGCAGCAGGTTACTCGTGCTTGAAATGATGCTTGAGCGAATCTGCTCGCTGACTCTTCACCGACAAGGGAGGGTGTAGTACATCAGATTTTATACATACACCCCAAATGCCCGGGAAATTCTTTCAACCGAGGATATCATATATATGAACACATATATGAACTCAGATCAACGTGTCTGTGTGTTCGAGCGCAGAAAAGCTGCAATTAAGATATTTTCTTTAACAGGGGGACTAGATTCACATAAATACAGAATAATACATTAATACATAACTAAGCAGCGAAGAAACGTATTTTATCTGAGTGGTACTTTCTAATTATTATTAAACGTATTTTACATAATTTTCGAAATGTCGCAATTGGAATTTTGTTGGATTTCCCCCGTTTTCGGTCGTTAAAATAAAACTATTACAGTTTGACCGCGGACTTTTGACCCATCTGCGCGTGGCAGAAAAGAACGAATCCATTCGAGTTGTGGGGAAGTTCGTTTTGCCGCATTTATTTGTACGCGAATCAGAATGTGTGCTTCACTGTTGGTTGAAAGCAACTAAGTTTATAAACTGGCATATAGCACCAGTTCAGAAGAATTCAAGCATGCTAAACGAGCTAAGCCGAGAACAAAAACCGTACATCTCATAGACCAGCAGTTGCTCCCTTGAACATGAATGGATTCTTCTTGGCACTCTGCCAGGCAGTTTTGGTTGATGGTGGAAATGTAATTGAGTGTTTTGATGTGATGTTCGACGGCAACGAAGCTTTCTGCGAAGATCATTGGTTCTCAATTTAATAACCACGCCCTCGTGTTGTATGATTAGCATTTTTTATTGCGTTATTGAAAGGGTCTCTCCCCCAGGCTGGCCATAATTTCTTGAATTATTTATTTATATCATTTATTTCTCACGCTGTTATTTTGTTAACTCTAGTAGCAGTCTATAACGGTGGAGGACAAAATGTCTTCGCCGTCCTTGGTATGAATGAACCCTTTACTTTCAAACCAAAGGCGACAAAGACAAAAAAAAAACCTTGTCTTTTCTCATCTACGCAACGGAAAGCACTTTAATAAGGGTACATTCACACCAAAGCTACGGCTACTCACAGAAAGAACATACTAATCCTAATCAGTCTTCAACCGCCATGGTTTTTCGTTCATTTGTTCCATCCCTGATACTCACAGCTTCTTCGCCTTGAAAAAGTGGTCCGTAATAACCTTGAAATCTTTCTTACAATGCCGTAACATCCCTTCTAGTTCCAAATTATTTTGAATGCTTATTGTTTTTGAACACTAAAAAAAATCTCCTGAAAATAACGGAAAAAGTACGGCAGCAGAGTTGCCGGAAATATTCCGTTTCTGGAAATATTTTCCCGAGATTTCACAGAAGTTCCATTTCTCTTTTCTCCATTAATTCAAATCATGTTGTGAAAATACATCAACCGTACAACGGAAAATTCCGTTCTCGTATTTTCAGGACGTGATATTTCCGTTTTTGGAAGGAAAAATCATGTATTGAAGCACTGCGGAAAATCTTCCTTTAAAATCAGTCAAAAAAACTCTGAAAATTCAGGGTTTTTTTAACAGTGACCCTGAATTAAGTAGTGTCTTGATTTTTCAAAAGAATGGACGGATAAAACTGTTTGGTTGAACTAAAAAACTTTCTTTTTTGCAGGTAGCCGTGTGATGGGCTGCTGGGGGGTGTTGAAATGGACTTGGAGGAGTTGCACTTCGCAGACGACTCTGCAGACGATCCCTACGAAATTATCCTCCTGCCGGACACGCGGAAGATTGCCCCGGAAAACAGGCTAAGCCCCGCTCACGCCTGTATAACTCATCCTCTTAAAGGTAAAATATTTAAAAATTATTTTAAAGTGACATTTTTCAATTTTTTATAAATTCTCAAATTATTGAATTTTGAAAAGTTTTGTTGCGCTGGGAAAATATGAAGGTAATTTTTGGATTCAGAGACAAAAAGGCACAAAAGCGTCAATGATCATAACCTAAAACACACGACCATCGCTTTGGCTGTACTACGTAGCAAAAAAAAAAAAAAAATAAAATAAATGACTTATTTAAGAAAATAATGAATTACCCTTTCCCCTTTTTTTTTTTCAAATGTACTATTTGCATTATAGCTAGTGTTCTACTTGTATTCTTGAGGTTTTGTACCGTTAGTTAAATTTAAGATAAATAATATTATCTATTAAAATTATTCTGAGCTGCAGCGGATCCGGAGCTAGTATTTAGAAGTCGAAGCGGAGCAACACAACATAGCTGCTCCAGATCACTGACACTACTAAACTAAAAGGTAAACTACCTAAAGCTACAAGTTTATACAACACAACAACGTTTTTTTGGGGTGGGGGTTAGGGGTGGAACCACAAATTACACCCCCCCCCCCAGGGGGGGGGAATCCATATTAGGAACGTCACTAACAGTATTGAAAATTTTTCTTTTGACATGGTTTGCTCTAGTACTTCACGGCAATGCATAATTCCTGGCTTACTTTGTGCCATTTTTCTGCAGCCATCTTCAGTGTTTTTACTGATGATAAAAGTTTCGAATAAATAAAGAAATATTTTGAACGTTAAAAAAAATGTCTATTGGATGAAGTTTAAAGTTTCACCAAAACATAGAAAAGCATTTCTTCTTCATAGTAGTATTGCAAAACGCTGAAGCATTTTTGCAAACAATAAAAATATCAAACGCAGTTAGAAACAACTCATTCTCAACAATTTCCACAACAGAAAGGGCCCTTTCTCATTCCAAACTTTTTGTTCTGTACACTGCAGACTTCCTGATTTGATTACTTTTATGAACTTTTAACTTAGTTGCAAAAGTTAGTTTAATTCCCTACCAAATTGATTAAGTAGGTATAGATTTTTGCGTTTTATCTCTAATGAGTTAGGACTCATTTGTCCCAAACTGAACTAGTACTAATTCCAGTGAGATAATAGAACCTAGATAAATAATATCAAACAGTGGAATGAGATTCGTTATTGGTTAATTTACTTTCCGAGTAAATTGAATTAATAGCTGTATAAAACTGAAACGAAGTTAGCATAAAAGTAATTGTTATTTCGTGCATGTTAAAAAAAGGGGAATTATCTCAAGGGGTGAAGCATTTGGTTATTTATAGTTTTGTTTGAAAATAAGTTTTTTAATTCAATAAGCTACTAATTTCCTTTTTTAGTTTGAAGATAAATTGCATGAAATGAGGAAAAAACAAGAAGTTCCGTCTAGAACTATACGAGCCTACTTTCCCGTATACACCAAATTCAAATTTATAATCTAGCTATCTCTTTCTCTCTCTTTCTTATTTATCTTTAGTTCTAATTATTGAAAATATACCTTTTTCAACGGATAATACATATTCATTCACTCACTCATTCATTGTTTCATTTATTCAGCCATGCATTTATTCATTGATTCGTTACCTCATTCAAGTGTTTATTCATTCATTTACGCATTCATGTATTTATTCACTCATTTATTTATATTTTTATTTATTCAATAATTTATTCATTCATTCTTTTCCTCATTCATTTATTCATTGATTTATTCTTTCGCTCTTTCATTTATTCATTCATTCATTATTTCACTCATTGAGTCATTAAGAAATATCCTTGAAAATCCCGATCAAAAAATTTCACAGAAAAATAGGCTCGTAAGTTCTGGATAAACTTTCTATTTCTGCATGTTCTACGTTATAAGAGCTTTCCGATAAAGTTTGTTCCAAGCAAATCGGTCCGTTAGATCAGGATTTATATAGGGTTGAAATTTCCCCGTAAGCTCTGTGTTAATTTTTTGAACTGTTCAAAAATGAACAAAAACTGTTCAAATCAATATTTCACGCCAAGAACTCCTTTCAATAAGCTTGCAATAGGAGCTTGGCTCTTGTGCCCAGAGTTTACAGAATTTGCTTTAATTTTGTCCATAGGCGCTAATGTTAAAATTTTTTGAACTGTTCAAAATTGAACAAACAATTGTTCAAACCAAAAAGTAAATTATGGAAATGAGATGTCCTCTTCGAGATCTTTCGAATGCAAAAAGAATTTTTCGGATCGGACAATTCGTTCAAACGTTATTAGGGGGGACAGACCGACCGACAGACAGACAGACAGACCGACAGACACACTTTTTCCCCATCTCATCATCCCTACTTTCAAATTTTTTATTTTTCAATCTTTATTTAATTACTTCACTTATTTTTGACTTTTCTTGATTTTTAACGATATTTTCACGATACATTAAGCCTTCTTTCATGCTTTATAATTATTTTTTTTTACTTTTACGGGAAAGTAGGCTAAAAAACAGCTGTTTATTTTTATTTTTATTTTAATTAATTAATTTTTTTTCCCTTGAAGTGACAATGATTTATATATGCTGCAGAGAAATAATTACTTACTAAAAAGTGATGGAAAATAATTTAGTTTACTCGTGATATTCCGAAGCTTGATTTCGGTGATCAGACGCAAAAGCGGTACTTTCAACATGGTACGGCCGCCGTTGTCTACCCTTGATGTTTCGCTGTGAACCAACAAAACTATGAGAGAAAAAAAATAGCTGCATATAAACAAACTTTTGCAATGAGAAAAAGAAATGTTTTTTTTTTTCTTTTTTTTTACATTTAAAGTAATAATTATTTATATATGCTGGAAAAAAATAATTACTTAAAGAAACTTCATGGAAAATAATTTAGTTTACTCGTGATATTCCGAAGCTTGACTTCAGTGATCGGACAAAATGCGATGTTTTCAGCATGGTATGGCTGTTGTCTACTCTTGATATTTCACTGTGAACTTGCCAAGCTAAGGTACAGTTACATAACAGATAATCGACACATGTTAGTCGCGAATAGTTTTAAATATACCACCATTAGCATTACATATTTGTATATAAATTGGGAGAAGGTTACGTTCATCCAGTCTTTTGTCGTGAATGATGGTTTTACTTTGAAGTTACAATAAAAAAAATATAAAAAAGTTTTTTACTTGTAAAACACACTTAAACATACTTTTTAAATTGTAAAAATATAGCTACAATTGTGAGATTCCTGAGTTATTATTCATTACATAAAAGAAATTTGATGCTTTTTCTTTGCTTTTTGAAAAAAATTATGATAAAAGAAAGAATAAAGAATTAAGATTGATTCACTTAACTTAAATGTCAAGTGGTTTCCCTGTATCTCACATTTTGACATTCCTCAAACTTAAAGACATAAATTGCTACTGTTATATAGAAATGACTATTATTTTTTTTATCATCTATAAATGATATAAAACATCTTCTTCTTTGTTTTATCTCCAGTAATAATACCATCGTATTATAAAAACCACTTTATTTGCACAGAGATAATTTAGTTACAAGTCCAAAATCTAATTATTAGAACACCGTCATTGTTGCTAATTTTGATAACAAGAAGTCCTGTTGCCAAAACTTACTTTAATATATTACATTTCCTCCCTTTTAAATCCCAGAAAAGTGTAATTATTCATATGAATGCAAGATTATCAGTAACCGAGTCTGGCCGGCGCCTTTCGAAGTCTCTGGGGACGATGGTGGAGGGCAATGTTACTATTATTTTCTTCAGGAGTTTCATTTTGATTTTCTGTGGCTACAACTGTCTTACTTTTATTTACCATTTGGTCCTCGTTCCCCTCTTCTCTTGAGTTGTCTGTTATTGGAATGTTTGACCAAAAATGAGAAGGCACCCATGTATTGTTACTCGCTTGATTACTACGATCAATTTCTTTATCATCTAACTCCTTTAACTTGATGGGATTATCTTCAGACTGACATTTCCGAATTTGATCTACATGCCTTTTCCAAATTATACCAGTTCCTTTGACTTTGCATAAATATATACTCTTACCTATTTTATTAATCACAATTGCTTCAACCCATTTGTCACTTTTGTCACGATAATCGCTTACCATAACTCTCTCTCCATATCTTTCATATGTTTCCCTCCATAATTTCTTTCTTGATCAGGCTGTTGACTTTTGACTCTATCTTCCAAATTTGGCCTCAAAAGGTCTAATCTGGTACGTAAAGCTCTACCAAACATCAATTTAGCAGGAGTTTCGCCAGTAGTAGTATGAGTTGTATTCCTATAATCAAACAGAAATTTATAAATAATATCTTGAAGGGGAAAATTATTTACACCGTTTTGTGTCTCATATTTAGAAGTGACGGCTTTTGCAACCATGTTTTTTACAGTTTTTACTAAATTCTCTGCAGCACCATTACTCCGAGGATGATATGGTGGGGTAAGAATATGCTTTATGCCATTATTTACAGTAAAATTTCGAAATTCTTCTGAATTAAAAGGTATTCCATTGTCCGAAACCAGCTGATTTGGTAAACCAAAACATGCAAAAATTCCTCGCAATTTTCCAATCGTGTTTTGTGCAGTCGTATTGGACATAGGGACAACCTCTGCCCATTTGCTATGTGCATCAATCAAAACCATGTACTTTTTACCATACAACGGCCCAAGGAAATCTACATGAATTCTCTGCCACGGCTTCGTTGGCCAGTCCCAAGGAGTTAGTGTGTTTTTGGGGGGCATGGTTTGTGTTTTCAAGCATCAATTGCAAGATTCAACCATTTTCTCTATTTCTTGATCTAATAAAGGCCACCAAACAATTGATCTTGCTCTGGACTTCATTTTAACTATACCCATATGGCTTCCATGAAGTTCATCTATCACTTTTTTTCTTAATTGAGCTGGTATAACAACACGGTACCCCCACAATAAACAATCTTGTTCACTGGTAAGTTCATTTCTCCGATGCCAGTATGGTTTAATTTCATTATCAATAATTAGTTCATCTACTTCCGGCCATCCATGTAAAACGTAGTGCAATACGCGACTTAGAATTTTATCCCGACGTGTTTCTAATGCCACGTGTCTGAAATCTACGAGTATTTCACTATTCATTCTCATAAAGTTACAAATAGACCATTCTTCTTCATTATCGTCCACTGATTTGGAGTTCAACGGTAGTCTTGATAAAGCATCCGCATTGGCATTTTTTTCCGAATTGATATACTTAAGTTCAAAATTGAAACCTGATAAATATAAAGACCATCGTTGCAGCTTATTTGCTGCCATTTGTGGTATACCTTTTTTAGGACCAAATATTGAAACTAACGGCTTATGATCTGTAACTAAAATAAAATGCCTTGCTATCAGGTATTGGTAAAATTTAGTAACCCCAAAAATTATAGCTAAAGCTTCTTTATCAATTTGAGAATAGTTTATCTCACTTTTAGAAAGAGTTCTAGAAGCATATGCAATATGGTTTTTCTTCACCATTCGGGAAAATATGAGAAATTACTGCTCCCAGGCCATAAGCAGAGGCAACAAAAGCAAGTTTAACTTGGAGGGTAGGATCATAATGCACTAAAACTCTTGCAGAACACAAACAAGCTTTAATTTTCTTGAACGCCTGCTCACAATGTGCATTCCAAAACCAACGGACATTTCTGTTCAATAACTTATACAATGGGTGTATAATGTTTGCAAGATTTGGGATAAATGATCCATAGTAATTTATCATACCAAGAAAAGCTTTTAGTTGTCCTGTATTCAGAGGCTTGGGTACGTTTTGAATAGCTTCAAATTATCAATAAGTTGCTCATCATTAAAGTTATCCTTCAAGTCATTGAATGGTTTAACATCATTGTGACCCAAAATGTCGCCAACATAATTTTCGCCAAAGTAATTTGCAGCATTATTTTTAAACCTTTGAACACATACGCTTTCCTTCGTACACAATTTACTCAGATGACCTTTAATTCCGCAATTATTGAATTTATATGAGCGAAATCTGCAGTTATTTATATTGTGGTTCTTCCTCCCACAACACTGGCAGATTTGGGGTTTTCTTACAGATACACCGTAATGGCGGAAGTTTGTTGAAGTTGGCGAAACTCCTTGAATTTTGTGAAATCCACTTTCTTGATTTACCTCCTTCACTTCAGCTGAATGTAAACGAGCAGCCTCCATACTTATAGCAATCTCGACCGACTTTTGGAACGTAATATCTTCTGGTTCACAAAAGAGTCTATCTAAAATTGGACCATTTCGAGGACCCACTATAAAGCGATCTCTCAAAACTGAATCCAAAGTACTTTCAAATTTGCAATATTTTGCTAATTCTTTCAGTTTCGCACTCCAGTTGGCGATGTTTTCATCTTCACTTTGGCATGCTCGATGAAATTTATACCACTCTGCAAATACCGATCTTTTCGGAGCTACATGATCACTTAATTTTAAAACAATTTCATCGAATTTCAATTCTTGGACTTTCTTTGGCATACACAAATTTTGTAGGAGCTTATAAGCCAATTCTCCTATTGAGCAAAGCATTATACTGACTTTTTTCTTATCATCCGTAATGTCGTTCGCCATGAACATCTGCTCCAACATTTCATGATAAACCACCCAATCATCTTTTGATGGGTCAAATTCTTTCAAATTTCCAATTAAACTTATCTTCTAATTAAAGCTTAGATAATTGCCCACATTCATTTTCTCGTCTCCAATAATTTTATCTCCAGTAATAATACCATCGTATTATAAAAACCACTTTATTTGCACAGAGATAATTTAGTTACAAGTCCAAAATCTAATTATTAGAACGCCGTCATTGTTGCCAATTTTGATAACAAGAAGTCCTGTTGCCAAAACTTACTTTAATATATTACATTCTTCTTCTTAGCCAACACCCACCCTTGGCTGTTGGGCTATTAGGTGACGCGCTGACCAGTAGAGCTGGGCTTCCCTGGAAAGGTTGTTCACATAAATTTCATTATGTTCCAGAGCAGAGCAATCACTCAGATGTTCAGCATATGATATAAAACATAAAACTAATGTTATTTCCTTTTAGTACTGAATATAAATGAAAGGCAAAACAGAAAAAAATACACAGTTTTTTGAATACCATTGAACCAGTTGCACAGACACATTTTCTGTGCAAGTGGAAGAAGTAAAGAATGGCAAATAAGAATTAAAAAGCAAACAAAACTGAGTTCATGTTTTCGATGTGAAACCAGACCAATACTGTTCTCAAATAATTAACATTTGGCGTTATTTATGGTTTATGCTATTTTATCTAATTTGTTTTGTGAGATGTTGGTACTCTCAAAAGTTTTTTTCATTTCATTATTTTACTGAAATAAACAACAAAAATATTTTTATCAAATTTTTTGCATTGTTTTGAAGGATAGAAAAAGTATCCAAATAATTAATATCCTACTTACATACAATTTTCATTGCTTAAAATCTTTTTTCGAATTGTCGGCTACAGGGCCCATGGTTTTCCAAATCGTCGTCGATACGAAGTTATTACCGGTACAAAGTGTTGGCAATATTAGCTGATCAGATTATTAAATATATTTAAGTGCATCTGCAGCTTGGCATAACTGACCCTTATAACCGTTTAGTACCAAGAGTCAATTATCTGAATAAAGAATTGGTGATATTTATGGAAAACGATCACTTTAACATGACAAGTAGAAAGCACTGTTATTTTTCTACTAATACGAAGGAATAACTAGTGTGGTTATGATTCACTTTGCTTGTGATATCTGCTTTTCTTCAACTTTTCAGAAGAACTATTGGTAAATAAGGCAAATCAGTCCCTTATATCGCACACCGGCAAGAAAAGTACAATTCAAAAACGAAACACCTTTGCAAAACGGGCTTTGTTGTTTCTCCAGATTCCATATTCTTCTATCGAAAAGTGACATACAAGTCTGTATAATATACGTAGCTATCAGTCAGTTTTCGATTGAAGGATATTGAAACGGGAAAAAATTAAATCAAAAGTGTTCCGTTTTTGAATCGTGTCACTTTTCTTGCGGGGGTGCGATATATACTTTCATTAAAGAATAAAACAAAGATTGAGTTTTCTTACAATCCCCGGCAATAAAATGTATTCTTATATTGTCCTTTACTGACTCATACGCTACTTACTATCTTACTTTTTTTTCTGCGAGATCAATAAAATATATTATTTATACAGCTTTTAAGACTTTTACAACTCTATTGACACGAACCTATAGAAAATTGTAAACTTTATGCAGTATCGAAATGGCACGTTCTTTGAAAAAACATGACATGTCATTTCCTATTTTCCAACTCTAGCTGAAAGGAATGAGATTTTCCTTAAATCTCTAGGGATGATAAAAACTTTCCTTCTTGGCACATACGCTTCGCTGAATTTTGCGCCAAATTTGAGTTCAATAATCTTGAGACTATCACAGTACTACGTAACACCACCTTTTAAAAAAGACATTTTTTAAGATCTCATCTAGTTTTCCAACTTTCCTTCCAAACATAATAACTTTTTAGGTTTCTCAACCATAAAAAAAGTGCTTTTCTGTCCATATAAGGTTTACCTTTCTAGATTTTCTTTTGAGTATTATTTGTTCTGGGAAGCGAGATCAACAGAACCTGCTTCAAACCACAACGTCTCCTAAAGTACTTAAAAAGTTAGTGAACTGAGCACCTTATTATCAAGTTTAAATACCAATTAATCTCTACTTACTATAAAAGAAAGTGTGCACGTGTTAGTGTTAGTGTGTGTGCGATGTCCAAACTGAAATATCGTATTTAGGAAAATGACACAGATCCTAAAGGTGTTGAATGGCAAACGTCGAATTTCAATATTTTATCTGTAAATCTTTTACTTCAGCGTATTGTGTTTCGTCTTAGATGATGTATTTCCCCGTATCATAGCTTCTGATTACTGCAAATAATAATGATAACAATAAAATAAATGAATAAGTAAAAATAGAAAGTAAAATAATAATAATTATTACAGCTATAAATAAATAAAATAAATATATGTGACTTTATAAAGAAAAATTAGTTGCAATTAAAACAATATTTTTTAAGGGCTAAATTCACGAAATTTTATTAATTTTCAAAGAAAATGCTTTTTTTTTATAAATATTTTTCAGAACTCAACGCCCTGAACGCGAGACACTAACACTTTTATGTTTCTGTTTCTTTTTCTAAAAAATAATTTAAATACTTCGTTTCCATTTAAAACATAACCTGTCAAGGTAATTTTTTCCAAGATGGCTAGTTAGCTATACGAGAAAATGTTACCAAAAATAGGGAAACGCCTTCAGAATCACACAAAATTCCTTTACTCTGTTTCGAAAGGAATACTTTTCCTATTTGCTAAAAAGGAATTGTAATTAATCAGACAATATGTCCTCCCTTTTCTTCTCCCATATGAGCCCTAATTCTTACTATAATGTGCATGTACGCATTAAAGCTTTCATATAAAAAAATCATTTTTTTCTTATACAAGAGATTTGTTGAAACGGTAATTTTTAAATTAAATGATTGACACGTGATAATAAAACGTTCATATTTTAGTTTGTTTGGTGTGACGAAGTTAACATACAAGAATACTTGGACCTTAGGTCATGTGGACTGTTGAGTAACATGTACGTAAAATGGTAAAGAAATTTATACTCATAGCAATATTAAAGCTTCTATCAAAATTATAAATTATGGATTCTCATTTACAAAATCAAAACCATTACGCATATTTACTTATTTCAATTTTTATTCGCGTTATAGTTTGCGAAAAATTAAAAAAAAATCTAAATATTACTATTTTAGTAGTTAAAGGGGGTTGGGGCACCTATAAATTGTTGAAAATATCAAAATTGTTTTTATTACGTATTTTCGATAAAAAAAACTGTTTTAAATCCTCGTGCAACATTTTAAATTTATGTGATCAATGCTTTAAAAAAATCCGTTTTTTTGTATTTTTAGATTACTAACTATAGAGAACTTTTTCAAATAGGTTGGGCATCGCCATCACAGAGTAATGTTGTAAATTTAGTTGCTACTATATTTTCATAAATATACTTAACAGTAATAATAAAATTACACGTTAATTTAAAGCACAAATGAGCAATAAAATGCTCATAATAATTTAAATTATTTTAAAATTATTTTTATACTTAACAGTGTTTTTCCAGCATTAAACAATAATATAATAAAGACATTGAAAGTAAAACATCGATTCTAATGCATCGATTATAAAATTATCGATTTTGTAACAGAAACATGGGTATTTCGACAATATCGTCATCGATGTTGCATAACAACTAACTTATTACACTTTCTTCTAATCGTACAAAATATCTCTTCAATATAAAGAGGAAAAAAGTCGTTAAAATGAGGAGATTTAATTTTAGCAAACATGGAAATAATAAGTTTTAATAGCGAAACTTTTTTTGGAGAACTGAAACAGTGGTAATGAAAACCTCAATTCCGAAAAAGTAATAAGAACACAGAAAATTAACCACAGCTGCTACAACTTTTTGGAAGAAATGTGATTTTGTCAATTAATTCACATTTTATTCTAGTTAGTGGTTCCGGAAAAAAAATAAATCGAAGCTAGGGAGGAACTGCTGCGTGAAAGAGACATCGAACACATTTTCTTGGGCAGAAAATTTAATGATAGATCCTTTATATTTGACCGTAACTTTTACTGAATGAACATTATTGCATTAATTTTCGGAGAAGGAAAAGCTTTCTGCAAGTTTTTCCGCATTTAGAGCAACAATGACATGTATACATGAAGTTATTAATATGCACATTTATTTCATTTATACATTAAGTACTCTAGAAATGTCAAAATATGTAATTTTTTTACAGTTTGAAGGGAATACTTTGATAATAAAAAGCTATGCTTAGTTTCTTATATTGGTAAGAGCAAAAGAAAAATTAAAAAAAAAATAACACAGCTTGAAAAGAAGTAATTATTCGATAGGTATTCAGGCGAAACTAAGGCAAGTAGAAATATTGTTTTTTAAAGTATGAAGAAAGGAATAACATTTTCACTATTTCCTCATGATACATTCAAATTTCTATTTTCACTTCTGTTGTGGCGAATTAATTCATTATATTTGTTAATAATTTAGTGATATTCATGCTGTGTTGAAGTTGCCTTAACATTTTGCTCCTTGCCACTTTCGCCGGAAAATTAACTAATGACGCCGATAAAGTAACGTGATCCATAATACCACAAAAAATATTAACTCGAGCTAAAACAAAATTAACGGCAAAACCGTGGGTTAAGAATACATTAGATTGGCTTAACAAGTTAGAAAATTCCCCTGTTACTTGAAGCAAGTACGTTCTCTTGCAAAGTTCGACCACGGAATTTTGACATTTGGACGCTTTTGCGCATGGCAGAAAAGAGCGAAACCATTCGAGTTTTAGGGAAATTCGTTTTGTAGGTGCGTTTATTTAGTACGCAAGTCGTTCGGAAGAAAACAAGTATGCTAAACGAACTAGAACGAGAACAAAAACGCCGCATACCAGCAGTGCCTCTCTCGAGCATGAATTGATTCTTTTTTGGAACTCTGCCAGGCAGATCGCTTTGGTTGATGGTAGAACCAAAGACCCTTGTAGAACTGTACTTAGCGCTCACGAAAGCCATGGTCTTTGGCGTCTTATCGCACTTTGGCGCTTTATCTCAGTACATGGCGGTAAGTGAAATATTTGTTTTGAGTTGTTTATAAGGAACTTCCAGAGAAAAGATGGAAAAGAAAAAGAAAGAAAATATGTTTTCTGTTTATAAATGGACAAACCAAAGAAAATACAATTGCTGTTATTCTTTCTCGCGGACAGCTCTCGTGTTTTGTCTTTCAGTTGAGCAAATTTATTGTGATTTTGAAAAGATTATAGTTTTAAAAAAATAATTTGCGAACATCAGATTAAATCTAAAAAAAATATTCAAAATTTAAAAATGCTTAATTAATTAAAATATAAAAAAGATTAACTATGAAATTAGCTCGCAAAATTAAATAAATGAGGAAATTAGATTCTTTGTTTATTTAAACCGCACACTTGGGTATGAAAACAGCAACATCAGTAATTTTTCTTTTAAATAAATCCCTTTTATGAAGTTATATTCTTTTGTCGAGGTCGCTTCAAATTATCTGTAGAAAGAAGTGGCAAATTCTGATTTAATTTTGGAAATTATGAATTATTTTTTATTTCCGAAATATTTTGGTCATTATTAATGAAGAGAAATTGAGAATTCCTTAAAAAATTAATCAAATCCATTTTTTGCTGATCAATCACTATCATGTCTGAGACACATTATCTTTTTCTCACTTTTGTAATGTACGTGATTTTTATACCCAAGCTTCTTTAAAAAAGTCAATGTATTTTATTTTACTGAGAAAAAAACTGAACGAATGAATGAAGAAGAAAGAAAAAAATACGTCATTTCATTAATTATTTCTTAATTCTCTTCAAATAAAGCGAGAGGTTATAATCCTCCTTCCAAAACGTCCTTCATTACTATCGTTCCAAGAAAATAAAGTAATTACTTTTGAAGAAGCTTTATTTATTTAAGGACATGTAACTAATTCTCAATCAGAGTAGCAACACAAAAAATCTTACATGGCGTTTAAATGCTTCATATCTGAGAATGTAGTCTACCATCAGCCTTCGTTAAGGCCTGTCTAAACGAGAAAAAATGGAAAGGCTCGTTATTGGAAGGGAGACTTGGAAATATTCGCCGCAGGGAACAATAAATAAGGCCGAGACGCTTCCTATTTTAGGAACCAAATGGCAATATTTTTATGCGTCCTGAGATTGTCGTTGCATAGCTTCTAATTTTCAGTATGTATTATATGTTTCATTGTACTTTTCTAAGATAATATTATATCAATAAAGTCTTTAAAGCGTACTTTTATATAACAACAGTAACCAATCTCTTATGCTTCAATTTTATTAAGTAGCATAAGATATTTCAATGAATTTTTTTTCTTGGGTATTACTGCATAAATAAAATCGTCTAAAGTGAACTTTTCTATGTCAGATTAACGCAGTTCATGAAGACGTCCAATTTGGTAAAAATATACAGGTTTGTAAAGATAACTGCATTCCTGTTTCATGGATCCCCCCTCGCCTCCTCACTTTTTCGTTAAAAGAGCAATGGATTACAAAATCTGTAAATATTGATTGACAAAACTGTTAGAAAAAATAATACATATTGCCATAGAAAATGTAAAATAAGTTCTAAAGTACTAGAACAATTGTTGATTAAATAAGAAGTTAGCTCAGAACTAAACGAGCGTACTTTTTGGTATTCTATCATCGATATTACTACGTTACCTATCACTATACGATTAAATTGTTTTAATCATTTTTTCATCGGTAAAGACTCATCTTTTAAAGCGAAGCATATCTGTTCTCTATAAATAAAATTATTACTGTCGTGAAAATGACATTGAACTCATATTATACAATTGTCAGGATTGTTTTTTTTTTTTTTCTATTTTTGACTTAAGGATTTCAACACGTTCATAGCTATTTGAAATCTAATAAGCTGAAAAAGCAACTAGTTTGATACTGAAAACAGCAGATTATCCCGTATTGTTTTAAAAAGGAAAACGTTAGATCAATTTCAAATGCCTACTCTTTATGTCATGCATTGCCCAGAAGTAGGTTATATAGTTTAAAGTTTTACTTTGGCTGAAAAAAAATTAATATTTGAATTTTTCTTTGAAAAAACATTATTATTTACTGTATTTAGAAATTATGGACTGTTTGACCTGCGATGGATGTAATATTTTCATTATTATTAAGAAACGAAAATTTGAAAAAGAAACTTTTTATACTTAAGAAATATGTAACGTATAGTCAATTGATGTTTTGTACTGTGAACCTTATAATTAATAATTACATATATATATATATATATATATATATATATAATATAATATGTATATATATAATATATATATATACATTTAAACACAGAAATGAGAAATTTCCCCTTGTTGGTTAGCAGGGTGTGCCATTTAAAACAAAGAAGCAAAAACACAGATCATTTCAACGAAAACAAGTAATAGCGTGTCGGTTATCATAAACAAGTTAATTATATTTGAAGTAAAATAGAACTGATGCCAACCACTTCTGTGACCTCTTTTTGAAGTTTGCACAGATATCTACTATTATTAAGAAAAGAGAATTTAAAAAAAGGAGAGGACGTTATGTTACTTTTCATTTTCGCGGATGATCAAACGAACGCATTCGTTTTTCTGGGAGCTTAAAATTAAATTTCAGTCCGGTTTGTTTAAACTTTCGTGAATTGCTTTTTGAATTGAGTTTTCATACACTTTATCAACGCCTTTTAATCGAAGAGGTGAAATTCATTCTTCTTTGAATGAAAGAAAAAATGGACTGGAAAGAAATCATTTCAATTGCAGTCATTCCTTTGTTTTAAAAAAAAATGTAAGAGTTTCTGCTAAATTTTTCCTATTTCATAACAATTTCCATCCCGAAACCCTTAAATTTTCGTATTTTTCACTTCCCCAGCACTTAGTAATATCTTATGTAACCGACTATCATGATAAGATTTAAGTAAATTTATTTGTTAATTTATTTCTCATATATCAATGACTGAAACTAGTGTAAAATATTTTGAAGGGGATGCATTTAATGAGAGCTTTGTTATTTTAAGATATCGTCATTAAAATGAGATCCTAAAAGATTTTAAAACTCTTTTATTTTTATATTAAATATAAAAATAATTAGCTTTTTATAGAAAAAGCATATTTATGTACAGGCTTTTAATGTTTAACATATCTTTTATCATTAAAATTTTCATATAATTTACATTCATGTATGAAACGGAAAAAAACATTAAAATGACTTTAGATTTTATTATTTAAGGCAAAAAAAAAAGAAAAAGAAAAAAAAAGAAAAAGAAAAGAGAAAGAAATAAACAAAAGAAAAGAGACTTAATATTGAAAATAATTCTTAAATTAAAATGCTATCTTCAGATATAAAATGAAGAGTACAAATAATGTTGACTCTAGAAGTAAAAGGTACACCTCTCTAAAAAGACATTAATGATCACTTTACCAATCATCTAGTTAATGGATCATGTTTTTAAAGTAGTGTAAAGAAGTTTCTAAAGATTATTTTAGCCTCTTTGCAGATTGTCTAGACAACTTTTTACATGCAATTTTGTAAACAGTGCGACTTAAAGCATGTAAAAAACACTTAAAAGGAAATTTTAAGGAAAAATTATTTTATAATCCAGGAGTTGATGGTGAAAGTATTGCTGCTGCCGCAACAAAACAACAAGTATGATGAACACTTTTCAAACGACATCAAATGCTTGGGAAAGTATTACGGCAATTAGTTTTCAGTTACTTTCAAAAAGTCGGGATTTTCCAAATTACAAAGCAGACTAAGTCAGACGGACGCTGAAATTGGAAGTGAATATTACCTTCTAGAACAATTTGCATCATGCGACACCGAAGTTTCAGAACGTTAAACATTGAACGAAATAGACATCAATCGAAACATGCCTACGTCAATAATACTGTCTATCAATTCAAACAAATAAAAAGATAAGATGGCGAAGTGAAAAAAAAACTTTTAAAATATCTGCTGCCACCCCAAACAGTTTGAGAATTCTACACGGAATTCAAGATATTTAAAAGTCATGAGGAATTAAGGTTTTGAAAAAGCTGAGTTAAGAAAGTCATGCAAATAAAGATGCTCGCAGGGGAGGAACTCGCAGCTTAACTAACTCGGAAATTGAAATTTTCCTTCTTTTTTTTTTAAAGTTCTGCCTTCTTGAACAGAGAAGGCGTTATAATATGACTTTATTATTATTTTTATTTGGACCCTCCGTTTTGCAAGATCGAATTTCAGATGAACAAATGTGGTTCGAATTAGTGACTGTATTTATAATTAATTAACTTCGTATATTTAATGAATCTTAAAATTTAAATGTATTATAAGATTTGATTTAATAATCATTTCTGTAACGATATCCAAATAAAATTATTTTTAATGCAATGAATAAAGAAGAAGGGAAAAGCAAAATGACACTATGATGCAATGAACGAAAAGTAAAACTTGTAAACTTTATGTTTCTGATAATAAGATTTTGCCCAGAGCTGCTATGCATCAGTTATACAACAAGCTAGAAAATTTATAGAACCAATTTAAATACTACTATGATTAAAGTAATCAAATAAATATATCTCTGTTTTAATCCAATCATTTTAAGTTGTTCTATTTTAAAATTCAAATAGGTGTTTGATTTCAAACAAAAAAGTTCGCTTTTTTTTCTTACAATAGCACTTGCATATTTTCTCGTAGCAGATTTGAAATAAAATAATAAAATGCAAATGAGTTCCTTTGAAAAAAAATATCTACTTTGTTACGCGAAATCAAAGTGAATTTATATGCAAATGAGATGAAATAATTCTTTTAATTTTCTCCGCCGCATTTCAACAAAAGTGGCCACGGACTGCTCGATATTCTTTACTATACAGTGAAATAAGAAAAGTCCTTTTTTCCATTAGGTTGGACGACATAATGCATTGAAACGAGAAATAAGTCCGTTGTTTTGTAAAAAAAGATTTCTTTCTTAATTTTTTTAAATTTATTAATGTGTGTTTTCTGTTTGTTTGACGAAAAATTGATATTGATCATTCTAAGAATTTAACATTGGCAGCATTTTGGAATATTGAACCTTTCTTACACGAGAAAAAAAATAGATAAAATTAAAATATTTAAAAAAAATCTTACGGATAGTTATTCTTATTTGCCTCTTTTCCTTTATGCTTGATGGATTATCCCTTATTTATTTTGCAAATAAAGAATTTTAAATCGATACCAAATAGTTAATGATTGTTCAGAACCAAGGTACTAATCATCCACTTCTTCCCTATTTTAAGACCTTTTTCGCTACTTTTAAACATAGGTAGGGACACACGGGGCAAGATGACTACCTCACCAGTCACTTTTCACGACCGTAAAAAAATATAAACTGATATTTTGATATTTTATCATCTGAAAATCTTAAGTTGAGTCTTATTTTATAGAAACATGTGGTTAACATAAAAATGACTTTAAAATTTTATGACACATCGACTCCTTTTTAAAAATAAACTTTTTCGTCAACTTGCCCCTAATACAGGGCAAGATGACAATTTCATTTAGATAATATAAGAGAATTATAAAAAACCATTTGTTAAACATAATTACACCACATACGCAGTACATAATACAAAAACATTGTATCGTTTCAACAATGATGACAAACATTCCACCTCAGTAGTTTGAACAGGCGACATGTCACCGTTAGTTTACAGGATGAACACTACAGATAGTCCTCTTCTGGTGGATTACTGTATAGCCTATTATTATATGCTGGACAAACAAATTCATGTTCATCTTTATATACTTTTCCGCTTAATTTACCTATTTTAGTAGCTCTTTTTTCCCTTTTTCTATGTTTTCCCCTGTGATTTCTCGCTTTTCTAATGATGTCATTTAGAGAAGTCAACTTGTAATTATGTAAGTAGTGATCACATTACCTGCTCCCTTTCGCGATGTGGATTTCGAGGAAGGATGACGTCGATAAGTTGATGGAGAATTAGATCGACTCAATGGTGCTGAAGATCAGTCTATGTTTGTATTTTATCGATTGTGACAGCAGGGGCTACGAAAACATCGGCCCTAATCAAAGGATTTTCCTGAGGCTCCGATTGAACTTGTGTACCTAGTTTTGAATTCTTATTCACTGGAATCTTTTCACTGATTCACTTTTATATTGAGCTTTCGCTGGTTCAGTTTCTCCTTCAGGAACTTTTGAAGGAGCAAAATCTTCGTCTACACATACAAGTGTATCAATTGGTTCAATCCCAGTTGCTTGGAATCCTTTGACTGCATTTCCCAATGCAGATGCTTTAAATTAAGCAACTCTTAGGAACTGACAATATGTTTATCACTGACTGGTTGATTTAGATGTGATACACTGAAATTATCGAGTTACAAACACAAAGTAAATAGAGTAGAAGATGTTTATTGAATTGATTTAATTCCGTAAAGGCATTGCAAAGCTTAGTTAGCATAGTTCAAAATAACAATTCGCTATATTTTGAACTAGCGCTATGGCTTGTTCTTCATTCCAGAGACAAGCTCGTTATCTTACCCAATGTGGCAGAGATTTACGAACTGTCATTTTAGTTAATTAAGTTACAAAGTAGTCAACTCTATATTACAGCCTATAAATAAGCTATGGTAGACATTATTGAAAAAACTCTTGATCAACAATGCCTGAACCTCACTGCTAACGTTTTGATTTGTTCAGTAGGGGCTCTCGCACTTGTTTTCTTACCAGTACTTAAATAGATCTGCCACCTACTCTCAAAATCTTTAATTTCAATCTGACTATACTTTATTTTGTAAAAGTGTACTAATAGTAAATACTTTTAGGCATCATTAATATGTTCTAATACTTCAGTCCAAGATATGTAAAAAGAAGGATTAACGCATTTTTTCCGTTCGCAAAGTTTAAGGACTTCTAGCAAAATGTGGCATCTAGAGTAAAATTTGAACCTCAACTTACCATAAGGTTCTCTCAATGTAGTGTGGAATATAACTTAAAGTAATTTAATAAATGATGTTGGCATAAAATGATAGCATGCATGTATTAAAATATTCAAAATCATTTTTCATGTTCGTACTGGCGGCTTTTGTTGGCGTTATGCCTACCACAATTTAATAATCGTTAAGGCTATTAAAAAGATTTGTTTTGTCTTCATAATAAATAAATAAATAAGCAGATAAAAATAATCCTCCTTCGTTTTGCTTTATCTATACAAGTACGTTTAATTACTGTAAGAAAAATAAGTCAAATATCATGCATCAAATTCGGTTGTGTAATCAAATTAAAGAAAAGGAAAGAAAATTATAGTTTGAAAACCCTAAAAAAAAAAATATATTTTTGCAGCAATATGAGCTAAAAAATTAAAAAAATAAATAAAATAATCTCAGACTACGTTCAGCAGCAGTAGTTGGCTCCACAACTAAGCATAATTTAGCTTTTTCAACGAGCTTAAACAATCAGAATAACATTATTGACCAAACAAATAATTTTAATATTGAAAAAAAGGGTACGTGGTTCGATACCAATTGTTTTAAAAATTTTTATTGCTTGCTCTTTGTTAATGTACAACAATTATCAAAATCTAAATACAGAAGTACCCAAGCTTAAAAAAACATCAGAAATAGCAAAGTAAATCTATTGTAAACTGCAATTAAAATTAAACAATTAACGTTGTTAAAGCCGCAGATGCACGGATAAATCAGTTTGAGACTCATAGGTAGATACTGATTTTTATAATGAGTATGAGATATGTAACCATGCACAATTCAAAGAGCTTCTGTTGCCATCAAAACGAAGCATTAAATTAGAGGAATGTTTTGTAAAAAGAATTCTATAAAGAAAAATCTCCAAATTACGAAACTTTAAAGCACTTGGGAAAGGTTCTAATAAAACCTGAACTTTTTGCTAACAATGACATGAGATTATTTGCTAATAAAGCTCACAACTAGAGACGTGTTCTATTGATCAAAATTCCTCGTCATCTCTTCGAATTGCATTGTTAGGAAAATCCTCTCATAACATTAAGTGCCCTCTTGGCCTGTCTCTCACTCGTCTAACAAGCATTTCATATATCTCGTTCAAAATTCCTAGTTCCAGGTTTAATGGAATTCCTGTCATCAATACGTGAAAAGTGAGGCAAAACCCACTTACGGGGATTCCAAACCTGGGATCACGTGACACTTGTATAGTAATCAGTCATCTGAAATCTGGCTTAGACGGTTTTGGAGTCATTATTTATTTTCATTCGAGCCAAGTGCGTGCGCATGCCTTGTTTGATTATCGAAAGCTTCACATTGAAAATTCTACTTAAATTGAGAAAATAGTTGCTCCAATGGATATGTTTTGTTTCAGGTCCAGAGCTTTATTTCTAACGGAAGAACTGCATGAGCTATATAGTTTTCAGAACTAATTTTGATAGTCTAAATTCTGTTTAATGAGTAAAAGTTCACATAACTTTGAAAATAAGAGCATGAGATGAGCTACTGTGAGTCCCCATGCAAGTTACGCCTTGACAAGTACAAGCCAAAATGTTGGTACTTTGACGCATAGTGATGCTTCATAACTTCCATAGAATACTGCGAATTTATTCATTGAATTAAAACTTATGAAGAAGGGTTTTTTTTTGACGGATTAGTGCCAAAAGCACAATTCCATGCTGATACAATTCGGTCTGTCTGAAGGCGACATAAAAGTCTGGTTTGTATAAAGCTTGCGAAATGCGTTTCCACCGTCATTCATATTATTGAATTTCCGTAAGCATAGAAAAGTGGATTTTATTATCATTATTATTGCTTTTTTTTTTTGCTATCTCGAATTCAAAAATCAAACAAATCCGATTCTCCGGATGATAGAGGGTTAAGCTAAAAGTACAGAATAAACTTCTCATTTTGACAAACCATGAAATATATGGTACAAAAGTACATGCTTACCAAGTTTCAATCTTCCAAAAAGATTACAACTTATGACATCAACTCCTTTATTCTCTTATAAAACATACAATAAAAACACTTTTCATAAACACCTTGAGCATGTGCATCACAGTTTAAGTCCAATTTACTTGTAAAATACCTTAAAAGATTTCTAGTAAAATACACTTTTCTTTCTCTCTTTTAAGTGCAGAGTCGCGGATCAATTAATCTGGCACTGGAACCTACATTGAAGAAGCAGCACGGTATTTTGTCTTTCATCTTGAAATAGTACTTTAATCCCCATCCGGGAGTCAAGCGAGATTGCTTGGGACTAGTGCCGCGTTACACACTGGCACTCCCACGCAGCCACCCATAGATCGCTCGAAGCTGCAATTCTTGCATCTGTGGCAATAAATATAAGACGACATGCTTGGTAGCTTCCGTAGTATTTAAAATCAATACTACGTCACAGTCAAATTTAACCGAAGTGGTTCTTAACCATTAAAGTTTACTTTCCAATAATCTTCAATGTAGCGTTTCGTATTACACCCAGCTTCCTGGTGCTGCTGAGATATTAACCACTTCACAGGAAATCCTTCTCAACCAATTCAGGTGCTTGGTTGAGTTTGCAAATGTTCTATGAACTTAGTTGTGGACATTGAGGTACTGTTGTTGTTGTCGTATCCTCGCGCGAAGCGAGAAAGAATGGGCGCTGCTCCTGAGTCTAACGTTGCCCTTATAGGCAGGAGTCCGACTTCCGCCCCTTTATATGTTGTCTCGTAATTTTTTTGAACCAGCTCCCAGATGAGAGACCGTCACCTGGGGTTCGCACCCCCAGAGGTATCCTTTCACTTGGAGGACAATGGAGCCCACGACCTATTTAACGTGCAGCAGCTACCTTTAGCGTACACGGCCTACCAGGAACCAGCCGCGAGAGGTTGTCACCCTCCCAAACACTGACCTAATTCGATGTGGCTTCAGTTTCGGTGCTCTACGTTAACCGAGCTTCTGCCGACTGGTCCACTGCGGAACATTGAGGTACTGTGGTACCCTCTTATAAAAACGAATGTAATACGAAATTGAAAGTTTTTAGATCCACTTAGACCTCAGATCCGAGTTCGTGGTGGACTAGTTGTTAGGATGTCGAACTTCCGACTAGAAGATTGGGGTTCGATACCCGATCCGCTGAAGACCCAAAATGTACACTTGGGGATACGTGCATGTAAAACCCGTGGACTCTGAATTCCTGAGGCAGTTTCGAGGGCACCGGAGGGTGCAGAATTTCCCTTCCCTTCACTCTTTGGTCAAAAAAAAGGAAGGTGGCGTATTTGTGGTGGCGCCGGTCGTCCAAATACATCTTGAGCCAAATCCTACTTCCACCGTTGTGGTGCTCATCTATAAAACGGAAGGCGCTCCTTACTGCCTTAATTCCTGGTCGATCTAAAGCGAAGGGGAGCTTGGATACCCATGTGGTATTAGAAACAACAAAAACAGCATTCCTCCCAGATGCCTTGTTAATTCTTATTACTATTTTACATATGAAAATGTTCCAGATATATACAAAACAATTTATAAATGGTTTCCATAAACTTAATATTTTTTTTTCAAATTTAATATGAATATATATATTTATATATGTATATTTCAAATTCTAATTTTTTTTTTAATAGCCAAGTAGTTAGTTACATATTGAAATGAATAGCATGAACATAGAAAACGATTACAATGCTCAAAATTTCCCTGCTCCCGAGAAGACATATATATCTAGACTTTCAACTGTACTTATCGAAGTACGTAGTATCTTCTGGGAAAATTTTGCTTTAGTTTTCAATCTTGATTAACGGTTTTATGATATTTGCTAACTATTTTTATAAATTTTATGAGCTCCTATACTTTTGGAACATAGGAAGGTTCTTTTGTATTGTTCTCGTTTTATGGGATTTTTATGGGTCATTTTGTTTGGTGTAAAACTTTTACACAGGCGGGTGAAAGAACAGTTTTATAAATGACGTAGTAAACATTAAAGAGGTTCTTTTCAAGTTGAACAGCTGGTTTTAACTTTCGCACATTAACCAGCAGTGTAATTCTTAGATTTTACACGGAAAATTATTTGAAAGCTCATGTTTTTATGGTTAATACTGTCATCGGTTTACGAAAAAAAGGACGATTTTATGTAAGTGTAGTGCTTCAGTAATTGTCTTTTTTAATGACAAATCTCATTTATGGTCGAATATAATTTGACGAGTTTTTATTTCTTTCAAAAATCAATGCACGCTGTAATTTTCCTTACTTGCAACGACAACTATACGCAAAGGATTCTTTTCTGGCCGAATTGGCTTTTTACGCAAAAAAAAAAAAAAATATTAGGCATTTGTTAATTCTAATCAAAAGCAGAGATTATTGAGCTTTATCACATCTCCTATCGCACCTTTCAAGAAGTTTCTGCCCATCCTGCCATAATGTTCCCAGTGACCTATTACTGGTTCTATAGCACTGCATCTCCTGTTCATAGACCTATAATCGATGTGAGATTATTATGCAAACTTGAAAAGTTCGTTTGTAATTTTTTTTATTCGTGAAAGTTTAAAAAGACAAGTGGATAGAACTTTTTTGTAAACATAATAATAGGTAATAAATGCATGTTTTTCTTTCTTTATTATTTTTTAAAGTAATAAACAGACTTTTCCGTTGATTGTTGGGTGTGGTAAGCAGCAATCAAACAACATAGAAACATTACATTATTGGATTTCGGATAAATAATTTAATAGATGAAAAGTTTGTTTTAATAGATGAAAAGACTTGTAATATTTGAAAACAGTTAAGTACATATAGATATATGTAAGTATATATGTGTGTGTCTGATAATTACTATAAGATAATCGTTTGCTTTTCTTTTCAGCTTTGAGCAATATTCAGGAGTTTGTAGAAACCACTATCGTGCTTAAAAAAGACAAGAAAAACGAACTTGGGTTCAGCATCGCTGGAGGAAGCGACTCTTATTTGGTAAGATTAATGTTTTTTTTTTTTTTTTTTTTTTTTTTTTTTTTTTTTTTTTTTAATGTATGCCGAGAAAAGCAAATTCTTTTTTATATTACTGACGAATATGCGATTGCAATACTACTGCTCGTGCCTTAAGAAAATCTTATACAAAAATTTTGAGTCAGTTTAAAATAGCTCCAGTGAAATTCAGTTCAATTAAATCATTTATTTTTCATTCAAGTGAGGAAGACGAATTACATTAAAAAAGGAAAGTTGAAATCAATTTTAAGCAATTTTCCTTCTAACTAACGTAATTTATTGTTGATAAAGTTGTTTGTTGATAAGTACAGCAATAAATATTAATTGTTTCGGGTATTTGTTTTAAAAGCTCATTTTAAAACCTCATATATCATTGAATTTTGTGAAACATAAAACAGTATTCTTATGAATTTTATCATCGCAAAGAGGGGTGAGACTTGAAACTCCCAAATATTCGTTCGTTTCTATTCTAATCCTCTGAGAATGATCTTGCATTTCAACATATTCGCTGTCCCCACGCAACATTCTTTGGTGTGACCTTTCTAAGCGTATACTATTGATACAACCAACTCAAGCAGGATTGTACAATATTGATATTTGTATGAAGCCACTAGCTGTTTATTTTTCTTCAAAAGGATTATTTTGAAGAATGTTGTTCTCTTTGTCTTTCATTTTTTCTGTTCTCAATTATGTTGATCAAAATTAATTTTTACTTTATGCATTTCTAATGAATTTTATTTTTTCGATCCCGTTTATCTATAATATGCAAACATAATTTTGTAACATATATCAAAGTCTTATTTGAATAGTGGTACAACTTCGTGGCTGCTTATTTTGAGACACGGAGAAGCCTTAAAGTTAATGTAATACAAACAATTCTATAGTGGAAATACTTAAAAATAGTTGCTCTTTTGGCAACAGAAATAAGCTGAGGTGTACCTGTTTTTAAATATGTTACAAGTGACTTGTATGAACATGAAAGTGAAGTTACTTTGATTTTTTGAAAAAGTGGAGTTTAAAATACCACTCATATAAGGGTTTTGCCTTTGCACAATTGCAATATAGTTTCATAGCCATTAGGCGCCTTTGGTACTCAATTTAAAAATTGAGTATATGTTCTCAATTTAAGTTGCGGTTTCGCATTCAGTTTTTCTCTTTTAAAGGTATTTTATGAGCAACAACTGATACGAACGACTTGTTTTTAGTTTTTTTCACTTTTTGTACTTATGGAGTTTCACTATATATGCTTTCAAACATGACAGCAAGTAAATTAAAAGTGTATATTCTCATTTGTTTGCCAAAGTGAGAAGAGATGTTCTTTCCTCTTTCCATTGCATTTTTGTCTACTTCAGGTATAGGAATATCAAGCAAACGTTTTTTTCTTTACAAAAAAAAAAAAGAAGTAGACAGGGAAAAAAATTTGAAAGTATTTGAAAAATTTAATTCCAGAAGTGAATACTTTACTATCGAAAAATATTAGGGAATTATGTTGCTGCAAAGTAGACGCATTAGAAGCACTAAAGTTTGGAATGTTTCATTACGCTAAAACATCTACTCATAAAAGTAATTACCCAGCCGCTTTTTCTCCGGTGTTCTTAAATCTCTAAGATCTTTTAAAAACAAATTATTAAAATGTAGTTACTTAGCGATCGAAAATACGCTCGATTAAATTCCTTTCCGCTAAAACATTGTCTGAAGTTCTATTTCATAGCAGAGAAGAAAATTAAATATTTTCAAACTTTCTTAAATATTCTTCTTGAATAGAAAGAAAAATTATTCAGACGGAAACATACTAGAGATTAAAACATTTCAATATGGGTTTTTATTCTGCATTTAGTAGCTGAAAAATTTCAATTCAGATTAAAAAAGGACTATTGCGTATAGGCATCTTGTTTGATAATAAAAAGAACTTCCCGTTTTAATTACTGGAAAATTAATTTGTCGGTGGGTTACGATTGAAAGAGTTTAGAAGATCGAAATATAAAGTTCACAGAGACAGTTCGACCGAAAAATAGAATAGCATCCAAGCACAATTTGAAAAATGAAAATTCTTTCAGCACATTTTTCAAAAACATGCCAGAAGTAAATTTACTTTAAGAAGCGTTTCAAATTGAGATGCTTTGAGTTATTCTGTTAGCACCTATCATACAGGAAAAACTTTAAAATCTCTTTTCTGGGATGTTTGGCAATACTCTGAGAGCAATTGAAGGCTTGAATAATGGGATAATTCAGGGATATTTTTTTGAAGACACAGAGCCTTTAAAGTTAATAAATGCTAAAATTTCAATAATATGTGAGATACTTGATTACTCTTGTGGTAGCAGAAATAAGCTGGCAATGCACTAGTTTTAAAACATGATGGCAATAACTTGTATAGACATGAACGTGCAGGGAAACTCTTTTTTTTTTTTTGAACTGAAATTTGCCTACCATTAAAATAAGTCCTTCGATTTTACTCGTAGGATGAAACTACAATTTTATTGTAATTCGAAGCAAAGAAACTGCTTGTTTTATTTCTAATAGGCTGCTGTTAGCTTCTGCCGATTGAGACCTAGTGCGTTCTCGAGAAACTGGTACTATCTCTTGCATCGGCACCACATGAATGTGGTACCATCGCCACATGATAATTTTGACGATCAGGTTCTTCACCTGAAAAGGCGAGCACCCGGACTCTGTTGATGCGAAATTTCACTCGGAATTTAATTTAACCTAGAGCATCCAAGCCAAATGTCTACTCAAGGGATCTTTTACGTGCCGCATAATCTAGAAACTACTAGTTCTTGGAAGAACTATATCCAAACTCCTTCTTTCAATTTGTTAGACTCCATTTGTTAAAATAATTTGCGATCGTGGAGCTTCATTAATAAGAAATGTGTGCATTTTTTAAAAAATAATTATTAGTATTTTATGAAAAATATATTCGAGCTACTCTTCGCTAAAATTAGCTTCACACCAAATTTCACGAAAATTGGTAAAATAATATGGCGAAACTTAAACACAAATTTGCTTCAATTAGTAGTGAAGGTACCACTTAAAGTTGAACCGTTTGTTAAACTGAAGCAAACACGTAAACGGAGAAACTTAAGATTATTTTTAAAACAGTTTTTTTCTCTCTCTTCAGTTTCATCTCTCTTAGTTGTTTTCTTTAGTTTTAGTATTCATTTCCAAATTTACAGCTATTTTTCAGGTGGCATGATAAATACATGCAAAATACGAAACAAATATACTATAGAACTGATTGTTAGACATAGGCATAATTTTCAGAATCTATATAACAAACTTTTAAATAATGAGCAATTATATGACAGTTAAGGGGACTCGGCACCTCAAAATCCACCTTCTCAAATTGAACATAATTCAAGGTGTATTGACTGGTAATGTATGTTTATGAATCTAACTTGATGTGCTATAGAAGAAAAACATAAAAAAATAGTCCAAAAAATTCAAAATTTAAAAAATTTCACAAAATTTAAAAACATTTTAAAACGCTACTCTTTTTTTTAAATGGTAGATTTTTGCCTTCAACGTTTTTACAAGAAAAATAAACCTCACTTTGTAGTATGGAATTTTTGATGTCTTTATTAGTTCTTGAAAAAAAAAATTTAAAAGTGAAAAATCTAAGAAAAATCTCAGTATTGCAAGATTTTTTAAAGTTAAATTGCATTAAAATAATTTCTAATAAATTTATCGAAAATTCCATACTAGGTTACATTTAGTTGAACATTTGGAACAAGCAATAAAAATTTCAAGTGAATAGATACATATTTGAAAAAGCCTTAGCATTTTAACTATCACATAGTATGCATAGAAGCGAAGCTGAGAAAAAGCCATTTAAAGTTTTTGGTTAGGTAAAAAAAAAGTGTTAAAATGCTCATATAAAATCCAACATAAGATATCTTAGAGTGTACGTAGGACTTTGAAACTTTGCACAAGCGTTCTCTAATATATAAAGTATAATTTGAAGCAAATTCCCAAAATCGAGATTTTGACCGACTTTTAGTGCCGAGTTCCCTTAATTACCGATAGTTTTGCTACGTTAATTGTATGTTTTCGAATAAATCATGCTTTTTTTTTTGTCTAAAAAGAGATCTTCCCATTTCATGTGTTTGGAAAAATTCAAAATATTTGTGTGTTAGTTTAGTATTTATTTTTAAAAAATCCTGTGAAACTTTTTCGTGTAGAAAAAAAATATTTATAATTTACTTTTTGGAGAAACGTTTTACATCTTAAAGCTATCCAATTAATTTATGTTTACGAATGTTAATTAAAAAATGCACAAAGGAGTGCGTCGTTTTGAATGAGTTTTTTAATCATCTTTATTTTCTTTCCGTTATTATGATTACTTCTACTCATACCACTCGAACTACAGCTTCTGAAATACGTCTTCGTGTACTAATTATAAAGATATTTTTGAATATAAAAGGATTAATTTTAATGATGCCAAATGTTTTGCTAAGAACTGCTTTTCTCTCTTTTTTTAATGATATTTATTTCATTTTGAGATAAAAAAAAACTTGTTTTGCATGCAAAAAAATTTTTTCGCGATGTAAATAAAGTGCAATATTAACGTTATTTACAGTACTTTCTTACTCAAATGCAATAAAACTCTATTCATTAGTCTATGAAGAATTTTTTAACCAAAAAAAGGTATTTTTAACAACTACGCCATATATTCCACAAACAAATTTAGTACGTTTACTCTCATTAATGTTAAACTTTTGTTTAAAAATAAAATATGTAAGTTTAATTATCGATGCTTGTTCCGAAGATATTAATTTTAATGCCTGTTTTTCCTTAATTTATTGTATTTAAATTTTAGTTGCGTAGTTAACGCTACAAAACTATAAGGAAATATCTCTAATATTCCCTTTCTTGAGAATATGCTTCAGAATATTCTCCGAAAGATTACTGTTGAGAATTTTGCATCTCGAATAAACAGGAACGGCAGAGGAATGCTTTTGTTGGATCAGTGGAAAAAGTACTAGAAGCTCTCATCTTTTGATGATTAATTCAAGAATAGCTCTAAGTTAGTGTGATCAGCTAAATGTTATCTAACTTTTTTATTATTGTATCTTCCTTATTTTTTAAAGAAAGATTAGTCCCGCAGTGGACCAGTCGGTAGAAGCTCGGTTCCCGCAGAACATCGAAAGTGAAGCAACATCGACTTAGGTCAGTGTTTGGGAGGGTGACAACCTCTCGCGGCTGGTTCCTGTAGTGCCGTGTACGCTGAAGGGAGATGGTTCACGTTAAATAGGTCGTGACTCCAATGCACTCCAAGTGAAACGATACCTCTGTGAGTGTCAATCCCAGGTGAAGGTCTCTCATCTGGGAGTTGGTTCAAAAAATTAGGAGACTTTTCAAAGGGGCGGAAATCGGACTCCTGCTTATAAGGGCCCCGTTATTCTCAGGAAAGGCATTCTTCCTCGCCACGCGCGAGGACACGACAACAACAACAACAACAAAGAATGATTAATATAGTGATTAAGATTACTTTACTAATTAAACCTAAAATATAAATACTTGGAAGATCAAAATAATGATAGTTCTTTTTAAAAGAGAAACTAAAAAATGTTTTGCTTTATCATCAATATCCTAAGCAATACTGATTTTAAAAATCATATTGCAAATTTCATTATATGAAAATACTCTTTCCTGTAACAAACTAAAGAATCACTTTAGCGGTAATAATGAGTACGCAACAACTGCAGAAGGTCAAGACTTAATATTTTTTGTGTTTGAGGGTTCTTTGGTTCAAGCCAAACAATGATATTATCGGTTGAGGAGGAAGATGAAGCTCGGTTTTTCTTCCTTTCTTTGCTGTTTGGCTACCAGGGGGCCAAGTGTTGCATGCCAGTGTTTCTGCTCCTACTGAAATTAAGTATCTTTTATGTATTTTTGGATATTTTCTGTTTAATTACTTGTATATTTGTTGCAATTTATTATGTAATTAGTATGTTTTAATTTTGTGAGACTGAAACTCATTCTATTTGCTTTTTTGGGGTATAATTCAATTTTATCAGTTAAGCCTAACCATGTGTTGATTGTGTACATTTTGTAAGTCTTGGGGAACAGCCTGGTTTTGTTGTTTACTGTAGTTATTTGTGTTTAAATTCAAGTTATTTGCATTTTTCTATGTAATTTGTGTTTTTAATCAGAGTAATAGCTTAAATTTGCTGATTTGTGTATTATTTTGCTTTTTTTGATTGTTTGCATTAGATTTATTTAGCTATGGGAGTTATATGTTTAATGAAGGAAATTAAAAATGGTAATGGGAGTTGGTGGATTTGCTGTGATAGGTGTGAGATGTTTAGTAAGTTGGGGGGAAACACTAATACAGCTACAGAGCAGGAATATATTTGCACAAAATGTGCTGAATTATTAGAGTTACGTATCAAGGTGGTAGCATTGGAAGCCCAATTAGTTAGAAATAACTTGGGTGAAAATTCTATAAAAGAGGTGGGAACTTCTTGTGATGGGCTTGTTGGGGAGAGTGAGGTTGCAGGAGAAGGATCTAGTATGGGGAAAGGTAGAACTGTAGACCTAAAAACAGAGGGTGTCATTATAGGGGATTCTATGGTACGCGGGATAGGTAATGTGGTCGGGAGAACTAGGCGCAAGGTAGCTAGGTGCTGTTTACCAGGGGCTCGGGTGAAGGATGTTAATAAGGTTGTGGAAAAAAAGGGAATGTTTAAGAAGGGAGATTCAGTTACTCTGTGGGTGGGGACTAACGACGTCGGTAACAGCACAAACGAGGAGTTTGTTAAGAGTTGGGAGAACCTGTTGGATAAAGCAACTAACTTTTCGACAGATGTCCAGGTAGTTGGTTTGCTTCCCAGGTATGGGGTGCATAGGGGCTGGTTAAATCAGCGGGCTAGGAGCATGAACCTGATTCTTAAGAAACTTTGCATAAAGCATTCAATCAGGTTCATTGATGTTTGGAGTTCTTGTCAGCGTGATTGGGTTGCGAGGGATGTTCTGCATCTTAGTTCTAGGGGTGTAGTTAAGGTTAGCGATATGATTTTAGAAGCTTCAGAATCAAAAAACTGATTTTGGATGGGGGGATTGGAGAATGTCATGGTGTTGACTTCTGTGCTGGAAGTTTTAAAAATAAGGGTAAAATATTAAGCAATAGTAACATTAATAGTAGTGATTTGAGGCATCATAAAATGTTTAAGACAAGCAAAATGGGCATGCTCAGGTTTCTATATACTAATGCTCGCAGTATCAGGAATAAGATGGACGAGTTAAATAGTGTTATCGCAGGTGAGGAGTTGGATATTATTGGAATTACGGAAACATGGGTTACTGATGATGATAAGGATTTAGTGAGCATTGCTGGATACAATTTGTTTAGGCAAGACAGGCTGGGTAAGAAAGGTGGAGGGGTTTTATTTTATATTAAGGACACTTTTATTTGCAATGAATTGGTCATTAATAATAAGCCTAATGATATTGAAATGGTCTGGGTGGAGTTGGTGAGCAATATGGGGAAGACGTTACATTTGGGAAATGTTTACAGGCCACCTAATGTTAGTCAGGATCAAGACGAGGAGATGTATAGTGTTATTAGGGACATGTCTGGTAAGGGCTCGGTCATCATGATGGGATATTTCAATTTCCCGGGCATAGACTGGAATAGTTTTTACACTAGCAATGGTAGGGAAGATGATTTTCTGAAAGTGATTGGGGACTGTTTTTTGGATCAAGTTGTTACCCAGGGGACTAGGCATGGTGCTGTTTTGGATCTAGTTTTTTGTGATGTCAGAAGTTCTGTTCAGGGGTTGAGTATAGGGGAACATATTGGAGATAGTGATCACAATACTATTAGGTTTTGGACCAGCTTCAATGCTCAAAAAGGTGAGCATTTCAGATTTGTACCTAACTTCAGGAATGTTGATTATGTTGCACTTAGGCAGGGTTTGAAAGAGGTTTTTTCTTCTGGGTTGGAGAATAGTGAAGCTGATCTTCAGTGGGAAGAGTTTAAGGGGAAATTAGAGAAAACAGTGATGCATTATGTTCCTTTAAAGGGGATTACACGAAAATTTGGCCCATATGGTTCTCTAGTGAGGTAAAAGAAGCTCTCAATTATAAGCAGGCCACTTTTCGGCGACTTAAAGAAACTGGGTGCCATGCTGACAGGATTTTGTATTGTGAAGCTAGACGTACTTTCAAGTATTTGGTACGGAGTAAGAAAAGGGAATTGGAGCAAAAGCTTGCAGATAACATCGAAAGGAATCCTAAGAAATTTTTTGCTTATGCTAATTCAGGGAAAGCTCGTAACACTCAGGTAGGCCCACTAGTGGATGAGAACGGGAACTTGATTCAAAATGAGGGAGATATTGCTGATATTCTAAACAATTTTTTTCCCAGTGTATTTAACAGAAACTGTATCTCAACAGTTGACATAAGCGAGACGCAAGCTAATACACAGCTTGAGGATTTTGTATTTTCTAGGGATGATGTGTTGTTTCATTTGAAAAAGATTAAAGCAAATAAGGCTCCAGGACCTGATAATGTTTATCCAAAAATTTTAGTAGAATGTGCAGAGGAATTAGTGGATGTTGTCTTGACTATTTTCATATCTTCATATAACTCGGGGACTGCCAGTGGATTGGAAGCTGGCAAACAAAACGCCGCTCTTCAAGAAAGGGTCTAAAACTAAGGCAGGAAATTATAGGCCTGTGTGTCTTACTTCCGTTCTTTGTAAAATTTTTGAAACTCTGATAAAAATCAAAATAGTGAATTTCCTGGAGGCAAATGGAGTGTTGACTGATTTTCAGTATGGTTTTAGAAAGGGTAGGTCCTGTACAACTAATTTGTTGCGTTTCTATGACAAGGTTACCATGGTATTAGATAATAAAAAGTGCGTAGATGTTGTTTACATTGACTTTCAGAAAGCGTTTGAAAAAGTACCGCATGAAGCTCTTCTTAGCAAACTTGCTTATATTGGTATTGGTAGAAAAACTTTAATTTGGGTTAAAAATTGGCTGACGGGGAGGAAACAAAGAGTAGTAGTGAAGGGCAATTATTCTCAGTGGATTGATGTTTTGAGTGGGGTACCACAAGGTTCAGTTCTAGGGCCAATATTATTTATAATTTTTTTAATGATATTACTCAGAGAATTTCTGGGAACATCAATATTTTTGCTGATGATGTCAAAATCATGGGAATTGTGGACACGGAGGAACAAGTCCATCAGTTTCAAGAGGATTTGAATCAAATTTCTGGGTGGGCATTTAAGTGGGGTATGTCTTTTAATATTGGGAAATGTCAAGTGCTTCATTTTGGTCATTGGAATAAACATGCAACCTATTATTTACAAGGTTCTGTCATTAGGGAAGCAGAAGCAGTTGTTGATCTAGGAGTATTGATTAGTCATGACTTCAAGTCCAGTCAGCAGTGTAGCATAGTAAATAACAAAGCTAACAGGATGCTTGGGTTTATCAAAAAGGCTATTTCGAACAGGTCTAGGGAAGTTGTATTGCCATTATACAGAAGTTTGGTAAGACCTCATTTGGAGTATGCTGTTCAGTTTTGGTCTCCGTACCTAAAAAAGGATATTACCTTATTGGAAAGGATTCAAAGGAGGGCTACAAGATTGGCAAGTGGTCTTTCAGACTTAGATTATGAGGTTAGGCTTAAAAGGCTCAATATGTATAGTCTTGAGCAAAGGAGAGTCAGAGGGGACATGATTCAGTTGTTTAAATTCATTAAAACGGGAAATGTTGATGGACTACAGCTATGTGATGAAAGTAGAACCAGAGGTCATTGTTTTAAACTTTTCAAATCTCAGGCTAATCTTGAAATTAGGAAAAACTACTACTTCAATAGGGTTGTGGGCAGTTGGAATAGTTTACCGGAAGCGACTGTTAATTGCAGTGGGGTAAAAACTTTTAAGAAAGCTCTTGATGTTCATTGGGGACTGCTAAATTAACTAGGACCAGCCTAGCTGGGCCCTGAGCCTGTTGCTGGTCGTCACTTTTGTATTTGTATTTGTATTTGTACCTTCATTTTTCTTTAGTTTTTTCTTCAATTTTATTTTGTGTTCAATATTTTTTAATTTTAATTTTTATTTTACCGCTCATTAAAAAATATGAAAAGTAAAAATTTAGATACATAATTTCTCCAAAGAAAAATACAATAATTGAGTTCTGGAGTGACTGAACCGTTCTCGCAAAGATCTTTCCAATAAAAGATTTTTTTGAACAAAATAATTTATTAAGTAGGGATAAAAACACTAAAAGAAAAGCATGTTTCTCCATTTCAAAACCCGTATTCAATTAGTTCACTAAAATTAAACTCTTAGTAAAATAATTGAACAAAGGGTTTTTTTTTTTCTTTTCTCCTTTTTTTTTTTTGCTTTTCAGCCTATTTTTTCGAAAGAGCAAAAAGGAAAAAAGAATGAAGGAAGGTTTGATGGTATCGCAAAAATATCGTTAAAAATAAGATAGTCAGAAATAAGCTCAGTAATTAAATAAACATTAAAAAAACAAAAATATTAAAAGTATGGTTTTGAGATGGGGACAATGTCAGTCCGTCTGTTTGCCCCCCCCCCCCCCCCCCCCTTAATAAATTTCGAGGGAATTGACCAACTCAAAAGATTTTTTTGCATTCAAAACATCTCTGCTTGTTAGAACTATTTTTGCGTTAAGTCTTAAACAATTAAAAAAATCTTAGCATTAGAGCCTATGGACAAAAATGAAGCAAATAATGAAAAATGTGGGAATAAGATCCAAGTTCCTTTGAGCATACTATTGGGAGAAGTCCTCGACGTTAAATATTTTTTGATTTGAACAATTTTTGTTCAATTTTGGCCAGTTCAAAAAAAATTAACATTAGCTCCTACGGATAAATTTCGGTCCTATATAAATCCTGTTCTAACAGATGGATTTCCTTGGAACAAACTTTATCAAAAAGATGTCATGAAGTAGAACATAAGCACATACGAAGTTCATCCAGAACTAAACGAACCCATTTTCCCACGAAACGTTTTGAACTGGATGTTAAAGAATATTTCAGAATGAATGAATAAATGAGCGAATGAATGAATGAGTGAATGAATATGTATAAGCTGTTGTACAAGGTACAATTGAAGTAATTAAAAACTAAAGCTAAATGAGAAAGAGAGGGAGAGATATAGCTAGATTATCAATTTGATATTTGTGTATACGGGAAAATAGGCTTCTCTAGTTCTAGACGAAACTTTTTTTTTTAAGTTTAAACTCGTATGATAAATCGTCCCTGATTTCCTGCTTTTGATATTACCTTTAAAATTCTATTTTGGTTCAATATGTTTTGAAATTTACAGTAAAGTAAAGTAAAAATCGTAATGAAAATCTGGATTGGCATGTCTTTTAACATAGTGAACTTGACCATAGCAAATATTTGTCATATGTGACTGATTAATGTCCTGACTATTAATTTTTTTTGAATTTCAGGAACAAATATGCGTTACAGAGGTGCACAGGAATGGAATAGCTTACTCCGATGGACGCCTTCGAAAAGGTGACGTCATTTTAGCTGTAAGTACAAACTCTTCATGAATCGCCAACTACAGCTAACGGCTGCTTTTGCACCAATGAAATCAAACAAACCAAACCAAACCAAAGCATCTATGGCCATTCACATGTACCGCAAAAAGTTGTCAAACCACTAAAATAAATTATTGTGTTTTTACATATGGTTTTTTTTTTTTTTGGTACATCAATCCGCACAGATTAGGCAGCTTTAACATCAGAAATAGAACAAACACATTAAGCATGAAGAATTAATCTAAAAAGGAGGGGGTGGAGTCCGATCACAGAGAGTTCGTACAAGTTCTGTCCTTCCAACATAGTTTGAGCGATTTCACCATAGCTCGGATTCTTGATCTAGACCTGGGCACGCAAGAATATGCTTAGCATTCATAACGCTGGCCTATATATGGTCTAAAGTTTGCCAAGGCTTCTTTACGGAGACCACGTAAAATAGGTTTCCAACAGACTTTTTGATATCCAGCATAGTTTCTAAAAAAAGGCTTGATTTTTAATGTATTATTTATAATGCATTGTAAATATGTGTTTACTGATTATTATAATTTCTATTCTTGATAAAGGGAATAGAATCTACTTTCCCTAGTTCTCTTAGCTCATAGTAAAAGCGCTACAAGTTTTTGTTTTGTCCTGAAAATGTTTTTGAATTAAAGGTTCCTTTAGGTTAAGTTTCAACATTTTAGGCACATACAATTAAGAACGCTATATTTGAAAGTAATGGAGAGAACAAGGGTGTTTTCCATCCTGATGTTTCATCAAATGAATATTTACATTTGGTATTTAATTGGATTCCTTTATAAACGTAAAGAATGCCTCTTTTTTAATGCAATTGATCACCAAGAAAGATTCAGAAGCTAGCCAAACTTCTCAACAGGATAGATTTTTTTAAAATTCGATGTGCCCTAGTATCGAAAAGTTCTATAATGGTAGAAACTGTGATAAAATAAATAAATAATACAAATAAAAGTCAATAAAAAATTTTAAGGTTTGGAAATTTTACTAAAATGCGAATTTTTGAGGCCCATGAGGAACCGGAAAACCTCATATAATTCCCCTCAAATTTTCTGAACATAGTTTTGTCACGAATACACAATTTTTCTATGCTAAGGCTTTTTGAAAAACGAACAATAATAATAATAATAATAATGATAATGATGAAAATAACGATGTTGGTAATAATGTTGATGATAATAATGATGATGGTAATGATGATGATGCTAATGATGATAATGATAATAGGGATAATGATAATAGTGATAATAATAATGATAATGATGATGATAATAATAATGATGATGAGGATGATGATGATGATGATGATAATGATAATAATGATGATGATAATGATAATAATGATGATGAGGATGATGATGAGGACGATAATGATAAAAAATGTTGATGATGATGATGATGATGATGATAATGATAATAATGATGATAATAATGATGATGATAATGATGATAATGATAATAATGAAAATCATAATAATAATAATAATAATATCAATAATAATAATAATAATAACAATAACAATAACAATAACAATAACAATAGCAATAGCAATAACAATAACAATAACAATAACAATAACAATAATAATAACAATAATAATAATAATCTATGACGCTCCATTCTGTTATTATGTGTATATTGCTTTTCAGGTGAACGATATGTCCTTCCGCGAGGCTACTTTAGCCGATTCGGTCAAGTGCCTGAAGGAGACCCCCTCACCAGTTCGACTCATCATACTCCGGGAGAATCCCCAGGCGCTTTTCACCACCAACGAGAGTACGTGTTCGGCAGACAGGCAAGCTTCTCGTCTCTTTACGCGTTGCTGTGTGTACTTACGCATTATCCTCTTCCTGGCAACTTTGTATTAAAAAAATGAGATGGTTTCAAGAAAAAATTATTTGCACTAGAACAGTTTTGACAGTTAAACTAATAAAAAATGATATGAAATTGCTAGTGCAAAATATATTTAAATCTTTGATACGAAATAATAATTAAAAAGGGAAAAAAAGGATTAATCTCTCATCATTGTCCAATAAATCTGTATACTTTCATGCTTTCAGTACAGGCTTTTTTTCCTCCCATTACATCAGCCAGCAATTTCCACTCGCAATAAAATATTTTGTTTAGCATCATGGAAACTATTTCAGGTAAATCATAAAAATTAATTTATAAAACATAGACCCTGATCTGCGGACCTACACAACTTTAGTTGAAAAAAAAAAACTTTATCTTGAGAAATAATTTTCTTTTATATGAACAGAGAGAAAGAATTGTGGAAAATAAACAAATTAAATTCAATGTTTGTTAGAAAAAATTATTCGAACAGATTGAACTGAAGAGTCCCTCAAAGACAAGTTAGTACGATTCTGGCTGGATTTGACCCGATAACCTCCGGGTTACGCAACAAGCTCAACTATTCAATCCTTAGGGCTCTTATAAATCGTTTTGATAATTTATATGCGGAAAGGTTTAATTGTCTTGTTCGAACACATCAAAATGTACATTGTCTACTTAAACACTGATTGGAATGATTAATTTGCGTGCGAAATTAGCTCATGGATTTTCTATGTCGTTAGCATTCAGATATAACGTAGTTAGCATATCAAATCAGACTCCCGCTATTGGTTAGTGAACTAATATTGGCTTTGAGTTAATTTCTAATGTACCTAAATTTTGTTGTTTTTACATTGTTGTAGTGACTAAATTATTTATCCATGGTACAATTCAATTGAAGAAATGAAATTTCTCCTTGCACCAGATAGTGTTTAACACATTTTATGAGAATCTTTGAAGTATGCTATCGAACATGAAAAGAAAATGGAAGTTTTCTTCTTAATATTTAACCAATAGTTCCATCTACAGCCTTTTCTCTCCAAATAACAAGAAATGAGTGAAAAAAATTAAAGTAGAAAAATGACTGTACATTGAATGTTAGCATGGATTTTTAGTCAATTTATTTCCCGAAAAGAAACAAATACCATTTCATTCTCCGGACTCGCTTATAACTAAAATGTTCTTTGCTATTTAATTTAATCGTTATCTTCATCACGAATCATGATAAAACGTAATGGAATTTCGATTCAAGTTTGCTCTTTTCTTTGTTAAAGTTTAGATTCTGTAGCATTGCCGTTTTAGCTAAAAAGAAACTAACATTTGATTTTATCTAAAAGGAATTTCTTTTCGATAGATTTTAGAACTCTCCTATGAGCAAGAAAAACGTATCTAAAAAATAAATAAATAACTGAATAAAAATTGAAAATTAAGTTAAAACATAGTTTGGCTGTGAGCATCAAATTATTTGGGTTGCATACATTTGATAATTACACTATTTTCAATCTAGTAATGATATCTTCATGCATTATTCTTATTTAGTTACTTCTAATACTTTTATATAAAGTCTAGTAAATAATCCTTAAATGAAGACAAAATTTTATCAAATATTTCTTAATAAAAACAAAGGAAGAATATATTCCTATTGCCTACGTATAATATCTTTATAAAAATATTGCACGTCGAATAAATATTCTTTTGATGAAAAGAAAATGTTTCAAAACGAAAGAAACAGATAGAGAAAGAGAGTGAGACGCTCTTCTTGCTTAAAAGGAGAAGTGAAATTTCTGTAAAGAGCTTTGAGAAACGATTTTGCTTGATCCAGATATATAACAACAGAAATTTAAAAATATAAATTTTGGGAAATATGCTTTAAATATTGATTTTGTCCATTCCAAACACTATATTTGCTTTTCGTGGAATGTTTTGGGGAATTCTTTGAATGTATCGCAGCTGTTATTTGTAATGATGCGTAAACACAGAAATTAAAACTTAGATATGTTCTTGTGTGCCATTTGCTTACTGCGACTATACATTTTCTTTTTGTATATCATATTTTAAATACTTTGAGGGCCTAATGAACTAATCCTTTCTTAAAACCTATTCAGAAAGTCATTACTTCCGTTGTTTTGTTTCTAACTGATAGTCTTTAGGCACGTTGTCTATTTTAGTGCAATCATGTCATTTCCAACTTCAGAGTTTTTTACTTTTTATTGCAGTTTAAATCATAGAGGACATTTCTTTGTAACTCACGAGAGTATTTTTTTTCTGGAATAAATTCTGACGGTAATTTCCTTTTTCTCTTTTTAGAATTGTGTAAACAGCAATGAAGAAAGAAAGAAAAAACCCCTCATTTTTAATGAGGATTTAAACCTCAAACGTTTAATAAAAAAAATTATTTTGAATGAGTAATGAAAGTAAAATGTAGAAGAATTTGTTTTACAAAATCACATAAATTGAGAATTGTTTATTCATAGATTAGTACGGGGTAAAAAAAAGAAAGTGATTGTGGATGTATAGCTTCTTACTGAAAGTTGTTGAAATGAACAGTCGTTAAAGTCAAATTTGATGATGGACAATTTTCTGTCCATATAGGCCTGATGTAAAAAAAAATTGCCATAGTTTCAGAAACAGGGAAATTGTTTAAAAGGAAAAAATATTGTCTTTCCTTTGCCAATGGCTTTCAAAATAATAAACGATATCTTAATCGAGAAAATAGAAATACATTTTCACAGTTAAAAAAAGAAAAAAAACCCTTTAATCTAACTAATTAAACTCCGTGATTTAGAACATTACAAAACATTTTTACTCCCATTGCTTTACAAATGTAATACCTACGACAGAATTGAAAAGTTTTTTTCTATGTCGTAATGAGATAATCCGAAAATGGCTGTTTTATTTTCATTGTCCCACATAAAACTTCATGTTTGTAATCCTAAAATGACTTTTGTTAAAGGCGCATTATAAATCAAAGGGGCTGCTTCCTTTTTACAGTAACTCGATGAGAAAATGTTTTGTCCTAATTAAAGTATTATGAGCATTAAAAAACATGGAATGAAAAAACGTAACAACGCTAGCTCATACGTGGCGTGAATAAAGTTCTTTTTTCTTTTATTATCCCAAAAAACTATGGCAAAAAGTAAAATGTGCTTTTAGTCTCACACAAAGACTTTCAATCAGATTTATTCCCGAGCTTTCATATTAATAATGACAAAAAAAAAGTTTGAAGTAGTTTTTTTTTCTAATGAAAATAATAGTAATATTCTAAGTACAGTACTAAAAAGAAAAAGGCTGAATTTAAAGATGAAATAAAATAAATTGCTGCCTTTTTTACCGCTGAAAATATATTCCACACAACTTTCTTTAAAGTTTTGTAAGTTTAAAATTTACTGGAGGTGAGGCATGTAATTTACAGTCTTTATTTTATTTTATTTATTTATTTTTGTAACGATTTATTTCACAAATAAGAAAAATATTATTATTGCACTCAGTTATGTGCAGTACCCCCAAAAATATATATTTCTCAATTTAACACTACTTCAATAACGGGGACATGAGACATTTCAATTTATCAGAAATAATGCACAATTGGATTGACGCACCATAGTGCATGGGATGATTACAAGGGGGCGCGTTTGGCATTTCTAGAAACTTCTAGACAAATGGAACGTTATCAAAACTGCTACATAAATTTCAAATGCACACATAAAATATTCAACTAATCTCTAAAAGTCTAGTTTCAAATTCATTCTAAATAATGAACATCCGTTCTTATGAGTAAAAAGAAAAAACAACGTAAAAAAAAGCACAAAAATTCAGAACAAATCGGTTCTTATGTTTACTTTTTTCGGACATCGATAAACAAGAATGTTTCACGTTTCAAATTCTAAAGATAAGAACACTAAGGTCTTTCAATTTCCGGATGATTTCCCATGTTTATTTCAGGAAAAGAAAAAAAAAAAAAGACTTGTTTTTGTAGTTTACAAAAAAGAAAGTTAAAGAAAACTAAATGTAAATCATAAAAATTGAAATACTACTTATTGCAAATACTTTGTAACATATATTTTTAATACTTATTGTAAATACTTTGTAATATTGTTTTTAACTTATTGTATATACTTTGTAATATATATATATATATAGTTATTGTAAATACTTCGTAATACATATATATATATATATTTTACTTATTATAAATACTTTGAAATTTTCAAGTTTTAAACGTTTCTTTTTCCCCAATTATTTTTATTCATTCATTTATATATTTTTTAAATATTTTCTGTAAAAACTCTGAAATTTTCTCTCAGATGTGAAATCACAATATATCGCACCTCCAGTGCAAAATGACGATAACTCAACTCAACTGCTTACTGTGCTTACTCAAGACAATCATTTGAAAATTTTAACCACATTCTTTAAACGTCGTTTTCTTCTTAATTTGCATTTTTCTGAGGTTAAATAACGTGTCGTATTGTTATAATTTTATGTGGGCATTACTGTTCTTAAATATATGTACAATTTTGTGTAATTATTATAGAATTGTCTGCCAATTCAGTACCACCAATAATTTGAATTATGTCGAATAACTTATATAGTAATGCAAATACCGACATGCTATTAGTACACGAAAAACACTCAGAAAACGTACTAATTCTGAATTTCCTGCTATTTTCCCTTTTTTTAAGTTATGATACAACACCATAACTCAACTATGGTACAGCCCTAATGAAGAACTTCCTTCATTAGCACTGCGGTACGTTACTTGACTATAACATAATAACATTTGCCTCTCCATGAACGAAAAGTATTTATTTCTCCATTTCTTTCATCATTTTGTCCTCCTCATGTGCATTAATAATGCTTCATTTGCTATTTTACTATTCCAACGAAACAGGACATCAACTAGAGACAACATTATATATGCATAACTGAATTATAATAAAGTTGAAAAATAGAGAATCAAAATATTGCTCGGCGAATCTCTCTCCTTTTTCAGCCTGTACCATTGCTCCTAATCTCTAAGTTTGTCCTGTTACTTTCTTTTTCTAGTTTTTGTAATTAAAAAAATACTATTACAAAGGACCTTCAACTCTAAAACAATTTTTTCTATGAGTACATTTCGAAACGATTGCAACACTGACTAAATTGCATTACATTTAAAATGAGGAAAATTGAATGTCTTTCGATACATGTTGAAACAAATTTTGCAACTCGGAAGTTGTAACTCAAAGTATTGCAGCTCAAAAGGTAAATTTATGTGACATTAGCTTTACCCAATTTATTTTAAAGGAATGCCGTGTAATCTGGATTAATTGCAAATTCGAATACGCGATTCATAACTAAAACAAATTAATTGAAGTCTGGATTCCTGTACATACAATTGCAGTAATTATAACTGTAAATTTATATGCAACTACGTAATGTTCAATACTTTACGAATGCAATAACTTCATAAATGCATGCCAGCTAAGCACAAATGCATTATGCACAGTGTCAATTTATCTCATTACTAATGCACTAAATTTATACTTAAATCTCCTCAACACTAGCCTTATCCTTCGTATTCTGTGAATTTAAACCTACTTTTAGCTCACATGACGCAGAAGAGGCGGTGGGACATGCAGCATCAAGTAACGTAGGGAAAGCTGGTTTCAAGTTTGTGTCATGTCATTGTATTCCTCTATGTCTCTCTACAGTTCAAAATTACTATGGTATTTACCTTACTTGAATTACATAAATAGTGTTCTTGTTTTGGAGTTATGTAGTTAATACGAGAAAAAGGGTGAAGCAAGGTTAATTGATTATGTTATTCTTTTGAGAGTACAACTGTCTTTGGCAAATTGTAAGACTAATTTAAACACACACATTTTAAGAATCGTTAATGATCATATCGTTCATTTTGAAGTCGGTTAAAAGCAATCAAAGAGTTTTGAGACTCGACATATTAATGAAAATGGCTGTTTTTGGTCTGATAAATACCACCAGAACTAAGCTATCAAATTTCAAAACATCGAATAGTCATCGAACAGGCAGATTATATTGTTCATTTTGAAGTCGGTTAAAAACAATCGACGAGTTTTGGAGGATCGGCATATTAATAAAAATGTCTGTTCTTGGTTTGAGGAATACCACCAAAAATAAGCTAACAAAATTCGAAACATCGAACAGTCATTGATTAGACTAATCATATTGTTCGTTTTGAATTCGGTTAAAAACAATCGAAGAGTTATGAAGATCGACATATTCATGAAAATGCTGTTCTTGTCCTGATGAATACCACCAGAGCAAAGTTAACAAAATTAAAAACATCGGACAGGAAAAAAAACATAATTGCGAGAAGTAAAGAAAAATAGCAAGCGAAAAACACAAAGTTGACTTTTCACATACATACAACAAACACGAAAATGACTTCTTGATTGAATAACATTTTACATTTTTTTTTAATCTACATGATTTGGATCTACATGAGTAGGATTATTAATAAGTCATTGTCCTTTAGATTTTACAATAGAATAACTAAAATGTTCTTTCATAATTCCTCATTGTATTTACAAAAATGTGTGCGATTTATTAAAGTACACTTCACATTTCTATTTCGTTAAATTATGCAAAAACTTACTCTAATTTCTCTACTTCTAGTCCCTTCGAAGTTCATTACTGTGGAGCTCAGAAAATTCAGTATAAAAGACAGCATAGGCATAAGCATCATGCAAAGGACGTAAGTGCATTTATGATCCAGTTTTAACCTACTTTTGAGTAACGCATGTAAATTCGGGAGATTAACTGCTAAAAAGAAGGAACCAGTCAAATAGAAAACATGTTTCTACATATTTCTGTAATTTAACTTTTTTAAAACTCCTCCTGCATTTGAATTTATCCTTTCAATTTTTAGCAATGTTATTTATTTATTTAATTATAGAGCTTTTAGAGATGTTTTGCTATTTTGCAATGCTGTTTTGAAGTTAGTAATACAGTGTAAAGAATTCTAATTCCACCTTCCACCAAAATTTAAAAAAAAAGTGAAATTTAACTGCAACCATGCAGTTAAATTTCTGCATGGTACTAAAGTTGAACATGGGAATGCACTACAATGACATTACAATGGTTCCTAGTTCCACATTCATGGTGAAACTATGTGAAACTGCACCATCATAATGGTTCAAAGTACTAAATGTTCGTTGCAGCTAAATTTTACCATCCTCCCCCCTCCCCCCGCCTTTTATTTCGGTGAAAGGTTGAACTTGAATTTTTTTTACAGTGTACATGACATCACAAAATTGAGGCTTCGGCAATTCCTTTACATATTTTACGAAAATCAATGATAAGCTTCTTCGAATAATCAACAGCAAGAATAGAAAAAACCAGCAGTTATGAAATTAACTTTTAATGAAAGATTGGATTCTTAAAGATAAGTGTTCATATCCAAACAGTCAAAAAATTAATATTTTCACTTTGCTTAAATAAAGTGTCCAAATTTACATTCACCAGAATCTTTGTAAAATGTCCTGGATGGGACAGTTTTTATTTCAAAATCATCATTTCAATTTACAAAAGATTTATTTATAATGAAACACCACAATCGTTTTGTGAATTTTTAAAATTTTACCATACACTGAATACGATTGTACCAAACCAAAACATCTATCATCGGAAGAGTATTTTTCATAAGTGTTTGGTCTGGACAAAAATGTAGCATGATTAGTCAAACGTCTCAAGACACAATTATTTGTTTTTACTGCTGGGAGCCTCATTTACCTTTGAAATATTCGGCATAGTTCAGTCAGATGTTCATGAAAACAGAAGGTTCTTATAGCAACTACTCGAATCCAGTTAATACAAACTTGCGTAATTTTATGAAATATTAGTAAACTGTAATTTGTAACTGCTAATTACTTTCAGACTTGTATACGTGAAATAAAAATTCCTTATTGTAGTTGGAAATATTATGTCATTATTTTTGTTTTTAGGAACGGCAGAGGAGTCTTCGTGACGTATGTGGTACGCATTACCCTTTTTACTTTCTTTCTTATATTTTTGTATTGTGTAATAAAAGCAAAACCAAACTGAATTTTGCATATTCGCTGAAATTTTTCTTTGAAACAAACTGAGTGGAAAATGAGCGTAAAAAGAAAACTGAGATTTGCTTTTTATTTTATTTTAGCTCAAAGTTTTTGGTTTTAAAAAATAATTCGAATTTACGTTTTAAAACCTATATGTATATGTGTATATATATATAGTATATGTGTGTGTGTGTTATATGTATATTGAAATGAGGACTATAACTTACTTTGAAGTGTAAAAGTTTGTAATACAAAGTAAAATATGTCAAAACCTTTTTGCAAGGCTCAACTGAAAATAAAGTTATATTTTATTTTTTAACTAAATTAATTTGAGTTTAAAACAAAGCCAAGCCAACGTGAATTATGCACTAATAAAATTTCGCACAGTTGAAGAAATTTTAATTTCACTTAAATTAATTCATAAGACAAAAATAATAATAATATAATTTAAAGTGATGGATAATATAATAATATAATCAACTTAAAGAAAATCATGAGAATATAAATAATAAAAATATCATTCAAAAGAAAAATGTCTAACAAATTCGCTATTTTTTTCTAATTAAAAGTTTAACAAAGTTTTCTAGAAAAGTTTTCTAATTAAAGTTTTCTTTCAATAGCTATGCAAATAAGTTAGGGTAAACTGCATTGGCTAACATAACCACATTTTTAAACGGATTTTTACGCATAGAGAGAAACATAGTAACAGCGGCTTTTCTTAAATTTAATGTTAAAAAATTTAAAAGAATAATTAACAAATTTTGTCGTAGTTATTATTTACAGCAAGCTCTTTATTTCCTTTTGCCAATATGTTTTTTTAGCACCCATGAAATGAATTTCTGATTGATTTTCGCCGCTGTATTACGTTCTACAATAAGTTATTTTATGGCCGATTATAAATAAAAATGAGCAAAGTAATGAAATATAAGATGAAACTTCTAGAATAATTTTATTTTTGCTAGAAGTCTGTAAAACGGAAGAAGATTAATCGTTTTCTTACATCAGTGGCAGTCTTTTTTTTTCTTCACACTTTGACACAATTTATGAATAATATGTCACGAAGCGTTCAAACTTTTCTTCAGAAAAATCGACAGCGCGGTAATTTATTAACGAATCTTTCAACTAAATACTAAGAAGAAAATTTAGTTCATAATTTCATCACGAGGAAAGACATGTCTTTTAAAAAATAATAATTTAAGAAAAAAAGAGAAATTACTTGATTTTTTGTTAAAAATAGTTTTTTTTTTTTTTTTTTTTTTTTAAGCACGAAAATAGTCACAAAATGGGTTTAATATCAAACTTTAAAAATGCGAATAACGGCTTCAAACTCAAATTCAAAAAGAAAAAAATAATCATCACACTTGATCTTTTATTTTGTTGAAACTTTCAGTTAAGAGAATAATATGCACACTATTACAAAAAATGACTAGTTACAAGACTATGTTTTTAGTATTCCTATAATAAAAGACGATATTCTTAAATGATATAATCAATAAACTAGCGCGGCGAAGGTACCATAGTCATTGTGGCGCCGTTGAAAGAGTTGGTACCAATCTCTGAGACCACACTAGGTCTGCAATGGTTACGAGCCAATACTTCGCAGCCCATTAAAAATAAAAACTAAAAAAAAGTACACTTAAAAATTATCACTGGCAATATTGTAGTAGTTGACGATGTTTAGTTGCTGATACAGTGAAGTATCTAAATGTGTGATAAAGGTCATATTGTTTTTGACGTGATGTGCAGAAAAAATCGCTTTTCTTTTTTCTACTGCGAATGCCCTGAAAAATTTATTTATTAGTAATACTTATTGCAGTATACTTTCTAGATGAATTCATATTCTGTATAATGTTTCAGAAGTCCTAAATTCACGAACTATAATAGAAAAACTACTATTCGTGCATTTTCATAGCAAATATTTTTTTCAATACCATTGCAGGCACCGTGGCGTAACGGTTGGCCACTGGCTTCTTATACCTAAGCTCGCATGTGAAAACTAGCATGTATATACTAATCGTGTGTTAAAACTATCATGTGGTGATATGTCCACACCTATAGTAGTGCTGCTGGAAGGGTTGGTTACCAAACTCTGGGGAACGCACTTGGTAAACTGTAAAAAGTAATTGGACGTAATTAAAGCACAAAAGAGCATTAAAATGCTGACATATATTTGGGGATTGCTTGGAAACCCTTTTTCGATGCAATAGTGGAGCTAGATGCCAAAACATCCAAATGAAGCAAAACAGCAAAAACACGGCTTATATAATAATAAAAATATAATTACACGTTAATTTAAAGCACAAATGAGCAATAAAATGCAGACATATGTTTCGGGATTGCTTGGAATCCCTTTTTCAATGCGACAGGGAGCTTCTAGATGCAAAACATCTAATAACCTGAGATTTACCTGCCAATGCACTTGGTGTAAAATGGTGGAAAGCCAAATTAGAAAGAACAAGAGGAAAACATATATTGAGCTGCAGCATCTTTACTTCAGCATTCAACTATAGCTATAAGTATAAATCTTTAAGTGTGTGACCTTGTTTGTCTGAAATTGGCCTTAACATAAAATTTAAACAAAAATGGGTTTCTTTTTGTCCAGCAGCCGGGCAGCGTCGCAGCGAGACACGGACGCCGTATTTCGCAAGGAGATCAGATATTGGAGATCAATGGCCACAACGTGAGAGAGAGCAACCAGAAAGATGTTGCTCAGATGATTCAGGTAAACTCTATGTTGCTGTTCTTCCACTTGGTTTGGAATATCAATGTAATTCTTTCCTTTGTGAATCTAACCATTTAGTCTACACTAACGTAACATTATACTTATTATACATCATTTCTTAATTGCCTGCAACGGGTGAGGAACAAAACATCAACATTCCATCTCAATTAATAACTCATAACGTATATTTTTTGACATTACCATTCAAATAACAAATAAATAGTGCAGACTATAAATAAATTTTTATGTAGGAAATATAAAGTAATGCAGACGATAATCAAATTTATAAAGAACCCTATGTTAGTAATTTGTTTTGAAATCAGTTTTAATTTACAAAGACATCATGGTGATTTGTCCCTGATAATTTAATTTTCGGAAAATTAAAAACTAACAACGATCCTCTATTGAGATTTTTAGTCGAACTTACTCAGGATACTGATGAAACATTTAAGGCTCGCAAAAACAATTGCTAAGTAATGTTCCGAGAAATGTTGAAACTCTAATCGTGTTACAATATAAAATTTTAGCGCTCGCTTCATAAATACCACAAATTTCATGAATTAATTAAAAGGTTTCGAACTATTTAATTTTTGTGAAATTGTATCTGGTAATTTCGATTGAAGCATGTGTTTGAGCACAAGTTAAGGGTTATATTGCAGTTTAAATGGGGATACTTTTACATATTTACTTGAACAAGTGCGTGTGTTTCAGAACTTAGATGGTGCGATTGTCTTGCTCTTGGGTAGGGTGCCGACTCTTTACAGTTCCGTTCAGGAGTGGGTGAAGTGGAAGGCTCAGCAGTGCCTAAGGACCAGGACCTCTACCTGGTCTTCATACACCGCCAACACGAAGGAAAAACTGCAAGTCCAAAGGCCCAGGTAACGGATGTGAAAGTATTGTTTTCTATTTCGTTATTTTCAGACAATATTTTGTGAAACAAAATGCAGCCAAATGTTCGAATATTTCTTTCCACATAGAATCTCTAACTAGTTTCTCTCTTCCCCTCAATAAGTTTACGGAGCTGTACTTTGACAACTCTGCAGAAAATTGAGTCAGTTTTTCGGTGAATTAACCTGCGTATTATGATTTCATCAAAGCTTCGGCTGAAATATTTGCATGTGCATAGTAGTAGAAACTTTTTTTTTGTTTGTTTTTGAGGTCATAAAAATACAGTAAAAAATGATTATTACAGAAGCACGAACCTCTTCATAGTAAGTCATTAATAAGGAAATAAAGAGTATGGTTCTGAACATAGTTTTAGCTTTTTCCTGCTAAAAGTAGATAAATGGCTATTTTTTAATAAAAAAAAACAACCCTGTTTCTTCGCAGAAATGACTTTGACGAACGTAAGGCACTAGTTGATTTATCACGAAATGTTGAACTGCTTTTTTTCACCCAAACGCAAAAGAACGAGTTGCAAACGATTTTTTTTCTAGTCTACATTTTGTTTAAAAATATATACTCTAGCTACGATTAAAAAGTGAAATCTAAAATTAGATGGCTTTCTATAATATTGTAAAAAGTTTTTTTTATATATGTATTTAATTATTTTTTTTTAACTATTAAGGTTCGAAATTTATCGTTGGGGTAGTCTAATTCAGTTCTAGAATATACTTCTCCTACATTTTTGGTATTAAATATCGGAAAAAGGGCTTGAACTTAAAACGCTCAAAAGAAATTTAATCCATAGCTGTAGTTTAACTTAAGTATAATGCCTAACAGTCTGAGTGAATAAATTTGATTTTTCACATTAAGTAATACATTTCTTTTTACATGACATTTTTTTTCAGGAAACTATTTTTGAATTATTATTATTATTATTATTATTAGTCTGTTAAAAATCTGTGGTTGAAGAAATTTAAAGTCAAACTACATAAAGAGAAAAAAGAGAGAAAAATTTAACTTAAAAGAACCAATATTGATAGGGCGGGAGACATATGCCATTGGAGAAAGAAATTTAGTTAACGTTAGTAAATCGATGTGGGAAGACAGGAAAGTTGGCTATATTTCTCTAACCGAAACTCATTTTCATATCATTAAACTTGGGTGAAAGTTTAATGCAATTTACTCCCTCAGATTTAACAAGAAAAAATGAATTATACATATTAATTTTATGTTTACGTAATAAGCTCAGAATTAAATCAATGCCTAGTATATTAAAGACACTTTTAATAATGGGTCTGTTAATGTTGTAAGCCTTTTTTTACTTTTTTTTTTTTCCAGCCTACCTGTGAGCAAGGAAAGTCCAGCATTAGGTTTCGCCAACAGCATAGCCGCAGTCATCTGTTCGACGGTGGTGCCTGACGTGATAATGAAGAGTCCTTGTCACAGTCCCGGATCCAGTCTCCGTAGATCCAGGCTAAGCATTCCAGAAGAATCCGGAAAATACCGGCTGGACGGACAACAATCTTTGAAAGAAGAATTGAAATCAAAAACTTCAGAAACTCCCAGAGTTCCAAGGATTCTCGTGACGAGTTTCTAGAGAATGCTATATTCTTTGGCGACGAATTTCACCACATCATTCAAGGGAATTTCAAGCAGTATTTTGCCGTTTTTTCCCGTACTGACTAAAGAAATGTGCTATTAACAAAATGACATGTGCTGACAAACGAAAAGTTCCTGATTTGAATGTTGATTCGAATAATCTGAATTAATAATTCGAGTGTTAAGACATATAAAAGGAAAATAATCAGATTTACATAACTAGATAGAAATGATTTACATTTTAGCAATATCAAAATCTTTCCAAAACTCAAATGAAAGAACCCTACATACAAGATTACAAAATCAGAATTCATCGATAAACGTTTCCTGACATTGAATATTTGTTTTAGAAATTCATATCTCTGCAAAAGCAACCAGAGTTATCAGTTTTTAATCTATTAGATGAAAACATGTATAATTTTAATATTTACGCAAATGACAGAAAATAGTTCTTGGATTTAACTGTACTAATTACTCCTAGGCACGTAGGAATTTCCTAAGTTTTAAGTTCCTATAAAAAAAAAATTCAATCTCACAGAATTGTTTAAAAATTTCGAGTAACTTATTTTGCATTTGTGTTGCATTTTTCGCAAAATAAATAAATAAATAAATGAAATATAACAAAATAATAATAATTTTTAAAAAATGAAGTTAAATTTCAAATGCAATATTTTCCTTTTTTCTTTTTTTTTGAATAACTGCTTAAAATGTTCTCTACGCAATATTGAAAGTTGCTTAACTGATAGTATTTGTCACTATTTTTGTTACATTTTGTCGTTATTTTTATTACATTTTGCGCATTCCTTTAGCTTTCAACAAAAAAAAAGTGTACTATTTTAATACATTTTGTTCGAATATAAGTACGTGTTAGATTATATTAGTTAAAGTATCCTTTGTTAATGCTTTCAGAAGCTTCCCTCCACCCCCCTCTTTTTCTCCATCTATCTCTCTTTCTTTAATTTTGCTCCAGAAAAGAATCCATCTTCCTTTTTACAACATCCCTCCGAATGTCATGACTGGGAAACTTTTCCATGACGAACTTTTTTGCTTCGGAAATGTGTATTTTAACTTAGGGCTACATGCATTAGCTACATAGTAATTATTACATCACTGTTTTCACCTTTTAATATAATTTACTTCTTATAAATAAATTGTAAATTTCAGTGCTACATTCCTCAAATTTGCACGAGGTCTGTTTAAAATTAAACAACACAATTTTGATAGCGTAACAATTTAAATTGTGCATCAAAAACTCGTGATACTTTGGAAGTTCTGTGTGGAGATGACAGGAAAAAAGCCCAAAATATTTGTTCCAAAAACCACCAGTAAACGGAATGTAATTTTCTTACACGGAATGTACTTCGAGCAGATGCATTATGGGATCAAAGCTGACCACGCCTTTGGCATATCCATAACGTTCAAAATCGTCTGTTGCCATTAAAAGGACCTTGTAAGCCAAGTCGTATGAATATTCAGGCATTGCGGACGAAATTCGACCAGTTTCTCGAACAGCCTTTCGCAATTTAAAGTGGTTTCACCTTTTCCTTAAACGATCCCCAAATATCAAGATTTGCTGATGGACAGTTTTCATTGTAGTCTTTTAGGAAATGTGCATTTTATTTAGAACACCTTTTTAAATGAAATATTAAAACGTTATTGAGGAATAACTCAATACTATCTATATTTAAGATTCTAATTTATTTTATAGTTATTCTTGTGCGAACTTAGGTGGGGCAAGTGCGAACCCGAATCTTTAAAGATAACATTCATGGAGATTCTGCTCTGCTGGAAAATTTTGTAAGTTTGTTAAACTTTTCAGTTCCATAATTAGCAGTTCTGAGTATTAAGCTTTTTATGAATTTACCAGCTCTATTAAACTGCAAATAGAAGTTTAAAAAAAAAATCACACTACTGCTGGGGGTCGCACGTGCCCGACTTGTTTGGGTAAGTGCGTATCCAACTATTTCTTGTCAAATATTTATATTTACAGTGAATAGGGCATGAACGTTTTATTGTATTCATCTACTTCAAAATATTTTAATTTTTAAAAACCAATAAGGAATAGTTTTTATTCAAAATGATTATTTTGCGCTGCTTAATATAACACGAGAATTTCAAATGAAACATGGATATCAAGTATAATGCACTAATATAAGGAATAAATGCTTTATTAATTACAAAAGAAACGAAAGAACAATTGATTAATATTACATTTGAACTACATTAAAAAAATGAACAAATATATTGTTAAAAACCATGTCACTATACAATAAAACTTTTGAACCTGACAGAAAAAGGAGTTTATATCTTCGATTCACAATCGGCAACGGAAGAATATGCACAAACGTACCGAAATTCTCTATTTCAGCATCCACAAATGTAGAATCAGTAATATTATCTCCAATTCACGAAAACTTTAAGTCACAGCTGTGTATTTTATTCAATGCCTCTTACGAACTCTCATTTCTTGGTCATTTAAATCTTTTCTGATTTCTTCAGAAAGCAAAGTTTGATCTGAGCTAGATCTTGAGCTCATTTCCATCACATTATCATTATCACTTTCATCTGATCCCTCTTCTATGTCTTTTACTATTTATTTCTTTCATGCTTTTTATCTTTGTTTATTATTCAAGTTTTTTTTCTCTGATAGTACGTGGTTTGTGTGGCTAATTGTTTTTAAATATGTGTATCTTTCAAATACGCTATCCCACCGGCACTCTTTCGAACACAGACTCGCACCATTTTTTGAAAATAAATAATCAAAGGTAATTTAAAAGAAGAATATAAATAAAGCAAATAGAGAGAATTAAAAGTAGAAAATTATTAAAAACAATTACTCGGGGTGGCATTTCTCACACACTATGGAATCCGTTTGCCTCATCTTATCTTCAGGAAGAGGGATAGGCAACCACTCGTATAAACAAGCCGGGTTAAGTTATTTAATCAAAATAAATCATGTATATTATTAGTAACTAATACTAAATTAGAAACAGCATTCCTCTGCTGACTTTATTTGTATGAGACGAAAAAAACAAGCCTTTTTCAATTCATACACAGCTGCTCACATGCTACGTGGGATATCCCTAGTTGTGTTTCATCTACGTAAGCTAGAGCTGGTCCCTAGTGGTAAGGGCAGGTACCTAACATATGCAGAAGTTTCTTCGATGTATACAATTAATGTTAAGGGGACGCTCTTACCCCGCGGTCGCACTTACCCCATCTATCTTACCCTATGTTCCGCATTTGTCAACTTGCACTAAAAATAATAATAATATTCTGATGATTATTGATTCTTACAACATTTTCGAAAAGAAAATGTAAAACGAAAGTAGGAATTTGTCACATGTATGAGAAGAGAATTATTATTCAGTAATAGACGATCTTGAAGTAGGAATACCCGTAGACACCATTATTGTTAGTGACCCTATGAGTTGTGCTTGTGTGTGCATACCTAGTTAGCCCATGTGATATAACCAATTCCCGTAAACCCTAATAATCAGAATCTTTTTTAAGATTCAAAAACGTGAAGACTATTTTACACGGAACATGAAAATTTTTAAACTATCGGTCAAGAACTTGATAGCATGTCTATTTTTCTTACACTTGAAGAATATAAAAAGACAACAAAATATGCGACTTAGTGCATGACTTTGAGGTAAAGTAGATCTGTTGAATTTTTCTGAAAATATTGAATCAAAATATATCTAATATATATATATATATACATTGTATATCTAAAAATGCCGAACTTTTTCGGTATTTTTCCAAGTAAATACATAAGAGCTTATATTTATATATAACTTCTGGCTTTTCGGTATTCTACTAAAGCAATATATTAAAAGTGTAATTAAGTTTTAGTCTTAGTAATTAGTAAGGTGAGATCTTGACGAAAATTGCTTATATTTATGTGCTGTGAAGTATAACAGCATGCATTTTGAGAACATACTGTAATTATAATTACTTCTTCCGGTGTCTTTTAAAATAAAAATTAAATTTAATTTTTGTTTATTTGCAAATTTATTTTATCGTTAGCAAAGAAATTTTACTCATCTCAATGGTTACTATGGTGTTGAAAATTTCAAAGCTGTTCAGATCACGGGGATTTTGTACATATTATTGTGATTATGATGTATAGCAATTATTTTGTAAATTTGTTTTAAGAAATTTATTGGTTTAAAAAAATTAAAGTATAATGAAATATATAGTTGCATTTTATATGTGTAATAAACGCACAACATATGTTTTTTTTCTTTTTTGCTTTGTCAGAGCGTAACACAAAGTACTTTTCTTTCTATTTTTACTATGTCGAAGAGCAAAAAATAGCTTCTTAAATTTTATATATGCTTGATATAGGCTCCAATGTAATTAACTATAATTTAACTTCATATATAAACAACATTATTAAATGAATTGAGGACGATAAGTAAAGATTCATTATCCTCCTCCTTAATTTTCTCTAGTAGCTTAAAAAAAAGTTCAGTAGCTTAAAAGAGCTCGGGTCATTAGTGTAAATGAAGTATTAATATATTATTAAGTGTTTTGCCGTAAATGTATTATTAATTAAAGTAAAGTAAGAAATGTTCTATTTTTGGAAGACTAATCAATATTTCATTATACAAAAACTTAGCAAAGAAAAACGTAGAAACTACTTACTAATATTTCATTATAATCAGAAACCTGTTTTTTTTCTTAAGCGAGGTATAAGCATCTGTATTATGCCAAGCTATTATTAGAAACAAAATCTTATCTAGCACGAAATGGCATCAGTTAATTGTATATCAAATTAAAAGTAAAGTAGATAAGTTTGATTTTCTTTCTAAATGATTAAACTATGCCCATGGGTTCATTTCGATTTACATTACAGCGAAGAAATATTACATAATAAATAAATTAATGGATGGTGTTAAAAGCATAAACTGAAGTTAAATAAAATATTTTCAAGTTAAAAGGAAAACTTTCAGTAGCGTGCAAATTTCTCTATTCTAAATGTGAATAGTATTGTGATATTTTGAACTCTTTAGTTGCATTCACACTCCTGGCGACAGTAACGAAGAATCAGCCGTAGGATTTCAACGCACATAATTGATTAACCTTAATTCAATCACCTCAACTTCATATTAACTTATTGGTATTTTTCATTCCGTCATTGAAAGCTACTGTCACCCAGAGGATCGTGACTTGTTGACTGTACTATGATGTCACTCGGAACAGATAAATCCTCGTTGTTAGTTTGAAAACTATAGTAAGTGTATTTCGGCAGCCACAAAATGCCGCTGCCCCCAATTCAATCTTATATTTTTGGGCAATAAAATTTTAAAAGAAACAAATTCAAACGCGTTTCATTATAAAACTGATCCCTTAAGTAAAAATTCAGCACATATTTAGCTTCTTGACAGTTAAAATGTATGAAAACATATTGTTTTAAACTGCATAGAACAATAAAAAGACATTAAAAAATTATTTCTTTCTATTGGTCGTTATTTATAAGTTGAGAATGATCTCATGCGTTTACCTAATTACTAAGACTAATACTTAACTGCTGTATCTATGTAAAATTATTACTTTCGTCTTAATGATGATGATGAAAATCCGAACAAAAAATGTTGTGATTTCTTTGTATGGCTCTTGTCCTTTTAGTCTGTGTTTGGATCAGTGATATATGTTTCTGTTGAAAGTGATTTGTGGTTTGTATTTATCTCTTTAGTCTAGATTTTATGGTGGATATGATCAGAATGGTAATAAACATAACTCTTGAGCAATGTCTAATGTTTTCATTTGAGGTACAATGTCTGTAGTAAATTTAATAAAATATTCACTTCCACTAGCGCAACCAGAATTTTTTCCCTGGGGAGAGGGGCTCATAAAAGTCCTTACATACATATATCTATTACCAGGATTAGCCATTTAGTTTTAAACCAAAAGTTTTAACCTTCAACACTACCCTCGCTATGACCTGCACACTGTAAATAATGCGGTCATAAGAATTATCATAGCAACTGAATCAAAAATACACCTTCCAAAGAAGAAAAAAAAACTATATCATGACAGGAAATCATATATTGTTAAGGTTATTGAAAATTTTTGAGATACATCTTAAATATCTAGAAATTAATTTCGTTTTAGAAAAACACCGTCTAAAAGCGACCACACATTTTTTTTTTTTTTTTTTTTGTTTTAAGAAATTGATTCTTTCATAAAAATTTCAGGCATTGTATTTTGACAATCGCATTATGCTTCATGTGGATACACGTCTAACTCAATTGTTTTCATTGTTATGGGTGTTAGAAATATTCGTTTGTCTTTATGAAAGGACTTTACGCATTAACGATGGCCCAAAGTATGGAGCCAAACGAATAGCAAATATTACTTGTGCCTATTTTAAAATAAACAATTCAAGTATCGTAAATACTATGCTATAATACTTGTCTTCTTCTAAGTAAACTTTTTAACGTAGCGGACATTCTTTTATCAGTGCGTGGTTATTACATTAATTTATCGATGCTTATTTTGTGTCTTATATCTTACTAAGCTGCTGAAAGTGTAACGGAAACTACTGACCACATATGTTGTTAAACTTTATGAGGCGTAACATTTAAGGCGACTTGAAAACTAGGCATCGCTTTCAAATATGCAAATGCTCAACTGGCTCACTAGAGCCATACAAATATTAAGGTCGTTCTTGGTCAAACACAAAAATGCTTTGGGTAAATTTTGACGTTCCAGCGAAATCGGGTTAAATTCCTCTATCAATATAAAATCAAGAGTTATATCTGTTCTAAAAAAAGGTGTTTCTTGCATGTTGGTCGCCGACATAGATGGTTTTAGGTATCAAATAAGATTCCGTTTTTATCACGTTCTGTTACTTAAAAGGCAATTATTTATTGGTGTAAAGTTAATTATAGTATACAGTCAAGCTCATATTCAAACTAAAAGCAAAAGAAGGGGCAGAAAACACTATTCAAGGGAAACTTAAATATAATAGATGAATGTAGCTTAACTGTTAAACTCGAGAAAATAAAAAAATCTTGTTTAACAAGTAACATAGTAATATATAGTTACCAGTGACCAGCTTGAATTCTGTTCTGTCTTCAACAATCAACAGTTTAAATTGTAAAAGAATTTTTTCACACAAAATTTAAAACTGTTAAACGAATATATGACAAACCAAAGAAATAAGGTTCATGTTTTCAAATGTGACAATACATTTTTTTAATACGATACAAGAAGAATGATTTTTCATTCATTCAGGGGAAGAAAAATATCTCTAAGGCAGGAAAATTAAAAACTTTTGCTTCAATTATTAATAAAAGTCAAAGTGCATTGGTTCTGTGTTTAATGGATTGATAATGCACTCCCGGAAATTCAGCATAACCTTTTCCACCATAGCTGGAGGAATTGATGCAATTTCAAATCGAATAGGATCCTTCAGATCGTCGAGTGTCTTAGGTTTATGTGTGTAAAGTTTAGCCTTGAGGTAATCTCACGGGAAGAAGTCATATGCAGCAAGATCCGGTGAGCGTGCTGGCCATGGAATGTCACCTCGAAAACAGATTAGGGGGCTTGGAATCATTTGTGAACCTTGTTGTTCCTCCAGGAACGGTAGAAAAGGTCATGCTGGATTTCCGAGAGAGACTTCACAAGTGTATAGAGAACGAAGGAACACATTCAGACAATATCCTTTTAGTACAACAAAACCTCAAAATTAATAGCAAAAATTGTTACAGATTGTAAAAATTAATTAATGGCAAACATTATTCTTTCCGAATGTAAACATAAAATATTTTTTTCCAATGTCCTATATATTTTTATTGACCTCTTAAAATGGTTAGATCTTTATGCCCCAGCTTGTATATATGCATTTATGTATAAGAGCGCAGTATAAGATATTGGTAAAATTATGTAATAATGAACAATTTATCTCGATATCTGATAAACTGAAATACACAATGCATTTTATGAGAAAACACTTCAACAGTGAGCTAGATGAATGAACGAAAGTTCCTGACAAGAGTACCGATAAAAATTTATATTCAGTAAAACACATTGCCTATTGGTTAGTCCCTGACAGTTGAAAGGGAAAAGAGAACACTGAAACAGCGACTATTTTCGCTGGTCCTTAATTTCAAATTCTCAATCTACCTGACGTTAAAAATGGAAAGCTATCGGCTAAGAGAATGTTCTCTTTGAAACAACAAGATAGCTCGGATGATATTTACTGGGAGACAAATTTAATTAACTGATATTTGCTACAAGACAACGTAATTAGATTGCATATGAAGTTAGTAAGTATTAAATTGACAAAATGAAGTTTTGTTTCCAGTAAAAGTGAAATTGTTTTTTCGTCATCATGTGCTCGATTTACAAATGCTTTATTCAGAAAGAAATGAAGGGTATGATAGTGACTGGATAGAAATTCAGAAAGATTCGTAGAAACAAAAAAAATGTATATATCCCACTATAAAAAAAATCTTTCTATTAAAATGACTTCATGATGGAACGTTTAGGAAGAGAGCCAACTCCCTTTGCTTTCCTTGATGGCGTGTTGATCACATTTACTTGTTGCCTGGCCCAAATGCACATTTCAAAGTTAGAATAAATATTTATGACACAGTTTTCTCAAAATACCAAAAGTTTGAATAATTTTAACTTAAAGAAAACAATCATACCTGTCCCATCCTGATAAAGATATAGTTTCTTGATTTCGTTTACGAGATTCATTAGAAAATCTAAAAAGCTTTAAAAATAGATCGTCTTGAATAATATTCTTTTAGTTAATCACCCTGCAGTTGGGCAGTCCCTGAGTTACATATTAAATGGGCGAGATATCTCGTCATTGAACCACAGGGGGGCTCATTAAACGTCGTAAAAGTCCACTGGACGTAGGATGAGATGTGTTGACATTTTCTGGGCAGTAGACGCCGTGTTGTGGTATATAGTCTTCTGATAAAGAATTACCGGAAGTAATTTCTTCCATATGGGCAAACTTACAATATTCTTTTAAGTCAAATCAGAGAGCTTTCAATTTTGAGTCTGAATTTTAAAATACATGGCTACGGGGTAAGTTGAAACGTCACCAGCTTTATATTTTACAATAACTGCATTTTTTTTTCTGGGGCAATTGCATAACAATCTTCTTCCTCGTTACAATAGAGGGTATGATAAAATGATTTTGGCAGGGTATAGGATTTATCCTTCATGAATTTAAGTTCCCAAGGTGGTTGCGTGCAATTTGTACCCTATATGTCTAAAAGAAGTGTATCCAATTTTTAATGCATATTTGCATCTTATTTATGTTGATTTTACTCAAAAGCTATTTTCTGTTCAACTCAATTAATTTCAATTAAAACTAGTGAAATACTTTGCACTAAAATTTATTCTGCTTTAGACAACCCCAAAGTTTCAGTAAATTTTTAAAAGAGTAAAGAGAAAGATTTAGTCAATGATACATAAAAAAACACATTGATGACGCGCTTCGAAATGTCAAAATTTAAACCTTGAATAGAATTTGAGGTTTTGTTTTACTTATGTGACGCAACTGTTAGCCATATCTTCTCTATTTGCTTTAGTTTATTTTTTTTCTTGTGGTTTAAAAATTACTTTAAGTTTTCAATATACTGTCAACATATACAATGACGAGAGTTAAATAAAACTTCCTTGTTTCATCACACTCATGGCGTACAGCAAAAGATATTTTGAAATAGCGCGTTAAAAAGCTCCCTTTTAAGTACTCAAGTCTAAAACTATGCATTAAATCTATATTGTTGCAGCTTTACTTTCAATTTTCCGCTCAACTTAGGAGTATTCGGGGCATTTTGTTCCACGATGCGTGGGGTCGGCAGGGACTAGTTTCAAGATTAGTTGGATTTCTCCTGAGATTTTGCTGCATTGCTCTGATAGATTGAAGAAAAGAAAATCATCAGTCCTCTGTACTGTGAGGGGATGGAATGCTTTTCCTTTAGATTAATCTGAAGGATAAATTTAAAAAATATATATATCCTTTGAAAATAAGTTCTCGGTTAAAAGTATTTTCCAAGCGTGGATATTAATAAAATTAATAATTGTATTTAGTTTAGCAGCGAAGTAAGATAATTTTTTATGAGCAAAACTGCTTTTGGTTTTACACACTAAGTCAACATTATTTTTATTCTTTTTAAGTGCAATTGCATTCAATTGTTCCCCTGTTGTTTAAAGCACGTTGCAAAATTTTGAACCCTTTTACATTACATGACTCAGAAAATGTTCTGGAGTACTTCCAAAGTTTAGAAAAATGAGAAAGAAAATTTCCATTAACTGATAATCTTTTAGTATAACGTGTATATTGTTCCATTGTTATTTATTTTTCCCTGTAAGAAATCTTAAAATTCGTACACAAAAACCTTTACGCGTTAAATAAAGTATATTATTTTCCAATATTGATAATGATATCTAGAAATAATATTGTGATACCGGGGGCGGGGGTTACTTTCTTTTTAACAGCTTCCGAATTCTCAAAAGTTTAGAAGTTATTATTGAAGTCCTACGTGTACACTTTATTTCTTTCTAAATATACAACTTCACTAATCTTCCATGTTTTTTTATTCCCCATCAATTGAGTTTAATTCAGCCAATTTAATTAATGTAACTTTCTTTTTTTCTACACTTTCTTGTAGTTTTCTTTCATTCATTTCCTATCCCGATTACAATTTGATATGTTATTGTAATTAATATTTTACTGTCTCTGCATTTTTTTCATCAGTCTCCTTGTTATTGAAATTAATCAGATCAGCTACGTATTTCAGTTGCCTCTAATGCAATCGAATATGTGATTCCTTGTAAAGTAATGAATTGTAATTTTATACAGTTCTTAAGGGATGAACTACTCAAGCGATTATAACGATTAATGGAACACATTAACTATTTCTCTTATGAATATGTTAATCTAATGCGATTAAAATGCATTTTGGCTAAGCGGGGCATGAAGCGTGTAGATGCTTCCAGGAAAACGAGGGAACGGATGTTTCTAAGCTTTCCCAAAGTTATTACAGACATGTTTAAAATTTGTAAAAATAAACAATTTAGAGAAATAATCAATTACCATTCTTTTACTTAGTTTTTTAAATGCCCTTATTACAGTTGAACCCGCATAATAGAACACCAGTTAAAATAATATCCCGCTTATGCAATAAATTTTCAATGTACCAAATCATAGAACATTGTTTCTGTGATCCCGGATAATGGAATATCCCGCTTATCAGAATAATTTTTCGTGGAAAATTGGCTATTCCATTAAGCGGGCTCAACTTTACCGGAGGTAGCTCAAAGGAATAATTCTGTCCTAATTTTCATTGTATGAAAAATACATAATATTTAAAAAGATTTTTAAAAGCCTAGAAAAGTTTACATAATTTTCAAGAAAAATTTTCTTATCAAACATTTTTCGAAAGTAATGATTTCAACTTAATATCGGAAAAAATGAAACATGCAAAATTCAAACCTTTGTTTACGAGGTGTTTCAGCCAGTAGGAAGAGAGAATTATATTTTTTATATATTATATTGCTATGTTTTACATAATACAAGAGAAATATTTTTTCTTTACGTAATTTTACGTAAATATGGAAGATAAATAAAGACATTGTACGTTTATTATTTAAGCTTAAATTTTATTTAATTTTATTCGTTGGTTTTCTTATTCTATCCAAGCTGAATACTCGACAATTAGATAATTTCTTTCTAACTGCCGGCAGGGTGGCGTATTGGTAAGGAACTGGCCTCGTACGCCCAAGTTCGCAGGATCAAACGTGGTCCAAATCGGGGGATTTTCAGCATTCAGAAAATCGTCAGTGCCCATGTCGTATGATTATGCGGTATGTTAAAGATCCCTTGAGTATCTGATTGGCTTGGATACTTTTAACTAAATTAAATTCCTAGTGCAGTTTCGCATTTTTTAAAACTTATTTTAAATTTCAAAACCAAAAAAAAATTCATTTATACTTTTTAATGCATATCCGAGAATAAGAGAAATTTCCAGTTTCAAGTTGTAACATCACAAAATTAAATCTTCTTTTTCTGCACATATAAGTCTATCTGATTTTTATTATTAATTCTCTTTTTGTGTAGTTCAGTTTTAGTACATCTTGAAAACTCTAAAGCAAATATATTTTTAAATGCACTGAAAATATACGTTTTTCAAGATTACTGAGAAATAAAAGATAGCCAGTTTTCTAATATATTATTTAAACTTCAAGCTTTACGAAGGGATAAAATTAATTATTGCCTTATTTTGAACCACACGGACTAAATATTAATCATGCAATCATTATACTATAATCTTAAGTTTTCTAGAAAGCAATTAATTAAGACTTATTTATGCTGTTCTTAAGAAGTAAAACCAAATAAGCCTATGCGTTCAATGTTGCTAATAATTAGAGAGTCATTGTATTTCAAGTTACTTAGTGTCTTGTGAAACGAAGTTCAAACCTTGATAAGGGCAGATGATAAAAGTTTCTTATTTTACTCTATAAAATAGGCGTCTGACGGAATATTTGAATTACTTTTGTAACCACAATGCATTTTTTAATAAATAAGAAAAGTACAATGTAGCTTAAATAATTTTTTCCCTTGAAGTTCTTCTGAAAATCCCTATGAAATAAATATGTTACCTGATTACCAAAATATAGTAGAATGTGAAATCTCATACTTTATTCAAAAACTTTGATATCTATTTTTAGCTTACTCTAAAGCATAGACATATTAACATAGACGGAGAAACCCTGGTTTTGTTGATGTCATGTCCTCGCTGGTGGCGAGGAAGAAATGGGTACGCTGCTCCTGAGTCTAACGGGGCCCTTGTAGGCAGGAGCCAAATTTCCGCCCCTTTGAAAGGTCTCTTAATTTTTTGAACCAGTTCTCAGATGGGAGACCGTCACCTGTAATTGGCACCCACAGAGGTATCGTTTCACTTGGAGGACATTGGAGCCACGAACTTTTTAACGTGCACCAGCTTCCTTTAGCGAACACGGACAGCAGCAACCAGCCGCGAGAGGTTGTCACCCTCCCAAACACTGACCTCAGTCAATGTTGCTTCAGTTTCGGTGTTCTGCGGGAACCGAGCTTCTACCGACTGGTCCACTGCGGGACAACCCTGGCTTTTCTTACGCTTTACGAGTGACCGAGGGGTCACGTGAAGTAGACGATCCAGTTTCGACCAATTAGCGCCTCGTTTCATCTGGCCCCACCTCATCTGCTTTCGCGCTAAATTTCATCCCACGCCGCGAGGTTTTCAAGGTGGGATTCTGCTGCGCATTCAATTGCACTGAACCAGAGGACCCCAATTCGAATGGGCCACTGGAACTCTCCCAAGCGGTGTCTACGATTTTACAAGGTCTATGCTGTAAAGTGAAAAAGACTTTAAATTTGAAAAGAGTAAGTAATGGCTATTACCGGAAGAAATTGCACTTATGTGCTTCCAAAATATAATAATTCATCTTCCTTTGGACCAGCAATTCGCGGTGTAAAAAATGAATTTTTTGCAATCGTACAATGAGAAATATTTCGTGGTATGCTGCACCAAAAAGTGGTTACAAGGGATGCAACTTGATTTTACTATATTTTAGTGAAATTTAAGCATCCTTTTTTGTAACCAGTAAACAATTTTTTGGTGCAACATATACGCATTTTGTTAGTGTAATCATGGATATTTTGCAATCATACACTGTAAAAAATGTGTGGTTTGATGCACCAAAACATGGTGCAAATTCGCAGCCTACAAAGTATGTCGTGAAATTTAACTATATTTTGGTGCAACACACAGAAATAGCAGAGTATAGTAAAATTAAGCACTATTCTTTGCAGCCAGCAAATTGGCCCCATTTTTTGATGCAACCTAGGGAAATTGCTTTTTTTACTGTGCATTACTTTTCAAAATTGTTTCTTGTAATTCCATTTATCAGACACTAAGACCCACATCTTACATAAACGAGACCCTAGATTCACTGTACCTAACAAAACCGTTCCGTCCAGGAATCTACAAGCCACCTAAACTTGTCTCGAACCTAAAAGATGTCGTAAAATACACGAAACCGGAAAACACTCATGTTTTCAATGTTTTTAAACCAAACAAGAAATTTCGCCGAATCTCCTCCCTCCCCTTCCCAAAAAACTGCACTCTACAATCACTTTCTAATGCCAGCTGTCGAATAATAAAAATAAATTTTCCTTCGCCGCAGGCCGTCCATCCAGCATCTGACAGTTCGGTAGCTCCGTCTGCAATGTGAATGTTTCTCTTCTTACCTCCGCCGCTCTCTCACCTCTTTCTTTCTAAAGTGAAGATTTTGTCAAACTTATTTTTGTGTTTATTTTGCGCCCTGGGTAAGTGTCCAATCTGCCTGTTTATAAAATCTAACCTGACAATGCCCCCTGGGAAAAGGTTTGAATTTGCTTCAGACCTTATCCATTCATTTCAAATCGTTCATTCCTTATTTTATTGATGAGAAAAACTAACAAGAAAACAAACAAACTTGCACATGTTGAAGAAACTATTTTTTACGTAGAAGTTCTAAAAATGAATTGATATTGAAGAAAAGTTTGAAAATATTTATTGTTAGAAATCTCATCAAACAGTCGACCTAAAAATTCGAAACTTATGACGCTGTTTGGTGTGCTGTAAACCAAATGTTCCTTTAATATTTGACGTTTTGCTATTGAAGATAAATTTACCAAGTTCAAAATAAATATAAGTGGAATTTTATAGCATTACACAGGTCAAAAACTACATATATCATATCAAATCAGTTTATCGAAGTAATTTTTATTAGTTAGTGGAAGTATTATGGACTTATATTTGTATTTTATGATTTCGAGTTTTTTTTAAGAACTGAAACTGAAGTTTGACATTGACATTTCTGACAACCAGAATCTACTAATTCAAATGAAATTAATTTAACAGTTTCAAATCATGTCTGTTGTTTCTGTTCTTTTATCATTAAATATATATTTGAGAATTCTATAGATATTACTGCTTGTGCCTTGTAATAACATTTATTTAAACAATTAGTAATAAGTGTCCAGCTTTTATCATTCTTAATTCCCATTGAGTCAAACATCCCTCGAGTCAGGATAAACTATTTAAAACTCAGTAACGGAAAGGGTAATTTAAATGGTTCAATTTTGTTCCTGTTGCACCAAAGTAAATTGAGTATTCAAGTCCATGCTTGTTTCATCATTATCGGAGCACAAATTCGAAAATGCTATTGGAAAATATATTATATACCCAAAAATAAATATGTTTGTAAAAATTCATAGCATTTTTTGAAGAATGGTAAAAATACTATACATTTCTACTATGGTGCATCATTTGAAGTGCGATACCTCTAACTTGTTAAAATGATGTCTCAGTCTACTGGCTTGTAGAACAAGTTGATCTCCTGCCTTGGTTCTCGTGCTCGAACCCGGAAACCTTTGCAAATATCTTGGTATTCAATTGATACAAAGTTGCTAGCTGCAAAGGGTAGTGCCTATCTGCGCATGCTTCTTCAAAATATCGTAAAATGAAGTCCTTTGTAGCTAGCAAATTTGCGCCATTGATTTAGTGCTACATATCATCTGATTCTTTACAATGTAACGTTAGAAAAAGGATTTTCGTTTAAATAAGACTTTATTTGTTTTCTAATTTGACTGAATATCACAGAATATTTTACAAAATAATGATTTCGTTCAAAGGTAGAGACATTTAAATGTTCCTTTACGTGGATCGATAAGGACTTTTCCTTATTTTTTCAATAATGTTCTTACAGTACGTTTCCTTGTCTGATATGAAGTAAATGATGTCAGCAAAAATGTGTTACAAAAAGAAGCGAATTGCAATCAAGAAGTAACAAAAATAAATAAGAAGGAGCAAAGATTTATTTCGCAAGTTCTTTATTGATGTTATTTTTTCTTCGTCTTCTTCTTCCCAGATAATATAAAAACGCTGCTGTTGGAATGCTATGAAACTTAAAGTTACGAAATAATCCCTGAAGGACTTTTGTGAGAAAATTGCTTACAAGTTGCAATCTTTTCGGAAAATGATTACTAACGTTTGGAAATAAGTAGTGAACTCATTCTACTATGAGCACTCATGGGATCAAACAAAAGTGTTGATATTGTGGGGGTATTCGTGTTTTGAGAAAATGGCCCGTTCCGTGGCTGGTTATCACATATTTAAAAAGTCTTCTCTACTACACTTTGTAATTTTCAAAATGCGATATAGCACAGCTTTTATGAAATTCTGATCATGGAACGCTAGGTATTTTGTGAGGAATCGACGCAGCATTTTTTAATACATAAAATAGCATAATGCTAATTGCTAACTAAAACAGGACTGTAATAAAATACATAATGTTTTATTTAAAATGAAAATATTTATTAAGAGGAATATAAATGCAATTTTTCTGTTTATGCAATGTCATACATGTACTACAAATCCGCATATTAGTAAATTTTCACGAAAAGCGTTTCCTTACAATTAAATTTTGTATATTTAATGAAAACGCAATAAAGTATTTCTGGAAACTTACTGAAGAAAGATAAGAAACTTAAAAACCTCAATAAGTAGTTAGATGTAGTACGTGATCAGAAAGTTCAGAATCGATCTCAGATCAAAATCGTTTGAACGATTTGATTCATTTTGAAGCATTAACTATATTTTGTCATCTCTTAACACGTGACTGGAATACTAATGCCCAACAAAGCAAATAGTAGCACCACAATATTGCTTTCTTTTTTCTCTTTCTGTTTTAAAAATTTATTCATTTAGTTTAATGAAAACATAATAACGCTTCGTTTATAAAAGCCTCCATCTCATTTTTCTGACTCTACATGAGGTCATTGTCATAATTTTACCACATTTTTTTCAATTCGAAAAAGGTTCAAAAATAACAGAATCCTTTAAAACTCCAAATTTCGATTATACTCCATGATATTTAACAACTAAAAAATATTTATTCCTTAAATATTTTTAGCAACGTTTTTAAGGCGGCAATAGACTCAAACGTCTACTGGCGATAGTTAAACTTTTACCTAAAAATCCACAATCATAGTGGACATTTTTTGCATCTAAAAATAGGGAAACTGCATGAAATGTAACTTTATTGTTCTTAGTTTCTCGTTACAAGAATAAAAATATTGCAAGTAAAAAGCAAGAAAGAAATTAGGAGTAGATTGAATAATCAAATGGAGATGGATGAATAGATTAAAGTTACATATATGCAACATGACACGGTTGCATCAGCATTTTGACGAGCTTTAAAGTCAATGCAAGTAGCAGGCCGAGGCTGTCAATCAATCCTTAGTTTATTTGCAGTCTCATCTTTTCAAAACAACTTCTTATTTTAAAAGCAAGAAGAATGAGCGACAACGCAAAATTAACAGCACAGGACGAAGACAACACAAAACATCAACGTTGTATCTGCACTGTTCACACGGTAAGAATCCCCGAAAAAACACTGCGAAATCGCTTTAAATAATTTTCCGAGGCTTCGGTCACGTGACGAAGAAACTGATTAACGATTGGCCCACCCCGGCAACATTTGTTCATCTTACGTAACTCTTTCCCGGGTTGGAAAAAGGAACCGACTTAATTGAACGTATATAAAGTTTTTACGTTTTAAAATCGAAACTGAATTTAAAAAGGGGTTTGAAAGAGTTATTTGTTTTTTAATGTTATATATATGTGTATATATGGAATATTAAAATTTTAATATTTATTGATGAAGCAAAAAACTATTTCTGGGACTTACTGAAGAAAGATAAGAAACCTAAAAACCACAACGATTTGTCAGATGTAGTACGTGATCAGAAAGTTGTATATATATATATATGCAAATAAATTATTGAGCTGTAAGTTCTTGTTTTCTTTCTTAGTCTTAATGCATTCTTTTAGTAACTGTCTAAAACTAAACAACATTATAATTTCGTAGTAATATGTATTTATGTCTTATAGATTAGCTGAAAATTTAGTTACGATAGTTTAAACGATTATGTTTCTACCATTGGAAAGTGTTATACAAAACTTTTTGTCCCTTCATTTATTTACTTATTTTTATCAGTTTAATTTAAAGTTTTATGCTCATATTCTTTTCTGTTTAACCCAATATTACATTTTATCTTGTATGAAAAAATACTGTGCTTGAATATTTTATGTTTTCCAATTAAATCTCCGATAGTTGGAATCTAATTTTTAAAAAAGCATGACAATTTTAAAGTATGAATTAGACATTTTTACAATAAACTATATTTTTCCATTTTTATTTAAAAGATACATATATGATTGCCCATCTGTGAAACAAATGCAAATTTAGTTTTAATTAAACAGTGGAGAAAAAAAAACACTTAATTAAGATTGATATAGGATTAAACTTTATTGGACATAATTTCAGAAAAAGATAGTAAAAGTCACAATATATTGTAAGAAAGCACTTTCACATCTCAGATCCACACCTAACAAATTCCAGTTGTTGGCATATGCCTGAGGAAAACTATCGACAAAAGTTTTATGTAAAAATGTAATCTGATGTAAAAAGTTGGCCCTTGAATATTTAAAAAAAAATGGAACTTTTCATATAACTTTCTTATAGAAATTAAAAAGGTACTCAGTAAAAATACTTTTTTCTTTCTTTCATTTTTTGCTTTAGGGTTTTATATCTGAACTTTACTCTTCGTCTTGAAATCTGAGAGAAAAAATATATATCCTTTCGATTCAGAAAACTACAGGAAAATTGAAAAGAAGATGTCATCCACGCTTCATCGAACTCTAAACCAAAATAATCGCTCTAGAAGAGAAAAAGCAAGATAGAAAAGAAATTAATCGAAATCACAAACCTTTACACAAGAATGACTTTAATTAGGGCTCTGTGGAGCTGGGTCAGTGCAAAAAAATTAAGATGTGTGGAAGTTTTCATATGTATTTAGATTTTGAGCAATTCCAAACTTTCGGTAATCTCAATTTTCTGGTAAATTTTAGGATGACAAGTACTACGTGAATGCTTAACTGCCCTGAAAAAAAACCTTACTATTATTGTTTTTCTTTATCGGAACTCTTTGCAATTGTTTCTATATTTATGTCACTTGTTTTGTTTTATACTAGGGCCGTTCATCGTTTTCATCGTTCGTAACTTGAAAAGTTATATATTTATAATGAGTAATGACCTTTATTTTCCAAAAATGCTGAGATAAAGTGTTCAAAACAATAACATAATTACCTTATTCTTCTTCTTTTATTAATTCACTTTTCTTATTGGTTACTTTTTTTTATTTTTAAGCGCATCAGATTTTTTTAAATTATTTTTTTTGCTACTAGTGACTAGCCAGCGATGGAGAACCATTTTAAGACGTGGGTCAAATTTTGTTCATATTTTTTTCGTACTAACTCGTGGGTCGCCCACTTGCACCAAAGTTAAGAACATTTTTAACTGAGTATTTTTTAAACTAAATATCTTTAAAATGCAATTGGTTTAACTGCTAAAAATGGGCTATTTAAAATATTTTAGTGGGGTTAAAAATTCTGAAGTGTTTGGTGCAAATGGAAATAAGTGTTTGAATGAATAAGAAACAGCGAAAAATTTAAGAAAGTGCTTTAAATATGGCTATTTGCTTTGGTTTGTCGATTTTTTTCAACAAGCAAAATGTGAGTAAAATTATACACTTGATTTGATATTTTGTAAACACTTTTGCTTTATATACAATACTACAAACGAATTTGCCGTCATTTGCGTAACTTGAGGACTGCAATAATCAAACTGAAGGTTATAGACAGTATTTAAATTGGTTTTGTCTCCATGCAGTGCTTAAAAAAATACAAATAGAATATAAATTATCCACACAAATTAGGAAAGCTAAATGAACCCGTGTAAACAAACAAATGGTTGCCTAGCAATCTTAGGTCAGTTAAAAATCTTGTGTGGGTCAGTGTCTGACCCATGGGTCATAGGTTCACCATCACTGGGCTAGACAATACGTTAAATGGTGCAAATCCTGTTAAGTAATTTAACTCAGTATTTATGTATTCTTTGAATGCATATGATAATGTTTCATTTTTACATTACAAAGTGTTTAATAATTAATTGCTCGGTGTTTAATAATTACTTAAAAAGAAATTAAGTATCAACAAATATTAAAACTTTAGAAAATGTGAATTTTTCTGAATTGAAATATAAACAAGTTACGAAAAAGATATCATTGCTAATTTATGATACGAAATAATTTAAATAAGACTTTGAATCTTAATGATAAATGCATGTCAATTTATATTACTGTGTATGTCTTTTTAGGAGAAAATTTTATTTTAAATAGCATATTTGTTTACTTTTTCTGACACCTTGTAACGTGTGCAAAAAACCAAACAATTTGCGATTTAAAATAAACAATAGTAATTTTTACAACAGTTTATTTTAGTAAGTTTTGCAATTATTTGCGTCATTATGGAGCAGTTTATGTATACATTTGTTTCATTTTACGTAATATTTAAAATTACTTTTGCTTTGCTCCCGTTAGTTTTGTTTCTTTTTTTAGTCGAGCTAGCACAGCGTGATTCTAAACTACTGTCGCAACACATTATTTCTCTTGAACATTAAAATAAAGTAAATAAATAAATGTCGGGTTGATGAACCCCCAATTTAACTATGACATAAGACAGCTCTTAATGCATGACATGTATATAATATTAAATGTATTTTTTAATCTATTACTTACTCCTAATTGCCCTTCTTTAATTTTCTTTTTACATTAGCTGAATATCTCTTTTCTTCTTAAAAACCCAATTTGGTAGGGGTTATTTTTTTCGGATAGATGAAAAGCTTCATTTATTTTTAACAAGATAAAGGAAAAGTTTTGTAATAAAATGAATCAAACATTAAACACATTATGGGTTATACATCAACATTATATAGGTCACAATAATTACTCGAGTCATGTAACTGCTACATTCTTATTAGTGATTTTTATTTGTTGATATTACTTTTATTTGTTTGTATTATTTAGCAATATTTATCTACTGGAATCTCTTGTAAAACCTAACCTACCATTTAATGAAGAAAGAAAAACTGAATTCTTAATACAAGTAAAAAAATATCTTTCTTGATTAAGTTATTTTTATTCAGGCTTAAAAAGAATTACAAATGGCAAAACAGAATAGAAATTCAGGCTACTTAAACAATTTAAAACAAAGTGGAATGTAAAATACTTATTTTGCTGTTAAAAAAATTGCTTCAGCCACAAAAAAAAACTGTTCTTCATTCTCCCATTTCAGATTTTTTCTCTTTTTTTGTGTATAATTTTTTGTGTTGTGTGCGAATGTCAGATTATGTGGGAAAACAAAAACGGAATTACTTTCCATTTTGGTTACTATCTCTTTCTTATTTTTTTATAAACATTTTCCCACTTTTTTTTTCGTTCTTTTCTTTTCTTTTTCTTTTTTTTTCCAGTTAACGAATTTCCAACGTTGCCATTTCCTTCATATGTACTTGTTTTCTCTAGAAAAATTGTGCTTCTATAATGGAACTTATTTAAATTTCTCTAAAAGTGTAAGATTAAAAAGAAAATAAGATCTGCATTAAAAAGAAACTATGGTTTTTATGTATAAGTATGAAATTTAAAAAGTCTCTTTCGAATGTATTTCATTTTTGGTGTTTCATTCTTGTATATTAAAAATGTTTTTAAAAAGAAAGAATGTAAACTATGTGAAAAAATGAAATTTTTAGCATTGCAGAACTAATTAGTTACGAGAAAATATCACTGTATGGATAAATGTTAGAATATGAAACGTACATAAATGCTGAATATCATTACATTTCGTTACTTATTCAGTCAAGTTTTTATAATATTCGAACGACAGACAAAAATTTTAGATATAATGCATAAATGATCAAGTACATGTAACAGTTTACTTCAATTCATATTTCATATAAACATGTATATAAATATATATATATATATATGAGTAGAAATGTTTATTAGGTGCAGCATGAAATCCTTTTCGTAAATTAATACTGGCGTATTGGCCTTCAACTGTCAAGACACCCACACGACACGTGCTAAATTGGAACCATCCTTCTTTTGTCAAGTAGCGAAGAAACCTCTGACATTCGCAATCAAGCATTTTTTTTCCACTTTTCCAGAGCGAATGCATCGATTTCTAGGTTTTCCAGTTTTTTATCGGCTTTTACTCCAATGAATCAGCAAAAATCCAATGATATTTTTATTTAAACTGAATGATGTTTTATCAAGATTGTAAAAAGTATTTCTCGAGAGAGGACTCTCATGATAGGGTTGAATAAAATGTTTTAGTGTACCTTCCATTAAAGAAACATTGATCAACGCTTGCTCTTTTACTAGGCTGGGTTACTATTAAAAGCAAGTTTAATATGTTTATTAAACCATTTACCCTTGATTAACTAAAGTTCATTGCGCTACTATATGCATTTGACATCGCTCCTGTTACCAGATTTAACAGAAGCGTAGGTATTTTTCAAAAGTGGAATGTGCAAAAAATTAGAAAACAGATCAAAGTTACTGTTAATAAACACTTTTTCTTTTTTTTTTTTTTACCTATGAGAGTGACATATCCAAGGAGTTATCCCAATCTCCTTTACACGTCAGCACAAAAGTGAAAGAAAGGTATCGCAGAAATAAGCAAGATGGTTAAATGAAATCCCACATTTCAAAAATAGTAGCACATGTAAAAGACTAGCACTTTCATTTTTCATTAATTTGCAAAACAAAAACGAATATTAAGAGTAGTACTGTAAAATAAAATATAAAATCTACATAAATACTTCACAGTTTATTGAAGCATTTTACATAAATCCAATGTTTTGTGGTCACACGTTTTTTTTTTCTCCAAAAAAGTAACCTGCACGGGAAGGCGGAAAACTTTAGTCATCAATACCTCACGGTAGTATAGTTCTTCTTCATGGTTTTTTTCTTTTTCTTTCCTTTCCTTTTCACTCTTTTTTTTTATTTTTAAATTCTTAAGTATTCAACTGTTTAGGATACATAATCATTCCATGTTAGTCTATTTAAGTGGCTCTTAATCAATATTAAAAGTATATTCTGACAGAAATGAACCTTTAAAACTGTAATAAAATGGATTTTTTTAGTGAAATTACTCGATTTTTGCAATAAAAATTACTTAAAAATATAAATTCAAAAAAGTGAGAAGTGAATAAAAATTCGGAAAAAACATTGTTTTAACACTTACTAAGCCTGTGAGCGAATTATTAATTTTACCTTGCCTGTATTCCACAAAAATGATCTATTGTGACAGTTTATCGAGAAGACCTTAAGGATCTGGAAAAAAATCCTAAGTAAGTATTAAACGTGTCTTATTATTGTGCTCAAATTGCATAAAAATGAACTCCCACATAAATCAGATAGTTTATAACCATACTTAATGGAACAATAACAATCTCAGACACTCCAAAAAATTCCCGTATGCATCCACAAATAGGAAAGCTATCATAAATATTTATTCATCCCTGAGGATGATTTTTCCGTCTCTCTACTTCCAATAATGAGATTTATCGCACCTTCTGATTTATTTTTGGCATTAGCTAACAAAAACCACTGACAATGACAATTCAAATATGAAATGGTTAGAAAGTCTTTGTACTCGGATTTTTTTTCTATCAATAGTTACAATATACAGAAATCTATCCTGTTATCTAAATGGAATCTAGAACTTTATTTCAGCAGAAATAAAAACACATTATGATAATATCTTACATTATATTGGAGCTGTGTCACAAAAAAAATAATAAATGCTTTCTTCAAAAACCATGCATTCAAGATGCATTGTATTAATAATGTAGTACTGGCGTTAGTGAAAACAAACTTCTCCTATAAATGCTGAATTTTGAGAAAACATTTAGTATCTAAACATGTAATTTGAATGTCAAGCAAAATTTGCTTTTATTTTCAGTATTTTAAACAATAATCTTTTCGATTGCTGTTTTCCGCTGATATGTAACTTGTAAAATTCAAATTAATTCACAATAATCACCTTCTTAGTTTCATTTCAACACTTCTCCAACAGGACATCTCTTAGGGGGTGGGGTTCAATTTATTATTCTTATTGCACTAGCGTTAGGGCAAGGGACGGTGGGGGCGGTTCGCCCGAAACTCTTGTTAAAAGAGTTTTTGAAAAGCCCATATGTTGGAATTACACAATTTTGCTGTTGCTATTTCAAGTATAACAGCTGAAAATAAATTGAAAGTTACACCAAATAAATAAAATATTATTATTTTGAAGGAGGATTGACGTCCCAAATTACATCTCGGGGGACATTCATGCTAGGAACGCCACTGGCGAATAGTGCTGCTGAAAGGGATGGTTACAAATTCCTGGGGAATGCACTAGCCACTAGCGCACTAGCTCTGCAGTGGTGGTAAATCAATATGCAGCCACCTTAGTATGAAAAAAAAAGTTTATTGTCTTAAAATTGTCTTCTTTATTAGGCATAGTGTTTTAGGAGAATAACTTTTTATGCATTTAATAAAAGTAAAAATGTGCATAAAATTTAACTGCAAACTAAACATTTATAAAATGTACATAATTAATTAGATAATGATCATTAATCTACACCTTTTATTCGATTACTATTTTATTCATCTTGAACCGTCATCATTGATTTCTGTCATTAGAAAACATTTCAAGCGAAAGAAAATCTTGACTCTCACGAAATTTGCAATACAAGATCAAAATCAAGTAGTGCCTTCATCGTTGAAAAAGTATTTCTCATAGAAAAAATTTAAAGTATTTTTTTTTACATCATTCTTATTCGTGTGCAATTTTGTTTCGAAAATAGTACTTAATATATAATTATTTAATTGATTAATAATTATTAATTTTAAGAAGTCATATATAAATTTTTAAAAAGCGATTGCTTTTTTTAAAAAGCAATAGCTTTTTAAAAAAAGGCATTGCTTTGCCTTTTTTTAAAAAGCGATTATTCATTCAATTCATTACAAAGCTCCTACTAAAAAGCTATTGGAGTTTCAGTCTAACGATTTCACTTGCATTATCACATTAAATGCACGTAATCCTCTGAACTATTTATTGACTCGAATTCACCTTGAATTTAAGCAGCGTATTAAGCTTACGCTACAATATTTTAATTGTTTTTCTTAACTTTTATAGAAAAGTGATACTTAAGCATCACAGAATAAACTTATACTATGTTATTCCAAGCACTACTTGATTTTGATCATGTATTGCAAATTTCGTGAGAGTCAAGATTTTCTTTTGCATGAAATGTTTTCTAATGACAGAAATCAATGATGACGGTTCAAGATGCATGAAATAGTTATCGAATAAAAGGTGTAGATTAATGATCATTATCTAATTAATTATATACATTTTATAAATATTTAGTTTGCAGTTAAATTTTATGCACATTTTCACTTTTATTAAATGCATGAAAAGTTATTCTTCTAAAACACTATTCCTAATAAAGAAGACAATTTTAAAACAATAAACTTTTTTTTTTCATTCTAAGGGGGCTGCATATTGATTTACCACCACTGCAGAGCTAGTGCGCTACTGGCTAGTGCATTCCCCAGGAATTTGCAACCATCAATTTCAACAGCACTGAAGGTCTGATACGGTCGTCACTTGAGAATTTTTAACACCAGTTTTCCCCTAACAGGGGATATTTCTGGGTTTCATGCATGCAAATTTTACACTAGGAATTTAATTTAGCCGATCGTCTCCAAGCCAAATAATTACTCAAGGCATTCTTAACGTGTCGCATAATTATATGACATGGACACTATCGATATTTTCTGAAAAACCTGCCGACTTCGGCCGCTTTTGAACCCGCAAACTTGGGCATGAGAAACCAATGTCAAACCATTACGCCACCGTGCCGACGTGACTAAAAATTACGCGTTAAAGTAAATTTATTCATGCATGAGAAATTTAGCACAACAATGAACACAGAAAATATCCAAAAATACCGAATCTTTTTACCATATTTAATAGCTGTGCAAAATCTTTAATAGAGTTTTCGTAGTTAGTTTTTTTAATGGCATGCAGTTCAACAAAATAGATATTTTTTAAGCTAACAAAGTAGTAATTTAAATAGAGTTCGATAATCTTCAGTCTTCCAAACGATTGCAAACTTTCTAAAATATCGTAAAAGATTGTTCCAATTATAGAAAATCAATAACAACCGTTTTGATTCTCTATTTTATGAAAGTTTGAAATTTTAACCACCCAAAAGTTTCTCGGTCTTAATTATCCATAATGTTTTCAAGCATTTAAGTACATAAGGAGATTTCATTTATTTATTAGTCTTTGTTCAAAAACTTTTTTTTCTAAAGGATGACAAATATTTAACTACTTCCTTTCACAATTTAGTAAATCTTTTCAAACAAAAGAATTGATTGAACTTAATTTACTCGATGAAATAGCACTCCCAAGATGCTTTTAATCACACCTAATGGCGTTCTCGTTTCAATCTTATGTTATGCATCAAACCAGACGATGAGTAAAATACAAAGAAATCGCAACCATTATAAGTATCTCGTTTCGCGCACTTAAATAATCTTTTAATGTTTCATTCCATTTCTGCAAAAAGCTATGATTTGCTTAAAATCGATCAAAACTAATATTAGTAATATATAAAATGAGAGGATATACAACCTCATTCAGTAGTGCATTTTTATTACATGTATCAATGTTATTTTTTTATTATATGATTAAATAATAAATTGAAAACATGCCAGAAATATAAAACATAATGTAAATATTATTTTACAACTGGGCAACAAAAATACATGTGTATTTCTTTATTTGCACACTCAAACCTAATTCTCAGTTTGCGTTCTTGTTTAATTCGTAATGTATTTTTAAAAAAATTTAATCCCCCACCCCCTCTTTGTTTTTTCATTATCCATTTCTTTTTTATTTAATTTTTTAGTTAGTGTAATCAACGTTTTTTATCAAAATTATTGAAATCATATTTTCCAAGTTTGGAAATTTTCAGCTAATTCTAAATTAAATACATTTTTCACGCTATTATGTTTTGATCTAAAAGCGGTTGTATTTTTCGATTAAATTTTAAAGCAGTCCTTTGAGGACTAGGTAATAATAATTTTTACTATACTGCACTAAAGACAAGGAGTATGCAAAGATTTTACTAAATAATTAAATCATGTGACGAAATAGTTGGACAAAGATTGTAGCTGAAAATCCTTTACGTATTTATACTGATAGAAAGAGACCATAGAACTTGTATAACTATAAAAAAAGGAGAAAGCTTTTGGTAACTGAACTTTTAGCCAAGATCGAATATTCATTTTGTGATTCTTTGGCAGATATTTTAAACACCATTCTCACTTTTATTTTTTTTTTAGCAAACAAATTCTTATGTAGCATACTGCATTACTTCTTCATATGCTTATTAGATCATAATGCGATACAGGTTACTATTAACCAATATGAGAAAAACGAAGTAGTCCCTATGAATTGATTAAACGAATACTTAAATGAACTATGCATTTTAATGAAATAGTGCACTGAAATATGCTTTCTGTAATGCAGAAACTAGTGCTTAATGCTCTCAACTTTTATTTTACGTGCTTGCTATGCATAATACGTCACAAATTCAACACTGTTGTTAACTTCCGGGGTGAGCAACTGAGTTCATTAATATTTTCTATCGCTTTTCTGTTTTGATCTGAAAGGTTGTGGTGGTAGAAACATGATAATGTGTCTCCTCCCGAGTCATTCATAAATGCCGGTGCAACAAAGAGCAGATAAAGCTTTCTCTCATCGTAAACCATAAAAAAGATGAATGAGTACTGAACTCATTGAAAGTACCATATCAGGGCAATGACGATATTAGTTTTATTTCTATTCTGGTGTGTTAAAAAAAAGATCATTTGTAGCGTGTTATTTATCAGATTGAATAAAGGTTAATAATGAAATAATGCGCTTAATAATGACTGTTCATAATAAAAGAGATTTATAATGAGATAGATTCTGCTAATAGAGGTATTTTAACGGGTTTGCAAAGGGAGTTTTTATCTAGTGAGTTATTTTCTTCATCGTCATTTCGATAGCAAAATTTATTATCGATACAATTAAGCAAATTTTTTTTATTTTTTTTAAAAAAAAGGCCTTATTCCTTTTCTTCCATCAGAAATCTAAATAATGTGTTCAAGAAAATTTTTAAGAACTTGACAATTTACACGCTATGTATACTCCCGTTTCCAAATACAAAAGTACAAAACTTTTTTTTCTTTTCATAAAATGTATACAAAATTATTCTACATTTTCTTTTTCTTTCTTTTTTTTTTTTTTAATCTCTCTCTCTCTCTCTCTCTCTCTCTCTCTTTTTTTTTTTTTTTTTTGAAAAACCAATTACTTGAAGTTACGAATCTGTAATATTAAACACATATTTGCAATGTATACAAATCATTTGGATGAAAATCTTTATAATTCGGATCAATGAGTGATTTTGAAAGTAGTTCACTATTTTAAATGTTTTTTTTTTTTTTTTTTTTCAATTCCAATTGTGAAAAATTGTATTTAAGAAAACAATACTTCTTTAATCTTCTTATATTACACTCCAACAATAATAATAAAATTACGCATTAATATAAAGCACAAATGAGCAATAAAATGCTTCATTTGGATGTTTTGCATCTAGAAGCTCCCTGTCGCATTTAAAAAGGGATTCCAAGCAATCCCGAAACATATGTCTGCATTTTATTGCTCATTTGTGCTTTATATTAATGTGTAATTTTATTATTATTGTTTACTTGCACAAAGTTAAATTATTTTTATTACACTCCAAGTCCTTTTCTTTAAATTTTATCCTTTCCATTTTAATGGTTCCGTTGGAGAAAAAAAGAGTTAAAGAATTTACAGTTCTTTTTGAACTCCCACTGAAATTTTTGCAGTACTCTTTCGTATATCTTTCAGATATTAGTTAGTTAGTGAGTTCAATAGCTTATCTTGCTTGCAATAAAATGCGTTGTTCTCTAAATCTCTGCCAAGCTGTCGTTAAAGATTAAATCGCATCCAAAGACCATCAAATTATAGTATCAATAAGTGTTAGAAATTTATAATTAAAAGAAATCCTTCTTAACTGCAAAATTACATGATAAAATGTAAAATTTTGAACTTACCTTTATAAACTATGCTGTATAATAATATTTTATTATCATCATGTTGTTTTATCAAAATAAATCGTTCACAAAAACCATCCGGAATAATATTTCATTGAAGATTTACAAATACAAAATGAAAAGGTACTGTCGAATTTTCATGCAACAGAAAAAGATGTTAGTTCAAAGGTAATAAATAGCTGTAAACTATGATATCTACAAAATATTTCACGATGCATTTTTTGGGGTATTTCAGGTAGAGATTTGTTATTTAGAATACCGGGAAGCTTTCTTACATAACAGATAAAACTTTTCTGTAATAAAAGCATTTTCTTTCAGTTTGTCTCTTTATGGAATATTCTGTAAACGGAAGGTTTTTTTTTTTTTTTTTTTTTTTTTTTTTTTTTTTTTTTTGCGCCATGTGACACATTTATTTGTTGAACGTGACGAAAAGCTTCATTGAAAATATGTTCTGTTAAGGAATAAAATGTACTCTCTCTCTCTCTCTCTAAATAAATTTCAAACAATCGCAAGTTTCGACGAAGCTTTTACGCTCCAAGATTTTTAATAAGGCAGAACGTTGCTTTGGTGTAAAGACATTTAGACAGTTCTTTCTCAATGCATGAAGGAAAATACTTGAAGCTACTTCATCCTTCACAAAAGTTTCCTTTTTCAATCGCATAAAAGTTAACTCTGAAGCTTATTACATATATAGTTAAAAAACTGACCAGTTTTCTTTAAGTTGTGATTTCACTACTATAAGAATATCGCTGGTTCTGAAGTAGCTATCCAGTCTTGGCTTCTTGGTTTTGAGATATTTAGACTTAATTCCCTTTGCATTTGTGGGTTATTTATAAAGTTCTACTTAACGATTTTAAAGCCAATAAGGCAGATAAGTTAGTTTTGTAATGGATTTTGCAAAACGGTAACGTATTTAATATCCTTTTCCAGTTTTCTCAATTTAAAGTCTGCTACTTAAAAAAAATAGACAGCCTTTTCAAAAATCAAATTTTCTCAATCTTTCGCAAATGCATTTATTGCGTTTTATGATATTTCTCAGGAGGGAACCTTTGGTCACATTCACACACTGAGGTTATAGAAATAAATAACATCGGTTTTCTGACCGCGGTCAGTTTTGAAAGCACAAAACTTAACAGCTAACGAATCAAATTGACACACATTATAGAATTAGGAAAGCATGCAAAATGTCTACTTGACGTTTGATTAACTGCAATACTTAGTTATAGAATTTCTAAATTTGACATAAGCTTTGTCTCATCTAGTAATTCTGTAGCGTACTGAACAGCGAACAAATCATGCTGGCAACTTTAGATAGCGAGCAGAAAATTTGGCATTTGGCTACTAGTCTTCGCTTAATGCAGCATTGCTAAAAGCAGATAGATATCTGATTTGCCTTGTCCGTTTATTCTTTGGATTTACGTAATATTTAAAAAAATAATTTTTATATTTTATGTTGGAACTAAGCTTACCATATAAACATAAACACAATCTAATAAAAAAGTTTGAGTAGTTTAATTTCAAAAGAAAGTAATAAAAGAAGATGAAGAACTCTGTGAGATAAAGAGCTATTTAATTAATAATCTTGGCATTGAGAAATTGTAACGAAATAGTAATGCGTTTTCAACATTTTTTCAAATATAAATACCTAACGTTTTACTTCTTTTACAAATTTTGCTTATCATTGGTTAAAGGGAAAGTTTTATAGGTGAAACAAAAATTGTAAGAATTTCAAAAGAAGTTAAAGATGAAAATAACAAATACAACATAAAGAGCAATACTATTAAAAATAAAGTTTCAAACTATGCTTTTAAATTGGTACTTCTTATTTTTCAGAAGGAAAAGGAAAGCTCAAAAGAATGGTTTCTTAAAAATCAAAATGCCGAATTGCAGTACATTTCTTAAAAGTAATGAAATTTCTTAACAATGACAAGTATTTATACACATTTTCTGGCACCATGTAGTGGAAAAGATTACTAGCGGAGGAATGCCTTAATATTCTGCTGAGTATTTCTTTTACGTGTTTGGAAAACAGAAAATCCCTCGCAAATCACAATCTTTTGATTGCAGTCTTTCTATTTGCTTCTCGCTTATCACGTGAAAGGAATGTTAAGAACCTTGATATTAAAAAGAATAAATAATAATATCACAACAGTAACATGAAATTTCCATCAGACAAAAAAAACTTTCGTCGTACTGGCTCTATTTGATGCTCAGTTATTTGTCAAATCTACATAAACATGCAGCACTAGTGAAAATTATATTCTTCATATAAACGTCTACATCTCATTTTTAAGCAAAATAACATTAAAAAATTTCAAACTAAAATTCTGCTACAATTTAAAGATTTATTGAAGCATTACTTTTTACGTAGATTTTTTTAAGTGTCTTCGGCGTATTGAGAATAAAGATGTGCATCAGAATACAACTAAAATGGCTTGAATTAATAGAAATTCATTTTTATTTTTATTTTTGAAAAAATGCAAAGAGTTGAATGAACACATAATGTTACTTCTTTGAGAAAAAAAAAACAGAACCAGAAACAAAGAAGGTGTTGCCACTCCAAAGAATAAGAAATTGAAAATTGAGTCATGAATGGTAATGATTTTTAAGATACAGAAATAAATGAGTCCGTAAGTTACGATAACAAATACAAATATTGTGTTAATTTTTTATGCTGATCATTAAACAAATTTTTAAATATTGTTTTACCATGTTTTGAAAGATATCTATTTTTTAAGAATTTATATGTTTGTTCCGGGTTAATATTTCTAAGAAGAGAATATAAAGTATTCAATAAAAACGCTTTAAATCTTTGTGGTAATCTGAAACGCAGTGGGATATGAAAGTAATAGAGGTAGAGTTCTTTCAATACTATGGACAAAGCATTCCGCAGTTTCCTTAATAGGCCATGGAGGAAAAAAAGGAAACATTTTCTTAACAAATGCAAAGAAACTAGAAGTTGGATGGTTGAGAAATTAGCAAGTCCTTAAAAAAGAAGAAAACACATTTGTCTGAGAATTATAAAACATAAGTTATCTTCCTTTTTTTAGTTTAAAACACAATATTAATGATTTCCCCCTTCTATGTAAAACAATTGTTTTTTTTTCAAGGATTTTGCTTTTACTGGAGTGGAAAAATTGAGTACTCTTTCATTTTCCAGCTTTTACTGGAAAAATGACTTTTTGTGACCTAAGTTTTTTTTTCCTTCAATGAATTTACGAATGTAATTAAATTTCATGCCCAAGTGGTTGAATTCTCTCTACCCTTATACTCTTAGGATGAGAACTATTACATCAACTTTATGAAAACCTCAGGTAAGAAACACTGACTACGCATATCAAAATGTAATTACATTTTTCATGCAAGAGTTTTCTAATTAAAAAAAAGCCTTTCTGGAAGCAAAACAAAATTCTTTTTTTTTTCTTTCATAAAAAAAAATATTAAGATATTCCGGAGCCTAATCGAACATAATTTTCATTACTCTAAAAACTGTTTTTTTTTTTTTTTTTTTCAAGGAGAGTTTTTGCATATCTTTATCTTTCGATTATTTCACATGGTATTTTCTTTGTTTAATTACGTATTTCGAGACAAAACAGTCTTAATAAATATAAAAATTACTTTACATGTTTTAACATTTATTGAGATAATCCCTTTAATTTATTTGGCACCAAATTCTTAAATTTAGCAATGGAATTTTTCCTCCTGAAGTTATTTGTTCTATAATTTATTCATTCTGTCTAGGATATTTTAATGAAATAGACATTTTCTTTAATAAAGTCGTTGCATTTATCGAACAATTTCAGGATCAAACCAAATTTTTAACTAATTTCAAAAAATGTAATTCTTTTTTTGCAGAAGAAGAAGGGGGAAAAGCCTGTATCACATTTTGCGAATTTTTTTTTAATTTTTTTTATTTATCGCTTCTAGGATAAAAATTTTTAAACTTACCATTTTTGTCGTGGACGAATTTTATTACCTCAGCAGAGTTCTCAGTGAAAGACTTTTTCCTCACTTTTCATATATTTGTTGACGGTTTGTAATCCGGGTTGGACGGCTTGAGTCTTAAGTTTGGGGGCTCATGTATTATATATAAATACAGTAAAGCACCGTTTATACGTTTTTCAAGGGACCAAGCGAAAAAAACGTATAAATGAAAAAACGTATAAACGAAAATCACAAAATAAAACGAATATTTTCGTAATAGAAAACAAAACAGTAAGTTAAAATATGGATTCGTTTGTTGCTCTCTTATTGGTACCTTCCCTGCTACTTCTACTTCCCCTTCACACTACCTTTATTCTCATTGTTTTACAGTTAATTCCTTGGCTATATAAGCTTTGTTTTTGTTGTTTTGTCTGCTTCATTTGGATGTTTTGCATCTAGAAGCTCCCTGTCGCATTGAAAAAGGGATTCCAAGCAATCCCAAAACATATGTCTGCGTTTTAATGCTCATTTGTGCTTTAAATTAACGTGAAATTTTATTTCTATTACTGTTTACTTGCACAAAGTTAAATTATTATTATGTGTCATTATATTAACTTCCATTTTAAATAATGGATTATAACACATATCTATTATAGCCCTGAAAGTTTCAAAAGTTCGAGCCTTTTAATTATGGAATTCTTGGATACTGCTGCATAATTTTAGTTAAGGCGCCAGCTTTAAGGATTTACTGGTCCAAAAAACCTTCTTGGTTAAGATTTAGTAGTTCAAAAATATAAAAAGCAAGATAAATTTAAATAACTTTTCATAAATATTTGTGATGCATGCATCAATTTTTTTGCTAAAGCGTTAAACACTTTAATTTTGAGAGCCTAAATACAAACTGTCTTTGTTTTTCCTCTTTTTAATGCGATTTTTCCCAAAAGTAGAACTTTTAAATAAAATATATCGAAAGGTTTTATTTTTTATATTTTTTTAGGAAAGAGAAAAGCAGAGAAGTCTAGTCCTTTTGCGAACATTTAGATTAAGTAATTTACAGTTTTAGCCACAGCATTATTTCATAAAACCCCCAAATCAAATTTTACTCAAACGTCAAAAGCTTGTAAAAAAAAATTTTTTTTTGTTGTATTCTAAATGAATTTTTCCCGACATTTGTAATTATCGAAATATTTTTAATGTCTCTCTTTTTTTTAAAACATAAATTAAAAATAGATTAAAAAATATTTTAAATGACGAATTTGTCACACACGCCTGTGCCGTTGGCGAGGCATTTTTTAGTGACAGTTTTGCCCTATGGTCGCTATGCTGGCGCGAGCTCTAATTATTTTTAATTTACATGTTTTTAGAGAGGGAGGGAGGGGATTCAGTTTTGCGGTAGCAGTTTATAGCTTAAAAAAGAATTTAAAACATCACGGTGGGTGAGTTATATACGTTAATTTTAAAAGTGATTTAAAATCGCAAAATTTCATGATTTGAAAGCTCAAGATGATTGTCACTTTAAAAATTTTTAATAAAATCGCCTAAATGTTAGATGCTTGATTTTTAAAGATACATTAATTTTGAGCTTGTTAATGACTAATATGAATTTAAAACACATTTTTCTCTGTAACTACTATTTATGTGTTTTATTATTATTAGTTATTTGTTTATTTAATGCATAATTGTATTTATTTTTAGAATTCGCAATTACATTAGCTTCAATATATTGTCTTTTCTAAAACAAAACGCTAAAATTTTACTGCAACAGCATGTTTTTTTCCAGAGAAATATTACTCACTTCGTGTAGAGAGAAATATTATACAATTGCCGCTTCTCGCCTTTCGTTTATTAACTTCACATCTTTAGGCCTGATTTCTCTCAGATCCAGCTGTTATCTCTCTCACACGTTAATGGAAGTAAACATTCCCAAAAGTCAATACGAAAATTCAGAACTTACACTTCAGCGCAATTACAAATCGCGTTGATTAAACACCATTCTGAGTGTTTTACGTAAATTCACGAGCTGGTGTTGCATTGGCAAATGTTCTTCCGGGGATCATCAATTTGCGCTCGCCACTAATCTCTAGTTTGTCTGTGAAAAACAAATATTGAATTAAATTTAAAGTCAACTTCCGGCATTTATTGAAATATGAAATAAATTATGAGTTTAAAGACCAAACAAGCTCTGATGCATTTATCTTTGTGTTTGGAGTTGGCATTTAAAATGATCTATCTATAAATACATGGAGGTGAGTTTCGTATTTATGCTTGTTTTGAAAAGGGACTTCTGGCATTAATTCGAGACTGAACAAAAATTTGCACATTTCAACCCTAAAACAAGGAAAATATTGGTAAAATATTTCAAATACAAATACCAGAACAAAAGTGGTGGCTGTGAGCCCAGTTAAGCTGGTTCTAGTTAATTTGAAATAGATTTTTCGTATAACAATTGGATTTGGAATAATTTTTGGAATAGGAGATTCCCCCTCCCCCACCTTTAAATCTATTACCATACAACATTTCATTGCATATAAATTTTCATAGATGGCGCAAGTTTTCCTATGTGTCCTTTGGGATCATTCATAAATGACGTCACGCTTCAAGGGGTGTCATGCCAGTGGCGGACGGTCAGATGCGGAAAATTGAGAGGGTGGTTTTATCAACAATGGGACAAGATTCGCAAGAGTCAAGAGTTGCATTCCACTTGTGCGGACAGACAGATATGGGTGACCAAAAAGAGAAATTTATCGCGTCACTTAGGTTTTGTATTCATTTACCCGCTGCATATTTCCTCTTACGCTTTTCTCCTTTCTCTACATAAAACTGGTTTTACGCTTTCATACTGCGGCGTTTCAGCTACCAAGTCATTTTATTATTAATTTCCGAAAATTTTTTGTAAAAAATTCGAGGGACAGGTGACAATATTTCTTCCCAAACTCTTTTTTTTTTTTTTGCGTATTGCCATCGTTTTCTTGGCTTGGATTCTTGCTTCATTTGATGCAGAAGAATGAGCGTATTGTATATAATGCGTAGAACACTATACTCAAAATTCGACTTCATATTTAGCTTACATTTGTCCTTTTTATCTTTGGAGAAAGCCCATGAAATGTATTATTTTTCGGTCTTCCGATGCATTCTAGTCTGGCATCTGTTTACAAGTAAAGAATGTTTATTTTTCACAGTAGATATTAAATCAATTGAGACAAACTCCATAGCAATAATGCTTTAAATCAGCAAAAATGAAAAGCAATATGTTTAGTGCTCCACAATCAAGCATCAAATGGAGGGATGGTACACATGGTAGTACTTATTACCATAAAATAACAAGTACGTGAAGAGACAAATGGTGACCAACAAAACGTGTAAACTCCCTTTTCAACCGCAAATGAGGTGATTACCTCTCCCTTCTAGTCACCCATTAAAATGTTGTAACCCTGTAAAACAGAAGTGACTGCTTATCTCCTTTAATCCGTTCATTGTTCGATTCCGCTGTCCGCATCTGACCTGTCCGCAAGTGGCATGTAACCCTTCAAGGGGGAGAGGGGGATCGTGAAATTGTGACAAAGTGTGACAAGGGGAGGGGAGGGGGTAATAAGAAGTGTGACATCATGCATTATGCAACATAGCTTGACGCGTGACAAAGGGGGGGAGGGGGTCCGCTGAAGTGTGACATATTGTGACAAAGGGGGGAGGGGGGTCAAATATATGGGAAAAAAGCGTAACGTCCTTTATGAACGGTCCTTTTCCCCTTAAGTTGCATGTACTAAAAATTTAGTGGTATGCTGCACCCAAACATGGGGCCAAATTGCTAGGTACAGAATGTAGTAATTAATTTTGCTACATTTTGGTGCATACATCAAAAATAAGCATCAAAATGAAGTAAAATGTAAACTGGCAAATTTTCAAAAATGCAAATCTTATGATGTAACGTACTGCCATTCTGTTAAGTGCACTGTAGGGCATTTCACTTACGGTGAACTGAGTGTATATTTTACTTCTGAAGGAATTATATTTTCCCTGACGTTATCCAACAGTATTTCTTCCATGTCAGGGAAATAAGGGCTAAGTCCACAATTCTTTGTCCCGCAACATCAACGCTCAATGTTAAGTTTTTCTCAAAAGGTTTACAATTAGTATCTGAGTACAAACTATAATATTTTTTTAGATTGGATATGTCTTTTCTTCCTGAACATTTAAAAGAAAAATTTGACGTAGAACAAAAAATTGGGAAGGTTCGAATTGCAAACTTAACGCCTCTTTTCCGTGAAATGGGAGGCTCATTATCTTAATTTAAATTTCCGTATGGCCTGGCACGAAAATATCGTTTTACAGGTGTCACTCGTCGTGAAGACAAGTTTAAGCTTTTAGAGCAATCTCAAGTTTCCCACCATTTTTCACTATGACTTAGTGGTAAGTAACTATAGTATCACATGAAAAAGTTAAAAGGGCACGGAAGTCAGACTCCTGCCTATAAGATCCCCGTTAAACTCGGGAGCAGCTCGCCCTCGCTTCCAACGAGACTCGCCAACAACAACATTAAAAGGTTTTACAGTTCGGAAGCGACACGTAACTACTGAATCCAAATATAAGTAAGTTTTACAGATTTCGTAATGGTTGACGTTCTTTTAATATTTCATAAACATATGAAAATGCTTTTGCGTTAGCAGTTGATTCATTGTATAATAATAGAAAAATAAAATTAAAATAAGTGAAAAATCACAAAAAATTATTTTTTTTAAACACTGCCTAAGCAAGGTTACATTACAGATAGCTTGAGATATTTATAGTTCTATTATACAGACACTAGCATGCAAAATGACTTACCTTGCAATTCTAGAACTTATTGAAAAACAAAACAGTTAAAAATGTTTTTAACTTTTACATTTAGCGAAAATTTAAAACTAAAGCTTTTAAAGATATCTTTAATAAATGTACCATGGCATGTCTATCATAGAAAATACAACGCAAAAGTGTGCACACAAACGAGTAAGAAAATTTGTAGGTATCTTCTCATGTATTCCTTCTATAAATTCAAACTAGCCCCTTCAACTTGGTTAAAAGTTTCCCGGCTACGCGGAGAGTCACTAAACTTTAATGAAACGTTAATCTAGTCAGCTGAGTATGTCACGTTCTGTTTATTAGAAGATAGCTCGACAACAAGGCTTTTATATAAGAAAGAATGCCTCTTGAAAACTTCAAGATACTTCCCTACCTCTTTGAAGGAAAGGACGCAGTGAGTGATTCAAGTGCTGATCGATAAAGGTTCATGGTTTCAAAACGCTGTTATTCCTTTTTATTAGATACTAGTTGCCTTCCATTTTTTTCCCTTGTCTGTTGCATACCGTCACTTTAACCTTATAGAGCTCTTTTGCATAAAAATTAATAACATTAATACTAGATTTACCAGGCCGCTTTCAACCATTACTAAACTTTCATTTTACAGCAAGTTGCTACTAATTATAATAAAACTTTCAGTCACATTAACTTGTCTTATTTACCGTGTATTAGGAATAGCCAATGCAATCGAAAGTGGCACTATAATTAGTAACAAATTATGCAAAATGGAAGCTTCGAAACAATCAAAAAGACTGGTCTGGTAAATATAGTGTTAATAACACATTCAGAAAATCGCATTCTCATTAAACTGCTTTTTGTTCTTAAAATAATCATAACTTTCATTTTGTTCGTTAAATAATCAATATTCCTCGATGTCATAATTTGTATTTTGTTCTTTCAATTTTCATCATCTGTCGAAGAACCATGAACGTACTTTTGCTTCACGTGTACAGCCAATTTCTGAATGGATTATGAACGTTTTGACTGTCCAAAATAGAGGCATACTTGGTAATTGAAAAGCGTAATATATTGGGTGTTTAATAAATGACATGAAAAAATCACGTGATTAATAAAAAGAAATATTTTTAACTTTCAACTCGACGATTTCAATGTTAGCATTTCACTCGAGAAAATTTACAAAAAAAACAAAAAAACAAAAACTTCTGCGATTCTAGTAATTTTTCTATCGATTGAACATAGGAGAAAGTAATAATTGAAGCTAACAAAAAGAAAAAAAGATATACATCTTGAGAAGTAATAGGTAAAAAATTAAAGCAAACGCAATAATTTTAAACCTTGGGAGTCCTTTGACAGAATAAATAAAACACTGTTATTACTCACTATTTTCCACCTTAAAATGTCGATTTTTAAAACATTTCCCTAAAACAAGGCTTTTATGCGATACATTTTTCGTTAAAATTGCAAATAAAGCACTATGTTAAAGCTCACAAAAAATTCGTTACAAAGAATTAATACCCAACTCATTAAATAGTTAAATCGCTGTTAAAGCACTATGTTAATACTCACCTCAAAAAATACATTAGAAAAAATTAATCTGCAACGTCTTAAATTATTAAAGGAAACAAAACTTCCATCTAATGAGGCAACATTTGAATATTTTAATCTCCAAATATAAAAATAACAATAACAAAATAAATAAAAGTATTATACGCAGTATTGCAGCTGCATTAATGAGCCTCAGCAAACACTCTTGAGAATTTCAATGCCGACGGAAAAAGAAATTGAAAATTAAACGAAGATCAATCTGAGACACGTTTCGCAAGGAAGTTGATTGCTTTCACTGAGCTTTTGAGAACTCTTTCTTCCAGCCTTTTTTTATCATTAAACCATTTGCCATTATGCCAACCCATTATTTTAAACCATTTAGTTGGGCGGAATTTCTCAAAGCAATGAAATAGGGTTTGAAAGCTTTCAATAGATAAAAATATAAAGCATTTCTAAGTAATTATTATTTCATTTTATTTTACTAATTCAATTATTTATTTATTTACGTATTTCGTTGCTGATGTCGTTGTTTGGAACACAAAAGTTAAGGATCATCTTCGTTAATATATCATTCCAAAATGTTCCAGAAGAGATGGGTTTATGGTTATAAAAATCCTTTTAATGAAATCCAATTTTTACAAGTACAAGTCCTCGATGATGTATTAAATTGCTTCAAATTACATATTTATTTAAAATTACAATAAACTATATAATTTAAAAGGCCGACAGGGTGGCGTAGAGGTAAGACGCAGGGCTCGTATGCCCAAGATCGCAGGTTCAAACCTGGCCCACGTCGGTGGATTTTCAAGATGCAGAAAATTGTCTGCGTTCGTGTCGTATGATTATGCGGCATATTAAAGATCCCTTGAGTATCCGTTTGGCATGGATACTCTCGGCTAAATTAAATTCCCAGAAAATATTGCATCAATGTGAGCTCAGGTACCGCCATCTAGTGGTAACTGAACGTCAAAATTCTCATGCGGCGAAGGTATCACACTCGTTGTGGTGCCGCTGAAAGAGATGGTACCAATTTCTGGGGAATGCACTAGGTCTGCAATAGTTGAGGACCAATACCGCAGCCCCATTGGAGAAAGAAAAATATATAATTTAAAAGTTTTTTTTACTACTTTGCTACTTACTTCATCTCAAAATTTGCCTAATCCCGTGTAGCAAAAAGTAATTTTGAGTTATTCTATAAAATTCATTTGAGTAATTACAGTTACAAATACAAATCGCCACTGGTGCCCTAAATTGCTTTAAATTTAAATACAGCGGCCTAATGATAAAAAGACAATGCTATTGTCATTTTAGCAGCATTCTTTCTTTTGTTCTTTTTCAAGTGTAATAAAAGGTACATGGACATTTTGTAAAGAGGATTATTCGTGCACCATCTACACAAATTGAGTTCCGCAAAAAATGTATACATAATTAAATACCATTTTTCTAAAACTAATAATTTGGAACCTTTCATGAAACACTAATATTGAGGAAACTATAGTACCTTTATCACAATGGAAATATTTAATAATTTTGACACAAAGTCCTATATAAATAGTTCGACAGTTAAAAACATTCAGTTTCACAGCAATTGTACTTATACAGTTGTTGTGGAAAAACGTGATTCGAGTATTAAAGTTAAAACTAGTTTTGCTCACAACTGTATTTTGAAACCTGATTGAATAGATTCCGGTGTTAAGAGTTAAATCTAGTCGTGCTCACAACTGATGTGGTGAAACGTGATTTAATATATTCGAGCATGAAAGTACTAATAGCTAAAAGCTGTTTCCATTTTTTGTTTTTTTTTTCTGAAATATATAGGGTAAGTGTAATTTATACAAAAGAAAAATACGTTTAGTGGAGTGCATATTTTTGAGTTAAAAAAAAGGTGCATTAAAAAAAGAAACGTAAAAATGTAGATCTGAATACATTCCTTCGCAAACGTGGTGCCCTATTTAATAACGCTACAGCAACTCCCAAATAGCGGTAAAACTTCAGATAGTATTTCTTCCTTGTGGAAGGTTAACAAAGAATTATTTTAATAACAAAAAAAGCTTTAACATTAGTTGTTTTAATTTTCGAATCCATTAAAAAATTTGTAGTCTTAAAAATGTGAAATATCTCTAACTTCATTCCTTTGTTTTTACAACTGCTTTAAGTGCGTTAGCATGTTACCCGTTATGGCACTAGGTAACCATATTAATGAGAACATTCATAAGAATTATGAATTGATCTATTGGAATTATTGAAATCAAAAGCATCATTATTGCAAGAAAATGGACAACTAATACCAAATAATAGAAAATATTTTCATAAAATTAATTTGTATTAAAAAGTATAACTATTCTCTAGTGGACTGCACTTTGAACTTAATGAACTTTAGCATGGCTTAAATTATATGTGCTTTGTCTCTCTTCTGTGTATTATTTTGACAATGTTTACCCAGACATCATATTATTAATTCAAATTTTGCATCACTTTATCCATTCTGCACTGTAAAAAAAAACAGTTCAACGTTGCACCATAAATATGGCGAAAGCTGAAGGGCTGCTGATGATTAAACCAAAATCATGGTTCAAGGAGAAATGCGAAATCTAAAGTTACACCTTTAACCATAATTTTGGTTCAACCTTGAACCAAGAAGACGAACCCGGTTGAAAACACAGAGCCGCCATCTTGTCAAGCTGTGACTTGAATCATTTATTTTTCCCAACAGTAAAAGGTAAGTAAACTTCGATGTATATGTATAATTTTTTGTTTTATATTTCTTGTTTTCTGTGTTTTTTAGTCATAATACTCACAAAATAGGTTGTAAAGCTTATTTCAAAATTTTATTATCATATACCAATCTTGTCACATTTTAACGTTAAATTGACTAATTAACTTTATTCAAAATTTTAAACCTGTTCATCTTTATTTAATTTTGCTTCAAAATTTAATCATTTTTTTAACTTGATTTATCATTCACCCCCATTCAATTTACTTTTGACTCCCCTGATCTGCATTAGTAAGTTGCATTACAAAGTTGTAACGCTGACTTGTTTACATTTTTAAAATTGCACCTATTCTCATGATTTTTACTCTAAATCATTTATTTTTTCCATTTTTATTACCAAGACTGTTTTTCCCCTAAGGCGTTACCTTTCTAGCTCCACCTATTATTTTTTATTTAATTGCCTGTTGCTGTCTTTTTGATATTGATTAAACTTATTCGTTGTTCGACCGATTTTGCACAATTTTTACCCGTAGTTTTTATCAAGGGCGTAACCGGAGGAGGGGGGAGGGGAGGCGATGGTTTAAACCTACCTCCACTCCCGAAAGTTTCACGTGCTATAAATAAAAATTTGAAAATTAAAAAAAAAGAAATCTGATAAGAAAAACTCATTTGTTTAAAATTCAGTTCTTCTGTTGAATTCCAAACCTGTAGCCGAAGGGGTGAAATTTTTTTAAATTTTACATGCTATAAATGGAAATTTGAAAATTAGAGAGTAAAAAATAGTCTGATAAGAAAACACTCATTTGTATAAATTTAGTTAGTTATGGTTTGGTTCCAATGCCATATCGGTTTTACATGATATTGCGATACGATCTGATTGATAATTTAAAAATTAAAAATATTCTGATAGAAAAAGAAACTATCTTCAACTTGACCTCCGCCTCCACCCCCCACCCCCCCTCGAAAAACAATCCTGGCTATGGCTTTTATTTTTAATGATTATTACTTCCCAATAACTCAAATTAGCTATTCTACCAAGAGCAGATAAAAAAAGTTTTGTATTCAAAATATGTCTACTATTGGAATTCTTCGAGAAATTGGGTTAATTTTGCGTGATTTTCAAAATAGCAGTTTTGTTGCCTTTAACGTTAAATTAAATTTTTTTCAAAATTTTCAACCTGTGCATGTTTACTTTATTTTGCTTCGATATATGCTTGCTTCTTACCAGATTTAATACTTTCCCCCTTGTATTTTATATTTTGCTCTACACTTACGGTTATAACACAGGTTTGTTTAGGTACTGAAAATTGCATGTTTTCTCAGGATTTTTACTCTAAATCGTTATTTTTTTTCCCTCATTACTACCGAACCACTTTTCCAAGCAGCTACATTTTTATTTTCTGCTCTTTACATCTATTTTTTAAATTAAATACCACTAGTGGCGGATTTCAGGAAGGGCACAAGGAGCATGTGTCTCATCCAAAAAGAAAGAAATTTGTAATTATTCCATTAAATATTTTTAAGCAGTTTCTACGCTTTTAACTACATTTCTTAGTTTTAAGGCATTCCAAAAAACATTAAAATTCTTAAATGAACTTTATTATAAAAAATATTGACGAGGGAGAACTACTTTTTACTTTCAGGTGCTACCTCAAGAAATTATTTCTGGATCCGACCCTGACTGCTGCTGTGTTTTTAAAATAATTAAACTTTTAGTTTTCGACCACGATTGACATTTTGCAGAATTTTCACCTATAATTCCTTCTGAAATTTCGTCCCACTCATTCTAACAAACATCTATTTTAATAATAGAGTTTCAGAAATTAGGGAAAAAGTTGCTATCAGAGATTTCAGATCTCCAAATGCAAAATAGATGCTTTATCAACAGAGATGGTGCATTTCACTAAACGGTTAATGTCAGCAGAACATTGAATAGACAGCATACAAATCAGATACGCTGTACTGTCAGTTCTTTTATATCTTTGCAGGGTGAAGTCTTAGACTCATCTGGGGCGGTCCTAGTCTGAAGTACCTCGAACTACGCTCGTTTTAGCCTTGGAGTAACATCTATGCCTGAACCCCCCAATAATGTTCAACTACTGTTATTATTATTATTTGTGCATATCATGGTTTTTCCATTTCACTTCTAGGCATATGTTTTCAGTCATCTTCGTATGCATACAAATAAATTTAATATTTTTGATGCTAAATAAAATCAATTACATTTATAAACAAAAATTCAAATGCCATTTTTGTTAAAACTGCCTGTTGAAGAACAAAAAAAAAAGTGTGCATATATTGCAAAAGCCTCTTCCTTGTGTGTGGGGGGGGGGAGGGGGGTTGGCCTTAAAAATTTTAACAGGGACTAATATTGCAATTTTGCAGAGTATAACTAAGTAACATAGTTACTTAACAATACTATAAGTTTCTGATACAGTGCATTGGGATGTTGATATATATATATAAATATATAAATAAATATATTTATATATAAGGAACACTGAATCAATTATAGAAACGCGCGAATATGTTCTTATAATTAAATCTAATAATTAGCAGAAACGTAAGTTAAATTTGCTGATTAAAAAATAGAAAATTCACTTTGCAAATTAAAATTGGTAATAAACTTATTTCCTGTTTTACGCTTGAACATTAAAAATTAAAATTATTTATGTTAATTCACCATTTCAACATAAAATGGTGCAGCTCAAACTTCTCGTTCATAGTACAACTCTGAGCCATGATACCCTGATAGTAGTTAGTAGAAAGTCCATCATTATGGTTCCGGGTGGAACCAAAATAGCAGTTAGAATAAAATCTATGGTTATGGTTCAAAGTTGAACCATAAAACTGGTTAGAAAAAAATCGATATCATGGTTCAAAGTTGAACCGTAATACTAGTTAGAAAAAAATCCGTAATCATGGTTCAAAGTTGAACCTCAGTACTGGTCAGAAAAAAATCCGTAATCATGGTTCAAAGTTGAACCGTAATACTGGTTCGAAAAAATTCCGTAATCATGGTTCAGTGCTGAACCACAATCATGGTGAAACTAGTGAACCATCATAATGGTTCAAATTAGTACCAACCGTTGGTTGCAGCTGCATTTCACCAATTTTTAGTGAAAGGTTGAACCAGAAATTTTTACAGTGTGTATACTTCAGCACATGATATCAATTTTTGTATACTACATCACAAGACATCATATTTTGTAAACTTCATCACAAGACATCAAATTTTGTATACTTTGTTTCTCAACTGTGTAGTATTCTGTCAATGAATACCCAGACATCATATTGTTATATTGTGGACATCTATTGTACAACAGTGACATTGCAATCTGAAGTAGGCTGCACTACGCAATTTTTGAACTTTAACATGGCTTACATTCTGTATACCTTGTTTCATCACGGAGTATAACTTTGTCTATGCATACCCAGACATAATACTGTGGTAATGTAGACGTCAGCTGTACTACGGTTACTTTGTAATCTCTTGTAGTAGGCTGCACTACGCAGTTGGGGTACTTCAGCATGGCTTAATTTTGTATACTTCGTTTATCTACTGTGTATTACTCTGTCTATGTATACTCAGACATCATAATATCAGATCAAGCTTTGTTTCCTTTTTTTTTCCTTTTTTTTTTTTTTTTACAACTTTGTAGTCTTCAAAACAAGACATCAAATTTGGTATACTGTTTCTCTACTGTGTTTTACTCTCTTAATGCGCATCCAGACATCAAATTGTAGTATTGTGGACATCTGTAGCATGGCTTAAACTTTGTGTACTTTATTTCTCATCTGTGTATTACCCTATCAATTTATATCCAGTTATATTGAGTTATATTGTTATAGTGTGGTGCGGCTTTGGTTGTGCGCTTTTGTTATCTGATATTGATTTACATACACTATGCAATCTTTCGTATTCCGCACCACGCGCATTATGACTTTTAGAGTTTTGCAATGACCTGTATTTTTTTTTTAATGGTTTTCATAAATTTGTGGTTGGTCGAGCTCTACCGGAACCCCATTTGCTCCCGAGGGCTTGCACTCGGGGGCATCTAAAAATACGATAGGCCAGAAAATGACAGGTGCGGGGGGTTTCTGGGCGCACTATACTGCAAAACACTTTTGGTTCCATCAAAATCATCTAGGTCACAAGCTTCTAGAGTGAGTGCTGCGGCACCTCAGGGTGATGAGGGATGCTGCGAGGTGCTCATCATACCTTCAAGGTGCTCAAGATACCTCAAGTCTTCTTTGTTCTTAAACAAACAAAAGTCATGGTTATAAAATTTTCTAGTTTTCTCAAAATTTAAACCTAACTATTTATTTTTGAAAAAAAAAGAAAAAAGCAAGAAAACGGAAAGAAAATACAGGACAGTTTTATTTTCACCATAGGAAAGGAAGGCAAGGCGCTTCGATCGCAGGCCTTAACAAACTATAGAGCTAAAGCTCAGAAAGAAAGAAGAAAGAAAGAAAGTCGTGGTTATAATTAAAGTACTTTCGTGAATTTCAAATACGAATTCATAAATTTGGTTTTTATGTTATTGCCTTTTACTACAATGATCGTTTTATTTTTCCAAATGATATAAATATACAATTTTATTTATACATGCACATATATCACTGATAAATATGACTCGCATGCCGTGACAAAATTCTAATTCATTCAAGGGTACCACGACTTGAAAAAGTTACGGAGCTGTAGCTTAAAATTGTTTGTATAACATGCAAATGTCAACATTAATTTGGCGATTCGCTGTATACTTCTTCTATGCTAAGAAAGCCATAAGATTGACTGAACTATAAAGTTAAATGGGATCTAAATATAATCTGTTTAGAACATCACAAAGTTAAAAGCGAATGCTGCTCAGTTAAGATAAAGTTCTGTATCACATTGAATTTATGCTTCGCCTGTTTCGAGTGCTTAACTCTGATCACTGCTAATTCCATTAAAAAGTATTGGATTTAGAATAGAATTACCTTGTGTCCGAGTGTATAAAATCATGCTAATCAAAGCTTTAATTCATAGCTATGTTCAGATTCAGTCAAATATGATGATTTACTTCGAGAATGTATGGGAAAAATAGATACACATGTGATGACGTATTCAGTAAAATTAAGAATACGGAATTAAAGGTTTTCTTTATTAATTTTTTTAGCAAAAGAAAGACAGCTATTGTTTTGTAATTTTCTTTTTACTCTTTGCATAGATTTTAGATTGGGCACAGTGAGACAAGGGTCACATTGAAAAAGAGAATCTTTTATACGAAGTTTGTATTCGAGCCTCTACATGTCACCTTGTTCAGTGCTGATTTTTTGGAACGATTGACGCCAAAATGTGGAGGTTCGAACTGACAGAAGCTACGAATCGAAACTGATTTTTTTGAACTTAAAAGTAAAATATTCGCAGTTGGTCATATCATATTTTCATTGTATCTATTGTTTTATTTCAATAGTATATAGATGTTACAGCGTCTGTCCGAAATTGGAGAATGTCGACAATCACCGGTCTGAAAGGTGGTAAATAAAATGTATAATGATTGTCAACATTCTCCGATTTCATAAATTCACCGTAACATAGATACTACGCTCTTTCTCCACTTAAGACTTAAGATATGAGGTAAAGACAGTAGAGTTGGCGCACAAGTGGAAAACATAATTTTAAAAAACGAAAACGTGCATTTTTTGCCAAAATTTTGGTAAATATTATAGATTACATTCCTTCTGTGTGCACTTCTATCACTATTTCCTTGTTATGCTGCAATTTAAAGCAACAGCAGGCATAAAGTCAAGACAGATATTTTTCGCTTCTCTCCTTTTAGGGGGGGTTAAAAGGAGAAACGTTAGATTGCGCACATGGGTAGTTCGTGCACATGGGAGATAGCTTTCGTTAATAAGCAGATTATATTAATAGTTACTGCAAGCAAGTTGTCAAAATAACTGAAAAAAATGTTTGCCTAAAAAATATCTTGCAGTGCTCTGATCGCAATGAAAATCAGAGGAACAGTAATGAAAATACAAGCCTTACATTTGGAAAGAAAGCAATAAAGACGATGTTGTATCATACATTTTCAGAGAAGGAACTTTGAGTAGACGCTCTGCTGTTGTGGCTGTTCAACTGCCTGAAATCGCGGTGCACTCACCCCTCCCGTTCCCCCCAAAAATTCAAGTACACCATCTCTCCGACTACGAAATCTCCCCAGGTTTTACCTTAGCTTGAAAAATAATGCTAAGATATTAATTTTTTTTCTTGTTAAAAAGTGAAATTGCACACAGTGGGGCATGGAACAGTGGTCCTCTATGAAATGCACAAATAACATTACAACTATATTTACTCCATAATAGCTATGTATATTATGCATTATGCTGCTATATACCCTTATTCCGAGGGTTTTGTCTCAACTAATCCCGTTATGTATAAAACAAGAAGTTCCGTCTAGAACTGTACGAGCCGACTTTCCCGTTATACACCAACATTAAATTGATGATCGATATGTTTAGTTGTCTCTATATTTCTTTCTCATTTAGCTTTACTTTTTAATTACTTCAAACATATCTTTTTCATCAGTTAAAACATATTCATTCGCTCAATCATGCACTCATTCATGCATTCATTTATTCATTCTTTCACCTACTCATTTTTTCATTCATTCATTCTTTCCCTAAACTAATTTATTCAGTTTTTCACTCACTTATTAATTTATTCTTTCACTAAATCGAGTTATTCAGTCTTTCATTCAGAAATATCCTCAAAATACAAATCAAAACGTTTCTTTGTAAATAGGCCCGTTTCGTTCTGGAGGCACTTTGTATATGTACGTGCTCTACGTTTTAATCTCCTTCCCATTACGTTTGTTCCAAGCAAATCCTTCTGTTAGACCTACACTGTTAAAAATTTCCGTAAGGAAATAGTAAAATAACCGTTTATTTGACTGTTATTTTGCCCTATTTAATTACAACAGTTGAATAACCATTAAAAATATGGTACTCAAACCGCTGATTGTGAGAAAAATCGTTTATTCTCTGCTTATCCTAAAGAACGTTTAACTAACCATAATTTTCAAGCTCTCAATAAGAATCTTGGTTGCGAAACCTTACCGGTCGTACATTGTTGTTAAAATACGAATAAAGATTTATCAGTTGAAATCTGCATGTGTATATAAAAAAAAAGAAGAAAAAACAAAGGGGCTTAAGCAGTGGTTACTACACTGTAAAAAAAAATCTACTTAAAAATAAGTACTTCCATGTACTTGTTTTTTTTCTAAGTAAAATAAACTCAAAACGAGAACATTAAGCGTTCAAATACAAGTGATGATTCTGATTTAAGAATGAGCTTGTGGGTAGATATAAATATAATCTCTTGTTATTCTAATCGCATATTAAAAATAGCAAAAGAAATTATTTAGTGAATGAGTATACTGTTATGAACCTTTTAACGTGCAGAACATACAAGTTTTCACTCTTCGAAATTACGAACTATATCTTGAGCAAATGTGTTAAGTCGCGCGCAAGAATACGCCGGTGATTTTGAAGAAATGCGTACTAACTAACCTAAACGTCTCATTCTTGTTCCGCGGCTGGTGGAAGTTTTGTTTTGGTTGAAAACAATGGAGTTCGGTCAAGAAAAAGCTGGAAGAATTGAAAATGAAGGAATTCTACAGTAACTTTGAAAGTAAGAAATATCATTTTACTTTTTATGCAAATAATCGTTATTTAATCAAATTCCATTGCCTAATTCTTAGCTAATATCTTTTGCACGTGTTTTGCTTGTGAATTTCAGAAACAGTTTCTCATCATTTCTTCTATATTTATAATTTTTTTTTGTGTTTCATGTAAGTAGAATTGACTGGGAAAACTTGAATTCATTAACAATAATAAATTAACAAACTTTTCTTGTCTGTGGACTAAGCAATATGTAGTAATATTTGTTTTCATTAATAATTAAGAATATATTCAAATAATCTTTTATTTATTACTTTTTTTTCAAATAAACCGAACATGCAATATGAAATTGAATATTGAATTCCGTCGTTAAATATAAAAACATAAGTTTACTTAAATTAAAGTAGCTATAAAATTTCAATCTTTTCGGGCATAACTAGATGAATTTTATGGTATAAAGCATTTTACTCTATTAAATAATAATTTATTAAATCAGTTGTTCAAAACAGAAATAATATTCCAATAATTTTTTAAATTATGTGAAAAATTATTATAATCTAAAATTAGCATAATTTGCATATTTGCAATATCTTTTGTACTTTACGGAACATGCAAGGTTGTAATTGATACTTCCATATTTTAAAAACTTTGCTGAGCAGCATATAACGTAAGTGCCAACCATTCCTTTTTTTTTCTTCCCTTGTATATCCGGAAAATAATTTTTACATTAAAGAAGTTTTAAAATAAAAACTGAACTATTTGCACTTGTGTAATCTGTTTTATTGTGTTAATTTCCTTTGAATGCAAACATACGAGTATTTCTCTAAGTGCTCATGTATAAGTAATATGTATGCTTGCTGACTGATATAACTTGCCTAAAAATCTGTTAACATTTTTGTATTTCAACATTATTCAGATATTTTAATGCTAAATTTGTGTACCTATATTTCAGGCATTCTAAATTTAATTTTTAATCTATTAAATGATTTATTCAGTTATTACTATTTTTTTTATAAAGTATTGCATTAAAAATGCGAAGTATTGACTATTATTGAGTATTAATTTTATCTTAACCCTAAGAACTGCCTTTAAGCAGCCTATTATTTCGATATTGATTATTTGTACTTTTTGTTAGAAACTCAATGATGATCAAGAAGAAGGCACGGAGCTAATTACCTGAACTTTTACGTTTTTTGCATTTTCGCCCACTTTTTTTTATATTGTTAGGGTATTTTACAATTTAGGTTTTTACATGTTAGGATATTTTACTAGGTAGGTTTTTTATGTTAGGTTTTTCCATGTTAGGGTAATTATTTGTTAGGCTAATAGAGATTTCGGGGATAATCCTATCCGACGGGGTGTTTTTAATATGCATTGAAACGTTATATTTATTATTATGCTTCAATGCGTATCTTTTTTGTAACTATGCATTTGAGCAGTATATCTTAAATGACATATTGTTTCACATGTGTATGCAAAGCCAATCTATAATTGAACATGAGATTTATAGCTTAATTGATATAAATCTTGATGTTCAATATTTTTGTACAGATTTTTGTATATTGTTATTATTATGATTATACTATATGTTACTGCATTATGTTATTATTCCTATGGTATTCAATATGTTATACAAAGTGCTATGTTATTACCATGATGAAAATAAAGAGAGTAATCCCAATGGTCAGCAGTTAGCGAGTGACCGTAAATTTAATTTGCGGCACCGTTAATGTTGACTTTTAGGAATTCCTAAAAAAATAAGACAGAAACGTAAGTACAGTTTTGCATTGCGGTGTAAAGCAGGTATGTACTCAAAAATATGAGTATGTGTGTTTTGATACATACTCATATTCGATTCAGGTATGCACTCAAAAATATGAGTATGTGTTTTGATACATACTCATACTCGAGCCCCTGAGCGTACTCAAAAAATGAGAACGTGGATTTCTCAAATTTAAGAGTTAAGTACTCAGAGCTATTATAAGAACGTGAAGTACTCAAAAATGAGTACATTTTTCTTATTTTTAAGTATCCAGTTTTAACAGTGTAAATAGAAACACATACACACGTAAATCAAAAAATGGAGACATCGGATTCCTGAACTGTTTGCGAATGAGCGAACCCATAGTTTGAGCTGCGGAAGCTTGTTTGTATTTTAATTTTTGCAGCAAATAAAATGATTTTCGTCAATATACGGTAAATTTAGACCAAAAATTACTTTGGATCCAATCAAAAACTGAAATTTAAGTTTTAATGCCGTTTGCCTGTTGGAAAAGAAAATTTATTTATAAATAAACGACCGCTTTAAGTGGTGTAGATGGCCGAATGGCTAGAGAGCAAGGCTGGTATGCCATACACCCGGGTTCGAGTCCCGCACGCTTCGTTTACGGTTTCTACGCCTCGAAGCTTCTACGCCTCGAAATTGTGCAAAAACGGTAAAAATTTTGTTTTGAAACCATTTTTAAACGGTTATAAAACCGTAAACTTTTGTATTTACGGGTTTTTAACCAAGCTGATTGGAAATGGTTTAGATCCCGTAAAGATAGAAAAATGTTCCAAACCGTAAATTCAACGGTGAATTAGATGGACAGACTGCTGCCGGTTATTTAACCGTAATTTCATGATGAAATTTCAAACAGTGTAGGGTATATATGATTCAAATTTCACCGTAGGAGCTAATGTTAAATTTATATAAACTGTTTAAAATTGAACAAAAAATGTTCAAATAAAAAATATTTCCCTGCGAGATCTTCTTCTGATAAGCTTGGCTGAACTTGGATTTTATGTCTAGGGCTTACAAAAGATGCTTCAAACAAAGAAAATTGTCAATAAAAAAAGTAAAACATGAGATGTCCTCGCCGAGCTCTTTCGAATGCAAAAAGAAATTTTTCAAATGAGGCAATTCCTTTTTACTGAGAGGGGGCAAACAGACCGGCAGACATACAGACACACATTTTCCCCATCTCAAAATTGTACTTTGAAAAAATTTATTATTTTTTACTCTTTATTTAATTACTTAAAGTAAATGACCCGGTAGTGGACACAGTTAAGAAAATTTTCGTACTCTTTTACGTGGCAAAAATTTTTCAAAGGACTTACATCAATATTTGCATATTTAGCTTAATCGCCAATTATTTCTCTAAAAATTTATTGTCTATAAAGTGCCATTTGATGAAAAATTAGGATTTTTACGTCAAATTTGCACAAAATTTAATTTGTATCTATAGTGGACATTTATAAGACTTGATAAGTTTAATGTTACATTCGCTTATTTTCGAAGCTTAAAGATCTAAGTGTCCACTACTAGAGCAATGTCCACTACCGGGTCACTTATCTTAGTTGATATTTGACTTTTTTTATATTTTTAACGATATTTATACAATATATTAAGCCTTCTTTAAAACTTTTTTTTTTCCTTTTTGATGTTTATGGGAAAGTAGGTAAAAACTAGAGCTGTTGATTTATTATATTGAATGCACTTAAGTGGAATATTTTTTTATTTTCAAAAACCCCAATAACTTATGCTATCTAAATATTCATGATCTATTCTAGACTTTTCACCTTTCTCTCATACCCAATATTTACAATAAATCAGTCTACCCAAGCAAAGACTGATTTCCACTTTGTTATTAATATCAAAATTAACTTCTCATATTCTCCCTCATAATTAACTATTGCCAGCTTTTGGGAGCAAATTCTAACTACAAAATACGATATTTCAACTTTAAAATCTGTTTTTGCTCAGTAAAGCCTAAAACAAGGTTTAAAAAATGTACTTTTATTCTAAAATATTTCTATTTATTAAAACTGTATATTAATGTATACTTTTGCAATAATATTAATGCAATTTTAAATGTTTGAAATCTACTATTTTTTTTATTTTTTTACATTTTTACTGCAGCAGAACTATTCGGCCGAATAGTCCATCAATATTCGGCCAGGCCGAATTTGACCTTATCCAGTATTCGGACAGGCCGAATATTCGGATAGGTGATGAAATGACTATTCGGCCTGGCCGAATACCGAATAGTGTGCGAATATTCGTTACATCCCTACTATTTAGTAACCACTGCTAAAACCACTTTTTTTTTCTTTTTTATATGCACATGCAGATTTGAACTGATAAATCTTTATTCATATTTTAACGACAACGTACGACCGGTAAGATTCCACAACAAAGATGGACGCTCGATTCTTATTGACTGCGAGACCTAGTGGCGCTTGTAAATTACGGTTAGTTGAACGTTCTTTAGGAGAAACAGAGAATAAACGATTTTTTTTTCACAATTAGCGGTTTGAGTACCATCTTTTTAATGGTTATTCAACTGTTGTAGTTAAATATGGTAAAATAACAATAAAATATATGGTTATATTAATATTTTCTTACGGAAATTTTTTACAGTGCTCATGAAACTAGGTGAAACTATTCCATTTTAATATTTCAACTTAGTTCCAAATGTTGGTTGCAGCTAAATTCCTCCATTTTTTGTGAGAGAAGGAACTAAAATTGTTTAGTGTTATTCAAGGTGAGTACATGTTGTTCCTGCATTTCAGGCCTTGTCTTTTGGCCTTGTGAATAAAATATTATTTTCCTTCTTTCCGACTTATTTATTCATGAGATAAAATATTATTATTCATTTTCCGACAATGTAACAATTCCGAAAATAATAATTAAAAAAATTAATTGGCACAATTTGTCGAATATAATTAGTATTTTCTACAATAGCTTTGTAAAGTTTTACGGATTTTAAAAGGAATTCATCAAGAAGCATTCGTGCCAAGAAAAAGAACAACTTAGTCTAAAGGTGCTTTCACACCAATAGCGGCAGCGACAAGCAACAGAGAAGATACCTTTCTGGGCATTTTATTGGTTCTACATTACTTACTAACCAGGCGCTCGCTTGACTGATGTCGTTTCTTTATTGGGTCAATGTCAAATGTGTTTTTTACTCAGACAATCATGATTTGTCGATTTCAGTTTCCAAGAGGAACTTCATCACTGTTAGTTTAAAGCAATCTAACAGAACAACGTCTTTGTATGAATTCGTTCCCGCAAGTACTTCAAATATATCAAAAACTTAAATAAAAATCATTTTAACAAAAGTTAATTGGAGAGAATGAATAGTTTTATAAAGGCTAGAATTAGCACTATACTACCTCTTACTATATACTACCTTACTCTGAATTTGCACACAATATTTAATCATTTAAATTTCCCTTTTTGATTGAATGTATTTTAACATGAGAAAAAATATAAACCCCAAAATAATCCCGTTTGAGTGACATTTACCATTTAAAATTCTGCTCAGATCTTGAACCTTTCATCTGGTTTTCCCCTGCTCTTTGCTTTTCTATAAATTCTAATTGGCTTTGGGAATTTGGATTTAGTTTTACCTTTCAAAACTCTTGCGCTCCTGTCAAACCAAATTACTGAACTCTTTAAAAGTTTGTGCCTTTGATGATGAATAGCAAATTGGCTCTTGCTGTAAGTATTGTTTATACCTTTTGGAAAGCAAGCACAAAAAGAATGCAAGAAAATAATTGAAGACAAGAAAATTAAACTGTCTCTCACAAATATATATAATTGAGAAGCTTATAGAATTAATAATTTTTTGACAAAAAAAAATCCTTAAAAATTGAATTTAAAAAAAAAACTAACTTGAATGGTATGTAATGCTTGTAGGAGCTGACTAAATAATACACTAAATATTTTGAAAAAATCTTTTTAAAAAATCAGGAATCTGGAGTGGAGCTGGGAGCAGGAGCGCGCAGCAGCGGAGCATCGAGTTTGTTCCCGAAATTGGAGCGGAACCGGAAGCATTTGTTGTGCTCCGCTGCTCCAATTTTTTTCTTCGAATTTCATTTAAAAACATAAAAATAAACAAAAGCTTTTATATGTATATAATTCACGGTAATATATATATGACTACCTTTTAGTAAAAATAATTTAACTTTGTGCAAGTAAACAATAATAATAATATAATTACACGTTAATTTAAAGCACAATGTGCTCATTTGTGCTTTAAATTAACGTGTAATTATATTATTATTATTACCTTTTAGTAGTTGGACACGGATTTGGTATTCAACCTCGGATTTTTTAGGTAAGACTGGTTTATTTTAATTATTTTGGGAGCGGATCTGTTGGTGTGTTACTTATTTTAGTCTTAGGACTGTGGTATGGACGAAAACAAACATTTTGTATTTCAATTTTTGATTTTTATGCATCGACCATTCTTTGAGTCAAACCAACACTGATGAGTCCTAGTCTCATTCTGAAACCTTAATTTTTTTTTATTCGTGAACCTTTTTAAAATATTTTACTACATTTCTGTTATATATTGCTTTACTTAAATTTTTGCTGCTTTGCGCATGTTTAGGTGATATGTGTCTATTTTTTTCGTTTTTACTTTTTCCGATTCTGTCCTCCTATATATAATATATATATATATATATATATATATATATATATATATATATATATATATATTGAAATATAGAAATAATGAAAAGAAATGAAAGTTCCAAACCAAGAAAAATTTTTCTTGGTTTCTAATGTATACGTTATGCTCCCCGCCCACTGATCAGGAGAGTTATTTGTTTTTGTTTCTTTTTTTGACTTTTTATACTTTGTATAAGCAATTTATACGTTTCGTTAATGTTCGTTTAAGTTTGTTTACATGTCCCGGAACTTTAATTTCTTTTCATTATTTCTATATTTCAATATATTAAAGTTTGCTGTATAGTGCTGCATTTGCGCCAGGCACAAGCTTTGACAATTTCATATACTTAACAACTTGCTACACCTATATATATATATATATATATATACATATATATATATATATATATATACATATATAATGCAGTTAATTGCGCATTGAATATTTGATGGTTGTGATGAAAACTCATTGCTTTAATTATTTCGTTCCTTAACTGATAAAAATCTGTGCACACATGTATGTTTGAGGTGGAGAGAAACATTGCGGAGTAAGTCAAGTGATTATCATTTTGAGAAAAAAGGTGTTTTGCAACACTGTTTTCACGTTACGGTAGTGAATAAAAAAACTAATGGCCCCATGTGTTGATAAATGATACATTTTTGAAGCATTCTTTAGTTTACTGTGTATAAAGGCATATGACATCCCATTTTATAGAAAATTGAGTTAACTACATTTTCAAAAAAACTGATTTACACTAGTATGTTTCTCACCACCTCATGATAAGTTAATAAATAAAATTTATAAACAATAGCCGCACTAAAAATATTCGGAAGGCGCAGCGGAGCCGGAGCAAATAATTAGAAGTCGGAGCAGAATTGGAGCGAAACAATTAAAAAAGTGGCTGTTCCAATTCCTTGAAAAAAAAAAAGCACTTTTATACAGTAAAAACATATTAAATTCATCAAAATCATGACAACTGAAGTGGCATTACAAATTTAAAACTATGTTGGCTTATTTTTTACGCCATTTTTTCAATTTTTATCTTTTTTTCTCCCTAAAGCCTTTTTTCTCTAGTTTTTCTGCATTATGTGTAGTCCCCACCAAAAAAGATAATGTTTCACCACTGACGTCCCTTTTGCCACTCTTTTACCGCCTTTTGCAGCCAATTATTGCAGACCATCGATTTAGCTTCGTGTTCCATCTAGCACCTTAATGGACAGTTTCTCCTTGCTGGGAGAAAAATTAGAACTGTCGTTCAGCTCGGCACTTAAAGTCGGAAGAAAACATTAGAAAGAAGCACTTATGCTTATTTTAAGAGCAGGAAAATACGTTTGTTTACTTCTGAACGGTTTCATATCTTTATTGCGAATTATTTTGTGTTTAAAAAATAATAACATCTTTCGTTTTAAAAATATATTAATTCTCACGAAAATATGAAACGTAGTAGAAATTTGCTCTTATAAGAGATTATTCAGATATATAATATTTAGTCCTTACTGTAATGAAGGCAGCATATGTATATATAAAAAAAGTTTAATTATTAATAACACATTCGATTAGCTGCATACATTCTAAGCGTACATTTTTCAACACTCTTCTAAAAAAAACGTTTCTTTTCGTTGCCATTCGGCTTTTACAAAGAGTTCAATATCAATATATTATAGTCAACTACTACCTGGCAATAATCGAAATGCATTGAAACCAAAATATATGCTGTTACGCAGGTTCGAAAAGTATTTAAATAAAATAGTTAAGACCTAGTAAAGGCACAATGTTGTTTTAATTTATAGTTTTCCCTGTACAGTATGCTTGATTTTTCGATGTAAATTTAGTCAGATTTTTTGATTGGACAGTAAACCTATTATGGCACTTACATGTAAGTTTTTCGGAATCTCAATTTCGTAATACACAGTTGTGTAAATAAACTACAATGAGTAGACGAAATACGTGTTGCATAATAACGATATACTAACACTTAATGTAAACCGAAAATATAACATTGACGAAATTCAAGATTTAAACAACCATAAAAAAGACTGAAGTGTTTTCGCTACTAATTTTACTTTACGATGTTATTCAGTGATCTCCAAAAAATTGATCTTGTACCAACAAAAGTACTTTTACGAAAACAAAATTGGAAAACCCTACTAGTAATTGAATGTACTATTAATGAAACTGCTCTAACTGTAGCATGATACAAACAAGAGCGTTTTTTAAAACAGAAATGAAATGATATCAGTAGAAAATGATGTGATAATGATGTATATAAGTGTGAGTATGTGTGTATTTCTAAGGAAATACAGGCTGTATATCTCAAAATAATCGTAACACAGCAAACTTCAACAAAAAATTGTTCTTTTATTCTTCATTACTTTGTTATTTTACTTTTTAGCAGTAGTAGCACTTGAATAATAGTTCTTAGACTATATTTCGGTAATTGCCCTAATAAGAGCTTGCAAATTGCTGGCCGTTTGTGACGGTTCACCTGATAAACGAACAACTTTCACCCTAACATACTGTAACGATTGAGTAGCTAAAACTAAAAAAAACTTTCTTTTTAGACCTGAGAAAAGGGAAGCGAAATTTTCTCCAGCCTCCGGTACCCTCGAAACTACCTTGTGACTTCAGGGTCCCACGAATTTTACTTGCACGTATCCCCAAGTCTACATGGGGGATCTTCAGAGGGTCAGGTCTCGATTAGAAGCCTTCCAGTTTGAAGTCCGACATCCACAATGGTAAACTATTATTATGGATTACACAAAAAAAGCTTTTGTCATTAAACAATGCTACTTTGGAATAAAAGTTTTATTTCAGTTATTTCAGACCCTTATTTTTTGCCTTAAATTTCTGTAATAAAATCAATCAGTACTACTAAAAAAAATATGTCATGAATTTATATATATATATTTCTTCACAACGACTTTTGGAGACGACATTTTATTTCACTTAAACTTCAAAAAAAAAAGGGTCTATGCAATATTCGCTGAAAACTTCGGTCAAACAACGTTGGATTTATTAACACATGACACTTACATCCTCTCCAATCCCATTTTATGTAAAAAAAAAAAGTCTTGGAACATTGTGCAAATAAAGAACTCTTTAAATTTGTGTACTTTCACCCTGTCTACATCATTTTAAGCTCTTGCAAATATTGAGAGGTAGTGTTCTGTGTGCAGAGCTTCGCTCCTTTCTCAGAAAACTTCATTTTCCAGTCAGCGAATGTAAGTTTGATCTAAACGTTTTCCTCTGATATTTTCAGAACCCATTTTCAAAAATTTATTTACTACTGATAACAGATTCTTTTGAGAAAATAGTTAAATGATAAATACTTTCTTTCTGCAACCTCAATTGTGTAGAATTATTTTATCTATTCATGCTTTAAAATGACAAAACAATTCTTAATAAATAAAATACTATTTTACTATGTTGCCAAAGCTTTTAAAAGGTATTTAACTAAATTTTCATGAACTATCCCTATATAAATTAAAGTTAATCCGCGCATATTTTCCCCCAGTAATACATTTCTGAAAAATAAGTAAAATCGAAAATATATTTAATATATTTATTTTTTTTTTTTTTTTTTGGTTGAAGGAATTGAGTGCAGGTTTAAACTTAAAACATAAGAATGTATCTCCAAAACTGGCTTCTTTTTTTTTTTTTTTTAAGACTTTACTTTGGCATAACGTTGACTTTACATAGGCCTTGAGTTTTTCGGCACTTCCTGTTTACAATAATACAAAAATACTTGTTTATTACCAGACAGTTTTCTTTAAAAAGTTGCTCAAATATTGCTTTAATAAAATCATTGCTTTGATGGTACTTTGCATACAGAGTGTACGTGCGCACAGGGCGAATCTTATTTGAAAAGCCTTGTGCAAAACCTTATTCTTTTGCAGACGTATATTTAAAAATAAATAAGTATATGTATGAATAAAAGAAGTTTTAAAACATATTAAATAATAATTAGACATAATTCTAATTGTAAGTACTATTAATAGAGTAGAATTAACAATTATGTCTGCATACTACGGTGCCAAATCTACACGTCTATCGAAAAAAAAAAGAACGTTGTTAAGCAGTTCATCTGTGAATTATTTAGTTCTTTGCTTTCTTTTTATCGTAATACTGGTTTCCTAATGACAGCAGTGGTTTGATATAAATTAAAATTTACAGTGTACTTTTCTTCTTTCTTTTCTTACCTATGCCTTTAGCAAATAGAGCTATAATGGTTTCAAAAATTTAATTTCATATGTAGAATTGCCTTCAGTATCTCTTTAATTAATAGATATTTAATTAACTTTTCGGCAGCCCACAACTATTGTTGCAGCGACAAAGTGTACTTTGAAATTTAAGGTTTAAAAGTTTAGTTTTGTGGAGCAAATTAATTTACAAGGAATAGGAAACTGAGGCGCAGACGTTTATCGTCTGTCCGTAATGTTTTTTTTTTTTTTTTTTTGCTATGTTTATTACACTTACAGTGGGGACTTATCATTCCATAGCGCAATCGACAAATCACGGTCGTCAGTGAGAAAGTCACTTTTAAAGATGCAATCAAAATGTCAACATTTAACACGAGGTTGTGGTTATTAATTAATGCAACAACAATGACGCATGCTGAAAGCTTTCGTTGCTATCGCACATTGCTATTGTCTTCGGTGTGACTGCACAGTGATAGTTTTACTGGTTTTTATTTAAAACATGCATTAAATAGTAAAAGTCATTGCTTTTTAAGTGTTAGACAAATTTTGTATCGAAACAGGTAGACATTTGAACTTAATGATGTTATGAACACATTATATACATACTTAATACTACATTTGAGACCCCTTTTCGAATAATTTTATGAACTGCAACTGGGAAAATTATATTACTATCATAGTCATCTTACGTTTTTATAATGCAAACAAGATCATGAATTTCAATTGCTTTAAAAATATTTCTGAATAATTTCCACTAGTATTTTTTTAAATGTCTATGTTTTTGTAGGAACGTCATATATTAAACAAAATAATATTGTCTACATTAATCATATCGAGTTCAAATTTCAAAATGCTTATTAATATTACATATCTCGCACGAACACTGTTTTTAACTCATCGGCTAAAACTATTTCCTTATTACTAAAATAAAACAGGTTACTAAATTGAAAGGATACTTAAGTTCGAAAAATTGTTCATAGGCCACGTTTTTGAACCAAAAACGCATTTATATTTTGTTCTAAAATGCGTAAAATTAATAATTCATATGTTTTAAAACGTATAAAATTAATATAATTAAAAAACATTTTTTGTTATTGTAAACAAAAAGCTAATGATCATATTTAAACGAAATTTCTGGTACGCTAAAAATAGCCAATCTAAATAACATTTTAAGACAATGAACGTTATTTACGGATGGAAAGATTTATTTCGTACTGCCAATATTTCCAAGCCATTTAACGACACATTCCATGAAGTTGTTCGGAGTAAATGGGAAATTACTTCTTAAGAAGCATGCACTTTAAAGTTTATGATCCAGTTATTCTCCGAAATCCGAAATTTGTTGCCCGTTAAATGTACATTTTCAGACGCTGTTCAAGCATTTTCAAGACTGAATACACTCGAGCATGTACCATAATAGCACGTCTTGTAATTTATTTTAACTGCAGATTCATATGACATCATTTTAGCATATTAAACGTTGTAAAAACTTTTAATCAACAGGAAAGTATTACACTGATTAAAGTAATAAAATAATGCGGTGATTTAAAAATATATTCTTTCATGCCTTGGAGAAGGCTATATTGATTAAAATGAAAAACAACGCGTAAATAAATTAAATAATCTTATAGAAAAGAGGCGATTTCTTCCCTAATAGTTAATTAGTGCTTTACTTGGAATTTATTATTTTTAATAATCAGATTTTAACCCAAAGTTTTGACTATATTTTCATGTATTCCTGTATTACCTATTTTCAGTATTCTGTCTCTGGAAGAAGGTGTGAATTAAATATGTAATAAAATAAAAATATTATATAGGGATTGTACCAGTGATTGACGCCTTTCCCCAGAATAATTCCTTATTAAGAAAAATAATGAATCAATATATAAATGCTGCCTATCTATATTTACTTCATGAAATTACAATTTATTTTTAAGCATCATGTGGTATTTCGATCACAAAACTGTAAGTGAAACGTGCGAAGTGAAAAACACAGCCTCCTTTTGTGCTCGGCTTACTTGGAAACTTAATGAAAATGAATGCTTTAATCTCGATACACCTTAAACCATTCCAGCAATATTTCAAAATAGTTACAATTTTAGATCTGTTAGGTGCATATATTTAGCTACTAAAATGTAAATTTAAGTGCCTGCTCAGATCTTTATGAATTAATAAGCTATGTCGATTACTGGATCATTTATTAGACTATGTACCAGTGATTGGCTTACGGTTTCAATCACTGGTCCTTTGATTGATATTCTTCGTTAATAAATTGAAATGTATAAAATTTGAGAGGTTTTGGATGTAAATTTAGTTTATACCAGCTCTAAATTTTTTAATTCATATTTTCTAGCAATTGACGCTATTTTAAGGGAACGATGTCAATTACTGGAAGCGATATGCCATCAGCTGGCAAATAAAGGAAAATATTTTTTTTTTCCAATGCAGTATAACATTTTTGGATGTCTATAGAGAATACAAGATAAAACAGTGTTTAAAATAAAGTTATTTTAGGTTTATAAGTTAGAGAGAAATTACTTTACTCGTAGTATTAAGTTTATGTTAAGCAAATACTTTATATATTGGAACTTTAATACGGTGCGTCAAACACTGGAGCATAGAGCATCAATTACTGGTAAAAAATGAAAAATTGGCAGTGTCCATTACTGGAGCATTAAATCGGTATAAAATATAAATTAATTTCAAAAACAAGTAATTACTGAATGAATAAACTTTAACATATATGTGGTCCTGAATGTCTATTAAAACATATATTAATTTTAAGATTATAAAAGTACATCCTGATAATTTAATTATTTTTCAAAGTTAAAATTCAAAAGAATTCTCAAGAAAAAAAAAGAAGACATAGAACAAGAAGAAAAGGAAAACCTCCAAAGTTCCAGAAAAATTAAAAAATAAAATCTTTATTTTCATTTGTAAAATTAACATATATTTTCATAAAAATTTGCTTAAACCTAGTAACTACTTGCTAAAAACAGATTTCGCATCATCAACTCTTACCTCAGTACGCTTCAAAAAATACGTTGTCGTAGCGGATCAATAAAAACAGAATACGAATTTTAAGCTTCAATCGCATTCTGACGTTTGCTGTGTTTTACAAAACTTAACCTTACATGTAATACTTTGAAAAAGTAGGTAGCTTAAGAAACATTTCAAATAAAAAGAAAAGAGAAATGTGTTGACAAGTCCATTTATTTTTTCCAAAGGTCATTTGTAAAATGCTTTAAACTTCTGAAAGGAAGTAGCATGTTTTATGTTTTATTCATATAAGCAATTTACCCTTTTCGAAACTATAACGGCAAAACTTGTGTTTAACAACGCACGATAACACATTTAGGCCCTATTTTCACGCGAAATATACATTTAAATATACTATTGCAATGCACTTTTTGTATTGTAGTAGTACACTTAAAAAAATGTCCTGAAAATAACGGAAAAAGTACGGCAGCAGAGTTGCCGGAAATGTTGCGTTTCTGATAATATTTTCCCGAGATTTGACAGAAGTTACATTTCTTTTTTCTCCGTTAAGGGGACTTGACAATTTTGCACCGTTTGACAATTTTTTTTAATTTAAGAACTTTTACCAATTTCATTTGTATATTATGATGTGCTATTGTTCAACAAAATGATTTCCACATGAAAAATCAAAATTCAACTAACAGAAAATTTTAAAATTTAATTTTTTAAAAATCATTTAACAATTTTAAATTTCTTTCTTCTTATTCATTTCTTGACTTTTTTTCACCAAATTTTTTTAAAGTACTTATTATAGTATGGTTTACAATTTTAGGGATGATTTTTGCTATTAATTAATTAGTTTTTGAGAAAAAACTTTTTAAAGTTACATCGATGGTAGAACACAGACAAAAAGCGACTTTTGTTATTTTCATTTTTTAAATTTTTTTTTGAAAATATATAGAAAATTCCATCCCTAATTTTATCAACCACATCATATCGAACGCACACAAAAAATTTCAAGTTGCTACATGAATATATGTAGAAGTTTTAGCAGTTTAAGCACTACAATATGGCGAAAACACACAAACCGAGAAAACGCAGTTTAAAGAATACAAAATCCTACTAAAACATCAGAAATGTTTGAGTTCTCTTACTTCTTAACTACATTTATATTGGTTGTATCGCTTCAAAACTTCGCTCAGATATACTAGGAGAGTCAAGCCACATTTTAAGCAAAAAATTGAAAAATCTTTATTATCAGCCATTTTCTACATTTGAAAGGTGCCAAGTCCCCTTAATCCAAAATCAGGTTGTGAAAATTCAGCAACCGTATAGCGAAAAAGTTCCGTTCTCATATTTTCAGGACGTGATATTTCCGTTTTTGGAAGTAAAAACCATGTATTGAAGTACTCCGGAAATCTTCCGTTAAAACCAATCAAAAAACTCTGAAAATTCAGGCCTTTTTTAACTGTGTAGTTCGGTAAAGATAGTTACTTTAACCCCTTAAAGCACGATTTTTTTTCTGAAAGACTAGTATAGTGTAAGTTATTCTTTGCAATTTCAGGTTGCAGGGGGGGGGGTGTAACTAGGGAGCGAGGGGTGGGGTGAAAGTTACATATATAAAAAATATTATGCAAACAAAAGTGCAAACGGATCTCAGACGGGCATTAGAAATGAAATAACGCACGGGCATGGGCAAATTTTCCGGTAACGTTCGCCCGTGCCAGACACGGGCAGATGCTTAAGGGGTTAAACTGACAGTAAGATTCATAAATGGCGTCCCAAAGTAACTATTCTGGAATAGATGAAATGTATGCAAAGAATAAAAGCTCAAAACTGCAACAGTAAACAGAATAAGTGTGCTAGAAAAACATTTTCGTTTGCTCACCCCTAAAATTTTATGTTAGAGTAGCGTTTCCCAACCGGTGGTTCGCGAACCCCTAGGGGTTCGTGTGGTATCGAAAAGGGATTCGCGAGAATAATCTTGCAATGGCGGAATTTTTAATTGCTAATGTAAAAGAAAAACGAAATAATAAATTTACATCGGCATTAGGACGGAGTGTAAAAATGATTTTTTTAATAAGTTGTTTAATAATCCGTTCGATAATTCGTAAAAGTTGTGGAATCATACGTACAATTTGAAAGGCACTTGTTTCTACTGTTACCCGATTTTGAAAATTTGAATCTCGAAGTGGTATCGAAAGATATTCATTTATTTATTTTAAATTTTGAACGTATATTTCTCCTACCATTTTCCACTTCTTCCTCACTAGCGCGAAAAAATAGTCGGAAACGAGAAAGTTTTCTAAAATGTAAAATTTTACATTATTTGTGGCAAATTTCTCATATACAGAATCAAAAGTAGAACCGAAAGATATTTGTTCATTAATTTTAACTTTTGTACTCTCATTTATCGCATTTCACTCCAACTTCTGTGAATTTCGTACATTTCAACCCAGAAGTGTAACCGAATGATATTTTTTAATTGATTCAAAATTTGTATGTATATTTTTTCTTATGCCGTTCCACAACTTTTTCGCACTACCAAGAAAATATTTCTTAAAGATATTTTTGCGAATACATATGTTTACTCCCCAATTAATAATTCAAAAAAAAAATTCAAAAGTAACTTTCGTTTTTATTTCAACTTAGATGATTTAGAATTATATTTTCATTTCTTGTTATGAACTATTAGGTATTCATCAAGGAAAAATAATGTGCTAGCACATTTTATTGTTTTGTTACTTGATTCTAAAGACTGCAGCAAGGGGTTCGACAGTTTCTTTGGGATCTTGAAAGGGGTTTCGTAAGGTAAAAAAGGTTGGGAAACACTGTGTTAGAGGAACCAAAATAAGTTACATTTAATTAAGATCTAAAAAATAGGTAATTAGTGTTTGTGTTGGAAATAATCGTAAAAAAACTTAACTATTCAGTGTCGTTTTTGTAAGGTTCGAAAAAAGTGTTTTTCACTCCACCCTAAGGCCATAAAAACTATCTTAATCAGAAACTTTATGAAAATACTATTGAAAAATATAATTAAATATTTCCCTCTGTTTTAAAAGTGGATTTGAAATAGTTTGAAAATATGACCAGCTTATAGCGCTGAGCCTAAATCGATATGCATTCCATCCATTCAGCCAATGCTGAAATTTAAAAATCTTTTCCCATTTCGAAAGTGTCTTACTTTCAAAAAAGACATCCTTTTATGGCTTAAAAAAGTAAGTTTGCTTGAAGAATAAGTTTCATAAGAGTAGAAAATCCATTTTCTGAACGTTTACTTAGCATTTTGACGCAACAATGTTGAACAAAGACGTTAACTGGATGCTTAAGAATTTTAAGTCAATTTGTATAACACAAACCCGTTTATGACCCAAACATACATACTTACTACTTCCATATAAACTGAGCGAAACTAGATAGATTTATTTCTGTTCTTGCAGAAATTTTTTAACCTCAGACTTTAAAGGGGTCTTTTTTTTGGGGGGGGGGGGGCACTTATTCTGTTTACTGTTGCGGTTATTGTTGTAGTTTTGAACTTTTATTTTTTTCATACATTTCATTTGCTTTAGAATAGTTGCTTTGAGACGCCTTTCTCGCAAATTCTTTTAAGAATCTATTCGCAATTTCAGGCTTGATTTTTATTTAAAAAACACTATTAAATGGTAAAATAAAGCAAAATTAACAAATTAATTCCTAAATCAAATAAAGATGTTAGGTTGACTTGAAAAACAAAAAGAAAACAACATTTAGCATCAACACAATTCAAAGTAATATTCTGAGTGAAATATTCATGGAAGAAAACCAAAATGCAAGAGCAATTTGGGAGAAACAAAACGAATCAGAACAAATTCTTTATTTCTATTGAGTTAATGACAAAAAATATCCATAAGGCAAAAATGACTAAATCAATGCAATTTATTACCCAGGAATTTATGTACTCTAAAGCACACACCATACCCTGAAGAAAAATACATTAAACACTTGCACATTCTTGCATATATTTTGTCTTTTAATTTCCGTTAGTCAACAGGCCAACTGTATCCGAGGAATATTTTTATCAGCACAGCATTTATTATCTTTGTCTTAATATTGCTATTCAATATTCTTTGCCATAAAGACCTTTTGACATTTGCGGTGTATAGCACATAGTACTCCAACTATGGAATGAGGAATAAACAAGAAGTTCCATCTAGAACTATACGAGCCTACTTTCCCGTATACACCGAATTCAAATTTATAATCTAGCTATCTCTCTCTCTGTCTTTCTCGTTTAGCTTGAGTTCTTAATTGCTTCAAATATACCTTTTTCAACGGTTAATACATTTTCATTCAATCATTATTTATTAAGTCATTCATGTATTTATTCACTCATTTATTCATTCAATCTTTTGCTTATTCATTTAATCATTCATTAATTAAAAAATATTCTTGAAAATCCCGATCAAAAAATTTCATAGGAAAATGGGCTCGTTAGTTCTATTTGTACATGTTCTACGTCATAAGAGCTTTGCGATAAAGTTTGTTCTAAGCAAATCGGTCCGTTAGATCAGAAATTATATAGGATTGAAATTTCCCCGTAGGCGGTATGTTAATTTTTTTGAACTGTTCAAAAATGAACAAAAATTGTTCGAATCAATATTTCACGCCAAGAACTTCTTCTTGTGAGCTTGTTCATGAGAACTTATATCTTGTACCCAGAGTTTACATAATTTGCTTCAATTTTGTCCATAGGCGCTAATGTTAAAATTTTTTGAACTGTTCAAATTTGAACAAAAATTGTTCGAATCAATATTTCACGCCAAGAACTTCTTCCTGTGAGCTTGTTCATGAGAACTTATATCTTGTACCCAGAGTTTACATAATTTGCTTCAATTTTGTCCATAGGCGCTAATGTTAAAATTTTTTGAACTGTTCAAATTTGAACAAAAAATTGTTCAAATCAAAAAGTAAAATATAGAAATGAGATGTCCTCGCCGAGATCTTTCGAATGCAAAAAGAATTTTTCCAATCGGACAATTCGTTCAAAAGTTATTAGGGGGGGACAGACCGACAGACAGACAGACCAGACAGACCGACAGACAGACAGACCGACAGACCGACAGACAGACAGACCGACAGACACACTTTTTCCCCATCTCAAAACCCTACTTTCAAATTTTTTATTTTTCAATCTTTATTTAATTACTTAACTTATTTTTGACTTTTCTTGATTTCTAACGATATTTTCACGATACATTAAGCCTTCTTTCATGCTTTATTATTTTTTTTTTTTTTACTTTTACGGGAAAGTAGGCTAAAAAGACGCATTTCGTTGTTTGTTCATAAAACAATTTGAGGCGTTGCGCTGTCTGCTATTTTGATTAAGGGTTATTATGAATTCCTTTTACTTGTATTTTTCATAACGGAACCAATATATCAAAGCTTATGAAAGCTACAAGGATGCAAGATTTAATAAAGAAAAAATTTATTTCTTCCAACAGTAGTAGAAGAATTTTTTATTGATTAGATGAATTGCCTTGGATTTAATCGTACAAAGCTTGCTGTTCAATGTCACAAGAGCAAATTATTCTTTTATATTTGTTAAAGAAACAACTATCAATTGGCTAACTGAATACGGAGTAATCATAAATACAAAAACACATGTATAAAAAACTTTCTTTTGAAACTTTAACACTTAGTTCCGCCAATAATAAATCCAATTCACTCTACAATTTCAACCTCTTTATTTTTCCGGAGATATGAATGCTAAATGTTGTCAATTACATTATCATTTACATATTTATAGCTTATATATTATTTTTATCTGTCAAATTAACAGTAAAATTACCACAATAATTTTATGATGTGGTATTTAAATAAAAATCATATTTTTAATACTTTCAAATTACTAATGTGCTGTAATGGGATCCTGAAACGAACAAGTGTAGGGTACTCATAAGATATACGATTTAAACTTCAATCAATATTGAAGTATTTTATGGTATAGTGTATAGATTAAACCAGCAAGGCAACTTTGCCAGCAAAATTTAGTTGCAAAAACAATTTAAAATTTTAAGCTGCTTGAACTTTAACACTAATGACGCAATGGTTCGAAGAGATTACCTCTACATGGATCAGCATCAGTGCAAGTAAACATTATTGAATGCATATTTTACTGAAAAGAAACAGATGGCATATAAAAGCAGCATTTTTTAAAATCATGCTTAACTACTCATAGTTTACGGTGCTTGTTTCGATTCATTTTATATTTAAGTAAGATAAAATAGTTTTTAATGAAAAAGTTTCACAATATTATAGCATGCAATTTTTCCTAACAATGCTGCTGAAATGAAAAAGAAAAAAGAAAAGAAAAAGCGATTTGCCGTAACAGGCGGCTCCGTCGCGCTATTTATTGAATACATCTTGTGATCAGGTGTCAGTACCAACCACATCAGGAGGGATGTTACAGTTGAACGTATCTCTCGGAAACTATGACTGCTATGTTCCATAAAATAATGGAAGATATGTATATTTTTAATGGCATGAAGAGTTCTCTACTCCATCCCCCTAACCTGTTAGCACGTGGCCTTAGTGTTGCACTCCCCCAGGAACGGGGAACCGAAGTCCGACGAATGCTCATAATCCCTCCGAGAAAGGTTTGCTGGGCGCCAGCCCAGCCTAACTAAATCTTGCTGTGTGGACCTGGCCCTACTTGATAACCCTATGCGTAAAGAGTCTCATTAGAGGGTTGTGGTTCCCAATGGCATGAAGAATAACTGATGGGAACTGATGCTGACTGAATTTTCGTACAACTTGGTTCAACCAATTAGGCAGTCCTACAAAGCATGCAAATTTATAGTCCGTTTGATATATGCATATATACGTGATTTTTACATAATAATTAGTCATAAAATTCGGAAGAATCATGCGAAATTTTCTTCAAAACAAAAATATGTTTTGAAGAAAATAACCTTATGAAAAATATTTTTGAAGTTTGTTGACAAATACACAATTTTCAGTTCTTCTTTTCAGAGAAATATTTCTTTTTAATTTATTTCCCAAAATTATGAAAGTTTTAACGCTGTAATTTGGAAAGTCTTCGAAGAAACAATAAAAAAAAAAATGTTTAAGTCTGTACAATCGAACCAGTAAGTTTTGGCTGCACACTAATCTTCTTTCAGAATCTTTTATCTCAAGTTTAATCAACTCTCACAACATTATTATTCAAAAAAATGTATATTGAGCTCAGTTGTCTACAATTTTGGAAGGCAAATAGTTTTCATAAATAATTAATCATTAGATTGTTCTCCATCAACAGCTTATTCATTTTAATGAAGCACTTGTAGAGATCATAAGTATGACGTGAAGTTTATGCATTTTCAAAATATAACTCGGCCTACATATAACTATCTCATTTATCGACAAAAAAACGTCAATGTTTGAAAAAAAAATGAAAAATTTACAACCCAACGAATAGTAAGCCTGTCGCGATAATTCAGCTAAGTTTGACATATAAATAGTTGAAAGGACTCAAAAGGGAAAAAAATCATAATTACATCTCACAAGCTTGCTATTTTGCCTCCGTAATGTTTCAAAATTCTTATCTTGACCACAATTTTACTGAAAGAAATATGTTTGCCGTTTTTTCATAAATATTTTTCCTCTACGTGAATGGATATAGTTGGAAAAAAAAGTAATGTAATTTAATTTATAAATCGGAAAGTTTAGTGAAAGTAGGCATCGGAAAAAGTTACAAACTATAAATATTCATCAGTGTCTTATATTCGGTCAATCATGTATCCTGTCTCTTCGTAAAATCCCCGGCATTATTTAGACATAAATCTTCTTTATTTGATGTCTTACTTCCATTAATCACTTTCTTCTTTGTCAGCAAGTTTATTAAATAGCCATTACTTATAAAATATTATGAGTTATCAAAAATACCCCTTGTCTAATTATTTACGCTTTTCATTGGAAACTATGAAAACCTTATTCAAAAATGCTTTGCTTTGAAACTGATTATGTTTAAACAACAATGATTATCATTAAAAAACATAATTAATTGCTTGTTTTTATAAACATTGTTTTTTAGTTTTAGAAGAAAAAAATGTGCTATGGTTGATGCAAAAAAAGCGAAAATTAAAACCTATTAATTTATAAAAAACTCATTACTTGTAATTTGAGCTGATATGAAACTTTGTTTCGTAATCTCACATGAGAATACTTTGACGTTTCTAAAAATTTACGCTATTAAATTAAGCACAGCAGGATTAAATTCAACTGAAAATTGCTAAAGTGTTCATTTCCGTTACCTTACCTTCATCTCATTAGCTTTAAACTATTCATCTATTTTAATGATCTCCCACTGGAAGCCTGATAACTTAAATCAATGTTCTTCTCCCTTAATTACATAGCAGTTAATGAATTCCAATCCCTTGCGTGTGCATTCTACACGAGTGAATAAAAAGCAACACATCGAAGAAGAAAATTGTCGTAGTTATTTTTTTATTCTGCACGTTTCGTTGAGTAAAAGCAAGCGCGGATCCTAAGGGGAGGCAATGGGGGCTATTGCCCTTACCCCGGAGACTCTAGTATTAGTAAAGATTATATGATAAGGATTTAAAACTTTGTGCTTTCTCTTCTTTGGAATAAATTTTCCTGACAATAAGTAAAATCACAAAGGAAGTATATCTTCCTCAGCAAACTCCGCGCATTATTCACTGATCATAACTGTGTTACGATTAATTCTGAATATGGAATAGGATTCAGAAACCATTTTTTAAGCCCAGTGGGCCTCACATAAAGCTAATCCTTTGAAACCTACCGTCGAAGCTCTGTCGGGGTTTGCTAACGTTGAGGGATCAACACCCAGCGCAAAGCAGTCTGGGAAAGCGAGGCTATTATGCGTAGAGCGTACAAAATGGAATACAGACGTTGTTGTTCCATTCGGGAATGTAGGTAGTCATATAGATCCCATCGCATTGTAAGAGAGATATTAAAAATTTTTAACCCTCTTTTTAGTACAGTACAGTGAAACCTGTGTAATTTGACCACTTGCGGTGCAGCACTTTAGTGGTCAATTTAGACAGGTGGTCAACATATAGAGGGTGAGGTAAAGGCTGTAGGGCTAATTCCGTTCCTGACAAAAGTGGTCAACTTAGACAAGTGGTCAACTTTAATTTCAAGTACAACAAGTCAATATTTTAGTCACCCGGAAAAAAAATATGTTTAATCTATGAACATACAACCAAATAAACACTCATTTCAATCTTTTATGGAGGAAACTTTAATTTGTCAAATAAATTCAATTTTTGTTACTTTTCTCTTGAGTTATTAAAAGCAAAGGTTTCGGTAAATTGATTGAAAACGAATACTAAGAAGCGTTTTCCAGCTCATATTATTTTTTCCCCTTTATTTTCGTCCCATAATAGTCAACATAAATGCAAATTACGTAAAATGACGTATTATGCGCAGCCTATCCCTCACCAGCCGAATTTTCTGAAGAAGAAACTTGCCGTCTGAGGTAATCGGATTAATATAATGAAGCGCTTCGGAGCGTTGTCATGACACAAATTGTAATCATCACGTTTACTCGCCGTTGCTGTGGGCAGGACAAATGTTAGATAATTATTACACGAGGGTGCAAATTGATGTGTGTTGTTAGAAAATTTATATTCCAACAATTCAATTTACTTAAGAAATAAGGCCGGCGCAAATTGATTTCTTTTTCCTCATCTAGAAGTGGAGCCGGAAATTTAATTTATTTAACAATTGGTGGAAAGTGTGTAAGCAAAATAAGGCCTTGATGCCTGTATTGTCATTTCCTATTAAACTTACCTCTGTTCAGTAGATCATATTGCTTAGCCTCATGTAAACCTAGCGGAATTCATATTTATAATAACCCTTTTTTTTTGTCATAAATATATCATTTTGGCCATAATAATATTGTTCAGCATCACGTAAACTTAGCAGACGTCAGATTTATAATAATCCTTTTTTTTGGTCATAAATACGTAATTTTACACTCTCAGAAACGCATGCTCAAATCTCACGAAACTTTCGTCGTATTTGACGAAATGGCTTCGTGAAAAATGCTCCGAGTAAACCTTTCGTCAAATTGCCGCATGTGTGTAGTAATTTTTTTAAGTCACGTGATTGCGCGAGGAAAGAATCGTTATAAATGACGAAATTTTCTTGACGATTGAAGAATCGTCGAAAATGAGGATTCTGTTTTTGAGAGTGTAGTCATAATCATATTGTTTAGCATCATGTAAACTTATTCAGATTTATAATAATCCTTTTTTGGTCATAAATATATCATTTCGGTCATAATCACTTTGTTTTTAATTGTGTAAACCTGGCTGAATTCAGATTTATAAAAATATTTTTTTGGTCGTAAATATATTGTGCCTCTAGTGCTACAGAGCTATAACTCAAGAAAATAATGGCAGTAAACCCGGAATTAGGTACGTTTTACTGAGTTCTTCACCATGTACAGATCTTTATTTGCATTACTTTTTAACGTTTTTGAGACAGTTGAAATCATGACTGAAAAAAAAAATCATAATGATTGCACAAAATTAGGCATGTATTTAAAAACAAATCTCCTCTTAAAATTTAGCAACCCAAAATGTTTTTCACCCTCAAATAAAAACAAATTGGAATCAATAAATCAAATTAGAAAAATGTCTTCAAATGAAGTTGATGACTAAAGAAGGTATTTTGAAGGGTACGCGTAAAGGTGCTTTCCCACCAAAGGCGCCAAAAACAAAAAAAAACTTGTCTTTTCTCATCTCTGCAAGAGCAGAGTATATTTTTGAAGGCAAAAATGTATGCCTTGCACTCGCGCAGATGTGAAAAGACAAGTTTTTTTGTCTTTTTCGCCATTGGTTTCGAATTATATTTCAAATAAAGAAAATAAGTAATATTTTGTTTCAATACTTTAAAAGCTATGCAAGAGAAATGACTTTGAACAGGTCTCCACAACCCGTAAGAAGATTGCTGCTGTCTTTTAAAGAACACTTTAAGATGCTCTTTTTTTCCCCACCTTTATTACTCTCAATCTCTGCCCCTCTTTTTTCTATTCCCGGAAATTCTTGTTTCATTCGTTAATTACGGACAGTTAAATATTCTTGTTCAATTTTGATGGTGGTGGTCTAAAACCACTTAAACACAAATTGTCTTTTTCTTCTATGATTTCAAAATGCACAAGGTTTTTAATTACATTTTTAGCCCGTTAAAATTTAAGTGTGCGTTCTGTCGATTTTTTTCATGTCGACAACTCCCCACCCGAGTTTGAAGACAGTGTCACTACACCACTACACCACGCTAGAAAAAGCAAACTTAATGGAATTTTTTTTTATTTCTGCTTCATCATGTACTGAATTACACTAATTTTTCTTTTAGAAGTATTCCAAATTACCAATTTATTTTCCTCGCCCCCCCCCCACCCCCCCTCCATCCATCGCTTCTTCTTCTTTTGTTTCAATACGCAACCAAAAGAAATAAACTTTCCAAGACGAATACATTTCTTAAATTGAACCAAGTAATAGGCTTTTTTAAAGAGCAAGAAATCATCCAGCCGATTAGACGCAACAACAAAATCCGAATAAGTTGCAAATGTTAGAGGTTTTTATTTCTTTCTCTTGAATGTGTAAGACTAGATTAATCAAGTACTTTTGTGTGGATGTATTGGATTTCCGGAGCACAGCCATTTTCTCTCCGTATCGAATTTTGCAAAGAAAGAGAATAGTGTTTGTAAATGTGACTAACCAACCTTATCTACTTTGCTCCTCGCGTAATTTGAATGCGAGAAAAAAAAATATGTTCTTTAAAACTAATAGGATTTTTATTCAGAACGAACATTTTTTTTCCGGAGGTTTGACTTGCAAAAGAAGATTCTAAATAAAGCAGAGGTTAAAAAATATTTATTGACTTCACGTATCAATCAATATTTTAAAGTACATCTTTACAGAAATAGGAAAGAACATATTTTTTTTTAAATAATGCTTTTCAAAAATATTGAAAAAAATCGAGTTTAAAATATGGTTTCATTAAGTTGCTGCTCGTGAAGTTTTTCTTTTCTGTTAATCCCTAACTTTTGACTCTTTTTAGAATCAATCACTTTAGTCTATTTTTCTCTAGAAGATTATTTTAAACTAGTAGAAACGAGATGTTTAAAGGATGTTGTTGGATCTATCGAATTACATAGGAGTGTAATTTAAAAAGAAAATATTTTGCAAAATAGGTTAAAAAAAATAGTTACTATCTTTGTTCATTTAAATAATCACTACTTTTTCTGGTAACGTTATTGATTTCCATTATTTAAAATTCAGTTTAAGAAAAGTTATCTTCACTCGCAATGTTATATTACACATTGAAGTATATATGCCATTTAAAATCAAAATTTCTCTTAATTTATCTGCAAGCATGATTTTATCACGGTTTCATTAAAAAATTCGATTATGGAACATTAATATTTTTTTAATGAAAAATATGCTTTTTTTTCCATACACCTCTCTCTATTGGATGCATTATCATTAATTATGTATACAAGGAAACTATTTCAGTTTTTGTGTAGATGCTTGTGAACTAAAGATACTACGTTAAAGATACTTGTGAACTAAGTGCTGCGGATAGAGCTAATTTCGGAATTAAGATGATGAATTTCATGAGTTTCGAACCAGTCGGGTGCCTGCTTGTAGCACAAAATGCTACACTGGGGATTAACGGAAAGTTAAACTGTAAAAGTTAAGCAAAACTGCTTAAGTGAAATTCGAATGTGACACTTTTAATACTGCGGAAGCTATAAGAAAAAATAATGAAACATCGCATAAATAAAATAACAGACAAAGCATCGGTGTCCCGAATATTTAAAATTCCTGATACTTTCGCTCTACGGTCGTACCAAATATTCCAGTTCGATTCGCTGATGGGAGTTAGGGACGAAGTAAAGTGGTGCTTTATTAATATGCGTCAAGGTCCAGCTATATTGCTCCGCGACTCAACAAGTTCGAGAAATGTGGATTTTAATATTAAATTATTTTTAAGTGTTTTGAAAGAAAATCATATCTTAATTAAATTGTTTTTTTCCTCTGCATATAAGATAGATGATATTTAATTGTGTTTTCCTTATGTATTTCACAAGTGACTAATCGAAGTTGTTATAGGATTTAGTCTTTTTTTAAAACTAAAACCTGATAGCAATGCCTTTTTCATGGCTTGTCAAAATGGGTTGTATAACTGCTGGAGCTCTTGAGGCTGTAAAAAACAGTGCATCCTCGATAACTCACACGGAGGTCCTTAATACTCTTCAAAAACTTAAAGATTCAGTATTCGTCTCTAAACTAAACCTTAATTCTCCTTTGGAAAGTTTTCATTTGTTACAACATGTCGAAGGGATCCTGCAAAAAGGGAAAAATGCAATACGCCTGGGGTGGGGGGTCTTAGAATCAATCGACGCGGAAAACAAAATATTGAAAAGAAACGTTTGGTTCGGAGGAAAAGACGCAAATGTTTTAATCAAAAGGTTAGTATTGCCGGACGCAGACATAGTGGCAGAAGGTGCAGAGGGAAAATGCTTAAAGGCAAATCGTGATTATTTTTATGTGTGGGAACTTTTCGCATGTGATATTTACCGCCGACCTACCTCAACAAAAGCTAAAAGTCCGTATTTCTTCTCCTATGGATTTCATCATGACGGGCTTATATTAGGAACGTTCGCTGGCGATGGAAAGGAGCCCCTAATTACTAAGCATTACAAAACCTTCGAAAACACTAATAATATCCATCACTGGAACAGAAAATTTCATCCCTTTATTCAAAATCAATGGGTTTACTCTTCTGTTTGTGAAAGTGAAAGTGTACCGATCCCTCCGATGCAGTGGGCTTCTAATCAATTTCGTTTAACAACCGATGATGCGGGAATAGGTATTTTATGCACAAAGGGTAGTTTATTTATTGGAGTACATTTTTATTCAACTGGAACAGGGGAGAATTACGAAGATTTTGGCTTCCGTCTATTTTTTAGACTTCGAAAAATGCATGCTAATCAGTCGGAGATATTTCAAAAAATACTGGATGAGCAAATGGGTAGGAGGCCTCGAACTAGTAACGAAGCACATTATGGGGATCCAGGGGTATCAATTAATGTTGAAATGGATGACGAAGATAGTTTTTGGGGTAACTCTCTTTTAGCTACTGAGAATGCTAAGCGCACGAGAATTGAAGACTCGGAAGCTGCTTCGGGTGCTGCTTCGGTTGCTCTCCCGAAACTAACCCTTCCAAAAGCCGTAATTCCATCTACCAGTTAAATAATCCTCTAGATCGCCTCTTTTTTTCTTTTCCAGAAATGGAAAATTTTAAACAGAGGTTCATAGCTGCAATAGACGCTTTTACGGAAATCATCTTCATAATTTACAAACGTTTCCAGAATAATAAGGCAAATAGAAAGGATAATGACCAACTGGACGGAGGTGGAATCGATGATTCGGAGGAGAACGAAAGGGTAGAATTTTTGGATACGGCTAGAGAGTATTTGTTGCACCTATACTTAAATAGTGAAGAAGCTGCCGAATATGAAAAAAAAAGAACCGAGTGCTGGGATAAACAGGATCCTATAAAATGCAAGGCTGAACTCGACGAACAGTTTAGGAAAATTGTATTTGAAAGATTAGACGCAACTAAAGCCCCCGAAAGAAATGAATCAGCCGCAAAGGTGTATGTGGCAGCAGCTTCTGCATTCACCTATTTTCTTAAAAATTTTGCAGAGTCAGCCGGTTTAACTGATATTCAACTGAAAACCGATTTTAAATCGAACGCCACATGGATTCGTGTTCCCGAAATAATTGAAACTGTTATTAAAGTACCACCTGTTCCGCCGCCGCCTGAACCGCCTCAGCCCAGAACCACCAGACCTGTTTCAAGCAATGTACCACATCTAGATGACCCTAACTCTGAAAATTATTTATTTGCAGATGGAGGCGATTAATCCTTTGCCGTTTGTCAGTCCTCAAATAAGAAGTGATCCAGAAATTCGTCTCATGCATATGCAGAGTGTAGACAGACAATTATTTGAATTTTATCGCAGAACTCACCGAAGCAAAATCCCAAGGTATAGTGCTGCAGCATTATATCTATTCGACCGAAAGTGGAATGACCTTCGTCGTGAACTTTATGCTCAACATAAAACTCTGAGACAAAATTTTCATGTGCAGAAAACATTAAAAGACCAAGAACTGTTTTCATGGAGACTTAAACTGTTTAACTTCAACATTCCAAAATGTTAATTCAAAATAAAAGCTGCGGCTTCACCGCAATGCAAATGTATACTTACGTTTCTGTCTTAATTTTTTTTAGGGATTTTTTTTCCTAAAAGTCAACAAAATAACGATGCCGTAAATTAAATTTACGGTCACACGCTAACTGCTGACCATTGGGATATTATCCCTTTATTACAATTTCACATAAGATAATTAACAATATTACAATTTCACATAAGATAATTAACAATATAAGTTGTATAATCACAACATAAGATAATATAAGTTGCATAAACATAACATAATTACAATAGTTCAAAAACAATTGAACATGAAGATTTATATGAATTAAGATATAAATCTCATGTTCAATTAAAATTGGGCTTTGCATACACTATATCATATCTGAAACACTATATCATTTCTGATATGGTGCTCAAATGCATATGCAAAGTAAGAAAAGGTCAAACCCCGTCGGATAGGATAATCAGAAATGCCTAATCCCCTAAAGTAAAAACCTAACATGTAAAAACCTAACATAAAATACCCTAACATGTAAAGACCTAACATAAAATACCCTAACCATATAAAAAAAGTGAAGACATAATACAAATAAAAGTTCAGGTAAGTAGCTCCGTTGCTTCATCTTCATCCTCATCATCATTGAGTTCCTGACAAAAAATTAAAAAAAATTAATATTTTAATATTGTTGAAGCAGTGACATATTCCCCCATAAATTAATACATACCTTTATAGGTGAAACTTCTGTCGTCGATGCCTTCAACGGAGACTTTCGTGGACTTTTACGTGTGGCTTTTTTCTAAAGAAATAGTACAATAACGTAAATAAAGTTACATACAAAAATTCAGTTGAAATCTTATGAAAAAATTTGTTGCCTTCATGCAGTCACAAGAAGACTTCTCATGCTTCAGCAACCATTCGTCCCTTTTCCTTATTATGTGCAAACGCACTTTGGGCTCTACAGGTAGGATATCGTGAAGCACTAGTGAAATGAAAATAGTCTGCATGCTAACCTCTATTGGGTGAACTTTGTATATTTCTGAAGTTTTAAATGTAAAAAATCTAACCCTCTCTTTCAGAGCAGGGGGAATGACATATTTGTTGCAGGTTATAATTCCCGGTGGAAAAACTTGAGATACAGGATTGCAGTTTTTTTTCCTAACTGAACGGCATTTCTGCCGTCCAGGTGTTCTCGTAAATCGTCTAAATTCAAAAAACCTTCTCCAGGAGTTAACGGGAATTCCGATGGAAACTTTTTCCCCTTCACGTCGTCGAACAGTATAAATCTTTTCCCAATTGCTGATCCTATATAAAAAGCTACCCTGCCAACTGGGACGTTCAGGTTAATGGATATACCTTCGAACAGTTCAGATAGGGCGCTAGCAAAAGTGGTTTTCCCCGAACCGTACTCCCCTATTAGACCAACCCACCTATGTTTCGGTTTTCCGTAAATGAAGGAATCAAAAATTTCTTGGAATATACATTTAAATACATTTTTTGGAATTATAAAGAAACTATACAAAAAAGCCTCGCCAAATAATTGATCGTCATTAATTTCTAAAACACTATCGCCTATTGATATACATTTTTCGTTAATGAATTCTAGGTTTGTTTTATGCTTTAAATTTATTTTAATTTCTGCTTGAACCGTTTTCACTGCGTTTTTTGCTGCTCTTTCCCGATCGCCCAATTTTTTGAATAATTTAGCATTTTCGATATGGGTGGAGTGATAATCCTCGTGTTCTTTCGTTATTTTTCCCTCGTTTAAATTACATGGTACTGCTAGGTGCAAATAATCCGCAATGAAGTCTAAAACCTCGTCTGTTCCGGTCTCATGGGCATATTGCAATAATAGCGCATGATCAAAAGAGGACACCTTTTCTTGAGCTTCTTTACGTTTTGATCCACAAGGCTCATAAAATGGCTCTCCGCATCTCAATACGAAATGTTCAATCAATTGATTGAATTTGATACAATAATCCATTAAAAATTCAACTTTTAATGTTTTTAAATTTTTTTTCAAGTCGGCCAAACGCCATTCCGCTTGGTATTGAACAACAGTTAAAGTTAAGTTATTAAAATTAAAACTCCCGAAGTAGTCAGCTCTAATATTACTCCAATATATTTTTTTGGCTTTGCTTATTGTACTTTTGTCCTAACACTAGTGCATACTCTACACCGGCGGTCCAATTTTTTAAATTAGTCAGCATGGTCTTCCATGAATATTTTACAAAAGGGAAAAATGATTTAAATCAGTTACTTAAATCAGTAAATCATTCTCTTAACATTACTTTTAAAATTGAGTAATTACTTAAAAATAAAACACTATTTAATTAGTATAAGTAATAATATCATCCTATTATTATTTTTTAAATTAATTAAAGTCTTTAAGTTTATGAGAATTTTGCATGATTTTTAGAGTTTTATGAATGTTATGAAGTTTTAGAACTTTAAGTTCAAAAAATGTTTGGAATTTTATCTTTAAATTCTGAAAATATTTCAAATTTTTAGAAAACGAACGGCAACGCTACCCCAATCAACAGACTTTTTTATTCTTAACTGAGCCAACAGTTCTAAATGTTTTCTTGAGCGGTTGGTAGGTTTCAAATCAGTCAAGGTAACCATGCTGAATAGCTAAATGGCTAGAGGAAAGATAACCAAAGGATATTGCTGCTTAAAGTATTTAATGAAATGGGTTTAACCACATTTTTACTAATAAAAAATTTCCTCATGCAAACCTGCGTGAAGCACGTAGACTCTATTAAGAGCAAATCTGTGAAATACAGTTTGGGGACAATATCATTTCCCTAGCAATCGCTCAATATTCTCTAAAATTTGACTGAATGAAACTGTAAAAAAGATCAGTTCAACCTTTCCCCAAAAAAGGGGGAAAATTGTAAAATTTAGCTGTAACCAACATTTGGTACTAAGTGGAACTATAATAATGAATGTGAAACTGGGAACTTTTAAAATGGTTCAACTTTAATACCAAATGTTGTTTGCAGCTAAATTTCACCATTTTTTTTTTTTTTTCAAAGGTTGAACTAGAATTTTTTACAGTGTGGTTCCTTTTAGGAATTATTTCATTTCTGACATTTTCAATTTCTAATTTTATTTGATAGATTAAAAAATTAGACGAAACATGTTCTCATAATTAGAAGGAAAAAGAAGTACACGATTTCATATATTTGGTTTCTTAAGTTAAAGGCAACGTTTCCGATTCAAACCTGAAGTAATTTGTTACAAAGAATCTGTTCTCTGGACTTTCTCTAAGGTTTCTGTCTCAGTACCAAATTATAAGGTTTCCTTTTCTAGTTGGATCACGTAAACCGATAGCCTCAAAAAATGAAGTCGACCAAACTAGTTCTACTTGTTTTTCGCATTCCTGTTGTCATCATATTTCTACGAGTAATGTAGTGAAATCTATTGCTTCGTAAAGAAACTGGATATATGTGGCGTTGCTCTAAAAACACAATTAAATTATTGCACCTAAAATTTAAAGTAATAATTTAGATACATGAATATTATATACATAATATATTATTAGATACATAATTTAATACATGACTCTTTGTATTAAAAGAATGGCCTACACATTTTTTAGAAAATACCGCAATCAGGCATGTTCTGTTTATAAATTCTTCATTTTTTATTGTTATTGTTTTTTCTTTCAAATGGGGGGCTGCGAATGGTCACTAACCTTTGCAGACATAGTGCATTCCCCGGAAGCCGGCATCCACTCTTCCAAGTTACACTATCAGCTGATAGTTACAACTTACAAGCCAAACAGATACTCAAGGGATATTTCATACGACAAGGGAGCTGACGATTTTCTGCATCTTGAAAATAAACCGACTTGATCGAGATTTGATCCCGCGAACTTGGGCGTACGAGGCCAGTGCCTTACCACTACGCCACCCTGCCGGATTTTATTGTTGCTTTTATTATCATTATTTTATTTTTTCCTTGAGGTACACCAAATCTCTTTCTCTCTATCTCTCTCTCAATCTGTTTTTCTCCCTTTATGTATGTATATACCTGAAATATGTACAGTAGGACAAAAAAAGGAAATTCATAAGCTATCTCTATATTATTTTTGCAGATCATGTAATAAGTTGCAAATTGAGATAACTAGCTTGTTAATAACTATAGTTCATGCGAAATTTGTTCATTTGGACATATATACTACATTTATATATGTATAAAGGGTGTTTTTTTTAGAGGCAGAGAACTTGAAGTGGAAATAAAACACAAAAAGAATATATTTAATATTCATGTAATTTGCTTCATTTGAAATAAATTCTTATAGCATTATTGTTTGAATATGATATCGGACGTGTGGCCACCATGGCTGGAGGGTACATGTTAACAGGGCCATTTTTAGTTAACATTTGACAAAAGAATAACATCCCGAAATGTTCCTGTTAAGTGGCTACCTCGTTCTTGCCATTCGACGCCCTTGGATTATTTCATCTGGGGATATATGAAATCCCTTGAAGTCGCTGATAAACCAGGACCAATGAAGTCAGGATTCGGCGCATTATTGCCGACATTCAGCCAAATCTACTGCGAAAAGTGTATGAAAACTAGGCCTCCAGGTTGCGCCATTTACGCGCCAGCCGTGGTGGTCACATGCCCGACATCATATTCAGACATTAGTGCCATAAAATTAACTTTCAAATAAAGCAAATTACATGAATATTACACGCATTTTTTGTGTTTTATTTCCATTTCAAGTTCTGTCTCTAAAAGAAAACTTCTTATATATACAATGTATCAAACTTCAAAATAGCTACCGATAAAGATACGTAAGAAAACAAACGAAATTATATGTCGTCATAGAAATGTACCTCTTGTCAAATAGTAACATGTTCTAAGACTTCCCTTTGCAAAACTCATAAACAAAGAGGAAATAAGTCGTTTTGTGTACCCACAATTTTATAGCTTTACTTTCATTGCGGGGAAAGTAAATATTTTACAAAAATAGCAAATATTTCAGAAAGTAAAACTATGACAGCATTTTAAGCGTTTTGTTTCATTTCCAATGTTTTTTTGTTTTTTTCTCATTTTGTAGTTTATTTTCCTGTCCCATTTTAAATTCGAAATACAAATATACGCTCCGTTTTGGTATTTTAGTTTAGAGGAAAAAAAATCATCAATGCAGCCTAAGAAAAGTAAATATTTAAGGTGTGTAGCAGCCTGTAGAGCATTTAATTTAAAGTACTTTTCGAACGAAAATTGAATGTCAAAAGCAAAACTCCTTCAATGTATGAATGCTTGTCAGACTGCATAAGAAGACTTTAGGATACATAACGACTTTTAAATTCAAATCAAATCTAAAACAAATTTCTATTGGACATATACTTTTGGATTGCCATCATTTAGTAATAATTTTTAGCATATATTTTTCATGAAATTATAATCCTTTTTATGTGTTCGGAACGAAAATTATACGAAATTCTTTTTAGAAATTGTCAAAAGTTATCTACCCGTTTAACATATTACCTGTAAAAGTTACACTAATTCTGATTAAAATTTTGATCTCCCACAAGGGGGACACAAGGGGTACGTAAAACTACAAATAAAAATAAAAATTTGAAGGAATGAAAAGAGCATTTTTGATAATTTCACACAGTATTTCTTTTTTCTAATTTTTTTAAATATTCCGGTAATCAAAGTTGGCATAAAACGGACATGTTTTATACAAACGCGAATTTATTTGTCAATAAAATAACGTACGGTAAATGATGAAATAAAATGCAAAAAAATGTTAAAAATATTTGCCATTCAAAAATGTTTGCCTTGCAAAAAAAAGGGTTTCAAAATGTTTGCCTTACAAAAAAATGTCCAAAATTTTTGTCCTTTGCACACAATATATATACTATTATAAAATATAGTTATTAGTTTGATGCAATTTAACATAGCCTGAATAGCTTGTTCTCACACTAGAAGTATTATGATATATAAGTGGCACACTTGGATGGAACTTTTCCGTTTTTCAGATATTTTAATTCTTGCGGCTCATTAAAATTATTGTTGGAAAAAATGTAGTTTTTTATTTAAGCCATTAAAGCTCAACTTATTTTTTTTCTTGACGTACATACACCCTGTAATGTAATTTAGGGTGGAAAAATCACTCCACCCTGCTGCCTAGATCTTCTTATATAATCGATGATTTATATTACTCTGACCGAATAAATAGAAGATCAACGATTCTTAATGTAGCTTGTGAGTAAGTTAAGCCGCACAGCGCTTTTACTACTCTAACATTAACTTTTTGCTCAGAACTCTAAATACATAATTAATAGCTGTAGCAGCTATCCCGCAATTTTCATAATGAAGTAATGCATAATTATTTTTCACGAATTGAACAAATAGTTGAAAAGGTTAGATAGGGATTTTAAGGAATGTTGTTTTCCATTACGTGCATATGATTTTCGCCACATCGTAAGAGAATTCAAACACACAAATATTTTACATTCTCTCGCTCACGAATTTTTTTTTATCTAAATTGATTACAATTTTTTGCTTGATTTTTTTCTGCAACACTGCTAAGAATGCCCAAAAAAAAAAGATGAAAAATAATACTTGATGATAAAAATCTAACTCTGTTTTTAAAAATGTTTAATGATCTACCCATTTATCACAGAAAACTTTAATATTTTAAAAATGTTTTTATAATTGCATAGAGCAACAGGAATTAACAAATCAAACAATAACTTTTTAAAGTTTTAAATTTCAATAAAAGTTACATGATTAATGCCCACTAGTTTTAAAAATATATAGTGCAAAATTGAGAGAGAATCGATTAACAAAGTTTTGTTCATATGTTATCTTTCTAAAAAATGCCAAATGATCAAAATGTTGTCAATCGATTCTCTTTGGTTAGTCGTTCTTCTTTTGACCCTAAGCTGTAATAGAAATGCCAATCCTTTTAAAGTAAAAGATTCCTTTACTTTACCAGAAAATTGATACAAATGATCGCACTGTGTTGCTGATAAATAACAGCTGCCTCATCAAAGATCGGGATCTTAATCAGAGCAGGAATCGATTCCCTTTTCACTTTTTTTCCTTTGTTTCGAGAATACTCGAATGCACAAATATATAACGAGAAAATTCTCTTTTAAGCTTTAACTAGACTAAATAAAAATTGTTCCAAAATTTAGCATTTGTTGGATACAATAATACTTAACTTTTTTTAAAGAGGGTTTACTTTGAAATTTTGGTTTTGTTAGGTTGTGAAAAAATAGATGAATGGATTTTAAAATGCACGTTACAATTTCTATTTCGTTGGATTCAGTAAGAATTCAAATAAAAGTATAAGAATAATCTATACAGAAAAGTCTGGGTATATGTGTTTTTGTCTATTTTCTAGACAGATCCAAACTTAAAATATTACAGATTTTTTTTTTTTTTTTTCAGTTTGTGGGGGGGGAGGGGAGTTAAATGTATAGAAGTATTTATTATATAAATGAAAAGTAATACATTTTACTTGCAAGTGCTAAGTTTAAATATTTTCTAAGCATTAAAATAGTTATTAAATAATTAAATAACTTTTATGAATGCGTCTTTTATGCTGCTGTTTTACATCAAATGCCTTTGCTGATAGAATTTGAATTTGCGAAGCAAATCCACTTGTTACCTCATAATTAACAAACTATTCAATATTCACCGTACACTTTCATATAAGTTCTTTAAAAAGTTCAAAACTGGACAACACTATGTTCAAAATAAAAACTGACAGAAGGAACTGGCGAAGACTTTACAAAAGAAAAAAAATTTACATTTGTGCATAAATGATAAATGAGAAAAGTAACTAACAGCGACTAATAATAATTTAACTTTGTGCAAGTAAACAGTAATAGAAATATAATTTCACGTTAATTTAAAGCACAAATGAGCATTAAAACGCATTTTAATGCTCATTTGTGCTTTAAATTAACGTGAAATTATATTTCTATTACTGTAACAGCAACTATTTGGGCGTGTTTCTTACTTGGTTTTTGTCATTTGTTAAAAAAGAAAGAAAATAATACTTGGATTGAACAATTTCTTTAAAATTTATTACAGGGGCTAGACAGGGCACAAGTGTGTTTTAAAATATGTAGTATTTTTTGCGAAAATTTATATCTTTAGTACATATATATATTTAGTTGATAATATGCACTTGAAAAGGGGGAAAAAAGATGTAAAAAATATTTCTTGCAAGAGATTTCATACCTTGCGTTTTTTTTGGAGAACACTTTTGGAAAAATTTGGGTTTCCCAAGTGAAATATATTTTAATTTAGATTAATATACATTACATTATGTCTTATAGCCAAAGCAAAACATTGTCAGAACAAAACGAAAAAACGTGTTTTTATATATCACAATGATAACCTCAAAGTAAAAATTCCTTTAATTAAAAGTTTGCAACCATTTATACAAAGTACTTGAAATTTAGCTGTTGCATTTTACAATACTTCATCTAAGCGCGCGAATTAATTTATATGAGAGACTTTCGGGTTACTTCCATTTCGCTGGAGCTATAATAAATCTGAGTCTTCACAATGGGCACAAAGAATTTTCTCTCGCTCTTTCTTTGCTCATAAAACCGGAATTAACTGCGCATCAAAGCCACTTTCTGAACCTGCCGACATCCACAAGCTCATATTTCAAAATTTTTCAACTGAACTAAGTTTCAACATTAAACTCCACGAAAGTCTTTTCAAACTCTTCTCTTAGAGATGTAAGGTTTTTAATTTAAAATCATATTATTATCCTCATACAAATGCTGATGATATTTTGAAACGCATTCCTATACGTGAATCATTTTCTTTTGAGCTGTTTATTCAAAGTATTTTAAATGCGGGATTTTTTACTTTTATTGTGAAGGAATGATCATAATTTTTTTCTTGTTACATAAATGCATTTCCCATTTTAAGATCCTTTATCGCAACTTACAGATTCGTCACAGCTCGGATGCATTACTTATGAATGTGTAAACTTACAGCGGAAGTTAAATAAAAGAATGGGCTAAGAGTTTTTCAGGCCCACAACTTTTCACAAAATACAGATAAATATTCAAGAAAGGAATATTTAAAATTCAGCTTTGAAGGATTTAAACTGCCAATAATCATTTACGTAAAAAATCCCTCCTCCCCTTACCAGCCCAAAAAAATGAATCCAAACATGGAATAAGGAACTAATCGGAATGTGTGCAATTGTTGTAAGTTTTCAATGCAAGAAATTTTTTCTCCCCCCCCCCCTTTTTAGCGTGATTGGTTATTAGCATGAAAACTTTAAATTTCGCTTGTAGACGCTATCGATAAATGCTTTGCAACTGTTCTTAAAATAGTCTTGATATAATCTTTAAAAAATCCTAGTTCATTCAAAAGATCCTGATGGAGTTCGCTCAAAACAAGTCCGCCAGTTAGAACTGAATTCAAAGTTATGAGGTTCCACCTGCTAGATCGGGATTCAAATTTTCCCTTAGTATAACTTTGATTTAATTTAATTTTATTTTATTTATGTTATTTATTTATCTTGAAATGTTCAAATACTGCAAAAGACAAAGAAATAAATGAATAAAAAAATATAGAACTGAGGTGTGCCACTCTGTCAAGTGGAAAATATTTTGCTTGAATCAGATAGTTGTATAAGTTATTGTATCATTAGGAGGTAACATACAGACCGACAAATATTTCTCCATCTCATAAGCTTACTTTCAATATCTTTATAAAAATATCTTCAGTGAATTGATTTTTTTTTCAACTATATTTTTACGCGAAATGAAATCTTCCTTTCATTATTTTATCCATCGCATGTTTCGATTTTCAACAATTTATACAGTTCGTGTCTCACTTTACTTCTATTTTTTTACTCACAGTTTTACTTCTGCTTACTGTATCCTGTGGTACACTTTATACTGATCATATTGCACAATTTTTCAGATGCTCTTATAAAACAAATACATCATTTCAGCAATAAACATAGAACGCCATTTTTAAAAAATCGACGTTGTTAACGCTTTTCCCGAAAAATATTTTTTCAGGCTTTTTCTTATTCCGAAAAATCTATAACCGTGTTTCACTTGTCTTATCTTTTCGTGTCTTTTACTCTTAAAGAAACCATTTACCATGTATTATGAAACTCAAGAAGTACCGTTTGTCACTTTAATTGACAGGTGGTTTCCGTTAACAAAGAATCTTCCTTCGAACTTTTGCAGCTGAACGGGTATAAACTTTGTCGTTTTATGTTTCAGAAAAAGAACGTTCACCTTAGAGTAAACCATACTCACGGTAGAAATTCTGTGCATATCATGTTAAGATTTGTAACAATATTATTCAAAAACCAAAAACTTGCGCCTGATGAAAGCCTTTGCTAAATGTGATCATTTATAAAAACTAGGAATTTTGTTGAAGTTAATCAAATGGTCTTTCACATATTTACAGATCTGTTGACCACTTCCTTCCCCTTCCGTGGTGCACCCGATACAAATACATATTACAGTTGGAAAATAAATAAATAACCAGTTACATTTAGGGTAACTTAATTTATTTAGTGTAATTTGCATTTAACGTAATTTAGTTCCACCCGTCGTGGAAACTAATATATATATTCTAACTACAGGATAATTAACACGGGGATATCATGGACAATACCACATTTACATTTAGTGTAACATAAACCGTGTTAAATTTTCAGTCATTAGAAAAATAGGAAACGCTTTCAATTTTTTTGTAAATTATTGAATCGTATGCATTCCTGACTACGACTTTAAATATCCACTTAGAAATAATAAGAGCAGGTAATCCCGAGGAACAGGAACGCCATTCAGTGTCACCAAACTTCAAAATCCCGTGAATGAGAATTACGTCACGTGAATGAGAGAGCCACATAAGTCTTGAAATAATTGCAAGACTTGTGTAGCTTGTTGCGCCATGTTGCTTAAAGCACATGACACTATAATTGCTGTTAAATGTAAATGCAATCAATAATTGGTTTGCACCTGAATTTTAGTTATTTATCATATTTATCACATTTAGTTATTTATCATAAAGTATTCTTCTGTAGCCAGGATTATTTTCCTTATTTCAGCAATTGCCGCATTTTAAATATGTAAAATATATTTTAGAAGAAAGCAACTTTTTGAAACTGTTCTGTAGAGCTTATTTAAATTCCGTGCGCATTAAAAATGCTACAAGAATATATTTAATAAGAATATAAAAAGGAGACGTTTTTGAGAAACCAATTTGTGGGCCTGAGGTAAAATCCGATGTTATGGAAAGAAGCGGAAAGAGTTTTTAATACTTATAAATAATTCATACATAAATTATATCAATTCCATGGTATAAGTAAATGTTTTTGGATTGATAAGTATTTCATATTCTGACAGTAATACAACAGTACAAGTTCCTGAAAAAGTAAGGTATCCATCATGACAAAATAGTGTCCCTTCTCCCCTTGTTGAAAATATTTTTAAATGTTAGGATCGCTTTCTAGCTGAGCTCAGCTCTGAGAAAAGAGCGTACGAATATTTATTTCTTTTATGCAAAAAAAAAAAGTTTATAAACTAGTTTTGCTTTGCATGTAAGATATATTGTGAAAAAAAAGATAAACATCCCATTTATAAAGTTAGTAAACAGAATTAAATAGCTTATTTACTATTCTCCACAGTTTAAAAGCAGCCAAAAGAGCTGAGGCAACAAATCTATTTTCTTTCATGATTAATAAAAAAACTTATAAACATTAATGAAAGTATGTTCCATATTGTTCCTTCTTACTTCTGTATCTTTCCCCCACTTTTTTTTTCTCTATTTCCTACATCAAACTAATGTATTAATAAGTAATGCTACTGTTAAAACCCTATTCGACAAGGAAAGAGGAAAAGACAAGAACAAAAGGATACTTGCGAAACAAATTAATCATTTTTTTTTTTTTTTTTTTTTTTTTTTTTTTTTTTTCGATCGGCTTTTGCATGAGAAAGAGTTTTATGTGAAAATAAGAAACTCCCTGGGAATTAAAAGATTTCTGTTTACAATGCGCATGCGAGTTTCATTCAAGATCGCATTAAATAAGCAAAGCGAAGATTGTTGCGAGAAATATTTTTGATGTTTACTTCTGATTCTAAAAATGAGAATTTTCACGTACAGCTTGGAACGAAAAACTTTGAACTGATTCCTTCATTCATGAAAATCGTTTTCTTATTTATCCTCTTACGAAATCAGCGAAAATATAAAATATTTCATTAGATTTGAAATATATATTCAAAAAATATATTTAAAACCCTGTAGATATAATGAAATATAAAGGAAGGAATATGAATATTATTTATATTAAATGCATTGGAATTTTTGTGGGAAAATTATGGATTTTCAGGGTGAGTTTTGATATGCAGGATTCAAATGATAAGAGCAAAATTCATAGTTCCCCTTAAGCAAATATCCTTACATGAGTTTCTCCGTAATTGGATATTTTAGATGTAACAAACAAATTTTTCCGTGTGAAAAACAATCCCCCCCCCCCCTCCCCTTTTTTGCCCGCTTAACGGCAAAAATGTCTTCAATAATCTAATAGTTTAGAAGAACTGCCAGTCATAAAAAAATCAAAATCTTAAAGTGTTATTTAGCGTGTGTAATAAAAGTTTTAATATAGATGCTTTTAAAAGCAGGATGTCATGAATATTTTTGATGTTCTTTTCTGTATGAGATATCAAGAAACCAAAATTATTTCTAATAATGATATACTATAAGCAAATATTTCTATAAGTTGAAAAGTCTTAATTAAGAAAGAAAACACATGCCAAGAAATTATGCAAGGAAATAAACGTTTCACACTAAAGTAAGGAAGACCGGGGAGAGTCCGGACAGGGGGAGACTACGGACAGCACATTTTACACCTAACCTATTGGTTTTCCCACGCAAAAGTAATTCTGTTATGTTGGTAGTATTCTGCTATTATTGTCATGCAAATGGCTGCCAGTCAAGTCAAAATACTTCAGTGAAGTGAAAAAAAGTGATTTGGCATAGTCTAATCTAAAATTTTGCAGTAAGTAGCTAAGCTTTCATAAGTAGATTGGCAAGTCATGTTTTTTCTTCGTATTTATCATAAAAGTAGGGTATTTAAGCTATTATTTATATGTGTTTAAACTGGCGTCACGTACACACTGCTTGTGTCAGATCATATTTTCTTTAAGAATGTTGCTTGGGGAGACTCAGGACATTTGTCCCGAGTCTCCCCTTGTATTCTGTTTGTACGTTTCACGTATGTAGGACAGCCACGGACACTCCTGAAAAGGCAGAAAGGGAACAGGAGCTAGCAATCAAGACGAAACGTACACTGACTTTCAAACAAAAAAAAAGCAATAGTAAAAAAAGAAGACCCAACTGTAAGACGACAAGCTCTGATAGTGACATCGACATGCCCTTTGAATCATCTGATCTTGACATTTTTGAATATTCAGGAGACGAAGAACATCAAAAGGAAGTGTCAATTCAAAAAATTATAGGAGAATATGGCGCAGTTAAATATGACGGTAACGTCTTTCCGGGGCGTGATGACTGTAAATGTGCTAGATGACGGAATGGAGGTTAAAGCTATGATAAAAAAACCGTTTATTGTGGAAGTGGCCCCTTTCGTGATGACATCATTTTTTATGAATGGTTCTCAGTTTTAGGGCGCCTTGAACCTCCACAACAATTCTGCAAAATTCGTCATATTTTCACCGTACCCGATTTATGTAAATATATTCCTTGAATTATTGCTCATTGTTATACTTAAAACTTTCTCATTAAGCATTTAATTCTTGGGCCATTGGTCATATTCGTTTATTGTATACCCAGCTTTCATTGTTTATCTAGAAATAACTTGACTGTTAACTTCTTGAAACACTTATCTCCACTTTCCCATGTGTCCTGAGTCTCCCCGCGCTGTGTCCGTGGTCTTCCCATGTTGAGGAAACCACGGAACGCCCTGTATAGGGACAGTGTGAATTTTTGTGCAAAGAGGGACACTTTTCCTCTCTGCACTAAAATTCATATTCTATATAGGGCGTCCCTATACAGGGCGTCCTAGGTAATTTTAAAAATTCTCACATAATTATGAATCTTCAGAACACAAGAAAACGCTTTCTGAAGATTTCTAGTTGTATTGGCAACTTAGAAAAAAAATCGTGAAGAAAAATTGTCCGGACTCTCCCTTATAACTAACTCCAAATCATCGCTGTTATAAACATCCAATAAATGCGCGTAAATCTCAGGCAGAAATTTCAAGCTGTAAATCTGCTGCATAAAACGTTTATCTAGTAAAATTTATCTTGCAATGCTTCCAACGGTCACGCTAAATTTAAAAGGAACTGTTCAAACTGTGGTTATGATGTGCAAAATTATAATGCAAAATAAGTATTAAAGATTCCATTTTGAAGATAAAATATTCGACTTAAAACGTTGAAATTATTCATCAAAGGCACTTTTTATTTATTTATTTTGTAAACATACATTAATATCCATCTAAAATTACTTGAGTGCTCTTTGAAATTTGTTCTTTTTTTTCCTTTATCCTCCTAAAGGTGAAACGGTCCACCACCACACCTAGAGTTAAGACAGATGCATTTTGTCTCTAAATGAAATGTTAGATACACAAATATTTGTGTATATGTGTGTGTTTTCCTATTTTTATTTATTTATGTAATTTACTTCTTAGACTTTTATTCCTCTTTCTCTCCCGCTGAAAGAAATGCATCTCAAAAATTAAATTTAATATTTTTTCTAATAAAAACAAATCAACCGTTTGCAATCCTGATAATAATTTTCTTAGAATTGTACCAACTTTCATTAGAGTTTCTAACACAATCCGGAAATATTTTCTTTTCATCAAAAAATTAAACAATTATTTCAAAAAATAATTCCCATAAGCTGCGTTGCGAAAGAACACATTTCTGAAAGTTCCACTGCAAGCATATTTACAAGAAAAATCTTAAAATTATCTATACTTTCCACAAGCAGAAGCCGTGAGGATAATATCTAGTGAAAGCAGCTTAAAACTTAATGTTTTCTTAAGAAACTCATTGAATACATGAGCGAGAATCCGATATTAACAGAAAGAGTTTATAAACTCTTTTTCTGAAAATGAATAATGAAAATGCAATTTCGGTTAACGGACTAAATATGGAGGAATCGTTTCGGATTTATAAAGATTTCAAACTCCTATAATAACTCATTCGTATTAGCATATAATGCAAATCAAGTTTTCAAAAGATATTCATTCAAATAGTTTACTATTAAGGGTAGTCAGGGATAAAGTATCTAAATAATTTCTTTATGTTTCGTTATCTAAAAGTACAGAAACAGGTTTGCTAAAACTAAACTAAATCATTTAAGAAAATGGAATGTGTAGTTTTCCTTTCCGCTTGTGGAAATTTATGATTAGACCACTGCTGACTAATTGGGCTGCAGATTGACTCGTCACATTTACAGACCTCTATGAACCAAACCATTGCTGGGGGGGGGGGAGACGTTTGCTGTTTTTTTATGATAATGCGTTAAATTTGAATTATTTCAAAAAAAATCCTTTTAAATTTGACGCTAAATTTAATTTTTTTCCCAAATAGTTGGTGAAAACCCAGTGCGTGCCCAAAGATTGGTACCAACTCTTTCAGCGGCACCACAATAAGTGTGGTACCATTGCCGCAATGTTTTGACGCTCCGCTTCCCCCTAGATAGCGGCACCTGAGCTCTTATTCATGCAAACTGATTTAATTTAGCCGAGAATATCCACGTCAAACGGAAGCTCAAGGGATCTTTAACATTGCGCACAATCATTCATCATGAGCGCTGCCGATTTTCTGCATCTTGAAAATTTACCGACTTGAGCCAGGTTTGATCCTGCGAACTCGGGCGTACGAGGCCTACGCCTTACCACTATGCCATCCTGCCGGCGAAAGAAAAAAAAATGAATTAATGAATAAAAGGATTATAAATTAAAAACATTGATGATTCAAAATAACTTAAAGTCTCCCTATAAGCCTGAAATAATAAGAAGAAATTACTAGTGAAACAATTCATAAAAGGACCATAAAAATAAAAACATTCAACAATACTTGTGCTGATTTGCTTAAATCTTAATTTTCCTAATATCTTGTGCCCTTCAATGAATATCAAATATTTTTTATTTTCCTTAATTTATGATATTTTTTTTTTTTTTTATGTTCCATTTGTTGAAATACAAAAAGAAAGTAAGACATATCTTAAATGTTATCTTTCACTTGTCATTAAGGAGCTTTTTTTCAACTAATGATGAACGGTAGATATATTAAGTAAAAAACAAAGACTTTCTTTCATTATTTCTCCTCGTGGTAGCATTTAATAAATATATCGTTCTTGTTCTTTCTTTCTTTTTTCTTTTTTTAACGAAGACCAAGTTTTTCTTTTAATCAATCAACTTTTAATTATTATTAAAGAAGCCAAAAGCAATTACTTAATTTACGTTCTGGGAACCAGTGAAAGAGCGTAACACATTTTTTGTTCAACTTGAATAAATTTAAGAACCAAAGAGGAGAAAAAAACTTTTATCAACTGCTTACATTGTAAAAACTATGATTCTTTTATTATTCGTCTTTATGAACTGAAATAATTATTGAATTAAACCGAAATCAATGATTTAATTTCTTTCTCAGGAAAATAAAGGAAAAATAAATTATTCTTGTTTAACTTAAATGTATGGTGTTGCTGGAAAAGAGATTTTTATTCGCTCCACATAAATCTAAAGCAAAAGTAAAAAATTTTTAATGTTATTTTCCTTTTCCTCAGCGAATTAACTAGTTTTTTGTGATTTTGAGACTTGCAAAGTTAGAGACTTGGAAATATTTTTCAAAAAAGAACTTTAAAACTAGTGAAAAAGCAAATTTTAAAAATAATAGGAAAGAGACGGTATTCTTCTTAACTGAATAAATTACAAGGACGAAGGGTACAAATTATAATAAAAACACAGCATATATTAAGAAAATATAAAATGTTTGTAACGATTTTAAATATGTACCAATGTACACTATATGTTTAAAAAATAATAACAATAATTTCACTCAAAAATCATTCACTCAAAAGTTCCTACATTAAAATTAATATGAATGAATAAACTTCTAACATTTCACTTATATATACGATGTTTTGTGTCGTAGTCATGATTTTTAGAAGTTTAATCTTAAGTATATAAATATTTATGTTAAAAACGTTTTTAAAATATTCAATACTTTTTAGAAGAAAAAATACCCTGCATAATAATGTTATGGTAAATACGTTTTTCCAAACAAAATGGCTATGTGTTTTATTCTGAGTTGTTTAACAAAAGTTTCGCCATTAGTATTTTGAAAAGGATAAGTCTCTTCTTTAAGTTAACAAAAAAAAAAATACTCCCTAAGTCGAAAGCATTTGACTAATGAAGCTTGGAAGAATAAGACGAAATAGGTATACACTTCACTTTTCTTTCGCTCCGGGGCGTTTCGGAGTGTTTAACAATCCTGAAGAATTTCATGTAGCATTAAGTTTTTAAAAAACTCTCAGCCGTTTTTAAATAGAGTCAAAGTAGAATTGAAAATTAAAATTTTACTTTAAATATTACCTGTCGGCCATCTTGTTTCTCCACTTAATCGTTCCAATTAGTACTGCTTATTTTTGGTTTTTATCCTTCTTTTCCATTGTAAGGTCATTAAAAATATAAAAAAGTTTAAAGATACTAAACGGAAAATTTCGAAATGCAAAGCAAACTGGAAAAATTTGAAATTGAACTCCTGACAAAATATTTTGTAGTATATCTGAGTAAAAAAGGTATTCATGCGGTTGCCAAAAAGCGCTACAGATATATAAATATTTTCAACCGATGAAGAAGTGTTCTAGATATCGTAGAAAGAAAGGAATAGGAAAGTAAAAATTCTAATAATTTGGAAAAGTTTCCTTTGTGATTAGGTGAAACTCTTTTAAATAATAATTTGCATGATGAGCAAAAAGTACATGAAAGAAAATAAGGAACTGCAAATTACGAAAGCGTGAGATAAAAAAAGAGCAGTCATAAAATAGATTAACAAAAGTTACACAAGGAATCTAAAAACAATGTTAAAAATAAGTGCTTAAGCAAAACATGCAAACTTATATGCAATGTAAACGTGGGGAAATTACCCAATGAATTAAATGGAGCGAAACAATATACCAAAAGAAATAAAAGTGTACAAAAATTTACAATTTATATTTGAAAAAAAATATCGTGCTGTACTTGTGAAAAGTAAGAAACCAGATCACAGCCCAAACTTACTTGATTTCACAGAACGAGAAAAGATTCCCCAAAGTCAAAATGTATCGGGGAAGAACATTTTCAGATACATTTATATCCAATGAATTTATATGTTTTTGTCTGTCAAAATCTGAACCATGAAACAATATTGGCCATTTTTGGAAAAAAAAACACACTTTGTAAAGTACTTTTATGTATTTATTTGCTGTTGTTATAATTGTTATCATTATTGTTATTATTATCAATCTTATTATTATTACTATTTATTTAGTTAGTTAGTTATTTTATTTACTATTTAATCTCGTTGCTTTTACCCTAATAAATTAAAAAATCAATTGAAGTTAGTTATTTTATTTACTATTTAATCTCGTTGCTTTTACCCTAATAAATTAAAAAATCAATTGAAGTTTACTAATCTATCACGAGTTAGAGCACAATTTCTTATTACTAAATTCAACTCAGTGAAGCTCTTTTTTTTTTTTTAATTTTTAATCCAAATCGAAAAAGTTAAACGAAATTATCTAAATGCTCTTCCATTACAACTTGTAGTATGTTTTCTGTGAAACAATCGCTACATTCATAAGAATCCCTAATTTGTTAATGTTTTCTCGGAAGATTCCAAACTACAAAAAAAAAAAAAAAGATAAATGAATGAAAATAACTCAGTATTTATAGTGATAAGTAGTTTTGAAGTAAAATTACAAAATAAATATATCATAAATTATTTACTGTTTATCTATTTATTTGTAAATCATTGCAATAACTGAGTGCTTTTAGACAAAAATTTTCGAAATCAAATATTTTAGAAGTATTGTACGTTCAAGTAACTCAACGCTACAAAAGGTTCAATTTTTATGAGAAAAATATATATACCTTTATAATACATTATTTCTAAGGCTGCATTCATTTTTTTCGTACCAAAACAATTGAAATAAACTTCTTCCCAATAAACTATTTGGGAAAAATATATTTAATATATTTCAATTTTAAAAATTATATATTTGTTATTCTTCTTCCGTGTAGCTTTCGATATTTGCTTCAAACTTTGTCCCCAATTAGTACTCAAAAACAACATAATATAAGCATTTCGAGACGTTGGGAATAATATTTTCAGATTGTGAACTATTGCGGTCAATAAGTTTCTTTGTTGCATATTAACCAATGTCGCAACATTTATAAGAGCAGTTTTAACCCTAATACAGAACAGTAAAACCTGTAAAGTTGACCACCTTTGTAGGTGGACCGCTTGTATAAGTTGACCACTTCTGTCAGGAACGGAATTTGCCCTATATTTTATAATGTAAGGAAACCTTTTTAACTTCACCACCTATCTTGGCCACCTGTCTAAGTTGACCACTTATGTACGTCAAATTTGGGTGGGAGTATTATGAAACACCCTTTGTAAGTTGACCATTTAATTATTACTATATTTATTTGTTTATCTAGTTTTACAAAGCTTAAAAAATTTAACGTAACTTCTCCAAGATATTTTTATGCTACAATGTTAGACCAGTGTTTGTCTGGATGGATGAAACATCAATACAAAATTTGCCTAAACCTCTTTGTAAGTTAACCATATGGGAATATACTATGATCACTCTTTCATTCTTTAAATAAGTTTCTTCTTTTTCTTCTATTTGATACAACCTTCTATCTTATACTTCTATCATACAGATTTTGAAAAATTATGCATTTTTGGGAAATCTTTACCATCAAATAAGTAACTTACATAATTAATTAGATTTTGGTCTTATTTTAACTAAGTATTTTAAATTTTAAATTTGTTTAGGATATATTGTAAATCATTCAGGTTACATTTTTCGCATGATATTTTAGATAATTGTGAAGAAAAAAAAGTTAATTACTATTTTAAAGTAACACGAATACATAAAACTCTATTTTAATCAGTTGCAAATGAATAAATGCATAGAGTATGAAGTGACAAAAAAAAAACCTCCACCATCTATAAGTTGACCACCTGTCTAAGTTGACCACTAAAGTGCTGCACCTCAAGTAGTCAACTTACACAGGTTTCACTATATTATTATTAAACATGGAAATTTCAACTCAGCACTGCTTACGAGGACATTTTGTCTTTCGTAAGCTATCGAGAAAAGTGGGAAAATGCAAAATTAATGAGCCACTAATTTTCGATCTCTGAAAAGTAACGGGGTGTGAAGTTTAAAGTATATGCTTCTTTGAAGTAATGATCAATTTTCTGTGAACATATTTGGTGAAATGTGTCGTTTAATGGTTCGAAACTTTTGCGAATCTCCCAAAAGGTTTTTTCATTATAGAGAGCACATTTCCTACTTTAAGAAGAAGTATGACGAGATCGATTAATTTGAGTGCTACACCTTCATATTTTTCATATTTTCTTTTGTACTTTACTTTCCCTTTTCTTGTGTAGAAGTAATGATTTCGCATTAAACAAAGTGTTTGGGCTTTCTATTATAAACCTTTTTATTATAAATGTTTACTTAAATCACAAGAAATACTTGTTTTATTTTAAGGGGTTTTATTACGACAGCAAAAAAGTGACATGACAGCACAATTTTTGGCTTTTTGTTAATTTCCTTCATATTGATTGGGGGAAAACCACGATAAAACTTTCTTTGTCACACTAAAGACTCATAATTTCCTAACAACAACCCAAAAGCATTCTATCCCCAAATATTCTATTATATTTATTTATTCATGTATAATTTTCTCTTGGAAGCGTCGCGATGGTTCAGAGAAGGATAAAATGTCGATACAGCTAGTACTTTTCACAGCAAACGGATGCTATTATCTGTCGCATGTATTCTGTGCGTGTGCTGTTTTGTATTTAGGAATCAGCTTAAAAACTATGAAATGTATATGTGGTATCGTTATCTGATGTCATCTAAATACATAACGAGCCAAATCGCACTTTCACCGTTGTGGTGCACATCCAAAAACGGAACGCACTCCTTACTGCCTTAATTCCTGGTCTCTCTGCGAAGGTGAACTTGGATACCCAAGTGACATAAGAAACAACAACATAAACAGTATGGCTTTCAGTTTTTGCTATCTAGGTTCACTTAAAAATCCTATAAAGTAGTTTAATCCTTTAACTACGGGTAACGTTAATAGACGATTCGGCGAAACTTTCCTGTGGTACGGGTAACGTCAATAAGCGATTTGATGAATTTTTGCTGAAAATGTAGGTTTCAGAATAAAAATTGAACAAATGGAAATGCATTCCTTCTTTACATTATAAGTAATAATTTATTCAATTGAAAATGTCAAAATTAGAGGTGCGGGAGAGGGTATTGACACTCCCTTTTGATACAGTGTGCCGCCGATTTGAATACCAAAAAACTACATCTCATAGGAATTTTGATCTTGAACAAAAAATTTCCAATCAACATCTCAAAAAATCGCCATAGGTCGAAAATGGGGGCGCCTACGACTAATGTTGATTGGAACTCTCCAGGTTTTGAAACTCATGATATATGCATAAGAAATAGATGTAATAGGTGTATGCAATTTTTGATACTTTTCTTTTTTTTTTTTTTTGGCTTTCAGACAAACGTATTTATTAATATATATCGGTAGTTAAAGGTACGATAAATTATTTGTTGAGGCCCTACAAAGAAATCATGCTAAGTAAAATGCATGTACAATTCATATTTGCAATTTACCCGCTTGTCTTTAAGTTTTTCCCCAACTAGCTCATTTTAAAATTAAAATCTAGCTTGATTACTAATTTTCTGATTTAATGCTTTAATAATTCATTAACGTCCGCTCATGACCTAGAAGAGTCATCAGCAGAGAGACCGGATCAGGGACATGTATCATGGTATACGTTCCTTTAGTTCCGGAATCATTCTCCGGAACTAAAGGAGCATATACGATGATTCATGACAAATATTTCCGTTTGCAAAGAAGTATGCTAAAAGATATACACCAGACATATGAAAACCAATGAAAGGAGGTCACTGAATGACCAATTTTATAATTTATAGTGACCTGACCCACTTGAATTCAGAAAATATTATGTATAAAACAATAAAGCATACCTAAATATGGAATAACTCATTAAGAATAGATACACAAATAAATTTATTGAATATTATCATCACAATTATAAATTTATTAAATAATAATTATTTTAGGTTGATTATATAGTTGTAGTAATAAACATGTATTTTCATTTTAAAAAAAAATATAAATTGTAACACAATTTTAGGGAGAAAACAATAAGTTCAGATACATGAAATTGTCATTGATGTAAAAAGTCAGGTATTGAAAATACTGCTCACCCGAAACGTATTCATAACTCATCTTTGTTAGTGTTTGCTTGATTTCAAAGTATACCCAAAAAAGGGTTGCTGATACACTTAGTACTATTAACAGCTATCACATATTTAGTCGTTTGCTACCAGAAAACATCCATTTTTAGGACACATCAGCAAAATTTATTGAATCTTGCATCCTGATATTCACATTGTCGACAGTAAAATGCATACATCTTTGAATATTTAAACCTAAACAAACCCTGACAGCAATAGAAATAACGAAGCATAGCATTTGTATCGACCCTAACTCAAAAGGCAACATTTATTTGCTCTTTGTAACAAACTTGTTGTTTAGACAAGGGCGGATGTTTCGAAAACTCAATTACACTAGTAATACTGCAAGGGTGTGTGTTGCTCGTAGTGGAACTCGACTGCTTCGAAACTTAATTAACTTTAAACTCTCGAATACTTCATGTTATATCCATTCTGTATTTAAATTGTGTTTTGAAATAAAGCATTGAAAAAGTCTGGAATTCTTTGCCTTGTGACAAATTACACAAGCATGCAATGTAGTGAATTTTAGATCTTAACAATTGGTTCTAATGTATTTCTTAATACTGAGACCGAAAATAACCTTCATTTTCCACTTTTACTTTAAGTTTATTTGTGTGCGGATTCTTTAAGTAAGCGTTTATATTTAAATGTGTTGAATAGTTTATACATTATACATTATATCGCTCATGGGCTGTAATAGCGGCACAACTCAAAAAACCATGTTTAGAAAGAAGTGTGTTTAAAGTTTTCATTGCTAAGGAAAATGCATAAGAAATGCTTTAATTTGCTGCCATCTTACGGCCTAATATTGAATTATGAGTTGTGCTAGTATTGCTGCTGAAAAGAATGCGTATTTTCATATTTACATCTGTTCTTAGTCCAAAATGCGTGTTTTTTTTTTATTTGTGCCACTATTGAAGCCCATGATCGATAGATCATATGTCCTTTTAATCATTTTTCTGCTGCAAACTTTACGTCTTCTAAATAATATCACAATTTAACCAAGAATTTGATTTTTAAAGAATGCTACGAATATTTATATCATAGCATCATCTTTACTCAAATGTACGAGGAACTGTCTTCATCAAATGCCAGCGTGTTTTCACTAATAAAGGAATTTTTGAAGATCATCAGGGGAAATTCTTAACTAGTCGCACTGCGCTGCTTCCTTAATTGCGTTATTTGTCCAAGCTGTTTTAGCGTTTATTTCACCTCAGCGGAACCTTTAATTAAGAAATATTCAAATCACTTGCAAATGATAGTGCAAAGCGCTTGTTATCAAATTTGCAATTCTTTTTCAATTAAAACGCAAACCTGAGAGAAATTTTTGCATTCTTGCCACCTAAATCATATTATTTTTTCATTTAATCCTCATTATTTATTACATAATCTAGCTCAATGGTCGCCTAGTTTTTGAAGCCACTCAGCAACCGTACCGAGTTCAAATTCTACAGCGAGCTATCAGTCTTCCCATCTTCCCCCCCCCCCCCAAAAAAAAAAAAAAGAAAAAGAACAAAAGACGAAACAAAAATAGTAGGAAATTCAATTCTCAGTTATTAGTCAACTCTGAGTTGTTATTTAATACGCCAAAAACACGAACAGCCAGCTACATTGGCACACATTTTATCATTTTTCATATACTTTACATTTACAAAATACAAAATACAAAATACAAAAGTGACGACCAGCAACAGGCTCAGGGCCCAGCTAGGCTGGTCCTAGTTAGTTTAGCAGTCCCCAATGAACATCAAGAGCTTTCTTAAAAGTTTTTACCCCACTGCAATTAACAGTCGCTTCTGGTAAACTATTCCAACTGCCTACGACCCTATTGAAGTAGTAGTTTTTCCTAATTTCAAGATTAGCCTGAGATTTGAAAAGTTTAAAACAATGACCTCTGGTTCTACTTTCAGCACATAGCTGTAGTCCATCAACATTTCCCGTTTTAATGAATTTAAACAACTGAATCATGTCCCCTCTGACTCTCCTTTGCTCAAGACTATACATATTGAGCATTTTAAGCCTAACCTCATAATCTAAGTCTGAAAGACCACTTACCGATCTTGTAGCCCTCCTTTGAATCCTTTCCAATAAGGTAATATCCTTTTTTAGGTACGGAGACCAAAACTGAACAGCATACTCCAAATGAGGTCTTACCAAACTTCTGCATAATGGCAATACAACTTCCCTAGACCTGTTCGAAATAGCCTTATTGATAAACCCAAGCATCCTGTTAGCTTTGTTACTTACTATGCTACACTGCTGACTGGACTTGAAGTCGTGACTAATCAATACTCCTAGATCAACAACTGCTTCTGCTTCCCTAATGACAGAACCTTGTAAACAATAGGTTGCATGTTTATTCCCATGACCAAAATGAAGCACTTGACATTTCCCAATATTAAAAGGCATACCCCACTTAATTGCCCACCTAGAAATTTGATTTAAATCCTCTTGAAACTGATTGACTTGTTCCTCCGTGTCCATAATTCCCATGATTTTGACATCATCAGTAAAAATATTGATGTTCCCAGAAATACTCTGAGTAATATCATTAATAAAAATAATAAATAATATTGGCCCTAAAACTGAAATTTGTGGAACCCCACTCAAAACATCAATCCACTGAGAATAATTGCCCTTCACTACTACTCTCTGTTTCCTCCCAGTCAGCCAATTTTTAAACCAAATTTAAGTTTTTCCACCAATACCAATATAAGCAAGTTTGCTAAGAAGAGCTTCATGCGGTACTTTATCAAACGCTTTCTGAAAGTCAATGTAAACAACATCTACGCACTTTTTACTATCTAATGCTATGGTAACCTTGTCATAGAAATGCAACAAATTAGTTGTACAGGACCTACCCTTCCTAAAACCATACTGAAAATCAGTCAGCACTCCATTTGCCTCCAGGAAATTCACTATTTTGATTTTTATCAGAGTTTCAAAAATTTTACAAAGAACGGAAGTAAGACTCACAGGCCTATAATTTTCTGCCTTAGTTTTAGACCCTTTCTTGAAGAACGGCGTTATGTTTGCCAGCTTCCAATCCACTGGCACAGTCCCCGAGTTATATGAAGATATGAAAATAGTCAAGACAACATCCACTAATTCCTCTGCACATTCTACTAAAATTTTTGGATAAACATTATCAGGTCCTGGAGCCTTATTTGCTTTAATTTTTTTCAAATGAAACAACACATCATCCCTAGAAAATACAAAATCCTCAAGTTGTGTATTAGCTTGCGTCTCGCTCATGTCAACTGTTGAGATACAGTTTCTGTTAAATACACTGGAAAAAAAATTATTTAGAATATCAGCAATATCTCCCTCATTTTGAATCAAGTTCCCGTTCTCATCCACTAGTGGGCCTACCTGAGTATTACGAGCTTTCCCTGAATTAGCATAAGCAAAAAATTTCTTAGGATTCCTTTCGATGTTATCTGCAAGCTTTTGCTCCAATTCCTTTTTCTTACTCCGTACCAAATACTTGAAAGTAACGAAATATTCTTCAGTTTCTTTCTGAGCCGTTTCGGGGAATATGGGCGAAATATTGAAAACTAACTAGCAATTGTTGACAGAATAATATGCAGACTAATCACCTGAATGCTACCCTGACCTACTGAAAATAACAGGGCGAGCTTTAATAACTTGTGATGGACAGTCTGGAGATCACTGAAAGTCAACAAGACATAGTTTTAAGCAGTAGCGTACTTTTTTAGATGGAACTAAATTTAAGAATTTTGTTCAGCAAGAGAATATTTCACTAAGATTTTGGAAAACCACTTAAGACAAATAAACTTAAGTCAACTTATGTTCATTTTCTCAAATTTATTTTTTTCTTATATATAAATGACATGTGGGATTTTTTCATTCCACTGCTGAACAGCCAAAAGTGGTTTGTGACTTATACCGTTTTTCTCTATTGAGTAGATACTTATGCATAAAAAAAAAAAAAAATGCCAATTTTTTGACTCATGTGCTTTTTCCCAATCGCTAAGTGATTTACAAGCTGTAGTGTATAAAATGGGGATTCATACGGGAAAGATTCATATTCAAAAGAAGAAACAGTAAACACGTTCCTCACTGTACAGTTCGATCACAAAGTTCTGACATTTGGACACATCTACGCATGATAGAAAAGGACGAATCTATTCGAGTTTTAGGGAAATTCGTTCTGCAAGTGCATTTATTAACAGGTGAATCAGAATGTTTGCTTCTCCGTTTCTTGATAGCAACTAAATTTATATACTTCCTCTTCTGGCATGAGTGGATTCTTCTTGGCACTCTGCCAGGCAGATTGCTTTGCTTGATGGTGAACTATATCCCTTCTACGCTGGACGATTAGAGCTTTCTGAGTGCAGTTTCAAAGGTCACTTGCATTCCATTGTAAAACTCTGCACACACGTGTAGAATCCTCTAGTATATAGCCTCTTTAGCTTACAGAACTTCGTTGCAGGAAACGTCAACCAACAACGTAAAAAAGAGGGAAAAACGTTTCTTTCTAAAGTAGCTTTCCTTAACCTTAACCATTGCTTTTGTTGCTCAGTAACGGCATTTTATCGCTCCATTTCTTGAATTGATCAAACAAATTTCTATGAAACATGCGTACGTTTTATCGTTATAAATGAGAGATCTTTGAAAGCAATTAGGTGTCGCAAAAGTAATCATCGTTCCTTTTAAAATTTTAATCTTATGAACAAGGTCGTATTTTCTAGTCTAGACACTCAAAAAGAATTTTTATCATTATTGCAAACGAAATGCTACTTTATTCAAACTTTGCAACTAAAACCATTTTCGTTGATTTAAAACACTTTTATACGTTCTCTAAACAATGGTACGTTAAAAGTTTTCGCTTGCACTTTTTTATTCTTTGATTTAGCATTATTTAGTAAAGAAGAATTGTTACAACAGTTTTACAACAAAGCAACAGCATGTCCATTAAACATCTTAAAGTATAAAAGCTTTGTCAAAATTTCGCTCATTTCTTCCCCATTCAAAGCGTTATATTCCTTTAAAGAACACAGTTTCAATAAAACCTTTTGCGTCATACAACAACAAAAAAAAAAAAAAAAAAAAAATGGAATGTGTCGTAACGTTTAGAACATTCTTTTCCTCTCAGGGATTTTACGAAGTAAAAATCCAACTTGAAAATACTTTTATTACCAGCAACGTCTTTTACACCCTGGGCGAAGATGTTCGGACTTTTCATTGGGGAAAAAGACAAAAAACTTTATATTTCTCATCTGAAAGAACACAATAAAATATTTCAATAAAACATTTCGCATATCTTTATAGTTTACAACTGTTCATTACCTATAAAATAGCATATTTTTCTGCAATAAAAATATTTTTGAAAGAATGTTTCTATTATGTCCCATTTGTGCAAAATGAAAATAATTCGTTTACACAAATATCAAATTTATTCCAGCAAATGGTTATGACTTATGTTCCAGTAAACGCCAACTATTAATGCTCCTTTAGAAACATCTGTTTTAAATTCAAGTATTTCTGCCTCCAGTTCTCCCTCCAAAATGTAGCAGTTCAAACACAAGAAAAACAAATGATAGAACCTAAATGTAACAAAAAGTTGAATCTAGTACCTATTCGAAGTACCTTATCTAGTACCATATCTACCATCCTCTATTCGAACCTAGCACCGTTATGCATAATAAAATAAGCAATGATTCCAATAAGAAAAAAATAGTGTTACTTTTTTGAAAAAACCAGTAAATAAAATCTACGTTTTTAAGCACAAAAATTGCAAGATTGTTAAATACACGTCTTCCGAAAGCTAAAAAAGGGAAAAAAAAGAAAAACCTTATTCAACGCAGAAAACGTTTTTAGCTTACAATGCTAGGCAGTTGTCACCAAAGAAAGAGAAATGGTTCATTCACACCAAGAGCAATAAAGACAGGCGGCAGCAACGAAAAATGTAAGCATACATCGTTGATTCGGCTTAATTTAATATTCACGCCTTCGCGTTGACTGTTTGGAATTTTTATTGGAACATTTAAAGTGACTTTCGTCCAGCCGACCGTTGTTTATTGATTGCGCAATAGAGCAGATAATTCCACTGGTAGTTTGGTAACTATAGCAACAGTCTATGAAGACAGATTGAAATGTAACTGTCGCTCTTGATATGAATGTCCCTTAAGATATTTTACCATTATTTAACAATACTACACATATTACGAATGACATTAGTATATCATTAAAAAAAGTAATCGTTGAGGGAGAGAAGATGCTTTTTTTTCTCTTTTGCAGAAGAGAGTCCATTAGATCAACCTCACATTTTATTTATTTATTTATTTGTTTTATTTATTTTTATTTTAAGGATGAAATAAGAGAACTTAGTTCAAGTATATTTTAACGAACAAAGGATAGAAATAACTGTATCAGCAAGGCAATACATCCGAGTTAGATACTACTAAGACTTTATGCTACAAATCTCTTATTAGAGTTATCGTTATTTTTTGAAGAGCTTTCATAATAATACTGTTGGGAAGTTGTTATTCATTGTTTCGAGAACAATCAAGAACAGAAAAAGAAAATATACAATAAACTTATATAGAAGAAGAAAATTTTTCGGAAGTATATTTTTCGATTAAAAAATCCCTTTTTGAAATAACAATCCGTAGTCGCACTCATAAGAAAACAAAATTTAAAAAGGTAATTCCGAGATAAGTAACCCTATTTTTGAAACTTTATTATTCTCAGTAGAAAATGTTACAAACAGACGTAGACTGCTATACTCTACTTCAGTGGGCCCCAACCTTTTTGTACTTAAGTGCACATACCAGAATATCGGTCGAATGGCGGGCACCATTTATTTTTTCATGACAAATTTATAATTGGTGGACGTAGTTAATAATACACACTACATATAATTCACAAAAAATTTAATTTCAAAAATTAATTTAACAAATGAATATAGTTAGTATTTAATATTTTTGTGTAAAAATTATTACTGAATTGCTCACAAAACATACGAAGTATAAAAATTATTTATAAAATGTATAATATACAGTGTTCATCTGTATGTCGTAATCTGTATTTTGATTTCATGATATTCATTGTCATTTATCATTATAGGGTTATTCATTGTTATATGTCCCTTTATTCATATACTCTAGATTCTAAATGTTCTCTAGTTTAAAATGGAAAACTGAAATATTTTATCGCTGGCTACAAGCACAGCGGGCGCACCTAGACTGATCGACGGGCGCCATGGTGCCCGCGGGCTTAGGGTTGAGGCTCTGCTTCTTTCTTTCAGAAAATATTGTTGCGCTGCATACACAGGCGTGAATTTTTATAAGAAATAAGTTTTGAAAAATGCTCCATTCTTCAGTCGTAAAATTAGAGTTATGTCCTATTCAATATGGTAGAAATATGTTTAAAATTCTGTCGTAAGCGCTAGTGTTAAAATTTTTTAAAACTCTTCCAAAAATACCATTCAAATAATGAAATCAGAAAATACTTGTTTTAAGATGAAACTGTCCTCGATAGCTTTTTGTGCCTTTATTTACATTTGCAATTTACTTATTTATGTCTTTAATTACATATTACTTAAATATATCATGCTTTCAGATGTATAAGATAAAATAAACGCAATTATATAACGTGTAAAAACTTATTCCATGCGAAATTTGCTCAGTATTTTGAACGTAAATGCATGCTCTTTTATTCCAAAAATTCAATTTCAGCTTAATTTCAGGCTTCTGATCAAAACAATTATTTCTGCAACGCATCATAAAAATGTTTACTCACCTTTTTCCCCAAGTGGGTCAATTTATTAAAAATATGGGTGATTTTCTTGAAATTAATCAAAACATTAGGTTCGCAAGTCCTATTTTCGATATTTGTTGCGTCATTATAATCTTCTCATTTTCATTTAGTTCAAGTCCAGCTTCAGCACATTGTACATCACTAGGGCTTAAAATTCTTCAAAACTCCACTTTTCTTCTATTTTTGAGTATCTACAAAACTCAAATTCTCTTTGGATCCTTCTTTGAACAAATTCAGTCGTTTCTTTTTCTTGAAAACTAATGCTCTTGATGCATATTTGGAACTTAAAATTTTATAAACGTGTTCTACTATTCTTCCATAAAACAAGAAATTGGCAATTGAATTTCATGTATTTTTGAGGGTACAACAGATTCGCCTCGATTTGATATTAGTATCTGCAAGCTGTGATAATTCAGCTACTCCAGGTTAAAATGCAAATTCTAGGAAAATTTGTATTTACTTTGGTTTGTTTTCAGAGTTGCTGGAACAAATGAATGTTTAAGGTTGAGGCATTCCTTATTATGTGGATATATCCTAAATCTGAAAGACATTCTGAAGACAATTCTTTCAATTGGTTCGAGTTCAGTGTTCCAAACGATAGAAAATGTGACCAAAAAATCCTCTTCTATTTTTTAAATATTTTTTATTTATCTGTGTACTTGAACTCAAAAAAGAAGCTTGAATTGACTTTTTTGTTACCATGTTTTTTGCAGATCTATCTAGCACTTCGTTTTTCTTTCTGGAAAAATATATGTTGAATATATTGCATTTAACTTGTTACACGCAGCAGTTCATAAAATATGAAAATTATTAGCGTCAGTCTGTGGAAAGCTTGCCCTACAACTAACAAAATTTCGCCTCCTTACTGCTGCTTTAATAAATCGATTATTTTCCCCATTATCGTTTGCAAAGAAACATACCAGATAACAAAAAATTTGTCTGAGGAAAAAATGTCTCTCTTTGAAGGAACTTTTTTTTTCTATTACAGACCAGCATAAAATAAGATAAATGACACTCAAATGATCTCTCTCATCATACTAAGAGAGAAAGAAAAAAAATAACATCGCTACTCTGATGATGCTTTCAAAGAACTCATTAAGAAATGATCATTTATGGCTGATGTTGAAAAAAGTTTTATGTGATCTTTTCTGTAGGACCAATCATAAGCGAATATACGACAGGGACATTACCATACTTTCGTCACTAAAACTTATCTATCTTACAAAAGAAGGAGTAACAGATAGTAAATATTAACGACACTTTTCGTCGTACTAATATGATTTTCAGATATGTGCACAAAGTAAGCTGCTTTCTTAGATGATATTTTGTGGAAGTGCATTGCGGCTCTGTTATAGCCTGTTTTACGCCTTGGTTTTTCTTCGTTCATTTCACTCGCCGCAGAATTAATAAAAAAATTTTAAAATTTTAAGATGTGGGGTAATAAACGCAGTTCAGTAAGTAAAACATATAGAAACATGTTTTTAAGTAGGATTATGGATTGCAATTTTTGAGAGTGAACCAATTAAAAGAACCGTTTTAATAAGAACATTTTATGTCTAACTTTTTTTTTTTTTTTTTTAAATTTCTAATGAGCAGCTGTTGGCTTCTGCCACTTTGTAGAGCTAGTGCGTTCCCGAGAGATTGGTACCATCTCTTTCAGCTGCACCACAATGAGTATGGTACCATCGCCGCACGAGAATCTTGACTTCCGGTGTCTCCACCTGAAAGGGCGGGCACCCGGACTCTGGTGATGCGAAATTGCACTAGGAATTTAAATTAGCCGAGAGCATCTAAGCCAAATGTCTACTCAAAGAACATTTTATGTCTAACTTTTTTTTTTTAAATTTCTAATGAGCAGCTGTTGGCTTCTGCCACTTTGTAGAGCTAGTGCGTTCCCGAGAGATTGGTACATCTCTTTCAGCTGCACCACAATGAGTATGGTACCATCGCCGCACGAGAATCTTGACTTCCGGTGTCTCCACCTGAAAGGGCGGGCACCCGGACTCTGGTGATGCGAAATTGCACTAGGAATTTAAATTAGCCGAGAGCATCTAAGCCAAATGTCTACTAAAAGAACATTTTATGTCTAACTTTTTTTTTTTAATTTCTAATGAGCAGCTGTTGGCTTCTGCCACTTTGTAGAGCTAGTGCGTTCCCGAGAGATTGGTACCATCTCTTTCAGCTGCACCATAATGAGTATGGTACCATCGCCGCACGAGAATCTTGACTTCCGGTGTCTCCACCTGAAAGGGCGGGCACCCGGACTCTGGTGATGCGAAATTGCACTAGGAATTTAAATTAGCCGAGAGCATCTAAGCAAATGTCTACTCAAAGAACATTTTATGTCTAACTTTTTTTTTTTTAATTTCTAATGAGCAGCTGTTGGCTTCTGCCACTTTGTAGAGCTAGTGCGTTCCCGAGAGATTGGTACCATCTCTTTCAGCTGCACCACAATGAGTATGGTACCATCGCCGCACGAGAATCTTGACTTCCGGTGTCTCCACCTGAAAGGGCGGGCACCCGGACTCTGGTGATGCGAAATTGCACTAGGAATTTAAATTAGCCGAGAGCATCTAAGCCAAATGTCTACTCAAAGAACATTTTATGTCTAACTTTTTTTTTTTAAATTTCTAATGAGCAGCTGTTGGCTTCTGCCACTTTGTAGAGCTAGTGCGTTCCCGAGAGATTGGTACCATCTCTTTCAGCTGCACCACAATGAGTATGGTACCATCGCCGCACGAGAATCTTGACTTCCGGTGTCTCCACCTGAAAGGGGCGGGCACCCGGGACTATGGTGATGCGAAATTGCACTAGGAATTTAAATTAGCCGAGAGCATCTAAGCCAAATGTCTACTCAAGGGATCTTTGACATGCCACACAATCATACGACATGGGTGCAGACGATTTTCTGCATTTTGAAAATCCACCGACACTGCCATCAGGCTCAATCCTCGGACGGGGCGTACGAGCTCCGCGCCTTACCACGACGCCCTCATGCCAGCTATAGCAATGTGTCTAACATTGAAACCACAATGTCGATAAAGATGAAGAGAAATATTAATTCAGAATTTGAATCATTCCCTTTGGTGTAAGTGAACTTTGCGAATTTATACTATACGTTACATACAATTTTTGATTACATTTATTTTTTAATTCGTTTATTTTTATTCCTTTAAATAATTTATTCTCCAGATAATAAAAAAACAAGATCTTTTTCCAATATAGGTAGTCATTTATTTTATCATTTTGTGCTATTTATTAATTTTGAAGAGGCAAATAATATAATTGTGGGAATAATTTTCTAGCCGGTAATAAAATGATGCTTAATTAATTTTCAATGTATTAATGCAATATCAGAATCATCAATATTGCTGACATCGACTGGTATCTTGAAAACTGGTATATTTACAGAACGTCGAAAAGGAACGATGTCACTTCGAATGATGATGAAATCTGTTGTTATTGCGCATGCCACTTGGGTATCCAAGCTTCCGTCACAAAGCGACCGGGAATTAAGGCAGAGAAGAAAGCTCCTTCCGTTTTTAATGAGTACCACAAAGGTAGAAGTACGACTAGGCTCAAGCACATATTATGTATTCGAATGACACCAGATGGTGCCACCACAAATACGACTGCATCCCTTTTAGACCTAAGATTGAAAGGAGCAACCTCCGTTACCCTTGGAACTGCCTCGGGACTTCAGGGTTCATGGATTTTACTTGCACGTACCCCCAACTGTACATGGTAGGTCTTCAGCGGATCGGGCATTGAACACCTAACCATCCATTCGGAAATCCGAGATCTTAACCACTAGATTACCACTGTAATAATAATCTTCTGATTAGTTGCTACCAATTGCCAAAACTCTTTCCATAAATCGTCTTTTCTTTCTTTCTTGAAAATTTCTATCTGATTAAATGAAGGATTAAAATGAGTCTCAATGTGGCACGGAGCAATTCATAAATTAACCTATTTCAACTTCAATCATAGATGTTTACTAGAATTCCTGGCTTAATCTTGAGAAAACAAATGTAGTTTGGAAGCTACTATTGCAGTTTTAACATAACTCTCTGGAAACTTTTCACTGTGCTCTCTATATATCTTGGTAAATATAATTAAATAGAGAATAATAGTAAAGAAAATATAATTAAATAGAGTAGTCTTGTAGTAATGATTTAACTTTGTGCAAAGTAATAGAAATAAAATTTCACGTTAAATTAAAGCACAAATGAGCATTAAAACGCAGACATATGTTTCGGGATTGCTTGGAATCCCTTTTTCAATGCGACAGGGAGCTTCTAGATGCAAAACATCCAAATGAAGCAGACAGAACAACAAAAACAAAGCTTATATAGCCTAAGAATTAACTGTAAACCAATGATAATAAAGGCAGTGTGAAGTGGAAGTAGAAGTAGTAGGAAAGGCACCAAGTTAACAGATTTTGTAATCTACGAATTAAAAAGGTTCGGTTTTTGAACCATTTAAAATTTCTCCAGGCTTGCAGGCGCAAGAAAGTCATTCCTAAGTTTATCACTTTAAAGTGTAATTTACCGCGTTCTGTTAGGGTTGATAAGGTAATTTTTCGTTCTAAATTAGCTTTACTTAGAGCTTCTATCCAGGAAACAAGGAAAAAACTTTCGTTCATAGAACGTGAACTTTATGATTTACATCTTTCTGTATCTAATTCTAATTTCGATTTTGATTCTATTGATAGAATGTCATGGGCGAGAGCTCTTCATTCATCTGACAGTCACAAAATTACTTTAAATAAGAAATTTACCAAGTTGTGTAACGATTCAAATGTTCCTGTTCCGGCTGATTTGCCTCTTGTTAATAGGAATGCGGTGGTAAATCTTTCGAAATTTCTTTTGAACAGTAATGAAATTAATGCTTTGAAATGTAATAACAATTTTGCTTTGGCTAAAAAGCCTTCTTTTTCTGAACTTATTGCTCCGGTTGAAAAAGCTTTCAAATTTAGTGCCTTATTCCACTCAAAAAGAGTCAGTTCGGCATCTTATTGCTTCCAATGTTGATTTCAATTCAAAAGTTCCTAATATTGGTTTTACCCATTCTGTGAAACGCTGTGTCAATAATTTAGTTTCAAATTCTGATTTGGTCATTACCAAAGCTGACAAGTGGGGTCAGATTGTTGTTCTTAATAAATCATCTTATGTTGAAAAAACTGATGATTTAATTGCTTCTGGTCCTTATTCTGAAATTTATAAAGATCCTAGCGACAAGGAGTTAAAAGCTATTTCTTTTGCTGTTAAGTCTATTCATTCTATTCCTTTGATTGCTAAACGGTCTGTGATTCCTTCTGTTGCTAATTGTGCGCGTTTCTATGCTTTACCGAAGGTACACAAGGCAGGTATTCCTTTCAGACCAATTGTTTCCAATATTGGCACTGCTTCATATAAACTTTCCAAGTATTTAGTTTCTGTGTTTTCTCCACTTAGGAGTCGGAATGTTTTCACTGTTAAAAATTCCACCGATTTTGTTAAGAAACTTCATAACTTCGTTCCGAATAATTCGGTTATGGCCTCTTTTGATGTTAATTCTTTGTTTACTAATGTTCCTGTTGATGGCGCTTTGACTTGCCTCAGGAAAAGGCTTTCTGAATTCCATTTTACTTCTGTGGAAATTGAGGAATTAGTTTTTCTTACTCGTGTGTGCTTTCTACAGAACACTTTTGTATTTAATGGTAAATTCTATGCTATGGTAGATGGCCTGGCCATGGGAAGTCCTCTTAGTCCTATTTTAAGTGATTTCTATATGCATTATTTTGAGGAAAAACTATTCCAAAAATTGCAATTTCAATTTTATGTTCGTTATGTGGATGATTGTTTTGTCCTAACGGACAGTAACTTGTTATGTATTGATGATGCTCTTTCGATTATGAACTCCATTGATTCTAATATCCAGTTTTCTTGTGAGAAAGAACTTAATAGTAGCCTCGCGTTTCTTGATGTTTTGATTTCTAGGAGTGAGTCTGGTTTCACTACTTCTGTCTATCGTAAACCTTTCGCTGTTTCTTTACCTCCTCACAGACTATCGTCTCATCCTCCCAACCAAAAATATTCGGCTTTTAATGCTCTTGTCCATCGTGCTATTAATATTTGCTCTTCTCCTGAGCTTCTCAAGATTGAACTCAACTATCTGAAAGCTGTAGCTGTTGATAGAGGATTTTCTCACTCTTTAATTGATTCTATTCATAACAAACTTTCTAAAAAAAACTTCTGGTCCCAATCATGTGGTTTCTAGACATAATTTGGTTGTGTTACCATTCTTTCATTCTGTAAGTTTTCGTATTGCTAAAATCCTAAAAAGGTTTCAATTTCAAGTTGTTTTTGCTCCTAGCAACAAACTTTCCTTCTCTTCTCTTAAAGATCCTGTTGATCAACTTAATACTTGGGGTATTTACCAAATTAGATGCCGTTGCGGCCTTTCTTACATTGGACAGACAAAACGTGCTCTGAAAATTCGGTTAAATGAGCATAAAGGTTATGTACAAAAGCAAGAGCTGAATAAGTCTAGCATTGCTCAACATTGTTGGAATTCCAACCACTCTTTTGATTTCAATTCTGGGAAAATTATTCAAAAATGTTCTTCCCCTTTAGAACTTGACTTTTGGGAAGCTTATCATATTAACAGGAATAGTTCTAATTTGGTTAATGATTCTTCCTCAACTCCTTATTTTTCACAGGTCTGGCATAAGTTCCTTTAATTTGTTGTTCTTTCTTGGTTTTCTTGTTAGTTTTCCTTTTTTGTGTCAATTTTTTTTTTCTCTCTCTCCCCCCGTCCCCCTCTTTTGCATGTGTACTTTGTTTTGCTTTTTGTTTTGGTATTTTCTGTACTTATTTTATTTCCATTTTATTCTTTGTATTTTATTTTATTTTTTTGCAATTTTCATGTTTTTTCACATTTTTATGCACGCTGTTGTCTTTTTTGCTTTGTTTTTATTGATATTCCTTTTTACTTTCTGTACTTCCAACTGCATTCGTTTGTTGCTCTCTTATTGGTGCCTTTCCTACTACTTCTACTTCCACTTCACACTGCCTTTATTATCATTGGTTTACAGTTAATTCTTAGGCTATATAAGCTTTGTTTTTGTTGTTCTGTCTGCTTCATTTGGATGTTTTGCATCTAGAAGCTCCCTGTCGCATTGAAAAAGGGATTCCAAGCAATCCCGAAACATATGTCTGCGTTTTAATGCTCATTTGTGCTTTAATTTAACGTGAAATTTTATTTCTAAGAGTAGTCTTGGTAAATATAATTAAATAGAGTGTAATAGTAAAGAAAATGTAACTAAATAGAGTAGTCTTGGTAAATATAATTAAATAGAGTATAATAGTAAAGAAAAATGTTGCTTTAAATATTTCTTTTGGGATAATGATTACAAGATATGAAAAAGTACTAATGAGTTTTTCCCATGGCATGTAAAAGGAAAATAACTTAAAAGAGAAAATTTTGAAAAATTCTAATATTGTTTTGAATTTATCGCATTTAGTTTAAATCGCGATAATTGACACTAAGCGGAGAAAAAACCTTTCTTTCATCTCTAGGACGGGCTTAGATGCGTAAAGGCCTCATTAAAAATAAATCGGATCTCTAAAAACCCATTACTCAGAATTCAGCTCGAAGGTTTAAAAAGTTTTTTCAGTTCTGAGATTAAAATTCAAATTGAAGAAAAAAAACAAAGTTTTAAAAGTATTTATTTTAATAACGCTTTCTAATTATTTTATAACAAGCAAACGAAATATAATCGGAGTTTAATTTTGTTGATCAATTTAAAAAAGAACAATAAGGCAACTAGTGGATCAACATTTATTGCTTGATTTCAAAGGTGAGAATTAAGCAGAACAATTATTGCAATAGAAACTTACTAATCAACCTCTTTACTTGATTGTAAGGTTGGTTATACAGCAACGTAGAGAGAGAGAGAGGAGGAGGGGGTTTCTAGTAAATACAAAAAGGGATTTTGAAGCACGATGTGTTCCCCGGTACTAGTTGCGAATCAGTCAAAGGAAAAAAATTCATTTTATTTATCTACTAGTACATAAAAATTCAAAGATCCCGTAAATGCATATCGAATGCGATTGCAACAATCCTTAGAAAAGACAATCAGATGTGATCCGAAACTAGATAACCGAAAACCGATAGTGGTACTAGATGAGGATTCACTACTCAGAATATTACTTGCATTCCCGAATGATTACCTCAAAATTACATGATTATCGAAAAGCCCTAACTACGTGTTTTAATCGAGAAGTTACGTGAATCTGATTGCTGTAGTTAAACGCGGTATTGGCTATAACTGTAACTTCACTTTTAGAAAATATATTGCATTAAATAATAAAATCAAATCAATTTTTGGAGATTCATGAAATCGGATAAGGATGCCAAGAAGTTTGACTTTTACTATGAGAATAAAAAACTAACTGCCGTTTCTATGAACATTTGAAAAAAAAAAGTTTACTTCTCAAAGCACTCATTTTCTCTTAAATAACGACAGATGTTTTTTTATTTCCGATATTTTCCAAAAAAAATGAAGCTATGAGAAGACTTTTAATGACGATAAAGGATTTCTATTCTGCGTAAAGATAATGTACGTGTTATCAGATTTTTTTGTTCTTGTGCAAATAACAAATTGCCGCTAATCCAATGTAATATATGTGCGTTTTTTTTCTTTTTTATTAATGTGTGCTTAAGAATGTGTTTAATTTATATATATATATGTAAGAACGGCTGTCCCGTTCTATCTTCTACAGCTGTGGCCGCTAAAACCCATGTAAGACGAGGCACAGGGTTTCGTTGCAATTCTTTATTGGTAAACTTTAACACACAAATATCATAACATTAATATTGTTGGAACGAAGGACATGAAGTCATCAGCACGTTTCAAGAAGCAAGAACCCCCGATTTTCGTTCGGGCAGTCGTATTTATATGGGGGAAAATCTCTTAGACTGCAGACAACATTCCCTACACCACGTGATAGCACGTGGTTTAAATAGGAGGGCCATATGGAAAATAAAATATATTATTGGCTTTAATGCCGTAGACAGGGGCTGGCCTAAGTCTACGGGGAAAAAAATAGTCTGGAGGGAATTAATGAGGGAAACCAACTTGAGCTTAGGCATGACCATATATGGTAACGCGTTAGAGAAATTTATGAGTGAGACAACCCTGAGTTGTCAAGTTTAATATGGAAAAAGCCAGACAAAGGAGACAAAGGACTTCTCCATATCACAGCCTGACAAAGGATACAAAGGATTTTTCCATATTACATCCCCCCTCCCCAAAAGTTCTATTACTTTAAATATTGAAGAAGTAAAATATCTGCAGCCTTTTTCCCCACATAAATTTATGTATTAAATTTTATATAAACATATCACATTTTGAATGAAATACTATACAGTTACAAAAATTACTGAACATTTTCATCACAGATTATTATACTCTTACTAAACGATATTTACAAAATTGTATTTCCAGTTCAGTTTAATTACAGTTGGATTATTCTGTTGCAGTTCAAAAGTGAATGACTTATATCACATTATTCATGTGATAGTTTGAAATTTGTTGGTGGGTAATATTTCCTCAATCTTGACACATGTACTATGTCTGATTTTTCTTTGCTGTGTGCATTTGGTTTATTGATTTCATAAGTTACGTCCGTAACTTTTCGAAGAATTTTATATGGTCCACTGAACGGTTGCGAAAGTTTTCGTGAATTCGGATATTTGAATTCTTCATATATCACAAAGTCATCTGCATTAAAAGATTTGTCGACAAATCTGGCATCGTAATATATTTTATTTTTTTCATGATACTCTTTAGTTCTTTCCACTGCCAGTTTTCTAGCTTCCTCAACAGGAGGATAAATGTCTTCATTTACTGGATTTTGAAAAGGCACTGTACCGTACATTAAATACGCAGGTGGGAACTTCGTAACTGAGTGTGGAGTTAGGTTGTATTCTTGAGTCACCTGCTCTAATAATTTAGGCCATGGCACGTTTCCAGAAGCTGCGTTCACTTTGCACTTTAGGCGAGTGACTATTGTTTGGTTCAGACGTTCCACCTTACCATTTGTCTCTGGTCTATGAGCTGTGGTTAAAAGCTGTTTAATTTTGTGGTGCTTTAGAAATTTCTTGAAATGAGATGAAGTAAATGATGGATTTCTATCACTTAATACACTTTTAGGTATTTGAACACTGAAAATTTGTTTAAGAAAGTTGACGTAAGTTTCGGTAGTGATTGATTTTGATGCAAAAGACCACATGTATCTAGTATGATGATCTATAAACAATGTTAAATATTTTTTCGTGGAATTGTAGTAGTTGAAACCACCCACACTATCTACTGCAACGAGATCAAATGGTTTATCAACTGGAGGCATAGACTGTAAAAGGCCAAATCTTTTTTGTCGAGGCTTTTTGTTTACCTGACAAATATGACAATGTTTGTTAAATCCAGTTATATCTAATGTTATATTTTGCCAATAATATACAGGCGTAAGTAAATTAATTGTTTTTTGAATTCCTGGGTGTCCAAACTTTTCATGGACAGTCTCAAGTAATTTACGGCGTAAAGAAAAAGGAACAACAATTTTAGTAAAACCCTTTTTACGCAGGCATAACACGTTATTAATTTCGACAAAATTACCAGTTAAATTGTCATTTTTTTGAGCCTCTTGAATTTCATCCAATTGCAGTAGATGCGAAACGTGGTTTCCTATATTTTTTTCAACACATACATTATTTACAGGTATATCTCTTGAGAGCATGTCAGCCTCGAAGTTTGTGGTGCCTTTCGTATATTTAATATCATAGTCATACATACTTAATTGTAAGGACCAGCGGAACAAACGACCTTTTAAGTTTTTTACATTTTTGAGCCAAACTAACGCCGCGTGATCGCTATGTATGACGAATTTATGGCCAAAGAGGTAGTGGTGGTACTTATTTAAAGCATCCACAACAGCTAGACATTCCAACTCAGTAATACTATAATTCTTCTCGTAATCTTTTAATGAGCGGGAATGGAAAGCTATGGGATGTAAGGCACCCGAACTGTCTGGCTGTTTTAATATTGCTCCCACACCAGTTTGACTTGCATCAACACAAATATGACATTCTTTTTTAGGATCAAATATTTTTAAAATTGGTTTACAAATTAAAGAGTTTTTCAAAACTTGAAATGCTTCTTGGCATTTGTCAGTCCATTGCCAAGTTGTATCTTTTTTTAGCAAGTGGTTTAATGGATTTCTAATAGTTGCATATTTATCTATAAATTTATGGTACACATTTATTGACCCCAGAAATCTTTGGAGAGATTTAACATTTTTAGGCGGTTGTAATTTTTTAATAGCCTCAATATTACTATTATCGGGCGTTACAATACCATTACAAATTTCATACCCTAAAAATTCAATTTTAGTCTGTAAGAAAGAACATTTTGATGCTTTTAACTTTAAATCTTCCTGTCTGCATATCTCAAACATTTGTTGAATATGATCTAAATGTTCTGAAAGGGTTTCAGAAAAAACTATTATGTCATCAAAGTAATTGGCTGCAAATTTTATTTTATGTTTTGTAAGTATTCGACGCAAAGTTCTTTGAAAAATACTTCCTGAATTTTTCCACCCGAAGGGTAATTTGTTCCACTCATATAAGCCACTATTAGTGACAAAAGCGAGCTTTTCAGTATCGTCGGGATGAATTGGTATATGCCAATATCCGGAAGCCATGTCTAATTTGGTAAAATATTTGCTTTTCCCTAATTTATCTACAAGTGTTTCTATCAGGGGTAATGGTTCTGCGTCGGACTTAGTAATTTGATTTAATTTTCTGTAGTCTATACATAATCGACTTTTTTTATTTTCGTCTCTTTTAAAAACTAGTGTAACAGGTGCAGAATACGGCGATGAGCTTTCTTTTATTATATTAGCCTTTAATAACTCTTGAATTTGATTTTCAATTTCTTCTTGTTGCTTTGGGGAAGTTTTATATGCCCTTAACGACACCGGTAAGTCGGATGTTAACCTTACCCGTTGAGGTTCAATTCTAATTGTTCCAACATCATATTTATTTTTGGAAAATATATCCTCGTAATTTCGCAATATTTCTTTTAACTCTGAATTTTCCTCAAATTCCGAATGTCCATCGACAGGATCGCGACATTGTAGGCCTCCAATGCCGCAACCAGTCCCAGAAACATCGGACGAAATACGAAAATGATTATTCTTTTCGCAACTCATTTTTTCATTTCTATCTTTCTCTTGACAAGTTTTCTTTTCCGTGCTACTCTTTTTCTTTTCATTTTCGTTATAATGTAATTCCGTCACCCTTTCCTTAGTTTTACTTTCTTTCGGATCTTTCACTCTTTTAATTTCCTTATCAATTTTCTTGCGTATTTTTCCCGTACTATTATTTTCGTTTTTATTTTCTTTTACTTTATTTCCACAGTTCCTAACTAGGATTTCAGGTAAAATATGCAAAGACAAGTCATTCGGTTCGGAATCAGAAAAGGTGATCAGTCTTCTCTGATCCTGCATAACGACATGTCCTACACAATCTATGACCAAACGAAATCCCCCGCAACTCTTTAAACCTAATATGGCATAAGGTAAATCGGTGTCTAGAACATAAAATTCCACCGGTTTAACTATATTGCCGACCTTAAGGTAAAGAATACACGTTTGGTTAAGCTGTAGCATTCCCTTCGTTTGTTTTATTTTTACAGCGATTTTTTCTTTAATCGAAACATTTAATGTTTTTGCAATTGCACTCGGGATGATATTTAATGTTGAACCGGTATCAACATTTAAATAAATAGTCTTTAAATTCGAATTTGTATTTTGAGTGTACGCGTCATTAGATAGTTGATAATCATTTTTAAATTTCGCCTCATTTTTAATAATATACCCGGGTATTATTAATTGTCATACTTCGTTAACTCTCTGATTTTCTTCTCTTAATTGATTATCTTTCTGCTGAGGTGGTAGTTTAAATCCAGCATTCGATGTATTTGGCTTATTCACACATGTTTGTCCCCAATGATATGCGTTGGAGATTCCTTGTTGTGCGCAAAATTTACAAGGATTAGGGGGTAACTCCTGCGAAAAATGTGCAGTCTGTCTTTTTACTGCATTTTGTCTTTCATTATAACCTACAAACCTAGGTTTATTCTGTTGGTAAAAATTAGGTTGGTATACATTGTTACTATCTTGACGAGAATAGTTATTTCGTTGACGGAAATTACTTTGGTCATGATTTTTTGGCATCCAATTTTGATAAAAGGGGGGCTTCACCCTAAAAATATTTTGTTGCTCCCCTTTATAAGCGGACTTGGGTGTTTCATGTGGAACTTCATTTATTAATTTTGAAACTACCTGAAGCCATTCGGTGGGAGTTTCTGGCTCTTTTATTACCAAAAATGCCCTAACTTGGGCAGGTAGCCCCACTGAAAGCCCCTCAAGGATATGTTGATTACTAAGTTTTATTTTTCTTCCCATTTCTACTTTTTCAGTAAAATAGGAGTACAACTCTTTTGGATTTCCAGAAAATTTTAAATTTTGAAAATCAAGAAAACTATTTGCTGGAGTAAAGTAATGTTCTTCAAAAATTTGAATGATTTCATGAAAGGAATTACAGCAAAGGCATTGATTGATGTAGAGCTTTAAGGCTGACCCGCGAATAAACTTCTGAAAATTTTTTAATTTCCAATTATCATTTAAATTGTTCTGAGCCGTTTGCTGGTTAAAGTGAGCTAACCATGCTGAAAAATTTATCCCTAACTCTGGTTCAAATAATAAAATTTCAGGTGAGCTACCCGAATTTTTGTCTTTTATTTCAATTTTTGAAGTAGAAGAGCCATCTGCCAAACTTATCTCTTTTATTTTATCACTAATCGTTTGACATTCTGAATCCATTTTTATTAAGCTTAAATCGGCAGTTGCCTCTGCTTGAGTTTCCGCATCCTTACGGTTTAAGTTATCTCCATCCATGTTTGAATTTTCTTTGTGGGAAGACTCTAAGTCAGAATTTTTTTCATTTTCAATGGTCTTGCTCATTTTACCACTACGTAATAACATAATTCTAATAACACACAAATTTTTGACATTTTTCCTTTTTTACCTTCCCACTTTAACAACAAAAATATTCCGCGTAAACAAATGCATAACATCTAAAATATATACAGAACTATTCATAATACTGCAAAAAATATACCATAATTTCAATTACACAGCACATTGATAAATTTACTATTTCAAACATCTTAATGTAAAAAAAAAAAACCGTGCTGACAAGATCCCTTTTAAAAATTTAAACCGATAATTAATATATCATCAAATAAATAACTTATTCTTCCAAAGCACATGATCAATTTATATCATAATAAATTCTAAAGCAATATCATGTAAAAAAAAACCCAACGGGAGAAAAAGATATTCATATAACTATAAGATATTTATGAAGAAAATTCGAAATAATACCATTTTGGAATAACACATTAAAAATCACTCTATCCAAATTCCCTTTAGCACATGAAAATAATTTCAATTCTAAAGCACCACAACATAACGACCCTTTCGTTTAATCACTCCGCAGAACGCAAACACTCTTCGCTTCTAAAAGCCACAACGGGGGCGAGCTTCTCCCCACTCGGAAAAGGAGCGCACATCGGTTCATTGAACCGTCTAGAAAGATGATCCACGCTGCTACGACGTCGCGGCACATTTCAGATTTAGTATTGCTTTTCTTCGATTGTTTTTTTTTTTCTGCAGGAGCCCGGATAGGAACATAAATCCTACCGGCTTGTAAGAACGGCTGTCCCGTTCTATCTTCTACAGCTGTGGCCGCTAAAACCCATGTAAGACGAGGCACAGGGTTTCGTTGCAATTCTTTATTGGTAAACTTTAACACACAAATATCATAACATTAATATTGTTGGAACGAAGGACATGAAGTCATCAGCACGTTTCAAGAAGCAAGAACCCCCGATTTTCGTTCGGGCAGTCGTATTTATATGGGGGAAAATCTCTTAGACTGCAGACAACATTCCCTACACCACGTGATAGCACGTGGTTTAAATAGGAGGGCCATATGGAAAATAAAATATATTATTGGCTTTAATGCCGTAGACAGGGGCTGGCCTAAGTCTACGGGGAAAAAAATAGTCTGGAGGGAATTAATGAGGGAAACCAACTTGAGCTTAGGCATGACCATATATGGTAACGCGTTAGAGAAATTTATGAGTGAGACAACCCTGAGTTGTCAAGTTTAATATGGAAAAAGCCAGACAAAGGAGACAAAGGACTTCTCCATATCACAGCCTGACAAAGGATACAAAGGATTTTTCCATATTACATATATATATATATATAAAGAAATATTTAATAATTCTTCAATAAATAAAACTGAGGCAGAAATAATAATATATTCTATCTTTATATACAAGTTTCAATTACATGGGAGAGGAGTCAGACTCTTGAATATTCTCTTTTTTTTTTTCTTCCATAAAATAAGAAACAAATTATGAATTCAAAACAAAAACAAATTATTCGTAGACTTAAAATTAATAGACAAACTCTGAACGAGCTTTTATTTATTTCATGCCAGAAGGTTTTATTGAAGTCGCTCAAATAATCCGTTACCAAAACATTCGTTCGTTAACAGTTAAAAAACTCATTAAGAAACTTTGAGAGAAGTTACAGTATTTAATAAAAGAAAAAAATGTGCTCCGCGACATAAAATCTTTATAACTATTGATGAGTGAATTATTATAATCGGGCTTTCTGTTAGCTGTTGCCAGAAAAAAACCAGAAGTTACGATAAGATTCGTTATTGGACGAAGGAAGAAGCAAAAGTCATCCTCAGGGATAAATAAATACACTATTAGGCTTTTCTATTTGAGGAACCATACGCGAATATTTTGGAGAGCCTGTTAGAGCGTTTCATTAGGAGGATAGATCCACTCTACTTTGCCTTCTTTTTATTATAAGCTTAATAAATCTTTGTATATAAGCTTTTTCTTCGCTCCTACTTATATGTTTTTCTGTTACTACATAACATTGCCTTAAGGTTATTCAATAAATGATGCACTCATTGGTATAAATATTTAGTCAGGTCTAATCAATATTTTAAAGAAGTCGTATTGAAAAAGCGTTGCAAAATTTAATAATAAATAGTAAAATAACAAATTTAGCATAAATTTGAATGTATCCCAAACGCGTGATTCAGGCTACAAAGAATATATTCAGCCATTTTAATATCATTCATTTTTTCAGTTTCACAATTCAGTTTGAATTTGTTTCATCTTTTTTCTATCTGAGACTTTCACTATCACTAATGTTTATTATTTTGATATCAGTTCAACGGCTGCCCCCCCCCCCCCCCACCAACGAAACGTTTATAGAATAATACGTACCTAATGAATGCTCTTGAAATTTAGCCAACTTTTCGAAATTTTCGTTATGCTATATAAATTTCCAATTGTGTGCGAAGTACATTATGTCGTTAATATTTGCGAATTGGCCTAACTTTGAATAACATTTCAATATGCTGTCGAATATTCTCCTGTTATCTCCTGTTAAAAAACCTAATAATCTTAATACAGTAAAACCCTTTTAACGGACGCCCTTCAAGTAACATTCTTAATAACAAATGTGCCTTATTTTTATTACCTTGGACAAACCACGTGGTTACGCTCAAGTCCAACCGAGTAACATCGTGACTTCTAACCATATAGTATGATATATATATATCTTTGGTTGGTAAAGTAAGCGTTTTCAAGTATTTTAACATTTATAACTTTTCAACTGCACTTTTTTTCACTTTTTCAATTATGGTGCATAGGAAAGTTTTTGAATTACCTCAACGGAACCCAAAAATTCTCAATACGTGGCGTATTTTTCATTCTCAAACCTTCAGGGGTAAAAATAAAATAATATGCATGAATGCTGCTGTATAGAGAAAAAAAAAATTCTTGCAATCCTTTCATTTAATTGAAGGGAGTATGTGGGAAAGAAAAAACGCTAATCAGATTGTGTTCAATTTGGAGATAATTATTTCATGCGAGCAAAAATTAATGTGTCGCAAGGGAGTTGTTACTCAGTTAATTTAATTTTACTGTTAACAGTGAATAGTAGGTATGTTCGAGGTCATTATGAGTATCCAGTTAGCGACGTAGGTGTTTGCTAGTTTAATAATGACATGTTTTAATAATGACATGATTTCGTTCACGACTATTATATTTACCATAAAACATTCATTTCATTATTTTACCATGGCAACCTCAAACCAAGATATACATAATTAAATGTATTATACATTTATTTGGGAGTACAAGATGATGTGTCGGCTATAATTTATTACGAAATGCTACTTTACAATGCCAAACTATTTTTTATCGCATTAGAATTTTTTGAGCTATATTAGTGAGTAGTCTGAGTATAATTCCAATCAAACGCTTTCGTTTCATTCTAATTAAAACGTCTTTTATGTGAGAAATAAAACTACTACCGTATTACTAATTTTTAATTTTATTGTTCGAGCAAAACGAGCAATTAATAAGAAATAAATAAATGTAACTTTCTGTTTTATAAAATGTACAATTCAAGTAACTGATTTATACAATCCATAAATTATTGCGTCAGACTTCCACTACATATATAATATATACATATATATATATACATACAACAGCGCACCCAGGATTTTCCTGTGTGGGGGGCACTAAGGTAAAAATTAGAGATTAACCGGTTATTGTTTTTCCGGCTACCGGATATCCGATGTTTCGCGTGTGACTATTCCGTATCGGATATCCGGTGTCTTTCATGTGACTTTTCCGTACCGGATATCCGGCTCTAGTATTTGAAACTTGTGAATTTTGTACATAAAAACCAAATTTTGCACCAAATGCTCTGAAAATTTGTTTGAAAGAGCATAAAGGTATTGTGCAAAACCAACAGTCTAACAAGTCTTAGTATTACTCAACATTGTTGGAAGTCCAACTACTCCTCTAATTTTAATTGCGGTAAAATGACTCAAAAATGTTATCCCCTTTAGATCTTGATTTTCGGTAAGCTTATCTCATTCTCATGAAAATTTCCATTTGGTCAACGATTCTTCTTGTATTCCACGTTTTTCGCAAGTTTGGCATAAATTTCTATAACTTGTTTTTCCTTTTATATGCTTTTTATTTGTCGCTGTTTTGAATCTATGCTTGTTGTAATTGCTTCAATATTTTGTGCACCTAATGTTTTCATTTTTGTTCAGCTCCGGTCCCGTTGGTCCTCCCTCCCCCGTCGGTAAGACCCCATATATATGTATATATATATATATATATATACAGTGAAACCTGTGTAAGTTGACCACTTGCTGTGCAGAACTTTAGTGGTCCACTTATAGAGGGCGAGGTAGAGGGGGAAGGGCAAATTCCGTTCTTGACAAAAGTGGTATATATACATATATGCGTGTGTATGGTTTGTTGTTGTTGTTGATGACGATGTTGATGGTGACGCGTTATTATATGGTGTCCAAACAGCCGCATACGGACGCTTCCAAGTAACATGGTTCCAAGCGTCTTACTTCGAATGTAAATTTTTATTAAGAGTAGTAAACCCTTTTATCATGTCTCAGTTGAAAATAAACCTAAAATAAAAGAATAATTGTAAACATTTTTAATTATCTCATCAGGTTTATCGATTACGGTTAAACCAATGCTACAACAAAGGAAAAAACATACTAGTAAAGGTAATAAATACTGTTAATTTTATAAAATATAGTACTACAAGAGAGTTTAAATTAAGAAAACACGAACGAAATTCAGTCCAAATCTCATGGTTTCAAGCACAAATGTACGGATGGAATGCCAACATTCAAATGGACTGAATAATGTATTCTGACTCATATCCAATAACTTTAATACATAAAAATAATATATACACCAAAAAGTTCTTCGCTACTTAATTAAAGCGGAACAAACTCAATATAGCTTAAGTAGAATAAATGACTTCACTTTTCAAAGGATCAATTTTCATTTACTAAAATATTTTCTTATAAAAACATAGTAAAACGTTTCTCATAGAAACAAATGTCTAAATAATTACTTCTCTATTTTAAAAATCAAGTTTTTTACTCCATCATAAGAAAAAATATTAATGCGTTTTATACGATCAGAGTATTTTCCGAAAAGTATTTTTATGGAATATTTTTAATGACATGTCTGAGAACACTTAAGAACGTTATTACTAAAGCGATATTATTTAGGAGTCCGTTTAAGTTGTTTCATTTCAGTTATCTAACATTTAAAAGCAATTTTCAAATGACATTTTTTTTTTTTTTTTTGTTAAATATCGCTAGGGTTTTTTTTTTTTTTTTTTTTTTTTTTTTTTTTTTTTTTTTTAAAGATACGTTTGGAAGAGAAAGACCAATTTTAAATTTAAAAGAATAATTACGAACTAAAATATGTAAAACCTTATTCCTCTTTTACCGCATAGTTTAATCATAATTTTAAGTTATTAATTATTAAATTCCATTTCTCCAGAGACCAAAATATCAGAAATATTATGATGAAAAAAATAAAGAAAGAAGTGGAAATTCTTGCTCATAAAAATATTAAAGCAAAGAAATATTCGTCTGAAAGGAAACAAAATGTATCTCGTATGTAACTTATTTTTGTTCGAAATTTTTCATCTTTTTTTTTTTTTTTTTTTTGACTTCATAAATTTTAAACAGCATATACTATTAAACAGAAATTATATCGCTGAATAAGAGCATATAAATGTTTTTCCTTCAATTGTTAAAAAAAACTGAGTTGCATGATGTTAAGCACTTGTTCACGATACCCAATGTGTATAAATATTTCTCCGTCTGAAAATTTTTCTGACTGATTAATAATAGAAGGGAAAGAGCTGTATGAAATTGAATACTCTCATCTTGGACAAAAAAAACAGACGTGTATTTTCTGATTACATTTGCCAATATTGCCTAAGAGGTTTAACACTAGATTTACCAGATCAGTCATTTTGACTGTTTCGAAGCTTCCATTTTGCATAATTTGCTACCAATTATAGCGTAACTTTCAATGGAGGCAATTCACCGTTAGAGGGCTCATGAGCGATGGCCGTTGTCACGTGATATCCGCTCTTTGTTTACTATGATTTTAAGTTGAATTCTACGTGGAGTTCACAAGGCAAAATTAGTTATCTTAAAATTAATTAGACTATTTTCATAGCTTTTTCTAAATATTGTTTAGGTCTAGTTTTTAATTAGATTTGTCGAACTCGATGTAAAGCAATGGTATGACTTCCTTTGTTTACATTGCTTTCATTAATGGCACGTGACCAATGACGTTGCTTGAATTGCCTCACTGCATCGACTTTTCCTAATACACGGTAAATAGGACAAGTTAATGTGACTGAAAGCTTTATTATAATTACTAGCAACTTGGTGTAAGATGAAAATTTTGAAATGGTTGAAAACGGCCTGGTAAATCTAGTGTTAAGTAATACAAATCACTGTCATTTATATATATGTATGAGTGTATGCTGAACAACAAGCGGTGATCCCATTTGACTTCCTCATAGAATATGAATTCATTAATTACTTTTTTCTTTCATCTTAATTAAAAGTTAATTAAGTAAAAATGAAAACTCTGTCTTTGTGAAAAAGAGTATACAAAAAACGAATAACGTTTATTTATTGAGCAGTACCGGTGTGGAAATAATAAATGAGGCTCTTTCTAGTTTATTAAAATTCTCTCTTTCTCTCCTTTCGTTAATGAGCAAAGGCTGCTTTAATGACAACTGAGACTTAGCGTTTAGGAATTTTCTTCAAAATCTTTTGTATTTCAAGGAATGGAAAATAAAATAATTAATTATTGCGAATAAAATTAAACTTAGAAAGGGAAAATGTCTTTAACAATGCGGTTCTAAAAGGGCATGACTGTGAAAAGAATGGAAGCAGCTTTACGTACTGTTTTTCTCCTTTTAAGATACTGCTTTTTTTTAGTTAGTGTTTTAGTTTATTAATATAATTTTGTCCGACCAGGAATCGAAAGAATTTTTGTTGGAAAAGAAGTAGATTTAAACTGAATGGTTTTTAAATTGGGTGTTGCTAGTCTTCAACACAAGATAGGTAGATTTTTTTTAATATCTTAAATTCTGTTAATAGCATGAAAGAGATTAGTTTATGAAATAAAACAAATTTCGTTTTGATGTAGCGAAAAGGGATTCAAGTAAAGACAATCGATTTTTATCAGCATAAGTTGAGCAAAACGTCGATCCAGAGCCGAAAAAGGCGGCTTTTCCTTTATAAACATCGATGACGTATGGAAAATCTCTCTCTCTCTCTCTCTCTCTCTGTATATGCTCCAAAGTATTTCAAAAATACTTATTTAACTATTAAAAAATAATTTAAAACATGTGGAGCAAAAGTGAATATCAAAACAGGTAGTTCTTACATGCACACACATTTGTAATATACTATCCCATTTCATTGGAGATTTTGTGACAAAATATTCTAAATTGGCAATTAAAAATTAACAATTCATGAATATACCTTTGCCCCATAAAAACCCTGTTTAATTAATTCCTAATAAGCTATGAATTTTATTATTATGAAAATGCACATAAAAGTGCATATATATGTTGAAAAACTGCAAAAATTAACTCATAAATTTGAATTAAAAAATAACAGAATTATGCGTGATGTTTTTCACTAACACCATTTTCCCCTAATAGCTCTAAAAAACAAAAGGACCTAAATAATTTCCTGAAAAAGGACTTAACTTGATTATCATTATAAGAAAGTTATAAGTATCACAGTGTTTCTTTTCTGGACCTCGAAAACAATAAGACGTACGATTGTTTAGCTAGTAAAATCAACAAGAAGATTCATTGTAGACGAAAACCAGTTGTCAATTAAGGTGACAAACTGCAGTTCTTAAGATCTATAATCCCCAGTAAATAGTGGCTCTTGGACGCAAAAGGTAGAAAGAGATAAAGCAAGTAGAAACAGGCTTACAAGGCATTTGAGTTGGTCGAAGAAGAATCGTGGGAAAATGCTTCCTCAGAAGAGAAAAAAACTACATGGGAACAAATTGGTATCATCTTGTTTATATTTTCATATTCATTCTATTTTTGTTCATTTTAAAAAGTTTCCTAGTATTTTGTGGAAGGTAACAAATTTCAGGTACGCTGGCAGGGTGGCCTAGTGATAAGGCACTGGCCTCGTATGCCCAAGTTAGCAGGATCAAACCTGGCCCAAGTCGGTGGATTTTCAAGATGCAGAAAATCGACAGCACTCATGTCGTATGACTATGCGGCATGTTAAAGATACCTTGAGTATTTGTTTGGCTTGGATACTTTCGGTTAAATTAAATTCCTAGTGCAGTTTCGCATCAATTAAAACTCAGTGGCCGCCATCTAGGAGAAACTGAATGTCAAGGTTCTCAAAGTAGTAATGTCATCCGTCGATAGTGGGGCTAGTTGAAAGAATGGATACTGATTTTCGGGGAATGCACTAGGCCTGCAAAAGTTAGTGACCACACGCAGCCCTATAGAAATACATTTCAGGTGCAAAGATGAGGAGTAACAGTATTTCACGGACCACCCTATTTTTCTTCTCCGAAAAAGTTTCCAAAACATATGTGCGTCTCATATTACTAAAAACTGATATTAAAATGCTCGATGTAACACAAAGTTTAAAATTTATTTTTTAAGTTTAAAATTTTGCCATTTTAAAAAATTGCAGTTAAAATGATGATGAAGATGGATAAGTGAAGAGCTCAGTCTGAAGATTTTCTGGTATTTTAAAGGTCAGTTCGGTGTTGTTAAACTGGTAAAAAGTCATGTTACAAACTTAACCTTGCAATCTACTAATGAATATTTAGAATGTTATAATTTCAGAAAAATTATTTCGAAATTAATAATCACCGTCTTATAATCCATAAAATACAATAAAATAACGCTTTGTAATTGTTTTTTTTTTTTTTTTTTTTTTTTTTTTTTTTTTTTTGCACCCAAAAAAATCTTATTTATCTAAATTTAAGTAATAGAAGAAAAATTATAGGACAGCAAAATATGACTTCAAAAAATTCATTCTTGAATTAAATTTCCTTTATATTTCAGTTAATAACATAAGCACCAAAATTATTTATTATTTTTAAGAAATTTATATTCACATTTAAGCCCGTTATTTGAGTTGTTTCATTTTTCTGTTTTCTGAATCACATTATTTAATAAAATACACATAAAAGAGCGAAATTCGGAACGTTACATTTTCTGTTACCTGTGTGTTTATATACATTTTTAAAGGTTCTTATAATATTATTCCAAGCAATAACAATGTTATGAACCATTAGGATTTTGAAAAATCCGACTATTTACAGACGCAAATGATAAACATAATGTGATAATACGTGTTTTGTCACCTGAATAGCTTCCATTACTTAAATTCTGAAAAGTTCTTATCAAAAAGATTTTTTTTAAGCAAAAGCACAAAATAATTATGTTATAAAAAAACTTTTTCAAACTAATCATTGCAAGTGATTGCTTGAAAGATGATAAACAGAACTAACAACAAACTAGGTTTCTATTCGAAATACCACTGGAAAATAACTAATTGCATTTACGACTCGAACCTAACTAATAGCGTTCCAATAGCGTTAAGGTTTTAAAAAATGAGTGAGGGATTTCTTCGCCTTCTCATTGTGCCCTAATGACTTGTGTTAAGCCGTATTTTTTGTAACTACATTCGATACTACATTCGATTGCAAGATGCAAATGGCATCAGATGGTACAGTTCATCTGTTTATGACGCAGAATGACACATCGTTGTCGCTTAAATTGCTATATTCTGCTTTAAAAAACGAGTTTAAAATAAGTGCAAAAAAAAAAGAGAAGAAAAAGAAGATAATCAAAACAAAACGCAATATAATAACAATAATAATAATAAAAGACATAAATCATTTCTACCTCCAAGGAACTTCTTTTTTCTGATTAAGCTACCTAATACGATTTTCAAATGATTTACAATTCCCGAAGTCATTTTTAATAAGTAAAAAATCACAGAATTTTGCACTCTTAAAAGAATTAAAGTGCTTAAATTTTAGAGCATAAATAATAACGCCTTATTATTACATATTCACAATTGGAAGACAAAAGATTGTCATTTATCCAGATTTTTAAATTTTTAGAGGCTCTAAACGCGATGAATACATTTGGAAGTTATATTTTTTACTTAAATCTTAAATCCAAAAATATATTTTTGCATCTCGATTTTGACGATAAAACCTTCGAATTTCCCTTCTGTGCACTAAATCATAGCTTTTATGCACTAAACATTTTTTAACAGGTTCTCAAATCGATAAAAATGAAAAGAATAAACTTTTCGTACTTTTATTTATTTATTTATTTTTTCCATTTTTGTAGGAAATTCTTTATAATGTAGTATATATGCAGATTAAATCCGTCATTTGCTCAAAAGATATCAAAAGTTTGAGCAAAGAACAATAAATTATAAAATTAGCGTTATATGAGCCCAAGCTTCCCACAAAACTTGCAGCTCGTGTTTTGGAGTACTTATTTTTCAACGCAAAAGAAGTCTGAGCTTCTGAACGTTATACAGCTGTTTAGGATTACAGCAGCAGTTGCAACGTTCCAGAAACCAGAAACTCAAAACCTGTTTTGCATTGGAAAAATTGCTCCTGGCAACCGTAAATCATGCAACTTTTTTAAAAATTTGTTCCTTGATAACAAAATTGTATCATTCATAGAACATTGTTGGTTTTAAGAATAAAAGAATAATTTTCAAACATTTTTTCTCAACTAAGCATTTTCATAAGTTGAGCTAAAATTTCGAATTCCAACTTTTTTTAAAGTACTTCTCTAAGCCGAAATAACGAGTTCTTGATTTGAGGAGTTCAATTTCACTTATGATGGAATTCCAATTTATTCTGTATAAGGCGTCACTCGAGCAAATGGGAGAGGGACAGCAGAGAGCGTGAACTGCAATCAGCCAATTCTGCACATCATAGTACAATCTGATTGATCTTGCTGACGATCTAATTATAGAGATTTCTGTGCATGAAAAGTCTTTCGCCGAAGACTTCCATCACTTTTGACCAGAAAATTGAGTGTTCGAGAACTTAATTCTTATTCTTACTAATTGTCGTCCAATACGGCCGATTTTAAGTTTTATGTTTACGTTTTCATGTAATCAAAGTAAGTAATGGAATTTTGTTTTTAGTAAAAACACTCAACCTTTCGTTAAAAGATGAGCAACACAAGGGTGGAAGTACGACTTGGGTCATTGTGTATTTGAATGACACCAGATGGTGCCACCACAAATACGCCACTTTTCTCTTTTGACCTTAGAGTGAAGGGAAAGGAAATTTTCCACCTTCCGTTACCCTCGGAACAGCCTCAGGACTTCAGGACTTTACATGCACACATTCTCAAGTGTACATGGGGGGGGTCTTCATCGGGTCGGGTATCGAATCCCAATCTTCTGGATGGAAGAACCGACATCCTAGCCACTAGGCTACCACGGCCCGCAGTAGAACTTAGTTGTAGAATGGCTCCAACTTGAAACATAAAAACTAAGTTGCAACATAAATTTTAGACTTGAGGGGAGGGAAAAAATTTACTACTCAGAAGACCCATAGCTTTTTTGATTAGGATGACTTTAAACTGTTTCTTTAACATATATAAGTTGAGAAGATGATAGCAGCGACGGCTAAAAATAAACAAATAGTGTTTTCGCGGAAAAGATTTTGCGTCGAAAAGAAGACACGTTGTCATTATTTTGCCTTCTCTGTTCTAAGAATTAAATACACAACAAATTAAATTTATGTTTCCACTTCTGATTAATGACAAATGAATTAATTTATTCAACCTTTATTTCTTAAGCAAATTGGAATTGCTAGAATGTTATATTTCCAAAGAACCATCCAGTAATAATTATCAAATATTTGTCCTGCTAAAAGCGATGACGAGTGAATAAGATAATTATAATGTTTGTCATGGCAATGCCAGAAATTCCATCATTGCATTAATTAGCTCAGCTATGGGAAATTTTCTTTCAAAAATTTTACTGAAGACAAATAACTTGTGTATGGATTCATAATTGTTTCGATTTGCGTTTATGTTGAGGTTAAAGGAAAAGAGAATTAAAAGTCATGCGGGGGAGATTGGTAGTTCTGACTTATTTTCAGTTAAATAGATTTATGTGAATCTAAATAGATGTTAAAATAAAATAATTAAGGTAATCACAGATGGAAGTTATGTAACTGTTAATTGCCAGTACAAAAGGCTTCAATTAAGTTCATGGTTATAATATAGTAACAACAATTTGCATAAACAGTAAGTATGGATGTGACGGTTTATATTTTTCCTTCCTGGAGAGCAGAAAATGTCTTTCCTTGAGCCCTTGCCTTGAAAGTCTTTATTATTAGTAGTAGTACACTATAAAAAATTCTAGTTCAACCTTTCACCAAAAAAAAATGGAAAAAATGGCGAAATTTCCAACCAACATTTGGTACTAAAGTGGAACCGTTATAATGGTTCGTAGTTTCACATTTATGGTGAAAATAGGGGAAACTACACCATTATAATGGTTCATCTTAGTACCAAATGTTGGTTGCAGCTAAATTTCACCATTTTTTCCGGTTTTTTGTTGAAAAGTTGAACTGGAATTTTTTACAGTGTATTTGAGATTTTGGATTTACTTGTGGCGTGCAAGTGTAAAAAGGGAAAGGGTGGACAAAAACAAAATATTTGCCTCCCCTTCCACACGACAACCTTTTTTCTTATTTTATTTTTTATTTATTTATTTATTTTATTTTAGTCTCGAACGCTGGGTATATGAACGTTTTTGGAAAAAGTTTCTTTTGTACGCACAGTATAGACAACCAATTATGTCTATACGAAATGGTCTGGACCATCACTATCCCGGATGTCTGAATTTCCCGGTTTTCTGGATAGCTAAAAAAATATTTTATCGGTAGACTGTCAAACCCAAATTGCAATAATGCATAGTTATGCATTTGAAAAGAAAAAAAAAAACAGTAAAGGCTTACAAATTTAGCAAGATTAAAAGAAAGAAATTTTCAAAAGCCTATAAATTACAAACTTCATTGCACAGTTTATGCAGAGAAGTATAGCGATGCAATTTTTTAGATATATTATTGGAAACTTCTTAAATGAAAAAGTACGCATTTTTAAGGATATTTTGAAAAAATCAAAAATGGTGGGAGAATTCGATGTTTTTACATGAAAATGTTCAAAAACATTTAAAATGGCCTTAAATTCCAGCAAAAATATTCCCAGTTTTCCGGCTACCGAAAAAAGGTTCTGTGCTGTGTAGATGCATTGACAATGCTTTTCGTATTTATCACCAATGGTATGTCTGCCATTTTTACAAGTAAATCTTTACAACCTGCAAGATATATATTGAAAAATTTCATTAAAATCACGCATTTTTGAGCTTTAAATGATCCGTAGGATTTTAATGGGAGACGTGCATGAGCCGGGTCATAATTGTTGCAATTTTTTTTTTCTCGGCACTATTCTGGAAATGCTATCTAGAACCTATGACATTCCACGAATGAAATACTGATGGTTTTGAATTATTTATAAATCAGTGTTACTTCAACATAGTATTATCTATTAACTTTTTAAATTTTTGTACTTTTAAAGTTTTAAAGAGCTGATACAAAATAAACAACAGAAAAGTATACTTTTTACTATGGAAATAAAGCTTTCTTTTTAATAAATAAATAAATATACAAAGGCATAGAAAATGTAAAGTCAGCAAACTCCAACTCTGGCTTTAAAACTACAACCATTGCAATGAAACACGTAAAATGGTATGTTTTTTTTTTTTTTTTTACTAAACAATGCACCCAGGTGACGGATTTTTTCTTCAAAACAATGTCATTAAAAACCAGATATGAAGCAAGCTGATTTTTTCGACATTACAAATGCACCACGTAATTCATGCATCATGATTCATTATTGTCTTCTCTTTTCTATAATATGAAAATCTATTCCATAATAGGAAATTCTAATTTAAAAACTAGGATTAAAATCTCGTATCCCAATTTATTTGACATTCACTCTCTCTTGAGTACTAAAATTCCCTTATCCTTAGAAAACTGTACAGAATAAAATGATGTGAAAGCAGTGTTTTCCTACTGTTTGTGTATCAAAGCAAACACGCAATTTTCCTGATTCTATTTGATCACTGAAGAAAGTCTGGTATAGTTTTTCTATACCCAAAATTCAATTTCTCCTTCCAAAGACTTACCAAACCACATTTTGCTTTTGCACGGCCTCTCAGAGTATACTTGTAACTTTAAAAGAAAATTATTTTAAAATACATTTTTAATTTTTTTCCCTTTTAAATAAGTGTGTGTTTCCTTTAAGTCTATATAATGAACAGAGTTCCTTTTATTGCATAAAGTTGAATAAAAGTTATTTAAAGAACTACTCGTGGCTTAATGGCACTTTTATGCACAAAAAGGGAATATTGTCCAAAATGCAAAACAAGTGCTCTTTTCGTAAAAATTTCAGGCAATCAGATTCTAAATCATATTTACTCGCTGTAATATTCGAGGATACAGCTCGACCACTGAATTTTGACATTTGGACGCTTCTGCGCATGGCAGAAAAGAACGAATCCATTCGAGTTCTATTGAAGTCAGTTTTGCAGGTGCGTTTATTTAGTGCGTGATTCAGAATGTTTGCTTCTTTGTTTATTGAAAACAACTGAACTTATAAACCGTCACATAGCATCAATTCGGTAGAAATCAGGTATGCTAAACGAACTAGAACGAGAACAAAACAGAGCATTCCTTGTACGAGCAGTTCCTCTCTTGAACATAAGGTTAATTCTTCTTGGCACTCTGCCAAGCAGATCGCTTTGGTTAAGGGTCGAACTGTATGCTGAACAAAGTTTTGAGTAAGATGGATACTGTGCAACGTTAAATTGAGAAAGCATTGTTTCGTGAAATATTTATAAATTGAAAATCATATTAGTTAAAACAACTTTAACACTCTCCGAAACGTTTAACAGTACTTTTAAAAAACATGCCTCAACAGAAAATGATGCCGAAAAATTTATATCATAATTTTCTTTTTTTATATCTGCGAGATTTTCTCTATACACTAGATTCCTTTGTTACTTATTATCTCTAACTTGTCTGAATCTCAAACATGGTTTGAGGAAAAAAAAGCAACTATTTGGATTAGTTTTCTGAGAAACAAGTAACGCAACAATTCAGGAAAAATACAAAGAAACACACGTGATCCCAGAAACTAATATTGGAAACCTATATTTACTCCTCTGAACGAAAGATCAACTCTTCTGTTTCTTCCATGTAAAAAAAAACTACTTCTTAGTCTTATGTTGTGCAGAAAAAAAGGAAACGAAACTTTCGAACAGAATTACTGTAATCATCCTATTCTCTAGAACGTCAGAGGAATACTTTTCTAAAATTCATTCATAGTCTTGACTCGCCACCAGGGAGCGTTAAGTGGTACATGGTGTAGTTTTTGCTTCAGAAGATGATCGGGAAAAAAATAGGACATATCCGAATTTTTAAATACATAGAGTAGGCAACTAGCTTTCCCTAGGGCGGAAATTTTACTTTTTTCATATTTTTACTATTCTTTAAAATAAGAGATAAGTGTTTTTTTTATTTTCCATATTAACACTCTTTTCTCATTGCTAAATAATATTTATTTCTTTTCTCTAATAAAAATTTAACATTTTTCTGGTATAGTAGTAAATTAGTTGAAGACAGTTCAGGTGGAAAAGGGGTGGCCGATTTCAGACCTGCCAATAGGTGGCATAGATATAAAATCGGTCCTGCATAGACTTTCGTCTGCGCAGACACATATTTGGTGGCAATTCAGAAAAAAATACAAAGCAATGTCTGGAACTAAGTAATTAAAATGCTAAAGAAATAATTAAATCACTGCCCAATATCCGCAGAAGGGAAATATTCAAAATAGAAAACTTTACATGTTGACACGTGCTATTTTAACAATTTTCAGTTCATTCAGATTTTTAACATTTTCAGAAAAATGTGTTGGATATATATCAGTTACCTACCTATATAGAACTTGGTACCTGGCACATAGTAGTATCGAATATAAGTCGAAATTTCTTGCTGTATTTATGTTTCTTATTCAAGATCAAAAACTTTCAATTGATATTTTTACAAAAACAAGAAAGTTTTTTTTTTAACCATCACACCAGATAATCCATAAAGCTCAAACATATCTTGTATAATAGTTAAAGTTGAATTTTCAAATCTTGGGGGGGGGGGGGAAAGGGAATTAGGAATTTTAACCATATTGAAATATTAAACATCGAGTACGAAATACGCATATTTTCGCATGAAAGCAATGGATAAATGCAGACAACTTGTACTTACTAAATATTACATCTTTGCTGTGTGCTTAATGACGTAGTACATTGTCTTGAATTAAGTACGTAATCAATTAATTTTTATCTCTATTCATATATCTTTTCCCTTTTCATCTGCCTACGTATTTTCCGCAATAAGTTTGGAAAAACTATTTGCTTTTAGACACACCCATTAACATGCTATGCACAGTACCTTATGTGTCCACTACAATACATACATTTGAATACAATAATTTATTCAAATTGTTCTCGTATCCCAAAAAGTGACAGAGTTTTGCTTTGGTAAAACTTTCGTTCGAGTAACTTTCGTAAGCTTTAATTATTATGGTAAGACATTCTGCATATGAATCTTTTAAGAGAAAATATTATTTGAAGGAATTCCTGAACCTTAATCAAAGCACCAGGAAGTTTAACGAGCCTCAAACTACGTTTTATAAACAGCAAAAATTCTCAGTTCTTTTTATTTGCATTTGCGCTGTTGTCTAGAACTATTTAGGCAATCGTTATAGGGTAGTTTCTTTCGCGAAGATGCTGAATATCAGAATTAATAAGGAGAGAAACATTTGGAGAAAAAAAAGTATATTTTTTCAGCCGTTGTTTTGTTATTACTGTGAAACAAACTAAAAACTGAGAATATTTTGATATTAGAATTTTAATATCGTTTCTGTACAGCTTTTGTCAGTTTTCTCATCACAAGAATATCGTTAGTGGAATAACTGGAATGCAATTATTAATTCAAACAACCAAAAATATCTTCGTGTTAATTCCTAAACATTTGGTACATGCATCCTTAAATTTAAAATCTTGTTGAAACTAGCGGCGAAAGCATAATTACGATTAATAAAATAGGTGCTATAAGAACATAATTTTACTCCAAAAAAAATTTTACGGTCTAATTTTAGAACTATTTTTTTTTTACGGACGCCATGCCTATCCCTTGAGGACGATTCCATTCCGAAAACGAGGTGATACGCTGAGATGGATACATATAACCGCGCAAAGGTTGTTGTTGCGATTTTCATATATTCCATTTAAGATATGAATTGACCTCTTGCTCTGCCTGAGAAGAAATGAACTCTCTTAATATCAGGCGTCATACTATCAGAGCCTTGTTGTACTCCTCATAAAGAATAAACATTCCCTCATCTTTATCTCCTTTCTCACCCCTATTATCGATGAACACAGAGCAGAGCTGATGCATAGCGGAGGGCTTCTGCCAAAATAAAAAAATGAAAAAAAAACAATATATACATATAGCGTGATGTTCAAAGACATGGTTTTTGTTGTTATTTGATAAGGAGGCTTGTATTTCATATAGTTGAGTGATTTAGCACAAATTTTAAATTTCTCATTTCAATTACAGTACTCAAATCTTTTAATTTCTGAACAGTTATAAATAATTTTATTTTTTCTGAGACCCATCTTAGAATTAAATTCATGAAGATTTGCACTTGCTTAATTATTCATTTCCCATTCAAATGTAGGGCCGAACGAACGCTTTTTATTTATATATTTTACGCTTTAAAGAAACCTTTCTTATGCGTTTTCATTTAATTATGTAAGGTATCCACCTCTTGTATCTTTTGTTGGAAGATTTTAACAATGCATGGGCAGTAAAGGCGTGGGTTTTTAATTAACCATTATTTAAAAGTTTTTTTTTAAACAAAACTCCTAAATGATCAGATTTATTAAATTAATTTTAAAAGAATACTCTTAAAAACACAGGAATATTTTTCGCGAGAAATGGTTAATTTTTTGTTAATTTGTCTTAATGAATCAACTAAACTAGTACTAATGAAATATCTAATGAGTAATAAACAAATAAAAGCACCGCAAATCGGTTTTAAATTATAAAAAAAAGTTTTGGAAAGAATAGAAGCGTAAATAGTTGTGTGAGGAGATTTACATTTAAGAAATGCAACGGGATTTCTTTTGTGGGAGAAATATAAATGATGAAAACAGCTTTATTAAACACAAATCTTTCAGATTTACTAGGAAACCCTTCTCCGAAACAGCAGGCTTAGTGTCGCCCGCTCAACACTTTTTCTGAGTTGAAAAAGGCGTTCCCAAAACACGTATATACAATAATTTTGAATTTTTTGTGCTTTGATGATGATGCTTTTATCATTTACTGGTTCACATGTATTTTGTTACTAATGAAATTTGTTCTCTCTCTCTCTCTCTCTCTCTCTTTCTTTTTCTTTTTTTTTTATTTATCCTTTTGTAAAAAATATTCCGAAAAAAAATTACCAAATATTTCCAGACATATTTATAGAATCCTTTCAAAAAAAAAAGTTTTACGCAGAAAAAAAAAGCAAATAGATAAGTATTGTTCGACTATTATATAGTATCTATTAAGAATTATTTCTAAGCAGAGAAATAACTTGCATTGGAAAAAGAGCCCATCGTGTCTGCAAACAAGCGTGAGAAACAAAATTATACTAAAAGTCTTTATGAACACTTTTCTCTTATTTAACCATAAGCGCACGATTTTATACGATGAACATTACAATAATTTTGAATGTAAAACAACTCAATAAAATGGTATAGTTACTTGGACAAAATCGTAGTTTGAGAGTGTAGCAATGGAATAAGCATGGAGAAAGAGTGCAAGTTTTGCTGGTTTTGCTAATCAAATTTTTTATTATTTCCGAGATGATTGCTATTGAAGAATTTTATGTTTTTATGCCCTACTATCCATCCACCGGAAAGACTTGAGTCAAACTGTACTTCCGTTTCAATTGGTCGAAATTGTTGTCCTGGATGCCCGTATGAAGAGGTAGTTGTAGATGAAGCTCTACTCCATTTATTCATTCTAAATAACCAAATTTCGAGCTTTGACAGAATATTCTTTCGAACTTTAGAAAAGATCACTAAACAATGTAATGGAGACATAAATTACTAAAATTAAACATGCCACATTTTTCTGCTGCTTGATTTTTACAAATCCACTGAATGAAAAATTAGCTTTTAATTCGGGGCTAAATTGTTATATAACAATATTTGTCTGTTAATCACTAAGTTATAATTTAATGATATGGTAAAGGATAAAAAATATTCATAGTTATTAAACTTAATTAAATTGTTACCTCAGAAATGTTTTCATAAATGCATCAATTCAGTACCATTTCTTCCCTTCAGCTTTTTCTGTCTCTCTTCTTTTCCATTTCCGCACAACACGGAATTCATATGCTAAAAAGCAATTATGCTGAGAAAACCCGATTACATACATTTTGCAACAAGCTAAAGGAAAGACATAAAAATAAGCAAAAAAGAAAATAACTTGCGAAACAAATGCAACATATTTTGCATTTTTTTGGATCGACAGTGCCCTGAGATAGAAAATTCTTCGAAGACAGGAAACTCCCGGAGGACTAAAAAAGTTATTTCAGAATACGAATGCTAGTTTGACTCAAAGGCGTACTGTATAAACAGCACCGAAGATCGTAGCAGAATTGTCTTCAATGTTTAGTTTGATATAGAATAGAAGAGTGAGATAATATTATGTGATGCTTGGAGTGATCTTCTAAGCTAGGATTCTTAAATGATTGAATATCGTAGTGAGAGAGAGAGATAGAGATTTTATGTTGTTTCATTTTTCATCAATGAAATTACGTGCATTTCATAATACTAAAGAATTTTAACCTTCTCTTGTAAATCTTTTCAGCCTGTAAAATACATGTGAAGTGTCTAAATGTGTGCTTGTTTGTTTTCTTTGTGTTTATAGCTCTAGAGGCTCCACGGGCAGGCGAAATTAATTCGTTGATTTGTGCGATATGGAACACTTCTTTAGGGCACATTATATTGAAGAAAACTAGGAAAACTCCGCATGTGGTAGAATATATCTGTGTTGACTCAGCACGACGTCCATTCTTATGTGCTTGTCAACCCTTGAGCTTGTTAATGTTTTCAAAAGTAAACACTTCTTTCTCCCTTAAATATGCAATAAGGTGCGAAGCACTTATCATTTGCATTGCTGCAAGCTAAAATGTATTATAGTAATTTGTCTATTTTACGCTCAGATAATTTGGTGCACATCTACTGCACCTGATGTGGCAATGACATTGACAGGAAAGTGAAAATTAAAAAGAAGGTTGTATAGAAAAGCACAGATTCAACTAAGGTCATTCAAGGGCATCTCGAAGCTTGGAAGTTCTCGACATGTTTAAGAAGAAAACAAGCGCGTTTCTGAGTTCATCCCAGCGGTCGCGTATGGAAACCACTGTGTTGGAATGACCTGAAAACGCAGTACCTCGTTCTGAATCCAAGTCTTGCAAATTCAGAGATTAAGCAAAAAAATATATATTCAAAGTCTATCAGGTACGTTCTTCATAGTTTACAAAGCTTGAAGTGTAAAATTGACATTGATAACGGTAACAATTGTTGATAGTGTTTTTTTCTATCTCCAAGTGACTGGCTAGTGGGTAGTAAGATCAGACATTCAGAAACATGGTGATTCATATTTCTTATAAAATTCATTGCGCTCAATGGAGGCAATTCACCGCTAGAGGGACTCATGAACGATCACCGTTGTCACATGATACCCGCTCTTTGTTTACTAAGATTTTCAATTGAGTTCTATGTGGAGTTTACTGGGCAAAATTAGTTATCTTAAAATTAATTAGACTATTTTCACAGCGTTTTCTGATTATAACCCGGTATTTACGTTCAATTTAATCATTATTCAAGAAATTTATTAATCATCAGAATAGTTATAGTGTTTTATTTAGTGTTAATTTTATTATTTAGGCCTAGTTTTTATTAGATTTGTCGAACTCGAAGTAAAGCGATGCAATAGCTTCCTTTGTTTACGTTGCTTTCATCTCTGCCACGTGACCGATGACGTTGCTTGAATTGCCTCCATTGCACCTGTCGCCTCGTGGTGTATCTGTTGAGATCTCCCGCATTTAAGGTAGAAGAGGACACTTGGATTTATGTTTTTTACTGTATTTATATGATTTATGTTGTGTTTCAAGCCAAACCAAATTTTCACAATGTGATACTATTTCTATAAAATAAATAATTGAATCCTTAAATGTTAACCAAATATTCATCATGTGCCTTTAATGTGTCGAAATGTCCTAGAACTACCCTACATTGTAAATTACAGAAGATTTCACTTTTCGCACAGGCAAGTGTACAAATTAATCCCTTAACGGTCGCATAATTTGCAAAAAGACGACAACAAAAGCACTTTTTTTTAATCGAAGAAAATCATTAAAAAAAACACTTAAATAGTTTGGTACTGTCATCTATAGTACATATGACAAGGAAATTTTTCAGGTAATGATGAATAGATTTTTAAGTTTTGGTGAGCTACTTTTGAATATTCCACCCCGTGAACTTGACGGGAGCGAAAGGGAAGGGGTTAAAAATTATTCGACCTTTTTTCTAGTGTCGACCCTTAAGCCCATGCTTAAATTTTCCTTCGCCCTTCTGCCTTTCTAGCAAACAATTGGGGATAATGCTTCATGAATTTGTGTGTTTATATTCTATTGTTTCTTCGTTTGGTTAAAATTATGCTTTATAATGTTTCATAAAAACTGTACAGTAAGTAACTTTATAATTTTCAAACAAAGGCGGAAAACGAGTAATCTCTAACTTTTTAATGTACGACACTAAATCATTTGAATGAAAAGAGAGAGTTAGAGAACCTGATTCGTCTTTATTCAGAATATTTTGTGTGATTCAGTTTTAGAAAACGATATGGAATACCATAACTCTTTAAAGTCTGTCTTAGATTGAGAAGTCTTAGATTGCAAACGTAATTAACACTCTGAAAATTATTCTTGGAACCAACTAACTCTGTTACTCTTGCAGTGAAAATATTAAAATAAAATAAAACTATTGCTAAACATGCACCTACCATTAAAGAAAAAAACTTTAACGATATTTACTGTTTGGCTTCATGTGGCACTCTAAGAGAAACTGGCGTTTTCCCTCAAACCTATATGTGCTATACTACCATCAAGGAGGAAAAAAATACGGCTGCTTTATACAATCAACAACTCAACAGAAGAATTTAAAACGAATGCGTAACCTACAAAAACTTTCTACTTTAAAAAGTATTATGAAAACAGTCTGATTAAAGCAGTGTGCAATTATAAAATTAAAAACAGTTGAATAGTGTTTTAATAAAGTTAACTTGTAAAAACTATTTTTCTTTATTTAAGAGGCTGCAATGTACCGAAAAAAAAGCTAGCATAAAGAAAATCTGCATATTAACTAACAGTGAGCTTAAAATGGCGACACCTATTCGCTAATGTTCTTAAACAAATTGGCATATTACCCGATCAGGCGTATTCCCTCAAGTTACCCTGCATATGTCTGTTTTATGTGTTCATGTTTTGTACTGCGACATTAGGGTTTTCCGTTCTGTTCTTAACATAGAATCGAATCTTGTTAGACTTATTCAATGAATTACCCCTCACACCCACTACTCGTTGCTTTGTCTTTTATTGGTACACATCACCGCGAGAAAATTCCGAGGGAAATTTCTTCTGTCCTAACTGACAATGAAGAAAGCAAAAATCAACAACATGGGCGAGGAACAAATCCCCTGTCGAACGGAATAACTCTAGAGAATTGTTCGAGCAAAGGATAGATACTTTCCTGAATCGCTGCAAAAAAAAAAAAAGGTTTACCCGTTAATCTAAGATACGTTTACCAGAAACTATGAAAAGCACGAATTAGATTGTAAAGAATTTTCGTCCATTAAATCATTTTTACAGTATTTCAAAATTTACATTTTTAAAATGAAAGATGAATTTAGAAAATTTTCAAAGGTAATCCCATTATTTTGAATTTTTGCTACTTTTCAACTTGCTAACACATCGAAAAGATATACATTATAATAAATGTTTTTAAAAGTTACTGAGCAAGCTATTTCATGTCACATACATTTTTGATCTTATTTGCTACGAATCTCAAGGAGCAATGAGTAAACTCTCGTCCAATAAGACAGTACATGACAATTTTTTTTTCGTTCTAATAGGGCTGCGTATGGTCACTAACTTTTGCAGACCTAGTGCCTTCCTCGGAGACCGGCATCCATTATTGCTAGTAAAACCACTATCGGCGGATGCCATTACCTTTTGAGAATTTTGAGGCTCAGTTTCCCCCTAGATGGCGTCACTTAAGCTCTAAATGATGCAAAACTGCAGTAGGAATTTAATTTAGCCCTGAGTATCCAATCTAAACGAACCCTCAAGGTTTTTTTAAGATGCCGCATAATCATACGACATGGGCGCTGACGATTTTCTGCATCTTGAAAATCCAGCGACTTGGGCCAGGTTTGAGCCTGCGATCTTGGGCGTACGAGGCCAGTGCCTTTCCCCTACGCCACACTACGGGCAGTATATGACAATACGAGGTAGCATTTTACAATCGAGAGATAGAAATTGCAAATCCCCCCCCCCCCTCTCGGCAAGGGACAGAAATCGAAGCCATCAGCCTCCTTAGTGCTCATAGGCCTTTTTAAAATTTATCTATTCTGCTATATATTGAACTATTTAATATTGTTGATGTACCTACTTTTTTGAAACAATTTTTCACTCCTCCACCCTTCCTTTGACTTTTTAGACCCACTTTTAGACCTTGTGGGTCATAGAACGTTACACAGTACTATTTGAAACTTTGTTCATTATCAGTACCATGTTTATATTCGTAGTAATAGCATAAATGGTAAAATTTATAAAAGTGATTCAAATTCTCAAATTGTTGCATTGGATTTTGTGTGTGTACTTTAAGTGGGGGAAAAGTAAGTTCTTTGTTTAAAAAAAGGGGGCAAAAGTTAATTTTGTTTCGCTAACGTTGAAATTAAACACAGTTGGAATAAATTTTAAGCCTGAAAATTAATAAATCTTACTTTTAAACAAAAAGATGGAATACAGATGTAAATAGCAGAAACACCATTACGACTTTATTGAGTATCGTAAACAATACCAGATAATACTTCAGTAAATTTCAAATTTAAATTCAGTTTGGTTATTAAAAGTAATACACGCATTTGAATTGTGAAGTAAAGTATTTTAAAACTGATAATACATCTACAGTATTTGTAGTGTATTTGAATAAAATTATGGATTACTCTGGAGACTCGAAATACATTAAAGTGTTAAAATTCAATTAGAGATCATGTTTAGTTTTAATATAAAATACTTTAATATTGTTCTCAAATTGGGCACATTTACAGATAATTGTCTCGTTGTTAATGCCGAGAAACAAAAAAAAATCAGACAGAACATTTTTGATAACTTTGATTAATATGTGTGATGATTAAAAATAATAGTATGAGTAATTTAGATGTGTAAAACATCTGAAGATAGCTTTGATAATTTCCCTCTGCCATCTGTTTTATAACCGTATTCGTGAAGCCTAACGAGTTCCTGATTAACGATATAATTATCAATATGAAGTCCAACAAGAAAGTTTGTTTTTATGGTCAATGTCTCTTTTATTAATGGAGGTAGTACTATTTCTTTGGCTTGGAACAATAAATCATCCTGCCTATCATTGGGAGTTGATGTTTCATGTCAACAAAGGCGTCGACGGTGCAGAAATGGATCAACTGACTGCTTTTCCTACCGCTACAGATAACATCTGAGTTTTTTTTCTTTTCCGACTTATATTTTTTCATCCTTTAAAAGAAATATTACATAGTAGCGTGTGTAATCTGTTATATGAAGCAGATTATTCACACGGAGCTTAATGTTTTTATTGAAAAATGCTTAGCTAAATGAGTATTTTAACAAAGAATATTGAATTTGTTTCTGATGAGCTAAAGTTTTAGCAATCAAGGATTTCAGTTAGCGTTTTGTTTCTTTGATTTTATGTTTCTGGATTAAACGTGAAATTTTGTGCTTGGGGGAAAAAATATCGACTAGTGCTTAGTAGTCAATGTATTAAGAACTAAAATAAATTAACCTCACTGTCAATGAATTTCGCCTTCGGAAGACAAAAATAATGAGTGGTTAGATATGCTGCAATCTAGGCATGTATCTTAAATATGAAATATTACAACATTCTGCCTATTATTGAACAATTATTTTGTATGAAACATTTCGAAAAATAAATGCTTGTGTGCATGAAAACATAAAAATGCATACACATTTTAAAAAAATTCTTTTAGGTTTTCATTCACTATTATTGTGTGGTTTTGTATGTATAATATTCCAATTAGTATCTCTATTATTTTGAAATTTTTTCCAATTACATGATTAATCAGCCCATCATATCCTTACAAGGCCTAATAGCTGGATTCACTTTATCATTCGTTAAGGTTGGAAAAATAAGGTTATTACCTGCTTGCTTGAGTGAATCTGCATTTGGTAGATGCAGCTGATTGCTTTGAAAATGATAAGAGTTCCTGAAATATTAAACCTAAAGTCCAGTAAACTAATTTAATCCACATTAAGTAACTCCACATTATAAAGTCATGTTTGGCTTGTGCATTCCTTCCGTGCTTCTATTGTAGAACTTCACAATTTCAGCTCTAGCTCCATCAGTAAAGGCAATTTCTATCTTGTTCCATCTTTTAACTATGTTCTGTGCATTATCTGATAAGTTTCATAAAAGCTTTAGTAAAAACCTTTAAATATCCGAATGATATGTACAACACAGTATTTTTAGAGATAATATTGTTTTATTCTAAAAATGGTAAAGTTTTTTACTAATAGGTACCTGGTGTGGTATTAATAGAACAAGAATAAAAAACACACCTTTTTACTCTAAGGCCTGAGGTTTTATTAGTAAAACACACATTAAATTCCCATTTGTAATGCAATTTCTCATTTTTTTTAGTTTAAAAGTACCGAATCGGCCTTAAAGTGCCTAATTTGTACTATGGAGTTTTTAAAGAAGCAAGGAATTTTATATAATAATAGTTTGAGAACTAATAAAAGAGGCATGTACCTTTTTGCTACAAATGGCTAGACGCTTCCATTGATACTTTGAGAGCTAATAAGAGAAGCCTATATCTTTTGGCTGCAAATTGCTAGACGCTTCCACTATATGCTCTGGTGGGAACATATTACGATCTACTGAAGAAAAACGAGGGAGCATTGACATTCTTGAATGCCTACCAGGTTTTGAGGTTGAAATACTTGAAAATGAGGAACATAAAGCGATGTAAAGGTGTATTCTAATACTAGGTCGTTTGGGTTGATTAAAGAGTTTAAATTCTCACTTCGGAATGTTGATAACAGTAATTTCAGAGCCTACTTAAAAGACTTGTTTCCTAACAATTAAAATTTAGGATTTAATTTTATTAGAATCTTAACAAATATCGCCAAACTAAATTAGTTACTCATTTTTGGTGTAAAATTTGTCCCTAACTAGACACTGTATTTTTTAAATTGTCGCAAATTACGTTACTTCCTGTTAGATTGCCCTTCATATTTTTCCTCACCATTTTGCATATGTATTTTCTGCCGTAATTCTCAAAAATCAAAAGAACATCAGTCTCTGCGCAAAGAAGGAATTAAGTAATCTTGATATCTTACCGATATACCTAGTGGAATGCAGGTCAGACATAAAAAACTAAAGAAGAATGTAGCTAAGGTTTAAATTTGCTGTAGCGATTGCCTACGCCTGGTTTACAGCCAAAGTAATTTTCTTTACTATACTTTTCCTTACCATCTTTTTCCACTTCAGGAAGTACTTAGGATCGTCAAATATTTGTTACTTAGTTCCTTAGATGTGTTACGTTTTCATTCATTTTGTAGCTAGCCCGGAAAGTAACTTTTCATGCATTATTAATGGAGAAGTGATTTTACGTTCATTGTGATGGTAAAGTTTTGTCATAAAATGTATTTAAGACTGCGGAAAATGTCCAAAAATCTAGAAAAGTGCAAGTTTGTTGCCTATTACAAAAAAAAAAAAAAGTTTTTAAAATGCGGTAAAATAAACCACAGCGCAAGATTAGTTGGTGAAGAAATTATCCATTGATTCTTACAAACAAAATTAAATAAGGGAATGTGATAGGTTGATTGTGAACAGGAGGTAAGAAAAAGCAATTTGTAAAATGAAAAATGCAATCACTTTAATGATATAGAAACCACAAATAAAAACGATGTGCAACATAGACTAGAAACATGCAGAAACGTATTTAAATGCTAGAAGAAACAACGCAAGTTGAGATAGTTATATTTAATTACAATACAATTATACTAAAAGTAACTAGACGTAACAACGAATTTGAGCTTATTTATTTTAAATTACAATATAATTTCTAAGAATAACTAGACAAACAACATAAGTTGAGCTATTTACATACTTAATTACAGCACACTCTCAAAAAATAAATAATAGTAGAGGTCACATACTTATTTTCAGAAAATGAATGAGAATTTTAGATCCATTTCTAATGTAAAATGTTGACAAAATAAGTTATTACAATTTGAAGATAATTGAAACAAAGAATTTGAAACGAATTGTAACAAAGAATTTGAAACGAATTGAAACAAAGACTTTGAAACGTATATCTTTGATGAATAGTAAGTCTATTGTTTATTTTCATGGTATTGGGTAGTTTTATATAAACATTCCAATTTACTTTATTTTTCGTCAATAAATTGAAATTTCTCCGTCGTTTAAAGCATAGACAGATCAGCTTTTCTGTACATTCAGAAACACAAATTAAAGAATTGTATTCAATTTCGCTACATGAAAATTGAAAAATACATCAACATGCAAATAAGCTTAAGAAAATGACTTAGTATTAGTTTTTCTGTTGCACTTTCAGCTGTAACACGTTCCTTTTCATTGATGTGTGGATTTTCAACAGGACAAGTTATGGGGGCTTTATATGGCTTCAAGTCTTTGGGATATGAAATGTAGCCTTTAATCTAAAAACAAATTTTATTTTTAGATGTGTTGATTGAAAAAAAGATGTTTACAACAATATTATGAAAAATGCAAAATCCTGAACATTCTATGCAATACGTATTATAAATTATACATTTCAGAAAATGTCCATTGCTAACTTTTGGGCCCATTGGAATATTAAATGCACCCATAAGAAAATTTATATTCCTAATAAATGGTAGCCCTATACAGGCAGGCATCCGTCATTTTGGAGCAAAGCGCGTGTTAGGCGTGGTAGTCTTTTCTATTATACATCGAAATTTGGGGATGTTTCATTCTTTCTGTCATTTAAACTTTCACAATTTGGTGGCATTTGTAACTTTAAAATAATGCCAGAAACTTCTTTCTTTAACCCAGCCGCCTTTGAGGTATATGTGAAAGACGAAAGCCTACAATCCTCTTGTTTTGTGGCGGTGCCTTTCTATATGAAGTTCGGCTGTTTCAAGTTCTTTTTTTACCGAATTCCCACATTGATCAATCAATTACGTAAACATCATAACGTATAATGCGCCAGTCATCGATTTTTGCCCATACATCATTCTGGTTGCAATTGAAAATTGTGCATCCAGTTTTAATAGACAAAGTCCTGACAGATTAAAAGATAATTTTCTCAACATGCAGTTTTATACTCGTTGATTACGATATACATGACATAACTTTTATTTATCTTACTTATACATATTTTATTAGCGGTACACGCACTGTGTTACCCGTGCTGAATTGTAAAAACGTCGCCTACGATGCTGTCTTTGCTAAGAGTATGAAATATATCGCCTGCGGCATTGCCTGTAGTGTTTTAAAAACGTCGTCTGAAAAAACATTAGATATTGCCAAGACTTAAAAAAGTGATATAACATGTAAAATAATCAGTTAAGAAAATTTGAGAACAATTCTGTTAGATGGGGAAGGGGAAGGGGCAAATATTTTTTGCTAGTTATGTTTTTCTATATAAAGCAATTTAGAAATAATGCCCAATCAAATGAAACTTTAACAGCAACCACTATCTCGTTTTCTAAAAAATATGGATTCAAGGGTTTTGCCGTTTGCCTGTCAAAATTACAGTAGATACATATTTCAACTAAGGCAAAAAATTCAATTCAACGAAAAAACCTTTGCCAAAGTATTATTTTATTATATTTACCGAGTTTTTCTTTCCATTTCCTAAATAGCAGTAAATTGAGTGTTTAGACTTTCGTAACTTCTGCCCTATTTCAGCAACATCTATTTCGCTCCAAGATTCATTCGAAAGGGTCATTTTGAGAACACCTGCTTGAATATCATCATTTGATAACCTAGAAGAAATGAACAACAAAAATATAAGAACTGTTTTTAAAATACTGAATCCAATGTTGAAAACAAATTTATTGGATGTTTACTACAGTTCTACCTCAAAAAAAGGAACCTCTTACTGGCAGAGTGCCAAGAAGAATCCATTCATGTTCAAGGGAGAAACTGCTGGTATAAAGAATGTGCTGTATTCTGCTCTCGTTTTAGTTCGTTTAAAGCATACTTGATTTCTTCCGAACTGATGCTATCTGCCAGTTTCAAAATTTGGTTGCTTTCAACAAGAGAGAAGCAGACATTGTCATTCGCGTGCTAATAAACGCACCTGCAAAACGAACTTCACCAAAACTCGAGTGAATTCGTTCTTTTCTGCCATGCGCAGAAGCGTCCAAGTGTCAGAACTTCGTGGTCGAACTGTGCCATTTCCTTTAAAAGAAGCGATGCATTTTATAGCTTTCTGCTCTGAGTACAGCCTTCGATGCTTCGTAATTCCATCCCATAGTCCTATCCTTAGCTGAAGCACTAATTCATAGTTCTAACGCTTCCAAAATCGTGCTTGGAAACATCATATAGTTAAACATACACTGTCATGTTTAAACATAGTTGCATTTTGCACTCATCTTCATACATAGTTACACATTTTACTAGATTATCTTTAAACGCAATTGCATTTTGCACACATCTTCAAACATAGTTACATATTTTATTCCATTATCTTTAAACGTAGTTGCATTTTGCACTCATCTTCAAACATAGTTACACATTTTACTCCATTATCTTTAAACGTAGTTGCACACTTTACATTGTCAACTTCAAGCATATTTGAATTTTTAATATTGTGATCTTCAAACATTATTGCAATCTTCACGACCTTCAGATATCCGATCTGATCCCCTCCAGGTATACATGTTTATGTCACTTCAGTTTTCATTATAAACCAATGATTATTTTTTTTAAGTTCATACATTTCACATATCAGAAAGTTGAAATCATTTAAAATGAGGTCTTTACGACTCACAAAGGTATTCTAAAGTAAAAAATAACTATTTAATGCAATAAAGCGCTGAAAAACGAAAAGTATCGAAGAGCATAACATCCGTCTAAGAGATCAAATAATTTATTAAACCGTTATTTTTTTTTTTTTTTATAGTTCAGAAATTGCTCTACACACACACAAATTCAGTTACACATAATTTCTAATTTACATTTATTGTGCCTATTTTATATTTTCCTTTTTCTTCTACGGCTATTTGTTTGACATTTTAAAAAGTTTCCTTCTTTGAAAATTGGCTACTGAAATTTTATAGCAATATTTAATCGTCATTTTTTTTTAATTTCTGTTATTATTAACTACTTTAAATTAAAAAAATAATAATAACAAGTTACTTCTAAATTTTATGACTTATATAGACCTATTTATAAACATTTTTGAAATTTTTTTTTCCAAGTTTTGAAATCCATTCTTATTTTTAAAACTTGGCAGTTTCGTAGTCTAATAGTATTTAGAGCATTTGTTTTTTAGGGTATCTGTATTGGCTTGCAATAAAATGAAACACCATTTTGTCATCGTAACAAATTTTATCAAAAGAAAGAAATTCTATTTATTCTGCCGTCGATTATCTGAAGGAAAGTCATGTGTTTTATTAAACTTCGCTCATAAAATACGACATAGAGTCGGAAATTTACAAAATGGAAAAGGATATAGATTAAATGCTCCTCGCAAAGCAAAATATATTTCTGATGCACAAGTAAAAGTATTTCTTAAATGTTCCTACACTAGGAAATGATTTTTTCTTTGGATGTGAAATATCTTGTAGGAACATGTGAAAAGAAAATAATCGTTTTCGTTTAAAGCGTCAGCCAGTCACGCAAAAATAGAATTAGTTTATATTGCCGTGAAATAAGGTTTTCAGTAGAGCACTGGCATTCACATTTTGAGTATGTCCTCGAGATTTAGTTGCAAAGGTTTCATGTTTAAAAGATGTTTATAACTATCAACATAACATACCACGAAATGTGAATATGATGTAATAAAGGAATTTTCATCATTCCAAAGATTTTAATCATCGTAAATGAATCGTTTTGCATCTGTTCAAATAGCTGCCTCTAAAAAATCTTTTTTTTTCTTTTTTTTTTTGAGGGGGGGGGGGAGGACAAGGAGTAGTTTTTAATATCAGTCGTCGTTTTAAATTTCATTTGAGTGTTTCCTTTTTTTTTTCATTTTATTTGTAATAGTTTAAACAAAATGTTGCAAAATATGTATTGCAGGCCATCCAAAATGCAACAACGGGAAGCAATTGTTCAAATGTGTTCTCGCGTGCTTTTTCGTGTGTACAGCTTCAGTAAGCCTCGGAGAAAAACGCGAGCGCCATTTGAGTATGTTTGTGAGCTCGACCGAGGCAGAGTGATTCAAACTAAGATTGGATGTCCAAATGTTTGGTATAAGCTGCCAAACATTTTTAAAAAGTTTCATTATGTTTAAAAAAGAATTGCATTCCGATTTTTATTTGGGTTGGACCATTTTAGAACTAAAAGAACCGATCAAATACATTATTTTGCTAGAAATAACTCAAAAATTGGCATAGGCCCTTTTACAGCCAAGCCATATATATATATATATATATATATATATATATACAGAGAGAGAGAGAGAGTGATAGATAGATATAGATAAATCGATAGATATAATACTAATTTTATTCTCATCACTTTGTACATAAAATAGCGACAATAGAAAACAAAATTATTCCTAAAACAAACTAATCAAGTTATGAACATCTTCGCATTTATCATTTGAGTTAATGCCCTGCAGTTAAAAATGAGAGGCAACATGAAACTAAATGAAATTCTGTTTGATGAAGACAAGGGACATTACTTACTCTTGATGGTTCAAAGGATTGATCAAAATCTCATTTAAACTGTTTATGCTAGGAGCGCTTAATGAAGCATATCGCTTGAGTTTAGGGTAATGAAGCAAGAATGCTAGGCACATCTCCTCTTGGGTGCTCAATCCACCCTGAAATTGAGAAAAGAGATAAATTTTTATTGGACTGCATTGCTGAAAATTTTAAGTATACATGCATTCGTTTTCGAATGTCTCAGCAACCATGAGACGGTAAAAGTTTAAATAAGTATTTCCACTTCGGAAATTATCCTAATGTATCGTAACTATATACACATACTAGTGTAAACCAAACATTTTTTTCTTTTTCTTTTTTTTTCAAGTTATAATGCCGCGGAAATAACGTAAATTGGAAAGAATAAAAATGCGGAAAAAAAAGGAATTAAAATAAAGGTTTACATTTTCTGATCGCGCATGAGCTCTAATATTTCCCCAAATTTGAAAAAAAAATCTGATTAAAAAACATGTTTATAAATATTAAATATTACTAATGGTCTAAAACATTTCGTTTTTTTTTTTTAAGCAGGGCCTGATTAAGGTACGGTTCAGCAGATCCATGAACCTAGGCACCATAATTTTAGGGACACGAAAATAGTGTAACTATCTCTATTTCCTCCTCTAAAAAAATTACACATGTCACGTTAAAACAATTTTAACATGGGAGAATCCACTTACCCCATGTTAAGAAAACTTAACATGAAAAAAATCAGCTCAAAATTTTTTTTAAATAAAAGGAATTTTTACGAGGACGCACAAACTTTTATCAGGAACTGGATATAACTTTGGCTTGATCATATCCTCGTTTTTAGACAATTAATCTTATATTCAATCGAGAAAAGTAGGAGAAAAGAGGAAAGTAGTTTTTTTTTTTTTTTTTTTTTTTTTCCTGCTTGAAATGTAATTTAGCTTTATTTGTAACTTTTTTCAAAATTTCATACAATTTGGAGCCAATACGCTACCGGAAGTTGATAATGGATTCAGAGCGTTATTTTCTTTGGTTCTGAAGCAAAACAATTTGAGTTATTACAATCGGGGAGAGGCTAGTTAAAGTGTATTAAAACATATTGAAAAAATTAATATTTCCAAATGTCAAAAACTTTCAGGTACATGTGCGACCGGATATAAATCGATTTTATTTGTTGATTCATTTATTTTTAACCCGTTTTACGCCTTTATTCACCAACCATTGAACCTTCGAACCGCAGATCAAAGACTTTATCAACCAATCAGAACGCTTCGTATCGGCAGTGTCCGGCAGAGATTCAAATCGGCTGGTGAATAAGGCCGTTAGTCTAACTAATTACAGTTCCACCATCAACCAAAGCTATCTGCCTGGCAGAGTGCCAATTCATTCATGTTCTAGGGAGGAACTGCTGGTATAAGGAATGTGCCGTCTTTGTCCTCGTTCTAGTTCGTTTAGCATACTTGGTTTCTATTGAACTAATGCTATATACCAGTTTACGTACTAAATTACGTACGTGTATTTTACACGATGGTACTTTCTTGAAGAACATTTACGATTGGATTTGTTTATCAGTCTTAGCCGAAAATTTTTATGAATCGCTTTTGAACCTGGGATTCGAAATTGATTTCTCATTCTATATATTTTCTATAAACTTTATAATGCTTCCTTTTTTAACAGATGTATGCGAAATAAATTTAATTTATTATTCATAACAAAAATTACTTACAAAAGTCGTGTAATTCCTTCCTGTAGAGTCATAAGTACACTCCACTGTAATTTGATCTTCCTGCAAGTAATTATTATAAAATATAAGAGCAAGCAAATGGTAACAATGCAAGAACATGGAACTATGTATGCACACAAGCTAAAGTTAAGAATATACAGTATTCAAATTCCGTAACCGTATTTGTAAAGGGAAATATTGACAACCCAACCTACGTATTTTGTTGAAAAATATTCCTAAAAATTCCGGTTTTTTATTTTTACAGTATTTTTAGAGTTTTATTGTTGTTATTATCATTTTGTTAATTTATGAATGAACAAGAAGTTCCGTCTAGAACTATACGAGCCTACTTTCTCGTATACACCAACTTCGAATTTATAATCCATAGCTGCATCTCTCTCTCTCTCTCTCCCTTCCTCCATTTAGCTTTAGTTCTTAATTATACATATTCAGTCACTCATTCATTCATTCATTTATTCATCCATTTATTCATTTATTCATTCATTCATTTATGTATTCATTCATGTATTTATTCATTTATTCACTCATTTATTCATTCACTCTTTCACTCATCCATTTGTTCACTCATTCATTCGCAAATATCCTTAAAAATCCAGATCAAAACGTTTCAAGGGAAAATAGGCTCGTTTAGTTCTACATGGACATTTGATCTGTACATGTTGTAGGTCATAAGAGCTTTCCAATAAAGTTTGCTAAAAGCAAATCCGTCTCACCTGAAATTTTCCGTGTCATGCTCGAAATCAGTTCAGACCTACGGTTCAAAAAAAAAAAAGCTTTGCGCGTTTGATCTGCTCTAACGAGCAATTCGCCTAATGGCCTAAGCCCTAAGACATCTGATGTTTATTACTTTTTTCAGCAGTTTAAATTGTTACAATAAAAAATTACACGTGTGTATAATTGTATGTTATTTCAAAAGCACTGAATATTTACTACTTAAAAAGATAATGATTACTAATCAGCCTATTAAACCTGGTATCTAAATTATTCAGTCATATGTACGTCATTTATAACCTTTAATATTTTGTAAGGTGCAAGAGTTGATCGTCATAAACAAATAACAGCAAGCGAATTTTGATTCAAGAAAATAAAAAAGAAAGTTTCTTACCGGTAAAACGGTTATTTCCTTTGAATAATAATGGTAGTCCTGAAAAAAATAATTTAAAGAATAATTAGCAGAATTTCAATGTTCCCATACAATATTGAACTTTAAATGTTTTAATACAATGCCTAAATACGATTTTAGAACTCATAAACAACAATTTAATACAAAAATTTCGTTCTAAAAATAATCTGTCAGCTTCGCATTAATTATAAAGGGTGCACTGAATTAAAAGCAGTTTTATTTTACGTATTTGTTCCGTAAATTTTACTAATGCTGGTTTACAGTTCTGGAATATTTCATGGGCTGAAATATTTAATCTTTTATTTCGCTTTTAGCAATGTTTACAAGATATTTCAGTGAAATATACGATTGAGATTTTTTCCTCTACTTTATTCTGAGCACATGAAACATATTTTTATGCTTTTTCCGCCTATAAAGGAACTCGTTGATAATCTGCTTCAATTTAAAACCGTAAACGGGTGGAAAGAAAAAATTTAAAATTGTTGATTTTATTGATCGGTTGCATAAAAGCAGCTCCAAAATTTAAAACACTGACCCAAAAAAATTTGTTACAGACTTCTTATTTCATAATTAAATTTTAGAACAATGGGTTACAATTTTCAGAAGAGAACTTTTTCTTCTATTGCATTTTGTTCAGGATTATCTTTCTGATTTTTTCATGATTATTGCTTTTAAAGTGCATGACAATCTAATTTTGAGAGCAATACGTACATACTTTTAACGCATCAAAAACTAAATAAACATTTACTCGAATATTTTTGCCCAACTTTAAAATTTAAATTTAAATTTTCATGAACTCCTAAAATTAATTCAGATATTAGTCACAGTAAAAGAAATTCGACGAAATAAATGTTTTCTCTTTTTCTTTAGTTTTGTAATGAAATACATTCCAGATGTACGATTATGTAAACTTTTTAGAGATAATTTGTTTGTTTGGTGATTTTTGGAATAAATAAATGCCTTAGATATTCTTTTCTTCCAAAAATGTTCTCAAATTCTCGAAATCTGTTCTTAGTTTTTTATGGATAAGATGGGATTATTTTTTTATCAAGTGTATAAGTTCAACTGAACAATAATGAAAATTGTTTCGAATTACTTTCATTAAAGGATACTGATTTCTAATTCACAACGATTTGCAAATGGCTCATCCTCACCTGATAGTTAAAGTCATAGTTGGCATCGTCTGCTAATGGAGCCAACTCAACACTATTTCTGAAATGTCTAGCTTTCAAATGACGACCTGTTCACAAAACACATCATATGCTTAGAGTAATTCTTAAACATCCAATTTCTACTTGACCAAAAGATTAAAATATAAGAAAAACATATATGACTTATGCGACATGCGATTAAAAAGCATATCATATTTTGTGCTTGAAAAACATAGATTAAAAAATATTAATTTTATAAAAAATGATATATTTGAAAAGCGAGAAATTAAAACATCTTATATTCCCGTTGAACATCTTATAAAACACATTCTTGGAACTTTTCAGCTGTTTAGTTCCTATGTAATAAATTTTTGTTAAATTTTGATCTTAATATGAAACGAATATCAGAATGCATGTTACGAATTAAGAAAACAAATTAACAATTTGCTAGTTATTTACAATAGTGACAATGTGAATCGTTAAAAACTAATAAACATCGCATAAAGGCACAAAGAGCAAAAATAACTGAAGACACGTGTTTCCACTTTAAAATGAAACCCTTTTCCAGTGAAAAAGACATCTGACAAATGGTTGAAAATTCGCTTATCGGATGTCTTTTCAACCCATAAACTCGTTTCTTTTTCACTGTAAAAAGAGGTTCCAGTAGCCTTGAAACAGGCGTCTTCGATTCTTGTTAAAATTTATGCATCTCTACATTGTTTTGTGGCTTTTTAGCATATCGCAGAAGGGTAAATAGTTTTTAATTTGAATAGTGCCAATACCCGGTGATTATTTTATTTTATGCACGCTTAACAGAAACTTTAGTTAAATATGAGACTGCTATTTAAAGTATTTTCGAGTTAGTGTAATTTGCATTAGCTGAATGTTTTGTCAATATCGTGAATAAGCAGGGCATAGTCAAAATATTCAGTAACGTTTCCACATACATTAATTGTAAGGTAAAGCTCAATATTTTTTTTCTTTGGTAAATTTTACCTTATGTATAACTTACACGACTCTTAAAGCTAGCAAAGTAAACTGCAAACGTATTACTTGGACAATACAGTAGTGACGTTGATTCTTTTTGTGTTGTGTGTGTGTGTGTATTCACAAGTTGGAATTCCTAAACTTTTTGAAAAATACAGGATACATAAATTTACGTTGAAGGTTATAAGTTGTTTTATTTTCGTTCATTTGGAGGGGAAGGCGATGTGTGTGTGTGTATGCGTGTGTTTTCCATTTTCTTTTTTTTTTCTTTCTGCTATTTATGCAAACAAAAGTACATGCTCTGAACTTGAAACTTCCTTTTTAAGATATGGAAGTGAAAACAAGGTAACATATTACATTTTTTTCTTTTGATAGTGAACAGACAGCGATTTTTTTTTCATACTGAGTAAAATGCTGCCCATTTTTTATTAAAACCTTCTCTAAATAGCAAAATTCGTAAAACAGACGTTTTTAAAAGTTCTAACTGGACTATTAGAGGAAAAAAAACATACCCAGTAAATGAGCATGAAGAAACACTCCTAGAACTTTTATTCCCTCTTTCGGCATCACCTGAAATAATAAAACAACTTAAAGAATACTAATAAAAAATGTTTAGCAAACGTAATTGCACAGATTAAGATAAACACACGTTAAGTATTTTAACTGCACGGTAACTCTAACAAATTGATATTTTATTTGAAAGTGCGTTCCATGAAATTTAAAACACTTTTCTATAGCACAGTATAAAATTTACTTCAACTTATGAGCCTCTTGTAGTAGGGGAGGTTATAATCAAAGTTTTGATAGATGCTTGTCTTGAAACTCAGTATATATTTTATATGCACCACATTGAAAAGTAATATGCAATATAAAAATAACAGCTCAAATTGTTACCACCAGATAAGAAAGGGTCGCGAAATGAACAAACAAATCCAAAAAGAAGATTTTCCCATCATTTGTTCATTATGCATACCATTTGCGTCATTCACATATTTAAAGCGAGTTATATATAGAATGTTCAATGGAGGCAATTCAAGCAACGTCATTGGTCACTTGGTAGCGATAAAAGCAATATAAACAAAGGAAGCCGTAGCATCGCTTTACTTCGAGACTGACAAAATAAAAACTAGGCCCAAATAAAGTTCTTCTACATTACAAAAAATTAACACTAAATAAAACACTATAACTATTGTAATAATTAATTTCTTTTATAATGATTAAATTAAATGTAAATACTGGGTTATGATCAGAAAAAGCTGTGAAAATAGTCTAATTAATTTTAAGATAACTAATTTTGCCCAGTGAACTCCACGTAGAGCTCAATTGAAAATCTTAGTAGACAAAGAATGGATATCACATGACAACGATGCTAAGTCATGAGTCCCTCTAGCGGTGAATTGCCTCCATTGCAGCACGAATGATAGTTTGTTCCTCTATCAATTGCAATTCGCCAAGTTGTTGCAATTGATAGCGAAACTCTTTTGCGCTACTGTTGAACACGGTTATAACACGCTTTTAGCGTGTGATTAATGCAAACAGAATGCGCATTTGAACAAATGTAGGGGAGACCGAGGAGAGTCCGGACAGGGGGAGACTACAGATAGCATGTTTTACACTTAACCTACTAGTTTTCATACTCAAAAATAATTCTGTTACGTTGGTAGTATTCTGCTATTATTGTCATATACAAATTGCTGCCCGTCAAGTAAAAATACAGCAGTGAAGTGAAAAAAAGTGATTTGGCATAGTCTGGTTTAATATTTTGCGGAAAGTAGCTAAGCTTTCACTAAGTAAATTGGCAAGTTATGTTTTTTCCTCGTATTTATCATGAAAATAGGGTATTTAAGCTATTATTTATATGTCTTTAAAATGGCGTCACGTACACACTGCTTGTGTCAAATCACATTTTCTTAAAGAATGTTGCTTGGTGAGACTCAGGACATTTGTCACGAGTCCCCCCTTGTATTCTGTCTGTACGTTTCACATATGCAGGATAGCCACGGACACTCCTGAAAAGGAAGAAAGGGAACAGGAGCTAGCATCCAAGCCGAAACACACACTGACTTTCAAATAAAAAAAAGCAATAGTTAAAAAAGGAGACCCTACTGTAACACGGCAAGCTCGGATAGAGACACCGACATGCCCTCTGCCTCATCTGATCTTGTCATTTCGGGAAATTGAGGAGACGAAGAACTTCAAAAGGAAGTGCCAATTCAAAAAATCGTAGGAGAATATGTCGCAGTGCATATGACGGCAACGTCTTAACGGGCGTGACTGTAAATGTCCTAGATGACGGACTGGAGGTTAAAGCCATGATAAAAAACGGTTTATTGTGAAAGCGGCCCTTTCTTGATGACATCATTTTTTATGAATAGTCTTCAGTTTTAGGGCACCTTGAACCTCCTCAACAACTCAGCAAAACTCGTCAAATTTTCACCGTACCCGATGGTTGTAAATATTTTTCGTGAATTATTGCTCATTGTTACTTAAAACTACCTTATTAAACATTTAATTCTTGGGTCATTGGTCATATTCTTTTATTATATACCCAGCTTTCATTGTTTATCTAGAAGTAACTTGAAAGTCAACTTCTTGAAACACTGATCTTTACTTTCCTATGTGTCCTCAGTCTCCCCGCATGGTGTCCGCGGTCTCCCCATGTTGGGGAGACCTTTTACACTTTCCCTCTTTGCACTAAAATTCATACTGTCCCTATACGGGGCGTCCTAGGTAATTTTTAAAAAATCTCACATAAATCTGAATCTTAAGGTTACAAGTAAACGCTTTCTGAAGATTTCTAGCTGTATTGGCAACTTAGAAAAAAATCGTGACGAAAAATTGTCCGGACTCTCCCCGTTCTCCCCTAATGATGTTTTTTGTTTCTAAAAGGTTTCTTGTTCTTAGTACGTTCTTTACTCACCTTGTGATAAAAAAATGAGCTTTTATTTTCTCATTGTGGACTTATTTTCTCCATGGATAGCATAAGTAACATATATACTAATTTTCAATGACGTGCATCTATTAGAACGAGCTCTACATAGGTCTGAACGTAGCTAGATATAACCAAGGAACGGGAGCAGCAACATTTTTGAGTTGTTCCTTTCCAGCTCCATCCAACTTCAAAATACTTACTTGTTCCAACTGATCCAGCTCCGCTCCGTACTCCTTGCAAAAAACAAAAAATTTTTGCAAAAGTTCTTGCAAAAAAAAAAAGCTGGAGCAGGGTAGCACGTCAATATTTAGGTTCGGTCTCCGCTCCTGCTGCTCTATTCCAAATCTCTGGTCCTAACCCCTCCGTATTTATATCTTATCAGGATTTCTGTTCTTGTTATAGCAAATTTAGTTCCGTATGTCGGTTAACTGAAATACCGTTTGCTTCTGTTGCATCTGAATGCTTCCAAAACTAGTTCCAATCGAATTAAAGCTTAAAGTAAGTGATAATATTCTTAAAAAATGCTTTTAATGGATGTGAACATGGTGTTATTTTTATGTCATCACTGTTATGATATAGCGTTACGCGGTTTTAAATACCTGTTTGAAGCAATGCGCTAACAATCTCTTTTAATAAGATCTGAAGACTAAGTAGGGTCAGTTGGGGTAATTGTAAACGCTTTTTCAATGTTTTAACTTTTGATCCTTCCCTTCCTCTTGAATGAATTCAGAGATAAAATTGTGAGCATTGTAGCCACTACTGTACTTTTTGTGAGTAAATGTGTGCAAAAATTTTGACTTTATGACTATTTGTTAGCAAATGAGCTCGTGTTTACAATTACCCCAGTGTGTTTACAATTACCCCAGACATCTGGGGTAATTGTAAACAGTGATTTATTTTCGAATAAGGTTGATGCAAATTAAAAATTGTTTCATACACAGTGTGCTTGAGGGCTTAAGAAGTTCTGGAGCAAAGGCTCTCAATCTGCGGCCAACAGGCCATCTGTGGTCCGCTGAGTTATGTTATGAGTCGGCTGATATCATTTAACCAGAAATATCTTGCATAAAATCAAGTAATGCGACAAATTTATGTAAAAGTTGTCCCGCAGTGGATCAGTTGGTTAAGCTTGGATCCCACAGAACACCGTAAGTGAAGCGCAACTGGCCGGGGTCAACGCTTGGGAGGGTGGCCCCCTCCCGCGACTGATTACTCTGAGACCGAGTGCGCTAAAGGGAGCTGTACACGTAAAATAGATCGTCGCTTCAAATGCAAACCAAGTTAGAAATAATTTTCGCTGAGGGACCAACCTAGGTGACAATCTCCCATCTGGGAGCTGGTTCAAAATCATTAAGCCCTCTGAGCCAAGTGTACTTCATTCTAGCGGAGCTCATTAATAATCAGTAGGCGTTTTCTTAATTCATGGTCTCCTTGCAAGGGGGAGCCTGGATTTCCAGGTGGCATTAGCCACAACAACAACAGTTATGTAAAATAGACACAAAAGTGTAATTTCCATCAAAATATAATACTTATTGTCCCCCCAGAATATTGGAAATAGGATAAATTTAAGTGTTTACAATTACCCCAGAGTACGAAATATATGGGGTAATTGTAAACACCTGACTTGCACATGAAAAACAACAGGGAGGATGAAATTCATGACTAAATACTTTTAGCAACATTCCATATGACAAATAAAAATGGTTGAAACCACTTACATCGCTTTTGCAGATGAGCTGGAGACGAAAATGTAACATCACTAAATTTTGTTAAACAACTTTTTCACTGTGTCATTTTCAAACAATTGTGACGCCTCCACAAATGTTTCGAATCTTACAAAACTCTTTCAGTGTCTTCCCTATGTTGCCAATTCATCACAAACCAGCAGTTAAGTTTTCAAAACCACCACAAGTGTAGTTATGAAGCTTGTTTACAATTACCCCATGTTTACAATTACCCCAACTAATACAATTCCTAAATGTTTCTGATCATCCTTGTAGTAATTAGTATTACAGTTCTCCTGAAAAACGTGGAATCTTAAAAAACTAATCTTTCTACCTACCGGCGACAGACAGTCCGGGCTGCTATGTGCTGCAATGGTATATTCTTTTTGTCCAGGTGGAACAATGAGCCTTTGGTTTACTGTAGTTCCCAACATCAATGCTCCAGCATCGAAGTCCCTTAGCTTCGGAGTGTAATATAACCTTAAACCGGAGTTGTCTTTTATGCCTAAACAAAGTTAATTATTATTATGTTTAAAATGTTGGCTGTACAAAGTGTTCTTACTACATCTCAACGTCACTCTGTTTCAAACAAAAAAAGTGACCCTAACAAAAACAATAATAAATAAATAAATAATCATCTCTTTATTCATGACGTGTGTTCCACACAGATCAAAGATAAAATTTGGCTGAGCGTTAGGGTTATTTTTAGGTTGTTAACATGAAAGCGTTTCCGACAATAGATCTATTCACGTGACGATTTGGCGACTGAGCGGTCTCTCTTGTAGCCAAGTGGTTGTCCCTTTTTTTTTATTAAGAATTTTTTTAAAAAACATAAAATTTTTAGCACTTAAGCAAAATCATTGAATCATATAAATTTCATACGCTGACAGACTGACGTGAACTGACTTAAGCAGCATAAAGATCTTTGAAATAAATATTAAAGCGAATAAATTTTGAGATATACTTTATCCTTTTATTGACCGTAATCCTGTTTCCTCTTGATTTAATTTCGTAAGAAATTTCCGTCTATTACGGTTAAAAATTCCTTATACTACATTATGCTTTTGTTATGATGGAAAATAAATCAATTTTTGAAGCATTTTAGATTAGTTGATGTATTTATAAATAATAGTGAAATTACTATCGTTATTTCAATTGCTCAGAATCTTTCTAACTTTCTTATATGTGGTTTTTATTCCTATAACAAGATCATTTTATCAATCTACTTAGAAAACAAGTAATGTTAAAAAAGCCCGTTCTACAGTTTGTAAACTGTGTAATTAGAATAATAATAATAATAATAATAATCCGAAAAAAATTGGTAAACTGAAAATGCTTCTATGAAGCCCCCGCTTCCTAATGCAACATTAAGCGAAAATATAAATAAAATAATCCCTTTAGTTTGAGCTTCACATTTTAAATGATATTAAATATGAGTTTACATGACGTCAATTTGGTGCCGCAATTATCTTTTTCAACTGAAGTTGTGGAATCCAATGCCGCATTAATATTTCATTAGCTTCCTTCTGATGCCAGTTTCAAAATTTTTTCAGGACGATCAACAAACACAAATTCACCCATCTCTTCCTCCTACTTTCAATGCTTTTTATTTTTAAATAATTATTGCTTTACTTTATATTTTGGTTAACTTCCCTTGGTTTGATGTTTTTTTAACATTTACGGAAAAGTTGTCTAAACAGTAATTTAATTCAGCAAATAAGAGACAGACATAAGCCAATATGCTATGGATAATAAATATCAGTCTTTAGGCTCTGTTTGTAAAGTATCGTACTAAAATAATATGAACTAATGTTTTTCAGCTCTGATTTAGCGTCAAATTCAAATACACAATGAACTTGTTTTCTAAATTGGTAATTTTCTAGCTTTAAAGTTATGAACTGAGTCGATTCGCTTTTTTAATAGAACATTTTAAAATATATGTTTAAAAAATTAAAATATGTGCTTACCGGATTTCAACTGTGGATTATCGTAATGAATTTCCAACATGAAGTACGTGGAAGGACTCGGCTCGAGAGAGGGTTCCCACGTGGGGTGGAAGTACGGTATCCTTTAATTGTGGGAGAAAAAGACATTTAAAATTTCAAACTTGAAAGGTAACATTGCAGATGCTTAACTCAAACTGAGAACGAGCTGAGAAAGGGTGCATACATGTGTTATAACTAATAATTCTCGGTTGACATCAATAATACAACTATTTACCGTGTCCGTAGGCCATGGCCTACTTGATCAACCTGGACCATGATACAGCATCCAGGATGGACCTCGGCTTACAAACCAGGAAAATACTTGAATTATTTGGTAAGCAAGTTTAGGACTAATCACAGTCAAGGTATATAATAGATATTAAAATGATATTTTTCTTTTTCTTCTTCTTACTCTTCAAGGATTAGGCCGAAGGCCTTGTTCCGGCGAGATCTTTACTACTAGTGATTCAGTAGCTCAAATTTTTTAGTAGCTAATCTTCTGACGTTCCAGGTAGCAAAGTTCGGTTTATCAGCCATTTCCAAAATCTTTATCCTGTTTAGCCTACTTTCCCGTAAAAGTAAAAATAATAATAATAAAGCATGAAAGAAGGCTTAATGTATCTTAAAAAAATCATTAGAAATCAAGAAAAGTCAAAGATAAGTTAAGTAATTAAATAAAGATTGAAAAATAAAAAATTTGAAAGTAGGGTATTGAGATGGGGAAAAAGTGTGTCTGTCGGTCTGCCTGTCTGTCTGTCTGTCTGTCGGTCTGTCTGTCGGTCTGTCGGTCTGTCTGTCGGTCTGTCCCCCCCTAATAACTTTTGAACGAATTGTCCGATTCGAAAAATTCTTTTTGCATTCGAAAGATCTCGGCGAGGACATCTCATTTCCATATTTTACTTTTTGATTTGAACAATTTTTTGTTCAATTTTGAACAGTTTAAAAATTTTCAACATTAGCGCCTACGGGCGAAAATGAAGCAAATTATGTAAACTCTGGGTACAAGATCCAAGTTCTAATGAACAAGCTCACTGGAAGAAGTTCTTGGCGTGAAATATTGATTTGAACAATTTTTGTTCATTTTTGAACAGTTCAAAAAAAAAATAACATATTGCCTATTGGGAAATTTCAATCCTATATAAATCCTGATCTAACGGATCGATTTGCTTGGAACAAACTTTATCGGAAAGCTCTTATGACGTAGAACATGTACAGATAGAGAGTTCATCCAGAACTAACGAGCCTATTTTCCTATGAAATTTCTTGATCGAGATTTTCAAGAATATTTTTGAATTAATGAATGATTAAATGAATAAGCAAAAGAATGAATTAATAACTGAGTGAATAAATACATGAATGACTGAATAAATGAGTGATTGAATGAATATGCATTAACCGTTGAAAAGGTATATCTGAAGCAATTAAGAACTTAAGCTAAACGAGAAAGAGAGAGAGAGAGATAGCTAGAATATAAATTTGAAGCTGGTGTATACGGGAAAGTAGGGTCGTATAGTTCTAGACGGAACTTCTTGTTCATTCTGTATCGATTTCCGTTAGAGTGGTCCGGTATGTTTTTCCCTTGAAGACTACGAGTAGGTATAGTTTTTAGATGATGAGGGTACCAACCTCAAGCAAAACCCCCAACCTGGAGGTCCAGGATGTTCTTTTTCGTCTGGCACCTACACTCTGATTGTCCGGCTTGGGAGACTTTACTAGCGGCCAAGCCGCCGCCGGTATAGTTTATTAGGTCATTGGTGCACGTAGGCATCAACGCCATCAAGGCAAGAACACCATCGGGAGGAAAAACAATATTTTAACGTATCAAATAACTTAATTTGATAGTGTCAAGCTTTATTTTAAGAAAGTATCGTATTTCTCCGAGATTCAAGAAAGGCCTGAAATTAGGACTGCACTGAAAAATCATAGTAGCATATTATCATTTTAAGCAAAATAAAATGTCAATCTGATGAAAAGTCGGATTACTAGAAAAAGGTTTTCTGAAAGACCTCATATAAGATGATTTTTTTTTAATTCCCCGTCTTTTTTCAACAGCTAAATTTAGCTTTTTAATGTACAATAGAAACAGATTAAGAAAATCCTCTCTCTCTAATAGCCATCCCAAAAAGCACAAAGAATAAAAACTTTTTCTCTATACGTGTATTTAGCGTTATTTTATTTATACTTGAAAAAGAAGGAAAAAAGCTATTTCTGCTGTTGCTGTTGGAGAGTTCTCGCAAGAAGCGAGGAAGAGAGAGTGCGCTGCTCCTGAATTTAACGGGGCCCTTATAGGCAAAGGTCGTACTTCCGCCCCTTTGAGAGACCTCTTAATTTTTGAGCCAGCTCCCAGATAGAGACCGTCCCCTGGGGGGGGGGGGTTAGCACCCCGAGATGTATCGTGTTATTTGGAGGAATTGGACCCACGACGAATAAATATAACGTGCTTCTGTCCCTTTAGCTACACGGTCAGCGAGAGGTTGTCACCTCCCAAACACTGAACTCGGTGAGTATTGCTGAACTTTTGGTGCTCTGAGGGAATGGAGCTTCTACCAATTGGTCCACTGCGGGACACTATTTCTACTGCTACATAAAAATATATGGCTTAAGGCAAGTGATATCTATTGGGACCAAAGTTACAATTTTTGGAGGTGATTTTAATTTATAAGAAAGCCGATTGTATCAAACAAAAGAGTAACACAATTTGAATTTTTTGTCCCTCATTCGGTATACCAAAAGCACCTTTCTTACTTTAAAAAAAATTTCCTAGTTATTTCTTAGATTAATCACTAAAAGGTTCCCCCCCCCCCTGATAAAGTTTTCAAATAATTTTGAAAACAACTTTTTCCTGATTTCAGATCATGTGTTGAACGAATTTGCGTTCAAATCATTATAAGAATGTCTTCAAATAATTTTAGATCATCAGAAAGCTTTAAATCATTTGTACAAATCACCCTTAAGTTGCAATACTTCTAATCCAACATCATAGATAGAAAATTTTAAAGGTTCAAATAATTCATCATCGTTGATAATCAGTCTTCATAGCACTCAACTCAGTTTCTAAATAGCACTATAGTCCACGTGGTGATAACTCAAAACAATACTGCAATTTGATTCCCCCCCCCCCCTTCAGGATACTATATCACCATACTGGGTTCAATACTGCAGAAAACTAAACATATGCTATTCTACTGTGCATAACTCGCCACTTTGACTGCTCCAATACCACAGATAAATGAATAAATCAGCATCATATCACTGATACAAAAAAAAAAGAACGAAAGATTTAAAAAGAGCATTATTGATTAATAATCATGATCTTGTGTTGACTAATTGGAAGCTTTCAAAAGTTACTTTTATTATGATGATCGTGATTTTTTTGATTGTGTTATGATGTCACAGAAAAATCGTTGTCGTTAGCTTGCTAACAAAAAAATTACTCTGTTACAACCAGTGGCATAGGAAAGAGGCTTCCGGGTCCGGACCCCTCCCTCTTTTCAGCGGAAGGTTAAGGGGCGCTCTGTCAAATTTCAAGTAATCTGTAGTATTCTATGAGTGTGAATGCGATTTACGACTGTGGGAGCGTTTTCATAATGCAAAGAATGAGGGGGCACAAACAAGTTAAGCGACTGTTTCACACCGGACCCCTTTCAGAAATTTCTAGCTACGCCACTGATTGTTACGACAGAGGCATATTGTCATCAATCACGAGCTGCATAATGAAAAATGCACCTAAAAATTGTGTTTGCACTCACCCCGCCTCCAACACCCCACGCCAAGAACACGCCGTCGCACTTTTTCATGCTATCTGGCATATTGGGATGGAAACACTTGTGTCCCGGTTCGCTTACGAGGGGCTCCAACTCATCCGAGGTACCTCCAACGCACTCGTAGAGCAACATGTGGTGGACAAACTCTTCACTGCCCTGGTCAATTACCGGTTCTACCTATGAGTAAAAATGAATGTGAGAATTAGAAAAATAGCAAGGTCAGTTCCAAATGTTGAGACTTCTAGTTTTCCTACCATTTTTGTCCCAAGTAGTTATGATTTTTTTTCTTCTCCCCCCCCCCCCCCCCGCAAAAAAAAAATCTAAGAATAGGTAAAGAGAGATGAAGTATACTATGGGTATTGTATCCTAACTAAGATTATTTTGCTCCTTGGCCCAGGTTATTTTGCACCTCTCACCTTCATCGAAAAAAGATGAAAAAATAAGGATAAACCCATTTTTAATTGAACTACTAGTGGTTCCCGCCATTTTAAAGCCAATTTGCATTTTATTTATTTAATTAATGCTCAAAATATAAAAATATAATAAATTCCAGCCACAGCGTAGCTCGCTGTTACAAAAAATCGCCGCCTGCGGTGACCAGTTCGATATACATATACTATATGAATGGGAATTTTTTCAATTGACTTATTGCTGTAGTATAGACCCTTACTGAACTACTCTATATCATAATTGCAAACTAATACTTGGATACACGGTGTGACCGGGAGTGCAGGAGCCGATTCATTCGGACGAAGTAGAGAACGAGGAACCATTGTACGATGATGTTTTAATTATTGATGTTAGTGTTTACTTCTGTGTTTAATGTAAAGTGCTCGTTCTTAATGAATATCGTGTTTGTACTAAATTATGTCATTGATGTTTGATGAAATACCCTCTAGACGTCTGAGACCAGACCTACACACAGATATATATACATATATATGTATTATATATATATATATATATATATATATACATATATATTATATATATGTGTGTGTTTGTGTGTGTTACTGTGCGTGTCCGAAATCGGAAAATGTCGACATTCACCGGTGATTGACGACATTCTGTATTTGATGTATTATGTACTATATATACATCCAGGAATAAGCAAACGAATGAAAGGCAAGATAAAAAAGCAGCTGCATTTTCTCCCTTGTCTGGTTGCTAATTAAAAGCAAGGATCGCAGAAAGCCTTTTAAATTTGAGCTAAAAACTTGCTATATTACTCCCATTATAGTTAACAAGTTTCAAACTTAATACACATACAAGTTTCAAACATAATTTATGCCATACAAAACGAGATTTTGGAAAGGTATAAAACATTTTAATGGGGAATAATTTTTTCCTGCTCATATTAACGAATGTATGGTTATTGCTAAAAATTTAAGCAAATAAGAAACAAAATCGAATTTTTAAAATTCTCGAAGTGTGGGGATTTTTTCCGCCTTCCGGTATTAAAAACAATGTTTAGTGTTGATGGCTTCTAGATAAAACGAGTTGATTCAATCCTCTCATAGGCACTAATGCTAAAAAACCTTTGATTGAAAATATCTTTTAAAAAATCAAATGAAAAATCCGTTTTTTAACTTCTCCTGCATCCAAAGACCTTTGCGATAATTCTTGTTTGAAGTAAATTTTTCAATTAAATCGGGATTTGCTCCAGATTCAAATTTCCAGTACAGCCCAAATTGGACAAAAAAATTTCCAAATTAAAAATGAACACGGGAATGAAATCTTTCGATAAAAAACGCTTTGTCGAACGAAAATAATGAGGTCTAATTCCTCAACATTATTTATTCTTATAATCAAAATTATTATTATTAATCCGGATGGACAGAATGACAAGCAACATTAATGTTTTCATAATCCTACTATACTGTATATATATATATATATATATAGATAGATAGATAGATAGGTAGGTAGATATATATATATATATATATATATATATATAAACGTTAACTCTTGAACTTTCTTTTTTTTTTAATGGGAATGCATGATAAAAATCAGTCCACTTAGTTAGATCAGCTTGGACATTCTTATCTTGTTAAACAATAGAGAGTAGACTAAAAACGTATCGTTTTTTATAAAATCGAAATTTTTCATTTTTCTTAACTTACCAAAACAATGTGATGTTTTGCATCCAACTCTGGACTTTTGAAGATTTTGCACCAATATACAGAGTCATATTCGTCGGTGATTTCAAACTGTCAAAATAATAAAATAATGGTACACAACTAGTGAAATATATTTATATATGATAATAGATTTTAGAAAGAACATGGTTAATTTTACCCAGTACATGTGTTTGAAGGGCCGTGGTAGCCTAGTGGTTAGCACGTCGAACTTCCATCTTTAAGGTCGCGCGTTCGATGCCCACTGAAGACCACCATGTATACTTGGGGATATGTGCATGTAAAATCCGTAGACCCCACTACCTCTCCCCGTGCGTAAGCAATCCTAAGGCCTCGGCTAACAGGTAGGGGTCTGGTGGAGAAAAGTACATGTGTTTGAGGGGCCGTGGTAGCCTAGTGGTTAGCACGTCGGACTTCCACCTGGAAGGTCGCGCGTTCGATACCCACTGAAGACCACCATGTATACTTGGGGATATGTGCATGTAAAATCCGTAGACCCCACTACCTCTCCCCGTGCGTAAGCAATCCTAAGGCCTCGGCTAACAGGTAGGGGTCTGGTGGTGAAAAGTACATGTGTTTGAAAAGCATATTGAGTACTAAAAAAAGATTAAATAAAACCTACTTTAGATTTGCTAAATGTATATTTCTTGCATTTTACACTTTGTACAACCGATTGAGTTTTCGTGCAAGGTTCGCAAAGGTAGCTGTGGAAATTCAAATTATTAACTCTTGTTAAGTGCAATTTATTCCTGTGGTGTGTTGCAGACAAATATGCATTGAAAGTCGGATTTTAAGATGGGAAAAATTTGCGTCTGTATGTATAACTGTCTGACGAAAGATTTTTTTGCACTTGGAAGGTCTTGGAATACATCCCGTTACTATATTTTACTTTTTCATTTGAATAATTTTTCGTTCATCTTGACCAGTTCAAAAAATCTTAACATTAGCACCAATGGGCAAAATGAAGCAAATTCTTAAACTCTGGGCATAAGATGCAAGTTCCTTTGAAACAAGCTTATTAGAAGACTCTCTCAACGGGAAACATTTTTTGATTTGAACAATTTTTTTTCAATTTTGAACAGTTCAAAAATAGTTAAACAATAGCGCCTACGGTTAAATTTCAATCCTATATTAAAAAATATCAGTGGCGTTTTTTATGCCATTGGCTCATATTTTGCTGCTATCGACATGAAAACTTGCCATTACGCATTTTTTTTTTCTGGCTCTATTATATGGCGCTACTACTTCCACTTGCAAATTTTATATTCTCCGTAAAATAACAATTTTTTAAATGTGCCATTTTAGCCTTATGTTTTCGCTGTCATGATGAATTCGCACTCATTTCAATAGCAACAAAAAGCATCTAACATATTAGATGTGGTTATGATTTATCAAACAAATAACTACCACTTATCTGTTCCAAGTGATGGCATAGTGCAAGGAACAAATCACGGTAATCTGTGTTAAATATAATCAAAATTCCAATTAGTTGACATGACGGTGACAGCGTGCTAAATTATATCTAACCAATGACGTGCTCGGAAAGTATACGACAAACTAGTATTTGTCACTGCCGCAGTGTGTTAGCGTAGACGGAGTAACGCTTGCTTTTCCTTCGCTTTGCGAATGACCGAGTTGCGCGCACGTCACGTGAGGTAGACGATCCAGTTTCGTCCAATCACCGTCTCTGTTTATTTTTCTTTGCCTTATCTGTTTTTAACTCACTTTCTTTCCACTGCGCGAAGTTTTCAAGATAAGATTCTGCTGCGCGTACAATTGCACCGAACTAAAGGACCCCAGTTCAAGTGGAATTCGAAACGCTCGCTTATCAGCAAGAGCAACGCCTTCTAAGAAGGGATTGGCACGTGATGCAGATCGATTCCGGACCTTGTGCCATTACAACGCCCCCAAGCGCTGCCTACAATTTTACAAGGACTATGATATTTACCACAAGAATAATGAAAGCAATGGAGATGACATCTTACGTTTGGTGACAAAACATCCCAATGCTTAAGTTCCGACTTGTCAGTATTGAGGTGCACTTCCGGCTGTAGCAGCAGGACGCTTTTCGAACCTCTTTTGTCATAGTCGTGATACACTGGATCATCCCCGGGTGGGTCGTTCTCGGAGTATGCATAGATAAGATGGACAGTGCTATTCTGAAAGGTATGTACTAATGAAAAAAACTCAACAAGATTCACTCATAAAGGAAGTTGAACAGGATTGATGGATACCAACTTACGTCAATTTTCATATCGTCTTCGTCACAAGTGTCGAGTTGTCGTCTGAATTGGAAGATTGTATGAGTGTCGTTCTCTTGTCCTCCAGTCATTCTCCAATCCTGAGAATCGTCAAGAGGTGGAAACGTATTACCTGTTCCATGACGATCCTGAAAACAAAGGTTTAACAAAAGCAATTAAATGGGTAACACTTAACTCCGATTAAATTTCACAAAAACATTGATAAATCAAGGCTGTCTCCTACTAAATATATTCTAATTTGAATTTCATTTGTCTTACATGGATATTGAGGAACGAATTCGTTTTACGCGAACTGATTTACGGTTGGGCGTTTTTGTGTTAGAATGAAAATGCTATTCGATATCAGAAAACTCAGATACGGAAAAACTCTTCAAAAACCCAAATAGAGAATGAGCACATTTTTATCCTACTTTCCCATAAAAAAAAAAAAAAAAAAAAAAAAAGTGGCTTAATGATTGTAAAAATATCACTAAAAAAATAAAAATTCAGAAATAAGTTAAGTAAATTAAATAAATATATAAAAATAAAAAAATGAAAGTAGGCTTTTGAGATGGGGAAAATGTGTGTCTGTCGGTGTGTCTTCTGCTTGCCTGTGCCCCCAATAACTTTTGAGGAAATTGTCCGATTCGAAAGATTTTTTTTTTTTTTTTGCATTCAAAAGATCTTGGTGAGAACATCTCACTTCCATATTTTACTTTTTGATTTGAACTATTTTTCGTTTAACTTTGAACGGTTCATAAAATCTTATCATTAGCGCCTATGGGCTAAAATGAAGCAAATTATGTAAACTCTAGGATCAAATTCCTTTTTAAAAGCGTATTGGAAAGAGCTCTCGGCTTGAAATATTTCTTTATATGAGCAATTTTTGTTCATTTTTGAGCAATTCAAAAAAATTAATACTTGTGCCATCGGGAAATTTCAATCCTATATAAATCTTGATCTACCAGACGAATTTGCTTGGGACAAATTTTATTGGAAAAATGTTATGACATAGAACATGTACAGACACGAAGTTCATCCATAACTAAACGAGCCTATTTTCCCACGAAAATTTTTTATCTGAATTTTTAAGGATATTTCTGAATGAAAGAGAAAATAAATGAGTGAGCGAGTGAATGAATGAATGAATAAATAAAGGAATGAGTGAATGAATGAATGAATAAAGGAATGAGTGAATGAATGAATGCATAAAGGAATGAGTGAATGAATATGTGTAAACCGTTGAAAAGGGTGCATTTGAAGTAATTAAGAACTAAAGCTAAATGAGAAAGTTAAATCATCAATTTGATATTGGTTATACGGAAAATTAGGCCCGTAGAGTTCTAGATAGAACTTCTTGTTAACCCTTTATCTACCGCATTATAATCTGCAGTAATTTTTTTACAGAAATAGTTTGTCTAGGTATTTACACTGAAAATTAAGGGATTTACATGAATAAAATTCTCAGTCTATAAGTATTTATTTCTTTACAGCTAATAAGTGCCACAGAGTATTTACCCTGTGAAATTAATTACATACAATTTTTAATCAAAATACTTCATCAAATAGTTTTCTAAGTTCTTAACTAACACATTAAAAAAATCAGTGACTTGATTCTTGATTTTCCTGCTTTTCTGGAGCGAAACTCTAAAGGAGCAATCTGAACAAAATAGAAATTCAAAACACAGCTCCGGTTTCAAGATTATCTATGTTCCTTTCCTCGCTAAAATACTCTTTATAGAACCCTTGCTGATGTATCCTGAAAAGGGGGAATGTAAAGACTGTCCCTACAAAGTACCATCAGAATATTGGTAAAAATGGTTGCTGGGATGGAATTTATAGAGAATGGTACCTATAAGTACCGTCGGTAGATAAAGGGTTAAATATTAACCTCTTCAGACCCCAGAACTAAGCTCAAACAATTTTGACGCAATTTTTTGGTTCAAGGATTTAGAAAATGATTACAAATCAAAATAACTAAAAAAATTTTTTTTTAATATTAATTAATAATTAGTTTAAATAATAATTAATGCCCAATTTAAATGTTTTCCATGTTTAAAACGAAGTAAACTATCTGTTGATTAATTTCAAAAACAATTGGGTATTTTAGCTTTCAAATTGCACAAACAGTAGTTAAAAAACAATATTTTAAAATGTACCCAATTGGGTACACTTGGAATGAAGAGGTTGTATCTTTTTTTATGACATTTGTGAGCATAACAATAGTAATATGTACTTGATTTATGAGTAAATGTGTACTTAATTTGCATAAAATGAGATTAAGGTTTACATCAGAAAATATAATTAGTATACACTAGTGACAAATATTAATCTTGACATAGCTTACTTTATAAACCTAATATTTATTTTATAAGCACAAAATATTCTTAAAAGAACTGAATTTAAAAAAAAAAAAAAAAAAACGCGCCAAAAATAGTTTACAAATTGAATTGCCATTTCGTTTCATTCTTCAGCTCATATCAAAGAACTGCAGTATTGACTTCATCCCAAAATGTGACACTTCATCATACATCTACCCCCTTTGTCACATGTCACACTGTATTACATAAGCATATGTAATTGAAGTTCAGAAACAAAGCACTGCGTTATAGATCACGCTTCTAATTTTGTTTTTTGAACTTTCAATGACATTTGTGAGCATGATAATAATAATGATTATGTGTGTACTTAATTTGTACAAAATGAGGTTAAGGTCTGCAACACAAAAGATAATGAGTATAGAAACAGCAAAATATATGAATTGCTCGAATTCTGAAAAAATGACCCACGCATTTTTATCTTAAAAGTGTAAATGCCTCAGAAAATTTCCTTTTAAACTTTTAACAGGAAGTAAATTTAAACCTTGTTGAGTATCGGTGTTTATGATGCAAAATGATCAATAAAACTTTAAAATCAAATTATGGAAATAAAAAAAAACTCACAAAGTAAATTTAATTTGCTGATTTTAAATGTTTTTATGGAAACCAAAATGGGTAATGTCACACTTCTTGTTATCCCTCCCCTCCGCTTGTCACAAACTCACAATTTCTCGAGCCTCCTTCCCCCTCGAAGCGTGACATCATTTATAAATGATCCCTAGGGAGCATTCACAAATAATGTCACGTTCAAGGGGAGGGGTTCGTAAAATTGCGACAAGGAGGGAAGGCGGGAGCAAGAAGTGTGACTTCACCACATTTTGGTTAAAATAGAAACATTTAAATTCAGACAATTAAATATTTTTATCTAATTTATTTTTCAAAAAAAATTCTTTTGTATTCCCTGTTTCCCTTTTATACCGAAAACATCGACGCCGATTACGCTTTCAATTCACTTCTAGTTGAAAGTTTAAATTTAAAAAAATCTTCTGTTTCATTTATACTTTTAAGACAAAATAGCGCGGGTCTTTTCACAGAAATCGAATAATTAATATTTTTACTATTATATACTAATTATATTTTTTGTTGTAAACTTTAATTTCATCTTTTACAAGTTAAGTACACACATAATCATTCTTATTGTTATGTTAACAAATATCATTAAAAGGTCAAAAAAAGAAAAAATAATTAAAATGTGATCTATAACGATGTGCTTCATTTGTGAACTGCAAGTGCATATGTTTGTGTAATATAGCCTGAGATGTGACGGGGGAGGTGAAGTGTTGAAGTGTAACTTTTGTGACTAAGAGAGGGATCAAATATATTGAAAAAAGTGTAACAATTTATTGTATGGTCCCTTATATACAATATCTTTGTGTGCGGTGTTTGTAATGCATGAGGAAAGTAGCAAGGACCCACTACACTACAAATAAAATTTTGCTATCTTAGAACTTAGGCAAGTGAAAAAGTTTGAAATTGAACTCGAGCTCTTGTGTTAAATGAAACTAACTCGCCTAAAAAGAGAATTAAAGACTATTTATTTTAAATTATTACTAAGCCAAATTCGTAAAAAAGTTCTTTTAAAAACAGAATTAGATAGTACTTCTGTGAAATCGTTCCTATTGATTTCATCAAAATAGGGACGAAAGGAATTCAAAGTGGAGCTGATGTTAACTTTTGCTTTATCTGCATTATTTTGATTTTTTTTTTTTTTTTCTCTTACACTTCGAATTTTGTAAAAATGGAGAGCGTTATTTTGTCTTGTAAGTGTAATTGCGTAAGATTTCCTTTAAAGACAAATTTTTGATTAAAAGTTAATTTAAGTCAAAATCAGAATTTATGTTTTCGATTAATAATAAATATTGTAAAAATAATTAATCTGCTGATTTAAAATGCTTCTTTTTTTTCTGAAACCAAAATGTGGGATGTCACACTTCTTGCAACTCCCTCCCCTCCCTTTGTCACAATTTCTAGAGTCGAGTCGAAGCGGAATATCACTTATGAATGACCCCCCCCCCCCCTCGAAGCGTGACATCATTTGTGAATGACCAAGTAGTACATGACTGACCCGCACCGCAACGGAACCTCGTGTGCAGCGAGCATATCTTACGCGAAATGTCACTTCCCGATGTTTTGCATTACATTGGAAATTTCCTTATAATTTTCAGAAAAACGAAAAATATCGGAAATGTTTAGTTTCCGTTCTCCTTACCGTTGTTATTACCAAATTTACTGCTACATGGAGTTTTGTTTTGCATTTAGGCTATTAAAACTGTTGAAATAAAATTCAGTATAAACGTACATGACTAAAGAACTGGATTAAAAATTCACCGTTACTCTGATTTTGGAAAATGTGAAGGTTGAAAAACTAACCTTACAAGCAAACACAAAATTAAAATTTTGTGTTTGAAATTTTTGTTGAAATCATTAGCTCTAGATGTTCATTGGGGATTGTTAAATTGACTAGGACCAATCTAGCTGGGCCCTGTGACTGTTGCTGGTCGTCACTTTTGTATTTTTATTTGTATTTGTGTAACATGTTGAAGGTCCTTTTATTTGTTCATTTATTTTATATTTTTATACATTTCCCTATTAAATACGATTAAACTACTGTCGTGAATTTTTAATATGAGTTACGATCATTAATGTTTAAAATATAATTTAGGATTATTTTATCTTCTTATACCGCACTTCTTTGACTTTTTTCTTCTAAATTGTAAAAATATACGTGATATGGCACATATATATATACAAGATAGCAAATTTTTATACAACTTTATAAAGGAGAGATAAACTTCTTTTTTTCACATTTTCATTTCCACACACGTTTTTGCACACACACACACACACACACACCATACTATACACACATTTTTCATACTATAAAACAAAGTTAATAAAATTATTGTAGTTAATTTTTCGACTCTTTCTCTGAAACATCAGCCAGAAAAGATTATTAAAATTCACAGAAATATGATGATTAGTACATAAAGAAATGAACACCACAGTATTTCAAATTAGCAAAAAGATAAAATTTCCTTTCATAAAAGTGACCTCTATCATTTGTTATTTTAATTCTTTATTTATTTACGTTACTTTAATTCAGTTATTATATTTAACTCGATACATCAGGGGTGAAGAAAAGCAATAATGTTCAAAACATTTAAATTTCTTCCTAGTACACCGTTTGAATACAATACCAATTATTTATTCCGCAATTTGTTTGTTAACGACCATTTCAGGTCAAATAAATATTCGAGTTTATTTGCTATTCTCAAGGACATGCCTCAAACACTCGTCTAATATGACAGATAGAACAAGACAGTACAATAGATTTAGTATACAAAGGAAATGCGCACAGGGAAAAGTGGGAATCGAACCCACGCCTCTTCACTGCGCGCAGGTAGGCACCGGAACTCGTTAATTAAGCCGCTCAGCCACTGAGGTCCCATTCCGCAATTTATATTTCATTTCAGCAAGCGTTCACTACGGTCACAGTTAACTCAAACGACGCGAAATACACAATGCACTTACCTGGAAGTAAACTTTTCCGTCTCTAATCCAAGCTGTAACAATATCACTTCCACCCATTCCTCCATTCGGAGAAATTCCAAGTCCAACATATCCGTGTGCTCTAACTTCAACTTTAAATTTTATCCATTCAGTCTTATCTTTTGAGGCATACGTTGTCCATGATACTTGAAATCTCCCATCTAAGACAGTAGTGTGATGCCAGTCATCGCTGTGATGAGCGCAGGCTAGTTCTAAAAGTGTAACACAGCTAAGTAGGAAGAATACCTTCATGTTTTAACACTGAAAACTAGTTTTTAGCAGTCATAAGGCAAAATAGGCATTGTCGAGAGATTGTTAATGACAAAAAGGGGGAAGTGCTTTGTAATCAACAGAAATAATTCGACGCATTTCTAGATGTTTCAGTGATTGGGCGGGAAATGAAGTGACGTAATAACGCATCAGGTAGACAATTTCCTCTAAAACTACCGGCAACATATGATGGGTTTGAAGAGACACACATTTGATGTAGGCGATATATGATGTATTTCAGTGAAAAGAAATTTCACTATTTTTTGCAATAAACATCAAGTTCGCAAAAAAACAGGCTACTAATGATTTTCTGAGTTTCAATCTAGTGTACATGTTTTTTATTATCTCTAAAGTCTTAGAACCAAATTGTACTTAGATTAATTGGTTTCAAAATATGATAATTAAAGAAAAATATGAAACAATGAGGGAAAATGTGGAAGCCGTCGAGAATTAGAAAACGTAGCTCTAAATCAATACAGAAAAATGTTACGGAGATTTTTATAAATCTTTTATAATATGATTTATAAAAATTAAATCGCCCCTGTAATGTTAGCATTTAGTAAGAATACAAGTTCCATTTCCTAAGGATGTGAAACTATCCCTATAAACCTTCTTTAATTCTAATTTATTGCCAATCATTCATTTAAAGATAATCATTCCCTTGGGTTAATATTCCGAGTTTTATCTCTGTCTTAGGCAATTACAGTCTACAATAACTCATGTAGTACTTTGATGCAATAATACGTACTAGCTGATTCCCCGCAGAACATCTGCAGGTTATTATTCATTTTAAAAAACGCTTTAAAATTTGAAGGCGTAAGAAAAACCGCTAGATATAAATAAACTGAGATGTTGCCATTCCAAAAAATCGGGAATTAAAAGTTGAATTATGAATGAAAATACTTTGTAACAAATAGAAACAAATTTGTTAAAGCCAGTAAGTTACGACAATAAAAACAAATGTTATGTTTCTATTCTAATCATTAAACAAATTTTTAAAAATCGTTTTACCATAGTTTGTTTTTCGCATGATGTCAGTATCATATCGTACCGCGAAATTAAATCGTAACTGGTCCACGTAAAGGGAAATATATATTTCGATTATCAAGTTATTTGAGACCTCATATTTATATCTCGCTCTCGTGCGGAATTTATTCTGTTCTTTCCCAATAATAACTCCATTTTACTAGAACTATAGCGAGCTTGAAGATTTTCCAATGCATGGAATATCGAATCAGAAGGACGAACTGTCATCACTTGTAAGCCCCTTCCATTAGAAATCATACTGCATAAGGATTTCGGTTATTTTGTGAAAACTATGAATTTATTTTAATGCTCTAAAAAAATATTAATTTATTAGTGATTTTTTTGTGATTAATATTAATAATAATGAGTAAATATTAATTTTTTTTTAATTGTTAATTGGTTTTTCTTGGAAATAAAATTGTTTGAGCCCCTCCCATTATTTTTAAATTGCTACGCTCCTGCTAGCGCATTCCAAAGGCTGTTAACCCTTATTTTATGTGGCACCACTATCAGCGGGTGGTGGATGGCATCTAAATGTGATGCATCTTCAATGTTACAAAGCCTTTGTTCTCAAAAAAGCCAAAGTCAAAATCGTCAGTTTGCGAGAAAAAGTATTCAAAGATATTAGACATTTTAAAAAGTTAGATTAAAGTTTTTAAAAAATGGCTTTCTGATTGTTATTTGACATAGGTCATTTTAGAGCTAAAAGAACCGATCAAAATATTTTTAGAAATTGAACTTTTACTCCATAAATAATAATATTTTCAACATCGGTCATATCGCAAGTGAAAGTTTAATAATATTATAATAACTATTTCTTAACAAATTTTGATGATCAGCAAACCTTATCTTCAGTAAAATGAAACTCGTGAATGTTTTTCTGTTAGTGAAAACTGCTTCGAGTTCAGACTTCCTCTTCGGAAATCCTGATGAAAAAAATATCCTCGAAAAATATGACTCATTGTTATCTTAATTCAACAGCAAATTGACGCTACATATAATTCATAGGTAAAAAGAACATCAAAATATTTGAAAATTCAATTGAACAGCTTTTATTTATTATTGTTATTATTATTTTTTATTTTAAGTGTGTTTCAAATTGTACCTATAAAAACTCGCGCAAAGCTATAACTTTAAAGATTAGAGTGTAACCCATCGATGTCTAAGTTTGGAGATGTTCTTTATCAGTTTTAAATTGTAACATAATTATTTCGTAAAAATATTAAAATTACAAACCGAGAAAACTGAAATTTAAAAACAAAAAACAAGTGTTATTTTTTATTAAACAAAACTTTTAATGAGCTGTACTGATATTCTGTGCAAGCCTGTCATCTCGAATTCTTCCGGGGGGGGGGGGGGGAGCAAAGGGTATATTCTTGTATTTTTCATCTTAAAGAAACGACAAAATACATGCTAAATCATACAAATTCATTTCATTCTCAAAGTTAGTGGGGTTCAATTGGCCCCTCCTGACACCCCTAAATGAGGGGCCTGATTCTGTGTAACATAGCCGTCTGGCAGGGGGGGGTGCGCGATCGCAGTTAGGGGCAAGCCCGTCATTTCAAAATTTTCCGGGGAGAAAGGGCAAAAGGTATATTTTCAATGCATATTTTTGGTGAAAAATAACAGTACATAAAAGCAAGTATAAATTTAATGCATTTCTAAAAGTCGGGGGGGGGGGGGGGCAATCGATCCCTTTCCCCCCTGATCGCCAAATGACGGGCCTGCTTACGGGGCACTGACATATCGCCTCCACAAAAAGCATTTTCTGGGGACGGATTTGACAAGCACCTCCACCCCCCCCCCCCCCCCCCCACGAAAATATTTTCTTTGGCTTGATAAAATTCCCACCCTTGCCCTTGCGTAGCCACTGTGGGTATGCTTTACGTTGCAGCTGCTGACATCTAGTGGTAATACAAAGTGTTAAAAGCAGAAAATAACCTCTTTCCTAACTGACTTTGGAGCGAATTTGAAAATGAATAACTTTGTAATAAAGAACCAAATAATAATAATCTCTATCTCTTCTTTATCTCTATCTCTACTAATAATAAAGCAGCAAGTGTGTGTGTGTGTGTGTGTGTGTGTGTGTGTGTGTGTGTGTGTCTGTCTGTATCCGGCGTAGGGCCCAGACCGTCCAACGGATTTTCATGAAATTTGGCACGAAATTAGTTTGGAACATGGGGGTGTGCACCTCGGAGAGTTTTTTCTGAAATTCGAATTTCTTCTTCTTTTGTTCCAATTTATAGCCGAAAGTTTCATAAAATAGTCATTTTCTATGGGAAGGAATTATCGCATCGCTTCGAGCTTGATACCGTTGAAAAGCGCGTAAAAAACTACCCCGGAAGGAGTTTCGCTCTGCATGCGAAAATTCGAAGCCTCTAAATTACCTAGAAAAGAATTTATAAGCATTTTTCTCTGCAGTTCGAAATTGTTTTTTCACGGTAATTAACTTTAATTTTAATTGTTACCATGCCGACTGACTATTAATCCTTTTTTCTTTCAACGAATTAAAATTTATTGCTAGCGGTTTTTAGCATTTTGAGGAGCAGCCGATTTTTAATTCATTTATTTCTTTTTTTAGATTTTGATTATTATTTTTTTAAAGCGAATTGAAATTTATTTCCTGCGGCTCACAGGCGGTTGATAGTTTTATTTTGATTTCCTTATTTTGACATGTATTTTACGGGACCATTTTACATACTTCACAGGGTTTTTTTAAAAGAAATGTTATTCTTTATAGCGATTTTTGTTATTCCAGCTTATTACTATTTATACTTTCATTTATTTCATTTTTTTTTTTTTTTTTTTTCGCCTGTGAATTAGCACATCTGGTATTTTCCTATTTGAGCTCGGATGAAAGGTTCATTCCGCTTTCAAAGCTTTGCTTGCTGCTATTTGTTTCTGAAAGCTATAAAATTTCGTCTTTCTGTTTTAAGCCGGGTCCCGACGCTACGTTTTGCACAACTTTTTGTCTCCGCAGTTCAACCAATGCCCCCTGCATCAGGAAGCCCGTTAACAGGCAAGTCACGTGATCAGCAGAAGGCCAGTCTCTCAGTCTCCGTTGCTAAACACGATGAGTGAGAAAGACCACTTCGCGCTTATTTCTTTTCAATTGACTGCTACTTAAAATTGTATAAGTAAAGAAAAAAAACAGAATAATTAGAAATAATAATTGTGAATTTATGTAAAAAAAAAAAACATACACCAAAAATACAGTCATTCCAAAATATCTTGTACATTATTCGTTTCTTTTAACGCTCATCTTAAATTCATTAGTTGATAACTTTTCATCTTATTTAACCCTCAGCCTTTATTTTATCTACGCTATGATGTTTTTATTTAATAAGAAAAAATAAAATCTTGTCTATTTTGGAAAGCAATCCAATATAACTATATTGACATTCTCTCATATATTTTCATGAAGGAATTATTTTCTCAAACGTTCTATATGAATTTGCAATTTATTTATATATTTATTTCATGTTCATATTTAACACTTGGAAGAAAGTAATAACCTAAAATTCGGTACTATTTCTATCAGAACTCTTTAAGGGGACTTGGCACCTAAAAATCCACCTTCTCAAATTGAACATATTTCAAGGTGTATTGACTGGTTATATATGTTTATGAATGTAACTTGATGTGTAAAAGAAAAAAAATATTTTAAAAAAGTCCAAAAATTTAAAATTTAAAAAAAATTACAAAATTAAAATTTTTTTTAAAACGCTACTCCTTTTTTAAAATGCGAAATTTTTGCCTGGATTTTTTTTACAAGAAAGAACAAACTATACTCCTCACTTTGTAGTATGGAATTTTTGATGTCTTTATTAGTTCTTGAAAAAAAAAATTTAAAACTGGAAAATCTAAGAAAAATCTCGGTATTGCAAGATTTTTCCAAGTTAAACTGCATTAAAATAATTTCTAATAAATTAATCGGAAATCCCACACTAGGTTACATTTAGTTGAACATTTGGAACAAGTAATAAAAATTTCAAGTGAATAGATACATATTTGAAAAAGCCTTAACATTTTAACTATCACATAGTACGCAAAATAGCGAAGCTGAGAAAAAGCCATTTAAAGTTTTTGGTTAGGTAAAAAAAAGCGTTAAAATGCACATATAAAATCAAAACTAAAACATCTTAGACTGTACGTAGGACTTTGAAACTTTGCACAAACGTTCTCTAATATATAAAGTATAATTTGGAGCAAAAATCCCTAAATCAATATTTTGACCGATTTTTAGTGCCGAGTCCCCTTAAAGTGTAGAATAAACTTAGACATTGTTTGTAAACGTTTTACTACAAGCTGTATGATTCTTTCTTTTTTTTTTTTTCTTGTGTTTTAAACAACCATTTGATATTTACTGTTGAATTTCAATATAATATTAAACTGATTTCTAGCCAAAAGAATATACTTTATACAAATATAATGCACCTTGTGTAATAAAACTTGTGAAACGTTGGACTATGTATGAACTTGTGAGGGAGGTTATGTAGAAAAATAATGTATATTGGTATATTGCAGTTTCCTATCATTAGAATAAATACCTCTTTTCTCAAAAGTCCCTTTAATTTTTGAGCTCTACTCGTATTTGAGCTGTGGGTAAGGGATTATTCATAAAAGATGTCACGCTTCGAGGGGGGGGGGGGTTCGTGAACTTGTGACAAAGTGTGACAAGGGGAGGGGGTAACAAGAAGTGTGATATTCTGCATTATACACCATAGCGTGACGTGTGACAATGGGGGGGGCGTCCGCTGAAGTATGACATATTGTGACAAAGGGGGGGAGGTCAAATATATGGGGATAAAGAGTGACATCATTTATGAACGGCCCCTAAAATCTTTAAAATATTGAAATCCCTTTTAAAATAAAACATGGAAGAGTCATTCCACAGCTTTTTTGTGTTACCTACTGGAAATGTTTGAACAAAATTTTGGTGTATTTAATTTTGAAAATATTAATGAAAAGTTTTCAAAATTTTTTATTACACTCCGTACATTTGGAGCAACAGTGGTACAAAATTTCTTTTCAGTAGGGTCAATAGTTTATTATTTAAAAAATATTACAATTTTGATAAGTACGGGACACTTTTGATCTCCCGTGCGAAACAAAATTTTAATATTCAAAATGTGGCTCTAGCTGTACAAAATGTTCTAAAAATTTTTGAAAACTTTGCATTAATATTTTTATAAATAAAAATGATACCGGATTAAATAAATATACCAGAATTTTTGCTCAAAAATGTTCCGCACGTAACACAAAAATAAGGTGGAATCATCGTTCATAAATGATGTCAGGATATACAGTCCCATATATTTGACCCCCCCCCCCCCTTATCACAAAGTGTCACACTTCAACATACCCCCTACCCCTTTGTCACATGCCACGCTATGTTGCATAAGCATGATGTCAGACTTCTTGTTCCCCCGCCCCTTGTCGCTACATCACGACGCCGCCCCCCCCTCCCTTTGAAGCGTGACATCATTTAAAAATGATCCCTATGCTGTATTCACACAATATAATACAGTGAGTAACCTACCCCCTAAACTATAGATAAAACAGAGCATATTTATTATTGGTAACAGTACTCTTAAACAAAATTATGAACACTAAAGAAATGAATGAAGAGTAGTACGTTAAAAGGAATTGTACATTAAAGCGTTCAAAAATAATTGTAATTAATAAATAGTAATATTAAGAACACTAAAACAGCTTAGTAATGAGTTTTTAACTTAAATGTCATGTGTATGCAAAACGATCAAGAACCAAAATCAAGTTTTCTAACTTTATCAAATATGATAATCATAGTTAAACCTTGTCACACATAAATGACATACAAACTAACAAATAGATCAAGTCTGTATACTTTCAAATTGCAGAAGGAGGAAAGTTGAAAGTCGTTCATGAAAATTAAAACTTATTAACCATAAAACTTTAATTCCACAACATTAATGACGAATGATAATGTAACACATCGCACACCGGCAAGAACAGTGACATAATTCAAAAACGAAACACCTTCCAAAAACGGGATTTATATATTTCCAGTTTCTATACTGTTCAAGTGAACTATAAATTAACGAATTTAATTACTTACTCTGGAACTATTCGATGGTTTGAAGTTGTTGCTCATCTTCTTTGATGTCCACACTTTTAAAAGAACTGGATCTTTCATAACTTCGAAATTGACACCTTCTGTCCGGAAGCATAATTGCATAATTGCCCTTGTAGCCGTAAACGGCACACTTGTAAGGCATTTTAAAACTTTGAAAATTGATTACAAGAATATAATAGAAACGATAACCAACAAACATACAACAGTACCGGTAGCAACACAACACACTGCAATGGCAGATTTGATGGCCTTCTCAAAACCACGTGACATTATTTAGACTACTCCCGTGCAAAGGCTTCCTAGATATAGGGGGCGCTGGTTCAACACGCTGCAGATAAAACGTTGCGTATAGATTTGAAAAGTGCGCAGTTTTGAGTCCGGTGCGAAGACTGTACAGTTGCAACGATAACTGAGCTAGAAAGCATAGATGTCTTTGAACTGTGCAGACAAATCGGCAGATGTAGACGGTAGCACCCTTTTCCGATTCATTTTCTTTCTCATTTTCAATTCGTCAGGTGACAATGGCCGACTTTCGGCAATGTTCTCAGGAGTTCCTCACGAAATTTATTGCATTATGCGAAAGTTTCCCATGCATTTGGCGCGTCAAATCCAAGGAGTATAGTGACAGGGATAAAAAGGGGGACGCTTATGAGAGTTTAGTGGAAAGTTCAAAGAAATTGATGCAACCGCAAACAGAGGAACAGTTGTAAATAATTAATTCTTTGAGAAGTGTTTACCGTAAAGAATTGGCAAAAGTTAATAAATCGATTCGATCTGGGGCTGGAGACGAAATCTACAAGCCATCTCTCTGGAATTTTATTTGTTACATTTCCTAAATGATCAGGAGACACCAAGGCAGTCTAGGAATACCATCGATGAAAATAAAGAGATTGCAGTTGTTGAACAACCAGAACAGGCAACAAAAAATATTTATTTTATGTAATCATTTGACCACTTTAAACGCCGGGTACTTCTGAGATGTTCCAGTCTTTTTTTTAACTATAGACAGCATGCCAATATTGACCAGAGTAGTACCTCCTTCATGACGATATCGCACAAAACTGAGTGAAATATACAGATATCTCTGCACCATGTAGACGCATAAAAAACTGCAACGTTTTCATTCAGTATTAAGACTGCGTAGACAAAAGGTTGTACAAAACGTAGCGTCTGCACCCGGCTTTAATGTCAATAAATAATAGATAAAAATTAATTATACTAAAAATTTAATAATTAAAAATATTATAATTTATTATAATCGTCCTTTTTGTGTGGGTACTTGAACTAAACAAACAAAATGCGTTTTCTTTCAAATATTTTCTTTTTTGTTTTGTTTCGTTTCTTTCTTTCCTTTTTAATTGTGCGTGTTTTGTAAAAAAAAAAAATGCTTAAATGTGTAGGATCTCTGGCTGATTGCCGTGGGCAGCTAATTTTTAAATATGTGGAATGCTATACATTTTAATAAAATAACATAATTTACACCTTAAAAGTTATCACTATATACACAATGGCAAACCGACTGTTCTTTCCATTTTTTAACACGGGTATAGCCGTGCGGGTACCGCTAGTAAATCAATAAAATTGCACGAAATCAATCATGTTTGAAAGAAAATAATTTTATTAAAAATGTTCAACCAAATCATAAAATATGCATTCTTTTCTACATAATTATTAACTGTATGCAATAGGTAAAGTTAAGGAATAGTTTTTGCAATCTATTATACTCCAGAAGAAAATAATTTTCTATTGCGAACTCTATAGTTTCATATAGTTCTGAATTTGAAGATCCGTATACTTTTAACAGCTATAAAAATGAACCTGTTTTAATATTTGTTACTTTTTTTTTTAAATCGCCCAAACGAAAAAGAGAAAGTCATTTCAAAATCAGTATTAAAGCTAAATGAATTAAATGCTTTCAGTAATAAACTGTCTTTATAAATAAAAAAGAAATGCGTTAGCAAAGTACCAATAATAATTCGCTCTATAACATGAAAAATTGTGGTCCCCCCCCCCCCTTTTTTTGTGTGGAAAAATTACATAACAAAAAAAAGAGACTAAAAATGAAGATGCATCAAAAATTATTAGTTTTTATCAAAATCGCAAATTACTACGCGTTAAAAATCACTGTTTTGTAAAAGAACCTAAACAAGACTACTAAAACACTTCATATCATTAGTGGAAATACTCCATCATTGTGTAAAAAATTTGTCATCTTAGAGTGAAAAAGTTGGGAAATGTTGATGATCTCGTCAAGTACTAATTATATATTGATATACTATAAACAATATTTTAAGTAGTAATTTTCTGCGGGTGAAATGCGGTTCTTTGAAAAAGTTTTAACACCTGTATAAGTTGGCAAAGTTAAAGCTTCTGGTTTATCCCAAGAGAAACTTTTTATTTTTGTGGGATTCCCTTTGAAAACTGTACAATAGCTTCCAAGGAAGTTGGCAGTGTCTACAATCCTAAATAGCTTTTGTGGTTTTTTTATTGATTTACCTTGTGCATTTTTTCTTGCTTTCTTTTTTCATACTTACTTTGCAAAAAGCGAAGAAATGTAAAACCCTATTTTTCCCTCAATTTAAATTTACAATACAATTTCTTATTGTATAAGTAATCATGTAAAGTTCTAATATTCAATAGGGATATAGTTTCCAGTTCCTTTGCTCTCCCAAGACAATTTTCTCAATTTTGAGATAACAAAATTTGAAATATTTTTACTTCTTACATAACAAATGTGACTCATCCTTCCCACACTATAATTTAGGAATATGCATTTCCTCCATCTCATGTATAATTCATAACAACCCTACTTTCAAAAATTTCTATCTTCAATTTCAATGAATAATTTTATTCATCTGTCATTTTTAAATTTATTTATTTAGTAATTCATTTTTGTTCTCAAGAGATATTTGGCGTACTTGATGAAAAAAAAAAAGCCTGAAAGCTTAAACTTTGCTTAAAAGCTCCCATTACATGCCAATATAATTTTAAAACATTTGAAGCAGTGCTTTAAATTTGAAGATTTGATTCATATATAAAGTAAAACTCCTCGTAACGGATACTCCTCTTAGGCAGAAACATTCAGCCCCCCCCCCCCTCAAAAAAAATTGAAGACTCCTCTATAACAGTCAAATATTTTTGCCCGATGGTGTATACTCAGGGCCGTCCAGAGGTAAATTCTGTTGGGGGTGTTGTGGTTGATTTTTCTGACCAACTCCTAACATTCTGCCGACTAAAAAGAAAAAAGGGAAATATGTATATATGTACAATATACTCTTATATATATATGTGTGTGTGTGTGTATATAAATAGATAGATAGCAAGAGAGTAATAGAAATAATAGATAATTTAAAATCACGCACTTGCACAATTAGGTACAATTTTTTACTCAAAAGTGTTTGCATCCCAAATGAATTGAAAAAAATCAAAAATGTGGATGCTAGCTGAATTTGCCGACAGGGTGAAACAGTCCTCGAGTTAGCAAAGTGAGCTGCGGCTGAAGTGAGCTGTGGACAAGAAATCCGTGTAAGCTATTGGGGTCAAAATAAAAACAACTCAGTGTTGCACATGACATGCCAAAACATTCATTATTCCCTTTCAATGTTTTACACACACACAAATATAAATATCTGTGCACTTATCTGTTTTACTCAATGATTTTATGAATCTGAAACCAGTTCCAAAAGTCAAAAATGCCGGATTTTATCTGAATTTGCCGCAAGAACGAATTCACCAAGTCTGCTGGCCCATTGTTTTAGTTGCAAACTTTAAAAATTTGAAGCAATAAATGTGCCAACTGGATGAAGTTCGGGGAGGGAGGGGTGAGTGGCATGCCACCCCCTTCTGACGACGACCCTGTATGTATAGAGGAGTTTTACTGTATAAATCTCTATAACAGAACTGATTTCTTGGCACACAAATATTGAAATATTAATATAATTTTTTAAATAAATTTGTTTTGAAAAGAAAATGCCCATACTTCTGCTTATTATATAATTTGATACATATAAAAAAATTCAATTTCATGGAATTATGCACTTAAAAAGAAAGGAAATGAATAGATAACAACCATGTGTGAGTATTCAATGAGTTACGAACTGTCAAGAAATATTAATGGACAAGTTTTATTTATTTTTTTTAATAGAAAAACTGTATACAGTAAATATCCAAAAATGAGCTTCAAAGTTGGCATCGTACACAAAGCGAACTTATTTTACAAGTGTTAAAAACAGTGAAAGCAACAATAAAATTTGAAATATAAACTTATTTAAGAATCTAACAAAGAAAATGTTATTAAAAAAAATCTTAAAGGAAAAACCCTCTGATTTCTTCAATATGTATATACATAGAAGAAGCGTCTGTAAATTGCACAATGAGTTTAGTAAATAAATGCGAAACATGTTACAGTCAGTGACAATTTACAATGAACACAAAATTTTAAAAAATCTTTGTTTGAAACCTGAGAGAAAAGGAGGAGCTATGTACAAATGCATGAATCAACAAATGAAGGGAGATACCTATACAATATTAAAATTTGCAGAGCCAAGCATCACCCAACGTAAAGTAAAAGGAATAACGAGGCCAAAATGCAAATTATTTCGTTCAACAATTCAATGTTTTTTAAGACTTAGACAAAGGATTCCTCTTCACTTCTCGTACTCAAACTGCGACTACGCGTGTGTTGCTGCTGAGCGAGCCTTCGAGGATGCCTGCTGTTGGCCATTTCCTCACTTTTTTCCAAATATGAGGAAATAGTGCAGTTCTTATTTTCTTGCTGCTGCCTAGTACTAAATAGTTCTCTCAACTGGGCCACACTCCAGTTAATTTCTTTTCGTAACTCTTCTGGTAATATTTCCCTGGTATGTCTAGGTCTAATATGAAAATTTCTCACTCGATGCAATTGTGCATCGGTGACATGAACAGGTGGCAAGTGCCTTAACCTCGTGTGGGGACTATCTGGATTGCCAGTTCGAGGGGAGCTTTGAGCAGATTTAACCAATATACAAGTCTTGTAGTTCCCATCAACACTATCTATATTAGCTGGTACAGCTCGATGGGTTTCTTCTTCCTCTGGCGTTTGTTGAGTATACATTCGAACAGAATTCTCATAAAGTTCTCTAGCTTTTGCACTGAGAGAAGTCTGCTCGGCTCTCATCTCCTCAGTAACAGGCTTGACAGAAATTACTGTGGGCTGTTGCATGTGCTTAAGCAATGTCTGCCTATTGATAGCCTCTTGATAGCTGGGAGGTTCACTAGGCTTTGATGGAGAGTTCTTTGCAGAGCAATTTGATCTTTGTGACCGATGAGAGCTATTGGATTTAATGGAAGACTGAGAACAGCGAGAATTATGAGATTGATGACTACCTTCTGAAGTTGAACTGCAAACACTGTTAACCCTTGGTGGACTGTAATATATGGCATACAGATCCCCATGAGATTTAGAGCTAAGTTCTTGAACTCTGCTGTTGCTACGTGACACCTGAGGTGTGCTGTCTTCACTGGACACTAATGACAAGGTACTTGAATCATGTGCTTGATCAATCTCATCAATTTTTGAGGTAGATTGGCTCCTCTTCCAGTCAGTTCGTCTGGAATGGCTAGCAAACCAAACAGCATGTCGATCAGGAGTCCTACTTAAAGAGCAATTGGATAGCTCTCGATTGAGATTGTTCATTGAGTGATCAGTCTTTTTGGTACTACATGGAGCAGAAGCAGAACTTTTTTGGCTTGGTGGTGATGGCGCCCTTCGTTTCCGCTGTGTTAGAATGCGTTTGGAAGCAGATGTGCTGACATATTTTTGTAGTAAGCTCTCTTCGGATGCACTCCTGCGAAGAGTGCCCTCAACATAATCATCAATTGGCTCCACAGCAGATACAATAGGCCTCTGAACAACAGAACGACCCTTAACATCCCGTCGCCTAACAGGATTATGAAAATTTCGAATGAAGCAGTCATAGCTCCTGTCCATCAAGTCTTGTTGCATACTATAGCTATAAGATTGAGATAACTGAAGAGGTAAATGAGGGCTGCCATCATAATGATAATCTGAATGAGTATATGATGAACAAGCAGCTAAAGATTTGGTCCTATGAGCCTCCATGCCTTGCCGTCTCTTGCGCACAACATCATGACAAGATCCATCAATGCTCACACCTCCATTTTTACTGTAAGAAGCCGTGTTACATTCTAAACCAGCAGTATCAAGATGTGGAACACTTTTTGTAAGAGTTCCAGAATTGCCTCGTCGACTATCTGCGCTAGATGACTCGCTTTCTGCTTCTTCTTCAGGGGTGTACAGCTGAGTGTCACTTAACGTCAGGCCAGAATCTCGACTGAGATTTGTGAGAGACATTTTGCTTTTGCAAGGAAGTTTTGGACTAGGTTCACTCTCATCAAGGAAATCTCGATCAAGGCTGTCAATTGATGAATCATCTCTTCGATACTGACCTAAAGTGAAAAAAAAAGCTTTTAGCTTAGTATGCAAAATTACATGTAAATAAATACTTGAAGAATTTAAGTTTATCTACAGAAAGCACAAAACATTAAGAAATAGAGAAGACATATTTCATAAAACTTTAAAAAAGTTGTTTCATAACCAAACACATTAACTGGTCACATTAGCCATACATTTTTTTAAAATAAATGATGTTAAATAAATAAGTACTTGCAAAGTTTGGATTAGGACTGGACGATATATCGATGTATCGTAAAATATTGATGTTACACAAACATTGCGATATGCGATTTCACATTACTGCACCTTCCGATATATCGCAGTTGGCGATGATATCACGGTTTTTGATAACATCGTGACTGGCGATGATATCATGAATTTCTATGAAATCGTTGGTGCAGCGCTCCTTCGTGTGTCGGTTCTTTCTTGGGTGACGTATGTATTTCAAATATATTACTTGTGTCAGCTGGCGGTGAGGGTTTGCAATAATGGGATGTGAATAAATTATGGGATTCTTTATGATTGGGAAAATATTTCGTTTCCTTTGCTTTTCATTGATTGACAAGCAGCACACTATTTTTTTAAACTAAAATAGGTTGAAATCAGCAAATACTTAACAGTGTTTAAGTGATTATTTATTTATATATTTAAGTTTCTAAATGATATTTAAGGCTGTTTCTTAATACATACCACAAGGAAAATATACTTATTAAGTTTGAAAAAAACTAGATGTAGATTTTTGAATTAACCTTAGAGAAAATACCTACTTATTTAGGTGATATTAAATAACCAAATGCAGGTTTATTTTTCTTAATCATTAGAATTGTAATACTACATAATAAATTAATTAGCTATTAATAACTGCGGCTCTTAAGGGAGTTGCATCGGGCATGGCTGCCTGCGATCATATAGCGGCTGTCCAGACGCGGAGCCAGAACAAAGGAATAAGCGTTCAGACGATAGTTATTTTTTTCCTCACTGGTGCGCTGCAAGCATGTACTAGTTTTCTATGGAAATACATTACGAAAGCATTGTTTTTTCCGGGTTTGCAGCATGCATCATGAAGATTTCTTTTTGGTAAATTTTTAGTTCATGCATTACTGATCGGAAATATGTCTCCCGATGTTTAATTGTGTCTAACCTATATATATTTATTTTAAAGAAAATTTTCATCGTAAATGAAATAAAACGACAGAAAGCCGTAGAGAGTTTTTTCTAAGCATTACATTAGTGAATGCATACATTTTATAATTTTAGTTATTTACTAAATTCACGTTTGGTTTATATGCATATATTTTATTTGTTTTTTCACTCCATGTCACCTATTCAATTATTCTGCAAATAGAAATCGTGAGTTTGATGCTTTAGATGATATTTTTAACCAGTGAGGGGGTGACATTTGCATTTTCCCCTTATGTCTTGAACTTTACTGGTTTTATTTATCTATGCATTGGTTTTATTTATTTGTACTTCAGGTTATTAATAAGAAAACAAACGTCATCATAGCCCAAATTTCAGAAAACATATTTCGGGACAAGAGGAATCCTTTTATCAATGAATAGAGTTGTACGCATCTGGATGCAAGTAATTCGAGTGATTTACTCACTTGGATTACTTACATTTTTTAAGTCAAATCTTTACGCATTGATAAAGGGGTTCCTTTTAATTCCAAAACATGTGTATGGAGTAATTTTTGCAACTTGAGCTATAAGAACATTGGTCCGCTCATTCATTTTTTACCACTCAAAAATAAAGTTTGAACTTCATATTATGTCTAGATTATGCTTTTAATTTCTTAATTTTTTTTTTTTTTGTTCTGAGAAACTTTAAATTTCTTATGCTTGTATAGAATGATAAAGTTAAAAGTGTAATGAGTGGAAGAGAATATATATTATAAATCTAGTATTGTACCTTTTTAAAATTAAACTGGCGCCACATGAACAAGGGTTACAATTGAAATATCTAAAAGGAAGGGAGACGTCCCTCTAAGATTTGTTGTTGATTCTCCACGCGTTCGTGAGTACACCCATTTTGTACACCATAGAGTCTTAAAACATAGAAAAGTAAATAAACTATCTAAGGGACCGTTCATAAATGATGTCAAGCTCTTTTCCGATATATTTTACCCCCTCCCCCTTTGTCACAAAATGTCACAATTCAACGGACCCCTTCCCCACTTTGTCACATGTCACGCTATGCTGTATAAGCCTGATGTCACACTTCTTGTTACCTCCTCCCCTCCCCTTACCGCACTTTGTCACAATTTCACGAACCCTCCCCTTCCCCCTCGAAGCGTGACATCATTTATGAATGCCCCCTAAAGCGTATTTCTGATTTCGAATTTAAAAGTGCCGAAACATTAATCTAAGAAAGGATTTAAGGAAAATCAGGTTACAGAAAATCAGAGAATCCGAAAGCTTTTGGTAGATTTCATCGAAGAAATGCCGGTTACAAAATATTGGTATTAAAAATTGAGAATATTCAGTGTAGTTCAGAAAAAAGAAAAAAGAGGCGAGAGTAGGGAGGCTTACAGATAAGAGCATAAGTAAGTTATTGTATTGAAATAGTGGTGGGAGAGGGGGCTTTTGAAAAGTGGAGGGACGATCGTGTAAAATAAAAAAGTTTTCGGTCGGTCCTGCCCCCCCCCCCCCCTCCCTGACTGAGAATACTCATTGCTTTTTGTTGTCAAGGAGTATGTCATCTAAATAAAAATGTTTAAAGGGATATTTAAAGAAAAATTGCTCTTATCCAGGGGTGTCCACGAGTTTTCATGGCGTAGACTGCGCCATTAAATTTTTTGATGAAATTTTTGACACCCCCTGGACAGGGGGCATGCTTTCAACGAGTTTCAACCTTTTTGGGTGGTTGTCTTTTTTGGGGGACTTCGTATCTATTAAAATGCACCATCTTGCTTAAAGGGTTGGCACCCATGTATTGTCAGTTACAAGTTTTAAAAATAATCTTGATAACTCTGAACTGCATATAATGAAGCGTTTTAAGTAATTATTTTTAATTTCTCATTTATTGTACTTAACTGTAATATTTGAAAAATTTCCCCTTCATTGTTTATTTTATTGAATAGTTTTCTTTTACAAAGGCCTAATCTTTGACCTTTCTTACTTAATATTTTAGGATTTTATTCTAAATATTTAACTAGTGTAATTGCTTTAGATGAGAGCAGAAAGAAAAAAAAGTCGCTACTCTTATATGATAATCCATCTGTTGAAGTTAACTGAAGTCAGCTATACTATACAATGCAATATTAGTTATTAGTATTATGCTATTAGTTCTGTCAATAACAATAAAAAATTGTTGCATTAATCATTCACTGAATTACATAATTGTTCAACTAATCTTTATTTGTTAAGTCACTTCACAACCTTACTGTTTCACTTTCCTGTAATAATTAAATTTACAATAAATGGAATTGAAATAATCCAATTAACACAAATATTGAAAATAACTTTATTAATCATAATCTATGTCATTTTTCTTTTAACTGCTGTTATTTAATAGTATTAACATTAATGTATTGAAAATTGCTTTAATAAAGTAACTAATAACCATTTAAAGACAATTCAATACGGCTTTCAAAAACCTGCTAGCCAATTTATTTGTGCTACACAATGTGAAAGGATAAATGCATTTCAGACAATTATTTGTCGTTCAAAATAAAAATAAATTTAAAAGCATAATATGATCAGCCAATTTCGAAGAAAATTTTCTCTGTGTTCATTATATATAAAAGTATACGTATGTATGAAAAGTTGTATCTTAACGAGCAGCTTCAAAGTCTGCATGTGTTACTACCAAAAAACGATCTTTTTATTTTTTCCTCTGTATTAAAAACGTTTTGATGGCAAATACATAACCCTGCAACGTATTTTGATATTTACTTTTGCCCTCAACACTTAAATGTTTATCTTTCTTGAAATTCAAGCCTTTAACGCGATGATATTGCAATGGTTAGACCTTTAAATCCTCGCTTTTAAGTACATGCTAACAGCGCCAATTGACTGAAGTGGCAGAAAATGTAAGTTCTGCTTGCACGCACTTTTTCCCCCATTTGGACAGCCGCTATATGATCGCAGGCAGCCATGCATCGGGAAGCTAGAGCTTTGCTGACTCAGACTCCTGCTACTGTGGCTTAAGACAATTACCCTCACAAAGCAATAAAAAATATATAATCAAAATTTCTGTCATGCTGGTTTCCACTGGTTATATCCAAAGGTATTATGGAGCCACTTTTTATCAAAGGTCTGTGAGTGACGAAATCGAAAGAGATTGGTGCAAATGGTATTAGAAACACCCATCTGTTCCTACGTCTGATTATGCATTTCCTTTTAAAATCCAGAATGGTTTTTTAAAAAGAAGTGCATATAATCTTCCACATGATTCAAATTTTGCAGCATATGTTTAAATCAGAATTTTTCGGAAACATTCACTTACATCCATTTGCATCTCACTGCTTTCTTTATGAAATAAAAAAATCTGCAACTTACCTCCAAGATCATGAAGGCTGTGCAAACTGTCAGACTCTTCTGCTCCTGAATCTTGTCGTGAGCTATCTCTTTCAGGAAAAGGCCCAAGCAGTTGAATAATTTGATCTCCAAACAATTCAGCACAGTGGTCAATTAGAAATGCAACTGTTTTGGGAACACGTTTGGCAATGTCCTAAAAGAAACATTACATATATATTTAACATTGCAGGGGGATAAAGAATCTTAATCTGTTCACTTGAAAATTTTAAAATATTTTTCTGTTTCATGCTGAATTACTCCCAAACTAGATTTTAAAATTCTAAATTGTAATTGAAAATTTTCAGTAGAAAAATTTCCTGCATCAGAATCATTACTCCACAATGCTCCACAAAATTCAATAGATTTCTAATTATATTAATTTAAGATCATTTTTTATTATTTGTTCAGACCCAATTTTAACTACTTTCACACATTTGTGAGTTATTTTGAATTCAAACAGACTTCAAGAATGTAAAGGAAACTTCATTTTGAAGTAAAATTTTATCATTTTTTTTAATAAAGACAAAAAAAACACCCTAATATATTTTTAGTAGAACTTGTACATACAGTTGAACTTAGTTACAATGACAACTCTGTTATAACGTCAAGAAATTTCAGTCCCTTCATTCGCCCATCAATAGTAATGGTGATCGCTTATAGCGTCACTTGGCTATAGCGTCATAAATATCCCGGTCCCTTGGATGACGCTATAGCAGAGTTTCCCTGCAATTCGTTCATTCTAAAGGGGGAGGGGGGTATATGTCTGGGAGTTGTAACATTTGAAATATGACTCATTAAATATCCCACTTAAAAAAAAAACAATTTCCTTGATGAGTGGCATTACCCAATAGCCGCTAGCATTACTTTTACAGCTTATTTGGAAAGAGAAAATTATTAGCTTTTATTTGATACCAAGATCAACCTGAAAAATAAGCAAAACCAAGCAAAAAAATAAGCAAAACCAAGATCAAGCTGAAAAATAGGCAAAAACCGAAGATTTCAATAGTTCCTACAGAGTTGAATTTTTAATTTAAATATATGAAAAAAATAATTTGAGTTTATCTCAAAGGTATGTATTTTTTAAAAATAGCCGAGCAATGACTGCACATGGCCTTTGTGTCTCACCTCTGAAATTTTGAATTTTAGTCCCAGTAAATAATTTAAACAGTAAAAAATTTCAAAGTTGTTTTTCAAGATCTTTAAGTATCTTAATCCCATTGTCCCACATTAACTAATGACTAGACTATTTGCTATTTCTTCTCTCCCCCCCCTCCCCCCCCCCCCCCGCTTAAAAAAACAATGTATATTTACTAAGTAATAAATTTAAGTGAATTATAATCATCCTTCAATAACACACACATACATATGTACTGAGTGGCAGACAAAATAACATGAGAGAGAGAATGAAAAGAAAATCAATGAATTCATTATTGATAGACATAGATGGTTAAAATATCTTATTACCTCTTGTTGTAGGACAGGAGATTGGAACTTTCCTGGATTAAGAAGAGTAGGTCCGATACAAACAGCGAGATTCATTGAAGACATTTTATTTTCTGCAGAATGCTGAGCTATGTGCCACAGCATACAGAGTAAATACTGTAGCAATCGAATATTTGGAGGTGGTAGTTGAGACAGTAAACTGCAAAAAAAAAGAAAAATACATACATATTTAACCTTTAAGTTACAATTTAATACTAAAAATACATTTTATCAATTTCCAGTATCAAATTCTAACGGCTGGAAGAATTTGGCTGTTTGAATTATAATTGGTTAATTATAAAATAATTGTTACAAACATACAATAATGTATGTTTAACATACATTAAATGAATAAAATGTGTAATAGTCAATACCACTACAGTCGAACCTTGTTAATTAAAACACGCTTAAAATGAATTACTGCTAAGACAGACTACATTTGCGATCCCCGTCCTAATGTATTAACAAACAACCTTAATTTCTTCGTTTAAGACGAACACGCTTAATCCGAACTATTGGATAAGCCAAACTCATATTTATGGTCTCTACGGTTTGAACTTCAATTCAATGCGAAACAAACTTATAAGTCATTTTTCACTTTACCAAACAGCGAAGAAAAAAGTATAAATCATCAGGCTGTCTAAACAATTTAGATGCGAATGAGGACGTCTGGAGCAATTGTTCAGAAAAGAGTAGGAAACAATGTGTTATAACCGAGTACTTAAAAAAAAACAATACTGTACAGATCTACGGTAATTTTGGACGATTTTCTCTAGTTATGTAATTTCAGTTAATAAATTTTCAAAGTTATCGAATTTTTATTTTTAAAGCTTTTTATTTGAGAACCAGAAATTGATTTTTTTTCTCATGACAAATTCGTAATCTATAGCATTGATTTACAATTGCATTAAGGACTTAAATCGAGCATCGTGTACTGGAAAATAGAGTGTAATTCCTCTTTTGCTTTCTAAAAAAAGATTTCATAGTTTTTCAGGTAAGACAAACTACGGTTAAGACGAATTTATTTTAAAAGTCCCTTTGAGTTCGTTTTAAGGAGGTTTGACTGTATTAAACTAATTTCATTTACTCACTACCTACCTTATAAGTTGCTTAATTGAATTGAATGAAGATTTATAATTTTTATTTTGTTTGGGGGTTGGGGGGAAAACTTATTAAATTAAACAAAAGCTAATCACAGTGCCACATTTTTAATAGCACAGGATAAGCAGCAAATTGTTTTGTAACGACATTATATTCCTTCTTTTAAAGTTATTTTATTCTCCCCTTAAAAATTATTTTCATTCATCTCGTAAAAATAAAATATTTTCCAAGCACTAACAGTAATAATTTAATTGAAGAGAGATTGGTTTTTAAAGTCAAGGTTTTATTTCTTTAAGTAGAAGGAAGAGTGACAAAGTAAAGTAAGCCAACAAACAGTGTAAAGACAGCCAAGATATTTATAGCTATTTAATATTCTATAAATGAAGCGAATATTTTGGAAATATTAATATTGTATCAAATTTTTCTAGGAATTTTTCTACAAGTCTCCATCTAACATTGAAAATACGAATGTATCTTCAAATATTGACATAATACAACGTGAGTCTTAAATATTACATAGTGAAATTTTTCTCAAGAAATCTGAAACATTCTGAACACATTCATTTATGTAGTGTCAGAAATGTGTCTCCTAAATATTTCATTCAAAATAGTTCAAAACATACAGTAAATCTTAAAAGAATGCATTTTTAACAAAACAATACTATAACACATAAAATTACCTTAAGACTCTCTTCTTGCATTCCCATTCTGATTCGTATGAAACTGCTTGAAGCCAATGTTTGTACAAATCAGACTGGAGAAGGCAATCTGGAAGATTCCTTAAAAATTCCTAAACAAAAAGTACAAAAAATTATTCTTTATAATAATTTTGCAACAAAATCACAATTATCCTTATATTTGCACACGTTATTATTAATTGAATGACATGCTTGAAACTAAAGGCGAAAAAAAGACTTATCTGTTTTAAATTTTTTTTACATGGGAAAATCTTAACATTTTATTTAATCATAATAAAATAATAATAAAATCCTAGTCCAAACAAATAATATACTATTTAACAATTCAAATGAAAGGAAAAACTAAATAAAGAAATAAAACAATAAGTAAATGCAACATTAAGGTACATGTTTTAGCTTCAGAAGGTTAACTGCAACTCCATTTAAATAATAATGTATACTACCAAGCAGTAAAAATTTCTTTTGGGAAACACTTGTTTGCACTTATGATTCCCTAGTTTACAGCTTAAGAAAACAACTGCATCACTATGATTGCATTAGGGGTGGTATATTCATGCAATTGTGTAGACTCAAACTTTGATCTCTTTTGAATTTCATAGAAATAACGAAAGATAAATTGGTAAATATATTTTTAAGATTTGGAAACTTAAAACATGCGAAAATAAAAAATTAGGAATGGCAATTATATTGGAAAGACCTAAAAAGAATCACTTGCTATTGGCCATCTTTCGATACAATGATGGATTTTGAAAACTAAATAAAATATCCTACTGGACATGCATCATTTTTACTTAATTTATTTTCTCAAACCAAGTCATTTCTATATTTGTGGATCTTCAGACGTGAAAATCATCCAAAGTTCTCACATAGAGGAATTTTCTTTTTCACCAACTGCTAAATAACCCATGATTCCTTAAATTTCTAATTGATAAGAAAAATCATGATTGCTAAAAAGTGGCACTATACATAATATGTCTACTGGTTACTGGCTACTAACTGAAAATTTAAAAATTTTGGATTTATATCACTAATTTAAGAATTTAGTTGAAGATTATTCTGCCATTCCTTTAGGCATGTTTTTTGTTAGTGAAAATGGAATTTCAATATCAACAGGGAAATCTACTAAGCTCAATGACACCAAGCTGTAGAAAAGTTCACAAAAAGAAAAGTATAAAATTGTTTCCAGCATGATAATACACCACCACATGTTGAGCTGTTGACTGTCGTGAATCCATTGCTAATAAGGAATGGAAGCTGCTTCTTTATATAAATACCACCACGGGAGTAAAAAATTGGTAAGTATACAAACGTGGTGACTTAGCAGCAAATGTTTTGAGTTGCCTCTAAGAATCACAATATTTTTCTCTGTAGTTACTGATGCTGAGTATGATTATAAGCAGAGTAATCATTTAAACACATTTCTCTCACATTTTTATTTGTCTTTATTGCAATAATTTTTTTTTTTTAAACAAGATAATTATGCATTAACTGAGTATTTCCTTTCCACTGTTGTCTGCATAATTGTTGAGCATCATTAATCCTACAAAGGACCACAAATTAAATATCCCTCACATCTGAGAAAGACCCACACTCTTACTTACAATTGGGGGGACACACTTTTGGGAAAAAAATGTTGGTAAAAAAAATCCCTAAAGAACTACCTAAAGGGTTATTAGATTACTAATGATCTTATTTACATTATTTTAAGGGAATGTTTATATCTATTTCTATATTATAAGACCTATTTGCAGAATGTAGAAGTACCTAATATTTAATTAGTTTTAAATCAAACAAATATGCACACAACTAACCTTAAATACAGAAGAAAGAACAATCACTGATATATTCCTCATATCACATTCAGGATCTGCTTCTAACTTTTCTTTCAACTCTCGACAGGCTCGAGCATTTGCAGATTTGCGAAATATTCCCACAGTATAAGGCCCTTGTAAAAACAGCTGAACTAGCATTGACTGCAAAAAAAAAAAAAATACAACTCAAAAAACAAAAAAAAAAATCAGCATTGAATAAAAATAGTAAAGCTTTGCTAAATACATGTAATTTTTCTTAAAACCATTCACCCCTTTCAAAACAATATTACAGGGAATAAAATTCAAATTTTCATGCGGTGAGGAGACTACCCTTCAAGTGTGGAAGGCATCATGCATTCATGGGAAGGAGAAAATACTGCAATATTATATCACTATTCAATTTTTTGTGGATTACTAGTGTAGAGGTCAATCCAGCATTTTCAACAGGGTCTATTTTTTGTGAATTTAAGAAACATATTTGTGAAAAACCAAATATGTTTGTTAAAATTCAAAATTTAAACATAGTGATAAAATAATTTTATTATTTTGTGCCACTTATTTAATAAAAAATTCTGTAAAAAGTTTGATTTGGTAGCTTGGAATCTTGTGAAGGGTCAGTTTTGATTGATTAGAACTTTGTGAAGGGTCCGTCATGATTAATTAGAATTTTGAGAAGCGTCCGAAAACAGACCTGAATTTCCTCTGCAGCGACCCCTGCAGTGGGCCCCAAAGAAATTTGGAATGTGGGATTGTGGTTTGAAATGTGGTGTAGATTGTGGAAATTTCCCCCATTATAAAATTTTGCTTTTACTCTTTCTTTGGCTTCCAAATCCAATCTCTTAACATAATAGCTTAACCATTTTTTTATGCGTATGCCACTAAAAGTCTCAGTTTTATGGGCAAGATCCCATCCAGATTATTTTCAAGTAGAGGATGTGAGAAATTTTGGTGGGATTATCACCATTCCACCCTGAAATTTTAGCCCCAGTATTTGCATAAGTTCATTTCTAGAAAATATGATAAATTTAACTTGCAACTTCTGTATTATATAATATACATTCAATATAATTACTGGGACTAAAAATCAAAATTTTAAGTTCTTCTTGCAATACATCTGCAGTTCTGGTAGGATATAGCAGTATAATTATGTTGGAGAAATTATTATGATATAATGAAATTTATCACAAATACAGTAGAGCACTGATTATTAATAGTTTTCAAAGAAGAACTTTTTAACATGTATTGTTTTCTTGGGTACTCCAGATCACATTACTTTAAAAAAAAAAAACTGTTCATTTCATTATAGAATGAACTATTGCCACCTTAGTAATAATTTGATTCATAATTTTTATGCATTTTTTATGATTTATTTTCTTTAGACAGCGACTATTTTTCTCAGTAAAACTGCATAAATCCCAATACACTCATTTTGGAATGTGCTCCTATTCAGCTGGCTCTTGATCATAATAAACAGTTTGATGCTTTTTATTTTATCAAATGTATTGTTATCATTGGTATTTCGATGCAGTCATTACATCAAGACCGTATTTCAGCTAACATTTGGCTACATCCCCTTCAGGTAGATAATATAGCTCCTTTGCAAACCATCTTGGCATAGCTTTCCAGTATTGAAAATATATGTGTCGAGTTCCCAGAAAAGATCAATCAGAAGCAGAATGTTACGAAATTTTTCTTAGAACAGAGTTCTTTCACATAGACAAAAGTATTTAAATGAAAATGCAACTTTTTTTTAAACAATTATGCATCACAATACACAGTAAAATTAAGATAAAAGTTTTAAAAAAACCTCACACTAGAAATGCATAATTACCATAATTGGTTTTGGTATAGTATTATCTGGACACAACTTCCATAAAGAAATACCAAACAGATTGTGAGGAGGAGGACTGCTATTTCCACTGTCAACTGAATCGTGTTTAGAAGCTGGTTTGCGAAACAACCAATTGATCTTGTGATGTGGGCGTCTGTGTTTTTTCCTCTTTTTCTGCAATCTTGGATCTGTAATGAAACAAACTCATCATTAATTCTTTATTTTTATACATTTTTTAAAAAATCTAGCAAACTTTAATATCAGGACATTAGTATAAAATATTGGCTAAAATGATATTCATCATATATGCAAAGGAAGATAAGTAACAAAAGGGTTTTTAAAAGCATTTTATTAATAAGACATAAACAAGCAGCACAGGTCAATAAAAAAAGTTGATTTCATACAAGTCATTGAAGGGTGTGTCAAGAGGAGGGGGTACCTAATTAGCATCAGTGTCAACATTAATGAACAACAAAAGACACAGCAGCTGATATTATTCAATGATTTTTTATACTTATTCAAAAAATTGGATTACATTTTCATAAAATCTTATGACATGAACAGCATTATTGAAAAATGTTAAAATCTGGTGCTGAATTTAACAAAATGTTTTAGACCAGCAAGCAGCAAAAATTAATAAAATTTACTCATTGATAAATTCAATCAGAAGTGAAAACAGTTAAATTAAAAAAATAGCAAATAAAGTGCACTTGACAGATATATATTTATATCTATTGATTGAAACATAAAAAAATACGTTTTTCATAAGTGTCATAAAGTATCATAGTTGGAATTTTGATTGCAATAAAGTATCAACTGCAAATTTACTTTTAACATTCATTCCGATTACTTTCTTTACACAAAATGTTACTCCCATCGAGACTCCTTCTAGCACAACTATAAGTAGTACAAGTTTCTACAGCCCCCCCCCCCCCCCCTGGAAAAGTTTGAAATGAGGGGCCTGAGTTTCTAACAGTACAGTTATAATTATCAAAGTCTCCCCCCTTTCAGTTAAGAAAATACAATATGAACAGGTATATATTATAACAGTTTAGAGAACTAAAATGTTACTCTACATAACCAATGTGTTACTACATCAAAGTACAAATATTTCCATACAACAAAAAATTCAAAAGCAATTTTAGGAACTCTAATATGAAATACATTAGATTATACAAAACAAAGTATATGAAGTATTTATATTAAAGAGAGTTTGAGGGCATACCAATTCTTATGGATGAATTTAGGGTATTCTTCCGGAGAATAAAATAGCACTTTGCATCAGTACTGATATTATTTAAATTTCTAAGATCTAAATCAGATCTCCTTAGCAGTTCACGAATGAAATTCATTTTAATGCTGAAAGGATATTCATGACCTGAAAAGAAAAAGTTTTAACATTTGTTAGAAATATATATTCAAGTGTGTACATGTTTATATATAAATATACATAAAATATGAACTGGAACAACTTTTGACACAAAATTCAATTATTGCACAAGAAAGTGATGTTTAAAGTTCCATTTGGAAAACTTGAATGTTTTTTGTAACTATTTTAAGACTTTATTTGACAGTAAAGAAAAAAGATATATTTTTTAAAGTTTTATATCATTGTATAGTTGCTGAAAAATTATCTGATAAAATTTGTTTAGGCTCTAGAACAAATAGAATGGCAATTACTGCTCTGAGTCTTAGTTTTTCGAATGGGGATTAAGCTAAGCCGGCAAAAGAAAAATTTTGAGATAATAAATACCATTATTGTAAAAATAAGCCTCTAAGTTTTAAGTTAAACTTAATTGCTAATTTTCTGCAATCATGTTTCATGCTATTCAATATGTATGGGGCTGATATATTCTCTCACTATTATTACTGAAGCAGGGAAAGTCAAAGAAGGGAAAAAATGTTCTAAAATTAGCAATATTTTTCCTTTTGTGCTTTTTTTAAAGCTAATCTACATTGGTGAAAGATAATTATTACTTTCTCACAAAATAAATTACAATCAAGTGTTGTTTTTGTTTTTGAGAATTTTTAAAAGGAGTCTATTCGAACTCATAATAATTTTCTTTTCTTTACATCTTTACTTCTCATCTTTACGACCTTTAATTTTGTACTATTAGATTTTATATTCTTATGTATTTCCAGTACTTCACGTCTACCTTTTTTTTTTTTAGTAAAGTCCCTTGGAAAATGTAAAATTGGGGTTTCACTGTATTACATAAAAATAGATTTCCTTCTTATCTTAAAATACATGAAAACCCCCTAAAATTAAGTAACCTTTGATAATGAAACACACATATAAAACTTTAAATCTTTGTACTACTGCTAAATAGTGATTGATTAACCCATTAATGCCTACCGTCTCTTTTTAGGGACAGTCTGAAAAGTACGTCTGAAGCACCCAAAAAGGAACATTTCAACAAAAAATTGTTTTAATGTATTCCTAACTAGTAAGGTTAGGAATACATTAAAACAATTTTTTGTTGAAATGTTTATTTTTGGGTGCTTCAGACGTACTTTTCAGACTGTCCCTAAAAAGGGACGGCAGGCATTAATGGGTTAAACTAGCAAAAGTTATAATAATGAAATTTCATACAACACGTCTTTGTAATTGTTTTAGCTCATTTTAAGAAAAAATAAAGGGAAATGAAAAATGATAAAAGTACAAGAGAGACATGATTTAAACAATTGCATGAAACACAATTCAAATAAATAATGAGACTAACTACTTACCAATTAAAGGATATGGTGCATCATCTTTACCAGTTTTCACCCACAATTTATAATCTTTAATTCCATTCTCCTGAAGAAGAAAAAAATCATGATAAATAACAATATCAACTATTGCAATTAATGAATATAAACCATTGTAATTCATGAATATAAGTCAATAGTGAGTAAATGAGAAGCTAAAACTTACAGAATAACCTAGCTGTTGAAGAACAAGCTTGATGGTATCTTGAACAGTCAGTCTGTTGTCAACCTTTAGAGTTTTACACTGTAAAAATATTTTTATGATTATTATATTTACCTGTCATTTCAAACATATTTTATATTATCTCTTTAAACATAATTACATTTGAAATCTACAATATTATGAAAATCAAAAATGTTTCATGCATTTTTGCTTGTCAAAGCACTGAAAGATAAAAGTTATCTTTTCAAAGGAAATGTTCATGTTTTACAGCAAAAAAAAAAAGCCTATTGGGATGAAAAATGGAGCATATTTCACAAAGCAAACAAAACATCTTCACTGTAGAACTATTTTGCAGAGGAAATCTCCTTAATATTATATTTTGTGTTTATCAAACTCAATATTATTGTGCATACACCCTGAAGAACATTTTAAATTAAGCCTATCACAGTGATTGAATTTGAAGGCCTATCACAGAACATAAGAAAAAACTCTGCTGTGGGGAGCAAAATTTCATAAATAAAACAAAAAATACAAGGCTGTTGGCCTTTGAAGAGATCTAGGGCAAAAGTGAATTTAATTAATGCATTCAAAGTTATTACATGTTTTCCTTTTTAAATGAGGAAGTAATTTGCATAATGCAAATTCATAAAAAGTATTATCTTTTGAACTATTTGTTCTTTAAAATTAAAATTTACAAGCCTTTATTACCGATTGTTATTGATATTCCCTTTCTCTATTACCGAACATCAAACTTACTCTTTAATTTGTAATTTGTGTAAACTTTATTGCATTCTAACACTTTCAGCACAACAAATGAATTCAATTTATTCATGTAAATTGTTTATTCAGCAAGAATGTTCAACCTAAAGCCTTTTTCGAGAAAGCTATATCAGTAATTTTCTAACCAGAAAAATTAAAGTTGGACCTAAAAATTTATTAAAACCAGCTAACAGGCATTTAACAGAAAATAACCATTTCCTTTCATGTCAATTTGCGTCAAATAATATTACAACTAGTCACAATTATCAGACGAGCAATATTACTCTAAAATATGTGGCATACACATTTTAAGGGAGTTTTGCCCCTCTGATTATTGTGTTATGCACATACATTTTACAAAGGAATCAATATTTGATAAATAATAGTTAAATATATAAAATGATAACACACTTATTCAAGTTCATTTGTTCTTTTTCTTTAAGTTAAATATTTAAACTTACAATTTCTTCACCAGTGTCTGGACTTCGAAAAGAAATTTGAATGGATGTTTGAGATTTTCCTTCTTTTTCTTTAGATTCTTCAATTAATCTGAAAAGGAAAAAAAAGACAAAGTGCTTTAATAAGCATAAAATTTTTGCATGCAAATGTTTTTTTAACTGTTCAAGGAAATAATGATTCCGATTCCGCACTTAAGCTTTGAAGTAAACTAGAATGCAGCTGGGCAAAATAAACAATGTAGCAAAATGGAGGGAGGAGTCATTATCAAGGGCTTTCAGGAATTGGGTTTGGGTTTGGGCTGGTTTGGGGGTGCGCCATCCCCCTTTCTGAGCTGGCAACTTTGCAATATCCTTGATTGAATGATAGCATTTAACAGTCCACAGACAATCATTAAATCAGCGTACCATTGTAAATGCTATCAATAATGTACAAAACTTAGGCATGCTAAGCTACCTAGAATCCGAAATATAGTTAGAAGTTTGGTGCCTATGGCTAAGTAAAATTATGGCAGATATGGTGGGGTTTCCCACATCCTGTAAAAAGCTATGGAACCCCCATGAACAATGACCCCCCAAATCAATCCTACCCCCAAAATTTTAATGGTGACTTGCATCATGACACCCCCACCCTGTCTCCCCCTGGTTGGCACCTTTGCCTTTAATTAAGTAAAAATTTCACACATAATGTAATACCGGATAATATTATCATATGTATACTTGACAACACCAGGTACCTATTGACTGAAAAAGATGACTATGGATGCTACAATACCTAACATAGGGTAGTTACACTTACACTCTTGCTGGTATGAGAGGGAAGCATGCATAGAGTGCCAAATTTCATATATTGCCAGTAACAAATACATTGTTGAATTCATTTTCATGTTGGTTTTAAGGAAAATATTTCAGTGCAAAGGAAAAAAACTGACACATATGGAAGTTCTAAAGCATTCATACTTTTGTGTTTCGTAAATGACAAACAACAAAGGACTTTTGACTTTTTTGAACACTCTGATTAATTAGCCGAAGTCGATCTATGAGGTTTTCATTTTTTTTCTTTTTGTTTTTGTAATAATTTGGAGATTCACAACAAAACACTATGGTATGCAAGCTTCAAGAACAACAAAGATGCATTAGAAAATAAATAATCAAAACATTTATTTATCAAAAGTATCTTACTTTTCCTATATTTTTACACAAAATATCTCGTTGCAAATTATCAATCAGTTAGGAACAATATTTTTAAATTTTCAATAGGAGTGAAGAAATATTGGTCTTTATTGCTATAACCCCCACCCGATTTTTTTTTTGGCAGTATTGTAAGTGTTAAAAATTTATTGCAAAAAAAGATAAGTGCATCAAAAATTAAAACATTATACTATTTAATGACAATTTTTATTATTATTTTGTTTTATCTAGAGTCGAAAAGCATGAGAATAAAATTTTTCAAATTCAATTTTGTAAACAGAAACTAGTATATTCTAAAAGTTATTGCAACGTTCTTTGCGTTAATTTTGATGCTTTATCTTGAATCGCTCCACAGTGATTTTCTTTTCTTGAAATCGAATGGCTCTCGCTTATCCATTTTCAGCTCTTCGTCCCCCGAAAAAATGTTGCTTGCGTTCTTTTCAGGAAAATGTCTTCTCTGCGGTCGTCGCGAATAATCGCCCAGTTGAGTTTCTACACCAGCTGGAGAATTACATACTTCAGAACTTTTGAAATTAGAGGCATTCAGTTCGAACTTCGTAGACATAGTTGGCGGTTCCGAACTTCTAAAATTAACGGTATCCAGTTCATATTTCGCAGGCGTAGTTATCGGTTCCGATCTTTCAAATTCAGCAGATTCAAGCCCCGTGGGCGTAATTTTCGATTCCTCAGCATAATTTATTTTATCGCCTTCATTCATTCTGAATAAATCCCGAACTTAAACTTGCTTAATTTAATATTATACTAATTTAGCTTATAAAAATATAAATGTTTTCAAAAGCACAAAATCAAGAATAACACAAAAAATGGAATTTGAAATCGTAATGTTCGCGAGCAAATATCGTTTGTTTAACAGTTAACTTGAAGAAAATCTTATTTTAAAAATGAAGGCTTATAAAATTCAACGAGAATGAGATTCAATTAAATTCCAAACATTCAAAAATTTGCAAGGTTTTTTTTTTTTTCTTTCCCTTTTTGTTTTTTTTTTTTTTTTATACGAATTCAGAAATTTTCATCACATAATTAATGTTTTTTTTAATCGAATTAAACTTACTGTAAAAGCTTCTGCTGCCACAAATCTTTCGTTTTCAAAGAGCTGAAAAAAAAACATAGGTTAGTCAAAATCAAGCTTTTTTTTAACACGAAATGACAGACAGATATTAAAAATAAGGGGGGAATACTTGAAAGCAAGACTATAAAACCATATATATTTTTTTTTTCATTCCATTGTTTATCTTAAAATACAAATGATTCGTTTGAAATGCTTCTACAACGAAATATTCGTACAAGGGCGGTTTCCTCAATGAAAGAAGAAAACACACAGCAGACAGTTTATAATGGTTTTGATAATTCTAAAAAATTATATTTATATTTACCAGCTAAATATGTTTTGCATCTTTCATCTCGACGAATATTTCGTTGCAGAAGTATTTCAAAACGAATCATTCGATTTTTAAAATAAATTAAACATAGGCGGTAGAGCAGGACGCTCCCGCGTCCTGTGGGCCCAGATCTATTCCCGGGATAAACATGTTTTAAATAATAACGCTTCTTCTTATCACAACTACTAATGGTTAAGATCCCACTAAATGCTATGGGATCCATAGGGATACTTTGTGCCCGGTCTGTTAAGCGCAAGAAGTTCGGTAATTTTAGTTATACCAGAAGGACCACACCAACTATATTTATATTTGTAACTTTTTGATTGTAAAATTAAAATATAGTTTTAAATACATAAAATAGCACAATTTATTCCATTACCAAAGAGCTTAATTTTTAGCCACCATCAATATATTCTTTTTATTACATACAATTATTTTCATTTTGACAATTATTCCACAGGGATTGATAGGCATTCTTTCTTTGTAGGCCAAATCTCTAAACAATTTTGGGGTTTAAATCTCGACGCGTCAAGTACTTCTTGCATTATTATTATTGTTTTAGCATATGGTAATAATTTTTATTAATAACATTTTTAACAAGCAGTTAGTAAACATTTTTATCAACTATTCCACGGGAAAAGAGGGGTGGAGCTAGTACATGGAATAACTATTCACACATACATGCAACTTATTGCCTCTTCCTTCTCATTAGGGAAAACACCATGGAACCTTTGTACATAGGCACACAGGCGTGCATACAAGGGTGCAATGGGATAATGGGAACAACTGAACCCCCCCCCCCCCCCCCGCAGTAAAATCCTACACCCACGATTGATAGGAAAATTTTTTTAGTATACGCTGCTAAAAAAAATGTTACGTCACTTACGATCGGATCGCGCAATAGTTTAAGTATGACAAATTATGTTGTCTCTAATTTACAGATAGGCGAAAAGTGATCATTCTTAATAGCGTATTGAGGAAAAAAACAAACCTTTAGCCATAATTTTTTGCTAATAAATTAGGAACTAAATTTGAAATAATAAGCTCATCTTTTTTGTTATTAAGTGGTTACATTGTGTTCCCATACGTATTTAAACTGCATGAATTCCCTTTTTAACATCGTGATGCATCGCAACACGATTGTTTGATGCATCACAACGCGAAAGTTTGGCAATGCATTACGATATAAATTCCAATAAACCCCAGAACTATCTCCTCCCCCCCCCCCCCCTCTTGATTTGGAATTTCCGATAACAAACGTTTTGTTTCATTCCTAGTACATGTAGCGATTTTATGTTAAAACTTATACGAAAAAAGATAACTAACGTTAACTACTTTGCGTTTGTGAATGTTGCCTTAAGTTTCTCCATTCATGAAGTGAAGATTTTGACAACTCAAGACTTAGAAAATTTTATCGTGGTGTTGAATAAATTATCTCATATTTCTTCATCGTTTATGTCGCCTCTTCCCCACGCAAGCTACAACCCCCCACCCCCCGTGATAATGCGATAGATTGCACGTGCAAATATTTTGAATACAATTATTTTGACTTTGAATATGATAACAGGAAAGAAAAAGATGTGTCGGTGAATAATTCAACCATCATTAAGTGTCATTTATTTTATGCCAGGATATGATTAGCGTAGCATAGAACAGAACGGACAACGTGTGAATAGAAAACAGTCTCTAAAGCCAGTTAAAGACCTTGAAAAACATGCAACCGAAAAAACTTCCGAAGCTAATGATATTCAGAATTGCATTTAATATCTGAATTTTTATCACTTAATAACCTACAAGGAGCGCCGTTCGATATACCGAAACCAATAATATTAACTGAAATCGTTTAAATATATGAAAATTTGGTCACACCTTTGTTAATCTTACAATGGCCGCATCGAAATTATTTATTTGAGTACTGCCAATCCAAGGCCGTATCCAGAAGGGAGGCACGACCCCCCCCCCCCCCCCGCAATTTTTCGCAATGTTGCACATATTCCACCTTTAAACTTTGCTTAACATAATTGTGTCTAAAATAATGTCAACCCCCTGCCCCGAAAAAAATTTCTGGTTGCGGCCTTGGGGCAATCCCCAAGGCCGTACGGATATACGAATAATCTCTGGAGAGGGCGCCAGAGAATATCAGGTGGAACTCCGTCTTAAAAACTTTTCATAATAGAGTTCTCATAAAAGTTTATGTCCTTTAAAGTCCCTTAAATCGTGTTTTTTAAAGTTCCTTAAATCCATTTATCTACTTTAACATTGTGAAAAATAAGTAAAAATGAAATAATATGTTAATTACAAGTTTCTTTTATTCCTTTGGTCTTTGGGAGGTGAACGTATCTCCCTGTTGCCCCATCCCTAATACTCGCCATTGAATTTTCACAATACAACATTGGAATCAAAATTAAAAATATAAAATACAGCATTTTTAGAAAGGGGTAAGAGTCACTCCCCAGGGTTTACACTGGGGAAAAATACAAGGTGGGATTTCCCACCTTGACCAAAATTTTAAGTGGGATTTTTAAAATTTAAGCGCAAACAAATTTTTTTTTTTTTTTGAAAGGGATTTCAAAAAATATTGCGGGAATCGCGCGGCCTAGCGCGAACCCTGCTCCCCTACTACACATAAAAAATTCATGCGTACAAAATTATCACCGATCTTATCATGACGAAAAAATTTAACACAATCAAATAATAAAAACTAACGGATGCAACTTCTATGTTTCAGTAATGCCTTCGTATTTTCTCTGACTTATGGGGTAGGGGAGTAATAAACTATTAATTATGTTAATTGAATAGACTGTATAGCTATATCCACGCATCTGACATAAACAAAACAATGAAACTCATTTCAAAATATTGCGTTAAATGATGTGACGGGAGAATTAAATATATGTAGAAATGTCAATGCATTTATCTGTATTGCTTGAACTGCACTGTGTTAGTGATTACATAGATTGCAAACAACAAACAAGTTTTTTTATCCATGATTCAAAATACTTTATACAGTATACATTAGTCAGTGGTGGCCAACAGTTCTATTGCGATCGAGCAATCGATCGTAGAACAAAATTTCACGTCCATCACAGAACGATTTATCGCTAATCTGAGAAAATTATTAGACGACTACCTAATTACACTATTTACTTATTTTAATCTGATCTTTCTTGTCTAAAAACAAAAATAATCGTTCTTGCTTGACAAATTCAAACAGTGAAGACTTGTTATTGACAAGCACTCCAAAATATGAATTTCTGTGGGGAAAAGCTCAAATTCTGACAGTTTAATTCGTGTTCATATGCATCTAATTGTCTTCGTTACGAGCTTTTTAATTACTATATAGATAAGCCAATATTTTTAAATACTTCATTCCTACATGGTTCACCGACAGATGGAAAAGTTTGAAGATAGACCGCAACACATTTGTCAACATATCACGTCAATCTTAATGACAGAGAAGGTGATCACATAATTCCTAATAATGATGAATTGTGACGGATTTATCAAAATAGCAGTTTAAAATAAGTATTTTCCTCGCATGATACAAATACCATACAATGTGAAAAATTATAAATTCAAAATCAAGAAGCTAATGATGCAACAACCTAAGAAATGAAATAAGCTCCTATAAGTTTAATGGCATCCACTTACTTCAAATAGAGAAGTACTACTTTGCATAATCCCAATTGCTTCATCGGACCCACAGCCATGTGCTTTCTGCACCAACCGAATTCTCAACTCAACTGCTACTGTTTGCCGTTTGGACTGAGCAATGATCGCGAGCGCTCTCGAACGAAAATGCAAGACTAGTGTTTTTACAGGTGCAGTGAAGACTGACAACTCTCCCTCAGATGGGGAGGGTCGGAGGGGTGTTTGGGGATCGAAGGTCAAAACGACGCCCTCTCGCTGTCTGCTGCTGTAACTCCCCTCCAGTGGAAAAATTCGATGACCGTTTGACGGGAGGCGTGGGTATGAGCACGTTGCTCACTCTTCAAAATATTTTAGTTCTTGCCTCAGCGCCAATTTCATTTTTGATCTATGGAATATTTCCAACCGATATAGACACCCTCTCCCTCTGAATAAAATCCCTTTAATGATGATAATAAATGTCACATATTAATAACAGAAAGAAAAACACTGCAAAAATAAAATAAGACTTGGAAATTATTGCAAACCTGATTTTAGAAAACTGAATTTTATTTCTGAAAACGTCAAACGGAGACAAAGATAATCCTCCCACTCCCTGATCAGCAGGAACATCGACCTCTTACTCCCACTCAAAACTTTAAAACATACGTTATTTCTTCCAACGCTCGTAAAAACAGTTCGGAGAAAACAATTTTTTTATCAAGAACAGAAAAGAAAAAAGAAAATTGTCTCTAAACTGTTGAATAAAGTCGTCAGCCAAAACAATTTTTACTGCTTGTGAAAAGATAGGAACATTAATAAACTAAGAAATTTGCAAAATAAACTGTAATCATTAAAGTAAAGTCCAAGAAAATTAATTTTTAATTGAAATAATTGATTTATACTAATATTACGTTATTAATTGATTACTAATATTACTTTAAGCCTTATAATAAGGTGATATTAGTATTAATATTACTTACAGCCTTAAAGTAATATTAGTAAATATGCAAAATATTTTCACTTAGTTGTCTGCATTATATTTATTTAGTTATCTAGAATTACTTTTTCTCTTAAAAAATCATTTTCTCGGCTTTATTTTAATGATTAGAGTTTATTCTACTAATTTTCAAGTTTATTAATGTTATATATTTATAGTTCACTTAATTATGGTACGGTAATTTTAATTTTTGATTAATTAACTATTATTTGCATGCATTTGTTTTGTAACTGCTATATTTGTATGCATAACAGTTATTGCAAAATAATACAGCATTCATTTGAGGAAAATTTCTGTGTATTTTTAACTAAATTTTATTACGTAAATTAGCTTTTCATTCCAAACCTTACTGGATAATTTATTGTGTATGCGCTTCCAGATAAATTTTCCATTGCAATTTAACATCCTAAATCACTTCTGCAATCTAACCTTCTTCCTTTTTCTCCCCAAGCAAAATGTAATTCAACTGTTTTCATTTAGACACATTCAGAGTAGGAGTTGAAAAATATTATTTTCTCATTTGAATCATTCCTAGGCCTTCCACATTTGTTTATAATTTAAGTTGCAATGGATTATCCGCTTTTCGTTATAACTAGGGTCACATAAATTGTACAAAGCTGCGGAAGATGCAGAAACCCGAAAAATTCACAATTATCGGCTTAATATCCAATTTTTGGGGATTAATCTTTATTTTTCACCAACATCTTACTTTGAAAAACGAAATTTCTTTATAAGGTATTCCTTCCTTTATAAGGCATTTTCCTCTTTGCCTTTAATTCTTAGAATCCTTTTAGCATCCTGCGATCCTGACTATGATCCCTTGTCATCATTAAAGGATTGGACAATGGTAATTGTAACTGTTAAGTGTAATGAAAACAAGAGGGGAAATGATATGGATTTTCTTTCTAAACTGTATGGATATCCCCCCCCCCCCCCCGTCGATATTTTAGTTTTTTTCAAGGTCATTCGCTAACGTGTTCGTAAAACTATAGTAAATTAGTAAATTGCCGCATCCGTGCCCTACAATTTCAAAAATATTTTCACATAATGTAAAGGGTAAACAAGGTTTTACTCGAAAAACCTTGTGTATGTATATTTTTTTCCTATTTGCTTCAAAATAACGCATATCGTTCTTGCGGGGCTCCGTAGTTTTTTTCTTGGGGGTGAGGGGGGATGAGTCATTTGAAATCAAAGGGAATAAGCACCCCTGATAAAAGAGAAATATCGGCGAACGAATATATTGTAATGTAAATAAATATTATTTTTTTTAATGTCACATCAATTATTAACATAATGACCATCAACACATGATTCAAGTATCTACATTATAGCAACATAAAAATATTTTGCCCTCGAATTTCCAATTTCACCTCAGAACTGATAGGGAAAATATATACTGCCAGAGGGAAAAAGTGCAGACCTTCTGTCCCTATATGATTTCCCTGGCCCATCGACTCCCGTCTGTCGGTCACCTCACCTTACCGACTACTTATTCTCCGAGGCTAATATTGTCTTCAAGTAAGCTGATTGCTTTACCTGGGAATGCCGTCTTCTTTCCCCATAGCATTTCCTTTTTTTCATGGAACTTACCGAAGATTGCTATTTATTACCTGCGTATGAGATTGACAGGTACTGGAGACGGCCACTATCCCAGGTTAATTGAGAATTCAGCAGTAAAAGGTTTTAGGAGCCTTGATGTCAATTGCTAAACTTGGCCTGAAGAGATATTTTGTGGTTACGTGGATTGGTTCCGAAGAACCCACCAATAAAGTGCAATTTGCTTTTACAACATAAAGAATTGAAAGTTTTGTTTTCAAACCGACTTTCGATTTTGGAATGCGAAAGTTTCCTAGAGGGTCATTCATAAATGATGCCACACTTTTTTTCAATATATTTAGTCCCCTACCCGCTTTGTCACATGTCACGCTACATTATATAAGGATATGTACTTGCAGTTCAGAAACAAAACAGTACGTTAAAGATCACATTTCCTATTTTATTTTTGTAATAGTTGCGAGAATATCTGTACTCTATGGGGGGGGGGGGGGGACCTTTTTTTAGTTGTAGCAATCATTATGATTATTTAAAGCTAACCCAAAATGACTTGGGAGAGTTTACGACGCGCCCATAAATACAAAAATCCGTCCATGCTTCCTTCTTTTTCTTCGGAATATCTTTAATTTGGAATTTCTATATCATGAACTAAACGCTACAACTGTAAACGTTGATATCAATAAGCTATTAAAGAATTTCTAGAAAGAAAATTGAAAAATTCTTATTGAAGTAACAGAGACCTAGGAATATTTTTCCTCTTGTTTATCGAATAAGTGACAAATATTTTATTTCTACCTATAATATATCTTGTGCGTTGAATTGTACAGAAAAAGAATTTTATTCACTTAGGGCTGATCGATGCATCAGTAAAATGTAGTGAAAAAATTTCAGTCCTCAAACCTAAACGTCTGTTGACCGGGGGGGGGGGGGGGTAGAGGATGAGTGCCGATTTTGATTTTTCTTTGCTATGATTCATTAAGCTGCTAATAAATGTAAGCGTTATATTTTGTTTACTTTTAGATCCCGTTACCAGGGTCTGATTACTGCGTGGGCTCCAAACCAGCGGCTCGGGGTCCCCACAGACCCATAATTTCAAAGTTTTCCAACGAGGGGGGCGAACAAAGGGTATGTACTTTATGAAAAGCAATATATATATACATAACAGCGGCGTTCCTAGCACGGGTGTGACCAGGGGAGGTGATTTGTGGTATCACATTTCTCCCTCCCTCCCCACCCCCCCAAAAAAAAGAAGAAAGAAAAAGGTTGTTGTGTGGCATAAACTTGCAGTTTTGCAGTTGATATTTTCAGTAGTGCAATAAAAAAAGTCGTTAAGAAAATTATTTCATTTACTTAGTGTAATTTTCAGTTAACTACATTTATTTTCAGTTATAAGTTAAAATAGTATCAGTAACATTGCATAATTTAAGTATATGTGTCTTTTAAAAACTTTATCTCATTTTGGGTTCCCCCCCCCCCCCAACACATCTCATTTTGGGTCCCCCCCCCCCCCCAACACACTCGAAAATGGTCTCTCACTTGAGGCGGACCGCCTCCTCCCCACCGTAATGACGCTACTCTTACATATATACACACATTTATACATGTATAAATAAGTTATATACTAAAACCCGGGGCGAGCAGTTCCTTTTCCAAGTACCTCTAAATAACCAGCCTGTTTAAGGGTCCTCCTTGCTCATAGTGAATAAAATGTTCTTTTCTCCATCACATACTGAAGACACTGAGCAGTTATGGACATAATGCTTTTATTAATTATTATTTAATTACTACTAGTATTTGTGTTATAACATAACATATGCAATGTGAGTTTCATATATTCCAGTGGTTGAGAAAGAACTCTTAGTTAGTTGCATGCCCTGGAGTCTACATATGTTTAATCGGGCAAAAGCCGTTAAGCATTATGTTTATTAATCTCTTTGGAAATAGTCAAATAATTATCGGAAATTCCATTTCCAAATTCCAGACTGTCTGAGACCCTCCACAGTGTTTTGCGAAAAATAATTCCGCTACAGAAACTATACTATAGTACAGTGATGTTAATCGTCGCCAGACTAATCCCCCAGTGGTGAAGGAAAAGCGGTCTCTCACCTGAAGGTGACGACAACATTGGTGGTGGGCCAACCGATGACAAACGAGGTAGCTGCTTGTTTCACCGACTCGCAGACGTCGCCTAAACACTGTGACAACCACATTTCGCTCATACGAATCTTGTCCTTCAATTTGTAGGTGCCACCTGACCTGCAACACACAGGCACAAAGAGTTAAAACAATAAAAAATTAACAACTGCTGACAGGGTTGAATCATTTACCCCCTCAGACCTCGTTACCATCATAAAGGGTAAATACCAAATGAGTCCTCTCGCTAGACTGGGAACAAAGAATGTAACAAACCCATTTCAATTAACGTTACTTTATTTTTTTCAAGACAAGAAGAATTGTAAAAGTCAATGCATAAGGAAGCGTCAGCAAGTATTTATTTCATCAATTCTTGGAGTAGCACTGAATACCCTAAGAAATTCTTTATACAAGTTTGAAGAGTTAAGAAGTTGTATTAAGTAGCAATTGATATTTTACTATCTATTCAAGTTCTACGCAATGATGACTTCAACGACAAACTTACCTTGGCTTAGCAACTAGTAGCAAATCGTTGAAAAGAAAAAGATGTCGATCTTGCTTTTGGACACCCTAAAAGAAAATGATTCAAATTGCAGAAAAGATTGTAAATTAGGAAATTAGGATTACTATGCATCAGAATACAATTATGAATTTATGCATTTAACGTATAGATTATAGGTCTCATACTTGAAACAAATGATCTGGTAATACTTGTAAAATAAATTATCAGGTTCAATCAAATTTTTTATCGAGGGTCTGATCGATTATGAGGGAACTATTAAATTTATTAAGTATGATATAAAATACTATGCATTTATTTTGGGGAAGCTCTTCTGAGTCATGTACTTTACTTTCCCAAGGTTTAATAACATTTTTAAATCTTCTAATGATAACGGATTTTCTTAAAATCCCCCTTAAACTAATAAAAACACATTAAAGAATTTCACTCCAACAAGAAAGGTTTCGCGATTTGGTATGCTGTCAATTGAACATTCCTTAGTCCGAAATTTAGATTTTAATAAGCTAGTTGACAATTTTTTAAGATTTATTTTAGACTGATTTTAAATGTAAGACTGATCGGCTGATATCGCTGCTTAAGCAATTTGAATTATTTTGAAATTACGCCTAGCAGAACATTTTTGACAACTAAGAAAAAAAGCTAGGTGCCGATAACGCCTAACTTTTACAGTCTCAAAATCTCGAACCCTGTAAGAGAGAGGGAGAGACAGTAAGAGGAAACAGAGTCAATTGAAGACAAAAAACATGCTATTTGCTGACTGTGGCAGGTTTTAAAAATTCTGAAATATATTGAATTTTTCCAAAAGGTTTTTAAACTATTGTCATTCTAGAAAAGTTTACTACATGTATCATTTATGCATTTTAAAATTAAACTTGCGGAATAAACGAAAATAAAATATAAAAACAAATAGCAATGAACTTACCATAGTGAAATTGACTGGACTTTCCATAATAAAAACACGAAAATTGTCATCACCCCATAGGTGTTTCTTTTGGAAAGACAGCGCATCCGGCCTGCTAGGACTGCTGGGCCTGAAGAAAGAAAATAAAAGTTAGATTTTGAAAATTCACAAAAAAAGGGGGGGGGGGGGGCAGTGCCAAAATTAAAAAAAAAAAAAAAAAAAGCAATTTCTAGCTACATGATGCTACAAAAATGTCAAAAATCCATTTCTCGGAATTTTTCAGGGTTTTGCGAAAATAGCAAAACATTTGCTATTTTCGCCAACAGGCACAACGAAAAAAAATTGCGTCAGCTAATATTAGATAATGAGACTGATGGCAGTTTTACTGGCGTAGATAAAGGGGTGTTTTGTGGATAAAACCCCCCCTGAAATGGTGAAGATTGTCTAGAATTTAACCAATTTTTCTTGGAAAACCATGAAATTAGCTCACTTCTCCCTAAGAACCCCCCCCCCCCCCTCCCCCCGAAATCCGGGTTTAGCTACGCTACTGGGCAGTTTTTATCATTTTCCATACATGGTTTATTCCCATCATTTTCAACTTTTTCTCTATAACGCATTCATTTTCTGTTTATTTTCCATGTAACAGAAATAGTGAATATCTTATGAAAAGTGAAGGATACAATTATTAACATAATGAATTTTTTATGCTTCACGTAGTACTACAGTGGCTTTCAAAATTTCACTTTGACAACTCAATTGTGTGTGTGTTTTTCTTTTCTTTTCTTTTCTTTTTTTAAGGATTAGACTAACCTGAATACGCACCATTACACTAGGAATGCAAAGTAGTTGCTAATCGCATTCTTCTCAACTCTTTCCAGAAAAGGAATCTTTGTTTCATTCTTTTCCAAACAGCTTCTCCCTTCATGCTGTTTTAGAATGATCTGACAAGTGAAACAGGTGGAAGAGGTGGGAGTTGAACGAAGAGGAAAAAGTTATCTGCCATCTAGGAGACTCCGGAAGGAACAATTGTAACGTTCTGAAAAAGGTACTTCGAACAACAAAATTTGAGAGGCCCTCGTCGATGCCACTCAAAGATATCAAGGTCTCCCCCCTGCTAAGGTACCTCCTGCGGTTTGGCGCGTGCCTGAGAGCTATTTTTTTCGCGGGAGGAAATAGGGATTTTGAAGGGGAAAATATTGCGGGTGAACATTTCTACAAAACATTTTCATCCATCTGAATTTCAATGTTACCAACGTTCATTGCAATGCTACAATGAATGATGCTGAGTTAATTCTATAGTTTTAAAAGTTAACTCATTCGCGACAGACAAAAAAAAAAACAATCTTTCATTGTTAAAATAAAAATTAAGTGTTATTTAAAACTACAATTCGATCAGAAAATTTTCACAAATAAAACACGTCTTAAACAATTTTCCTACTATTTACCAAAACTTTTTAATCCGTAAGTCTTTTACAGATTGGGAAATGTATGGGGAATCTCGGTTTACATGAATATAAAAGAGGGCTGTGATGTGTCTTATAAGACATAAATTGACCGAGTATTAAAACCTAAAAACAATCATTAATAGTTAGTTTGTTTTTTCATAGTTTGTTGTTACATCACTGTATTTTTTCTTATAATTGTTTTCCTAGTTTTGTTGCATTATTAATAGGTATTTGCAGGGCCGGCGGGAGACAGAGGCAGCGAGGAGCTTGCTTCACGATGCAACGCTCTTAAGGCCGTCAGCTATTACCACCTAATTAATCTATTGCGTAGTTTAATGCTTCTAATGAACAATAAACCTGGCCTGTGATTATTTGCTATTATTTAAATACATGCGTGCGTATTCAGTGACAATATTGTAAGTCCCTACAGCCTACACTCTATAAAGTACAAAAACGGGGCGGAAAATATTTTGTTGCCTCATGCTGCCGCTCATACTAGCGCCGACCTTGGGTAGGTGAAAAGGACTAAGTATCAAGATCACTGATAAAAACCCTTGGTTTTTAAACCCTATTGTCAACCCTAATATATGTGCATGCAAGAACTTCTTTTTGAATCACCCCCCCCCCCTCTGCCCCCACTTCAGGGGGAAATTATGGTTCGATGTAATTAAATTGCAGCAGTTTGCAGATGAGATTTGCAATTGATAGCCCACACCTGGGGAACTTTTGTAGCAATATTTTCTTATCGCATATTTCTCTTTTACTCATTATGCATACAACGCATTACCAAGTTTCAATGACATATGCGTATCAAAACCATTGAGCTATAAACTTAGTTTATAGCTCTATGATCAAAACGAGTTCTATGTAAGCCAAAACAGGGCAATTTTAATTATAACCACCTGTATTTATGTGTGCGAAATAGAGTTCACAGCAAACAAAAAATAAAGATCGCAACGAACGTGATGCTAATCTTGACGTAAAAATTCAATTTTGTCCCAAAAAATTCTAATATTAAGTATAGTATATCTGGGATAATGTAGCATTCTTGTCATTAAAATTTAAACTTTAAAATTCGGTAGTACATTATTTGAAGTTATTTACTTCTATAATTTAGTGTTAATTCCTGAAATTAAGTTTTGAAGTCAATAAATATTATTTGAAATAACCGTTTTTTTTATTGCAATTAATCAATTTCCGCAATATTCCCTTAAAATCATATTAGTGAAAAACTCGGGGGCAGAGGCCATGGCACCCGCGATCCCCACCTTGAGTATCGCTGCCATTATGCGGAAAATATTAAGCACATTACATTGAAAATTAAATTCTACACTATATGAAATTGGTTCAAATGCGAGGCGAAGGATCAATGATAGCACCTTGCTCTATTTCGAAAAAATTAAACGTATTTTACTTTACGTAATAAAATAAAATTGCCTTTTAAAATGTTGCAAGCATTTAAAGATAATATAAAGTAACTTATTTTAACACTTTGTAATGGTATTTCTTATTGTGATCAAAATGACCGCAATGGTCGTTCTAGGTAGTTTAAAATGTCGGTCGTTCTAGTGCTAAGAAATCGCTCAAAACGTGTGAAATATATAAAAATTGCTTAAAAATTTAAAAACGCTCCACCAATTCTGGGAAAAAATAATAGACACAGTACTTACACTCCAACATCACCTATGAATTTGGTGATTATTTTAGATTTTCATTAACAAATTTTATATTGATGTTTCATCCATCCAGACTAACATTATAGCATAAAAATATCCTGAAGAAGCTATTTTAGTTTTTTTTTTTTTTTTTATATTTCCAAAATTAGATAATAAAATAAATATAGTAAGAATTAGGTAGTCAACTCACAAAGGTTTTTTTTTTATAATACTCCCACCCAAATTTGACGTATATAAGTGGTCAACATAGACAGGTGTTCAATTTAGGAGATCAAGTTACAAAGGTTTCTCTACATTAGATCATATAGGGCTAATTCCGTTCCTGACAAAAGTGTCAATTTAGACAGGTGGTCATCTTACAAATGTAGCCAACTTTACAGGTTTTACTGCACATCTTATTTGTCATTTTCCAATTTTTTAAAACCTTGGTAGGGACCCTTAAAACTTGCTTTATAATTTCCAAATTTTTTGGAAGTCTTTATTTTATACATAAAACAAAATAAGAGGGTGCCCTTCACAAAATTTAAATGTTGAATTTTAAGGACAACCCTAATTATGTGTACATGAAACGTTAAAGGGCAGTACGAGCAGCAAGTTACAAAAAAAAAAAAAAAAAAACCTTTTTCATTTCTCCACGTTAAATTGCAAATAAAGAGGGGCAGTTCGTACTAGGGGTGGGAGCATTGAGAAGGGTGGGAGAGGGGAGATATTTTTTATTCACGGAAATTCATCATGACCTTGAAGAAAGATCATGATCAGCGTATGTTTTATTACTTTAAAAATTAACTTAAGGGGAAAGAAACAAAGGAGAAGCTATTTGGTATTAAATAGTGTGTGAATACGCAATGGGAAAAAATATTAAGTAATCGTAAAAAGGAAAAGAAAAATAAAAAAATTTGACAGAAGTGCAAAAAAGGTGGGGGCATGGGGGGGGGGGGGGGAATGCGTTATGGTACGTTTTTTCAACGATTGTCAATTTTCGATGGAAGAGTTGACACAATTCTAACAATTAAAGAAAAGAAAAAACATTGGCATCTCTTTTAATGTGATTGATGAATAACATTCCATGTATAAGAGTAGAGTTCAGTAACTTCAATCTTTGAATGCAAGATGTTATTTCGTCATAATTTAACTTAAAATAATAATGTTGATAAAAACAATAGTAATAATAAATACATAAATAAGTAAAAAAATAAAATAAAATAATAGCAAGAAACTGTTTTACTCAAAGTGTCACTTTGATATAAGCAGTGTGCTGGGGAAACTACAACACAAATTGCATTCAAACTAGCAATGTTTTCCAAATTCTCTCTTTTCAATTCCCCTAGCTAGAAACGTGACGTCGGTAGCAAAGTATTTAGTTGGAATGCTGGGCTTACAAAAAATGCAAGCGGGTAATTTGAACCATTGGTTCACAAAGACTTCAAAAAGTGTTCCAGAGGATTATTCTGTCTTCTGTGTCGTACTTCCGCTTTTGCCGCTGAAACCCTCAGTGGGAATCTCTGCAATGGACAATGAGGGCCGACGGAAGAAGCAATCTCAGTCATTCAAAACATAAAGAAAAAGGTTGAAATAGGTACCACCTTTGAAGATACCACACGTGTTATTAAGGCTTTTCTTGGAACTTATAGTTAATGCAGTTTCAAAGCAGTAACTTAAGGAAAAGATAAAAAATATGTTTCAACTGATTTTTTCTTCCCCCTTTTCGGAAATCATCAGCAAAAGAATACCTGAGACGCATATTTTTTATGTTCTATTTGGAAAGCACCATTTAGCATTAATAACGACCAACGCACTTCCGGCTTTACCAGGTAAATTAGGTTACACTAGTCTGTGTATATTAGCACTTCATTCTTTAAACCTTTACCTCATATTAAGTAAGGGTATAATAACATCATCATCTTAAATCCAATCGTTAGACGTCAAACATGATATATAATATGTGGATATGTATAAACAGCGCTGGTATGTTACACTAGCTTATATAAGAGGGGGGGGGGGGAGAGATTGGTTATAAAACCCCTCGCCCTAAATTGGTGAAGGTTGTCTAGAATTTGATAATTTTTTCTTGTAAAACAATGAAATAGCTCACTTCTCCCGAAGATCCTCCCCCCCCCCCCCCAAATACCGGTCTAGCTACTCCACCGGTATGTTAACCCTTTCTAAGGCGGTGGCGGGAAGTATGCTTCCCACCTAATTCATCAAGTTATAGATGTTTATTATGTTTATAGTCAGCTATTTCACCCTTTCTGATTCGTAGAATCTTACAAAGACGCTGGGAAGCATATTTACCACCACATGCATCAATATTCCCATATTAGAACATTCCTCCCAGGGGGGAGGGGGTACAAAAAATCATGTTAATCTTATCTAATGTCCAATATGAATTTCTTCTTTGAAACGAACCAAAATCCGAAAACTATTTTAATATACCGATACTACAAGAAAATGGCGCTTTAAAGGGTTAAATAAAAGTGTTAAAACTGTGTTCCAAGGGCACAGGCAACCAATTTTAAAAACGTTGAAAGAGAGAACTTTTATTGGAGGCTAAAATATTGCGCATTTCACTTCATTGTGCTTTAATTGAAATAGAAAAAGTATGAAGGGAAAGGAAAATGGTTATGTTTTTACGAAAGTATGTTTTCTATCTTAAAGATCATATAATCGGTCATTGATAACAATATCTACACCGTTTTATACCATAAAAATGTTTAATGTTTTTAATAACATCGGTAGCAATACGCATAAGTAAAAAGAAAATGGATTTCTGCGTTCATCACAAGGCAGCTTTATTAAATCTTCAACGAACAGGAATCTCCCGCCAGAATTTCGACAAGAATCCCGTCACCCCGCCCTGAAATTAAACCCTTATAGTAACGATCATTAAATAAAACCAGCAAATCTTATTTTAAAACTGAGGTCGATTAACACTTTTGTCAGGACTTATTTCAAATGAATTTAAATTGAGAAAATCCCCAAAATCCAGCTCTTTGTAATCAGAGGAGATCTGGGACAGCCAGGTAGCGCCAAACAGGTGCGAGGATTGCTGGGGCATTTCACCGAGACAGCGGGAGACAGACAATTTGGACAGGTCAAGAATGGCCTTTTCAGGACAGGTGTAATCAGGAGATAAAGGAAACAACAAAAAAGCGACTGCCTCCTACAGTGAAGGTCCCCATATACAACTGCTTTTCTCGTGTAAAACCTGGGGGAAGAGTCCAATGATACTCTTCCAAGAAGCAAGCTATTGCACAAAGAAGTTCAATCAACGTCCAGGAAGACGAAGAAGCAGATTCGCTGATACGGCACAAATCCTCATTTGATTGACCACGTGCACAAGAAATGCTTGCATATATAAAAGCAACTTTTCAAAACTATTGCAGTGGAAGAAATCTGGCATATGGGAGAGTAGAGTAAATGCCATTTTACCCGGATTGGTGACATTTTATTTTCGATACTACTGGGTACTATTCGTATCACAGCACCTTGCATTACTAACGCTTTGGTAATTCCATAAGAGAAAGATTTCAACTAAATTAGATAATAGGGGCGGTAATTTTTATTGCCACTCCGCCCCCCCCCCCAAATCTCGAGAGATTCTATTATATTTATTTGGTGTACGTTTCAATAAACTACGTTATACGTTGAATATTTTCAGTTATACGTTGAAATAGCATCAGTAAAAATGTATAATACTTATACATCTATATTTTTCAAAACTCTTTATCTCATTTTTTGTCCATCCCAAAAGGGTGTCGTCTGGGGCGGACCCCCCCCCCCCCCCCATCCAACTACCGTAGTCAGGCTACTGTGTTAACATACATGCATTTAGAGAATGATGAATGTGTTTTTTTTTTTTAAATAATTAAGTAACTATAGTTATAAAAAGAAGCTAATGTAGCCTTCAAATAATTATTTTATTATTTTCGTAAGTACTAATTACAAAAACACAAAAAAAGTCCCAATTTTAAAATTAAAATAAATAGCTCAGCCAGTCTTTAAAAATGAATTAAGGCAATGCAGGAAGTGAAGAATCAATAAAACCATACCATTCCATAAACTTTTAATTACTCGATTAAAGTGGCAAACAAAGCGAAAGTAAATCACAAGTAGTTCGGTTGGTAGTAGTATTTGTTGAACAATTTGTACTTTACCCATTATATAAAATCATTATTTTTGCTTAAAGGCGTTCGACTTTTTCATAAACTTTTAAATGAAATTACATGAACTTTTGATTTAAACAGATAACATGCATATTACATTAAAAATATATCGATACTTTCCAACGAGTAAAGACTCCTTTTCTTTTATATTTATTGCGGTAGATTAGACTGGCAACCTCACGAAACGAAATTAAATCGTGAAAGAGAGAAAGAAAATAAAACAGCAATTAAGTAAAAAAAAACTAATATCAGAGATCTGGAATGGAGCGTGGAGCAGTAGGAACGCGGAGCAGCAAAGCAAACAACGTTTTGCTTGGAACAGAAGCGGACCACGGAAATTTGTCGTGCTCCACTGCTCCGACATTTCAATTACAATTTTAAAACTTTTTTTCCCGCATTGAAATTATATCTAAGCGACCAACGACAGAGAGCCAAAAATAATTTTTTTTCTACAAAATCCATAAGCGGAGCAACTCAAAAATGTTTTTGTTCCCCCTGTTCCCTGTTTATATCAGGGGGACTGATATAAACAGGGTTCCCCTGTTATATAATACCTCATCATGTATCCTACCTTCCCAGTCCATGGGTTTTTATGATCGCGCTTCGTAGGAGCAAACGCAAAATCTTCATACATTAAGAATTCCAGATCTCAAGCATTAGCCATCTTGGTCATGAGTTCGTGAGTTCCATCAAGAAAATATTAGAATAATAGGACACAGATATTAAATAACGATAAATTAATGCGATCTCTTTATTAATTGCGGAAACAAAAGCAGGCTCAACATGAGGAAAAAACTGTCGAAAATCAACATTTTATCTAAACATCGTTCCATTCTGACACAATTTTTATGCAATTTGTCTGCGCTTAGGTCATAGGGATCACAAGGTCATGGTTTATAGACGGCCCGGAAAAACAAACGTGGAACTAAAGAAACAAAAGATAAAATAAAAATTTTCTACTTTTTATGCGGCTGTAACGAAAACAAATAAGTGTAAGATATATATAAATAAGAGGTGTGGACTCTCTGGTATGAGCAAAAATAATAGGGAAAAAAAAGGCAGAGATAAAAGGTTGGAAGATTTAGTTTAATGTCTGTACCTTTATACAAGTTATCTCGGATATCCGAACTAGGTTACTGGGACAGCAGACGATTCTTTTATGGGGTCACAGTTACGGAGAAAAAGCAAAATTTGATCTTGAAAGTATCTTGAGAATCGCGTATGCAATTATAGGTTTATGAATAAAAAAAACTTTGCTCGAAGAAAGTTTTGAAAGTAAAACAATGTTGTTCTGTGAATATTTTATTTTAATATTATATGTCAAGATATTCTCTATATCTGGAATATTTCATTTGTTCTTTACCCAAGCGAGATACAAAGTTTTGATATGAACATGAGTTTAGAGTTAACGACATTATTATACCCCCCATTAGGAATTGATTTGCTTGGGAGTTCTCTGGAGCCTAGATCCTGCACCTAATGTCAATTTTATAATTTTTACATTGAAAGTAGCATTGTCATTTTTATGGCCAAATGTAAATGAAAATTTCCAAAACATCTAGCCCAAAATTTCTCATCAAAAACATTCTTATTATTACCTTGCATTTAATCCCTTAATAAACGTACTGTTATTTTTGTAGTACATATTATATTATTTTATTTTACATTCAAAATTATTACCAATAGCTATTTTACAGTGTATTACAGGTAAGTAAGCAACTTTTATACTTATCTTTTCTTTGTCTGCCGCCAAATTTTGAGATCGTTAGAAGTGTGCAGCGACAAAAAAAGGTTGGGAATCACTGTTTTAAAATTTAAATAATATAATTATATACATATTTTAATTCCCCTTCTTTATTTAACCATTAATGGTTTGCTGTTTACGTTAAAGAATATATAAAAACATTGTTTCCTTTCAGACATCAGTTTCAGGCATTTTAGCAGGTATCTTTTGTGACAACAGCAAGTATTTTTCCACGAACACCAGAGCGAGATCTCATTCAAAACTTTTTTTTTACCCTACCTTTGAGGAAATAATCATTCAGTGATTTTCATTGAATACATTGCTTTCAACGTTAATTTTCTGATAAGTTTTTATCACTTTTTTTTTTTTTTTTTGAAACATAGGAAGAACATTTGAATTGAAACTTTATCCCTGTGGAAGACTTGTAACTGAGAAATGCTTTTCTCTAAATATATACACATGCACACAACTATACCCATCTGTAGTGCACGTGAGAAATCAAACTGAACGATTTGCTTATTTATCCAGATCGAGCCTGACATCACGTTTGCCCATCTGAAGAAAGCACGCACGGGGCTACGTGAGGACGGCCACGTGCAGTGAAAACTCCCCCAAACATTCGGGGATTCCTTTTCCCTTCAAGAAAAAAAATCATTCGGCTGCGAATGCGAAAGTCATGTTCCAGAATAAATGCGAGAAAAAAAAAGGAGGGATTGGGAAGATGTGACTGCATTTATTCTCTTTTCTTTTTTGCCTCTACGAAATGAATAATTGTTAAGTAACGTCCTTCGAAAGTGATTTCTGAACCCCCCTCCCCCAAGAAGCATCAATTTCTTCTTTAATGTGGGAGAAATGAAATAACGTTGCATCGTACAGAATTTTTAAATAAAAACAGTACAATGGCATGAATGCGGGGAAATTAAATCAACGTTACATAGAACAGATTTTTAAAAAATTTTTTTTTTAATGGCGTGATTTACGAGTAAACTACTTTGGTATGATTCTGGATGAAACGAAACATTATATTACACAATTTTTTTTATAATATAAACAGTACTATGGTATGAATTTGACAGAAATTTTTTAGTGAAAACGAGACTATAGGACTGTAGTATGAATGTGGGAGTAACGAAACAACTTTACATCTCAAAAAAAAAATTAATAATGAAAACAGTACAATGGTATGAATGTAGGAAGAAAAGAACAATGTTATATCGCACAGAATTCTATAATAAACACGGTACTCTTGCATGAATGTGGGAGAAATAACATTATAAACGTTCAAAATTAATTGCATACAAGTGTTTTGAGGTTTCAAGGAACCTCTTTATCATTGCATATTCAGGGGTGTAAGTCAATCTTTCTTTTTAATGATAATTTTAGAGGAAATTCATCTTTGTAGGGTAACTTAGATGATAAAGAGTTCTATATTTTCTATTTTATTTAATTACTTTTTAATGCTACTACTATCTCCAAACATTATTATAATACCCGAAAATACATGTAAGTCATTTTCGTTTCATTATTTTTGCCTCATTCAATTGCATTTCGTCGAGATATAGGTAGCCAATAATCATTTTCAATTACGCATTTTCTTTTAAAATCAATGACAATTAATGTTTTTTCCCCATATACTTTCAATCTAGAAATGATTTCTCACGAAGCTTTTTATGTATAAGTTTCAACTTTTACGAAATAAATGCTTAAACTCCAAAGATATTGAAAAGGGTTTTTAATACATATACTACATTGATACTACATGGTAGCGTACTATAGTTCATTTATCTGATCTGGTGCATTTCTTACTTGAACATGCTTCATAGAGCAGTAAACGTCAAGAAATTAAATTATTGGTATTTTCTGAACAATTATCGGTTTTGCTCATGGTTAATTTACATCATCACTGCAAGTACCAAAAAAAAAAAAAAAAAAGAAAAAGGAAAAAAGTTTACACCAGAATATAATCCACCCTGCGATTTCTTTTTCTGTATTTATTTCAGTTTTATTTACATACGTGATACAAGAATATATTTGCATTTACTGATTTTGCACGTCTATTTTCCAAGAATGGTAACCTAACTTATTTTAAAACACACATTAATAAATAAATCAATAAAATAATAAAGTGTTTGAGCGTTAATATGTCAAGTACGTATATTCAAAAGATTTTAAGAAGATTAAAAGTAAATTACCGTCGGCGAGATTAGTCGTGATATTTTCCGGCGAAATTAGTCACGTTTAAATTATATTAGTGCGTTTTTTCCAAAAAGACTTTTTTTTTCTGGCAACAGCAAAAAAAAAAAATCTTTTGGACATGCCGACAGTTTTATGATGTAATAATGCACATTACAAAATTCCCTTAAACTGACCATCTTTAAGAAATCGTGTCATTTTATTCGCGGAACTAAATTTTCGGATCGTTTGGCACCTTATTTTGAGGCTATGAAACAAGATCACGTGCAGAAATCGTATTTCGAAACTCGAGCACGATTGTGAAATAAAGGTCGAGGGATTCGTGAGCTTCTGCCATAACAGAAGAAATTAAGAAAGAAAATAATTGTCATAAAAAATTCTTTAGAACGAGATATCTTTTGAAGTGCACTATTACAACTCGACGAAAAGGAGTACATAATAATTTCAACCTTCCAATTTATTTGCAGTAACAGCTATTTGTATGTTTTGAATTTCAATCTACCCATTAAATGTAAATACAAGCAAATATAGTAATCTGTAAATAAAATAACATAAAATATTTCTGTTTAGCTAAAAGTTGAGTAAAACGCATTTTTGAATGCGGCAGCTGTCGAAAAAACGATAATTAGATCGACGAATAATTGGTACCTGTTAAAAAGCATATTTCATTTCATTCCCACTTATGAGGTTACTCTTTTAAATACCCAGACCGGCAAAGGGTATCCCTGTATATTACATTAAAATAAATAAATAATAATAATAAATAAATGCTCTCAGAGGCGCTGGCTGGGCCACGGGGGGGGGGGGGGGGGGAGCATTGCCTGTCCTGACGCCCTAAATGTCGGGGTTGTAAACAGGGTTGTACCTTTTATACCAGCTACCAATATAAATGATAAGGCAGAGAGAGTGTATCTAAAAAAGAATACTATTATAGTATTACAAAGCAAAACATACTCAAAATGACACCCCTTTTTGCCACATAAAACTCAATAGTAGTAAAATAAATGTATTTAATTATTTTCTATTTTTTCGGTTAAGAGTACAGTATTTACGAATAATCTTACTATATAGTGATAAAAAATATAATTAAATGGGATTTAGTATTTACATAGAAAGATCTCATTTAACATAAACTTTTGTTATACATTTCACTTTGACGAAAATTGTATATTCCAAAAGAAGATTAACTCAATATTCTAGAAACTTAATAATAGATGGCAGCACTAACATTTTCGTTTGTTCGCGATTGAAAACGATTTGAACCGATTACAAGTACGACTCCGAATAAAAACCTAAAAACCTTTTTTTCTTCTCTCCATCCTATTAATTTCAATAGGATTGAAAGAAAAATAAATCAATTCTTGGTTCAGAAAGAAGATTTTTGGGAGATGGAGATCATTTTAAGGATGAACCTAGAGCTACCACGTAAAATCTAATTTTATGATCCAATTTGAACGTTTTTCTATAAATAAAAACACAAAAAACTCTATTATGAAGCATAAAAATATTTCCTAATGCACTGTAATATAAATTTTTTATTTTTTATTTTTTGGGACTTTTTTATTTTATAGTTTAAACAAAAATCTTGTTAATTATATAAACAAGATGGTTTGAAAAATAATTCCCCCCCCCCCCCCATGACGAGACTTTATTATCAACCACGGAAAGAAAAAAAAAATCAGCAAAAAAATTAATGATTTTCCTCCCTCGATTGGAAAAACGGAAACACATGCATGTTTAGTTTTATAATTTCCATTTTCACTATTTTTCATTTTTGAATTTTTAAACATAAATCTTATGAGAAGAAAGAAAAAAAATTTTTTTGATGAAGTAGCTTCACTGCAGTTACATCTCAAAATGTCAGTCGTCACGTATTTAATAAACAATATTTTTCAGTAATTTTGCAGTAGTTCATTATTTTAAACTTGTGTTTTCTTATTAGCAACATCACCTGTACTAATTCTCAACCGCTAATCGTCGGACCAGCGTCACTGGTCGCTGAGTTATTTGACCAGATCAAGTCTTTTAAAAACTTTTACGTGTCCATTTCAGGAAAATAAAAGAAAGAAAGAAAAAAATATGATTAATTTAAAAAGTTAATCATAAAATTTTATATGATTTCTTTTTAAGTTTGTGCTGTTATTATAGGATATAGAATCTATAATTTTGTCTTCCAAAAAAAAAAAAAAAAAAAAAAAGTAAGCAGACAACCTTCCAAAACCTTCAAAGCATGCTTTGTCTTTTTATTTATTTTTTATTTTTATTATTATCATGTCTGCGATTTTCTCAAAAGTATATTCACTTATATTAAGTACAACAAGCTTATATTTACACTTTCAAATATATTTGTAAATAAATATTAAAAGTGTTACAATGCAATGAACTTTTAGTTTTTTTTTTTATAGAGATAGAGCGGAGACGGAGCAGAAAAAGTTACTGTGTCCCACTGCTGGCGATTTTTCTTTTCTTTTTTTTTTCTTTTTTGAATTTCATTCAAAATTTTGAGTATCTCCAATTTGTTTTTTAAATTTATTGTATACTGAATATTATATTTATCCCTGCCATATACCTCCATAATAGAATTGTCTTCATTCACTGGACTTTAAGGCTCCGTTTCTCAAAATGCTCAAACAAGATTTGGTCACTATTCCAATAAGGCCTTCATATAAAACTGGGGCACTATTTTATAATGCCCAAACGACACCATCTTGAAAATAGTCAAAAATCAAAACAAAGTAAATTAATCCATAGAAGTTACCCAACTTTAAACAAACAAAAGTGGAATACGACGTTAAAAGGGAGTAAAGCGACACTCAGAACAAAACGAAAGACGAAATTCACTCTAAAGCAAACTCTCGGGCCCTCGATAGATCCAAAACGGCACCGAGGAAAACAAAACATCCTTCAGAACATTGTTTTGTTGTATCTCATCATTCCATCTTCAAAATGAGCAATTCGCAGAAGCCTATTTTTGTTTCAAAAAGCACCCACCCCGCTTATTACAGCTACTAAGATAAAAGAGAACACTTTTTCCAACTTTGTCGGAATGCGCCCCGTGATGCACCCCCCCCCCCCCCGGTCTAAATCTCTTGGAGCATCCCCCTAGAAGGGGATGCATTTTTCATCGAGTTGAAAGGTCAGCAGGTGATATTTTCGTGTTATTATTTTACTTCTTTCTCCGTGATATGCTTTCATCCCCCCTTTAAGTAGCCCCGTAAGCGCGTTCAGACGTGCTAGGAATTAATCATAAGTTGGCGGGAGAAGGGGGGTGGGGTGCGTTAGATAGATATGAATGTGAAAAAAAGTAACGAAAATTGCAAGACATTAATTCTGATCTGTTTTCCGAGTTTTGAATGATGCAACACACGAAGCAGCTTACAAAAACTGAAACATTGTTTTAATTTCCACAACTACGAGTAAGTAAAATATCATTTAAGGTTTTCAGGCATTTTAAAGCGATGGGGAGGATTTGATTTATTCATTCTTTGTGTTAGGTAAGCTTTAATAAGAAGCAAAAAAATGTGGTCGTAAAAAACGGCACTTGTTTGTCTTTCAAACGATTGTTATTGAAACTTATTTAAGAATGAAATTACTCTGTTTAAAAAAAATCTTAGTTATAAATGAACCTAGTATAGTAGATAACTACGAATATCCAATAAAAAAAAAACTGTAAAATGAAACTACTGTTTGCTCATGATAAGTAACTATGTTACAAGTGGAATATTGAGATGCGTATTGCCAGTCCGCACACTTTTAACCATACTGCTGGATACAAGAAGTGTTTACACCCGCTCCCTCCCCCTTCCTCTCAGCAGCTTGCCCGTCTAACCATGTAAAATTTATTTGCGAATGTGGCACCTAAAAGTAAAGGTTAATGTGTGGCAAGAATGAACACCTTTGGATAACTAGTGCAAATGATAGCCGGAACAACAAACTGTTTTGTGGCAATCAGATGTTTGTGACACTCCTTAAAAATTGCTGCTGTCCAGCCCCAGCGTGATTTAGAACGACTGCCAAAGAAAAATATATGATTCGAAATTTGAACTCATTTTACTCAAAACCTTCCTTTTGTCACTTGCTCTTTGCGTCTAGCTGCGGATACAGAGACGTAGGAAATGGGGGCATTTACCTCTCCCTGGGATTCAAGTATTAAAGATTAAATGTATAACGAACTAAAACTTCATAATTTTCCTCCCTTCGGAACGTATTTTCCGGGAAATTGGTAAAATCACAATGCAACTGCCCCCTGCTCAGAAAAATCCTGAAGATGCTCCTGAGCTGCATCAATTACCTTCATACGAAATGTTGAACCATCATTTGAAAAGTGTTAAATAATGACACTGCTGATGGTAAAGTTAAGTTTCCTTTTACAGCCGGCATGGTGGCGTCGTGGTACCCCTTTACGGGACTCGTACACCCCAAGTCAGAGGACCGAGTCTGGCAGTGTCTGTGGATTTTCAAGATTTTCAAATCGTCTGCGACCATGTCGTATGATTATGCGGCACGCAAAGATCCCTTGAGTAGCCATTTGGCTCGGATGCTCTCGGCTAAATTAAATTCCTAGTGCAATTTTGCACCAACAGAGGCCTAGTGCTCGAGGCCAGGAAGTGTTCAGGTGGAGAAACTGTACGTCAAAATTCTCACGTGGCGATGGTACCACACTCATTGTGGTGCCGCTAAAAGAGATGGTACCAATATCTCGAGAACTAGGTCTGCAATTGCCAGAAGCCAACATCAGTCCATTAGAAATTTTGAAAAAATTTCCTTTTAGATGAATGTGCAAAAGCGGTTTTTCAAGAAAAAAAAAGGGAAAAAAGTGGCCTTGCTGTAAAAAAAAAAAAAAAAAAAGCTTATTTTTCATTTTTTTCAAACAAAACAAACGAAAGCAAACGGGCATCACGCACAGCGCAACCAGAGCGTACTGAGAAAAACCAGAACCATGAGAAGGAATTTTACTCTCGTAAAGCACGTCGGACGATAAGCACCGGCGACTGGGAGACGTATTATAATCAGGGTGTAGCGAAACGAGTCTGACGTGTGAATGAAATACGGATTTTTGCTGTCAGAAAACGAAATTTAATAAAGACAAAGAGATATCCTGTTTGTCACAGTTCTGTTTACCTTTGAGTGGATATCTCGGTAACTAGGATGCAGGTTTTGTGTAAATAAACATGAACACAAGATTGAAAGTCAAGATGCTGAAGAATGTAAACCTGACGCGAAAATAGGTTATAAAAGAAAAGTGAAAATAAGTACATACACAAAATGTTGAAACTCTTTTATGCTCGAAATGAAATTGAAGCAAGAAGTTCCGTCTAGAACTATACGAGCCTACTTTCCCGTATACATCAACATCAAATTTTGTCACCCTGATATCTCTCTTTCCCTTTCTCATGTAGCTTTAGTTCCTAATTACTTCAAATATATTTTTTAACGGTTAATACATGTTAATTAATTCATCCATTTATTCATTCATTCACTCATTTATTTATTCATTCATTCATTATTTCACTCATTCGTTTATTCATTCTTTCATTCGGAAATATCCTTAAAAATACAGAGTAAAAAAAATCAGGCCCGTTTAGTTCCGGATGCACTTCGTATCTGTATAAGTTCTACGTCATAAGATACTTCCGAGAAAGTTTGCTCCAGATCAGGATTTCTGTAGGATTAAAATTTTGTTCTGTAGGATCAAATTCAAAATTAAACAAAATTTTTTCAAAAAAAAAAAAAAATCACGTTGAGAGCTCTTTCCAAGCAAGCGTTTTGGGCTTGACCCCCAAGCTTTTTACAAAAATTGATACATTTTAAATCCTAAACATTCAAATTTAATTTTTTAATGGGTTCCTAGTTCCAGATTCAATCAACTTTTAAAAAAAAAAATCTCATAATAATCACTTGATTTTTCCAAATTTGAAAATTTTCTAGATAATTCCAGGTTTTTTCTAGTTTCCATAATTTGAATTAGTCAGCAATAAGTGACAAACAAGAAATGCAGAAGAAGGTTTCTCGACATGGTCAGATCATGAGCATGAAACGAAAGTATTTTTTGAAGAAAAAACAAATAATTGACGTAAAGAGAATTTAAAGATGGACAAAGACGAAAATGAATTCAACAGAACAAATAGATCCTGCTTGTCACAGCTGCACGCTCTTTGGAACAAAAAATCTCGACAACTCCTCCCACTGGGAGAGCTTTATTGCCGAGTGTTCTAGTCCGTCAATGTCCCAGAACCAAATGTCCTTTCTCTTCAACATCCCACTGCTCGATTTCTTGAAATCGGTCGCTTGTGTAGGGAAATCACACGATAAATCACGATTCAATTTCGGACATTTCTTGGTCTACTTCCTCTTCAGATAAGAGGGGGACTTTATTATTTTTTACTGCTGACTTTTACGTTCTTTTCTCGCCTTATTGATAGTCGGTGGTTAAGAAAAAGAGAGCATGTCAAACCAGAAAAAGTACATGAATTGAAAATCGAGAATGTATATCATAGAAAGCAAGGAGACAACATAACAGCTCTGTTCTAAGCTAGGAGCATTTGAGGTCACTTGAAGCTGTTCCCATTTTGTTTTACAAATTGTTAGAAAATCTTCAATGAAATGGCATATAGAGCAAACAATCCAATTTTGAGATTCAGCGTGCTGTATAATGAATATGAATGAATAAATTTCCTAAAACTACTAACATTGTATTAAATTATGAGTGCTATTCGTACAAAAAGAAAATAGAAGATATATATACATTTCTCTATTTAAAAGTCAGGTAAACATTTTGACAAAGTGAAGTTGCCCAAAAAGAGCTCATTGTTTAAAAGCGAAAAATTTGTTGCGTTAAATTGCTTCTGCTAATAAATATCCTTTACCCCACATTAATTAACCGATCGATCTGGGTAAAATTATTCCAGCGAAAACTACGGAGCTGTTGAAAAATTCTAAAACTCTAAGATCTTGAGTTCACACCAAACATGCATCGTACAAATTGCTTTTCTTGCGTTCAATCCTATTTTAATTTTTAAGTAAGCGAACCTCTTTTCACTTTTCTTCGGAAGATTAAAAATAATCATCAATACATTTTTAGGAACGGATCTATTCTTTTTTCTTTTCACATGAATTGAATTTATGTTTGCTAACCTTTGGAGACTAATTTTAGGCTACCTCGCATCTTAGAAACTAAACATCTCCATAGATGCTCTTCAAGGCTGGGAGAGGAGAGAATTGATATAATGCTTCTTTCGGAAAAAAGAAGAAAGAAAAATGTTACAGCCCCCCATTTGGTTACAGAGTTTTGGTTCTGGATTCTGTGAAGTTATACTCATTACTGAATTCAAAGAAATACTATTTTTATCATCTCTGCTTTTTTCATTCTCTTAAACCTCATGATTTGAAGGCTGCTTTTAATTTTCGTAAATTGAATTCTCAGATGAAGCCACCCTTACCCGCGTTATCCTACATTATTTAAACTTTAGGTTTAAAATGTAGTTTAAATACTTTCGTTTACCGCCTCCTAAAAACATAATTAAATGCACGAATTTTTACTCTTGCCACGACCAAGACCCCGAAATCGTTCATTTTGAGATAATACGACCATTCGCATTTGGTTCAAAGGCGTACATACATAACTTCTAGCATATAAGAACTATAAACCTAGGTCGAAATAATCGACAATAACTGCAGAATTAGCTTCTTCAGCAGACGAGACATATCACTACCCACTGAAGGTGGTAGACTAATCGAGTGTTCTAGAACAAAATCTTCATCCAAACTCAACCCTTGCCATGAACCTGAAGGAGAGAGAAAAAGAATTGACATTTTCAAGGCGATTCAAAATTACGAAACGCCAAGATCTTTTCATCTTAAAAAGGATTGTTACAGAAAAGCGATTAGTGGCACAAAACTGGGAGGTTAGTAACCTTCTTTTTCCTGTGAGTGTCGTTTTCTCTCTCCAGATAATTTCAACGCCAGTTTGTGGACTTCATTGGGGACGCCGTTTCCCAAGAGCTTGAACCGAGACAATTTGGGAGTCATATTGACCTTAATTGATGTCGATCTCATCTCACCTTAGCCTGGATAAGGCTTTCGAGGGTTAACGCCTCAAATTGGCGGGAACCACCTCATTGCAGAAAGGGAAAGAAATTCTTGCCATTGGGATGTCTTTTCGGATGTTTCCTGGAGTGGATGAAATCCAATGGTGTAGGTAGTCAAGGAGGGAGAGCCTTCCCTGCACTTTTTCATTTGTACACAAACATTCCCTCATGTTTTAATTTAACCCCTTTGAAGCACGAGTTTTATCTGTAAAAACTGGTAAAAAATTTCCGAGTTTTTTTGACATAAAATTAATATATAGGTATAGTATAAATGTTTTTGAAAATTTCAGTTGTAGGGGGTGACTAGAGAGCGTAGGGGGGCGTAAAACCTATATAAAAAAATAATTATACAAAAAAGTGCAAACGGATCTCAGACGGGCATTAGAAATAAAATAACGCGAGATACAAGATCGCCCGTGTGAGACACGGGCATGTGCAAATTTGCCGGTAACTTTCGCCCGCGTCAGACACGGGCAAATACGTTAAGGAGTTAAATGTCATTTTGATTTCAATAACTGATAAGCTGTCATCTGTAAACATTCCTGCACTTTTTTTCGGGGCAAGACCATAGATGAACTCTCATCTAGGCCCGAAGACAATTAAATATCGATTTAAAAAGAACCCTGCTAATAGGAAAAAGTTCTTTTCTCTCGTGGATCATGTATAGCGGGTAAATTAAAACGGTAGCACGGTTACCAAATTGCAAAATCTTCAATGTACGAAATACTAAATTTTTAAATCTTTTTTTTTTTGCCAGAAGGCTGCATAAAAACTAAATCTAGTAAACTCTCATTTGAATATTAGTTTAGCTCTAAAATTATTACTGTCTGCACAAATGTTATCTTTATTATACTAAATCCATGTAGAACGAATGCACATGCGGGGCATGTAAATCCACATTAAACTCGTAGAAATTAATTGAATTTCAACTTTTCCAGGAAAACCAAGTAGTTCTTTGAACTCGAAGTTAAGAAAAAGAACTAATTTGCTCCGACGAAAAAATCTTACAATGACATTTGACTTGTTGCCACGATGCACGTGATTCCGAATCACGCAGGACGTAGAACAATCTTTTAACCCACAGCACGCGTGCACTTTTCCCTTATATCCGTGAGCTAATATTTGAACGGCTAAATCACATCTCGCTTTTCTTTTATGAGAATGCCATTCGGCCGTTTTTCGGCTAAAAATAAGGAAAGCGACTACGAATCTACACATCACGTGATGCACTGCATTGTTGTCGAAATAACTCTTAAATGAAGAGAAAAAAGAGGCGTTCTAATTCACGCTTTCTAAATATAGCGAGGCTGAGAAACAAATCACTGAAATTGGACAAAGATTCTTGAGAAAGTATTTCGCGAGAAACGACAAATTTAGAGGGTAAATTTTCAATAAGAATGTCGTATATCTGCCTGGAAGGTGTTCGCCATTGAGTAGAAATAGCTAAGTATAAAACAGAACGTTTAATTGAACTTAAATCTTAAGTTAATTAAATGACGAATATTACAGGGATCGGAGAGTTGTCCAACAATTCCTACATTTTTAATTAAATAATTCCTGCAATATTCTACATTTTCACCATTTGCCCAAAATTTCCTATGATTTACAGATCTCTGTCTTGGAATCCCGGATTTCTTTTTGGAAATCCGTATATATGACAAATCCTACGATGTCTCACAATTCCTGACTTATAGGAATATAGGTATAAGGTATGTATTTTGTAAAAGCCGAATGGCAACAAAAGAAGATGTTTTTTCTGTCAGACGCTGTGTAAATCTACATTAAGTTGTCGTTGTCGCGCTTCGCCTTTGTGTTGTCTATTAAATATTTCTTTTATGCTTGAGTTGCCTTTATTACAGCAAGTAAAATATTTGAATTCTTAATAACCCCTTAATCGTGGCGCAGCCGGTAGGATCAACACCCCCTGGATCCCTTATATAGGACAGCTCCGACCCTTGTAATTACATACTAAGCCGCTGCAACTTAGTGTTTAGAAATACAATTTTTGTACAAATCCTCCCTCCAGCCCTAGTATCTCACGAAAAACTTCCACAAGACGTTTCCATTTACCCTGCACATCACTTTTTTTTTTTTAAATATGGCCTGGTGTGTTTTGCAAATACTGCCATTTAAAAAATAATGCCAAAAAAAAAAAAAAAAAAAACACTTAGTTCCGCACCATAATAGCATTAATTTTCATTTCTCAACCCTTTTTATTCAGTATCAAGAGAGCTCCCTTTCCGTGGAGCCTTCTTTCTGAGAACAACAACCTTAATGGTACTCATGTACTTCTCAAAGAAACCCAGTAGTTAGCTGCAACTAACAGGCTTGTTTTGATTGATTACTCTCAAATATTAATATCGCTTTCAACAGGGTTCGGTTACAAATCTCAGGCAAAAACTACTTACATTTCTCCGTTGCTTGATTTGTTCTTCCCCGGTAAAGCTTTTTGTATTTTGGATGCAGCAGAAGACTTGGATCGCATCAGACCTTTCCGCTGTAATAAAAACATTAAGTAGTTTAAACATTTATTTCAATAAAATCAGAAATCTTAGTTTTCACAATAGAAAATCAGAAGGAAATAATAGACACTGGTGGAAAATTACCGAAAAAAAGGTGCATGTAACAATTTTAAGTAAAAACAGTTCAGATAACGCTTTATCAAAATTCCAGTTTTATTTGGCTTCCAGTTTTTCGCAGCATATAGTGCAGAAAATATTTCAAACTCTCTGTTGATCCCAATATACTATATTTTAAGAACGGCTTTTCCCAAAGGAACACTTGAGTTGAGAAATTAAGTACGCCACATTTGAAAGTGGAATTTTGCCGCCAATGACCCACATCTAGGAAAAGCCTCTCAAATCCTAACACAGATTTGAGTCATAAAATTACCATATAAATGCGGAAACCAAAACAATTCGGATTTTATGGCTCCTACAAATCAAATTAAACTTGATTTTTGTTGCGAACGGAAGTTTTGATGCATTTTTTCAGAGCAATACCTTTCAGAAGCATTATCAAAGAAGCAATTTAAATAGTTAAGTGATTGAAAAGTTTTTGGATAGTACACCTATAGAAAATCTACGGAATGTTGATTTTGCAATGGAAAAATGAAAGATTGAATGTCTGCACAAAGGACTCAAGTTTTGAAATCAACACAATAACCTCTCAGTTTTATGTCAGCTCGAGATACCGACTAATAGAGACACATAGACGGATAAGGGACATGGACCAATAACTGAATTTCAGCGGCATATAAATAAGAGATTACTGTATTTTTATAAAGTGTACATACACACTTAAAAACGCTAAAATCGATCAAAATATCCAAAAAAAAAAAAAAAATTTATTACTTCAAATTGTTCTCCACCTTTCAAGTGATTCCAAGATGTTGCTGATATTCGGAATAGTTCTTTAGTAACTAGGATTTTTCTCGAGGTACTACTATGGAAAAATCAGCGTTTCCTTAACTTGGAACTCAATTTCTGAAGAATCATGTTTTATCTATGTGATGCTTAACTTGAAACAAGATAACTCAACAACGAATTAATCTCTCACAACTATTTTTGCACCACTAAAATCTACATAATATACAGTGGATGTGTTCTGGGTCAAACAAATTCTTCAATGAATTAATAAATTTTAAACGAATTTTAAAAAATTTAAATTTCATAAAAAATCATGATTTTTTAGTGAGAAATATTTATATAAAAAAACTATACTCTTGATTGAGGCACAAAACATGAAGAATGATATTAGCTATATTTTCCAACCAGAATTGTATGTCTAAACAAATTACATTTAAGACACCATGTTTCAAAAATTACGCTAATTTCGTCATTAAATATTTAGTTTAATATGATTTCTTCCCGCTAAAATGTCATTAAACACACACCACTATTCAACGGTAGAAAATTGAACTTTTAAAATCAAAATCAAAAAAAATTTTTTTTCAAGTGTGTACGTATACTTTTATTTATTTTAAAAACTAAGTAAGTAAAGACAGTTACATGTGTCTAATAAACACACGTAGTTGCATAAGTGCAATAGATCCATAAATGAATTTCAAATTTATATTGCATCAAATTAAGAATTGTTGTAAGTGAATAGTACGCTGTATTAATTCTAGTTCAACCTTTTACCCAAAAAAAGGAATAAAATGGTGAAATTTAGTTACAACCAACATTTGGTACTAAAGTTGAACCATTATTAATGGCACCTAGTTTCACATTCATGACAAAACTAAACGAAACGACATCATTATAAAAGTTTAGTACCAAATATTGGTTGCAGCTAAATTTCACCATTTTTGATGAACAGTTGCACTAGAATGTTTTAGTGTAGCTTCCAGGGACCTGGAGCGGAGCAATACGTTTTTGCTCGGACTAAGAGCGGGTACAAGTTTAGCGCAGTTCGTCTTCAAGGATTAGTTAGGTAATAAATAGTTTTTCAAAAAACGAAATTCAAAATTATTGTGCAAATATATACGTCAAAGATAATAGAAGATAAGCTATGTTGGGGCGGCGCTTTTAATGATTTTCATCGAGAATCTGTAATTTTAACTCATATAAATGATAACAGATAAATATAAAAATAAACAATAACTTTTAAATTATTTAATAATTTGAATTATAGATTTCCTGGCAAAAAAAAAAAAGAACCGAATTGCAGCGGAGCGTGTAGCTACGAGATTTTGTTCGAGATTGGAACGAAGCAGGAGCAAATTAATTTGCTGTGCACTGCTACGATTTTTTCTTGATATACATAAGCTAAAAAAATAAGTGAATGAGACTGCTTTTTCTTCCAAATTTGCTTTTTTTGGTGCTTAAATTTTTTCACAACACTGCATATTTCCTTTCTAATGGGGCTGCGTTCGGTCCGTAACCTTTACATACCTAGTGCATTCCCCGGAAAACCGGCATCCATTCTTTCAAGTAGCACCACTATTGGCGGATGATATTACCACTTGAGAATTTTGACGCTCAGTTTCTCCTTAGATGGCGGTACATGAGCTCTAAACGATGCGAAACTGCACTAGGAATTTTTAATTTTACCGAGAGTATCCAACAGATACTCAAGGGATCTGTTTGGCTTGGCGCCCATGTCGTATGATTATGCGACATATTAAAATGCTGCATAATCATACGACATGGGCGCTGACGATTTTCTGCATCTTGAAACTCCATCGATTTGGGCCAGGTTTGATCCCGTGAACTTGGGCATACGAGGCCAGTGCCCTTACTACTAAGCCACCCTACTAGCCACACTATGCATATAAAACATTACATATTTATCGATAAATAAATAGTTTGTAAGTAACTTTTGTAATTTTTATCACAAGCAAAGTTATTGTACTAAATTAACCAAAAAAAAAAAAGGGAGGAGGGATAAGTAATATGATTCTTATTAAAACTATTCGAAGTACGGAGGGGAGCCGGAGAGTCGAAGCGGAGCAACTCAAAAATCTGGCTGCTCCATATCCCGGGGGAAAAAGGGGGAAAAAATTAACAGCCTTTTACTAAATGAAAAACAAATCAACTCGAGTTTCCCCCTCAGTTTTTGGTGCTTTTGCACTCATACTCAAATTCTCCTAGACAGCATCCTGCAAATTCAATCCTTACACCTCCGTATAAACAATAATTTCCTTTTAGACAAGAAAAAAAAATCCATTTGATTTGTGATGCCCTTGAATCTGGTTTCGTTTTAAGCTCACACCAGCGACCCATCCTCCACTGCACAGAAGAGCGCTCATGGAAAATGTCAGCATCCACGTGTTTTGTGAAGGGCATGGAATGTCAAGCAACTCGCACAAATACCACTATTGATACAGGTGTATTGGCTAGCTGGAAACACGCACCTCTCTTGGAGCAGAGCCAAATTGGAAAGCAGAATGTGAACTACAATTAACGAGTGTACCTATACCCATTAGATGCAACGATTTATGAGTGTTAGGATTAATAATCAGATTGGTAGTTATAGGTCATTTTGCTCAAAAATATTTAGATAAGGAGCTCGTAAACTTCCATTTAACAGTGGTGCAAGATCAGCTAAGTGACCATCAATACGGGTTTATTTCGAAAGTAAAATTGCTCATTAAATATCATCACGAAAGTTTGTTATTTTCGAAATAAATTTAACCAATCGAGATTTTGTTCTTGAGAGATGTTTCTGGAAGGGCGATTTTTATATTTATATTAAAAATACAACATAACCTCAATCCATCGTACCACATCTCTTATTTTAACGGTTTAAAGGTATCGCTTGATTTATGCCCAAACCCTGCGTTGGTTTTCCGTATGTATCGTCTTATTTTAACGGTTTAAGTGTATCGTCTTGCTTAATGCCCAAACCCTGCGTCGTTTTCCCGTATGTATCGTTCGAAATGAATGGTCCCGCAAGAAACGATCGATCTTGGTTTTACAGTATTAAAAAAAATGTTTTCAAATTTATACGCTGATTAATTATTAAATAATTAATAGTAGTTTAATTAACATAATTATAAAAAGTTTTATTGACAGTTTTTTGTAAATTGTAATGATTACCTTTGCGTCAATAGAATATCTCGACGAAGACAATTTCATTTGGTTCATACTTTCATCAAAAATTGCATACATTGTTTTGAAGTTACAAGTAACTCGTTCTTCAATGAATGGAGCTACACTACAATTAAAATCACTATTTTTCGCCATTCTCGAAATTTCTTTGTAGCGCCGAATAGCATTTGTGCAGTTTTAATAAAAATATGGACCAAACAGAATTATCGTGACAATATTTTTGTAAATTTCCTGTCTGAGAACAGACAGCAAAGTAATTGCAATTTTCTGTGGGAGAATAAAAGTTCCTCTCCACAATGCGTAGGCGAAGAAAAGAGGCTGCCCAATGTTTTCATCAAACTGAGTATAGATCCATAACCAAATTAATTATAATTGTGTATAGTTCTTAACTCGTCACAATGCGAACCTTTTCAAGGGTATTTCATATTACAAGGATGTACTAAGTTCAAGATGATAGAGCTATATAAACGCGGAACCCACGTGCGGGGTGCTAAGGGTCACCCCAGGTATGGTGCCATGGCGGAAAGGGGTCCGTGAAAAAAAATATATAAATTAATTTATGTATGTTAATTTTTAATGTATGTGGACAAAACTGAAAATGGGTCGAAGGCATGATTTGGCACTGGGGCCTCACAATAAATGTAGGGGCCATCATGATCTTCACCAGTGTCCATCCATTGCTGGATGAAGAATATCTTTTATGAGCTATTTCATATGGAGCGATATGGGATATAGTGTTTTGATCTCCTGTAAAATCTGACAACATTCCATAGAAAGTCAGTCCTAAGATTTTAAAGGTTTTCGTTACTTTGGTCGACATAATCCGCCATGCGCTTCAACGCCACTTCAAATATTTGAATCCCCACCAAATCAAATTTTTTAACTTAATCTACATCTTCCTTTTAAAACTCATCAACATTTTTTTCTATGCCTACTCATTGGAAACTTTTTAACCGAACTTGGTCAATAAAACTATGATTTCTCTTTTAACCCTGACAATAATAAAGAGATAACTTTCCAATGCGCACGTTATGCACATATGCACCTGCAACACAAGAAGAAAGTTTCTCTCCGTGGGCCGAGCCAAACCGCAGTTGCAACTTATGACACTTCCGCCTGGTTAAAGTAAAAGGGTTTCAAAAATGATCGTACAGAAGTAGAAAAGGAAAACCAAGCCCGGAGGCGAACAGCGACACAGAGAATGGGTTATTCCTATTCCTATTGTTACGTCAATTTCATATTGTTGACGTTTGGACCTTCCTTCTAATACTCCCCCCTTTATTTTGCTTAATCATCAGCTCCCGTCTGGGCAAAAGCACTTTCTTATTTCTTCACTTCAGATCCCTTTGACTCGTTTGACTGCCATTACGGACGTTATTATGTCGAAGAAACGCAATCACGCAACGCTGCTCGTCACGCAAAATGCTGTGCTAGCAATCACGTAGAATTCTTGGCCTTTTATGGCTGACCCTTCTATACCCCCTGTTCACCTGTTGCTTATTCAAATTTGCGCGGTAGATCTCAAAAGGAAAAAAAAAAAAAAGAAAAACAAAGAGCATTGATAAATTATGATTGTTTTTTTTTTACGCAAACAATAAAAAATATTCTGCTGTCAAAATCCGTGGGAAAAGATAATGCATAATAAATACCTTCACTGCAGGGATAAAACGAGTAATCATAACTTAAATCAAAAAGACATAGTAAAGACCCGTGCAATACATAGAGAAGGCATTGAAAATATAATGGAATTAGATCTAGGTAACATGTCTCATAAATAAATAAAAAATAGATAAATAGGAATAAAAAATAAAATAAGAAAACAATTTTCCGTTAACAATATATCAGTGAAGAGCTAATGCATATTGATATATGCATTGATGAGAAAATGTGAATAACCAATTGAGGGGGCCAAAAAACTGCAAAACTTTTTTTTTTTAAGTCTTAACACCGCGGAAAAGTTGCGAATTTGTGAGACTAAAAAGGTTATTAAAAAAGAAACAAAATCGGTTTGTATTTTCCGGTCGCGCATGTGCCTGAAACTTTGCTGACAGGAAAAATTCACATTTTTACCACATTCTATAATATTTTTTAATTGACCTCTTCCTGAATGTAACAGTTCAGTCTTAATTATTAAAGAATATCTAACGTATAATAAACGTAATATGCTCAAATGCACTAGAATCAAAGAAAATAATGTTTAAATATTGTTTGAATCCACCAGAAACATCCGATGGTGAATTAGCTCTAAATTTAATGAACTTTTGAAGGAAAAAAAAACAAAAAGCTAAATCACAGTTTAGGCTGAAGAAAAAAAAAAAAAAAACACTAACAACTTCTCCGTTCTTTTCTCTATTACATAGAAATTAAATTGTCTAAACAAACTTATTTTTGACCATTAGTATTATTCACAAGTATATTTTTTATCTGATTTTTAAAATTTCGGTAAACTTTATAGCATATGTGTGAACAGAAAAAGTAAAACTATTTTATTACTTTTTTTAAAACCCTTTTTAGGCTCCCCAATTTGCAACTTTCCGTGGTATTAAAATTTGATTATTATTATTATTATTATTTTTTTGAGTTTTTTCGGTCCACCTTAATAACTATGCATTAAAACATCTTAAAAGGTATAACTGACGTATATTTTCTATGTAAAGGGTGGTTCCAATTAAAGTTACCCTGTTTAGACCTACGTAGAGCTTGTTTCATTAAAACTTGGTATACGCGTTGCTATAGACCACAGAAAATACAATAAGAAAACATTAGTTCTCACTTTAGCAATCAGTGAAGTGCTTCTGGCAATTCTCTATCAATTGCAGTTCCTACCGCCAATTTTCTAGGATTTAAAAAAGAAGTCCTCACGATACTATTAAAAATGCTAAAACATGCTTTGAATATGTGATTCACCTGATGGTAAAAATTTGAAAATAGTTTCATTGCAAATTTCTTTTTCCCATGGTCCATGGTATTTGAACGTGATTCTGTATATATTCAGCCTAAAAATATTTTTGGCAAACAATTTAAAGCAATCAAATTCTGTCTCCGAAGATCGAGCATAACAATGCATTCATTATTTTAGAAATAAAATGAACAATGGAAAGAAACTCAAAAAAATAAACATATTTAAGTCAGACTAAGATTCTGTAGGACTGCCATGAGGTATAAATAATAAATAAAGCCAATGAAAAAATTTGCCGAGGGATTCGAGAATGTTTTCCTTAAAAGACCGAGAATTATTTTTTGGAACAAATAAAAATCTAATTACAGCAGAGAGTATTTCTTGCCGATTAAGTCAATATTATTACGATGAAAACTTCTCTTGAACGACATATTTTGCTCAATTCATTCACAGAAACATGTGGAAATACATCAATTATACGACGATTTAAATTAAAGTGAAAGAGAAGGAGAGAGGGAGAGATGGGTTATAACGCACTGTTTTTTAGAATTCATTTTTAATTTGACATCACTTTCCTCCTCATAAATGGTACTTCGTACACTTTCTATGACTTAATATTTTTCTCAAAAAACAAAAACGCGGAAATTAAGCTCAAAAAGAGAACTTGCAATGTAAAAGTCTAAAGACATATAACAAATATAAATTGCATTACGAGGACACAAAAAATTATATTGAGGATGTGTAAAAAATTTTAAACGCACATCTATCAAGTTAACGGATGGTTAAAATGTACAAGATCAGTTTTACTGAAGTTGCTATATACCGTACGCCCACTAAAATATTTCTTTTTCCCCCTTCAAAGTATTGAAATTAGCATTGTTGAATATGTTAAGGTAATTTCTCACAACAATGATGTTCAGAAATAAAGATGCCCGATATGTTTCTTTGGTGTCTAATATCTTTGCATATTTTACGTTCATGTGATATAAATAGTAATAGAAACACAACTATTATAGGCAGTTTAATGATGCATTGTAATCACAAACTTTATATTTCATAAATCCAATTTTAATTAATTTATAATTCTACGTCGCATTTACATCATGCAAAATCCGTCCATATTTTTTTCGAAGATTTCAAAAAATGTTTTCAATTCCGTAAATGCTCTACTCATTCAAAAGAAGTCACTGATCGAAGATTTTTTTTGAAAATATGATCTAAAAAAGAATAATCGAAGATTATTTCCTCGAAGCAATTTCCAAAATATTGGAAAGCTGACACAAAAGGTAGGAAGAAATATATTGAAGAAAATTCGCACAAATAATTCTCAAGTGACAGTCTCTTCCAATGCGACGAAAAGCGTTATTCTTGTGTACAAAACTCAACCAAACATAGCCTATAAAACATCATGCAGTCCTATTGTTCCTTTTACGTACATCTTTAAATGTCACAATTGCGTAAATGGGATTCTAAACAATGGATTCTATTTAGCGAAGAAAAAAAAAATTTTCTGGCATTTTTATTCGGAAGAGGGCCACTGGATTATGATATCTGTCAGCAAAAGGGAAGCTTTTACGAGAAACTAGAGGTAATTTATTTTTAGAATTGTTAAAGTGCATGAACCTGTGATGGCGTTTATTGTTCTTTCCAACATTCCTAAAGGAGTTCTGTTCAATGGTGAGCAAAGAAGAAAACACTTCCCAGATGCCCTGCTGCTGACGTATAACGAGGAAGATTTTAAAATGACCCTATTAAGAGGACAGCTGGGTATACACAGAAAAAAAAAATGCCATTGGTTGATCCCAGAACATAAAGTTGAATCCAATAACCACCAATTCATATTCTGGATAAAGACGATTGAACCAAAAGACATGTTTTGCCACTTGCCTTATTGACCATTCATTGAGTGCTAAGCTTGGCCATTCGAAAATCGTTTCTGTCAAGAGGAAGGACGCAACCATTTGAAAGTCAGCTTCATACAGAATCTTATGTGAATAGATCATTGGTATTGTTGATTGATTGTCAATTCCTAATTAGTTTAATAACTATTTCATACAAGTACTAATTTGTCGAATGTAGAAGGTATACATAACAAAAATTCTATCGGATGATGAGTGAATTATAACAAAGGTTGAACTCAATCAACAGAAGACATAGCTTCCCACTTGCCATCATTTACCATTCATTGCGAGCCATCATTGGCAGCTTAAAAAACTTTTCTGTTAAGAGAAAGCACAAAGTCACATCAAAACCAGCTTTATTCAGAAGCTTACATGAATAGTCCTTTAGTAATGGTGATAGAAATACCAATTGAGGCGCTTACAAGCAAAATGGTGTAAATGACAAAAAGGAGAATTTGGAGATAATCAGTGCAAATGATATGAGAAACACTCATCTGCTTTGCGGTTAGGGATCATTCATAAATGATGTCACGCTTCGAGGGGGGAGGGGGGTTCGTGAAATTGTGACAAAGTGTGACAAGGGGAGGGGAGAGGGTAACAAGAAGTGTGACATCATGCATTATGCAACTTAGCGTCACGCGTGACAAAAGGGGGGAGGGGGGGGTCCGCTGAAGTGTGACATATTGTGACAAAGGGGGGGGGGAGGGGGTCAAATATATGGGAAAAAAGAGTGACGTCATTTATGAGCGGCCCCTCAGAGATGTTAGTGGTAGCCCTAAGAGATGTTACTTACGAAAATTTCACTTTCAACTTTGGTTTGTAAATCGTTCTTTAAGCAAATATTAAGGGACCAGATTTGATTTTTAACTGAAAACGCATCGCCATCAACAATACCACTTGAATAAAACTTTGAGTTAGAACTAGTATCCAAATAGCGAGCTTATCTGAGCTAATCTACTCTACACTCTCACGGCATGAATTGCCATGTCAGCTTTAGTACGCCCATCAGTAGTAGAATCTACCCCTTTTCCCTAAGAGAATTAAAATAGTTTGAGAATTTCTTGGTTTTAAATTTATTTCATTGGTTAATTAATTTCAGAGGCGAAATTTAGTCAAGTCCGGAGAAGCGAAGACCGTATCAGTTTTATTTAACCGATAAGCTTTTCGTCTGTAAAGACCGTTTTCGTTTATCTCTACTTCTAAGAACATTTGAATTTACTTCTGAAGCTCGCTTTCAATCAGGGTCTTATTATTGTATGAGCAAATCGGGCAATGTCAAAAAGACCTGCAATTTTAGAGACTCCCAAAACTGCTTGCATAAAAATCGATGTTTTGAATTTTCGGGGCGAAAAAAAAATTTATATCCATTCCAGGGAATATTACATTTTCTCAAATTTACTTTTACGGCGATGTATTTACAATATTACTTTCATTTATTTTGTCCTATCTTCAATTGCTCATTGTCCATGCTCTGGTTATAAAGGCATTGTATTGGCTGAAATCTATACCTACTGAAAATATCAAGATTAATATGACAGCCAATATTATTGTTTTTAACGTTACATACAGTTTTAACTACATAATATGTAAGAGTGATGTGGTGAATGCTTATTGTGCATTGCTTTACTTTTAGAATATTTTCAGCACTATGTTACTATGATAAACAAAACTTAAAGGAACAAAAAGGATAAGTAAAAATGGATTTTCATGAGATCAACGAAAAAGTTAAAAGTTAAAGTCCTAATTTTGTAGCTCAGTATTAATATAGCACGTGACTGAGAGAGGGACTGAAGTCTCATGTCCCGGGACCTCCTTAAAATATAAACATTTCTTTACAAGATGAGAATGTTTCAAAACCAGAAGCTTTCTCAAAATATATTATCAACAGTTTTGGGGAAATCAAAAGTAAAGTTTTTTATAAGTAAAAATTTTCTTAAACTGTTCTGCTGAAGTTTTGGTCACATTTGTCAATCAGAAACAGGAAAAAAGATATGCAAGTAGTAATTTTTGGAAAACCCCCCCTAATTCCATATTACCAAAATTCAAGTAAATAAAATGAAATAAACTAACTATTATCTGCCTTAACGGCCATTCAGAGCCTAGCGAAAATTACACCGTTCCAATGTCTAATTTCTAAGAAAAGATCTCGTTATTTTGTCTTAATCGCTTTTTTTTTAATGCAATAGAAGAAATCGAAAAGAACATAACTGTCGGGTCCGTTTGTTCTTCCCGCTAATTTACGATCTATTATACTCCCTGACACCTCAGAGGGGAAAAACAAAACTATTAATAAAAATTTGAGCGAAACAACTATTTTTTTTTCTAAAACCTGTTGTTATAACAAAACGGAAACGGACACCGTATTAGTTCTTGCATTTTTAACGACAGCCTGAGAAGGGGAAATGAGGAAGTTTGCGTTTCGGGTTCTTTGTTTTGGGGTTGCTGTTTATTTTAACTTTCAGTCATTTTCAACGCTGGAAGTAAGGAATGAAATAATGATACAGGTGGAAAAGAAGAACTTGGGTTCAAAGAGTCCGCGCCTTGTTTGAGAACGCGCACACACACACACAGTTGCGTTCTTCTGGAACTTCTGTGGAAGGTGATTAAAATTTAGTTTGCCTATGTATATAGTTACATACTAGCAAAACAGCCCCGTAATTTTAAAATTTTCCAGGGGGCAAAGGGTATAAAAGCAATGTATATTGCATTAGAAAATAACAAAATACACTGCACTTTGATGATTGTACTTTGTGTTAGGTGGAAAGTCAAAAGTTTTGGGGAAATCAAAAGTAAAGGCCTTTGGAAATTTTCTTAAACTTCCCTTCGTGTGAATCGGAAGCACAAGCAACAATCAAAGAATGACAGAAAGCGATACACGAGCAAATATTTTCAAATAATAAAATGCATAAGAGTTAAGACTGGTGAGAAATACTGAACTAAAATAGACATAACATTTATATCGTGCGTTGGGCGAAAACGAATTAGGTAAGGTACCTTATGTCTTTATTATAATTCCTACAAGAATAGAAATATCTTTGTACAGAGACAAATAGTTATTTAAATTTGATGACGCATATTATGGAGGAAGAAAATCTTCTTTGAAATAATTTCAACTCCAAAAAAAAAAAAAAAAAATCTAGAAGCAAAGAGAGAAACAAAGTTTTAAATCTCTATTCTGTTTTCGAAAACAAGCTGTACTAACACTTTGTCATGATGTAATTAAAATGAGACGTAAAAAGGAAGTTCACAGGGTGCTACGTCACTTGCTCATTAAAGAACCCAGTTTCTTACTTGTGTGTACGTCAGTCAATATAAGTAAAACATTTTAATGCACATATTCTCAATTTTTGTTAATTTTTGGCAGAACGCTTAGTTGTTGTAGCAACATTATACAATTAACAAACATTTTTAAAAAAATTTAAAAATAGGAAGTGTGTTTAAAGGTAATAGCAGGGTTCGTTGGTTTAAATCAGCTTGATTTAAATCAAGTGATTTTTTCAGAAAAAAAAAATCATTGATTTTACAATGTTAGAAAGTGTTGTAAAAATGAAATATGTTGCAATTACAACCACTGTTTCAAACAAAACTTCCTAGGTCCATCTGTCTGTGTACATAACATATTTCATAAGTTTAGAACTAATTACTATTTTTTTAATTTCACAATATTACTCTCATTTTTCAAGCATCTTAACAGCAAAGCATAATTCATTCAATCATTTAAATTATAATAATTCATAATAATCATGAACCATTTTGTGTTTTATATTTTAAAAATAATATTTTAGAGCAATTTAATAAATGCCGTACAATAAATAATTCAGGATCATAGTGCTTAAAACAACAATTGTTAGAATTTGGAATATGTATCCTTAAAGTTTCATCCATGTCCCCTAACAGCTTAAGGTTTTTTTTTCTTCTAAAATGTTTTTTTTATCATAGAGTTTTCAATAAAGATATTTGATTAAAACAAAAAGTTTCAGCTTTTAGTAATGGTGTGAGCATATGATTTTACTAAATGGGTAAAAATATTTCAGGCTTTTTCATTTATAAAATCGATAAATGATTAAAGTACATTAAATGTAAAATTTAAGTACACACAATTGCTACTTTTTTCCAGCTTTCAACAGCAAAATAATTCAGATTAAATTTGCTCATTTTCTCTGTACTTATGAATGAACTATTATTCTTGGTAGCGTTAAGTTTCATTTGAGTCGTGCATTTGTACTAAAATTTTGCTTACCATTATTATTATTATTAAATTTTTATTGCTGTGAAAATAGCTTCAGATGTGTTTTTGCATATTGTTAAACATGATATATTGTTTCTATGAATGTAACATAATAAATAGCCAAAATATTTAAGGTCTTTTTAAAGAAATAAAAAAATCCGATTTAAATAAAAAAATCCCGAACCCTGGGTAATAGGCTTTTAACTGAAGTCAAATATATATTCGCTATCATTATGTCATTTAATAATAGAATAAGAATAATAAGCAAATTTGCAAAAAATTGCTTGGTGGAAGATATGCGTACTCTTTTTGGAGATATTCACACAGGTGTGTTTACAAGCTCAGTGATCAGACTGGATCATCGAAAAAGTTTAGGGGTAGTTTCTATTAAGAACTGTTGGGGATCTTGTTCGTACAACTGTCCGGCTGAGACAATTCGTGAAAATGGAAAAAGATTTGGAATTTGTATTCCGGTACTGTTATAGGGCCAACTGTTGACTTGCTTTGCCTGATCTAAGTAAAAGACCCCTTTTTTATAAGGAAGCATTAAAAGTAGAGCTTAGGAGAGACTCAGCATGTAAAATAACTAAAAAAAATCAATTCCAACTTACTTTAAGACTTCATATCACATTTTGAGTCTAATTCAGAATATGAAAAGAGCCGCATCCGTTTCTACCCCGACTACTGACCTGAATAGCACCGAGACATTAGACTTAAAACTTGTGAAACACGAAAGCTCTTCCCCAGCAGCTGATAGATAAAAAGTTTGTCCTGCGATAAAACGCGCAGTGACATCAGCGTCACTAGATTGCCATTTTTGTCGTGATTAATGGTTTAAGTATTGCCGTTATCAGAAATGAGCTAATTTTAGGGCATGTTTCGGAAACTAGGTAATTTAAGTGCGTTAAGAAATCGTGATTAACAAGAACAAATGGCAGTAAAAATGATTCTGATATGGAGAATCAATTCTGATAGCATAGTGACTGATTATGAAAGCTTTCAGGAGTAAGCCAATCAATGTGTTATTTAAGATTTGCTGTTTTAATGAGAGATTTTCTTTTTTGAACAGTTAAATAAAGATGAAAAGGCTGGTTAAATTGGTTTCATAATTGATAATATTGGTTTAAATATTCAGAATTGCAATTAATAATTTGAGTATTCAATTGACAATTCTTGAATCAATAGCAAATATAATAATTAATTCTGATTTAAGAAAAATCCCAATTAAACAAAAGTTTTTATAGTAAAAAATAAAATGAGAGAAAGTAAAAGAATTTATTTAGATTTCTTTCAAAAAATACCTTTCTTTGATTTGTATTTAAATATATGAACAATATTTTTTCTTCTGTTGTCATTCACTTAAAAAGATAAAATTCATTCAGCGCTGCATTACATTACCAAAAGAGATAATGAATAAAGAATTGTATAATGGAGGTTACATTTTATAAATTTAGTAGAATAGAGACTAAGAACTTTTTGAAATATCTAAAAAGACAGAACTATTTTCCTTTTAAACATTCCGACAACTTTTTGAAAACAAAAATTATCAAATTCGTAGAGCCAGAAAAAATTTCGATTTTCTTTCAGATTGAACTTTTCATAAAAATGTTTTCATCCTTCTCAATATTTTCACACAAATTTCGATCATTCAAAGTGTGTCTGAAAGGCCTAAAAAAAATTCTAGACATATTTTAAATTAACACAAAATCTACAAAATTTCTTGAAATTTCTATAGAATTTCTCTAGAAAATGGTATTTTATTAATCGAGCTTATTTTCATTGGGAATATTAAAAAATGTTCTGTACACTGTCCACAATTAGGTACTGGGGGAAATGTATTGATAGTATACATGTATTCAAGGAGTGAAGCGGAACACAATACCATGCATATGAATACATATTATAGTATAGATATAGACTGTTCTTAAGGGTTTTAGGATCACCTTACCGGAAAATAAAAGAGGGCAAAACTCTAGAATTGTATGAGAGCTGAAATAACATACGAGGGGGTGAGAAACATACCGGTGTAAATCAAATTTTATTTTCGATAGTAAGGGATGTCATCTACCTTTACTTACAGTAAACTAAATAATGCTTCAAATACTTACCAACAGATGGCCCCATTAATTAATTTTTTTAAATTAAGCAACGCAACATTAGAACCATAATGCAAAATGCCGTTTTCCTCAAAATATTAATCGCTTGACTTAGACTTCTATGCTTCTCACCATCACGTATAATACCTAATCATTTATTTCATTAATTCTTTCCATTTTATATGGAAAAAATTTGCCTCAATTTTGATCATACGAACAGGAAGAAACATTGTGGCATCCAAAACGAAATATTTACCAAGATATTGCACAACAAAGCTTTGAAAGTATCGTACGAGAAGAGAGAAGGTTTGTATGTGCAGCTTGAAGACATGGTACATCGTAATAATCTTCAAGACGTTCGAAAGTACAAGAATGTGTGGAGGACATAAGACTGACTTACCAGAACTGATCGAATGAGTTGATTAACTTGATCTTTATAATGTCACGGATCCTCACATGGGTAAGATAAAATAAACCGACAAAAAAATCCACTCATACTTTTGCATTCAATCGCAGTTACATCAAGATTCAATGCGTTTCATTTAAGCTTATAACGCGTACATAAAGCAATGGGATGCGCATTATATTTTCCCGAATAAGCATCCGCAGGCATCCGTGACGTCACAACCTCGGGCCTCAGATATCGGGGGCCTCTCTCTCGAGAGGCGCCGCCATAGAAAGTACAGGAAATGCCGTCCCGCTACGCGAAATCGGATGTCCGGATGAGGAAGGGAGGGTTGGGGTAGTTATAAGAGGATGTATCGTAGTGTGTGTGGAACATGGGCCCTCTCTGCAAACACCTGCTGGAACGCACCCGTTTGTGATGAATCGCAATCACTGGATCAGCTGTTAACAAGAGCGGAGATTTAAATAGCGAAACTGCGATGAGAGCTTCGCTTGGGAAAGGAAAAATGCGTTTCATAATAGGGGAATAATTACTTTTGTGTATATAATACAACGACTATTAATCAGCTTACGAAATAATGTAGCACTGATGAATGATGGCGAGTTATTTGTTTCATTACAGCGAAATGTTTAATGAAATGGAAGATTGTTTTACGGTCCAGTGCAAAGACTCGATATAGCGTCTTTCTATATAACGATTATGTGATTTAACCAATGTGTAAAAAGTTTCAATGATCTTTTTTCAGGAACAAACATTTGATACGACTTTCAATTTAGCAATTTCAAATTGTATATGGAGCCTGAGAGGAAATTACAATGAATCAAAGCATCAAAAATAATGTGTCTAAGTTATGAGGAAAAGCTGATAGGAGGTCTCATTGAATTATAATTTGCTTTCTATGAGTCATATACCGTGACTTAACGCTGAATCTGGTGGAAGGTTTACGAAAATTTAGCTTAATGTTTTGTGCTATTCAAAAAAAAAAAAAAAAAAATTGAAGACAGGGGAATTTTTTGATCAACTGCTGCCAAATTTTTACTGCAAATATCACAACTATCTTACTAAAAATCCAAGCCCAAGCAAAAACCGATTCCTTGCGTTATTCACATTAAATAAACGGTTGTCTGATGTTCAAAATTTCCGTTATAGCAGCAAAAAGCAGACTCACCGGCGAGAGGGGGTCTCTCTCGTGTAGCCGCAGGTGGTCGCTCGGAAAAAGATCCTGGATCCGATCCAGATCCGATTCCTCCCGACCATGGTCAGCTCTCTTCACCATCTACAATGAAAAATGGAAACGAATCAATTAGAATCTAAAATGCACATTACATTTAAAATCTCTTAATCACTGAAATCTAAAATGCACATTGCACATAAAAACACGTACACACAGAGAGAAATACATTCCGTATAAATGTGAAAACAAATAGCATCGCGATGAAATAGATTTGAGAATAACAAGAAATTCGTCCAGAACCGAACGACCCTCTGTGCTGTATGTCATCATCGTTTCTCTAACATTATCTCATATCTCAATTGGCATAGGCTCCAAACATTTTTTAATGCAATACTTTAAAATTTTAAATTCAAAACAATTTTTCGTAAACAAACTATGACTCTTTTTTGTTAAAACATCTTTTGTTCAGTTTTATGTTTTATTCGAATCAGGCTTTTCTCAAAAGTTTGTGGAGGGACAGACAGACACATTACCTTTTCCCCCATCTCATGGCCATATCCTCAACTTTTTATTTAAAAACAACAGTTCCTAAATTAATTTTTGTTAATTTTGTTTCTCAAGATATTTTAAAGATACATTAAACTTCTTTAACAGTTTTTATTATTTTTTATTTTTACGGGGAAGTAGGCGACATCACAAGTGTCCAGCATCTCAGCTATATACAAAAAGTACACGAAACTTATGTGCAATTTTATGAGTAAAAATATACGAATTTAGAAGAAAAAAGCTAACAGATAAAATCAATATAAATCAAACAACACTTGTTGGCACTTTATGTACCTAAATTTTCGAAGATATGCAAAAACATTTCACTATTTCTGATGAGCCTTAAAATTTAAAACCAAGCAATCTTTTCCAAACGTGACACTGTGCGCTGAGGGTGTACGAACACTGCTTGGAGCTCAAATGAAAGTACAAATCTACAATTTTTTGTAATCAGACCAGAAATTTTAGAGCTGTGGGAGCAATTCCAAGCGCAAAACTATTGCGTCTAAACGAAATTAACTCCGAAAGTATGTGCAATAAAAGAAAAGAAAAAAAAGTGGAAACCCTTAATAAAACATAAAGCAAAGCACTTAAAAGAGCCATTAGATGAGATACTAAATTTCTTAAATAAGAATCATAAATATTCGAATTGATTGGTTGAAACATTTGTACATAAATTCTTAATTTTTCTCATCTTCGATAAAATATTGAGTTATTAATAGCTTTACATAGAGTGAAAAAAAAGAAGAGGAAGGGAGAAAAAAAGAAGAGGAACCTAATAAATAGTATTTTTATTTATTCTAATAAATAAGAATAAGCTTCCTGAGAATGTATTCAGCTTCAATGCTTTGAGAAACGGCAAAGTAAAAGTTTATCGAAAAGTATGTTGTGTATGGAGGTGTAACATTATAAGCCTGCAATTGTTTGAAGTAATTACTTTCAAATGAAGTTAGCTTATCACGGTACAAATATAAAATGAAAATGGAGTAGAAAGTATATCCAACAGCATTTGGTTAAAAATTGAAACCGAGCATTTAGCTTATCACTCCAACTAAAAATAAATTAGTACTTTTCGTGCTTATTTATATCAGTCAAACGTGATGGTTTGGGATACAAGTGGGTGTTCATAGAAAAAGCACCCACTTGCTATATCTCCCTTGTCATTATATAAGACAAAAGTGCGATATATACGAAAACACGATGCAGCAATTTTATTATAAAACCTAGCGTACAAATATTAAACGAAATAATAAAGGAACTTTGCGCACAAGTAAACTGTAAAAAATAATTTTGTGCTTTAATTACGTGAAATTATTTTTTACAGTTTACAAATACGTAGTATGTGCACCTAAAACATTTAATGTATTATTATATTAGGATGACTTTTCAAAAAGAAACAGCTGAAGAAAATTGGGCTTTTACCGTATTAAAAAAAAAATAAATAAAAACATGTCAAGTAATGTCCGAAGCCCGTTGGCCGCAAATATTCTCAGGTATAAAATTTGGGAAGAAAGGATTGTTGCTGTTTAAACTTCATTGAATTCAATAGAAAGGAAACATTTAAATTTCGCTCATCGGAGAGGGGGAAGGGTTCTTCTTTTATGAGAAACGCAATACTTTTACTTCAGTGGACTCAAATTTAAAGAAATATATTCTTGCCTTTAATTTTTGGAGACAGGTAAGTAAAGCGTGATGCAACCGAATGTACGAAAAAACGAGGGGTTACTATGCTTAAAATTTTAGTGCATGATCACATTTCTAAGGAAAGTAATAGTGACATATTTAACTTTAATGATGTTTTAAGAAATATTCCTTTTGCATAGAAAAGGAATATTCTAACAGAAAAAAAAAAATTCTCAGTTGCATTTTCACCAGTGGAATTTGGAAAAGAGCGGATGTGACAAAGATAATCAGTATGATGGAGATAACTGTTGGTCTATGGTACTTTAAATTAAAAATTGTGTAAATCAATAACTTAAAAGTGTACTTTAGTAGAAACTTAAAGACTTTTGTTGAAGAAAGGAGTTGTAACTTTTATCCTGATTGCAGGCAGTGAGAAAAAATACATTAGGGCAGAAAATTGCATAAACAGTTTTTGAGCTAAAAAAATTCCTTTTCCGTGCGCAGAAATATGACTACTCGCCATCTTTACAAAAGGAATCTAAATATCTGATCATACAAATTAAAAACATTCTTAAGCAACACCTTGTCAGTGACGCATTTAAGCCTACACAAAATGGAAAGCGATCCTATAACGGATGTAAAAATTGAGAGTAAAGAAAAAAGAAAAAAAAAAGAAAATTCGAGCAAATTCTGTATTTTTTTTCCTAATTAAAAAATATTGTATCACTCATAGGAATATCAATGGATTGTTGTTTAAATAACTCTTTTTTTTCGTGAGGAATATGTAACGCATTCCAAACCTTTTTTAAATAACGCTAACTTAAATGTTTAACGGAACATCAAGGTATTAAAGCTCTCAGAAAAAACGATAATGATTGCGCAAGAGCAAAAGCAAACGGGGGAAAAAAAGAAAAGAAAAGAAAAGTAGAAAAGAAAGAAACATTCTTTTCAACTTAGTAGCAGCTGCCCTAACTGAAAATACCGAGGATTTTGTCTTGAAGAACTGTTTGGAAAAGAACACAGCCAAGTGGCAACAAAAAACTTTTTTATTGAGAGTTCCTTTTATTTAGCACTCCACACTCCACCCCCACATTCTGCCTTCCCATCCTTTCACACATCTTGTTAACCTCATGAAAAGGTTCTGGAAATAAAAGACACTCAACGGAGCTTGAACTAACCGAATCCTTTATCAAAAAAGAGAATCGAGAGATTACAAAAAAAAAAAAAAAAAACTTCCACTCTGATTTAACGATCAAGTTTTAGCAGCAAATGTTCACAGTTGGAGCGCCATTTTTGTGACCGGGTGAATGAAAGAATAATTGAAGAATTTAGTAAGGGGGTGGTGAAATAATTCCCTGTTCCCCTTGATCCGCTGAGTGGTAAATGCCTATTTTAGTTTCTACCAGCATGCTCAGCTTTCGAATAAAAAGTGTCTTTTTTTTTTTATCATTGGATCAAATGTTCTTGAATGAAATTGTCGACTATGACGTCGAAAGGGGATTTCTCATGCGTAGACTATGACTAAGGAAAAAAGAAAATCTTACTATCAAAGTGATGAATAATGCTTTTGTTAAATATAACATATTTCTTCTTTCATGTTTTGGATTAGCATTAATGTACAACTATTTCGCGGTTAGGTCGCTACTCTGCTGACGGAACCTGTTGACTGATGCGATGTTATCGCACAGTTTTTGTTTATATAGTCACATTCACTAGTAATAAAATGAAAAGGAACTGTAGTGTATGAGAAGAGGGAAAAGTTCTCCAAATCATGTCAATGTAATGTTCAGGGTCGCCGTTTAACAGGTCTGAAAGCAGCAGTTGCCCCCTGACTTTTGGAAATTATAATGTATTACACATGAACATTTTTTGTGCGTGTGTGTGAATTTTCATATGTATATTGAGTATATACCCTTTGACCTCACTTGGAAAAGTTTGAAATGACCGGCCTGCTAACATTCGTGAAGAAATGTGCAACTTTTCGTTTTAGCCATTTGATGGTGATGACGTCATCATGCTCTTTAGGGCCCATTTCAAATAAGCTAGATTAAAGCGTAACTAGTCGATCCCTGCGGAATTTCGCACTAATTTGGGAGTAAGGATATTATGAAGAAAAATAGAAAAAAGTAAACGGGTGTTGGTACAAAAGAAAACATGTAATTGAACACATCAATACAAATAACTGCTACGAATTTTTTTTCTAGTATTATTTAGATATTCAAAGTAATTAAATAATCACAATAATAATGATAATGATGTTAAATTATAGTTCCGGTTGTTTAGGCTCTACACATTCATAGTGTAAATAAATGTGCAGAGCCTAATGATTGAATAAGTTTAACACACAGAAGCAGCTAAAACTGTAGAATTTGCTACACAATAAAAACATAAGAGTTTCTTGTTTGTTTATATGATAAGGGATGGTACCAGCATGCACAACACCAATTCGGCATCCCTTCCTAGATGATTTTCAATCTCAAATTTAAGAGAAGCGGTGCATTTTTAGACCGTGGGTCTAATTTTCGTCATTAGCCGGCACGATAAGCTTTAAAATGAGGGGTAAAGCATGGAATTTGATAAAGGAATAAGGAAGATCTCGACGAACGACAAAAAACAGGCTAGAGAAATAATATATAAAGATATTACATCGACGGTTATTTGAATGAATGGTCTATCGAAAAAAAAATGAGAAACAAAAAATAGAATCTTTTGCCAGCACACTCCTTTCCATAATTAAAATGCTGTAACTGTACACGTAAAAATTCATGAATACAAAACTTCGAAGCCCATTGCAATTATTTCCATCCATTGAAAGAAGCTCTTTACCTTTCTGAGTTAAGTGATGATTTTAAAAGAAATGGAAATTTGTGGTCAAAACCCTTTAAAAATTTTAGTTGAGCAAGATTCTGACTTCGAAGCGAAATTAAAAGGATAGGAATTAAACAACACAGTACCAACACTAATACCAACAACTAATGCAATCCAATAACTACACAAACTCTTTAGAAGAAACTAGAACTAAGCAAATCATCGGAAAGGCAGCTAGTCAAAATTCGAAATTGATTTTCAGAGCCTCTTTTTAGGTGCACTCAGACACACACTATATTCATCTATTTTCAGCTCTAAACATGAAAAATGAATTAAGTTGTTGTACTAAATGTTAATCTACAAAAGTGGTTTCAAAATAGCGCAGTACAGCTTTTTGGTAGGTCATGTGAAGTCTAATGATGATAAATGCGAAAGATTAATGCATCGGTTCGTAATAAAATTTCTTAGTTGATCTTCCAATATTAAAATCGAAACGCAGACATTCTTGAAATTATGCGCTAGTATTTTTGATGAGCGAAGAAATGTAGAGGTGGATATGTGCTTTATAGAGCAAAAGTGAATTTAAGAAACCCTATTTTTCTCACTTATTTAAGTAAACCGTTCCTAGTTGTTAAATATTAATTTTGTAAATTAAACTCAAGGATACCAGAGTACCAACTTATTAATTTAACACGACAAACGAGCAATAAATGAGTGAATAATTAACATAGCCCTAATTGTATCACTGTCGATTGTACAACTATTTGGTGCGTTATATTACATTACACAAGTAAATCTAACGCAACAGATAATTTTCATAGGACATCTGTGCCAAACTAAAGCTGATATGAACTAATAAGTTACATGAAAAATTATCACTGCATATCTTTAATTTGCTGCAACTTTACTTTAAACAACTAAGAAATACAAATACAGAAAATTGGCAGTAGACATTTACTTGGAGTTTCGTAAAGATAACGTGCTAAAGGAGGGTGCAGAAACGGAAAAGTAAACATTTGAGATAAAACAAATACATGAAAAGACATAACAGTTAGATAAAGAATCTTCAAAGCAAACGGGCAGAAAGAATGAAAGATTGCGATTTGAAGGATAAAGCAAATAAAATAAAGAGGTAGAAAATAAAGGAAGGTCAGAACAATAAAAAAACTCTCGATAAGAAGCTGAAAAGCAAAAACGAGAGCAAATACCCAAATTTGGATCAGTTAACCCTTTAACAGGTTCAAACGCCCACGTGCTCGGAAACAAGCCAGATGACTGGACAAGGTTAAGTTGCGGAGATTGTAGAGGAAATGGCAGAGCGTAAAACAAAGAAATAAAATTCGACACAAAAGGTGGAAGAGCACGTCATCAAACGAAAAAAGGGTGGTGGTGAAGGATTCTATTGTGGGGATTTAATAATGGCCCGCCTTCTTTTAATGACTGGAAGGGTAACTTTGGCCTATGATTACGAAGTGAGAAAAGGTGAAAAGATGGTTTTGTTTTTGTTTTGTCTTTGGCACGGATCTTTCTCAAGTTTTAACAGATGGAACTGAGGAAGTAATTGTTAATTAAATACGAATTGGAGTTATTTCATGGTTACCAATTAATTAACTTAACACCAAAGTTTAACAAAAATGAGCATTTAAATAAATTTTATTTTAATTTAGTCCGTTTTGTAGATCGGATTCGAGTTAAATGCGAACAATGGCAATGATTTCACATAAAATATGAAAGAATGAGTGTGGAAACATTGGTGCCGATTTCACATTAAACATGGAAAAGCAAATATTGAAATCGGGAAATCTATTTTGCATCAAATAGATAATAATATATATTGTTCGAGTTTTCAGCTTCTCATCATATTACTCGAGTGGCAATTGACTTCGATCCAGCATTTTTTAACAGGTCCGTTATTTGTGAATTTTAAACATATTTTTGTGAAAGTTCAAAATTTAAACATGCAGTGATTAAAAAAAAAAATTTTGCCGCTTATTTAATAAATAATTTTGTAAAAAGTACGATCTGGTAGCTCGGAATTTTGTGAAGGGCCGTTTTGATTGATTGGAAAATTATGAAGGGTTCGTTTTGATTTATTGAAATTTTATGAAGGATCCGTTTTGATCAATTGGAATTTTGTGAAGGGTCCGAAAACGGATCGGAATTTCCTCTGGCACGACACCTACTTTATATCAAATATACTGAAAGTGAATAGAATTACTATTCTAACTTAGAGATCGAAAATGAAAAATCACAAGTGGCACTTTAAGAGGAAAACGTCGATATGAAAAGAACCGTTGTAATGAAATGTCGAGCGTAGCAATTCAAAAAAAGTGACTACTCCAGACCGCTGCTATTCTTCCTAAAATTATGTTCACTATTTTTTATCATTCTTAAAAACTTACTACAGTGATACAAATGTATGGCCATTAAAGTTGCACGACGGAAACTTCACGCTGAAGAATTTGTAAGTCACAAGTAAAGTAAATAGAAAAAAGGTGCTAAACATAGATTTAGATTTTCTACTCTCACACCGCAGCATATTGCGCATATTTTATTGCTTTTGAATTAGAAATAGCAGTTGCATGAAAAACTAGTCATACAGGGCATTAATGAAACAAAAGGAAAAACTATCAGGTGAAGTTACAGTGTGACGTAGCATGTTGTGTAAACAGCAGTGCAGATGTTCGCTAGAGTCAAACTGACGAAATTCCGAGAGAAATCGTGACCGACTCTTCTGCTGATCTGCCTCTCAAACGAGAATTGTTGCTTCCGACTGACGGATTGGAGTTCTTTAGCAACGGAGGAGAGGTGTCACTTCACGCATGGGCGACAGTAGGTCAAAGCTGCGTAAATGTTCCATTTTACTTTCATAATTCCGAGCATTGAGATACATTGGCTGTCACGTGTGACGCGAAAATGTGCGACTCAACTCAACAAAGCAAAAGAACGATTTGAGCTTCCTCCGGAAAGGCGACCGTATAATCTTATGTCATAATTGCATCGCCAACCATTCAAGATGAATATTTGTAAATACTATAGCTTTGTCATGGCCAATGCTCTTACTATTATTCCAACCTTATTAAAATCGCTTTACAGTCTGCCTTGGACATCAGAGATTAAAATATCCCTTTAATCAAAAACTGAGTTATTATGGAATATTTTTTCCTTATTTTTTCAAAAGAATTTTTTGATTATGAGGCATATTAAATTCACTGTCCTCAGACTCAATCTCTGAATCCATTGTGGAAGCTACTTTGACAGGCAACAATAGCGTAAAATAAAAGCGAAATTAAAGAAAGTACGAAATGATTTCCATTTTAATTCAAGGCAGGAAATCTCGCTACGAGAATTATACAGGAAAATAGAATGCGTCATTTCTTAGAAATATTCAGAAATAAAAAAACTGTAGGGGAATTTAAAGAAGCGTAAGTGACGACGAAATGAAATTCGACGTTGAAATTTTCTCTACGACGCAACGCAGAACATACGGGCACAAAAAAAGCAGAAAGGGTGAGAGACAACACCGACCTCTGGAAGGGGTTAATGAAAATCCCACATCCAAAATTAAAAGCAAATTTTGGTACTTACTGCTGCGGCTTTGTTAGCCGTTCGAGAGATGTCGTTGTAGTCGGGGTGGTCGGGGGCGGTCTGCTCGGCCAAGAGGGATAGATACCGCTCATACTGTACCAATCTCTCCAGCTGAAAAAAAGGGAGAAATTTTAGTAACACTGACAAATATTTCTGAAAGTTCATGTATAAGAACATAACAACACAAAACCACGAAAACATAAATCATATAAATTGGACGGTCATTTTGAGGAAAGATAATAATTACAGTTCCACCATCAAGCAAAGCAATCTGCCTGGCAGAGTGCCAAGAAGAATCCATTCATGTTTAAGGGAGGAACTGCTGGTATAAAGAATGAACTTTTTGTGTTCTCGTTCTAGTTCGTTTAGCGTACTTGATTTCTTCCGAACTGATGCTACAGGCCAGTTTATAAATTTAGTTGCTTTCAATAAACAGAGAAACAAACATTCTGATTCGCGTGCTTTGGCACGCGATCAGATAAACGCACCTGCAAAACGAACTTCCCTAAAACTCGAATGGATTTTCTGCCATGCGCAGAAGCGTCCAAAAGTCAAAATTGCGTGGTCGAACTATATACATGCTTTAAGGTAATATATGAATTTAGTTACATATAATTTTTGCCAATTAAAAAATCGAAAAGAAAAAGTCCCCTTGATGAAACTAAGCACCTTTACTGTAGTCGTTAGTCTATGACTGCTTTTCAAAACTATTTTTTAAGACTATATGTGTCGAAACGAAACAATGATTCATATTTAACATAGTTTAACGACATATATTTATGTTTTAGAAAATCGATCTGAATTATAAAAAAAAATGTCTAAAATCATATTTCGATTTTGTTATTCACTATTTGAGATAATAAATTCAAATAAATTGACTGTACAGAACTGTTTTGCTACGTTCATTTCATTTTCAATTTTGTTTCCCCCCATAACCTCTTCAGACCCCAGAACTAAGTACAAATAATTTTGACGCAATTTTTCGGTTCTCTGATTTAAAAAATGATTACAAAACAAAATAACTAAAAAAATTTTATTTTTAATTTTAATTAATAATTAGTTTAAATTATAATTAATGCCCATTTCCCTGTTTTCCATGTTTAAAACGAAGCAAAATATCTATTGTTTAATTTAAAAAACAATTGGGTGCTTTAGCTTTCAAATTGCACGAACAGTAGTTAATAAACAGTATTTTAAAATGTACCCAATTGGGTACACTTGGCATGAAGAGGTTATAGGACCATACAACATCATAGCTGCATATTTCGAGTGTACTACATCCGAAGAAGAAGCAACCATTTGAATTTAGTAATGACAAAGAACGACAAAAAGATTATTAAGATTGTTCAATGTTCTCGCGCATGCTACGCTCTAGGAAAAGGTAGAGCTCAAGAGGAAACTGAGCAACATTTCTTACCAACGTTTCTTCACTCAGATAACAAACGAAGGTCGAATAAGAAAAATAAAGGCCACCATCAAAATGCCACAGCATTGAGATGGAATGACACAATACTCCCACTCTTTGTATTATGACTACAAGATGTTGCTGATGTCAATCAACTATCACTTTCTACGATGAAGCATTTCGTAGCAGCAACTTCGAAATTGCTCTTTTGCATTAGAGTTAAAAAGTAGTTAAGGATTAAAAAACAATTGCTTTTATCAATGGTAAATAACCTAACCAGAACCAGGAAATCAATTTTCTGCAGCATGACAATCGGAGGTGACGGTGAAATTATTGGTGAAATTAATGGTGAAATTATTGTAGTAAGTTTAATTTATGTGGAATTGTAATCAAATGTCTTTTGGATCAAGAACGGTTTACAACAACATGCAACTAAAAATAAAGCACACTTACGATCCTTTTGCAGTTTCATTTACGCCCCAATCTTTTCCCTTTAACTTCCTGCCAATGAAGCTTTATTAGGATTAGTAGCCTATCACGTGACACGAATCTTTCAATCAGAAATTAAGTAATTAAGTAAAATTCAAAACTAAGTACACTTGGAATTCGGTTTGCTAAGGGCGAGACGAGCAATATTTTTGTCCAAGTAAATTGAAACGAGAATTCGCAAAGCATTTGCTTAATAGGAAGCTTACAAAAGAAAATTTACTTTTTTTACAGTATTGCAATAATTGGATATTTGTTTAAAGGCATAAGAAAAAATTGCGATATTCTTTTAGGTGAATTCGCTAATTTGTCGCGTGTTTAATTAAAAAAAAAGTGAATTCGATAGTATTTTAGTGGCATCAGAATGCATAGAAAGCCATCTTAAATCGAGAAAAAGGGGCAATAATTTTTATAAGTAAGTATTTTTAAATTCCGGATTGGAATTGATGAACGTTATGTAATGACATTCTTGATTTACCGATAGCATTTAACAGGGATAATCGTCCAATCGGGAACTTCTGGTTTTCAGACAGTCTATATAAAGTAGAGTTGAAATGCATTAACAGCTTTGTATTTTAAATGCCCGCTATTACACGAAACAATTAATCAGCCCTTGCTTTGAAACTGCACTTTTTTTCCCTTTCGAAATTGGCAATATTTATATTTATAAATTTTTAAAAGATTAAAGCTCAAAACCAACTTACCCAGTTTAATCGAATGACAACAACACGCAAATCGAACATCGCAACCTCCAGCAGCGCGAAATCACAAGAAAACTGCAAATTATTCGAAAGAACGGACTCTGATTTAGAGCATAATACTCATCGCGTGGAGTGTTGACACCTAAATGCCATTTCTAGTTCTTTTTGGAGTAAGCAACTCGGAGAATTAACGGATCAGTTTCTTAACAGCGTCACACCTATGTGTCCGCACGCATGCCTTCACAGCTATGCAAAAAAGGACAAAGGATGGCGCGAAGAGAAATGTTCGAAATCCTGGTTTGAGTTCCAAAAAAAAACATCTAAACTTTTCATAAATGTACGAAAATAAACTTAAGTTCAACGCCCTGAACTTATGATACTATTTTTCAGTTAGCAATACATTAAAATGTGACGCGTTTCTATTGTAGTTTCTAAAATTCTTTGTGACTTGGTTCACGCCTAAACATGAATAGAAGATAATGAGTTCCCTTTAAGAGTATTTCGATACACAATCTCGGATGTGAAGACTTAAAAATAGAAAAGGGCGCGAGTGAAAAAGGAAACTTAAAAATTAAAAAGATAACTTTAACATACTTTATTAATAATATAATCACAAATTACAATAGGTGGATATTATTTTATCATGGGCGTCGACAAGCCCTTATTATAAATCCTGAAAGCTTCAAAAGAACCAGCAGGACTAGTATAAGGAGAGAAAGAACTTTGCAATACCAATTATTTGTGCTAAAATATCACTTATTGCAGAAAATCAATTTTAATTCTACCGAGAGCTGCTTCCCCCCACCCAGGCCCATCATTTCATTTTCAGGAGGGTAGGCGGGGGCTAAGGGTATAAATTCGATGGATATTGCATTAAAAAAAAAACTGCTTATTCACACGTACAAATATATTATGTTTCTAAAGCCAAGAGGTAGGGGCCCAATTGCCTCTCCTGATCCCCCTAAATACGTCTCTACAAAAAAGAAGAAACTTTTCAATAAGTTCTCAACTATAGATTATCTGACAAAAAAAAAAAAAAAAAACAGAAGCAAGCTACTATGTAATACCACAATTATAGAATTTCCATCAAAATATTTTATACTTTCTTCAGCTAACAGCAAATCGTTGGTCTAATAACTGCGACCTACGAAAAATTTCCCCACGAGCTACCAACTACTCTTGAAGCTTTCCTATTAAACTTGAGGGTAAGAACTGATTTTAAAGTTTTTCCTTTCCCTCTAATGATATAAAACATGTAAAATTACATACGTTAATATTTACAAATAATCTCAGCATTTAATTAACATTTGTAATTATTTTTTTTTCTTCAAGCATTTAAAAAAATTGAAAATGCTTTTAGGAATGACGTTATTGCTAAAAATAATAGTTCAAAGGGTACCAGGAATACCTGTAATGGTACCAGGAAAACATAAAAAGTAAAAGCGGCCGGATTGGAAGTTGCTACTCTACCTGAAATGTATTTCACCAGGAGTCACGGCCAGAGGAAATCAGGGTCCGTTTTCGGACCCTTCACAAAATACCAATTAACCAAAACGGACCCTTCGCAAATTTTCCATTAATCAAAACGGGCCCCTTCACAAAATTAAACCAATAAAAACGGACCATTCACAAAATTCCAAACTACTAAACCGCACTTTTTACACCATTATTTATTATGAAAGGGGCAAATAATAATAATTTTTTATCAGTACATGTTTAATTTTTCAATTTTTACAAATTTATTTGACTTTACACATAAATCTCTTTAAAATTCATAAAAAAGGACCCTGTAAAAAATGCTGTATCGAACCCTGTTCACGATATTGCGTGATCACACTAAATATTTTGGGTTTTACTTTCTGTTCAATTCATTGAGTGTTATTGAACTATATTTTTTCTCCAATTCATTCTTTAAATATTCGACTTACATTCGATCATTCATTCATAAAGCCAAAGCAGTAATTAGGACGGAACAGTATATTGTGCAAACAAATAAAAGACGGTATATTTTTGCAACAAAAAATTAACAAAATAGTAAACAGGAAGGAAAAGAAAAACGTTGAATAATTAAAAAAAGTTTGTTTTTCCGCCAAGCTTATACGGTCGAATTCTTGATTCACTCCAAATACAGCTACTTCCATTCATTCGTTCTTTTTGTTTTGCTTTTTAAAACATCTTTGTATGGGTTCTTGGTGGTGGAAAAGGAACTGAGAAATTACAGATTCATGAAACGCTTAATTTAATGGTTGTATAAGTTAGGCTTAGCAGGTCACGTAATGACCGCCATTATGACGAATACGCGTGAACTTATGAATTCCGACTTGTTTGTTGAAACTTTTGATCAAGTATTCAGAATGAAAAAAAGTCGGAATAAATATTCATTTGCTTAAGGTGCGGAAAATTATGCTTTTATTTTATCTTTTACTTTTTAACGGAAATAATATTATTTACGTTATTTGGAAAAATAACAACGTTTATTAAATCGTAGAATCGTCCATTGAAAGTGAAACAAAAAAAAAATAAGTTCGTGAACTTGGAGTTTTTATAATGTTCTTGCTTTGGAATGTGGAGAAATCTAACTTTATTTCGAAAATATGCGAAACACATTCCGAAATTTTAAATATTGGGAGTTTAATTTTTTTTCTTTATTTTGTAGTAAAATCTTTCAGGAAATTTTTTGTTACACGGGGATAGAAATCAAAAAAAGATATTACACGGATTCATTATTTCACTTTCGGTTTCGCAAATATTATTATTATTGTCTTTTTGAGTTTGAATAATAAACCGTTTGGGTAATGTAAATGTTATGCTACATACAACGCAGATTTAGATGAACTTTTACAACTCAAAATTATTATTATTGTTTTCACATACGGAATTTCAACTCAATATGATAAACAGCCCATTTGGATGATGTATTATTGTTAAATAAATATTAACTTATATTATTGTAAAATAAATATTAACTTTGGCGAGCGATTATAATAAATTAGTAAAATCTATAGGAATTCAAAAACATGTTTATATTTTAAAACTTGAAATAATATTCTGATTAATTCGGTGCAGAAATTAATTTGAAACGTTATAAAAATATTTTAAATTCAAATTATTACAGTTGAAAAAAAAGTTATTGTACAAAATGAAAAGAACAATTCAAATAAACATATTTTTAAAAAAAATGGCGGTCCAAGAGACAGGATATTCAATTCGGAGAAGCTTTTATTCATAATAGTTTCAAGAAATATGTAAAGTTTTTTCCAGATTTAAAACTACTTTCATAAACTCTTACTGAATATTTTACCTAGATTACTTGTTATTTTACATGCAGAGGATTATATCACATTTACATGACTGTGTGGTAAAATGGGAAAAAGATGTAGATTTTGCTGGACTCAATATCATGTCTTGAAAAGTTTAGTGTAAAAAAAAAAAACTTTCACATCAAATCTTTTATGCGGAAATTTATACTTATTTAAACTCTCATTTTAAAACCTCCATCTTCATTGTAGATCTCACCTATGTAGGTTTTTTTTAAATTAATTTATTTTTTATCATTCTCGTCCTTTCACCTTTTGCCAGAGGAGGTTAAACGGCCCAAATCCAATGCATATTGCATTAAAAAACAGCAAAATGCATACATATACGCATAAGTACATTATACTTTTCAAGTCATGAATCTCCCCCCTCCCCTCAACCCTCTTAAATGACTGCCCTGTTTGTTAGACAGTTCGAGAGATACAACAGACCGCTCATATAGCGCTCCACTTAATAATATAGCTCAGTTCATGTAAATTTCAATCGAAATTACAAAAGTTTACTTCTTAAAAATTAATCATCGAATCAGAGGAGGCCTATCATGAGTTATTTAGTTAGTGATGGGAGGGGGAAAAACAGGCTTTAGCAGACACTGAAAAAGTTATGATAATATTCAACTTTTCAACGTCTAAATAAACAGGTTTCCCGAGAAATATCAGATTGAAATTCTTTCACTCTTTTTAAACTACAGTTTTGATCTTTCTTCTTACAGGTACTGGTTTTTCCATGACTTTGACCGTCGCATGACTCACCATTTTATCGAATCGAAAGGGGACGATGAAAGTAGATGAAATAATCGATAAGCTCCTTCATTGTTAAGAGATAAACAAAACAAAAATTTAGAGGTTAAACAATGCCGGTATAGTTATGGATCGAAATGAAAGAGCTTTCCGATTAGAGAAGCTTTTACTTTTTTTCCACAAATCAAACAAATGAACTGGAACTTGAACAGTGCAATCGGTTTAGCTCGGGATTAAGAGAAATTTGTAGGAGCGGCCAGTTCCTCAATTCAAGAACAGCGAGGATCGAAATGTTCTAACGCTTTGTTATTGATGTGAATAGGAGTAGCAATTTTGAAATGTGTGAAACGACTTTGGGTGAAATCCTTCGATCCTATTCTTGAATTGAAGCATGCCGCATTCATGCAAATTTTTCTTGATCAAGAACAAAACCGTAAGCACTATTCTCGCGTTCCACAGAGCGGCATTTAAAGAAGTTAATACGTAATAATCCCGATAGGACAATTTTAAAGAAAGCGACTTTGAGCGTAATCCTTTTCTACATTGGATCGTGCAATTGATTTATAATACTAAGAATTTGAAATTTATATATGAATGTTTGGTAACTTAAATTGTGCTTGAAAAAGATGGAAAAAAGTTTGGAACAATGCATGTAGTTTGTTCTAAGCTAAAGAAAAGGCTTTGCACATGAACGCAAACTTTGTAATGTCTTTCTTTTTTAAAAATCTTGTTTAACCTCTTGAAGGACGAGTTTTTTCAGAAAAACTGGTAAAAAATGATCGAGTTTTTTTGACAATAAATGAATATATAGGTACAGTATAAATTGTTTTTGGAAATTTCAGTCGTACGGGGTGACTAAATTGCGGGGCGTGGGGTAAAAGTTATATAAAAAATATTGTACAAGCAAAGTGCAAACCGACCTCAGAGGGGCATTAGAAATAAAATAACGTGAGATACGAGATTGCCCGTGTCAGACCCGGGCAAATGCGTTAAGTGGTTAAAGATTTTTGAATACCACTTAGAAGTATTAATACCTACATTATTTATCAAATACATATTTCCTAATGTTAAATGTAACTATTTTTTTCCTGTGCTTTTATATTTTGCATCAATAATCTGATGCTAATTTATGCCTTTTTAATAATAGTAAAATGCACTTAATTTCTATTTTCCGATGTTAAATATCGAGTTTCTTAATTGAAATTTTTATTATGATTTAAAATACATTCTATCATATACATTGTAACGATTTAATTTGTAATGTAAGGGTTACTTTTTCTACATTATTATGAAACACTTTTTACGAAATTTTACGCGCGTTAGGCTTAGAATATGCTTTGGCCTGCAGTGAAAGTAGGCGCTGGGCAGGTCCCGTCCTGTGGGAGCACTTAGTTCCGCGAGCATCCCTACCGAAAGGGTTAAAAGCTTAAAACTATGCAAATGACAGAAAAAGGAAAGTCCAAATCATCGTAAGACAGCCAAAACACTTTACCTCATACTGTTTTCTAAGTTCCGTTTTATTAGCCATTTTGAAGAACAAAATAAAGCACTAAAAAGTCTTTTATGTTTTTACATAAAAATAACGTGACGAACAGAGGAATAAGCCTCATAATAGACTTTGAAAGTAACGTTTCTGTCTGTAGAATGTAACATAAAAAACTTAACAATACAACAGGTTCTTCTTTTAAATATATTTTGGAGCAAAAAAGAAAACAAAGGGGGAAATTGTGAGGCCTCTTCTATAAAACGTGTCTCAAAAGAGATAATATATTCAGAATTTTACAACGCAGTCTTCATTATGAAAGTCATAAATGTAAATGAGATATCAGAAACATTTAGATGTTACAGTAGTAGGATTTCTTACACTTTTCAAACTATGGTCAGAAATGGCAGGTATGTATAGTAGATATCTTTATGTAACATACGAAACCGGAAGTCAGATTGTTTCGAGAATAAAAGTTGTAACAACAGAACGCTAGATTTTCCCAAATATATAAAGGAAAAAAATAATAATAGTAAAAAGAATTTGAAAAAAAAAATTAATATCAAACCATTGTAATTTTTTGACGTTCTGGTATAAGTCACGTGGTGCACACACATACACACACACAAAAAAAAAAATACTTAACCCCTTGACATACAACGATGAATCTGACTCGTCAATCAATTCATGGGCCACTTTCGACTTTGACGAGAAATTATTTTTTTTTAATGCTATTTAGATGTTATTTCTTAACTTCAATCTAATTAATGAAAATCCAAATTTCAAAATATAATACGTACTTTCACGTAACAGTTCAGTTTTGTGAAATTAAACAGTATTTTTTGGTGGCACTGTGTTCCATTCAATTTGTATGTCAAGGGGTTAATATTTGCTTTTCTACGCCTCCAATAATCTGCATAAATTCACCAAATTTTAATAAATCTTTTTTCAAGCCTAAGAGATTTGAATGAATCTCAAAAAGAAATGTCTGAATTCACGAAGTTAGGGCATAAACAGGGTTGTTTTAAAGCAAAACATTATTATCCTTTTATGAGTTATTTTCCCACTACAAATAGTGAAACTCTTAAACTTCCAACTTTTCATTTTGTTTTCGTGGTTGACGCAAAAAATGTGAAAACTATATCATTTCTTTAAAAAATGAATGAATAAATAAAAACGGCTACGTAAACTGCATGTCTGTAAACGACATGCTGTGTAAACTGTACGTAAACTGCATATGTAATGTGTAAGCTGAAGCATATTTAAATTTACCAACAAAAAAAAAAAGAATTTTTTTTTAACTGTTAAAAAACTCCGATTGAACTGTTTACGGAAGAGCTCTTGATAATAAACTCAAGACGAATTACTGTTTCTTAACGACACAAAACATCCAAAATAAATACTTTTTCGAATCACAAATAGGAAAGAATGAATAATTACTTTACTTTATAAGATAAAAATAAATGTTCTTTTTCTTTGACTTAAAAACGGATAGAAAGTAATTTTGAAAGCAAAAAAAGAAAATAGAGGGGAATTAAGTCTTCTGTCGAACACCTTTTTCTTTCTTTTCCTTTTCGTACCATTTCGAACTCAACAAAGCATAATGTGTTGTATAAATGAAAAAAAAAAAAAAAAAGAATAAAGTGGTCATTTGCAAAAGTACGATAACACCGTTATCCGCCGCTGACCCCAATAAACTTTTCACAGCTTGTACTCAGCACCGGATCAAATGTCAGGCACCGTCGCTTAGCCGTACGTTTTCTTCACACCTTTTAGAAATCAGAAACGATGCGGCGCTTTTGAGGTAACAAAGATATGTTCTTCTTTATATAACACGTAAAAAGAAATTTGTTGAAAATAAATATTGATTCAAATTAAAAAGAAAACGCACTTCATTGTTTCAAAACGAAAAGTAGATTTTTCATTGAAATACAGAAGTGAATGATAGTACTAAAAGTTGAAAAATTCCTTTGAAAAACTTTAGACAGTACCCAATATTTTGAGCTTTTCCGAGTCAATTTTTGGAAGTATCGATATATACGCTTAAGAATCGGATACACACTAATATATCATAGAAAAACGTTAAAGTTGCAACCTTAGTTTCTTAATAAACAAAAAAAAAAAAAAACCTTTTTAATTTTTTATCGAAAGAAATGCTTGTTCTAAAATTGTAAACATAAAACGCGGAAGTAATCTATTTGGTTCAGGCCTTGATAATTCAAATTATAGCTGGGAATGAATTATGAATTATGAAACAATTAAATAATTATTGTATCTCAGATAAATGGGAATTAAAAAAAAATAAACAAAAGATTTTTAAGATTATGTAGATTTTCATAATAGAGAAAAAGCCCATTTTAACACATTCAAACATATTTCTCCCGAAAAGCCTACAAATGGCACTCGCATAATAGTAGGTCAATGTATTCCACTTTTAAATGATTCTTCAACAAAACACAACAAATAGAAAAACTTATTTCTCGTCGGCGGCAAATATTTAAGGAGTTCAGGAAGCACATTTTGTCTCTCAAAGTGTTGGAAAGTTCAAGAAACAAGTCTTTAATGGCACAAGAGGCATTTAATTCCGCGCGTTCGTTCACCCGAAAGAAAAGCACGAAATTATTTGAAAAGCAAACACAACTGTGAAAAAGAGATTGATGTAAATTCTGATGGCGATTAAATATTTTTACTGCCGAAATTTCCATTTTTAATAAAGTTGACAAGAACTTTTGTCGATAAAAATATATTTAAAAAAATGCTCTAAATATAGACATAACTACTGTGAAGTATGACCTATACCTATTTATGTGAAGTGAAAAAAGGTGAATATGAAAAATTATTAAATGTGAATGCGAAAGAAATGCAATGCAATTCAAAAAGGCCAAGCTAAAAATGGTTAAGAAATCGCGCATGCAAAAGAAAAAGATTCATAGCGAAATGTTTGTGAAGAGATTTCTGCCTATCTATTGAGGTTTGTAAATAATATACAAATGTAAGAAAAAATCTCAAGAAATTAATTTACTCGTTTGCACACCTGTTCGCTCACGGCATGTAAAAGTTTGCGGAAAATAATTCAATGACTTCTAGTTTTCTTTTCTTTTTCTAGATGCTCGAAAAATCCTGAAAAGGAGATAATGAGGTGATTTTCAAACAGCAACCGGATAATCCACACACGGATAATCGAAAGCTTAGTGTGCAACAAATGACACATGCCTTACAACAAGGAACAGGAGCAACATCTGTGTTGATCCGGTCCAACATCAAAATTCAGTTGACGCTCGGTTTTACCAACTAACAGTACTGCTACTGTTTAAAACAAACAGTACTTCGAACAATACATGAAAAAGAGAGAGAGAGAATTTAAAATAGCTGTGTTAAAATTGTATTTTCTTGCCATCTTGATTTTTAATAAGCTATAATCATTTCAGAACTCTCTTATTAAACAATGTTTTATTAATATGTCATTTATTTAATTTAGACATTCATTAAAAGTTATTTTAATTTTTCTGGGGAATTTTAAAATTTCAGTTATGTCTTTTTACATTAAATTGGACTACAAACGTACAACTTATTTTTAGGTATTAAAACCTAAGAATTGCTATTATGTATCCTAAAATGTTTTGGTACATATCTTTGTTTGAAGTCCATCTATGCAGCAGCTGAAGAAGACGTTACGAAAATGAGGCTAACTTTTGACTATTGAGGCTATTAATATATTCAATTTGGTGAAATAAAGTTATTTTATTCCTAAAGTGAACCTTTGTTGAGTATTTTTGAAACAACATGGTTATTAAGAACACGTTTATGTGTCTTTTTTCCATTATGATGACTTTACCCCATGTACTACTCACTTTACCGCACCCCATGGGGAAAAGTGGTCATAAATACATCATAGAAAAAATGCGTCATGAAATTATTTTGCTTAATTTTTTTCTGACCAAAATTTAATGCAATGTGTTCTATAATAATAATAACAATGTAAAATATCAAGCAACAAATCTGAAGGTTTCTAACAAACTCTTATATTTATTGTCGACGGGATGTAGAAAAACTTGGATTTCATGACCCCTTTACCCCTGCTGACACTAGTCATTCAAAATTTTTGCGAGTAATTTAAACTGGACCGAAAGGACTAGGCAGCAGACCGAAAAGAGGAGTTTCCTTCTTATCATCAAATCATCGCCACTAGGTACTAAACTAAGGTTTTTGAGGATAAATGACCGACCCCCATAATCACTCTCCATCTTTAAGGAAAAGGGGTGATCAAGCACCGTGAAACATGGTTACGAATGCCTGAGCATTAGCAAGATACAATAAAAAAAATTGTCACATTTTTGTAGCAATTAAGATGAAAGTTCAATGCAGTAAAATTCAACTCTTCATTTCAGTTTCTGTTGATTGTGGATAATTTTATCAGTCATTGTCCTATTTTAGGTGACTGTCAGGTGTTTTCACTCGTCAATTTCCCTTTTGATTTTTATTGCATTGTAAAAAGACTATATCGTCTTCATTCAAGCAAAAGGCACTAAATTTAAAATTTTAATTTTTAGACATTGTCAATTTCGACGTTTGAATCGTTGTGGAAAATAGAAAAAATGGTTATTTGTAAAATGCCTAGCCTTCTACAGTATGTTTACTGTCAGGTGTTTTGACTCGTCAATTTTCCTTTTGCTCTTTATTGCAATGTGAAAAGGCTATATCGTCTGCATTCAAGCAAACGTAACTAAATTTAAATTTTTATTTTTTAGACATTGTCAATTTCGACGTTTGAATCTTTGTGAAAAATAGTTAAAACATTTACTTGTCAGATGCCTAACTTTTACAGTATGTTTACTGATACAAACTTAAAAGTTGTACAATTTTTATGTAACGAAAAAAATTAGAAATTCTAATTGAGTTTAATAGTCCGTCAAACTTGCTTTTTGAGTTTAGTAACTTCTGTCTGAACGTCGACGATATGTTTCAAGCACTTTTGCTTAAAATTTTAAGTGAGGAATGTATTGTGTGAAAATCCAAATACTGACAACTATATAAGTTTCATTTCTTATAGCAATTAAAACACTAAGAGCTCTTCTGATTTTCAATGTAACAAAAACTCGAATTTCTGTTTTGTTTACTAATTCAGGTTTTTTTCTAAACGCTTCAATACTCAGCGCTAGCTGATTAGAATTTTAATTTTGTTCTTCGTCATTTTGTTCTTTAATGTTTTGTGACAATATATATAATGTATTTCTTCAAAACTTAGAGCAAGAAATGCACGTTACCACTCGATAAGCATAATTAAAATGCGAACTGCTAGGCATACTCTCTATAAACAAACTTATACTTTTACTGGCTACAAGACATATCCATCACAAACAAGAAATTGAAAAAATCTTAGAAGATATTCAAAATACATGAAAAATCACTTAGGAAGAATATTGTAGGAAAAAAACTTGTGACAAATTTGTGCATAAATGTAGTTTGGAATTCAGGTGCTTTTTTTCGCACAATGTGCAAATAATTGAAATTCTGCTTCGAAAATAAAATAAAATAAATGAATTAGAAAAATAAATAAAAAATAAAATAAAATAAAAAATATTTAATTGGAAATATTGCGGGGAGAGAAACCACATTTTCGCAAACGATATTAAGGCGCATGTGTATGCATCTCTTTCCGCATTTTAATAACATTCCCTCTACAGCGCAACACATGATATTAGTACAATCTTATCTTTTGGTATCCAGGAACAAGTTAAAAAATAAAAAGTTAAATTAAAACTTAAGCGCTTAAAATGATTTTCTTTAGATTCAGGTTACTGCGATTACTTTTTCATTAGGAATACGATCTGGAAATTGAGAAGATTAAACATACATATTAACCGAAAGAACAAATTCACAATGGATTTCACGAAGAGAAAAAAAACTGACACAAAACGATAAAAAGACTTGATATCAACGCTAGAGATATCCATGCGTGTCACGTAATTTGTAAGTCAAAACTGAAGCAATCTCGTGTCAAAGTATTTCCTTTCACGGACACCCCAAAATTATCGTCCACCTAAATTAAAAAAATCGTGTCTTCAGGTAAAAACGACACGTATCAGTTCCCAGTTTTCTTTTTTTTTCAAGTTTTGTTTCTTCTAGTTTTTGGCGGTTTGCACTACCTTAGAAGGAAGGAAAAAGGGCTTTGACTGGTTATATGTCTTACTAATGCACCAGAATTGGATGTCAAACCAGTTTTTTATGTTATGTATTTATTCTTTTTTTCAAGAAAAAGTAAAAACAAACGATGCAATTTATTCATCCTTTGACACTTTAAAAGGAACAAGACACGAAAATAAAATCTAAAGAGATACATATATTTTAAAGATAAAATTCCAACACGCTCGAGACAGTTCGACGCTACTCATTTGGAATTCTATAATGAAACAGCTCAATGATGGTAAATTAAGAAGCATGTACAGAATATATATGTGCACTTAAGCTGCAATTTTGGGAGCTTTCATTCCCTCCAAGCAAATCGAAATCTACCTTTTTGTTTCATTAAGTAAATATGGCTAAAGCTAGGCCAGATTTTACATAAAAGTACATTTTTCACGGAAACTTGAAAAAGATAGTGGAAAACTAAATTCTCTGCACAGGTGTGGATACAGGGAAAAGACAATGCGGAGCAGTTCACACTCATCCAATGAGTGTTAATAATTACTTGAAAATTACACCGAGAGAGTATCAAACCAAAACTTCATAAATTTTCTTTTTTGGAACAATTTTTCAGGGAGACGGGAAAAATCACATTGTTCCCTCCTCAGAAAAATCCAGTATCCGCGCCTGTCTCTGTTTAACATAAACACAGAAATTCTTCATCAGTTACTTCGTTAGTTCAGTTAAATAAAAGAAGAAAAGGTAGTACTTGGTTAAAGTACCTTCCCAGTCCCGTTTTAAAAAAATGGCTGTCTTCAGCATTTAAACATAATATCGCCCCTCCACTGTCGGATTCAAAACCGTATATTATCTCCCGAGAGACATTAGAACATTTTAGCCGTTATATTTTAAAGTCTAATTTTCTTTTAATTTAGTTATCTGAGGTTAAATTACATTTTAGATTGTTATAATCTTACGTGGTCATTGTTTTGAAAATATGTACAATTTTCTGCACTAACCATGAAGTTGTCGCATACAGTTTCAGCTATGATCTGAATTATCTTTAATAGCTTAAAAATGAATGCAAATGAAGAGAGGCCCTTTGTACTCAAAGAAGTACACAGTCACAGTGAAACATACATTTACTGTTATATTTTCATTTTTTTTCTTCTTTTTTTAAAAAAGTTATGCGAGTTGTGATGAGCTTTTTTGAACGTGTTTTCGGGTTCAGAAGTAAATTTTCATTGCGCCTCGTAAGTGCTGTGGAAAAATATTCAAAGCGACCAGTTGAACGTTAATAAATAAATTACTAAATAAAATAAATAGAGAAATAATAATAAAAAAAGGAGACGTAATAGGAGTAAATAGAACAATAAGTAATTACGACAGTAATTACCACATATAGATTTTCCAATATCGAACTTTTCGCTTTCTTTATCAAAACTCTATTTCAAACGAAATAATATATTTTCGTTGCATTAAAAAAGTAAATAACATCAGTTTCAAATGAAATGTATTTGAATGCCTACAACATACTCCAATTTCTTTTCTTCCAGAAATGTAATGGAAAATTATGTTGTACCGTTAGCAGCAACCGAAATGTTTCATAATTCATTTGAAGTTGGAAAACCTACATGTGCTAATAAGTCGCAAGAAAAAAGGCAACTATTTGGCGTGGCCCTGGGAAAACAAAACTCTCAAAGTTACTTTTTTCAACCAATGTATTGTCCTCGGCTTCAAATAGCTAGAAACAATAGAGAGAAAGAGAAAAATACAGACACAATACCCGAAATGAAAATGATATCAATAATAAATATCACCTAAACAAGGCAACTAATCCGATAATGGGAAGACCTCCAAGAAAGAGTTTACTTTTTTCTCCCTAGGAAATTTATCTTCAGTTTTATTGCTCGAAATGATAATTTTTTTCCTTTTTATTTTTGCTCTTGGAGGCTGAATCAAGACCACGGATTAAGCAAACAGTTGTCAGAAAAATGATATCCCAAATAATGTACTTTTGTGATCTTTTTATCTTATTTGTTACCAATTTTGTTTATGAAAAGGCCTCTTTGAAGAAGAAGATATTTAAAGATTTGGCAACATAAATTCAGTTGCCGCAAATTTGCTAATAGACGTAAGTTATTTCACAAACAGTAGAAAAATCGTCAAAGGAATAAATAAAATATACTAAAATCAAATCGCAACTATACTATATAGCCAGAAGTCACCGGACACTTAATTTTAAATCTTTTTTCAAATCTCTAGAGAAATTCATGACAAAATGTTCTGTAACTTCGATTATATGAGAGACATACTTTAACTCACACTTAGAAGTAAAAATTTTATCACGAGCGCATTTAAGGGACCAGCAACAAATGGAAGAAAAGAGAAGCTACTTTCGATCCTCCTATATGCTGGAAATAAGCTGCAAATTTAACCAAAGAGTTTACTGCCTATGTAAGCTAACTCTACACATTTCTTAAAACTGTGTAGAGTTGTTGTGTATTCTCGTACCCCAATGAAAATGGTTGCATTATCTCTGATTAGTAAATTTAAAAATCGTACAAAATGTAAATAAAACATCATTTTAATTTAAAAATCAATATCAGGAGAGCTACATTTTTAAAAAATTGACCGAACAGCAAAAGCGGAATATTAGCTCCAATTGACAACCTGTGACTTGCCATTTTTCAAAACTAAATTCTAGCTTATTTTGTTCTAAATAAAAAATCGTCTGCTGCCAGTACGTGTAGCATGAAAATTAGAAGATCAGCTTCAAAAAATGTTTTCGAACAGTTTCCTTGTTAACTTCTTCCATCGCGAAGTACTGGAACGAGCTAAGGTTCTACGGTCTGATGGCAACAAGATAAGCATAGTTGGCGGTCTACTTAATTGCAACGGAAGGAAATCAGCCGGTCCTTTTCATAATTAGAGGACGTTGAAATTCGAGTTCATTAACATTTTTTTATTATTTTTTCTTTCGACATTTTCTTATAGATCTTTGATCTTTGAAGGTTAATGATTGTATGAATTTTAGTCCTCAGAAAACCATTAAGGGCATTGAAATTAGTAATTCTGGTCGACATTAGAATAAGAATCATTAAAATTTGTAATCATAAAGAAGAATTTAGTGCACTTACGACATGCCCCGCTTTCGAGCTTTTACTACAGGGTAATTTTGCTGTACAATCATAATTAAGAAGCTTTTAGGAGTATGTGGAGACCGATTATTTATTTATTCTTGGAACAATAACATCAATAAACATTCAAATGAGCTTCATGAACTGAATAAAAGGAAATGTCAAGTCAAAACTTACAACATTCAAAGCACTTTTAAGAACTTTTTTTTCTTCAATCGAGCTAAATGCTTCATTGAAGAAAATGAAGCAATTTCTTCAATGAAGCTCATTTCTAAAGCTAAATGAGAAAAAGAAATAAAGATAGCTATATTATCAATTTGATGTTAATGTACACGGGAAAGTAAGCTCGTATAGTTCTAGACCGAACTTCCTGTTGTAATACTTTTTTCAAAAGTTTCTATCGTAACCAGAATGTTATATGATAGTGTAGCACATTCGGAGATAATTTGGTTTTTAAAAAATTCAGAAGCAATAGTTCCCACAAGGATGTGTACTCATGTTGATTTTCTAGTTGCACATGCACAATGTTTAAATGCATAAAAAAATTTTTAATTGGCGGATTTATTTGCTAAATTCCATCGAATAAATACATAGACAAAATGCTTAAGATTCCCTACAACTACCTCGATGCAAATTGTGATGCAATTTATCAAAATATAGAAAAAAAAGCACTTTTATACAATTAATACAAAGTGTCAACTTAATAATCTTTTCAATCAAGCCATAGATGCATTACATGCGCCCAAGGTGCGTCCATCCGAAATACGATTAAACAGCTACCGTACGACGTCACCTCAGTACATCCTACAGATGTCAATCTCTTACCTATTCACATCACAACCGTTTCCTTCCCACACACAGGTAACAAAAGCCCACAGACGTAGCAGCCCACTCTTGCGCAAGCAGAGGACAGGTTTAAGTGGGAGACAGACTCGAGACCACAAGAAAAGGGGTGAGGTAAACCTTCCCTTGCAAAAAAAGGACAATGACCCATTCTTATTCACTGATATTTCATGCCCTTACTTCTTTGTGTACTGAAATCCTCCAACAAAACATAGAGACATCAATTTTCTCTATGGCCGTGCTGCCATTCATCTCAAGACAAATTTAATATCTGCATGGAGGGGAAAAAAATCGGAAAAATGCATACAAAGGAATTTAGGGAAAAGGGTCCAAAGGGTTAACAAAAAAAAAAAGCCGTGAGCTTCGGAAGGAATATGAACCAGATAAAGGGAAAATGGTGTTTTTTTATAGAAACTATTTGAGGAATTAGTCACAGGGAGTCCTTCAGAAAACGATAATGGCTCGCATAACATTTTTCGATAAATATATGTGTGTCATAAAAACTTAACCCTTTGACTTCGAATTAAAAAAAGTTTTTTTTATTACTTGCTACAAGAATCTTAGAATTAAAAAATAAGCTAAATTTAGAGCTTGATTTTTTTTTTTTTATCAAACAGTTTTCAATCTTTCAATCTCAATCGTAGGGATTCACAAATCGCTCACTATCGACAATGGTCATACATCTCAGGAATTTTTAAAAATGTTTAATTTGAGACGCATTTTCTTGATTTGGAATGATCGTGTCATATCTGCAACAGATTTGCACACTAAAATGACAAATAACCAGAAACAACTGTTCGACATACGGAATTCTGTCACATTCGGCTTGTATTTAAAGTAATACCTGGATAGAACTGGTCAATCGTTATGGGTAGAATATACAAAATAGTCACCTTGCAAGAAAAAGATTGCAACAAATATTATCAAATGCCAATTTCGAAATAAGAAGTTTCCCACTGTACTTATACCTTTAAACAGAAATAAAATATTGGAGAACAAGTAATGGGCCATTACTAAGCATACTAGGAAACTTTGGGAGAAAAAAACCATTATTCAACACCAAGTCACGTTTTCTAGTGAGAGTCCCACCCGATTACGTCAGTGTTAGCATTCAGAAACATCTCTGCATATTCCTGTATAATTAAAGAACACCTCGCCCAGTGTTCCAACTAGCCCATTAAACCGAAATCGACTCCAAACTGTCTGAGCGCATCGGCAACATTCCATCAAGCTAACCTCACTCACCTTCTGACTTGACTCCGATCGCCTTTACGAAGAGCTAAGACGATGGAAGTGAAAAGGAAAAAAATAATAAAATTTGCCACCAAGACCTTGATGCCAAAAGTCGATTAAAAAAAAAAAATAAATAAATAAGAAAGAAACTGGCGTGAAGATGAAGCTCAACCGAGGTGAAATGTGCGAGTCGGATTGGCGTGAGATGATAGGGTTTGATTCTTATGAAATATCAATCAATTTTGAGGTGGGCAAGAAGAAAAAGTTTGAAGTGACAAGTTCCGGTGAAAAGATATGATTACTAACGTACTAAAAGACAATATTCCCCTCCCCCCATTAAACCAGGATGTTAGCGTCTTTTTATACCAGAACAAGGCACATTCATACAACATAAGAAATAGTACAAGAGCTAGTAATAAATGTTCATCTTTCAGTTGAAATATGAATAAAAGTTGCAGAAACAGTTTACACTGAATTTGTTTTTTGATCTTCCTAGCTCATTATTTCCTTCGTTTATCTACCCAATTTTATTTCGACCACAATTTCGCCTTGAAGTGAATTGTTGAATTCTGGTAATAATTCGAATCAACATCCCGTAAGTTATATCCTGGGAGAAACAGGCGATTTTAATCAAAACCGTGTGAAAAAGAGACGTTGGTTTTTACCAACTCTGTCTCTCTGTTGCGCTGTTTATACCTACGCAGGACTCATTCTAATAGATATTGGAATGTATGCCATTGGAACATTATATGGACGTTACATGGAGCTGGAAAAAGGAATATGCTATAAGAAAGAACAATTCCAGTTCTTATCACCAGGAGAGAAGAAGACGCATGAAGTTTTCTTCATGAATTATGAACAAAAAACAATTTTTTTCACAGAGTATAGTCAACGTGCATTCTATTTACGTCAATCACGTGTTCAAAGCTTGTTATATCGTGACCAACAGTAGCGCGCAGGACATCACTTTCTACGTAATTGGTTTTGTGTACATAGAGCGTCAGTTCTAGTGGAATAAAATTCAATAATAAAAAGAAGATTTCAAAAAGGTGAATGCAATTATATATATATATATATATATACATCTTTATTGATGCATAGAAAACTTGCAAACATTTCAGTAAATGGTTATGACCTAAGACAATATAGGTGAACAGTCAGGTTTACATTTCACGTAAGACAAGATACCATAGGTTAACTCAACGTGACCGTCAATGACTCCAAAACAGCTTGCCTCAAGACAATGTGGATTTTTTTAAAAATTGAGCTTGTATGCTTCGGAGTATTTTCTGAGCAAGTACAATGATTGTAGTTAGACTATTAAAACTTCTTACAAGTACTGAAAACAAATAGTTTAATTTCATGACGAGAAAAACTACAGCTCATAAAAGTAAACACAATGCGATTGAACCCACATTTTGTTTGAAATAGCATGATGTTAATTTTAAGTTTTGCTTTTAATTTTTCACCATCAACCTCTGAAACCCATTTGAAAACTATTTACGTTTATACAGAGGTTAAAAACCTTGGTCTCATTGTGTACTAAAAAGGACTTGTTGTGCGAAACGCTGACGGTTGCTTTATTTTTGTAACATTTTGAAGAAAAAATGGCAGCATTTTTACGAGCTATGGGGGAAAAGAGCAATTATGAAGACAACAAAGAAAAGAACCTGCTTTTCAACATCAACTTGGAAAACCTGAAACATAAACACATTGAGAAGAATTTGTGGAAAATATTATGAAATAGTTTCATAGATTTTTCACCTTTTTTTAGAGATTGTGTGTGTTTATATGACGTTTTAAGGAAAAATCTATGAATGAATTTACATTGTAAAGTTTTATTTAGACATTTCAAAGTACGGTGAAAAAAATGCAGTAGTAAAGAAGAATAGGATAGAAAGCATTAAATATATATATATATATATATATATATATATATCAGGATTGGAGTCGATTACAAAGAAACGTAATCGATTACGATTACGATTACAAAGGGAGAAATTGAGAGATTATGATTACGATTACGATTGTAATCCTTTGCCAAAAAGTAATTACGATTACGGAAGCGATTACAGTCGTTGAAAAATGTAATCGATTACGATTATGACATCCGATTACGATTTTGATTACGATTAGATTAGCATAAAATTATCCGATATTATGCATACAACTCTCATTTGTACAATAGTGTCATAAATCAAAAAGTTCTCTTATTAAATCAAAAATTTAATTAAAAATCATAACTGAAATGATGATGAATGCAATTATAATAAAATAATTTCAACATCACAGTTCTGGAATTATGACGTCGTTGCAGAAATGAAAATTTGTAATATATATATATATAATCAGGAAAGGCACATTCAGTATTTTTCGAATATTTAAAACTCATTTGAGGGATAACAACGTTGATCGTATTTTGTATATAAGCAAAGACGATGCACTAAATGTATATATAATGCATAAGTGATTTACCTGGTTCATTGTTATTTTGTGTGCATACAATCAAAATTTAGTTGGCCGCAATTTCTGAAAATGTAGTATATTTCTCCATTGTATTTATTTTCTAGTTTAAATTGTGCAAATATTTCACATAACACCAATTAGTTTACTGAAAATAATAATTTTGTATGATTCTTTATGAAATCACTTATAAGATGTGTATGAATTGCACGGGATAACAAAATATTCAGATAGTGTAAGAGATAAATAATCTTTTGAAAATAAATGCTGCATTTTAGAATAATTTCAAAAAATTTGAACATGAACATTCAAATAACTCTTAGCAAAATTAGTAATCGTTAAAAAGTAATATGAAGAATAATTATAATACGAATGGCTATAATATTTTAAATAGATTTTTGTGGTGTTTTTTTTTTTTTAACATGCACGAGCATATAATTTTTTTCCCATGTACTAACTGTTTTAATAAAAAAATAAAGTGCAAGTAATTTTACAACACAAATTTAACGTACAAGATTAAACTGAGATACAAAATTCTGTTGAGGTAATTCTAAGAAGAAAAAAATAATTAACTTTTAAACATAATTCCTAAATATTAATTCATGCATGTAAGAAAACAATTGGGAGAATGTCTGAACATAAATCACTTTTTCTTTTACATACCTATTAATTAAAAAGAATATTAGCATTAAAATATAAATAAATTTAAGATTTAAATGTATGTACTTTTTTAAATATTCGAAGAACATATTTAAAAAAATAATAATAATCACACGTACCAGGGTTAAGATTTCATGCATCTTAAGCATAGAGCATCATGTAACGCCAGCTCCTAAATTGCTGAAGTGTAAATGTGCTATTCTTTAGAAAAATTCTTCACTTCTGCCGTTAAAGAAAGGCGAAAACGCAAACGGCATTTCGTATCTCTTTATGTGTGTAGGTGATAGTACTCTTTCCACTAGATTTTCAGGGGGCAGTCTGCTTCGATTATTGAACGGGACCCACGCGGAGAGAAGAAAGGGGACACTCTCTTTTACTCGCGGCGATCCCGTCCAGACTCTCGCCCATTGCCCAACCGTTTGAATATGTTTTGAAGGGGTAATTAAGAAAGCAAAATGACTGATGCATTTCAGGGCCTTGGTCCTTCTATAAACACCTTCCCCTCTCTTATCTACCCCGAAATCTTTGACTTGCGGACAGATTACCGCTCTTTTATCGAAACTGGACGACGCGAGGAGACCGGAGACCCCCCCCCCCCCCCGTGAGAGCCCCAAGGCGATGCGAGTGACATATCCACTCTCTTTCTTCTCGGGCTCTCCAGCCATTCCCCGTGGAGAGTGGAGCCGCAATTAAGAATTCTGAGAGACCGCAACAAGTAGGACAACAAGCGTCTCTAGCAGACTATTATATGGTCCTGCCATCAAGGCTCTGCGACCGCCCCACAGAACCTTTTATTTATATTATGATCGCCCGTAGGTTACAGACCGCTTAGGATAGGACTTCAGTACACAGCTTCAATCCTTTTTCTTGTAATCTTATCTCTTCTATCCAATGGTAGAGCTAAAAATTTCAGCTTTCAGCAGGTCAAGATTACACGATTGCAGGACCAGCTGATTACGGATTTTTTCCTTAAGATTACGATTAAAATTACGGGAGAAAAAGGATTACGGGATTACACAATTTCGATTATGATTATGAGAATATGCCATCGTCAGATTACGATTACGATTTTGTCAAAATGTAATCGATTACAGCCGATTACGATTACGTAATCGCGATTACTCCAAGCCTGATATATATATATAAAGGGTCTTGCTTCACAATGCTTGATAATTTGTCACACCCCTGGCACTCAATCTCGTAAAAGTATTTTTCAACTAAATTCTTGTAATAAAGTAAATTAATCACAAGAAGGCTTTAATCACAAAAAAAGCACAATGTTTCATTCAAGTTAGAACATTTCTATCATAAGTATCGTCCTCTTTAAATGACAATTTTAGTAGCATATACATTAGAAAATTCAATAAAGCAACTTTTAGCTCAGATATATTCGTGTGTAGTTTAAAGAAAGTTTTGAAGCAGCTTTCTTATGTGAAAGGGGTTTAGCTCTCAAAAATATCGGTATGTAGTCTACTGGAAAGTTTTGGCATTTTGCATTTAGTCTCATATTTTATCTGAAAAATACAATTGGAGACAATTAAAAATTCGTCAGTCCAAAATTTGAACTTTTTTCATAAGATGTTGAATTAGTGCAAAGAAGCTATAATTGCTCTCCTGTTGTTCTAACACTCATGTTTCTCTTCAGTAAATGGTAATAGCAAGTGGTGGTATGAAAGTAATGAGTAAATAACATGTACAATGGTGCTAAGTTTGAAATGCCATTATGCGATTTCTAGCTATTCGAAAAAATAAGGGGAGCAGTTTCGTACAGATCATAATTTAATACAATAAAACAACAGAAATTGATAAATAGCCTTGACCTCCCCCCTATTTTTTTTGTTAGAAGAAACATGCTACAAGTTTATTTGTGAATTAAACCACATTAACCACTACTATCTGCATAGTCATAGCAATCATTCGACTCATGCTTGATACAGGACAAAGAGGACAATAATGAACGAGATGTTTTTGGTGTTTGGTGTATGTATAGTGGGTGAGGTGGGGTGGGGTGGGGTGGAGGTTGCGATTGAACACTTGCTTGTTGGTGTAACATTTAATTTGTGTACAATAACTTCCAAAATCTCATTTCTTGCAACGTAACATTTTCAATTCCCCCTGGGGCCTTTTGAGCAAGACCGGATGTGGTAGAACAATGGTAAATGGAAAGCGAAAGTGTTAAGTAGTCCTCTTTAGAACCTGAAGACATAGGCAGCATTCTAATGACGTTATTCCACTCTTCACAGCCGGACAACACCCAGGCAACATTACAGATAATTTTTTTAGAGCTCAGTAGAATTTAAAATTTAATATGTATCATATTATCATCACTACTCCTTTAGGAGTGTTCTTCCCCTCCCGCTTGGAATTAACATAAAAAACAAGTGATCTTGATAGCGAAAAAATATTACAGCAACATTCATTGACGTCATTACGATAGATAAATATAGCTTCTCTATAACGGGTAACTACAATATTCGAAAATATCTCTCAAAAATTTACTTTGCACGTTTAACAACGAACACATAAAAATAATCCATATTACAATTGGATCAATAAATCATCTTTCATGTACGAGAAACATAATGAATGATACTGCATGACGCATAAAACAATACCAAAATAAAAACCGTGAACATTTTCTCATTATAATACATATGCTTAAGTTCTGCTTATTAGCAGGATTTTTACTTAATTCATTTAAAATCCCCCTATTCACACCACCGCCAATTAAATTATCAGTAACAGTGAACGGTCCATTCCAATGTCATGAGTAACACAAGCGAAAAGTCTGGATGATCCATTTACCCAGACTATACATCATCCAAATGCAAATGACAAAACAAGTTAGAAAAATAAATACGTAACAGAACCAAAGACCGTGAGAAGTCCGTTCTGCAAGCCATAAACAGGAACCACCCCTTTCCAAAAAGCACCGTCTCTCTTTGGAAAACCACTTGCACACCTATGATTTGGTGCTTTTAGGAGGCTTACTTAATTATACGGGCCTGTATCATTGAAAGAAAACTAAATAATCGCAAGCTATGGAATGCACATACTAATAGAACATCGGACCCTTTATGCTGAAGACCATTTTATTATTACCTCTGCAATTTTTATTACAGAACGATTAGGATGGTAGTAATGTGATTTTCGTTTCGTTCCAAATACTTTTATTTATTTGCTGCCTCCCCTTTCCTTTCTTGCTGGCGATGTGACAAACGTTAATTACGAGCAGAAGTAAACCTTTTGCCTTTGGGTTATGTCCGCAGAAAACAAGCCCAGCCTGCAGCTATCAAGACCTACCATCTATTCAACGAGAACATGTTACCAGAGAATCTGATGTCTCTCGTTTTGCCAGCTTATTAGTCAGGTTATGGCTGTCACATCTTTTTCTTTTGGTTATTCGTTTGCTTGGAGAGTTCAAGATAAAGAAATTAATGCTCGGTTATCCTCAGTAAAAAATACATGACTCAAGTTTTGCCTAAAATAAATCGTTTGAAGAAAACAGATGGGTTTGCTTAAGTAGAACAGGAAAAATGTCAAATTTTTCACATAACAAGATTTCTTTCCTTTAAGATTGTATAGAATTTCTTAAAATTACAGGGTTTGACTTTACACGCCACATGTTGCTGATCTTAAAGGAGCAAAAAAAGTTCGAGTGCAGTAATAAAAGAGCACTCATGCATCAAAAAGAAACAAAAAAAAAAAAAAAAATTAAATAAATAAATAAAAAATAAACAAATGGAGAAGAGGGAAATTATAACAAAGAGACGCGATTGAAAAACTTCTTATTGAAATGGCATTTTTATGTTTTACCTAAAACGACAGCTACGATTAACTTCAGTTTACTTTACTTGGTACAGCATTGTAGCAAGAGTTAAAAAAAACACATTACTTATAACCTCTAAACGTATAACAGGCATGCTTTTGTATATATGCCAGTGGCCCCATCCAGACCGAACTTAACCTACAACTATTTTACACTTAGCCATGGATTTTGGCATACGAGTAGTCCAAAAAATGGTTTAATGCAACTTGAACGCCAATTTTTAAAATTTAATGTTCATTTTTTCAACTTAATATGTTGTATCTTTTCACCTGGGTGTTTAATTCCCCGAAGCTGATGTTCTAATTATTGTTGAAAGAATCAATGCACAGCTTGAAAAACAAAACAAGTAATAGTTATTCAAATGATATTTGTTTTGAACTAACCAGTAGTTCATCAAATTTTGTGAAATTCAAACACATACTTTTCTACAAAAATGTTCCAAAAAAAAACCTGTTTACTATTTATGGCTTAAAATGCAGAATTAAAACCAAATTTTTTTAAATAGGCTGTAAAGAAATGAAGCCCTTAGCAATGTTATGTAGTCTAGATTTCAAAATCTAACTGAGGAAATGCACCACCCCAGAGCATATTTTAAGGAATTTTCACTGGGCGACATTAAAGTCTGCTTCCCCTAATGTTCATACCCCCCCCCCCCATCTTAAAAAATTATTATCCGTTGAGATTGTTTGAATTAAATTGTATACATATTTTAACAATGTTAAACTGTTTTTGCGATTTTTCCTACTGATTATGCCGTTTAAAAAAAAAAAAAAATTTTTTTTTTGAAACGGCTTAGCCTACCTGGGTATTTGGTGGAAATTCCGGGTTTTTTCAGGAAATCTTTAAATATCGACTTCTATTGAAGCAATATATTAAGCCATTGTTTGGCTATTTTATCACTTCATAGCGCTGTATAAGAAATCATGCATCAATGCCTTAATCAAATATTATGTAAAAAAAAAAAAAAAAAACCCTTGAAATTAAAGAAAAAATCCAAACTACCCCCTCCTCCCTGCATCCAATTAACATTCATATTTCATAAGCTTTTATGTGCTGGCCATCTTTTTGAGGTTTTTTCATTTGGGGGCCCCTCATAAATCCATAAGAAGTGTTCCCAACCGCATTACCGGTTCAGCTCAACATTTAGGGGGGTAGAGCCATATGAAGCGTCCCTCCTTAAACGGAGATATGAAATTCTAACAGTTGAAGGGGGTGTCGGGGGATTCTCCCCCGGGAAAATTTTGAAGACTATATGCAAACTGGTGCATTTTGAGGCCATAGGAGACGCATTTGGGAGTGCAAAAATTGTAGGGAAAAAAAGCAAACCCAAACTTTTTAAAGTTAAAACGCTTTTACTCATAAAAATACAGAACAAAATTCGGATTCAGTTTTAAATCCAGGGGGCAGGCCCCCCTCCCCTTGTTACTTACGCCCATATCGAAAAGCCCCAAGTCTGCCTTCTCAAGCGACACTTAAAAGCTCCCCCCCCCCCCACTTCTTCCCAAAAGGATGCTTTAAAAATTTGTAAAAGAAAAACTATTGTATTGTTTGAGCATTGCAGGATTTATGTTTCACTATAATAAGGGGGAAAATTTGATTTTTTAAAATTTTGACATTGCACAACTCGGTGCCTCCTGAAACTGCTTTCCCAGGAGCAGTTGCCTGCCACAGGAGCCGGCCGACTGATCAACGACGCAACATGTTCAGTATATCTCAATTTTAGTTTCCGACAGTTTATACAAACAAATAATTCAATTAATATAGTGAAGTATTAAAAACCCAATCTTTAACTATATTTGGTAACGTCAGAGGAAGGAGTGTGGGCTCTACCCCAGAAATTTTCCTAACTGACAGTCTAAAACTGAAATTTTAGGCTATGGTAAAGTTAGGGGGGGGGGGGAGACTGGAGTCCGGTTTTTCTCCTGATTTTTTTTTTTTTTTTGAAATTGAAGTTAATTTTACATTGTTTTAGGTGACTCTAGGGTTGAAAGAATTTTAGGGCTTACTCTCTTTAATCTCTAAAAGTAAATTTAGGATATCTTTGATGACGTTAGGGAAGATGGGGAGAGTGGTATTAAAGGCTCCCCCCCCCCCGAAAAGTTTTCACAATTGAAATTTTAACTAGAAGTTACGTCTAGAATTAGACGAGCCTACTTTTCCGTATACACACCTCCCCTCTAACTTCAAATTTATAATCTAGCTATTCTCTCTTTCTTTCTCATTTAGCTTTAGTTCTTAATTACTTCAAAAATACTTTTTTCAACGGTTAATACATATTCATTCACTCAACTCATTCAATCATTTATTCATTTACTCATTTATGTATTTATCCACTCATTTATTGGTATTTATTTTTTCATTCATTCACTAATTTATTCATTCATTCTTTCGCTCATTCATTTAATCATTCATTCATTCAAAAATATCGTTAAAAACAAGATAAAAAAATTTCATAGGAAAATAGGCTTAGCTTAGTTCTGGTTGTACTTCGTATCTTCAAATGTTCTACGTCTTAACATCTTTCCGATAAACTTTGTTCCAAGCAAATTCGTCTATTAGATCAGGATTCATATAGGATTGAAATTTCCCCGTAGGGCGCTTATGTTAATTTTTGTTGAACTGTTCAAAAATGAACAAAAATTGTCAAATCATTCCCGCCAAGCGTTTCTTCCAGTAAGCTTGTTCATAGGAAGTTGGATCTTGTGCCCAGAGCGTTTTGCCAATAGGTTAAGATTTTTTTGAACTGTTCAAAACTAAATGAACAAAATTTTCAAATCAAAAAGTAAAATATTCAAATGAGGTGTCCTCGCCGAGATTTTTTAAATACAAAAAAAAATTCTTTCGAATCGGACAATTCCCTCAAAAGTTATTAGTTGGTGGGGGGGGGGGGGGGCAGACAGACCCACCGACCGACAAACATACATTTTCTCCATCTTAAAACCGTTATTTAATTACTTCATTCATTTTAAACTTTTCTTTATCTTTAACGATATTTTTTACGATACATTAAGCCCAAGGCCGTATCCAGAAAGGGGGGGGGGGGGGGCGACGTGCCCGGGCCCTCCCCGAAATCCCGAAAATTTTCGCAGTGTAGCATATATTCCTCCCTGAAACTTTCCTCAACACTAGCGCCTCAAAGTCAGGGCCCCCGAAAAAAAGTTCTGGCTACGGCCTTGATTAAGCCTGTTTTTATATGGTATTATTATTATTATTATTTTTAAACTTTCGCTGAAAAGTAGCTATAAATGCATTTTTAGATAATTTCTGGTGAAGTTGTGGGAAAGTAGGTTTGGAAACTTTGTATGATACTTTTTCGACATTGAAGTTCTAAAAATGCAATTAGCGTATCTTTTTCTGTTAATTGCAAGCCGCCTCTCCTCAGCAATTTTTCGAATTTTAAGTTCTGAAAACGAAATTTAGGTTATTTTTAGGGGGTTTGAGAACTTAAAGTATCCGTCAGAAATTTTTGAAACTTATGCATTCAGAAAACGTTTTTGCATTGGTAACCAGAGAAAGTGGAAAATGAAGAAGCATTCAAGAATACATGCCGGATTGCAACGTAAATGAAAAATTAATTTTCTTTAAGGAAGAAACGACACTTTGCAAAAGTATATGTCTTTCTTTCACTTATTTTTTGCCGGCACCATCTGTAGTGACTGGGCGACAGCATCTCGGCACTGGGCGACATTGCTGTCGCCCACTTTCTATCTTATTTTATGCCCTGCACCACCCACAAAAGGAAACATAAACCTTGTTTCTCAGTTATTTAAAGTTACTAAATTGACCGAAACGTCTTATTTTCAATCTTCATTACGAACTCATTCCAGAAAGCGAAAAGCCAGTGCAAAGAGGTATTGTCTCTGGTTGATTAAATCTAAGAAAGTAGTAATCGGGACCTTATTTCAGTTTTCTAGAGAATCCATCGATAGATGTTTTGTCGATTAGGAAGTCAAGTATGAATAGTTTGGATTGGACGCTTCATTTGTAACAAAAATAACAACAACAAAAAAATCTTTTTTTTTACTAGTTTCTAGTGAGAACAAAAGATGTAAAAAAAAGAAAGAAACGAACTAATCAGAAAAGTCGTTGTCCTAAATTCACCTGGTTTCTAGAAACTTTTATTACGGATACTCCTCATAGCTTTTTACATATATGTACATAAAGAAATAATTTAACCAGACTTTAGATAATCACTTTCATTAAATGTTTTAAAATTTAATACTATAAATGGTAGGATAATGAAATGCATTTGTTCAAATAGGAATATATTTCTAAATCTGATACCCATCCAGGGTGTGTCCTGATATATACATCTTTATTTAGTGCTTTAATTGAAAAAAAGAAAAGTGAAGCATTTATTTGGTAAGTAGTCCATAATAAAGGGGGGCGGGAAGGTCAAACTCGAGAATTTGTGCCTTACTTTGTGCAAACCAAAGCTTGCTTTTTTTTTTGTCAAAATGTATTTGTCACTGGAGTCATGTTTTGATCGACAACAACGTCATAAAATGTCAAGCTCAGAAAAATGCATAAATGTAATAATTCTTCCATCATTGAAAAAAACGTATGGTAGATTTATCTGTCACTTTCAGCGCATCGCTAGAGTACTGCATTTGTTAGATGACTGCAAAGAATAACATTAAAACTGCAGTAGGCGGAACAATAACCTCAATGTGACTCATATAAGCAGAAAACTCGCAGCAGAGACATAACATTCTAGCCCAAGAAGAAGGATATAAACCAGATATCTATTCCTTCTCACTCAATAAATACATTTCCATCCGTCACATCATCTCACCATGTTCCTCCGCACACACTGCAATGACCTACCTTAGCCGTATTAAGGAAGTGCGAAGTGGGGGAGTCGGATCACGATTTCCGAGTTTCTCCAAGGGCAGGACAGATACACCGACTGCTATTCTGACGCCTTCACTGGCCTCTAAAGACTATTATTAGGAGCATAAGCTCAGTCAGAAATAGCCGGAGGACCAGAGATATGGTCAGCGCCACACACACATAGGATGCGGAATGCAGAGCCAGTGAAAGGAGAAAGGGCTGGCTGTATAACGGAATTTCGACGCCTATCCTGTAGACTTAACGGTCAAGGGAAATTGCTCCCGAGAAGAAATGAGTAAACTATATCTGCTTTTTGCATCGTTACCTTGTAAGTCTGGATTATTCACTCAATGAAAAACTATAAGTACAATAGACGTCTGAGTATTTGGTCCAATATGCCGGAAGGACAGGCCGGACAGGCCGGAGTTCTATGAACTCATATCTTTGTCCCACTAATACCAGAAAACCAAGTTTTCATACCAATACCCACTTTTATAATACAGTCGACTCCTGATTAACCAACCCCCTGAATTGGAACCACGTTAAGTCGAATTTCTTGATAATACTAGCCGCTCTGTACCTTGAGAAACTCTCGTCAAATCGAAATATTCCCATGTGCTTTGATGCACTTGGTAATTCGGAGTGAAAATGGCTGCAAGCCGCCCGGGAGCACTCTACATCATAGTCGTCTTTTTCATAAGGGACCGTCCATAAATGATGTTACGCTTTTATCACATGTCACACTGTGTTGCATAAGATGATGTCACACCTCTTGTTATCCCCTCCCCTCCCCTTGTCACAATTTCACGAACCCCCGCTCCCCCCTCGTAGCGCGACATCATTTATGAATGATCCCTAATTAAAAATATTAGAAACTAAAGTAAAATTTGCTGTCAAATGCGAGTAGTTGAACAAGACTTTTTCTTTTCTTTTAGACATATGTAAAAGAATTTTGTTTGTAAAGTTTAAAAATTGTTCTCCTTTGAACCTGAAACGGAAACTTGAAACTATTCAAACGTTTTCAAAAACATCTAGACACTATGTACTGACATTTAACTATTTTTTTTTTTTTTACATTTCGAAGCAATGGTATCACTTTTCGAATTATAACTAGTTCCTCATCACTTAACTTCGCTTCAAACGGCATGCTTTAAAACTCTTAAGAGAACCTGATGTGAGATAATTCTGAGAATTTACATACTCAATTATACGCATCGATCCAAAGCATATTGAAAACGAAACTCCAAAAAATTTTACTTTCCTAGAACGCTTTGCCATTTTGATCTCTGTTGTAGATCCAGTTTAGAAATATGAAAGCATCCATCAAAGAAGAAAAACGTTACAAAATAACAACTTGTATTTCCCGCAAAACAAATCAGTCAGAAATCGGTCAGTGTTATAAGCTTCTAGGGCATAAAACCTTATTACCGCAACCGATTATTACCACTGTGAACACGTGAATCTTCAATGGCATACTTTCCATAGCGACTCGGAGGTTCAGGTACATATATTCCAGGCTGTGAAAGATGATTATGCATATGCCGTTTAAAGAATATTTTCTTCGTTTTTTTTTTCTTTTATCCTGTCTCTCTCTCTCTCTCGCCGAAGTTCCTTTCCTTTTAGATCTGCGCAACCTAATTCGTTCTATTCAGGTCAAGAACGGAGAAGCAAAATAACCAAAAAGCAAAGGGAATGAAATAAACATAATGCAGCGTTAAGCTGTGGAAAACCTTGTAGACATATTAAAAATCGACACCGAATTTAATTGGCCTATTTAAATAATAAGCAAGGAATGTTCATATCTTTCGCTCTTTAACAGATTCTGATGCAGAGTTTTATTTTAGAAAAGAGTGACTAAGAATTTTGCTGTTTTTTAAATTGAGACAATAGCTTCAATGAGCTCATATCATAAAAATCTTATTAACAAAATAAAATTATTTTAATTGACACTCTTCATTCAGTTTCTTAAAACAGTTAAAGATAAATGTTTCTTTTTGGGGGGTTATTTGTATTTAATTTGTACTTATACTGTTACTATTTATACTACATTCTGAAGTAGGTAAGTAGTTCGCAGTTTTGAAGGGTTAATATTTATTTTTTATTGCAAATTCTGGGTATTTTTCTATTTTTCCGAAACTAGAAGACATTATTGATTACATTCAGGCACTAACATAAGTAACAGTCCCGTAATAGATACGTAACGCAGAACGTAATGAGATATATTTTCTTTTGCTGTAGTAATGAATGTCTTTGTTACATTTAACCTGAGAACTCGGTTTTTTTTTAAATGTAATACGTACGCATAGCATAAGTTTTATGCATGTATTTTCAATTTCTCAGGAAACTGAAAACGGTTACTTGTTGCAGTCAAATAGCCAAAAGTGTCGCAGTGGACCAGTCGGTAGAAGCTCGGTTCCCGCAGAACACAGAAAGTGAAGTAACATTGACCGAGGTCAGTGTTTGGGAGGGTGACATCCTCCTCCAGTACGCTAAAGGGAGCTGGTGTACGTTAAATCCATCGTGGTTCCAATGTCTTCGAAGTGAAATGATACCTCTGGTGACGGTCTCTCATCTGGGAGCTGGTTCAAAAAATTAACAGACCTCTCAAAGGCGCGGAAATCGGCCTCTTGACTACAAGGGCCCCGTTAAACGCAGGAGCAGCGCATCCTCTTTTCCTCGCTTCGGCGAGGATTCTGCAACAACAACGACAAAATAGACAAAAGGACATTCACCACGCAAATATTAAGTTTCTTTCGTTTTCTAGTACTCATAAACATTATTTCATTAACTTAATTTCCCTTTTTTTCTTTCTCAATAATGTTTACGCAACTTATTTATCTGGAACCTCTATTTTCCCCCAACTTCGACAATCAAAGAAACGTTTTTTTTTATATTTAGATAGAGAAATACGTAAGTAATATTTTCATGTTGTACATACAAATAGCATGATAGTTTAAATTTTCTTGTTTTTCTTCTGATAACTGGAAAAACAATCCTGTTAACTTTAAGTTAGTTAAAAATTTTCTGCATTTATGTAGATAGAAAATAAATTGCATGTCCCTGACTCTTTTTTTTTTTTTTGACTAAAAGTGTATTTTCTCTTACACTTGGTTTGACAAAAGGTATATTTGTAACATGTTAGTAAGTAAATAACTAGCATCATATTTTGGATAATTTATTTCAAATATCTATAAGAATAACACGTTTTCGAGGCAGTTATTTGTAAGTTCATGACCGGTCATTCTAACGAAACATTAGTGGCAAAGCTCCTGAATACATTAGCTTTTAATGTTAGTTTTATCTAACCCGTGAACAAATTACTTATCAAGATGAGTCACTCTTAATACGGGGGAAGATGTGATGACGGTCTGAAGAAGAAATTATGTCGAGCTGGCCTACTGTAAGAGTGTCGTTGCCCCATTGCCCACGCTTTTTGCAACTCAAAATTCTTTGAAGAATGCGCCATTTTTTTAAGAGTCCCACGCACTGTGAGGTTTTAGTAATTTTGTAATTTCTCAATGGTTATAGATAGAAGTTTAACATAAAAACAGACAAACATATTTGCAAAAAATTACGTTTCATTCAAGAAAAAAAATTGTAAAAATCAATACCTGTATCATTTAATGCCTTTGGTGTCTTTCCTCTTCTTTTTTTTTTTTTCTTAGTATGAAAGAAAGTATATAAAATCAAAACGCTTTTATTCGGCCAAAAAAAAAAAAAGTACGGTAGTCTGTCGTAATTTCTTATTCCCCTGGCGTAGGAAAGCCTAGACCAGGTCCAGAAGATCGTGTTGATTCATGGCTAAGGGTGATATGCTGCTTCACTTCAGCGAGGAACCACGAGGGCTGAAGACTAACTAAACCTCACTTATGTTGTCTCTTAATTTTTGAACCAGCTCATAGATGAGAGACTGTCACCTGGGGTTCTCCCCGAGAGGTATCGTTTCACTTGGAAGACATTGGAGTCACGACGGATTTAACGTGCACCAGCTCCCTTTAGCGTACATGGTCCCAAAGCAACCAGCGGCGAGAGGATGTCACCCTCTCAAACACTGACCTCGGTCAATGTTTCTTCACTTTCGTTGTTCTGCGGGAACCGAGCTTCTACCGACTGTTCCACTATTGGACTACGGTGGTCTTGTTACAGCAAACACCGAAACAATGAAATATCCGTTAGAACGAACTAAAGGTTCACGTACGTTTTACATGTCATTAGGATAACGTATATTCCGATACAACGAGCACCTGTGGCAATTTCATTAGGTGGACGAGTTGTTGATTTAACAGTGACGTCTTTTCCGAATCGGTCGCTTATCCACTGAATCAAGAATAAAGCTCATAACTCAAGAATAAAGCTCATTCTGTTTAAGAAACTTAAATTAATAAGGTCTTCATAAAAATGCCAAAACAGAAATAGAAAACTAGAACAAAAGCAGTTGTAATTCAAGCGCAACATAAATATATATCTGACAGGATACACAATTCTTTTTGCATACAACACGAATCTCAGTTAATGTTCTATAATCTGACAGTTTGTTGAAACAAACTTAATTTGATCATTAAAAATATACGAGGTCAATAATGTTTAAAAATCAGGCTCGAATACGTTCGTTTTTTACGGAAGAATGAACACACATGTTTTTCGAACAATCTTTACATATCTTAAATCAACATTCTTAATTAGGAAAACAAATTGAGAACTTAAACATTTACTTTCTAGTTTTTAAACTCAACTGATTTTAATAAATAAAGCGTGTAATAAAAAATTTCTTCACGTTAAGAAAGCACAAATAAGAATTTAATGCTTATTTGTGCTTTCTTAACATGAAATTTTTTTTATTACAGTTTTATATAAATGCTAATTTATTATTTTAAATAAAGTGTGTGTTTTGTAAATAAGAATCTATGCCTTACATAACTCTGACATGATTGAGTGCATTTTAAATAAATGCAATCAATCCTAAGTGGGATTGCATAATTCACATGTGTCAGATTCCGAAGCAAGATTATCTACAAATTATCTCAGGGTTAAATAACGAAGTTGCATGAGTCGCTACATTAAAAGAAAATACAGTGAAATATCTTAACAATGAATACAACAGCCAATCAACGCATTTTAATGTACCCTAATTTCATAAAGAAATAATATAATTGGTAGCTTGGTTGTGATCTTAGCACAAATATTAAATGCAGTGCCTAATAAATGTAACTCCCCCCCCCCCTCCCACACACCTTGATTTTTATTAGTTTTTATTTATTTATTTATTGCATCTGGCTGGTAAGTTTTTGTACTTTATTAATTTCGGGGTGCTGAATTCAATATAATGCATCTAAATGTAGATAAAAATTTGCATAGACCACCATTAGCTGTTGGGGAAAAATTGGAAAACTACACATTTTTATAGATTCTACATGAAATAAAATATTTATTTCAAATCATGTACAAAATATCTATTTAATAGTGATAATAGTTCTTTCAGCTTACTGTTGACTTTTTCTAATAGTCTAGTAATAGCTAATAGTTCTAGCAATAGACGTACACTCTCAGAAATGCAAGCTCAAATCTCACGAAGCTTTCGTCTCATCTGAGAAAATGGCTTCATGAAAAATGCTCCGATTAAACGTTTCGTCAGATTGGCGAAATTTGTGTAGTAACTTTTTTAAGTCAAGTGATCTCGCGAGGAAAGAAGCGTTATAAATGACGAAATTTTCTTGACGATTGAAGAATCGTCAAAAGTGAGAGCTTCATTTCTGTTAGTGTAGGCCTGTTTGTAGACTTATTTGTGTATTTGATATTGTGAACTATAGAGTTTGTTCAAATCAGCTCATTGTGATGCCAACTTATAGACAAGCCTATCTATAAATGGCTGATTGAATAAATTACAAACCGGCCAATGATAATCGTGTTTAAAGATGGTGTACTCTAACGTCTTGCCAGATAGCGAATATTTAGAACACTTACATACCACGGAAGCATCGAACAAACAATTATCGTTGTTTGATGGAGAAAGCTAAAAGCATACCTAAGAATATCGTGAGATTCCCGGACCAGCAGGTATTCATGGATATTTTCAGAACACTTTTGAATTTCAAAATAAAAGTTATGCTCAAAACGGTCAACATAAACTTCTTAAGAAATATATCTACACACGGCGCGTTTCTCCGTAATAAACAACAAGATATATGCTCGCAAAACTGACAAAAATTTGAAGGGGCAAACGAATTATGAAAACCATGAAATCATTAAAAATATTCTTGTTAATAAAAGATAGAATGTAGGTACCGATCACAAATTGGGCGTGGTTAAGAGGCGGGCATTACTATGATATGCAAGTTGATATTAATGAAACACGAGGGAAGATTATGTTTTCCGTAGGAAAATCAATTAAATTAGTAATTTAAAATTAATTTACTAAATTAAAGTAGCTAATTAAGTGGAGATTATACAAAATATTGTAGCATAAAAATTGGAAATAATTTAAGAATAAAGAGATTTAAATGGAGAGTCTTGAGTTCACTGCGCTTGCTCTAAGGTGACTAACGAGAAAGCAAAATTTGGTTAAAAAAATGCAAGATTCTTTTGAGAAAAATTAAATCGGAACAGTCAAGAAAATAACACGCATGGTAGACATTTCCTGCTTCAGAACGCTGCACACACTTTTAGTTGCCACAAGCCATCAACCATACGAGGATAGCAATGTTTATTACATATTGAGGTTAAATCCCTGAGGGGAAGATGCAGAGTTTTCGAAGGTGCGGTTTCTGGTCCCCGTGAACTTCGAACTGTAATAGCTGAGAAAGTAGGGTTTACGAACAGAATGACCCCTCCCCTTCTGGATTTTCTCTTTCGTGATGCTGGGATCTCTCTAGGTTGGTAGGGGATACTTCTGCTGGTGCACCTATTACAGAGTCTTTTGCCAAATGAGGGGTGTGGGAGATTCTGCTGGTGATGGGTGTTAAGTTGTGGTGGAATGTGTTTGTTCCTGGAGGTTGTCACGAAAAGCGATCATCGCTATGAGGAATTGCATCTTACAAAAAGCTTGCAAAACCTTAATGTTTGGTGTTCAGAGTTTTCTGTTCGTGGGATCAAGGAAACTATGTACGAGTATCGTGCGCCAATATGTTGTTCTTCAACGAAACCTATGTCTAACGTTTTCGTAATCACATTAATTGAAGAATTTCTGCAATACTTCAGATGAAACTATGTACGAACATCGGCCCCAGTATGTTGTTCTTTAACAAAACCTATGTACCAACGTATTTTTTAATCACATTTGCTGAAGAATTTCGGCAATGCTTTAGATGAAACTATGTACAAGTATCGGCCCCAATATGTTGTTCTTTAACGAAACCTATGTACCAACAGTTTTTCTTTAAATAACATTAGTTGAAAAATTTCTGCAATACTTCAGATGAAACTATGTGCGAGTATCAGCCCTAATATGTTGTTCTTTAACGAAACCTATGTAACAATGTTTTTTAATCACATTAGTTGAAGAATTTCTATAATACTTCAGATGAAAATGATGTCAAGTTACGTGGTAAAGCCAAAATTGACCAAATAATTTTCGACACTCTTTTTCACAATTTTTTTAATAATAATGATGCTAACGTGTAAAACTTTACAAAAGTGTTTCTAACTGGTAGGTTTTTTATATTACAGACACTAAAATGCTATCCATTAACAAATCTACTGTAATAATAAGTCAAAAAAAAAAAAAATGCTTATAAAATTCATGTTAATTTCTATACTATATATCAAATGTGTACACTGTGTCTGTTACTAAGATCAATTGCATATGTTAGCAACGTGTCGCGATCTACTGTCCAATTTTTTGTTTCTTGGTGAGAGGAAGAGCAAGAATGAATTATACAAACACTATCGGTTTAGTAATAGATTTATTAATTAAAACTAAAGAAAAAATTGGACATCCCGCGGCCCTTCTCTGACGAATCCTTACCGGATATCCAGGTCTGAGCTTAATACCTGTAAATTTCATAGATACTTTTAAACATCCCAAACCTTCCAATTGCATTGCAAATTTTAAATTTACATATACAGTATGATCTAATCCGAGATCCGCTCATCCGAAATTGTGGCTACACCGAACATATTTTTCTGTGATATTCCTTATAAGTTACAGAACAGAATCAGTACCTTTACTTTTAATTAGTTTTCGAAGAAGCATCTTTTCGTAGCCGCATTTTATATATTGTAACTAGTACTTGGTTTTAATCAAGCTGTCACATTTGAAGGTAGGGAAACTGCTTTTATATTTTTACAACATAAGGAAGTTGTAGCTGGATGAAATGGAGCATAGTTAGAAATAAATAAAGCCACGGTTTGGTTTATTAATTTCGGATACACGAATTTTCTGAGGAGGGGGTAATTTCTTTGTGATTTTACTTATCGGATGATTATAAAGATGAAACATTGTAAAGTCTTAGTATGATATTCATGTAATATTGCCCACATTGCTTTCCCTGTATCCGCGACTGGGGAAGTGTTCAGTGCAATGCTTTTGATTCAGAAGAGAAAAAGGAAAGAAAAAATAAATAAATAAAAGAATTATTTGAAAGCTTTTAGTTTTGAAAAAAAAGTAAAAATCGAAAATTGGGGCAGGGGAACCGCTTTTATATTGTTATAATTTAGCATATATATATATATGGAGAGGAGAGCTAATATGAATCACTAAAATGTAAGCAGGTACGCTGACATAATTCAAGAAAAAGCTGACTAATGTAATTATTGATGTTAAGATGTGCTAAAAAATACCACAGTTACATTCATAAAAGTCGAGAATACAAAAAACTTCCTTCCTTTTGTCAGACATTCATCGTCAGTGGAATTTCAAAACTGCTCTCATATTTATTTACAAAATCCGTTCATGAAAATACACTACCTATAACCGTACCCAGTTTTCCCCGTTCATCGAAATGAGGGAAAGAAAAATCTAGCCTGCGAATAAAAAGGAATGCTCTTCGGTTATGCGGTCATCCCCCGACTTTCACATATTCGACCATCCCCGGCGGTCCTTTTCTCTTTTACCCGTTTTCTCTTGACCACCCTTTTATTAAGGTGTAAAAGAAGAACCGCTTCTATACCTGACCTCTATTTAGGCTTAGCGAAGGGGAATTGTGGAAGATGCATAATAATCACAGTGACTGGACCGGATTGGCGGCTACCCACTCGGCAATGCGACCTCTCTACTGCAATTTCGGCCGAAAATGTGGACTCTTGATGCATAGGTGCAATTTGTTATCCACTTTAAGCGCTGCTGCTTGCGATGTTTTGACTGCATAATTAGAATGCCTTGTTATTAGGCAGCGGCCGGGTGTGTGTTTGCGTTTGGATAGGCAGTCTTAAAAATTAATTTCAAGACGATAAAAGGAAACCCGCTGGATTTGTTTACGACTCTTTATTAACCCATTATTGGATGAAGCTAAAAATATGGCTAAAAGTTAAAAAAGGAGGAAAGTTAAAAACTTTCTAAGAACATGTGAATGATTCGCGCGCTCAAGAAAACTTATTAATCCTACTTTTTTCTCTATATATATTTCGTTATTGTAACCGCCGTTTTCGTTGTTGTATTGTGAATTATTTAGCTTTATTTTTGTTTTTTTCTCGACCGTTACAAGTATTAAATAAATAGTAAGGCATACATTTATTAATGAGATTTTGTAAAGCAACGCTTGTTGTCGTTGATTACTAATTTCAAATAAACAAAACTAAAACACTAAATAAGTACCATGTGTTTAAATTATTTGAATTGAAAAAGACATAGATAAAACAATATATTATTACGAATTATTAACAACTATTATTACCACTTAGATTTTGTTTTTTAACTGGCATGTGCCCCAGTGGCTTTCCGAATATAGCGTTAGGTTATACACGTGCATTTACATTTACTTGTAAAAATTATAATTTCTAATGGCTCATCTTGTTTAAAATACATACAGTTTGACTCGCTTGACTTGATATAAATAAATAAATAAATAAAAAAGGCAGCAAATCAAATTGATAATTAATGGATGTTATTTGGAATTCCATCGCCGAAATCAATTTTGCAGACGATTCAGACAAACATTCTTAAAATGGCCTTCTCCAAATTATTAAGGGTATTCTAAAAAGAATAATGATAGCAAGTATTCCTGTTAACCCCAAAACCTATTGTCCTAGGAATCTTCATTACAAGAGGGGGGAAAACTAATCAGTGGAAAATGTTACGAGGAAAATATTTAATGGAAAATATTCAATCATTTTAGCTCATTTCACTTCGCATTATCTTATAACCCGAGCGTGATTAGCGAGAAAACAATGTAAATTATGTTATAATACAAAACAGTGCGGGTCCATTGTTTGGATATTTAAAAAGGATTCGTTCAACAATATAAGCGTGCATAAAAGTCTCTGTATTTGGGTTACGCTAGTCTGGTACGGCATTTTTCTGAGTTGGGCTACGGATGTCACGGGCTTGTTCGAGTAATTGCACGCTCATTTGAGAATTTGACCACACCCGATGGCCAATCTATAACACTTGCACAATTAATACGCAACAAAGATATTCCTTTATGATATTTTATAAGAATAATTACTTAAAGTGTGAAAAAGGAGTTGTAAAAGATGGAATCTACTTAGGAAAAAGGGACCCATTCCTCACACTGCATTTTAAGCTGAGACTAATTATTTCATTAATTGAATTACTGTAAGTTAGATTTTCTTAGGTTGATGCAATTTAAGGAAGTAAATCTAAATCATCTAAAGCAAGGATTTGGAGTAGCCACTTTTTTGAGTTGCATTGCTCCAACTCTGCTCCGACTTTTAAGTATTTGCTCCGCCCTGCTCCACCTTTACTCCATGCTCCGTATAGTTTTAATAGGAATATATTATTTACCGCGTTTATTAAGTTAATTTATTAACAGGTATAGGATAAGAACTATTTGAAACAAAAAACCCCTTCAATTATTTTCATGTATTTAAATGCAATTTTAAAAAATGGAGCAGTGGAGCACACCAAATTTCTTTTCTCCGGCTCCCCTCCAGTCCCAAGCAAAATCTTATAGCTCCACGATCCGACTCAATGCTTCACTCCAGCTGATTATGATCTACATTAGCTCCTGATCAACAATATAATCATTCTGTGTTTTTAGGAATTAAATAAAAGATTTTAAATTGGGAATAAAAATTTTAAGATAAAATGACTTCATTTAACAGTGAAAAAACACAAAAGGGGAAAACATTTTCCCCCCTTCTTTTTCTTTCCATGATCATTCGTAGTTTGCTTCCAAAGAACAGAACTTATTTCTGTCCACAAGCACAGAATTTCAGAAATTCAGCATTCTTCCTTACGTGCGACTTTTTCCATTTTTTACGAAAAATTGTGCGATTAATGAACATATTTTCTCAAATAAATTTTTACGTCTCCCAAACTGTCTCATTTCTGGAACATAAAAGTGCTCCGAGTGTCCTGCGCTCTCAGAAATCACAGCTCCGATTTCGTTCCACTGACATTTATTCCTTATTGTTTAAAGAATGCCCTCATTTCTTAAAGAAAAAATTGTAGAAGTTTATGTTTCTGAGATAATTAGGCAAGTTTTATCACAAGTTATTATTCTATTAAATTACCATCTTGTAAAACATAAAATATTAAAATACATTTAACCACTGCATTTTACAACAGTTTATCTTTTATGGAATTTTTTTCGATTTTCGGACACTGGATGATATATTTTGCAAGAAGTTAAGGCAGTGGCGTACCCGGGATTTTACTTGGGAGGGAGGGTTCAGCAAGGTCTAAATTAAGGATAAACCGTATATTGATTTCCGGATACCGTATATCCGGTATCTCAAGTGACTTTCTGCACCGGATATCCTGCTCTGGTGTTTGAAACCTGTAAATTCTATGCATAAAAACCAAACTTTACATGATGGATAAACGGATTTTTTGTGCAATGACCAGATCGCGTTCCGGATATTTAAAAAAAAAAATGAATCGTTTACCAGATAGCTGATGCCTTTTCAGGGAGCGGGCAGTCCCGTTGGTCCCACGCCCCTCCTCGGTGTGCCTCCGAGTTCAGGTTAAGCACGGTTGTGCAACTTTATTCAAGGCTGGATCTTGCATTAAATTTAGATGGGGAAAGTTATAAGCAAACACTACCAATCAAATCTTACACATAAGGACATTAAGAAATGGAAATTATTTGTCAGATTAAGACACTGGTCTTAATTAGGCTGATTTCTGACAAGTATGGCAGCCAAATAAAAACCAAATCGAACACATTTCAATTCTAATCAAATAAAGCAAATTTACAAACGCCTATAGTTTGCTGTAAAATGATCACATCAAATAACAGTTCTTAAAATAAAGGCATGCAGAAGTATTTATTAGAAGAATACCAGCCACAGGTCCCCCTGATTCAACTCAAGGAAAAGTTTGACTCGGTTTTGGATATAATTAAAAAATAATGAAATGTCATAAAATACTCCGAAGAATAAACTGTCAGCTATGTATCTACGAATTTTTAGAGAATTCCGGGAGGGGTCATCCATTTTTCGATCGCAGTGTCTGAATAGAAACATTCGCTTCCGACCACCCAGAAAAAACAGTAGCGGATGAAATTCAAACAACAGTGGGTGTCAGACCGAACATGCCAGAGCAGACAATAATGGCGGGCGTTGTCACAGCTTTGCATGACGTCGTGTGGGCGCTCTGACGAAAGCAACCAATGTTCAAATAAATAGAGCATGAAATTCTGGGGAATACCATGTAACTATAGACCCTAGTTATATCTCACTTTTTGCATGAATAATTCCCTAACCGTCATTTTGGACAGGATTCAAAAAGTATTTCCATACGTGGAGTATTTTGAGGCGAGATACAAATACCTATGATGTTTCCAAAATTCTACTTTCTAACACATATCAAAACATTCATTCACATTATGGAGTTTAACACTTCTCAAATCATGAGCCATTTGTTAAGTTTATTTATTTATTAATTTTATGGATTGTAAGATGCGATTTTTTCTTCGAGAAATTACCTTCGAAATTCAGGCGTTTTTTATATTCGAAACCAGTATAATATGTCATTTGTTTGATTTAAAACTTCCACTAGTCTTAAAAATGGTCATATATACGATGCCGCGGAAAACCTAGCGCTATCTGGCAACATTGGAAGCAAGTTATTTTTCAGAAAAACTGCTAAAAAATGAGGGTGTGTTTTAGAGTACGTAAAATAACGGTACTCATTTTCTTCCAAAAAATTTTGGGGAAATTTTTCCCAAAAAATTTTTATTTGAAAAGGGAAAAAAAATTTTGGGGGTTTTTTTGGGGTTTAAAAAAATAAATTTAAAAAAAAACATAGATCAAATTTATCAGTATCTGCTTGTATTAATAATGTGATCGTTCATATTTTCCAATCTTTGTTAGTATGCAGACGTATTAGTTTATATTCAATAAAAGTTTTCGTTTTATATTTAGAATATTGTCTATCAATGTGTTTTAAGCAGGTTTCTCCTTCTTTTATTGATATCAATTAAACATTTCAGAGCTATTATATTTATCTGTATTGCAAACAAGAATTTATTCCACAGTAAAAACCTATCGTCACTAAAAGAATTTCTATCGGAAACTGAATGTTTGAAAAGCGATAATGTTTCTAAAATAAAATTCCTCACAAACACGTGCCAACAGCAATTGCTATGCGTAATCAATATACCACGCATGTCGTAATTTTAAATATTCAGCCTTCATTTTTTCTACCACGATAGCACCATTTCCACTTGCCGGAAGTGTTTCTTTTCATCGTGAGACCAATTTTGTGGCAATGCTTCTAAATCGGAAGTGACCTACGGTTCGCAATGACACTGATTAAAAAGGGGAAAGCGGACATGAAAAATGTATTTCGGTTTCAACGCCGTTGTCTGAGGAACACAGGCATGAAACAAGGGTCATATCGAGCTGTTGCTGAAACGGATGTTGCCCAAATAGAAATGTGCCCTTATCGTTGTTTTCCCCCTTGTTTGTGCTGCTTTTAAATCGGATGTTTTTACTGTTTGGATGTGACATATCACAATTCTTTATCCTGCATTATTTTCAGTATCCTATGCAAAGGTCAAGGTTCGTAGTGTAATCTGACAATGGATGATTCGCTAAATGAACTTTAACTTTCTTAAATCAATTCAGAAAAAGCAATTTATCGAGGGGCAGAGGCTGTTTGTATGTTTCTCTTTTACTTTCCAAGAAAAGTGCTTAGGTGGGTTCGATCGTATTTTAGTAACAGCAAACAAGATGGTTGAATTTGCTTAGTGGAGAAGTCAAGAAAAGATGATGGCTTTCAGATTAAAAAGAACCACATACAAAAAAAAACCCCTAGTTTTTAGTTTTTTAAATTGCTATTTTCTACAATATTTTGTTATGGAATGAAATTAATAAAAATCCAGAAAAGGTAATGAAAAAGAAAAATGCATATATGATAGTGCTCCGTAATATCGCAGATCACAGTTCCCAGCCTCAATTCTTCACGAATCAATATTTTATTAAATTTAAGTACAAATGTCCATAATTGCTTGCAGGTCAATAATAGGAGCCTTTACCCAAGTACTTTGACTCTGAAAACCTAACTAAGGCCTTTAGAAGAAGTTGTTCCCAATATTAAAAAATAAGATTAAGCGGAAATGCAGAATTTTTACACTAATTTATATATATTTATTTAATATGTTGACTTGGACGAATAGTGATTTACTACGGGCCATTTTGAAAAACATACCGTATTACTTTTCGTATAAGAATTGAAATTTTGAAGCATTATGTAAAAAATGCGCCTTGACAAATGTGACCATTTTTGGTCATGGCATGCTTTTACAGAATGACTTTAAATGTATATCTTTTAGACTAAAATTGACAAACGTGTCAACAAACAGCACGTGACAAACGTGTCCATTTTTTGTCATGGGTGCCATGGAATACTTTTACATAATGACTGGATTTATTTATTTATTAGACTAAAATTAACAAACGGGTCAACAAGCAGCGCGTGACAAACGTGTCCATTTTTTGTCATGGGTGTCATGGCATGCCGTTACATAATGACTGGAAATAGACTAAAGTTCTACAACTATTTTTAAGACATGCAGGAAGATGTGTAAGCACACAAGAATTTGTTATTTTATTATTTAATGTTTGAAAGTAAACAAAATACATGACAAAAGATAGAATAAACCATTCTGTAAAATATAGAAGATACAGGGTACAGATGATAAACATTAGGTTCGTCAACTGCTTCTCACAATCGAGAGATCATTCAGAGCAATGAGCTGCAAAAACTCCGCACACTTCCTCACGCCCCGGAACCGAAGCAATAAAGGGTCATTCCTGCCGCGCTACCCGAGCGAATCGATCGGTGAAAAAAACCTTCCATCCAAAAGTGCGAAAGTTTTTAAAAAGTTTGGACCCAGTTGCAATTGCTTGACACCGTTCGCAAGCCTTGCGTACCCCCCCGCAAGCTACGCTCTACTTCCGTCCCTCCCTTCAGATAGTCCTGCTTTTTTCACTCGCCTGCCCAATATTATTCTTTCGAGCCTCTGTGTGTTCTGGCTGTCATTTGTCTTCAGTTGTTTCTGTGTTTAAGGATTGTTTGTTTTATTCTACAAAGACCCGGTGGAGATACTACCGGAAACGTGGTCTGAAAAATCTCCAAAAAATGCACACGTGAAGGTCAAGAGATTTTTGTGAATATTTTTTTCTGTCGGTTGAAAACGATATGTGTGTTATGCAGAGACAAGTAATTAACTATATTAGCTTTGGCTACATGAAACGAAAACTATTTCTCAAAGGTCTCGCTGTTCAAAAGTTCAGTTATTATTCTTAACAATATATTTAGTTCAAAAATGTACACTCAAATATAGGGAGGAGAGAAACGTTTATCGTTCCTTCTTTCTTTCTTTTTTTTAATCTTCAGTCTGACACAGGGTACTTAACATTATCGTTCCATTTTGAACTTTTCAAACCAATTGTAGATCTATTTATTTCCAAGTTATCTATTAACAGTAAAGAAGTAACATAACAAAAATACTTAGCGCGAATCTTAGCGGATTTTCTCGGATAAAGAAAGTCATTAAGGTATTATTAAAAAATTAAAAAAGAAAATAATTAAAATACATGTACATAATTCTTTTCTTTTTAATCAATGCACACAGATAAAAGCATAATGGATGCATTAATTTCCGTAAAAATATACACAAATAAAAAAGATGAATTGAAGTGAAAAATGAATTAATTTAATAGAGATTTTAAAATAAAAATTTTGAGAATTGATTTATGAGATGAGAAAATTTGCATTCGTTTGCCAATTACTAAAATCTTTTGAAAGAGCTTTCCGCTTCACAATGATGGTTCCGACATAATACAAAGAAAAAATCAATAGTTATCTTTGAGGGCATCTATTTGGGGAAATTCATCCGAGGGAGCGATTTTTTAAATGGTATACTGGAAACACTAAAAATTACTTACTTATTTTTTACCCCGAAGTCGCACAAAGCATATATTTGACCAAGGTGTAATGAAATTGTGTTCTCTTATGTGATTTTTTTTCTTATATGAATGTCAAAATAAATGTAAGAATTAATATTGAGCAATACTTCATAATTACTAGAGAGAGAAAAGAAACTGACGCATAAATGTCTTTCCCAGAAGTTGCTTGTAAACATAGCAACATTTCACCTGCGCAACATTTAATCTTGGAGATAACAGTAGCGCGAATTGCAGAATTTAGGTAGAATAAAATTGCTCAACCTAAATTAGCTGTACAGATATTCTCTCTTTATCAAGATAAGTAGTTCTATTGCAATTTTGTGTAAAAGAATATTTTTGCGTTTAAAGACAACGATTATTCAAAAGAATAGACTAACATTAGCAAAATAAATAACCATAATAGCTACATCACGCAAACATAGGCATAACAGTGGCTGAAAATATAAAAGGAGAGGTCAAAGCGAACAGCAAAATTAAAGTATAGTTTTCAAAAGACTAAAATTGAAAATAATCTAATGTGATTCATATAAACTGCGAGTCAAGTAATGTCATTCCCAGCTTTAAAGCTTAAAAGAACTAACAAAAGATATATTTTGAAGTTTTATTAAAATTGCTGAATCATCAAAAGAAACATGAGCCACATAGAATGAGTCGGAGAGAAGATAAAGATTTATAAAATGGAATTCATAGACATTGTATTCATTGTGGTCGTTTCTTACACCTTGGGAAAACAAAACCAAGGCTCAAAGAGCAAAATTGCATATTTTATAGAAGGTTTTAAGTAGGATGTCATCTAAACTCGGAGCTCCAGTGAATGGGCAATCTTGAGTCGTATACATGCGGAAAACAAAGACCAAGTTGACGTATCTTTCCCTAATATGAGTCATGATACTAACGTAGGCATAGTGCCATTCATTACGACTTAACGGAATAACAAAAACAGGAAAACGGAGCACACTTAAAAGGACGAAAATTGAGAATAATGACCATTCATTGACGGACAGAAAAAGACAAAACCTACAGAAGCGGAAAATTCAGATGGCGGGAGTAAAAAAAGAAAACCAGACACCTAAGTGCTTCCGGCATAGCAAGAACCAGAAAGAGTTTCAATCTTCGGGTCTTTGAATGTTTCTTAATCCGCTTAGCGATAGTTAACGCTGCGCAGTAATTAACTTCAGAAGTCATCAAAGAAGGAAAAATCCCTTCTTTTTATGGCGGCTTGAAAGTTACTCTTTCTGCAAATAAAAGAAGAGTAAATGCTCTGCTTCTCCTGTAGCACGGTGACGTTTTAAAAAGGCGAAAACTCGTAAATTGCATTCAGCGATGGATAAGTCAACATGAGCATGGTTAATATCGGCTTATGCAAATAAAGGCCATTTCTAGTTCGTGTGCTGACGAGGAGGCATGCGTGCGCGACCCCTTTTAAGTTGTCCACTTACGCGGACTGGCATAGAGAAAGCCTCTTCCTGGTTTTGCAATGAAACTTCCTTTGCTTTCGGAAAGCACCAAAACGAAAACGTCCAGCTTTCACAACAGAGAAATGAACATTTAAAAGATAACTCTTACCAGAAAAGTAGAAAGAATACTTGAGAACATATGAATAAATTTATGTACAAATACAAATACAAAAGTGACAACCAGCAACAGACACAAGGCCCAGCTAGGCTGGTCCTAGTCAATTTAACAGTTCCCAATGAACATCAAGAGCTTTCTTAAAAGTTTGTACCCCACTGTCACTTCCGGCAAACTATTCTAACGGCCTATAACCCTATTGAAGTAGTAATTTTTCCTAATTTCAAGATTATCCTCAGATGTGAAAAACTTAAAACAATCACCCCTGATTCTACTTTCAGCACATAACTGTAGCCCATCAACATTTCCCATTTTATCCTTTTGTGATTTCTCAGAAGGCCAAAGGTTCTGAAAATAGCAAACGGGAAAAGTATTTTGAAAAATACAAAAATATTTTGAAATATTGTAAAAATCGGTGATGAAACATCGAAAATGACTCATTAGTTTGCTACTTTTATTGTTGTTTCTTTTTTGATATTTTTCCTTTCTTTCTTTTTTCTCTGTTTGAAAAATGCTCAGTAACAATTAAGGTTAATTATTTGCTCTAATTTCAAACTACACAAGTAAAACAAAATCTCAGTTTAATTTTTTTTTTCTTACTTCAAAATATTATATTCATTTCATTTTTTTCAGCGTTAAAACAACTATGAGAAAAAGAATTAAAAATATTTCTAACAGTATAGGCAACGAAAGTTGCAATTAAAATACTGATGTTAATCAGACTGGAGCCTGATGTTGCAAATGTGTACCTACATTCTTGAAGTAAAAATCGTTCAGAATAAGGTAGATATTTCTGAAACTGTTTGCAAGAGAAAACAAGTTTTAGTGATCTTAAAAAAAAAAAAAAAAAATCTCACGGATTGAAGTCTTTAAATAATAAAAAAAAAAAGTTAAATAATCGACGCTGAATCCATCAATCACGTAAGTCGATCGTTAAACGAAATAGTAACTATATTACAGAAATAACTATCGAATAATACGATATTTTATGCACTGGATTTTACGACTCTCAACAAGCTATAAATACAAATTAAAAAAAAAAAAAACACATCACATCGTTGTATAATTAAAGCGATTACGGAAAATTAGTCGAAAAGTATTATATCTGAATACCTTCCCACATAAACAAGGGAAAGTGCGTAAACCTAAATTCGGACAGTTGAATAAAGAATTAATTAGACCGTCGCTGGCAGAATTTTCTTTCTTAAGTTCAAGAAACCCATGAAATCGGAAAAAGTCTTCATGAGAAGTATGATTAGAATCCGGAAGCAAAACTGTAAAAGGAACAAGCGTTGAATCATTGATGTTAAAATTATTTAACAGTCGTGACACATGCGTACAAAATGATTCAATTTCCTTCTTTGCACATGCGCATTTAGGAGCATGTTTTAAATGTTTGTTTCTGTGGCGATATCGCAGATTGTTCAAACAGCTGATAAAGGAATTTAAGAGGTCAATGAACTACAGAAATATGAATTTATTTAACGTAACAGTTATGGGGACTATAAGACCTTACTGCCTCTAAACACATAATAATATCTATCATAGTCATATTAGTTTTAAGAATGACGCCTTAAATATTTTAGAAAAAAGAAAAATCGTTTCAATAAAAATTCTATCCTACCTGCTGACGTTCAAAGAAGCTGTCAGCGCAAATGTTATAAAATTTTGTATACGTCTGTTGAAAATTTTCGAGACATCAAATAGTCAACGATCAAGTAAAAGTTACTTAGTAGTCCAAAACTCCAGTTTTGAGATACTATCACTTTAAACTTTCAAGTTGTTACAAAAACAATAAAATCATTTTACTGACCCCCTAACTCAAACTGTATTTATGAAACTTTTAAATTTTGCAATTGGTTTATATCATGAAATACTTAATTGCTAATTCTAATTCGCTACAGTTCGTCGTCTTTTTCCTCTTCCATTTTTTTGGTGGACTTAAGTGACTTTTAGCAAAACGCAGACGATATGTTAATTTATTTTTATTTAAGGTTTCACCAGTAATTAAAAATTTTGTCGTAAATAACATTACACTAAATATCCATAAAAGTACTGGAAAATCAAAGTTACAGAACTTGATTTAAAAGAAAATGCGGAAAAGTTTTTGAATTTATTGTGCAAAAAGAAATACAATTTAAAAATATATTAGAATTTAATCACATCAATATTTACTGAAATTTCAATACTTTTACCCCACCTAATTGTCTTATAACATCACTCAGTGCACGGGAAGTAGCCTCGATTACAATTGCAGTTAAGATCCGATAGTTAGAATCGCCGTTTATTAACGGCGACAGGTAGTGAGCACAAATCGCCCGTGGCAGTCATTGCTTGCCATGAAGAGATGAGTTTTCGGAGAGAATTGGAGATTCGTCTGAGTTGGATTTGGGTTAAACTAAGGTGAGTGCACTGCGGAGAAAAGAGGCTCAAGCCTCCAGTTATGTGTGTGTGTTCCCCTTCCTTTATTTTCTTTTTAATTTTTCATCTCGGTCCTATTTATCTGGATTTCTTCCTCGCGTAACATGTTATTGCAACCATCACATTATTTCATCACAGAGGAGGCTTAGTGTGTTGATTCATAGAACGTTTTGCGTTACGAAACTCTCTTGTTGAAATTTTGATGAAGACGGCCATTAGAGGAAGAAAAAATGCCATCTTTTGAGTTTCAAAATGATATAGAGAGCGAGAAGAAAAAACGATGTTCATTATACCATTGTTTGGATCATGTCATACTGTCATAGTACAAAAATGAGAATAGTTGGTTATGACAGAAATTTATTAGAAATAGTATGACATTTCTTTTTTAGCTTTGCTCTCCGTAAGCAAAATACAAGAGAACAAACTCAGTAGAAGTGAGCTAAGGCTCTTGAGAATAGCAGGTCAGCCAAGATAGGAACCTGTTTTGTGTTTAAGTTCTTTGGATTACCAGCATATCATCAAAATTGCTTAACTACAAACCTGATTTTGAGGATTAAATGCTTAATTTGTTTGCTAGAAACGCAAATTTTAATTTAATTAAATTTGAGAGAGAGTTCTAATTATTTTCCAGTTAATGCATTAAAAACCATTAATCGTGTTTAAAAAAAACATAAAAAGAAAAATGTGAATTTATTTTCTAATTAGCTTAGTATTTTAGAAAAAATTGTCTGTACTCGGCTAAGGATAATCAAAGTATAAGTGAAGCAAATCCTTTATATCTGATTTTGAAATATTTCTTTACATTATGTACAGCAAAATCAAATGCTGTTCCATTGCTAAGTTCATACGATAAGTTACTGAATGACAAAAAGCTATTTAAATTTCATACGTGCACTCAAGAAATGCAGCCAATATTATTTACCAAGGAATTTTATAATTTCTTTTATTTGTTTAAAAATACTATTAAAATTAATCAAAATCATTTATTGAAACGAATTCAGTGGAACTGTTCTCTCTGGTCTATTATTGCTGGTACGCATGAAAAGTTATGGAAAATAAAATAATCAAGCAAGAGAATTTTGAACTGTTGTCAAAAATGACTTTACAACAAGCCATTTTGCCAGTTTTTTCATATTTTTAGTTTATTTTTTCCGAAAATAATTATATATATATATATATATATTTTAATGAAGAACGAACAAATCGTAGAATTGGACTACCACTGGTTATACATTTAATTGTTTCATTGGCCCCGCATATTAGTCTGATATAAGTTATTAATCTCAATGAAGTTTTTTTAAATATGCCTTTCTGTATTAAATTCTAAAAGTATAGGTACTCTAAACTAAAACGACACATTATATCTGTACCTGAGAGTCATAATACTTTAAGTACAGTTTTCAATTTTTTGCGGAGTTTACACTTAACAGACATACATAATATTGACAATAAAGCCACTAGCTACATGAGGGTTACCAACTTTTAAAGCTCCCATCGGACATCTTTATTCTAAAGTTCTCACGAAAAAGTCTAGTCCTAAAAATGTTTATTTTTTAACTTCATCACAAAAACTCGAAAATTGGACTTAAGATACTATGGATCTCAGGTACGAATAGCTTTTATTTGTTTCAATTATAATAATATTTTTAATAATGATTTTGCTTATCTGGGGTGGAGGCTCAGAAGAAAGAACTATTAACGCTCAGAATCGTCACTCTAAATGTATCACTGACAATGAATGACATTTTTTTAGAGTTCACTGGTAGAACAATGCAAGTGAAAAGAATGGCGCAACACGCCATTCACTTTCAGATAATACTCAGTGGTGGTCCAGATTTCCGACATGCTTCAGTCCGTGATAAGAATTCCATACCATTTTATATCGCATTGAAAACTGTTATCAGACGTTTTACCTATTATCCGTAGCCAGGTGTAAGCGCTTTCTCGTATATTGTGTTTTCAATTAGTAATTATTATCTAAATAGGTTGAAAATATTACAGATCATTTCGAATTCTTTCAGGGGAGGGATGTATATTCTCCTTGTATATTACATTAAAAAACAAAATGCATAAGATTCCATTGTATTCTCAAAGACAGAGGGGAAGTTGGCCCCTCCCGACACCCCTAAATTACTGGTCTGCACAGTACGAAGAAAGTAATTGACCCACAGGTATAAAAGTCTTTCGTTCGTATATGGTAAATTTCACGTAAATGCGGACATATTTGGGAAACATTAAAATGTCAAATTTTAACAAGTATTACTCTCTTATGGTTTTTGGGATACTGAAGATATTTACAAGCACTCTTCCCCCTTGTGAGCAAAAACTTCTTCCTTTGGCCATCACTAGATGAACATTAGATGCCCGTTTTTCTTTTGTGTCGCGCCAGTTACTACTATTTTTTGCATGCATAAATAATTAGCCTTAACACCAAAGAATAACACAAATGTACATCTTTTCAAGCATACATAAATTTTTTATTCAAATAAAAAATTCTATGCCACAAGTTCATAATTCACAGATTTTTGAATTTGTTTTGTATTTTCCAGTACATATGTCTATTTAATGTTACGTCAGCTACTGTAATGTTTTTATAATTTTTCTCTTTACGAGTAGAATAACAGGGTTTCAAATAAGGCCGTATACTAATGTATTAACGTAGTTGTATAAGACACATAAGATAAAGTATTTTATATGTAATACTTTACTTATTCTAATTATTTAAAGTTAACTTTTTGCTTCCAAATGTTGCGTCAGTTAAAGTGGAATGCACCATATATATATCGATAAATTAAGTTGTGAAATATGATTTCTAGCTTGACTTTTTGTACGACTTAAAACGCTCAAATATATATATATATATATATATATTGAGATTTCACTGACGTTTTCAGATTTTCAGCTACCTGACGTCTGCCGACTTCTTAAAATGAAAACGTTCTTTAATGAGATGAATCCTGACGTTCACACGGCTCTTATTCCAATGAGCTGCTCTTAAATCAAGTAAAACCCTCCATTTAGAACGAAGCAAGGCGCAACTAATTTAAGACATTCTGTAATGTGAATAAACACTCTTAATTGCACTGCTGGAATGCTTGGTTGCATCACAGAGTTATGCGTCAATAAATTTTCTCAAGAAGCTTAAGATTCTAATATTTCATCCGTGTTATTCACAAGTGTTAGCATCTGATTTTCAATATCACAGCGGCTTATGACTTTTATATATCATGAAAGGATAAGTTGAGATATTATGGGGAGAAAATACCGAAAAACATATAGTCAATATTCAAAGCCTGTGCGGATTTCTTTTATTTCACTACACACTGTAAAAAAGCGGGTTTTGTCTGGTTGCGCAAAACTGGAAAATACAGTAGAGTCCCGCAATGAACTCCTTAACGCATTTGCCCGTGTCTGACACGGGAAATCTTATATCTCGCGTTATTTTATTTCTAATGCTCGTCTGAGATCCGTTTGCACCTTTGCTTGTATAATATTTTTTTTGTATATAACTTCACCCCACCCCGCTCTCTAGCCTCCCCCTACAACTGAAATTGCCAAAAAAAATTATACTATACCTATATATTCATTTTCTGTCAAAAAAAAAAAAAAAAAAAAATCGATAATTTTTTTACCAGTTTTTCAAAAAAAAAAAAAAAAAAAACAACCCGTGCTTTAAGGGATCAAAGGGCACAAAATTAGTTTCTTTTTTTTTTTTTGCCCCAGCCGTTTTGTTTCCAGCAGTTTACCGTATCTTCTACGGTTTTGCGCATACAAACCGAATGACTCTCTAATTCCCGCAACTTTACGGGAAATTTTTGCAGTGTACATTAATTTCCACTCACCTTATTTTACAAAATTCATTATTTTGATAAAAAACAAACCCTAAAAATTGTTGAAACGCTATTAATTTCAAGAAATTTAATATTTCTTACATAGTGAGAAGGCTAATATATAAAGCAATTTTAAAATCAAACACAGAGCCAACATGAAGATAACATACAAAGTGTATGCACAAAAGGTAAAAATACGGTATAACAAAATATAAAAGAGCAAGCTTAGGCATGTACAGATGCTGTTTTAATTGAATGCTGAAAATTTTGTGGAGCACATATTTTTATGATAGTGATTTTTGTTGTTGGGTCCATTATTACGACCGAGATATTGTGGAGATGTCTTAACGACTGATTTTTGTGAAGTGTGTTTTTGGCGATCGTAAGTTTTCGTGAGCGATCCTTTTTGCGCTTAATTTATGGAAAGTACCTTTTGGGATTAAAAAAAGGGGGAGGGGGCGAACATACTGTGACGACAGAATCACTTTCCTTTTCATATAGTTCATTTCCAGGTTTAAAAACAGTCAGTAGTACATGCAGATATGAATAGCTTTACGTTAAGCAAATTACATAAGAGCACTCTGATGCAAGTAAAGTAAAATTTTATTCTATACTGATTCTGACTCTATGAAGTTGTAAGAGCACTTTATAATAAATCAGGATTTAAAAAAGATTATGCTTTACAAATTTCGGTCTTGAGCAGCATTTATGATATTCTTGATCCATTTTAATTATAACCTGCTGTGAATAGGTGGACATTTTATACACTAATTGCAATATATTTTAAGTTCAGACAAAAAAATCGCCTTAAGTATGCACAAGTTCTTTCTCTTTTCTTTTTTTTAAACACAAATTTGAAATTCTTTGAAAAACTTTCCGAAAACCTGTTGCATTGAAAAACAAACAACTCTTTTCGGAGCAAGTTTTGACTGAGGGAATATCTGGAACTTTGAGTTTAGCAGGTCGTGTGAGGATGCTAGTTCGACCAGAGGGAATCAAGTAAGAAATATCTCCAGCTTTATTTTGTTCACACACACACATACTCTGTGACGTTGCACAATGCTAACGCTCCGTAATCATTTAATCCTTTTTATTTTCCTTTGCAATAAATAAATAAAATATTAATAAGCAGTGAAGCAAGGTAAGAAAAAATTATCTTTCCGAAATTGCTGGACCATCGCAATCATGCGGTTCATTTAGCTTGGCAAAACGCTCTCATGCCAAATTGCCAGAACTCTGTTGTGATGACTGAGGCGTTGTTTTTTAATGCGGTTCTCTTTCTTTTTTCATTATATCGCCAAATTGGCGATTCTTTGTGTCCAACTAAGCGAGTCGCCCTGAGCGATAATGGATAACGAATATTATCTGGAGGAAGAATCTTTTCGCCGCCTGTGGGAATGATTCTCTTGAGCAGTTGTTTCTCAGAGACAAATACATAACGAAGGGAAATAATAATAATAAAAAAAAACTAAATTTATTACAAAAAAGAGACAAACTATCACAAGGAAGTAGTAATTAAAAACGCTCAAGGAAATAGTAAATAAAAGCATTATTGGTGTAATATTTATTTAAAAAAACTGAAAGACATTAGAATATTGAAGGAAAATGAATTGGTATCTATACAAATAAAACTCTGCTTCTAAAAATTTAAATATAATTTTTGTCTTGCAACTTTTTACTATTCAGACTTTTTAACAGAATAGAAGCCATTGTTAAAATATTTGCCTTGATTTTTTTTTTTTTTTAAATCTTACGGGTTAAATAACCAAATTCTTTTTCTCAGTCTGGATTCAACCACTCCGCCTTCTTGAATTTGCTTCAAAAAAAAAAAAAAAAAAAAAAAAAAAAAAAAAAAAAAAAAAGGAGTTTACAACGTTGGAAACACAATGGATAGTTTACAAAAATCTATAAAGCATAACCGGACCACTTACAGAGGTGTTGATTAAGATAATGGATACTTCACAAATTTGTAATAGTAAACACAGTCAATTTAATAAAACGTACGCGCAAAAAGGAGCAGATTAGGCAGTTCTAGATAGTAAAATAAAATATTTCGAGATATTTTTTTTACCACTAAAACGATCACTACACAAAGTCTCGAAAGAAAACTCGACTGCTCAAAAATTTTCCATTAACTTTCTGTTAGTAGCTTTTATTTATTTATTTTTTTAAAATAAGTGCTATTTAGCTAATTACTAATATTTGTTATTAAACTAACTGTTACAACGAAAATTTTACAATTAAACTGTTTTAAGTTCAAAAGAAAAGTTTGCTTAAAAGGCTAAGATTTTATAACGTTAAAATATAGCATTATCTATTCATAAACTGTAACAATAACAAGAAGTCTAGAACTAGAAGAAAACATTTTTTAATACGAGCCTATATTCCCGTATACACCAACATCAAATTTATAACCTATCTCTTTCTCTTTCAAATTTAGCTTTAGTTCTTCCTTTTTCCTCATCTCAAAATCCCACTTTCAATTTTTTTTTTATGAACTTCACTTATTTTTTGACTTATCTTTATTTTTAACGATATTTTTACGATACACTAAGCCTTCCTTCATTGTTTTTAAACTTTTACGGGAAAGTAGGTTGAAAAACCAAATGCGATAAGTTTTGTCTTAATTTTTTATTAGCAAATTAATCCTCTTTATGTTCAATAAATCTGAATATAATCAAGTGAGAGTTTTCTATTATTATTTCTCTCTATTTTGATTTAAATTTGTCTTAAAAATTTTATCTTTTCAAGTGTACATTATACATAAAAGCTCACATCAAAATGCTTAGACTGTATTAACTTTAATATTTTTGCATCAGGGGGATCGTACATTACAAGAAAATATCATTCATTTTTAAACATTTGGAGCTTTTGATTGAAATAAGGTCAGAATATCTACACTGAGCGAGAAATTCCTCATTATATTTTCGCATGGTGATCGTTATACACACTAAAATATCATTCATTAAAAAAAATCCAGCATTTTTATCGAAATGGTAGTAAAATATTCACATTGTGCTAAGACTTAAGCATTATATTTTAGCAATGTTGATTCTTATACACACGAAAATAGCATTTTATATATTCGATATTTTTGATCGAATCGCATTAGACTATTAAACTCGTAAAACCTGAACATCAAATATGCTCTCAAACAATCAAAAATGAGGCGCGGTATATAAAACCATATTAGTATTTTTCCGAATGCATTTCTTTTTTTGAAGAAACGATTGGAGTTTACTTTATGATAACAAATAACAATTTTCTCCGATTTCAAATAAAATTCTATTGGTAAATACAATTATTTGGATCTTTTCCCAAAATACTTGAATGAGTTTTGTTACAGAATAAAATTGGTTTTGAATGGAGTACGCCTTTGAATGATGGATGGCTCGGAACAACATAAGAATAAAATATTGATGTATTATATCTCTCGAGTTGCAAGATTTCAAAGGAAGTTAAATTTAACTTTAAATAAGTCATATTTTTAGATACGGAAGGTGCCTTTTACGCATGAGTCGATATGTAAGTATAAACATTAAACACATACTTTTATTCATTAAAAACAATTCAAGCGTAACTACTTATTTATAAAAAGTAATAATAATAATTTTAAAAAATCAGTTGATACACGTACTTATATCTTCCAGAAAAAAAAATGTTTCACTTAAAATCTGAAATAAATAAATTGTGGAAGATTGTTGCAAACCGTTTAAATTGACTTGTTTTCGTGCAGAATTTTGACTTTCAATATTAATAAATAATTTAGTTTAAATAAGTAATAATAAAGATTAAAAAATTTACTATCTCTTTTGCTAAATAAATAAATAATGATTATTCCGACGGCAGTTCCCATGGAAACTACAACTGCTATTATCTGAAATATTGCTTGCGGATTTATTGCATTGAGCCCATAATATTAATTTTAATAATAGGTTATAAAGTGCCATAAATATTCATTTTAAAAAGAAAATTACATGGTTCTAGAAAATGGTTTCATTTATTTATTTATTTATTTTCTTTAGTTCAGAAAAAGCATGAAATTTCACCTCTTAACAAATGCCCTTTCAGAGGAGAAAAGTATAAGAATGATATATTTTTTGTGCGGCAACAACAATTGAGTTGCAAAGTAACGCAATATATAGTTTTAACTACAGTAAATTGATATCAGAGTAGAAGTTAAAACAAATAGAGCAGCAATGCTCAACCTTTTTTACACTAGGGTCATTTCACGCGGTCGTATAATATAAAAAATAATGTGCGGTTATTTGATAATGTTGCTAAATTCTCCAAAGAAACGATCTTTTTAACTGACAAATCAGACTTCAATTGCGATGTAGCTTCATAAAAGTAAGTTTATATCACAGCTTGTCAAGTTTCTAAACTACCTTCACGGGGCCACATGCAGCCACTAGGATGCCGGTTGAGTTTCGTTGCACTCGAGTCTCAACCTGGGGATTTCTCTCAGACATAAAGAGGGTCACAAATTGAATAAAAAAAAATATATATATCAATTAACGCATTTCTTACTAAAAAGTTATTAGGCTAAAGAATGCTCTCAAAATTTTATTAAAAGATCTCTTCTAATTAATTAAAAAATTTAAAAAAATAAACAAAAAGAAGAAAAATCAATAATATTCATGTTAATTACATTTTAAAATTCGCATTATTTATATTCGGAAGCCCTGCAACGTTTTACTACATTTTTACTTTTTATGAATTTGCTTTTTGGCTGAAATTTGAATCAAAATTTATGACTTTAGTAATAGCATGTCTCACAACAATGCTGCTAATGTAAAATTCGACATAAGATGCAGGTACTATCGAAACAATATCATCATAAGACGGAAAATATTTAATATTAAAATCCATTCATAGGATGTTGAAAGAACGTATATATCAACTGTCAAGTACGGAAGAATATTTTGAGTTGTTTGAAGAACGTACACTGAGCATTTAGCCTTTTCTTTCCTACAAGCAATCATAGCAGGTACATTTGTTAGATTCGAAAATCATTTCAGGTTCGGCTAGTGGAAAAACTTGTATGAGGCAATTTTATCGTCATTGGAGTTGGGCAAGTAGAATCTGTTGAAACTACCGAAGGCCGGAAAGTAATTTGTGCCGTTTGCGTACTAACTTCGTTCCATGTCAAGAATGTAATAGTGTGAGTAATATTTTAAGAGATTACTCGTGCAAATTAGATCATGGTAAACATATACCTCTCACCAACTACAATAACGGCGAATCTCAAATATTTAAAAAATGATATAATTATCGGTTAAAAACCTAAATTTAATGCTCTCCCTTCCCCGAATATTAGCGCAAAGAAATTATTCGTACAGACGGAAAAAAAATATATATTACTCTTGGCAATGATAACGACACATATAAATTTTTAAAAAATGTTATAACTATTGACTGAAAATCCGAATTTTATTCTCTTTCTTGTCTTAACACTTAATATAGTACTAAGTTTAACATAACTGGTGTCTGGTGGTGTATGAGTCACTATAATATTCTACGAATTTGAAAGAACAAGTTCCAAATTTTTGTTACACACTATACCAATAGACATTATAGGCACAAAAACTACATTGTAGTTTTTAAGCATAAATCAATTAAAAAATAAGTATGACTTTTAACTTAAAATCTAGATTTTCTAAAGCGTTCTTTTTTTTTTTTTTGATATTCCACTGCGGCAATAGGTGATATTTAAATTGTATTAATTTTAAATTTTAGCACCGAAAAAATTTATTAATTGCCGGCATTTACAAATATTGAATTGTTGTATTCTATTGTCGCAACCTGTACGCTAAAAAGGCAATGCTCATTCTATTCCGCTGCAGAATGCTCATTTTTTTAAATTATAACTTTTAAAATTTACGAATTGAAATTTGACTGAGAAGATCAAGAGTTTCAAAGTACAAAAATTGTTCAAGTCTGCAAAACTTCAAAAGAGATTGATAAGCTACTTAAAAATAAAAACAAATAATTAGTAAGAATAAACGAGCAAGTGAGAGTTGAAGCAAATGAAGTTTTTGAGAAAAAAAATATCTGTTCTGTATATTTACAGTCAATAACGGGCGCTTAGCGCAATAACGGGCGGACATAAAACCTTCGCCATTACGAAGGACGAAAGAAGTATTTCTTCACATCAAGAAAAAAAAAAAAAAAGGAAAATGTGTGGCGAATATTGTGGACAGCTACAGAGGTCAGAAAATAACTTTCATAATTTCTGCAAATAATAATAATAATAATGACTTTTTAAATGAAATTTCAGAAAACAACTTACCGGTTTTCACTGCTGGTACTCCCATTACCACAGCACACGTAAAACACTGGTTCGTAATCACTACACTTGATTGAAACCGAGAACGTGTCAAAATGTAAATAAAAAACAGTTTTCAGTATCTTCACTAAATAAACTTTTGCGAGGTGCCAATTTTTTTTTCAATGTAAACAAACACACAGTCACACAGCACGTTGCCACTGAAGTAGTATAAAAGTTGCATGAATAAATCGGAAAAATAACAGGTCGGCTTATAAAGCAAACGTAAATATGTGCCGCTTGTTTTCCTACCTTACCTGCTTTCTACCTCTACCACAGCGACGCGAGTAGCGGTCTATCGCCGCCAAGTGCTAAACTCGAAATATGAAAAGGCAGACAGGCGGCTCGAAAGTTGGTGTTCCAACCCCCCTCCATCTTTTTCCTCCTGTCTTTTTTTCGCTTCTCATTTTTTATTGATGGTTTTGATGATGTTTCCTTCAGTCTTTCCTCTTTCTCCCTTCTCACCTCTCAGCTTCCGATGACGTTTTCGTCATCGGAGGATGCTCATTGGCCCTTCAATAGTAAACTGTAAAACATTTGTCGCTGATATCGGTCCTCACATTTGGCTTGCTATCGCTTTTAAAGCTTAAATGAACACGAGAGCAAAAGTCCCGTCCTGTTTCGAGCGTGAATTTCTTCTCTTTTTCTTCTTTGAAATATTTGACGGAGGTGCTATGCTTTCCCCTTTTTGCCCTTATACAAAAAAGGTCAGAAATGTTGATCGATCATCAATGACGGAGATTTAAAAAAAAAATTTTATTTCAGCAGATAGTTTAAGTTTATGTACCAATTTTATAATTCAACAATCTGAAAACGTAAACAACTTTTTGTTCCGATTCACCTGTCGCAATGTGTATATTAAAAGCAAGCGTGTTCAGTTTGTTTTTCCTTTGGAAAAGAACGTTTGTTATACGAATTCAGAATGATTATCAAACCAACATGTATTTTTGTGCGGTTGCCCGTGAGGAAATAATTCTAATGTGTATGCGACTCGGAGAGAGAGATAGAATAAGTAATCACTGTCATAAATCGTAACAAAAATTTACATCAAAACAGAACTTAAGAAGGAAAATAAATAAACAATGGCCTAATTATGCGAAAATGCAGCAATGCTTTAAGAACAGTAAAACGTAACAAATTATATAACTTTCAAGTAAAGCTATTCATTTAAAGAGGCTGATTCACTAGCAGAGGATAAGTCTTACTTCAAGGAGGGAAAAAAAAGTTTCCAACTAGATAAATTAATTTGTAAATAAATAAAATAAAGATTGTAATACGTAAGTTCTACAAAAGCCAAAACAAAAACCGCAAAGCGTTCCATATATTTTAATCAAAAGCGCCGACATTTTGAAATTTCAGGGTTGGAGGGACGCACGAAATAATGAATACTGTTTTGGCAAGCAAGATTTCTAATGCTGTATGAAAAGTAAATAAATAAACAAACGCTCCCCCGCCTATTTTAAAAATTACTTTTGAAACTTCATATAAGCGTAAAAATATAAATTGTGTGTTCTTGCGATACGATTTGCGAAGCATCTATCATTATTTTTACTGATGCAAAAATGATTAAGTCACTTTTTTTTTGCTTCTTAGAAATTAGGGAGAAGGATGGGGTGGGGATAAATGCATCGCAGTGACCCTAGTAATCAAGTAAAAACAGGTTTTTTTTTTTAATTCAGCAAGCATGAGCTATTAGAAAGTAAACTTTACGTACAGCTAAACAAAATGATTTTTTAAAGAAAAAAATATCTTGAGCATTTCTTAACTGATTCATGAACATTTTTTCGACTAGTTCGTCTGCCGCCCACTCAGTCCTGTTTTTTTTTTTTTGTTGTTGTTATAGTATAGGTATTTAACAAAATCATTGATAGTAGAACTTCACAAGTACAGATTAGAAATCAGCAGTTTTCGCACTCCTGCAAAAAAAAAAAAAAAAAAAAACACACACACACACACACGCACAAAAAGCCGTTTGCTTCATACTTTGTACCGTTTGCATGTATAATATTACAAAACACAATGAATTTCTTACCTTTTTTTTTTAACACTGAAACGTCTTGAAGTTATTTTGGTGCCTACAATTTCTTTTAACACGTGTAAGACAAGACTAAATCGAGATTCAAAAAAAAAAAAAAAAAAAGAAAAAGTTACTAAAGTGCGCAAAGATTTATTCTTATATTTAACAGTGACTTTCGTTTAAAACTTTCTTAAATTTAAGTCTAGAAGATTGATTGGAAAGGTTTAAACTTAAAATTACATGTTTTTTTTTTTGCTTGAAGGGAATTTTAGACACATAGTGGGGAGTATTTAAAAAAAATATTTCGAAAAAGATTTTTTACGACATCAACACCCTTTGGAACAAGAACGATCTCCTGATTCCTCAAGTTTAACTTGGAAGGAGGGAGAAAAATAATTCTTCCCCTTTCCTTAATATTTTCACCAAGTCGTTATCGCCTTAATACAGGCCTTTCGCGCCAGGCCCGTCATTGCGAAGTTTTCAAAATTGGGGGGGGGGGGGGGCGCATGCACCTAATACATGTTATGTGAAAGAACAACAAAATACCTTCACAAACATATGTAAACGCATTGTGTTCTAAACGTCAGGGGTGTGCTATTTCCCCCCTCCTGACTACGCTAAATGACATCCTGCCCTTCGCCCCATAAAGCACCTCTGCATAGAAAAATGTGCCTTGCCAAATTTGCAGATTTAACTGTCTAGGGATCATTCATAAATAATGTCATGTTTAGAGGGGAGAGGGGGAGTTTAATTATGAGAAATTGTGACGAGGGGAGGGGGTAACAAGAAGTGTGACATCATGCTGATGCAACATAGCATGGCATGTGACAAAGCGGGGAGGGGTATGCTGAATTGTGACATTTTGTGACAAAGCCATGGAGGGGTGTCAAATATATGGGGAAAAAGCGTGACATCATTTATGGACGGTCCTCTATCTACAACTTTAGACACTTGTGGCGGCCGAGCGAACCAAAGTAAAGAGAGGATTTTAGGAAATGATTATTATTGGATTAAGAACTGAAGTGAAGAAAAGAATTGAGCAAAATGATTTGGATCAGATGATAAACAAAATTACCGTTGTAGTTTGAGAAAGATACATAAAAAAAGGATATTTACCCTTTATTTATAAAGGGGGGTAAATAAAGGGTAAATATCCTTTTATTTATCTTTCTCAAACTACAACGGTAATTTTGTTCATGATCCGATCCAAACCATTTTTCTCAATTCTTCTCTTCACTGCATTTCCTAATCCAATAATAATCATTTTCTAAAAGCCTCTCTTTACTTTAGTTCGCTCGGCCGCCACAAACTTATTAAAAAAAAAAAAAAAAAATCTATCAATAGCTTTTTAGTTATACGGAAAAATCGATGTAGAAATAATAAAATATATTACGTTACTTTAGAGATCGGTACATTATTTTTTACATCCTTTTTAGCGGTGCATTAATTTTACTTTAAAAGGGCCGCCACCGCTTCTTTTCCTTGGCGCAAGAGTTTCTTATGGTAACCCCGCAACTTCCACTTCGCTTTGCTACCTGTTGAATCACTCACGATCAACCGGCCAAAGGATGGGAATTACTATCAAAAATAATGCCTGGAACATATAAACAGGCAATTTTGAAAATGATTTTTTTCTCTTCTCTTTTTATGAAAAGATGCGGCTGGGTTTTTCGTTTATTATCCCCCCCCTCTCTTTTAACCTACCATTATTGTGTTTTTATAAATTACCCAAATTATCGGGGTGGCTTGGCTGCGAAACAAAAGCGCCTTGGAAAGCAAAACTTGCTTTTATATTTTCATCATTTAACTCTAAAACTTTCTCTACACGCAATATCATATACGGCGTATTCGAGATATTACAAGAAAAAAAAAGAATAAAAATCTTTTATAAAGGAATTTAAGCAGTGAAAGAAGAGAGGAACGTGACTTATGCAAGTAAAATAACTTGAAAAATTATAAAGGATCAATTTTGCCCTCAAAAATTGGCGGTAAAATCGGTGTGGTAAAGCCGATTCAAAATTAGAGTGGGATTGAACGAAAAAGAACCGATACACATGTAATATGAACATTTAAATTTTCATTCATCTAAACAATTTATTTTCAGAATAAGTTGGAATGTTTATTTCTCTGTTAAGCATGGAATCAACAGACATGTTCTTTGCTGGTGGAGAAACGATTACCAATTACGCAGAATTACATTTACTGTGTATATACGCTTATAAATCGACCCCATATTTCTAAACCGGAATGTTGGAAAATTAAATTTTCGTGGATAAGCTAATCTCATTTTTCAAATTTGGACAAATTATTTTTTTTTCAAATTCGGATTAGTCATCGCCGATAAGCATGGGTTGAAAGACATGTTCAGTGCTGATGGAGAAACGATGTCAGATTCTAAATTAACTGAGATTTATGAATCTTGAGTTTGAGTGATGCATTTAAATTAAAAAAAAAAAAATAAATTTTAAAATTTTGCGAAATCTTTTAAGTAATTATTTATTGCCTTTAAAGATCCTCAACATCGACAAATTATTAAGTTTTTTTTTCTGCATAAACCAGTGTATAAGTCAAACTGAACCCGCGACTGAAACACGAGCATATGCGGTGCTTCAATTTGCTTAAAGCAAAGTAAGACAAACCATTTTATTATTTTTATTATTCTTTTTTTAAGCACACATAGCTTTTGTGTTTCTTTTAAGCATGCACCGTTTTTATTTAAATTTACTTTTTAATTGTTAATGTTTTTTTATTTATTATTAGTTTTCTTTTAATGTGCGTGAATCTGTTGCTTTACACCACAGTAAATACAAAATGCGTAAAGAAACACTAAAGGAAAATAATTGCATAGAGAATAAGTCATCAGTTAGGAAGGAACAGAGCAAAATTGAAAATATTCCGTAATTGGATCATGATTTTCTATGTTTACGCTCGAAACATCATATATCAACAAATATAAATGTTCACTGGGTTAATGAGTCCGCTGGAATAACCAAAACGGCCGGCAAAAGAATGAAGGAAAAATAAATTAACTTGAAACAGCACAAAAACGAAAAGCACAGAATTCAAAAGAAACTAACACGCAAGGTTGGAAGCAATTTATTTTAATTAGTTCAACTGCCAATATCGCTTTCAAAGCAGACGTTTGGGGCGGAAAGTAGACAATTGTTTAAAAAAAAAAAGCTCAGCAGTGCATGCAATAAAATAAACAGAATTAGTTCAGGGGTGTGTTGAGCCCCTTCCCCTCCCCGCCGAAAGGTCATTAGGGGAAAATAACATCGTTACACTTTGTTCCAAGTCAAACAAATGAAAGTGTAGCATTATTTACTTTTCCCCCTCATTTTCTTGGAAGAGAACCGCTAAATTTTCAAGTTATGTCTGCTCGATTAGTTACGCTAAGTAAAATTCGGGGAGAAACGTGAACTGGCCTCGATGGTGACAGGCAAATGTAACCGAGTTAATGAAAAGTACCCAAATGCCAAGATATAGCTGAAAGAGAGAGAAATTTGATTTCTTCACTATGAATACGGGTGCAATAAAATCTCGTTTACTCGTAATTTATCAAAGTTCTAATTTGGGCTACGAGTTTCTTTCGGGAGTACCGAAGTACATGCACCTTTAATTTTTGGACAAGACTGTATTTGTGTATAAATAATAGAGAAAACGTAGTCAATTACCAATAAAAAAAAATCAAATGGAATGATTGAAAGAATTGTGAATGAAAGCTTGCTCTATAATAGATAAAAACCAATACGGTTTTGATGAATTTGTTGTTAATAGATAGATCACAAATTGAAAGTTCAAAATGACATTCACTCTAAAAGAAACATATTGTGTGGTAAAAATCTGTTCTAAATAAACACATTTCTTTCTAAAATAAAATTCCAATTGTGCATTAGAATTAATTGAAGTACGCATGCAGATACTAAGCATAGCAATATTCGCACAAAATATTGACTACAAATACACCGGAATAACTATACTGATTCGTATGTATTTTTTCTTACGAATGAATGCACACGCAATAAATTTCATGATAAAATATTTTTTCTTTTGTTTTGTTTCTGTCTTTTTCTCTTCATGCTCCTGATCTGGTGCTAAAAATTTGAAGTAATATTTTCTAATTGCTGATTTTTTTCCCTGGTAACCCATGAAATGTATATAACAAGTTCAATCACTTATGCCTTTAGAACAACTCTATATGGGTCTAAAACGGGATAGTTTCAACTTTGGGGATGTTCATAAATGATGTCACGCTTTTTTCCCATATATTTGACCCCCTCCCCCCCTTTGTCACAATATGTCACACTTCAGCGGACCCCTGTCACGTGTCACGCTATGTTGTATAATGCATGATGTCACATTTCTTGTTACCCCCTCTCCTCCCTTTGTCACACTTTGTCAAAATTTCACGAACCCCCTCCCCCCCTCGAAGCGTGACATCATTTATGAATGATCCCTTTTCCCACCCCATTATTTAAAAAAAAAAATTTTCTTGAAAAATTAAAAATTAAAAAAAATAATGATGTGTAAAATTTGATTAAAAAGCCACTTGTTACCACTGCCAAACCTTTTTTTTGTACCTCACTTTATTAAACTATGCCAAAAATAGAAAAATTTGCTCCGAAGCATGACAACGATAGTTGGTCCGTAAAAGAAATATTTTGAAACTTTATCTAGGATAATGTGCAAGCTACAAATTTGCGAAAAGACTAATGGAACTAGTATCTCAAACCCCAGACTGCTTATAGGATAGATTTATATAAAACACAATATTTATTATAAAACACTGAGATCATTCATTCATCGCAATTTTTATCACATAGCATCATTGCAAGCTTTGAATTAGAGTTTCTTTGTAGCTTCGAAACAAGTGCACCCTGTGTTCACTGTAAATTTGTATTTTACGACGTGTTTCTCCATAAATTACATTGGTGTTTAGATAAAATACCTATGTACAGTCTATATCAGGGTTTATAAACGAGGATTCCCTGATACATTGACAAGAGTGGCACAAGAAATCAAGAGTCGTGATTGTACTAGTTTCTAAAGTAAAAAATAAAACTATCGGTAAATTTAATTGGGGTTAACAATGGGATAGCTTACTTTTAATACCAACACACTATTTTAGGTGTTACTTATCGTGTGTTAAATTTAAAAAATGTGTGTATTAAATGTTAAGTCACTTTGTGAGTTATTTATGAACATCGAATCAGTTTCCCACTAATTGATTCTATCTTGCAGGGAAAAATTCGAGACGTTTCTGAAATTGTGCATGATAATACTGGTGTTACTTATATATTTCTTTTGCATTCATTATCATTTTTTAAACATTGACTCCAAAAAAGAAAAAAAAAAAGAATAAGTATTAATATGCAGATGGTAGGACTCCCTGGAACTTGGACATGGTCAAGAGGGTTCACTAGGAACGAAAAGGTTGGAAAACGCTTGTCTATAGGATTCTCTGTGAGCTGCTAGGAGAAAACGGTATAAATATTTGTGCTACAATTCAAAGGGTTAATTGCTTCGTAAATAAACACCAAATTTTGCAAAAGATTGCAGGCAGCTATTTCCAGGTGACAAGGAACTCCTTTTTCAATGGATATTTTTATTGGATTATTATAAGTGCCACATCCGGCGTTTCCCGAAATTTCTGGGCAAATAAAAAGTCATCCAAATCGCAGGAGAAATTTGAAATGCACATGGAGATATTTTCCTTCAATGTAAACCTGTATTAAAAGTTGCTTTCCTTTTTACCCCCAAAGTTCACTACAGCATTGGCGTATGATATGTAACAGGTTGGGCATTCCGGATCTAGAAGTTCCCGTCGTTTGCATTGAAAAGCGTTTCCTTGTAACTTTGATACACGTGTATGCAAACTTTTGCGAAATCTTGCATGAGATGATAAAGCTGGTACGTAATCTTATGACTATACATGAGATGATAAAGATGATGAACTTAATTTTTTGCATGCAAAAAATACTTAGGTCACGGAATACGCATTCTTGACATCTTTGCTACTCCGATTAAAATTCAGTTTGCATTTTGAATTCTCCTCGTGGTTCATATTTTTGAATGCCGTGCCGTCGAGCTCTGCTAAACTTTCCCACACACTGATTCTGGAATCGTTGTGACTACGTGACCGCTTCGCTCGCTGGGGACAGTGTAGTCACACGAGGTGACAAGCGCGGACAGTCGGGTTCAAGTGCCCTTTGCCCGTCCGGCAGCAGCGCGTGTAGACCGTCCAAGAGCTGATCAACTCTACCCCAAAACGAGACAAACTGGTTAATTAAGGAGGTGAAATGCTGGTTCCAGATTTGCGTGTCAATGCAAATTAGTTATTATGTAAGAGTGCGAAACTGTTCGACGAGTGGGAAACGTTTCAGAAAAAAACCGAAGTCCAATGGGTAATGCTAAACTCTTTAACATAAAGTTTTCGGTTTTAACCAACCCAGCTAGATGAAACTTTTTATTTTTATTTTCTAATCAAGTCTCAATTTTCACACAGAAATACAACAATCGAATTTCTTATTTCCACATTTTAAAGTATCTTAAAAATTAAAGTCACCTTATGCTAAGTACAAAGTGTAACTAGCATAATGTACAAATGATGAAATTGCAAAAAGCAAACAGATATTTCAAGACTTTAGCATAGGGCGCGCGAATACAGGATTTTGCTGATGAGAAGGCAATGTAGCTATTTATACTCTAAGGCCCCTGCTAAGCGGGACAAGAGAGATTTGCATAGCAAAATCAAATGTGAAAATACATGGTGTCTACAGGTTTTCAAAAGGGAAATTTTGTACCTTTCACGGACCGTTCGGTTGATACATTGGATGTTGATTTTGCCAGATATCGGATATCCTTTGCCTTTTATATCACTTATACGTACCGAATATTCGGCTCTGATGATTGAAACGTAAATTATATACGTATTTTAAAAATTCCACATCTTTCAAATGCGTTGTACCTATAGCCACCTAGATTTTCAAAGCATTTAAGTTAGTTAAATTTTAGGGATCAAATTTGACATGCCATTGGATGTTGGGGGCTCCAATGGATGATGACTCCAAACCGGATATTTCATGCAGTTATCAGATCTTATACCGGATATCTAAAAACCTGTCGGATACCGGATATCCGATCTCTTCTATGGCAGGGGACGCTCTCGTTGGACGGAAAGTTTTTGTGACCCATTCGTAATTTTTGTGACCGATTTCCGATTTCGCGACTTTTTTGGGACTTTCGTGACCTGTAGACATCCTGAAATAGTAATTTCACAAAAAAGTAATTTTATTGAATTTAAAATGTGGCGCTTATTTTGCGGAAAAAAATTATGTTTGCAACAATACGGAAACCCGTCGGCAATGTAGGCTCTTTAACCGATAAGTACCGCAATGTGTGATTTTAGATTTTGAAAATTTGCTTCAAAGGGCATAAGTTGCAGTGTTCTAGTTTGTTATTCACATAACCTTCAATAACACTTGACTCTCGGGGGGCAATTGTCCCCATTGCCTCGCCCCTGCTGTATCGGTGTCCATCTCAGCGGGCCGTGGTAGCCTAGCACGCCGTTAGCACGTCGGACTTCCACCTGGAAGGTCGCGCGTTCGATACCCACTGAAGACCACCATGTATACTTGGGGATATGTGCATGTAAAATCCGTAGACCCCACTACCTCTCCCCGTGCGTAAGCAATCCTAAGGCCTCGGCTAACGGGTAGGGGTCTGGTGGAGAAAAAGGTGTCCACCTCAGCAACTTCACTGAGCTCCGATGGCTAGAAAGCTAAAACAGCTCTAATTTTGGAACTAAGTTCCGTTTTCCGCAACTGAAGGAACACTTCAAATAAAGATTAATGGGGATCAAAGGTTGAAATACATGAAGATAACGTTAATAATGAAATTATTAACACGTAGCAATAACTAATCAATAAAAACTGAATGAAAATTCGTTGCCAAATGAGCATTACATTCACATAACATAGTTTTGATTAAAAATTAAGGATTGCGCCAAAAACAACGAAAGAAAATAAACGTGCAGAGTAATGAATCAAAGTATAGGCAGTGAATAATTGCTGTGAATTGGACGTATACGAATATTCACCGAAATATAGACTGCGAGCATTGCAATGATTACATAGATTCGTCCACATAAATAAATAGCTCAATTTATCATTAAATCAAAGTTACTATAACGACTATTTTCGAGGTGTAGACCTCTTCTAGTACTTAATGTGAAAGACGAAAACAAGCGCATGTAAATTGGAAAATACGATCCACTTACCTAATTATTATCCGGCCTCTTTTAATGATCTAGATAATCCTCAAAATATCATCATCCATCATCATTTCAGTTTGATCTCAGTTCATAACTATAACTGCCGATTATTCAGCTTTATGTCATTGTGCATTCAGTATCTTCTCTTCAAAATCTAGTAATTATATCATCTAGTTTTCAGCACTTGTCATCCGCTTCAAAAGATTTAGATTAATAATTTCGTGCTCAGTGTTTTTCATTCTGTTCCGTTTTAAGTTAAAAAATCGTTTACAGAAAAATACGTAGAATTCTCTTTTTAATTGTAATCGTCCCGGAAGAATGAAGCATGAACTAACTCTTTGCACAACAAGCAAGCGTTTATAAAAAGCAGAGAAATTTTTTCGAAGAACAAAAAAATTAAGGTTAAATTTGAAGTGAATATTCGAGTTATGCGCTTTAGGCGTTTCCTTTCGTCACCCTGCGCAGATGTTTCAAAGAAAATAATTAATAATAATAATAATGCTGGAATCTTAACAAGTATTATATGGAGAAGAAAAGATACTTTAAAACTCGTGGAGCCTTTTTATCTGAGGTAAATTAAAAAAACTGAGCTGTTAACCGTTTCTTTCCAGAAGCATAAAAATAGGAGTCCACCTATTGGTGAAATTTTTCGATGGGCATTTCCGTTTGTTCTTGATTCCTGCGCAAAAGCGCTTTTATTTCTTCAGTACCTTGACTGCATGGTTAATATCTGAATGGCATTAAAAGTCTCTTATTGCGCTCCATTAAATATATTTTTTTTTCACCTAAAAATTTATGCACTTCTAGAGCAAAAAGGCCATAGCTAAGCACCACTTTATCAGGAGAGGCATTAAAACATTTTATCCATAATTTTAAAATCTAATTTTTTTCTAATCCATTTATCTGAGGTTAAAACGAAGTTTTCGATGGTTATAATTTTATGTGGAATTATTGCCTTTAAATGTATGCAAAATATTTGGATAACTGGATTTTCTGCCATTTTTACTTTATTGAATTATATGAGGCCCTGAGGCACTGGAGTAGTGATATTATGTGCAATGCGCTTTCGTTAAAGGTTAAATATATATTAGTTTTTAAGAAGAACAACCTGCTTTATAAAATTAAGTGCACTTAACAATCTAATACTGTAAATTGATAAAAAGTAGCAACTGGAATGCATAAGTAGCACTGTTGCATTTAGGCACTCCAGTGTCGCATTTAGGTTTTAGCTACCCTAAAATGCGGCAAAAGTGTCCTAAATGCGACAGTGAACAGCTTTGACGCGAGCTTTGGAGGTAGTCCCACAATGTGAGCTGGGCATTCGAATCGTTATTAAATCGCTGTAGCAAATGTCTTGAAGAAGAAAGAGCTTATTTTGAATAAAAATACTTAAAGAAAGAATTACTAGCTTTCATTTTATTTTATAAACCTAGTCATAAAAATTCTTTGACACACTGTGTATGTTATGCCCCGATCAATGTAAACAACAGAGAAAGAAATTTAACCCAAACCTAAAACGTATAAAATGAAGCTTGAACTTTAACCGATGCTTCATATCATACTTAGAAATGTGAGCATAATCTGGTAAAATAATAGCAGATGAAGATTCGAGTAGTTCAAGAAGATCATTAAATTAAAATGAAGAATTTTTGCTCTATCTAAATTATAGTCCTTATAAATCTACCATTAAACGTTCGTAAGCATAACACACTAGCAACACTATGCATTGTAATAAAAAATTAAATTATATATAAAAGAGAAAACTAATTCCCTTTCATTTCCGCTCAAGGATTACGGTATCACGTCATCCACTGTTTTGAAACAAAATACAATAGGAAATCATTACAGTATAAACAAAAATCTAGCACACTCCAAAGGTCTACGAGGTGATTCTGAAAACTTTTAGAAGGTAATTTGATTTGCTTAACCTTTTGCTCTAGAGCTTTTCATTATGGAGGAGTAGCTTTCATAACTTCATTTCAAGTAAAAGTCATGATTTTATAATAAAGGGAACAGTTAAGTGACAATTATATACATTTGTACATGTTTCGATTATTTCGATTTTGCTATTTGCTTTAACCTCTTCAGACCTCAGAACTAAGCACAAACAATTTTTTGGTTCTCTGATTTAAAAAATGATTACAAAACAAAATAATTAAAAAAAACATTTTTAAAATTTTAATTAATAATTAGTTTAAATGATAATTAATGCCCAATTTCCATGTTTAAAACGAAGGAAATTATCTGTTGATTAATTTCAAAAGCAATTGGATGTTTTAGCTTTCAAATTGCACAAACAGTAGTTAATAAACAGTATTCTAAAATGTACCCAATTGGGTACACTTGGAATGAAGAGGTTAAAGAATGTCAACATAACTTTAATGATTGTTTTTGAAATATTTTTTGAGAAATACTGACAGTTTCAATAGCTTACTCTCTCTCTCTTTTTCAGATGAATGCTAATAAAGTATACTTCTATTCAGATTTACAGTGGCGTATGATGACTCCAGGATTTCAAAATTCAATTTGAAATTTAAAAAAATTTTAATTCAAAACATACTTTATTATTATTATTATCATTATCATTATTATTATTGAAAAATAGCTTATCTTAGCAAATTTGAAAAAGCCTGTTGAAAAGATATGGCTCAAAACATATCAAAATGTTAATTATTTCGTATTTTATTATCCTTTACAACGCTAGAATCGCACATTTATCTATAATGCACTATATACCAGAGATCGAAAAATCTTTTAAATTTTGCATGCCTTGTCCACTAAAGTACATTGCCGAACAAAGTTTTTACATGCCAAGAAGTTTTTTTATTCCATATTAATAAAAACATTTGAATTTGTCATATAGATTTAATCAGACAAAAAATATTAAGTTAACAGTTTCATATCTGAATCAAGAATTATTTTAACGCTAATCAAAATCATTAAAAAAATTGCATTACAAATAAATATTACATAATAAGTGGTTACAAGTCAAAATTTGCAAAATTTAAATAGTATTACCAATTTTATTGTTGACAAGCATGTCCGGTATCGCTTAAAATACATTTTAAGCTACGGTATGGATGCGGTGGTTTTTCAATAAAATACGAAATAATAAAGTTTTGAAAAGAAATATTTGATTAAAAATCACATGCCCTGCCGGGCATGTAAGGGTAGAAAATTCATGCCCGATCGCAATTTTTGCATGCCACAGGCATGCTGGGCAATATAACTTTCGAGCCCCGCTATATACAATACATTTTAATTTTTTAAAATAAATAACCTTAAATTATGCGTGGAAACTTATGAAAACAAAATTTACGATGCAAATTTTAGATAAATGTTTTAGAGTTATAAAAAACCTCTTCCCTAGTAAGTAGATGCAAGCTGAGAGCGAAGAATTTCGAATATACCCCTCTAGTCCGTTTGGAAAAAAAACATATGCAGGTCTTAGGCGTGGTTCAAAATATCGCAGCAAAAATTTGGAACAGTTTAGAATAACTAAAATTTTAATGATTGGCTCCATAAATAGTAATGTTAAAAAATTTAAAAGAAACACTTATTGAGGACAGCCCGTCATTTGAAATTTTCAGGTGCGGTGGAGTAAAGGGTAAAAACTCAACGTATATTGCATTTAAAAAGTGACAAAACACATAAATACAACAAAGCCCCATCGAAGGAATAGCATATAAATACATTATATTTCTCAAGCCAGAGGGGGAATCCCCCTTTTCTAAATGGCGGATCTGGCATGAGATGACACACTTCATCTTTATATATTTTGCAACTAATTTCTAACTTTTGTACACGTGAAGTATGACATTCTTTGCGTGATAAAACTTTAATGTTTTGCAAGATTTCTTTTCGCAACAAAGTGGTAAATTGATGGAAATATAGGTTTCATAACGATAATAATAAAATTCATAAGATTCAAACGTAGTTCGAAAATTTATGAATATTTAATCACTACATCAATCACGCTGAAAGTATGAAATGATGCAGCATCAGTTCAGTCAAAACCCTCATTTTCTGAGGAACTTGTCCTCAGAATGTGACGGATTGAACAATGCCTCATGAATGCAGAATCAACCAACCTCTTAATGAAGATTATTCACCAATGTGAACAGTGCTCGAGTGGTGAGGGTGATCGGAGGAAACCCGATGAATGAAGGAGAAAGTTAAGAGGACTTTTTCCTCGAGGAGAGCTCAGAGGGCAGGTAACCTTTACTGCTATGGAGAGGCTCTGTGTTTACTCAGTGAATACTTAACCCATTTTGCACAAGAATGGAAAGACCTTGAGCAAATTTTACGCTTCGCAGCTCGTACAAAGTCTTGGAGATGTTGACGCTTTGTATTATTTTAACGACTCCGAGAAAGAGAAAAGGTTACCTAAGCTGTTCCGTTTGATTTTCTACTTTTAATTTTGAAAGATTTTGCATGGATATGGATTTTTGTTAAGTGAAAGACATTTTTAATTCCCTATTGAATCCGAGATGGAAATGTCTCGTCTATTTCAACTATCTACATATAGATAGGGCCGGCAGGGGTACGTAGTGGTAAGGCACTGGTCTCGCACGCCCAACTTCGCAGGATCAAACTTGGCCCAAGTCGGTGGATTTTCAAGTTGCAGAAAATCGTCAGTGTCCATGTCGTACGGTTATGCGGCATGTTAAAGATCCCTTGAGCATCCGTTTGGCTTGGATACTCTTGGCTAAATGAAGTTGCTAATGCAGTTTCGCATCAATTAAAGCTCAGGTGCCGCCTTCGAAGGGGAAACTGAGTGTCAAAATTCTCAAAGGGGTAATGACATCCGCCGATAGTGGTGCTACTTGAAAGAATGGATGCCGATTTCCGGGGAATGCACTAGGTCTGCAAAGGTTAGTGACCATACACAGTCCCATTAGAAAAAAATATATATAAATAGGAAAGGACGAAAGAGTTAAGTACCATTCTTTCCTGTGTTAGTCAACCGATGTTCTTATCCTTTTTAAATTTAATAACTATTGTGTTTTAGTGCTATTAATAGAATTTTTTGAAAACAGTTAACTATTTTTTTCCTCCTACTTTCAACGTAGATTCGAACTCTTTTTTTTAGAATCTTTTATTAGTCATACTTTCTTACTACTCTTTATATACCTACACTTTACAACAATTGTACAATATTCGATACATTTTTTACTATTTATGATTCAAAGAAGAAGAAATGCTAAGAACAAAACAAAGGAGAAAATGCAATCTGTTAACTGAATGTCAAACATTTAATAAGTTTGAGACATTTAAAGAATTTTGATCGAATTTCGACCGCTGCGCGAACTCTAGTGCTTAGAAATGTACGGATTATTAGAGTATATAAATAAGTATGGGAATGAATGAGTAAATGAATTAATGAATACACAAAAAATGAAAATAAATATTAAACATAATGAACTTGTTGTCCTCCCCTCGATCTGAGTCCTTAATCCGCCCTTGTTTGATGCCCAACACTGGCATTGGGGAAAAGTGAAATAGGCCGTTTCTCTTTGCCCCACATGCACTTTTCTACTTCACCCCTTTACCCTGTTAGCACGTGGCCTTAGGGCTGCCCTCCCCCGGGCACGGGTAAGTGAAGTTCGACGACTGCCCCACATGCACTTGCCAAATTCTACCAAACATTTAAAATTAAAGTAAACCTAATTGCAAAAAAAATAAATAAATACTGCACTGAACATTAGGAGGTCTAAATTAATATTCAAAATGCTAATAACAAGAACTTAATCATTTTGTAAGAACAAAAAATGTTTTGATCTACCACAATATATTAACAATATTAGTACAGAATTTTTAAAAAGGCTTGTATCATACACCGGATCTTCAGAGGTAACAATTTTTCATCCGAAATCAACTTCATGAATGACAATATATTTAAAATATTTTCAGACAGGTAGTGCTGCAAGCAGAGTAGATATTTGACTATTTCACTTTACCCCACTATTTTACTCATGCTTCTGTTGCATAATGTATAATTTAATCTCTTCAGACCCCAGAACTAAGTACAAACAATTTTGACCTAATATTTTGGTTCTCTGATTTAAAAAATGATTACAAAACAAAATAACTAAAAAATATATATTTTTTAAATTTTAATAAATAATTAGTTTAAATAATAAATTAATGACCAATTTATCTGTTTTCCATGTTTAAAACGAAGTAAACTATCTGTTGATTAATTTCAAAAACAATTGAGTGTTTTAGCTTTAAAATTGCACAAACAGTAGTTAATAAACAGTATTTTAAAATGTACCCAATTGGGTACACTTTAAATGAAGGGGTTAACATAGCACGTGTGCTTGTAATGGTAACTTTGCAACTACAGCCATATCACTTAGTTTTGATAAGCGTTTAAGAAAAATATCTGCAACTCTTTACCCTTGCGGAGCAATTTAACCACTTAACGCATTTGCCCGTCTGATACGGGCGAAAGTTGCTGGTAAGTTTGCAAATGCCAGTGCGTTATTTTGTTTCTAATGCCCGCCTGAGATACGTTTACACTTTGTTTGCATAATATACAAGTTTTTCAGAAGCAAATTCGTTCTTTCAAGGGTTAAAAGATATTACAATCTCTTGAAAATAAGAGCTGTTAATACTTCGTTGAACTTACTTTATTAAGTATATTCAAGCAAAATTCCTATCATGCCTTTTCTCCAAACGGGTGAAGAGCACTAAATATGCTGAGCACATGCATACATTTATCTTTAAATGATTTATTCAAGAAGTTTTTGCGCAAAAAATTATAGTTTTAACAACATCCTAGAAGTTTTTTTTTTAGTAGTTCCTGAGAGGCCAGCACGTATAAGCTATGTGAGGAAATCCTGCCAAAAATGAATTGAATTTCTGCACAAGCAGGACCTTATTCAAGACCTTTGACATCGATTGAAAATGCGTGTGTACCCAAGCATCTACTAAATTCATTGAAAATTTACGGATATTTGCATTCTCCTACAACAACATACACACAAATATAATTGAAAACTGGTAAGATACAGGTGTGAATTTAACTTACGCTTTCCTGCAGTTTTGTACCGCGCGGGTCAGTCAATGTCAATCGTTTTCTGAACGCAGAGAGCTGCCTATGTTCATCATTGTTATTTTAAATTCTTATCTGTTGTTTTCGATAAATTTCATTCACTTTTCCTGAAGTGAATGAAATTTTCCTAAAAGGTTACTGCTCTTTTAAGCAGTTGATGCCTTTTTATTTACATACAGTTGCAATACTTATAGCATTTATTGTAACAGTTGCAGTTAAAAATAGTTTTAATAACGAAACGTGGCATCTACAGAGGACTGACAGTTCATAAGTGATGTCACACATTTTTCAATTTTTTTGACCCCCAACCCCCGTTGGTAACTAAAAGTCACACTTCAACATACCCCCTACCCGCTTTGTCACATCAGCATAATTACATCAGCATAAAATAAGCTTAATTTGCTGGTTTTAAATGTTTTATAGAAATCAAAATGTACGATGTCACACTTCTTGTTACCCCCTGCCCTCCCCTTGTCACAAACTGTCACACTTTCTTGAACCCCCCCCCCCTAGAAGCTTGACATCATTTATGAATGACACCCAGAATCACATTACAGGTGGTTTCATACACACTGCGACAGCGATGAAAAGTTAGTAGATGACTTTTCGTGCAGTCATTGGTTTTATGAATTTACATCGCGTCTATTTGTAATTTGCTGGCTTATTAACATTTTTTATTTCTTCATTAAAAATTACTCTCACCCAGAAGACCGTGATTTGCTGATTGCTCCATGATGTTATTTAGAACAGATAAATCCTCGACGTTAGTTTGATCCCCCTGTGGCAACAGTCTCTTAAGACAGAATTGCTTTATTGTTGTCGTGTTAGATGTGAATGTACCTCATTTTTAATTATAAACATAGTTTGATAGAGAAAGATACAATATGCGGTGAGATGAGATCAACACGGTGCATGAAATACATTAAATAATAAATCTGAAAATAATAATAAATATATCTGTAGAATTTAAAAAATAGAATATTAAATATTAAGTAATATTTCGACTTGGATGATGTATTTCTATATAAAAGCCGAAGGACAGAGCACACGCGAAATCGAAGTTTTCCACAAAATTTAGTGAAATTCTATTATGCAGAGAATTTTTTTTCCACACGGCAGTATCCGCTACATTAGATAGAATACACGCCAAAAGTAGCATTGACCTTTCGCGATCTGAAAAGGTAACCAAAAAAAAAAAGAGTTGTCAAAAAATTATATATTTCCTACTACAACCAAGGGATCTTTCCCAAATGATGTCCCGCTTCGAAGGGAGTTCGAAAAATTGAGACAGTTTGGACAAGGGGAGGGGAGGAAGTAACAAGAAGTGTTCATAAAAACATTTAAAACCAGCAAATTAAATTTATTTAAAAAGAGTTTTTTTAGTTTTCATAATTTGATTTTAAAGTTTCATTGGCCATGTTGTATAGTAAATTTCCATGCTGATAATGATTTAAATTCACTTCTTATTAAGAGTTTAAAAGGAAAATTTCTTAGGCAATTACACTTAAAATTGATAAAAGATAAAATTGAATGGTTCTTTTTTTCAGAATTCCGAACAATTAATATATTTTACCGTTCTATACCAATTATATTTTGCGTTGTAAACCTTAACCTCATTTTATACAAATTAAGTGCACACGAAATCATTATTATTATTATGCTCCTATATCTCATTAAAAGTTCACAAATAACATTACAAACGTGATCTACAACGCAGTACTTTGTTTCTGCACTGCAAGTACATATGCTATATAATATAGCTTGACATGGGGGTAGGGGGTATGAGGAAGTATGACATTTTGGGAGAAAGGATAAAATATATGGAAAATAAGTGTGACATTATTTATGAACTGTCCCCACAGACATGACTAGATCATTTCAAAATAAAATTATGAACATTATGCAGGGTTGGAAATTACGCGGTAGGGGGGCGCTGTTATTGGTACGACAATAAATTTTGAAGAGTCAATAAAAATAAATAGTAGATAAATATAATTATCTGGGGGAATCTTCGTTCTACGTCACGAAATCATGTTATGGTGGCCTATGGTACTTGCAAAGACTAAATCAGAGAATTACCTTGCAATCACGCGTGTGTTACCTTGTAATCGACAGCATATTAGTCTAAGTCAATGTGAAGCAAAAAAGTTCTTGCAAATCAAAAGTACATTCTACTTCATTTAAAATTACAACGATTAAAATTTCATTTAATTTTCACAACACTTTTATACTAAATGTGTACTATTCTCTTTTTTTAAAATTTATTATTGTCAAATGCCATGTAAAAGTCCCACAGGAAAACTTAGAAAAGCTTCATAAAAAGTCTGTAAAAGCCTTAATCGGATGTCTCTACAAGAGTAGAGTTTTTTATATTTTTTCGCTGCCAGGACCTTCTTGGTTCCATTGGCTCAACGTTACTTAATAACCACGCCTTCGTATTTAATGATTGTTATTTTTTATGGCGTCAATAAAAGTGAACTTCACTCAGACGACCGTGATTTGTTGATTGCGCTATCGAACACATGCATCAATCGGTCGTATCGATGGCAAGACGTCACTGTTCGTTTGTCCCCATAGTAACAGTCTTTACGATGGAGGGAAAATGCCGTCGTCGCTTTTGGTGTAAATGCACCCTAAGTGAAAAAAATTTGAAAATTTGGAGGTTATTAGATAATATGAGGAACACCCATCTGTTTTGTGGAAAGATATGTGACTGACAGTAGTAACAGGTGTCACATAATTCGAACTTTGCACACATTTTCACTTAAATTTTTTTTTTTTGTCACTCTGCATCTCAATGCGACAACCACTAATATTGTATAGCATAAACAGAAGCAAAACAATAGTCGTAAATTTTCCAAATGAATTGACCAATATTTTTTAGCTGTCATTTATATTTTTCCATCTTTTCCCCATTCTAAATCCAAAAGCTATTAGGTTCTAAAGGTGTAAGTTTATTAAAATAAAATTTAAATAACCCAAACCACATTTATTATTTTCTTAAGCATATATTTGTTATTTGATCTGGAAATTCCAGAAACACATTGAACTTAAAATAACAAAAACATTCAACTACTCAAATTGTTGTTTACATGGGAGAAAATGAATGTCATTACGAAACCAGCTCTCTCTCTTTCCTCAGAAATGGAATTCATTTTTTTTCTAGCCAAAAATAATATCATTTTCAAATTCGCAATATATCAAACCTGCTTTTAACAAACAAGTGATATTACAGATGTTTTGTATACATATATAGATATATAATTTTTTTAAATCATTTTCAGAGTTTTTCTTTCACTCAGGTTTTCTATTTGATTTCAATTTCAATTTATTAAACATTTCAAAATTTGCTTGTGGAAAGTAAGTATAGTTTGCAAGCAAGAAGGATCAGCTGAAAATAAATAAATAAATAATTCAGCGGAAAATACGCATGTGAGAAAAGAATTTTATAAAAAAAAAAGGTAATTATTCTCTTTTATAATTTTAGATCATTGAACCCTCCATCTGCTTGAAATTTACTGCCAACGCTATGTTTTTCGTTTTTTACTTCGCAATCTATTATTGTTATAAGTATTTTTTAAAATATTTTTACCCTTTATTTTACTTCTTTATTTTTACTTTTTTTAATTTTGCCACTCAAAAAAAAAGCTGTATTTTATCAACTGGGGTAAGTTTTGATGCAATGAATGTGAGTTAAATTGTTTGTTTATTAAAAGAAAGTAAAAATTATACAATTCTATTTTGAGAAATAACAAGTGATATATAGTTGAAACTCTTACCATCTTTGTAAAAAAGAAAAATTAAAAATATTTTTCTAAGTAGTAAATGTAAAGTAATAAAAGTTACAGTTTCATTTTAGAAACGACATATTAATAAGTAGGACTTGGGAAAATTTATTGCAAAGGTAGAGATGTTATAAATGCTGCAATTATGGCAATAAATTGGAAGAGGGTGGGGAGCTTGAGTTAAAATAAAACATCTGGTACCTTAACAATTACTCTTGTCTTCAATTGAATCGTTTATTTCGAAAAGGTAACACCTCCATTTTGAAAAGGAATGAAATCTCAGTATTAATTTATTAGTTTTTATGGCATAATTAATCAAAAACCGTTTTAATTTACCAATATTGCACTGCTATTACCTACTAAAATAAATAATAAAATATCAGACTAGTGAAGTTTTCCAACTTTCCATAAGCCATTTTTTTTCTATCTCCTGAAAAACAAGAAGTTCTGTTTAGAACTATACGAGCCTACTTTCCCGTATACACCAAATTCAAATTTATCATCTAGCTATCTCTTTCTCTCTCTCTCTCATTTAACTATAGTTCTTAATTACTTCAAATATACCTTTTTCAACGGATAATACATATTCATTCATTCTTTCATTTATTCAGTCATTCGTTTATTCACTCATTAACTCATTCATGTATTTATTCATTCATTCACTCATTTATTTATTTTATCATTTATTCACTCATTATTCATTGAGAAATATCCTTAAAAATCCCGATCAAAAAAAAATCATAGGAAAATAGGCTCGTTCAGTTATTGTTAAACTTCGTATCTGTACATGTTCTACAGCGTAATTTCTTTCCGATAAAGTTTGTTGCAAGAAAATCCATCGGTTAGATCAGGATTTATATAAGATTGAAATTTCCCTTAGGCGCTAATGTTAATTTGGTACCTTTCCATTATCACGGCGCAAATCTCGCCAAGCAGACATTTGGCGACAGCACACGAAAAAAGTTACCAGCGGAGATATTCCGTTTGGCGTTGGCTGCATCATTATTGGCGAATTTATCGCATGCGCCGAGATAAAGGGAAAAATTAAGCTATTTTTTTTAAACTGTTCAAAAATGAACAAAATTGTTCAAATCAATATTTTACGCCGAAAGCTTCTTCCAGTAAGCTGGCTCTGAGTTGTGTCCAGAATTTACATAATTTGCTTCATTTTTGCCCATAGGCGCTAATGTTAATTTTTTGAACTGATCAAAGTTCAACGAAAAATTGTTCAAATCAAAAGTAGAATATGAAAATGAGATGTCTTCGCCGAGATCTTTCGAATGCAAAAAGAATTTTTCGAACCGGACTATTCGTTTAAAAGTTTTGAGGGGGGGGGGGGAAAGACCGACAGACAGACCGACAGACACACATTTTCCCCATCTCAAAACCCTACTTTCAAATTTTTTACTTTCCAATCATTATTTAATTACTTCATTTATTTTTGACTTCTCTTTATTTTTAATCATATTTTTACGATACATTACGCCCTCTTTCAGGCTTTATTTATTTTTTATTTTTTTAATTTTACGGGAAAGTAGGCTAAAAATGAGTTGTTACCTTTTTAAAAAAAACGATTTAATTATAAGTCAAAAATTTCCTTCATATTTAAAAAATTTGAAAGAAAAAAAGTGGTACAGTAAATTATACGTCAATTTTATTATTTTATTTTCACGCTTCATAATTGCTATCCATCGGCTATGAGTAATTGAATTTTAGAACGATATCTATCGCAATCTTGATGCCAAATCAGTGTTAAGAATCATGGAGAGACCATTCTGCTATTCAGTTGAGTTTTTTAATTTTATCCAAATTGCGTAAAGCATTGATTAAAACAAAATCATAAATATTATTCTGAAGTCGAAAGTCTTGTAAAAAGTATTCTTTTTATTTATTTATTCATTTATTATTTTAAGATTTATGTTATAAACTCTCATCTGAAAGCAACTTTTAAGGGAATGTTAAATGATTTTTTTGTGGAATGATTTTCCACAATTTTTGTGAAGTTGCATCAAACTGCATTTGAGCAATCTACGCAATTTTTTATAGAGCGTTTCCTTTTCACAAAAATCTATTTCAGTTTTCTGAATAGTTTGAGGAAGGAGGGGGTAAATCAATCTAAAAATCCAATTAATCTTCCCCGAAGAAAAATTCAGAAAGAAAATTGCTTTGAAAAATGTTATGCTATTGTGATTTTTAATGCGATTTTCTTGAAATGAAATTTTCTAGAGATAACCTAATACGCTACAAATGTGCTAGCTAAAATACTGTAATACTAGGAAAATGCTCATTTTAGATGAGACAGCTTTTATGAAGAAGATAATCAGCTGAAGAAATTGGGTCATAAACAAAAATACAAAAAAAAAAAGAAAAAAGAAGGAAAGAAAGAAAAGGAACTGGAAGAGGGAGCTTCAAATATTCCCCTGGGCTATAAACATCCTTTTACTAAAGTCCTTTTACTAAATTACTGTCTGCCCTGCTTTGACATGTAGCGGTTAAACTTTTAAACGCAAAGCTAATTAATAATTTAGTAGACAGTACAAATAGACCGAAAAAGAAAAAAGAAAAAATTCATTAGTTAAAGCGAAAAGCTAATAGTCAAGAGATATTAGTGAACAAGTAGCCTTTGTTTCAACAGTTGCATTGTTTCGTGATTTTTTTCACTCCAAAATTCTTCGCGGAAGGGAATGGTACATTGTATCGTTAATCTTCATGTTTGTGATTGTAATAATACCAGGAGATCTGTTTTTAGCACAGATAGATCCTTATCCGGTGGCATGGGCAAAACGTGCACCACTACTGGCTAAGAAAAATTAGTTAATTGATTTTGCTAGTTGCACGTGAAAGGCCGTAAGCCAACCTTTCAATTGAATAGCAGTCATTATTGCATCTTTTGGGGCTTACGTAATCGGTAAAGCTTAGCCTTTGGCATGATTTTGACAATGCAACGTCCTATAAGCAGTGAAAAACCATTAGGACCACCTTAATGGAACCATTATGGAGATACTGGTTGCTTTGTGTTTGTGTGTGTAGGGGAATGCAGTTTTGGGATAATAAGTGATTTATTGTGTAATTAAAGTTGAATAAGAGCAACAATTGTCCAAAATTGATAAACATTTATTTTTAAAATAAAAATTTAAACGGTACTCTGTTATATTAAGCTTTTAAGATGCTGTATTCAAAGCAAGGAAAAAGGATTTGCATAAATTCGATCAAAGCAATTTAAAAAATTGTTGAGAGCAAAATCTGATCTGGTGCATGGCACACGCTAATTTTCATTTAGTTAACCGATTTGAATATAAAAGCAACAAGAAGAAATTTAAAACTTAAAAGCGATATTTTGCCTCAAGAAAAATGCAAAACTGTATTGGTCTACCAAGCCCTTATTGGTGAATGACCATTTGCTGCAACTTTACAATCCCTAAACAAGAATTGAGGAACTTATATTTATGAAACCATTGTTGTTGTGCTTTTTTGTACTGGCGGATATACAGAAATTTGAGAAAATTTTTATCAAATTGCTAGTGATAAATTTCCTTAAAGCAACAATGTGAATTAAAAACTGGAATTTCTTAAATGTCAGGAAACGTTCCGAACTTTCATTAATGCTCAAAATATTTTGTATAATCTGTTAAACAGTACAAGTGCTAAGATTCAAATTATATCCATATCTTAAATATTTAAAATATTTATTAAGCATCTAATGAAAGCATTCGATCCTCCTTTGTTGTTAGCAAATATGAATAGAAAACTTTGATTTATTATTTTAAAAGTATAATCTAAATTCGAAAGCTAAATAAAAAGAGACTAAATTAACGCATTGGCCCCTCAATAATTTCAAGAGATACATTTTGAGCAAGTGTTGATGATCTGTGTGTATGTTTTTAAACTAAACAATAATATCAATAAGAAAGTCTTAATTAATCGGCTTGTTACGCACAAGGATTTATATTTACAATTTCAACTATAGTGTCAATTAAACTTTCGCCACAAGAGTTTTACAATGCTTTCTTTTTCTTTCACCGTAGCGAATAAATAAATATTAAATTTAAAACTATGTTGGAAATAATACTAAAACAGAGTAAGGATTTAGGAAGAATTGAAATTCCTTAAGCAATTTTGTGCCGATATGTTAGTCATTAAATTTCACAAATAAGTTTTAAAATCAAAATCTTGATTTTAAATTCTTGATTCAATGTATTTTTATGCCATAACAGTAAATATATACATACATATATATGAAATTTGTAACTTGTGTACATATACTCACGGCAAGAAAAGAATAACATGTATCAATTTTCCAACTTTTTATTTAGTAAGAACAAAAAATGAAGGGAACTGGTTTAAAAGAAGGGAGAAGAAAGCAAATTTAGAATTTGTTATATTTTAAATTCATATTTTAAGCTATTAGGGCCGATGCAACGATAAAAATAACACTATTTTATCATAATCTGATACATTGAATTCAAAATCAGATCTTGGTTTAGGTAGAAACTCTCGGCTATTTTTATAATCTCCAAGACAACTAACTGACACTAACACGGAATAACGAAACAAAACTTCGATTCGTTTTCATTGGGCTGAATGCGTACCACTTATACATAGTCGTCAATAGTAACTGTTACTTGAAGCGTTTCTCCATTACATGAGAGAACGTTTTGGTTAAATAAACCTGAATTTAGAAGATTATTATTTCAATATATTTTGTGTATGGGACCGTTCATAAATGATGTCACTCTTCTTTCCCACATATTGGACCCCCTCGCCCTCTTTGTCACAAAATGTCACATTTGAACGGACCCCCTCCCTCCTTTGTCACATGTCACGCTATGTTGCATAAGCAGGACGTCACACTTCTTGTTCCCTCTCCTTGTCACACTTTGTCACAATTTCACGAACCCCCCTCTCCCCTCGTAGCGTGACATCATTTATGAATGATCCCTATGTCATAAAATGCAGCATAATTTCTGTGTTTGCCGAAATGGGGAACAATATGTACATGTACTTGCATGTGAATATCATTACTATATATTGTTTATTATAGTATCTTTATATTTTGGATGATTTTAATGAAACTTTACGCTGGTGGAATGGCAACACAAATATATTTGAAAACTGACTTTCAAATTAAATTGAAACCATTTTATCAGATTCATAAAAACAAACAGAACTACATGTGGAGCTTTAGATATTTCTGAGAAATTATATAATCGAAACTCTGATAGCTGTATTTGCGGTAAAATAAGCTGAAAGTATGAAAATATGTTAAAAAATAAAATAAAACAAAACAAATTAAAATGGCACAAATGGAAATAACAATTTCAATCACATGTTCCGGAAATCTTTTGCTGAATGGCTTTTCATTCGTAAGCTCAACTTGTTTCATCGAAAAGGGAATTCTTTGTAAGCCCGAAACACGTGCTAGCAAATTTCATTGCTATTTGAATTTTTACGTGGCTTTGATTTTTTAATTTTTCGCAAAAAGGCAAAATCTTATATTGAAATAGTAGAAATTTGGTTAAAAACAATGTTGCAAGGAGTTGTATAACGATGAAAAATATTTAGAATGTGACATTAATTTCTGATTTTGGCCAGACTTTTCAGGGTTTGTAACACTAATTTTAGCTTCTACTTATTTTTATGTTCTATGTAATAGCGAAGAGCTTCAAGTAACAGTTGATATTTACGACAATGTTATAAGTGTTACGCATTCAGCCCAATGCGTAACACTTTTACATTGTCGTCAATAGATATTTGTAAATATTCTGCCCCTACCTTCCGTGGACATTAACGAGTCGCCTTTAAACATCATTTTCTTGTATGTCTCATGTGCTGTTCTTCACCACTGTTTTTACATGTTTGCTAAATATTGATATTTTGGTTGGTTTGAATATTGACTTGACATTTTTTTCATCTAGGTCTGCTTTTTCTCCTCTGCAAAACTAATTAAATAATAAACTTAAGAGGAAAATATTTTTTCAGAACAGAGGCACTCATTTCAGAAACTAGATTTACAGATTATACACAAGAACTAATCGCGCAATTACAGATGTCACAATTTGATATAGAAATATTTAAATAAAAATTAAACCGAATTGATTTGTACACATGTAATTAATCCAAAAACGTCAATCGCAGTCGCTGTAAGGAAACTGAGATAAGGAAATGGATCAATCCATTTAAAATCTCATCAATAACCTTGTTCCATTCGTTATTAAATAACCTCGAATGTTCATTTAATAGCCAATAAAGTTCTGAGGAAGCGATCTACTTTTAACTGGAAGAAGGCCCAGAAGGAAGACGCTGACCAAAAATGTTCTTTCGAAACCAACTCTCTTCAAAACTGGCAAACTGTGTCAGACGCACACACACATCAAGCAGAGTCTTTTCCACATTAATAACATTTTGACTTCCTTCCTGTGCAGGTGCATATATTGAAGGGATCTTGAATATTTTGTTTTCTTTTGCCTGGGGAGGAATTTTTCCTGATTCATTTTCATTCATTTCGTTCTCTCACATCGAAACTGGGCGGCGGGCGTTTCTACTTTCAGAACGTTTCAAGTCGCCTAGAGAGAGTGGCGTTACGTTATAAGAAAACATTCCTTACATTTTCGTTGTAAAAACTCTTTATTCGAATTCTTATTTATAGTGTCCGATGTTGAAATGACCATTTTTGGCTGCATTACGCAATTTTTGTTTTTCAATGTATCGCATAGATAGTTTTTTTTCCTTACACAAAACCTTTATGGCCTACCAGTGTAGTGTGCTTTATCTTTGTAATCAAGGCTCGAAAGTCATATTACCCGACATGCCTGGGGCATGTAAAAATTCCTATCGGGCATGACTTTTCTACCCTTATAGGCCCAGTGGGTCATGTAAGTTTTTAATCAAATATTTCTTTCTAAAACTTTGTTATTTCGTATTTTATTTAAAAAATCACCGCATCCTTACCGGAGCTCAAAATTAACATGCTGACAGACATGCTGTGAACAATAAAATTGGTAATACAATTTAAGTTTTGCGAATTTTGACTTGTAACGACTTATGTAATATTTATTCGTATGTGATAATTTAGATTTGCGTTAGAATAATTTTTGATGAAGCTGTTAATTAAATTTTTTGTCCGAATAGTGCTATACGACAAATTTAAATGTTTTTATTAATATGCAATAAAACAACTTTTGTGCACTTAAACATTTTGTTCGGGCATGTATTTTTTAGACAAACATACCCGCTAGGGCATGTAAAACATTTAAGAGTTTTCGAACCCTACTTTGTATGGGCACAATATATAGTAAAAACTTCAGAAGTTTAAATTTAAAAACATTTTTATTAAAATTAGCTTTTTACCCAAATGTTGCGAAACGTATCCCAAAAATTTGGATGTATTCGCTAAATCAGTATTTTGGTGTTCATTTTTATCTAATAAATTTTTTTTAAAATCATAGCATTTTAAAATTCTGCACCACAAATCAATTTTTTCTATCTTAAACTTAAGAGATATTTTTTTCTTTATTTTCTTAAAACTCTAGTTCGCTACGAATTTTTACTAAAATTACATCAGAAAATGCTGTTACACTGCTTCTAAACAAAGATATTCCGAAAAAGTGCCCCAAACGTGCTCGGATACCTTTAGAAGAATTTTTGTTTCTCTTTTAGACATAAAGGAATATAGTAGAGACGCTACAAATAACTATTTTTGATGGATATTTATTTTTCATCAACTACAATAATCATTACATTAGATAACACAAACTTTGTTCTTGCTATTTTAGTTTTACGAGTGTTGTTTCTTAGCGGAAAAGTAAAAGAACAAGAAGTTCCGTCTAGAACTATACGAGCCTACTTTCCCGTATACGCCAAATTCAAATTTATAATCTAGCTATCTCTTTCTCTCTCTTTCTTATTTATCTTTAGTTCTAATTATTGAAAATATACCTTTTTCAACGGATAATACATATTCATTCACTCACTCATTCATTCTTTCATTTATTCAGCCATGCATTTATTCATTCATTCGTTACCTCATTCAAGTGTTTATTCATTCATTTACGCATTCATGTATTTATTCACTCATTTATTTATATTTTCATTTATTCAATAATTTATTCATTCATTCTTTTCCTCATTCATTTATTCATTGATTTATTCTTTCACTCTTTCATTTATTCATTCATTCATTATTTCACTCATTGAGTCACTGAGAAATATCCTTGAAAATCCCGATCAAAAAATTTCATAGCAAAATAGGCTCGTAAGCTCTGGATAAACTTTCTATTTCTACATGTTCTACGTTATAAGAGCTTTCCGATAAAGTTTGTTCCAAGCAAATCGGTCCGTTAGATCAGGATTTATATAGGGTTGAAATTTCCCCGTAAGCTCTGTGTTAATTTTTTGAACTGTTCAAAAATGAACAAAAACTGTTCAAATCAATATTTCACGCCGAGAACTCCTTTCAATAAGCTTGCAATAGGAACTTGGCTCTTGTGCCCAGAGTTTACAGAATTTGCTTCAATTTTGTCCATAGGCGCTAATGTTAAAATTTTTTGAACTGTTCAAAATTGAACAAAAAATTGTTCAAATCAAAAAGAAAAATATAGAAATGAGATGTCCTCGCCGAGATCTTTCGAATGCAAAAAGAATTTTTCCAATCGGACAATTCGTTCAAAAGTTATTAGGGGGGGACAGACCGACAGACAGACAGACAGACCGACAGACCGACAGACAGACAGACCGACAGACCGACAGACAGACAGACCGACAGACAGACAGACCGACAGACCGACAGACACACTTTTTCCCCATCTCAATACCCTACTTTCAAATTTTTTATTTTTCAATCTTTATCTAATTACTTCACTTATTTTTGACTTTTCTTGATTTTTAACGATATTTTCACGATACATTAAGCCTTCTTTCATGCTTTATTATTATTTTTTTTTACTTTTACGGGAAAGTAGGCTAAAAATGGAAAAAGTATGAAAGAAGGCTTAATGTATCGTGAAAATAACGGTAAAAATAAGAAAAAGTCAAAAATAGGTTAAGTAATTAAATAAATATTGAAAAATGCAAAAATTTGAGGTTTTGAGAAGGGGAAAATGTGTGTTGGTCTGTCGGTCTGCCAATTCCTCCTTAATAACTTTTGAAGAAATTGTCCGATTAAAGAGATTTTTTTTCTTTCTCATTCGAAAGAACTAGGAGACCTAATTTCCGTATTTCATTTCTTGATTTTAAGTATTTTTTGTTCAATTTTGAACAGTTCAAACAAACTTAACATTAGCGCCTATGTGGAAATGTGAAGCAAACTATATACCCTGGGCATAAAACCGAAGTTCCTTTCATCAAGCTTATTGGAAGGAGATCTCGACATGGATTATTTTTTTTATTTGAGCGAAACATGTTCAATTTTGAACAGTTAAAAAATTTAGCATTTTCTGGAGAAATTTCAATTCCATATAAATCCTGATCTAACTGACAGATTTGCTTGGAACAAACTTTATCGGATAGTTCGGATAGATATTTATCAAAGACGTCACGGTGTCGATGAAAATAATGGTTAATTAACGAAGGTACTAATATTTGTGCGATTAATATTTGCAATTTATTAAAAAATATATTTTACAATATCCATTTAGCTAGCATAACAGAATGGAAGTTAAGGTAGAGAGCATTAACGATGGTGGAGTATTTAAATTCAATTTTATAAAATAGAAAACAATAAATTTGGCGGCAATAATTTGTCGCCAAGTGGTTATTAAATTTAAAGAATTCAAAGAAATTTTACAAGACATTACAGCAACATAAAATTGATCTTTCACAAAATATCGGGATATTGCCTAAGCAATATCCCGATATTGCCGAAGCAATATATTACCAGATTTTGAGCAGCCTAGCTGTACGCAATGCTATGTTGAAGATTTCAATGATCCGATGGTAAATTTATGCTTTTTGTATTCAGTATTCATTACTTAACTTATAGTGTTTTCGAAAGCTTTTTTGGTAAAAGACATATGAAAAGTTGACTGCTTATGTAGAACCTAAAATTAGATCTAACTTTTGTAATTTATCTTTTGTAACATGAAATTTTCCTAATCGTTAAGCAGTCGTAAAATTAAAGTGGTTGTATTAATCGTTGGTTTCTCTATAAGCGATACGAGAATGAATTCATTTTTTTTAACATTACTTTTTTAACTAACCGCATTTTATGCATGTATTAGCAAACTGCTTTGGGTTCGTGACTACAGCCAATCAATCGAAAGCTGATGTTTATCATCTATAGAAAGATCAGCACAAACAGCTTACTATTTTTTTTCATTCCCTTCGAACTTTCCCATTGTGTTTCGTTCTCATCGAATCCAAAACAAAAGAGCACCTGATGCTATCGGATACGCTGCAACGAAGACGAAAAGACGAGTATCGATTGAGTGAACTAAAGACGAATCTGTGGATCGAATATTAAACAAGAAAGGTAAACGATCAATGACTTTGCATTAAAAAAATATTGAATGTGTGGAAATAAAACGAACATAAATATATTTATGTTATGCATAGAAAATTTATGGCTCCATTTTTCTTCAATATGATAAACAGAACAATTTCATGATATACATTTTTCAACTAATAAGTTGATTAATATGATTACAAAGAAGGTAGACGTTATTAGATGTTGGCTGTATGATTTCATAAGGATTTTAGGATTTTATTTAGGGGAGGAAGCGGGGATGCTTTTTATCATAAATCAAATTCCAAAATTATGCAGTACACGCATAAACCTTACAGACGCTTTAATTAAAGATACGTGTTGCTGTACAGCAATTAAAATTCAGATAAAGACAATTTTTGAAAACAAAGGTGCACATGAATAGATGAAATATTCAAATGAAGAAATGTAAATGAAATTTTTGAAAGAGTTAGCAACTGATAGGCCTAAACCAAAGACGTAGAACGTTCAGCCTTAAAGCCCCAAGCAGTCTTTATGAGTCTTTTAAGCCTTACTTGTCCTTTACAAATTGCATTTAACATTTTTAGTACGTTCAAAGCACTGCCTCAAAATCTTGTATCATGTATGGCACGGATGACATTTCAGTAGAGAAAGGTTCCGATTTTCTTTTTTCTTTGTCCCTCTCTTTCTTTTTTTGAATGAATAAGAAACTCAAATTCAAGCCTAATACAGTGTGAAAAAGAGTGTGCTTGGACACGCTTTAAAGGAGTAAACCACTTGCTCAAAATATAAAATTTAATAAATTTCTTTGGAAGAAAAATAAATCGATATGTAAAAGCAAAATATTGATATAAGAACATCATAACTACATGGTACATGAAAATAAGCTTCTCTGCTTCTAAAGAGATATATTTATCGAGCTATTGCCACTTTCCGTAACCTGATTTGTTAAAAAGGTTATCGTTTGCGTAACTATTCCAATTAAAATTCCATCTATGAAACATTATAAATTAGAAAATAAACAAATATGTACATACCAGATTTTTATATCAATCTATTGTTTAAAAAATTCCTTACAAAGTCATAAGTTCGCTTTCTATGAAAGAAGAGTTTCAAAAAAGCTTGTATTCGAAGCAACTATTTACGAAATAACCTTGGTTACTTTTCCCTAAATTAGCACAGCAGCCATTCATATGCAAGCATAAATCTTATTAACACAACGTAGCATTATTGTTCCAATGTGATACAAATCCGATTAATTTTTTTCAGATGTGTGATTTAAACACAGATAATAAAATCGAAGGTGATTCTGTTTTCTTTCCGGCGCTCATTTACAGCGCTCATTAGATTTTTGAGGAGAATAGAGAAGCCAATTTATGCCAGAGTCCGTATCGCTGGCCAAGGTGAACTTACACCTTTAAGTATGTCAGTATCTGTTAATAACGACAGATTACATATTGGAGCTTTAATGAGAAGGAGAAAAATAGAAAGAAGAAATTAAATCTCAGTCCACGTATCTTTACTAACGTAATACTCCAACTGTATTTATTCAGACATTAACTTGATACAACTGAACAAAAGAATCCATTAACTTTGCACTATTTTGAACAGTCAGATCTTTACAAGACGTTTTCAAAGCATTAATCATAAGTGTTTGTTATAAAATAGTTATTTAAAAAAGTTTTATTTGTCAGTGACATATTATTTATACAATATATTCTAACATATTTAATGAAAAACAGCATTAGATAAACCTTTTCTATGGTAAATTCTCACAAACGCGAAATTTAACCCTCCACTTCAAGATGTAGCATATTTTCGAACGTAGCATTTTAAACACGCGAATGAACAAAACTTTGTATTGAAATAAATACGACGAGTTAAGGCTAAAGTGTGAAACACCTAACTGCAAGGGACTCCTCTTAAATGTTATGAGCATCGGTTGCACCTTTTCCTTATTAATGGCAATGCCTGTTTTGAAAATTTCCAAGCAACAATTTTTTGTTCATGAAATAAAGGGTTTTTTGTAAGGAAAACTCTTAAACAATGTAAAAAGGAGAAATCTGTTAAAAGAAAACACACACATAGTTTCTTTTCTTCATTTACATCTAATTCTTAAGACACATTGTCAAAATTTTGATTGAAATTTGTGCATTGTTTTCCACGAGGTGTGAAATTGATAAGAAAGATAACTTTTTACCATGCGTCAATATACTTTTAACATGCATTGTTTTTTTACCTCTTTTGCCAGAGCCATAAATCGAAAATTTTCAAAAGTTGAGAAATAACTCCTGAATGGCTACTGCAATGTGAAAATATTAATGCCGCACAAGTAATTTTTTTATCACGCATACGCCTAAAAAAGTAATTGTGTTTTAAGAAAGGCTACACATTCGCCTTTTTGGAAAAATTAGGTAATAAAACAAATGATCCAACCAGCTAATGAATAATCAAAAATGGGGAATTTATACATTCATGTTTCTGGCATATGAGGGCAAAAACAGTAATACGAATACACAAATACACAAGTCATAACCAGAACCAGTGACTGGGCCTACTTAGGCAGGCTCCCTAGTGAATTTATCAATCCCCAATACAGATCAAGAAACCACTTAAACCTTTTTACCCCATTACAAGTAACTGTTGGTTTCGGTGAACTATTCCAAATGCCAACAGTTCAACGGTTCTACTGTCAACCAGAGCAATCTGCCTGGCAGAGCGCCAAGAAGACTCCATTCATGTTCAAGGGAGGAACTGCTTGTGTATGCAATGCGGTGTTTTTGTTCGCGTTGTAGTTCGTGTAGAATACTTGATTTATTCCGAACTGAAGCTATATGCCAGTTTATAAATTTAGTTGCTTTCAACAAACATTGAAGCAAATATTCTGATTTTCGTACTAACTAAACGCGGCAAAACGAACTTCCCTAAAACTCGAATGGAATTGTTCTTTTCTGCCATGCTCCGAAGCGTCCAAATATCAAGAGTTCGTGGTCGAACTGTACAACCTTATTGAAGTTTTTCCTAATTTCAAGATTAGCCAGAAAGCTGACAAACTTAAAACGATAACATATGGTTCTACCCTCTGTGCAAAAACGTAATCCATCAGCATCTTGTCCCTTCTGACTTTCCTTGCAATATTAATATACCAGCTTTCGTTTGTCCTAGTGAATTTATCAATTCCCAATGAAGATCAAGATCCCACTTAAAAGTTTTTACCGCATTGCAAGTAACTGTTGGTTTCGGTAAACTATTTCAAATACCTACAACCTTATTTAAGTTTTTCCAAATTTCAAGATTAGCCAGAGAGCTGACAAACTTAAAACGATGACCTTTTTTTCTACCTTCTGTGTAAAACGTAATCCACCAACATCTTGTCCCTTCTAACTCTCCTTACACTATTCATATATCAACTTTCGCTGGTTCTAGTGAATTTATTAATCCCCAATGAAGATCAAGGGCCCACTTAAAACTTTTTACCCCATTGCAAGTAACAGTTGGTTCCGGTAAACTATTAACAATGCCTACAACCCTACTGACCAAAGTAGTTAATTTCTCCTAATTTCAAGATTAACCTGAGATTTAAAAAGGTAAAAACGATGAACTCTGATTCTAAATTATGTGCGAAAACGTTACTCATCAACATCTTGTCCACTGGGACTGTTCTTGCATGATTAGTATGTCCTTCGATTTAAATCAACAGCTCGTTGCATTCTTAGAATTGTCTGGTGCCTCACAGAAAGTTAAGTTCTAGAATATCAATCGATATAAATCTGCATTTTCTTTACGTCTTTATTTTCTGCAGTTTATCTCAGTCGTCTTTTTATGTTTTGCACAAAACCCTAGTTCCAGACAGCCATCTGATCACTAAAGTTCCATTACAAAATCCGGTCAGTATGACGATCAAGTTCTTGAAGCATATAAAAAATGCAAATTGTTTTCCCCCAGAGGACATGATTCACAAGGATGACCTTGGTCAACTAAGCTTGACGAGCGATCCGTTACAAAAAATAAAATGAAACATGGTAAAAGAATTGGAAACAATTTGACATAAAGGACACCTAAAGTTACACAATTCCTTTTTCTGCAATTGAAAGACGAAGACGGCTACTTGTAAGGCATATCCGTTTCTATGGAAACGGTCTGGAGCACCATCCGTGCAGTGCATTGACAAAAGTGGACGCTGGTCACGGTTACAGTGTGTTACTTGGTTATTTCAATTGACGCTCATGGTACCGTGGAATGGGAATAAAAAGGGAACAACGTATCCGGTGGAATTTGCCCTTCTCAAGGGAAGGAGTGTATATTGTTCTTTTTCCATTTGCCTTCTCATAACATTACGCGGTTTGACACTTATATGATATGCAACGCTGGAGTTGAACATGCAAATGAATGACACAGTAGGTAAAAATGATTAGATGAATTTCAATCCATTTTCTTCTATGATAAAATGCGGCAATCTAAAAACTAAAGGGTTTTTTCACATGAATATCCAAACTGTCTGAACGTGCAACAAATATTATTTTATTACCTTAAGAGTAATAAATGGAGCATTAAGTTGTACTAATCAGAAAGCATTTTTTTGCATGAAAATGATTGATGATGCAATTTCAAGAAATATTGATGTTTCTTGATGTAAATTATTTACCTCCGTGTATATTGAATCTCTTATAATGTAATTGTTCAGTTCATATTTATTTGTTATCAAATTGTAGTATATTTTATTTTATGCATAATTTACATATCAACCAATCATTAAACGTAAATAGTTTTCATAAAATACGACTTAGTGATTTAATATTTGTATCTTTTCAGGTTGTTTTTGACATATTTTTCAATTTGATAGAACATGTTTTAAAAACAAATCCGAAAGAGAAGCAGCTTTTATCCTTTTGCAGGTTTTAAGCATTTGTACTATGATCCAGAATGTATGTGTTTTTTTTTTGCTATAAGAAAGCTTTTTAATAATATTAACCTATCTTTAGTTTCCCCTATTCCTGAAGAAAACAAAACCTACAGCACAAAATGAATTTTCAATCTTTCCGTGATTGTAAGTAGCTCATGATATATATTCTTCAGAGTAAAATCTTAAGCGATGAATCGATTTGAAAGCAGTCGTATTTACACAGGGAATATATTTAATACCAGCATTCTAAAACTAAGAACTCAGCGTTAGTTCTTATTAAAAATATTTTGCTCGAGTTGGGAAATTCCTTCAAAAGCTCTCTTAGAGGAGGAGTGATAGAAAGTCAGACGAGCAAAGTAATAGACCATGCGTTTTTCGCATTTCATAACCCTACTTTCAGTTTTTAAATATATTTTAACTTATTTTGTGTTTGGACATATTTTTACGAGATATTAAGCCTTTTTCAATACTTTTTCGTCTTTTTCCCCCTTTTACAGAAAAGTAGGTTAAAAAGAGAATTATAAAATATTGAAATATTTTCAATGATCATTTTTTTTTTCTAATTTCATTGACATAAAAAGGAAGAGTACTCCTTTTTCCCTGAAGAGTTCGCCTATGAGATCAGAGTTCATTGATGTTAATGAAATTTAGGCTTTCAGTTCTTTTCCTTTCTTTTTTTTTATATTCAAATTCCATTACGTACGCTACAGACTCCCCCTTCGCCGAAAGCGTTACTTCTATGTCTTATTCCATTAAACATTCTATTCTTTTCCATGACCCCCTCCCTTCCCCCAACCAAGAATAAGTAGGACACTTCCTTTGCATACGCTGAAGATTGACGCTGCTTTAAAAAGGCATTTGGCCGTAATTGCTTTCGTTAGAAAAGAATGAAGAGAAAATTAGCCAGTGATCCCTACATGAATTCCGTAACCTCCCACCAACGTTAATGCCGTCTATAATTGTGGTACACGAAGGATATATGGACCTGCAGTAATTGTTACCGAAATGACCAGCAAATAAGGATACAAACTGGGAACAATATCGCAAACAATGTAAATAGGTTAAGATGTTCTGAACATCGTTGTTGGAATTTCATTTCGACAACGCGTTGAAAGGAAAGGTATGTTGTTTGCAAAACTCAGTTGTATAATGATATCTTTGCTACAAAATATGGACTGGTTCGTTGGATGTTTCTTTTTAGATCGTGAATTATATAACTTTTGTTATTACGAGGCAATATGTTTTCATGTACAGTTACATAAAGAGCGCTTTGAAAACTTTATATATTGGCATTAAAACATGTTATTAAAAACAAAATAATTTCTACGTTCAAATTAGATGGTGCTTCCCTCACCTTTGTCAGACCCAAGTATCAGTAACTCTAATTGCAAAGCGATTAATTTAGTGAATAGACAAATGGATGAATGAAAAAAAAAGTAGCAGACATGAAATGAGTAAACGTTGTTTAAATAATATAAACTATGCAAATATATTTAATTACTTTCCTCTCTTATTAATTTAAATTGCCATATCAGCGTGCTTAATGAAGATTCTGTGACCTAAATTTTAAATATTTTACAAAACCGATTTTAGCTTTTATTTAATATCAGAAATCAGAATATGTTTGGTTTCTTCAAAATTAATTAGGAAATATTGATTGATTAATTTAAACACACTGCGAAATTAAAAAAAAAAAGACTCTCAAAATGATATGACTAGGCAACAAAAATGTGTACCTCTCGCAGAAACCAGGTCTTTAAAATTTCAAACAACATTTGAACCTGCATGTGTAAACAGTATATTTAATTTCAACCATTTTTTAAAAATTTTTAATGGGCTGCTGTTTTTTTCTTCCAATCGCAGACCTAGTGCGTTCCCGAGAGATTGCTGCCATCTCTTTTAGCCGCACCACAATCAGCGTGGTACCATCACCGCATGAGAATTTTGACGTCCACTTTTTCCGTACCTGATAGGGCGAGCACCCGGGCTCGTGCATACGAAATTGCACTAAGAATTTGATTTAGCCGAGAGCATCCATGCCAAATGTCTACTCAAGGAATCTTTCACATGCTGCTCATTGATACAACATGGGCTCAGACGATTTTCTGCATCTTAAAAATCCACCGACACTGCCAGACTCGATCCTCTGACCCGGGACGTACGAGGCCCTCGCCTTATTCCGACGCTACCATGCTGGCTACTTAATTTCAACCTTAATGTGAAAATTTCCTTTGAAAGATAAAAGTGATATCCACAATTGTTGGATAAAATTTCCCATTTAATACCTCAACAGGTTAATTCTCAATTGAAATTTTTGTATTTCCTCAGAAACACACATATGTCATTAAAAATATTTATAATTAACTCTCATCGAACAAATTCAAAACTTTTGGAAATGGGAGCAAATGTGGAAGATATTTTTCGAAGGTATGAAAAATATCTGGTATTACATCCATTATAAAACAGAGCTTTTAGAAATTGCATGATAAAGAAATTAACAATTTGCGGAGATTGCTCTTATGTTAAGGAATATTAGTGACGCGTAGACGGTATACGATTATGCTTTTTGTAAAAGCTCTGCTTTAGAAATTCGGAATTTTTTGAAACGTTTGTTTTTATGATTTAATGAAGGAGATAGACTTAAGAGCTAAGCATAACACCATATTATCAGTATTTCGTTTTCTCCTTCAGATAGCTCACTCTATGTCGCAATTCTTTTGCCTCCCAAACCTATTCCATCCATTAAGAATACAAGTGTTGCACATACAACAGCCCTGCCGTGTCTCAAATTGTGTTCTTCACTTCCATGATCATCCCAATTAGCGGCTTGTAGGCCAAAGAAGACTCTTTTTCCAATCAAAGTTCACGTCTTCTGCAGCCAATCACGGGTGTTAAGAACATCACCCGCAGCAAAGTGAAAACCCCGACCATAATGGATCTGATGCCACTCATGAGCCAAACACCACTCTTGATGAATATGTCAATTTCGAAGATCGTGACAAACAATGCAGGCGTGACAGCTAGCCACTCTTCAGGGCCAATTAGCCCAAAGAGGAAGTCGAACAGTGCAAATGAACGTGTCACTTCCTCAATGTGTTGCTTGACCTTAGGAACCCGGGATCGCTCCACCCTTTCGACACTCGTCTACAATGGCATTCGTGACTGGGATGGCTCGGTGCAATCGGGGTGGTCATTATTACTATGGGAACTACGATCTCACTCTCCTATTGCCATAACTCAATGAGGATCAACGAACGATGGAAATCATTTGGATTGTTTTAATAGAAGACGTATATGACACCAATCTACGAAGACAACACCAAGATCGCGATAAATTTCACTTTTAATACCTTGACTTCAGGGTGTGAGTATTTTTACTGATAAATAAGGTATAATTTGGCTTACCATACGTAAGGGATTAGCGCGGACAGTCCTGGGTTTTTAATGCTGTTCTGAATAATGTCCTGGGTTGCAAAAAGATAGGCGATTTTGAAAATTTTACAGCTGGCAAACATTTTGTTTTAAATTCTAGACCTTATTCGTTACTTCATGTACCGATACTTCTAAAAAAATCATTTTGCATTGTCTTTGCCTGGGACATCTGGTCCACTTGAAAATTTTTTAGTCATGGGGTACTCTAGAGAGAGGAGCAACCTTGAGCATAATTCTAAACGTTTGTCTCTTACTAAAGTTATATCTAATTAAAAGTACAAATACGCCATTAGACATGACTTTTGAATGTAATATTACAATGAAATGTCAATGCCCTTTTAAATAATTTCGATTGATTTTTATAAATGTTAGAAAAACTTGTAGAAACCTTTAAAAGGGCATAAATTCAGCAATAACAAGTCTATCGCTTTGGATCAAACGCAAAATAATAAAAATAATAATATTAAATAAAAGAAAGGTGACTAGCTATAATTATCTAAGCACTAGCAAACAGCTTTAAGGACAAATCTCACTGAGTCAATAGTAGAACAACAATAAATTTCCACAATGTTATCCAGAGCAGTCATTATCAATTTCTGTATAATAAAGGAAGAAGATTTTGTTTCTCATGAATCAAAGGAAGTCATAATTTGTAACACCTCGGTTATTCATATAAATTCTGCAATTTTTTCTTTTTAAAACTACATTTTAAAAAGAGTGCAATACTGCAATAATAGCCCTTGGCATTGTAATTCAGTTATATTTTTTATTACCTAGAATTAAGTTTCAAGCAAGGCGAAATCTATATTTCTCCAACTTTGTAATTGCTTAAAGCGTCTCTCATGAAAAAAATTATCTCAGCAATCAGAGTTCGAAGAGTCATTGGACGGTGTGATTTGAGACAAGAATTGAGAATTTGCGAAGAATCTTTTACCGCCCACGTTCCTGGTAAGGACGGCAAGAAATTCTTCACAAATGCTCAATTTTTATCTCAAATCACACCATCAGTGTCAGTGCACTGAATGACTGCGAACTAATACGGCTGATTTGTGAACAGCCCCTTACTTATTTATATCTGCTCTCACAATCATTGAAAAACAACTAATTAAATTGCGATATCTTTGAATTTTCGAGCTATTCGAGTGAAATTTGTTTACGAGTTGATATAGTAGGGTATGCAGCTATGAAAGTTAAAAATTGCTATCTTTCGCGCACGCGCAGAAAAAAAAATATTTCCCTTAAATGCTCATAATTTAGCTAATATTCAGTTTTTTATTTATAATTTCAGTATGATGTATTTCTTGTATGTTCTCAACTTTTTTGTATGTTGGGTGAGATTTCGTGAATAATTCTGTGTGTTATAGGCCAAAAACATACTGGAAAAATTAACACTTTGGAAAAGAATAATTTTGTAATATCGATTCATGGCGTTAGGTGTCGCCTACCGAGAAGAAAGGGGAACTTTTTTCGAAATATCTTTTTTTTTCTTATTTTTATATTATAACTAGCGGTACCCGCACGGCTATGCCCGTGTTAAAAAATGAAAAGACCAGTCGGTTTGCCATTGTGTATATAGTGATAACTTTTTAAGGTGCAAATTATGTTATTTTATTAAAATGTATAGCATTCCATATAATTAAAGATTAGCTGCCCACGGCAATCAGCCGGAGATCCTACACATTTAAGCATTTTTTTTTACAAAACACACAATAAAAAAAGAAAAAGGAAAGAAAGAAACGAAATAAAACAAAAAAGAAAATATTTGAAAAAAAAAAACGCATTTTGTTTGTTTTGTTCAAGTACCCACACAAAAAGGAAGATTATAATAAATTAGAATAGTTTTAATTAATAAATTTTCAGTAGAATTGACTTTTATCTATTATTTATTGACAAAGCCGGGTCCAGACGCTACGTTTTGTACAACCTTTTGTCTGCGCAGTATAAAGACTAAATGAAAACGTTGCAGTTTTTTATGCGTCTACATAGTGCAGAGATATCTGTATATTTCACTCAGTTTTGTGCGATATCGTCATGAAGGAGGTACTACTCTGGTCAATTATGACATGGTGTCATGTTAAAAAAAAAGACTGGAACGTCTCAGAAAAACCCGGCGTTCAAAGTGGTCAAATGATTACATAAAATAAATATTTTTTTGTTGCCTGTTCTGGTGGTTCGACAACTGCAATCTCTTTATTTTCATCCATGGTATTCCTATTCTGCCTTGGTTTCTCCTGATCATTTAGGAAATGTAACAAATCAAAGTACCAGAGAGATGGCTTGTAAATTTCGTCTCCAACCCCAGATCGAATCGATTTATTAACTTTTGCCAATTATTTCCGGTTAACACTTCTCAAAGAATTAATTATTTACAAATGTTTCTCTGTTTGCGGTTGCATCAATGTCTTTGATTTTTTCCACTAAACTCTCATAAGCCTCCCCCTTTTTATCCTTGTCACTATACTCCTTGGATTTTACACGCCAAACGCGTGGGAAACTTTCGCATAATGCAATAAATTTTGTGAGAAACTCCCGAGAACATTGCCGAAAGTCGGCCATTGTCGCCTGACGAATTGAAACTGAGAAACAAAATGAATCGGAAAGGGGTGCTACCGTCTACATGTGCCGATTTGTCTGCACAGTTCAAAGACATATGCTTTCTAGCTCAGTTATCGCTGCAACTGTACAGTCTTCGCACCGGACTCAAAACTGCGCACTTTTCCAATCTACATGCAACGTTTTATTATCAATGTGTTGAACTGCGCAGAAAAAAGGTTGTGCAAAACGTAGCGTCTGGACCCAGCTTAAAACAGAAAGACGAAATTTTGTAGCTTGCAGAAACAAACAGCAGCAAGCAAAGATTTGAAAGCGGAATAAACCTTTCATCCGAGCTCAAATACGAAAATAACATATGTGCTAATTCACTGGAGAAAAAAAAAGTAAATAAATGAAAGTATAAATATTAATAATAAGCTGGAATAACAAAAATCGCTATAAAGGATAACATTTCTTTTAAAAACCCCTGTGCAGTATGGAAAATAGTTCCGTAAAATACATGTCAAAATAAGGAAATCAAAACAAAGCTATCAATCGCCTGTGAGACGCAGGAAATAAATTTTAATTCGTTTTAAAAAAATAATAATCAAAATCCAAAAAAATAAATAAATAAATTAAAAATCGGCTGCGTCTCAAAATGCTAAAAACCGCAAGCAATAAATTTTAATTCGTTAAAAGAAACAAGAAGTTCCGTCTAGAACTATACGAGCCTACTTTCCCGTATACACCAAATTCAAATTTATAATCTAGCTATCTCTTTCTCTCTCTTTATTATTTATCTTTAGTTCTAATTATTGAAAATATACCTTTTTCAACGGATAATACATATTCATTCACTCACTCATTCATTCTTTCATTTATTCAGCCATGCATTTATTCATTCATTCGTTACCTCATTCAAGTGTTTATTCATTCATTTACGCATTCATGTATTTATTCACTCATTTATTTATATTTTCATTTATTCAATAATTTATTCATTCATTCTTTTCCTCATTCATTTATTCATTCTTTCACTCTTTCATTTATTCATTCATTCATTATTTCACTCATTGAGTCACTGAGAAATATCCTTGAAAATCCCGATCAAAAAATTTCATAGCAAAATAGGCTCGTACGTTCTGGATAAACTTTCTATTTCTACATGTTCTACGTTATAAGAGCTTTCCGATAAAGTTTTTTCCAAGCAAATCGGTCCGTTAGATCAGGATTTATATAGGGTTGAAATTTCCCCGTAAGCTCTGTGTTAATTTTTTGAACTGTTCAAATCAATATTTCACGCCGAGAACTCCTTTCAATAAGCTTTCAATAGGAACTTGGCTCTTGTGCCCAGAGTTTACAGAATTTGCTTCAATTTTGTCCATAGGCGCTAATGTTAAAATTTTTTGAACTGTTCAAAATTGAACAAAAAATTGTTCAAATCAAAAAGTAAAATATAGAAATGAGATGTCCTCGCCGAGATCTTTCGAATGCAAAAAGAATTTTTCCAATCGGACAATTCGTTCAAAAGTTATTAGGGGGGGGACAGACCGACAGACCGACAGACAGACAGACCGACAGACAGACCGACAGACAGACCGACAGACGACCGACAGACAGACCGACAGACAGACAGACCGACAGACCGACAGACACACTTTTTCCCCATCTCAATACCCTACTTTCAAATTTTTTATTTTTCAATCTTTATTTAATTACTTCACTTATTTTTGACTTTTCTTGATTTTTAACGATATTTTCACGATACATTAAGCCTTCTTTCATGCTTTATTATTATTTTTTTTTACTTTTACGGGAAAGTAGGCTAAAAAAGGATCAATAGTCAGTCGGCATGGCAACAATTAAAATTAAAGTTAATTACCGTGAAAAAATAATTTCGAACTGCAGAGAAAAATGCTTATAACTTCTTTTCTAGTTAATTTAGAGGCTTCGAATTTTCGCACGTAGAGCGAAACTCTGTCCGGGGTAGTTTTTCACTCGCTTTTCAACAGTATCAAACTCGAAACGATGCGATAATTCCTTCCTATAGAAAATGACTATTTTATGAAACTTTCGGCTATAAATTGGAATAAAAGAAGAACAAATTCGAATTTCAGGAAAAACTCTCCGAGGTGCACACCCCTATGTTCCAAACTAATTTCGTGCCAAATTTCATGAAAATCCGCTGGACGGTCTGGGCCCTACGCCGTACACAGACAGACACACACAAACACACACACACAAACACACACATACTTACTGCTTTATTATTAGTAGAGATTATTATAATTATATTTATATTAAAATATGTTTTCTTATTTTTTCGGAAGAAATAATTTTGATTTCGTAAATATGTATGGTAATTTGAATGAAAATGGGTAGAAATATTGAACATAGCAAGAAAAGTCTTCTGTTCAATTTAAAACTTTTTTCAGGCATTTTGCGAGACAGGATGACCGATAACACCTTCTCTTTTCTTTAATTTGCTATTGGTCCCCTAAATGCTCGAGAGATGAAATTTTTTCTGAAAAGTGAAGCATGCCTTTTTTAGCCTACTTTCCCGTAAAAGTAAAAAAATAATAATAAAGCATGAAAGAAGGCTTAATGTATCGTGAAAATATCGTTACAAATCAAGAAAAGTCAAAAATAAGTTAAGTAATTAAATAAAGATTGAAAAATAAAAAATTTGAAAGTAGGGTTTTGAGATGGGGAAAAAGTGTGTCTGTCGGTCTGTCTGTCTGTCGGTCTGTCCCCCCCTAATAACTTTTGAACGAATTGTCCAATTGATTTGAACAATTTTTTGTTCAATTTTGAGCAGTTCAAAAAATTTTAACATTATCGCCTATGGGTGAAAATGAAGCAAATTATGTAAACTTTGGGTACAAGATCCAAGTTCCCATGAACAAGCTCACTGGAAGAAGTTCTTGGCGCGAAATATTGATTTGAACAATTTTTGTTCATTTTTGAACAGTTCAAAAAAAAATTAACATACGCCTACGGGGAAATTTCAATCCTATATTATTCCTGATCTAACGGACCGATTTGCTTGTAACAAACTTTATCGGAAAGCTCTTATGACGTAGAACATGTACAAATAGAAAGTACATCCAGAACTAAGGAGCCTATTTTCCTACAAAAATTTTTTGATCGGGATTTTCAAGAATATATTTGAATCAATGAATGATTAAATGAATAAGCAAAAGAATGAATGAATAAATGAGTGACTAAATACATGAATGACTTAATAAATGAATGATTGAATGAATAGCTATTAACCGTTGAAAAAGGTATATTTGAAGCAATTAAGAACTAAAACTAAACGAGAAAGACAGAGAGAGATAGCTATATTATAAATTTGAATTCGGTGTATACGGGAAAGTAGGCTCGTATAGTTCTAGACGGAACTTCTTGTTTATGGTTGAAGTTGCGAAACATTTTGTCTTATATTTCTCTAGGAGTTTTTAAAAATTGCAAAAAAAAAAAAAAAAAAAAAAGCTGTTCCATCACTTTTGGCTATATAAGTGTAGCTTTCTCATCAGCAAATTTCAGATTTAAATTTTTAAAAACTTAAACATTATATTCCAGATAAAATATGTGAGACCAATAGTGTTGAAGGGAGACAAACATAATCATCAAAATAACTGTCCACATTCGGATAGTTCGGACCGTCAATCAACAGCATTAATTTATAGTTCTCCAGTAAGTAAGAGTTTGTCATTACACAAAGTACATTCAGTTTTGGTTCTTCTGTGTGACGAGCGTATTAATCATGTTATAAAATTCTATGATACGTAAATCAACTACAGAAATGAAATACATTTACTACTGTGAAAACCAAAAACATAAAAAATATAACGTGTTCGACCTTTTTCAGCAAATTCTGGCAAATTTATATCTAAAATGCTTATAACTTACGATTGATAGATACCTTTAGAATGAGTAATGTGTCTATGAATTTGCCTTCCTCAAACTCATCATTTTAAAGATTGATTTAATTGGAATGGGTACTCACCTATAAAAGAAAAAAAGAGCTCTGTCAGTATAAGAAATATAACATACGATAATCATGTTAAAAAATTGGAAACGACATTCAAAAATTATTTTTCAAATGATAAACAGTGAGCTTTCTAAAGATCTTCTTAATAAAAATAAAATAAATAATTTATTTTCGGTTCATTCATAGCAAACATCCATATTTATATAAAATCGTCATACACCGTAAAAAACGCTAGCTCAACCTTCCACCAAAAAATGGTGAAATTTAGCTGCAACCAACATTTGTTACTAAACTTGAACCATTATAATGGTTCCTAATTTCACATTCATGGTAAATCTAGGTGAAACTACACCATTATAATGGTTCAAGTTAGTACCAAATATTTGTTGCAGCTAAATTTCACCTTTTTTCCATTTTTTTTTTTTTTTTTTTTTTGGTGAAGGTTGAACTAGAAGTTTTTACAGTGTAGGTAGATGGGAAGAAATTCTAGACAACCATCACCATAAGGATCAAATATATGATAAATATTAACCGTTGCGACATGATGGATCACAGCTGACCGCTGCATCTTGAATTTCGGACCAAAAAAGGAATGTAATAAACCTATTCCTGAAAGTTTTGCAATTTTTTTACAAATAATTTTAATAAGAAAACTTTCATTTATAAAATGATTTAATAGAAAACATATAATTATTAGACCTGTTTGGTAAAAAAAAATCACTCATGAAAAGGTTATGACTTATATCTATCTATCTCCATTGCTCAAGAAACAAACGAAAAACAAAACAAATAAATAAATAAAAAATAAGCATAGTTGGTAATATGCGTCAGGTTGCAAGGTGAGAATTATCATTTGTTCTGGAGCAAGAATATTGGAAGAGTAAATCAAATACGCCTTTTCTATTATCCTTTGAATACCCAAGGGGAGTTCAAAGTTAATATGACATATTTAAATCTCAGCGTGATCCCTTTTATGTAAAAATGAAACAAATAAATCACACTCCACTTCTATCACACTCCTCTTTTCTTCTCCATTTATTATGCAAAGTTGTCCAAACCGCAACAATTCCACTATTGCATTGCAAATGAATTACGATGCCATTATTAGGAGAACACAATGTCTAAACTTCCGGTCGCAAAAGAAAGCCAAGGCCTTCATCGCTGGAGGAAACGTATTATGAACTGTAAACTCAAAGGTAAAAAATTTAATTTAATTAAAGTCTCCAATTTGGATTAAAAAATTCAATGGCAATGTGTAGTTTAGAAGTAAAAAATGTATAGGAATCAATTTTAATAGTTAATATCTTTATGATCGGAATGTAAGACAATGAAAGCAGAATTTACTCTGTAAGAGAAATGCAGGGAAGCCCCTTCCCCCAAAGCTACGGAGAAACCTCCCAAAACAATGTCCCTCAAAAAAGAAAAGACTTTCCCCCTTAAAACCAGGGGTCTAGAGCAGCCACTTTTTTGAGTTTCACCGCTCCGACTTATAAGTACTTACTCCGACTCCGCACCAACTTAGCTCCTTGCTCTGAACAATTTTAACAGGAATTATATTATTTATCGCTTTTTTAGTTGATTAATTACTAGGTATTTTGCTCCGGCTCTGTCCCAGTTACGAGCAGAATTTCATTGCTCCAACGCTCTTCTCTCTTGCTGCATGCTCCAATCCCCATAAAAATTTCAGTAGTGCAGTCTACCGTCCGGAGCCCTTCTCTCCCCTGAGGAATGGGAGGGGTAATGAGTTGGCGGGAATAAAAAGTGGCATATGCAAGAAGATTACAAAACTGAATTACTTGAAATTTGCCCCAAATATACTTCAGAACATGCTGTCATGCCTTGGAAAAGTTTTCCGAAATTTGAAATGCTCTTTTTTTATTTCGCGCGTGGAAAAATATCGGATTTCCCGGTCCAAAAGACGAATTTTATCACTCGAAAAAATGCCTCAAAATAAGTTTGCATTTCATGTGTCGGAAGTGGAACTACCAGGCGCGGGTACAGGAGGAGGCAATGGGGAAAATTACTCCTCCCCGATAGTCAACTACTATTAAATGTTATATGAATAACTACCTAAAACCTAAAAGTTTCTCCTTTTATAAAAAATGTTTTGGGATATAGTTAAAATCGCATAGAAACTGCCCAATCCTCAGCAAAATCCTGTATATACGTCTGCTTTAACGAAAGATTCTTTCTTATATTTTTTACGATTAAAATATAATTTCACTTTTATATATGGATTTTCCGCTTGCACTTAATCATTATTGCAGAAACAAGTACCGAATGTAACAACAGTTGGTACTTTTCCGCTCATTTTCAAGCAAATTTTGAAATTTAACCGTCTTCCGGAACCCCTTCCAATATTGGACTCCACCCTAAAGCACTTCAATTGACTTTCTGAATTGGGAGTCACTCCACGAGCGTTATACTGAGAACTAATATACAAAAACTTAACCATTTTTGGAATAATTCATTGACATTTTTCTAAGAAGTACTCATTCCTTGCACCTTTGGATGCTGCGGATGTTCGCATATCTACACCCATTTCGAGTTACCATGAATGGAATGACTTAACCGCGATGTGTTTTAATTCCATAGAAAAACAGACCGCACATTAGTCCACCCCTTTACCTGGTGCATAAACAATGCGTTACGTACGTTCTAAAGAACTTCCGCCACCTTAGAAGGCCAAGGCCTATACACGTCGCGGCTGAGATAAACAACATTAAAACCTGTCCTCTTATGAAAATGAAGATTCCATTGCTCGGCGTAAACACGGCGGTTCATTGCGTCGCAGCAAAGGGAATCCGATTGCGAAACTTTCCAGAAGTAATCGACGACGAAGATGTTGCACATACGTGACAATTTTCTTTTTCCATTATTCTAATTATTGACTGTGCTTGTAAAAGAGTTTTAAATGATTTCCATAGGACAAGAGTGAGTTATTTCGGGCTAGATTTTAAAATGGAATTATTAATGTGTGGCAAAAGATCGCTAATTGTTGTTGAGATTTCAAAATAATGTTAGTACTATTTTTTAAAAAATTGATGGTTTGAAACGCTTTGTATAGAAGTTGTTTATTGCTTATGCCTACTTAAGGAAGAATTTAGTAAAAACAACTTATCAGGACTTGAAATCAGGAACAATGACTAGATAAGGAAGTGATTTCACCGAAACGTACTTAATTTGAATTTTGCTTCAAGAAGCAGTTTACCATCAACATTGACGCAGTTCGCAAAAAAAGTTCGCTGTTATACAAATCTACAGTTTAAGCCCGATCTTCACCAAATTTGGCACAGTGTTATTTTGCCACAAACCAAAATTAGAAGACTCTGGTTTAACTGGAAAAGAAGTTATAAGTGCTTTTCGCTGCAGTTCTAAATTATTTTGCCACGAAAATTAACTTTCATTTATTATTAATAAAATTATAGTCACGATGTTTTTAGCATTTAGCCTTAACACCAGTGTACTGTAACAAGGAGGACACAAATTTCGTATTTTATGAAGTTATTTAGAGCAAACGTTTTGCTGCTCGGAGTTAAAAAAAAACTGCAATTTATTTCAACAAAAGAAAATATTATTCATAGTACGTTAAAATTTTTGCATTATGAAAATGATTTTTCAAAAAATATTTTGATTATTATTATTTTTTAAATCACAGTTTGATTAGAATATTTCTGTAGCGTACTAAATTGAGTGCACACATATATTTTTTAAAGAAATACACTTCATCTCAAAATTCATTCAATTGAATTTCGCTTAGGAAAAAGATTTAGAAAATTTTTACTCGTTCGTACTCATGCAACGATAGAGAGAGAAACAGTATACTCGAAGTTATCTAAGGCATTTTTATTGCCCATTACACAACTGTTTTAATCTCTTTGAAGCAGAGAAAATCTAGTAAGTAACAAAATTCGATCAGCATAATGGAACTTAAAAGAGCATTTATTTTTTGATACGATTACGATACTACTTATTTTAATCAAGTCATCGTCATTCTACCCACGTGGTCTTGCGCAGTCAATTGCGACTGCAATCAACGAAAAGAAAAAAAAACCTCATTTGAGTATGTCTTTTTCCCAAGTTTAATTTATTTTTCAACAAATGTTCAAAGTCAAAGAAGTTGAACAGAAAAGGGAAATTAGAGGATTTGTCTTTTGTCATGTTTGTCACAACAGTTTTGTTTCAATTCAAATAGCACTAAATATTAGACTAACTTAATAACTTTTTGTGTGCTTACACACCTACATGCCTACTTTAAAACTAGTAGAAGAATTTTTCTATGAAGTACAGTTTTAATTATTATGAAACAACACATCGTGGCAGACATGAGAAAAATTGAACATGTCTGCGAAGGCATGTTCATACATAATAATTCAAATTTTATATCTAAGGACTAAATTAGTCAGACTAAAATTCTTCCACTATTCTATTATCAATTATAATAATTCAGATTTTATATCTTAAATTAAAATTCTTCAGACTAAAATTCTTCCACTATTCTATATTCGTACAAAATAATTCAAATTTTATATCTCAGACTAAAATTCTTTCACTATTCTATGTTCGTACAAAATAATTCAAATTTCATATCTTTGACTAAAATTCGTCAGACTAAAATTCTTCCACTATTGTATGTTCGTACATAATACAGTAAAACCCCGTTAAAACGCGGATGTCGGGGGACATGTTTGGCAGCCGCGTTATAGCATAACAGCGGTATAGTGAAACTATACTCCCTTTTGTTGCATCGTTTTTAACTTTATCAATTACTCGTAACTTTTCTTCTATAGTATAAATTTTTCTTTTCTTCTTTGCTGCTATTTTATTCACCGTAATTGCTGTGCAAGAAGCACACATCTCAACGGTGCAATCAGTCTATCGAGCGATAGGTCATAAACCAACTGTGTTCCGAGAAAATAGGGGCTTAAAAATCTCTATGTTATCAACGTGGAATTGTGAAGGGGGAGCAGATGTTAAGAAAAAATTAGATTTGGAAGGGGAGGAGCGCACTTTTCAAAGAAACAATGCTTTAAGCTTGCATACACTGGAGAATATGTTTACTTTTCCGGAATGCTAAAGAATCTGGAATACAAAGGTTGATAGCGCTGTGGGTGGCTGGACGAGAGCGGCTAGAATATTTGTGCGCTCGGGTTGGCTTTATTTATAATTGTAAATAAGGAATCACCTTCAAATGGCAATGATAAAGGGATATTTAAAAGTCGGGGGACATGAGAGTCACCGCGGTATATCCGATCCCGCGGTATACTGAGACGTGGTATAACGGAGTTTTACTGTACTTCAAATTTTATATCTTAGACTAAAATTCTTCCACTATTCTATATTCCTGCATAATAATTCAAATTTAAAATCTTAAATTAAAATTCTTCAGACTAAAATTCTTCCACCATTCTATGTTCGTACAAAATAATTCAAATTTTATATCTTAGACTAAAATTCGTCAGATTAAAATTCTTCCCTTATTCTATTATCGAACATAATAATTCAAATTTTATATCTTAAATTAAAATTCTTCCACTATTCTATGTTCGTACAAAATAATTCAAATTTTATATCTTAGACTAAAATTCTTCCACTATTCTATGTTCGTACAAAATAATTCAAATTTCATATCTTAGATTAACATTCGTCAGACTAAAATTCTTCCACTATTGTATGTTCGTACATAATACTTCAAATTTTATATCTTAGACTAAAATTCTTCCACTATTCTATATTCGTACATAATAATTCAAATTTTATATCTTAGATTAAAACTCTTTAGACTAAAATTCTTCCACTATTTTATGCTCCTACATAATAATTCAAATTTTATATCTTAGACTAAAATTCTTCAGACAAAAATTTTTCCTCTTATTCTATATTTGTACACAATAATTCAAATTTTATATCTTAGACTAAAATTCTTTCACTATTTAAAGAGTAGGCCTAAAGATGTGTAAGTATACCAAGATTTGTTAAGTTATTTTAATATTTTGTACCCAAAATTAAAGATAGTTGTTCGAAAAATTGAAATCAGATCTTTACATTCTTTGTTCAGGAATATTCAGTATTGTTCTCAAACAAATTCTAGAGTCGAAAACCATTTTCAAAAATGAGATAAATTGCTCTCTTAGGGACTGCTCTGACAGTTTTTATGAACAATTTGGAAGCAAATGAAATTTTTAAGAGTATTTTTAAAAAACCAATTATATTTAATTTAAAAATAATCACAAATTAAATATATGAAAAATGCAACAGAATAAGAAACCATTTGAAAGTTACATTTCCGTAATTTCTAACTATACAATTTTTGTTCAATGGTATACAAAAAACGATTTTTTAATCACTTTTGCGTCTTTCTTAATTGTATCTTTACTTAAAGGTTTTTACTATATTTTTACTACGAAACATTTATTTAAGCAACTGACCAAAACCTTTTACATCGTACAGAGAAAATTCTCCTCAGTGAAATTATCATTATAAGGGTAAGTAAACTCAAAAATAAACAAATTTACGTACTTTGCCCAATGACATTTCAATATTATATCATAATATTAATGGTATTTAATAAAAATGTGACGGCTTTTCAATATTTCTTAAACTTCAGACTTCTATTTTTCTTGAACTTATTACACGAACGCTCAGGTAGTGTTAAAAATAGTAAAATGGTTTTAAACAAATAAATATTTCGAATTATTTTATAAACACTTGTCCTGACAAACTTAAGAAAAAACTCGCCTGTCACTGCATGTCAGAGCATATTTTAAGGAATTTTCACTGGGCGACATCCAGGTCTACTTCCTCTAATGTCCATGGCCCCCACGAAAAATCAATATTCATTGAGGCTGTTCGAACTGAAATGTATACATATATTTTAACAATGTTAAACTGTTATTGTGATTTTTTTTTTTTTGAAAAAAACGCCTGCCTGTGTTTTCGATGAAAATTCCGGGACTTTTCAGGAAACCTTTAAATATCGATTTCTATTTAAGCGATGTACTAATCCGATGTTTGGCTATTTTTTCATTTCAGATGTTAATTTTAAATTATGCATCTGTCTTAATCAAATTGTATGTAACAAAAGCGTGAAACTAAAGAAAAATCAAATTAATTTTCGAAACAATTCATTTATATGAAATATTACCCAAATTCCTTCTCTTAAAGTAATATGAGCAGCGTTATATAAAAATTGGGAGGGGGTGTTTATGCTTCAAAATCACATCCTTTTTTTTATATTACATGATTAGAAATGATTATATGATTTTTTATATGTATGACAGATTCTAGTTACTATATACGGTAGATGCAATTTTAAACTGTTTGGTGAAGTTAGGGGAGTGGGATTTTGGGACTTCTACAGTTTACATTTTGTTACTATTGTTGTAACTTTACAACAATAGTATTTAGGCTAGCTCTGCAGTGGGGAGGGGGGGGGGGGTGTTCGGGGGCTGTCCCCCGAAATTTTTTTTTGCAAATTAACTCCTAAAAATGCCATTTTAGGCTGTTTGGGGATGTTAGAGGAAGGTGTTTCAGATGATCTCCTCTAAGAAAATTTTTGAAGCTGAAATCTTAAAAATCAGCCTATCTTAGTCAACGTTACTGGAGGCAGGGGTTCGAGGGGCGGGTTTTCTCCAGGAAACATCTAGAAATCTTCCTAACAAAGAAATTTCGGGATTCTTTGGTGATGTTAAAGGAAGCAAAAGGTAGTTTGGGGACTCTTCCCCCTGCAATTTTTTTCAAAATAAAGTCTTATCTTTTAGGTTACTTTTGATAACGCTAATGAAAGTGTTTGATGTCTTTTCATCAGAAGTATTTCTTAAACTGAAGTTAAAAGCGTAATCTCCCTTTTCCTTCCTTTTTTTTAAAAAAAAATTGTGATCGATCGGAATTTTTTTCTCCGCGGGGGCAGTTGGCTCCGAGGAGGCAGTCCCCTTCCTGGAGAGATGCCTGAAAGAAACACTGAATATGACTACTTAAGAAGTGAACATTTTCTTCTGTGCAGAAACAAATTGTTTGAAAAATACTTTTTTGCATTGAAAGAGGTACTCGATGTAAATCTGAAACACATACATGCAATATATTTTTGGCTATTTGCTTCACAATTTTGTTCTCTCACTAAAATGAAATTTATTGAGCAGAGAAGTCAGGAAATAAAAAAATTGGAACATTATTAAACTGGTATTAGTTATTAAATCATGTAATAAACCTTGCATATAGAAATTCATATGGATGCAAATATTCGAGAATGGTTTGCAGTTATCCGACTTCGGCTATCTTAGTTGATTTTAAGTAGTTTTTGAAAATCAATCTGTTTATTTAATAATCCTGTACCAAGCTGCTATTAAAAAAGAGATGTTACAATTTGTCAAATACTTTTTCACAACAATGGGAGGGAAAAAAGCATTTTAAGCTGAAATACTTAATTTATTTTGATCATCAAAACATTTTTTTTTTTAAATTTAATAATGAAATGCATGTTAAATTTTAGTTTTTTATCATGCATACGTATAAAATTAAATAAATGAATGAAAATAAGTAAATGAAACTTTAAAAGATATTCAAGAAGACTCGATGTTTATCTCCAGATATGTTTAGAAATACCTATATAAAGCAGCAAAAATAGTACAAAAAGGAAAATGGAAACTTCAGGTCTTGTTAATGATAAATATTATAACATTCATTTTTCTTCTGAAGTAAACTTTTTCAGTATGCAGTAAATTTGGAAAAAACTCACTTTACTGAGACCGTGGAGTTTTTAAAGTGGACTCGCCCGAAAACACCTGGGTGAGTTTTTTTGGCTGGGCCCACTTAGGGGAACCCTGTTCATTCTTGACTTTTCTGCTTTTACTGATATAAAAAACAGTGTCCGTTTCGTGTTCATTTGCAGTCGAAGACGAACCTATAGCATATATTCTGCAATCATGGAGTTTAGCACAAATTAGTTCGGCTTGGATACTCTCGGCTAAATTAAATTCCTAGTGCAGTCTGCATCAAATGAGAGCTCAATTGTCGCTATCTACGGGAAACTGAGCGTCAAAGTTCTCAGTGGCAATGGCATCCACCAACAGTGGTGCTACTTGAAAAAAATGGATGCCGATTACTGGGGAATGCACTAGGTCTGCAAAGGTTAGTGACCATACGCAGCCACATTAGAAATAAAAAAGTTCGGAGCTCTTAAATGTGTGGCTCGAAGCGATTTTTTAAAATTAAGAATTCATTTTTTCTTTTAATTTTTATTTAATGACATTCGCTAATAGGAGACGAAAAAATTCCTGCACAGTTTCAGTTTTTATACAATTTGAAATCCCAAACTTTTCTGCATAAAACAGTTGATTTTTTTGAGGCGATATAAAGATTTGAAAATGTAATCTTGGGCTATGAAGACGTTGGAGGAGGAAGAGACAAACCAGGAGCTCTTTCCCAGAAATTTTATGGAATTGATGCCTTAAAAACATACTTTTAAGCTTTCTTTGACAACTTAAGAAGAAATGGAAGGTAGGGATTCCCTGCCGAAATTTTTTGTGAAACTGAAGTAAATTGTAATCTATATTTGGAGAGTTAATAAAATGCAGATTGCAGCTGGTCACTTGAAAATTGTAGAAAATGGTAATTTATCGGTAGGGAGGAGTTTTGAGGGCTCCTCTTCCGCAAAAATTCTGAAACTGAAGTATTAAAAATCCAATTTTTAGCTATCTTTGGTGATGTTAGAGGAAGGCCAAGAATTTTTCATAATTGACTGCCTAAAAATGAAATTTTGCGGTATGATAAAATTAGGGTAAAGAAAAGGTTGGTGGTCGGTATTTTCTCCCGATTTTGTTTTTTTTTAATTGAAGTAAATTTTAGATTGTCTTAGGTGACTCTAGGGGAAGACAGAGTTCGGGGGCTTACTGTCGGGGGATCTCTAAAACCAAATTTTGGATATTTTTGATGACGTTAGGGAAAAAACAGGGAGAGGAGAACTGAAGGCTCTCCCCCGGAAAATTTTCAAAATTGAAATCTTAAAACGAATTTTTAGATAATCTTTGGTGAAATTATGGAAAAGTAGGTTGGGAAACTTTGGATGGTATTTTTTTGACATTGAAGCTCTAAAAATGCAATTAGTCAGGCAGCCACACGTGGAAATTTTTTAAATTTTAAGTTCTAAAAACGCAATTTTAGATTATATTTGGTGATGTCAGGGATGAGGCGGCTTTTTTTCAAACACTTCTACAAACAAAATTTTAGGCTCTCTTTGTTTCGGAGAAGGGCTGGTGCGTCCGTTGCTTTCCCGCGGAATTTTTATGAAATGAGCGTCCTAAAAAGTCAATTTTGGCGATGTTTGATAACTTTAGGTACCCTTCGCTCTCCGTCAGGAATTTTGAAAACGCAACTTCTGCATTCATAAAACTTCTTTGCATTGATATCCAGAGGAACTGGAAACCGCAGAAGAATTCATGAATATACGCCGGATTGCAAGGAAAATGAAAAAATAGTTTTGGTTAAGGAATAAACGGAATGTTTTTCTCCCCCACCCCTTTTTTTGCCGGCACCATCTGTAGTGACTGGGCGACAACATCTCGGCACTGGGCGACAATACTGTCGCCCACTTTCTATCTTATTTTATGCCCTGCTGCATGTTTTTACAAAATGCTTCAAAATTTTATTTTCTAGCCTAAAGTTTTTTCAATATTTATAACATGGGCATAAAAATGTGTAAACACACCAAAATTTTTAATGTGTAGTACATGAAATGCAGCCTAAACGACGAGTCGTTTGCAGAATTAATCTTGTGTATAAACATTTCTTGCATGAAATCTAAAATTAAAGCATATTAAAATTAATCTTAAAAATATTATCACGATACGGTAAATAAGGACAATTTACTGCCTAGTAATTTATTAATGATAGGGCTTATGGAAGCATTTAAAATATTTTAGAACAGTTATCATGCTTTATATTTGGCCGAATTTAGAACGTCCACAAAATTCTCACTTTTTCATTTGATGAAAATATACTGACGTTTTTAAATTAGTGTAAACATTTTATGACGCAACTGTGACGTCAAAGGATTGAATTTGTCGTCATTTCAAGTTACCCAATCTTTTGAAGGTCACTTATTAAGCGTAAAACCCTCATAAAAATGCTTAATATGAGCATTTTTTAGTTTTTACTGGTGCTAAAAAAAGAAACGAAAAAATGTGGAATTAAAAAATTTCCATCTATCTTGGGAAAATATCACTAGGAGATGATATGCATGTATATTTCAAGGAATTACTTGTATTTATAGAAAGATTCCCTATTTAATATTTTGGGCACGATAGGAAGACTAATTTCATATACGCAAAATTGCATCAGTAGGGTGTAAAACAGGTTTTCCTTTTTTGGCCTTCCCCCGCATTTAGCCTTGATATCAATGGAAAGGTGGGCATTTGTTAATATGAATATTTAATCATAAATATCACACGTGAAACATTCCAAGAAAAAAAATCAAATACTAAACTCCATATCGCATTCCATTCAAGCTTGTTACTTTAATTTGTAATGTCTAGTTAATCAGATGCAGCATTTCATGTGAATTTTGACGTATTAAACTGAATTCAGATTATTTGCGTATTAAAATAAGTTCAAAACACTATAGGGCACTCGCATTTTTGTTGAAATGAAGCCTTACTTAATATTAAAATTGAGGGCATACTGGTACTAAATATAAGCTTCGCACTAAATTATGAGAACAACAATGCTTAATAGTTTTTTTAAACTAAGCCGATTCGAGAGATATTGACCAGGAATCCTCATTACCATGTTTCTGGTTTTTATTTGAACGATTTTTCATAAAAACTTTACATTGGCTTCTGCGGAAGAAAATCCAGTCTTATGAAATAAAAAAGCCATATTATTTCAAATTATTTTTATTAATAAAAAATAGAGAACATTTATGAGATCCTAAATATCTTTTTAGTTTTTTTCTTCTTTTGTTTAGAAAAAAAAATCGGGAAAAATTTGTCCATATATTTAATATAGAGGCTCCATTATCGATAAAGGTATGGGATTAACTGAGTGGTTGAACGGCCCATTTGGCACAAGGAGCTGCAAACGATTTAATTTTTGATATAAATTACTGAACTAACTTATTATGTAATTATTGTAATAATTTTATGATATAGTATATACATGTATAAATTTCTACCATAATAAATATTCTTCACTCGTATTTTCCGAATCAGCAACATTTACTGAAGTAATTACCTCCCTTCCGGCCTCTCATCCCCAAAAAAATATGTATGTGTATTTTTTTAACCTTCACGCTATATTTTTTTCTCATCCAAAGATTCAGAAGAAAAAAAAAAAAAAAAACATGCGCCACGATCCTTTTGTTGGCACCTCTGGTATACTTCGTGTAAGGTGGGCCAAATAAAATCAAGTTTCACGAAACTGCGCAGCAGCTTTTCTTTCCGAAGCCACGGGTATTATAACACGAATAATCTTTTCTAGGATTTCAATAAAAGACACTGAGATTGGGCAATTCACTTAAGTGATAACAAAAGTAACTTTTAGTACGAAATTCATGACTTTAGCATAAGCTTTTTATGAGTTTCAAACAGGAGTCGAAAAAATTTTTGGGTAGGTGTCAAGCAAAATTGTCTTTACGAACTTTATGTATCCCTGGGAGTTCGTTTTATATTTATTCCTCATAATTTATTTTTTATGTATATGCTTCATTTTAAAAACTGAAGGGGGCCACTTGAATTCATAAACGTGTCATTTTGTCACCTGCGGGACATAGCTTTATGTCAGGCTTCGGTAGCCTTTCTTTCAATTTATGAACAACATTTTACGTTGAGAAACATTGAAGGTTTATAAAAATATTTTTAGCTTTCGTCTGCCAAAGATTAATTACATAAGTTTTTTTCCTTTAATGCCGAGGTATCAAGAGATTAATGACCTATATTATGCATATTGAAGTTTCCTTTTTTGTGAAAAAAAAAATATTCTCTAAGACTGGAAAATTAATTCAATTCAGAAGGGCATTCTATTTCTTCTTTTTCATAGGTTCTGATATGAATAATGCTTATGACATAACGAAGACTTAGCCTTTCAATATGAATTTATTCTTAATATTCTGAGCCAAAACGAAAATTCTATGAGTAGTAAGATGGATTAGATCCATTACAGGTTGCCAGAAGGACAATTTTGAAGAAGAACATCAAGGACTTCTTGGCTATGCAAAATAGGATGATGTACTGAATAATAAGTGGAATGGAAACGGTGAGAAGATTTTTTTTATTTTACTCCTCACTTAATGAGTTGATGAAAGACTCATTTTCGTGTTTTGAAAACAACACCTGCAATTTAACAACCTGGAAGCAAAATTGTGAAATGTTTTTTGGGAGGCATTCTATGTATTTTATGCGATGAAAGAAGAAAAAATAGCAATCAAGATGGAATTTTTACTAAAACTGTTCCTTCAACATGAAGGTCAAACTGTTTAATCCACATATAATGGATCGAAATACCGAAAATAGTCGTCATTCGTATAATTTAAATTTCTATTTTGGTTTTCATGTTATGGTGACGTTGTTGAAATCATTTTGCACTAATGACTGGCAACAGTTTCCTATGCAATTAAGATCTTGACCACTTCCGTTACGGCAGAAATTCTTAAATTATCGAGTTTAATATCTAGTTGTACTTTCCTTGTTGTCATTATTTAAGGAAAAAAACAGTAAACACTCATTTTTGATCCTTAGAATTAATTTTTCTTTTTACTCTTTCGTGCTGAAGAGGCTAACGGGAGCTTTGAAAAAAAAAAAAAAAACATATGTTTATCTATCTTGGAGGCATCAAGATTCTTTAAAGAGCCCTTTATTAAGTAAAAGCGACGCGTTTAGCAGTATAATTAGAAATACAACTACCGATAAAAATGCGTACGCATGACAACTTAATTCAAAAGTAATTCCTAAATGGGTGATTTCAGTCTTGACATCCATGTGTCTTCAGTGTACGTAGACATTTGTTTTACTACGTAGATTTATTATGTATTTTTAAGTAAAAGTTTTTAAAAGTTTCAAAGACTGGTGCTTTACATCAGTTGTTGATACTAGATTTAATCCTATTTTCTGTATTAACTTATTGATAAGACTTATTTTGTTAAATTATTTGAGTTACTTTCCCCTATGAGAGGAACTAATGCTAATTCTTTTTAACTGAATATCTGAAATGACAAAAAATAGCAACCAAGAATTTAAATTAACTATTCTTGAAGTATAGATTAACTTCCTCAGGCTGAGCAATATGGATGATTTTTTTTCCTAATTGGGCGCACTCCTACTGAAATCTTGTTCTTATTTTTAGAGGAACTCAAAGCTATTAAGATCATGCTTTACAAAAGAAATTTATTTTATGCATTCTATTCAGCAGAATTTTAAGTGACGTAATCAATTTCTATAGTAAACGATTAATTCCTTCAAAAGTTCATTTTTGGAAGAATTAATCGTTTCAAAAAGGAATTTTTAGAAGAACTCTTTCACTCTTAAAACAAATGGAAAAAAATCACGCTTTTTAATAGGGACTCGCGAGTTTTACATGCATGGTCTAATGCAGTGTTTCCCAACCTTTTTTCCCTTGCGAACCCCTTCTAAGATCCGAACGAAAATGGCGAACCCCCTTCTGTAGCCGTTAGTAACAGGTGACGAATCTATAAAATTTATTAGCGCATTTATTTTCCATTTTGTGCAATTCTTCATAACAAAAAATGAGAACATAATTATTGCAAAGCACCTAAATTTAAATAAACACCAAAATATAAGTTTTTTTTTTTTTTAAATATTACTTTTTTTATTATTTGTTCTTTTTGATTCCAAATTTAAAATTAATGAATAAATATCTTCTGGTTCCACTTGAGGGCCTGTACAATGAAAAATTAGCCTAAAGTAATGCAAAATTTTACATTTTATGTAGTAAATTTTCACATTTACGACTCGTTCTTCGCGCTTGCGATGAAAAAGTGGAAAATAGCCGGAGAAAAATAAGTTCTAAAAATTTAAAGTAATATCTTTCGGTATCAATTTGGTACCAAATTTGGTTGTGATCCAAACTAGAAACCAGGCAAAAGTAGAAATAAAACGCATTTCAAATTTTGTATGCATGCTTCCTATGCCAGTCTTTTCTACATTTTTTGGAAAACAATTTATTTAAAAAAAAAAAGCATTCTACACTCCTTTCTAATAAGTATGTAAATTTATAATTTTGTTTTTTCTTTTCCGTTAGCGATGAAAAATTCCGCCATTGTAATATTATTTTCTCGAACCCCCTTTCTGCACCGCACGAACCCCTGGGGGTACGCGAACCACCGGTTGGGAAACGCTGGTCTAATGAAAGCAATAAAATTTATTATTTCAGCTTCATTTCTTCAAAGTAATAATCGCCTTCGCAGAATGTTATTCGATGGTAGTTTTCTTCTAAGAGAACTTCATTTTCATCATGTACTTAAATAAGCTATTCATTTTTTAAAAAAATTACAAGCTTATTTAGAAAAATATTTAAACTGCTTTTCATTGATTAATACATCCCGAGAAGCACTATGATATAGACAAGCAAGCTTTGTTGAATGAATTTAATTCTTTGAAAAAATACTCATTTTTCAATATATGCATAAAAATAGTTAAAAAAAATACTATGATAATATTGTTATACATAAAATTTACAGTAATCCTGTTAATTGTTTTTTTCTAAAGTTATTTTTTTTTCAAAGTGACTTTGTTTTTTACGTCGAGGTAGTAAGAACTCAAGAAAATACCGTCAGTGCAACGTTATTTTCTTCCACAAAAGACGTTTTGACACTTTAATTTCCATCCTTTTACGACTTGTGAGAGGCATAAATATAGCCACAATCAATCACTTACCATATTTGCATCCAAAACTTCATTAACCATTCAATAAAAATCGCAAGTTAACACAATCCTTGACCTCAAACACATGGTCAGCAATCTGACCATTGCGCACTCGTAATTGAACATGGTGACGTAATTTTTACAAGCAATGCAAGGCCGCCACAACAAAAGGAGGAGAATTTTGCCTAAATGATTAACTATTTAAAAGTTCTTTCATGATATTGCAATTTTCTAAGAAATGGTAACAATTTCTCTGAAAATCCGGTTCCATCGTGAAAGTGAGGGTGTGCCGAAGTTGTTCGCCTCCTGATAAATGTTCGACATCAAGCACCTTGACGGCTAAAGGAAAAGCGTAAATATATTCGGGAATGCTTCTATTTACATTTCGAAATTATGTGCGCGTGAGTGGCAACAACTCGCGAGTGGCATAAATTTATGACTGCAGTTACAATGGTTATAAATACATCTCTTCGGAATCAATGCAGATAAGGAATGAAATTTGTAACGAATTGTGTAATAAAATGTTTACTCTATTTAAGCTGGTGGGCGTGTTTCCCGACTAAGAGTGATAATATTCAAAATCAAGAACATCTCCGAATTGCTCATGCATAATTTCTTGTGGTTAATTTATTTGAATAGAAATTCTCATCTTTGGATAGAACGTAACTCGAACTTCGATTTTTCAAATATCATTTTGAAAAATTTTTGTACAACGAAAAATATTCAAGTTGTAGCAAATTTACTATTTATTGCAAAAAATGTATTTAAAAACTGAAAGAGAGGAAGAGAGTGGGATCAGTAAGAAATTTTACAAGAGAATGTACAGTAGAGCTGAAGGGAAGAAGGTACAATCAATAACATTGAAAAACAATTCAGTTGGAAATTGTTACACTTCACCAATGAGTCCTCTTATAGCACATTTTTCATCGAAATCCAAAATACATTGAAAGTAATTACAATGAAACACTTTGAAATGAATAACACGGGTCAAACATTGCGTGTAACCTGGGAGGGAAAAAGTCCTTTTATTAAAATTTCGCATTTTCACATTAATTATTCTATACAGTAATTTTGAATTTTCTGAGATGCTAATTTTGAATGTTTTGTAGTCTACAATATCCCCTTCTCCCTAGCCAAAGAAAAAGAGAAGAAAGTTGACATATTTGATATAGTTTGTTTTTCACTACTTAATTCTCAAAACTAGTGCAGGGCTGTAATTATAGATCTGCAAAAAAAAAAACTGCATACTAAATTAAAGTTATTGTAACTATAAGTGAATTAAAACTAAAGCAAGAGGTAAATTTAAAAAAAAAAATGTGGATAAAGTAGTTCGTAAAATTTAATGCCCTTTTTTCCAATCAGTCAAAACTAGTTAAGATAAAGAGCTAATGACCTAAGTTATATAATGGCACATGAAAGCAAAGCAAACATCTAGAAATCTTCCATTCATCATCATAGTAGACACTAATAATTTTTCACAATTACGTGTAATTTATTTGAAAGCTGCAATTATCAATACTACAATTTCGAAATTTAAAGCACAGTCACCCCATGAACAAAGAATTAATCAGTATTCTAATCAAAGAAGTTCCAGATTTCATGCTTAATCAGTACTACAAATCAAGCGTGTCTAATTGACCAAATCGTTATATATAATAACGGCTTAGCTCATTCTTCAGTAAATCTGAAAAACTGGTATTTTGTTTTGAATTGCTAAAAAGGCTTAAATGATAGAAAACAGATCAAATTCTAAAACTTTATTTTCATATTCAGCTAAAATAAAGAAAGAACAATGTATTTCTAACAAAGCGATCATTAGCGCAATTTATTTCAAATCTTTTTACAAAAATATAGGAATTAGTCGAAAGCTCATGAATTGTATTTGGAGGAAGGCGAATGAATGATTTCAATCGCAATATAGCAAATATATTATATAACTCTGCAATCCTCAATTAATCTTTTAAAAGGTGTTTTTTTTTTTCTATTTTTACAGTGGCAGTACATTATTATCATTATTTTTAAATTTATACTAGTAAAAAAAAAATATGTCATAAAAATATTAACATGCTACTTAGCCCCCTTTTTTCACCCCCCCCCCCTCTCCCGACATGTTGGATATTGGCATAGTGAACAACAGTCAAATGTAAAATACAACGTAAATGAGATTTTTTCACCTAGAATCTTACTTCTTTTCTTTCGAAAAAGGTTCCTTCTGGCCATGAAAGACGTGTCTGCAATCTTCTGAAAAGTTTCGCTTAATACACGTTGTATTCTACATTCTAACAGTCAATGATTTAAATTCAAAAATTTCTCTGTGCGATAACGTTTTTTTCTTTTTAATAACGTCATTTCTAGTAATGGATATCAGACAAAAAAGGCAGCAATCTGCTGGGATTTAGTCAATTTTTGTCGAAAATGACATTTTTATTACAACTAAATAAGTTTTAAATATTCGTTATTATTTTTCGCATGAAAATATTTTTGTCAGGCTGCCATTAGTCATATTACGGTAGACTCAGGAAATGACTCTTGAATGCAATATTTTTGCAATTTTGCGCTGATCTGATTTGATCTGAACACTGATTTTCTCCTTATCCACTTATCAGCTTCGCATTATCGGCTGTTCGAATTTATTTATCATTTTGTTTACATTTAAACTTTTCATTACAAGAGACTATTTCATATATTATTTAAAATTTATTTTTTTTTAAATTAAGTAATTTACGGGGTAATAATGTTTATGCACTTATCATTTTTAGACTAAATATTTTAAGTTATGGCTTTTAACTTTGTTATTCACATTTTGTTGCTATCTTGAGCTGTTTTTCGTTTAAAAATATGCAATTAGTGTCTATAATGTCAAGAAAAAAATAAGAAGAAAAGTTTTTTTTCTTCCTCTTTTATACATTGGTTTTGTTTAGCCGTACCCGCCTGTTGGCCCTGTTTTATATAAAATTTTCCTCAAAGGATTAATTTGTATAATCTTATAGTTTAGAAAATATCATTCACAGTAACTTTAGGGAAAAAAAAAACTCTTAAAACATTTCTAGCTTTAGAAGCTTCGGTTATTTTTAAGAAGGAATTTCACCAAAAAAGAGAAAGAAATATGAAAGAGAAAATAAATGATAAAAGAAATTTTCTCGCAAGCCTTTCTTTTTGTTGCTTTAATAACTATAACGTCTCACAAATTAAAGAGAATTTTTGTTACAAAATAACTTTATTATTTATATAGTTAACTGTGGATTTCAGAAAATTCAGACTTGTAAAAACTATTTCCTTTTAAATACGTATTTTATTTCACTGAACAACATAACTAATACTTAGCTTTTCAAAGTTTAAAGAATGAGGTTAGATTACTGACATAAGAATCGCTAGTAGGCCGTGAATACTTAGAAAGACATTTTCTAAAAGCATAGAAAACAACAAGATCCATTCAGAAAAGGAAATTACAGCATCAGCATGTTTTCCATAAGAAAGACTGGAAGATTTTCATTGCACAAGAAAAAAGTTCTTTCATTCGAAATACTACAGGGTAAAGAACTCGACCAACTATTAAAAACGTTGAAATACAAGTTTTATATTCTTAAAGGAACCAATAAAATGGCAGAAAACTGGTTAACCAGCGAAAAAATATTTTTAGGTAAGTAAGTTAAGTTAGTTATCCTTCAAGATTCCCTCTAGATATGGCCATTGAATTGGGGAGATAACTCATCCGACATTTTGGTTCCAAGACCCGTCTGTGTTTTTGTGTACTAAACATGCCTCGAAGAAAACTAGTTTCTATGCTTCAATCTGAAGTATATATACTACTTTTCTTCTCGGCAGTTGATGTGACTATTTCGGTCTATAAAAACAAAATACTTTATTAATTCAGCTTAAAACAAGCAGTGGTGGATTGGCTACAAAAACCGGACCTGGCCCTGTCATATAGGATATGCCACGGCCGCGCAATACTGCTACGAGGAGCTTAAAAATAATCATGTTTTATTTATACAAAATTTGACACATTAGTAAAGTACAGGCGATTTAACACCATGATCTCGATGTATATGAAAAACAAAATGTAATTAGTATTCGTTAATATTAAAATAATGGAAGTAACCTTGTTAATCTGCATCCAAAAAAATGTTATACGAGGAAAAATAGGAGAGAAAAAAAAGGGGTTACAGTGGAGCACCGTTTATACGTTTCTCGTTTATACGTTTTTATCATTTATACGTTTTTTTGAACGGCCCCGGCGAGATCCCATACAAACTAATGTTAAATAATTTCGTTTATACGTTTTCCTGAAATTGCGAGTTTCATTTACACGTTTTTTCTCTACCCATGTCATAAAGAGAAAACGTATTTTAACCTGATTTTGCGCTGGCGATTGTCCAGTTTAGAAATCGCATTTGACCTTGACCCACACCTGCTGTGACCACTTGCGGTGGTCACGCACCTGGCTAAATGAACAAAAGACATACCCCGGAAGAATGCGAATATCCACAGATAAGAGCGTTTTGATTGTGATGCAATACCTAGAAATAGCAGGTGACAAGCGCTTTTCCTCTCCTGGGATCCGAGATTGAGCGTAGGTAGCTGCCATGGAAATTTTGCCATGGCAGGCGCCCTAAAATTTCAGTAAGTAGCCTGAGGACTTTATGGCAACCCTGCTCCTGCCAGCTTTACAAAATTCTGGGATCTATCGTTCACTAGCATTCACGATGGCTTCGAGCTCGTGTAGTAGAAAATCTCTGTCTCTAAAAGAAAAAATGTGCATTTTGAAACAAGTGGATGAAAACCTTCATTTAAAAAGAATTGACCTAGCCAAAAAATTAGGTTTACTTGTTTCAACTTTAAGCACGATAATTTATAAGCGTAAGATCATCGAGGAAAGCTATAATCAAAGTGGTGCTAATGCTCCAAAAAAACTTCGAGTTCAAAACGGAAAATTTCCGGATGTAGAGAAAGTGCTTTTACAGTGGTTTAACCAGTGTCGTAGTGCAAAAATTCCCATCAGTGGTCCTTTGCTTATGGAGAAAGCGAAAGAAATTTCGAAGAAGTTAAATGTAGAATGCGATGCATCATTTTCCTCGGGATGGCTTCATAAATTTAAGTTAAGACACGGCATAACAGGCAAAACTGTAAGTGGAGAGTCTGGAGATGTTGAGTGTGAAACAGTGGATGATTGGATTCAAAATAAATTGCCTGAACAGATAAAAGAATATGAACCAAATAACATTTTTAATGCGGATGAAACCGGCCTATTTTACAATCTTCTGCCGACTAAAACTCTTGCACTCAAATCGGATACATGTCATGGCGGAAAAAAGAGCAAAGTACGGTTGACCGTGCTCTTGTGTGCCAATGCAGATGGGTCAGAAAAATTACCTCCTTTGATCATTGGAAAATCAAAAAAGCCCCGCTGCTTTAAAAATGTAAAAACATTACCAGCAAAATACATGGCCAACACAAAATCATGGATGACCATGTCTTTCTTTACCGACTGGTTAAAAGCGTTGGATGATAAAATGCGAAAAGAGAAACGGCGGATCATTTTATTCATTGATCAATGCCCAGCTCATCCACCTAATACGGATTTTCTAAAAAATACAGCTGTCAAGTTTTTCCCTGCCAATTGTACCAGCAAACTGCAGCCGCTGGATTTAGGAGTCATAAAATCCCTTAAACAACATTATCGGAAACTTTTAGTGCAAACAGCTATCGCTACTTTAGACAGCGGAGAATTCGAAAAAATGAGCATTGATATCTTGCAAGCTATGAATTTCATAATGATGGCTTGGGAAAGTGTTTTACCGAAAACAATAAGAAACTGCTTCAATCTTGGTGGGTTTTTCACTTCAGTAGATGTCACTCCTAATGAAAACGTCGAACCTGAGCATTTTGTTCCACCTGAAAACTGGTCAAATTTGAGTGATGTTACTACATTTGAAGAATTTGTGAAATGTGATTCGGAACTTGCAACATGTTCGCTTCTAACAGTCGATGAAATGGTCGCAAATGAAGAAACTAGCAGTGAAGAAGAGGATAACTGCACTGAAAAGCCACAGCCAAGTTTTCAGCAAGCTTTGGACAGTTTTAATATCATGCAAGAATATCTCCTTGGTAGTGATTTAAATGACAATGTCAAGATGGCACTTATAACTGTGAACAAGGAACTCTTTTCTGTGCATTCCAAAAAGGCGCTACAACCCAAAATAACAAAATATTTTGGGCATACTGCATGAATATGAAACGTAGTGATTGTAATGTAATTCAGGAATACAAAAGTTAGTATACTATACATCATTTCATTTTACTATGTCTTACTTTATAAACTAATTTATAATGTATTATATGTTTAGTATGTATTATTCAAATTATTCATTATTTATTTTTCATAATACTATTTTAAGTTTCTGTTTTGTTTTTTGTTAGAAAATGTTCGGTTTATTTTGTGATTTTCGTTTATACGTTTTTTCATTTATACGTTTTTTTTGCTCGGTCCCTTGAAAAACGTATAAACGGTGCTTTACTGTAATTATTTCGTAAACAGGGGAAAAAAAGGTTCTGGAAAGGATTTCTTGGTAATAATACGTTTGAGTATCTTTTAATATTGGTAGGCTGCTTGATATATCCACGATTACAAAGAGGGCCTCCAACTACTTATATGGGTCCTGACACAAAGTAGTGACTTGCAGAATCTTCACAAAACTCCTTCGCAGAAATCTTTCCCGTTGGCTGACGCGCCCTCTTTCGGGACCGGGCCCCGAAGTTTTTGCCCTTGCTTCGTTCCTACTAAAAAACCAGGATGAACGGTTTTTTAAAATCAATTCATAAAACACGAATTTAAACTGATATTCATGCTAAATATTTTAACACGTTTGGTTTCTACTCCATATGCACTTAAAGTTCATATTTAATTTCAGAAATTTTATGTTCAGTTAAATTATGTACAATTTAAATGTATTTAAATTTAATCGTGATTCATTCGAAAGCTAAATCGTCAAGTTTTAGTTAAAATACAACTAGGAAGTGCAGGACAATAAGGCGGACTAAAAATTTTTTAGAACATTGATTATGATAAAACGAAGAATTACTATAAAATTTTCCGAATGCATATAAATAAATAAATAAAATACCCGAAAATGAATAGTATAAATATTTAAAAAATTACATTGAAAAGTGACTTACGCGCCGTAAAGTACAGGCAATTTAACATCAATTCCTCGGTGTATAGGAAAAATAAAATGTAATTAGTATTAGTTTAATATTAAAATTTTGGAAGGACTCGTTCATTGTGAATAAAACCCGACTCTAACTTTTGCATGAAATTGTGTCAATGGCGCAATCAACTTTATGGCAAGTAGATAATTTCATGTGGGGTGTTTATGAGTGATGAAAATAGTAAAAATAAGTATCTTTATTTTTATTATCTCTTTTTAGCCTACTTTCCCATAAAAGTTTTAAAAAATGAATGAAAAAGAGCTTAATGTATCTAATAAATATCTTTAAAAAAAAGAAAAAGTCAAATATAAGATAAGTAATTAAATAAATTTTGAGAAATAAAATATTTGAAAGTAGGGTTTTGAGATGGGGGAAAATGTGTGTAGGTCTGTCTGTCCCCCCACTAACAACTTTTGAAGGAACTGTCCGATTTGAAAGATTTCTTTTACATTCGAAAGATTTCGGAGAGAACATTTCATTTCCGTATTTTACGTTTTGGTTTGAACAACTTTTCGTTCAGTTTTGAACAGTCCACAAAGTTTGGCTTTAACACCTAGGGGCAAAAACGAAGCAAATCATGAAAACCCTGGTCATAAGATTCAAGTTATTTCGAATAAGCTTATCGAAAGAATCTTCCAATGGGAAGCATCTTTTTATTTGAACAATTTTTGTTCAATTTTGAGCAGTTCAAAATAAAACATTAGCGTCTAGGGAGAAATTTGAATCCTATATAAATCCTGTTCTAGCAGACGGATTTGCTTGGAACAAACTTAATCGAAAAGCTGTTATGACGTAGAACATGTACAGATGCAATGCTCTCCAGAATTAAACAAGTCTATTTCCCACGGTAACGGTATTTTCCACGGTAACGAAATTTTTGATCTGTAATTTTAAGGACATTTCCAAATGAATAGATGAGTGAGTGAATGAATATGTATAAACCGTTGAAAAAGGGTTATTTGGCGTAATTAAGAACTAAAGCTAAATCAGAGAGACAGAGAGGTAGCTAGATTATCAATTTGAAGTTGGTGCATATGGGAAAGTAGCCTCGTATAGCTCTAGACGGAACTTGTCATGTTTTCTTGACTGTTGCCTGAGAGGTTGTAATAATGCCTCATTTCCTAAAAATATTAAAAACCATGCATGAAAATTTTGCTCTAAGTTTGTGCCTTGATGCATCAACAGGCTGATCCGTTTCTAGAATCCTTTTTTATTGCGGGCCCATTCGTTTTTTATAAAGCTGAATATATTTTTCTTCAGGTTACGGACCCTCGCGTCAGTGGCTTGTTGCGGATAAGACTGATATATCTTGAAAACGTTAAGAGGAAACAAAGCAATAATTCTCTTAGCCTGTTCCGTCACTTGAATGTGTTCGCAAAATGAAGATAGATCAGAATAATGGCTTCAATGCTAATTTTTAGAATGTGTTTTCTAAATTTATTGCGATTACAAGAAGTAGCCATCGTAATTCCGGAGGCTTTAAGCCGGTACTTTCTAAACACGTTTCAATTGATCGTATCGCTTTAAAAGAAAAGCAGAAAACTTTATATCAAGCTCGGATTTTAGTAAGTTTATCTGGCAATAGTGAAACAACCCGATTCGAAACAATTTGCGCAAAATAATCGCACTACTTTTACTCGTGTTAACTATTTTCCACTCATTTCAAGCTTTAAAAAAATGGCTCAATTGTTCTAAACTTTCTTGATATCAGACACCTGGAGCAGCCATTTTTTAAGTTGCTCCGCTCGACTTCTAAGCACACGTTCCGGCTCCGCTACATGTTGCGAATATTTTAATAGAAACTACATTATTTATCGCTTTTATTTATTTAATTTATTATTGTTACAATGCTGTAAAAATTTGATGATTTACTAATCTTAAATTAATGTAATCATGGGCATGCACGTGTAATAAAAAAAATTAAAACAGTTATTTATAGACTATTTATCGATTAATAAAGATATAATGTTTAAAATACCACGGGGTTTAAAAAAAAAAAAGCAAAGGAAGGAAAAGAAAGGAAGAAAAAGAAACATTTAGTTGTTTTTAAGTTTTTGATTGTAATAATAATTAAAAAAAATATATAAAAAAACAGAGCATTGGAGGTCAGCAGTTTTTTTTTTGTTCCGACTCCGTTCTGGTTTTGATCAAAATCTCGTTACTCTTCTGCTCTGCGATCGTCTTGCTCCACGCTCTGCTCCAGATTCCTGGTTGATATGATGATACATCAAAATTTGATGAAAGCATAAACATTTTATGAAAAGAAATCTATCCATCAAGTAAACTTCATTATCGCCCTCTTGAGGATACCAACTTGCACCTTGTTCAGTGAGTTAAAATCTTGTCCAGGTTTCAATTGGCGATTTGTAAGTATTAAGTTTTTTTCCCAGTGATGCTTTGAATTCAAAATAAAAAAAAAAAAAAAAAAAAAAAAAAAACAAATGTATATCTTTTTTAAAGCTATATTTTTGTAGAAAAACGAAATGAAAGCAATCAATAAAAATAGTTTCCGTAAAATTACATAATATTCATTAGTGCCAGTCAAAGCGCCAAGATTTCTTATCGAAAAAAAAAATAACGCAATTTTTCAAATACATAATTTTTTCTCCAATAGGAAAATCCATTTGACTGAAAGTACTATATTGAAATGTATCCCATTTTCAGTACAAAAAAAAAAAAAAAATTGCAAGCTCTATCGAAAAAGGTTAATATTATGCTACGAATTTTTCTCAACAATGGAAAACTTGGCAATGGACTCATTTCTGAATAATAAATAAAATAATAACAAAAAAAAAAAAAAAACTCAAAGTTGTCCTTATCTGCAATCAATATGAACTTATTGTGAGGTAGCTATTACTTTTAAGTGCTATATTACTTTTATCTGTGAAATCATATTAAAATCCATCATTCATCCACTCAAAGAGAAATTTATAGTCACTGAAGCTACTGCCATCATTGCCTCCTAAATTAATGGCTAAGACGGTAATACCAGGAAAAGGCAACTAAGATGCCACGAAAAAACAAAAATTACCTTGACACATAAATTTTGGTATTAGGTGCTGAAAAGCGGATATCATTATCTGTCAATGCCTCTTCTTCGCTTTGAGGAGGTTCGCTGCTGTGCAAAGACCTTCGAAAGATATTGCAGCCCTGAACCGCTGAATGGAGTGCTCGTGATGATGAAGCTGCAGATGATTTAACCTAAGTGCTAATCCTATTTGATGACAGTATGGAATATTTCCCCATTTACGCTTTCATTTCAAGAAGATAAATCAGCGAATTTACTGCAAATGGTTAATCGGAGTGTAGTAAAATCATGGATTTGGAGCGGAGCAGGAACTAAGAAATTTTTTGGGCTCCATTGCTCCGATTTTTTAAATAACTTTTGTTTTTTTGTCATGTAAAAAAAAACAATTAACTAAAAAAAAAACAGATAATTAAAACAAAACAGTGGTACCTCGAAATACGAGTGCCCTGACATACGAGTGATTTGAGATACGAGCCATATTTGAGTAACGAGGAACGTCAGCTGCGACGCCTCGGCCCACCCAGTTTACTGCGCCTGCGCAGTAAATTGCTTTGAGATACGAGTAAGGTTACGGAACGAATTAAACTCGTATCTCGAGGTATCCCTGTATATTAAAATTATTCGGAGCACGGAACAGAGACGGAGTAACTATTGAAATGTCGGAGCGGAGCAACTCAAAAAAAAAGGCTGCTCCAGATCCCTGGTAAAAACGATCAGGAACAGCTACACTGTAAAAAGTTTCTGTTTAGTTGCCACCCTTTTTGGTGTTCAGTGGGTGTAAAGTTAAAAATTACTCATTTTTTGATATACTCGTATTTTAAATTCATCTTAGTGTCTGTCTAAAAAAATACAGACAGCAGAATTTTCTTATCATATGATACTCGTTAACTCATGTACGTATCAAAAGTTCATTATGATTACTCATTTATTTTATTTTCATAGAAATGAAGAATCGTAATGAAATTTCGATATCTAACTGAGTCAACAAATTTCACGTACTAAGAAACATGACACGGTCTATCTATTTTTGGACAGATACATAACATTTTTAAAAATATTTAAAAAATGAATAATTTTCAACTTTACACCAACTGAACACCAAATATGGTGGCAACTAACTACAAAATGTTTACAGTGACGTAGCCATCGTGACTAACGTAACATTTTCAGTAACTAAAGGCAGTTGTTGTCATTGTGTTCAGCAGAGATGTGGTGTGGAGCGTGGAATAGGAGCAGACAGTTTTTGCTGGGAGTAGGAGTGAAGTCGGAGCACAGAAATTTCTCATGCTCCCCTGCTACGATTTTTTGTTACTTGTTTTTTTTTTATCAGGCCAAAAAAAAAAAGCAATTAACTAAAAAAAAAGGGGTAAATAATACAATCTGTTAAAATTATTAGGAGCAAGATACAGAGCAGGAGCAGGCATTTAAAAAGTTGGAGCGGAGCAACTCAAAAAGGAAAACAAAATGGCTTCTCCAGATCCCTGGTAAAAACGACCGGAAACAGCTACGTTGATAATTGGGACTAAAGTAACCTTTTCAGTAACTAAAGGCCATTATTTTCATTGTTTGTGGCGTGGAGTAGGAGTACAACAAAGTGGAGCAACAAGTTTTTGCTTGGAGCAGGAGCAAAGTCGGAGCACAGAAATTTCTCCAATGCTCCGTTTTGTTTTAAAACTGGAATTTCTTTCAAAACTTGAAGACCACAAATTTTCGCATTCATATCATTTTTGAACGAACAATGACAAAAAACAGAAGAAGATTTTTCATCGGAAAATAAGTTGTCTTCTGATAACCTTTAATTTGCTATCACCAACCTAAATAAATCAGAAAAATATCATTCCTATCAAAACCATCTGGAGCACTGAGCGGAGCTGAAGCAGAATTGGAGAAGTATTAAGAAGGCGGAGTTGTTATAAATATAAATAAGAAAACTATCACTCCTATCAAAACTATCAGGAGCACGGAGCGGAGCTGAAGCAGAATTGGAGAAGTATTAAGAAGGCGGAGCTGTTATAAATAAATAAGAAAAAAAACTGTCTGGAACACGGAGCAGAGCTGAAGCAGAATTGGAGCAAGTGTAAAGAAGGCGAACCTGTTATAAATAAATAAGAAAACTATAATTTCTATCGAAACTATCTGGAGCACGGATCGGAGATGAAGCAAATTTGGAGCAAGTATTAAGAAAGCGGACTGTTATGATAAAGAAGAAAAATATCATCCCTACCAAAACTATCTGGAGCACGGCGTGGAGCTGAATCAGAATTGGAGCAAGTATTAGGAAGGCGGAGCTGTTATAAATAAATAAGAAAACTATCATTCCTATCAAAACTATCTGGAGCATGGTGTGGAGCTGAAGCAGAATTGGAGCAAGTATTAAGAAGGCGGAGTGGAGCAACTCAAAAATGTTTTCGCTCCAGTTTTTTGGTTTTCAGTTGAATTCGACCACTCAAAGTAGCTGTGACTGTTATAAATTGTATTTAGTATAAAAATCATTAAAAATATCTTTTAAGATAAAATTTTGTACATATAAACTGTAAATTTATTTTCTCCAAATCGGATATGTGACTAAAGTAAACTTGAAGAAATGTTGCGTTAGTCACATGCCTTAGATCAGATAAAATTAATTAATAAGTTGTAAACGGTTAATGTTAAAGGTATTTTTTATTCTTTCTAGAAATAAGAACTAAATGTCAAGTTATCCAGAATTGTATATATGCTTTCACATGTACTACTCCGTTCTCTTGCTATACATTTCAATTTAAAGTGTTTACTAATTCAAAGGGAATTTTCTTAATTATGTATTCACGAATCCTGATAATTGTTCAGTTAAAATATTATTTTTCTAATGCCCTTTTATTAAATTTATACTACAAGCTATTTTTCAGTTCAGATTGGGCTGTGATTTTTTTAGGCAGGAAAATGCTTCAAATGAGACAAAGGTTTGAACGAGAACACAAGGAGACCGATTTTGAGAAGTAGGATCACCGGTAGAAGGAGCAACTAAGGATCTTACCTAACAGAGATCCGCGATTTTAATCAAAAGTAGTGTTTCTGCAAGCAATTTTTCATAGGGCGACGAAACATGCTCTTTTTTTAAATTACCAGACGCCTTGCTCCTTTTCGGATTGTTCTACAATTTATATTATTTGTTGGCTTACAATTAAATAAACGTATACCTATTTCTGTAAAGAGACATTCCAGTTATTTTGACCAACGGAAATGACCGAAATAACGGGGGGGGGGGGGGACTGAAACAGACGAAGATTTAAAATAATGAATTTATTATTTTTTGATTCTTAATTTCAAATGTGCAAAATCAAAAGAGCCGACAGAAAACCGTTAATGAACACTTTAAATTTTGGAACAGTCAGCAGACTCACATTTATAAATAATTCCCGAAAACATACTAAGGAATCAGTACTGTTTCAAGCTATCATAACGCATTCATTGAGCAAAGTAAATTTAAGATTAACTACCATTTTCAAAAAAAAAAAAAAAAGTTCTTATTAGGTACATAAGAACTTAAGAACTAAGAACCTTGACACAGATTTCTGTAGAAAGATGAGCATTATGATTTCTCTCAATGTCCCTTACATTTAAAGAAGGTTTGCCTATTTTATCTGAAATGTTTTACACAGCCATGAACTGTTGAATGAAACGTGAGAGATTATTTAATTCAAACTGAAAAGTAACATCAGCTAATGATTACATACTGTGGAATATTTCCTTTTTTGACCTTACATGATAATTTTTGGCAAAATGTGTCATTGAGTGCTACTATAATTTTCGAAAAGAACATTATTGTGTGGTTATTCCAAGAAACTTGGCTATTGTCTGGTGGTGCAATCAAATTTTAATGTCTTTCCTGAGGAAAGTTCGTCACCACTCTTTGTTGAGAACTTAACTAAACACCTTTCTCCATTTAATAGCAATTTGATAAGGCTGTTTATGACTCAAGCTGATTGTTTTTTTTTTTCGATCTAGCATAAGTTGAAGGGGGAAAAGGCTTAGAACTTGCTAATACTTGTGCATTACAATATCAAGTATGTATAATCAAGTACAATGCAAGTATGTACCACATTTTTTGAAGCATCTCATGTACATCTGCAACATAGTAAGATCCAACGGTTACTGATGAAAAAAATAATTAAATGTCATCTGTAGTATAACTTATTTTTGAATTTAATCTTCCTTAAATAATTTGACCTATTTTTAACCAAGTTCAGTTTATTTTAAAAAGAAGTATTTCATGCTTTCAAGTTAAAGTTACCAATCCTAATTAATATGTTACTTGTAAAGTGAGCAACAACGTAAAATAGTTTCCCGAAAGCATTATGTCCAAAAACCTGGGAGAAGATGCTTAAAAAAAGGGAGCGGGAAAAACTAAACAAAATGTCTTTCTGGAAGCAACTGTTAATTTCGCAATAGTTAGTGTCTAAACAAGCCTCCAGTTTTACCATCAACAACAGAATACAAAAATGGTATACGAAGACTGAAATTGGTAGAAGAAAAAACAAGAAGACATCGAAACGGTGTAATACTTTCTTGTAAATGTTATTAGTTTGTGAAATTCAATATGCATGCGTGGTTAGCTACGAATAAATTTTCAATCAATCAAGCACTTTTTAAAATAGCTTTCTATAGACTTTCATCATTTCTACCTAATTTTGATTTAATTTATTCGTAAGCTTGTTTGCAGAAACAAAAACTTTGCTTTTGCATATTCAAGCGACGACAAGGCTCTTATTACAAAAACCACAACTGCCACTGCCTTTCAGTGCTTCGAAAATTTGAAAGGGGTGGGGGAAGGAGTAAGAAAAAGGCATCAATAAAGTTTGATCGTGACAAATTCGCTCTCACGATACTGACCTTACAGGAAAATAAAGATATTTTTTTGACTCAAAGACCGAATTTAAATTCAGTTTTCGGAACCAACGTCAGGCAATCGTGAGCCGTGGTAAGATGCCATAAGCTTTAGGCATCAAGGTTTGGAGAACGGCTTTTATGAGATGGAATTCAAATTTCATGGGTACGGGAAACGTGACTCGGTTTTTCCCTTTCGAAATGCATATGCAATTTCCCTTTATCGGCAACAGTAGATTAGGAAATTATTAGAAAGTTCAAATCACTCAAGAGCATTGCATAGTTTTTACAACGTATTGTCATTCCTTAGCGTTGTTTTGTCTAAGTAATGCAATACGAAGCTGATATTCAAATTTATTGATAGTTTAATCTTTTAATGTATTCTAATCTATGCAAACCTCGACCTGAGAATAAACAGTAACAAAAATTAAGGCGTCCGTTTACTTGTCTTCGATTCAAGTTAATGGAAACACGTTGACCTAATTTAAATTACTGCATGTTTCTTTTATAAATAAATTAAACTTTAGCTATTTGAATGACATTACTTGTATATGTTTTCCATAGTGCATGTCATTAAAAACTTTAATCACGATTGCAATTTTCACTAACGATTTCGTTTTTTACTTCAATAGGATAATTAAAAGTTAGAAATAGATGAATACATTTCAAAAATATTTGAATTTTAAGAACATAATCTTTTAAAGATAATACACTTTTTAATATGTTTTAAATTACCGTTTAAGAGGGTAAAAGGTTCCCTCTAACCCTAAAGGTTCCTTTTTTATATTATAAATAGGAGCTTCATGGGAACAAACGGAACCTCATAGAAGTTTTAAAATATCTATCGTCTTTTTACGTATTTTACAAAGATTTCCATTGGATATCTATGGAATTTTTATGCAACAATTTCTGCGGAGACATCAATAGAAATTTATTAAACACTTTTTATTGAAAACTTTTCCCATTGGACGATTTCCATAGATTTCTCCATAGAATTCTAGAGAAGTTACAACTCTTTTTCAATATTTTTTAAGAAGACCTACGTTGCTTACTAAAAAAAAAAAAAAAGAGCTCGAGTAAAACGTTTTTGAAGAAAACATTTTTTTTCCCTTCAAATTTTTTTTATTTTGATGCTTTAAATCAAATTAGAAACATTAAATTTATTATTTTAATATTTTAAGTTTTTAAGGATATAAATAACAATTCCTCATCCTGTGTCCAGTGGTAATCATTTTGCATGCAAAATCAAACCATAGAAAAATCCAGTAACTACAATGTTTCAGTAGCTATTTCTGCAGCGTTTGTTACTTTGGCAACTAGTTTCAAATATTTCTAAGAAATCTCTAAAAGTGATCAATGATCATGCTCCGCTTGCAATTCTAAGTCAGGCCTATGCCCCAGGAGGCTTGTGTTCTGCCGCTTGTGCTACTGGGTGGCACTTTCAATTTTACAATGTTCTTTGAGTTAAATATGTTAATAGGAAGCAAATAAAGAAGAAATACGATATGGCATGTCTTTTTCCACTCTTTGAATGGCAACAAGACTTTTCTCCACCAAACCATTACCTGTTAGCCGAGGCCTTTGGATTGCTTGCGCACAGGGCGAGGTAGTGATGTCCACTGATTTTACATGCACGTATCCCCAAGTGTACATGGTGGGTCTTCAGCGGGTATCGAACGCGCGACCTTCCCGGTGGAAGTCCGACGCTCTAACCATTAGGCTTCCACGGCCTATGGCAACAAGACTGTGATGCCTAACGCCAGTCATAATAAAATTATTTGAATCTATCTACTTGAAAATGCACCAACTCATAAAAAAAGCAGAAAAACAGATTTTGCGTATTAGTCATTTGGTTACCCGCCCAAGTGCTTATATTTAGTACTTCATTATAAATACTTATATGTGCTGTACGATACTGGGCAAGAGAGCAACTATAATATATTTTTAAAAATCTGCCGCTGATTTCTTTGGTGTAAGAGTAGGTGGCAGAGACGAAACTTTGAAAAGTTTCACTTGTTAATTCAGAAGTTAATAATAAGTTTCCGCTGTTGTTTTTCTTTCTTAACCCAGCGTTGCTCAACCTTTCAGTATTCGCGGCCCAATTTTCTATCATAATTTTCATCGCGCTCCCCCCCCCCCCCCCACTTACCATAAAATGTATACAACAATAATGTATATTGAGTACTTTGGATTCTGTTTTTGAATTATTTTTAACTAACTGCCAAAACAAGAGTAAAAACGAGTAATTTAGTAATAAATCACTATTTGAATTTTGAGCAGGAGTAGAGGATGATTTTTCTGCACTAAAAACAAAGACACTTCACATTCTATTACCATTTTCAACATCCTACTTTTGTGAATCTGGATTATCTTCTGTGACTTCTTTAAAGACAAACTATAGATCTCGGCTAAATATAGAAACAACTGAGAGTGGCTGTTTCTAATATTAAGCCATCCTTCGAAATACTTTGCTATGCAAGACAGGCCCAAACAAGTCACTAACAATTATTAAATTTGTTTTTCATGTAGTATGTTCTGATTTCAAAAGTTTCAATTTAGTAATTTGTTTTACTTTAATAAGTTATTAAATATGTCAAAATGAATTTTGTTTTCTATGTGTATACGTGGCTTTCCTTTCATTCAGGTAGTCAATTTTTTAAAGTAATATTTTCTTTTGGATATTCTCGCGCCCCCCTTCTCGTGTGCTCGCGCTCCCCTAAGTGGGCGCGCCCCACAGGTTGAGAATCGCTGTCTTAACCCTTTGCAATCATATTACGTTTATATATGGGCGTCATACTGGTCGGAATTAATTTTCGCTGGACGAACAGTAATACATAATATGAAGATTATGAAGGAAAAATAAAGTTTATTATTATGTTTTTTAAACTCTAGATATATTCAACGGTATAATATGTTTTAATTTTACGTAAAAATTATATTTTATAGTTCTCCATCGTGTGGTATCTTTCAACACGCTGGTGGCTGAGAGTAGACATCTGACCGCAAAGGGTTAAAATAAAAATTAAACTTACCAACAAACTGCAGTATTTAGCGTGTCATCGACATCCGGTTATATAACATTTTCCTTTTATGCAAAGGCATATGAGCAAAACCGTAATCAATTGATAGGTAATCACCATTGCATCAAATGAACAAGTACAAGGCATATTCAGTTTCAACAAGGTATAATTTGTAAAGCCTATCTCAACAAAACATTCACCTTTGCTTAATGTATTTGCGTAATATATAATAACTCAGCTTGAATATTATTGTATGCATAGATCATCTCTGCTATCTCAGAGGTGATCAGAAAACAGGACATGTATACAGAACAACCCCAAGAAGGGTTGTCTATCGAATGGCTCGAAGGTGATATCGAGAGGCATATTTCATCAGGAAATGAATAGTCGGACAGGCAAGACAGAATATTAAAATTCGATGGCTGCACATTAATTTCGGAAGCAACGAGTTCTATCACAAGAAACGAAGGAAAAAAATTCAATATCTGAGATGAAAATTGCAGATCGACACGTCGTAGAATGTCGTAAATTATTCCAGTGTCTTTTCGGCGTTTGCTCTAAACGTTGAAGGAATGAGTTATCACGGCGGTAAATTGCTTTTCCCGCGATTGTCGCAATGATTGGGCTTCCTCTGAAAGGGCCGCGTTTTGATAAATGGATCGCTCGTAAGGTTGCAGAAACTTTCTTTCTGAGAACATCGTTACAGAATAGAACGTAATTTCGAAATCCCAGGTGCGCTTCATGATGTTTAATGCGACAAATATATCAGCCCCCGATAATGGAATTTATCTGGTGGAATAATCGAATCTACTGTTAAAAATATCAATCCAGGTAGATACGTGCATCGAAGTTAGTTCGATGTTCCCAAAGCTTTGTTCAGTTTGATAGATCACATTGCTCCGTCATAATGAGTAAAGGAATTCAGCATTCTCAGACAATAAGAATACTTAAATTTTCACATCCAACAATCTCTATTATATGACTTCGTACCTATAGTGCAAAAGGTCTTTGACTCAAAAAGAAGAAGTGAAAATGGCAAGTCCCCTAATGGGTGTTTTTATTTGCATTTCTTTTTAAGTTATTAGAGACAATTCAAACAATAGCTGAAGCTGGATTATGAGATAATACCATAATTAATGAATAAAATTGTTCCTCTTCTTAAAAACAATAATAGCTACATAAGATTATAATAATTCAAAATGTTATTCAATCTCTGATAAGAAAATTAGACTTTAAAAATGATGATTAAAATTTCGAAACTTCTGAGAAAGTAGTCTATTTTGAGTAGTAGTCTCTCTTGCACTGTAGGTAAGATTTATAGAATTCATGTCACAAAAAGACTGTGTCTGTGCCATTTCAACTATAAGAACTGAAACCAAAATAACGATTTTCCCTTCCAATGCGGTTGTATAATTTTCACACGGATATTCCTTTCAGACCGACACATCTCAATATAGGCAAGACAGAAATCATTGTGCCTGTTTTAATTGACCATTTTTTGTAGGTGCATTACGATGAATTGCTAATACGCGAAATATTTTGTCAAATATTGCTTATGTTTCCTTAAATGCACATTTTAGAAACATTTAAGCGTCATTTACATTTATTTGTTCAAAATTCCATTTGAAAATTTAATCTCTATATTGTGAAATTTGATCATTTGAGCAGCTCATTTTATTAAAAACATTAATAACCCTTTTTATTGCTGTTTATTAAAGAATATAAACAAAAATCAAAAAGAGAATCAATCATTGCTAAAACATACTCTGAAAGCTATTTCTAAGAACGCATTGATGCATAGAAAATGGATTTTTTTCACTGTAATTGATAAGATTATTGTAAAAATAAACATTTCTTCAAAATGTATTTAAAGTTGATATGAACTTTTGGAATTATGTTGCTAAAAACTTGTCCAATAATTGTTGAGCATGATTTTTTATCACACCAGCCATTTATATGTAATTAATGTACGAAACAAATTTATCTCACATAACTTAAATCTAAACCTAAAACTACTATTCATTGTGTATTCAAACATAACAAAATTTAACATGCATAAATACCTTTCGCAAAAAAAAGAAAGGGAAACATTTTATCTCTACAATTATTTTCAAATCTGTCTAAAATTGCTACGATACCAGCAAATTGACTTTATTTTTCAGAAATAAAAAAATGCTTCATATCTAAAGTATAGAAGTATGTGAGTCACTGAACTCCCCAGAACTATTGAAAAAGATAAATAAATCTTTTGTTGTTTCATATCTATTCTTGTGCTCAGGAATCGCATTTACATTTTTCATCTTTTCTAACTTCACTCGTAACTTAGTCCGTGTATTCATATAAAAATATTTCAGCAAGAACATGAAAGCGACATGCATTTTGGAAAAGCATTCAAAATCTTCGAGACATTTCCATCCCCAGAGCACAAGCCACCTGACCATTATTTATAGACCGAGAAATTCCATCAGGAAAGTTCAAGTCCAGCGAAGGGTAGGACACAATGTATAACTTCTATTTTTCAGCGTGTGTCATAATGCTCGGCTGGTCCTCTCAGTAACAAAATACACAAGGTCACGAGACACAAATCCTTGCAGCAGAAGGTCAAGAAGCGAGACCGCTGAGTTAGGAATGTCAAGCGATGTCGCAAAGTCCCATTGAATATGAATGCTGACTTTTCCCCCGTTTCTCTATCTGCGGGAGTGGATTTTAGAAATCGCAAATATGTAAGGTTGTTTGGGCGTGTGTCTTAAGAGTAAATGCGTTTTACTGAAGACTCACCAAGATCTCTGAGGTGTAGTAGCTCAAAATGAAAAAAAAAAACTGCAATAAAGGAGCACACGACAGCTAAATTACGTCAAGTTGATGTAGCACCGCAGAAAAAAAAATGAGAAATTCTCTTATGACACTTCAGTTTAGCGTAAGTAGATAGATACAAAATATAAGGGAGAGTAGTACAGAGTAAGACAAATTTTCCAAACACATGGATTGAAAGCTAAATATAATCGACAGAAGAAATTTTAAATATTGGGTGTTTAACCCTTTATCTACTGCATTATGATCTGCAGTAATTTTTTTACAGAAATAATTTGTCTTTTTGTATTTACACTGAAAATTAAGGGATTTACATAATGATCAATCTATAAGTATTTATTTCTTTACAGCTAATAAGTGCCCCACAGTATTTACCCTGTAAAATTAATTACATACACTTTTTAATCAAAATATTTCATCAAATAGTTTTCTAAGTTCTTAACTAACACATTAAAAAAATCAGTGACTTGGTTCTTGAATTTTACTACTTTTCTGAAGCGAAACTCTAAGGGAGCAATCTGAACAAAATGGAAGTTCTAAGCACAGCATCGGTTTCAAAACTATCTATGTTCCTTTCCTCGCTAAAATACTCTTTATAGAACCCTTGCTGATATGTATCCTGAAAAAGGGGAATTTAAAGACTGTCCCGGCAAAGTACCATCAGAATATTGGTAAAAATGGTTGCTGGGATGGAATTTGTAGAGAATGGTACTTATAAGTACCGTCAGGAGATAAAGGGTTAAAGCCGTTTCTTGGCAATATAAAATGTAGAGGAGATCAGTATACACTAAAAAATTTCTGTATAAAGATAGAAAGGAAACTGAGTGTTTCTGTAAATTTGTAAAGAACTTCTTTTAAATCAAATAATCAAGTTTCTTGATTAGTTTCTCAATAAAATTCTTGTTTTCCGCACTCTGTACAGCTACAGAGAAAGTTCTGTTAAGTTACGCAAAACTGAACACTTGAGATCTGTGATTACCAGTTAAAAAACTCAAGAAATGAATGATATACTACTGCCGTTCGATTAATTTCCAACGCCAGTGAGCAGTCTAGCTCTCGGCGACCAGTCCTTTCAACTCCGGAGGAATCTTTGGCCGAGCGGCATAAAACACAAAATCATAACAGAGTGGGCTCAGCTGAACTCACCTTGTATACAAGAAGTAGTAATTCAGTGTATTTACAGATGGTGCCACTATTGCGGTATATTATCTGTTGTTATCAATTTACAATATGTTCTCTGATATTTATTCTCTGTAATTACCTTTTTTAAAGACTTTCCTATTTTTAATTATCTGTAATTTTATGTCATACTCCAGAGAAATGTTTTCCATTAGATTCTCAAGTATTTTCGGGCGGAATTCTTTGACAGCGTATGGTGAGGCAAATTTTTGGAAAGCATGGATTGAGAGATAAATATAATCGACTAAAGAAATATTAAATTTTTGATACATAAATCTTTTTTGGCAATATCGTTAGCGTAAAAGTTATTAACATATATAGATATATATATGCATAAACAGAAACAAAGAAGAATTTAGGCGAATGTAATTTTAAAATTCGTCTGTGTGTACTGCACATAATTACACAGTAAGACATTTTTGTATGAATTAATTTTTCTTATTGAAAAAATATTTTCCTATATTTTAAACACAAAATATTATACACACAAGGTTTCCTGAAATATTCAAACCTTACCCCAAAGTATTGAAAAAAGAAAAAAACAAACGAAGTAATAATAACAGTGCAAGGGCAGAACAAAAATTCTAAGTAGGCAGCTGCCTAGGATGGCAAATTTTTCTTTTTATGCATATTTTTTCTGAGCCAGAAAATGAAATAGTATCAGTAAAGTTTTATTTTTTACTGAGCCATCGTTTTCTTTTCTCTTTTTTTTTTTTTTTTTGACATCTTTAAGCAATATTTATTTTTAAGGTTAAAACTAACCTGCCCTCAACCAGTATCTGCCCTTGTAATTACAAAAAATAAATACCGCTAAAAACATAAAAAGTAGGCCTTTGCGCAGAAACTTGATTTTTATAACTTTGGGAACACTCGTTTTAGATGCTTCAGTTTGGTTTTCAAAATCAAGGTAGGTTAGCTTCTTCTTTTAAGAGAAATGGGCCGACCCTGTGTAAGAAACTTTTATTTTCCAAAATTCAGTTTTCCGTTCAGTACTGAAAAAGTAATGAGATAAAATTCGCATGCAACTTCATGCCTTATAATGTCAAAATTTTCAAGAGCATGGGTTATAAGTATATGTTCATAAGTCATCTGCATACACCTTTTCAAATTACCAACATTAGAGAAGCCCTTAGTAACTCCAAAACACTGGTATACTTGTATTAAATATTCATCGTCTTCTGAGCCGAAAACAAATGCTGAGGATGAAATTCCTTGTACCCTCGAAACACTTATCAATAAAACAAATAGTCCAGGTACATGAAGCATAAATAATTAATCGTTTCTTAACGATTTGAGCTTGATTTACATTGATTATGTATTTTATTCACGTTGACTATGCGTTAGCACATAAAATATTTGATCATTTTTAATATTTACTTGTATATGCATGACTTAGTTATTTTTTTTTTCAGCTGCAAACTAATCATTAAAAATTCAACTTGCTACATATAATTTAGAAAAAGATTTAAATTATAGACAAAACATTGAAGCCACCTTTCTCTGCAGCCACAATAGGAAAAAAGTTTTAATCAACGTTGACAGGTTGCGGAATTCATCCCTCCCCAGACGATTGGCTGATCCGTATTTGTTCCATCTTCTCTTGTACATGTGAACCTCACGAATAGGTTCAACGTTCATTAATTAAGAACCGTAGGGGGCTATGCGATTAAGAAACCCATTAGCCCGTTGTCATTACTATTCTAAGGGTTGCCACAACGAAACGGAACTCTGCCTAGCCAAATGGCAAAAATATTCCATTTAATTTTTATTTTTAAATTTTGCCAACATTTTTTTTTGTCCTTTCGGAAATTACATAAATCATGTTGAATAATCTTTTATTAATGAAATGTACTGTTCATAATGTAAATACAATTTTCTCTTTAGCGAAAATCTCTGTACATGTAAGACAATTTTTACCTTATAACGATAATGCTATTAATTAAGTCATGGTATTATTTTATTACTTTTAATTTACTTGTTGATTTATTTTTTGCTTTTATTTACTTATTGTCAAAAAATTCAGAACATACATTCATTTAAAAGAAAGAAAATTTATAATTTAAGTTTCATGCTTTAAGGCAGGGGTCTCCAAACTACGGCCCGAGGGCCACATCCGGCCCGCGGACAGATTTTGTCCGGCCCGCGGAGAGCTAGCATACTTGAAAGAAAACTCCTTCTAGAGAACATATTTATTTTTTATAGCAAATTAAATTAAGTTTACTGAAGTAATCTATTTTTATGTTGAATAATTATTAATATGGCATCTACATTGATATGGTCATGGGCTAACTACTCATAACATTGTTGTAGGTTATTATTTACTAACTAACAAATTATTGAAATGAATCCAACTAACATTTTATACATTTTAAATGAAAAGATAACTTATAACAAGCGTAACGACATATGAAATACTAATGAGATTTATGTAATTGAGATTTTCCACTGACAATAGTTTGTAGTTGTGGACTAATTTTACTTGTACCAATTATTAAAAAAGATTTAAGATGCTCATCAGTTGATTTAGATCTGTAAACATTTTTTGTGTACTTCATTTTGGAAAAGGTCTTCTCACACAAATAAGTAGTACCAAAAACAGAAAACAGCCCACGAGCAAATTTATGCAAATTATCAAATTGTGTCAGTGGAAGACACTTATAAAATTCCAACAAAGATAAGTTTTGATATTTGTTCTTAATTATATCACTGCACTGTAGATCAATCATTTCCATTTGAAGTTCCGGGGCTAGGGTTTCAATGTCAGTATCAAAAGGATTCTGAAAAATCTTAATTTGATTCGCAATGGCATCAAAGTCCGAGAAACGAGTATCAAAATTTATTTTCAAAGCACTCAAAGTTTCGATTGCAAAATCGATAGGAAACTCGGTCTCAGTGGTGTGGCTAAATATTTCACATGTTTTAAAATGTGAAAAACATTTACTTCGTAGTTGTGATTGAAACAGTATCAATTTCTTCCGGAATGATTTGATATTATTGTATAAATCAGGAAGATGCTGGTTTTCTCCTTGCAATCTCAAATTCAGTTCGTTCACATGTTTTGTCAAATCAACATAGAATGCTAACTTCCACAGCCATGCGTTGTTTTGCAATTCAGTAAGAGGGCGATGCTTTTCATTCAAAAAAAATTCGATCACTGCTCGAAGTTCAAAAAAGCGCTGAAGGACTTTCCCACAACTAAGCCAACGTACGGCAGTATGATAAGGTAAGTCATTTTCTCCAATCTCTTTAATAAATTGTACGAATTGTCGGTGATTCAGCCCAAAAGATCTGATAAAATTAACAGTTGATATGACTGGTTTCAGAACTTCAGACATATCCAAACATTTTCCGCACAAAGACTGTTGATGAATGATACAATGTAAGACTATTGGTTTTGAACCACCGTCATTTTCTACAGCCTTTGACACAAGAGCGACCACTCCTTTATCTTTCCCACTCATGTTTTTGCCTCCATCAGTTGTAATACATTTCAAGTTTTTCCATCGAAGGTTCTTTTGCTTAATGGCCATTTCAACTCCTTTAAAAATATCTGAACCAGTAGTTGTGCCATGAATACTATACATATCAAGAAGTTCTTCATGCACTTCATAGCTTTTATCTACTCCTCGAATATAAATCAACACCTGAGCAGTATCTGACACATCCGTTGACTCATCCAAGGCCAAAGAAAACCACTCAACATGTCCATTTTTGTTGAACAGTTGAGAGGATATATTTTCAGCGATGTCTTCTACCCTTCGAGCCACAGTGTTTGCTGGCATACTGACAGTTTTTAATAAATTTACCTTTTCAGGGCACATTTCTTCGGCTACTGCGATTATGCATTCTTTGACCATTTCTCCATCGGTGAATGGTTTTCCACGTTTTGCAATTTCAAGAGCCACACGAAAGCTGGCACGAGTTGCAGCCTCTTGTTCAGTTTTGAGTTTTGTAAATAAAGATTTCTGCGATTTCAATCCGCGCTTCATAGCTTCGAATTTTTCTGTCCGCAAACTTCCTGTATATTTTGAGTAATTTTGAAAATGTTTTGCTTCATAATGACGTTTAATGTTATATTCTTTGAGAACGGCTATGCTTTCATTGCAAATCAAACATAGCGCCTTGTTACTGGACTCAATTACGAAATACTGAATGTTCCACTGATCTTTGAATTTTCTGCATTCACTATCAATTTTTCGCTTCTTTTCCATTCTACTAAATCACACACAAAAGCAACAATTCAAATAAAAATATTGTTACAAAGATGTCTTAAACTTAAACACGCACAAACACGTTTTAAGGAGGTACGCACTATTTTATTTCACAGCAGTGTCATAGGAACTGACTTGTGGTTCCGCCACTAGCCTTCTTATATATTTCACTTACTGCCATCTAGAAGTGAGTGGAAGACACCAGAACTTTATCGAACCAACGAGATTATTCTGTAAGTGCTATTAGCGCCATCTGTTAGGGATAGAAGGTACTACCTATTTCTGCTTGTGTCCACCAGATGTCCTGTCACGTTACTCCTCATGGCTCGCTCGTACTCTACGACTAATCTAGAAATTACAGATAATGACAGGAAAATTAATAATATGCAGTGTTGCCGTTTTGCGGACTTTAGTTCGATTTGCAGCCTTTTTTAAACGTGGCGTACTTTTTCGGACTTTTTTTTTCATGTAAAAAAATACTCATTCGTTACTTGAGTACTCGTTAGGAACCGAAGTAACGATTACTGAAGAAAAAAGTAATCAATGATTACTTGTGTGTTTCATTACTTTTGTAATCAATGATTACTATGGCGATACGATGCGGGTACCCCATTATAACGGATACCCATACGATACAGAAAATACATCAGCTTCCCCGTCGCTAATGGCATCTGGCAAAAAAGTAATCATATTTTACACCACTAGTGGACTGATTCAACTTTTTACCACCGGCAACAATTAATGATAATATGGTTTTGGCCCTTGGAATTTACTGGAGTAATCAATATGGCCCTAAGGCTGGAAAGTTTGGAGACCCCTGCTTTAAGGTATGCATATACCTTGGACAAGTTTTTTTTAAATTTTAATGCCAGTCTTTTTAAATTTTGGGAGGATTTTAAGAGTATAAAATGTAACATATTTGCATTTTTGTAAACATCAATAATTATTTAATAAATACAAATTTAGTTCAGTAATTAAGGTTTCATCGCAATGTTTAAGGTTTAACGCAAATATAATTCATTTTGAACCAAATTTCTTATTAGAAATCAAAGAGAAGGTATTCATACATGAGCCCTACCAAAATATAATGTCTAACTTAATTATTTTTTGAGTTATAACATTTAACCTGAAAAGTACCAAAAGCAGCAGGTTTTACAAAAATAAAAATATTGTAAACAAACCAAAAAATCCATTTTTTTATCAAAACTATTATATTTTGGTAGAGCCCATTTTCTGAACTGTTACATAAATTACAGAGTCAAAAATTTAAAAATCGGCTAATAACATCTGAAGATATCACCGTTGGAGAACAAACATACCTTTAAAAAAAAAGCAATTCTGCTTAAAATGGATTTAAAGTTAGCGAATTTATATACAAGTAGGTATAAAAGAGAATATTTTTATGCCAGTTTTACAAAATTTTGTGAGGACTGTAGATGTATAAAATATAACATATTTGCATTAAAAATATTTTAAGAAATTAAATATTTATTTAATTAATTAAGATTTAATTATTAATTACCTTTACGAATTTGTATGTAAAGAAAAAAAGTATTTTGCCAATACGACAGTTATTGGTATCATTTTAAAGATAATTAACGGATGAATATCTTAGAATGAACAAAACAAAAATGCATTTCTTGCGATTTCCAAGGTATATGTATACCTTAAATTTACTTCCAAATAGTAATTGGATGTATTATTTCGTGAATGGATAAAATCTCTTTAGACACATTGATTGTGATAAAATATAATGTGTCACATAAACTTAAAAACGATCCAAAAATAAATAAATAAATGAAATAAAATAAAATCTTTCAAAAATACATAGTCTTATTTTTTAGAAATTTGACATGTGTTGTTATAATTTATGAATTACCTTAAAACAAGATATTTATTTACTTAAAAAATACATTTTAAAAATGTATGGACAGGTATACAAGTAGACCACTTATAATAGACTTTAGAAATACTCTCAGGCAAAACTGTTACAAATTGGTGGTCAACATACACAACTGGTTGAGAGGGACAGATGGTCAATTTATAAAGGTTTACCTTCCTTTTATAACATAGGATTAATTTTGCACCTGATAAAAGTAAGGCGCAAAATTAACCCTTAGATAAAGTGTTTAAGTTAGAGGGTGTTCCATTAGATAGGTTTCGTTCATTAATTTTAGAAAAGGAGGAGATATAGTAATTGTAATTGATAATTTAGTAAAAAAATGTTTTGGTAGAATGTTTTTTTTTTTAAGATTTCCTTCTTGATAGAGAAATTTTCGACCTGAAGTTAGAAAATAAATTTCACTAATTTTTTTTGTATTTTAGAACTTTTTAAGAAATATTTTTTTCTCATATCTTTCAAATTATGACTAGTATAGCGATGAAATCGAAATATTTGATTACTGTTCTTTGTCACTAAGCAGTGCCTTAGCAGTCACTTGGCCTTTATTCATAGCCAACAGTAGCAACTTTATTCATTTATTTATTGTATTTTCATTTACTTATTTATTTATTCATTTTTTTGATATGAGCGTTTTCTGGCTGTGTCACTTCACTTATTAGACTCCACGCATAACAGTGTTTTACATTTAAAACGGTTACGAAAAAGTATTTGAGAAATTTTCGAATTTTCAAAACACTTTTATCATGACGTCATCGGGCATTAAAGTTCACTACGTTTCATAGATCAAAGTTTAACGATTAAAAACTAATTTAAAACAAGTTAACTTCTTGATTAAATCCAACTTCCCAGTTTCTATTGGCTTCGTCTGCCTTGATCCCATTTAAATTAAAAGCTAAATTTCGTCAATTAAGTTTTAATGAAGCCAACCTGGTAAACCTGATGCATCGTGTGAGAGGCCCGGGTCACGTGAAAGGGAACGTATCGTCTGAAGAAAGGAGGATCTTGTTCGAGAAGTAACGTTCCATGACCTTTGAAGGAAGGGAAGGTAATTAATAAGTGGAGTATCGAGAGCCTAAACTTGGCAAGGGTTGGGCTTTGATTGAAAAGCAGAAGTAACAACAAGATGAACAATAAATACAAATAGCTTTAAAGGAACTACTTGTGAAAACGTCTGCGGGAATAGAAATCAAGGCAAGGGTATAATTAATTGTGCCAGGGGTAAAGGTGGTTTGAGAGTAAGAGCTTTGACCTATTAATATAGAAAAATGGAGCAGAAAATTTTGAGAAGTTTGTTGAGGAAGATACATTTCAAAGGTTCTACCGACGATCCAGGTGTTCGAAATTTTGCTGATGCCACAGGGAGGTTTCGAAAGTCTGGGTTAAAATTGTATTAATGATATTCTGACATCGCGAAAAGCTATAAATAATTTACGGGCGTTATCTGAACGAAGCATCTTAAGCTTAGAAAGTTATTCGATCCTAAAATAAATGTGGTTTTGAGTTTATGTAAGATAGGGTCATCACTATCATAATCGTGGGTTAGGAAACCCCTTCAGGCATCGAGGTAAGGAGAAAACTAAGCATTTTTGCTTTTTCTTTAAATCAAAACTTACGTTTAAACTGTAAAAATCGTGTTAAAATGGATCCTCATAAAAATATAATGTCAACATCCAAGAAATTTTCATGCTTTTCAGTTCAGACCCAAGAAAAAATTGAAGACAAAAGTTCTAAATAAAACTGAGTTTATTGGAAACTCAAGTTTCCAATCAATAAATAAATAGTACTTTTAACAATAATTTTAAACACAATACTTCAACTTTGATTTAATTAAAGAGACTTTTATCAGAAACAAAGATTTTTCTTTTGAAGTGAATTAAGCGAAATTCCCTAAACTACTAAAAAAAGAACAATCTTAAATACCAGTAACTCTTCTATTCGCATGTTTGTAGAGCTATTATATGTTAAGTTACATACAGAACAGAACACGTAAATGAAAGCTTTTTTTCCCTCCCCTGTTACTGATGATAACAAATTATCAGTCTTTCTGAAAACGTTTAACGCGTTTTTGGAATTGATAGATAATTCCAAATTCGTAACAGAAAGAAACGAATTTCTAATTCATGGGTGAGTTACATTAATAATTTTAAACACAATTGGCCTGCACCTTATACACCCTGCGGCCTGCGGCCTGTACCTATGCGGCACCCTGCGGCCTGTACCTATATACCTTAAAAGTGTTCGTCTGATTTCTGATCGACGATTCTAAAAAAGAGCTCCACACTTAAATTAAGAGACATCACAAACACAATTTCTAGATTGAGACAGGCCACTTTTGCCCCCCGGCATGAAAATAAATGCAGACAATATCAGGACATATGAGAAATATAGAAACTGTCCTGGTTAAGAGCTCTCCGAAACCATATTTTCAATTGCCCAGCAATACTAGCATCTCTCCTGAACATCGGATAATACCCATCTGAAGGCGATCTCCACACAGACAAATTAGTAGAGCTGGCAATGGCTGTCATTAGAGCCTACGGATAAATTTGATTTCATGATAAACATGAGACCAACCAACCAACCAGACTTAAATAAAGTTGAGAAGCAACTTACTTTGAGTAATAATACAACATTCACTTTTGCAAACTTGTTTTGTGAAAAACAAATGTTGTGGTTTAGGTGGAAAACACAGCATGCTTCGAGAAAAGATTGTGCCTAGTTATAATCCTGATTTATGAAACAATAAATTTCGACTAAATCTTAATTAAATGCCATTGATGTCTAGACAGACTGTTTAAAAGCGTCTAAATTGTAAAATTTTGCATATCTGAGCACACTTTCTACACTGTAGCCTTAAAATTAATTAAACAAGTGAAGGATAAAGTAAAAACGCAGTTGGAAATAAAAGAACCGCAGTTGATTTATCGAAGAATGGCAAGAAAGAGAGACGTTAAATACATTATTTAAGGCTGAAAATACATCTTTTTAAATCAGAGCTCAAAGTTGCGCATTCAAGTGTGTGTGTATGTGTAGGTCGTAGAATTGTTTCAAGTCGTTTTAAAATGAAAATAATGACAAAACCGGTATGTTGCTGAACTTTAAGTAAACTAAATAAAGTAATAAAAAAGCATCGCGACTAAAACTGGTTCTGAAACACAGCCCGATTTCAAGGATTAAATATACTAGCACTTATTGTGTGTAAAAAAACATGGCTGTCATTTGAATACCAATTCTTTCAAGCTGATGTAATATAGTCCATTATCACAAGTCAGCTCCATTAATTATTGGATTATGGAAGTCACATGACCTCTCGTTAAACCACGCCCCGCATCGGACTCTTATCTATTTATTTTTTAATCATCTAGCTGTTCTAAATGTAAAAATTAATTCATTCTATTTCATTCTTTAAGAGCTCCGAATAAAAAAACAGAAATGCTGGTTTCAAGCCGTTTGACGAGAAATAATTAATAAAGCATTAATCATGGCTGTCGTAAGCCGACCGCTAATAATCAACATTTCAGTTTTATTGCTTAAAATATTTGGATACGCAGTTTTTTCCGACTACTTTAATGACCAAATGCCGACGAGATTTGTTTTATCCTTAGGCAACAACAGAGAACATTAATTATCGTACATAAAAGTGTATCAGAAGAACGAAATGAAATTCCAAAAGCGCTAATTACCCTTTCAGGAAGTAGAATTAATAGCAGCGGAAAGATATAAGCAGTGGTTAAAAGTTGTGAAACTACTTGTAACGAATTTCTTCCAAAAGTTATGGCACTTAAAATTAAGAGTATCATAAAAGAATTATAGGTGATTTTCAGTCTGTCAGTCTCAAACATTATTACTTTAGTTCTTTAAGATCTTTCAATGTTAAATGACACTTGTTACTGTAAAACATTTATTAACACATTGAATGACATTTTAATTACAACAACAAAACATGTTGTAGAGTAAATTATATAAAAAATGTGTGTTAAAAAAAGGATCGCCGACATTGAATAAAGCTCTGTAATTTTGTCGGGAGTCCTTTCCTATAAATTACATTGAGTACAAGTGTATCAGAGCCCACGCGGACAAAATGCATTTCCGAAAAACTTGAGCATTTAAACTTTTCACGGTTGTGGCTTGTACAAATTTTATTCTAACTAGCATGATGTTTTGACGATAAATCCGGATGTTAAAGCTAGCTCTTATGCTAAAATACATAAAATTCATAAAAATATTCTTAGTAAATTACATTATTTTAAATTATGCAGTACATTTGATATGGTAATTATAGTATATGATTCACAGCACATTAATAAAAAATTTTATTTATTTACTTTTTAATGTGTGCAATTAGGTAGGAACCGTTCAAAATAACGTTCCGAAAGATTTAAAAATAATCAGTATTTTTGCTAAGGGACCGTTCATAAATGATGTCACACTTTTTTTCAATATATCTGACCCCCTCTCCCCCCTTTGTCACAAAATGTCACACTTCATCTCCCCAAATCTTAATCCCCCAACCCCCCTTTGTCACATGTCACGCTAAACTACATAAGCGTATATACTTGCATTTCAGAAACAAAGCACTGTGTTATAAATAACGTTTCTAATGTTATTTTTGAGCATTTAATGACATTTGTGATCATAATAATAATAATGGTTACGTGGGTGCTTAATTTGTATAAAATTAGGTTAAGGTTCACAACATAAAAGATAATTAATAAAGAACAGTAAAACATATAAATTGCTCGAATTCTGAAAAAACGACCCATGCAGTTATCTTAAAAGTGTCCCAGCCTCAGAAAATTTTCTTTTAAACTTTTAACAAGAAGTAAATTTAAACCTTAATCAGCATCGGTGTTTACGCTACAAAATGATCAATGTTACTCTAAAATCAAATTATGAAAATAAAAAACTTTAAAAATAAATCTAATTTACTGATTTCAACTGATTTTATAGAAACCAAAATGTGTAATGTCACACTTCTTGTTACCCCCTTCCCTCTCTTTGTCACAAACTGTCCTAATTTCTCGAGCCCCTCCTCCCTCAAAGCGTGACATCATTTATGAATGACCCCTAAAATGTATTTGTCGCGAAAAAAAAGATAGAAAGAAACTGCGAGTGAAAGTTTAAATTGTAAGCATATCTATTTCAAACAGCTTTTTACTAAAATTTTACTCACCTACAAGAAAGAAATAAACATATTTAAAAAATTAACAAACAAATTAATTTGATACGAAGAAAAGAAACATCTCATCTAATTTTTAAATACATTTATGTATATATATATATTTAATTAATTTTTCTTCAAACTGGCCCAAGAAAAGTTTGCGGTGACAAAATTTGATCATTTTAGAGACATTCTTTTGTAGTGAAGTATATACCTAAAATATGTCCATTGTGTAACAGACTAACACAATAACAAAAACTAACTGATCCCGCAGAACATCTGAAGGTTATAAGTGCAATAATCAAACTTTGCTGAAAATTTCTGTGAAAACCGTTTTCAAGTTCTGTATTGTCTGCTACTACATTGAGTGCATTAAAAGACTTTGCAAGGGAGAGGGCAACATGTAACTTTCGGTGACTAAAAACTGATCACTCGATATAAACAAACAGAACTATTGTCATTCCAAAGAATCGGAAATTAACCATTTTAGAATCTTAAAAAAACGCTTTAAAATTCGAATAAGAAAAGATGATCTAAACATGAGAACGATCGCCCGATATAAAAACTAAGGTGTTGCCACTCCAAAGAATCGGAAATTAAAAATTGAGTTCTGAATGGAAATACTTTTTAAGAAACAGATATAAATGTGTTAAAGTCCGTAAGTTACGATAATAAATACAAATATTATGCTACTTTTCTATGCTAATCATTAAACACATTTTAAATATTGTTTTATTATAGTTTGTTTTTTGCTTGATGTCAGTATCGTATCGTACCGCAAAATTTAATCGTAACTGGTCCACGCTAAGTGAGATATATATATGGATTACTTTACATTCAAACACATAAACATTTGCGTAACATTGTTTAGTTTTCTCAAAAAAATGCTAAAAGAAAAAAAAAACTACACGAATATGATTCTTGGCATTTATTCTTGTTTTCAAACAATTAAATTTGAATCCGTTAACTGATATCTTGAAATTCAATTTCATAAGCATGTCAGTAATAAGAAGATAGATACATTTTAAACGATGCATAAAATCGTTATTAAAATAACTAATCTATCAAATTGCAAAAAGTAAAAACTCTTACACGCTCTAAATAGTGAAATTATAGATAAAATGTTTTTTGAAAAAAAAAAAAAAAAAAACACCAAGTTATTCAGAAAGCGTTTTAAAACAAATATACACTTGTTTTGCTAAAAGGAAAGAAACACAATAAAGTATAACTGATCGAATTCTGTTTAAAGTTATCGTTAGACACGCATGAATATTTTTTCGGAAATGTTTTAGTTGAAGTCGTTTGCTAATTGACAAATATTATCTGAATAATGTTGTCTTATGACTCAAAATGTCGCGCATCCATTTTTTTCAAATTTCACGTGCTTTACATGAGTTATTATTATTATAATTATTGTTTTGAAACTAGCTGTACCCGGCCACGCGTTGCTGTGGCTCAGTATGGTTCTATGGAAAAGCAAGAAAAAGCACATATATGTTTCATTTGACAATGCTTGTTGTTTCATTGTCTGAAAATATAGATTGTCTGGCTTACTCATTCTAGAACACGCAATTTATAACTGTACACATGAGAAAATCTAAACTGCTCAATTTGATTGATTGGTCTTGAGCTTTATTTTTTTTTCACAATGCTTGCGGGCAATTTTTTTTTTTTTTTGTTCCATTGTCGGTGAAGATTTTGATATTGTCTGGCTCAGCACATTGAAAAATTCCAACATATGCCTTATCCAAACAGAAGAAACACAAACACCAAAAATTCTAAATTAAAAATCGCCGTTCAAAATAAATAATCTGTGTTTTAAAGTTCCCTTAATCGTCAAGTTCAAAAATAATTAAAAAATACTGCAAAATTTTAGCATCAGAATGAAAATAGCTAAATGAAACTGTTAACATTCAAAATAAGTAATCTTTGTTTTAAAGTCCCATTTAATCTTTGAGTGCAAAAATACTAACAAATACTTCAATACAAACGGAAAAAACAATAAAATAATTTTTGGAAAAAATAGAACCGACTTCAAACTATAAATTGCGCTGAAAAGTAAAAAAATAACATTATTCTTTAAACAATTTCGATACGACTTTTAAATATAATTTTTGAAGTCGGTGCAAAATTATGGCAGTCTAATTATAATTACAGCATGCGTTATTTTACTCTGAAACTGTTGCAAACTCTACGCTATTTATATTTGTAATTGGTTCATAGTTACAAAAGGAATCCTGCATCAAAATCCCTTATAATTTTGCACCGACTTCAAAAATTATATTTAAAAGTCGTATCGAAGTTGTTTAAAGAATAATGTTATTTTTTACTTTTCAGGGCAATTCATAGTTTGAAGTCGGTTCTATTTTTTCCAAAAATTATTTTATTTTATTATTTTTAGTGTAAATACATTTTTATATAAATACTCTATTTTTAAGACATACATATCAAAGGGGAAACATTTGGGAGAATGACACTAAAAACTAACCGTTTGTAAGATAAATTTCGTTTTAAAACCGATTTTAAAGGGTCACTGGAGCAAGCAAACTGATTGCATTTAATTTCTTCTTCAGAGAAGCCTTCAGTCTATTTTTTGTTATAATTGCTAATAATAATTGCTTAAAGTTTTATTAACAACTTTCCCAACAAAGACAAATCGAGCCTAGTCTTTCCAATTACAATGAAAAAATACATATTTTTCCCCCATAACGTTTTTTCTAAAAAAACAGATGTAGTCAAACTGATGCGCGATATTTGAGTTAGACGACCCTCTATCGATCAAAGAAAAAATATCGGTTCATTTAGTCAAAAGTTATGGATGAAAAAGCAAAAAAATTACCACATTTCAGTCCCTTACTTTTTTTTTCTAATTATCAAATATGGTCAAACCAAGGTATGGGACCTATGGGAAACCACCCTCGATCGATTAAAAAAATTCATGAAAATCGGTTAATCCGGTAAGAAGTTATGAGTGGACAAAAAAAAAAAAAAAAAAAAAAAACGACATACATACAATATGAGTGTATAACCTCCTTCTTTTGTGAAGTCGGTTAAAAAAAATTTAAATCAAAATGAAAATAGCTGAATTAAACTGTTGCTATTCAAAATAAGTAGCCTTTGTTTTAAAGTTCCCCTTAATCTTCGAGTGCAAAAATACTAACAAATACTTCAATACAAACAGAAACAAGAAGTTCCGTCTAGAACTATACGAACCTACTTTCCCTGAATACACCGAATTCAAATTTATAATCTAGCTATCTCTCTCTGTCTTTCTCGTTTAGTTTTAGTTCTTAATTGCTTCAAATATACCTTTTTCAACGGTTAATAGATATTCATTCAATCATTCATTTATTAAGTCATTCATGTATTTAGTCACTCATTTATTCATTCATTCTTTTGCTTATTCATTTAATCATTCATTGATTCAAAAATATTCTTGAAAATCCCGATCACAAAATTTCATAGGAAAATAGACTCCTTAGTTCTGGATGTACTTTCTATTTGTACACGTTCTACGTCATAAGAGCTTTCCGATAAAGTTTGTTCCAAGCAAATCGGTCCGTTAGATCAGGAATTATATAGGATTGAAATTTCCCCGCAGGCGGTATGTTAATTTTTTTTTGAACTGTTCAAAAATGAACAAAAATTGTTCAAATCAATATTTCACGCCAAGAGATTCTTCCAGTGAGCGTGTTCAGTGGTACTTGGATCTTGTACCCAAAGTTTACATAATTTGCTTCATTTTCACCCATAGGGGATAATGTTAAAATTTTTTGAACTGTTCAAAATTGAACAAAAAAATAGTTCAAGAATTTTTCGAATCGGACAATTCGTTCAAAAGTTATTAGGGGGGGACAGACAGACCGACAGACACACTTTTTTCCCCATCTCATCATCCCTACTTTCAAATTTTTTATTTTTCAATCTTTATTTAATTACTTAACTTATTTTTGACTTTTCTTGATTTTTAACGATATTTTCACGATACCATTAACCCTTCTTTCATGCTTTATTATTATTTTTTTTACTTTTACAGGAAAGTAGGCTAAAAACTATTAAATCAAAATGAAAATAGCTGTACCCTGCCAATAGTTGCAGTGGCTCATTCTCCTTAATAAAACATTAAAAACCGAAATATTTAAATCAAAGTTGAAATAAAATTAAAAGCGATATATTAAAACACATGTTCTGATAAAATTTCAAAGCAATCGAAGTATTTACGGAGATTTGTGGTTAGGAACCAATGCTGAACTTGATCGTAACCGTAAACTGGGTCACGTTCAGCCTTGTATGAACAAACAAACACTTACATTTTTATTTATATAGCTTATATTACCCGGTGTTGAGGAAACTGCTAATTATTATTTTTGGATCAAGGTAAGCCTTAAGAAATCGAACTAAAAAGCTTATAACTGGCGTTCGTTTTGACTTAGAAACTTCGAACAAACTCCATTTTATGCAGAAAAATCAGCGCTTTCGATCGATATATTATATTAATATGTGCAAGGTTTTTTTCACCCCCATAATAGGAAATTAATGTAGAAATTTTGCCTTAAATTGGAATAAAAAAGGAACTACCTGTCGGATTTTTTTTCTAACGGGTCTATAAACCATCCGCTTGAATCACTCTGTCTACTGGCAAAATTTCAAACCAATCGGTCAAGTACTTTCGGAGATTTGCGGCTCGCACAAACGAACACTTACATTTTTATTTATATAGATTATACTTTTGGCGCGATAAAGTTAAATTTCGGCATAAAATGAAAGGGAAATAACGTCAAAAATTTGGCGATAACAGAGCAATGGATTAAAGTTGGTGAAAAATCTCAAAAATGTGCCAAATCCGGTGTAAGTTTGGCAATATTTGTTAACATTCCATAGAACGCTATGTTAAATGTGAGATTTCTATTGTAAATCTGAGTAAAACTCTTTAATGCAATAATTTGCAACAAATCCGGCGCTGTAGGAATTTAAATGCTTCTCTTCTGACTCTAAGACATTTGTATTCTTATTTCTTTAACCCATTCTATTATGCTATTATTATTGCAATTTTAGATTTCAGACGCCAATAAAATCATTAAATTTCTTTTAGTTTGAAAGCGCCATTCTCCATATTTGCTATATTTTATGGTCACAAATGTATGCGAAGATATAAGTCATTCTTCATACCTTTAGGGCATATTTTTAAATTACTGAATGGTAGCAGTCAAATTCTTCCTATCAACATTCTGAGGTGGAATTTTAATAAACATCAGTGCTGCTTTAATGAAACATTAACTTGTAAGTACTACTACTCAATATTTTTGCTTCTCAGCAAAATTTTATATTTATTTCACTAAAATCACTGATTTATTGCTTTTAATACAGTTATGACTATTAGTTGTATTTCTCAAAATGTCACTTTCATCTTATTATTGAACGTTTCTCTGGTAGGAATCTCAAGTTAAAAAATCTTACATTGAGCTCGTAATTTCCTTCAGAATGTTGGAATTTAACTCTCACCTAAACTAAAAGCTCTTGAAAAATTATGCATATAAAATAGCTCGTTTGCATGTGCGTATATGATCACTATTCAAAGACATCAATTGATGAGTTGGAATGAAATTTACCACAAAACGTAATCATCCCCTGAGTAAGGTAAAAAAAAGCTTGACCCATTCAAACTTTCGACTTTGTGTGTGGTTTTTTTTTTGGTTCTAGTTTAAAGATTTGTTTTGCTTATAAGAAAAAATGGTAAAAATGATCTCATTTTCAAAAAATTCGCTTCATTCTGAAGCTTATAAAAATATACTTCAGATGAAATAATATGTTCGAAAAAGCTAGCATAATTAGAACTTGAGTCATTGCCTAGACTCTACTTTCTACGACGGAGGATTAAGCGAAGCCTTAGTGTTAAATGTAAATTTTGGAGAAAACGAATTTTAATAATTCATTGCTGTAACCATGCTTTAAAACAAGATTCGTGAATTTTACTTTCAAAATTTGAAAATTTCAGAGACCTGGTTTCATTCTATTTTACATTTTTCATTGAGTAGCGGAACACGTATAGGGCTCATTTTTTTCTCATTTGATAAAGAAACATGTATGGGGCTCATGTTTTTTCTCAATATTCTGATGTAGCTGGCAATGTCGGGTAATTTTTGTTAGTGTACGTATGAATTTATTGGAGTATGACTTCTAACAAGTGCATTTTTTTTCTTCAAAAGATGTATTTGGAGTTTCACTAATGTGTTTTTATGAAATAAGAAGACTAAGAGATTTGTTCAAAATTAATATTAATTTTTCAAAGAGAAGAATTTAGCATTTCGGAATATGTTCGATACTAACTTGAAGTCAGTTGTAAAATTGTGAAGGTAAACGGATAGAACTTAATCTTTAAAAATAAATTATAAAATATTTTAAAAAATAAATCAGTTACTTTTGAAGTTATTTTATGCCATTCAGAATGCCCCACTACTTGAGAAAGTTGCAACAACAGCAAGATAAAAGGATAATGCCATACTTTGCCCCAAAAGTGAGAAATATTCTCCATGCTAATCTTCCGATGTTATCAACTGGTAGCCGAATCCTAAGAATAATTTCCCTCATGGTAGATCTCGACGTTTTTTTCTTTAATTCTCATCTGACTCAGCCAGCTGAAAAATATTAAAGCTGTACCGACGTGGGTGGCAAGGATCTCCAACAAAAGCTTCCAAAATTGACAATTCCACATTTCAAAGGAAAAGTTTTAAACCGACTGTATATAATTATCTGCAACACACCTCGCCAAATGCCCATATTTAACTGCTATCAAATGACTACTTCAGATCCACTAAAAATGGCAGTAAAATTTTAAAGAAATGGCAAGGCCTTTTCTTCCTTAACTTCCCTCCTAGGCGAGAAAGTGCCTGGCGAAGGGGCAATCTGGAAAATATTCTTCAGAACGATCCCTCTTATTTCAGTAGACATGCGAAGAAGGGACGCTTTCACCACCCCTGCAATAAACAGCCCTCTTATTTACGCCTTAGCACTTTTTATCGTTCTTCGGGGCATAGGAATGTGGGATTTTCGAAAGTGCCCCAAGTGAGGGAAACGGGGGATAGTGCACTGGAAAACTTCGGTCCAAGGCTGTAATCACAGAACTCAAAGTTCACTTTAAGTCTACTCTATGTAATTCTCCAAGCTGATGTATGAGAGGAAGATGAAGTGTACATCAAAAGCAAGACACATGAGGATCGAAATCAGTAATTGGCAAAACATTGCAGTTCCTTGTGGGCTATGAGGCTCTAGGAGGAACTACTGCAGAGGTCATTGCACGTTGGAAAAACCATAAAATGCAATTATGTGGGGTAACTTTTATGTGATGATCTTAACATTTTAAAAGTTATAGTTTAAATAAAAACAGGAAAAGTATTAAAATTTTTCAAAACTTCCAACTAAATGTTTCTTTAAACAGCTTAGTAAATAATCATTTTAACAGATTCAAATTTGCAAGTTTTGCTTGCAAAAAGGACTTGATGTGTATAAAAATATGTAAAGTCGCTAAAAGGCAAGGCGTTTTATTTTATTCATTTACTTATACATTTAACTTAATGTAATCACTGATACTACAGTATTTTTCATCAATTTAGAGCCGAAAAGGGGGAACAATTGCATTATTTCGATATTCAAAATATCTGCTGAGTTACTCTGTTTAATAAAAGGTGCTGCAGCATTTAAGTCTGAAAAACTAGTTTAACTGGCTTCAAAACATTGACAAAAAGTCTGCCGACAATATTTTATAAAAAACGAACAAGAAGAAGAAGAAAATAATCAGAAAAGGAAAAATGCGTACTCAAAAATCTCTAATAAATGAAAACAATGGTAACCTTTTTGGAAACAATTTTTAACAGTAAATTCTTGGTGATAACTGAGAAATTTCGACAAAAGGCACCTTCAAATTAAGATTAATTTACTTTCTGAAAGATTGTTTTTAGCGAAATGTTCAGAAAATAATTCAAAAATACCCTCATTCAATAAGAAATGCCTTTGAGACGGGTAGAGGAAACTATAGAGGTTCTTTGACCCGCTCTTTATAAATGCATATTTTGTTTTTCATTATACATGATAACATTTTCAGTTGACATTTTTTGTTGCCTTCAGATGTGGGGCACATCATCGTTTTATAATTAAATTATAAAATACCCTTTCGATGATGGATTTTTCAAGAGTATTCAAACTGGGTCTTCCTATGAGGGAGGTTTGACCGAAGGATTAAAAGTCATCATATCTACACAACAATAATTGATTGTCTAAAAAATGTTAATACAAGACACAGATACTAATTCAATGTTTAAAGAATTACTAATAATTCACTTAATGACTGAAGATAACAAATATTCTGATGCAAAACTAGTAAATGAACTTAATCTGAACTAAAAAGACCAATTTTTACAAAAGTCATTCTTTTGGTGCCGCAATGATCATTTAATGATGAAGCTTAAAGACAACTCTTTTGGTTGCTGTTGCAGGCTAAATGCAATTAAAGCTACATACATCATGGCTTCTTAAAAAATATAGGAAAGTAATAAGTTAACTTTCATGGTACAAATGGTTTAGTAAAAGACATAAGATTTGTTTCCAAATTTTACTAAAACAAAATCCTCATTTTCAATACTAGTTCGTGAGTCGTCGAAATCGTCATCGTCGTCGCTTACAAAGTGAAAGCTTCATGAAATCTTTTGTACTTCACAACTCTAAAAACAAATCCCCCTAGTTGCACGCAATTAAAGCTGTATGTAAAATTTAAACATTAAATTATCCCAACTCTATAATTGTTTCAAAACGATAATGAATTAGCCAATTTTAAATTTACAAATTAATTTAGGAGAAAAGTGGTTAGTCCCAACCTAAGTTTGTTGATTTTGTTTATAAAAAATTACTTCAGCTGCAAAAGAATAAGTATTATCTAGTGAGTGAAACGTTTAAAACATAGGATAAACATATGAATAATTTTATAATAGAATAAGGGGGAAAAACAAGTTTCAGTTACCTCAACAGATCATGAACAGGATATCTGACTAAGCCATTAATGAAGAACCTAATTTATTTGATTTGGGTTCGAGTTACATTTCTATAGAAAACTGATTAAACAAAAATATGCAATTGTATCATATTAAAATTAACTGTGGAGGCTTGATCAGCCTCCCACAAGTTGTGTGGGTTAAAAAAGGTATCTAGAGTATCCACTCTTTTTGAGTTGCTCCATTTCAGCTCCGCTCCAACTTCTAAATACTTGCACCGGCCCTCCTCCATGCTCCGAATACATTTAATAGATTATATTACCATTTATGGTTTTTTTTAGTTGATTTACTTTTTTATATAATAAAAAATTAAGAAGTAAAAGGAATCGGAGTATAAGGAGTACAACGATTTTTTTTGCTCCAGATTCGCTCCTCCTCCCCGCTCTGCTGCAGAACACTGTGTTAAACTCCTTTAATAGCCATTTCAGAAAAAAGCTATTATTAACACATCATATTAAACAGAAAAAAATTAAAATAATAATTATTTTGTCTTTATTGCAGTAGTAATCTGAGTACAAAAACATATCAAGCATTGCGTGCGTTAGTGATGGTTGGCACATTAGAGAAGAGCTTGCAGCGATGCATACATAATTTTTACTAGTATTTTCAGAAATCTTTGATTATACTAGAAACCTCAAAAATATTTTTATTGCTCTACTTAAACTTATTATACAAAAACAGAATAAGGTTTTGCTGAATTTTTTAACTTTTTATAATTTTGCATGAAAACTGCTAAGCTTTTACTTATTTCGATGCAAAATTTCAAAAATATCTCTCTATCTATTTTCGAAACTACGCGAAGTTGTTATTAATAAACCCATCACTTCACAGATGGGCAATATCTGCAAAACAGACTGCTCAACTTTCTCCGTTTTCTTTTATCAGGGAAGATCTCGATTCGTCGGCGTTCAAGGGAATGTCATTGGAAAGAACGAATAACCTCTATGCCAAGAGAACCACTGGAGCATTAAAACACCCCCTCTTAGCATTCTAACCCCTGGAATCATTCTCTTGACCCTAAACGTCATGCCTGGTGTCAAGGGCCGTAAAACTAAAACGCAACTCTGTACAATGTTTTGTGACCATGATTCAGTTTTTATAGTCGTCTCAAAGATTTGAAGATGAGATCATGGAATTTTAGTTGAAGGATAAGAGCGGCTGTAATTCTATCCCAGTTGTGGATGGCGGGGATAATGGGATAACGCTTAATTTGGACAGAAAATGTTTTCCCCCAAAAGAAAGTATTTGGGGCCTTCCAAAACATTATGGTATTCATAGATATCGAATTTCATGGATTTACTATATGATACCATCTATTTTGAAGAGAAAAACAAATGCCGGGGATATAGCTGTGTTTAGAAAACTTAGGAGGCTAAACATCATCAAAGATTGACTATAGAACTTGTATGATCGGAATCAGACATTTCCAAGTATTGGAAATATATTTGCTACATTTGCTTGCTTTTTAGTAAGAAAATTTATTTATGAAATGATACAGCGTACGCGTACATACATACCTTTATACCTTGAAAGACAGATTTTATGCAAAATGGCAAAATACAGAAGAGTTCTTTGGAGGAGTCAGGAGACGGCAATTTCACCCCCCTTGCTTGCGAAATACATCGGGTTATAATATTTTATTGTTATTTGAATGTACATATATTGAGTTTATCCCGTTTCCCATACTTGATTTTATCTCCTCCCTGGAAAATGTGAAATGAAATGCGTGCAAAATATTCAATAGCTCATCTTACAAATTACTTGAAGTACGAGCATATCAAAATTCGCAAGTAAAAGGCTTCAAAAATATATATCGCAACTGTTTACAGGTTTTAGAGCTCCACCGCACGAAAACAATGACCTTCAGCCGCCATCTATCTATCCATATATATAATCTCAAATACCATAAAATAAGGAAAAAACACATTATCAGATATCTAATGTGTGCTTAACGCCTCTACAAAAATGCATTAGTCTATAGAACTCTATAACTTTTCTCCCCGTACTTGATATCAATTCAACAAAATTTTTCCAAAAGTGCAAAGACGATTTGCGGTTGCATTGTATCAAAAGTCTTTCATTTATTTTTCAGAATCTTTTAATTCCCAAAGCAACATCTGTAACCCCTCATGTCGGAAGCCCTGACCTAGAACCAAGTATACTGACCTGACCTCCTGAATGGTATTAAGTTAGCCGATTAGCAGCTTTTCTGTGCAGAGAGAAAAATCAACTGATTATCTGTTTTACGGTCCTCCGTGTTTTTCAAATTTCTATGTAAACCTTAAGAAAATATACGATGATTATTGGGTGATTTCTGTGTAATATTCAGGTTCAGGAGCCATTAACAAAATGAGAAATTATTTGAACAAATTCTAGTAAATATGGTCAAAATTGGAATAAAACATTTGACCGCGAATTGAAAAGAGGAGCAAGATGTATCGCTGAGGTAGTATACTATCAAACACCAGAACTAAGCACAAACAATTTTGACGCAATTATTTGGTTCTCTGATTTAAAAATGATTACAAAACAAAATAATAATTATTTTTTAAAATTTTATTTAATAATTAGTTTAAATAATAATTAATCTCCATGATTTCCATGTTTAAAACGAAGTAAACTATCTGTTGATTAATTTAAAAAACAATTGGGTGTTTTAGCCTTCAAACTGCCCCAAACAGTAGTTAATAAACAGTATTTTAAAATGTACCCAATGGGGTACAGAAAGTCGCAAGAGGTTAAAAGGTGAAAATTAGCAGTCGCCATTCGCCGCGTGGCGATTAAAGTCGTAAAACTGGAGATTAAAAAACGCATCATTAATCGCCATCCCTGCACTGTCACTTTTCATCATATTTCTACTGTAATAGTATTTTTTTTTTTCTTTTTCTTCTCCCGCAGTTCGAAAATGAATTGTTCTCATTTTTTTTTGCCATGATTTTTTTTTTATGGAAACATACCAAAATTGAACACGTGCTTTGCCGAAAATTTCCTATCGAATTTCAACGTTCAGTCTTTCAACATTCTGTATATATTTAAATCATTTAAAAACATCTGAATAATTTTACCATGTGCTAATTCAAATCAGCATATTTCTTGGTTAATTTCAATAAGTAATTTATTTTTTAAGCAATTTTAGAGTTAGTTTTGAATTCTTATTGGCAATTTTAAAAAGTGGCCACCAACAAAACTGAGTCCACTCGCCACTGGCTACAAACCAAATTTCCCAGTTTTCACCTATATAGAATACACATGTGTCTAAAATCGATTTTTATCTTATCTTGATAAAAAAATCAAATGTGTTTGAACGTCAAATCTAAAGGATGTGAAAGTCCTTGGTCTAGGACGCCCTCCCACGACAGTATCCGCTCATTAGAAGGCAGCAGCATATGCTTGAAATGAGATCTAATGAACTATGTAAGAGCAAAGTGACTCTTCGGAGTATGAGTAGGAGTCACAAATCTACGTCATCTCTGGCTCAGTGAGAGATAAGCCTTCATTTCTGCCCACATACCCCGAAGGAAATCATGATGGCGTCTTTGATGCAAAACAGACGTGGACCAAGTTCAGGGGCCATGGAAAATGTTTGGCACGCGGGGTCAAACATTCCCTCATATCTTGATAAACACAGGCATGTCAATTGCTTTCTTTAGCAAAATGTCTTCGTTTATCAGCTTGCCAGTGGTTGCTTTTTTTGAACTGTTAGAGCTGAAGAATGAGACATGAGGTTGGTTTTCAGTTTCGACTGGCAAGCGGGGGTTACTCTAAATGACCCGTGAAAATATAATTGTGCAGCATTCAGTGAAAGCTCAGGATGCACGAAAACCTTGATAAACCTCGTGGTTCTAGATCAGAGAAAACTTGCGACTTTTCTGTGTAATGGAAAGATCCTATTGCGATAAATTCAAGGGAATATAATCAAAGAAAAATATCAGAATTATCCAAATTTCAATAAAACTGACTGCATTTCTTTTTGGAACATTTTTTCAGTTTATACCAGAACATTTTGAAATAACTAGCATCCATTTAAAAAAATTGAATGCTTTTATAAAAATCAGTGCAATATAAACTGTTCGTAAAATATCATTTATGAAAGTTATATTGATGTTTTGAAATTTGTATTTTATTGAGTAGGAGTGAAAGAATTCCAAAAAACCTACGAGATCTAGACACTGCTTCGTTTTTTTTTTTAAACATTTTCTTCAATTTATACCAGAACCTTTTGAAATAACTCGAATCCATTTTTAAAAAATCGAATGCTTTAAAATAATAAAGTCACTGCAAAATAAAATGTTCGTAAAATATCAGTTATGAAAGGAATATTCATGTTTTGAAATTTGTATTTCATTGAGTAGGAGTGAAAGGTTTCCAAAAAAAATATGAGATCTAGGCACTGATTTGTTAGCATTCACTACAATATTCAATGCAACGGTTTCTGGCTTAATTATTTCACTTTCAAATTTCATTAATTGAATAGTTTTCTCTACCGTCATTTTGGCAATTGCAATAACTCTCAATGTAATTGCTCTTAATAAATCGACGAATAGTTTACAGCAACTCTTGATAAATGCTTCAACAACTGTAAAATACGTAAATTATAATTTGGTGTAACGACCAACTACAGAATGATTTAAAGTTGAATATCACTAATCTTCTGCATTTAACAAAAGGTATTGATGTTTATTGAAAAAAAAGATTAATGACAGAGAATATAATCAATCATATGTTACCACGTAATACGTTTACCAACATTGAATATCAATGTCAGCTTTTATTTCTACAGAATGAAAATAAAAGGAAAAAAACTGAATGAGAAGATGCTACCATCAGTTAAAGAAGTAAAAAGAAAGTGGCAACAATTTTTGAGATTGAATCGCTTTCAATAGAATGAACTAGCAGAGAAAGTTCAGAACATTCAATCATCCAAGGTTGCATTCGAAGTCTGCGCTTACGTTTAAGAATTCGAAAGTCGTGACAGAACTCAAGAGCTAAAAATTGCAATTCCGACGCAGATTACACTAATTTATTATCAGTAACGGGCCAACTGGGTCCATTAAACCAAACGGACAAACGATAATCGGGATTGATTGGGTAATCGATATCCTATTGCGTTAAAAACTTTTCTGCATTCGCGAAAAAAGTAAAAAAATGACCTTGCAAAGGTTGCGCTTACACTCAAAACAATTGATTGAGGATTCCGATGCAAAAAAACATTGATAAACTTTCCAGATTTGCACAATAATAAGGAAGTACACGCGTTACAACCATCAATTAATTACAAGAGCAATTAATCATCGGTGAATGTTTCTTTGGCGAATTAATTACTTTTTATGAGTAAAAATTATTCCCGACCTAAATATTTTGGTGAATGGGAACTCATTTTGAATGGAATCATTTCTTCAAGATGAAACATTGTCTACGGTTTTAATGAAAGTTATTTATTTAGCTAATTAAACTGCTAATAGACAACACCATATTGCAATCTTCAAAAGAAACTCTTTTTTTTTTTTGTAGCACTAGAAAACCTGAAGTTTTTTGAAGAAAAAGAAAAACGAATTCATTCAAATACTATAGACGAGTACAATAAGATGGATAAACCTTTTGTAAGAAAAAAATGTAAGCATCTGACTTTCTTACAACATTTTCCTTCAGATTAATGAATTACGGAAAAGTTATTTCATTCATTGAACAATTCATTTATTTATTATTATAATTATCATTAGCATTATTATTAATGTTATTACTACTATGCTCATTTAATTTATTAAAAAAATTACGAACGCAGGCGTACTCACCAGGGCACCAAAAAAATGCCGTGGTACTCCCATTAGTGAAAAAAAAAAGGATGGATCTCAAATACGAAACTAAGCATTTTTGCGTTTTGGTTATTAATTACATGTCGCAGAGGACTTAAAAACGCTTCTTCTGTGCCTATGTCTTCAAAATCTTCCGTGGAACCTCCACCCTTTAGAGATAATCTAAACCCCTAGACTCCCAGTGCATTGGTACCCCCCCCCCCCCCTCCGTTCTAAAGATTGTGCATGATGGTGTGATTATAAAGAAGTTATTGTTTTTCTTTCTACATTACGTTTTCTTTTAATGTATGATGTCTCTTCCACATCTTATTTGAAGCAGAATTTCAGCAATAATATCATACTGGGGGAACCTACTGTAAGATGCTACATCCAGTTATTTCACCTAATCTGGGTTAATGGATATTTGGGCTACACAAAACTTATTGCAATCAAACAACAGTAAAACTGCTGCTGTATTTGAATTTGGCAAAGACCACTGCACTTGAACTACTTGTCAACTGATGAACTATGCTTTTTGAGAAATACATATGCTGTCAGCAATGAAAGAGACATCTGGTTTGAAAGGTGTTTTTAAATACTATTTGAATAGAAAATGGATTTTTGCAGCTTAAACGTAGCATGATATGCACCACGATCATAATAAATACAAAAGAAATCACACATAAAATGATAAGAAAGATCAAATTCATGGGGGTGTGACATGAATAGAACAAGTAGAAAAGGGTTCATTAGGGGTCATGGCAGAGAAGTAACTTTGGCTCACGTGATCAAGGTCATCGGTAGAGGATGTCGACCCTGACGTTCAAAAAGGATGGGCCCTAAAGTAGACTGGTTAACAAAAGGGCTCGGGCTGAATCAGATTGATTAATTGCGAATGTTTGTGCAGATCCTGTACTTCAGCTTTACCCGTCGACCCCCTGAACTACATTCCCGGTATGTCTGACTCTGCGGGGGAGGACAATTCGTCATCGTTCATACAGACTAGTGGAAAGTGATACATGTTCTGTTTTTTTCCCTAAGCAACGTAGTTTTGTTGGAAAAATAAAAAGACGACCGAACCGCACCACGCTCAATATTGCTCTGCTCAAACATAAATTAAAAATTCCAAACCAAAAAGTTTCACGGGAAAGTGGGCTCCTTTAGTTCTGGGCGAACCTTGCTTGAAAATGCTCAATGTCATAAGCTAAACTTTGTTCTAAGCGAATCCGTCTGTTATATCAGAAGTTATACAGAATTAAAATTTCCACAAAGGCGCTAATGTTACGTTTTTTAAACTGTTCAAAATTACAAAAAAAAAAAATAAATGAATAAATAAATAAAAATAAATGCTTAAATGAAGAAAGTGAAATATGGGAATGAGGTGTCCTTCCCGAGGGCTTTCAAACACTTTTTTTTTTTTGACTGGAGGAATAACATGAGTGGAAAAAAACGAAACAAGTGTTTCCGAGAAGGGAAACGTCAATATTTGTTTCTAGGCACTATGAATATTTTTTTAAATATATTATTGCTATTATTATTTTGTTATCACCTCCAGCTTGCGCAAACGGCTTAAATGTTGCCTTTTGCGCAGGCTGGAGATAATAAAATAAGTGTTATTTTGTTATTTTACGATTTCTTCCTTCCTTTTCTTTGCCCTCCTATTGAAAAATCCTATTTCTATTGAAAAAATTTATTTGGGCTTAGCCCGCAACTACAACTATCCTTCAACTGAATAAAATAAATTGCATGAAGCGTAGAAGACAGTCAAGTTTTCTAGAAAACTTAAACGCTACGAAATCTGTCAAAATTTAACTAACATAGGCAAGCTGAAAATGCTAAATGAGAAAAAAAATGCACTATTTTTAATATATATAAATACCATCCGGATCACTGTTTCCAATTTAAATTTTAGGATAAAATTTGAAAAAGATTGTAGATTACTTCAAAAGTTAGGATTCTTGCACAGGTTGAAAGACACATACACACAAAAGAAAATAAATTTTAAATAAAAAAAGCAAAAATATCAACAAAGCCACTATTATTAAAAATTTGTCAAACCTTTTTTTCTTTATAATGATAGCACAAATGATAACAATATGCTACTAATCGCAGCAAAGTTTAAAAAGAAAATCCCTTTTTAAAACACTTTTATAAGTAACTAGAACTAATATATTGTAGATTCAACCATTTCTAATGGTTATTGAACGGAAATAAATGAATGTATTTTCATTAACAACAGTCGAAAAATATAGCGATTATCGCGATGAATATTGCTCAGATTTTATTTATCAATCAATCAATCATTAAATATTAACAATCTGAGTGAAATCGGTTCGATTAAAATAATTCGTAATATTTATTTTAGCGTAAGCATTCGCATTTGAACAATAAGTAAAAGGATCACATATAAATAAAGTCCTTGTTTTTCTTAATCCCGAAGAATTATTATTCTTAATTTTGAAAAACAAAATTGAGAATTCATGTATTTAAATTTGCTGAAATGAAACTATCAAAGTAAAACAGAAAAATAATTTCTAAAATTTAAAAGATTTTAACAATTCTGTGCTACAAAGTTAGTGAAATTATTTTGATATTATTATTGGGTAGAAAGAGGCAGTCGTTGACCTGAAACGATACAGGACGTAAAGTGACTTTTATTTTGACCTTCGCAATTATGACTTCTTGTTGTTCTTTCCCCTTTGTTTAGGTAAACAGTTTAAATGCATATGTGGAATTTGTTTTTCATGATACACATTTAGTTTTACCCTAAAGAATAATGTGAAGCTTTTAGAAATGTTTTTTACTAGTCAGATGGTTTTTAAACCGAATTCTGCATAGTGTTCTTGATTCAAAAGAAACCTTAACATTTGCGTCGGAATGTCTAGCTTAGGAAATATGAAATAAAAGGTACACCTTAAAACTGACTGAATGCCAAGGGTCAACTTCTAAAGGGGGAAAAATAGAGCACATATGAGGTTAGTATTCTTTCGCTTTGTCTCGAAACATGTGTTGAATAAATATCATTTCCACAATTATGTCTCAAGTATAATTTATATATAATTCAGCTTGGCTTAGTGATATTTCGTTTCCTTGACAAATAATACCTTTAATTTTAGAAAAAGGAAAAAAAGGCAGTTACTTAAAGCTTTAAAGCCTCAGCTTAGAAAATTTTACTGCAAAAATCCTCAAGTCTTTTAAAAGATGAGATTTCGTTTAACGACAGCGAAGCTTTTTATTCCTAAAATTTAATGAGTATGAGATTACTATTCTTAATGCTATAATGAATGACGATTTATATAAATCGTACAATAAAAGTGGTGAAATAACTTATGTATAACCGTAAAGAACAAGGAATTCAAATGCGCAAAGTTTTATTTTTTCATGTACAATATTTTTTCACAAAAAAGAACAAAAAGGATAATTTAGGTTGAGTAGAAACAAAAGCTTGAAAATTTAATTCAGTTCCGTATTACTTTTATTATTTAAAGAACAATTATGCTTCTCATAAAATACGACTAAACAAAAAATTAAAGTCACAAACATCTTTTCGCAGAGTATTTATTCATGTTTCATTTTTTTAAATGTAATATGTTTTTAATCAGAGAAAATTATATAGGAGAAATTTTAGGGATTATGTAATCCTTTTGTTACGTTTTCCAAAATTTTGATTATTTTGATTAGCACTTTTAACTGACTCCCCAGGGTTAAAAAAACATTAAAGAATAAAATCTTTCATGTTGATTAAGAAAAGAAGACTGCTACTGTGACATTGAGCTTCCGAGCTCAAATTCGACTAGAAAATTAAAATTAAACAGTAAACATGACATAATGCATATATTGCCATTCAAAACTGCGCTCAATAAAAAGCGATGTAGTTTTTTTACTTCCACTTAACATTTAAAAAAACGTTGGCAACACATCATCTCCTTTATGCATCACTTTTAACAGCTCGGCGACAGGTTATTACAAAGGAGAAAGATGCGGCATTATTAAAAAAAGGGGAAAAAAATCATTTATATTGAGGGCAGAGATAGCAAGATTCAAATGTGGCCTTTGATCCGCAGTTGTCAGCAAAGGCTTTTCAGAAATTTGCCAACACCCAAAAAACCCTTTGACACCTTCTACATCTGGTATGAAGTATTATTATAGTGTTCCTTGACGATTTGGACAGGACTAGGATTAAAGTAAATGAACGTAGGATGGATTCGGAACCCTTTCAACCCTAAAGATTACATTCATGTTGGCAGAGACAGCTGTTTTCTGAGTTTTGTTGAAAGCAAAGTTGATAGCTGGATATGATGAAGTTGGTACGCTTAAAAGGGAGAAACACATTCTGACGAAATCGTGATAAGGAAGAAGATGGAAAAGTGAAACATTTTAGAGGCTAACAAAGAAATTATTTGTTACGATTTTAATATTTTCACTTGTTTGACAAATTATGATAAAGGTTACTTTTCGCTAAAGCTATTTTATGGATTAGTGTCGGTAAGACTTCAGTTTGAAGAGCATAGATGTAAACGAGAGGAAGAGAGGGTCTGCGGGTAGATTGCGCCCCATTTTTAGACAAGCACGCTTCTTCTCCTATAACTTAATTTGATTTTTCAAAAAGTCAACCCCCCCCCCCCCGCCCTTAACACAAATGCTATGCGTATGCTGAAGATATTACATTTTTATTTGATGGAAGCTGTGCGCTGTATGATATATATGATTATAGCATCAATATAAGGAAAAATAAGGAGGGAAATACTACAAAACGTATTTGAAAGTTTCTGATGAAACATATATAAATGAGGAAAGAAATTGTTTGTTATCATAAACTGAGGCTGACGAACCTCACTGGAGGAGGGATAAATGTATTTCCATAATATTAATACAATAAATAAATAGAAAAAAAAAATGTGGTGAATTTTATATTCAAAGTATTTTATATTTGAGGACGACTGGCCGATACTTTTCATGACAGAATTACTGCTGCTTTAAAGAGCAAGGAGTGTAATTAAACTTGCACGAATATTTCGTATGTAACATTGTAAAAGCAGGAAGTTACCGAGTACAATGTTTCCTTGTTAATTGCGGCATAATATACAGCAAATTACGTTTCGGGACTGGGGAACGCAACACACACCTGCATTCAATTCAGCAACAGGTAGCTTCCAAACATTTCACCTTGTCTGGGAAAGGGTTGAAGCTTCGACAAGTGGCTGTGCCAATTAAGACTCAGGTGCACAGGGGGGAGCAAACCCTAACGAATACGTCGATTAGCATATTGAGAGAAAAAATGAAGAAGGGCGACCCTGTAAAACCAAGGCTTACTTGCAGTAACCTTGACAGAGCGCATGCCTTTCAATCCACGTGGTATACGTAAATGATATAAGGTCTTCTTTGAGGAAATGAATAGGTGTCTGTTTTATGCTAAGCAAAGCAAGCATATAACAAGAACTCATTAAAAATGACTTTTCAATACATACATAAAGAATATAATTCACCTTGGAAAAGATCAATCCCTGGGAAATGATTCGAAACAACTGTGGCTTAGGGTTAAAAGGGTGTTGCAGGCCTCACATTTTAGAAATTAACGAATTTCTTTTCTCGTTAGACTACGCTTTAAAGACAGCTCTTTTTTCTTCTGACGCCTGTACTAAAAAGATTGTCATGAGAAAGAAAATGCATAGACAACATTTTTAGTTTTAATATCATCAGAACAAAAGAAAGGTGCGTAAAACTTTGGAAAATAGATTAGAACCACGATTCAACCATTCTATTACCTTCTTAGCATTGTGCCCGAACATCGTTCGGGTGGTGAGGGATAGGACTTCCCTGATTTGATTCGCACGGGTGGTGATTTTTTTCCACACCAATCCACTGATTTGCTCGGCATTTTAATTTTTTTTTTAAACTTGCTTTACTGGCTATAGTCCGAGACAGATTGGATTGCAAACACCAGTTCAGTCATAGGGGTTTTTTTTTGTTTTGTTTAGGTGAAAAAAATTAGCAAGTTATCTTTGTTTGCACTTGTTCAGTGTATCGCACACTACGGAAATTTCACCAAACTTAATTTTGTGCCAAATTCTTCTTTTATTTAGAGGAATGGATGACTATAACAAAATATAATTCTATTATATTGAATCAAATAATGATTCGAAAATTTCTTTCAATGATTCTGGAAGTTGTGAAAGTTAGTAATCTGATTTATCTAGTGATGACGAAACGGAATATTCAGATGGTTTGACTCGCATTTTGTGGAATGGATACGAGTAGTTCTCCTCCACCACCTCCACTTATGATAACCCCGCAAATCCTGCTATTTATTTGAAAAATGTAAGTATTTAAAATTTCTATTTTTAGTATTATTCACACTTATAACAACGTGACAAAGTATTTTTGATCAGCGGCACTTTCTAAACAGAAACACTGCAATTCTAGTTTAAAATAATTTCCACTTAATAATTACGACCTATATCCTAACGCTCTATTCGTTCAGGCTTTGTCAAGTGCTGCTTCCTAGCAGAAAATTAGAGCTAAAAATAACAGCAATGAAACAAAGAACAAAAAACAATAGAACGAAGATAGATTTAAAACTGTTTTGCTTTTTGATCTAGAAATCCCTCAGGGCTCACTTACGCTACTGATTTTAGTATAACCTGCTTTCTACCACTAAAAAAAGTTGCTTCAAATTTTTATTTTTTCATTTTTTTATTTTTATGATTTACTTTATTTATTTATTTGCTTTGCATTGCTACAATTTTTGTTAAACCTCAAATTTAACTTACTGCTATCGTTTGTGTTCCCTTGATTTTTTTATTGATTCATTCTCCTTTTTTACCTGCTTACAAATTGAAATTTTGTAATTCAACAAAACAAATTAGCTCTTGAAATGTTTTAAAAAATAGGAGTTAACGGTAATTGTAATACCCAATATATTAAGGGAACAAATTTGACCAGAAAGTAGTTCTGGACGAAATTGTTGTTCATCTATGCATTTTAAAACTTTGGGTTACTCATACCTAAAAGTGAATCTAAAATAGAAACATGAAAGGTATATGAAAGGTGTGTACGCGGAATCCGCAATGGAACATAAAAAAAACTTAACAAAGAAAGACAATAAATATTTATCAAAAGAAGTAAATAGTAACAATTTTGAAATGCATTACTTATTCCATTTTTGAATAACAAGCAAAACAATGCGTTCTTGTTTGTAGTTTTAGCTATGGAATTGCTTTTTATATTCCTGGTACTTGTTGAAAGTATAAAGACGAAAAAAGAATCGCCAACAAGCGTGGAAAAAGAACAAATACATACGAAAAAAATGTACTGCTTTCCTCGATTCAAATTTAGAAAACAACTCAAAATGGTTAAATGACATTTTGTTATTATCTGCTAATTTTACAGGAAGTTTTTATAAAAAGATCAAAAGATAGAAAGTTATCATCTTTGCTTAATATTTATTCTTTTATTTTATCGTTAATATCATTTTTGGTTTTATTGTTATCACTTACATAGAGACTCAGTAGCCCCCCTTATTTTTTTTTGAAATATCCATTTTTGACCATATTTTTCAAACACAGACAAAAAAAAAATGTTTGCTTGCTTTTATAAAATATTTCGCATAAGTATTTTAATTCAGAATGCACATTAGAGCACTTTTTTTTTAACTTGTTGCGGAATGGGTCTAGCCAAAAAAGAAAAAGAAAAAGACTACTGAAAACTTCAAAAAGGTTTAACTCTCTGTATCATCTCCACGCTACTTTCCGTTAACGCGCACTTCAAAATCCGGACCTAACTCTATCCAAAATCCGGACCCCTGACTAGAAAAAAAGGCCCTTGGGTCCTCCCTGCACAGAAAATTGGACGTTATGTCCGAGGACCTTCTGTCCGTTGGGACTTTTGGACGTGGACCTTATGTCCGAGGACTTTTTGGTTTTGGACCTTCTGTCCGACATTTCTGTATCTTATTGTAGACTGTGGGCATTATACCGTTCGAGTACTGTATTTGTAATTGTAATTCATTGCTTAAAGTAAAAATAAATTGCTTCTAATTTTTTTATACTTCAGCCAAATTGATGAAATGTAATGTACACCTACCTTTTAATATGCAGACCGGGAGACATCAAATACATCTTACTAGAAATACAGAAATGTGTGAAAAATTGCCAACAATTACCAATCGATTTGATATTTTCATAATTTCAAGCATATACGTTAATTTATTTTCTTCTCAGATTTATTTGCATTTAATAAACTCGGAGAATTCGGTTTTTCATAGAATACCCGTTGAGTCGTCATTATGTTTAAGCATACTAGAACAGAATCTAATCATTTGATTATTCAAGACGATTAGAGAACTATATTATAAAGTATGGATTTTCAGTAATAAAGATGATCGAAAATCGAATGTCACGAAATAGAGCACACTACTATTAAAGATCGCTGGAAAACTCACAGTGGCTCAAGGATATTGTTTTCTTGGAGGGGAGGGGGAGGAGATGAGAAACCCCAAGAAAAAAATATAAAACTGATATTTATTTTCCGGATACCGCATATATGGTGGATCTTGCGTGATTTATTCGTACCGGATATCCGGCTCTGGTGCTTGAAACCTGTATATTCTATACATAAAAATTTTAAATCTTAGATGCCGGATAACCGGATTTTTCGTGAAGTGACCAGATCGAGTTCCGGATATTTCCAGAAATCGTTCAGGTACCGGATATCCGATGCCTTCTGGAGGGGCCGGTTCCCGTTGTCGCCCCCACCCTCTCCGTCGGTCACCCCTGCTTATTTATATTTCTAGACTCCAAGAAATAAATGCTGAATAGTCATGTAATAATTTTCTCTTATAATTCAAATGATCAAACAAATGAATGGTCAAACAAGTGAAGCACTCGACAATCCCTTCCTTACTAAACCACTAAGACGAAGTGAATAGAACATTGGAATGAACAATCTCTCCTAACTCAAACTCAAGAGTTTGAATGAACTCTTGAAATCTATTTCATTTAAAAAATAATAATTGATAAAAATAAAGTCTTATTAAAAATCTAATTTTAATAAGACTTTAATTATAAAAATGCAAAATAATGACTGTATATTTGAAAAACCCTATTTTTTAAAAATTATTTTCATTTATTTATCATTTTTTTCACGGGGAAGGGGGTGTTGATGTTGTAAAGATACATGAATTAAAGATACATACATCTAATATTAATAACTAAAGTTATTTTAGTGCAATAACATATTTAGAAAGCAATAAAATGTCGAAGGATGATCGACCATTCGAATATAAAATCATCCAGTTGTCAGAATGACTCGGGACCAGATCATTTGAATATTCAAAATGTTTCAATTACAACCTTTACTAGTATTTTTGGAGTAAGTGAAAGCAGAAAGTTTCCCTTTTGTTTAGTATCTATTAGGTCATTCACGCTGGAGATGTCTCAGATCAGGAAGTATCGCAAACTGAAAACCATCACCAAATGCACAAATCAAAAGACCTATGGAAAGAAAAAGAATAACGCGTTTCTTCGACAGGTGTTACAACACAATCTGTTAGAGTCATCATAGCGTAAAGTTGTTTTTTGAATTACACCCGGAAGAGACAGTTAACGATCAAAAAATTATATAACAAGAAAGTCTTCGAAAGGAATGGCAGCATTTGATATTTTTAGAAGTTAATTATTATTTATAAGACAGAACCGACTGTAGTAATTCAGTTCATAATTATTTAATTTATTTCAAAATAATACTTATTAAGTCTCTTGACCTTTGTTGTAACAGGATTTCACTGTATATATACACAAAAAAGTATATGAATTATTAGAGCATACACTTTTTTCGGAAAAAGAGAAAGAGGCGGGGGATGATTTAGAAATTTACTTTTTTCTGATTACTGTTAAGAGTCAAATTTTGGTTATATTTGTTTGTGCGTCGAATTCCTTTACTTATGGGACCGTTCATAAATGATGTCCCACTTTTTTCAATATATTTGCCCCCTCTCCTCCTTTCTCACTAAGTGTCACACTTCAACATACCCCCTACCCCCATTCGCCACATGTTTGGCTATATTACATTAGTATAAAATAGGTTTGATTTGCTGATTTTAAATGTTTTTATATAAATCAAAATGTACGACGTCACACTTCTTGTTACCCCCTCCCTTCCCTTTGTCACAAACTGTCTCACTTTCTTGAACCCCCCTCCTCCCTTGAAGCGTGACATCATTTACGAATGACCCCTATTACACTAAATTGGATTTTTCAGCTTTCCCAGAATTTTTCATTACCGTACGTATTGCCTTCTCCGTACAAATAAAGAACAAATTAAAAGCAAAATTTGTTGTGCAGATGTTATTGAAGTAGTAATGAAAGTCTTTCAGCGGACTGAAAAATAACGTGAATGCAATTATGTATTTCGAATGAAACTCTCAACATTCTACTCTAAGAAAGGAAATCCAAAAGAAAGCAATGGTGTTTTGAAGCTATCATTTATATTTCTACAATCATTTTTCATAAACATTCGATTTTTTTCGCCTGCAAACTCTGTTCCTCTCCCTCCGTTTCCCTTCATTCTAACACATTTGAAATGGTTGGACGAGTAGAAGGGGAGGAAAATTGCAAAGGGATCGAAAATTCTTACCCCTCATATATTATTGTTATTAATTCCAACTACCTTGCCATTTATGAGCATCCCCCATAGGTATGCGACCTTGAAGGTGGTCACGTGACTGTCAGATTAAAGTGAGTAGGAAGGGAATTGACGAAGAGACGAAGACCACCTGCCTTAGTCCCACGTGACCTTGGAGTTTCTAGCTCGTGGAAGTAACAGGGGTGCTTAATTTGTCATCTTTCGGACTCCGCGCGCATTATGAATTCTTTTACTTCATTAAAATATGGCGCCACACAGCAGTAATTATGAAACCGCAACTCGTCAGCAATGCCGAACTTGCAAGCTTTCGTGCCAGGGCACTTTCAATTTTTGCTGCCCCCTTTGAATAGTTCACTTTCTTTATATATATATATATATATATATATATATATATATATATATATATGCTGCGTGTGTGTGTGTGCTGCGGTTCAATGTGAAATTGGTTATTATTAAGAATAACCTGTTATGAAAAATGACTAGCCGTTATTATTAATTAACACCCGGTTATTTCACATTACATTTTTTTTAGAAGTTTAAATGATATTATGAAAAAAATGTCCTGCCCCTTAGAAAATTCCTGCCCAGGGCACGAGCCCCGGGTGCTCGTGCAATATTCAGGGCCTGTCCGTCAGTTAACATGATGTTTTACGAATTGTTTTGAATAAACAAAATTCGTGAAAGAATCAATATGGTTGCCGAATATTAATGAGCAAAAGATAAAAATGAAAATACAGTAGAAGCTTGATCCATCGCTCAAGTTCTGTTCTAACCGGACGTTCAGACGTTAAAGAACTAGACACTGCAACTCGGCGGAGTCGATGGCACAGATAATGATCAAGTCGAGAACTAAGAAACCAATCTCTATTAAGATGAAGTAGTTGGCATTAAGTACAGTTAATCAGCAATAATTTCACGCTGTAGAAAGAAACTGAAATGATAAGACAAAAGGCGGTTAAATGAAGCCGATTGGACGAAACTGGGAGGTCGCCTTCATGTGATTTCTTATTTCTCGGTTTTTGGTAAAACGAAGGGGAAAGCAGGGTAGCTCCAACTACATTTTAAAGGCCTATTGCTCTAACGAGCCTGTCACCGTATTATACCTAAGTAATATTAATTTTGCCCGCTCATATTGTTTCTGAAACAATCAAATTCCCGTACCTAGCAATCAAAAATTTTACCGACCTCATTTTTTACCACATTCAGGATGCTGATTGTTTGTTTAAGCAGAAAAGAGTGCGAACATATTAAAAGTTCTTAATATTTAAGATTAAAATAAAAAATCATGTTTTTTTTTTTGTAGTCCAATTTTTATAATAAATTTATTGCTGACACATTTTTTTTGCGGGGACGATACTTTATATTGACCCGCATCCGTCGTTTTCCGCAACTATCGTTCAAAATGAATGGTCTCTTGGGAAAAGGTTGAGTATATGAACTTCTCTCAACTTTAAAAGGTTTGCAATCTTAGTAATATAAAATATTACGTATTTCATTATTTACTTTGCATTATTCCGATTCTGAAATAAGAACCATTTTCTACAAACATTGGCTCGGTCACATTATTTTGTGTTGCTCAGACTTCAAGTTTTGTGTTTTACTACTATAATTATTATTCATTTTTAAAATTTGCGCAACTTCTATACCTATTAATATATTATGTACAACCACAAACTTTAAGCAATTTGTATGTATGAAAATTAAATATATAATACTAACTAAAAGTACTATAATAAAAGCTAATAAGGTACTACAGTAAGAACTAAAAAATATGTAATAAAAACAAAAACACACTCTACAAATTTAAAGAAAACATAGGTGATGAAACAAGTGTATTTTTAGTTACACGCGAATGCAGCGAGGCATAAAAAAAAAATTAAATGATTTTCGCTTGAAAAATCATAGTCTGAACAAAGACCACATTTTAAAATTCATTGAAACAAATCAAAGTACTGTCAGTGATGGATAGGTTTTCAAAGATGGCAGACGACATACACAAATGGGAAGGCTTTGTTTAGGAGCAATAATGGTAAAGATCAAAAACTCGTGCAATAAAGACATAAAAAAATTAATAAATAACGAATATTAATTTTGCTTTGATTTAGTTTTTTCATATAGTTTTTTTCATATAGTTTGTCATATAGTTTTGGCACGAACAGGATACAATTTCAACTTAAAACGGAAGTAATCGGAAATGGAATGTAAACGGAAGTGGCGTCGTAAATTAATTACCAACTAGGCGGTAGCTCTCCATATTTGACGAAAAAAAATACGATACTAAATCCAATGTCAACTTGATGGTATTGACGATCGTTGGCGAGTTTCCCGCACAGTTAAGCCTATAAACCCTGTGTTTCTATCGACTATCTCTAAAAACTGTGATTTCCTGCATCGGTTCGAAACAAACTAGAAAGTGTCGCAGCTATTTTAAATGCTCCTTTCCGCACTCTAAGGCAATTTTGTGTTGCACCATTGTTCCTTTTACACATTACTATTACTTTTTCTTTCTTTCTTTTTTTTTTTTCAATTTTAAATTACGACTTGAGCAAAAACATAAAATCTTTCAGTAAAGTGTTCAAAAATTCTTAAAAATATATCAATTAAAAACTTCTAATGCGCGTACATGAGTACAAGCACTTGTTTTCCCTCCCACTTTTCAGTTTAAAAAAAAATGCTTTAAAAATATGTTAAACCAATTAAAATACTTCGCTCACAAATTCCGGGAACATCTCAAATTGACTGGGTTATGCTCTTATGAATAAAACAAAGCCAAACCCATGAAGAAGAAGTGACATGCAACACGAGCAGAAGAACTGAAAAATAGCGGCGAACGTTTTCATTAATTCTGATTTTCATTCATGATTTAATGCAACTGCTGCATGTTCCCGGCTTTTGTAATTTGTGGGTAGAAGAACTTATGACAATGAAGGATAAGTAATAGTGATTCGGGTGTGACAAACACCGCTCTGGAGAGCCCCTGGGTTCACGCCACGATCTCCTCAGATCGTGAGCAGAGATTAGTTATATATGCTACTGCAATCACGTTCATAGCCCATTTATTCCATTATCGAATATTCCAGATCTCGCATATTCCTCCCCTCGCTTTTGTTCTTTTTTTTTTAAAAAAAGAACCCTGTGAAGATTTTGAATTTATTCTGCCATCTAACAAAAGGTGTGCTCTAGGAAGAAAAATGGTACGAATTATTTTTAACTAGACGTTTTCTTTTTATTTTTAACATTAAAAATATATTGCCGTCATTCTGGTAAAAGTCAATAAGTTCATAACTACTTTTGAGGTATTGTCAATTTAGACATGCAAAAAATCTGTATGAAAGATAGTACATAAAAACCTTTGGAACCACAAACTTCCAAATGATATTCTTTTAGTATAAGAATACCAAAGGAGGGCCAGGTTCACGCAGTAAGATGTAGTTAGGCTGGGCTGGCGCCCAGTAAACCTGCCTCGGCGCGATAACGCCAACCGTAGACGATCGATGACCACGCTTTGCTTACGCGCGATGCTCCGCGCGTAAGCAAACCTAAGGATTCGACCAGTGGCGTACGCAGAATTTTTTCAAGGGGGGGGGGGGGTTCATAATGTTCTGAAACTACTAAAAGAAATTCGAGTATGTAGTAAAGCACTATTATTTAGGGCTCAAGGGGGAGGGTTAAACCCCTAATCCCTCCCTTGTGTACGCCACTGGATTCGACTGACAGGTCTTATGGAGATAAGTACATAAAAACCATTTTGCAAAACTAGCTTTTATAGTAGGTTTACTTACGGAACTTTTGAAGTGTTTAGCTGGCTTGTATCATGAAATAACGAGTTGGAAATGCTAACCCAATGTAGTTAGTTCGTTATAATATTCCTGGGAACTTAAGTGCCTTTTACTAGAATGCCGATGATATTCTTAAAATAGTGCCCAACTAGGCATAATATTAAAAAACCATCTGGCACAATTAACACAGGTGAATTTCAAATTTCATATTTCACCACCCTCTTGTCCACTTAAAAGTATATAAAAAATGGCTTAATCGAAAAAAAATGCAGTTTATATGACAACATAAGTTATAAATCTCACTCAAAAACTTAAAAAATATACAAAAAAAAAAAAAAAAAATACTCCAAATGTACTATTTCACGTACCTTTTTTCTTTTTCAAAAATGAACCATAGGTTTAATTTCACTCACCTATAAAAGAAATAAAAAATTATTATAATGTAGAATGAAATTATGCTTTTGCAATTCATTTTTAAAAAATTGAAATTTATAAATTAAATTTATTTAATTTTTCAAAACATTTAAAGATTTCTATCTGCATGCTTATTCATTTGAATTTTTGCATTTGTCAAAGCAGATATTTGATTCACATTGTTGGTTTTAATTTTACCCAGAATTGTTGGTATTCACTAAAAAAACGTAAAGTGCCATCTGGGCATTTTACGTTGCGAAAATTATAAATAAAACTCATGAGTAATTATATCAACGAACTACATCGTTAGCGTATTGTGTATTTTTGTTTGTTTATTATTTCTTTCTCCCTCTCCGTTTACCATTTCTCTCTTGCTGTCTGTATAGTATACAAGATGGAAACTAGAAATTTTCCTCGGGGTTGGAGGAGGGGGAGGAGGTCTCTTACTTCTTTTTCGCCAGATTTTTGCAACATAATCCATTTTAAATGAAAGAAAACTGCGAACCAAAAAATAGGGGGGAAAATATTTAAATTTTAAACATAAAGGAAAGCTTTTCTGCTCCAAAATAAAAAAGGTGTAAATTCAGTATCAAAACTAGAGCGGAGAACGTAAGGGTGGGGGCCTCCTAGTGGGGCGGCCCAGGTAACGCGAAATCCCCACCTATTTGGTTCCGGCGGATGTTCTATTCATGCTGTTTTATCAGCGGAGCAAAAATGCCAGTGCTTTAGAGCCTATGTGACAATGTTTATGCAACTTATGGGAATTTATTGAACCTACAGCTTCTTCAGATATCTATAGAGTGATCAAGTGTCTTATTCCGGAATTTCTGCCTGACATACAGATATGCTTAAGAACTCTGCCACACACTTCACAATGGCTCATTTTAACCGTTTTAATCACATCTGTAAGTATCAGTAAACGTTGTTTTTTACTATTAACGGAGCTGCTATGTACTGCCAATAAAATGTTCATTTATTACACATTACGACTGCAGCGTCAAATTTTCCCATTGCAATAGTCCTTTTGGTATTTTCCCCCCTTTTGAATCAGACTCGCATACTCTACTGCGAATGCACGCCAAATTTTGTTAAATTTCGTTCTGCACATTCATCTTCGCAGTAGCTTAAAGCAATGTTTTTTTAACAATTTTTATTTTCCGCATAGCACTAAAATTTCCCCTAGTAGTGACTTTTGATATTACATTTTGTTTTTCTTCGGAAAACAAATCCGCATACTCTTCTGCACGTGTGCCCCAAATTTTGCTAACACTACGCACTGCAGGGCTCTGAACACTTGACATTATTTTAAGCTCATTCTGAAAAACCCGCATAAATTTATCACTAAAAACTAAAACAGAAACAAAAAAAATATCTTTAATACTGATTTGTTCTGAACTAAGCAAAAAAGAGCAGACCACAACAGAATTTAAATTTCAGGAGTGATTCCATCATAAAAAAATCTATTATTCAAATCAAATCGTTTAAATAAAGGATGTAGTCAACAGTAAGCAGTCTCTCTCTAATCAGAAGTTACGTGTAACGGGGGCTTCAGAAATTATATAGCGCACCGATTTCGAACAATATATAGTTCCGTGAAAGGCGTCACGCTCACGTCGATTCGCATTGTCGAAAATTGTACGGAATATTTATTTTTCTTCTTTTCCTCAAGTATTGTGATTTGAAGAGCAGGGAAATTTTCTAATGACTGTTTTGAATTGGATACCTACACCTGCAAATTCTTTTCTATTTTTTCTTCTCTCTCCGGTGCACCCGAAGAAAGATCGCCTACATAGAATATTTTTATGGATAAAATACGGTTTTTTCATTCTATTCTACTGAACCCTTTTTTTTAAAAAGAATTGGATAAAGCGTGAAGAGAAGCTGCGTGATTACAGATATTTTTCATTTTTTATTATTTTTATCGGAGAAAAAATCAAATTCTCTTTTATAACAGTAGGTAATTGAATGAAAGAATTAACTCACAGGGTGGCATTAAAATGCACAGAACTCGCTTTTTCACCGTTTCGCCGTTGGAAAGCATTTATTGTAATAGAAACTGTCTCTTATTTACAAATTTTTTCTTTTTTTTTTTTTTAAGCATTAAATCTTTTTTTTTTTTTCATTTTATTTTTAGTGAGCTATTATCCTTTTTATTTTGCTTAAGCTGATGTATTGCGTCTCATGCACATCCATAGCCATGAGTTTTTTCCTTTCCAGATAAATTTTTTAACAGATTTGAAGAAACACCACACGCACACACAAAAACGGTTACGAAGTTACTGACGTTGCATTAAACGTATAGCACAGTGATGTCTATAAGGGACGGGATTATATTTACAAAAACAATTTAATGTGTTGTTCTTAAGTAATAAACAAAAGTTTATTCTTCTATGTTGTTGATTGAGGAAATAAATGGCAATTTACTTAATATTGTCACTGCTGATTTGTGCCACAAAACAATATAGCAGTTTTAATAAATCCATTCATCGAAACGAGAAAAAAATGGATTGATTACTTTTTTACAAGGGATCATTCATAAGTGATTTCACTCTTCGAGGGGGAGGGGGCTTCGAGAAATTGTGACAAAGGGAGGGGAAGGGGTAACAAGAAGTGTGACAGACATCATGCTTATGCAACATAGCGTGGCATGTGACAAAGGGGGGAGGGAGTATGTTGAAGTGTGACATTTTGTGACAAAGGGAGGAAGGGGGTCACATGTATGGTAAAAATGCGTGACATCATTTATGGACGGTCCCCAACAGAATTGGCATGAAATGAGCAAACCAGTTCCTTCTTCAATGAATCGAAATGTATTAATGATGTTAAAGCTTTTTATGAAATGTGTGACCATACAGCTCTGTTTTTATTCACAAAAAATTGTAATTCCAAAATATGTGTTATAGGAATTCGACGCAACGGTTTCAATTCTCAAACACCAGCCGCAGCCGGTCAGAAAATTACTACTTCAAAATCATATCTCCTTTGATAGCAAATCAAATGCATGAAATATTCTTCCAAGTTTCTTTTAGAAAAAAAAAAAAAAAAACTCTTACAGCACGTTTTGAAAAAAAAAAAAAAGAACCATAATTCCTGAAAGGACATTTATAATGAACGAGTTATCAAAACGAATTGCACGAAACAGTATTTAAAAAGCAGTATACGAACTAGTACTTAAAACATACTATGCGAAATAGCAAAAAATACTATATACGAAATACAACAGACACTACTTTCTCCTACAAAGGGGACGAGGGAGTGGTCATAACAGCCTTTACTTGCCTTATACGTGCATTAACACATATAGAATAGCAAGTATCGCTCAAAATTAAGTTTTTGGGGCTTCTAAGCAAAATCAAGTTTCTGCGGAAGGGGATTAATCCCCCCTTGAAATAAAATTACTGCGCTCCTGCAATAAAATTACTGAAATAGGTTGATAGGACTAGGTTCTGTAGACAATGCTACTTGCTATAAAAGCGATATAGACCTTTAAGAACTAGACACCGCAAGTTGGCGGAGTAGATAAGTCACGAGAAAAAGACCCGAATAACCCTTCGTTTTACAGAAAGCTAACGGAGAAAGGAGCTAGATATCTGGCAGCTTTTTTCTTCTATACGCGATTAACCCCCTAACTGGTTTGCCCGTACGACGTACGGGCTACCCAAAAATGGCCGTAATTGGTTTGCCCGTACATCGTACGGGCATTAATATTTCCGCCTTTCCTGTTTTGATTTGCCCGTATTAGGAAAGAGAGCCATTGAGGGGCATTTGTGTTTTAAAGTTATAAAATAGAAAAATGCATAAATTCAATAATTATGAAATTTTTTAACAAACTCGTTCATTTTCCTTTTATACCAAGTTAAAACTTTAATTATATGCAATAAAAAATATGCTTTTTTAGGAACACTTGTGGTAAAAAAATTGACCAGTTAAGGGGTTAACCGAAACTGTAAGGTGCTTTTCACGTGATCTGCTTGCTCACTTGCTAAATAAAGACGAAGTCGTGGTAGCTTCATTTATATCTTAAAGTTCTATGAGCAGTGCTAAATGCCGTTCAGAAACTAAAAAAAAGCTGGGCTCAACGCTAGAACTGTCGAAATGGTTTTTGACCATTCCGAATTGCGCCAAGATGTTACTTATTCCAGTACAACTTTTAGCTGCATTAACTTGTTCTGCATACTGTACATTAGGAAAAGTCGATGCAACTGAAAGTTGTACTATAATTATTAACAAATTGATTCAAGGAAAAATTTCGAAACGGTCAAAATAAGTCTTGGTGGGTCTAGTGACAGATTTAAGATACAAAAATGAGCAAATTTCACTTCGAGGACGCATTGAAAAGTATTTACAGAACAGAAGTCTTTACAGACATACAAAACTTTATACTTAATAGAGACTTGCAAAGACGTTCACACAGAAACAATAGAATCTTTTCTGAACAATCTAAAAAATGATATGCTTCACCATGTCCACCCACAAAGTCAGTAAAAACAGGCACGGAAATAATGCAAATAACGCTAATTGAGTTATCATTATAAGTTTTGTATCCTATCATCATCACACTCACTATATTTATTGATAAAATCTTTTACAAATTAAAGTCGAACTATGCACTTTTGTTGAGAGTTGATTTGCTTATAAAATAAGTACTACAATAATACCTCCGATCTGCTCCCATCAGAATGCGATGCTGCAATTTCCGATGCACGATAATGAGCAGAATTTGAAAAACATATCAAGAAAAGCAAAATGTCTTTTTATGGCGTCATTAAAATTGACTTGACCTTCGTTTAATTGGACGGTAGTTAAACGGGTAGTAAGATTTTAACAGGAAGGGCCAAATGTGATTGTATGGATTAACGGAGAAAGTCTTTTCCCCCCTTTAATGTCCGTTTTTTGATCTATTATATTTACATTTGCTCATTATTCTTTAATAATCTTCCAAATTTGCAAGGAAGAACAAAACTTCGATATTTTTCTTAATTTCGTCCTCATATACTGCTTTCAAACTGTTTCATAGAAAGATAACAATTTTTGTATCCATCATCATTTAATGCCATAAAAAATTGACGAAACTTTAGTACACGGACGCTTGAGTTTCCTGGAACTTGGATGCTGTTAATTCCTTAACTATACATCTTTTTTTAAAAAGAAATGTTCATAAAAAGAAAAGGATAAATATTTTTCCTCATATACTTCAACTACAAACTTGGTATAAAAGTAAAATGAAAGAATGTTTCCGTGAATTTTCATGAAAATTGAATCAAAACACTTATTTTACTTTATTTATTTATTTATTTATTGTGCTTTATAAGTTTAGAACACTTTGCCCCTAAATGTTTGCTTTTCTGCAATCAAAGAGAATATACAATGAAAACTGTATTACAGCTCTGACGAAGAATTATATAAAAATTCTTGCTTTTAGTCCATATTAAAAAGTTCATACTTTTTTTCAACGCTGTGTTTTTTATATAATTGCTCTTGAGATCTGTAATTCAGGTTTCAGTAGCTGATCTCCCGCATGACATCTGCGAGCTATAAAGTTTAGCAATAAAGAACCGGAAAATAATCATTTAAAAAAAAAAAAAAACCGCTTTAAGGGCTTAAGAAAAGATTGCTATTTATAAATATGATAATGATCGCTCGATCAAAACAAACAGAGGTGTTGCCACTCCAAACAATCGGAAATTGAAAATCTACTTATGACTGGAAATATTTTTTACGAAATAGAAATAAATCTGTTAAAGTCCGTAAGGAACTAAAATTAATACAAATAGTATGTTACTTTTATAAGCTAATCATTAAACATATTTTTAAGTATCGCTTTTACCGTTCTTTGTTTTTTGCATGATGTCAGTATCGTATCGTACCGCAAAATTTAATCGTTACTGGTCCTTGTTAAGTGAAATATATATATGGATTTTATATACCCGTGTTGGCAAAAAGCAAACACTTATGGGTATTTGTGTTCCAAACTCATACAAATACAACTTAAACAAAATGCCCCATTTATGAAAAACAAAACAAATAAATAAATAATAAAATCCTTCATTTTCCTTAAATGCCAAATCAGGAGTTTAATTTCAAATGCAACCGAAAAAAAAGCACTTTATATGAATATTTCTCGGGAAAAATTGACAATTTAAGGACTTAATACTTTCCTTCAATCAATTACAATACGGGCAAGTCAAGCAAGAAATGAGAAATATCGATGTCCGTACGCCGTACGTGTAAACCAGATGTGGCCAACCATTTGTACCCCGTACACCGTACGGTCAAATTAGTTTAGGGTTTTAAGAGGTTCGGTTACAGTTAAAAGGCTAGAAAACACTAGTTCAGAATATCTAATCAAGTTATGTACCATACAAAAATTTCTTTTTAGCAATGGCAATATCACAGAAAAAAAATTATGTATTCATCGTTCTGCTTGGCAGACCATTAAACGTAAACATTTGAGGTTACAACAAATTCCTTAAAACGGATTAATAGAAACAAAGCCGCACAAAAGGCATTTAGAAGAAATGTAACCTAGAATTTCAGTTTTTTGGTAAGTAATTAAATAAGCCCGAGGTCTTTGGTGGTAACCCGAGTGTAAAAGAAGGATAGAAATGCGTCGTTTAGAATCGTAGAACCACTTGGAATAGAGGTAATGAAAAGGGACTGGAATTATTTAAAAAGGGATTTTCAATATTAAAGCTTTATTGATGAAGTTTCTGACATAAAAGATGATTGTCAAATTGCCTTTCGCTTTGTTTATTAGAAGCAGAGCGTAGCCAAAATTCACTGACTGGGAGTTAACTAAATGTTATTCAGTAGTAGTTATGAGAATTTCACACCATAAAACTTTCTTTTCTCAAGGAAAAAAAAGGTGCTTTTTTGTGTAACAAAAGTATCAGTTCAAAAGTTTAATGGGAGAAACATTTTTTCTCCGATTCTTGTTTTCTTCCCCAAATGCTGAAGTAACCAATTTACATTTATTGGAACTATGTGCACTGAATTCCATGAGCACTAAAAACATTACATACGCTAGGTGTCGTACCCTTTTTTATACTAACAAGCAACATAACTGTTGAAACCTGCTTTCATCACCATTTTGTTGTGACCGAGTGAAGTTATAAATTTTCGTAAATAACTCGTGTAAGGGCAACAGAAAAGCACATAAACTAAATGAAAAATAAACTGACCGTTCAGTTACCAAAAAAAAAAAAAGAAAGAAAAATAAGTCATGCCAAATAGTTAGAATGCTTTAATGATTAGTGCTGTACTGCACAAAACATTTCTTTCGAAATCAGAGCTCAATTTGCATGGGAGCTCATTTTTTAAAAATTTTCTTTGCATTTTAACATTTTTTCGGAATTCTAACACTTACTTATGGAAATCAGTTATGAAGACCATAAGGCTCTCGCTATTTTTTAAAAATCAAGATCAGAATATAAGTATCATTACTGCATTGCACATATTTTCTAAATTTATTATACATGCTACATAAGAATAGTGATGCCCTGATGTTTTCCTCCCATTTTCTGTGTTGTTACCAATGAAGCCATTTTCTAGTTCAGCTTCAGGTTGGAAACTCAAAGAATGTTCAAATACAAAAGCAAATTCATGGAATAGACTCTAGAAAGTGTTGGCATACACAAAAGAAAATATTAGTGACGTTAAAAAATCTGAACGTTTTCCGCTTTACTGATATATTTCAGAAGTATATATTAGTAACGCTCTAGTATACTAGTATTATACTTTAGCAATACAAAAAGTACCTCAACAAGACCTCAAGTCTTTCAGCATTACTAATATACTTCAGTGGTATTGAATGCTAACTGCAGCCATACTGTACGTAGCCATCGATGGCCTTCACAGACTACCCCCCAGTATGAGGGGGTGCGACTGCAGCGCTATCCTCCTTCGAACTTCCCACAAACTCTCTGACACACTTGACAACCAGCACCGGCCATAAAGGGCTGGGCTGGCAGAGCGTTGCCGACCTGCTTTACCGACCCGGGGCAATAGTCATGCTACAAAGCAAGCCTTACGTCACCCGGATCGGATAATGCTATTTTAGTCGCCTCTTACGACACGCATAACTACGTCGGCGCTATTCTACGCCGGCCACCGCAAGGCGATATTTCAGTGGTATATATTTGTGATGCTGGATAATATTAATATTATTTTAGCAATACAAAAGCAAATTAATTCAAAATCTAATTTATCCTAGGTAATACTTGTTGTGCATACAAGAAAAAGTATTAGTAACGTTTGAAGGCCTCGAGTCCACGTCATTCCATTTTGAGTATGTCCGCAACAACTATGGAGAAGAAACTACCAAAAACATCAATCTTTGTCATACGAACGTCTGTTCTTTTAACAGAAGTATTACGTTCATTACGTCACTGCACGACAAATTTAAATCAACGGTTTAAAAAGAAAAGGCTATTTTGCATCTGAAGAGGAAATCAAACTAAACGTCGCTTTCACTATCGCCGTAAATGCAGCAACTTCTACTGTCGTCATAGCCACCTCAACTCAGCTCACCGCAGACATAGCCGCAGATGTGGTATTATTACTTTCCTCTGACCACGTATGAATCAATTTTTTTTTTTTGCTCCTCATGGCTCAACTCCTTATTTCATTCATTTGCAGGTTCCCACCGTAATCTCCACCCTCCCAAACACGTGTTTGAGCAACGGCGTTGTGCATTGAATTGCATCATTTCGTTAACGACGATCGTTTGCGAAGGACAAAATGCTGTGTTTAGACACAATAAAAAGATAGATCGTTTGCGGAAAGGGATAATGCGAAAAAACCTTTGCTTGTATTTTATTTCTGCACCAGAGAAAGAAAAGGATAATAAAATCTAATTGATTTCATAAAAGTTCGATAATGTTAAGGAAGAACTTCACTTGAGAATTTCGGAATCATTTAAGTCAATTACTTATAATTGACGCGTATACTTCAAAAGCACAAAGTAGAATAAAAAATACAAATATATATATTATGACTTCCTTGAATAGCTATGAAGAAACTCCTTTTCTAGGGGGACAAAAAAAAGTGCGGTTTATAGACATGTGATATAGTGAGTGCAGAAGAATAATAATTTCCCAGAAATGCCTAATAAAAGAATGCCCAAATGAAGCTTATGCATCGGAACCTCTCTTTCAACACGTAGCAGTATCTTTTAAAAAGTTATGTAATAATCTTATTGAATGCCGACTGTTAAATTACGATTTCGCCGAACGCATTAAACAACAATATCATTTATTTACTGCATTACGTATTCATTCTATTGCACGATCCCAAGCTATCATTTTTACAAACTGCATTTTAATCTAAGAATATCGTGGTAAATCACGTTTAATTGAGTTTAAAAAAAAAAGAAAAACTGAATTGTATCTGGATTAGTATTTGCTTAAATCCGTTTATAATAGTTCCAATCTTTTCGCAATTATTTATTTAGTTACTTGTTATAATGTATGATATCATATTATATTTAACATTATTACCATTATGTTTTATTAATATTTGTAATTATCATTATTACTATTTCTGAGATTTGAAAGAAAAAGTTTTCTGGTTTATTAACTTTTATATAAAGATTTTATCACAAAGCGTTAAATGCCTAATAATTTCAATGTTTTGTAGTCACCAATAATATTTCAATACAACTATGAACATCTAAAAGTATACAAATTATTCCCATAATTTGTGTAACCCGTCTGCTAGTACAGTATGTGTTTACAGATCATTACTTATTTAGCTCTTGATCTGGCCCGGTCTTTATTGGGTCCTTTCAGGTTTTGTTATCGATTCCACTTATTATTATTTTTATTTTTTTTTAGATCCCAACGCTTTTTTGACATCGTGTACCACGGCCTTGCACATATGGACGGGTCTGTTCTTGGTTAACCAATAGAGAGCGTAATAAAGCACTCAATGAAGCATTTACATATAAAAATAAAATACGTAACCAGGCATTTAAAAAATATATTTAATGAACACAATTTATATTCAGTTACTGCTGCTTTTTTCGATTGTTGATCGTTTGCCAAATGGCTGCATTTGGAATTAACACCGCATATTACCTAATCTTACAAATCTGAATATTTTGACCACAAAAAGACATTCGACATCCTAAAAGAATAAGCATCGAAATACATATTTCTTCATTGTTAGTGTGCATTGAATTCTACTCCGCTCACTTAGCCGACTCATAAAATATGCCGAAGCTCGCATGCAAACTCCTTGGGTAATCAATGACGACGCTCTCAAGCAACTACTTGGCAAAACACAATGCGGTCTACAGACATTTGAGAACAATTTATGTTCTTCTGAATAATTTTTAAAGCGAGCAAGGACCCCCTGGGGTCATTTTTCGAAAACAGCATTCCATCCACCTTTAATAAGGCTTACCGGAAGACAGGAGAGCTTCGAACTTTTTGCACTCTTGAGAAAGCGGTCTTCCTATTTGGCAAATAAATTAGCGGTCGCTCCACATTGTGCGAACGTTCTTCAAGAACCGTTCAAAGAATTCCAACGAGGCATTCGCACGAAATGGAAAATTCCAAGCAGATGACGATGAGAAAGAGAAGGTCTGTTAAATCTTATCAATACAAAAACTTTCCTTATTAAGACTACGGTAGCGTCGGACGAAGTGTCGTGGTTGGATTCGAAGAAAATCTGAATCATCGTTGGAAAATAATGACATTGAAACTTTTGAATAGGACATAAAAATAATAAGAACTAAATTTTTGAAAAGAACAACATCTGTATTTTGCGAGAATCGAAACGCTTACAAATAACGACTAGGTGTATGAAAGGCGAGTACGATCAAAAATTTCTTTATCATTTTATTCTACAATGAAAATTCGTTTATAATCAAGACAACTAAAATTAGTTAACATGTGATGAAGTCTCCCAAAAGTAATTTCCAGGCCTTGAATCATGGTCCAAAGCTCAAGACGTAGTACCACATTTTGCAATGTCATGTCAAATTCAAACGACCACACCGTGTTTGCCACTTTTCGTCTGCATCTGATTCACTGCTTTTGAAAATCATTTTTGGAGAACGTGATCCGACATCGACTGTCCGCCAAAGAGTTAATGTGTAGAGAAAATAATTTCTCATAACAGCCATAAGATACTTACTTCCATTTTGATAGACATGTGCATTCAGGTCTTAATTTCCATGTGAGTTCACGATAACTCAGCTCCTGGACTTCTTTTTTTAAATGTTATATGAATCTTCACATATTAGATGGAATTCAGACTATTCAAACATGAAAATGCGCTCTGAAAACTATACTACTAAGCAAAAAACAGGTGACTTTTCTTGAAACATTTCTGTTTTATTTAAAAGTCATTTAAGACTCAAAAAATCAGTTAATGGGACTGAACATTTATATCGTAATAACGGATATTTTGTAGTATTGGTATTTGTTGTACTGAGATTTCTCTGCAATAAATTTACTGACCCCTAGCTACTACAATAGGTTTATTTATGTAACTAAATTGTATAATTTGCTTATAAACTCAGCAGCGCAACAACCCATTAAGGGCCATGGCCTACTCTGCCCACCCCAGGTTTCGAGACCGAGAGCCTTGTGGTGCAGAAGCAGATGTTCCGTTCAAGTGGTCAAGTGGCGGAAGCCGGTCCTCATTTTAGTGACCCTACTGAAGGGATGAAAGGCTGAGTCGACCCTTCCCAGCCTCGGAATCGAACCCCGGACCTGTTGCATGGTAGCACGGAAGGCTACCACTCAGCCACCGGGCCTATAATTTGTTTATGCCATGAAATAATTAATTGGAAATCCCAAGTCACTGCAATAGTCGGTCAAACTGTTTTTACGCGACTTAGCGATTGCATTAAAATTCACACAAGTAAATTGATTTCTGTGATGACAGTACTTGATGACATCTTGTTAACCAAGAGTCAAAATGTGCATCAGAATAGCATGTTTTCAATTTACACATCATTTTTGATGAGCAAAACGTGTCATGTCACCAAAACCAACAACTGACGCAACAACATTTTTGAGTTGCTCCGCTCCGACTTCTGCATACTTGCTCTAACTCTGCTCCAACTCCATACCATGCTCCGATTAAAACTTTAATATAAATCATATCTATCGTGTCTATTTATTAAAATTAATAATTTTATTCATATTTGTGTTAACAAATCAAAAGTTACTCATAGACAATCTCTTCTTCAAAAATAATCTTTTTGAAAAAAACATCCTTCGTTTCTTGTCGTTGTCGCTCAAAAAAATTTTAATGCAGATAAAAGTGATTTTTAAATGTTCATTTAAAAATCACTTTTATTAAATTCTAATTAAATTCTTTAAATTCTAATTAAAAAAAATCGGAGCATTGGATCACAACACATTTTGGTGCCCAGGTTTTGCTTCTGCTCCAAGCAAAAACTTGTTGCTCCTGCTCCAAGCAAAAACTTGTTGCTCCTGCTCCACTCTCCGCTACTTGTGCCACCTTTTCCTCTCACTCACGGTTCGCAGTCAAAAGTGATTGACTGAAAACACGAGACCTCTCACTCATCGAAAGTGAATTCCTATTAGTTCGACTCAAGGGAACGAATTTTGAAATCATACCCGAGTAGCACTCGACAATTTTACTGCGCACGACATGGTGTCAAAGAACCTTATTAAAAACGACATACACGTTTCCCTTATTAGATGACTTCTTCTGCCCCTCATTAGAGTGAATGCCGTTCAGCTACGCAAACAAATTTGTCAAACCAAAAGGATGATGGACACGAAGAAGAAAAACCTTAAGGACTGCGAGTCGCTGGACAGATTACGATCGGAGAATTGCTATTTGTTCAAGACCCGGAACAGATTCGGAATTAGAAAGTCATAAATATGCATTTCGTCAAATTTCCTATCAAAAGAAAGATGAGTAATTGGATATTTCTTTAAGTGCTTAATTAAGCATAAAATAACTTTTATCATCGCACCTTTATTTACCTACAGTTATCAGGAAGTGAAGTTAGAGAAAAGAAAACATGTAGGAGAAATTTTTAGATTTTATTTGAACAGCTACGATCTAATAAAAATTAGTATATTATAATCAAATTTTTATGTTTTAAAACATGTTTAGACAGACATCAATGCATTAATTTTTAATGTTACACGAGTTGCGCATTGCAATAAATGCTAACCGATGAACTTTTTGAATCATATGTAACTCGAATTTTTCGAAACATTTTCCTTATGTTAATAACGTAACAACATCTTTTTTCTCTAAAAGAAGGATTTCATACCATATCATTTTTACAACGCATTATTTTAAAGTGGAAGAACATTGTAGGTGAAAATCAGAAAATTAACATTTCATTCTGAAATATACATAACAATATTATCAATACATTGCTGTGCATGTTTCCATAAGATTTTACATTTTAGAATTGACTCATTCAATAAAGAGTTGCGAAAGAGTTCCTACTGGTTGACAATAACCGTCACTGAAGAGCACTTCACCTTATGACTCTGCAATTTCACAAGTTTCAAGAAAACTACCTTGAAAGGTTTATATTAATTCGATAAAACCGCGCTGCAGAAAAAAATCTTTTTTTCCCAATTGAGAAATTATGGACATAAATATGATTTCAAAGGAAAATAAACGACTCGGTATCTCACACATCCTCCCATAAAAACATCCAGAACTACAACCGTGGTGAAGGGGACTAGAGAGGCCTCAACTGTCTGCACGAACTTTACGTGACAGTTCTATTCTTTATTACCAATCCATTTCCTTCTTTTCGCAATTGCTATGGGACCTTGGCAAGGTAAAAATGTATCATTTTCTTTGGCCACAACTCGGGATGATTTTTTTTCCTCTTAAATTCGTTTTTTTTTTTTTTTACTCTATCGTCGTTTAGGTTGATAAAGGCTCGTTTCCGTGACAGACCTAATGACAGGTTTAGGGACAGGGCAGCAATGTCACATTGTGATGGAACTTTTTCCTGGAATAATAGTGACTTGTTACCTCACCTGCTGAGGCCTTTTCTGATTCATGCTTCCTTAAAAGTTCAAAAAAAAAAATAATGATAATAAAATAAAGAGAAATTAGTAATGTAAAAGAAAATTATGTAATATAAAAGATATGACACAATAGTAATATCTTAAAGACTAGCTATTTATACAGTGACGTTCCTAGCATGGATGTCCCCCGGGGCGGTAAATTGTGGGGTTTAGAGGCATTTCTTAAGTTTTTAATTTAACCGCTTTAACGTTCAGTTACCTGCATAATATGAAAAAAATAAACAAGAAGCCTATTGTAATAAAGCACTTCATTATTCGAAATTCACTAGTTTGAGGTAAAAGTGATCAATGTGATGTAACCTCTAAATATTATCTAATCTTCTTGAAATTTAGCACAAATATCTTTAACATCAATATAGGACTTCAATACGTACAATATAAGCATTATACTCATTCAAAAAACCACATTTGACCCGGAACATTATCGTTCTCTTTGACGCCAGTTCTTTCCACCGGATGGTGCGGCTGTCAGAGCCTCAGAGTTCTTTCCTTCAAATATTTTTTATTTGCATTTTGATATTCTTTAAAAGCTCCATAATATTCTTTCTAACACTGAGTTATGTATGAGTTTTAAATTCTTCCCTACTTTTCTCCTTATTAACTGTTTTTGAAGATCAATGGAATTATTTCAAAGATTAATCTTACATTTCTGAAGAAGGATCTATTGAATCTACGAAGTATCATCAAGAGATAAGAATTCAAATTAGCAAATTGATTAAGGAAAATATTGAAGTTATTGTTTGAGATAGTTTCTTCAATTAAACAGTTCAGCTAAACATCCGAATCTAGTTCTGTGGCGGAATTGTCAGTGTAGGGAAATTAAATGTGGGGTTTTGAAATGATATTGAGTCAGATAAGTTCTACACCCTACAGTCCTTACGTTTTAAGAGAGGTGCAATAATAAATGATAAAAAATCTTGAGTCAAAAATGTAAGGTCACATATTTTTCTCGAACCAGAGCTATTTCGCCATAAACAAGGGCGCCAGACGTATCAGTTACAACGAAAACAGAAAATTTGTTCTATCTTTCTATTAAGATAAGATTAAAACAATGTTATGAACAGCAAAATTACTTTGGTAAGAGTTTCTTTCCAACCTTGAACTATTTTGAATTTTTTTACGAAGGTAACGTAGGAAAATATTGATAGTGACACCTGCACGGCATAAACTAAACAAGTGCAACATTTTCTATCTTTTTTTTATCTCGGATAATTTTCCTTGTTTTGAAATAATAGTAATATATTAAATATGGTTGAGCATTAAGTAACTGCAATTAATTATTGTGCAGTAAAACTCCGCCTAACGGACATCCCTCAAATGCGGACAGTTCTCAGTTCCCCACCAGCAGAGCCTCATGCCCAAAGGTAACCCCTCTTTTACGGACATACTTATGTTACGGAATAATATTTTGGTTCCGCTAGTATCCGCTTCAGAGGAGTTTTACTGTATGACTCAAACGTTTTCAAAACAATTATAACATAACTTTAGGAAGAAGACATGTGTATAACCTTGTTTTGCTTGACAAATCCACTGTTCAGGGACAAATTAACAAAAGTTCAACCTAGAGCAAAATGGTCAAGAGTTCTTTTTTTCTTTTCTTCAAGCAAAACAAAATAATTTGTATCTATTTTAAGTGTCAACTGTAATTCTTTGTCTAACTCAAACGGTCACCAGTAAAACACACTCTTTGCTTAAATCAAATGACAATATTTCGGCAAAATTTGTAGGTCAATTTTTTTTAAAACTAAGCTTTTGTCCAACAAAGCGAAAAAACATATTGAAACGACCCCACCAAAGACAATCTGGACAGACATTTGAATAAAAATCACCAAATGCAATTGGCGGACTGACTTAAAGTCCCTATATAGACAGGCCAACGCATCCGCCATTTTGTATCAGAGCACGATTGGCTCTGATACAAAGACTTGAAAGAACAATCAAGTGCTTGGTTGTTCTTTCTGGTATGTATCGATTCATTCTTTTTGGCATTTAAAACTTTTCCTGACTGGCGAGATTTGGTAATTTTCCGTAAAGTCAGAAACTTCGCACTGGTAACCTTAGCTTTTCAAATGAAAAATCTGATCCAAAATGCCTGATGCTTCGGCTTGTATAAATGGTGGCCTTAGACTATCTATCAGTAATTGGATCACTATGTTCCTTACACAGTTTCGCCAAAGAGCGAGATTCGATTGGAAAATGCTTGATAGAAAAGCAATAAAGGGAGGAATTCAAATGTGGGTATCAACAAAGAATGAAACATAGCTGTTGAAAATGTTGAACAATTAATCATGATCATTATTATGCTTGGATGTTTCAAACAAACCTACACATTAAAAAAAAGTTTACAATATATAATAAAAATTTAAGTTTACAACATTTAAATAATCAAAAACACAGAGACTGCTAAATGTTTTTGCATCAAATATTGCACTTATATTTATAAATAAATAAACAATAATTTAGCAAATAAGAGATTTTCTTTTTTTTTGACAATCATGATTCCCCTTTTCTATTTTCGGCGTCAAATATTTGCTTAGTTTAATTAAATATTGAATTCTTTTAACTACAATAACCCAACGAAACAAAAATGACAAAAAAAAGGGAGAAAGAAAAAAGAACTAACTGTTACTAATTACACAATTACAACCACAAACATTCTGCACTTATTTAAAAACTGATATTACATACAAATTCATGGCCCTTTTTCTACTATACTTTTACAAACAAAAAAACTGAGACTTGAAAGAATCAAATTTCTCCAGACTCAAAAAAGAGAGAGAGAGGACACGAAATATTGCTATCACACACAAAACCATTTGACCCAATTCATTAAAATGAGATTTTAATGTTCCCCTAAACCCCTATTTTTGACACGTCCCTGCAATTAAATATGTTTCCGTATTTACAAAGCTTCGTTTCCAGACGAAATCCATCATCTCAGGTGTTGCGGACAGCCGTGTCACTGTTATATCTTAGCTTTTTCTTACCGGTAACACAGCAGAACAAATTAAAAAGTGATTATATATCCGTACTTCATCACGTAAAAATCTATGATCAAAATTCAACCTTGTCGCTCGATCTGTATTCCATATTTTTCTTCGATTAACAAACAGCTGGCAACACCTAAGGATTTATTCGGACAAGTATGATGGATCTCTTGATAAGATGCTTTTCCTTTGAAACTGGGAATTTAAAATACGAAAGTACTGTCTCGTTGTTTAACAAAGAAAAATGCGTGTCGTTGTCGAACAATTTTTGCGTTAATATTTGTGTACTTGATTCTGCTCTCGGAGTTGAGGGATACAGTAAAACCTGTAAAGTTGACCACCTTCGTAAGCTGACTCCCCGCCTAAGTTGACCACATTTGTCAGGAACGGAATTAACCCTATATTATATACTGCAGGGAAACCTTTGTTACTTGACCACCTAATTTGACCACCTGTCCATATTTCCCACTTACGTAGGTCAAATTTGTGCGGGAGTATTATAAAAAACCCTTTGTAAGTTGACCGCCAAATTATTTCTACATTTATTTGAAAAGATAAAAAAACTAAAATAATTTATCCGGGATATTTTTTATGCTATAATGTTAAACCAGTATTTGTCTGAATGGATGAAACATCAATATAAAGCTTGTCTGAACTTCTTTGTGAGTTAAGCATGTGGGAAAACCACTATGAGCACTCTTTTAATCTTTAAACAAGTTTCTTCTTTTTTTCTTCTATCTGATGTACCATTAAGAAAAATTATGTATTTTTAGGAAAATCTTTACTATCATATAAGTAACTTACATAATTAGTAAGATATTTATCTCTTTTCTCAACTAAGTGCTTTAATTTTAAAGCTGTATAGGATACATTGTAAGTCATTCAGGTTAAATTTCTCTAATGTTATTTTAGCTAATTGTGAAAAAAAATGGCTAATTACTATTTTAGAGTAACGTCAATACATACAGCTATATTTTAATTAGTTACAAATGAATAAATGCATAGTGTAAGAAATGACAAAAAAAAAAAAAATTTCCACCCTTTATAAGTCGACCACCTGTCTAAAGTTGACCGCTGAAGTGCTGCCCCACGAGTGTTCAACTTACACAGGTTTCACTTTATATGAAAATTACTATTGTTTCATATTATATAGCCGCAAACAGTGGCTTCCCCTCCATTCCTCACTACCATCCTCGTGGACAATTTTTTTAAATTACAGATCAGTAATAATACACCGGCACGGGGCCATGCGCAGTCGCCTGGATTACCCGACCCTGAACCAAAACGGCTAGAGTACACAATTTACTTTTTTCATAATCATATAAAATCTTAAATAACTTTTTAAAAATTGAATCAAACATTGGGATCCGTGCGGAACTACGACACAAAATCAGCCGGCATAGCAAATTTCATGTTTCTAGACTTTACCGTTTTTCCGGAAAGCGCCACACACACAAAAAAAATCTGTTTCTTTTATTATGTGCACTAGTCTACGGTACTAGTCTGTGGTGCCTTCGGAGCACACAAGGTAAATAAAACAATTTTCGGCGGACTTTAAAGCACTGTTGCAATTTTAAACTGCTGCAACACGCAACAAAAAGATGTTCGTTAGTTACAAATAAATCCACTGGATAGCAGATTTGTTTTTCTAAACATTGCATAAAATAATTAATAAATAACATTTAAAAAAAAATAATTTGTCATAAATTGGGCTCCAAGGTGCACAACTTAAAACTCAGAAAAATTGATTGCACTGGGCTTGGGCCGCTGACGTTGTCATGCATGCTCTTTTAAAACATTTTGACGATTTACATATGATGCTTATCAACGATAGTTAAGCCGACCTTATAAGATAAAACTAATATATGCAATCTAAATTCGTTCCAAAAATGCTTTCGCTTAACTCGAAAAATTCGCAAATCGAAAACATATCTGTTGCCAAACGTTTCGGGTTTTCGGGACTCGCACTCCACAGTACTTTTTAACGAAATAGTGTAAATTACGCTGGCAGAGAAAGTTTTATTCTTATCAATATCTTGTCTAACAATAAACAGAACTATTAAAAGTGTGTTAAAAACTACTTGTCGTTTTCATGTCATATGTGATGCAACGCAATGGAATCAATCAACCCAGTCCAAAATTCGAGCAACCTGTAATTAGAGAATTGTCCGTTACAATCATCGTATAAACGAGGTCGAAATGAAGCTCCTAGCGAGCGCATTACACCGATTTTTCACGCTAAACAGGTGGGCCCGTCATTTCGAAGATTTGTTATGCATGAGCAACTGCATTCCTCAGCGGAAAATGCGTGCGTGGGCTGTGTGCATCAACGAGCAAGATCAAAGAGTTGTTGTGCTGCCATCTGCCGAGAACACTTTAAAGCAAAAATTATGCCTTCAATAAATACTGATTCATACATAAATCGAAAACAATTAGACAAGAGTTTTAAATCAAGAACACACAGCTAGAACACAGAAAATGTAGGTCTAAAAGACAAGGGGACAAGATGGAATACATTTACACCAAGTAAATGAAATCATTTCTTTTGAAAATAGAATATTTTTTAATTTTCTGATTTTCATGCAAATTTGCAATAGCAGCCGTGTTGAAATATATCGTTTAAAATAGTTATCTAATTTTTATAATCAAATTAGAAACAATGTTACTCATTGGACTTCAATGAAAATTTATGTTAAGTAACTTTCAAAAGAACATTCCCAGTTGTGTTACACTACCACTATATGGGCGCCCATTGTGTGTGAAATGAGATGAATGTTATTAACGCAAAACATGATTAACCGTTTGCATTCGTATACCCTCTTCGATATTTCCAAAGTAAATAACAAAAAGTTATGCATTAATATAGAGATTAACATAATAATAAAGTAATAAAATATTAACATAAACAGAACCGGAGCTACCATTAAGGCAAACTAGGCAGCTGCTAGGGCGCAAACCTTGAGGCGGCGCAAAAATCCTACCACCTTTTTAAAGCAATTCGGCTGCTAATTACATAATTTTAATAAATGTAAAGGTGTGATTCGGTATGTGTAGCTGATGTGTAGCCCTTCCCGTGACCAAACATTCAAAGGCATATATGCTTTCTTTCTCTATAGTTACTTAGAATTATGCCCTCCTCCCACCCCCGGGGTGAAGGGGTCATTGTTCAAAATTCTCTGATTTCCAATGGATCTCGGGACACAAAACCAGCACCGGGAGCCTTGGGAAGAAAGAAGCACAACTGAATGAAGTGCTAGACAAAGCGGCCAAAATTTTGGGATAAATGTGTTAATTTTGAAGAATGTTTAATTAATATATAAAATACTAAATATTTGTTTATTACTGTTTCTTTTAATTAAAAAAATATAGGTTTTTAAGGAAGGGGTGCACCAATCAACTTTGCCTAGGGCGCAAAATTACCTCGCGCCGGCCCGGAACATAAAACAGCAGTTAAAAGCAGTAGCATTCTGGAATTTGCAATATTTTGCTTTAAATATATCTTTACTTGACGAACATAAAATAGTCTTGAACAGATTGAGATTTTTAACAAAAAAGAGAGAAAGAAAAAGAACGCTTCAATATCAGATTTATTTAATGGAATAGGGAAGTTTTCGATTTTTTGGTTTTACATTTATTTTATGGGAGTAACATTATCCCCGAAAAAAAAGTTTGTTCTGCGACCAGTATCTATTTTTTAAATGTTTTTTTATTGTTCAAGCGCAGTAAGCGACGCCAAAACAATTTTCTGCGTGCGTCCGTCACACTTTAGGAAAAACGCAACCAGGCGCAACACTTGGCTACAATTGGAGCGACAGCCGGCGTTTGAGTTCCGCGGATGCCTTCCAAAGAGGACTCGAAGAGCAAGAGTCAACTGCGTCAGGGTTGCCTTTAAAATGTTTGAAAGAGATAAAAGTCGCCAAATAAGAAATTTCGCTGGATAAAGTTGAATAAAATGAAATAACATCATTGATGTCACTTTTGGCACGTTGCTTTATTGACCTTTTACAAATCTAGACTCCCTAATGAAGTAATAATTTCAATGTAACAATAAAATAATAATGAAAAGCAAGCAAATGAGATAAGAGCACCGCACAGTTACAGTGAAACCTGAAGGTTGACATCATGGGCTGATGCGTTAAGCTCCACTCCGTTTTTTGGGCGTGGGAACTTTAAAAACTAATTAAAAATCAATAATTGGTTTTCTGAGCATGACGTTTTAGAATTTTAGAGGTTTGTTTTATTGTCTTCATCATATTTAGCTGTCAAAATAGGAATATTTAATAGATCTAAACTTCCCACTGCCAGTAGAAATTTTAAAATAAACGCAAAATGGAAAATACAGAACAAAAAAAAAAAAAAAATAATAATAATATTTTGCCTGCCGATTTAACTTTTTTTATTTCAACCAACATGTGTGATGCTTACTTCTTGTTACCCTCCCCCCCCCCCCCCTTGTCAGATCAATTCCATGAATCCTCCTTCGACAGCAGTGACATCAGTTTTGAGCTGTTCGCAACTGAATGAACCTCATGTATTCTTCAAGTGTTACTTTGAAACTGATTTTATATGTAATATTCTTACATATTATACTTCATTTGTGGAACAAGCCTGTCACGCGGTGACTCGTGGGTGACAGGTTGCCGAGGCCTATATTAATTCGTCTTAATTATGCTTAATCAAAATTGCACACTTAAAGCAAAACTAAAAATTGAAGAGTAATCCTGAAATCCCAAAAGCCGTTATTCTTTAAAAATTCCGATTATTATTCCCTTATTTCAAAACAATTACTGTGCATATAAACTACTGTCCTCAGTATTCGGCCTATATTTACCTCTTTTAAGGATTTTCAAATTTTCTATGACGGGATGCCTATTTTTCTAGCAAGAAAATAAAGCCTAATTGCTTTCCAAATATCTTTATAGCGTACGAGATGGTCCAAGGAATGACCCCAACAATCTAAAGGCCAATTATTGCAGCAACCCTGCACACATCAAACGGATGCAACTGCCCACACACTGAAAATGCCGCCAAAATTAGCATATATATTGGCGAAATGGCAGCTAGCATACAAATAACTGCTTATGTAGTGACTTGATGCGTCGTTTTTTGACGACCTGGTGTTAAAGAGGTGATTCTTTTTTGCCATAATTAAGCACTTGTGTCAAGAAAATGGTCTCTTATATCCATTATTTAAGAGAGAAAAAAAGCAGGCTTCCGAATGTACACAAAGTAACGCGTTGTTTTTTATGTCGTCTTTTGCATTCATAAATAAAAGAGATGAGATTTACGGGAAAGTAAAGAGAAAATCAATTCAAAGTAGAGAGTAGAGTTGAGTTGTATGCATTCTAATTTTTATGCGTTACAAGGCATCGAAGAAGGGTTTTCTTTGAAAAAAGAATGTTGATACATAAATCGTGGAACTATCTGTCGATAATAAAATTAAATTACTTTTCTCTATTGTTATAATTCAGTGTATTTTTCTTTTGTTTTTGTGACGGCATCATATGTGCCAGCTGCGCGTACTTTCATGAGCGTCATTATGTCAAAGGTGGAAAAATTTTACACAAATACAAATTACTTTGGCAAATATTGCGCACTAGATTCGTGCAGATAAAAAGTGCAAAATCGGAAAGAACCAGTTATAAAATGGCAAGTTTTAGTGCGAAGCTTAAACAGAGAAAACACAAATACCGCATCAGCAGTAAGTACTCATCAGGGATATTTATAATACTTTATTCATGCTTTTATCAAAAAGCAGTTACTACATACATTTCTTCTGTTGAAAAAGCTATATTTTTTACCTTTTGAATTTTCCGGAGAAATAAAAAGGAATAAGCTCAAGAAGAGATTCAAACGAACATACAATTTCATCTGTTGAAAAAGATGCATTTTTAACCGTTTGAATTTTCTGGGGAAATTTTTTTAATTTCTAATGGGGCTGCAGTATTGGTCCATTGCTGACCTATTGCGTCCGCAGAGATTGATACCAACTCTTTCAGCGGCACCACAATGAGTGGGGCACCGTTGCGGCAGTTTTGTTGACGCTCAGTTTCCCCTTAGATGGCGGCACCTGAGCTCTGGTTGATGCAAACGGCACTAGGAATTTAATTTAGCCGAGGGTATCCATGCCAAAAGGATACTCAAGGGATCTTTAACATGCCGCATAATCATACGACATGGGCGCAGACGATTTTCTGCATCTTGAAAATCCACCGACTTGGATTAGGTTTGAACCTGCGATCTTGGGCGTACGAGGCCTGCGCCTACCACTACGCCACCCTGTTCTGGGGAATTAAAACGGCATAAACTCAAGAGATTCAAACGAACATACATTTCTTCTGTTGAAAAGTTGTATTTTTAACCTTTTGAACTTTTTGGGGGAAATAAAAAGGCATAAGCTAAAGAAGAGATTCAAACGAGTGAAAATGCGTTGAAATTGTGTAAGTTTCCGAGTCCTTACCAACAGATACCGAAATTATGATTCGGCAATCATACATCTTTTAATTTTATATCATTTCGTCACATTCTTCCAATAATTCAATGCATGCTAAACACAGGTAAATGACAGGGGAAAGAAAAGGTCAGAACGACTTAAAAATTATAAAAATATATGAAATTATGTAAGAAAAGGTTTGAAACGATGCGCTGCAGCAGTAGTGCAGAAAAATGTTGTGATGGTGTTAAATAATCTAGATTCTGGCGCATAGAAACAATCTTGGAAGACGAGATATGTCGTGCATGATAGTGAAATTGTAATAAGGAAACCCTTTGTCATTGGAAGAAATACGAGGAGCTTACATTCTGAAGCATGAGATTTTATGCACTAATGAATCTCTGGAAACTTAGAAATACTTATCTGCAATACATTTGCAATTTGCACAAAATCTAGCCTCGTTTTTGTACTATACTAATATATATTTCTGTATTGTAGTGGGCGCCACGTAGCATAAGCGTATTCAAGGGGATATCGGAATTTAAAGGTAACCCTTAAAAAAAAAGAAATTAATAAACTGCTCCCAAGCAATGTCACTCCACCCCCTACTTCCCCTCCCCCAAAAAAAAAAAAAATGTTGCTACGCTACTGCTATGTAGTGCAATTAATACAGTTGCATATATATATATATGAGGTACACTCAAAAGCAGGAGCGTATGAATTTTTTTTCGAGGCACCCAGAACATACATAAAGAGAACTTCTCCAAATAAAGTTTCAAAATGTCAAAATCTTTATTCAAAATAGGCAGTTTGGAATTTAGTTCAGCCGGGACAAGGCCCCTCCTTAAATAAGCTCTTGCTATACATTTGAAATATATAGTGTAGAACCAGCCCTGTAATATTGAATATGTCATTTAAACAAAGTAACGATTTTTTCTTTATCTCTCGATTAACGGGGCATTTTTTTTTTGGCCCACTCAGTAGAGGGACATACACATTTACCGATTTTATTTTCATGCCTGGAATGCTGACTACCATCACAAAACTCCCCTAATGCGTGCCTGGTATATTCCATTTAAAAGCCGAGCATCAAGCATTCCTCAAAGATCAGATGGTAAGAGAGAGATCATTTTATTGACTGCTTTTAAAAGATCATCCACGCATTTTATTGTTATAGACACGAACCACAGACCCGCGGACTTAACGGTCAGCTTATATCTATAAATCCTGGGACTCGTGAGGTATAAAAATGCATGTTCGAAGTCGACGAAAGAAAGCTCCTGTTGTTCAATAACAGGACCACCCGTAGCGATGGATGATCAGATAGGGTCATCTTTTACTTTTTTTTTTCCTCCGTCACAGACTTTCTTTCATCCCTTCAGCAGATCTGCTTCGCTTTGTGTTGCTAATCTCAGGTACTGCGAATACTGCTAGTCGGAGGAATCGAAAATATCGCAGTTTGAACGCTAGTTGGACATTATTTCCCCTCCTTCTTTTAAGGACCCATAATAATAAAATGTGCTTTTAACCTTCGTAATCATTTTAGCGCTCGAATTCCACCAGGCAAATCAAAGTAAACGTGATTCTTAATTAAACGTATCTGCCTGTTAAAATGAGTTCTTTCATGAAGCACTGATGTGCCTCGACAACTTCAGCCACCCCTTTAAACAGTTAAAGAAGTAATTATGACTTTAGTTTCATAATCTGTATTAAAATTATGTTAATTTGTTCATAAGGAAATAAAATAAATTTTTTTGATAAAATTTAAGAAATCGTTTGAATGGACCGAAAAAGAATTCAAATTTCGAACTAAAACAGGAATGCTATGGAACAGACAAGTAAAAATAATTCTGGAAAGCTATCATCGGCTTCTGACGGAAGTGTTTCTAAGTTTCTTTCGCGCACTTTCTTTGAACATGTTGTACAAAGTATCACGGGAAGTGGTAGAGATGGAGCAGCCCCCTCCCCCAAAGAAGCATGAAGATGAAGCCCCCCAAAAACGATAACCCGCATAAAATCCTCCAAAACCCACTAAAAACAGCCCTCCCCCAAAACTTTAAACGGCGCAGTGTGCACCATAACCCTCCCCGCTCCCGGTGGGTACCACTGGAAATGGGGTGGAGACTCACTCTATACAGCAGCTATCAACCAATCCAAGTTGCTGTGTTACAGCCTGGAAAAAAGAGCTTTGAAACACAAGGGTACAGAGGTAGAAAAAAATATATCAGTCCATCTGCGGACTCGAATAAATGCTAACAGAAACGCTCACGCCAAAATGAGCTTTGTTACACAAGGGTACAGAAATATAAAAATTCATATCAGTCCATCTGCCGACTTGAATAAATGCGAACAGAAACGGTCACATCTTTAAAAAAAAATAAAGAAAGATACACACAATTTGAAAGCACATTGAGAAATTGAATTTCGACAACAAAATTGTCACATCAGAAATAAATAAATAAATCCATTCTCTAACATCTCAGTACTATATAACTACTTGCCTCATCTCACTGCCAGGAGCAAGTGACCGCACCTTGCCGAATGAAAATGCATGGGACGTTTTTATTGACGTCATCATCATTACTGGAAGGCTACGAGTTTGTGCAAAGAAACATTATTTCTTATTACGCGCTTTCATTATTTCGTTAATTACGTTAACCTTTCAGGCAATTCCTAGAAAGTTTTGGTCATGGGCCCAGTAATTTATCTGCAAATATAAACGGAAGTGAAGAGGACAAGAAGGAAATTTCCGCGAAATGTTGACGGATACAAAAACGCAGAAATGTACGCACGAATTATATTTCTAAACAGGTCACATTCCACAACTAATATTTGAAAATTGAACAGTCAGCAAGTAATATTTGTTTTCACCACTTCACGGTTACTACATAATTTAAAAGGTTGATATTGCGAAAATACATACGAAATGAGCGTTTTTTTCCTGTTTATGCACGTTTCGAGAATGTTTATTACTATCATCGTTATAATTTAATTTCGTTTCTGAGGTAAATGCTATCACGATTTCTATGATCATTGCTTCAGAAAAACGTAACAGATATAGACGGGTTTTGCTTTCAAATGCATTAAAAATAATAATTATGCTCAATCTAAAAAATGAACAACCTTAGAATAAATTTCCTCTTAATTAGTTTTCATGGGCTTTACAGTATAAGAGAAATTGAGATGAAGGTATTTGTTTTATTTTTTCTTAATTTACTACTGTAATTTTATTTAATGCTTTTGATTCTGCTTGCTTCATTCATTTGAAATTGCAATATAAAATTGTATTTAACTTAATTTAAATTCCATACTTATGTATTTTGCATTGAGCGTACAATAGTTTGCGTTTTCAATTCCATTTCACTTCAAGAACTTATTAACCAACTTACTGTAGAACCTAAGGCTGAATTTTGCTAGAATCAGGTTTTTAGTTGATATATATGCAACGTTTGCGTAAGAGCTGTAAATGTTAATGTTAGTCTTCATTAGTGTCATGCAACATTTGCACGCTACTACGGAACACTAATGTCAATAAAAGTTGTAGTGATTCAAAAATGACATTTTTGCAGTTACTTATCAGTGGTCTGAATCAGATTAACAATTTAAGCCAGGCTGTCCCTTTGCGGGAGGAAAGGGGGGGGGGGAGGGTTCACGGTGCAGACAAAGCAATTGAATGTTTAGGGGGATGTTTTTAGAGGGGATCTTAGTCTTTTTCTTTAAAGGGTACGTCTTTCTGGTGGAGTAGGCAATTTCTTTTGAGTGGGTGTGCCACCGCTCTTAGGGGTCTTGGGAGGATAGCTTTTCCGGTTTAAGCCGTATTTTATATTTCACTCGCTGACAGGGCTTAATTTGACTCGGAGCTCACAAAAGCAAATCTCCTACACTTATTTTCAATTCTGAGTGAATTCCTCTTCATAGCGAAAATTATAAGTTCCATATAAAGTACCGTACTTCAAATTATGACCTAATGATGAGCTAGTTTTCTTATAATTAAAAAAAGTTAACTAATCGCAAAGAATTTCCTTACATTTTAAGGGATTTTTTATGAAATATGTTACATGTAACATTCCCGGGCTGGGCAGGGTCGACTCAGCCTTTCATCCCTGCAGTGGGGTCAATAGAATGAGGACCAAGCATGCTTGGAAACTAAACACTGGGGGTTCTGCGTCAGGCCGACCACTTGACCGGAACTTCTGCTTCTTGGTCCCAGGGCCCTCAGCCTCGAAAACTGGGATGGGAACAATAGGCCATGGCCCTCGAAAGGGCTGCCGCGCCACTGAGTTTAGTTTGAGTTCAGTTACATGTAACAGAAAAAATCACAAAACGCACAAAATATTCAGCAAAGAGCGTTAACCTAGTTAAGTTAATAATGAATTCAAACAATAATTAAAAGATTACTTGTAATCAAAAACAATTTTCATGAACTTCTAAAGCAAAAAATTAACTTTCTTGTTTTCACTCATTTTATTTCCTTTGGGCATACAGTGAGCTCAAAGCAGGGGTTCCCGACCTGTGGGTAGCGACCCCAAATGGGGCCGCGAGGCATTTCTCATGGTGTATAGTATAATTTCTAATTTTAACCCTTTGATGGTTATGAACCAGTTGAGCTGGCAATCGAATCGTGCTTCATAATGCGCGCAAACGAGTTCCGCTCGGGAGCACGATTTCGACCGAAATGGTTAGAATCGAGCACTACTCGCGCTGACGAGCTGAGCTCGTTCGCCATTATTATTCTGCATCTTATATTTATAATTACTATTATTATTTATATAATTGATTATAGTCATTTATAATTTACTATTTAATAATTATCATTTATTAATTATTTTAAAGTACGCAAAAACTGTTATTTATGTACTACAAATACTTTAAGAAATTTTTAAAACCCGTGAGGCGAGCTATCTGCGGCATCGCCAGAGAAGGGTAACATTTTCGGAAGAACGGCGTGGGAAAACAGTTGCCACTTTCGACTACTGTTTACTCGTAATACTGCGCGAATTAAGTAAACTTAATTAGCATTTTGTGCTTTAACTTAAGAGCATAAATTAGAAATTGTTCAGTGACAAAGATTTTGGTCATATCCGACCAGAATAAAATCAATCAAAAATTTTTAAAAGAAATATATGTATAAAAAATAACGTAGAGAAATATTTAAATAATACAAGAAAAATATTCAAATAATGTAGAAAAATATTCAAGTAATACAAGAAAAATATTCAAATAATGCAGAGAAATATTCAAATAATGCAGAGAAATATTCAAATATTGCAGAGAAATATTCAAATAATGCAGAGAAATTTTCAAATAATGCAAAGAAATATTCAAAAAATGTAGATAAATATTAAAATAATGCAGAGAAATATTCAAAGAATGTAGAGAAATACTCAAATAACGTGGAGAAATATTCAAATATTAAACGAAAAATATTAAAATAATTTTCAGAATTTGATTAAATTCAAATAATTTACAGAAAGATTCAAATAAAGCAGTGTTTCAGTGTTTCTTTCATTATATCAATACCTCACGTCCAACTTAAGTCCAAAAATGGCGATTTTCAGGTTATAAAATAATTGGTCAATTGTACGAAAATTAAGAAACAAGGGATAAAGCATACATGTTTTTTATATGTTAACAAATCCTGTTTTGTATTCTTATATAATTCGTGTATTAATGTTATTACTAGGCAACGCAATCTCTTTTCTCGTTCCTTACACTGTGGCATAAGGCAGTGATAATGTGAGTTACGTTTGGCTCTGACGAGGCACAGATGTGATGACAACCAATTTTTAGTTGAATCCGTCCATTATTTAATGAGAGCAGTTACGCATAACGAGAAAAACGTTCAATTGAGCCATCTCTCTTGACGGGAATACCGCCAAAAACTGATCAGTACTACTTCCCATTAGGATGCATGTGTGTACCAAATTTAGTTCCATTTCAAGTACATTATAGTTTCAGCCATAGTGGACCCCAAAAAGTGTCATTCTGGAAAATTGCGGTTTTATTATAACTCCACTATAAATTTGCTTGTTTTACAGTCCTTAAAAACATTTACAGTAGGGTTAGATTCAGAAACAGCTAGGAATCTAATGTATCGTGTTCGTGGCAAAATACATTTTTTTCAGGTTTTAGAGTGTTTTTTTAATCTTTATTGTTATTTTTATTTATGTATTTATTTAGCTTCAGTCTTAATAAGAAATACAAAATTCTTATGATGATCCTTCGCTTGATAATGAAACTATTTAAAAATATCGCTTATAAAATCCAAAATATCATAGATAAACCAAACTTTTGAGAATTGTGATTTCCAAACTTTAAGGAAAAAAAAATCACTTATCCTTACAAGAGAAGCTGCGACTTTTGGAATTGAAGAAGTTTTGTCAATAAGTGATGGCCAGCTTAGCACAAATATGCATTATTCACATCTATAGATGTCGAAAGTAGCTTCTGCAGACAGAACATTTTCCTTTCAGAAAAGAGACGGCTCTATTACTTTGAAAAAAATAATACAGCTTGTAATAAGTCACTACAATTCTGACCTTTTGCTATTTTATGAAATAGAGATTTTGAAGTATATTAGAATTTATGGGAAAAGGTTAATGTGTCAAGTATCAATATATTTTCCTTTCTTTTTCTTACTCTTTCTTCATATGTAATTTTAGATTTTAGCGTTTATTTCAAACTTTAATGAAATCGTATTGTATCCATTTATCTTAGTATCTTTTAGCACAATCGAAGGGTTTGCTGCGAAAAGGAAGTAGCTCAAAATGTGATTCCAAATTACAAGCTTAAATAAATTAATTCAACAGCCTTACGAATCCTTTCTGTATAGAACAGGAGTGGTTTTCTTTTTTTAACAGAAGGCAGTGCAAAATCAAAAATTTCTTTAAATGGAGCTACATAATGGAACTCTGTTTTCGGTCAGTATTCTGGTTTAATTATTAGAGTATTGCTTTTTAAATTTTAAGTGCACTTTCAGCTCTTTTTTTTCGCGTACTGGTTTTTGTAAACCTTCCGGAATTCAGTAAACTATTCTGGTTTGAAATTTTGTTTAACTTCATCAAAATTTTTACTTTTTTAAAATGCTGCATAACGCCATAACGGTGATGATTATGCATTCTTCTTCTTTTTTATTCTTTTTTAAAAAATATCTTTTAGGAAATTTCGTTTGAGCTTTCTAAATTTGGTTAATCACACTACACTTGTTTTAATAGTTTTGGTACATGATAATTTAGATGCGTGATTTTAAGACAAAGTATAAAAAAAGCTGTTTTTTCAGGAGGCGACTCAAAACATCAATAAGTCATTTAATAAATAATACAAATAAAAAAATAAATAAAAAAGTGAGAAATTTGTGGATGCACCAAAACATTTCTGGAGAATTTAATTTACACTGAAGAGAGTTGCAGCACAACCAAAACAAGGCTCAATTTAAATGAAATAACTTTGAAGCACTTGTATTTGCCCATCGTTAAACTAAACTTTTACGTCTAATTAACAATTATTTAACCCGTTCACGTCGGTGTGACCCACGGGTGGGTCACATTTGACTGTTCTGTGGAGCGGCGTGACCCACCGGTGGGTCACGCGTGACTGTCCCGTGGGGCGGCGTGCATCACAGGTGAGTCAATTGTTTTCAGAAAATAAGTCGTTAAAGAATAAGTTTATTTTATTTCTTCTCAACATTATATATAAAAATTAGAAGGCCTTCACGAAGCGTAAGGATACAAGACAGTCCCGCCTCACGCGGAAAAACGTAGATATTTGCCCCGGCGTGAACGTGTGAATACAACTTTTAAGTTATTAAATCATAAAATTGCCAAAATTATTATATGTACTTCGGAGCTAGTCTTTAATGCGGAAAAGTTATGATACTCCGAATGTTGTTTTTCGTGGAAGCTCAAAACACTTTTCCAACTTGAGGAAAAATGTTCGTTGAACTCCGGAACGCATATAAGGCGATGAGAAACATAGGGATGTAACTGACCAGAAAACGATTCTGAGTAAAACACGTTCAAAGTTTCGATCTTATGGGACCTTTAATGCTATTTTTTTCTAAATCACGTTGGGGCGCAGCACCTGTTAGGGCTACCCCTAACATCTCCTGCCGCAATATAGAATAGTGCTTTTCCTATCATTTCCAGTATTTATATCCAACTTTTCAATTTTGTCACTTACACCCCTTTGCTTCTAAGTGCCTCATATGGGCAATAAATTTAGTAATTTTTTGCTTCAACGTTGCTAAGATAATCTTTATTCTGCAAAGGGTGGCCCTGTCTTTAATAAATACAAGAGCGGAGGCCCTTCCCCTGATGAGAGAGCGATTTCTTTATGATTTTACGAATTTCGAAGAAAAATAATTCCCCAATGAAGGAAAATTATGAAGTTTTATTCCCTAATTGATATAATCGCTAATAATACTTTTGACTTTCATGGGTGGTGATTGCCCCCATGAAATTTTTTGCCTCCCCTGTATCCGCGCCTGGTGTTATCAGAATATTTTTAAGTTAAAGGAAATTAAAACAATCCTACAACTAATCAAACAATAAAGACTGGATACATTAGAAATATTTTGCACTAATATTCCATTTAAAATTATTTTTATTTATTAATTTTGGGAAAGATTATAATTAATCGTTAAACCAAATATACATTTTGCCCAACTTACACGAATATTCATTTAAAAAAAAAAATCCTTAAAGAAATTGATATTTCTTGTCTGTGCTTGAAAGAAAATGCACATTAGAATCTCTTTTAGCGGGACAGCACAAAAATGTTGACCATAAAGAAATTAGTTGTTTCGGATTTTATTTGAAGGCTTCAATTGAGAAGCAAACATCAGTTAAATAAAGATGTGTCTATGTATGTTGCCACATTTAAATTCCATATTTAATTAAGGAAAATATATGTTGCCAATAAATATCTAAAATGAATCACTAAGCTAAAAGATGTTTTAAGGGCAAACTTTGTATTGTACAGAAAATTTTCAAAAAAAAAAAAAAACTACCATAATAACGTATTAAATAATGTATTTTTTTTTAAAGTTCCAAACGTCTGGTTTTTGTTAATTCTTAAAGGCTTTCTCTATTACATTTCTTATATATTTTAAAGTTTGATTAACTCTTTAGCATTTTTACAGACATTGAATTTAGCTATATTCAAAGTCTAAATTTAGCTGATTCATTTTATTCACAAACCTTCATAATCTCCGCAGTGTTTTAATATTTCTGCAGTAATTTGAAACGCACTCCATTTTTCCTGCATTAAAAAAGAAAATAAATAAATAAATAATGTTATAATTCCCTTAAATTTCGCTTTTTACTGATTTTATAGTGATCTGCATTTTCCAGATATTATTTTTTTTATTTAAAAAATTACCTGTGTTGTTCGGTTTTCTTCTCAGGTGTATATTTTCTTACGAGAATTACTTTCTGTAAAAATATTTAGTCAATGTAAATTATTAATGGGAGAACAGAAAACCTACCTGAATATCAGAGAAATATTTCATTTCTTCCATATTCTCCAATTCTTCCAAAATCAAGAGTGCAATATTAGTGGAAGGACCATCAATATCTAAGGGACCGAATACAGTTGATAAGGCTGGCCTCTTGCGTTGTTTCATTTGACGCAAAGATCTAGTAGCAGGTGGAGAGTATGGTGAGAAACACTGCAAACTTCGAACACTGGATTCGAACATGTGTTCTACGATTCTGAACCCCCGTAAAGACATGATACACTTGAAGCAATCAATGATGGTACTTATGAAATGTAAATAATCTCTCTTCTGGTAATTTCTAAATTACAAACTGGAATCAATCAACTTTTAGAGCTGAAAGCTTTCGTTTCCATATAATTAATCTCTCTCAAAATTGGTGCGCTTTCGTAATAATGAACGTTTTTAATTGAAGTTTTCACACCGAATTTGGATTTTTTTTACACAATTACTAGTTAAAATATATCCGCACTCAAAATCAAATTTTCAGTAAGCATAAATCGTTCACAAACATTATGTCAGATCATCACATTTGAAGCACGTGTGAAATGAATGTACTGCAAGAAAATTGAGTTATAATTTCTGCAATACGTATATAAATTCTCTTCCAAAGAAGTTACAATAATCGCAACTTTCTACTAAGTTAAATTTTTTAAATATGTTTTTTATCATTAGGTTTGCTACCAATAAAGTATTTATCTGTAGATTTTATTTTGTTGATATTGAAAGCCGCCACTGACATGTTCAACAACACTGATCAATCCTTATTGAATTTCTTATGACATTTCTTATTTTTAATTTGTGAGCACTAACAAAAAAGTATCTTTGCACTAATGAAGTAGATATAATATCCATATGTGTGATATCAACTATTGAGTCGTTAATTAATGTAGAAGTCAGTTGCTATCTTCTGAACATAATGTCGGTTGGCTTCAGTCATTATGCAGGAATTTTTGAGAGATCAAAGCACAACACGCAAGATATTAAAAGTTCTTGCAGAAAATAGACCAGAGTACTGAAAATCCCGAGTGCCAAATTGCAATCAGTTTTGAGCTATTGACATTTGAATCTCTAAACCTTGCATTTACTTTGGGACATCATTCCAGAAATGTCCACTAAGTTTCACCCAACGCCGGCAAACTTTCGTCAAATACATTTTAATTCTAAATTAAACAAGATATTATGAGGAGATAACTATTCAGTTTCAGGTCTCTTATGAAATGCTTTAGAAAAATAGTTTAGCTTGTCCGGAAAAAAAAAAAGAGTAAGTAAAAAGGCAAACTTTTCTCTGAGTGAACAAGAAAAACTTCAGATTTTTTAATCTTGTCCTGGAAGTTTTTTAGCTACAAATTGTTAAACGAAGACTTTCACAATTCACAAGCGTTGAGGCAGGCAGTATGTAGTATTCCAGACGGAACATAAACATCAAAAAGATAATTTTTAGATGGTCCACTTAAAGCAGTTCCTCCACATACACTACACTGGAAGGTCAGTTATCCGTGGCACAAATAAGGATTGAAACTTTAACTCTTTGTATTCCAAGATTACCAAGTCTTCACTCATAGAATGCCAGCAAAATTTTATTTGATGGTAAAAAAAGAGAAGTTCCTATCCGAAGAAGACAATAATCCAATGAAGTGAGAAGTTTTCACGGCGCCCACGTAAGGTAAGTAGTCTATATCAGCTATGTAAAAAGGACAGTTATTGGTGACAGAAACAGTTTTCAAGGCCGAGTAATTCTCGGCTCGGCGGGAAGTTGTCCCACACCGAAGCACCAATCAATAATGTAAACGGTCATAGAGCGGTTGAAGCTCTTCGGCGACTGCAAACCTGGGTCATCTTGACTAGGAAGAGAATGATCATGAGGATTGGAAAAGAAAAAAAGAACATAGCTGAGAAAAATGGACGGACCAAGACTTGTTATGATACGACCCTGCCGCAAGGCTCAGCAAAGGCCTCGCGACTCGTTTACAAGACGAGTTCAAGACCGAAAGTTGCTAACCCAGCATACAGAGCGGCAACAACAGCAAAAAAGCAAAATGCTCAACCATGTGCTATAGAAGAAACCTATGAAGATAAAAAAAAGGGAAGAGAGAAGAGGTGAAAGAAAGAAGAATCTGCGACTGCATTTTCAGGAAGCGGTCTCCGAAAAGAATGTTATCAAGCCCGAGGGCTTGGACACACTTAGTTCTGAAAAAGAACTCGCACACGCCAGCTCTGCAAAGAATGAAGTTGAGCTTCGTGTAATTACCGCCGGTTTAGTCTCGAAAGCGAAAACTCAGGTTTGGCTTTTTAAATACGACAATATTACCCATTCCATTCAAAGAACAGATTTTGTTTTCTTTCTTACATCAACGATATTGCTAAGAAACCTCTGGAAGTGATAATGATACCATTTCGTATCTTGATTAATATCAAAAATGTAGAAATCGTTTTCTCCAGAGAGGTTGCGGTCTGTTATCTGGTATTACATCAAACACTTACCACAACCAAGTCTATCCTTCTTTTTCGAATATGCTAAACTTTGTTTTCTTTTCCCTTTGTCCATCATTTGTTTGAGGTTGACTTCAATCAGTGAAAAAGGTCGAAGATACATCAGTTTAAATGGTAGAATTCAAATGCGGAAACGCAGCTTTAATTGTTGGTTACATGGGGATTTCAATAGCTACTACGGAGAACGTTGGACACTGAGGTTATTCAACTATGGTTAAGTACAATCGGTTAGGGCGCGGTCAACTTCGATTGCTGTTAACTTATTTGTTAAATCACGGTTCGATTATAAATTCGGGGTCAAAATCAAAAGCAATTATTTTAGCTTCGAATCTTTATGCCTCAAATTGGAAACGAAAGTAAAAAGTTACTTTTCGAAAATTTTCACTTCTTCGGAATGATTTCATGATACTTTTATGATGACGCCCAAAAGTATGACGTCATCTTTCACAATATGAAAACTTTGCAGGATAATGAAATTTCTTTATAGATAACAATGTTTCAAAAATGAAAAAACTTCCGATATAATATGCATGAATTAAAATAAAAATACTTTAATACTAATTTTAAAATATGATGTTTGTCCAAAAATTATTTCAATATCAGTTTTTAATCGTTGCAAAATAAAATCATTCTGAATTTGAAAAAAAATTGAAATTCCAGAAAATAAGGATTTTTAAATAAAAATTTTAATTTAATGAAATAATTTTTTTTTATTTCAAAGTAATGATTTGGCTTTTCTAATAAAAATATACACTTTTTTTTGTAGTAAATGTTATAATTAGATAAATATATTACAAAAAATTAAACCAAAAACCTTGGCTAAAATAGATATTTGAGATACAATTTTATCATAATGCCTTAGACGGTAAAACGGTTATGATCAAGGGTTCACGACCAAAGAGATTACAATGTTAATTAATAATTGGTCTAAATTCCCTACAGATAAAAAGGAAATATTAATAAAGTACTGAAAATAAAAATCTGCAAATTACTTTTTAACGATCTACAACTTTAACAAGAAAAAAAAAGAACGTCTGTTAGAAAAAATCTGTGCAATACTCTATGGAGTTTTAAATAGCATTTTTAATGATGTGCTTTAACGGTTTCAGAACTTCTTTTAAAAAACAATAAACAGTAAAAGGTACCCAAAAAGTTCAGAGACATAAAAATAATCAGCAATGAATTCAGAAAAATGAATATTTGAAGCTGCTAACAAAGTACAAACATAAATTTTTTAAGGGAATTGAGACTATTAAAAACACTTCAAACAGCTCTATTTGCAAATCACAGTTACGAAACGTTAATGGAGGAAAAATTTGAAAACAACTCAATGAAATTAAAATTAATTTAGCCACAAAAGTATCCAAGTGTGAAGCAGGCAACTTGAGCGGGTAAATTTATATTATCCGTGTCACTTTCCCGGGGCCCTTGAGGATTTCGTAGATTCGATTTCTAGCATATATTTCACATTAAGCTAAACACAGATAGCCAATATTTTTAACTGCCAAAGAATTCGTCAAACGCTTCACAAATTTCTTCACACGTACTTCTAGTTACACAAGAGGTTGCACTTTATATTAAACACTTTATGGAAACTACACCCAACTTCGTCTTAATAAAAAGACTTTCACCTAATGCAGTAGGCAAACCAACTCAACAGCAATATGGTCGGCAGCATTCAAACTTGTGGCTTCTGATGATGTCTGAGATGATTCAACTACCAAAGTTTCCTCTGCTTTCACCACATCCACGAAAACATAAAATTTAAGCAAATACCTTTTGTGTCACACGACCCCGGAACATTAGCAACGTGGCTTAATTGGCTGGACAGGATATGAGTATTTTTTAATACTAAGTTTATCCGGGAAGTATTACTTCCGGCTTTTTGTGAGGCCTTCCCATAATCCATCCGGACGAAAGTTGATGACTTTCCACCATGCTGGAGGAATACGAGTTCTGAATTCTGATGTTCTTTAAAATATATCGAACTTTTCGCAGGTAAAAACCTCTGAAGTAAGATTAGAGTTTTAGCACGAGACTTGTAAAGAGCAGTTTTTCTAATAATATTTGAACGGATATAGGTTTTAAGATAAAATTTTAGAAATTTCCGAGGAACTAGTAGGAAATTTTTTGATAGATTCTATTCATTAATACTGCACCTTTACACAATTTAAATACAATGGCTTTTTAATAATTATTTTAAAGATTTTGATGAGTTACGAAATTCTTTGCTACTGTTCTTAGCTTTCTATTTTGTCTAAATTTCGGTGAATGTACGAGTATAATAAATATTGCCTAAAATGAAACATGTTCAAGTATTCACCATTCCTCTTCCACAAATTTTTATAGTTGCTGCATATGTACCACTAATGCAGCAAGAATGTTACCGATTCCTGCCTATTTACTGTTTAATTACTGTCCAAGTATTTATTGTTGTACTTAGATGTGATTCATTTATATATGGCTATTTTCGTTATCTTAATTTAGTTCTTCTCTGTATAGCCAGTGCATGAAGAAAGGAGTTATAGTTATTCCTTCAATGTCAGACTAAGTATTTATTTTGATAACATAAAAATATTTGACTTTTTCATCAGGTCTCATTTTTCCTAGTTTCTGATTACTTGTGAAAACAACTACAAATAATTTACAAACAGTTCTTTTAAAAAAACTGATACATGTTCTCGAAAACTTCTTTTATTTTTATCGCAATAAGAAGGCGTTTTTCAAAAATATGTATGTAATTTACTTAAATATTCACCTTAACTAATTGTACAAGATTTTTTCCCCAGTTTTCAGCAGCACAGCGCATTTTAGTTGACGTTTCCATATCGATTAGAGGGATAATGCTCACATAATTACGCTTCGTTATACTTCCCAAATAAAAGTATAGCCCAAATACTAGTTTAAAACCAGCATTTTTTTTTTAGTGTGTAAGTGGATTTTATTTCTTATGCTTAAATTTGCCTTTATTTGTTAAAACTACATAAAACTAAAAAGTTCAGATTAAAATGTTCTCTACTACAGCCCCTTCCATTACTGACTGAAACATTCAATAGGGCTATTCAATAAGGCTATTCTATAGGGTTTATCAATAAGGCTATTTCGAACAGGTCTAGGGAAGTTGTATTGCCATTATACAGAAGTTTGGTAAGACCTCATTTGGAGTATGCTGTTCAGTTTTGGTCTCCGTACCTAAAAAAGGATATTACCTTATTGGAAAGGATTCAAAGGAGGGCTACAAGATTGGTAAGTGGTCTTTCAGACTTAGATTATGAGGTTAGGCTTAAAAGGCTCAATATGTATAGTCTTGAGCAAAGGAGAGTCAGAGGGGACATGATTCAGTTGTTTAAATTCATTAAAACGGGAAATGTTGATGGACTACAGCTATGTGCTGAAAGTAGAACCAGAGGTCATTGTTTTAAACTTTTCAAATCTCAGGCTAATCTTGAAATTAGGAAAAACTACTACTTCAATAGGGTTGTGGGCAGTTGGAATAGTTTACCGGAAGCGACTGTTAATTGCAGTGGGGTAAAAACTTTTAAGAAAGCTCTTGATGTTCATTGGGGACTGCTAAATTAACTAGGACCAGCCTAGCTGGGCCCTGAGCCTGTTGCTGGTCGTCACTTTTGTATTTGTATTTGTATTCCTTTTTTTAGCTAAACTTTAATAGCAATTTTGATTACAAAAATTTGTAGCATATACTTCGAAACGGTTTTTAGACGATACTCGGTAAAATATTGAAAAAAACTTTAAACTGTGGCTTATAAAACAAGTAAAAAATATGTATACAGCAGCTAACCAACGTAAGCAAATCATAGTACGACAAAAATATACTAAACATATTTAAAGGAAACTTCACCGATTCAAAACACTCAATAGAGGAAGAGATTTGAGTAAATTCGAAAACAAGAAAGAACACAATGTGACCAAAAACCAAGGAATTTCACAATATTGTTTCAATATAGCTTTTGATTTTAAAAGAGCTCACAATGAAAACAAAGAAGTTTCGTTTGTAAAATACTTTTTCGGTTAAAATCATTCAGTACTGCTCTTGTCATTGACCTTAACTTTTGAATGGTTGACCTCTCAAAAGTCAATTAATAACCACGAAACAAATTAAGAATATTTCTAAATGTTATAGATCTATAGCATTTAGAAAAATTCTTAATTTGTTTTGAGTCTTTCAATATTCTTCGCGAGTTATGGAAAAAATCACATCCTCCTCTTTTTTGTTTGGTTGCTCCTACTTAGATTTAATTATATATTATTTTTTGCATTCCTATTTTATCCTTTTTGACCCATCTGTGTTCTCAATGACTTTTTCTTTGCTCAGTCGAAATATACTTATTACCGCATATGTAATAGATGTATTCCGCAATAACATCTGGCGTATATATGGCGTTCTCTTTTGATGATTCTGAAGCACTTGACTTTCGCTGGTCATCAAACGATATTATTTTCTTTTCAAAAACGAATTTTATTTGGAACATTTACTCCAAGTAGTCCTGGTTTTCTAATAGCCCTTATTTTTAAATTTCATTTTAAATCAAAATATCAAGAAAAACTAAATGTAAAAAACATTTGTTTGTAGTTACTCATGCTCTGTTTCAGTTCGCCACGTTAGGTAAAAGGGGAACTTTCTACCTGCGAAGAAGATGGGGAAAACAACTCTACTCCTGTTACAATTTGTGTTTTATGTAGGTCTATAGTATAATTTACTCATATTTTTAATACAAAGAATTTTGCCGCTTCATTCATACCGAACAAACATTTAATCCTGCCCCGGCTTTCGGGCCATGGAAAAATAAACGAAACCAAATTAAACCTCTGCGATAATGAGACTATGATTTCCAGCGGAAAGGGCCAGCAAAGAAAGACAAATAACAGGGTGGTCAGGTGGGGATAACCGATTGGAAACAAAAAGCGCAACGGCCTTCAGGGCTGCATGGTGGGCGGGAGAGCAAGGACGATGAACTTGGCTGCCTGCGACCCAGCCAAGATACATGAATGCGGACTGACGTTCCTTTCTCTCAACCTGCTGCCGCATCTGCCCATCCGCTGATAGATCATAATGCTCTCCCTGCATCTGCTTACGATAATTCAATTTAGAAATTAAGGTTTTTATCTGAACGGCCATGATCCGTTTTAAACTTTCCAACACTACTGAGAGAATTTATTGCCCGGCGTAAAATGCCTTGTTAACCCTTTATGAGGCAGCCGGCAATAACTTCCCATCTAATTCAATAAACTTAAGTGCCTGTAGGAAATTATTTTGCAGTTTCTGATTACAGGGATTTAAATCAGTCGCTTTTTGAGTTCTTCCACTGACTGTTCCGAATACTTTTAACAGGAATTATTGTTTATTGCTTTTAGCTAATTTATTAATAGGCGTGCATATATGTGACTGGAAATTAAAACATTAACAGTATATTTATTTATCAATAAATATATAAGTTTTAACTATATACTGTGTTGAAAACAAATAAGTGCCCACAAAAAGGAGGGTGAGGAAGAAAGCAAAAAAATCATAAAACATTAGTTTAGTTAGTTTATCAAGTATAGTTATCAAGTTTTTGATGTAATTCAGTAAAAAAATCGGAGCAGTGGTGCAGAACAATGTTTTTTGCTCCAGCTCCACTAGTAGATGGAAAAGGAGAGTTCTAGTTCAGCAGGCGGTGGCGGTGGAGCCACGCCCCCTCCTCCGCCTGCTCCCCCTGCCACGCCCCCTCCACCTCCTGCTCCTCCACCTGCCGAGTGGGGTTGAGTAGTAGGGTTCTTACTGCTATCCTCGTAGAAGATGACGAGGGTTTCTGAGTGGAGTTGAGTTGTTTTTCTTACTTGTTACACTGCGTCTGAAGTTTCGTTTTTAGGAATGGCAACACCGATTTAGTTTTGGTTTTGATTAAATTTATATTTTAGGGTATGACAATGGTTCTACCGTATGTTGTGGTTACCATGACAACGTATTTTTACGAAGAGCCACCTAGTGAGAGAAATAGGAATAATTATTTTTTGGACTTAGTCGTTTTCCGAAGTTATTTTTGATTTCCAACTTAGGTTTTCACGAATGGCAACATTAATTTTTTTGTATTTGTAACATGTTTTAGTTTTAATTTCAAGGTTTGAAACGCTCATGGCGTCACCTAGTGAGAGATTTTATTTATTTTTTTTTGCACTTTATCGTTTTTTTGATGTTATTTAATTTAAAACTTAGGTTTTTCACGAATGGTAACATTAATTTATTTTTTTAATTTCAAGAGTTGAAACGCTCATGGCGTCACCTAGTGAGAGAAATTATTTTTTGAACTTTATCGTTTTTTGATGTTATTTTTAATTTAAAACTTGGGTTTTTCACGAATGGTAACATTAATTTATTTTTTTAATTTCAAGAGTTGAAACGCTCATGGCGTCACCTAGTGAGAGAAATTATTTTTTGAACTTTATCGTTTTCTGATGTTATTTTTAATTTCCAACTTGGGTTTTTCGCGAATGGTAACATTAATTATTTTTTTAATTTCAAGAGTTGAAACGCTCATGGCGTCACCTAGTGAGATAAATTATTTTTTGAACTTTATCGTTTTCTGATGTTATTTTTAATTTCCAACTTTGGTTTTTCGCGAGTGGTAACATTAATTTTTGAATTGGTAACATGTTTTTAGTTTTAATTTCATAAGTTGAAACGCTCACGCTGTCCAGTGAGAGAAATTATTTTTGGACATAGAGTATTTTATTTAATTATATTTTCTTTCAGATATTCGGATTCATATACTCCAGACCTTAATGTTGTAAAACCCATTCGATCGGATCACGATTACTATGTTTTTTTTTTTTTTTCCTTGCGTTAGTATCAGACTTAACCGAAGTGTTCTAGCGAGAATTAATTATTTTTTTCCATCAGAATTAAATTTCACAATTTTTAATCAACTCATAGTATTAATTTAATCTCAAATTCCATTCAATAATGTATAAGTAACAACTATCTTTTAATTTTAAGCGTATCTTATTTTTACCCTTGTTATTTTTTCCCATAAAATTTCAAACACAGGATTAATTATGAACCAATAATCAAATCAATCTTCATAATTTACAAAATTTAAGTCAAAGTTAATTTAGAAATGTTTAAGACTTAGAATTTTTTTTTTTTACTTTTTACTCTCTAAAGTATCAAAGACAGGATTAAATGAACACTAATCAAATAGCTTATTGAAAAAGTTTATATTTAATGTGAACCAATCAAATCAATCCTTGAAATTTACAAAATTTTAGTCAATTAAAGGTTTTATAGAAAAGTTTAAGACTTAGAAAATGAGCATCAGTAGGTTTATACAAACATATTTAGTGATACATTTACGAAAAGAGGTTATTTCTTCTATACTTAAACAGGTTTACACTCATTTTACTGTGTTTCTATGAATACAAATCAAAGAATTCAGCTAATCTAAGACTATATTTGTATTATAGATAATCATCCTTTTATACTGCTAGATTTTTTTTTTTCAAGTTTAAGAGTTTGCATGAATTAATAGAAGTTAGAGTATGTTCAACAACTCGATTTTACATTTTACATAAGCGAACGTTTCATATATTCCAAGATTTATTTTTTTCGTTTTTAATTTATATTTTTTTTTTTTTACACATTTTAACGTTTCAAACGAATACAATCTCAGAAATTATTGTAGTCATATACATCATCATTAAAGAAACTTTAAAAATAGTCAAGACCGTATTACTAAATTTGTAACTGCAAAGCAGCTCAACTACACGATTGACGTACATTACATTTAACGAACATTTCATCTATTCAAAAGAGTTTCAAAACTTTGTCTTTAACATTTAGCGAATTTTTCATTTTTTCAAAGAGTTATTTATTTTTAGGATTTACACAGAACTTATAATTTACAAAGATTTTATGATATAAAACCGAGAATTTTTTTTTTTTTTTTAACAGAACTATTTACAACACGGTTTTCACACATTGAAAAAGTTTATTACTTAAACACGAAGAAACTTTAAAACTGTTCACACCGCAAATTTCATGCATTGAAAAAGTCTATTACTTACATACAAACTTAGAATCTTTGAAACTAAGATCACATGAATACAACTTAATTTAAATACGGTATTGCTTAAAATTATAGCTAAAGAAAATAAAAAAAAAAAAGTTTGAAATATTATACTCAAAGACATAAAAAACACATACACAAGATGTAACATCTGTTGAAACTTCGAGCATTAAAAATAATTAACATTAATTACTAGAACTTGGAAGAATGAATGCTAAAAAAGCCTCTTAGAAATAAAGGTCAATTTTAACACATCCTCTACCGAGTTCCTACTAAGCAAAGCAATCGTTGCGAATTTTCAGTTATCCTATACACGAACACAAAATCAACTAGGCAAAATCTAACAGTACACTTAGTGAATGAACACAGAGAGAATGCACTTAAAATAATATCATTCACACGTTGAAAATCGAAGAATTTTTTCATGCAATATAGCTATAGTTCAATTATTCAAACTTACAAGAAACTAATTTTAACAGAATGCAATCTAAGAAATACTTTAAAGTTGAAATACAAATTATATAAAACATCAAGTACTTACAGAGAAGAGAGAGGACACATGTTTCTCCATCCAAACCGCAACGTAGAAATGACTCTTCAGGCTCTTATCAGCTGAGTGAGATAAGGCAGCAATACCTCGTTGGCCGCCCCAATCAATCAGTGATTCATACCAGGTTTATCTTTCACAAGGACACAGCCAGTAGCTTTTGATGTGGATTTCTCAAATCTTTAAAAATATTTCCTACACACAACTACAAGCATATGTATAAATTTAATTACTTTTACGGAAACCTATGTATTTAACTCACCAAACTCAGACAGTTTTCATTAAACGAGCATTTTTTTCCTAGATGTAATCCTTCAATTCATTACTTCCGAGTGAAGAATTTTTTACCTTTAGTATTATAATCAAGCTATTCAATACATTAAACGAACGTTTCATATATTCAAAATGTTTCAAAACATAGTCTTTAACATTTAACGAACGTTTCATCTATTCAAGAAGTTATTTATTTTCAAAACCCTGTCTTTAACATTTAACGAACATTTCATCTATTCAAAGAGTTATTTATTTTCAAAACTCTGTCTTTAACATAATTTTTATGATTTATACAGAAAAATACAACCAAGAAAAATATTTAATAAAACTATTTCCAACACGAGTTTCATACATTGAAAAGGTTTATTACCAAAGTTCGAAGAAAACTTTAAAGCTATTTTCGCTGCAAATTTCATGTTTTGAAAAAGTCTATTACTAATATAGAAACTTGGAATCTCTACTTTATTCGTACCTTTAATATTATAATCAAGCATATAACACATTAAACGAGCATTTCACCTATTCAAAGACCTTTCAAAACTCTATCTTTAACATTAAACAAACATTTCATCTATTCAAAGAGTTATTTATTTTCAAAACTTAGTGTTTACCATAATTTTTAAGATTTTCACAGAGATTTTTAAGATTTCAACATTCGATAAAAATATTTACCAAAACTATTTCCAATGTGAGTTTCACACATTGAAAAGGTTTATCACCAAAGTTCGAAGAAAACTTTAATGCTATTTTCGCTGCAAATTTCATGTTTTGAAAAAGTCTATTACTAACATAGAAACTTGGAATCTTTACTTTATTCATACCTTTAATATTATAATCAAGCATATAACACATTAAACGAACATTTCATTCATTCAAAGACTTTCAAAACTTCCTCTTTAACATTTAACGAACCTTTCATCTATTCAAAGAGTTATTTATTTTCAAAACTTAGTGTTTAACATAATTTTTAAGATTTTCACAGAGATTTTTAAGATTTCAACATTCGATAAAAATATTTATCAAAACTATTTGCAACGCGTCTTTCCCACATTGAAAAGGTTTATCACCAAAGTTCGAAGAAAACTTTAAAGCTATTTACAATACAAATTCCGTGTTTTGAAAAAGTCTATTACTAACATACAAACTTGGAATCTTTACTTTGAAACTAAGATTGCAAACAACTTTATACAGAGTTCAAGTTAAATATAGAATTGGTTAAAATCGTAGCAACAAAACGTACAGAATATAAAAAAAAGTTAGAAACGTTATACTCAAAGACTTGCATTACTAACTGAAATAAAGAAACATAGCTTCCAACTACTACTACCAATGCAAAACTTATATTAACCTGCTAAAAACTCCATAAGAAAAGTCAAAGTACTGCGCGCAAAACATCAAAACTTAGAGTCATCTAGTAAAACTTAGAACGAATAATGTAAAACTACGAAAATTTTCAAAAATAAAAGTGTTATGCACTTGCAAAATGTAAAAAGTACTGTGTACTAATGTTAAAACTTTAACTAAAACATGAAACGAAGATGTAAAAATATTAAGTATAATATCTTAAAGCAACACTAAAATGTAAAAGTACAACGTACAAAACATCAAAACTTAGATTCATCTAGTAAAACTTAGTATAAAAATGTAAAAGTACTAAGGATAGAACCTCAAATATACAATAAATTGATAAAAGCAAAATGAAAATGTTAAAGTGCAAAAGACAAAACATCAAACATAGATTAAGATATTAAAACAATGTATCATAAAAATTTTAAAAAAAAAAAAAAAGAAAAAATACTACATACAAACGGTCATAACTTAGAACTTTTTTAAAATTTTTGATAATTCCATAAAATTTTAATTCGGAAAGTAAAATTAACGGAAATGTAAAAACAAAAGTTTAACAAAAATTAAGGCCCCAAATTATTAAAACTTCAAAACGTAAAAAATGATTTCTCTACAAAAACTTAGAATGAAGTCGTAAAATGACTAAGTATAAACTGTTAAAACATCATAAAAATGTCAAAATGACAAGTATAAAGCAACAAAACATAGATTTGACTCCTGAAATATTAATCAAAAATGTAAAAATTCTAACAACAAAATCCTAAAACTCTGAAAAATTAAAAACACGCAGTACAAAACAACAAAACATGTAAAAATGCTAAGTATAAAGCTGCAAAACTCAAATTCACCCAGAAAAACTCAAAACAAAGATGTAAAAGTAAGGAACTTTTCAAAAGAAAAGTGTTATACACTTGCAAAATGTTAAAACTTAATGCAAAAATGTAAAAATTACTACGTACAAAATGTTAAAACTCTAATTTATCTATTAAAACTTAGAATGACAATGTAATTGACCCCCAAATGTACTAAGTATGAAATATTAAAGCAACATGAAAATGTAAAAATTCTAAGTATATAACGTATTCATGAAGTGAAACTTTGTACGAAAATGTAAAAGTTTAAGTACGAAACTTAAAAAATTCAGATGGATCTACAAAAATTCAAACTAAAATCGTAAAAAGTATGAGTACAAAATGTTCAAACATTCTATAAATGTAAAAAATTTAAGAGTACAAAATACAAAACGTAAAAAAAGTTAGAGTTATCTTCTAAAACTTAGACTGGAGTCGAGTGAAATTACTAAGTACGAAATGTTAAAACATCATAAAAATGTCTAAATAACAAGTATAAAGTATCAAAACATAGATTTGCACATTGACATGCATTTAGGAAATGTAAAAAGTATTGTGTGCGAATGTTAAAACTTTAACTAAAACATGGAATGAAGATGTAAAAATATTAAGTATAATATATTAAAGCAACACTAAAATGTAAAAGTACTACGTACAAAACATCAAAACTTAGATTCATCTAGTAAAACTTAGTATAGAAAATGTAAAAGTACTAAACACAGAACGTCAAATATACATTTATTTAGTAAAAACATAACGAAAATATTAAAGTACTATGAAGATGTAAAAATACTAAGTATAATATACTGAAGCAACACAAATTGTAAAAGTTCAAATTACTAAACATAAAAAAATTCAAAGTTATCTATTAATACTCCAAAACATAGATTCAACATCAAAACATATAATTTCTCTACAGAAATCTTAATCAAAGTTGTATAATTTCGAAGAACAAAATGCTAAAACTGAAAAAATAAAGAAACACAGTAAAAAAAAAAAAAACAATAAAGCATGAAAGAGGACTAATTATACAACTATAAAGCTTCAAAACTTAATTTCAGCCGGAAAAACTTAGAACAAAAATGTAAAACTACGAAAATTTTCAAAATAAAAGTGGTATGCACTTGCAAAACTCCAAAAAACGTAATTTCATCTACTAAAAATTGGATTAGAAAAGTAAAAATACTAAGTACAAAACACCAAAACTTAAATTGATCCAGAAAAACTTAGAACAAAAAACGTAAAATTTCGAATATTTTAAAAATACATGTATTATACATTAGCAAAATGTTAAAACGGAAGGTAAAAAAGTGTAGAATGAAGACGTAAAAATACTAAGTATAATATACTAAAGCAACACATAAAATGTAAAAGTATAAAATAAAAAAATAAAAACATGAAAAATTTGGAGTTATCAAATAAAACTTGAAAACATAGATTCACCATCAAAACGTAGATTTGTTTAGAGCAATCTTAATCAGAAAAATGTAAAAGTTCGAAGAACAAAATGCTAATACTGTGAAATATTAAAAAATACACAATACAAAGCAATAATGCATGAAAGAGTGCTAACTTCAAACTTAAATGACAAATTGGCTTCAATGACAAAACTTAAATGCATTCAGAGAAACTTAGAACGAAAAAATAATAGTACGGAAATTTGCAAAGTAAAAGTGTTATGCACTTTTCAGAATGTTAAAACTTAACTTTATCTACTAAAACCTGCAATGAAGATGTAAAAATACTAAGTATAATATATTAAAGCAACACAAAAATATCAAAATATTAAATACAAAACGTAAAAGAAAATTAGATCTGTCGACTAAAACTTAGACCGAACTCATAAAATTATTGAGCACGAAATGTTAAAACACCATAAAAATGAATAAATAACAACTATAAAGTCTCAAAACCATAGATTCATCAACTGAAATCTTGATTAAAAATGTTAAAGTTCTGCGAACAAAAATGCTAAAACTGTGAAAAACTAAATATATGTAGTGCAACACAACAAAGCATGTAAAAGAAAAAGTTCAAAATTAAAGCTGCTTTAATCTTAAAGTTACAACTGGAGGTATTCTTCTCGCGAACAAAGAAGTGGTAGCTAACCGGCAATGAAGGGAACCCTAACCAAGCATCGACTCCCCAAACTATAGATTTTCCTCGACAGAGAAAAATATATAGTATAGATGGGGAGCCAGTGCTTGGTTAGGGTTCCCTTCATTGCCGGTTAACTACCACTTCTTTGTTCGCGAGAAGAATACCTCCAGTTGTAACTTTAAGATTAAAGCAGCTTTAATTTTGAACTTTTTCTTTTACATGCTTTGTTGTGTTGCACTACATATATTTAGTTTTTCACAGTTTTAGCATTTTTGTTCGCAGAACTTTAACATTTTTAATCAAGATTTCAGTTGATGAATCTATGGTTTTGAGACTTTATAGTTGTTATTTATTCATTTTTATGGTGTTTTAACATTTCGTGCTCAATAATTTTATGAGTTCGGTCTAAGTTTTAGTCGACAGATCTAATTTTTTTTACGTTTTGTATTTAATATTTTGATATTTTTGTGTTGCTTTAATATATTATACTTAGTATTTTTACATCTTCATTGCAGGTTTTAGTAGATAAATTTAAAAGTTTTAACATTCTGAAAAGTGCATAACACTTTTACTTTGCAAATTTCCGTACTATTATTTTTTCGTTCTAAGTTTCTCTGAATGCATTTAAGTTTTGTCATTGAAGCCAATTTGTCATTTAAGTTTGAAGTTAGCACTCTTTCATGCATTATTGCTTTGTATTGTGTATTTTTTAATATTTCACAGTATTAGCATTTTGTTCTTCGAACTTTTACATTTTTCTGATTAAGATTGCTCTAAACAAATCTACGTTTTGATGGTGAATCTATGTTTTCAAGTTTTATTTGATAACTCCAAATTTTTCATGTTTTTATTTTTTTATTTTATACTTTTACATTTTATGTGTTGCTTTAGTATATTATACTTAGTATTTTTACGTCTTCATTCTACACTTTTTTACCTTCCGTTTTAACATTTTGCTAATGTATAATACATGTATTTTTAAAATATTCGAAATTTTACGTTTTTTGTTCTAAGTTTTTCTGGATCAATTTAAGTTTTGGTGTTTTGTACTTAGTATTTTTACTTTTCTAATCCAATTTTTAGTAGATGAAATTACGTTTTTTGGAGTTTTGCAAGTGCATACCACTTTTATTTTGAAAATTTTCGTAGTTTTACATTTTTGTTCTAAGTTTTTCCGGCTGAAATTAGGTTTTGAAGCTTTATAGTTGTATAATTAGTCCTCTTTCATGCTTTATTTTTTTTTTTTTTTTACTGTGTTTCTTTATTTTTTCAGTTTTAGCATTTTGTTCTTCGAAATTATACAACTTTGATTAAGATTTCTGTAGAGAAATTATATGTTTTGATGTTGAATCTATGTTTTGGAGTATTAATAGATAACTTTGAATTTTTTTATGTTTAGTAATTTGAACTTTTACAATTTGTGTTGCTTCAGTATATTATACTTAGTATTTTTACATCTTCATAGTACTTTAATATTTTCGTTATGTTTTTACTAAATAAATGTATATTTGACGTTCTGTGTTTAGTACTTTTACATTTTCTATACTAAGTTTTACTAGATGAATCTAAGTTTTGATGTTTTGTACGTAGTACTTTTACATTTTAGTGTTGCTTTAATATATTATACTTAATATTTTTACATCTTCATTCCATGTTTTAGTTAAAGTTTTAACATTCGCACACAATACTTTTTACATTTCCTAAATGCATGTCAATGTGCAAATCTATGTTTTGATACTTTATACTTGTTATTTAGACATTTTTATGATGTTTTAACATTTCGTACTTAGTAATTTCACTCGACTCCAGTCTAAGTTTTAGAAGATAACTCTAACTTTTTTTACGTTTTGTATTTTGTACTCTTAAATTTTTTACATTTATAGAATGTTTGAACATTTTGTACTCATACTTTTTACGATTTTAGTTTGAATTTTTGTAGATCCATCTGAATTTTTTAAGTTTCGTACTTAAACTTTTACATTTTCGTACAAAGTTTCACTTCATGAATACGTTATATACTTAGAATTTTTACATTTTCATGTTGCTTTAATATTTCATACTTAGTACATTTGGGGGTCAATTACATTGTCATTCTAAGTTTTAATAGATAAATTAGAGTTTTAACATTTTGTACGTAGTAATTTTTACATTTTTGCATTAAGTTTTAACATTTTGCAAGTGTATAACACTTTTCTTTTGAAAAGTTCCTTACTTTTACATCTTTGTTTTGAGTTTTTCTGGGTGAATTTGAGTTTTGCAGCTTTATACTTAGCATTTTTACATGTTTTGTTGTTTTGTACTGCGTGTTTTTAATTTTTCAGAGTTTTAGGATTTTGTTGTTAGAATTTTTACATTTTTGATTAATATTTCAGGAGTCAAATCTATGTTTTGTTGCTTTATACTTGTCATTTTGACATTTTTATGATGTTTTAACAGTTTATACTTAGTCATTTTACGACTTCATTCTAAGTTTTTGTAGAGAAATCATTTTTTACGTTTTGAAGTTTTAATAACTTGCGAATGCTTAACACTTTTGTTTTGTAAACTTCAGTAATTTTACATTTCCGCTCTAAGTTTTTCTAGACGAATTAGAAATTATATGGTTTATCAAAAATTTTAGTTCTAAGTTATGACCGTTTGTATGTAGTATTTTTTCTTTTTCTTTTTTTTAAATTTTTATGATACATTGTTTTAATATCTTAATCTATGTTTGATGTTTTGTCTTTTGCACTTTAACATTTTCATTTTGCTTTTATCAATTTATTGTATATTTGAGGTTCTATCCTTAGTACTTTTACATTTTTATACTAAGTTTTACTAGATGAATCTAAGTTTTGATGTTTTGTACGTTGTACTTTTACATTTTAGTGTTGCTTTAAGATATTATACTTAATATTTTTACATCTTCGTTTCATGTTTTAGTTAAAGTTTTAACATTAGTACACAGTACTTTTTACATTTTGCAAGTGCATAACACTTTTATTTTTGAAAATTTTCGTAGTTTTACATTATTCGTTCTAAGTTTTACTAGATGACTCTAAGTTTTGATGTTTTGCGCGCAGTACTTTGACTTTTCTTATGGAGTTTTTAGCAGGTTAATATAAGTTTTGCATTGGTAGTAGTAGTTGGAAGCTATGTTTCTTTATTTCAGTTAGTAATGCAAGTCTTTGAGTATAACGTTTCTAACTTTTTTTTATATTCTGTACGTTTTGTTGCTACGATTTTAACCAATTCTATATTTAACTTGAACTCTGTATAAAGTTGTTTGCAATCTTAGTTTCAAAGTAAAGATTCCAAGTTTGTATGTTAGTAATAGACTTTTTCAAAACACGGAATTTGTATTGTAAATAGCTTTAAAGTTTTCTTCGAACTTTGGTGATAAACCTTTTCAATGTGGGAAAGACGCGTTGCAAATAGTTTTGATAAATATTTTTATCGAATGTTGAAATCTTAAAAATCTCTGTGAAAATCTTAAAAATTATGTTAAACACTAAGTTTTGAAAATAAATAACTCTTTGAATAGATGAAAGGTTCGTTAAATGTTAAAGAGGAAGTTTTGAAAGTCTTTGAATGAATGAAATGTTCGTTTAATGTGTTATATGCTTGATTATAATATTAAAGGTATGAATAAAGTAAAGATTCCAAGTTTCTATGTTAGTAATAGACTTTTTCAAAACATGAAATTTGCAGCGAAAATAGCATTAAAGTTTTCTTCGAACTTTGGTGATAAACCTTTTCAATGTGTGAAACTCACATTGGAAATAGTTTTGGTAAATATTTTTATCGAATGTTGAAATCTTAAAAATCTCTGTGAAAATCTTAAAAATTATGGTAAACACTAAGTTTTGAAAATAAATAACTCTTTGAATAGATGAAATGTTTGTTTAATGTTAAAGATAGAGTTTTGAAAGGTCTTTGAATAGGTGAAATGCTCGTTTAATGTGTTATATGCTTGATTATAATATTAAAGGTACGAATAAAGTAGAGATTCCAAGTTTCTATATTAGTAATAGACTTTTTCAAAACATGAAATTTGCAGCGAAAATAGCTTTAAAGTTTTCTTCGAACTTTGGTAATAAACCTTTTCAATGTATGAAACTCGTGTTGGAAATAGTTTTATTAAATATTTTTCTTGGTTGTATTTTTCTGTATAAATCATAAAAATTATGTTAAAGACAGAGTTTTGAAAATAAATAACTCTTTGAATAGATGAAATGTTCGTTAAATGTTAAAGACAGGGTTTTGAAAATAAATAACTTCTTGAATAGATGAAACGTTCGTTAAATGTTAAAGACTATGTTTTGAAACATTTTGAATATATGAAACGTTCGTTTAATGTATTGAATAGCTTGATTATAATACTAAAGGTAAAAAATTCTTCACTCGGAAGTAATGAATTGAAGGATTACATCTAGGAAAAAAATGCTCGTTTAATGAAAACTGTCTGAGTTTGGTGAGTTAAATACATAGGTTTCCGTAAAAGTAATTAAATTTATACATATGCTTGTAGTTGTGTGTAGGAAATATTTTTAAAGATTTGAGAAATCCACATCAAAAGCTACTGGCTGTGTCCTTGTGAAAGATAAACCTGGTATGAATCACTGATTGATTGGGGCGGCCAACGAGGTATTGCTGCCTTATCTCACTCAGCTGATAAGAGCCTGAAGAGTCATTTCTACGTTGCGGTTTGGATGGAGAAACATGTGTCCTCTCTCTTCTCTGTAAGTACTTGATGTTTTATATAATTTGTATTTCAACTTTAAAGTATTTCTTAGATTGCATTCTGTTAAAATTAGTTTCTTGTAAGTTTGAATAATTGAACTATAGCTATATTGCATGAAAAAATTCTTCGATTTTCAACGTGTGAATGATATTATTTTAAGTGCATTCTCTCTGTGTTCATTCACTAAGTGTACTGTTAGATTTTGCCTAGTTGATTTTGTGTTCGTGTATAGGATAACTGAAAATTCGCAACGATTGCTTTGCTTAGTAGGAACTCGGTAGAGGATGTGTTAAAATTGACCTTTATTTCTAAGAGGCTTTTTTAGCATTCATTCTTCCAAGTTCTAGTAATTAATGTTAATTATTTTTAATGCTCGAAGTTTCAACAGATGTTACATCTTGTGTATGTGTTTTTTATGTCTTTGAGTATAATATTTCAAACTTTTTTTTTTTTATTTTCTGTAGCTATAATTTTAAGCAATACCGTATTTAAATTAAGTTGTATTCATGTGATCTTAGTTTCAAAGATTCTAAGTTTGTATGTAAGTAATAGACTTTTTCAATGCATGAAATTTGCGGTGTGAACAGTTTTAAAGTTTCTTCGTGTTTAAGTAATAAACTTTTTCAATGTGTGAAAACCGTGTTGTAAATAGTTCTGTTAAAAAAAAAAAAAAATTCTCGGTTTTATATCATAAAATCTTTGTAAATTATAAGTTCTGTGTAAATCCTAAAAATAAATAACTCTTTGAAAAAATGAAAAATTCGCTAAATGTTAAAGACAAAGTTTTGAAACTCTTTTGAATAGATGAAATGTTCGTTAAATGTAATGTACGTCAATCGTGTAGTTGAGCTGCTTTGCAGTTACAAATTTAGTAATACGGTCTTGACTATTTTTAAAGTTTCTTTAATGATGATGTATATGACTACAATAATTTCTGAGATTGTATTCGTTTGAAACGTTAAAATGTGTAAAAAAAAAAAAATATAAATTAAAAACGAAAAAAATAAATCTTGGAATATATGAAACGTTCGCTTATGTAAAATGTAAAATCGAGTTGTTGAACATACTCTAACTTCTATTAATTCATGCAAACTCTTAAACTTGAAAAAAAAAAAATCTAGCAGTATAAAAGGATGATTATCTATAATACAAATATAGTCTTAGATTAGCTGAATTCTTTGATTTGTATTCATAGAAACACAGTAAAATGAGTGTAAACCTGTTTAAGTATAGAAGAAATAACCTCTTTTCGTAAATGTATCACTAAATATGTTTGTATAAACCTACTGATGCTCATTTTCTAAGTCTTAAACTTTTCTATAAAACCTTTAATTGACTAAAATTTTGTAAATTTCAAGGATTGATTTGATTGGTTCACATTAAATATAAACTTTTTCAATAAGCTATTTGATTAGTGTTCATTTAATCCTGTCTTTGATACTTTAGAGAGTAAAAAGTAAAAAAAAAAAATTCTAAGTCTTAAACATTTCTAAATTAACTTTGACTTAAATTTTGTAAATTATGAAGATTGATTTGATTATTGGTTCATAATTAATCCTGTGTTTGAAATTTTATGGGAAAAAATAACAAGGGTAAAAATAAGATACGCTTAAAATTAAAAGATAGTTGTTACTTATACATTATTGAATGGAATTTGAGATTAAATTAATACTATGAGTTGATTAAAAATTGTGAAATTTAATTCTGATGGAAAAAAATAATTAATTCTCGCTAGAACACTTCGGTTAAGTCTGATACTAACGCAAGGAAAAAAAAAAAAAAAACATAGTAATCGTGATCCGATCGAATGGGTTTTACAACATTAAGGTCTGGAGTATATGAATCCGAATATCTGAAAGAAAATATAATTAAATAAAATACTCTATGTCCAAAAATAATTTCTCTCACTGGACAGCGTGAGCGTTTCAACTTATGAAATTAAAACTAAAAACATGTTACCAATTCAAAAATTAATGTTACCACTCGCGAAAAACCAAAGTTGGAAATTAAAAATAACATCAGAAAACGATAAAGTTCAAAAAATAATTTATCTCACTAGGTGACGCCATGAGCGTTTCAACTCTTGAAATTAAAAAAATAATTAATGTTACCATTCGCGAAAAACCCAAGTTGGAAATTAAAAATAACATCAGAAAACGATAAAGTTCAAAAAATAATTTCTCTCACTAGGTGACGCCATGAGCGTTTCAACTCTTGAAATTAAAAAAATAAATTAATGTTACCATTCGTGAAAAACCCAAGTTTTAAATTAAAAATAACATCAAAAAACGATAAAGTTCAAAAAATAATTTCTCTCACTAGGTGACGCCATGAGCGTTTCAACTCTTGAAATTAAAAAAATAAATTAATGTTACCATTCGTGAAAAACCTAAGTTTTAAATTAAAAATAACATCAAAAAAACGATAAAGTGCAAAAAAAAATAAATAAAATCTCTCACTAGGTGACGCCATGAGCGTTTCAAACCTTGAAATTAAAACTAAAACATGTTACAAATACAAAAAAATTAATGTTGCCATTTGTGAAAAACTAAGTTGGAAATCAAAAATAACTTCGGAAAACGACTAAGTCCAAAAAATAATTATTCCTATTTCTCTCACTAGGTGGCTCTTCGTAAAAATACGTTGTCATGGTAACCACAACATACGGTAGAACCATTGTCATACCCTAAAATATAAATTTAATCAAAACCAAAACTAAATCGGTGTTGCCATTCCTAAAAACGAAACTTCAGACGCAGTGTAACAAGTAAGAAAAACAACTCAACTCCACTCAGAAACCCTCGTCATCTTCTACGAGGATAGCAGTAAGAACCCTACTACTCAACCCCACTCGGCAGGTGGAGGAGCAGGAGGTGGAGGGGGCGTGGCAGGGGGAGCAGGCGGAGGAGGGGGCGTGGCTCCACCGCCACCGCCTGCTGAACTAGAACTCTCCTTTTCCATCTACTTCCACTCCAGTTTCAATAAAAATCCTCGTTGCTCCGCGCTCCTGCTCCTCTCTAGATATCTGAGTTTAAATGCCTTTTTAGAGTTGAAGAAAGTACTTATCCCGTGGTACATCATTTTTTAGATGTGGGAAGTGTACTTCCCACCCGAGAAAAAGACGAGTGGCGGATAAAACTGAACTAATTTTCTTAATAGCCTAAACGATCTAATTTTCGAAACCAATCTTAAAATACGAATAATTTTAAAAAGCAGTAACAGATAAAAATGGCCTCTTACAGAAGGTTCTAAAAAAAGTCCCAAATAAGGCAGGGGTGCCTACCTTAGGGTCATGGCGGAGACTTGAGATTTTAGGGGGGAACCATTTTATATGTTAGACGAAATTAGAACTATTTTATATATTAAAACATTCAAACAAATTGTGAACGTATACAATACTTATTTTAATTATTCGTCAACGATTCCAATAGTGCAAGGAGTAAAGTGCAAGGAGTGCAAGGAAATGCAAGGAGTAAAACTTCATGCATCTTTCCAATTGTTCAGAGCAAAGTTAAGCAGGATTAAGCCAACGTAACCACTACAACTTAAGCTTACATTAATTAACAATATACTTTTCTACAAAAATGTTTCATACTAAGATACTACATTAGATCAAGAACTCGTAGTAAGGCGCTGGCCACCTCGTACGCCCTAGTTCGCGGGATCCAAACCGGCCTTGTCGGCGGATTTTCAATATGCATAAAATCGTTTGTACCCATGTTGTATGATTATGCGGCATGTAAAAGATTCCTTGAGTGTCTACTTGGCTTGGGCACTCTGACCGAATTAAAATTTCTAGTGCAATTCCGCATCAACAGAGACACTTTGCTTGACCTGAACAGGTGAAGAAACTGTGAGCCAAAATTCACATGTGGCGATGGTAACACACCCATTCTGATGCTTCTGAACGAGTTGGTACCAACCCCTGGGGAACACACTGGGGCTGCAACTGGCAGAAACCACCTGCAGCCCATTACAAAGAAAAAAAAATATTTTAAATATTTATAAAATGTGTCAAAAATAATGTAAGTGAGCCATATCCTTTCCATGACAGCGAATAAAAACATTAAACGTTTGGAGGAAATAAATTGTTAGCGTAAAAAGATTTCTGTGAGTTTCCAATGTCCCGGTATTTCCCAAAACTTAATGGTCTTCTACTGTTACTATTCCCATTCCTCATTTATTTTATTAAATTTAAAAAGCAAACAATTTTCTTATACAAATAAAATACCTCAATATAATTTTGCGTTATAGTAATCTTGAAGTCACAAAAGATTTCTCTCTGCACTATCAAAAATAGAGCTCTCGCTTGTGACGATTCTTCAATCGTCAAGAAAATTTCGTCATTTACAACGATTCTTTCCTCGCGCGATCACGTGACTTAAAAAAGTTACTACCCAAATTTCGCCAATTTAACGAAAGCTTTACTCGGAGCATTTTTCACGAAGCCATTTCGTCAAATACGACGAACGTTTCGGGAAATTTGAGCATGCGTCTGAGAGGGTGTGATAATTAATTTCAATATTTTACAACATTTGTAAGTCTGATTAAAACATAAACAATCACTCCAATTTCCTTTCATTTTACGGTTGTCACTTGTCAGCATATAGAGTAAAATTATAGTTAACATAAAAAATATGATTATTACATATTTTCAAAACATATTTTTAAAAAAATAATGCATAAATTCAAGCAATCCAAATGGTAGTCCTTTACTTTACCTAAAACAAGCTTACATAGAACAGAAACGGTTCAGTCCTTAGATAACATGATATTCGACATTTTACGTGCCATTCATAAATAAAAAAATAAAAAAAACTCATTCTCTTAGTCTTCAGTAAAAGTATCTAGGATCTTGTTCTTGTACTCGTGTAGTATCTCTATTTGTTGCAAAACTTTTAGACTCCTTCAAGCGTAATCTTGCTTGTTCTAAAGTTTGAGTAATATTAATTATTTTAAGAGTTTCAAATTTATTCAGTTTTGTTAATTCAAAGATTAGACATACCGCTTATTTGCTGCAACAGCGTCATAACTGGAAAAATTATGACTTTTGAGTCAATACTAAAGTAATTGAATTATTGAAATTATGATTGTCTTTTAGTCCTATTAATTACAAAATTAAGCAGATGAGTACTTTGATTCGAAAATTTATCAGAATTTTGGCCACAAAATCAAAGATCATGCAAAAATTAAAGGTAATCAATAATTATAAATTCAGATTTTGAGTTTTCTGAATGGCAGGTATGCCACGTCATCCGTCACATCGGATACATTCAGTGATGCCTGCGATATTTGCTACATGGTGTCAGAGCTTTCAGTAGTGGTGCCCTAAGTAATTTTCCACAGTTCAAAAACCTCATCCCTATTCAAATATGCAGATTCATCTTCTTAAGCTTAAATAATAAAAAAGCGTGTAAGCGCAGACGCTGCTGGGGGGTGGGAAAGTCGAAACCACCGTAAATAGTTTTCTAGTCTGAAAGACGAACCAGAAAATGGGTCTGCTGTCAGAATAGGGCATTTCACGGTTCCAGGAGCACAAGAAAGTGTCAAAACGCTTCCTTATCATTTGTCTGAAGAGGCAGAATTAGCACTTGTTGCGTCTCAAGCAATTACACTCGATTGGGACTATCGCTTTTGACAAGTTCCTCCGATTTCGAGAATGCCATGCATTCGAAAGTGGTTGATATTTTCCGTAATACTATTTCTCATAAGTCGATGATGCGTTGATATATCTGAGCGGAATCTGCCACATGTTGTCGTTGTCGAAGAATGTTGAGCATAAAACAGTTGCGGAGAAAATATTAGACAGACTTTAAAAGTTACATTATTTTCGGAGATAGGTCTGGTTCGTTTTGCATTGTATTTTTTTACGCAGTGGTAAGGCGCTGGCCTCGTAAGCACAAGTTCGCAGGATCAAACCTGGCCCAAGTCGGTGGATTTTCAAGATGCAGAAAATCGACAGCGCCCATGTCGTATGATTATGCGACATATTAAACATCCCTTGAGCATCCGTTTGGCTTGGATACTCTCGGCTAAATTAAATTCCTAGTGCAGTTTCGCATAATTTAGAAATGCGCCGCTATCTAGGGGGAACCTGAGCGTCAAAATTCTCAAGTGGTAATGGCATGCGCCGAAAGCGGTGCTACTTGAAAGAATAGCTGTCGGTTTCCTGGGAATGCACCAGGTCTGCAAAGGTTAGTGACCATACGCCGCTCCATTAGAAAGGAAAGTATTAAAATTTTAAAGAGTCGAGTTTCAGTATTGCAGAAATTTTTAACTTGATTGAACTAAAATCATTAAAAGTGTTATAAGCCAACTTTAAGGACCTGAGAAAAGTCAAACTGTCTTAAAGAAGGAACTACAATCTTTTACATGATATTGCATGATACTTGTATAGCAATATTTTGCCCATTACTTTTACTGTCTTTTTAACATTAAACATTAAACAAGCATTAAACATCAAACAAAACTCTAAGTTTGAAAACTGCTCAAAAACTTGGACATAGCTCACTTATTATAGAGGAAATGACTTTTATACTTAAACACACACTTTTATTGAACATGATAAGTATTGTTGAATTTTTTAACTTTATTGAATTAAAATTTTCTGCATTAAAAGCGTTAAGACATTTTAAAAGAATTTTTTTTTTGGTATATCACTATTCGAAGTTTAATAACTCATGCATAATAAAAGAAATAAGATTGATAGTTGTGCTTCTTAAAAGAATGGATGCCGATTTCCTGTGAATGCACTAGGTCTGCAAAGGTTAGTGACCATACGCAGCCTTATTAGAAAGCAGAAGAAATAGAAGATCTGTAGCAAAACTAATCTTAAGCAAGGAATCAAAATGATAGTATTCACTATTATTGAAATGAGAAATAAATTAGTAAAGCAAATCGACACGTTCTGCAGTAGTGACTATTTTTTATTTAAACAAGATGCATAATACATCTTATGCGATCTTGTAAATTCCCCTGTTATACTAAGATGTTTTCATCCTTTCCTTCTCCCTTGCTGCTTTGTGAACAAAGGAGAAGGAGTACTCTTGTTGAAAACCTTCATTTTAGAATAAATTAATTCCCCAGAATGTTATTCTTATAGTCTGCTGCGAATAATTACATCAAACATTTTATACTTATGGGAAATGGAACACAATCACAATTCGATTTATTGGTGCGACTATTATTTTGTACAAAAAGTACTTTGCGTACAGTTTGATCCAGAACTGAAAATTAATTTTGTGGAGGAGGCCTCTTGTGAAATTTTCAATCAAAATAGCTAGCAGAGCAACCTTGCATCAAAGTTTGGTTCTATAGTTTGAAAACGTAATTGCACAAGTATTTTTTATTAACACAAGTAAAATTGCACGAATTTTTATTAACACAAGTATAATTGCACTAACTTTTATAAACACAAGTATAATTGCACGAATTTTTATTAACACAAGTATAATTGCACGAATTTTTATTAACACAAGTATAATTGCACGAATTTTTATTAACACAAGTATAATTGCACGAATTTTTATTAACACAAGTATAATTGCCCGAGCATTTTCGAAAAGGAATTCTCGAAATTTTTTTCAATACTTATAAAATTTAAATTCTTACCAATTTTAGCAATTTTCTTCCCCTCCCAAGAACAATGATCCCAAGTAATGCTAAAATCCCCTGAACAACACCCCCTAAAAATGTGTCGGTGTCATGACTCCCCTGTCCCTGTTGTGGACACCCCTGCCTGAAACATGAAATAAAAAAAAGAATGCAATTCAATGATTTTCGAGAGAAAAAAGTAGGTACGACGTTTACAATCTATTACCTTTACTTTTTGTTTCCTAATATTATAATTTTTTTTATTCCCAACCCGACTAAAAATGTCAGAATACGAATAAATTTTCTTTCTTCTTTTTAGATGCTTAAACATTTAAGAAATATTTACGAATACTCATGAAAATAATAATGACAACTGAAATAAAAGTATTAAAACTTTGGGGTTGTATTAAGTTTATACATGGTTGTCATGATGGTCAGAATTCATTTTCGTTGAACGAACAGTATTACATAATATGTAGGATTACATAGGCGTAACTAGAGTTGGTGAAAGGGGGGGGGTCACCCTAAAAATGTACAGACTAAACACCAATAAGAAGTGTAAAAGAGTTGAAAATTTACTAGTCATAAATACTTGTCTCTAAAGATATACTCCGTGTTTATTTCAGGCATCTCCCGGGGGGGGGGGGTGTGAACTACCCCCTTGGAGCAAGTCAACTCCTCCCTCCCCCCCCCCCGGCAAAAAAATTCATATCACAAGTTTTAAAAAAAGAAAGAAAAGAGAAATTACGCTTTTAAGACACTTTACTTTCAGAAACACTTTCAGGGAAAGGACATTGAACACTATCACGAGCGACACCAAAAGTAACTTAAAAGAAATAAGACTTTATTTTGAAAAAAAGTGCGAGGGGGAGGGTAACCAAACTCCTTTCTGTTTCCTCTAACATCACCAAAGTATCCCGAAATTGCATTGCTAGGAAGATTTCAAAAAGTTTCCTGGGGAGAGCCCTCGAACCCTTGCCTCCAGAGTTATCCTAAGCATTATAGATATAAGACCAGTTACAAAAATTTAAGTTGCAGAAGCCCCAAACACCCACTCCTCTAACTTCACCAAAGATCTAAACATACATCTGCTATATATACATCAAAAAGCTATCATATATGTAAAAAAATTCATATTAACATCATTTCTAATCATATATATCTATATATATGTATATATAAAGGGTATGATTTTGAAGCATACACTGCCCTTCCTAATTCTTAACATGCTCCCCCTGCTCCGGAGCCAAGACAGTATCCATAATTTTTTTTCGGGGGGCCCAGACTTCGACACACTTATGTAAAGCAAAGTTTCAGGGAGGAATATATGATACATTGCAAAAGATTTCTGGGGGCTGCCCGTGGGTCCCCTTCCCCTCTGGATACGGCCTTGATTCACAAAAACATTAAACATTCCTTACTAGATCTTTTAGTTTATTTTTTAATTCAAACGCAATAGAAAATTCAATATTTAGCGCTAAGCAATCTTCTATGTCCAGGCATTCATAATATTAAAACCGGGAAATAGTCGAATTTTAGAGAAAAAAATCCAAATTCCCCTACAAAAATGCTCATCCCCACAATAAATTTCTAAAAAATTTGTTAAATTTGTATCAAAACATACCTCAGAAGTGGAAGCGTCTGAATCAAATTTTCTTTTCTTTTTGGATGACGAACGTGTCCATCGCTGGAGTGCAAACTTATTATGTATCGAAAATAATTAAAAATGTAGCTAAAATATAAATAATACTTGATTGTAAATTAAAATGCAGCATTAAACCGTAGCAGTGAGATTGGAAACGATGAACGGATGATTTCCAGAGTCGTAATGCAATCAGTGATGGACCATAATAAGAAAAAAAAAAACATTTAAAATATAAGAGATGAGAAACATCTGTAAATGAGAATGCAATGCAAATACAGTTCATCAGTTTTCCAATCGGCTCATCTACAAAATATTTTTTACCAAAATGGGTCTTTGGACAGGAAGTCATAAATAAATAAACTGCTCTTTAAGTTTCTTAATGAGTATCCGTGCCTGGCTTGAGGGTTTAACCCATTAGGACAATTGGACTTTAGGACTCCATCACAACAGAGAATATTTTCCAGGAAACTTATTACTTGTGCGATTGTATTCCCAGATTGCTGCCTTTGGGTAAAAAAGACATCAAGAAGGAAAGAAAACCCTCTGGAGTGATTGAAAGGATCTCTGTCTGTGTGTGATACGGTGATTGAAGCTACCTTTCGCGCGCGCGCGCTGTTACCCTCCCCCCCCCCCAAGGTGATAAGGGGGTTGATTATAACCTTATAACCAGATGAAAAGTCTTCTTTATTATGAGCTGCATACTTTGGCCATGATCGCAACCCTTCAGAGAAAAGGAAAAAAAATCATATGCATATGTGTTTAATTTTCTTAGGGGGGAAAAAATTGTGCTTTGCAAGGCCATAGTCAGAAATTTTTCTGTGCGCCTAAATGTGCCTAAATAAGAACATACCCAATGGGGGGGGGTTTGAACCCCCAAAACCTCCCCCCCCCCTGGTTACGCCTATGCAGGATTATGAATAAAAAATGTAATTTATTAATTCTTTTTTAAACTTTAGATACATGCAACGCAATAATATCTTTTAATTTTATGTAAAAAACATATTTTAAAGTTCTCTATCGTGTGGTATCTTTCAAAGCACTGGTGGCTGAAGAGTAGACATACAATTGCAACGTCTTAAAATTAATGTTTATTTTCTATCTGAAGCAATAATGTTAGTAATATCAAGAGATTTCTGTTGTGATTCCAGACTATTGAAAACTAAATATTAATAACAAACTTATAATTGAGCCAAGGAATTTGCTTCAGGGGTTCAGTATGTAGGATCAGTGAGCAACCAGTATTTGAAAAATACTTTAATATTTGTTTTTTATAAAATATACTAGTACTCGAGACACCAAATTTTGTACCTCAGTTAAAAAAGTCGGAATAATTTCACAGTTGTAAATAAAAATAAGTAAAAAAAAAAGTCAGTCAGTGCCGAGTGCACCCAGGATTTTGCTCTAAGGGGGGGGGGGGGAGAGTTCAGGATTAGGGATAACCAGTCATGGATTTTTCCGGATACCGGATGCCTCTTGCGTCACTTATGCTTACCGAATATCCGGCTCTGGTGTTTGAAACCAGTAAATTCTACACCGAACAACCGGATTTTTCGAACATCGTGTTCTGGATATAAAAAAAAATCTGTTGGGTACCGCATATCCTATGCCATCTGAGGGGAACCGCTCCCCTTGTTCCCCCTTCCCCCGACGGTACGCCCCTGATTTCACTGAATCTCATTTTTATAAGCGCTTTGTTACAATTCCAATGAACATGTCATACTTCATGTGTAAATAGTCATATTTTCGTAAAGAAAAAGATCTTTTGAAAAAAGAAGTAGATAAAAGATACAGCGAAACAGAGCTCACTAACATTCAATCTACCTTTGTCAAAAAACCGACTGATGGCAACGCTCTAACAAGAATGATGATATTTTTCTCTGATGACGACAACAGGATGAAGCCAATAACAAAAAGTAGTCTGGGCGTGGTGCTAGAGGAGCATTATTCAGATGGAAAAAGCTTGTTTGTGTTCACATAAGAATTTATCCACATTATTAGTAATTAATGTCCGCGGATTCAAAGATTCGTTTTGGAAGATGGCTTTGTTCGATGTCATTTTTGTTGATGAAAAGTACATCTCTGTACACATCTTCATTTAAGTGAAACTTGGGAATGTGTCTTTGGAAAAAAGTGCAAAAGATTAATACGTTGATATAAAAATGACTCAGCAGCCGTCAGCGTGTTAATTGAAAAACGGGATCCCGGAGCGTTTCACATAAGTCTATTTCAAAAAAAAATAGTATGATTTTATAATTGAGCATTTATGCATTATTGCTATCATAGAATCTAATGGTGAATACAACCCATTTTTAAAAAAAAAATTGTTGAAACAAAAATAAATAATATGTAGTGGCTCTTGGAAGATATTGAGCTGCCACTAAACTGCTAATATGTAATCGGCTTTTAGTAACGGAACATTTTAAATAAATACTAGCGAGTAAGTAGGAATTTTCATTAAATGATTATATATGCCGCTAAAAATATTATTGTTACAAAAATAAAAATTTATTAATATAAGATTGAGAAGTTCAATTTCAGTTACCACCTCCAACAGATAGGTATATAAATTTTTATAAATATTAAAGCACATAGACAAAATTAAAACTTAATGATGAAGAAGGAAATGGCACAAAATTAAATCAGAACTGCTTATTAACTTTTTTCAATACTTCAGCTAATAATAGACAAAGACTGAAAACGCGTAATATTTATAATGTCCATCTGTGGTATGTGTTTTTTCGACTTTCTTCTACTACGTTTAACTTTTTTCTTTTGACCAGTTCTAGTAGAAATTACCTCAGTTCAAATACTTTTGATACATTCCTGCTCTTACACAAGGTTTCTTTCTTTCTTTAGTTTTTTTCTTTCTTGAAAATCTCTTGTATTAGAAATAGCCTGCTTTAATCATACTGCTTTAAATTTAACTACTTAAAAAATTCAAATGGAATTGCAACATTGATATTTTCTCGCAAATATATTGCTACGTGGAATAGCTTCAAAAAACATTGCCATTCCGTTGAATCATAAAAACCTATTAGCGTTCTACTGCCGATTTCGTAGAAAGGTACATATTCAGTTTCTAGGTGGAAGTGGATGCGTTTATTAGCTGTTAGGGGTTCCAGCTTCTTCCTTACAAGTTTTAATCACGAGATAAACCAATGTTTAAACAAGAAGTTCCGTCTAGAACTATACGAGTCTACTTTCCCGTATACACCAAACTCAAATTTATAATCTAGCTATCTCTTTCTCCTTTAGCTTTAGTTCTTAATTTTTTCAAATATACCTTTTTCAACGGATAATATATATTCATTCGCTCAGTCATTCATTCTTTCATTTATTCAGCCATTCATTCATTCATTCATTCGTTTACTCATTCATGTGTTTATTCATTCATTTACGCATTCATGTATTTATTCACCCATTTATTTATTTGTTCATTTATTCACTCAATTATTCATTCTTTTCCTCATTCATTTATTCATTGATTCATTCCTTCACTCTGTCATTTATTCATTCTTTCACTTCTTCATTTATTCATTGAGAAATATCCTTTAAAATCCCGATAAAAACATTTCGCAGGAAAATAGGCTCATTAGTTCTGGATGAACGTTCCATTTGTTCATGTTCTACGTTATAAGAGCTTTCCGATAAAGTTTGTTCCAAGCAAATCGGTCCGTTAGATCAGGATTTATATAGTATTGAAATTTCCCCGTAAGCGCTATGTTAATTTTTTGAACTGTTCAAAAATGAACAAAAACTGTTCAAATTAATATTTCACGCCAAAAACTTCCTCCAGTAAGCTTGTTCATTGGAACTTGGATCTTGTACCCAGAGTTAACATAATTTGCTTCATTTTCGCCCATAGGCGCTATTGTTAAAATTTTTTGAACTGTTCAAAATTGAACAAAAATTGTTCAAACCAATGTAATTGTAAAATATGAAAATGAGATGTCCTCGCCGAGATCTTTCGAATGCAAAAAGAATTTTTCGAATCGGATAATTCGTTCAAAAGTTATTAGGGGGCGGGGGGACAGACCGACCGATACACATTTTCCCCATCTCAAAACCCTACTTTCAAATTTTTTATTTTTCAATCTTTATTTAATTACTTCACTTTTTCTTGACTTTTCTTTATTTTTAACGATATTTTCACGATACATTAAGCCTTTTTTCATGCTTTATTCTTATTATTTTTACTTTTACGGGAAAGTAGGCTAAAAACGGTTTATTCTTGGAAGTTCTACCCATTTATTCTTTTTAGAAATGCTACGTTCATAAAATAACATATAAATTTCAAAGAGATATTATATGAAATGAACTAATCAGAAACTTTCTTAATGAGGAACCAATTAATCTGTTTTCGTCGTTAATGACCGCTTGCGAATGTTTCGCGTGGAAGGTGGTCCACAGAATTATTCTGAAGATTTCTCCTAATTTTATTTGGCATTATTTCCAAAGTGAAATTTAACTAATGACGATCTGCGAAAGATTTCGTAATTTTACGAAATTCCGACAAGTGGATCATCAAATTACACGCGAATTTTTTATTAAAAAAATATAAATTCTTGTTGACTATTAAGTAAACTTGGCAGTAAAATAATCCCCTGCATATGGATTCAGATCAAGAACTTCATTTAGAAACTACATACAAAAAGGATAGATTCTAAACATTTCAAAATCCTGTTTTTAAACTGCACAAATCTCCGATTCCTTCTTAAAGTCAGTAAACCAGTTGAATACAAAAAACTTTTCTGGAAACAGCTTATAACTCTGAGATTTGATGCAATTTATTTGCGCGTTTCTCAGCACCAACAAGTAAACGATTTTCGGAAAGAAAGATATTTTGACCTTACTTTCACTTAATTAACGTGAATAGAGGGAAAAAAATCAGTTCTTTCAGAATGAGATGACATACGCGGCCTTTTAAATGCTGATATTTTTATTCACCTATTTCATAGCTAATGATGTTTTATGCATCTTGTTACAAAAGCAGCGAAAGTTCTATTTCTTCTATTTCGAAACAAAGTTCCGATTGTTTTCAGAGATTCGGAGAATTTTCGTGACCGCTATCAGAGAAGTCATTAAGGAGCTTTCAAAAATGAAACTACTTTAGCTATTTCTTGAATATGACGTTAAGTATTTATAAAATGTCAATATATAGGGAAAAGAACAATGACGATTAAGAAAATTTCGTTCCATTTGAAAAATATATAATTTACCTAGGAGGGAAAAAATCTCTCTAAAACAAAACTAGAAAAAAATAAGTTATTTTCGTCTTAAAATTATCAAACTCTATAGTGGATAGCATATTGAAGACAAAATTATGTAACATTTATTGTTTATTAGCACTAAATATAAATTTTAATGTTTGGTGTTCTAATTTTATTCCAAACGTGACTTTTTAAAATTTTCAAACTTCATGTCGTCAAAGATAATTTTCAAAAATTTTATTTTCGTAGACAATGATTCTTTGTAGCCTTAATTGAACCTTCTGACAACTGATTCAAAATCTTTAATAGCTTTATTTCTGTTTTTAGTTTCGAATTGTTTAAAATGCATGCATCTGATAAATATTTGATCGATGATTACGTATTAATGTTCTGAAACAATATGTTCCAACGATTGTGTATCCACATTTTTAAGTCTTATAGATTTAAAATTAATTAGTAAATAAATTCAATTTTTAAGGTCGTAATTCAATAAGCTTGGTTCAGTAGAACATTTTTATTATCGATCAGACTTTACCATTTTGATTTCAATAATGTAAATCATAATTCTACAACATTTTGCTTTTTATATGCATATCAGTTACAACTTTTTACTTTATTTCTTTTCATTTATTTTATTTATTTACTTTTTGCTGTAAATTAACTCTCAGTTTATTTAACATTGTTTGAACACCGAATTTCTTCTTAGAGATTCAGTAAACTGCATGCAATGCAATACATTTTGATTAAAAACTGGCATTGAGGAACCAAAATATCATCTTTTCATGTTAAATGTTTTTCATCTTAGTTGTCACATCAGTTTCATCACTAATGTTACTCCTAATTTTCCTTTATTTTTAAATCTGTAATTTTGAATGATCTTTTCTATTTTCAGAGGTATCAGTTTAAATGTTTAATTTTCGAAAGACAACCATTTTCCCCATACACACTGTTTATACGGGAGCCTTTTAATTATATATATGCGTGCGATCACATACCAACTCTATTTCTCTCTTCAAAACATTTATTTATTTCTGATGGGAAAATATGCATAGCACTACTAATTAGAAAATATCATAATAAAACAATTTCTTCTCTTGACAATTTGAATTTGTAAATTAAAAAAAAAAAATTGAAACAACCAAAAATTATTATAAGAAAACGCCTTCCTCTATAGCTGACATCTGCGGGACAAAAATACGAGGGTGAGCCAAATGAAAAGCGTAAAAATTCTGTAGAAAAGCTGAAACCAGTCTTCTTACGATTAGACCTGGTACGCTTGCGCGTGGATTCTTTCGCCATCTGCTGACATTAGTCCCGCGACACAGAAGCGTGATACGGGAGTTTCTAAAATGGCAGCCATTCTGTTGGGCTGCAGCATATCCATTTTCTACACAGTGGAAACGGGAAACCGATAGAAAGACATCGATGCATTTTGGCATAGAATGGTGCTGCATGTTTATCGTAGACTCAGGTGTACAAATGGCGTAAAAAATTCAGCAACGGCATAAAAAGTTTGGCCAGGCCATGTACATCGTGTTATGACAGCTGAGGTGATTTCAGTGGCGGAGGGGATGATTCTTCAGGATAGACGGGTATCCATCGATGATATTGCAATGCAATTGCAATGCAGTCAGGGAAAAGGATCACTCCACGCTGCTCTTCTCATGTGCACTCCAACAGAGGGGGCTGCCATATTGGAAATTCCCGTATTTCACTGCTGGGTCACGGGAGATCGCCAGACCAATGCGAACTGATGGTGGAAGAGTCCACGTAAATGCGTACCGGATCTGCTGGTCGTAATAAGAGAGGTTTTAGATTTTCTGTAATAGTTTTCTGGCTTTCCTTTGACTCACCCTCGTATTTGTCTGCAATTGGGGGGTGTCCGTATTTGAGGGGTGTTCGTTAAGAAATGTTTTATTGTGTTTGTTTTTCAACATGTTGTTTATTCAAAATAGTTGAGCTGCAAAACGCTTTCGCAAGTGGAGAACTTTTAGATTAAAACTAGATGAAACAAAAGGAAATAATCAACTGGAAGCATTTGGTAAATCTCGCTACCTTTTCCCAAAGAAAAAAAATCTTTTTTTTTTTAACTTATCCAATAGCCAATGACGATAAAATGAAAAAAAAAAGAAAAAGATTCATGCCTCTGAATGAATAATAAGCTATGTGATTGATATCGATGCGAAAGCCATGTAATAACAAGACGAAGCAAGGGGAGAAAAAAACCTAAAATAAATAAATGCAAATCCAGTTTGAAAATTACCCCAAGCAGAGAATCGATTACCGCATAAAAAGAACAAGTGAAGACCAAAAAGAAAAGTACCAGATCTTGTTCTGCGATACAGTTGGTTATTTCGTTGCCACTTTACACAAGAATCGTGGTTTTTAAGAATATTCTTCCTGATTGATTAAGGACAAATCCTTCATTTCCTAATCAGCCAAACTTATGATCGAAAGCTTGCGATGAAACTTGTGACGGCGTTCCGTTCGAAGATCCGGTTCACGCGCAGCAAAAACGAAAGAGTTTTTCCGTAGCAAAGGGAGTTGTGGGAATGTTTTAAATATTTAAGTAAACTCACCGAGTTGAATATTTTTTATGAGGTAAGGTGAATTTTTGTGCCAAAAACTGAATGAGTTATATTAATAATAAGAAAATAATTTAAACCTGTTTTAAAGTCACCATTTTTCTATTTTTACAAATTTACGATTTTCGAAAAATTGCAACGGGATGAAAATAAAATAAAGCCCGTTTTCGGAATCAATAATAAAACTTCAACGAAATCAATTTTTAGAAGTTAAAACACATCATATAACACGAACTTCGCAGGCTCGCGTAATATGTTCTGCATATTTCTGGTAAATTAAAATAATGATAACAATAGCAATAAATGTTATTATTATTTCAATTATTAATAAATAAATCGATTTCTTTACCTGAATGGAGAAAGATTGAAGTGACTTTTATTACAATGCTTTCATGCCATGGCGTTGCAAAAAGTTGACATCTACTCTTTTTAGAATAGATATATAATCATATTAGGGCATAAATATTAGTATCACACGTGTCTGTCATTAAACAAATTTCATAATCTCTTTTTTTTTCGATGTAGTTATAATTGGTAAAAACATTTAACTGAATACAAATATGCTACTAAGAATAATCTAAGACTAAATGTTAGAAAATACGAGAGTTCGAATATTTTCGGAATGACTTAAAACGCTCATTTGTAAAATTTTATTTATTTTGTAAATCACACACTTTGTAAAAACACATTATTATAAAGGATTTATTTTCACGGGAATTTACGGAACTCGACTCCTGATTTTTTTATGTTTTTTTTAAATGAAATTTTGCGAATTGAAGAACGAATTCAGGTTGATTTCAGACCACTTACGTATAAACATAATTTCTTAAGAATATTAGGAATATTGTATTTTTTTTGTCAGAAATTATGCACTGCATGTTATTTTAGTTTCATTGAATTTTCATTTTTAACATAGAAAATAAACATCTTTGTAAGCACATAAACAATACAGGCATCGAGTTTTTAAATCATAAAGTTGGAGCTACATTATCTCCGAAAAAAAAAAAGATGGTAAAGATTTAGCATTCAAGAACAGGAATGGTCTGAATCATTCGGTTATAAAATTTGGTTAAACATAATTGCCTGTACAATACACATATTTATTTTTTTAAAAGGAAAACAGATATACAAAGCACCCAGCGTAATGAATACTTCTTTAAATATAAAATGCAAAATTCAATGAAAACGCCATCAGGGTGGCGTAGTGATTTTCTACTTTTAATTTTGAAAGATTTTGCATGGATATGGATTTTTGTTAAGTGAAAGACATTTTTAATTCCCTATTGAATCCGAAATGGAAATGTCTCGTCTATTTCAACTATCTACATATAAATAGGGCCGGCAGGGGTACGTAGTGGTAAGGCGCAGGCCTCGTACGAACAAGTTCGCAGGATCAAACCTGGTCCACGTCGGTGGATTTTCAAGATGCAGAAAAACGTCAGCGCCCATGTCGTATGATTATGCGGAATGTTAAAGATCACTTGAGTATCCGTTTGGCTCGGATACTTTCGGCTAAATTAAATTCCTAGTGCAGTTTGCGTCAATTAGAGCTCATGAGCCACCATCTAGGGGGAAACTGAGAGTCAAAAATTGCGACAATGGTACCAGTGCGGCTGAAAGAGTTGGTACTAATCTCTGGGAACGCAGTAGGTCTGCAATGATTAGGAACCAATATACGCAGCCCATTAAAATAAAAAAAGAAAAATCCTTCACAACAAATCTTCAACATAGCTAGAAATTGTCTTATACCAGTGTTGCTCTACCATTTTCTTTCCACTTGTTTGACGCTTTTATTTTTTTTTCGCCTTTACCAAAGAATCTTAAAAACTAGCTTCTCAACCCTAATTTTGGTTGCGGAACGTCATTTTCGAACGAGGTATACAAAGCAGGAAACAATTATTCCATCAATTCACTTTTTTATTTTTTTGTCCATTCTATCCACAAGAAGTTTCAACATTGTTTCTTTTGCTTGTAAGGTATCTCTATCATCAGTTGCAGTCACGGTTTTGCAAATTGATTCGTATAAATGTGAAAGGAGCTGTGCCTACAGACTACATCTTCTTCTGAGGCATGTTTATTTTTATGAAAGCGAGCTCTGTGAATAGAAAGTTAAGTAAAAAATATCGAGATAATGATTTGTTAATTTATCACGATCATTTTATCTTTATTGTTGTGTTTTTCTACCGCACTAGTTCTTACATAGATAATACCCATTGAAGGTTATGGCTAATTAAACAGGTCAAGTTCTTCGTGGTCTTTTTTAGTTTGCTAATTCGTTAATGACGATCATATACTTATGTGAAAATCACCAGATTACAGAGATATTTGCACTATAGGGCTCAGTTAATAACTCATTGTCTATGTTGCATTTAAAGCAAGTTTAGAACTGATAATTAGCAAATTTTTATGTCATAAATATAAACGGTCGTAAAATATACGACTAAATATATCGACTAACCCAATCGTGAAGTTATTCGGAAAGCCAACTCCTTTCTTTCATCAGATGAAAAACAAAAGGACTGTAGGACCAAAGATGATGATGAGAAGAAAAACGTAAGCAAAAATACAGTAAACTAAATACGCTTTTTATGTTTAAGGAACTGACCAGCAGCATAGTAATAAAATTGAATTAAAAAGTACAAAATTTTCAAGTTTGAGCTTTTAACTTAAACCTTCTGGTGGTCCCTGAATGTAAAATCCCACGTCCAAATATTTTTGAGCATGATATGTCATGACACTCATGTTTTGAATGCCTCAATCAAAGGCTAACGAATGCAGTATTATGTGCGTGTCTATTCAAAGACATCGGAAAGAGTGACTGAAAAAAGCAATATAACGTTCCTGAGTCAGATTTATTATTATTTTTTTTACAAGGTCAATACAACATAAATTTCCACAGAAAGTTAACTAAACAAATCTATCATTTAAAAAATATTTCAGAGTTCTTGTTTTCTATCAAAAATTGAGGGTTTAATATGAACAGCATATCCAAAAAGCAACACTTAAAAATGTCATAAAATATTATTAGCGATTCCTTTATGCTACAACTTCAAACACCTAACTTTTTTATTTTTTCTTGTTAATAGAAAAATGAAAAGGAAAGATCTTTTTTACCCAGAGTACATCATATCACTGTCAGAAATGCAATATTTCTCAAGACATATTGCTTCATACGTATTAAGGAAGCCATTTATGGTCTTAAAAATTTCAGCAACACAGGTCAGAGCTGAAAATATCAATTTCAAGTATGAAATGAAAGTGTAGTGACCTCTGAATCCCTCTGCAATTCGTCAGGATAAGAACGAGCCTTAGCGAATCTGAAATAGGGGGCCCCTGGCAGGATTCGCACCATAGGGTTAAGAAAAAATCGACAACGCCCGATGAATCCAACCCGCATAAGACCTTCTGAAACGAGAAAAAAAGTTCAAAATGTAGAAAGATGTCTTTGGGTGAGACCACTCTCTGCCCCCATGGTGCGAATATACCGATTTGGCGCGGCTGTTTCAAGTGGGCTCGCACCCATTTTGCAATATTTAAGCACTTTTTCGAGCAATGGCCAAGTGGAGATTTATATCGGAAACAAAATGAACAGTTAGCAACTTCCTGGATGAGGAAGGTACCAATATTTCAAAAATGCATTCCATCTTCCGCAGTTCTTTTTCCAAGGGTAAAAATTATGTGGAGCAAGATTCTTCCTCAACTACGGAAACGTCGTTTCTGTGACCGAATGCCCTTTTGTAGTCGATTGCCCAATATAACCAAGCTTCGGGTCTCGAATGTTGTCCATCAAACTTTTTTTGTGGCCCCTGTGTCATGGCACCATCCTAATCAACTTACTTCCCTCAAGTTTTATCTCAGGGCATTCCGATTAAATCAATCTTATATTTAGTGCTATAACGTGCTTAAACACCTACTGCTTTATTTTCAGTACCTAAAAAATTATTAAAACATCTGTTAAAAATATAGTTAATTTTGAAAGAGCTCAAGAGTTTTTAACTGAATTTTTGAACTTTTCGCAATGATAGCCCATAAAAACATGTGTTCGGTTGGCCCCTGTAGAAATCCCGAATGTTAATCCGTCTCTTTTAAAAACTCGCATGAAAGAAATTTCTTAATAAAATCAACTGATCTAAGAACTATTTGAATAAAACCAATGTGTGTGGGATTTTATAAGAAAGAAAGAGCCTTCTATAAATCAGCGTCTGCATCGATAGCCGCTTATTCAAAACATACTACGTCTATAATTATTCGGTTTCATACGTAAATGCCAACTTTAACTTCTCTGCTTTACCTGCAACAGTTTCTCTTAGCTATAAACGTTTCCATTTCTTTCAAGGGATTTAACGAAACTCTTCTTCGTGATCAATAACGATTTTCCTCAACATCCAGGGCTACACAACAAGCATGCTTTCTTCCTGCCGTGGGAGTAAGAAGCCGTGAAACGTAGAATAAAAAACGAAGTAAAAAAGGCTGAAACAACGAAATTACAGGAGAAAAAGTGTTTCTTTAAAGTTTGGGGGTAGGGATCAATTGCCTCCTTGGTACTTTAGTAGTCTAGATACACCTATAATTACTGTCTTAATATATAGCAACTGGCCGTAAAAGCTACATCTCTAAAGTGGTATGGATTACTATTTTCAAAATTGCATTTAACTTATTTATTTATTTACTTTTTGTTTGAGTTTATTTATTTCATATTTAAAGAAATAATGTTAAACAGTTTATATTTGCTTTGCCCTCGGACACGTGATTACTTTACCATTTTATAAAATCTGCACCTCAGGACCAGACTAACGTTAAGTCCAAAAACGGTGAGTTTGAGATATTGTTCAATCATACGAAATTCAACCAACAAGGGCTAACCCCTTTTATTTTCATTTTAACAATCATGTTTTGTAGCCCAATCCATGTAACAGCTTTGTCACTAGGCAACGAAATCTTTCATTTCAGTTTTTACGCTGTTTTAAAGCCCTGAGGTGAAATTGTGCTTGTTCTTACTACAAAAGAGTAAGCGATTGTGATTTTGTTTTTCTTTTTCAGCGTTAGCAATAGAAAAAAACCACCAAAAGTTGTGACGGTAAGTAAAATGTTGTCTTTCTGAGGACCACTAGTATGAGGAAATAATTTTTAATATTTATTTGGAGTTATAGTTTTCAGATGGACAAGTTTAAGGATAGTTGCACTTATACATTCTTAGAATGTATCATTGTAAAGAAAGATCTAAATATCTACTAGCCATGGACACTACGAATAAAACGAGAACGACTTCTTTGGAGATAGATGGCAGCACTATTTACTTCTTCGGCAAGAAAATATAATACTTTTTTAAAATTCTTGCTTCGTAATTAATCTTAATTTCGCCCGGAAAAAAAAAAAAAGCATCTAAAAAGACTGTCAAACAGATCCGATTAAGAAGGTGGTTACCACGTGGAAATTTTATCCATTCATTATAATTAAGGCGAAGAAATGTTTTTTGCAGACGTGATCACTTCAGACAGGGGAACATTTTACAAAGGTGGTCACTTTTTCTGGAAAAAACAGGTGGGTGCGTCATTTCAAAATTTTCTTCTGAAGATAAGATTAAAAAGATTTCTTTTAAATACTAAAAGGAACGGTATATTTACCTTCACCGGCAATAAATGTAAATTAGGAACAAAAACATGAAACTCGAATATAAAAAACTGCACGCTATGACATGCTAAAGAAAAAATGAAAGAAAAATATTAGTATTTAAGGAGTATGCGAGTATGATTTCATTGGAAATTCATTGGGATTTCATTTTGAAATACGGTTGAGGCACATTATTTAAAGCAAATCATTCCATACAAGGGTTCGTGTATAATGAAAAATTAACACACACATCTAATAAAAAACCAAAAAGTCAAAAACAATTTTTCATTTTTATATTTAACATACTTCTAATTAAAAGAATAAAAACATTTTTTTTCTTTCTAATGGGGCTGCGTATTGTCACTAAACTTTGCACACCTAGTGCATTCCCTGGAGATAGGCATCCATTTTTTTCAAGTAGCACCACTATTGGCGGATGCCATAACCACTTTGAAAATTTTGACCCTCAGTCCCCCCCCCCCTAGATGGCGGCACCTGAGCTCTAAATCATGCGAAACAGCACTAAAAATAAAAACTAATGACCACATCAAATTTCTATTTAAAAAAATATTGACAAAGTAAGCACACAATATCTTTATTATTTCTAAGTTTTTCGTAATTTACAAGTAAGCGGTTCAGAAAAGTGGATGTAAAATGAAATCGCAAAATAATTCCTTATAACTGACACGTTTTCAATAATCACAGCAAAACACTACACAAGTAAATCTTTTCCAACAAGAAACTATCTTTGTTGTTCGAAAACAAAATATAATTGCTTTTTTGTTAGACGACTAGATGACAATAACGCCTCATTATACTCGGAACAGTTTCTTCGAAAAATCATTAACTTCCTACCACGCCTTCCGAATTAAATACAAAGGTTCATTCAAGCAACAAATATTCCACATTATTCGATAACTGCCATAAGTGGCAATCGATTGATATTATCAATAAGACAAAACACTTTAGGGATATTTATTGAATCATTTAATTAACCTTCACGAGCGCAAAGTTTGTTTAACGACTCTTTATTACAAGAAACATGAAAGAACTTCTGTACTGAACACGGATTTACCACTTTGAAAACACATTTGCATTCATTTATTATCAATACTTCTCTCATTAACCTAGTTGCAAAAGAACCAAAGTCACAAACCCAGTAGTCGATCCAGCATTTTTACCAGGGTCTATGCGTATTTCCTGTTTTTGTGAATTTTAAAAAGATTTTTGTAAAAAATCAAATGAATCGTTTATTTCGAAAAGGTAACTTCTCCGTTTTGAAAAAAAGAAAATAACTCTCAGTATTAATTTATTAATTTTTATGTCATAATTAGTCAAAACTCGTTTTAATTTACCAATATTGCATTGCTATTACCTACTAAAATAAAATAGTAAAAGATCAGCCCCGTAAAGTTTTCCAACATTTCATAACCCATTTTTTTCTATCGCCTGAATTTTTTTTTTGTTTGTAACACGTTTACTTTTTCGGAATAAACGATTCAAATGATTTCGTAAAAATTGAAAATTTGAACACTATAGTGCTCAATTTTTTTATTATTATTTGCCGCTTATTTAATAAATAATTTATTGAAAAGTACGACTTGGTAGCTCTGAATTTTGTGAAGATTCCGTTTTGTTTAATTGCAATTTGTAAAGAGTCCAAAATGGACCAGAATTTCCTTTGTAGTGACCTCTGAAACAATTGATGTTGAACCGCAATTTACGGTACTTGCTCCATATTACCAGAAATTACTTGTACTAGCCGAAATAAAATGTCGTTCTCAAATCATTTTCGGATAATTTTTAGTCAATATAGTTCAGTATTGTGTCAAAGTAGCTTTAGTACAAAATAGTTCTGGGGAAAAAAACTCCCAGACAAGATAGCTTATTTCAAAAATACAATAAAAATAATTCTTGAAAAACTCACTTTTAAAATTATGAGCAGACATGTAAATATTATAGATATTAAAAGTACAGTTTGAGTAAAATTCTTTAGAAGATTTTTTAAGATTTGTGTTCCTTCTCCTATCTTTTACAAAAATTAAATTTCAAGCTTATATGAAACCCCTTGAAAAAAAATCAATGTTGGTATAATTTCTTTCTTTGACAATATATTTTAATGCTTTAAAAGTGAGTCTCTACGATGTTAATGAGAGATACAACGTGAATTGAAACATGTATTCTCTTCTAGAACCTTATACTTCATGTAAAAGTAAACAGTTGTACAAAATAGTAGGAATGACAAAAATAAAATAGTCATATTAGTATTTAAAATGCTAAAATGTTTTTTCCCCCTTTGTTAATAAGAACGGTATTTGAGGAAGTGGAACCGAAATGATGTCATGCAGATTGTAACTTGACAACTGGAATAGTTGGGACATCTACAATGAAGTAATTGGTGATGATAGATCACCGGAGGGGAGGTGAGGGGGATATATACAAGTGGCGCTCGATTTCACGAACCTCTAATATACGGTGACTCACGATTTTACGAACAGTTTACCAGTCCCGAAAACTTTTGAATATTTTTCAATTTCACGCACATTTTTCGTTTTTCAAAGCGTCAAGCATGAACTGTATATTTCGTTCTTGAGACTTAATTTCTATTTCAGTCATATCACAGGCATTAACTACGATAAAATAAACACTGGTCGCTTTTATCGCTAGTTATCTATATATAAACAGGCAAAGACAAAGCAGTTAAGAACCATTTTCTGCTCTGTTTTCAATCAATTTCTTACTTTTTTTTGTTTAGTCGCTATTGACGAGTTTTAGAAAAAAATGAAAAACATTAAACATTTTTGGAAAAAGTTTATTATTAGTTATTTATTTCCCCTTTTCTTTAGTTAGGCAATTCTCATTTATAATTGTAACGATATATATTTATAGATAACAGATGTCTTTTGGGGTTTTTGGGGAGTAAACATAAAACTCATTGTTAAAAAGAGTTTTCTGCTATTAAGCAATAATATTAAAAGCAAATATATGAGTGAAGTCTTCTCTGAAACAATGGAATAAAAAATGAGAATAGCATATGGAAGAAAACATTTAAGTTTTATTCAACTGCCACTCAACTTAGTACGAAATCAGCAGAAGTAGAAGCGGCTACATTCATGAGCGAAATTGACCCTGCGGCGACAATGAGTTAAAATACGTTTGCTTCAAGTGATGATGATCAAAATAAACTCGACGTTATAATCGCCAAATTCGATGAATAATGCTTTAACAGTGATACCTCGAAATACGAGTTTAATTCGTTCCGTAACCGTGCTCGTATCTCAAAGCAATTTTCTGCGCAGGCGCAGTAAACTGGGTGGGCCGTGGCGTCGCAGCTGGCCGCTCCTCGTATCTCAAATCTCGCTCGTATTTAAAAATAAAACTTCGCTGCTCGACAGCGCTCGTATCTCAAATAACGCGTATGTCAGGGTACTCGTATCTCGGGGTACCACTGTATTATTATACAAATAGCATAATGTTTTCAATGCTAAACTTAATTATTACGGTCGAATTTCGACTGTTGGGAGAGCTCTAGTTTTAATAAATAGGCTTTCTCATTTACAGAAAGGAAATTATTTAACAAGTCATAAAAATAGAAAAAAAATAGTAGTAAAAAAATACTAAAAAACTAAAAATCAGAACACATGAAACTTATACGATCAACTCTGCGTTAAATATTAGCCAGAATTAATCTTATTATAATCTTCTCTATAAATAATTTTTACCTAACGAGAATTTGCAGTCGTTTTCTTGAAACCAGAACCGCAATCTCGGGCACTATGTTGGAAAGTTTTACACTTCCACATTGAGTACTAATTTGAAAGATAGTAGTATCGAAAAAGATTGTCCCACACTCATGCTGTGCAGAACGGAATCAAATTTTGGAGTGATTTACTTGCAAGTTCAAGGTTAACAGAAATGAGAAGTAACCAAGAAGTTTGCAAGTTCAGTTTGGTTGAATTGTAGTCCCAAATGTGTCTCTTATAATGATTTCACAAGCATATCATGCTCAAACATAGATAAATATTTAGCATTATTAATTTTCATAATGAATTATTATGTAGTTGATTGTGTGTTTACTCTACTCAGAGAGTAAAAATTATTAAAAAAAAAAAAAAAGCCTGAAGAAAAATTGTTACAGTTCAGTGAAATGGCCAATTTGATGTCTATGATAGAGATCGTGTCGTGCATACTAAATACTAGGATGGAATTTAATTCAATCACAAAATCTGCTTACCGGTAATTTGAGGAGCCCTTCGAGCGAATATTTAGCAGCACCTCTTCGAAGTTGGCACAAAGAAACAAAGTCTTCATCAGTTGACTGTTTTTCTTTAAGAAGCCTATAAAAAATATAAATTATTATATTATTTAAAAATATAAGTTGTACGTAATAAAATTAAACAAAAAAATGTTAGGAAATATATCAATAAAAGAAAATAGTGCTTAAGTTTCAAAAAAGGTTCAACTTCTTCCTTAATGCAACGGAACTGATTTGAAGAAATCCCTTTTTTAGCCTACTTTCCAGTAAAAGTATAAAAATAATAACAATAAAGTATGAAAGAACGCTTAATGTATCCTAAAAATATCGTTAAAAATAAAGTAAAGTGAAAAATACGCGAAGTAATTAAATAAAGATTGAGAAATAAAATATTTGAAAATAGGGTTTTGAGATGGGGAAAATGTGGGTCTGTCGGTCTGTGTCTGAACCCCCCCCCCCCCCCCCGAATAACTTTTGAGGAAATTGTCCGATTTAAAAGATATATATATATATATATATATATATATACATTTTTTCCATTCGAAAGATTTCGGCGAGGATATCTCCAACTCATTCCCATATTTTATTTTTTGATTTGAACACTTTATCGTTCAGTTTTGAACAGTTCAAAAAAACTTAACATTAGCGCTATTGGGGAAATATGAAGCACTTTTTATAAGCCCTGCACATAATATTCTAGTTCCTTTGAACAAGCTAATTAGGAGTATTCGGCGTGAAATATTGTTTAGTCTGAACATTAGCGCCTGCGGGGAAATTTCAATCCTAAAAAAAATCCAGATCTAACAGACGGATTTGCTTGAAACAAACTTTATCCAAAAGATATCATGATGCAATACATGCGCAGAAACGAAGCTCATCCAGAACAGAACTAAGCGAGCCTATTTTCCTATGAAATGTTTTGATCGGGATTTTTAAGGTTATTTATGAATGAATGAATGAATAAATGAACGATTGCATAAACACACGAATAAGTAAATGGATGAATGAGTGAATAAATAATTGAGTGAGTGAATGAATATGTACACACCGTTGAAAAAGGTATATTTGAAGTAATTAAGAATTAAAGCGAAGTGAGAAATCGAGAGAAAGCTAGATTATAACTTGATGTTGGTGTATGAGGGAAATTAGGCTCGTATCGTTCCAGACGGAACCTTCTCGTCTTAAATTACATTAAACACTCACACACACAAAAGAAACAGAAAAGGAAAACGAACATGGAATCCGTCGCCTCGTTGATTTCCAAGTACTTTTCTTTCACTGGTATTTAAGTTCGGACATTTGTTCTTTAGTAAATTTTGCAGAAACCACGGGAGCTATTATGTAAAAGGAGACTCGAAACAGAACCAAAACGTGAATAACTATCGGAGAGGAAGCGCACATGAGGAAAAGCAAATAAAAATACTACATGTCTCAGTCTTTTGAATCGCATATAAAACAGTAGTTAATGTCCCGCAGAGGTCCAGTCGGTAGAAGCTCGGTTCCCGCAGAGCACCGAAAGTGAAGCAACATTGACTGAGGCCAGTGTTTGGGAGGGTGACAATCTCTCTCGGCTGGTTGCTGCGGTCCGTGTACACTAAAGGTAGCTGGTGCCCGCTAAATAGGTCGTGGCTCGAATGTCCTCCAAGTGAAACGATACCTCTGGGGTGCCAATCCCAGGTGACGGTCTCTCATCTGGGAGAAGGTTCAAAAAATTAAGAGACCTTTCAAAGGGAGGACTCCTGCCTACAAGGGCCCCGTTAGACTCAGGAGCAGAGTACTCATTCTTCCTCGCCACGCGCGAAGACAAGACAACAACAGTAGTTAATTACCTTTGCAACATTTTTGAAAAACAATTATACATGCCTCTAACAAATGTAGCAAGTAACTTTTGTACAAGTATATTAAGAATAAGTTTTTAGGTTAAATATTTGTTGTTTGTCAGGGTACCTGAAAAGGAAAGGCGTAAGAAAAAAGAATTTATGTTATTATTATAGAGGCTGTTATTACCAATCGTCATAAATAAAAATAATTTTATGTCATTTTGGATAATTGTAACAATAACTTATACAAATGAATTGGAAAAATACTTTTTTTCTACTTACGGCAGAGCAATATCCATGTACAAATTGAGGTACTCTTCATATTTTGTCCACAAAAGTTTTGAGAAAATATGTCCTGTAAAACAATAACATAAGAATAATTATATGAAAAGTAATAAAAATATAAGTATTCAAATTAAAAAATCCACTTTTATTAACGTTCTACGTTAAAAGCCGAAGAACAGTTTGTTAGAAGTAAATCCGCTTATTAAATCAAAATTCATATAGGAACGGAATTTCTCCACAGTCTTATGTTCTTTAAACTGCTCAAAATTGAACCAAAAATTATTCAAATCGAAAAATGAAACATAGAAATAAGTTGTGTGGCTGAGGCCTTTGAACAAAAACTTGAAAATAGTAAATCGGATTGAAATTCATATGTAAAACAACTACTGTTGAATTCGAAAGAATTGCATATTTCCAAGATTTAGGACAAAAACTCTAAGTAAACAAATGATGAACTACTTCAAACTATGTGAAATTAAATATCTTACGGATTTTTAAGTAAAATTTCTTACATTGCGATAAAAGTTGTTTTAGACTGTTAACAAATCCCAATATAAATAAAAAACATTTAGTGTTTTGTAAACTTTTTCCTGAAAATGGGGTGTGAGTCGATTAGTTTTGTAATCAAGATGCTAGAAAGTTGAAATTCAGAAAAGTCCGAAGGATTCCGGATTTGGAATTTTTTTTTTTTTTTTTTGATATAGAGCATACCTTTGTAGTAATGTCATATAATAAAAACTTGCTGCATTATATTGATAATTGCAGAATATTTTTTGAAAAAAGAGAGAAAGAAAATGTTAAGTACTTGGTATTTGGGTCAAGAGTAAGTGGTCTTGTAAAAGCCAATAATTTGGAAGCGCACTCGTGCCTGTTACAGAAACAAAACCGTTATCTAAAAGAGTTAAAACTACACCCTAAGATGAGCAAATGCCATGTTTTATTGCTCGCAAACAATAGGATCACAATTACAGTCGGAAATCGAAAACAAAAACACCCGACAATTGTTCTTGCATTCAGACGCGTGATCAAATGAAAAACAAAAAATGCCAACTCGTAATCAAGGTTGGAAACCGAGACGATATTCGCAGAAATATCTGAAGGATTAATTTTAAAAAATAACAATCGAGACAGAAAAATACGTTAGTAAGAACAGTTTTCTTGCTATGTCTCATCATGATTTTCTTTGAATAGCCTAAAGAAAAATAGCTATCGGATTTTTTTTTTCAAGCTCTGTAAATTTCGCATGAACAAAGTGGTGTTGCTTGGCAGTTCCAATGAAAGTGTGTAACTCTCAAAAAATATTGTGGGTGCAACAGGATATGAAGAGACAAAAAACAGGACACATTTTTTGGGGGGAGCAATGTTTTAAGAATAAAATATCGCTGAAGTTTTATTTTCATATTATTATATTGAAAACTATTTCTATAACTTAGAGATGTGAGTCCAGAATATTACCCTGAAGGTGAAGTTTGAAAAAGTATTATCCAATTATCCTGTATCCCTTACAACGAATAATTTCATTTAAGAGAATTTTATGTGAACAATGTAAAATATTTTTGTCAGTTAAGTAAACGCGTTGTAATAAAGTAGTTGAGTAAATACTTATCAACTGAAGGTATATTTATTTATTTAGTTTAATGTACCACATAGGAAATTTTTTTTAAATGTTTTAAGGGTATATTGTAGGCGTTTCAGAAAAAGTCCATAGTTGTTGTTGATTATTGAGATTATTGTTCATTCTTTGTATTGTTGATTGATAAAGAAATTGTTCACATAAAAAATTGCCCAAAACTGCTTTCTTTCAAAAGCTGACCAACAGTTGTGGAAGGCGTCTGATGAAAAAAAAAAGTTGTTTGATTCAATAAGTGATTAAAGCACTAAAAGATTACTTTATCATAAATCAAATATGTATACACAAGGTGTCTTTTAATTAACCTACAACTTTAAAATGAAATAACACAAGAATCGTTGAAGGTAGCTCAGCAATATTTTTTATTAAAAAGAGCTTCGAAAAGGTAATTAATGCACAAGATTTCTCAAAGCGAGAACCGTCAGATGCGATACAGAAGCGCAACCTAGTCATAAAGTTATCAGTTACTTGTTCAAGTGTTTTTCTTTTCATTCTTGCAAATAAATCAGGAATGCATTTCTTGAGGATATTGAGGCTTCTTCTTGTACACCAAGTCTTTCAGGTGACCCCAAAGATAGAAGTCGCACGGATTCATATCCGGTGAATAAGGTGGCCAATGCGATGCACCAGGATGGTTGCCCGGGTATTGATGAGCGATAACTCGGGTTCCAAACACACTGTTAATGGTGTTAAACGCTCTTGCTTATTTGATGCGGAGGGGCACCATTCAGTATGAACCAATATCCACCGGTGTTCACGCCCAGAGCACACCTTCAGATCATCCGTCACGTAACGAAACATCTCAAATTTTCTTATAAGATCACTTATCATTGTTCTAGAAGCTTTAGGCCGGTTTTTGGATGCTGTAGCCCACGTCCGCAGCAATAGTGTTGCATTTTCACCACGTAAATACCAATTTTTAACAATGAATATACGGTCTTCGGTTGAATTTCTCACTTTGGGAGACATTCCCGTAGTGGCGTGAAACCAACGCGAAAGTTTCCTTTTATACCCTCCGCCACTGCATTAATAAGTGGCGAGATATAGTGATCTCTGGAAAGTTATTTCATTTTAAAGTTGTAGGTTAATTAAAAGACACCTTGTATTGCCTGGTACTAAAAAAGAGCGGCTACCTTTCTTTTCTTTTTTTTTTTTTTACGGATTTCTAACGCTGATAGTAGCCAAGTAAAATTCAGCTTGGAGTTTTGTGGAGAAGGAGAAGACACCGTTATTAGTAGCCGGTTAATGTTACAGCTGCTCGTGAGTTCTTGATATAACGGACGCTCCTTATGACGACACAAACCAAAGAGCCCCGAAATCCCTATAATGCTTATGAAATAAACTATGCGCCATTAAGAACAAAAGTAATTAACTCCCGTCGATTTTTTTTTTCTTTTTTTCGTTTTACAAAAAAAAAAAAAAAATGCTTAAAAACTCAATGTCGGACCTTTGTACCCTAGTGCAAACTTCATTATGATAATAATACAGACGACACCCTCTGCCGAAGATCTCAGTAGCCGATTAAGGGCGTCATTCTGTTGCAGATCTGCATGGAATCTCGTTCAACACCCAGTCTTCTTTGTTACAATGTCATCAAAAACATTTTTTTTTTTTTAGAAATAAAACTAGGTGTTGGGGCTAAGTCTGAAATTAAACATTCGTATTTCACAAGGTCAAATTACCAATCTTTTCTTTTTTTTTTTCTAGATTTTGTACATTTTTGATCCAATGAACTTGAACTTTTAAGCACACGTGGTAAACGAGTTAATTACAACTAAATTGAACAAATGGCTTACGGATTAATTAAACAGTATCATTTTTGAGAAGCAACATGCGAATATTTTATTAGTTTAATTGTGTTATGTTATTAGCAGAGCGCGGATTATATGCAATTGCATCCTTTTTATTTTGATCTGTATATAATTACATTTTTTTTACATTTAGTTTTGAATACCACTTCGGCAAAATGTTGGCCTAAAGCAGCAATACACATACAGTCTATTTCTGAAGTTTTGGGAAACTTTTCTGCGGATATGGCGGATATTTATTAGATATTTCGGTCCTTCAGCTCTTCTAAAGTCTAAACGCCAAATTTCTAAAATAAATGAATATTACTGTATTTATTTTTCACTTGCTTTCATTTTTTTAAAAGAAAAATTACAAACCAATGCGGAGGGACTGAGATTTTTTAGTTGCAATACTCCAACTCCATTTTCAGAATAATTATTCGAATTTTCACGTACAAATAACCCTAAACTAAAAAGTATAAAAATCCTACTCATGACGAGTTTCCAACCATGGAAAAGATTCGACTACAGATGAAAATGCAATTTATTACATTATTTGTGTGAAATAAAGATCAAAGAAAAATTTAACTACATTTGAGGAAGAATAAAAAGATAATAAGATATTATTATTATTATTATTTTCAAATAATACTAGGGAAATTGTAACCGATAATTGCAATAGTCATTTTCATCTTTAGAAGTGGTATTAAATCTAAAACGTAATGTCTAATTACGAAAACGTTGAAGAGCATATTGTGATTAATTGCAATGAAATTAATTTATACTATTTTCTGTATGAATAACTGTTTTAATATAGTATATTTACCGCGTTAAAATGAAAATGAAAATATTGAATACCAAGTCATTTATTTATTATTGTTTTATTTTTCAATTCGGTGTAACAACTTTTTCAAGGTAGGTTAAAATAAAAAAAATAGTGCATATTTTTCAATTTTTATGAGTATTTGCAAGACTGTTTTAATCATTTTTTGGTGGATATAAACAGGGCTCCTGTTGTTACTTCTATTTCCGTCCAAATTAGTAGAAAATTATCATTGACAAAAGGCGAAACATCAAAATAGTGTTTAGGAAACTAATTTTTCATTTAAATAAACGTGCTTTATATAGAGAACGTGAACAACTCCCGATCTAATTTATTCGGACTAACGTTAAGTCTTTTTATAACGTAGCTCCATTGTATGCGTGTATGTATACAATTGAAAAAAAATCATAAAACTGAAATGATGAGGTTTTTGATATTAATAAATAAATAAATTACTAAATAACTATAGTTATGTAGATAAGGGGAATCAGAGCAACCATTACGCTAACTGCTCAGAACACACTGTTATAAATTTCCGTAAGTAAAATAACCATTTATTTGATTGTTATTTTACCATATTTAATTACAACAGTTGAATAACCATTAAAAAGATGGTACTCTAACTGCTGATTGCGAAAAAAATCGTTTATTCTCTGTTTATCCTAACGAACGTTTAACTAACCGTAATTTTCAAGCGCTCAATAAGAATCGGGCGATATTTATCAGTTAAAATCTGCATGTGTATATAAAAAAAGAAGAAGAAAAAAGTGGCTTAAGCAGTGGTTACTAAATAGAAACACATACACACGTAAATCAAAAATTGGAGACATCGGATTCCCGAACTGTTTGCGAATGAGCGAACCCATAATTTGAGCTGCTGAAGCTTGTTTGTATTTTAATTTTTGCAGCAAATAAAATGATTTTCGACAATACACAGTACATTTAGACTAAAAATGACTTTGGATCCAATCAAAAACTGAAATCTCAATTTTAAGGCAGTTTGCCTGTTGGAAAAGAAGATTTATTGATAAAAAAACGGCCGCTTCACGTGGTGTAGATGGCCGAACGGCTAGAGAGCAAGGTTGGCATACCGTACACACATGGTTCAATTCCTGCAAGCTTCGTTTACCGTTTCTGTGACTCGAAGATTCTACGCCTCGAAATGATTCAAAAATGGTAAAAATTTTGTTTTGAAACCATTTTTAAATGGTTATAAAACCGTAAACTTTTGTATTTACGGCTTTTTAACCAAGTTGATTTTAAATGGTTATGTCCCGTAAAGATAGAAAAATGTTCAAAACCGTAAATTTAACGGTGAATTAGATGGACAGACTGCTGCCGGTCATTTAACCGTAATTTCATGATGAAATTTCTAACAGATCAGTCATTCAACATTATCCAACCTCGTAACTTGTGTAACTTATTCTTCTTCTATTACCAAGTCTGCTTTTACGTAGCCCAGTTTCAAATAAAAAAAGGAAAAAAAAACAACGCATAATACGCGGAAAAATTCTCCAAAATTTGTGCGTATTATACGTTGTTTTTTTACTTTTTGTTCTGCAGCACAAAGGTTTAAAACTTGCTTTAGTTTTACCGATTTTCCAACTTAATAATAAACTAAAGCAATAAATATTAATTTAAATTGCACTTGGATTCTTCAAAGTCACTTGAATCCCACCGAAAACGTTTAAATAAAATGTAATTATTTTGGAAAATTGAAGGATATTGACGACAATAAAGGCAACGTATTTTTTGAGTGCTATAAAAAATAAAATAAAATAAATGAAAATGGAGCAAAAAAATTGCACCATCTACAAAATGTTACTTGCAGATATCTTAAAAAGTTGTTCAAAGAGACGGACTGCTTTGTTCTTTTTCCAGCAACTCCAAACGAAGATGGACACTTGAAAGAGATTGTCAAAGACTATTTCTTCCGCCCCGGCGAGCCGACAAGGGAGATATCAAGAAAGCCCCCTAGGCAGGGGAGGAATCCCCATTATTTCCCTGTAACTTCTCCATTAAAATACCCATTACAAGCAAGCGATGTCATTGCGTCAAAAACTAGCAGCTCGAAACACCAGGAGAATCATCAATATGACGGCAAATAGTAAAAGAAAATTGGAAATAGATGGAAAAGTAATAAAGCCAACTAAATTCATCTAATGATGTAGTTTCTACTTTCTTTGCGTTATTGCTTTTATTTTTAGGAAAGCTAAAAAGTGCTTTTTGATGTAACTGCAGATGATGTTTCAAAAGATTAGAGGGCAATCATGTTTTTATTAGAAAATGCCGTAACAAAATAGAGGCCGCTTTTTAAAGACAAAAATTACATTAATGTTTCGGTTTAGTGCTTATTTTACAGAATTTTTAATGAAGGCCATATAAAATCTGTACCTCAGAAGCAGAAGGTAGTAAGTAAAAAATTATCAATTTTGAGATATTTATACCGTTGGAATCAGGAAAACAAGCTCTATAAGATGCAGAAGAAAGTAAGTCCTTAAACACATGGCAAATAGGGTTTTTAAAAAGTATAATGCAGTATGTTACGCCCATAGTCTCGCGTTTCTTGAATCAATTCAAAACAATGTTCTAAAATAAATAAAGAATTGTTCTATCAGAACAAATTTTATTAAAATTGATGCCTATTTCACCATTTACGAGACTATTGAAAGTGAGATTCGAGAATTTTAACCTTTATTCAGCTCTCTTGAAAAATTACCTATTTGGACTTCTGCTTCTGAGGTAGAAAAATATCTCAGAATTTTATAGTTGTTTATTTTCTATACTGTAAAAATGAATTGCCACCATTTTTGGTATTCCTGAACATCATTTTTGGCGTTCAGCTGGTGTAGAATGCAAAGAAAGTAGAAACTACATGATTTGATGAATTTAGTTGACTTTATTACTTTTCCATCTATTCCCAATTTTCTTTTACTATTTACCGTCATATTGATGATTCGTCTGGTGTTTCGAGCTGTTAGTTTTTGACGCAATGACATCGCTTGCTTGTAATGGGTTGAAAAGTATTCATGTTTTGATACATTTCATTTTTTTAAGTGTCTGTCTAAAAAAAAGACAGTCAGCATAATATTTTTTTAGCATATGAAATTTGTTGACTCATTTACTTATCGAAAATTCATTTTTATTGCTCATTCCTCCTATTTCCATAGAAATGAGAAATCGTAATGAAATTTTGCTAAGTAACTGAGTTAACAAATTTCATGTGCTAAGAAACATTATACTGTCTATATATTTTTTAGACACGCACATAAAAAAATTTAAAACATATCAAAAATGAACAATTTTCAACTCTACACCAACTGAATACAAAAAATGGTGCGCAGTAATGATTGCAACTAAACGCAAAATTTTTACAGTGCATTTGAGTTTCTTAAAAGTGAGTTAAATACTGGTGGCAACTAAACGCAAACTTTTTACAGTGCATTTGTGTTACTTAAAAATGAGTTAAATATCTGGACCACTGGTGGCAACTAAACGCAAAATTTTTACAGTGCATTTGTGTTTCTTAAAAGTGAGTTAAATATCTGGACCACTGGTGGCAACTAAACGCAAAATTTTTACAGTGCATTTGTGTTTCTTAAACTGAGTTAAATATCTGGACCACTGGTGGCAACTAAACGCGAAATTTTTACAGTGCATTTGTGTTACTTAAAAGTGAGTTAAATATCTGATCCACTCCAGATTGGGGTGGGCCGAGGAAACTAAAAAGATATTTTTTAGTCGTAATACCACGGAAAAGCTATGAAGACTAAAGAGTGGTGAAAAAAATATATAAAAAGCGGGATTACATCTTCCGGTCACGCATATGCTCTAAAGCAGGGGTCCCCAACCTTTTTGTACCTAAGAGCACCTACCAGAATATTGGTCGAATGGCGGGCACCATTTTATTTTTCAAGATAGATTTACAGTTGGTGGACATAGTTAATAATACACTCTACATATAATGCACAAAAAATTTTATTTCAGGTGTGGGAAATTAGTGTGGCGAAGACTTGGAGCGAGTTGAAAATGAGTTCGCTATATTTTGCTTTGGTTTATATCTGTGGAGATGAAGGTCGTTTTCCTGGCGATTTCTATTTTGGTTGTGTTTATCATTATAGAGTTATTCACAGTTATGTGGTCCCTTATTCAAATACTCTAGATTCCAAATATTCTCTAGTTTAAAATGGAAAGCTGAATTATTTTATCTTTGGGCCCAAGCAGCGGGCGCACCTAGACCGATCGACGGTCGCCATGGTGCCTGCGGGCATAGGGTTAGGGAATCCTGCTCTAAAGTGTGACGAAATGTGGAAAAATCTTTAAGAAATGAGTTTATTACTAATGTTATTAAAACTTTTCTTTTAAACATTTAATTTTAACTCATTCAAGGAAATAGCAGGAAAGTTTTTTTTTCTTCTCAAACTGAGATACTTTTTTATAATAAATATTTTGAGGCGATGCCCCATCGGAAGATGCTCATGGATTTAAATAAAATTTAAACATTATTTTCTGTGGTTTTAATACATAAGAGTTTCAGTTATTACATTCGATAGGAGGCAAATTCAAAACATTGCATATTATCTCAAAAATGTAAATTTTTCCAAACGCCGGCAAATGTTAGAGCACGTGCGCAACCGGAAGAACTAAACCGATTTTCTTTTCTTTTTTTTTTAAATCCTTTTTTAGTCTCCCCAATTCGCAATTTTTTCTCAAACATTTATTTTTTACAGTCATAAGACTTTTAGGAAAAAAATATTTTTCGGAACACAATGGGCTATATTATTATTATTATTATTATTTTCAAATAATGCTAGGGAAATTATAAAGATTCACCTTTCTATAAAGTTCGGGAAATATACCTGTTCGGGTAAAGTGCCACTTTGTTCTATTACGAAGAAATGAGTTTTGAAAAAACCACAACTACAGGCAAAGAATTTTGTCACCAGCAGTTAGTTTGTGGTAAAGTCTTTTTTTCTCTGCCTTGTATCATTTTATGTAAAGGCAAATAACTTTCACTAGTTAATTTTACTAAATCACTTTTGAATGATAAGACTGCCCATTGTATTTTTAAGTTAATGTTCTCACGACCTTTTCTAGAAAAAATTTTTTGTAATGTATATGCATTCATTTTCATTTCTTCTATGGAATTCTCGTTTTCGTAAAGGAGTCACTGAATTTTTTCCTCTTTGGGGTAAGACGCGACATATACCGCTTGGAAGAAAACGCAGTTCCTTTTAGAGTTGCTAATTACCCCATACCACAGAAAATATCATTTTAAATTATTTTCAATGACATATATATAATTGCTAATAGTTTTGCTTTAATTTTTAAACGCTTCATTCTCGCATAAATTACAGAGCTTGTTGCTTCTAAGAATCACTGTCACAAATAGAATTTCCGAAAAGTCGAAAAATCGTTCTTACTGTCAGGTTTTTACTTGAAGCACGCTTCTTTTGACAACTTTTATTAGTACTGAAGCTTTTTTACAAAGCAAAAAAAAACAAAAGACAATTCCAGCAGTGTTGACTCCTCGTGAGCGATTTAATAGCACTAACGTTTTAATTACAGAAGAAGTTGGTACAAGACGAATTTCGGACCTTTCATTCCCATCATCCCATCAAAGGTTAAATAACATAAGCCTGTAAGCAGCTCCAAAACTAAAACTATAGGTCTTTTCAATATTCACAAAACGCAAAAAAAAAAAAAAAAATCTTAGATTTTTTCCGATAAGGTAAACAAATGAGCATAATTTTTCAATCCATTTCTGCTTTAAATAATGCACAATTTAGATTCTTAATACCTTTGATTCAATCGACAAGAGAATGATGTTTGGCAGACCAGAGAAACATGGTGTGTGATCTTTCACACAGATAACACGAAACCGGATTTAGTTCCAATTAGTGGCAACATCAATGAGTGCGTTCTCTGTGACCTTTATCGTGGTTAGAGGTCACAGTTTTTGTTGGATCTTGCAGGTCAAATTGAGGCTCAACCTTTTGTTGTTATTTACCATTCGCCCCAAACTAGGAATGCAAAGAAACTTTGGCCCAAATTTTTCTCTCCCCCTGTTCATCAAGAAGATGCCGTTATACTGTACTCTCTGCCTCTGACATGTTTCTAGAACACATTAATGATAGTTGCTGAGCGGTTACTGGCGCAAATTGGAGAGAGTGTAATGAAATGACTCATGCGCAGCTCTCAAAATTGTGTCCGTTATAGGAACAGTACCCATGTATATCCATTTCAGTGAACAATCACTATTTCGAAAAAAATATAATAATTCTATTAACACCAGCATAAGTTCTGAGTGCTGGAAAGACTCTTGTGCTCTACATATATTTCACTCAAAATATGATCAATAATAAGCCATAAAATGAATTTTCATTTTCCCAAAAGGAAACAAAAAGCATATTAAAACAATAAATAAATTTTGTACTTAAATTTATGTGTGATTAAATGTTTCCCAGAAGCTTTTTATTTAGGACGTATTTGATCACACTCTAGGCATACTGGCATGGAAGGAAAAAAAGTATAAAATGTGCTTTTTATGCTAAACTAACCTTTTTCGTGATACTTGAGTGTAATTTGTTGCTAAAAATAGTAAACTTGTCATTTTTGACTGTGAACTAAAAAATATATAATGGTCATCGGATTCAGGTCCTTTCTGTTACAATAAGGGCTGTTTAACATAAATGATGTTTCTAATTGCTACAGTGGGGGTCTTAAATGAGGCATGAGGCAATGTATTGCTGTGGATCTCCTTTAAAATAATTTACAGTTATTGGATTTTGAAATCTCAATACTAGTATACTATGTATAAATAATATTTTTCACGTTCATATTCAAAATACCATGACTTAATGGCAATTAGCAATTTGCGTTGTCTCATTTAGGGTTTCCATGTATTTAGGGAAAGTTGTCGGAGATTGATATTGGTTGCAAGGGGGCGGGGAAAGAAGAAAGAAAAAAAGAAAAAGAAACTAAAACACATAATTCAATGCGATGGAAATTTTCATTGTACTGATGTTTCATATGTTGCCTATCTTAAGAGGATCTTACTAGTGTACTTTGCCCCTAATCAGGCCATGATTCACACGGCAGTTCACAGGAGCTCAGTTCCTACATCTTTCAATCTTACGTATTTTTACTGTAAGAAAGAATTCAGGCAATTTGTGCACGAACATAAGTTCTGAATATTATAGGGCTCCCACCTTTTTTGGTTAGAAATTAAACCCTGTCACTAACCATAGTGAATGACCGCAGCAGCAGGTTATGATAAAATCCCCGCAATTGTGCAAAAAAAGACAGACAATTTTATATTTTTTGGTTACCCCACGTATATAATAGAAATTATAAGACTGTTTATTACGACCTTTTAACCAATTACAATACCTTAGTTTTAATTTTATAACCGATTGTGCAAAGAAAAAAAAAATAGGCAAGTTTATATTGTTTGGTTACCCCACGTGTATAATAGCAATTATAAGACTATTTATTACGACCTTTTAACCAATTACAATACCTTTACTTTTCATTTTATAACCGGTTATTAAGTTTCGTAACTTCACATCATTAACAAATAAATCAATTAAAAAATAGAAACCCAAAAAGAAAAATGCCCTCTCCAGAACAGACAATTCATAAAGAGAAAAAAAACCATAAATTAAATTAAACCATTTATTCCTTTTTAAAAACAGAATACTCGCTTCGAATGTAGAGAAACAATAAACCAATATTCGGGCGTGTGCTCTGGACTGTGACCTTAAAAGCATCTAAAAAAGCATTAAAAGCAATTTTCAGATATTTCTGAATGTTTGCTGCGTCCTTGAGGAATGATTTATAATTATTGCCTATACATAACTTTTTTTCGCCTTCTGTTAAGAGAGGCAAATTTCCGTTGGTGCGGTACTCTGAACTAAAGTTACCTGATAAGCAAATGATGTTTATCCTTTAAGAGGGAATGCGCCGTTGGAAATTTATTTGCATTTCTTTTCTCTGAAAAAATAGAAAAGATTTTTCCGAGAAATCTCGGTACATGCATAACTTAGATCAATAGGTATAAAAAGTGACAAATACCTTCTTCCATGCTCTTGCCCAGTCAAAAGAAAATTTTATTTCTATAAGGAAATTTATATTTCATACTCCAAACAATAAAAATAGAACTCTTTTTTTTTTTCTTTTTGGTAACGCAATCCATACTTCAAAAAGTCATTTCAATTGCATTTTCTATCATGTTGAATTTCAAAAGTGTAAGATATTTTAATTTTTTTTTATATTTATTAAACTGGTTTCTCTTTATGGCATTTTTTATTCATTTATTTATTTTTCTTTATTTCTTTCTTTCTTTCTTTATTTATTTGTAAACCGACGGACAATCGAGAAAGACGCATAAAAGAGGTGACGCATAAGCGAGCGATTACTGTATTTGGAAATAAGAAAAAAATTTTTTTTTTAGTTTACGTTTGTGGTCACATTTGAAAGAGATACAACACATAATCATGAAGATAAAACGAAGTGCATCATTTACATCAATAAAAGAATTTGAACTCCACATACCAACTTTGGATTCATAAGTTTCCCATTCTTCAACAGCCACGTTTAACTGAAATGAAAAACAATATTTTAATGAACATTAATTAAAATCTATTCTCGTTTATAAATCATTAAATGAAATAAACAATCGTAAACCACAAAGGAGATAAAATCTCTCATAAAATTAAAAGAAAAGGACAAATTTGTAACAGCGAAACTCACAGCGTAGTAACTAATAAAATAGGTACTAGAAATACGCGCAAAATGAAATATTACTAAAAATGTTACAATGTGACTTACATGAATGTAAGCCGATATTATACCTCGGCAAATTAGAAACAAATTACTTTTTTTATTGTCAAAGTCGAGAATCTCTGTTTAACTGCTTTTTTTTTTCTTCCCAAAAACTAAATTCCGATAAAAAAGAATTCCTGCGAAAAATTACCTTTCACAAATTCACACTACATATTTGGTAATAGCATCATGCAATAACAAACACTGCCGTAAATGTATTTCGACATCCCAACCCAATATCCCCTTTCTTTTTTTTGTCAAATTTTATCGATTCAAAGAACCCTAAGAACTACTGTAAGATTTTTTTTTTTTTTAATTCCGTCAAATCCATTCCACCCTTAGAAAATATACCTTAACATTATATTTAACGTGGATCAACATATTATAGTTACTTTACGAAAGACTATTTTAAAAGTTTTGTTTTTTTTTTTTTTTTTTTAAATTGCAAGCCGTGCATCTGGTTTGAAAATCTGGGATATCGAAGAATTCCGGGTCTGATAATGTCGCCGAAAATTACCCACCGAGTACAAAGCACAAGTGAAATACGTGTTCGTTAAATTCGTGGGTCTGAAAGTTCTGTGGTCGGTCACAACCAGTTAACATAAGTGCCGGGTACTGGAAACTTTCTTTCCCTTTCAGAACTGTGCCTAAATTGTGGAGATAGATAATGCCATCTATCGGTGGACGTTGGAGGCGGGCTCCTGTCGCCTACTATTCGAGTTGTCGAGACTGTTCGTCCTGGATGTTCGTAGGGAGATGTAGTTGCTGATTAAAAATTTTGCCATAAACTTAATGTAATTTACTCAATAAGAGCACTAATTCATTATTCAGGTGTCACTCAGCCTTGCATTGCATCTGGTGATCAAGATGTGCTTGTTGTTTTTTAAGAAACCATCGAAGTTAATTTACTGATGTTGTCCACAGTCATATTTCATATTCATGCTTTGATATTTTTTACATTAATAAACACTAGCAAACTAAAGTGAGTACTTCATCTCCCCTGAATTTTTATTGCGACTCGTGAGACCCACAGAGGTAGGCAGTGGAACCAAAGGTGTAGTCCTGAAAAAAAAGTTGGGGGGACGCTTATGTTAAAGTTTAACCAATATATCAAAATAAAAAGGCAGGGGGCGCCGTCCCCCTAGACTACACCACTGAGTGGAACCGCAGGGCTCCGAGCCAATTTGTAGGCTACTGGTCTGACAACGCTATAATTTTCAATAATGTACTTAAAAAACTAGTAATAATAATAATTAAAAGAAGACATAAAATCAGTACATAACAACATGATACATAGGAAAGAGCTAAGAAGATATGATTCTTTTTTTACACATTTTCGTATTGCACATTTCATAAAGGAGGCTGGAAGTTTCTAAGCGTTACGACGGTACAATTTACTGAAAAATTGTGCCTAAAGAGATGTAATTCGAGACGGAAACGGAAAATTATCATGGATGCCTACGAGAGGAGAGGGGGTTGGGTCATGGCGTAGATTGTACCATTTTTTAAGGAAGTGCTTTAAATTAATTAATTTATTTATTTTTAAATTTTATTTATTTATCTTTTTTTTCCTTTTTTGTCTTTCTGGGGAGTATCATTCTTAGGGGTAGCAGGAGGGGGCTGTAATTCGTAGCTTTTGAGGGAGGTGCACCATCGCTACATATTTTACTTCACGTCTTTCATGTGTTCGAAATGTGTACTTGGTAGTACAGAAAGTAATTTCCATGAGTTTGCTGCAATTTCATCGTACATCATTTAAAATCTGATGATTTTAAATTACAATGCTTTTTTCCAATATTCTGCTATTTGATATAATTGTTTGAATCCCTCAAATATACAGAAATATGGCAACATTTAATTGTAAGACATTTCTAAAGGCTGTACAATTTTTTTTTTTTTTTCAGTGTATATTTATCAAAATATTTTATTGTGCTCTTAAAATTATTTTACTATGCTTTAAAATATCATTGAGTCACCTAATAATAAAGGATTAATTGTGGTGTTTTGTTTCTTTTAATCTTTTTTTGTCCTTTTTTACATAATTTATATTTTGTAAAAACTTTTTGTAGTTGCATTTTCTGTTTTTCCTCTAAATATGCAAAACTTTAAATATATAAAAAAACAGGATGTGAAGGAAAAAGAAAAAAAGAAGAATTAAAAAGAACTAACAAATGCGAAAAAGATCTAATAATCTATATTCTAACTGGGCCAACCATACTCAAAACATCAACAAAATTGCCACATTTCTTAGACGCCTACAAGATGATTTTAACCGCGTCGCAAATAGTGAACCATCAAAAGCTTGATGGGGCGTCTGCCGTGTTTCTTATGCAAATGAAAGATCAGAGCAAGGTCAAGGATTTTGAAATCGTAGCCCGCCTATATATGTACACTTGCACGTGTTTGGGCGGCACTGTTTTTTTTTTTTTTTTTTTTTCAACAAGTGCAAAAGCTGCGCATTGTTTTTTGATCATACCATCTCTTAAAAGGGCGTTGAAATTCACTGCGAAGGTCAAATAGTGCGTTAAGCCAAAAAATGAATTTTTAATTTTCCTCGGGTGTAATTTTTTGTGATAACGCATCTCTAAAATGATCATGCTGGCTATAGTGCTGCCATCTAACGAGCACTGAATAAAAAAAGAGATGTAAAGTTAAATATTTTGGCGTGCATATCGTGCCACAGGCATATTTAATAACGCATCGTTTTCGTCATTTTCCATACACAATTTTCTAATAACTTGTAAAGTACAGGAAAAAAGCACATTACCTCAAATTATAACTTACATATCGTTGGCGTTCAATGAAAAGTCACTAAATCACAAAACAAATTTGGAATATTTCATTAAAGCCGAACTTCCCTCATTTTACATTGTAGACCAATTTCACAATTTAAACGTTACATAAGTAATCCAAAGGCAAAAATTAGGAGGACTAAATTAATTCTCACTATTTTTCATGACAATCAAAAGTTTAATTTGACAATGTAATGTTTTGCAATGAAGGTTTTATCTTTAAGAGCGCTTTTTTTTTCTTTGAAAATATTGAAGCATTCCTCTGGGGAAAAAAACTTTTGTGGGAAATTTTTCAGGATTTCAATGATTTGATTAAAGTACTATAGAACTTATGTGTTAGTTTGTCTGTTGCTTTCCTAATTGATTCGGTTTTGAAGTTAATGAGACATCGTTGCTTGAGTGTCTGTTTTATAAAAAGAAAAAAAAAAAAAAGAAATAACGAAATTTTTTTTTTTTTTTTTTCAAATTATATTCTTTCCATTTTTTTTTTCAATATTAATGCCTATTCAAATATTCTAACAATTATATCTCACTAAATGGAACGGAACTCCTTAAAATTATAGGTATACGCGAAGTATAGAGGTAAACTTTTGCACGATAACAGCAAATGTATCTATCAGAAAAGTGTTTATTGTTTGCAAGTAATACGATTTTTACAATCGCCTTCCTTGTTGTAAAGTTTTTGATGAATTAAGCGGTGGTGCTCACGGGGCTTACTGCACCATTGAGGGGGTTTTTTGGGGAGGGGTATCGTGGTCTGGGGGTTTGTAGTGTTTCTGGGGGCTGGCACACCTGAATTCCCTGCTCTTTTCTGGGATAAACATGAGGAATTAACATATTTTCAACATTAACATACACATTAACTTCTCGAGGACAGTATAGGGGACACAGCTTAGACGAGCTAAAGCTGACAGACGGTTTGTTACGAAAGCAATCTGCTTTATCTGTATGATTATCAGAGGCCAATAAGTGTTTGAAGTAAGGCTCGACCGATGCATCGGCCTCGCCGATGCATCGGCGCCGATTGTTCAACAAACTTGCCATCGGCCATCGGCATCGGCGGCCGATGTTAAATTCAGAAAAACATCGGCCCATCGGCCTTAAAAAACATCTAAAAGCCGATGCCAGGCCGATGTTTTCCAACTTTCCACAAAACATTCTGTCTTTAACTGTCTTCCTCCTCCATAGCTAGTTTTCTATTTTCATACAATAAGAGGCAGCACAGCAGTTAAAAACAGTTTTCGCCATCATGGGGGAGCCAGGGTTGCTAATTTGGCTATTTTTAAGATAAATACGAAACATTTGGCTTTTGGAGTAATTTGCATGGCTTCCTGGCTTTCTTTTGGCTCCTTAATAGTTTTTGGGAGATTTTATAAATATTTTAGTTTTTTACAACAGAAGTTTTAAAGATTTTTAAAAAACAAATACTATTTTTAATTTTAGAACTACGATAAATTTTGTTTTACACCGTTTTGATAACAAATGGGTGTCGCTTATTTTATATCAGCTCAGGCTCTTATTATCCGGTTGCCTATTTATGCCCAACATGCCCAATTTTCGTGCTGGAGTTAATAGACATTCGGAGGGAATACTCGGAAAAGCAGTCGGATATCTTGTTCTGTGACTTCATTCGACGATTCTGCAGAATTCGCTCTTTTGTTCCGAGTCAGCGAGAATTATTCTAAGAATAATTCTCACACATATAGCAAAAGAAGAAGAACAGAAGAGGGAAAGAAATATTGATGTTTCTTCAGCAAGAAAAATATCTGCAGGAATGCTGCTACAAAATGTGTGTTTTTTTTTTTTTGCTTAAAGTTGGATGCTTTTGTGATATTGTTGGTATGTTTGTAGCATTTAATCAATCAGCACACCGTTTACTATTAAAATGCATTTTTACGGATCCCAACCGCTATAGATTAACTATTCATGTGTAAATAAATAAGTGAAAAATAAAAGAAACCAACTTTAATTTTTGCTGTGAGTTATTTTCGTAAACGCACGACACAAAAATTGAGGATCCCAGTTCTTATAACAAGTTATTGAAAGAAAAAAAATAATTCCACATATGCGAGAACGAGAATGACAACAACAATCATAATAATTAAATTGTTACTCATTCTTAATCTTCTTTCGGCATGCTCGCTACTATTTACTGGTTTTTTTATAATAATTACTAGTATTATCAAGATCCACTTACATATTGCATGCGTATTTCGTCTTTTTCTTGAACAAATTGCCATAACGGTTGGGCTCCGCAGATTTGCAAACGAAGCACCATCGTTCATGTGTATAGTTCTTGTGTCCTAAAATTCCGTGATGCAATCACTGAGCTAAATGAGAGAAATCTGGAGTGAGGACTCCCCATGCTTCAACAGGGCAGCTTGCGAGCCGACGCGCATGAATACAGTGCTCGAGCCATCAAGGCAAAATATCGCCGACTTCCCATTGTGGAAGCATTGGCTCGTATGGTGTATTGTTACAAATTTCGGTTTAATTTATCATAGTTTATCAAAAAATTTATTTTCGTCATTTAGCAATACGTTTGCATCCTGTTGTGCAAAGGGATGTAAAAATAAATTCGTGAAACTTAAAAGAAAACGGTGTTAAAGTTCATTTTGATGGCGAATTGCCTATTTAAACTTTAAATGCCTTGTTCTCGTATTCTATCTTTGAATGGCTTTTTTTCACAGAAATTTAATTACTATGCCCATAATGTACACAAAATTGTTTTTGGATGAATAAAGTTTACCTTAAATCATAATATTACAACTTAATTACATTGCTGAAAATCTTTTTCTTTTAGCATTATAGCCTAAATATTTCTCCTGTTTTCTCGATAATCAAATCTTATTACGTAATATTTTATTATAAGTGAAAATATCAGTTACACAAATAGTTAAATCATGTACCTTTTTTGCTTTTATCTTAATTTGCTAGTTAATGGAAATTTCAATAATAATTTTGATGTTTTTGAATTACTTTTCATTTGAGCAAATTTTGATTTTTGCGTGTGTTAATTTTTATTTTGTCAAATTGTGGCTGTTTTTAAAAAACATTTATTTTATTATTATTTATTATTTTATTACTAAATTAACATCTACACTCAAAGATTTTTAATGAGTTCATAAAGCTTTGAATTGCAGCACTTTTCCCCTGTAAATATACTGATCAGCTGAAATTTTTATTTGTGCTTGATTTAAAAAATCATGATAAATATTATTATGATCATGTTTTTTTGTTACTAAATTAACATCTGCACTCAAAGAGTTTTAATGTGCTTATAAAACTTTGAATTACAGCACACACTTTTTCCCAGCAGATGCACTGATCAGCTATATTTTTAATTAGTGCATGGTTAAAAAAATAAGTAGTATTTCTTTATTATTCTTATTTACATTTAATATCCATAAATGAAATGTTCCATTAGTGAGAAATATTTAACTTGGTCATAGGCAAGTAAACTTGTAAAATATAAAATTTGTAAATGCTTATACATTTCAGATTCATCTAAAAATGACATGCTCCATTCCAGTTATTTGCAAACTTTTTTTAATAAAAATGTTATCCTATAATAACTCCAAAAAAAAATGACTTCTTTCTTCTTATTTTAAGTGCTTCTTCTTTTTTAATTGTATTATGTTTAAGTGCAATATCGAAGTGTAAGAACTCTAAAAACGCATTTATCGTTTTTGGGAATAAAAGTCGCTATATTGATGCTGTTCGAAGCTGCTCACTGAAACTTTTTATGAGATTTATAATTTAACTGTGTAAAGTATTTATTCATCAATAGTCAAGGTGAGTAAATCAATTAATCAGGGTGTCTTCCTGTCTAAATAAACATTTTTTAAACCTGCCATAGTCGCACACTCCCATATAGCATTCAAAGATAATAAAAAGTGTCGCAAAATGTTTTTTATCGTGAAAAAATGTATGAATAATTGTTCTAAAATGCTATGAGAAATTTTAAATTATTATATGTCAGGCATTAGAATAAATTTTTTTAGAAAAATCGGAAAAGAATTAAGAGCTCGAGAGCTCTTTAAATTTAGCCGTTTTATCATTGCGCGAATTGGTAGTTTGCGCGTTTTGCCTTGATGGCTGAAAAGGGTGTGAAGCGGTTCGACCGCCCAGTCCTCGCTCCAGGTTTCTCTTATTTAGCTCAGTGGATGCAATGGCGTGCAGCAATAACTGTCGACATTAATTTGTGTAAAAAGAATTGCAGTTTAAACCCTTGAGACTCCAGAGCCCTCTCTTCCCAGAATAAACGTGGTTTCGTCACCGTGAGAACTTTTTTAAAATTTGATAAAAAAGAAAAGATTTCCAAAATATTGCAAAATTGAACTAATTTTGTGTTTAAAAATAGCGTTAAAAAGGTAGACATATAATTTAAGCGAATTCGAGTCTCAGGAATTTTGAACAGTTACATTGTTTTCGCAGAAGGTAGCGCCACATATAAAAAATTGTCGGTTATGGGAGGGTATTTCGAATCGGGTTGGAGGGTTCAATTTGAAACGCAACACTGCTTTTTATACAAACTGCCGTTGTGAAATCGACCATTCTCAAATACGAGAACGAAAACTGCACGTTATTAATTTTAAATTCGTCCGTTTTGACCCCTGGTATTTTGTCTTGCAAAAAACTGGTAACCAAGGCGCGAATTGAAAAAAAAAAAGGTTTTTTTTATTTTCTTTAGCAGTATCGAATCCCAATTTTAAACAAACTGGTAGCTAAAAACGCGTCGTGCATTTCTGGTCTAACCGTACGTAATAAAAATTATTTTTTTTCTTTTTTAATACCTTATGTCCAACTCTCACACTATTTTAAAACAACGCGACATTTTCGGCGCTCAGGAATCTTTAATTCAAACAAAATACTGCACTCGTTTAAAAATGAATGAGTTTCATATAAAAAGAATACTAAATGTTCTAGTCCCTCTGCATCAAAATCAAGGGATTCATGTAAAACTCTACCATGAACTAAAAAACGGAGTTAAAACGATGAATAATCGGAACCAATCTTTGCTTCGTGCACGTGCCTTACAAGGTCGCTTTAGCTGATGTTTGTTTTCTTCTGATTGTTTATTCTACATTTATTCAGTTTTGTATTTAGTAGTATTACTATTAGTATATCTGAAAAGTAACGGATTAGGGGAATATAAGATCGAAAAATAATATCGCGATCGGGAAATTGTCCTGTTTTTTTTCTAGATACAGGAAAGTGATTTTTGGTACTTTTCATTCTGAAGTAAAAATAAATTAAAGTCTGGAAGATATTTTTCCATACGGAAAACATAGGCATTGCATCGGCATTTAGATGTTATTCAAGGTCGATAGGCCAAAGGTTTTCCGAAGTTTCCGAAGAATGCCGGTGGCGATGGCTAGATTTTTTAACTATCGGCTCTGGTGCATCGGTCGAGCCCTTATATTTATTTATTTATTGCTCAGTTAAAGATGTTTAACTGCATTTCACATGAAATGTTGCAATTTTAAGCAAGTCTCTTTAAAAAAAAAAATTAATAAAACTGAAATCGGAAAAATGTCCGAACTTTCAAAGTTACTGTATCATGTAAACTTCCCCCAAAGTCTTTTATGGTGCTTGAATAAGGCATTTATGTTTTTATAAACATAAAAATAAATAAATGATTTAAATGACATTTTTGACAAGCATTCTACACGTGGTTTAAAGGGAAGTTTTTCCATCGACCATCGGCCGACCTTGGAACAATCGGCCAACAATCGGCATCGGCCCATCGGCCAAAAAATGCCATCGGTCGAGCCCTAGTTTGAAGGCAAAGAAATAATACAAACAATATATTATATTTTATTTTCAATTTCAAGGAAATCCAGCTAAACTCTTTTTTAAGTTCGTTAAATAGCTTTTAATACTTTAAAAAGTCATTTTAGGCTTATAAAAAAGTTTAAAGTTTCCTCACCCAACTTTGTGCTTTTCAGAGCGTGATTTGGATGGCTTTTGCTGATGGAGAGCATTGAAAAATATATATATATATTTTTGTACTGCCATAAATAATGTTACGTAGGTTAGTAATAAGTTAAGACTAAGTAAGTAGGGTAACACACAGTTATAAATATGTTATAATAAAGCAGTTACAAGTTTAAATAAGACACCCACGGGATCTTTCATAAATAATGTCAGACTTCGAGGGAGAGAGGGTTGTTTAAGAAGGTGTAACAGTTTGTGACAAAGGTAATGGAGGAGGTAATAACTATGACATCGTACATTTTGATTTCTATAAAAACATTTAAAATCAGCAAATTAAACCTATTTTACGCTAAAGTAATATAGCGAGACATGTGACAAAGGGGGGTAGGGGGTATGTTGCAGTGTGACACTTTGTGACAAAGGGGAGAGGGGAGTCAAATATATTGAAAAAAAATGTGACATCATTTATGCATGTTCCTTACGTGGCAGAAATAATTTCTAAGCATCGTCACTAAAATTCAGTTTTTGAATCAAAAAATATTAATTGAATCTAAATAAGGTGGAAAATAAGTATTTACTCTAATTATTGACTGTTTACAAAATTAATTTGAATTATTATTATTTACTATGTTTAAACTGGCAAATAAAAAGTTCAGATTTTCAGAATATTTTGAATCATATCTAGATACACGGCAGTGTGTGTCCGCCAAGTTCAGAAAGTCAGCCAAATTCAGAAACGGCGACAACGGCCAATGTGTATATTTACCCGAAGCATTTCGAGCTACTTTTGACCCCACATTACCCAAAAACTATTAGACCTAGATACTTGAAATTTTGTACGTCTAATAGAGATCCCCTTAACCCCAAGAATATCAAATTTCATTGATGTACCTCTTATGGTTATGGAATTATTAAGGTCAATAAAGTGTCATTTTTATCACTGACTCACTCATCAAAAACCTAACCTACTTCTAGGGGACTTAGGACTTAAAAACGTGAAATCAAGGTAGACAATTTGGCATATATAAAGGAAAAAATCCGAAACTTCAAAAAATTGCATTATCTTCGAAGTCACTAGCACACTCAAAAGTAGCATCATACCTAACGACTTCAAACAGCAGCCATATTTTTCTGACGTTAGCCTAATATAAACAATACTCTCTCGCGCTTGAAGGAAAATAATTGATGCATTGAAATTCACTTTCCGCTTTAATTTTTCTACTTAAGGCTAAACTCAAAATGCAAAGCAGTGCTTCCCCCAGGCTTGGGCGGGAGGGCGCCGCGCCCTGCCCGCCCTTGGATTCGGGAAACGCGCCCATCTTGCCCTTTTGTTAGTGAAATTGCACCCTTCTTGTATAGCTCAAAACTCGCGATCGCCAGTCGCCAAAGGCGAGCAATTTTCACGTTTCGGCTACCATTGTTTTCATTGAAGTCGCCAATGTGGCTACCCATTTGCTAATGCTGACACGGTGACCATTTCCCAAATTCTCTTGTCCACTAAAAATTAAATAAAGAGGAAAGAAATAGGAGTTAATTTTTGGGCCACACGGAAACTAGTTTTTCCTCCGATTTTTAGCGGAAATTGCTTACCGTGTTCGAAATTTCAATCTTTTTCCATCCTGGAATTATTTGAATTATCTTGAAAGTTGTAAGGTATTTTTTGCATGCACTACCTTAAATATGCTCATTTGTCGTTTCATTTTAACAATTAAAAAATAAAAAAAAAGTATAAAGATGGAAACAGCCAAAATCGTGCCCACGTGCTTCGCCGAAAATTGGATTCTACGTTAGAGATTTTAATCCTTTTGCATCGGGTACAAATTTCAATTATTTTTTAAATTAGAAGATATTTTTCACACATGCTACCCTAAATCTGCTTAGTTTGCATTTTATTTTATAGTTTCTGGCTTTTTTTTTTTTTTGCACTGTGTCGATATTGAACATACGTGTTTGTCGAAAATTGCGTTTATCACAAATTATTCACCATTATTAAATCACTATTATTGTTTCATTTATTTATTTATTTTCTTCAAATATGATTTTAGTATTGACAGCTATTTACTTTTTAGAAAATACTAAATTGTGGATAAATAAGAAATTTTTTGAAAATTGTTAATTTACCTGGATCCAACTTCTTTAAAAAACAATAAACAATTATTGAAAACAGTTTGCTAAATAAACAATTATTGAAAAGAAGTAGTATTATCACAAATCATAAAATAAATAAGGATTTTTTTTTTAGTTTAAACATTTTACAAAATTTATAATGATAATAATGATCTCTTTTAGGGCCGACAGTTGCGAGACTTTTCGGGCACTGTTTGAGATTTTGGGGATTCTTTTTTTCACATCATTTTATGTCTCTTTTTTGGTTTTGGGTAATTTTTTGTGTGTAGCGTGAAACTCTTCCAATCATTCTGTGCTTAATTATATTGCAACTCTTAAAAACTCTCTACCTCATAAAATTTAGAACAGTAGGTTCCCAAAGCCTAATAAGAAAATTTATAATGGCCCCATTTGGGTCAAATATGCATTTATTACATATGTAGACGTTGAGAAAACTAACCTCAATATAAGAATACTCTTTCAAACAAGAAACTATTTACTATTCAAAATATGAAAAAGCATTTAATAATCCCAATCTAATGGTGCTTTCTAGTTATTTCAAGAAAGAAAAGTTTTAAAATGTAATAAAACTTGCAGGAAAAAGGATGGCAACGTGTGAGAAATCCATATATTAGACATTTCCCTTTTCTCTCCTGATTTTAATAAACATTTGTTTCAATCTTTCATGAAAATGTATTGCATTAATTTTGCTTCATTTAAATTAAAAAAAAATACTATTGTCATTTTAAGCTAAACCATTGCTTTCAATTGGTATTCTTGATTAATTATAATGGCATTTTTTGCAATTTTGCTGTTTTTAGGACATGTTAAAATTTTTAAAGGGAGTTTTCAGTGATCGTTTAGGTCATCAAAATCCAGGCTCTAATGATTATTACTGAAGCTTTATTGTATTAAGAAAAGATATATTCTTATTTTCTTATTCATCAGAGGTGATCAGATCTTCAGAAGTACTGGAATGAACAGAAACACTCTCATAAATTAGTAAAAATGTATAACTCAGAAAATCCTTGCTAGATATTTTATTGAATTTAAAATCATTGTTGGTTGATGTTGCCTTGAATAACAAGCAGAATTTTTTCATGCTTTACTTCAAATATTGAAAACGATCTTAAAAATTAATATTGTCAAATTAGTTTATATATATTTTTCAATGTTCAGTTTCACTGTGATGATGTTGATGTTTGACTAAAATGTTAAATTATGGCAATAATAAAGTATTACTACGGGAGGATTCATAAACGATGTCACGCTTCTAGGGGGAAGGGGGGTTCCTGAAAATGTGACAAGGGGAGGGGAGGGGTAACAGGAAGTGTGACATTTTGCTTGTGCAACATAGCGTAACTTGTGACAATGGGGGAGGGCAGTCCAATATGGTAATAAGTGTGACATCATTTATGAACGGTCCCTACTTCAAATTACATGTGCCCTTTATTCCGGTAAGATGCCCTAAATTTGGAAAAGTGCTCTTTTTTTACAGTAGCACCCTGCCCTTTTTCAATCCTGGGGGAAGGTCTGGAATCCAGTGTAGTGATTATACAGTACTTTTCAACGTTTTAAATAAAATATTAATTAAGTAAAGATGGCCTTACGGACTTATTACGGAGAAATATAATGAGCAAACGAAAAAAATCTTAAATAATTAATAGCGACAATTTAGCTTGGTTTAATTTAGTATAACTTATCGTCAATATAAAAACACAAATTTTAACTTTTCAAAAATTAATGTCATCCCAACAAAACATAAAGATGAAATAATATTAAATCGCCAAAAATGTTTTAAGTTACATGGTTTTATTTAAATTCAAAATATCGTTGCATTATCCAAACAAAACTATTGTTGCCAAACGGCAAATGATAATGCTGATAATTTCCTCGGAGCCAAAATTATTATTTTTTTTTCCTAATTAACGTTATAATAAATTATAAAATGGATGGATTATTGTATTGTCATCGAAGATAAGCTTGTGTGGAAAATTTGAAGATAATTTATGCAGTAATAGTTGTCGAAAACCGCCTTACAAAATTCCGCCACAAGTCAAGTTAAATAAAACCAGGTAAAAAGGGCCAAGTTTGATAACGCCAAAACGGCCTTCGGAGTAGTCGGTGCCAGCGATAAAAGAATTTATATCTAACGGGTGCCAAGTTCCATAGCAGATCCTTTAATCATAGCTGTAAGAGAGTACAATGTTCTTTAATTTCTTTAAAAACATTTTTTATCGGATTTCTAACTTGGCAAGATTTAATTAAGTTAAGTTACGTTCAAGACGAAAAGAAAACAACGAGAAATTAAATACAATAGCATGCCACATGATTTTACGAGCTATTAAAACTTTCTAATTGAATGAGTTAAATTTTTTGAATGTAATTTAACTTAATTAACACTTGCCAAGTTAGGAATCCGATAAAAAAAAAACAATGAATGATGATTGCTTTAATTTAATTCATACGTTATTTTTTTCGCAAGAAATATCTTCATCCATGCTGTATTTCGAAGCGATTTTTAAATATATAACAATTTGACTAATATGATATATTAATAATTTGAAGAAAAATAACATTTATGTTTAAAGCATAAACAAATGTAACTGCTTCCAAATGTTCAGAAATGTGAAAAAACTTGCAGGGTAATTTTAGTTTTTGTCCTCGTATATACAGTTTGCTTCCGGGTACTTGCTTTTCTCCCCCTCACCCTCAACCGAGGTATTTCGTGGCAGCGGCCATAACAAGTTCAAGTCAAAAAACAAGTCATTTTGCTTCACAGCTACTTGCATGTAATATTTATTGTAGAACGAGTTATAATTCATAGCTTTTATTACAGTAGATGATATAGCTCATAAAATACAATATTTTAAGCAATTTTCGTTTCCTACTACTATCTTTTTAATAAGCTCTCATATGTATACATATTAATAACCTAACAGTAAAGTGGAGTATAGAACAAAAAAAAATCCCACATTAATTCGAAACTTGAGGGAAAAAACTTCCCTACTAAAAAATATATGTTACTTGGTGAGGTTATTGAAATTGGTAGAATCTCTATGAAACTCTTACACATTGAAACGTGAGAATACCACTATACTAATAAATAGACAAAACAAAATCCAGGTAATCAACTAATTTAATTTACATTTAAAAAATATAAGTCGGTAGCTGTCCATTTTAAAGTCATGAACTTTCGAACTTCCGTATTATTTCCTTCAGGTCTTTTGCTTTGACTTCTAGTATCTAAAAGTTGTACAGTTAGGAATTATAACATACATAATTTAAAATATTTTTCTTTAAAGATTTTCCTTTTCTAACTTTAAATAATTTGCAAAACTCTTTTTTCAGTATTTTCTAAAATACAGTAGAGCAGCGGTTATCCGAGCCCTGAGTAACCGAGTTCCGGGTTAATCGAGGTGCATTAGTCCATGCCAAAAGCGCCATAGGCGCGGGCCATCTTTTTTTTTTTTTTTTTTTTTTGTGGTCATTGTAAGATTTTTACTTTATAATTTTAACAGAACCCTTACTGTAAACAGAAACATAAATAAAATACCTTTATTCAGGCACAGTTGGACAAATATTATTGGACAGAAGCTCAAGTTAAACAGGATAACATACAAGTTCTCAAACTCTACTGTTCTATCAGATTTACTCTCTATTCAAACTCTCTCGCGGTTACAGTTAATACACCACACTCATGTGCCAATGGCGCCCTCACTGACTGATGTCAGTTGCTTTTCAATTTTGCTAGTGAACAGTTTGTTTATTTTCGTTTGTTGTGTTCTGTAATTGTTACGTGATGGGTGCCAAACGCAAACGAACTTGTGTCTTTGGAGACTAAATTGCAAGGCATCAACAGACTCGAAAGCGGAGAGACGTTTAAAAAAGTGGCTTCAGATTTAGGCGTGAGAGAATCATCATTTCATAATATGTACAGTGTTTTCTTTCATTTCACCCGGTTGTTATCCACGTTTTCCTATTGATTTGGACAGAGTCCGTGTTATCCGAGTTATCCAACATTATCTCGGACAATCGAGGCACTTACGCATCGCCTTTAAACAGATGCTGGAGTAAAAGTCTCGCAGTGCTGCTATCTATCGTAAAAGTTAAGTACTACGCGCAAGAAAATTGTCGCGGATCTGTAGATGCTGCTGCCATCTATTGCTAATCTTGAACAACACAATTTTAAAAATTAACAAAACTTTAGAAAGTCTTAGATTTAAATTCATAATATACATTATTTAATGAACTTAGTAACTTCTGTAGAAAGGGATTTCTGAGAAAAAAGTTATCTATTTCTAATAGTTTTTTTTTGCTTTCCAAAGACTGAGGACATAAAATTTCGTTGGTTAGTCCACTGTAAGAGTTGAACGCTTCGTTTATGCGTCTACGTATATCTATCTTGAAAATTCTACGATTGATGTAAATTTTTTGCAACTTCGCCGCTAATAAAAATAACATAATTTTTTCATAATTAAAATAGTTTCTGTTCTAACACGCAATAATTTTTACCAGAATAAATTAAATTTATTCCCAAAACACATCCAACTTTTAGACTTTTGGAAAAGATTTTCTTTAATTTTCTTAATTATAAAAAAGCATAAGACGTTCAGAAAAATGCAATTTATGTCTATTTTTGAAACTATCGACGTCAACAATGGTTTCTTTGGAAGTAATGCGTGGGAATCTGCTTCCCTTTTCCTCCCGCCTCATCGTTTTTTCTGTATCATTTCTGTTCCATCATATCATTAGTATCTTTTTTGCCTGAGGTGTTTTTTTTTTCTTCTTAGAATAAAACTTTATATATATTTTAAATCTGTGAAACTTCAATTTTTGGTGCTCTTAGTGTTATTGGTTTTTAAGATAAAAAATTTTGAATTTGTCGCGTAGACCGTACTGTTAAATATTTTCGAACTGTTCAAAAATTACTTTTAAATACGTAACTAGATAAAAGAAAGCTTTTTCTTTTACTTATTGTACGCCAAATTTTATTTCTTGAAAAAAACTGAATAAATCATACTGCATAACGAGATCGGGATTTATATAGGAATCAATTTATTATTATTATTATTATTGTTACAACAGTAATTATTATTGCTATTGCTGTTATAGTAATGATTATTATTTCATTTATTTATTTAACTTTAAAACTTTTGCGCTTTTACTTAAAGGTGGCTAAAAGCGGAAAACAAGCTTGAAGACGGCAGTGAACCCACTTATAATAATCGCAATTTTCATTTTACTTGCCTTCTTTCCGTGTGTGTGTGTTTTAAGTAGAGAGGACACAATGTAATTAATTAACGGTGATTTCTTTTAGTTACAATTTTACTACTAGACGCAAAAGACCAATTTTTTAACTTCATACCCGCTACTTCTGACTACATTTATTTGCTTATTTTTATTCACAAAATTTGAAGTTGCTTTAATAAAAATCAAACCTGTCTGAAACAATTTTACCAAAAAAAAAATAGCAATTAATTATGGAGACGATATAAGACGATGCAGTTAAACACTGTAGTTTTTTCTTTTATAATTTTAAATATTTTTTAAAGCATTTTTTTCCTTTCGATGAGCGAAATTTATTATTACTATTATTTATCTTATTTTATGCATTTATTTATCTTATTTTATGCATTTATTTATTTTTTTTATAGTTTCATCGGAATTTATTTCATTCAATTTTCCTTGTTATAGTAGGGAAAACTTTCCGAGCGGTCACCCCTCCTAACGGCCGCTTTTTCGTTCCACGGAATTTTTGACCCGTAGACTTAGTGTTAAAACAACCCTTAGCAGCGGCCACCCAACCTCTTTGAACGGCTTCCGAGTGGGCTAGTCCATCACATTCTTGCAGATAAATATACTCACTCCCTTCTTAAATTTACTACCAGTTTTTGTATGTGACTTTACAAATGAATTTTTGTGCCTTTGAGGCGCTAATTCCGCCTCTGACTAGGAATTTGTCGACATGTTTTGTGATAGTGAGCAAGCTAAACTTCCAACTCAACAGACTTTGGAAAAAATAGATGAAGTCATTGGAAATTCTGACGCAGTGTAAAACAATATCAGTTAGAGATTTACTTTTTAAACTAAAAAACGAACTTGAAAACATTATCTTTTCCGATAAATGTAAAAACTTAAAACAGTCTCAAAATTTATCATGTTTTTTACAAATGTAAAAAATTTCTTCAAATAAAGTTATAAATATCGCTTTAGATAAATCTCAAACTTCATTTTAAATTGGAAATATGTGTAAGACTTGTTTATTATTTCATATTACATAACACTGCATCGTATTAATTGTTAACTCTTCAGAGCGGCCACCCCCTTTGCGCGACCAAACTTTCACGGAACGTCAGGATGGCAGCTCAGAGAGATTTCACAGGTTTCACTTACTTTGCATCATTAAGTTCAAATAAAAATATTATTTACACTAAAATAGATGTCTAACTTAAGCAAAAAATTAGTTTGCAAATAGTACTACTTCCCAGTGTGCTGAAAATGTCGCCTTTAGACTCAAGGAACGTAGACGCAGAAGCACATAGGAATAAAACTATTTTTTTTCTTTATCTGGAGGAAGAAGTGGTTTGTGATAGTAAATTGGTATATGTAGCAACAGCAGTGGCGTTCCTAGCATGTTTGTCGCAAGGGGCGGTAATTTCTGGTGTCTCTGCCTCCCCGCTCCCCCCCCCCCCCCAAAAAAAAGGAAACTCCTTACCGTATGTATTATTTTCTATTGCTTTCAGTAGTGAAAAAAAAAATCTTAAGGACCATTTCATTTATTTGGTGGAACCTTCACTAAACCGCATTTATTTTCAGTTATAATTCGATGAAATGGCATCAGTAACCCCCAATAGGGTGTCTCATGGGACGGATTTCTTCCCCTCTTCTCCAGCAGTGACGCTACTGATAGGTCTTGGTCTTTAATATAACAGCTCCGTTTAATTGTTTAATTGCGTAGGAGCTGTTCGCTGTTCGCTTTGAATTAGTATCTGGTTATAAGAAAGGTTTTAGAATGAAACTCGTTTGACAGTTCCCAAGGCACCCATACGCCACTATTTTATATAGTCAAGAAGTTGCCCTGCATGACAATAGCTGCCATTCATTCACGAAACTTTAGACTTCTCGAGCGCAACGCCTTAACAGATACTAAATGACTTCTTTATTGGGCGAAACCCCCAGGACGAACAAACCCTCTCATTATATTCAGGCGCTGCAATTATAGACGCCTTGACCTTGAATTCCTGACGTTTGAGTGTTCCATTCCTTGAAAGGCGGCATCACAGGGAGCCGATAACGATCGCGCAATTGCCGATTGGTGACGTCACGCCTCCTACGTCCGTCATTGGAGAATTTTCGGGCTATGCTTTAAGAAAAATATGTGAATGCTTCAAAGAAGAAATTAATAAAATTTTAGAACTTATCTTGTAGTTGCTAACCTTTCCCTGCTCATGCATCCTTAATTGCAGCTATTAACTCTGAGGTAGAATGATGCACGACTACAATAAATTTTGAAATTCAAAAAAAAAAAAAGTCGTTCCGAACCTATCGATCGTTACTAACATAAAAAAAATCAAAGGCAAAAAGAAGTTACTTTTAAACCAAAGAATAAATTAAGCGAAGATGTATGAAAGAATGAATAAATGTGTCATTTTTGTTCAAACAGTACGATCAATGCTCAAAAATTTATCAAATTTAGACTTTTTTGACAAGAAGAAAAAGAAGAAGAGTCTAGACAGCGCTGTGTCGAAACATGGAAGTTAATTCTGAAGACATAGAACACGTCAATGCGAGTGTGAGGGCATGTTTGTTAAACATTGAAATGTCATTTTAAAGCCCACTTTATTCAGGCAATATAAGTTAAAATTCATTAGTATCACAAAGACAAGACAAGGCAAAATTTTGATTCATGTCTGCCACTCTGAATGATTTTGCAACTCAATATTACGCCGCTGTTGCGTCATCCCAAGGCGGCAATATCAATATCTAAAAGGTGCATTGCTTTAATTTTTTGTCAAATACACTACTGCTCACGTATCATTTAGATTTCGCCTTTTAAAATTTTTCGTCTTTTTAAATTTTTTATGTCGTGCTGTGTCGTTTCCATTTAAGCACTGCACTTTCATTTGAAAGTGTTAAACGGTTCCTGCATCAAATTTTCCACATCATCAAGCAAATATACTCAAAATTCTACAACTACTCTGCAACAACGCATTGAATAAATAAATATAAAGAAAGAAAGGAAAGAAAACAACGAACGAATAAGAAACTTCAGAAACTTCGAGTTCAACTTTAATAATTATTAATAATCATTTCTTCATTGAACGATTTCATGAAGTCTTGAGCTTGGACGAATCTGCGCAAAATATTTAGCGCTGTAAAACATAGTTGTTGATATGATAGTTCAGTGCAGCATCCACTTAATACAGCGTTGAGAGGAATTGATCTAATTTTGAGGACATTTATCACAATATTCCAGCACGGATAAAAAATACCGTCAATCCAAAATCCCCGACAAACAACAACCTGGCTGGGAGATTCTCCGTTCGGAAATTTTTAAATGGAGCATTAACCTTCTAATTGATTTAATAGATGTTTTCACTAATTTTTCTTAAAAATGAAATAGGAAGAGTTTATTTGCAATTAAATGAGAAATAAAAGGTAGCATAATTTTACGCTGAAACAGAATTTTAACTCTAATAAGTTTACAAGAGAATTTGAAAGTATCTCGTTTTAAATACAAACGATTATTTTAAAAAGTTGTTGAAGTAAGGGGAGGGGAGAATTGAATCAGCCTTTACCAGAAATATTTACAGTAGGTATAATGATGTTATCATACTTTAAAATACGCTAAAGTCAATGAAGGAAAATAAATAAAACTATTTAATTTTTATTTGTTGGAACTAAAATAAATTTGGACTCCATGAGAAAAAAATTTGGACTAGATTTGTTTGCCTAAAAATTTCAAGTACCTTTAGTTCGAGACAATCATGGACTTGGAATAATTGAATAATTAAAAAAAAACCTTTCGTTTTAAGAACCTAAAATCATTTTCCTAAAAGTTAAGAACTTTCAATGACGGCCATTTTAAAATACGACTTAAATAACCAAAAACGAACCACGAACTTTCATGTCAAGTTTGAATTCCTAACTATGAGGATAAATAAAAGCTAGAAAACTTAGAAAGGATGTAGATTATATAGTGAAAAAATTGCTAAGAGCCGAAAAGTTCTTGCTGATATTCATTTCTATGTTTTCAACCGGAATGAAAAGTTTCGTGACCTTCCTTTAGTAAACAACAGCGAGGGTGTCCACAACCTGAAAAGCACGAAGTCATTTTTCAAAACACGAGTGTCATTTATATATCCAAATTGCCATTCAGAGAAATTTCTGTTTTTCATGTTATAAAATGTCAGACATTGTTCTCTAGAAGTTGAAGCATTTCAGTTTTTCTTAACTTCTTTAACTTTTTTTCCCATTTGCATCACGCGGAAAAGTTGAAAATTCGTCCTTATCACCAAAATGGCGCTTCGGTGATAAGAGCCTAAATAAAATGCGCGCACATATATACGCTCGAGTGATAGTGGAGAGACTAAATGCACGCATATACGATTCAAATCGGTTAATCTTAATTAGTTTGTCCCTATTAGGGATAGTTGTTGCATTCTGTGAGTTTCATTGAACGTACAATAATTAATTACGTTCAAATTTTCTTTTGAAATATTAGTTTTAGTTCTTTAGGGTCTGGTTTCATTTGGGATAATAAGTCCTTTTTCTTAGATTTGTGTTCCCGCAGTAGTTTTTTGCTTTTCTGTATTTCTTTGTCAAACTGGTCATTCTTTCATAGGACACACCTTGAGAATGTCGGTTTTTTCTTTATGAATCTATGACACCGGGAATGATAAGGCAAGCATTGTTTTAAATTAATTCTATGTTACTCCGGAAATAATTTCAGTAGAATTTGGATGTTCTAAAATTAATAAAAAAATTAATCCGACAAATACCGAATTATCGGTTTACCCGAAAGCGTTCCAAACAGTACATTAAAATTCGTTCGTATTCTGCCATCTTGAAGTTGGCTGCATCACGGTCAGTAGAAATAAAAGCGCGGCGTTGCACGGTAAAGTAACTTGCTTTGAATGCTTTTCTCTCCGTGTTTTTACTAAATAAAAAAAGACGGAATGAATCACGTGACAAATTTGTTTTCCGGTCTGTCATTTTAAGTATGACTGAATTGCCAAACTAAGCTAGTCATTTCTCCATTTTATTTGAAGACATGCGATGCAAAAATGCAGTTTTGTGTTTAAAATCATCGTTTATTTGTTTCATATTAATCGCAAGACACTCGTACATTTTTTCCCCTTTGTACATGATAGTTCATAAGAAAAACAATTAAGTATCTGAACAACACTAGTCTGCACTTGTTCTCGACTACAGTCAAAGTTCGTGTTTTAAAAATAGTTAATTTCTCTTTAGTCCAATTTTCCTTTGGCAACAACAGTTTTTATTTATTTTATTCATTTTTAGTTACTTGTTTATCTAGTGTATGTATATTTTTCGTAGATATGCATATTTTACAATAATAATTATTGTTTCATAAATCTAGTATCTTTTGGCTGGAATAACTAGTCGTTTTTTGCAATATTTTAATTTTTTTGTTTGGAATAATTAATACTTTTTTTACCGTTCGTTTCTGCTCCTGTTCGGGAACATACAACGTTTAAGGAATGTGTGAAGCTGTAAACTGATAGACTATTTAGCAGCAGAATGTTATTCGTAATGCGTTACGAGAAGGAGAGTGCATGCCATCTTTAATGAGTGGAGACTCTATAACAAAACTGTAGTTTGCTATGACATGAAGTTGATATTAAGCACGCATTTTTCAACGTTTACATTAAAATTGCGACTGATAATGTTTGCTTTAATTTTATTCGATAGATTTGTTTAAATATTTAATTGAAAATGTAATTTAAGATAAGAAAGTTCTACCAATTTTAAATGTAAAGTTAAAAAAAATAATAATTAAATATCTTCCTTAAATAAGAAGAAAAAAGTATACAATTAAAATTTGTTTTCAGCTTATTAATTATCATTGAACTTTTGTTAACCTCTAAATATAATTGTTGTACTCGTGAATTTTTTTAGTTATGAAACCATTAAACTGGCAAAAGCTGAAACGTCATTCCATCAAACGTTCATTCGGATCTCTTAAGGCGATTCATTCGAACGAATGAATCGATCAATGTTCGAAATTAAATCTCAATTTACGCGACTGCATCACATTCAAATACAGTTTGGATTGCGAATGGGAAATTTCAGATCGCAACAGCCATCGTTCTTCGTCATAAAGACTGTCAGGCGAACTAATATTCCCATTAAATCCTGAGCGCATCACACAGGCATATGAATGACTTTCTTACCTTAATAATGACCATTTTACTGAGAGAACAGATTGGTTCCACCCAGTCAAAGAAGGATTTGTAGTCTTCCTTTTCCATTGATAGTAGCTTCCTAAAAATAATATATATAAAAGCGTAATCAATAACTCAACATTAAATAGTTTTCGACAGAGACGAAAGATGTTAAACAGGATAGGATAAATAATAAAATGGCGATTGTGCAGAACACGTTTTAAATTATTTTAGTGCTTTGATCAGAATGACCAATGCTGTAAAAAATGTCCTATTTATGTCACAGACACATAAATGAGACATTTTTTAAAGCATTTGTTATTTATGTGTCTGTGTGACATATTCAAAATCTCAGTAAGACACGGTATCTACATGATTTAGACTGTTTCATAAAAATATGTTTTAAGTCATATTCATTTCTGACAAAGCTATTTCCCCATTTCCCTTCAAAATTTCAATTAACTTGCAAAATATTTGCAATTTAATGACGTAGCAAAAAAGCAACGTTTATTAAGCACAAAATTTCGTTACAAACTGCAGACACGTGTTTTTCAATTTGCCTGGAAATTGCTCTTTCAATGAAAGAAAGAAGGGAGGAAGGGAAGCAAAGACCCAACAAACGTCCCCGCGAAAAGGAGAAGAAAGAAAAAGAAAGTTTAGACTAAAATTTTTGGCAAGACTTTTGGCGCGTTCCTTCTTTCTTGCATTGAAAAAAAAAAAGAGAAAAGAAAAAATAATTCCAGGTATTTCCAAAACACACGTCTGCATTTTGTACCGCAATTTTGTGCAGAACAAAAGTTTTTTTTTTTTTTTGCTTACTTCATCTGTAGCACAAAATGTAAACGTTTTTGCTTATTGTGAAACCTGATTTATTAACTAATTATACAATCGAATAATTTTACTTTTACCCATCGCATAACAATCCTCAAAATGCAAATATGAACAAAAGGGTCTTCAACTCGGATGTTGAATTATTCTACCTTTATTTCATTAATTATAGAATTGTTTTAAATTCTTATGCTGACCGAATCTTTGCTGACCACATTTCATTTTGATAAGCCAGAAGGAAAAGTCTACATGAAAGCATTTCAGGAGAAAAATAGAAAGGGTCTTGAGCTTTCAAATGCAATGCCATTTACAATTCAACTATCTTCTCGAGAGAGTCTTGATAACTAACTGAATTATGTCACCCAAACACGACATGCACTAAAGGATCCAAGATATCTTTATTACCAAAACTATTTTATGTACTGAATGCTGCTTATCAGGTGTAAAGTCAAAATAGATGGGTTTAGTGATGCTGGTCGCCGCAGTTTCGTAGGAAGTTCTACGTAAAGATAGAATCACGTAACTTATACCTGGAGATAAAAGCCAATCCCGTGGTTATGGAAATGCATAGAGATGGCATTTATAGAATAGTAAAGTGTGAATATAACCTTTTAAGAAGAGATAAAAGGTAATGGATTTAGAGAGATAAGGAAAAAAACATCGAAGAACATTATGTGCTATGAGTTTTAAGAACTGTATTACGTTTTCAGAAGGTCTGATAAGATTTTTCTTTCCGAAACAATTATAGAAATTTATATTGTTATTTTTGAGATTTTGTGGGTCATCTGTTATTCTTTAATATAATATTATTTTCAAAATAATGAGAGTCAGTGACTCGGAGAAGAATTAGCAACTATTATCTAAAACTGAAGTTCAAAAACACTGTTTTGGCATTTCCGAACATTTTGATTATGGGCATAAAATTGCTAAAAGAAACGCAAAATTGATTTGTTAAAAAGTAAGACTTGGCTTTTAAATTCATCGATAAAAAAAGCCAACTCAACATTGATTGTAATGAAGTTAAATTTACAACAGACATTCTTAAAGAACTACGGACTTTTAATAGTAGAACTTTAAGAACCTTTTAACAGTACTGTAGTTCCCCAACTTACCTCAGTGGTTTCTCATACAAATCAGAAACTGTTTTCAGCGTGTGACAATACTCCTTCTCCGAGGACAGAAGCTCCTCGACCACCCTCAGCCGACCATCGCTGGCTGCAATTAAAAATAAAAGCATATTTAGTACCAACTTTCAAAACCAAAAGAGAGAAAATCTCAGAAATGCACTAAAGAATATAACAAATGACGAGTATTTATTCATTTATTAAAGCCAGTTGAACGCATAAAATGTGAATTAGAGATAATCGTTAATCTTATTTGACTAGTCCCCGATTAAAAGCCATGAATATTCTCCTAGTCTTACCAGATTTACTTATTCCTAACTCTCAATGAATTATTCGCACTACAAGCACATTTGATACTATTTAATACACTGACCGTACAAAATTCTTCAAACAATCTTCATTTTTATCACGGAAACAAGCTTTCCCCAACATTTTTATCGGCTGTTACCTGAGTAATAAACCAATTATATCACACTTGAATCAATCCTACGTCTCCAGATACCGCATTTGTTCCCACCTGAAACAGTACGTTTGACTGCAGTAAGAAATTAATAGACATTTCAAAGAAGTAACTGACATCTAATTTAATATCAGGAGCTACTTTAAATCATTATCGAGGACACCTGTCCTCGCTGATTATTCTCCGCCCCCTCGTGTGCTGAATCTCTACTATTACTTATTAAGTTTCTATTTTTTAGAAGTTTTCTGTCATTAATCAATGATAAATGTGTCATATTCCGTGACTCATCAAGACATACTGACCTCTAAAAATGCGCAGAATTATTAAATGCTTCTTTTAGACAACTTATTGCGTAGTTTTCTCAAATATACTATCACAGCAGAGACAAAATTGCCAAAAAAAGAAAATGCATGTGTTTTTAAAACGTTATATAACTTTCTCTCATGGGCCACTTTAACTCACAATTAGAATTATTTTTTAGATCTGAGATCTTCTTTAGCATGAATAAATCTGAACATTTAACATGCATAAATAACAATATTAACTTAGTGTATATCTGAAATTAAATCTAATGAAAACTTAGTGTACATCTTAAACATAGCATTTTTCCAGTTTATAAAATATATAAATTACTCTGAATAATAGAAATAATACGAATATCAATGACTGTTAGCATTGAATGTATTATCAGAACATTTTCTTTACTACATGTTCAAAATCTGAATTGCGTTGTTTTTTGAGACAACAAGGCAAATCCTTAAGAGATGTACTATTCAAAAAATGAAAGACAATGTAAACTACGCACAAATTCTGCAAAAATTGAAGACACGTGTTTTGAGGCAGCAAGGAACCGCCTTTTCAACGAAGAAATGAGCTTGTAAAAGAAAAACGTCCAACCAAGAAGCTCCCTTCTGCATTGAAAAAAAAAAGTTTCTTGCGGCTTCGGAACACGTGTCTGCTTTCTTTTGCAAAATCTGCGTGTAGTTTACGTTGTATTTTGCTTTTTGAGTTGCAACTTATTTCAACATGTATACAATTTTTGAGCCTCTTATTTAACTGCTCGTGCATGTTTTTTAACTGCTAGTGCATTAACAAACTTTTTTTTTCAGAAACTTTGATGGAATAAGCATTTCGAAAATGATTACAGAACTATTAAAAATCATAATTAAACTTTAAAAAAATATTAATTTTGTTTAATAAATAAACACAGTTTAAATTAATTTTAGATCTGTATTTATGGCTACAAGTTAATCGTCAAGAAATTTTAAACCGAGTTAACAACTTTTTATTTCACTAAAGCATGGAATTCGTCACAGTACACGACCAACTCTTTTCGCCATTCATTATAGAAAGAATAACCTATTTTGCGTGGAACGAATCCGCTACTAATCTCAGCTGACAAAGTAACTACGTTTTGAAAGGGAAGAGTTTGAGAAAGGAAACGGAAAAAAAAAGAAAATGTACCGTTCTTTTATTTGAAATGGTCTTCACATTAACCTTGGGATGAATGATTTAAGCAAAATTTCTGAAGACGAAAAGAAGAATGAAACGAAGGGCTTTTTGAAGCTGTCACAGATACGGGTCATAAATAGCTGCAATGTGACAAGCCTTTGACACTCTTCAAAAAGCAAAAAACGTTTGAATGGGAGAAAATAATAACATTCTGTTGGAAAGTTTAATGAGAAAAAAAATCAGTTTTTGGTAAAGACAATTTAGTATGAGGCACATTTAGGAAGAAATTTTCTGGAATTGCTCAGAAACTTTAGCTTCATCAAATCTAACTATTTCTAATTAAATATCATTAATGTGAGGTTCTGAACAATTCGAACAGAAGTTTTAAATTTATAAACAATCGTGAGCAGAGCTTTTGCATTCCGGCAGTACTTTTAACCCCTAAACTGGAGGTTTAGGGGTTAAAAGTTCTGCCGTTGTGGGTCTCATCTGATAACTCACGGAGAGTGTTAAATAATCAATTGCTAAAATGCATTTTAAGGCATTTAAGGTATGGAGTTTACAAATCGAAAACCCAATAATTTTGTTAGTTCGCATTACAGTTCATTTTTAGGAACTTAATGGGTTAAAAGGCTTCCTTGAATTCGCTTAGGATTATGCTATATCTATGTATAAATTCGAATGGTTTGGAACTTTTTCAACGTTTGAAACTCCTTCTACGACCTTTCCCGAGTGCCAAAGTACCTCTGTGCCAAATTTGGGTAAATTCCGAAGTAAAGTGTAGATTGGTATACGGAACAGTTTCAATGTAAAGTTGCAGCAATTGCATAATGACTCTAAACTTCGGAGATCAATTTCAGGCACTGAAACATACTTATGAACTTCAAATTTAGTTTGTGAGTTCAGATGGTATTTTCCAATAATGTAGACGTCCACTAACGAAAGATTTTGGTGTAAGAAAGAGATGATCTGGCTAGTAAGAGAACTTTTAACAAGAATCAACCACCTATTTATTATTAACAAAGTTTGTGAACAAAATAAACCAAACTATAATAATTGTATTGTCAATGCAAACAGCTGGTCTTAGATGCAAAAATCAAAATAATACAGTCACTCGTCATCCTTTTTAGCTAACTTTTAATGTAGAAAGAAGAAAATAAAAACATAATGGAAAGCTTAATACATATTTCGTAAAAATACCTATAACCTCCTGAGACCTGGCATCCAATAAAATTGATGTTTTGTTTTTTCTCCCTGTTGTGACAGATTGTATTTTAGCAAGCAAGACCTGGACTGGAATTATAAAGGAGGAATAGGAAATCGCTTTTTAACTTTGAGAATTCGGAAACGGTAGTTTATTTGTTTACAATATGGCAAAGAACACGAGTCAAGTTGGAATTCGGCGCTCTCGCGATTGTTTTGATTTTCACATTATTTTTTCTTTTCTAATATTTTTCTAGGATTTTTATACAAGTTTGATCTCTTTTCTTATGTTATAAGTAATGAATAAAAATTTTTTTTATCTATTTTCGTGTACGTATCGCATAATTCTACTGTAGTTATGACCTCAACCTACATGCAAATGGATGTGCCCCCCAGAGAAATTTAAAAACTCAAGTTTATGAATTTTTTGAAAAACATCACTTTTAATGCCTAATTGGTCAGAAAAACTAATAGTTGAGAGAATACGTGCATTTTATTTTGCTCGGGTCTCAGGAGGATAAAAAGAATACAAGTCAAACATGAATGAATGAGTTTTTTAATAATAATGGTCATTAATGAAATAATTTTTTAGCAGTTGAGAGTGGGTCGATGGACTTGGGGTCACGAGTGGGTCGAACTATCTTTTATCCCACTCCCTAAAGATTTCAAATAGAAAATCAGAATGTTCGAATAGAAATCAGAATGCGAGAAAAGAAGAAGCATTTTACTACCAAAACGCCTCATTCAGATGAACTCAAGTACCTTGCAGATCTGCTTTGTCTATGTGTTCATAGTTATGGCCGTTGGATTAACAAATGAGTTCTGTTCTAGAAATATACTACACTTATCTATTGAATAAAGGTGTGTTACTCCAAAAATAAATGCTATCGTTGAAAATGAATAATATCATTTGAACAATTCACAACTTAACAGCGCGATTTCTTTTTTGATGTAGTAAGATTTTATTAGTTTTATGGTGGTCATTGCACTTTGAAAGTTTGGGACCGGGGACAAATTTTCATTGCCAACTGCTCTTCTTCAAGCTATCATGATGCCATAGGGCGGTAAGATTTGCCATGAAAAATAAACCCATATTCTACTAAAAGCGAAAAGTGAATTTTGCTCTCGTCTTCAAAATGAGTTACAAGAGCTATGAAAATATCTGATGTAGGTTTTTATGATCTTGTCACTGAACTTCAAATTTCATTTATACTCATTAACTCCCTACGTTCACTTTTATAATAAAACCTACCTTACAGAAATGCTACACCTCAACTCGTTTCACAATAATTAGTATGCAAGAGAGGTATAGAACCACACGCAGACGAACAGTTAACGAGCTGGACCGCCTTTGCCGATCCGTGATTCTTCGATCTAGTTTTATTCTATTACCCCCTTCCGCAAGATAACGAAGATTACCTGGTCTGAGGGTCAATCAGATGGGAGGGTGACATGAATTATGGGAAGATCCTGGTGCCTTTGTCACAGAAAAAGCTTCTATGCCATAGTCACGCCTGTTCGCTAAAAAGAAGATTAAAGATTGAATGATTGTCGTGATTCCATGTTTCTCCCTTACCATGAACAGGTGAACAGTGGATGAATAAATGAAATTACAGTAACGATTTGATTGTTTTTACTTTTTCTTTAAAGCTTGATTCTTTTTTTGCTTCAAGACTGGGAAATCTTTTGAAGAGAAATTCATCTAATTACATTGAATGTGATATCTTTTTTCTTCTTTTTTGTCTTTCTTTCTTTTTTTCCTTCTTTTTTTACAAATAAATAAATGAATAAAATTGAAAAAAAAGGAAGGTATAGTTGTTTTTTCATCGAAAACGTAAAAAAATCATTATATGAAAATCCAGAGGTCCAGAATTGTATGAATTGTATTTTTTAATCATTTTATTGATAGTGATATCTTATATTTATTTAATATGTTTTGCCTGTTAGTGATTAGTAAAGTTTGATTGCTTCGGATGTAAATTTTAATGTTTTCCAGACAAGGCTTTTGATTGACCGTGGTACTTTTTTTCTTTTTTATAGAATGATAAATCATGGATGAATATAAAAACCGAGGTGAAAATAATTGTCTGAACGGAAACTGCGAAATTTTATTAGTGTTTTTTTTAAACCAGGAAAAGTATGGAACGAATGCAATAATTAATAATAAAAATTATGCCGCTGTTATTAAACGTAAAAAGGTAGTTGTTATGAAGCTCTTTTAAAAGTAAGAATATCTTGAAATTTTTGATGACAATTATGCAAAATATAAGCTATGGTTCAGTATCTAAATTTTTTATTTGGCAGGCCATCGCATGTCAACAAGTTACACATCGAAAGATATATTCTCTTTCCAAAGAGAAAAATTTTAGAACCATAAAATACAGATTAAATTATCGTTACTTTATTTTTTATGTTTTCAGTTTCGATTATTTGTACCGCATGCGGTGCTCACGATATTTTGAAGAGAAAAATTTTGCTTACTGCGATTCACTGACAGGCACATTGTTTCACACATTAAAAGTCGCCCAAATTTTACGATTCTCTGTAAGTGAAAGCATATGTTTCGCTTTCGGCTTTCAGAGAAGAGCTTAAATCACGTTCGTATGGCAGCCGAAAATATTTTCGTGATTTCTTTCTCCTTCCCCGCCTCTGCTAAACGATCGTAAACACAAAATTACGACCGTTTTGAGCCTTGCATAAATGCCAAGTGACGATGGAAAAAACTGGTCCTTTTTAAAGTGGAATTTACGAGAGAGACCAGCACATGTCTCGAGAATTCGGCTTGCCTGTGCCAGTTTTATGCATTTCGTTGAAATAAAAATACCGGAAGTAAAGTTTCTTGTTATGGTCTGAACAGAACCATCTTGAAAGAGCTTTGAGTTCCGGGAAACGAACCCGAAAATTTGTGATTCCTAAAAGACAAAGTGTTTAGAGTTATAGATGTAAAACATCTGCGAACTATAGGCAGCAGCCACATGTTCTGTTAAAAAAGTAGCCATTTTTAAGATTCGCCACTGAAGTACAATATATTTGGGGAATCAAAGAAGGAATAAAATGATCCAACTGAATCAAATTATGGACATCCTATAAAAAATCAAATCTGTATATAATTTAGCAAAGCCAATAGTAAATTGCAGAAACATTATTTTTATTATTATTATTATAGTAAATGAAGCAAATCGTTAGATTATTTTATTGGAATGGTGTTCTTCACCGCAAACTTGTACTTTATATGTATCGTTGCATTAATCAACTTGATTGAAACTATTCTTCCATTTTTCCAACAGGGCATTAAAATATGACATCAAATGCCTTGTTGAGTAACCTTGTTGAGTCGGTTTAAGTGGCGATCTTCGTCCCTTCCGTTTGTTTTCATAAGCAACAGAATATCACCTCAATTAGAAAAAGAAAAAACCGCAACAACTGTGTACAGCTCTACCAACATCCAGGGCAATCTGCTTGGCAGAGTGCCAAGAAGAACCCATACATGTTCGAGGGAGGAACTGCTGGTATATGAAATGTGCCGTTTTTGCTCTCGCTCTAGTTCGTTTAGCATACTTGATTTCTTACGAACGGATGCTCTATGCCAGTTGATAAATTTAGTTGCTTTCAACAAACAGTAAAGCAAACATTCCGATTCGCGTACTAAATAAACACATCAGCAAAACGAACTTCCCTAAAACTGGAATGGATCCGTTCTTTTTTGCCATGCGGAGAAGCGAGCAAATATCAAAAGTCCGTGGTCGAGCTGTACCATCTTTCATCAAATGGCTGGATAATTATATGTTAATATGCAACAACATTTCTCAAAATAAACAAATACATTAGCTGATCATTCTATTCAGAGGCAAAACTCAGTTATGCGTCAGTAAAATTTTACATCACTTTTTTTCTTTTATACTTTTTAAAACTTGTGGTTAAAAAAAATATGCAAAACACTGACCTACCTGCTCCAATATATGAACATTTGATTGAAATTGAGGCAATTTTAAGTAATACGAAAATAGCAAGCTCTCTTTACTTTTGAAATAGTTTAAACATTGTAAATATTTCTGTATGTAAGTAAAAAGTTCTCTAAATTTTATTTTATTTTAACTTTACTCCTGGTACCATTGTTTTAGACTGAGAAATTAATCTATTAAAAATTAATTGAAACTGTTATTCTTTCTACACTCTGCTATTTAGTAATTATTAAACTTAATTTTATCTGAAATAAAAGTGAGTTTCACTTACACGTCCTCTTACGCATGCGTGGCCAGTTCCTTCCGCCAACGTACGGTTCGACCACGGAATTTTGACATTTGGACGCTCCTGCGCATGGCAGAAAAGAACGAATCCATTCGAGTTTTAGGGAAGTTCGTCTTGCAGTATGCGTTTATTTAGTACTCGAATCGGAATGTTTGCTTCTCTGTTTGTTGAAAGCAACTAAATTAATAAACTAGCCTATAGCATCCGTTCGGAAGAAATCAAATATGCTAAACGAACCAGAACGAGAACAAACACGGCACATTCCTTAAACAAGCAGTTCCTCCCTTGAACATGAATGGATTCGTCTTGGCACTCTGCCAGGCAGATCGCTTTCGTTGATTTTATAACTGTATAAGCGAGATATAGTTATCTCTCACTTAATTAAATTATTTCCCATGACAGTCAAACGACTCTTACCCGATCGAGAGTCCCATGGTGTTTGCCCTTCTTGGAGATCTAGAGCTTCTCCATTGAGCAATGTTGCTGGGGCGTGGAAGTCGACGGGGGCTCCACTTTCGGCCATGAAGATCCGGGGCTCCTGGAGGCGCAGTTCCTCCGCCAAGGGCGCCACCAGGTCCCACACCTGCATCCGATCGTCCCCCAGCACCTGCAAAAGAAATTTATCAAAAATTAATGATTCCTCTTGAAATATCAGAATTCTATCTCATTTCTGTCAATTGAAAAATGCCATAATTCATTAATTATTTCACATGGTCTTCATTTACCATTGTCCTATGACCCCCCCCCCCCCCGTGGGCACCCCTGATTAATGTGTTTAAAAAACTACACAAAAATTTATTGTAACGAATCCCAATCGTCGACGAAAGGTAAGAAGAAGAAAATGGCTACAATAAAACTTCCTAAAATATAACATCAAAGGGTTAAATAACAGTGAATAAATATAAATAAAAATTATAACTCCTGTATTTAAAGAGAAATTAATACGTAAAATATACCTTTTCCGGGGGGGGGGGCTAGCAAGATATAAATTCAATGTATATTCCATTTAACAACAACAAAATACACACATATATAAATACATTATTTTTTCAAGCTAAGAGAGGGGAAATGCCACCTCTTGACCTTCTCCCTCTAAATGACGGGACTGTAATTAGCGTTTAAACTGAACTGAGTAAGAAAACAAACATGAATACGTGTAAATGCATGTAATTCGCAGGCTAATGACCATATTTGGAGTGGATTTTGTTTCAGTAATTGAATTTTGCGTTATCCATAAATTCCTAAGCCTAACCATGACACTGATGCTCAGTTTAAGTTGGAAATCCTAGCAACTTCCTTTCAATAACTTGAGATTATTTTAAAGCACTAGCGAAATCAATATACATTTTTCAGACACTTATGACGGTATGATGACATCTCACTTCCCACAAATGACACAGGAAGTTTCATTGTCTTCGCCTACAATTGAGAAAGACATGAGCATGTTCTCCCTCCATGTAGACCTGTTTTTCAAATTACATTTCCCGACGTCATAATCGAAGCAACAACGAGAAAGAATGTAAATCCGAATGATTTTGAATCTGGCTCATGTTCAGCTACATAGGTATGAATCAATGCCACAAGGTCAGGCTGTTTCCCAATATCAGAGCGTATTACAATGAAATAAAGAAAATGGCGTCAATTCATGCGGCTGCTACTATAAGGGGGGGGGGGGGGCTTTAACAACTTTAAAACCCAAAACACAGTGAAAACTAGAAATTTCGAACTTTCAAAAATACTATACTTAGACTTAAGAACATAAAAACTTTTAGAAATATGTAATGATGTTTGAAATGTCAATACGCATAATTAATCGATGTATGGCCCACACATCAATGACAGCCCCCTAAAAAGCTACGCCCCCCCCCCCCAAAATAACTATCCAAAACCTTTTGAAAACAACTCCCTCTAAAAATTTCAACGGCGCTGCCTGCTCCATATCCCCCCTTCCCTAGTGTGCAATCCTGATTAAGAGTTACTTGGGAAAAAAACTTCTGCGCAAATTTTGCAAAAAAAATAACGTAGTGAATTGGTAGTCCCATAACTTCGCGATATGAGTAATTATATTTTTAAACATTAATTTTGCGACGTGCTAGAATCTAAAGAAAATTTTGGGATACTAGAAATAATTTTCGGGGACTTTTTTGGGACATAAAAAAGTTAAAACATATTTACAGATATTATGAAAAACTACTCTCATTAGGGGCCTCAGTGGCTGAGCGGTCTAAACGACTGTTCTCCACCAGACCCCTCCCTACCTGTTAGCCGAGGCCTTAGGATCGTTTGCGCACGGAACGAGGGAGCGGGGGCCACTGATTTCACATACACGTATCCCCAAGTAGACATGATGGTCTTCAGCGGGGATCGAACGCGCGACATTCCAGGTGGAAATCCAACGCTCTACCCACTAGGCCTCCGGTCTAAACGACTGGTTCCGGTGCCTGTCTGCGCACAGTGAAGAGGCGTGGGTACGATTTCCACCTTCCCCTGAGTGTATTTCCTTCTTAGTTTTGTAAATCTGTTGTACTACTTGTTCCATCTGTCATATTAGACGAGAGTTTGAGGCATATCCTTAAGGATAGCAAATGAACTCGAAAATAAATGTGACCTGAAATGGTCGTTTACAAACATACTCTCTGCAAAATGTGCCTACATATATATTCTCAACTTATTGCCATCAGGCAATAAGCTGGGAAATTTGGCGACACCGAAGTTCTAGAACGTAAGCCCTGTTCCCGATATTACACTTTCATAAGCTTCACAGCAATTTAAATATGTCCTATTATTTAACTTTCTTCTTGGTGATGTATGTTGTATTTTGTGTATTCTTCCTTATATGTAATTAAAAAAAAAAACTTTTCGAATGAAAAGCAAAATATCTCGGAAAGATGTAAAAATATTGTTAAAACATTACATGCAACCAATGTTCAAACGGAAGATTTAACGATGTGCTCGTATTGAACACAGTTACTACGGAAATTTTCAATATTCAAGCATCAATAGGTAATTACATTGATTAATTAATTATATTTATTATGGTATTCGGAACTTCAATATAAGCAACATAAAGGTGTCAAGCAAGTCTGCAAAAGATATTTGATGGACTAATGCAGTCAATTAGATCTTCCAAATAACGGTTTTTTGCTGCATAACCCAGTTAAATTATTAAAAAGTAACTTTAACAAACCTTCTGTAGGAGTTGGAAGTTTGTAAACTTTCTTTTTTTTTACTACCTTTTGGAACGATTTCAAAATTTACATTGATAGTATCGCAAAACTGAAATTTTGAACCTAATTTATTTATGCTTGAGCGATGACAATATTCTTCTTTCTCTCTTTTTTGTAAATAAATTTCGTTGCATTGCAAGAAAAGATGAATCTAGGAGAGCAGCTATAAGTTTTAAAAAATCTAAAGAATTTTTTTTAACTTCCTTTTAACATTACTTTTTGTTCTTCTTTTTAAGTAGAAAAAAAAAGGAAAAGAAATCTCATCCCCCTAATTTTCACTGATAAATATCTATTGATTGTAATTATTGATGCATTTATTCTTTCTTTTATGTCCTTAATTTTGCAAATTTAAGTCAGTCTTGAATTTATACTCATTAAAAAATCTTAGTCATAATTTAGCACTAGAAATTTATGGATAAGGTAAGTGCCCTAAAGCTGACACCCAAAACCCGGTTCCAAAAGCTGACACCCTCAAATAAAAATACGTTTAAAGTATTAGCACTAGAAATTTATAATTTCCTAATTTCTAGAAATAAATAATTTAATTAGCACTAGAATTTTCTAAAATAATTTAGAACAATATTTTCTTTCTTTTTGAATGGTATCCCTTCTTAAATCTCTTTAAATTGGTAAAACATTAAATGTTTTTTATTTGAGGTGTCAGCTTTATAAGAGCCGTTTTTTGGGTGTCAGCTTTAGGGCACTTTACCTTATCTCTACAAAAACGATGTCAAAAAATTGCGGGACATGAGAAAACATCCTAAAATCCACTGATTGCCAGATTTCTCAAATTTCACATTCAGAATAATCCAAGAGCTATAAAATAATTCATTCTAATTGAAAATTCGGTGCCACCGAACTCGCTGCGGGCGGGTTTAGCGCATGAAGTTATTTACAGTAAAGGAACACTTTTAGTCAGTGTTAGAAAATTTATTCAAAGAACAGTTACACACCCACACACACTTTTACATCATTTCTGTTTATCAGATACGCTTCATAGACGACAAAAGAAGTGTCCATTTGGAGATTTCACTTAAAGCATGATTTTCCCCAGCAACACTTTCCTAAATGAACCATGTCGTGTTTGTCAGTCCATGGCTGACCTAGATCGATAGAATCATTTCACCGATTACCGAATCATAAACTACAATATTTACGGAGGTAATAAATCGTCCATAAGTACCCCCCTATCACCCCTCGTAACATACCACACTGTTTTACTATACAAGCATCACTTGTAGTTCAGAAACGAAGTACTACGTTGTTGATCACATTTTCAATTTTACTTTTGAACTTTTAATGATATTTGTGAGCATAATAATAATAATTATATGCGTACTTGATTTGTATAAAGTGAAATTAAGATTTACAGCAAAAATATAATTAGTAAAAAATATTATTTGTTCGAATGCTGTTAAAATGCGAACTATTTTGTCTTAAAAGTGTAAAGGTCCAACAATATTTCCTTTTAAATTTGAACTAGAAGTTAATTTTAATTTTAACCAGAATCGATGTTTTCGGTATAAAATGGAATTAAATAAGAACGCAAATAATAATAATAATAAGTTATACATATTTAATTTCCAGATTTTGAGTGTTTTTATTTTAGCCAAAATTTTGGATACCTTCTCGCCACCCCCTCCCTTCGTTACAAACTGTCACAATAGTGCAACCCCCCCCCCCTCGAAACGTAACATCATTGGCGAATGATCCCTTATTACTGATTAAAAAGAACAAGAGGTGAACATTTAAAAGCAGAACGAAAGAAAATACAATATTCATAAATATTCAACATTCGCGCGCTGTTTTGAAACGATGACTGCTCTAGCGTAGAGCCTACGGTTGATGAAAACGCAAGGGCTGAGCGATAGATCGTTGACGGTGTGAAAAATTAAGGTTTACAGTCGGCTGGTCAAAATGGCCATGACGTATGCTTGTCATTTCGTTTCCTTTGGACATGGTTATACTTGGGAGAGCAACACAAAAGTTGGATATTGTATTGGAAAGGAAAGTGTCAAACGTTGGATGTAAAAAGCTACAAAATACATCTTCAGAAAAACTAAGAAATAATTATTTTAAAGATTTTTCTCGTTAATGATCCTTAGTTCAGCAACCGAAGAGTCCGATTTATTGCTATTGTTAATAGTACCGCCAGTAGTATAGCAAAATTTTTCCCGTTGTCTTTACTTAATTCCTCAGTTGATATTAAACATTAAGCCCCCCCCCCCCCCAGAAGTTGTTTAAGATACTTTAAAGGCAGTGATCATTATTTTGTACTTAATAATGAACGCTAGTTTGTACTTCTGAATAACACTTTGTCCTCAACATAAGATATTACTTTGAACTAAATATTAAACATTATTTTTCCGGTATAGGCATAAAACATTACTCTGTAAATAATAAATATTACATCAAAAATCACTAAATCTAAAATTATTCATTAAAAAAATCGTAAATCAGTATCATTGCAAAACGACATATCACAAAATGTACGTTTCCCTACCCGTTGGAAATTTCACTCATGTGAAAGAATAATATGAACTTCATAATTTGATACTGAAGAAAAAAAAATATTCAGATTGCAAACATAATTTATCAGTGGATCGGAAAGGGTCGCTTTGTCAACAGAGAGGAAACACAAAGTATTTCTGTTTTCTATGCAAATGAAACAGCAGAGACAAGAAATAGAATTTCTTTATTTTTAGGACATATCGCTGGTTCAAAATTAAAACGACACTTCTGCAAATCACACTACTTTTCAGGAGAGCGTTTTCATTTTTTTTTTTTTTTTTTTAGCAAAATAAAAAAAAAATGTTATCTCAATGGAATCAAAGCCCATTTAGTTTTTGTTTGCGTTAAATATTTTCTCATAATTTTTACTATGAATCTAATCGTAATATTAAATCGTAAAAAAAATCGATTTTTGCAAAAGCGTAGTTTTAATTTTGAACCAGCGATATAGTATAATATTGAAGGTTAATTCACTCGATACGCACATGGACATTTTTTTCAAAAATTTAAGTAGGTCAGTAAGAAACAGGCTGAAACACTAACCTAGACATTAATGAAACGAAAAGGCATTGTCAAGGAAGAAAAAATATCAGTAAGCTAGCCAGTGGCTATTGGATGTTCTATATAGTAGATGCCCGCAATAGTGATCACTCACGAAATAGTAGGAATCTTTTCAGAAAAATACTATAAGTGTTATTAATTTTTTATATCATATATATTAGATATTTACGATATTCCTGAATTATCAGATTTATAATTTCAGTGAAATGTTGCAAAATATGTCGTCTGTGAAAAAAAAAAAAAAAAAGGAAAACAGATGTGATGGAACAAAAACGCTAAATTATTTTTGGATTCATCTCCGAAAATAATACAACAATCCCCAGCATTCAAAATTAAAACAATATTCAAAAAGTACTTTTGTAGACCAGTGTGATTTAAATACTCAAATAAAACAGCATTACTGAATCAACGAGCTAACAAGTTTAAATTTAAATTATCTGTGCATGCGAATGAACCTCCTCTTGGGTAAGATTCTTCCTCTGTAGCTAACTTTTTTCTGTTTCATGAGATGTCCGCTAAAAAAGTTTTACTGTACAATAAAGTAATCAAATATTTGATGACTGAACATTGATTTTATCACTTGTAAATATCCATTTTTCAATATTACATTGCGAAACAATATGTACAAATCGGTAATCTTGACATCGGTTCAAATTAATCAAACACGATAAAATCCAGTCCCATGCAAAGACGTTAATCCTTAAATTCGGATGATGTGAAACATGTGGTCCACATCATAGAACAAACAAAATATTAAATTATCAATAAGAAACAAAGAAAAAAACGCGTTACGCAAAAGCTGTGGTCACTAAGAACCAGGTCACGATGTCCAGCTTTGTCCTTTTCTGGCCAAAACTTTGACCCACTTGGCTCCTAACGGCCTTGTTTTCTACTCATGACCGCAACTGAGGAGAGAAGAAAACATTCTGGGAAATGAATGCCCTTGTACAATGTTGTTTCTACTCCGTTTTTTTTCTTGTCGTATCGACGACAAGCAACATTCGACGACAAGCAACATGTTTTCTGAATGGAATGAAAAAGCACTTTTTCGTGTCGTTAACCTATGCAATCGTAGTTCCGTATTTTCCTCTTATTTTATAATTTGCCAGCAAAGTAAGATACTTCTGGAATTTACAATAGGATTTGCAGATTTTTTTTTTATTCATTTACTCATTTATTATTTTTTTCGAATTTCATATTTTATACCTTGAAAGGCATACCACGGCATCGAATCTTATTTATGGACTCAGTTGCAAACTTCATCTGATGAAAAAGGTTAATAAATAAATTAATGACATTGTATATGCATGTCCCCTATACAACTCCACAGTCAGTTTACTTCGAATTTTCATTAAGATTGGCATGAAGGAACGTGCTTTGCCACCCAAGAGTTATCGCAAAGAGTTTCAGAATATAAAAAAGCATTTTTAAAATCATTCAAATTCTAATTTTAGAGCTCGATTTAGAGTAAGAAGTTACTCTTTTTAGTGCGAAGGAATTATCGTATCGTTTCAGATTTGGTACTGTTGGAAATTAAAAAAGTACCTCAATTAAAGTTTATTCTTTAGGTCAACATTTGAAGTTTCTAATTAGTTTTAAAGATATAAGGGATTTTACGTTTGAGGCTCTGTCGTTAGTGTCCAAACAGACCGCGAGAATGAATGCGCAATGTGAAAAAATAACATAAATATGAATTAAATTAAATCTTCTCACAAGTAAAAAATAATTATAAAAACAGTCTTCTTTTGTTTGATCAGTTTTTCTAGTTCTGTAAATTACAAAAATGTAATAAAACTAATGAGCGCTATTGCAAGGATTTTACTACAAAGTAAAAAATTGACTTTATTCTTCGAGAACGAATCGATCTTTGAACGATTTGGAGCTACTAACATTAGAATTCCAAGAAATGTAGACTATGATCTACGGGGTATTTACTGGGGGCAACTGCTGCCATACTGTACATAGCATCGAGGCCTTCACAGACTACCCCCAATACGAGGGGGTGCGAACCGCAGCGCTATCCTCCATGTCTTCCCACAAACTCTCTAGCCGCTTGACAACCAGCACCGGCCAAAGGGGCTGGGCTGGCAGAGCGTTGCCTACCTGCTTTACCGACCCGAGGCCACAGTCATACTACGAAGTATGCCTTACGTCACCCGGATCGGATAGTGCTATTTTAGTCACCTCTTACGACACGCATAACTACGTCGACGCTATTCTACGCCGGCCACCGCACGGCGATGATCTACGGGGTTTCTTTTCGTCTAGGGGATCATTCATAAATGATGTCACGCTTCGAGGGGGGGGGGGAGGGGGATCCGTGAAATTGTGACAAAGTGTGACAAGGGGACAGAGTTACAAGAAGTGTGACATCGTACATTATGCAACATAGCGTGACATGTGACAAAGGGGGGAAAGGGTCAAATATATGGGAAAAAAAGCGTGACATCATTTATGAACGGCCCCTAGAGGAATTCGGGACTTCGATTCTGGAAAAGCGATTCTTTGATAACACCCGGTGGAAAATGCGCACGTGCGAGAAAGCAAAAAAAAAAAAAAAAAAAAAACAAACAAACTAAAAAAAGGAGGGGAGAGTAACTGTCGCTGGTTTAGGCCTTATTATTTTTTTTTCCCTCTCTTTGGTTGACACATTGCATTCGAAATATGAGACGAGTCAAATTAATTCCCTTTGTTTCTTAATATTTTCTTTCAAGCATTGAAAAAGAGAGTTAAGAAAGAAAATAATTTTTCAATAAAGAAACCGAAAATAGTTAATTTTTATTTTAAAAACATAATTTTTGTTTTTCTATTCTGAAATACATGTATCTGATAGAATATTTATATTTTTCGTTTAATTACTGACCAGCTGCAAATCAGATCTATAGCTGTCGTCCAAGAATGCATCCCCCTCTTTAGGCATCTTCGGAATCATCACCTACGAACACCACCTTCGTAGAGTTCGGGTAATTCCACAATGCTCAAGTGAATTTCAAAAAAAAAAAAAAAAAAAAGAGCAAAAACTTTCTTTGGATTTTTATTTTACTCAGAGAGCTGTCAACTTTCATGTTAATAATTAATTTTCTTTTTTTTTCTTTCCCGTTTTTTTCCCATGAATTTTCATAACTTTTATTTCTGATATCATTTCTCCGGCTGTTGATACAAATGCTAAGAACGTAGGTTCATAGAGCTGAAATATGATTTCTGCCTTTTAATGATTTATATCCAGCTATTATTCTTATTTAAAATTAAATATAGTATCAGCGATGACATTTTCTGTCATTCATCAACGAATTTACGTTTTGTTTTCTTATCATGACGCGATTTTTTTTCAGACGTAATGCGACGTAAACACCATGAGAAATAGCTATTAGGTTGAAGGTTATCATGAAGGAGAACGTAAAACATTTATAATTTTAACTTTAAGCCTCAATAGTCACGAAAATTGTATCTTAAGCACTTGGTTATGTGGGAAGAAACTGCACTTACCTTTTAAGCTTCTGGGAAACAATTCACGTTGATGCGTTTATGCTACTGTAAAGCTTTTACCAGGTTTTGAGTTCAGAGTAAAATCACTGTCGTTTTCACATGAAAATAATTTATTAATCAATACTATTTTCTATCAGCAAAAAAACTGGTTTTTATCCATGGTAGGTGTTGTTCTGGAAAAGAAAAGGTCTAGGTGACGCTTTTAGATGTAGCATAAGTAATTAAAATAAAAAAGGGGGAGGGGGCGTTTTCCTTTGATTAACCACTTGAGAACCAAACTATTTTTTAATTATGTGCCAAACTCTGCTTATTTCCTAGTTGAAATATAGAAATAGTTGAATAGTAGTATTTTTTCAACGAGTTTTTTCGTATTAAAGAAATTGCATCCATTTCGTATAACGAATTAACACGGACGGGTAGTTCTTAAGTAGTTAAGAAACGCATTTTTCCGGAAGTATAGGGTGCGGCAAAAAAACACGGACAAACATTTTTTTTTTAAATAATTTTATTAAATGAAAGAAATTTAGAAAAACAACAATTAATAACGATAAGTCAGTCGGTTTCGAAGTGGCCTCCTCCGGTGGCGATACACAGGTCCAAACAAGGTTTGAAATTTTTAGCGATGGGCTGCAGCTCTTCCGGTGACAATCGGTCCCATTCTTGGTGCAACGACTGCTTCAGCAACTCCAAACTTGTGTGGGGCTTAGCACAGGCCCTGGCCTCAAAAATGGACCACACGCTGTAGTCCATCGGATTGAGCTCCGGCGAATAGGCCGGCTATAACGTAAACGAGATGAAGTCCGAAAATGGGCCCGGCACCTGTCCTGAGTCGTTTTCGCCTTGGGAGCCAGTGCTGAGTCGTGCTGGAACGTCCAATTCGCATCGACCAAGTGCTGCTGGCCCCACAGAATACGACGACTTGAAAAATGTCTCATCGATACACTTCTTGGTTGATCTTGCCCCTTAATCCACGAAAACAAGGGAGCTTTTGCCGGCTAACACAAATTCCGCCCCAGACCATCACTGATTGTGGATTTTGGCGGTGTTCGACGATGGCCGACGTGCCAGGAGCCTCGGCGGACCAGATTCTGTTGTTTTGATGGTTGTGCTCTTGACGGTGAACAGCTTCTCATCTGCGAAGACGATGCGCTCCGATCGCTGCCCCGCGCTTGAGCTTGCGACATCTTTGAAGTCGTACGTGCTTGTTCTCATCCGTGAGGAGTTGAACTTTTTGGAGCTTGTAAGGCTTGAGACTAAGCTCCGTTTTGGCTATTCACCGAGCTGATCAGTCACTGATTCCGATCATACGAGCAACTTTTCACATGGAGATCCTCGAAATCGGTTGCACTCGCTTCCTGATGAGTCTGCGGTTGGAGGATGTGTTGATGGTGAGCTTTTTTTCGCTCTTTGGACGGTCACCATCGTTAGCATCGCTAATTGAACCAGTTAATCGCAACTGAGACAGTCAACTGAGACAAGAAATTTGAGCAAACGAAAAATTTTGCATTGACGTTTTCCAGCGCGAAAAAGCTCCTAAATTGCAACACGTTTGAGAACAAAACAAAAACAAGGAGTACAAACACGAAATTGTACACATACAGAAAAGCATAGAGAATCTTATTAAAAAACAATTAACTGGATACGGTATAACGTGTTCGTGTCAGGACGTGTCAAACTTTGTCCATGTTTTTTTTTTCCGCACCCTGTAAAAAAATTCGCACAGGTAAAGTATTTCAAAAAATGACAGTATCCGATGACATTGGTTAATGAAATGGCGTGATCGACAATTTTGACATTGCACTGATTGTGAAAACCATTTACATTTAATTAAAGTTTAATTTCCTTTTAACTGATTTTTACAGTGAAATATACCGTATAATTTATTTAGCGTACTTTTAACATTTTAATCCTTTGTATCACTTTATTTTGTTATATTTAATACCTTTATCTGTATTTTTTCGGATCACAGGCTACTGGACTGGATGTTAGTTTCGTGTGAGCTTGCTTGGTTAAATTTCGATTGTTATGCCTTTTACATCCCATCTTCTGAGATACCTCGCAAATATGTTCGGAGCTCAATTAAAGCATTTTAGAAATCGGTGGGATTAGTTATAATGAAGTGATTCCTTTCTATAAGAGTGGTAAAAGCGATTCCACGAACGTTTCATCTAATCCAAAAAAAATTAAGATAAAAAATGGGTTTAAGTTCAAAATGTCTATTAAACCGTTAATATCTTCGGTTTCCTTCAGACGAGTACTCAATGAAAGCAAACGCGCACATGTTTATGATTATTTTAATGATAAATCAGCTAAATGATGAAACATTACACTTATAAACTAACTTTCGCAAGTATTTTCTCGTAAATAGATAAAAAAAAAGATTTGAAGATCCTCGAAGAAGAATTGCTATTTGTTCAAATAACACACTCTTTAACATTGCTGCTCAATTTAGTGGCTCGACGCTTAGGAAGGGAGGGATAAACAGAAAAAGCTTTGCAAAAGTCGGTACTTGAAGTGGATAAACGAAAATGCAACTTCAAGACAAAGAACTTCTTACAGTAGGACTTAAGAATATTCCAAGAAATGTGTGGTAACTCGAAAAACTCTTCAGAAAAACACGTAACAAAAATCTAATCCTTATTTATTTACCGATGTCTAATTTTTTAAGAATATCTATAAACATTATGAATTAAGGTTATCTGCAATGCTGTTCATCTAAATTAAATGAAAACCGTACATGGTAGCGCGTTTATATAACCAGGTGTTCTCGTTAGGGACCGTTCATAAATGATGTCACTTTTTTCCCATATATTTCACCCCCTCCCCAGACGACATCTAAAATAATTAATTTCAAATTTTTGTTACAAAATGCAATTTTTTTCAATTTAGCTTCTATTTTCTTTGTGCATATAACAGTGTACAGTACTACCAAAGTGATCGGCCTGGAAGAGTGCCAAGAAGAATCCATTCATATTCAAGGGAGAAACTGCTGGTTTAAGGAATGGGCCGATTTTGTTCTCGTTCTATTTCGTTCAGCATACTTCATTTCTTCCGAACTAAAGCTATGCTCCAATTTAGTTGCTTTCAACAAACAAAGGAGCAAACATTCCGATTCGCGTACTAAACAAGCGCACCTGCAAAACGAACTTCCCTAAAACTCGAATGGATTCGTCCTTTTCTGCCATGCGCAGAAGCGCTCAAGTGTCAGAACTTCGCGGTCGAACTGTACATCTGGACGATATTTTCCTTAATGTCACTGAAAACTGGAATGAGTTAGTGTAAATGAAGAGCAAACGTAATTCTATAAGATGGTAAACGAAAATGTTGGCCCGATCTGCGTTACTGTACTTTTTGCTACTTGAAAATTTCACCCTATTATTATAAGGTTTCACTGAGAAATATAAAACTTCATGTTCTGTAAACGTGAAAACGAATTTTTACTGAACGATTTCAAGTAAGGGAAGAAATTCGCATTGAAAACATGAACACACCAGACGCACCTATTCAAAAAACCAACAACTTATAGACACTGAAAAATAAGATAACAAAAAATTAGAAAAGTGGCAAAAAGTTATGTACTATAAAGCAAGAAAGTTCATCTCTGAAAGAACTTCAAATTATATTTCCGATTGTCGAACATTTTAATTTATATAAAAAATAAATAAATTAATTAATTTAAAAAATAAATTTTAAGAAAGCTGCGTTTGGTATGTATAAGACGCATTTTCAAAAAATTTATTAAAATCAGCTAACCCAAACTGTTAAAGTTCTTTTTAGTGACAATTATTTGATGATTAATTTTCGTACTTCAAATAATGAAACACCTTCATTACGTAATAACCATTTTACCATTATTCTGCTCAGAAATATAAATTCTTGAATACATTATTCACAACATAAATTAATATTAATTGACACGATCGAGAGAAAGAGGACCTCTGATAAATTAATCAAGAATATTGATGAACTGTGGATATATTAAAAGAGACTAGCTATTCCTTCCGCAATATAGTCGATCATACATCTTATTCACTAAATATTTATTTTCCGTGAACTTACATGGAGCAACATACTGAAATATTCATAAGTCGTGGTAGGTATATCGTCTGTTAAGTTGCTCTCAACAAAATGTAAGAAATATTTTCAGAGCATGTTTAAAAAGAAGATAAAAAGAAGGCGGTTATTGGGATGATAAAATAAATATTTTATGTAGTGATTTCAATATTTTTACTTATTAAAATTTACTGTCTTAATATTTTTTTACTTTTTAATAATAATCATTTTAATTTTATTTTATCATTGCTTTCTTTGTTTCAGTTACTATGAATTTGTTTGCATAACCGAGGTGAAAGTCAGAAATTTCCTACTTAAAGCTAGTTAGAATTGTAGTTGTTTTCAGAAATCTTTCACCAATCTTTTTTTAAATTAATTTCTAAGACAAAAGCGATAATATTTTATATTTTAAAAATGTATTTATTCTCGATCGCTAATTTATAGTGATGTTATGATCGGACTGCTAATTCCCTATAAGAAATTATAAATGCATGTTTTTTTCATCTTAGTGTTGAAACACAAACGATTAAAAAGTATCAACTCTAACAACATGTGCAGTTGTTCCATGATATTTATTCCAGGTAATTTGAATAAAATTTTCGTTGTAAAAGCTTGAGGACTGAATAGAATAATCAGAAGTTTCTACATTTCATAAGAACAAATGTGTTCACAGCCGCGTTATATATACAGTCATTCTAATTAAATCCATCTATGGCTTAAAAGTCGAGTAAAAATAGGAATGAAAAAAATAATTATTTCCTAAAATGAAAGAAGAATGCTAAGGTTTTTATAGCTAGAAACTTTCTGCGCAACTTTATTTGGTATTTATTCACGCTGACAAATAGAAAAAGGAGAAACAGCAAACTGTAAAAGAATATTAACCAAATGTCAGCACTCTACCCACAAACTGTTTGCGAGAAATCATTTACGAAACCACAACTGCAGAAGCAATGAAAAGAATTAGTTGCAATTCAAATTCAGTAGAAAAATTCCAATCATACATTGTTCATTTTTGCGAATGTGGTTAGAATGCGAAATTAATGTGAATGGAAATGGACAGCTACTTCTAAGGAAAGGGGGGGGGAGGGCAATATTCTGCTGAAATGCTTGAGACGACCAAGAAAAAGCATCAGTTTGTGCATTTCCAAGATTGGAAGAGAAGCATGTAATCGAAACAAGAACAAGCATTAGATGGAAATAGAAGACGACTTGGATCATTGTAGATAATTTATTACAGTTTATAAGTTCATTTCGTTACGTGTGTTAAGTGTTACTTTATTAAAGTTGTGGGTGAAAAGAAAATTGCTAACAAAGTGCGCATATATGTGATCTAGGAATGCTACATTGCATGTCTTCTTGAGATATAGCACTCCCACCAAATGAGCAGAACGTTCGATTGCTCTACCTACCTCGAAGGTATTTGCATCATAAACTAATCGGCACCATGGGTTCATGTCTGTACGAAATTTGGTTGGATTCCATTCATTTGGTTTTAAATTAGAGAGGGCACAAAAAAAAAAAAAAAAAAGATAGGCATGTTGCCACGCAGACATTTTCCAAAAATGCCTAAAATCAGTTCAGCACTCCTAAAAACGTATAAATCCCTCACAACTCGAAAATCGAAAATTTTCACGAATACAATACTTAAATACAATTCTGCTACTTATAGAACGACACTTGCAAGAATGTCGATCATGTCTTTGCATGACCTGCCGGGTTACCGATTTGGTTGCAGATCATATTTAAGTCACGTAAGTATCGCAAAGGTAAGTTTACCATACGCAGCAACATTAGAAAGAAAGAAAAAAATGCAATAAATAAAAAAAAACACTATAATTCAAAGTTTATGAGTAAAATTTAAAAAAAAACACGGAGCAAAACAAATTTCGTTTGTTCAGCCTCCGCTCTAGTTTCGAGCGAAATGTCGTTACTCCATTACTCCTGGTTCACGCTTCGTTCTAGATAAACACTAAAAAGCAGGTTTAAAATGCGATTAAATACAAAACAAAGATTAAATTACAAAACGTTGCAGATGCGCATAAAAAAAGTATTCTCATATGAGACTGATTCTCTTGAAATAAAAAATTGAATGACAAATTGAGTAAATGAGAATTATTTTGCACTGCAAGAAAAACCTTAAACACTACACTAAAGAAGGTGTTTTAAACGCAGTTAAATATAAAATAAAGATTAAATTACAAAACGTTGTTGGAGGCACATTTAAAAAAAAAGAGAAAAAAGAACATATACATTGAACAGAAAATCAGAAGCAGCTAATCTAGGGACATATCTTGGAAAAGTTTGAATCTAATTTTCTTTCGCAATTTCAAATAATTTCCAGAAAGGTGTTCGAATATTTTTTCAATTGTTCCTGAGAACATGCCTATTTTATCAATAGATAAAATTTATTTTTAGAGGAGATTGAAAGAAAAAAAGGTAGGAAACATTGAATCAATGATAATGATTTGTATTGAAAAAAGAAACCTTAAACACAAAACTGAAAAATAGGTTTCTAACGCTGTTGAACATAAAATGAGGATTAAATTACAATGCATAGAAAAAAAATGGGAATCTATTCAGATGAGAGGGAAACATAACACCTGATAAATGTTTAAAGAATAATGTCCATCTTAGTTTAAATATGTGAACGCAAAGAACATTTTAATGTGTCCTTGCGAAGAAGGCCCACGTGTTTACCTTCGCAATGTTTTTTAACCTCCTTATTTCCTGATAGAAAGCCCACACAGAGGTGTTTAACACGGCTTGGGTGCGGACCCTTAATGCGCGAAAGTGATTTTAAGCAAAATGAATTTTCAGCAAACGCCCACCGACACTGTGACTTGTTTTTAAGCTACTTTGTGAAGTAACTTGAAAGGGAATAAAAAAAATGTTGACGCGTGCGACTAGTTCGCGATAATTCAGCGATTCACTTCAGTGGATTGATACTTTTAAATGTCATGTTTTATTCGGATCAACACGATTTCAAATCGTTCGTGATAGAAATGTTAAATAACGTTGTATAAAAATGATTTAAGAGATTTTATTAAAATATGATGCATCAAGGACTGCTGATAACGTGTATTAATCGATAAACATCTTAGAGTCCATTTTGAAACATCAGAGACACAATATATCAAATAACACTTTCAAAAAATATTGCGTTTATTTTATGCTAATTTTGTTCTTTCTGAGTAATTATTTTTCCCATCATTAAAATTTTACTTTCATTTTATAAATCATTTACAAAATATTTATAACGAATTTCGTAACGAATTATTATTTGAGAAAATAGGACGCCCATAGTGCTTCAGTAAAATATTTTTTATTAGATTGGTATGAATTCTAGCTTAAATTTATAAGAAGCGGAGATTTTTACATTATTATTATTATTTCATTTAATTATTATTCATTTATTTTTTGAAAGAGGGTAGTGGAGATTTTGCCTCAATTTAATTTTCTGAAGTAATTAATTGTCAGCATTAAATGCCGTTCATTTGTTTCATTGTTTACTTTGGCTCATCATAATTAGTTCGTTAAAATATTAAAACTCAAAAAGAAAAAAATCAAAGACGCTAACGTTTTAGAATTAAAATGAATCATAAACTTGATTGAAAAAAATATTTTGCAGTTATTTATTATTTGCTTAACTAGTTGTTTTTGGAGAAATCCGATGTTCATACTTAACAGAAATATACGATTTTAGCAAGGAACTCATTAAAACATTAAACATATAGACACAAACAAAAAGAACTCTCTACGTAGATATATTTGTTTTAAAAGAAAACGCAAATAAATATACACAAGAAAACAAAAAGAAATTGAACACAAGTAAATTATTTGCGCAATGAATTTACCGGAATGAAACCCCAACATATTTTCTTTTTAATTTACTTTGATGTATTATCATATATTTCTACATCATTTCTTTCTGAATTGTTTTTTCGACATAATTTTTGGAGAAATTTCCTTTTTGACGTTTAAATATCGTACAATTATTGTAGTTATAGGTTTTTTTCCAGTAATTAAACGTTCAGTAAAAATATTTTTCATAAAAAATGGTGTTGTTAATCTGTAATAAAATAAAATATTGACTTGAGTTTAACATAACTGCATAAAAATTAAATTGTGTTTTCTTTTTCTGTCAATTTTATTTCAAATTACCTACCTCTGGATAATTTCCTTTTAAAAATATTGCACATTATTTTTACTGGAAAACACTGCAATTACTAATTGAATGCTTGTTGGAACGTTATGCAACAAAAACATTGGTACAGCTTTTCTAACTGAAGTTGTTCACCTTCTTGATTTCAAAACATCATGATTAAAATCAATATTTTTCAATTACTTGACTTTCATTCCATTTAAATATTTTTTGTAACAATTTGTCTATCTTCAGTAAAATTTTATGCATTTATTTCATCATATATATTGCTACAAAACAACAGTGTTTTAAAATTTGGAGAATTCATTCATTTAATTCTGAGAGAACAATTAATTATTTTTCTACTTTATTATATTTTGACTAATTTGTTCTTTATTATATTACTAATCCTCTGTATCATTAGTTCATCATCCTCTCATTTATGTCTGCTACGCATATTTATTTTCTGCACTTATTTCAGTTTATTTTTTATTGCTATTAAATAAGACCTTCTATAAAAATTATCATTTAGGGAAGTAAGTTATGATTTTTAAAATTAAAACATACTTCTCTTTTATATTGCAACTTCAACGGTTATTCAAATATTGTTTGCAGAAAAAGAAAAGGAAAGGGAAAAAAAAAAAGAATTGATAACTACAACTGCAATGAAAAAAAATATCTTTCGCAAAATACACAAATCAGAATCAATCTAATTTTTCCAACACGCAAAAATTCTGTCGTCACATGATCATTTTACGCTCTAATACGCATTATAAAATGACAACAACGTAATTTAAATTTGAAAACGTATGTAAAGGTTCAATGGCTCAATTGAAGAGTAACAATGTAAACATCGCAATATATTGAAATTATATGCATCTGGAACTTGTTTGTATCATTAGTGAACTTTTTTTTGTTTGACGGTCTGAAGTTAAAAGCGACGATATTCGAGCTTCTGTAAATGGCTTAGTATTGTAAAATGTAGGACAAACTTTTTCAACGTTTTCAAGAAACTTTTTTTACAATGATCAAGTTCCCGGGAACCCTAATGTCTGTGTATTAATATATCTAAAAAAAAATAGTTTTTAAGACCGTCAATACTGATATTAAATACAAAAAAAAAAAAAGATTTTTATGAAGCAGTTTGAAAGCAGTATTATGATGACAAACGTCGGAAGAAAAGAAAAAGAGAAATGGATTCTGTTTTGCAAGATTAAATCATTATTAGAAAACTGATTAACCCATAAACGCCGAATGCTGCAGTTTGGCAATCAATTCAGTCTTCTTTTAAACAACAAAAACAACAACAACAAAAAAGAATTCGCAAGAAAATAGTATTAAAATTCAGAGATTTGGAGCGGAGCGTAAAGCTGGAGCAACGAGGTTTCGACTGGAGTGGAAGCGTAGCAGGAGCACAAAAATTTATCGTACTCCACAGCTCCTATATTTTTAATTAGAATTTCATTAAACATTTCTTCGCTTCAAAATTAATTGTAAGTGTCCAACGACAAAGAACGAATTTTATCTGTAATTTTTGTTCAAAGGAATCAAAGACAAGAAAGAATATATATATAAAACGTATTTTTACGGCTTAATAAAATGTACTATAAATAAATGTAATAAAATTAAATGACTAAATAATACGATTTCTATTAAAGCTACTCGGTGCCCGGAGCGCAGCAGTAACGGAATTGGAGCTAATATTGAGAAGTCGGAGCGGGAAATTCAAACAAATTGTTGCTCCAGTTGCCTAATCAAGTCAGTTTTTACTTGCAGATAGCAGTATTAAAGCTGTCGGTAATGAATGGTATTTATATTAGGGAAAATTAAAAATTATGACGTGGAAAGTAAAACTTGCGTGTTTAGGCAGAGTATAGCAGAAAATATCCGAACAAAAATTAGCACAATACTGCATTTTAATGTGTTTTAAAACGCATCTTAATTGAAGCCGGTCATATCAGTACACCGAGTTTTATACATTAATGATTGTTATATTATTGTAGAACAATGTGATTAGAGTCAGGAGCGGGAGGGAGTTCTAAAATAAAATGAACAAATGTTTCATTAAGGAATATTGCAAATTTATTTCAAATTTTTATTGCACATTTGTTGTTTGCCTATTTAGTGGAGTTTTTTTTTCTTATTGTTTCTTCTAGTAATATTTAAATTTAACATTTATGATACCAAAAAAATAAATAAATAAATTTTTTTGCTTGAATCCAGTTAATTACTTTTGCGCATAAAAGACTTGGTTTTACAATGCCATTTCCCAAAATACCGATTCACATAACTCCTCCACCGACTGAATCGGGGCAAAATTCCTCTACTGACTCAATCGGGGACGACTGAAACGGGACATCACCGATTTATTAAATGGCACTTAATGTGAATATAAATGAATAAGTATATCTTTATATCAAACTGGAATTCAATGGTAGACCGCAGGACGACCATGCTTTTGTAACCATTGATCATCATTTTAGAATGATTTTAATGAAAAATATTTTCATTGTATAACGACTATGTCAATCATAAAATCAATGTATTTCTTTAGAAACTTTAGTTATATAATTCAAGTTTCGCAGTATTTTATTACTTGAGAGCATAAGAATTACGTTTACGGACAAAATTGGCGAGTGATGCAATGACGCTAAGTTTGAATATAATGATACAACCGGGCATGCTCAAGTACGCAGGTTCTTGACGCTTACAGATTAAGACGAAAATAGAGAAGATTCACGCGTTTGTTAGAGCTACCCCCCCCCCCCCCCAGCAGGAAGACGATGCATTTTGTGTGTCCGTATAACCAAGCATAACTCAAGATTCTAATCACTTAACTGATATTAACAAGATAAATTGGAGCGAGAAACTTGTTTTGGTTTAGCCTTCTTTTCCTCTGGCTACTGTTTTCACACGGGCAGTCACAGTCTACGCATGAGAATTATGGGACATTTAATCTCGATGTAAACAACTCACATACTACATCACGAAGATACCATGAGTCTAGTAAATTTCTTGGTATTTTGTACTTCTTATTTTGATGATTGATGGAACATGTTTTGAATTTAGAAAGAGTTCGTATTTTTCAAGTAGATTGTTCGGTTAAAAATGGGAGATACAAGTAACCTAGTTTACAAAAATTCTTTCTTTCTGTTTTATGAATAAATCAATGTCTGGTTGATCACTTAAATTCACCAAATTAATTTATTAGGGCAAATGCTTTCTTTTTTTCTATTTTTTTTTTTTTTTTTTTCAATTTTTTAAAATTGGGTAAGGACAAAAACGAAAAAAAAAAAAAAAAAAAAAAAAAAAAAAAAAAAAAAAAACGAGGTCTGTGATGAGGAAAATATTTAAATTTGCCAGTAAGGTTGCGTAGTGGTAAGGCGCTGGCTTCGTACGCCCAAGTTCGATGGATCAAACCTAGCCCAAGTCGGTGGATTTTCAAGATGCAGAAAGTTGTCAGCGCCCATGTCGTATGACTACGCGGCATGTTAAAGATTCCTTGAGTGTCTGTTTGGCTTGGATACTCTCGGCTAAATTAATTCCTAGTGCAGTTTCGCATCATTTAGAACTCAGGTGCCGCCAACTAGGGGGAACCTGAGCGTCAAAATTCTCAAGTGGTAATGGCATGCGCCGAAAGCGGTGCTACTTGAAAGAATAGCTGCCGGTTTCCTGGGAATGTACCAGGTCTGCAAAGGTTAGTGACCATTCGCCGCTCCATTAGAAAGGAAAGTATTAAAATTTTAAAGAGTCAAGTTTCAGCATTACTAAATTTTTAACTTGATTGAACTAAAATTATTAAAAGTGTTATAAGCCAACTTTGAGGACCTGAGAAAAGTCAAACAGTCTTAAAGAAGGAACTACAATCTTTTACATGATATTGCATGATACTTGTATTGCAATATTTTGCCCATTACTTTTACTGGCTTTTTAACATTAAACATTAAATAAGCATTAAACATCAAACCAAACTCTAAGTTTGAAAATTGCTCAAAAACTGTTGGACATAGCATTATTATAGAGGAAATGACTTTTATACTTAAACACACAATTTTATTGAACATAATAATTATTGCGGAAATTTTTAACTTTATTGAATTAAAATTTTCTGCATTAAAAGCGTTAAGACATTTTAAAAGATTTTTTTTTTTTGGGGGGGTATATCGCTATTCGAAGTTTAATAACTCATGCATAATAAAAGAAATAAGATTGAAATTTAAGAAAATAGCGTATTATCGGAGTAATGTAATACAAAAAGATGCCCCTTCGCTGGAGGAAAAAAAACATATGGTAGAGCTTGTGTATGGAAAGATTATTTTAAAAATGCAGGAATTTAATCTTATTTCTTCCTAGTTTAATGTACTAAGGAGCATATTTCTTTAACTAGATATTCAACGTCAACAGAAGTTTCAATTAAGCAATATCTTGGAAAAACAAAATGAAAATTTAAAAAAATAATCATAACAATGAAGCGTCTGGAATCTGAAAAAAAAAAAAACATAAAAACTCCACACAATTGAAGACCACCAAAATATGCTTCGGATCTCCTTCGAACCGGTCTCTAAACACTTCCGGTAAGAATAGAAACAAAACGAAATCTAAAGCTAAATCTCCCCGGTAATTTTACAACTACTCGAAAGAGTTATAAGTAGATACATTCGGGGTTAGCGTTTTGGTTTTATCATCGATAGATAAATATGTTAAATTGAATAATTAAAATAAATGATGTACTGTAAGTTTACAAAATTTAACAATGTGTTCAGTGTATGCTTAGTTAATAATTGCTTTTGATGTGTATAGCGAAGTTAAAATTTGAGCACTAGTCGAGTCAGAAATTGAAATGAAACAAACCATTCTTAATTTGCAAAAAAAAAAAAAAAAAACTGCATTGTTATTGAACCACATTAACATAGAAAAAGCATTGAAATGTTAAATTCAATGACTAATAAGTGTCAATGAACGCAATATAATCATGGGATTCTAAATACTATTACAGTTTCGCTTTCATCATACAAGACAATAATTATGTGATTATTTCACAATTACAAAAATTGAGCTGCACGTCTTCGTATGTAGGATTTCATTGATATGCATTAAGAGATATTTTAAACGTGTAGTGTTCTTTGCGAAATTAAATTTCGCAATTCGGCTCGATGTATGGTATTATTACACATGCATTATGCGGTGTATGGTATTTTTATACACGCATTTAACAATATATTATGATTATCATTTCTATATTTCATCTTATGGCTACTACGTGTTTATTAAAATAATTATAAATGAACTTCTCAACTAAGTAAAGAACAGATTGTAATCATTAAATGTTTACGAAAATTAAAAGCTTACTTTTTACTTTCTATCAAAATCACTATTATTCAAACTGATTCAAACAGTCCACAACATACAAAGGACAGTCATTTCCACATGGATTTTGACACACGCAAAAAAAAAAAAAAAAACTGACGTGTTTCTTCGACACTGCCGCTGAATTTACGTATACCTAACATTTACATGGTTCTTGAGATTAGGGATTAGGTTGAATCCAAACTGCAGTTCTTGAGATTAGGGAAAACACGTATTTTTTTTTATTTATTTATTTATTTTTTTTTTGGGTGCATCTGCACAAAAATGCTTATGTATTGGTTCATCAATTTTTTACCCCTTACCAGACCACGCTCAAAAGCATGGCGGCTCGCATGTTGCCCGAGATCCACAGATGGTGTATCGCTATGCTAGAGCATCCAAAGTCGATTTTTTTCATCCAAAGTCGACGTATCTTGGAATACATTTTACCTAAGATTTTCTTTCGCAAAAACGTGGTCTTTTCCTGACTATGCCAGCAATGGTCAGATGTGGAGCTTAAAGCTACATAAAGAGAATTGCTGATCGTTTTTAGAGAGTTCTTCATGCTGTTTTGAAACTGTTTTGTCGTTGATACTGTGATAGTTGTTTAACTTTATTTAAATGAGTTAACAATTGGTGAGTTATGATTTTTGCTTAGTGAAACTCATGTTTTCGTTTTGGGTAGGAAAGTTTTCAGACAAGTATGCTTGTCCAAAAACTCTCCCATTAGGTAAAAAAATGGGCTGGATTCCCGAAGTTTTGTGGAAAGTACTGGAAATAAACATCACTCCTTTTTTTAATCACAGATTTGATCATTTAAGAACCCGAAGCTCGTAAAATTTATTTTGTGAATAGATAAAATTTAATGCTGAATAAAAGGAAGGCGCTTGTGTTTGGGCATAGAAATGGATATCAATCTATGTCTGGAGGGGAGTAACCATTCTGTCCTGTAAAATTACACCGATCGGTCACGATATGGGATTTAAAACAGATGGTTAAAATCTTCTTCAATCAGTAAGTAATTAATGACTAACAGCAATGTGACAGTGATACAATAAAACAAAATTAAATGTCTAGTCTTTGGAAAACTGAACTTTCTAAGGAAGGGTGTAGATCTCCCGCTTTCAAGACTGAAGGGTGGATTAGTCTCTTTAGTCAACCCATCATAACTTCCAAGAATAAGAATATATCTTTCAACAAAAGGACAGAAAGTAATGAATTTTTCAATGATGACGGTAAGAATTTAGAACAATATAATAATCTTAATGGAGTTTTTATTTTCTGCTCTACTTCAGCGAAAACGCCCCGAGGTATCTTCCCGTCTTTCTTAGAATTCTAAGCATCATTCTATTCATAATGACATTCACAGGAGTCGGAGAAGATCAGCTTTCGGAAAAAGAGAAAGTTGATGTAAGCCTGTAGGTCGGTCACTCTCAGTCAATGTTAGAACATGGGTGACATGAGCAAAAATAAAAACCGAATGAATTAAATCTTTTTTTTTCTCTCTTTTTCACCCTCTCCTGATGTAAGTCTGTAGGTCGGTCACTCTCAGTCAATGTTAGGACATGGGTGACATGAGCAAAAATAAAAACCGAATGAATTAAATCTTTTTTTTTCTCTCTTTTTCACCCTCTCTCTGGGAACGTTTTTCGTCATTATTCTAATAAAATCTCGTTAGCGTAATAGATTATTTCACAACGACATGCAGTTGAAACCATTAAAGTTGAACATTTTGCATTACGACATAAGAATGTTGAATAAGGGAATTTTCAAATTTTAATAGTTATTACTGAAAAAAAAAAAACCACCCCCACACTCAAAGTTATGCACTTTTAATTCCATTTGGAATCCCCAGACTCGTGCCGTGGTGAAGGTAGCTCATAATTCGCATTGTTTCGGTTTCGCATATTTATATTCATTTCCTCTTTTTAAATCATTTACGGGGATCATTGTTTTTTCTTTTTCTTTTCTTTTCTTTTTAGCAAAACTCTTTATTGTATAAAACCTTCCGATTTGAATGAGTTGCTGTTTTTGCATGAATTTGTTCTTTTAAGTTTTCGCTGTTACTGAAAGACAGAGAAATCACTTTCTTAGCACAAAAAAAAAAAAAAAAAAAAAAGGAACTTTTTTCATATCACTTTCTTTTTGCATTTGCATTTGCGTAGAATCATAACTGTTAAATAAGTATAAAAAATTTTAAATTAACTGACATTTTCCTTTTAAGAGTAATTAAAAATGTGTCAAAAAGTCAAATTTGCCAGCCCCGAGACATTTTCCTTCCTAAGCAATTGCCTATTCTGCCTATCTAGAAACTTCTTTTTATTCCTTTTCTGTGCTGCAATATTATGGACATATGAGCCGTCGAACAACAATAAAAACCAAATGTAATAATTCTTACACTTGTTGCGTATATGTTGGTCATTATTTTGAAGCGAAACTATCTTTTTCTTTTTTCACTAACTCGGTTTCTTGGAAAACTCGGACAGTTGAGATACTACTGTAATAGATGAGATACAACTTTTCTGTACTGGCATATATTGAATAAATAAATAAATAAATAAAAATAAAAACATTTCTCACTCTATTTTGATACACAAAATAATTCCTTACTTTAATAAACTTTTTTCTACATTAATTTCAAGACAGCACTGTCTCATTCTTAAATATGTCTTTACACTACATAAAACTTTCGAAGAATTTGGACGAAATTTTTAATATATTAAACCTTCTATTATAAATTCCGAATGTATTTGAGATAGAGTATGGCGGCAGTGAGGAAACCACTTCGCACTCAAAGGCCGCATAAAATTTGCCAGTTGGTCAAAAAGACCCTTATGACAGGAATCCGTAAAGATTACTGTTTTGTAGCCATTGAACTATTGTTCAATAGACAGGCAAAAACTATGTAAACATAACTTTTGCCATACAGAAAAAATAATGGTACTTGAAATTTTTTCGTGTCACTTTTTAGTCGCCGTTATAATAAACAAGTGCTCAAATAACACTTATGTACCAAACCGTAATTCTACTTATTGAACATATTTATGCAATTGAACAAACATGTGCAGTTGTATATGACTGGCAATGCTGCTAATAACAAGAAGTTCCGTCTAGAACTATACGAGCCTACTTTCCCGTATACACCAACTTCAAATTTATAATCTAGCTATCTCTCTCTCTCCCTCTTTCTTTCTTTCTTGTTTACCTTTAGTTCTTAATTGCTTCTAATATACCTTTTTCAACGGTTACATATTCATTCACTCATTCATTCATTCATTCACTCATTCGTGTATCTATTCACTCATTTGTTCATTCTCTCTTTCACTTATTCAATTAATCATTCATTAATTCAAAAATATTCTTAAAAATTCCGATCAAAAAATTTCATAGGAAAATAGTCTCGTTAGTTCTGGATGAAATTTCTATCTGTACATGTTCTAAGTTATAATAGATTTACAATAAAGTTTGTTCCAAGCAAATCGGTCCGTTAGATCGGGATTTATATAGGATTCAAATTTCCCCGCAGGCGCTATGTAAATTTTTTGGAACTGTTCAAAAATGAACAAAAATTGTTCAAATCAATATTTCAAGCCGAGGCTTCTTCTATTAAGCTTGCTCATAAGAACTTGCATCGTGTGCCCCAGAGTTTACATAATTTGTTTCATTTTTGCTCATAGGCACTAATGTTAATTTTTTTTGAACCGTTCAAAATTGAACGAAAAATTGTTAAAATCCGAAAGTAAGATATGGAAATGAGATGTCCTCGCCGAGATCTTTCGAATGCAAGAAGAATCGGGCAATTCGTTCAAAAGTTATTTGGGGGGACAGCCCGACAGACAGACCGACCGACAGACAAAAAGAGGGACAGACACTCCCCCCCCCCCCCCATCTCAAAACCCAACTTTCAAATTTTTTATTTTTCAATCTTTATTTAATTACTTCACTTATTTTTGACCTTTCTTGATTTCTAACGATATTTCCACGATACATTAAGCCTACTTTCATGCTTTATTATTATTATTTTTACTTTTACGGGAAAGTAGGCTTAAGAAATTAAAAAATAAAAAAGGGCGTACGTTCCCACCCCTAATCTATGGAGTTTAGCAGTGAATGGCCATAGTCCTGTTGCCAAGAGGTTTAAATAAGGAATACATAAAGATTTTAGTCACACAGGTATATATTACTTTCAGATTCTAACTAACAACAGCATTTATATGTATGGGATGTAATCCAAGCATATTATTGACCGGTCCATGTGCTGATATTCCCTCGCACTGACAACTATTACGTATTCCACACACTTAGTTTACAACTGCAAGCAAGTTGTACTTTTATCGCCTCGAAGAAAGGATCGTCATAATTCGCAATAATTCGAAGCTGTAAGAATTCTAACACTTTAAATCATGTCTAGATCAACATTATTTTGATATTGGTTCATTGTTAAGTTAGCTTTCGGATGTTCCATATTTCATTCTGGTGGTGGGGAAGCCGCAGGCATCAATCACAAAGTCTTAACTGCATTTATTGTTATTGCTACTCTGCGATCTGTTTACTGCCAGAATGCATGATGTTGATTTACCACGCCTTCTTTGTCTAGACAATGGACGGTTACGTAATTGATATTCCTTGAACACCTCATCGCAATTAACATGAAAAAAAAAGGAACAAAAAGAAAGCGAAGATGCTCCAAAACCATCAAAATGTCCTTTGTTCTTCTGAACCAATCATCTGCTCAGAACATTCCTGTAAACCTGGATTATAACTAGCTCTTTCTGTATTTTTGGGGAATGTTTAATACTTCGAAAAAGCAAAATACTATCGAAAACTAAGCATTTTCCTCACATTTTTAATGAAAAACGTCTTAAAATAACCGCGTTTAGTTATGCGAGTAATAGTCATACCTAATATAATAAAATAATATTTATTTCGAAAGTAACAGATTGCCAGTGTTCTAGCAAAATAATAATAACTACAGACACTTTATTTGTCGGACTACTGCAGTGAATTAGAATTTACAGGAAAAAAAACTTAGTACGCAGCTATTTGCCCTTGCGAATGCATTCAATTAAGATATACATGCAACTCTCACAAACCATATTGAGATAAATTGATGCTTATTGAAAGTGAATTTATACCAAAACAGAATGTCGATTCCATTTTTTTCCCCGAATACATTGAATCATTCAATCTAAGAGAAATTGACGCAATCACATATGAAACGAAAATTTCAGATACGTGTTTACGCGATCCAAACCAAATATATTATTTTTTTAGTTATATATAAGTGACGAAAATGGCTCTTTTATCCTACGTTATCTAAAGTAATAATTATTATTTACAACGTAAACTATAAAGACTGATCAATAACCATTAAAGAAATTTAAAAAATAAATAAATATCAGTACTTTTATTGAGAAATTCTCATAAATTTAATTTCATTAAGCCATAGCTTTAGCACGTTAATTCATGAGACGGGGCGAAGAACAAGAGAGAGGGGTAAAAAATCAAAATCAAGGTACATAATTAGATACAAGTTATATAGATAGAGATAAAAAATATAGCAATATAAACTCCTCGTATAATATCTACATTTTTTTGGATAATGAAAATTTTTATACTGAACTTCTAGTGGCGCAAACTCGAATTTTTGATTTAATCCCTTTTTCTTTGACATATAAGGTCTATATGAAGGATTTATGAAATATGAAAAAACCCTATTTGGTGAATCGCCCTCAGTTTTAATGTCCTTACAAATGTAGATTTTTTAAACAAAAAAAAATGGCCCTCCCGGATTGAAAATAAGAACCATATTTTAACGCAAGATTCATTTTTTTTTTTTTACTTTACAAAAAGTTCTACAAGAAAAGTTTGACCGGCGAGCTAGACGCGCTAACCTTTCCCAAAACGATGGGGAGCTTTTTTTTTTTTTTTTTTGGGGGGGGGGGGTAATTCTGAATTGTTAAAAATCATTTGGCAAAGTCATAACACGATATAATAATGCACATCAATTGTACACATTTCTAAGGTTTTCACATAACAAAAAATATTTTAATGAGATCATATCCCCCGTAAAATTATGATTATGGACTCATGCTTCCTTGTTTTGTTTTACGTTTGTTAACCTCCGTTGTTTCTGGGTTGCTTTGAGGATACTCTCTACTAATAATGTTTTTAAAGCGCTGCTCAAGAACTGCGCATTCTGTGGAGTAAAAGTTTTCTCTAACAGTCTCATTGTGTGAAGTGAGAGCGGAAGAGGATAAGTATTGATCAATGAACCTGGTTGTATAAACTCATTTTTAGTACTTAAAAAACATTAATGAATGCATGCGGAAGTATATAGATATACCTCTATCTTTAAGGGCGTCAAAGTTTTTAAAAACCGCTAACTGATTGTTTACAATAATGTTTAAGCAAATGATTAAGTTTTAGAAAATATTACGAAGGTTAACGCACCAAATTAAGCATTTTTATATTTTCCTTAACAAAAATAAACAATTAATTACAGCTTTTAAAAATATGACTGAACAAAAAGTATTTACAATCGTTTCCAAAATGATATTTGATAAAGAACTTACGTAATGACGAGTATATAATGTAAAACGCCAAGAGAACTCTTAAATCGTAATAAATTTTAAAATTATTTTTAAAAAAAGAGAGAGAAAAACTATTTTTATACTTTTTTAAAAGTACGTTTGAATTGCAATTTACGAAATGAAATTAGTGAGACAAATTTTGGAGAAATTAATAACTCAAAATTATTATTACTTTTAGTTATTATTATTTAGTCTTTTTTAAAATAGTATTACTTTTACTTAGTTTTTAAAAAATATATATTATTTATTTATTTATAGAAAAGTAAACGAGAATCAAACTGGAAGAAATGCTTTCAAAGCTATGTTCCAAAAACGCTGAATAATATCAACGTTAATAAAGCACAAATTTGCAAAAAATATCGCACACACGTTTTCTGTAATTACAATGAACCTCTTTTTTCACTGAATCTCTAAGAAAAAACGTAGGGATAACACATTATAAAATTAAATCACAACAAAACTGCCCCCTATATGAATTTTAAGATAGATTAGGTAAAAAAAATATGCGAAAGCAAAAACATTTTTATATGTAAAGTGTTTTGGTATGCACTTGGTTTAAAACCAGTAAATATTTGAAAGTCATCCTTTTATTGAAAAAGAAACAAATCGTTTTACTTTTTTAATCGATCCCAAAAATAATGGTATTGAAATTTTACAGTGATGTACGATATTTATTTCGTAACTAGCTGTACCCGGCCTTGCGTTGCTGTGGCTCAGTCTGGTTTGATGGAACAGCAAGAAAAAGCATATATTTCTAATATGTTTCATTTGACAATGCTTGTTGTTTCATTGTCTGAAAATATAGATTGTCTGCTTTACCCATTTCAGAACACGTAATATATAATTGTACACATGCGAAACTGCTCAATTTGATTGATTGGTCTTGAGTTTTATGTTTTTTCACAATGCTTGCTGGAATTTTTTTTTTTTTGTTCCATTGTCTGCAACGATTTTGATAGTCTGGCTCGGCACATTGAAAAATTCCAACATAAGCCTTATCCAAACAGAAGAGACACAAACACAAAAATTCTAAATTAAAAAATTGCTGTTCAAAATAAATAATCTGTGTTTTAAAGTTCCCTTAATCGTTAAGTTCAAAAATGTTTAAAAAATACTTCAATACAAACAGAAAAAACACAAAATTTTAACATCAGAATGAAAATAGCTAAATGAAACTGTTAACATTCAAAATAAGTAATCTTTGTTTTAAAGTTCCATTTAATCTTCGAGTGCAAAAATACTAACAAATACTTCAATACAAACAGAAAAAACACAACATTTTAAAATCAAAATGAAAATAGCTAAATTAAGCTGTTGCCATTCAAAATAAGTCATCATTGTTTTAAAGTTCCCCTTAATCTTCGAGTGCAAAAATACTTCAATACAAACAGAAAAAATTATTAAATCAAAATGAAAATAGCTGTACCCTGCCAATAGTTGCAGTGGCCCATTCTCCTTAATAAAACATTAAAAAACGAAAGAATTAAATCAAAGTTGAAATAAATTAAAAGTGATATATAAAAACACAAGTTCTTATAAAATTTCAAAGCAATCGGTGAAGTACTTACGGAGATTTGAGGTTATGAACCAAGGCTAAACTTGATCGTAACCGTAAACTGGATCAAGTTCAGCCTTTTATGAACAAACGAACCCTTACATTTTTATTTATATTGCTTATATTAAACGGAGTTAAGGAAACTGCTAATTATTATTTTTCGATTAAGGTAAGCCTTAAGAAATCGAACTAAAAAGCTTATAACTGTCGTTCTTTATTGACTTAGAAACTTCGAACAAATTCCATCTTGTGCAGAAAAATCAGCGCTTTCGATCTATATATTATATTAATATGTGCAAGGTTTTTTTCGCTCCCATATTGGGGAATTTATGTGGAAATTTGAGTAAAATTGGAATAAAAAAAGGAATTTCCTGTCGGATTTTTTTCTAACGGTTCTATAAACCTTCCTATTGAATCACTCTGTCTATTGATGAAAACCGCATTAAAATCCGTAAAGTACTTTCGAAGATTTGAGGTTATGAACAAACGAACACTTACATTTTTATTTATATAGATATAGCATATATTACCCGGAGTTGAGGAAACTGCTAATTATTATTTTTGGATCAAGGTAAGCCTTAAGAAATCGAACTAAAAAGCTTATAACTGGCGTTCTTTTTGACTTAGAATCTTTGAACAAATTCTATCTTGTGCGAAAAAATCAGCACTTTCGATCGATATATTACATTAATATGTGCAAGGTTTTTTTCACCCCCATAATAGGAAATTTATGTAGAAATTTGCTTAAAATTGGAATAAAAAAGGAACTACCAGCCGGATTTTTTTCTAATGGGTCTATAAACCATCCTCTTGAATCACTCTGTCTACTGGCAAAATTTCAAAGCAATCGGTGAAGTACTTTCGGAGATTTGCGGCTATGCACAAACGACCACTTACATTTTTATTTATATAGATAATCACAGTTGTAGAGAAAGTGAAAATCTTATCAGCTTCTTTCGCACGCTCAAAAAACAAAACGTTTCAAAATTCGCATAATGTTCATTCAATCAATCAACTGTCAGTTTGACCATTCACTATATTAACGGGGAGAAACTTTTTGTTTTACTTATAATTTTTTCTATTTCATGAAGCATAAAATTAAAAATATTGTCATACTTTAATGCTTTCGAATTTTGGGGGAATTCCCCCCCCCCCTCCTCATAGAGTTATGGGTGTTTAGCTGAAAAGTTCTGAATTTCGCATATAGAAGCTAATGTTACATATTTTTGAATTGATTAAAAATAACATTAAATTGATCAAAGCAAGAACTTCTGTATGTGAATGATTTTACGTGTAAAGTTCTCTTTGATAAAGTGTTTCCAATGCAAATCTGCCAGTTAAAATAGAATTTATAAAAGATTCACAGCCTTTAGCGCAACCAGAATTCTGCTGGGGTGCGGGAGGTCATAAAAATCCTCCCACCCCTAAAGCAAAAAATACTTAAAAGCTAAACGTTCATGTAAGAATAACAGTTTTACCGTGGAATAATTGCAAATAAATTACTGAATGATTTTATCCCCTGAAACACAAGTTTTTTCAGAAAAACTGGTGAAAAATGAGCGAGTTTTGTTTTGATAGAAAATGAATATAGATACAGTATAAATTATTTTTGGCAATTTCAGTTGTAGGGGGTAAACAGAAAGCGGGGGAGGCGTAAAAGTTATATAAAAAATTATTATACAAACAAAGTGCAAACGGATCTCAGACGGGCATTAGAAATAAAATAACGCGAGATACACGGGAATGTGCAAATTTGCTGCATTCACCCGTGAGACACGGGAAAGTGCGTTAAGTGGTTGAATAGCATCCCGAAACAGTTTTGAGATGGAAAGCCCCAGTTCTTTCTTCAGAACAAAAGGAGGTGCACGTATATGCTACTGATCTGTGTATTACACTCCGCAACCTTTAACATTTTATTATGTATTTATCACAAACTCTTGTGCACACAACCTGCAGCTCTTTTTCAATCAGTTGTAGATGTGTCGCAGAAAACTGTAAAACATTCTGCAGCTGGACTCACATTCATACAGCACTGCAAACAAAAAGGATTGTCAATAGAGTTTAAAAGCAATGATTTTGAGGATTTACATCCAAAATCCCCCTATCTGTGTCTATTTAGTGCGTAATGTTAAGTGAATAATAATTATTCAAATGAAAACAATAAAAATATTAAACTTTACTCTTTACAGCATTTTCAAATGTAAAATTCTTTTAACATTCCTTAAACTAGAAAAAATAGTATTCAAAACTAAAGTGCAAATTTTTCACTTTTTAAAAATATTTTTTTATTTATTTATTTATTTTTTAAATCCGTTTAAGTTTAAATACAATATTTCACGATAAAGTTGGAAGATGTTTGCATACGATCTCTTTCAAAGAAAAATGTAACACGGCATCTAACTGTTCCAAAAGATTTTTTATGAGATTTCCTACACAATGACACATTAAAAGAATTAGGATCAATCTATGCAAAACACATGTTTGGTAGAATCATTTTCGATAACACATCTAGTCCACATGAATGCTGCCATCACCTCTGAGGCTCAAATGATACCACCATTTGATACGCTGGTACGAAACCGGCATGTTCGCTGACAGATATTATGTCGCGAACACGTTGGAGGACCTTATCTGGCTTCCCCGTTCTAAATTTGTCCGTACAACAATGTGGCAGTCGAATGACATATAAAAACAACGGGTATTGGAAAGACAACGGGCCAGAACTTTCGCTTGGACGAAAATCGCGTGCGAAAGTAAATACTCAAAGAAAATGGCTCGCCTTGGAACAATGGAATCATCAGCGAAACCTTTTCTTTGTGTCTAACAATGGTATGTAACGGCGACAACGTTGCTTGACAATGAGATATTGCACGTGAGGAGCTTCATGATGGAAATAGTACCGCTAGTTCCTGCAGAGGTGTTGAATCTGTACTAGATTTTTTGTTTGATTAGTAGCGTTTTTAACACGAACAGCCACGCCTTAAATGTAAACAACGCATTTTAGGGCAACTATAAAGAATAAACTGAATCCCTTAAGGAGCAAACAAGAACAAAATCTCAATCATATTTTTACTTGTATCCTATGTATAAGTCGTCCTAAGTTGGCAGTTGTGGTAAATTCGTATGTGTGCCTCAAAAACTGAATCCAGAAACGAATATACTTAATCATAAGTCTAAAGATTTAAGAGTTCCACGGGTTGCCCGCTCTACTGATAAAAATAACTTCAAAATTCTTCATAAACTTGATGTATTTCTTGGACGTTTAACATCCCGTCACTAGTGCTCTTAAATAGACTAATAGTTTTCAATTGAAGAAAGAAAAAGTGTCTGTGTATAAATTAGATCCACTTTAGCTCCCTTAATTGTTAATTAAAAGATATATGAAAAATTTCCTATGTTTCTGCCCGATATACTGCGCTTAACAACAATTCGTAATGTACAATAATTTTCAACCGCGTACATCTTGAACCCTGGGGAATAGCGCAAAATTATGGCCCTCCCCTCAAAAGGGCGCACAGGGGCTTCGTGGAGCAATCATTAGCTCATAAAACTCCTCCGTTTTAGGATCGTTTGTGTGTTTCATATCCTCAGATGCCCTAAAATTGCTTATTACGCTTAATTATTTTAAATTTTCCTTGTAGGAGCATATGGACCTTCATTTTCTAAGTTTAATGCAACTTAGCAAACCCCGTCTTATACATAAAGTACAGTAATGTATCTCCAATAATAAAACTCTGTACCTATACCACTATCGGAATATGAGGAAAAAAGAATCTTTTCGGAAAATACAAAACCGTTCCGTTAACTCCTTAGTTTCTCCTAAAGATGGCTAAACTTCAAATCTCATTCAATTTATAACATTTTCAGTTCAGATTCGCTTAAAATTCTGAGTTAGCCAAAGAAAAGCAAAATAGATATAACAAGTACACAGTACACAAACAGTTTGACAAGTGGGCTGCAAGGCTTGTTTTACTGTATCGAGCTTGTTAGTTACAAAAAATCCACCGTATATTCTAGTTCCAACATTGGGAATTAGTTCTTAAATATCTATCAGATTAGGCAGATAAGGCTCTATATTCACAGAGTGCGATATCTGGATTAAACCATGCATGATGTTAAGAAAGACTTCAGTAGAAGAAAAGAATGGACACATAGTTTGCATAATTCCAAAGTATCGAAAAACAAGTTGCAGAGAAAGGCGAAACGAAAATAAAAATGGGTGTAATAAATACCACGACATATCTGGTTGTGGGTAGCATATGAAATACCATGATCGGGCTTTGAAAACTCAAGAAATACAACTTAAAGGTCGTAAATAACATATTAGATACATTTGATGAATCATAGTAAAAGCTTCGTTTCTGAAAAAATCTCATTTAAAAAAGGAACGTGCTCTTTATCAGTATAAACTGCAGTGAAGAAGCCAAGGTTTGCATAAAATGGTCGTTATGGATACGTGACTTACAGAGCAGCAAAGCATAAAGAGTAATACCAACGCATGAGGCATGACACGAGTTTGGATCAAGAGTTAACCATGGACAATTTTAAAATTCATAGATTTCCGTGAAGACGAGTCTGAGCTAGTTTATTGATTTTAGTATATACAATACCGAGTGAGAATGAAAACCTCGTTCGTTTTGCATTGCCGTCTTAAGCGATTTCTTCCATTCAAGTTATAACTGCCAAAGCATTTTATTAAGATTTTCCATAACAAGATTGGACTGCAATGTAAATGTATGAATAAAGGGAAGAAATGTAGGAATACGTAAATGCACTACGATATTTAATGATAATTATTACTTGATTTTTTTTTCTTTCTAATGGTGCTGCGTATGGTCACTAACCTTTGCAGTGCATTTCCGGAAACCGGCATCCATTCTTTCAAGTAGCACCACAATCGACGGTTGCAATCACCCCTTAAAAATTTTGACGCTCAGTTTCCCCCTAGATATTGGCACCTGAGCTCTAAATGATGCAAAACTTAAATAGGAATTTAATTTAGCCGAGAGTATCGAAGCCAAACAGATACTCAAGGGATCTTCGACATGCCGAATAATAATATGAGATGGGCGCTGACGATTTTATGCATCTTGAAAATCCACCCACTTGGGTCAAGTTTGATAAATCAAACTTGGGCGTACGAAGCCAGTTCCTTACCACGACGCCACCATCTTATTACTTGTATATGTATAATACAATAAAACTCCTCCTAATGGAGCCCGTCAGATTTGGACACCCTTCATGGAAAGACATTTATTAATAAAACGCCAACAAAGCATTATTGAGTCGGAAAAAAAAAAAACCCTCGTTTGCGGACACCCATCTATTATGCACACATATTTTTGCAGCACTGGTAACCACCACAGAGGGGTTTTACTGTAATAATTATTACTTAAATACTTATAATAATAATAATTACTTAACTCTCTATTAATCCGAAATTCGAATTTATATTTGATTTTTTAACTTCCAGATAATAAAAAAAATGTAGCTAAAAAAAAAAAAAAAATACTCGTATTTTAGGATTTTAAAATTTTCTTTCTAAAGAAAATTACAAAAACATTGATCGAATGATGTATTGTCTACAGTCCACACTATGATACATTGGGTTTAATATGCGTAAAAATAATCACTTAATTAATAATATGTTATTGAAAATAACACATAAATAATAATTATTACTCATTATTATATATTAAATAAATAATAATGAGCAATACTAATGTGTATAAATAAAATTATGCGTACAAACGGCTGCTGCATAAACAAATAAATACTTCATAAGAAGACTAAGAATTAAAATTCTTTGAGAAGATGTGGCAATACATTGTTCAAACACTGTTCAATAAGATAGTTATACTATTAAAATTAATTATGCGTCACACAATCACATTTTTTAGATTCCTAGTAAAAATGTGAAGTGAAAAAAAGTTTCAGATTTAAAAATAACATTTTGAAAACATTAACACAAAATGCACGTATTAAAATCTTTGGCAATTAAATCAGTTTCGTTATGTGTCGAATTAACAGATAAAGGTAGAATAATAAGCTTCGGAAAATAATCAATTGCCCTTTCTGAAGTAAAAGTGCCAGACAAGGATAAAAAACTTTGATTTTAGAAATGATCAATTTAGTCTTTAAAACAGTTTTTTGGTTCTACTTAGCTACATTATTATAAGGAAAAAACTTCAATAATAGCACTTATCTTTTTTATTATTTTGAGATAAGTTTATGTATGGATGAATATTTTTATCAGTATTTTTTTTTTAAATATTTAAATGATTAAGTTTAATTACTTATGCAAAGGGTCGATCGATACAAATTTAGTAGTAAAAAAAAATCACACAAACCTAATGTCGAAATGCAGCATACTACAAAGCATTTTTAAAAGATTACCTATGATTGCATATTGTTTATAAACCTGTTTCGAGGTACGTTTCAATAAAATTTTGTAGGCTTACACAACTTTCAGGTATATAAAAAGCATACAGGTTTTACTGTTTGCATCTTATTAAACAATTTATGCACGAGTAGTTCTCAAATCAACAATCCAATCAAGCGTTTCTTGACCTTTATCACAAATGGTCATTAGACAAGACCAAATTCATTTAACTTTTAGAACCCTAAAACGCTTTTCAAGTAAAGACGCCATTAGGCTTAGCTTCCGATAGATATTTTATGACAACCAGCGTGTATCGAATCTGCACGCAAGGGGGTATAGTTTGAAGTTTTCACCCTTGAGGCCAATCGCGTCAAATTGTGCGTAGATCTATTATTGTTCTTTTGCATTCGATGACATTAATTATGCAGGGCAAGTTTTCGGGCAACGGCTGAATCTTGGTTGGTATGCGCTTTTACCTGAGCTCCTCTCACGCTATGCAACGGTGGTCTAGGCACTGAAGAGTAGCACAATGTATGACAGGATTAAGAAAGTAGAAGCCATTTGTTATATCATAGGAATTAAGGTATTAACATTATCATTATTACAAAGAGAGTTGATGCTAGAGGTTTCTAATCAGCTGAAGGAACACAGGACACATGTAATTTTATGTAATTAATACCAAATAAGTAATAGTTATAATAAATAAATAAATTGTAACCCTTTGTATGTACAAGTCGACACATGATGGAATTTACTTGAGATAAACAAGACTACGGACTAGAAAAGAATAAGAAAAATGGAGGAGGGTAAGTTTGCATACATATCATTCTATCACATGCAATAGGAATCTTACCTACCTACTCTACTGTGTTCATACATTGGTTAAGCATGTAACTAAATAATTTAAAATAAAAAACTAATGTATTGATTTAATATGAAATTAAATCAGTTTTAACACTTAGAAAAAAAAATAAGTACGGCAAAAAATGATAATATTAATGAATGAATTGTAAAAATATTCTCAAATTTTTAATGCAAACTTTACAAGAAAGAACAGTATTACGTTTTGCGGAAACGTTAACTAGAACCAATCCTTCAAAAATATGGAAAGAAGACTAGTTCGTGCTTTGCTTTCATACCGTTTTTACTTAAAAAATATTATTAATATTATTATTACTATTATTAAGTATTTTTACTTATGCGTATTTTTTCTTTCAATGATTTAAGCAAATATATTTTTTCGCGTTTCAGTAAAAGCAGTTCAGAAAAACAAAGTTATTCTGCCCCTAAATAAAAAAAATCATACCAGAAACAAAACTTTTTATAAAAAATAAATTCGTAAATCAGCATGATATAGGTTTTGTTAAGTACGAGTATTAATAAAATTGTTGAAAACACAAAACAAAAATGCAATTAATTTAAAGGAAAAAAAGGCGAAGAACAAAGTTCATCTATTAAATATTAATGACAAAAAAAAGTTATTAGAAATAACAAAACAAGGACGTTTAATAGACAATACATTTCCTATTGTAAAAAAATAAAATATAATAATGCATTTTATGAAACTCTCATTAAAAAAAAGGAAAAGGAGAAAAGCTCATAAAATTAAAACACTTACAAAGCAAGACAAATATTCAAATGCGTGTAAAATTTAGAAAAAAATATGATATAACATTTTTATTCTGACAAGTTAGGAGCACAAAAATTTTTTTCTGTAAGCCAAGAAAAAAAAATTCCGCAATATCTTTTATGTTGTCGTTTAAGCTTTAGATTATTCATACAACAGCAAATAGTTTTTCACCACTTTGAAACACTCTCACTCATAGCTCATCTCGTAATAGATGGTATTAACTGCAAAATAGAATAAAAGATCGATCATTCTAACTTTTTTTTATGCATTGTTACTTTTACCGAGAAATAATTACAAAAAAAAAAAAAATCATTCACGATATAAGATACATCTCAGCTTGTTTACTTTAAAATCTATCACCCCGTTTCGCAACACTTCTGATATGCAGGAAAACAAAAATCAGCATAGCTAATCATGTATTTCATTAGATAACAATATAACGTCACGATGCGAAACTGAAAGAACGCAAGTATTTCACATATTTCATTATTCACCTGATTTTAAAATTATAAATGAACGAGAAACTATAATAGAGAACGAGTAAATCGTGAGTGACCTCGAGTTGAACTTCATTTTATGAGGTAAAAGATGAAAGTGGCTTATGCGGAGAGAGCAGCTATAATTGCATTTAAGGGTTCTTCAACTGACCCTTGATTGTAACCTTACCGGATAAGATTCGCGTGGACCACAAAGATAGAAATGTAAAACTGATATTTATTCAATATTAGAGAGCTTCACAACTAGTCATTATTGATCTGATGTTCATTTTATCGTTAGATCTCATTGGTTTAACATTCGTGTACAAATGTAATGTTTGCGGAGATAGTAATTGAAGATGAGACGTTAAGATCCCAATGACTGGGGAAAGGCTTGACTGGGGATTGGCTGATGACGTCAGCGAAAACTACTTAGCAAAATTGATATCATTATCTTCTCTCTAACAAGGAAAGTATACAAAGTGTGAGTTATGGAATGAGGCTTAAGGGTCATAAGAAGTAGGTAGATAGCAGATTCCAAAACTCAAATCCGTTTCGGCCCTGACATTGAACATTATGATGATTCAAAGACCATGTAGAATCAAGTACCAAAAAGAGTCAACGGCACTTTTGGGGGAAGGGGTTCGCTTCTGACAATTCCTATTCATATATATATTTCACTTAACGTAGACCAATTACGATTAAATTTTGCGGCACCATACGATACTGACATCATGCAAAGAGCTAACTTTGGAAAAACGATATTTAAATTTTTTTTTTTAATGATTAGCACAGAAAAGTAACATAATATTTGTATTTATAATCGTAACTTACGGATTTTAACATTAATTTATATTTTTTGAAAAGAATTTCCATTTATAACTTAATTTTTTATTTCCGATTCCTCGGAGTGGCAACATCTTAGTTTGTTTACGTCGAGAGATCATTCTCAAGTTTGATTGTTGAACTTATAGCTGGCAGATCTTCTGCAGGGGATCAGCTAGTATTTTATAATATACTAGGATAGGCAACCAGGCCAAAGGGTTCTGCTGGTGGTTATCCTCCTCCCTCCACCCTCTCACTGAGCCCCTAATGAAAGGCCTTGGCTCTGCAGGCTATTATTTTGAATAATGCAGATTAATTTTTAATGTTGAATAGAAATAAATTGCTTTGGATTATTTAATGCTAGTTTTTATGAAATGTGCTCAAGATGAAAATTTATGTACCTATCATTTATGTAACAAATATTTCCATGCTGGTAACAATCATAATTTTCACAATGAGCAGGGGTTAATTTCATGGAAGTTCACGGTTGTTCAGCTTTTGTAATTTGCTTTCAATTTTATTTCATTTCTACATATTAGAGGGAATTCAGGCTTTTTACTTACGATCGTGTAAAAATAAGTTCTAAGGAAGACTATAAGACTACCAGACTTATTTTGTTGAAAAATAAGTAGTGACAATATTTCGCAAAAGCTGGCACACCAATCGTACCAAAGGAATTTTAGTTACCAATGTCAAAGCTTAATTTGCACACGAGTTCAGCTCCTGCACTTATTTTCTATTTCATATGCATTTTTACATATTAGACAGAATTCAGACTATTTATGCATTATAATAAGTTCTGAAAAATGTAAAACTTCCACACTTTTTGAGTTACAAATCAAGTCCTGTAATTAAAACGTTATACAGCTCGTGAAAAAAATACATATATGTATAATTTGTTATTACTCATAAACCCAGCAATTCAGTCACTTCCTTGAAATCAGATACAATTATTTAAATCGATACAGTAAAAAGGTGACACTAAGTACTGCAGCAACAATATGTCGTACATATTGTTGCTGCAGTACACTTTTTAAAATAAAGTTTTAATAAAACGTTTTCAAATACAAATATTCTCTATTAAGGGGGGAAATACGTGTAAAACGGCGTATTAAGAGCAATTTTCATGAATTTTTTTAACACCTGAAGAATAAATGTATTTTATTGAGATTCTTAGGTTATTTTATAGATATATTGAAGAACATTTACTGAAATTTTCAAACATTTTTCTTGAAAAATCCCGGAGATATCGGTTGCTGCACACTGTAAGTTACCACCCGGGTCGGCAGTTTGCGTACATCCTGGAGGCCACAATTTTTATCTGAAATCATTTTTTTTTTGAAATCTACTTTTTTTATAAGTTTCTCTTCTAGTTGAACTAAAATCATCACAATAAATTGAAAATTTCTATTTTTTTAGAATGGGAAAATTAAGTACGATTTTTAACTGTTTCTTTTTCTCTTTTTTTATAATAAAAAAATTAAAAATAAAGACATGTTTATGATTCTAGTTCAACTAAAGCGTGTATATACAAAGAAAGTGTGTGCTAAATTTGATAAGGATTGATCAAAAACTCTGCGAGCTAGAGGGTACGCAAATTCGAAAAATATAGTTTCGAGAAAAACGCGTTTGAAAAAGAGAGTGGTATTGAAGGTAAATGTAAGGCAGCAATGAATCATTTTTTTAAATACTTATAGATAATACTAATACTTATAGAAATTTCTATCCGAGGTCTCAATTGTTAAAAAAATAAAAGGACATCTGCTTACGTTCTCTAATACTCTTCAGGTTATTCACGAGGAAGTTTGTCTACTGCTCAACTGCTCCAAAAGAGGCGCTCGCTCAAATGCTTATAACTTTTAAACGACTTGGAATTTTGCTTTGAAATTTTCAGGGTATATTATTGAATAGATGTAGAATCCATTTATAAGGTATTTTTTATTTTTTACTTTTTTGAGACCTTTCCACCTTAAAAATTCCGGCAACAACTTTGTGCTTCAACATAAAATAATCGTTATTGACGCTCCCGAACTTATCTATTCTTCTTTTAAAATGTAATATTTAAACTGTGGAGTAACAAGAAGTTGACAGTGGGGCAATTCGAGGCTTTTCCGCAATGCTCTGCGTATTACGTAGCAGAGAAACTTAAATTCCACCGTACTCCCAGAATGTTTTGCGCCTAGCAGCAACGGTAACATTCTGATCCAACCCTTGATGCTTTTTGACAGGACAGATTACATTTGCGACCTACTGAGCATAGGACAACACATCTCCTTTTCGCTTAAAATTTAAACAAGATGGAATTGCAGGATGAGTTTTTTGTTCCGTTTAGAAGAGAAGAATTCTTAATCTATCACAATCTATTTAATCTTACAACTACATGGGGAAATTAAGTTATACAATCCCAAGTCGTGTGACTAGAAAATTTAAAACCCTTCGTCAGTTCACCAATTTTCTACATCACAAAAGCGTCAAATGTTAAGGAAATTGAGCGCTAAACTGCATGGGTGCAAGTAAAAACTTAAAATTGAATTCGCCACTTTGTAATGCATTTTTACAGAGCAAAATTCTTAGTAGAAAAAATATATTTGCTTTCCATCATACAGTGAAAATATGTATACGTATATATAAACAAAAAATAAAGAAATAAAATATTCAACTTTCGGAAAAATACTCCTCCCCCCCCCCCCCCCCATAGAACTAAAGTTAAAAACAAAACATTTAAAGAAAGAACTGCCCGCGGTATATAAATAGACAATGCTTGCTACGGAACGCTAGCAATTTATGTTCGTTTCTAAAAATGTCAAAAGCATTCATAGAAATATAATCGCGAAACATTTGATTTATATTTGGTGGTTTTGTCATTGCTTAAGTATCAGAATTATTAAAAATAAAGCTGCACCAGTGAATTTGCATTGTTTTACCGCAATTTTCCAAAAAAAAAAAAAAAGATTTTAATGTACAAGATTTTAAAATCTTACATTTAAATGCTTGAATTTTCTAGTAAAAAATACTTAATTTGCGATTATGCTAAATTAAATTATAATTTTTGAAGATACTGTAAATTTACATACGGAAAATCAAAATGAAGATCGAATGTGAAAAAAATGTTAAAAAAAGAACTGAGAACTCACAATAACAATTAACCCAAATATAAATGAAGAATAGAAAGGAAAAGGATGAAGAAAGGAAAAAGATTTTATAGATGAAGAATAAAAAGGAAAAAAAGAAAAGAACTAATTATTTTTTTATTAAGAATATTGTTAAAAGCGAAATCGTGGAAACAGTAGTCAATTATTTTATCATGGCATATATTTCATTTCGCAGTTGTACTTCAGGCTGATTTTTAGCTTAGTTAAATTTCTACTCAATACATTTAAGTGCTCATTTTTCTTTATTTAAAGGATACAAAAAAATAGTGTTTCTTAATCTTTTTTCGTACAGACTAATATGAATTTTTCAAACAAACATAAAGCGTGTTTTTTTTTTTTTTTTTGGTAAAGATTTGCAATATGTTAACTAGATTTCCTATAAGTTGTTTACATATTATGAAGTATGCCAGAGAAAACTTCGACTTGGAAGCACAGAAAACTATTTTTGAAATAATGAATATTCATTCATTATTTCAAGCATTGTTTTCTGTGTTAATACATAGATTGATGTGGTAACATAGATTTCCTAGATGCACTAGTGAAAAAATAATTATATCATCCACCTAAAATTGCTTACAATCATAAAAATATTACATAATAACAACGAAAAAACATACACAATGATTCTACTGATACAAGAAATGATTATTCTAGAATATTTTCTCTTGGAACTCTATAAATCATAACAGGAAGATTTGAACTTGCTACAATTGGCTTCATTATCGTGCCCGCCTTCCATGACTGCTACAAGCGTTCACTTGCTAACGTGACAACAAATAATCAAAGCTAGCACATTAATATAATTAACTGATCGAAAAAACTGAAAAGTTCAAACCATCGTGTTTGGCCTTCCAATTTTCGTAGTTTCGGTTCAAAACCCATGATTCCGTTACCAAGTTTGTTTACTATTTTACCTATGTTCCTCCGTTATTACATCAACTTGAAATCTAAAATGTGGTAGAAGTGGAAAAGTTTAAATATCCCTCCCTCATGCTAAATTCTTCGATTCTGTTTAATATTTAAGTCCTCACACTCAGATGCTAAAAAAAAAAAAAAAACTTTTTTGTAAGCATAATCTTACAACTACATGGGAAAATTAAGTTATACAATCCCATGTCGTGTGACTAGAATTTTTAAAATCATTTCTTCTAAAAAGAGTAACATAGTAAATTATGATTTCCCTGAGTTCTTATATCAGTGCAGTGTTTTTGTTCACCGCTTCCATTACGTCTATAACTTTCAACACTTTCGCAGTTAGGGATCATTGTCTGATCATTCTAAAACGAGTGAACGCGCGTTAACAATTAATTGATTTTCAGAAGTAGAAAATGCTTTTAAATACATTTTAAAACATTAAAATAGAAAGATACTACTAGTGCGATTGCATGAATTGATTTAAGCGTCATAATAAAACGGAAAAGAAGAAAATCATAAATTCTGAGTAGAAAAAATCAGGTCGTCTCGATAAAGCCCTAGCTCGTCGCTCTAAGTGCAAATTATCTCTCAAGGTAATAGTTTCCAAACAGGGTGCCGTGGCACCCAAGGGTACCGCGGCAAGAGACGAGAGGTGCTTTTTTTTAGTTTTTGTAAAATGATATTATCATATACCAAATTTTTGTGCTTAAAGATGTAAGTCTGATTGCCACAATTGAAGTAATTTTCGTGAATTATAAGTTATTATCTACGTTTTTATATTTCTTAGCACTTACTTAGTCATTTTTTCCCTCAAATCATGCAAATACAGAATTATATTTATATTGTACATATATTAAGGGTTATATGACTGGGGTTTCGAGATAAAATTCCAATTCTTCCAAAGATGCTAAGACTTAGAAAAGTTTAGGGAACCCTGACTCAAGGGATTTCCTTTTATTAAATCTTGGGGAAGATGAATTTGGTCATTTAACACAGGAGATAGCTAAGAAAGGTTCTCTGAAAAAGCACCTTTGGAGACAGAGGAATAATTCCTACTTTAAATTAATTGATTATATTTGAAAATTATCTTCAAAGTATTGTCATTCAAAGCTTCTTTCCCAGGATACCGCTCTTTATTCGTTGACAATTTTCTGTTTGCACAAGTCCACTTAGAAGGTGGGTTTCAAGTGGTGGAGATACTCCCATCAATATAGCCCACTCGCTTTCTCCCAAACCTTTGACAATGCCGACTTGAGCAAATGTTTAATGACTTGCCTTGGGCAATTTCACGAGCAAATTGCTTCATTAGAAAACTGATTTATGAACTACAATAGACTACATTAAAAGTGAATGAAACACTACTAGTTTCCTCAGTTTGTTCTATTTATCTAAAACACTAAAATTCGCTTGATAGTGGGCCAATTAATAGTTTAATTTGACTCGAAAAGATATGCAATTTAGATAATAAAACTAAAAATATAAATAAAACTTTAATTTGCAAAGTTGTAACGTGTTGTTCTTTTAAGCATTAATTATTTTAACATTAATTAACAAGAAAATACTAATAGGAAATCATATACTGGAATTGGTATTATTTAAAAAGACACAAGTGAAGCGTTGAAGAATTAGTAAAAATCATACAAAAATTATTTGATTTTTTATTTAGAGATCTTCATTTTTCAAAACAGTGAAACTTAAAGACAAAAATGTTCGGCTCATTAGAAAGTGTTTCTAGCAACTTGTAATTTTTATTTTTAATTTGCTACACGTTTAACTTAAATTAAAGATTCTTTGCTAATTATTCCCAAACATTTGCACGTTTAGGGAGGAGAATGAGAGCTTAATGAGTAACGTTCACTTCAAATCTAAAACTTTCACTAACTAAACCTAAACAATATTAATGTAATACATTTTAAAAAGTTATACAAAATGAAATTAAGAAAATTAATTTGAAACAGCGGTTAAAACACAATGGTGCTTAATATGTCAAAGGCACAATCCGGACTTGCAATTGCAAATTGCATTTGCTTCCGGACAAATTGCAATCCGGGTTTATAGGCCTCACAATGTGAAGTAGATATAGCCTGGATGCACCTAGGTCCCCTTAAGCCCAGAAGAAAATTATTTCTGTTATTGACTGCGGACGCACAATTATTAATCGTAAATGTTCCAGCTTAACCACTTTGGTTTTTTTAATTCACTACGGCTGTATAAAAATAACCATTTTTATTTTTTTAGTATGCTGTGTTGTTCTACCTTTATATGTATCCTGTCTACAATATAACGGTTAAAATATCTCTAACAAAAAGACGCGCTTTTTTTTTTTCTTTTTTGCCTGATGCTTTTTTTCAGACGCTAATGGGGAAAGAGTGATAAAAGTAAATTTTCAACCAGCAAATGGTGAGAAAGAAATTTTAGTTTAATTTTTGTATTTACACCCAATAACCCAATGAAACAGTCTTGCGGCTCATAAAATATATCACGTCGAATTTTAAGCTTCCAGTACATGACGTGCAAACGGATATATTGTTATATTTTAGGAAAAAATAAACCCTCAAATTTAAGAAAGAAAAAAGAAAAAATATGTATGATAAAATGGAATAAAAAATGGTTTTACCAAAAAAAAAGTCTCAAAACTATGAGATTATATTTAAAGATATTGAGTCTCACTACCTACGAGTTTCACTAACAAGCAGGGATACAGGGAAACCAATGAGGCCCTTTGTATTTTAAACAGCGCTTTTCACAACATTCCATGAAGGTATTGTAGGCAGGAACTAAATCCGGAACATTGAGTGCTATATACAGCGGGGTAGTGATTAAGAAGCAAACAAACTGTTGAAATTTCCGTCTTGCATGTGGCGAATATTTTTTCTCTCTCTAAAGTTCTATTTTTGCTAAAATGAATAGTAAACTTTGTTTCGCGCGCACACCAATTTTCTATATAGCCGTTACATTTTTATTTAAAGTATTTTTCTTTTTAGTTACATAATTAATATTTTGCTTTGGAATATTTTTCGCAATTTTATGTATAGTTCTTTATTTTGAGACCTAACAATTTAGAATGCATTTACTGAATTCGTTATTTTAAAAGTCCTTTAGACTGCAAACGAAAGCAGAGCTATTTTTACACGATGGTTTGGTTGGTGTATTTTGCTAAAGAAACAGTTCAAATTAAACAATTACATTTACAAATACATTAAATACCAAAATTAATGCATTTAAGGTTTCTAATAAATACATTTTCATATAAAAATAAATTAACTTTGTGCAAGTAAACGGCAATAAAAATATAATTTCACGTTAACTTAAAGCACAAATGAACATTAAAATGCAGACATATGTTTCGTGATTGCTTGGAATCCCTTTTTCAATGCGACAGGGAGCTTCTAGATGCAACGCATTGAAAAAGGGATTCCAAGCAATATCGAAACATATGTCTGCATTTTAATGCTCATTTGTGAGTTAAATTAACTTGAAATTATATTTTTATTACATTTCATATATCCAAACCTTTCGTAATCGAAATAACAGTGAGGGCCATTTCTCATAACGGAAATTTCTAGCTTTAGTAAAATCTAAAAAGCTATTTAGAGGTAAAAGATTTTATCAATGTTTAAAAAATACTTTTATTTATGTGTAAATATATACAGCTCTTCTGAATTTAAAACAGGTACATTTACTTGTACAGGGAAATTTAATTTAAGGGGGAAAATGTTAAATTCAGATTCTCAATGCCTGAATATAGGATCATTCCATTATTTCGTTCAATTTTTAATGCTACTGAAAAATAAGAGCACAATATTACTTTCCTCACCTGTATAAATAAGTCTCTTATGCGACTTGCACAAAAAATGCATTATTTATCTCATAAAATATGGCAATATGTTATTTTAGTATAAGGTTTGAAAGAATCCACTTTTTCTGCCTTTATTACTTAATTATGAAACTCATCCGGGCCATTTAAATGTCATAAAAACAATGCAGAATGACGAATTAAGATTGTGAGAATCAAAGCGATGTAAGTAACCAAAAAAACGATTCTGAGAAAAACGCGTTCAAAGTTTGGATCTTATGGGACCTTTAATGCAATTTTTTATATAAACCATGTGGGGGGCAGCACCTGTTACGGCTACCCTTAAAATATCTTGCCACAATATAAAATAGCGCTTTTTCTATCATTTGCTGTATTTATCTGCAAATTTTCAATTTTTCCACATACACCCCTTTTCTTCTAAGTGAAATGAATCATTTGAAAAAAATTTGAAAAGGGATTCAGGAAGAAGGAGAAGGCAGTTGCAATACGGTCAGTTTGATTAGTATCAATTTAAGAGCACACATAGGATTGCGATGACCATAAATAAGCCATACCATAAACATATTTACGTCGACAGGGTGGCATAGTGGTAAGACGCAGGTCTCGTACGCCCAAGATCGCAGGTTCAAACCTGGCCCAAGTCGGTGGATTTTCAAGATGCAGAAAATCGTCTGCGTCCATGTTGTATGATTATGCAGCATGTTAAAGATCCCTTGAGTATCCGTTTGGCATGAATACTCTCGGCTAAATTAAATTCCTAGTGCAGATTGCATCAACGAGAGCTCAGGTGCCCCATCTAGGAGAAACTAAGCGTCAAAAAAAATTGCAGCAATGGTACCACACTCATTGTGGTGCCGCTGAAAGAGTTGGTACCAATCTCTGGGGACGCACTAGGTCTGCAATGGTTGACCAATACTGCAGCCCCGTTAGAAAGAAAAAAAAAATAAACATCTTTACTCGGCTCAGTTCATGATGTTTGACAATAATTGTGCTAGGGGACGAAATTTCTAGTACGCAGTCTCCTCATTGTCCCAAGCAGGATTTACATAGCAATCCTCCAGGAGCAAGGTGAGCATTAATCAACAGAAGACACAACTCTCTATTCATTTGGTATTTTTGTGCAACTAATCACTGATTCATTTATTGCATCTCACTTGTGCAAATGAGGTACAAATGAATAACTAAAAGACGTGAAATATAATTGGATGTATAAACATTAAAAAAAAAAAAAAAAAGAAAAGAAAAGAAAGAAAAACAGACGGTACAGTTTTTAGCGAAAATCTCTCCCATTCTAAAAAGCAAATAAATACATTAAAATCAATAAATGAGATAAAAAATAAAGTAAATATTTTACTTACCGTGGCCGTTATTTCCGGTCAGTTGTTTATAGTAATCCAATAGCAAGAGTAATGTAATCCAAAACCAAAAGACGCAATTTTATCGGACATTATTTTAATCATTCATAATTTTTAAATACGTTACTTCAACATAAAACTAAAATTCGGTACATACATAAAAAAAACTCGACACTTCGAATTTTTATTTATTTATTTTTCTTCGCGCCTAATAGTAAATAAAAATTAAAAATAAATAAAAGGGAAAGATTTTTCGGTCAAAAAACGATTAGCGATTCGAATGAACCGGTTCTAAATTCTGCCATATGTGTATCGTAACTCAAGCACCGAATGAAAAGCGAAAGCGCGGCTGAATTGTCAGGGCAATGAATGGTTGGTATTTGTTCCGCGTGGTGGCGTTGGGTACAGTCGGCCAGCAAATAGGATGCGATTTGTCAATGGTTCGTAGCGTAAAACAAAAATAATGTAGAGCGTATGCAAATTGGATGCTGTGGTGCGTGGATTTATATTCACTACACTGCGTTGAAGCGCTTATTTCTTATTTGAAGTTTTGTTTTTGAGCTTTCAGCGCGTCCAAGTGCGTGTTAAATTCGAAATTGTCGTGAAATTAGTTTTTTTTTTTAAACTTTCCTTTTTTTTTTTTGTCTACTAACCGAAATATGCTGCATTTCGTTCCTTGTGGACGGGGTAAAGCGTTTTTTTTTTTTTTTTTTTTTTTGGGGGGGGGGGGGAATTTATACGTTGCATTTACTTAACTTATCTCAACTGCAATATTTTTAAAATCGTGAACCTCATCATCCTACAAGCATTAAAGATCTGATGGATTATAAAAATAAAAATAGCCCATCTAGAAGTAATTTATGCACAAGAAAAATAAATGCCGTAACAAAGGCGTGCGGAGATTAACTAACCGCCCCTGTAAAATCCTATCTGGATAAAGCGAATTTCTAGAAGTAAGAGAACATACATTGAGAACACCTTAAAGGAACATATCCAGAAATTACTTTTCAATACAAAAATAGTCAGCCCGAATATACCCTGCACATAGGTGTCATTCATAAATGACGTCACGCTTCGACGGTTGAGGGGGTTAGAGAAATTGTAACAGTCTGTGAAAAGGGGAGGAGAGGGGGTAACAAGAAGTGTGACAACACACATCGTGGTTTCTGTAAAAACATTTAAAATCAGCAAGTTATATTTTTTTCGTAATTTGATTTTAGAGTTTCACTGATTTCATTTTGCATTGAAAACATCGGTGCTGATTAAAGTTTAAATTTACTTCTAGTTAAAAGTTTAAAAATAACTCTTCTTAGGCATTAAATTTAAGATAAAATAGTGCGGATCATTTTTTCAGAATTCGAACAATTAGTATTTTTTTACTATTAACTGCTAATTATCTTTTTTGTCGTAAACCTTAATCTCATTGTATAAAAATTAAGTTCAAACATCATTATTATTGTTAAGTTCACAAATGTCATTAGACAATGGGGAGGGAGGAAGGTAAAATGTATTGAAAAAAAGTGTAACATCATTTATGAACGGTCCCCAAGAGTTGTGTCTGTCGCGGTAATAACTGTATTTGCATAAATCTATGCCATCATACTAGGATGGACAATCAGGCTTGAAAGCAAGGACTCTGGACGGGGTACAGCCCTCCACCCACTGCTGCTTCCTTGAAATTGAAGGAGGAACAAGTTGTTTGTGTTTCGTTATATGTACGCTAGTAAACCCGGCGGTCATACGAAATGACCGCTGTTCTAGTTATTATAAATTGTAATTAAAATGATTTGTGCAAAGGTGTCTTCTAATTCAAACTGAATTACCCAGGTCAGGCGGCGAGGACGCCCCTTTGCTTACTGCCCCACACTACTATACATTTATTTACTATACAAAAAATTGTTTTTGATAAATATATATTTACCATCCGAAGAACTTATTGAAAATTTTGTTATGCTTTTCAAAACAAAAGTTTTAACGAAACTGGGAAAAAAGAGCGCTGCCACCCTAATAAGATAAATGAAAAAAGCGCAGACGATAAATATATAAATTAAAAAGAAAGGAAGGATTAAATTAAATTCGCGTATACATTAAATTTTAACGGAGATTGCAAATACAGCGAAGCCTCACTCAATATGCTAGAGAAACGTTTCGATTATTATTAGTATATTTGTTATAATAACAATGGCAACTGCATTGATTTGTTTGTTCACACGGCAACTGTAATTATACTGTTGGAAACGACGGCAGCAATGCAAAAATAAAATAAAACGGGTCAGAAAAATCATTGAAAAATTTTAAATTGATTATAAAACAAACTAATTGAGTCACAACTTTTATTTTTGCAGCGATGAGTTTCTCGGGTCGTGGTCCCGATCGGTCAAACGGCCTAGGATCCTATAGCGGACAGACAGACACACAGAATAAGCCGCTTATATATAAGAAGAAGATAATAATATGTTTTACAATTAAATGTTTTGCAATACATCTTTCGAAACACATGTATATGAAAAAATAGCTTTTCACTTCGTATTTAAGGGTAAATTTAAGGAAATTTCAGAGAAAGGTCTACTAGTGGGGTCAGTGCCCTCTTCGAAGAGGTGCTTCCGATGCCCAATCCAATGTATGTCCGTAAACAATGAATTCCCACACAGCACTTCCTCAAGTATTCAAAAACTCATACAAGTTTTTGTCAATATTAAATGTCATAAACGTTTCTGAGGAGGCTACCAATGGCTCTTACCAAACAATGAAATTTTAAAGGACGATCGTGACATAGGATTCCTCAAAAATACGCAATTATGTGAGCATGTTCATTTTGTTTTCATATAATGGTTTAACATTAGTTTCAGTTATCGTAAACCGCAACCTAGTGTGAAACAATGGATTGGATTTTTATAATGAACTTCGCTTTAACTATATTTGACCATTGTAAATAAGCAGAATTTATTCTCTAAAAATTACAATCATTTTTATATGGGAAAATTATGAAAATGAATCACAATCTTGAGGAATTAAATACTGAAAAAAGAAGTAAACTTTTACAACTTCGAAAAGTTGTAAAAGTAGACTTCTAGCAAATAATCTAGAAAAATGTTATATTTAGAAGATAAATGAAGATATTTAAATTGAGTACGAAAGACAGTGGAAATTGTCGGTGCTAGATTTGACTTCCACTTCGATGAGTTCCGGCTTTAATAAACCAACAGTGGTTATTCCTGCCGTCCACTGCGCCAATTTTGTGCCGCAACATTTTTTTTTTCAGCATGTCGTAGCATAATGCTTAAACAACATGTAGCTCTACTAATAGTAGCTAACATGTAACTACTCGACAGTACTTCACACTAAAAGCTGTCTAGCTACTGTTGAAATGTAAATAGGACTTCGAAAACTTTTTCGGAGCTCTATTTACTCCTCATCAGCAGCTAGGTAGGTCTAAAAAGATGAGGCACAAAGTTGAGCTGCTGGCATAAAATCGTCACAATTGACGGTACCTATTGTATATTTTTATCTACACTCTTATCTTTACTGTTAGGAAATGCAAAATAGATGATATAATTAAATTACTAAATAAAATTAAATGATAAATAAATATTGAGAAGCATTTTAGGTTTCAGAGTTTCGGTTTAAAAGAATTTTTTTTCAGCGTGTTTGAGGAGTATTTCCCGTCATACCTTGCTCCTTAAAGAAACACATTGCCAATTTGTTGCTCATAGTCCCCCAATGGCCCTCTGGGATGAAATAAAGAACATTAATGCTTCGAGTTTCTCCATTCTGAGCATCCTTCCGCATAAAATAAGCGACCTTAGAAATGTTCCATCATATTCATTCAATTTATTCTTTTCATGCGCTAAGTAATGCGCCAAATCAGTTGGCGGATTATAAGCGGTTGAAAGCTCTCGGCGAAAGATGAAAATGTTTTTGCACTTGGCAAGAAAGTGATTATATACAATTTTTACGACGACTTCCTGCAAATCGAAGGTATGGTTGGATTCCGAGATAATACCCCCCTCCCTCTTTCGTACATCTTTTCAGTTCACTTAAATCTGTTCGATTACATTATTTCATTCTTATTGATGTTTTCGCGGAAGCATTCGCCGTAAATTCGCGGATTTGTTTTCTGCAAGTTCACCGGCTCAGAGTAACCATGTTAGCGCTCTTCGAGAGTAGACATCATAAAGAGAATCGGGATGTTTTTTTCCTTTTTTTCCCCCCACTCCAGTTTTACTAGAAGTAAATGATTAGATGGAGAGAGAGAGGAAAAAAGTGTTTAGGACATTTTTGTCAAAAATTGTTTTTCCAATAGCCTTTCACGAATTTCATCAAAAAATGGAAATGCTTTAAAATATCTGTCTTTACTCAAAAGAAAAAGAAAGGGGAAAAAAGAGAAGAAAGGAGAAAAAAAGGCCATACAAAATAATAATAATTGATAGTAATAGAATAAATAGTAATAAATCTGATGAAAGTCTCTTAAATGTCAAAGCTATTTAATTATTTCGTATGTTTAAAGTGCCAAATAGAAAGCAATAGAAATATATATTGATTGGATAGAAAAGAGAAAAAAATGTCTGGGGAAATTTGTGTCAAAAAGTGCTTCCCTGCTAGTATTTCAGGAATTTTATCAAAAAACTGAGTAGGCTTGAAAAATATGTATTTATTTAAAAAAAAAGAAAAAAAAGAAAGAAAAAAAGAAAAAGAAACGAAAGGTGGTTAAGTATTAAAATACTTGAGACATAAGGAAAAATAGTTTTATAACTAACCAGACGGTCCTAAGGAGTATAATTCACTCGAGGCTCTTTTCTTTCACCCCCCTTCCCCATTGTAAAGCTGTGTTCTATATCCGGATTAATCCTTGAAAAAAAAGCGATCATACAAAATAATAATAATAATAATACAAATACAAATGTGACGATCAGCAACAGGCTCAGGGCCAGCTAGGCTGGTCCTAGTGGTAATAAATATTATTATTATTACCTAGTGGTAATAATATTTAAATAATAATAACAATAATATATTAATAATAATAATAATAATAATAAAGTCTCGTCAATGTCTGATCCAAAGCATTGCTTATAGTGCAAAAAAGAATACAATAGAAATATATATATTACTGTGGTACGTATAGTTGGGTTGCTTAGGCCAAGACTAACTTTGAAAATTATGCTCATTAAAAATGAATCCTTAAATAAGCATCGCTCAAGATTATTTTTAATACAGAAAATTAAAGAATAAGAAGGGAAAAAAAGATTTAAATCTCATGTTTTCAACCCTTTCTCTGACAAATAAATAAATAAATAAAATAAAATTAAGTCAACCCCACTGTAATGCCGCAAAAGTAAGTAATTTTTTGACAAATTTTTACTTTAGTGTTCGATACAGCTCGACGATCTGATTTGAGACTCCGGGCTAGAAGGGCGTACTTACTCCAACCTTGCATCAGTATGTCTGAACTCCTGCCAAGCCCCTCAGAGACCTCAAAATAAAAAATTATAAATAAAGGGTGATTTGAACATCAGTTTTACATAAATCATTTCTATTTTATTCCGGATGACTAGCAAGCAAAATTAGGCTTATATAAAACATAGGCCAAAAAAAAAAAAAAAAAAAAATCTAAAAAGTTCTCTATCCTGTTCATCTGAAACCACAAAATCCAGCACGAATCTATAACTAACGTAAATTCTTTCAGTATTGCTTTGAAGTATAATATAATCAAATTAGACTAACTTCCGAAAAGATTTCTACTGAAAATACAACTGTATGACGGATGAGTTCTGACGCAATTATTCAAATGAGTTAGTTTAAAGCTCCCAGACAGGCGCCAGACAGAATTTCATTTGAAAACTGCATGGAAAATAATTTGAACTATATCATGTCTGATGCGACCAAATTGAGCAATGTTCAAAAATCCATTACGGGATACCAAGACGACGAACAGGGAGTTGATGCGGTTAATAGTGAAATAGACTATTCGATGTAATCGCGGCGGATTCTTGCCTCTAAAATGGCGGAGGTGTGATAATATGTGGGGAATAATTGAGATTGCTGTAGAATTTCTTGTTTGGTTAATGTTTGACGCTTAAAGATAAGAATCAAATGAATTACTAAACATGTTGACTGTGAGTTAAAAATATACTTAAACGTTTTCATGGAATAAATGCTGATGGAATTAATACACAAATAAAATTTTTATTCAAAAAATTTTGAGGAATTTTATACTGTAATGTATAGCACACGCTATTTTTTTCCCTGTAAGTATTCAGATGCAACAAAATTATCAACCGACAAACATTTATTGCTTTTTGAAAATTTTATAAAAAAGATGATTCAACAGAAAAAAATATTTAGGGGTGAGCTGCATATGTAATATCCGAAATGAATTTGTCTGTGATATAGTAAGTCTCAAAAATGAATGATATCCCAATAAAAACATAAATGTGAAAACGGGACCAAGTCCGGTAGAACAAATGACCTCTCGGAGTAGTTGGTGTCGCCAAGAAAAGAATTGATATCTAACGGGTGCCAAGGTCCATAGCGAATCTTTTGGTCATAGTTGTAGGAGTATACAATGTTTTTCAATTCATTTAGAAACAATTTCTCCCTTTCTTTGATATCAGGTTTCTAGCTTGGCAAGTTTTAATTGTCAATAAATTACATTCAAAAAATTTAACTCCTCTATTTAGAAATTTTTAATTAGTAGTTAGTAACACGTGGCGAGCTATAACAGTTAATTTCTACTCGTCTGCTTATCGTTTTCTTCCATGTAATTTAATGACATTTAAAGCTTGTCAAGTTAGAAATCCGATATCAAAGAAAGCAACAAACTGTTTTTCAATGAATTGTATAACATTGTGCACTCCTACAGCTATGATCAAAAGTTGTGGTACTATGGAACTTGACACCCGTTATATCACTTCTTTTACCGATGACACCCAAGACTCCGAAGGTCGTTTGTTCTATCGAACTTGGCTTCTTTTGCACATTTATGTCTTTGTTGGATAAACATTTTCTAGAAACGGCTAATCAGTCGAATCATTCAAAAACCTCTTAAGAAATCTAGTGCATGCGTCTGAAAATGGTTCGATGTAAATGAACAAGTGTCTCATGGTCGAATTTGATCGTTCCGCCAAATGTCGAAACTGGCCATCATTTATATAGCAATTACCCTTGTTTAAACAATTTAGGGGAGTGACTTCAGATAAAATATGCAATTTTCAACATCATCATCATTTTAGAATTCCGCTATAAGAAAATGGATTACGATTTGCACAGCAGAAATTAATGCTGAAAATAAATTAGATTATGACGGAAATGTTCAAGAAAAATATGCTTTCTTGCAATGGCTTCGCTTATTACTGGCTCTTCAAATTCGCACGCGTCACATTTTTCCTGAATGCATAATCGTGTTATATTTAATGGAAGTAAAAGAAATTCAATTATTTAACTTTTCCATCATCCTATTAACCAAAAATACATGTCCGAGAAAATTGCTGTTCTTCTAATGTTATTTTCCAAGACTCTGCCATCGTAGCTAACGAAATCCAATAACTAAAATACTCTTACACGAAGAAGAGTTCGGCTGCTAAGAAATGCACATAATTGAATTTGAAGAACGAATTTTTCTTTTGGGTCTTATTAACTCGCGTTTGCCATTAAAAGTCAATATTTTCTTGACTGCATTTATAAGCCGTTTAACTTATGTTGACAGGTAATATTGTTATATTTCCAAAGCAAGGAAATTCTTAAATGCACGTCAAAGAATATTTTTGAATTTCAGTTTTTATTAATGCTGTTTTCTTTATATTTGATTTTAAAATATAAATCAAAAATATAAATTTGAACAACAGTACTTATCGTAGTTTTCCAACAAAACAAACTAAATTATTATAAACAATTGTCCAAATTCAATATATATGATTAATACCAATTATTGCATGTGTGATTATTTACATTTTTAATGATTAGAAGGATTAAAAAAATTTTTGAAGACCATTAAATATGAGATACACAGCTAAAAGTATATGGTTATTTTACAAAAATGCATAAGTTCAAGTGGTTTTTTTTTTTTTTTTTTTTTTTAAGTTTTCGAGAGTCTCTTTTCACATTTTTGTATGAAATACAGAAAGTGTACTCTGTCTTCACAGAAAATTTCTCATTCAAATTTAAGCCTAATTTTCCATTTTAATCACCAGCGAATCAATTTTGACTCCCCCCCCCCCCCCACATCCATCCGCTTGTATATGTATTTTGCGTATGATCCTCTAAGATAACCCTTTTGAGCATCCCTGAGTACGTTTGAAAAGTTTTTGTGGTGTATGTATGCATGTATATGCGTATGTATGAATGTATGTGCGTATCTCGTATAACTCAAAAACGTTTAGTCGTAAAAGGTTGAAACTTTGTACGTAGGTAGTGCACTAGATCTAGTTGTGAATCCCCACTTTTGACTGCAATTGGATGTTTCAAAAGTTTTCTTTTATTCGTCTTTGCGTCAACATGTAAATTTCAGCTAGTATTTGGTATTAAAAGATGTATTTTCTCGTAGACATTACTAACTCAATCTGTTTCTATACGCAAATTTGCGACAGATCGACCATATATTGCCAACTTTGATCCCAAAATTGTGAATTCAATTTCAGAGTACGTTTAGTGATACTGATGGTATTGATACTGTGGACTACTTTGTAGAAAGTTTTCCTACACCGGTTCGCAGGAAATTAGGGAATTCAAAAACATTTGGATCCATTTAAACATGATTTCAATAGAAAACACGAAAAATACTACAAAAATTGCTTCCGAAAATTTTGAATTATCAAAACCTTTTCATTAGAAGAGAAGACAAAGTAATGTATCTTTCTCTTTTGGATTATTTTCTTTTTCTTTTTGTAACTTTTCTGTTATCTGACGTTTCACAATACAAATCACAAAGGTTCATTTTTCAACAGCGACGTTACAATTGCGACAATCCAAACTAAATAAATTATCATCACGCGTCCCTGCCCTTAGCACATTAAGAGAAAATACTTTCTACAGAGTCATCATTAAGACATCAAATTAAGCAAAACGTAAGCTAAAGACATCATTAAAACCGAAAATTATGGATAGATTGAAAAATTTTAGCGTCTCCACATAATCGCCACAGGAAATAACCACCTTTTTTCTATTTTTTTTCCCTCCGTGGCTTTGTTTACATTCGAGTAATGACTTCTTAATTAGACGAAACGCGTGCGATGAAGAATTTTTTGAGGAAAAATTTGCATATGGAATTCATGCATAATGAGCACTCTCCAAATGAGATTTGTTCTTAAAGGTCAAGGCCTCTTCATTTGCAAGCTTTATTACGTGGGAAGTTGTTTTAATTAATGGTGATGCAAATGCCTCAGCGTGACTGCTATATGTGTGCATTAGGCAAAGTGCTTTCACTCTTTAATTCATTTTCTTTGTAATGCATATTTAATGTTCCGGTTCTTCCTAAAAGATATTTTACAACAGCTGCAAAAATTTTCCTGCTTCTTTTTTTTATTTACTCTTTGAATCAGGTTAGTGTGGTTTAAATAAATTTTATGATCTTTGAAATTTTTAGATACACTTTATAGCAGTGGTTCCCAGCCTTTTTTTTTTTTTTTTTTTTTTTTTTGCGAATCCTTCTAACATTCGAAAGTTAATGGCGAACCCCCTTCTGTAGACGTAACGGATAACAAATCTATAAAATTTAATTGCAAATTTATCATCCATGTTGCATATTAGTTCACGAAAATGTAATTGGAAAACATCAAAGTTTAACTAAAAACTAAAATTACTTTATTTACTTATTTTTTAAATTATTGATAGGGCATTAAACATATATTTGTGAAAAATACCTTTAAAAATTATTTTCCCGACAATGCGAAAAAGTTGTGAGAAAAAACGTAAAATTTTGAATCAATAAATAAATACGAGTATCTTTTGCTTCTGCATTCGGGTTAAAATGTACAACATTCGCAAAAGTTGGGAAATTTTCAAGAATATTGAAACTAATATCAATTTCTCATAGTGATAAAGCAGAAAAATTTTAATAAAGTAGGATAAATGTGAGTTTCAAAATTTAAAGTTAATGACTTTGGGATTACACTTTGGGGTCTGTATATAAGAAATTAGACGAAAATTATGAAAATTTTACGTTTTACTTTATTTTCATATTTTTGACTCTCTTTTCAAGCTAGCGAGGAAAAAGTGGGAAATAATAGTAGAAACAAACGTTCAAAATTTAGAACGAAACAATGATTATCTTTCGATACCACTTTGAGATCCACTTTCCAATTTTGGAAATCAGGAACACTAAAAATAAGTGCATTTCAAATTTTGTAGGTGTGCTTCGTATGTCAGTCCACAACTTTTACTTATTATCTGTTAAATAATTTTTTTGAAAAAAAGGTCATTTTTACACGCTGTTTTAATTGCGCATGTAAATTTACTATTTTTTTTTTATGTTAGTAATTAAAAATTCCGCCAGTGCAATATTATTTTCTCGAACCCCTGGGGGCTCTCGAACCACCGGGTGGGAAACGCTGATTTAGAGATTCCATTTAGCCCCTTAACTGGTCAATTTTTTTATCACAAATGTTTCTAAAAAAGCATATTTTTATTGCATATAATTAAAGTCCTAACTTGGTATAAAAGAAAAATGAAAGAATCCTTTTTAAATTATCATAATTAATGAATTTATACATTTTTCTATTTTATAACTTTGATACACAAATGCCCTTGAATGACTTTCTTTCAATCTATTAATAATACGACCAAATCAAAACAAGAAAGGCGGAAATATCAATGCCCGTACGCTGTACGGGCAAACCAATTAAGGCCATTTTTAAACCAGTCAAGGGGTTAATCAAAATATTTACCCCAGAAGTAGAAACAAAATTGTCGTCGAACATTTTATCTATTCAAAATATTGCTGGTGATTTTTCCCATTATAATCGTTTACTGAATTAGGACTAATCATGTGCTCTTTCTCGAAGCAGCAGTACAATTCTTTCTAGTAGCTACAGTTGAAACATGATGATGTAAACAAAGAATTTTTATTTGTTAATGTTATTCCGCTCAATATATGACACTTATTTTTTGTCCTCTAATGGCTACTGAGATGCTTAACAACAGAGGGTTTTGTAATGTTCTGCGACAAACCTTCCGCTTGATTGAAAATGTTCGGCAAGATGTATGCAGCTAATGCTCAGTTGCGATTGATACATAATAAAATATGAAGCTATATCCCCACATCAAGAAGGGCTGATTTACGGCGGGGAATCCAGTGACGCGTTGTTCCGCTGTAAAGAGTACCCCAAATCTAAAGTGTTCAATAACAAATTTCTGTTAATACAATCTTCTGCAAAACTTATGTTTATTTATTTATTTATTTAACTTATGTACGTTTTGGAATCCAGAACTAAAATTCACTATCTTGAATTTTAGTGATTTTTGTTTTAATTTTTGAATGACGATGTTAGTTAAGCAATACGAACTACATTGTAATACTGAAACAATGTCTCTCTCTAGTAGATTATTAAACTGGGGTAGCAATATTATTTAGCTGTTCCGCTCCTACTTCTAGTTACTTGCTCCAACTCTGCTCCATCTCCAGTCCGTACTCCGAACAGTTTTAAGAAGAATCATTATTTATCAAATTTTCTTATTTAGAACTTTATTTAGGATGGGGACAACCAATTAGTTTATCGAAAATGTACTTTTGATATGCAAAATCATCATTCGTTTTGTATCGTTATTCACTCAAAACAAATTTTTATACGGACAAGGTAGTTTTTAAAATTTTAATCAAAAATTCGATGCAGTGTAGCATAACAAATTTCCATTATTCCGCTCCAGTTATAAGTAAAAAGTCGTTACTCCATTGCTCCATACTCCTGCTATACGCTCCAACTCAGATCTCATTTAATTAGTATAGTGTAAATAATAAACGCTTGTTTGGAGCAAATTGAGTAAGTAAATAAAATTTCGCTTGTAAACTGAAAAATATTTTTAAAAAATTCAGAAAAGTCATTTTTTCCGTCAATTTATACTATCCCTTAGATGTCACATTACGTGTTACCCCCTCCCCTCCCATTGTCACAATTTCACGAAACCCCCCGTCCCCCCGAAGCGTGACATCATTTATGAATGATCCCTTAGTAGTAAAAGAAATAATGATGAATTTAGAATTGCTGGATTGGATTTCATTTTTTCATAACGTCAAAGTCGTCAAGATTCTTTTCTCCCTCCCGCCCTTTCCTCTCTTCCCTTTCTACCTTTCATTATCTCCCTCCCCTCCTTTTTTACGGAAATAAAAAAATTAGATTACATCAATTTAGTGAACAGATATATTCATGGAAAACTTGTTTGCATGAGAATAAAAGTTCATTATCTTGACTGTTATTTGAATAATTTTCCAAAAAATCTTGCTGTTATCGATGATGACAAGAAAACGTCTTCACCCAGGGTTTAAAATTATGGCAGGAAGGTACCAGGGCAGATAAAACACACATGATGATTGGCTGCTGTCAGAACTTAATATGCATGGCTGCACTCTTCAGTCTCTTAGTAGAAAACTGCGGAAATATTTCTTAAATGAAAGCCATGCAATAAATCCACGGGGAATATTGCAAAAAAAAAGTCTAAATAAAGCAGTTTATTTTCTTATTCTTATGAAGTAAAATTAATTTTAAGTGTTGAAGCATCATTAATATTGTCGTAAAGGACCGTTCATAAATGATGTCACACTTTTTTTCAATATATTTGAACCCCTCCCCCTTTGTCACATGTCACGCTATATTACATAAGCATATGTACTTGCTGTTCATAAAAAAAGCAAAGCGATATAGATCATGTTTCTAAATTTAGTTTTTGAGCTTTTAATGACATTTGTTAGCATTATAATAACCATGATAAATATGTACTTATTTTGTATTAATGAGGTTAAGGTTTACAACATAAAGGATAATTAGTATAGAACAGTAAAATATATTAATTGTTCGAATTCTGAAAAAAAAAAACCGCGCAATTTTAAACTTTTAAGAAGAAGCAAATTTAAACCTTAATCAGCATGGGTGTTTACGATACAAAATGATTAATGAAACTTTAAAATCAAATTACGAAAATAAAAAAAACTTTAAAAATAAATTCAATTAGCTGATTTTACATGTTTTTATAGATACCAAATTTATAATGTCACACTTCTTGTTGTCTCCTTCCCTCCCCTTGTCACCCCCCCCCCTGCCATAATTTCTGTAATCCCTTTCCCCCTCAAATCGTGACATCATTTATGAATGGCCCCCTAAGATTTAAAACAAATATAGTTTTGCTGCTCCAAACTTTAAAAGAAGGGAAATTCTTGTTGACTCATGGTTAGTAATATACTTCATTTTTTGCTATCGATGATCAAGTGAGAATAAAGCGTTTTAAAGATAATATTTATAGATAAAATCTTTTTTTCTTTTAGGCCATCTATATTTCTAAACACAAAATCATCTGTAATAAAAAATAATTTCACGTTAAGAAAGCACAAATAAGCGTAAAAATGCTGGCTTCATTTGGACGTTTTGCATCTAGAAGCTCCCTGTCGCATTGAAAATGGGATTCCAAGCAATCCCGAAACATATTCCCAATACGAAGCATTTTAATGCTATTTGCGCTTTCTTAACATGAGATTATTTTTTATTACAGTTTACTTAGCACAAAGTTAATTTATTATTTTATAAGGCTCAACCGATGCATCGGCGCCGATTGTTCCACAAAGTTGCCATCGGCCATCGGCATCGGCGGCAGATGTTAACTTTAGAAAAACATCGGCCTTAAAAAACATCTAAAAGCCGATGCAAGGCCGATGTTTTTCGCAGGGACAACTTTCCAGAAAACATTTTGTCTTTCACTTTCTTTTTTTCTCCATAGATCAATTTCTATTTCCATACAATAACAGGCAGCACATAAGTTGAAAAAAAAAAAAAAACACACAAAAATAATGTCATTCTACAAAGTATTTGATAAAAAATTCGGAAAACTAGTTTAAGCGATCGCTGCCCGAAAACCTTCATTATTAAAGTAGTTCTCTGAGCAGAATGCTCGCGAAATAGAATATGTTAAAGTAAAAGTTATAGAGGCGTCTTATGAGTGTTATTTGTTTTTCGCACCAGGTTAGTTGCCTCATTTTTGTCCGTTTTTCTTTTAATAATGACTTAGTGCATTAGATGTCATTGTGGAATAATATTATATAATCTGCTTTTAGTTTGTCATGTTTCTTATTATTCCGAAATTGTAAACAATAAAAAGTCAACTGAATCAAAGTACGATAATAATTTTAATTTTTAGCTGAGTAAACTTTTTTTTTTTTTTTTTTTGCTCTTTCGATCCCACGTGTTACAGTTTTTCGCCAATTGTACAGCAATCTTGCTGCATCTGCTTTTAGTGTTATTTCATTTCTAGTTTACAACATAGAAAAGATTGGTCAAAAATAGGAAAAAAATTTCCAGTATAAATATTTATTGATCGAAATTTTATGTGTCCAAGTTCGACTTGCAATTTTTAAAAATTGAATTCTCAAAATGCGAGTTCGCGCCACAGGATTTAATAACATCTTAATAAAAATGCTAAAATTTCTTTATTTTCAAAGATTGATCAATGCATATTTTTTTTCAAAAAAACATCTTAACATTTTATATACGATAATTATTTTAATTTTTCCCCGTTTATCTTCGTTTTTTAGCGCATTTTTTTGGCTTCTTTGATGTCACCTGTTAGACATTTGACAGTTTTTCTGCTATTGTACAACAATCTCGTTGCATCTGCTTTCAGTTTAGATTATTTCTTGTACAACACAGAACATATTGTTAAAAAATATGAATCAATTTATCAGTATAAATGTTTCTTGATCGAAATTTTATGTGTCCAAGTTAGACTTGGAATTTTCAAAAATTTAATTCTTTAAAAACGAGTTTGGGATACAGGGTGGAACAATACCTTAATAAAAATGCTTCAGTTTCATTAATTTCAAAAATTGTCAACTTATATAAAAATATATATATTTTTTCAAAATACATTTTAATTTTTATAAACGATCACGTGTTTTCAGAAGGTTATTTGTCAACAGAAAACTGCTGGTGCTCAAAATATTGGTTTATTTTGGTGACCTTACATTGTGCTCATGAAAATATAAAGAACATGTCAAGTATTTCAGTGTAATTTTCAACTCAGAAGAAAAAAAAAAAAATCTAATAAGATTAGTTCTTAAGACCCAGCATTCATTTGTAATGAAAAAAAAATCTCACGTCTATGTTTTTAAAGCAATATTCAGTACTTCTTGGTTATGATCAGGGGATATACTATACAAGGGATAATACTGCGAGCGAAATGTTTTAATATTTTATTTTTATTTCAAAAAAGAGCTTAAAATAACTTTTTTAATGAAAAATATGCATGTAATCGTTCCCGCTTTTCTTTTAAAAATGGGGGGGGGGGGGGGGGCGGCATCATGAAAAAGAGCTGAGAGGAAGGGGTTGACAGTTTCGTTAAAAATACAAACCCACATTATTTGTTATCCTGTGTCATAACATCTGCATTCCTCTCCATGAAAAAAATAAGAAAATAAAGGCAGCGGCACTTGGCATTTGCAGTGCATGTGTTATAAAGAGAAAATGTTGAAGGAAAGGAAATTACACCCGAGCAATCCAATAGCTGTTGAGTATTTTTTTTTTTTTTTTGGCAAAGATAAGAAAAAAGAATTAAAAATTCTCTGATATAGCATTTTTTAATTTTTTTAACCTCCAAATAGTTTAATTACTTTACTAGAATCGCGAGTGATTCTTTCAGTTTAATTATTATGTAAACTTCCCCCAAACAGTTTTACGGTGCTTGAATAATGCATTTATGCTTTTATAAACATAAAAATAAATAGTAAATGATTCAAAATGACATTTTTGACAAGCATTTTACACGTTTTAATGGTTTAAAGCGATTTTTTTTGCCATCGGCCATCGGCCGATGGAAGAGGTGAATGATCGGCAATCTGCCATCGGCCGATCTTGGAACAATCGGCCAACAATCGGCATCGGCCCATCGACCAAAAAATTATATCGGTCGAGCCCTATTATTTTACTAAATCATCTATCTGTTTCCCAATATACTTCAGTATTTATTTCGTAACACTAAAAATATAAATATTATGACTTATCAAAAAATGTTGTGATTTATTTAACTTGGCTTCTCCGTCAAAAAATTATGGCCTTAATGTCAAATTTCTAAGGCTTAGTTCTCTGCACTTTCAAAATTCCTTCTAAATGAGTGCTTGCTTTTATTCTAAAAATAATTTATAGCACCCATAGTACAATGGATGTAATTTCTTTTCAGTGCAGAAAAGAAAAAAATAAGAAAAAATGACCTCTTGCCCATACGCAAAAGGTTAAGACACATGTCAAAGTTCGTTTATATAATACAAACTGAACAATCCACAAAATACACAAAGCTCAGAAAACTAGGCATTCATTAAATACGCATTAACTCGCATTTCTTGGCTTTTCTTAGTGACTGGACTACAGACAGAGATACAGACATTGCTTTTTCGTTTTTTTAAGGCAATACATTTCATTTTAAAATGAAATGTCTATGGCATGGTGGAATCAATTTGTTCGCCATTTTGGTCTCTAAACTGAGAAAACGTATAATCTTTATTTTTGTCAACAACATTGTTTTGCTTTTTTCTTATAATAACTTTTTTTTTTGTTGTCGTTCTTTAAATGCCATGGGGAATTAAGTCAGCAGCTAAGAATTTTAAATTAAATTTAAATTAACGCTAAGTGAGAGTAAAACAAAAATTTCCACAAATAGCCTTATTAGAAAGTGGGAAATTTTATATAGCGCGTATTTTTGCACAAAACCTGAAGAAAGCAAAAACTTTTATTATCACTTTTGTTGATCAATTTCTTTACGTAATTGAAAATGTCTCTTTTTTTCCCCTAAGTTGTTTTCACAATTTTTGCTAAACGTTAAAGCGTAGAAGTAATTTTATAACCAATTTTAATTTATTTCCTATATCTCTCTGCCCCATATGCGTTTTGTTTCCCAAATAAATTTTGAATGAATGATTATACTATCAAATACTTAAAACATAAAGCATAAAAGATTTTTTTTTTTTAAATAGCGTTTTCGACTAGAAGCAGAAAACTAGAATTAAAAAAATGTAAACTAACACAAAAGTTCAGAGATATTAATCTTTTATCATAAAACAAGAACTTCTACTCAAATAGTTTAAAGTATCAAAGTTTGACCATTTTAAGAAACATAATAAAAAATGACAAGAAAATTGTTGTTACTTGATTTTTTTTATGCATCAAATTAAGAAAATGATTACATTAACAAAAATCAAGACATTTTAAACCTTTATTTCCTTTGCGATCGAGCAGAAAGCGTCATTAATGTACAAAAAGTAAACAGTTACCTAAACTTCTGCAATTGAAAATTTTACGAATGCAACGTATTGTAATTATAAGCAACAAAAACTTCTTTTTTTAGGGGTAGTAAACAGAGTTATCGAAGAAAAAAAAGGTTGAACTACATTTATTTTTTGCTCATTTTAGAAACCAGGCTTTATTATTTTCAAGCAGCTTCTTTAGCGCGCTGCAAAGAACCCGCCTGTACAAAGGCTGCTGAAGCTTTAAAATTTCGATATCCATCGGTTTCCTTTATGTTTTCATTTATTTACTCTTTTGTACTCCCCACGTCATTTTATTTTTAAAACCCTACTTGCCTTTTCATTCGAAGAAATGGCCTTATAACTCGCATCATGTATTATTACCATTATCACCAACTTACTATATAACATTTCTCAGGTAAAAACCTTTTTGAAGCAACTTGAGGAAATACTTCATCCTAAAAGGTTAAGAAAAATTCATTCCCATTTTAAAACCATCAATCAAAATCAATTTTTCTCCATCTCCAGTGGAACAAATAAGAAGACTCCGTGGCTCCTTTCATCGTTGTTGCCGCCAGCATCCTCTTGTGCCTTGGTGAAGCACGAATATTCGATTCTGCAGACGAAGGGGAATGTCCCTTTAAACCCCCTACCCGAGATAAATGGCCAATGGAATGGTCATTTGCGTACGGAACACGACCCAATTCATTGCAGAGGACATTATTATTTTCGGCAATTTATTAAGAACAGACGGAGCCGTTCACGCGAATGGAACAATTTCCGGGTGGCTGTTTCAAATAGAAACGGAACTGGCGTGACTAAGGAAAAAGAAAGGGGTATTGAGAAATCATAGGCTGAACCCCAAAACAATTTAACTTTTGTGACATTTTATTGCTTGATTTTTATTGTTTATAAAAGGTATGATTAAGGATAGATTGTTTTTAAACAAAATCCTACTGTCGCGGTTCTCAATTTTTAATACACATAATACCCAGCCCAAAGCAGTACAACAGCGATGACTTTGATTTTTAGTACAGCCTGTAACCTGTAAAAGTTGACCAATTGCAGTGCAGCACTTTAGTGGTCAACTTAGCCGGGTGATCAACTGACAGAGGGTTAGGTAGAGGGTGAAGGGCTAATTCCGTTCCCGACAAAAGTTGTCAACTTAGACAGGTGGTCAATTTTACAGGTTTTACTTTATGAGTACTGTCCCATAAAATAAGCTTTAAACTTAAGCAGTGGGGGGCACCACTACGAGGGTATTAGAAAATCGTCAGAGAGTTGTTCTCCAAGAAATTTTTTGAAGATTTACGTGCAAAAAAAAGCAATTATAAGCAACATAATCTAAATAAAAACAAAATCTAATGCGCATAAATATTGCCACTTTCATATTAGCCCTCCCCCTTCCAGTTTATGATGTCCCGCTTTACAAATTTTAAAATAGGGTTATCTTAAGACCATGTATAAAAATAATATATTTTTTAAATTAATGTAATAATACGAGTTACAGGGAAAATGGAATCAGGACTCTCCAGAACTGGAGGAACCTTGGGCTTCATCTCATTGCTACATATCCAATTCCCTCTTTACTTAACATCCAACTATTATTCTAAATCATAATTCTCCAGAAACTACCTCAACGGCGATGAACTATGTGCTGTGTCCAGGCTTGGAGTCGATTACAAAGAAACGTAATCGATTACGATTACGATTACAAAGGGAGAAATTGAGAGATTATGATTACGATTACGATTGTAATCCTTTGCCAAAAAGTAATTACGATTACGGAAGCGATTACAGTCGTTGAAAAATGTAATCGATTACGATTATGACATCCGATTACGATTTTGATTACGATTAGATTAGCATAAAATTATCCGATATTATGCATACAACTATCATTTTTACAATAGTGTCATGAATCAAAAAGTTATCTCTTATTAAATCAAAAATTTTATTAAAAATCATAACTGAAATGATGATGAATGCAATTATAATGAAATAATTTCAACATCACAGTTCTGGAATTATGACGTCGTTGCAGAAATGAAAATTTGTAATATATATATATATATAATCAGGAAAGGCACATTCAGCATTTTTCGAATATTTAAAACTCATTTGAGGGATAACTACACTGATCGTATTTTGTATATAAGCAGAGACGATGCACTAAATGTATATATAATGCATAAGTGATTTACCTGGCTCATTGTTATTTTGTGCGCATGCAATCAAAATTTAGTTGGCCGCAATTTCTGACAATGTAGTATATTTCTCCATTGTATTTATTTTCTAGTTTAAATTGTGAAAATATTTTACATAACACCAATTAGTTTACTGAAAATAATAATTTTGTATGATTCTTTATGAAATCACTTATAAGATGTGTATGAATTGCACGGGATAACAAAATATTCAGATAGTGCAAGAGATAAATAATCTTTTGAAAATAAAGATTTTAGAATAATTTCAAAAAATTTGAACATGATCATTCAAATAACTCTTAGCAAAATTAGTAATAGTTAAAAAGTAATATGAAGAATAATTATAATACGAATGACTATAACATTTTAATATGATTTTTGTGGTGTTTTTTTTTTTTTTAACAGGCACGAGCATATAATTTTTTTCCCTGTACTAACTGTTTTAATAAAAAAATAAAGTGCAAGTAATTTTACAACACAAATTTAACTTACAAGATTAAACTGAGATACAAAATTCTGTTGAGGTAATTCTAAGAAGAAAAAAATAATTAACTTTTAAAAATAATTCCTAAATATTAATTCATGCATGTAAAAAAACAATTGGGAGAATGTCTGAACATAAATCACTTTTTCTTTTACATACCTATTAATTAAAAAGAATATTAGCGTTAAAATATAAATAAATTTAAGATTTAAATGTATGTACTTTTTTAAATATTCGAAGAACATATTTAAAAAAATAATAATAATCACACGTAGCAGGGTTAAGATTTCATGCATCTTAAGCATAGAGCATCATGTAACGCCAGCTCCTAAATTGCTGAAGTGTAAATGTGCTATTCTTTAGAAAAATTCTTCACTTCTGCCGTTAAAGAAAGGCGAAAACGCAAAAGGCATTTCGTATCTCTTTATGTGTGTAGGTGATAGTACTCTTTCCACTAGATTTTCAGGGGGCAGTCTGCTTCGATTATTGAACGGGACCCACGTGGAGAGAAGAAAGGGGACACTCTCTTTTACTCGCGGCGATCCCGTCCAGACTCTCGCCTATTGCCCAACCGTTTGAATATGTTTTGAAGGGGTAATAAAGGAAGCAAAATGACCGATGCATTTTAGGGCCTTGGTCCTTCTATAGACACCTTCCCCTCTCTTATCTACCCAAAAATCTTTGACTTGCGGACAGATTACCGCTCTTTTATCGAAACTGGACGATGCGAGGAGACCGGAGACCCCCCCCCCCCCCCCCGTGAGAGCCCCAAGGCGATGCGAGTGACATATCCACTCTCTTTCTTCTCGGGCTCTCCAGCCGTTCCCCGTGGAGAGTGGAGCCGCAATTAAGAATTCTGAGAGACCGCAACAAGTAGGACAACAAGCGTCTCTAGCAGACTATTATATGGTCCTGCCATCAAGGCTCTGCGACCGCCACACAGAACCTTTTATATTATGATCGCCCGTAGGTTACAGACCGCTTAGGATAGGACTTCAGTATACAGCTTCAATCCTTTTTCTTGTAATCTTATCTCTTCTATCCAATGGTAGAGCTAAAAATTTCAGCTTTCAGCAGGTCAAGATTACACGATTGCAGGACCAGCAGATTACGGATTTTTTCCTTAAGATTACGATTAAAATTACGGGAGAAAAAGGATTATGGGATTACACAATTTCGATTATGATTATGAGAATATGCCATTGTCAGATTACGATTACGATTACGATTTTGTCAAAATGTAATCGATTACAGCCGATTACGATTACGTAATCGCGATTACTCCAAGCCTGGCTGTGTCACACTCATTGCGCATATTCGAGTAGCCAAAAATGGTCTTCTTGAGAGATCTCTTCAGTGTTTACACAATTTCGTGGCCTTATAGGTTGGCTGCGTGACGCTGAAACAATGACCGCGAAACAGAGCTCGCCCCTTTCATGCGTGTCATTTCTTGTTCCCTTTCCTACCTTTTCCTTCACATTTTTTATCTCCGAGTTCGTTGCTTTTCTTCTATTTTAGCAAATTTCTTGCCTGGTCTTCTTCAGATTAGTGCACTGACTGAGTAATGTTGTGTTTCCTCCGATTTAAATGGCAGTCATATCCATGCGATGAAAAATATCGGGTTGTTCGTTTTGTTATTCTGCGGTGCTTTTCGGCAAAAAGCTGTTCAAAAGTTTAATTTCGTGGCTCTTGTGCTTGAGTTTCATATTGACGTTTTAAAATAAAATTCTAAACTGGGGGTCTGATCGAGAGCTTGGGAGGCATGCCCAATAATCACTGTATAAAACAGGGGTTTACAGTTTGACTACGGAATTTTGATAGTTGGACGCTTCTGCGCATGGCAGAAAAGAACGAATCTATTCGAGTTTTAGAGAAGTTCGTTTTGCAGGTGCGTATAGTGCGTTAGTACGCGACTGAGAATGTTCGCTTTTCTGTTTGTTAAAAGCAACTAAATTAATAAACTGCCATATGTCATCAGTTCGGCAAAAATCAAGTATGCTAAAGGAACAAGAACGACAAGATAGAGTCCCATTCTTTACACCAGCAGCTCCTCCCTTAAACATGAATGGATTCTTCTTGGCCCTCTGCCAGCCGGCTTGCTTTAGTTGACGGTAGAACTGTACTACAATACAAACAACGTGTGTGAGGGGCTGATCAAAAGTTTAGAAGGCAGGCACTAGGGAATGAGACAATATTACATTTTATTTATAAGTAGATTCCATGTTTCAGCAGTTTGTGTATTGTACAGTAAAGTGCACATATAATTAGTAGGGCATGAATGCTGTATTTTTGTTTAAAAATTAAGTACACATAAAACTAGGAAAGACAAAACGTATGCGACAAATAACGAGGGTAAAGCTAACTTGTACTCCGGAAATCGTTACCAACGCAAAATTGTGGAATCATGACGAGTAGCAGTTGCAATAAAAGATCATTTTATTACAACAATAACGAAACTCAATAAAAGACGGGTAAAACATTTAAGACTACTTAGGCACGGATTATTTCCAAGCTTCATTGAAGCATTCAGTTGAACGGAATCATAGATCCCTTTTAGTATTTTACGAGAAGATTTTAATGGGCAAAAAGCGCAACGGAATATGCGGAATTTAGAAATTAATACACATTATTCGCGAAAATAGAAATCATAATCATGAGTACTGGATTTAGATATTATGTAATATGCTGCGTAATCTAAAGGGTAAAGGGGACGAACGGGGCCAGTCCCCCTCAGAAAGTATTGATAATCCGGTATCCGACCAATTTTTAAGTATCCGGAATCCGATCCGGTTATCCGGCATGACATACAGAAATGAGACACGAGTCTGAAGTTTCCTTTCAAACCAAAATTTGACTTTTAAAATTTAATTACTTATCAAGCTTTGAAAATATGTGTAACTTAGAAACTTAAAAAGGATATGAAAACTTTGGGATATTTAAAAATATTCATAGACTTTACTGGTTTCAAACATCAGAGTCATATAGTCAGCCCGGATCCGTCAGACAAGGAAAACCGGATATCCTTTATACAGCAAAATCAATATCCGAGGGGAGGATTAGAGATACATCTCTAATCCTCCCCTCGGTCCCCTCCTCCCATTAAAAAAAGCTAAATCCTGTGCGAGTTACTGGATGCAACTATTCTAAATAATATGAATCACAGCTATCGTTTTAAGATTTAAATGAGAAACATAGGATTAAAAATTATATTTGCACAGAGCACAATAATTGTTGTAAAATTGTGGCAGGAAAGCAAAATAAGTACAGTATAACCTCTATTAACCCTTTAAAGAGACTTTTTTTTTTTTGGTAGTATCGGTATATTAAAATATTTGTCAGATTTTGTTTTGCTTAAAAAAAAATTCATATAGCATAGTAAATAAGATAAGTATGATTTTTTTCACCCCCCCCCCCCCGCTTTACGGGGGCACCGTTATAATATTTGAATATTGATGCATGTGGTGGTAAATATATTTTCCAGAGTCTTTACAAGATTCTGCTAATCAGATAGGGTAAAATAGCTTACTATAAACATCTATAATTTGATGAATTTGGTGGGAAGCATACTTCCCACCGCCTTTGAAAGGGTTAACCGGCCTTCGCTTTATCCGGCCCATATTTTCAAAATGCAAAAACCAAAGATAGCTTTTAGACCGCGGAAGAAACAGGTGCTCTGGAACTTGAGTGAATTTTTTCACTCATGTGGACGGAGCAAGAGCAATTGAAGAGGCATTGAGACACGCCGAGCAGCAACCATCAGCTCTCATTCATGAATGACCTGAAGAGTATTAGAGAGACAGAAGAACGTTAGCAGATGTTCTTTTATTTCTTTTAACAATTGGGACCTCGGATAGAAATTTCTATAAGCATTAGTATCTATAAAAAAATGATTCATTACTGCCTTAAATTTACCTTCACTACCACTCTTTTTTTTTCAAATGCGTTTTTCTTGAAACTACTTTTTTCGAATTTGCATACACTCGAGCTCGCAGAGTTTTTGATCAATCCTTATCAAATTTAGCACACAATTTTTTTATATATGTATACGCTCTAGTTGAACTAGAATCATAAGCATGTCTTTCTTTTTATTTTTTTATTGTAAAAAAAGAACAAAAAAAAAAAAAAAAAGGTTAAAAATCGTACTAATTTTCCCATTCAAAAAAAATAGAAATTTTCAATTTCTTATGATGATTTTAGTTCAACTAGAAGAGACATTTATAAAAAAAAGTAAGTTTTAAAAAAAAATGATTTCAGATAAAAATTGTGACCTCCAGGATATACGCAAACTGCCGATCCGGGTGGCGACTTGCAGTGTGCAGCAGCTGATATCTTCGGCATGTTTCAAGAAAAATGTTTGAACATTTCAGTAAATGTTCTTCAATATATCTATAAAATAATCTCAAAATCTCAATAAAATGTATATTTATTCTTTATAAGTTATAAAAATTCATGAAAATTACATTTATTTTCATTCAATTGGGGAAATTTACACCAATTTTCCCCCTTAACCCCTTCCCTCTCGCTCCCGTGAAAATGATTGGCTGAGGTTTCGCCTAATTTCTTTAGCTCAATGCAATGGGGGAAGGAGGGAACATTGCAATTATTTTTAAATTTCATCAAAAATCAGCGATATCAAAAACCTAACAACATAGTGTATGTGTATGCACTTAATACAAAATTAATTTTCATTAGTTTTACGTTAACAGAAATCATCTATTTAGCGACCAAAGTACTCTTTATTTTGGCGAAAATATTCAAATTGAGCGAATGAACTCAGAGGTAAGCCTTTTGGGCCAAAGTAATTCAAAATTACAATAATCGAAAAGAAATGAACAATGAAAATGGTTTGAAATATGAGGTTTTTAAATTATATCTCCGTTATGTTTCTACCAATTTACACAAATTATATACCTAAACCTTCCTCATGAACCACTCTATCGGTTGGTAGTTGTATTATATATGTAAAGATTAATGAAAGTTATACTTTGGGCTATAATAAAAAAAATTCTCACCCTGTTAACTGTGCGTTAAAAAAAGTAGAGTCAAGATGGGTAATTGGGAATAAGAGGTAATTGAGAACAAAGGGCATAAACGCTCACGTGATATTTTCTGGTGCTAAACTGCCTTGAATTTTAAAAGTATGCATCACTAAGAAGCCATATCACATATTCTCGCCTTTTTCGATAATCAACCGACAGCTTGGTGATAGGTTTTTTTAGTGTGTTGCAAAACAATTGGCAATCAAAGTGGATAGCATTATTTTAATTGTTAATTCTGCTTACAGTAATCAAAGTTAAATATTGTTTATGATTAATTATTGTTGTTTAATGAATCAATTAACAGTACTTGTGAACCATTTCTTTTTTTAGGACGCAGTAGGCATACGTTCCCAATTACCCCTGAGCGTTTTATATCAGGGATAACTGGGAACGGAATTTAGCACTCCTTTACCTCTTTTCTTTACAATATAGTGAACTAAAACAATGTTTTTTTATTAGATTAAGATAATATTTTGTTAAAAAATATTGCAGTTCAAACAAGATACCTAAAACGTATATCAAGAAGAAGTCTCCTACTATATACAGTTGCAGACGTCACAAATGCAGTAAACAACGCTCTCAATGGCAACATGAGAGAGAAAAAGAGTAAAACAACTAAGAAAAAATGTGACAAATCGGACAAAGATACCACCCACTCCAAAGTACTAGTCAAGAAGGGAAACAAAAAACAAAAAATCAGTAATATCGAAACTGATGACGAAAAATATGCAGATGAGAGGCTATGATGGTAAAAGTGCGGATGATTTGGATATCTACCTTCAAAATTTCGTTAACGAAGAACTTGAAGAGGTGCCCTATATGGTGCCATCTGCTACAATCATTGCTCCATTCATATACGAACTAGACTAGAAACAAAACAAGTTTTGCGTACGTATGTAGGGTGGATGCGGTGGTGGATACAGAGTTCGAGGTTACTGGTTTCAAAAGTATTGACCTGTCTAAATCAAAGTTTGCTCTTATTGCAAATGAAAAGTTTCAAATAGGTCAAATAACAGACATTCCCAGTTACCCCCTAGTCGATGGGATAATTGAGAAAATGAGGGGTAAATGGGAACGTCAATTATCAAACACTTAAAAGCATCCATTTCTCCCATTGACCTGTTAAAAAGTTAATTCAGACTTGCAATTATAAATTCATGTTTTAAAAACAATTTTCCAACACACTGCATGATCACGAGGTTTGTAAGAAATGGAAAACTCAAATTTCGTTCCCAATTACCCCACTTGGCCCTAAGTCTCTTCATCTAGATGGCTCCAAAAAACATTGCTTTAATAGCTCAATTTTCTAAAATATTATTTCGAATCATTCATTTCTGATTTCGTTATGATAGTCATGAACATAACCATTTAATCCTATAAACAATGATCTATTAAAATCGATTTCCCAAAATTTCAATCGTCTCTATTGAAATATTCAAGTAGAAATTCCCACTTATTTCCAGCGAATGCAGGTAATCGAACCGATCAAAATTTAGGAGCAATCGGCTTTTGAAGTGAAGTTACACTTCTATCGTATGATACCACGTGACAGGTCATAATTGAGCTTGCGCTTTTATATGTGCCGGTTCTTAGGGCATCAATCATGTCTCGTGACACTTACAACCTTGTGTAACAGGCGTTCTTATCTTTTATTTTGCTCCCGTTCGTTCATAACTTCTCTACTTGCAGAAAGCTTACTGTATAAAAGAAAATAATACCGAAGACGTTGAATGACATTGTGGGCTCACTTTTTTTTCCGCCATCAACCCCCGATGCTCGATACAATAAAAAAAGGAGCCTAATAAAATGATAACATTATGTAGGGATCTAGAGAAGGGGGAGGGGGATTTGTGAAGTTTTTCCGCAGATCCGCCTCGACATCTAGGTACTCTCCGCGGCTCCGTTCTATGCTCCGAATTGTTTAAAAGGAATTACAATTTTTATTCCTTTTATTTAGTCAATTTATGGATAGGTGCGCATATATGTGATAAAAAAGTAAAACATTTAATTATGGTCTGTTCTAAACACACTGTATTGCAAAAATAAGAATTCCTTTTTTTATTATTCAATTTTTGAATGCAATTTAAAAATGGTGGAGCACAATACATGTTTTGCTCCATTTTCGAAACTGCTCCGCGTTTCTGCTCCTTGCTCCGTTCCAGATCCTTGATATTACCAGCTACAGAAAATAAAAATAGACTAACGCTGATCAATGATTTGATTTGCACAAAAAAAAAAAAAATGAGCAACTTTGAAAACGTATTTGGGATTTGGTTTTTCAGTAATGTAAAATTTTATAGTACTTTTAGAACAAATATCGTTTGATGATGAATAGAATTAAATAAATACGTTTAATTTTAATCATAAATAAGGGAGAGAAAAAAAATCGAATATACTTTATATTTGCAAACCCTTAATCAAAAGACAACCGGATCGATCAATTTTGAACGACAATATAGTCTAGTTTTCACCTATCTTTTGCATTGGAGCATATATTGTGCGACGTTGTTACAACATGGCTTCATACCTCTAACCATTTTCCGAAGGCGCGTATTGTGTGATGAAGATATCGGGAAGCATCCCTCTCCCAACCTAAAAGAAAACATAAAACAGCCGTTAATAAACGGATCCTAACCAATATCAGCCCTTGAAAAAAAATTCGTTGATGCGCGACTGTTTATTAAGTAATAAAAAAAGTTTAGTAAGCCAAAAAAACCTTTTTTTAAAAAATAAATTATAAGCATATGTGTTATAAATATATCCATTTATTTATGAAACATATTTTTTATGCAGGGAAATGTCCCCTGATATTTTCGAACTCTTTAGAGGTTTCTAAGTCAATGCTTATGCTTTAAATTAAACAACTCAGAGCAGAATGTGCAGAGTTGGACTATAATCCCCAAAACTAGGAGTTTTTCTGGGGAAGAATGCTTTTTTCTTTCTATTCATATGAAAGAATAAAATTATACTTTTTAAATTTAATATACTATTAAAACTTAATTTTTCCATAATTTACTACTGAGAATTAAAGTATTATTTAATCATTAAAGAATTACATTCGCAAATAAAATGTAGAAAACGTACGTTTTACAACTTATTGGCTTATTGAAGAAGAAACATTACAAAGTTCCGGTTCGCTCTAGTTTCATAGTTACGTTTCTGTAACATAGATGGCAGCACCAAACTTTCCGTAATTCAATATAAAGATCAAAAAATTTACCTAGCTCTAAAAAAAAGAGGGAAAATAAAGCAGTGATACATATGCAATAACTATATATTTAAATGCCAATCAATGTGATGCATATCTATAAATGTTGGCTGGAATATAACTCATTTTTAGTTAATTGCAAGAACTTCGAATTCTCAAGAAATTATACACATCTCTATACACAAGAGATTGAAACATTGAATTATGTAGAAACTTCGAGTGTCAGCACTAAGTTGTAAAATCTACTGATCAAAATTAAGTTCAAAATAATAGGTATACTGTTTTGTTCATGGGCGGACTGGGAAGAAAATTCGGCCCGGGCATATTTCAAACAGACCGGCCCTTGGGAGGGCAGGTATTTTGCAGATTGCAGGAACTAAAAATATTGTCAGTAAATATGTCGATATGTATTAAAATATTAAATGTTTACGGGACAGTTATTTTACTTATTCAGCATGGGAGTGTAATGATACGTAATACAGTATAGGACCATAAATTCGGAATCCCAAAAGACCCAAAATCCGGAACTTCTTCAAAAAAATCAGGAAATATTTTGAGCCGTGTTTTTCTTTCTGGAAATATGTCATTTTAAAAAGAAGGAAAATAAATGCAATGAACATGTTTAAGATCGGAAATGTGCAGCTCGAATTTATTTCTCGATTTTCTGAAAAGGGTTTGTTTTGCGATTAGAATTAGAGTGTTATTAATTGTTGCTTTAATTGCGAGATAATATCATTAAATTTTGCTTTTTTTATTTCTTGTTGTTTTATTACATTTTCATTTATTTTTTTAAAATGAGCTCTAATTTTCTCGCGATACAGAACATTCGCAAAATTGAAATTCGGCGCTTCTCGCATTTTCCCGATCGTCTGATCTTTTACTGCAATGAAGCAACTAGAGAATATAAAATCATATCAGAAATTACCGGAATTTTTTTCTTTTATTGTTAAGAGATTAAAATATTATCGGGAAAAGTCTAGGTTTTTCGATGTTGCCTTCGAATGTAAGCCAACTCCAACTTCGCTTTTTGTGATAATTTCATGACTTATAGGCGAGTGGTATACGATAACCAAAAACAGTGGCGTAGCTAGACCCCAATTTCGGGGGGAGGGGGAAGGTCGATTTCTCGCAGTTAATTTTACGAAAACAATTGGTCAAATTGATGATTAAAAAAATTATTATAAATGGAGTTTCTAACCAGACTCATTTTAATGTGAAAGTTGAAGGGAAAAAACATATTCATCAACTTAAAAACAATCTGATTCAAGTTTTTATATAATTTTCGCTTCAGACAGAATTTAACTAGAACGGAAGCTGTTTTAGGGGAAAATACAAGAAAAAAATACAATATTATGTTAAAAATTAAACACTGATCAAGTTTACGTGCCTTGGAAAGGATGGTGATTAACGAACAAGACAATTTCTGAATCTCCAGTCTGAGTGAATACAATGGAAAGGATAAAACTGTTAAGTCAATCCAAATGTTTTAAAAAATTGCTAATACAGAAAGTTAAATATGCAATAAAACAAGAATACCTTTAACAAAAAACAAAAAAATAAAATAAAAATAAAAATAAAACTTACCAAACTTAACGAATTTACAGGAATAAAAATTTGTGTCACATAGAACATCGAAATATTTTTAATATCAACTGATAACTTTTTTCCCATTATCATTTTTAGCCTACTTTCCCGTCAAAGTTTTCCCCCAAAAAAGTTAAAATAAGTGAAGTAATAAAAATAGACTGAAAAATGAAAAATTTGAAAGTATGCTTTTGGGATGGAGAAAATGTGTGTGTCGGTCTGTCTGCCCCCCCCCCCCCCCCCCCAAAAACTTTGAAGGATTTGTCCGATTCGAAATATTTTATTTTTGAATCGAAAGATCTTGGCGTGGGCTCATCATTTTTAGCCTACTTTCCCGTAAAAGTAAAAAATAATAATAATAAAGCATGAAAGAAGGCTTAATGTATCGTGAAAATATCGTTAGAAATCAAGAAAGTCAAAAATAAGTTAAGTAATTAAATAAAGATTGAAAAATAAAAAATTTGAAAGTAGGGTTTTGAGATGGGGAAAAAGTGTGTCGGTCGGTCTGTCGGTCTGTCCCCCCGTAATAATTTTTGAACAAATTGTCCGATTGGAAAAATTCTTTTTCCATTCGAAAGATCTCGGCGAGGACATCTCATTTCCATATTTTACTTTTTCATTTGAACAATTTTTTGTTCAATTTTGAACAATTCAAAATATTTTAACATTAGCGCCTATGGGTGAAAATGAAGCAAATTATGTAAACTCTGGGTACAAGATATAAGTTCCCATGAACAAGCTCACTGGAAGAAGTTCTTGGCGTGAAATAATGATTTTAACAATTTTTGTTCATTTTTGAACAGTTCAAAAAAAAATTAACATACCGCCTACGGAGAAATTTCAATATTATATAATTCCTGATCTAACGGACCGATTTGCTTGGAACAAACTTTATCGGAAAGCTCTTATGACGTAGAATATGTACAAACAGAAAGTTAATCCAGAACTAACGAGCCTATTTTCCTATGAAATTTTTTGATCGGGGTTTTCAAGAATATTTTTTAATTAATGAATGATTAAATGAATAAGCAAAAGAATGAATGCATAAATGAGTGAATAAATACATGAATGACTTAATAAATAGTGATTGAATAAAATATGTATTAACCGTTGAAAAAGGTATATTTGAAGCAATTAGGAACTAAAACTAAACGAGAAAGACAGAGAGAGATATAGCTAGATTATAAATTTGAATTCGGTGTATACGGGAAAGTAGGCTCGTATAGTTCTAGACGGAACTTCTTGTTACATTTGACTTTTTGATTTGCCCATTTTTTCGCTTAATTTTGAATAGTTCAAAAATCTCAACATTAGCGCCATGGGCAAATTATGTGAACTCTGGGCGTAAGATCCAAGCTCCTATGAACAAGCTTATTGGAAGAAGCTCTCAGAGTAAAAGATTTTTTGATTTGAACAACCTTTATTCATTTTCGAACAGCTCAAAAAAGAAAAAAAAATTAACATAACCCCTACGGGGAATTTTCAATCTTATATAAATCATGATCTAACAGACGGATTTGCTTGGAACAAACTTCATCGGAAAGATTTTATGACGTAGAACATGTACAAATACGAAGTTCAATCGGAACTAAGGGAGCCTATTTTCATATGAAATTTTTTCATCGGGATTTCTAAGGATATTTTTGAATGAATAAATGAGTGAATAAATACATTAATGAGTAAATGAATGACTGAATAATTGAAAGAATGAATGATGAGTGAATGAATATGTATTAACCGTTGAAAAAGGTATTTGAAGTAATAAGAACTAAAGCTAAATGGGAAAGAGAGATAGCTGGATTATAAGTTTGAAGTTGGTTTTTAACGGAAAGTAGGCTCGTATAGTTCTGGACGGAACTTCTTGTTAGATAATGCATTAGTACTAAAAGCGGCAAAAATAAAATTACCTTCAGGGAGTGTCTAGTGAAACGAATTCTGATTCGGCAGATTGTACTTCTTCAGAGGACATCAACTTTCTCTTTTTATAACAATTATCATCAATTTTCTCTTTCGAATTAAAAAAGCTTGTAATAGGTTTATGCTCGCTTCAATATTGCCTCTCATTCAATTCCCTTCCCTAAATATATTGAGTTGGAATTCTGAAAAAAAAAAATAAAAATGCGCAGGACAGACCGACCCACCGATGCATAAGGGGTGGAGGTGGTGGATACAGCTTTCACAAGAGGAAAGTGGGTGGGCTCCAGCTCATGGTGAAATATTCATACAACAACCTACAGGCAAAGTAAACGACCATTGGGGGGGGGGGGGGAACCATTTAAATTAGAATAGTTTTTGCTTAAAGAACGTGAGAAAATAGCCTTTTTATGGCTACAGTACCATTTGTTAGGGGAGAGGAGAGATTGAGAAAGACACTATCATTTTATCTCCCACTATCTCCCCATCTTCCTGTTCTACGCATCAGTTTCTGTATAGGCTGAGGCGTTATTATTGAATGGTCAGTAGGGTTTAGTTGAAAGAGGAGAGCAATTAACGCAATTCCCTGTGGTGCTTGTAAAAGGTAGATGTCATAAAAGGGTCTTGCTTCCGCTCTGGGCATGAAACGTAGTAAGGGACTGTTGATAAAATTGTTAAACGAAGGAGCATTGAGAACAGTCCTGGGAAAGATTCTAGTTTAGATAAATTTATTGTTATAAGTTCAGATTGCTTGCATTTGAAAGCTATTTCCAGCTTCCTTTTTTTTTATTCTAATAATGTTTCTTTGCTAGTCTTGTGGGTGTCCACTTTCATTTTCTATTTTCTCCAGACTAGAGACCCATATCTAATATTAGTAGGTCTCATAACTGCAAGAGTTGCACTGAATATATTCTAGTTTTAAATTCTACTGCGAATCAAAACTTTCCCGAAAATGCTGCCAAACCAAAGATTTTTCAAACATTTTCATGCATTTTAGCTCACCAGAATTTAATCTCAACTGGAGCATTTCATGATAGTTTAAAAATATATATACAGTTTGCTTAAAATTAAAAGAAAATCATTAGAATCAATTGCGATAGCAACAAAAAGCCTACATTTAATCGATGTACTATATAAAATCATCAGGTTCGGGCTTGCGAGGTATTTAGGGGAGTGGAAGGAAAGTGGTTCGATTAGGGGTGCAAGTTTGTCACTCCGTGAATTCCCTCGATTTTTAAAGCTTTTCCCTAAAATCTGCGATTTTTTAAAAATACCACGATTTGTGCGCAAATTGTTTAAAATTTGAGACTTATTTTGTTTTTTACTTACACTTTAACGGCAATTTATACTATTCTGAAATTTTAAAATGTATAACAGATGTACTAAACTTTTAGAAGAGTTCATCAATAGAAAAATAGCTATAAAACTAGTTATAGATAATTCCTCTCATGTTTAGAGGAAGTTTTTAATCCAAAACAATACAAATATTTAAATGTTTTTGACGAAGTTTGATAGTTGTTCCATTGTTAACAATAACCCTATGATACCCCCCTCCCAAAATAAGTTACACGTTAAAGGAGGGCAATTCAACTCTGGAAATTCAAGAGAGAAAGTCTTCCAAACCTGTCCAACGTGGCAATCCGATGTTTGTCAGTTCCGTCTAATAGCGCAGATGCTGAACGGTCCTTTTCTACATATAAAAACGTGTTAAGTGATAACGACGAAGCATTAAAGAAAATAATTTAATCATGTACAATATTTTGTACCAAAATGATGTACATTTAATTAAATACCTAAATATTGCATAAAATTGAAAGTAATAAAATTATTCCTTTTTATTTAAGAAAATTAATTTAATTGGAGATATTCAAGTTTTTATTACATTATATTTGTGTTCTCGCCAACATTTCGCGCAATTTGCCGCGAATTTCCGGCTCTTTTTTCCGCGACAAACTTGCAACACTAGGTGCGACCTAGTACGACCCTATAACCCAAAGGCCCCAAAATTGTTTTTTTTTTTTGAATTTTATCTCGCTTTTTTTTTTCAGTGTTCACTCTATTCAATTGTTATTAAAAAACATATTTTTAGAATAGTATAAAGCGTAAAGAGAGTTAAGGTCTCAAAAAAAGTTTGCGGACACCAACATTTCGGTGGGGTCCCTCTAAGTATCTCAGTCAAAATTTCGGGGGGGGGGGGGGGGAATTGTCCCCCCCCCCCTTATTTACGCCAGTGACCAAAAATACTATAAATGAGCAAAATGCTAATAAAAACTTCCAGAGCAAATTATATGAGCTCTGATGCTACTTACTACATTTTTTGAATGAGAGCCCAAAATTCGGAAAATTCCGAAATCTGGAAAGATGGCGGCCCCGAGAGTTCCGATTTTGAGGTCCCATACTGTATATAAATTAGCTGTTAACAGTCGCCTCACTTTAGGGCGTTGCGCAGTGAGACAATCGGCTGAGACAACTGGCCGGAGAGAAATTCTCTGGGGCCGCCCCTGAGAATTTGCCTCACCTGGATTGAGAAATTCTCAGGGCCGTATTTTGTAACTTGTAGGGATTTAAAATATTGTCAGTAAGTATGTAGATATGTATTTGAATAATATTAAGTGTTTACAAGATAGATTAATTTTTCTTATTCACCATAGAGGGCCAATAATACGTAATATGTTAATTAGCTGTTAATAGCTGCCGTCCTTTAGAGTGTTGCGCCGTGAGGCAATCGCCTCGCCGCCTTAGCCCCCCCCCCCCCCCCGCCTGCACTGCTCATAATTAAAAACATCAATTTTGCGGCTCTCAAAAGTTAGCATAACAGACGGCCGCCCAGGTTTTCTATATGGACGAGCCGGTCCTGAGAATTTCTCGAGCCAGCCTCGAGAGCTCGTCCATATAGACGACTTAGGCGGTAGCCTAAAGCGCAAAACTGATGTATTTTATTTATTTATTTTCAAAATTTAAAAATAAAACATAATCATTTTTGCTCCACGGGCAGCCGTTTAGGTTGTCTATAAGGGACCAGCTGGCCCTGAGAAATTCTGCGCCCTCTCCCTTGTGGCCTAACGGCCAGACCGTAGAGATTTTGCCCCATTGCTGCATTGCACTCTCTGAAGCCCGGGTTACGGCAAAGTTTTGGTCCCCGTTTTTTTATGAACATTGTAAAAGCTGTATACTTTATTAAAAAAAGATAGATATTTTGCGACCGGCCCAGGTTGGACCGGCCCACCGGGCATTTGCCCGAATGCCCGCATAGCCAGTCCGCCGCTGGTTTTGTTCACCTATTGTTATACCATTACGCACTTTATCACGAAATAATTTTACTGAGGAGAAACTATTTATTAAAAAAGAAACTAAATATTTGAAAAAAAAATCAAGTTTTTGGAATATATGAATGTGCAAAAGCAATTTTGCACAGTACTTTGCGAACTAAAATTCAAAACCCTTCTAAAATTAAAGGAAATGTGTCTTAATGTTTACCCAAAAATGTAATTATTTTACAAATTTTCTTTTCTTTTTTTTTTTTTTTTCCGCCCTCTTTACAAAGACGGTATCGAATTTGGGGATCGGCGAAAGCAATAATCTCTTGGACCTATTCCTATTAGTTTTATAGATAAACTAACAGGAACAAGATCAATTAAGATTCTAAAAACAGTGGGCAAAAATGAAAGTTATTTGTGCTGCCATCTATGAATCAAATCCAAAACGAATCATATTAGAAAAAACAAAATTTCTGAAGTACAAATAAAACTTACTGCTGCATTGCTGCAATGTGCAATGCAAACTTGTCGGCTTAATTTATACATAAATTTATGCCTTCAGAAAAGAGTGAAAAACACTTACATCTCGTATTTATGTGTTCAATATAGCAAATATACAATATTTTACCATAGCAATTTAAAACAAAAGCATTTAAACTGAAGATCATATAATATAATTTACTCTTTTATTATTAAGTTATTGAACGGAAATTTTTTAACGATCATTTTTATTATTCCTCATTTTAATACTTCGTACGAAAATAAAAAATTAAAGTCACGGATATTAATTTCTGTTTATCGGCGATATTCTTATTTCCAATTTTCAGAATTTTTCAGAAAAGACATGAAATTGATGTCAGAGATTTATTCATAGCATTTCATCATGGATTCTGTTAAGACTACTCTCTCACGGTTCATCATTTTAAGCGGCGAATTAATAATTTTAGATCCCAAGAATTTGCTCTATACTGTTTCAAATTGTTTTCATGGATTATAATAATTATTTCAAAGCGAAATACATTTCTTTTAAGCATAAAATGTGGAATGTTTTATAAAATTTGGAATGTTACCTTTATTTCGAGCAGAGAAAAAAAAGTTACCATACATATTGATTAAAAAAATTGAAAAAAAAAAAAAAAGCTTTTTCAGAATAGCGATTTTCTCTCTTTTCGCTGTTCACGTGACGAGTGTAATTATCTTTTCTGCCTAAGATGCATTCTAAATGTTTATGCAACGTTTTCTTTGTTCAGCTTTTGTTTTTAGTTTATTATTATTATTTATTTTATTTAGCTTATTTAAAATTCTGTTAACTGTGTCTATCAAAAGTAATATTTTTAACAAAATTTAAAGAAAGCGACATTTTTGCTTATGAGTGATGCAGTGAATTGATGTGTAACTTGTGTGTAACTTACAATATTTTGTGGCATTCGGAAAGCAGTTGGAGTTACCTCTTTTTCAATAGTTTAATTGTAACTTTTATACATGTAGCGAACTAATATTGATCATTAAAATTATTTATGATTTATTAATTGTTCAATTATCAAATTTTTAAATAAATAAGTTTTTTGTTATGATTTTTTATTCCTAGATATTCTAAAAATGAAAAAAAAGATATTTAGAATTAATGAATAAAATATACTGAAAAGAGAAGATAACTAAGAAAAAGAAGGAAAGAAATACACCTTCCCTGAAACATTGATCATTTTAGTAACTTTTGAGATGGAACACTCTAGTTGAAATATGAAACTAACAAGAAAAAAAAAAAAAAAAACTCTGCTCTGCAAAATATATTTTTACTTATTTAAACTTTATTTTTTATTATTACTATTATCAGTAGTAGCAGTATTAGCATTTTGCATTTAAAACGATTTTTACTCTTGAGTCCCCAAAGCGGAAAAGTAAACTTTATCGAGCAAAGGTGAACCTTTTAAACGGATTATTTTATGTTCGAAGCTGAGCATTTTAGTCGTGATATGTTGTGCAGATAACAAAAAAAATAAATAAATAAATAAATCAATTTTGTTTTACAACAAAAATTTTAGATTTTCCTAAAAGTTCTCGGAAATGTTTTTGAATTCATGTGAAAACATGGAATAAAAAAGCTTTCCAGTGCTTGAAATGCATCTTTTAATTGCACAGAAAACATATAGACACTAGGCTTCTTACTTTAGAAGAAAAAGACTACCTCTCCCACTTGCCGTAAGTATAACCTCACAGTCTGTCATTCAAGTCCAATTACAGTTTATGTGTATTGTTTCTTTCCTGCGTCACGCAATCTTTCATCATTCAATAAAGTTTCTCTTACGCTAAATGGTCGACGCACTGCCCCCAGAGTCCCTTAATCTCTCCTTATCATTGTCGAATGCAAACACAGGGCTCGTTAAAATATTTTTCTCGTTTCAAAGACCTGTCCGACAGGCAAAGGTCGTGTTTCATAACTCCCTCAACAAAGCCGGCCGACTCATTACCTTAAACGCTTGCGCCCAAAAGAATGCAGTGCTATGAAAAACAGCGGCATGCTTGACAGATCGCAGTCGCGTGTGACATCGTAAAGACACTCTCTGATGATGTATTTCACCTTGATGGAGCAGTGCTCTTCTTTGTGTCTGAAGAGATGGATATACTTTGTCAAAAATAACAGGAGGGGGCACCGGGGCAAAAGTTTCCAACTTTTTACGCTTTTATTTTTTCCTATTTACGGGAAAACAGGATATCACGGCATTTCTTTATGCCTTTACTTACAGACTTTCACAGTGCAGTTCAAAAAACTATGTGTAGATTTGACAGAAATTGTTTCCAACTTATTAAAATTGTACGGACAAATTTGCTATGTGCGTTCGATGTTAAACACGGGGAAGATTCCTCACCTGCTACTTAATGTATACTTTTATTGCAAATTCAAAAGGCATTATAATAGTGCAAAGAGAAAAAGAGTGAATAAAGACTATAAATGAAACATAACGATTTTTCAAAAACTGTCAATAATTTTCCAAGATTTTTTGTTTTTTTTAGCAAAAATCGTCTTCATTGGCTAAATCACAATAAACAAAAAAAAAAAAAAAAAAAGGGGGGGGGGTAAGAAATTCCATCCCTATTGATTAGAGCAGTATCATGGGCCCATTTCTGGCATTTATCCACTGTACCCCTTTTTCTTTTGCCATTATATTGGCGTAAGGTTCAAAGCGATAAATGTAGAATCAATATTTCCCTTATTTATCACTTGATTAAAGCTTATTATATCTTTCTCAGGCTTCGATATTTAAATGCCTTTTACATATAAAGACGAAGGTCCAAACATCTACCTGGAAAAGCTGAAATTTTGTTTTAATAAAGCTTCTCATTTGATTAATTTTGTCCGATTTTTAGACAATTTTTTTTCCATTTTCAACTCGTTTTCCACGGAAGTATCAGTCAATATATTAGCTTGCCTTTCCTTCTTTTAACACTAATTTAGCTTCGTAGTTGCCACCTTGCCAAAAAGCCCAATTTCAGGATGTATGCTCAGATGTAGAAGGAACATATGCAATATCGAACATTTGATTGAAACTCGAAGGGACAGCTGGTTTGGCCTTCGTTGCCGTTGTAGGATTTAATTTTTTCTATTCATTTGAATTAATGCTATAAACAGTGGATTATTCTGGCAATTTGAAATCTATTCGGGATTTTTGGTACTTTCAAAATTTGGTACTGCAGGATCTGGCCTATTAGTAAAATAGGTTCACATAAAATCCGAGTAAAGAATATTACAGAATTCAGTGGGGAAATTCCTCAAACTTTAAAATCTGCCGTAATAGTGAGTGACTAGCGTTAGTGCCTTCTAGCCAGAATAGATGGTTTATCCTAAATTTTCACAGGTTTTTGGTCATTTTTAGTTTTAAAATTAGTTTTTTTTTTTTTTTTAAGTTGGGACAGGTTTTCCAACGGGGCTTGTGTTGGAATATGAGCGCCGTGAACAGTTGGAAAACCTACTCCATCTTATTTCTACGGGAAAGTAAGATATAAATCTCTGGTTAAAACGTTAAAAATAAATTAATTAATTGAATTGCAAACTACTTCAAAACGAAAAGAAAGATGGGGAAGCTAGTGTATCGACATATATTTCACCTTTCTTAAAAAACGTTTTTTTAATGCACTTTATTAGACAAGTATTTTTATAGAGAAATATACTGAAGAGATTATTCTGTATTGCTTTAGTTCTTAATATTAGAGTTCAAGGAAGCATGATATACTATTAAAACAAGAGGCTTTTGCGGTAAGTGAAAAGGAAAATCGGCGACTTCATTTATGCTTAACCAGTTACCCAAAGCGCTCTTTAAAAGCATCCAAAGTTTCTCTTTAAAAGCTATTACAGTTCTACCACCAACCAAAGCAATCTGCTTGGCAGAGTGTCATGAAAAATCCGTTCATGTGCAAGGGAGGAACCGCTGGTATAAGAGAAGTGCCGTTTCTCTTCACGTTCTAGTTGTTTAGCATGCTTGATTACTTCCGAACTGATCCTATGTGCCAGATTATAAATTAGGTTGCTTTCAACAAACAGAGAAGCAAACATTCTGATTCACGTACTACATAAACGCACTTACGAAACGAACTTCCCTAAAACTCGAATGGATTCGTTCTTTTCTGCCATGCGCAGAAGCGACCAAATGTCAAAATTCCATGGTCGAACTGTATTCTAAACATTTTTTCATTAATTAAAAATAAACTTACTTTTACGATCAAAAATTTCGCCTAGTTTTGTATAATGTTTTATTCAATCTTACTACTTCGATGAAATCTGGCTTTATTTTTTTTTTCGCAATTTTCTAGAAACAATATAGTAATGAAACATTATGAAGTTATAATCAGTCTGTCACACCCTGCATGTACACACGTACATTTCGACCCTACATGTACACCTATTTTGACGTACACAAGTACATCTTTTTTTAAATCTTCAATCTATTTTGGGTGTCCCGTCTAAAAGGGGTCTACATGGGGCAGGTTGCTCACTCATTCTGCCCGTTGTAGCTGTAAGTTGATTTTCAAAAGTCCCCACCAAATGTACATAAAAATTGTATTCAACTTTCCCTTAAGTATCAGTTTCTGTCTTATTAGAGGCCGTTCATAAATGTCACGCTTTTTCCCCATATATTTGACCCGCCTCCCCCCTTTTGTCGCAATATGTCACACTTCAGCAGACCCCCCTACCCCTTGTCACATGTCACGCTATGTTGCCTAATGTATGATGTCACACTTCTTGTTACCTCCTCCCCTCCCCTTGTCACACTTTGTCAATTTCACGAACCCGCTCCCTCCTTGAAGCGTGACGTCATTTATGATTGATCCCTTACCTTGTTTTAATTAATTTAAATTTCTAAATGTTTGTTCAGTTATTTTGTTCATTTATTTACGTACATTTATTAATGTATCATGCACTTTCTTTGACTTCTCTAATGCTTGTCTTTATCAATAACTTTTCTGTCACTTTTTTTGAGAAAGTAGTCAAAAAATAAGCTTACAAACTTTCAAAAGAAAAAAAAAAGAAATCGATCAGAAATATCATTTTATGAGAAAGATAATCTACATTTTATCATGCAAGGTTTTCAAATAATCGCCAGAAAACTAAAATCATGCAAACTAAATTCAAAAACGTAAACCAAACATAACCAGATGGGGTCTTTGCTCTATGGAATGCAAACAGAGACTATAAGTTAAATTACAAAAAAGATACTCATGACAGTCTAAGGAGCGCCCTAAGACGTCCTATTTATAATTAACAACTTAAAACAGTCATTTCGAACCTGATTGAGAAAGATAATAATTGCATTCAAATCATAGTTGCACGTGTACGTGAGAAGTTATACATGAAGTATCAGTACAAAAGAAGAAATCAACAGTTGGTGAAGTGGGAAGGGGTGTTAGAGTGTTATTAACAAAATCTGACCACCACTCGAGAACTCGGAAAAAGTGGCCAATCTGCCTCTAATGGCCAACAACCCCTTTTAATAGATGAACCGATAATGGTTTTGGCGAGCCCTTTGGGGACGTCTAAACTGCCAATTTGGGGACCGGTCTCAATTGCTCTTGTTTTTGTCTCTTGAGGCTTCGCATAGCTTAAGAAAATACTGGAATCGTGAATAATAAAATGTTTTTATTTGATTTTGTTGGCATCACTTCTTCAGCCATTTAACAGCTTCTTCTTAGTCAAAAGGTGCTGTAAGAACTTCTCACCTATTTATGCCATTATCTTTATCAAACATGCCCATGCTTGTTTGACTTCATTAAAGCTCAGACTTGATTTTATGGAAGAAGGAAATGAAAAACTTAATGAGGGACATTAGACTTAAAGCAGTGAATAAAATAGTTACCTTTTAATACTTAAACTAAGATTTTATACGTCTTCTGTCCATTTTTCTTTCTATCTATGGCCCTTTTTTCGTTATTTCTTTCTTTCATTTTTTTTTTTTTTTTGACTGCTTTTTTTAACTAGTTTCTGTACATTTTTTCAGCAGAATAATTAAAATTAATTTCTTTTTTTACCAAAGTGAATCGATTCTAAGTTGTTTATAAGTTATTATTGAAATGGAACCCCAATGTAAGAAAAATTTTAATGCATAAGCCTTTTTTTCAGCTTATATGGCTATTTTTCATTCATCCCAATTAACTTCCTTCACTTTTAATGCTGAATTAAAAGTGATTGCTCATTTAAAATAGTCTGAAAATTTTTATTTTCAGCAAAATAATTAAATTGAATTTCATTTTTATCGAAGTGAATCGATTCTAAATTGTTCATAGGTTATTATTTAAATGGAACCATAATGTAACCAAAGTTTTAATGCATAAGCGTTTTTTTCAGCTTATATCGTTATTTTTCATTCGTCCCAATAACCTTCGTTCACTTTGAAATTGTAGCGTGGAAAATCAATGGCGAAACAGTTGTTACAGAAAATATAGCAATTATATAATCTAAACTTTAGGTGATTATTCGTGATTTTTTCCTCTTCTTTTTTTTTTTTTTCGTCACAAACGAAACCCGACGTGTTAAAATGTAATCCAACTTGTTAAACGTTAACCAAAAAGACCTACTCCAAACTTATAAATTGAGTGTAATCTGTTGACAACTAAGTTCATGGTGAAAATTTTCAACACTAAAGACTTGTACTTAGTTGTGCCTTACATTTATACGAAGGACTACTTAAAGAATGCAGGATAATTCCACATGTGGTGTCAACGAAAACAGAAATGAAGTATTTACTTGCAAAGCATATTGGCGCAATGCTGATGACAAAAAAATCAGTTTCATTTTGGAAAATGAACAAGAAACTAAGAGCATCATCATGAGAAATAACTTCCAGGGGTGAAGAAACGAGATCGCCGAAAACATCCTTCAGCAAGGCCACCCTATTCGTTTTCCGAAACATCCCCTTCCCCACCCTTGGAAGCGATCTTCCTCGTCGCAGAGCTGATGCCTCAAGACGTGACTGAAATGAAAGTATCTGGCGGCGAATTGCACTGGTGGCTGACGCAAAGCGACCACGTGTGGAGATAGATACTTATTACACTCTTTTAGCATTGACGAATGCATCACTGATCTCTTCTAGCTGAACCTTATAGAAGGGGTTGCAAATTCTCTGAATATAGGAACCAGGGAGCAAAGTTAGACACAAGTAGTCAAGTATTTCTTTAAACTTTGACATTGTTTCGTAATTTCTGCACAACACATCGTTTTATCATCATTTTTCTGCATTCCATTATAAATTTCAAAATGAATTTTTCGAACTTACAATACAGTACGGATTTCGGTGCATCGTAAATTTCCCAGTACCGCAACGTCAATAAGAATAGTTGAATTCGGAGTCGTCGACTACGACCTCGGTGGGGTTCAAGCTGATAGTTAAGGCATTCACAAGCCCAATCGATTGACTCCACTTTGGAAAGTAAGAAAAAACTCCTTATTTCAGCTTCAAAAATGTTCCGTTGCAGTGTAAGAGCACGTGTTTTATTTTTCTTCATTTCTGTCTTTGGGAGCTAATCATTTTGAAAAAGTGAATTACAATGTCACGTACACTTTTTCCGGTTTCCATAGGATTGCAAATATAGTAATAGCAAAGTACAAAATAAGCTTAAATGTATCGTAAAAATAGTTAAAAATAAAGAAAAGTCGAAAATAAGTGAAGTAATTAAATAAAGATTGAAAAATAAAAAAATTGAAAGTAGGGTTTTGAGAAGGGGAAAATCTGTGTTTGTCGGTCGGTGCCCCAATAATTTTTTAGAGCAATGTCCGGGCCGATTTTTTTTCCCATTCAAAAGATCTCGGTGAGGACATATAATTTCTATATTTAATTATTGATTTGAACAATTCTTCGTTCAATTTTGAACGGTTCCAAAAATCTTAACATTAGTGCTATTGCGGAAATGTGAATTTAATTACATAAACCCTATACGTAAGACCCAAATTTCCTTGAATCAGCTTATTCGAAGGAGCTCTTGACGTGAAATCTTTTTTCATTTGAATATATTTTGTTAATTCGGAACAGTTCAAAACATTTAGCATTAGCTCCTACGGGGGAAATTTCAATCCTATATGAAATTTGGACTACCTGATCTTACACATGGATTCACATGGGGACAGAAACTGAATTAAAATAAATTTTCTGCGAAAGAAACATTTTATTTTCATAGAAAAACAGTTCCGGAAAATCGTTTCGATGCGTTTCTGCACAAGTTCATCCTGAGAGAAACAAAACAAGAAGTTCCGTCTAGAACTATACGAGCCTACTTTCCCGTATACACCAAATTCAAATTTATAATCTAGCTATCTCTTTCTCTCTCTTTCTTATTTATCTTTAGTTCTAATTATTGAAAATATACCTTTTTCAACGGATAATACATATTCATTCACTCACTCATTCATTCTCTCATTTATTCAGCCATGCATTTATTCATTCATTCGTTACCTCATTCAAGTGTTTATTCATTCATTTACGCATTCATGTATTTATTCACTCATTTATTTATATTTTCATTTATTCAATAATTTATTCATTCATTCTTTTCCTCATTCATTTATTCATTGATTTATTCTTTCACTCTTTCATTTATTCATTCATTCATTATTTCACTCATTGAGTCACTGAGAAATATCCTTGAAAATCCCGATCAAAAAATTTCATAGCAAAATAGGCTCGTAAGCTCTGGATAAACTTTCTATTTCTACATGTTCTACGTTATAAGAGCTTTCCGATAAAGTTTGTTCCAAGCAAATCGGTCCGTTAGATCAGGATTTATATAGGGTTGAAATTTCCCCGTAAGCTCTGTGTTAATTTTTTGAACTGTTCAAAAATGAACAAAAACTGTTCAAATCAATATTTCACGCCGAGAACTCTTTCAATAAGCTTGCAATAGGAGCTTGGCTCTTGTGCCCAGAGTTTACAGAATTTGCTTCAATTTTGTCCATAGGCGCTAATGTTAAAATTTTTTGAACTGTTCAAAACTGAACAAAAAATTGTTCAAATCAAAAAGTAAAATATAGAAATGAGATGTCCTCGCCATCTCAATACCCTACTTTCAAATTTTTTATTTTTCAATCTTTATTTAATTACTTCACTTATTTTTGACTTTTCTTGATTTTTAACGATATTTTCACGATACATTAAGCCTTCTTGCTTTATTATTATTTTTTTTTACTTTTACGGGAAAGTAGGCTAAAAATGGGATGTTTATATTTAGGTAATAATAACTAAATTATGATATTCCTAAAAACAGGATCAATTATTGCAGCAGATAATCAATTATTGCAGCAGATAATGACGATAAAAAAATGCAACAATTGTAAGCAAATAATAATCAGCACCTTCACTTTCCTAAATTTAGTCTTCGAAAGCTAAAAACTCATTCTGAAGCTAATAATTTCATCTCCAAATTTATGCATTGAGACAATGACTTTCCTGTAGCTCAAAGTAACTGTAATTTTATTGCTAATTTATGCGTTTAACCCCTCAACGCATTTTCCCGTGTCTGATACGGGAGAAAGTTACCGGAAAGTTTGACAGAACATTATTTTATTTCTAATGCCCGTCTGAGATCCGTTTACACTTTGTATAATATATTTTTTCTATGTGAACTTCTACCCCCCCCCCCCCCCCCCCGCTCCCTAGTACCACAACCTGAAATTGCAAAGAATAACTTACACTATACTCGTTTTTCAGAAAAAAAACCCCGTGTTTTAAGGGGTTAATTACATTGATTTTCTATTTTATAAATTATCTTAAGATTATCGAAGAGTCAAACTATAAATAACTCATTAAGTCAAAGCTTTGCTTATTCGTTTGAAAAAGATATCTCATGTTCCACACAAGTCAAACAACAATCATATGTCTTAATGGCTTGTTTGGCAATCGAATCATCTTCAGAATCACATAGTTTTCTTAGAATGGTATCTTGAATCTAGTTCACTTTGTGTAATCGCGGTATCGTGAGTAATCAATGTGCAATCATTCCGTCAAAGTGTGCAAGAAAAAAAGAAGAAGTGATTTCGAGCACAAGATCTCAAGGTGTAATAACGCATTAATAAATCATCAATATGGAGAATAGAAGCACTTCGGTTGGCAAAAGGGAAAACATTAACCCTAAAATTACTCACGTTTTTCTCATATCTATTTTTTGCGAATATATTATGGGTTAGTGAGTATGTAGATGATTGCAGGACGCTTAATTAGAGGGACAAAGTGTTAATATTCACAAACTGAATTCCTGGCACTTGATAATAAGCATAAACCAAAATCATTAAAAAAAATGCAAACAAGAATTTAAAGTACCATCGTAAAAATTTGTATTGTTCTACCACCCATTTGGATGAAAATGTAAACATCCGGTTTCTAGGTAGTACTGATCATTTTACTGATTATTGTGGGACACACGCCAGTTGCACACATAATAAACACACATTAATTGCAGCTTAAAACAAAAAGCGCATTTTTCCAATAGAACGGTTGTTGCTTAGAATCTAAGAGAAGAAAAAAATTTCCAAATGATAACAATCCGAAAATCGATAAACTTGCGGCTGCTGTATCGGGAAGTAATTAGGCATCGATGTTTTTAAAGTTCAGAATTTAATAAACTCATGATCGTGAAAATTGCAACACCATGAAGGACTTACGCGAGTGAGCTGAAATTTTCAGGAAATGCAAAGTAGCGCATGATATGCAAATGATTAGAATTTCAAATCCGTAGCGCATGCGTATGCTGAGCATCGCCCTCAGAACGGCGGATGGATCCGAATAAATAGACGGCTGTAGCTAAGCGTGTATGGTTATCGGTGGTTATCTGCTAGTGGTAAACGTTAGCTCAATCTTTACTTATGCCTCTTCGACGAAAGAGAGCGAGATTTGAACAACTTATAGAGTTTGAACGGGGGAGAATCATCGGCCTTCGTGAAGCTGGCTTGTCGTATCGTGCAGTAGCCGCTCGTGTGCAGCGTAACAGCAGCACAATGATGCGTGTTTGGAAGCAGTGGACGGACGAGGGTCGGACAACTCGGAAATCCGGGAGTGGACCCCGAAATGTGACGTCAACTCGCGATGAGGACACCTGATCCGCATGGCGTGGACGGACCGTACAGCTTCCTCTAGACAATAGCTACAGGTGTTTCATTGTGTGCTTTATCAATTCGTAGACGTCTGCTGCAGCGTAGACTGCGCGCAAGGACTCCTTTATACAGGATCCCCCTCACGCTAAACCATCGCCGCGTGCGGCTACAATGGGCCAATCAGCATAGAGACTGGCGTGCTGATTGGCAGCATGTCGTGTTTTCTGACGAATCCCGCTTTAATTTGTGGTACCATGATGGCCGCATTCGTGTCAGACGCTATGCCGGTGAACGCCACCTTCCGGAGCGCATTATCGAACGCCACAGTGGACGAACACCCGGAGTTATGATCTGGGGCGCCATAGCCTATCATGGACGATCTCAATTGTTACGAATTGTGGGCAATCTGAACAGCAACCGGTACATCAGTGAAGTTCTACAGCCAAAAGCTGTTCCCTTCCTTCAAAGCTTGCCAGGCGCTGTATTTCAACAGGACAATGCCCGCCCTCATATTGCTAGGACTGTTCACTCCTTCTTTGCAACGCAGCAGGTACAGCTTCTTCCTTGGCCTGTGTATTCCCCGGATATGTCGCCAATTGAACATGAGTGGGATTTCGTTGGTCGGCGTCTCGCTCGTGATCCTCGTCCTGTTGCTTCTGTAGCCGAACTTTGGGTACGCATACAAACAATATGGAATGCTCTTCCTCAGGCAGACATTCAAAATTTGTTTGACTCCATGCCACGTCGTGTAGCAGCACTTATTGCGGCGCGTGGTGGCTACACAAGATACTGATTCCGATCTCTTGTTATTGTTTGTTTGCTTTGAAAATTTAATCATTTTTTTGCACCACTACCACTCAACTGTGTATTAAATTTCATTTAATTATGACAATTCCTTCATGGTGTTGCCATTTTCACAAACATGAGTTTATTTATCCACTGACTGATATCTGAGTAAGAAAAGCGTGGATAAATACGATCGTTTTGTTTAGCTTATGAAGCCCGGCGGTCATACGAAATGACCGCTGTTCTAGATATTATAAATATACAATTCTCCCTGTAACCGGAAATGCACATCAAATCAAAGAGATATTCATCAGGTAAAACTGTAAAGTTTAATGAATAAATAATAAACATACAATAATTTCGGAAAAAAATATTCTTACCGAAAAAAAAAACATCTAAGTTATAATAATCTGTAAAATAAAAATATTATTTACTATATAATCAAATTGTTTGTGAAAAATATTTATTTATATAAAACATAATCATCGTCAAAACAATAGCTTTAACGAAACTAGAAAAAAGAGCGCTGCCACTTTAATGTATATAAAAAGCGCAGACGATAAATAAATTAAAACAAAGAAAGGAGGATTAAATTAAATTCGCGTTTACATTAATTTTTAATGGAGATTGCAAATCTAGCGATGCCTCACTCAAAATGCCAGAGAAATGTTTTGATTATTAGTCGTTTTCATTATAGAAACAAATGTGTAGATGGCAGCACGATGCAGTTTTCTCGGAGTAAGAAATTCGGAATAAGCTATCGGCTTATATATAAGAAATAAGTTTGTGAGATAAATTATTTTGTATACTTTTTAAAAAATCAGTTCACTAATAAGTTACTTAAATCCAAAAGTGTTTAATGTAAACATGTTTTTGAGAGATAATTTTAAACGCCTTTCAAAAACACCCCTTTTGTGGATTTCCTCCTCTATGATTTCTAATGGACTGGGTATATATATATACAATGATTCTTATCCATTGCAAACCTAGTGCGTTCCCAGAGATTGGTACCAACTCTTTCAGGGGCAACCCAATGAGTGTGGTACCATCGTCGCATGAGAATTTTGACATCCAGTTTCTCCTCCTGAAAGGGCAATCACCCGGACTCTGTTGATGCGAAATTACACTAGGAATCAAACTTAGCCGAGAGTATCCAAGCCAAATAGACATTCAAGGGATCTTTTACATGCCGCATAATTGTATGACATGGGAGCAGACGATTTTCTGCATCTCGAAAATCCACGCTCGATACTATTACCTGGGGCGTACGAGTCCCGTGCCTTTCCACGATGCCACTGTGCTGGCTCTCCCTCTTTTATGATGGGCAACTATTTTTATCCCGCTGATGTCCGCTATAGAGGGGATTTAGTGAATTTTAAAAACTAATTTAAAAAAAAAAAATTATTATTCAAACTATGTAGGTTAAGTTTGTAGAAAGGGCGTTGATGGTTTGCTGCGTTTTAGAAGAATATGATCGTGGTCGATGTTATCTACGACATTGCTTCTGTTTGCACTTCTTAATTCCCTGGAAATGTGATATACTTTTATTTGTAACATTTTTCAGAATTTCCTTAAATATGGATCCAATGCACCTCCACAAAATGTTGATACATTTAAAAAATATTTCAACATTATTTTCTGTGTTTCTAATACATAAAAAAGGGGCCATTACATTTGGGAGGAGACCAATTCAAACACAATAAAAAGTTTTGCAAAAATTATTGTACCGTAAAAAAAACACTACCAATACAACAATGAAATTCTCCAAATGTCGACAAAATTTAGAGCACGCGCGTGAACAGAAGATATAAACTAATTTTATTTCTTTTCTCAACTCTATTTACCGTGATATTTGCGAATTGAAAAGAAAATGTTCGCATTTTTGTAATCCACCATGCTGGAGAGCCATTTGTCATTGAAATACCCCATTACATTCGCCAGTTGAGCAAATAGTCGCACGAGCAAGCTCATAAGCCAATTGTTCTGTATTTATTTGCAACAGTACGTTTTTAAATGGTCTAAGACTGGTAATTTTAAAAGAGATATATCAATTTCATGTACACAACAGTGTGACTGGGATTTTTCTCATTCGGAATTTTCCATTCACTCTGGATATCCGATGTCCACTATAATTCGCAAATCAATGTCGCCAACTAAAGTTAGAAAAATACAAGAGGAGAGAAAAACTAAATAAATCAGAAAAGTGGTAAAGAGACGAATGTCATATCTTCTGAGTAATTACATGTCAATTAGACATTTCTCGGATCGTAAAGAATGGCTTTACCATTATCTTTCATGAAATGGAAAAATAAAGAGATATAAACATGGGATAAACAGTTCAAAATGACATAGAATCAGATTTCGCACTGAGAGAAAAAGGTGAGAGGAAGGGTCTTTCGCGAGGGACAAAAAGAAAAACTTCTTAAGAGAACGCGTTAAAATGTAACAAAGTTGGAATTTTGAGAGGAGAACATTGGGTTTTGCGGACAAACTGTAAATCGCTTCTCTTCTGCATTTAGGTAGTGGCATTTGATTTTCATGTTAATATTTTCAAACTGTAATTTTGTTTATCAATTAAAATAGATCCAAAACAGTTTAGTTCAGTATAAAGCAAGCAATGCTTAGGAATCAACAGTTTTAACTAAGCAGTTAGTTTCACTCTCAAAATCGCCATTAAAAGGAAGTGCAATTACAACTCCCGTTTTGCATGCTCCGCCATTTTTAAACTTCGAATCCGAAGAAAGAAAATTTCAAATATTACAGACACCGCTCTAAAAATATTTAATGATGGAGAATTTATTTGAGGATAAGCCGCGCAAATGTTATTAAATTCTGTAGGAGCATTCTACTTATAAAATTTTTGTTTCTTTTATTTGGGTTTATTTCTTACGGGGTTTCACGCTGAAATTGAATGCATAAAATATATATATATAAATAAAGTGTGCAAGCAAATTTTATAACTTATCACAAATTTATATTGCGTGTCTAATGTATCTTTAACCCATTAATGCCTGACGTTTTTTTGTTTTTTGAAACAATCTGAAAAGTACGTCTGAAGCACCCAAAAATAAACATTTCTACAAAAAATTGTTTTAATGTATTCCTGGTTAGGAATACATTAAAAAAATTTTTTTTGGTGAAATGTCTATTTTCGTGTGCGTCAGACGTACTTTTCAGACTGTCCCTAAAAAGGGATGGTAGGCATTAATGGGTTAAGATTTGCTATACTCCATTACAACGCTGCAATTTTACTCTTTAAAACAGTTTAGTAAGATTCTTCTGACGACCGTTTCTTTTTATGAAAAATTTGATAGCCACAACTAGGAGCATCAAAGCAAGGCTGTGGAGTCGGAGTTGGGTGGGTTTTGCGGCAGAGAAGTCGGATTCGGACTGATTTGGGAAAAAGGAGTCGGAGTCCGAGTCGGTTAAAAATGTGCCGAATATTGGTTACACCTCTAATATAATTTGAATGGTCTACTGGAAAAACGACCTAAATCACTTAATACTTTTTGAAATTTGCTTTATGTTTTATTCAATTATTTTATAACATAAATGTTAATTTTAACTATACGAGCCTATGTTTCCGTAACACCCAGATTCATATTCATAATACATATATTTATAATACATAATTTATAATAAAACATAAAGCAAAGTTCAAAAAGTAGTATGTGATTTAGGTCGTTTTTCCAGTGGACCCTTTATTTGTAAAGGAGGCGGAGTAGGGAGACTCGAGTTTTCGAATTCCAGAAGCCGGAGTCGGGAGTCGGAGTTTTCGAATTCTAAGAGTCGGAGTCGGATGTCAGAGCTAGAGTCGGAGTCGGGAGGCAGAGTTTTCGAATTCTAAGAGTCGGAGTCCTGAGTCAGAGCTTTCGAATTCTAAGAGTCGGAGTCGGGAGTCAGAGTTTTCGAATTCTAAGAGTCGGAGTCAGGAGTCAGATTTTTCGAATTCTAAGAGTCGGAGTTGGGAGTCAGAGTTTTCAAATTCAAGGAATCGGAGTCGGTCCTTTTCCGAACCTTTTCCACACTTTCCTTCCACAGCCTTGCTTCAAAGGGGAAAACAACAGTATGATAATAAACTTCAACGTGAATAACTCAAGGGTAGAGTGCAAAGCCAGCTGCTACATTATATACCGCTGCTACATTATATAAAGTTGCTGCTTAATAAAATCAGCCATTTATCAAAATCAAATTTAAAGGAATGAAGTCATATCAATGTAAAACCTTTGTAAAACCTCCACTTAATAAAATCAGCACCTCCGCTTTTGAGAAGGAAATTTTCAAATACTTTAAACTATTGACCTCGTAAAATAAATCAAAGTCATGAGGAACTTTTCATATCAAAACGTGTTATGAGTTGCAATGTTTAACCTTTTCTTTTTGGTACAATACCCCGTCCTTTATTTCGAATTCTGCAACATTTGCTGATCAAAAATGTTCAGCCTGATCAAATTTTCAAATCAGTTCCGACTGGATTACATTACAGAGAATTTTTTTAACGTACTATGATGCTTCTTAATGAATATGTTGCTGGAAACGAAAAAGTCAAGCAAATATTATTTAATACTAGCTGACATGCCCGGCGTTGCGCGGGATAAAATTGCATCATTCGCAGGGCAAATGATGCATGTCCAAAATTCTGTAGTAAATGTATAGGGGAAAATCTTCTTAAAAAATCCAAGTAGGAGATGGGAAACAGTCCATAAAAATCCAATTTAGACAGTGAAATTCGTTAAAAACCCCGATTGCATTAAAATGAACAGCCCAGAAAAATTCCTTTTAGACCAAAAATAAGTCCATAAAAATCAACATTAAAGTGCCAACAAAAGTTAATAGAAATTACCATTAGAGTAAGAGAAACAGTAACTAAAATGCACATATGTAGAGGGATAATTGTGCCAAAATGATATCAAGATCCCGTAAAAATCGTATTAAAAATATCCCATCAGAAAAAGAACAGTATTCTCTTTAAAAATGTCCATCAGATCAAGAACAGCTCTCCCTGAATATTTCTGCTACCATAAGGAAAACATTCTTTAAAACCCCCATTTCAATAAAGACAACTATTCCTAAACATTCCTAATAGAATAATGACATTAGTCCCAAAAAATATCCATTAGAATAAAGACGTCAGTAACTAAAAATAGAATACTGACCTTCAAGAGCTACTGTTCCTAAAATTACCCAGCAGTCCATCTTAAATTCCCCATCAAAATAAGGACAACCGTTCCTAAAAATCCCACTTGCAAAACCGCCAAAACATTTCCTGAAAATTCAATTGAATAACACTTTCATAAAATTCGGATAAAAACGAAAGAAAGGAAAGCATTATTTCAAAAGGCAAATGCTCATTTAAATTACAAAATGTTTATTACTGAACCAATTCTGACGTGTAAAATTGAAGTTCATAGAAAGATATAACTAAATTCTTCCCAAATGGCGCCAAATAGACAGTACAAAAATTAAATAAATGTTAGAAAATAAATCACTTGTGTAAAATATGGAATCAATAATCTCTACGTAAAAAAGTTAAAATGAAGCAGAAGATCGCCAAATTGCACTGTAGTAATGGAATCATTTCGAAATACACCATGATCCTACAGTGTAAATCACGTATTGAATTAAATGAGAACAATAGTTTCTGGAAAGGATTATTGGGAGCGGTTTGGAAAAGCTATGAAGCATAAAATAATATATTGAGAACAATTAACTGGAAGGAGGGGAGTAAAAGTTATCACCACTTGGCGAAAATTTAAATTTCATCAAAAATAAGCGATATCGAAGAGCTTCCTACATAGTTTTTATCGAAGAAATAAATATTAAATCGTCAAAAAAGAAAGAAGAATCAACATTAAAAATCACATGCAGTTAATAATCCACAAAATATCCAAAAAATAGAAATGAATTTTTAGAATTTGTTTCGTTGATAAAGCGGACACTCTACCATAAGAAATATTGTTTCATGCAATTGTTAAACTGTTACTATACTATTAAATCGCCAAAAAAGGAAGGAGAATCAACCTCGAAGAAGAAGTAATTAAAATTCGTCTGCAGTTCCACAAAATATGTATAAAAATGAAATGAATTTTTAGAATTTGTTTTGCTCATAAAACGGCATGAATAAAGAAAAAATAGCATTTTTTTCAATCTTACGTTAACAGAAATCATCTAGTTGGCGACAAAAGTAATATTTATTTTGGCGAAAACACGCAAATTGAGCAGATAAATTCAGAGGTAAGCCTTGCTTTAAAGTTCGAAAACTACTTTAAATGAATACTGCGCGTGTTCTATTTGTCCTACGAGCTGCAAAAAAAAGCATCTTGTGCAGTTTTTTTACGAAGATTCATATGCTGCAAAAATCGAAAAGGTGTGACGTTTCTTCGATGAGATATTCCTAAAATCAACAGTTTTGCTTAAATTGGAATAAAAGAAGAACAAATTCGAATTTTCGGGAAAACGCTTCGAGGTGCACGAGGACCTGACCCAAGGTACCTGTAACCAAAATTTCGTACTTTTGGACCGTTCCATCTCGGCAGGAGGCGATCGACAGACACACACACACACACACACACACACAACAAACTTTCGGTTTTATTTATATAGATTAGAGCAGAAAGGTGTGGAGATAAAGGACATTACGGCATTTTCAAAATTATTGCATTAAAAAAATATTTATAATTAAACTATGAGTTAAATAAGTTAATTATACGTGTATTGTATCTAACGTAGTGTCTTTGTTTTCTTTTCCTTTGTTTTGTGGTAATTCTTGTAGCTCGCGGGAAGCATAAAACTTATTTTTAAAATAACGCCGGTTTTTAAAATCAGTCGCTCAATAAAATCAAATTCTTCAGAAAAAAGATGATTTTATAAAGCCTCGGGTACTGTATTGGAACAATACCCAAGGACGTTTTACTTGTTTCTTGCTATGTTCTCATCACTTCGGTTAATTCAGTGCAACATTATCCATGGTGTGTCTTAACTTTCAGAAATTAATCAGACAAACGAAATCAACATTATTTTCTTTATATAGCATGAATATATTGTGACACACATAAAAATGATTCTTATCAGTAACAAAAATAAATATTTCCGTTTACATTTGAATGATTTTTGCTGCTTATATCTACCTCTTCATGCATGACAGAACAGAAAAAAGTTGTGCGATGAATCTTAAATGCCAGCCGACACTTTCTCAGCCACTTATTTTCTTTTTTTGATAAAAAATACCAAATTCGAAATATTTTCAGGAGTAAAGAAAAGCATGGTTAGAAGCGCCAAGCTGCCTTCCAATGATCACTACAGACATTCAGTTTTATTTACTACTTCAGAGACTATTTTTTCAGTCGCTGAAGCGTGTTTGCTCGTGGAAGTCCAATGACCACCAGAAAGGATACTGCATGATAGTAAATACTCAGTCATAGTCTTAAATATCAGTGCACGATATTTAAGGGGAGTCAGCACTCAAAAATGTCGAAAAGAATATTTTTTTATTGGCTTAAGTAGTAAAATAAATCTTTAAAAATGTTCCCTGAAAGATTCAGAAAAATTGAATCAATATTTATTGATTTATCATTGATTTTATTACGGTGTGATTTGCCACCTTTTCATTCCGAAACCGAAACTGTGCTGAATGTAAGCTACGTATTTATTTATTTTTTAAATAAAATAAGCCAAAAGAAGCAATTTCATCGTGACTGTAACTGAAAAAAAATATTCCTTACTTGAAATTTTGATAAAGATATTGCAAGCCGAAAACTTAAAAATGATGTTTTCTCTCGCTTTGTTTTTTGCGCATTTCATTTATTTTAAAATGGAAAGGCTTTTTTAAATATGTATCTATAATGTGGATTTTTCCTCTACATGTTTCTGCAACTATTCATAACAAATTTATGCTTTACTTTTATTAGAACTTAAGTACTTTTTTAAAAATATTTTTGTAGGCTTTTTGAATTTTTTGTTGTTTTTCCTGCGTTACTTCAGTTTTTATTTTTTTCTCGGAAAGTATTTGACTTATAAAAAACTCAAAGCATAAAATTTTTGCTTTATGAGTAATGAGTCAATAAGAAACATTTTGAGACTTTACGTCAATTTTTGACAAAGATGCATTTTAAAAAATTGCTAAATTTCGTTTTAAAAGTTAAAATTTGCATATTATACTTTAAAAAGCCAGTTTTTTTTAATATTAAATTTTTTATGAGGTGATGTAACACGACATGAGACAGAAATTGTAAATATAAACACCATAGAGAAAAAAATGGTCTCATGGGGCCGCCTCCCCTTAATACTCAGTATAGAAAGAAAATTTTATTAAAATGTACGTACTATTTACATTTTAATTCGAAAAAGAATAAATGGAATTTAATTAAATAAGTAACATTTAATTAAATGCATCATTTTAAAATATATATAAGAATGTTAAAAAACAGAAGAAACATTATGTTCCTTGTAAATCTGAACTTTAATTACTACGCATAACCTGGAATTTAGTATACTGCTCCTAATGCAAAATATCTTGTGCTTGTAAGAAAAGAATTATCCTTAAACCTCATTAGGCATTTAATCCTTAAGACACAGAGGTCTACTTTTAAACGAGGGATATTAGGGGTAGCAAGTTGTTTCTTTCCAGCTGATTTCTTCCACTTTCATAATTGCAATTTTTCAGTTATATTCACTCAATGCAGCTACATTCCGGTAAACACCTTGCTTAAACGTAGAAAGCTTATTGCATATTTTTGATTCGATGCTTAATCAACCATCTGGAAACTCCGATTCACAGAGCACATTCGCGTTCTCGCAATATCACTCCCATGCAATTTTTAATCATTCCGTTAATCTTAATAAATTGTTTTGATGTTTACAGAGTAATGTCTTTAATTTTTCACTTTTGCACATAAAATTGACATAATTTTAAAAAATAATTGCTTTTTTCCTCTAATTGAAATTATTATACAAAAAGGTTTTAAAGAGGAAGTCCAGGTGTTCTCATATTTATAAAACATTGCGACCCGCTTTGAGAAATTCAATCTAAAGAAACCCACTTTATTTCCAGCTCTGTTTTTTCTTTTTTTTTTTTTTCCTTTTTCAAGATACTTGATTGATTTGCTAAAGACATCGCAAAAAATGAACTTTTAAAATTTTTGTTTCGGTTTTTTATATTCTTGCACCAAAATTTCCCGGATGTAGGAAAAAAAAACGTTTAGCTGACAGTTAGACTATTCAGATCGTCAAATGGTTACGTGACTGCTGGCAGAAAGTTTTCGTGACGACGACCTAAGAAGTAACCCGAAATCTCAATCTAGTTATCATTACTCTAAAGTATAAATATAGTAACATTTTCACATTCTTCACAAGTGGTAACAGTGGCATTTGTCATCCTGTTTGTATCTTTATGTTTGTTAAAAAAGTAAAAATTTAAGATAACGATATTTCATGATAAGTTCGCATTGTAAATGACAAAAGTTTGAAATTTGCATTTTAGCTACTACAAGAGAGAAGATAGAAATTCTTATCCACCACAAAAGGGCAAGAAATCCCAACATCCTAGTAAGCTTTGTAACCTTGCAAGGTCATGAGAACAACCCGCGGGGTCTTAGCCAAAGTTCAACTAAACGTCTGATCTTCTATCTAAAAGACGTGACTACGCAAAGACACCTCTGAGCCATGGTGTGTTGCAATTTGCAGTAATATTTTACGTTTACTTTTGGCAGAACTGTCGATATCTATGGAATTTGCCCATTCACTTATTCATTTCATGCCGAACGATTTGAGTGGAATTCAGACAGATCCTAACTCCCACTAATTTTTCACGAAAAGCGTGTGATTCTTCCTCAACGAAACGTTTCTGTATTTTGTTTTTTTAACAACATATGGAAGCTTTCTTTCTTGATTTTCTTTTAATGGAAAGGTTCATAATTAAAGCCAATTACTTGTAACATTCCAAAATTTGAAAACGCATCTCGACTTAAATTAATTCGTTCAATGACGTATTAATACAGTAGAAATAGACAAAAAAAAAAAAAAAACCATCTCGAGGTGAGACTAATTGCAACAAAAATGATTCTTGGTGTAAATGGTAAGTAATACGGTCTCAATGATAAAAATATACATCTGTATTGTCGCGCAAAGTTCGTGTTTTTTGGCCGCCATCTTGAAAAAGCATAAAAATTTTAAAAATTGTAAAAAATAATGTTTGATATCAAATTACATGAAATTTCATGTTGAAAAAGAATACAATACCAGTTTTTAAAAATAAATTATTGAAAAAGGTGAAATAATTAAAACAAGTATGCCTAAATTGCAGAAAATTTTGCAGCAGAATTTTTGTGAAAATTAAAAAAAGAAAGTCTTTTACTTTCCTTTTAGACCAAGTTTGGAGTTTAATTACGTGAAACAAAACATGCTGTTTTATGAAAATTTCTGGTAAAAAATTTATCAGTTAAGGTCCTAACTTTATTCAGATCAAACTCAGAGAGAGGTAGTTTATGCATAAAAACTTCTATGGTAATGTAGAAATTTGTGACTCCATGTACAAGTGTAACCAATTGCTTAAAGAAGAAAATTGCAACATCGAGCATTTTTCATGCATAATCGATTACAACAGAAGTTTTCATGGACCTTTACAAATCCAGTGCTTCAAGCATTCAATAAAAATGACGCCCTGTAAATTTATTTGCGTACTTTTCTTTTGTGAAGCAAAGCTTTCCGCCTTCTTCTTTTACGAACCTTATCTAATCAAGTTATTTGGGATCGAGCGTAAGAATAACCATGAAAATTTCTAAATGTCCGCTTTCCCTGTTTCAAATTTATTCAATAATAAATGGAAACTCAAAATTAAAACAAAAACAGCAGTAAGGTTGGTACGTACTATTTGTGCATTTGATGTTGGCTTTTTATTATTCTTGCACGAAAGTTTGAACTTCTATGAAAAAAAAGTTGGGTTTACCTTTATAGCAGCAGTATGAGGTTGCTGAACTGATTTAACAGTGTGGAGAGAGGGAGAGAGTTATAAAATATTGCAATGTATACAGTTCTACCATCAACCAAACCAAGTCGGCTGGCAGAGTGCCAAGAAGAATACATTCATGTTCAAAGGAGGAACTGCTGATATAAAGAATGTGTCTCTATCTTCTCGTTCTAGTTCCCCTTTAGCATACGTTATTTCTACCGAACGGATGCTATATGCCAGTTTATTCTGCCAGTTTAGTTTGTTTAATTTAGTTTCTTTCAACAAACAGAGAAGCAAACATTCGGATTCGCGTACTAAATAAATGCACCTGCAAAACGAACTTCCCTAAAACTTGAATCGATTTGTTCTTTTCTGCCATGCGCAGAAGCATCCAACTATCAACATTCCGTGGCCAACTGTATAATTGTACTACTCTCTACTCATTACTCAGTACTTGCCAATCAGTTTTGGTTGTTTACATTGTTGAAAAAAAAAACTTTTATCAGACATTATCTAACCAAATAGAGGCCTTTTTCCTTTTTTTTTAATTCAAACATGCGACCTTTTTTTGACAGTATTCACATTAGAAATTGTTATTATTTTTAATTTATTTTTCCCTTCACCTTCAAGCTATAGAACATCCCATAGGTAGATTTTGCTCATTGGTACTTTTGTTTTTCGATCCACCTTACTGAATAACTGAGTAGAGAGATAGGGAGTTAGCTGAAAATGTAGAAATTTATGCACACGGATATTATAAAATGAATTGATGTTAGCTTTTTTAGTACAAGTTAGAATCAAATTCAAGCCGCCGCATCGGATAAACATGCTCCGCCCCCTATAAATCCGGCTTGAAATCCTCGTAAAAGTGTTATCATATGCGGGCGTATTGTTAGTTTTGTACGAGCAAATGAAGAAAAAAAAATGAAGCTTCCCCCGCAACGACATCTGGTGGAAACTTTCTCACAAATCGGGTCAGTATGTGCCTTCTCCATTAAATCTTGCATAATCGGAGAGAGCTCACCTACACTTGCCTCGTAATTACTCCTCAGAAAGTTGCCTCCTCTTTTATAGTTTTTATTCATCCTCCAGACGACCTTGTCGCTCGCAATCAAATAAGAGAGCCATTCATCGAATGCTAGGATACTCGTGTAGTCCTTTGTTTCAAAACGCTTGGGTTGTACTTAGTCAAATATCCGGAAATGTTCCCTGTAGAAGATGTGTGAGTGAGGTGCCACTTAAAAAGAACACAATGTTGGGCTGGGTTACGTTAATACCACGATGTATTTTTGAAACAGGTTATGTCGATAAGTATGTTCATTTTTAAAACATATTCAGAAAAATAGCTAAACAGGGACCCTTGGTTCCATTGTTCCATATTTTTCCATCTTAAAACCTAGATTTAATTTGCTGCATCGCGTGTACTACAAATTACATCTCGCTTCGTTGGAAAATATACTGTAGGAAGAATGAATGAAATGTCGGCTGTGGTAGCTTAGTGGTTAGGATGTCGGTCTTCCAACCGGAAGACTGGGTGTTCGATACCCGACCCACGGAAGAACCACCATATTCATTTGGGGATACGTGCATGTAAAATCTGTGGACCCTGAAGTCTCGAGGGTACCGGAGGGTGGAGAATTTTCCTTTCCTTCACTCCCAGTCAAAAAAGGAAGGTGGCGTATTTGTGGTGGCACCATCAGGTGTCATCCAATTACATAATGAGCAAAGTCGTATTCACCGTTGCGGTGCTCATCTATAAACGAAAGGCACTCCCTTACTGCCTTAATTCCCGGCCGCTCCGCAAAGAGGAGCTTGGATACCCAAGTAGCATTAGAAACAACAACAATGAATGAAGTGTGAAATTCTCTTTAGCCCTACTACAGAAATCTACCTAATCTTCTTCCTAAACTTCCAGATTATCATGCGTTGCCCGGTAGCCCGGGTAGATATATATACATTGGAACCCCGTTTTAACGTCATTCATTAAAGTGCATGGGCGAATGAAGGGATTAGAGAGAGAATTCCAGAATTCCTTAACATTATAACATAGTTGTCACTATATCCAAATTCAACTATATATATCGCTTATAGAAATAAACAATATTGTCCCAATGTGGACCCGCCTTCCTCCCTCCCCTTCTTCACTGTATACTGTTCACGTTGACATTATTTAAAAAAAAAAGAATCGTCCGCAATATTAATGAAAAATAATAGAAATGCAAAAAATAATTTAAATGAAACAAACATAATGCATATTTGCTTGGTTAGTTGCGGAAATCTCTTGTAATGTTTGTTACACATTTTTTATTTTGTTTTAGGTGCTAAATATTTAATTAATAAATGTTGGTGTAATTACACACCTGCATACTTACTTTTGAAAAAGATAAAGAATTTAGTTTATGAAATAAAGGTTTTGAATTGTGTAAAAACATGCCATGGCAGACATGTGAAAAATTGGACATTGCTTTTTAGACATGTTATCACATAAAATTTTATTCCTTAAATTAAAATTCTTCCACTATTTTTAAAGTAGGCATGAAGTTGTTTAAGCACACCTAATTTTATTTAATTATTTTAATGTTTAGTACCTAAAACAAAGCAAAACAAGAGGTTCCGTCGGAATTATACGAGCCTACTTTCCCGTATATAGCAAAATCAATTTGATAAGCTACGTACCTCTCTCTCTCTCTCTCTTTCTTATTCAGTTTAATTTCTTAACTACTTCAAATTTATCTTTTTCGGTGGCTTATCATTCGCTCATTCATTTATTAATTCACTCACTCATCTAGTCATTCATTCATTCCAAAATATCCTTAAAAATACAGATCAAAAAGTTTCGTGGGAAAATAGGCTCGCTTAGTTCTGGATGAATTTCGCATCTGTACATGTTCTACTAGTATGTCATAACGTCTTTTCGATATGCAGTGAAACCTGTGTAAGGTGATCACTTGCGGTGCAGCACTTTAGTGGTCAACTCAGACAGGTGGTCACAGGGCCGGCGCTAGGCTGAGGCGGTGAGGCGCCCGCCTCAGGGCGCGTCGTTCTTAGGGGCGCATTGGTCATATATATTGACTGCATCTTTGTAAGCAGAAAACAAGTTCTTATCTCAAAAAAATTAAAAACCAATAATACGTTTGCTTTTTATACGGTTTTTGGCCTCTGGACAGTTAAAAACCGATTTTTGTCAACCTTGTACCATCATGCCGTGATGGATGGGCTTTCTATATTAAGAATGCCACAACTTCCGAATGTTCTGACAATGATTTTCCTAAGTAATTAAATTGTACTGTAATTGAACAGTAGAATTGATTAACTCTCCAACTCAATAGCCGCCCCAGCTTGAGTTCAAAGTTATTGGTAGTCAAACCTGTCTATTTTACGACGAGCGAAAGGCAATTTATTGCTTTTTCTCTTTTTCTGTTTTTTATTTTCCCTTATTCAGTCCATTCTGATCAGCGGTTGTTTTCCTTTAGCTAAAAGCTTTTTGAAAATTAAAATATGTATAGTTAAATTTTGTATCGATCATTTTAAATCTCTATTTCTTCATAATATATAGTAGGGGCGGGAAAAAGTTTTTTGCCTCAGGGCGCCATTCGTGCTAGCGCCGGCCCTGGGTGGTCAACTTATAGAGTGTGGAGATTTTCTTTTTTTGTCTCTTCCTTTACACTTATGGATCTATTCATTTATAACTAATTAAAATATAGTTTCATGTAATGATGTTACTTCAAAATAGTGATTAGTATTTTCCCCCACAATTATCTGAAATATCATTTAAGAAATTGAACCCAAATGACTTACAATGTATCCTACACGACTTCAAAAGCAAAGTACTTAGTTAAAATTAAGATTAAGATCATATTAATTATGTCAGTTATATTATATGATGTTAAAGATTTCCTAAAAAAATGATTTTTCAAAATGGCTATATCATATCAGAGAAACAAGAAGTTCCGTCTAGAACTATACGAGCCTACTTTCCCGTATACACCAAATACAAATTTATAATCTAGCCATCTCTTTCTCTCTCTCTTTCTTATTTAGCTTTAGTTCTAAAGTATTTCAAATATACCTTTTTCAACGGATAATACATATTCATTCACTCATTCATTTATTCATTCTTTCATTAACTCAGCCATTCATTTATTCATTCATTCGTTTACTCATTCATCCATTTATTCACTCATTTATTTATCTTTTATTTTTATTCACGCATTTATTCATTGATTCATTCTTTCACTCTTTCATTTATTCATTCATTCATTATTTCACTCATTAACAAATATCCTTAAAAATCCCTATAAAAAAATTTCATAGGAAAATAGGCTCGTTAGTTCTGGATGAACTTTCTATTTGTACATGTTCTGCGTTATAAGAGCTTTCCGATAAAGTTTGTTTCAAGCAAATCCGTCCGTTAGATCAGGATTTATATAGGATTGAAATTTCCCCGTAAGCGCTATGTTAATTTTTTGAACTGTTCAAAAATGAACAAAAACTGTTCAAATTAATGTTTCACACCAAGAGCTTCCTCCAGCAAGCTTGTTCATTGGAACTTGGATCTTGTACCCAGAGTTTACATCATTTGCTTCATTATCGCCCATAAGCGCTAATGTTAAATTTTTTTGAACTGTTCAAAATTGAACGAAAATCTGTTCAAATCAGAAAGTAAGATATGAAAATGAGATGTCCTCGCCGAGATCTTTCGAATGCAAAAAGAATGTTTTGAATCGGACATTTCGTTCAAAAGTTATTAGGGGGGACAGACCGAAGACAAACCGACAGACAGACCGACAGACAGACAGACCGACAGACAGACAGACAGACGACAGACAGACGGACAGACCGACAGACACACTTTTTCCCCATCTCAAAACCCTACTTTCAAATTTTTTATTTTTCAATCTTTATTTAATTACTTCGCTTATTTTTTACTTTTTTTGATTTCTAACGATATTTTCACGATGCATTAAGCCTTCTTTCATGCTTTATCATATATATTATTTTACGTTTACGGGAAAGTAGGCTAAAAAGAAACTTATTTAAAGAATCCAGGCAAATACTGGTCTAGTATTATAGCATAAAAATATCCCGGAGAAGATATTTTAGTTTTTTTTATCTTTCCAAAAATGGATAAACTAATAAATATAGTAATAACTAGGTGGTCACCTTACAAAGGTTTTTAATACGCCCACCCAAATTTGACGTACATAAGTGGTCAACATAGACAGGTGATCAACTTAGGGGGTCAAGTTACAAAGGTTTCTCTACATTATATAATATAGGACTAATTCCGTTCCTGACAAAAGTGGTGAACTTAGACAGGTGGTCAGCATACAAAGGTGGTCAACTTCACAGGTTTTACGGTAGCTTGTTCCAAGCGAATCCGTCTGTTAAAACAGGATTTATATAGGATTGAAATTTCGCCGTAGGAGCTATTTTTCTTTTTTTTTTTAATGAGCTGCTCAAAATTGATAAAAAAATTTCAAGCCACGAGCTCTTTCATATGCTTGTCGGAAGGAGCTTGGGTCGTATGTACAAGGTTTATGTAATTTGCTTTACATTTCTAAAATAGCATTAATGTTAAAATTTTTTGAACCGTTCAAATAAAAAAAATAAAATATAGACGCCAAGATCTTTCGAATGGAAAAAAAATCAAATCTTACAATTCCCTTAAAAGTTATCAAGGGGGACAGGCAGACCACCATATTTTCCTCGTCTCATAATCCAACTTTCAAATTTTTATTTTTCAACATTATTTTAATTACTTCACTTATTTTTGACTTTTCTTTAATTTTAACGAAATTTTTACGATACATTAAAGCTTCTTTCATATTTTTTTGTACTTTTACGGGAAAGTAGGCTAAAAAGGTTGTCATGTTTGTCTTATATTGAATTAATTATTCATATTCTACAAGTACATTAAACTACTATTTTTATGAAAGCCAGTAGTGCCCCTCTTTCAAAAATTTCCTAACTTGTCATTCAGGCTCCTTGAAAAATCTCTACTTTGTAACACCATCCAAAGTCAATTTGTCGTATTTCAGTGGTCTCACCTCCGAAGCTCTGGCGTCGTCCTCTTGAAAGGTCACCCAGATAAATGTCTTATTCTTGCGGCGACAGAGCCGCATTTCCGCGAATAATATGGGCCACCAGAGGCGCGCATACGAGTTTGTTTTTTCATCAGAGTTCATGTAGAGTTGTCGTAATGGGTGATGAATTAGTCTATCATTGCATGAACTTCCGCGATTTTAAGTAGAAGTGTATTAATTTAACTAAATATTCATCAAGAATGAAAGTAGAGAAAAAGTTATTGCTTACCACATACTTATTCAAGAACCTATTCAAAATGGAATTTGTGTTGAGCAATAACTACTACTCGGAATTGTCATTAATTTTAGGCATGTGTTATTAGTGGACAAAAAGTGAAAACTTTCTAAAAGACTTCCTGTTTGTCACGCATATTATTTGTTTTCCGTTTGCTCTCTATAAGGGTTGGAAAATTATACGAATTAATTACATAATCACATGTTAACACGTTATGAGTGGGGGGGGGGGCGGCAGGTACTAGTACCCGTTTCGTGCATTGTCGTTTAAAAGCGGGACTGGTATTTGGTTTAAAATCACCACTTTTAAGTCACCCAAGGGAAAAAATAATGTTTCATATAATGTATGAATTGGTGTATTTTTTTAGAACATTTTTTTAACCTATTCAACTTAGCCCGCTACGCAACGTCTCCCGCTCATAATGTGTTAATACTATCTCTATATAAATATCAGTTTTGTGCAACTACGGAAAAAAGGCTGATTTACTTATTGATCTTTGGCAACAGATTAACATTTATTTCAGTTGCGTCTTAGCAATAGCTACACAACTCGTTGTATCGCTTTATCTATATACTAAAACGCTAAAGTGCATACCATCAATAAAAGAAAAAAAAAACATTTGATTTTCTGTACTGCCGCTTGGCAATGATCGGTTTATTTTCAAACCAAAACAGGTAACAGGTGTTAGGAAAAAAAGTTCATGATGAATTTTATTTTAATGCGGAAATTTATTCAAACAGAGAGCTTACGATGTAAGCATTTCATACGATATTAGAAGGGGGGAGATTATTTCATACGATAATTTAGGGGGGAGAACTGCTTGTGAATGACTCTTGGAATAAAATGATTAGTAGAATATCACTTAGAAAATAAGCATTTGGGGAGCCGGAGTTCGTTGTGACTAGGGATGTAACGAATATTCGGCTACTATTCGGTATTCGACCTATTCGGCCTGGCCGAATAGTCATCTCATCACCTAGCCGAATATTCGGCTTGACCGAATAATGAGCAAGGTCAAATTCGGCCTGGCCGAATATTGATGAACTATTCGGCCGAATAGTTCTGCTGCAGTAGAAATGTAAAAAAATAAAGAAATTAGTAGATTTTAAACATTTAAAATTGTATTATAATTATTGCAAAAGAATACATTAGTATATAGTTTTAATAAATAAAAACTACTTTTTTTTAACCTTGTTTTTGGCTTGACTGAGCAAAAACAGATTTTAAAGTTGTTATATTGTATTTTATGCTTAGCATTTGCTCCTAAAAGCTGGCAATAGTTAATTATGATATATTAGAAATTCATTTTGTTATTATTAACAAAGTGGAAGTCAAACTGTGTTTGGGTAGACTGATTTATTGTGACTATTGGGTAAGAAAGAAATGTGAAAAGCCTAGAATATATCATGAATATAGATAGCGTAAGTTATCTAAATATTCATGAAGGGGTTTTTAAAAATAAAAATATATTCCAGTTAAGTGTATTAAATTTTATTAGATCTTTTAAAAATAGGTATGTAAAAAACTCCATAAAATAAAAATATTAACTTTATAATTTTAAAAATATCTTCATAAAACAGTTTTGAGCAACGCGAAAGTTCACTAAGCAATAGTAGTTCTTTCACTTGAATTAAATAATTCGTAAAATAATGCTAATGCTTACTGCCATATAAACCTGTCAATTCTATTCCACTTGTGGGTGAAATTCTTAGTTTTATTACATTAAAAAATAATAGAGAAAATAGATTAATTTCAAAGAGTTTTAAATTCTTAACAAACGGAATTAAATCATACATCATAGATTGTGTAATTGGTGTTTGACTTTGTCAATAATTTTAAATTTGGACAAATACTTTCTATTACAACGATTTTTTAGAGGTTTTAATATTTGGCAGCCGAATATTTGGTATTCGGCCAAAGACATTAGCCGAATATCCGGCTTCGGCCTATTCGGCCTAGAAGAAATGGCCGAATATTCGGCTTCGGCCTGGAAGAAGTGGCCGAATACTCGGTATTCGGCCAAATCAATATTCGCTACATCCCTAGTTGTGACTAGGGGATACTTTAAAAAATAAATAAATAAGTAACGCATGCAAAAAAAAAAACCTCGACTCACATTAAGGGATCATTCGTAAATGATGTCACGCTTCGAGGAGGATGGGGGCTCGTGAAATTGTGACAAATTGTGACAAGGGGAGGGGGTAAAAAGAAGTGTGACATCATGCATATGCAACATAGCGTGACATGTGACAAAGGGGTGTAGGGGCTCCATTGAAGTGTGACATATTGTGACAAAGTTGGGGAGGGGGGTCAAATATATGGGAAAAAAGCGTGACATCATTTATGAACGGTCCCTAAAGCTCTGTCTGCGCTTAGCTCGTTTTTACAATAAGGAACCGACAGACAAACCGCTCCATAGACAATTTCACCATCTTAAAGCTTTTCGTTTTCAAAATCAATTAAATTTATTTATTTACTTTTTTCCGAGATATTTTTACGAAATATTAAGCCTTTTTGCACCCTTATTTTCCTTTTTTAACTTGTACGGGAAAATACGCTAAAAATCAATAAAAATTAAGGTTTCTACTCCGACACACAAAATATTACAATGTGTAGAACTAATTTTAACCTATTAAAAAGGCAAAACAAAATATATTACACAAAAACTTTCCAATTACAGTTACAGACCACTTTGAAACATACAAAATTGGACGTTTCGGAACATATTTAGAATATCATTTTTTAAACACGGAACTGTAATTGAATGTTAATGTCTAAAAACGATTCTCGGATGGGGAATTTCCTTTTACGAAATCACGCAGCGCAAAATTTCTAAGTTGGAACATGGTTTTTCATAACCATGATGCTTGCCATTTAAAGAATATTCGGTATTTCAAGCATGAGAGAATTCCTGAGCATGACGAATTTGGAACAATCAGAGTTTTAGGAGGCGTTCGAATGAATCTTTTATAAAAAGAGATAACTACTGAAAAATATTTCTGAAATTCAGCCTCTTTTTACAAATTGATAGGATACAAAGGAATCGTTCCCTTCACGTAAAATGCATTTCCTGTTGCATCACAAAGTTACGTTTCTTAACAAACGATTTTCCTTGCAATATTCATCTTTCGCGACTACATGAGTGATAAAATTTTACAAATTTGCAGTGCCTGTAAACATTCAAATGCATCACGTAATCTGTAAAAACATTTCTTGAATTATTCTCGAAGTGATGAAAAATTTAATGCTGGTAGATCCCATTTTTATCCAATAGAAATTTAATTTTACCAAATGAATGCATTAAAAACTGAAACTTAGTCACAAAACGACATTTACATTGTGAGAATATTTTTTTCTCTTATCTATTGAACAACTCGCGCGCTTGAATTTTAAGTTTCAACTGAGCTGTTGTCCAATGAAAACGTTCTCCCCGAATTAACACTTAAGAACAAAAAAAAAAGGATTAAATGAGACTTTTTGAGGAAAACACATTTGCGTAATAACAAGGAATAAAAGAAATTCAAATAGTATGGCTGATACAAAGAAGAGAAAATGGGTTTGGCGCGCTGTTAAAAAATTGACCATTCTATTTAAAACTTATGGGCTCATTTTCAAAACCATGAGTTATCAGAATTCATTCTCTTAAAGATCTTCATTTAATAGTAAAAGTTTAGCTTAATATGCACTAGAGGCTAGAAGAAATAAGATTCTGAGCAAAAACTCACATTCTATTTATTCTAGAGTTTTGGAATAAATTCCATCTGACGTCAGGTTCTTGTCCTCTTCAAAATTATATAAAATTTTAGAAAATAAGATAAATTTTTTTCTATTTCTTTTATTGCCGAAACAAGTCTTGAAATTTGAAATCCTAAATTTGAATTTTCGAACGGAACTTTGTGAGTTACCCATCTTAGGGGATGATTGAATTGTATTCCAAATTCCATTCCATTTCTTCAGTTGGAATGGCATTGCATATCAAACATATAAGGTGATTTTCAAAAAGATTGACGGTTTGATGTCCGCAGTATAAAATCTGAATTTCATGTCGATAAAACTATTATTATGCCATTATAAAAACCAGTAGGGAAGCATCATTTCATAGTTAATTAAATACATTCATTACATTTTTTCCAAGTTGTGAAATAGTAGGCTTTTTCTGTTACTTTAGTTGGAAAGAAATGGAAAATTGCGTGTCCGAAGCAAAAACTTCACAGAACCAGAGTCTTTTTTTATCGTTCCAAGTAATGTTTTTATTCAATATGATATAAAACATGAAGTAATATGTGTTTACTTAACTAAAATGCAAGTGATTTTAGTGAAATGTTTATCTAATACTTTAAAATTCAAAGAAAGTTTTTGTCCGGACATGCAGCTCATGAGTGTTACCTCGAGAAAGTTCCTATCATTCAACTTTCAAAATATTTAAATATTGTAATTATTTCCTGTGGTAGGGAAGCCCAGTATGTTTCTTTTAATCTCGTACCATCTAGAATGGTTTAGTTTTATTCCTTTAATGTTTTGTAGTGGAACATATAATTCAACATGATGCGTATTTTTATTACTTCTCAGGAGTGTTAATCATTTATTTCCCAATATTTTTTACAGCATAAAAATAAGCAATTCATCAATAGTGTATTTCTTGTACAGGAATCAATCGGTGCAATTAAATTTTTAGGAACACAGTCGGAATTTTTTTTTTTTTTTTTTGTGAAGAATTTCTTAATAAATCTCATGAGTGTTACCCACTCATGAGTGTTACTTGTTAAGAGAAGGAAGTAACAATCATGATAGAAAACAACCAAATAATAAGTAAATCTGCAGATATAGATATTTGTTGAGCTTTAACTCAAACTATTTGTTTTTTATTAAAAATTATATTGTATTATATATATATATATATATATATATATATTTAAAGAGACACCTTGACACAAAATTTTTACGTTGGCAGATATGATTTTTGTGTGTTTTTTTTTTTTTTTTAAAGATATGTTTTGTTCTTAAGGGGTAAATAAAGAAAAACTCCCGTGCTTGTAACCCTCTCCCCCCCCCCCCCAAAAAAAAAGAGAAATGAGTAAAAAAAATAAACATTTGTTCAGGTATTCCAGTTGTTACTTTATGTAAACAAGAAAGTGATGTGTTGCAAACTATTATCTTCATTTTACTTAAATTCAAGATATGGTTTGCAGAATTAGAATTATTTATTTCGATATTTTTACTGCCTACTTTAAAACTGAGTAAATTTTTTATTAGTTCTGTCTAAAAACATCTATTTCTGGATCAGAATCATGAGAGCAGTGGTGTTTTATTACATTTTTAATGTAACATAGCAATCAATGGGGTAAAATAATTTCAATTTTGGTCTCTCATTTTATAATTATTGTTACTTTTATTGCTATTATTATTTTTGGTGCCTTATAGTAAGAGGATTGCTTGTTTGTCTCATGAGTGTTACCATCTCTCATGAGTGTTACGGTAGCTAAAAATTAGAATTTTATTAATGTATTTGTTAGTTAATGATTAAAAAATGGTTTTCTAGTTAAGTCTATCCAGTTATTTCTTACACCTGCAGTGAAAACATTTAATTTTTAATAAATACATTTTTGTTGAAAGTTATATGCTTCATTTAAGAAACAAAGTAACACTCATGAGATAAAGTGCAATTAAAATAGTTTAAAATTTTTAAATATGTCAATTTTAATACTTTTTTACTTATTACAAAGTATTTAAGATTACTTAAACAAGATTTTTTAGATTAATTATTGATAAGGATTATTTTACAGAAAGTTTAATAACGGTAACACTCATGAGAAAAACAATCACTTGTCAAGACACTTTTTGAAATATCTAAAATATAAATAAATTAACTCGAAAAAAACTACCTGCTCTGAATGCAGTAAATTATAAGGTATTCCTATGTAAGCAAGTTTTTATGTTTGATGCAACAAAAATTTTCAGATTGTGTCAAACCCAAACCGTCAACAAATTTGAAAATCACCCATAAACAAACATACAAACAAACATGCCCACAAATGAGCTATTTTATAGAAAAAAAAATAATGACCTGTATATAAAGTACCTTTTCATTAAATACAAAGCTTTTAATAAATGTTAAAAACCTAATATTACCAACCAATTACAACCTTATAAAATAAATTAATTGCTATTTGTTTTAGACAACAAATCGATGATTATTAATGCGAGAGCTTACTTTGTTTTTCACTTGAAAATTTTTCATGCAAGAAATCAAGGGCGTTGCAATGCGTTTTGACTCTTTGGGGAATCGCAACACAAGATAGCGAAACGATGTTTTAAACTACTAAACAAATCAACTTGAATGAAATTGAAATGAAAATTTGCGTTTCATTTGTTAAACAATACGCAATTAAAATTTATTTAGCTTTCACAGAATTAACATAACATTTTCTATTTATGAAGTGCAATATAAAAGGAATGAAACCTCTTGAAGAAATATTTAATTAAAGCTTTCTTAGTGTGCACATTCTGTTTTAAAAATAAAACTAACTGCAGCAAAAAAAAAGCTATTTGATATACTTCTTTAAATACAATTGAAGCACCTTTATTACGCATTATCAAAGCATGTTTGCTTTTTAAGTAATTTTCATTTTCATTTTGAAGACTCCTAAGAACTAACTTGGATGATAGCATCACTGAACAACATTTTTCTTCTAAGTCTCGTCGGTAGCTTTGATACGTTCAACATGGAAGAAGAAATGGTACGAAAATATGGAATACTTTCTCTTTGTTCTGGATCATTTGACGTTGAAATGGAGTTATCTTTTTAGGCATTTATGCCACTAGTGTTGAGCGAATTCCGCAGTGGGAACGTGTTTCAGGCAACTAATGGGAGGGAGGGAGTGTCTTTGGGATAATTCATAAATGATGTCACTCTTTGAGGGGGGGGGGGAAGGGGGTTCGTGAAATTGTGACAAAGTGTGACGAGGGGAGGGCAGGGGGTAACAAGAAGTGTGACACCATGCATTACGCAACATAGCGTGACGCGTGACAAAGGGGGGGGGGTCCGAATAAGTGTGACATATTGTGACAAAGGGGGGTAGGGGGTCAAATATACGGGAAAAAAGCATGACGTCATTTATGAACGGCCCCTTGGTATCATTCATAAATGATGTCACGATTCGAGGGGGAGGGAAATTGTGACAAAGTGTGACAAGGGGAGGGGGGTCAAATTATCCAGTACCCAGATAACGTGAAACCAAAAAACTAGGAAAATGTTCGTTCGACTCCCACGCAATTTTTAATGTTTTTCTTTTCTTTTTTTTGTTGTAATTTTTGAAGGAAAAAAAACATTACCCGTCATTTTTGATGAAGTGCTGATCTTTTCGAAACAGCTCAAAAGAACCCAGATTTTTCCGTTAGGGATCATTCATAAATTATGTTACACTTCGAGGGGGGGAGGGGGGTTTCGTGAAATTGTGACAAACTGTGACAAGGGGAGGGAAGGGGTAACTAGAAGTGTGACATCATGCTTATGCAACATAGCGTGACGTGTGACTAAGGAGGTAAGGGGGGTCAAATATACGGAACAAAGCGTGACATCATTTATGAAAGGTCCCTTATGAAGTACGTATAAATATTATATTGCAATGCATAAAAAATGCAATGCTATATTTCATCTAATAGGAGTAAGTGCAATAAAGTATGATTTTTAGGCTTTATAAATGCTTCTTTTTTTAATATTTCAAAATTTAAAGGCATTTCTATATTGTTTGCTGCTTATTTTGAAATCCAGTTACAATTTGGGTTTTATAATCTATCGCTAAACGACGTTTTTTAGTGATCCGGAAAACTGCAAAATTCACAAATCCGGGATAGCTGATCATTCCGGATAATTGGCTCTCTACGCTAATTTCTGCAGACCACATTCATCAAGGTAAAAACACTTAACACACAACTGCTAATTTGTGAGCGAACAAGCCCCCCCCCCCCCCCCCGCTACCGTTAACTTTTGAGGTGAACTATTTAAGCTTTTTTTTTTTTTTCAAAAAAGAAAATCTTTGACAAAATATCTGGGTCCCATATTTTATTCTCTAATTTGGCAATTTATTGTAAAACTTTGAACAGTTCTGAAGAAACTAACTGTAGATTTTACGAGATATTTAAATCACTTATAAATCGTTGATTTAACATACACATTTGCTTAGGTAAAATTTATCAGAAAGAACTTCTGGCGAAGAGCATGTACGCTGTGCAATGAACAGTTTTGTGAGTTGATGCATTTTTGAACAATTCAAAATGTATTTAACATTACAGATCTTGGTATAAATTCAAGCCTTTTTCTTTAAAAATTCAATAACACTAGAAATAAAATTTTTGCAAAAAAAAAAAAAAAAAAAACGAAAAACGAAAAAAAATGCAGGTATTTCGAGTGTGTTTTATTTAGTTATTTATTTTTCTCCCAGGAAAGTTATGAGTAAAAATAAAATAAATTTCTCTTTCGACTAAACCAGCTTTTCTAAATTTCTTTGATGCACGGAGAAGGCCGACTTCCACCCCTATTTTCTCTAATAGTGTGGCACTAACGAAATATTCCGGAAATCAATCATTTGCAATAAAAATGGCAATTGCCTGTATTTACATTTATTGACTTCAAAAAATTAACAGTTGAGACAAAAATTATTTAAAAAAAATTAAATGTCTTATTCAAACAAAGTTACAATTTTAATTAGATAAGTGGAACTGATGTTTATTATCTCAGATTTAGGCTTTATGGATGAAAAGTAAACACTCCTCTGAAGTTGAACGTCTTTTTACAGCATTTTTTTTTCTTTTGTCAAATCGGAAAAGGGGTTAACATAAAAGTTTCATATTTTCTACTGACATAGTCAAAAATAATAAGTTTACAATAAATGTTTTTAACCCTCAATTCATTTTCATATTTACTCTGCTATTCATACTAAAGATACTAATTTAAAGTTTCACTCAAACCTTTAAAATGCTCCAAACGTTTTGAATGAATTTCCCTCCTTTCAAGCCCTTCTTTTCTGATTAGTTTTTAATTGTAAGGGAAAACACAACAATTTCAGAAACGCTGGGTTGACGGTGATAATTTATTGAACGGACACAATGATTCAAATCTCAAACTTTGCATAAAAAAACTAAGCAGAGAACTATCTTGTTTTCCATAAACGTGATTTGTGAGAATTAATCCCAGTTCCGTCCCAAATGTTTAACAATATTATTTTTTCATTAGGCCTATAAGATAAAGTAAAATAATTGCCCCCCCCCCCCTTTTTTTTACAGAATAAATGATTGTGATTTCGATATTATTCATTTAAAATTTCGTGCCCCCGTAAAGTTCTTTATATAAATGCCTTTATAAAGCACAAAAATTCTTCTTTGGATCGTTTTACCTATTACTCTCATGTTTGAAAATTTTTACTGGGAGAAATATTTCCTTTCTTAAACCTATTTCTATGTTTTAGTTTTCTCATGTTTGTGTTCTTACATATTGGGAAAATGTGCTTACATTTCAAACTTTATCATTAAAAAGCAACAGTTGGAATTTGTCGAAAGTTAACTGCTAACAATTTTAGGTAATTACTTTGGTGCCGTTTTTCTAATAACTAATAGTCTTCTTTTTACATAAGAGATGTATGGTATAATTCGACCACGAAGTTCTGACCACAATAACGCGTTCTTGGACGTTTTCTTGTTTTTTTATTACAAATACAAATGTGACGACCAGTAACAGGCTCAGGGCCCAGCTAGGCTGGGCCTAGTCAATTTAGCAGTCCCAATGAACATCAAGAGCTTTCTTAAAAGTTTTTACCCCACTGCAATTAACAGTCGCTTCCGGTAAACTATTCCAACTGCATACAACCCTATTGAAGTAGTAATTTTTCCTAATTTCAAGATTAAAGATACTAGTGCATAGGTCGGGGTTCGAACCCGCACCATTAAGCCACACCGTGCCTGTGCTCTGCTGACTAGGCCATTACTGTATTGGCCAGCCTTCTCCAAGGACGCTTAGTTAATTTTCATATGTTTTTCAACGTGAATAAAATTTGAATAAAAGAAAAATGAGGTATAGCTTGGCTAGGCCACGATTAAAAAATAATAGTGCTTTCTTTGACATTTTTCTTGTTTTTTCTTTATTATTATTATTTTTTATTATTATGTTGCCCAGGGTTCACCAAGGCCACATAGTTAATTGTCCTATAGTTATCAAATTATATAAAATTTAAATAAAAGAACAATACGAAGGATGAAAAATGAAATATATTATAAAGGATACGTGCTTCGGTCTTTTTTTATATACATATTTTATTGAAGAAAAAATCTGGTGTTTAAAGCAGCAAATATTGCCCGTCTAACAGTCTAAAAATTATTTTAATGACCCAAAGCTTTTGCTTCACGTATTAATGTATGGATAAGATACAACCTTCCTATAGTAAGTTCTAAATGTCCTTCTATACCAAATGGGATTAATTTTATAGCAAATTTAATACAAGCAGGGGGGGGGGGGGGGCGTTACATCAAAAAATTAATGAAAATAAAACGAAAAAAAATTCCCTTTTTATACAATTCCGACAGTTTTCTGTCTCTTAATTTAATTTGAAATATCAAAAACAATAAATGATGTGTATTTTCAAAACAAATGCAGTAAAATTGCACTCACCCTCCTCGATGAACCGTCTGGGCACTTGACAGTGACTTCCAAACATTTCCACGACACTTGCCTGTAGGTTTGTCTCTCGGAAAAGGATTCAGACCTCCTTCTGGCCCCCTTGCCTAATCTGTCACCCCAGAGGCAAGCTACGACGGACGAAGCCCTGCGGCCCAGTTTTCGCCTATTCTGGGGCCTAGGGTACTCCTGTTCAGGCTCCCACGTGCGGCGCCGTTGCGAACCCAAACGGAATTTGACGCCACACGAGGGGGTTTCGTCGCTGCCAACGATTCCGCCATCGAACATATTAAAAAGAATATCACAGGAACGCAAAATTTATAAAATTCTTTCTCTTTCTGAAGATCTACAAAATATCGATCTTCAAGCAAGATATATCCAAAGAAACTGAAGAAGGCACTACAAATTATCTTCTCAAAATTCAGGTCTTGTACACACACACATATAACTTTTCAACTAAAGTGTAGAATCCTGAAAGGCTATTTGCACTTTTCTTTCACTCAAGATACACAAAAACAATTTCTGCAAGGAAATCAAGATGGATAATTCATGAAAACTTTTTTGGTAAAGTTGCCTGAAACTTCTGACGTATGCAATCTTTACGATTTTGTCAAAAAATATTTCACAGTCTCACATATCAATTCAGATATAACTCATAAGTCACAAAGCGTGTGCTTTTTTTTAAGCTCATATGAAAGATTAAGATCAGAAAAGTGAAATCAAACGGACGGGAATATACAAAGATAAGAGTTTTGTCGTGTATTGACCTGAGACATTTATGTCATTATCGAAAAATTCCAGCAGTTCCAAAATATGTTATCTTTTCACTATCATTTTAAACACAACAAAACTAATAATTTTATCAGAGGAAAAAACATGTGAGATAATTTTAAGACATTACACGTTGATTTTATATTTTCAGAAATAAATAAAATGCCTCAAATATCTTTCATTTTCAATCTTTATATATATCGGAATTTAATTTTTGAATGCAACAACTTATCAGAAACTTGTTTTGCCTAGCACGTGAAACAAAATATTTTAAACATTAACAACTTTGTATCCACTAATGCTGCGCAAAATAAAATTTGTCTTATACTCTTCTCATAGATCACATATCGAAAACGAATGTTTCGCAAAACAACACTTTTTTTGACATTTGGCTGTGGAAGAATCGGTAAGTCACTTTGAAATTCCATATACATTTCTCGCTTCGGTATTTCAAAAAAGTTTTTCCGTAAATTAAGCTTTCCATGGTACAACATTTATCAGAACACAGTGCAATGATCAAAATTCCACTTATAAGCAATGCAATTCAAAAACTTACTTTTTTTGAGGAATAACCAAATGCTGAGAAATATTATTCATTTTCATGAACAAAAATGACCAGCAGTATGGAACAATAGGAATTAAAGTTATTCATTTTTCCATCGAAAAACCACCTTATGATTGCGGGTCATCCGCTTAAAAAGAAGATGCAAGAGCTTCCATTAAACACTTGTCCAGTGCATTTCAAGAGAAGGCGCGAATAATTTTCCAGGCTCGTAAAAGTCCCACGTGCTTACCGACAAATCCGGCGTCGGTTGTTGCGGATGAATGTTTTACCCATTTCTATTTTGCTAGTAGCTTCTTATTTTTCATTTTGCTTCGCTCTTCCAGTTTTGTTTTTCTACTCAGGTTGTTACGTATGAATGTCAGGGTTGCCAAATACAGTGAAAGTAGCGTTTGGCGAGAATGGGGGAATGGGAGAGAGAACTGTTGGCGATAGGAATCAAAATGAAAAATTGGGTTGTCGTCGCAAAACGGAGAGACTTTTCAGATCAAATGGGAATAGTAAACCAGACAAATATTTTTGTGAGAATTACTCATCAACTGAAAAAAATTTATTTCGTAAGATCCAGAAAAATATTATTGCATAACATCAAGCTTTTTCTCCAAAGCTCGCGTGAAATGCATTCAAAATAAAAAGAATTAATTACTATAACTATAGAGAGTATTTCAGGTCACATACATTTTCGAGTTTATTTGCCTTTCTCAATGGATATACCCCAAACTTTCTTCCAATATGACAGGTAGAACAAGACAGCACGATAGAGCATCACAGTACAAATAAGGAAATTACAAGAATACATCCAGGGCAAGGTGGGAATCGAACTCACGTTCTCCACTGCTCGCAGGCAGGCAGCGGAAACTCGTACTAAAACCGCTCATCCAAGCCAAAAAATTTAAAGCCCCAAAAATTAAATTAAACATATAAAATGTTGTACTTAGAAATTGCAACCTTGTCTTCTATTCAGCGGTTTAAGCAAATACATGTTGCATAATATTTTACCATAATTAGCGTCCAAGGAAAAAAAAAAAAAACTAATTTCACGTTTGCAAGAACCTTTAGCCTTACCTCCTAAGTTAACCCAAATTTTTGTACAAAACCTCTAAAAATTTGAAACAAAGCAGTTTTGACGTGAAAATATATTCCTCCTAAATACTAAGTAAATCCTATAGCACTAGTTGATCCCCGCAGAACATCTGTGGATCGGAAATTAACCATTTTAAAATTGTAAAAAACGCTTTATATTTCGAAAGGCTTCAGTAAAGATCGCTAGATATTTTTTTTTGTTTGTTTGTTTGTTTGTTTACGACCATTTTAAGTCACATAAATATTCGAGTTTATTTGCTATTCTCAAGGATGTGCCTCAAAATCTCGTCCAATATGACAGATAGAACAAGACAGCACAACAGATTTTAATATACACAGAAGGAAATACACCCAGGGCAAGGTGGTAATCGAACTCACGCCTCTTTCTCTCCGCGCAGGGAGGCACCGGAGCCAGTCGATTTGACCGCTCAGGCACTGAGGCCCCTCGCTAGATATAAACATGCGCGATATAAACAAATTAAGGTGTTGCCACTCCAAAGAATCGGAAATTAAAAATAATTTAGTTATGAATGGAAATACTTTTTAAGATATAGAAATAAATTTGTTAAAGTTAAAATAATAAATACACATATTATTTTCTCTCTTTATGGTAATCATTAAACTATTTCTTAAATATCGTTTTAAATATCGTATCGGTACGATACCATACTGACATCATGCAAAAACCATAGCTTGGTTTTTGCATGATGTCAGTATGGTATCGTACCACAAAATTTAATCGTAACTGGTATACACTAAGTAAAATATATATTAGGGATGTAACGAATAGGGATTTGGCCGAATAGCCGAATACCGAATATTCAGCCACTTCTTCCAGGCCGAAGCTGAATATTCGGCCATTTCTTCTAGGCCGAATAGGCCGAACCTGAATACCGAATATTCCGCGGCCGAATATTAAAATTTCTGGAAAATCGTTGCAATAGAAAGTGTTTGTTAAATTTAAAATTATTCACAAAGTAAAAAAGCAATTACACACAATCTATGATGAATGATTTAATTCTGTTTGCTAAGAATTTTAAACTATTTAAAATTAATCTATTTTTTCTATTATTTTGAATGTAATAAAACTAAGAATTTCCCCCACAAGTGGAATAGAAATGACAGGTTTTATGGTAGTAAGCATTAGCATTATTTTCCTAATTATTTAATTTAAATGGAAGAATTACAAATGCTTAGTGAACTTTTACCTCGCTCAAAACTGTTTTATGAAGATATTTTAACAGTTATAAATGATAATAATTTTATTTTATAGGGTTTTTTACATACCTATTTTTAAAAGATCTATTAAAATTTAATACACTTAACTGGAATATATTTTTATTTTCAAAAACCCCAATAGCTTATGCTATCTAAATATTCATGATATATTCTACGCTTTTCACCTTTCTCTTACACAATATTCACTATAAATAGTCTACCCAAACAAAATCTGACTTTCACTTTGTAATTAATAACAAAATAAATTTCTCATATTCTCCATCATTTAGATTAACTACACTGTTAAAAATGTCCGTAAGAAAATAGTAAAATAACCATTTATGCGATTGTTATTTTACCATATTTAATTACAACAATTGAATAACCATTAAAAAGATGGTACTCAAACCGCTGATTGCGAAAAAAATCGTTTATTCTCTGTTTATCCTAAAGAATGTTTGACTAACCGTAATTTTCAAGCGCTCAATAAGAATCGGACATCCATCTTGGTTGCGAAACCTTACCGGTCGTACGTTGTTGTTAAAATATGAATAAAGATTTATCACTTCAAATCGGCCTGTGTAAAAATAAAAAAAAGGAAGAAAAAAAGTGGCTTAAGCAGTAGTTACTAAATAGAAACACATACACACGTTAATCAAAAATTGGAGCCATCGGATTCCCGAACTATTTGTTTGCTCAAATTATGGTTTGCAAATGAGCGAATCCAAAATTTGAGCTGCTGAATTTTGTTTGTATTTTAATTTTTGCAGCAAATAAAATGATTTTCGTCAATATACAGTAGACCAGAGTTTCGTTTAATTTAGACCAAAAAGGACTTTGAATCTAATAAAAAACTGAAATCTCAATTTTTAAAGCAGTTTGCCTGCTGGAAAAGAAGATTTATTGATAAATAAACGGCAGCTTTATGTGGTGTAGATGGCCGAATGAATGGAGCGAAAGGTTGGTATACCATACACTCGGGTTCGATTCCCGCACACTTCGTTTACGGTTTCTACGCCTCGAAGATTCTACGCCTTGAAATGGTTCAAAAACGGCAAAAATTTTGTTTTGAAACCATTTTTAAATGCTTTTAAAGCCGTAAACTTTTGTATTTACGGCTTATTAACCAAGCTGATTGGAAATGGTTTAGGTCCCGTAAAGATAGAAAAATGTTCCAAACCGTAAATTTAAAGATGAATTAGATGGACAGGCTGCTGCCCGTTATTTAACCGTAATTTCATGATGAAATTTCTAACAGTGTATTGCCAGTTTTTGGGAGAAAATGCTAAGTATAAAATAAAATATTACAACTTTAAAATCTGTTTTTGCTCGTTCAAGTCTGAAACAAGGTTTAAAAAAAGCAGTTTTCTTTTCTAAAATTATTTTTACTTATTAAAACTATGTACTAATGTATTCTTTTGCAATAATTACAATATAATTTTTAATGTTTAAAATCTTCTAATTTCTTTTTTTTTTTTTTACATTTCTACTGCAGCAGAACTATTCGGCTGAATAGTCCATCAATATTCGGCAAGGGCGAATTTGACCTTACCCTGTATTCGGCCAGGCCGAATATTCGGCTAGGTGATGAAATGACTATTCGGCCGAATATTTGGCCAAAGGGCCGAATAGGCCGAATACCGAATAGTGGCAGAATATTCGTTACATCCCTAATATATATATAGATATAGGACTTTCGTTATTAATCAGCCTGATTCTAGTATACCTCGAATTAACTTCATATCGTTTCCCAGAAGATCTTGTGAAGAGTTCAATATTTGATAGATCGAGTGCGATTTTGTCACGTGATCGATAAAGGGTGCTTTCACACCAAAGGCGACGGAGACATTGTCTCAGTCGTAACAGACTGTTGCTATGGTTATCAAAGTAACAACGATGACGTATTGCCTTCAATAATACAATAAACCAATTACTGTCCCGTGGGGAAAAGTCCCTCTTAATGAGGCAATAAAAATACTAATCAGTCAACGCGAGGGAGTGGTTATGAAATTAGGTAGAACTAATACCATGCTCTGAAAAATTTAGTCTTTGTCGTATGTTGCTGTTGCGTAAGGTATAAAAACACTTAAAGTGTTTTGTAATCATGAATCAATTACAAATATAAATGGCCGAGAGTTTGCAACAGTTTCAATGTAAGGTAACTCAATTTATAGTGATAATTAGACTGTCATAATTTTGCGCCGGCTTCAAAAATTTGTTGTATCGATGTTGCTTTCAGAATTAATTCATTTTTCCATTTTTGGAATATTTTTTAATTTGAAGTCTGTTCTATTCTTATAATGATTTTACGCTGATTTGAATTCGTTCCTTTAAATTTGTTTTAAATATACAGCTGAATTTATTAAGTAGTGTTTTAATAGAGAAGAGTGCTTGTAAGAGAAATACTGTTTTAGAACTAATTATACTCGCCAGCAATTCACAAATGAAAGTTTTTTTTCATTTCATAAAAGCAACTCACTATAATACACTTTTTTTTTTTTTTTAGCGAAGGGTGGTATAATAGTAGTGCTGTTTTAAAAATAGTATTATTCGGCAGTAATTCACAAATGAAAGGGTTTTTTCTTTCATAAAAAGAACTCAATCAACATTTTTTTTTATTTTTTTAGCCTACTTTCCCATAAAAGTATTTAAAAAATTAATGAAGTGTGAATGAAGGCTTAATGTATCTTAAAAATAAAGAAAAGTCAAAAATAAGTTAAGTAATTAAATAAAGTATGAAAAATAAAAAAATTGAAAGGAGGGTTTTGAGATGGGGAAAATGTGTGTCTGTCGCTCTGTCAATCTGTCGGTCTGTCTGTCCCCCCTAATAACTTTTGAAGGAATTGGACTATTCGAAAGATTTCTTTTTTTTTTTTTGCATTCGAAAGATTTCGGCGAGGATATCAGGACATCTATTTAAATATTTTACATTTTTGATTTAAACAATTTTTCGCTTAATTTTGAACAATTCAAAAAATCTTTTCTGCGTCTATGGGCAAAAATGAATCAAATTATGTAACCTCTGGGCATAAGATCGAAGTTCCTATGAAGAAAGTTATCGGAAGAAACTCTTGTCGTGAAATATTTTTTGATTTGAACAATTTTTGTTCATTTTTGAACAGTTCAAAAATCTTAACATGAGCTCCTGCGGGGAAATTTCAGTCCTATATAAATTCTGATCAAGCAGACGGATTTGCTTGGAACAAATTTTATAGGAAAGATGTTAGGCCGTAGAACATGTGAAGATGCGAAGTTCAACCAGAACTGAACGAGCCTATTTTCCTATGAAATTTCTTGATCGGGATTTTTTAAGGATATTTCTGAATGAATGAGGCAGAATGAATTAATGAGTGTACAAATGAAAAAAATAATTAAATAAGTGTAGAAATACTATAATGAGTATATAAGGAAATGAATAAATTAGTGAATGATTACATATTAACCGTTGAAAGGGGTATGTTTGAACCAATTAAGAACTAAGGCTACATGAGAAAAGAGAGAGAGAGAGAGATAACTAGATTATAAATTTGAAGTTGGAGTGTACGGGAAAGTAGGGTCGTATAGTTCTAGACGGTACGTCTTGTTTAATTTTAATCTCTCCCACCCCATCGTGATTTTACAACCTTGTTACAATTTTCTCATTTGCTCGACTGTACACAAAAGGCTATATGTGTAGGTTCATACAACACGTACGCACTAACACACATACACACACAAAAAAAAAAAAAAAAAGGGAAAAAAAGGGAAAAAGGGGGAAAAAAAAAAGGGGAAAAAAGAAACAAAGAAAAAGCAAAAGCATCCTCAAAGAAAATCTAGCTGAAATAAGCAAACAAGGAGTTCTTTGAAACACTATGCATTTGTTTCGAATTACTTTTCCTCGTTTCCTCACATTTATAAGAAGTAACGCTATTTATGTTCAGTATGCTAATATTTGTTCCGTTATAAAATCAATGTAAGCTGATGAAAGTTTTGTTTGTGCAGCTTAATTAAACAGATAAAATCCACGAAGCTTTGCTTATTTAAGTCAGGAAAAATTCGTAGGTGATTATTTCCTAGCACGAGTGTAAAAACAATTACTCGATTGAATAGCTATTATGCTATATTACCTAAGCTTTAATTGTGATAAAAGGAACATACATACATTGTTCCTTTTTCAATCTGATAACAAGAGATACTTGCACTTTCTTGAAAAAATTTGGCCATGAATGGAGCAAACCATTTGTTCCCCTCGTGCGATTAATTTTTACATTCACCTCATGATTATTATTACATACTTTGAACTATATAATCTTTAATGATTAATTAGAAAAAGTTACAGACAATTTTATTGCTTTGCTTTCTTAAGTTTAGCAAGACCTTCGCATTCCCCTCCCCCTCTCTTTTTTATAGGAAACTAATTTTGATTAACGACTCAATTGTTTCATTTCTCAGGGTTAATAAATGTTTTTGATTATTTTATTTATTTATTTAATTATAATTCTTTAAATAAAGTTAAAACTGTACTTTTGAACACAACTTTTATTTTTATTATTTTATCTACTTTCATATTTACTTCATTTGGCGCTTGTTAGCAATCGAAATTAAAAGGTTTAACCCATATAAGTTTTATATGTGGTAGTGGTACAGGTAGGCTTGCGGACCCTTCCCCATGTGGGATGCTAATGGGTACCAAGAGATTGAGTCCCGGACCGAAAAGGATCCCGGAATGAAAGAATGAATCAAATACATAGTTTTGTATACATATTAATACAAATGTCAGGGGGCCGTGGCAAGATGGCATGATCTAGTAAGTTGCCCCGTAACAATTGTAGGGGGCCTTGCTGGCTAGTATTCCCCATTAGCGAGGCCATGGTAGCCTAGTGTTAGTACTTCCACCTGGAAGGTCGCACGTTCGATACCCGCTGAAGACCCACCATGTCCACTTGGGGATACGTGCATGTAAAATCAGTTTACCCCACTACCTCACCCCGTGCGCAAGCAATCCTAAGGCCTCGGCTAACTGGCAGGGGTCTGGTGGAGAAAAATATTCCCCATTAGGAGCTTTTACAAACCAGAAGTCTCTAGAATCCTAAGGCTCCTCAAAGCATTGTTAAGGGTTTTGCTGTGAATGAATAAAAAGAAAAAATATTCATTTTTTAAAACAAATTCAAACTAACATGCGTCCTCTAATTTCTCTTTTGCGCAATATAGAATGAAGGGCTCGTAGCACCCTCGAAAACTATGTAACGGCGTCCAAATTTAATGTATAAACCATTATAAATGGCTTATAATGGCGATTTTAAACGTATTTTTAAAGTTTCAATTATTTAAAAAATACTTCAAATTTATAGAAGCTACTGAAAATAAAGAACGTAATCATTCACTACTTATAGTTAATATCTCGAATTTTACGTTTTTGAGCAAAAGTTATGGATTAAAAGAGCAAGCTAAAAATAAGATACGTATCGATTTAAAAGAAAAAATTAAAAAAAAAATTATATGTCAATAAAGAGAGCTGTTATACTGCACTATCGAAAGAAGTAGAAGATAAGAAAGAAAAAATTAACTTTCTTTTATTATAGGAAAGGTCTACTAGATGGAGAGGCCTATGTTCACCATAGAAGTAAAGCATGTAAATTACTGTGTAGCTTAGACCAGTGGTTCCCAAAGTTGACTGGGCTCCGACCCATCTAACAAAAATTTCCAATCTTGGCAACCACCTCTTAGCTGTCTTAGAGATAAGATTGCATAAATATTGGTAATCCCCCTAGTGGCGAGTTGTGGAACTACTTAATGCTCTCTTATTTGTTCTAATTGAAACTTTTTTTTAGTGTTCCAATATGAATGAAAGAATAAGAAACACAATTTAAATATATTTTTTATTACTTAAATACCTACACCTGCAAAAAACTTTTTACGAAGTTATTTCAATGAGAAGGATATATTTGTTTATTATTTCTCTTCATTAAAGTTTTAGTATCAACTTCAACTTTAGTTACTTTTATTCGCAGACTTCCCATTTTTTAAAATTCATGTGTACAGTGGCGAGGGCCCACTCAATATTCGCTGGCGACCCACCAGTGGGTCGCGACCCATAGTTTGAGAAATACTTACACTAAAAAGCACCTGACCTTAAGACAGTTAATTTCTTCTTAGGGAAAATTTTTGTATTGGTACAGAGGGCCAATAGCTTCGCTGCACGTTCCTAGCTAAGCAAACCTTTTTCCATTGTCCCTATTTTATCAAATGGAATCGCTTAAAATGCAATGGAATTTAACACTGAAATTATATTAGAACCAAAATTTCGAATTTAAAATTCAAAGTGATAACGTTTTTTCCCTCTTTCTGAACAATTCTGAAAAATGCACATAGAAGGGTTTTGGAGGTGCAACGATGATACATTAAAATACGCTCGTTGCTTCCCCCTTCCCATGGAAATCTCTGAAACGACGGGTGTGGTCTAAATGGTTCCGAAAGAGTGAAAAGTTTGAGAGGCATTCAGTTATAGCAATAAATGATTTCATTATTCGAAAAATTTAAGGCAACCACAACTGAACATAATGAAATAACGAAATCTTTCAAGGAATTTTGTTAAAAAGAGGTCTAACTATATAATACTGTATATACAAGAGTTGTGCCAGGGGAAATTCGGGTTCGTTTTTGGACCCTTCACAAAATGCAAATCAATTAAAACGGACAATCAAAATTCCAAGCTTCCAAATCGTACTCTTTACACCAGTGTTTATTATAAAAGCAGCAAAAGTAAAAATTGTCATCACTATATGTTTAAATTTTCAAATTTCACAAAATCATTAGATTTTTCACAAAATTCTCTTTAAAATTCACAAAAAACGGACCGCCTGTTAAAATATGTTGCATCGACCCCTGATATATATTACTCCGCGTCTATATTTCCTTTTCAGATAGCATCTCTAATATCTTATGATTAAAATAAATTACTGCAATCTCTTTTTTGTTTTCCCGTATGAAGAAACCTCGCGAGCGTCCCGATATGTGGCCGCACCTCTGTTAGTCCATATCACTTTCATCACCAGTGTCTGGCGAAACACTTGCCCCTGATTCCGATGCTGTCCTGAGGCAGGATCAAATTTCTACTACTGACGTATTGTGTCTCTATCACACGGAGTCCCTTTTGCCGGCAGTTTGTTAAATCATGTGGACGATTACTGGACTACGTGAGATGACTGAAGTAAGGGACAATTCACAAGCAGGCCGACTTTTGCTTTTGAGAAGGAAGTTTTGGCGTAGATTGTGCAAAAGACAATATTCGGGAAGGAATGTTGCTTTTGTAGTTGCTCTTATGCCGCTAATGTCGCACAGGCCCGTCATTTCATTTTTGCAAACGGGGGAGGGGGGGGGGAGATATAAACTCAATTCCGTTGCATTTAAAAATACATACACATACTCACATACAAATACATACATTACATTTCTCAAGCCAGGTGGGCAATTGTCTCTTCTAACCCTACCTAAATATAGGTGCTGGCGGCGTCGATCAGACTCAGAAGGGATTTTAAAAATCATGTCCCTGTGTATTCCAAGAACATAGCTTTAAATCACTGCTCCCATGAAGTAAACTTTCTTAACACTAGATTTACCAGGCCATTTTATACCATTTCTAAACTTTCATTTTAAGCCAAGTTGCTACTAATTCTAATGAAACTTTCAATCACATTAACTTGTCCTACTTACCGTGTATTTGAAAAAGCCAATGCAATGGAAGCAATTCAAGCAACGTCATTGGTCACGGGGCACCGATGAAAGCAATGTAAACAAAGGATGCCGTAGCATCGCTTTACATCGAGTTCGACTAATTAAAAACTAGGACTAAATAAAGTTTTTCTACATTACATAAAATTAACACTAAATACAACACTAACTATTGTGATACTTAATAAATTTCTTTTATAATGATTAAATTAAATGTAAATACTGGGTTACAATCAGAGAAAGCTGTGAAAATAGTCTTAGAAATTTTAAGATAATCTACCTCGGTCCCGATCAGTCCGGATAATCGGCGCTCTACTGTACAGGTAATAAAAATTTACTTTATCTCACTTTTCATCCAAAAATCTTTTTCAAATACCGAAGAAGTTCGTCAACGTTGTCTTAAATCACAACAAGCTATCGGATTTCTAATAATGTCGTCAGGTGCACGAAAACATTTTTTTGAATGAAAATCATCGTTTGAGGCTTGAAAACAGTTCTTTCGATTCGGAAACATTGTTTAGAGACAGCAACGGAGCACTAAAAATAAGGTCTTAATTCCAAAAGCATAATCTCAGTTCCAAAACTTAAAAACAAACTATCAGTAATAAAAAAATTGTAGGGAAAAAATGTTTAATTTTTTTAACTTGAGATGAAAGAAAACAACACACAGTCCAAAAGAAACATTTAATGTGACTTAACATACATCTTGCCTTAAACAACAACCAAGCAATTGCTAAAACAACAATTGTGTCTTTTAAAATAAATAATTACATTGTTGCCAGATCCCAAACTGTAACACTTATACTTATACGAATGATACTAGTTCCTGAAGAAAAAAACATTTGCGTTGATTAACACTAGATTTACCAGACCAGAAATTTTGACTGTTTCGAAGTTTCCATTTTGCATAATTTGATAATTTGTTACTAATTATAGTGCAACTTTCAATGGAGGCAATTCACCGCTAGAGGGACTCATGAGCGATCATCGTTGTCACGAGATATCCGCTCTTTGTTTACTAAGATTTTCAATTGAGTTCTACGTGGAGTTCCCTAGCCAAAATTAGTCCGGTTAAAGAAAAATCCGGATAATTGGATTGCCAACTTTAAAGCACATATTGTTATAACACTCTTCCCTATTATTATCTTTGTTTTGGTGCTTTATAGTTTGTGTTGTGAAAATGGCAACAGTTGTATTTTTTTTTTCAGTTTTTAGTTTCGTGTTGTGTTCCATTAAAATGGCTTTTGATTACTTAGCATAGTTTTTTGAGTTAATTAATCTTCATGAGTACTTATAATTTTAACTTATTAGGAAATAAAGCGAAAGAAATATTGTGAGATAGTTGAACTGAGCAATTATATTTATTTAACTTCTGATTCGATGTTACCGTTACGGGACATCTGGCGTCCGCGACAGGATACGACTGTTGATTATTCGGTGAGTTTCGCTTTATTTATTTAACTTTTACAATAATATGGAGGCTGCTAAGAAAACAAGAACTCAACAACGGAGATTATTCAGTAAAGCATGTAATGAGTTCGATGCTGAAGAATCGAATTTAGAAATTTCTGATAAAATTCTTAAATTAAAAGTTATTGAAGAAAAAGCTATGCTAATGGTAAATTCTGAAGAGAATGTTAAACAATTTCTTTTCTCTGAAAACGTTGAAGATAATATTCTAGAGAAAGAGATCGATGAATCCGAAAGCTATATTGACCGTTGGCGGTTATTACAGTTTAAATTGAGAGAATTATCGCTTGTGGAAAGGGAAGATGTTCTTTCCAATTGCAGCGCTACTCAGCAACATACATTATTGAGGTACCCTAAAATACAGTTACCTACATTTAATGGAGATTTAAGGAACTGGGTTAGATTCTGGGGTCAATTTGAAAAAGTAGATAACGATCCAAATTTAGATCTACATGGTAAATTCGCTTATCTTTCTCAATGCATGGAGAAAGGAAGTGTTGCTGAAGAGTTAATTAAAAGCTTTCCACCTGGTGGGAACAGTTATGATAAAGCTGTAGAACAATTAAAATTGCGTTTTGGTAGAGAAGAATTACTTATACAAGTGTATGTTAGAGATCTTTTATCATTAGTTATCCAAAAACAAAATATGCCTAAGAAATCTTTGAGAAATCTTTATGATTCGTTAGAAACGAAACTCCGTGCGCTTGAAGTATTAGGAGTAACCAGGGATAAATACGCATCCATGCTTTTTCCACTTGTGGAGTCTGCGCTAGCTGAGGACACACTTCTAGCCTGGGAACGATACAGATCTACAAACCGCAGGTCGCATGATGAAGAAGATCAAAATGTAAATAAAATTAATGTTAAGACTGATCTCGATTCAATTCTTGATTTTCTTCAAGATGAAGTACAAGCTGAAGAGCGTATTATTCTAGCTTCACAAGATTTTGGAGTAATAAACAAACATACTTTTAACTTGTCCAAAGAAAAGAAAGTTGTAAATAATAAACATAAATATGCGGAATCTCGTCAAATAGCTAGCGCGGCCGATCTTTTAACTTCTTCGAGGGAACAGAAGCAGTGCATATTTTGCCACAATTTCCACAATTCTGCTGACTGTTTGAAGGCACGAAAAATGTCAATGAGAGATAGGGAAAATCTTGTGGAGAAGTCTGGATGCTGTTTTCTGTGTTTAAAACCAGGGCATCAAGTTCGTAAATGCTATTCAAAGGTAACTTGTTTAGGCTGTGGGAAGAGACATAATATATTACTCTGTCATAATATAAAGCAGCACCCGGTGGGTAGGTGGTACACCTACCCACCGGGAAAACAACCGCAGAATTTGATGATATTCCGAAGGAGGATCAAGCACTCTCTAATATATCCAAAGGTCCTAGTGTTATGTTACTGACATTAACAGTTTTAATTAGAGGTGCAGGTAGAAAACGGAAGGCAAGAGCCATTATCGACACTGCATCACAACGTTCTTATATCTTGAAGGACACTGCTAAAGAGATGAAATATAAAAGAGAAAGCTGTGAATATCTTCAACATTCTCTGTTTGGTGGAGAAAATACTGGAGTATATAAACATGATGTATTTACCTTATATCTGTCAAGTTCCGATGGGTCATATAATTGTCATTTCAAAGTATTGAGTCAACCTATTATCTGTGAAAGTACCCCACCTACAATTCCTGTGATTCATATAAAAGAGTTGCTTGACTGTAATATACAAGTGAATGGAGATTATAAGGGTCCCATTGAAATTCTAATAGGAGCTGATGTAGCTGGAAAAATTATTACTGGTGGCTACAAGTCCTTGCCTTGTGGTTTAACAGCAATGGAAACACGGTTAGGGTGGACTGTAATGGGTCGTATACCACAGACTTTATCAGAAGAGAATGAAACCTCAGTAGCGCATTCTATGCTTTCTACTACCAGAACAATTACAGAGTTATGGACTCTTGACAGTCTTGGAATTACCGATCCATCTGAGAAGAAAACTAAAGAAGAACTTCATGGATCCGCCAGAGAGCACTTTATTAATACAGTTCAGGTCGACAAGGAAAATCGTTTTGTGGTACACTTGCCTTGGCTTGCCGATCACCCTCCACTACCTGATAATTTTGACTTAGCTGTAAGGAGGTTGGACAAAACCGTACGAAAATTAAAAGTAGAAAATTTGTATGAAGATTACAATAAAATATTTGAAGAATGGACAAGAGAAGGAATTATTGAAGAAGTTCCTAAGCATGAGATTGAACCATCATTTCATTATTTACCTCACAGACATGTCGTCAAAGAAAATAGCACAACCAGAATCAGGCCTGTGTTTGATGCTTCAGCCAGGATGAAAGGTTCCCCAAGTTTGAATGACTGTCTAGAGAAAGGAGTGAATCTTGTTGAGTTAATTCCTACTATATTAACACGTTTCCGAATGAGCAAATTTGGAGTTTCGGCGGACATCCGTAAGGCATTTTTACAAATTCGTCTACAGGAAAATGATAAAAACTATTTGAGATTCCTTTGGTCTAGTGAAAACAATGAACTGAAGTACTTTAGACATTGTCGTGTCGTTTATGGAGTTTCTAGTAGCCCGTTCTTGCTTAATTCTGTTATACAATACCATCTAGAAAATATTTTGGAGGAGGCACAACTCGGGAACTCAAAATATCCTATAGATGTTGTTCACAAACTACAAGGCAGCTTTTATGTAGATAATTGTTTAACTAGTGTAAAGACCGAGTCAGAATTGCATGAATTCATTCAAGTAGCTACAGATATTATGTCGGAAATTAAGTTTGAACTTAGAGGGTTGGAGCACAATTATTCCCATTCGTCAACAGAAGAAGCTGCTAATGTAACAGAAAAAGTCGTTCCGGTGTTAGGCCTACTCTTTCCGTAAATTTGAAGGAAGTTTATGAATAAAATGAACCTGTTACTAAGAGAAGCATACTGTCAGAAGTTCATAAAATTTTTGATCCAATCGGGTATACTTGCCCAGTGACTTTATACCCGAAACTAATGTTGCAAGAGTTGTGGAAAATGAAAATAACGTGGGATTCGGAACTACCACCAGCTATTTCTAAAAAATTCGTGAGGTGGAAAAAACAGTTGGACATACTTAGAGAAATTACTATTCCAAGACGTTTGATAAAAGATCCAGATCATTCTAGCACTTTGAGTATACACGTGTTTTGTGATGCAAGCAAGATGACTTACGCTGCTTGTATATATTTCAGGAGTGAAGGAAAAAACTTAGCTTCATGCCAATTAGTTCGGGCACGGTGGAAAGTAGCTCCACTAAAGTCTATTACAATTCCTCGATTGGAATTGTTAGCTTGCACTATTGGCTGCCGACTGTTGCAAAGAGCTGTGGCAGATATGAAATTGGAAAATACTCCTACCTTTTTTTGGACAGACTCCAGTAACGCTTTATGTTGGATAAAAGGTAGCGAAAACTGGACACCTTCTGTATATAATAGAGTGCGAGAAATTAGACTGGTGAGTGAACCAGAAAACTGGCTTTATGTACCTAGTAAATTGAATCCCGCAGATTTACCTTCCCCGCAGATTTACGAGAGGGTGTTCTTATAGACAATTGTTAGAGTCAGAGTGGTGGTTAGGCCCTCCTTGGCTCTGTTCTCCAGCTGATGAATGGCCTAAATTTAAATTATCTGTAAATAAAGAGGAAGTATTAAAGGAAAAGAGGAAAGAAATAGTGTCAGCAATGGTGAACTTGCAAGATGTGGACAATTCCTTTATGCATAAGTTCTCGAGCTATATCAAAACTATAAGAATTACTGGTTGGCTGCTTCGATTCATTAACAATTGTCGTCTTATGAAAGATAGTGGAAAATATGGTATCCTCGATTCCGAAGAAATTTCTGTAGCTGAGTATAGAATTATCAGAATGATACAAGAAGAAAGCTTTATTGATGAGCAAAATGAGAGGTTAAAAACTCTGAGAGCCTTCAAAGATAGCCAAGGTATAATCCGTTTGAAGACAAGACTTTTGTATCGGACAGATAGTGAAGATTTTAAAATACCTGCAATTTTACCATCTGAACATGAAATTGTAGAGCGTATGGTGATGTACTATCATGTAAAAAATGCTCATGCCGGAACTCAAATGCTGCTTAACATCTTAAGGGAAAGATTCTGGATCTTACATGGAAGAAAGACAGCGAGATCCATCTTATCAAAATGTGTTGTTTGCAAGAGACATTCTGCGAAGAAACTTGACGCTATCACTGCACCTCTTCCAGAAGACCGTTTACGTGAAGCTGCAGTATTTGAAGTATGCGGTGTTGACCTAGCAGGACCTTTGTATCTGAGAGATAATCGGAAATCTTGAGTTTGCCTTTTCACCTGCGCAGTGTATAGAGCCGTACACATTGAACTAGTTACTTCTGTATCTACGGAAGCCTTTTTACTGGCTTTACGCAGGTTTATAGCTCGTAGAGGACGATGCAGTGTTATCTATTGTGACAATGGCTCCAATTTTGTGGGTGCATCAAATTTGTTAGGTGCGTTAGATTGGAACCTTATTGTGAGTGAGACTGCTTTTCATCCTATTAAGTGGAAGTTTAACCCACCGACCGCGTCTTGGTGGGGCGGATGGTGGGAGCGACTGATAGGTGTTCTTAAAAGATTACTAAGAAGAGTACTAGGCCGATCTTCCTTAACTTATGAGCAAATGATGACGGTGTTGTGCGACTGCGAATCCGTAATTAATTCACGACCGATGACGTATGTTGCGGATAATGAAGCAGAATTGATTGCATTAAGTCCTTCAATGTTTCTACAAGATATCAAAGTGAGTGGTGTTCCTGACTGCGATATAATCGATCACTAGAGTCTTAATCAACGTGTTAAGTATAGACAGAATTTACAAAAGGCATTAAGGAATAGATTTCGATCAGAGTACTTGGGAGCTTTAATACAGAGACCAGAATGTAAAAGAAGTCTCGGCGTATCGGTTGGTGACATTGTCTTGATTGGAAGCGACAACACAAAGCGTGTGAATTGGCCGCTTGGAAAAGTCATTGAGGTAGTCTCGGGCAAAGATGGTGTTACTAGACTTGTAAAGTTAAAGACAGCGAGAGGTGAGTTGCTTCGACCAATACAGCGCCTATATCCTTTAGAGGTGTCGGCAGCAGAGTCGGTTCTAGTTGAGAAGAAATTGTCAAATATTAAATTAAATCCAAAGCCAAAAATCAGCCAGTCAGACTGCAGTCTCAAACCTTTGGAGGAAGCACAAAGAACCAGAAGTGGTCGAGTTATTAAGATGCCTGATAAACTGAACTTGTGAACTGTTTTGAATAATATTATTGTTGTAATTGTATTTGTGATTAGTTATAAGTTAAATTTTAAGATAAAACTTAACTTAGGTGGGAGAATGTTATAACACTCTGCCCTATTATTATCTTTGTTTTGGTGCTTTATAGTTTGTGTTGTGAAAATGGCAACAGTTGTATTTTTTTTTTCAGTTTTTAGTTTCGTGTTGTGTTCCATTAAAATGGCTTTTGATTACTTAGCATAGTTTTTTGAGTTAATTAATCTTCATGAGTACTTATAATTTTAACTTATTAGGAAATAAAGCGAAAGAAATACTGTGAGATAGTTGAACTGAGCAATTATATTTATTTAACTTCTGACTCGATGTTACCGTTACGGGACACATATAGGGCTAGGTTTGTTAGGCAGCTTCCCTTCACACTTTTTCCAGGTTTAGGACTGGCATTTGTAGTAGTGCATATTTTGTTACATTATACAAATGGCGTGTTTCCCTTTGCATCGCTGTTTTTTTTTAAATATCTGATACAGGTGATGTACCAATGCCATATTCAAAGGCTATGTTGTTTCCATTTTCTTCTTTTTTCAATCTTTTCACAATTTCTATTTTTTTTTAATCAAAAAATAACGCTGCTATTCTGCGCTTTTCAGACATGTTTCAAAAACACCTTCTACATTTACACATCGCAATCAGAAAAATATGGGTTCCTTTAGCTTTGTGTAACACGTGTCCAGTATGAAAGCGCACTACCACGTGATCATTTCGCGAGGTGCACGGTCTATCTTTTATTCAAGTGACTTTCTCAATAAGAGTTTTCCTGGAAATTTAGTTAAACAAAAAAAATTTAACTCCACCCCTTGACAGTGAATGCAGTACTTCCACTATTTTTCTTCTGTTAGTTGCAATACATTACTTCCGCTCTAATGCCTGTAAAAAGAATCTTAATCCTTTTGTTCAGTTCCTTCTACTCCCCATGCTAATTGTAACAAAATCGAACATACCTGAGCGGACCTTAGACCATATAGTATCTAGACGAGCCCTTCTATTCACTCGCCATTGTTAGTTCCTAAGCAGGAATAGTGGGGACCAGTTTGACTGACAGGGGTCGGAGATCAAAGCTTTTCGCCGTCCTATACCACGTGGGGGAGTCTTCTCAATTTCTGAACTTGCTTCTGATCTGTAAAAGAGCTGAGATTGCTTTCAGGCAAACGATCAAGACCCATTCTGTGCACAAAAGCACTAACCTGATTTATTAAACATAATAGCAATATTAACAATGAAAAGCGTAAATTTTAATTTTATTTTTAAATTTTTGGAGTATCATATTCTTGATTATGAAGAACAAGAAAGTCATATATATAAATTAACTAAAGCAATTGTTGAGAAATACTTTAAAATATGACTACCCCATTTCTAAAATAATATCAAAGAATACCAAAAATGCGTAACAAATACACAAAATTAATTTTATTTAAAAATCAAGAGCAATTTTCAATAGAAATTAAACTATTTTTTCCAGTAGTTAAATTCCATTCTGCTTTATTAATAATGCCCGCCCCCTAAATAATAAATGCAACGTTGAAATTAACATTTCAATAATATTAAATCTTAAAAGACATGAACGATGCTTGAAATATACTCGCAGAAAGGCCGAACGTTCGTTGCATCACCAAGTATACATATGTCTGTTCGCTCCAGTTTATTTTTTATTCTCTACTTTTAATAATGTAAGTAAAATTGTTAAATTTTCAGAATTATGTTTAAAATGCATTTCATGCTTCCCCCTTACCAATATATTACATATATATTGTATTTCTGACTGTATTGCACAACACTTAGATAATAAATTAATTTATTCCGTTTGTTTGCAATCTTAGAACAAACTTCATCTTCTGTAATTCATTAAAAAAACAATCGCATTTTAATTAACGGTACAATGGGACCGTCTATAAATGATCTCACGCTTTTTTCCCAGTTATTTGACTCCCTCCCCCCTTTGTCACAAAGTGTCACACTTCAACATACCCCCTCCCCACCCCTTGTCACAATCTCACGAACGCCCCTCCCCCTCGAAGCGTGACATCATTTATGAATGATCCCAATCCGATGTTTTCAGTCCTACAGGCTAATGTCACATGACTATTAATTTTAGATTTACGAACTGTATCGGAGCAACATTAAAGTTTTAACTGACAATTTTCTAAAGAAAATAATTTTTTGAACTTAAAAAATTTAAAAAACTATTTTCAAAACTAAAATTTTTTCCTCATGCTGTTACTTTCTTTAAATTTATTTCAGATTTTGAAAAGAAAAACAGCTTAAACGCTTTCGTTTTTCCTTCCTTATTTTTCAATGAACTGAAAAAGAAAAGAATAGGTATATTTGATGTTTGGCTTACTAACGTAATATTACAAATGTTTTTACTTTTCGCATTGATATCTCAAGGGCAAGACATAATGAGGTTGAAGTCGGTTAAAAACCTTGTAAAAGCAATGCGAATTGTATTCATTGCAAAGAGCTTTACTGTATGACATTAAGTTTCACAAAAAGGGGGCAAAAACTAACTCCTACTCTCAATGAGCTCAATATATAAGATCATTTTCAAATCACTATTACTAATTAATTATTGATAATACCAATAAAAAAACACTTGTCCATTAATCTATGAACTGTTTCCTTGCGTGTGATAGAAAATAATTGTGCTAAAATGTGTCTGTCATACAATAAGAAATTAAAATAAATCACTCTTCAAATCTCTACGAGAATTAACATGGCACGACGAAGCCCTCTCTCACCGAAGGACTCCGTCACCTGTTTTCCGGGGAAAGACTCCTGCTTACCGACCACACCCCCAGACCTTGTCTATCTAGTTTATGGTCTAAGGAGCGGACGGAGTGGGGGGAGGGTGATCCCTCTTTATTGGAACGCCAAAAGGCAAAGGATTGAGGTTTTCGACCTCCAATAATCTGAAGGTCAAGACTTTTGTGTTTTAAAAAATCTGCGCATAGGGAAAAACGCATGGTCCCTGACCGATCCGGTTGATTGGACATCCGGTTAAGCGGCGTCCGGATAAGCGGCGCTCTACTGTATTTGCCAGTTGCCGTCCGTGTCAGTATTCGTTAAATGTCAGTATCATGTATGCAGTTACAGGCAGAAGTTTTATAGTAAAATAGGTTTTCTTTTTTTACGTTCAGAAAAAACGAAAGAAAAGAAAAAAAAAGAAAACCGTTTTCTTTCTTCCTTATTTATATATATATATATATTTTTTTAAGTCGTGGCAAACACAACTGAACATTTTTATGAGATGTAGATTTTTTGCTAATATTAATTTATTAGTTATCACTACCAAAACGTGCCAAATATGGCAACCCTTTCCACCTTCCGTGACAACTGGTTCCTATCCTAATCGTAGCAATGTGACGTCACCGATCATTACGCAATTTTGAAAGGCAGTGAATGGATCTACTACATTATTTTTATTTTTCTTGTCACTAGTACGGAAGAGTGAACTCACAGAATATCGAATTATTGGTGAGCTGTGGTTTCTGATTTACACAGACATATTGATATAACTGCAATTATAATAAAAATATTATTAGCTGATATCATTATCAAATGAAAAATAATTCTGGCTCTTTCGCCTAGCATTCTGTAAAAGTTAAATTTTAATATTCATAAAACTTAGGCTCAATTCTTTTTTACAATAAAAGCAAATGTTATCAAACTCACTGGTTAGGACAATGCATAATTAACTCGACTAATTAGAAAAATGAATATTACAGTTCCTGAACCCTAAAAGTAATAAAATGATTTTTATAAAAAAATAGAACCGACTTCAAATTATAAATTGCGCTAAAAAGAGAAAAATAAATTAGTTCTTTTAACAACATCGATGTGACTTTTAAACATAGTTTTAGAAGTCGGTGCAAAATGAGGATAGATAAAATCTTTTGTAATCATGAATCAATTACAAATATATATCTTTTCGCAGAATTAGCAACAGTTCTAATGTGAAATAGAAAATGGTGTAATGGTAACTAGACTCATAATTTTGCACCGACTTCTAAAACTATGTTTAAAAGTCACATCGATGTTGTTAAAAGAACTAATTTATTTTTCACTTTTTAGCGCAATTTATAATTTGAAGTCGGTTCTATTTTTTTATAAAAATCATTTTATTTTATACTTTTTAGTGTAAATGCATGCTTTATATAAATACTCTATTTCTAAAAAATCCATATCAAAGGGCCAACCTTCTTTAAATGAAGGGTACTAAAAACTAATCATTTGTATGATAAATTCCGATTTGAAGTCGATTTTAGCAAAACAAACTGATTGGATTAATTTTTGCCTCAGAGAAGCCTTTAGTCAAACTATTGCTGTAATTGCTTTTAATATTATAGCCCAATGGCAACAAACACTTTTTTAACAATGACTTTTATATTTATTAATAGTTTTCCCAACAAAGAAAAATCAAGCCAACCTTTCCAATTAAAATTAAAAAACACTTGTTTTTCGCCCGTAACGTTGTTTCTAAAAAACAAATGTAGTCAAATTGATTTGCAATATTTGAGTTAGACGACCCTCTATCAATTAAAGAAAAAATCATCAAAATCGGTTCATTTAGTCAAAAGTTATGAGTGAAAAAACAAAAAAAATTCTACATTTCCGCCCATAACTTTTTTTTAATTGTCGAATATGGTCAAACGAAAGTACGGGACCTATGGGAAACTACCCTCGATCGTTTAAAAAAAAAAAAACTCATGAAAATCGGCTCATCCGGTGAGAAGTTATAGAGTGTACAAACAAAAACAAAAGCAAAAAAAAAACGACATACATACAATATGAATGTATTACCTCCTTCCTTTGTGAAGTGGGTTTAAAAAATTTTAAAAACAGCAGAAAATTATTTTTGAAATTGAATAATTTTTATGTCAGCTCCTGCGCACCTATTCAATAGGAATATTATTTTTAAAACATAATTTTTATAATCTACTAGGGGTTCTCGCTCCCACCTCGCTATTACTCGCCATTCGCCAACCCCCAGAACTGCTTACGCTCTTCTTCCAGACCGTTTCGCGTGTTCAAGCTCGTTTCGTTCGCTCATTACAAACTAAACTATTTTCCGGTAGCTTTATTGAAAGAATCGGTCCTCTGTCAGAAATAACGTTCTATATTGTACACAACTCTTTGCACTCACTCTTATAATGTACATAGATTTTCCAGTGTCAGAAGCTTGGCGAGATTCTTATTAAGAATTGTTATTTATTTTTGTGACTCTTGGCGAGTTTTAGTGATACCAATTAAAAAATTTTGGAAACAGTTTATTATTAGTTAATTAACAGTTTAATTTTAGCTCCCTTTTCTTTTGTCAGGAGTATAAAACTTATTGTTAAAAAGAGTTTGTTGCCATTAAGCAGTAATATTAAAAGCAGTTGAATAAGAGTTTCAGTGAAGTCTTCTCTGAAACAATGAAATGAAAAATGAGGATAGGTATGGAAGCAAACATGTAAGTTTTATTCAACTGCCACTCAAGTTAGTATGAAATCGGCAAAAGTACAAGCGGCTATATTTATGCGCACAATTGGCCCTTCGGTGACAATGATTCACAAACTACGTTGTTTCAAGTGAGGATGATCAAAATAAACTCGACTTTATAATCGCCAAATTTATTGAACAATACTCAGATAAGTAGCATTATACTCAGATAAATAGCATAATGATTTCAATGCTAAATTTAATTTTTACGGCCACATTTCGACTGCTGAGCGAACTCTAGTTTGTCAAAAGACGTTTTCCTATTTGGTGGCAAAGAAATCTCTTTAAAGCTTAAGGAAATGTAGTTTTCCATAACAAAAAAAAAAAATAAATAAATGAAATAAGAATGCTAAGCATGTTTCTCTAACATATCTTTGTCTCCAAATGTGGAAACGTCTTTACATAAATCTTAAAATATGCAATGAGCGGTTGAGTACTTAAATTCTTCCTTTTGACGATTATCGAAAATATCTTTTTTAATGTCTTCTCTGTGTAATAATAGATGGCAGCATTATTCCAACATAACTATCTTTACATAGATTTATTTAATATATTAATTAATAGATGGCAGCACTTGAAACTCCATGGACGTTGAGAAATTGGAAAGAAAGAAAAAACAGGAAAGAATTTTCAACACCCGTTCTGAACTAAAAAGAAACTTCATTTTTAATGTAAAAGAAATGAGTTTCTAGTTGATATTTTGCGACTTTTATCTAAGCGCAGGAGATGTCAAGCGTATTCACTCTCACTGCTGAAAAATTATGTGCGATTTTTATTTTCTTCCGACCGGCTAAAAAGTATTATAATTGATATTTGTAATACAAGCAACTATTTTCTATACCTGATACGGTAAAAATATTTAATAAATAAGAATAATATAAGTAAGATTCAGAACAAATCGATAGATGAAATAAATGAATTTTCTTCAAATGTAAACATTATGTGCCTTTAAATGTGTTTTTCGTGACAATAAATTTGAAGAAAAGAAAAAATGAAATAAAATATAAATGATTATGAAATTTACAATGATTGACGTGAGTATGACTACGAAATCTGAAAATTGAGCTCATGCACATAAAAAATTATTGTTAATGGGCCATTTTGAGAGCTGTTCTTAAATTTCATTGCGGATTATTAAGTTTCTAAGTAGTTACACAATTTATAAGTTTTTGATATTTTTTTATGTGTTAAACAGCAGGTAATCATGAAACTTGGTTATGTTGTTCCATTTAAATATGTTATTACTCCCATTCCAAAGGAATGAAACGGAACTGAACAAAAAAAAATATCAGCCGAAAGACAACAATAAATGCTGCAAAATAACAACTACGGTTAATTTGAAACCAGTGCTTTTGAATCTATAGACATGTAATGCAAATTATTTGATATTCTAATACGAAGTACAACCATAAGGAGACCAGAGTTTGAATTATGTATTCTCACCCATAAAAGTTAGCACAGTTATGAACGCAAAACTATTGAGTTTTAATTTCAAAAACCTGGAATTCCAGCTCTGGTGAGTTGCAATTTATAATAGGAAAGGTGCGATATAAATATAAATCCTAAATCACATATATCTTCAGTGCTAGAAGGTCACAATTCAAAATCGCGTTTTTTCTCAGGAAAGACATTTGAAAATCGTAACAGTTTAAGCGTTTAAAACCATGTTTTCTTAAAGTTAACATTTATCTTCGGTTCAATAACAATTCGGTTTTTTTTTTTTTTTTGCAATTCCTGTAATTTCGCCCAGGTAAGGCAGATTTTTTGATATTCTACCAGAGCCCCCTTTACTAAATGCCTTCCGATAGCGCTTTAAATCCATGCAAATTTTGGCCGCAACTTTTTATATAGAGGGCTCTAGTTCCCTACTCATAATACTGCTTATACTGCTATAAGTAGATACATATGGCAAAGATTATTGAACTGTGTGTTTAAATTGCATAAACTATTTGATTTTAAAGATATCAGCAAACAAAATCTTCCAAAAACCCAATTTTGACTTGTTATTTAATGAATTTATTGAAGACAGTACAATATTTTTCTAGTGATTCAAATTATAAAATATTGGAATCCTTATTTTTTCAATTTGCCGGTTATTATATCAAAAAATTTAATAACTTCTCTTGGAATTAGTTCCTTAATTCATACTATATAACCTTTTAGGTAAAAATTTACTTTCAGGTGCCCCTTCGCAAAATTGGCGATTTTTGTTTGACGCCATTCCTGTTTGCAGTTTTGCAACACCGCTAAGCTTGGCGATCAACCGCGACCAGAACTTGGCGAAAATCAATGGCAATAGGCTACCATTTCGGTACATTTGAGAATGTGTACTAAATTTAAATTAAATTGAACTGATAACCGTTTCGGTGAGAAGCGGGTACCCCTTAGTTTGGCGTTATATTTTGGCGATAATATTTTATTTCTGGTTAGGCAGCGGACATCTTACTAATCACATCTTGGCGTCAAAAAAAAAAAAAAAATCGCCAAAAAATCAAGTGGTACCACCCGATTGCAAACTTTTATCCAAATTACTGAAAAATTGAAATTCTTAACGTATTTTTATTCTTGAATAAAAGCATTTATGACATATTCATTCTAAAATAGGAAATAGTAGCACTGATTCCATTAATTGAATTAGCCAAGAAATTAAAGAGTCGTATAAAGTTAAAATGTTTATTTGAATCTGTGCAACCTCATATTTTTGAATTTTGTATAAACAATTAAGAAACATGAACGTTTCTAATATACGGAAACGAAACATGATCTGTGATATCGAAAATAAAACATGTAAAAGAATAAAACGGCAGAGATTTGAAAATAATAAACATTTAAAGTTTAATGGAAACACATTGGAGTAAAAAAAATAATAATTACTTTGTCTAGACAAAGCTGTTATCCACTTTGTTCGTAGTCCTTCGTCGGAAGGGAATTCATGAAAACTTATTTTTTCAGAATTTGAATCTGAAGAGCAATACGGCACAAACGCAATGCACCATAATGTTGATTAAAATCTAGCTAGTTTCTTAAAAGAAATTTAAAGCTGGAAAAACAGGTTATCTGCGCCACCTAGCGGATAACTTTTCACGGCCGTTTTTTTCTCTCATATCGGAAGGCATTTAGTATACGAAGCTCTGATTCTACACGTAGTGCAAAAATCGGGAGACTGGAGTTTGAATCATGTATTTTTACCCATGAACAATTAATAAAATATGAACGAAAAATTATGAAATTCTTATCTGCAAAAGGTGAAGTTCCAGTTTTGGTAGTTACAACTTATTAAGAATGGATTATGCACCTATATCGCAACTCCAGTGCAAGAAGACCGCAATTAAAATCGGCTTTTTCTCAGATAAAGCATTTGAAAATTTTAAAAAATAACTTTTAAAATGTAGTTTTTTTTTTTTTTTTAAATTCACATTTATATGAGGGAAGATATTATTTCGGATTGTTATCATGTTGAATAAGTATTACTGTTTTTAAATGTTACGTTCGTGCTATAATTATTCAGTAAACTCATAATTCAGTTCAGGCTATCATTTTAATTATCTTGAATAATTTAAAAAGTAATGCAAAATAAGTAATGCTGTTAGCAGGAAAATTGCAGTAAAAGGTATTAATTCTGCATTTATTATTATTTTCCCTTTTTTGTGTTATGACTCTCTTGCATTGGAAGTGCGATGGAATAATTTTAAAAAGACATTCACTCTCAGAAACGAATGATCAAATATCACGAAACTTTCATCGTATTTGACGAAATAGCTTCGTGAAAAATGCTCCGAGTAGTCAAATTAACGAAATGACTGTAGTAACTTTTTTTTTTAAAGTCACGTGATCGCGCGAGAAAAGAATTGTTGTAAATGACGAAATTTAAACGACGATTGAAGAATCCTCGAAAGTGAGAGTTGTATTTCTGAGAGTGTAGAATGACTTCTACAATGCGTCTGAACAACCTGCTATGAAATTACTGTAATTTAGTTCAAGCAATGCAAATAATTTGTTGTTGTTCACGTAGTACCAAGGCAGCAGAGTAGAATATGAATCTTCTATTCTCGATCATGGAAGCCACCACAATTGATAGAAATACGAACTGAAAACTACATAACATTAATTTGAAAAGTATGCAACTTCAACTTAGTTAGTCGCAACGTAATAGGAACGGATTATAGTTAAATGAATGCAGGGCTTCAGTTCTAGAAGTGTGAAAATACATAAATTGTCTGATTTCGCAAAACAGTAAATAAAAAAAAAAAAAAACATCAAATAGTGAAGAAGTGCAAGAGTTGAGCTTCCACGAAAATTAATCCCAGATTAAATGTTAAGAATCCCAACAGAGCTGAAATCCTTCGGGCTCATCCTTTTAAAGTGATATAACTTAAAAAACTGATTTTTTGGCACTCCGGGAGTAACACTAAGTTTTAATCAATACATTATGCATATTTTACAACTAATCATTAAAGGCACCACAGTTGCTAAAAATGTGAATTGAGAATTAAAGACCAAATATACAACTTATTTTTAATGAATCACAAAAATCTGAATAATTTATTGATATTTTAAACAATTTATTTATGAAAATTTGTAGGAAATACCTCATGCAACCACCACTTTCCAGGACAGCCTTTCGAAAAATTTCGGACCACTTCATTACTTCGAAATTCAACAAAGCACCAAAGCACAGCAGAATGTATTTTGTGCGTTATATTACGGACATATATCATAAATCAGAAAGCTGGAAAAGTGAATTGAAAGTTAAAGTAAAAAGCTGTGTTGTATATTACTCCATCCTTAATGACTCACAGCTTAATATAGAATCATGTGTATATTATTGAAATATATAGCTCATTTGGCACTAAAGGCATAGTTCTAAATGACAACGGGCTGAACCAATAATTCCTTTACCACCAGTTATTGATATCGTCATAAGAACTTGACATGTGCCTCAAAGAATAGAAAGTTGAATAGCAGTTATGGTGCATCCATAGGATAGCCGACAAGTTCAAAACGGTTACTATGGTTATCTAACTAACAGCGAGGATTTACCTATTCAAAGTGACGTTATAGCGGAATTAACAAATCCCGATCCTCTAGGTAAAAGTAATTTTAATCACGTATTGAAATGAGTCAGTGATTCAACATGAGGACGTGTTCATTGAATTATGTAAAGCCTATAATGTGCGCTGAAAGTCTACCATAAATTTTGTCGCTCGCAAAGTTTGTGAATCCACCTTTAGTTTTCATTTCAAACCATATTACTTGTTATATACGTTACATTAGCTAAACGTTTAGAAATCAAAGTCCTGTTTCTTCAAAATCATGATTCAGTAGGTTTTTAGTTGTAATTTTTGTATCATGAAAATGAATACGTCACTTTGTCATGTTCCTTTCCAACTGGAAAATCGGCGTACCATCCAAAAGAACCTTGCTTGTCTGTGTATGCTCCCATATCCAAAAAGCCATCATGTTCTTCAGGCATGTCCCCATCGTCTTCTGATGATTCAGAATGAGTGTCCATAGCTTCCTGAACTTGATGTACTACTGATTGAGATGGATTTTCATTTGCTAATGCAGTAGCACTGTATTCATTTCTATGCAACATAGATTCATTGCTGTTAGAAGGAGAATTACTTTTGTATTGTGCTGTGTCTTTTTCGAATTTTCGACTTTCAGTAAAATGCTCTTTTCTACCGCCTACATTCCTGCTTTGAGTGATAGGATAATTTTGCAATTTTTGTGCGTTCGAGTATGTATCAAAACTAGTAGTAGTTCTGAAATTCAAACCATGATCGTTGAGGTTGCTAAGCCCAGGGAATGGCGATGAAGTTGAACTTGAATCCTCTGTTGGCCATGTATGCTCATTAAATTCCCTTTTCTCATACGCTTTTAACTCGAAATTCTGTGAGGGGTGTGTCAGAAAGATCTTTTCTGGCACGACGAAATGCTTGGCCTGACCAGAACTTCCTACATTGGAAAGATTATTTCTTTCCATATTGAATGCGTTAACATAATTGAGTTTTTTGTTGTCAAACTTATTTTCATCATCTTTCGGATGTAATTCTTTTGATCTTATATTACCATATGTTAGAATTTTGGATAAATATTTTGATAAATTTGGACTCATTGTAGTTTTATGGAATAAAGTTTGTTTCCGTTGATCAGAATATGTATGATCAATGGAACTATCGCCTTTAGTTGGCAGTGAGAGTTTCGCAAAAGAATGCTTGCCGTATGCATTTGAATTTAAGCTACCAGGTGACGAAAAACGTGTAGTTTTGCCTGATATTACATGATGCATATTGGCATTCGAATTTTCTCCGGAAGACAAAGGAGAGTTGTATTTCTCTCCATGAAATTCATCATTATTGTTTCTTAAAATTCGGTCACTTGTTTCTGAACTTCCTGGTGAATGGGAAGAATAATGAGAAAGATTCTCAAAATTCAGCAATCTTGAATTTTGAGGATGACCGGTAGGATATGAAGAATCAATTGAACTTACGTCACGAAACTGTGTTTCGGGTTTTTCATGAGGTCTACCAGTATTTAAGTTATGGTCATCTGGATTAATACTTCCTAAGCGCTGCTTTGGAGAAATAAGATATTTGAAGCTATCAACGTTCCCTAAATATCCAGATTTAACAAAAGGTTGTCTTGTTGGTTCACTTTGCCAGTTTGGTAATGAGTGGGAGTTATCCGGATTTCGACTCCGGTCATCATTGAGTCTAAAGAGCATTTTAGCAGGAATATTTGAAGTTGACGGTGTAAAATATTTGCTGGTTTGTGTATTAATATATGTATCATGTTCCGGAACTCCTCTTGAACCAATCGCGCTGCTGCGTTCTGAAGGAGTCTTAAAAAATACCAAGAATTTCTTGCCCGAATTGTTCTTATATACTGGGAGCGAGCCAGTAAACGGAGGGTCTGAGTATGATCTTACTTGTGGAAGATTCGTCCCATGTCTTTCAGGCTTGTGTTCCAGGAATGATGATACATGATTTTCTGCCTTAAAAGAAGGCTTAGGATTGTAATCCGCTGGTACGTAAGATTTTGCCACTTCAATCATTAATGGGAAGAAACACAAAAGTTTCTGAAAGAGAATTTTGACAATTAGTTCTGATATGTCACAATTCATTTCATTCACAAAATTTATCAATGTATTTTCATGACAATTATCTCTATCATAAGCCATATAAATTAATTAAGTATACAAAATAATCAGCATTAGAAGATATGATATTTATATAAATATCAAAATATCGACATTTATATTTATCAGCTGTATATATTTCGAGATGATATGTATCACAGATGCTTTCCCGCAAATATTTAAAATTCATGTTTAATTCCATGACAACCTTCATTCTCGAATGTTTGGAGAGCATTGCTCAGATTTTTTTTCTCTTTTAAGGATATAATTGAGGAAATTATAAAAAATTCTGAAAATTTACAAAGAAAAGTTTTTTTTTTTTTTTTAATTAAGGGTTGATCACAACAAGGTTCTCGTTTCAAATTTCATTTGTAACGAGAATAATTAGAATTGAATGCATGTATTATTTTTTATCTAATTGTTAAATGAAAAAAATAGAAACTAGGTGCGCTCCAAACTTTGGACGAAAATCTGTAGGATTGTTTATAATAGCACTGGACAACAATGAAAATGTATCTTGGAATGAAAGTGTCAAAATGTTTATTAGTCCAGCAGATATATGATATAATTGTGCCTTTAATGATAGAAGCATAAAACTTAGGGTACATGTACTACACATATTAAGATTTAATTTTAGATAGGAGGACATCGCAGATTTCGCCTATTTCATTAATGGCGGGCATTTAAAATGGCGGCCTTTTGATTCGTTATGTGCGCTCGCTTGAAGTTTCCTTGATGATATTAAATGATCAGTTATGAAAAAAATGATAGTTAATAATTGTTTCATACATGTAGTGTGCAATTTATAATAATATACCATATTTTACTTATGATATACATACTTTTATTCTACTTAATACCTGATTATTTAATGAAATTACTAATACTGCGTTGCCTGAATTTCATTGCATAAATACACTAATCGATAAATGCGTAATATATTATAAATAGATAAATGCATAATATATATAATACACTGAAAATATTTGCCCGAAAATACAAGAAAATCTCTTTGAAATCATGTATCTGGAATCTAACGTATAATTACAGAGAACTATAAATAGGAAACTGCAAACTCCTTAAAATAGGAATTTACAGAGAACATTATGTACAAAATGATGGTAATGAGAAGCAGTAGTGGCATCATCTAAGAGTAATTTGCATTAGTATTTCTGGTACACAAAGTCATTGGTGAGTTCAGTTGACCCCGCACTAACTTAGGCCCTTCGGCCTAGAATGGCTGCCGAGGAAGCTGCTACTTACTAAAGTTGGGAATAAACCGCACGGTATATAATATACTCACAATATATAATGTATTTCCTGACAATTTATAAAATGATAGTCGCAGATCTCAAGTGTTCAGCTTTACATAACTTAACAGATCTTTCTCAGTAATTGTACAGAGTGCGGAAAAACAAGAATTTTATTCAGCAACTGTTATCAAGAAATTTAATTATTTCATTTGAAACAAGTTCTTAAAGTTAGATTACAAATATATCACTAATTACAAAAAGCACCACAAGCATGCAGAGCAGTCTTCCAGCATTGACACTTATGCATGCAGCCACTTAGAGCCCGTTCTCTGCATGCATGTGAAGCCTCTAGTGAGGTTGTCCAGAATATATTTCCCAGGGACTTTCAACTTTATTCTTCCTACCCCAGTCACCTAGTGATTAAAGCACCGGGGTTTCGACCATCCCTTTGAACCCAGGAGTAACCAGTCGGTAGACGGCTCTTTTTAAGCTTTGAATGAGCGCACCTTGTGAAGGAGGAAGACTGCCAACAGCTCTGCATTGACGAGTGAATAGGTGTTTTCTTGCATCATTCACATATTCATCACTACTAGTTTTGTCATAAATCAGAACTACAAATCTTTGAAACGGTTTTATAATATCTTGTACTTTCTGTTGAGTTGGTCTATCAGCCAAGCTACACAAAGTAACAATGGTGTGTTGATATGCATTCCAGATGTTCTTAGTGGTCTTTTTTCGTCTTCCGCCAAAGGAGGATTCAATTGGAGTGGAATTCTGGGAGTGTCACACCCAGTTATTGTATTGAACAATGGTGATGCAATGCATCCATCACCACCCAAATATCTTTCTAAATCATGCACAGCGAAAATTGGATATTTCTTCCTCACTCCAAGTACCACCCAGAGTTCCTCAATGTTTTGGCGTTCTGCCGATGAGATGGCAATAACTAAAGCCTCAGTATCCACGATGCATATTTCGGTTTGGTACCCCGTGTTGCAAAGAATCTCATAAATGATGTATAATTCGAGTTTCATCTTTTTCGGAGGTGAATGGAGTCAACCATGCGACACCTTGCCGAGTTATAACAAGCACATCGCTGCCAATTGGGATAATTACTTGCTTGTCTGCAGAAATAGTTACTAAAGTTGTAGAAAAGGCAGATAATATTTCAAACTTATTTTCATCAACTCGGACAAAGTTCTCCCAGTTTTTAGGAAGTGGACTACTTCCCTCAACACGCATTCGAGCACTTCTTCCTCTTTTGCTGCGTGGGCCACTCTTCCAGCTGCTATGCAGATACACATCCCAGATGATGTGCACCCTTCTTAAACATTTAAGATGACTTTTGACATAGGGTATGAATATAATTATTAGCATAATATTCAAATGATTTTGGTAATCCTGGTCGCAGCATGTTGACAATTGTAGCACCATCAATGAATATAATTTGTGCTGTTGACTTGAAAGTACTAGTAGACGCTATTCAAGACCCCCGGTTCTTAGACTCCCTGACTTCGACAGAGGATAAGATTGGTTTTCGTGTAAAAAAAATGCATCCATTACGCATCTGTGAAACATAACAACTGAAGCATTGCCATTACGCATCTGTAATTCAATATACAATTTATTGAGCAACGAACAGTCAGTCTTCAATGATGTTAACTGTAACAGTTTGTTAGACTTTTCTCGAACTGGAGGTCGGCTGAATGACCGAATGTTGAGGTGTAAGTTATTCCACTTTACAGCATCCAATATCAGTTTCGTTTTATTAATACTTCTTCTGCTGACATATTAACTCATATTGTTCAATTAAAGTTCTTTCAATGCGTAAAAATATGTCTGCAAATGCTATATTAACAATATTTCTGCTCTACAGAGCAAGAAAATCAGTTCTCTTATCATTGGATGGGTTTCTCAGATCTTGCATGACACGAGTATGACACTTGACATTATTTTGCAAACGCCATCTGTGATTGCTTGGTAGCTTCATGATGGGGGCGATCTTTTCCCTTCTTCTCTGCCGCGGTGCAATTAAATTATTCAATTGAACGGTCCGTCTCAGGTCCAGATACCATCCAACGATGCAGAGTTGGATGGCATCAAAGGTACTGATTGAGTTTCCTGTTAGACCTTCAGGTACTCATCACCTTTGACTGATGCGTTGTTTTATTCGTGAGGCTGATAAATAGCAATAGTAAAAGAATTATCCTTCTTGATTTTTGTGAGAAATTTTTCTTTTGTGAATTCTTCACAGGTTAGGTTGGTTACTGCTGGTTCGAAAGGATGGTCGAAACCCCGGTGCTTCAATCACCAGGTGACTGGGGTTGGAAGAATAAAGTTGAAGGTCCCTGGGAAATATTCTGGACAAGCTCACTAGAGGCTTCACATGCATGCAGAGAACGGGTTCTGAGTGGCTGCATGCACAAGTGTCAATGCTGGAAGACTGCTCTGTATGCTTGTGGTGCTTCTTGTAATTAGTGATATATTTGTAATCTAACTTTAAGAACTTGTTTCAAATGAAAAAATTGAATTTCTTGATAACAGTTGCTGAATAAAATTCTTGTTTTTCCGCACTGTATAATTACTGAGAAAGATCAGTTAAGTTATGTAAAGCTGAACACTTGAGATCTGCGACTACCATTTAATAAATTGTCAAGAAATGCATTATATATTGTAAGTATATTATATACCGTGCGGTTTATTCCCAGCTCCAGTAAGTAGCAGCTACCTCGGCGGCCAGTCTTGACCGAAGGGCCTAAGTTAGTATGGGCTCAACTGAGCTCACCTTTGACTTTGTGTACCAGAAATACTAACTCAAATTACTCTTAGATGGTGCCACTACTGCTTCTCATTACCATCATTTTGTACATGATGTTCTCTGTAAATTCTTATTTTAAGGAGTTTGCAATTTCCTATTTATAGTTCTCTGTAATTATACGTTAGATTCCAGATACATGATTTCAAAGATATTTTCTTGTATTTTCGGGCAAATATTTTCAGTGTATTATCTATATTATGCATTTATCTATTTATAATATATTACGCATTTATCGATTAGTGTATTTATGCAATGCAATTTAGGCAGCGTAGTATTAGTAATTCCATTAAATAATTAGGTCTTAAGTAGAATAAGAGTATGTATATCGTAAATAAAATATGGTATATTATTATAAATTGCACACTACATGTATGAAACAATTATTAACTGTCATTTTTTTCATAACTGATCATTTAATATCATCAAAGAAACTTCAAGCGAGCGCACATAACGAATCAATAGGCCGCCATTTTGAATGCCCGCCATTAATGAAATAGGCGAAATCTGCGATGTCCTCCTATCTAAAATTAAATCTTAATATGTGTAGTACATGTACGCTAAGTTTTATGCTTCTATCATTAAAGGCACAATTCGGCCAATTTTTGTCATATATCGGCCGCACTATATTAATTTGACTTGCTAATCATGAATATAGCAATAAACAAGAAGTTCCGTCTAGAACTATACGAGCCTACTTTCCCGTATATACCAAATTCAAATTTATAATGTAGCTATCTCTTTCTCTCTCTTTCTTATTTATCTTTAGTTCTAATTATTGAAAAAAAAACCTTTTTCAACGGATAATACATATTCATTCACTCACTCATTCATTCTTTCATTTATTCAGCCATGCATTTATTCATTCATTCGTTACCTCATTCAAGTGTTTATTCATTCATTTACGCATTCATGTATTTATTCACTCATTTATTTATATTTTCATTGATTCAATAATTTATTCATTCATTCTTTTCCTCATTCATTTATTCATTGATTTATTCTTTCACTCTTTCATTTATTCATTCATTCATTATTTCACTCATTGAGTCACTGAGAAATATCCTTGAAAATCCCGATCAAAAAATTTCATAGCAAAATAGGCTCGTAAGCTCTGGATAAACTTTCTATTTCTACATGTTCTACGTTATAAGAGCTTTCCGATAAAGTTTGTTCCAAGCAAATCGGTCCGTTAGATCAGGATTTATATAGGGTTGAAATTTCCCCGTAAGCTCTGTGTTAATTTTTTGAACTGTTCAAAAATGAACAAAAACTGTTCAAATCAATATTTCACGCCGAGAACTCCTTTCAATAAGCTTGCAATAGGAACTTGGCTCTTGTGCCCAGAGTTTACAGAATTTGCTTCAATTTTGTCCATAGGCGCTAATGTTAAAATTTTTTGAACTGTTCAAAATTGAACAAAAATTGTTCAAATCAAAAAGTAAAATATAGGAATGAGATGTCCTCGCCGAGATCTTTCGAATGCAAAAAGAATTTTTCCAATCGGACAATTCGTTCAAAAGTTATTAGGGGGGGACAGACCGACAGACCGACAGACAGACCGACAGACAGACAGACCGACAGACCGACAGACACACTTTTTCCCCATCTCAATACCCTACTTTCAAATTTTTTATTTTTCAATCTTTATTTAATTACTTCACTTATTTTTGACTTTTCTTGATTTTTAACGATATTTTCACGATACATTAAGCCTTCTTTCATGCTTTATTATTATTTTTTTTTACTTTTACGGGAAAGTAGGCTAAAAAGGGAATTTGGCTCTAGTTTTTTTGTTATGTTGAGATATTACTTTGTATGATCGGGATAAAAGCATGCAATAATAATGCATTGTATGTCTTGTTTCCAATTTAATTTATAAAGGAATAAAGGTAGCGACATCAAGTACTAATGCATACTGTCCTACCTATACCTACAGTACATAAATGTGTACATAACCAAAGTGACAACATAAAGTAGGGTCTTGTGATTGCTTTGCTCTCTCCAAATCATGGGAGCAGAAAATGGCATACTTTTTAATTTACGAGTCATCCACAGAGAAAGTGTTGTTGCATAGGTGATACAACATACGTGGGGTGCCCATTTTTATCTTGGTCACCTATTTTACAACCAGAATAGAGGAAATATGCCTTCCAGATTGCGTCAGTCATGCGCTTTTTCTGTGATTCAAATGTTACGTTACCATAAATGTAACAAAAGTTATTGGAATTATTAATGCATTTTCGCGACATACAGCTGCAAATAGCTGCAAAATGAAGCAAATGAAATTATAAAATGACTATACATAAATATAAACGCTCAGTCTTCAACGAAGTCAAGTACCACACTAACGAGAGGACAAACGCCTACACTGCTTCTTATCAAAAAATACACCGTAAAATACATAATGAGCCTGATGTTACTTAAACAGATTATAAAGAGCTGTGCAATACTTTCTGAGTGGTATTACACTGGCAAATGGACAAATGAAATATAGAGAATAAATTCTTGAATTTTACCTATGATATTTGTTTGTTTTTTGAAGTTCTTTTGTTTTTTTTCTCGAAATGTTTTTTTATTGAACGTTCTATTAATTCATATATTCACAGGGACATCTTAAAATGAAATATTACTTATTATACTGCACAATAAATCAGTTTATTCTTTAAAATGTTTTACCAAAAGTGACATTAAAGCATTATGTATATTATATCTTTGCACCCCTGAATCTCTGAAAGAAGAGCCAAAACACAGTTTTCATGGTGATATTCGTGTTCAGCACGTTGAATTCATCAAGAATTGGGTGTTTTCAACTTAGATACACGACCTTTGTCAAAAATTGTTGCATAGTGTAATCGAACACATGATTAACATCAAGTTCAGAATTTCAAGTGATAACTAGATGCTTTATATCTCAGCTTTGAGCTTTCGAAAGAAAAAAAAAATCGTTTCAAAATTTGGACCAAAATTATTTACCCTTTTATACTAATTTTCGTGTGACTGGTTTAGCAGTTGTTTCACAATTATATAAATTGAGAAAACTGCATCGCTTAAGGGGAGTTGGAACCATGAAACCATTTTTTTTTCTCTATGGTGTTTTTATTTGCAATTTTTGTCTCATGTCATGTTATATCCTTTCATAATAAATTTAATAATAACAAACTGGATTTCTTAAATATAATTTGAAAATTTTAATCCTTAAAACAATATTTTTTTTTTCTTTCCAATGGGGCTGCGGTATTGGGTCCTACAACCATTGCAGACCTAGTGCGTTCCCCAGAAATGGTACCATCTCTTTCAGCGGCACCACAATGAGTGTTTAATCCTTAAAACAATATATAGCAATGTTTAAAAATGCATCTTCTTTTTCAAAAATTAGCGTAAAGTCGTCTTTTTTTTATTGATTCATTACTCATAAAGCAAAATTTTTATGCTTTCAATTTTTTATAAATCAAATAAGTTTTGAGAAAAAAAAACCTGAAGTAACGCAGAAAAAACAACGAAAAATTAAAAAAAAAAACATACAAAAAGAATTTTTTAAAAAAGTACTTAAGTTGTCATAAAAGTAAAGCAGAAATTTGTTATGTATAGTTTCAAGAACATGTGAGAAAAAATCCAAATTATAGATACAAATTTCAAAAGGCCTTTGCATTTTAATTGAGATGAAATGCGCAAAAAACAAAGCGAGAGAAAACAGCATTTTAAGTTTTCGCCTTGCAATATCTTTATCAAAATTTCAAGTAAGGAACTTCTTTTTTTGTCAGTTACAGTCACGATGAAATTGCTTCTTCGCGCACACACACACAAAATTTCGAAACCGATTTCTAGATAATACACATGCACTTACCAAACCTAACGCCATGTTCAGTAGGATGCGTCTTAAAAACCAAGTTACGTTTATGTACTGTCTCGTTTGTTTCACAAATCACTTTATATAACGTTTCCTGAAGGAAATAACAACAGCAATAAATAAAGATCTAAGAAAAGAGTTTTCTGCATTTTTTTTCTACAAATGAAAGCGAATCGGATGCTTATTTTCCAGGTGCAAATTACGCTAGCGGATATAGCCAACCGTGACTGAAACGATTTCCTTTCAAGTAAAAAGAATTGGATAAATAAAACTTCAATAGCAATCAAAGGAATAGCTTGATACTTCTTCTACCAAGCACGGGGACGGTATGTTCCTTGTAAGGGTATTGCCCTTTCGTGTAAAAACGAGCAGTAACTGTCTTTCGTTGGTCCCATAAATATTTTGATTTAAATGAAGAGTCGGTATTAAATAACTTTCCGTCAACTTGCTTATTATTTCTCACTCAAAATATCTTTCTTCGCTCCGGAGAATTAGATGATATGCATTTGATAAACATGGCAAAGGAATTAAACTTCACCGATAACAAGTTTTCGCATTAAATTTTAGAAAATAAAAATTTATAATAATAGATCAAAATATCGACTTTTAATTTTCAGAAGCTTCTAGCTTCATATTATTTCATATGCTCCTTTCATTAGTGAAAACTCCTTTTTTTTTTCAAACAAAAGACAATTTTTGCATTACTTTATGTGTATTAATAAGCAATCAATTAAATGCATCCTGCAAAGGAGTTGTTAACTTCACTCACAAAGTTGATAAGAAACTATTGCAAACTTCAGTAAGAATATACAAAATAATATATCCGAATAAAGAAATGATTCACCTCAAAAATTTCTAAAATTAGATTTAATACAGCCCTTCACTTAAATTTTTAAAAAACATTAAATTCCAAAAAATAAATATTTCGTAATAAATTTCGTACATAATGCATGAAATAAAATAAGCATATGATTTTTCACCGCAGCACTCAAAAAGGATTAACTTAACCATCCGTTAGGCGCCCGAATCTGTCAGATGCATAAGCAAAATAGCGAAACAGGTAGATAGGTGCTAATATATTGACATAAGGTGCAGTATTTGTTACTGAAACTAGCATATTACCTGCCTATCAAAAATAATGGATTATTACTGAAGCAATACAAAAATTAGCACCTATCTACCTGTATCGCTGTTTTATTTATGCATCTGACAGATTCGCGCGCCTAACGGAGGGCTAAATGTGAAGATATAAGAACAACTTCAACGTTGTAGTGCTGTAATAAATTATTTTATTTCATACTTTATAGTGCAAATCAAGCAAATATAAACACCCTTTATATTAAAAAGAAAAATTTAAACATTTTTTTTAGAAGCAAAGTCAAAAAGAACAAAAAATGATATATATGTGTGTCAAGGCCGTATTCAGAAGGGGGCGAGGCCCCCTCCCAAAAAAAATCTCTTGAACTTTTCTCAAAATAATATATACGTTAATTCTTAATTAATAATAAAATTGTATAGTTATTCTATCGACTCAATTGTAATAAGAAAGTAATTCTCTCGTTCTCTGTTGTTAATATGAAATTTCAACTTAAAATCATTTTTTTTTTTGTCTAAATAGTACCAGTTTAGTAACTACTGTAAACTAGGAAGTTATGTACTTTATTGAGCATTTTTAGCAGGGATGCACTCTCAAATTTTTTAGTATTTGATTTTGCATCATAATGTGCTCAAGGAGAGGGTGTTATATGGACAAGGCTCGTAACCTTCTCTACGGTTGCCAAAGATAGCCTAAAATTACTTCTTAGCATTTCAATTCCGAAAAATTGTCGGAATGAGAACTCCCTGACCCTGGTTTTTCTGATATCTCTAAAATAACCTGATATTTTTCTTTTTGCATTTCAACATCGAAACGTTTCATTTTCGGGGGAGATTCCTCTTACTAGTCAGCACAAATTGCCTGATATCGCGTTCTTAGAACTTTAGAAGAATTTCAGGGGAAAACTGCAACCCCCTCTTTTTAAAGCGACCAACTTAAAATTTTGTTTTTAGAACTTCAATGTCACATATTTTAACTAAGACTGTTAGGTGCCGCAATAAATCAGCATAGCAGCCGAGACGTAAGATAGGGGAGGGATGGGGTAAAATGGGTCACTTGATAAAAAACCCTAAATAATAGAACTTGAAATTGAAATTTTTGAACCATTTTTTTAATGTCATATTTCAATGTGTTGGCAACATTTTTCATTCTAAAGAAAGTTAGGTTCTTAAATATGGCAACACAAAAAATATTTTTGTAATTTTTAGATGACAGTGTGCTAAACATATGGTTTACCAACTTCTGAAAATCTCTAAATTTTTTCAAAAAACAGCCCAAATTTAAAGGATTTCCTGATTAAGAAACTTTAGAGAACAATTCCAACCGAGCATAGAAAAAAAAAAGTAAATATTGAATTTTTTACACCAATTTTTCTTGGATGGGGTAAAATGGGTCGGGGTTAGGTTTAGCTAGTTCTATTCGATTATTATTTTAAAATTTATTCTGTTGCACCTCACTGCAGAAAGTTCCTAAATTTAAACAGTGTGTGTTGTTTATTTTATTGGAAATTAAACTAATTTTTTTTTTTTTTTTGCACGTTTTCCTTAAAAAAAGATCATGTTGATGTGGCAGAGAGAAATGATGTTGTTGAAGTTTTTATGTGAACCAATATGTAACAATCTAGAACAATATTATTTCAACATGTCATTGTAATCATAATTCAAAATCTTGCTAAATATGTTACTTTCATTTTTTTTTTCAATTTCAAAGTAATAAATAACTGTTTTCAGCATTATTTCCCACTCTGACCCATTTTACCCCACGATGGTGTAAATCAGGTCACAACTTTATAAGCTCAGTTAAACTACTTCATAAAAAATAAATATTAAAATTACATAAAATTGACCTAAAGGAGTTCAATATTAAGATGCAATTGAAACGAAATGGGAAATGTTTCTGGTTTTGTTGCTATGGAAGTTTAAATATGAAAATAGCTAAAAAGTGACCCGTTTTACCCCACCTGACCATAGTCATTTTTCAGCAGATAGAGCAGGGACGGAATTAAGTCATTTTTCAGCAGGCTCAAGACCAGGTTTAACCCCCCCCCCCCCACAATAAAAAAATCGCATACACAACTTAGTCAATTTTGCGCCCCTAAAATCTGGCGCACGGGGTAGGCCCCGTTTGTCCCCTTCCACCTGTTATGTCTCTGGATTAAAGCTCGGTTCCCAACACCGAAAGTGAAGTAGCGCCAGTATCAGTGTTTTGGGAGGCGGAAAGGTGACTACATCCAGCGACTCAAGGGCTCGAAAATTATATTGCCCGGGATTGGGGCATATAAAAATTCTGATCGGGCATGAATCTTCTTCAAGGCATGAATCCATGAAAATCGGTGGATGTCTTGCTGCCCCTTGCATGCTCGGGAGGGCATGTAATTTTTTAATCAAATATTTCTTTCCAATACTTTATTATTTCGTATTTTATTGAAAAATCACTACATCTTTACTGGAGTACAAAATTGACATGTTGACGGACATGTCAATTCGTCATGTATGTCAACAATAAAATTAGTAAAAAAAATTTAATTTTTGCAAATTCTGACTTATAACGACTTATTATATAATATTTAGTTGTAATGTAATTTTTTAACGATTTAAATTAACTTTTAAATTATACTTGGTTCAGATATAAGGCTGCTAATTTAATTTTTTGTTTGATTAATGCTATACGACAAATTCAATTGTTTTTATTAATATCCAATAAAACAACTCATGAGCATGTAAAAATTTTGCTCGGGCATGTATTTTTAAACAAACATGCCTGGCCGGGCATGTAAAGTTATGAAGATTTCTCGAGCACTGTAGCGACTGGTTACTTCTGGGACCGTGTACACTAATTATGGGAGCTTGTGTGCACGCAAAACCCGCTGGGGCTCTAATAATGTCTTCCAACAAGTTTGAAATAATCTCTGCGGATGTCAAAGGTGACGGTCTCTGGTCTGGGAGCAAATTCAAAACTTCAACCGCTGTTTAGACTACTCATTAGTTTAACTGGGTGGTTAAACTAGGTATGACATAGATAAGGAATAAAATTAAACTAATATCACTATGGTAATTTTTGCTAAACTCATTAAAATCTGGTTATTTTAATTACATATGTTGCATTTCGTTCAAAGTTTTTTTTTTTTTTAAATACGTTTAAAAAACTGATGATTGAACGTCAACAGATTCATTTCCATTCCCTTAAAAAAATCACTTTGTTTCCGTCCCCTTCTTTTTAAAGACAAATTACGTTGACGGTAATGGCCCAATTTGAAATCAGAAGATACATATGTTCGTATTTGATGATCATCAATCGGCGACTTTAATGAGATTTATTTCACCAGACGTTGCTCAGCTGCTCAGAGCTCAGATGTTACTCCAGCTTGCGAAATTACTATGTTTGAAATGGCAACTTACTGAAAACTTACGTGGGGAAACCAGATAATAAACATTGGCTTTGGGGCAAAGCTGTAATCATGGTTATGTTAGCCGGCCGGCGTGGTTTTAAATTTGTTGCATTAATTGTGGTAAAATCATTTGAATTGAATATCTTTTATTATAATTATCTTTTTTTAATGCAGACTAATAAATTAAGGCATTGATCAAACGAATCCCAGCTTACATTCTTGTGAAAGGCCTTCGTTAATCTATCAGTTGCATTAGTTCGTTATGTTGTTACTTAAAGCAGGGTATGAAATTGCCTGTTGATTTCAAAAATAAGACTTCAAACTAACTTTTCGAAAAATTTGTTTTGTGATGTTTAATTTACTGTGGATTGTTCTATTATAGATCCGAATGAAAATAACTTGCCTTAGAAACACTTATGTTGAGGAAAGTTTTAGGGAGGAATGTATGCTACATTGCGAAAAATTTTGGGATTTCCCGGGGGGGGGGGGGGGGGGGTTGATCCGTGGAGCCCCCTCTGGATACGGCCTTTTTATTAACAGTATAAGCTTTTTGTTTCATACATGAGGAATTGTGGTTCTAACTGTTCTTAATTGCAGAATTATGAAAACTGGCACAAATGCTCAAACTCATTAATGATTTCAATGTTTTAAGATCTTTAATAACTTCAATTTTTTTACATGCTACAAATTATTTTCTGCTTTGACACTAAATGTAATGTGATTTCTTACAGTGTGGATTCCTATCAGTACAGTTTGTATGTTGCAAGAAAAGCAACTCTCGCAATTTAATTGAAGACATTATTGATGCCAAAGAATTGAAGAAATTGTGTCGTACAAAAAATAACGTTTTGATATTATTCACAAAAAGCAGTAAGTTTCTTCTTGCATTTTATAAGATGATATTTTCATGTAACCATTTTAATAAAGAGCCATTTTAAGAGGTCCTTCCATCACATTGAAGAAAAGTGTTCTTTTTATGAATATTTTTTGATACTAGATGTAATATAATTTATAGAAATTTTCTTATGCCAAAAAGTGGCCAAAAGATATGCTCAATTGTACGACTAAATACAGACCTTCCCCTAGGATTGAAAAAGGGCAGGGTGCTTCTGTAAAAAAAAAGGCACTTTTCCAAATTTAGGGCATCTTACCGAAATAAAGGGCACATGTAATTTGAAGTAGGGACCGCCTTCCCCCATTGTCACATGTTACGCTATGTTGCACAAGCAGAATGTCACACTTCCTGTTGCCCCACCCCTTGTCACACTTTGTCACAATTTCAGGAACCCCCCTTCCCCCCTAGAAGCGTGACATCATTTATGAATCCTCCCCTAGTAATACTTTATTATTGCCATACTTTAACATTTTAGTCAAACATCAACATCATCACAGTGAAACTGAACATTGAAAAATATCTATATACTAATTTGACAATATTCATTTTTAAGATCGTTTTCAATATTTGAAGTAAAGCATGAAAAAATTCTGCTTGTATATTCAAGGCAACATCAACCAATAATGATTTTAAATTCAATAAAATATCTAGCAAGGATTTTCTGGGTTATACATTTTTACTAATTTATGAGAAAGTTTCTGTTCATTCCAGTACCTCTGAAGATCTGATCACCTCAGAGGAATAATAGGAAAATTAGAATATATCTTTTCTTAATACAATAAAGCTTCAATAATATTAATTAGAGCCTGGATTTTAATGACCTAAATCATCACTGAAAACGCCCTTTAAAATTTTTAACATGTCCTAAAAACAGCAAAATTGCAAAAAATGCCATTATAATTAATCAAGAATACCAATTGAAAGCAATGGTTTAGCTTAAAATGACAATAGTATTTTTTTTTTTTTAATTTAAAAGAAGCAAAATTAATACAATGCATTTTCATTTTCATTAAAGATTGAAATAAATGTTAATGAGGAGAGAAAAAGAAAATGTCTAATATATGGATTCCTCACACATTGCCATCTTTTTTCCCACAAGTTTTATTACATTTTAAAACTTTTCTTTCTTGAAATAACTAGAAAGCTCCATTAGACTGGGATTATTAAATGCTTTTACATATTTTGAATAGTAAATAGTTTCTTGTTTCAAAGAGCATTCTTATATTTTGGTTAGTTTTCTCAACGTCTACAGATGTAATAAATGCATCTTTGACCCAAATGGGTCCCTTATAAAGATGAAAAAAAGAATTTTCATATTAGTGAACGTACTGTTCGAAATTTTATGAGATAGGGAGTTTTTAAGAGTTGGAATATAATCAAGCACAGAATCATTGGAAGAGTTTCAGGCTACACAAAAAAAATTACGCAAAGCCAAAAAAGAGACATAAAATGATGTGAAAAAAAGAATCCCCAAAATCTCAAAAAGTGCCCGAAAAATCTCGCAACTGTCGGCCCTAAAAGAGATCATTATTAATTTTGTAAAATGTTTAAACTAAAAAAAAATTCCTTATTTATTTTATGATTTGTGATAATACTACTTCTTGTCAATAATTGTTTATTGTTTTTTAAAGAAGTTGGATCCAGGTAAATTAACAATTTTCTAAAAATTTCTTATTTATCCACAATTTAGTATTTTCTAAAAAGTAAATAGCTGTCAATACTAAATTCAAATTTGAAGTAAATAAATAAATGAAACAATAATAGTGATTTAATAATCGTGAATAATTAGTGATAAACGCAATTTTCGACAAACACGTGCTCAATATCGGCACAGTTCAAAAAAAAAAAAAAGTCAGAAACTATTAAAATAAAATGCAAAATAAGTAGATTTAGAGTAGCATGTGTGAAAAATATCTTCTAATTTAGAAAAGAATTGAAATTTGTACCCGATGTAAAAGGATTAAAATCTCTAACGTAGAATCCAATTTTCGGCGAAGCTCGTGCACGATTTTGGCTGTTTCTATATTTATACTTGTTTTTCTTTTTTAATTGTTAAAATGAAACGACAAATAAGCAGATTTAAGGTAGTGCATGCAAAAAATATCTTACAACTTTCAAGATAATTGAAATAATTCCAGGATGGAAAAAGATTGAAATTTCAATCACGGTAAGCAATTTCCGGTAAAAATCGGTGGAAAAACTAGTTTCCGTATGGCCCAAAACTTAACTCCTATTTCTTTCTTCTTTATTTAATTTGAAGTAGACAAAAGAATTTTTGAAAAGGTCACGTGTCAAGATAAAAGTTCGGGAAAGGCTTTTAGCATTTGCAAATGGGTAGCCACATTGGCGACTTTAATGAAAACAATGGTCGCTTAAACGTGAAAATTGGTGACTGGCGATCGCGAGTTTTGAGCACTACAAGAAGGGCGCAATTTCACTAACAAAAGGGCAAGATGGGCGCGTTTCCCGAATCCAAGGGCGGGCAGGGCGCGGCGCCCTCCCGCCCAAGCCTGGGGGAAGCACTGCTAAATATCTATAGCTATTCTGTAAATAATTTTAAATTCATTGTCAAAAAATGTTTCAGCATCCAAATTTGATGTGGTCTCTGTAATTAACAATTGATTAAACAAATTATTAAAGCAGAAATTTGCAGAATTATTACAATTAATAGTTATAACTATATTGGTGTACAGTACAGTCAAATTTGCGTATCTCAGAAAATTCTATGTCAAAGTTTTTCAGCTTCTTTCCAAGTATATAGCATAAACTCAATGTTTTTTCCATGTTTATCTGGAATAAATTTTCCCCAAAATTCCTATGTCTCAAATTCCGTCTACACTAGCATTTTCAAATTTGAGCCCCAGCAATCTTCATCAGCAGCAGAAGTTGCAGACAAAAAGAAAAGAAAAAAAAATCTTTCTTATATTAACAGTCTTATTATCCTCTGAATCATGGAACACAGGTAAAACAATGTTCAAAGTTTAGATTTTTCTAGGTGTGCAGGTATTGATAAACAGTGGCAAACTTTGCATTTTACTTTATAAACTCATAAACCCAGTAGCAGAATTTTCTGTTGCAATCTGCAGCACAAGTTTCAGAACTCTAAATTTATCTGTGGCACCAAATGATGTGGAACCAAATTTAATCATCAAAAATAACAAACTATGCATTTTAAAATAGTTGACATATGACAATAATGCATGCAGACAATAAATAAATATTATAATTATTCAGTTTAGAAATGAATTAATAAAATCTAAAATTAAACTAATCTAATTTTAAATCTAATTAAAAAAATTTAAGGTGGCTAATAATCTGCAAGCTTCAAGATTAATCTGCAGCGCTTGTGGCTGTGCTGCGTGATTTCTGCTACCGGGCTTATAAAAACTTTGTTGTTTTTTATGTGTTGTGCTCTAGTCTTTAAATTTTTTATTTTGAGGTAAAGTAAAAATCTTAACATTTTTGAACAACATAATCATTGAGAGAAAAATTTCCCCCTATATTATAACTCATTATCCATGCCACTGCTAAAATTAATAAAACATGTACAGTAGGGGAGAGTGTTGTACCTTGGGACATTGGCAATTTCTAAAAACCTATTGGCAACATTAAAATTTTTTTTATTTCTAATTGTGACCTTAACCAGCAGATAGCATCACAGTAAAAGGTAGCATTAGAAGCACTGAATTGATGACTTGGTGAGAGAAAGAAATTTTCATCACTCAAAAGTAAATTATCTTTCTCATTCTAATTTCATTTACTGAAATAGCATTTGTAAAACTATTCTACTGAATTTTAATTGGATATTGAACAGAAGATTTTTAAATGTTTTGGTTATGAGAAAGTGATGATACTGCATTTTGATTGACCACCATTTTGATTTTATTTAAACCATGCGATGATTGTACCTTGGGACATGTCTCAAGGTACAACATGCACATGGTTCTTAATAATTTGGATATATTTTAGTATAAAGAGAGATATTCTAATCAAATGTAGTCTGTCAAATACAAGAATTGTTAAAATATGATGCTATATTTTAGTTCAATAATGTTACGAATTCGTCAGTGTTGTAGTATCCATCAACACTTTCAGACTACATAATTTTACTGTGAAACCAAGTTAGAAGGTTGCTATAATGAAAATCCTGACTTGGCCACATTTGGCGCATGATTTTTCGTATAAAATTTGTTATGTATATGACTGTTGCATGAATCGATGAAGTATGTCCCAAGGTACAACAGGGTGTTGTACCTTGGGACAGTTTTCAGTTACTACTTAAAATGGCTGGCATTTTTTTATTTTTAAACTGTTTGAATTTGAAAAAATATATTATAGAGGAGAATGTTGGTGTATTTAAATAGTGTCTTCAGACTTTATATCTAATTTTAATTTTTGAAGTTAAAAATTAAAATGTGAAAAGTGTCCCAAGGTACAACACTCTCCCCTAATCATTCCCTAAAATCTTCCACATTATTAATGCAAAAGAATTTTAATTTAAAACGTCTATTAATATTTTTGACTTGTTCTAATGACCTATTTTTATAACTAATTCCTCTGCTGGGACATTTTTCTCTCACATTTATTGCTAACTCTTTCTTCCATTTAGTACATACCTTCAAATAATTTATTCCCTGTTGAAATGACATTTCATTAAGCCAAAAAATTTCACCCTTTTCACTGCGACTAAAATATGATATAAGTTTTGTCTACTTGTTGTCTTTAAACTCTGAATTATTTACATTAATATTTTATTGTACATTCTTTAAAAATCTATAGTTTCATTACCTTTTCATAACCATTTTCTATACACTTTGTAAAATTGTTTGATTTATTAATTTGAACTTCCTGTTATATTCTTAAGTGTCAATTGACTTATGTGCATTTCATATCTCAAATGTGAATACATTTGTAATTGAAAACTTTAATATTGTATGATTATCTTTCCAAAAATTTGATACTTTTGTGGAAACTTTAATTTTACTTTTGTGTTTTTATTTACTTGAATACTTACAATTAATCATTTTATTACTTTAAGCAAAAGAAAGCAGTGAACTTTTGAATGTTTTCTCGAAAGCTGCAGAAGAAATCAAAGGGCAAGCCACGCTTGCTGTTGTTGACTGTTCTGGGTAATTTTCATGTTTATTATTCATTCTTTTGAATGTATTCATTGAAAAAGTTAATGTATTTAATTTACACATTATCATCAAAATCTTCAGGGTAGTGATCAAATTGAAAAAGAGAAAATGTCAAATTCCCTATAAAAAAATCAGTGGAATTATTAAGTAATTTATAATAAGCAGGGCTGTCATTACTCGGAAAACTGGATCCCAAGGACGCACAGTTAAAAAAAAGTGAGTCCCTCCGAGTCTTGAAAATTGGATCCACTAAGAATTTTTTTCCATATGTGGCTATCGATTCAATTTGTAAAAGCATTAACCATAATATAAATAACATGAGCCAGCCCTTCTCTTTCAAAATCCCCTGGTTGTTACAGAGCTTGTTCTCAATGGATAACAGCCTCTTAGCGATCCTTTCACAGAAAAATAACTTCCGTTCTACTCTGGTTTTATTTTTATGAAATTTGAAAGAAAGTAGTGAAGGAGAAATAGCACATCCCTGTGGATGCATGTGGTTTCAAATATTGGACCCTTTTCTTGTATTACACGTCTTTTACATGCTATAGCGCATCAGCGACAGCCTTGATAAGTAGTCGGTACAGTAAAACCTGTAAAGTTGACCACCTGTCAAAGTTGACCACTTTTGTCAAGAACGGAATTAGAGCTCAGGGTTCACACTGGAGAAAAATACAAGGTGGGATTTTCCTCCTTGACCAAAATTTTAAGTGGGATTTTTAAAGTTTAAGCTTAAAAAACATTTTTTCTGAGTTGGATTTCAAAAAATATTGCGGGAATCGCACGATCGCGCGGCCTAGCGCGAACCCTGGAGCTTCACACTCTACCTCACCCTCCATAAGTTGACCACCTGTCTAAGTTGGCCACTAAAGTGCTGCACCACAAGTGGTCAACTTACACAGGTTTCACTGCACTTTAACTAATAACTTATCATCAGCAGAATTATGTATGCAGGTTACAAAATACTGGAATAAAATCAATACAGTGCAAAATGGTAAATGCTTGGGGCAACCCAAGGTACAGAGTATCTTCAACAGTTACCAGGGTTAAAATAACAGTAATTTTTTTATTACAAGTAAGAATTTAAAAAATACTTGAAAAGTTTATTTTGTTTGATAATATTAGTATAAATAGCCCACCTTTCTCTGTTTAAAAATGTGTTTATGATAAAAAAGTATGCTTGGTCAATATTTATTGGAGACAATATTAAGGCTTTTCAGTCATTTGTCATAATTTAAAGCCGTACAGCTGGAAATTGGAATAGCAAAAAACCATTTTCGTCTCGGCAGCCTAAAACAACACAATATTTTCCTGAAACGGACATAAACTGTGTCTTCACACTTGTAGTTTTGACTCTTGGTAAAAATTGTGTTATTTTTGACACACAGTAGCAAAGGTCTAAATGTAGTTGAATTAGCCAAATATTCTGTATTTCACCAGATCTTATTTATGCTTGGGGAAATACACCGGCAATGGTCTAAAATAGATAAAATATATAACAAATTATTTGGTTTTTCACTGATGTATGTTGAGACTCACTGGAAAATGTTGAATTTCTCCATTTTGGATTTTCACAATAACATATATGTAATGCACAGAGAAATTTTCAAATATTTTTTAAAAATCTGAATTTTATGTTTAAAATTCTGTAACAACAAAAACAAACATAAGGATATATTTTTTTAAATGTACAAAATAATATTAACTTCATATTGTAAGAGTTAGTGTATTACATTCTGAAATATTTTATTTGTAAATAGTTTTGCTTTTCCTCATTGTACATTATTATTTTTAGGGAAGCTAAGAAATTATGTCGAAAGTTAAAAATATCTCCTGAGCCTCATATTTTAAAGCATTACAAGTAAGTTTTTCTTCTTCAGAAAATCTGTTGTATTTTCTGTTTCCTTTTTATTTTCCTTGTTAACAATTTTTTTCTTTTATTTTATAGAGATGGTGATTTCCATAAAGATTATGATAGAAAACATACTGTACAGGTAATTAGTTTTATAATTTCTTACATTGTAATATGTGATTTATTTATTTATTTATTTTCCTTTTTTCAATTACAAACCAGTCATGGTATTTTTAGAACTATTTTCTTAAAGTATTGTGACTGCTATTACTTATAAAAATTTTGACACTAATTTTGCATCAAAATATTTTATTTTATTTTTATCCTTCAATTTAAAATGGTAGAAAACTTGATATTGTCTGGGATAATAAGTTAGAAGTGTTAAGCACTTTGAGGACACTTAAAAACTCTATAACATCAGGATAATTTCAGAATTGAAATTAATCTTTAAAGTTTGGTAGCTAGGAAGATTGACTAATAAACTAACATGATAGTGTCAGAATAATAAGTACTTCAGTTTTTAACTTATGAGCAAAATTGGCAATCACAATATGTATGCTTTAGGCTTTTAGATTTTTGTGTGAAAATATTCAAAACATTAAACAGCAAATGTTGCTGATAAGAATTCCAATATTTCAATAACTATTGCTCAGTTTTGTATTTTAAAATAGTAAATTAGTAAAAATAAAAATAATCACTATCAATTTTCAAATGATTATTGATTTAAAGAGGTACTTTCAAATCTTTCTTAAATGAGATTGTATTTCAAAGCTTATATCTATTTAGACTAATGAGTGAAACTTTAATTTGCCTAAATATGCTGCATTCCAATTTCTGCAATGAAGGAAAAATAAATTAAGGTTTTGAATGTAGTACAGTATTCTGAACTTCAGTGCTTTCTTGTTTGAAAGTTTTGCCTGTTTTCCTTTTGATGTTTTGAAAGTTTATACTAAAAAAACAGAAAGAAAGAAAGAAAAACTGAAAAAATGTAGAAATAAATTACAAGATTTTTGCAAAACTGAAAAATTAAAATACGAACATTTTTATTTTCAGTCAATGGTCAACTTTTTAAAGGACCCATCAGGAGACCTTCCCTGGGAAGAAGATGATCGTGGAAAAGATATTCTTCATATTTCAGATGCAAATGTAATTTGTAAATACTCTTAAAATTGATGTTTTAATTATTTTGTAATGATACTAATATTTGCAAAATTTCATGAAAATTGGTCCAGCAGTCTTGTCCTTACGCAAATTACAAACCAACTTTCATTCTCTTGTATATTGTTAGTAAAGATTTTGTCTAATTAAAATATCAATTTCTAAAGACATGATTTTGCTAAAATTGATGTAACAATGAGTAAAAAAAATAAAATAAATAAATAAAGCACAGATTGTCGAGAAACTGCTGCAAATAGTTATTCAGTGCTACAGTGGAACTTCTCATCAGTATACAAAGTGTGTTCAGCATGAAAATTGTGAATGTCAGATCCACCACAAAAAGCACTAGCATTTATACCATGTTTGATATGACTTTCTTATGTGTTGAGCACTTTTTGCATTGATGAAAGCATTGAAATAACTATACAAAATAGTTTCTTGACAGTTAGTGCTTTATTTGCATTGATCATTCTTTTTACTCTTATTTTAGCACAAAGCATTTTTCATATAGGTGTAACAATGTTACAAATTTATATGAATTTTTGAGCAGTTAACTCATGTTTGGAAATCATAAAATTTTGAATCAATAAACGAATAAGAATTATTTTTTTGGTGAGTTTCTAACATTACCATATATTTTCCCATAAACTTAAAAATATCACTGTTTGTCCTCGTAATGATTCTAAAGTTGTAAAACTTCAACTCAGTTTCGTAGCTTTTACGTCTGAAATTCATTTTTAAATAATAATTTTATTTGCAATAATGATTTTTAAAAAGTTCTTCTAGTGCTTTTTTCATTATATTTTAATTTTCTTTTATTTATTATTTTTAGCTATTAGGCAGGTTACTACACAGAGAAAAAGTGCCAATAATGGTGATGTTTTACGCTCCATGTGAGTATTTTTTTACATTCAATAAATAAGCTATATAATTCTTTTTTTACTGCGGTTCGGCGTAAAGTCTTTATAAGAATTTATTGAAAATTATTTTATTCATCTATAACTAATAGGATTACCATAATACTTGTTTCAATGTATTGTAAAGGCCTTTAAAACATTTTTAATGAAATTATAGTCAAATCCACATAACTTGCAACCAAGCAGTGTGCAAGTTTTGGAATCCTACACATTTCTGGTCTCTGATTTATTTACAAATGTTGTGTTGCATAGCAAAATTATTACTATTATTTTCAGATAAATGATTTACTTCTATATGGGGAAGTTGAATTAGGCGAAATATTATTATTCATTACTTTCAAATGTTATTACTTTTAATTTATACTGTAGCGTCTTCTTGGCGACCGCATCCGGTCAGAAGGGGCATCCGGTCCTTTTTGCCTCGTTCCGACGTATCCACTTTCCCCTCGGTCCCCTTTCATGTTATCGGCGTCGAGAAAAACAATACTTCAAAAATCCAGATGTTTGCTGACTCTTTCCGTCCGAATTTGGCCCCTGACCTCTGGCATCTGTTTTAGCCCAAAATCTATTTCCGTTCCCAGGGTTGTGTGCCCGCCGACAAAAGGGGCGGCTGCATCCCTCTCTCGATTTTATCTGAAAGGGGGCTGGGCAGTTTCCGGAGTCCAGGCCAACGGACATGTAAGAAGAAGTAAGAAAATTCTGAGTTCGAGAATAACATCTTTTGACGAGGAGAGAAACGGACGTGTTCCGTCCGACCTCGGTCACTGTCTACCAACCCTAAGTTTTGATGAAGCTGTAAATAATATGTAAATAAAATCTTGTTAAATTTTACCATCGAAGTCATGCTTTACCACTCGGCATATACACAAGTTCTCAAGATGTTACAGCTTAAATTGGTGTTCAGCGGTGCAATGCGTAAACAGTGATAAAAAGTATCCGATTTCTCCCTTCTCCATGAAGACAAACGAATGCTTGCCTTTCGAAATGAGATGTTTCTGCACCCCGCAGAGAAGATATACTCGCCCCGAGTGAATGAGACTTTTAGCACCCCGCTGTGAGCCTTGCCGTTGAATCGAGAGGAGAATCTCCGAAAAGTGTTTATTCCGTCCATTTTTCGTTTGATGAATGAGAAAAAAATTTTTGTTGTGTTTTGCGAACATCCAGTTTGCAGTTAGGAAACATCCGTTTCCCCGTGTCATTTCGTGTTGCAGCTACCCTAGCTGAAAAGAAGAAAAATTTTTGTTGTGCTTTGCGAACATCCAGTTTGCAGTTAGGAAACATATGTTTCCCCGTGTCATTTCGTGTTGCAGATATCCTGGCTGAAAAGAAGAAAAAAAAAAATTTTTGTTGTGCTTTGCTAACATCCAGTTTGCAGTTTGGAAACTTTCGTTTCCCCGTGTCATTTCGTGTTGCAGCTACGTGTTGAAGTTCTTTTGTATTGCAGTCACCCTGACTGATATGAAGAAATCCGTTTTCAACAATTTTCTGAGAGTAGGAGATATCCGGTTCTCCGAAGAATAGTCAAATAGAATTTGAGATTTTCGCTGAATCCATCAGTGCGCGTGTATGTGTTTGTGTGTGAAAAAAAATGTGTTTCAAATAGGATTACCAATGCTGCAGAGAGGACAACCATCAAACGTGAGTATCTTTTTCTTAAATTGTTGGTTGTGAGTTAAATTTTCTAAAATTAAACAGTGCATTTGCTTGATAAAGTCAGTTTCTCTTGAAGTGCTTTAAAATCATGTCATTGTGTTAATTGTAGAATAATTTAATGCATGTGAATTACCCTGAGGTAAACAATTAGAGTACTATATTGTTTTGTTTATAATTTCATTTTGATTGGTAAAAAATTTTTTGTAGTGATTTAATTCCTTAAATATGGCATTTTTAAATAAATTAAAAAAGGAAGATTTGCAAAATCTTGCATCAGAGCTTGGTATAGAGGTTACACCCATGTTAAAAAAAATAGATTTGGTCGACTTGATCACCGGAAATGCAAGGTACGAGGAAAACCTAGTTAAGGATTTTGCTGATGAGATTGTTCAGACTAGACTCGAAAGGGAAAGAGAGGAAAAAGAAAGGGTCGAAAGAGAGAAAGAATGGGAAAGAAAAAGCGAAGAATGGGAAAAAGAAAATGAAGAAAGACAGTTTAAGCTGTGAGAAATATATCGCGAAATCGCATATATCAAAAGCTTAAATAGATTATCACACAAATCCCGTGTTAGCGTTGTGCACTCTAACGTACAAATTTTAGAAACAAATACTGAGTCGCAGAAGTTTCCCTTAATCGAAAAAAATCCTACCGAGTCTGAATTAGAGCACCCTGCTCATGAATTGATAATAGATATGGAGAGAGAGAACACAGGTTCGAAGGAGAAAAATTTAGATTATGTCAGAAATGGGATGATAGGTGTTGCAGAAAAAAACTCGGGTTCTACAGACAAAAATGTCGATTGTGTAGGAAGGTTGATTTTAGATATCGCAGAGATAAGTCGTACCGAGGCTAAATTAGAGCACCCTGCTCATGAATTGATAAGAGATATGGAGAGAGAGATCACAGGTTCTAAGGAGAATAATTTAGATTATGTCAGAAATGGGATGATAGGTGTTGCAGAAAAGAACTCGGGTTCTAAGGACAAAAATGTCGATTGTGTAGGAAGGTTGATTTCAGATATCGCAGAGATAAGTCGTACCGAGACTAAATTAGAGCACCCTGCTCATGAATTGACAATAGGTGTGGTGAAAGAGAACACAGGTTCTAAGGAGAATAATTTAGATTATGTCAGAAATGGGATGATAGGTGTTGCAGAAAATAACACAGGTTCTAAGGATGTCGATTGTGTAGGAAAGTTGATTTTAGATATCGCAGAGATAAGTCGTACTGAGACTAAAGTAGAGCACCCTGCTCATAAATTGATAATAGATATGGTGAAGGAAAACACAGATTCTAAGGAGAATAGTTTAGATTATGTCAGAAATGGGATGATAGGTGTTGCAGAAAAGAACTCGGGTTCTAAGGACAAAAATGTCGATTGTGTAGGAAGGTTGATTTCAGATATCGCAGAGATAAGTCGTACCGAGACTAAATTAGAGCACCCTGCTCATGAATTGACAATAGGTGTGGTGAAAGAGAACACAGGTTCTAAGGAGAATAATTTAGATTATGTCAGAAATGGGATGATAGGTGTTGCAGAAAATAACACAGGTTCTAAGGATGTCGATTGTGTAGGAAAGTTGATTTTAGATATCGCAGAGATAAGTCGTACTGAGACTAAAGTAGAGCACCCTGCTCATAAATTGATAATAGATATGGTGAAGGAAAACACAGATTCTAAGGAGAATAGTTTAGATTATGTCAGAAATGGGATGATAGGTGTTGCAGAAAAGAACACAGGTTCTAAGGATAGGAGTGTCGATTGTGTAGGAAAGTTGGTTTTAGATATCACTGAGATGAACATAGGTACTGAAGAAAAAAATTCCGATTGTTTGGGAAATGGTATTTTACCAGTTTTGGAACAGAGCACAGACTCTAAGAAAGGGAAAAGTTCCAATTTCGTGGGAAAAGAAGTTTCATTTGATAGTGAAAGTAGAGAGAAGAGGGAAGAAGATAAAATTTCCCCTGCAGTGACCAGAAGTCGGAACCGTGACAAAGAAGGGGTAGTAAAAGTCCCCTCAGTGGGTTCGAGGCATTCTTCGAAACAACAGCAGGAACTGTCTCGCAGTGGGTTCGGAGATAAGAGAAGGACCGAGAAGTTTAGCAGGAATGGAAGAGGGTGGGGATGTCCCCCCTCTCATAAACCAGCTTGGGGTCGGAAAGGCAGGAAAATTCGAACAGATAATGAGAGAATCGTAGATAATTACGCAGGGAAGAATACGGGGTTTGTTGACCCCTCAAGAAAACAGAAACTTTCTGTAGGCCTGAGTTGTTTAGATAATCGGGTGCTAAAGAGCTATAGGAAAGGAAAACCGATTACAAAACGGCTTCGGTATGTTGAAAGGCTTGCGGGAAAAGAAAACCGTAGGTTTTTAAATGGGATTATGCTCAATCCATGTATTTATGATTTTGTGATAGATGACAAGTTGGTGTCAAAATCAAATATTAAAAATGCCGGAGTCTCTAAACTACATCGTATATTCCACCCGGATAGTTGTGACTAACCAACTATTCCGAATAAAAATTCCAGGGCAGATTTTAAGTTGACGACTGTTTTGTATTTTTATTGATGTGTTTAGAATACGAAAATTTTGTATTGTGTAATTGTAATTGTAGTCTATGTGTACATGGTTCTGATCCTCAGGATGTAGCTGATTTGCTAAATTCTATATTACGTAATATTGTGAGCAACTGATAGAATTTAAATGCTTTAGCAGTTTTGTATTGCAGAAAATTTCTGAACTGGTTAAAATTCATAAACAGCTCGTTTATTGTTTTTTTTTTATTATTAATCGTGAACTTTGGAAAGTTTCCACTTGTCAAGAAGTTTAGTCAAATATTATTAAGCACTTCCCTAACCTTACAGAAGAGATGATGAAGAATGTGTATTTCTTGCTGGAAAGTTTGTTTTAATCAACTACTCATTTTTTTTTGTTTTAAAAGAAAAAACTTCTAGTTTAAAGTGTAAAAAATTGGAGTCTCGAAAGTTATGGTTATTTGCTTGCCAAAGTAACGTATTGAAATTAATTATGGCTCTAAAATCATAAATTATATACTTCAGTTCTACTTTTCATTATTGATTGGTTGTGTTTATTGATTTAAGATCTTTGTTTTAGGAGAAGCTCAGAGTTAGAGCAAATGTTGTGTGGAAAGCACATCTTAATTAGTTGTGTTGAATGTTTTTATATACATTAGTATGTGTTACTTTTTGAAGCAACTGCACTGACCAGTTATTATTATTTTTAAAATTTAGTTATAACTAACTTACTTTGAAAATATTGGTTTCTATTAAATTATTAACTTTAAAATCAAGTCAATTGTTTACTTGTGTATCACAGCCAACTCATAAGGAAAGGATACTTTGTTTTATTGAGTTTACTTTATATGAGGTGACATAAATTTTTGCTCCAACTTTTTATGCAGATTCCTTTTTGTGTTGCAATTTTCATGTCGTCCTCATCTGGGGATTCCAAACAGTTCTTGGAAACCACTAAAAGTTTCATAGATAATTCAAGATAGTCAAAAGATTCAGATCTCTTTAGAAGTCTATGGAGGATTCAAGAAAGAGGAGAAAATCTCAGTTTTCAATCGAATTCTGTTTATTTATTTTGAAGCGTGTATTACATTACTAGGAAATTTGGTATTATTTTATAGCTTCTTATTCCTTATAAATTAAGTTTGAATCTTCAGTTTGGCCATGTTTATTATTATATTGAATAAATATGACAAAAAAGCATAAAACATCTTTATACAATTATTTTTCGTGTATAAAGGACAAAAATTTCCAAAATAAATTAGCACACTACAATCCTAAGATACTAAATTGGTTTGTAGCATATGAATTTTCTTTATACAACACAATTAAATAAATGCATACTTGAGAGGTTTCGGATGAGTATAAATATTCAAAACTATTGGATGGACTTAAATTGCTCTATAGAATAGAAAAATAGATTTCTTTGAAAAAATAATTTTCTATTTTATATAGAACAGTTCAAAAAAAGAAGAAAATGAAAAACAGAATTTTTCGCAATATAAGAGATAGGTTCCAAATTTCAAGACCAACTCAAAAATTACACTATGAGGGGCTTTGGTCATATAAAAGAAGCAGGAAAGTCCACTGTTCTGTGCCTATTCATTACACGTAGCTCAATATGAGTAATTTATTTATCAGCTTCTAAGAATTAAAATGAAGATGGTAGAAAAAGAAATAGGGAAGGAACAGAAGTAGGGATTCACATTGATTGTGCTCCATGTGTAGTAAATTTTCTTTGCAACTAATCAAGAGAATTCATCAATACTTACTGCACTATTGCCCTTCCTCAAAACTTGCCAGGTTATCAATAGGTATTGCACTTCTTCCTATGATGTGTTCTAGCGTTTTTGAATTCACTTTTAAGTTGTAATTTCACTAGTGCCCTTAAGGGCACTTTGTGCTGAACACAAAATAGTTCATCATTGAATTACAACCTAAGTCAAAAACCATTAACAAATTAAGATAATCACTATTTTTGATTCATTCTAAATTACTTGTTTGCCTGAAATTAAAATCAAAATAAACTATTAGAAAGTAAGATAAAAAGAATAAAATACATGGTCAGAAACAGTCCGAAATAAACTTTCTCGCTTTTTAAAGCTAACTTTATGAAAACAATTACATAAAAAAATGGTATTCCGAAAATCATAAATTAAAAATTTTAAACATTAAAATTATTTTCTCAGACAGAATCCTATCAAACAGAAACTAATTTGCAAAAAACTTTTTATTTATAATTTTAATAATTATTGTAAATAGTACTTTAGTAAAATATTTTTTATACAATTATGTATAAAATTAAGCATAAATACATTTTAAATTTTAATCATACTTAAAAATCTAAGGCTTCTAATAATGACAAAATTTTAACATTTCCCCCAACCCCCCCCTAACATTTAATAACAGATTTTGTATAATGTCTTAAATAAGTGCATTCCTAGTTTTAATGCAATGCACGAAACTAAATAAATTTTCACCATATAGTTAAACTTTTATTAGTGATTATATAATATTGTTATCCATATTATTTATTTCCATGAACAATTTTTAAAATAATTGAAATAACCATAAAAATAGATATTGCCAATTTTGAAAAAAAAAAAAAAAAAACTAATAAAACCTGTTAAAAATCCAAAAATAACTAATAAAACCAGAAAAAACCCACTGTGTTGGATTTTTTCCATCCCTAACAGCTACATAGTAAAGCGCTGTTTCTCTACATGCAATGCAGTAGTATCGTATGGTTTCAGCTCTTCCTAAAAGCACAAATATACATGTTTCAGAACCACAAGGAACCTTTTTTTCAATACACCAAGCAAGAAGTGAACATGTATGAAAATGCATCTAACAAAAGCCAAAAGTCTCAGTACCTAAATTCCTCAAATTTTTGTTTAATTTCATTGTTGAAATCAGTATAGAATTTTTATATTACTCATTTTAAACACATTTAGGACTGCCGATTAATAAATAGTTGAATAAAATTTTGTAGTTCTGTACTGTTTGCTTTATTTTCCATTTTACCAGTGACAAATAAATGTCAGAATTTCTACAAAAGATGTGCGAGATTTGTTATGAACAATGCATTCTTTTACTGCATGCTTTATGCTTAGTTATTTAATGTGTGTAAAGAAATGATCCATTTTACAGGGTGTGGATTTTGTAAGAGACTAAAACCTGAATATGAAGCTGCTGCTGCAGAACTAAAGTCACAATCTGTAAGTCAGATCAAATTATCTAATTGTACTGTATATTCATATAAATAATTTGATTTTTTACTGAAATATTATGAAATTTATTTGCTTTTTAGATTCTGGCAGCAATGGATGTTAATAAACCAGAAAATGCTGTGGTGCGGCAGCATTTTAATATTACTGGCTTTCCAACCCTCTTATACTTTGAGTAAGTTTCATTTTTGGCTCCATTTGCAACATTTTCAACAAATATTTTGGTATATATAATTATACAGTAAAACCTGTAAAGTTGACCACCTTTGTAACCTGTCTAAGTTGACCACTTTTGTTTGTCAGGAACGGAATTAGACCTATATTATCTAATGTAGAGAAATCTTTATAACTTGACCACCTGTCTATGTTGACCACTTATGTACGCCAAATTAGGGTGGGAGTATTATAAAAAAGCCCTTTGTAAGTTGACCACATAATTATTACTATATTTATTTGTTTATATCTTTTTGGAACAATAAAAAAACGCTAAAATAGCTTCTCCAGGATATTTTTTATGCTATAATGTTAGACCAGTATTAGTCTGGATGGATGAAACATTAGTATAAAATTTGCCTAAACCTCTTTGTAAGTTAACCAAATGGGAAAAGTAGTATGAGCACTCTTTTATTCTTTAAATAAGTTTCTTCTTTTTTCTTTTATCTGACATAGCTATTTTGAAAATTATATATTTTCAGGAAATTTTTAACATCATATAAGTTACTGACATAATTAATATGATATTTATCTTCATTTTAATTAAGTACTTTACTTTTGAAGTTGTATAGGATACACTGTAAGATATTCAAGTTAAATTTCTTTAATAATATTTTAGATAATTTTGAAGAAAAAAAAAAGTCTAATTACTATTCTAAAGTAACGTTATTACATGAAGCTATATTTTAATTAGTTATAAATGAATAAATGCATAGTGTAAGAAATAAAAAAAAAAAAAATCTTCACCCTCTATAAGTTGACCACCTGTCTAAGTTGACCACTAAAGTGCTGCACCTCAAGTAGTCAACTTACACAGGTTTCACTGTATATATATATATAAACATGTATGAAAATGTAAAAAATAGCAATCAATTTAATGCGACAGGACTCATCAGTGCTGGTTCGTCTCAAAAAATGAGAAAGTGCTAACACCTCACACAGTTTATGAAAAATTAACATTATAACAAATGAAGTATTGGGCGAAAGCACCAACAACCAAAAAATTAAGAGTCCAAACTTTAAGAGAGGAAAAATTACGACTACATTATTAAACCAAACTAATAATAAAAAATATTACTAAGGTTTTGTCCATGCCAAAAGACTAGAAGCGATGTACGAGCAATGCACCTGGTCAGTTCAATCCAAGTCAAAACCCAAATATTAAAATCAAATTCCAAGGATCAAATCCATTTTTCCAACCAGTTGTCCAGCTATGCTACTAACTATGTGTATTTTTCATTTCAACTTTTTTCCTTTTTATTTCTGTTTTCTTAAGTATAGTATACAAGTTGAAACCTTCCGTCTTGGAAACTGAGAAACACTTCTAGGGACACCAAGGACATTTCATTATTTAAATTTTAATTTAGTTCTACTTGTTGCATATTTAACTAAAATTGTAGTATCTTAACGTTGTTATTCAAATAAGAATCACAATTTAACATTAATGTAAGCTCAAAAATGAATACCTAAGTTTATCAAAATCGATATGTTAGGGAATTATTTTTTAATTCTTTGCTATTTGTAGCTTTAATCAATCTGTAGACTCCTTTCCCTGATTATGAGAATACATTTCATATTTTTGCCATCTGTTTAAAAGATATTTTTCATGTGATTTAAATAGGAAATTTAGTGGGATTCAATTGAATTTCAATTATTTCAATTTTGTATATAGGCTATATTGTATGAATGTATTGCTCGGATATTCTGTTTTAAACTACTTTTGGGATTTTTTGTTGTATTTTTTAAAAATAAATTTATATACTTATTTTTATAGGGGAGGCCAACTTAAACATAAATATGATGGAGAAAATAACAAGGAAAGCATCATAAACTTCATGAAAAAGTAAGCTCATTTTTTGCACAATGTGCTTATATTTTCATATATTTTTACCCTTTATTGTTGTAGTAAATTTCAAGTTATTTCAAGAGAAATAACAGAAGAATTTAATTAATTTTTATTGAAGTAACTCATAAGCATTCATTAAGGCATTCCTCTCATCCTGTAATCCGGCTTTTTCTGCGATTACTTATGCTCTACTTTGCTCATAGTACTTCATTGCTAAAATCTGTATACCTTTATTACTGATTTTATTTTTGGTGACAAGAAGTTTTAAATGTAATATTTTAAATGTGATTAATTCCCTCTAATTGCTGATTCTTGTCGAAATTATTGACGTATGTATTTTGCTTTAGATTGTTTCAAAAGTCATTTATTTCTCTGAGAATCTTTAAGAATTTGTCAATGTTACTGAATGCTACTTTTACAGTACCTACAGCTTAATAGAATTATTCATTGAGAATCCTTTTGATTTCACCAAGCAATGTAGTTTTAAACTTGATGAACATTCTCAAGCACATTCTGATTCATAATAAGAGATTATTCATTCAAAATTTCACCCAAGCTTATTGTTAACTTAAATGACAAAGTACTTGTAAACATTGTTATACATTAGGGTGCACTGCAAAGCTCAAAATGTTTTTTCTAGTTGTAATTATACTGAAAAGTTGTAAATTGGGAAGACTAAAAAGGGGTAAGAGAAGAAATAAAATTGGTTTAGATCTTCTAGATGTACAAGTAAAAAAAATAAAGAAAGGGAGGGGGGAGATAATATTCCTCTCACCTTAATTGAACTGTAATCTACCTTTATTTGGTTGTTTTTTTTTTTTTTTTTTGGAATTTCATAAAAATGAAAGTAATGCGCTACCATATGTTGATGACTTTAAATTGTGTTTTATTTTATAACATTGTATATAAAGATTCTTCTCTGTGGCATGAATACGTAAGAATTTCAGCAGTTACATTCAGGAAGATGCCAATTTAAAAATGTTAAAAATTATTGTGAAAGTCAAATTTTCCAAATATCGAAACTTTAACAAACTTTAGAGCACATGTGCAACTGGAAGATGTAAATCAATTTTACTGTATATACTCGTGCATAAGCGCACCTTTTTTTTTTTGGGAGAAAATTTCAAAATTTGATCCTCAGAATAGATGGTTGGTAACAAAATAAAGATCTAGCATATTAGGTTTTTGTATTTAAAAGGCAAAAGAATATGAAGAAGATACACACATTTCATCATTAAATATTTTTCATTGTCGGAGCATCAGAAATGTTCTTCAAGTTTACTTAGTCTTGACTTCGTAACTAACTTTGACTTCGTAACTAACTTGACTTTGTAATTTGTCAAGCAAAATCATCATTGTCATCTTCCACAGAATCCTTTTAATCCCTTTTTTTACACATGTTAGTTTTAGCAGTTAGTGTTTCTGGTAAAATTCAACGATACAAGTTTCAGATAATAATAACTTTGTGCAAGTAAACGTAATAGAAATATAATTTCACGTTAATTTAAAGCACAAATTTGGATGTTTTGCATTTAGAAGCTCCCTGTCGCATTGAAAAAGGGATTCCAAGCAGTCCCGAAACATATGTCTGCGTTTTAATGCTCATTTGTGCTTTGAATTAACGTGAAATTATATTTCTATTACGAATACAAGTTTCACAGCATAGACAGGTGGCAGTTGTGGCGAAATGTTTGTTTTCCAGCATCCAATAACTGAGCATCCAATCCTTCTCCAGTAACTGAGCATATGGAAGTAGAATATTTATTATTTTCTATTTTTTCTTGTGGTCATAGCTGCATCTATACATGACAGAACATCTGGCCACTGATGGTGTTGAGGTTTTATTTTGAACAAATTATTGTCTGTAAAGAAATTCCAGAAAGAAAAATAATACCCAATGTAATTCATTGGCCTATTGCAGTTGCAAAGAAAGTTCCAAGCAACTTCCATAAGCAGGGTTCGCGCTAGGCCCCTCGATCGCGCGATTCCCGCAATATTTTTTGAAACCCCACTCAAAAAATTTTCGTTTGCGCGCTGTTCCCGCAACTAGCGGAGACTCGTTCAAAACATTCCGAAACGAAACTACTATTCTAGACTGATAGTTCAATACAAAGTACATGGAGCATGTTAGTTTTCAACTGCCATCTTATCCTCATTGATTAAAAGAAGAAACTGGGAACCCTATTTATCATATATAATAACATGGGGGAAATATTGACAACTTCTTCATTCCTTGTGATTATTGAACAATTTAAGCTCTTTGTGAATGCAGACTTATCTTCGTTCATTCTGTTCACATCAATAGATAAAATCACATATGATCAGAAAAAAAAGAGGAAATATTAAACTAATTTTTAGGATTTTTTTGTAAAAATCACACATAAAAAATTTTTGGTTAAATAACCAAAATACCAGAGGATCTTTTTCATGCTTAATATTTTATAAAGCACCCATTTTTGCGATCGCAAATTCTATGAAGGATCCGTTTTGTGTGAACCTTGTTGATGTTTATTCTTTCTTTGCTGAACATAGCTTAGATAATCAACTTTTATAACAGAGTTTGTATTGGATCATGGTTGGACAATTTAGTAATATTTTTAAAGACAAAAACGAAAAGAAAAGTTCCCACTTAAATTTTAAAAATCCCACCTAAAATATTGGTCAAAGTGGGAAATCCCACCTTCTATTTTTCCAGTGTGAACCCTGATAAGGTTTGCTTCTTACCACAAGGTTTGAAAGAAGGCATTCCCATGCATACACACTCCACTCCTTGATGACCCATTTTCTTTCTACCTTTCCTTATTTAGTTTAATGACACAAATGTACACAGTAAAAAAAGTGACAAAAATTAATTTCCTAGGATTCCTTTGAAATCATCATACTTGCATACATGTTGGAATAAATGTATCCATATATTTCTTCATCTGTAATTCTTTATTTATTTATTTGTTTTTTTCATTTTTAGTTTTTATGAACTACTAGTCGACCTGTGCGGAATTCCCCATTTTATGCAATGCATATTTAATTTAATAAATAATTTTAAAAGTATATTTTCTACTATTTTTTAATTTAATGCTTGAAAATAAAAACACTAAACAAAATATAAAAGAGCCCTTTTTAACTTTAGTTTATCAAAAATCAACGATCCAGCCAAACAATTAATTGGAGAAAACATAAATGAATTAATTGGACTCGAACCATGAGTGTTGGGTATACCAGCCTTGCGCTCCTAACCACTCGGCCTCTAACCAGCAAACGCAACACGCACTTGGCATCCGTTAAAGGACCTCTTCTTGAATATTTTTAAACTTCAAATTTAAGAAAATCGGTACATTTTTAGACCACGTGTCTATTTTACGGTGTAGCGGTTAAGGAAAGCTTTAAAATGATGCCTCATTCATGAAATTTGATGAAGTATTAAAGAAGTTATGGCATACCGACCAAAAAAAGGCTTTGAGAAATAATATATATGATTGATGCAGATTTCATGAACAGGGTTCGTACGGTCCTTAAAGGTCCTTAGAAAGTCCTTAATGTTCATTTTCATTTCTAAGGCCTTAAAAAGTCCTTAAATAGTCCTTATTTTTTATTTCAGGTGCTTAATTTTTTTTGTTAAAATAGGAGAGTACCCATGTGCTCTATTTGTTTTGCTATCTTTTGTATTCTTCACAAGAATCAAACTCCTTTCATTTCAACTACTTAATCGAACCTCAAATTTGGTTTGCTCGGGTCCGGTACTATCGCGGCTTTCAGACAGACCCAAAACGGTGGATTGACAGGAAAAAAATGGCGGATTTACATAAACATCATCGCATTTTTACTACAAATTGCAGTGCTTTCTCAATTGGTAGATAAATAATTACATCTTGTTTTTGTATTTTTTTTTTGGAAAAGGTATAAGTAAATTGATGTGTTATATATTATTACAAAAAAAAAATGTTCATGGATTTTGATAAAATGCCAAAAAACTACAACACTTGTACACAACTTGTACCCACCCACATGGCAGCTTCCAATTTGTTATTTCCTGTAATTATATGAAAAGAAATTCGAGCTACATCTAAAAAAAATTTAAATATTAGTAGACAAGTCGAATCAATACACCAAGCATTTGTACAAAATGCAATGGTGCCCAGTAACTGGGCACCATTTAAGACCACAGAAAAACAAACCACACAAGTTCCCTCATTTTGCTTTTAAAAGAGAAAAGAAAAAGGAATAAAATTTGATAAATGGACTTTTAAGGACTCAAGGGGGAAAAATTTAATAAATAAACAAAAATCGAAAATTTTCGAAAAAGAACCGAATTTTGGAATTTCAAATTTGGGATCCGATACAATTTATTAAGTTTAGTTACAATGTAAATAAATATTTTTTTGCATGAAAATTGTTACTAAATCATCTACATCCTAAACAATTATCAATAAAGCAAATAGAAGCAGCTCTTAACAAGTAATCAGTAAATAAATATTGCTCTTGCAGTTTTTTTTTAATTTAGGGGGGGGGGGGGAGGAATACTTCAAAGAGGCATATTGTTGACATCTAGCTCAATAAATGAGATACATTTAACTAATATGTAGGCAAAAAAAAAAACTTTCAGCTTTTTTTTTTTTTTTGCATTTGACCAATTGCATAGTATGATTATTGCTTATTTATACTGTTAAAGGTAAAAGAATGATTTATTTTTATTATCATTTTTCTTACGTCTCTTGCACTATAATAAGCGCTGAGTTGCCAACTCTCCCGATCGCTTTTCAGCTGATCTTTCGCTAAACAGTTTTTTCTCCCACCATTTTTTTTTATAGATGAAATAAATTCCCGTATCGAAAATTTGTTTTAAAGCAATGTTTTAATATTTAGTAAATTTTTATCGACCAATTTGGCTTCGCGATCGTTCGCTGTGGGGTTTTGTTGTGTGGGAGATGATGGATATTTGCTGCGTTAATCAAAATTTCTATCTCGTGAAATTTCTTAATTTGCAGTAAATTGAAGGAATCGAAAAAATGAAACCTATACACCGTAGTTGCCAAATGCTCCGTTTTCCCCTAGTTTTTCTGGTTTTATTTGTGAACTTCGAAAATTCGATTTTTTGTAAAAAGATCTGATTTTTCGAGCTGATGTACAACTATTTTTATCCAAAGGGACTGTACTACAAAACAAGAAAAATTTTCAGGAAACTTTTTAAAAAGACATGTATTCATTTACATGAATTTTCATAACTTATAACGTGAAAATGTAAAAACTTATTTTTCGGAAACTTGCTAACATTTAGCATGTGCTTCGCCGAAAATTGCACGCAGCTTTTTAGACTTCTATCTTTTTGCATTCTGTAAATATATCAATTATTTAAAAAGCTGACAGTTGTTTCAGTACTGTCGGCCCCGCTTAAAGGAATACCCTTGGTTCCAGCATATTTTATTCGATTATGCTGGGAAATTTTCCTTACCTTACAGAACTGATAATATTGCCTCGAAACGTAATAATAAATCAGTATATCTATTTAAAAGAACTTATTAATGTTAGTGTTTAAAAGTTCTTTTAAATAAAATAAATAAGAACAAAGTAATTAAATAATTAAATACATTATTATATATTTTTAAGTACAAATTAAAATGATGAAAAGTAAGGAGTTGCTGAATGATCAACTTGAAAATTCATACAATTTTCTTATTTATTTATTTATTTTTGAAATTTATTCAATTCTGTTATCAAAAATATTTCAAAAGCAGACCAGTATTATTGGATTATACCGGGAAAATATTCGATTAAACGGAAATCTGGAACATTGCGTCTATGGGGAAGTATTCGGTTCCGGAAGGTTTCATTCTTATAAGCAGGGTATTCCTTCATCCGTTGCCCGGTTAAGTGGGGCTGACAGTATTTGCAGCTTGAAGTCTGCTTGCTTTATTTTTTATTTAAAAATAAATTTTTGAAAACTTTATTTTAGTTAAATTTTGGTAGTTACTATTTCAGGGTAATGTACAAAGTTTTAAGCGAATAAGCTCCATTTTTTATTTGTATGTTGTTTCCAAAATGAAATATTTTTCTCAAGTTGAAAAAGTTTTTTCTAAATTTTTTGCAAGCTCTTCTAAATAATAATAAAAAAAATATTTATGGCAGAGATAAAAATTTAAGTAAGCCTAAATTGAGATGCTGGCAACATAAGTTAAGTGAAATGAAAAAAAATCTAAATTAAACACAAATTCTCAAGACAAAGTGCAGTTTTCTTTAACATTTTTTAAAATTTGAATTGTTTTTCATTTAGCTTGTATTTTATAGCACTAACCATTTTTGCTAATTTTTCATATCATTGATAATTTGCTTATATATGATTAATACTTGTGTTGTGTGCTTCTTATTACTATCTCCAAAAATTATTTAACTCCCTGACTGTATTGTACATTAGAAAAGCAACAAGTCAAAGAAAGCTCCATAAAAGTTTTTGTGTAGTGTTCCTAATAAAAATACGATGTTAAATCAATTTCCTCTTTCAATAATGCTTCCTTTTGAAATAAACATGACAGTTTGTATATTTCCAAAAATTTGTGAGGTCCTTAAAGGTTTTTGTAGGTCCTTAAAAAGTCCTTAGAAAGTCCTTATTTTTGGTTTTGCCAAAAGCGCATGAACCCTGATGAAGGGGCAGCTCTTCAACATTTCTGTATTGATTTGGTTCCATACCTGGTGGTTTGATCAAAGTGCGAATAAACCAAAGTGCATATAACCAGAGGCGTAGCTAGGTGGGGGCAAGGAGGGACAGCTGTCCCTGGGCGCAGCGTCAAGGGGAGCCAATTTAATGTTAATTTATTTTATTTTTAAATGCGAAAAGAAAATTATTTGAACTGAAGAGGTGTGAATATGTTCGACAAAAAAGTGGGAGCACCGCAAATCATATCGGGAATACACCAATGTAGAACAGGAGTGCGTGGGAAATCAAACAAATAATTTTGCAAAGCCAAAGTGTCCCATTTTTCCCTTATAAGTTAATGGTCGCTAATAAAAATGAAAGTTAAAACAGTTGCTCTTTAGAGCTATTTATCATTTAGGAAGCATAAAAGTTTTTTAATTCCCTTTAGGGGCTCCAAATCTTCAGTTGTCCCCGGGCGCTGAAAACCCTAGCTACGCCTCTGCATATAACCAGTGATTTATTTAAGGGGCAGAAAGTGTTAATAAATTACTTTTTTCCTTTCCAATCCAATTAAAAATGGTTTTGACTTTGGAAAAGAAAGATTGCTGTGACCATTCTTAATAATTTCATTAAAAAGGGGTTCTATTGCCTATTTGACAGAATTTTTTGCAGTTTATTGACTGAAAAAAATTCCTATGACTTGAATGAGTTTTTCCTGCTTAATACTACCTTAAATAAAATTTATTGTAGTTTAAATTACATATATACTATTTTAATTTAATTTTTGTTTAAATTTCATAATAAAATAATTATGCTTTGACATGCAAAAAGTTTTAAATATTTCAGTTTGCCTTTAAACTTTTTGGAGTATTTTGCAGTACTTTTTGGAGTGCTTTTTAAAGTATTTTGCAAGAAAAATTATTCATAACACAGTATGAAGTAGTTATTAGTTATTGCTTATGAGTTCATTATCTTACTGTTATTTTTAAAAAATTTCCATTCCACCATTGAGATTGCAAGTGATGATTTTCTTCGACTGGAAAATTCTTAGGAATTTATTATTTTTCATTATTGTTATTATTATTTGTCATTTTTTTCATGCAATTTAAAAAAGTTACTTGATTACAACATTTTGTTTCAATTAGCCCTGAAAATCAGCCTGAAAAGCCAAAAGAAGTTGAGTGGTCTGATACACCAAGTGATGTTGTTCATCTGACAGATGATTCTTTTGCGTCTGTAATGGAAGCAGAATCTTCTGTACTTGTCATGTTTTATGCACCCTGTAAGTTAAAAGTTAAAGTTGAGAAATTCATTTTTAAGCTAAGCCCTTGTATTTCTTATGCATGATCATTATTGTGTATAATTGCATGTGCATATTTTATTATAATGTCTGCATTCAAGCAAATGACACTAGTTCCAAAATTTTAATTTTGACGCATCGTCAATTTAAGTTTTGGATTCATTATAAAAAATTATTTTATAGATTGTTAAAACCCACTTTACAGAATTGTATAATTTTTTTTAACTATTTGGAAATTATATTTGATTGCAGTGATCTATCAAACGTTTTCTGTGCACAAAAACACACCTAAATTTTGCTTGAATATTGTCATGTAGTTCTACTTACAAACTGGCTTCTCAACCTATTTGACCTAAAATCATGAGAATGTTCTCTGCCTTTTTTTTCAAGTATGGAAGGAAAGAGAGAAAAAAAAAAGATAGTTTGAATACTCTCTCTCTGATAATCTTTGTAACTATTTTAATGTATTTTTTTTCCTTTAAATTGGACTTATTAGGGATGTATTACCGGAACTATATGGTTTGACAGGTAAAAACTCCATACATGTATAAGTTATCCTTGTTTGTGACAAAATAAGAGCTATAAGAGTAGTACTTCTGTGAACATTTTGATATTTTTCACCTCTATATATATTTTACTTAGCTGTTGAAGACTATTCAGTGAATGTTTTATAGAGAATATTTTAATGATTTCATGTGTCCATCCCATGCAGATTTGCTTGTTCTAGAATGTTGTAGATAATTCTTTTGACATTGCATTGTTGTGTTGTGATTTAGGCAGAGCCCCCTATACTAAATGCCATCCGATAGGGTTTTAAATCCATACACATTTTGGCTGCAACTTTTTATATAGAGGGCGCTAGTTTCCTGCTCTAATACTGCTTTTATAAGTAGATACATATGGCAAAGATTAATGAACTGAGTGTTTAAATTACATACACTATTTAATTTTAAACATATCAGCAAACAAAATATTCTAGAAAGCAAATTTTGACTAAAATTAAAACTTAACTAGTTCTTAAAAGAAATTTAAAGTTGATGTCGCAGGTTATTTGTGCCACCTAGCGGAGAACGTTTCACGGCCGTATTCTCTCATATCGGAAGGCATTTAGTATAAGGGGCTCTGGATTTAGGACTGCTGAAATTAAAAGCTTTTTATTTTCATCATTTGCTTAGAAACTTAAATTTAAGATATTTTCTTAAGAAATAACTCTCATAAATTTAGCCTTAAGACATTTGTTTTCTGTGCTTTTATCCTGCAATTACAACTTAATTAAGCATTGGTTTTTAATATTTTTAAAGTTAAAAAAAAAGGGTTGGAAAATGATTTTTTTTTTTTTTTTTGATCTGTTAGGTTTCTAAGAAATTATTTGCTCAAAAGACATTGAGAGATAAGATATTAAATTCTTAAAATTATTTACACTGCAAGTTTTATACATTTCATTATGTTTCTGGCTACATGCTTTCTTCCTCATAGCTAATTACATAATGATTCACAAATCACAATGTTGGCATCAGCTCTCTGCTAAATGATTTGAATCCTTCATTAGATGTGTAACAGTTTGACTTTCCTCATATTGCCAACTTTTGATGTATAATAAATAAAGTTTAGCTGTTGTTGATATTTGAGCCTGTTATTTGTGAAATATCTATTGTTTGCTGCACACTGTGATAATATATAGTAGTTATTATTATTATTACTTAATACTTTTATAATGATAAATTATGCATTAATATTGTGGGTTAATATTTAGAGGAAAAAGTAAGGAATTTTACTAACATTCTTTTAAAATTGGTTTTGTCTCTAATTTAAGCAATTTTTCTCAGATTTATCACTTTTTTCGTTTAGGGTGTGGACACTGCAAAAAAATGAAACCTGAATATACAGCTGCTGCAACAAGCTTGAAAGATCAAAATGTATTATATTTCATACTGATAAACTTTTTTTCTTTTCGTTAAGATTAAAGAGCTACATAGCTGAAAGAAAAAATATCTTATTTTCCCTTAAATCAAGGGTGAAACTTTTCTGGGTCTACCCCAGAATTCGTTTTTCTTTCTAATCGGACGTAACCCAGATTTCCGGTGCTTGGACATTATGAGTTGCATATGTAAAACTCAATTAATACAATAGCATTTTTTCCTGTTCATTTTAAATAAGCAAGATTTTCAACTGTAGGGAGAAGGTGGCTTCAAATTCCAGCAAACAAAGATGTACGCAACACACTACTAAGATCGAGCAAGCACGCAGGTGTGTTCAAAAGTAAGAGCTATCGCTAGCGGAGGTTCCTCTGTCCCCCTCCGATGAACAAAAAAAAAAGTAAAAGCGCTAAATATGCAAAATATGCAATGCGGATTTGCTCTCAAATAAACAATCACAAATCGTCTTTTTTGCAACTGAAGCTATCTTGTAAACCACGTGTAAATAAAAGAAAAAAGTAGGTTCGTTCTGATGATTCATCTTTGGCCAACTTGGACTTCGTTCTGTTTGTTGAATGTTCATTTGAATAATTAATCCTTTGATTTGACGCAAAGAAACCTTTACACCTTGCTTTATTTTTAATTTTTTTTTTGTAATTCATTTATTTCAGATCAAACATTTTCTACTTGTAATATAAAAATATCTTAATTGTCTGCCTTGCGCTATTTTGAAAGGGAGTTGATTTTAAAATTGCGTGCGAATTAGAAATAGTTTTGAAAGAATGAAAATAGAATCTTAAAAGCTTAGTTGGAATCGCAATTGCTCAGTTTTGAACTATTACCGGATTTTTCTATCTTGATTTTTGTTAAGAGTTCGTTTATGCTTTTGCAAATTTTGTTAATTGTGTTGCTTCTGTCCCTTGTTTATATTCAACAGAAATCTAGATGGGGGGGGGGGGGAGGATATCCGGTAATTCCACCTAAACTTAATATAAGGAAAGAAAGGAGGGGCACTTGTTTGGTATTTACTCTCCTAGTTTTATGGTAAAATAGCGTTCAAAAAGCAAAAGTTTTTTTTTCTTTTCCAATTTAAGGACTGTTTTTTCTTCTTTTCTAGACATTTGGCCAAAAAGATGTTTTGATAACAGCATCACATATTGAAAGCTGAAAAAATAATTTGCAGAAAATTTAATGAAAAGTCAGTTTTATTACCAATAGTCATTAGATAGTAAAGAAATGATGCAGTGTTTTTTTCAAATTACATAGTGTAAATAACCAATAAAAGCTTCAATTTTGGAAAATGAGGGGGGGGGGGTGTGTGTAAGTCTTCCATCTTTGTTAGGGCCCGTTTAGCTTATGAACCTTTATGCTCATAACACTTTTCAGGGTCTTTGGATCTGAGTAAGTTTTACCCCTGTTAAATTTCCGCTTTTTTTTTTTAGTGTACCCCCTATCTGTTGCTTGAGTTTAAAATTTTCTGCTTTGTAACGTATTTATCAGTTTTTTCTTTATGCACTTTCAAAACAAGCTTCAGAATGCTAAAATTTTACATTCGCAATCTGACCCTTGTAAGTCCTTGACAATTACAAAAAGACTCGAACTGTAAAATTTTTCAACAAGAAATTATTGATCTATATTTTTAAAGGGGAATACCATTTGCTTTTAAATTTGCTCTATAAATCATCCTTGACAATTACAAAAAGACTTGAACTGTGTAAAATTTTTCAACAAGAAATTATCGATCCATATTTTTAAAGGGGAGTACCATTTGCTTTATAAATCATCAGCAACAATGGCTGTTTAAAACGTAATGAGTAAAGATTATGCAACTTAATTTTCCTTCACAATTAAATGTACTTCACTACCAAAAGTAAATTCACTGTGCTGCACTTTTGCTTGGTTTATGGTTTTCAGAGCTGCATTTACAAAGACAAGCTAGCAGGACCATATCAGGGTGATAAGGGGAAGGGGAGTCAATTAAGCCCTCCCTGGCATTTAGAAATACATTGAATGTGTATTTTGGTGTTTTTTTAACTATAATATGCTTTGAAAATATACCCTTTTTCCTCCCTCCCCCACCTGGAAAATTTTGAATTGACTGTCCTGCAAGTTGGACTAAATTTTTATTGCAAACACCACTTTTTAATTAAAAGCTTTGGATTTAGGGGAAATGATGAAAAACTTAAAATTTAATTTACTATAGTTTGTTGTTACTTTTGTAATGTAGAATTGCATTTCATAGATTTGTGGCTTGAAGACCTTTTGCTGTGTGTATATATATATATAAAGTTTAAAAAAAAAATTGCAGCATTACTAACAGTTGTCAGTCTTCATCCTAAATACGGTTGGAAAGAAAAATAGTGCACAATCAAAATTTCTAAAATTTACGCATCCACAACTAAATTTGATAAAAACATACATTTGCTGCATTAAGAAAAACCTTAATGCATCAAAATATACATTTCAACAGTTTTAACACAGTTGAGAACATCTTATAAGATCCCTGTCCAATTATCTAGACTAGACCAGAGGATGCCAAACTGTTGATTGTGAGCTACTAGTAGCTCGCAGAGTAATTTTCAATAGATCGTGATTGCATGGTTAGTTTGCATATTATTATTCCAACAAAGGCTTCATTTGGATGTTTTTGTATCTAGAAACTCCGCTATTGCATTGAAAGAGGGATTCCAAGCAATCCCAAAACACATTTTAATGCTCATTTGTGCTTTAATTAGGTGCAAATATTTTTTATAATTCAACAATTGTTGGTTGATTTTTAAAATTTTGTCTATGTTTGTATTGAATAGCACATGACTCGGAAATAAATTGCCGAATGGTTTGTTGGCATAAATATAAAGTACAATTAAAAGGTGATAACTACCAGTATAGTAGCACTCTCTTGGTTTTTGACAGGGACATTGCTAGCTCATTTTGTAACAGTTGCAAGACCGGGTTTTACACCCCTCCCCCCAACATACACACGAAAAACGCACACATAACTTATGTAGGCACACACATAGTTAATCTAATGCCTCTAAAATCTGGCACCCAGGGTGCAGACCCAGCTACGTCCCTGGTTTTTGGCATATGTAGCTACTGAGGGTGACTAATAAATACAAATTCAGTTTCTTAGTGTTTTTTTTTTTTTTTATAGGGTTGGGGGGAGATGGAGTAGCTTGCAGTACAACTTGGGATTGGTACGGCTGCTCTAAAAAGTTTGGCAACCACTGATCAAGACAATTACTTAGCTGAACTAATACTGATTCTGATAGGCTAGGATAATCAGTGCTATACTATGATATACTTTGAGATATAGATTATCCTGTTAAGGTGAAAGAATACACATTTTCTATGTATATTTTAGATACCTGGGATACTTGCTGCTGTTGATGCAACAAAGGAGAAGGCTGTAGCAGAACGCTTCAAAATAAATGGTTATCCTACTGTGAAATATTTTGTGTATGTTACAGTATTTATCACTTATTCTGTTAAAATATATATTTCTTTATTATTTTATTTCAAGAATTGAAAAGATAAATAAATAAAGACAAAATAAAATAATTAAAGAATTATGTTAAAAAATGAACAGTTGCATTAAATTCTTAATTTTCTGGCTCTTTTTTTTCCCATTTTGTGCAATTTTTTCTCTCTGTGGCTTAAATAAAAATTCAAAAAGGGGATACATTACGTTATATAACTCAGAACATTGAATGATTTTTCTGAAAAATTGAAAAAATGTTATAAATTTTTATTTGAGCTTAAAGTATTGTGAATTAATTTATTTTTTGCATACACTTCCTTTTATCATGATTATCTTTTAGGAATGGGGAATTCAAATTTGATGTGAGTCTAAGAACAGCTGATAAAATATTACAATTTATGAAAGAGTAAGTGAAAAGGAATTTTCTATTAATAATTAAAACCAAATGCAGATTTCGATTGTTTGCATTATTTATGTGTAAATTTATATTGAAATGTTTTTATTAGTCCAAAAGAACCTCCTCCTCCTCCACCTCCTGAAATTCCCTGGAGTGAAGAGCCAAGCAGTGTAGTTCATCTCACTGAGGAAGATTTTAAGCCTTTCTTAAAACGCAAGAAACATGTTCTTCTTCTATTCTATGCACCATGTATGTATTTGTAAAAAGAAAGCTTGTCAAATAATTATTATAATCAATGCATAAAAATTGAATGAAAAGTTATTTTTCTTTTTGATTACAGGGTGTGGTCACTGCAAAAAAGCAAAACCTGAATATCAAGCTGCTGCTGAATATTTTAAAGATGATCCTAAGGTATTAATGTTTTGTACAGCATTTATCACTCTTATTTTGTCAAATGTTTTATTTTATTGTTTATATATAATGACCAATAGCCCAATAAATTAAGTGGAAATATTTACAAAATAATAGGGCACAGTTGCGTTATTTACTACAATTGTATAAAACAGGTTTCGGATGATCAGAAAATAGCTAAAATACCAAAAAAAAAAAAAAAAACAACCCCACTTTGTCATCAGTGTCTCATTTGGTCTAGTTCAAACACCTGAACAGCTTTTATTAAATTCAAAACATCTTGACAGCACTTGAGGTCTTGTGTTTTCCACGCCTAGTTCCACATAGTAGTTGATAGATATTCAATTTCACTATTGTTCTCCTGTTAGACAGGATTTCAGGGCACCAAAGAAATTCTTAGAATATGAGATAAAGCTGAAGCTTAAGGTAGGGCTTTGCCGATGCCCTACCTTATTATTCAATTGCACCAAATTATTCAAATAATTATCCATCGACATCCAAAGTTAACCCAGGAAAAACAACAGTCCATCAGCGTTGAGAAATATCTAAATGTCAATGTTTTTCGTGGGAAAGAAATCTTTTAAAAACTAATTTCGTTTTATTTCGTAATAAAATTACTGAAAATCTCTTTTGCGTAACTATGAAACAAACAAAAAAAAAAACGTAAAATTTCCCAATTGCACTATTATTTTTTCATCAGATTTTCCCCTCATCCGTTTTGTTTGAAATACTGCAAGTAATAACAATCTTGTAAGGAAGTGCATTCCTGTCAAGTCTCCCAATCATCAATCTGTTTTCCCACTTTTGTGATTTTTTTCTAATTTCTCCCTCTTTTTCCGATATTTTTTACATGTTTTTTCTAATTTTCAAATATTTCTTTTTATGCCTGAACCAATCAATTTGTAATTGAAAAGGAGCTCTTGAATTTATATTTTTTCATTGGTGCAGCTTTAATGGATTAGTTTTTTCAGAAATGAGTGTTTGTCGCTTTTCCGTTGTGTTTTTCAGTTGTTTTTAAGATCTATATAAATCTGTCTAGAAATCATGATCGAAAAGGGATTTGATTTTGACAATTTTTTCAGATTTTCATTAAATTTTAACAAAGATTTATAGTAGTTTAAAAAGGGTTCATAATTTTTGTAGTAGTTTAAAAGGGATTTTCCTAAATTTTAGCTGGTGTGAGTAAAAATGTATTTTGTAGAAACATTGCCGACTTAGTTTAAATTGAATTAAAAAGTCATTTTTTTAAAACTGTTACAACTGAAAACTGTCTAGACATTACTTTTTAATTTTTTGTATCCAAATGTAATAATTTGTTTTGAATCAGCCACCGCCATGAGGAGGGGGAAAGAACATAGAATTCACAGCGCCATTTACAAAAGCAAAATATTGCTATTTCATAACTTTTAATTCATTTTTTTATTTTTAAGGGATAGAAATCATTTACATTTGGCTTTTACTTGTTGTAAAATTTGTATTTTTAACCTTATTTTAATTTTTCTTCAATGACACATGTGCATACTCTTACCACTTTGTTGTTCTTGTGCAGTAATATTTCAGCATCTGCTTTTGATATTTATTGCTATTTTATTACTATTTCACAATATTGAATATAAGGAGTTGAAGTATAAAGGTAGTTTTAAATATAAATCAGTTTTTATTGCATCAATAAGCATGAGGTATAATGCGCAATAATAAGACATAGCATAATATTTATTTGGCTTTATTTATATGTTTTTATGTACAGTAGGGCCGTGTGTATTTGAGCCCCAACTAACCGATTTCCGGGTTAACCAAGGTACATTAGACCTTGAAAAAAGCGACTTTGGTGTGGGCTATTTTTTGCTGGTGCCTACACTGACTGAGGTCAGTTGGTTTTCCACTTTGCTAGTGGACAGTTTGTTTGCGCTATATTGTGTTAGTTATGTGATGAGAGCTGAACGCAAACAAACTGTTGTTTCTTTGAAGTCTAAATTACAAGCCATCAACTGACTCAATGAAGGAAAGACGATTAAAAAAGCGGTTTCAGTTTTCACCAGTTTACCCACGTTTTCCTCTCGATTTGGACAGAGTCCGCGTTATCCGAGTTTTTGATTTTCCGTGATACCTTCGGTCCACATTACGTCGGATAATCGAGACTCTACTGTATAAGGAGTTCACCGAGATTTAAAATCATCTCTCCAACGAAATTCAAATTTTGGTTACTATGTAATTAAAGACATTTTATACACTAGATTAGCACATTTTATTATTTGCTCTTTTTTCTATTGTTTAGTTAATTCTCTTGTAATTTAATTGATAACATTATCATTTTGGTAAAAGTCACCTAGTCCTAGTCTTTTCGACTACTCGTCCATTCATGTTATACTTTTAAATGTTGCAGTGTCATTAATGCCCCATTTGTTTGGGATGGGTCAAATACTCGACTAACTTTGTTTAAGTTCAAGTCATTAAGTTCAAAGCAAACTTGATGAACTAGTGCAGTGAATTAGAAATTGTAATTAGTTATTTCATTATATAAACCAGTTACATACTTTACAAGTTACATTAGTAAACCAACTGTAGAAGTTAAGTGTGAATAATGTGATTTTTACTATGCTTCATACAGGTTTGAAAGTGTTAACTGGCAATACCTCGAAACTGGACTAGTGCGTTTTACCAGAATGCTGATAATATATTTAAATAGTAATAAAATGGTAAATTCATGAAAATGAAAATAATTTGGGTAACTCTAAGTTCTGGTAAGCTAGTATTTTGTTACAATATGATCATTTAAGTTATAGAAAGTTTATGTTTTAAGAACATCAAAATTTACATGTGACTTTAATTATGTTGTTTATTAGGTTGAATTTGCTGCCTTGGATTGTACTGCTCATAGTAGTATATGTAGTGCTTATGAAGTAAAAGGATATCCTACAATAAAATATTTCAGTTATTATAAAGTAGAAAAGCCATATGAAGGAGGAAGGACAGTAAGTATTTGTAACCTGAGATTTTCTTAAAAACGTTTGTTAAAAATATTTTGATGTTATTTCTTTGATGCCATCTGTTTAAGATGCTGCATCATTATATAACTAAAATTAAACATTCATATTCACGTAGGACGTAAAAGTAGATCTTTCAACTCTGGTTCATAGTATTTTAGGTAATTGACATTTTGCGCAATGGAGAAAGATTAACAAAACCTGAATATATGAAAGAAAATTTTCTATTTTGTTTGAAGTAATGTTAGCTCAAAGGGAATTTCATTAAAGTAATCCCTTAACATTTGGGAGAATTATGTTGTAGGAAAACCACATGAATATTAAGACTCTTTCTCTTTAGTTCAGAAGGAAACTAAGTTCCTATTCTAATTAAAGTTACTAAATATTAGAGAAAAAAATATGTTTATTTCATGTGTCTGTATATGAGAAACAATATTTCATACATTTAAAAAGAAATGTTCAGATTTTAAATGTTCTGAAATTTTAATATGTATTTAGTAATATATGTTCAAATACCATCTGCATTCTTATTATTAGGGATACAATTTAGGGGAGAGGGATAGTAATTGAGAAACGTTATTTAATGTCTGATTGAAGAAGTGATTTTTTAAAATGTATTTAATAATTACTAATTGATGAATAAAACATCTCCAAATAACCCCAAAACATATATATTTCTGTTTGATGCATTCTATCACAAATCATTATCAGCCTTAAAAATTTTGATTGTGTCACATCTTATTTTCTGTCCAAAAAGCACAGATTGAGGATGCCAAGTAAAATTCTGTGTAAGCAAAACAAAACTCAAAGATAAGCAGTAGCTGGACGTAAACTAGTGTAACAAAGGACTTGTGACCTTGCTTACTTTGTCCTCTTGTATTGAAAAAAGGGGGGAGGGAAAACCCCTATTTAAGGTTCTTGTCTTACCAAAATGCTTAGTTCAACGTAGGAAGCTACTTTCCGAACATGCAGGACTCATAAAAGCACAAGTTGCAGTAAAAATCTAGTAAAATGCGCTAATGATTTACTTTTTAAGTATTAGAAGAGTTTGAACATATTTTACGTGTCCCTATGTTTTGCTCTTTTTACCCCCCCCCCCCCCCACATAAAAGTCCCAAGTTTTGATTTTGGAAAACTTGAGATAAAATTCATAGTAACTGTTTTACAGAATGCTGCAACTTCTGTTTCTAAGAAAACTGTCTACCTATTATTAAAAAGTTGCAGTTATAAAGTTTAAATTGGATTTTTTTTCAACTTAAAAAAAAATCATATTTCAAAAAAAAAAAAAAAGTGCTGTTGTGTTAGGTATAAATATATAGGCCCCCCTCTTTGCGCTTCAAAAATCATGTTGATTCATTTAAAATTGAGCCCTGGAGAGCACAAACAAATGAAAAAGAAATTTGTTGAGGTGCAAATTAAATAATTCTAAAACTACTACTATTCAAACCTATAAATGTTTTAGATGAGTACGGTCGCCAGAAAGTCCTCTATAATTCATAAGATTTTCAATTATTCATTGAATTGTTTTTGACTTGTAAGAGTTTGAAGCGCACAAGACAGAATTTTTCTAAGCCAGGGGCCGCAGCGCAAATTATAGAGAGATGCTTTTCTGGGTAAGAAAAACTTTTTTGCACTTTTTATTTACTAACTGATATAGTACTATTTATCTATAAAGTTTCTTACATATTGTTGAATGTTAGTGAGTACATTTTAAACATATTGAATTTTAATTAAGTTGTTCACTGCCTAAAAAATAAAAGAAAAAACATAGAGAACGTAATTCAGAGGTAATCAATTACTCAAAAAAAAAAAAAAAACAAATTCTCAAGGAGACTCCCCTCCAAGCTTTATTTATGTTGGGCATTGCAATTTTTTGGAAGGAAGAGAAAACAGCAATATTGTTTTACTATTTCAGCCTTTTATGCATTCCTGCTTTGTACAAATTTTGAATAGGTAGTCAACTATAAATTCTGTTTTTAGTGGAATAGTATACAGTGGCACAACCAGAATTTTCTCTTTGGGGATGGAAGGGTGGTGTTTATGACAATCCTTTTGTGCATGTATATTACCATACAAAAATTGGCAAAATGGAAACCAAGGGTTCGCTGTAAGGTTAACCCTCCAACCTCCCTCCATTGGTTGCACCCTTCTTAATATAAAAGGAGTACATTAGTATTTATAACATTTTCTATGATTCGTTTCCTTGGGCCTAATAAAAATCAGTTGTCGATCCCAAGGAAATCCAGGTCCGTTTTTATACCTTTCACAAAATTCTGAGTTACCAAATCATAATTTTTAGAGAATTATTTATTAAATAAGCAGCAAAAAGCAATCCAAATTTTTAAATCGCTGTCTTTATATTTTGAATTTTCTCCAAAATATTTTACATTTCACAAAAGTATTTTTTAAATTTACAAAAAATGGACCTTGTTAAAAATGCTGGATCAACCCCTGAATATACTAGCTTAAATAAATGTTAAAATAATATCAGAAAGTATTTGTCTATACTTTGGAGATTTATATTAAATACTTTGAAAGAGAAATTTTCATTCCTGTTAAGGAAAAAAAAAGGTTGTACATTTCACTTTGTGGGTGCTATAAAAGAAATTAAAAAATTCCGTTTTTACAAAAATAAGTATTTCCATTTTAAGAATATATATAAATGACTATTCATAACAAAATCTATATACAATCTAAACTGGCATCTAGAATTTTTAAATTCTTTTAATAATAATATCGGCAATTTTGTATGAGTGAAAAATGTGAGTTTTCCTGATTTCATCTAAAGTTTTTGAATCTCTCTCGGACAATTCTTTAGCCTGGTTTATTTTCAAGCATGTGATCTTTCTAAAAAGGGGACATTTCTTAAAATTTCATGGGACGAATCTCGTTTTCCAGTCCGGAATTATAGCCTCTGTGATATCTTTATTATATCAGGGGTTGGTCCAGCGTCTTTAATAGGGTCCACATTTTGTGAATTTTAAAACCTTTTTTGTGAAAAATCAAATAGTTTTGTGAAAATTTAAAAATACAGCAATAAATTTTTATTTTATTTTTTCCTCTTCTTTAACAAATAAAATAATTCTGTAAAATTATGATTCGGTTTCTCAGAATTTTGTGACGTTTCCGTTTTGATTATTTGGAATTTTGTGAAGGGTTTGAAAACAGACCTGAATTTTCTCTGTTGCGCCACCCATATATACTTTCTTTTTTTTTTTTTTTTTTTTTTCTTTTTTCTTTTTTTTTTTTTTTTTCTTTTTCTTTTTTTTTTTTTTTTTTTGGGCTGTGTGTCAAGACCAGAATGATATTCTTGACATGATGCTCAGTTTCATATCTAGTCATTGGTGACTGTTCAAGAGACTGTTGTTGTTTCTCCACGTAATAAAAAATTTAGAAAATATGTCAGACTCGACTTTTTTCTTAAGTTAATGTAATTATCCAAGTTTTTTTTACAGCATCACTATGTTTTTTATTGTATTTTTAGGAAAAAGATTTTGTTGATTATATGAAATCTGCAGTTGACGGCACACCTTTACCAACTCAACCACCACCCCCTTCACCTGAAGTATGGTGGTCTGAATTGCCAAATGGAAATCATGTGAAAGTTTTGTCTGAAGCGACATTTGAGAAAGAAATTGGTTCCAAAGAATCTGCTCTTGTAATGTTTTATGCACCATGTGAGTTCAGTATTTCTTTTACTCTTTAAAATGCAAATCTTGTAAGGCTCGACCGTTGCATCGGCGCCGATTGTTCAACAAAGTTGCCATCGGCCATCGGCATCGGCGGCAGATGTTAACTTTAGAAAAACATCGGCCCATCGGCCTAAAAAACATCTAAAAGCCGATGCAAGGCCGATGTTTTTCGCAGGGACAACTTTCCAGAAAACATTCTGTCTTTCACTTTCTTTTTTTCTCCATAGATCAATTTATATTTCCATACAATAACAGGCAGCACATAAGTTTTAAAAAAAAACACAAAAAAATGTCATTCTACCAAAAAGTATTTGATAAAAATTTCGCAAAACTAGTTTAAGCGATCGCTGCCCGAAAACCTTCATTATTAAAATAGTTCTCTTTGAGCAGAATGCTCGCTGTTAGAATATGTTAAAGTAAAAGTCATAGAGACGTCTTATGAGTGCTATTTGTTTTTCGCACTAAGTTAGTTGCCTCATTTTTGTTGGTTTTTCTTTTAATAATTACTTAGTGCATTAGATGTCGCTGTGCAATAATATTATACCATCTGCTTTTAGTTTGTCATGTTTCTTATTATTCCGAAATTGTAAACAATAAAAAGTCAACTCAATCAAAGTAAGATAATAATTTTAATTTTTACCAGCGTAAACTTTTTTCTCTTTGAGGTTTTTTTTTTTTTTTTTTTTGCTTCTTCGATCCCACGTGTTACAGTTTTTCTGCAATTGTGCAGCAATCTTGTTGCATCTGCTTTTAGTGTGGGGTTGTTCTCATTATATCATTTTTAGTTTACAACATAGAAAAGATTGGTCAAAAATAAGAAAAAAAATTCCAGTATAAATATTTATTGATCGAAATTTTATGTGTCCAAATTCGATTTGCAATTTTTAAAAATTGAATTCTCAAAATGCGAGTTTGTGCGACAGGATTTAATAACATCTTAATAAAAATGCTAATATTTCTTTATTTTCACAGATTGATCAATGCATTTGGTTTTTTCAAAATGCACCTTAACATTTTTATAAGATAATTATTTTAATTTTTCCCCTTTTATACTTCGTTTTTTTAGTGTTTTTTTTTTTTTTTTTGATTCTTTGATGCCACGTGTTAGACAGTTGACAGTTTTTCTGCTATTGTACAACAATATCGTTGCATCTGCTTTCAGTTTAGGATATTTCTTGTACAACATAGAACGTATTGATAAAAAATATGAATCAATTTTTCAGTATAAATGTTTATTGATCGAAATTTTATGTGTCCAAGTTCGACTTGCAATTTCCAAAAATTTAATTCTTTAAAAATGAGTTTGGGATAGAGAGTGGAATAATACCTTAATAAAAATACTACAATTTCATTAATTTCAAAAATTGCCAACGTATATAAATATATATATATATATATTTTTTCAAAATACATTTTAATTTTTATAAACGATCACGTGTTTTCAGAAGATTATTTGTCAACAGAAAACTGCGGGTGCTCAAAATATTGGTTTCTTTCGGTGACCTTACATTGTGCTCATGAAAATATAAAGAACATGTCAAGTATTTCAGTGTAATTTTCAACTCGCAAGAAAAAAAAAACAATAATATTAGTTCTTAAGACCCAGCATTCATTTGCAATGACAAAAAAATCTCACGTCTATGTTTTTAAAGCAATATTCAGTATTTCTTGGTTATGAATAAGGGATATACTATACAAGGGGTAATACTGCCAGCGAATTTTTTTAATGTTTTATTTTTATTTCAGAAAAAGAGCTTAAAATAACTTTTTTAATGAAAAATAAACATGTAATCGTTCCCGCTTTTCTTTTAAAACGGGGTTGGGGGGGGGGGGGGGGATCATGAAAAAAATCTGAGAGGAGGGGGTTGACAGTTTCGTTAAAAATACAAACCCACATTATTTGTTAGTCTGTGTCATAATATCTGCATTCCTCTTCATGAAAAAAATTATGAAATAAAGGCAGCTGCACTTGGCATTTGCAGTGCAGGTGTTATAAAGAGAAAATGTTGAAGGAAAGGGAATTAGACCCGAGCGGATCCGATATTTGTTGTTGTTTTTTTTTTTTTTTGCAAAGATACGAAAAAAGAATTGAAAATCCTCTGATATAGCATTTTTTAATTTTTTAACCTCCGAATAGTTTAATTACTTTACTAGAATCGCGAGAGATTCTTTTAGTTTTAATTATTATGTAAACTTCCCCCAAACAGTTTTACGGTGGTTGAATAATGCATTTATCTTATTCAAGCGGCTTATTCTGTCTGTCTGTCTGTCCGCTATAGAATCCCAGCCGTTTTACCGATCGGGACCATATTCGGTACGATTAATGTTTACGATCCGAGAAACTCATCGCCGCAAAAATAAAAGTTGTGACTCAATTAATTTTTTTTTAATTCATTTTAAAAAAATTTTCAATGATTTTCTTGACCCGTTTTGTTTTATTTTTGCATTGTTGCCGTCGTTTCCAACCATATAATTACAGTTGCCGTGTGAACAAACAAATCAACGCAGTTGCCATTGTTGTAAAAATGTAACAAATATACTAATAATAATTAAAACGCTTCTCCAGCATATTGAGTGAGGCTTCGCTGTATTTTGAAATTTCCGTTAAAAATTAATGTATGCGCGAATTTAATTTAATCCCTTCTTTCTTTTTAATTGATTTATTTATTGTAATTTTATATTTTTTTTATTAGAGTGGCAGCGCTCTTTTTTTCAGTTTCGTTAAAACTTTTGTTTTGAAGAGCATAATAAAATTTTCAATAAGTTCTTTTGACGATAAATATATATTTTTCACAAACGATTGGGTTATATAGTGAAAAAATATATAGTAGTGTGGGGCAGTAAGCAAAGGGGCTTCCTCGCAGCCTGACCTGGGTAATTCAGTTTGAATTAGCAGACACCTTTGCACAAATTATTTTAATCACAATCTATAATACCTAGAACAACGGTCATTTCGTATGACCGCCGGGCTTACTAGTGCTTTTATAAACATAAAAATAAATAGTAAATGATTTAAATGACATTTTTGACAAGCATTCTACACGTTTTAATGGTTTAAAGCGACTTTTTTTTCCATCGGCCATCGGCCGATGGAAGAGGAGAATAATCGGCAATCGGCCATCGGCCGATCTCGGAACAATCGGCATCGGCCCATCGGCCAAAAAATGACATCGGTCGAGCCCTAAAATCTTGTACTGAATATTCTAGCATTGGTGTACCTGTTTTACGTCTGTACACTTTTCCTGCATTTTCTTTTTTTTTTCAATATCTCTGGTAGTTCATGCTGTTATTTTTCAAAATACAAAAAAAGCTTAACGTTTAGTGGTCTGATTTTATAGTTATGGCACACAAAAAATAATTATTTAAAGTTTAAGCAAGCATATAAAGTTTGATCATTGTTCTAAGGCAAGCATCAGTCACTTTGTTTTGTGGCTGCCAATTATTTTTTAAATAAAGGCGGGGGGGGGGGGGGGGGATGTACATTAAGAAAATGCTATGAATAAATGATATTTTTTAATTTAAAAATCTTTTTTTGGTGAATAATATAAGAGATTTTATATTGGTAAAATAAATACAACATGCTTTAAACTTCAAATATATTGATTAAAATGTTGCTTCTAAAAAAACACAACAATAAATTTATTATTTTCTTTTTACTATCAATGCTCCTTTGCCACTGAACTTGGCATAAGTTTAGTTAAATCTGGCTTGAAGTTCGTCATCTTGAGACGAGTACAAGCATCTGAATTTCCAGTAGTTAAACTGCTCCTGCTCTAGCTTAAAATAAATTTCATCTGTGAAGCTATTGACTCTCATTTTTAAGTTGAACCAAATGCTGACAGAATGGTGAAGCCTTTTTTTTTTTCTCCTTCTCAGAGACTAAAACATTGCTAGTGGTGCCCAAGAGGTTGGTTTGAATAAATAAATAATAATCTAATTTTTCCAAATATTTCCTTTTATGTTTTCAAGATTTATTATTTATTACGTAGATTTATTATTTATTACGTAAGCACTTTGTTGTGCTTCTTAAAACTTCGACATTCAAATTCACTTGTAATGCACAAAATGCAACATTCAAATGTATTTCGATTGCTAGCAAGGGAAAAAAGCAAAATTCTTTTTATATATTTCAAGTGATATCAATTTCAAAAATTTGCTTTAAATAATGATAATTAATTTACTGCGTAACTATAAGTATCACTTTTTGCTGTACTGAACTGAGAGCACATTATCAGTGTTACCAAATGCTTGTCAAAGAGTTCATTGGCATGGTCAGACTTTTTGATTTCTCCTTAAAATTATGTAACAATTTTATTTTTAAAACATAAAAATCCATGTTCGTTACTGCAAATTTGTAACGAAATGAGTTTTATTGATATTTATTTTTTTTATATGTTCGTCAAGTGATCAGTTCAGATTTATGTTCTGTAATTTATTTTTATATACTCTCTTGCCAACTCTACTGGATTTTCCCGGGGACAAAATATTTTGAAACTAATTTCACAAACACACCTTTCTTTGACAAAGAGATTGTTTACGGCAAAAAACTAGGGTGTCACATGTTATAAAATAAAATAGCCATAGTGTTATCGTGAGACATTTTACAGAAAGAACTTTCATATGATTGTAATTTAAAAAATTAAAAGGAATCCCTATTTTTTCCTAAGTAACAAAAAAATATGTGCAATATTGCCACTGCAATCACCAAATGAATCTGCCGCAATCACCTGCTGGATTTCTTCCTAGGAATATTGGCAGGTATCTAGGAATATTGGCAGGTATGTAATATTCAAGTGCATAACTTGAAATTATGACATGGGTTACTACGTGATCTGCAAGTTATCTAGTAACCCTGTCATTTATAGGTTGCTGAGGCCTGGTTTAAAGTAATGGAATAAATGCAGTCAGACCTTGATATAAAGTCACCCCACATATAAGGTCTCTTTTCTTAAGCCCCAACTCATTTATTATTAAATGTGTATGAATTGATTGTAAGGTCACCCCGCTTACAGGGTCATTTTCATGAGGTTGCGAGTGGTGACCTTGTATCGAGGTCTGACTGTACAATGTTGTAGCTTTGAAATAAATAATATTCACATTATTTTCTTTATTTTATTTCATACATTCACTGGGATATTATAAAAATGAGGCCTTTTTTGTTTGAATATTTTTTTTGTGCTATAGAAAATTTGTTTAGTGGCTATTTTTATTGTACAGTATCATTTTGGGTGCAAACCAGAATAATTTTTTTTAGCTTTTCATGTTCTAAAGTACTCATTTCTTTCTACTATGTTCCTTTCTTGAGCTGATTTTCTATGCTCTACCTTTTTCTTTTCTCTGATGACATCAAATTATCATCTGATGACATCAAATTATTATCTGGTGACACCAAATTATCATCAGTGCTCTGTTTTTCTTTCTTTCTTTAGCTTAATACAGTTATTGGAGTTGCAATACCTCAACAATGCAACAGAATTGAGCCATTAAAAACAGGTTATTTTGAGAGTATTCTAAAGTTCTAGAAAAGAAGAATTTAGAAAGCTATAGGGGGAAAGAAAAATTTATGAGGAAATGTTTTTAGCCAAAAATTTAAGCAAACTGTTCCTCTGAATATTCAGTGATTATTGTTATTAGATTGGAAAAAGAATAAAAAATGGGGGGGGGGGGGGGGAGAGAAAGTATGAACCAAATGAAGTACTTTTTCTTTCATGAAAGCCTTAAAATGCAAAAAATTAGTCAGCTTTTTTGAATTTGATGGATTATAAAAGATTTCAGAAAATGCAATTTTATTTTAAAATGTAGTTAATTTTCAAGGAAAATGAAAATATTCAATGAAAAAATGCTGCTTTTGTATTGTTGTTAGTTTTTTACTTTTATTTCTAATTTTGGGGCCATTAAGCTTTACAATGCCTTTTCCTAGCCTTCCAAGTATATTTTTGCCTTTATTTTTAATACAATAGAACTGCGGTTATCCAAACCCCAATTAACCGAGTTCTGGGTTAACTGGGTTAACAGTGGTACGTATGTCTTCGAATATTGGTTTGGGCATAGAAGTGAACTTCGTTTGCCTGGCATTAAATAAGAACATATTTTAGTAATTATAAAGAGTTAAAACTCTTTACAATTAAAATCACATTAGTGAAAAAAGCGGCTTTGACGCTGGTCATTTTTTTGACACCCCTGTGCCGATGGCGCTGTCAACAGGGCTGGCAAGTTTCTGCCGGGGTGGTTAAAACCAGTGGTTATAACCGGTTTAAACCGGCATGGCAGAAACTAGTTTCTGCCAGTAAGTGGCAAAAACTGGCAGAAACTAAAAAATAATACTAATAAGAACTTTAATACGCGATTCATAATTCACACATGTATTTGATATGTAAACAATTAGGTTAAAAATTAAAACTAAAGATAATGAATGTTATTCAAAGTAGCAAAAAGTTTCAAAATGATCATATAAATATACTTCGTTTATATAATACTATTTTTTTTTTCACTTGAAAAAAAATCATAATGGTAATCTGATGCTGTACAAGTTTAACTATTAATATTATTGTTTACAGTTGAATTTCTATTTAAAGGTAAAAAAATTGCAACAAATTCTATGATATTTTAGCAAATCATTTTTCAGAGTATTTTTTAAAAAATAATACAATGCAATGGCAATAACTTTAAGATTATCTATTATATACAAATAGAAATGGTTCTTGAGAAAATATACCAGTAAATAATAGAAGCACAAAAAATATCAGAGAAATCTTTTTAAATGAGATATCTCTTACAATTATTTTTCAAAATTACCACTCGAACTCAAATATACTATCACTTTTTACACAGAGCATTTCATAGCATATGACTAATTTTGCTAACCTTTCTGAACCCAGACTGTTTCTTAATTTGTTCTGAATGCAAGAAAAGCTTTAAAATATTCTTTCAAGACCAGCATTTCTTTGCTGGCAAGGTCATTATTGTGGATGTAAAAGTTACTAAATTATAAAAATCTTAATTTTTACCAGTATTCGTTTTTAAAGACGACACTATTCATTTTTCTAATACAAATTTATTTTTTAATTAAAACTATCCACAATATATTTTATTTGTAATTTATTCTAAATAAAATGTACTTTGGGAATTTAATACTACTAAAAAATTCTCAGATAATGTCACAAAATGTGTTTGTACCAATTATTGCCAGTTTCTGCCGGTTAAAACTGGTTATAACCACTTTCTGCCACTGGCACGGCAGAAACCATTTTCTGCCGGCAAAAACCCAGCCCTGGCTGTCAATGACTGACGTCAGTTGCTTTTCCATTTTGCTAGTGAACAGTTTGTTTACTTTTGTTTGTACTGTATTTGTTATGTGATTAGTGTTAACTTAAACTGTTGTTTCTTTGGAGACTAAATTACAAATTATTAACAGATTCAATAAAGGAGGGACAATTAAAAAAGTTGCTTCAGACTTAAGTGTGAGAGAATCATAATTTCAAAATATGTACAGTAAATGCCTTTTTTCACATCTTTTTCAAGTTTATCATTCATTTCACTCATAATTACCCACGTTTCCCTTTTGATTTCGACAGTATCCGTGTTAACCGAGTTTTTGGTTATCCACGGTACCCTCAGTCCACATCACCTTGGATAACCGAGGGTCCACTGTAGTATTTACTAATATTATTTTCATTAAAAAAAAGTCTAAATATTTTGACTTTGAGACTTTATTATTTTTCAGTTTTGTTTTAATGAAAATGCTTCTTTTCTTAATGTCTAATTAAGACTAATATGAATATTGTATGTTTTTACAAATATTATGAAAATAATAAACTCTTGTTTAAATAACTAATTGTAGCATATTTTTGTTCTAATGTAGTTTGTATGATAGAAAACATGTATGCCCAAACTTATTTTCTTTGATGTGTTTTAGGGTGTGGCCACTGTAAAGCTATGAAACCGGCTTTTGCAGATGCTGCTGCTATTTTGAAAGAGAAAAATGTAGGTTGTTTTCTGCCTTTGCAATTACCAACCAAATTAATATTAAACCAAAAATTAATCGGTATTCTTTATACCCTCCAGCACCAGGAAACATTTTCCCTATGTCATGCTATCTTTAGTTCTTTAAGGGGTTATCCTGAATTAGAGTGTTCTAAAAGAGCATTTGTTAGTGATTTTTTTAGAAGGGAAAGAAAGAAATGAAGTTATTAAATTTTGAGGTATGGTTTTATATATATTTAACAAATACAAAACAAATTTTTGGAAGTATAAAAAGTAATTATAAAACATTTCTAACAAGTCTATTTCACGAATGTCTTGAAATAGGTGTAAAAAGCTTTTATAATGACTTTTTACTTAAAAATTTTTTTTTGTCATCCTTGAATATATATGAAACCATTCCTTCAAATTTAACAATTTCATTTCTTTCTTTCCCTTCTAAAAAAATCATTAAAAAAAACCCCACTGTTTTAGATCATTCTAATTCAGCACATCCCCTTAACTGAAAGATATTTGGTCATTGAAGCTTTTGAACTTGTTCTTTTCTTTTTTTCAAATCATGTACAGCCGCTGGCATAATTTTGTATCAATCAACACCAGAGGTAAAAATGAACTTACTATGAGTCAAAACTATTTGAATATCTCATAAAAGAGTGAAAAGTTAGTTGCCCATTGGCAAAAGTTTTCCATCCATGGACCATTGGTGTAGTCCTGGAAAATAGGTGGGAGGACACTTACATATCCGAACTTCAAAAAGTGGAGGTAAAGCTTATGTTAAAACTTAAAACAAGTGGGGGACACTTGTGTTAAAATGAAAAGGTAGGGGGACACTGTCCCACCTCGACTACACCACTGCTATGGAGATATTTCTGTCTCTTTTAATCAATTGTTAGATGGAAAAGGACAGAATATGTACCTATATACTCCAAGCTTAAAGAATTTTAATATAGATTTAATTATGTTATAAGTGTTTAATGATAGTATTTTATTTAAAATCTTAATATTATAGTTTCTAATCTATCTTGTTATTTTGAAAAATGAAAAAGGCTAATTAATGCATGCATTGTTTGAATATAACGTTTAGAAAATGCATGTTGTCAGATAGTTGCATAATTTTTTTTTTAACTTCCACCCTTTGATTTTTTCTTAACTTCCACCCTTTGATTTTTTCTTAACTTCCACCCTTTGATTTTTTCTTTAACTTTCACCTATGGAGTTGCCTGATGTATGGCATGTGCCTCCATGGTGCTGAAGGGTTAAGCAAATGATCATTCAGTACACTTAGTTTATGTAAAGTACTTTTTGAAAATTGTTAAATAAGGCTAGAAGTTATTTTAAAAGTGCTTAACTTTTGTTTCTGATTTTAAGAAACCACTAAAGGTGTTTAATTTTGTTGCATTTTTTAACATTCTAAATACCCAAGTGCATGACGGTAGGCATACAAACTCAATATGAAACAGGGAATTAAAGCACAGTGTAGATATTCAGTTAATCACAGGTTAGCATTAGCTTAATTTTATTGAAGGAAATTAGAAGAAAACCCTATTTTTAAATCAATTGATTTGGTTTGTTTTGCGTACCATATCACATAATTTGATTTAATTGTGAATGAATACTAAAGTGCTTTTCTCAAAAAGTGTAGGCTTATGTTATCAGTCTTTTGGTGAATTTTTATTATTTCAACCATAATAATAATTCAACAGAAAATATTCATATCCAAAATGAAAGCTCTTGTGCGATTGATCTTGAAACTGTGTCTTATTTTCACATAATTTGCATTTGTAATGAAATAGTTTTTCTAATTTTTATCCCTTTATTTTACAATCATACAACGGAAGTTAGACTTATTTCATAAAACCTTTTTCTTTCGCTATGCATCATATTTTTAATGACAGACTAAAAAATGATTGAGTGTTTCATTCAATAACCAGGAAAAATGTCAAAAATAATGAACTTCGGGAGAGGTGTTTTATTTTAAAGCATTCATTGCTGACATAGTTACAAAACTACAAAAAATTGTGAGTGATTTTGATTCTTTTATCTTGTAATTACAGTTCAACTTAATTGAAATTGAGCAGCTTTATTTATTTGCTCATTTTTTGGAAGGGTGGTATCATTTTCCAAAAACTGGAATCATGTCACTTTAGAGTGACTGCTTGTCATACTTTTGGCATTTTTTAAAAGTTTTATTTGCTTTCCCTTTTTTCATTTTGCTTCTCTATTCACAAAGTACGTGTGAGATTCACCGCTATTTTGGAAAAATTCAGCTATGATTGCCCTTACTTCCTTGAAATGAGAAACACTGGATTTTATTTTCTTGGGGTGATGAAGAATTAAAAGAGTTTATTATTGAACCGTTTTTGCCTGATACAAAAGTGACAAGTATGTAAGTCTTCCTCAGTTTTACATTTTTGCTATTTTCAGCTTTAAACAAGAAACATTTTACTAATGCAGGACCACATCAAGTGGATGTGATCTATAGCACGGAAATATGGAAGTAAAAGATGAAATCAGTGGTATTCTAATTCCCACTTAATTTTTAAATGCACTATCTACATATAATCCCAGTCCAGATTTATTTTTATTTATTTATTTATGTATTTATTTATTTCGAAATTTAGTCATGGCATGGGATGTAGTAAATACCTAAAATTTGTGCCTGAAATGTTTCTGGTACTTTGTGAGGGCCAATAACAACAAAATTACAAAATCAGTTACAAAGTGAGGGGGGAGGGGAGAACTTGTTAATTTGTTTTCTCTTCATCTTATCTACTCATGTGGACTAGATTTGAAATTGCTTTATATTGAATTATTTTTTTTTATGTGCATTTATATGTAGCTTTTGAGAGAAATTTTTTCATGTACTGAAATTTTGCTAAAGTTGTATTTTTTAAAGCATAAGAAATTTATTGTGGTTTTCCAACTTTTAAAATTATGTCTATTATTATAGCCAAATTGCTTGTTAGCTGCAGTAGATGCTACAGCTGAAAATGCTCTTGCTACAAAATACTCCGTGAAAGCATTTCCTACTAGTAAGTTTTGCTAAGTACTACTTTGGGTTCCAAAGTTCTTTAAAGTTGTGAATAATTCATTTTGTTCATTAGATATCAATATAAATTTCTATATGAATAAGGTTAAATTTAAGTATGAAGTTCTTTTCTAAAGAAACAAATTGTTTACAATCAATACCAAAAATATTCTGAAGGAGAAACATATTAAAAGAATTGGAGTCGCAGCTATAAATGTTTTTTTTTTTTTGTTTGGAAAAAGTTATGTAATAAACTTGTATTTTACCCTTTGGATTTTCTAAGAATATAACAATCAGTAGCTATATATTTATGTTTTCTAAGACAATAAAGAGAAAACTTGAAATAATTTACTTCCCAATAATATTAAAATATTTTCTCCAGTTATATTCTGGAGTTGTTACATAACAAACTTTGACGTAATTCAGTATTTTTTGGTAATTTTGAAAAGTAAAAATTTTAAACTTTTGTTTCCTCAAAAATCCATAATTTTTAGCGTTTTCTTTTTTTATGGAAAATTATGACAGTAATCTGCATGCGTACCTGCCATCTTTTGTGGATTATGCATAAAAATTCTGCATTCATGGTTCAGCCCCAATTTTTTATGCATTTCAAAATCTGATTCTATAAAACACCCGAGATTTTGTTTACTTTGTAATTCTACTGCTTGGACCTCTATAGTTTTTTGTTTACCATTATTTCCTAACCTGCTTACAATTCATTTTATATAGTACATGCTTGCCATTTTGCCACACCCACTCAAAAATTGCAGTCCCGTTGCTTCCAAGTTAGTTCTAGCCAACACCTCTCAGAAAAATTAGCATTCATTTTTGTTGTTCATTATGTTGAGTTTATGAAGATTCTAGAGAACAAAACATGTCAGCTAATTATAATCATTAAATATTGTAGCCATCTTTTTTCTTTTCTTTTTTTTCTTCTTCCATTTTTCACTTTTGTGTGCATTTTCAAATGCAATATCTTCTGACATTGGCTTTAGGATTTAAATTTTGTTTATTTCTAGTTCTCATTATGTATTGTTCTAATGAATATAAATGAAGTTAATTTATCTTTTCATTACATATTTCATTAAAAATTGTTCAAGAAACTCGGGTATTGTCTGTTAGATGTAGTTTTTGAATGTCATACTATTGTCTTCAACTTTAAAAAAGTAAAAAAAAGTAAAAAATTTTATAGTGCTTCATCTTAATCTTAGAATTTAATTAATCAAATTGCACCCCTTTTTTCACTTTACCAGATAAATCAGTTCACCCCTTTTCATGAATTTTTAAAAGTGAGCAAGCATGCAATAGTTCAGTTTAAGAAGTTAATGCTCGGAAACCTTTTTATTTCTTAAGAAAATGCAATAGATTTTCAAAGAACAGACTGACTTCAGATACATTTATGTATGAATATAAGTTCTGAAGGATGTAGAGATTTTGCATTTTTCTTTTGATAGAAATTAAGCCCTAAATATTATCTTGTATATTAAAAGTAATGACTGCTTTTTAAATCATAATTCTATTGTATAGTAATTTATGTTTGTAACATTACTTTGTTAAGCTTACAATGCCACGTCATGATGCCTTGATGTTTGTCCTCAGTGAGTCGCAGGTCTTAGTTCTCACGTCAATCTGTTTGGGGGAAGGGGAATTTTTCTAGTCGAAAAGCCTTTATTTTGAACATTTCTGCAATGTAAAAATCTGATTTTGACGTATAAAACAACATTGCAAGTTTCTAAACAATTTTCTATTATGGATTGATCCAATCTATAAGAAATAGGAGTTAAGCCTGAGATATTTCTGATATCATTTGAGAGGAAGGAAAATTCAAAGAATCAAATGATGAAAAAAAAATAAATTAAAGATAAAGTGAAATTTGTCTAAAGTGCCCATCTGTTTTCCGGAATTTTTTACATGGGATTGTCCAGTGAAATCAGTTGTTCTCCTTAAGCAACATTCTATGGAAGATTTGATCAGAATTTAACATGGTTATTACATGTTTTGAAATGTACCTAATTTTAGAAGAGTAAAAGTAAGGGATTTGAAATATGGATGAAATCAAAATAGATGGGAAGAACATTTTTTTTAATGTTTAACTACACAAAAGGTTGGTGTAATCAAATAATATTGCCACTTTTTCTGTCAACTAAAATTAAACATATAAATTAAAGTTTGGAAGAGAGTTCAAACTTTGTATGTTGTGTAAATCGAAATTTGAATCTTGGTCTTTCCACAATCATTATCACTGCTAATGATATGCTGTACATTTACTTACATAATCCATGCCCCTGGCAAAAAATGGTTTGCTGCATGTTTTTGTCTTTTGCAATATAATTTTCATTATTGTTTTCATGTCCCTTTTTGATGCATTCAGTTTCAAAATATATAATTATTTCATTCTTTCTTTTACAGTAAAACTCTTCAGGTGAGTTTCAACTCTTTGTTAATGAAATTGAGTAAGTTTTGAATTTGTTTCAATGTTTTCTGAGGAAAGTAAGCAAGGTTTATTGTTATTATTATTATTTTTAACAGAAGTTATTAATTTTAATTATTATAATAAATGTTGTAAAAGTGGTTATATTGATCTATTACTGTTTTTATCAGTCTTTTCATATTTTTAGAAATGGGAATTTTATAATGGAATATAATAAAGGAAGAAATATTGATGACATTGTTTCATTCATGTTGAATCCTCAAGTAAAAGAAGAACTCTGAGCTATTAAGAAATATCCAAGGTTAGTTGCATTAAAATATATTTTAATCAGTATGACTTTCGTTTTTCGATCATCCACAGTGCCAGGACATCAGGAGGTGCCTTGGTTGTAATGATCCTCAGGGTAAATTTTCCCCTGACTGAGCAATTAGGGAATCAAGAAGAGGGTGATAAAAATTCAAAAAGCAATGAGGCAGAGCCTTGGTATTCATGCTGCTCAAAAAAGGAAAAGAATTATGAAATGTTTTGATTTTATTTGAATAAGCAAAATGCTATGAACATGCTACAGTGCATGTGAGATCTTTACAGGCCCTGCTCTGTATATTTCCGTTTCTGTATAAGGCCCTGCTCAGTCTTATTGGACGATACGCACGTTCTCTGATTAAACGATCAGTTAATTATTATTATCATTTATTTATTTAATTTTCTTTTCTCAGTGATATTCATAAAATGTTTATTAAGAAGACAATTCAATGGCCAGGGGCACTGCAAACTTTTATTTATTTATTTCTTTAATGAGGGGGGGGGGGGTTCAATTTGTGGAATGGAATTTAGAATTTTTCGAGATCATAAAATGCAAGTACAATTCAAACTAGACCTTAACGTAACCTATTGTGAATTAAAGATTGTTTTGTACACAAAATAAAATATGGCACTTTACTGTTATTGACATTTATATATAGTTGTCAGTTAGTAATGCTTAATAAGTATACACAAGTAAGAAACATTGTAATACAAAATTTTGAATTGTAATACGAAATTTACCATATGATGAATCACAATTTGCGAAATGTGTTTGGGCGAACCAACCAGTAACCTCCCATCGGAACATCCCGACAATGGCACAGAAGCCTGATGTTGTTTTAACACTTTAAATTAAACTAACACACAACTCGGTTTTGCGGTTTGTACAAAGTAACTTTGCTATTGAATGGGGCAATTCACACTACACAAAAAACTAAATACCAAACTTAAAAAGAACTTAATATAAAATTGAGTTTCTGATATGAAAAGATTATAAATTTGTTTTTAGTAGAGAATCTTAGCGGCTGATTAATTTTTAGCAAGTTGTTAACAGTAACCCCCCCCCCCCCCCCAAAAAAAAAAAAAAAGCAATGAAGCAACATATTTTCAAACGGTTCTTTTTTAAAAAATTCAGTTTCTGAAGAAGTGAGAGTTGGTAAGACTTGAATCCCCATTGACAATAGGGCAAAAATTTATCCATAGGCTGGCGATTAGGTTAGCTTTATGAAACTTTTTTCTGCTTGATTATTTAAACTATTCCATGAAACAGTTGAAACACTGCTCATAAATGTTTAGAAAATCTTGGATTTATGTTGTATTGTGCAACTTCTTCAAATCATTCAAACAGGAATTGTGGATCAATATTGTATCTGAAATGTGTGAACAACAATTTTCTAAGTGTTGAATTGCTGATTATATTTAAAAAAGCTAATGGATAAAATAACTTTGTGAAGAAAAACTGTCTGATCTTTGAATTTAACAGGAAACTAGTCAAAAATTGAATCATGGATGATTAAAATAGAAATTAAGGCTGAAATTTGAGTGGGAATTTATTTGCAAATATAATACTTCCTATACTTCATACAAGGAAGTAAAAATCTCGGCATCTTTGCATATTTATGAAGTCATTTGAAATTGTATTCTTAATGCCTGCTGTATCCTTAATTGTATTGTTAATGCCTGCTATATTCTTAATAACATGCTGAAATTTTCCATATCAAAACTGAAATGTCCATATCTTTTATTTGGTGAAACGTCATACTTCGAAAAATTATGGTTTTGTATTAATACTATAGTAATAATTACAATGATGATTTCAAATATCCTGTATGCTTCAAAAATTGTAATTCATCAACTTATGATGTTGTAGCAATTGAGATATAGGTTCAAAAAAATAAAAAAAAAAAAAATAAATAAATAATTAAAAATTAAAAAAAACTAGAAACTGAGAAGGGAACGAAAATTATTTATTTGTTGGAGAGTCTGGGGGACCCAGAATCGAATAATGTTAGAAATATACTATATCGTACGAGTAAGTAATATTTTAGACTAGTTAACTCAATGCTTCAATATCATAAAAATGCAGGAAAACTGAAATTTCAAAAACTCAATTGGAAAAATAAATCAATTTTCATCTTGAATAACTTAAATATCTTCAGAAAAAAAAAAAGGAAATTACAAAAATTAATGTAATTGTTGATTTTACATTATCATCTGATGCATGATGGTGAGGCAATAGACAACACATTAGTAATCACAAATAGAAAAAATATTGATCATTTCAAAAATCTCATGGTCTTTGTCAAAAAGGAAGAAAATATAACCAATTTTTCATGCCTATTAGATATGGCAAATGGTTTAGCTACTTGGTCATAGGGCAATAAGTAAGAGACTGTTTAATAATGTTGAAGGTCCTCTAAAAGCTGCTTTAGAAGATTTTCCTCTGAATGAGAATGGACCTCTTTTTTTCAAAAATTCATTACAGAAGAATGATATCAAATGGGTGAATAACCTTCAGTGAGGTCAGGTAAAAAATAAAATAAATAAATAAATACAAGTTATGTTTTGTTTTTTACTGAAAACTTAAATTGTATACCATGGGTGATTCTAATCCGACATTTCCGAAAATTTTCGAGCATGTGTTCCGAAAATTAAAAAATTTATTTAAAAAAAAATCGGTCTTCCAAAAATTTTTTAATTTATTAATCTTAAAATTTCGTTGACAGTTAATATCTGTGCTTTTATTTCTAACTTCAGAACAAGCAAAGTATTTTGTACTACTGTAAAAAATTTTCAATACAGTAACTGTTTTTGGGGGGAAAAAGATTTCCGGTATTAATATTAGTCCTTTCACTTAAATACTTGAAGGATGATTCTTCAGCTTATATATATATATATATATATTTATGCATATGTATTGTGTGTTAGGGGGGATGTTAACCAAAGTATATAATTTTTTAATTTTTAATTGATGTCGCATACTTTTTCTGAAAATTTTGGTGAAGTTCCGATTTTTTTCCCCCGCTTTGAATCACCCGTGTTGTGTACTACAATTTTTTTGTATTAGTAAGGACATGTGTTCATATGTTTGTATTAGAAAGGGCATTGTCAGAATACTGCAGTCATGCCCTGCATGTGCGAAGGCAACCTTGAATGGCACTCTATTGAAAAATGTTGAATAATTAGTAAAAAATGTAAATTCTAAAATTTTAGTGAAACAAGCACAACACAAATATAAATTATCTGGTTTATAAAGTTGCATTGATCAGGGTATTCTGAAAGGCCAGAACATCATTGAATTTTCCAAATATGAGAGAACTGTTTTTTTACCTACTTCAATAATAACTTTTAATATTACTGAATCACCTTGCCTTTCTGAAAATATGTCTGAACTTATTATTTTGCCTGAAAGTCCTTTTTCCTTCCCTTTTTTTTTTCATATTAACAGCTTCTATACTTCAAAATATACTGCTGACTTATTTAAAATATTTAATACTTCATCATTATTACACTTCATCTTCATTGAGGAATGATACATTGATTAGCACCAAACTCGTTGGGCTCAGAGCCTCTCACTGTTTATCTCTTTTGTAGTTGTATTATATTTTAAAAACAAGCTGGGAAAAATCAGTGAGGATTCGAGGAATTTTTTGAAAACTCAAACTATTGCAAATTATTAAGACTAAAAGAAAATGTTGGAATGAAATTGCAACATGTGAAATTGACCAATTAATTCTTCTTTTAAAGTTTAAAAAAACACCTTTATACAAGAATGGTGTTATACTGAAGATAAATCCATTAATTGATCTAACTAATAAAATACCACCTTATCACTATCTATATGCAATCTAAGCAAGTGATCTTGTGATTGCATTGTATATGTGACTTAATAAATGTTGATTTTCTTAATTTGTTCTCAGTAAATGGCACAATAATATTTCTTCCTTTGTGAAAAAAGGTTTAAATTTTTAGACATTTTATTGACTGAAAAACTTTTATCTTTTGCATTGTAAAAAAAGTAAACTTTATTCCTCAATGTATTACTCCAAATATAATAAAATATTTATAATTAATTGTTTTAACTCAGTAAAACATTTTCTGTTATATTTACTATATACTTTCTTGGTGATATTTGGATTTGATTTCAATCACTAAAAATGGTTTTTCCTTTTTTTCCATAAACAGATGTGAAAACCCCCCTGAACTTCTTCATATTCCTGCTCTAAGAATCCATTATCTGTACTTTAACTTATTTAGATGTTTTTTAATGCAAAATTTAAAAAAAATTTATATGTGTTTGTACCACTCCAAAGAGAATCTTGCATCAAAATTTTTATATTTCTTTGTACTTAACTACTTAAAACGCCCATTTTTAATTATGTGATATTTCACTTAGGAATCCTGTTGTATATGTTTGTGTGTTTAAATCATTGATAATTCATATTTGTAAATGGAAACTATTTATCAGACATATTTCTTGTTCCATGAAAAAAAAAAAATATATTTTTCTATAACACATTTGAATGTAATACTCTCTGTATATCATTGTTCTGTAAATAAATCCTACATTAACAATTTTTGTATTGTAATTTCTCCATATGTGTTCTACAAGCTTATTTTTAAAAATTTTACTTTTTCAGTATCATTTTAATCCCTCATTATATTCCATTTTTATCAATATGTTTAATTTTAATATTTCTTTTGTTTATGATGTCATAAGAAAATGAAAATTCCAATTTTTACTTCATTCATTAAAAAATTACTAAAAAATAAAAAAATGAACTCGGGGATTTTTCTTTTTTTTTCTTCCTTTTTTCAGAATAATTAGTACCATTACTATTGGGAATGCTGTACTTCATAAGAAAATCACTTTGGATTGTTTAGCGCTGTTGCTGATGCAGTTGTTATTTGGGTGAATTGGCTCCTTCTGACCACACAAAACTGCCCCTTCCCTTAGCCACATGGGTTCCCTTAGTCAGTTTAGAGTATTAAGCGCAATATAATATTTGGAGTGACATCTGAGTAGTCAGTTTTGAATTGCCATCTGATGGTACCACATAACACTTCAGTAATGAGGAGAAAAAAGAATCTCCGTTAACAGTAAAAAGTCCAATATTTTATATCCTTTTTTTTTTTTTTTTTTTTTTGAGAACTAGAACATAATTACATAAAAATATTGCATAGCACACAGGCAGACAGTATTAAAAAATGTTCGATGACGAAAAGTTCCATCATACTTCTCATTGTGTCTCCCTTATAGGTAGATGTATTACAGAAATGAGAATTCTTATAGGGTTGGATTAAGGCACAGGCACATGGGACACGGCCCAAGTTCTAAATATGTATGTAGCTTTCGTTTTAAAAATTGAAATATAATTGCATGCTTCACTATAACCAGAGGTAACTATTAAATGTAGAAAAAACATTTTTTCCTGTAACATTTTAATCTCTTTCTTCAATTTAGTATAAGTATTTTAACACTGTACATACCCTATTATATTTAGTGACTCATCACAGAAAGATGAAATTCACACATAGACAAGAACACCACTATCCATCTAAAATTCTGGAATGCCTGTGTTCACCTCTTCTCGAGTAGGCGAGAATTCGAAAGAGTTAAATTTTTGATTTCAGATATGTCTTACTCAAACTCTTATTACAATTGCTTTTAATATTACTGCTTAATAGCAACAAACTCTTTTAAAGAATGAGTTTTAGATATGTCTTACTCAAACTCTTATTACAATTGCTTTTAATATTACTGCTTAATAGCAACAAACTCTTTTAAAGAATGAGTTTTAGATTCCTTAATAATTTACTCAACAAAGAAATATCAAGTCAAGCCTTTCTAATCAACGGAAAAATACTTAAATTTTTCCTGTAATGATTCTTCCAAAAAACAATTTAAGCAAATTGAGGTAAGATATTTAAGTTAGACGACCTTCTATCAATTAAAAAATAATCCTTGAAATCAGTTAGTCGAACGTTATGGATGACAATTTAAAAAAGACTGTATTGCCGCCAATAGCTTTTTTCTAACTATCGATTCTGGTCTAACCAAAGTATGAGACCTTTGGGAGATCAACCTTAATCGATTAAAAAAAGAATCAGCAACATTGGTTCATCCTGGGATAAGTTATTGATGAACAAAAAATAAATAAATGAAAAAAACACGTGGTATGAATTGATAACCTCCTCTTTGGGAAGTTGGATAAAAAACACTTTTTCCTTAAAATTTTAATCTTTTTCTGAAATTACAGTCATTTTCAAACTTGACTTACCCTTTTGCCACATTCGAAACCTATATTAATAGGTACTTGCCAAAAAGTTGGAATTTATATCTTACTGCATGCACACTAAAAATATTTTGCCTGAAATTACATGATGATCTCCTGGAAGTCATTTATCTGGAACCTGATGTCAAATTAGAGACTTGAAAACACAACTGTGAAGTCTTAAAAAGGGAACTTACAAAGAATATTCTGTAAATTGATTGTAACAGATGATGATCCGCAGTAGTGATGCCATCTGTGATAGGCTGAATGACTTTCTGGTACACAAAGTCGAAGGCGAGTTCAGTTGAGCCCATGGTGTTCTGATCCCTGTGCCTCCGCAGTGCAAGAAAGCTGGCCGGCAAAGCTGAGTAGGGTGCTCACAAGAGCTAAAGTTGAGTTATATGCCAACAATATAATGTACTTTTGAGAATTTTTAAACTGGTAGTAATATCTCAAGCGTCTATTTATGCATTTTTTTACAGCTTTTAAACTGGCAGTAAATCTCATGTGGTTTAGTTTTATGTTAACTTAATAAATCTTCCTCTGTACTTTTACAGAGTGCGGAAAATCAAGAATTTTATTGAAAAACTGTTATCAAGAAACTTGATTGTTTACTTTAAAACGAGTTCTTCGTAAACTTAAAGAAACACTTAGTTTCTTTTCTGGTGATTTCACGTAAAAGTTTTACGGTGCAGGTAATATTTTAAGATATCTTATACTATACAGTATACTATTATATATCACGCCTCTACTCATATTAACAAATATTATTTCATACATGGAGCGATATAGGTATATTATAATATAAGCGGTGGTCAAAGTTGGCCTGGTTGCGATAATGCAAAAGTACGAATAAATTTTGTACCTTTATTAGTATGTGAGAAACTGAGAAGAATACTGAAGTTTGTGCTCCAAGCCCTTAAAAGTCCTAATCAGGTCCTGGAAATTCTTTGTTCCTGTCGTCTACATTTTAATTTAGTTACCTGTATACTCGTCATCTTTCCTCTAAAATTCAGGTAGCTGGAAATAGAGCAAAAAGATTTTGCTTGAAACTGGAGCAGAGCTGGTGCAAAGAAATTTGTTTTGCTCCGATTTCTTTTGTTAATTTTAAAATTTTAAAACTGCCTCTGCAGCTTTGTGTGTGCCCTTCACGATGTTTTTAAAGACTCCAAAACGCTTTGAACGTCTGATTGATATTGATGCAAATGTAATGCACATTCCTGAAAGTTTGTAAAAAAAAAGGTTTTTTGAATTTGTTCGAGTCTGTTTCTTTTGGGGGGGGGGGGGGGTGTTCTTGAGGGCGTGCTTTGTAGCTTTTAGAATGGGTGTGCCATGAAAATGGCATTTTTTTTTTTTTTGTCGTTTCATTGTCTGTGAAGATTTTGATATTGTCTGGCTCTGCACATTGGAAAATTCCAACATAAGCCTTATCCAAACAGAAGACACACAAACACAAAAATTCTAAATTAAAAAATTGCCATTCAAAATAAACAATCTTTGTTTTAAAGTGTTCCTTGATCATGAAGTGCAAAAATACTAACAAAAAAATACTTCAATACAAACAGAAATACACAAGATTTTTAAATCAAAATGAAAATAGCTAAATTAAACTGTGGCCATTAAGTAATCTTTGTTTTAAAGTTGTCCTTAATCTTCGAGTGTAAAAATACTTCAATACAAACAGAAAAACACAAAATTATTAAATCAAAATGAAAATAGTTGTACCCTGCCACACATTGAAGTGGCTCATTCTCCTTAATAAAACATTAAAAAACGAAATAATAAAACCAAAATTAAAATTAATTAAAAAGTGATATATAAAACTCGCACGTATTCGAACGCAATGTTCTGGCAAAATTTCAACGCAATCGGGGAAGTACTTTCGGAGATATGAGGGGATGAGCAAACGAAGACTTTTATTTATATAGATTACTAGCGGTACCCGCACGGCTATGCCCGTGTTAAAAAATGAAAAGACCAGTCGGTTTGCCATTGTGTATATAGTGATAACGTTTTTAGGTGTAAATTATGTTATTTTATTAAAATGTATAGCATTCCACATAATTAAAAATTAGCTGCCCACGGCAATCAGCCAGAGATCCTGCACATTTAAGCATTTTTTTTTTTTTTTACAAAACACACACAATAAAAAAGGGAAAAGGAAAGAAAGAAACGGAACCAAAATAAAAAAGAAAATATTTGAAAGAAAACGCATTTTGTTTGTTTAGTTCAAGTACCCACATAAAAAGGACGATTATAATAAGTTAGAATAGTTTTAATTACTAATAAATTTTTAGTATAATTAATTTGTATCTATTATTTATTGACATTAAAGTCGGGTCCAGACGCTACGTTTTGTACAACCTTTTGTCTGCGCAGTCTTAAGACTGAATGAAAACGTTGCAGTTTTTTATGCGTCTACATGGTGCAGAGATATCTGTATATTTCACTCAGTTTTGTGCGATATCGTCACGAAGGAGGTACTACTCTGGTCAATTTTGGCAGGGGGTCATGTTAAAAAAAAAAAAAGACTGGAACGTCTCAGAAGTACCCGGCGTTCAAAGTGGTCAAATGATTACATAAGATAAATAGTTTTTTGTTGCCTGTTCTAGTGGTTCGGCAACTGCAGTCTCTTTATTTTCATCCATGGTATTCCTAGACTGCTTTGGTGTCTCCTGATCATTTAGGAAATGTAACAAATCAAAATACCAGAGAGATGGCTTGTAGATTTCGTCTCCAGCCCCAGATCGAATCGATTTATTATCTTTTGCCAATTCTTTATGTTAAACACTTCTCAAATAATTAATTATTTACAACTGTTTCTGTTTGCGGTTGCATCAATTTCTTTGAATTTTTCCACTAAACTCTCATAAGCCTCCCCTTTTTTATCCCTGTCCCTATACTCCTTGGATTTGACACGCCAAATGCATGGGAAACTTTCGCATAATGCAATAAATTCTGTGAGAAACTCCCGAGAACATTGCCGAAAGTCGGCCATTGTCGCCTGACGAATTGAAACTGAGAAACAAAATGAATCGGGAAAAGGTGCTACCGTTTACATGTGCCGATTTGTCTGCACAGTTCAAAGACATCTATGCTTTCTAGCTCAGTTACCGCTGCAACTGTATAGTCTTCTCACCGGACTCAAAACTGCGCACTTTTCAAATCTACATGCAACGTTTTATCTGCAACGTGTTGAACTGCGCAGACAAAAGATTGTGCAAAACGTAGCGTCTGGACCCGGCTTAAAACAGAAAGACGAAATTTTGTAGCTTTTCTAGCAGAAACAAACAGCAGCAAGCAAAACTTTAGGAATAAACCTTTCATTCCAGCTGAAATAGGAAAATAACATATGTGCTAATTCACTGGCGAAAAAAAAAAATTAAATAAGTGAAAGTATAAATAGTAATAATAAGCTGGAATAACAAAAGTCGCTATAAAGAGTAACATTTCTTTTAAAACCCCTGTGCAGTAAGGAAAATGGTCCCGTAAAATACATGTCAAAATAAGGAAATCAAAATAAAGTTATCAATCGCCTGTGAGACGCAAGAAATAACATTTAATTCGTTTTAAAAAAATTATAATCAATATCCAAAAAAATAAATTAATTAAAAATCGGCTGCTCCTCAAAATGCTAACAACCGCAAGCAATAAATTTTAATTCGTTAAAAGAAAAAAGGATCAATAGTCAGTCGGCATGGTAACAATTAAAATTAAAGTTAATTACCGTGAAAAAATAATTTCGAACTGCAGAGAAAAATGCTTATAACTTCTTTTCTAGTTAATTTAGAAGCTTCGAATTTTCGCACGCAGAGCGAAACTCCTTCCGGGGTAGTTTTTCACGCGCTTTTCAACGGTATCAAGCTCGAAACGATGCGATAGTTTCTTCCCATATAAAATGACTTCCCATATAAAATAAATTTTTTTTGAAAGTCTCCAAGGATTGAATGTCAGCTTGGTATGCAAGTATCTGTTGCATGATTACATAATGTGGTACTTTTATGCTACACACAATATTTTTTTTTAAACTAGTTGGAGGTGATTTAAATTTTCTCAGAAAAATTAACTGAAAAAAAAAAAATTGTACATTTCCCAATATTCCTCCTTTTCATTCAAAACAAAATGTGTGTTTTATTGAAAAACACACATTTTTATTGAAAAAAAAATTACACAAAGTTTTTATTGAAAAAAAATTATATTGCTTTAATAACAATAATAAATGAGAGCAATCTCCTCTTATCTGGAACGTTAATTTCCTTAGATCTGTTAGAAGCAAAAACTATACTCACATACTCAACGCAGAAAACGAAAACGGCATGCGGCTTAAACAGAGTGACGTCAGAGCTCCACGCCCCCTGGCGTGACGTCACGATTCCAAAGGGGTGCGAACTAGCGTCCACCTAAGCAAACACTATTCACCGGGAGTTGAGGAAACTGCTAATTATTTTTTTTTTTTGGATCAATTTAAGCCTTAAGAAATCGAACTAAAGAGCTTATAACTGGCGTTCTCATAGACTCGGAAGCTTCAAACAAATTCCATCTTGTGCAGAAAAATCAGCGCTTTCGATCGGTATATTATATAAATATGTGCAAGAATTTGGCCCTTACCTTCTACCTGAACGCCTCGACGGAAATACCTATCGCTAGGGCTCGACCGATGGCATTTTTTGGCCGATGGGCCGATGCCGATTGTTGGCCGATTGTTCCGAGATCGGCCGATGGCCGATTGCCGATTATTCTCCTCTTCCATCGGCCGATGGCCGATGCCGATGGCCGATGGAAAAAAAAGTCGCTTTAAACCATTAAAACGTGTAGAATGCTTGTCAAAAATGTCATTTAAATCATTTACTATTTATTTTTATGTTTATAAAAGCACTAGTAAGCCCGGCGGTCATACGAAATGACCGTTGTTCTAGGTATTATAGATTGTGATTAAAATAATTTGTGCAAAGGTGTCTGCTAATTCAAACTGAATTACCCAGGTCAGGCTGCGAGGAAGCCCCTTTTCTTACTGCCCCACACTACTATATATTTTTTCACTATATAACCCAATCGTTTGTGAAAAATATATATTTATCGTCGAAAGAACTTATTGAAAATTTTATTATGCTCTTCAAAACAAAAGTTTTAACGAAACTGAAAAAAAGAGCGCTGCCACTCTAATAAAAAAAATATAAAATTACAATAAATAAATCAATTAAAAAGAAAGAAGGGATTAAATTAAATTCGCGCATACATTAATTTTTAACGGAAATTTCAAAATACAGCGAAGCCTCACTCAATATGCTGGAGAAGCGTTTTAATTATTATTAGTATATTTGTTACATTTTTACAACAATGGCAACTGCGTTGATTTGTTTGTTCACACGGCAACTGTAATTATATGGTTGGAAACGACGGCAACAATGCAAAAATAAAACAAAACGGGTCAAGAAAATCATTGAAAATTTTTTAAAAATGAATTAAAAAAAAATTAATTGAGTCACAACTTTTATTTTTGCGGCGATGAGTTTCTCGGATCGTAAACATTAACCGTACCGAATATGGTCCCGATCGGTAAAACGGTTGGGATTCTATAGCGGACAGACAGACAGACAGAATAAGCCGCTTGAATAAGATAAATGCATTATTCAAGCACCGTAAAACTGTTTGGGGGAAGTTTACATAATAATTAAAACTAAAAGAATCTCTCGCGATTCTAGTAAAGTAATTAAACTATTCGGAGGTTAAAAAAATTAAAAAATGCTATATCAGAGGATTTTCAATTCTTTTTTCGTATCTTTGCAAAAAAAAAAAAAGAAAAAAAAAAAAAAAAAACAACAACAACAAATATCGGATCCGCTCGGGTCTAATTCCCTTTCCTTCAACATTTTCTCTTTATAACACCTGCACTGCAAATGCCAAGTGCAGCTGCCTTTATTTTATAATTTTTTTCATGAAGAGGAATGCAGATATTATGACACAGACTAACAAATAATGTGGGTTTGTATTTTTAACGAAACTGTCAACCCCCTCCTCTCAGATTTTTTTCATGATCCCCCCCCCCCCCAACCCCCGTTTTAAAAGAAAAGCGGGAACGATTACATGTTTATTTTTCATTAAAAAAGTTATTTTAAGCTCTTTTTCTGAAATAAAAATAAAACATTAAAAAAATTCGCTGGCAGTATTACCCCTTGTATAGTATATCCCTTGTTCATAACCAAGAAATACTGAATATTGCTTTAAAAACATAGACGTGAGATTTTTTTGTCATTGCAAATGAATGCTGGGTCTTAAGAACTAATATTATTGTTTTTTTTTTTTCTTGCGAGTTGAAAATTACACTGAAATACTTGACATGTTCTTTATATTTTCATGAGCACAATGTAAGGTCACCGAAAGAAACCAATATTTTGAGCACCCGCAGTTTTCTGTTGACAAATAATCTTCTGAAAACACGTGATCGTTTATAAAAATTAAGATGTATTTTGAAAAAATATATATATATATATATATTTATATACGTTGGCAATTTTTGAAATTAATGAAATTGTAGTATTTTTATTAAGGTATTATTCCACTCTCTATCCCAAACTCATTTTTAAAGAATTAAATTTTTGAAAATTGCAAGTCGAACTTGGACACATAAAATTTCGATCAATAAACATTTATACTGAAAAATTGATTCATATTTTTTATCAATACGTTCTATGTTGTACAAGAAATATCCTAAACTGAAAGCAGATGCAACGATATTGTTGTACAATAGCAGCAAAACTGTCAACTGTCTAACACGTGGCATCAAAGAATAAAAAAAAAAAAAAAAAAAAACACTAAAAAAACGAAGTATAAAAGGGGAAAAATTAAAATAATTATCGTATAAAAAATGTTAAGGTGCATTTTGAAAAAAACAAATGCATTGATCAATCTGTGAAAATAAAGAAATATTAGCATTTTTATTAAGATGTTATTAAATCCTGTCGCACGAACTCGCATTTTGAGAATTCAATTTTTAAAAATTGCAAATCGAATTTGGACACATAAAATTTCGATCAATAAATATTTATACTGGAATTTTTTTTCTTATTTTTGACCAATCTTTTCTATGTTGTAAACTAAAAATGATATAATGAGAACAACCCCACACTAAAAGCAGATGCAACAAGATTGCTGCACAATTGCAGAAAAACTGTAACACGTGGGATCGAAGAAGCAAAAAAAAAAAAAAAAAAAAAAACCTCAAAGAGAAAAAAGTTTACGCTGGTAAAAATTAAAATTATTATCTTACTTTGATTGAGTTGACTTTTTATTGTTTACAATTTCGGAATAATAAGAAACATGACAAACTAAAAGCAGATGGTATAATATTATTGCACAGCGACATCTAATGCACTAAGTAATTATTAAAAGAAAAACCAACAAAAATGAGGCAACTAACTTAGTGCGAAAAACAAATAGCACTCATAAGACGTCTCTATGACTTTTACTTTAACATATTCTAACAGCGAGCATTCTGCTCAAAGAGAACTATTTTAATAATGAAGGTTTTCGGGCAGCGATCGCTTAAACTAGTTTTGCGAAATTTTTATCAAATACTTTTTGGTAGAATGACATTTTTTTGTGTTTTTTTTTTAAACTTATGTGCTGCCTGTTATTGTATGGAAATATAAATTGATCTATGGAGAAAAAAAGAAAGTGAAAGACAGAATGTTTTCTGGAAAGTTGTCCCTGCGAAAAACATCGGCCTTGCATCGGCTTTTAGATGTTTTTTAGGCCGATGGGCCGATGTTTTTCTAAAGTGAACATCTGCCGCCGATGCCGATGGCCGATGGCAACTTTGTTGAACAATCGGCGCCGATGCATCGGTCGAGCCTTACCTATCGCATTTTTTTAGAAAGAGTTTTGCTTTGCCGGATCTGATGGGTGACGTTCCAGCCGCTACACGCCGAAACATCTGGTTTCAGCATGATGGAGCGCCTGCCCACTTTAGCTACGCTGTTCGAGAATACCTCGATAGGACTTATCCTAATCGCTGAATCGGTAGAGGCGGACCAGCCCAATGGCCGCCGCGATACCCGACCTGATTCCCCTGGATTTCTACCTGTGGGGACACATGAAGTCCACAGTGTACGAGACACCCGTAACATCGGACATGGATCTTATCGCCAGGATCGCGGAAGCGACAGCACGTGACTTTGACACTCCTGGCCAATTTGAACGGGTTCGTGAATCCATGCGCCGACTCTGTGAAACGTGTATTGTGGCGAATGGAAGGAATTTTGAACATTTGCTGTGATGTAATGATGTTTTGTAATAAAAATCATATTAACACCGCTGTCGATATCATTTTTTTTCTCCTCATCCAACCCTGCACTTATCGCCCTCTAGCGATCTCAGTTTGCATTTTCGGACACAAGTTCCTATGTAAATCTTGTTCATCATGATATGACAGACCAGCATGTTAAGTTTGTAAACGACCTTTCGGGACCCCCTGTATAAAAACGAACCGACTTGTCTTTTCATTTTTTAACACAGGCATAGCCGTGCGTGTACCGCTTGTATACAAGTAAAATCGTAAGTTTGTGTATCAGCTTGTGTGTGTGTGTGTCTGTCTGTCGGTCGCCGCCGGGCGAAATGGAAAGGTCTAGAAATGCGAAATTTTGGTTACAAGTAAAGCCAGTTAGGGTAATTGTAAATGCTTTTTCAATGTTTTAACTTTTGATCCTTCCCTACCTCTTGGATGAATTCAGAGATAAAACTGTGAGCATTGTAGCCACTACTGTACTTCTTGTGAGTAAATGTGTACAAAAATTTTGACTTTATGACTATTTGTTAGCGAATGAGCTCGTGTTTACAATTACCCCAGAGATCTGGGGTAATTGTAAACTGATTTATTTTCGAATAATGTTGATGCGAATGGGAAACTTTCATACGCAGTCTGCTTGAACGCTGTAGAAGTTCCTGAGCAATAGTTCTCTATCTGTGGCCAACAGCCCGCATGTGGTCCGCTGAGTTATGTTATGAGTTGGCTGAGATCATTTAACGAGAAATATCTTACAAAAAATCAAGTAATGCGACAAATACAGTGGCTTATGTAAAATTTGTCCCCCAGTGGATCAGTCAGTTAAGCTTGAATCCCACAGAACATCAAAAGTGAAGCACAACTGTCCGTGGTCAACGCTTGGGAGGGTGACCACCTCACGCGTCTGATTACTCTGAGACCGAGTGCACTAAACGGAGCTGTGCACGTAAAATACATCTTCGCTTGAAATGTCCACCAAGTTAGAAATAATTTCCGCTGAGGGACCAACCTAGGTGATGATCTCTCATCTGAAAGCTGGTTCAAAATCATAAGGCCCCTCCGAGCCAAGAGTGTACTTCATTCTAACGGAGCTCATTAATAATCTGAAGGGACTTCCTTAATTCATGGTCGCCTGCAAGGGGCTTGGATTTCCAAGTGGCATTAGCAACAACAAGTTATATAAAATAGACACAAAAGTGTAATTTACATCAAAATATAATACTTATTGTCCCCCCCCCCCCAAAATATTGGATATAGGATAAATTTAAGTGTTTACAATTACCCCAGAGTATGAAATATATGGGGTAATTGTAAACACCTAACTTGCACGTGGAAACTAACAGGGAGGATTAAATTCATAACTAAATGTTTTTAGCAACATTCCATATGACAAATAAAAATGGTTGAAACCGCTTACATCGCTTTTGTTGATGAGCTGGAGAGGAAAATGTAAGATCACTAAGTTTTGTTAAACAACTTTTTTCACTGTGCCATTTTCAAACAATAGTGACGCCTCCACAGTTGTTTCGAAAATTACGAAACTGTTTCAATGTCTTCCCCATGCTGCCAGTTTATCACTCACAAGCAGTTAAGTTTTCAAAACCACCCAAGGCCGGCGCGAGGTAATTTTGCGCCCTAGGGAAAGTTGGTTGGCACGTCCCTACCTTACGAACTTATATTTTTTTTCATTCAAAAACAATATCAAAATTTTCATTTATCCCAAAATTAAAAGTTAAATTTCCTTGCAAATGCATTAAAAAACAATAGCAATCAACAAGTAATTAGTATTTATTAATAATTAAACTTTCCTCAAAATTCACGCGATTCCAAAATTAAAATGAAATTTTTCTGGCTTTCAAACTCTTTTAAGTCTAAAGTTGAAGCTTCATGACATTCAATGGAAATTGTTGCTAAGTCCACGCGAGTCAGTTCTGCGGCATAGTTGAACGCAAGTAATTTTTGATAAGGTTCAATTTCGAGAAAGAAAGCTCTCCACTTGCCATTGACACGGGAAGAGTCAGCGGAACTCTAAGGGTCACAAAAACGTTTGGTAAGGAATCTTCAATTTTTTGTTGCACTGTGGCATTGATCTTGAGAGTCTTCTAACTTCTAGCCAATACTTGAAGTTCACTGCAGAGATCATCGTTGTTGGCATTGTGCTTCAACGACATTTCTAAATTTTTACAACATATTGGTGTACCTGACGGTAACTTTTTGTTTATACTATAAATGTCATAAAGAAAACCAAATAAATTATTGTGATGTTCCAACTGTTGGAATCTCTCACCAATGGACTGAATGGCCATGCTAAGAACTGAGTAATAGAATCTAATTTTAAAATTTTGCTTTGGACCTTCTGGTGCCTCATCTGGAGCTTCATATGAAAAGTGTCTTTTCTGTTTTCTATTTCGAGCTTGTTAAACGGCGAATTTTGTCTCTATCTCTATTTCTTTTGCTATATCAGCAGCATCCACTAAAACTTGTTCGAGGCTCTTATCATTTCGGCATTCCAACAAAATTTTTTAGTCGTTTGCAGTTGCTTTGTGGCTGAATTCAAATCAGCCTCAATTCCTTGAAGTATTTTGCTCGCAGTATTACTACACATCTACTACACATACCGAATCACATCTTGATATATTTTTAAATTATATAATTATCAACCGAGTTTCTTTGAAAAGGTGGTTGGATTTTTGCGTCGCCTCAATGTTTGCGCCCTAGGCAGTTGCCTAGTTTGCCTTAATGGTAGCTCCAGCCCTGAAACAACCACAAGTGTAGTTATGAAGCTTGTTTACAATTATTCCATGTTTACAATTACCCCAACTGACCCTAACTTGTGTCAGGTCCTCGTGCACCTCGAAGCACTTTTCCTAAAATTCGAATTTGTTCTTTTTTTTATTCCACTGTTAAGAAAAACTTAATTTTGGTATTTTCTCATTGAAGATACGTCCCACGTTTTATATTTTTGCAGCATATCAATACCCGTAAAAAACTGCGCAAGTTGATCTCTTTCTGAAGTTCGTAGAACAAATAAAACACGCGCAACGCAAATTCATTTTTCGTGGTGTTCGAATTTTAAAACCGGGCGTATCGGTGAATTTATCTGCTCAACTATCGTATTTTCGCCAACACAAAGTGTTCTTTTACCGCCAAATACATGACTTTGTTGATGTAAGATTGAAAAAAAAAAATGCTATTTTATCTTTATTCATGCCATTTTATAAGCAAAACAAATTCTAAAAGTCCATTTTTTCATTTTTATTCATATTTTGTTGATTCTTAACTGCAGACGATTTCCAATTATTCTCTCTTGAGATTGATTCTTCTTTCTTTATTGGGATAATATTTATTTCTTCTATAAAAAAATAGGTTGTTTGGAAACTTTTTGATACTGCTTATGTGTGATGAAATTTAAAATTTCGTCAAGTAATGATAGCTTTTTTTCTTCCCCCATCCAGTTAATCGTTCTCAATATATTATTTTGCGCTTCGTAACTTTTCCACACAGTTCCAATAATCCTTATTGGAAGTATTGATCTCATTTAATTCAATACGCGATTTACACTATATTATCATGGCGCATTTGCGTTATGCTTCCATTACTATGTAGTGCAACTTGGCGATCTGCTTCGTTTTAACTTTTTTACCTAGCGGTTTTGATTGATTCCATATTTTACTCAAGTGATTAATTTTCTAACATTTATTTAATTTTTGTACTCTCTATTAGGCGCCATCTAGTCAGAATTTAGTTATTTCTCACTATCAACTTAAATTTCACACGTCAGCATTGGCTCAATACAGAACATTTTCTAACTTAAATGTGCATGTTTATTTGCCTGTGGAAATAATGCTTTTCTTTCTTCAGTTTTTATCCGAATTTTATAAAAGTGCTATTTAATTGAATTTTCAGGAAATGCTTTTACGATTTTGCAAGCTTTTTTAGGAACTGGTGTCGTTATTTTGATGGGGAATGTTAGGAACAGCAACTCTTCAAGGTCTGTAGTCTAATGGGTAATTTTAGTCACTGGCGTTTTTATTCTAATGGAGAATTTTTGCGACTAATGTCCTTGTTTTATTAGGGATGTTTTGGAATAGTTGTCTTTATTCAAATGTGGGTTTTATGGAATGTTTTCTTTATTGTAACAGAAATATGCAGGGAACATTGTTCTTCATCCGATGGGCATTTTTGAAGAAAATACTGCTCTAATTTTGATAGGAATTTGTAAATGTATTGTTCTCTATATTTTAATTGCGATTTTTACGGACTCTTCATATCATTTTGGAACAATCACCCTGATACATATGTGCATTTTAGTTACTTTTGCCCATACTCTAATGGCAATTTTTATAAACTGCTGTTGGTATATTAATGTGGATTTTTATGGACTGTTATTTTTGATCGAAAAGGAATTTTTCGCGGCTGCTGTTTTTAGTGCAATCGTGATTTTTAATGAGTTTTACTTTTTAAATGGGATTTTAAAGTACTGTTGCCCATCTTTTACTTGGAATTTTTAATAAAATTTTTCTTTATATTATTTACAACAGAATTTTGGACATGCATCACTTGGCCTGCGAAGTATGCAATATTATCCCGTGCACCGACGGGCATGTCTGCTAGTTAATAATAAATGTTGATACTCAAGTAAAAATACTTGAATGATAATTTTGAAACATAACGGAAGGTATAAACGAAATTCCAAATACACATACATTCGAATGATAAATCTGAGAATTTGATTTTTTGAAAAATTCTATATTTCTAAAAAATACCTATTTAATTGAACTAAAAATAAGCAAATATGAATTTTTTTTTTCACCCCCAAAATTTTCAAAGCATGGGACATATCAATTTAGAAAAAATCTTACATTGATTAACGTAAATGTTTTTATTTTTGCTTAAATGACGTTTTGAGGAACGTCTGTTATTTCTTTTTCTAGTACCTAACTCCCGCTCCCTTTTATTAAAAAAAGATAAAAAATTTCGAAAAGAGTAGATAAGAGAGTGGTGAACTGCCCAAGTCCATCCATATATATATAGATGTGGGACATTGAAAAAGCAGTAGTATATTTTATAACATTTATTTCTTTAAGTTTATGAATTATTACTAGCTGATTAATAAATTATAAAAATGCATTTCAGTAACATAATTAGAACTTTGAAACAAAATAAAAGGGGGGGGGGGGTTCAGTGATTAAGGCAGTGAGCATGAGTAACTTTTTAAGAAAGAAAAATTTAAAACAAGTAAAAGGAAAGCATTTGAATAATCGTGATGCAGATTATGTGTAACGAATAAAAAGTAATAAAATGCATAAAATAATCCAAAAGATTATTTTTCATCATTAAAATAAGGAGTAAATAAATGGTGTTCGATTACCTTCTAGTCTTAATTGGTTGTGATAAACACAAGTAAAAAACTTTCGATGTCTATGTTATCCATGTCTAATCATAAGTCATTTTTACCACAGAGAAATAAATAAATAAATAAAGTGTTTAACATATTATAATAAAATACATTAAGTTAATACAGATAATAATTTCAATTATTGTAAAAACGAGTGACTGCTGAGCACCAAAACTTCTTAAACACTGCCGCCAAAGCTAGATGGTTTTCGGTTACCTCCCTCCAAAAACGAGGGGTCAAACGATATTTCTGCTTCTCTAGGGGCGATGAAGAAATCACGCTATATTTTCGTTCTTTTGCGTGCAAACTTCCTTAAAATATCCCTAGCACAGAACATATCCATTAATAAGTGTAATAGAAAAATAATTTTATTATCAGCATTAATCAGTATTTGTAATAGTACATACTAATTAGAAGAAATATATATAGTGTTTGTGGTATTTTTTCACGTACTTGGTGTGAAATATGTTATGGGCAAAATATTATTGGAAAATGCAAAAAAACGTAAGGTGAAACAAATACATGTTTCATTTAAACAGGAAACATTTTTATTTTGCGTAATACTTACATCTGCACAAAAAGTGTTAATTTTTTATTTTGTAGATTTTAGTACAAAATATTGTCTTGCCTCCGAACCGAAAATTTTTGCAATAATGTCTGCTATAACTGAGAAAACGTAGTCCCTTCTTCCAGACGACAAAGCTTGGTTAAACCTGGAAGATGAAACGAGGCTTTCAGCAAATTTGTGTGCAGATTCTAATTTCACCTTAGCTTCTAAAGCAGCTGCTACATTCACATCAAGGTTCGCAGCTCCACCAAATTCCAAATCACCAATCGCTGAAGCTCCAAAATCTACACCGACACCAACTGAAGCACCTACATCGACTCCAGCTGCAACTCCTGCAGCAGCACCAAAACCTACACCCGCTGCAGCACCAATTCCAGCGCCAAAGCCTACTCCGACATCTGCTCCTACTCCGACACCCGCTGCTACTCCAACACCGGCGCCAACTGCGATACTAGCCGCTGCGCTGAGGCCAATGTCTAAGTAAGAGTTCACATCAATACCAAGATTCAGTGCTGTATTGTACGATGTGAGGACCGCTCGGAACAAGTTGTTTGATGTAGCTTCCAAGTTCGCAGAGGTAAGAATTCCTGCACTGAGCAATTGCGATGATGCAAATTGCACCATAATGTCAATGAACGCTCCATCTCTAGCAGAGTAACTTTGGACAAGCCGGCTGTAGAGTGAGTTGATTGCAGCGCTCTGGAATTGCGTGCCAAAAGTGCTAGAACATGTTCTTGCAAAAGCAATGACGACATCTTTCACTGATGCTTGGGAAACGAGTCTTGTCGATAGTGTCGAGTACAGATTGGTTGCTTTGATCATAGCGTTCAATCTAGCCTGTAAGCCTACACTTACATCAGCAGAAACACCGACTCCTGCACTTATGCCGACATCAGCTCCTACAGCGACGTCAGCAGCAACACCTACATCGACTCCAGCTGCAACTCCTGCAGCAGCACCAACTCCTACACCCGCTGCAGCACCAACACCTACTCCGACATCTGCTCCTACTCCGACACCCGCTGCTACTCCAACACCGGCGCCAACTGCGATACTAGCCGCTGCGCTGAGGCCAATGTCTAAGTAAGAGTTCACATCAATACCAAGATTCAGTGCTGTATTGTACGATGTGAGGACCGCTCGGAACAAGTTGTTTGATGTAGCTTCCAAGTTCGCAGAGGTAAGAATTCCTGCACTGAGCAATTGCGATGATGCAAATTGCACCATAATGTCAATGAACGCTCCATCTCTAGCAGAGTAACTTTGGACAAGCCGGCTGTAGAGTGAGTTGATTGCAGCGCTCTGGAATTGCGTGCCAAAAGTGCTAGAACATGTTCTTGCAAAAGCAATGACGACATCTTTCACTGATGCTTGGGAAACGAGTCTTGTCGATAGTGTCGAGTACAGATTGGTTGCTTTGATCATAGCGTTCAATCTAGCCTGTAAGCCTACACTTACATCAGCAGAAACACCGACTCCTGCACTTATGCCGACATCAGCTCCTACAGCGACGTCAGCAGCAACACCTACATCGACTCCAGCTGCAACTCCTGCAGCAGCACCAACTCCTACACCCGCTGCAGCACCAACACCTACTCCGACATCTGCTCCTACTCCGACACCCGCTGCTACTCCAACACCGGCGCCAACTGCGATACTAGCCGCTGCGCTGAGGCCAATGTCTAAGTAAGAGTTCACATCAATACCAAGATTCAGTGCTGTATTGTACGATGTGAGGACCGCTCGGAACAAGTTGTTTGATGTAGCTTCCAAGTTCGCAGAGGTAAGAATTCCTGCACTGAGCAATTGCGATGATGCAAATTGCACCATAATGTCAATGAACGCTCCATCTCTAGCAGAGTAACTTTGGACAAGCCGGCTGTAGAGTGAGTTGATTGCAGCGCTCTGGAATTGCGTGCCAAAAGTGCTAGAACATGTTCTTGCAAAAGCAATGACGACATCTTTCACTGATGCTTGGGAAACGAGTCTTGTCGATAGTGTCGAGTACAGATTGGTTGCTTTGATCATAGCGTTCAATCTAGCCTGTAAGCCTACACTTACATCAGCAGAAACACCGACTCCTGCACTTATGCCGACATCAGCTCCTACAGCGACGTCAGCAGCAACACCTACATCGACTCCAGCTGCAACTCCTGCAGCAGCACCAACTCCTACACCCGCTGCAGCACCAAAACCTACTCCGACATCTGCTCCTACTCCGACACCCGCTGCTACTCCAACACCGGCGCCAACTGCGATACTAGCCGCTGCGCTGAGGCCAATGTCTAAGTAAGAGTTCACATCAATACCAAGATTCAGTGCTGTATTGTACGATGTGAGGACCGCTCGGAACAAGTTGTTTGATGTAGCTTCCAAGTTCGCAGAGGTAAGAATTCCTGCACTGAGCAATTGCGATGATGCAAATTGCACCATAATGTCAATGAACGCTCCATCTCTAGCAGAGTAACTTTGGACAAGCCGGCTGTAGAGTGAGTTGATTGCAGCGCTCTGGAATTGCGTGCCAAAAGTGCTAGAACATGTTCTTGCAAAAGCAATGACGACATCTTTCACTGATGCTTGGGAAACGAGTCTTGTCGATAGTGTCGAGTACAGATTGGTTGCTTTGATCATAGCGTTCAATCTAGCCTGTAAGCCTACACTTACATCAGCAGAAACACCGACTCCTGCACTTATGCCGACATCAGCTCCTACAGCGACGTCAGCAGCAACACCTACATCGACTCCAGCTGCAACTCCTGCAGCAGCACCAACTCCTACACCCGCTGCAGCACCAACACCTACTCCGACATCTGCTCCTACTCCGACACCCGCTGCTACTCCAACACCGGCGCCAACTGCGATACTAGCCGCTGCGCTGAGGCCAATGTCTAAGTAAGAGTTCACATCAATACCAAGATTCAGTGCTGTATTGTACGATGTGAGGACCGCTCGGAACAAGTTGTTTGATGTAGCTTCCAAGTTCGCAGAGGTAAGAATTCCTGCACTGAGCAATTGCGATGATGCAAATTGCACCATAATGTCAATGAACGCTCCATCTCTAGCAGAGTAACTTTGGACAAGCCGGCTGTAGAGTGAGTTGATTGCAGCGCTCTGGAATTGCGTGCCAAAAGTGCTAGAACATGTTCTTGCAAAAGCAATGACGACATCTTTCACTGATGCTTGGGAAACGAGTCTTGTCGATAGTGCGGAGTACAGATTGGTTGCTTTGATCATAGCGTTCAATCTAGCCTGTAACCCTACACTTACATCAGCAGAAACACCGACTCCTGCACTTATGCCGACATCAGCTCCTACAGCGACGTCAGCAGCAACACCTACATCGACTCCTGCTGCAACTCCTACACCCGCTGCAGCACCAATTCCAGCGCCAAAGCCTACTCCGACATCTGCTCCTACACCGACACCCGCTGCTACTCCAACACCGGCGCCAACTGCGATACTAGCCGCTGCGCTCACGCCAATGTCTAAGTAAGAGTTCACATCAATACCAAGATTCAATGCTGTATTGTACGATGTGAGGACCGCTCGGAACAAGTTGTTTGATGTAGCTTCCAAGTTCGCAGAGGTAAGAATTCCTGCACTGAGCAATTGCGATGATGCAAATTGCACCATAATGTCAATGAACGCTCCATCTCTAGCAGAGTAACTTTGGACAAGCCGGCTGTAGAGTGAGTTGATTGCAGCGCTCTGGAATTGCGTGCCAAAAGTGCTAGAACATGTTCTTGCAAAAGCAATGACGACATCTTTCACTGATGCTTGGGAAACGAGTCTTGTCGATAGTGCGGAGTACAGATTGGTTGCTTTGATCATAGCGTTCAATCTAGCCTGTAAGCCTACACTTACATCAGCAGAAACACCGACTCCTGCACTTATGCCGACATCAGCTCCTACAGCGACGTCAGCAGCAACACCTACATCGACTCCAGCTGCAACTCCTGCAGCAGCACCAACTCCTACTCCTGCTGCAGCACCAACACCTACTCCGACATCTGCTCCTACTCCGACACCCGCTGCTACTCCAACACCGGCGCCAACTGCGATATTAGCCGCAGCGCTCACGCCAATGTCTAAGTAAGAGTTCACATCAATACCAAGATTCAATGATGTATTGTACGATGTGAGGAACGCTCGGAACAAGTTGTTTGATGTAGCTTCCAAGTTCGCAGAGGTAAGAATTCCTGCACTGAGCAATTGCGATGATGCAAATTGCACCATAATGTCAATGAACGCTCCATCTCTAGCAGAGTAACTTTGCAGGAGCTGATTGTAGAGTGAGTTGAGTGCAGCGCTCTGGAATTGCGTGCCAAAAGTGCTAGAACATGTTCTTGCAAAAGCAATGACGACATCTTTCACTGATGCTTGGGAAACGAGTCTTGTCGATAGTATGGAGTACAGATTGGTTGCTTTGATCATAGCGTTTAACCTTCCCTGCAAGTTCAGACCAACGTTTATTCCTACAGCAGCACTAGTTGCTACGCCAGCACCAACGTTTGTTGCTGCACCGACCCCGGCTCCTACGCCGACATCAGTACCTGCTGTGGCGCCGAAACTAGCTCCTGCTGCTACACCTGCGCCTACGGTTGCTGCAGCGGCAATATTTGCTCCCGCTTCGAAAGCTGTATTGACGCTACCACCAGCGTATGCACTTCCTTGAGTGTTTGAATACGTGTATGACTCGTCGTAGTCATATTCTTCCTCTTTTTCCTGTTCAAAAATCTTTATTAAATTATCAATTTCATTAATGAAAGCGTAATCTATTCTACCAACAACTTGCATGAAAGATTGTTCCAATGCGGCTTTCAGAACTTGCTTTCTCTTTTCGAGCAATGTGGGGTTCATTCCGTCTTCCCCCATCACCACAAGTTCTGCCATCACAGTTGCCATTGCTGTTTTCATGGCCTGGGCTTTGCCCGCGGATCCTTTCTTCGTCGGACCATTTGTCGTCATGGCTTGTTTCATGGTGGTCAGCACATCTCGCATTTCTTCTTCTTCAGGAAACAAATTTGTCGGTGCAATAAAATTCAAAAAAGTCTGGATAAACCTATCTGTCGTAGCCGGATCCATGACAACTCCGTGTGAGTGCTTTGTGGAAGCACTTGCTGTCCCAAACATCAATGCCAGTAGAACCAGCGGCAACATGCTGAAGACGGCGTTCTTGCAAGCCATCTTTGAAGCTTGCAAAGTCGCAGCAAATGATGAAATGTATTTAAGGACGAGGACTTGTCAGTAAGTGCAAAACTGAAAGCTCACTTCTCAGTTTGACGTCTTTTCGCAGCTGTTCTGCTTGACCGCCGAAAGCTGGAAAGCAAGTCTTATGCATCTAAGAGTGGCATCTTGGTCCATATTTATAGGAATCTTGATTTACTCAAAAACGCGTGGGAAAAAATTGGTCACCTTTAATTACCTCGGAGAGGCGTAATAATTGTTTGTGAAGCTGTCTACTTGAAGTTTATATGCTTTTTAATTGCACTCTGGCTTCTTCTCAATAAAAATAATGTCCCTATATCCCTGAGCATTACGCAAGTAATGACGGCAATTAATGTGCTAGACCGACATTTTGCAAGTTATTAAAAATTAGGATGTTTTACAATAGTGTACGCTTTTCCAGAAACTTTTATTAATGGTCATTATAATGGGAATATTTTATTATGTGTAATAAAAAGAGATTATCTTTTACTCCTAATTGCATCTAATGCAGCATTAATAGTTCACTAAAGCAGGCGACCTTTTTTTTGGTGCTCAGGTGATGTATTTTTAAGATTTTCTGTAACACTCATAAAAGAAGAAAGTAAGAAGGATATCAAAAATGTTTTAAGAGAATTTTGTTGTTACAAAACCGTATAACAATTTGAAGTAAAAAACAAATGTTAAGTGAAAGTGATGCATTCGTAAATCGTAACATAATCGCAAAAATCGTGCCATGATCAGAACTTCCTTAAATATTCTTCCTTTAACTCACATTTCCTTCTGTTTTATCGTTGACCATAGAAAATAACCTCTTTGTAGTTCAGTTCTCAAGAAGACAATATGGAAAACTTTTTTGCTACAAATATTAAGTCTCGACGTTCGATGTCAAATTATCATTACAAGCTCATTTCACAGTTGTAAAGGAATATTATTATTTTTGGTAGGAAGTTTTATATTCACAATAACGCGAATTGTTAATTTCTAAATAAAAAAATGATTTGCTTTTTTCCTCCAAATTGAATACAAAATGGAGAATCACTTAACGGCCTACAAAGTGTACCACAACACTCGTGATTAGTTTTGATACACTATATTCCTTTTCATTTCTGTTCCGCATTCGGAATGTTTTGTTCATAAAATTCTCTCGGGCAACGTGCAGATGTCTGCACTTACTGTATTAAAGTTCTATGTCTTAAACCACTTAAATTGTAATTCAAATCACCCTGTTTCAACCTGCTTAAATAATTTTTGAGTTCAAATTATTTCCTATAGCCAGCACAGTCCGACCACGGAATTTTGATATTTGGACGCTTCTGCGCATGGCAGAGAAGAACGAATCCCTTCGAGTTTATAGGAAGCTCGTTTTGCAAGTGCGCTTATTTAGTCTTCTCTGTTCGTTTAAAGCAACTAAATTTTTAATAGGGCACATAGCAGCACTTCGGAAGAAATCAAGTATGCTAAGCGAATTAGAACGAGAAGAAAACGGCACTTTTCTTGTATCAGCAGTTCCCCCCTTGAACATGAATGTATTCTTCTTGGTACGCTGCCTGGTAGATTACTTTGGTTGATGAACTGTATGCCCGAAGCAGGTCCTCAGTGCTTAATATCGACCGGCTCTATTCTATGAACAACATCCAGATAGCTCGCTGCTTTTCGTCAACTCGCAACACTCTATAATTCTTCTGCTTCCTATCGATATGCCTAGTGCTAACTCTAGAAAGCTACTCCTCTCCTAAAGGTCTATGAACAAGATCCAGAACTTGCCGCCGCTGGTAGCAAAACCTTTTAATTTTTTTATCTTCGTTTAAGTTCCCTTTTTTATACATTTTTTTTTCAATAAAAAATTCATAATGAATATCATAATCGGGATATTTGCGAGTAGTAATGTTCATACGAAGGATATTGAAGAAAGTTCCATGACGGCCACAAGGTACGAGTTTTATAATGAAAAGCTGGTCTCTAAAGGCCAGCTGCGGTCGACAAAGGGTTAAATGGGTACTTCTCTATAGAATGAATACGCTTTTGTTAATATGAGACAGTGAGAACCAAATGAATGTAAGGGACCAATAAACGATTCTGAATAAAACGTGTTTACAGTTTGGAACTTATGGGACCTTTAGAGTTAATTTTGTTTTTAATCACGGAGCACCTGTTATAGCTGCCACTAACATTTTTTGCCACAACATCGAATGCTGCTTCCTTTATAATTTGAACCAGCTATCTCGAAATTTTTAATTTTTTCACTTACATCCCTTTGCTTCTGAGTGCTTCATATGTCATTTTCTAACAATATAACAAGAATTCGGGAGCAAAAAGTATTTCATATCAGGGATCTAGAGCGGAGAAATGAACTTTTGCTCGAAACGAGAGCAGACCCGGAGTAAGGAAATTTATTGTGCTCCACGTTGGGGGAGGGGGGGGGGGGAATGAGATAAAGGAAAAAAGAATGCACGAACTTAAAGATTGCTGCGCAAGTAAGTTACTGAATGATTGCACAAATCCAATGGGAATTGGCGAAGAAAATTGCATGCAACTGTTTTGGAATGAAAAGGATCAGTGGCGTAATGTGACTTGCTTGCGCCCTCCCGCAGCATATAGTATTGCGCCCCCAAAATTATTTTTTCCCATAATTGTTCTTATCTTTACGCCACTGAAAAGAAGCCGCTGGAGCAAGAAAACGAAGTACATTACAATTAAAGCAGCACTACTTAAATCCAAAAACATATTCTACAAATCTGCACATGTGCATTGAAAAATAAAAGAAAAAAGAAAGAACTTACGAGGAAACTACGAATAACGCATAAAAGGTGAGTCTTAAGAAAGAACGAAAGTAAGCAAAAGAAAAGAATTATGACTCGTCAGAAAGAAGCAGAGAGAGAGAGAAAAAGCTAATTCAAGCAGATTCTTCAAAAATTCGAAGTTTTCTAGATATCATACCTTTTTTGTACAACTTTACAAGAAATATTTTTTTAGACAGACACATAAAAAAATTTAAGTATATAAAAAATGAACAACTTTTAACTTTGTTGTTACTAAACTCCAAGAGAACACCCAAAACGGTGGCAACTAAACCACAAAGTTTTTACATTGTAGGAAAGATTCCCCAGATGGGACAAAGGGGTAAATGCTATTCTTTTGCTTAAGGAAGGTTTTTTTCTTTTTTAATTTCTAATGGGCTAGTACTGGTTCGTAACTATTGCAGACCTAGTGCGTTCCCAGAGATTGATACCAACTCTTTCAGCGGCACCTCCATGATTGTGGTACCATTGCCGCAATTTTTGACGCTCAGTTTCCCCCTAGAGGGCGGCACCTGAGCTCTAATTGATGCAAACTGCTTAAGAGTATATTCGATGATGATTATAATTGATTTACAATTTAATAAATTCTTTTCTTTCTCTGAAAATGAGTACATTATTTTCAGGAAATATCCTTTGCGGTAGCACCGTGCTTATTATTTTACGAATATTTTACGAATCAGTGTTTCCCAACCTTTTTTTCATTAGCGAGCCCCTTCTGATGCGAGAGAAAATGGCGAACCCCCTTCTGTAGTCGATAATAACAGGTGAGAAAACTATAAAATTAGGTACCACATTTATTTTTTATGGTGTGCAAAATTTCATAACCAGAAATGAAAACATAATAATTGTAAAACATCTAACTTTAAATAAAACTAAAATACAACTCTGAATATTTTTTTTATTATTACTTTTTCATTATTTGTTTCTTTTGATTAATTATTAGGGCAGTAAACATATGTATTCCTAAAAAAATTCTAAAATTTATTTTCGCGATAAGTTCCACTTTCCGATTAAAATATACAAAATTCCTTAAAGTTTAAGAAATTTAAAGAAAAATTAAAATTTACATGTTTTCAAATTTCTAATTGCGATAATGCAGAGAAGTTGGAATAAAATGTCAGAAATGTGAGTCCAAATTTAAAATTAATTAATAAATATCTGCTGTTTCCATTTTAGGGTTTGTATAATGAGAAATTAGCCTAAAATAATGCAAAATTTTACGCAACAAATTTCCATATTTCCGACTCGTTCTTCGCGCTTTGCGAGGAGAAATATATGTTCCAAAATTTAAAATAAATCGATAAATATCTTTCGGTACCAATTTGTGATCCAAATTTTAGAAATCAGGCTAAAGTAGAAAGAAGGTGCATTTGAAATTTCAAAAGTATGCTTCCTCTGCCAGTCCACAACTTTTTTTGCATTATCCGAAAACACAATTTATTTAAAAAAAATATCATCTTTGAACTTCTTAATACGTATTGAACTTATTAATTCGTTTTTTCTTTTACGTTAGCAATAAATAATTCCGCCATTGCAATATTATTGTCGCGAACTATTCTGCACTGCGCGAACCCCTGCGGTTCGCAAACCACCAATTGGGAAACGCTAAAATAGATGAAATTTCCACCCGAGGATCCTTGTACTTATCAGCTAAAGTGATTCAACCAATGTGGGGACACCCGCGGTTAAATAGATGACAGCAGTATCAACTAAGTTGATTATTAGACTTAAAATTAAACCGGTTATTCCTGTAAAATTTAAACTTAAAAAAGAAAAATCTTGATGCATATTTTGTTGAGTTTTCTAAGAGTGAAGGTTCAGCTTTTTTTTTGTTTTTTTTCCTTCAAGTGCTGATGCAAAATGTGTTGAGTTGCGCTTAAAACCATTATACGAATATTAGTATGCGGTAACATTTCTCAAACTTTTCACTCTTACAGAAGCTTCTTGACAATATGCAACCAAAAAATGCTAGCATCCGTGTTCTAATATTACACACACACACACACACACACACACACAAAAAAAAAAAAAAAAAAGAAGAAAAAAAAAAAAAAAAAAGAATCTTTTTAGAGTCGGTACATTTATTAACTAATAATGAATTCGGAAACTTAGCTTATTTTACGAAGCAGTTTGAAACAAGTATTATATGGCATCATTCATAATACATTCAGGGATTTATTCTTTCCTTCAAAAATTAACTATTTGATGGAAAACGGCTCAAATGTGTGTAAATAACTATAGAAATACTTTAATATCATATGGTACCCAATTTAAAGTTACCAAAAGTTTTAATAATTTTTTTTTTTTTTTCATTTAAGAGTACCAAATTTTTTCCAATAAAGAGTCAGGATTTCTTGCGGAGAACTTGATAATGTTTCGTGGAGCCCGGGGTTCCGGAAAACCCTTGTTGGGATACGTTGGTATAAAGTGCACATTGTACCAGGTCACAGTTTCAGTTACAGTGTATCGGTTATAACCAATCAGCACAGTGTATCAGTTATAACCAATTCTACCGAGTTTGATGAAACTGACTGAAAAATATTTCAGAACTCTCATTGTGCATTTCAATTCCACTTGACTAAAATGAAGTTTCGTTCTTTTTACCATACGGTCCCGAAAATGGTTAAAAAAAAAAAAAAAATACAGTTCGACCACGTTCAGACGTTTGGACGCTTCTACGACGTATGATAGAAAAGGAGGAATCCATTCGAGTTTTAAGGCCCTTCGCTGCCGTCCATCTTCGATTTCGCTCCTAATGCTTTCTCTACGGGAAAATCTTCAACGTAGAAGACAAATAACACGAGAAGTTATTTGAATATTTTCATGCGGTTTGTTTTAAACGAGAGGGATGACCTAGATGGTACATTTCACTGTTTTTAGTTTTTCCGTCGCGAGCTTTAAAATTTTTTTATAAGATTTTCACATTTTAAATACTGATTTCGGAAAGTTTGGGAAACGATTCAGAAAAATAAACTTAAATAAAATTTGGAAAAGGTATTATTGCTCAGTGGCTCCATAAATTTAGCAATCACTCGTTTCGACAGTTGTTGCCACCTTTGAGGCAGACTTGAATACTGTATATTTTATTAAGAAAACTACTTTATTATAGTTATGCAATTTACAAATGTTTAATTTTTATTTATTCATATAGAAGTTATATACTTTTCAATATAAGTACTACATAAATTAAACATAATTGCAAATCATAATTTTTATCTTGCATAAAATAAACAAATACGAAATGTACTTTGAATATTTCTCTTTAAAAGCATATTTTATATTTATCTCTGGGATAATTTGTTGACGAGTTATTTGTTTTCTACGAGGTGTTGTTTTCGAAAAATTGTGAAAAACTGTTAAAATCCACGCCTCACACCTTGTTCCGCCTACTTGATGGACCAGTTTTTTCTCCCCTCTCCCCAAGGTGACAAGCAATCAATCACATGGGTTCTCCGCACAACGTTTACTTAATGGCCGTTCTTTGTCACTTTATGAGCAGTAATAAACAAAATCGCTTTGTCAGCTCAAATTATGGTTAGCAATAGTTCTGACTGAGCTTCAGATTTAAATCTATAAAGCGGTTCGGGTTTTACTATAAACATGCTTTTATAATATTTTAATACAAAAATCAGAATTGTTTATTATTTAATTATTTGTAACTACTATTCCTTGTTTTTATTTTAATTTTCTATTAATACTATTTTTTTTTAAATGAGTTATTCCACTCTGAGGACTTCTATATTTTTAGTAAAAATATAATGAATTAGAATATTTTGCCAATATTTAAAATTAATTGCTCATTAGGCGAATTCTGAATAACTGAGTTTATACAATCCTACCTTTCATTGATTGCCTAAATTTAGTTGCGTGACTTCAAAATTAAATTATATGACAGAAACCATTGTTCAGTGCCCAATCATTCATTTTATTTTTTGATTTTAACAATTTTTAACAGTTCAAAAATATTTAACATTATAGCGCCTATGGAAAAGTTTGAATTCAACATAAATCCTGATGTACCATACGGATTTACTTGGAAGAAGTTTTATCGAGAGGAGCTTAGGACATAAAATATGTTTAGACAAGAAGTTCATCCAGAACTAAATAAGCCTACTTTTCCATGAAACTTCCCGACCCGATTTTTAGGGACATTTGTGAATAAATGAATGAATAAAAACAAATGAATGGATAAGTGATTGAATGAATAAGTGAATAATTAAATGAATGAATGAATGAATAGCTGAATGAGTTAATAAATGAATGAATGTATATGTATTAACCGTTGAAAAGGTCAAGGCCGTAGCCAGAATTTTGGGGGGGGGGGGGGAGCTGACTTTGAAACTCTTATGTTGTGGAAAGTTTCAGGGAGAAATATATGCCACATTGCAAGAAATTTCGGGATTTCGGGTGGGACCCGGGATCGTTGCCACCCCCCCCCCCCCTCTGGATACGGCCTTGGAAAAGGTACATTTGAAGTAATTAAGAACTAAGCTGAATGAGAGAGAAATAGAGATAGATTCGATTTGCAAATTTGATGTTGGTATACGGGAAAGTAGGCGAATATAGTTCTATATGGAACTTATTGTTTCTTTTTAGTTTCTGAATTCATTAAAAACTCATTCGGAAATGGAGTTACGTACCTTCAAGTATGGCTATTTCTCGTATTTTGGAAATTGATGGAGTTAATTTTATTTTGCACTCAGTCGCAATGATATATATTTTCTTTTATACTACTGCTAAACAAATTGAATTTTAAAAAAAATAGTTCAACGTTAGTTTATTTGATCGAACTGCTAATGTATGGCAATTTCTAAAATAAACGTGAAATAATAATAAAAAAAACTGAATAAATAAATTAAAAAAGAAAAAAAAAAAAAGTACAAAAATATTTAATCTGCCGATTCTCATTTTTTTACTTTAGCCAAAATGTTTGATGTCTCACTTCTTGTTACCCCCGGTCCGCTATTTTTTTTATCTGAATGGATCCCTTAGTACAAGAATTTTTGGAGTTTTCTAAACTATACGTTTGAAATTTAAAATGTTATATGCAAACAGGAAATTTTTGCTGTTGGGTTTCTTGAAGCGTGAATCATTCATTTGGAAAAATAAGGGTAATATGTCCAAAACATAACAGAAAAAAATATTTTTCAAATTTTTCTCAACAGTTAATATTCATTGTTAAACTGACTCTTCTCGCTGTAATCTTAAGCTTCTGCAGCAAATTTCGTTTTGCATTTAAGTTTGCATGCTGAACTTTAATTTAACTCTATTTACATCTTCTATTATTTGGAATAATAGATCATATATTTTACTGAGAAATCGTAAAAGTTTTGACACATCTACTCTGCATGACCTCAAGATTTTAGTTATAGCAGTACTGAATGGTTTCAGAATTAATTGTGAAACTCGTTTTTTAATAATTTCTGGCGGTTTGTAGAATTAAAAACAAATAAATAAATAAATAAAGAATAATAATAATAATAATAAATAAAATTCTTGCACAATACCGAAAAAACAAAATGTTTTGAATTAAAAGACGATGTATCATTTACTACTAATCTTTTAGAATGACATGCGCTGGCGCGGGACACTGAAACGCCTTTTTTTCAAGTATTTAATTTTGTACAAGTGCTGGCTTCATTCAACGTGTCCCAACTCAAACCGTCCACTCAAACACTGACTTTTTCAAATGTGTAAGCATAAGTTTTGTCAAACTGAGAAAATCAGACTCCTGGTAGCCCCGAAAATGAGTATGCAATAATTTTGTAATTTCGTACTTTAATAACTTTGACTTTATCATTTTTTTTCCGCACAAAAATAACCGTTTTTCTCTAAGGTTTACTTTTGTGCAGAAAGTGTTTAAACGTATCGTGGTATAGCCGTAACATTTACGGCTATTTGTATTGGGATTGGGAGCATTTCATATCATTTGGGAGATAATGTAGAGTTTGTTTCTTCATGTCTAATGCTCCCAAACCTTATTTGTGTGACCTTTTCACCACCTGCCAAGTTCACTGTGTCATTTCTGAGCAAAATTGTTCCTTACTTGTAGTTTAGACCAGTAGATTACCAAACCGTAAATCGCCAGGTACAATTAACTTATGAGGAAATCTTTGTTAGATCTGGGTAGATCATGGTTAACTCTAACATACTCAGGTGTTTAATCTACACATAATTACACTTACAACCGTTAGTGGATTTTCTATATTTCGTCAATATTTGCATTGAAAGTTTATGGAGAATAAATAATATTGAGAATAATTTTTGGCATAAATCCATGAAAAAGCAGTAACTGCCAATATAGTAGCCCCCTCGTCTCATTCTGGCATATATAAGTAAATAACTGAGAATTGAAAAGTTTCTTACTTTTTTGATCTGTCTTTCTTTACTATGGGGAGGGGGAGGGGGGAGGGGGAATAATAACTCATAGTAAAATTTGGAAAAGGTATTATTGCTCAGTGGCTCCATAAATTTAGCAATCACTCGTTTCGACAGTTGTTGCCACCTATGAGGCAGACTTGAATACTGTATATTTTATTAAGAAAACTACTTTATTATAGTTATGCAATTTACAAATGTTTAATTTTTATTTATTCATATAGAAGTTATATACTTTTCAATATAAGTACTACATAAATTAAACATAATTGCAAATCATAATTTTTATCTTGCATAAAAATTCAAAAAATTGCAAAATCTCGTTCAATTATGAAACTTTACCCTCTTTGAGCTACCTCTAAATATTGTTTGCTGGTGATAAAATTTTATCATAATCATTTTTTGGTATAATGGAGCAAATTTAGAGGGTAAGAGGTTGAAAATTTAAATAAGCACCACCCTAATCTACATGTAATTATTTCTAAAAGCCAATTTTTTTTTCTTGATTTGCTTAAAATTTATAGAAAGTTCAAGGATATATACGCGTGTTACAGGCTCCATATTACGCCCCAAATATCGTGGAATGTCTCATTTCGAATTTTCGATGTGTTACAAGATAAATTATATTCAAAAATCGCTAACAGCTAAAACTCTAGCGGTAGATTATGATTATTACCGGTTCTAGGGGGGGGGGGGGAACCGTGGCCCATATCCCGGGAGGCACTTCTGGGGCTCGGCGAATTCAACTATGATGCATAAAAAAAGTAGATAAATGGAAAGAAAAAAATTTAATTAGGAAACTTTAACTTCTGGAAAGAGATAATTAAAATCCTAGTTCGGCGCTCCGATTTTATCACTGATCGACTATTTTGCTAAAGATTAAAACCGATTAATATAATTATTTGTTTGTATAAACGGTTGGGGGGCAACTCTAAAATTGAGGCATACTATATATGTTGCGTCGTTGATCAGTCGGCCGCCTCCTGTGGCAGGCAAGGGCTCCTGGGAAGGTAATTTTAGGGGAAGGCAAATTTTGCAATGTCAAAATTTAAAAATTTAAAGCACAAAAAGTAAAGGTTTTTCCCCTTGCAATAGTGAAATATAAATCATGCTATGCTCAAACAATACAATAATTTTTCTTTTAAAAATTTTCAAAGCATTCTTTTGGGAAGAAGCGGGGGGGGGGGGGGGGGGGAGCTTGTAAGTGTCGTTTGAGGAAGCAGACAGGTGGCTCTTCGATATGGGCGTTAGTAAGAAGGGGGAGGGGTCCTACTCCCTGGATTAAAAAAAATGCTAATTTTGTTCTGCATTTTTATGAGTAAAAGTGTTTTTGCAGTCCCAAATGTGTCTCCAAATAAGGCACCAGTTTGCATATAGTTTTCAAAATTTTCCCGGGGGAGAATACCCAGGACCCCCTCAACTGTAAGAATTTCATATTTACAGCTAAGGGGGTACCCTTCAATTACCCCCCAAATGTTGAGCTGAAAGGGCCATGCCGTGAGACACATTAAAAGTTTTATGGGCTTATAGTAGCCCCCAAGTGAAAAATGCTCAAAAGACTGACCAACGCATAAAAACATATGAAATATGAACCAATAATTGGATGGAGGGGGGGGGGGCATTTTTGAATCTTGCTCCGCCACGGAAAACTCCAAGATCCGGTACTGATTATTGAAATTAAAAAAAAGTGAATCAAGAAAACAATCATCATTATCCTTTATTATGACTCATGTTAACTGACTAAAAAAAGAAAACGAAAGAAATCGGTTTATACAGCGTGCAAGTTTGAAGGAACAATTTGCGTCCAAGGAGAGCCAAGTTTTTTTTCGAGGTTAAGGAGCGGTGGAATAGATTCCCACTTCCCCCCTAGTAGGTTTAGTATGCGTGCATCAGCTGAGCCCTAAGGGTATTAGGGGCCGTTCATAAATGACGTCACGCTTTTTTCGCATATGACCCCCCCTCCCCCCTTTGTCACAATATGTCACACTTCAGCTGACCCCCCTCCCCCCCTTTGTCACGCGTCACGCTATGTTGCATAATGCATGATGTCACACTTCTTGTTACCCCCTCCCCTCCCCTTGTCACACTTTGACACAATTTCACGAACCCCCCTCCCCCCTCCAAGCGTGACCTCATTTATGAATGATCCCTTAGCAGCCTTTTTTTCAAGGAAGAGAAGCTGTTTTGGACCGCTCTCCTCTACCACATCAGACCGCAAGTGCTGAAGGGTCCGAGAGGGGTCCCTTCAAAAGATTTATAGTTGTCCATTGAGAGACACGTGTGATTGAAGCTGTCCATCACCAGAATGGACCAATTACCAGTGCACAGAGCCTGAATAAGACACTCCCACAGTGTTGCCACTATTTCGGAGATTTTGTCGGAGCAGAGTTTGCGATTTGGTAGCGAAGAGCCTTAAGGAAGTTCATTCTGCAGATGCGTTTATTGACATGCGAATCAGAATGTTTGCCTCTCTGTTTGTTGAAAGCAAGTAAATTTATAAACTGGCATACAGCATCAGCTCCTAAGAAATCAAGTATGCTAAATGAATTAAAACGAGATCAGAAACGGCACTTTCCTTATACCAGCAGTATCTCCCTTGAACATGAATGGATTATTCTTTGTTTGATGGTAGAACTAAATAAATATCAAAAAGAATAAACAAAAATGAACGAGAGCAATTTCCTCTAAAAACAAAAAGGTAAGGTAAAAATGATGCAACATTTACAATAAACGAATAAGAAATTCTTAAGCGTGCACTCTCAAAAATAGAGCTCTCACTTTTGACGATTCTGCAATCATCAAGAATATTTCGTCATTTACAACGATTCTTTCCTCGCGCGATCACGTGACTGAAAAAAGTTACTAAACGAATTTCGCCAATTTGACGAAAGTTTTACTCGGAGCATTTTTCACGAAGCCATTTCGTTGGATACGGCGAAAGTTTCGTGAGATTTGAGCATGCGTTTTTGAGAGTGTGTAATATTCAGCTGGGGAAAAAAAAAAAAACTAGTGGCCTAAGGTGAAAATAAACCCCCCCCCCCCCCATTTCTGCAGCTTTTTTGGATTTTTATCTTTCCAATTCCTCTCTTTGCACTTTTATTAAGTGCTCATTGTGTTTTAGATAAGTTTAAAATAAACATTTCACACACTTTTAGAGGAAACACAATTTCCTGGAAGGCTTAAGCTCGACGAAGAATACAGAGAACTGGATTATCTGTCGATGGATTTTTGCCTTTCGCGATATCAGTGGTCTTTCATGATCACGTTTTAATGATGATGATTTATAGAATGCAGAAAAATAAAGACACATTTGCTGAAAAAGCATACATAAGTTTTAATCAGTAAGTAAAAAGTATTTTTTATGATACAATCCACAGTATTATGCCCATGTCTATATGCATTATCACTTAATAAGAATATGCTATAGAAAAATATTCAATCGCAAATAAAGGAGAGAAGCATAATTTGAAAGTGAAAGTTGCAATCAATTAATTGAACTTTTTGTAAAAATTTAAGATGTTAACGAAGTCCTAACTTCGTATGTACTCATTATAAATAATAATGATAATAATAATAATAACTGTTTAAATGCAATTTCATGCTTTTCAGATATACGTGGATCGTTTGCAAATAATTGACAATTTACTGCGCTTCATTGGTTGACAAAGCCCAATAAAAGAGTGAAAGTTCTGAGAGGAAATTCTTCGCTATAAACATTACATACCTGTCTACCGAACAACCATAAAACTATGTTATAACACTCTGTTGAAGAGAAAGGTTTATTTGTCATAGTGAATAATTTATCGAGTGTTGAAAGTTACTAAACAGTAGAATCAATTTAAAGAAACATGGTTGAGACAAAGAAATTGCGAATTCCGCAAAAACAATGCATGCGGCTGTCCGGTACAACGAATACCGGTGCAAAGAAATTTTCATTACAACGAAGCCAATTTTTAGACCTGCTTTAATCATTAATAGGACTATTTATGTTCCGTTACAACGAACATACCGATACAACTAAATATTTCTCCGGTATCTTGGAGTTCGCTGTAACGGGATTTCATTGTAACGACGGAACTAGGGGTCTGGCACAGCCATTTTTTTGAGTTGTTCCGCTCAGACTTCTCAGTTCTAACTCCGGCACTGCTTTGTGGTCTTGATAATTTTAATAGGAATCACATTATTTGTAACTTTTATATAGTTCATTTATTAATGCGTATGAATGCAATAATAAATTCAAGAAGTTTTTTATAAGCTATTTACTTATCATTAAATATGCAATGTTTTATATACACTGTGTTGCGAGAAAAATTGTACAAAAAAAGACATCCTCAGTCATTTATTTTTAAGCTTTTGAACGTAATTCAAGAAACAGACAAAAATCGAATCTGTGGAGCAAGAGAAACTTTTTGTTCCGGCTTCACTGCGGTTTCATGAAAATCCCTTTGACCACTATTCTGCGCTCTTGCTCCGCTGCTCCACATTCCTGCTCCACGTTCCGCTCCAGTTTCGAGTAAAATCTCTTTGCTTCACTATTCCGCGCTCCTGCTTCACTGCTCCATACTCTTCCTCCACACTTCTGTTCCACATTCTGCTCCAGATTCGAGCAAAATCTCTTTGCTGCACACTTCTGCTTCTGCTCTACACTCCGCTCTAGATCTCTGATTAGAACTTCTACGAGAATTGCGAATTTTGAGTTATAAGTGGGTTGTGTTTCATATTGTTAACAATTTCAGAGAAATGTCAATTACCCTACTCCGTTCTGCATCCACGCAAATTAGTTTCGTTGCATAAATCGTAAATTATATCAACCAATGATTTTATTAACAGCGATTAGTATATTATTATCTTTCCCGTTCTGCGTTTGTAGTTTTCTCAAGACTGATGCAACGCACATACGCATTTGATAACATAATGTTTGTATTTTGGAATCTAAAGAAAAAATTTTTAAGGGCCATAATTAAGCATTGCGCAAAAATGCTTTAATACATTTCTTTAGTATTGCGATCATATGAACAGCTGAAACATCGTTCATTCATTGTGAAAGGAGCGTGGTGAAGAAGCATTATGAGAATATATGTGGATTTTTTTATTGCAGCGATGCTCTAAAAAAAGCTGTGTAAGTAAGTAAATTTTTCTTATGATCATTTTGTCCTGGGTTGCCTAAACAAACCAGATCATAAATGGGCAGGTAATTGCTGCACATCAAAGCAATTTGGAGGCATTAAAATCTTTGCATGACTTGTAAAAAAGTGAACGACGGAGGAAAAAATGTAGCATAGAGCTCACTTTAGAACAGTTGGTATTTTCTTGAGATGTTTTTTCTGTCGCTGGTTTTGTTAAGGAGTGAAAAACGAGTGCTATAAAAAATTATATAAATAATAACAGTTTAAACTAATCACGTATTACAAGAGATATGCAAATGGAAATTTAGAGATATAGTTGTAAAAATGTAAACCAATAGAAAATTATATGCATATGGTGTATGTGTGTCGTGTTCCCACCATCATGGCAACAAAGCGGCAATTGTCGCCAACTCATAAGCAAGTGTTGTCAAATACACATACGCGGACGTAAAATGTGTCGCCTAAAATATTTCGATTGGAGATTCGATAAATCGGATCGGAAAATTACCCTCTCAAAAAGCAGCTCTTACATGCACGGATAAATAAAAAAAGCAAGAACTTGTTTGAACATAAGAAATATTTGAAACTTGTTTGTCTTGCATAATTTATTTGAATTAGGTTAATTATTAAATTAAGCATACGCGAAATTAGCACCTGAAGATAAGTTTTACTTATTAGCTTTGCCTTTGGAAGAATTAGTATTAAAATAATGATAATAATAATAAAAAACAGTTTGTGTTCAAACTATCTTAAAATTAATGTGTTTGTGCTGTTTCTTTATTATAACATTCATACATATAATTCAGATATCGCTAGCTTAATACTGAGACATCTTTTAAAAAAAAAAAAACATGTGTAGGTAAGTGTCTCACTTCGTCACTAAATTCTTACCTAAGACAACAGTGTGAGATTAGTATGGTACCCAACTTCAGTTTTCTTGGTACATTTCCTGAATTACAACGCGGAAAATAAATGCGTTTATCTTAAAAAAGCAGTTTTAAAGATCTCTTAGTATTGTTCTAGGACACAGATATGTGTAAAAATGTATGTATTTATTAAAGTTCCTTCTTTTATTTCTTTACTTTTTACTTTTCTCTAATATTTGATATTTTTGGACAGATAAATCAAAACGCTCCCAACAATTTGGATACCTAAACTTTTATGGCTGGTGTCTACCGTATTCGTATTGACGTAACAATTTATGCAGCCTGTCAACTTATACGGTTTTCTCGTAATTTTGCGACAATTGGCAAGTTTTTACATTTGAATTCTTTTAACAGTTTTTCACAATACATGTTAGATTTTGGTGAATTTATGTGAAATTCTAGCGTTTTTTTTGAGACAAAAATACCGAATTTTCACCGAATTTCACTATGTTTTCCCGACTGTACGTAATTTACCGCCTTCTGCCCTTCTCTTAGTTTCAGTGAAAAGTTAATTCTGAGTATGAATGAATGTTTAGAGTCTTTAGCGGGAGGGGGGGGGGGGGGGAGATGGTTTGTTACTTTATGTCAACAAAAATTCCAGAAAGCATTTTGTAATTGTTAACAGCCATGAAAAAAATAATTGCTATTACAGACAGTTTTGCAACAAAACAATTTCCATAACTACATTATTTAGACTTTAATGATTAGATTATTTGAACCATAATAGTCTAAATAATCTGATAGTGATTGAAATATTTTGACTTATAACTGGACTGCTTAAAAAATAGCTTTCTTTTATTATTTAATAAATTGTGATTTTTTTTTAACTTAGAAAAAAAACATTATCCTTTGCATTTTCCCAAATTCTTCTGAATTTTTTATAAAAATCTTGAAATTTTTCTTTTGACAGATTAGCAGGTATGCATAAATGTAAAGATAATATACGCATAAAAAAATAGAAAGGACACGCTGATCATGGTTGCGATTCATGAGTGTTGATAAGTTAAAGATAATTTCATAGATGTAAAGATATTCGGGGATAAGTCAAAAAATAAATGCGAAACTTTTAAAGTAAATATTAATAAAAATACCACAAAAGAAATATTATTTGAGACCGACATGGCTCTTGCTGAAGCGTAAATAAGTGCAGTACATTGGGAAAAGCATTTGATCATAATTTTAGCAAACACGTATTATAGACATTCCTGTTACTTACACTGAATAAAATGTGTAACTAAGGTCCCTAGTTAGTTAAAGGGAATTTCATAGATGTAAAGGTACATGGATAAGTCAAAAAATAAACGCGATAGTCAAAATATAAATGCGAAACTTTTAAAGTAAATATTGATAAAAAATACCGCAAAATAAATATTGTAAGCTGAAGCGTAAATAAGTGCAGTACCTTTACACTAAACATAAATAATTTTCTACTCATTCTTTCAGCAAGTAGTTTTTGTTAGTTTTCTAACATAAGGAGAATATTCTGTTACTTAAATGAATATTTCATTAAATACAAAAAATATGTTTCGTAAGTAACTTAATTGCACCTTGGTTACACCGTAAAACTTTGTAATAGGTTCTATCTTTAAAAAATGTTTGGTTACTTGCACATCCATCAAATAAATAAATGAATGGAATGATATAAATAATACAGTCGAGTCTTGTTATAATCTAAACCGGATGTCCCTATATCAAATGAAGCAATAGTAATATTCAAACAATTCCACCTTTCTTTAAATTTGATCAAAACATTACTTTCAATCGACGCTTTATATATAAAATGTGTAATTTAAAAAATATAATATTGAAATCTTTCATTGAAGCCAATTAAAAATAATAATGCGATAGGATATACTCTTTTTTAATTTGATAAAAATAATGATTATACATGTATAAGACGTCCCGCAGTGGACCAGTCGGTAGAAGCTCGGTTCCCGAAGAACACTGAAAGAGAAGCAACATCGACAAAGGTCAGTGTTTGGAAGGGTGATAACCTCTCGCGGCTGTGGTGTCCGTGTACGCTAAAGGGAGCTGGTGCACGTTAAATAGGTCGTGGCTCTAATGTCCTTCAAGTGTAACGATACCTTTGGGGGTGCCAATCCCAGGTGACGGTCTCTCATCTGAGAGCTGGTTCAAAAATTAAGAGACCTTTCAAAGGGGCGGAAATCGGACTCCGGCCTATAAGGGCCCCGTTAGACTCAGGGGCAGCGTACCTTATCTCCCTCGCTACGCGCGAGGGCTCGACAACAACATGTATAAGACAGTTTGAAGAAGTTGTACTACTAATGAATTGTAAAGCAAATGCTAGACAATAAAGTTCATAAATGAAAGAGAATTTCAAACCAAAGTAATATTTAAAAAAAAAAGAAAGAGAAATTAAAAGAAAGAAAGAAAGTAAAAAATCAGTAGGCAAATAAACAGATCCAAAATTCAATATTTATAGAAAATCGAGAAAGTCGGTTTAAAACATTTTAATTGTACTTGAATTTTGGAAACACATTGTAAAAATGTTAATAAAAAAATGCAGTTTTGATCTGTCAATAGCGCTGCAATTACAATATTTTAATGATTTTAGTTGTTGTTTTTAATTTTTTTTTTTTTTTTTTTTTTTTTTTTTTTTTTTTTTTTTTTTTTTTTTTTTTTTTTTTTTTTTTTTTTTTTTTTTTTTTTTTTTTTTTTTTTTTTTTTTTTTTTTTTTTTTTTTTTTTTTTTTTTTTTTTTTTTTTTTTTTTTTTTTTTTTTTTTTTTTTTTTTTTTTTTTTTTTTTTTTTTTTTTTTTTTTTTTTTTTTTTTTTTTTTTTTTTTTTTTTTTTTTTTTTTTTTTTTTTTTTTTTTTTTTTTTTTTTTTTTTTTTTTTTTTTTTTTTTTTTTTTTTTTTTTTTTTTTTTTTTTTTTTTTTTTTTTTTTTTTTTTTTTTTTTTTTTTTTTTTTTTTTTTTTTTTTTTTTTTTTTTTTTTTTTTTTTTTTTTTTTTTTTTTTTTTTTTTTTTTTTTTTTTTTTTTTTTTTTTTTTTTTTTTTTTTTTTTTTTTTTTTTTTTCTACATTCTTTCGCATTTTTATTATTCGATTTTATAATTTTAATTCAAAGTTTTGAACGTTTCTATAATATATTAGTACTTCTTTTCTTTTTTTTATATTAAGTTTTTACTAGAGAAATACAAGTTTTGATGCTGTGTCTTTAGGACTTGTACATTTTCATTCAATGTTTTTTATCAAATTAATGTATCTTTTGAGCTTCTGTACTCGGTACTTTAACTGAATTTGTACTAAATGTTACTAGAGAAATCTAAGTTTCGATGTTAGTACTTCTACAATTTCGCGCGAAGTTCATTGAAAGTAGGTTAAGTAGAAAGCAGTTTTGCAATGAAATGTGCTCTTAAACATATCGTTAAGACTTAAGACTTAAAAAAAAAAAAAAAGTTTGAAAACGTATCAGAAAAATGTTGCTGTACTATGTTTTACATACTTAGGAAGGAAAATCACTTGTAACTGAAAAATTTTCTAAGCCTGAAAATAAATAAATAAATAAAAAAAATTTTTTCTAAATCTTTTCTAAGTAAAAATGATGAGATGTTCTAATTACACTGTAGGAATACATTATCAATTAACTTTATGAAATAGTTCCTGCTTGAATGCTAAGTTTAAACATTAAAAAGGTCGAAAAAGAAAATATTTCTAAGTCTAAATAAATAAAAACATAGCAGGATGTAATTAACAGGATTAAATTTAATTCATTATACATTATAATTAATTTTTTGTAATATAAAATAGTTTCTGCTTGAATTCTGAGAGAAAACATTGGAAAAAATAATAGTTAAATTTTCTTCTCATAGATGGCGCCGCAATGGAACACGTATCAAAATCCTAATTCTAAACTAAAAAGCATTGCCATTCCAAAACTATAAACTTTTGAAAAACAATTCAACTCTACTCGAAAAAGTTAAGGGCATACAACTCAACTCTACTCGAAAAATGCCTGGCGGCAAAAACAACTCAACTCTACTCGAAAAATGCCTGAGGGCATACAACTCAACTGTACTCGAAAAAACGCCTGAGGGCGAAAACAACTCAACTCCACTCGAAAAAATGCCTGAGGGCATACAACTCAACTCCACTCGACTAACGCCTGAGGGCACGCCTGGGGGTATTGGGAGGCGGATTAGCCACGCCCCCTGATCCGCGATCGGCCTGCTGGGGCAGAACTGTCATTATTCCCCTACTCCTATTTTATCTTTAATGTGGAAATTCCCAAGACTTCCTTTTAGATTTAAACTTTTAACTATAAGTTAATTTAAACCTTAATCAACATTAATGTTTTGGATACATATTAAAGTCTGTAAGAATACAGAAAAAAATAAAGAAAACTTAATCTGCCGATTTTAAATTTTTTTTGTAATTTATCTATTGGATAGCTTTTATTGATTCAACAAATTAAATTGCACTTGTATGGTTTTCTTGAGATTTTTTCTACAGTATCTCTCAAGCTGATGCTGTTTGAATTTAATAAATTGTTTGAGTATTAAACAAGTTCGGCGACTCCGGAGATATTTTCATTGCTTTAATGTGTCTTGAATACAAGTTGTGAAATTTTCAAATTTTTTTTTTTTTTTTTTTGCCGTAAGTTTAAAAAGTGAAAACGCCTAAGAAACCGTTTGAAATGTTAAACTAAAAGTAAAAATCAAAATAAATGCTTTAAGTCTTTACATTAACCTAAATGTTACCTCAAATTACTTATTAAACATGAAATGCCACTATTAAGACAGAAAAATGCATCTCCAACTTTTAGTTGGGGAGCAGGGAGCTAATGCAAAAAACGGGAACAGTTAGGTTATTTCTATTATTTATTTATTTATTCAAAATATAAAAAAAAGATAAAAAGACAACTTTTAATGACTTTTTTGAACTTTTAATGACGTTTTTGACCATAAAAAAACAATGATTATATGTGTACTTAATTTGCATAAAGAAGAATCAAGGGTCACAACAAAAAACATAATTAGTATATAATAGTAAAATATATTAGTTGTTCGAATTCTGCAAAAACTACCCGCGCTATTTTATCTTTAAAGTGTGTAAATGCCCAACACTTCTTTTTAAATTTAAACTTTTAACTAGATGTTAATTTAAACCTTTATCAACATTAATGTTTTAGATACAAAATGAAGTCTGTAAGAATACATCAAAAAAGAAAGAAAACTTAATTTACTGATTCTAAATGTTTATGTAATTTATCTATTGGATAGCTTTTATTGATTCAACAAATTAAAGTGCATTTGTATGGTTTTCTTTAAATTTTTTCTACAGTATCTCTCAAGCTGATGCTGTTTGAATTTAATAAACTATTTGAGTATTAAAAAAGTTCAGCGACTCTTCATTCCGCGTTATTTTCATTGCTTTAATGTGTCGTGAATACGAGTTGTGAAATTTTCAAAATTTTTAATGGTTTTTGCCTTAAGTTTAAAAAGTGAAAATACCTAAGTAACCGTTTAAAATGTTAAGCTAAAAGTAAAAAGCAAATTAAAAGCATTAAGTCTTTACATTAAACTAAATGTTACCTCAAATTACTTATTAAACATTTAATGTCGCTAATAAGATAGAAAAATGTATGTCCAACTTTTAGTTGGTGAGCAGGGAGCTAATGTGAGAAACGGAAACAATTATGTTATTTTTTTTATATCAAGCTTCTCAGTAAATTGTTGCACTTTTGCAACATTGATACACTCCTTTCAGATTCACGAGAATATATTTCCTAGTTCATTAGCTTACTTAATAAAAAAAAGGCTTTCATAGTAAAAAAATAACTCTATGATTTCATTTTGAATGCCTCATTTAGCTTTGTTGATAAGGTGTCATTGGCCACGCTGTCGTTTGGAATCAGAAGATTAATTTACCTGCCGATACCTTTTTTTGCATCAGAGAAGAAAATAGTGAATGTAAAAGGTCGAGCAAGATCTATCCAACTAAACGCACTTAAGCATTTGAAGTAGAACTTATTCCTTGCCACCTTTTCGTTCAGGAAGAAAATGTGGCCTCCAAGTTCTGAAGCTAAAGCAATATCAAGCAGGAAAAAGCACAAATTAAAGTATTAAAATAAGTACCAGTCTCGTGTCAAAAAAAAAAAAAAAAAAAAAAACTGGCAATTAGAAAAAGTGTCGATCGTGTAACCCTAAATCACCCGAGTGACTTTAACGGTACGTTATAGATAGAATGTCAAATTTTATTTTAGAACTTTTAATGACGTTTTTGACCATAACAAGAACAACGATTATATGTGTACTTAATTTGTATAAAATAGAATCGAGGTGCACAACAAGAAACATAATTAGTATATAATAGTAAAAGATATTAGTTGTTCGAATTCTGCAAAAATTACCAACCCTATTTTATCTTTAATGTGGAAATTCCCAAGACTTCCTTTTAGATTTAAACTTTTAACTATAAGTTAATTTAAACCTTAATCAACATTAATGTTTTGGATACATATTAAAGTCTGTAAGAATACAGAAAAAAATTAAGAAAACTTAATCTGCCGATTTTAAATTTTTTTTGTAATTTATCTATTGGATAGCTTTTATTGATTCAACAAATTAAATTGCACTTGTATGGTTTTCTTCAGATTTTTTCTACAGTATCTCTCAAGCTGATGCTGTTTGAATTCAATAAACTGTTTGAGTATTAAACAAGTTCGGCGACTATGGCGATGTATTTTCATTGCTTAAATGTGTCGTGAATACGAGTTATGAAACTTTCAGTGTTCAAAATTCATATTTTCAAAAATGTGAAATATTTTATTCGATATATGCAAATTCCGAAACACAAAGCGCTCCTTGTTTACAACTGCAAACACTGCACGCAAAGCGGCATTAATTTTCTCCATAACGATATGAAATCTGCTTTTCTGCCTTATAGTAGTTGTTTCAACAAGATAAAAGTGTTTTCTTATAGCTCATTTAGTCCTTAAACCGACAGTCTGAATCGTAAAAGAAACATTAAAACAAAACTTTCCACTCATGGTTTCTCTAAAGAGAAAGTAAAAAATATCCTATGGTGAGGCATGGTTACAGTTAAAGCTTTTGTAAAAGGAGCTTAAAACAAACACAATTGGACAATTCATACTAGGAAAACCTTTTTTTTAAAGTTATTGAGTATAGTATTTAAGATTTCATAAATACATCATGTATATGCATGTAATAATATTCTAAATTTAAAAAGAATAACGAACAAAAATTTTAAATATATATTCTACCAATATATATATATGTGTGTGTGTGTATGTATTTGTGTGCGTGTGTGTTTCAATGCTGTTGATTATCTTAAGCAAGGAAAGGGTAATATTTTGAAAAATTTTAGTCAAGATTATAAGGAATGTTTTTTTTTTGTTAAATAATCGAAAATTCCTGGGTTAGATAATCTTGTGTTCGTAAATATTATGCATGTATGCCAACAACGTATCCTCGCTTTGGCATCACAGAGTGCTTGAATATGAATTGTTAAAATACATAAAACAATAAATGAATAAATAAAAGATATTTAAAACAAACCTGAAGAGTGTCATGTAATGAAAAAAGTTTGTTCTTAAACCCAAACATTTTATTCGGACAAAGCATGCAACATCTGTCCTCCGAAAAGAAAAAAAGACGAATACTTTCATGACGTGATGCGTGCAGAAAAATTTGAAAAAATAGCTTCTATCGCCGGCACCAGGGCAAGTCAGGGCACGTGTCTGCTCGAATTTGAGCGTGGAAGTTAGATTATAGCAATGTCATATATATATATATATATACACACACACAGTGTGTCGAAGAATTTTTAAGACTAGGTTTATAAAATAAAAGAAAAACTAGTGAATATTTTTAAAAGTATTTCTATTTAAAGTAAACTCTTTCGGCTTCGGCTTTAATACATTTGTTATAGTAGTTTAGGAACGATTCGAAAGCCTCTTCAGCTTGCAACACTCCAAGCTGGTGCAGCACCCATTTTGGGAACTCCTGTACTATGCCTTTTCAGCAATTTAAAGACATAACCTGTCGCTTGGGATGTGAAGATATATATGCTCCGTGCACGAAGTTTTGAAATAAGTTTCCTTGCCAATCTTTTCTCTCGTCTTAGAAAAGTAAAGCATTATTTCTTTAATATATTTTATTGTAAATGTCACAATTTTCTAATAGTTTTAGCACAATTCCAGGTTTAACTGATGAATAATTGCCAAAGTCGCTTGGAATCAGAAGGTCAGTTTCCTTATTTGCGTAATTATTCTATATGGTTACTTGACAATATTTTTTCGTGTCTCAGAGAAATTAAGTACTATATATACAGTGCTATTCTCGTCTTAGTGAAAACTGATAAAAAAGCGTCGCACAAGCCAACATCACGCAGATGAACTCAATGCCACCGAAGAAAGCTTGTTTGCTAGCATCTATTCTAATATGGAAAAAAAAGGCTGTTAAAAACGTTTCGTGGGTGCGCCATCCAACTAAATGCATTACGTTCTTGTAATAGCCTTCCTTACTATCTATTATTTCCCGCAACAAATAATCTGCTGAGCACCATGTAGTTTGTGAACAGAACATGCGTTACAAACTTTGAAAAAAAAAAGTTTTCTTGTCAATATCTTCTTTTGTCTTCGGAAAATTTGGTAGTTAAAAATCTCATGCTGCATACTATCACGCAAATGCTTTCGATGCTTCGGAACAAGTTTAATTAATAGTATTTGCACTCGTCTTAGAAAAAAAACTGGCAGTTAAAAAAATCTTACCACATTCAACTGAATGAAAAGTTTGGAGATAGGTTTCTTTGCTATAGTACTGCTGTTGGTGAAAACTTTAAATTTCTTACTCATTTCAAATGACAGGGGATAGCATGTTATGAGTGAGTATGATCAATTAACGTTTTGATATGATTTTATTATAACGTGGAAATAAACTTTTGCTCCGTATGTTTGAAATTTGGCAGTAAGATGCAAAAACAAATAAATGACTCCTTCGGGATAGTGTATAGATATGGTGGTGGGGATACTGCGGACATTTTCAAATTAGAATTCATTCAGCTTTCAGTGCGAAAATATTAATTTGATAGGTGAAGCACATAATATGAGTGTGCAGGCGATTGTTTTGACATGGAAATTAATGATTGAAAATTGAAGTAGCAGATATAACCTGGAAAAAAAGAAAAGAAAGGAGAGAAAGAAAAAAAAATACACCAAGTTCTAGGCAATTTTTTAATATCTTTAGTTTTCTTTATGCGTAGCAAGGTAAAAGAAAGTTTTCGTAAAAAAAAAGAAATACTTGATGAGTTAAAAATGACATTTAGTAATTTTTGTTTGCAAAATTCATAAATATTTTTCACACTAGTTCCCTTTCCCTCAACTATTTCTGCATTAAACAAGAGAGAGGACTATGAGTACTTGATGACTACTTCATGAGTTGAAAATGACATTTAGTAAATTTTTTTTTGGCAAAATTCATAAACATTTTCCACACTAGTTCCCTTTCCCCCAACTATTTCTGCATTAAACAAGAGAGAGGACGATGAGAAAACGTCACACAGGTCAGATAATTACACAAATTTTATTATAATGTGTAAAATAAAGAAAAAGAAGTCTGAGAAAAGTCACCAATATTTATACATAAATTTTAGTAAGTGTTTAATGATTCTTGGAATAAATAAATCATAGAATAAATGCTCGTACATAAGTTATTTACCAAAGTGGGCTCTAAAACTTATCTAATTTAACCAATAACAAGATCGGGAGTCATTGATTGGGCAAAGTAATCTTGTTGGACAACACGATCCATCAATTACTGGGATGCGGAGATAAGACAAGCTTGGAGTTTGGGAAAGATAAAGGGTGAGCAAGGTCAGCAGATGTGACGCTGAGCCCCAAATGCCACTTATTGCAGGCGATTAATTATATCGGAAGAAGCTTTTGGAAACGTCAACAACTTCAGAGAAACTGAATCAAGTGAAAAGTTAGTTCCTCGAATTTAAACGAAGAACAGAAGTTGTGACTGATTATTTCACTTCCTAAAAGTTTTTTATATCTTCAATTAGCAAATGATGAGCACCGCGAAATAAAGAGGACTAATGAGAAGAAATGAAATTAATTAAGTTTCTTGGTTTGGAGAAAACATTTCAATCTTGTTCCGTTGATGGTTAAGTAAAGCGAACTAAAAGTAATAACCTACACACGTATATATATATATCTAAAAACAAATGTTGGTTTGTCGTTTGTAGACTCGGAAACTACTCGGCAGATTTAGATGAAAAGTTCAGTTTGGTTGCATTAGCACTGGTCATGCTTAGAGACCATTTCGAAAAAACTTCTGACACGGAGTTCGTTTTTTTTATTTTAATCTTAAGCAAAACTCCCAATCCCATATAAGTTTTCTGATATGGGGTGAAAAAATCCTTTCACATAGCAGTACCATACATCAATCGAAAACGTCTGTTTTTCAGCAAAAAAGGAAATTTGCTCCAAGCTTCGCATTGAAGCACGTGTCTGAAGTTTTCTCCGTTCATCTTTCATCCCTTCAGTCACAGTGATGCCATTTAGCAGCACCAAATATTGTTTACTTTTACTTCTCCGACTTTCGCTTTTTTTTTTTTTTTTGACTTCTAAAGATTTTTCTAATACCAAATGAACATCATTACATTCAATGAAGTCATCAAATTCATTATTATTTTCCCCGTCTCTAAAGCTGCACTCAAAACCAAATCAACCCCACTGCACTTGATGGAATTTTAACTTGCCTTGGAAGGACTGGGAATGTTAATGCATTACGTTTTAGGGAATCAGTAAATGTCCTCATTCAAAAACTTCGGTATTAAATAGTGAAAATATAAGGCAAGTTTCGTTAAAAAGTATTTCTGGATAAATACTTTTCAAAAATGCAATTTTCCCCTTCTATTCGGTGAGAAAGCAGTGAAAAAAGTGAGTTTTACTCTCATAAAGAGTAAAGTCTTCAATTTTAAAATCCTTGCAGTTTAGGTTTTCAATCTGTATTTATTATTTTACCCAATTTAGATGGATGTGAAGTTGCAAAAAAGAAACTTCCACAAGTAAGTTTTTTTTTTTATCATGGCTCTGCGCACGAAATATGAATGAATATTGGTCAAGTTCTTTCAGATATAATTGGAATATAGTTATTGAGGAGGAATTTGGGGGGGGGGGGAGATGACAGATGAACCATAAATTAAATGTACGACGAGAGCAGCTAGCAAATCAAGCCAAACAAGATATTTTTTTGAGTAGTCAGCAAAAAATTATATTATATAAAATCCAAAGTTTTATTGCGCGTGCTACGGATATTAATTTTTAACGAAAAGAACAGCATTAAATTGCTTTTTTAAAAACAAATGTGTTAATACCATATTTTTTTTTATTTTTTATACATTAGAAAATTAAACGCTGTAAGCATTTGTTTTCTAAAGAGCATCCATTGTAAAAACTAATAATAACCAAAATTAGATTAATTCCAAGTTATACTTGATTATTAAATTTTAATGTAAAGAAAAAACTTTATGGGGGACACTATCGGGACAAAAATATTCGAGGAGCATTTTACTTCAAAATATTGAGCGAGGTGTCCGCCAAACAGGGCTTTTCTTAAGCTCAATGATTTGATGAATCAATCACTGTAATTAGAAACTGTCTACATTTGAGGGGTGTCCGTTAGAAGTTTTACTGTTTTTATAGTCTCTAGAATGTAAATTAGGGGATTTTGAAGTGAAGCAAAGTTAGCTCATATGGATGATAAGATTTTTTTTTTCAAAACGTATGGACAAAGTGGCAAACATTTGATCTAGTTATTCTTAGCATTTAAGAGGTAAGGTACATTCAGAACCAGGCGGAAGGAACGAAAAGTCTGTATTAGTCTTTCGCTGCGCGACATCGGTTTTACATAATTTAATAACCATGCCCTGTTGCTGTTGGGATTTTTAATTCAGTCATTAAAAGCTCTTTACATCCAAAGCACACGTGATTTGTTGGTTGCGCTATGACGTCACTTTGAACAGATAAATCCGCAGATAGTTTGATAATCATGGCAACAGTCTTTTACAAAAGTTGCAAAATGCGCGGGGTAACACACGCACACACGTATATGTATATATTTGTACCTGAAAGCCATAGTATCGTAATTTTCTTTTTTTGACCTACACGTAATGGACATACATAATAGCGACGACAAAGCCACTTGGGGTTCGGAACTTTTAAAGCTCCCATCGGACATGTTTATTCTATGGTTCGCACGGAAAAATCTAATCTTGTAGTATTAATAATTGTTATTTTTTAACTTCATCGTTAAAGCTCAAAAAATGGACGTAAGATACTATGGCTCTCAGTTATAGATATATATTTGTATGCAAAATCGTTTATCTAAAAATTGTAATAATAATAATAATACAATAGAAAAAATGTCAGATAATATGTGAAACAATTGGCTTAGAAATACTTTTCGGCCGAACGAATGTACACATAATGTTATGTTACTGTACACTTAGGTACATAAAATGTGACTGTTTAAGTTATTTTCAAAAGTAAAAGCAATATTTTCGAAGACATAATTAAGTGATTTTCATTAAAAGGATAAGGATTAAGAAAAATATTATTATAGTTTTTTTTTTTTTTTCATTTTAAGTAGTAGTTCATTTATTTTCAATTTCAGCGTTTAATTAAAACTAAAAGATACTGAAATTTTATTTCTATTACTTTGCACAAAGTTTAATCATTACGATACTGGACATACTCTGAAAAGAAAAACAATTTGTGTTAAGTAATGACGACAACATAATGATGAGAATTAAAGAATAAAGAAATTAACTGATCATATAAGAAATTGAAACAACCGTATAAAAATGGCTATTTTAAATATTTGCCACACCATGTTGAATAGTCCTTTTTATACTGTTGTTTTGATACTTTCTATTTGGCAATTTTCATTTAAAAGTAAATCATTAAGTAAGAAATTACGTTTTTGGAAATAATAATGAATAACTTTGTGAAGAAAATTTTTCAAGAAGTAACGAAGTTAATTTAGTTTTGACTTTGTTGACACTGAACGAATTTTGTTACTATTTATTGAATAAAACTAATTTATCGTTAATCAACCCTGAAAGAAACTGAGATGAAACTAATTGTCCATATTTTAAAATATTGGCAGGAAAACGTCTTTTTAATTTTCCCAACTGCTTCAGTTGAGTTCTTTTAAAGGAAATAAATATACAGTCAAAATCTTGTGGGAATTAAAAGAATAATCTGTCAATCACTAAACTTACAAGTTCATCAAAATGAGAAAATTCAGGAATCGGAAACATAAAACTAAAAAAAAATGTTTAGGTTCTAAGTTTTTCGTTCATTATTTACTAAAAGGGTTTCACACTATGTGCTGTTTCATTTTGGAGTGCTACGATTATGTAACTGCATTGATTTTTTTGTTCACAGGGCAACAATACAAAAATAACACGAGTTTGTTTCTCAAAAACTAGCATAGTTTAAGTTATTCTTGGCAATTTTAGCTTACGGAGTTGACAAGGGAGCGGGGGGTAGGGTAAAAGTTACACAGAGAAAAAAATATTATACTAACAAAGTGTGAACGAGTCCCAAACGGGTATTAGAAATAAAACAACGCACGGGCATAGGCAAACTTTCCGGTAACTTTCGCCCGTGCCAGACACGGGCAGATGCTTAAGGGATTAAATATTACAATCTGGAGGAACATGAAATTTATTTTCTGTTTCCAAACACATGTAAAACTGTAAATCAAAATTAATGTACTTGCTAATGCACAGTTTAAGGGTTCTATTTTTAATCAAAACGTGACGAAAGATGGATTGAAAATTTTTGTTAGCTTTCCATGACTACCTCATTAACGATCTCCAATGCTTGTTGTCGAAAAATATGGACCATTTTTCTGTTGAGTATAAGTAGACTTAATGAATCGCCTTTTCAGTGTCGAAAGCGATGACATTGAATAAATACCGTCCTCACAATTGATTACCCTTCAATTATGTCATTTAATATACCGCAATTTAGAGTCAGTGTCACTTATTAATTATAGAGGCACAGGGATATCAATTAATTTGGAGGACGCGGCTATTTTGCTGATCTGAAAGCTCAAATGTTAACTGCGAAGGGCGATAGAATGAGCAATCATATCTAGTGCGAAGTTTTTAAGCAAATTTGCATATTGAACATTTCAGTAGAGCATCCTTAAAATGAACTCAGCATTCATAACATTCTAAAAATGCTTTGGGTGTGACGAATTAAATGTGTTGACAATCAAATGTTATAAGGAACAGTTAAATAATGATGAAGCCTGCATTAAAGTAATGTTAATAAAACAAAATGCAAATAATTATTGTAGAGCCCAATGTATGCTGATTCGAATCAATGCATTAAGGAAAAATATGTGAATAAATATTTAACGCGTTTTCAAGTTTCAAAGGGCATTTTCTCAGTAAAAACTAAAAGAAGAAAGAATTTCGGGTATCCCACGGTAGATGAGATCCGGTGGCCTTATGTGGGCAAAAATTCTTCCAGGCGTGTTCTTTATTACGTTTTTGGTAACCTATTGCATTTTTTATTTTGCGATGGGTCATTAATGTGGCTGGCAGTATCCGTTCAGCGTAAGTTCAGCAACTTAGCCTCATACATTAGAAAGTTGTCTTTTTTTTCCCTCTGACTGCTCCATTTTTTAAGCGAATTCGCTTCAAAATGTGCCTATTTTTAAAACTAAATATTTGAAATCTGCATGTATTTTGGAGTTCAAATCAGTAATATATTTTCGAGATAAAGTTTTTTTTATTATTGTTTTGGACCTAAGATCAAGAGCGAGAAAACTAATTCGAAAACTTTATGAAAGCGTGAGAATTTAGCTAACGTCCATCTCTGGAATAAAACCTTAGTTAAAGTCTAAAACCTACAGCCAGAAATTGAATCACTAATGTTTAAACGATTAAATAGCATAAAATGTTACGTGCACGTAAAAAGCGCATGCCCGTGGTAATCGCGTGAAAAGCCTTTAGAAGCTTAAATTCACATATACAATATTAAAAGACCTAAGCACTATAAAAACACAGAAAAAAAAAATACATTAAGCAATGCAATGCGAATCCTGCTTCCGTGAAATCTTCAGAAAATATGAAAATATGGTATTATATATATATATATATATCGTATATTAGTTATTAGACGAATGAACTATTTGGTTTTTCCAATTTTTTGCCTCTAGCACACATCGTGTTTGATTTGTTAAAAAATTGTTCTCTTGATTATTCCTGAATATGTATAAACCGCTTACGGCCTTAAATAGAAAGGAAATTGGGTCAGATGTAAGACTGCGCTGAAATATTCTTCGCATAAAACTTTCAAAAATAAGGGTGTCATCTGCTTTTCTCTGTAGAGATCTATGGTAAAAGCCCTTTAGCGACGCTTTCGTCGATGCAGTGGTCCATCGAGAACCATGTATGGTCTCTGAAATATTAGACTTTCCATTTTTTCCCGGAGGCTAAACAAAGCATTAAAGGCGAGAGAGAAGTTATTCGTTAAGCACTTTTCTAACAGTTCTGAAGCTTTTCCAGAAGAAAGAGATAAAGTAGTTAAGCTGAGAAAAGGTTTATAAAGAAAGCATTTCCTGTAAAGTAGAGTTTAAATTTTACGTAAGAGAAAGTGTAATGTTTTAAAACAATATAACTCGCACAATAAATTGCATGGAGAATTTAATTTTAAAATGCACAACGAAGTTTCTCAGTCAAAAATTTCCCTTTTTTTCTTTTATTTTCCTTTAAACTCATAATTAAATACGGATTTGTAGTTGGAAACCTTAATACATATGTGCATTTAGATGCCATTTTAAAGCGACGTATTGCATTATACGCTCCAAAAACATTTTACGCTCTACAATGTATACCTGTGGATACAATGAACCAACTTTTAGAAAGGTGTTACTGTATGTTGTTAGAAAAATTACAGAACAATTTAAAATATTGTAGGTATTTTTTTCCACTTATAAAGTTGTTTTATTTATTTATTTACTTTTCGAAATTTATGCATTGTTAGGAGGGGGAAATATTTCTGTTCACTATATCCAAAAGTATAGGAAAAGTACCTTAGGGATCAATAGTTGGAAAACACTTGCGGGCAGAAGCCCGGCCTAGAAAAGGCTCCTTGAGAAGACCAACTCCCATCCTGGGCTGTCGTGTCACCGAGGAAGAAAAGAAGGATATAGATAGGTATTCTTTGTGGAGGTGAAAAAAAGTTCGAAGCATATTTTGCAGTACTTATTTTTAAAATGGTACCATAATGCACGCTATGTATTACGATCCCAAAATACAAATAAAATTTAGGAAAGAACAAGAACAAGCTAGAACTATACGAGCCTACTCTTCCGTATACGCCAACTTCACATTTATAATCTAGCTTTCTCTCTCTCTCTCTCTCATTTAGCTTTAGTTCTTAATTACGTCAAACATACCTTTTTCAAGTTAATACATATTCATTCACTCACTCTGGTGCTTTTTCATTCATTAATTTATTTATTCAGTTTTTTAATCGTTCATTCATTCATTTAATCAATCATTTATTCATTCATTTTTCCACTCATTCATTTATTCATTCATTCAATCAGAAATATCCTTAAAAGTTAAGATCATAAAATTTCATGGAAAAATACGCTCGTTTAGTTCTGGATGAACTTTGTATCTCTACATGTTCTACGTCGTAAGATCCTTCCGATAAACTTTGCTCCAAGCAAATACGTCTGTTTGATCAGGATTTATATAGTGCTCAAGTTCTTTTGAACTGTTCAAAATTGAACAACAATTGCTCAAATCAAAAAAAAAAAAAAATCACATCGAGAGCTCCTACGAATAAGCTTGTTCAAATGAACTTAGATTTTTTGCCCAGGGTTTATATAATTTGCTTCATAATTCCTCCAATAGCGCTAATATTTTAACTGTTTAACAAAATTAAGCCAAAAATTGTTCAAACCAAAAAATAAAATGTGGAAATAAGATGTCCTCGCCAAAATCTTTCGAATGCAAAAAAAAAAAAAAAAAGCTTTCGCATCAGACTATTTTTTCAAAAGTAATAAGGGGAGGCGACAGACCGCTAGATACACATTCTCCTTTTCTCAAATCTCTACTTTCAAATTTTCTATTTTTCAATCTTTATTTAATCACTTCACTTATTTTTGACACTTCTTTATTGTTAACGATATTTTCACGATACATCAAGCCTTCTCCCTTTTTTTACTTTTTCGGGAAAGTAGGCTAAAAAAGTAAAAAAGCTTTTTGACTGAAAATCTATTTTCCTCTTTTTGGAAATATAATTGAAATACCATTATTACGCAAAAGAGAAATGTAAGTTGTTCTGGTAAAAAAAAGAAGATTTTTATAAGTTATATAATAACGAGTAAAGAGTCTCTAATTACATATTTATAAAGGTGGTCTTGGTCCGCCTCTTGTGACACGAACAACAAAATGCAATATCAGTACCATGTGGTTCTTTGTGGACTTCAAATTTATTATGAAGGTAAGTAAATGTACATAGATAGATACTCAAATCCATTACAGCAGCAGAAAGCGTTCGTAATAAAAACATATGTTACATTAAACCCATTTTTATTTACTAACGCCGTTTACTCATATAGCTTCATATTCCTTTTAATTAAGCATGGATTTGTTTTGCGATTTTTTTTTAAAAACAAGATTAAATGCATCTCAATCAAAAGATGACTGATGGCCAAATAGCATGCGTTGATCGTCGTAACGAAAGAAAAATTCAATATTCCAAGGTACAATTATGCTATTTATTTTCTCATAGAACCTAAATAAAGTGATAGAAAAGATATTTCTCGAGAATATTGAAATATTTTGCGAGAAACCCAGGCATGATAGATAAACGTAAATATATTGGCAGGGTTAATGCCAGCGTGCTGACAAAGCAGCAACTGTCGCCAAACCTAAAGAAATGTCACCGAAATAACGTGGAAAACAATTTTGTCTCCTAAAACGTTTTAATTATATTGTTTGTTAATTAGTTTTTCTGCTGAGACTATATAAAAACAAGTGTTCGATCTGTTTTTGCATAAAGGCAGATACACACAGCTTACGTATGTGTAAAAAGTGTAATTTTTGTTTGTGAAATCTTTTATATGTGTATGATTTTTATCTACCATTTTGCATTTTGGACTGCTAATGCATAACCTAGGAGCTTCTTCCTTTATGCATTGGGGACAAATGATTAGCGGTCTTAAGAAAAAAAATTAAGTCATTTGAAGTTTCCCGTAATGGTTTTAAGGAATTTATATCCAATTTTATTAGTTTGAATTTTTAACAGCTATTTTTTTTTTTTTTTGTTTTGAAAAGAGGGAAAGGGCATATTTTGTAGCATAAAAAAGAAACTAGTTGATTATTTGTGTAAAAATCTTTCATAAATATGTATAAATTTTCAAAATATTAAAATTACAATCCGTAGAGAATAGTATTTATTCACTTCAGAAAAAAAATTTAATTTGAGCATTTTTACTAGACTCATAAAAGGGCACTAGTGGATTGATTTTTATTTTATGCAGCTACGTTCTTTTTTTAATGAAATTTAAACTATCTTTCCTAAAAGCGAAACAAAACGTGCAAATGTCTTTACTATCATGATACATGTAAAATCCTGAACATATCCCCTATCCTGTAAGGAATAAAATAACAACTTGTTGATATTCTCTGTAAGCCCTTTCTCAGTGGAAAGTGTTCTATCGCTTTAAGCTTCTTATTTCCACTCTGATTGCAGTTGGTGAGCGGGTGCTTCAATAAGACAGTCAACAAAAATAAAGTCACGTCCTTTTTCTCTTTCTCTTCTTCTATTCCCTGGGAATTTTGAGCTCTATTCTTTGATTTGTGTTTGAGTTTTATGATAAACATGCAGTTGAGAGAGTTGAAAGTCTGGTAAACTTTCGTAAAAAAAAAAAGTTTTAAATGAAATGGCTACCAGTATTTGTCTAACTGAATATCCTGTCGTTTACTGCTAATAATTTTACTTTTCAAAATACCGAAAAGATGGAACACGATGGTAAACACAATAGATTTTTCAATTTGACTGAAGTATTTGGAAAACGATTGACATTATGTGTATTAAATAGGGAAAGAACTTATTATTTTCAAAAAATATTGCTAAAGTGGGATGCCGTCGGAATCAATCTTCTATTCCCTGGGATATGTTGAGATTCTCTAATTGAACATAACCAGAAAATTATGAAAAATCTTCAAAGCTTAACTGTAACCACCTTTTGTTCACCTGCATTATGTTTCAAAGCACTGAATATGTTATGGTAAATAAAGTTAAAGCTTCTCTGAAACACCAATTTTTTTATTATAATTTATCTTTACATGAACAATACTTCAATAGCATTTCTTGTTCTAAATTTTTTTTATGAGCGAAAATTAAGCTTTTTCTGATCTGTGTTAAACTAGAATGTGAAAAAACTCTAAATGTCCAAATGTAGAAGGTTAATTTAAATTAAGCCTTTTTTTTTTCATCTCTCAGAAAAGAAAACGAATATGCTTTCCTGTTAGGAAAATTTCGCAGAGAAGTAAAAGGCATATGAGTAATAAGTTTTTCGAGTTTGAGTAACGATTAGCGGAGTGGAAAACGAGAAAGGTTTAAAAGTGAAATAAAAATTTCTCAGTGCGAATGAAAGAAAAAGTTTCTTTCGAAAGCAACCAAGCACATACATCGGATATTGAATTATTCTACTGAGTTGCACTTAGTTAAAAAGTTGTTCCATATAGAACTTTAGTTGGACTAGTTCTTGGTCTGTTTTCTTTCTAGATTTCAAAAATTCACTTCATTGCTGGATTGCATTTTGTGGGGGTAAAAAAGAAAATAAACAAAAGATAATTATAGTGTTTTTTAAAAATAAAAAAAAGTTTCTTCTTTAACATTGATGCAAATTGTAATTAAAATCTTTCAAAGCAGCTGTAGAACTAAAACCAGAAGGACATTCTGAAAGATAAATACAGTTCGCCATTGCTAGAATCGGTTGATGGAAAAATAAATATAGTGGTTGATTCCAACAATAAAATTTTTCTGTATATGTTTTTGTCATAACTATTACAAAAAGTGTATCTTTTTGCTAAAGGATTTTTATTAAGTGTTTTCTAATACAAATGAATTACCTTTAATACTAATCTCTAAAAATTAAATTAGAAAACGTCATCTATTATCTTTACATATGCATTGTAAAAATTCAGTCATTCTTGTTTCTTTTTATGCTCGAGCAAAAATATGATTAGTATCATTCCATTGTAGGAAATTTTCTGATTTCAGTACTATACGACGATTTCGGAAAAGATGAAGTAAATGATGTATCGGGTTCAGTCATAAAATATTTTGGAGTAAAATTACTTTCCATTTTTAGGAGACTCCAGACTTAAAACTCGACGTATAAAAAGGTCTCCCCCTTTTGAGATTTAAATCGTATTTGAGCAATGAAACTGAAAATAAAATTTTATTGTACTACAATATAAAAATGAAAATAGTTTATAGATATATGTGCATATTTTCTTCAATTTTACAATGTTCTGTTCAAGAAAACATACTAAAGTTCTTAAGGACGCATGAATTTTGCATTAAAAAGGGAATGCATGCATCTGTACTTCACAATGTGGAATTAGTAAACATGTGTATGTGTAAAACGTATTTCAATTTATTTCAGTTGAACAGAAGAAAAGAAGTACACATTTGCGCATTAAAAATGTTCGGCTATTTTCATGCTTCTTCCCATCGCTGAAGCTGAAACCTGGGTGAAAGACAGTGGTCTTAACTTTTAAATTACGCGAGATTACGTCCATGAATCTAGGCATTTGATGTGAGATGAAATTAATTTAATTATTATACGTTAAACGATTCTGGGCAACTACAATAAATTTCGGTAGATTTTTTTTTCGCTTTAAAGTGATATCCCTTAACTAATCTGGGCGTTTTTAACTTAAGAGTGAATTTTCTATTTAAGTTATAGTGTTCAAAACACATTTCAAAATTTTGCTACATTAAATATTAATGCATGACTGAATCTTTTAAAATTATAATAATAGTAGTAGTCCTATATCTGTAATTGTAGAATAATCTTATCAATTTAAAGAAATCCCATCCCAAAAAAACCCCTCGAACATTGATTTTTTGCAACCACTTAAATGTTCACTTCCGCTTCCGGAAGTGAATACGATAAATATTCGATGCTAATCCTTTACGAAAAGAAGAAAAAAGGAATCATTAACAAAATTGAATTAAGGGTAAGTTTTATTACAAAGGTATTTTCGCAAATTTTGCATGCGTAAAATTTGTCTCTCTATGTTTGTTTATGGAAACATGTTAAAATCATTGTTTGCTTGATGCAAATAGCTGATTAGTGCTTGTAAAACCGAAACAAATATTAATATGTTTATTGATGACATGGCGACAATTGGGACTTTATCGCTATGTTTGCGTAAATCTTTTTTATTGTGAAATTTAATGAAATTGTTTTAAACGATTAGTATAACAATTAATTAGAGAAATAAAATTTAAAAAATGTGAAAATAAATTGCCCCATAATTCTTTTAATTTGACTTGAAACGTAAAACGTGCTTTCGTATAGCTGAAATTGATAACCAGTGAATTCAATTACAAAATACATTTCAATAAACACACACACAAAGTTACAAGGACCACTAGAACACATTTTACAACACAGAACATGAACACACACAAAAACAACTACACACTACTCTGTATTACCGAAAGACTCCTCGACAAAGTTATAAGGCGACCTCTGTGATTTGTTACAGGCGCCATCTATTATTTGTTACATAATTACGAATTAATGTTTCCTCTTTATGAGGATATAGTTCCTGGAAAGACTTAAGGAGTAATGAAATTTGACACTTGCGGTTTTGCATAATTAGATTTTAAGATTAGTTTCCTAAGAAGCGACAAAGCAATATTCATGCACATCGCCATGGATTTCGTTTCAGCGCAGTAACTGTAAACATTTTTCAAATGGATATTTGTTAAATATGTTTAGCATTTTGAGAGCATTAATTTTCAACGTAACATCGAAAAACAAGTTAGTGGTAATAGGTTTCAAATAATTGAAAATTTTCATTGAAAACTCTCACATTATGTACTTTCTTATTCAGATTATTTATATTTTTTACTTTCGAAGAGCAGACACTAGAGCGTAGTTTCTGCTTGGGTGTAGGTAGTGCCCTAAAATTTTCCTTGTTTAAATCGATGATAATAAATCAGCAGATGTCACGTGCAAGGATATTTTCGGTCTGACTAAATGACGCTTAGCTACAGAGTTTTCAGCATTAATTAAAATGTTTCATTGTTGCCTTAATAGAGCTTTTACTTTCGCGCCTTACTTTCCGACGACTAATTACACTTTCTTTTTTCTTTTTTTTTTTTCTTTTCTGCATTGATAAGAGGAAAATAAAACAAAATATACATTGCAATATTATTCTTCGTGAAACGCTCGCTGACATGTAAATAAAGAAATACAAATATTGAAAATGCATTGTTCAACCCCTTAAGGCATTTGCCCGTGTCTGACACGGGAAAACGTTACCGGCAAATTTGCACGTGCCCGTGTCTCACACGGGCGATCTTGTATCATCTCGAGTGATTTTATTTCTAATGCTCGTCTGCGAGCCGTTTGCACTTTGTTTGTATAATATATTTTTTATATAACTTTTGCCCCACCCCCGCTCTCTAGTCACCCCCTACAACTGAAACTGCCAAAAACAATTTCTACTATACCTATATATTCATTTTCTGTCAAAAAAAAATCGATAATTTTTTGCTAGTTTTTCTGAAAAAAACTCGTGCTTCAAGGGGTTATAAAAGTGATTGCCCAGCGGGTTCACTTCCCATTGAGGGAATTAGACGTCAAAATTCTCCTGTGAGAATGGCATCCGCCGATACTGGAGCTACTTGACAGAATAGATGCTGGTCTGTGAGGGAATGCACAAGGTCTGCAAAGGTGCCAATACGCGGCCCATTTGAAAAAAAAAAAAAAAATTGTTTGTGCAATTAGAAGTCCAAAATATAATTTTTTTCTAAAATTATTTCCACGAGTCGTTATTTGACTAAATACTAATTTGTTTTTTCTGGTGATACTTTTTGAGCGTATCCTCACTCTCAGAAACGCATGCTCAAATCTCACGAAACTTTCGTCGTATTTGACGAAATGGCTTCGTGAAAAATGCTCCGAGTAAACCTTTCGTCAAATTGCCGAAATTTCTATAGTAATTTTTTAAAGTCACGCGATCGCGCGAGGAAAGTATCGTTATAAATGACGAAATTTGCTTGACGATTGAAAAGTCCTCGAAAGTGAGGATTCTTTATCTGAGAGTGCTCAATTTAAGTATATTTTCCAGTTTTCCAAGGCTCCACGATCTTTAAAAAATGACACGAAGCAAAAGTTTCCCATATTAAATATTTAAATCACGCAGACACAATTAATTTCCAAAAATATACGCAACCGGAAGTGTGCAAAATATTTCTACAATCTCAAAAACAATAAAAAGCTCACATGCATACCCCGGAAACCGGCACCCGTTCTTCCAAGTAGCAGTACTATCGGCGAATGCCATTACCACTTGACAAATTTGTCGCTCAGTTTCCCCCATAGATAGCGGCACCTAAACTTTAAATGAAGCGAAACTGCACTGGGAATTTAATTTAGCCGAGAGAATATCGTAGCCATACAGATACTCAAGATATCTTTAACATGCCGCACAGTCATACGACATGGGCGCTGACGATCTGCATCTTGGAAATCTACCGACTTGGGACAGGTTTGATCCTGCGAATTTATGATTACGAGGCCAATACCTTACCGCAAATCCACCCTGCCGGCATTCATTTTAAAGTATAACTTGTTATTTATAAACGAATGTGGCATAAGAAATAAAATTCAAACAATTTTAAATTTAGCATAACATGTGCGCAGTTACAACAAAGTAAATAAAGGCATTTTTATAAAAAGCTGTTTGGGAGTTTTTTCCTTTTTGAATGAAGATCGTATTTACTTTTCAACTGTGTAAAAATAAAAGTATGCTTTGCAAAATAACTGCATATTGAAACAAAAAAATCATTGCATCGATTCCAAACACAACAGATGTCGAAAACTAAGGATAAAGTTTCAAGTCTTTCCATCAACCTTCAGCCAATCGCAGTTTCTGTGTTCTCAGATATCGAAATATTTGTGTTGTTTCTTTACATGGGAACTCAAAATAGAAACCGTTTCTGCACTTGACACACTTTTCTTCCTGGCTATGGAAAAAAATCGATTTGCTGGAAATGGGATCGTTGATGAGGGGATGAAATGATGAGTTGGATGCGAAAACTTTTATCGACATAAAACAAACAAAATTTACTGTAAAGTTCTGTGCTATCGTTTTTAGATTCTACTGAAATGTATTTCACGTTTTCTATGCCATCTATTTCTTCCTGAAAAAATAAATAAATAAAAAGTGAATTCGTACCATTTTGCCTTATGTAGCTTTCAGAATATTTTCCTTTGCAAAATTTGAAGAATGTTACTTAAAATAAGACTTTCGTAAAACATAAGTAGCAAATGAATGAGGATGAATTTTCGTGGGGTTTCGAAATTCAAATTTCAAGTACACAACTTATTTTAATTAAAATAATGAAGCAGTTTTACTTACTGTACAACGAACTTTTGAAATGTATTCTTTTCTCATTATGTATATAGGATATATATACATATATATACACACATAGTTTAATAGAAAGAAAAAAAAATTTAATTAGTGGGTATGAAAAAAAATTTTTTGCAATATAAAACGTGTATATTCGTTCTTTTGTAATTAGCCACTTTTAATATGTTTAAATTTGAATTTAATTGTTATTCGTTTTATATTGCTAAAGAACTTCTTTACATACCCACTAGTCTATTTTTTTTTTCTTTCTATTAAAATATTTTACAACGGTTTAAGTGTGCTGCCTTTGGCTCCTTTTTGCAGATTGAGTCTACGTTGCTGTTACTTTCAGATTATATATAAAATAATTATACCATTATTTTTTAAATCAAAGTTTCAATATTTTCTTAAAACTAAAAAGGAACTAATTTATCGTGGAAGAAAAAGATGCTTACGTGAGCAGTATTGCTCATTAAGACGAAAGATATTAACTAAATTGAGCTAATAATCCACTATCAAATTCTGTCCCGTAAAAGTAGGAGAAAAACAAGTATGAAAGAAGGTTTAATGTATCGTGAAAATATCGTTAAAAATAAAGAAATGTCAAAAATAAGTTAAGTAATGAAATAAAAATCTAAAAAAAAAAAAAAATTGAAAATAAAGTTTTAAGATAGGAAAATAGGTGTCTGTCGGTCGGTCTGTTCCCCCTTCTCCCATAATTACTTTTTAAAGGATTGACCGATTCAATTTTTTTTTTTTCGTATTCGAAAAATCTCGGGGATGACATCTCCTTTTATAGTTTTATTTTTTGATTTGAACAATTTTTCATTCAATTTTAACTTGCTAAAAAAATATTAATCAATTAGTGCTATTGGAGAAATATGAAGCAAGTTATATAAACCCTGGACAGAAGTTCTTTTTAACAAGCTTATTCGTAGAAACGTTTGACGTGAAATATTTTTTGCTTTGAACAATTCAAAAGTTTTTAACATTAGTGCCTACGGGAATATTTCAATCCAAATCTAGCAGACGGATTTTGACTCGAATAAACGTTATCGGAAGGTTCTCAAGGGGTAGAACATGTAAAGATACCAAGTTCATCCAGATCTTAACGAACCTACTTTTCCATGAAAATTTTTGATTCGGATTTATAAAGGTATTTATGAATGAATTAATTAATTCATTTATGAGTGCGAGAATTAATGAATGTGTAACAAAAGATTAATTAATTCTCTTTTGATACATTTATTTATCAAAATAATAATTTCTCATTTATTCAAGGTTTACTTTATTCAAGCCTTGAATAATATTTATTTTTTAAACGCTTAACTGTTGCTTGACTGTTACTCCGTGACGGAAACTTGTCACGCACTTGTAATGTAGGTTTGCGCAGCATGCCATTTTCTTTCACACATATTTAGAATTATAATTTCCATTAAATTCCGCGATTAATTTTTGCATGAACTATACTTTAAAACACCTACAATTTTTATTTACACTTTTTTCTAAATCTTTTGGCCAGATAAATTCAAATCATAACCATTTTTACTTATGTACTATATCCTGTGGCGTAGGCTTCCTGTTCCGGTGCCTCGCCATGTGCATTTTTTTTCCGTCAGTTGGAAACTTGATAGCTTTCTTGAGTGACGCTTTTTTCGCTAGCTCCCCAGCAGAGGAATTCCTTTGTGTTTCCTTCTGACTGGGGATGCCTCATATATAACTGCTGTTTTTGAAAATGTTTTGGAAATGAAAATTATCCATGAAAAAGTGCATTAATCGAAGTATTCAAGATGCTGTAAATTTTTAGGATAGATTAGTGAATGTATTCATCGACCGATCAAAGGAAACAAATCTCTTTTTATATTTAGAGATGGTATGATATGAATCACGATCCATGTGCTGAACTTAAAATGTCTAAATGAATTCATCTACATTGATGGACACTCATTAATTGATGACGGCTTTTCATGATGAAAAATGCTATACCAATAAACAACTGCATCACGGACATTATGTGTTTTGAAACGAATATAGAAGAGCATTATGCAGCAAAGGTGCGCTTTCTGGTGATCAAGTTTTTCGCCTGCATCAATCAGCGAAAGTATCAAATAGAGTGCTAATTCAAGCCGTGGATCCGCAGGTCATTAACATTTTCTTTTGATTGATCAATCATTATTTTATATTTTTTTGTTGGCCAATTCAGTTTTTATTATTAATGCCTAAGATGTAAGTTTTTTTGAATTTTTAAAGGTGTTTAAATATAATCAAGAAATTTTTATGAAATTAATGAAATAATTATTATGAATAAATAATTGATTTTTTTAATTATGAATATGATTTATTCACAATGACAACTGATCTTCTATTTCAGCATATGAATAATGAATTATTTAATTCTTTTTTTATAACACAACGCAATATACTTTGAATTAAGTATTTAAATTTAAAATATTTATTAATCAATGTGTTTTAATATGTTTGATACATAATACATGGTATTTAATATTAATAATTAAAACACACATTCTTAACATAATTATAATGTAACAAAAGATTAATTAATTCTCTTTTGATACATTTATTTATCAAAATAATAATTTCTCATTTATTCAAGGTTTACTTTATTCAAGCCTTGAATAATATTTATTTTTTAAACGCTTAACTGTTGCTTGACTGTTACTCCGTGACGGAAACTTGTCACGCACTTGTAATGTAGGTTTGCGCAGCATGCCATTTTCTTTCACACATATTTAGAATTATAATTTCCATTAAATTCCGCGATTAATTTTTGCATGAACTATACTTTAAAACACCTACAATTTTTATTTACACTTTTTTCTAAATCTTTTGGCCAGATAAATTCAAATCATAACCATTTTTACTTATGTACTATATCCTGTGGCGTAGGCTTCCTGTTCCGGTGCCTCGCCATGTGCATTTTTTTTCCGTCAGTTGGAAACTTGATAGCTTTCTTGAGTGACGCTTTTTTCGCTAGCTCCCCAGCAGAGGAATTCCTTTGTGTTTCCTTCTGACTGGGGATGCCTCATATATAACTGCTGTTTTTGAAAATGTTTTGGAAATGAAAATTATCCATGAAAAAGTGCATTAATCGAAGTATTCAAGATGCTGTAAATTTTTAGGATAGATTAGTGAATGTATTCATCGACCGATCAAAGGAAACAAATCTCTTTTTATATTTAGAGATGGTATGATATGAATCACGATCCATGTGCTGAACTTAAAATGTCTAAATGAATTCATCTACATTGATGGACACTCATTAATTAATGACGGCTTTTCATGATGAAAAATGCTATACCAATAAACAACTGCATCACGGACATTATGTGTTTTGAAACGAATATAGAAGAGCATTATGCAGCAAAGGCGCGCTTTCTGGTGATCAAGTTTTTCGCCTGCATCAATCAGCGAAAGTATCAAATAGAGTGCTAATTCAAGCCGTGGATCCGCAGGTCATTAACATTTTCTTTTGATTGATCAATCATTATTTTATATTTTTTTGTTGGCCAATTCAGTTTTTATTATTAATGCCTAAGATGTAAGTTTTTTTGGATTTTTAAAGGTGTTTAAATATAATCAAGAAATTTTTATGAAATTAATGAAATAATTATTATGAATAAATAATTGATTTTTTTCATTATGAATATGATTTATTCACAATGACAACTGATCTTCTATTTCAGCATATGAATAATGAATTATTTAATTCTTTTTTTATAACACAACGCAATATAATTTGAATTAAGTATCTAAATTTAAAATATTTATTAATCAATGTGTTTTAATATGTTTGATACATAATACATGGTATTTAATATTAATAATTAAAACACACATTCTTAACAGAATGAATGAGTGAATGGATGAAGGAATGAATGAGTGAGCGAATATGTCCTAACTGTTAAATAGGGTATATTTAAGTAAATAGAACTAAAGCTAAATGAGAAAGATAGAGAGAGAGAGAGCTTGATTGTAAATTAGATATTGGTGTATACGGGAAAGTAGACTCGTGTAGTTGTAGACGGAACTTCTTGTTTTGAAATTATAGCGTTGCAGGGCGTTTCTTTCTGTTAGTCTTGTGAAGTCCAATAAATAAATAAATAGCATAGTGTGGCTAATATTATTACGAAGCTAAACTATAAAATCAAAGTGATAAAGAATGCCCATTATTAAAAAGATATAAATAAATTAATAAAATTTCAATCAGCGAATCTAATAGTTTTTCAAGGTTCTGTATATATGCAGATTAGGCTGTTTCGTTCTAGATAGTTCTTTCAGTTCCAGAGAAGGTACTAACTAATAATTATAGTGTTAACTACTTGTTTAAAAAATGTGATACTAGGAAGATTCGTTGAAGAACAAGGTTCTAAGAAGTGCATCTAGATCTAGGTGTTTCAAGAAAAAAAGTTAGCAGAGGAAAATAGCCCAAAACATAATTTTATCTTAAGGCAAAGCAAGGATCAAATATTAAGAGTTCGTTACTTTTTACGTTTATTAATTTTTACCCTTCGGATAATGTATATCATTCTAGATAGATTGTTTCGGAATCAATGCATCCCTAAATCAATCAGATACGTCACTTAGAAATAACACTTCAGTTTAAATAAAACACCTTAATTTTAAATATGATCGACACAGGAAAAAAAGGTTGAGAGCATCAGAAAAAATAATTTTAATAATAGAGGCTACATGATTTACAACATTACGTAATCAATTTAAAACAAAAAAAAAAATATCGTTTTCTATCATTTTTCCTGACATCTGCAGCACCTCCAATCACCCTCTTATAAGAAAAAGAACTGAACTTTCCTTTTTCTTTTCATCAATAACAAAGAACTTTGATTTATCTGTCTGACAAAAATAATGTAGTTTGTTTCTTATACTACATCAAATGTGAGACACATAAAATACTACAAACGTATTTCTTCCAGAGTTTGTAAATTAACTTTAAATGTAAAAGGGACTCTTGAATATGAATTAAAATATGAATTGGAAATAAAAGTAATAGTTCTTGAGGAAATTTGTGATATTTTATGTTCAAAATTTTTATTTATTCGTAAGAAATGCAGTCGTAATAATGGCAGACAAAAGCACAGCAGTGAAAATTCAGTGACCTAAAATGATCCTTAGGTTTTGATTTAGTAGTTTAGAAATATTCATTGTTACACATATAAACAAGAAGTTCCGTCTAGAACTATAAGAGCCTACTTTCCCGTGTTCACCAACTTGAAATTTATAATCTAGCTAACTCTCTCTCTCTCTTCCTCATTTAACTTTAGTTCTTAATTACTTCAAATATACCTTTTTCAACCGTTAATACATATTCATTCACTCACTCATTCTTTCATTTATTCAGTCATTCGTTAATTTATTCATTCATTTTTCTTATTTATGTATTTATTCACTCATTTATTCGTTTATTCCATCACTCATTCACTTAATCATTCATTCATTCGAATATATCGTTAAAAATCCCGATAAAAAAAATTCATAAGAAAATAGGCTCGTTGCGTTCTGGTTGAACTTCGTATCTGTACATGTTCTACGGCCAAACATCTTCCCGATAAATTTTTTTCCAAGCAAATCGGTCTGTTAGATCATGATTTATGTTGAAATTTCCCCGTAGGCGCTAATGTTAATCTCTTTTTTTTTTTTTTTAACTGTTTCAAAATGAATTCCTTTATCCCGGTGCAAATCTCGCCAAGGCAACATAACACGCAAAAGGTTACTAGCGGATGTATTCCGTTTGGCGTTCGTTGCATCATTATTGGCCACTTTATCGCCTGCGCCGGGATATAGGAAAAAGTACCGTTAATTTTTTTGAACTGTTCAAAAATGAACAAAAATTGTTCAACTCAAAAAATATTTTCCTTCGAGAAATTTTTAGTAATCTTGTTCATAAGAACTCGACTCTTATGCCCAGAGTTTACAAAATTTGCTTCACTTTTGCCCATTGGCGCTAATGTTAAAAATTTTTGAACTGTTCAAAATTGAACGAAATATTGTTCAAATCAAAAAGTAAAATATGGAAATGAGATGTGCTTGCCGAGATCTTTTGAATACAAAAAGAATTTTTCGAATCGGACTATTCGTTCAAAAGTTATTAGGGGGGGACAGACCGACAGACAGACAGACAGACAGACAGACCGACAGACCGACCGACACACTTTTTCTCCATCTCAAAACCCTACTTTCAATTTTTTTATTTTTCAATCTTTATTTAATTACTTCACTTATTTTTGACTTCTCTTCATATTTAACGATATTTTTCGGTACATTAAGCCTTCTTTCATGCTTTAATATATTTTTTTTACTTTTACGGGAAAGTAGGCTAAAAAGAACATGTAAAATACTCACATTTTAGACATATTCGAGGCATCTGCATCAATACTTTTATTTTAAAAATGAGAAATTCTAAACGCAAACTGTGTAACAACATTAATGAAATCTTTTATGTCGAAACAAATATGTCGTCCATAGCACTTTGATTTCGAGAAATTCTAAACGCAAACTGATTAACAATATTAAGAAATCTTTTATGTCCAAACAATTATGTCGTCCATAATACATTGATTTTGGGAAATTCTAAGCGCCAACTGATTAACAACATTTCGAAATATTTTGTGTCTGTGGTGCAGATTTAAAAGACTATATGATTTGCAAAAACAAATGTCAGTCTTCAATTTTGTATTTTGGCAAACACATTTTCTTACAGATGAATTAATTCATTTCAATGGATAAAAAATATGACTCTAATACTTAACTTTATTTAATTCCTATGAGAATATAAATTCAGACAAGTCAACGCTGGATTTCAACAAGCTCGTTCACATGATTCACCCATACAATTTTTCAGGGAATGGTTGGTTCCCAGGTATGTGATTCTATAATTATTGTTATTTTTGATAAAAAAACAATAGTGCCATTCATACCTGATCCAACATCCACCTAATCTTTTTTTTTATCGCGAAACGTGGTTGCAGTCTTACCTAGGTTATTGCGGCTCTCAACCACAGTTAGCAATGTAAATTTAAAGTATTTATTTTATTATTAAAATCTTTAAATTACTTTTTTTTTCACTTTTAAATCTGCACCACAGTGTCCAAACAAATTTGTTGTCTATGTTATGACTTTCTTGACACTCATTGATGGGTTGGCAACAACTGTTGTTGTGTCGCCATGCTCGTGCGAACCTTTGCCATATCAATAATAGGACAAAATAGCAGTAAAAAATTTCATAGAAATGTTTTAGGATAACATTTTCCGCTCCCTTTTAAAGCAAAAACGATTATGATGCTGCCTTCACACCTAAGGACACGGAAACAAGATACACGCGCCGTCGCTGCGTCGCCGAGAAATTGTGTCCGAGACCCTTCACATCTGGCAGCGGCGTAAAGACCGTATTCTATCTCGCGCATGCTCACTCAGTAGCGTTTTTATTTTGTAAACAAACTGAATTTCGCGCCCATTTCGTTCTAATTAACAATGATAAAATAAATACAATATACAACCCTTAGTATGAATCAAATATTGATTTTAATTACAATTATTAACAATTATTTGCTTTTTCTGCGTGCACTAACTGCAATATATATGAATATCTATTTTTTATTTTCGTCAAAAGACCTCAAATGATGTGTTAACAGTCTTGCAAAACGACCCATCAATGTCCTCTTGAAAAGATTTTTGCAGCATCATATCTGTGGATGCAAGTGCATCCATCCAAGCTTCATTTTGCCTCTTTCATTTGCTTTTAGATATCAAAAAGGCATTCTTTTTCCTTATGCTTTGGGGTACTTGGAGTACCTGAAAAGAAAAAAGTTTGCATCTGGAATGTAGCTAGGAAAATATAAAAAATACCTGAGAATTCAAATTTTACTTTATAACATTCATTATTTGAAATTACTCGCATGACCGTAGGACCATCTTAATATTATCCAAATTAGGTAATAAATAATTGATCATAATACTTTCATTTGACTTCGAGAAACTGGCCCCTCATTTCGTACGACACTTGAGTTTTCTTGAAATATTTTGTCATACACATTTCAAGAATTGTCATTGTCTCTTCTGTAGAACAATAAGACAATTCATTAAATTTTCTACCTCACTGTTAACCAGGGTTGGCAGGTTTTTGACATGCGACAGTTTTAACCATGGTTAAAACTAGGGATGTAACGAATAGTGATTTGGCCGAATACCGAAAATTCGGCCATTTCTTCTAGGCCGAAGCCGAATATTCGGCCAATGTCTTCGGCCGAATACCGAATATTCGGCTGCCGAATATTAAAATTTCTGGAAAACCGTTGTAATAGAAAGTATTTGTCAAATTAAAAATTATTCACAAACACCAATTACACACAATCTATGATGTGTGATGTAATTCTGTTTGTTAAGAATTTAAAACTATCTAAAATTAATCTATTTCCTCTATTGTTTTGAATGTAATAAAACTAAGAATTACACCCGAAAGTGGAATAGAATGACAGGTTTTAATGTAAGCATTAGCATTATTTTACTAATTATTTAGTTCAAATGAAAGAACTAATATTGCTTAGTGAACTTTTACCTTGCTCAAAACTGTTTTATGAAGGAATTTTAAAAGTCAATATTTTTATTTTATGGGATTTATTTACATGCCTATTTTTTGAAGTTCTATTAAAATTTAATACACTTAACAGGAATATAGTTTTTTTTTTTTCAAAAACCCCAATAACTTATGCTATCTAAATATTCATGATATATTCTGGGTTTTTCACAGTTCTATCTTACCCAATATTCACAATAAATCAATCCACCCAAACAAAGTCTGACTTCCACTTTGTTAATAATAACAAAATAAATCTCTCATATTCTCCATAATAATTAAAACTATATATTAATGTATTCTTTTGCAATAATTATAATACAATTTTAAATTTTTTAAATGTACTAATTTCTTTATTTTTTTACATTTCTTCTGCATCAGAATTATTCGGTCGAATATTCGGCTAGGTGATGAAATGACTCTTCGGCCAGGCCGAATACTGAATAGTCATCGAATATTCGTTACATCTCTAGTTAAAACCAGCTTGTAAAAAACCTCCTTGTCAAAAACGTCAAAAAGTGTCAAAAACCTAATTTGTAAAAAAAAATCAAATGATTTAGCAGGATTGGAAAGTGAAAGAAGGGATTTTTTTAGGAGAAGGGGATATATGGTGAAGACAGATTTTTTTTATTAGAACATTCATAATTTTCCGATTGACATTTATTGCCTTGTATAACTTAACCCCCCCCCCCCTCTCCCGTTGGCTACGACTATGGAATCAAGCAAAAGAACTAACTAAATTTTACACAAATGGGATAATATTTTCTTATGAGAAAATTCTTAATTTTCAAATTGTTATTTATATGTAAAACTTCAGACAATTTCGGGCGGGGGGGGGGGGGGGGCTTAACCCCCTGACGGCCTTGAATTATACAATTTGTTTTTTGGAAATAATAGATATTGTATTCATTTTTACTACTCGCATTGGCTATTGTCCTAGTGAAATCATAACAAAATCAAGAAATTGAATGTTCAGACAATTAGTATCAAAATAAAATAAATTAACAGATTCGAAAAACAAATATAGAATTTTTGTAAATAAAAAAACTTACCATCCACGTGTAACTTTTCGGCAAGTGTCATCCACGAATTATCCTTTTCTTCTGCGTCTCGGAAATCTGTTCGACAGGCATTATACAGTCATGTACATTCTCTGACGAAATTTGTAATTTCTTCTTTCATTTTAAAAGGAAATATCAATTAAGAAACAGCGAAACAACAACAAGCAAAAACGAAAAAAGAGTTGCAAGCCAAATTTTTGCACGGAAACGCAGCGCAAACGAATCATTGATTCTGATTGGCTACTATGCTTGGCAACGGACACAAAAGTTGAATTGTGTTCAACTCTTGGACACAGGGAGGCGAGCAACGGCAACAAAATGTATCCCATGTACTGCGCATGCGCAGAGGCGTGGAGACGCAGATTTTGTCTCCGTGTCCATAGGTGTGAAGCCAGCATGAAAAGAAAGCCATCCATATAAATTATTCACATTTAAAAGATTTTATCTTTGTTACTTTTTTTTTTTTTAAGTTTTCAAAAAAATTCCTCTGCACTATATTTTTGCAATGTTGCACAGAATGCTTAATGACTATAATGCTGGCTTCACACCTATGGACACGGAGACAAAATCTGCGTCTCCACGCCTCTGCGCAGGCGCAGTACATGGGATACATTTTGTTGCCGTTGCTCGCCTCCCTGTGTCCAAGAGTTGAACACAATTCAACTTTTGTGTCCGTTGCCAAGCATAGTAGCCAATCAGAATCGATGATTCGTTTGCGCTGCGTTTCCGCGCAAAAATTTGGCTTGCAACTCTTTTTTCGTTTTTGCTTGTTGTTGTTTCGCTGTTTCTTAATTGATATTTCCTTTAAAAATGGAAGAAGAAATTACAAATTTCGTCAGAGAATGTACATGACTATATAATGCCTGTCGAACAGATTTCCGAGATGCAGAAGAAAAGGATAATTCGTGGAGGACACTTGCCGAAAAGTTACACGTGGATGGTAAGTTTTTTTATTTACAAAAATTCTATATTTGTTTTTCGAATCTGTTAATTTATTTTATTTTGATACTAATTGTCTGAACATTCAATTTCTTGATTTTGTTATGATTTCACTAGGACAATAGCCGATGCGAGTAGTAAAAATGAATACAATATCTATTATTTCCAAAAAACAAATTGTATAATTCAAGGCCGTCAGGGGGCTAAGACCCCCCCCCCCCCGAAATTGTTTGAAGTTTTACATATAAATAACAATTTGAAAATTAAGAATTTTCTCATAAGAAAATATTCTCCCATTTGTGTAAAATTTAGTTAGTTCTTTTGCTTGATTCCATAGTCGTAGCCAATGGGAGAGGGGGGGGGGGGTTAAGTTATACAAGGCAATAAATGTCAATCGGAAAATTATGAATGTTTTGATAAAAAAAATCTGTCTTCACCATATATCCCCTTCTCCTAAAAAAAATCCCTTCTTTCACTTTCCAATCCTGCTAAATCATTTGATTTTTTTTTTTCAAATTAGGTTTTTGACACTTTTTGACGTTTTTGACAGGGAGGTTTTTTACAAGCTGGTTTTAACTAGAGATGTAACGAATATTCGATGACTATTCAGTATTCGGCCTGGCCGAAGAGTCATTTCATCACCTAGCCGAATATTCGACCGAATAATTCTGATGCAGAAGAAATGTAAAAAAATAAAGAAATTAGTACATTTAAAAAATTTAAAATTGTATTACAATTATTGCAAAAGAATACATTAATATATAGTTTTAATTATTATGGAGAATATGAGAAATTTATTTTGTTATTATTAACAAAGTGGAAGTCAGACTTTGTTTGGGTGGATTGATTTATTTTGAATATTGGGTAAGAGAGAACTGTGAAAAACCTAGAATATATCATGAATATTTAGATAGCATAAGTTATTGGGGTTTTTGAAAAAAAAAAAAAAACTATATTCCTGTTAAGTGTATTAAATTTTAATAGAACTTCAAAAAATAGGCATGTAAATAAATCCCATAAAATAAAAATATTGACTTTTAAAATACCTTCATAAAACAATTTTGAGCAAGGTAAAATTTCACTAAGCAATATTAGTTCTTTCATTTGAACTAAATAATTAGTAAAATAATGCTAATGCTTACATTAAAACCTGTCATTTATATTCCACTTGCGGGTGAAATTCTTAGTTTTATTACATTCAAAACAATAGAGAAAATAGATTAATTTTAGATAGTTTTAAATTCTTAACAAACATAATTACATCACACATCATAGATTGTGTGTCATTGGTGTTTGTGAATAATTTTTAATTTGACAAATACTTTCTATTACAACGGTTTTCCAGAAATTTTAATATTCGGCAGCCGAATATTCGGTATTCGGCCGAAGACATTGGCCGAATATTCGGCTTTGGCCTAGAAGAAATGGCCGAATTTTCGGTATTCGACCAAATCACTATTCGTTACATCCCTAGTTTTAACCATAGTTAAAACTGTCGCATGTCAAAAACCTGCCAACCCTGGTTAACAGTGGGGTAAAAAATTTAATGAATTGTCTTATTGTTCTACAGAAGAGACAATGACAATTCTTGAAATGTGTATGACAACATATTTCAAGAAAACTCAAGTGTCGTACAAAATGAGGGGCCAGTTTCTCGAAGTCAAATGAAGGTATTATGAGCAATTATTTATTACCTAATTTGGATAATATTAAGATGGTCCTACGGTCATGCGAGTAATTTCAAATAATGATTGTTATAAAGTAAAATTTGAATTCTCAGGTATTTTTTATATTTTCCAAGCTACATTTCAGATGCAAACTTTTTTCTTTTCAGGTACTCCAAGTACCCCAAAGCATAAGGAAAAAGAATGCCTTTTTGATATCTAAAAGCAAATGAAAGAGGCAGAATGAAGCTTTGATGGATGCACTTGCATCCACAGATATGATGCTGCAAAAATCTTTTCAAGAGGACATTGATAGGTCGTTTTGCAAGACTGTTAACACATCATTTGAGGTCTTTTGACGAAAATAAAAAATAGATATTCATATATATTGCAGTTAGTGCACGCAGAAAAAGCAAATAATTGTTAATAATTGTAATTAAAATCAATATTTGATTCATACTAAGGGTTTTATATTGTATTTATTTTATCATTGTTAATTAGAACGAAATGGGCGCGAAATTCAGTTTGTTTACAAAATAAAAACGCTACTGAGTGAGCATGCGCGAGATAGAATACGGTCTTTACGCCGCTGCCAGATGTGAAGGGTCTCGGACACAATTTCTCGGCGACGCAGCGACGGCGCGTGTATCTTGTTTCCGTGTCCGACTCCCTGTGTTAAAATGCCATGTGCTAAAATCGTGTCCTTAGGTGTGAAGGCAGCATCAGACAAACAGTGACATCTGTTGCCGTTTCTCATTTTTACCTTTTTATTTCTTTCCCATTAAAATGTCTTAGTCATTTTTTTTTCGATTAAATAATTTTAAGCACCACGATTTTTATTTCATCACAACAATAAAGAAAAATTTTAAATTAACTTATACAAATTTCCCTCGAAAATTGCAACGTCAACAATTAAGGCAACAAACTTGAAATGATTTGGTACTGTACTGTTTTTCTATCTAAGTTTTATATATGTCTTGGATACTATGCAGGAAATAGTAACATAACTACGTAAAAATAAAGATAATTATATAAATAAGAGAAAAGGGTAAAAAAGAAGAAATGCACGCAAGGGTAAAAATATTTCGATATTTGGATTTGGAACTTCCTGTCAAGAAATTGTTATAATATTTGGTTTGTAAAATGCCTCGACTGATTCTATTCAAAAATAACGAGGGCGGAAGAATTCAAGTCTCTACTTTCAACTTTGTTATGTTTTCTGGTTTTTGTTTGAAAACCACTTCCCTTGAGAGAGCACAATTTCGAAAATCAACTCAGATAACGAAAGAGATCTTTTCTGGAGGCATACCTATGTATCTAACCGTTCTTAAACTGATTCCGTTTCATAATCATAGTTGACAAAGTTAATTTTGCCGCCATTTTTTTAAAAGAAATAAAAATTTCTATCAGCACGAATTTTCTCAGCTGCTAGAACCCGTTTTAGCTGCTTTACTAGACATGTACCAAAACATTTTTTTTAAAATAAAGTTGTGAAAAAAAAAACTATCTGAAATAAACTACATCTTCGTCACCCAAAAGGTATTTATGTTTCTGTTGCATCTCTTAAAATCGTTTAATGTCGCAGGCGAATCACAGAGGGTCGGAAAAGTTTAATTCACCAAATAATATTTATAATGTAAAACACATATAACAATTTAAAGAATTTTATACCCTGTTGATATGATGGTATTGTACCTGAATATCATTACTGCATACATTATTTGTAGCAATAGCCAACCAATTAATACACATAAGCGTCTGATACATTTTTCGCAAAGAATTTTCTTGAACACTTAAAACAAAAATGTTTTCTGTACAGTTAGAAAGAAACAGCTTTAATTTGGCTTCTTTTTCTCTAATATTCTAAAAAGGTTTTTCTTACAAATTATTCTGTCCCTTTAATTCTATACATACAATAAATACATGCCCTCGTTGAGCAACTCATAAAACGTCTTTTCTTTTCATGACTGAGCTAGTTTTGCCTTCTATTACAGAACTTACTAGACTTTTTAACACATCATACTTGAGCCACAAATGTCTGAATGATCTTACACTTGAACAGCAACTGTTTGCTGTAGTGATGCCGTTTATAATGAACTTACGATGCTTATAAAATGGTATGTGTCTAGTGGTGCTGGCTAGTCACCCCGTTGATGTTTTCTAGTATGGGAAGGTAAAACAATTTGGCATAGCGCATTGAACCATTTATTCTTGAATGCGCGGTGTAAATGAGATCAATGGCAATTCGTATATGAGATCAATGACAATCACGTCTCCTCTCACCCTCTTCCGTGAGGTTGATCAATTACTTAAAAAACTTAGACAGCGCAAGTAGACGAAAGGGAAAGCACACAGGCAAGATCCAGTTGGGTCACGTGCCCGAGCTGAAAAACCAATCTCTGTCAACGTAGGCCGGAGTATTTCGAAGTCGGAGCGGAGCTGGAACGGTTGACCATAAAAAAGTAGCTGCGCCAAACCTCTGATTTTATGCATCAAGATTTATACGTCATTTTATGCAATTATAAAGGAATTTAAACATGTAATACTTAACAAATGTTATGTGCCTCCTAAATAAAACAAGAAAACCTAAATGTAGCTCACTTTAATGTCATGCACTGCAACCCCCTGTACGCAATGGGTAATTAATTTTTAACAGTACTAGTTACTTTAGTAACTTAATTGGTACCCTCTGATGGTAATCTAAAATATTTAAAAATTTTATTACTTATTTTTCTCCCACCAATACAGGCTTTAATTTTCGTATTTCGCAAGGTAGCTAGCCATTTCTAGCTTGTCGACGCACACCCCATTGCCATTTTTCAATTGCTAAATTCTAGAGACGTTTTAGTTTTATTACGATATTTATAAGCATATTTAAAATGTTAATAAAATTAATGAGAAAGAGTGAAATAAGCATTTGCTCTGAAAATAAATTGCCTCATTATTTTTCCTAATTTGATTTTTAAGGCGAATGGTGTTTTCTTTTCGGACGTACACCTTAACGTTTCCTTTCTGCTAAGATGCAATTCCTGGAAGACTGATGAGTAATGTAATTTGACACTTTCTGTTTTACATAATTAGATTTTTGGATTAGTTTCCCTAAGAAGCGACAAGAAAAATTCGCGCATTGTCACAATTTTAGTTTCTGCATAGCAATTATCAAAATTCGGCACGACAGTTAGATAATAAGAGCATTATAAAAAACTCACTCAGTATTTTCTATGCATAAATTTTCAAGATAATATTTAAAATAAGTTAAAATCAAGTGATTTCAGTTTTTTTTATTGAAAATAAATTGATGTAAAGTATAGAAAAAGAAAAACTGGAAGAATAAAATCATTAGTTGGGAATGCCGACTCTCTTGCCAGCTCAATCGTACATAATTCATTTTAATTCATCTCGTGAACTCAGTATTTTGAGTTTTGTTCAAGTGTGTTTCCTTAAAATTGTGATTTTCCTTAAAAAAAACCTTAAACATTTCATAATTTCACAAATACGAACAAGTTTTGTTTATATTACTTTTTAGCATTTATTTATAAAAATAATGAATCCTATCGTTTACCTGTTTTTTACATTCGTCTTCATTTTACAATAGATTAGTATACTTCGTCTTGTTTTTAGACATCTTCACGATGTATTTACTTATTTGTTTCGTTTATGTGTATGAAAGGGTTTGGCTTCTTGAAATTAATATTTATAACTTCGACAGCTTGAGTGCATTAGAAAACTGTTATGCAGATTAAACCTTTTGGAAACCACTGAAGATTCTTTTTCCAAAATTTGTTTTTAAAGTGATAGAGCCAGAAAGTAAATTTCAATTTTCTCCCCCTGCATACAAAAAATGTCTTTGTCCTGTAAATATGTCCCTAGAGCATTTTCAGTGAAGAGCGAACTTAAAATTAGTTGCCAAACTTTTAACGCTAATTAAAAACAACTTTCTTGCGGTAGATGAACTAGAATGTACTATTATTTGTCAGCCAGTCTCATTTTAAGAAAATACATAGTATGTGCTTAACAATTTTACGATAGCATTGATTTTAAGAGGATTGCGATTATTATTTGATAAAAATCCGTATTCTTCACGAAATTAAGTCGAAAATCAAGTACATAATTTTTAAACATTTCCATCAAACTTCAGTTAGTTTCCCTCTTATATAACGAAACTATTTGTTTTACTTCTTTTTAATCGACTGGTATCTTAAAATAGAAACGAATCCTGAACTTGACATAGTTCTTGTTCATCTCTTGACGAAATCGATTTAAAGCAAATGGGACAGCTGATATGAAGCTCTTTTGTACACAAAAACAAGTTGAGGTTATAGTAAAATTCTAAAATGCCTATTTTAGGTACTTCTGAGATGTAGTTTGGTTTATATATATATATATATGTATATGTATATGTGCAATACATTTATATATGCAATACATTGTATGTATGCAATACATGTATATATGCAAAACTTAGCAATGGAAGCCTGGGTGAAAGTTTTGTGACAAATGTACTTTTATGAATAAAAATAAATTTCACTTCTGTCAAAACTTTTTTTACGAGCAAATACACAATAAGATTTATAATGCAACTAAATGAAACATTCATTGTAGACTACTGAATATGAATAAAGTATTTCTTTTATGCAGTGTCAAATTCTGAGTTTAGACTAGTCAGGTGTACATGAGATTTTTATAAGCAACGACGGAACCGATATTAATGACACATATGTATCTCCACTTGATGAAAGGAAAAAAAATCTTCCGTTCGTTTTATAAGATGCATAAATCAGGGAACCTTATTTCCTATTGATGGAAGCTGAATTATTTAGCCCTTTTGTTATGGAAGTCAGAGTGAAGTAAATATGTTATGATCGATCCGGTGGGGCGAACAAGAGAAACACATATTCCCTTTTGTTCCCAGATTTATACTTTCAGTCTTAATTCATGTAGAAGTGTTTCTAAAAGTAAGTTTTAATAAAACGGTTCTATATTTTTCATTTTACAGCAACGATAATCTAACTCGGACATTTTGCATTCATCATACCATAAAATGTCAAGTACTTATGAAAAAAATCAATAAAATATTGAACCGTTATTAAAATAGTAGTAAATAATATATCAGTATTTATTAAAAAAAAACATTCACTTTGCGCGATGAACAAAATGCAAAAAAAAAAAAAAAAAAAAAAAAAAAACAACAACAACGTTTAAAATATTTGTAATGAGTCTATTTGATGTTCCTATTTTGATAAACAGATTCAAATTTGCATTTTTCGATAACTCCCCGGCCAATCGTATTTTAATAAATGTTCAAACTTGTTTGGTTCGGGATTCAGGTTTTTTCGCAAAAGTCTTTCCCACACTGGTTCTTCGTTTTTACTCTTGATACTGATGAAGATGGCTGTTTGCCCCCGAAACTGATCTGCCATCTTTTATCCCTTTTTTGCGCCTTTCAAAACGTTGTTTTTCTGCATTTTGTACCAGTATTTAGTTAAAATTTTATTTCATATTAGGGATACGTTAAACAAAACTTTAAACGAGTAAAAACTTTCAATTAACATGAGAATTAATCAGAAATATTTACTTTTCGCCATTTTCAACGTGACTAGAAACAAAGTTAACCATGTAATGCGATTTTTTACTGTAAATTTGCCGTATCTCGCTGAATTTGTTTATTTTAATCCAGCTGAATATTTTGCTATTTTATTATACATTTTATGATTGTTCCCAAGCAAAGGACATATGTTAAGAAATGTTTGTTGCGTAAGGGAAAGGAGGGTAAGAGTACGCAGTCGGTTAAGAGTACGCAGGGACTTTTTTCCCTGTTGGCAACACTACAAGCAGAAGCGAGTGTGATCAACTCAACACGTTCGTTTTCAGCTGGCTCAAGAGAACGCCATTGTTATTTTCAGCCTTGCTGTCGTTTATTTATCAGGTAAAATATGATTTCTGCATGTTGACATGTAATTTTTCAGTGAAGAAATATTTTTTTTTTGTCAATAAAGGGTTGATGTTTGCTTTTTAACTAGATATCATTATGAGCTTTGTTCCCTTCCGAACAATGTAGGCATGTCAGAATTTTACTATTGTGAATGCTACAGCCATCTATGGACGATTTTGAGGAGCAATACATCGGCGGATAAGAGTACGCACATAGTAGAGAGAATTAGAAGAAGCAAAGGCTAATCGAGCTGCTATGAAAAGTAAAAAGGGGCCAAAACTGAAAAAGGAAAAACCGTAAAAGCAAAGAAAAAACTTGTTCTACAATGTATCGACAACCCAGTTCCCTCAACAAGTTCAGCAAACAATGAGGCGACAATATGCCCAGGCTGCGAACAACCATATGATGAAGATTGGATCCAGTGTGGATTATGTAAGGAGTGGTGGATGATGAATGTTCCAGTTACGAAGGCACTGGAGCATTTGTATGTGACTACTGCTAAATTTTCTGAATGCGTACTCTTACTCTTCATGGGTGCGTACTCTTATCCGCCAGGTCAGGTAAGAGTACGCATTTGCAATTTTTTTTTCCGCTTGCTTTCTTTCATACATGTTTTTAAGATAAAACTTTCATTTTGTGTACCTAAGTTTCTAAGCTAATAAACTATGATTCAGTCAATTTTCAAGGCTCTCCCTTTTCAATTCTCTTTTCTATAACGAACAATCCACTAGGTGCGTACTCTTACCCTCCTTTCCCTTACATTGTTAATACAGTTTTAACTAATATTGCGTGTCATCTAAAAAATGTTGTTTGTAGTTATGATGTTTTGGGATAGATTTCACTTACTAATATTTGTGGATATTTGCAATACTGTTTTAAAATATGTCAGCGTTGCATAATTTCCCTGCGTTGCCCGTTACAGCAACAACATTGAGTAAATGTAGCATCCCTGAACAGCATGAAACTGCTACATCCGCAATACCCTTAGTACCACGAAGGTAGCGATGAAACCTACTGGAGGATAATTAACAATTCAGTTTAACATGAAACACTAGGTTGTATTCTTATATCAATGAATTATCTCAATTCATTTTCTTCAAAATCTTCATTTGACTGCAACTCAATCCTCATCAAAAGAAATAAAATTCTTGGAAAAAACTCACGTCTACTTATCCTAGAGCATTCAAGCAAATTCCACCTGCAGTAGTTTTTTTATAGCAGAGAATATAACAACATTTTCGAAAATATGATTTTTTTCTATTTTCTTATTGTTAAAACAAATCTTGAAAGTGGAATAAAAATGAAAACACTAAATTGAATTTTTGAATAGAACAGCGAGTAGGTTACCTTTGTCAGAGGATGATTACATTTTGTGCGAAATTTCATTCCTATCCGTCAATCGGTGGGGTTCTGGAAAGCGAACGTACAAACAAACAAATGATCTATTTTGCATATATCTAGATATCACTACTACAAACCATAAATTAATTTATAACTGTTTTATATTTCCTCAAAACTCAAAAATAATAAATAAATAAAATTGACCTCGGGTTAGACAACTTCGGAGTATCCGCAATATTTATGACAGATTAATGATATTAAAAGCGATGTGGCTTTTATAAACGAGGTTGACTTTAGAAATCAAAGTACAAGCTCAAATACAATTAGAGTACCTTACATGTGGGTGGAATGACGTGACGGTATGACATTTTGAATGAAAAACAGAAGATAAATGATTACAATAAAAATATTTTCATTAAATCTGACGGGGTTTTTTTTTGCATTTCATTGTTGCAATTAAATTATAAAAACAAAACTGAAAAAATAGTTTAAATCGTTTTATTAAAAAAATGATGATATAAGAAAGGAACTATTCGTTTTTAACCCCTGCGGCAAAATCCTCGAATATCGCATTGGCTGGAGAGATCATGTCCAACGAATGAAATGAGAAAGTTTACCGAGAGCGGCCTTTCCACTGCATGCCAAAAGGCTAACGGGACCGTGATAGATTTAGAAAACGCTGTTAGACCAAGAAACTGGAACAGGCTTTTAGTCTAATCCTTTAAGGGGATCCAGTACCCAAAAATGTTAAAAAACACCAAAATTTTTTTATTGTCTTAGTAGTAAAATAAATCTTTAAAAATGTTCCCTGTAAGTTTCAGAAAAATGTAAGCAATATTTACTGATTTATCATTGATTTTATTACGGCATGAGGTGCCACCTTTTCATTCCGAAACCTTAACTGTGCTGAATATAAGCCACATATTCATTTTTTTAAATAAAATAAGCAAGAAGAAGCACTTTCATCGTGACTGTAACTGAAAAAAAAGTTCCTTACTTGAAATTTTGATAAAGAAAGGATTTAAGTTTTTTCAAGCCGAAAACTTAAAATGCTATTTTCTCTCACTTTGTTTTTTGTGCATTTCATCTAAATCAAAGGCATTTTCAAATTTGTATCTATAATGGTAATTTTTTTCTCACATGTTCCTGAAAAATAAATTTATGCTCTACTTTTATGATAACTTAAGTACTTTTTTTAAAAATTCTTTTCAAAGATTTTTTGAATTTTTCGTTGTTTCTTTGCGTTACTTCACTTGTTATTTTTATTCTCAAAAAGTATTTGACTTATGAAAAAATCAAAGCATAAAAGTTTTGCTTTTTGAGTAATGAATCAATAAAAAAAACGCTTTACGCCAATTTTTAAAAAAGAAGATGCATTTTAAAAAGTTGCTAATTTTCTTTAAAAAAATTTAATTATTCAAATTATATTTTAAAAATCCAGTTTTTTTTAATATTAAATTTCTTATGAAGTGATGTGACATGGCATGAGACAAAAATTGTAAATTTTAACACCATAGAGAAAAAAAATGGTCTCTGGTACCAGCCCCGCCCCCTTAAGATGATTATGATCATCATTTTATTTTTTAATTTTTATGCTATTTTTAGATTTGTGACGGAATGACATTTTTGTTAAGCCAGCTTTTGGGTTTCTCAGCACAAAAGAAATTTTTGTGAATTCTGTGCGTATATTCATTCTTTAAACCGATGAGTACTTTTCAGTTACATAAGTAATAATAAGAAAATGTTTATTTATTTATTTTTTACATTGGAATTAAATATTTAAAGTTTATGTGTTGTGACGGAATCATAAGAATTTTTCGTGTTCATTTATTGCAATAAAAGTGCTCATTCTTTAAATTTCATAAAACAATTCTTGTAGCAGACTTCTTTAACGTTACTCAATCACATGCATCGAGTTGAAAATGAAAACTGCTCACAAACGACAATTTTTAGAAGGGAAAGAATTTAGAAAACGCGTCATTTTCATGGAATTGCCCATGTGTGACTTAAGGGGGTATTATTCTAGTGTAGAGGGCACGAATTTCGCCCGGTTTTTGAAGCGCCGTACAAAGGAAAAAAATATTTTTAGTATCCATTTTTTTATCATTTGTTTATTGATGTTTCATCATTGCGTACAAAAATTAACCAAAAAAAAAAACTTAAAATTGACAAATTTATGAGCAGCCAACGTAGGGGTTCCAAAAAAAAGAGGGTGTCCTGACGTACATTATTCCAACCCTCCTGGTGAGCCTAAAAGGAAAAAACAGACAGATTCTTAATTATTATAGATGCCACTATCGTATGACCCTTGGAAAAGTTTTTTTTTTTTTACAAAATGGCGGCTGTTTGGAAAAAAAATTTGTTTGCATATTTTTTAACAATTACGAATTAAAAAAAAACTAAATGTAAAGTTACAGTTTTGGCCAAGGTCCACTCGATAAAGGGATGTATAAAGAACATCCTCTCCAAATTTGAAGTAAATCGGTCCATTAGAACTCGAGATATCCTTACCGCCATCTCGAAAACAGTAGTTTCGAGAAAAACGCGTTCAAAGTTTTGAGACAAGTTTTTGGCAGTTTTACTTATAGAATGGTACAGAATACTTACATATTTTTAACTGGCGATTCCTGCCCCATACAAGAAAAATTCCTCTACTTCAAAATGCTCTTTCTCCGATTTTCTCTGGCGAAGACGAGCAGTTCTACCCTCCTTTGACACCTCGGGTATAAAACCAGTAAAAATACTAACTGCGAACGTTGGTACGAAGGGTTGTCTCAAAACTAACTTAAAATAAAACTAAAAGGATAATATTCCAACAAAACAAGTTTCTATGTCCTTCAATTAAACATAGATTTAACCTCTTCAGGCCCCAGAACTAAGCACAAACAATTTTGACGCAGTTGTTTGGTTCTCTGATTTAAAAACTCATTACAATACAAAATAACTAAAAGAATTTTTTTTAATATAAATTAATATCACTGGTCAACAAGTGTTTTGCACCAAGAATGAATTTCACTTTTCCTGAAGTAGTTTTGCACGAGGAATCCATATCTGGCATCAAAATTTTTCCATCACATATAGTTTTTAAGTTATGAGGAAGGAAATGTTCGATTTCTACGTTTTTTTCAGTGTTTTTCCGAACATGCAACATCGTTTTTATTGAAATAAAGTACGCAAAAGAGCTTGAATGTCAACCGTTAAATCAGTGGTCTCTTTATTTTGCTGGAAAAAACTTAGTGGAGTGTCGCAAACAACCCCCGCAGACCCCCGAACGGAAGTGTGTATCAAATTACTGCACTGGGTGTGGGTCTCGGTAGGAATTTCGCGGAATTGGAATACAAAGGCAAATAGGCAAAAGATTGACACTGTACGACATGTTTAATGAGCATGAGCTACTATTTTTTATCAGAGAAGTCCCCTGTTGTTTGTAAAAATACCCCCTGAAAACATGGGAGCTGTATAACCGATGAACATGGAGAGCGGTTCCATCAGGACATTTCAGTTATCGAAAAGAAATATCAAGGTAAGTCTAGTGCAATTATGTTAGCAGATTACTGCTCGATGTTAAAAAAAGGACATTTCTGAGGCAAAGTATGCCAGAACATGTTAAAATCAACCCTTTTAAGGTAAATAGAAAATTACTTGGTTTTTTGGTGGAAATGCTTCTAATGTAAAAATTACAATGCCCTTAGAAAAAGGGAGGGGGGGGGGGGTTCCTAAGGACTTTATTGACTTATCATAGAAGTATTTTCCAAGCTGATATCGAAAATGAAAACCATTTTCCTTATCCTTAAGGGTTTTGTTTGTAAGGTACTTCAATAATTAAAGGCAAATGTTATTAATGGCAACTATTACAGCTCCTTTCACGGAAAATCCTTACGTGATAGAGAGAAATGGTTTTTATTTTTGAGTTCAGAGTGAAAAATACTTCCAAGATCAGTTAACAAAGTCTTTGGGGCAGAAAAAAAGTTTTTTTTTGTTGACCAGTGTATTTAGTTCAAATAATAATTAATAGACATTTTCCATGTTTAAAACGAAGTAAACTATCTGTTGATTAATTTCAAAAACAATTGGGGGTTTTAGCTTTCAAATTGCACAAACAGTAGTAAATAAACAGTATTTTAAAATGTACCCAATTGGGTACACTTAGAATGAAGAGGTTAAAAGGGATACTATACAATAAAGATTTTATAAGGGATATTCAACTGTAGGGATTCGGAAACGCCTGCCGCCTTTTATTGACTTGCAGCGGTCGAACCGGAACCGATGCCACGTCACTAAAACAGCTATAACTCATGAAATAATAGAATTTTTTTAAAACCCTTTTAATGGCATATGTCTAAACTTTGGAAATATGGAAAAAGAAATCGATTATTTTTCAAAATTCTACACTAGGATACCCCCTTAAGAACTTCCCATCAGCAGGCAAGGTTTTAAATGATTTCCAGTCTAAAAAAATTAAGGTTTTAAATTTACTCATGACGTAAGAACAACCGTATTGCTTCGCATAAACATGCTTTCTGATAGTTTAACATTTTTTTAGACAGACTAATACACCAATATTTTCCCCAAATCATTTTCAATAGCAGAGTTCCTTTTTTTCACTAAGTGTTAATTTCGTTCCCTGCTATCGTAAAAATTCAAATATTTCGTAGTAGGTGTCAGGATCTATCTCCACATGCAATACTGAGTCAGTGACACTGTTTTATTTCGTGATTGATCTAAGAATCCTTCATTTTCTTCACTAGTTGCCAAATGTCGCCCAATTTCACATACACCAATATCTTGTTTTTGAGTTTATTGAAATCTGAAAAACGGGGATAACTGCGAATAAATATTAAGGTTCCAACTATTTCAGTTGCTATTGCTGTTAGGGCGATGAGAGTGGTAATGTTTTGATATAATAATAAAATCAAAAATGAAATCGTGGAAATCGTTCAAATTGATGGCACCATTTAAACTATGACGTTAAAAGAGGATTAACATTTTTTCCATTATCGTTTTCCTGGAGCAGCGATTTGTTGTTGTTATAACCGATGTGTCGTTAAAAGAGGTATCGTCTAAAACGAGTTCGATTGTATTTTTAAAATGATTTATCATTTCATGAGTTTGTATTTACACTTTAACATTTTCTTTGAAATAATATCGAAACTGTTTAGTAAAAAGCATGGGGAAGAAAAAGGAAAACACCAAAATTCAAAAAGTCATGTAAGCGAAATGTAATAAAATCTGGATCATAAAATACCTAAACTGATTCAATTCGAAAATGCCTTTAACGCAACAAATGCGGAAAAATTCAATTTTGCGATTTCAGTTTTACTCTGTTTCTTGATATTTGCTTGAATGCAGCTTTCCTCGGGATTGGGCAATTTTGAACATCTGCTGAAGTGAGAGACTGAGAACCCTTTTTGAGATATAATTTTGTATATTCTATTTCTCGCACATATTTCTTTTTATAACTTCAGATCTTGAATTACTTTTAACCCGATTTGCTCTCCTCACTTCACCAAATGTCGAACAATTTCTGCTGGTTTTGAATTTCTTGTTTCTATTATAAAATTGAAATTTTTCTTTGCAAAATTTCATGATTCATATTATGTAATAAGTGTCCCTTTTCTATATTTGAAAAAATTATTAATTTTGACTGAAGTTTATTTTTTAACTTAATTATGCACAATACATACAATGTTACAACACAGTGTTAGAAATTTCATCATGAAATTACGGTTAAATAATCGGCAACAGTCTGGCCATCTAACTCACTGTTAAATTTACGGTTTGGAACATTTTTCTATCTTTACGGGACCTAAACCATTTCCAATCAGCTTGGTTAAAAAGCCATAAATACAAAAGTTTACGGTTTTATAACCATTTAAAAATGGTTTCAAAACTAAATTTTTACGGTTTTTCAACCATTTCGAGGAGTAGAAACCGTAAACGAAGCGTGCGGGAATCGATCCCTGGGTGTATGGTATACCAACCTTGCGCTCTAATCATTTGGCCATCTACATGACTCAAAGCGGCTGTTTATCAATAAATCTTCTTTTCCAACTGGCAAACTACATTAAAATTGAGATTTCAGTTTTTGATTAGATCCAAAGTCATTTTTGGTCTAAATTTACTGTATATTGACGAAAATCATTTTATTTGCTGCAAAAATTAAAATACAAACAAGCTTCAGAAGCTCAAATTATGGGCTCGCTCATTCGCAAGCAGTTCGGGAATCCGCTGTCTCCAATTTTTGATTTACAGCCATGGAAAAAATTATAAGGACACGTTGAAAAATGAGTATTATATATTAAAATAATTATCAACTGCAAACAAAATCAAATTCAATTAACTACTTGTAATTAGGAATCATTAGAAACTTGTTAATATGAAATTAAATTACAATAAAATCATTAAATCACAAATTAATACAAATGTATTATATGAAATATGGAAAGAAATATAGGGACATTAACGCATATGTCTCGAAATAAATTAGTATTCTACAAAATCACCTTTTTTCTCAATTACATTTATTAATCGTCCAGTCCTTGACTGAGAAAGTTTAGTTGTTTTGTTTAGAAATGTTTTTCCACGCCAAATTAATGGATGATATCAGTTCGTCTTTATTTCCATATTGTGTCCCATTTTTATACACTTCTGTAGCTAAAATGCCCCACAGATTTTCTATGGGGTTAAAATCAGTGCTTCTTGCCGGCCAGCCAAAAAATTTCACTGAATTGGCCTCGAACCATGAACATGATGCACGAGACACAAGGCAACTTGCTTTGTCTTGTTGAAACAAAAAATCACCACTTGTGATAAGGGCTGCTCCAGGTAATAAATTTTCAGCTAACATTTCAACATATGATTCTGAATTCAAGCGACCTCGAATGGGCACTATTAGTGTTGTTCCATTGGCTGCAAAACCTGCCCACATCATCACAGAACCGCCTCCGAACTGCCGTTTGGAAAAAAATGGTCTATCTTTTCGCAAATCATACCAGTAATGGCGAAAACCATCTGGTCCGTCTAAATAATGTTTTTTTCATCAGAAAATACGACGTCTTTCCATCTAGACCCAAAGGAAACGTATTTCTTAGCGAATTGCAATCTACGCCTTTTGTGAAGTTTCGTAAGTGGCGGACGTGACCGTAGTTTAGCATATCTGACATTGGAATTCTTTTGCAAAACATTACGCACTGTTCGGCTAGTGCATGGTAAATTCATTTCTGTTTTAATTTGAGTAGAACTCTGTTTTTTTAAGCAAGCTCGACGGACAATTGAACGTTTCTGGCGCATAGTAAGAATGGGAGGCCTACCTGTACGCTTTTTCTTTCCATACTCCTTTGAGATTCTTCAAAAAGTTATAAATTACTGTTTTAGATCTGTTTATCTTCCTTGAAATTTCACGTCCACTCATTCCACATTTTCTGTATGCAATAATTTGTCCCTTTTCACATTCAGAGAGTTGTGCTGCGCGGCATGATAAAGAATGAGATAAAGTGAAAAATGTTACTGCGTAACAGTTTTGGGCTATTGTAAACAATCATATGATACGACTAAATATGCAAATTTTTGCTTTCTATTTCAAAAGAAATGTTTGTCCTTATAATTTTTTCCGAGTAAACTATTAAAATCTTAAAAAATCATGTATTTTAATAATTTTTTAAATTTTTGGAGTAAATTTTGCTTTAAAATGTCTCTTTTTACGTATTTTTAGCACAAAAAATTTTGCAAACTTTTTTAGCCAAGCAACTCCTAGAATTGGCGACTTTTCGCTTGTCCTTATAATTTTTTCCATGGCTGTACGAGTGTATGTGTTTCTATTTAGTAAACACTGCTTAAGCCATTTTTTTCTTCTTTTTTATATACACATGCAGATTTGAAATGATAAATCTGTATTCATATTTTAACAACAACGTACGAACGGTAAGTTTCCACAACCAAGATGGACGCCCGATTCTTATCGCCTACGAGACCTAGTGGCGCTTGTAAATTACGGTTAGTTAAACGTTCTTTAGGAGAAACAGAGAATAAACGATTTTTTTCACAATCAGCGTTTTGAGTACCATCTTTTTAATGGTTATTCAACTGTTGTAATTAAATATGGTAAAATAACAATCAAATAAATGGTTATATTACTATTTTCTTACGGAAATTTTTAACGGTGTGTTCCTTTTTTTTTTTGTCAAAAGAATATTCTGTGCTATTAAGCATAAACTTTGGGATGAACAAAACATACATATTATTCTTTTTTCAACTCTTTTTTTTTTTCTACGAAAATCTGGGCCGAACAGTAGAACTATTGGAAATGCCGGAAAGCAGGAATTCGACTCTGGACGCAGCCAGTAGATAGTAGCACCTCCTAAATTTATGAATTGTACAGAAGGGCAGGAAAGGTTTTCTTTCTTTACGAATATGGTAGCAGCTAAGCTATCAATCACAGGGATTTTGGAAATTAGAACTCACCGCTCAAGTGCTCTGCATGTACCCGGGGGTCAATTTTGCAGTGACGAGCCTCGAACCGCAAGTTCTCCTTCCGCTGAATTAAGAAGTAATAAATGATTAAAAAAAACTAAAGCTTGACAGTTTAAAAATAGCCAGAAAGCGAATACGTGCTTGCTACGTAAACATTCCAGTTATCATAAACCTTTTAACAAATTGATATTGCTGTTTTTATATTAAAACAAATCAGAAAAACTGACTTGGATTAATTTTTTTAATTTGTTCATAATCTTTATAAATTATAAAATTGAAATTAATATTACAGGAGCGGCTCACATTTTTAAGAATACGATTTAGAGTAATAAGTGGCTTTTATGCACCCCATTAAGTTTTTCACAAATATAAATTTTTAAAGCATAACGTGTTCATACTGCACTCTAAAATTAAGTTAATTGGTTTAAAAGAAAAAAAAAAGTATGTTTCTTCGGCATTTTGAAATACATTTTTTGTATGTTTAAATAATAAAAGCAAGCATATTATCATGTATGTGTATTGCTTTTATAATAAAAAGGCTGAAACCCTCTATACTCAAAACGTGCATTTAAACTGAAATTCTTGCATTACGAATTGAGGTTATACGATGCCATTTTCCGAAGCCCTTTAGAGAAATAATCCAAACATTGGAAAATTTGGTCACCAAACATTTCCAATGTTTAGTGACCAAATCTTCAAACCCAATAATGGACCACAAGTGATCAATTTTTCAATTTTTCATTCCTAAATAATGCTTACCTTTATACCAGATAAAATGAATACAAAATATAGGAAGTTTATGTAGTGTTTGTTCAAAAATGTTATTGAGATAAGTCGTTTGAAACCAAAAGATCTCCACTTAATGATTCTTTTTCTATATTACCTTTTGCCGTCTTTTATTCGTACTTTAAGTAGTCATTTTATTATTAGTTTATAGGTATGTTTTGTACGTTTCCAATATAACTGGGATACAGTTTGATAAAGATGAAAAAAATGATATTTTTGTGCATATATCATATTTTTTGACTTCTGCAAAAGAATATTTTTAAAAATCCAGTCTTCAAGTTTGAGTTTAAAAGAATCGTAGCTGCACAGTAACATAATAAATCATACAGTAGTTAGTATTATATCGTTACCAATGGTACAAACTCGCACTATGTCACAAAAACAAGATTTTCCAGACATGGTTCTCTTCTCGTGATTATTTGTTCAGTACAATTGTCATTTTGTCATTTATGAGGTTTTCCAATTGTCGTTTTTGTTAACCATTAAAAATTCTCTTTATGCCTCTGAAAGGAGTGTAAAATCTTGAGTAAGATGGTGCTTAAATCCCGATTTTGAAAGAAAAATAGACATGGTGTTCTATACCTCACAGGTACATATTTATTGATAACTTGAAGAAAAGAGAAAAAATGTCATTAAAATTTTCTGCGATTTGGTTTCCATTTACTAGTAATGCTTTTTCTTTCTTAATTATGTCTTAATTATTTTTTATGTGTGCAAGGATTTATTGCAACTTGAGGAGAAGATGCTAAAATGCTGACATGAGCTATCTGTATGCAGAACATTAATAAGTGCGAGCATTAAGAAAATGTATCAATGTGCACCAAAGATCTTCCTTTATGAGTTTAAATTAATCAATACCTTTAGAGGTTTTTTCTCCTTAGAGTTTATTTAAATAAATTCATTAAGGGATTCATGCTCAACAAACCAGTGATACACACAAGAGTTCTGAAACCGTAAAGTATCTACAAACACTTCGTCACTCTTTAAAATTTTTAGCTAGAATTCAGTGTAGGGTTACTTTGAAAATCTTGCAATCGTGATTAAAGTTTTTTTACCAGTTATGGTCAACTCACACATAACCTTAATAAATCTCACTGGATAATTAAACTAATTAATTACACTAAACTAAAAAACTCAGGGGCGCGTCAGTCCTTTTGGGGGCCATGGCCTACTGCGCCCATCCCAGTTTTTGAGGCCGAGGGCCCTGGGGTTCAGAAGCAGAAGTTCCGGTCAAGTAGTCGGCCTGACGCGGAATCCCCAGCGTTCAGTTGCCAAGCATGCTTGGTCCTCATTTCATCGACCCCACTGCAGGGATGAAAGGCTGAGTCACCCTTGCCCAGCCCAGGAATCGAACCCTAGACCTGTGTCATCGTAGCAGGGGAAGGCTACCACTCAGCCACTGGGCCCAATTAATTAAACTAATCTTTTGCTTTTAATGGAAACTTTGATCTTCCCTCCATAAATAAAATAATTCCCAGATATATGTTTTGTTGTGCCGAGAACGATGATAATAACATCATATTTTGTTTAAGTAACTATAATTATCATTTAAAATTGACTTCTACAAATAGGACGGCTATCTTATTCATACTCTACACCTCTGTTTTTTTCCTTTTTGTACGTTTGTTTGTGTATCGATAACTTATCACTGGATGAACCAATTTCGATGATTGTTTTCTAATCAATCAAGGGTGGCCTCCCATAGATCTCGTATCTTCGTTTGACTATATTCTAGAATTAAAAAAAGTGTTATGGGCGGAAATAGTCATTTTTTTCTAATTTCATCCAGAACTTTTGATCAGCTGAACCGATTTTAATTAATTTTTTTTGTTCGAGGGAGAGTTGTCTAACTTAAATATCGTACATCGACTTGACTACAAATGTTCTTTAGAAAGAACTTTATGAATGAAAAATGAGTAATTTTCTGTTACTTGGAAAGGCTTGCTTTCATATTTTTTGTTGAGTAAATTACTAGGCAATAAATATAAAACTCATAGTAATTTTAAAAATGTATTGACACCATAATTTTTTTTTAAAACTTAAAAGGGAGAAGGAAGGGGAACCAACTTCAAATCATAAATCGCGCTGAAAAGTGAAAAATAAATAAGTTTTATAAACAACATCCATACGATTTTTAAACTTAATTTTTAAAGTCGGGGCAAAATTATGACTGATAAAATATTTGTAATCATGAGTTAACTACAAATGTAAATGGCCTAGAGATTGCAAGAGTTTCAATGTAAAGATAATACACTATGTAATGATAATTAGTCTGTTATAATTTTGCACCGGCTTCAAAAATTATGCTTAAAAGTCGACTTAGTCTTGTTTAAAGAATTAATTTCTTTTAAAACTGTTTAGTGGAATTTTTAATTTGAAGTCAATTCTATCTTTCTCCATTTTTTCTTGCTTTTAGTTATATTTTCATCAATTCAAAAATTCCTGCGTTATAATAGTTCGATATCGTACATCGTACCTCAGAAAGGACGTTGCGCGTGCATATTTTCTAAAGTAAATAGCATGGTATATGAAGTTCCCGCAATTATAAAAGCTTAAGAGCTATAGGTTTCATGTTCAAGCCATAATATGTATCTTAGATTTTATTAGTTTTTCTGTTGAGTATGGCTAATGCACGAACTAGGATATTAGTAATGTTTGTAGTTGTGATTTTAAAAGTTGTAGTTGTGTGCCTGCGTGTGAGTGTGTTGTTCTGTGTTGTATGTTTTTAACTACAAGTTTAACATCAAACTCTGCACTTGTTTCCTTTTTTCAGTCTAGTTTATATTAAACATTGAAAACAAAATATATCACGAAAATGTTTTTCTTCTCAAATGTCCAATACATCCACATTCAAAGATTCATTTCCAAGAAATGTCGTTGCTACTAAAAAGCCAAGTACTTAGTTCGGTTTGCAAAAATGGATTTTCTTTTGCTGAAAAAAATGTCTTTCCCACGGGAAATTGAAGCACTAAGCAGTGTGCGTCAAAATATCAGATCATATAAGTTTCATAAGGTTTTGGTGCTCCTAAAATTCTTAAGGGAATGCAAGATAAAAACATCCTGTTTTATACAACTACTTTCAACTCAGCATTTTATGATCTTATTGAATTTTCGTTAACAATAAAGGTCAAACAAAAACTTTGTTTTTAAATATATATATATATAGAATTAAAAAGTTATAAGTTAGATTAAATGTTTTTCACTAAAACTTCGTCGCATTTAATTTTTTTTGAAAAACTGATGAAAAATATCACACCAGTGCAGCAAGGTCAAAACTCAAAAAAGTTAAACTAACAATAAGTTCAAAATTACCTGACTGCTTAACTGATTTATTTTTCGTGCAGCAACCATGTGCCTTCATTTTCATTAATTTTTTTATAAGTCACTCGAAATAGTTCAAGTCACAGCTGGAACTAAATTATGAAGGAACTCCATAATTATAGCACAAAACTGTATACCTATTTAAGAATAATGCCCAGATAAAAATTATAACAATACAAAATATTTTTTGTCAAATCAGATAAACATGAATTAAATAATAATTAAAAAAACTTAAAGATTAATTTTCTACCCCCTCCCCCACCAAAAAAAAAAAGAGAGACACAAGAAAAAGAAGTAAAGAAAAAAACAAACTAAAAAAATTCAAATGTCTTTTCTAAGAAGTACTCGATTGCTATGGATCTCGCTCGTGGAGTGGAGGTGCGCTATTAAAGTAAAGACGATGCATGTAAATAAGTTGTTGTTGTTTTTGTTGTTTCTAATCCCACTTGGATATTCAAGCTCCCCTTCGCAGAGCAACTAGGAATTAAGGCAGTAAGGAGCGCCTTCCGTTTCAAGCTGAGCAACAAAGGTGGAAGTACGCCTTGGCTCATAATGTACTCGGATGACAACAGATGACACCGCCACAAATACGCCACCTTCCTTTTAGACTTATGGGTGAAGGGAAGGGAAAATCTCCACCCACCGGTACCCTCGAAACTGCCTCGGGACTTCAGGGTCCACGGATTTTATGCACGTATCCCCAAGTGTATATGGTGGGTCTTCAGCGACTCGGGTATTGAACCCGAGATCCTCCAATCCGAAGCTCGACATCCTAACGGCTAGGTTACCACGGCCCCATGCAAATAAGTAAAAGGAGTCAATGGCTAAATAATTATACGATTTATTTATAATAGCAAGTGCAACAAAGTATTGACTCGCTTGATGCAGATTTGTATCTATATCAATAACTAAGTAACCGATAAGCTAATGTGTATTGAAAGAGTTACCTAGAAAACCTAGCAAACAAAAACAGAAAAAAGTCAAAAATTAGCTAAGCATTTAAATAAACATTAAAAAATAAAAAGAATTGAAAGTAGGGTTTTGAAATGGGGAAAATGTGTGCCTGCTTGTCTCTCTGCCTGCCCCCTCCCTCCCCCACAATAACTTTTGAGAGAATCGTCCGATTAAAAAAAAATTTCTGCTCGAAAATCTTGGCAAGGTCATCTCTTTTTCTTTTTGATTTGAACACTTTTTCGTTCAATTTTGAGGAGTTCTAAAAATCTTAAAATTGGAGCCTATGGGCACAAAATGAAGCAAATTATAGATTCTTTGGGCATAAGATCAAAGTTCTTTTGATCTTATGCCCAGATCTTCAAAGTTCCTTTGGAAATGAACAAATGAATAAAAAGGACTGAGTGAATAAAGGAATGAATAAATTATTGAGTGAATAAATGAATGAATAAATGATTGAGTGAATGAATGAATGAATAAATGATTAAGTGAATGAATGAATGCATAAATGATTGAGTGAATGAATGTATCAACGTGTATAAACCTTTGAATAGACCAACCGTTGAGTTGGTATTGTTGAAGTAATTAAGAACTAAAGCTAAATGATAAAGAGAGAGAGATATATAGCTAGATTTTCAATTTGATACTGGTGTATACGGGAAAGTACGCTCCTAGACGGAACTTCTTGTTTCTTGGTTCATATAATTTCTTCATTCCATGACCCGTTTACGATAATGTTTCAGAAAAATATTTATCACTGAATGTAATTTGGAAGATCTGATACAAATTGGAACTATCAGAGGCTTCAAACATAAAACAGTTACGCCAAGGATTAGATGCAATAGAACATTTGTATTTATTGATTATGATAGGTTTTTAACGATGTATAAACAAGAAGTTCCGTCTATAAATATACGATCCTACTTTCCAACATCATTTTTTTAAATCTATCTCGCTATTTCCAATTCAGCTTTTGCTCTTAATTACTTCAAATATACGTTTTTCAACGGTTCATACATATTCATACACTCATTCATTCATTCATTCAAAAATGTCCCTAAAAATCCAGATTTAAAAAAATCAGGGGAAAAGGAGCTTGTTTACTAAACAAACTTTTGTATCTGTTAATATTCTACGTCATAAGATCCTTCCGATGAAGTTTGTTCCAGGCAAATCGGTCTGTGAAAACAGGATTTCGATAGGCGTGAAATTTCCCCGTAGGCAATGATTTTTTTTTTGAACTGTTTACAAAATTGAATTTTTTTTTTTTTTTTTCAAATCAAAACATGTTTCCCGTTGTGAAATTTTCCCATGAGCTTATGCAACGGAACTTGGATCTTATGCCGAGAGTTTACATAATTTGCATTATATTTCTCCATAAGCGCAAATGTAAGTTTGTTTTGAACTGTTCAAAATTGAACGAAAAATCAAGAAATAAAATATGGAAATTAGATGTTCTCGCCGATATTTTTCGATCACAAAAATAAAATTTCCAAACGGGACAATTCCATCAAAAATTATTGAGGCGAGGGACAGACCGACAAACGCACATTTTCCCCGTCAAAACCCTCTTTTCATTTCTTTTTAAAAAATTTTCAATCTTTATTTAATTACCTAACTTATTTTTGACTTTATTTTTTAACGATATATTTACGATACATTATGCCTCTTTTGATTTTTTAGAACACTTTTTACGGGAAATTTCTAAAAAGAGACTTCGAATTTTCGGATAATAATACGCAATTCCGAAGTGATTCCCGGAAAAATCAAAATGGGAGTATATCAGAAAGTTTTTTATGCTACTAAGACATTAAGTAGGGATTAACTTTTGTGAGATCTACTTATTCGTATTTGATTAACCTACGGGCGAAATTCTTTGTTGTTCTGATATAGTTACTTGTATTGACAAAGCCAAAATTGAGAACTGCAGGTGAAGACCTTATAGCTCTTCAAAAACCACATTTAAGGACCGCCCAACAAGCTGTAAAAGGTTTTAAAATATTGTTTTCATTGTGTCTAATCCATTTACTGAGTTGAAGTTAATTTGCATTTCTTGAAACATTGTAAACTAGTTATATTTTTCAAGATATTATCTCAGATAATGAGATGACTTACCCCAATATTAAGCCAAGTTGGCTATCCTCCACGGCCTTTGGAAATTAAAACTATGATAACCGCAGCTCAAATAAAGTAAATAAAAATATAAAGTTGCACCTAAGATATAAATCACTGCTACCAAGATGTTCTCAGTTGAGATTTCTCAGGAAGAAAATTTAAATATAGAAAGTGCACTTTCCATCCCCAGTTTCTCCTAAACATAACTCCTGCTCATACAAACATAATCATACATCTCGCTACTTTGTTTTTGATAAGTTTTAATTTATTGGTTGAGTATAACTTCAATAAGGGATTTTTAGAAGAAATTCATTAATTCCGAAAATAATTTAATTTGACAATCAAGAAACATAAAATATTTAGATCCTTAGAAAAAAACAAATTGTAGCAAAAGAGTTTCGTGTGAGCTTGCTTCATATTTATCATTTTTTTTCAAAAACGAATTTCTTTTTTACAAAGTAAGATTAAATTTTTAAATTGAAATTTGATTTATGGATTAAAATTCTGTAGCGGTGCGAGTCAGTCCTTCAAAAAGCCCTCTTTGCTCCTGCCCAGGGGGCGCGCCTTTTGGGAAAGCGGTAAAGAATGCGGCTACCACCAAAAAGATCTTGGTTCGACTCCCGGCGCTTCTCAGCCTCTCTCGCACCGTTACATCTGGTGACCCGGCATTTACGCACGCAGCAATGGAGACCCGAACACTCCACAGATGGCGCCACGAGATGACTTGCTCGCACGCATTCGTGCAGTCTGCACGCGCTCGCACTTGAGCCCAGCCACGGATCCGAGCAAACAGGCTCAAACTTCACTCACTCACGCAGCAACCTCACGCAGCCTTTCTCTCGCGCTGGTGCACCCATCTGTGGTAAAATATCGTTCACTCTTCCCCTACTCGTTCACTGGGGGCGGAGTATGTAGCGGTGCGAGTCAGTCCTTCAAAAAGCCCTCTTTGCTCCTGCCCAGGGGGCGCGCCTTTTGGGAAAGCGGTAAAGAATGCGGCTACCACCAAAAAGATCTTGGTTCGACTCCCGGCGCTTCACGGCCACACTCGCACCGTTACAATTCTATTACACTACATATTTCAACTTAAAAAGTAATCAAAGATAAAGCTATAAAGGAAGTATATGATTGTGCAATAAGCAGAAATATAACTTTTTTAAGTCCTCTCATACACTCAAGTGTTGCCAAAATTTTTCAGGAGCATGATAGTTTTAAAAATGAGTTTTTCTATTTTTAGCGCACTATCATAAAAACGAAATGGCCCGGGGTGTAGCATACTTATTCGAACAATTCTTTTTGGTTCACGTTCAGAAACTTTTGATAAGAAATCGTAAGTAGAAATTGGGAAATGCAAAATATTGCTCAATCTAAGTTCGGTAAGGAATAAATTATTGCTACTTTACTTGGGGGAAATGAGTGCAGAAAATTCTTTCAGTATTCTAAAAGTCGAAATACAATATTTATATTTTTCTCACTGTGTCTCGAATTTAGAGCAAACTAAATAAACTCGAGAAACACATATGCTACATTGTTTGTTTAATTAGTAGAAGACTTTTCATGCTTTTATATCATTCCTTTGCCACTACTCGGACCCGCGTATTACCTTAATAATCTTCTTACGTTTAGGAGCGTAAATACCGTTCTACCATCAACCAAAACGGTCTGCCTGGCAGAGTGCTAACAAGAATCCATTCATGTTCAAGCGAGGAATAGCTGGTATAAGGAATGTGCAGTTTTTGCTTTCGATTTAGTTCGTTAGCATATTTGATTTCTTCCGAACTGATGCTATAAGCCAGTTTATAAATTTAGTTGCTTTCAAGAAACAGAGAAGCAAACATTTTGATTCGCATACTAAAGAAACGCTCCTGCAAAACTAACATCCCAAAAACTCGAATGGATTCGTGGTTTTCTGCCATGCGCAGAAGCGTCCAAATGTCAAAATTCCGTGGTCGCACTGTACCTTAGTGATGTTCTTACGTTTAAAAGCATAAATATTTGAGTTTTTCCACTATTCAGTAGCAACTCTCCTTGCTTCCGTAAATTCACTTTTTTCAATGTATTTTCTTCAATTCTGGAAATTCAATTGACACTTGGCACATCTATTAAGCATCTCTTCTGCAAAAGCAAACCTTACATTGAAACTCAATTTTACTATGAAAACACATTCATGTTTGCTAAAGAAAATTGTTTGAAAAAATAGGATTACCAACTTAAAAACTGAGATGGAAAACATGAAAAATTCAAATGTAAATATCAGTCAAAATCAACCTGTAATATTTTAGAAATAGTCCATTTCAGACATGTTCAAAATCACAAGCATTTCAAATAGAAGTTGATTATTTGCGATGATATTACTTAAATTATGTGCTCATGCACTTACTGATGACGTTGCTGTGAAGGACTTTGCAAATAAATATTTTACACTACTCTGAATATTTTTAGCCTAGTACCGTAAAACGGGGTGAATAGAAACACTTTTAAACTTTGGCTTTAAATTTTCCATATTTGTCTTGCTCTAAAAAATGCAAATCATCATCCGAACTCATGTCTCCATTAGACCTATCTGTTCATAATATTATTATTTTAATATGTTATTTCTTTGAAATAAAAAAAAACTTGTGTTTTAATCACCCCGCAGGTAGGGGTGAATAGAAACAGCCTTTTAATAACATGTTTATTTTTTTTAAACTAAATAAGGGTGAATAGAAACACTAAAATATATGTTTTGCTAATAAGAAATGAATAAATATTAAACTACTTCACAAGATAACTATTTATTAGCTTAAAAATCACTAAAATAATCAACAATATAGATGTCACAGGGTTATTGTAATATAACTAAACATGATATAATATGACACAACTCTTTACCGTGTTCCTGGTATCATCAATAAACTGTTAAATCAGAAAGATTATCTTAAAACATAACATGTCTTTAAAACGTGCATTTAGACAGAGAACTGGTGATGAGACTTTCTGAATAACGTCTTTCCTGGGGACGAAAGCAATTGAATCGACACCTCAAGAGTCACAAGTCTGCGTTTATTTGTAAAGAATGTGGGAAATCCTTCAAATGGAATTCTACCATGAATCGTCATCTGAAGATGCATAATTCCACAATGTATGAATGTTCTGAATGTCATAAAAAGTTTAAGAGGGAGGATATTATGAAGAGACACATGAACATTCATGGCAGAAGCTATTCATGCGGGGAGTGCGAAAATGTTTTTACACAGAAATCTAACCTACTGCAACACATTCGAGTCAATCATAGTTCCTCAAAAGCAAAGGATGTTAATATGAAACCTGTTCCTAAAAGAGAGAGACCTAATCGTCGAACTGCATTAGGAGTTTTTGCTACGGATTTCGTAACTCCAAGCCCTGAAAATTCGAAGGACTTTAAAATGTGCTTTCAAGAATTAAGGCCGCAAATTCATCAATTGTTGGTCGATGAAATGGATGAGAAAAGAGCTATTAAGTGGCGTATAGTAATGAAAGCTGAGATGACGCGTCATGTAGGAAATTATGATGATGATAATGATGAAGATGATGATAATGAAGATCATATCACACCTTATTTTGGAAGTACAATGCAAATTGAACTTATCAAAGAAAGTATATCCGATCACTTGAATGATAGCATCTCTCAAGTTGAAAATGCTTTGGAAGAGTTTATACAACTTGGTTCTGGTTGGGTACTTGATCGCATTATTAGTGTAGAAGCTCTAACAGCAAAATATGCACCTTTAGCCGCCGAATAAAAATTATCTAATATTAATAAAATTAAGAAATGTTACCACAGAAAATAGAATGTTCGTAAATGATAATTGGGTATTTATCTTACATAAATTAATTTGCTTTTGAAAAATGAGCAATGACTTTAGTTGGAATTTCTAGTGGTTTCTTTATTCAAAAATATCAAAAGTGTAAGTAATTTAAGATCATTATTACATTTTAAATAATTTCTTTGTCATTTAAATGTTGGTGATCGATGATTTCAGAGTGGAGTTTGGGGAAGGGGCTGGCACCTGGGTTATTAAAAAAACCCCCAAATGCCGAAGCTTTGAATGAGATCTCCAGGTGTCATAGAGATGTTTTTCTCTAGGTAAAACCCCATATATTGCATGTGTGTATATGCATGTTTATGTAAGGTTTAAATTTTAAAGTAGAGTCTCGCTTAAGTTTCTACAAATAATAAGCATTTGTTTATGTATTTGTTTATTTGAGTATCCCATTCAAGTCTTCCTGTTTCGAGGTTTTCATGTTTTAAAGCCAAGTTTCAAAGTTTGTAAATAAATGTGTGTGTAAATAAGTGAGACATTTCTAAAGTGGAAACTTTATAACTTTTCTGTTTCTAAATTTTTGCGTATTGGTTCTTCAAAGTTTTCAAATTTTTAAAGTTTATATGACGTTTTACCCCTTTGGTTTAATGTTTAATTTTACTAAAATAATCTAAGTTTTTTTTTTTGACGTGTTGTACTTACTACTTTTGCAATCTGCAGTTAACATTTTACATATCCGTTTCACTACTGTAATGTTTGTACACTTAATTATGCATTTTGTTTATAAGTTCTGTATTCTATTTTTTGGTTTCGTCTTTTTCATTCATTGTTCTTACAGTACTTTTCCATTTTCGTGTTAAGTTTTAACCCTTCGCAAGAAGAAAACACTTTTATTTTTCTAAGTTAAGTACTTTTTACATTTTCATTTCAAGTTTTACTTGTGATTAAAGTTTTATAATTAATAATTTTTATAGGCTTTTGTACTGTGTACTATACAGTTTGATACAATTTTCAAATTATTGTTCTAAATATTGATTGTTTGTATGCAGTACTTTTATATTTTTTATAGTATATTTTAATAGGTGAATCTCAGTTTTGCGATGGTAGTAGTTGAAAACTATGTTTCTTTATTTCAGTTAATAAGTCTTTGAGTATATCGTTTCTAACTTTTTTTTAATTTTCTGTACTTTATGTTGTTACGATTTTAACCAATTCTGTATTTAAGTTGGGCTCTGTATTATGTTGCATGTGACCTTAGTTTCAAAGTAAAGATTTCAAGTTTGTATGTAAGTAATAGACTTTTTTTTTTTTCAAAACATGAAATTTGCAGCGTAATTAGCTTTAAAGTTTTCTTCGAACTTTGGTAATAAACCTTTTCAATGTGTGAAAGACGCGTTGCAAATAGTTTTGTTAAATATTTTTCTCAGTTGTATATCATAACTCTGTGTAAATTATAAAAATTGTGTTAAAGATTGAGTTTTGAAAATAAATAACTCTTTGAATAAATGAAATGTTCGTTAAATTTTAAAGATTGAGTTTTGGAGAAAAAAAAAACTTTTTGAATAAATGAAAGGTATGTTAAATGTTAAAGAGTAAGTTTTGAAAGCCTTTGAATAGATGAAATGTTCGTTTAATGTGTTATATGCTTGATTATAATACTAAAGGTGTGAACAAAGTAAAGATTCCAAGTTTGTATGTTAGTAATAGATTTTCTCAAAACATGAAATTTGCAGTGTAAATAGTCTTAAAGTTTTCTTCGAACTTTGCTAATAAACCTTTTCAATGTATGAAACTCGTGTTGGAAATAGTTTTGTTAAATATTTTTCTCGAATGTATATCATAAAATCTTTGTAAATTATAAGTTCTGTGTGAGTCGTAAAAAATTATGTTAACGATTGAGTTTTGAAAATAAATAACTCTTTGAATAGATGAAACGTTCGTTAAATGTTTAAGAGTAAGTTTTGAAAGTCTTTGAATAAATGATGCGTTTGTTAAATGTATTGTATGGCTTGATTATAATACTAAAGGTAAGAAATTCTTCCCTATGAAGTAATGAATTAAAGGGTTATATCTAGTAAAAAATGTGTGTTTAAGGAAAACTGTCTGAGTATGGTGAGTTAAATACATAGGTCTTCGTAAAATTATTAAATTTATATGTATGTATATGTTTGCATGCATGAAATATTTTTTAATTAAAACTTACTGTTACATTCATATTAAACTTCAGTTGAAGTCAAATTGGTTTATCGATTGTGTTACTCAGCTGGTAGCATCATGTTTGCATGTGTCATTCTTCGATTGGGGTTGCCGATGAGGTATTGCTACCTTATCTTCGTCAGCTGATAAGAGTCTGAAGAGTCATTTCTACGCTGCGGTTTGCCCTAGGAAGACATATATTTTCCTTCTCTGTAAGTAAATGATGTTTTATATAATTTGTATTTCAACTTTAAAGTATTTCTAAGATTGTACTCTGTTAAAATTAGTTTCATGTAAGTTTGAATAATTGAAATATAGCTATATTGCGTGAAAAACTTCTTCGATTTTCAATGTGTGAATGATATTTTTTTAAAGTGCATTCATTCTCTCTGTGTCCATTCACTAACTGTATTGCTAGATTTTGCATATTTGATTCAGGTTCGTGTATCGGATAATTGAAAATTCGCCATGATTTCTTTGCATAGTAGGAACTCGGTGGAGGATGTGTTAAAATTGTCCTTTATTTCTAAGAGGCTTTGTTAGCATTCATTCTTCCAAGTTCTGGAAATTCTCTTGATGTTATTAATTATTTTTAATGATAGTAGTTTCTGCAGATGGTATGTCTTGTGTGTGTTTTTTTATGTCTTTGAGTATAATATTTCAAACTTTTTTTTTTATTTTTCTGTAGTTTATGTAGCTATGATTTTAAGCCTTACCGTATTTAAATTAAGTTGTATTCCTGCGATCTTAGTTTCAAAGATTCTAAGTTTGTATGTAAGTAATAGACTTTTTCAATGCATGAAATTTGCGGTGTGAACAGTTTTAAAGTTTCTTCGTGCTTAAGTAATAAACTTTTTCAGTGTGTGAAAATCGTGTTGTAAATAGTTATGTTAAATATTTTTCTCGGTTGTATTATCCTGGGTAAATCGTAAAAATATGTTAAAGACAGAGTTTTGAAAATAAATAACTCTTTGAAAAAATGAAAAATTCGTTAAAAGTTAAAGACAAAGTTTTAAAACTCTTTTGCATAGCTGAAATGTTCGTTAAATGTATTGCATTGTACGTCAATCAGGTTGTTGAATTGCTTCGCAGTTACAAATTTAGCAATATGCTCTTGACTATTTTTAAAGTTTCTTTAATCATGATGTATATGACCACAATAATTTCTGAGATTGTATTCGTTTGAAACGTTAAAATGTGTAAAAAAATATTAATTAAAAACAAAATAAATAAATATTGAAATGCACGAAAAATTTGCTTATCATTCTATGTAAAATAAAGTTGCTGAACATACTCTAACTTCCACTATTTCATGCAAACTCTTAAACTTTGAAAAAAAAAATCTAGTGGTATAATATTGATTAAAGGATGATAGTCTAATGTAAATATAGTCTTAGTTGATATAAATTCATTGATTTGTATTGATAGAAAACAGTAAAATGTATGTAAACCTGTTTAAGTATAGAATAAAACGCTGCTTTTTGTAAAAGTATTGTTTAATTAGTATGTATGAACCTATTGATGGTCATTTTCTAAGTTCCAAATATTTCAACAAAACTTTTAATTGACTAAAATTTAGTAAATTGTGTGGATTGATTTGATTGGTGCATATTAAGTCCACACTTTTTCAAGAAATTGTTTGATAAGTTCTCATTTAATTCTGTCTTTCATACTTTAGGAAAAAAGATTTTAAAAATTTTTCTAAGTCTTAAACATTTCTATAATTAGCTTTGACTTAAATTTTGTAAATTTCGAGGATTGATTTGTTTGGTTCACATTAAATATAAATTTTCTCAAGAAGCTATTTGATTGGATCGCAATTAATCCTGGGTTTAATATTTTGGGGGAAAAATTACAAGTGTAAAAATAAAATATGTTCAAAATTAAGAGATAGTTACTACTTATACATTATTAAGATTAAAATAGTGCTATGAGTTGATTAAAAATTGTGAAATTTAATTCTGATTTAAAAAAGTAATTAATTCTCGCTAGAACACTTCGGTTAAGTCTGATACTAACGCAAGGAAAAAAACATAGTAATCGTGATCCGATCGAATGGGTTTTACAACATTAAGGTCTGGGATATATGAATCCGAATGTCTGAGAGATAATATAATTAAATAAAATATTCTATGTCTAAAAATAATTTCTCTCACTAGATGGTAGCATTAGCGATTCAACTCTTGAAATTAAAAAAATAAATAAATTAATGTTACCATTCGCGAAAACCTAAGTTGGAAATCAAAAATAACATCGGAAAACGACTAAGTCCAAAAAAATAATTATTCCTGTTTTTCGCCACTAGGAGGCTCTTCGTAAAAATACGTTGTCATGGAAACCACAACATACGGTAGAACCATTGCCATACCCTAAAATATAAATTCAATCAAAACCAAAACTAAATCGGTGTTGCCACTTCGAAAAAACGAAACTTCAGTGTAACAAATAAAACAACTCAACTCTACTCAGAAACCCTCGTAAAAGATTACGACGTCAGCAGTAGGAACCCTACTACTCAACCCCACTCGGCAGGAGGTGTGACCACGCCCCCTTGCACTTGCACTCCACCGCTACCTCCTCCTGTTGCAGAACTCTCCTTATTCTACTACTTATGACTGCCGGGCGTACTAGTATATATATAATGTATTTTTACTTACTAGGAAAGTTTAAAGTAAAGAAAAAATCTTCAGAAAAGTACTTCTTCAAAAACGAACTATCAAAATCAACAGACAGTGTTCCTAACCAAACACAACATGATTTCCCTGTTGCCTTTGAGTGTTGCCAACTCAAAACCAATAACAGCTACAAATAATTTCTAATAATTATGTGTATATTTAAAGTAATATATATATATATATATATAAGAAGTTTTGTTTCTATTCACCCCGTTTTACGGTATAGAAGCTCATGGATGGATCCTCGTGATGGGTCTATAATGTTCTATTTCTGTTACGTATAGTTAAAAGCATTTTTTTGTAATAATTTCGAATTTTTGTAGTAATTTTAATATATTACAATGTATTTCCACTGAATTTGGCTTGTTGGCATCACCAGAGCAAAATCGACAATATTTTAATCATTCTTAAAATCTCGTTTTCTTATTCACATTTATAAGAACTTAAGTTACATTTTGGAATGTGATGATACTATATATGGCTTTTTTTTAATGTATGCAGCTTTCTGAAATAAGTATGGAAATATCTCATCATTGAATATCACTTGTAATGTAAATTATCTCGAATAACTTAAAACGGAATGCAAATTAAGACACGTTATTAGTACAAAAAAAAAAAAAAAAATCAGTGAAACATTCTTCATTCTATGCATTCTCTGGAACTCTCTCTGTTGTCTCTATTGATCTGAAGGCGTGCTTTAATGTATTAATATGCTGAAAAATAACAAGTCAAGGTTTTAATTGATATTACGGGGATTTCTTCCTTATAAAACTTTTAATGTCCCTGCTCTACTTTAAAATTATTTGCTTGACTTATGCACATTTTTAGCGGGAGAGAATGTTTTTCGGAATGCAGTTTAAAATGGAAGAACTGAACTTTCTAATTAGTTTTTTTATGTACTTTATATAGCTCAAATGTGTTTCATGTAACGTTCTCCCACATTCTAAAAAAATAAAAAGGAAGTAAGCACCAAGTTTACGAATTTTTACTTTTACATTTGGAATATAGAAATGTAAAATACGGAAACTCTGTTCTAAATATAATTTCTTTCAGAAATATGGTCATATAGGAATATTTTGAAATTCGTCTCTTGTATTTCGCATCAGTCCCTCACAACCTTACATATAGCCCTTGCAATCATGATGATATGAACTGTTTCAGACAAAACGTTAAACGATATACAGCTGATAATACAGAACACTCGAACATTTTTCATATTCTGCTCCTTGCTTTAGCAAAAGAGTATATTAGAACGCATCAAACTAAGTATCTTATTTTTTTTTTTTTTTACATTTACCATTCCTTCGTGCCTTTTCTAAGAATTCAATTAAACAAAATGATGTCTAAACTGAATACTCGTGAGTTACTTCCATATTCGAAAGTATTTCTACATAATTGAACTCAGAAATCAATTAGGCTTGACTATCACTTGAAAACTCAAGCGTAATTATAGCTTTAATGATTGTAATTAAAACTACATTATGTATGTTAGTGCTATACATAAATACTTTCAGATCTTTATGTGTAGTGCTAAATATTCAAACACTGTCTTCAATTTGCTTTTAAATGGATTTCTGTTTGTTTGTTTTGATCTCATTTCGATAACAATACCTATTTATATAAAACTTCTATACTTTTCATTGATTTAATTTTTGAGAATTTCAGAACCTCAAAAAAAAAAACTCTTTTTACCATAATGGCCCATTTATGAGAACAGTCAATGAGTAATCAATATCAAAAACCAATAATAATGAATATTTTATCATGTTTACTTCATAACGCATGCGGGGGCTCGCTGTAGTAATCGTAAATCAATTATTGTCATTTTTTAAATTGAAAGTTACTTCGAAAATCCTAAGTACTATACGGTCAATTCAGAACCGAAAAGAATGGCAGAAGTGAGCAAAATGACCTTATCTACGGTGTAGAATTTTTATTCTATTTTAAATTTGATTTGAATGTGTGGTTAAAATTTTAATAAGACAAAAGCTAAGATTAACTTGACCTAGCATTCGATGTGCTTGTCAGAGAAATGCTTAGTTTTTCATTTTTGATAATTTTTAAGATGAAATTTAGGTAAATATCAAATACATTTGTTGTACCACTATCAGATTAAGCCATCGCCAACGTGGATTAAAATCTTATACAATGAAAATACATTATAGGTTTTGATCAGTAATTTTATTCAGACAAGTACTAATGACAACAAAGACAGTATTTTTCTAACTCAAACATTAAATACTGTAGAATAACAGTAGTAACGAAAAATTAAACTTTTCACTTAATGCAAGGCTCAAAACAAATTTCCTCGGGGGTGGTTAAATGATAAGATTATATTATTGCTGAAAAGATATTTATTAGAACAACGTTGTATATATTGCGTAAAACTGTATGTCAAAGCTTCTAAAATTGTTAATTTTTTTTATCTCCTTGATCTTTTTCATAGCATTTAAAAAAATTTGTGCCAAAAAATAAAGTTAAAGTTTCGATGAATTTTAAAATATAAATCAAGTCTATAAGACTTTTTGACATGAATTGAAATTTATTTTAATTGATTCAATATTGAAGGAAACAAAACGCGGAGGTAAATTCCGAATCAGTCGACACATCGCTCAAACCGTGGAAAACCTTGCGTTTTTAGTGAGCTAGTTTTTTTTTTTTTTTAATTCCAGAAGGCTGTTACAGTAGAACCTCCCATTCAGGGATACTAAAGGGACTGAAGATTTTGTCCCTTAAAGAGAGGTGTCCCTTCCTCGGAGATTCATAAATTAATGCATAAAACATATAGTGTATTAATTTACTTTAATATGTAACCTGTGTTTACATTTGAGTTTAAATACTGAAAATGTTTTGCGCCATGCAACATTAAAGTCGAAATTATTGATATTTTTCATTTTTCATTGGAAAAACTGAAATTATATTGACAAAAACGCCGTATTGGCATAGTTTTGTAACTTACAGAAATTTATTTGAAGTAAACTAGTAGATGGGTTTGTTTTGCCGTATGCAACCAGAGTATAAATTAGATGTAGTATACATTATCCATCCGGGGACTAAGCTCGAAGCCAGAGCGAATACCAACGAGAGTGAACTAACATTTCAATCCAAGGGACAGCGCGAACAAAGTCCTAGCTTCCAAAAATTACGCACCCCGAGCAGCCGCACTTTGCAGATGTGGCGAGCGTCCAACCCTCCGAAGTGCTATGAAGGGCCTCTGCTCGGGATGCCTCCTCGTTGATCAAGGCATCCCCAGTGCCTGGTAAGTATGCACGACTCATCATCATCACCTAGATTTGCAGATGGGCGATCAGGCCCCGAAGGGGCCTTTTTCCTGGATATCCTTTGGGAGGAGTCAATGGTATGGTCATCAAGTGCCCGAAGGCATACATCTTGGTCCCCGAAGGGCAGAGAAGGGAAAGGTAGGAGGAAAAAGATGAGCCGGGGCTCGGTGAAACAAAGATCGTCAATTCCTCTCGTTTTCGTACTCTTGAAGGGCTTTCTTCAGGAGAGTCAGTAAGTCATTTGGTCGTTTGTGGTTGGGGGCTTGCATCTGAGTGGGGCATTTTCTGGCTGGCGCCGTTTTCTTGGCAGCTCGGTTCTGGGGGTGTCTTGGGCAGTCTAAACTCGTCGCCGGGTGCGTTGCGTGGCAATTTGCGCACTGCGATGGGCCTTATTTTTGTCTTGGAGCGGTGGCTGCCTCTGCAGTATTTGCATCCCTCTCTGATGTTGCATGCGTAGAAGTTGTGACCCCACCGCTGACACCTGAAGCATTGGGTGGGGCCATTTCTGCATCTCATTTTTTCTGTCTTGACGACGAAACCGTCTATAGTGAGGGGTGCTCTGAATATTTTCAAGTTTTCTTCAGTGTGCGGTAATTTCACGCAGAATATGGGAAAAGGTCCATTTTTCCCGCGGAATTGCTTCATCTGGAGAGGCTTCCTGTCTTGTGCTGCTAACTCTTTTTCCAGGGTTTTGGGATCAAAGTTGGTTGGGAGTCCCTTTAGAATAACTTCGATGGGCGGGCATTGATCGAACCTTGGGGCGTAGTACTCCTTTTTACACTCTTCGGCATAGCGGATGACCGCTAGGTGTCCGTCTTCAGTAGAGGGGTACACTTTTACTTCGTCTTTAACAAGCTTAATTTCATAGTTTTCATTGTGTTTTTCCTTTATCTTTGTTAATGCGAGAGCTGGATTACCTTCGTTTATGATGACTACTGGTCTTCTCTTCAAATTTTTTGGGGGAGGCTTCTTATCCTTTTTGTTGAGTGCTTCGGTGAGTCTGCGTACCTCGGAACGTAGCTTAACGCATTCCTTTTCATTCTTTTCAAGTTGGTCTTTAAGGTGGGAGATTTGATCCTTATAATCGTCTTCCGCTTCACAGGTAGCAAGCTTGGTGCTGACTTTGACCAGGGCGTTAGCGAGGCTGCAGTAGATTTGGAAATCGTACAGGTTGGTTTCATTCCCTTCATGTGAGTAGTCTCGGAACCAAGCTAACTTGACTGTGATTACCGCTTTGAGCATCAATAAGGCTGTATCACTACTCTCTTTTTCGATTCGACTTTGCAGACGAAGCTAATCATCTAACTTGGTATCAACCAGTTTTCTTCCAAATGCACAGGTGGCGTAGGAGTAGGAGTCGTTCTCCTCGTCCGGGGCTGAGGCCGCGTTGACGGGTGTTACCTCGCCGGCCCTGAGAAGGGCCTCGGCACTTCTGTCCACTGGACTCGGGGCTTCCTTCTTTAGTTTCTTCGTCTTCGACATCGTTGCTTGGAACGTATGCTTCCTTTTTTCGAACTCTTATTTTTAACTCGTTGTCAGCCTTTGCTCCTCACTTCACTCTTGAAGAAGTGGACTTAAGTCGCAGCTGTTCCTATTCATGCACGACCCAGAAACGTTCCGAAATATATATTACATTACGTGTTAGAAAATACTGGTAGTTTAAGAAAATGAGTCTCTCCTGCTCCCCCCCCCCCCCCCGAAGCATTTTCAATGAAGGAAATTGCAATGTGTCGCCCTCAAATGAAAAGCTATTTGCTTTAGTTAAATTACTCTTGTATCTTCAGATTTTTCCGTTTTTTTTATTTCATTTTTTTTTCTTTTTTGAAATTAAACAATTGAGTTTTACCCAGTTCTTCAATAAATAGGTTCTATTCAAATTCTCCAGTCTGCACCCTTATATTTTTTTTTCTACAAATTCCAATTTAAAAAGTTATCTTGAATCCTCTCTACTAAGTGTGATCAGTTGGCCTTTTACAGGGAGAATTCTACTCTGTGCAACAATGTATATCACCCTCTATGAATCTTAGAAACTAAAGAAAACAAAATTCATAGCAATTTAGTTATTCGCCCTCCTGTAAAAAAAATGCGTTTTAAGAGCTGCTACCTTTTCGAAATGTACGATTCAATCAAACCATTAATTTTCTAAAAACCGGGAACAGCATGAACGCAGTACCATTACCCAAATATAGCTCTCCCCAACCGACCGTAACTTGCGGAAGTGCAATGGACGGTCTCCGACCAGGGAAGGAGCTGAGGATCCTTGTTTAGGGCATATCCAGACTCCAAGTAAGTACGGGCTTCCCATCGCCCGATTACACCCATTATTATTTTCTGTTGTGCCAAATGCTAGTAGTTAAAACATTCGCGCCTAATATTACAAGCAAGAATAGCGATTAGCCATCATTTTTGCACAGGATCCCCTGCAGAGCAGATAATGGAAGCGACTAACTATTTGCACCCAAAAAAAGGATGGCCATCTTTTATTAATTCTCAAAATGTTGTTACAGTAAAACCTCTCAATGAGGGACACTAAGAGGACTGGAATTTTGTCCATTAAATAGAGATGTCCCTGCCTCGGAGGTTCATTAATTGATGCATGAGCGTATAGTGTATTCATTTAGTTTAACTTGATATTGACCATGTGTAATCATTTCAGTTTGAATACTGAAAATGCATATAAAATATAAGCCAAAATTTATTCACATTTAAAATTTTAGAAAAAATATCGTATTGGCAAAGTTTTGTAACTTACAGAAGTTCTCTATTTAATGGGTTGGCTTTAAAGTATGTAACTTGCAACACGGTATAAATTACGTTTAGTGTATGTTTTCAATCCTTGCATAAAAATCTTGTTGGCAGCTGGGTACTGTCTGTAAATGCTGAGCCCACATGTATTCCATAGTACAAAGAGGGAAAAGCCTGCACAAATAGCTTTCGGCAAGCACTTTAAAGTGCACTTGTTTCTTTGTTCATGCTTCTAGCACTCATACCAACTTCCAGAAATTAATTTTTAGAAAGAAAAAAAAACAAACTTCAGCTTCCTGTAAATTTTTTTGATGTATATAACTTGAATTTTTCACTGTGATTGCCCCTTAAATAGAGTGTCCTTTATTCAGAGGTAAATACATTGCGGTCCCTAATCAAAGGGACTGGGACCAGCAAAAGTGTCCCTTAATTAGAGGTGTATTTTTATCGGAGGTGTCCCTTAAAGAAGGTACTACTGTACTTCTATTATTTGAATGATTAATATTCCACAATGCTACGCAAAAATGGAAATGCAACTAAGTGATAAACGCATTTGCTTCTACATTTACAGAATAAAAGTAAGATGTTCAGACTTTCTTCCAAGTAGAACTGATCATTTCCTTCATTGTCAAAATTATTTAGTTAAGTTTTAATAAGCATAGAATTTAGATGAAGATAATTTTTCCCCATTCAAAATTTGCATTTGATTATTAATGTTTTTTTTTTTTCCTTGGGATTCCTGAATATTTTATGTTTCAGTAATCACTGAATAGAATTACAATGTTAATTAAAATCATGATTGATCGTAATTAGAATTAAAAATTGTTTTTAAGATAAAACTTTCAAAATTGGTAAAGTATTTTATCATGCATTATTTTTTTTCATAAAAATGCACATTTATATATATTTGTGTGCCTTATAGGGACTATCAAAAATGCAAATTATTTAAAATAAAAGAAAAGTTACTTTATTATTATTTACTTTTATTCAGTCAGTTATTTATTTATTTATTTATTTATTTATTTTTTTTTTTGAAGGAGAGTTTAAAAAGAAAAAAAAAAGGAAAGATTGAAATTAAACTTTCCCATTTACCAATATTTTATCCATCCTAATTTTTAATTACAGTTTAGCTCAGAGTTGTTTATGCATGTAGATTTATTCACTTAGAAATGAATGTCTGCTTGACTCGTAAGTTTTCTCTTTTTTTTTCTTCAGTTCAGTTTTCTTTATTTCAGTAATCGCTAAATAGAAATACAATCTCTACTAATCTCTACTAATAATAAAGCAGCAAGTATGTTTGTGTGTGTCTGTCTGTGTCCGGCGTAGGGCCCAGACCGTTCGGCGGATTTTCATGAAATTTGGCACGAAATTAGTTTGGAACATGGGGGTGTGCACCTCGGAGAGTTTTTTCCGAAATTCGAATTTGTTATTCTTTTATTCCAATTTATAGCCGAAAGTTTCATAAAATAGTCATTTTCTATGGGAAGGAATTATCGCATCGCTTCGAGCTTGATACCGCTGAAAAGCGCGTAAAAAACTACCCCGGAGGGAGTTTCGCTCTACGTGCGAAAATTCGAAGCCTCTAAATTACCTAGGAAAGAAGTTATAAGCATTTTTCTCTGCAGTTCGAAATTATTTTTTCACGGTAATTAACTTTAATTTTAATTGTTACCATGCCGACTGACTATTAATCCTTTTTAGCCTACTTTCCCGTAAAAGTAAAAAAAAAAATAATAAAGCATGAAAGAAGGCTTAATGGTGACGTGAAAATATCGTTATAAATCAAGAAAAGTCAAAAATAAGTGAAGTAATTAAATAAAGATTGAAAAATAAAAAATTTGAAAGTAGGGTATTGAGATGGGGAAAAAGTGTGTCTGTCGGTCTGTCTGTCTGTCGGTCTGTCTCTGTCGGTCTGTCTGTCTGTCCCCCCCCCCCCTAATAACTTTTGAACGAATTGTCCGATTCAAAAAATTCTTTTTGCATTCGAAAGATCTCGGCGAGGACATCTCATTTCTATATTTTACTTTTTGATTTGAACAATTTTTTGTTCAATTTTGAACAGTTCAAAAAATTTTAACATTAGCGCCTATGGACAAAATTGAAGCAAATTCTGTAAACTCTGGGCACAAGAGCCAAGTTCCTATTGCAAGCTTATTGAAAGGAGTTCTCGGCGTGAAATATTGATTTGAACAGTTTTTGTTCATTTTTGAACAGTTCAAAAAATTTTAACATTAGCGCCTATGGACAAAATTGAAGCAAATTCTGTAAACTCTGGGCACAAGAGCCAAGTTCCTATTGCAAGCTTATTGAAAGGAGTTCTCGGCGTGAAATATTGATTTGAACAGTTTTTGTTCATTTTTGAACAGTTCAAAAAATTAACACAGAGCTTACGGGGAAATTTCAACCCTATATAAATCCTGATCTAACGGACCGATTTGCTTGGAACAAACTTTATCGGAAAGCTCTTATAACGTAGAACATGTAGAAATAGAAAGTTTATCCAGAACTTACGAGCCTATTTCGCTATGAAATTTTTTGATCGGAATTTTCAAGGATATTTCTCAGTGACTCAATGAGTGAAATAATGAATGAATGAATAAATTAAAGAGTGAAAGAATAAATCAATGAATAAATGAATGAGGAAAAGAATGAATGAATAAATTATTGAACTAATGAAAATATAAATAAATGAGTGAATAAATACATGAATGCGTAAATGAATGAATAAACACTTGAATGAGGTAACGAATGAATGAATAAATGCATGGCTGAATAAATGAAAGAATGAATGAGTGAGTGAATGAATATGTATTATCCGTTGAAAAAGGTATATTTTCAATAATTAGAACTAAAGATAAATAAGAAAAAGAGAGAAAGAGATAGCTAGATTATAAATTTGAATTTGGTGTATACGGGAAAGTAGGCTCGTATAGTTCTAGACGGAACTTCTTGTTTCTTTTAGCGAATTAAAATTTATTGCTTGTGGTTTTTCGCATTTTGAGGAGCAGCCGATTTTTAATTTATTTATTTATTTTTTAGCCTACTTTCCCGTAAAAGTAAAAAAAAATAATAATAAAGCATGAAAGAAGGCTTAATGTATCGTGAAAATATCGTTAAAAATCAAGAAAAGTCAAAAATAAGTGAAGTAATTAAATAAAGATTGAAAAATAAAAAATTTGAAAGTAGGGTATTGAGATGGGGAAAAAGTGTGTCTGTCGGTCTGTCGGTCTGTCTGTCTGTCGGTCTGTCTGTCGGTCTGTCGGTCTGTCCCCCCCTAATAACTTTTGAACGAATTGTCCGATTGGAAAAATTCTTTTTGCATTCGAAAGATCTCGGCGAGGACATCTCATTTCTATATTTTACTTTTTGATTTGAACAATTTTTTGTTCAGTTTTGAACAGTTCAAAAAATTTTAACATTAGCGCCTATGGACAAAATTGAAGCAAATTCTGTAAACTCTGGGCACAAGAGCCAAGTTCCTATTGCAAGCTTATTGAAAGGAGTTCTCGGCGTGAAATATTGATTTGAACAGTTTTTGTTCATTTTTGAACAGTTCAAAAAATTAACACAGAGCTTACGGGGAAATTTCAACCCTATATAAATCCTGATCTAACGGACCGATTTGCTTGGAACAAACTTTATCGGAAAGCTCTTATAACGTAGAACATGTAGAAATAGAAAGTTTATCCAGAACTTACGAGCTTATTTTGCTATGAAATTTTTTGATCGGGATTTTCAAGGATATTTCTCAGTGACTCAATGAGTGAAATAATGAATAAATGAATAAATGAAAGAGTGAAAGAATAAATCAATGAATAAATGAATGAGGAAAAGAATGAATGAATAAATTATTGAATAAATGAAAATATAAATAAATGAGTGAATAAATACATGAATGCGTAAATGAATGAATAAACACTTGAATGAGGTAACGAATGAATGAATAAACGCATGGCTGAATAAATGAAAGAATGAATGAGTGAGTGAATGAATATGTATTATCCGTTGAAAAAGGTATATTTTCAATAATTAGAACTAAAGATAAATAAGAAAAAGAGAGAAAGAGATAGCTAGATTATAAATTTGACTTTGGTGTATACGGGAAAGTAGGCTCGTATAGTTCTAGACGGAACTTCTTGTTTAGATTTTGATTATTATTTTTTTAAAGCGAATTTAAATTTATTTCCAACAAACAAAAAGTAATTGTGCCAAAAAACTTACGTATACACTCTCAGAAACGCATGCTCAAATCTCACGAAACTTATCGTATTATTTGACGAAATGGCTTCGTGAAAAAGGCTCCGAGTAAACCTTTCGTCAAATTGAAGAAATTTGTGCACTGTTAGAAATTTCATCGTGAAATTACGGTTAAATAACCGGCAGCAGTCTGTCCATCTAATTCACCGTTAAATTTACGGTTTGGAACATTTTTCTACTCACAGGCGGTTGATAGTTTTATTTTGATTTCCTTATTTTGACATGTATTTTACGGGACCATTTTCCATACTGCACAGGGGTTTTTAAAAGAAATGTTATTCTTTATAGCGATTTTTGTTATTCCAGCTTATTACTATTTATACTTTCATTTTTTTTTTTTTTTTTTCGCCTGTGAATTAGCACATATGGTATTTTTCTATTTGAGCGCGGATGAAAGGTTCATTCCGCTTTCAAAGCTTTGCTTGCTGCTGTTTGTTTCTGCAAGCTACAAAATTTCGTCTTTCTGTTTTAAGCCGGGTCCCGACGCTACGTTTTGCACAACGTTTTGTCTCCGCAGTTCAACACGCTGCAGATAAAACGTTGCGTATAGATTAGAAAAGTGCACAGTTTTGAGTCCGGTGCGAAGTTTGTACAGTTGTAGTGATAACTGAGATAGAAATCATAGATGTCTTTGAACTGTGCAGACAAATCGGCACATGTAGACGGTAGCACCCTTTTCCGATTCATTTTGTTTCTCAGTTTCAATTCGTCAGGTGACGATGGCCGACTTTCGGCAATGTTCTCAGGAGTTTCTCACAAAATTTATTGCATTATGCGAAAGTTTCACATGCATTTGGCGTGTCAAAACCAAGGAGTATAATGACAGGGATAAAAAGGGGGACGGTTATGAGAGTTTAGTGGAAAAATTCAAAGAAATTGATGCAACCGCAAACAGAGAAACAGTTGTAAATAATTAATTCTTTGAGAAGTGTTTACCGTAAAGAATTGGCAAAATTAATAAATCGATTCGATCTGGGGCTGGAGACGAAATCTACAAGCCATCTCTCTGGTATTTTGATTTGTTACATTTCCTAAATGATCAGGAGACACCAAGGCAGTCTAGGAATACCATCGATGAAAATAAAGAGATTACAGTTGTCGAACCACCAGAACAGGCAACAAAAAATATCTATTTTATGTACTCATTTGACCACTTTAAACGCCGGGTACTTCTGAGACGTTCCAGTCTTTTTTTTTAACATGACACCATGCCAAAATTGACCAGAGTAGCACCTTCTTCATAATGATATCGCACAAAACTGAGTGAAATATACAGATATCTCTGCACCATGTAGAAGCATAAAAAACTGCAACGTTTTCATTCAGTATTAAGACTGCGTAGACAAAAGGTTGTACAAAACGTAGCGTCTGCACCCGGCTTTAATGTCAATAAATAATAGATAAAAATTAATTATACTAAAAATTTATTAATTAAAAATATTATAATTTATTATAATCGTTCTTTATGTGTGGGTACTTGAACTAAACAAACAAAATGCGTTTTCTTTCAAATATTTTCTTTTTTGTTTTGTTTCGTTTCTTTCTTTCCTTTTTAATTGTGCGTGTTTTGTAAAAAAAAAACTTAAATGTGTTGGATCTCTGGCTGATTGCCGTGGGCAGCTAATTTTTAATTATGTGGAATGCTATACATTTTAATAAAAGAACATAATTTACACCTAAAAATGTTATCACTATATACACAATGGCAAACCGACTGGTCTTTCCATTTTTTAACACGGGCATAGCCGTGCGGGTACCGCTAGTGTTAAATAAAATCACGATTGATCGTAACTAAAATTAAAAATTGTTTATAAGATCAAACTTTCAAAATTGGAAAGGTATTTTATCATGATTTTTTTTTTCATAAAAATGCGCACTTATGGATATTTATGTGCCTCAACGGGACTATCAAAGAGGCAAATTCTTTAAAATAAAAGTTTAGTAATTTTATTATAATTATTTTTATTATTATTTACTTTTTACTTTAATTCAGTCATTGTTTTGAAGGAGAGTGTTTAAAAAGAAAAAGGAAGGATTGAAATTCAACTTTCATTTACCAATATTTTACCCTTCCTAATTTTTAATTACAGTTTAGTTCAGAGTTATTTATTCATGTACATTTATTCACTCAGAAATGAAAGTCTATTTGCCTCGTAAGTTTTTTTTTTTTTCTTTTCTTCTTCTTTTTCTTTCTAAGTGGTAATTTTAAACGGGGAAGTGTAAATAAAACTAATTCTAATGAATTGCTTTATTTCAGATTTTATTAAAAATTCACTTTTGAGTTTCTCAAATGTGGCATTTTTCGTATGGAAATAAAAACAATAAAAGCAAGTAGCCGGCCTCTTTATTGCACAGACTTGTTCGTGCTAAATTACTATTTTGCTTGTTTCACACCGCATGCGGCAACAACTAAAGTCCTTGGTTCTAGATAATTTAAAATACGCGCCTTCATGTTACAAATTGCATGCTCATTATGAACCATTAAAAATTACTTCTATGAAGACGGCTATGATTTGTTGATTGAAGTGGAGCAGGAGAGTTGTTGCTCTTGACGTAAAATCATAGCGCGACAAGAACGTTTTGAGGCTGTCGCAAGCGGTGTTAAACCAACATTAATCTACTTGAAACAGTTTTATGTGAGCGGTGGAAAAACATTTTTCGGCTGTGGGGATAAATAATGGATCTTTGGAATTCCTTCTTAAATTATAAATTAGTCTGCGTTTCGTCGTTACACGGCAGCCACATCATCTTCAATAGTGCTGAATGTGCTTCCTTCAGCGACTGAATTGTAGACGTCTCTTTTGTCGCCAGCCTTTGTCCTGTAGTGAAGACCTCTTTGGAAGCTTGACTGGCTTTCGACCATCGTCGACATCTGAGTCATTGAAATAGGATTCATCATAATACTGTTTTGGGTTCGACTTCCAAGATGGCGACTGAGTCGATACCTCTGATAAGTTCGTTTCGTAAGGTATACAACCTAGAATTTAGGAGAGAAAAAAAACTTAGAATATAAATTTTTTATAATTACAAATGGTACGTCTTTCATAGTTTCGGGAAAAACTCATAAGTAATAATAATGCTTTAAGATCTCTTATAAAAAAAGGTTACTAAAACTTGACAGCTTAATCTTCAAAAGTTTTATTTACGCAAATTATTAATAACTTTTGCAATTTTGAGCTCACGAAAGCCATGTTGTGAAATTGCTTAGTCGCGGTTCCGAAAAAATCAAGTTTTTCTAGTTACGACAGTTTACGTCTGGGGTTTTTATTTCCAACAAAAACATATTTCTTTTTTCTTTTAATTCAATAAATCTATTGTAAATACTATAAAATTATGATTTTGTTAAAACCATTCATATTCCTTAATTCTCTGGTCTCTCTCTGAATTTCTGGACATTTTTTCAACAAAAATTCACCAATTATACTTTTTGGTAAGATTACTTAAATTTTTTATATGCACCCCTTCAATTATAAGTCAATTATGAATTCTGTATGTTGAAACTTGAACAACAAAAGAAAAAAATGCAAAATTACAGACAGTTTACCATCAAAGTAGTTGCAGTATAAACTGTAATTATTAAAACTAGGTTTTTTTATAATTTACATTTATGTATTAGAACTCTAAACTTTACTTTTGTTACTCGAAGTATTTTTTAATCCATAAGTACTATTTAATAAAGAAATAAATAATGAAAAAAAAGAAAAACAATTACTTGTGAATACCCAATTATCATCGCGTAAAAACAGGAAATGTAACAATGATTGTCAACCAAATGTTCGTAATATATATATATATATATATATTAGGGGGAAAGTTTTGATATCAATCGAAAAACGTTCAAATTATCGTATACATCTGTTGCGTCTTGTGCACAAAAAATATATTTTGTCGGAAAACACATGCAAACAAAAAGCACAAATAATTTTAGGACCAAAAAGCCACAAATATCAAGGAATGCAAAAGGAAACATACTTCTAAACTTTCTGAGAATGGTGTCGCGTCCTGACACTGGATAGGGACACAAAGTGCGTGGAGCGCCGTCTGGAGGAGTTTTCAGGAGGTAGTTGGCGCATTACTCTAAGTCGCTCTATAGACCTCCAAAACAGTGTCAGAATCTGTCGAGAGATTTGGGTAGCTCAAACTGCAGAATTTTGAATTGTTTTTACACATTATTTTCATGCAAAAAACATGCAACAAAATGTTCTGTAAATTGAAAAGAAAATGAAGTAACTGACTAATTAATTGAGTTAGAGGAAACAAATGCAAAAATTTTGCAAACTAAAACATAAAAGTTTTTATAATACACATATGTGACAAATGAATTAAAGTCCAAAAATGCAGCTTAAGGTGAATTGGCTGGTCACGTGGGATGCTGATGAAAATAAAACGTAACTGTGTGGGAAGGAGCTCATATTTTTCATGCAGTCTTATGCCATAACAAACACGTAAATCGTTCAACACTAAAAAATCTTAAAAAATCTAAAAAATGTACGGTAACTTTTTTTCGGTGACTAAGATAGGAACACACATAATTTACCTCGTATACTCCTCTCATAATTTACATTTGTTTTGAAATTTTTTTTGGTCAGGTAGAATTTTCAAACTTCTGCTTGGAAAGCAAAATTTCATGCCGTCTGCTTATGTAATATATAAGATGCGTTCACTCTTGTCCATATTTTTAATAATTATTTTATTTGAACTCCCTGATATAAAATAGGGTTTTGTTTTTCCCCGGTAAACGCAAAATTATTTCTTTGTTAAATCTTTTGATGCCATTTCAATTATTGATAATTTCTAAAGAACGTATAGTCACTTACTTCTCCATTCATGTAGCAAAAAATGAGTGATACAAAGAATCCCTGGAAAATAAGAAAACAAAATTAAAAATAAATATTTAAAATATTCACTCATTGCAGTTTGAATTACTATTGAAACATTTGTACTTGACAATTGCACACTAAAGTTATTCAATGTACAGGGTATCCGGAAAAACTTCATACAATTTGAAAATATCTTTGAAAAGGGGGTGTACATTTTTCTTCAGTATATCACTACTAAATATTAAAATATTTTTTCAATTATTTTTTAGTTATTGTCCAATATAAATACTGACAGAGAAACCTTTTTTTAAAGATAAATGTAAATGTGAATGAGCATTTCATGCCATCACAGAATCAATTTAATTATGCTCCGTCGTTTAACTTTTGTAGAAAACGTCTCAGAATAACGTTTAAAATAAAGGACATAATACTCAAAAAGTATTTTTCAAAAGCTTAACCATAGTAGAATAACTATTTAACACCTCCGCCTTTCAGTAAAGCCGTATAAGACAAAATAAATAATAAAATAGTCTTCATTAAATACGAAAATAAAATATAATATATTAAAAATACTGAGGAATACATTTTCTAAAGAAAATCTGATATCTTGTTTATTCAGATATATCTTTATTTATCAGTTCAAAAAGGCATTTGTGCGTTAGTTATGCCACTTTGACGCTTTGTTTAAAAGTTATTATTAAATTTTAATATGGATGAATTTTTAGTCATAATGAAAGCGTAATTCCAACATACAAGGGAATATGTATACGCATCGTACGATATAATGAAGCAAATTTTTCAAAATCGTACTTTAGTTGAAACCAGATTTTGACTCAAATTTATGACGTTACTCTAACCGATACTTCCATTGAAAATTAAAATTTCACTTTCATTTCACCAAAAGGAATATAGTTTCAAAAACGTAACACAAAGAGCTACATATTCGTAATAAAAACATCATACAAATATGATAACCAGCAACAGCCAGGCTTTTTCTCCACCAGAACCCCTACCTGTTAGCCGAGGCCTTAGGATTGCTTGAGCACGGGGTGAGGTGGTGGGGTCCACTTATCTTACACGTATCCCCAGTGTACATGGTGGGTCTTCAACGAGTATCGAACGTGCGACCTTCCAGGTGAAAGTCCGATGCTCTAACCACTAGGCTACCACGGCCTCGGCCCAGCAAGACTGGTCCTAGTCAATGTATCAATTCCCAGTGAAGATCAATAGCCCTTGTAGAACTTTTTACTCCCTTGCAAGTAACGGTAGCTTCCGGTATACTATTTCAAGTGTCTACGATCCTACTGAAATTTTAGTTTGTTTTTTTTTCCTAATTTCAAGAGTAGCCTAAAATTTAAATAAGATCGACCTCTCATTTTGCCTTCTAAAACGTAGCCCATTCACATCCTTCATTTTAAGAAATTTAAATAAATAAATCATTTCTTATCTCACTCTTTGATCGAGACTATACATATTCAGCTTTTAAGTCTGGTATCATAATTCAAATACAAATACAAAAGGGACGACCAGAAACAGGCTCAGGTCCCAGCTACGCTGGTCCTAGTCAATTAAGCAGTCCCCAATGAACATCAAGAGCTTTCTTAAAAGTTTTTACCCCACTGCAATTAACAGTCGCTTCCGGTAAACTATTCCAACTGCCTACAAATCCAGTGAAGTAGTAATTTTTCCTAATTTCAAGATTAGCCTGAGATTTGAAAAGCTTAAAACAATGACCTCTGGTTCTACTTTCAGCACATAGCTGTAGTCCATCAACATTTCCCATTTTAATGAATTTAAACAACTGAATCATGTCCCTCTAACTCTTATTTGCTCAAGACTATAGAAGAGCTTCATGCGGTACTTTATCAAACGCTTTCTGAAAGTCAATGTAAACAACATCTACGCACTTTTTATTATCTAATGCCAAGGTAACCTTGCCATAGAAATGCAACGAATTAGTTGTGTAGGACCTACCCTTCCTGAAACCATACTGAAAATCAGTCAACACTCCGTTTGCCTCCAGAAAATTCACTATTTTGATTTTGATCAGAGTTTCAAAAATTTTAACGAACTGAAGTAAGACTCACAGGCCTATAATTTCCTGCCTTAGCTTTAGACCCTTTCTTGAAGAATGGCGTTATGTTTGCCAGCTTCCAATCCACTGGCACAGTCCTCCAGTTATATGAAGATATGAAAATAGTCAAGACAACATCCACTAATTCCTCTGCGGATTCTACTAAAGTTTTAAGATAAACAATATCAGGTCCTGGAGCCTTATTTGCTTTAATCTTTTTCAAATGAAACAACACAACATCCCTAGAAAATTCAAAATCCTCAAGCTGTGTGTATTCAAACATGAAAGATCATATACTAACTTAGTAGCCCTCCTCTGAACCCTTTCTAATAAGGTAATATCTTTCTTTAGGTAAGGTGACCAAAACCGTACAGCATACTCCAAATGAGGTCTTACCAAACTACTGTATGGTGGCAGAATAATTTCTTTTAGTCATGTTTACTGGTAAACTTCCTCACCTGCAATCCATCGAGTGCGTGGCTAAAGTAAGTGTATGCTTCTAGAAACCCACATTTGCCTGATTGAGGCCTGTAAATGATGAGACCAAAATGGAGCCCAAATAGAGGAACCAAAACCAAAGTAGCACGAACAGCTTTCCTAAGAAAAAAAAATATTCATATATATTTTTCATAACATCAAATAATAATAATCATATTATTAATACAGAGACGAACACCTCCAAATGTTGCGTTGTCTCTTTCAAAATTTGTCGATCACTCTTAGAAGTATAATCGGATAAATCGTATTTTATTTTTTTTATTTATTATTTTCTGTCATAATATTAATTGTGAAAGAATGTTAAAGTTCCATTAAATTAGAATGAAACATAACGAAACTCTTTGGAAAATGCTCAATCGCTAATGTTTTCTGGTATAATTCTTCAGATAAAGTGTAGTGAGTGTTAATTGATTGAAATTGATTTCTTTTAACATCAAAGGATTTCTTCTTAGCATTATATTTTCAAAGTCGTGGAAATCTTTCCTTCCTTCTTTCATATGACTCGAGTTCAAAAGTTTCCTGATTCAATTCGACATTTACATGTTAGCTTCTAAAACAAATACGCAACGTTTTTTGTCCATTTCATAAAATCAAAAATCATGAGCAATGCTCATTAGAAACTTTATATATCTTAAATTACAACCCTTTATTGAGTTGAAAATCTATGTTCATTCGAGCACTAAGTTTATTTGTTCCTTTCGTTTGTAAGAAAAATTGCTTTGGCATATCAATATGAATGTATGTGTATGATAGTCTTTATGAATAAGGTTTATGATAGAATCTCGCTCTGTAGAAGTAAGAACTGTTCTAAAATAAAGTTTATTGAAGTACGTATATACACATTTTAAATAAAAATACTTTTACATAAAATTTTGCATTATTTCAAAAACCTTTGAATCATGGTGCAGTTTTAAATTGTTAAAATTTCTTTACTGAATTTTTGTTCCTCTCTTTCTTTTTTTCCAGAAATTAAACTTTGTCAATTTTGGATTCTCATTTGGTGTCAAAACAAATTTGTCACAATGTTTAAAACCACTATGATGTGTATTTATTACTTAGTTTTCTAATATTTCTTCTATTTTGCCTTTGTTAATTAATGAAAATTATTTAATATAGGCCTTGGTTGACTGGATTAAGTAAAAGTTTATATAGATAAAGAAATACAATTAGCTAAATTGACCATTTACGATAAATAACTTGCGCTTATTGCGATACATTAAAAAATATTTTATTATACAGGTTTGAAATTTATTTGATGTAGGAATGTTATATAATGTTAGATTAGCCTATCTAACAAATGTTGAAAAATAGTTTTAAAATAAATACGAATTTATTGGACAGGTAATTAGTTACAAACCCCTTTTTTAAGCTATGGTTTGACTTCATTGAGATTAAATTTTATTAGATAAATAAAATAACTGAATGAAATAAAACTTAGCTTTGTTTAATAGTTAGCATTTATTATGAATGCCTTATTTCAATTCTTTTACGTACACAAATTAAAAGAATTTAATAAAAACCCTATCCGTCACAAAAAGTTTACCAAAGCTCCATCCTTTTATATTTCAACCAAATTTTTGCTTTTAATCAGTGATATCAGTTCGTTTCGATTACGCTAAAAATTGATTATATGAAGCATAACATTTTCTTACCTGTATTGACTTGGTTCATTAGAATGAGTAGCACGCAATTTCGTAACCAGAACTCGGATTATGTTACACAAAAAGAACAAGTTAACCTATAGGTGACAAAGATTCAAATAAATTTCATATGATTTGTTGCATTAGAATTCAAAATTACTTGCGAGCATCAAATTCTTTTATTAATAAAAGAAACAAGAAATTCCAACCTTCAGGAATTTAAGTTTCTATATTCTGAAAATACTTTTAAAATATGTTTCTATAATCTGAGAGTAATCTTGATTGGAAAGAAAGCAGAAAAATCGTTATTATTATTTCTATTCTTTTGAGTAAGAGTAGGGAGAAAGGTTATAATACAAAATTGCAGTTGTTCGAAAGTGGAAAAGACTTGTAAAATTCAACTGTGAAAATGCTTTTCAAAATGACTAAAATGACAATAAAAATCCTTTTCCATTGACATCCTATAAAACTATATTTCCCACCACCATAGCTAAATGTATTATTAAATGTACACTCAAGACACTGATCCGCAGAGCAAAATTATTTTATCCCTAAATGCTCAAAAAGCCTTTAATAATGGGAAACGTCTAGTGGTGGGAGGCTATCTCCAGTCATTCATATCATACTAACAGGTGACATTTTGGATCTCATATAGTCTCATAGCGGGATTAAGAATATATTCATCGGCATTACTTAACTTTTTTTTTTTCTTTTTGTCAATAAAACAGCTTGATGAAATTTCTGATACATGTTTGATTGTGCTCTGTTTGTCAAACCTTTAAAAAAGAAAAAAGAGAGAGAGAGAGAGAAAAAAGAAAAAAGGAAAAAACCCACATCGGCAATGGACAGCTCATATTACACCTGAAGATATCCAAAAAAAAACTCATTATTATATTATAAAATATACTGTAGTCGGGCTGCTCAGGAGAACACGATTTAGACATCACTTTTTTATTGACGACATAGACATATATTACATACTACTAACAAAACACTTAACACATACAATACACAATCGCACCCAAGGCAGGACGATTTTCGTTTTCTTCTTTTTCCCTACCAAGGGTTGTGATAGGGAAAAGAGGGAAAAATAGATCACGTGCTACAGTACTAATAAATACTGCACAAATATTGGAAAAGCTAACGCCAATATTAACCTGCGTTTTATTTTAAAGTTTCTTATACGCTTATAAACTAGCCCCTTTTACATTAATAATATTTTTAAATTAAAATAATTATTTTATTATTTTTTAACTAAGAAATGAATCAACATAACACAAATACTCAAAATCACATTATATTACCATATTACGTATTTCAAATAATTTCACCCAATTTCCACGACGATATTAATATTTTTTTCAAGTAAAGTCCTAGGCTACCAGAAAAAGCGAGGGGTATCTATTTCAGGGAACTTAGTGTTTGTCTAAGTTTTGGCTATTATCTTCCTTTGTTTTTGTGTATATTTTTGAGTGTACCATTTCACATTGTTTTGATATTGTATGATTGATTTAGGTACTTTTTTTTTATAGTGTTGCACGGTTTCTCATTGTTGTCACATGTCATATAGCGCTTAATGCATACTCTTAAAGTTTTGCATTCCACTGTGATTTAGTGTTTACAATAACCTGTATTTTTTTTTTTTTTATATATATATATTTTTTAAATGGTTTTCATAAATTTGCGGTTGGTCGAGCTCTCCCGGAACCCCATTTGCTCCCGAGGGCTTGCACTCGGGGGCATCTAAAAATACGATAGGCCAAAAAATGGCAGGTGCGGGGGGTTTCTGGGCGCACTTACTGGCTACCAGAAAAAAGGATTTTTTCTAAGAATTATTACGAAACTTCTTTCAAAGGTATTACTTTACTTTGAAAAAATGTGGGGAGAAATACAAAGTTTCGAAAATACACTTGTGTGAACATGTAAATTTAGAATTGAACTATATAAAACTAAAGATTGTCTAAGTGTATTGTACGAGTGTATAGTATTTTTATATATTTTAATATATATTTTTTTCATGTTAATATATTTTTTGAATGTTTATATTTCGGCAAATTCAGTTGTGCAAATTTTAAAGAAACTACCTTCGCTCACAGGACAAAAGGTTTCTCAAGACAAATTATTCCGTGTTGATGACACACGTGAAGGCAACTGATATTTATGACTCTTCTTTTAAGCTATAACCTTAACGGGAACGATGCCTTAGTGAGCCATTTCAGTCCTATCCGAAGAAAAAAATATATAAAGCATATGTATTTATCACCATAATTTTCTTTGCTTCCTTTATAGGACGCTGAAAATATTTCCCCAGACCCACGTGATTTGTATAATTTGCATAATAACTGAATGAATTTTTAGGCCGATTATAATAGTTAACCTTCCAGTGAAAGAAGTTCACAACTCAAAATCGATTACATTCTCAGGAGACGCATTTGGAAATTTTAACCATAATTTCAAAAACCCATATTTATCTGGCGTTGAAAAACGTTTTGGATTGTTATAATTTCATGTGGAGCATTATTGTTTTTAAATATATGCTCAGTTTTTTGCAACACTTGCGGAAATATCTCATAATTCAGTTCTAGTTATTATTTGGGTTTTTCCCCCCGAATAACTTCTAAAAAAAATAAGGACATGCTATTGGTACACGTTAGAAGAACTCAGTAAACAAACTTAATTTTGAATATCCCGCATTTTAAGTTTTTTTTCAATTATGACCTAGTTGACCTAGAGGTATGATATAGCAAAATACGAAATAGTACTTTTTTCCTGGTTTCTGTTTAAAAAAAACACTCTTTTAATAGCTATTTCTTTCCCACCAAGCCAATATAAGGGTTTTTTAGCGTTATGTCATTGTTATAAGAGTGCATGTCCAAACTTACATAAAGCAGCTAAAATTAAATCGACTGTTCGGACTTATATTTTATTTAAGACAATATTGGCCATTGCAGCGATTTGCATTGACTGAAGGAAATATTCTCGCAGCCATTATTTTTTTCCCCGCTGTAGCTCAAAGCTCAGTCCAACGTATGTTCTGAAAAACACTCCTTGTCTTGAGTCGTTTCATTCCACCACATGAATCTCTACCCATATCATCAGGTATTTCCACAAAACATTTTTACCTTTTATGCAATAATTCTACATAGGTATTCCAAGGTGAACTCATATTAATCCAGTATGTTTTTTTTCTGTTAAAACCACGTACGGCTGTAGCAAGTTTTTCTTAAATATGCACTGCTTGCAAATTAAAAGTAAATCAAAAACGTAAAATATTCGAGCAGAATTTAAAACAGAAAAGGCAATTATAATTTTAAGAATAGATACTTACCACGAGACTTAACATGTTTGGAGCATTCATTATCCATTCATATTCCCCTGCTGGTAGAGCCCAACATCTGAAACAATAAAATATTACTGCTACCTACTATTACTAATACCTAAATATAATTCCTTAATTTACACAACCTATTTACTTATAAAATAAAACATTGGAAATATTTTTGAACTGAAATATGTTAATAACGTTTTCAACATTTTAGAATGGCTTGAGCTTGAAACTGATTAAAGACATTAAATTTCCTGAGAGCACAGAAAAACTATTCATGACATTGTAAATTATCATCCATGTTCGAATTTTTTTTTCAAAAGCATACTATTTATATATAATGTACAGCAATGTTATATCAGCTTCACTATAATGTAGTTATAGGTAATTTTTTTACGCAGGTACTATATTGTTTAAATTATCTTGCATGCCAGGAGAATTTTGGAGCGATGGAACACACCATGCAGTTTTGAAATTCAAAAAGTGTATTGCAGTAGTACTAAAGGTTACAAAACTAATTGAAACTACTTTTTCTCTTCTTTCCTATAAAAACCAAGTCACGTAAAAAGTCTCATGCGTTAAGGTTTTTTAAGAAATAAAATATTCAATTTTGAGTCGTTTTATTAAAAATTAATGTGGAATATTTTGCCCTTATTGTGAAAGATTTTAGAAGCTTGAAATAAGTTCGCCATGGACCCCTAGACACGGTTCATGGCTCCCATCTTTTCATATTTTCTCCTGTAGCCCCTAGAGTATTTTTGTGGCTCCCAAAGGGGGCCATATTGATCCAGATGATAAACCCTGGTGTAGTTTCGATTACAGTTAATAATAAAGAAACTATTGCAGGCCGAATTTTCACCTGGGGTGGGAGGGAAAGTATTGATCATAATAGTCATTTCATTAATATATATTACCACAGTGTTGGCAATCTGGCTTAACCTCTTCACTCCAAGTGTACCCAATTGGGTATTTTAAAATACAGTTTATTAATTACTGTTTGTGCAATTTGAAAGCTAAAACACCGAATTGTTTTTGAAATGAATCAACAGATAGTTTACTTCGTTTTAAACATGGAAAACATGGAAATTGGGCATTAATTATTATTTAAACTAATTATTAATTAAGTTATTTTGTCTTGTAATCATTTTTTAAATCAGAGAACCAAAACATTGCGTCAAAATTGTTTGTGCTTAATTCCGGGGTCTGAAGAGGTAAAAACGAAAAGTTCTGGAAGAGCTTATCCCCGCTCCCAATTTCTTCTTTTCAGGTTAAGAACATTAATATTTTTCTTAATGAGTAAAAGCAAAACATAAAGAAATGCAGAATATAAGCATCACAACTGGAATTCTCAATATCACTTTTTAGCAACACATTTAGTAGTTCACTCTTCTGTATTTTGCGAAACAGAAGTTAAAATTATTCATGAGCATAAGTTTATACTTCCGCTCAGCATCCTTTTCATAAATGGAAAATTTTAATAATTCACAAACTGAATACTTAATTCAAACGCAAATACTTAATATATCAGTCAAATTTATCGATATATTTTCCCAAAACTTTGCGAAAAGCACTAACCTATCAAGAACGGATAGCGTTTATTCAATAGATTGTAAATTTCCAATTTTCCTTCTATAATTTCGCTCAATGAAAAATTTCTTTGAAGAGTCAGAATTGAAAGCCTGATCTCATTGTCTCTTGTTTGGAGCATATAAATGTACGTCGCAGAGAATGAAACCGCTTTAATGAACTTTTTATATTTCATTACAAAGGCCCGCTGCAATTTCATTCCAAGTATTCCTCATCATAATTTGACTTTCAAATATTATCCAACTATAATTAGCCTTTCAAGTTTAGTGTTTCCTGTAGTAATTTCAGTAAACTGTCATAACTTAAAACAGTTTTGAAATTCATTTCAATTCCTTTTCGCGAAATGTAATGTGAATGAATGAATTCTGTACTGATGAGTCGATTTAGTTTTCTAAACGTAAATTGGAAGTTAGGACTGAATAAAAATAGACATTTGCGTTTAACATCGTTTATTCTTCTGTAATACAATAATATGAAAATATGAAATGCACATTTTTATGAGAAAATATATATGAGAGAAACAACGTTATGGCACCCTAAAATTCCAAAATGAACTTCATACACACTTGCTTAAAACGTAGTTTTTACTGAATCTGGTGTATTTGTTTGATCCTAATTAATTAACCAATTATCTATTCTTCAACTATGCAATTAAAGTCAACGTCAAAGCAATAGTTAAGCCGAGCAAACCCAATAAGTAATTTAACGCTACCTTGAAAACTCACCCTCTCTTTCCAAAAGACTTTCAAATACTACATTTCACAATGCATTAAAATGTTGCTTTCACGTCCCCTACCTCTTTAGTTTTTTGCACATGTTTTACAACTGTTTCTTAAATGTTGTAAGCATTTATTTTTATCTTTAAAAGAAAGCATGCTCCTGCATGATAATGTAACACTACTGGGGAAATTTCGTCTTATCCTTTTACGCTTAGAAGATTGTGCAATCGTTGTAAAGCTATCCAAGTGTTTGTTCTTTCTTGAAATGTCAAATTAGTTTTAAATCCAATCTCCTAATGCATGTTTTCTCCTAATTCGTGATTCGTAAATTTTTCCGCAAATGTAATTCCCCAACTGGAGTTAAATGTTTAATAATGATAAAAAAATTCGCATTCATTAGCTACCAGTTGTTTTGCAAAGCTTGAATTTGAGAGTACTGCACTTAAAATAATGCACGCGTAAGCATAAAATGAGGTTGATTTATTCTTTCTCTTTGCTTTAAAACCTAATTTTCTCACCACATTAGCGTGTCTTGTATCATTTATATCTGATTTCTAAAAAGTGAGTCTTTACGTAGCACATAACATGTCTTAACTGCTGCAGAAAATCCCCTCGATTATTCAAGCCTCCCAGGCGCTTCAGCGACAAATTGAAACTGTCATTTTGAAAGCAAAGACTTAATTCCGCCTTGTCAGGACATGCTCCCCAACAAATGAGCTCATTTGCTTTTGTTTTAAACATCTGCATCTTCTCAGCCCCAACGGACGCTGCTAGGAAGAGTCATTCTAAAACAACGTTTAACATGTTAACATGATGTCCTCAATTTAATTTCGTTTAAAGGAAATTTAGGGTACTATTAGAAGGCGAAAAATCCATCAAAAAATAGCAAAGGAAAGAGAATAATACTTATCGGGGTTTTTAATGCAATTGCAGCCTGCTATGATCGAATAAAGTATAACTTCTCCTGAACTAAAGGACTCCTAGGACGCATATTAACGTCAATTTCTGTTAAATAATTTATCAGAATTTTTCGTATCTTTTTCTTTCTGTAAATTGTATTGGTTAAAGTTAGTAAAATAAAATGAAACATTAAATTACATAACATTTATTCCCTCATGCCCCATGTATTAAGCGCAATATGTCACACAGTTCTAACATCAGGTTTTTTTTTTTGAGGAAATTTGAGCTTTTGACTTTTTATGGTATATAAATGTGGGCAGATTTTGTAGATATAGTAAAGGGAAAATTAAATTAATTTATTCGCCCATTGGAAGGAACACTAAATCAGTAATAAGAATTTTAATTAGAAGAAAAATGCTACCAATATAAAGCTGAACGAAAAACGAAACATAAAAATAATTTTAGCCCATTATTCTTTCTTGCAACTTAAAATAAATATAATTTATTATTTAAAGATAGATTCTTTTTCTTTTCAGTTTTTAACATTTTTTATGGACTCATTGAACGAAGAAAATGAAAATCGATAATTCAAATCTAGATTGACAACAAAAGTCAGTGCAATCAATGATCATGACTAAAAGAAAAAGAATCAACGTAAATAAAGTACACAAGTTGTCAAAAGCTGTTTCAACTCCAAACAGATGTTTCAAAAATACACTCACGGACATTGAAAATAGCGCACCAAGAAGGAATCATTCGATTGAAATTAAATTTATTTCAGTGAATGATAAAGATGAAATATATACTTGATCAAAAAAACTAAACAATTGGGCAATTACAAAGCCGTCCAGCGAGCTATGCTCAGTAGCGCGTCGGACCGTCTCGGGCTGCGATACATGCCGCAATACGGTCCGGCATTGAATAGAAAAGACGTCTGATGTTGCCCGGAGGCAGCCGATCCCACAAATCTTGAACAACTCTGTCTAAATCATGCAAGGATTGGCACGACGGCAACTGGCGTTTCAGCTGGTCCCATACATGCTCAATAGGGGAGATGTCCGGGGAGCGAGCAATGTCATGGAAGGGTCCGAACACATCGTAAGAGGTCCCATCAATCCGAGCCGTGTGCGGACGAACGTTATCCTGCTGGTAAATTGCACCTGGAATGCCGGTTAAGTATGGAAGCACATGAGGCCGTAGGATTTCATCCCCATACCGCTGAGCTGCTAATGTACCACGTACCACCACCAGAGTGGAGCGGCTATCGTAGGCTATGGCCCCCCAGACCATGACACACGCAGTGCGGGAACTGTGTCGCTGAATAGTGAGGGTGGGATTGCATCGCTCGCCAGGGCGTCTCCACGCACGTAAACGGTGTTCATCTGTCCCCAAAACGAAGTGGCATTCATCACTAAACACCACACGTCTCTAATATGTGGCGTTCCACGTCGCTCTAGCTTGGCACCACTGAAGTCAGGGCCGCCGATGTGACGGTGTTAATGGCAGTACACGTAATGGGCCCTGGAATTGCAAATTCGCTCCCCTGAGGCGTCTAGAAATTGTTCGTTGACAAACAGGAACTCCTACATCTACTTGTACAGTGGAACATGTCACTGTGGGATCCGTGAGTGCGTGGCGCACGATCCTTCGATCGTCTCGCGCCGTCGTCGCTCCAGACCCGGTACGCCATGCGTGGGTGCCTTCACGTGTCCACTGCTCCCAACACCTTCTGATAGCACACTCAGAATGATCAACCTGGGCTCCTCGCGAGAAACACGGCGAGTCGACCACGCTGCAGTTTTCAGGCCAATGATTAGGCCCCTCTCACTTATTTGGAAGAAATGTCTTCTTCGATGTCTAATTGGCATTCTATACGCTTGGGCACACCTTATAGCGTCGATTCGTGGTCGTCTCGTTTATGAATCTTCCACAATACACAGGTTTATATAGGCTGCGTTTCTTGTTTGCAACGCCAGTGCAGCTTGCGTGGACGCGCGCATGCGCACTAAATTTACATCATTTGCATACCGGACGTCACTCTACTAATTTGCATAGTTTCGAGGTTGTAGCTCGCTTCCTTCTTGGTGCGCTACTTTCAATGTCCGTGAGTGTACAATGGCGCCCTTTCATCAGCATCAAAATAGTTATTCTCAGTACTACGTTTTGTCAATTAGTGCCTTACTTACGTTGATTTCTTTCTTTCACTCATATTTTAGTAAACTATGAATGTATGTATATGTATATATATATATATATATATTCTGAATTCGATTATGTCTGATAAACCTGCAGTAAATTTTTCTCTTTTTCTGTAAATTAAATATTTACTATTATTATTATTATTATTTTGCTTACTTTTCGTCAAACATTGTCTTCCGCAACACAGTATAAACTCCCACAGGTAGCAATGGAACCACTGCAATAAAAACAAATAAAACTTAAAATATTTGATAAAGTTTTCTTTACTTTGTTGCAAACTACGTATACGTGTCGCTTAAAATAACACATCAGTGCTTTTCCCCTAAAAAATACGATTAAATTTTGAAGTTAAAATCAGTTCTCTCTAGTACTCAAATTTTTGGAACAGAAACTTTTGAAAAATAAGACAACAAACAAAACAGTGCTTAACAAAAAACACCTAATTTTGTTTTTCCCATGCGTTTGAAGTATATAGGACGTTCGGTTAAAATGAATCGATATATAAATTTCTTTAAAACTTTTTGCAAACTAGTATAACAATAAAAAATATAAAAACGGTAAAAAAAGGTGTAACAATTAATTTTTTGAATAATATAATAGAAACATAGTTTATCAAGCCTAATACTTCTTTTGATGCGATTGAGAAAGTAAGATACTATTGAGGATTTTGCTTTTGCTCAAAAAACAAAATTTCTATCATTTTAAATTCTAAAGCTTAAGTAATACTGATTTTTGAACTTAACATTTCAATATAATTTTTCCGTATAAAGTTAGCAAACAAAAATCTAGAAATGTTACATAGTTGAAAATGGTCAACCAGAGGATAAGAGAAATATATTTAATCAAGAAGAGATTCTTTTTTTTTTTTTTTTCTTCTTCCTATTTTACTGTGCCTGGGAAAGAGCTTTTTAAATTAAGGACGACTGAAACGTGCTGTAATATTTTATCCATATTATTTACTTTGAAAAGAAATGAACTTCAATTATTGTTTAAGTGCATGCACCTGACATAAAAGGGCTTTTGTTCATATAATTTCATTTAGACCAAAAATGTAAAACATAATGCAACAGATGAAAACTTCCATTAAGAGTTTATTGGACAAAGTGAAAATCTTAAACTTCATTTTGTTTAAATAATGATTTTAAGGAGTCATTAAGGCGGACAGTTATTGACGTCAGTTTATTTAAATAGAGATTTTCAAGTTTCTTTATGGTTAAAAATGGGACATTAAAACGATATTTTATTTGCTTAAAAAAAAGTGTAATATTATTGATGGATCCCCTTTTGAACTTTTTTGGACATCGTTTTTTAAGTCTTAAAGCTCTCTTGTTGTTGTCGTCGCGTCCTTGCGCGTGGCGAGGAAGAATGGTTACGCTGATCCTGAGTCTAACGGAGTTCTTGTAGGCAGGAGTCCGATTTCCGCCCCTTTGAAAGGTCTCTTAATTTTTTGAACTAGCTCCCAGATAAGAGACCGTCTCCTGGGATTGGCACCCTCCGAGGTATCGTTTCACTTGGAGGACTTTGGAGCCACGACCTATTTAACGTGCACCAGCTCCCTTAAGCGTACACGGACCTCAGCAACCAGCTGCGAGAGGTGGTCACCCTCCCAAGCACTGACCTCAGTTAATGATGCTTCACTTTCGGTGTTATGCGGGAATCGAGCCTCTACCGACTGGTCCACTGCGGGACAAAGCTCTAGTATAACTTGTTAATTCAATTCGAAATTTTGAATGAATATTAAGAAATACTTTTTATATTTAACATGCGGCTCATTAAAACTTGGTGCTATGATATTCTTACTACGAGGAAAAAGTGTTGAATATTTGGGTACGTTTTGAGATTTTTTAACACTGTTGGAACCGTTAGATGTTTTTTAGTTTTTCAAAGCTCTATTGAGCTATTACAAAACCTAACCAAAACCAAGGAATTCCAAGTACGTAATGACAAAGTATCAAGAATTTTTCGCCCTTGAAAAAAATGCAAACAAGAATTATTACTTCAAATTTCTTCAATATCCTTTATGTTTACTGTATATTGCAAAAAAACGCAGTATGGCAAAAATTTTCAAAACAATAAAATAAAATAAATGAGTAATTTAACTTTTAAAGAACTACATCAAATATTACATTGTTTAATTCCCAAGAGTAAATAAGAATGGAACAAATATGATTTTATTCTTTTTTTCCATATATTATTGAAGTTAAAAAGTTCTTACTCCAAAACTTGTGTACGCAAAGCTTGGGTAATACTCTCTAATTGGTCTTATAATTATTAATTTTACTTAAATTATTTCTTTGCGTTTTTTATATAGAACTGTGCAATAACAATTAGAAAACGATTTTTTCCCACTAAACTAGTTGGAGCGTACTTATACTTAGTTTTATTTTTAAGTTTTAGTATAATGTTAGAAGTGGAGCGTTTAGTATTGATCTGTCACCCATTTAGTATATTAGATCCGTTCTAAAACAATTCTAAATTATCCGCAGCCAATAAAGAGTAAGTTATATAGATTAACATTTTATGAAGAATACAGTTATTTATGCATGATATCTTAAATAGATTAAGCAATGAAATTATTTGAAGGCGCAATGCAAGAAAGCTTTCACTCATATTTTTGAAGCAATAAGGGAAAGGAGGGTAAGAATATGCAGTCGGGTAAGAGTACGCAGGGACTTTTTTCCCTGTTGGCAACACTGCAAGCAGAAGCGAGTGTGATCAACTCAACACGTTTGTTTTCAGCTGGCTCAAGAGACCGCCATTGTTATTTTCATCCCTTTCTGTCGTTTATTTATCAGGTAAAATATGATTTCTGCATGTTGGCATGTAATTTTTCTGTGAAGAAATATTAACTTTTTTGTCAATAAAGGATTGATGTTTGCTTTTTAAGTAGATATCATTATGAGCTTTGTTCCCTTCCGAACAATGTGGGCATGTCATAATTTCGCTATTGTGAATGCTACAGCCATCTAGGACGATTTTGAGGAGCAATACATCGGTGGGTAAGAGTACGCACTTAAGGAAAAGGTAGAGAGAAGGAGAAAGTTAGAAGAAGCAAAGGCTAATCGAGCTGCTATGAAAAGTAAAAATGGGGCCAAAACTGAAAAAGGAAATACCGTGAAAGCAAAGAAAAAACTTGTTTTGCATTGTGTCGACAACCCAGTTCCCTCAACAAGTTCAGCAAACAATAAGGCGACAATATGCCTAGGCTGCGAACAACCATATGATGAAGATTGGATCCAGTGGGGATTATGTAAGGAGTGGTGGCATGATGAATGTTCCAGTTACGAAGGCACTGGAGCATTTGTATGTGACTACTGCTAAATTTTCTGAATGCGTACTCTTACCCTTCCTTTGTGCGTACTCTTATCCGCCAGGTCGGGTAAGAGTACGAATTTGCAATTTTTTTTTTCCCCCTTGCTTTCTTTCATATATTTTTTAAGATAAAACTTTCATTTTGTGTACCTAAGTTTCTAAGTTAATAAACTATGATTCAGTCAATTTTCAAGGTTCTCACTTTTCAATTCTCATTTTTATAACGAACAATCCACTAGGTGCATACTCTTACCCTCCTTTCCCTTACTTATCTTCTTTGTAACAAGAAACATCAGTGCACAGTACATCAAAAATATCAATCAATATTTTAAGAAGACAAAATATTATAAACTGAATAGAGGCAAATGTAAAGTGATACATCATTATCGATAAGGCATCGTCAATGATTACACATAAAAACACGCCCAATCCTGTCTAATGATTTCCTCTGCAACAATTTAGAAAGTCACTGAAGCAAGTTATTGGTTAAGTGCCTGTTACCTGGAGTTAATGGCCCATTCTTGTTCTATTTACTGCATTCTTTGAGATGGTTCAGTCTAAGGAAAATGATTCAAAGCAGGCACTAAAGATTTAAGCTGTCATTAAGAGCTAATAGAACAAATTATTATTTTCAAAAATGTCTCGATAGCATTATTGATTAGTCAGAACGCTCAGGGTTTATAGAATCATTGGAAGTGAATGTTTAACGAGGCGCATATATACCAAACCAAGTATTTCAAAACACTAACTAGCGCCAGTTTTTTTTCAAGAACAAGTTTCGCATTTTCTTAGAAAAAATAAATAAATAAAGGGATTAATGGATATTTATTTTAAAGAAATATAATGTGAAATGGAAAACAATACAAATATAATAAATTACGTGTGCATTAAAGTACGAAACGTTAAGGAGCGCAGGGGGCGGATTGGAGCTAAAACACCAAACAAAAAGCAAGCAAAATCTAGCTGCGCTGAATATTTCAGTTGTGAACATTTCAAATGCATTGTATAGCAGAGATAAAAAATGTAAATTTTGAGATGTTACTAGTCATGAAATATCTTTACGAAATAAAACACTGCTATTGAAAAAATAAATATGTATTTACTTAAACTAAAACAATGAATCTTAAATACTGATTCGGTGATTGATAACGATCTTTGTAGAAGCGTTTTCAACCCTTGTAAGCGGTTGAAAACATTCCAAAGTAGGTACGTACTTTCCAGGAACGCCAATGAAGCTCCACTATAGTTGTATATGCGTGAGATTTTTTTTCCGTATATGAACTATACAGCGAAAAAATTATTTTTACGAATTACTGAAGTCAAAATTCCTGAAACGACAACCATATCCAATGGAAGACAGCATTCTCAGGAGTTACAGTTGAGAATTGTTTGCTATTTTATAAGGCGTGTTTTACTTCATATGTGTTTACTGAGATATATGTGAGGTATTTTATCTACGGAGATCAATGACCGGGAGATCGTAAAAATAATTTTCCCAAACCATAGTTGGTTTTAGCAGTGTCAATGCATTTTATTTTGAGAAAATTACCAGACATTACGCATTGATATAATTTTGTTTTGTTCCGTAAAAATGCAAATTACTATTTTTAGAGGTAACGTAAGTGAGTCAAATAAAGTGTCTCTAAGTTTCATTGCCTAATTTATCGCTCATTCACTTTTGCACATTCATCAACCAACTCATAAAAAATAAGAAAAAAATAGTTCCGTGTGAAAATTTAAGTTTCAATAATGTTTCCCAGCAGTTTTAACAAAGAAATGCGATTTGGCCTTATTAAGATCATGGGTCCACAATGAGGCCAACTCTGGGCAGGGATTACCTCCGGAAGGGTTGAAGACCAAAAAAATAAAATCCAAAAAGTGCTACCAAGCTATAAAAAAAGTAACAATTCTTTATTGTCAATATAAAAACACGTTAAACCTCATTTGATAAATTCAGAAACATTTTCAAAAATGATATATTCTCTTCAATGGAAAGTTAAAGATCAATCGTCGGATTCGGGGCACTGATAATTCGTTATTTTCTATTTTTTGTCGCTCCTGCGCACAGTTCGAGCACATACATGCAACAGATGCAGCACAGTATCATATTCTCCCCACAGATGAAGCAGAGCAAATAAGGCCAATCATGGCCTTGTTGGACAAGAATCTACTTTTCTTGGTTATCAAATCACAAGAAAAAATGACGGCACACAACGGCATTTTGTTTTTGAATTCATCAACTACATAAATTATGCTTCAGGAATAATAAACAACGTTTTTCATATTACTACACCACAGTGAACCATCAAGAAACAAAACTTACTGTAAATGTGATCATGTAGTCTTGACAACACCTGTAGTACGTGCAATGTTTCCTGGTGATAAAAAAGTGCTTGTTGATAACGCTTTATTATCAGTTAGCCTTTCTGATGACAATGAAGTCACGATCTAGCGAATTTTCGTTATACTGCATCAAAGAATTTGGGGGTGGCCTTATTGGTCTACATGGCCCTATTTGGCTCACCTAAATTATTTATCATATCAAACAAGCCACCACACTTTCTTGGATATTTCGCAAAATTTTTCTCAAGAATTCTTAAGAAATGAACATTATTGCAAAAAATTAACATTAATTTTGAGTATACTTACCCCATCCTATGATGTAAAACATAATCAGATTTTTCTGTTCTGCAAACGCTGCAGCAATAAGTTTGTGGAGGTAAAATCCTTCGCAAAACATCCACATGTAGTTCGTCATACGGAAGTATTTTGTCATGACGAACAGAGTTCTGCATGTTGCCTAAATGAAGAAAATAATCTATAAATAAAAAAAGTTAAAAAGTAATGGTATTGAATGTTTTATACATTTCGTATTCTAACTACTAGCTGGTCTTCATATTACGTTATGTCTTCATAAACGTTAAGGAAGACTGCGTACCTGAAAATGGTTGCCGAAACAAAATAATATATAACTAAGTAATTAAACAAAAAGTCTTCCTACGAAATCCTATCTATTAAGAGGTCACTCGAAAATAAGATTAAATTTGCATAACTCAATTCAAAATTACTTGTTTACAATAACAAGTTTTGCCTTCATGTTTTGCCTACAAAAAGTTAAGTGCAGTATTAAATAAGTACATTTGCACAGAAATAAGACTTGGAAAATAATTTAATCTAAAGTAGGAAATAAACTGTTGCAATTTCAAAGAAAAATTATCGTCTGATAGCAGAAAAAAATGTATTAATTGAAGAATAATAGCTACAGGTTTGGTGAGATAACAGGTTTTGTTAAGGAATACATGTTTTATTTATTTTTTGCAATCAGACTATCTTATAGATTTTTTCAATGATAAAATTAGAGTAATTACGGCTAATCCTGTTAATGTTAAATATTTTTGCAGTAAAATAGTTCCCTTAATACTGTCTGGTTTTTATCAGAATCCATAAATCGTACCTCAGAACCAGACTAACGCAATTCCAAAAAAATGACGATTTTCAGACATTGTTGAATTGTAAGAAATTAACTAACAATTGTAAAGCATGCATATTAATGTTAACAATCATATTTTGTAGCCTAATTCACATAACAGCTTTGTTACAAGGCAACGAAATCATAGTTTTCAGTTCTTACAATTAGTTTTTAAAGTAGTGATAATGTGTGTGACTTACGTTAGTGTGGCCATGAGGTACATAAATAGTTTAAGCAAACAAAAACAATAATATACCAAAAGAAGAAAATAAGTAAAGCTAAATAACATTTTTTACATTATTAACATATTAGATATTACTGCTATTATCAACTGCACAAGAAATTATGCATGATTCATGCAACATTTTTAATTTCGCATTAATCTCATTGTTTTTCTCCCCAAAATAGTTTTTTCTACATTTATATGCAATCATGTTTCAGATTGGACAGCTTATTCAAAATTTCAAACAAATTTGTTAAATACACAACCCTGGACCTGATTTAATGGAGGTACTTCAAAACTATTTCATTAGGAAAAACAAAACTTCTATATAACTTTTGGGAATTTAAAAATGTGGTCATAGAAGTAAATTTTACTTGGATTAATCATTCTAATTTCCATAACATCTTTGTTAACTACCCTTAAAGAATAACTTACTTACTCCGTTCTTTTGCATGATAGTTTGATACGTAGGCGATCTGTTAAACTCATCCAACACTACCAAAGATTTGAAGAGCAAGACAACGACTCCATTCAGAAAAAGAGATAGAAACAGGTTCTTGTGCATCGTTATTCGTTGCACCTGCAGTTGTCTAGAAAAATACCATGAATCATATAAATATAGCAAAATTCACTACTGTGATATACATAGCAATAACATTTTCAAGATTTTATCTATATGCCTTTTTACTTAAGAATTTATTTTTTAAATATATAATAAGCAGTTTGCTGAAAATGAGACTAACAGTATTTTGAAAACAAATAGAAGTTTCGAAGTTTTTTTAATATAATATAATAATCGATAATTTTAAGGACTCAATCACTTATATCCTTCAATATACATAAATATTTTAGACAAAATCAAATCTATTTTTTTCCGAAATTGTGACTGGTGTCTGATGATTGTATTATTGAGAAGGTGGCTAAAATAACGAAAAATATTAATAGTAAAACAAATAAAATGGCGTACCAACCGGGAAGCCTAAAAAGGCTAGTTCAAAAACACATTTGATATTGTAAGATGCAAACAGAACCGCAACATAAAGACAAAATTGTCATGTTCGAAAAATCCGTTAACATTTTAGCGATGTAGCAAAAGCTACGTCTACTTTTTTTTTTTTGGACCACTATCTCCAGTGTGAGCAAATAATGTGATTCTGCTTTCGAAAAAAAAAATACATAAATAAAAATCAATTTTAAAACATAAAACTGCTATTTACGTAGAAACAATGAAATATAAGAAAAACTTAGAGAAAAGGAACTACTGCAGTTTCCTTAAAATTAATTCATACAGTTTAACACAACAAGAATATTTTTTTCCTTTCTAATGGGCTGCAGTATTGGTCCGCAACCATTTCAGATCTAGTGCGTTCCCAGAGATTAGTACGAACTCTTTCAGCGGCACCACAATGAGTGTGGTACCATTGCCGCAATTTTTTGACGATAGATGGTTTCCCCCTAGATGGCGGCACCTGAGCTCTCGTTGATGCAACCTGCACTAGGAATTTAATTTAGCCGAGAGTATCCATGATAAACGGATACTCAAGGGATCTTTAACATGCCGCATAATCATACGACATGGGCGCAGGCGATTTTCGGCATGCAGACGTGGGCCAGGTTTGAACTTTGCGATACGAGGCCTATCGACAAACAAGAATATTACTCATGATTAAAAAGCACTTACTTGTATGCAGAAAATATGATGAGGGCTGGAACCATGGAAACAACGGAAACAGCGTATGTTGCTATGTGAAAATATAAAAACCGCCGATGTTCCTAAGAAAAACGCACACACAGACACAAACAAAGAAAAACCATTATATATTTTGCTGCGTAAATTACAGGAACATAGATTTAAAGAAATACTAATGTAATAAAAAGTTAAAGATTGTATATTTTAACATTAATTATTGTATTTTCTATTTGTGATGTACCCTATATACCCATCGGGCAATTCCATTTCAGACATTTTTTTCAAGTTTCTACAGAAATACATTGTAAACTTTGATGTGTTTATAACCAACAATTTTCGCAATAAGTATTATCTTCTCCAAGTGCCTAAAGTCTCTAAAGTTTTGAAGTGAGATACAACTTTCAATTCCACAAAATTTTAAAGTCAAGTGAAATTATTTTGAAAAATGCTCTGTAAAAAATATAAGTCTGTTAAAACCCAGATCGAAGTGTTTTGTTTGTTTATTTCCTTTACAAACACTTATTCTTTTTTAAAATCATAAAAAATAAATTTTGATCTTAAAAATTTACTATATTCATAATTGCAATTTAATAGCAAAATATATGTGCACACAAAAAAGAAAATATGAATAACCATGTACAATGTAGTGGTACCTAAATATATTTACCATACCCTATTATCATTAAAGTATCCTGTAGAAGAAAAGAAGAGCATTTCAAGAAAAACCTACATATTGCAATAATGCCTTAAACCTGCAACAATGCTTATTGTTTACTTTGTTACCGTTTACTTTCGTACTGCTTCTTTATTGTTTATTTTGGCAGTAATACTTATATTTCACAAAATTTTTCTAATCTGCTAAAATTTTTAAACAACGAAAAATGCAGGTACTTTGAAAAGGACTTCTCTGTTATATAAAAAACACCTTATTTCCTAATCTTCATCTACTTCGAAATTATTTTCATGCGCTATCAATAAGTTTAACATTAAATATTTATATTTTTCTAAAATTAGATTTGAAAAGTATGAGAAAAATGCCCCATGATGTTTAAAAGATATTAGCTGTTATCTGTCACATGTACCCCTTTAAAATAGGCGGCATCTTTCTTTTTGCGAAGCACGTTATCAGTAAACTAAAGAATTAAATAAAAATAAAATATTGAAATTATGATTCAGAGAAGATCTTACTTTATTATTCTAGGACGAGGAACTTAGAATTAAAATTTCATCTTCTGAAAATTTTATCAAACTGTAACACCTGCTGATTTTTTACAAAAGTGAGAATTTTCGATGAAACTTTGTTTACTTTGCATACATAAGCTGCTTCAAATTGGATTGAATTTCAAAAAGTTAATGCAAAGAACTGTAATTTCGTTTATTGCTTTTCTTTTCTCTTTCGAGATTGAATTTTTATTTTCGATTGAGACTAGAGGTATTATCGAAAATGCTTTTGAAATTATTCATAAATGTTTAAACACTGCTTTAAAATTTCCCTTCTAGGAGTCTGTTGTCTATTTTCGGTAGCCGTATGATTTCTCTTTTAAACGATATTTCACTTTGATTGTTTAATGGAGTTTGATATTCATCTCTTTAAAAGACTTTCATAAACGTTACATAAATTCTTGGAGTATATCATAAATTTTCCTCATTCTACAACACTTTTTTTAAATTTTTGAAAAAAAAAATGAAAATAATAATATTGAATAAAAAAGTAAATGAAAATAAAATAAAAGTAAGAGGAAAAAGAAAAAAAAAGGGGGGGGGGAGGGAATAAGTAAAAAAAGAGTATGCCTTAGAATTCCTTTATTTCAATGCTTATTTAGCACAATTCGAAATCAAGGTTTTTTTTTTTTACTTTTTGTAGAAATGAGAAATTGTTTTCGCATTCGTTGAAATAACTATTGTTCCAATTTGCATTATATCAGATCACTCTCAAAATTTATTTTTAATAAAGTGACATTCATCAAAAATCACTCTATATAAACAAAAATGACAGACATTGTTTTTAAAAACACTCAAATTATTTTAGTTTTAGTTGCTTACGAAAAGATGAACAATAAATTTGTAACCTCCACTTATGACAAGATTTTTGCTGAATACATGTTGCAGATTAAGGGTTCGGCTTTTAAGAAAACGCCACGCTGGATCTCAATGTCACTGCCACGGTCAACTAGAATAACAGGCTGGAGAACTAATTCATCATGTGACTCATTCGGCGCTTTAACTTAACGTAAACGCACAGAGAGAAGCAGTTAAACTGATTTTTTTCCGGATCAGCCGGACGGATCACCCCATCGACCTACACCCATCGACGAGTTCCTCGGTCTTCCGCAACTAGACCGTAGCACAGGCCACGCTGACGTCACACGTGCATGATCTGAACATCGTTACGATGTCTGGATCACGTGCACCAGAAAATGTGTGACTGCAGGGCGCCCTGAAGTGATGAGACGGATCGTGGCGTTCTCTTACAGCCCAAAACTTAAGACAGAAAGGATTTTCAGTTGGTGGAGTCTGAATGATGTCCAATTACATATACTTACTTCTACTCTACCACATTTAGAGTAGTTTGTCCATTCCCTGTTATTTTCATTGAGCAGCCAGGTTCCGTTTTCCCAACAAGTTTTGTATGCGTATTCTAAAACAATTATTTTGTTAGAAAAAATGACTGCAGAGTTTCGAGTAGAAGAGTTTATTTCAAAGTGCAAGAAAAAAAGGTTAAAACTTTTGAATAAAATGTATGAACTTCAACGGGGAAGTTGCCTCTAAACTTACACAGCTACTAGAATTACACTCTGTGATTTACTTCTTTCATTTATTTATCATCATTTCATCTCGTCGATATTAATTTGGATAGTACTCATTCGAAATACGCTGCTGTTGTAACATATGGCTCTATTTTCTAACATTAATCCATGAACAGATTACTTCTGTCAGCTTATGTTGGTTGTTTCACCTAAAAGCTTACTGTTTCTTCTGCACTGAAGAAGAGGTTTCTTTCTGTCCCGAAATACGTGTCCGCACTCTCGCAAAATTTGTACGTAATATACTTTTTATTTTACTCTATCTTATTTTACTCAAATAGCTTTTTTTACATAAAAACATTTAATGTCAGAAATAAAGTAGCTTAGTTTTTCCATAAAAAATATTAAGAAAACTTTTGAAGCCGATGTTGATTGTTTTCAAACAATTAAACACTGAATGGATTTTTATAGAGATGTCTTTCTTATTTTATTTGTTTTGCTTCTAAAGGAAATATTACATTGAAAAAAAGGAAAGGATAAAACAACTAGTTTAATACCAAAAATGAAGAATCGATTGAAATGAATCTTTCTAAGGCATCATTTAAATTTTTAAACTCATTTCCTAGTACAACAGATTTTGCTGACTTAAATTCATTTGACATAAAGGTGTAGTAGAACTTGCATGTTTCTATTTAATGAGATAAAAGGGGAAAGAGGCAATGTTAGCGCATGATCAGGCCAAACTGAAAAAATTATTTAGAAAAATACATGCACTAAGTGTCGTAAAAATATAAAAACAGTAAATTGTTTACTTTACGCAGCATTTTAATTTGCCTGGTTTTTTTTTTTTTTTTCTTAAGGTAATAAATTTTTCGAAGAATTACTTTTAATTTTAGAAAATATAATAAACTTTATGCGTGGAAAACAAATAAAATGTAAGACATTTCATTTTACATTTTCGCTAGTTTAAGTTTCAAACGAAATCATTTAAATTGCTTTAAACTAAAAAAAAAGTTAGAACAAAAAAACGGGCTTCTAATGTCTCGCAAAATCTGATTTATTTAATTGTTTATTATTATTATTTTATTTTAATACTTTCGAGATTTTTTTATTAATTTCTTAAACTTCAATTAGTTTTATAAAACATAGAATTCAAAATATTACGGTACTCAAATTGTGTGTTACCTTACGCTTTTCATCCATGCAAAGTTCTTGCATTAAACACAAGCACATTTTGTTTCTTGAAAAATACCATTATACGAAATTTTTAAATTCCATATTTAGAGTTAATACCAAAGCATAGAAAAATACATCAGAAGAAAAGTTTTAAATACCCTTATCATGTTATTCTTCACACCTGCTTAATTGTAATAAACAGATGCTATCATTAATCTTCGTGTTACTCTTGGTGACAGACAAGACATATTGTCATTCCAAGAAGAGATAACACCACGTAATCCCGAATAAGTCCAACCGGTATTTATGATTCACAGTCTTTTTGTACTATGTTTTTTTTATGAAATTGTTTCTCAATTTTGGACGAAAAGGAAACAATACAGCAGATTTCTTAAGAGTTCTATCGAATATCTGCATGACTGATAGTACATAAACATCATGCAAATCAACCCAGGAAATATAGAAATCAACTTTTAGTTCCACACAACCAATAACGAAACATGTCATGAGATGAAAAGGATAATAAGTGGCAAAAGCAAGAATTTGAGTAAAAACGACGAAAAGCATTTGTGCCTTCCAATGCATTCTTTATATTGAATCACGCTGAAGGGCTATACTTCCTGAGATTACGACTAGCATCTCTTCCTAGTTGTCGTATCATTTGTACTAGTTACATCCAAATATTCAGTTTTGTTAATCATACCATTTTGCTTCTAATTGCCTAAAATCATTATCAATGCTGTTGCCAAACTAATGCCAAACATTTTAATAGCTCAATATAATATTAAGGATGTGATTAATACCCTGATATATGAGACTTGAACTGTAGTTCTTTCTTGAGAAAGAACTACAGTTAGTATTCGGAATTCTTCGCTAACTATTTCGCTTTTCGGTGGGACATCAGCCGTTACATACGACATTTTTATGACATTAAAATCATTAGGAAGCTCATCTCTCATAATGTCTCTCTCCCTGCAGGAAATGAATGTTCTCGCGAAGCCCTGTTAGAATGTGTACCATTTCCTGCTGTCTGAGTGTGTTAGCAGTTGAAGAAACTGTTCCTTTTATCTCCAAAACACGTTTGTACAATATTTATTGCAATGTATGCTGAATGATATATTTCACTTGACATTACTGGGTAAAGTTTTAATGCAGGTGCAAGATTTTGTTGTATATTTTACTTCATGCTTTAGGACATATTTCACTTGACGCCACTGCGCATAGTTTGAATGCTGATGCACGATTTTGTTATATATTTCACTTTAAGCTTCATGATGAATTTCGCTTGACGGTACTGGGTATAGTTTTAGTGCAGATGCACGGAGTTTTGTGTGCATTATTGGGGACGAGCATTAATCCAAATGGACGGTCAAGCCAGCTGAATTTGTATTTCCCGGAATGGCAATGATACGTTCTGCCACGGTAAGATTGAATCAAAAGAGCAGTATCTACTATCAAATTGTAAAGTGGTTAGAATTTACTTACTTGTGCAAGATGGAGGTGTTGTCTGAAAATAAATATGAGCTTGGCAAGGTTGCTGAGCCGTAGTGCCAGCAGGTGTGTCATCCCAACACTGCCATCCATCCCAAGTTCTAGGGCAGTAGGGGCCATCTGCAAATAGTTAAAATAAAAATAGTTAATGTTAAAATAAAAATCATGCAAAGCACATCAAATGAAGAAACAAAAATAAGTCTTTTAAATAACGGTAGGAAGGGGGGGGGGGCAAGAATCGTATGCAAGAATCGTTTGGGCAAGAATCGTATGCAATCACAGAACCAATAATAAGATACACGACACGTTCAATTTCAAACAAATTGGAAACTGACACAAAATGTGTGGGCAAGAGAGAGAGAAAGAGGGAAAATTCTGCAATTCTCTTATCGCTATTAGTGCAAAATTAAATTATCCCTGTTTAACTAAATTTGCGAGGGGCCCCATTGTGAAAACACCATTTGGCAGAAAGGTAGACCGTTCAGTTCGTCAAATGCTCACGAAATTGTAGTCAATGTTGACTGCTAGAAAGTGAACCTCTGCGTAGTCTAATTTAATTATTGTCTGCGTTTTGCAATGCAAGTGGGTAAAAATACGATTTTTGCATACATGAAGCACAAATAATGCTATTCCACTAGTCACAAGATACTATCTCAATAGATGGTGCCACGTAATTTATCAAGGAACTGTTTACGATGCGTAACGTCCAGTTAGCCGGTCACCATGACTAATGTAAATATATCTGTTTAGTTTGTTATTATTTTGTATGTGACTATTTTATAATGTTTCTTAAGGTTAAAATAATTATTTGTATCATGCTTCGTTGAGAATAAAACCTTAAACCGGTAACCAGCATGTTGTAACAGGAAACATGTCACCGAAAGCGGAGCTCATATGGGTTATACGTCACGTACAAAATAAGAACTTAAAATGCAGAGGAAAACCGATAATATTATATCAAAGTTATGGCGATGGACTAACTCTTCTGACACTACATATTGTAAGCATACTTCTGCGATAAATAATTTATTTGGAGCCCAACTTTTGAGAGAGTATTTCGTGACACACTATTACATATATTACATTATTGTTAGTAACATATTAGACGTTTCTCAGTCTCTTTAAATTTAAAAGGTTGAGACTTGGACTTAAACAAAATCTCAAAAAAAAAAAATTGTTTTTGGCTTTTAAATACAACACAGACGACTCGGGCTTGAAACAGAGACATTTTATTAGCTTTTAAAGGGACAGACGAATATTGCAAAAATACTTAATGCATCTATTTCAACAACTAATATTTTGATCAATTAAATACAAATCTTAAACTATTGAGAACTGAATTCTATGTTACTATTTCAAACTATGTTACTATTTCAAACACAAGTTAATAATACTCGACAAATTAAAAAAATTGAAAAGAAAAAGAAGGAAAGAAAGAAAGGAAAGGTTAAACAGCAGTTTTACACGGTGATTCACCTAGACTTATGAAAGACAATTAATATTACAGATTATAATTTCCTGCCACCAGAAAAGCAGCAACAAAGTCATTTATCATTTTTTTTTTTTTTTTTTTTTGTCATTGCTTCCTTATGTTTTTTTCCAACCTAATTATCCCGACATAACATAAATTATAAAATCTAACGAATAAAAGAATGTCACAGGGTGCGAAAAAAAATGCGTTGTCAAAAGAACATGGCCAACGCGAAATTAATTGAATGAAAGATATTATCCATGTTTAATTGTCAACAAAATTGCCCCACACAGAACAAATAAAAAAGTTTCTCTAATGTAATAGATTACTTTTAATTCAAAAGCAGCTATCTCTTTTTTTTCGCATTAAGGGAGAAACCGAATAAGGTTACTTTGCAGAAAAGAAGGAAAATTGAATTCTTAAACGTAATTTTTTTCTTATAAATAGAATAACTATTTAATTACTTCATGCAGCGACACATGTCAGTATGGTACTTAATTTATCTGATAAATGCAGAAATATATTTTCTTTTTAACTAAATGTCGTTCAGTGTTGCTCAAATACTTCTTTCAATATGGCAAAACACAGATATCAACAATAATTGAAAATGTTTAACGGACAAATTGTCTGTATCGGTTTTAAATATTGTAAATTAACGGACAAATTGTCTGCATCGGTTTTAATTATTTCAGGTAAGGAATAAGATTTTTTTGGACCGTTGTAAACATTTTACCCTTTTTTTTAAACTTTAAAATACTTTTTCTAAATCACTTCTTACTAAAATCGAACTTTTTCACTGTTTGCTTTATTTCTCATTCTTAATGTATTTCAGGATTACTATCACTTTAATCCCTTTCATCATATTAAAATGGCCAAAACAAAGTTTTTTGATATAAAAATAAATATCAATAATTAAAGCATATTTTGTTCAAACAAAATGTTTACTGATTAACTGCGTATGATGCAAATACTACTTCGTCTGAAGGTTCGTAAAAAATGGCAAAGTCCGAAAACTTCCTTAAATCAAATTTCATCGGTGTACAAAGAGACTTTCTTCGGGCTTACTCAAAGCTTTTATTTTAGCTAGCAACTTTTATTTTATTAATATACTATTACATAGTACATTACATAGATAAGCATGAAAGATAAATGCAACGTTTGGTAGTATTTCGTTCTGTAATCATTCACTATTGGTTCTGAATCCCTTTGAACTTAATTTTTCCTTAAAACATATCATGGTACTACAAACCGTTTTCTTTATATATTTTTGTCTTCAAAATCATCTTTTTTGTGATTTATGAACATGTATACTTTTATCGAACACAAAAATGGAAATTATCTTTACCAACCAATTTCATTTACAGGTTCACGAGTCATCCTATTGCAACACTGTTCTGCGGAAATACAGCATTCCTTCCAGTTGTAGATGTATTGTTCCTCTGAAAAAGAATTTTCTATCTCTTTTGATACATTCCTATGATCTGCTTCGAACGTTTTATTAGTAGATGGATTACGAAGAACACCAAGCCATGATGAATAACTGTCAAGCAAACATGTCATTAAAATAAAATTTAAAAGAATAGTAAAAGGATGTAAATTAAAATATATGCATCAGTTTTTAATTCTGTTAGCCTTAAAACATGTCAGATTACTTTCTTTTTTTTAAATTGTATTAAGCTGTTCTAGTTTATATGTAACAAGTACAAGTTTTACACTTTAATAAAAGGAAAGTAATTTGAAATTATTTTTAGAAGTAAACAGAAGTATATGCAATAATGGATGAACATAAATGAATATCCGAACAGTGTAGAGAAAAAAACACACACACATATATATATACAGTGAAACCTCTTATAAAGACCACCTCTCATAAAGACCATTTTTTTAATGTTTTAATGCTTAGTTAAACGCTTTCTTTCCTATAAAAACGTATCACAAAATGAAATTTCTTGCGTATTTTCAAACAACTTACTAACGAAGCTGTTTACATTTTAAAGAAAAATTCTAAGGAACAAAGCATGAAAGAAATATTAGTTTCTTATGAGAAACACTGAAAGAAATGAAGCACGAACGGAAGGATATTTATAAACTGCAATTATGTAAGAAAAGGAGAAAGTTTTAAAGTATTATAGAAAAAAAATTTCTTTCGGTACTTCCTTTTGAGCATAATGATTAGAAAATTTTGGGAGCTTTACATTTATAAAAATTCAAAAATGTAAGAATTTCCACAAAAATCATTTCCTATATTTGCTTTGAAAATATTATTTCGTTTCTTAAAGAAGTTCCTCAAAGAAATAAATTAGTGAGATGATAAATATATAAGACATTATTGACAGATCATAGTTTGTCATATTAAAAAAAAATGCTTATTTATAAAAGGTTTTCATATTTGTACGGAAAATGCATATAACTTGAGTTTGACATTTCCTGATATAGCAATTTGGAAATTGTTTTCATATGAGTGTTAAAACGTAACTGTAGTTATTCATGACATTTATTTGAACTTATGTTGCATTTATTGCCACAACAAATTTAAACAGATTAAAGTTTAACGGAGTTTTTCCCCTCTAAAATCAATATAAGGTTTGTGATGAAGGTGCACTGTATAAACTGATAAAGCTATTCAAAAAATATATATATATTTAAGTAGAAAAATGCGTATATCTAACATTAAACTGTCAGTTATATTTAATAAATCTCCCTTTTGATCATAATTATCTTTTCAACATCGTGGTGGATGTTCCATGTAAAGGTTTCTCTACCATTATCGGTTTTCAGATAAAATGCTTTGAATTACCAGTTGAAGGACATATTAAATGTTTATAAAGTTTTCAAAAACAGAAATAAAATTAAAAATAGTTGTTGCATCCAAGTATTCAATCTCAAATATTCTTTCCAAGACGGTTTTTTTTAGTTAAATCTCTAGAGTAGATGCAAGCAATGAAAATAAGTAAATTCGGTTCAGTTGTCCGAAAGTATAAAAGAAAAAAGTGAAGACAATAATGGCATGCCTAAATACACAACTTTTATGTATATTTTAACAGTATGTATCAACCGTTTTATGAAAAAATATTTCAAGCACTTTCCCCTTCAGAGCTCGCGCCGTGAGTAAAATACTCACACAAAGAAGGAAAAAGTATATCTTGCATTCTACTTCATAGGCGAAGGTGCTTCTCTATCTGGCTTCTCCTTGTAACCTTCTCTTGCTGCCCCGATGTGTTTCGCAATCATTAAGTCTTTGCCTCACTGTCGTCATGGGTGTTTGCTAGTCAGAGTAGTCAAGTGTGAGTGTTTTTCTGATGGTGCGAATCCTGGTGAAACTTTTTTTTTTTAAAAAAATGGGAGCGTTTTTTTTTTCATCAAGCGATTGCTCGTGTGGTTTAAACAAAACTATTTTTTTTAGTTTTGTTTCATAAAATATTAAACCAGGTATGTATTTAAATGAACTAAAATAAAAGAATAAATCAATTACATAGTAAAATCACTTAATTTTTTTTTTTTTTTTTTTGACTAAAAATTTGTTTTTATTTTCGAGAAAGGTTGTTGGTTCAAATGGCTCTATCTAAAAATGCTTCTTATAAAACTTTTTAAAAAGACATACATAGTTTGAAAAACACTAAACATTTCTTAGTTTTTATAAGGAAAATTTTGTACCCCACAAATTACAGTACTTACGTAGCGTGACATAACATTTCATAAAAACAATATATGTGTATGATATATTTTCAATAATATTATTATTTTGCGTAACATTTTGTGTTTAGAATGAATAAAAATGATTTTAGTTGAAAACATTATCATTTTTTGAGGGTAATACTAGGTATGTAAAAAATGCTCATGCGCGAGTTCTTAGGTGATTCATTCGGACGCGAGTTCTGAAGGGTTAATGTAGCTTAAACACAAACTGATTAAAAATAGCATAAGTTGAGGTAATTGTAAACATTCGGGAAATGTCAACAAGCGTCGGGATCGTACATAAATGATGTCACGCTTCGACGGGGTGAGGGTTCACGAAATTGTGACAAGGCGAGGGGTTGGGGTTCATGAAATTGTTACAAGGGGGGGGAGGAAGCAGCAAGAATTGTGACAGCATGCTTATAAAACATATAGTGGCATGTGACAAAGGGGGGAGGGGGTGCTGAAGTGTGACATTTTGTGACAAAGGGGGAAGGGGGCCAAATATAGGGGGGGAAAGCGTGACATCATTTATGAACGGTGCATTCATAAATACACTTGTGATGGTTTTGAAACCTTAACTGCTGGTTGGCAACATAGGGAACACGTTGAAAGAGTTTCTAATGCTTCGAAACAACGGTGGAGGTGTCACCATTGGTTGAAAATGACACAGTGAAAAAAGTTGCTTAACAAAATGTAGTTATCTTACATTTCGAAACCAAGCTTAGTCAAATGATCTAATGCGGGGCTATTTTACATAAAGTTACCAGATTATACCTGATTTTTTTTGAAAAATATTTCTCATTATGTGACTTCATGCGGCCCGTAGGACGCAGATTGAAGATCATTGTTCCAGAACTTCTTAAGCTTCCAAGCAGACTATGTATGACTCGGTTTCCTATTTGCATCGACCTCATGGGGGAAAAAATTCCTATTTAAATTTACCTCAGAAACTCTGGGGTAAATGTAAACACCAAATTCATTCGCCAACAGCTAGTCATAAAGCCAAAAATCGTATACACTTTTACTCTCAAAGAGTATACTATTGGCTGTAATGCTCACAATTTTAACTCTCAAATCATTCAAGAGCTAGGGAAGGATCAAAAGTCAAAACTTCGAAAAGGCGTTTACATTACCATACTGACCCTAATAATAATTTAAAAAATATGTTAAGCCATCAGTTTGTTGACTACGTATGTGAGCTTTGGTAACATCTTTGAACATTGGTGATAACTACCGCTTTGTCACCACATTGGTGAGAAATCTTCAAATCTACAATTTTATTAGAAGTTATGAAACACTGAGCTAATGTAATAAATCATAATATCAATTTTTTATCTGCTCTAAACTGAGCAGAAATGAGTTTAAGAAAAAGAAGGAAATTTGAATTAAATTCCCTGGATTTCTTATGAACAAAAAACTTTTGACAGGGTCAAATAACTCCCACAGAAATAAATGAAGGGGGTGGACATATATATAGATATATAGAAATATATATATTTTACTTCGACCTTTTACTTTCGATTTTCGGTTATTTTCACAATATAGTTTTAAATGGATATTGTATTAAATTTGAATTTTTCTAAATAATCTCTTTATGCATTTTTTTAAATTTTTTTTTGTCTTTTCATGGTACTTTTTTATCATCACATTGTTTTTTTTACTTTCTTGAACTTAAATATGTATTTGTATAAAAAATTTCGCATTTATACAAGGCAAAAGTATAAATGTGAAAAATCGTATATCAAATTCATTTCTCACGTTTCTGCGGCTCAGTAAAATTAAAATAGTTGCATCCGCTTTGTTTATAAATATTTTTCCTCGAAATAATATTTTTTTTTCAAGATTTTCTTCCAATTCCTTATTGATGTTATGGATTGATAAAAGTGCTTACGTAGGATAAAGAGTTGCAGTTTTGAAGTTTAAAATCAATTTTTTGAACTAAAAAATTTTTTCCAAAAAATTGCCAATACCGCAAAACTGCTCCAGCTCGAAGCAGCAAAAATAGAGAGAAAACCTTTCTTTGACTTTCAAATTAAATCATTCCAAAAATACTATTCGCATCTATAAATGTTTTATGACGGCTTTTCCGACATAAATTTGGTTATAATTCATAAAATTTCCATTGAATTGCGTTTGACTTGTGTGAGCTTAAAGCAAGCAAGACAGAAATTGTGCTTGACAAGGCTATCTACAGCAATGTGCATGAGTATTTTGCAGTATTGTGGAATTTAAGGGGGGAAAAACGTGTAAAGGTCTAAAAAAATTGAAAAGAAAAATTTCTTCATAAATCGATTCTATAACTATTCAATAATATACCCTGAAAATTTCAAAGCAAAATTCCAAGTCGTTTAAAAGTTATAAGCATTTGAGTGAGTGCCTCTTTTGGAGCAGTTGAGCAGGTAGTCCCTCATGAATGACTTGAAGGGTACTAGAGAACGTTAGCAGATGTCCTTTTATTTCTTTTAACGATTGAGACCTCTGATAGAAATTTCTATAAGTATTAGAAGCTATAAGTATGAAAAAAAGGATTCATTACTACCTTAAATTTATCTTCAATACTACTCTTTTTTTTCAAACGCGTTTTTCTCGAAACTACTTTTTTCGAATTTGCGTACACTCTAGCTCACAGAGTTTTTGATCAATCCTTATCAAATTTAGCACACATTTTCTTTATATATACACGCTTTAGTTGAACTAGAATCATAAACATATCTTTATTTTTACTGTTTTTATTGTAAAAAAAAAAACTGAAAAAACGGTTTAAAATCGTACTTAATTTTCCCAGTCTAAAAAAAATTAGAAATTTTCAATTTTTTGTGATGATTTTACTTCAACTAGAAGAGACACTTATAAAAAATGTAGATTTAAAAAAAAATGATTTCAGATAAAAATTATGACCTCCAGGATGTACGCAAACTGCCGACCCGGGTGGCGACTTACAGTGTGCAGCAGCCGATATCTCCGGGTTTTTTCAAGAAAAATGTTTGAAAATTTCAGAAGGTGTTCTTCAATATATTTGTTTTTTACACGTATTTTCCCCCTTAAATGCACGTAGCTGCAGTTAAGGGGCCGTTCATAAATGACGTCACGCTTTTTTCCCATATATTTGACACCCCTCCCCCCCCTTGTCACAATATGTCACACTTCAGCGGACCCCCCCCCCCCCTTTGTCACGCGTCACGCTATGCTGCATAACGCATGATGCCACGCTTCTTGTTACCCCCTCCCCTCCCCTTGTCACACTTTGTCACAATTTCGTGAACCCCTCTCCCCCTCAAAGCGTGACATCCTTTATGAATGATCCCTAAACAGATTTTCTTTTAAGGTATGCCCTATTATTCCTAAAAATTTACTTACCGAAATTTGTTCGTGAACGCTACCGATGGCATGTATTTATAACATCGAGCACAAGTATCCAGAAGGAATTGTGTGTACTGGAGATACATGCGTCTTTCTGTCCGGCAAGATAAGGAATACTCATTAACTGTAGTAGTATTAGTTCTTACCAGACCCTAAAAAAACATACTTTGTTAATGACTAGAATTCCTGGTGTCTGTACTTTTCAGTAAATTAATGATGAGGAATTATTTGGTTTCACGGTATACTCCATTCACATATTAATTACCAGTAATTTATGGAAAATTCTTCATGAACTGAATAGAAAAGTCGCACAAAATTATTTGACAGCCAAGTTATAGACACCAAGAAAAGTAAAGTGTCTGGAAGCTTTTACCATTCATCATTATTCACGGCCGGTTCCCCCCAAACCCTTTCAAATTTGATGAGCTTATTTAAATATATCGATTTAATCTGCATATGCAGTTAACTCAAAAGCGTTTGTTTAAAATTAGTAAGTTAGCTTTAACAAATTAATGTTGTCCTTACAAGCCAGCTAAACTCTTTATAAAAAATATTATGAAAAAATAGAAAATAAAGAAAAAAAGTGTGTGTCTTCAAGTACCCGCGGTAAAAATCATGAATGTATTAAAATGAGGATAAAAGTATGAATTTTTTACTTGGATAGACTTTTAATTAAGATGAGAGAAACAAACGTAGTATACAGTACTATGAAGTTAGTTTTTATCCAGAGTTTGTAGTAATGGAAGGAAACATTAAAATGTAATTTTTCAAATATTCTGATTTAATGCCTTCTTTCATGCTTTTTTTTTTTTTTTTTACTCTTGCGGGAAAGTAGGCTAAAAAAAGAAAGAGAAAAACGTCTCGAGCAATAATTTCGCACTTCTAGATTTTTTAATCTGACCCGCATGCGATCTACACACGTACATACATCCAAACTCTTTATGTAGGCAAGCAAATTTCATTGACATAGAGTTGAAAGTTAAAAAAAGAAATTTAATGATAATGTATAAATTTCAATATTTTTCACTTAAAAATAGAAACATTTTCTGCCTTAATTGAAAGAAGAAAAGAACACATTTAAAAAATGCTTTTTTTTCTTGGTTTTATTTTTAAATTTAAACGGGTATTATGTGGCATTATAAGAGAAAAAATAATAATACTTAAAAAGTTTAAAAATCAGGTGTATGATGTCTGCGGAACTTATAAGGGGGAGGGGGGGTAAAACTTAAAAGTCGGAATAATTTAAGCTCATAATCTCTTTCTCTTTTTACAATTCAATTCCAACAACAAATATAACAGTCTAAATTTAAAAATAAGAATGTTTTTTGAAAATGTTTTGCATAACACACTTAGAATATTTGGTCATAGGAGTAACATAATATTTATTATCCTTACATAAAATACTTATAGTAGGTTAAAATGTAATTATTTCAGATTATTACTTCTTAGGATGCACAACATGGGAAGAGTTTATGCACCTGAATAAATATTCATTAGTCATGAAAATATTTTTATTTAAATGTAATGGAAATAAATTTAATGTAAATGAACTTTTAAAGGAAGATTTACTTGCTTAGAAACATAAAATACTTTTAACACTTTAAATGACGTGAAAAGAATCCTAAATTACAGAAGTAAAAAAATATGTGAAATAGTATTGCAGATTGTTAGAAAACAAATTTTTAGATAATTTGCATGAACAAAATTGACTGTTTTTTTTTTTTTTTTTTTGTTTTTGTTTTTTTTTTAAATGGGAACTGAGCTATAGACTTATTCTCAGCACTTGCTAGAAAGATAAGATTTCTCATGTGATGAATAATTTATTTTTAATAAATGGCTTTCATTAATGCAAATTCTTATTATTTTAACAATTTTGAATTCTTTTCTCGATAAATTCTTTTTCTCGATATATACTCTTTCTCCCTACTTTCTTGCTTAGTTCTTATATTTGATATATGCAAATCTTTTTCCAAGGGATTCGTGAAAAAATGCTTTTGATGCATATTTTATGATGCTGCATGCTTTTTTAATGTTTCATGCAAGCAACTTTTCTGCTGTTACAATGCACAAAATGAACAGAATAACATAAAGATTATTTAAATATATTTCAGTTTTTATGTGAAAGTAACATACTATAAGCTTTAAAATTGAAGGAAGATTTTTCTAAATATATTTCAGCCCTTCTCCCCCCACTTTTTTTGAAAGTGTTAATTCTTTTCCACGGTTTTAAATGCTCAAGTTGAATACTAATCATATATGAACGGAAGTTTTATCTCTCAGAAAGAAAAAAAAGTAGAAAGTGAACTTTATGAAATAATTCTAATTAAAATGGTCACATTTATAAGAAAAAGTAAAAACATAACTTTTGTGTTAGGACCATTGTACGTAAACTGTGTAATGCTCTCTCCTTGTGGTTGTCGTATGCTCATTGGCTGGTGTTTTATTTTATTATGACTCTAACGGAATTGGTATATTTGATCCATATTTACTGTTATGTTCATCGTTCGTTTACCTCGTCAATGCTGTCATCCACAGAGATGTATCATTTTTCCGTTTCCGTATGAAGCTTAAATATGCCTGTAAGTTCGTAATACTTTTTGGGTCATCCCAGAAAGCCTTTAATTATATACCAGAGTGTCATATTTGGCCTAAACTAATACAGATTGCTTCTGGCAGAGAAAGATGCATGCTCTAGATAGCTATTGGAATTTCATATGGATATTTATCTGTTTAATTGGATACACGGTTTTAATGCGTAATCTTACACATGTATTTTTAAATATTTTTTTCTTTTCTCACTAAGTTTAAAATAAACTGATACGAAAAGTATTTTCGCTTGAATTTTACACATTTTATTTCTTAAAAATTACAGGTACAACAAAGAAGGTTATTTATTCAAGATTGCAAACATTAAAAATATTAGTTAAAATTTAAAGACTGCAGTTAAAAAAACCTTTTGGAAATTAGTATTTTATAGCTGGAGCAGACTTCAGAATGCGTGCGTAGATTAAATGCAATATATTATTACAGCAATGTGTTTAAGACATTCAGATGTACAGAATTCTAGGCTTCAAGATGCCTAACAACATATTCAAAGGTACTTGAATTAACACTTTTCAAACTTTTAAGCAAAATGTAAAGGTAGAATACTTATAAAAGATGAACGAGAACAGCATTAGCATCATTTAATACAAATGTCACGCAGTATGTGTTTTCTGCATTTCAATTAAAACAAGACTTGAAAGGTTCAAGGGTTGTTGAACAATTCGCAAAGTATTCTACAACTAATGCGCGAAACTTTTTCTTAGTGGTATTAAAATATATTCTACTACCCTTCATTAAAACTTTTAACCATAAAATATAGGTGAGAAATAGTCAGTGAATACAAGCACTAAACCGACAGTAATTTCTTTTAACCGTTGAGTCAGTGCGTATTGACATGAGAGTTATGTCAATATGGTGAAAAGCGAAATCAAAAAATCCTTTTACTGCATTGCAAATGAAATCAACTAAAGATGCATTCACACCTATGGGGGCAACAACGAGAAGTTCTTCGTACACTTTCAGCGCACGTCATTGGTTCTATATGAAAGTCATCTATGACTGGCACATTTCAAATCGCCATTAGTATGAATACCCCTAATGCTCTTAATTGAAAAAAAAAATCTTTTAGTTTCTATCACGCACAGTGAGCTTAAATAAATATATTTTCATGTCTTCATAAGTAAAAAAAATAGCAACAGTAAGATTTCTCCAAGTAATTTAAGCCATTATTTTACGCGATATAGAAATTTTAAAAAATGCTTTTACACATTTGCTTTTTAATGCAAACGTAAAGCAAACAGAATTAGTTGCAAGCGCTTCCTGATCTTAATATGAATGATCACCTCGTCATAAAGTGATTTTTTTCTTTATCACGATTAAATGGATCTAAAGGGCTCAATCTCTGTAGAAAGGAAGACGAAATCTTTTCGCTGTTTTCGTTAGCCGATTTTTTTTTCGCGAGAAATTTTAATTTTCAGTTCGACACAATAATTTATCTTAAAGAGAACTTTCTCCATTTTTTTTAGAAAGAGCGTCGTATGCAAACCGAATTCGAAGATAATTTGCTTTGCTTGCTTCAAAAGCTTCTTAAATTAAACAAACACAGCATACGTGATAAAATATAGACTAATTTTTCAATCAATTGCTAATGTAATTTGGGTATGTGATGCTTAGCTTGAAATGTAGCTCTAAAAACGAATTTGCTACTAAAGTAAAAAAATAATTTATTTTTCACGAAAAACTACCCGCACAAGAGAAGAATAGAAATTATTGAACAATATATGAGCATTTCAGGAGCCACAGTGCCTTTTGAGTCAATTTATTTATGCTTTCTTTGTACACTTCAACGGGAAAAATAACATTCTCCTCAGTTACCGAAGCATAACAAGGAAGTGCATAATATGATAGTTGTTTCTTTATGTAACTCATTTTATTTATAGCACTATTTCATAGTTAAGGAGGCCCAGTGGCAGAGTGGTAGCCTTCCGTGCTACCATGCCACAGGTCCGGGATTCGATTCCCGGGCTGGGCAAGGTAGACTCAGCCTCTCATCCCTTCGGTGAGTCGATAAAATGAGGGACCAAGCATGCTTGGGAACTTAACACAGGGGATTCCGTGTCAGGCCGACCACTTGACCGGGACATCTGCTTCGGCACCCCAGGTCCATCGGTCTCGAAATCTGGGATGGGCACAGTAGGCCATGGCCCCCAATGGGCTGTCGCGCTAATGAGTTATTTTATAGTTAAAGCGATGAAATTTATGAGAATCCGTCTGATTACCGCTTTTTTTAAAAATCCAACGTTAAACGTTTAAGTGGAAGATTATTCCCGACTTGTGTTTTTGTTTTTAGCAACCTTCACATTAAGGTTAAGGTTAGTAAACTGGATTCCCCCCCTCCCCTCTAAATGTAAAAGCATTAAATATGCAAACAATAAAATCGTACTTAAAGTAAGCCAAATTGGTTCGTCTTCTGTTTTTTACTTGTAATTTAAGATACTCTACTTTTATTGATGATTATTAGTTTGAAATTATCCTTCATTTACATCCTTTTTCTTAACTTCAAACAGTAACCGAAGTTATGTAAAAGTTTATTTTAGCTTTTATGTCAAACGATTTACTTCTTATGGCAATTTATGTAAGAACGTCATTCGAAGTAAACATTTTTATTAAAATGTTTTTTTTAAATGCTAACAGTATTTAAATTTCGCGTATTACAAAGGACATTTTCATTTTCGGTTTTGCTATTTTAATGATACAAAAAATTCAGTAAATTATTTCTGTATTTGCAAAGCAAAAGTTCTAATTTAATTGCAACAATAAACGAAAAACTTGTAAAATGAGAACTAAACTGAAAAACAACCCTGCACACACGTGATTGCTAATTTTTAATCAAATAATTGTATTACGTTTTCGAAAACCAATAGAATATAGAATTAGTGTAGTGGACATTGTCAATAGCAGAAAGTAACACACGAGCGGAAAAAAATCGCGCGGTTCTTACTTTATTTTCTGAATAATAACAAGGAGAATAAAAAATGCTGCTAGCAGCGAATTTTCCCGCTCGTGTGTCAGGGAGCTTTCAAAAATGACGCCCTGCAAAAATTGCTGTTTACAGCGGTTTTTTTTCGCTCGTGTGTAACTAGACTTATTCTACTGTACTTCTTCATTATAATACGTTAATTTCATGTAAGGCAGGCTGACAAAACACAGCTTTTTTTCTTCAGTTCGGGTGGGGAATAGCGAAACAATTGAATAGTTTTTGGTGTGCTTGGTGTCACTTTTTCATGACCACTCTAAAAATTAACGGAAAAACTTTAGCGAAAAAAATAAAATTTTGAAATATTTTGTAATATCATGCTGCTACAGATGTATCAATTTTTTGTCATGTCGGCCACAGTATGTGTTTATGTAATAATTCGAAATATGTCTGTCTGAAACTAGAATTCTTCTACTATTTTGTAAATAGGCTTGAAGACGTGTAATCACGCCAAAATTTAAAAAGTTACTTTAATACTTAGTACTTGAAATTAAACAAAAAAGGTGTTTTCGTCAGTCCGCCTGCGCTTATAACATGGTTTAAAATTGGAGTTAATATCTAAAATCCAATGGGCTTTATTTTCAGGAAAAATACCGAATAAAAAATTAAACAAGCTTATTCCCCCCCAAAAAAATGTTTTGGAAGCAACAGACGACGTCATTTCGCTTCAAAGTTCTTGTGTTTTTCCTTACTCAGTTATTTACATTCTTCTTTCGACATTCTAAGGCAAATATTCCAGTATCCTGACCAAGAATGAAAACCTAGTTTGCATTTTATTTAAATCAAATGGAAAATGGTCAAAGCAGATGAACATTTCAGAAGTGGTAAAAAGAAAAAAAACTAAACGAAAAGAAAAGCAAATAGACATCTTCCAGAAAACAATGGGGTTACCATTTCTCGCAAACTGTCTTTCTTAAACGAAAATTAAGAACATTTGATTGAAGTTCTAGAGATAAGATATATATATATCGTCCTACTTATAATACAAAAAGTTTTGAAATCCTAGTTTACTAACAGTTAATGCCGTGTTGCTCATTACATTTATAGGGAACAATGTTTTCCTATATCTAATAAAATTCAACCATTATTATTATGTTTTTTACGCTTGATGTAGACTTTGGTGTTCTAATATTTAAAAATCCAATTAGTAAGATATAAGAAGTGCGTCCAGAATTAACTAAGGCAAACTTTCCTGTATAGTATGCGAACATCAAATTTGTAACTCTGGTTATCGCCTATTCTCACAAAAATGTTCTTCCTTTTTCTTTTCTTTTTTTTTTTTTTTTATTTATTTATTTTTTTGCTCTTTTCAGACAAAAGCTGCATACTTCGTCGAAACGTTCATAGGTCGGAGAAAACTTAAGATCCTCTCAGACGCCTATGTTCACGAACTTTTGCAGTCACAATGTGCCGTTTTGAAGAATAACACTCAAAATTTAAATTGAGGCCAAAATGTGTGTTAAAAAAGAGTAAAATGAAACAGGAATATCAAAATGTCCTACCGGACTCACTCTATATTTTAAATAATGATAAATAAAGTAATAAAACGAATTAAAAGTTTAAAAAAATAGTGAAAGAAGGTTTAATATCACAATTTTAATTGTTTTGATAAGAACATATTTTTGCTACTTTTTAAACAGTTCAAAACAGCCACATTAGGCTACCATGAGAAACTTTGAATCCTCGTTATCAAAAAAAGTTTCTAATGTAAAATATGCAAAAAAAAAAAAAAAAGAAAAACATTTTTTTAACATTAATAAAATGGAAAGCTCTTTTTTTATTTAAGTATTTAAGAGGATAAGGAAAAAATTAGGAATAATAATCGCAACTACCAAGGATTCAAGGATCACTGCATTATAGCAGTTATTTTGAGAAAACTAAGTACTGGTACTAATCAGTGACGTGCCAAAAAAAAAAGTCTTCCAAACTTTCATACAATTTTTTAAAAGTTTTTTATAGCAATCAAGGATATTGCTAGTTGATTTTTTTCAGTGTAGATAAAGAAAATAGATACGAGTAAAGAAGGCAGGGGGGATATTAAATAAAATGCAGCAGAAGCAATGTCATATATTGGAGACCACATGGCGATCTAAATTCCCATAGAACTTATTGTGACATATTAAATACATTTACATCATCCAAATTTTCTTTCCTCCAGTTTTTTGCTTTCAAAAATAAATGAAGAAATTTTTGGCTGAAAGACTATTTGCTATTACTACAGCAAAATGTAAAATTTAAATAATAGAATAGAAAACAAACTAATAGTTACCTAAATATGCTTTACATATACTGCATCAAAATAAGTGATTATAATGTAGGTTGCTTACTTGCAATGATATGATGATTAAAATCGATAGCATGACTTTGCCCGTTTCAATGTATCCTTTGATGTTGTTTTCCTAGGAAGCAATTGCTCTCCTTCAGTAGACAACACAAATCTTCATACTTTGTGACAAGGGTAATCCATTATGCTTCTTGAATTCAATAAAAGGGTATTGAATAGTACCTGAAAGCAAAACAAAATTTGAAACTCAGCATAGTTTGAGAAATTCAGAAAAGTATTTAATTACTGTCGAGAGAAATATTTCAACTTTTATTTTACAAGCCTTACTTTTGTTTTGATTGATCTTTTTCAAGTGTATTTACCACTTGAAAAAGACCTCAGGCTAATAAAGTTCAAGAAGGTTTTATTTAAAATTCTATTTGAGTCAGGTATGTTTTAAAGTACATTGATGTAATTAATTGATATAAATACATATGAAAAACTACACAAAACGGGAAAAAAAGAAAAGACAATTCCATTCATTTAATTCTTCCAACTCATGTATATGCTACTTAGAGTTTTCATGAAGTAATTGACCAGTGAAAAAGATTTTCTTGCAGAAACATCTTTTATTTTCATTTCAAAACACCAAGCAAAATTTTTTTTTAGTGAATGAAAATGAAAATTACTAAAAATAAAAATAAAAACATTAAAAAAACACAGCAAATTCTTCTTACTTTTTTGCTCATATTTTTTAATTTGTCAATTTTTCAGGCAACAATGTGGTTGCATAAAACTTTTGTTTCTTTATACGACTTCTTTTGTTACTACCCGTCATTTTTACTACCTTCTCATTCGAAAATTTTAACAAAGCATCATATCAGCACTATTTCATTATAATTTCTAAGGTTAGGATTGCTAATGGACCGGAACTTGAATACATTTATCAAACGTTCCATTATTTCTTCTATTTTTTTACTTAATATGAATTAGCACCTATCTTACTAAAAAGTAGTGTTTACCGATTGAGTGATTTAAAATCAATAACCGCCTTTTACTCCTATTTTATTTCGAATAACTCCTGTAAAAATATTCAGACAAACTTGGTTCTTGCATTAAAATTCGTTGGAAATTCAGCCTTATTTTCAGCTATATATATATATATATATATATATAATTACTTTGGTAACTTCAAAGATTTATAAAATTTAACCATTTCTGTGTTTTTTTAACTCATGAATGAAATACTGTACCGTTGTGATGGAAAGCTTCCAAGTTAAGCAAGGTTTAAACGCTTATTAGTTTTAATAATAGTTTCTTAAAGAAAATATATTTAAAAAAGAGATTAAAGAATTTGCAATTTCTAAGTCTAATTGCAATTTCCAAGAACATATATTAAAGTGTGATAGATTATTCCCATACTGTTTTCTGTTGTCACAAATATTCGTATAAATAAAATTTTTGAAACCGATATAATATTTTCATTGTAGAATGTTCCCATCGACAAAGGCGATATCTTAATGTGCTAGCAATTTTATAAACAATTAAAAGCAAAAAATGCCACTTTTTTTTTTTAAACTATACATATACATACATTTTAGAACATTCCAGATCACATTTTTATGGTTATTATTATGTTATTCAATTATGTTTTTTAAATCGCATCAGAAAAACTGTGTTATTGTTATACAGCTTTATTCTTATTTGAACAAAAGAGCCCAAAAATAGCCACAAAGATTCTGAAACGCCTCCAGAAAGAACAAAAAACACAGATCCTTAGAAATAAATCAAAAACATATAACAGAACGAAAATAAAAGATCTTTTATAGTTGAGTAAGAATTAGCACTCGGTTGAGTACATAGTTGCGTTCAAAGTAATAAAACAACCCCTTACTCATCAATAAAAGACTAAAATTCAAAGAGTTGCGTTTCAAAGGGAAAATAAACTGGCATACATAATTCTGAAGTTTTACTCATTACGAAAGAAATATTAATAACGAAATATAAAGTTGATTCGGGGTAATTATATTAGAAAGATTATATTTTGCCATAACTTCCATTCTACGTAATGATCTCATTAAACAAATAGTTTACAATGAAGGGCACACAAAACGCTTTTTTCCCATTATTGCTTATAATTAAAAAAACTTCAACTGCGAATTTTTAACGTCATTATAATAAATACACAGTGCAACAAAAATAAAAAAATAGCTAATTACTTGTATAAATTAATTTTGTTTGAAAAGTAGATTTGGAGCACCTTAGTTCACTGTAAAAATGTTGAGTATGTTTTAAACCAATAAATGGGGGAAATATTTTAGTCACATCAAAGTTTAGGTAACTAGAAGTCCATATCTAGTCTGCTTTCATCATAAATTGGTATGTGATCCCGTGTTCAAACCTGGAAATATTGTAAATAATTTGATGGTGCGTTGCACTAAAGAAAAATGTTCAATTTTCGAACTAACAAAGACAGTTGTTAGTTTTAGTATTTTTTTAGTGCTTATTTTGCACCAAAATGTATTAAAATTAATCACCATTTATTTTAGCCAGCCAATTGTCACCATATTTTGATTCTACATATCATAAATTTTTTCAGTGTGAAAACACTAAAAATTTTTGATGGTACATATTGCTCATGCTTTCAATTATTTAAGTCATAATGACATAAAATTAAATATTGATATTTTACATACAAAGCTCGGGCAGGACTTAGTAAAGAAATTAGGAAAATTCTATGTTTTCTAGCATAATACAGGAATGTGTAACTTTGAGTTTTATAACTTACTAGTGAAGCGGCAGCCATTTTTTGATTGATTACTCTAAAATTATTGTGCGATGTTAATGCAGTGAAAGCATTTAAACCTGAAAAAATATTTTCAATAACCATCATTTTGGCATTGCTTTAGGAAGCTCGAATAACAGTTGTTGTCATTGTTAAAGAGCAGATACAATGCGTGATTGAATAAGTGCAAGTTTAGTGGAATAAAAAATATTTTATATTAAGACGCATATGAAAGTCGCAAATTGAAAGAATATCAACGCCAGATTTCTAGATGTAAGTGCATGAACAAAGTAATATCACGCGAGAAAAAAGAGTATTTATTGGCACTTATAGCAACCATGTGGTTAAAGGTAGGTTCAGCGTGAAAAAGTTATCTTCGGACCCAAGGAAGAAAGTTTGAGCTGCTCAGAGTTGTGTTTTGTTACTTCTACTGATGACTAGGATGTGTGAAAGTAAGGAAATGCATTATGCGAGTAAATAGTTATTTAATAGAATAATTACTAGGGATTGTCTAGGTTGTCCTTTTAAATAGTTTTAACATAACTTTTAATATTAATTTACTGCTGGCAGGGTGACGTAGTGGTAAGGCACTGGCCTCGTATGCTCATGTTCGCAGGATCAAACCTGGCCCAAGTCGGTGGATTTTCAAGATGCAGACAACCATAAATTTCTCAATAAAATCCTTGTTTTTTCGCGCTCTGTAAAACTACATATTAAGATTTGTTAAGCTACGTAAAGCTGAACACTTGAGATCTGTGACTACAAGTTTAACAAGTTAATATCTGTTGTGCTCTCTTGTTCTATCTGTCCTATTAGACGAGAGTTTGAGGCATATCCTAGAGATTAGCAAATAAACTCGAATATTTATGTGACCTGAAATGGTCGTAAACAAACAGACAAACAAAAGCTTGAGATATGTGACTACCAGTTTAAAAATTGTCAAAAATGCATTTATATCTTGTGGCATAAAATTTGAATGCAGCTCTAGTGAGAAGCTGCCTGCTACGTCGGCGGGCAGCCTTCCCTGCTCCAGGGGCGCAGAAGTAATAATTCAGCTTAATTACAGATGGAACCACTGTTGCTGCACGTTATCTGTTACGATAAATTTACAGAATGTTCTCTGAATTTTATTCTCTGTAATTTCCTTTTTTAAAAGACTTTGTAGTTTCTTGTTTTTAAGTCTCTAATTTTACCGGATTAATTATTTCCAGGAGATCCTCATGTATTTTCCGGCAAAACATTTTCAGTTAAGTCTTTTAAATTAAGAAAAAGACAATTTCAATAAGGCATTAAATACGCATAGCAGTCTTATATATGATTTACTTTAATAGTACTTTCCCTTTATTCTTGTACACTCAATCTACGCTCAATTTATGTCTTACTGAACGCGATTACGCTTCGGTTTGTTTGACCATTTATTACCGCTTGATTTAATCCAATTTCCTTTGTGCTCATCATCTATTGGAAACAAACCAACTGGAGCATTTTATCTTTTCTTTTTAAAGCAAATACAATGAACACCATCGCTTTTACTTATTTATCGAATTTCTTTTAATCAAAAGTTACCTTTTTGTTCAGACGAATCAATGATCCTCATAAATTGTTCTACGAAATAATTGGTAAGAAATACGTAACTTATGGCTAATTTAGTTTATAAAAGAACTCCTGCATTTTGTTTATCAATCAATAGTGCCTTCAATAAACATATTTTATGTCCAGAATTACGTTTGTTTACCTAACACATGTTCTTTTGTAACGAAAAGTGGATTTAAATTGGAAGGTTAGTTGGCTTTTCGAATGCAAAAATAGGGGGTGAGTAAATTTCCTTTTATCATAATTCTTTTACTCGTTTAAAATAAATAGTATAGAAAAATGCCTAGAGTATTTTTTTTTTTTTTTTGAAAATCATGCACCTTTTGCTTATTTTTACTACATGGCCCAAATGTTATTTTACTCTTCTGCAAGGTGAATTACCCAAATTCGGCTATAAAAATTACCACTGTAGTTCTTTGATTGTAAAGGCAAATTTTCCTAAACGGATTGATAACCAATTTTCTTCTCCATTTTATTAGCCTATTTGAACGCTACAAAATAAGTCAGTTCATACAGTTACCTAGAGCAATGTTGAAACCTAAATTACAATTGTTATTTATAAGAACAATAAAAAAACAGGTAACTACTTAAAGAACAATCATTTAAAGTCTAAAATAACGCTATTAACAACACGTTAATTCTGCTACTAACAAACTGTCAAAATCGCATATTTAGCATTTAACTCCAAGCTCAGAAATGTTATCAATTTTCTTAATTGATCATAAATTCAATGGGAGAGTTGAAACTCTACTGGCTACATGCATCCCGACAAGTTAAATAAAGTCTAAACGAATAAAAGATCAATAAACTTATACATCAATCAATACTTTATATATATATATATATTCTGTATACAACTTTGATTTAAGGGAAAAATAAAAACATGAATTTTCTTTCGCTTTAAAAAGAGCTCTTTCGTGTTGAATTTCGCTAACATTCTACTTTACTCCCTTGAAAATGCATTCATAAACTTACGTTAATATCGGGAAATCGCTTTCTGTGAATTCTATATATCGGCTCCTTTTCGTTCTTTTATCGATCAGTATGTGACTAAAGAAAGATTTAAACGGAATGTTTTGTCCTACTTTCGAATGTTCCATGGCTCTTACCATTGCTTTAGAATTCGATTGGGAAAATGTTTCTGAAGCATCATTTTCGTACAAGAGTTTCAGAATACAAAACTTTTTATTAACTTATTTTGCATTTCAGCAGTAAAGAAAGACGAAAATGCGTAAAATGTATTTAAACAAAATATAGAAAACCTCATTGAGATATATTTTGCTATTCTTAAGGCATAAATACAATCTCGAAATTACCACCAATAACTTTCATTAACTTAATCAGCTTGATTAATGGCTGAAATTTTAATGCAGAATTATTAATCTTGGGGACTGAAATGAGTTAACACCGCTCATTTAAATTAGCAGAGCTTATAAAATCAATTAACATAATTGATTAATCATATTGCTATTTTGTGTTAATGTATTTACTTAATGAACTAAACAGTTAAGTTAAATCTTCAATCAACCTTCATTTTCAAATGCTTTAATGTAGACAATTTTCCAATTTAAAGTTTTAGTTTATTTTAATGAACAAAATTATAGGAATCTAATGAAGTAATTTATGACCATTATTACTAATATGTAGTTAAAATCCAAAAGAAAGATGAATTTTTTCTTTGAGGAAACATTCTTCAGTATTGTATGTGTACGCCCGCCTTTGTACAAAAACTAATAGCTTTGAAAAATGTCGTATTAAATTTCTTTGAAAAAATTAAATAAATTTAATAAAATTTTGGAAGTTGCAACCATCATTAAGCTTAGTGTGACGCTTGAATACATATCGATCCTTCTTCTGCTTATCTGCATCTCTCATTGCACGTTCATAACTTTGCGTTTCATCGTGTTAAGTGCTCGTTAACTTTGACCGTGCTCGCACGTAATTTCTCGAGGAAACCACGGAAAAATTAACGAACTTTAAAATGTATCACAAAAGTTTAGAACGTAGCTCATTTATGAAAGTTTAAAACCAAACAACGGATTTATGTGCGTAGATTCCCAACTGAATGAAGGAGGTTACTGCAATGTTTATACTATTTTTGATTTTTTTGTTAATTAAATATCAATCTAAAAATAGTTAATTACCATCTTTTGAATGCTTTCACAGAAAAAATTAGCTTTTTATGTCAAGATTAGGTTTTATTTGAAATGATACGTGTCCATTAAAATAAATTTTTACTTAGTTTCCATGAAGTCTTAGTTACATATGGCTTTTAAATATAAAGAAACATTAAAAAAATATATTTTTATTAACCGACTTCACAAAGGAAGCAGGATACATTCATACTATATATATGTCGTTTATTTTTGTTTGTTTGTCCACCCATAACTTCTCACCGGATGAACCAACTTTCATGATTTTATTTTAATCGATCGAGGGTGGTTTCCCATAGATCCGTGCCTTTGTTTGACATATTCGATAATTAGAAAAAAAGTTATGAGCAGAAATGTAGTATTTTTTTGGTTTTTTCATCCATAACTTTTGACTAAATAAACCGATTTTGACGATTTTTTCTTTAATCGATAAAGGGTCGTCTAAGTCAAATATCGCACATCAATTTGACTACATTTGTTTTTTAGAAAAAAAGTTACGTTCGAAAAATAAGTATTTTTTATTTTAATTGGAATGATTTTGCTTGATTTTTCTTTGCTGGGAAAACTATTAATAAATATAAAAGTAATTGTTTAAAAAGTGTTTGCTGCCAGTGTGCTGTAATATTGAAAGCAATTGCAGCAAGAGTTTGACTGAAGGCTGCTCTAAGGCAAAAATGGAATCCAATCAGTTTGTCTGCTAAAATCGACTTCAAAACGGAATTTATCATACAAATGGTTAGTTTTTAGTGCAATTCAAAGAAGGTTTGCCCTGTGATATGGATTTTTTAAAAATAGAGTATTTATATACAAAAATTATTTACACTATAAAGAATAAAATAAAATATTTTTTATAAAAAAATAGAGCCGACTTCAAATTATAAATTGCGCTAAAAAGTGAAAAATAAATTCATTCTTAAAGCAACATCGATGTGACTTTTAAACTTTGACTTTTAAACCTGCCACTGATAGTAGCTACCGATAAACTGACATGGCCTATGACTTCTCCAAAGGCGGCCGGTAATTTCGGCTGGGCGATTATTATGGAACCGTTCAAAGAGCTTTCGAAAGTGAAACACTGGAAAGTAAATGTACATATTTTTCGTGTCTATGCTTTTAAATACTGTCCGTAAACAGTATAGCGTTTTTAAATCGAAACCATGATCTTACATAAACTCATTAGTCCATTTTTAGTAACATTCGTGCTGTTCTGGTAAAGGTTCTGAAAAAATGCAGGATTACAATAAACTTGATATTTTTACCCAAACATGTTTTTGGGCTTTTAATGCTCTAAAAAGTAAACACCGCCACATGACATTGTCACTTTACTTTACTTGTGAAAAATCGGATTTCGTCGTTAAAGGATTTACTGACGTAAAGAGGGCGCCTATTTCGGAAAGTCCAAAATGTGAAATGTTTTAATATCCACTTACGATCTGCTGGAAGGAGCTTCAAAAATATTAACTTTCAAAAGATTTCATCCTAGATATATTTACCACTTTATTCCCAGTATTTAGCCTTTTAACTGTCAAATTATTTTGATGATTTGGGTGCATAAATTATCAATTTTTTTATTTCAAAAATCAAATGTTTAGTACAAAATAAAATATACTTTTAGTTAAAAATTGATATTTTGAATTACATGCATAAAAATTTTAAGGTTTCGTAGCCACTGCTGTGCCCGAGACAATCCCGGGTGTGACATTTCGGAACACAAGTGCTTTGCATGAGATATTCTCGGGCATGATAATTAAAATGTTAAATTATTTATTTAAAAAACGGTGAATGAAATTTTAAGTGATAAGTAACTTTTTATGTGTATAACAATTCCTTAGCACACTTGAAGCCATCTATTTTTGCAGATTGCCCGTGGATTCTCAGTCAGTTAAGATTTTGTAGGATAAGATCTTCTTTATCCAATAGAAAATCTTCATTACTTTTTCTTTTTACTGCCACCATCTCCCCATTAATCATTTCCTTTTGTGAAATGCTATAAAAACGAGAAAATATGCGTCATTTTTGACCTTTTAAAGCACACATTATTTTAATTTAAACATATCTTGGCAACTGAAAATAAATAGAATTTAATTTCATATTTATGAAAATTTCTCTTCTCTTTTAATCAGTAAACTAGAGCAATATATATATATATATATATATATATATATTGAGTTGTCGCTCCAATTGTTAAGTAGTAGCTTCGGCGTGCTCCAAATACTTTGAAATAGTTTTAATAATAATACAAATTTTTATCATTTTTATTAATTCATTAATAGGCACATATATGATGAAAAAATAAAAAGTTATTTATGTGCAGTTTATTTATCCAATAAATATTTAACATCAAAAAAATGCGGGCTAAGTGTTTGTCGCCGATAGCTTATTGCTTGCTTACGAAACTGTAATGCAGTTGCCATTGTTGTAACACATGTCAAATGTACTAATAATCAAAACATTTCTCTAGCATTTTGAGTGAGGCATCGCTAGATTTGCAACTTCCGGTAAAAATTAATGTAAATGCGAATTTAATTTAATCCATCTTCCTTTGTTTTAATTTATTTGTGTCTGCGCTTTTTTATATATAAAGTGTCAGCGCTCTTTTTTCCCGTTTCGTTAAAACTGTTGTTTTGACGGTGATTATGTTGGATATAAATAAATATTTTTTACAAACAATTTGATTATGTAGTAAATAATATTTTTATTATACAGATCATTATAACTTACATGTTTTTTTTTTCGGTAATAATACTTTTTCTCGAAATTATTATATGTTTATTATTTATTCATTAAACTTTATTGTTCTACCTGATAATTATCTCTTTGATTTGATGTGGTTACTGGGAGAATTGTATATTTATAATATCTAGAAGAGCGGTCATTTCGTATGACCGCCAGGCTTACTAGTTTCATATACACTGCTGTATAATGTATCTGGGAGAGACCGGATCGAGTTGTTACATGGGGAAAGTTTTTTCGTATATGAAACAAACCACGTGGCGTCTCTATACTTTAAATGTTGATTTGAACATTTTTTTTTTCAATTTTGAACTGTTAAAAAAAAAACTTAACATTAGCGGTATTGGGGAAATGTAAAGCACATAATACAAACACTGTGCACAAGACCCAAGTTCCCTTGAATAACCTTATTGAAAGAAACTCTAGGCATGAATTATTTTAGTATTTGAGCATTTTTTGTTCAATTTTTAACAGTTCAAAAAAAATTCAACACTCAATAGCAATTTCAATCCTGTATAAATATTGATCGAATAGACGGATTTGCTGGGAACAAAATTTATCTGAAAGATCTTATGACGTAGAACATGAACAGATGCGAAGTTCACGCAGAACTGAACGAGCTCCTTTTCTCGTGAAATTTTTTCATCAGGCCTTTTAGGGATATTTCTGATTTGATGAATGAACAAATAAATGCGGAAAAGAATAAATGAATGAATACATAATAAGTAAATGAATGAATGATTGAGTGATATATGAATGAATGAATGAATGAGTGATATATGAATGAATGAGTGACATATGAATGAATGAATGAATGAATGATTGAATGAATATGTATTAACCGTTGAAAAATGTGTATTTAAAGTAATTTAGAACTGAAGCTAAATGAGAAAGAGAGAGAAAGAGAGGGAGCTAGATTTTAAATTTGATGCTGGTATATATTACGGAAAAGAGGGCTCGTACAGTTCTAGACGGAACTTCTTGTTAACCTTAAAACTGTTTGATTATGCGGAGAAAAAAAGCACCAGAGATATCAATAGAAACCACCAACTTAATAGTTACACTATATAGCCAGATGAGATTAAAGAAGTGAACCCGCTTTCCTTGATTAGCCATTTTATCGTCCTTTTTCCTTTGATTGAGGACTGGACCACCGCTGACGTCTGCGTAATGATAATGAGGGACTTTGCGAAAGCCGAAATGTCCATCTCAGGGACCTTTCTGTTACTGGCCTGGAATGAGGAAATGAGGTTTTGTCCGGTAATAGCATTAGGGCCACTAAAAGCTTGACATGAACTTCGGGCTTTTGGGAACAATGCATTTAAGTTGTTTTCCTCCGCATTGATACTAAGCGAACATTTCTTTAAAATTTTCCTTTAATCTTTTGGATTTTTTTAGACTTGAGAAGAAGCTACGTATTTGTTTCAACCTATGACCAAATAACATGTGTTATGAACTTTTTTATGTCTTCCTTTATAGGTCTATTGTCACTTCAAGAAATATTTATTGCTTCATAATCTTCATTATTTTCAAAGTTAAATTTAATGAACCAAAAAATTGGGGACGTAAAATCTGTGAGGAAGATCACAACAGCTAGCATAAGGAAAAGAAAAAGGAATGAAAGAAAAAGAAATTAGGCAGTCATATAGAATTTGAAGAAGTGTTCACAGATTTTGTAAACAATAACAGAAAGACATGCACAATAAGAAAATAGAAAGACAGAGATAGAACGTACTAAAAGTCTGCATCACTGTATCATTGAAAAAACGTCTTACTGCAAACTAAAATCTTATATGACTTACACAGTAAAAAATAACACAATGTTTTATTCTGCTAACACCAATATATTTTGAAATATTAAATACCCACTCACTTTTTACGATTGCTTCTATGATTTTATAAATTTTTAAACATAATATTTGATTAATTTATTTATTTTTCATATCACATCAGCGCTGACTTCTTCGTTTACGAGAATCATTAGTTTGAATTTTTGAAATCATACGACGGCCATTCGTATACTAGGCAATATTCCATAAATATAAACTTTAAACTGCCATATTTAACCTCAGTTCAACCCTGGCTGTAAACCCGTGAAAAATAGAGTAAATTGTTGAACAGAAAATTCAGTAAACGTCTTTGAAAAAGAAAACTTGTTGAAGAAAAAAACGCATAGAATCGTTAAATTTGTTCTCTCCGCCGAAATTTAATGCTCATTCAATGAATTTACTCAGTCAACCTATCGCTAAAATGAAATACGTTTTTTACGAGATATATTTTTAACTGATAAATTTTCTGTATTTTAAGCAAAATTTGCATTCTTGCGTTATACCTATAATGTACCCAAGTGACCCTTTACACGTACGTTATTAACCACGCGAATGAACGTGGCGCATCCAACCACGCTCAAGAACGCGAGTAAAAGCGTGGCGTTCAATAATGTGTCGTAGAACGCGTTTATTGGAATCCCCTACAAAGTGGCGTATGGAATTTCGGAGACAACAACGTTCCACGTTCCAAGCTAGCATTCACAATACAATAAAATGTAATACATTAAAGGAAAATCATTAGTAAATGAATTGCAATAATACACACATAATAAATACAACACACACTACTTTGTGATTTCAGACACAAAACCGAGCAGACGCAATTTACATTGCGGAAGCAACAGTCTGCAGCATTGTCCAATCTTCCCACTTTGATGCGCGGTTAAGAACGCGTATGTAAAATGTATCATTTTTTTTTTTTTTTTTTTTTTTTGCGCGGTCATGAGCGCGCATCTGAGTCATTCTTAACCGCGTTCTTGATCGCTCCAAAATTGCACTTACACGCACACTCTTGAACGCGCATCTGAATGGCTCGTCATTTGGAGCGCGGTTAAGAACGTGCGCGTAAAAGGCACTTTACTGTCAGATTGTATCATAAAAAGAAAAGAAGTTGGGGAAGGGAGGTATGCTAGGTGGCGCATTCATTATTATGTTTAGCAGTGATTTATATTTTTAAGTATTTCTTTTTATTTTCGTTTTGTCATATCTGCGTAAATATACGAAAGTAATAATCACAGTTTGTTTGAAATTGCAAAGAATCTCATAGCTTCACAGGTAGTTTATTAATAAATTATATAAAGTGAAAGTATTTTAACCCGTTTTCAGAATAAATTATAATAGATAACTAAGTTTATTGTTCCAATCTCATAAAGAAGCTTTTGAAACGCAAGCGTGAAGTTAATTTGCATGAACTTGCATCAGTGAGTTCTTTCAGAGTGATAGAGATGTGCGAAAGCACTAACAAAATTCTATTTTTACGAGCCCAAGAGAAAATGTTTCAAAAGATTACAGGAGATGAGGAATTGCTGCTAAAATAGAAATGTTTTCTTACTTCCAGTGTAGAGGAAACAAAGCGGGCTTTTTTAACTAATAGGACTCCAATGATGGATTATCTACGCGTGAAATGTTATCATGAGAAATGTTGGGAAAACTGCCAAACTGTAGGGATATGTGCAAAACAAAAGCAACAGCGGATTTTAGTATTTATGCAGCAACTATAAATTTGAAAGTGAGAGAACTTGATGAATATTAAAATGTTATTGAATGACTATATTTGAGGCAATTTTATCCCTTACACCTCTTTGCTTCTAAATTAAAGAAGTGTAAGTGACAAAATTCAAAATTTGGAGATAAATAGCGCAAATAATAGGGCAAGCATTATTTTATATTGTGGCAAGAGATGTTAGGGGTAGTCCTAACAGGTGCTGCCTCCCAGCATGATTTAGAAAAAAAAAATAGCCATTAAAGGTCCCATAAAAGATCCAAACTTAGAAAGAAACGAACGCAGAAGAAAAGAACGCGTTTTCTCCGAATCGTTTTTTTGATCACTTACATCCCTTTGCTTCTCACTGCCTTATTTTCATATTTAAGCTCATTATTCTTAATCTTAATTTTTAAAGAATGATATCTACAATACTACTGATAGACTTCTGTACATGAATTATAAAGTACTAATACATTAAAAGTAATTGTAGAGTACTACTACAATACACACGAGTAATTGTGGAGTACTATTACGATACAAGTACTTGTAGAGTACAACTGCAGAAGAAGCTTGGCCTTGAAAGAGTCCATTTCTCTTTTTAGAGAATTCTTATTTTGGTATAGCGCTAGTTGCCCTGTTGTACGTTGTTTTTAAGCAAAACTTTTTATCACTCCTATTTTAACAAACGGAATCCTTTAGGCCTTCACTTATTGGAAGTATTCTTGTTAGAACCAATTAGTTCTTGTACGTTATAATTTTTCAAAATGATACACAAAGTAGATGAGTTAGGTTTCATTTTAGTTCTATTTTACTTTCTTGCTATGCTTATAATGTTTTCAGGTTAAAAAAAAAGCAATAGTTATCTCAAATGCATAAGTCAAGTAAAATAATTTTTAAAAATTAATCATAAGCTCATGAAATGTAAAATACAACTTAAATTTAGCACACAATTGAAAAAAAAGCAAAGAAAAATCAGACACGTGATGCAGACGCAGCACAGTTTGCACACTCTTAAGCCACGCCCATTTTGCAAGGTTTTTTCCACCAGTAATTGCCTTAAACTATTTACTAGATAATGAAAGTAGTGAATGCAATAGCTAACAAAAAATTATTTCTTTGTATCTTTACAAAATGGGGATTGCCTTAACATCCATCTGAAGATGGTCAGTTGACATTTTCAAGTTTCCTTGATTTAAAAAAGGAATTCCTTGCAACCTCTAAATATGGCCCTGCATTTTTTTTTTTTTTTTTGGCAAAGATGTTTAATGTATGTTGTATTTTACCTTTTGTATTTTTGGTGCAAAGGTAAATCTAAAGGAACTAATTAACTAGAGAGGTAGGCCGCTAGCTACACTAAATAGCCATCAAGGTATAAAACCAAGAAAAGTTTCAGCAATGAAAAACGGACAATATGTTTCGCTTTCTGATAAAACATTCTCCATTTGCGTACACGTATGTGTGTACACATAGGAGAGCGCGTTTTTTTATTGTTAAAAAAAGGTCGCGACACCAAAAAAAAAAAGAAGAGCATAGGTTTATATTGATGTTTTCATACTGGTTTTTTTAATCAAAATAAAAATGTAAAAAGTGTCTAAGTATCATCTGTATAATAATAGCACTTTTCATAAGAATATATTATTCCTCTCAAATGCCCCACAGTGGACCAATAGGTAGAAGCTCGGTTCCCGCAGAACACCGAAAGTGAAGCAAGAGGGTCAGTGTTTGGGAGGGTGACAACCTCTCGCGGCTGGTTGCTGTGGACCGTCTACGCTAAAAGAAGCTGGCTCGTCGGGGCTCCAATGTCCTCCAAGTGAAACGATACCTCTGGGGGTGCCTACCAGGTGACGCTCTCGCATCTGGCAGCGAAAAATTAAGAGACTACATAATAAGGGGCGGAAGTCGGACTCCTGCCTATAAGGGTCTCATTTGACTCAGGAGCAGCGAGTCCATTCTTCCGCGCTTCGAGCGTGGACCTGACACCATCCAACCAAGAAGGGATTTTCCTCTAAGCATCATCTATATAATAAGAGCACATGCATAACAATTTATTATTCCCCTCCTATTGATTAAAAGATGTGAACTTAATATCGCAAAATATCTCTCCTAAAATATAGTTACAAAAATAAAAAGTACCCGGCACCGAGTAAAATATTAAAGCAATAACATAAAGCTCTTTTTTTTGGGGGGGGGGGGGGTAGAAAAAAAAAGGGGGGAAGGGAACCGAAAAAAAATCTGTTTTCCGCTTTTAAATGTTTGATTCTTCCAGCATGCACTTACAAAAGCTCTGGGAAGTCAAGATGTAAAATTAAATGAGCCACACTTCACTTTATGGAACTATTCAAATATTTCTTAGTACTTTGCCATGCACAGCGTCGGGTCGGTAATCAAGTTTCCTCGCACTCGCATGCTTCAAGAAACGAAGATAAAAGTCAGGAAATGGATATTTATGGTCAGCACTCACACTTCATATTTCAGGGAGGAAGTGACTTTCTCCTTTTGTTTTAGCTTCCCCTTTTCTTTCATTGGTTCTTATCTTTTTGCATCTTTCTGGACATATTTTGGCTGGAGGATTTGTCCATTTGCAACCTCTTAATTGCTTTTTAGTTAACTTAAGTACATCTCGTTACATTTTATTCGTCAAACAATTTTTAAATTTTTATGTGCTAGTAAACGTAATTGACAACATTAGCTAAGTTCGGAGGGTTTTTTTATTTTAAGCTGTAACCTTATTTTTACATTATTTTTTTTTATTTTTAAATACACAAAAATCATCCCTATTCTATAAATGCTTGCTAATATTTTATTCATTTCTACAATGTAAGAAGTCCATTTTTGAAATTACTAGTAAAGTTTTACTGATGGCTATTTTTTTTTTTTTTTTTAATTTTTATTATTGCTCATTTTTTTTCTCTCTTCTAAATCGTGATTCAAAAACTATTTTTCTTTCTTGAAATTTAGGTTGATTATTTTTTCTTTTCGACCCTAATGGGAATTAAACAAAATATGTTACTGAAATGAAAATTAAACAAGTTTTCTTTTTTAAAAAAAAGGTGAGAGGAAAAAAAAATCATCTAAGTATTTTTCATTTTAAAAGTACAAAGAAAAAAGAAAGAAAAACATTGTCATAATGATATTAGTAGTCCCAAAAGAAGGTTATCTCTCTTCTTTCTAACTTGGTTTTTTGCCGAGTAATAGTATTTTTTCAGTATTAGAATAAAACATTCGAGTACAAAACGGCAAATATTTTTTAAGCCTAAAAGAGTGAAGGACTGTGGAAGAAAGAATTAAATATACAGAGGCTGCATTTGCTGCTTCAAAGTTGATACAGATTTATGTATTTACTAAACTCAGTGGCGCGCCAGCCCTTTTGGGCCACGGTCTACTGTGCCCATTCCAGTTTTCGAGACCGAGGACCCTGGGGTGCAGATGTTCCGCTCAAGTGGCCGACCTGACACGGAACCACCAGTGTTTAATTCCCAAGTAAGACTGGTCCGCATTTTATCTACCACACTGAAGGGGTGGAAGGCTGAGTCGAACCTGCCCAGCCCGGGAATTGAACCCCGGGCCTGTGGCATGGTAGCACGAACGGCTACCACTCAGCCACTGGGCCACCCCTCATACATTTAATAATATATAATATCAACAGTTATTTTAATAAACATGTATATATATATATATACATAATGTGCACGAAAATGTGAATAGTTTCTTTTTCGAAGCAGGACCCCGGACTAGTAAACGCAGTGGTCAAGTGTATTAGCCCTTTATTTTGGTTCAAACACCATCATAGGATAATATACCTACACATGATTGAATTTCAGCAGCGTGGGAGATCGCACTGAAATGTATTAAAATCAAAAAAAAAATTTTTTTAGTTACGATTACAATTTTGGCAAGAGCGACACTTTCTATTTCTTGTTTACCTTTTTTTTATTTATTTAATTAATTATTTCTTTATCTTTATGTATTTATTTGTTTAGTTATTTTCGCCATTTTGTCTACCTTTGGCTCAATTTATGTTACCCCAGTCGTAGACAGAAATGGAATCTATTTGGATCGCGGTAAAAACGTTTTAGAATGTAATTTCAATAACGGTCGATTTTCTGAAAATAATTTTTGAGAGAACATTGGTGCACCATCTGCTGCGATAAGTTTTACATGCACTTCCTGCAAGTGTAAAATGTAATGCAATTTCAGTGCGTAAAATGTAATGCAATTTCAAAAGCTACCTTACTACACATACAGTAACGCAAATTAGTATCTCTTCTGCCTTTCCGAGTTGGTTTCAATTTCAGTGCGCTTTTATTATTCTAAAGACGTGTGATAACGTTTTCAACAACTAAAAGATATAAGTTTTAGTTGATTTATTAATTTTGAAGAAATTATTCCATCTGATGGTTTAATTTGCTTTCACATTGTTTTAAAAATATCCTAACCGCCAAAATTACTTTTCTATCTAGATGCCCGTTATAAAACTACAACTCTGGTGCGATTTAAAATCATGTTTTTTACGACTAAAAAAGCATTATATATATTTTTTATCATTTTTTAGTTATTTATTTTGCTGACATTTTTATCTATTTATTTTATTTATTATATAACTCCCGGCAGTGTAGCGCAGTGGTAAAGCGTGAGATGCTTACGCCCAAATTGGTAGGTTCACACCCGGGCAAAGTTGTTTTTTTTTAAGATGCAGAAAATCGCCAGAATCCATGCCGATATGTTAAAGATCCCTTTAGATCCATTTGGCTTGGATATATATTGACTAGTACCTATTTGGCTCCGATAAAGGAATTCCTAGTGCAATTTCACATCTTCAGAGCCCAGGTATATCCCTCCTGTACGGAAACTGTGCATCAAAATTTGCAAGGGGTAATGGTTTCCGTCCAGAGCGGCGCCACAAGAAAGAATGACAACTAGTCCATAGTACTATGTCTACAAGGGGCCGTGGTAGCCTAGTGGTTAGCACGTCGAACTTCCACCCGGAAGGTCGCGCGTTTGATATCCACTGAAGACCACCATGTATAATTGGGGATATGTGCATGTAAAATCCGTAGACCCCACTACCTCTCCCCGTGCGTAAGCAATCCTAAGGCCTCGGCTAACAGGTAGGGGTCTGGTGGAGAAAAGTACTATGTCTACAAATAGTGCAGAACCAATACAAAACAGCATTAGAAAGAACAACAACGCAATGCCGGCGGTGGCGTCGTGTTAACGCTCGGACTTCGTACGTCCAAGAACACAGGTTCAAACCCGGTCGTGTCGGCATCGCAGAAAATGGTGCCCATGTCGTATGATTATCCGGCAAGTTAAAGGTGGCTTCAGAATCTATTTGGCTTTGATATTCTCACCTAAATTGAATTTCTAGTGCGGATTCGCGTCGTCAGATTAAGTGTCTCACTCTTCCGGTGAAGAAACTAGGGGTCAAAATTCGCATGTTGCAATGGCATACACCGGTTATAGTGCTACTTGAAGTAATAGTTTCCAGTTTCCGGGTAATGCCCTAGGTTTGCAAAAGTCATGACCAATACGCAGCCCGATTAGAACGTAAAAATAGTTTGAGAGCGTGTGTGTGTTTTTTTTTCCCCCTTTTTTTCTTTTCTGTGAGTATGTTTAAAAGCTCACACAAGTTTAACAAATTATGTGCACATCGTTTTAACTTAAACGTCATGTTTCCGTCTAAATATCGTTTGCCAGTTCTGAAATATTATGCTTATCACCAACACCATCCCGACAACTATTGATGCTCTCAAACTGTATTTATTATTCTGACATTTCTCCTTGTGTCATCTTTAAAAGGTATCGGCATTCTGATAGCCTGTTTAAAATTCTATTTTCACCCACTGCTTCAAAATATTCACTTATTTCAGGGGTCTCGCTCACGATTTTTTCTTGAAAACGAAGTTGAATCCTCATTCATGTCGAATCTTTAAGAAAATACGGTTTTCTCTTTTTCCCTCTGTCTTTCTCGCATGCGTGATATTTTTACAGAGTTTTAATCCTTTCACTTACAAAAGGAAAAGTAAATGGAATAGAACATCACAAAAAGATATATTCTGCATTTCGAGATGATTTAATCATTCGTGTAACAAAAAAGAATGAAAACGATAGTTGCTACATCAGTTATCAATTTAACTGTAATTCACGAATTGACTGTCACATATCAGTTAAATAGGAGCTAAAAATACAAAGTAAAACTTCTCTAGAAAGTTAACGGTAAACAGCAAATTTAGTAATAAACATTGTTATTCTAACAACAAAGTCGCCTATTTTGGAAAAAAGTCCAGTTACTTAAAACTGGCTATTAAGAGTAATTTAAAAATACATGGTTGCCCTTTCAATTTATGAATGTGCTATCTACCCTACTAAAAACGGTTTTTCGTGATGGTGTGTCGACCACTTCAACTAATTAATCAATCATCCGTAATTAAACTGAGCCTTTACATCTTCCCTAATCTCAATTGAATAACTTCCGCATGATACAAACCTAAGTTATGTCTTAAAATTCATTGGAAATTTAGCTGTAATTTTTTCACATAATAAATGTATAATTCTGTCATGAACTTCAAAGATTTTAAAAATTTAATCGTTTTCGAAATTTTGACAGATGAAATAACGGTCTTTCCATCCATTTGCACAAATAATATTTCTTCTCCTTCTCGTTTCTACTTTATTTATTACTAGCTGAAGTGCCCGGCCTTGCGCGGGCTATTTCAAATAGGGCATAATTTCTTGACAGGGAAAAGAAGAGGAATCACGTTGACACACATTCAACATTATCGTCAAAAAAATTGATAACTTGAGTTAAAACTCCACATTTGAATATGGGCAAAAAAAATTGATTCCGAAAATGCCGCATTTTAAGAATGACAACAGTACCTAAAAGTATCTTTTAAGACCAGAACTGTTCAAAACCTCTCATTAGGATGAGGACAACAGTTCAAAAAGTCCTCATTGGAATGAGATCATAATTTACATCTGAAACTCCCAAAACAAAGACAATTGTCTTTAAGATAGGTCTTTTCAATTGAGAAGAGCATTCCCTAAAATTCCATATTACAATTAGAATATTAATACCCCAAAAATCGCCATTAGATTGGATTTTACAGTACTTAAATAGCCGTCAAGAGTCCCTTAAAATTCAGTTTAGGATAAGGACAAGTCTCTAAGAATGCAAAAGCCCTCTTATAAATCTTCCTCCTAATAAATGCAACACATCCTAAAAACCCACTATTACAACGTAAGTCCCTAAAAATTAAAACAAAATAGCGATTTTATGGAGGAAATAAACTTTAACCGCCAAAAAAAAACCGTAAGATAAAGTAGCTCAAAATCGCTTACTGCCAGTTATTAATTCTCAAAGTGTGTCCTTAACGTTAAGTCGGTTTTGTGATAATTTTTCATGTAAATAATTCAAGATGTTTACCCCTTAGTTGGAGTATGTTCTTATACTTCTGATATTTTCTCGAATAGCAGATATCGAATTTCAAATGGTTACAGGTTTAATATTATTAGGGAATGCATACATACAATGACATTTGCGTTAATCATACTATTCATGTACTTTGCTTAAAATGTGATTGAAAGGAACAAAATAGAACAAAAAAACTTGTCTAGAATAAATTTTCAAGTTACTGTTGTGATTTTGAATGCCTTAAGACAATGTGTATGACAAAGTTATTTACTGTTAGTGCGATAGTTTAGTCTAGACGCTGCACAAAGACACATACGCATACAAACAATCATATAATGAAGCATATAAACTTCCGTTGATGTTGATGCCTAAGAGATAGAGCCATCGAAAACGCTGATACTTTGGTGGAAAAACAGCGTTAAAAACCGTTATTTTTGCAATAGTATTCTTTCGGTAGAATTGCATGTAAAATGCACAATATAAACTATCTTACAAGAAGCGATGCAACTGTATATAAAGTAATAAAGTTATTTTGTATCTATTTATAAAATAATATTTTAAATTTGTAATTCAATTGTTCGGAAAGTAATAGCATTCAAAGGCGCTACAAGCTTTCTTTGAAATACCTTATATTTTTTTCTATATGATCTTACATTCGTTTGATACATAATACAAATATTATCCTCTTTTTAACTTTAAGATAAAACTCTAGAACAGCAAAAGCTTTCTTCACTCTTTAATATAACGTTCTTCACTTTCTTAACTATTAAAAGGAATTTTCATTTAAGTGCATTAGTCTAGACCTTTGAAAAAGAAGTTCATTTTATGTTCAGAAGGAATTTGAAGAGAAAAATATTCTCGACAATAGAGACAAACTGGTTTAAAAGGAACTCTTGTTCATCACCTGCTACTATAGAGAATGCAAAAGAATACAAAAAGCCTTGTAAGAGGAAACTGCTTCTTTTTACCGGTTGCCTCATTCAAGCTTTTTCTCAGCCGGGTATATGCTTGAAAAGAATCGGAACACTAAAATGTTTCATTAGTTTTCGCTTTCATTAAACTTTGTATAACATAATACTATATTAAAAGAGTGATTTTAATTGCATTAATAAATTATAAATAAATAATAATAACCTTTGGTTTCCAAATAAAGACATGATTTACAAATTAATTTTCGTTGCTGGATAAACGCGCACCTTAAAAGCACTCATTTCAATGTAGTGACTACTCATATGTGGTTTTTCGTTAATATCTACTTTTGTAATGAACAGAATGCAATCAAATTTAGTATACAGGCTAATTTGAGCACCCTGAACTCATTTTCGTTGTCAAGTACAGGGCATTTTATTTGAAAATTAAAAGTTAGTACTCATTGTAATATAAATACAGCCCATTATCGTAATTTCCTTCCAGTAATATAAAAGAAGACATTAATCTATGACGAATAACACCTTACTTTTGATTCGAGAGCGTATGATGGCAGAGTAATTTTGAGTGTTTCGCTCCGCCCTCTCACATTGCATGCACATGTAATAGCCACAGGTTTGTGAATATAGGATGTAACGAAAATAGCTGTTTGCATGAATGCACAGATTGACACATTTGATTCTGTGGTCTCTAAGTTAATAAACACATTACTACACAAGCATTAATACTTCTGAAATAAATTGGAAATATATCTTGGATATATATTCTCTCACGGTTATCTATTGCGTTAATTACTATACGTATGTATTGAAACAAAAACATTAATTTCTGCATGAAATGTATTCGTGCTCATTCTGATGAAACAGTTTCAATGCACATTGTTTAACAACCGACAAGTAATCGAGTCTAACGCATTTTCATTCAAATCATTAATCCGTTTCGTATGCAAGTTACTCTGCTCTTTGAGCCCCAGTATGATTAAGAATTGATTAAATTCGAGACTTAACCAATCCCTGTCTCCGTGCATTTGGAATCGTAATTCTTGAAAGGCTTTCGGTGTACTACGCACTTATTACAGTCTCGAAACAATGGCAATGGAGTGATGAGATTTCAAGCACTTGGTGACCGGAAATAATTTCCCGAGCCCAGATAGCCGATGGAAAATTTAGCTTTTCAAAGTTTATGAAGTATGCAGGTCAATTTCTGATAATTTCTACAGTTCAATGAGGTTTGTGTATGAGCTGCACGGTATTTTGTTGAATAACGTGAATATGAGGAAATAATCAACGTTAATTTTTAGTAAATGTTAATTTATGTTATTGTAGCATTAGTTAATGATGTAAAAACTAAAAGGGAGAAACGCACTAGCTTTATTTCAAACGTGCGCAAGAATTTTCAAATCGATAGAGTGCCTATAAAATTATTTTAATCGAAAAAAAAACCTGGAACAAAAATGTATTCATACATTTCAGTTACGATCAAATTTCTTTGATAGTTGATTGTTCAAATATTTCATTTTATTCGTTATTAAAGTAAGGAACATTCTACTTATTGATATAGAGAATTGAATATTTTTAGGCCTTTATTTACACCGTTTAAGATTTTAATTTTCAAGAGAATGCTATCTGACGAAAATTGACAAATGAAATTCTCCATGATTCATGTAACCTTTTCCATAGACTACATTCGTACTATATAGAACGGTTTTCTGTGAGAATTTTACACAGAATACCAAAAGCGTATTTTAAAAAGTATCTGTACAAAAGTTCTATTAGCCAGCTCTTTGTAAGGTACGTACATTAGACTTCAGTTTGTACTATGGGAAATTTAATTTGGTTCGTTGAAACGTGTGCAATTTTTTTCAAAATGTTTCGGTACATATGATGTACCTTGTACTATTGTTAGGAACTACGGAAACGTATTTTCTTGCGCAAATACTTCTTTTTTATTAGTCATTTTCTCTTCATTACCTATTAAAATTGAAATCGTCGTTAACTGACATAATTATCTGCCAAACAAATAACACATTCAAAAATAGATGGTAGGTGTCAAGACACTCATTATATACGCCAAATTAATCTGATAAGGCGCCCTCACCGGCACATCGGAGAAATATCTCGCTTTCAACAGTTTTTAGCTATTGTGATGGCCGGAATTACATCGAGTTCAGCTACAAAATTAATTTGAACAAAGGCAGAAGGAAAAGAAATACCTGACCATCATGCTGCCACTCAGGATAAATGCTAATTAACTTCAAAATGAATTTAAGCAAAACAGGCTGAAGGGAAGCCTAAACGTAGGGTTGCCAAATCTTATGTGTGAAATATTTCTAATATTCCGTATGGCCCCATTTCTCACTCGCTGTTTCCACTCGAAATCCATTTAATAGTAAATGTTCACTCAAATATTTTTTCTCTGTTACTGTCATCTTCAAAAGAAAACATTGTCGCCTTTTTACCCATTCATAATTTGCACATGTATCTTTTTACGTTTATTTCAACATAATACACGATTCGTTGTTTGGAATATTAATCGATAATAAACTCAGCGAAGTATTTTCGCATTTTATCCTAGACTAAAAGCTAGAATTCATATTTTGCCTTCCCTTGGAATGCCATTAGCAATGCCGTGAGCATTTATTTCGGCAATTCGTTATGTTGGCATTGTTGGCGTGCATATTTATTCCACTACACCATCAATTATGGAGGTTTTGTCTAGCAAAACGATTACACTTCCGGTTGTGAAGGAACTAGTATCTTAACAAAATTCTTTTTTCATAATAAAGTGCATTTTCTTTATTGAAGTTTTTATTCTTATGCGTGCTCTCTTTGAAATGTCTTATCACGGTACATCCTGCTCAAGTTTTCAATTTTCAACAAAGGTACCAATCTGCTGAATTTCATAGACAGTGCAAACGAATTAATTAGTTGGCAGTTAGTTACTAGCTGCAGAAAATGTTGAAAAAAGTTAAAAATCTCGGGTAGGAGTAATGCCATTATATTAAAAAATGATATAACTCGTTAAAAATGTTTTTTTTTTTTTTTACAGGCGATAAAAAGTATATTGGTAACACATAAATTTGATGTAATGGTAATAAAAATATACGTAATGAAAACGTAAAATAAACCAAACTTCTTGAATTAAAGATATTAAGTATTCAAACGTTTTCAAGCCTACATAAGTCTAATGCTGTGAAATATCGTTATATCGAATACCAGTGAAAGTGAAGTGTTCGTTATAACGAAATAAATGTTCATTCCTGTTTTAAACGCCATATCATAAAATTTTGTTGCAATTGTTACAAACATTCTGTTGCAGCGAAATATTTTACCGGTCCCTTGGAGTTCGTTGTAAAGGTGCATTCAAACCAACCGCAACAACAAAAATCAACAGCTGCGAAACATTTCACTACGGTTTTATTGGTTCTGCATAGCTTACTAACCACGCCGTCCTATTGATTAAAGTGCGTGTTTTATTGCGTCGTAAAAAGTTACTTTCCCTCAGACGATAGAGATTTGTTGATTGCGCTATTGAAGAGATACGTCATCTCTGTTAATTTTGTTTATACCATAGCAACAGTCTATTGCGACAAAAACAAAATGTCTCCGTTTTGGAATGCCTTAGCCTTTGCTGTGAATGCACCCTAACGAGATTTCACTGTATACAAAGCAGCAATTACGTAATTCAATTTAAGGGTGTAATTAAGGAAAAGAGGATTAAATTTAAGTTTAAAAATTAATTTCCCCTAAAATTTAAGGGGGGGGAAAAAAAATTAAGAAAAACACAAAAATTAAATATTATTAGTTAGACGAGCTCAAAAGCCACTACCTGGAATTTAGTATTTATATTGTATTGCACTAAAATTCATTACTTTAAATACACTGTTAAAAATTTCCGTAAGGAAATAGTAAAATAACCACTTTTTTTGATTGTCATTTTATCATATTTAACGGCAACAGTTGAATAACATTAAAAAGATGGTACTCAAACCGCTGATTGAGAAAAAAATCGTTCATTCTCTGTTTATCCAAAAAAACGTTTAACTCACCGTAATTTTCAAGCGCACAATAAGAATCGGGCGTCCATCTTAATTGCGAAACCTTACCGGTTTGTACGTTGTTGTTAAAATATGAATAAAGATTTATCAGTTCAAATATGCATGTGTATATATAAAAGAAGGGAAAAAAATGGCTTAAGCAGTGGTTACTAAATAGAAACACATACACACGTAAACCAAAAATTGGAGACATCGGATTCCTGAACTGGTTGCGAATGAGCGAACCCATAATTTGAACTGCTGAAGCTTGTTTGTATTTTAATTTTTGCAGCAAATAAAATGATTTTCGTCAATATTTCAGTAAATTTAGACCAAAAATAAATTTAGATCCAATCAAAAACTGAAATCTCAATTTTAAGGCAGGTTGCCTGTTGGAAAAAAAAATTTATTGATACATAAACGGCCGCTTTACTGATGAAGATGGCCGAGTGGATAGAGAGCAAGACTTGTACACCATGCATTCGGGGTTCGAGTCCCAAGCACTTCGTTTACTGTTTCTACGCCTCGAATATTCTACGCCTGAAATGGTTCAAAAAGAGTAAAAATTTTGTTTTGAAACCATTTTTAAATGGTTATAAAGCCGTAAACTTTTGTATTTACGGCTTTTTAACCAAGCTGATTGGATATGGTTTAGGTCCTGTAAAGATGAAAAAATGTTCCAAACCGTAAATTTAACGGTGAATTAGATGGACAGACTGCTGCCGGTTATTTAACCGTAATTTCATGATGAAATTTCTAAGAGTGTAGCAGTGGCCCATTATTTTGCAACATAGCAGAAAAAAAAGCAGTAGTATTTCGGGCCTGAATTTGATACAGTAAAAAAGGTATAATCAATGTCTTCTTCCGAGGTAAAACGTTCCATCTTGTTCTCAAAATATCCAGACAAGAAAATGTGTATTCATATAAGCAAATAAATTTCTGAAAAACTGTCTCGAGAAGAAATAGTAAGAGAAGAAGTGAGAAAAACCTAGAGTCACGTTCAATTTGTACCGAATTTTGACCACAAATTACGATTTCCTTTGCGACGAAATGCATGCTTGCATGTATAGAAACTGACGCATGTAAAAGGACTAATGAGAGATTGGAAGAAATGTAAGAGTAAGTAAACTTAGGGGTCAAAATAAGATTTCACTCTTTTTGAAATTATATTTCTTTAGGCACGGGCGAGAGTAGCATTTCAACAAGTGACGAAAGTAATGAAGCGGAAGTTAGATCATAAATTGTCGACATTATTTACGAAGGTACATTTATTGTCTTTGCTTATCTTGTACAAACGCTCTTTGTTATTCTTCTGTTTTACAAAATTTTATCTTCAGAAATGATGCTTATCAAAATTTGAAATCGCTACCATGTTCTTAAATTTTTTTTAGCCTATTAGAAATCGAAAGTTGTTAAATTGGGACCACCTTTTTATCACTATGGAGTTTTAAAACATTTTGTAGAAATCTACTGGAGACTCACTGTTTAACATAAAACCAGACCAAAGACAAAGAATTGTTAGAGACGGAAGGGGGGAGTTAAGTTCGGGGAAAAAAATGCACGGCAAGTTTGGACCAAAATATTTCTTAGTGTTTTCCGGGTTATTTATTGATTTATTATATTCAGTTGATTTATTATATTGATTTATTTATTATATTATTAAATCATTCACAATGTAAATATAACTTCTGAAAGCCTTAAATCACCTGTTTTTCATTTTTAGTTAAAGTACGCCTATTTCAAGACAGTTCTTTTACATGGTGCTGTTCAGCCAGCAAAATCAATTCACTCTTAAAAATCTAAGATATTCAGTAAGAGAAAATTGCGCTAGGTGCTATATTGCTGATTTGAATAGCAGTAACAAAAGCAGCTTAAATATTATCTTTGCAAAAGAAAGAAAGAAAACTTTTATTAAGTGAGCTGAAAAATAAACAGTGTGCGAAGCAATTGAAATCAAGTTTATCAAGCCGTCTTCAAACAATGGCAGAACAAAAACTAACTCTGAAGTATACTTTTACAGGCAGTTTCAATTGTCTTTTTTTTTCTTACCGTCTTAGATAAAGAAGTTAATTAGTATGTTCTGCATAATGAAGGGAACATTTTGTCACGCAACTATCTGATGGCACTTGATGAAAGGTTTTTAAGCAATAATATTGTTAAAGACAATAAATAACTTTGATATCAAGATGAGATATTATTAAAAGAGGACTAAGCTTTATTAGTTGTCTGGAAATAAATTTTCTAGGCTTATGAGAAATAAAATTTTTATTATGAATGTTAAAGCTGAAATTTTAAATCCTTGGAGAAAAAAGTGATTTTATTGATAGTTATCATACATGGTAATCCACAAACAAATTTTCTCACATTTTTATTTCCTTATAAATATGGTAACAATATTAAAATACGTAATACAACGAAAAATCATTATTCTGTACTGTACTTTTTTTTTCTTTAGAAAAACATTGTAAAGCAAATAATCATTAACATTTGGGATCATTTCGGGAATTTTTTGCTATATTTTAAATAATATCTTCATAAAATGCACCAGGAACTTAATAAATGAGCAGGTGTTTTCCCATAAAGTTCAACGCCATTCCTGTGAAGCATACAACGAAGAGTCATCTCTCGTAATAATTACATCATCTCAGATTTCAAACCACCTACGATCTATTTAAAACTAGTGATTTGATGAACAGCTCAACTTGGGTAAGACCATTTTAAGAAATAAGTAACACCACCTGCTTATGTTTTCGCAGTCCTGAATTTTACATTCAGTGGTCCACGCCCGAAAATGAATTTGTTTTCATGCAAATTATACCAATTCATGTAATACATTAATCTAACACGATTAGCTTCAGACGTCAGAGTTTGAAATGAAAAGAGTCAGTTCCTGTTTCTTGTTCCAAATATTGACGTACACCAGCAAGTTTAATCATACTTCGTGAGCTTACAGAAGACCAGTAGTTGCTTCTTTGTTTTTCAGGCATTCATGCTCATATTATTAATTACAGTATACACTTTTTTGATTCGTAAGCATAATAAATCCATGAAAGAAAAAACTTAAACGTTTTATGGAAGAAATTCATTTAAAAAAATTTAATTTACATTCTCGTAATCCCGCTGTTTATCCTGTTTAAATGTAAATCCGTTTCAAGATTTTATGAGATTTAAGCAAATAACATTCAAATCTTTTCACGACATTTTTACCGTAAGTACACAGACATAAACTAATTTTTCCGTTACCATTGCTTTTTAACCAATGCTTTTAAGAAATGAACTTCTAAGACAGTTATTTGAAATAAGATTAGTAAAAAGGGAATACTAGAAAGTGAATTTGAAAATTTAAATGATATTAAAGGATTACACAAGAAAAACATAATTTGAAATTATTGTAGCTAAATTTTTTACCAACAATCTGTCTTGTAATTGGTTTTTATATTTTGTTTGGTTAAAAATACATAAGTGTGCAATTAAATTTAAATTTGTTAGTGCATAATTTTAATCGCTTAAAAATAAAAATGTAAGAAAAGAAAATAAAAGGAGATTAATGAGAAATAGCAATTCCCCCTTTTTCTGCAAATTATATGTAAATAATTAAAATAATTCAATTTAGATGCCCTAAGACGCGGATATAAATTCAGTAAGGGCTAAAATTTGTAGAATCGTATTTTTATACTTCTTATCAGTAGCCGTATGAAAACCTAAAAGTTTAATTTCACCGACCTAAGAGAATGAGGTAAACTTTTTTTATGTATTTTACGCAATTTTTATAATGTTTGTAAATGCAACTAAAACTATTGAACAGTTTTTTGACACTTTCTCCTTTGTTTGTTGAGTGGTGAATAAACCTTTCAAATGCTCCCACTCAAATCTGCATAACTTTGTAGAATGATGGAAAATACATCTAATTTGAAGTAATCTAATGTAGGGGAAAAGTTTCCGCATGCCATGGAGTAAAATTTCCACACGGCATCTAGGAAACGTCTCACGCGCTTTTGTCTAAACACATTTAACTTTATTTACTTTATAATTTTTAAATATGTTTTTATTGTTTTAAATTTGCTTTTATAAAATAGAAATTTAAAAAACATCACAAACGCTTTTCAATAAAAATTAGCATGGAATTAACTACCAGAAAATTAGTTAAATTCAAATAATGAGAATTTTTCTGTTTTTGGCTTGCTTTAGCATGTCAGAAAAATCCAAATTCAACAGTTGAAAGAAAACAAACTACAAAGCTTCAGAAGTATTCCCCTTATGTTTTTTAAAACATACTCTGTAGTGTGTACATAAAAAGTTTCTAGGTTATATCTTCAAAAAAAATAAATAAATAAATAAATAAATAAAAAAATTCATTTAAGACTTTTCTACACGTAAGTGGTCAAAAATAAAATAGCAAAGAAAATGCTCTAAAGGAAACTTTATTGCCGAATAAAAAACACCTGGTATCATTTAGAAAAAAAATTATCCTTTAAAGTGTTTGTTGCAAAAATTTGAAATTTTGATTGAGCCATTAAACCTGTTTCAGCTATCGAAATGCGTAGCAAAAAATCGATATATTGATCATTTTTGGGGCCCTTCTTGCCCCCTTAAGTTGTAATCGGCTATTTAAAGAGCCTAGATAATACATTTTTAAATTATAGCTGGTAAATTGTCATAAATAATCTTGAAGGTTACTCAGTCAGTTTTTTGTTCGTTTTTTTATTACTTTTTATTGAAGGTAGATAAGATATTTTACTAAAACAAAAATCATTTTTGCGCCGATAGAGAACTAGTACTGTCTGGGGGTGCTCCGGCACTCTGAGAAATAGAACTCTCAGTTTCGAGGATTCTTCAATCGTCAAGAAAATTTCGTCATTTACAACGATGCTTTTCTCGCTCGATCACGTGACTTTAAAAAAAGTTACAAAACAAATTTCGTCAATTTAACCAAAGGTTTCGTGAGATTTGATCATGCGTTTCTAAGAGTGGGAATATTCCAAAAATCGAAATTTGAAACTTTTGCCCCCACATACCCTACTGCCCTATTACCACATGCGTGATTTTCTTGTCGTTTTAAGCGTTTGCATGTCCAACTTTTTTGTTTAAAATTTCATGTAAATACTAATGACTTTTCCTGCTTTTGAGTCGGCTTTCTGGCATTATTTTAAAATAAAAGATATAAAATCAATTCCAAGCATGAATGTAGTGAAAAGAAATTATCAAAGCAATATATTTTAAAACAAAAAATTTGAAAAGCATTTGATTTGAAGTAATGCATGTCTGTTGGACTTTTTCTATTTCCCTTTGCCTCCTCGCCTGCTCAATAGTCTTCCATTTAAAGATACTTAAAATTCCTTTTCGAAGCTTTGAATTTCCTTTTTACAAAAACGGAAAACAAATCTTTGAATAGAAGTATCCCACCCCTTTAAAAAAAACGAGTTTTGTTAAGTAAAAGGATTAATTAATTTCCAGGAAAAATCTTCGAGTAATGCTTTTTTCAATCATTTCCATAAAACCCACAAAGTGGGTGTTTGCTTTCATGATTAAAAGAAAAATAAACAAAAATTCAGATTTTAAATTTGTCAAGAGTCCCGGTAATAGTTGATGTATTCAATGGAAAGAAAAATTCACTTAAAGTCTAAAAGTTAATTAAAGTCTTTAATCCAGCATTCACATAAAATGCAAATAAATGGTAAATTTAAAATTAAAAATGCAAATGAGCTGTCGTAGTAAACAACTCAAGTATATTGATGTATTACCAATTTTTCGGGTCATATATATTTTATTTAAAGATATTCCAGAATTATTCCTAAACATATTCATAGTCATGAAATGTATTAATCTCGGAATTCTTACGGATTGAAAGCAATAAAAATGTTAATACTAATACATCTTTAAAAATATTTTCTGATGCGAAAAATTTGTTTTACGAATCGAAAAATCACCTTTTCTGCTTTTTTAGAAAAGTTACAGTAAAAATATAATCAATAAATGGGTAAATTAATAACAAGTTAAAGAAACACGCATTTATCTCTATTTTTCAATCGATAATTTAACCAGTTAGATAATTTATCAGCACTCTAAGTAGAAAAGCTAATTTAAAATCTAAAACATTCGAGCTGTTGTTTTCAATTTTACAACTAAACAAGAATTTCATGGTACTGAAACCTCTTCATGAAATAAAAATTTTAGGCGATTTGCATGTTTATGGAAAGTGTTCCATTCTCAATCCCCACTTCAGCCCTTAGTCTGCTCTAAGCAGACATGCAGTGGAGAACATTTATAGTTGGGATTTCATAATTTAGCCCCCAGCATTTAGGCGACAAGCCTACACATCGTGCATATTGGATCAAATTCTTAATTGTAGGAAAGCTTGGGTTACCAGAGCGATGCTTCTGGAAAAATGTCACGATACCAAATCTTACCAAATTGAGAAAATTTTAAATGACAGAAAAAAATGAAACATCGCCAAAAGGGAATACATGCCCGAAAAGGTAACCATGCGAAACAAGCAGAGCACGATAAGTGTCATTGGCTGCTCTTTTCTATGGAAAGGGAGTAAATAACCAATTGTAATTGAAATTTTGATATGTACAATAATAATGAGTTCTTCACGTAGTAAAAAATATTATATTGTCTATATTCTTTGTACACGAAACCAACACAAAATTTAATATACATCAAAAATGAATAACTTTCAACTTTGGTGTAACTGAACACCAGAAATTGTGGCAACTATGCTCTAAACTGTTTCACAGTGAAGGAGATTCTGTAAAATTGAGCTCTAATATCAGACGAAAATAGAACAGTTAAAAACTTAGCCCATTTTAGTTGTCTTAAACTGGAAGTAAACCGGCCGCATTCAACTGTTTACTCAAATGTATGCATCCGATAAACATTTCAAATAAGTAATGGAAATTTAATCGGAAAAAAAGGGTGATAATTTTGGCTCGTGGGAGTAGAAAAATAGTTGAATGTTATTGAAACAATGTTTCAATTTAATTATGTTCCACTCAAAATAAATTTTGAAAGACAAACTTCTAAGCTTAGTGTTAAGTTACATTGACTCATCATATATATGCGTTAAGAAAAACACTTTAAATTATAAGGGTTGAGACACATTATTATTCACAAGCATCTTCTGTAGCCTTTCTGAAAGCGTCATCGGAATATTTTATAAATATCACGAACTGACATTAAATCATTAAAAATATTCATATTTTACCAGTTATATAATGCCCTTAAAATATTTATAGGTAAAAATCGAAGCAGAGTAAGAATAGTTCTAAAAAAATTTTGATATAAATGTACGTATGTTTAAAATTATCTGTTCATTGCAGAATAATCTAGCAATTTTAGATCGCTTCTTCAAAACAGACTTATAACAAAATGGCTAAATGGCTAAGAAAGTGCTCTCGATTACGTCATTACTCTGCCTTTAAAGGCATAAAAATGTTTATCGGCTGTTTGGACACTTTTATGGGAAATGTTGGTGCGACTTCGTCGTCTTACTGTAGAAAGTAGGACTGTCTTACTGAAGAAATTTTTCCGAGCGTAGAGAAGGACAAATGAACCATTCATACATTCCTTAAAGTCAAATGAAAATAATATGTGTGATTAAAAACCGTCATTTAGATCCTAAGTGATGTTAAAATTACAATTTTGAAAAATTGGGAAACGATATTTTTACGTTTTCAATTAATTTTACGGATAAAGAAAATATGATTCGAAGAAGAAAAAAGTTAAGTCATTTCTAAATCGAGTTAGAAGTAAAAAAAAGTTAAAACTTTGGCACAGTTTTTACTTGTTTTAATTATAACTGTACAAATATAATTTTATAACCAGCTTTTGAAGTTAGCCCAGCTCAAGTGAGAATTCATGGTAATTCGAGAAAAGTTACCCTGCCATAAAAGGAGTGGCTGTCAAATTTTAAATTAGCAATAATATCAGTAGAAATTCTACTAGAAAGAGTGTTATATTACATAGTTATATACCGCAATTTAATATTTGAATGTTTACTTTTGAGTAGCAGGAGAAGCTTTGAAAGATCGAATTTGGCCATATCTTCCGACATGTGAGGTGAGTTGTCCCATTGAAGAGGGAGAGATGCCCCGCGAGAACAATTCAATTAAAATAGCAGACACGAAACAGGTTGCATGTTTATTACCATAAAAGAACATAAAAAATATTTACCACTTTTAAACTTTAAACAGAACTGAAGGTACCTTTCTAGGTACTGAAAATAACACTATACATAAAAGTTAAATCTTCTTAAAGTTCGAAAGTAACATAAAAAGTTATGTTATAATCTACTTTTAAACTTTAACTATGCAACATATAAAAATAAAATTGCACCTTGAAACTTTAAATTTTATACTTTCTTCCTGAAACAATGCGTATTTCACCCACACATTGTAAAACTTTCATACATCCACTTTTCACAATAAACGCATTCAAGCCATTAAAAGAGTGACGTGGTTTTATAATAATTTGCAAGACTAATAACATGGTTAATTAAATGATTAATTGTATGAGTACCTAAAGTAACCTAACATAGTGCAAGAAAACAGTATTTAAGAAGACACATTTAACTAAGTTTTATTTGTTTCACGGACTTATATATATCATGTTACTAAATGCTACTTTAGGTACAATGTATTAAGGAACATTATGTAATTTAAAGTAATGAACTCTATATAAAGTAACACTGCATGCGTAATAAACTAAAAGTGACCACAAATTAAATTAACACTATATGCATGTAATAAGTTAAAAAGCCTGCTACATGCAATAAATTAAGTATCAATATTTATTCAACTAATGGATGTATAAAAATCTTTTTTAAAAAATGACAAAAAAAAAATACAGAGAGGAATCTATCTCTACTTCATTCATATCTCTCCTTTTGGAGTATGGTATCTCTCCTTTTTTCGGTTTGAGGCATCTGTCCTTTTCGGAAAGTAATGATACTCTTTTACGTTACTCCAATTAAAACAACGATTACGGCTATTTGGTTTTACCATGCTATAGATCAATAGACTCTGTGTTTTTATTTATTTACTTTTTTTACAGTAATTATATTTTTTCCTTTCACATTTTCTTCATTTCAATAGTAAATTTATTTCTGCCATACATAATTTCACTATTATATATTTATATATATATATATATATATATATACTAGTAAGCCCGGCGGTCATACGAAATCACCGCTGTTTTAGATATTATAAATATACAATACCCCCGGTAACCGCAAACGCACATCAAATCAAAGAGATATTTATCAAGTAGAACAGTGAAGTTTAATGAATAAATAATAAACATATAATAATTTCGGAAAAAAATATTGTTACCGAAAAAAAAGTTACGTTATAATAATCTGTAAAATAAAAATATTATTTACTATATAATCAAATAATTTGTGAAAAATATTTATTTATATCCAACATAATCATCGTCAAAACAATAGTTTTGGGTCATTTTTCCATAGTAACGGACATTACATTTACACAGCATTTTTCAACTTTCTAACAAATTTGCTGGGTAGTTTTTAGGGTTTTTAATTTCGGCTAATAAAAGTACATGTGTTCTAAAGTAAAAAAATTCTGAAATTTCGTTACTTGTGTAACCCGAAAAGTAACACACGTAACGAAATTTCAAAATTTTTTTTAAACAGACATCAAATACATATATATCTTCAAAAATTTTTTTACATACTTAGAGCACATGTACTTTTATTAGCCAAAATTAAAAAAACTAATAAAATACCCAGCAAGTTTGTTAGAAAGCTCGTTGAAGTTGAAAAATGCTGTGTAAATGTAACGTCCGTTGCTATGGAATGACCCTTTTAACGAAACTGGAAAAAAGAGCGCTTCCACTTTATGATATATATAACAAGAAGTTCCGTCTAGAACTATACGAGCCTATAAAAATAATTTAACTTTGTGCAAGTAAAAAATAATAATAAAATTACACGTTAATTTAAAGCACAAATGAGCAATAAAATGCAGACATATGTTTCGGGATTGCTTGGAATCCCTTTTTCAATGCGACAAGGAGCTTCTAGATGCAAAACATCCAAATGAAGCAGACAGAACAACAAAAACAAAGCTTATATAGCCTAAGAATTATCTGTAAACCAATGAGAATAAAGGCAGCGTGAAGTGGAAGTAGAAGTAGCAGGAAGACACCAATAAGAGAGCAACAAACGAATCCAGTTGAAAGTACAGGAAGTAAAAAGGAATATCAATAAAAATAAAGCAAAAAAGACGACAGCATGAATAAAAATTGCAAAAATAATAAAATAAAATACAATGAATAAAATTGAAATAAAAATAAGTACAGAAACCAAAAACAAAATGCAAAACAAAGTACACATGTAAAGGAGGGGGAGGGGAGGAAGGAGAAAAATAGACACAAAAAAGGAAAACAACAAGAAAACCTAGAAAGAACAACAAATTAAAGAAATTTATGCCAGACCTGTGAAAAATAAGGAGTTGAGGAAGAATCATTAACCAAATTAGAAGTATTCCTGTTAATATGATAAGCTTCCCAAAAGTCAAGCTCTAAAGGGGAAGAACATTTTTGAAAAAATTTACCAGAATTGAAATCAAAAGAGTGGTTGGAATTCCAACAATGTTGAGCAATGCTAGACTTATTTAACTCTTGCTTTCGTACATAACCTTTATGCTCATTTAAGCGAATTTTCAGAGCACGTTTTGTCTGCCCAATGTAAGAAAGGCCGCAACGGCAACTAATTTGGTAAATACCCCAAGTGTTAAGTTGATCGACAGGATCCTTAAGAGAAGAGAAGGAAAGTTTGTTACTAGGAGCAAAAACGACTTGAAATTGAAACCTTTTTAGGATTTTAGCAATACGGAAACTGACAGAATGAAAGAATGGTAACACAACCAAATTCTTTCTAGAAACCACATTATTGGGACCAGAAGTTTTCTTAGAAAGTTTGTTATGAATAGAATCAATTAAAGAGTGAGAAAATCCTCTATCAACAGCTACAGCTTTCAGATAGTTGAGTTCAATCTTGAGAAGCTCAGGAGAAGAGCAAATATTAATAGCACGATGGACCAGAGCATTAAAAGCCGAATATTTTTGGTTGGGAGGATGAGACGACAGTCTCTATGCTATGGTAGATGGCCTGGCTATGGGAAGTCCTCTTAGTCCTATTTTAAGTGATTTCTATATGCATTATTTTGAGGAAAAACTGTTCCAGAAATTGCAATTTCAATTTTATGTTTGTTATGTGGATGATTGTTTTGTCCTAACGGACAGTAACTTGTTAGGTATTGATGATGCTCTTTCTATTATGAACTCCATTGATCCTAATATCCAGTTTTCTTGTGAGAAAGAACTTAATAGTAGCCTCGGGTTTCTTGATGTCTTTATTTCTAAGAGTGAGTCTGGTTTCACTACTTCTGTCTATCGTAAACCTTTTGCTGTTTCTTTACCTCCTCACAGACTGTCGTCTCATCCTCCCAACCAAAAATATTCGGCTTTTAATGCTCTGGTCCATCGTGCTATTAATATTTGCTCTTCTCCTGAGCTTCTCAAGATTGAACTCAACTATCTGAAAGCTGTAGCTGTTGATAGAGGATTTTCTCACTCTTTAATTGATTCTATTCATAACAAACTTTCTAAGAAAACTTCTGGTCCCAATAATGTGGTTTCTAGAAAGAATTTGGTTGTGTTACCATTCTTTCATTCTGTCAGTTTCCGTATTGCTAAAATCCTAAAAAGGTTTCAATTTCAAGTCGTTTTTGCTCCTAGTAACAAACTTTCCTTCTCTTCTCTTAAGGATCCTGTCGATCAACTTAACACTTGGGGTATTTACCAAATTAGTTGCGGCCTTTCTTACATTGGGCAGACAAAACGTGCTCTGAAAATTCGCTTAAATGAGCATAAAGGTTATGTACGAAAGCAAGAGTTAAATAAGTCTAGCATTGCTCAACATTGTTGGAATTCCAACCACTCTTTTGATTTCAATTCTGGTAAAATTATTCAAAAATGTTCTTCCCCTTTAGAGCTTGACTTTTGGGAAGCTTATCATATTAACAGGAATAGTTCTAATTTGGTTAATGATTCTTCCTCAACTCCTTATTTTTCACAGGTCTGGCATAAATTTCTTTAATTTGTTGTTCTTTCTAGGTTTTCTTGTTGTTTTCCTTTTTTGTGTCTATTTTTCTCCTTCCTCCCCTCCCCCTCCTTTACATGTGTACTTTGTTTTGCATTTTGTTTTTGGTTTCTGTACTTATTTTTATTTCAATTTTATTCATTGTATTTTATTTTATTATTTTTGCAATTTTTATGCATGCTGTCGTCTTTTTTGCTTTATTTTTATTGATATTCCTTTTTACTTCCTGTACTTTCAACTGGATTCGTTTGTTGCTCTCTTATTGGTGTCTTCCTGCTACTTCTACTTCCACTTCACGCTGCCTTTATTCTCATTGGTTTACAGATAATTCTTAGGCTATATAAGCTTTGTTTTTGTTGTTCTGTCTGCTTCATTTGGATGTTTTGCATCTAGAAGCTCCTTGTCGCATTGAAAAAGGGATTCCAAGCAATCCCGAAACATATGTCTGCATTTTATTGCTCATTTGTGCTTTAAATTAACGTGTAATTTTATTATTATTGTATACGAGCCTACTTTCCCGTATACACCAAATTCAAATTTATAATCTAGCTATCTCTTTCTCTCTCTTTCTTATTTATCTTTAGTTCTAATTATTGAAAATATACCTTTTTCAACGGATAATACATATTCATTCACTCACTCATTCATTCTTTCATTTATTCAGCCATGCATATATTCATTCATTCGTTACCTCATTCAAGTGTTTATTCATTCATTTACGCATTCATGTATTTATTCACTCATTTATTTATATTTTCATTTATTCAATAATTTATTCATTCATTCTTTTCCTCATTCATTTATTCATTGATTTATTCTTTCACTCTTTCATTTATTCATTCATTCATTATTTCACTCATTGAGTCACTGAAAATATCCTTGAAAATCCCGATCAAAAAATTTCATAGCAAAATAGGCTCGTAAGTTCTGGATAAACTTTCTATTTCTACATGTTCTACGTTATAAGAGCTTTCCGATAAAGTTTGTTCCAAGCAAATCGGTCCGTTAGATCAGGATTTATATAGGGTTGAAGTTTCCCCGTAAGCTCTGTGTTAATTTTTTGAACTGTTCAAAAATGAACAAAAACTGTTCAAATCAATATTTCACGCCGAGAACTCCTTTCAATAAGCTTGCAATAGGAACTTGGCTCTTGTGCCCAGAGTTTACAGAATTTGCTTCAATTTTGTCCATAGGCCAACTGTTCAAAATTGAACAAAAATTTGTTCAAATCAAAAAGTAAAATATAGAAATGAGATGTCCTCGCCGAGATATTTCGAATGCAAAAAAATTTTTCCAATCGGACAATTCGTTCAAAAGTTATTAGGGGGGGACAGACCGACAGACAGACCGACAGACAGACAGACCGACAGACAGACCGACAGACAGACAGACCGACAGACAGACCGGACAGACACACTTTTTCCCCATCTCAATACCCTACTTTCAAATTTTTTATTTTTCAATCTTTATTTAATTACTTCACTTATTTTTGACTTTTCTTGATTTTTAACGATATTTTCACGATACCATTAAGCCTTCTTTCATGCTTTATTATTATTTTTTTTTACTTTTACGGGAAAGTAGGCTAAAAAGCGCAGACGATAAATAAATTAAAACAAAGAAAGTAGGATTAAATTAAATTCGTGTTTACGTTAATTTTTAACGAAGATTGCAAATCTAGTGATGCCTCACTCAAAATGCTAGAGGAATGTTTTGATTATAGAAACAATTGTGTAGAGCGCAGCACGATGCAGTTTTCTCGGAGTAAGAAATTCGGAATAAGCTATAGGCGACAAACAGACACTTAAGCGGCTCATATATAAGATGTATTTGTATAGGGAATGTGCAATGTATAGGAAGCGATATAACACACACACTAAATGATTCTTCATCTTTTAAAAATAGCACGAGTATTAACTTTTTTTCTTCAATATCAATCAGGTTTTTAATAAGCTGCAATACATAGCAGAAGTCGAATAGAAAAATTCAAAAACTTTACAAGTTTTCGCAGTGAATATTTTAAAAAGTATCTGAAGGGATTTCGAAATAACTTTCTTTTCACGCCGCTGGCTGACGAGCTAAGTATCACTATGAAATACGAAACTCGAAGACAACATAACAAGCGATGAAGTCCTAAAGCTTCTTTTTTTTGCGAAATAACAAGCGGCGATGCGTGAGCAAGTCAACAACAACAACCGAATTCTTAGAAGTCACATGTTTTCCACCAAGATAAATATTCAAAGTCCCTAAAAGTGCAGTCTCCTGCTTAAAAGTGCTTGTTAGTAATAATGTAAAATCCGTCTTGCAAATATTTGTTACCCGTGAAAGTTCCTGGAAATATTTAATGCAATACGTTTTTAAATTGTAGTTAGGTGTTGCGTATAATTATTTTTAAAGCTTTTCGGGCTAGTACTTAGTTTAATATGACACGTTTTTAGCATACTTTCCGACAAAAGTGAAAAACAAAGTATGAAAATAGGTTAATGTATCTTTAAAATATCGTTTAAAATAAAGAAAAGTCAAAAAAAAAGAGAAGTCATTAAATAAAGAAGAAAATATAAAATATTTGAAACTAGGGTTTTGAGATGGGAAAATTGTGTGTCTGTAGGTCTTTCCTCCTAATACCTTTTGCGGGGATTGTCCGATTCGAAAGATATTTTGTGTTCGTAAGATCGCGGCGAGGATGCGTCTCATTTCTATACAAATTTTGTTTTTATTATTTGAACTATTTTTCATTCAATTTTGAACAGTTCAAAAAAACATTATCGCCTATGGGGAAAAATGAAGCAAAGTATAGAAATTTGAAGAGTGGCCATTAGCCACAAGACTTGCGAAATCCAAGTTCATCCAGAACTAAACTAAATAAGCCTATTTTCCGACGAAAGTTTTTGAGCTGGATTTTAAAGGATGTTTCTGAATGAATTAATGAATGAGTGAATGAATTGTTGAATAAATGAGTGAATGAATGAATAAGTAAATAAACGAATGAATGAAAACATGAATAAGGGAATGAACGATGATTGATTGAATGAATGCATGAGTAAATGAAAATGTATTAACCGTTTAAAAAGTTGTATTTGAAGTAATTAAGAACTAACCCTAAATTAGAAAGAGATAGGGAGAGCTAGATAATATATTTGATGTTGGTGTATAGGGGAAGGTAGGCTCGTATAGTTCTAGACTGAACTTCTTAATATTTATAAGGATATGATTAAAATTCCTAAAATATTTTGGTAAACATCTTCAGTTATTTTATTTATTTTTTTTTCTCTTATGATTTGATCAGACGATTTTTGAGCAATCAATTATTTCCTATCATTTTCAACTATTGAGATCGATGTTTGGATATGCCTGACATTTCGCCCAGTATGTACCCCCCCCCCCCCTAAGTATGATTTCGTTTCCCGACGATTTTTCTAAAACAGGTAATCACGTAAATTTGGTGCAACAAGCTTGTTGTCCCAAACCACCTCGTAATTATATAGGTTAAGCTATGGATAACTCGTGGGAGCTTTTGTTTTGTGCGCACATGTGCAGAATGAGTTACATACAAACGAAACGAGTTGCAATAAATAAAATGTAATCAAAAAAATAATATGAATTAAAGAAATACTTTTTTTTTCTGTCTCAATAACACGTGACTTGTCTTCTTCTTCTAGATTTTGTAAAAGTTTAGAGCAGCGGTTCCCAAACTGTGGTACGCGTACCACTAGTCTTACGCGAAGCCTCTCCAGGTGGTACTAGCGTGCCTCAAGTAATAAGAGTGACGACAACGGATTTTACCAGTTTTAACTTTTTACCAACTCGCCGCTTATACAGCGCCTCTTGGCGAAGCGCAGGTGCTGTGGTAAAAATATGGCGGCGGAGAGCATGCGCAGTAGCCGTTGTCATCACTCTCACTACTTAAGGCACGCTAGGTGGTACGCGTACAGGCAAAAAATCAATGTATAATCTATTAGTGTTCCATTCTATGTAATACAGTTATATTAGCAGTGGTACGCAAAATGTTTTGTAAGAAAAATGGTGGTACTCGAAAAAAAAAGGATTGGGAACCGCTGGTTTAGAGGATGGTAGGGATTTCTGGATATATTGTATTCTCTTTCTCCCTTTAATAAAATTACTTACACATTTTCTTCATCCTTTGAAACAAATTAATCTTTTAAGCATCGTCTTCATCTTTTGAAGGGAAGGGAATTATGTACACATTTTTCATATATTCTGATCGAAATTAAATTTACACGACTTCTTTTTTTGCACAAATACGCATCTGATGCCTTCAATTTTAGAGTGTGTATATGTGTGTGTGAGTGTATCAGTAAAAGCATAAATTAATGCAATGTTTACATGAAGAATTGATTATTAGACATAATCATCCTTTCTCTAAAGGATAATTATCACACTTTTATGAAAACATTTTGTAGAGCTGGTTATTTGTGCTTATATGATGAATTCACATTTTCAACAGAATAGAATTTCATATTTTATTTTTCCTCTTACAGTTATTTTATTTCTGTGCGGAAAATTATAAAAAAAATGCTGAATAAAACGCAATCCATTTATAATAGTGCAGCTTATGCAACTCAAAATAATGCAACCCTTCAGACTTGTTATATTTCTTTAAAGGATTCAATTGCCACATAATTCACTAGTTTTAAGCTTTATGATTAAATTTCTTCAGAATCAGTACTTTTTAGAATGCCTTTAAATATTTCTGTTTGAAAAAATCAATGATAGATTAATGGATTTGGCAAAACAGTTTGTAGAGATTTCCATGAATTGAAGCTTCCACATAAATTTTACAAGTTTGTACGTTAAAAGAATAAGGAACACAATACTCCATTTCCGTAAAAGTAACTACACAAATTTTTTGGAATCTAGAATGGAATGCAGTAAACAGAACCTGGAGAAAGTACAGCAGAACGTTTTAAAAAGAATTGCATACTGATACTACCCAAACTATGTCAAAATACGAACGGCTCCACATTTTACATTTCAGCTCTTGTCCCAAGAAGATGAAACGGTAAAAAGCAAACAGTTCAGTGAGTTATATTAAATTCTAAACATTTTACAGAAAACTGACAAACCTTTCTTCAAAGATAAGTCTTGCTTTAGAAATGTTAGAGAAAATTGAAATTCTTGAAAATTTTTGAGTAAAAGAATAGGTAAAGTAGACATTTTAGGAAACAAAAAAGCAGTTACAAAGAGTGTTTCGCTCTTCTGACAGGATACTCTTGAATTATATTCTTTGTTCAAAACTTTTAAATACGTTCAAGCTGCATTGACTCAAGTACTACGAGTGCTTAATTTTTAAAACGTTTCTATATATTTAGATTAACATAATGCAACTCACTTACACATTCAAAAAATTTCACTGTTAACTATTAAACGTTTCGTAAGCCTTTTTTTTCTACATCCCAATTACTTTTAACATTTTCAGAAATGACGAAGATAAGAAGAATGTTATACGTATATAGAATATTTAAATTATCATTTTGAAAATCACAGAAGTTTCAGAGCTCTTGATTTGTCCGTCATCTATCTTTACGAGCAAATGCGCGAAGTTTTTACACGTTTTACTCGTACGTGAGCTTGACGGACGCCCAGATCAAAATTTCTGTTGTGAACAGACATTTTCTCATTTTTTAACTAAGAATTATACTTATGCACCTGAACTTTTCCATAATACCGTCCTTGTACGCAGTATTCAAGGTCTCAAAAGTGTCTGCGCCATTTTTCAAAAGTAGGGGTAGGGGTACCCCTCGTGTACATATAAATGCTGTCTTGCTATTAGTTCGGGTCAAAGTGAAAACCATTTGACAGAGCAATTAAATTTACACCTGATCGTTAATATTAAAATCCGAATGAACTTTGTTAACACAGTAATTTAATCACTCAGAAAATCTTTAATCGGGGCATAAATACAATTTTAATGCTTCTTACTTACTTTGACCATGAAAATTAAAGCAATTGTTAGTGCTGTTCCTGCTTAAGAAAAATTTTTAAAAAATAAATAAATAAACTTAAATGCAGTAATTTTTATCCAGTCACTAATGGGTAAACAGTTTCTCTCTTTCTTTATTTCTCTCTCTCTCTCTCTCTCTATCTCTCTTTTCACTATGCTTGAGTTGAAACAAAAAGGAAAAACTTGCATTAATTGCTTCTAAGAGTTTTTGCAAATGCTTCAAGAAAACCTTTCTTAAACTTTTAAATATAATCCATAAAACTGTATCGAATTCAAGTTATTGCTTTTGCGTCAAGCAGCAGTTTTATTTGTCTATGTATACTTTATTTTTTTACACTAAAGTGTTTTTAAAAGCACTTCACTGGTTGCTAAGTCATTTTATTAATTCTTTTTCTGCACAATTCGATAGAATTGTCCTGAGATTTCATCACTATTTAGCTAGCAAACTTGTTTAATGCTAAAAAAACACACAATAACTCTCTGTATAAGAGATATTTTGTTTTACACGATAGTCATTCAAACGATAACACATTGCATGATCAAACAGGATCAAGCACCAATTTGTATCAAAAGTTGTAGAAACGTGTGTCCTAGTCCAATGTAACTTTTCAGGGCTGAAAAAAACACTGTACAAAATTCTAGTTCAATCTTTCACTAAAAAATGGTGAATTTAGCTGCAAACAACATTTGCTACTAAAGTTGACCCATAACATTTTTCAGGGTAAAAAAAAACACTGTACAAAATTCTAGTTCAACCTTTCACCAAAAAATGGTGAATTTAGATGCAACCAACATTTGCTACTAAAGTTGACCCATAAAACTTTCCAGGGCAAAAAAAAAAAAACTTTACAAAATTCTAGTTCAACCTTTCACCAAAAAATGGTGAATTTAGATGCAACCAACATTTGCTACTAAAGTTGACCCATAATAATGGTTCCTAGTTTCACATTCATTGTAAAACTACACCTTTATAATGGTTCAACATTAGTACCAAATGTTGGTTGCATCTAGATTTCACCATTTTTTTGGTGAAAGGTTGAACGAGAATATTTTACAGTAAAGGTTCTAGTTTCAAAACAGATAATTTGAACAAAATCTCTTCAAAAAATATTTATCTGTATTTTTATTGTCTATGGGTATTCATTTTTTGTATGAGCTTATGAATTTAGTGAACCTTGACCATCTTTATACATTTTGCTTCAGTTAACGTGCTAATAAGGGAACAGTTTAGCTACAACAAAAAACAAACCAAAACGAAAAACTTCATCAGGAAAATCACGATACACCGTAGGAAAAAGGGTAATATATAGTTCCGAAAGCATTTTAAGAAAACATTTTTTTTTCTAGGTGTTGCAGCTATCAGGCAAACTGTTAAGCAAGTTGGGTTTCTTCAAGCATCAAAAACATAATTGCGAAAACCTCAAAAAAATGCTTGTGTGATTAAAAATCAGAAAAAAGAAAAGTTAATTAACTTATTAAAATAACCAAACATTTAATCTAAATATTTTAAAAAGACAAGGAAAGCTATTTCTGGCAAGATAAGGACTAATTCAAAAGTGAAAAAGAAGCTTGCTAAGATACAAAAAAACGTAACCCATTATAGTTTGTTTATGCGAATAATTTTCTTTTTATTTATGCTTCTTATCGAGTAGAAGCATGAAAAATTTAATCAGTTTTTCTTCTTATCACACTCTTCATCTTTTGTGAAAATTACATTAGCATTTTTATAAGAAGTAAAAAATTTTTTTTTCTCTGTTTGCAGAGACATTTCATGATGCGTTTTTAGTATACAGATGCACTAGATATAATTGAGGTGAACTCACATGCTTTAAATATGGCAGCCTTCAATTGAAGTTAAAATGTACGCAGTAAAATGTACACAATATATAAATTGCGAAGTATAGAATGGATCATTTTTACTATTCTTCATGTTTTTTTTAATTGACACACAAGTTCATTGCAGTGCATTAGGGTAAAGTGATTCTTCTTAAAAATTCATATAGCCTGAACAACTAGACAGTTCAAAACTGCCTAAAACACAGTTTAACAATTTCAGCTCAAAATATTGCGATCTTGAGCTTCCCCATCTCAAATTAATAAGCCGACTCAAAGCTTTGATTCGGCTTAGGAATATGTGCAGTGTAAGCATTACTATAAAGACAGCTAAAAAAATTACAATGTTCTGAACTTCGTGTACTGAAGTTACAAACTGTTTTAAATAACATTTGACTGAAAAGGAAAAGGTATTTATATACGTACATATTCATATATGGAAATGTATCCATGCAGCGTTTATTTGTAAGTTATAAATGAACCACAAACAGATAATAACATCAAATTCGATGTCCCATACTTCAGAAGAAAAAAACAATTTGCTTAATGTTAATAAACATTTTTAAAAATGAAATCTAAATGTGTTAAACACAACAATCATCAAAATGTAAATGTTTAACAAAAAACGGTTTTCTTGATAAAAAAAAATACTATATTTTTGGAATTAGTATTTCTTAAATTTAAAATTTGAGACTGAACGTCTCTTTTCTCTTTTTATCAGAGTGGGACAAAAAGAAAATTCAAAATCCTGCATCAAAAATGCCTATATGTGCAATTTCTCTACAGCGAAGTTTATTAATCATACGAAATCTCAGTTGCAATAACTTTGACTGCCCAAATCACTTAGAATATTTAGCTTTTCCGCTTCATTTGTTACAAAAGTATCGAAAACAGATTAAATAAATAATGAGCAATTACGTTATCTTTGATTCGAGACCGTGGGAAGTGTAAATTAAACTGTCATTTATATCAAAAGTTTGACACTTAACATGACGCTGAGTATCGAGGAACAAACTCTTAATGTTACTTTTTGGCTAAAAAAGACACAACGCTCTTTTATCGTATATGGACAGCAGGTCAGTCCTTTCAAATCGCTCTCTTTCTGTTATAAGTATGCATTCTCAATGAGTCTTTTTCCCCTTACTTGTTGTTGTTGTCGAGTCCTCGCGCGTGGCGAGGAAGAATGGGTACGCTGCTCCTGATCTGTCATGGCCCTTATAGGCAGGAGTCCGATTTCCGCCCCTTTGAAAGGTCCTTTAATTTTTGAACCAGCTCCCAGATGAGAGACCATCAACTGGGATTGGCACCCCAGAGGTATCGTTTCACTTGGAGTACATTGGAGCCACGACCTATTTAACGTGCACCAGCTCCCTTTAGCGTGTACACGGACACCACAGCAACCAGCCATGAGAGGTTGTCCCCCTCCCAGACACTGACCTCCAGTCGGTGTTGCCTAACTTTCGGTGACATGTGGGAACCGAGCTTCTACCGACTGGTCCACTGCGGGACTTTCCCTTATTTTATTTGCGCATGTTAGTTTACGTTATTTTTGGCCAGTATATTATTTTTATAGGACTGTGAAGAACACCTTCTTGATTAATTAAGCACTTATTAAAGACAAGGACAGAGAACATTACACGTTAAACACAAACAATCTTCCGCACACATCTGACTACAACTTGTCCATTACTCAAGCTGCTTCGTGACGTCATCGAATAGAATTATGGATACTGGATACATCAAAGGGTTTCTGGGCTTTTCATATTATGGCTTCGTCGTATTCAGTAGAGCTTACAAAAATGCCTCGAAAGCGATCACGCGACTTGTGTCCAGTCTTCGATGCACATGAAACCTCCGAACATAATATGCTGCGGACACTTTCGGAAGTCGTACTAATTATTTATACATACGAGGAGAATATTTACATGAGCACACTCAGAGGAGCCTTGCCTGGCTGAATAGTGATCGAAATTAATAAATGATCGTAATTGCCCACATTTAAAAACTGTAATTCCATGTAAGCGTTTGGCAATATCAATGCCTCTATGGCTCTCAAAGTCGCAAAGTGAATTTATCTGCTCTATTACTCAATCAACAATTCGTGGTCGTCTGGGTGAAAGCCTCTTTAAACGACGGAATAAAAAATACTAATGAGTCAACACGAGGCACGGATATTAAATCATGAAGAATCGGTAATAAATCTGGTAATACAAATTTAAACCATTATTTTCTTACTGCACTTTTTTTTTTCTCAAGATCCATATTTTAAATCACATGCGGCTACTTTATAACAGGATAACTTTTATTATAACCACCCTATATATTACAGAGAAACTTATTAAAACAACTGGATATCAGTAGTTAACTGCTTTAATAGCTTATAATTGTAATAAGGCAGCATCTATTTAAAATCTCTTTGGTTCCACATGCTAATAAAATATTTTAAGCTTCACGAGTACCTGCTTTGTGCAGATAGATACATCTCTCCATGCAAGTGAGGCAGCATCTCATCCAGATGCCACAATGTTTTCATAATTACACCAAAAAATAACTATTTTTGCAATTTAAAAAAAGGCCTTAGTATCCTAGCGGTTAGGGCGTTGTTCTTCGAACCGAAAGGTTTGGGGTTCGGAACCCGACCCGTTGAAGATCCCCCTTGTATACTTGGGGATACGTGTATATAAAATCCGTGGATCTCTGAAGGCCCGATGCTGCTCCAAGGGTACCGGAGGCTGGAGAAAATTTCCCTCCCCTTCAGCCTCAGGTCCAAAACGGGAGATGGAGTGCTTATGGTGGTGCCATCTGGTGTCATCGGTCTGCAGCGTGTTAGGGTTAATGCTGACCACCTATCGGGTGACCCTGCACAAAGAGCCAGCAATTCCCGTGGCTTCTAAAAGAGTGAATGCCGAAAAGGCAAATGCCTCCACTTAAAACAAACAGCACAATAAAAATTTTAAAAAAAAGTAAATCCAAGTAATATCAGTAATTTTCACGTGTTTTGGTACCTATTTTATGCTGTAATCTCTTGTCATTAAATATTACCGGAATTGCCCTTAATACCCCCGTAACATTTACAAAAATATAAAACTACAAGTACAAAGTAATAATGATGATGATAATAATAATAATAATAAATTTATTAAATTCATATGAAAAATTTATGTTTTTACTCAGTTTAATGAAACACAGAAGTAAGGTATTAATTTAGATATTTGATGCTTTGAAAACGCAATAAATGGTTTCAGATAATTCTTTTCTAACACTAGAAAAAATTTGATGAAAAAGTTATTAAATTGCTGGATTACTCTATCACCGGAATAAAAAACCCTACATTTATTTCCTTGTTTTTTTTTTTCACAGCATGATGCTTATGTTTTTTATGGCAACACGACTTCATTAAAATTTACGGCTGTTACAACCGGTATTAATTTGTATATTTATGCAAAAACATGTACGTATGCTTTTGTGTTTTCGGTTTTTGAGGGTGTACCAGTGGATGATTGCCTTACAGTTGCATGTTTTGCATAATTTATGATTAATTTTGGATAAAAGACAAAATAAAATGCATAAAAAAGCAATTTTAGTGTTTAAAAATAAGTTTTCATTGACGGTTAATATTGTTGTTTGTATTTTTAATGCGGTGTTTCATGGGTTTTTTCTTCTTTTTTTTTACAATTCATCAAGAAATACATATAGCCTTATGCATTTTCTTGCTTTGGATACTAATTCTAGTAATTTAGAATGAAATATTTAATACAGAAATCATAAAAGTATTTCTTTTTTGACCACATGCATTTAAACTTTTATTTTTCCAACTCAGTTCTTACATAACATTTATCTATTTTGCAAAAGTAGACGAAACATTATATACTTTTTAGCATTTATCTTTTTTTTTACTAGTTTGCTTTTTTAAAGAAAAAAAACTGCTTAATATATTCAGCAATATTAAAAGCATAAACTTTAAATGTATCAAACTATAGTCCTTAGCAAATTATACTTATAATTCTTCTAAGCAAGTTAAATATGTTATGAAACCTTTGCATGTGTTTAAGAGACATTTTAGCTTATAAAAATATCGTGGGTTACAAGATGTTATACAGATTGTTTCTTTTATGTAGATGAATGGGTCATATTTTTAAAAATTTAGCTGTGTTTCGTAATTTACATTATAAACGACGACTGAGTAGGCAGTCAAAGAAAAAAAAATAATAATGTATTTATATATACATATATATATATATATATGTGTGTGTGTGTGTGTGTGTATGTGTGTGGGGTTTCTAATAAATTAAATACATTATTATTATTTCTTTCTTTGTCTTTGTAAAAGCAAACTACCGTTGGGACCTTTTAACGTAATTTTTGTAAACCTGAACTAAAACCAATTGGGTCCTTTTTACGGGTCCACTCTAAAACGTGAACCAAAACTATAACACCCGAGTTTTGATTGGCTAAAAGACCCCAAGAAGGATCTGGAAAACAAAGGTTAGCGTCACTTGGTGAGCTGATGCTTAAAGGATAACACAGAGAAATTGTGCTCCTGCGAGATGTTCTCTATGGGGGCTGCTTTTGTAAATACTGTAAATATTCATCTCATTCATCATTGTAAATAGTATTCTTGTAAATACCTGATGAGTAGAAAATAAAGGAAAGAAACAAAATGAATGCTGTTATGTACTGTCATGAACTTTAGCCCGGCTGCTGATACGGGACATGACATATATATATATATATATATATATATATATATAGAGACATATATATATATATATATATATATATATATATATAAACACAGTTAAACATTTTTGAGCTCTCGTTTTAATGGGAGTTATAAATGTGTAGATTTAAGCAGGAGGTTTTTACAACAATAAATTTTTGAAGCGGAAAACGAAGCCTTAATTTAATATTAAGTTAGAGTTATCTACAGATTTGCAAGTGTTAGTTTTAACAATGAATATGTACATTATACTTCTCAAAAGTATATTTTTCCAGAATTAAATAGATGAATTCTATGAGACCAATATTTTAATGGCGAGTTATTTATACGGGAAGGGACAAACCTGGTACTGTGACAAAAACTAGAACGCTGACCCTAATTTTCTCCCACACGCATTACCACAAGAAATCTTTAAATTTTAGATGGTAAGCACTCATGAAAATGATTAAATTTTCACCCTTAAAAACGAATTTAATTATCAGTGAAGCAGTTTTTAATTGGAATAAATTTGACTATCGTCAAAACTTTCTCACATGTCTTCATTATAATTACCGTATTTCTAATAATGCTAAAGGAGTAGTGATACTAAAAGAGTTTGATGCTAATTATTTGAAGGAATAATGATGCTCAAGGAGTTTGATGCTAATTATTTGAAAGAGTAATGGTACTAAGGGAGTTTGATGGCTAATTATTTAAAGGAATAATGATGCTCAAGGAATTTGATGCTAATTATTTAAAAGAGTAATGATACTAAAAGAGTTTGATGGTAATTATTTAAAGGAGTAATGATGCTAAAGGAGTTTGATGCTAATTATTTCAAGAAGTAATCAAAAAAGCTAAAAGAGTTTGATGCTAATTATTTAAAGGAATAATGATGCTAAAGTATCATGCCAATTGGAAAACACGTGTAAGACTGACTCATGCAATTATTCCTGTTTTACCTCAAAGTTTTATTCAAAAACTTGTCAGGCAAAAAGGAAAACGTTTTTCGCTCAAGATTTTCTCTTTGCACAATTGTCATGTTTTTTATTTAAAAGAAGCCTGTAAAATTCTATCAAGTTCAAAGAAAATGCAAAGAAATACATTAAATCAGATAAAATTGATGGAAACAATTTTTGTGAAGAAAGTCAATAACGTCACTTAATAATTTCTCCCAGTTGCAAACCTAACCTGAATTCAACATGTTTTATAAAGTTACGACCTGAATTTACGACCAGGTTTGAGTTTATTACCAACTCTACGAAGGGGCTGAGGGATTTTATGTGAGCATCAAGAAAGTAAATTGCTATAACAGAAAGGCGACATAATCAGTGCAGATCTTGGAAATTCTACGAAAACTACACAATCACAAGCAAAAATTATTTGAAAAAATTTCGGGGTAAAAGAAACCGCGTCAAGTAAGAAAATATCGCTTAAATAATATTTTAACATAATTTCTTCTAACCAATCACATGTTAAAATTTAGAATAAATAGTCAAGAAGCGTTGAGGCCCTACAAAAGAAAAAACTCTTAACTGCAGATGTGAGGAACTTTTTTTTTAAATAAATACTTTGAAATGTTTGCATTATTATAAGTACCATAGCATTCTTTACTCGTAACTCAAATGAGAAAAACAAAATTGTATCTGTATATTTTTTTTTCTGAAATGAAGTGAATATCAAATTATTCACTAGTTTCAAAATTCATTTCTAGATTTAAAATTTAAAAATTAATCAGAATTTTTCAAGTATCCTAATGCACTTTACTCAACTTCTTTTTCAATTTTAAATCTTCACAGGAAATAAACGAAGCATGTAATATTTTGAAGTTATTTACACAATAAAACATGGAATAAATGAATAAGAAAAAATGTAAAGCAAGAAAATGGCTACCAATATAAATCCCAACTCATCAGAAATGAAAAATAAAAATTACAACCGATCATCCAAATCATCGTTTTTATAAAGAGATGCCTTTTCAATACAAAGGGTGGTTTTCAAAACAACTCTTTTTGTTTTATATTTTTGTATATTTTATTTTTCACTGGTGGATTCGTCGGGATTAAGTTGTCTGGTTTTTAGGCCATCTAGTTAAAGACGAAATTATTTTAAATTTTTTCCATTTATATGCATATTCTACGAGAGATATTCATTATTTAATTTCATTACTTTATATTTCTTTCTTTATTACATTCTTTGTCAGGAAACTTAACTTTTCTCAATTTTTACCCAATTTCTTAATTAAGATAACCCATTATCTTCTTGTTACATTTATTTTTATGATATTTCTGTCATTAATATTTTTTTAATTTGACTTTGTTTTTACGAGTCTACTATGAAACTATTTATTTACGTGAGATCGCTTTAAAGCTCAATTTCTTTTAAATTTTTACTGTTATCACTTTTGTTCCTTTTACCCTAACTGCGAAGGATTATGAATTGCATTGCATTACGGATTGCATTATGAGTGCATTGAATTATGTCACACACAATGTCTCGCACATACTGGTAGTAAATAAATGATTGGCATTAATTATAATGAATCGCATAATTTAACATAGCTAATTTCCCTTTTAATTATGGAATAATTACATTGTAAAGCAAATGCCTCCTTTTACAAATAAGGTGAAATAAATTGCATTAGCTTTCACGTTAAGCATAACAATGGCAGTTGAAATTCAATATTTAGTAAAATGACAATATTTGGTGAATCATTTAGATTTGATAACCTAACATGTATTTCAGTACCTTAACTAGTATGAGAAATGAATCATGTATTTAATTTCGGTAACCTTTAAAACCTACGCTTTTCTTTTTTTCGAACGAATTTGCGATTTTTCGAACGAATACATAATGAAATGTACTGATTGTAATTGAACCCATGTTTTATCTCTCTCTTGTATCTCTCTTTCTCTCTCTCATTATACTCTGTATAAAATTCTGTTACATTATATCAAACTTCGTATAAAATACTACTAAATTAAATTATCAGGCCCTTCCTGACACGAATAATATTAATTAAGCAATAAGATCCGTCTCGAACAATACTACCCCACTCTCTCGTAGATACCAACATCAAACTTATAAGCTGGCTATCTCTCTCTTTTTCCCATTTAGCTTTAGTTCTTAATTACTTCAAATATACCTTTTACGGCGGTTAATACGTATTCCTTCACTCATTCATTCATTCACTCAATCATGTTTTCATTCAGTCACTCATTCATGCACTAATTCATTCGTTCATTTAACTATTCATTCAGTCACTCATTTATTCGATCATTCTTTCACTTATTCTGTTATTCATTCATTTATTCAGAAATATCCTTCAAATCCTGATCCAAAAATTCATGAGAACATAAGTTCGTTTAGTTCCGGATGAACTTGGTATCTGTACATGCTCCACCCCGTCATAAGATTTTTCTCATAAAGAGTTTCAAGCAAATCCGTCTCTTAGATCAGGATTTATACAAGGCTGACATTTTCCGGAGTGTTATTGTTAAAATTTTTTGAACTATTCAAAATTGAACAAACATTGTTAAAACCCAAAAAAAAAAAATTAAAAATTACGTTGAGAGATTTTCCCAAGCTTGTTCAAAGGAACTTGGATCTTATGTCCAGGTTTTATGCAATTTGCCACATGTTTCCCCAAAGCGTTGTTAAGGTTTTTTGAACAGTTCAAAATTAAACGTTCAAATCAAAAAAATAAAATATGGACATGAGATGTTCTCGCCGATATCTCTCGAATGTCAAATGAAGTTCTTGAATTAATTTCCAATGTGTCGCGCGCTGGGGATTTTTGAAGCGAACATGCACGCACACACACACCAATGATCGTTTTTATACAGACAGATATGTCATTTTTAAGTGTAATTCGTTGTTTTCACTAAGATCTCCATTTAAATAATTGCTTTGTTTGCTACTGCAAATTCATGTTTAATTTTAAAAACTTTCTTTTAAAAACATTCCCTTGAAAAGAATTCCCTGAAACTGCCCAATCCTATGTTGCAACAGAAAACATTTTGTACTTCAAAGCGCTTTAAAAATACACGTCTTGCAAAAAGTATCAAAGTAAGTTCCTGTTAAAATTTGCATTCCTCATTGATTATAAATCTGTTGGATTAAGGTATTTTCACTTCAGCGGTATTGTAATTTTTAAAGGAAAAAGGGGGGGGGGGGGTCGAAAGAAAATCCCAGGATTTTAAAAATTAAAGTTGTTAAATTACATTTGCCTCGTTAATCATGTATTTTAACAAACATTTTATTACATTCAAAGGGCATTCTTACGTAAAAAAATAAATCGCAATAAGTTTTGTTTCAAAAGTAGCCCACACACTTCTGTAATAGTCTTGTTTAAAGCATTATTTCCTTCGGTAAGAAACCAAAGCATTCAATTGCCCAGAATGATATAGAATGCTCCCTAAAGACTTCACAAGCTTGAAAAGTTTAATTAAAATAGAGATATACGTTTTTAGATACATAAAGCTGATAAAATATCATAAAATGAGCTTTTATTATTTAAATATAAAGGATTTACAGTTCTTGTTGTTTTATATACCACTTGGGTACTAAGCTACTTTCGCATTAATTATTTATAGTTGATTTTTTTTTTTTTTTTTGTGAAGCTCAAAATTGTTTTAATTGAAATGTGATTAAATCTCAGAACACTCTCGACTAATGAGGTGTAAAAATTAGTTTCAATTTAAGCGATAAGATTTTTAGAAAAGGAAGATCGTCCCAAATGAATAGACTACTTTCTCAGAAAATAAAATATATTTTGTTGCATCGTTTAATTATTTAGTTATTTTAATTTTTAGCTATTCCAAGTATCGTATTTAAGGTCATACAAAACAAGTAATAGGCGAAAGTTACATTACAATATCTATAGATGTAGAATAACTCTTAAGATAAAACACCAGAAAAGAAGGGACTAAGCTGACCATTTCTTTGAGTTTTTGTAAAATTAAGACGGAAACAGAGGGAGTTTCTACAAATCTAAAACCGGCATTCGGGGTCAAATTGACATTCCCGAGAAAATTCAGGATTTTTGGTAAAATAAAACAAATAAATAAAATTTAAAAAATACGCATGAATACTAATAGGATAATTAAAGAATGAGACTTAATCTGTTGGAAACAAGCTAGTGTCATCCGTTTTTAATGAGCACCTCAAGGGTGGAAGAACGACTTGGATCAAACAGATATTATGTATTGAAATGACACCAGGTGGGGCCACTTCAAATACACCACCTCCCTGTTTTAACCTAAAACTGAAAGGAAGGGTAATTCTCCAGCCCCCGCTATCCTCAGAACTGTCTCGAGACATCAGGCTCCACGGATTTTACATGTACGTATCCCCAAGTGTACATGTTGGGTTTCCAACAAATCGGATATCGAACACCGAGCCCTCCGGTTAGGGAATTCTGTCATCGCTACCGGAGTGGTAGCGATGTCGCATATATATTTGCTTCGGCTGCACTCCCGCTCCGTTCCGTACTCCAAATAACGTTTAACAGGAATAATGTTATTCGTCACTTTTGTTTATTTAATTTCTCTACACATGTGTGGTTGTGTGTGTGTATGTGAAAATTCTAAAAATGAGTTCAAAGACAATTATTTTTTAATAAATATTCAATATGTAATGATTGATATGCAATGCGTTTGAAAAAAGCATGCATCCAGACAATAGAGAGCCAGAGTTCCAAAACTGGCAGCGCCATTTTTTTTCTTCGAATTTATAATATCTACTACCCTTTTATGCACATGCCCAGTTTCATGTTCACGACTCAGTTTTTTCTGACTACTGATATGTTTGCAAGGAAATGAGAAAATATCGTAACAATTCATAAATGAACACACATTAATTACGAACAGTAAAAACCTTTCAGCGTGTCTACCGTACGAAAGTACCTTCGCAGTAGAACTTTTCAACCGAGAAGGGATGGACTTGAAAATAAAATAATCACTGCAAGCATATTTTTATTTCGGCTGATAGGGAAAAAAAAACTTGGCCGGATAAATCAGGTCGGTTTCAAAATGATTCAGGGGCAAAATGTTAAAATAACACAAAAAGGAACACTGAAGGAAGGTAATATAACCTCCTGAGACCCGAGCAAAATAAAATACACATATTCTCTCAACTATTAGTTTTTCTGAGCAATTGGGCATTAAAAGTGATGTTTTTCAAAAAATTAATAAATTTTTAATTTTTAAATTTTTCTAGGGGGCGCATCCATTTGAATGTATGTTGAGGTCATAAACTAGGCGATACTTACACAAAAATAGATAAACAAAAAAAATTATTCATTACTTATAACATAAGAAAAGAGATCAAACTTGTATAAAACTCCTACAACAATATTAAAAAAGAAAATAATAATTTAAAATCAAAACAACCGCGAGAGCGCCGAATTCCAACTTGACTCGCGTTCTTTGCCATATCGTAAACAAATAAACTACTGCTTTCCGAATTCTCAAAGTTAAAAAGTGATTTTCTATTCCTCCTTTATAATTCCAGTCCAGGTCTTGCTTGCTAAAATAAAATCTGCCACAACAGGGAGGAAAAAGCAAAACATCCATTTTATTGGATGCCAGGTCTCGGGAGGATAAATATTGCAGTCATAACCATCAAATATTCGTGAGCAATAAATTGGAAAATAAATTGAAAAAGGGAAAAAACAATAATCAATAAATTAGTTAAATAAAAATAGAAACTAATTAATTCCGTTTTAACTAAAATCAACGCTTAAAATTCGGAGCTGTGGAGTACAACAAATTATCTCGCTCCATCCCCGCTCCGCTTTCGAACAAAATCTCGTTGCTCCAGGTTCCCGAAAAAATCCCTTTGGGTTTCAATTTAAAATATCAGCAACATCGTACAAGTATTGTATCAAGTGTAGCAAAACATTCGAATGGCCATTCATCTGTTATACACTGAGGCATACTTTATCATTTGCGAAGGCCAAACTTGGGAAATTAAACCATTCTGATATCTTATTTAACCAGATTGCCGTATTCGATTGTGTGCAGGCAGATTTAATAGACGTTTGGGAATCCCTTTCGCGAGTTTGCATTTCTGTATCATATACGTTTTCAAATAAAGCAACGCTTCTTGTTTAATTTCTTGCTACATTCCATGGCATAATAATAAATTCTAAGAAATGATTTTTTAGCTGAATTACAAAAAATAAAATATTCAGGGCAAGATAGAGAAAAAAAATTCTAAGAACTGATTTTTTAGTTGAATCAGTAAACATCAAATTGTTCAGTGGGAGGTACAGATTAAAATTTTTTATGTAAATGTGGAAATTACTTTAATAAATTTTAACCTATGTAGTCATTAATCTATGCAGCCTTGAAGAAAGTGAATATATATATATATATATATATATATATATATATATTATGGCTACTTTTCATGATAAAAAAAATCTATAATTGTGAAAGTAGTTAGAAACTTTACAAAGTTTCTCTGAATTACTGTAGCCTAAGAGAACCAGGCTGGTCTCTTCAGAAGTTGCCCTAAGAGGGTAGTCATTTTTAGCCTACTTTCCCGTAAAAGTAAAAATAAAAAGGAATAAAGCATGAAAGAAGGCTTAACGTATCGTGAAAATATAGTTAAAAATAAAGAAAAGTCAAAAAAAAAAGTGAAGTAATTAAATAAAGATTAAATAATAAAAAATTTGAAAATTGGTTTTGAGATGGGGAAAATGTGTGTGTCGGTCTGTCTGTCTGTCGGTCTGCCCCCCCCCCCCCCCCTAATAACTTTTGAACGAATTGTCCGATTCGAAATATTTTTTTTCGCATTCGAAAGATCTCCGCGAGGACATCTCATTTTCATATTTTACTTTTTGATTCGAACAATTTTTCGTTCAATTTTGAACAGTTCAAAAAAAATGTAACATTAGCGCCTATGGGTGAAAATGAAGCAAATGATGTAAACTCTGGATGCAAGATCCACGTTCCAATGAACAAGCTTGCTGGAGGAAACTCTTGGCGTGAAATATTAATTTGAACAGTTTTTGTTCATTTTTGAACAGTTCAAAAAATTAACATAGCGCTTACGGGGAAATTTCAATACTATATAAATCCTGATCTAACGGACCGATTTGCTTGGAACAAACTATATCGGAAAGCTCTTATAACGTAGAAAATGAACAAATAGAAAGTTCATCCAGAACTAACGAGCCTATTTTCCTATGAAATGTTTTTATCGGGATTTTTAAGGATATTTCTCAATGAATAAATGAAGGAGTGAAAGAACAAATAAATGACAGAGTGAAAGAATGAATCAATGACAGAATGAAAGAATGAATCAATGGATAAATGAATGAATAAATGAGTGAATAAATCAAAAAATAAATAAATGGGTGAATAAATACATGAATGAATAAATGAATGAATAAACACATGAATGAGTAAACGAATGAATGAATGGCTGAATAAATGAAAGAATGAATGACTGAGTGAATGAATATGTATTATCCGTTGAAAAAGGTATATTTGAAAAAAATAGGAACTAAAGCTAAAGGAGAAAGAGAAAGAAAGAGATAGCTAGCTTATAAATTTGAATTTGGTGAATACGGGAAAGTAGGCTCGTATAGTTCTAGACGGAACTTCTTGTTTTTAAAGTCATTGAAGTCACTTTCTGTGATTTTTTTATAGCGCTATGGAGCGGCTAATATCCGTGCTGTTATTTGGAAATCCATAACAACAGTTCACTACGACAGAAGCAAAATGTTTCCGTAGCCGAATGCAGCCTGACGGTACATTCTCACCAACATATCCCGGTAAATCACCTTTCATGGCGGTTTAAAAAATGTCAATCAGTCAACACTAGGGCTTGGTTGCTCAATTAAGAAGAACCAATGATGCATGCTGAAAGTTTCGTTGCCGTCGTACGTCAGTTATCGCCATTGGTGTAAATGTACCTCCACAGTGGAGAAAGTTACATTTGGGACTTTCTACGGAAATATTCTAAATCAAAGGATTTTCTTGGAGAAGGGTTTAAGAAATTTATATTTTTGTTAGTTAATATATATATTATCCTATGTTAATCTGAATTTGTAGATCTGTTACCTGAAACCAAATGTAATAGTACTATGAATCTCCAGCGTTCGTTGTATCAGGGTTCACGATCTGACATTTATCATAAACTATCATAGTTCGTTTCAAAGTCCAAAAAATATATCTATCAACTTAAAACTATTAGGCAAGTATGGAACAAAATTGTAACTTGAAACATTTACACATAAGGTATAAAAAATTTTACAGAATTGTTAAAGAATAACATAAATATTCGAATTCAACTCAAACAAATACTTGCATTAGTTTCGAGGATGGTATTTATTTTAATTTAATTAATTATTCATTATTTTAATGGTGTTTATTTTATTTCAGGAACGTTATAAATACAAGTGAACCGAAAAATTCTGCATCATACCTTATTGCATATGGCTTTTACAAAGTTTCTTTTTTATCACCCAATTTTATTTATTGTTTAGTTTTAACTTTGGTCTGCTCAAAGTTGTGTGTGTGTGTGTGTTTTAAATACGTTTGTAACATATACTTCATTCATAATAACCTTGCTGAAGTGCACTCGTATAATTGAAAATAAACTTGATCTTCGTCTAGATCTTTGCCTTGATTTAGATTTATTACTTAGCGAACTAGGAATATGATTCGTACAACGAGCTAACATAAATTTTAATACAAACCGCAAACAAAAATAGTTATGTGTTCGATTTAATATTTTTTCTACCGCTCCACAAAATGCAAAATTCGTCTTTCTTCTTTGACAGATGCCCCGAAATATTTTCTATGCATAATAACTAATTTATTTTTAAACTTTCCAAAGTAAACCTTTTAAAAGAAAAACAATCTAAACTTTGAGTCATGAGTTAGATGTTTTCCATAATGGGAAACTATCATTTCATTCAAAACTTTTTTTTTAACTTATGAATCTGATTGTTAGTATTATTTTTTCAAATGCACATCTTTTTACTTGGGAACAAATCCCTGGAATTTCAAATTTTCAATTGAAGCGGAAAGGAATTTCCGAAAATAAATTAATTGAGTAAGGGATTCTAATTTATTTCTGAACTCGGTTTTTTCTCCTTCCTTTGTTCCTACTTTTCTCTCATTTCGAATCAATTTAAATTCATGTCTGCAGATAGGAATGAAATGTCATGATTGTAAATGTTTTTCCCTACTGGTTCAATCGAATGTTTTCGTACATGAACATTAGTTTTCATTCCGTTTTTGTATTTCCGAAACCGATAAAATTCCACAATATTTTTGTTTTTCTGCTGAAGGGGGATACATGGACAAGTATCTTGCAGAACCCTTACTGAAGGGCCTTTGAGTTATAAAGTACAGAAATTGTATGAAAAGTTGAACCACAGTGATATATTTTTATTCCGTGTTAGCGCGTGCTAAAATTTTCGCATATAACCACAGAATATTAATAAAATAATTTTTATAAAAAAACAAAACCGACTTCAAATTATAAATTGCGCTAAAAAGTGAAAAATAAATTCATTCTTTAAACAACATCGATGTGACTTTTAAACACAGTTTTAGAAGTTGGTGCAAAATTAGGATAGATAAAATCTTTTGTAATCATGAATCAATTACGAATATATATATTTTCGCAGAATTAGCAACAGTTCCAGTATGAAGTAGCAAATGGTATAATGGTAATTAGACTCATAATTTTGCACCGACTTCTAAAACTATGTTTAAAAGTCACATCGATGTTGTTTAAAGAATGAATTTATTTTTCACTTTTTAGCGCAATTTATAATTTGAAGTCGGTTTTGTTTTTTTATAAAAATTATTTTATTTCATCCTTTTTAGTGTAAATACATTTTGTAATATAAATACTCTATTTTTTAAAAATCCATATCGAAGGGCAAAACTTCTTTGAATTAATGGCACTAAAACTAATCATTCGTATGATAAATTCCCTTTTGAAGTCGATTTTAGCAAACAAACTGATTGGAATTATTTTTGCCACAGAGAAGCCTTCAGTCAAACTCTTGCTGTAATTTCTTTTAATATAGCCCATGACAACAAACATGTTTTTAACAATGACTTTTATATTTATTAATAGATTTTACAACAACGAAAAATCAAGTCAAGCCTTTCCAATTAAAATTAAAAATACTTATTTTTCATCCGTTACGTTTTTTCTAAAACACAAATGTAGTCAAATTGATTTGCAATATTAGAGGTAGACGACCCTCTATCTATTAAAGAAAAAATCATCAAAATCGGTTCATTTAGTCAAAAGTTATGGATGGAAAAACAAAAAAAATACTACATTTCTTCCCATAACTTTTTTTCTAATTATCGAATATGGTTAAACGAAGGTACGGGATCTATGGGAAACCACTCTCGATCGATTAAAAAAAGAATCAGGAAAATCGGTTCATCCAGTAAGAAGTTATGAGTGGACAAACAAACAAAAACAAAAAACAAAAAACGACATACATACAGTATGACTGCATAACCTCCTTCCTTCGTGAAGTCGGTTAAAAAGTTGATTGTAAACTCGTTAAGAAAAAAAGTGTTTAGTTCCTTAAAAATATGAATTTTCTTATTGAAATAAAATTGATTGAACTATTAAAAAAAATTAAATTTCATTAACTCAATCAATTTTACTTCAATTGTTACTTTTTTTAATTATTAATTTTCCTATTGAAATCAATTTGATTGATCTATTGAAATAAAACAGATTTATTATTAGTTGGAGCCTAATATTTCAGTAAACCATCTTGCGGAGAAAAGATCTTACATATAATTCGTTTTACAAAGTCATTAAAACATTGTGAATAATACATGTTACTACTTTTAAATACCATTTGTTTTCCTCAATACGTAACAAGGAAAGACCTTAACGTAACAGATATAACATAAATCATATCGTACATAGAATGTTTAATAGTACATGAAATCGAAAACGCATTTTTATGTTTCAAAAAGGAATTATGATAGTCTTATCATATTTAAATAATTAAGTTTCAAAGCTAAAATAAGTTGAAATGATAAACAAGTTCTCAGAAATATATTAATTTCACTGGAGATTTAAAAATAAAATTATGAAACATAATAAACAGCACTCTCAAAAGAATTTGCAAAGTTATTATTATGTTATTATGTAGCACTGTTTATCTTCATTACTAATTTTTTTTATAAGTGCTCCAAAATAAAAATTTTATTTATTTATGGAGAAAAGAAAAACCTTAACGAAATTGGATGGGACTTGCTTCATAACTTAAAAAAAAAAATAATAGATTAAAAATTGAAATAACTTTCGAAATTAATCTGATTATGATAAATACGTATTTTATGAAGAAAAAAATCATTTTTCTACTTCTCATGTTTCCTTTCACATAAATTGCTTCTAAAAAGCACAAAAAGTTCTTAGATAATTGTACACTACTACTTTAGGAAAATAAGAACATACTAATAAAGTAAATATTATTAAGTACTGCAGATGAGAAGAAAGATTCCTGACCTGTGAAAAAAAGTATAACTTTATTTTAACAACTAGTTATTAAAACCCTTGTCAGCGAAGATGCATTTTAAGTTTAAAAAGACTCTTGTAAGAACCGATTGTTTGTACATTCTGAAAATTCCAAAAGTTACGCAGGGACTTTGAGATTAAAAATAATTTACACAAAATGAAACTTAAAGAACGATGGAAATATTTATATGTAAAGCGTTAATTTATCTGGCTATTCATTTGATTTATTATTTTTAATGCATGTTGCTGAGAACATGATTTTGTGTCATTTTGCAACTTAGCAACATGGTTAATCTTATTCATCAAAGTCAGGATGAATATTTTAAAGCAAGAAATTTTATCTTCGGAACTATTTTTTAGAAATTGTTGTTTTTCTAGAGAAGAAACTGCTACATTGTTAATTGAGTTAAATGAAAATCATATTTCATTGCATTTTAAAGAACAGTAAATGATTTGCAAATTTTTGTAACTTCAAGTCTTCTTGTCATGCACACTTGGGATGTAAGTTCACAGCGTAATGCATTTTTAAAGGAGTTTTTGTATCACCAAAACACGTTTCTGTGAATATTTTGCAATATGTGTTAGAAATACGTTAATTTTTGCTCCTCTTAATATGAATGATTTTCATAATCGCACCAATAATTTATTCTTTGATTCAGTTATGTGTATTTATTCATATTTCTATTTATTATTGACATCTTTTATTATGCACAGTTTCAAAACAGTTTACAAAAAAAGTCTCAATATTTTTCCCGAGATCTTAACCTAATAAATTTCGTTAACAAATAAGAGCTCTTTTAAAAAGCTGAAAATGGCATTAGACCTTTATTGCTATTAATTTACTTATTTATAATCTTATTTATTTATTTCTTCGAAAATTTCATCTTGTTGATGCATATTAGTAACTAGTAATCCCGGCGGTTATACAAAAAGACCGCTGTTCTAGATATTATAAATTGTAATTAAAATGATTTGTGCAAAGGTGTTTGCTAATTCAAACTAAATTACCCAGGTCAGGCGGCCAGGACGCCCCTTTACTTACGTCCCACACTACTGTATATTTATTTGCTATATAATCAAATTGTTTGTGAAAAATATATATTTATCATCGAAAGAACTTATTGAAAATTTTATTATGCTTTTCAAAACAGAAGTTTTAACGAAACTAGGAAAAAAGCACTGCCACTCTAATAAGAAAAATATAAAGGTGCAGACGATAAATAATAAATTAAAAAGAAAGAAAGGATTAAATTAAATTCGCGTATACATTAATTTTTAACGGAGACTGCAAATACAGCGAAGCCTCACTCAATATGCTCGAGAAAGGTTTTGATTGTTATTAGTATGTTTGTTACATTTTTTACAACAATGGCAACTGCATTGATTTGTTTGTTCACACGGCAACTGTAATTATATGGTTGGAAACGACGGCAACGATGCAAAAATAAAACAAAACGGATAAAAGAATCATTGAAAAATTAAAAAAAATTAATTTAAAGAAAAAACTAATTGAGTCACAACTTTCATTTTTGCAGCGATGAGTTTCTCGAGACGTAAACATTAACCGTGCCGAATCTGGTCCCGATCGGCAAAACGGCCTGGGATTCTACAGCGGACAGGCAGACAGAATAAGCCGCTTATATATAAGCTACAATTCCTTCACAAACTGGAAAAGGGGCTGTTTGAGCTTATTTCAAAAAACATACATCGGAATTCGTAGAAGGAACATCATTTTTTTAAATACATTCGGACTAATTACCAGTTGCTATGTTTGAGAGATCAATCAGCAATTACTTTGCACTCATTATCTTTTTATTCGACGTCATGATTAGTGATAAAAATGACAACAAGATAATCTCCTTAAACAGTAGTATCAATATCTAATGAATAAAATTTAAAAAAAAAGAATGAAAATGCCTGGCATTAGCTATTCAGTTTTATTATCGGCATATTGTGTAGTAAAATTAACTGAAATATGCCAAGCTTCTTTACCAAAAAGCATTTTATACTTCAAAACGCTTCTGCTGCTTTTAGAAATTGAAATATTTATTGTACGCCTGTGAAAGATCTTCTGAATTCTCGCACTACCTCGGAAAAATAATGTATTCTGATCACAAGTTTGAAAATTAATTGCGTGCAGATTTTACAAAGATTTCAAAAGCTCCTTCAGAATGAAATGGAATATTATTGTAAAATAACGGTAGTATTTTATGGCTAGGCGAAATTCTCTTAATTAAGTTTTGAAGATAAGCAAAGCTCGAAGCTGAAAATGCTTAAATGTGATTCGAGGCAAGGAAAAATATTATTTGTATTTGTTTTCGAAAACAAATACAGCTACTATAGTGAAATATGACATGAAATTAATAGTTTTTGTCAACATCTTATTTCATTCGATTTCAGAATTTTCGCACTTTTATGTTTTTCTGAACATGTAAGGAACTGCCTAAAACTCAAAGTCTTTTAAATAAAATATATAACGGAGTTTTAATAAGAGTTGTGGTTTGCGTAACTTTTGTTTTTCGCATAAAATATTTCATTGACATTGCTTTGACAAATAGAGTCGCAAGCATGCAAATTAAATAAAAATGCTATATTATAGTTATAAATGATACAAGAGTTTCATCAGAATATAAAATAAAAGAGTCTCATTTGCCAAACAGTAATACCAGAAGAAATTATGTAACGAAAAAAGAAATTGTAGCAACTGAGCCGAAGATAATATGATTTATTATAACTAAATACGACAAAACAAATCATTAAACAAACTTCAAATGTGTCAATTTAAACGCCAAGTAATTTTTTTACAAAAATCACAGACAAAAAAGAAGAAACAGTATCATAGATAGAAAAGACATATCAATTAATATTTTAATTAAGACGAAAATGATTTATCTTTGTTCAATGCGGTTTTCTTGTTAATAAATAAAACAACTTCAAACAATTAAATTTTTATATTCTAGTGTTGAAAAAAAAAGAAATACGTTTTAAAATATTTTGAAAATGATTCTTCTTTTAGTTTTAATTCATGTGCTGGGCATACGAAATGGTGAATGAACAATTTGTCTTAAGCTATCTTATGTTTTTTGTCATAGAAAATGAAATATTAGATTTGATAAAATGCGTTAACTTCTTCAATATCAGATTACTACACCACCGACTTACAATCGGAGCCAGTTGAGCCAAGCAACAAAGTGTCAATCTTTGCCTCTTTATTTTATATTTTTAATTATTATATTCAAATATTTCGATAAAAGGTCCTCCTGAAACTTGTTCTGAAACTGGCACACTGCCAATAAGAATCCATTCATGTTCAAGGGAGGGTCGACAGGGTGGCGTAGTGATAAGGCGCAGGCCTCGTACGCCCAAGATCGCAGGTTCAAACCTGGCCCAAGTCGGTGGATTTTCAAGATGCAGAAAATCGTCTGGGCCCACGTCGTATGATTATTCGGCGTGTTAAAGATCCCTTGAGTATCCGTTTGGCATGGATACTATCGGCTAAATTAAATTCCTAGTGCCGTTTGCATCAACGAGAGCTCAGGTGCCGCCATCTAGGAGTAATTGAGCGTCAAAAAATATGCGGCAATGGTACCACACTCATTGTGGTGCCGCTGAAAGAGTTGGTACCAATCTCTGGGGACGCATTAGGTCTGCAATGGTTGAGGACCAATACTGCAGCCCCATTTAGAAAGAAAAAAATGTTCAAGGGAGGAACTGCTGGGATAAGAAATGTGCCATTTTTGCTCTCGGGGTTGTTCGTGTAGCACACTTGATTCCTTCCGAACTGATGCTAGGCGCCAGTTTAAAAATTTAGTTGCTTTCAACAAACAAAGAAGCAAACATTCTGCTTCGCGTACTAAATAAACGCACCTACAAAACGAACTTCCCTAAAACTCGAATGGATTCGCTCTTTTCTGCCATGCGTAGAAGCATCCCAATGTCAAAATTCCGTGTTCGAACTGTTCTACAGTATATCGCTGCACAGAAATACGTTTGAGGAGGTTTTTTTTCATCCCCATAAAAAAGTGCATTTAATTCACAAATCCGGTTCTATAAGTTAAACGATGATATATTTTATAAGATATAAATTTCTCACTCAAAAAAACGCATTTTTATGGTACATTTATTTTCTATTAATTTAATAAAATTTTAAATTGCCAAGATTTGTTGCGAAGTTATCAACTTGAATTGGAGAAATAACAGGGGGGGGGGGGAGAGCTACTGAAATCGCCAGAAATTTTGAGGTCAATATGAAAATTCTTCAGAAGAAATACAACAATGTGTAACTAAGTTGTAGAAAACATCCTTGTCGGCATTAAAACTGAAACTTTTTTATAATTATCTTAGAATATAATTATTTCGTTTTCAGCTAATAAGCAGAAGTATCTCAACAGGGTAAAGAAATTACATTATGAATTATTAAAATGTGTGTCAGACGAATACAAGATTTGATGAAGGTTTTAAAATTTAAAACAAAGTGGGCTACTCCTTTACATTTTGTTAAAATCTACTTAATTAGAATGTCGGAGAGAACAGTACAAAATGAAGGAGTGGTGTACCAAACAACAGGCAACAAATGTAAACTAAATTTAAAAAAAAAAAAATATTAATCTTCTCTTTTCTTAGTACGAATCGGAAATATTTACTTGAATATTTATTCTACTGAACGCTTTATTGCAAATATTTTAGTTAAATAACTTTGAACCTTCTATAAAGTTTTCGGAAAGGCATTGAAGACGTGTATTTCTTTTAGTCATACAAATGTTAAATTTAAAAACTTTTTCCAGTGTAATATAAAAATTTGAGTGTTTTATAGAAAACAATGACCCGCTCTCTGTTCTATAAGGGTACAAATAAATTTTAATTTGCTGATTTTTTTTTAATATAAAAAAATTTTTAATCATTTTATTAATTGTTCCACTTTTCTCCAAGAGTATATATGAGTATTAGCATAATATGGTGTTGCAATAAAATGCAAATGTTAGTGCTAGATAAACTTAATTGAGCTAAACATGGAAAATTTTTCGTATTCCATAAAACCCACATTTTGTATTTTATTGTAGTTATAAAAAAAGCAAAATTAAATTGATAAAAATTAATTTCTAAAATATTATTTCTTAAATGAGTGTAATTTAATGAATAATTCTTAATAACTACAGTGAAGGATTCCTGAAAATAGTTTTTCAAGATTCATTTTCTCTGAAAAAAAGTTTACCCTCAGAACGAAGTGTTGACACACGTCAATATGTTTTCCAGTAATGTTATTTATTTATTTCACGAAGCGGAATTATTAAAATCAAATCATTGCGAGGGGAAATCAGGCTTGCCCTTTGCCTAGATTACAAGTGTATAAATATATTTGTCTATCAGATGAAATGTTATTTTATACCTCGAAATTTGATGAAGCAGAAGGTCGTAAATCTTCCTACGGCAACGAGTGACCATGATCAACATGCTGGGATGGATTTAATCAAAATAAACTTATTCCTGGGTTTAAGACTGCTACTGAGATATTTTCTCCGAAATAACAAACTTATATTTACAGTATATATATATATATATATATATAAGTTTCCAGAATAAAGCACTTCATGCAGTTGAACTGTTAAACAAAGCTTTCACAAATGCAGCTGAGTCCAAAGTCAATTATTTTATTTTTTTTTATTGCTTTATTTATTTACCATTTTTCCTCAATTTCATTTATGCGATAAAATTTAAAATTTAACAAAATGACTTAGTGACATAGTGAATGCTTCGATACATATCAATAGGACAAATTAAAACATACGAAATGCTATTTTTATTCGATGATTGAAGCATCGGAATAAGAAATATCAAATCTGTTAAATTCGTGGAAAGTTGGAATAAAAGGGCACAAATTGTAATGAAAATTATTTGCTTCAGATTTCGTCTTAAATACTTAAATAATAATTTCATATGAAAAATATCTTATTTTACATATGGCTGTGTCTCCGAGGAAGCTTTCTTGTTATTGAATATCGTGTACTTATAAAACAAGTGTATGCTTTTTAGCCTACTTTCCCGTAAAAGTAAAAAAAAATAATAATAAAGCATGAAAGAAGGCTTAATGTATCGTGAAAATATCGTTAAAAATCAAGAAAAGTCAAAAATAAGTGAAGTAATTAAATAAAGATTGAAAAATAAAAAATTTGAAAGTAGGGTATTGAGATGGGGAAAAAGTGGGTCTGTCTGTCTGTCTGTCGGTCTGTCCCCCCCCCCCCCCCCAATAACTTTTGAACGAATTGTCCAATTGGAAAAATTCTTTTTGCATTCGAAAGATCTCGGCGAGGACATCTCATTTCTATATTTTACTTTTTGATTTGAACAATTTTTTGTTCAATTTTGAACAGTTCAAAAAATTTTAAAATTAGCGCCTATGGACAAAATTGAAGCAAATTCTGTAAACTCTGGGCACAAGAGCCAAGTTCCTATTGCAAGCTTATTGAAAGGAGTTCTCGGCGTGAAATATTGATTTGAACAGTTTTTGTTCATTTTTGAAAAGTTCAAAAAATTAACACAGGGCTTACGGGGAAATTTCAACTCTATATAAATCCTGATCTAACGGACCGATTTGCTTGGAACAAACTTTATCGGAAAGCTCTTATAACGTAGAACATGTAGAAATAGAAAGTTTATCCAGAACTTACGAGCCTATTTTGCTATGAAATTTTTTGATCGGGATTTTCAAGGATATTTCTCAGTGACTCAATGAGTGAAATAATGAATGAATGAATAAATGAAAGAGTGAAAGAATAAATCAATGAATAAATGAATGAGGAAAAGAATGAATGAATAAATTATTGAATAAATGAAAATATAAATAAATGAGTGAATAAATACATGAATGCGTAAATGAATGAATAAACACTTGAATGAGGTAACGAATGAATGAATAAACACTTGAATGAGGTAACGAATGGATGAATAAATGCATGGCTGAATAAATGAAAGAATGAATGAGTGAGTGAATGAATATGTATTATCCGTTGAAAAAGGTATATTTTCAATAATTAGAACTAAAGATAAATAAGAAAGAGAGAGAAAGAGATAGCTAGATTATAAATTTGAATTTGGTGTATACGGGAAAGTAGGCTCGTATAGTTCTAGACGGAACTTCTTGTTAAATTACAAATAGGTGGTCATTACGTTTTCTTCAACATGTAGTTGGCATAGCAACATCGTATTTTATTTTTTGGCAGTGTTGATTTTTTTTGCCACAAATTTTAACTATCTATATTTGATAATGCAGTTATCTCTCACCATATAACGCCTTGTAAACTGCTCAAAACCACGCTTTTTCCGTGTCGCCAAAAAATAAAAAAAATAGAAAGCTGGAAAATGGAATTAAAAATAGAGAAAGAAATATCTTTGTTTTGGGCTTTTGGACATTACAGCAGTGAAAGTTCGCATGTCTTAAAATTCCATTTTCGATCGTAGATCTCATGTAGCCGACCACTTTTAAAAGAAAAAAGAAACTACTTGGAGGTTTTTTTCTCACCAGAACATAACAAAAAAACTTTTCTTTTGATGTAGCATACAAAGAGAATAAGTAGAAATAAGCAAGTGTATAGTTTTATTGATATTTCTATTAATAAATTCGTCTTAAATTAACGTTTTTAAGCAAAAACATCATTTACTTCCACTTTATCGTCTTTATTGAACATTTGATTACATCGGTTAAATCAAGATCTTTTTCATTTCTTCTTGTTGCGCTATCTCAGAACAAGGGCAATATAACGAGTCGTTATTGTATTCATGAGTCTTTATTCTAAATGGTTACCTTAAATCAAACATTCTACGTCTCATTTTAAGGGGGCAATCATTTAATGATTTAATTCCAATTATAATTAAAAATTAAATTGGAAAATAGAACCTAATTCTGATCGACACTTATTTTATAATTTAAAAAAATAATATATATTTTTTTAATTTCCATGTGCAACTTTTTCAATTAAATATTCTTTCAAAGATTTTAACTCAGTAATACTTTCCAAACATTCTAAAATAAAAGTTAGCATGCAATCAACTATCTGAAACTTAGTTCAATTTTAATATTTTTTTTTCAAAGAAAAAAGAACAACAAATTCAAAAATTCAAATTCAACGATTAAATAAAAACCAACTACAAACTTCAGAGTCAAACCCATACTAATTTTTGTTAAACCTACTTGGTGGAATACACATACAACGTTTGAAAGCTGTATTTTTAGCAGAAAACAAGCCTTAGGAATTTTACGTAATTGGTCAAAAATACAAAGCAGAGAAAAATGCGTTTAAAGATTATAAGTGAAGAATGACAAAAGTTAAAGTAATTTATAAAAACCGGAATATCTTTTAAAGTATTGCTCCCATAGGTTTAAAAATTTGCATAAAGCTTTAAAACAGTTTTATCAATTGAAATATGTAATAAAACATTTTTCAATATTTTGAATTTTGAGGTACTGTGCCCGTTTAATGCATTTTTGTCTTCCCTTTTAGTTTATTCAGTGATATTTTTCTAATAAATACCCGAAAAATCATCTACTAGGAATTAACTATTTTAGAAATGAGTTGATAAATATTAAATTGAGCACAAGTATTTGTAGAACAAACAAAGCAACCATAAAAACGTAACAGTAACGCACAGAAAATTAACAAAGAGGAAAGAAAATTATAACTGTGAAAGTTTGAAGAATTAACTGAATAATTAAATAAAGTTGGTTAAAAATATGACGTTAAAATGATTACAAGTTCATAAAAGTTAATTTTCAGCATTTTTCATTTAATATCTTTAATTTGGTCACTGTTGATTTTCTTTCTGTGTTTTTTTTTTTTTAATGTTTTTAAAAGAATTATTTGCGATTCAGAAAATGCAAGAACGTGAAAAAGTAAATTACAATAAGAAAGTAAATTTTTTCCAACATATTACCGTGGAGTACTGTTTATACGACGCCGGAGGGAGTATCGAAAAACGTCGTATAAGCGATAACGTCGTATAATCGATAACTTCGTATAATCGATTTACCCTTCTGGGTAAATCCAAGAATTAGGACCAAGCCAAAACGACTTATAAGTGTCAACGTCGTATAAATGATAATCTACTAGTTATTTATTTGGTCAATTTTTTTCAGCAGAAATATTTTAAATGCATTTATGATTAACGAATAAAAACACAGACTAACTCAAAACGCAACTATTTAAATATATTTTGCTTTTTTGAATAGGGGTTTGTCGTTAATACGACGCCGAAGGGATTACAAAAAATCGTCGTATAAACGATAACGTCGTATAATCTATTTACTTTTCTGGCTACAGCCAAGAATTGAGACCATGTTAAAATGTCGTATAAATGTCAAAATCGTGTAAACGATACTCTACTGAAAGTAGTAAATTATTGTCAACTAGATCGCAGTAAAATTATAAATAACATGTGATGCTTCTTTTAAAAAACAACCCTAATTCTGAGAAGCACTTCTCACTAATCGATGGTTCATAAAATTTGAATAGAATCCTTACTCATTCTATGAATCTCTATTTTATGTTCAATATCTATAGCTCATTTTAGCTTCGATATATCTACAGGTATTATAAATCATATGTCAGACTGTTTGAACTGTTCATAAATTATTTTCTCACAGTCGAACTTATGCAACTTTGACATTTATGGTGAAAAAGAAACCATGGAATAAAATACTTCGCCACATTAAATAACCTATATATTCCTCTTCTACAACTACCAAATTCTGTATACGTTTTTCAGATTCGGAGATTAAAGATTCATGAATATTATGACACAAATATTTCTTTCTTTTTCTTTTCAGTTCTAAACCTAGTATTTTCCGACAAAAATTCTATTGAGATTGAAGCATATATCAACGATTGACATTCGAGGGAACAAAAATCGATAAAGAATATTAATGCTAACTTCTTGAGAAAGGTAACACTAATCATCTTGCTTAAGTAAATTCATTTTGTAAGTAAACTTTAAAAGTAACAACTTCTAAAAGTTGTTCCTCTTTTGCCAAAAAAAAAAGAAAAAGAAAAAAATCTACGAATAAATAATTAGAATGCTCTACCGTTAGATTTGTCTTAATGCACAATATCCTCTGTGTTATATTTATTTATTTATTTTGGTAATTCTTAGATCCCAAACAGGTGTTTAGAAATGTAACGATCTCTTAACACTTCCCCGTGCTCATTGTTTCGACTATCGCACAGTTTAAGTACTAAACCACAAGTATTTATTCTACTATGAAATTAGGGTACAATTTAAATCTAAAAATTTTTGCTCAAAAATTAACGTTGAAAGTGGACAAAGCATTTAAAGAACAAATATATTGAAAATTCATTAATGAAATAGAATAAATCATTTTTTTAAAATAACTGTAAAAGTTTAGACTGAAACAGAAACCAATACCACAACAACTTTTTCAATGCGAATCATAACAGTTATTACTTTGAAACAAGGTATAATTTTTTTTAACACAATAATTTAAGTTAATCATGTAAAATATCATTAATGATTCAACAATGAAACTTCATCTTCTTATCAAAAACCTTTTTGTGTATTGCATATACGTGAAAAACTCTGTAATCTAAAAATCAACTAAACAAGATTAAATTTGTGATTCACGAAGACATAGTTCACAATATTATCACAATGTACCTTCTTTCTCTAATTTAGTTCCATATAGCTCATGGATTATTAATAGTGCCTATTTATTACGTATATGATTTTTAAAATATATTTTTTAAACATTATGTAATAGAAAAAAAACATCTGTAGTTTGTAAAACGTGCTACAAATAGTTATTAATCTAATATTCTTTTACATGTGTTATTGGGATTTTATTATTTAGGTATTTTCCGTAAATATTTAGACATAAAGGAATAGTGTACTAAAAAGCGAATGAAATAAAATTATATTTATTGCAGGTTTAGAATGTTAGTTACTGAATCGTCATTTCAATATTAACTAAGCAATACAGAAATCTAAAATAGAAGTGATACAGAGCCAAAAAAGAAAAATAGAACAGTTCGTAAAATATAATAATAATTTGTCAAAATAAATCTTACAGTTTGCTTTTTAACATAAATTTGCTGTTGTTCATTATTTCTCCCCTGTTTCGATTATTTGGATTATGTACCACATTTCCAAAATATGCAGACTTCATTTTTTAATAATAAAATTAACTGAAAGAGAAATTTACTGAAAGTAATTTCCCTTTAATTGTTCTGTTATCTATGAAAAGTGAACATTGTGTCTCAAAAATCCTCTTGTCACACAAATATTTAAAACAACATTTTTTTTACCTACCTCCGACACTGCTGTGCTGCACTGAAACCAGTTTTACAGAGAAGATGATGCTGTCGACTATCTCCGAGGGTCAAGCGGCAAATGCGCGAACTCACTCTGGACCGAAAGGCTTGGAGAGTCTTTTTCCCGCCACTTACCACCTTCTAGGCCAATAGGAACAGCGAGCGGGGTTTCCGGGGCGACCAAGAGCAACACGTGATGAGGAGAGAAAGGGAGATGAAAGCGCTTTCCTCTTTTTTTCTTTCAGGAGATGTTGGCCCCTGGTTGACAATTAGATCCGTATCTCGATAGCTCAGACAGTAGGGAGGGGGATTTTTTTTAGTGAAACTGAGAAAATGAAGAAAAACGTCTCTCTGAGGATCTAGTCTTATTAAATTAAAAGAAGATTTTTCAGATTTTTTAAGGAGTTTCTGGAGAGTCACGGATAACAGAATCCATTTGTTAGAGGAAGCATGGTCTCGGCAGCTCAGCCGTGTATCATTAAGTTCAACATTTTTAACTAGAAGCACTAACTATTTTGTTAACTACTTAAGTTTTAAAATCCTCCTGCAAAAATTTCTTTACTTAACTTATTTTTAAAAAGGATGAACTAGCATTTGTGCTCAACTTCTTCGTTTCTGAATGCACAAAAGTGAACTGAACAATGACGTACATTAAAATGAATTTAAACAAATGTTTATTCCAGTTTATTTTAATTTTTCTTATAATTTTATTTTATTATTTTTATTCATTTTCTTTTTTTTAATTTAATGCTGATGGTCAAAGTGCAATAAAAGTTTTTTGAAAGTAAGTGATTTTTTTCCTTCCTTTTAAGTAAATTTTGAACTCTTCTAGAGATCATAAATTAAATTTATAAAAAATACCGGAAACAAACTAACACAATAACTCATATAAAAGGTTCAAATTGTTTTTAGGAAGTACATTCGTTGAGTGACTTTATGTATTGGTATAATTACTTAAAAGTAAGTAAAAGTAAGAAAGAAGCTGTGGAAACTTGTTGCGCTTTGTTTTAATATGATTTTTGAAACAAATCATAGAAGTTGGAAAACATTTTTGCCTCCAAATAATGCGGTGCAAAGGGACACTTTCCAGTATTCCTAGCGCAAAAACAGGCAGCGGTATTGTCAGATATCACGTTACTTTGTTTACCTTTGCTATCACTTCCTATGAAATAGGAAATAGTACCTTTTTATAGTACTATCTTCTTTGTATTTTTCGTGCACTTCAATAATTGTATAAAATATTTCCAATAATCGTAATAATTTATATCTCATATGAAACAGCCAAAGTCAACCCTTATTTAGATTAGACAATAGCGTCACTACGGGGGCAGAAGAGGGGTCCACCACACGTGACCATCACAAAATAAGATAAAGAGTTTTCGTAGAAATGCATACACTTAAATAACATAATTTTACAGGTGTTACTTCAACATATCATAATTACTGAAAACAAATGTGTTTATTGAAAGTTACACCAAATAAACAAAGTAAAATTTCTCAAGATATCTTTTTCCTTCTTTTTGCACTCCTGAAAATAATATGAACTACAAAATTTCAATTTTATACAGCACAACAACGGTTTTTTTTTTCTTTTTCTTGTCGGGGAAGGATGACACCATAAACTACCACCCCTAGTGACACCCATACTAAGAACGCCACTGTATTACATACAACAAAAATCTCACTAACTCAATTCGTAACCTATGAAATGCAGTGAAAATTATAGTTCATTTCACTTACCCTTTGCAAAAAGGAGCTCCTAAATAATCATAATGATTTTCCCTTAAGAACAGGCTACTGTTTATTGAAAATGTCATTCAGCGCAATGAAAATAAATAAGCCTTAAAATTTAAATAGAAAACCATAAGAAGATTATGAAAAGTCTTTCGATATCCGTTTGAGGTCGTAAAAATGCATTGTTATTACTCTTCTTTTCACATAAAAAAGGCATCTCACAGTTGGAAGAAGAAAAAAACGATTGAATGAGTCCTAAATGGGAGCAGTTTAAGTATCAATAGTTTTGCTATAAAGGTCTAAAATAATAAAAATTCTGATTTATGATGTTTTATTTGATTCTATTAAAATAAAGTGCGTTATAAATTTCGAAAAGTGCTAAAATAATTTCTAAACAGATTTTAATATATGTTTTTAAATAATACAAAAATTATTGACTTATTAATATAAAAATATAATACGTATAACTTGAGATGGCAACTAATAAAAAGCGTTTAGTTCTGCAAGTAACGAAAATTAATAAAAACTAAAAGATTGAGTTAACATGCTGCAACTTTAAGTTAGGCGCGAACATTTTACCAATTCATCCAGTACAGTAATTCTGAAACTAAACCAAAAAACCTTAGGTTGCTCTTTTTAAATGTAAATATCACATATCGTAAACATGCGATGAAACTAAGCCATTGTTTTTTTTTTTTTTTTTTTTTGACATAAATGTAAAATGGCCAAAACTTCGAACGTTCGCTTGTGTTTTCGTTCGAGAGACAGATTTTTACCATTTATTACCTATATATTTTTACAGAAGAGGGAAAATTCAGCTCATGGCGCGTAATAGCACTATGAGACTCCATGTTTCTCGACACTAATAAAAGCAGATCCTAATAGGCAACATAATGCTGTATCAAACACAAAGAAGGTTATTATATTTCAGAAGCTCTCAGACACAGCAGGATGCGGAAAGAAATTTTCAAAGATTTGGCGTCTTGTAATGGTTCACATAAAACTGCCAAAGTAAGTACATTTATTTCCCCAGGGGAAGATGGCCGGAATATTTTGTCACGCCATCTTGTTGAGCACTGGATGCAAAGAATAAATTCCACTCTCCTCTTACAGAAAAGCTTTACTACAAATAGAAGCATTACGGTGACAGGAAAAATGTTTCTGTCCTGTGTAATTTTCTTCATAAAGGTTTCCAAAACAAAAAGAAGAAGAAATAGACACATTTTTACCCCCAGTTTTTTGTGAAAAGCTTGTTCAACTGAATATTGTTCCAGTTATACGTTTTAAATTCTAAAAAACTAAAATTTGTGTAGTTCTGCTGCAGAATTTACAATACTTTTGTTATGCATTGTTGCATGGCTTGTACATTAAATGTTGTTTTTATTAAATGAAATCTTTATTTTCAAATAATTTCTGATTGGCTACTGTAAAGTATTTTTCATTGCTGAAAGTTAACTTGTTCCTTATTATAACTTATAAGTTATAGTGTTGGAATTATGTATAAAGTTCAAAACATTTTTTACAATACATCTTAAAGGAGTTTAAAAATTTATAAATTTATAAATATTATAAAGGTTTATAAATTTATAAACTCAAAGAAAAAATGCTTCTCTTTAACAATTTTTTACCTTTCAAGTAAATTGTTACTCATTATGAATTAAAAAATGAACAGAGGCAACGCAAGATTTCTTTAAAATTGTTGAACCTGAATTTACTTCAATCTTCATCGCATTAGAATCAGTCAAAAAGAAAATTCCCCACTTCAAAATCGCTTCAGCGCCCTGACAACTGAAACATATCAGTGAATCCATATATTAGCTCACAAACCGATCACATAAAGCACGAGATAACCCAAGATGATGTTTACAGAAGCACGTTATAGTGTTTTTTTGGCGGAGGGAAGATGGCAAATGCAATTTTCACTGACTGCGCAAGTTCGTGTATTAATCTAGTTACAGGACCTGTTTTTTCTAAACCTAACCATTTAGCTGGTTGTTTACGAATATTACAAAGAATTTTCCATTTATTTTTTCGTACAGCTCAATAAGATCAGGGGGCAATGCATTCGCTTAGAATCCAGTATACACCCTCAGAAACGCATGCTCAAATCTCACGAAACTTTCGTCGTATTTGACGAAATGGCTTCGTGAAAAATGCTCCGAATAAACCTTTCGTCAAATGGGCGAAATTTGTGTGTTAACTTTTTAAGTCACGTGATCGCGCGAGGAAAGATCGTTATAAATGACGAAATTTTCTTAACGATTGAAGAATCGTCGAAAATGAGGATTCTATTTTTGAGAGTGTATGAAAGAAAATTTAGTCGAATGAAATCCAAGTAACTTATTTTTCGGAGTTTTCTTGCTCTAAATCACAAATTATTTTTTTTGGCGTCATTTGAAAGACGCTGTGTATAGCAAATAAGATGATCCAAGCATGTTTACTAATTTAATACCTGTAGTACAAGCAGATAACTTGAACATGATACACATTATCTAGGCCTTGCTACAACACATTGACTGCAATTGAAGTACGTGCATATTATGATTTCAAGAATTGCACTGCTCAACCTTCGCCTGTCACTAATGAAGCTTATCACCTCGACATCACTTTTTCTCTTTATGACGTTATCTTAAACAATAAATAATTCCTCAAGGGATTTCAGCTCAGAATAAAGTTTCTTTTCGAAGTGCAGCCGAGCATTATGTAGGAAAGATCGTGATATTGCGAAACATATCTTATTCATAGCAGCCTCGGACGATAAATGTGATTTATCTAAGCAAATTTGCTAAGTTAAACGTTGTTGTAGCCATACATAATACCTATTATTTTTACAACCAAAAATTTTCAAGGAGTCTTGGTGATAATGCCCAACATATACTATTCAATAAGCACATCACATATTGGGATTAATTTATTTCTATGATAGAAATTCTTCCCGCAGACCACTTTGAGATTCATAACTTTTACGTCATTTCTTCCCTGAAGAACTTCTTTAAGAAGACAATATTTATGCTACCGCTGTAACTGAGAATTTAGTAGAAACCCTCATTGTAATGCCTGAATTGTTCTGTTCAACGACATGTTACCGCATTGCTGATATAATGAATCCCTATGGAATAGAGATGTAATTTTGCTTCACTGAGATATTTATGCTGAAAAACATTCCCTTATGAAAACAATAAATAAATAGATTTAAAAAAAAAATTATACCTATTTTACTAAAAAAGCAGCTTTTTGATATTTCTTAATATTTCTACGGATTACCTTTTTTAGTACGCGTACAGCAGTGTTTTACTGCGCTAATTAATTGCACTCACACCAGCGCGGATCCTGTTATTATGGCACGATTGCCTATCAGATTTCAATTAAATTTATGCGGGACCCAAGTGGAATTGCATGCATTTTCTTTTTATCTGATTTCACAAAGGAGCAAATTATCAATTAATACCGTACGTATGTCACTTTTTTTTTTTTTGGTGATTCGATAAGTTCTAACTGGTTGAACCGATATATAAAATACTTTCTTATCAGGAATCAATTACAGACACAAATGGAAGAGTTTGCAACAGTTCCAATTTGAAGTAATGCATGGTGTAATTGTAATTAGACTCATAATTTTGCTCTGACTTCTATATCTATGATTAAAATTTGTATCGATGTTGTTTAACGACTGAATTTAAATTTTTACTTTTTAGCGCAATTTTCAATTTGAAGTCGGTACTATTTTTCCCCCCAAAGTTATTTTATTTACTCATGATTATGCTTTATTATTATTATTATTATCATGTGTTTCTTTTTTAATCATGTGAAATTTTTTATATAATTATTCAAAAAATATTTACTACATACACCTTGTTTTCGTTTTTCTGTTTGCTGTTGCCAAAAGCGTTAAATGGCTATTTAATTATTTATTTTTAGATCAATATTTTGTATATTATTTATATTTTTTGGAGTATTAAATTTTAAAAATGAATTCCTTGTTCTATTTTTTTTTTAATTGCCACAGAGAGAGAGAGATTGTTGTATTATAATCATCAACAAACACTAAATGAAATATTTTTGGGTACCCAAATAACTGCATAAAAAACGAAGGAAAACGATTAAAGGCGATTAATAAAATTTAAGCCACTAATAAAATTTACACACAGTCTTTGATGGCAAGAAATAAATTTATGCATCAATCACAGATCAGTTAACTTCAGTCAACTTGTGTGAATAAATTTCAATATTTCTCGTTTTGCTGTATTAAAAGAAAAATTGTTTTTGTATAAATCTCTGAAAAGTATCGATTCCGTAGTTGAATAATTTCTTTAGAGCCAAGTGTCAAAAACAGGTGACATGCTGAGGAGGAACATTTCTTTAGCAAACACAAAGTATTTTTATTGTGTTTACTTAGCGGGCATCTGGGAGTGAAAGCCACCACTACAACATCTGTGAGTTGATACATAATATTCGTGCTCTCTGAAAGTTGAAAAAGCATTATATGCGTACTTATAGGGAAAATTAATTCTATGGGACGCACATGCATCAAAATGAAAATAACATACTATTAAATATAAACAAGTTTCTATTTATCAAATGCTCTAAATTTCATTTATTTAGTATAATACTTCGTGTTAATACATTTAGTAATATATTTATCGATTCATTCTCTTGTTACACGTATTCATTTTCCTTTTTTCTTGTTGTTGTTTAATGTTTTGTTGTTTCATAATTAAAAAACTCCTTTAATAAGTGATAGAAGTTTCTGTATTTTTTTTTTCTCACAAATATTCTTTCATTCTAAACTAGCTTTTTTAATGCGGCGATAAATTCAAACGCGTGTTTTTCCTCGAACTTACCAAATTACATATTTAAAAAATAATTTAGATCATTACTACGGTTTCAAAAGAAGAAGAAAAAGTGAAGCTACTTAAACTTAAAATTTTATATCGTTAAATTGTTAACAGTAATAATTTTACCATGCCGTCAGAAGAAAAAGTTTTTTTTGCTATAGAAAATGTTTAATAAATAAATAAATAAATAATAAAATTTGACGAAAATGGTAATAACAGGAAGAAAAATTTCCAAATAAATTATCTAGGACTTGCTAGAACTACGCATTAAAAATTTTCTTAAACAGTACACCTGTACGAAAGAAACATTCTTTTTAATTGAAATTCCTTTTTTACCCTCAGGAAAACAGCCTGAAGGCGCGAAACGGTTAAATAGATCAACGTATACAGTAATGGATCTCAATAAAAATTAATGAGACACATTACTGCATACTTTAAATGTGTCTCAATATAATTTCCCTGCAAAGCCTCTCAACTTGCTTGAAAACTGGAAGTGTAATAAATGTGATAGAATAAGATAAAAATATTATGACGTAACAAACTAAGCTCCATTCTTCTCCAAATAAACAAAACTATTAATATTTCTACCAAGCAATTACCGCAAGTCGCTTGTATACCATCACTGTACTATTCCTTTTCCATCTTTTTAATTGAAGTTGTTCTTCTCATTCTTACTCGCTCTGATTGCGTGCAAAACTCTTTGTCTCTTACACAAATTCACTATTGGTAAAAAAGAAACAAAAGAACCACCTTTTTTACCAATGTTCAATGATTCTCCTACCTTTGTGTATTTTTCTTTTCATTCGCGATATGAAACGAAAAACATCCCCTTTCAGCCTCAGAATAGTTTCAGGTACATTTCCAGTTTATCTTTTTAGAAAGTTATCGCTGCAACAAATAAAAGTGGCTACAATGTAATTTCTAAAAGCATTATTAATAGCATTTCTGCTATTTTATATTATTCGGGTGTGAAGGTTCTTAATGATGCTATTAAAAATTGAAACTGATGCATGATATATAATTTGTTTGCGTATTTTATTCCATGAATGTGAGAGTAAAGAAAGATACACTTTATAGTTTTGATTATTTTTCACTAATTTCCGTACCGAAATTAACAAAAAATGTGAAAACAATCTACATCTAACAAAACATTGCTATAATTTTGCAGAACTTACTCCAACTTACTGTGACATTACGTAATTTTTGACATTTCAGCAAATTGCCGCAAATGTTTCAGTGACGGAGCAGACACATTATTCCCATTAGTCTGGGTATTATTTTTCATAGCTTCATATGTGCTCTTACAGAAAACACATGCCATCTAAGGGCCACAGCTCAAGGGATTTATGTCACAATATTGCTTCTGAAATAACGTTCTTTCTCCGACAAATAGACGTTTTACTTGCCCTAAAGTAGTCTGCGATTTTTAACGTAAGTAATTGACAGCAGATGAAATGATGGCTTAAAAATAGTTAAACTATAGATTTTTCAGCAGACATGAAAATAGATACTTCCGATATTTTTATCAATTGAAAATTATTAAAATGATTGAACTTTGAAAACCAAATTTTTGTTTGAGAAAGAACTTCAAGTCCTTATCGTCTCTCCAGATAGCCATCTTGACTCAATGAATGTTTAGTGCAGTGGTCGAATCGGATTCCGAATACAGTAAAAGCCCGTTAAAACGCTGGTGTTTGGCACCCTCGTTATAACATAACCGCGGTATTCGGAAATTATACAGCGGAACCACATTATCCGAACAATACTCGCTTTCGTTGCATCATTTTTAACTTTATAAATTACTCGTGACTTTTCTTCTGTAGAATATTTTTTTCTTTTATTCTTTGCTGCCATTTTATTAACTGTAAGTGCTGTGCAAGAAGCACACATCTCAACTGCGCAATCAGTCTATCGAGCGATAGGTTATCAACCAAAAGGTGTGTATCAGGCCTATTACAATAGGTCTTTATCTGTTAGTGTGTGTAGTGGAGGGATGGGAGCTCTTTGGCTAGAATATTTGTGTGCTCGAGCTGGCTTTAATATGAAGGTAGTTTAAACGTCGTTATAAAAGGTGTTTTAAACGTCGGGAGACATGATAGTCACCGCGGTACATCCGATTCCGCGGTATACTGAGGCGCGGTATAAGGGGGTCTTACTGAATTTAAAATTCTGGATAGATACCAGACATCCGATGTCCACTGAGGTCCACCGATCCTGTTCGTCTCTCTCCGCTAGTGAGCCACTGTATAAGACATAGCCAGTACACTGTAAAAATTTTGCGTTTAGCTGCCACCACTATTGGTGTTACTGAACACGATTTTTGGTGTTCAGTTAGTGTAAAGTTGAAAATTATTCATTTTTTATAGGTTTAAAAATATTTTTATGTGTCTGTCTAAAAAAATATAGACAGTATAACGTTTTTTAGCAGATCAACTTTGTTAACTGCCTTACGTATCAAAATTTCATTGCGATTGCTCATTTCTATGAAAATAGGATAAATGATCAATCTTAATGAATTTTTGATGAGTTAGCGAATATCATATGCTAAAAAAACATTCTGCTGTCTGTATTTTAGACAGACACTTAAAGGAATTTAAAATACATCAAAAAATGAATAATTTTCAACTTTGCACCAACTGAACAGCAAAAATGGTGTTCAGTAACACCAAAAATTTTTACAGCGCAGAGATGGAGCGCAGTTGGAAAACATAATAAAAAAGAATGAAAAAGTTAATTTTTGCCAAACTTTTCGTGAATATTATAAAATAAATTCCTTCTGTATGCATTTCCACCATAATTTCTCAATTATGCTGTAACTCAAAACGACAGCAGAAATAACGTCAAGAAAGCAATTTTTCACTTCTCTCCTTATAATGAGGGTGAGATTGTACACATGGGTGGTTCGCACACATGGGAGATGGCTTTCGATAATAAGTAGATTATATTAATAATAACTGCAAGTGAATTGTCCAAATAGCTGAAAAAGCATCTTGCAGTACTTTTATCACAATGAAAATCACAGGAATAGTAATGAAAATTCAAGCCCTTGCATTTGGTAAGCTTGGAATAAAAACGCCGTTGTATATCATGCCCTTTCTAGTAAAAAAAACTTATGAATCCGAGTAGACACTGTGCTGTCGTGGATGTACAACTACCTGGAATCTCGGCGCACTCACACTTCCCATTCCCTCCAAATATTCAGGAGTGCCATCTCGCCGACCGTGCCACCTCACCAGGTTTTACCTTATACACATATCTATATATATGTATATATATATATATATATATATAGATATAAGTGTGTATATATATGTATACACACTGTTTTGTTAATAGGGCATAGTCCGAACTTTGGAGGCAGTCCCACAATGTGAGCTGGAACAGGCACTTGAATCGTTGTTAAACCGCTGTAACAAATGTATTGAAGAGGAAGGATGTTATTTTAAATCAAAATTCTTATTTCTTTGACACACTGCATATATATAAACATGATTACGTTGGAATGAAATTTGAATAATTGTTTACTTTTCGTTAAAGTTGATAAAAAATACAATTTAAACATTTTTTAAAACCTTCTTTTCTCGTAATAATGACTCAATAAGTCATCTCAGGTAATCAAATTTGATGAAATGAATCGACGCAACAGTGATTAATTAGTAACTAAAATGAATGCTCCCTTCACCCCTAGTTCACATGGTAATTATGGTTTTCATGCTATATTTATGTAGGATACCTTAGAGGAATTATTGTACTCCTCACTTACCAAACTGAGACCACTTTTCAACTGCAATGGACGTTATGTTACTATACAACGCAATATTTCACGTGACATATTTGTGTAGGGGGCCTTATGGAAATGACTTTATTTTTTATTTATCCAGCAGTTACCAATAAATAACTGCAATGAAAGTTGAGTTCTTGCGCACCTTTTCACTTGATAATTGTAATTCGCATGATACATTTGTGTAGGACAACTTTGTAGGAACTAATTTATTTCTAATTTATCCAGCAATGGCCAACCAATAACTACATGTAATTTTGGGTGCGAAGACTCTTCGTGCTATTTCACACGACAACTGTATTTAGCACGTTTAGTTTGTTTCAGATGGAGTAAGAACATTTCTGAATTCTAAACTTAAGCAAATAATAACCAGGGATGTGGAGAAGCCATTTTTTTAGTTGCTCCACTCTAGCTCCGTTCTGTGCTTCGCATACTTTTATAAGATTATATTATTTATCTCCTTTTTTTAGTTAACTAATTATTTTATATGATAAAAAATTTAAAAAGTAGTAAGAAAATCGGAGTAGTGGAGCACAACCAAATTCTTTGCTCCGGCTTCGCTCTAGTTTCGAATACTTTTATCACATTATATTATGTGTCTCACTTTTTTTTTAGTTAACTAATTTTTTATATGATAAAAAAATTTTAAGTAGTAGGAAAATCGGAGTAGTGGAGCACAACAAATTTCTTTGCTCCGGCTTCGCTCCAGTTTCGAATACTTTTATTAGATTATATTATTTATCTGTCTTCTGTTTTAGTTAAATAAGTCTTTTATATGATAAAAAATTTCAAAAGTAGTAACAAAATCGGAGTAGTGGAGCACAATAAATTTCTTTGCTCCGGCTTCGCTCTAGTTTCGAATACTTTTATCACATTATGTTATGTGTCTCACTTTTTTTTAGTTAACTAATTCTTTTATATGATAAGAAAAATTTTAAGTAGTAGGAAAATCGGAGTAGCGGAGCACAACAAATTTCTTTACTCGGCTTCGCTCCAGTTTCGAATACTTTTATTAGATTATATTATTTATCTGTCTTCTGTTTTAGTTAAATAATTCTTTTATATGATAAAAAATTTCAAAAGTAGTAACAAAATCGGAGTAGTGGAGCACAATAAATTTCTTTGCTCCGGCTTCGCTCTAGTTTCGAATACTTTTATCACATTATGTTATGTGTCTCACTTTTTTTTAGTTAACTAATTCTTTTATATGATAAGAAAAATTTTAAGTAGTAGGAAAATCGCAGTAGCGGAGCACAACAAATTTCTTTACTCGGCTTCGCTCCAGTTTCGAATACTTTTATTAGATTATATTATTTATCTGTCTTCTGTTTTAGTTAAATAATTCTTTTATATGATAAAGAATTTCAAAAGTAGTAAGAAAATCAGAGTAGTGGAGCACAATAAATTTCTTTGCTCCGGCTTCGCTCCAGTTCCGAATACTTTTATTATATTATATTATTTATTTATCTTCTATTTTAGTTAACTAGTTCGTTTATATAAAAAAAAAAATTAAAAAGTTTAAAAAAATCGCAGTAGTGGTGCACAACAAATTTCTTTGCTCCGGTTTCGAGCAAAATTTCGTTGCTTTACTCTTTCTCTACGATTCGCAGCAGATTGTAACTATTTTTCATTTAAAAAAATCATGTGCTTTACTTTATATCTCTTATTATTTACGAAGCTGTACGTATTTTTACATCTTGATCAAAAATAGTTCAAATCTTTAATAAAAACTATTTTTTTTTCCTTTTGTAGAACTTTTAAAGTTCATTTATTGATATATTTATCTTTGTACTGCTGTATTTCGCAACCGTGGTTTATGACAAACAAGCATTGCTGTTATTTTCAGAAAATGCTCGCTTTCGAAACCGCATCTTAGGGGAAACAAACGAGAGGTCAAATAAATGTCGATTAAAGTGGTTGCATAAGCTTGACATAATGCTTTTCGACGGATCGGGTTCCAATTTTATCCCGGGAGTGTGCCGAAAGCAAACACATATCATCTACCTGCCACGTCTCTGGAAATTAGAGTCACATATTTTGTTTTCAAAAGCCCTTTTCGGACAAATACAGGTGTATTATTTTGTTTGTGCCAGACAAACATGCGTTAGCTTTTATTCACAGCTAGCACGATATGCTTTATAAGTGATGAAGTGTCTCAAAATATTTGTGAAAAGCACTTTGAAAGATTGGTAATTACTTTGTTCTCAGGAATTGTAACTTATAATATAAACTTATACAGCATGATAACATTCAATGTCAGCAAAAATATTTAACCACTTGCGCTAGAAATTAGTTATTTAGTAAAACAAAAAAAAAATCCTAAAACATAAAGATGTTTCTGGTACGTGGTCACTCAAGAATATTAATTTCTAGTTCATTAAAATTCTTCCACATTCGAAACAATAAGAGAAATAATAGTGTAATTTAAAAAAGAAACCTGGCTTAAACTTTATTGTTCATTTGCTAACTCTAACAAGTTCAATGCTTATAAAACGTTCCATGCCATTTCTTATTCCAGGTGCTGTACGGAACAAATTAAATACTGAACTCCTTGCAAGATCAAGTTTCAAAATTTGCATTCTTCCGAAATTCAGAAAACTTTGTGAAATTAAATACTTCTTCGTTTCGAAAAACATTATCAAAACACAGATTTTTCTTAATCATTCGGAACTGTGATTTGAATGATAATTCACATCGGAAGGCAAAATTTGCTTCGGAGATTTTTCTTTTGTGAATTCTTTAAGATAATTTTAAAGTATTTCGTGAGTTTTGAAGTTATTTTCCGGCCCCAGTTATTCCTCTTTAATAGAAAAGCAAAACCGACTCGATCCTTACATCAAGTTAGAAAAACAATGCCAAGTCGAATTTAAGAAGAAGCAAATTTAAATTAAAGTAAATTAAATGGAATGATGTTTCTTGTTAAAAGGATTCGTCTGTAGCTAAAGTTCCAAAGTTACTAAATAATTGAAATCAAAACTATTTACGATTTAAATAATAAACGATTTTATGCTTGATAAAAGTTTTCCTTTTTTTCTATATATATAGTTTAGAAGTAAAAACAGTAAAAAGAATATGTTTATCATCATAACTTTGGAAACACTTTTGGCTAAAATGTATATTTTATAGATTTAAAAACACTAGTTTCAACTTATAGAATTTAATATAAATAATGGGAAAATTACATAAATAGTTTTACCTTAAGTTATTAAAACTTGAGAAGAATACATCTAATCTTAAATATATTGTACATTTAGAAAGCTCTTAACTAATTAAAATATTTACACAATGGCAAATGTAAGAAAATTTCATAGGTGCATTTCTTAAAAATATTGAAGAATTTTACAATAATGAAAGCAACTAAAAATTTTAACAAAAGAGAACAATAATAAATTAAAGGTAAAAGGAATAAAAAAATTGCATATTTTTCGTTGCATAAAATTCGGGATACAATTCTCGAAACAGCTTTTAGATCAGTTACATTCCATTTTATTGAAAACAAGGCTGTCTCTATCAAAAACGAAACTAGAAGAATCGACTGAACAATTCTCAACTTTAAAAATGTTTGGGCAGTTTTAGTGAGAAACGGTTATAAACCTTTATATTAATAGAATTTTTGACTTATTTTTATTTTACAAAATCAGCATTCTTGAAATATAGTGGACACCTGCAGGAGTGCCCTAAATGTAGATTTTTGGAAGGAGGAAAATCTTCAATTTATCGAATGAAACTCCAAATTTTAACGAATTGTAAAATACGAGCATAAACATACATCTAATCAAATAAGACATTTGTCCTACTGACAAAAACAACGAAAAAGCAATTCTTCAAGTGTCTGAAACACATACATATGGCTTCGCGAACGACAAATTATCAGATTTTGAGCGTGAAAGCATATGATATTATTGTGCACGCCAAATAATTAGCAAACAAAATTACATTTGTTCATAATTTTAATCTGTGCAATATTAAAGGGTAAAAACAAAGGGTATCAAAAAATTGCAATACTCTCTCTGAATTTGGTGCATTGAAAGACAAAATTTACAGAGTATCAAAACTTTTTCGGAGGTCACAATAATTGACCTTCCGTGAACTCCCTACAAGGTGTCCCTGAGCTACAGTTGCAAAAGTGCTGTTACAATTACACCAACTTGCCGTCAACTAAGACGTTTTTTGCTATATTTTGAAGAGAAAAGAAGGGTTTGGAATCTTGAAAATTTTCTGAAATTGAAAAAGCCGAAATCGAGAGAGAAACATTCTAAAATTGCGTCTTTCCCAAACATTACGATTGATGGAAATATCGTAAGTTTGACAGCAGAAGTAAAAGTAAATGCTCATGAACAGTTCATCTCTTTTAATGAAAGCGCAATTTCTTGCACTGCCTGCAAACTTCCAGAAGTTTAAATATTTTTCACTATACAGAGAATCTATTTTCGTGCGAATCAATTTAAGAAATATTTACCAAAAAGAAACATTTCATGGCAAAATATATTTTGGCAATAACAACGTGATGATTTCTCAACTTTCTAATAAATATTTTTTACATAAAAAATACACATCTAATTTTCATTCGAGAAAAATAATTGCTTCATAAAAAAATGCTTTATAAACTAACTATTCCAATTTAAGCAACTCCATAGCTCTGCGTTAAAGTATTTTAAATTCAATAAATTTTGAAGAAAAAAGACATAAAAGTAAAGCAACGTGATTAAAAGCATAAAAATAGAGATAAAAACCTGCAATTGCAATCTATTATATTTGCGCTTTTAATCAGGTTGCATTATTTTACTTTTAATATTGTAGTACAAAGTAATTAATAAATCTGCGTGATAGATTTTTCCATATCTACTGTGCTTAAATAATTAGGAGTCTGTTTTCGAGACAAATGATATTTCAAAATTACCCAGAAAAATTAAAACACCGGTAAAACACATATAAATTTGTTTGCTTGCATAAATTGACAAATGGTTTTAAAAAAATTGATTTTAAATCTTAATCCTGTTTATAAGGCAAATTGTATGTCGAAGCAAACAAACCGACTTAATGCTTTTCATTAATGTTTACACATTAAGAAAACTATATAAGCATTTAGTCTTCTTTAATAGTATCTCAAATGTGCTACGCTGTACTTCTTACCACGTAAAAGGAAAATGGATCACATTCAAAATCTGCTCCCTTTTTGATATCTGTTCTTTCACTCATTTCTACTTTTTAGTCTACTTTCCCGCAAAAGTAAATAAATAATAATAAAATAAAGTATGAAAGAAGGCTTAGTGTATGTAAAAATACGCCAAATAAAGATAAGTCAAAAACAAGTGAAGTAATTAAATAAGGATTGAAAAAAATAATAATAAAAGTAGGGTTTTGCGATGGGGAAAATGTGTGTCGGTCGGTTTGTCGGTCTGTCTGTCTGATTCCACCCCCTCCCCAATAACTTTTGAGGGAACTGCCCGATTCGAAAGATTTTTGTTGCATTCAAAAGATCTCTCCGCTGCTGTTTCCATATTTAATTTGAACAATTTTTCGTTTAATTTTGAACAGTTCAAAAAATCGTAATATTAGCGGTATTGAGCAAGTAAGAAGCAAATTTTATAAATCGTGGACATAAAATCCAAGTTCCTTTGTACAAGCTTATTTGAAGGACCTCTCGAAGTGTCACTGGAAAATTTAAAACATGCAGTGCAAGAGTGAATCTTAAATGGTGCAGTGATTATATTCATTTATAGCATATTTAAAATTATGAATTAAAATAGTGTAAATAAATAATTCAAAAAAATAATGTGCTTATTTTTCACTGTGAAAAAGTTGTTACATTTATTTGTAATGAGCTGCTCGTATAAATGTATCCTCATGAAACTGCACGTGGAACTATATATCAATACTACAAAATTGCGAAAATTTACTGAAACTTCTGAGCTATAAAATGAAAGAAATATTCATGCTGTTAACACTAGCTTCCTTCTCCCCTAGATAGTAGCTTCTAAGCAGTAGTTTAACAAAAGAATGAGCAAAAAAAAACCCTAAATCCAACAATGTTTTTTTTTTTAACGCAAAGTCCACAAAGTTCGAGTGAAGGCTTCTCTGAAACAATGAAATGAAAAATTAGAACAGTTGGTAGAAGCAATTTACTCAACTGCCACTCAACTTAGTATGAAATCGTCAGAAGTACAAGCGGCTATATTTATGAGTGCAATTGGCCTTGCGGCGACAATGACTTACAATACGTTTGCTCGACATCATAAGCACAAAATTTGTTGAATAATACTTAAATAATTATATAAATAGCGTAATGTTTTCATTGCTAAATTTTATTATTACGCTCGAATTTTGACTGTAGAGAGAACTCTAGTTTTTGAATATTGCAGTCTTTGGTGCATTAAGTATTTATAAGCCTTCAACCAAGGACATTCCATTGAATAATATATTATAATATAAACTAAACTAAAAATAGGCACTTCTAGACAAAATATGTACAAATATAACGAAGAGCAGACACTTAATTAACTCTTAAGATCACCGCACTATACATAGATTCATAAAACTAAATCAGCAACGTTCCTTCAGAACACCAATTTAAACTGAGCTTCAATAATGCGAGAAGTAATATCGTCAAATGTCCAATAGACTAATGCTCAGGATGCATAGTTACGCTTCATTTCTAGTACACAGACTCATTTCAGTTTATTTCGTTTGAGTTTATTTCAATGTCGTTAAGTATGTTCCTGAATCCCAAAGGAATGCGAATAGTCTCTCTTTAATCGATCCTTACACATTAAGTTCAGACTGAAATAGGATAAGATACGGGAGGTTTGTCAAATATAATGCTGTAGCAGCTTCCAAAGATATTCGGGTTTGTATAAAATTCGATTCAAACCATGTCTTTTTTCATAGCCTTATAAATTATTTGAAAAAAACCCCACAATTATTGATTAAATGAATATTTTTAAAATCTTTACGTGATTTTTTTGTCCTTAATTTCTTCTGAAGATTCAGCAATGGTTTTATTTCCAGATTGCATCTGAGCCAAAAAGCTGACCTTCAATCGCAACTGTCCTCGTTACTGATTAGCGTGTTGGTGTTTCCCTTAAAAGCTATTACTATCAATAAACTCGTGACAGTTGCCTGTATAGTCTCACCTGTTGTTACTCAAACGCAACCCATATATATATATATATATATATATACACACAGTGTGTCAGAGAATTTTTAAGACTAGGTTTATAAAATAAAATAAAAAGTAGTAATTACGTTTTTTTTTTAAATATTTTTATTCAAAATAGGCTCTTTCGGCTTCAATACATTTGTTACAGCGGTTTAACAACGATTCGAATGACTGTTCCTGCTGCACATTGTGGGACTGCCTCCAAAGCTGGCGTCGAAACTGTTTGTACACAGTGTGTCAAAGAATTTTTTAATTCTACAGCGGAAAATAAGCTTACCGATCCATTGCCAAAACCTCAGCTCATTTGTCTACTTTTTTTTTACTTTGATGACATTGACACTTCGCAAACAGCTTCGACGCGAGCTTTGGAAGAAGTCCCATAATGTGAGCTGGAACAGGCATTTGAATCGTTCTTAAACCGTTGTAACAAATGTCTTGAAGACGAAGGAACTTATTTTTAATGAAAATAATTTAAAAAATATAATTACTGGCTTTTATTTTATTTCATAAACCTAGTCTTAAAACTTTTTTGACACACTGTGGATATTAAACTGCCTGAAGCATGCGAATTTTTAAAATAACCGGAAAAAAAAATAGATGCAGATAATCCTCCGTTCCAATTATGGCTTTATTATTTTCTGTGAAAACTCGACAAAACTTTTGCATCAGATTATCAAAATAGCAATTTTGAAATGTCATAGGATATATATATGAGACAAATGATCAAAATGCTTTGTGCTAAAATGTAAGTACAAAGATAAAACAACGTAAAAAAGCACAAATTCAGAATAAACTTCTTATTCTGAATTTGTGCTTTTTTATGTTGTTTTTTCTTTGTACTTACATCATAGGATATAATTTATAAGTTGTACAACTGAATGCAAAACGGCTTGTACTCATTAAAACATTCACGTTCAAAATAAAAAATGGATATAATTATTTGAGGTTTTAGGAACGGCATTAACATAAATTCTAACAATTTAAAATACATAAAATGGATGAATAATAGGGTACAAACCTTGCCCTTAAGCACATCGATAAAAAATATTCTACTACAATCACTTCTAATGTTAAAAGAATACAATGATGTACAGTCGAAAAACTTTAATGCTGCAAAATAAAGTCAGCTATATCATAAGAGGGCCATGTTCCGGCATTTGGTAAATTTCTCTGGCTAGTCTCAGTGAAAAAAGAAAAATTCTATATAATGTCATGTATATTCACATGTTTTGAGACCAAAAACCATTATTTATTTCTAAAGTTTACAATTTTGATTTATGGCCAGGTTTGGGGCTCAAATACCAGTCTGTTCAACGCCTTCTTCGCATATCGTTCAAAAGAAATTGAATAGAAATTTCTCTTTAATACTAGTCAGTAGTCCTCAAAATAACTTTCAAAGGGCAAAAGCTAATAAAACTAGCAAATGATAAAAAAATAGTTCATTTAAGACGAAAAGAAAATTAATACCTACAAGTTTATTCCCACACTATTCGACGCAACAGCTGAAGATTTCTAATAGAATATTTCCGTAACTAAATAAATACATTTAAATTTTTTAATTACAGAGAAATTTTCAAATATTAAACGCATGCATACCATTTTTCTTCAACCTAACTAAAGAAAGAATACGTAAAATTAATTACGTTTAATTACACACATTTACTTAAGTTAAATACTGGCATTTCTCTATATCCCCCAAAATAAAAATAATTACAAAAACAAATACCATTTCTATACCCTATAAACCCATTATTCACAATCGTCTGCTTATTTCCGAATTGAATTTAATAGGAATTAGCTACTCAACGGAATGAAAACCTAACTTTATTTATTTACCATTGTAACTTCTCAGTATCCTATGGAATGGAAGCTATATCAGTCTAAATTATCCGAACGAAAGATAAACATGTCCCGATAGAGCAATAGCGCATTGAGCTAAAGTAAAAACGGAGAACAAATAAATGCTCATAATTAAAACAATTATCTGGAAGTAAATTGGGAATCGTAAATCCCATTACAAGATCTATTTCAATGCATCATTTAAAAAAATATTTCCATTGCCTTTATCAAAGTATCTTCTTGTCTACAATTATAGTTAAATTGAAAAGGTTTTTTCTTACATTATTACTTTTTCTACTTAAAATTGAATAAAATTAAATAATAGAACTATGTTTTTTTTTTTTTGTAAAGAGTGGAGGAATAATCATTAGAATTTTTTGAGTGCATCTGTACCACGAAATAAACTGGCATAAGGAGCAGAACATGAAAAATTCGATAACGCTTAAAGGGATGCTATTCGATCACAAAATGTGGATTAGAATAGAGTATTTTTTAAAAAAAGCTATTTAAAATTCGCTTTTCATTCTAAGGGAACTTTTTTCAATCTTTTATCCGATCAATAATATTTGACCTTTCTTTTTTCATTTTTTTTTCTTTCCCTACCGCATAAGTAAACAAATTATATGCAAAACATATTAAGAATGCGTTTTAACATCTAAAATAAACAGAAAATAGAAAATCATAATGTACCCCAAATTATACAAATACAAGAAAAGTACTAACCACAAGCAAGCTGACATTTTCTTCGTAAGCATATGAATTTCAAATTTTCCAATTCTTTATTTAAATATAAATAAATTTCTATACAAAATTTGAGTTTCATTTTGAACAACGATTCTATAACTTAAATGCAAAAACTTATTACAACAAGTATATTCCAAATAAGAAAGAAAATAAACTTTGATACGGAGTCATGAGTTAAAGTCCTTAAAAGAACTCCTGACTAGCTCATGGCTCCTTAAAACAAAACTAAAAGTCTAAAGCAGCCAGCCATTTTTATGATAATGTTGTGATATCTAAAGAATATACGATAAATTTAAACAAAATTTCATTTTATTTTTGTTTGCTGCAGACCCCAGGAAATTCTAAGAAAATTGTCAAATAGTAAAGAAGTAATACTAGTTTATTTTCTTAAAGCCTGGATCTAAATTAAATTTGCAGAAACATCGAATAATGGTAGAAAATAAGTTTTACCTGTAGTCACGTGTGTGCCAATCAATGCGTTATTCTCGTCAAAATCAGTTTTCAAGATTTTTTTTTTTTTTTCATGTTTGTATCCACAAAATGTAGGTATTATTAAGGTTTTTAAATTTCATTTATAATTTTTAAAAAGCATATTTGAGAAAAATTACTTCCTAATATTTTTTGCTCTTTCAAATCGTTTAGCTTCGGCCAAGTATTTCTGAATAATGGTTATTTCCACAGTAGAAATCACAAAATTGCAGCATCGTATATGCAAATCTTTTCCCCTTTGATTTAGAGATTTCAAACTTTACTCATTCAATTTTCAGTGATACGAAATACTTAGACATTCAAAATAATGTTACGCACTTTTTTCTATTTGTTGAGACGGTGTGGTAATAAAATTACTTCAAATAATTTCATGTAAAATATCAGTACTTGATTTCAGTTACTGCAATAAGCTATGCAAGAGTTTCTAAGCTTTACCAAGTCGTCGCACTGTCCGAATCATTTTTTCTCTAGTAAATTTCTTATCTTATTCTTATAATGTTTAGTCATAAAAAAAAGATTATAATTCACTAAAGTGGCTAAAGAATATAATTCACTGTAACCATCACATTTTCTTGTTTGCTAAACTAATTGAAGAACAGGAGATTTGATGACATGAGCTCTTAGCTGCACCCCCCCCCCCCTGTTTCATAACTGGTGTACTACAGGATGGTTTACATAAAACATTGTCCTATTGACACACATTTATTTTTAATTGGTTAAGCAAAGCTTTATTAAGTAAAACTTTTAACCTATTCGAAATTCTAATCTATGTTACTAATCGGCTAAGAGCTAATCAGCATTGACAATGGTAAAAAATAATGTTTAATAGTAGTAATAAGATTGAGATAACTAGAATAATGATAGTGATTAAGAATAATGCACGAGAAAAATTTAAATTTTTGAAAAATTTCTAAAATAAATATAAAGAGTAAAAGAAACTATTCGGGGTTCATTCATAAATGATTTCACGCTCCGAGGGGGAGGGGGTTCGAGAAATGGTGGCAGTTTGTGACATGGGGAAGGGTAACAAGAAGTATGACACACATTTTGGCTTCTATAAAATTACTTAAAATCAGCAAATTAAATTTGTTATGGAAGTTTTTTTCTTTTCATAGTTTGACTTTAAAGTTTCATTGATCATTTTGTATCGTAAACACCGAAGCTGATTAAGGTTTAAATTTACTTCCTGTTAAAAGTTTAAAAGGAAATGTTCTTAGGCATTTGCACTTTTATGATAAAATGACGTAGGTCATTTTTTTTCTTCAAAATTCGAGCATTTAATATATTTTACTGTTCTATACTAATTATCTTTTGTGCTGCAAACCCTAACCTCATTTTATACAAATTAACTACACATGCAATCATTATTGTTATTATTATGCTCAAAATTTTCATTAAAAGCTCAAAAATAAATTAGAAACGTGACCTAAGACGCATGTAATATAGCGGTGACATGTGACAAAGTGGGGGTAGTGGGTATGATGAAGTAAGACATTTTGTGACAAGGGGGTCCTGCGGTCAAATATATTGAAAAAAAGTGTGACATCATTTATAAATGGTTCCTCTGAAGTATCAAAATTTGGTGTACAAATGCCAAAAAATGTCGTTCAAAGTTCAAAAATAAAATTAGCAACGTGATCTATAACGCAGTGCTTTGTTTCTGAACTGCAAGTACATACGCTTATGTAATATAGCAGGGGTGGTCAAGCTTCTAAATAGTCTGAGCCATTTTTCAAAATTTGAAATTTTTCGCGAGCCGCAATTAAATACGTATTTAAAAGGTATGCAAAAAAGGTTTAAAAAAATTTTGTTACAGAAATTATATTTATTATAAACATATAAATAAGAGTACGAAATATGTGTATTCAATTTAAATATTAAAAATTAAACACGTTTATTTTACTTCTCTTGATAATTCTTTAAAAGTTGGTGAATAATTGGTGACAGCACTGCTCAGTAATTCTTTGAGATGCTGGTTAGTTAATACTGATCGGTATTTGGATTTCACGAATTTTAAAGTGGAATAAAATGATTCACATAAGTACATTGTTCCGAATATTGAAATAATTCCACAAGCAGCCTTTTTTAATTCAGGATACTTCGATTCTGGTACAAATTTCCAAAATTCAGTAATCGTCATTGACTTATATTTTAATTGTAGAGCTTGATCTTCTTGCATCTCTATTAATTCTAATTCTCCAGATGCTTTTTGGGTCATAATTATATTGGAAATAGAAAACTCACCTTGAATTATGTTAATTTCAAATGGATTCAGAAAAAAAATCAAGAGAAGATTTTAAATATTTTAAGTCTTGAAATCTATTTTAGAATTCCGTCAATATTCCTTCTAGCTTTTTTATATACTCGTTGAGTTTTTCTTGTTTAATATTGGAACAAATTTTTTTAATTCGAGGAAAATGACAAAGTGTTTTATTTTTAATGTCCTTTTAAAAAAGTTATAATTTAGTATGAAAACTAAATATACACTGTGATAGGTCAGATATTATTTTATCTTTCTCCTGCAGCTGTAAATTCATTGTTTGCAAATGTTCCATGAAATCAGTCATGAAAAGGGAACTCGGGTACATTTACCGAGAGCCACAAATAATCCTTCAAAGGGCCGCATGTGGCTCGCGAGCCACAGTTTGGCCACCCCTGTAATATAGCGTGAAATGTGACAAAGGGGGGTAGTGGATATGTTGAAGTGTGACATTTTATGAAAAAAGGGGGTAAGGGTATAGCGTGACATGTGACAAAGGGGGGTAAGTGGGTATGATGAAGTGTGACATTTTTGACACGGTGGGGAGATCAAACTTATTGAAAAAAGTGTGACATCATTTATGAACGGTCCCTCTGAAGTATCACATTTAGGGTAGTGATGTTAAAGTATCTAGCTCACTCGTCCCCTTATATCGTATCTGGTTAACGTACTTTGATGGGTATGATAAATTGTGACATTTTGTGACAAAGAGAAGGGCGAGGGCAAATATATTTTTAAAAAGTGTGACATCATTTACAAACGGCCCCTCTGAAGTATCAACATTTGGTGTATACACAAATAAAAGCGGTAATCCTAAAGTATTTAGCTGCCTCGTCCCCTTACATCGACCCTGGTTAACGTACTTTGACAGAAGCCTTAAATCATTGGTTAAGTTGCGATGCCCTTTCCGTTCTCTGTGCAGTGTAATTTAACCTCACCCGTAACCACATCAGCGAAGCGTGTAGCAATATCATCAAGCGAGAAAGAGATTAATGCTTACAGCTACACCTCATTTGCCTTACAGGAATTCATTTGAATTTATTTTAAAGTCTGCTGGCTCATTTAATGCGAGGCCATACTTCAAAAGGCGGCGATGTTTCGTACATTCTTGAGCTTAAGACCTTAAAGTATCCAGCACTTACGTCATTCGTTTATTATAAAGTTTAACTTATTCGGAAATGGTTTGTGTCAGTACGCTATTTACCACCTCGCATTCAGGTACAGAATATTTCCTTCCCCTGTCATCGTATATTTCCCTATAATTAAGCTTGAGAAATGGAATACGTATCAACTAGTATTTTATTGTATATTATTATTACCATAAGTACTAAAAGCGTTCTATTTTCGCGTACTATTGACAGAACAAACGCATAAATTACAAAGTTTATAACAGTTTATTAACATTCAACGAACTTATTAACATTTTTTACGAATAGAGCATTCAAAAATTTTAAATATTTAGCAAAAGTGAAAGGATAAAAAAAATAGCAAGTATCAATTATTGGAATACATCTTATAAAAGAACATAGAGAAGCAAATAGCTGCTACAGATGGATCTATCACTAGAACTGTCTTAACCCCTTAACGCATTTGCCCGTGTCTGACACGGGGGACAGTTACCGGCATATTTGCACATGCCCGTGTCTCACACGGGCGATCTTGCATCTCGCATTATTTTATTTCTAATGCCCATCTGAGATCCGTTTGCACTTTGTGTAATAATTTTTTATATCACTTTAACCCCACCCTCCACTCTCTAATCCCCCCCTACAACTGAAATAGCCAAAAACAATTTATACTTATACCTATCTATTTATTTCCTATTTTAAAAAAATTTCGATCATTTTGTACCAGTTTTTTCGAAAAAAAACTCGTTCTTCAAGGAGTTTTAAAAGCCGTTCTATCGCATGAAAATTAGGGGAAATTATCAGTTGCAACCAGAAAGGTAATTCAATGGAAAACTACCTTACGCAGCATTTTAATGTTTATAAATTTAAAAAACTAATTTTTCCAAAAAGGTGTAAAACTTTATGCGAAATATTTTTGCCTCGAGAGAGAAAGGGCGGAGCATACATCAAAAGCGCGAAAACTAATTTTCGGGAGTGTTTATTTTTTCTATTATTCTCTTTTTTAAAAATCTACTATATTTTAAAATCCACCGAACTCATCATTAAATCAAGTACGTTTGTGTATTTCTTACAATACGACCATTTGCAAACACTGCATATGAATATCTAACTTGCAAAAAAAATAAGATCCGCAGCAAAAAGTTGATTTCTGAAATTAATATGGGATCAAATTTATGTATCATAATAATCGCAGCTATTCTAAAATCCAGTTTTTTTTTTAATTTGTATATAATGTAGCGTAAAAAAATATTTACTGTGCAAAAAAATATAAAGTTATATTCAAGTTTGATACAAGATTAACAAGTAATACGTAGGACAGAGCCATTAGATCTAACTATTCATCTAAAAGAATATATATTTTATTGATTATGATAAAAAAACCGTTTCGTGCGAACTTAAGTCGAGTACTTTTAACAACGAGACATAAGGTTAGTACAGGGTGTTTATATAATTAAAGTTAATCTTAGTAGACCTACATAAAGTTTGTTCTAACAGACGTATGTCAATGAAATTTGATATACATATTATACGAACAATGAAATTTACAAGACGAAATTAGTTCATACTTTTACAACCAAGTGAGATGTACATACAATGTACATACAGTTTATAATGTACATACGGGGGGAGCATGAAGAACAAGAAGCAAATCAGAAACAAAATTTAAAAAAACTTCTTTCATACAATATGTTGAATTTGGATTCCATTTGCACATGTTTAATGTGCATTATAGTGTGCATAAAAGTATCGTCCAAAGGTTTTCTCTTCCAATTTTAGGAACCGTATGGATGAAAATTGCAATTGATTGAGAAGCAAGAAGTCAAGTGGTGAAAATGTGAACTATTATTTTCTTACCGCAGATTTTCTTCTCCCCCCCCCCTCCTCCGGTGATCCATATAACATATATATATACCAAGCTTCAATGTGATACGTCAATTAGAATTAGTTCTGCATAGGTCTAAAAACAAGAAAGCAACTTTGATTATAACCACCCTGTATCTATAGTTCTAATAGTCCCTAGATATTTAATGTAATGTGGGTGGTTCGATTCGAACTATCTTGCTGTTTGCCATTTACCCAAGTTAATAAGTTGAAATGAGAAATATCCTAGCAGCTTCTATCCTATTTAAATGACCAATTAAGTCTTTAAAAGCAATCGGCAATAAAGATTTAAATGAGTTTCAAGAAAATCTTAATAGCACCTAAAACTCAGGACTACAATATACATCTTACCTTTCGCATAAAACAACGCTCAAATAATTGCTGATTATTTCTTCAACGTATAGGACAGAGTAGTGTACAATTTTCTTTAGTTAACTATAAATGTAGTTTAAGATTTTATCAGAATGGAAGTGATTATCATCGGAATGTAAGAGAGATATCTTCTTTCTTTCTTGGGGGGGGGGGGGAGGAGATCTCACTAACAATGTTTTATTGCCCTTTGTAATCTATGAATGTTTGCCTATCTGTTAGCATTAGTTTTGACACTTTTTTTAAAAACTAAGAGCTGCTGTTGGGCCATTCTAAACTCTTTACAGCATAACCATAATCCGTTTAACAGCACATTGGTGTTTTGCATTGTTTCTAGAAAAGAAACAATAAAATAAGAGTTGATTTCTTAACTATAATTTTGCTTGGTTGAAAAGTTTTTTTTAATGTGGTCAAATATTAATATTTGCATTATTGAACTAATTATATTATTAAGGAATAGGGAAAGTATTTGTTTTAAAACTACAAAGTTTGCTTAAAACCCGGGGAATATTTCTCTGTTCTTTACATTGTTTGGAATCCAAATATTCCTATTGAGAAAAAGGTGGGTAACGAGGTTCGATAATTGGCATGAAGATACAGAACAATATTGGAGCCATTCAGTTGCTGTAAAAACAATTTTTAACTGACTTCACAAAGGAGGAGGTTATACATTCATACCGGTTTGTGTTTTTTTTTTTTTTTGTTTGTTTGTTTGTTTGTCCACCCATAACTTCTCACCGGATGAAGTGATTTTCATGATTCTTTTCTTGATCAATCAAGTGCGGTTTTCCATAAGTCCCGTACTTTCGTTTGACCATATTCGATAATTAGAAAAAAAAGTTATGGGCGGAAATACAGTCTTTTATTTCATTAATAACTTTTGATTAAATGAACCGATTTCATTTATTTACTTATTTTTTAATCAAAAAAGGGTTTTCGAAGTTAAATATCGTTCACCGATTTACTGCAATTGTTCTTTAGAAACTACGTTATGAATGAAAAATAAGTATTTTTTTTTTTTTTTTTTTAATTGGAAAGGCTTGTCTTGATATTTCTCTGTTGAGTAAATTATTAGGTAATAAATGTAAAACTCATTGTTAAAAAGAGTTTGTTGCTATTAAGCAGTAATATTAAAAGAAATTATAAAAGAATTAGAGTGAAAGCTTCTTTGAAACAAAAATGAAATTCATTCAGTCTGTTTTAAGACTGAATATTCTGGACTTTTTAAAACCAATTTAAAACGCAATTTATCATACCAATGATTATTTTTCAAAGTGGAAAAGTGGCTGCGTCATTTGATATATTTTTATTTTCGTTTTTTAATAGAGTTGTTATTTAATAAAACGTGTTTACAGTAAAAATAATTTTGAAAAAAAAATTATTAAATAGAACCGACTTCAAATTAAAAATTGTGCTAAAAAGCGAAAAATAAATTAATTCTTCAAACAACATCGATGTGACTTTTAAACATAATTTTTGAAGTCGGTGCAAAGTTATGGTAGATTAAGTCTTATGTAATTATGAACCAATTACAAATATAAATGGCCTAGAGTTCGCAACAGTTTCAATCTAAAGTAACGCATGGTGTAATGATAATTAGATTGGCATAATGTTGCACCGGCTTCAAAATTTATGTTTGAAAGTCCTTGCGATGTTGTTTAAACAATTAATTTATTTTTCACTCTATAGCGCAGTTTTAAATTTATAGTCGGTTCTATTTTCCTTTTTTTTTTTTTTTTTCAATTTTTTTTTTTCTAAATTAGCGGTAGACTTCAAAAATCCCGAATACTTACAAAAATGGTTACTGATGTAATCATAAGAAGCGAAAAAATAATTGAGAATATTTTTCTTCCTTGCTAAGAGTATTCCTGGAGTACAATATATATATTTTTTTTTTCAAAGTATTATCAAGAATATTGAACCATTTTTTCATGCGCCGATTTTTTTTCTTGAAGCATTTCCAAATATACCCGCAACCTCTTACGTACTTGTAAAAGTAAAGTGCTGGAGTCGCTAGTTTTATCATCTGATAAGTTGAAGATAACCACTTCATTATTTCACGAAAATGCATGAAGTTCTCTCAATCCTGGTTTTGAAGGAAAGCAGAACAAAAATAAATGCTCTCTTAAAAGCAATTCGATTGAAGAAACATTTAGATCATCAATAATCCTATAAAAGCTTTCGACAGGAATTTCTTCCAAGAATGGTACTAAGACCACTTCATAAATAAGCGCTACTATTATCGATCCAACACTGAATTTCAATATTAGAATTCAAGAAAGAAAGCATTTCTTCCTTGCCAAAATAATTTCATAAAGAACTATATTTGAGGGTATTTCATTGATATGTTAAAATGAAAGGTCATAAATAGTTCTTCATATGTTTTTCAAGTTATTGAATTTCGATAAAAGTAAATTAACTCGCCAAAGAAATTACATCATCCTAATGTTGAGAGAAAAAGGACAAAAGATGTATGGTGTGTATGATATTATTTAAAAACCAAACTTTTTCCAAATGGTACTGACACAAAAGGCATATTCAAGCAAAAGTTTGAACGTATTACATATAAATACAATTGAAGAGCATTACGTATGATACATTTTGTTTCATTACCGTCGAACATATATCTTTCTGAAAATATGTTTGGCGAGTAAATTTATCGTTATGGTGATTTTTTCCAATGGGCTGCTCTTGGCTTCTGCCAATTGCAGACCTAGTGCGTTCCTTAGAGATTAGTACCATCTCTTTCAGCGGCGCCACAGTGAGTATGATACCATCGCCGCTTGAGAATTTTGACGTAAAGTTTCACCACCTGAAAAGGAGCGCACTCAGACTATGTTGATGCGAAAGTGCACTAGAAATTTATTTTAGCCGAGAGCATCAAAGCCAAATATATATTATACTCAAGGGATCTTTTGCATACCGCATAATCATACGACATGGGCACAGACGATTTTCTGCATCTTGAAAATTCACCGACACTGCCAGTCTCGGCCCTCTTCGCCGTGGTAGCCTAGTGGTTAGGATGTCGGACTTCCAACGATGTCCGATATCCGACCCGCTGAAGACCTAACAAGAACACTTGGGGAAGCGTGCATGTAAAATCCGTGGACCCCCCCCCCCTAACTCGCGCTCTGGGGAGGGCATCCCTAAGGCCTAGCGCTAACAGGGAAGGAGGTTGAAGGAGAAAAGTCTCGATCCTCTGCCTTGGGGCGTACGAGTCCCGTGCCTTCCACGACGCCACTATGTCGGCTGCTATTGTTAAATAATATAACTTAATATGTGACTGGTATACGTTTAGTTAAATAGTATCCTGAAGTTTTTTTCCCTCCCTTGCTTATTCTCTTCAATCAAATAGAAAGACGCAGAATACTGCTATTAGGAAACCACCGCAAAGTAGCACCTTACATGGAAACAAATGAGAGTAATACATAATAAAGGGTGTGAAACATTATATTTAAGTCACTCATGTATTTAAGTCATCCAAGGTTTATCGTAAATATCAGTGCATATTGTAGTCTTGGCAACGCAACTAACTTGCCAATAATTTTGGCAAGAACGGTGATAACACAGAAGTAGAGAAGTACGTATTAAAATTGAATTGTTCAACAAGATTTTTATAACATTTTACTTTTCTGTCCTTGTCTTTCAGCCATTTATAATAAAAAAATACGACAGGTAATTTTACCATTACTTCTTCCTTTTCTGAATTTATTGTTTTCAAAAAATTAGTAAGTCACACAAAATAAGTATCGTACATAATTGGCCATTGGTTAGTGGTGTCGTGTCCACACACGAAGCGAGGAAGAATGTGTGCGCTGATCCTGAGTCTAACGGGGCCCTTATAGACAGGAGTCCGACTTCCGCCCCTTTAAGTGGCCATTATCGTAGCTTATTAAATTTGTTAAAAATTTCGGAATATTCATAAGTGGCTTATGTTATGAAATCTTGAACAAATTTAATAAACCATTATATAGCTTATGAACGCGAAACAAATTTTTATCGGCTCCGAAAATACGATTAAATATTGCTTCTTAAGCGCTAGATAAACTGACAGAAGTGATTAATATACCCGATTTAAATATCGGTTTTGTATAATATTAAAGGAAAGAATTCTTTCATTTTTGAAAAGACTAGATTTTAAAATAATTCCATACTGTTATAGTTTTTTTTTTTTTTCTATTGTGAAAAACAAAATTTAAACGTATTTAAGATTTCACCAAAGAGGTCTTAAAATGTCCATTACTTGTGAATCATTGGAGTGAAGTGTCTAGGCGGATTATTACAAACACTTCAACATTTTGCTGAAAACTCTATTTAAATTGAAAGTTTATTCTGCATCATTTTGGACTTTCTACCAAAAAAATGTAAAGTAAGGAGCCCTAATTTACATTTTGAAGATGTCAGACTTAATCTTTCGAGTCCATTTTATGTAAAGTAAAGTAAATAAAATGTGAAAGGTTTTGTATTAAATCCATAAAAGTGACAAAGATTGAAGGACATGATTAAAATCATTTCTTTGAGAAAACGGAAAAGAAAAATAATTAAGCAAAATAAGAACTTCAGTTTGAAAAAATGTGTTAGTTCAACATTTTTTTATATTGATTTTTATTCATTTATTTTTTTCTTATTTACGAATGAATAAATATGCAACAAGTTCTTTTTAGTGTCTAATTAAGGAGTTAACACATAAAACATAAGATGTTTTCCTGTTTCCATTAATTAAAAAATATATATATTATTTTACTAAAAGTGTTGCCGAAAGAGTAGTAGTAGGGTAAGTTTTCTGGCTTTTTTGGCGATTTCAGTGTTCTAAAATGTATAATTTTCGTTTATGTGCAAGTATGACTTCAATAGTGACATTCTTGGAAAAATTAGTTCCTTCATTATTTAAACACTTAATTGATTTTGCTAATGTAGCACGTTTTCCACAAAATTGTGCTTCTCCCCCCAAAGTGACATTAGCTTCAATCGGGGGGAAGCTAAAATCTTTCTGTTATCGCAAATGTAGATTTTATTTTTAAGAAAATATTTTTTTTTAAATATTTTTTTTTAATGAGCATGAAACAGTATTTTAACAAAATATGTACCTTGTTCGTAAAGAAATTATATAATATTTATCTTATTTGATGTAAATTATTTCTTCTTACATTAAGTTTGATAGCTTTAAAATGTGCAAAATAGAGCGAAAAATTGCATGACTAAAATTTTGACAAAGTATTGGGAAGTTAAATACGAGTAAGTTCTCGCTGGTTTTTTTTGTTTTTTTTGTGAAAATTAATGCTTTATTTTAAAAGGTTGTTAAAAAACATGCTACTGAAAGTATTGTCCATCGCTAGCCACTACTTTTCCCCATCTTCCTTGCAGCATTTGAATTCCACGTTGGAAAATCGACACGTCTTTTGAAGCTATCCAATAATCGACCCAATTTTTGGCATCTTCATAAGAACGGAAGTGCTGCTCAGCCAGGCCATGAGTCATCGACCGGAACAAGTGGTAGTCGGAAGGGGAAAAGTCCGGTGAATACAGCTGGTGGGGTAGGACTTCCCACTTAAGCGTTTCCAAGTAGGTTTTTACCTATCTTGCCACATGTGGCCGAGAGTCGCTATGCTGCAAAAGGACCCTTATCATGTCTCTGCTCGTTTTGCGGCCGTTTTTCCTTCGGCTTAATAGCTAGTATACAGCGATCTCCCGTTATGGTTTCACTTGGTTTGAGCACCTCATAATAAACTATACCCAGCTGACCCTACCAAATGCAGCGCAGAAGCTTTAAACCATGGATATTCGGCTTTGCTGAAGATGTTGATGCATAGGCGGGTTTACTCCACGATTTTCTACGCTTAGGATTATCGTTGTGTATCCATTTTTCATCGCCAGTTACGATACCATGCAAAAATCCTTTCCTTTTCTGACGTTGAAGCAGTTGTTCACACATGAAAAGACGCCATTCGACGTCTCTCAACTTTAACTGGCACGGCACCCGATGATCTTGCTTTTGAATCATTCCTAATGCTTTCAAACGTTTGGAAACTGTTGTGTGGTCAACTCCTAATGATTCTGAAAATTCATGTAGCGTTTGACATGAAGTAAAGCTTCCATTTGTTCGTCTTCAAACTTTTTCGGTGCGCCAAAGAGCTCTTTATCTTCAAGTTCAAAATCATCATTTTTAGAGCGTCTAAACCAATCTCTACGAGTTGTTTCAGACAGAGCATGATCGCCATAAGTCTCAGCAAGCATTCTGTGAGCTTCAACTGCAGATTTTTAAAAAAGAAAATAGTGCAGTAAAATTCCCCGCAAATACTCTTTTTCTGGCACAAAATTTGACGTATTTAACGCAATGAATAGTAAATCCGTTTGCACTTCCGCGAAATAACATACACTGAATTTCTAGCTTGCTTATAGTACCTGTAAATAGATGTGTCACTATCATAAGCTGACGCAACCAGTTCGGGTAACAAAACTTGTTAGAAAACAGCGATAATTTATTCAAGTACCCAAGACAATTTTAAAAACTGTTTTATATACTAAATGAGTGCATAGACTTGTAATGGTGATTATTGTGATTATTTAGCAAAAAATAATAGGTTTTGGAATGTATGCAAAATAATAAAGCCTTAAGATTTTTAAAAAATATTTTTTTTAATTGAAAAAAAGGCAACCTTTTTAATTTTTGAAAACAAATTATTGATTGAGCACATGAAAATCTCTTAAAAACGAGTTCCTTTTACTTCAATTAAAAAAATGTTAACAGGGTAATGTAACTCCTCAATTAACATACCAAAACAATAATAAACTTTAAGCTCTAGAAAAGTAGTACAACAGTTGAAATCCTAATCCCATTGGCGATATTTTCAAACGGTTTCTTCGTGACTGCAAGGAGACTATCAACTTTATCTTTTGATTATGAAAAATTTGAAGTGTTCGATGTAAAGCCATTGTTTTGAAGCATCATATTAACTTTTCCTAGAAATGTACGTGAGAACCAACTCTGAATAAAATCGAGAAATCATCCAGAAAGTTTCAGATTTAATAACTATACTAGCTCCATACAAGTGAAATAGTTCCCAGAGTTCTCATCTTCTCCTATTAAATTAGCTCAGAACGTAAAGTTTCCTCTGAATTCGCAGCTCCAAAAATCGTGCTAGGATTGAATTATTCATACAATAGCTTTTAATACTTTTCAGTTTCAGCATGTCAGAAGCGTGTAACTATTTCAAGTTAATTTTCTGCTTTGTATTCTGACAATGTTTTCAGTAAATTTATTTACAACTTCAAATAGTTCATTTTCTAATATTTACGATCAAGTGTTTTCTCTATCTCTATCTCTACTAATAATAAAGCAGTAAGTATGTGTGTGTGTCTGTCTGTGTACGGCGTAGGGCCCAGACCGTCCAGCGGATTTTCATGAAATTTGGCACGAAATTAGTTTGGAACATGGGGGTGTGCACCTCGGAGAGTTTTTTCTGAAATTCGAATTTGTTCTTCTATTATTCCAATTTATAGCCGAAAGTTTCATACAATAGTCATTTTATATGGGAAGAAATTATCGCATCGTTTCGAGCTTGATACCGTTGAAAAGCGCGTGAAAAACTACCCCGGACAGAGTTTCGCTCTACGTGCGAAAATTCGAAGCCTCTAAATTAACTAGAAAAGAAGTTATAAGCATTTTTCTCTGCAGTTCGAAATTATTTTTTCACGGTAATTAACTTTAATTTTAATTGTTGCCATGCCGACTGACTATTGATCCTTTTTTCTTTTAACGAAATAAAATTTATTGCTTGCGGTTTTTAGCATTTTGAGAAGCAGCCGATTTTTAATTTATTTATTTCTTTTTTTGGATTTTGATTATTATTTTTTTAAACGAATTAAAATTTATTTCCTGCGTCTCACAGGCGATTGATAGCTTTGTTTTGATTTCCTTATTTTGACATGTATTTTACGGGACTATTTTCCATACTGCACAGGGGTTTTTAAAAGAAATGTTATCCTTTATAGCGATTTTTGTTATTCCAGCTTATTATTAATATTTATACTTCCATTTATTTACTTTTTGTTTCTCCAGTGAATTAGCACATATGTTATTTTCCTATTTGAGCTCGGATGAAAGGTTTATTCCGCTTTCAAATCTTTGCTTGCTGCTGTTTGTTTCTGCAGGCTACAAAATTTCGTCTTTCTGTTTTAAGCCGGGTCCAGACGCTACGTTTTGCACAACCTTTTTTCTGCGCAGTTCAACACATTGCAGATAAAACGTTGCGTGTAGATTGGAAAAGTGTGCAGTTTTGAGTCCGGTGCGAAGACTGTACAGTTGCAGCGATAACTGAGCTAGAAAGCATATGTCTTTGAACTGTGCAGACAAATCGGCACATGGAGACGGTAGCACCCCTTTCCGATTCTCCCCCCTTTCCGAGTTTCTCACAAAATTTATTGCATTATGCGAAAGTTTCCCACGCGTTTGGCGTGTAAAATCCAAGGAGTATAGTGACAAGGATAAAAAGGGGGAGGCTTATGAGAGTTTAGTGGAAAAAATCAAAGACATTGATGCAACCGCAAACAGAGAAACATTTGTAAATAATTAATTCTTTGAGAAGTGTTTACCGGAAATAATTGGCAAAAGTTAATAAATCGATTCGATCTGGGGTTGGAGACGAAATTTACAAGCCAACTCTCTGGTACTTTGATTTGTTACATTTTCTAAATGATCAGGAGACACCAAGGAAGTCTAGGAATACCATGGATGAAAATAAAGAGACTGCAGTTGTCGAACCACCAGAACAGGCAACAAAAAAATATTTATTTTATGTAATCATTTGACCACTTTGAACGCCGGGTACTTCTGAGACGTTCCAGTCGTTTTTTTTAACATGACACCATGCCAAAATTTACCAGAGTAGTACCTCCTTCATGACGATATCGCACAAAACTGAGTGAAATATACAGATATCTCTGCACTATGTAGACGCATAAAAAACTGCAACATTTTCATCAGTCTTAAGACTGCGCAGACAAAAGGTTGTACAAAACGTAGCGTCTGGACCCGGCTTTGTCAATAAATAATAGATAAAAATTAATTGTACTAAAAATTTATTAATTAAAACTATTCTAATTTATTATAATCTTCCTTTTTGTGTGGGTACTTGAACAAAACAAACAAAATGCGTTTTTTTTTTTTTTTTCAAATATTTTCTTTTTTGTTTTATTTCGTTTCTTTCTTTCCTTTTTCCTTTTTTATCGTGTGTTTTGTAAAAAAAAATGCTTAAATGTGTAGGATCTCCGGCTGATTGCCGTGGGCAGCTAATCTTTAATTATATGGAATGCTATACATTTTAATAAAATAACATAATTTGCACCTAAAAAAGTTATCACTATATACACAATGGCAAACCGACTGGTCTTTTCATTTTTTAACACGGGCATAGCCGTGCGGGTACCGCTAGTCTAATAATAAAAACACAATATATCTCAATTATTGATATTCCAATTATTAAAAATTTATTAATTAAAATGTAAATTTCATTCATTACAGTGTTGTAGTATGCATATTGTTGACCAAGAAAAAACAAATACAGTAAAACCTGTAAAGTTTACCACCTTTGTAAGTTGACCGCTTTTGTCAGGAACAGAATTAGCTCTATATTATGTAACTAGCTGCAACGCCCGACGTTGCACGGTCTATCTTAAATTATATTTTGCAAATACAGCGATGCCTCATCAAAATGCTAGAAACGTTGATTATTATTATTTTTATTTGTTTAACAATGGCAACTGCATTCATTTGTTTGCTCACACGGCAACTGTAACAATTGTTGACACAATGCAACAATGCAAATAAAATAAAACGATCATCATCTAGGTCAAATAAAATTAAAGTTAATTACCGTGAAAAAATAATTTCAAACTACAGAGCAAAACGCTTATAACTTCTTTTCTAGTTAATTTAGAGACTTCCAATTTTAGCACGAAGGACAAAACTCTTTCTAGGATAGTTTTTTACGGGCTTTTCAATGGTATCAAGCTCGAAAGGATGCGACAATTTCTTCCGATAGAAACGGACTATTTTATGCAATTTTCGGAACTCTGCTCCAATTGATCTTAGCGTGATGATATATAGCCTATAGCCTTCCTCCATAAATGAGCTATCTGACACTGAAAGAATTTTTCAAATCGGACCAGTAGTTCCTGAGATTAGCGCGTTCAAGCAAACAAACTCTACAGCTTTATAATACTAGTATAGATGTAGGGAAATATTTGCAACTTGAGCACCTATCTTGACTATGTCTCTATGTCGACAACTTATATACAGCGAATTTTGAGTGGGAGTATTAAAAAAAAAAAAAAAACCTTTTTGTAAGTTGACCGCCTAAACTTTGCCATGATATATATTTATTTAAGAACAAAAATAACTTTTCCAGGATATTTTTTAATATTATAATGTTGTACCAGTATGCGACTGCACTGCATGCATGAAACCGTAATTATGAAGCTTGTCTAAACATTTTTCTAACTTAACCAATGGGAAAACTACTATGAGCATTCTTTTATTCTATAAATAAATTTCTTCTTTTTTGTTCTATCTGAGATAGCCATTTTGAACGGTTACGTATTTTTAGGAAATCTTTACCATCAAATAAGCAACTTACGCAATTAAGAAGATATTTATCCTTATTTTAGCGAAGTGCTATTTTTTAAAGAAAAAGTAAAGTAAAAAAAGGTAAATTTTAAAGCTGTATGATACATCGTAAGCCATTCAGGTTCAATTTCTATAATGATAATTGTGAAATTAAATAGCTAATTACTATTTTAAAGTAAGGTTGATACATGAAACTAAACTTAGAAGTATTTTAATTAGTTGAAAATAAATGAATGCATAGTGTAAGGAGGACAAAATAATAAAAAAATCATTCTCACCCTTTATAAGTTGACCAACTGTCTAAGTTGACCAGTAAAGTTGTGCACCGCAAGAGGTTAACTTATACAGGTTTCACTCTATTAAAATTAAGCATAAAGTGATATCCTACGGACATATGATGGAGATTAGTGTCCATTCTATACCGTCAATGTTCTGGTAAAAGTCGTTACTGCTTAGTGACTTGTACCAGAATATCATAGCTCCAGTTTTCAAATTACGTCAATTTAAGCTTTAAACTAGTTAGGAAAAACAATAAATATCATTTCTCAGACACCCTAACTCCTTAAAAGTAGGTTTACTTATGATTTCGTTGGTTATCTTTTTTCCGTTGGATATTCAACTTGAACATCCAGCTTCATCTGTTTTAAGACTCAGATTAGAATAACTCTGCTAAAACTGAAATGCTAGATAAAGCTCCATAGTAAATGTCCCTCTTCCATTTTTTTTAAATATTTTACAGTAGTGCTCACCAAGAACTCCTTTTAATCATTACTGGTATGTGCGGTATTGCTCGAACTATAAGTACGAAGATTAAAAATGTATGCATGCATTGTAAAATTGAAAAAAAAAAAAAAAAACAGTTAATCAGAAACGTCCCTAAATGGTAATTAATATTTTAAATTAAGTATTTAATAAAATGAACATTACGAGTAATACCCGTAATATTCTTACGAAATTTGATTAATTAAAAGAATTCCTTTTCTGCATTTTTCAAAAGAAAAAATCATAAATCCTGCGTTACAACGCGAGAAAAATTGCACATCCAGTGTAAGAGAACCATAACGTAAAAAAGTTAAAATGACACTTTTCGTGTACTAATGGCATGTCTTTCATCTGTATTCTTTTTAAGTTATTCGAGATAGTACAAATAATAGCTAGAAATGAACTATGAGACAAGTCTATCATGTTGCACAAAATGGCACTTATATTCTAAAACAATCAAGTCCAGAGAAGGTTATAGTAATCATAAATGTCATTTAACCTCAAATAAATGTAAATTAGAAATCTATACTTTAAAATTATGTTTCAAATTCTTTAGTGCCTCTCCCGAGAAAGTAGTTAATTTTAAGTTGCGAACATCTTGCTCTAGACATACGATAGGTACAAAATATCACACGTCGTTAATTCTTTCAGTTCCAAAGAAACTGGAGATATCTTTGGGAGAATGAACTGATTCCGTTAATGGGTTCTAGCACGCTTTTTCGCTGACTAGTTAAACTACAATTTAATTGTTCATTTAATAAATTGTGAAGTAAAAAACCAAAAGTCTGTTTATTATTCACTTCATTGAATATGCTACTCGTCATTACGGTGCCCCAAACACTTTCTCATATTAATAACTAATTATTTAATTAAAGGCTTAAAGAAAAATCGTTAGTTTTTATCTTTAAGTATTTTGGAAGAAAGCAAATGAAAATGTTACCGATTTGTTTCAAGTAAAATGTTCTAAGTAACATACGCATCATTACTAATTATTGATTCTTCCAAAGAGTTCGCATTCAATGCGTTGAGTAGTATCATGCATACAGACACGGATTTTTTCATTTGTTTTAATTCGTTTTACTTTAAAAGTAGCTTTACTTCAGTATTTTAATATTTATAAAGGCATTTATTTACATCTAAAAATAGTCATTATATCAGAATTATCTATCCTAGTAATATATATATATATAAATAAATATATGTATATATATATATATGTAGATATATATATATTATGTATATGTTATGTAACGTTATGTAGTTCCCCTAGACCGAGTTTTGTATTCAGAGCCCCCTATACTAAATGCCTTCCGATAGCGTTTAAAAATATCCATACACATTTTGGCCGCAACTTTTTATATAGAGGGCGCCAGTTCCCTGCTCATAATACTGCTTTTATAAGTAGATACATATGGCGAAGATTAATGAGCTGAGTGTTTAAATTACATAAACTATTTAATTTTAAACACATCAGCAAACAAAATCTTCCAAAAAGCAAATTTTGACTTGTCATTTAATGAATTTATTGAAGACAGCACAATACGTTATTCTTAAGTTCTCATATAAAATATTTTTCTAGTGATTCAAATTATAAAATATAGGAATCCTTATTTTTTCACTTTGCAGGTTATTATATCTAAAAAATTAATAATCTTTCTCTTGGAATGAGTTCTTTAATTCGTACTATATAATCTTTTAGGTAAAAATTTACTTTCGGGTGCCCCTTCGCAAAATTGGCGATTTTTCTTTGGCGCCATTCCTGTTAGCAATTTTGCAACACCGATAAGCTTGGCGATCAACCGCGACCAGAACTTGGCGAGAACGTGTATTAAATATTATTCTAAATTTAAATTAAATTGAACTAATTTAATTACCATATCGGTGTAGAATCGGGTATCCCTTAATTTGGCGCGATAAAATTTTATTTCTGGTTAGGCAGCGGACATCTTACTAATCACATCTTGGCGTCAAAACAAATTGCCAAAAAATCAAGTGGTACCACCCGATTGCCAACTTTTACCCTAATTACTGTAAAATTAAAATTCTTAAAGTATTTTTATTCTTGAAAAAAAGCAATTATGACATATCCACTCTAAAATAGGAAATAGTAGCACTGATTCCATTAATTAAATTAGCCAAGAAAATTTAAAAAGGGGGTATAAAGTTAAAATGTTTATTTGAATCTGTACAACCATCATATTTTTGAATTTTGGCTAAAACAATTAAGTTACATGAACGTTTCTAATTTACGGAAACGAAACATGATCCGTGATATCCAAAATAAAGCATGTTAAAAGAATAAAACGGCAGCGTGTTTAAAATAATAACATTTAAAGTTTCATAAAACACATTGGAGTAAGAAAAATAATAATTACCTTGTCTAGACAAAGCTGTTATCCACTTTGTTCGTAATCCTTCGTCGGAAGGGAATTCATGAAAAGCGATTTTTTTCAGATTTTGAATCTGAAGAGCAGTAGGGCACAACGCAATGCACCCTAATTTTGAAAAAAATCTAACTAGTTCTTAAAAGAAATTTACAGTTGATACAGCAGGTCATCTGCGCCACTTAACGGAGAACTTTTCACGGTCGTTTTTTCTCATATCGGAAGGCATTTAGTATTGGGGGCTCGGTTTGTATTATTGTGTTGTGAATGTTTGTATGTACTGTTATGTTGGGTTTTCTCGTCAAGTTCGACAGTTAAAGAAGAATTCTGAATAACTGGATAACTTCTTTGGCAAAACCCTATACTCGCCAAGAGATGGGGGATTTTTGCTTCTCCCGCCCTATGCTCGCCAAGAGTATTCATTTCCCCAAAAGAGTTTCAAATTAATGCATCCAGCCAAAATTAAATATCCAAATAAAATTCCAAAAAATTAAAATATCCAGTCAAATAAAGAGCCAAACAAACTCACCAGAGAAGAGTTGAAGAGTCGTGCCGAGTTCTAAACTTTAGTAACGGTCTCGTTGGTGACGAAAAACGGTGCCGCGCCAAATACAATCATTTGAGTAATCCTGGTTAGGTTTAAAGTCTTGGGTACGCTTAACTTCTGACGCCATGTGAGGTGTAGTCTCTGAGGCAAAAACAAGATCCATATTTTCAGACGAACACAGGTTTATTGAAGACATGACACTTGAAATAATTACACAGAAACATAGATTCAGTTTATCGTCAAGGCCAGTCAAATTACGTCTAAAAGTTAGCGTTACGTCTAAGTTGAAAAAAAAAGAATATTAATTACAATCTGCTCGCCCTCGGCGGCTTTTTCGACTCTGCTCTGCGCACAGAGTAATCATAAACCAGAGGGTCAACTCTCAAGCCGTTTTGTAGTGTCGATTTCACTAGCGCACCACGGGGAAAAACATGAACTAAATTACAAGAGTTCTCATTGAAGTTTTACTCATGTCTCCTCTACGACGATATTATCTTTGTTTTGAAAGGAAATTGCATATGTCTTTAGAATCGGTTCGCTCATTTGCAGCTTTGCGTAGCTCTTTCAGATTGAATTATTTTTGAACTTTTATTATTATTGTTCGTCATTTTCTGGAATATTTTTCAACGCTATAGTTTATTTACGGTATTTAGAAAGGATTACTTTTTAAAATAATATCTAACTTAAGAATTTCTTGATACCAAATATATTTAACTGAACTTATTTAGAACATGTTCTACATTTTTATCTGTTGAAAATTAATGCTTAATTTATTTATCGTTTTTATATTGGACTTTATTTAACAGGATATATTTTATTCATTTTTATGATTTTTCACCTTACCTTACTACATAGAGAGTTTAAATAAAGATTTTTTTGTGTATATTGTTTTATGATTAAACTTCTACTCCAATTTTTGGTTTTTCCAATTCAGGGGGCTGGCGATAGATTTTGTTTTTTGCTAAATCAATTTGTTTAGTGTGTGGAGTTTGTTTTTGCAAAATAATATTTAAACATCGCCAACGGCAACCCAAAAATGATATAGTAGATTGATTTGGCTTACAATAATAATAATAATAATAACCATCGTAAGCCCCCCGAAACGGAAAGAAACCGATTTGTTAGATCTTTCTGTATGATATTTAATGTCATTTTTAATTCAAAAAGAACAGTAAATACGTTGAATAAAACAAGATGGTAATCTTAAAAACTGTTCTGAGATTCATGCAAAGTTATAGGTTTTGGAAGTATAGAATAAAAGACTGTATCAACGAAATTAAAAGAGACCGAGTCAACAAATATAATGCTAAGCGAAGTAAAAACGAGAAACGGGCAAACAAATATTTAGAATTCTGAAATAGATTAAATTTTAAAAGTTTTTTTAAAGTGTTATTTTCACACTAATGTTACGTGTGCAACGAAACATTAGTGTGAAATAGATCTTACTTGCAATTTAATTATATAAAAAGGGGAGGGAGAAAAGAAATGGTATTTTGAAATCAATTTTTTTAAAAAATGTCGGTTAGAAAATTAAAGTCGTTGGTAGAAATGACATTTTATTTTTACGAAGCAAAATTTCAAAGCAATAGAAGCAGTTTCTCAAAACCGGTAAAAATTACTGACAATTATTTACAAATAAAAGAAATGAGTAATGGTTATAGGGGTGACGTCAATAAAAGTAATAGCCAAGAATGGGGAGTGACAACAATTAAAGTAACAGCAAAACCGTCAAAACAAGTTCCTGTTTTTCTCCGTGGGGGCGCTGAACGCAGTTTTTGACTACATAGGAATTAACATTAAGATGTGTCTCTGGTTTATGATTACTCTGTGGCTCTGCGATCCTCGCACGGAGATCACGCGAGTGAACCGGTTGTAGAGAAGGGTTGAGTAGTTTCCCTCCTCTGTATATATATATATACATATTATGTATATGTTATGTAACGTTATGTAGTTCCCCTAGACCGAGTTTTGTATTATTGTGTTGTGAATGTTTGTATGTGATGTTATGTAATTCAATTAAATAATGTGTTTTCGTTCATAAATCTGTATTATTTCAAACTGAAGCCCTCCCTCCCATACACACGCACGCACGCACCCCACACACACACATATATATACATATATACGTATAAATGCCTTGAGTTTTAAGCTTTACACAATAGATCGTTTTTCTTTCTTTCTACTAAAAGAAATTAAAAATAAATAACATTTTCATTAAGCCGTGGTTCCTACAAAATCATATCCCTTTCTTATCGCTGAGATATGTAAAAGCAAATGCCTTTATCAGAACTTGAATTCCCAGCCTTTTAGTTTCCCAATCAAATTACTGGTCTCGTCGTGGTGGCTTAAATCTCATTTTCTGGTCTGTGAGTCGGTATTCTGAGGTCTAAAGAAATTCTTCGGCTAGAAACTTGCATCATCTGGGAATAAAATGGGATAAGACGCAGAAAAGGTTAATTTTTATCTGGAAATTCTAGATAAATTTTAAGCGTAGCAATCAGCAGTATATCTTGTTATATTATATAACATATAGTGTAACCCGCTTAAGAAGTTTTCCAGAGAATCAAGAGAACAAAACTTAGCAAGTGGGAAAACTTTTTGAAAAGGAAATAATTAATGATGAAAATAATTTAACATCTTGTAGAATTTCTCCCCCCCCCCCTCCTCTTTTCCACTTTTTTTCTTTAATGTTTAAATACTTCACTTTAAAAACTTGATATGAATAAATAATGATAAATAGTTATTTTAATGGCATAATACTACTATTTCAACTTCGCAAAAATAACTGCTATGTTTTTATTCTCTCGTTATGGTAAATTTTTGTGGTTTCTGCGATCAAGAAGAAACATTCATGATCATGTAAGATGTATCAATTATACCATACAGTGTGATTAGTGGTCAGTTCAACTTTTTGCAATTTTTAATGCGACGCGACGTTTAAATGGAAATTTTTCTTCAATTTGTCTTAAAATGCTTACGGTTTTTTCCATCTTCCTCTATATATTGTTACGGGTTCGTCGTACTTTAAACCAATGACTAACTCCTTGAACATACAGAGCAAGTTATCTACAAGATATTTGCACTATGTACAGATTTAAGCACAAAAATCGGAGAAACAACATCGGTATCAGTAATTTCGTAGCAATATGTAGCTTTTCTTTTATTCTTCTACAAGAAAGAGAAAGAATGTGTACTTTTCATAACAAAACCTGAAAATCTCAAACCCTACCACCTGCACAAAAACAGATTTAAAAAATTTCGAATAAAGCTAGTGTGTGTACATTGATAAGTCCATTTGGTATGTTGACCAGCTGTTTTTCTTAAAATTTGCAATGATAATTGCATACACAAATGCACATGCTTTAAAACTGGAACGGAGAAAAAGGAGAAAAATACTAGGTTCCTTTCTTACGAATTAAGGTGACGAGCTTCTCCGAAATTCGTGGAAGTTAATGTAAAATTCAGGAACCATTCAATAAAAAACGGATCAAACTGAAAATAAATCATGTATATTGTTTTACAGTAGTGTCACCTTTCTTTAATATGGGCAGCCACAGGGAACAGATTCTTCATGAGTAGAAAATATTGCACTTTTAACCAGTAAAACCGTGAGAAAATAAATAGGAAGTAATTAAATTATTTTAAAAATTTAGACAGGAAAAGACTTTCTTAAGCGGGAAAAACTAAAACCCAAGTTATATTAAAAACGACATACATACAATATGAATGTATAACCTTCTTCTTTTGTGAAGTCGGTTAAAAAAGTAAACTTAATCTATACTAATATTATAAAGCTGAAGAGTGTTTGCTTGAACGCGCTAATCTCGGGAACTACTGGTCCGATTTGAAAAATTCTTTCAGTGTTAGATAGCCCATTTATTGAGGAAGGCTATAGGCTATATATCATCACGCTAAGACCAATTTTAGCGGAGTTCCGAAAATTGCATAAAGTAGTCCTTTTCTATCGGAAGAAATGATCGCATTCTTTCGAGCTTGATACCATTGAAAAGCACGTAAAAAACTATCTTAGAAGGATATTTGTCCTTCGTGCTAAAATTGGAAGCCTCTAAATTAACTAGAAAAGAAGCAATAAGCGTTTTTCTCTGTAATTTGAACATTTTTTTTCACGGTAACTAACTTTAATTTTATTTGACCCAGATGATGACCGTTTTGTTTTATTTACATTGTTGCATCTTTTCAGCAATTGTTACAGTTGTCGTGTGAACAAACAAATCAACGCAGTTGCCATTATTAAACAAATCAAAAAATAGTAATCAACGTTTCTAGCATTTTGATGAAGCATCACTGTATTTGCAAAATATAATTTACGATAGACGTGCAATGCCGAGCATCGCAGCTAGTCTATATACTATATAAAAGAGCAGTGTCTGTCGCTCTGTCTGTTCGCTATAGAATCCTAGGCCGTTTTACCGATCGGGACCACATTGGGCACGGTTAATGTTTACGACTCGAGAAACTCATCGCTGCAAAAATGAAAGTTGTGACTCAATTAGTTTTTTTTTTTGTAATTATTTTTTTAATTTTTCAATGATTTTCCCTGCGTTTAGATATTTTAAACTATGTACGCTTATATCTTTAAAACTACGCAACGGATATTAACGCGGTTTTCATCAATAGACAGAATGGTTCAAGAGGAAGGTTTATAGACCCGTTAGTAAAAAATTCTACAGGTAGTTTTTTTTATTCCAATTTTACGCAATTTTCCACTTAAATTCCCCAATATGGGGGTGAGAAACACGTTGTACATATTAATGTAATATATCAATCTAAAACGCTGATTTTTCTGCACAAGATGATATTTGTTCTAAGTTTCTAAGTCAATACGAACGCCAGTTAAAAGCTTTTTAGTTCGATTTCTTAAGGCTTACCTTGACCCCAAAATAACAATTACCAGTTTCCTCAACTTTGGCGATGTCTTTTGATTCGTTCATATCGATCATGTCAAGGCTGAACTTGATCGTAACCAGTCTGTAGACTGGATCAAGTTCAGCCTTGGTTTTGTGATTCGTTCATATGTTTTTTAAACTTGCTATTACCAAATTGGCAACATACGGTTGCTATTGAAATTTTGCTTACGTTCTTATTCATATCCGTATCTTTCATAAATGTACTTGCATCTGTTGTGAATATAAGTAATAGGTATCGTTTTGGTTGAATTTTGATTATTGTTTTCGTACATTTTTCGTTGAATATGTTATTTCGTTCTGTTGTGTGATCAAATTTGTACAAAAAAAAAACTTTAAATAAGTCCACCGAAAAAACGTACTTCGTTTGGCAAATGTTCGGCTGCGAAACGAATGAAGACACAAAGAACACGCGAAGCAGAAGAAGAATGCAATCAAAGGCTTCAAGAGGATGCTATAAGACACGCTGTACGAAGATCATTGCAAACAGAAGAAGAGCGTAACCGAAGGCTTCAAGAAGATGCTGTAAGATACGCTGTACGAAAATCATTGCAAACAGAAGAAGAATGTAATCGAAGGCTTCGAGAAGATGCTGTAAGACACGCTGCTGGTAGATCATCGGAAACAGAAGAAGAGCGTAATCGAAGGCTTCAAGAGGATGCTGTAAGACACGCTCCATCAAATATGTATGCAAGTGTGTTAACAAGGGTTCTGATGCAGCTATGTTCACTCTACAAGACATTGCAAGATGAAGTTACTACTTTTCAACCTAGATCAACCCGGGTAATACTGCTAGTATTAGATAAATTGAAATATATTTTGTATCAGAGAAATAAACTTTAATATTTTTGTATTCAGAAGCATCTGCTTTAAATGTTCTGACGGCTGTCAGTATTAAAGAAATGCTAACAATATTGGAGGAGGGAGATGAATGGTGTTTACAATCATTTCTACATGTTTCGGAATTAACTGATACACTAGTAAACTTTCTAAAGCGTCACTCACGTATTGTTCTGAAACTTTCATACATTCTTTTTCTTCTTGAGTCATAAGCCTTTTAATAGGGATGAATACTAATTTTCTTTGTTGGAAAGTTATACCGTTAATAAGTCCAACGCAATTTAATAATTCACATATTCTATTGGTATGAAATAAATTCTGTAATTGAGAGTCCATCTTTCGAGTTTTTGATAGTTGACACTTATTGGGCATACAGAGTATCGACGACAAAGCTACTAGTTACATGAGGGTCCCGAACTTTTAAAACTCCCATCGGACATCTTTATTCTAAGGTTCGTACGGAAAAGTTTAATTTTATAGTACTAAAAATTTTTATTTTTTTACTTCTTCGCAAAAAACTCTAAAAATGGACTCAAAATACTATAGCTTTCAGATACAAACTTGTTTAGGAAGGGGGGCTAGCGTTGGTTAAATTTTTTTCCGCCACAATAATGTTTTGTGTGTGGAGTTTGCTTCGTCAAAAAAATATTTAAGCATCGCCAATGGCAACCCAAAATTTAATAGTAGTTTGATTTGGCGAAAAAAAAATTTAATCATCGCCAGCCGTCCCGAAACGGAAAAGTACCCTTATATTAAGTTCATATAATTCTATGTGATTTGGCGTTGTTCCTGCACCTTGACGACATAGGCCCTATAACTGAAATGAACCTAATTTTATACAATAAAAATCTAGCTTTTTGTTTTGTTTTTGTTAAATTCATTATTAACTGGATTACTTTTTAAAATCGTACGATTGACATGCAACAAAAATGCGTCTAAACATTTTGTCTGGGAGAGTTCCTTTAATCAAGAAGACCTTTAAATTTTCCTTTTTTGCAAAAAAAAAAAAAAAAAGGAAACTACTGTTCAAATATTTCACTAACTTTGCTATTCACATGAAGGTTTAACAAAAAAGGAACAATCGGGAAGAATTCAGTAACTGCTACTCTTGGCAATTTTTTTCATTATCATCAAATATTTTGACGCCAAAGACTAATCGGCAAGCACGATGGTTCCAGTAAACATTTTTTGCCGAAAACTTGTCAACCTCGCCAAAGCCTCAATTATCGAAACTGTCCCAAACAAACCAAGCTACTCATTGTAACTTTTTATTTTACTTTTCATTTTATCAGTTTTGTTTAGTTCGATTTATTAACACGCTTTTATATAATGGTATTTTCTGCCATTTTAATTTTCAAGCGAATGTTTACCATGTTCAATTGACACGCATTATATATTAGGGATCATTCATAAATGATGTCACGCTTCGAGGGGGGAGGAGGGTTCGTGAAATTGTGACAAAGTGTGACAAGGGGAGGGGAGGGGGTAACAAGAAGTGTGACATCATGCATTATGCAACATAGCGTGACGCGTGACAAAGGGGAGGAGGGGGGTCCGCTGAAGTGTGATATATTGTGACAAAGGGGGGAGGGGGGTCAATTATATGGGGAAAAAGCGTGACGTCATTTATGAAAGTCCCCTTAGCTAGTTCAATACACCATTGAAAGAAGGACTTATGCTTAATACACACAAAAGGCATAACGAACATTTTTTTCACATGACCTAAGAAGTTTTTATTTTTCCAAACAAATTACACAAGTTTTAACCAGGTCCTTTTGAACAAGAGCTTAATTTTAAACTGATCGCCCTAAAGGCAAAAGATAGATCTTGTGCACACACACAAATATTCTTCATATTTTAATGAATAATAATAATACTTGGACATATATATACAACAAATTCTAATGTACGAAACATAAAAAGATCATAATAAAATGTGAACGAAAAACTTCAATGAGTAGAATCAACATTGCGAAAATATTACATTTGATGTATACATGCTTTGAATATTGTTATTATTGTAAATATTTCTTTTAAACATTAACGTTTAATGTTTAGTTATTTCATTCTTCTAAAATTTTACAAATGTCAGTAATATATGGGATGAAAAAGTAGTGTTTTTCAAATGGAGGACACATAGTTTTAGAAACACATTTTCGTACACAGTGATCTCATGGAATCTTCTAGGCAGAATTATTCGTTCACATCCGTAGTTTGGGGAGCATACTGTGACTTATTCCTAATGAGAAAATCAGCTAGAAACCGTATTGGATCTTGGGGTCTTTCTCGAGCCAAAGCCGATAATGCTTGCAATAAAATAGGCACAACAGTAGCATCCAAGTATGGTCGAGTAGGCATATTAACTGGATCCATTTTCTACTTCTTTTTGGCAAAGCCTCCTCTTTTTCACTTGTGTTAATGTAATCTTCTCTTCGGCTGGAGAAATTTCTTTGGTAACTCTCAGTATACACCGATCACTTTATAAAGTTTAATTGACAGAAATTTAAAAACTCTTGCAGTTGAGCACAGTTACTAGCACTGCAAAACTAATATAATCTAATAAAATATCATTCTATCGTTGGCATTGTATCACAAAATCGTCTCCAAGCGATACAAGAATGGCAAATTGTAAAGTTTAAAAACAAAAATACTTCAAGGCTAAGCTCTGACATATATAGAGAAATGCTGTCACATATATAAACTAAATATTATTCGGATAGCTAAAGTATCCGAGATTCTTTTAGGAGGCAAAGACACACGTTAACCCAAAAAATTCGAATAAACGTTGATTTAGGGAATTCCCTTCAGTGAAAAAAATTCGTTCCATACTAGATTTTGTGTATTTATTACTCACAGCTTTGCATGGAATCTTTTTGCAGAAACATATAAAGCAAAATTATGTAATAAAAAAACTTTAGAACACTTCTTTACACTGTTTTATTTAACTTGATTTCTCACGGAAGTTTGTTAAGCGGTTTTCGACCGCTATTACTGCATAAATTATCTTCAAACTTTGCACACAAGCTTATCTTCGAGGACAATACATTATTCCATCCATTGTATAAGTTATTATAACGTTAATTAGAAACAAAAATAATAATTTTGGCTTTGAGGAAATTATCAGAATTATTTTTTGGCGAATGGCAACGATAGCATTGTTTTGAATGTTTGGATAATGCAACGGATGTTTTGAATTTTAAAATACTCAAATCTTGGCGAAATTTTTTAGTTTTTGTTTTCTTTCAAATAAAACCGTGGAGCTTAAGACTTTATTTTTTTTTTAGTTTTAATTCAGTAGCTGACGATGTTTAAAATGTGAGTTTTAATCTTGTTACTCTATCGTGTGCTTTAAAATATAAAAATGAATTAATTAAATTAAGAATCTAAATAAAAATTAAAATGAAAATGGACAAACAGATGTTTGCAATTGTGAATTGTATTAATTCTTTAAATTCAGTCAAAATGCAATACAAGTATTTATGTAAAATAAATAGACAAATAAAACGAATCCATATTCATGAAATACACCAGAAGATAAAAAATAAGTCATTTTAGCAAATAAATGCTTTAAAAGGATATATTGTCCTCGAAATAATTTGCGTCAATAAAATAGCTATTAAGAACATAAACAACTTGAAAAAGTACAAATTGCAATAAGATTTGCAAACACGTGTTCCGTAGTAACAAGAAACCCTTTTTAATACATAAGAAGTAAACTTATGGATGAAAATTCAGCTAACAAAAGCTTGCCAGATTATTTGCTTTTGTCGGCTATTCAACTTAATACTCACTACTTTTCATTGACAAAATGGTTCCTTGTAACTCCGAAACACGTGTTTTGCGACTCTGATTGGTATTTGTGCTTTTTTTACATTGTTAATGTTCTTAACCTATCGCACAAAGGTAAACATTTTATATTTAAACTACCTGTGCTACAAAACAGTCTTTGTATTCTGGATAAAAAAGACTAAATATAAAAGCAGTAATTTAATATTATTGTCTCTTAACTTAAAATAATATTTTTTCTAAGATAAACATGATCCTTGAAAACATGTTTGCTTACTTAAATAAAACCAATATTTATCTCAAAGCTGCAGATCCTGCAGATAAACAAAATGTCTGCCTCTTTTTGAATTGAATAAAGCATTTCACTCAACAGGGTAAACATAAGGAATGCATTCCTTAAGAACCACCTAATAGTGTTCGTCTTTCTGTGCTCTTAATCAGATTAGTGACCGGAAAGTGGTCGAAATCTCATATCCTGCTTCATTTCTTGGGCTGGAAGGATTCTTCGGTATCTGCCGACAACGATCTTCCCTTCATTACCGAAAAGGATATCATATTTCAATGCAAGGGAAATCATTTCCGCTTTTTGCTATAAAATTAGTTTTTCAAACAGAAATAAAAACAAAAGTAAACAGGGGAAACATGCATGCCGTTTTAAAATAGGAATAAACATTAGTTAGTGCGTCACGCTGAGACAAAAAATAATATTTGAAAAAATCAAGGCTTTAACTTTAACGATTTACTTAACAAGGTACTAACTTTAATTGATTTCGGTAATTGCAATCATAAACTAATAATGAATATATACAGTGGAACCAAAGAAATCCGAGCCCTAGAAATCCGAAATTCTTTATAATTCGAACAGCTTGTAAAGTGAAGGTGAAAAGTTAGATTTAAAAAAAATACTACTACGATTTTAAAAGCTTAGTTAGTTTTTTAATGATGACAGCTACTTTTAGAATAATGTATAACACAATGTTTTAACACAGCTGTGTACCTTATTATGTAGAACTGGCGCATTATACATAGAGTGTACATCACAACCATATGTATAAACATTCGCACTGGTACCCTCGCATCGTACCTCTTTATACCTCTTCAAACTTACAACGATATTCCTGCTACTATAACGTAGATGACGTATTAAGCACTCATGCTTTATCAGTGGTAAATTGCGACTTTCTTATCACTATTGAGTTAAAAACGAGTTTAAATAATGTCCCACAGTAAATCCGAACTTCCTGGAATCCGAACATAGCTCAGCCCCAGTTAGTTCAGGGTTTCTGAAGGGTTTCAGTGTACTGCCCAATCTTTTTTATACAAAGTAGAATCACTGCAGTCAGCATGACAACGAATCCTGTGGGGCCCTCGGTAACCTAGTGGTTAGAATGTCGGACTTCTAACCGGAAGATTTCATGTTCGACACCAGACCCGCTGAAGACCCACCATGTACACTTGGGGATACGTGCATATAAAATCCGTGGACCCTGAAGTCCCGAGGCACTTCCGAGGGGAACCCGGATGGTGGAGAATTTCCTTTCCCTTCACTCTTAGGTCAAAAAAGGACGGTGGCGTATTTGTGGTGGTTCCATATGGTGTCATCAAAGTACATAAAGAGCCAAGTCATACTTCCACTGTTGTGGTGCTCATTTATAAACGGAAAGCGCTTCTTACTGCTTAATTCCTGGTTGCTCTGCGAAGGCATTAGAAAGAACAACAACGAATCTTAATAGAAATAATCAACGTATTCAAAAAGAGGGGAGATTCTGAGATTCTGCAGTTTGCATTTCTGTCGCCATCGTGGTGAAAATAATTTATCTGTCTTACTAAATTTACGAAGAACACCATTCTTGAAAAACTACTTGACCTGAAAGGTAGTTCGTTCAGCTTATCAAATGGTCAAAGCGCTTTTATGTTGACAGCCTAATTGCAACCCTAACGCTCTGTCTAGATTTGTATTTCATCCATGATCACTACATACTCAAAAGCATTCTGATACATTGTTAGTATTGGCTGGTTTGTGTAGTCTAAATTAATAGTGCAGAATTAAAGTTTGAAAATTTGTTCTTCTAAATCGAAATATTTTTAAGAAGTACCATTAAGTTCATACGCCACGATGCAGATGCTATGAAAACCATCATTGTGATAGTATTGTGGAAAGAAAGAACGCATCAAATTCAGATTTAAAGCAAATATTTACTACATTTGAAAAAAAAAAATGCAAGGCGTCACAATATCTCAAAACAGTTGACCATTTCCCAAAACTGTAGTTTGGACTTGGTTTTTAAGCACGATTCATTCTGCTTAGTCTCAATGGCACACCCACCTTGACGTCATAGGAGCATTCTCCAGACGTCGTTAAGATGTCTAAAGTCGGTAAGAGACGATATAATGGGCTGAAACGGTTAGAAGGTTTGTGACGTGCACCAGACCAAGTCTTTAATGACTTGTACCAGAACGCCGATGATATAAAACTGAATCGAAACTTGCGTAGGATCTCATAATTTTGAACCAGCTCCCAGAAGATAAGCCAACACCTCGACCCCCAGAAGCCTAAGTGAGTGGTTTCTCTTAGAGAACATTTGAGTCACGATGGATTTTACCTGCACCAGCTCCTAATAACGTACACGGTCCCGGGCCGAACCAGTCTCTAGAGGTGGTCCCCCTTCCAAACACTGACCTCGGTCAATGTTGCTTCATTTTCGATGTTCTTTTGGAGTCAAACTTCTACCATCTGATCCATTGCGAACCTGAACATATTCTAATATTTCGTGCAAAATCTGAAGCTTCGAAAAAATCAAGTGGTATAATATATATTGAAGGGTGGTTATTTAAATATAAATATAGAAGCGAAGACCAGCAAAAGGCTCTGAAGAAGGAAGAGAAGGGGGATGGGGTGTAGCTAGAGTGGTCCTGGTTTAAATAAACTGACTGATTTGTAACGTTTGTATTCATAGAAAAATAGTAAAATGTGAGTGAACCCGTTTAAGTGTAGAAGAAATCACCTCTTTTTGCAGAAGTATCACTAAATATTCAGACATAAATCTATTGAAAACCATTTCTTAATTCTCAAACATTTCTATAATTCATTTTAGTTGACTTAAAAGCAGTAAATTAAGAGGATTGTTTTCATTGGTTCCTATTAAATCCTCCCTTTGCCAAGAAGCAATTTGATTGGTTCTCATTTAATCTTGGCTTTGACACTTCAAAAAAAAAAAAACTTCTAAAAAAATTTTAAAAATATATATATTCATAATTAAAAAGTGGCCGATACTTGTACAGTATTAGATGGATTTTAAGATTTAATTAACGCTATGAGTTGGTTAAAGTTACCGAAATTTAATTCTGATTGAAATAATTTATTAATTCTGACGAGAACGCATTCTGAATTTCGATTATGTTTGACATTAACGCATAGCAATCACCACCTGATCCATAGGGAATGAGGTTTACAACTCAAAGGCTGCGGTATACGAATCCCAATGTCTAAAAGTAAATCTAATTTAAACAAAATCGGAAAAAAATACAAAGTCCTAAAATAAATAATCTTTCCGTTTTTTTCCTTACAGATGGTATCATGAACATTTCGAGCCTTAAAATTAAAACTAAAAACAAATTAGCATTTCTAAACATACATGTTGTTATTCGTGAAAATCTAAATTGAAATCAAAAGTAACATCGGAAAACGAGAAAGCCTAAAAAAATATATTTTTTCTTATTTCCACCACTAGGGGACGCCTCGTAAAAATACGTTGCCACGGAAACCAAAACCGTTTTCATTCCCTAAAGTGCAAAATAAATTGAACCAAAACTTGATTCATGTTGTCAACTCGAATAAACTAAAGTCCGTGGGAAAAAAAACTCCACCTTATTCGAAACTGTAAGTAAACACCCGAAAAAGGTTTCGACGTCAGCAGCAGTACCCCTACCACTCAACTCAACTCGACAGACGAAGGCGCCACTCCCCCTTGCGCTTGCACTTCACCTGTGTGCTCAGAACTGTCAATTTTATACTAGTTACATACATTAATAGAACATAATTTTCTCTATCGCATTTTATATATACATTATGTAAAAATATTTTGCTTTCAGATAAACGGCAAACTACCAAACAATCAATTATTTTTCAATGATGGCATTTTACATGCTTTCAAAATGAATTGCCTAAAATAATCTTCCAATAATCGGTAGCATAATAAAACGTTAAGTTAAAATCATTTTTGCAAATTCAGACGCTCATCGTACATTTTTCTCTTTATGGAAATGACATAATACATTTTTCCAAATGTCGCTCTTAATCCGTTTATCTTCTTCAAGTCTTCCACTCATTAATCTCCAGACAAGCCAATAAGTGCTTTAAAAATGTCAAATCCCTTTTCCTTGATAATATTATGCACTCTCTTTTGACAGTGTTTGTCTATCTTATTTCCTTAACACTTCATCGAATTTCACCGATTATGAAAAGATAAAGAATTTTATTGATTTTTAAGAAATCGAATCAACTTTTCACATTTTTAAGGAGAAAATACATGTTCTGAAAAACGAGTGTATGAATCAAATATTTAGAACAGCAGTGTTAATTTTTTTCTTAACGCTTCTACGAAAGTTATTTGAATATTAATGCCGAAATTAATGTTTTGATAAACGTATGGAAATGACTTTTTTTCCGAAAAAATCTTCATCCTATCACTTATTCCAATTCGCTTAACGTAATTTATCGCACAGAAACTTGCAGCAGTGTTTTTAGCAGTATTTTATGCTTGTTTAAATAATGAAAAGTTTTACGTTATTTTAATACCTTCACCAGAAAATATATTGAAGAGTAGGCATACTTAAAATGTTGTTCATAAATAAAACGAAAAAGCAAATAAATAAATAATGAGGGAATCCTCTATAAGCTTAAATTATAGAAACTACATAAATGTATTTAGACCTCGTAGAATTCTTTTAAAATTTTAAATTGGATGGTAAAGGGAGACATTTACGGAAGTAAAACACGATATTTATGGAAGAAAGAAAGCATATTTTTCCCTACCCCAGACTTTTTGGCAGACATTTGCTTGAATTGTTTTCAAGAATATTATTCAAAACACATTCACTGATCAGTCATCCTTGCATTTTTCCCATCTTACATGAAACTTATCTCAAGTACTTACATGAAACTTATCTCAAGTTCGATGTAAGCATTTTTGATCTGCTTTGCCTAAAAAGATAAAAAGTAGAGTTGTTTCACAAAATATATAGCTTCTATAAGTGCCTGTCGTATTTACATGTGTGCTGTTTTATTAAAAAGAAATAACGTATGTAATGTTATTGACTTTCAAAGTTATATTATTGTTTGGCAACATAATACTTTAAATATTTATAGCTCGTGATCTGGTTCAGTTATGTAAAAATTGGGAGTTTTAAAATTAATTACGATTGTTCTATGAAAGTAATGTATGCTTATTCTCTTACGAATAAAATGTACTTTGAAACACATATTCTGTATTTAAGGATACGGTGTTCTCATGATACAGGGAAAATTTTCAATACATGCTTGTAAATCACAAAACATAATAAAAAAAATTCTTGCAATTCAAAAATCATATATCTCTATATACTGGCTTTATATAATACGTCTAAAGGCACAAAAAACACATAAGATAACATAACGAGTTTGAAGTAACACATGATTGGATTGAAGAATATATTATTGACTGTGTACCGTTACTGTTTACAGAAGACATAATAGACGTTGATTTAACAACAAGATTAGCTGAAACCTTATGCTCTGATTAAATGTTTAACACATAATGCCGATAACGCCCTAGAGAAGTCATACTCTGCCTGTGACTGATGGGTTTATGAAAAATTTTAGATATACTGACCCGATATGATATAAACATATTTTTGAAGTGGTATACTCTAAAAAAGCCCTTTTCAACAAGCAATTGCAGATTGTTTTGGCTCTAAAAAGAACAATACGCCAGTAACATTATCAAAAAAGAATTTTTTTATAACGCACATTAATTTCCATTGATTTTGATGAATCGTGTGAAATAGTTATCAGGTGCATGTGGCTCAAAAAAAGCTGAATGCCAGTTGTCTTAAGACTATTCTCGCAGGAAAGAGTTTTCAAGACCAACTTTCTGCATGTCTTTATTTTTTACTTTCACAATTTAGCACAGCCCAAGAAATCACACTGAAATTCTAACCACCCCCCTAAAAAAAGGCGAAGAATGTCGGAATATTTCATCAAGAGAAAAATTATCTTCAAAGGAAACTTGTGTCACACCTGGCTGCTTTATTTTAAGCTCTTTCAGACAAGCCCCCTAACTCCCCACCCCCTCCAAAAAAAGGCAAACACTCTATGAACAATTTGAAAAATTAATAACTTTTAAAATAAATATCTTACTTATTTTGCTGTGAGTTATACAAGTTAATAATGACTTTCACTTTGATATATAAAACTCGAAAACTTTTTGGGTTTTAGTAGACAATCAGTTTCTTTCACTAAACTAATGTGATGTCATTCTCCCTACCCAAAATATAATGTAACATTTCGCAATTTTGTTTCTTATTATGATTGTTATTGTTGTTAATGTTACTTCCGGTGTACTAACATTTAAGTCGGTCAATAAATACTTTGAAAATATGATTATGGCAGAAAAACTTGCATGTTATATTTTTTTCCGCCATATTTCTACAGATATAGAGGAAAGTAATTAAGAGCAACGGAGTGTTTAAAAAAAATGCTCGACGTTCCGGATTAGGCGTTCTGGAATATGGCTTTAATTTTTTTGATAACACCAAAAGTCATTTTTTGTTAGAAGTGTGAAAAAAATTGATTTATTTTTCATACTGTTTTTTATTTCTTTCTTCTCCCAAATATAATGCTGTGCCTTTCGGAGTGAACTTTAATCTCTCAAAATGTTTTACGCTTCGTTACCAATCTTAAATATCTTTTTCTAAAATCATTCGAATTAAATTTTTTTACTGAAAATTAAAATGCGCCATTTTAAAAATGGAATATTGATTGTAAATGGAAATTTGAATTACTTATTTTTAAATTATTTTGTATTTATTTATTTGATTGTTTATTTTAAATTTTTTCTTGGTTTTAGTAGAATTCACTTCAAAATATTTTGCTTTTATTGCATGCTTTGGTTGTCATTGGTGTCCTCCACTGGACGTTTCGATCCTTCCTCGTACAAACACAGCAAATGACCAATTCAAATATAACCAAGAACTACAAATAACTACCCCGTAATTTGTCTAACTTCATTTCCTTTTTCGTAGAGACAGCCAGACAAACAGTGGAATATCAGAACATCAAGCTCACTACCTTTAAAACAATAATTGATTCTTAATTGTTAAAAAAATAGATCGGAGAAAAGACGTTAGTATCGCACCCATAGCAGAAACCATACAATTAGTCAATTGTGTCATCCCTTACGAAATTAAGTTCCTCGAAATTCCAACGTAAGCAACCATATAAGCACTTTTACCATGACAACAGTTTGTGTGGGCTGTAAAGGTATTAGTACAGAACATTAATGCTTTAATTTATTTGTGAAGAAAGTTTTAGAGCGCTAAATTACCTTTACACTGTTTTCTGTTTTAAAAAAAACTTTCTTCTTTTGGAAATAAAAATTTCCAGATAAAATTTAACAATCAAAATTTAAAGAAGTCTTTAGTTTTATAAACAACAAATGTTTTAAATTTCACCACGTAAATGATATTTTAAGGACAAGATAAAATTTAGAACTCAAAACATTTTAATATATTGTTATGACTTTTTTCTTTGAAACTTTGAACAGCTGTTTCATTCGTTTTTATTTATTTGTGCATTAATCACCTAATTTATTTACTTTTTAATTTCTCATATGACTTAAAGAACTAAATATTCTAATGTATTGTTTGAATTTTTTTCAATTCCCTGACAAATAATGGAAGTATTGACTCCACAAAGTGCCTTCCGTGTTTCGGAAATATAATTTTTCATCTTCTGTAAGAAGCCTATTATACGCAATGGCAAATCGGCGTTTCAAAGGCTCTTGAGTAACTTTGGGGCAGATAAATTTAGATTCTAAAGGATGAAGTAGGTTAATCATGTTGACAGGTGTGATTACCATTTCTCGTTGTCCTAAGTGCAAGTTGCATGTTTGTTTAAAATAAATTCCGAAAAGACCAAAAGTCGACTGTCAACAGCTAGACACATCAGAAGTATGAGGCTTTTATGTTGAAAGATTTCATAGTCACGTTTTCGCATCACAGGATATGTTGAAGACTTGTTCAGTACAAGAAAATTGTTCATTCTTAAATGCTTTGTTACATTTTCCAAGTTGTATAGTGGCTAAAATTAGAAAACAGAATATATTTAAAAGTTATCTTTTAGAATTACTTATTTATGAAAGTAGAAAATTGTTAAGAATGTATAGATTATCTTGAAGTCATTTCGAAAAAAGAACGGTGTATTTTGACAAGTTTACGTAGTTCGAGTACATTTTTTCAGATGCCATTTCAATAATTAACTGACGACGCGTTCAATTGTAGGTTTATTATGGGTCGATTTATTTCAGTCTATTGAAAACCGGCAAAATATTTTTAACCTTAAGCTTAGGTGTATATTTTTTTAGCGTCGGATTTAATAAGCTTTAAAAAAAAGTATTTTAAAAGCTTATTAAATCATACGCTAAAAAGGTATACACTTAAATTTAGAATTGCTCTAATCAGGTTATATTTTGCATTATTGCAAAATCAATAAATTTTGTTTTATTTGACTTACTAATCAAGTTCTTATGAATGCTATTACTAGGAAGGCATAGAGCTATTTGAGATTAAATTATTTAAGCATGCACGATTCTTAAAATTGTGTTCTCTTAAATAAACTTTTCTTCTTTTTTCGGTATATTTTTAATTGAAAATTTGTAGAGTTCTATTTAATTGAACAGCCTTTATTATGCCTTGATAGCTGTCATTTAAAAGAAAAAGAGAACTGGGTTATTAATTTAAGCACAGTGATGAAATTAAATTTAACAGTAGTAATATAACGATGTTGGATACCTACAATGTACACAAATAGAAAATGGTAAATTGAGATCAATGATGAACAATTATTCATTGCCTCGGGGAACTTCCCTATTAAATTTCCCTGTAGTATATAACTAATTGAGACGTAAACTGCACAAATAGAAAATAGAAAATCGATATCAACGATGAGCAATTGTTTATTGCCTCGGGAACTTCCCCATGAAATTTAACAGTAGTGTATAACTAATCCTATTTGAGACCTACAATCTACACAAATGGAAAAAACAATAGTAAATTGATATCAATGATGAACAATTATTTATTGCCTCGGGGAACTTCGCCAGCTGGCAGTAACCTTCATCTCTTCATTACTATCACTAATAAGTTAAAAAAATAATTAACTGTAAAATTTTAACACATTTATGTAAGAATTGATTTAGGTTAGCACTCTTTGAAATGGATAATTTGACCGCGTTGTAGCAAAAAATAACTAAGTCCATAACTACTGTTTTGAAATATTATCAATTTAAACATTCAACTTGCAGTGGAAAATAGAAAATTAATTTTTGAAATCCTGATATCCTACTGTGTGTCTAGCTTACTTCTAAATTGTGCGAATTTTAAATTGTAGAAAAAACTAATTTAAATTGTGTGTTGATGGAATTGTAGATTTAAGTGACTTGGAATCAGAACGTAGATGGTTTTCCTTCTGTTGTTTTGAATACCGAGCGATGCTAAAATTTCAAAGATATTCAGTTGACAAAGTATTAAATTATACACACTAAATTTTAAGGTATCTGTAAAGCATCATTGAGATACAATTATTGCTATTTGCTTTTTGTAATGTTTTATCATCAACAAAATTTTTGGAAGAAAACTTCAGTTTCTAGATATTTCGAACAAATAAAACCGTTAAAAACCGATTTCGAAGTAACATACTGTATATATAAACCTTCAGAAGAATTTAACTTTTGTAAATAGCAAGAAGTTTATTATATCTATCCATAACTAATAAAGCCTTTCTCTTAAAGTACTTCAGAGGATTAAATATTTGTTTTCGATTAAAAGTTCGTTGCTTTTCTTTTTTTTTTATTTGGTAGTTTTTTTCTTTTTAAGTCTTAAGTTTTTAAGATATTGAAGAAGCCTGCTAAAAGTTATTTTTCTTTCTTTTTTGAAGAAAAGCACGGTCTGGTGACTGCCGCATTGCCGACACGTTTGAAAAAAAATAACCTGTCTGGTTTCGGAGTTTTTTTTTTTTTTTTTTTACACGTTTCACGAGCACAACCATTAGAATGAATGAATGAGTTCCATAATCCTCAATAATTATCAAGGTATTTCGTTTCTATTCTAACCAAAACAATAAATCATATTAATCTCATTATTGTGCAAAGAAAAAAATTTATAATGCATTAGTTTCATTGAATTGATCAATAATCTGGGTATTTTGGAGGTTAACGCAATTTATAATCAACTTGAAGTTTTTTTTCCTGAAAAAAATGCACTTATGATTTATATTCTTTGAAATGATGCGCCTCCAGCTTTAAAGGGGGTTTTGGAAGGGGGCCACTGACAAACTGTAAGAGCCCAGTTAACTGCGTTTACTCTCCATTTAAAACATAAACACGGCCGACTTTTAATTTCCCTTTCGTCGAAATCGCAGAAACAGAAGTTGCAGCAATCGTATTTTTACGCAGATATATACGTGTATAAGTTTGAAAAATATGAATGAAAATTCAGTTATTATTTCCAAATCTTTAAGTCATTTTTACGCAGGGAAATAACTTATGGGAAATGGTCGAACCCTATGTATTCCGAATCACATTATTAATCCAGAATATCCGAACAAAAAATAAATAGGATATACGATCTAAAAAACGAAAGCGTAAAAACTTTCATTAAGGGTAAAAAAGGCATTGTTTTTTAGTCTACTTTCCCGTAAAAGTAAAAAAAAAATAATAAAGCATGAAAGAAGGCTTAATGGTATCGTGAAAATATCGTTAGAAATCAAGAAAAGTCAAAAATAAGTTAAGTAATTAAATAAAGATTAAAAAATAAAAAATTTGAAAGTAGGGTTTTGAGATGGGGGGAAAAGTGTGTTTGTCGGTCTGTTTTGTCCACCCCCCCCCCCCCCCTAATAACCTTTGAACGAATTGTCCGATTCGAAAAATTCTTTTTGCATTCGAAAGATCTCGGCGAGGACATCTTATTTCCATATTTTACTTTTTGCATGAAATTTTTATATTGTATGATAATTTTGGCAAAGTAAACAGTAGCGTTCAAATTCAGACTCCATAAACTCAAATAATGCAATTTAATTCAGTTTAACATCTGTCAATTTTCCAATTTAACATGCAATATAAAAATTTGTGGCAAACCCCTTATCTTTTTTCTCCAATTTGAGAGCTTTTCTAAATACGGCTCACTGTATGGCGTATATCTCTTTAAAAAATATCAATAGTCAACTGAAACTTTTACATAAGTTGCTCCATAGATCTCACTACCAAATTATTAAAAAAAAATTTAAAATCTTTCGCGCATGCACAATCACACTTGTTTTAATAAAACTGCTCAAATCTCATCGACTATTTATTACATTTTCCCCACGTTTTGGTACCATACTTACTTTTTATTTTGTCAAGTCGTCTGCAAGTTTCATGTAATTTGAGATAGAACTTAGCGAGTTATAAGCAAAACACTTGCGAAAATTTTCGAATAATTAAAACAAATGCCCCTATCTTCATGAATATCACTGCTATTCTGACGAAAGTGGGTGTAAGCATTGCGCATATAATTAAAAATGTTTTGCGAAAGTTACAGGACATTTCGATCATTTTTTTATACAAGATATTCAAAATTGTTTTTTCCCCTTCTTTAATTTTTTGACCGCCCCCTAACTACCCTAAGCCTGAATTTTGCTTCTTAAATTAATGTGAGTTTAAGTATGTTCTTTCCATGGGGAAAAATACAGAACAACAAGTTTAACATTTCTCCAGAATTTTTTAAAATGTCTAAAATCCAAAGTGTCCAAATACTTTTTGGTAGATAGTGTAGTTTACCGGAAGCGACTGTTACTTGTAGAGGGGTAAAAAGTTTTAAGAGGGCTCTTGATGCTCATTGGGGAACACGAAATTGACTAGGACCAGCCTAGCTGGGCCCACAGCCTGTTGCTAGTTGTCACTTTTGCATTTGTATTCGTCTTTTTCTTCAAGCAATTTGCAAACTTGCGATATAAATATCATATCACGAATTTAAAACGTTTTAATTTATCACAAAATATAACTTTCTTTTTTCTTTACAAGTTGTACTTATAATTTTACATTAAAACCTATGAACTAAACTGGAGAAATCTTTTTTAAAACGTAACAATTTCACTACTGTTATTAACCTTTAATTAAAATAATCACAGGAAATAATGGTTGTTTTGAAACAGGTGGATATCCGAAGAAAAAATTTCAATTGAGAAAAGAGACGGGGAAAAAATCTTTAAATACCTTTAAATAAACGACTTTGATCATTAAATTTATCTTTCCAAGCATTATAATTATGGAGAATTTTATCTTTTGCGTTGGGTTTTTTTTTTCTGCGAAGTCATTTTAATTGACTCTAAACCTTAAATAAAATTTCATGAAATAAATTCAAAGAAGAATCTCCAATTTATTATCGTATTAAATCGTGTATTAAGTTCAGAAAATTTAGTTTTATTTCAATCATGATGGATTAACTAAAAAAAGGTAATGCTTTTTATTTTCCTTGTTATCTTGCTCTTTTATTAAAAAAAGTTGCGGAGGGAAGGGGTTATTAATTTTCAATTTAAGTAATTCTGAGTACGGATTTTAGGCAGTTTATTTGCCTTTCCTTTAATAATCATCAACAACATAAAACGAAGACAAAAAACTTTTCACCCTATATGCTGGTGCCTTAGTTTCCACTTCATGCTTTTTTTTCTAGTTAATATTAGTCTATAGAAAAATATTATACTAGTAATGAGGCTACTAAAGATTGGTCAAGTATAGAACTCGCACATCTTGGTGTCTTGGTCATCAGTAAAAATCGACTATGGTCATGAGAAAAAAAAAACTGAACTTGCGACTTGCTCAGGGTAAAAATTGAAACTTTCCAATTTTTACCCCAATTTTTCCTCTTTAACTGGAGAAACAGGTTTGACTGTGACAACCTGTGCCACCTGAAGCCATTTAAATGTCATCTAATGGCCCATATCCAACTAAAGCACAGCACTTGGTATATCCGTAATGATGAGGATAGTCAAGTGGCCTTGAAATAGCGGGCGTTAAAAATAGTCCGCCAGAAAGCATTTTATTAAATTATTTGTTTTATTTTCATTATGATTTTTTATTTATTTAAATTTCTATTGCTTGTTTTAGCTTGTTTCGCATAGGGATTTATGTTTACATTTTAGGTTTAGTATCATTTTGTTAGTGAAATAAACGAGAAATATTTTGTCTCCATTCTTTGGTTATTTTTGTTGTTTTTTTCTGCCCATTTTTTATTTGTATCTCATAAATTTACTCCAATACACCTTATTAAATTTATATCGCCTTATATTTCCACTGCTGTTTCTTTCGATGCATCCTTTTTCATATATTTTTCCATACGTTATTCTTATGACAACATAATATAATATTTTACCAAACGCTTGTGAATTTTACATTTAATTTAGAGTAAACTCATTTTCACTACTCTTAGCATATTAAGCTCTATTGCAATATCTTTATTTCGCTGGTTGCTTTATTTATTTTTGGCAGTATTTATCTTCAATATACCGCTCTCTACTAACTTAAATATCGAAGAGATACGATCATATTCCTTAATGTTTTCCTAGAAACTCAAAGTGCCGTTATGCACTTTACTTAATTCACGAGAACTTGAGGTGGAACAAGTTATATTTTAAGATCTTTAAGACGAAGAAGACGTCGTTTTTCTATGAATTTAAAGTTCATTTCTTTCAAAATGCAGTAAAATCAAAATGTGTGCAAAAATTTGGTTTGTGTATTTTATTTTTATTTTTTAATAATGTGACACATTTCACGTTCGGCTCCATGTCTGGGGCAGAATCGGATAGAGTAACTGTAAAAGGATACGAAAACAAATAATTTGTAAATGCTAAGGAAGAAAAAAAACAGAAATATACTACTTTACAAGTACTTAGTATCATCGGTTTGGTAGAGGCTCATTCATAAAAGATGTCATGCTTCGAGGGGGGTTCCAGAAAGTGTGACAGTTTGTGACAAGGGAAGAGAGAGGGTACCAAGAAGTGTAGCATCATCCGGGTAACAAACAGGGGCAATCATTGCGCAAGTTGCCCAATCAGAATTTTTGTTCTGAAGATTTTTTTGTGTGTCGGATATCCGGCATCAGACTAATTTCCAAATATCCGAAATCTGATTCAGTCATTGCAAGAAAAATGGCCACTAGCAATGTATGTAAATTGCAAATTTAGTACGTAGTTGCAAGCTGTAAGCAGTGGAGTGTTAAAAAATATTTATAGAATTTACAGATTTCCAACATCAAAACCGGGTATCCGGTACATATTCGTTAGACAAAGGATACCGGATATATGGTACCTGAAAAAATCATAAAACTGGTTAGGGAACTTGCGCCAGGGGGAAAAGGGCGCGCTGGATACCACTCATAATAATAATAATAATAACAGTAATGATTGCCTACTGAATTGAATTAAGAGTTTGCAATTTGTTATTTAATGATGCAAACCAATTACACAACTTAAAAGCTACACAAGTAAATCTGCTGTAAGAGTTAGACGATTGGAAAATGAACTTTTATTTCATAACGATCTCAAAGTCTAAATTAACAATGTTTCAAAACTGGAGTTATGGATTTCGTGACTTATACCAAAAATCTAATAATGTTTCGTTCTTCCTGTAGTCACACGAGTTTTGACACTTTCACTGAAGGATCCATTTCGATAAGAATGTACATAACACTATAGCTGCATAGATGTTTATTACAGATTACATGGAAATTAACGTATCATAACAAAAATTGGCTTATTTGAAATGGAAGTTGTTGAACAGTTTCAAAAACAACAGGCAAGTTAGTAGATCACTCTGCAGCATAATAAAGGCAAAGATCTGCTTTTGGCTACTAATAGTTTATAAAAGTATTTTAAGGACTTTATCAGTATTTAATGAGGCTTCGACCGGCATGATAAGAACCTGATGACATAGAGAATCTTTGGGTCTCTCTTCGCCCATCACGTGTTACATTAATGCTTAGCTAAAATCTCTAACACTAAATTTTAATTTCCCTCCATTCATCATGCGCTGCATTAATGCACAGCTAAAAATTGTAACTCAATTTTTACTTTTAAATTGATGCTACAGAAATAAATTTCTACTCGTCTTATTTAGGCCCCCAAATTTCGTTTATAGTAGTAATATACTACTGAAATCACCGCACTTTCTATGCAGAAAATGAAGCAAAGCATTATTAGTAGTCAGGACCTCATAATACTGTGTTATCAAATGTACGAGATATCAAAAATAATAATTTTCCACTTGTCATATTAGTCAAGATATTTTCAATTATAATACTTTTCAATCGATGAGACGCTTACAAAATCTACTTATGAACGATATTATGTCGATAGCATAAAATCAATTTAAATAATAGCGTTAAAATATAGCTGCAAATTTAGAAAAATTTTATATTTAGAGGATTTTAATTTTTTTCTTCACCTCCCCCCCCCCCCCAAAAAAAGTGAAAACATTGACTCATAAAGGTAATCTTTAGTACTCTCTCAAATTTTTGGAGCCTTAAAACATTTTTGCGGCTTACCCACGCGCAATTAGTAAATAAAATAAATCTCGTTCTGTCCCACTGTCCCATTTTTCTCCAACGTAATAAATTTAAAATTATCTAAATTACTGGTAGTGATTTACATCGTGATAAAACAGGGTATAGAAAAATACCACAATTTTTCAGCTGATAGATTCATCTGAACGTTTGATTTTACATTGATTCCTTCCTCAAATGCAGTTACATAATAAATTCTTACTTCTAAATTATTAACTTGATGAAAAAATTATTAAAAATATAACAATCAGTATATAAATCAGTGAACCATCAAGTTCTAAAAAAATGGGGCAGTTGAATAAATAGGAAATGCCATTCTCTCCCTTAAAAGTTTAGAAGATAATTAAAAAAAATTGTAGGAACTAAAACGAAATTTGAATAACTAATGTGATTTCATCTGGGACAAATAATTAAATGCTATCAGATTTGGAAACAAATCACGTTTCGGGAGAAATTTTTTTCTGAGACCGAGCATCTAAAGTGCTAAGTCTAAAAAGTAGCAATTCTGTGAAACTAAATTTAAAGTTTACAACTACTAATAATTGATAAGGACTAATTTGCTCCACTGGAGTTTAAAACTAAACAAAAGAATTTCAGGAAAATTAAACAAAGGTTCATTGTGCTTACATGCAAAAAAAAAAAGTTTCTCAGTGAGAAAACTCGAGAAAAGTCAAACATGACGAAGCAAACTTTAACAGAAAATTTTCTAGTCAACTGAAAACAAGCAAAAATCGGTTCAGACTAATGAAATGCAAAGAATCGGGCAAGAATTTCCGGAAATAGAATCGAAAAAACGAAACTCAATGAAACTCACTTAAGCAACTATATTTTTGAACCAAATTGTTTGCTCTCTACAAATTTTCAATAAAACAATATGCATACTGTTAAGTTTACCCTATGCGGAAATAAAAAACTCATTTTTGGAAAAATAATTTTATTTTGTTTAATTGCTGTCAACGTTAGTTGAATTCAACGTTTTGCACATCGTTCACTTGCGATAATAATAGCCCATCTTCTCTCTCTCTCTCGCTTTCTTTTTTCTTTTACATTTATTTTAAGACATCGACTCTTACAAGTTTCGTATGTTTCGAAACAACTGTTCTGTCACCATTGATAGACAATGACAGAGTGAAAAAAGTTGTTTAACAAAGTTTAGTGATGTTACATTTTCGTCTCCAGCTCATCTACAAACGGGAAGTAAATAGTTGCAACCATTTTTGTTTGTCATGTGGCATGCTGCTAAAACATTTAGCTATGAATTTCATCCTGCCTGTTATTTTTCATGTGCAAATTAGGTGTTTACAATCACTCCATGCATATTTTACTCTGGGGTATTTTTTAACACTTCAGTTTATCGTATTTCCAATCTTTTGAGAACAATATTCTATTTTGATGTAAATTATTCCATTGTGCCTATTTTACATAAATGTTATTGTTGTTACTAATGCCAGTTGAAATCCCTTCACAGGGTGGCTAGGCATTAAAGAAGACAACGGAGCGCACTCCATTCAATAATGAGCTCCGCTAGGGTAAAAGCACGATTTGGCTCCACATTGTGTTCCTAATTTTTAACAAGATCTCAGACGAGAGACCGTCGCATAGGTTGCCCCCCCCCCAAAGGTATTATTTAAAACTTGGAGGACATTTCCAGCCATGACGGATTTTATGTGCACCAGCTCCCATTAGCGTACACGGCCCCAGAGTAATCAGTAGCGAGAAGTGGTCACCCCCAGACAGCACAGAACGTCCTTTGGATGTCCATTTTTTGTCCAGAACGTCCAAATCTGGTCCGATGTCAAAACCGATAAAATTTGGACATCCTCAGATGGGTCAGACAGGACGTCCCTGTAACTACAACTTTGTTTTACCTATGGACGTCCAAAAGTGATTCGCATCCTTTCAGGTCGTACCACGGACTTCATTTTCGGATATCCTAGGGACTGCGCTCAAAGGATATCCCGCGTACGGGTCAGACAGGACGTCCCTGTAACTACCACTTTGTTTTATCTGCGGACGTCCAAAAGTAATCCGCATCCTTTCAGGTCGTACCACGGACTTCATTTTCGGATATCCTAGGGACTGCGCTCAAAGGATATCCCGCGTACGGGTCATACAGGACGCCCCTGTAACTACCACTTTGTTTTACCTACTGACGTCCAAAAGTGATTCGCATCCTTTCATTTCGTACCACGGACTTCATTTTCTGATGTCCTAGGGACTGCATTCAAAGGATATCCCGCGTACGGGTCAGACAGGACGTCCCTGTAACTACCACTTTTTTTTACCAACGGAAGTCCAAAAGTGATCCGCATCCTTTCAGGTTGTATCACGGACTTTCTTTTCGGATGTCTTAGGGACTGCACTCAAAGGACATCCCACGTTTGAACTAAATCATACGTTTGTGGGATATCTTTGGCAACTTGGAATAAAATTTTTATTTTGTAATTTTTTTCTTTTGTTTTTTCCTTTTACGGTTTACCAGAAGAAAAACATGTTTAATATTTTAAAAAACAAGTTGAAGTTTTTACCATTTTATGCAAAAGTTGTTAAAATTACATGAAAAATAATGCTGATATATGTTTTTTAAAGTTACTGATGATAACAAATTGATTAATTTTACTGCACATAACATATTTAAGCCTATTTTCTTTAAGACATAAGAAATATTTTCTCTGAAATTGTAAAATTTCACAGAAGCCATCCAATTTTTATCGTAAGTCTCAGGATGTCCACGTTTTGACATCCTTGGACGAGTCAAGCATGACGTCCTTAGAGCAAACATTTTGTTTAGTCTACGAATGTCCAAAAGTGATCCGCCACCTGTCAGAGGTCGTACCACGGACTTTATTTTCGGATGTCCTAGGGACTTCACTCAAAGGATATCCCGAGTTTGAACTAAATCATACGTTTTTAGGATAACTTTGTCAACTTGGAAGACATTTTTTATCTTTTCGTTCTTTGTTTAACGGCTTACTAAAGAAAAAACTAGGTTTATTATTTTAAAAACAAATCGTAAGCTTTGCTATTTCAAGCAAAAATAGTAAATATTACATGAAAAACAATATCCAATTATGTTTTCTGAAGATACTGCTGATATACAATTGATCAACTTTACTGCACATAATATATTTACGCATATTTTCTTATAAGCATGAGAAATATTTTCTCAAAAACCGTAAAGTTTCACACAAACCATTCGAATTTTATCGTAAATCTTAATTAACCACATTTGGAGGTCCTTAGACGCGGCAGGCAGGACGTCCCTGTTTCTAACATTTTATTTAGCCTACTTATGTCAAAAAGTAATCCACATCATTTCAGGCAGAACCACGGACATTATTTTCCGATGTCCTGGCCTAGGGACTTCACTCAAAAGATATCCTGCGTTTGAACTGAATCATACGTTTTTAGGATATTTCTGTCAATTTGGAAGAAAATTTTTATGTTGTTATTTTTTTCGTTTATTTCTTTATTTTACGGTTTACAGGCGCTAGGCCAACCTTGTTGGGCCTAGCGCCTGTTGTTGGTGTACTTTTTGTATTTGTATTTATTTGTATTTACCAGTAGAAAAATAGATTTAATAATAACATATTTTTCTCCGATATTGTAAAATTTCGCATAGGCCATCCAATTTTCATCGTAAGAATCAGGATGTCCACATTTTGACATCCTTGGACGCGTCAAGCATGACGTCCCTGGAACTACCATTTTGCTTAACCTATGGATGTCTAAAAGTGATCCGAATCCTTTCAGGTCGTACCACGGACTTTCTTGTCAGCTGTCCTAGGAACTTCACTTAAAGCATATAACGTGTTTGAACTAAATCATACGTTTTTAGGAATCTTTCAAGTTGAAAGCAAATTTTTCTTTTCTAAGTTTCCTTTCTTATTTTCCTTTTTTATTTCACGGCTTACCAAAAGAAAAAGCAGGGTTAAGATTTTTATTAAAAAGTTTAAATCTTTATTATTTCAAACAAAAATAGACAAAACTGTTGGAAAAATAATGCTGATTTATATTTTCAAAAGTTATTATAAAATTGAGATTGCTGATGTAAAATTGAGTAATTTTTCTGCATATATTTTTGCGCAACCTTTCTATCCTCAGACAGCAGACAAACGAGTGGCGGTCACTATGGTAATGGATTATTCCATAGCAGTTTAGGCAAGACTATGAATTCTTTGTGCGAGTTGGCGCCAAGGAAATAGGCGAGAGTTGCATTTCGCTTTGTACTTCGGTCGTTGCTAGACACTCATTTCTGCTTAATATTTTATGTACCTCGCTTTCTTTCTCGTTTTTTAAATTGCTTTCATTCGTTTGTGGATTTGTTACTAGTAGTCATAGATACTTTTGCACTTTAAGATTTCTTCTAATTGTAAAAATGACTTCTATGTTTATAAGGGGAAAGACTGTATTCTCAAGCTCGAGAATAATCCCTGAAGAAAACTGCATTCAATTAATTTTCGATGGAAGAAATGTGTTAACACACGAAGAGTTCTTATTGAAAGGCCCGACATTGTGTTCTAGAGGAATAAATATTTGAGAACAATTGTGTACGCAGGTTCAACAGATGTATTTAATCGATGGAGTTGAGCTTATTTACAAAGCATCTTCAAGTACTGGTGACTACCATAGCGAAAGGAATGGCGAGCAGTTCGAAAAATGGATTTTTGTTATACTGTTAAAGCGGATCGCGTCCCTACAAAATATTCAACAAAATTAACAATGTTAGAATTTCTGAAAGAAAAAAACATTGCCCATGACACAAAAAAGTGAAAAAAATTATTTTGTGACTTGCTAAAGGATTTGTAAGAAGTACTCTACATTTGCATAGTGATTAGAAGAAAACCAAGACAATTATGAGGCAGCTTTACAAAAAAAAGAAGGGACAGTATTTAATATTTAGGTAATATTTTGTTTTTGTTATTCCACCGTTATTTTTTTCAAGATTTTTACCTTGATTGTATTTAAATTTTATTAGGTTATGAGACAAGAAAGTACTAATTACATAAGTCAAAGAATGGTAAAGATTAATTTTGTTTTTAGGTAACCAGTAGCTAATTTATTCTAATTCAATTTATATAATGTACTTTTTTTTTATAAGGATCTGATTTTCTTTATTCCAGTTAAAATTTGTCTTCCGATGAATGGTTAAATTTTCTCTGCAATTTCAACTTGAATAGCAAATGTGTTTATATGTTAGTTCTCTTTTATTTCTAAATATAAATTTTTTTGTTGTATCAATTTTATCTTTAAGATGACAACTTTTGAATCATATATCAAGCTTCTGTATCGTTATTTTGAGCTTCATCTAAATTTTCTGGTATCATTACTGCGTCACAAAAATAATTTCATGCCAATTGCATACTGGTTAGGAGAAAGCCAGGGTAAGTTCTATTTTTATGTATGTGCAGTATTTAATAATTATTCAATATTTAGTTTTTACCCCTAATTATTTTAACACCTTATTTATCTCATTATTTATTTTAAAGTTGACTACCATCATAAATAACAAGATTAATAGTCATTACGAACAATAAAAAAATAGTAAAATTGTTATTTGGAATGTCAATTTAAATAGCAATTTCCTTGTATCTTATAATCTAATCTGTTCTTTTTTATTTCTGTTTATTTACTTTTATTAAATTGGTTGCTTTTGAACTATATCTTTCTGCATTAAGTGTCTGTGTTATTATTTTGAACTTCATATAAATTTCTTATGTATCACTACATGTTTATAGAGGGCTGTAATCACAATTTTGCTATTTGCCTAACGATCAGGAAAATCCCAGGACAATTCCTATCAGGCAAGCTTAAAAACTATACGTGTACGTATATGTGTAGTACAGTCATTCAGGGTAGCTTTCAAAAACGTTATTTCTTTTAGCATATTTGGTTAAAGAAAATAGAAGGTCATGTGCTGCACCCAGCCAAATAGGTTATAAATCAGTTGTCTACTCTTAATTTTTAAGTTTAATCAAATATACTAAAAATTATGACTTCGTTCAATGTATCCCCCAGTGTTCAAAGTTTCCCTGAATGATTGTATTTAACAATTATTCTTATATCAGTTTGTCCGTACTGGCATTTATTTTCGTTATTTATATTTTTAAAAGATGTTTGTCATTTGTTGTATTTAATTTGATGAGTTCCAGAATTTCTTTGAACTATATTTTATGAATTAAGAAAATTGATTCTTATCATTCAGATGCCTATTAGTTATAAAAATTTAATTAATAATAAGCCACTTTATTTATCATTGTCATGAATATCATTTTCAGTAGTCTTGGAAGTATATTGCTTGTACTTTAAATCATGTAACGGTATATAGAGCTTTGGCAAACAATATGTTAAAATAAACTATTGCAAAACGAAAAGTAATTCTCATAAAACCTAAAAATACTTGGGGGGGGGGGGGTAATTTTTGTTAGGAAACAAAGCTAGGTGAATTGAAGTTTAAAAGAGTTATCTTTATTTATTTTCCTCGTTTCGTACTGTGTTTTTACTTCTAAACATGTGAATAATTATTTGTTTTCGTAATTTTTTGTCTGTTCAAAAAAGGAGAAAGCAGCTAAAATGTTGAAAAATTTTCCCATCTCTATAATTCCTATACTTATGTACTATTATGTTTCAATAAAAAAAGGTTTTCCCTTCTGAACTGGTTTATTTTACACTTTCAACACTTCATAAACTAATTGAATATATCATTTCTGATTTTAGTTTTCGTACTATCATTTAATTAAAAAACTCATAATTATATAGAATATATATAATTATATTTATATATTAAGAATTGTTTTCTAGTAAAGTTTCCTGATGCATTTTCAAAATGATATATATATATATATAGATATATGTCCTTCATTGAAATTTTAAACTGTGTATTGTGAAGTATCAAAATAAGAATGAATATGAATCCAACTGTACAAAATGTTCTTAAAATAAGTATGAATAATTATTTTCTCTAAGCAATAATTATCAGTTGTTATTAAATTCCAAGGTTACATGAAATTAGAAACAAAAGTTATCACAAGTTTTCTGAAAATATTTTTCTCGTGCATTAAATTATTTACTTGAGATATTGGTATAACTTGTATTTCAAATGAGTAGAAGTTAAAAATATAAAGATGGGTTGCGTAAGGGAAATTTCAAATAAAGATTTTAGAGACAAATTTTTGACTAAAATATATTTAAATTGCTGATATATGGTGTAGTCCCTATTTAATTGTATGCAAAAATTGTTTCACTATATTCATTAAAGTACTCTTATTATCATCTTCATAGTGAACATATGATAAATTACATGTAATGGTATATGATTATGTAGCACAAAGCGTTAACATTAAAAATATTATTCACAACTGGATTTATTCAGCTCTGTAGCTGTTATGTGCATACTTCTTTTTCAAAGTAGTATTTGGTTAAAACTTTAGTATTTCCTGCTGCAAGCTGCAAATTTACATTTACAAGATAACTGTTTTAGAACATTTAATCAGAAGAATTATATACATGAAAAAAATATGTTAAATTACTGTTGAGTTGATGAATTAAAATTGCATCTTGTGGGTATAAACAACGAATAATACCTAAACGAAGTGATGGGAATTTTCTAAAGTAGTCTCAAGGACATTGGGAGGATAAACAACTCATTGACATCCTTGGGATATCATTCTAACGGGGGCAGTGTCCTGTGGGCATTCAAATATGCTGTCCTTCCAATGTCCTGAAGAGCAATGACGCATAGATCTAAAAGAGGGCCGGAGCAGTCGTCACAGATGTCCTAGGGACCTCACTGGAACGGTTTTAGGGCGCTTAGAATTACTGTAATTGTAACGTACTGGGGGCCGCACAGCGCTATTGTCCAAAATATAGCCTAAATATGAACGATCGGATGCCCTTGGGACCATTAGAGGACAGACAATTTCCGGACATAAGTTCTTCCCTGGGATGTCCTTTGTACGTCGCAGGATAAAAAAAAGAATGTCCTACGGACGACCTGTCTTTTTTTTTTTTTTTTTTGAAGAAGTCTTGAAATGACGTCATTTGGATATCCGAGGGACCTCACTGGAATGTCTTTAGGACGTTTTGATATGTTGTCCTCTTAACGTCCTGCGGACCGTACAGCGTGCTTGTCCGAAATATATCCTAATCATGAACGATCGCACGTCATTGGGATCACTTGAGGACAGACAATCCGCGGACATTAATTGCTCCCTAGGATATCAGTAGGTGATAAATGAGCGTTCACCATCAGGAGGCGGTGGCGGTGGAGTGCAAGTGCAAGGGGGCGTGGTCCCCCCGCCTCCCCTCCTCCGCCTGCCGAGTAGGGTTGAGTAGTAGGGTTCCTGATGCTATCCTCGTAGAAGATTACGAGGGTTTCTGAGCGGAGTTGAGTTGTTTTACTTGTTACACAGAAGTTTAGTTTTTTGGAATGGCAACACCGATTTAGTTTTGGTTTTAAATAAATTTATATTTTAGGGAATGGCAATGGTTCTACCGTGTATTGTGGTTTCCATGACAACGTATTTTTTACGAAGAGCCTCCTAGTGGCGAAAAACAGGAATAATTATTTTTTGGACTTAGTCGTTTTCCAATGTTATTTTTAATTTCCAACTTGGGTTTTTCACGAGTGGTAACATTAATTTATTTTTTTTTAATTTCAAGAGTTGAAACGCTCATGCTGTCATCTAGCGAGAGAAAAATTATTTTTGGACATAGAATATTTTATTTAATTACATTTTCTTTCAGATATTCGAATTCATATACCACAAACCTTAATGTTGTAAAACTCATTCGATCAAATCATGATTACTATAAAAATAAAAATAATTTAACAATGTGCAAGTAAACAATAATAATAAAATTACACGTTAATTTAAAGCACAAATGAGCAAAAAAATGCAGACATATGTTTCGAGATTGCTTGGAATCCCTTTTTCAATGCGACAGGGAGCTTCTAGATGCAAAACATCCAAATGAAGCAGACAGAACAAGAAAAACAAAGCTTATATAGCCTAAGAATTATCTGTAAACCAATGAGAATAAAGGCAGCGTGAAGTGGAAGTAGAAGTAGCAGGAAGACACCAATAAGAGAGCAACAAACGAATCCAGTTGAAAGTACAGGAAGTAAAAAGGAATAACAATAAAAATAAAGCAAAAAAGACATCAGCATGCATAAAAATTGCAAAAATAATAAAATAAAGTACAAAGAATAAAATTGAAATAAAAATAAGTACAGAAACTACCAAAACACAATGCAAAACAAAGTACACATGTAAAGGAGGGGGAGGGGGGGAGGGGGGAAGGAGAAAAATAGACACAAAAAAGGAAAACAACAAGAAAACCTAGAAAGAACAACAAATTAAAGAAATTTATGCCAGACCTGTGAAAAATAAGGAGTTGAAGAAGAATCATTAACCAAATTAGAACTATTCCTGTTAATATGATAAGCTTCCCAAAAGTCAAGCTCTAAAGGGGAAGAACATTTTTGAATAATTTTACCAGAATTGAAGTCAAAAGAGTGGTTGGAATTCCAACAATGTTGAGCAATGCTAGACTTATTTAACTCTTGCTTTCGTACATAACCTTTATGCTCATTTAAGCGAGTTTTCAGAGCACGTTTTGTCTGCCCAATGTAAGAAAGGCCGCAACGGCAACTAATTTGGTAAATACCCCAAGTGTTAAGTTGATCGACAGGATCCTTAAGAGAAGAGAAGGAAAGTTTGTTACTAGGAGCAAAAACGACTTGAAATTGAAACCTTTTTAGGATTTTAGCAATACGGAAACTGACAGAATGAAAGAATGGTAACACAACCAAATTCTTTCTAGAAACTACATTATTGGGACCAGAAGTTTTCTTAGAAAGTTTGTTATGAATAGAATCAATTAAAGAGTGAGAAAATCCTCTATCAACAGCTACAGCTTTCAGATAGTTGAGTTCAATCTTGAGAAGCTCAGGAGAAGAGTTTGCTCATTTGTGCTTTAAATTAACGTGTAATTTTATTATTATCATGATTACTATGTTTGTTTTTTTTTCCTTTACGTTAGTATCAGACTTAACCGAAGTGTTCTAGTGAGAATTAATTAATTATTTCCATCAGAATTAAATTTCACAATTTTTAATCAACTCATATCACTATTTTAATCTTAATAATGTATAAGTAGTAACTATCTCCTAATTTTGAACATATTTTATTTTTACACTTGTAATTTTTTCCCCCAAAATATTAAACCCAGGATTAATTGCGATCCAATCAATCTTGAGAAAGTTTATATTTAATGTGAACCAAACAAATCAATCCTCGAAATTTACAAAATTTAAGTGAAAGTTAATTATAGAAATGTTAAAGACTTAGAAAAAATTTTAAAATCTTTTTTCCTAAAGTATGAAAGACAGAATTAAATGAGAACTTATCAAACAGTTTCTTGAAAAAGTGTGGACTTAATATGCACCAATCAAATCAATCCACACAATTTACTAAATTTTAGTCAATTAAAATATTTGTTGAAATATTTGGAACTTAGAAAATGACCATCAATAGGTTTATACATACTAATTTAACAATACTTTTACAAAAAGTGGCGATTTTTTCTATACTTAAACAGGTTTACATTCATTTTACTGTTTTCTATCAATACAAATCAATGAATTTATATCAACTAAGACTATATTTACATTAGATAATCAACCTCTAATCAATATTATACCACTAGATTTTTTTTCAAAGTTTAAGAGTTTGCATGAAATAGTGGAAGTTAGAGTATGTTCAGCAACTTTATTTCACATAGAATGATAAGCGAATTTTTCGTGCATTTCAATATTTATTTATTTTGTTTTTAATTAATATTTTTTTTTAACACATTTTAACGTTTCAAACGAATACAATCTCAGAAATTATTGTGGTCATATACATCATGATTAAAGAAACTTTAAAAATAGTCAAGAGCATATTGCTAAATTTGTAACTGCGAAGTAATTCAATAACCTGATTGACGTACAATGCAATACATTTAACGAACATTTCAGCTATGCAAAAGAGTTTTAAAACTTTGTCTTTAACATTTAACGAATTTTTCATTTTTTCAAAGAGTTATTTATTTTCAAAACTCTGTCTTTAACATATTTTTACGATTTACACAGAATAATACAACCGAGAAAAATATTTAACACAACTATTTACAACACGATTTTCACACACTGAAAAAGTTTATTACTTAAGCACGAAGAAACTTTAAAACTGTTCACACTGCAAATTTCATGCATTGAAAAAGTCTATTACTTACATACAAACTTAGAATCATTGAAACTAAGATCACATGAATACAACTTAATTTAAATACGATAATGCTTAAAATCATTGCTACATAAACTACAGAAAATTAAAAAAAGAAAGTTAGAAATATTATACTCAAAGACATAAAAAACCCCAACCAAGCCCTGGCTCCCCATCTATACTATCTATATATTTTTCTCTGTCGAGGAAAATCTACAGTTTGGGGAGTCGGTGCTTGGTTAGGGTTCCCTTCATTGCCGGTTAGCTGCCACTTCTTTGTTCGCGAGAAGAATATCTCCAGTTGTAACTTTAAGATTAAAGCAGTTTTAATTTTGAACTTTTTTCTTTTACATGCTTTGTTGTGTTGCACTACATATATTTAGTTTTTCAGTTTTAACATTTTTGTTCGAAGAACTTTAACATTTTTTATCAAGATTTCAGTTGATGAATCTATGGTTTTGATACTTTATACTTCTTATTTGTTCATTTTTATGATGTTTTAACATTTCGTGCTCAATAATTTTATGTGTTCAGTCTAAGTTTTAGTCGACAGATCTAAATTTTTTTTTTTTACGTTTTGTATTTAATATTTTGATATTTTTGTGTTGCTTTAATATATTATACTTAGTATTTTTACATCATCAATGCAGATTTCAGTAAATAAAGTTAAGTTTTAACATTTTGAAAAGTGCATAACACTTTTACTTTGCAAATTTCCGTACTATTATTTTTTCGTTCTAAGTTTCTCTGAATGCATTTAAGCTTTGTCATTTAAGTCAATTTGTCATTAAAGTTTGAAGTTAGGCACTCTTTAATGCATTATTGCTTTGTATTGTGTATTTTTTAATATTTCACAGTATTAGCATTTTGTTCTTCGAACTTTTACATTTTTCTGATTACGATTGCTCTAAACACATCTACGTTTTGATGGTGAATCTATGTTTTCAAGTTTTATTTGATAACTCCAAATTTCTTATGTTTAGTAATTTGTACTTTTACAATTTGTGCTGCTTCAGTATATTATACTTAGTATTTTTATATCTCCATAGTACTTTAATATTTTCGTTATGTTTTTAATAAATAAATGTATATTTGACGTTCTGTGCTTAGTACTTTTACATTTTCTATACTAAGTTTTACTAGATGAATCTAAGTTTTGAAGTTTTGTATGTAGTACTTTTACATTTTAGTGTTGCTTTAATATATTATACATAATATTTTTACATCTTCATTCCATGTTTTAGTTAAAGTTTTAACATTCGTACACAGTTCTTTTTACATTTCGCAAGTGCATTTCAATGTACAAATCTATGTTTTGATACTTTATACTTGTTATTTAGACATTTTTATGATGTTTTAACATTTCGTACTTAGTAATTTCACTCGACTTCAGTCTAAGTTTTAGAAGATAACTCTAACTTTTTTTTACGTTTTGTATTTTGTACCCTTAAATTTTTTACATTTATAGAATGTTTGAACATTTTGTACTCATACTTTTTACGATTTTAGTTTGAATTTTTGTAGATCCTTCTAAATTTTTTAAGTTCGTACTTAAACTTTTACATTTTCGTACAAAGTTTCACTTGATGAATACGTTATATACTTAGAATTTTTACATTTTGTACGTAGTAATTTTTACATTTTTGCATTAAGTTTTAACATTTTGCAAGTGTATAACACTTTTCTTTTGAAAAGTTCCTTACTTTTACATCTTTGTTTTGAGTTTTTCTGGGTGAATTTGAGTTTTGCAGCTTTATACTTAACATTTTTACATGTTTTGTTGTTTTGTACTGCGTGTTTTTTAATTTTTCAGAGTTTTAGGATTTTGTTGTTAGAATTTTTACATTTTTGATTAATATTTCAGGAGCCAAATCTATGTTTTGTTGCTTTATACTTGTCATTTTAACATTTTTATGATGTTTTAACAGTTTGTACTTAGTAATTTTACGACTTCATTCCAAGTTTTTGTAGAGAAATCATTTTTTACGTTTTGAAGTTTTAATAACTTGTGAATGCTTAACACTTTTGTTTTGTAAACTTCAATAATTTTACATTTCCGCTCTAAGTTTTTCTAGACGAATTTGAAATTATATAGTTTATCAAAAATTTTAGTTCTAAGTTTTGACCGTTTGTATGTAGTATTTTTTTCTTTTTCTTTTTTTTTTTTAATTTTTATGATACATTGTTTTAACATCTTAATCTATGACGTTTTGTCTTTTGCACTTTAACATTTTCATTTTGCTTTTATCAAATTAATGTATGTTTGAGGTTCTGTCCTTAGCACTTTTACATTTTTATACGAAGTTTTACTAGATGAATCTAAGTTTTGATGTTTTGTACGTTATACTTTTACATTTTAGTGTTGCTTTAAGATATTATACTTAATATTTTTACATCTTCGTTTCATGTTTTAGTTAAAGTTTTAACATTCGGACACAGTACTTTTACATTTTGCAAGTGCATAACACTTTTATTTTTGAAAATTTTCGTAGTTTTACATTATTCCTTCTAAGTTTTACTAGATGATTTTAAGTTTTGATGTTTTGTGCGCAATACTTTGACTTTTCTTATGGAGTTTTTAGCAGGTTAATATAAGTTTTGCATTGGTAGTAGTAGTTGAAAGCTATGTTTCTTTATTTCAGTTAGTAATGCAAGTCTTTGAGTATAACGTTTCTAACTTTTTTTATATTCTGTACTTTATGTTGCTGCGATTTTAACCAATTCTATATTTAACTTGAACTCTGTATAAAATTGTTTGCAATCTTAGTTTCAAAGTAAATATTTCAATTTTGTATGTAAGTAATAGACTTTTTCAAAACACGGAATTTGTAACGTAAATAGCTTGAAAGTTTTCTTTGTACTTTAGTAATAAACCTTTTCAATGTGGGAAAGACGCATTGCAAATAGTTTTGATAAATATTTTTCTCGGTTGTATATCATAAACCCTATGTAAATTATAAAAATTGTGTTAAAGATTGAGTTTTGAAAATAAATAACTTCTTGAATAAATGAAATGATCGTTAAATGTTAAAGAGTAAGTTTTGAAAGTCTTTGAATAGATGAAATGTTCGTTTAATGTGTTATGTGCTTGATTATAATATTAAAGGTGTGAACAAAGTAAAGATTTCAAGTTTGCATGTTAGTAATAGACTTTTTCAAAACATGAAATTTGCAGCGAAAATAGCTTGAAAGTTTTCTTTGAACTTTGCTAATAAACCTTTTCAATGTATGAAACTCGTATTGGAAATAGTTTTGTTAAATATTTTTATCGGTTGTATTACTCTGTGAAAATCTTAAAAATTGTGTTAAACACTGAGTTTTGAAAATAAATAACTCATTAAATTGATGAAACGTTCGTTAAATGTTTAAAAGTAAGATTTGAAGTCATTGAATAGATGAAATGTCCGCTTAATGTGTTATATGCTTGATTATAATATTAAAGGTGTGAATAAAGTAAAGATTCCAAATTTGCATGTTAGTAATAGACTTTTTCAAAGCATGAAATTTGCAGCGTAAATAGCATTTAAGTTTTCTTCGAACTTTGGTAATAAACATTTACAATGTATGAAACTCGTGTTGGAAATAGTTTTGTTAAATATTTTTCTCGGTTGTATATCATAAAATCTTTGTAAATTATAAGTTCTGTGTGAGTCGTAAAAAAATATGTTAAAGATTGAGTTTTGAAAATAAATAACTCTTTGAATAGATGAAACGTTCGTTAAATGTTTAAGAGTAAGTTTTGAAAGTCTTTGAATAAATGAAACGTTTGTTAAATGTATTGTATGGCTTGATTATAATACTGAAGGTAAGAAATTCTTCACTCGGAAGTAATGAATTAAAGGGTTATATCTAGGAAAAAATGTGTGTTTAAGGAAAACTGTCGGAGTTTGGTGAGTTAAATACATAGGTCTTCGTAGAATTATTAAATTTATATGTATGTATATGTTTGCATGTATGAAATATTTTTTAATTAAAACTTACTGTTACATTCATATTAAACTTCAATTGAAGTCAAATTGGTTTATCGATAGTGTTACTCAGCTGGTAGCATCATGTTTGCATGTGTCATTCTTCGATTGGGGTGGCCGATGAGGTATTGCTACCTTATCTTCGTCAGCTGATAAGAGCCTGAAGAGTCATTTCTACGTTGTGGTTTGGAGGGGAAACATGTACGCGCTCTCTTCTCTGTAAGTACATGATGTTTTATATAATTTGTATTTCGACTTTAAAGTATTTCTTAGATTGCATTCTGTTAAAATTAGTTTCATGTAAGTTTGAATAATTGAACTATAGCTATATTGCATGAAAAAATTCTTCGATTTTCAACGTGTGAATGATATTATTTTAAGTGCATTCTCTCTGTGTTCATTCACTAACTGTACTGCTAGATTTTGCATAGTTGATTCATGTTTGTGTATCGTATAACTGAAAATTCGCAACGATTGCTTTGCTTAGTAGGAACTCGGTGGAGGAAGTGCTAAAATTGTCCTTTATTTCTAAGAGGCTTTTTTAGCATTCATTCTTCCAAGTTCTGATAATGGATGTTATTAATTATTTTTAATGGTAGAAGTTTCAACAGATGTTACATCTTTCTTGTGTGTGTTTTTTATGTCTTTGAGTATAATATTTCTAACTTTCTTTTTTTTTTCTGTAGTTTATGTAGCAATGATTTTAAGCATTATCGTATTTAAATTAAGTTGTATTTATGTGATCTTAGTTTCAAAGATTCTAAGTTTGTATGTAAGTAATAGACTTTTTCAATGCATGAAATTTGCAGTGTGAACAGTTTTAAAGTTTCTTCGTGCTTAAGTAATAAACTTTTTCAGTGTGTGAAAATCGTGTTGTAAGTAGTTATGTTAAATATTTTTCTCGGTTTTATTTATCTGTGTAAATCGTAAAAATATGTTACAGACAGAGTTTTGAAAATAAATAACTCTTTGAATAAATGCAAAATTCGTTAAATGTTAAAGACAAAGTTTTGAATAGTTGAAATGTTCGTTAAATGTATTATATATCAATCGTGTTGTTAAGCTGCTTTACAGTTATAAATTTAGTAATATGTTCTTGACTATTTTTTTAAAGTTTCTTTAATCATGATTCATATTGCTACAATAATCTCTGAGATTGTAGTCGTTTGAAACGTTAAAATGTGTATGAAAAAACTAAATTAAAAACAAATAAAATAAATATATTGGAATATATAAAACATTTGCTTATCATTCTATGTAAAATAAAGTTGCTGAACATGTTCTAACTTCTATTATTTTATGCAAACTCTTAAACTTTGAAAAATCTAGCGGTGTTATATGGATTAAAGGATGATTATCTATAATGTAAATATAGTCTTAGTTGATATAAATTCATTGATTTGTATTCATAGAAAACTGTAAAATGAATGTAAACCCATGTTTAAGTATAGAAGAAATCGCCGCTTTTTGTAAAAGTATTGTTAAATTAGTATGTATAAACCTATTGATGGTCATTTTCTAAGTTCCAAATATTTCAACAAAACTTTTAATTGACTAAAATTTAGTAAATTGTGTGGATTGATTTGATTGGTGCATATTAAGTCCGCACGTTTTCAAGAAACTGTTTGATAAGTTCTCATTTAATTCTGTCTTTCATACTTTAGGAAAAAAGATTTTAAAAAATTTTCTAAGTCTTAAACATTTCTATAATTAGCTTTGACTTAAATTTTGTAAATTTCGAGGATTGATTTGTTTGGTTCACATTAAATATAAACTTTCTCAAGAAGCTATTTGATTGGATCGCAATTATTCCTGGGTTTAATATTTTGGGGGAAAAAATTACAAGTGTAAAAATAAAATATGTTCAAAATTAGGAGATAGTTACTACTTATACATTATTAAGATTAAAATAGTGCTATGAGTTGATTAAAAATTGTGAAATATAATTCTGATGGAAATAATTAATTAATTCTCACTAGAACACTTCGGTTAAGTCTGATACTAACGTAAAGGAAAAAAAAAACATAGTAATCATGATTTGATCGAATGAGTTTTACAACATTAAGGTTTGTGGTATATGAATTCGAATATCTGAAAGAAAATGTAATTAAATAAAATATTCTATGTCCAAAAAAAATTTTTCTCTCGCTAGATGACAGCATGAGCGTTTCAACTCTTGAAATAAAAAAAAAAAAAATTAATGTTACCACTCGTGAAAAACCCAAGTTGGAAATTAAAAATAACATTGGAAAACGACTAAGTCCAAAAAATAATTATTCCTGTTTTTCGCCACTAGGAGGCTCTTCGTAAAAAATGCGTTGTCATGGAAACCACAATACACGGTAGAACCATTGCCATTCCCTAAAATATAAATTTATTTAAAACCAAAACTAAATCGGTGTTGCCATTCCAAAAAACTAAACTTCAGTGTAACAAGTAAAACAACTCAACTCCGCTCAGAAACCCTCGTAATCTTCTACGAGGATAGCATCAGGAACCCTACTACTCAACCCTACTCGGCAGGCGGAGGAGGCGGTGGGACCACGGCCCCTTGCGCTTGCACTCCACCGCCACCGCCTCCTGAAGGTGAACGCTCATTTATCATCTACTGATGTCATTTGGATGTCGCAGGATCAAAAAAACACGTCCCTAGGACGACCTGTTTTTTCGAGGAAGTCCTGAAATGACATCATTTGGACGTCCTAAGGACAAAGTTGTGCTGTCTGGGCCCTCCCAAGCATTGATCTCGGCCTGTGCTGTTTTACGTTCGGTGTTCTATGGGAACCGAGCTTAACTGACTGATCCACAGTGGACCATATTTTCCAAAAATTACTTTTTTTTAATGATATTTCTCATTCAACTCAACGGACTACAAAATAACTCAGCGAACCACATGCGGCCTGTTGGCCCCAAATTGATCACAATTGCTCCAGAAATTCTTAAGTTCCCAAGCAGATCGTGTTCTCATTAACCATGCTTAAATTTAATTTAATATTTTGAAAATGTATTTATGTAGAAAAAAATACACATAGAGTAAGTTTGCCCTTTTTTTTGTGAAATCAAACTGAAATATCTATAACATAGAAATGAAAAAGAAGTACAGGACACATTTTCAAAAAATAAATCAATACGTTGAGCATTTGAAACTGTTTCCATACAAAATTCATAGAGTTTAGTAAAGAACAATTTCTCGAAAAGCGATAGTTTAACACTTCGCGCCAAACTGCTATTTCAGATTTGCGGAACGTTGCTTTATTTTTCAACAGTGAAACCAATTTCCTTAATTCATTAGCATTCAGTGTCTTCAATTGTAGATTAAAGATTTCCTATTCCTCTTGCAATAAGGGCATGTAATGCCTCCTACACCGATTTAGACCAGACCGATATCTTTCAACTCAAAATTAAACGAAACCAAACTTTATCACTTAAGATAACGTTTAAATTATTTTTAAGCATTGAAGGACATTCGCTTTTCAGACAACTTACACTACTCACTAGAGAGACAAGTTCGTTGTTAAGAAATCAAGCCTGAAAAGAGCCTTTGTACATTTGAATAAACTTGTCTTTTTCATAGTTCAAGTACAAACAAAAAATTGCATTTAAACTCCGGTTCAAAGATAGTGTACTGTTTTGAATGCGTTTGTGGTTAATCCAGTGGGATGTTAAAATCAGCATATATATAAGATATACAGAAAACTATTTTATGATGGTAAATAAAGGGACAACTACTGAAAAGGAATGTGTTTGAGCAAAAGTTAATAAAAAATAACTATGTCTGACAGTTAATGTTTTTGAATTGTTGAAACCTTATCATAAAATTATTCATTTTTTTAAAGGCGGGTGGGAAGGAAACGAGAAGTATTAAGTGGAAACAAACAACACAAATTGACTATTTTATCCATTCATATAGCATAATTATATGCTTATTTTTTTGTTATTATTGTTTAATTTTTTATTTTTTAACTTTATCAACTAATTTTCCTTTAAGCTTAACTAAATTTAAACATTTGAGTGAAATTTACCCTGTCGTGTTAATTTGCTATTCATGTTCACGAAAAATAAGGGGGAAAAGATGGATAGGATTCATCCTCCAAGCACCATTTGTTGTGAGTTACGTTCTAACAAACAACTGTGTCAGTACTTTTGCACAAAATGATTCGTTTAATAAACGCTGTCCATTTATTCTATACGCTGACACACCCAGTTTTTCTCTTTTTAGCTTTAAAATATCACTAAAAACAAAAAAAAATCATAAATAAATTGAATAATTGAACAAAGAATTTAAAAAAAGAAAGTAGGGTTTTGAGATGGGGAAAATGTGTCTGTCTGTCTGTCTGTCTTCCCCCCCCCCCCCCCCCAATTACTTTTAAGGGAAGTGAGCAATTTGGAAAAAAAAATGCGTTTGAAGGATCTAAACAAAGATATTTTCCCATATTTTATTTTTTTATTTTAACAATTGTTTGTTCAATTCCGAACTGTTCAAAAAAAATAATTTTAGCTCCTGCGGGGAAAATAATTTTAAAATTTGCCTAAACAAACATTAGTTCGGACAAAAAACACTTTCATTATTTTAATCTAAGTACTCTTTTCTTGTACCCAATCGAAAAAAGGATAATGCAACTGAAATAAAGCAATAGACAAGTATAATTAATAATCTTTTCTTTCTTTTTTTTCTTTTTTTTTTTTGAGTCACCAATGTAATATTCAATAAAATATATTACGTTAATACTATTGTAATTATTTTATTAGGCTTTTTCCTAATCGTTAAAATTATTTCCTTAACAGCAAAGTGTTCCGAAAAGAGCATGAATGAATAGCTTTTGAAAGCGGACACTTCATAAGTAGAGCAAAAAAAGAGCTTAACTTACTTTAGAAAGGAAAAAGTTTTAAAATGGCTTGGATATAAACTATTGTAGCAAATAAATTCTGTTTCTGAAGCGTTGCTATGAAGCATCATTATCTCTTCCGTTCTATCTAAGTGTTTTTTAGTTTCAGTTTGCTTAATTACGAGCATTAACTTCTGAAAGTTGGTCTGGTATAGGGAAAAGAAATATGAATAAGTTGGATTTTAATCACTCTTTGAACTAACTCCTACATTAGAACAGAAAATAAACGAAAACATTTAAAATATCGAGGAAAAAAGGTGGCTTCCGTTTTGCGTACTCACTGGTGAATGGAAACAGCCAGTGGCGTATCTAGAAATCTCTATTGAATAGGGCATACTGCTTGAAAGCTGTTGCGAACAGCATTTCAGAGCTGAGAAAATCATGCTTTTAAATCGGCCTTCCCATTTTCTAGAAATGTCTGCCAGAAGCAAAATGTCTATAAGAAACACCAATTGAAAGTCTTTAATATTTTTCGAAAGCAAATGTTTTCTGTACATTTTGAATTGAATGCTTAACCAAATGAAAAAAAAAAAAAAAAAAAAAAAAAATATTTTACTCTTTAAAAAAAATTAAGAAATTTACTAAAAACTAACTAAACAAGATTTTCGATAAGGATTTTTAAGGATGGTTGTCGGTTGTCCTCATTAAAATATGGATTTTTTGTTGTACTTATTCTAATGGGAATTCACAGGTCTGGCATAAGGAATCAATCATAAATGATGTCACGCTACGAGGGGGGGGGTGGGGGGTTCGTGAAATTGTGACAAAGTGTGACAAGGAGAGGGGAGGGGGTAACAAGGAGTGTGACATCATGCATTGTGCAACATAGCGTGACGCGCGACAAAGGGAGAGGGGGGTCCGCCGAAGTGTGACATATTGTGACCAAGGGGGGGGTCAAATATATGGAAAAAAGCGTGACGTCATTTATGAACGGCCCCTAAGTTCCTTTAATTTGTTGTTCTGTCTTGGTTTCTTTTTGAGCTGTCCAGGATTTTTTTTCCCATCTTATTTATGGCACTTTTTACAGTTTTATATTTGATACTTCTGGTATCAAGGCTTAGTTTATTATTGTTCATGTCCTTGAACTTTATTCTGATACCATTAATTCACTCATCGGAAGAGATCATTTCTTCCAACAGCTTTTATCTCCACGTTGTCTTTATTCTTATTGGTTTGCTGGTAAATCTTAGGCTATATAAGTCGTGTTTTTGTTGTTTTGTTTGCTTCATTTGGGTGTTTTTGCATCTAAAAGCTCCACTACTGCATTGAAAAAGGGATTCCAAGCAATCCCGAAACATATGCCTGCATTTTAATGCTCATTTGTGCTTTCATAACGTGAAACTTTTTATTCAGTTTTACATGTGGTCATCTCTAACCTAAAATTCACTGTCATAATTCAGAAAGCGAATTCAGTGCAGATTAAAATTGTTAAAATGTTAAAATAAAGAAAATTTTAACTCATTAATTATGGATTTTTTTAATAGCTTTAAAAATAATTTGATATTTCTGCCCTAATTTAAAAAATAATTTGCAACTATTAATTGCTTGGAGCGGGGGTCTCAAGTAGGATGCCGAACGTCCCGGATTTAACAGGACAGTTCCGTAATTAGAGAGAATGTCCCGCGTCCCGGCCGGGGAACGCCAAAAGTCCCGTGTTCTTGCTAGAACATTGATTTTGCCGGTTTCAACATGTATCTTTTTTGTTCAATACCTGATTGGGAAAGGCAGTTTTTGGGGGGAATTACAATTTTTTTGCATTAAAACAATTACTATTACATTTAAAATGATTACAATGCTTTTTGAAGTGAAAATAAAAAAGCAGAAACAAAACAAAAAACTTGTTTTCTTCTGCATTAAATAATGTGAAGTAAGAACTATAAAACCATAATATTTTTTTTCCCCGTAACAAAACCTGACATTGATAGACAAGGACAAAATCGAAATGATCTCAGGACTTTGTCAAAAAGTTTACCAGTGCTTAACTAGTTGCAAAAATATATAATTGACTGAACAGAAACTGTTCTGCATCCAGATCTCAGCACGTCACTTAGCGCCATTTTTTTCCTGAACATGGGATTCATTTGAGTTTTTGGTATTTGATTCTACGGATTACTGGACTTGAACCAGTTTTGTTATCATTCATAACGAAGAATTTTTCTTTTTCTAGATTTTTTTTCGAGAAGAATCCCCCACGCCCCACCCCCTCCAATTTTCTTTTCAAGGTTGATAGAAGTTCCTATTGGTGCTTTGGAGTGTACCATAAGTACACATGCGCTGAGAAGTTTTAGTTTGCTTTCTGTAGGAAAAGTTTTGGTTCGCATTCGTAGTACATAGAAGCAGAAAATATTACTTTTAGTTCATTATTTCTGATCCGAGAGTCTATTTGAGTGTGTCGGGGTAAGTTTCTGATTATTGTTTCGATTTTTGTCTACTGTTGCGTTTTATGAATAGAAATTTCACCAGTGATATTACTATTATATAACTGATTATTTATAGTTTCAAATAATGTCGTACGAAATATGAATTATTTTTGTTTAAATAAATAAATAAATTTCTGTTTCTAATAATCGTCCCTTTGTAATAATCGATTGCTTCAAATGTTATCTTAAGGGGAAGGGGTTGATGAATTACTGTGTAACTCATTTTTATTTTCCTCTAATGCTTTTTTTTATGTTAAGTGGTGGTTAATGGACAGAATTGCTGTCGTATTATGTTGAATTAGCGGCGGAACATTTTGTACATTCGTACGTTGTACCTTGGACCTTTCTTTTTAGTTTTTATTGAATTTTTCTTCATTTTCCAAAGAAAAAAAAATATGATGTATGTATTTAGCATTCCATACTTATTAAATATTTGTATTATTATTAATTTTGAATTTGTTTTCTATGTGTTTTGTTAGGGGGGAGGGGGGGTAGTTTTGAATATTTCTATTGTAGATATTCTGATCGTATTTCAAAAGGCATTTTTCTATCAGACAACTAGTTTACCTTTGGAACATTCCAGTCATTTTCTTGTTTAAAGAACTGGTTTACAGTGAACACGCTCAAAGCTTAAGCATCAAAAAGTCTTAAATTCCATGTACACAATCTTTACATAAAATGTTTAAGTACATTTAATTAATTTTTACTTTTTAAAGAAAACCTTGTGGCGCACATATTCCAAAAAACTGGGAAAAAATGCGTTGACGATCGCGAGGATAATTTAGCTTTCATGACTTTTTCTTTTTTATTAATGTTTTCACAGATTGGATTGTTGCAAAATTTACTAATTAAGCCTCCAAAAAAATTTATTTATTGAGCTTTATTATTTTTTTTTAAATATAGCAGTGTAAAATAAGTTTAAGTCCAATATCATAAAACATAATGAACTTGGAACTACGTTGTAGCTAGTTAAAATTTTTAATATGAAAGTACAAATTATAGACACTAGATTACGTTATTATGGTTTCACCGATCAATACTTTGGAAATAGTAAACGAACGCATGCGCTCAAAAAAAGTTTCAGTTTGCATTAGAAGAAAATTGTTCATTTTTTCTCAGACCTTGGGAGTCGTGGTAATTTTTGTGTGTTATGCGATTCTTCTACAACTTTTTTCTGAATATTTTTTGGAAAGTTCTTTTTATATGTTTTTACTAATGCTTATATCATGTTTCTTATGATTGAAAGCGGTAGTTTATTTCCCTTTTACAATTTTTCGGAACAGCATAATTTTTAAAAAATAATTCTATTAATAATTAAGAAAAAGCATTTAAACATGGGTGATTCTGAAAATTTTAAGAGGCAGTTCCGAATATAAAAAAAATACAGTAAGTAAATAAATAAATAATACTAAAAATAAATGATAGAAGGGAAAAAAATTACTTCAGTATTTAGTAACAGTACTTTCCTTTACGCACTTATTATTACTATTACTTTTACTTTTTTGAGATTTATATTGCGTAAGTCTGGGGGGAGGTGTTTTCTAATTATATAATTTATATGTTTCATTTGTAATGCATACGTTTTCCGAAAAATTTTTGTGCACTTCAGATAATTTTTGTGAACTGAAAATCAATCACCCGTGCATTTAAAAGTAATGAGTTTAGTTGAAGCAGTTTCATTTCGCATTATATTTGAATTCAAACTTTTAAGTTAATATTAATGAATATTTCAAAAGTTATTAAAATTCATTTTTTCTTGAATGTTCTTCACGTTGTGTTGGGAGTAACTGAACTTAGAAATTCAATTTTACAAAAATTAGTAACGTGACTATTTTTTTCTATTTGTTACCATTAATTGTTAAAAAAAATTTGTGCCTTTTAAAATTTAAAAGAGCTTTTTTGCATGTAATGGCGCAAAACCAGAACTTTCCTATTAGTGGAAGATCCAATCTGTCTGAATGAAGTCGCTCTAACTTTCTAACTGCTTAGCCCTTCACTCATAACTTTATTGTATGTTGTGCACTTTTCTTTCCTTGCACTGATGAAGAAACTCCACTGTAGCCTCGAAATAGCAATTTGCATTAATAATTTAACAATTTGCTTCATTTCCGGTTTTTTTTCCTTGTACTCATGTTTTAGCACAAAGCATTTTTGCTACTTTTTCTCATACTTGTTTAAGTATGTTAATTGGCCTCATGTTTTAAAATATGCAGTGTTCTTTTATCAGTAACTACTTCGTAATTTATTAAAAAACCATTTTTCGGTAAGAACGACTCCCTTTTATTAGGATTATTAATTTGCGTTTCGAATTTTAATGAAACATTGACATTCTACTGAATCTGCATATGTACGAAACAAGATTTTCTTGATTGCTACCTGTTTATCAAAAGTTGGCTATTTTCGAACTTTTTATGTCTTAAAAAAATTAGATTAGTGTTTGATTTAATGTCAGATTAACTTTTGCTTTTATAGTTTTGAATTCCATTGTAAGATTATATACGATCGAGTTTCGCAATGTTCTAAAATTTGGAAAAGACATATTAATTGGTCCCAATAGGTATTAACAATATTTTTAATGAAAGAAAGATATTCAAATGTATGTTGCTGTCCGTAAAGGGAAAAAAACGCTTTAAATTTGAAAAATTTAATATGTTGCAAGGAATGCTTTCCCTATATTGAAAAATTTGACGTTCCTTTAAGTTTTTTGATAAACGGTTCAATTAATAATTTTGTGTCAGCCGGCAGTTGGCATATTTTTGCCTTTTAAAAACAAATATTTTGGGTTTTTTAAGAAAATTTCAATTTTTGTACACTATTTATTTATTTATTATTTCAGACATTCGCACCAATTTCGCGATTGTCTTCATTTAATATACATATATGTGTGTGTGTAAGAAATTCAGATCTATGCCTTTTGTTCTCTCATTCTGTGAAATTAAATTACAGCGTTATTGTTTTCAAAAACTATAAGCTCCTGATTGAAATGTCACTAAGCATATATTTATAATACATCGATTTGAAATACGAATTCTGTATAAAATGTCAATAGGTATGCGTAAATAATTTGTATACTGAAGTATCGTACATAAAGTATACTAATTCATTAGATTCTTTTGGAAAAAGAAATATGCTCATTTGTTTCTAACTCTTTTTTATGTGTTATTGATTGTTACTAATTATTGTTGTTACTGTATTACTTATTTGTTGTAACTGTGTAAATGCTTATATAATATAAATGCGTCTATAGGTTGTTACTATCGTAAAGCAACTTAAAAAATAAGAATAATTAAACTGCATTAAATGAAATCACAATTGGCTATTTTTAAAAAAGAATATAGTTTCGTTTAATGCATTGCTAAAATTGTAAAATATTATGTTAAAATAATATAAAACAACTGTCTACCTCTTTTTTTAAATTTTGTTATTATAAAATGTTTAAGTATAAATAGTATCTAAAATTAATAGTTTTAAAAAAATAAAGTTGCTCTTATTACGCAAGTTAATTTTCATTTTACAGGTTTCAGCTAAACAAACCAGATTTTGAAAATCTTGCAGTTCTGTTTATTTTCACCTATTGTGTGGCTCTTTTTTTAGGTAAGAATTGAATTATCATATGTAATGTCGCTGATCTGTTAAAAAATATATTTACAGCAATTTACTCATTAGCGTGCATGAATAAAGAGAAAAAATGGTATTATCTTCATCAAGAGGTGGCAAACTTCTTTTTTTTTTTTTTTTTGCATGTTCAGGTGCGCCATGAAACTAAAAAACTTCTACCTTTGCAGAAAATCTCAAGTATGCAAATAAATTGAATAATGGAATTATTTCAGCTCGCATTAATAATACAGTAGGACTATTATATTCCTAGTGTACTTCCGACAAAAAATATTGCACCCTTGGAAAACGATGACCACTTTCGCTGACTTTAGCGGGAGGGGGGGGGGACCCATGTATCGAAACAACTTTACAGGAAAAGAATTGTATTAAGAGAAAATTTGTGCGAATTTTAAATTTGTTTTTTCCATATTTTTCCTGAAATATCTAGAAACGCCAGTTGCGCCACTTATAACATTGCAGGGAACTTCAAAAGCAATTCAAACAAATTTTCAAAACTAATCCAAAACTACATTACCAGGATTGCTACGATTTTGCCGTAGCGGGAAAAAACGGGTTTTCTACTAAAGTGGCGAAAGCAGGATTCACTATAAAAAAAATTTCCAGCTTAAAATTTAACTGAAACATCAGGTAAAAGAAGTTTTAGTCGAAAATCAATGTCATTCATACTAAATCTGAGCACCAACTTAAAAAGCAGACCATAAGTAAATTTCAACCAATTCAGTAATGTCTATATCATAACCAAATTGTTTTCGTTTTAACATTGCATAGAAAAGTCGTTTAAAATGAGTATTTGTTGACAATTTATTGCGAATTTAAGTCAATAAACGAAACGCTGTCAAAAACTTTCGATTAAAGCAGTATTTGCTTAACTTTTTTTTTTTTAAATATCTAATGGGCTGCTGTTGGCTTCTGCTAATTGCAGACCTAGTGCTTTCCCCAGAGATTGGTAGCATCTCTTTTAGAGGCACCACAATGAATGTGGTACTATCGCCACATGAGAATTTTGACGCCCGGTTTCTCCACGCGAAAGGAGGGGGGGGGGGGCATTGCATTAGGATAGGAATTTAATTTAGCCGAGAGCATCCAAGCCAAATGTCTACTCAAGGGATCTTTAACATGCCGCATAATCATACGATATGGGCGCAGACGATTCTCTGCATCTTGAAAATACTCCGACACTACCAGGCTCGATCCTCTGACGTACAGATCCCGCGCCTTACCATGACGCCACTGTGCCGGCGCTTTACATAACACATATTTAAAGGTGTGCAACTAGTAAGCAGAAGTCATAGGCTTTTGAGTAAATTTAAACTACCTTTAAATTTAACTATGAATATTAAATACTACTTATAAATTAGTAACTTATGTTCTCTTTTGTACTTGTTTTAATTATATTTATTAATTAGCTAAAATAAAGATATGATAAAAATAAATTTTATTATTTATCCCATATTAAATTGCAGACCTTACTGTCTATTATTTAAGAATAAGTTTTTTTTTTCATCCGCCCCCCCCCCCCCCCCCCCCCGTCTTATTTTTGCCCCAGGTTTTTGGCATATTTTTTGCCGGAAAAAATAAACTTCGTGCATAACATTACAAAAGTAATTTCACACTGTTCATAAAATTACGAGAGTTACCTCAGTTTTGTACCATTTTGTTTTTCAATGATTTACTGGAAAATTTAGTTCAATTTTTATATTGCTACTATTTGACAATCGTGTATGACGACTAGTTTCTCCCGGTTGAGAATGTTAATGTTCATCTTTAACGTATGTTTATATATTGCTCCTTGTATTACAAAAAGGTTTATTAATGTGCTTATTATTCATTTTCTACATTTAAAAATTCCAAAATTAATTTTTAAAATTACCGTACATATAAAATTTTATTCCTACCTATAAAACTTCATAATAGTTTTTTTGATTTCGATCATTTGTGCGATATGTAAGGGAAATAATTAAATCTCATTAATTAATGAGAACATTTACATAATATACTTTTGAAAGGTAGTGGAAGAAAGAATTTTAATGTATCAAGTTAAAAAATAAACAATTTTATAACATTGCTGCTTAATGAATAAATATGTTTCGAAATTTAACTTCTTTACATGATTGTTTCGCAGCTTTTCATATTTTTACAACTGCAATGGCACAAAAATTTGGTGTGAAATAGCCTATGTGTAAGATGTAAAAACAGTGGAATAATTCAATTGCTGAACTTATCTCAGAAATAGCTTTGACCATATGTTTGATGAAAAGATGGTTTCGCCACTCTCTCTTGCTTAAGATTCGAAGATTTTGTAGATATCATATCTCTTAAATTTTAGTAAAAACATTTTGAATTCTTGAGAAAGTTTTGGATTCGGTTTGAAGGTCCTTAACTTAATTTTTTTGTAAGAGAAATTGAGTAGAGATTTTTCCGTCGAGATATTACATTGTCGAATAATATCTGCTTCTCATTCTACCTTGAGACAAACAAAATATTTAGTAGTTAAAAACACTTAGAATAATGTTTCTGTAAGAAATTGATTTCTGGCATTAATATTACAGATCTTTCATTTAAATGTTTTTTTTTTTTTTGAATTAATGTGAACATACGCATGTATCATGGGAGGAGCTCTACCTAATTATATAATTTTTATTTCAGAATTATTTTTTATTGAGAAGCAATCAATCACTCATGCTTGCATCGATTCTATCAAAAAACTAAAGAGTTCCCAATAATAATTTTTTTTGCGACAACATTTTTGTTATCTTGATCAAGAAATGTCAAACCATCCATCCATGTAAAATTAATAAAAAATATGTTGATAAGCTCAGAAAAAAAATTCTGCTCCCAAAAATCAGCAAAAAGGGAAATTAAAGAAATGTATTTAAGAAAGTCTGGTGTTTGGTACGCGCATTGTGATTACTGAGAGATTGTTCACTCACTCTCCCTCAAGATTATTTGGCCGCTATTAACCCTACACTGCGCTTTTTTCTTTGTAAAACTTTGTTTTTTGTGTGTTTGTTTGTACTAGTTATAAGTAGAAAAAATACTAAAAAAATTTTATTTAATTCGAAATAATAGAATACGAGAAAATTTTGACATGTTTAAAAACACTGCGCATTTAGGGGTAACAATTGTATTTTTTTTTATATAATCATTTTAGTGAATGAAACAAAATCAATAATAGATAGATATGCATTATAATGATAAAATAGCAGTAAAATAGTAAAAAATAATTTATTTTATTATTATTTATTAAATTAAAAATGTGCACAAGTAACTAATGATTATTAGTTGTTACATGTGAAAATTTTTACTATAATTACCGATAAAGTTTAATAATTTCATTAAACGATTTTAAACACGAAACCTAACATCTATGCGATAATGTTCGTTTCTTTGGTTGAGCGTCACTTGAGTTTAATAAAATAATATTGTTGCTTAAAATTTGTAAAAAAAAAAAATTAAGAAGTTGTTTTCACAAAATCAACATGTGTTACGATTTTGTGAAAAAATATGAACCTTGAGCCTAGTTTACTAGATCTAGTGTAAACTATATCCATTAATATGATCTCGCATACAAAATAAAACGAAATAGTGTGCAACTTGTTATAAATAAAAGAAAACAAGAGCTTAGTGAACAAAAAATAGAGGCGTTGTTTAAAAACAACACTGCGCTGTGTTGGGTTAAAATAAAGAAGTCTATTCAAAAAGTAATTTAAATATTTTGTTCGGATTCAAGTTCTCCTTTTCCACTCGGAATGGTAAAATGGTATGCAAAATAAATTTTTCAAAAACGAAAATAAATAAGCAAATAAACGCCAAACTTAAAATATTTTAATTATTTCTTTTAAAGTTCTTTCGTGATACGGTAATTAGTTTAATGAACAGTTAACTGTTTTATGTTCGGTCACTAATTTCGAATGAGGTTTTTCATATTATCTACACGCTGAAGTCAATTTAAACACAGCACTATTAGAATACCATTGTAAGAAAAGGGAAATTGGATGATTAGCGCTAAAGAATTTCGCAACAGCGGTTTATAAGCTTTTCCAATTCGGGTCTACACATGTCTCCAGTTCAAAATTTCTCACAATTAATTACCCCAAACATCGATAAACAAAGCTGCTTTTTTTTAGCTTAATAAAAAAAAAGTACTCCCGCGTGATTTCAAACCGAATGATTTTTTTTTCATGTTTTTTATTGCAGGAAGAATGGATCGTGCATCTGAAGAAAACCGCACCAAACAGTGTAACCCAACTCATGCTCCTACCGGCCCTGGCCATGATGCTGCTTACGGCGGCAAAGGAGATAAGGCCGATTTGGATAACCGTTCTAATCAAATGAATCCAAATTAATCCCAAATACCAGGGAAAATAGGAATATCTTGTTTGGACAACTTGTGTCATGACGTTCCAAAAGAAACATGATTAAAATTTTCATTCATTAATAAACATCTTTTTTTGTAATTGAAGTAGTTTTTCTTGAAACTATTCATTTCTTTCATCAACATCTTTTAATAATCAAAGGGTAGGCTTAAAAATATTCCTTTAACTACATTTTAATGTGGTTTGACAGTCCTCATAAAATGGTTAGCTTTTCAAATACTGTAATTTAGACCACAGATTTTCATCTTTTACGTTGACCTCTGCCTACTTTCTGGGATTTCAGTAAATTAATCATTTCATTGACAATTTCCATTGGATTGTGATTGGGTTTTACTATTGTTTTGTTTGCATCTTTCTCAAAATGGCTTTATATATATATGTATATATATATATATATATTAATTTTTACCATTACCTTAAATATTTCTTGAACCCAGTGCTCCAGTTCCGGAGAAAGAAGTATTCTGATTCACTATATCAAAAGAATGACATTTTATTTCTGTTGAGAATAAGTATGAATCTACGAGTTCTATAAATATTATAATTTCATAATACGTAATCTGAATTTAATCATTAAAAAAATGGTTTTCCGAATTTTGTTCACTTTATTATTAATTTTAGGATTTCCTGTTGACGAATAATATTTGCTTTTCGTTCTACCTTAAGACGTGCAAAATATTTACTACTTTAAAAAGCTTATTTTTTTAGGGTTGTCTAAAAAAAAGGAAAACAAAAAAAAAAAAACCTTTGGTAGGGGTTCCGGGTTTTTGGGGGGTAATTTTTTTTAAACAAGGTTTTTGAAAATTTAACTTACCCCTTGTGGTGGTTTGGAAAACTTAACTGCTGGCGTGTGATGAATTGACAGCATGAGGAAGACATTGAAACAATTTCAAACAACTGTAGAGGTGTCACCATTGCTAGAAAAGTACAGTTGTTTAACAAAGTTTATTGATCTTACGTTTCCGTCTTCAGTTTCAAGCATTTTTATTTGTCATGTGGCATGCTGCTAAAAACATTTAGCTGTGAAATTCATCCTCCCTGACCCACCGAACACCGAAAGTGAAGCAACATCGACTTAGGTCAGTGTTTGGGAGGGAGACAACCTCTCGCGGCTGGTTCCTGTAGGGCCGTGTACGCTAAAGGGAGCTGGTGCACGTTAAATAGGGCGTGACTCCAAGTGAAACGATACCTCTGGGGGTGCCAATCCCAGATGACGGTCTCTCATCTGGGAGTTGGTTCAAAAAATTAAAGAGACTTTTTCAAAGGGGCGGAAATCGGACTCCTGCCTTAAGGCCCCGTTAGACTCAAGAGCAGCGTATACATTCTTCCTCGCCACGCGCGAGGACACGACAACAACAACCTTCATCCTCCCTGTTATTTTCTATGTGCAAATTAGGTGTTTACAATCCCCCCGTTTCATTTTCTACTCTGGGGTAATTATAAACACTAGTTCATCGTATTGCCAATCTTTTGGGAACAATAAATAATTTATTTTGATGTAAATTATGCTTTTGTGCCTATTTTACATAAATGTTGTTGCTAATGCCACTTGGAAATTCCTGCACAAGGTGACTAGGCATTAAAGCGGATAACGGAGCTCCCTCCGCTCATTAACGATCTTCGCTAGGAAATAAGTTGACTTGGCTCAGAGGGTCCTCCTAATTTTTAACAAGATCTCAGATGAGAAATCGTCGCATAGGTTGGCTCCCCCAAAGGTATGATTTTAAACTTGGAGGACATTTGAAGCTACTACAGATTTTATGTGCACCAGCGCCCATTAGCGTACACGGTTACAGAGAAGTGGTCATCCTTCCAAGCATTGACCATTTGGGCCCGTGCTCTGTGGGAACCGAGTTTATCAGACTGATTCACAGGGGGACCATAATTTCCTTAAATTACTTAATTTTTTTGTATGATATTTCTCATTAAATGTACTCAACGGACTTCAAAACTCAGCGAACTACATGCGGCCCGTGGGCCGCAAATTAATCACTATTTCACCAGAAATTCTTAAGCTTCCAAGCAGACCATGTTCTTTAAATTTAAACCCTGCTTAAATTGAATTTAATATTTCGTAAATTAACTGTCTTTATCCTCCTGAGACCCGAGCAAAATAAAATACACATATTCTCTCAACTATTAGTTTATCTGAACAATTGGGCATTAAAAGTGGTTTTTCAAAAAATTAATAAACTTGAATTTTACATTTTTCTGGGGGGCACATCCATTTGAATGTATGTTGAGGTCATAACTACAATAGAACTACGCGATACTTACACAAAAATAGATAAACAAAAAATTTTTTTTCATTGCGTTTTAACATAAGAAAAGAGATCAAACTTGTATAAAAATCCTAGAACAATATTAAAGAAGAAGAAAATGTGAAAATCAAAACAAAAGCGAGAGCGCCGAATTCCAACTTGACTCGTGTTTTTTTGCCATATTGTAAACAAATAAACTACCGTTTCCAAATTCTCAAAGTTAAAAAGTGATTTCCTATTCCTCCTGTTTTAATTCCAGTCCAGGTCTTGCTTGCTAAAGTAAAATCTGTCACAACAGGGAGAAAAAACAAAACATCCATTTTATTGGATGCCAGATCTCAGGAGGTTATACAGAAAAAAAATGCTGGTTGAGTAATTGTGCTCTTTTTTTTTGTGAAATCGAAACTAAAAATCTCTATATCATAGAGAATGAGAAAGAAATGCAGAACACATTTAAAAAAAAAAAAAAAAAAACAATGTACGATGCGGCATTTGAAACTGTTTCCATACAAAATTCATAGTTCAGTCAAGAGCAATTTTTCGAAAAGCGATACACTTGATCTCGTCATCTAAATGCACATTTTTTTTTTATCATCCACTGAATTTAACACTTTGCGCAAAACTGCTATTTCAGATTAGCGGAACATTTCTTTATTTTTCAACAGTGAAACCAATTTCCTTACTTCATCAGCATTTAGTGTCTTGAATTCTAGATTAAAGATTTCCTATTCATCTTGCAATACGGACGTGTAATGCCTCCTTCACCAATGTAGATAAGAACCGATTTGTTTCAACTCAAAATTAAAAGAAACCAAACTAGGTAATGCTCGAATTATTTTTAAGCATTTTAGGACATCCGCTTTTCAGACAACTTTCACTACTCACTAGGGAGATAAGTTCGTTGTTAAGTAATCAAACCTGAAAAGCCTCTGTACATGTTTGCATATCCTTTTATGAAAGGTTTTGATGTAAATTTCTTGAGGATAATTTTGAACGAATGAATGAATAAATGAATGAGTGAAAGAAGGAATGAGCGAAATAAGAAATGAATAAATGAATGAGTTTATACATGAATATAGGAATGGAATAATGAGTGAATGCATGAAGATATAGTGCATAAATAACTTAGTGAGCGAAAGAAAAAGCTTAGAACAAACTTCATAGAATGGAGCGTAGAACATAGAACATGTGCAAACTAGTTCATCCAGAGCTAAACGAACCTATTTTATCATGAAACTTTTTGATTTAGATTTTAAGGAAAATTCTTTCTGAATAAATGATTGGGTGTATGCATAAAGAAATTAACTTATAAATGAATACTTTCGTGAATGAAGAAGTAAATGAATGAATTAATGAATAAAAGAAATTTAAAAAAAACGAAGAATGAAAACTGAACATGATTTTCCCGTAAGTATACTTATCATTGATGAAAATCAAGGACTGATTCGTTGCACAAAATTGAATAGAAATCAAAGAAGCACTTATGTTTTACATGAAATAAAGCTTCGCAGACGATTTTCTTATGCAAATTGTAATTGAGATGATTTTTTTTATGCTTAATTTTTAATATTAACATTTTTTTTTTTTTTTGTAAAACAAAACGATTAAAGGCTATAAGAGATAATATTTTTCTTAAAAAATATTTATAATTTTTCGATATTAAGTATGGTCAAAGTTTGAAAGGTGGATTAGAAAATTGGAAATAATGAATTTACGCAAAACGAGTAAAAGAGAGGAAGATAGCTCTATTTACGAATTGTATGTTGCCACACGGGGGAAAGAAGGTTCGTATAGTTCTGGACGAAATTTCTTTTTTAGTTTCTCTAACAATTAATCAAACTATGGCATTACTCCTACTACTTTCAAAATTTTTTTAAATAAACCCTAGTTCAGACGAAAAGAGCTGCACTTATTTTTATCTAAGTATACGCTTTTCTTGTACGTAATCGAGAAAAGGCTAAGGGACCGTTCATAAATGATGTCACGCTTTTTTCCCATATATCTGACCCCCTCCCCCCCCCCCTTTGTCAAGTGACACGCTATGTTGCATAAGCATGATGTCACACTTCCTTGTTACCCCCTTCTCTCCCCTTGTCACAATTTCACGAATCCCCCTACCCCTTCGAAGCGTGATATGATTTATGAATGATTCCTAATACAACTGAACGAAATCAATAGACAAGTACAATTAATAATCTTTTCTCTCTTCTTTTTTTTTTTTGAGTCACCAATACGATAATCAATAAAATATAATACATTAATACTATTGTAATTATTTTATTAGATTTTTTTCGAATTGTTCAAAACATGACTTTAACAGCTAAGTGTTCCGAATAGAGCATGAATGAATAGTTTTTGAAAGCGGACACTTCATAAGTAGAGCAAAAAAAAAAAAAAAAAGAGCTCAAATTACTGCAAAAAAGAAAAGGTTTTAAAATGTCTTGATATAAATTATTATAGCAATTAAATTCTGTTTCTGAAGCGTTGCCATGAAGCATAATTTTCTCTTCCATTCTAAGTTTTCATTTTTATTTTCAGTGTTTAGTTAATTGCGAACATTAACTTCTGAAAAACGTTCGTATATAAGAAAAAGGAATATGAATAACTGTTAGATTTCAATCACTCTTTGAACCAACTCGTAAATTGCAAGAAATGTAGCGTTTTTGAATAAAAAAATGATTTAATGAAATTTATTTTTTACAGTTTGAGTTTGAAAGACTAAAGCTTACGGGTTTTCAGAGAAAAAAAATCTTTTTGGAAAATATATATGCTTTTAAAAGGTGAAGAAGAATTTAAGTTCAATATACGCTTTATTTCCTCAATGTGTTATGACATTTTGGACACTGCAATCGGCTAGCGTAATTGCAAAGTGACGAATTTATCTAGACTAGTGATCGCCCTATCGTCGAAATTCGACCGTAATTCATTGGATTTTTAAGGTAGAACGTTGTTGAAGGGGGTTGTTTTTACTTACACCTATATATTACTTGCATTTTTTTCCTTGAATTTTGCTCAATTACGTCTTTTGAGAGCATATGCAAATGCGTCATTGTGTATTAATTTTCGAGCTATTCAAAAATACATAGGAAAAAGGAAGTATAGCTTGGCTGAGCCATAGTCCAAAATCAATAACGCGTTCTGTGATATTTTCATTTTTTTTTAAAGAACACCTTCCCGTGAATGTTAAAGAAAAAGAAGTTTCAAACAAGGTTTAATGTGTCGTGAAAATATCGTTAAAAATAAAGAAAAATCAAAAATTGAAAGTATGCTTTTGAGACGGAGAAAGTGTGTGTGTCTGTCACCGCCCCCAATAACTTTTGAAGAAATCGTCTCACTCGAAAGTTTTTATTTATATAAATAGGTTAGTTGTGTAAACAATCCCTTTTGTAACACCTATTTCTTTGTTTCTGCTTCACAAACCATCTTCAGACATGAGCCATTGGTTAGAAAAAAAAGTACTGCAAAAGAATGACCGGTAAAACAGAACATTAAATATAATAAACATGGGCTTATCCATTTTATGCGCAAGCTCTACTGTCCTTCGAGGGCTTTTATACAGAACATAATTTGTATCAATGTAATTACTTTCTTCTTAATAAACATATTTGATCCGTATATATTTTTGGTAAATTTAATGCTTTTTTCCATAGAAATTGCGATTTATACTTCTTGTTATTACTTTGGGTATATTCATTAATTTAAATCCTCTCAAAGTTTGAAAAATTGTTTCAGGAGAAAGTTTCTGAAAATTCCCTTGACCAAAAATATGTTATCTTTTCCTTTCAGACACAGGCTCTTTTCTGAACTTTACTTTTGAAGCCCAGTAAAGTAGAGGGATCAGCTAAAGTTAATCCCTAGTTTAGCCTGCAGGAGAAAATGAGAAATATAATGTTCCACTACCCATAATTCTCGGAAGAGTTCAGCAATAACAATGGAAAGCACTGCTGACGAAACTTTAGCATCTTCTCTTTTCCCGTAAGTTCACTTGACACTATTATTCTCGAAAATATTATTGTTAGCCTGTTTTGAGGCAGACATGTGCCAAAGCAATTTCCTTTCCGCAGCTAGACCTTTATGTTTCTTACGTAATGCGATTAGCGATGAGAAGATTGCTTTTTACGAAAAATACATCGAACAATTTTTCTTAGAATAAAAAACATGCTAATTGGATATATTTCTTGCTATAAATGAAAATTAGTATAAATTATTTTTAGAAAGACTTAACTAACACAAATTTATGTGTAAAAAGGCCTGAAATTTTGTTGATTTGCAGGATCTCAAGTGCTCAAATTTGTGAAGGATATCAAGTGTGGAATTTTTTTTTCAAAATTCCACCTCTACTAAGCTCAGACGGTTTTATTTCCCTTTGAATCTAAAATTTCATTCAGCCACAAACCTAAAAATATGCCTAAATTATTTTTCCAAATTTTTTTTTATGGATTGAAAGTGATTTTTTCATAGTACCTCAATAGTTTCTTAAAACCAAGGATCTGGTGTGGAGCGTAGAGCAAAAATGCCCAAAATGTTTTCAGCTTTTTTTTAGTTAGAAATCTTTATATCGTTTTGTCTCTATAGTATCGTACCAGAGATCTGAAGGGGCAGGAATGATCAAAATATTTTTTGCGGATTAAAAGTCTTTATATTGTTCCACTTCAATAGTTTATTGAAACATACCAGGGATCAGGAGGGAAGCGTAAAGCAGGAGCGTGGAGCAGGAGAGCAATGAGATTTTTCTCGAAACTGGGGATCCGCTACTCCTTTTTGGGGGGGGGGGTGCTGTTAATTTCATGTGAATAAGTGAATTAGGGGCTTTTTTCCAAATTCATTTTTTTTAGCCTACTTTCCCGTAAAAGTAAAAAAAAATAATAATAAAGCATGAAAGAAGGCTTAATGTATCGTGAAAATATCGTTAAAAATCAAGAAAAGTCAAAAATAAGTGAAGTAATTAAATAAAGATTGAAAAATAAAAAATTTTTAGCCTACTTTCCCGTAAAAGTAAAAAAAAATAATAATAAAGCATGAAAGAAGGCTTAATGTATCGTGAAAATATCGTTAAAAATCAAGAAAAGTCAAAAATAAGTGAAGTAATTAAATAAAGATTGAAAAATAAAAAATTTGAAAGTAGGGTATTGAGATGGGGAAAAGTGTGTCTGTCGGTCTGTCTGTCTGTCGGTCTGTCTGTCGGTCTGTCTGTCGGTCTGTCTGTCTGTCGGTCTGTCGGTCTGTCCCCCCCTAATAACTTTTGAACGAATTGTCCGATTGGAAAAATTCTTTTTGCATTCGAAAGATCTCGGCGAGTACATCTCATTTCTATATTTTACTTTTTGATTAGAATAATTTTTTGTTCAATTTTGAACAGTTCAAAAAATTTTAACATTAGCGCCTATGGACAAAATTGAAGCAAATTCTGCAAACTCTGGGCACAAGAGCCAAGTTCCTATTGCAAGCTTATTGAAAGGAGTTCTCGGCGTGAAATATTGATTTGAACAGTTTTTGTTCATTTTTGAACAGTTCAAAAAATTAACACAGAGCTTACGGGGAAATTTCAACCCTATATAAATCCTGATCTAACGGACCGATTTGCTTGGAACAAACTTTATCGGAAAGCTCTTATAACGTAGAACATGTAGAAATAGAAAGTTTATCCAGAACTTACGAGCCTATTTTGCTATGAAATTTTTTGATCGGGATTTTCAAGGATATTTCTCAGTGACTCAATGAGTGAAATAATGAATGAATGAATAAATGAAAGAGTGAAAGAATAAATCAATGAATAAATGAATGAGGAAAAGAATGAATGAATAAAGTATTGAATAAATGAAAATATAAATAAATGAGTGAATAAATGCATGAATGCGTAAATGAATGAATAAACACTTGAATGAGGTAACGAATGAATGAATAAATGCATGGCTGAATAAATGAAAGAATGAATGAGTGAGTGAATGAATATGTATTATCCGTTGAAAAAGGTATATTTTCAATAATTAGAACTAAAGATAAATAAGAAAGAGATAGCTAGATTATAAATTTGAATTTGGTGTATACGGGAAAGTAGGCTCGTATAGTTCTAGACGGAACTTCTTGTTAATTTATGATATATTGAATACTTGATCGTTGTGATGAGACCACACTACGTATTTTAAAAATTTCGTTGTTTTGTATTTCTGATATTTTGAAATTTTTGATCCTGACATTTTTCGAATTAAATGTACCTTATTCTCTATGAAATTCAATTTTATGATGCATATGTCACGCAATTTTGGATTTGAGACCTAAACCAAAACTGAAATTTTGAACAGAAACTAAAAATATAGAGAAAAAAGGAAAGAGTAGTCTGAACTTAAACTTATCTCTTATTAATAATTTATTGTATCTGCAGGAAAGTTGGCCGTCTTTTGTTTCACTTTTATTTCATTCATTATGTTAATCTTAACTTTTTGTTTTTATTTTCATTGACTCAAAATATTTCACATACTCAATATACTCATGTGTGATATTTTGATATAATATTTGTTTCTTGAGTGAGAAGAATCAATACATTTATTTATTGTTGTTAAACTCTGCATTTTTTTGACTTTGAGTATTCAGCTTACTAAAAATGGGAGACAAAATAGAAAAATAGTCCATAATGGACTAATTTTGTAGATCTGGCTTATTTTTCTTTTTGGATTCAAATTCTTCTTTTTATTATTATTATTGATATTGCAGCACAGTGTATATGAAATATTTTTGCATTGAATTTTTTTATCCCATGCATACCAATTGTAAAATTAAATATGTCGAAACGAAAATAATATGGTTTCTATTAAAACTATTCAAACCCCGGAGCAGAGATGCAGAGCTCTGGAGCAAGCGTTTAGAAGTCGGAGCGGAGCAACTGAAAAAAAAGTGACTCAAACATGTTAATGAAACATGAATTCAAAATTTTAGTTTGAATATTTCTCCAGTACTTATTTGTACAATGCCAGATCAAAAGAAAAATGATAAGAAGGTAGGTAGTTTCTAAGAAAATTTTAATAAACCGATTTATTTAACGAATTTCTTAGAATAAAGCATTAAATTTACTTTTAAGTACTAGGAAAAAAAATTCTTACAAAGTGGAAAATATTCTTTTTTTCCTTAGAGCTCCGAAAAATCATATTATGACGTGTCTGCGGTTTGTAACGTAAAATGCTTGCTTCCATAAACGAAAAACATAATACAAATGTTTGAATGCACCGTGCTGCTCCCGCGTTTATGCAGTAAATAATGACATTGTACAAAGAATAGCATTCCCTCCTAATTCATAAACTAATCATCACTAAGCAATTGCTTCGTGTAACTTAGCAATTTGAAATTTGCCTTTCAACTCAGCAGAATATTCCATTCACACGCACAGAATAAACTAATCACTGTCTTACGATGTCTCTATTATCAATAACTCATGATGACCGCGATGTTATTGTACCGCAATTGGAATACCACTGCTGGCCAATATTACGAACGGCTGCCATTTGAGTAGTGCTACTAAATATTCTCCATTAATGATGAATAATGGTTATAGGGTGGAGCTAAAATGGTAACGTTCGAGAATCATTCATTACTTAATAATTATTACCGTAGCTATTTCCGTTTCATTACACGACTAACTGCTAAGAATAATATTTTGTTTAATTTTATTATACATTGCTTGAATTATTCTCAACACTCTCATATTCTTTCGAAAGAACTGCTTTAACAAAGAAGAAAAGCTTGAAAAAACAATTTCCAATAGTTGGGAACCAATATTAGCTTACAGCCAGCAGGTTGGCTTAGTGGTAAGGCACTGGCCTCACACGCCCAAGTCGGTGAAGTTTCAAAATGCAGAAAATCGTTTGCGCCCTTGCCGTGTAATCATGCGACATGTTAAAGATCCCTTTGGCTTGGATACTCTCGGCTAAATTAAATTCCTAGTGCAGTTCGCTTCATTGTAGCTCAGGTGAGAGGAAACTGAGCGTCAAAATTCTCAAGGGGCAATTACATCCGTCGATAGTGGTGCTACTTGCAAAAATGGATGCCAATTTCCAGGGAATGCACTAGGTCTGCAAATGTTAGTGACCAGACGCAGCCCCATTAGAAAGAAAAATATTAAGCTAACAAGGGTCTCTTATATTCAAGCGAAAATTTTTCACATGAAAAGTAAAAATGAACTTCAGTGTTTTCAGCAATGTTGTCTTGTTGATGGGTTTCGAGATGCGGAAAATTAACAGTGTCTATGTCGTATGATTATGCGGCATATTAAAGATCCCTTGAGTATATATTTGGCTAGGATGCTTTCATCTAAATTAAATTCCCTGTGCAAGATTTAGCATCGACAGAACCGAGGTGTCCCCTCAGGTTTGAAAACTAAGCGTCAAAATTCTCCCGTGGTGATGGTACCCCAACCGTAGTGGTGCTTCTGAAGGAGTTGATTACCAATCCCCGGAGAATACACTAGATCTTAAAAGGTAAGCCAACATTCAGCTCCATTAGAAAGAAGGGGAAAAATGTTGTCCTGGAGGGAAAAAAATTGAATCTCAAGTTTTTGATGAAAATTGTAGTTCCCTTTCAGTTTATAGAAATGCGGCCCATGCAACATTACTATTTTCATCTCCGTCTTCAACTAGAACCCTGACAGTTTACATTCTGCGCAAGAATAACGCAACAAATCAACGTTACAGGCCCAAAACAACATTAAAAGTTGCAGACATGTTTTTTGGGGTTACTAGAAACCCTTTTGTCAATGCAAATATTATGTGAGCTCATGGGTGCAAACTGGATGATTTTCTATCCAAAAGCTCACATTCTTTTTGAATTGAAAAGGGATTCCTTGTAATTCCGAAACACGCGTCTGCAATTTTAGGCTTAATGCTATAGGCTTAGGTCTATATATTTTCGGCTTAGGCTTAATGCTTTTAACGTTGATTTGCTTGTTCCCATACCATACCGCTTATGTATATAATCCCCACAGTCCGTAAATAAGCAAAATGTTTTCTGCTAAACATATACATGCTGGTTTTCCCATCTCACAAAGCGATGATAAATTGCCATAATTTTACTCATAAATACTATGCTTTTTTTTATACATTGTACTACTTCTTTATTATACACAAATGTCCGGCCAAATATGTTTTTTCTACGTTATCAGAATCATTCTACTTTTTCATTTAATCATGTAAAAACGTTTGTAAACACATTTATCCCGCAATAAATGATATTTCAAGTAACGCTATAAAAAGCATTCTCTTAAAAATATGAAAACAAATTACTGATCTAAAGAACATTTTTCTCAGGAATATCTTTAAATGAGTAATTAAAGGAAGTCATAAAAAATACCTTTCTCCAGACATGTTTCCGAATTAGATAAAATAAAAGCCAAATATTGTGTGCAATTAAATTCTGAAAACGCGAATTCTAAAACCGCTTAAGTCTTTTTCTAGCAAAAACTTTTCCACTGAAACGAACAAATGCAGTTATGATTGTTAACGAGGCTAAAAGAGGAAATTATTAATTAAGAGACTATTATAATCTAAAAAATAAACTATGAGCAGCGAAATTAACGATTAAAAACGGTCCAGTGGCCGTTTTCACAAACAAAAGACAAAATGGAAAAAAAATGCTATTTGAAAGTGAACTTCATATTTTAATTAAGAAATCTTTTAAAATAAATCATGAGCATTTCAAATATTAAGAAAATAGTTCAAAATAATTAGAAACTAATAAATTACACCGAAAACATTTTTCCTTAAAATAAAATTCATTTCAATGTATGGAAGGAGATTCCTGTAGCTTTTTATATGTAAACCGCTATATTTTCCTTAATGCGACGACATAAATTCTCTATTATAAAAATAATATGAATACAATTTCAGAAACTGATGTGTAAAAAAAAGAAAGAAAAAATTAATTGCGTATACACTTTTTTTTAAATCTTAACAATAAATTTAAATGCACTCAATAGATTTAAAAACTTCTAGAAATTTAGAGAAGTCTTTATATATTACAAACACGTTCATAAAAGCAATATAAATATATATATATAGTATTATTATATATAATTCTTTTTATTTACATGCTGTCATGTCTAGCTGTAAGTTGATAAAGCTTTTGAATTGTGAAACAACAGGAAAAATAAAACTTAGCATGGTTCCCACAGCTTTATGTGAACTCAATACACATATATCACTCTGAATACTATAAGTTTTTTAGAATATTCTACTGTACATCTACGCTAAAGTATTTTTATAAGCTTTCAAATATTTCTCGCTACAAGTTATTAGTGCAGAAATTTATACTTTACGTGTAATGGTGCGCCTAATTCGATTTCTGAGAAAAAAGATTTTATAATCTTTATATGTACATATCTACGTAAATAAATCCAGAGAGTATATCTTTCTCTCTCCCTCTGTGTTCGTTATACAAAGCCACACCAATTGACGGATTGAAATGAAATTCGACAAAAATTCAATCATACCCTGAGGTAACGCACACACGAAGTCCCATTCCAAAAATTCAAGTTGGTGTTTCTTTTTTTTAATTTTAAATTTATTTCGACAATTAAAAAACAGAAAAAATTACCTCACTTTTTAAAATATTACATTATTTTGTAGCTGTGCAAACTTCGTCAGATAGAATTTGTTCGAACACTCAATAACAAATAGAACGCGTGCTATTTATTGACCAGAATCGTATTTCGTCTCACGAAGCTTAAGCTAAGCCTTTATTTTTAAATGAAGATTTTGAAGAAAATGAGCTCAAACATCACTGTTGTAAAACTAGGCCTCTGATTTCAAATTTATACTTAATTGCTAGTTTTCTGTGACCAGGTTTCTTGTTGTTTTTAGCGTGCATGATTCTGATATATTTTCTCAATACTATTGAGAAACTCCGGGCAATTTTGCTAATCATTCTGTAAAACATTAAGAAGCTCACACCTTGCCCTTTTCAGTACACTGGCTGCATCTCTCTGGGATGAGGGATGGATGATTAATAAAGCATTTATTGTGTGGGCCCTAGTAACTGATTAAATTCCACTCCCTTGCTAATTTAACAAGCATTAAAATTTTGCAGACGTATGCGAAGCTCCAGTGAGCAATTAGAAGTCAACTAATGACTACCAGAGGGAAGTAAAATACATTTGCGGGGAAACTTTATCAAGGAAAATTTTCAGCACAAATTAGCACGCTGTATGCCAAACTTCGAGTCCCTGTACCTTTATTTCCTTCAATGGAAGCAAATGTTTTCTAAAATTTTCTTATATCTTTCAAAATTATTATCATCTCATTTTTTTACGAAAAAGAAAATTATTAATGTAATTATACCTTAATGAACCCCAACACGAGCTACCTTACAAAAAAAAATCTATAAACAAATATGATTTACTACCCATCTTATAAAGCATTAAATTTAAATCTCGCTTTCAATTATACTCAAGTCTGTAACATATTTCCTACATTTACTTTGACGTATACATTATTCTCCTCTCTTCATTACATAGGAAAAGTAAAGTGGAAACATCTGTACAATTATTGATCATAAAAAAATTGGATGCAAATACTTACTTTTAGTTTCAATATTTATATATATATATAATATATACGTGAGTGTGGTAGTGTATATATATAATTAGAGGTATTCTTGTTACATATATATATGTGTATATATATAATAAAAGACCTTAAACTTCTAACTAGAAAAGATATGCCAATACACTTCCATTTAACAGTAGAACCGCCGAAGCGATTTCTGACCATTTCGAAAGTTTCAGTTGCACTGACTTTTCCTACTTATGCCACTTTAAGAAAAGTCAATGCAACTGAAATTTGTAAATTAGTAACGATTTGATGCAAATTGAAAGTTTCGAAACGGTCAAAATAGTCGCTTCGTCGGCTCTAGTGTTTAAACTAAAGAAAGCTAAAACTGTAAAAAGTGCTAAAAACTAAAGAAATTAAACCAACCATTTCAGGTACTCTATGTGCAATGTATGCTTTCTAACTGTGATAACACAAGTAAAGCTTCGAACTAGCTTTAAATGCTAGATTGGAGGCTAATAATAGACTGGAATTTCTTTAGGACATTCCCTGAAAAAAAAAAGTCATCCAAGTCTCACATGTAATTCGTCTTAAAAGTAATTATTAAACAAGAAGTTCCGTCTAGAACTATACGAGCCTACTTTCCCGTATACACCGAATTCAAATTTATAATCTAGCTATATCTCTCTCTCTGTCTTTCTCGTTTAGCTTTAGTTCTTAATTGCTTCAAATATACCTTTTTCAACAGTTAATACATATTCATTCAATCATTCATTTATTAAGTCATTCATGTATTTATTCACTCATTTATTCTTTCATTCTTTTGCTTATTCATTTAATCATTCATTAATTCAAAAATATTCTTAAAAATCCCGATCAAAAAATTTCATAGGAAAATAGGCTCGTTAGTTCTGGATGAACTTTCTATTTGTACCTGTTCTACGTCATAAGAGCTTTCCGATAAAGTTTGTTCCAAGCAAATCGGTCTGTTAGATCAGGAATTATATAGGATCTAAATTTCCCCGTAGGCGGTATGTTAATTTTTTTTTTTGAACTGTTCAAAAATGAAAAAAAATTGTTCAAATCAATATTTCACGCCAAGAACTTCTTTCAGTGAGCTTGTTCATGGGAACTTGGATCTTGTACCCAGAGTTTACATCATTTGCTTCATTTTCACCCATAGGCGCTAATGTGAAAATTGAACAAAAAATCGTTTAAAACAAAAAGTAAAATATGGAAATGAGATGTCCTCGTCGAGATCTTTCGAATGTAAAAAGAATTTTTCCAATCGGACAATTCGTTCAAAAGTTATTAGGGGGGGACAAACCGACAGACAGACAGACCGACCGACACACTTTTTCCCCATCTCAATACCCTACTTTCAAATTTTTTATTTTTCATTCTTTATTTAATTACTTCACTTATTTTTGACTTTTCTTGATTTCTAACGATATTTTCACGATACATTAAGCCTTCTTTCATGCTTTATTATTATTTTTTTTTTACTTTTACGGGAAAGTAGGTTAAAAAAGGATATGGAATAGATTTTTTTGGCTTGAAAAATAAAACTTATGTGTGATTTCTTCAGCAAAAATAAATTATGTTTATAACCTGTATTAATTATTATTTTTGTATTGGAATATAGCAGTGTGGGACATTTTCCACGGAACGACCAATTTACTAGATTTTAAATAAAGAATTTGATGATTAAAATTTAATATTACATGAATTTTTACTTGTTCTTTTAGGAACGATTTTCAATTGCACTGCAGTTTTATGGAATACTATGCAGTCTTTTAAATTTAGAATTTCGATCTTCTTGTCAAAGCTAGATATGATACATTTTACCGAAATCAAATTTCTTTATTTTCTCAAGTTAACTCAAGATGTATGGCTATTTACACGTCAAAGCTGTAATTTTGAGAGAGCAATTAAATTTTAGTTTATGTTTGTCAGCGTTATCGAAAATACCTATAATGCAATTATTAATTAATCATTCCACTACTCCTTTAAAATTATGCAATCGCTTTTCACTTATGTCAAGAACAGTTGCCTCAAAAAGCTTTCATAAAACTTGATGCATCAATAAATCTTAAAACTCAATCTTTCGTACACCATTCAAGCAGGATAGACGGAATATTCGCAAAATATTTATACATACATTTATCTTACATATTTGTGACAAGCTCTGCCATTCTTGTCATGTTATATTTTGCTGGTTTTGATGATGTCTGTAAAAGAAAAGAATAGCATTTTTTAGTCCCAGGAAATTAAATTATAAAAGTAGAAAGAAAAAATTTGAAATATTTTTTACTTTAAAAGCAAAGATTCTTTAAGCTAAAAATATAATTATTATTATTAAATAAAAACAAAAAAGGCAAAAACAGCCTGTATTAGTTCTGACTTAGGAAAACTTGTTAGGGACAATGGTACACTATAGTTCAAATTAAAGATACATCTCGTAAAGTTATACCGCTTATTATAAAAGTTTTCTGGAAGAAGAGATTTAAATCGAGCTACTTCAGTTGTGCCATGTTTAAGCTGATAGGAAATTTTTGTCGTTAAAATAAAAAGATTGCTGCAGCATCGTCGTTTAATCTGAAACCACGAAGCAGAAACGGGACCTCTTGTTAAAGAGGCCAATTTAGTTGCTTATTTTTTTCTTGTAAGTTTTCTGATGAATTTTTAGAGAAACGAAAAAGCACGAGTATTAATAACGGAGTTCACTTTCTCCGAGTTAAAAGTCATCGTGTAGGTAGAGGTTAGAATCCTTGCTTTTTTTTTTGACCTCTGTAGTTACTTCTCCAAATTCAATGGAGGCAATTCACTGCTAGAGGGACTCATGAGCGATCATCGTTGTCACGTGATGTTGGCTGTTTTTTTACTAAGATTTTCAATTGAGTTCTACGCGGAGTTCACAAGGCAAAATTAGTTATCTTAAAAATAATTAGACTATTTTCACAGCTTTTGATGATTATAATCCAGTATTTACATTTAATTTAATCATTATAAAGGAAATTTGTTAATTATTACAATAGTTATCGTGTTTTATGTGTCAATTTTATGTAATGTAGAAGAACTTTATTTAGGCCTAGTTTTTAATTAGATTTGTCGAACTCGATGTAAAGTGATGCTACGGCTTCCTTTGTTTACATTGCTTTCATCGGTGTCACGTGACCAATGACGTTGCTTGAATTACTTCCATTAGTAATGAAGGTGATATTTATACATCTACCTTTATTTACTTTAACATCGATTTATCTACACTACAAATTACTTACAAAACTCAGTGGCGCGACAACCCGTTGGGGGCCATGGCCTAGTGTTGCGCATCTCAGCTTCCAAGATCGAGGGCCCTGGGGCGCAGAAGCTGATGTTCCGGGCAAGTGGTCGGCCTGACGCGGGACTCCCAGCGTTTAGTTACAAGCATGCTTGTTCCTCATTTTATCGACCCTGTTCAACCCATGAATCGAACCGTGGACCTGTGGCATAGTAGTACAGAAGGCTACCACTCAACCACTTGGGCCTCACTAATTACTTACATTTATATTAACAATTTACTTGAGATTTGTGAAATTGCACACAACAAATTCTTAAAGTTTTCTACCCTTAGAACCAGCTAATCTTGCCATTGGGAGAATAAAATCTTACAGTATATTCCTGCGAATGATGCATTTTTCTTACTCTTAAATGACGTAAATTTAAACTACTTTATCTTAAAATATTATGTGACGAATAAAATGGGACGAACATTGTACAGCAATTTGTTACAGCTGACTAAATTTTATAAATAGAAATATGTTTACTGGTTTGTAGTTGAGTTTGAATGATTAATTTGGATTATTTTTTGTATTTTGTAACAGTACTAAGCTAAAATCATAACATTCATAATAATGTCTTCATAAGTAACGCTTGATTACATTAACTTAATTACTTATACTCTAACATCAACCTCAAATTCAAATTACTATTTTAACACAAAAAGCTGCTTCAACTAGTATGTTTTCAGTATTTTGATTTTCTTTTAGTTAAACAACTCATTGAGAACATGCAACAATCTAAGAAACGTTAATGTCGGGAAAAAAAATCATGAATACTCATTAACAACTGTATTTATAATAATTAAGTTTGTTTACTCTTAAAATTCCAAATGTTCCCCAAAATTTCCGGGTTTATTCCCGTAACTTAAACCATGTTTTTCCCCACCCACTCACGAAAGTGCCAAGCTTAACTTAACGGGTGCCTGACATGGGAAGTCGAGAATGCGACCAGTTGAATGGTCAAGAAGGCCATGGTAGCCTAGTGGTTGGGAAGTCGGACTTCCAACCGGAAGGTCAGGGATCAATCGGTACCCGAACCGCTGAAGACCCACCATGTGCATTTATGGGATACGTGCATGTAAAATCCGCGGATCGCGCTACCTCCGGGGGAGGGCATGCCTAATAAGTCCTAGTGCGAACAGGGAAGGTGGTTGTAGGAGAAAAGTTGACTGGTCAAGCACTTGAATATCCAGTGATTGTGTATTTCTAGAAAACTGTTACTTTAAAATAAGCAAACTAAAAAACCTTATTGTTGAACTAAAATTTAAAAAAAAAAAAAAACATATATATTTGTGCTAGACAGCTGTTGAAACACTGACCTCTTGGAAAAAATACACCTTGCACCCATATATACAGAAAATAGTATTTTCGTGCAGATGCTACAAATGGTACTTTCGTATTAGCTGCGCCCAATTGCTTCTTAACGTACATCATTAACATATTTTTAAAAAATGCAAAATAGATTCTTTTAAAGTCATTAGTCATGACTTCGTTTCATATTGCCAATTAATTGCTAGCGTACGTCTTCAACTCCTTAGCACCTCCTTTAGAGGTTATTGCATACGTACTCTTCATATAAAAATACATAAAAACAACAACAAATTTCATTTTAAAAATTAAGGTGTTGTAACTCCGATTTGCTGATCAACTAATGTACAAAAATACTAACTGATGAAAAAATATATGGAAAACCCAAAACACGAATGTTAAACTTGAGAAAGAAAAACAAAAGGTAGCTACATCAGTGACTAATTTGGACATTCTTCAAAACGTCGAAAGCGATTAAAAATTCAAGATTGAAATGTGGTTACATGCACGGTTGGGATTTCAACAATACTCAACGCTTTTTAAACTCTTCTGTCTGCCCGTAATTTTCCCCTTTTTTCAAGAAAAAAAATGTTTAGAAGAACATTTAGTTTACCTAGAGTTTTTTAAAAAGAATTCATTTACTCGTAGTTTATCTACACGAACAGTTCACATTGACAATTGATCTCGTAAACCATAAAGCAATTAAGGTGATGTATGAGATATATAAGAACAGAAAACTCGAGTTTGTTGACTACATAAAGCAGTAAATTAAGCCATTTGGTAAATTTAGTAACTTGGTGTCTAAAACAAGAAAGAATGGTAAGGTTAAAGTAGTCTTTCTTGAAAAAAAAAAAAAAAAAGTTATTATATAGAAAGTCATTAAAATGGCAGCGTTCACAAAGACCCTGCGAAGTTTGCGTTATTAAATGTCCAAAGAATGTTGAAAGTTGTGATTCTATTTTTAAATGTAGTTTTTAAAACCTGTATCGCACAAAAGCGCGTTGAAACACAAATCTGTTTTGATAAATCATGATGCCAACATTTTATTAGAAATAAATTTACTAACTGTTATGAATGACAAAATAACTGAACTGTGAGAGGAAAAAAAGCGATAGGAAAAAAAAAAATGGTCTTGGGTAAAATTGAGAAACACGAGGGAAGAGAAAAGAAAAAAAAATCTTGAATGAAAAATGTTTGAACAAGTTAGTGGTTTTGTTGTAAATGGTAGTAAGGAGAGGGATTGGGGTTTTTGTTTAGAAATATAGATTGGAAATTCGTAACATGTTGGTTTTATTGATAAAAGAAACATTGTAAAATTGGTAAAATATACGAAAACTCGAGATAAAAGAAAAAAAAGGTTGAAAGGGAAAAAAAGCAAGTCAGTGAGGGGAAAAGAGTGTGATGTAAATTTTTGAAGCTTTGAAACCATTATAGCAAAAGAAAGTGAATCGTAATACAAAAGTTGGGAAGGGAAGAAAATAGACGAATGTTTGAAAATGAAATCAGTTGTTTTAGCGTAAAGGATGAAGGCAGTGGAAATATGAGAAGATAAGTTGATACCAAAGAAAGAAGTGCAATAGTATAAAAGTTACAAAAAGAGAATATAAACGAAAAATATTTGCCACTTATTTGTTATAGCGTGCCTCTAGTAGTAAGAGTGATGACAGCGGCTACTGCACATGCTCCCCGCCGCCATGTTTTTACCACAGCGCCTGCGCATCGCCAAGAGGCGCTGTAAAAGCGGCGATACGCAGGCGCGTTGGTAAAAAGTTAAAGCTGGTAAAATTTGTTATAGTGCCCGTATTGCGGACGGTTTTTTCAAACTAAACAGTTATGCGAATAATGTGTTGGAAATACGAAATGAATTCATAAATTGACACTAGATTTGCCAGAGCAGTCACTTTGACTCTTTCAAAGCTTCCATTTTGCATAATTTGTTACTAATTATAGTGCAACTTTCAATTGCATTGACTTTTCCTAATACACGGTAAATAGGACAAGTTAATGTGACTGAAAGTATTATAATTAGCAGCAACTTGGTGTAAAATGAAAGTTTAGAAATGGATGAAAACGGCCTGATAAATCTAGTATTAAATACAGAAGTTTAAATAATAATGAATAAATTAGAATTTAAAATAAGTTTGAATAAAAACCTTGTTTTTTAATTGCCTTGTTTCTTAGTTATTTTGATGTTGTAAACTGATTGTTTGAAATTTCAATATTAAATGTCACTACCAATGCAAATAGGCCACAACTGAAAAAAAAAAACTGAATATGGCAGTAAATGAAGAATTATGTATGTTGTATTCATGAAATAATTCATAAATTCTTCGTGAATTAACGGCATGTCCTTATTTCCATTGTTTTATTTTTTTAAGTTACGGGAGATAATCCAACTTATTTTCACAAATTATGAGAAAATTCTATAGTTATTCCACAAAACCGTACATACGTTTAGAAACAACAATGCCCACATAAGATTTCAACCAGAAATGTTATGTAACCTCAAATAAGTGAGAATTAATAAGGAAAAATGGCTTTAAAACATGGTTAGAATTCTCAAACGCTACGACTGAGGAAAAAATAGTTGGTTTTGAGTTGCGGCTCTTGCGCACTGAAAGTGCGTTATCAGTCCTTCTATCTAAATATATATATATACACACACACATATATATGTATATATTATATATATATATATATGTATATATATATAAAATCTTAATCAGACCATATATTCATTGAAGATACAAAATGACGACTATAATAACTTTAAGAATGTGTCAATTATTTAGAATACTAGAATTCCATTGAATTATTGTTTGAATTATTATTTCATAATCCTTGGAAAAAGTGAACCTACTTTAACTTACTTTAGCTGAATTCTTCATTGCATTGGAAAATTGAGCTCAAGCTGTATTTTAGCATAATAAATATTGTGATAAATTTACATATCCGATTATTTTTCTTTGATAACTTGGACCAGCGATTCCCAAAAGGTGTTCCGTTGAAGCGTTACTGCGGTTCCAGGAGTTTGGTAATATTACGGTAGAAAGTAGTCAAGACGGAAAGCGACATTGACGGCATTGCGTTCAAATGAACTGACCCGACAGTCCATTACATATTACCAATAAAAAATGATAGAATGCACGTTTCATTGTTTTATGAACCGACTTGCAGCATGAAAACGAAAAACGAACTGGCCAAGAAGTTTTTAAAATTGTAAACTACATGGATAAACGTCATATTCATTGCAACAAATGCATTGACATATGCACCTATGGGACCACATCTATGATAGGCAAAATAAAAGAAACAGGGTGAAAAATGTTGCACTAAAATATAAGCATTTACATTGTCATGCCAAATGAAAAAGATAAAAATAGGTCATATTAAATGTACTTAACTTATCTCGAAAAAAAAAAGCAATTATGTAAATATAACAGTAATGAGATCGAGGAATAAAAAAAAAATCTTAATTCCAAATTGTAATTTTTCTTTCCATATTCAACATAAAAGTACAGTACCAATTAGGTTAAGTCTCAGTAGGTGAAAACAATGCACAAATGAAATTAATTTAGTTTGTAAGTTGACAATTTCTAATTAACATCCTTTAGGAGTATTTGGGGGTTTCCCCAAAAAGAAGTCGATTGTTTAGGGCTCCATAGGCCAAAAAAATTGGAACCCCCTGGCTTGGTTCGATGCATTATTTGTCTACTACATACTTTGATAATAAAATCCATCTAAAAACTCTTATATCAAATTTTATGGTAGTTAATACCGAGAAATTTGAAACTAATTGCCTATAAAGTCTGGATGTTCAAGACTGAGGATCAGATGATGCGGATAAAAGCATTTTTCAAATCGGTAACTCGCCTTCAACTACCACAAATAATAGTAGCTATAACAATAAACTGAGAAGCACAGCTAAAGCACGTATGCAATAAATTTTGTCTGAGGGTATTTTTAGAATGACAATAGCGCATTGAAAAGTTGATTCATCACATTCAAAAGATTCGGTGAGCTTCTCTGATGCATAATCTATTAGGCATCTAAAATTTCACGCGCATATTTTAGGAGATCAGTCACATTTTATAGATTTCGTGTATCCTCCTTGTTATTCCAAGATTCTTGGAACAGATATTGAAGAAAAATGGAATGAAAAAAAATGTAAACTGACAATGGAATTTTTTATGAAATTTAAATATTAATATCTGAAGAGATGAAAATATATTACAGTATTACAATATTGATTCAGTTTTGTTGTTGTTTACGTGTTTAGCTAGTTTATTCATTTTTTATAAACTTTGAAAGACATATTCAGTTCCAGTACTCTAAAAATCCGATATACAAAGGCAAAGAGCTTGTGCTTTAAACCATGAAAACGGTTTTGTTGATACTTTAATAGAAATTCTGAAACATTTTTTTTTTTTTTCGTGTTAGAACCGAAAACCATGATTATTTCTATGCTTGAAGATATTTATTGTCTAGAATAAACTAAGTATTCTGTGCTACGACCAGAAAAATGGCGCACTCCAATTAAATTCTTACTGCGGAAAAACGCAGTGAAATTAAAAATGCATGACAAAAAAAATTAAGACTGCAAATAATGGAAAAAAATAGTATGTAATAAGAAATAGTAACTCAAGAACTAGTAGAGAATTAAAGTAAACTGATTCAAATCAATATCGACACGTTATAATTTTTGACAAAATGGTAAAAAAGAAAAAGGTTCATGTGGAAAGTGAAGGTTGGCAACTAATTTAATTCTCTTAAATCTTCTGAAAAAGGTTTATTCCAAGCTGTTTCATTAGAATCTACTGCTAATTTCTAAAGTATGAAACATAGTTTCAATTTTTATCGTAATGAATAACCTTTTAGACAAAATGTAGCAAAACTTGCGTGCTTGGGAAATAAATGTATCCGGGCCTCCGGTACATTATTTCCTACATATGAGGAGGGGACATAATGTTGGAAGTCAAGCGAATAGTATTTTGAGAAAAACGGCATTTTGCATTAGGGTTTTAGCGTTACGGTATTGAATTAATAGTGCCATATGCTGATAAATATTTTTAAGTGTTTTTTAGTTTAATGTAAATAAAGACATGATTACAAAGTGTTAAAATATTAAATTATTAAACTCTTTAATTAAGAGCGGTTAAATCAGTAGGTATAAATATTTGGTCTTTCGCAGATTGGAATACGACATTAATCTTATTTTGTATGTTTAAATTTCTTGCATAAAATACACCAGAGGGTTAAATCGTTGCAAGAAAAAATTAATTCTTTCTATAATTTGTTCATTTAACAGCCTAAATATTTTAAAAATCTTATCAGCTAACTTACGAACTAATATTTGAGTTTTATATTTAAAATGGGAAGATAAACCAGACTTTGTTCATATCTGCCAAAATATTTTTTTAATTGCTCACGCTAATCCTAACTTTTTGCTTAAACCCCTAAATACTTTTAGTTTAGAAAGAACTCTGCCCTAAACGTTAAATGTCAAACTTTTGGAAGGATTTTCTTCTCTTTGCTCGATAAATTTCTGACGAAATACCTGTTCTTACTCAAATTATATTAGGGTGTCACAGACAAAAAAAGCGTTTCATAAAATTAGTTTAATTTTTACTGGATTAATTTTACAGGATGTAATTTTTACAGGATGTTATTTTATTTCCTGAGATACAATGGTTTTTATGTTATTATTTATTCAACTTTATTTATTGACTTCTAAATTTATTGTATATTCTATTTACTTCCATTAATTTATTTTTCATTTCTTGCGTAAAGAACTAAAATAAAGCTCTGTATAAGTATATCTCTCTTTTAAGTTTTTACTGTTAATTTTATTTATTTATTTTTAATGTTAAATGCTGAATTTAAGAATATGCAGAAAATTTGTAAATAATGAACTGTAACTTTCGAAATATATAAATACATTGTACTATGTTATATAGTTAAAAATGTACGTTTCGATGCCTCAATAAAGTTGTGGAAGTAGTTGAGGGGTCAATTTATAAGCTCTCAGCAACCAATCAAATCTGGAGCGACGTAGCACACACATACACACACATACACACACACGCACACATATGTATATATATATATAATATATATATATCTCTTATAGAAATAGACAGTGTCATATCTGCAAAAAATCCTTTTATTTATTTATTTTTGGTTTTTATTTCAAAATGTTCAGATTTTTGCGCTCTTTATATTGGGAATACTGCTGTGAGAAAATGTTCAAAAATTAAGGCTAGAGGCCAATCTTATTTTTTGCTGCAATACTGTAATAACTACTTTTTATAGTTATTTTTAATTTTTTTGACATCATTAACATCCATCATGTGAGAGAAAACTAGAACAATAACTATTTTCTGAACAAATTGATTATAATAATCATTGAAAAAAATAAGGCAATTAAATAAAACAAAGTATAAAACGTTCAAACGCCTCTCTTGAAAAATGTTCATTTTGTAGATATGACACTGTTCATTCCTATAAGCGATATATATATATATATATATATATATATGTGGGATCTACACAGCCGTTGGTGAACAGTTAAACTGATTTACATATGGAACTGAACTACAATCGTTACTGAACTGAAATAGATTTTTGCCGATTGGCAACGGAGCTTGCATAAAAGGCGTTACAAGTTGTGTTCCAGTGCAGTCAGTTGACTTGAGCTGAATTGAGTTAGTTGTTTTTCGGAGAGAATGGATAAGCAGTGCTCTCTCGATGTTATAATTATTTTCTGTACATAGCTGTAAAATATGTTAGTTTCTTGATTAAATGGTTAAAATTCACTTGCTGTTTCTCGGACCAATCCTTGTAAGAGAATGGGAGTACTACAAATTCAGAAGTCGGATTGGGACTAACAAGCCTACAACAGCAATAGAAGTATGGCGGTCAGTCGGGATGGCGGCAGAATTTTCTGAGAATACTTTGAAGATGTTTTTTTTTAGAAGAAGTTATTCGTTTTAGAAGAAGTTACTTTTGTGACGAATCCAGAAGAGCTATAAAGAAGATACTTTTCTGAGGATATCAAAAGTGCTTTATCTAGAAGAAGGATTTTTTTAAGAAGTATAGAAGAAGAAATTAATCGAGAAGAAATAATTTTTACGAAGAATAGAAGAAATTTATTTAGAAGAATTAAACGAAGTTGAAGTCAAGTACTTTATATTTTTTTGTGAAGAATATTAGAGAAGATTTTTCTAATTCTAAGAAGATTATTTTCATTATATCTGACCTGAAGACGAAGCTAATTTGTGAAGAAAAAGCTGAAGTTAAATTCTGTTTTGAAGAGTAAATTAAAGACTTTTCTGTGAAACCTACCAACGAAAATCTACTGTGAGGAATTTAAAGGATTTTCCGTGAAAGCTACGACCGAAAATCTACGGTGTTGAAGAATAAATATAGAAGATATTCTTTCAATTTCTTAGGTGAGTCCCAACCTTATTAATTAACCATGTTGTTAATTGACATTGGTGAAATGGCTGCTGCTCTCAAATCGCATAACACAAGCAGTATTAAGCTGCTATATAAATTAATTTTTGAGGACGCGTTTGATAGAAAAAGTCGCGATAAATTAAGAAAATTTTCTGGCTTTGCTTTTCAAACAGAAGGTAAAGAATTTAAAGAAAAAGTAGAAAAAGTTAAAACTAATTTTTCATTAAACGAATTAATTACAATCGCGAATGTATTACAAATTTCAAATGAAGGGTCGACTCTCGAGTTAGTCACCCGAATAGTTTGTTCACTAAATGACTTAAATGTATTGCAAAATAATATTATGGTTGAGAGTGAAAGTGATTTGACTGAAGATGAGGACGAACATTCTGAGAGGGGAAGTGATTCCGGTGAGAATAGACAGATCGCGCAAATACCAGCCACTAGTGAATATTATATAAAATCATCTGCCTCATTCTCCGATTTTGAAAGTTTTGTTGTGCCGTTCAGTGGTACCAGTTCAGAGAGTCTAGAAAACTGGCTTGAAATTTTTGAAGATACCGCTTCCTTATTAAATTTAAGTGAAATGCAAAAAATAATTTATGCTAAACGTAGTATGCAAGGAAGAGCCAAGCTCTTTTTAGAAAGTGAATTAAGAATATATACCTATGCAAAATTTAAACAATTAATGTTAGGTGAATTTGGAGATGTTTCAAATTCAGCTGACATTCATGAAATGTTAGCTAAGAGGAAGATAGGGTATGATGAATCTGTAGAAGAATATTTTTTGTGTATGAAAAAATTGGCGAACAGAGCCAAAGTAGAAGATGCTGCTCTAATTAGATATATTATAAATGGTATTCGTGACGATATATATAAAAAAGCATCCTTATATGGTTGTGATAATTTAATTGAATTTAGATGCAGACTTAAAGCGTATGAGCAAATGAGGTCGGATGAAAATAAAAACAAAAATTTCCGATATAATAAGTCAGAATTTAAAAATGATAAATTGAAAGTTAATTATGAGAATAAAGCTAATTATGTAAATAGAAGTAAAACAAAAAATGACAAGATTTCAAGTAATGAGCAGTCGTATCAAAGTAAACGTAATAGGAGAGATGTTAATTGTTATAGTTGTGGCGGAAAAACACACATAGCTAGGTACTGTCCGGATAGAGATAAGGGAAATAGGTGTTTCCATTGTTCCCTTTTCGGACATAAAGCTATCGAATGCCCTAAAAAATACCCTAAAGCAGAAGTGTCTAACGTAATTATGAGTAAAAATTCCCAAATGAAAGTCCCCAGCAAATTTAATGACTTAAGCGTAAATTCATTAATAGATACAGGTAGTCAAGTTACACTTATTAAGAAGAACATTTTTGATAAATTAAATATTGAGAAACTTAACCCTTTGAACTCAACTTTGGGCGGGTTCGGCGGATGTCGAGTTAAACCCTTGGGTTGCTTCAAAAGTAACATAGAAATCGACGCGTTTAGATGCGTAGCTGATGTATATGTGGTGGACGACGAGGTGATGTCTAATGAAGCAATAATAGGACTAAATGTACTGATGCAAGGAGAAACAACTATAAACGAAAAGGGAATAGCAATAAAAAATAGGAACTCTGAAGCGGAAGAAATAAATTTGCTTAAAATTTTACCTGTTGATTTAACTTATAGCGAAAGCGAAATTAACATTGATCCGAGTGTTCCAAATCAAATTAAAAACGAAGTACAACATTTAGTTTCTAGTTACGAACCGCGAAAAATCAGATCTACGAATATTCAGCTGAAAATATGTCTCAAAAATGATGAACCAGTATCCCATCAACCGCGAAGATTACCCTTCGTAGAAAAAAAAATTGTTGAGGCCCAGGTGACCGAATGGTTAAAATCGGGAATAATTGAAAATAGTTCCTCTGAATATTGTAGTCCAGTAGTTATAGTTAAAAAAAAAGACGGCACGCCTAGAGTATGCATTGACTACAGGAAATTAAATAAAGTTATCGTGAAGGATAGATTCCCCCTTCCGCTAATTGAAGACATACTAGATAGATTACAGGGAGCTCGAGTGTTTAGCACAATTGACTTGCGTAACGGATTTTTTCATGTCGATGTAGAAGAAGAAAGTAAAAAGTATACCGCTTTTGTAACTCATGAAGGTCAATATCAGTTTAGAAAGGTGCCGTTCGGATTGTGCAATTCGCCTGCAGTATTCCAGCGATTCATAAACACAATTTTTAGACCCCTAGTTAACGATGGTATAGTACTACCCTACATGGATGACGTTATTATTTTGTCGGTGTCCATGGAAGAAGGAATAAGCAGACTTAAAATGGTGTTAGATCTGGCTAGCGAATATGGATTAGAAATAAATTTTAAAAAGTCGCAATTTCTAAAGAAGCGTATTGAATTTCTAGGTCATTTTATAGAAGAAGGTAAAATTTACCCCTCAACTTTAAAAACCCAAGCAGTACTAAATTTCCCTGAACCTAAAAGCACAAAACAAGTTCAGAGCTATTTAGGTCTTACCGGGTATTTCCGTAAATTCGTGCCTCTTTATTCAATAATTGCTAAGCCGTTAAGCGATCTACTTAAAAAGGAAAAGAAATTCACTTTCGGAGATGAAGAAAGAAATGCGTTTGTGCGCTTAAAATCATTGTTAGCTGAGAAACCCGTACTCTCTATTTACAATCCAGCTTTTGAGACCGAATTACATACTGATGCTAGTATAGAGGGATATGGAGCAATTTTGTTGCAAAAACCTCCCGACGAAAAACATTTTCACCCAGTTTATTTTATGAGTAGAAAAACTACAGACGCTGAGAAAAAATATTCTAGTTATGAATTGGAAATCCTAGCCGTAATAGAAGCCTTAAAGAAATTTCGTGTGTATTTACTGGGAATAAATTTTAAAATTGTAACTGATTGTTCCGCATTCCAGAAAACTATGGAAAAACGAGACCTATCAACCCGTGTAGCGCGTTGGGCATTATTGTTGCAGGAATTTGACTATGTAATTGAGCATCGTCCCGGAATTAAAATGCCTCACGTAGATGCACTAAGCCGATCTCCTATTGATGTGATGTGCGTCTCAATTGAAAATATATTACCCAAAATTAAGCTTGCGCAGGAAAATGATAACGAAATAGAAGCAATAAAGAAATTATTAGCTATCGATGATTACGAAGATTACTGTAACAGAAACGGAATTCTTTATAAATTTGTAAACGGTCGAGAATTACTAGTTGTACCAAATGATATGCAAACAGAGATCATAAAGGACGCTCACGAAAAAGGGCACACAGGTGTCAAACATACGGAAAAACATATTTCGGAATACTATCACATACCCAAGCTTACAGATAAAATAGAGAAAATAATTTCTAATTGCGTCCAATGTATACTTATTAACCGTAAACGAGGGAAAAGGGAAGGATTTTTACACCCGCGATATAAAGACGATATACCGCTTCATACCTATCATGTAGACCATCTAGGACCCCTTGAAAGCACAAATAAAAACTACAATCATATTTTGGTAATAATTGACGCTTTCACTAAATTTGTGTGGATTTATCCCACAAAATCAACAACCTCAGCGGAGGTGATAAGAAAATTAGACGATCAAAAAGCGATCTTCGGAAGCCCTTTTCAAATTATTACTGACAGAGGTACTGCGTTCACTTCTAACGAGTTCGCCGAATATTGTGCTAAGGAGGAAATTACACATCATACTATTACAACCGGCTTGCCAAGAGCTAACGGACAAGTGGAACGCATAAATCAAGTCATAATATCGGTTCTTGCAAAATTATCTATTGAGAATCCCTCCCAGTGGTATAAACACACTAAAGAGTTACAACTAACATTGAACTCCACCTACCACCGCAGCATAGATACAACCCCATTCGAGCTGTTATTTGGGACCAAAACGAACCTCAAAGGTACTGATAAGTTAAAAGAAATGATTGAACGCGAATTTAAAAATCAGTTTGAGGCTCAGCGAGACAATTTGAGGAAACATGCGAAAGCGCAAATTCTCAAAATTCAACAAGAAAATAAAAAAGTGTATAATCTGCGGCGGAGGGCAGCTAGACCTTACACGGTTGGAGACTTGGTTGCAATAAAGAGAACCCAATTTGGTCCGAACTTAAAATTAAAAGCTAAATTTTTTGGACCATACAAGATTACAAAGTTAAAAGGAGGAGACACTTTTGATGTAGCTAAAGAAGGTTATCACGATGGACCACAATGTACTACAACCTGTGCCGAATATATGAAGAAATGGACAGAATCACAGTGATTCGAATTTATGGAAAGCACGCACATTTGCGTGTTATTCGTTTTTTTGCTTGTTTTTGTGTTTTTTTTAATGTGTTTCAGGATCTGAGGACAGCTCCATTGTCGGATGGCCGAACTGTGGGATCTACACAGCCGTTGGTGAACAGTTAAACTGATTTACATATGGAACTGAAATACAATCGTTACTGAACTGAAATAGATTTTTGCCGATTGGCAACGGAGCTTGCATAAAAGGCGTTACAAGTTGTGTTCCAGTGCAGTCAGTTGACTTGAGCTGAATTGAGTTAGTTGTTTTTCGGAGAGAATGGATAAGCAGTGCTCTCTCGATGTTATAATTATTTTCTGTACATAGCTGTAAAATATGTTAGTTTCTTGATTAAATGGTTAAAATTCACTTGCTGTTTCTCGGACCAATCCTTGTAAGAGAATGGGAGTACTACATATATATATATATATATATATATTATTATTATTATTATTTTATTATTATTATTATTATATTATTATTATTTGTATCATTACCCATCTCATTGGAAAAAGTAAAAAATTTAACATTGTACATAAATAATATATAAAAATTGAAGTAATAAAATACGAATGCAAATATATTGTCGACTCGGGTTTTGGGGGTTAACGACCGTTTATCAATGTATAAAGTTGTAAACTTCAAGATGAATATTCTTGCATTCTCAAGTTCACGATTTCATACAATAATAAAAGGATTTTTAGTTAACCCTAAGATACGTGTCTGCAATATATTGCCACTTGTGCTTTGTAGAGTTTCATTTTTGTAATTTTTATGAAATTTTCATCATTAAAAATCTTTTATTAGCAATTTAAAGTGATTGCCGAAAACAGTATCTTACACAAGCACAATGGAGATGAAAACATTTTGGATGTGACAAAGACAAAGAAAAAGAATTGCCTTTAAAAGAAAATATTTTACCATGGGAATATGACTTAAATGGACTGTATTACTAGCAGTGGAACGATGTAAACATATCCTTTCCTCTGAGATAATTTGATCAATCACTCAGTGAACCATCTCGCTAAGAATAATCTTGTTAACGGAATGAAAATTATCTGTGCTTTGTTTCGAACTGAACTATAGCCAGAACATATCAAATTAAATAACTCCCTCTACCCTTAGCCTATTGAGTCAGTTTATTTACACGGCATTTAAAATATTATGATTTTATTATTTTGTACGTAGAACTAAATTAACTTTCAAAAAATAAATATCAACAAAAATGCCTTCTCATTAGTGCACAAAATAAGTTGTATTTTACGTATTGTTTTCGAGTATTTACTTCTCAAAATTAAAAAAAAAACAGGACGTTATCAAATTTACTTTATTTTATACTTAAAATAGAAAAAAACTTGTGATGCACCAAGCAAAAGCATATGAATAGATAGGCACAGCTCGACCACGGAATTTTGACATTTATACGCTTCTGCGCATGACAGAAAAAAACGAATCCATTCGAGCTTCAGGGAAGTTCGTTTTGCAGGTGCGTTTATTTAGTACGTGAATCAGAATGTTTGCTTCTTTGTTTGTTGAATGCAAATTAATTTTTAAACTTGCTCATAGCATCAGTTCGGAGGGAATCAACCATGCTAAACGAACTAGAACGAGAAAAAAGACGCATTTTTTATATCAGCAGTCTCCCTTGGACATGAATGGATTCTTCTTGGCACTCTGCCAGGCAGATCGCTTTGGTTTATGATAGAACTGTAAATAGAGACATGCTTCATGTTTGACGCACTTGTTTTCAGTAATTCTCCACAATGTCTATAAATGGCTGCTTTAGTACTTTCTCTCGAAATGGTGCAATAAAACAGAACTGTTCTACCATCAACCAGAGCGATCTGCCTGGCAGAGTGCCAAGGAGAATCCATTCATGTTCAAAGGAGGAATTGCTGGTAAAAGGAATGTGCAGTTTTAGCTCTCGATCTAGTTCGTTTAGCATACTTGATTTCTTCCGAATTGGCGCTATTTGCCAGTTTATAAATTTAGTTGATTTCGACAAACAAAGAAGCAAAGATTCTGATTCGCGTACTAAACAAACGCACCTGCGAAACGAACTTCCCTACAACTCGAATGGATTCGTTCTTTTCTGCCATGCGCAGAAGCGTACAAATGTCAAAATTCCATAGTCAAACTGTACTAAGAACCATCTAAAATCTTCTGTTGGATTTATTTTTTCTTCACAAAATATCCTGACTGACCTGCTTGCAAATTTTTATTTTCTGACGTTTTTAGTTAAAACGCAAAAAATTGTAGGCATTAATAATGGAGTATAACTCTTATGAACGCTTAATAATACAGTTTTTGAAAGTTTAATAATACATATGTTTCACTTATTTTAAGCACTACAAAATGTAGAACATTCGTTTCACAAAATTTTTTATTTATCAGTTCATTTGGGGGTCGCCATCACCCCGATCCCTTCTTCTAAATTTGTGTTTGATGTAACAATGCATGATGTATATTCCAATTTACATTATAAACGACCGGTAGAATACGCAAAAACTGAATCATTATAAATATTTAAAGCCATTAATTTTTCTTAATGAAAATGTTAAGATGAATGAGAAATGTTCAAAATTATTAACAAAAAATATATCAAAAAATCATAATAATTTAAAAATGAATTCGGTTGGGAAATCAGACGTTTAAAGACAAAACTAAATCCCCACACAACCTGCATTGAAATGCGTGATTAATTACAGCTTTTTTAAATGAGGATTTTTTCGCGAAATATCTCTAGAAAATTCTCGCATTTTTGTGAATAAAAGCCAAGTGCTGCATCTTAATGAGAAACAAACAAAGTTCACCGAGTTTTGGTTTTATTTTCGCCATTTTTAATATAAAGATGTGTGGCTTTAAACTTTTATAAGATTCCAAAGATTATTAATGATTCGTTTTTTATGCCAGAGTGAAAGCAATTATTTTGCATTCAATATATTAAAAAGTGAGAAATGCGGATATTTGTTAATTAAAATAGGATTTTTTTTGGGGAGGATGAATTTTGTGGGGGTTTTTTTTTTTTTTTTTTTTTTTTTTTTTTAATCTGGTGCTAATATTTATTTTCCATTTCTTAAATATTTTTGTGCCTTTTTATGTAAGCTTACTTCTTCTTTATAGAGCCTAGACGTTCATAAAAACTCTCCTAAGGTCTGGAAAATTGCCAAATCATCGCTGAACTGCTTATAATCGTTAGCACAACTCACAGTACTTGTTCACTACATTTTTAAGCCGTTTGGCAATGATTTATTAATTTTTCTGACCTTAGTAAATTTTCATAAACAACAGAGCCTACAAGTAGTGCGTAAATTATTTCTTATATTCCCGAAAAACTATTAAATCTTCATAAAATATAAGGTTGTATATGGGGAATGTCGGTACCGTCCACTATTGCTGTGCATTTCTTAGCAATAGAATAAGTTTTGTCATGTAAGTTACTTTACTTATTGGTATGAGTCATTCGCTGAAAATGTGTAACGATATCATAATCTTTCAAATCATCTTAAATTCGTCTTTTTTTTATTAATAATTAATGAAATGTAATCACTTCTTTTCTTATTCAGATATAAACATTATAAATTAGTACAGAAGTTGGAAACTTTTCTCCTTAAAAGTAGTTCTAATAATTCTATGTGCGGTACAATATTTAAGACCTGCCTTCTTACAGTTAGTTAAGTTAGATTACACACACCAATGATGTATTATGGACTACATAATTACCTCTTGTTACTATATACAGTAACCCCTCAAAATATCGCTCCTCGTTATATCGCTCATTCGCATATATCGCGCTTTTTCTATGTCTCCCAAAATTTTGAGTTCTTGAAAGTAAAAATTTGCATTTCTCAGTAAAGACCCCATTAAACAAAGCCATGAAACAGGAATGTTTTCTTTTCTTCTGAATTTGCTGCAATTAAAAGCTGCAACAATTCTTCTCCCACTGCCCAACTTACATGCCTGCAGAATGATTCTACTGAAACCAGTTGACGTTTTACTTGACATTTCTTTTTGTATTGATCCTAACGCCCATTGAATGAAAGAGACACCTGTCTATTGCCCAAGGGTTTTTATGAAAAGATTTATTTTTATTAAGAAAGTTGTCATTATGTAAGATTAAATTATTTTTTTTTACGTTGACACTCAATTTACTCGTGTTTTTAGTTATTTCTAATGAGATCGATTGGATCGCGCTTTTCTGCTGTCCCCCGACAAGCGCGATATAACTAGGGGTTACTGTATTCAAGACTTGCCTTACTACAGTTAGTTAGGTTAATTTACACATACCAACGATGTTCTTTGGACCACATAAATAACTCTTGCTACTATGCAATGCTCAACATATACTAACTTGAGCTGGCTCGATGTATGCTACATGGTACATCTGAAAAAAATAAGGTTTTATGTTAACCTAAAAAATTCAAGACAGGAAAAGATAAGCTCTAGAATATCTCTAATCAAAAAATTTTACTCAGTTTATATTCTAACAATTCTCAAATGCCAATAAAATGCAAAAAATACATTAAAAGTCTCGTGAATCTTCAAATTAGAATATCAGTTTACTGTAGCCTTTGCTGTCAATGCAGAGTAAATGTACTAGCACCTGGATGATAAAAGATAAACATTTAAAAAATCTTATCGTTTCTGAATTGTAGGGTACATTTCATGCTCAATATTTGTTTTCTATTAGTTGCAATATACTATCAATATATATTTGAATAAATAAGATTATAACGGACGACTCAATGAATAATTACATTTTAATGTCTGTCTCTCTCTCGCTCTCTCTCATTCATTCTTTACAACCTTAATAACTAACTTTAAGATTTCGTACATTCCGCGCACAACTTCCATTGTATCTTGAAATTTCAATCTCATCTTCCTAAAAATGTCTTCAAAGTTAGAATTTTATAAAAAAATGTTATGAATTTAAGAAGTATACCTTTTAACACGCGTATAATAATGTATGCACTTTTATATATATATATATATATATATATAGGTTTTTAATTAAGACAAAATTAATTGGACATCAAACACTGTCAGAAATGAACTCATGATGGAAGGTTTGCAGCTTCATAATATTTCAGAATTAAAGGCATTGTGCGACAAAATGATGACGCATAACTGTCACTAAATGTCAAATCATTTCAAAACAAAACCGCGGAACGGCGCTAATATGAGATTGATAGACCAGAAAGATTTCTATTTTCAAAGGAACTCGAAAAACGTCTGCCATCACAGCGAATAAACAGGATGTTATTGTTCCCTTGTGGAAGGTCATTTACTATTATATCTTGTGATCAAAAATATTCGCAAATAAGAACTTCAATCCATTAATTACCGAATAGAATTCATTATTGGTTATTCATGCTGACTTTATGCTTCCGTTGCTTTTATGCAATCAATCACTCATTACACAAATAGCTTTTAATATCGCACTCCCATCTATTTCGAATTACCACTCAAAGTAAATATTGAAGCTTCTATTGATAGAACTATACATTAAGACTGATCTATACGAATTAATACAGATGATTCCTATGATGAATAATGATAGAAATTGATGGATGGTGGCTGCGTGGTGTTTAGCTGAAATTTAACGAACAGAAACTGAATAACTAGGCCAGAATTACTTTAAGCATGTTTTCAATCATTCGTGACATTGCATTCACAATTTATGCTTCTGGTGTCAATATATATATATATATATATATCCTGGAACAGTTGCATTAGGAAAAATATTTTTCTAGTGTATTTTTTTTTTTTTTTTGGACTAATTTTACAGACGTTATTGTTAAACCAGGGACGCCCACTAGATGTAAGAGTCGTGGTGCAGACTGCACCTTTGAGATTTTTAGGGAGGATTGTTTTCAGGGGAATTTACCCACATTTTCACGGAGTCATTGTTCTTGAGTTGCTCCACAGTATTTTTAGGGGGGAGGAGCATAGCTTTGTTTTTTTTAGCCTTTTACCTTTTATATCACATGAAAAGTTATTAACTAAAAAAAGATAAATAATACAGTGGAAGCCGCTTTATGTGAACCCGGTTAATGCTATCAATCGTTTAATGTTATCAAAATTGCCAAGTCCTGACCGCTTGTATAAAAAATACATTGAAAAATCATCGGTTTTTGTAATAAAAACTTCGTTTATTGTTATCACGTTACAGAGATTACTTTTCTTAAATCAGCAATTAAAGGCATTATGCGACAAAATGATGACGCATAATTAGGAGGAACATAACTGCATGCAAGTTCTTTAGAGTTACTGGATGAAATAAAATATGGATGATGTTTTGAGGGATAGTGCTATTGGAATCATATTGGCAATGGAAGGAACTCAACATTTTCAAGTGTCAAAGGACACTTGAAAATGTAATGATCTGGAGTACCCGGTTGGCTGCACCACAATAATGGCAAATTGATTATATTAAAACGATGTAATTATGAATCAAAAGGACCGTGTGCACTGAGAAATTGTACTTCCGAGGGATTTTTGCAGCCTGGCTTCAGCTTTACTTTTGGCAGAAAATCGAGACCAGTTTCAGCGGTGTCCCATAGCTGTTGCCAGTTGTTGAGATCTGTCCAAAGATCAATGGATGAGTGGGGTTTTTTTGCTGCGGTCTTAGCCAATGAATCAGCTCGTTCATCGCAGAAGTGACCCTTGTGAGCTCTAATCCATGACAGTTTTATGATTGGATGTTCTCTGCTGAGGGATTGAATATCCCGTACTAATTTTGAAGTATGCATAGGGTCCTTTAAAGCTTTAAGAGAAGACATGCTATCGGAGAATATTGTTGTGAAGGAGTTTATATTATTTGTTGTAATATAATGTAGAGCGTGAAAGATTGCAAAAAGTTTTGCTTGAAATACTGAATTATTACATGAAAGTTTAGCTGACCAATCGTAAACAATCATAATCGTTTATTTTTCACCACAGGCACTAAAGTTTAGATTTTTTGAACTGTTCAAAATTGAACGAAAAATTGTTCAAATCAAAACATATGGAAATGAAATGTTTTCGCCGAGATCTTTCGAAAGCCAAAAAAAAAAAAAAAACCTTCGAATTGACAAATCCCACAAAATTTATTAGGGGGGAACGACAGACAGACATTTTTCCATCTCAAAACCCTACTTTCTTCTTCTTCTTTTTTTTTTTTTTTCAATCCTTATTTAATTACTTAATTTATTTTTGACTTTTTTTTTTTTTTTATTTTTAACGATATTTTCACGATAAGCCTTCTTTCATACTTTTTTTAAAAACTTTTACGGGAAATAGGCCTAAAAGCTCACTGATACCAATATCGCGCCTATTGAAATAAATGCTTTTTTCATTTTTTTTTTATTTCGTCTTTTCTTTTCGCTTTTTAATATGACATTGTTTAGAGTTGAATCCAAAGAAATTCCTACTTTAATAGTTACGCATACTGAAAATTGCGTGAATAATAATATTCCTTCGAAGCATAAATGAAAATAAGTGCTTCGTCTTCAGACAACTTCCGTAAATTGTATTATTCTTTTGCTCTTATGCGAACCTTTTGGAGAATAACAGCTCTTACTTTCTTTGGTCGAAAAAATATAGAAGCATTTGCAAATAAAAGGGACATTTTTTTTCCTAGAGGATTTTTCCTGCTAAGTGTTTACTCAACTAATTTTCTCTTTATTTGTTGAAGATTATTCTTAATAGAAACAAAAGAAAGTGATCAGCCTAAATGTTATGACATTCACAATAAATAACTTACAAATCTGGGTTCTTTGTTGTTTCCTAGAGCTTCATATGCATTTGTTCGATACAGTGCCAAAGTCAAAGGGGTGGCAGATAATACTGGGAAATTATATTTTACCTCCTCTCCCCGTTTGTCACAAAATGTCACATTTCAATGTACCCATTCATTTTTCGAAATTTTTATTTGAAAAGCATAACCAGAACATTATACACAATCAGTAATTTTTTCTCGCTTATTTAAAAGTCGGGATCTCGTTTCGTTCTCATAATTTTTTGTTGCTAACTCTTTTCCTTTAATTGTAATTCAAGTTTCACGAAAGAAACTGGCTAAGACCGTTACGGAAATCGTGAGTTTATTTCTCAAAATTTTTAAGCAAAGTGTGCAAGATTAAACTAAACATTTTAAAAAGCTAAAGTCTCTTTGAAATAGTTACTGAAAATAAAACTAATTAAAATTTTAAGATATCCCTCCTTGTATAAAGTCTGTAGTATTCGTTCATATAAAGTCCTATTTCTATATCTTTGCGATTCTCAAAACACAATAAATTTTGCACATGAGATGCAATACTCTCGCAAGTAATTATGATAAATACAAAATGTATTGAATTTATTATTCAATGAAACTTAGTGAAATTGAATGAGTATTTATTAAAATTGTGACAACATATCCCAAAATAATGCGAATTAAAAAGAAAAAGTTTTATCGTTATGATTATGTTTTCCCAATGAAAGCTAACATAAGATATAATAATAAATTCATAAGCCTGGTTGTTTGTGCGAAACAAAATAAAATACTCAAACTGGAAAGACAAACACCAATTTGTTCAATCTAAACAGTTGAATGTAAGCGATGTTCTTCTCCTAAAGGAATCGAAATATTAAGGCATGAGTTTAGAATTAAAATTTTGACTTCCTGAAAAATATCGCATTACAGCAAATAACTAAATCGTGAAAATTACCGAAATGTAAAAGAGCATTTCGTACCATTTCGTACAGAATGTAAATATCGCTGTTTGTATTAACAGCGCTTTTAATGGCTGTGCATTTCCTTTTCCAAGCTTTAAAATTCTGCACCATTTCATTTTCTATTTGTGCCATTGCGGAAAAAAAGTTAGAGAATAACTTTGACAAATAGAGAATAATATTGACAAATAGACAATGAGAAAGAGTAGTGGTTCCCAATTTGGATGATTTAACAATTTGTAAGCGGGTTTTACATTTTTATTCATCAGGTTTTTTTTTATTAGGGAAAGAGATGGAAATAATGGAACTTTATGGCGTAACATAGAACGTCCTGTCTTTCGGGGTTTTTTTTTTTTTTTTGACAAATTTGGCTATTTAAATTCTGTGCTTAGCTAAACAGAAATTATTGTGTAAATAGGTATTAATCAGAAAAGCAAATTACTATTTTAGAAAATGCTTTGGTTACACGTTCTGAAAACCCATAATAAGTAAATGCTGACATCATTGCTCGATTGCTTTTGTCTCCAAAATTGTAGAGAATAACCTATAAGTAATTTTACCTTAAAGTACGACAATTTTTGCGAACAAATTTTTGAAAAATTCAAACAAGTTTCGTGTATCTTTAATCCTTTGAGGGGCGTAGTTTATTGATGAATATTTAAACAAAACCAGATAAATCATAACTTGAGACCCTGGAACATGCAAAATGGTATTTAAAAAGAATTGGATGATGATTTTCTAAGCTTTGAGAAGTGTGATACATAATGTCGCAGTTAGAGGAGCGGTGGGTTTAAATATCTCACCATTTCGCTACATTCAAAATATGATTAAGATGACTTCATTTTCTGATTTTGAAAACATAAATAAATTCCAGAAACACTAGAAAATAACATGTGTGTAGAAATTTATGGCATTCATATGAATTAAATGATCGTAAAATAACGAACTCCTTTTATTCTTATATTTTATAAACAGCTTTTTATTTTTAGACTGTTTATAATTTCACAGTTAAATTCATACAGTGTATAATCGTCTCTCGTTGATAAAAGAGTGCTTTGGCATTAATGTAAAATGTTTGTGAGGAACATTGTGAATGTTTTTTTTTTTTTTCCCAAAAGGGGCTGAATATGGTCACTAACCTTTGCGGACCTAGTGAATTCCCCAGAAACCGGCATCCATTCTTTCTAGTAGTACCACTATCGGCGGATGCCATTACCACTTGAGAATTTTAGCGCTCAGTTTCCCCCTAGATGGCGGCACCTAAGCTCTAAATGATGCGAAACTGCACTAGGAATTTAATTTAGCCGAGAGTATCCAAGACAAACAGGTACTCAAGGGATTTTTAACATGCCGCTTAATCTTTCGACATGGGTGCTGACGATTTTCTGCATCTTGAAAATCCACCGACTTGGCCTGGGAACTTGGGCGTACGAGGCCAGTGCCTTACCACTACGCCACTCAGCCAGCTTGTGAAAAGTATATTTCGTATTACGTAAAGGAGAGATAGATTTTATTCAATGCCTCTCTAGGGTTAAAGTTTTTAACGGTTTGAGATCGTAATATGCATTGTAACTCTCAAGGCTTGAGAAGAATGAAGTGTGTTTTTCCCAAAAACTACATTAATTTGAAATATACGTTGTTATCGCATTTATATTCGATATAAAATTAATTTAAATCAACTTAAGAATCAATTTACAGGCTCCTTCTTAATAGAGAGAAAATCATTGTTTTGAAATTTTCAATTAATGATTGAAACTTAACTATTTTAATTGCTCTGTTTCAGCAAAAGAGTCGTTTAGTTGCTGTCTTTTCCCCAGATATTCGCACAAAGAAATTGACCATTCTAATTGCCATTAAAATGACACGGATGCAATTCAAACGAATACCAATAGTTTTACGAGGAACAAACGCAGAAAGTTTAGAGAAAAGGAGGAATATCTCTTAAAGTACTAGAGTTAATTATGTTTAAAACAGCAGCCATTTCAGAATGAGCTGTAGTTATTGGATCTGAATATCCTAATTACAGAATGAACATTCTGATATTGCGACTATTAAAATTGGAATTATTAACCTAATTGGAATTATTAACCAATATTTCAAGAGAAGATTTTAAGTTTTTGACTGCTAGACAATAATTTCATAAAAGAGCATTTAAAAAATAATTCAAACTTTGTGCATTGCTACTTAAAGTAACTGATTTTTAGGAAAGAAAATCAAATATTTAACGAAGATGCGAAGCTTAATTTTCAAATCGCCTTATTATGCAGCAAAAAATTAAGAAGCATAAAATAAATAAATAATTCAAAGCGACTTAAATTTAAAGTGGTAATAATTTATTAAAATAAATTTGCTTCTTCATCATAAATATAAATGGATGATTCTCATGAAATGCGACTAAGTCGAGTAATTGCAGCAGAGATATAATCCTATGCTACAAAAATTAAAATAATTCTTTATTTTGTAGCATTTGTGTTAACACTTTAAAATTATTTTCTACTAGTGTAACTATTTTATACTACTTTTTAAATGAAGTTAAACTTCAAAATGTCAGTTTCCTGGTAGGCTACAAACGATGTTTTCATGAGCACTAGCATCAAAACTTAACTTTTTTTTCTGATTAATCTTTTGTCTCTTACAAGATGAAAATTCATCTAAAATGTCTGAGCAAAACGTGATTAGTAAAATGTTTTTTTTTTAAATATTTTTTTATAGCTATAATTTTTCTGTCACACAAAATTTGTCATTTCCCTGGACATTTCTCTTAACTTCTCTATCGCTTACATGGAAGAGGTTAGTGTTTGATTTTTTCGGTCAAAAGATTGGAATGCCATTTTGTTATTTCATGTCTTCTAGCAGGAATGGAGTGGAGAGTTTCTAGGAAAGATTTAAGGGGACACATGACCGTAGAAATAAAAGTTTTCTTTTCTTAATTTTTCACTGCAGTTGACTTATTTCAGCATTGGTTATAATATTTTAGCTAAATTTTAAATAATAAACCAACAAAAAATATTTTTGGATAAAAAAAAAATTTAAATTAATTTTAAAATATGAAAAATATAAAAAACACAAAAAATCTGTCTTGCTTCTGAAATTTCATCCAAATTGCACAAAAATTTGCAAATGAATACATAACAATAATGTAAACCCGTCTGGAAAACAATTGCTGTTTAATTGTATAAGTTTTTGAAAAAAAAAATTTAAAAATTAACTTCCAGCCGATTTTTACAAATATTTTTTTTCTTATCTCTACAATTAATACAAAAAGTTTTTAAATAATTTCTTCTAAGAATTAATGCAAAAAAATAGTTAACACACGTACGAAACTGTATAAAAGTGAAAGTACTCAAAAATTCAGACGCAAGGGTCAATTTTTGTGTTTTTCATATTTTTCATAATTTTTCAATAATTTTGAAAATTTTTCAGTCAAAAATATTTGCAATTGTCTTAGTATTTAAAATTTTGCAAAAATATGCATAATTAAGGCTAAAATAAATCCAACTACAGTGAAAAATTAACAAGAGAAAATTCTTATTTCAAAAGTACTGTATACCCTTAAGAAAAATTTACATTGAAAATAGATTGGCCCATGTTGTCATTTTCCTGTCTTCTTCAAACCAATAGGAAAGTAAACAGTGGGATTAAAATTGATACATTAAAAGAAAGCTTGTTGTTTCCAACATAAAGTAAAACTCTTCAGATCTAAAAGTAGAAAAAAAGGAATGCGTAGTTATAAAACAACAAATTCTCATTATTCTGGCGTCATTTTAATATCACCACCTAATTTTAAATGAAATCGTGTTTTAGAATTCTTCATTGGCTTCTATAGCAGCTACTTTTCTCAAAGAATTCCATTAAATAATTTCCTTCACCACCTTATGGGCTTTACACCTCCTGTAAATTTGCCGTTCTGATAGCGCATCAGTTTGGGGTACTGTTAGTGCTATTTTTTATTAATGTATCATTCATGCGTAGATATAAAAAAACTGCAAGTTATTATTGTTGTAGAATTTACTAACTCCACATTAGAAAATTATTGAACACGTGTATTGTTAATTCCACCTAAAGCGTTCTTTTTAAAGTAAATATTTTTTCATTAACAGAAGACAAATTTACGAATTATTTCCACAATATATACATTTAGGAATAAAATTTATTATCTTTGTTTACCTAAATATTTTCTTAATTCTAAACGGCACCACCGAAAAAGCAAATTTAAAATAATTCCTAGGTACTTTCAAACACTGACAGCTACGTAGTTATTTATGTTTGTTAACCCTTTTGAACGAATTATTTTTCCCCTACTAAAATCGTTAGCCCGTATTCTGAAATTAAATGTGCTTTTACTATATACTGCGCAGGTCTGATTTATTAGAATGATTAATTTAAACAACATATTTAATTAACCAAGAATCATTTATTTACAATAGCGTGAGCGACTGAATAATAAGCAATATTAACAAAACTTGCAGCATTTCATAATGAACAATTAGTATGAGCAAACGTTAAACAAAACTGTATCAAAATCTTTGCTTTTATTCTTTGTTTAACGCTAAAAAATGAAACTTTATGCTGCGTAAGATTTTTCTTTAATTATGTCGAGTCCTAAAAGTTTAAAAAGAAATCTTTCGTAAAGCACATTCAAAATAATCTATATCTTCTCTTTTCATTTGATTCAAATAAGAGTGCAGTCACGAATTTGCGAATAGTTTCTAACGTAAACTAATTACTTTTAAATAGCATACAGAGACTTAGTCGTTTAAAATGATTCATTTGCGATAAAGTTTCGTTGAAAGTGCATTCTTTTCTTTTTAAAGTTAGGCGCTAATCGAAATATTTTCTCTTCGTCCAATTAAATCTCGTATTAATTATGAAGCATAATTAATTAATACAATTTCGTTCTTATGTTTCTCGAGATTTGCTGATAATTTGCCTCATAAAAGTAAATTGCTCAAGAAATCTTCGTGTGCTATAGCCCGAGATACGTAATTAAGAAAATCAATCGAGACAACGTTGCTCTTAATAAAAACATTCAGTAACCTATCGAAATGAAGATTGCTGAGAGTGCCTTCTTCAACTTGGATATTCTAGTATAGTTTATTTGTTTTATTTTTATTTTTTCCCCTTCACATTTTACATAAAATTTAAATTTATTAAATTATTCAAACATTCAATATTTTCTTTCGTTTATCTGTTAAGTTTTAACAATAGCGAATAGAAATTCAAACTTGAAATCAGAGACATGATTTGGCTCTCGCAGAAATAACGATTCGAACTATGAGATTGTTTAAGTTAATTTTTCGGTGTTTATTTCCTAAAATGATGCAACAGTTTTGCCTATAATAAAACAGGGGGGATCAACACATGGCGCATAAACCAAAGGCGGCGCATTGGATACTTGCAAATAGAGCAACTGACGTTTCCAGTCCGTTCAGGACAGAAGAAAAGCCATAAAAATCGCAACAAAATGTTAAAATGCACATCGAGATTTTTTTTTTTTTACTTAACGTAAACTTTTTTTCTACAAGAAAGTTCTCAGTCCCCTTCCCCTGAGAAAAGTTCAGGACAGCTGTCATGCTGTTGTGCTAAGTATAATATTTTCGTCAAGCCTTTTCGTTAGTATATTCGAACAATAATTGTTTCATATGTGGTCTTAGAATAAACGTGATCTTCTTAATAATTATTCAGTTTAGTTGCGTATTTCAGATTTTCCCTAGAACGAAAAAGTTCTTACTCCGAAACTAATTTAACAAAATTAGTGCATATGTAAGGGGGTGACCATCCTTGCTATAAAGCAACGTTAAAAACCGAAAATGCAGATCAAGCACAAAAATTATGGTACTTATAATTTTTTAAAACTTCATTATGTTACAAAGCATAAAACTTCAACATTTGAAAAGTTAAAGCATGCATCCAATGATTATAAATAATTTTATGTAACGCAACATACACCAGGCTATTGTGTTTCTAAGATAACGCTGATACATTTTTACGACCTTTACGAATAACTTTCTGTAGCACTCTCAAACTCTTCATTATGTTAAATAGTTAACAAATAAATATTTTTTTGTTTAGTTATTATTTTGGTATTTTAATTTAATTTTGGTTTTTTTATGCAGAAAGCACAATTTGCCAATCTCTTGCTTACTTTTGAAGAAATTCTCTATATCAAGCCTTAGGAAAAGTTAAAAAAAAAAAAAAAAAAATCTGCTCACTATCTTTTTCAGAAACTTTCAATATAATCTTTCACGCAGAGTTTCATTCATAGCAAAATTAACCTCACAGACCGCTTTTGCTTTGAGAACAGAAATTTCTGCCAACTAAATGTGAATAATTGCACGAAACTGATTTAAGTTTTGTGTCAGAATGACAAGCGTTAAGTAGAAATGTAGAATCAATCGATATAAAAGTAATTTAGATGCCACCAGAAAATTGAAATTATTCATGCATTATCAATTGTAATTTTCACGGAAGCGACACTTGAAGGCCTGTTTCGGTCAGATTAATTTTAATAATTAAAGCAATTTGCCGAGTCAAGCTTCTGGAACGATATTCACACGGAAGCGAATTCTCTGAGTATTTTTGAAATAATTAAATTGCTACGATCTCTTTTCATTTTGATAAAGATAATAATTATTAAAGGTTAAACATAATATTGTCTTTGTCATACATTATGAAAGTTCATGATCATTTAATTATTGTTTTTTAATAAGAGCCGTCAAGTATTTCGCTTGCGTAAATCTATTTTCTGAAACTAAAAAAAAAAGCTAAACTCATTGCGCGCCAGCCCTTTTGAGGACTATGGGGGCCCTACCTACTGGGCCCATCCCAGTTTTCTGAAACTATTAGACTCAATTACTCAATCCGTAACATGTTCAAAGCACACGCACTAAAATGTAGATAATTTCGCATAACATTGCATAAGTACATCTAATACTGTATAGCAGGGGCTCTGTATAGCAGAGAAAGTTTGTTAGGTAACCCCTCAAATAAATGTTGTAATGATACTCCCTCGAACAGATGTTGTAATAAACGCAATTGATGTTATAAAGATGTATTATCGCAGAGTATTTTTCTGTAATCAATTTGGGAAGTAAAAGGTATTACACATAAAGTTTTTGCTTAAATTACGCTTTCTAAAACTTGATTGATTCTTTCAAACTAAACAAATATGCCCCTGTTGGCAATAATAAGCTTATTACAGGCCATTTATGTTACCATTTTAAGTACTTTCCATGCTACTGTAAGTCCCTGAAAATATCAAAGTGTCATTTTTTGCAAATATCTTTAAAACTTGTTTCTTTTGTCGGCAATGCAAAAGAAATGCAAGCAACATAAAAGACAATACGTACTTTTTAAAATACTGTAAAACTCCTCCTAAAGGACACCCCTTAAATGCGGACACCCCTGGGTGGACAATTTGTAATTTCCCGTTAGCAAATCATTGAGCCTTAAAAAAAACCTATTTTGCCTCTCTATTACAATGACAAATATTTTTGTCCCGTTAGTGTCCGCTATAGAAGAGTTTTACTGTACTTATAAAAATATTCATTTACTCTCTACACCTTAAAAAACATTTGTTTTATTACAGTAAAACTCCTCCATAAAGTGCAACAATGGGACAAAAAAAAATTGTCATTAATACACTGTAAAAAGAATTTGCTCGAAAATACATCAGAATCTCCTGGGGAAATCATTTCGCCGCAGTTTGATGTAAAATTAGAGAGCTAAAAACAGGAAACCACAGTCTTTAGAAAGTGAAATTGCAGAGAATGAAACAGAGACTTGGCAAATTGTCAGCAACACATTGAATGCTGCAGCAGGGGCGTTATCTGTGACTACGTTGAATCGGAATTTCTTGTTCACAAAGTCGATTACTTGAGCCCATGTTATTCTGCCAAAGGTGCCTCCGAAGTTGGGAGTACTGACCAGGGAAACATGCTCAATAGAACTGAAATTTTGTTGTGCACCAACAATATATTATACATTTCTTGACCATTTTTAAACTGGTAGTCACTGATCTCAAATGTTTATTTATGCATTTTTTCACAATTTTTAAACTGGAAGTCACAGAACTCGAGTTGTTCAGATGTATGTAGTTTAACAAATCTTTCTCTATAGATGTACAGAGTGCGGAAAAACAAGAATTTTATTGAGAAACTTATCAAGAACTTGATTATTTGATTTCAAACAAATTATTCGGAATTTTAAGGACACACTCAGTTTTCCTCCTGTCTTTAGATGCAAAACCATCCAAATGAAGGATGTTTTTGCATCTAGAAGCTCCCTATCGCATTGAAAAAGGGATTCCAAGCAATCCCAAAACATATGTCTGCATTTTAATGCTTATTTGTGCTTAACGTGAAAAGAGTATTACTGTATTTTAATAAGTATAAATTTCTGTTTTAAACTGTAAAAGTTCATCAGTCACATGATTTCTAAAGCTCATTATCTATTTCACACCAACTTCTAAAGTTATTTTCATTCATCAATATTGCAATGAAATCTGCAATGACACAGCACTCAAACGTTCCTCAGAGATCGATTACATCCGAAACCTTATTGACAACTTTATCTCACCATCTACATATATGCATATTAAAATGCTAGTGCTTCCTTCGAAACCGGACTGCATCGATTTCAGATTCCTCGTTTTCTAAAGACATCGATGACGAAGTTAGTATAAAATACTACTGCAATCTCTATTTAAACGAAAACAATAAAAATCGAAAACGAAATATATCAAGCATCTTTTAAATGGAATACAACTTGCATCGTAAATAAGCTTCCATTTTCGAAGATCTTAATATCCATGTTCGTTGATCTTTCTTCTTTGGCAACAAAGTGACAAAGCTGATGAATTAATTCGCTCTCTCTCAAAGATCTGAAGAACTGTTCATAACGAACATGACGAGGAGCACGGAAAGAGAAACATCTTAAAATCTCATGAAGTCAATCATGTCTTCATGATCATCAATCATGGAAGTCATCTTTGAGTCATCATGAAGTCAATCATGAGTCATCATGAAGTCAATCATGAGTCTTCATGAAGTCTCATGAAGTCAAAGGGGTTTCGCTAATTCACTTCATATTGTTAGCTTTTTTTCTCTACCTGGGCCAAGGGTGATGTACTCTGAAAGGCATATCACCCTTTGAGGGGGATACTTTTTTGAAACTAAAACACTACATTTTATTTGGTATTTGGGCAAAAGGTCGCAAAAGTAGAATTTTAAGGATTATTAATACATATTAATTATCCTGTTGTTTAATAGATATATTAAAAAAATTACTGTAAATATTACAGTGGAACTTAAAAAAGTGAAAACTCCTGTAAAGTGACCCATCTGTGTAAAGTGACTACTTCTGGGAAAAAAAACTTTTGTGGACTTCAAAGACAATAATTGGGGGGAAAGTCCAATATCGTGACTATCTCTTAAAGGTCACTAATTTTGTCTGTCCTGAGGGTGGTTAGATTAGACAGGTTCCGCTGTACGTTATATTATACAAATCTAATATTAACACTAATATACCATGACCAATATATGATGTATTGGTCATGGTAACATACCATATATTGATCATAGTCAACAATAATCATCATCAACAATATATTGGTCATGGTCAACATTATTCAACCATATATGATATAGTAATGATTAAACTTTGTGCAAAGTAATAGAAATAAAATTTCACGTTAAATTAAAGCACAAATGAGCATTAAAACGCAGACATATGTTTCGGGATTGCTTGGATTCCAAGCAATCCCGAAACATATGTCTGCGTTTTAATGCTCATTTGTGCTTTAATTTAACGTGAAATTTTATTTCCATGTATGATATGTTGGTCATTAACAACACTAATATACCATGCTAATGATACACATTTAGGTCACTGTAATTCATCAGTCGCTTTCACCGTCTTCAATTGAAATGCATTTTACATTGCAAATTAGTACCCTATTTTAAAAAAATTATTATTTTGGATAATCCACGCAAAGGTAATCAATTATAACTTCTTTCAACAGGTACTTAATTTTTTTTTACGTCGATTGATAGAGCACAATTCATCAAATAAAAAAATCGATATATTTGCTACGACGTCTAATAATAATTATCTTCCCCTCGTGCATTTTTTTAATTATTTATTGTCAATATTTATCATTAGCCTTCTGGTGTGGATTCATAACGACAAAATAAACAATATGAGTTAGAAGTAAACGTAAACTCCAAAAGGTAAAAAACAATGTGTGGAATAAACAAAAAATAATAATGAAGAAAAACTATCTTTTATATTTGTAGTTTATATAAATATACAATCAGGCCATATTTTAATTTTTAGCACATTCTGTTTCCTCTTTCTGTCCAAAACTCAGTTCAAATTATATATTTTTTCAAATTTAATTCTGACGTATTTCTGATTTTGATACCCTGCTTGTTATCTTTTTTGCCCTGAAGATGGCAGCATATATTACGAAACCAATGTCTCTTTTCGCATCCTACGTTTCTCATACACTCACATAAAAAAAGAGAGAGAGAGAGAGAAAGAAAGAAAAGGAAAAGAAACGGGAAAAAATTTTTTGGTTATTGGCTAACAGCATCGTTGCCAATAACCAAAATAACTATAACATTTTGGTTATTGGCTAAGATGATGTTATTTATTTATTTATTTTTATTTACTTATTTCTGTTTAAAATCCTATTTTTCCATTATATTAACAAACAATTTAATTTTGGAGTACAAAACTGACTGTTCATCATTTCTAATAACTTGCATGAAAGTTTATCACTTATTGGAAATTTATTAAAAGAAGAATATTCCCAACTTAAAATTAAATCGTAAATTTTGTCTCTTCCAAAATTATAGTTTATTTAGACTACGGAACTTGACTTTTCCTGATTTATTTTTTAGTTGTCTTGATTTTTAACTTGAAATTTTGACTCCTAATACAAGTTATGTTATGTTGTGTTTGCGTCAGATTCGAACAGTGACAAATATAATGAATCAGGTGAGGCACCAATTCCATCCACAATCACCAAATCCAGAAATTGTTCCATCTTGAGATGGAGTTCAGGTTATTGTTTTTTTTTTTTTTTTTTTGCTCTACATTAACCTAAATGTTTTGATTAGAGATCCACACAAATTTTAAATTCATGACAACTGAAATTAAATGTGTGTATGTGTGTGTGTAATATCAGGAATATTTTTAACGTCAATCCTTATTGTAACAGTTGTAAACATTATTTCATACTTTTTTCTCTCTCATTAACACAACATTTTAATTTAAAATTTTAGGTGATGTATGACTTTATGGAACAAATTGTGAACCAGAACTGGACAATATAGACATTTATTTTGCGTTTTAAGTGTTTTGCATTGCATATGTAAACAAAAAGCATAAATGGTAAATAAAAGATAATATTTTGTTGTTTTTTTCTTTCTGGAATTTGATTTCATGTTAGGAGGGACCTTTAATGTGTAAAAGAGTACGCATACATAAGACGTTTAAAGGTTAGTTTCAAACCAGATTTTTGTTATCTAATAACACCAATTGCATTTTAATGCGTGTTTTTACTTCACAACAAAAAAGGATAAAGGGATCGGCATAACTCAATGAGCAGTTTAAGCAGTTCTATTTTATTTTTTTTACTTATGAGTAAGGTAGACACCTACAATGAAAGTTAAGTAATGCAAATTCTGGGATATCCCTTAATATAGAAAGATATAAAATGGTACAGAAAATTTAAAAAAAAAAAAGAGTAACCTACATAATTACACACTTTTTATGCATATTTGAACTATAAAAATTCACTTGTGGCGATGGTACAAGACCCATTGTGGGCTGCTGAAAGAGTTTGTACCAATCTGGGAAACACGCTCCGTCTGCAATGGACAGAAATCAACGGCAGCCCATTAGAAAGAAAAAATATCAGTGTTTTTATCGGAAACATCCAAAACACTCAAATTTTAAAATAGTCTAAATAAGTTGATTGATAAAATGTTTTAAGCGGCAAATCTACCGTCCACGGGCGTGATCTTAGCACAAATTGCTTGATAAAATATTTTAAGTGACAAATCTCATCCACGTGTGTGATCTTAGCACAAATTGATTGAAAAAATATTTTAAGTGACAAATCTACCATCCACGTGTGTGATCTTGGCACAAATTGATTGATAAAATATTTTAAGCGATAAATCTGCCGTCCACGCGTGCGATCTTAACACAAATTGATTGATAAAATATTTTAAGGGACAAATTTGTCGTCCACGCGTGTGATCTTGATGACAAACCAAGGAAGTAATCGAAAGCAAGAATTCGCACGAACATTTTCCAGGAAATCGATGTAGCCAGTTTTATCTTTTTGAATCCACAGCATTGTTTCATTTCTTTATTGCTTTATGTTCAGCTTTGTTTTAATATATAATACGTGCACAGTATACGTGTAAAGTATCACAAAAATCGTTTTCCAAAAATACATGCCGAAATTTTACAATTTACTATACATCCGTTTGCCATTCAATTTAATCTGTGCTATCTAATTCTAAGCAAAGTTGAATGTTTATGGTGGAGTAATTGAGATTTTATATGAATCAGTTCAGTTAGACATAATTTTTGCGAGAAATTTATGGACAAAATTTCCCCATGTACCCAAATTGTACCAGCCAACCTGTTCAACTGAGAAAAGGGAACATTTGCGTTTTAAAAAGAAAACGGAAAAGTGGTTTTGTTTTGTATTTTTTATTTATTTATTTACTTCTTATAAGCCAGAATTTTTTTTTAACATTCTGAAGGACTTTTCACGCAGCGATAAAATTAAATAATAAAAATTAAAATCTAAATTAGAGCAAATGAAGTGGTACGTAGAATTACATCGTTTTTCCCAAATTTTGAAACTCTTAAACAAACAGTTCAAAACTCAGAAAAAAGAAGATTAGGGGGGGGGGGGGTTACGAAGATTTTTGGGCCGAACGTATATTTTAAAACCGCAGCAGAGCTGTACTTTAAACAGCTTTTAAAACGCACGCAGACACACACATTTATTTGCTTATTTAACGGGCAATAACATTATTGTTTTAAAAATAAATTATGTCAAAAAAGTCTTGGTAAAATATGCTGATCGAATTTTTAATCCGTCCATAAAAATCTCTTTGATTGTTCGAAAAACCGTTAACTTTGATAACAAGCCAAATAAACCAAGACTGTCCGTGTTTTTGCAAAAATGTTTCATTTTCTCTGTTGTAGTGTGCGTTATTGACGGTTTTCTGTTTGCATCATTGCATATCAGTGAAATAGCAATTTTTTTAAGTGCGGGAATAAAAATCGGAGAAATAATAGAAACTCTGGAAACTGAGGAAAAAAAAGAATCGATTTTGTTGGCAGTTCAAGAGTTGGCAGATATGCCAAATTCGTATTGAATTTGAAGTAACACCTTAACTCTTGATTGGCAGTAACTTTTCTCATATTAAACATAATACGAAATGCTCTGTTTATCTTTCGAAACGACAGCATTACAACTGCGCTCTCCAACTATTCGAATTATTTAAATACTATCTGGGATCTGGAGCAGAGCGTGGACCAAAAGCACGGGTGGAGCAGTGTAGCAACGAGCTTTTGCAGAGGAAGAACAAAAAAAAAATCTATTGTGCTCCATTGCTCCTTTTTTTTTTTTTTTTCAAAACAATGCAAATTGTTTTCATCATGCGTCAAAAAAAAGGAAGCATTTGAATAAAACACTACTTTTTCGTTACAACGCAATGTCGGAGAAATATTAGAAGCAATTGGGAAGTGAATTGGTTTAAAAAAATCGTTTTCTCCTCAAACTTCTAACAACACTTCCGCAAACGGGTAAAAAATAAACACTCTCTCTCATCTCACCGCAACGGAACTAAGCATTTGCGTCGTCTGCTCCTCCGAAGTACAACGCATGCGCTGATCGATCCAAAACCTAGGCCTCCTCGTCTTCTTCCGGTAAGAACAAAACAGTTTCTCTGGGAGAAGACGACGCCATGGTGAGTAATCGAAAATTCATGTTTTCTTTCGGTTTAAAAATACTGCTTCAAAAAATCAGACGATATTTTCACCTCAATACGTGCCGTGATGAAGCACTACCTGCCATATGGCGGTCGTGGTTGTCAACGAAAGCATGTGAAGTGTGATTCGTCATTCTGAGTTTGTTTCTGCGCACTTTCTCTTCAGTCGCAAAATCATTGTTCTAACTGCCCTTTTTTTTTTCACTTTGCGTTTGTTTTTCTTACGTAACGTAATCTTTAAAACAATCATAGTTAAAGTTCAATTTCAGTGTCAATAGACAGTCTAGTGTAGCACAATATTTATTCGAAATAACACTATTTTTGAGCGCTCTCAAAATGCTGCTTAATACTTATTTTGTGTTTAAAACGAAACAAAAAAAAAATGTTAGCATCACTATACACATAAAAGCAGTGGCACTTATTTTAAGAGTTGTTACTTTGTCTGTCGTGCTTTGTTTCTTCAACGATATTTACATGTATGATAATGAATGTCACACATCATTTCGAAATTTTACAGGGATGTCAGGAAAATGGTATCAATGTTCCCCTTGTGTATTAAATTAAAGAGCAATATAATACATACATATACATAAAAATGTACTACATTCTAAAATCCAAGGGACAATTGCACTCCAGGCCCCCTAAATGACCCCCTCCTGATCCCCCAGCCCTAAATGTCGGGCCTGTCACTCGCACTTTTTCTTTTCTTTTCTCTTTTTTTTTTTTTTTTTTTGTACTTTTCCCCCCAAAAACATTTGTTTTTAAATTGGGGTTGTAAGTTTTATAGCCCAGTCAAAACGTATGTAAAATAGGACTAAAATCGCAAAGCGTGAATTTAATATTGGGTCACCACATTATTGTTCTGACAGTATGTCAGCCATTGTGCTGTTTACTCGATTTTCCTCACATATCAAGCTCCCACCGCCTGTTGAAAAAGTTACTTTCTGCATGACCAGGTGTTCCAAAACATATTACAAATTGCGCCACCCTTGGAAAACCCAGAACTTTCTCACCGCATCCTGGTCAAATAAAATTTATCCGTAATGTAAGCAAATGTTGATAATAGTGACATCATTGTACAATTTCGAAGAAAACAATCACATAAGTAAATGATGTGCCTAAAAATAATGATTAAAACTCATGTTTAACTTTCTAAAAAGTACTTTTATTGTAAACTAACTTCACTTATTTGTTACCAAAGCAACAGAAGAGGTTCTTGATATGAGCGCCTCACGGCACCCCTATCTCGCGTTGTGACACCCAGTTTAGGAAAAGCTGCTGTCGGCAGTTTATTTTTCACTTATTTTTTATTTCTAAGTTTTTTTTCCGTTAATACCTTCGGTATTTTTATTTTATCCATAATAGAATTTGAAAACAATGTGGTAATTTTGTGAATGAGATAAAAAATACAAAAGGCATTAATGGAAAATATGCTAACTGAAATACCGTTGATTTTACTTTTAAGTCATAGATGGCTAGCTAAGAGGATATGAAACAGATGTGTCTCCAGGGGAAATACACACCAAAATACTTGCCCCTTTTAGAGAGGGTCAGAAAGGAAAATTCCAGAAAGCAGCGCTAAGATTTTTTCACTTTCTCATTCCCTGTTTCAGTAAAGTAAGAAAAATAAATACATAAACTTTTCAGTTTAAAAAACCTCGGAGAAACTAGAAGTTTTATATTGACATATTTCGTTGCGTCCCAACCTTTCTGGTCTATCCACACGTACATGCATCGCTTTACTTAATATATAATTACATCTTTAAAAAAATAAAAACAATTTTTAAAAATTTTTAAAACGAAAAGAAAATGAAACAAATATTACAAAATCGAGAAAAAAATTTTCTATGTTCCGTACTTATTTTTCTTCGTTTCATACTTATTTTCAAATTAGAAATAATATTAAAACTAAATTTTTCTGTAATTACTTTCACTGGATTGACTTGCGTGTGTCTAATGACAGTATACAAGTGAGAGCTTTCTTTAGAAATTTTATACTTCTAAGGTCTCTTTTAGCCTTAGATATCTGAGTAAACGAGCTTATCATAGAGCTCTTTGTAGATTCGAGTGAATAAAATTTAGATAAAAATTATTTGCTTAATAAGTATACTTAAGTTAATTTTAAAAGCTTGAACTTTGATTATATGTATGAATTCTGAAGCACTTGAATAGATGAAAGAAATACTAACTTCGTAAACAAATTAATTTCAAAGACTTTGTAACATAGGATGGTCTAAGCCATATTCTGAAGTAACATCATTTAGCAATGTAAAAGTAAAGATATAATTCCAGCATGATCTTCTTGTTGATATTTAAATAATGATCCCAAAAATTCAACTTTGAATCCTTATCCAGAAACATGGTTAATTTTTTTACAGATGTGCTTTTACCAAGTGTATTGTCTGCTAAGGTGTAACACAGTATTTTTTTTCACTGAAATTGCGTCATAAAAGTTTAAAACTATTTAAATAAAATGTTAGTTCTTTTTCTTTCTTGAAAGCCATTTGTATTCCTTAATATTTCCTGTTAAGGAAGATACAATGGATTTCTCGTTCATAAATTTCTTTTGATAACACGAAAACAGCTTCCTTTTCTCCGTTGCAAATGAAAATGATTGCTATTTAGTGACACTAAAAAGATGCACAGAGTAGTCTTGAAGTCATGAGGTGAGTTAGAAGCTACTAGCATTACTGCTGATTTTCTGTCTTAATAACAAATGAGGTTGAAGTGCCTTTTGAGAATAAAAAGCCTCTCAGATAGTAGCCTATTTCTCATACAAAATCTTTAAGTTTAAACTGGCTGTTAAGTTCTGACATTCATCGTTGAATTGCGAGACATTAATTAATAAAAATGAATGTAGATATTGATTAGTAAAATTGTATATACAGTTCTATAATCAACTAAAGCGATCTGCATGTCTGACTGCCCAGAAGAATCCCTTCATGTTTATGGGAGGAACCGTTGGGGGTAAGGAATGTGCCATTTTTGTTCTCCTTCTAGTTCGTGTAGAATGCTTGATTTCTTCCGAACTGATGTTTATTTAAAATTTAGTTGCTTTCAACAAACAAAGAAGCAAGCATTACGATTCGCGTACTAAATAAACGCACCTGCAAAACGAACTTCCCTAAAACTCAAATGGATTCGTTTTTTTTCTGCCATGCGCAGAAGCGTCCAAATGTCAAAATGCCGTGGTCGAACTGTACCGGTATAAAGTTTAAAAATTGCACGTTATTTATAGCACAAATAAGCATTAAATGCTTTTTAATGCTTGTTTGGGCTATAAATAACGTGCATTTTTTTAACTTTACTTGTGCACAAAGTTCCTTTTATTAGTTTGTACCAGTATAGCTTACTGAAATGTGCAGGCGAAACATAACTCAAGAATTTATTAACTATTATTACTTTTTTTAGCAGCTGGTCTATCCACTCAGCAACCTTTGGACGTCTTTTGGTCTATCTTTAATCGTAGTCATTCTATCTGCCATCATCTATTACAAATGCAGCCAAAGATCATCACCCCTACCAACTGTGGTAGGCAGTCAGCTGTTGTACTATTACGTCATTATGCGCTCTGCGTATAAGAACAGGAAGGAAAACATACACCCCCTCTGCAGTGAGTGCTATCAATTTTAGCAACTTTCAAAGAAACTTTTATCTTTTTGTTTTCTTATAATTAAAAACTTTACTAATGGAGACACTTAGAAGTAAAAGGGCATGAGTGACAAAATAGAAATACTGAACGTTTAAATAGTAACTTTCACATCTTGTGAAAACCCATCTGATTTGTGGCAAGAGATATTTGTGGTAGCACTAACAGGTGTTGCTATCCAGAATGATTTAGAAACAAATTTACATTAAGGGTGGATTCACACCAAGTGCGACAGCGACGAAACCTTTCAGGGCGCTTCATTGGTTCTCATAACTTTATAACCATTCCCTCGTACTTTAATAGCTGGCGTTTTTTCTTGTGTCATGATAACTGACTTTTACTCAGACACTGTGACTTGTTGAGTGCGATATCAAAGACATACGTCTCAATGTTGGTTTAATAACCATAGCAACAGCCTATTACGACGGAGGCAATTTGTCTTCGTCTCCTTTGGTGTAAAGGCACCCTCAAACTCGCATATGCTTCAAATTTTGCACACGTTCTACTCAAAATTTTTCTTTTGTCACTTACACGCCTTTGTATTTCACTTCATCGATTATGATTCAAATTTTGCACACGTTCCACTCAAAATTTTTCTTTTGCCACTTACACGCCTTTGTATTTCACTTCATCAATTATGATTATTTTATTTTTAAATTATGATTCATTTATATTTAAATTACAGTTAACTTATTTAAAAATAATGATTGAATTTAATACAGTAAAAACAAAATTATAACTCCCAAACATGCAAATTAAATTGTATACATGCGTTCTGGGGTTTATTGACTTACTCGAATGACTTATATCCTAAAAAGCTCATTTTCTTTGCATTGACAAAGGGGTTCCCAGCGATCCCGAAACACCAGCGCGCAATTTAATTTGCCAATTTTGCTTTATAAAGTTATTCATTTGCCGTATTACAGAGGTAAAATTTTTATTCCAAAGATTACAATTTTTTTCAAATTATAATTAATTATTTCCAAATTATGATATATAAGTTTTTAATAAATTGAATGTTTGTATTTTCAGTAATCCTTCAAGCAGCCTGTGGCTTTTGTCTAATGTTCAATCGCTATAGAATTGGTCGAATATGGCTATTTAACAGATCTATCGTATTTTTCTATAAGCCAGAAACAGTAGAAGTAAGTATAGAGTTATTATCAAGTGGGGGGTATATGTTAAGGTGAGAGATCGAAATTGGTGAATGTTACCAAAAAAGTAGGTGAACGTCCGAATATTTGAAGATATTCTTATATACTTGAACATTCACCGGTGTATGTCGAAATCACAGATGGGCTCTGGTGAAAGTCGAAACAAAAAGCCGATGCCAATAGAGTTTTGACAATCTGACGAACTCTAGTCTGAAATAAAATTGCATAACGTTAAATCATATACACTATACTTAAAATTATTATTTTTATTGATGCATTTTTCCACTTATAATTTATTATTCGGTGGACATAAATCAGAATGTCAAGCGAATCCCCTACTTGCTTCGCTCGTCAACCCGTTATGCGGTTAAATACCCCATAAAATATAGCATAAAAATACCTCGGAATAAATAAGATACTAACGTATAAAAATACTTCGACCTAAATAAGATACTGTCAGAGAGGCAACAGAGTAAAATCAATGTTCAATATCAACAATTTAAAAAAATTCAATTTCAACAATGATTTTACTTGTTGAAACAACATTTTAAATTTGCTCTATCCTCAAAATGAGTTGAAAAATTGGTTACTTACGTATTGTATGCTACACCAAATTTAAGTGAAAAATCTGTGATCTTACAACCTATAGGTTGTCCCGTAGAGCATCGCCAAGCACACACACGATGATTTTTTAATATATAGAGAAGAGGTAACGGAATATTTTTTATTCAACATTCACCATCAGTGCATGGTGAAAGTCGGCATTAACCGGTGCAAGTCCGAAATTATGATGTTTAGCAAATATTTCGGTCATACATCAAACGACTAGGTGAATGTCGGCATTAACCGGTGCAAGTCCGAAATTATGATATTAGCAAATATTTCGGACATACATCAAACGACTAGGTGAATGTCGGTGTTCACCAGATTTCGGTTTTCACCGTAACACATACACTAAACGCACATTATAAATATTTAATGTTGTACATTGACGAGCATTATAACTACCCCATCCGGACATCACTATTTGCGTCATTATTCGCAGTATAAAATGAGTAGATATTATTTAAATAATTATTTTTTATTTAAATGTGCTTAAAACATAACTTTCAAGCGGCATAGCAAATATGCAATATGAAACAATGAAAATTTTGACATCAAATAAATATTTTGAATTTAAACCTATTTAAAAGGATAACAGCAGAGCCTCGATTATCCGAGGTAATGTGGACCAAGCGTACCTCGGATAATCGGAAACTCGGATAAGACAGACTCTATCTATATCTATATTTGGGTAAACTGGTAAAATGAATGAAAGCTTCGTCAAAGAAAGGAACAAAGGCATTTGCTGTACGTATTATGAAATAAAAAAATGACGTTACATACATACAAATATGTAATTGTATATACATAACAGACGTAGAGTACATAATCCAGTTTAAAAAGTTCTTTCTTGAAGAAGTTCCAAAGAGTTTTGTGTTTGGCAAGGGCGCCAATGGCCAGTCAAAAAAATGTCCCTCACCAAGGGAGCTCTTTTTCAAGGGCTTATGTACCTCGATTAAACTGGAACTCGTTTAGTCGGGGCTCGGATATCCGCGGCTCTACTGTAATTAATGATATACTATGTATTTTCTTTTAAATTTGTAGAAAGTAATGATTTCATGACTTGAAGTAGTTGTACTATTAACATCAGTACCGTACTTATATTTTTTTTTTCCTAGTAATCAATTGTAGAGGGGTAAACCAAGGGCAATTTTAGAAAAGCAACTGTTCAAAAAAAAAAAATGTTGAATAAAAATCTTTTTTTTTTCTTTCTTATGGGGCTGCGTATGGTCATTAACCTTTGCAGACCTAGTGCGTACCCCGGTAATCGGCATCCATTTTTTCAAGTAGCACCACTGTCGGTGGATGCCATTGCCACTGAGAATTTGGACGCTCAGTTACCGCTAGATGATTAAAAATCTTACCAAATCAATAATACTGACAGACACTCTAGGCAAACTTGGGGGGGGGGGGAGGAAGCAGAACATGGAGAGAGAAAAAAAGAAAGCAAACTTCACGAAATATTAAAAGACATAAACCAGAGATCTAGAGCAGGAGAGTGGAGCAACGAGTTTTTTCTTGGAGCTGGAGCGGAGCCGGAGCACATAAATGTGTCGAAGCTCCACAGCTTTTACATTCTATGTTAGAATTTCATCAGAATTTTGAAAATGGCTTTTCCCGCATTAAAATAAGTTTTGATGAGGGTACAAGGAAAGAAAAGTGGTTTTTCATCTAGATGTTATTTAAAAGATTCAAAGACGTCAAATTAAATATAAAACACATATTTTATTGCTCAGTTAAAAAAATGACTCAAATAAAATGAATTAATTGAATATATAAAAATGATAAATAATATGATTCCTATAAAAGAATTCAGAACACGGACGGAGCAGGAGCAACTCAAAAAAAAAGTTGTTACTAAAATTTCAAATACAAATAAATACAAAAGTGACGACCAGCAACAGGCACAGGGCCCAGCTAGGCTAGTCCTAGTCAATTTAACTATCCCCAATGAACATCAAAAGCCTTAAAAGTTTTTACCCCACTGCAACTAACAGTTGCCTCCGGTTAACTATTCCAACTGCCTACAATATTATTGAAGTAGTAATTTTTCCTAATTTCAAGATTAGCCTGAGATTTGAAAAGCTTAAAACAATGATCTCTGGTTCTACCTTCAGCGCATAACTGCGGCCCATCAACATTTCCCATTTTAATGAATTTAAACAACTGAATCATGTCCCCTCTAATTCTCCTTTGCTCTAGACCAGGGGTCTCCAAACTTTCCAGCCTTAGGGCCATATTGATTACTCCAGTAAATTCCAAGGGCCAAAACCATATTATCATTAATTGTTGCCGGTGGTAAAAAGTTGAATCAGTCCACTAGTGGTGTAAAATATGATTACTTTTTTGCCAGATGCCATTAGCGACGGGGAAGCTGATGTATTTTCTGTATCGTATGGGTATCCGTTATAATGGGGTACCCGCATCGTATCGCCATAGTAATCACTGATTACAAAAGTAATGAAATACACAAGTAATCATTGATTACTTTTTTCTTCAGTAATCGTTACTTCGGTTCCTAACGAGTACTCAAGTAACGAATGAGTATTTTTTTACATGAAAAAAAAAGTCCGAAAAAGTACGCCACGTTTAAAAAAGGCTGCAAATCGAACTAAAGTCCGCAAAACGGCAACACTGCATATTATTAATTTTCCTGTCATTATCTGTAATTTCTAGATTAGTCGTAGAGTACGAGCGAGCCATGAGGAGTAACGTGACAGGACATCTGGTGGACACAAGCAGAAATAGGTAGTACCTTCTATCCCTAACAGATGGCGCTAATAGCACTTACAGAATAATCTCGTTGGTTCGATAAAGTTCTGGTGTCTTCCACTCACTTCTAGATGGCAGTAAGTGAAATATATAAGAAGGCTAGTGGCGCAACCACAAGTCAGTTCCTATGACACTGCTGTGAAATAAAATAGTGCGTACCTCCTTAAAACGTGTTTGTGCGTGTTTAAGTTTAAGACATCTTTGTAACAATATTTTTATTTGAATTGTTGCTTTTGTGTGTGATTTAGTAGAATGGAAAAGAAGCGAAAAATTGATAGTGAATGCAGAAAATTCAAAGATCAGTGGAACATTCAGTATTTCGTAATTGAGTCCAGTAACAAGGCGCTATGTTTGATTTGCAATGAAAGCATAGCCGTTCTCAAAGAATATAACATTAAACGTCATTATGAAGCAAAACATTTTCAAAATTGCTCAAAATATACAGGAAGTTTGCGGACAGAAAAATTCGAAGCTATGAAGCGCGGATTGAAATCGCAGAAATCTTTATTTACAAAACTCAAAACTGAACAAGAGGCTGCAACTCGTGCCAGCTTTCGTGTGGCTCTTGAAATTGCAAAACGTGGAAAACCATTCACCGATGGAGAAATGGTCAAAGAATGCATAATCGCAGTAGCCGAAGAAATGTGCCCTGAAAAGGTAAATTTATTAAAAACTGTCAGTATGTCAGCAAACACTGTGGCTCGAAGGGTAGAAGACATCGCTGAAAATATATCCTCTCAACTGTTCAACAAAAATGGACATGTTGAGTGGTTTTCTTTGGCCTTGGATGAGTCAACGGATGTGTCAGATACTGCTCAGGTGTTGATTTATATTCGAGGAGTAGATAAAAGCTATGAAGTGCATGAAGAACTTCTTGATATGTATAGTATTCATGGCACAACTACTGGTTCAGATATTTTTAAAGGAGTTGAAATGGCCATTAAGCAAAAGAACCTTCGATGGAAAAACTTGAAATTTATTACAACTGATGGAGGCAAAAACATGAGTGGGAAAGATAAAGGAGTGGTCGCTCTTGTGTCAAAGGCTGTAGAAAATGACGGTGGTTCAAAACCAATAGTCTTACATTGTATCATTCATCAACAGTCTTTGTGCGGAAAATGTTTGGATATGTCTGAAGTTCTGAAACCAGTCATATCAACTGTTAATTTTATCAGATCTTTTGGGCTGAATCACCGACAATTCGTACAATTTATTAAAGAGATTGGAGAAAATGACTTACCTTATCATACTGCCGTACGTTGGCTTAGTTGTGGGAAAGTCCTTCAGCGCTTTTTTGAACTTCGAGCAGTGATCGAATTTTTTTTGAATGAAAAGCATCGCCCTCTTACTGAATTGCAAAACAACGCATGGCTGTGGAAGTTAGCATTCTTTGTTGATTTGACAAAACATGAGAACGAACTGAATTTGAGATTGCAAGGAGAAAACCAGCATCTTCCTGATTTATACAATAATATCAAATCATTCCGGAAGAAATTGATACTGTTTCAATCACAACTACGAAGTAAATGTTTTTCACATTTTAAAACATGTGAAATATTTAGCCACACCACTGAGACCGAGTTTCCTATCGATTTTGCAATCGAAACTTTGAGTGCTTTGAAAATAAATTTTGATACTCGTTTCTCGGACTTTGATGCCATTGCGAATCAAATTAAGATTTTTCAGAATCCTTTTGATACTGACATTGAAACCCTAGCACCGGAACTTCAAATGGAAATGATTGATCTACAGTGCAGTGATATAATTAAGAACAAATATCAAAACTTATCTTTGTTGGAATTTTATAAGTGTCTTCCACTGACACAATTTGATAATTTGCATAAATTTGCTCGTGGGCTGTTTTCTGTTTTTGGTACTACTTATTTGTGTGAGAAGACCTTTTCCAAAATGAAGTACACAAAAAATGTTTACAGATCTAAATTAACTGATGAGCATCTTAAATCTCTTTTAATAATTGGTACAAGTAAAATTAGTCCACAACTACAAACTATTGTCAGTGGAAAATCTCAATTACATAAATCTCATTAGTATTTCATATGTCGTTATGCTTGTTATAAGCTCATTAAAAAAATGATCAAATAAAATGAATTAATTGAATTATAAAAATGATAAATAATATGTTCCTATAAAAGATTAGAAACGGAGAGCAGGACAACTACAAAAAAAGTTGTTACTAAAATTTCAAATACAAAAATAAAGTGACGCCAGAACACACAGGGCCCAGCTAGGTGTCCTAGTAAATTTTAACTACCCCAATGCATCAAAAGCTTTAAAGTTTTTACCTCACTGCAATAACAGTGCCTCTTAACTATTCCAACTCCCTACAATCCTATTGAAGTAGAATTTTTCCTAATTTAAGATTAGGAGATTTAAAAGCTTAAAACAATGATCTCTGGTTCTCCCTTCAGCGCTAACTGCGGCCGGACAACATTTCCCATTTTGATTAAACAACTGAATCTGGCCCCTCTAATTCTCCTTTGCTCTAGACTATACATATTGAGCCTTCTAAGCCCACCTCATAATCAAAGTCAGAGAGACCACTTACCAACCTAGTAACCCTCCTTTAAACCCTTTCTAATGAGGTAATATCCTTCTTCAGATAAGGAGACCAAAACTGAACAGCATATTCCAATTGAGGTCTTACCAAACTTCTGTATAATGGCAATACAACTTCCTTAGACGTGCTCGACTTCCTTATATAAACCACTTCCATTTTTATCTTACATCTGTTCCTCTTCAAATCTTTCTATGCAATGTTTCCCCATCAAATGACATGGATTTTGAAATATATTTTTTCTTTCTAATGGGGCTGCGTATGGTCACGAACCTTTGCAGACCCAGTGCATTCCCCGGAAACCGGCACGCATTTTTTCAAGTAGCACCACTTTCGGTGTGTGCCATTACCACCTGAGAATTTTAACGTTCAGTTTCCCCCTAGATGGCTGTACCTGAGCTCTAAATGATGCGAAACTGCATGAAATTTAATTTAGCCGAGTGTATCCAAGCCAAATAGATACTCAAGGGATCTTAAACATGCAGCCTAATGGATTTTGGAATAAGGAAGTGTTACAACTAAACATTTGAGTTTATGAGGAACGCATGAGGCGTTTTATATTGGTATAAGTACTCGCTAACGAGTGTCCATAATAATGTTTTCTAACAAATTTTAGTGATTTTTTTTATGTTTCTTGTTTCAGGTAATTCTAAGCAGTACAATAACGACAGAAAAATCTACAGAATATCAATTCCTACATCCATGGCTTGGTACTGGACTGCTCACCAGGTCAGTATACTGGTTTAGCTGGCTCATATTATTTCAAAAATAACTGATTCCTATAAGTTATTTTTTAAATGTATTACTTCGTTGTACGAAGTACCGAAAGTATTATATTCGCGAGAAAATTGTCATTTAAATTTCAGACTAAATTTCCCTTTTAATCACCTATGAATCTTTTTTGATTACTTTTTTCATTTCATTATTTTTTCACGACGTCGTACGTACGTATTTACGTATGGTCCGCCGAAATACCCGTTTTGATCACCCGACCAAGTCCGTTTTGACGACTTTTGTCATTACGTATGTATGCATCTGCGTATCTCGCATAACTGAAAAACGGTTTGTTCCTGCTGGTTGCAAATTTACATGAAGATTGTGTACAACATCTAGTTGTGCCCCTCCTCTTTTGATTGCAATCGGATGTTTCAAAAGAGTTTCTTTCTGTTGTGTAGCGTCATTGAACGCTCGTACTCTATGCGTTCTCAAAAGAATTATTCAAAATATATTTTCATTCAGAATATTCGCCGTATTTTAGAACCAAAAAACGCTATTTTAAAAAAATAGAGGAAAACTCATAAACCCAACTAGGATTGCTACAAGGAACTGAATTTCGGAAACAAAAACAACGACCTCTTACACTCAAGAATGGGAGCAACGAATCAAATGTTTCGTTTTTCGTGATAGAGATTCGTGTTTCAACTGGGTTTCCTTTGTCGCCTGTACTCATAAAAGGATGCGTTTGTGCGCATGTACGTACGTGTGCATTAAGTGTGCCATGTCCAGGTAAATCCTATATAAAGCCTCCTAGAACTAACATATGACATTGAACAAAACCACAACATAACAGGGGAAACAAGCTGAAGCAATTCCAGAAAAAGGAACCCAGATAAGGAACGAGCACAGAAAGAGAACAAATATTAATATATATACAGTAAAACCTTTAAAGTTGACCACCTTTGTAAGCTGACCACCTGTCTAAGTTGACAATTTTTATCAGGAACGGAATCAGCCCTATATTATCTAATGCAAAAAAACCTTTGTAACTTGACCAGCTAAGTTGACCACCTGTCTATGTTGACCACTTATGAACGGCAAATTCAGGTGGGAGTATCATAAAAAACTCTTTGTAAGTTGACCGCCTAATTATTACTGTATTTATGTGTTTATCTATTTTCTGGAAGGTTAAAAAAAACTGAAATAGCTTCTCCGGGATATTTTTTATGCTATAATGTTAAGCCAGTATTTGTCTGGATGGATGAAACATCAATATAACGTTTGCCTAAACCTCTTTGTAAGTGAACCAAATGGGAAAACTAATATGAGCACTCTTTTGTTCTTTAAATAAGTTTCTTCTTTTTTCTTTGATCTGATATAGCCATTTTGAAATATATATTTTTTTAGGAAATCTCTAGCTTCATATAAGTAACTGACATAATAATTATAATATTTATCAGGATTTTAACTAAGCACTTTACTTTTGAAAATGTATAGGATACATTGTAAGTCATTCGGGTTAAATTATGTTTAATGATATTTTAGAAATTGTGAGAAAAAAAAAGCTAATCACTATTCTAAAGTAACGTCATTACATGAAGCTATATTTCAATTAGTTATAAATGAATAAATGCATAGTGTAAGAAATAACAAAAAAAAATATCCACCCTCTATAAGTTGACCACCTGTCTAAGCTGACCACTAAAGTGTTGCACCACAAGTGGTCAGCTTGCACAGGTTTCACTGTATATACATATGAATCTCCCCAAAAAAAGAAAAAAGAAAACCACAGTAAGAATATAAAAAGAGAGCTAAAATTAAAAAGAATAAAAATCCTCCACTGAAAGGACACCAAGCCTGGGCGAGAATAAAAAACAGCGCAAAGAATAAATCAAGCAAATTCTAACCCCACAAATGTAAACAAGACTGCAATAAGTTACAAGCGAGAAAATGTTATCCAACTGCAGATCTAGAGAATTATACAAAATACTGCTTTTAATAATCCATCGGCAGATCATGTATCTGGTCTTTGTACATCATTGGTTCAAAACCTGTGAGATGTTATGTGCGCGGTAAGTTTCTCATTGGCTTCAAATGTTCGGCGACCTAGTGCAATAGAGTAAAAATTGAACACGGCCAATGAGTACACCCGGGCCCTTTACATTTCCAAACCATTTTTTCCGCCTCTACTTGCACGAAATTGTCAAAAACGCACCCTTCCGCGAAAACCTGAATGAATCCCTTGTAAATGAATACAAAATATGACGAACTACTTCCTCGGAACAAACACTTCTCGGCCTCGAAGATTGTAATTGCAGCGAAAATTGATTTACAGATTTTCATCCTCGGTTGCAGTAGTTGCAGATTCTCGTCTTTTACAAGCTGAAGCTAATTTAAAAAAAAAAAAATGAATTTTTTTTCGTCACAATGAAACGATATTTACAGACTTTTTCCGTAAATAGGAAATATTAGACGTAAGACTATAGCAACAATCTATAACACCTTTTTCTCAAACCGCATTGAAAGCACAAGCGTGACCATCAAAATTGGTCATTGTTAAACAACATTGCATAATACAACTTTAACTGTACTCACTTAAAATATCTGCATTAACTCCTCACTTGATGGCAAAATTTAATTCACTGGAAGATTTTTTGTTGTTGTTGTTGTTATTGTTAAGTGCGAAATTTGAACTTTCTGCAAAGATAATTCAATTTATCCATGTATTCTATGGACATAATGTGTTCATTTTTCTTGTAAGTTCATTTTCTCCCTTCAAAATACTACCACTAATAGTAGTAAATAATTTTTAGCATTAATAATACAATTAGTAGCTTGAATTTTAGTTATTTGTGTTTTATTTGGAAATAAATTGCATTGTCTTTCTTTTTAATTAAAGCTCTCTTCTAAATATATTATATTGATTTTAAAGAGTATTACACATTTTTAAGCATATTTTTATTAGTGCAGCCGATTTTTCTCCTTAATGCATATTTAGTGACTGGAATCAAGAAATCACTGTGTAGAACAAAGGACAAAACATGGATAATGCACAAGACTTTCAAATTCGTGCTTTATTAACGTTGTTTTATCTTTAAAACAACTAAACAAATTAATTCAGTGAAAACCCCTCACGCTTACATAAATGTTAAAGTAATATTTATTGCAGAACTGCAATATTTTACTGGAGCAGACATTTTTATTTTTACTAATTACGTAACATGTTCTTGCGTTGCTTAGATGAAAATCAAAATAGAAACTGAAAAAGAAAAAGAAGAAAAAGAAAAAAAATTCAGTTTATATGTGCATTTATCAAGGTCGTAGCCAGAAATTTTTTCGGGGGGGGGGGAGCCCTGACTTTAAAACACTTATGTTAAGGAAAGTTTCAGGCAAGAATATATGTTACATTGCGAAAAATTTCGGAGGGGGGCGGGGCCCGTCGCCCCCGCCCCCCTCTGGATACGGCCTTGGCCTTTATACAACTCAACATATCGTTTTTCCTTTTTTAGCTAATTAAGTTTAATAACATAACAATTTTTTTATTATCATTTGCATACATAGAACTATTTTCAAATATAAATGTTTTCAAATGTCGAAATGACACAAAGAATTTTTTCACTACATTCTACGGACTTTGAAGTTGTTTATGTTTCCGATTCATTTTTTATCCAAAAAAAACTCGATTTATTTTTTAAAATATTAAATATAAGCCAAATTATATCTTAATAATCGTTTGTTACACTTGTGGCACTGATTTGAATTTTTTTAACTAAATATATGGTGTGATTGCTTTGCATAAATCATCCATGTAAATGTATTTAAGCACAATAAATGACGTAACAACAACGTAATATTATTTTGCAGCAAAGGAGAAAAATGGAAAACTCGAAGAAAGTTCCTTACACCTGCATTTCACTTCAAGGTGCTTGAAGATTTTGTTCCAATATTCGACGAACATTCTAAGGTGCTAGCCGAAAAAATATCTCTGCTCAGTTGCGATGAATCCAGCCTTGATATTGTTCCCCTCATCACGATGTGCACCTTGGATATTATATGCCGTGAGTTAAATATTTTCTCTTTTTCTAACCACTTTATAGTACCGGTATACCATAGTAATAATACGATGTTTCCAAAAATAAATACATAGTTCGTGATATTACACTGTGTGCAAATATATCCCTTAAATTCCAGGCACGGATTTGACTTGGAGGGGGGGGGGGGGGTACTGCTTTGGGACGTTTCAAAGACACACATCTAAAGTAATATAAAGTACTTCACGTGTGAAGTCCATTCATTGTACTCCTAACGTACCTCCCCCCCCCCCTAAGTTTTGCTAAAATAAAGCCATTCCTCTTCTTCAAAGTACCAATATCGTACATGTAACACAATTAATATTCACAGTCGAACAATTATATTTTTACTATTGCAGAGGTAAGGCTGAACTTGATCCAGTTAGTAAGTAACAGTTAACTAACTGGATCAAGTTCAGCCTTGGCAGAGGTCACACTAAAACGGGATGTAACTTTTGTTTTTAAAATAAATTACTTATTACCAAATCGTCTCCTGGAATTGCAGACCTGCCAACCATACAAAATGAAAAAGCGGGAAAAACAAATCTGAAAAGCAGGAGAAATTTCTGTACCTCAGAACCAGATGAATACCAGTATAAAACAGATAGATTTTTCGTTCTTAGAAGATATGAATTATATAAAAATCAATCCACGAGATATAAAATGCATATTTTATAAGATATCAATTTTTAAAAGATAATTTAGAACAAAAATTTAAAAACTAAATTTATAATGTTTTTACTTTTTCAGGTTATTTTCTACATTATTTCAAGTCTTTTGTTAGTCTAACAAATTATTACAGAGGGATCCCTTAAAAATATCTTACAACAAAAATAAATATATTTACACGATTATACGTGGAAGTTTTAAATGGTCATGAAATGCAAACGCAAACACAAAACATTTATGTTATACAACTGCAGCCAGTAAAAAGCTTTTGAAGACAAAAATTGTTAACAGTCATCAAGTTTTCTAAATTTTTCGCTGCAAAGAAATGAATGAAATTTGAAGAGAAGTTCAGAGACTTTTTTTTTCCTTAAAAGGCAGGTCTCCTGCCAACAGTAGGAGAGTTGGCAGGTCTCTGGAATTGAAAACCACATGAACGAACACATGAACATGTCTTTAAAAATGTGAAATAACTTATAAGTGGCGGGTAAATGCTATTGTGATTTGATATATTAAAACTTTTCTATGAAAAATAAATAAATGAATTAATAGTATTAGCGTTAGAAATCTACAAAGATGTCCCGCAAAACAAACATTTTAAAAATTGTGCGTTTAGTTGCCACCATTTTTGGTGATACTGAACGCCATTTTTGGTGTCAGTTGGTGTTAATTGGTTGGTTTGGTGTCAGTTGAAAATTATTCATTTTTTGAATATATTTTAAAATTGTTAAAGTGTCTGTCTAAAAAATTACAGCAGAATGTTTTTTAGCATATGATGTTCGTTAGTTAATTTACGTATAAAAACGTTCATTATTCTATTTTCATAGAAATGTGCAAACGTATTGAGATTTCGATACGGAACAAATAACAAATAACTAACAAATAGCTAACAAATTTCATGGGAGAAAAAACATTACACGGTCTATATTTTTTTAGACAGATTCATAAAAATTTTTAAAATATGTCAAAACTGAATAATTGTCAACTTTACACCAACACTCTCAGAAACGCATGCTCAAATCTCACGAAACTTTCTTCGTATTTGACGAAATGGGTTCGTGAAAAATGCTCCGATTAAATCCTTCGTCAAATGGGCGAAATTTGTGTATTAACTTTTTTAAGTCACGTGATCGCGGGAGGAAAGAATCGTTCCAAATGATGAAATTTTCTTGACGATTGAAGAATAGTCAAAACGTGATATTTTTATTTCTGAGAGTGAACTGAACACTCAAAATCGAGTTCAGTAAAACCAAAAATGGTAGCAACTAAACGCAAAATTTTTAGTGTAGTTTGATAACCGCTGCAATAAAGGTACTCCAACAAGAAAATTTAATGGTTTTCGAAAAATGTATTGAAATTTCTGTATGAAAGTATATTAATTTTATATTCGCTACTTTTTTCAGAAACAGCAATGGGTGTAAACATCAATTCTCAGAGTGGAGGATGCAGCGATTATGTCCAAGCAATTCACGAGTAAGTGCTTATCCACATTTAAATTGTTTGAGATACGAAACTTACTACTCAAGAAAATCTCGTCATTTACAACGATTCTTTCCTCGCGCGACCACGAGACTTAAACGAGTTACCACACAAATTTCACCGATTTGACGAGAGGATTTTCTCGGAGCATTTTTCACGAAGCCATTTCGTCAAATACGACGAAAGTTTCGTGAGATTTGAGCATGCGTTTCGGAGCGTGCAGGAATGCAACAATTATATTAAATATTCCTATTCATGATTAAGACAATAAAAAAAACTCTAAAATTCCTCAAGCCAGGCTCAGAAAACCAATTATCGATTTTTAATTTTTTTTTTTAAATCTCACCCCGTAAAAAAACGGGGTGGAGCTTAACGGCGACAGCCTCTCTTAAATTCTTCAAGTTGAATTCGAAACTGCAAGTCTGGAATAGAATGTAAAACGCAGTACTGTATAGGGATATATATATATATATATTTTTTAATCTGGATTTTCAGAAAACTTTTGGAAAACACGTTCCGTTTCAGTATTTTCAGAAACGAGCAGGTGCAAAACATCGTTAATTCGTTATTATTATTTGTTTTTTAATTTACAAGCATAAAAAAAGATGAAAAAATACAGACATGAATGATGATTCGAATTTTAAAACATGAGAAAGTAGTTTTAATTTCGACGTTTAGAAGTTTAAAAGGGCGTCTCTTCTGTAAACGCTCCAGCAAATTAATTTTCAACCAAATAAATAAATAAATATTAGAATTGGGAATGTTTAATAAAGCTGGAACGATAAGGGAAGAAGGAACTTCAGAAAATAGACAACTGGATAAAAGGAAAGTTTTAAAAAGAATAGAGAAAGGGATTACCACTATATTTACATCGGGGACAGCAGTAGTGGTAAGGGGACTGACCTCGTACGCCCAAGTTCGCAAGATCAAACCTGGCCCAAGTCGGTGGATTTTCAAGATGCAGATTATTGTCAGTGTCCATGTCATATGATTATGCGGCATGTTGAAGATCCCTTAAGTATATGTTTGGCTTGGATACTCTGGTCTAAATTAAATTCCTAGTGCAGTTTCTTGTCATTTAGAGCTCAGGTGCAGCCATCCAGGGGAAAAATGAGCGTCAAAATTATCAAGTGGTAATGGCATCCACCAAAAGTGGTGCTACTTGGAAGAATGGGTGACAGTTTCTATGGAATGCACTATAAGTCTGCAAAGATTAGTGACTATACGCAGCCCCATTAGAAAGAAAAGAAGAAAAATATTACATCGGGGAGCATATAAACAGAATCAACTAGATAATTTTAAAATAAATACATTTGAAGAAGATATGTTTTATACGCGCCACACAGGAAAATTTCAAAAAACCTTCAACCGATAACTTAAATAAAATTTGATTAGATTGAAAAAAAGTCGGTTTTAAGAGAAATATGAAAAGGCCTGATTTCTTTTTTTTACAAAAATGAAAAAAATCCAATTTATTTTTTTTTTCTCAAAAAATAAAAATAGATAATAATACTAATAATAATAACAAATTTTTAAAATTCAATTTTTTTGCATTTTCAGGATTGGAGAAATATTCTTATATCGCGTTCTCAGGCCGTGGCTTTGGAGTGATAGCATCTTCTACTTGTTCCCTACTGGACGTAACTTTAGCTCAAATCTCCAAAAAGTTCATGGATTTACAAGAAAGGTAAGTCATAAACATTTCATTTAATGCATTGATATTTTATTTCCAGGGGGCTCCGGGCCAACCCCCGGAACTGCTTACGCCGCTCCTTCGGATCACTTTGAGTTCGAGCTCGATTCGCTCATTCATTACATACCAAACTATTTTAGAGTAACTTTATGGAAAGAATAGGTTCTCTGTCCGAAATAACGTTCTATATTGCACTAAGTCATAATGTATACAGATTTTACACAATGTCACTTATTGAGAATTTTAGATTTTTTTTTTTTTTTTTTAAGGCTTTTGGCAACGACAGGAATACTTAATTACTCGTCCCTTTATTGCCTAGTTTAATATTTGTGTAAAGACGTTTTCATATTTGTAGACAAAGAAATCGTTTTAAAGATTAAAGAAATGTGATGTTTTTCCAATAAGAATGAATGTGCAAAAGTTAGTGCCAATAGTGTTAGTTATTGAAATAGTCCCAAAAGTTTGTGTTGCTACTCACTTACTGTGATTATATTTAACTGTATATTTAACTGTAAAAGTACTTTAAATAAATCAAATAAAATAAAATCATAAGCATATCGTGCTTATCGTGGGTACTCAAGACAAGGCTGAACATGATCTAGTTAACTGTTACTGATCATTAACTGTACGGTAACGGTAACGTTCAAATTCAGCCTTGATCAAGATAACTGCAAAATTAATTTTAACAATGAAGGCGAGCACCGCTTCTGATTCTCACCCCCACGAAGGTCCCTGAGGTTGATTTTTTGCATACTCAATGTGGAGTGGCCCCTGACAAAGTATACCAAAATTCAATCCCCGGGACCATCAGAGGCCGGAGTAATAAAAGTTAGAAAATCGCTATTTTTAAAATTCTACGTGCTGTCGTTGTCGTTATTGTTCTTTGACAGGGCTACAGCAACACCACCGAAAGACAAGGCCAACTATCTCCGTCGATGACGTCATCACAAGTAGGTTAACAATAGGTATCCTTAAGCGCTTCAAAAGATTTCAGTATTTTATATTTTTCGGACTATTTTTTATTAAGATGGTAATTAATGATTGATTCTAGACATATACGTTGAAATATAAATCAAGGATACAAGAAAAGAGGTAGAAAATACTTTTTTTTTTCAAATCACTAATTACAATTTCGCTTTTAAAAGCAAACTCTTCGTCGAGTAAACGGTCATTAAACAATTTGTTACCGTAATTGATAATCTTCATACTCAATAATTATATGAGTTGAATGATGCTTTACAAAACACTTTTAAGGGTTTTGGGAAACATCCTTTTTAAAAATAATATTTTTAATTTAACAAAATGAGCAATTTGCAGCATATTTCGGATGCTTGTTTTTTCAAAAACACCTTCATGAAAAATTTGAAAACTCTTTTAAAAATGCCCTTTGACTGAAAATGTTAAAACAAACTTTTTAATGCCTTTTCCCCTTTTTATTTAATAACTAGTTGTACCCGGCCATGCGTTGCTGTGGCTCAGTCTGGCTCGATGGAAAAGCAAGAGAAAGCACATATTTCTAATATGTTTCATTTCACAAGCTTGTTGTTTCATTGTCTGAAAATATAGATTGTCTGGTTTACCCACTCTAGAACACGCAATATATAATTGACCACGTGAGAAGCAATCCGTGTCTAGATCTAAACTGATCAATTTGATTGATTGGTCTTGAGCTTTATGTTTTTTTACAACTCTTGAGGGCAATTTTTTTGTCGTTCTATTGTCTGTGAAGATTTTGATATTGTCTGGCTCGGCACATTGAAAAATTCCAACATAAGCCTTATCCAAAATGAAGAAACACAAATACAAATATTCTAAGTCAAAAAATTGCCATTCAAAATAAACAATCTTTGTTTTAAAGTTCCCCTTGATCATTAAGTGCAAAAATACTAACAAAATACTTCAATACAAACAGAAAAAACACAAAAATTTTAAATCAAAATGAAAGTAGCTAAATTAAACTGTTGCCATTCAAAATAAGTAATCTTTGTTTTGAAGTTATCCTTATTCTTCGAGTGCAAAAATACTTCAATACAAACAGAAAAAACACAAAATTTTTAAATCAAAATAAGAATAGCTAAATTTAGCTGTTGCCATTCAAAATAAGTAATCTTTATTTAAAGTTCCATTTAATCTTCGAGTGCAAAAATACTAACAAATACCTCAATACAAACACAAAATTTTTAAATAAAAATGAAAATAGCTAAAATAAACTGTGGCCATTCAAATTAAGTAATAGCTTTACACTGCCACACGTTGCAGTGGCTCGTTCTCCTTAATAAAACTTTAACAAGAAGTTCCGTCTAGAACTATACGAGCCTACTTTCCCGTATACACCGAATTCAAATGTATAATCTAGCTATCTCTCTCTCTGTCTTTCTCGTTTAAATCTAGTTCTTAATTGCTTCAAATATACCTTTTTCAACGGTTAATACATATTCATTCAATCATTATTTATTAAGTCATTCATGTATTTATTCACTCATTTATTCATTCATTCTTTTGCTTATTCATTTAATCATTCATTAATTAAAAAATATTCTTGAAAATCCCGATCAAAAAATTTCATAGGAAAATAGGCTCGTTAGTTCTGGATGAACTTTCTATTTGTACATGTTCTACGTCATAAGAGCTTTCCGATAAAGTTTGTTCTAAGCAAATCGGTCCGTTAGATCAGAAATTATATAGGATTGAATTTTCCCCGTATGCGGTATGTTAATTTTTTTTGAACTTCAAAAATGAACAAAAATTGTTAAAATCAATATTTCACGCTAAGAACTTCTTCCAGTGAGCTTGTTCATGGGAACTTATATCTTGTACCCAGAGTTTACATAATTTGCTTCATTTTCACCTATAGGCGCTAATGTTAAAATTTTTTGAACTGTTCAAAATTGAACAAAAAATCGTTTAAATCAAAAAGTAAAATATGGAAATGAGATGTCCTCGCCGAGATCTTTCGAATGCAAAAAGAATTTTTCCAATCGGACAATTCGTTCCAAAGTTATTGGGGGGGGGGGGCAGACCGACAGACCGACCGACACACTTTTTCCCCATCTCAAAACCCTACTTTAAAATTTTTAATTTTTCAATCCTTATTTAATTACTTAACTTATTTTTGACTTTTCTTGATTTCTATCGATATTTTCACGATACATTAAGCCTTCTTTCATGCTTTATTATTATTATTTTTTTACTTTTACGGGAAAGTAGGCTAAACAAGAAGTTCCGTCTAGAACTATACGAGCCTACTTTCCCGTATACACCGAATTCAAATTTTTAATCTAGCTTTCTCGTTTAGCTTTAGTTCTTAATTGCTTCAAATATACCTTTTTCAACGGTTACTACATATTCATTCAATCATTCATTTATTAAGTCATTCATGTATTCATTCACTTATTTATTCATTCATTATTTTGCTTATTCATTTAATCATTCATTAATTCAAAAATATTCTTGAAAATCCCGATCAAAAAATTTCATAGGAAAATAGGCTCGTTAGTTCTGGATTAACTTTCTATTTGTACATTCTACGTCATAAGAGCTTTCCGATAAAGTTTGTTCCAAGCAAATCGGGCAGTTAGATCAGGAATTATATAGGATTGAAATTTCCCCGTAGGCAGTATGTTAATTTTTTTTTGAGCTGTTCAAAAATGAACAAAAACTGTTCAAATCAATATTTCAAGCCGATAACTTCTTCCAATAAGCTTGCAATAGGACTTTGGGTCTTGTGCCCAGAGTTTACATAATTTGCTTCAATTTTGTCCATAGGCGCCAATGTTAAAATTTTTTGAACTGTTCAAAATTGAACAAAAAATTGTTCAAATCAAAAAGTAAAATATGGAAATGAGATGTCCTCGCCGAGATCATTCGAATGCAAAAAGAATTTTTCGGATCGGACAATTCGTTCAAAAGTTATTAGGGGGGACAGACCGACAGACAGACCGACAGACCGACAGACCGACAGACACACTTTTTCCCCATCTCAAAACCCTACTTTCAAATTTTTTATTTTTCAATCTTTATTTAATTACTTAACTTATTTTTGACTTTTCTTGATTTCTAACGATATTTTCTCGATACATTAAGCCTTCTTTCATGCTTTATTATTATTTTTTTTTACTTTTACGGGAAAGTAGGCTAAAAACGAAACAATTAAATCAAAATTAAAATAAATTAAAAGTGATGTATAAAAACACGCACGTATTCGATCGCAACGTTCTGGCAAAATTTCCACGCTTTAGTTATTAGCGTTTTGTGCCATTTCCAGTGGTGTAGTCGAAATAGTACGCAGGGGGAGCAGAGTCCCCCTACCTATTTATTTTAAAATAAGCGTACCCCCACTTTTGATTTCAATTGCTTATCTTCTTATGTATAAGCATCCCCCCAACTTTCTTTTCAGGATGCACTGGCCATTCCCCCCCCCCTCAACTTCACCCCCAAAAATGTGATTTTTACCATCGTATCTCAGTCCCATGGGGCTATGAGGTGCTGATATTTTGTATAAATATTCTCGGGGGTCCCTGAGTACGTATAACAAAATTTTACCCCGAGACATCAGGGGTCGAAGTAATTAAAATTTGAAAATCACCATTTTGCAGCTTTTTCCTGTTATCCATGCTCAGAAAGTCCGTTTTCATGGCAACAAAAAAGCACAGAGAAAAATTTCGCCAAATATTAAACATTTATTCAAGTGCACAAAAATATGCATAAAACAAGACAACAATTTAAATCTTCAAATTGGCAAACCTTCCTGGCGCTTTTTGGTCGCCGCTAAAGTGGACAAGCATCTTTTCTTTCCCCATAATATTTCTCACATTTAAGTTGAAACGAGGCTGAGAAAGAAAAAAAAATCTATATTCGATGAAATTTGAAATTTATTGATTTGCCAAATTGCTTAAAAGGAAAGAATAATTAAACGCAGGATGAAAAAAATTTAAATCAGAAGCTTGAAACAACATCCATCTTATGCAGAAAAATAAAACCGTTCGATTGGAATAATAATTTTGAAAATGCGAGCAATTTTTCATCTCCAAATCGTCAAAAGAATGATTGTGTTTTTAAGTACTGTCAGCCACACTAAATCGGGTAACGGATAAAGGAATACCCCGCTTGTAGGAATAAAACCTTCCGGAACCGAATATTTCCCCATAGACGCAATGTTAAAGATCCCCGTTTAATCGAATAATTTCCCCGGATAATCCAATAATACTGGTCTGCTTTTGAAATATTTTTGATAAAAAATCGATTAAATTTCAAAAATAAATAAGTAAATAAGAACAATTTTTGAATTTTCAAGATGATCTTTCAGCAACACCTCCAAATGCCCACTAAGTTTGAGAGTCACTCGTTCTCTTTCATGATTCCCCCCCCCCCCCCTCCCACCCGGAAGTAAACAGAGGTCATTTTCTAAAGGGTTTCTGGAATCTTCTATTTAGCAATACAAAAAAGTAAGGATTTATATAGATATACTGATTTATAATTCGTTTCAAAGCAATATTATCAGTTCTGTAAGGTGAAGAAAATTTCCCCGCATAATCGAATAAAATATGCTGGAACCGATGGTATTCCTTTAAGCGGGGCCGACAGTATATTGAAAACCGTTTCATATGATCTGCACCATAGACATATTAGCATAGACGGAGTCATCTGGCTTTTCCTTCGCTTTGCGAGTGTCTGAAGGGCAGGTACGTCACGTGACGGGGACCACCAATTAGCGTCTCGTGTCTTATCTCGCTTCGCATTTTATGCTTTTACCTTAATTTTTTCCCACAAGAAGATTTCAAGATGGGCTTATTGCTGCGCGTTAAATTGCACCGAACGAAGAAGGCTTGGAAGTTCCTTTCATAAGTATAAAACTAACTTCTCAATAAAATGTCATGAAATCTATCTCACACAGTCTAATAATTTTTTACTTCTAATTCTGTGTGACGATGTAATCTTCAAAAATGTTTTTTTATTATTGTAAAGCAATTTTTAGACCAAAGTCGCAAAGGAAGGGAAAAGGCGGGTTTATTCGTAGAATAAACTGGGTTTTCCGAGAGGAAAATTTTGCATATAATCTGAGGCTTTTTAAATACCATACCCATGTACGAGTCGAAGTATTTTTTACAAAATTTGGAAGCGAAAAAAGGGTGAACTTATACACAGGTTAGGGGGGGGGGTTACTACTTACAAAATCTTCGATGTTCAGAATCTTTAATGAAATTTAAAGGAAAATAATCATCTACAAGTTCAAAAAGTCTAAAAACTTCATTCTTAGTTATTTTTTTTTAACTTCACCTAAACTTACACTTGATTTAAGAACAAATGTATGAATTTAAAAATGCAATCTAAATAAAACAAACGCATACATATATATGTGTGCGTACCCAGAGTCGAAGTATTTTTGACAAAATTTGGAAGCGAAAAAAGGTTGAACTAATACACAGGTTGCGGGGGGGACGAATACTACTTACAAAATCTTCGGTGTTCAGAATCTTAAATGAAAGTTAAAGGCAAATAATCATCTACAAGTTCACAAAGTCTAACAACTTAATTCTTTTTTTATTATTATTAAAATTCAAAATTATCACTGGAACCTATCAAAATAAAGATTATTGCTTTAGAATCCAAAAAAAAAAGACGCGAGTTAGACATAACTTCACGAAATTAATTCTGTTTAAAAACCAATTAAACTGTCATTGTGTATAGTTGATATTACATGTAAATACTTCTAATGCATTAATGAGCTTAAAATGCCTGACACATATAAACAATAACAATTAGGTAAAAAAATTTTTTTATATATTTTACCTAAAGCAACGCTTAATTTAAGGACAAATGTATGAATTTAAAAGTTTAATCTTAAGAAAATATATGCATACATATATATGCGTGTATATATACATACATATATATATATGGGCATTTATATATATATATTACGTTGGGTAATTTTAAAAAAAAGTCTAAAAAATAGAAGTTAAAATTTAAATGCCTCTTAAGGTTTCCCGACTGTTAGTTTATAACCAAAACGAATATCTTCAATTATTTGTGGCTTCATTTTGTTTTACATACATACATATGTATGGGCATTTATATATATATATTACGTTGGGTAATTTTAAAAAAAAGTCTAAAGAATAGAAGTTAAAATTTAAATGCCTCTTAAGGTTTCCCGACTGTTAGTTTTTAACCAAAACGAATATCTTCAATTATTTGTGGCTTCATTTTGTTTATATTTTTCTTTTCGAAATATTTTTTATGAATTGCAGTGAATTACAAGTCAATCCTCTATCAGTAAGACCAAACCAGACCCGTCATTTCGAATTTTACCGGGGGAGGGAAGGGGGGGGGAGTGTATATTCTCTATATTTGCTATGCTGAGGAAACAAAACACATGCACATTCATAAAAATACATTATATCTTCAAAGCCGGGGGTGGCAAATGCCCGCAACTGGCCGTTCTAAATGGAATGCCTGGAATAAAGACATTAAAATATCGGGAGCAACCTGAAAATTGACATTATATATACATGTTTTTACGCTGTTTTTTTAATAATAATTTAGTTTTATTGAGCGAACTGTTAACCTTTGAATTCAACTTGAAATCCCGTGCTTTAATGAACACTTCATTTTAAAAGAAATTTATAACATTTACACAATCAGTGATCAACTATTCCAATCCTATTTACGTGCTTGTCAATAAACCAGAAAAACCCTAATAAAATAACTCAATAAGCCCCTGTGCGGTTGCGCTCGTTACCGTAAATTTAAGAACCCCAATTTGAGTGGATTTCGAAATTCTCGCTTAGCAGCTCTAGTAATTCCTTCGAAGCAGAGGTTGGCTTTTCCTCTTGAACACGTGAGGGAGACCGATTCCCGCCCTTGTGACACTGGAACGCCCTCAAGCGGTATCTAGAGTCTATTAGATCTATGATCTGCACAGGACTTCCACTGCCTTAACACAATTTGTAACACTTTCGGAGCAGGTAAAATGTTGCCTTTGTATCAGTTTGGAGCAGAAAAGTTCAACTTCTGCATCATTTAAGCAGAACAACTCAATTTACGTATCAGTCTTGGACTGATAGTAAAGTATAGTTAGTAAAGGTGATAAATTCCATTTTTTCTGTCAAATACATTTAAATTAAAACAAAGGGGAGAAAGTAAAATTTAAAAATATCTTTTTAGTGTTAGTTTTTTTTTTAAAGACAAAGAAAAGATACTTCATCAAACATGTCAAAATACCACAACATATAAGGTGACAACGCTGTGTGAGCCAGCACCTAGTTACAGAAGTTACTGGCATGTTCTCCAGCTGTGACATTCAGTGCCACAAAGATAACAACAACAAAAAAATAGCAATCAGCATAGAAATAGAAGTTTACATCTTTTTCTTCCATTTCTTTCTTTTGGACTTTGAAAAAAAGCAGTCTCAAAACGTAGCCGAGATGAAAATGAGACTTTTGTAAAAATATTTTATGCTTAACCAAACAAAAAAATTTTACATGATAAAAAAAATTGAACATAAAACATCTGTAAAATATTAAATATTGTTCCAACTCTTTAAAAAATGGATTTTTGCAAGAGAACAAAAGGCCGAAATCTGAAAAATCTTTTCAAGTGTTCAAAATTTAGGGTTCTTTTTGTTGACATGCATGAAACATTATCAAAATTATTTTGATAATTTTTCATTCCAAGTATAAATTAAATTTTAAGAGCTCTCGGAATTGGTTGGCGAAAGGAACTAAATTGAATTAAAAGAACAAGAAGTTCCGTCTAGAACTAAACGAGCCTACTTTCCCGTATACACCGAATTCAAATTTATAATCTAGCTATCTCTCTGTCTTTCTCGTTTAGCTTTAGTTCTTGATTGCTTCAAACATACCTTTTTCAACGGTTAATACATATCCATTCAATTATTAAGTCATTCATGTATTTATTCACTCATTTATTCTTTTGCTTATTCATTTAATCATTCATTAATTCAAAAATATTCTTAAAAATCCCGATCAAAAAATTTCATAGGAAAATAGGCTCGTTAGTTCTGGATGAACTTTCTATTTGTACATGTTCTACGTCATAAGAGCTTTCCGATAAAGTTTGTTCTAAGCAAATCGGTCCGTTAGATCAGAAATTATATAGGATTGAATTTTCCCCGTATGCGGTATGTTAATTTTTTTTGAACTGTTCAAAAATGAACAAAAATTGTTAAAATCAATATTTCACGCTAAGAACTTCTTCCAGTGAGCTTGTTCATGGGAACTTATATCTTGTACCCAGAGTTTACATAATTTGCTTCATTTTCACCCATAGGCGCTAATGTTAAAATTTTTTGAACTGTTCAAATCAAAAAGTATGGAAATGAGATGTCCTTGCCGAGATCTTTCGAATGCAAAAAGATTTTTTCGAATCTTGACAATTCGTTCAAAAGTTATTGGGGGGAGGGGGGGGGACAGACCGAGACACACGCTTTTTCCCCCCTCTCAAAACCCTACTTTCAAATTTTTTATTTTTCAATCTTTATTTAATTACTCAACTTTTCTTGATTTCTAACGATATTTTGAAGATACTTTAAGCCTTTCATGCTTTATTAATTTTTTTTTTTTTACGGGAAAGTAGGCTTAAGGAACGCAAGATAATTTCATAACTTTCTCAAATCTAATAAAAAAAATATGCAACTTTCATGAGGTCGTTCATCCACCAGTAAAATTTCCATTTCTTCAAATAATACTGTTGAAAATTTTTACTAAAGATCTTCAATTCACCATGATATATGTATGCATTATTATTTTTTTTGTTTGTTTGTTTCAAAATGACTTCAATGTCATGAAGCAAAATTTGGTGCCGAATTTATGAACTTTTTTCATTTCGTTCTTTTTTTAATGGCTTTTCTAACTAACTTTTTTATTTATTTCGTTTTTTACGTTTAATGTTTTTTAATCGATTGTGGTAACATGTCATAGATTATAGAACTTAAAAGAGTAATAAGAAAAGGAAAAAGTTTCGGTTTAATGTTTAATTCCACAACATTTGAAAGCCTACCTTTAAACACTCTCGGGAACACATACTTTCAAACTAAGTTTTTAATTAAAATGGTGATAAATTTTATTTATTAACTTTGAGAAGAAACAATAAATGGTTGAAATGGAAAAAAAATCAGATTTTTGTGGCGGATGCTAAAAGATTGCTGAACGTATGCGTTCATTTAATTGCACGTGGAAAGAAGGCTTAAGGAATTTAAAAAATTGTTATAATGGAACAGCAATATTTTTAACATCTCTTATTGATATTTCACATTATTTCCTAAATATTAGAAAATGCAAAGTATATTGAGGAAAAACGCCAAGTTTTTTTTTTTTCCCCTTCAAGCTATATGAAACGATAAACTATCTATTTCAAGAAAAATTTACCGAGTAAAACATTTGTAAAATAAAATAGTGTTAAGAGAAATGATTTTTCTTTCTGTATTACAAAATATTAGAAATCATTTCACCATTTCTGCTAAAAGTGTGGGATACATCACTCGCTCTGCTTATTTTTCTCATCCATATTTGATGTTCTTAAGAAGGCAGAGCTAACATTTATTGATTAACTACTTCAAAGCTCAAAACTGGTTGATTAAAGGAAAAGTTTAGCAAATATAAATTTTGGGCGGAAAAAATGTATAAATAAAAATATTCCAATTTTTTCCCCGAAAATCGCGATTTGGCGCAAATCTTGAGAAAAAACTCATTTTGTAGCAGCATGTAGCAGAAATATCGTTTTGGCGCAATTGGCGTCCAAAATTATCATTAATGCACTGAAGTTTAAGCAAGTCAATTAGTAATCAATACTTTTTTCTTCAAAGGAATACAATTGAAAATTGTTAAACATTTTATTTTGAAAAATTATGCAGTTTTCACATAATTAATTAAAGACAAAAAGCATGGCATTAATTGGCAATAATTTTCTTAAATTATACTGGAATGTCAGAACTAAAAAAGCTCTATACAAAATTTTTTAAAAATACTTAGCAGACACTTCTTAAAAACGAGAAAAGGGAGGCTACATTTTGCATTAATGTTGGAAAATGTTTGTAAGAAGCCCTCGCATAAAGAAAGCAATTTTTCATTCAGCAACATAACCTGAATATAATCCATTAACTGATTTTCCTTTGTACTGGTACATGGACTTGTGACTAACATCTGAAGTATGCTTAATATTAATAGCTTTGAAGCCCTGTTGGGAAATTTGAAATTCCAGTCTTTTAGCTCATTAAATACCAGACTCCAATAAATGCGACAATTTAAAGGTTAGGTTTGGGTAGTTTCATTACGAGAAAAAATACAACTTCATTCTGTTTGTGTAATTAATGCATGTGAACAATAAATATTTGCTCAAACTTTATTGTAAAAAATTATCAAAATGAATTATATCTGCTAAACTTAAGAAAGTTGCCCACAATTAGCAACAGCAATTTTCTTGCTTGTCTTGCCATTTTGGCTGCCGTAGCTTTCAATTTTCTTCACTACATCCATTCCATCAGTTACTTGGCCAAACACAACATGCTTCCCATCAAGCCTGAAGAAAATATAAAATAGGTTTTAAAAACAGGGTTTTGTATTTTTACAAATATTTTCACTGAAGAAAATACATACCAAGAAGTTTTAGCAGTACAGATGAAAAACTGAGAACCATTTGTATTAGCTCCAGCATTTGCCATTGAAAGAATGCCTAAAAATTAAGATTTTATAAAAATTAACTATAAAGAATATTATTCATTTTCCAGCTACAAACTAAAATGTTATAGTCGACACAATAATAAGTTAAAACATTAGGATATTCAGCAATCTTCATTAAGAAACATGCAAAAATGATTCATTTTTTAAACCTCAATCAATAGGATTAATACACATTTTTATTAATCAACCACCTCAAATAAGTTTCAAGTAAATTTTAAGTAAATTTTATTTGCAAGCAATGTTTCACATTATGAACTTCACTGAAGAAATGGCTGGACAACTTGTATGAACAGAATAAAGAGTTTTGAGCAAGCTTCCTTTTAGCATTTACTCTCGAAATCATAATGGGGATGGAGGTGAATGTGTAACAATGTCGGGGAGAAGGGACACCACAAAGACATCTATGAGCTTGTGGAACACAGCCAGGAGCTAACCATTGAAGATCTAAGAGTTTTAATTCTGCATCATAACTTCGCACTGAAATCGGGGAAATGCAAAGTATAAAACACTTCATGTATACACACCATTTCACGTAACACAAGTTACAAACCTCATTTAGGGATACAATCAAGTGACAGCTGATAGAATCAAACCCCAGAACAGCTGGTCTTAAGCCTGTTTGTCAATCCTAATTATGTTTAATCCGGTAGCTGAAATCGTGCAGCACAGCAGCGAGCACTGCAGATTTATATTGAATCTTGCAGATTAATTAGCCACCTTGCAAAGATTTTATTAAATAAGACCTCGAAAAAAAGTTTTCCGGTTTTTAAATGATTATTTTTCCCCCCAGGATAAATAATCACCCTTTTCTTCTAATTGTAAGAAGAAAAGATTCCCTTTATTTCAAACTTAAAGATATTAAATTACGTATATTTGCTCTATATGCCCGTTTCCAAATGTATTGTATAAAACAAAGTTTCCAAATATATTGAATAAAACAAAAAGGTCAAATTACACTAATTAAAGATTCAACTGATTAAAAAAATAAAAATTCATTTTTTAAATACTTGAAATGAAATATTCAATTCAAGAGATTTAACCACACATCAATGGTAAAAATTGGTTTCTCTTTTTGACAAAGTGGATTTTCTCCAACAGTTGACATTCAGACATTCTGCATCATGCAAGAACAAAGTTTTAGAATAATGTATGGCTGCCATCCCGGTAGCAGAAATTACGCAGCACGGCAGATTTATCTTAAAAGCTTGCAGATTAATTAGCCATCTTACGAAAATATTTTTTAATACTAGTTAGTTTTTTTACTGCTACGACCCTTAGTTAAGTATCAGGGTTGTTTGGTTTAAACCACGTTGGTTTAAACCAAATCTTTTTTCATTAATTTTGCACATCATTAAAAATTGCAAAATCCAATTTATGCAGAAATTACAAGCACAGCACTGGATAATTAATGAATTTGAAAATTAACAAACTTTTAAATTTTTCTTCTATCTACAGACTTCCTATGACAGACTATTTGGGTTTTTCTAAAATTAGCTCTGAAAAAGCTAATTTGAGAAAAACTCTTCTCAGTCATTATAAAAATTAAAATGATATTGCAATTGTAATTCCTGGAGTTAAAGAATATATTTTAGAAATAAAATAACTTCATAATAACCAATTTGCAAATGTATGTTACAGATAACAATTTTTAAGAAACCAAATCTTTTTTCATTTATTTTTCGCATTATAAAAAATTGCAAAATCCAAATTGTGCAGAAATTGCAAGCACAGCATTGGATAAATCATGAATTACTGAATTTGTAAAGTAACAAACTTTTTTTTAAATCAGTGCAAATTTTTTTTTTTCCTAAATTATTCTCTTTTTTTTAAAAATATATTTATTTTTAATCAGGAAAAATTGTATTTAAAAAAATAAAATAAAAATAGTAGTGATAATTTCTAAGCCAATGTTGCCAATTTGTATAATAAGTGTATGGTGCAGTGGTGTTGATATTACTGATACTGTAAATCAACACACATTATTTTTAATGTATCGTTTATTTTTGCTTATTTTTTTATTGATTTAGTAAAATATGCTTTTGTTAAAACTCAACCCGCACAATAATTATTTCTTTAATAATTTGCTGAAAGGCCTGTATAAGTAGAGTATTATAATGTGTTAATACAGTAAAACCTGTAAAGTTGACCACCGTTGTAAGTTGGCCACCTGTCTAAGTTGACCACTTTTGGTCAGAAACTGAATAAGCCCTATATTATTTAATGTAGGAAAACCTTTGTAATTTGACCACCTGTCTATATTGACCACTTAAGTACCAAATTTGGGTGGGAGTATTATAAAAAACCCTTTGTAAGTTGGCTGCCTAATTATTACTATATTTATTTATCTATTTTTTTCAAAGATAAGAAAAACTTATAAGTTCTCCAGGATATTTTTTATGCTATAATGTTAGACTAGTATTTGTCTGGACGGATTAAACCTCTGTGTAAGTTAACTATTCTAGAAAACTACTATGAGCCTCACTCTTGTTCTTTAAATAAGTTTCTTCTTTTTCTTCTAATTGATCTAGTCATTTTGAAAAGTTATGTATTTTTAGGGAATCTTTACAGTCAAATAAGTAAACTAACACATTTATCTTTAACTAAGAGCTTTAATTTTAAAGTTGTATAGGATACATTGTAAGTCATTCAGATTAAATTTATCTAATGGTATTTTAGATAATTGTTAAAAATAGCTAATTACTAATTTTAAAGTAACATTAATACATGATGTTATATTTTAATTAGTCACAAATGAATAAATGCGTAGCGTAAGAAATGACAAAAAAAAATATCTCCATCCTCTATAAGTTGAGGACTAAAGTGCTGCACCTATATAAGGTAATTAAAATTTAAGGTTTTAACTTAGTTAATTATCAATAAATTAACTATCAATAACATTTATTTACAATTAAGGATCTAAAATCTTCATGATTTTCTGAAAGTCAAATTGTTTTTCCTACAAATGCTATTTAAACCAAAAAAACCTGGTTTAAACCAAAAAAAAAACAGGTTTTTTTTCCAACCCTGTTAAGTATTAATGATTCAGATAAATGTTTACCCTGTTTTCACTAACTTATATAATAAATAAACTATTAAACTAGGTTGTATAGTCTTTACTTCATTCTCTTAGCTTGCATTAATTGCATGCTAATTTTAGATATTTATTTATAACTTATTTATGAGTTGAATGATTTATAATACTTATTGTCGGCATGTATTACTATTATATGTCTATTTTAAAATGCATAGTTTGCTATTTTTTATGATCCACATCATTTGGTGCCACAGATAAATTTCGACTTCTGAAACTCGTGCTGCATATTAATACAGAAAATTCTGCTACTGACGCTGCCATTATTGTAAGAAACGACGAACCGAATCAGATAAAAGTAATTTTAGTTTTAAATCAATTTTTTTCATACTTAATTTGAGTACCAAGTTAGAGTACAATAATTAATTGTATTATAATACTTATACATAGAGAAAAATACTCAATTTTATAACAAAATTAAAAATGAAGCCATACAAAATTTATAGACCAGTTTTTTCTAGTTCCTACTTTCCATTTTAAAGTGGGGTGCAATACTAGAGAATTGGGGGAGGGGGGGAATAATACTTCTGAAATGACTGAAACTAGTTTTTTTTTTCAAAAGCAAAAGAAAGAAAATAAACTGTTGCCTTATATGAGAAACAGAAATTTTATTGTATAATTTTGAGTTTATTTCAACAACTTCCGACTTTTAAAATAAAGTATTTCTGCCTATTTCTTCCTGATATTCAGTTTTTACTACTGTTAAGGGAAAATGCCACCCCCTTTTGCTAACAAAAATATCAATCCTATAGTTGAGTCCCTATAGTTGTAGTCCCTATTCCAAATCCTTCCTTATAAAAATGATAATGTTGCTATAAAAGGCTATCATATGACCATTGATTTTTTTATATCCAAATTTCAAAAACATACTGGATCAATACTCTAAATTGTTGACGCAAAATGTACACCTCTTTCTTATATGTTATTTGTTTTATTCTTTATGTTGTCATTTTGCAGCAAGATCTTGATTTTTCCATGCAGTAGAAATTACAAGATTTTTTTTTCAAGAATAGAAAAAAGTTAATAAAAGACAATGAACAGAGCTTATAATTACCTTTAGAAGGTAAAATAAAAAGCATAGAACACCCATTTCATACAACATACAAAATTTAAAGCAACGCTATTTGATGGACATTAAAAAACCTTTAATCGAGTGAATAGAGCAACATACAAAAACTAACCGCAATACCATGGGCTTTAATACCATAGCAGAAATCACGCAGTGCAGCACAGCAGCGAGTGCTGCAGATTTATCTAGAAGCTTGCAGATTAATCAAGACACCTTACAAAAAAAATTTTTAATACGATGGGGGTTTTCCCAGTTTTTAAATTCTATTTTTCCCCCAAGATAAATAATTACTCTTTTCTACTTTGGCACACGAGATATGCATGTGTTTATTATGCTCAATGGGCTTGAAAGTAAATTTAAGAACATACCAAAATGTTTAAAAGCTTCATTAATTGAAAAATATGGGACTTCTTACTTTCAACATTTTAAGCATCTGTCTAAAGTTTACTTTTAAACACATTACTTCAAAAGTTGTTAGGGTTATTAATGACTTGGATAAATATTTATCCTGCTTTCACTAAGTTACACAGTAAGTAATGTTTAAATATTAAATTTTGTTTTATTTTCTTTATTTCACTTTCTCTTAGCTTGCATTAATTACATGCTAATTTTAGATATTTATTTATAATTTATTTCTGAATTGAATAATTATAATATTCATTGTCTGCATGTATTATTGTCATGTCAATTATTTTAAAATGCATGGCTTACTATTTTTGATTGTAAATTTGGTTCTACATCATTTGGTAACTTGTGCTGCCGATTCTGCTACTGGGACCATGGGCGATTCTCCAATTACGCAAATTTTGGGAATCCGAAGTTTTGCACTTATTACATAGTTAGGTGATAATTGATGAAGGAAGTAAAAGCCATAATTGAGGCAGGAAATAAACTGGTGTACAAAAGGGGTGAATCAAATGCATTTAAGTAATTTTAACTTTTTTCTGATGATTATTTAGATGTAATTTTCTTTTAACAATCCACACATTTTATTAAAATCCTACACCTTTGTACTATTTTCCTGATGCCCTATATATTTTATACATTTTCTATTGATACCCTTGTTAAAATTAATATTTTTCCATTTGTCTGAATCAAGCAGCTTTCATAAATTTCAACCAGATAAATCGCATTTGAATTTACATGCCAGAAAATAATTATTTTTTTAAATTAAAGGTTTAGAAAATGCCAACCTTTACCACCCCTGTAAATGCCAATTTTTGCAAGTAATATTTATTGGCATGAATCAACTCTGATGCAGCTACGTAAAAATCTTCAAGGGACATGGAAAAAATGACGATATATAGATCTTTATTTTAACTAGTATAATTTCAACTTATCTAAAAAATTGCTCCCTCTTTTTGAAATTCACTATAAATTTTCAGACATTTGATAATGCATAAAATTGAGTGAATTATTTTAGACAAAACTTAAGCTTTAAAGAAGAAAGAGTTGAAGAGTTTAAAGAGGAAAAAGTAGAGGAGTGGAATGTATGTTGCAGAACAAGTGCCTTTGCAAAAAATTGCTTGTGGTAAACCAATTTTCTAAGCAAAATTTTCGTCGATTTTGAATATACGTCGGGTCTGCTTTGATTTCATTGTAAGCAAGATCCTAATAGCAGAATTATCTTCGGTAGTCTGCAACAAAAATTTGCAAAGAAAACTAGCATTAGCTTAGTCGAAACAATAACGCAGCCTGAAGTGGCCTATTAGGAAAGAAGTCTGTGAGCCTGTTTATATCTCGGGGCCAGTAAAAAATGTTGCTAGCTCAGCATGGGAGGTCCATTCTTTTGGGAGTCGCGGCAAGTCCATTGAGCTAATTTAACTCTTTAGTAAAAGAAAGTTACTAGATGAGAGCCAGAAATCTGCTTTTAAAGTTCAGATTCTTTTTTTTTTTTTTTTGCTGTTTTTGTTCTTACATGCTTGCAAACTATTTGTGCTGTAAAATTTACTTCTGCTTTATAAAATTTATATTGTTCGTGAAGAATGAAATGTTTCTTTGCATTAAATATATATATAGCTCTCAATTAACCTTTTTTTAAATTTATATTTACTTATTAATATTTTTAAATGCATTAGTATTTTATATATACGAGTTGCACAGAATGGGAGAAGGCAATCCTAGGTCTAGACTTTTTTTAAATAAAACGAAATCTCATTCTTATTGTAGTTTTTCTAAAAAAAAACTATATGCAGACTTTTTATGTGATAAAATTAAGTTTTGATACTTCAGTAGAATTTTGTAGATACTAAATCAAAGCAAAGAAGCTATTTTAATTGCGTCCGATGGACTAAGGACAAAAGGAACCCTTCCTCCTTCACTTTTTACGTAACAAATTATTTGTATACTTATAAAAAGTAACAAAAAAAAAAAAAACTGCATAAAAGTAAAAGATTTTCTGGATTTCAATTGCATCCCATTGTGATTTCTAATTGCTTCTGGTGCTCTCTTCCTCTTCATGTTCTTCGATATTAACCTATCAACTAGTGCAGGAGGTTGTTAAAAGTCTGTTTCTTTGTCCCGGCATATGGCAACAATTCGGAATTTTAACAGTTTTAGAATTAAAAGCCATAATTTAAGACTGACCCATATTAGTAACAAAAAAATATTTTAGAAGAAAGCAAATGAGAACTATTTTTTAAAATAATCCTTCAACCCAAAAACAAGAAAAAATTACCATTAAATGTTCAATGAAATATAATCATACCTGCACCAGTATGTTTCAAGATGAAGTTTTCATCTTCAAATTTGTTTCCATAAATAGATTTTCCACCAGTTCCGTTATGATTGGTGAAATCGCCACCCTGGCACATAAAACCAGGAATTACTCTATGAAAGGTACTTGATTTATAGCCAAATCCTTTTTCTCCAGTGCAAAGAGCTCGGAAATTTTCTACAGAGAAATTTTAGAATTAGATTTGAATAAAATTTTAAAATATGCAAAAATTACTTTTTCAAAATTTAGTCTTTTGCAATAGTGATTGTGGACAAGTAAAATTTTCTTAAGAAAATTCGAAATTTTCTAATACTATGAGAGGAAGCTTAATGAACAATCACCCTTTAAAAAATGCAATACTCTTATAATAAGCATACACATAAATTTAAATGCCATTTAAAAAAATTAATGTTTTTAAATTAAGAAGTCTCTTATGCAATAGAAGAAATGTTTACAAAGCATTATGACAATATAGCATAACTAATAGAGTACATGCACTTCACTTCAGGAAAATTCTGTGAGTAACAGAAGGATTTTTTTTAACAAAATAGGACTTTTGATATTGCCAATTGAAAAAAAAAAATCTCCATTTTTCAAAAATGGAAAAACACTCAACTTTCTTGTCAAATGAAAATTAGTTAACTTAGAATTTTACAATAAATAACTTTTTTTAGCTACATTTGATGGAATATTTATCGGCTGAACCCGGGCATCTGTATCTGGCAGAAAAAATGGGCAGGTTAAACGTTATCCGACAGAATCACTATCTAGTTCAATCCTAGTACTTATTTAACTTAAAAGGCTTATGTTAAAATATTTTAATTAAAGTACAATTGAGCATGGCTGTAGTGACAACTGTTAATACATCAATGCCAGTCTAATCATTCACTAACAGTGATCGCTTAATGTGTTGAATACCTCTATCCCTTGAATGAGGTTATAACCTTTCACTGTGCTTAGCTTAATACTTAAGTTTAAACATTTCCACTAATTATATAGCCCCTATTTCAGCTCTACTTCTTTCTCTAAGTTCTTAATTCAAGAAAGGGGGGGGGGGGGAGACAAGGATTACTCCATTTGTAGAGATAATAAAACTGGTCATCTATCCAGCATTTTAAGTAACAATTTCTGAATACCTGAACATCTTCCTGTTTAAGTATCTGAACATTGAGAGCTAAATTATTATGATTAATATGTACTGTTTATGTTAATAGAGTATTTAAAAATTAAAGACAGGGTTCGTACTCTTTTAGGAAAACTAAAAATATTGACTTTATAAGGACCCACAAAATTTTTCAAGGACCTCAAATTTCCTTCAAAATATAAAAACTTATGTTTGCATCTTTTCAGAGCTAATTAATTAGCTAATCATAGCATAATGGCATAGGTTAATTTTGTTGAATGAAAAACTGTCAAAAATGGTTAGTGGTATATAATGCGTGTTAAATGAAAAACACTAAATAAAGAAAATTGTCAAAGAAAATGCTGCACGTTTTCTCAAGAACTTGAGAGATTTATTTATTTTCTTTTTACTTTTATGTTGCCAGTATCTCAATTTAGGCTTACTTAATAGCCCATAAAAGTAGATCCTAAAGCAAAAGCAATTCAGGTTTGAATAAAGTTCAACCTTGTTAATTGAATTTTTTGGTAATAAATGTATCAGCTTTTAACTAGTTTTTATAGTCATAAAAATAATCTATTTTGGTATTTAAGTAAATATTTTTCCTTAAACATCTGTATTAAAACATTAACTCCATTTAAAGATAACAAAAGTCCAAAAAGAGAAGAGAAACAGAAAGGGGAGGGGAATGAAAAATATTATAAAAGAAAAATTGGCACGCTTAAATCTACTAAGATTATTTTTTTTTTTTAAACTTAATTTCAGTCTTCAAAACAGTTCCAAATTTGTTAGCAAAATTACTCTTCCTTTGAAAAAAAAAAGTAAAATTTGAAAGCAAAATCATACACCTTGCAAAATCTACAATTTACACATATGACTAAAATATACAAACTGGTAGACATTAATTACTGTTGTAAAATAATTATTTTCCCTTCTGGTACGTTTTTCCAGCTTTCTCCAAGCAATACATATAATTTATTCACGATTCAAGCAAATGGTAAAAATTAGGGCTTTTATCTACTAAATATGGCCCTTAGAGGGGCCCCTATAAACCAATCTCAAAAATAAGGCCTTTTTACAGCCCATGGGAACCATTCTGGAGGTTCATACTTGCTCTGCCTAGGTTGCAATGCGGGGGAGCCTCCCGACACATTGAATATATACATGTATAAAGCAAATATATACATAAATATAGCATATATACAGCAAAGTTGATAAAAGCATGTATGCTTTTATCAATTTTGTTTTTTACTTAAAGTCGAGAAAGCACTGCAAATTGAAGTAAAAATGCGTTGCCGTTTACATAAATCCGCCATTTTCGGTCATGTTCCGAAATACAGTAAAACCCCACAAATCCAAACTAATTGGGGCTGTAGCCTGTTCGGATTTGAATTTGTTCGGATTAGCCGAAAACTATTCATAACACAATAAACGAACCCTCGTTACGGTTTAGGACTTAACCCTACACTGCGCAATTTATCTTCTTTGTATTTTTTTTTTGTGCTAGTTATAAGTGGAAAACATACTAAAATTTTTTTTATTTAATTCGGAAAAAATAGAATTCGAGAAAATTTGACATGTTGTTTCAAAACATTGCACATTTAGGGGTAACAATATTTTTATATAATCCTTTTAATAAATGAAACAAAATATCCTAAAATAGCACTAAAATAGTAACACGCAGCAACCACGCCAAACGATGTCATGTTTATGCGATGCTGGAGCCCAATTGACTCCGCTGGAAGGTTTTCATCATTTCGACAATTAAAGTTAGCCGGCTTTAAGTGAAATTGATATTTTGTGAGTTTGTATTGTTATAGTAATTGTTTTATAATTTTAATAAGTAATAGTTTTTAATTGTTTTGTTGTGGCAAAATAAATGTCTCTTTTTTTTGCGTGTTTTTTTCGAATTTGTTAAAAAAAACTAGTTTGGATTTCCTGGGATTTCGGATTTTCGGGGTTTTACTGTATAGCGTAAAATTCCGAAACCTGGCATAGCGGCGGTCCCCCGGCAAGCCGAATTTAGGGTTCGGTACTGTAGTCGAAATGAAAGAAGTTTGTTTCCGAAGAGGGATGTAAAGACTTCAAAACAAATAGAGCATATGGCTACATTTTTACTCTAACACAAAAGGTAAATAAGCACCTGGAATAAAAAATAAGGACTTTTAAAGCACTTTAAGGCCTTAAAAATGAAGATTAACATTAAGGAAATTGAAGGATCGTATGGGCCTTGAAAGAAATTAGTTTAACTATAACCAATTTTGACCAATAATTTTAACTATAACCATTTCTGTCCTGTTACCAAAAACCTTAAAATGAAACTTTTGAAAAAGTCGATTGTGCATAATTAATGCAGTGCACGGAAAACAAATTTGAGCCATTGTATACCAAGTGGAACAGTTGATATTGACTATTTCAGAAACGAAAGAACATTTCCAATTGCAGTAATTATACATTACTTTTCTGAATGAAAGGCTTAATAGAACCCTTAAAGTACAAGTGTCTATTAATTTTTTTATAAATTAACCAAATTTATAGGTTAAATTAAAATTAAGTTCAGCTTAAAAAAACATGACATAAAACAATACCTTTGAATTTAGTTTTTGAAACTTTAATTATGTCAAAATCAAAAAAGTTTTATTTTCAAAAAGTTCACTTAATTCTGAAGATAATTATTAATTACAAGAGGTTCAATACTAAAATTTTACTGAATGGCAATTTTCCTTTTTCACTGAATTTACCAAAATTTAAACGACTTATGCATAAACTTATGAGACCTTAAGATGCGAAACTTAAAATTACGATGCTCTTGTGCATTATTTTGAGAAGTTAATGGCTTTTATTTTAAGAAATAACTTGCCCAATTATTTTAAAAGGAAAACAAAGGTATAGAAAGGCTATTTTAAATTTATCCGTAAAAATCCAAGTGGAATGGACGACTTCTAATCTTCACGATTTTCTTTAATTAGTGTTCCTGTTTTGCATTTTTCAAAGGGAGCGGCACCCTGTCCCTTTTTGGACAACTGGATGCGCCCTGCCCTTATTAGGAAAAATACTTAATTCTTTTAATAAAAAATGCCCTTTTTCAACTGAAAAGGCTTTTTTTCAACAGAAATACCCTTTTTCAATTGATAAAGGCCTTTTTTCAACAGAAAATGCCTTTTTTGAAAATTGCGCCCTGCTTCTTTTTAAAAAAATGTGAACACTACTTTAATAATTTGATGAATCATCACACCTTAAGAATCAAAATAACTAAATCAACCACACATAAATTTAAGTTTACCAATATGAAGTCAAACTTTCTTATCTGAAAAACCACTCATGTCGTTACTTCAAAAATACCTAGCATTTGTAGCACAAATATAACCAGGGATCGTGCCAGAGGAAGTTTGGGTTCTTTTTCAGACCCTTTACAAAGTTCCAGTTAAACCAAAACTGACCCTTCACAAAATTCTATTTCTATTTTATGTTTAAATTTAGAATTCTCACATTATATTTAGAACAAAATTATTTGATTTTTCAAATTTTTTTAAACTTCGCCTTAACTAAACCATATCCTGTTAAAAAAATGCTGGATTGACTCCTGTTTACATACGGTAAAGTCTTTAATATTGATTAAAAGCATATAAATCTTGATCTGAAGAATATCTATTAACTCATTAGCCAATTTTTTCCTAACTGCTCACTTTTGTTGATGGGCCATTTCACAGTATTTTGTCCAAATGTAGAGTCCGCAACATGACGCTTTTTTTGTTATAACTACGTAATTTACAGTTTGATTATCACTAAATTTTATTTTCAAATAAAGTGGTGAACACATTTGAAAATAAAACTAAGTGATAATTAAACTAAGTTATGTAGTTATCACAAAAAAGTGTCATGTTGCGGACTCGACGTTTGGAAAAAATACTGCGAGATGGCAATGATGCATTAAAAATTTGATCCTCAATTACTTTATGTATTTTTTTAAAATGAAATTAGAGAGACAGTTTAAAAGATATAAACAGATTTTCAGAACAAATCAAATAAATTGTAATATGCAACAAAGTTCAGTATTAAAATTAGTTTGATATAAAAAATATATTACCTGCTGTTTTTGGAACAACATCAGCTCTTAGCTAAAAGTAAAAAAAAAGAATTAGATTATGTCAATTAAAACATTTAAGCTACTGATACTGAAAAGCCGACTAAAAACTAACAGCTATTACCACACAACAACAAAGAAATTTGAATATTAACAAGGTTTGTCCAGGTTTCTTTGGGGTCCCATTTTTGTGGGGGGATTGTGAAAAAGTAAAGTGTCCATGGAAAATGTTATGAATTAAGAGTTTTAAGAAGGGGTAGAAAGACTGCCTTAATTTTCCCCTGGACTGGCTCTTGATCTATTAAGCTATAACAGATAAGTCAACTAACATATTTTATATTTTGAAGTCAATTTTATGCTCTGCCAGAATTTTTCGACACTTATAGGTTATAGGTCCCACCACTTTAACCTTGTCAAGAGAAATTTGTGCATCTTAATTTGTCTGTATTTATTCCCATCAGTAGGAATTCATCTGATAATTCATATCATTGATAATTTGAAAAACCTCGATCAAATGTAAGCCATTAACCAATTAGGTTTTCCTTTAAGCATTTTTAGGATTGCAAGTTCTACAATTGAGAGTTTTATTTGTGTGCTTTAATATTTAGTTCCTTTTAAAAATGAATTTTTGTATTGTAATGTGAAATTTTACTGATGAAAAATGTGTCAACACTTTAAAGTACTTTCAGACACCCATGAACATATCTAGTTTTGGCTTTCTACTGACACAAGATTTAACTAGTCTCGAAGCCATCCCAGTTTTAAATCCAAACCCATTTAAATGTAAAACTAAATATTATACACGCTTTTAGGCTTATTTAGTTCTAGTAATTCCTCGAAAGTGAGTCACTCAATGTAAATAAAGAATTCCTATCTATACATATAAAACGCTTATGCGTGGTGGAAGGAAAATAAGCAACAATAAAAAACTGAAGTTTAATGATGCAAGAAATATTTCTTCCCTGTCGGAGTATTTTAATAAAATCTTCGTTATTTAAAGTCAATCTTTAATGCGAGACTTTTCCATATTTTAACAGAAGATATAAGCCACCCATTTGAGAAAATTCGGGTCAATAAATTTCTTTGCAAAATGAAATTGCGAGACTTTAGAAGTCGAAGACGCGATTTAACATTGCAAGAAAAAAAAACAAAGCTGCATTTCTGCCCATATGAAGATGGGTGTGGCGAGTTTCATCCACAAATTTATTTTTTAAACGCAATCTTAATTTTCATAAAATTGTCCAATTAATAGTTGAAATAAAATTATAGAAGTGGCCAGACACACTTGCACCCGGATGGTAAGGGTTCGTCAGGATAGTAAGGGTACGCCTGCATTCTAATGAAAATGGCTGTATGACGCCATATTTGATTGGCGGCATTTTTAACGGCAATAGTAATAGAGTTAAAACACCGCAAGATATTTTTATTTCGCGAAAAAAATGTCTCATTCCCAAAAATTAGTCTATTTTTTTTCACTCGGTATGAACTGTATATGCATTTTAATATTGCAAAGTTAACAAAAATGCTTACGCGAAATGGTTTTCGTTGATTACAGGAATTTTTTTTAATACTCGTGCGCGGGTAAATTTTCAGTGAATGAAAGAACAGCACCTAGTCTGTTATCCCGATATTTTAGTTCTCCGTACTTAAAATGAACGTTACATTCTTGTCAAAACCTGCAAGACCAATTTTTGCGAAGATCAGTATTAAATGTTTATTTTATTATTTAACCTTTTCAAAATAAAGTATTTCAAACGAGATTAAATAATGACATGCAGCATGAATTGGATGAATTCTACCAAGGTAAAAGAATACCTTCAGTAGAAAATTAAGCTTTAAACGCCATGTAATTAGACATTAAGCCTAGTCTTTAATATTACAGTAAAATTAGAAACATAAATGGACCAAAACTTTCAAAACAATAATCACAGTCGCAAAATGATACACTATCTTTGTGTTCAAGAGTGGAATAAAAAAGCATTTAAACAATGACAGAAAGAAAAAAAAATAGCAACTTGAGCATCTGGAAATTTAAATATAAATAACTTGGCTTACTTCCATTACAATCCGACCTAAAGGCTGATTATCAGCAGTCATATCGAAAAACACTTGAGGTCTGGCCATATTTTTGCTGGCTAAGTTTCGGTAATTAGTGTAATTACTCAAACAACCTACGACCAAACGAGACCGGCAGTTCAGGAGGTAAATGGCGTTTCCAGAGAACTTTTTAAGCACATGATTGAGAGCCATGGTATTGAATGTTGCCAAATGAGAAGTTCTAATTTCCGATGCAATACAAAAGAAGTGCTTAAGTGTAAAATAAAGGTAATATTATAAATATTATCCTTCAAGTTTTTGATTATTTCAGGAGAATAAACACAGATTTATAGCAAGAATTTCACTATGAACTTTATGTCTTTCGTTAAAGAACAGTTATCAATGATACAGCTATATGGAGCGCTGTGTCTTCTGGAGCGAGGACTGGGCGGTCGAACCGCTTCTCATGCAGGGAGGTTTTTATCATGGAGGTAGTATGGAGGGGGGATGACACGGCGGCTAACATCAGAGGGATCGGGGTTACCATTTCCTGCCATGTGTCGCTCTTTCGCATCGGCACAAACAAACCGTGTGCTTAATGCTTTTCTACGAGAATTTTTCAAATTTTCATTGCCTATATCTTATTCCGATTTCATGCAATCTTCCAAATAATGCGAAACATAAGCGTAACCAGGAGGGGGGGGTTTGGGGATTCAACCCCCCCCCCCCCATTGGGCATTTACTTATTTAGGCACATTTAGGCACACAAAAAAACTTTTGGCAACGTCCTTGCAAAGCACATATTTTTTTTCCTAAGAAAATTAAACATATATGCGTATGATTTTATTTCCTCTTTCTCTGAATTGTTGTGATCATCACCAAAGTATGCAGCTCATAATAAAGAGGACTTTTCATCTGGTTAAAATTAGCCCCTTTATCACCTTGGGGGGGGGGGGGTTACAACGAAAGGTGGCTTCAATCACCGTACCACACACAGACAAACAGAGATCCTTTCAATCACTCCAGAATGTTCTCTTTCCTTCTTGATGTCTTTTTTACCCAAAGGCAGCAATTTGGGAAGGCACTGGGGTCTGAAAATGAAGGACCCCTAGCCAACAATTGTCCTAATGGGTTTTAAACCCTCAAGCCAGGAAGGGATGCTCATCAAGAAACTTAAAGAGCAGTTTGTATTTATTTATGACTTCCTGTCCAAACACCCATTTTGGTAAAATCTTTTTTGTAGATGAGCCGATTAGAAAGCTGATGAACTGTATTTGCATTGCATTCTCATTTACAGATGTTCTCTCATCTCTTATATTTTAAATGTTTTTTTTTTCTTATTATGGTCCATCACTGATTGCATTACGACTCTGGAAATCATACGTTCAACGTTTCCGATCTCACTGCTACGGTTTAATGCTGCATTTTAATTTAGAATCAAGTATTATTTATATTTTGGCTAAATTTTTAATTATTTTCGATACATAATAATGTTTGCACTCCAGCGATGGACACGTTCGTCATCCAACAAGAAAATAAAATTTGATTCAGACGCTTCCACTTCTGAGGTATGTTTTGCTACAAATTTAACAAAATTTTTAGAAATTTATTGTGGGGATGAGCATTTTTGCAGTTGAATTTGGATTTTTTTTTCTAAAATTCCACTAGTTCCCAGTTTTAATACTATGAATGCTTGGACATAGAAGACTGCTTAGCGCTAAATATTAAATTTTCTATTGCGTTTGATTTAAAAATTAAACTAATCGATCTAGTAATGAATGTTTAATGTTTTTGTGAATCAAGGCCGTATCCACAGGGGAAGAGAGACCCACGGGCCGCCCCCCCCCCCAGAAATCCTTTGCAATGTATCATATATTCCTCCCTGAAACTTTGCTTAACATAAATGTGTCGAAGTCTGCCCCCCCCCCCCCCGAAAAAATGTTCTGGATACTGCCTTGGCTCCCGAGCAGGGGGGGGGGCATGTTAAGAATTAGGAAGGGCAGTGTATGCTTCAAAGTCATACCCTTTATATATACATATATATATATATATATAGATATATATGACTGGAAATGATGTTAATATGAATTTTTTTAACATATACGATAGCTTTTTGATGTATATATAGTAGATGTATGTTTAGAGCTTTGGTGAAGTTAGAGGAGTGGGTATTTGGGGCTTCTGCAACTTAAATTTTTGAAACTGGTCTTACATATATAATGCTTAGGATAACTCTGGCGGCAAGGGTTCGAGAGCTTTCCCCAGGAATTTTTTTGAAATCTTCTTAGAAATGCAATTTCGGGATACTTTGGTGATGTTAGAGGAAACAGAAAGGAGTTTGGTTACTCTCCCCTCGCAATGTTTTTCAAAATAAAGTCTTATAACTTTTAAGTTACTTTTGGTGTCGCTCGTGATAGTGTTCAATGTCCTACTTTCCCTGAAAGTGTTTCTGAAAGTAAAGTGTCTTAAAAGCGTAATTTCTCTATTCTTCTTTTTTTAAAACTTGTGATCTGAATTTTTTGCCGGGCGGGGGGAGGAGTTGACTTGCTCCGAGGGGGTAGCTCTCCCCCCCCCCCCGGGAGATGCCTGAAATAAACACGGAGTATATCTTTAGAGACAAGTATTTATGACTAGTAAATTTTCAAATCTTTTACACGTCTTATTGGTGCTTCGTCTGTACATTTTTAGGGTGACCCCCCCCTGACCCCCCCCTTTCACCAACCCTAGTTACGCCTATGACGCGAAAACCAATTACACCATAAGATTGGCAAGTTCTCTTCTCCACCAAACCCCTACCTGTTAGCCGAGGCCTTAGGATTGCTTACGCATGGGGAGAGGTAGTGGGGTCTACGGATTTTTCATGCACTATCCCCAAGTATACATGGTGGTCTTCAGTGGGTATCGAACGCGCGACCTTCCAGGCGGAAGTCCGACGTGCTAACCACTGAGCTACCACGGCCCAAAGATTGGCAAGTTCTCATTTAAAAACGGTTAACATTAGGTGCAATTTTATTATAGAAAATGCTGGTTTTTGTAACGCATTTTTCGATGCTCTGAGCGCTTGCCCTTCGATAATTTTGCCGGTTTTCTCATGTATTGTATTAATATTAAACTTATTTTATACATTCTTATTCAGAGTTTGCGCTTCCATGTCTTCTCAAGCATTTTTTAAAAAGTTTTAATAAAGATCTTGAATGCTTTATTATAATATATGTACACACACACACACATATATATATATATTATTTATTTATTTACATGTACATTTGATCTGATATTTATGGTTATATAAGCTATGATATCGCATTGTAATAGAAAGCTCCTTAATGTAAATATTTCAAAGAGGACCTTTAATTGTTGCGTAACATTTTATTTAAAATAACATTGTATTTCAAGAAATAAGTAGTTCAAAAAAATATTTGCAGAATTATGCATAAAAACTAGCGTCTATAATTCGAAGTATAATTTTAGGAATATCATTTAAAAAAGATACAATTAAAATTGAGATTTTTTTAATGAAATAATTTTTTTATTTCTGTTCAAAAACACTGAAATGATATAAATAATGACAATGATTTGCTTAGTGATGGGACAAATAATTCTTGGAATTAAAAATTAAAATAATCTATTGGTACAAAAGTTAATATTCATAACAATAAAAACAGTTTCGCACGGGGAGTAAGATCTTTAAAAAATTTCATTACGAAGAAAAAGGCTGATCAGTGATTTAAATTTCCGAATGACTGAACACAAATGGGTATGCTCAATAAATTTGAAGCATTTACTGGAAAACGAGGAACTGTGATGCATAAATTTTGGGGAGTTAGTGTATAGGAATGTAAATTTTAGCATCATTGAAACCCAAGGTTGATGAGGGAGAGGCACCCCCCCCCCCCCCAATTTTTTTGTATTCAGCGTCAAATTTTAAGACAGTAATATGTAGATATTACTAACAATATTTCTTAGGAATAATCCCACTAAGAAAAAAATTCTGGTTGTACTACTAATTAAAACAATCAATCTCAGTGACAAAGAGCATATGAAATTAGAAAGGCAGATAGAAAGGTGACTGTGTTATATTTAACAGTGCCGGGTCTAGGGGGCGGCGGCACCCGGGCCCTTGCCCCGGGCGGCAAGGGCAGCAAATTCATTTGTGATGCAAAAAGGAAGAAGAAAGAAAAGACAATAAAATAAAAAAAAAAAAGAAAAATATATTTAATTAAGAAAATTTAACTTTTGGAAAGAGAAAATTAAAATCCTAGTTCGGCGCTCCGATTTGATCATTGATCGGCTATTTTGCTAACGATTAAAACCGATTAATAGAATTATTTATTTGTATAAACTATCGGAAACTAAAATTGAGGTACACTGAATATGTTGCGCTGTTGATCAGTCGGCAGGCTCGTCTGTTAGGCAAGGGCTCCATATTAAGGCAGTTTTAGGGGGCGGCAAATTTTTCAATGCCAAAATTTAAATTAAAAAAGTAAAGGTTTTCTCCTCTTCTGATAAAGAAATATAAATCATGCTATGCTAACAATATATTAATAGTTTTTCATTTACAAACTTTCAAAGCATGTTTTTGGGAAGGGGCGAAGGGGGGGGGGGAGGGAGAGATTGTGATAGTGAAATATAAATCATGTCATGCTCAAACAATACAGAAGTTCTTCTTTTACAAATTTTCAAAGCAGTCTTCTGGGAACGGGGGGGTGGGGGGGTGGGAAAGCTTGTAAGAGTCATTTGAGAAGGCAGACATGGCTCTTTGATACGGGCGTTAGTTGGGGGGGGGGGGATCTTTCTACTGCATTTAAACAAAAATGCTAATTTCGTTCTGCATTTTGATGAGTATTTTCGTGAGTAAAAGAGTTTTTAAGAAGTTTTTGTATTTTTTTTTTTCCTAATATATTTTTGCCGTCCCAAATGGGCCTTATGGTACTGATGCCTTAATGCCACTGGCCAGATGCACCAGTTTGCATATAAATTTTTCCGAGAGAGAAACCCCTGGACTGTCAGAATTTCATATGTCCAGTTAAGGGGGCCTTTCCTATGGCTCTACCCCCTCCCAATGTTGAGTTGAAAGGACCATGCCTGGGAACATTAACGAAAGTTTCATGGATTTATCAATGGCCCACTAAATAAAAAATCCTTAAAAAAGGCCAGTACATAAATATGCCCAATAATTAGATGAAGGGGGGCAGCATATTTAAGTTAGGCTCCGCCGCGGAGAACTCCCGGCACTGATATTCTATCGTATGTAGAGATAGCATTACAGACAATCTTACTTTCTCACAACATTAACGAACATTACTATTCATATTACAATTAATATGCATACATATATTTTTTACTTTTTAAATATGATTTACTTATCTAATTTCATTAAAATTATAAAAATGTTTTCCACATCATCCAAGAGGTATGGTTTATAGAAGCATTACCCCTTTTGCAAAATGCAAGGCGGGTATCCCCAGGAAGTATATATTTCTTCTATATTAAGTTCAAATAATGATCCACAGTAGTTTTTCCAAACATTTCATTGCGTACTGCTATATGTACAGAAGTAATTTCCAAAGAGTGGCAGCTCTGGAAAAGTTTAAACGAAATGAATTGGTTGATTTCAAATTTGGAAAAACAGTCAGGGTATATGTCTCGGAAATGCAACTACATCATTATAAAAACAACAGACATAAAAAGACAACAGAATCAATAAAAGCTACGAGAACGAGCACGAAAATAACGGTCAGTTCAGCAGAAGCTTTGGTCTCCGATCGGCACTTGCATCGGCCCTGCCACGCCCCCCTATCGGCACTAACAGAGCTCGGTAGGGTTGCTATTTGACAGGACGTCACGTGGTACGATGTCATCTCCCCTAGATAATAGCTCCATGGTTTTTATTGGAGGAGCGAAACCTTCACTCTTGCAACGTTTGTTCACTTTTCTAGAGCAGCGGTTCTCAAAAAAGTGTGTTCCGCGGAACCCTATTCCCTAGGGTACCGCAGAAGAATGGCAGGGGTTCCGTTGGCAATTTATTATTATATAAAATTATGCCCAGTAATAAATCGTGTTCAGAAAATGTTTCGCGATGAAATTTAGCTGAAAGTGGAAGTTAATTCATTGTCAGAAAATAAAAATATATTTGAAGGAAGCAAAATATAAAAAAGACTGTTCAGAGGGGTTTTTTAATTAGTTAATTTATGTAAAAATTGTAAAATGCCTTTTTTCCTCTGATTTAGAAGACTCTGAAACTTTATTAGGGTGGTTCAAAAAGACTATACATCGTTTTGATGATGAAAGGTTGACAATTATTTGATAATGACCATAGGTATAATAATTTGAAAAAAAAATTGCAATTAATTCTTATTTACAAAAGTGTCTTTTATTGACACCCTGATAACTTAAAAATAGATTACAAAGGTAATTCAGAAGGATAACCAATATCCACCATTTTTTAACTTTTTAGTTGACTTCGAAATCCAGGGGAACTTTTTGGCATTTTTTTTTTTTTTTTCATGTGAAGAGGCAAGGGGGAGCGAGATAAACATGAAGGGCGCTTGCCAAAGTATAATTTTACAATATTGAAAATCTTCTATTCAAATTATGTAGTTTTAAATTTATTTCCAGTGGGGTGGCTTTAGATAAGCCTGGTTCAGATTGTTGAATTTGATTTTCAATATGAACACTAATGGGAGTTCCTCAAAGTAAAGGGAAACCGTTAAGGGTTCCGTGGTCAAAAAAGTTTGGGAACCGATGTTCTAGAGGACGCTCGCCCCTTTATACTCCCATGCGTGGGAGCCAAATCAATGTAATGATACTAAAAAAGGTCATTCTTTTAGAAGCTGCTGTTTAAAGCAAAAAAGAAAATCCAACTTGAAATCGTTATTAACCAACGAGAAACATTATTTTCTGAATATGGTTTTTTAGAATTGGGACATTACTTTTATAGAAAATGCTCTCAATTTATTTGCCGTTACAAACTCGCCGAATACGATGGATGACAGCTCACAGTTGCCACGTGATTTGCTCTTTACGAAGATTCGTATGCTAGGAATGGGAGATTTTCTATTTCGCTAAATATTTAATTGATAAAGATTGCAGTTTTCATTAAAAATTAAGATTTGTTTTAATTTATTTATTTTTTTTTTTTTTTTTGAAAACCATCATTAAAATTAAAATAATTTTTCGCTTTAAATTACTTTAACAGGTAAAAAAAGAGGGTTATAATTTTACTTACTTGATTTCCAATTGCTTTTATATATATATATATATATAGTATATATATAAATATTAGTTATCAAGTCTAAATTATTGTACTTTTAAGAAAATATCATTGCATATTGACATTTGGGAAAACTAATTCTTTCGCAATATTTCAGACGTTATTTAGAAACTTATTTTTTGTATTAATTTCCCACTATACTTCATTACCTTAAACTACGTTATCCCTTCTTTTACGTACTCCAGGTTATCAAAGACAAAAAGGAATTCATTCTGAAGACACGAACAGGAAAAAGAACATTTGAAGATAGTCCGACTGCAATCAAGAGACGCAAGGCTTTTCTAGAGCTGCTGTTAGAGCACCATTTCATCGACCAATCTTTTACTGAAGAAGATATTAGGGAGGAAGTAGACACGTTTATGTTTGAAGTATTTTTGGCTTCATATATTTTTTTAAAGTACTGTGCATCATATTTTTATCATAAATATTCAGAAATTCCCTCATTTTTAATGTCATGTAAAAGTGGTAACACAATAGTGCTGCAGCTCTGAATTTATTAATTTTACATTTTTTAATTTCATAATGATTTTTTTTTTATTCATTTTATTGGCACAATCATCGATTGCCAATTCATATGTTGCAGATGGACGTATTATTAAAACAAAATTCATAAAGTTGTCAAGTTGCATTGAAAAAATCTCAGACGTTACTTTTTTCAGCTGAAATGCAAGTTATGAATTTAAAATTATTTCAAAAAGAAAATAATTTTTATAAAAAAAATAGAACCGACTTCAAATTATAAATTGCGCAAAAAAGTGAAAAATAAATCAATTTTTTTAAACAACATCGATGTGACTTTTAAACATAGTATTAGAAGTCGGTGCAAAATTAGGATAGATGAAATCTTTTGTAATCATGAATCAATTACAAATATATATATTTTCCCAGAATTAGCAACAGTTTCAATATGAAGTAGCACATGGTGTAATGGTAATTATACTCGTAATTTTTCACCGACTTCTAAAACTATTTAAAAGTCACATTGATATTGTTTAAAAAATTAATTGATTTTTCACTTTTTAGCGCAATTTATAATTTGAAGTCGGTTCCATTTTTTATAAAAAATATTTTATTTTATTCTTTTTAGTGTAAATACATTTACTATATAAATACTCTATTTTTTTTAAAATCCATATCAAAGGGCAAACCTTCTTTGAATAAATGGCACTAAAAACTAATCATTTGTATGAAAAATTCCGTTTGAAGTCGATTTTAGCCAACAAAATGATTGGATTAATTTTTGCCTCAGAGAAGTCAAACTCTTGCTGTAATTGCTTTTAATATTATAGCACAAAGGCAACAAGCACTTTTTAAACAATGACTTTTATATTTATTAATAGTTTTCCCAACAAAGAAAAATCAAGCCAAGCCTTTCCAATTAAAATAAAAAATACTTATTTTTCACCCGCAACGTTTTTTTTCTAAAAAACAAATGTAGTCAGATTGATGTACGATATTTGAGTTAGACGATTATCTATCGATTAAAGAAAACATCCTCAAAATCGGTTCATTTAGTCAAAAGTTATAGATAAAAAACGAAAAAGATACTGCATTTCTGCTCATTATTTTTGTTCTATGTATCGAATATGGTCAAACGAAGGTACGGGACCTATGGGAAACCACCCTCGATCGATTTTTAAAAAAAATCATGAAAATCGGTTCATCCGGTGCGAAGTTATAAGTGGACAAAAAAAAAAAAAGACATACATACAGTATGAATGCATAACCTCCTTCCTTTGTGAAGTCGGTTAATCAGGTTAAAATCGTTGTAACCAAATCATAACAATTGCAGTGTACATTGTTTTGATCAACTTTTATTTGAATAACATTGAAAAACCTCAGTCACACTGTCAAATGTTACGATACATAAACATAATGGGACTCTTCAAACTTTAAAAATCTCCTGTACTTGACATTTTACACGATTCGTTTACGAAATTGTCCATCACTACGCTTTCGCTTACCTGCTTTTATCACACATTTAGAGGTTGCTAAATTTGAAAGTATCATTACAAGGGATTCTTAAACATTATAGGAGAAGCGTGGTTTATTTTTAAATATTCGTTAAAAAGAAGGCGTGGAGTAACAAAATCCAAAGTTCAAGTTGACCCTTTAATTATTCTTCTTAGCAATGAGTTCGATTGGATTTGAGGAGTAAATTTTTATTATTTGTAAGCAAATTTGTGTTTAAGGTACGTTTTCACATTCTTCAAACTCTTAAATTTCCTCATCCTATACGTCAATCTTGCTAATTTATTTCCGGAAAAATTTTCCTCGACTGTCGAAAAAATAAGAATAAATAAATAAATAAATAAATAAATAACTATCTTTTAACATGCTTATAAAATTAGATACATATAAAATATGGCTCCTATGGTTTATTTTCTTCGTTAAAATTCTGTTGTGTAAAATTATGCAGTTAATATGCATCAGAAAAATATTATTTAATGTGTAACTGAAAGTTTTGCGGAATACTTCGAATACGAAGAGTTTAGAAGCTGCAGCCAGCCAACCACGAAAATTCTTCCGACAGCTCTGTACGTAATGCTTTTTAACTTTTTCTTCTTATATAATAAGCTGAGAGTAAACAATGGCCTGTGCTCCCAGTCCTGTTGTAAGAAATCTTATTCAATCTCCCCCTCCCCCTTTTTCCCGGTTTTTAATTCATAATTCAGTATCTTTTTCCTTTTTCAGGGTCATGACACTACTGCAACAGCCATTTGCTGGGCTTTATATTGCTTAGGTTTGTACCCAGATGTACAAGCTATAGCACACAAAGAAATGGATGATATTTTTGGAAATGATACCAGCCGTCCAATTACTCGAGAAGATTTGACACATATGAAGTATTTGGAGTGCGTTATAAAAGTAAGGAGAGTTTTTTTATATATCTATTCGTTGTTTGCGTTTGATTTGCATTTCAAATATTAAATTATAGTAAGTGGCCAACTCTATTACCTCCTGAGAAATTCGTTACACCACCTGTTGCATTTAGTACAGCCTCAATTCTTCTTGGTATGGACTCCTAGGGACATTTATGGCACATACTATCACCTATCATTTGAAATTTTTAATTAAAGTAGTCTAAATTATTAATTAAATAACAAATCATAAGCTTACTTTGCTCCTTAAAAATTTTGTTTTATTAATTCCTAATATACTATGAAGTGTGCCTATGGCACAGGAATTACAGAATCGTGGACTCAACTACGACTTTGTGTGATAGAAATAGTAACGTTATATGTTGCTATCAATTTACGGAATGTTCACTGTTCCTTATGCTCTATAATTTCCCTTTTTAAAAAAACTTTGTTATTTCCTGTTTTTAGTCCTCTGTAATTTGACGTCAGGCTACGGGCAAATGATTTCAAGGAGATTCTCATGTATTTTCGGGCACATTTTTTTTACAGAATAGTGTTTGAATCTGCTTCACTTTTTCAGCCCCTAAGAGTCTTAGACTATATTTTAGAGTTATATTGCCATGTATTCTACAACAAATTTCCTCTTTCAGGAAACCCTTCGCTTGTATCCAGCTATTCCTTTCATTTCTAGAGAACTACGAGAAGACATTAAAGTTCGTAAGTAGATTATCGAAAAAATATCTTGCTGTTTAATGTTTAAAGTGAATTATTTTATTTAACCGATTCGACCCCCTTTACTTTTATTTAGTTACTTATTTACTTATGTATTACAAATTTCATTACCAAACGAGAACATTCTAAGCAGAATTAATAAATGATGATTACAAATGATTTATCGGGTTTTGGGTGAATGTATTCCGAAAAGTATTGCATACAAAATAGTGATTGATACATTGCATGAAAAAGCACATATTCAAGTTTCTTAAACATCATTACAAATGCTCTCTATACCCTCCCCGTATTATACGACCACACATCTATACGATATCCATACTAAATGTTTTTTATTGACTTGTCGCCCTTGCCCTTTTGCAAATTGTGCTCACCCTTGCGGTAAGTCAAAACGGAACCTGCAATGTCAAAAAAATAAAAATAATAAAATAAAGTATGCTCTTTAGATTGGTTATTAGTACAAATAGAATGGGTGGGCATGGTTTACATTTGAAGCTATACGACGGTCAAAACCTAATGAATCATTTGTTTTGTAATCGTGACAAAATTACTTTTACTTAGCCTAATCATAAATGTACATTGAACAAAAAAGATCTGAATTGATTGGTTCTCATGGGCTGCAATAGTGGCACAACTCAAAAAAACACGCGTCCCGAGAGATGCCTGAAATAAACACGGAGTATATCTGTAATGACAAGTATTGATGACTAGTAAATTTTGAGCTCTTGTGCACTGCTTATTGGTGTTTAGTCTGTACATTTTTAGGGTGACCCCCCCCTTTCCCCAACCCAAGGACGCCTATGTACGTATTTATTATTCGACGGCAACTGACTGAAAAAGGCGGGAAGAATCAGTGGCGAAAGCTCGCCACGGCGATAGAAACGGGCGAAATCGCGCCAACGAACGAACGACGCACGGGTGGAAGAAAGGAGTAAACCATCACAATTGTCGCCAACAAATACATATTTCGCCACACCCTGTGACGTGACAAAGGGGATATATAGCAACTTGAAAATATTTAATAACTTGCGCTGTAGTGATCGTATAAAAAATATTTTTAAATAATAAAAAACAATATTGGTGAATGATCAAGCCTTCATTATCCTGGGGGAGGGGGGGGGGGGTAATTACCCTCATTACCATCCCCCCCCCCCACGTAAAACCGACAATGCTTCTGAGCCATGGTCCATCCAGACTGATTCTCGCTAACTGTTAATCTGGCATCATAGGCTTTTTTAGAGAATAATAAATTTTAGCTACATTAATGACTAGTTATGATTAGTATTTTAATCGCTCCTACAATATCGTTTAGCAAATTAGAAAAACGTTTAATTGTTTTAACCCTCTGACTGCCCATTTTTTTAGCGAATTCGATTCGCTAAAAATTAATCCACTATATGCAATACTAAGGCCATCTCTGGAATAAAACCTTAATTATTGTCCAGAAATTGCATTACTGACGTTTTAACGATGAAACAACGGGAAAATATTTTAAATACACTTAAAAAGCTCATGCCTGTGGAAATCGCGGAGTGAGGAATTTTCGTTACATTTTTTTTTTTTTACGTTGCACGTGGAAATAAATCGTAGGATAAGCAGTCAGAGGGTTAATAGTTATTCTTTTAACACTCTCATTTAGGATTGTGGAAATCTCTAAAAAAAACCCTTCTGTTTAATAATTTCAGTGGGTTACAACGTTCCTGCTGGTAGTGCTTGCTTCATATTCCCTTGGATGCTGCATCGGGACTCAGGATCTTTCCCAGATCCGGAGCGCTTTGAACCAGATAGATTTTTTCCGGAAAATGCAGCTCACAGACATCCTTACGCCTATGTTCCTTTTTCTGCTGGGCCACGAAACTGTATTGGTGAGTATTAGAAACAAATATTCAAATAGACGCTCCAGCATTAAAATAATGACACATTTACGATTAGGAACACAAAATTTGATGACAGTTCAATGCTGCTTTTTGCTGTAGTTCTTACTAATTATATTTTGTTCGACCTAAGTCGGTAACTTTTAAAAAAATAATTTTATTGCAAAAGCTACATATAAGTAAAAAAAAGCACACATATGCTAAACGGAGCTACTATAATTAAAAACTTCTTGGAATAATAGATCTAAAATAACCTATTTGTGCAGAAATTATTTTTGAGCGCTGTACAGGGGAAGGGGGAAGGAGAGGTGTTTTGCAAACAGTTCTTAAGTTAATGAAAGGAATTGTGTGCCATAAGTAAAGTTAAGATAGTGAAGCTTCTAGAAGCTCCACTATCGCATTGAAAAAGAGATTCCATGCAATTCCATGTCTGCATTTTAATGTCTATTTGTGCTATAAATAGCTTGCAATTTTTAAACTTTAGTTCCTAAGTTATTTGTAAAATTTTCTATGCATAATATATAAAAGTTCTATACATTTGTTTCTGACAGTATTGGAATTGAAATGTGCCTTCCGTATGTGCAAGTATAGCACATTATGTAAATGAACCTACTTAACCAGGTGGCTTTCTGTTTCGTATATAATCGACTGTGAAGAGCTGTGATGTTCTGTAATATTTGGTTTCGGTTGTTAATGACTGATTGCATATAGAGGCAAATGTGACTTATGTCTAAATTCTGCTCTTACCAGCTCAGTGAAAAGTTTTTACGAATTTTATATTTAACCAAATAAATGTTTTTTTTATGAAAAATGACTCTTTACTAACCACACTCTACTATCACCAGTTTCACGGTGTTGGAGGATCATCGAAGCTCTCTTATATAATTTTTAATGAATGCTTGTATTTTAGATGTAATGATACTAACCTCATTAAAAAATATAATGTTCATTCAAAAATGCGTATGACTTATTTGCAACGTGGATTTACATTCAAATATGGCATATTTGCAGTCACTTATGGCACCAATTTCTTCTGATTTTCTAAATTATACTCGATTTTATCTTAGAAATCTTTATTTTCTACAGGTCAAAAGTTTGCCATCATGGAAGAGAAAACAATATTGGCCAATATCCTGCGAAGATTCCGTGTTCTCTCACTTGACCCCAGAGACAAAATGAATGTGATACCAGATCTTATCATACGAAATGTGGAGCCACTCAGAATACGTTTTCTACTTAGAGAAGCAAACTCGGAAGCGGAAAAATAAGACTTCATTAGCAGAATAATTATTATTTATGCATTACTTAATCGTCTTGTGATCTCTTTTTATCGATGAATAAAAACGACTTTATTTGCAGATAAACGTCATGTAACCATATTTTTACGAAGAAATGTGTAAAACTTGCATGATGATAGTAGATGAAAAATGACAGTTCTGCCCCAGCAGGGGGAGGTAGGGAGGGACCCTCCCCCTGCCACACCCCCCTTGCGCCTGCCGAGTGGGGTTGAGTAGTTGGGTTCCTGAAGTCGTAGAAGATGACGGGGGTTTCTGAGTGGTGTTGAGTTGTTTTTCTTACTTGTTACTCTGCGTCCGAAGTTTAGTTTTTTCGACGTGGCAACACCGATTTAGTTTTAATTTTGATTAAATTTATATTTTAGGGAATGGCAATGGCTCAAGCGTATGTTGTGGTTTCCATGACAACGTATTTTTACGAAGAGCCTCCTAGTGACAAAAATAGGAATAATTATTTTTTTTTGGACTTAGTCGTTTTCCGATGTTATTTTTGATTTCCAACTTAGGTTTTCGCGAATGGTAACATTAATTTATTTATTTTTTAATTTCAAGAGTTGAATCGCTCATGCTATCATCCAGTGAGAGAAATTATTTTTAGACATAGAATATTTTATTTAATTATATTTTCTCTCAGATATTCGGATTCATATACCCCAGACCTTAATGTTGTAAAACTCATTCGATCAAATCATGATCACTATGTTTTTTTTTTCCTTGCGTTTGTATCAGACATAACCGAAGTGTTCTAGTGAGAATTAATTACTTTTTTCCCATCAGAATTAAATTTCTCAATTTTTAATCAACTCATAGCACTATTTTAATCTTAATAATGTATAAGTAGTAACTATCTCTTAATTTTGAACATATTTCATTTTTACACTTGTAATTTTTCCCCCAAAATATTAAACCCAGGATTAATTGCGATCCAATCAAATAGCTTCTTGAGAAAATTTATATTTAATGTGAACCAAACAAATCAATCCTCGAAATTTACAAAATTTAAGTCAAAGTTAATTATAGAAATGTTTAAGACTTAGAAAAATTTTTAAAATCTTTTTTCCTAAAATATGAAAGACAGAATTAAATGAGAACTTATCAAACAGTTTCTTGAAAAAGTGTGAACTTAATATGCACAAATCAAATCAATCCACACAATTTACTAAATTTTAGTCAATTAAAAGTTTTGTTGAAATATTTGGAACTTAGAAAATGACCATCAATAGGTTTATACATACTAATTTAACAATACTTTTACAAAAAGCGGCGATTTCTTCTATACTTAAACATGGGTTTACATTCATTTTACAGTTTTCTATGAATACAAATCAATGAATTTATATCAACTAAGACTATATTTACATTATAGATAATCATCCTTTAATCCATATAACACCGCTAGATTTTTCAAAGTTTAAGAGTTTGCATAAAATAATAGAAGTTAGAACATGTTCAGCAACTTTATTTTACATAGAATGATAAGCAAATGTTTTATATTTTTTTTTTTTTTTTTTTTTTTTTTTTTTTTTTTTTTTTTTTTTTTTTTTTTTTTTTTTTTTTTTTTTTTTTTTTTTTTTTTTTTTTTTTTTTTTTTTTTTTTTTTTTTTTTTTTTTTTTTTTTTTTTTTTTTTTTTTTTTTTTTTTTTTTTTTTTTTTTTTTTTTTTTTTTTTTTTTTTTTTTTTTTTTTTTTTTTTTTTTTTTTTTTTTTTTTTTTTTTTTTTTTTTTTTTTTTTTTTTTTTTTTTTTTTTTTTTTTTTTTTTTTTTTTTTTTTTTTTTTTTTTTTTTTTTTTTTTTTTTTTTTTTTTTTTTTTTTTTTTTTTTTTTTTTTTTTTTTTTTTTTTTTTTTTTTTTTTTTTTTTTTTTTTTTTTTTTTTTTTTTTTTTTTTTTTTTTTTTTTCGTGGGTTAAAATTCTCAAGCGCTGACCGGTCCGCGGTGATAAAAAGGTTGGGGAACACTGCATTAGATACGCTTTGAATGCTGAAAATCTGTAGTGGTTGTTTTATGTGTGCCTAAAAGTTTTAGGAAACCAATAACGTTATTATTTCTCAAAATATTTTATTTTACTGAACACCCAAAAGCAATAAAAAAAAAAAAAAAAATAAATAATAAAAAAAAAAAAAAAAAAAAGGAGGAGGGGGGGGGGGGGGAGAGAAGGAAAAAAAAAAAAGGGAAATGGGTCGCTCAAGCCCGCGGAATAACAAACGCTAATCGTATTGAAATAAAAGAAAAAACATAAACAAAATTTAATTGTCTGACATTGAGTAAATAAATAAATTAATTAATTAAATAGAATAAAAACAGTAATAATAAAATTACTCTCTTGAGCAGTAAAAATTGCACCATCTATGACTGAATTTATCTCAATTTTGGTGTTTGTTGAATGAAACTAAAAAAAAAAAGGCGTCATAAGATTGATTTGCGGGTTCATGAATCCATTTATCCTATCTAAAACTACTGTTCCATCCTCCACAGTAATTTAATTTTTCCTGTTAATTTTGTTTAGTTGTAGAATTATATGCATTGTAAAAGAGTTTAAAAAATCAATATGTATATAGCTACCTTCTCTATAACTTCCATAAGGACATATAATTATCCGTTCAAATATAGAAGAGTCAAGTGTAGCAGCAAAAAAAAAAAAAAAAAAAAAAAAAAAAGAAACTATTACTAGAAATAAGTTGCAGAATTACATACATTTCTAGGTCTTAAATAGTAATAGAAATGTAATTTCGCGTTAATTTAAAGCACAAATAAGCATTAAAACGTTTATGCGTTTTAATGCTTATTTGTGCTTTAAATTAACGTGAAATTACATTTCTATTACTGTTTATTTGCACAAAGTTAAATTATTTTTATCTTATAGGTCCTAAATAGTCCAATTTAAAAATCATGGGGGGGGGGGGGAAGAGCAGCTCAAACATTTCCAATTGCGTAAATTTTTTCAAAAAAAAAATAATAATAATAAAATAAACAATTAAAAAGTAATTAACATTCACTCGTTATTGTTAATATTAATTACAAAAAATCACTAATAAATGAATACATTTATAGATATCATTAAAATAAATTCATTGTTTTCACGAAGTAACCGAAGTCCTTATGCAGTATCGTTGATTTAACTATACATTTATTAAACGTGATTAATGTAAAAGAAACAGTAGCACTTTTTTGTTTTAAATCTATCTGTTTATAAAAGGAAAATTACACAATTAAATATTTTTGTAGTCGGTAAATTTCTGTAGTTGAGGGAGGAAAAGGGAAGTGCATTTTCAAAAACACTACTTATGTATTTCAGAATAATTTCATATTTAGAATATAATAAGACTTATAAGTTCGTAAATTTAAAATTTTAGTGCAAGAAGTCTTTAAATTTTGGTTTTTATTTAAAAATTTTTAAAGCAATTTTTCTCATTTAGCATTGAAATAAAAAATTTCCTCATTTGTAATAAAGGGGCTTAAGCCCCGGATCCCCCCTCCCCTATGCACCTGCCTGTTTTAGTATCTTGCAACGAAAAACACGCTCATTCCGAAACTGAACAACTTTCGATTCTCTTCATTTGCGCTGACGTCATAAGATTTGTGACGTAGTGGAATTTAACCAATGAAATGGCAGATGAGTAAAAGTGGATGCCCTATGTTTAGCCGCCTGTGGAAGACAGGAAGAAAGGAGTAATCCATCACAATTGTCGCCAACAAATACATATTTCGCCACACCCTGTGACGTGACAAAGGGGATACATAGCAACTTGAAAATATTTAATAACTTGCGCTGTAGTGATCGTATAAAAAATATTTTTAAATAATAAAAAACAATATTGGTGAATGATCAAGCCTTCATTATCCTGGGGGAGGGGGGGGGGGGTAATTACCCTCATTCCCCCCCCCCCCGTAAAACCGCCAATGCTTCTGAGCCATGGTCCATCCAGACTGATTCTCGCTAACTGTTAATCTGGCATCATAGGCTTTTTTAGAGAATAATAAATTTTAGCTACATTAATGACTAGTTATGATTAGTATTTTAATCGCTCCTACAATATCGTTTAGCAAATTAGAAAAACGTTTAATTGTTTTAACCCTCTGACTGCCCATTTTTTTAGCGAATTTGATTCGCTAAAAATTAATCCACTATATGCAATACTAAGGCCATCTCTGGAATAAAACCTTAATTATTGTCCAGAAATTGCATTACTGACGTTTTAACGATGAAACAACGGGAAAATATTTTAAATACACTTAAAAAGCTCATGCCTGTGGAAATCGCGGAGTGAGGAATTTTCGTTACATTTTTTTTTTTTTTTTTCGTTGCACGTGGAAATAAATCGCAGGATAAGCAGTCAGGGGTTAATAGTTATTCTTTTAACACTCTCATTTAGGATTGTGGAAATCTCTAAAAAAAACCCTTCTGTTTAATAATTTCAGTGGGTTACAACGTTCCTGCTGGTAGTGCTTGCTTCATATTCCCTTGGATGCTGCATCGGGACTCAGGATCTTTCCCAGATCCGGAGCGCTTTGAACCAGATAGATTTTTTCCGGAAAATGCAGCTCACAGACATCCTTACGCCTATGTTCCTTTTTCTGCTGGGCCACGAAACTGTATTGGTGAGTATTAGAAACAAATATTCAAATAGACACTCCAGCATTAAAATAATGACACATTTACGATTAGGAACACAAAATTTGATGACAGTTCAATGCTGCTTTTTGCTGTAGTTCTTACTAATTATATTTTGTTCGACCTAAGTCGGTAACTTTTAAAAAAATAATTTTATTGCAAAAGCTACATATAAGTAAAAAAAAGCACACATATGCTAAACGGAGCTACTATAATTAAAAACTTCTTGGAATAATAGATCTAAAATAACCTATTTGTGCAGAAATTATTTTTGAGCGCTGTACAGGGGAAGGGGGAAGGAGAGGTGTTTTGCAAACAGTTCTTAAGTTAATGAAAGGAATTGTGTGCCATAAGTAAAGTTAAGATAGTGAAGCTTCTAGAAGCTCCACTATCGCATTGAAAAAGAGATTCCATGCAATTCCATGTCTGCATTTTAATGTCTATTTGTGCTATAAATAGCTTGCAATTTTTAAACTTTAGTTCCTAAGTTATTTGTAAAATTTTCTATGCATAATATATAAAAGTTCTATACATTTGTTTCTGACAGTATTGGAATTGAAATGTGCCTTCCGTATGTGCAAGTATAGCACATTATGTAAATGAACCTACTTAACCAGGTGGCTTTCTGTTTCGTATATAATCGACTGTGAAGAGCTGTGATGTTCTGTAATATTTGGTTTCGGTTGTTAATGACTGATTGCATATAGAGGCAAATGTGACTTATGTCTAAATTCTGTTCTTACCAGCTCAGTGAAAAGTTTTTACGAATTTTATATTTAACCAAATAAATGTTTTTTTTATGAAAAATGACTCTTTACTAACCACACTCTACTATCACCAGTTTCACGGTATTGGAGGATCATCGAAGCTCTCTTATATAATTTTTAATGAATGCTTGTATTTTAGATGGAATGATACTAACCTCATTAAAAAATATAATGTTCATTCAAAAATGCGTATGACTTATTTGCAACGTGGATTTACATTCAAATATGGCATATTTGCAGTCACTTATGGCACCAATTTCTTCTGATTTTCTAAATTATACTCGATTTTATCTTAGAAATCTTTATTTTCTACAGGTCAAAAGTTTGCCATCATGGAAGAGAAAACAATATTGGCCAATATCCTGCGAAGATTCCGTGTTCTCTCACTTGACCCCAGAGACAAAATGAATGTGATACCAGATCTTATCATACGAAATGTGGAGCCACTCAGAATACGTTTTCTACTTAGAGAAGCAAACTCGGAAGCGGAAAAATAAGACTTCATTAGCAGAATAATTATTATTTATGCATTACTTAATCGTCTTGTGATCTCTTTTTATCGATGAATAAAAACGACTTTATTTGCAGATAAACGTCATGTAACCATATTTTTACGAAGAAATGTGTAAAACTTGCATGATGATAGTAGATGAAAAATGACAGTTCTGCCCCAGCAGGGGGAGGTAGGGAGGGACCCTCCCCCTGCCACACCCCCCTTGCGCCTGCCGAGTGGGGTTGAGTAGTTGGGTTCCTGAAGTCGTAGAAGATGACGGGGGTTTCTGAGTGGTGTTGAGTTGTTTTTCTTACTTGTTACTCTGCGTCCGAAGTTTAGTTTTTTTCGACGTGGCAACACCGATTTAGTTTTAATTTTGATTAAATTTATATTTTAGGGAATGGCAATGGCTCAAGCGTATGTTGTGGTTTCCATGACAACGTATTTTTACTAAGAGCCTCCTAGTGACAAAAATAGGAATAATTATTTTTTTTTGGACTTAGTCGTTTTCCGATGTTATTTTTGATTTCCAACTTAGGTTTTCGCGAATGGTAACATTAATTTATTTATTTTTTAATTTCAAGAGTTGAATCGCTCATGCTATCATCCAGTGAGAGAAATAATTTTTAGACATAGAATATTTTATTTAATTATATTTTCTCTCAGATATTCGGATTCATATACCCCAGACCTTAATGTTGTAAAACTCATTCGATCAAATCATGATCACTATGTACACATTCGTACACAGTACTTTTTACATTTCGCAAGTGCATTTCAATGTACAAATCTATGTTTTGATACTTTATACTTGTTATTTAGACCCTTTTTATGATGTTTTAACATTTCGTACTTAGTAATTTCACTCGACTTCAGTCTAAGTTTTAGAAGATAACTCGAACTTTTTTTTTTTTTTTTTCGTTTTATATTTTGTACTCTTAAATTTTTTTTGCATTTATAGAATGTTTGAACATTTTGTACTCATACTTTTTACGATTTTAGTTTGAATTTTTGTAGATCCATCTAAATTTTTTAAGTTTCGTACTTAAACTTTTACATTTTCGTACAAAGTTTCACTTGATGAATACGTTATATACTTAGAATTTTTACATTTTGTACGTAGTAATTTTTACATTTTTGCATTAAGTTTTAACATTTTGCAAGTGTATAACACTTTTCTTTTGAAAAGTTCCTTACTTTTACATCTTTGTTTTGAGTTTTTCTGGGTGAATTTGAGCTTTGCAGCTTTATACTTAGCATTTTTACACGTTTTGTTGTTTTGTACTGCGTGTTTTTAATTTTTCAGAGTTTTAGGATTTTGTTGTTAGAATTTTTACATTTTTGATTAATATTTCAGGAGTCAAATCTATGTTTTGTTGCTTTATACTTGTCATTTTGACATTTTTATGATGTTTTAACAGTTTATACTTAGTAATTTTACGACTTCATTCTAAGTTTTTGTAGAGAAATCATTTTTTACGTTTTGAAGTTTTAATAACTTGCGAATGCTTAACACTTTTGTTTTGTAAACTTCAGTAATTTTACATTTCCGCTCTAAGTTTTTCTAGACGAATTAGAAATTATATGGTTTATCAAAAATTTTAGTTCTAAGTTTTGACCGTTTGTATGTAGTATTTTTTCTTTTTCTTTTTCAAAATTTTTATGATACATTGTTTTAATATCTTAATCTATGTTTGATGTTTTGTCTTTTGCACTTTAACATTTTCATTTTGCTTTTATCAAATTAGTGTATATTTGAGGTTCTATCCTTAGTACTTTTACATTTTTATACTAAGTTTTACTAGATGAATCTAAGTTTTGATGTTTTGTACGTTGTACTTTTACATTTTAGTGTTGCTTTAAGATATTATACTTAATATTTTTACATCATCGTTTCATGTTTTAGTTAAAGTTTTAACATTAGTACACAGTACTTTTTACATTTTGCAAGTGCATAACACTTTTATTTTTGAAAAATTTTGTAGTTTTACATTATTCGTTCTAAGTTTTACTAGATAACTCTAAGTTTTGATGTTTTTCGCGCAGTACTTTGACTTTTCTTATGGAGTTTTTAGCAGGTTAATATAAGTTTTGCATTGGTAGTAGTAGTTGGAAGCTATCTTTATTTATTTCAGTTAGTAATGAAAGTCTTTGAGTATAACATTTCTAACTTTTTTTTTACATTCTGCACTTTATGTTGCTACGATTTTAACCAATTCTATATTTAACTTGAACTCTGTATAAAGTTGTTTGCAATCTTAGTTTCAAAGTAAAGATTTCAATTTTGTATGTAAGTAATAGACTTTTTCAAAACACGGAATTTGTATTGTAAATAGCTTGAAAGTTTTCTTTGAACTTTGCTAATAAACCTTTTCAATGTGGGAAAGACGCGTTGCAAATAGTTTTGATAAATATTTTTCTCGGTTGTATATCTTAAACCCTATGTAAATTATAAAAATTGTGTTAAAGATTGAGTTTTGAAAATAAATAACTTCTTGAATAAATGAGATGTTCGTTAAATGTTAAAGAGTAAATTTTGAAAGTCTTTGAATAGATGAAATGTTCGTTTAATGTGTTATGCGCTTGATTATAATATTAAAGGTGTGAATAAAGTAAAGATTTCAAGTTTGTATGTTAGTAATAGACTTTTTCAAAACATGAAATTTGCATTGAAAATAGCTTGAAAGTTTTCTTTGAACTTTGCTAATAAACCTTTTCAATGTATGAAACTTGTATTGGAAATAGTTTTGTTAAATATTTTTATCGGTTGTATTACTCTGTGAAAATCTTAAAAATTGTGTTAAACACTGAGCTTTGAAAATAAATAACTCATTGAATAGATGAAATGTTCGTTAAATGTTTAAGAGTAAGTTTTGAAAGTCTTTGAATAGATGAAATGTCCGCTTAATGTGTTATATGCTTGATTATAATATTAAAGGTGTGAATAACGTAAAGATTCCAAGTTTGTATATAAGTAATAGACTTTTTCAAAGCATGAAATTTTCAGCGTAAATAGCATTTAAGTTTTCTTCGAACTTTGGTAATAAACCTTTACAATGTATGAAACTCGTGTTGGAAATAGATTTGTTAAATATTTTTCTCGGTTGTATTATTCTGTGTAAATTATAAAAACTGTGTTAAAGACAGAGTTTTGAAAATAAATAACTTCTTGAATAGATGAAACGTTCGTTAAATGTTTCACTCTTTAATCTCAGTGAGTAACTGATATTACCCTGAATCATAGATAATGCTAACCTTGGAGAAGCTCTGACTTCATATCGAGGTCACAGCACCCCTTCTACGGTTCGGGGCAGCGATAAGACGTTTCCCCACGATCGAGACATTTCAACTTGCTACTTCATTGAATGCGGTGTATTTTTTCTCCGTTTCATTGGGACTTCGTTTCATAACTCCGTTCTTGCATTAATTTAATTTATTAGTTCCAAGATGTTTTCTCCCGTTAGTTTGAATGAGCATGGATTAAACGTGACAGTTTGAGACGAATTCAGACTTTAATTATGATTTGAGTCACTTCTTTCTGAGACTTGAATGAATACGGAGGCTATTTTTTTCTCTCGAGCTCTCTGCTTTTATTTTCAAAATATTTTCAAAGTTTCTTCTAATTTTTTTTTTTTTTTTTTGAAATGAAATATCCTTCAGAGTTTAATCACTTCTACAGCAAGTTTTATCGCGATTAGACCTTCTCCGATCTTACTTTCACATACGTTTGTATATCACAGTTAGCTTTATTTTTGATATGTATTGGTGAATTTTTCTTTTGTCTTCATTTTCTCTACGTTTTTTCTTAAATCTTCTACATTTATAAAGTTTCTCAGTTTTAGCGGTTTGTGCTAAGTACTTCTACATTTTTCGTGTTAATTTTAAACATTTTGCTATAGAAAACTTTTTTTTAGTAAATTTAAGTATTTTTATACTTTTTATGACAAGTTTTACTAGACGAATCCTAGTTTCACCGTCTTGTATAGATGGTACTTTTCAATTTTTATTAGAAGAATCTTAGTTTTGCAGAGCTAGTTGAAAGTTGAGTTTCTTTATTTCAGTTAGTAATGTAAGTCTTCGATCTTAACATTTCTAACTTTTTCATATTCTGTACCTTATGTTTGGTACGATTTAGACATTTCTGTATTTAAGTTAGGGTCTATATCCATACGAGCTTAGTCTTAAAGTAGAGATTCCATGTTTGTATGTAGGTAAGTAGTAATAGACTTTTTCAAAACATGAAATTTAAAACGTAAAGTTTCTTCGTACTTTAGTAATAAACATTTCCAATATATGAAAGTCGCGCTGCAAATAGTTTCTTAAATGTTTTTTCTCGGTTGTATTATTCTGTGTAAATTATAAAAACTGTGTTAAAGACAGAGTTTTGAAAATAAATAACTCTTTGAATAAATGCAAAATTCGTTAAATGTTAAAGACAAAGTTTTGAATAGTTGAAATGTTCGTTAAATGTATTATATATCAATCGTGTTGTTAAGCTGCTTTACAGTTATAAATTTAGTAATATGTTCTTGACTATTTTTTTAAAGTTTCTTTAATCATGATTCATATTGCTACAATAATCTCTGAGATTGTAGTCGTTTGAAACGTTAAAATGTGTATGAAAAAACTAAATTAAAAACAAATAAAATAAATATATTGGAATATATAAAACATTTGCTTATCATTCTATGTAAAATAAAGTTGCTGAACATGTTCTAACTTCTATTATTTTATGCAAACTCTTAAACTTTGAAAAATCTAGCGGTGTTATATGGATTAAAGGATGATTATCTATAATGTAAATATAGTCTTAGTTGATATAAATTCATTGATTTGTATTCATAGAAAACTGTAAAATGAATGTAAACCCATGTTTAAGTATAGAAGAAATCGCCGCTTTTTGTAAAAGTATTGTTAAATTAGTATGTATAAACCTATTGATGGTCATTTTCTAAGTTCCAAATATTTCAACAAAACTTTTAATTGACTAAAATTTAGTAAATTGTGTGGATTGATTTGATTTGTGCATATTAAGTTCACACTTTTTCAAGAAACTGTTTGATAAGTTCTCATTTAATTCTGTCTTTCATATTTTAGGAAAAAAGATTTTAAAAATTTTTCTAAGTCTTAAACATTTCTATAATTAACTTTGACTTAAATTTTGTAAATTTCGAGGATTGATTTGTTTGGTTCACATTAAATATAAATTTTCTCAAGAAGCTATTTGATTGGATCGCAATTAATCCTGGGTTTAATATTTTGGGGGAAAAATTACAAGTGTAAAAATGAAATATGTTCAAAATTAAGAGATAGTTACTACTTATACATTATTAAGATTAAAATAGTGCTATGAGTTGATTAAAAATTGAGAAATTTAATTCTGATGGGAAAAAAGTAATTAATTCTCACTAGAACACTTCGGTTATGTCTGATACAAACGCAAGGAAAAAAAAACATAGTGATCATGATTTGATCGAATGAGTTTTACAACATTAAGGTCTGGGGTATATGAATCCGAATATCTGAGAGAAAATATAATTAAATAAAATATTCTATGTCTAAAAATAATTTCTCTCACTGGATGATAGCATGAGCGATTCAACTCTTGAAATTAAAAAATAAATAAATTAATGTTACCATTCGCGAAAACCTAAGTTGGAAATCAAAAATAACATCGGAAAACGACTAAGTCCAAAAAAAAATAATTATTCCTATTTTTGTCACTAGGAGGCTCTTCGTAAAAATACGTTGTCATGGAAACCACAACATACGCTTGAGCCATTGCCATTCCCTAAAATATAAATTTAATCAAAATTAAAACTAAATCGGTGTTGCCACGTCGAAAAAACTAAACTTCGGACGCAGAGTAACAAGTAAGAAAAACAACTCAACACCACTCAGAAACCCCCGTCATCTTCTACGACTTCAGGAACCCAACTACTCAACCCCACTCGGCAGGCGCAGGGGGGTGTGGCAGGGGGAGGGTCCCTCCCTACCTCCCCCTGCTGGGGCAGAACTGTCATTTTTCATCTACTGATGATAAAAAGGTAGTACTTAATAGTTTTATGAAGAATTTTGTAAAAGTTTTATCCACGAATAAATAAAACCTGAAGGTTGATTTAAAGGTACTACTTATATGATGCTTTTGTGAAGTGACAAATAACTTTTTTATCTATGAACTAGCTGCGACGCCCTGCGTTGCACGGTCTATCTTAAAGTATATTTTGCAAATACAGTGATGCCCGTAAAATAATGCTAGAAACATTGATTATTATTATATTTGATTTGTTTAACAATGGCAACTGTAACAATTGCTGAAAAGATGCAACAGTGGAAATAAAATAAAACGGTCATCACCTGGGTCAAATAAAATTTACGTTAATTACAGAGAAAAACGCTTATAACTTCTTTTCTAGTTAATTTAAAGGGTTCGAATTTTATCACATAGCGAAAAACGCTTCCTGAAGTAGTTTTTTACGCGCTTTTCAATGGTATAAAGCTCGAAAGGATGCGACAATTTCTTCAGCTAAAAAGGACTATTTTATGCAATTTTCGGCGCTCCGCTCCTATTGGACTTAGCGTGATGATATATAGCCTATAGCCTTCCTCGATAAATGGGCTATCTAACACTGAAAGAATTTTTCAAATCAGACCAGTAGTTCCTGAGATTAGCGCGTTCAAGCAAACAAACTCTGCAGCTTTATAATATTATTATAGATAAATGCAAAATATAAATTCTGATTAAACGATACTACTATTACTGTTATGAGTTTATAAGGCAAAGAAACCGCGTTCACCCGCCTCCTTGTTTCCACACCGAACTGTTGGAGACGTCTCGAATTTTCGATCGCCGCACACTGGACATTCCCCCCGAGTACCCTCTGCGCAAACGCGTTGCGTGTGATGTCACACTTTTTTTCAATATATTTGACCCCCCTTTCCCAGTTTGTCCACAAATGTCACACTTCACCATACCTTGTCACATGTCACGCTATATTACATAAGCATATATACTTGCAGCTAAAAAAAAAGCACTGCGTTATTTATCACGTAGTTTCTAATTTTATTTTTGAACTTTTAGTGACATTTGTGAGCAAAATATTAATAATGATTATATGTGTACTTAATTTGTATAAAATGAGGTTAAGGTTTATAACACAAAAGATAATTAGTATAGAACAGTAAAATATAACAATTGTACAAATTCTGAAAAATTGACCCACGCGATCTTATCTTAAATGTAAGTGCCTCAGAAAATGTCCTTTAAGTAAATTTAAACCTTAATCAGCATCATGTTTACGATACAAAAGGATCTGTAAAATTTAAAAATCAAACCATGGAAATAAAAAAAAATCTATAAGGGTAAATTTCATTTGCTGATTTTAAATGTTTTTATAGAGACCAAAATTTGTAATGTCACACTTCTTGTGACCCCCGCCCTTCCCCTTGACACAATTTCTCGACCCCCCTTTTCTCCTCGAAGCGTGACATCATTTATGAATGACACCTAAGCGAAAAGCGAGCAAAACGAGCGGCTATATCGAACGAATTGCTACCACCATTACAAAGCTGATTTATCATTCACATGAGAAATACACATTTAACAACAAGTGTTATTTAAAATCATACATGTTAATACTCTTTAATGATGTTAGTTGTTTCATCACATGCGTTTTGTTTTCTACATTTTATCTTAGAAATCTTTATTTTCTATGAAAAATAGTTGATTGAAATTGAAAAATATTGATCCTGATTAATGTTTTAATGAAGTTTTAGGTACAAGAGTAAATTTAATAAAATAATTTTCGGAAAAAAGAATAGAACCGACTTTAAATTATAAATTGCGCTAAAAAGTAAATTATAAATTCATTCTTCAAACAACATTGATACTACTTTTAAAGCTAATTTTTGAAATCGGTACAAAATTATGACAATTTGATTACCATTACACAATGTGATACTTTTGCAACTTTTGAAAACTCTGGGCCATTTATGTTTGTAATTGATTCATGCACCGACTTCAAAAATTAGGTATAACAGTACTATCGATAGTGTTTGAAGAACGAATTGATTTTTTGCTTCCGAAAATTATTTTAGTCTTTTTAGTGAAAATACATTTTTCGTAAGAATATCCTATTTTTTAAAGAAACATATATTAAAGGGCACAACTTCTTTGAGTGAATGGCACTAAAAGCTAAATATTTATATGATAAGTTCCATTTTGAAGTTGATTTTGAAAATTCACTAAAACAAACAACCTGGATTTAATTTTTGCCTCAGAGAAGCCTTCTCTCTTATTATAATTAGCTCCTAAATGCGTACATATAAATATGTTCACATACATAAAAATATTAACTTATCAGACGCATTGTTGGAGAGGGAAATCTCCTGTCCAAGCTTTTGTATTTCATTCCAGTCAGTTGACGAAGATAATCTGTAATCGAATAAAACAGGATATAATTCTATAATTCGAGAGAAACGTAGGTTAAAAGCTGGATTGTCCGTCATTTTTCTCAGCACCCGTCTTTTCGCGTGGTCGCGCGTGCATGCGACGTCGCGCGCATAGCATGAGGGAATCTACAGTTCTACCATCAACCAAAGCAATCTGCCTGGCAAAGTGCCAAGAAGAATCCATTTATTCAAGGGAGGAACTGCTGGTGTAAGGAATGTGCCGTTTTTGTTTTCGTTCTAGTTCGTTTAGCATACTTCATTACTTCCGAGCTGATGCTATATGCCAGTTTATAAATTAAGTAGCTTTCAACAAACAGCGAAGCAAACATTCTTATTCACATACTAATTAAACACACCTAGAAAACGAACTTCCCTAAAACTCGAATGGATTCGTTCTTTTCTGCCATGCGTAAAAGCGTCCAAATGTCAAAATTCCGTGGTCTGAAGTCGTCTCTTCGTTCTCAGTGTGTGGTCTATCTTAACGCCCGCGTACCAAAATCCTAAGAAGTATTTTTATGTCTTTATTTATTACTATTATTTGTTAATTTATTTATATTTTTTATTTAATACTAGTGTACATTTGAGTGTCATGAATAAATGTTTAAATTCAAAATGCCTCAAAATGAAGTGAAAACGAATACTAATAAGTAGGCTTTGGCTTTAATGCTGTGAGCACGCACAGTTTCTTTTTCTTTTTCTTTTTTTTTTTTTACTGCTAGAGTGTGTGACATGTTCCTACCAAACAGTCCGGAAAAGCAGTTTATTCTCCTGCTAGCGTGCATACTGGAAGGCGAGGAAGTTTCGAATTCAACGTTTCCTTTCTCTGCGAAAATAAAATCGGAAACGACTATTTTAATTTACAACATTTTCAAATGGTATTAAAGCAGATTGGTCCCTAGCAGAAGAGTAACAAGAAGTCGAATTTCTGCAATAGGTTTTAGTCCAAGTTAATGCAATGATATTAATTTATATACAAAAATGCACTAAAAATATTTTTTTTTCCGAATTTTTTATTCATAATTTTACTAACAGCTAATGCTGCATTTAAATTGATGAATAAAGCTTTTAATTGGGTGCAAAAATCATTTAGAGAGGGGAATATTAATAAAAAAATAAAAATTAATGAAAAATGTGCAGTAAGCATTTTGTTCAGATTATGGGGGGATACGTTTGACGAAGTTTTGTTTGATAACCTTCGATTTAGTATACAATTACACTGTCTGAATTCTATGTAAAATATGTTTCTTAATATTTACGGGATGGAAAGGAAAATACCTTTTTGCGTTTTTGCTTATGTGTAGTGTGGAAATGGTGCTATTGGTGGTTCAAAATCACATAAAAAATTTGCAGGACAGTTTCCACATTTACCGCAAATACGTTGAAATTGCAGTCAAAGGCTTTTTTTTAACAAAATTTGTAAAAAATTTTTTTTTTCCTAATGTTCGATGATAGATAGTGAGGAGAAGATGCCGTTGGTGTCACTAAAGGTGCATAAAAAAATTGAAACGTGCAAGATAAGTCCTTCATTTGTCGTTAATGCGCAGTAGGTTGTTTCATTTTGTGGAAATTTGTTTACAGCATTAAAAAAAAACCATTTTCAAAAATAGTTTTTTAATATTTCTTTTGCAAATTCTGTTAAAAAAAGTTTAGTTACAAACCCAAAAATTCTACGCATGTGCAGCAAATCAAAAAATTTTCTTATAAACTTCAACTTATTTAACTGCTCTTTGTGCCGTCAATAGATAAAGCATAATCTTAAATAGAAAATGCTTTTTCGGCCCGCCTTTTTTCTTGAGATCTATGTCAGCATTTTGATACTTGTGTGGAATTGATTTATTGGTATATTTTTCATATTTATACGCTTAATAGTAATAGCGTTTTTCTTTTTTACGAAAGTTTTCTTCAAAATAAGTATTATATATATACATATCCGTGAAGTCAGGGGCGGACTGGGAAGAAAATTCGGCCCGGGCATATTTCAAACAGACCGGCCCTTGGGAGGGCAGGTATTTTGCAGATTGCAGAAACTAAAAATATTGTCAGTAAATATGTCGATATGTATTAAAATATTAAATTTTACGCGACAGTTATTTTACTTATTCAGCATGGAAGTGTAATGATACGTAATACAGTATAGGACCATAAATTCGGAATCCCAAAAGACCCAAAATCCGGAACTTCTTCAAAAAAAAAATCAGGAAATATTTTGAGCCGTGTTTTTCTTTCTGGAAATATGTCGTTTTAAGAAGAAGGAAAATAAATGCAATGAACATGTTTAAGATCGGAAATGTGCAGCTCGAATTTATTTCTCGATTTTCTGAAAAGGATTTGTTTTGCGATTAGAACTAGAGTGTTATTAATTGTTGCTTTAATTGCGAGTTAATATCATTAAATTTTGCTTTTTTTATTTCTTGTTGTTTTATTACATTTTCATTTATTTTTTTTAAAAATGAGCTCTAATTTTCTCGCGATACAGAACATTCGCAAAATTGAAATTCGGCGCTCCTCGCATTTTCCCGATCGTCTGATCTTTTACTGCAATGAAGCAACTAGAGAATATAAAATCATATCAGAAATTATCGGAATTTTCTTCTTTTATTGTTAAGAGATTAAAATATTATCGGGAAAAGTCTAGGTTTTTCGATGTTTTGCCTTCGAATGTAAGCCAACTCCAACTTCGTTTTTTGTGATATTTTCATGGTATACGATAACCAAAAACAGTGGCATAGCTAGACCCCAATTTCGGGGGGAGGGGGAAGGTCGATTTCTCGCAGTTAATTTTACGAAAACAATTGGTCAAATTGATGATTAAAAAAATTATTATAAATGGAGTTTCTAACCAGACTCATTTTAATGTGAAAATTGAAGGGAAAAAACATATTTATCAACTTAAAAACAATCTGATTTACGTTTTTATATAATTTTCGCTTCAGACAGAATTTAACTAGAACGGAAGCTGTTTTAGGGGAAAATACAAGAAAAAAATACAATATTATGTTAAAAATTAAACACTGATCAAGTTTATGTGCCTTGGAAAGGATGGTGATTAACGAACAAGATAATTTCTGAATCTCCAGTCTGAGTGAATACAATGGAAAGAATAAAACTGTTAAGTCAATCCAAATGTTTTAAAAAATTGCTAATACAGAAAGTTAAATATGCAATAAAACAAGAATACCTTTAACAAAAAAGAAGAAAATAAAATAAAAATAAAACTTACCAAACTTAACGAATTTACAGGAATAAAAATTTGTGTCACATAGAACATAGAACTATTTTTAATATCGACTGATAACTTTTTTCCCATTATCATTTTTAGCCTACTTTCCCGTCAAAGTTTTAAGCAAAACTAATAAAGCATGAAAGAATGCAAAATGTATCGGGAAAAATAAAGAACAAGTTAAAATAAGTGAAGTAATAAAAATAGACTGAAAAATGAAAAATTTGAAAATATGCTTTTGGGAAGGAGAAAATGCGTGTCTGTCGGTCTGTCTGCCCCCCCCCCCCCCCAATAACTTTGAAGGATTTGTCCGATTCGAAATATTTTATTTTTGAATCGAAAGATCTTGGCGTGGGCATCTCATTTTTACATTTGACTTTTTGATTTACCCATTTTTTCGCTTAATTTTGAATAGTTCAAAAATCTCAACATTAGCGCCATGGGCAAATTATGTGAACTCTGGGCGTAAAATCCAAGCTCCTATGAACAAGCTTATTGGAAGAAGCTCTCGGAGTAAAAGATTTTTTGATTTGAGCAACCTTTATTCATTTTCGAACAGCTCAAAAAAGAAAAAAAAATTAACATAACCCCTACGGGGAATTTTCAATCTTATATAAATCATGATCTAACAGACGGATTTGCTTGGAACAAACTTCATCGGAAAGATTTTATGACGTAGAACATGTACAAATACGAAGTTCAATCGGAACTAAGGGAGCCTATTTTCATATGAAATTTTTTCATCGGGATTTCTAAGGATATTTTTGAATGAATAAATGAGTGAATAAATTCTAAAATAAATAAATGAGTGAACGAATGGAAAAATAAATAAATGAGTGAATAAATACATTAATGAGTAAATGAATGACTGAATAAATGAAAGAATGAATGATGAGTGAATGAATATGTATTAACCGATGGAAAAGGTATTTGAAGTAATAAGGACTAAAGCTAAATGAGAAAGAGAGATAGCTGGATTATAAGTTTGAAGTTGGTTTTTAACGGAAAGTAGGCTCGTATAGTTCTGGACGGAACTTCTTGTTAGATAATCAATTAGTACTAAAAGCGGCAAAAATAAAATTACCATCAGGAAGTGTCTAGTGAAACGAATTCTGATTCGGCAGATTGTACTTCTTCAGAGGACATCAACTTTCTCTTTTTATAACAATTATCATCAATTTTCTCTTTCGAATTAAAAAAGCTTGTAATAGGTTTATGCTCGCTTCAATATTGAGTCTCATTCAATTCCCTTCTCTAAATATATTGAGTTGGAATTTTGAAAAAAAAAAAAAATGCGCAGGACAGACCGACCCACCGATGCATAAGGGGTGGAGGTGGTGGATACAGCTTTCACGAGAGGAAAGTGGGTGGGCTCCAGCTCATGGTGAAATATTCATACAACAACCTACAGGCAAAGTAAACGACCATTGGGGGGGGGGGGGACCATTTAAATTAGAATAGTTTTTGCTTAAAGAACGTGAGAAAATAGCCTTTTTATGGCTACAGTACCATTTGTTAGGGGAGAGGAGAGATTGAGAAAGAAACTATCATTTTATCTCCCACTATCTCCCCATCTTCCTGTTCTACGCATCTGTTTCTGTATATGCAGCTGAGGTGTTATTATTGAATGGTCAGTAGGGTTTAGTTGAAAGTGGAGAGCAATTAACGCAATCCCCTGTGGTGCTTGTGAAAGGAAGAAGTCATAAAAGGGTCTTGCTTCCGCTCTGGGCATGAAACGTAGTAAGGGACTGTTGATAAAATTGTTAAACGAAGGAGCCTTGAGAACAGTCCTGGGAAAGATTCTAGTTTAGATAAATTTATTGTTATAAGTTCAGATTGCTTGCATTTGAAAGCTATTTCCAGCTTCCTTTTTTTTTATTCTAATAATGTTTCTTTTCTAGTCTTGTGTGTGTATACTTTCATTTTCTATTTTCTCCAGACTAGAGACCCATATCTAATATTAGTAGGTCTCATAACTGCAAGAGTTGCACTGAATATATTCTAGTTTTAAATTCTACTGCGAATCAAAACCTTCTCGAAAATGCTGCCAAACCAAAGATTTTCCAAAAATTTTCATGCATTTTAGCTCACCAGAATTTAATCTCAACTGGAGCATTTCATGATAGTTTAAAAATATATATATTGTTTGCTTAAAATTAAAAGAAAATCATTAGAACCAATTGCGATAACAACAAAAAGCCTACATTTAATCGATGTACTATATAAAATCATCAGGTTCGGGCTTGCGAGGTATATAGGGGAGTGGAAGGAAAGTGGTTCGATTAGGGGTGCAAGTTTGTCACTCCGTGAATTCCCTCGATTTTTAAAGCTTTTCCCTAAAATCTGCGATTTTTTAAAAATACCACGATTTGTGCGCAAATTGTTTAAAATTTGAGACTTATTTTGTTTTTTACTTACACTTTAACGGCAATTTATACTGTTCTGAAATTTTAAAATGTATAACAGATGTACTAAACTTTTAGAAGAGTTCATCAATAGAAAAATAGCTATAAAACTAGTTATAGATAATTCCTCTCATGTTTAGAGGAAGTTTTTGATCCAAAACAATACAAATATTTAAATGTTTTTGACGAAGTTGATAGTTGTTCCATTGTTAACAATAACCCTATGATACCCCCCTCCCCAAATGAGTTACACGTTAAAGGAAGCTTTTAATTGGGTGCAAAAATCATTTAGAGAGGGGAATATTAATAAAAAAATAAAAATTAATGAAAAATGTGCAGTAAGCATTTTGTTCAGATTATGGGGGGATACGTTTGACGAAGTTTTGTTTGATAACCTTCGATTTAGTATACAATTACACTGTCTGAATTCTATGTAAAATATGTTTCTTAATATTTACGGGAGGGAAAAGGGAAAAATTACCTTTTTGCGTTTTTGCTTATGTGTAGTGTGGAAATGGTGCTATTGGTGGTTCAAAATCACATAAAAAATTTGCAGGACAGTTTCCACATTTACCGCAAATACGTTGAAATTGCAGTCAAAGGTTTTTTTTTTAACAAAATTTGTAAAAAATTTTTTTTTTCCTAATGTTCGATGATAGATAGTGAGGAGAAGATGCCGTTGGTGTCACTAAAGGTGCATAAAAAAATTGAAACGTGCAAGATAAGTCCTTCATTTGTCGTTAATGCGCAGTAGGTTGTTTCATTTTGTGGAAATTTGTTTACAGCTTTAAAAAAAAAACCATTTTCAAAAATAGTTTTTTAATATTTCTTTTGCAAATTCTGTTAAAAAAAGTTTAGTTACAAACCCAAAAATTCTACGCATGTGCAGCAAATCAAAAAATTTTCTTATAAACTTCAACTTATTTAACTGCTCTTTGTGCCGTCAATAGATAAAGCATAATCTTAAATAGAAAATGCTTTTTCGGCCCGCCTTTTTTCTTGAGATCTATGTCAGCATTTTGATACTTGTGTGGAATTGATTTATTGGTATATTTTTCATATTTATACGCTTAATAGTAATAGCGTTTTTCTTTTTTACGAAAGTTTTCTTCAAAATAAGTATTATATATATACATATCCGTGAAGTCAGGGGCGGACTGGGAAGAAAATTCGGCCCGGGCATATTTCAAACAGACCGGCCCTTGGGAGGGCAGGTATTTTGCAGATTGCAGAAACTAAAAATATTGTCAGTAAATATGTCGATATGTATTAAAATATTAAATTTTACGCGACAGTTATTTTACTTATTCAGCATGGAAGTGTAATGATACGTAATACAGTATAGGACCATAAATTCGGAATCCCAAAAGACCCAAAATCCGGAACTTCTTCAAAAAAAAAATCAGGAAATATTTTGAGCCGTGTTTTTCTTTCTGGAAATATGTCGTTTTAAGAAGAAGGAAAATAAATGCAATGAACATGTTTAAGATCGGAAATGTGCAGCTCGAATTTATTTCTCGATTTTCTGAAAAGGATTTGTTTTGCGATTAGAACTAGAGTGTTATTAATTGTTGCTTTAATTGCGAGTTAATATCATTAAATTTTGCTTTTTTTTTTTCTTGTTGTTTTATTACATTTTCATTTATTTTTTTTAAAAATGAGCTCTAATTTTCTCGCGATACAGAACATTCGCAAAATTGAAATTCGGCGCTCCTCGCATTTTCCCGATCCCTCTGATCTTTTACTGCAATGAAGCAACTAGAGAATATAAAATCATATCAGAAATTATCGGAATTTTCTTCTTTTATTGTTAAGAGATTAAAATATTATCGGGAAAAGTCTAGGTTTTTCGATGTTTTGCCTTCGAATGTAAGCCAACTCCAACTTCGTTTTTTGTGATATTTTCATGGTATACGATAACCAAAAACAGTGGCATAGCTAGACCCCAATTTCGGGGGGAGGGGGAAGGTCGATTTCTCGCAGTTAATTTTACGAAAACAATTGGTCAAATTGATGATTAAAAAAAATTTTTATAAATGGAGTTTCTAACCAGACTCATTTTAATGTGAAAATTGAAGGGAAAAAACATATTTATCAACTTAAAAACAATCTGATTTACGTTTTTATATAATTTTCGCTTCAGACAGAATTTAACTAGAACGGAAGCTGTTTTAGGGGAAAATACAAGAAAAAAAAACAATATTATGTTAAAAATTAAACACTGATCAAGTTTATGTGCCTTGGAAAGGATGGTGATTAACGAACAAGATAATTTCTGAATCTCCAGTCTGAGTGAATACAATGGAAAGAATAAAACTGTTAAGTCAATCCAAATGTTTTAAAAAATTGCTAATACAGAAAGTTAAATATGCAATAAAACAAGAATACCTTTAACAAAAAAGAAGAAAATAAAATAAAAATAAAACTTACCAAACTTAACGAATTTACAGGAATAAAAATTTGTGTCACATAGAACATAGAACTATTTTTAATATCGACTGATAACTTTTTTCCCATTATCATTTTTAGCCTACTTTCCCGTCAAAGTTTTAAGCAAAACTAATAAAGCATGAAAGAATGCAAAATGTATCGGGAAAAATAAAGAACAAGTTAAAATAAGTGAAGTAATAAAAATAGACTGAAAAATGAAAAATTTGAAAATATGCTTTTGGGAAGGAGAAAATGCGTGTCTGTCGGTCTGTCTCCCCCCCCCCCCCCCCCCAATAACTTTGAAGGATTTGTCCGATTCGAAATATTTTATTTTTGAATCGAAAGATCTTGGCGTGGGCATCTCATTTTTACATTTGACTTTTTGATTTACCCATTTTTTCGCTTAATTTTGAATAGTTCAAAAATCTCAACATTAGCGCCATGGGCAAATTATGTGAACTCTGGGCGTAAAATCCAAGCTCCTATGAACAAGCTTATTGGAAGAAGCTCTCGGAGTAAAAGATTTTTTGATTTGAGCAACCTTTATTCATTTTCGAACAGCTCAAAAAAGAAAAAAAAATTAACATAACCCCTACGGGGAATTTTCAATCTTATATAAATCATGATCTAACAGACGGATTTGCTTGGAACAAACTTCATCGGAAAGATTTTATGACGTAGAACATGTACAAATACGAAGTTCAATCGGAACTAAGGGAGCCTATTTTCATATGAAATTTTTTCATCGGGATTTCTAAGGATATTTTTGAATGAATAAATGAGTGAATAAATTCTAAAATAAATAAATGAGTGAACGAATGGAAAAATAAATAAATGAGTGAATAAATACATTAATGAGTAAATGAATGACTGAATAAATGAAAGAATGAATGATGAGTGAATGAATATGTATTAACCGATGGAAAAGGTATTTGAAGTAATAAGGACTAAAGCTAAATGAGAAAGAGAGATAGCTGGATTATAAGTTTGAAGTTGGTTTTTAACGGAAAGTAGGCTCGTATAGTTCTGGACGGAACTTCTTGTTAGATAATCAATTAGTACTAAAAGCGGCAAAAATAAAATTACCATCAGGAAGTGTCTAGTGAAACGAATTCTGATTCGGCAGATTGTACTTCTTCAGAGGACATCAACTTTCTCTTTTTATAACAATTATCATCAATTTTCTCTTTCGAATTAAAAAAGCTTGTAATAGGTTTATGCTCGCTTCAATATTGAGTCTCATTCAATTCCCTTCTCTAAATATATTGAGTTGGAATTTTGAAAAAAAAAAAAAATGCGCAGGACAGACCGACCCACCGATGCATAAGGGGTGGAGGTGGTGGATACAGCTTTCACGAGAGGAAAGTGGGTGGGCTCCAGCTCATGGTGAAATATTCATACAACAACCTACAGGCAAAGTAAACGACCATTGGGGGGGGGGGGGACCATTTAAATTAGAATAGTTTTTGCTTAAAGAACGTGAGAAAATAGCCTTTTTATGGCTACAGTACCATTTGTTAGGGGAGAGGAGAGATTGAGAAAGAAACTATCATTTTATCTCCCACTATCTCCCCATCTTCCTGTTCTACGCATCTGTTTCTGTATATGCAGCTGAGGTGTTATTATTGAATGGTCAGTAGGGTTTAGTTGAAAGTGGAGAGCAATTAACGCAATCCCCTGTGGTGCTTGTGAAAGGAAGAAGTCATAAAAGGGTCTTGCTTCCGCTCTGGGCATGAAACGTAGTAAGGGACTGTTGATAAAATTGTTAAACGAAGGAGCCTTGAGAACAGTCCTGGGAAAGATTCTAGTTTAGATAAATTTATTGTTATAAGTTCAGATTGCTTGCATTTGAAAGCTATTTCCAGCTTCCTTTTTTTTTATTCTAATAATGTTTCTTTTCTAGTCTTGTGTGTGTATACTTTCATTTTCTATTTTCTCCAGACTAGAGACCCATATCTAATATTAGTAGGTCTCATAACTGCAAGAGTTGCACTGAATATATTCTAGTTTTAAATTCTACTGCGAATCAAAACCTTCTCGAAAATGCTGCCAAACCAAAGATTTTCCAAAAATTTTCATGCATTTTAGCTCACCAGAATTTAATCTCAACTGGAGCATTTCATGATAGTTTAAAAATATATATATTGTTTGCTTAAAATTAAAAGAAAATCATTAGAACCAATTGCGATAACAACAAAAAGCCTACATTTAATCGATGTACTATATAAAATCATCAGGTTCGGGCTTGCGAGGTATATAGGGGAGTGGAAGGAAAGTGGTTCGATTAGGGGTGCAAGTTTGTCACTCCGTGAATTCCCTCGATTTTTAAAGCTTTTCCCTAAAATCTGCGATTTTTTAAAAATACCACGATTTGTGCGCAAATTGTTTAAAATTTGAGACTTATTTTGTTTTTTACTTACACTTTAACGGCAATTTATACTGTTCTGAAATTTTAAAATGTATAACAGATGTACTAAACTTTTAGAAGAGTTCATCAATAGAAAAATAGCTATAAAACTAGTTATAGATAATTCCTCTCATGTTTAGAGGAAGTTTTTGATCCAAAACAATACAAATATTTAAATGTTTTTGACGAAGTTGATAGTTGTTCCATTGTTAACAATAACCCTATGATACCCCCCTCCCCAAATGAGTTACACGTTAAAGGAGGGCAATTCAACTCTGGAAATTCAAGAGAGAAAGTGTTCCAAACCTGTCCAAAGTGGCAATCCGATGTTTGTCAGTTCCGTCTAATAGCGCAGATGCTGAACGGTCCTTTTCTACATATAAAAACGTGTTAAGTGATAGCGACGAAGCATTAAAGAAAATAATTTAATCATGTAGAATATTTTGTACCAAAATGCTGTACATTTAATTAAATACCTAAATATTGCATAAAATTGAAATTAATAAAATTATTCCTTTTTTATTTAAGAAAATAAATTTAATTGGAGATATTCAAGTTTTTATTACATTATATTTGTGTTCTCGCGAACATTTCGCGCAATTTGCCGCGAATTTCCGGCTCTTTTTTCTGCGACAAACTTGCAACACTAGGTGCGACCTAGTACGACCCTATAACCCAAAGGCCCCAAAATTGTTTTTTTTTTCAGTGTTTCACTCTATTCAATTGTTATTAAAAAACATATTTTTAGAATAGTATAAAGCGTAAAGAGAGTTAAGGTCTCAAAAAAAGTTTGCGGACACCAACATTTCGGTGGGGTCCCTCTAAGTCTCTAAGTATCTCAGTCAAAATTTCGGGGGGGGGGGGGGGGGGGGGGTTAGTTGTCCCCCCCCCCTTATCTACGCCAGTGACCAAAAATACTATAAATTAGCAAAATGCTAATAAAAACTCCCAGAGCAAATTATATGAGCTCTGATGCTACTTACTACATTTTTTGAATGAGAGCCCAAAATCCGGAAAATTCCGAAATCTGGAAAGATGGCGGCCCCGAGAGTTCCGATTTTGAGGTCCCATACTGTATATAAATTAGCTGTTAACAGTCGCCTCACTTTAGGGCGTTGCGCAGAGACAATCGGCTGAGACAACTGGCCGGAGAGAAATTCTCTGGGGCCTCCCCTGAGAATTTGCCTCACCTGGATTGAGAAATTCTCAGGGCCGTATTTTGTAACTTGTAGGGATTTAAAATATTGTCAGTAAGTATGTAGATATGTATTTGAATAATATTAAGTGTTTACAAGATAGATTAATTTTTCTTATTCACCATAGAGGGCCAATAATACGTAATATGTTAATTAGCTGTTAATAGCTGCCGTCCTTTAGGGTGTTGCGCCGTGAGGCAATCGCCTCGGCGCCTTAGCCTCCCCCCCCCCCCCGCCTGCACTGCTCATAATTAAAAACATCAATTTTGCGGCTCTCAAAAGTTAGCATAACAGACGGCCGCCCAGGTTTTCTATATGGACGAGCCGGCCCTGAGAATTTCTCGAGCCAGCCTCGAGAGCTCGTACATATAGACGCCTTGGGCGGTAGCCTAAAGCGCAAAACTGATTTATTTTATTTATTTATTTTCAAAATTTAAAAATAAAACATAATCATTTTTGCTCCACGGGCAGCCGTTTAGGTTGTCTATAAGGGACCAGCTGGCCCTGAGAAATTCTGCCCCCTCTCCCTTGTGGCCTATCGGCCAGACCCTAGAGATTTTGCCCCATTGCTGCATTGCACTCTCTGAAGAAGCCGGGGCTACGGCAAAGTATTGGTCCCCGTTTTTTTATGAACATTGTAAAAGCTGTATACTTTATTAAAAAAAGATAGATATTTTGCGACCGGCCCAGGTTGGACCGGCCCACCGGGCATTTGCCCGAATGCCCGCATAGCCAGTCCGCCGCTGCGTGAAGTGCTATTTAATGAAATATCTCTTCAAATCACTTAGCAGAAAATTTTAACTTAGTAATTTACCCTTACAGAGTTATGATAAACTCAAAATTGTTGTGTTTTTCTAAAAATATTTTAACTAGTATTTGTTTATTTTTAATTCCACACACATTTGACTTAAGAGTGATCTAATATTTTATTAATTACCAGGAAACTTCTGAGGTAATGTCTGCTGAGTCAGCTAAATCCTCCTCTGTGGTCTATTCTTTTGGCAGACATTGATGTGAATGAGAATGCTTTTTTACTTTATTATTTTTTAACCTCAAAACTAATTAGATTTTTTCATAAATTACATATATTCTTCGTATGAAATTTTTAATCCGAAATTGCCTTTTAATAAAAATATTATGCTTATTCGAGTGTCATACGTGGTTTGCTGTCTGGAATTTTTAGCAACTGAGGTACAGGGAAGAATAAAATAGATTTTTTCCCCCTTCATATTTAACTATTATGGATGATAATCAACTTAATCAACATTGGGGGAACGGGATCGTAGAATTTCTTCAGAAGTTTTCAAAATTTAGATTCTGAAATCGCAGTTTTGTGTTTCATTTTGCAGGTGCTAGGAAAAAAGGGGGATTTAAGGATATCCCGGAGGGTTACTTTTGGCTATTTTTCCTAGCGACGAAAAGAGAAAGGGTCTCTTTCTAAAAATTTTAAAATAAAAAATAAATAAAAAATGGAAATTGAGACTATTTTAAATTATGTTAATGCAATTGTGCCTGATCTTATATAGAGAGGAAACACAAGCAGGGAAAAATGAAAGACCTAAACAAGTTTAAAATCGATATAAAATGTAATAAAAGTAATTAAATGGTTAGAAATAATAAAATACCAAGAAATGATGGTACAAACACATACAAATCTGTTGTCGACAACAGATTGTAATATAAAAAAAATACGGATAGAACTATACTGTCTCGTGCAACCTCTTTGAAAAAGGAAAATTAAGGAACCAAAATCCAGTTGCATACTCGATAAACAAAGTCAAATGCAAGATCGCGAGAGCAGGAAAATGCACGTATCCGTTCTTCACATTGACCCACCTGCAAAAGAAATGGAGCGATCCATCCCCATAGGAAAGGAATGGGGAAAAAAAGGGCTACTACCTAGTATTTGGAAACATAGAGCCTAGTGTTTGGAACCATCATTTTGAAAGTGACGTCAGTGTGTCCTTCATTCCTTCCAGTTTTTGGAAAGAAATTCTTACTGTTGTACGTTACCTGTAACTGTCAGATATGTGTTTCATTTATTGTTGTGGTTTTAGTTTTGACAGAAATGCTAAAATCTAGTGAATATAAATGTATTATTGATAATTTGTTAAAAAAAGTTACATTATAAATATTTTAAAATTGCATTAAAGGCTCAATATTAAAGCGTGCTCTTTTCTTTTATTTAGATTAAATTTTGAAAATCAATGCTGATGAATTTGACAAAGTAAACTCTGCTTCTATCGTTTGACTCCCGGAACTTTCTGTGTTTTTGTAACAAATTAATAGAAAAAATGAGGTAATTTAGCATTCAGTTTTAATTTTTTTGTCCCCTAGCGTCTAAATCTATTATCTAGTTTAAGTTATTCTGCAATTTTTTGCAAGTATATTGTGTTCAAGTTCATTTACTACTGTTAATTTGTGTAAAGTTATTTATCTTACTACTGTAATGTAACATTTTATTACAGCACATAATTTAAATCAAAACTAGCAATATGTTGAATTTATATTTTTGGTTTATTTGCCTTAAATATTCAATATAAATATATTCCACTTTTGGCATTTATTGAAAAAAAAGTTAAGTTTTTGTTTTCGTTTAGATTTGTGAGAGATTCAAACAAATTCAGGAACAATTCACAAAAGTTTCAGTTTGGTGATATCTGTAAATGGCCCTTAAATTTAAAAAAATAGTATTGATTGGGACCACTTGTAATATATCATTTTCTTCAGAAATGCATGAATTTTTTGAAAAAGAGAGTTATATTTTAAATTTGACGTAATTTAAGTTTTAAAAACTATGCTCAAAGTTTCTGTTTTTTTTTTTTTTTTTTGTAGAGCTGAATATCTTTATTTTAACTCAACCTATCAATTTGATTAATTATTTTATAAGAGTTTAATTAATGGATTAGCTGTTATGCTTTAAGTGTTCCATTAATCTTTTCTTTCAATTAATTAATTTGAAAAAATATTCTTACCAGAAAAGCAGTGCATTAATTTCTCAAATTGAACATGCCCTTCCGTTACTGAAAAAGTCGGTATCAACTAGCGCAATTTGGTGCATATTGCGCAAGAATTTTAAGTTTTTCTGTGCACTGCAGGTTTATGGCTCTCATTAATTAGGCATAACCAAATTTTTTCAAAATTCTAATTTTGGGAGTTCTTTCATGGTAACAGAAAGACAGAAATCATGGTTACAGAAGGGCAGTCATAGTTAAACTTATTTTTACTTAATTTTTATAATACTCTATTAACATAAACAATATGTATTCATTGCATAAAACCATCTTCATTCTATTTGTTTTATTTGGTGAGGGAAAACGACTAGGGGGATATGCACTGTTTGATGACGAGCTGAATCATGAAAAGGCAAGTTTCTGGTTTTATTGACTGATAAAACAAATTCACACAATGTGTTTCCATAATTGGAATATTTTTTCAGTTATGGGACTCAATGCCAGTTTTAATATCAGTATCTATTTATAATCAGTTTTAATATCAGTATCTATTTATAAACTTGATGTTAATCGAAAAACAATATAAAGATCAAGGTATCAAAGTACTTCATCACCACCAGTTGCAGGACAGCACTGCTGTAGAGCAACATTTCAGCTGAAAAACTCATTACTTCAAAAGACTTTGCAGACATCTTAAAGCAAACCAGCTAACATCTTATGGTTGGATATCTTCCTTGTAATGATATAAATTAATTCAATGAGTACCTCTCTGAAAAATGGGAACACAACCATTCTCTACCAGAGACCCGAAGCACCGCTTAAAATAGTAACGATTTTTATCCTAGAGAACATAAATAGGAATAATCTTTTTTATTGCAAAGAAGATTTTTATTTTGCAAAATAATATTTAGCAAAGTACCCATAATGTCTAATAGTAGAGCTGCAATTGTAAGTCTGAAATTCTTATTAGTTGAACGGAGAGAGGAAACATTTAATAACTAGCAAGGGTCGCGCCAGAAAAAATTCGGATCCATCTTCAGACAATTCACAAAATTCCAATTAATCAAAACGGACCCTTCACAAAATGCAAATCAATCAAAATGGACCTTTCACAAAATGAAAATCAATTAAAACAGACCCTTCACAAAATGTAAATCAATCAAAACGGACCCTTCACAAAATTCAAATCATTTCAGTGACATACTCATTGAATTAATTTATATCATTGCAGGGAAGATATCCAACCAAAAGATGTTAGCTGGTTTGCTTTAAAATGTCTGCAAAGTCTTTTGAAGTAATGAGTTTTTCAGCTGAAATGTTGCTCTACAGCAGTGCTGTCTTGCAACTGGTGGTGATGAAGTCCTTTGATGCCTTGATCTTTATATTGTTTTTTGATTAACATCAAGTTTATAAATAGACACCATTATTTATTATAAATTGGCAAATTATAATAAAATTTTTCATCACCATATGTTTAAATTTTTTTTTTTTAACGAAATTATTTGATTTTTCACAAAAATCTGAAAGGGAGGGGGAAGTTCAAAAAAATTACACCCTGTAAAAGAATGCTGGATTGACCCCTGACTGACGAGGAAAGAGTTGAAGGTAGGGAAATAGTAGAATCAATTGTGTTGAGAAATTTCATAACCAAGTCGAATAATTCGCAGAAAACGTTTCAAACATTTTCCTTCGGAAAGCAAGTGTTCAAGTTCCCCATCATTTTCATGGCTGAAGTTATCAAAACAGATGGTCATTGAAGGAGTTACTGTATATTTCTGTGTATAAGCCGAGAATTTTTGGAACTTTTTTGAAGGAATAATGCACTCTCGGCTTATATTCGGAAAATACGGTAACTTTGATCTTATTGATGCCAGTAATAACAAAGTGTAGGGTTTCATACAGGACACTTCTCATTTTTTTTCAGGCAGTTGTTGATGATGATATACAGCTTTGTTAATTGTCACAGCAGATTCATCACTTTGCAATGCAAATTTATGTTCTTTCAACAAACTGGCAAGTTTGGATTCAATGTCAGCAGACATTTCATCAATTTGCCTGGAAACAGTAGTTACTCAAGGAAATCAATTGACTTAGCTTATTACTGAGCCTTCACCGAGCATAATTTAAATTTTTCTTTCTTTCTTTTTTTGATGGCCGGCAAAACAAAAAATTTGCCAATTGTGTTAGGCTTACAATCAATAAGACATCTCATAATTAGAAGGAAGAACACTTTTGTAGAGATTGACTGTTCATCTTTTAAAGAATTCACTCATATTGGGCTGTTGATCAGCTTTAGTTTTCGTGTCTTGAAAATAACTAAATAGTTTATTCAAATTGTCACTATGGAGCAGAAATGAAATTATCACCCCTTTGACGATCAAAATTGCCCCCAGGTTGGGAACTACTGTACTAGAATTTACATTTACTACTAGACAATATTTTTTTCACCAAAACAAGGTTTTATCGTACATGTGATTTTTCCGTATTTTGATGGAATTCTGTATTTTTCAATAATTTTGGAAATCAAAAATTTCGTTTCCGTGAAAATTCGTAATTTTGGAAGGCTTTCTCTCCTTTTTTTTTTCTATACAAATTTTCACAAGGAGCCTGGGTACAGACCTGCTAAGTTTTACAAATACCAAGTCAAATTTACGCAATTGGCCCAATTTTGCGCTTTCAAGGGTCAATTCTGATTTTTTTTACCCATTTTGAAATCTGGTTGCGTCGACTTCGGTAACTCTTCCTACCTCTCGTTTGGTATCCGATTCTTAGTCTTAGAAATTAATAACTTTGTTCTGACCATTATTTTAAATCTTTCTTAAGTTTCAGCATTTGTAGTAAAGGACTTGCACGGAATCAATTTGCCACACCAAATTGAAATTTCGCCAAAAATTAAAGAATTTTTAAAAATTTTTTTTAGCCTTTTAGTTTTAGTGATAACCTTATTAATATAGTTTTAAAAATATTTTTTCCAGAAATGCCCCCACCCCTTTTTTTTGCCTATAATGAAAAATGTTATTAATATTTAGATTGTCTTTAGCATTAGAGATTCCCCTTCAAACTCGCATTTTTAATATATTGCTACAGTAAACAGATTTTTTTTTATTTTCATTTAATATATAATTAAAAAACATGTACAAAATTTAGCAATTATTTCTTAACTACGATAAAACAATCATTACCTTTGACAAAAAAAACCCTCATGTCTTTAATTGTGCCACCTCGTGAAAATTTTATTTGTCGAGTAATTCAAAATTATGTGTATAACAATCAACTATTGTGTGTTTAAATCACAAGTATGTTTATTGTGTATTGATAATCTTGTTCTTCTCATAGTGCTTTATTTATCCAGTGTCAAGATTATTCTCTCCTTTAAGCATTGCTGCTTTGTGTCTACACTACATTTCCACAGGTTTATTTTTGTTAGACATTTGGCCTTAATTAATCATTTATATTAACGTAATGACTTGACTTAGCTAGTATTTGAGAATTCTATTGCATAGTAATTTATGTTTGTACTATAGGGTTTTTTAATAAAGCTTTCACAACGTTATGTCATGATGCTGTGATTTTTCAATTTTTTTTCCTCAGTGAGTCACATGTCTGTTTTGTGCATACTCCATTGAAATATTGAATTGCTTTTCAATTGGGGTTGTAATGACTAGCTATATTTCTCTTAAACAGTCTCTCTCATCTTTTCACTCAATTTTCTCTAATCGTAAACCGATTAAAAATTAACTTCATTATATCGAATATTGTGCACTCAAACTCAATCACCTTTCTATGCTGAAATTTCACTCATCTGAAATAAAAATTCAGAAAAAGAATTTGAGAAGCACAATTTCTTTTTATGTTGTGTTATTCCAATTAAAAAAAATAAATTTGTAACAAAGGTACTTTATTATACTGCTATTAAATTATTATATCTTTCTTTTTTGAAAACAGTTCTAAACCTCCATTTCATCATGTGAATGGAAGAAGACAGTACATGCAAAGAACTACTCCAGAATCACCACATCTTGAAGTCATTAAATATATTCATGATTGTAAGACATTTTGATCTATATACGTTCTTTTTTCGTTTAAAAATACAAAAAACTTTATGCATTCTATGTTTTTCTGTATCTGAAAATTTTAAGAACGTCTAAAATTTACATTTAGCAATTTGCTTTTTGTATGCTACCCTAATACTTTCATAGTTAAAGACTTTATTTTTATGCTAGTAAAATCTTTTTATTTATTTTCTCTTTCTTTCTCTACATACATATATATATATATATATAATGATCAAAGCATAACATAAAAGGCAAAATAGTTAAAAAGGGGGACATATAGAGAAACATTAACTTTTCTCAGAGTTATTTACTACTAGTGGTAACCGCACAAGGTTGCTTGTGCTGTCCTTGTTAAGGGTATAAAAATCGTCACCTGCAGCGCTGTTGTAGCTAAGAATATAAAAAAAAACATCACCTGCGGCACTGCCCTTGTTCAGAGCATAAATAACATCACCTGTGGCATTGCTTGAAGTGTTTGAAAAATGTCCTTTGCCCATTTATGGAAAAAAAAGATATTGTCAGCTGCTTAGGGTAAGTAGAATACGTTGTATCAACCAATTAGCATCAAAGGGGTGTGTCGGAACCGAACCCTATGTTGATACTTCTTTTATGTAAATCAAGCTTCAAAATCAAAAACAAAGTTTAAGTGTCTTGTTCTCTTTTCCCTTCCGGTCTCCATATAGCTTGTTAGCTAGGTTTGCCGAGTAGGAGTTGCTAGGGGTGGAGACTCTGCCTCTACTTTTGGCCAAGTCAAACTTTTTATGGTTGTATTTTTGATTTCATTTTTAAAAAGTTTTTCTATGATTTTAATGACCAATAAATTGCTTAATTTTTAAGAAAAGTCTATGTGTTGTTTCACTTCACTAGGTCTGAACTTCACTCTGTAGCATTGCTGCATCTGCTTTGTATTAAATATGTTTGGAAAAGTTAGCCTCCTGGCTACTTTTTCTATACCTCGTTATAAAAGCCATAAGGCTTTGTCCGACTGGTTCTGTTTACAAAATTTCTTGGTAACCCTGAAGAGAATTTGCCACTTCCTGTGATTGCCCTACTGTGCACAGTTTATGAATGGTTGTATTATTTTCAGTTCAGTTAATAATATTTTGAAATAAAGGTTTCACTCTATGACTGTTTGTTATGACTGTTAGAAGAGTCATCATTATACAATCTTGTCTCTTGAGAACTGCTTTCATTTCTTCTGCAGTATCTCAACCAGTATGTATTAACAATTGTCATATGTTGTCATAATATATCTGATTTGTATCTACCTTATTCATTTTCCCAGTATGTCCCCTGGGACAAGTTGAGTACCTTTTAGAAATACTTATTTTATTCTAAAGAATAAATTGGAAATAAATTATGAAGAAATTACAATGCAATCAGCCAAAAAAAAAAAATATTTGCTTTAAAAAAAAATAATAAAAACGGAAGAAATTCATGCAATGCAAGCAAAAAGGTGCCCTGCTGGGCTCTACTGTGCCCTGTGCATAAAATCAAGCCCAGGGCCGGCCCAACCAAAAGCGGGGCCCGGGGCGGAATTATTTGCGGGGCCTATATATATATGTATATATATGTTCGGGCGCTAAACTAAGAAACCAAGTTGAAACGTTCCAATGGAATAGTTAGCAACCACAAATTTTATTTTTTGTACAAATTTTGATTTTTATCTTGTATAACATATTGATTTATGTTGAGATTGCCAAAGATGTCAACTTTCCTTGGCCCACCAGTACCGGATCTTGGAGTTTTCTGAAGCGGGGCAAAACTTAAAAATGCCCCCCCCCCCCCTTCCATCCAATTATTGTTAAAATTTCATATAGCTTTTAGGCGCTGGCCTTTTTTATTTATTTTTTAGTATTTTTTCACTTTCGGCTACTGATAAACAGATAGAACTTTCGTTAATGTTCCCACAGGATGGCTCTTTCAGCTCAACATTTGAGGAAGGGGGGGGGGGGGGTCGAACCATATGAAGAGCTCCCCTTAACAAGAGTTATGTAATTGTGACAGTTATAGGGGGTCCGGGGGGGGGGAATATCCCCCAAAAATTTTTTGAAAACTATATGCAATCTGGCGTATTTTGAGGCCTTAGGAGACACTTTTGGGACTTCAAAAACTGTAGGGGAAAAAAAAAAAAAGAAAACTTTTTAAATTTAAACGTTTTTACTCATAAAAATGCAGAAAAAGATTGACTTTTTTGTTTTTTAACCAGGGATAGACCCCTCCCCCTTCTTACTAATGCCCATATCAAAGAGCCACGTGTTTCAAACAACACTATACAAGCTCTCACCTCTTTCCAAAAGAATGCTTTGAGCGTTTGTAAAAAGAAAACTATCGGGTATTATTTGATCATAGCATAATTTATATGCATTTCACTATTATAAGGGGAAGAAACCTTGACTTTTTAAAATTTAAAGTTTTAAATTTTGAAGTTACAAAATCACCCCGTAACCTCCCCCCCCCCCCCAATATAGTTTATACAAATAAATAAGTCTATTAATCGGTTTTAATCGTTGGCAAAATAGCTGATCAATGATAAAATCGTAGTGCCGAACTAGGATTTTAATCCTCTTCCAAAAGTTAAATTTTCTTTATCAAATATTTTTTCTGTTCCTTTCTTTCTTCTTCTTCTACTTATTGTTTTTTTTTCTTCATTTTTGTGCATCACAGTTGAATTTGCCGCCCCCCAGAAGTGCCGCCTGGGGCATGGGGCTTGCCCCACACTAGAACCGGCACTGTGGCCCACAGTGTATTGTAAATAATTTTTCATTAATTTTTACTTTGAAAAAGATCTTACAGCTGTTGCTACGGGCATTGGCTGTGTTAAAATTACTCTAATTGTAGAGAAAAAAAAAACGATAAAGTTATGACAAATTATTTTTATATAAGAACTGTGCCGTTTCCAATATTGAATAGTTGACTGGCAAAACTCGATGGCAAATTATGCGTTCGTCAAGAGAGTTCACTCTCAATATCATCTTTTAAAGCCTGACCTGCAATATGACAACAATTTTTAAGCTCTATCTTTGATAAATTCTTAATATTATTTGAACTATATAGAAAGTCAAATGTTTCTTCATTGGCGGAAATTTTTCAATCTCTTCTCAAATATGTCAAAGCATTATCGATTAATACTACAAACAACTTAATACAAAAATTATCTTCAGAAAAGATTCGTCATCAATTCCTTCATACTGAAATTGTCTTGGTTTTCGAGCTACACGCCGATTTTCAAATTCATCAAAGCATACATTTTGTAGTGGAATATGAGAAAATCAGAATGTGCACTTTAAACGACTTGTATTTTTTGAATGGAAAGACATGTTTTGAGGTACTCATACAGACGCCTCGTAACCTTCTTAAACTTACATAGGGTTTTTTTGCTGTTTAATTTTCCTTTTTTGTGTTTACTTAATTTTATTATTTTTATTTTTTTGCCCTGAAAAATTTAAGCAGCGGTTCCTTAAGCGCGGGGGGCCTGCTATTGGGAGCAATCGGTCCAATCAGCTTAAGATTGGCCTTATAACACACCGACTGGAAATGAAATTTCTATTCCTGTTTTAAAAACATTCATTTACTACCAATAGAATCTAGACACATTCCAAAAATTTATTGATCTATAAGATCTGACCTATTATCTAACCATGTAGAACTTGAAAAGCTGAAATTTTAATAATAAAAATTCTCCCTCTCGCTCTCTCTTTTTTATTAAGATTTTGAGGTTTAGCGCGGGGCCTAGAAGAAGCGCGGGGCCCGGGGCGACTGCCCCGCCCTCTGGCCGGCCCTGATCAAGCCTGTCCAACATAAACTCTTTAAATAATGCACTTTGTGAAATTACAAATCCTTTTTACAATGCATATGTTATAAAAGTCGATTAAAAAAAAGCCATGTAAGATGCCATAAGAAGTTCAAATACCACATTTTCAGACAAAATTCTGAAGATAAATTATGTAAATTATAGTTTCTAAAGTTCATTCTTCTTCAGAATACATCCTAACAGTATTTTAAGAATGTGGGTTGAATTTCTTAATTTTCTGTTTTTTTTTTTTTTTTGAGAATTAAAAATATTACTGTAATGCATTTTAGAATTTTGTGTGTGCATATATGTTTTCCTTCAAGAATTGCATATTAAAGTTAATCTATATAATAATGTTCAAATTTGCTAATTTTCAGATTTATTGAGTCTATTTTTGTATATAAAATAAACATCTGTTCATATTTATTGTTTAAAATTTGGTAATTTTATAGCTTGGAAAAATGTTTGCCGAGAAATTGAAGTTACCAGATCCTGTGCAGCTGATGGAAAAGGTATATTTCATTAGTCATGTAAAATCCCTTTGAACTGCATTTCATAATTTTTTTAAAAACACATCTACGAGTTGCTTCTATGCCACCTACTGTTACCTTCTATGCCTTTTAAAAACACATCAGCAAGTTGCCTCTTAATGCCTTCTTATTTATTAAAAGCACATCTACTTTCAAATCTCTTGAAAATTATATCCGTAGAATTTAATTAATTATAATGTTTCAGTAGCTTAGATTTTCCTCGAAAAAAAAAAAAAAGATTTAAATAACAAGGAGTAATGCGAATTTTAAAAACTGGATTGCCTACATAAATTACATGAAATGATACCATAACATGTTTAACTTCCTAAGGAAAAGAATAAAGGATTATTCTTATTTTGCTTTTTAAAGGCAATGGTATTCTTATCAAATCTATGAGTAAAACATTCGTTATATGACAGTTCTTCCCAACAGGTTGTCTGCAAACCCTTAACTATTTGCAATTATTCAATAAAGGGTAAAATATCTAACGAGTTATGTTTCAAAAATTAAAATTAGCACCAGGGTTGCGGTTTTGGACAAGACAGATGGTTTTCACTGTCCAAAAGTTTCTTAAACTGTCTTAAAGCCAAAGGGTATATCTACTCTAAGAAAATACTGATAATGTTTTCTAAAAATTATCAAGTTACTATTTTTTGTTCATTGTTGTATAATCCTAATCAATTTATATCTAATGCATTATTAGTGGTGCAAATATAAATATTAATTAGTTGTAATTAATAAATATTTGATAATATTTTTCTCTGAAATGTTAATTTGAAAAAAAAAAAAAATATTTACGGGAAAAAAGTATTTAAAAAAATGCTAATAACTTCATCACATAAAAGCTTCCTAATGTAAGAGTTAGTAGTGTTGTGAAAAGAAAGTAACAAAGCAATTAATTTCAGTTCTATGGCTCATAATTCTTATTAAATGCTATTATATATTTAAAAGAAAAAAACCTTCAAACTTTTTACAATTGTTTTTAAAAAGTTAAGTTAACAACTTTATAAAATTGTTTTTGTGTGATAATGTTTTACATGATGTTTTAACAGAAATTCTTTTTTTAATCCCAGATTTAAAAGTAGTAAATTGATGATAAAATGTTGGCACTTATATTTTAAAACCGGTAAAATGTTTATTTTTCATTTTTAACATGATGTATCTGTAACAACAATGAACAAAAAGTAGTAACTTGATAATTTTTAGAAAACGTTATCAGTATTTTCCTAGAGTAGATTGGTCGTAATTTAGTGTCAGAACAATGAAATGACACTATTAGTCATTTCCTTGAAAGTAGGGCAATGTTTGAAAAAGTAGACTGACTAGTGTTATTCTTATTAAACTTCTTTGTAACCAGATTAAAATCTGTATAGGTTTTATGAAGTTTACTTAGATTTTAATATTAATAAAAGATTAATTTAATACATTTTATTCTGTTTTTGATATTTACTCACAAAATGCAACTTCACTAAAAATATAGTTTTGGACAGGAAGGTAAAAACCACGGTTTTTACCGTAGTGTCCAAAACCTTGTGTCTTAATATATTCATTGAAGCTGATATTCTAATGGCAAAAGCAATATCAATAATTGTATAGTATTTTATTGTGACTGCACATTATCTTCCACACTAATAAAATAACGAAGATAAAACGTTTGTGTAAAATTAATGTTTTAAAATCCAATTTTTTGCATTTAATTGAAAAATGGGGCTGGACTTAGTTTTGTTTTAAAAATACATATTATGCATTTTCCAATCTCCTTTCCCTATCTCCCCAACCTCCCAAAAATAACACACACATATATATATATATATATATATATATATTGTGTGTGTGTGTACTTTTGGGAGGTATATTATGTATATTGTAATAATATATATATATATATATATATTTTTATGTGTGTGTGTGTGGTGGCGCATCCAAAATTTCTCGGGGGGGGGGGGGGGTCAGGAATTGGGATACACCATGCAATGATGTTGCCAGATAAGCGGTGTACCTTGTCTGAAGGATTTATACCGGACATCAGGCTATGATGTTAGACACCTGTAAATTCCGTACAAATTTTTTAAACATCCCACAGCTTCCAAATATGTAGTAAATTTATAATTTACATTTATTTTGATAACATGCTAATTAATTTTAAGGGAAAATAAATTTGACATACCAGATACGTATCTATTTTTTGTGCAATGGCCGGATCAGATACGGGCTATCTGATGCCTTTTTTTTTTGAGGGGGGGGGGGATCTCGTTGAGAGCTTGCATCCCTGTATATATATGTATCAAAATTTTGGAGAAGTATACATGACAAAATGTTCTGTAACCTCGATGATGTAAAAGGCATGCTTCAGCTCACACTTTCCACTAAAAATTTTATCACACATGCATTTAGGTTGATTAACAACAACTGGAAGAAAAGAGAAGCTATTTTTGATCATCCTGTGCCTTAAATTACTAGAAATAAGCTGAAAGCGTCTCAAAAGAATTTGTTTATAATGGGCAATAACTTTTGACATTTTATAAAACTAGCACGCATATTCATGAGCTCATAAGCATTTCTTTCCAGAATGCAATTCTCCTCATCCAGGGCATAAAACTGGTCAGTTAAAGTCTGTATTTTTTTTCCCTGGTCAATATTTTTGGAATTTAGTAGGTATTAGTATTTTTGCAAGATTTCCTAAGCGTTCATTTAAAAAGAAACAAAAAGGCATCATTTTCTTTCCTTTTTCCTGAAAAACTTAAAACAGATGCCCAAAAAATAAATGAAAAATAAAAATAAATTTAGATCAATGCAAATAATTTTTTGCCAAATTAGTTCTTTGGTTGTAAAGGAAACGATCAACCATCTTTTGTATACTTATATTTGGTATACTGCTTAAACAGCCAGGTTGTGAAATGCCCTTGGTGTATCTTTGCCAGCAAATGCCCAAATCACTAGAACATTTTTAGAAGAAGTGCTATACAGATCAGTAACATTCATATCCCTGCTAGTATTCATAACCTTACTGTTGGTAAAGTCTGCTTTACTTTATGAGAACTCTTTGCTATTTTTTAATGTTGCTGTGTTTATAGGATGGGAATGAAAATCTAGTTTTATAGCAAAACTAGCTTCTTTTTCCTTTGAGATTTGTACTTGAATTGTTACTTATTTGTTATTTCAGAAATCAGTGAGCTACATCGGCTTTCCCTCTCCCAGCACCTTGTTCATCTACATTTAGTTCACTTCCCAAACAATGCTTTATATTGAGAGTTTTTTCAGTATGGGTTTTTTTTTTAAATTAGTGCTGACCAAGAGATAAAAAATTGCTAAAGTGCAAAAGTTGTTTCTCATGATTATTTGGAATTCAATGCATACAAATGAGGAACCTGTAATTTTTGTTTGAGTTAAACAGAAATTGATCATTGAAAGAAATGGAAAATTCTGTTATCTCATTTTAAAAAATTGACTTTTGACACCGAAGATTTTCAGAAAAAGTTTAGTGAAAAGTTTTCTTCCCTACATCACTAGTTTTCACCAATGAATACAAAATTGAAAATCAGCAGTACATATCATCTGCAGAAAAACCAACTCTCCTGTTTTTCTGTTCAATCTGCCTCCTGCCACAACAGAAATTTCTGCTTTTTAAGGAAAAAAAGAAAAAGAAAAAAAAAACTCTGAACTTCTCTTCAGTTTTATTCATTAATTTAGTAAAAATTTTGAAAACTTAAAGACTTAAGAGTTATGTCAATTTTTGTTTTCAAAAGGTTTTTACTGGCTGCAGTTGGATAACATAAATTTTTGTTTAGTGATGGTGCATTTCATGACCACGTAAGAGCTCTACTTGTCCTTATAATAATGCAAATATATTAATATTTTGTTGTAAGTGTAGTAAATGGTCTTAAAAAATAAAAACAACATAGATCAGTATTTTATTTTTAATTCTAAATTATCTTAGCTAATGAAAGACAGTTGAAATAATGTAGTAAATGATCTTAAAAAATATACCAGGATAAATCAGTATTTTATTTTTAGTCCTAATATATCTTTAAAAAAAGGGTAACTTATAAAATATACATTATATGTCTTGTGGATTAATTATTATGTAATTTATATCTAAGAACAAAAAAACTATCAGTTTTATACTAGCATTCATCTGCTCGTATAAAACTGATTGCAGGTTCAGAAGTACAGAAATTTCTCCTGCTTTTCTTGTTTTGTTTCTCTTGCTTTTTCATTTTGTAAGGTTGGCAGGTCTGTACCTGGAAAAGCATAAATACATCTTCATATTATTTAATCTTGGCTATTTTTTCACTGTTAACTCTCTTTCGTAGCTCCAAGTGTTGCTTATTACTCTAGCAATTTGCCTGATGAACAGTTACCCCGACCAGGTAAGAAAATTCCAAAGCTCTAAAAATGAAATTGCAATAATTGTTAATTACAAAGAGTGATTCTTGAAAGTGTAATAGTTTTAACTTAGATCTATTTAGCTAGCTTTTTTTACGGTCATATCAATTTTAGAAATTGTACATTCTTGCTTGAAAAGATGATTTATCTTTTTTCAATGGATTAAAAGAATACAAAGTTTAAAAGGAAAACCAGTTCACAGCAAGATATAAGAATTAATTTTTTTCATTTTATAATATTAATATTTATGATACAGTTGAGTCAGTTCATAGTAAATTCATAACAGTCAATTTATGGTTAGAAGGGAATAATTCTTTCAATTCCTAACTGTATTGCCTTGTAATACTTTGTAGTATCCTAACTGTAGTGCCTTGTAATACTTTGGCATAATGTCTTGTCAAGTGATAATCAAATAAAAAGATGTTTGATGTTATGGGATGGGAAGCAACCTATATATACGATCTCTATCGGATGTCTATGCTAAGACTTGTTTTTTTTTTTAAAAATCATTATATTTTTTTAGATAACATTATAACACAGTAAAATTTTCTTTTACTGATATAAAAGTGTCCACGAGAATAGCTGAACGCATAAAAATCTTGGAAAAATGGAACAAATGGTGATCATTCATGAAATATGCAATATCTGTATTTGACTCCCATTGAGACTTTGAAGTATATGTTCTCTTCTGTACTCCCACAATTTTTCTTAATAATGTCCTAGCAAGAGTATGTTTCAGCTTGTGGGAAAGAAAGTGCACACATAATTACCTTGCTTAGCATAGACATCCGATAGAGATAGTATATATAGGTTGCTTCCCATCCCATAACATCAAACATCTTTTTATTTGATTATCACTTGACAAGACATTACGCCAAAGTATTATAAGGCACTACAGTTAGGATACTATTTTTTCCTTTTTGGCAAGAAATGGTTTGCATATCTCAAGTCAACACAATTAAATCGACAACAACCAATGATTATTAATGAATTATCGTGCCAAGTGGAATGCAAAGACCTGTTACATGAAAGAGAAAAGAAAAAAAATCTTTGCATGATGCCTCAGTTTTATTTTTCATGTTTTTTTTTTTTTTTTTTTTGGGTCAGTTTTGAAGTTAAATAATAAAATAATAACATTAGACTTCAATTAGAATTTTTATCTATGCAGTAAATTCAATATTTGGTGACTTCCCCTCACACCGGGCAGATTTGGGTTCAAGAAATAAATTGGAAAATTTTTAACATTCAATGCATGAATTAAAGGATTTTTGATCATGTAAAGCTATTTTTGAATTATTCAAAAATATTTAACCTGTCTACTGTGTAAACCTCTTCACCAAAAATGGTCATTATATGTGCAAACATTTCGGCAAGCATATCTTTACTTCCCAGCAATGCACGCTTTGACCCCCTTTACTTTACAAAGGAAGTCCATAGAACCAAAGAGAGTGGAAGATCGTTGATTGATCTATTGTATTGAAGCCCCGATTCAGTAAAGCATGCTAAAGGGTTCTAATCGTTTTCCTAGGGGGAATGGGGAGCGCGGATGGAATGCACTGTCTTTGTACGCACTGAATTCCTTTTGTATATGTTTTTTTCGTCGAGACGCAGCGTCAATCCTCAGAAGACTTTCCACGCTTTTTTTGCTTCATTATGTTTCATAGCAAGTTAACTAAATTTAAATGTTATTTTATATTCGGCAATTGCAAATTAACTTCTCTAGCTTTAAATAGTGCCTTGATCGTTTACTTTAATATTTCATAGCATTTAGGTAATAAGGAAAAAAAAAAAAAAAACGACATTATGAATAGTCGAATCCTTTTCTTTGTTTCTTTCAAAGTTGAAAAGCATTAAAAACTCATTCATAAAATTCAAATTATGTTTAGAAACGTACTGGGAAAAAAAACGGAAAGTTAACCTCATAAGGATCGAAATATACTGTCGGTCTTTTGGTCATGGAACTTATTTCCGTAATTTTTTTGGTTTCTGACCTTATGTCCGACATTTTTTCCATATGTATTTCCTAAGCAATAAAGTGTCTCATGGTTACCTGATTGCTTTTTAGCATCATGAGAATCTGATAAATGCCTATGAAATGTTAATCCATTTTCTACAAGAATATGAGAACACATTATGAATAAAAACATATATAATGCCTCAAATGTTGTAAATTACGCAAAATCTTATCGATGAACTGTTTTATAGTTTTGCCTTAAAAATTTGTGACTAAAAGCAGGCCCCGTCATATACATGTGAATCGGGGCAAACCAGTCTGAAGTGTAACCCGTAATTTAACCAAAATGAAATCCAGGTTTTCGAATAACGAAATTCAAACTGGTACAACGTATGTTGTGGGCAGTGGTAGCCTAGTGGTTAGCACGTCGGACTTCCATCTGGAAGGTCGCGCGTTCGGTACCCACTGAAGACCACCATGTGTACTTGGGGATATGTGCATGTAAAATCCGTAGACCCCACTACCTCTCCCCGTGCGTAAGCAATCCTAAGGCCTCGGCTAACAGGTAGGGGTCTGGTGGAGAAAAGTACAAAGTATGTTTATTATTTATCCATGCTTATATTAATAACTTTATATGCGCAATATGTTCATAATTATAAGCATTTATAACACTAGAAAAAAAAAACAAACTTTGCAAGTTTTACATTATAAAGTCGTCTCAAAATTATTCGTGACATTATGTCACTGAACTCATGTTTCGAGAAGTGGTTATCTGCAAATTCTAACTTGTTTCTTAAATCAAAGTCATATGAACTAGAGGGAACATGCAGATGTGGAGGTCGTTAACTTGAAAGAGAGGTTCAATCCACTTCAAGGGAAAAATTTTTTAAGCTATATCTTACATTAAGTATACAAATTTTACATTATTTAATAAAATTATTGAATAATTATTTCTTGTCAATCTGAGGCTGAGTATAGTAATCCGATGGCACGATTTGTTCATCTGGCAAATAAATAAATCCGATAACAAAGAGTGTTAGAGGAATATTTTTTACAGCTATAAACACGCAATAAATTACTAAAATTGGTGTAAAGCGGTTTAGATTTCTCTAAGTTATTAACTTACTGATATTGCGAATACCGCTTTAAAAGGTCCCCATTTTATGTGGGGCTCGGGTGGCCGCCCCGTACGGGGCGTATAGGGAAACTTTTGCTGCTTCAGGGAGCCTCTGATCTACCCATAGTAAAAGAAAACTGAGAAATGGAATTCGGTAGTTGAAAATTTCTATTTAGAATCACGTTTAGAATAGTACATGGAAAGAATTAGGTCACAGATGGGGAAGTTTGATTTAGTGAAATATGAAATTAGCAGTATGCATTCTTTCGGGGAAAGAGCATGTTTGTAGAAACTAATACACGCTCTAGAATCTAGATTCATAGGAAACTTTAACTGGGTGTGAAAGTGATAGCGAGGATTTTTTTGAAGTATTTTTGAAGTACAGAAAATTTCATGAGAGAAAATGTTTCTCTAATCTACGAATGTTTCTGTAGCAGAAATGCTCTTTCTGTACGGAGATTCCAAGCAGAATTTGATTGCATTCGCGCAAATTTTCATCGTACTTACTTTGCTAAATTATTTGCTTATTTGATGTGAATTACTTTTTTGCAAACAAAGCATATAGTATTAAATTCTTTTTTTTAAATGCAAGCATTTTGTTAGCGTTTCTGACAATTGAGTTTAAAATTATTCATCAAAAAAGTTCGTCAGTAACGTAGAATTTCAATCCTGGCTTTCGTAGGAAAGGAAGCCATGATTGTGTTTTGTGGAGTAGAGGATCACCCATCGACTTTACACCATCCGCGAACGTTGCGTACATAGTTTTCATTGATATTTGGATTTCCTTCAGAAAATTGTTCAATTTCAGAAAAAACACTGAAATCAGAACTGTCATTACTTTGACTTAATGTCTGGCCAAAAATTACAAACCGAAATATATTACATCGCTGGCTTAGTATGAGGATACCGCCTGAAGCTAACGTAGATACGGGATTGCTTAGACCTTATGAAAGCATCTACAAGTATTCGCTCCAAATGAAGCAACCGCAGACTATACTAAAAGCAGGGTTGCCAAATTTTAGCCGGGCCAAAAAAAGGTGTAGCCGGCTTTTTTTTGGTCCCTCTACCCCCTTAGGGGGGGGGGGGGGGGAAAAATTCAGCAGCGTACCACCCCAACTTAAATCTATTAATATTAAATTCCTTTCGTTCATAGGAAGTCTCAATGCCGGTAGCAAAGGTTTAGTTATTTGCAGCCAAAAATATCATACGGGAAATGCTCATGTATCCGTTTTGTGAAGATTTTATGCTTTGAGCTGCTAAAATTAATTGTTTTATCTTGAAGTTTTTGAATTTTTATCAGGAGTGAACGAGGGTCCTCTAAGTACTAAGTAGTTCCTCTAAAAAAGTAAAATCGTGCTGTTTCTAACAATTATTTGTATATTTTTAGTTCATGCATAATTTCAATGACTATCGTTCATATAATTGTAAACTGCTCTAAAAAATTTTAAAATAAATTCATTTTCCAAGGAATATTAAGGTTACATCTAAACATATGAAACAAGTGCAAAATTACAAACCGAAATATATTACATCGCTGGCTTAGTATGAGGATACCGCCTGAAGCTAACGTAGATACGGGATTGCTTAGAATTCGGTATTTGGTTTCGTAAAACAATAAAATTAGTTGCGAGCTATCTAGCCCCCCCCCCCCCCCCCCGTCCCCAAAGACCTTCCCCCCTTCCGAAATGAGGGTCTCGCTACTCCAGTATATGACATTATGAGGCCGTGTTAGCCTAGTGGTTAGAGCGTCGGTTTTCCAACTAGAAGGTCGCGCGTTCGAAACCAAATTAAGTGTTATTATTTAGCATAATAACACTTAATTAATAATGTATTAGGGCAGGAGCTCTTATAGGAAGCTATCCAAAAAATAGTTTGCAATTCCTCCTGTTTAAATGAAACTCCTGCAATAAATGCTAGGGTGCGATTAATGTATGCAGGGGTTGATCCAGCATATTTTAGCAAAGGCCGTGGTAGCCTAGTGGTTAGTGTCGGACTTCCAATCGGAAGATCGCGTGTTCGATACCCGTTGAAGACCCACCATGTACACTTGGGGGTACGTGCATGTAAAATCAGTGGACCCTACTACCTCGCCCCATGCGCAAGCAAACCTAAGGCTTCGGCTAACAGGGTAGGAGTCTGGTAAAGAAAATATATGACATTATTACATAAACTCATTGTTCGATTTCGTATGATTCCTCACACTGCATTGTGAATTCCGGCACAAAAAAAAAAGTGTTCATCGATAAACGCAAATGCACAGACTACAACAATACCGGATCTTGGAGTTTTCTGTGGCGGGGCCAAACTTAAGAATGTCGCTTCCCCCCTCCCTCCATACAATTATTCTTCATATTTCATATAAATTTTATTCAACTCAACATTAGGGGATAGAGCAATATGAAGAGTTCCCCCTTAACTGGAGATAAAAAATTCTGACAGTTGATGGGGGTCTGAGGGATTCTCTCCCGGGAAATGTTGAAAACTATCTGCAAACTGGTGCAATTCGAGGCCTTAAGAGGTGCATTTGAGACTGCAAAAATATTAGTAAAAAAGGAAAAGCAAACAAAAACTTTTTCAAACGTAAAAGTTTACTCATGAAAATGCAGAACAAAATTGGCATTTTTAAAAGAATCCAGGTGGCAAGATCGCCCCCCCCCCCCCCCTACCTTTCTTACTAACGCCCATATTGAAGACCCACGTGTCAGCTTTCTCAAATGACTCTCCCTCCTCCTCGCCCCTTTTCAAAAGGATGCTTTGAAAATTTGTAAAAGAAAAGCTATTGTATTGTTTGAGCATAGCATGATTTATATTTCTCTTTTACAAGGGGAAAAAACTTTTGTTTTTTAAATTTTTGGCAATGCAAAATTTGCCGTTCTCTAAAACTGCCTTCCTAGGAGCAGTTGCCTGCCACAGGAGCTAGCCAACTGATCAACGACGCAACATATTCATTATATCTCAATTTCAGAGTTTCCGACGGTTTATACAAATAAATAATTACATCAACCGGTTTTAATCGTTAGCCAAATAGCCGATCAATGATTAAAGCGCCGAACTAGGAGTTTAATTCTCTTACCAAAAGTTAAATTTTCTTAATTAACTACTCTTTCTTTCCTTTCTTTCCTCTTCTGTTTTATTTTTGTGTGTGTGTGCATCACAGTTGAATTTGCCGCTCCCAAAAGTGTCACCCGCGGCAAGGGCCCCGGATTCCCCCCCCCCCCCCCTCCCTAGATTCAGCACTGGACTATCTGGACTGGAGTCAATGTATTTCAAGTTTGTTTTAACAAAGGTTCATTCAAAACTTTTATGATAATTACTGTTAATATAACTGATGCAAAACAACGGATTGTTTTAAACAATGCGATTCCATATTTAATCATTTATTTAACAGGGAAAAATCAATGCAAACGTAATTAATTTGCATAAAAATCAGTGAATTTTTATTGCAACCTTTTTTGTTAAAAGAAAAGTGGTTAAACGCTGGTATGGGACTTAAACGGGGCCGTCTTTCTAATCGTTTCTCATCAATATGAGTTCATTCATCTGAAAGTTATAGGTAGGAGGAAAGAAACGCAAAGAAACTTTGCGAATCGATAACTATAAGTCGTGTGCTTTGCAAGATTTCTTTAAAAGGAAATTCTGCCCATTAAAATTTAGGAAATTCCTCAATTTATCTGAGCTGGTGTTTTTTCATGGCATGTAATATGCATTCCTTTCCGTAATACCCATCAACCCAAGTTTCAGTGTAAAGCGCCCCCCCCCCCCTTTTTTTGCATGAAGGGGTTCAAAATGATCAAATTAAATTTTAAAAAAAAGAAAAAAGAATATATGTTTTTTTTTATTTATTGGAGAAGCTTGTTCGAATTTTTAATCGAAGGAAAAACAATGTTAAATAAGAATTTCTTTCATTTGATCACAAATTTCATTTTCAGATACATAATATTTTGCGACAATATATAATTTCGAGTTAAGTTTTCCATCACCTTTTACAGAAATAATACTTTCCAACAAAAAATATTCCTTACTGTCTTATTAGTCACACGAGGTCAAATTTACCGCTGTCCCTACGAGCACGTGGGCTTAGAAAATCCGGTGAGGTGTAAGTAAATCTGACTGACAATTTGACGCCTACCCTTTCTTGACCATTCCTTTGTGCGAAGCTAATCTCGGAACACCCGCCGCGCAAGGGGGCAAGGGAGCAAGAAGTACTGTAAGAAAGCCCATTGCCCCTTTTCCAGGGGCTCGGGCTACACAGTTAACGCACATAAACCTCCAGCCGAGCTCTGTTCGGGCTACACAGTTAACTGGTTAAGGTTGATGCATTATCAGTTAAAACACAAATTAAAATGTTTAATTCACAAACTTCTGCCTTGATTTACTGATTTTTGAGAAATTGCTTTTTTCTGAATTTATCATTTCCTGTCTTTTTTAAATACTTGCATTTTTTTTCTTTTCCTTTTGTTATTGAAATTTTTGAGGTTAATAATTTGACTATTTTGCCCTTATTTAAGCAAAAATGGCTGAATTGACTTCTGTCTGATTTTTAAGTTATTTTCTTAGAGTTCAAGTTATATATTGTGCCGATGTCCATGCAGTTCTGATTGGGTGTTAATGGGAAACAATATTATTATTTTTTAAATGTGTACATACACAATGCTCTTATTTTTCCTATATTCTGTGAACCCAAATTTTACAACTTCTTGCTTGCTATCTATAGTGTCTTAGTTCCCACGATAAAGATAAATGAAGTGTCAGGGGCATAGCCAGCATGGGTGACACCCACGGTGGGTATTGCTGGTGTCACCTTATCGAACAGATTGAACCAAAAAAAAAAAATCGTGTAAGAATGAAGTATGCATTTTAATGGAATACATATAAAAAAAATCTCAGCTTTGAAAAAGAAAAAAAACATTTGTGTTATGGGCATCATAATATTCTCTATAAGGTATTTCTTGACCGCAATGGTGTGTTCAGTGGATAAAAAATACTTTAAATATATTTTGAACGGAAACACTTTGCTCAGTTAAAAATAGAAAAGAAAATGATAGAAAAAAATGTCCAATTTAAGATATTTTTTCATTCTATGGAGCTTTTAAAGGTTTATTGTTTTTTGTCGTGGCTGGGTGTCATTTCTGCATGGGTGACACCTGGTATAGGCCACTGCCATTACGAAGGGTTTTAATGTAGCAATTAAAAAAACCTTACTGTAAAACAATGCTGAACGGCTTTATGCTTTGAATGTCTTGAGAAATAATGTATATTGTACTGGTAAAAATTGTGTCATAATAGGGGAAAAACAAAACACTTGTAATTCATAATTTTACATGAGAATTGGGTAATTATGTATTCAATCATGATTACAGAAAGAAATATATATATATTCTTTCTTGATTATCAAAATCTTTGTGATTCATAAATGTCCTAAGCTGTCACATAAAAGTAATACTTAATAAAACTATTATGAGCATTCAACATGAGTACTTCAAAGTAGCAGAGAGAATCTTATTTGTATATGTTTAATAAATTAAGTTCTTTTTTTTCCCCACAAGATTTCAAGCCTTTTGATTTGGATGGATTTTTAGAACAAAGATCTTTGACACTGCAAGCAAATAAGCAAGCAGCTCCATGAGGTTAACAAGTTAAATTAAAGAAAGCTGATATACCATCTATGTATTGATAGCAATATATTTTTTAAACTTTAAGGAATAATGAATCTTTCATTTTTCCTTTTTGATTGTCTTTCCAAAGACTGGAATTTCAATCATTTTAATATTAAATTTGTTTTGTTGTTAAAAATATTATGTACAGGAATTATTTTGTACAGAACATTAGCTACATATATGAAGAATTTATATTTGTTTTATTATTTAAAGGTAATTTATTTTGATGAAGTTTAAAAATCAATATTATTCATTACAATTTGAAAGTTCAAATTTAAAACAGTTACCAGCAATAATATTTAAAAGTACAATTTACTCTTTTGATGCTTTATTTATATTTGTTCTTATACTGTAAGAAGTCTGCAGGCATTTTATTCTTCCTGAAGGATAAAATTATATTGTCTATACATTTATACTTTTCTTTTGAATAAACATGTTGTGTTCTGTCTAAATTTCAGCTTTTCATTTAGACTACATTTTAAAATAATTTGATAAAACAGAAATTTGGATAACAAGAAAAAAGTTATATATTTAAAATTAAAAATGCATAATTATTTTGAAATTATAAATTTAGTGGGTGTATAGTTTAAAATAGCTGGCGGGGATAAGGTTGGAATCCTTATAATGTGCCAAATTTGAAAATTATTTCATCTCATCTTTGTTTGTTATGCATGCTTCAAATACTGAAAGTAAAATACGTGCTAGTTTTTTGATAAAATGTCAACCTATTTTATATGCACAGCACTCATCTGCCTTTAGCAGTAGTAGAGTCCCTAAAACTCGGCCTAATGTGGATCGGAGAGTTGCCGAGTTTGAAAATGTCGGGTTATAAGGAATGGGATTAAAAAAGAATAAAAATGAGTTTTTCCTTAGAGCAGTACTGAACTTGTATGTATTGCTTTCTTGAAAGTACCAGAGAATAAACTACCTAAATGCCCTTAAAGAAAGCAAAAGTAAGTACATTATGAAATCATACAGCTTACATGAGCACAGCGCACAGTAATTTACCCGATAAGAATGACCTACTTTACATACTTGCTAGTTTATAAAAATGGGCATCAGTAAATTTTTTATCTCGAAAGCTATTACCTCATTGAAACAACATAACGATTTATGATTTTAAAAGTATCAATGAATACTACAATAACTAAATTAATATTATCTGTAAACATGTAAAAACTTAAGAACAATAAGTAAAAAAAAAGTTTCTAATGTTTTCAAGTCAAATTAATGTTTAATAAATATGGCAGGGCAGTAATAAATAGAAGTTGAATGGAGTCACTACTCATTTCAATGTTAACTTCAAAAAATGTCCTTTTGGGGTAAATAGAATCACTTAATCATCGAAGGAAGTTGACAATTTGTCTTTCTTTTATTGTTAAGTAATAAAATAACCATATATTAGTGTGATAAGTATTTCAATCTGTGTTTCACTTATTTTCAAAAGCATATAAATTGTTTGGTTTCACACTATCTTGTTCAACTGGATTGAAACTTTTACGTTTATGTGGCAAGTCCTCTTTATAAGAAGATGAAATATAAGAAAACATGAAAAGAGGAAATTATTGATATCCATGTGGTAAAATCATTGTAAGCAGAAACTATTGAGTTTTATAAAAGCAGATGCAATCCGATTTCAAAATGAGTAAAAAATCCGAAAATGTTATGCAAAATTCGTTAAAGTTGGCAGTATGACTTTATAAAGCTGTCTATAATAAAAATTATAGAACCGACTTTGCAAAAATTGGCTACTTTAAAAGAATTGCGCAATGTCTTCGAACGGTTCTGCATGCAGAGTTTTCGCCCTCCCAGGGTGTGACCGAGTTATTGTGACTATTAAGTTTTCCTTAAAATATTTTTTTCCTGTCTGGGGATTTTTTAAAGGTTGCAATCTATAAACAGGCAAGGCAAAATACAATACTTTTGCTACAAGTCCAAATCAGTGTCTGCTGAATTTCAAAAGTGAAATGTCATGACTATACAAGATAGTTTTTTTTCAAGCAGTACAATTACAATAAGTACTTACAAGAATTTCCTTTTGGGTTTAATTTATATCTCAATACATTATGGTTAAAAGTGTTTTTTTTAAACCAAATAAAATGGAAATTAAAAAACATTCCTATTTTCCAAGTCGGAATATATAATATGATGAACTTATCCCAGTTATTAAGATGAGAAGAACAAACTACCTTGTAAAAAGATCTTGTGATAACGATAAAATAGTTTTTGAGGAAAAAAAAATAGAACCGACTCCAAAGCTGAGCAATTATAAATTGCGCTAAAAAGTAAAAAATAAATTCATTCTTTAAACAACATCGATGTGAGACTTGAATAGTTTTAGATCAGTGCAAAATTAAGAGTCCAATTACCATTACACCATGTGCTACTTCATATTGGAACTGTTGCTAATTCTGGGTCATTTATATTTAATTGATTCATGATTACAAAAGATTGTATCTATCCTAATTTTTCAGACTTCTAAAACTATGTTTAAAATAAAAGTCACATCAATTTTGTTTAAAGAATGAATTTGAATTTATTTTTTACTTTTTAGCGCAATTTATAATTGCTCTGCTTTGAAGTCGGTTCTATTTTTTTCTCGAAAATTATTTTATTTTATTCTTTTTAGTGTAAATATTTTTTGTATAAATACTTTATTTTTTAAAAAATCCATATCAAAGGGCAAACCTTCTTTGAATGAACAGCATTAAAAACTAATCATTTGTATGATAAATTCCATTTAGAAGTAGATTTTAGCAAATGAAGTGATTGGATTCCATTTTTGCCTCAGAGAAACCTTCAGTCAAACTGTTGCTATAATTGCTTTTAATATAACAGCTCAATGGCAACCAACTCTTTTTTAACAAAGACTTTTATATTTATTAATAGTTTTCCCAACAAAGAAAAATCAAGCCAAGCCTTTCCAATTAAAATAAAAAATACTAATTTTTCACCCTTAACGTTTTTTCTAAAAAACAAATGTAGTCAAATTGATGTGCGATATTTGAGCTAGACGACCCTCTATCAATTAAAGAAGAAAAAAATCAAAATCGGTTCATTTAGTTAAAAGTTATGGGTGAAAAAAACCAAAAAATGACCACATTTCTTTCCATAACTTTTTTTTAATAATTATCGAATATGGTCATGGTACGGGACTTATGGGAAACAACCCTCGATCGATTAAAAAAAAAAAAAAAATCATGAAAATCGGTTCATCTGGTGAGAAGTTATGAGTGGACAAACAAAAAGCGACATACATACAGTACGAATGTATAACCTCCTTCCTTTGTGAAGTCTGTTAAAAACTACTTCAATACTAAATTTTTATTCCCAAAAACCAATCCGTCAAAAATATTAAAAGTTTTTAAAAACGGATCCTTGAAAAAATTTGATCAAAGAATAACCTGGAATTTTAGTTTCGGGACTTGGCTTCCCACACACTCGGTAGTGCACGTAGGATTCTGCTTTGTCGAGTGGAGGATGGGGTGGGACCAAGGTCAGGATTAGGAAGCACCAGTTATAGATTTTGATGGATAGTGGATATCTAGTGTTCCCTGTATTATAAATACATACCAGATATTAGGGATGCATTGATAAGCAAATTGGCCAATTACTGATCTACTGGTTGAAGATAATCAGCTGATACTGATTAATTATAATGAGTTATTTTTAATACTGCAATTTCTCCATCACTATTTTGTTTGCAATTTTCAACTTTGCAGAATTAGCTAACAGTTTATTCCTGTGAGTAATGGTTTACTCCTCTCCTGACCCCCATTTTCATATTTTAAAAAGTAAAATTTTCAGATTTCAGTCAAATTCTGTGAACCACTTTCCTTATCGATAGTTAAATAAAATCACATTCTATTAACTAGACCTGAAGTTTCTAACATTTAGGTAGTAACCAGTACACACTTAATTTAGTAATTTACCTGATTTAATTTACACTATTATTCAAAGCCACTTAATCCAGAATTTTTATTCTTCATATATCTATAAAGTACTCTTATAGAATGCTAAAGCTAGCCTATAGAAGAAAATATTGATATACAGAAAAGTTGCAACATAGTAAGGACATAAAGAGATTTGGCTGAATGTGTGAATATTCAGCTATTCCACACTCAGGCCGAAGATTAATATTAAAACTTATCAAAAGTCATGGTAGTTAAAAGTAAAGAAACAATCCCAAAACCAAACCCAAGTTCCTATAAAATTAGGTATGCTACACCAAAAATGGTGCCAGTTGACTCAACTACAAACAATGGTTCTTAAATTTGCTTTTTGCTAGGCATTAAAAATACATTTTTCTGCTAATTTAGGGATTGCTAAACGTATTGAATTCTACTTTGAAATGTGAAATAGCTCAACAAAATCACAATATTCCATAAGAAGTTGCTTAAACTTGCATATTATAGAGTAGCTTATGTAATTTCTCTTCAAAAAACCTTAAATTGTGTTTTTATGGCTTTGTGGTCTTTGACCTGTAAAAATGCATGTTAAAAATATTCAGGGCTTAACTTTCATGGGAGATCAGATTTTTAATAATTTTTCTATGCTTTAATTAGGTTTACTTAGATTTTTTTTTTTTTTTAATTTTAAGCGAACCTAATTAAAGCATTCTAGTTCTATCATTCTTGAGAGGAAACAAAGAAACTAGTGTGCAGAGTTTCTACAATAACAATTTTATTTAGTTTAGAAGCTTGAATCGAACTTTTATAGAAACTTTCTTTCTGCAACATAACTTTTTCTTCTTTCCTCAATAATTCATCATCCTATTATTTGTTTATATATTTAGAACTACGTATTTGTTGCTTACTATGTTTTAACTAAGCATTATTTTACGGCTGGCATGCACATGCAAGAACTAACATTTAATTCTACATTAAAGAATTAGTATTTTTGGTCAATTCATATGTATAATATTTACTGCACATATTCTATTTATAAGAACCTTGAAACGTTGCCAGAGCAAGAGCTTAATATTTAATAAAAAGCTGGAGCCATATTTGAACATAATTCAGAGATGTCATCTAATCTGTAAAACTTATGAAAGAAAGTGAAGTACTAAGAGCTGTGTTCCAACACAAATTAAACTCTAATGGTGCAATACAACTTTTTTTAAAGTAAAAAATAAAATTAAGTGTTTTAAATAGCATGAAAGCAATAAGTTTGAGAAAAACTATGAGACAAGTAATTTAACCATAAATACACAGTAAAAATCAATGACCAAATAATATAAACAGTTTATTTTTAATTCATACATATCTTGATCTTACAGAAAAACAGTAGCAGGAACAACTAAAAAGAAATCACTGAGGAAGAAACTTCTGTGAGACACTAAGATGAAAACATTTTTGTAACCAATGTAATAAATAGGTCTATCTACCAAAAGAACAATCCATTGAAGAGAAACTTTCATTTATCAGGAAAGTTCAATCAGTCTAACGAGAAAGATAAAAATTAACAAGACATTAACACACGACAACTGAGCCACGTAATATTTCACTTTATATTCAAACAGTGTGAAAAGTTGTAGCTTAAATCTAATGAGGTATCATTGTAAAGGCTTTTCAATCAACTTTTTATTCGTATTAAAAGGCATTTTTATAAGGGCACTACAATGACCCGTCAGTTTCAGATCTTGGTTTCAAGGATTTTAATGAATATTTATTTAATCTCATTAAAAAGTACCAGTTGTTGTACATGGTACAATACGCGCACACACACACATACACAGAAATTTTTTTTTTATACAAATTGTGGTTCTCAAAGTTGCCATTAAAGCAGACAATCTAAAAAACAGGAAATAATACACATATAAGAAAATATCCATAACCTAGAGACAAACAGTCAAATACAAAATAAATTAAGCAAGTAAAACATTTGGAAATTAAATTATCAATTACTCGTAAGCTAACCAGACACCAAACCAAAGTTTTAGTTTATCTTCATTAAAAAGATGAGTGTGTTCAGTAATATGCATATACAGCAAAGCGTAGGATACCACGTATGTAAGCAGATAGTGAACATGAAATTCCTGAGATAAAGTTAATTTTTTTTTACCTGAACATGAAATCTTGCTCAGCCAAGAATATCAGCTGCAAGCACATAAAATCCACCATTTTAATACCCTATCCAAATGAGTAATTAAAATGAACATCAAGCAGTCACATTCATTTAATGTAAAAAAAAAAAAAAACATTTGCATAAAGGTTCTTAAGTGCAGAAGCAAGATATCTACACTTTGAGAACCACATTATTTTGTCACTATGTACAGAAAAAGGAAAGAAAATACAGCATTAAAAATAATGCAGCATCATACATGAAATTACCTAAGATGGAATGTGCCATTGTTGAAGGTATCTATTTGGCCCTGGAATGCTTAATGTAGGTGCACATTGCTGTGACCGATATTCTGAAAAATATTAGAAGTATCAATTCGCAGGAGTAGATACAATTAATATACTGAAATGCCATGGAAATTTAATTCTAAAACTTCCTATATCATCACAAATACAACACATGAGAAATACAAAAGACACATTTCTTAAATATCTACTTTTTTAAAAAAAAGAGGGAGCAACTTTTAAGCCAATGAGATGAATAAAACGATAAAAGATTTTATCCAGGCATTTTAGGTAGCAATCAAATTGCCGAAATGCGCTTAATTTCAGCAAAAATTATAAAGGCAGTGGTTTTCACTGGCTGTTCTTTCGACTTTCTAAGTCATTCTTAACATGTCAAAACACCAAGATCAGTTTTTAATAAATAAGCTCTATGCAACAAAGTATTTTAGAAGTCCATACCAAGAAGCATAGACTGAAAGGCGAGGCCGTCAAGATCAAACACAGTACACAGACATTAACATTCAATTATATTAGAAGCACAAATTTTCTGAATAGATAGTTAATGATAGTAGAGACGCAGCAACATTTTCTACTTAGATGAATATATATATTTATAAAAGTCCAGGTAATAAATTCTTATATATATATATGTTATACATATATTTCAAATAGCTCTTACAAAACGTTACGTACCATTGGAATATAAAAATTCCAGAACTCTTGAGTAGCTAAGCTACGCTTTCAATCTAATGTTTATTTCTTTTAAACTCTGATCTTGGTGTATTTCTGTAAATGCAAAATGTCAAAAAATACCACATGGTATAAGAGATGGCTATAACAATGCAATGAAAATTGTTACTGCCAAAGGGAAATATACAAATTAATATATTGACAACACAGAACAAGGACAATACACATATATTCGGTGTTCTTCAACGGCAATCAACAAGGTATGCCTCAAAATTTTCTACTGCGCATTTTAATAATATTTGCAACAGGTATGATTAAGTAAAGCCTAAGGTATGATAAAGAACATTCTCAATAATGAAAAAACTTCTCTATTAACACATGAGCATTTTAAACAAAAGTGTGAAAACAATGAAACCAAAGTCTACATAAGAAAAAATGTACAAATGATTTTACTAATTTAAATAAATAATGCTTTTTAAGAGTTTAAGTACATGAATATTTGTTTAAATTAAAAAATAACAATAGTTATGATAGTAATAAATAAATCAGATTTATAGCAGTTTAATGAATATAGCTACTAATGAATAAAGAAAGTGGTCAAAATTGAAGATTTATCTAGGTAGATGAAAAAACAATATTAGCAATAATCTTTTAGAAGCACTTATTCCTTGTAGAAACAGCTATTTAAATTTCATATCCTTTAAGCTCCTTGTTGAAAAAAATTAGGGATGTACTGAAAAGCAAATTGGCTGATTACCAGTGACTGATTAATTTTAATGATAGTTATTTTTAACAATTTCTCCATCACCTTTTTTTTTTTTTTTGTTAACAATTTTTGACTTAGTAGAATTTGTTAACAGTTAATTTTAGTGAGCGAGGATTTATTTTTCTCCATCCTCATAACTGCCTCCTACAAATTTTTTCAATCCATATTAGTTTAATAAATATTCAAAAGACAAATTACCTTTTTTGAAATTTCTTTTAATAATGTTTTTAAATATAATTTGTCTATATTTTTGTAGAAAAGTAGGTAGATTAATTTTAATGGAAAATTGCCAGAGTTTAATAATGGGATAGCCGATTTAACGTGTTGTAAATTTATTTCTTTTGGAATATTTTCTATACACTTTTTACAAAATCATATTTTGATAAAAGTTGTTCTTATACTTTTCTTAATTTCATTTGGAATGGTGGAGGGGATTAACATCCCTGCTTATTGTTAATAAATTAATTCAGCAGTTTCTTGTTTGTGACAGACGGAAAGTAAGTAATTTTAAATTTAAAAAAAAGATTAATTAGTAGAAACTAATTGAATAGAGATCAATCGGTGCACCCTTTAAATGTAAATTTTTATTATGAACAACAATATTTGAGGAAGGCTCCATGGGCAAAGTTTTTACATTAAAACATAAAGCAAGAGCAGATTTTAAATCACTAAAATTGCGATAACTGAATAACTGAATGTATATTTACTAATTACTACTTATGATTAAATTTACTGAACATTTTTTTAGATGATGAAAACACACAAAATACATGCATCTTAAAAATGCATTTCCTTGAATGTTTCATAAATATGGAAAAAGTCTATGTGGAAAGAAAGAAATTATATGAAAAAAAAAAAATGAATTTTTCATTTGGGAAAGGGGGGGGGGGGGCGCAAAATAAATTTTAGCAGAAAAATTTAAATTATTTTTTAAAGTGGGGGGTGACTAGCATTTCAAATGCTGTTTTGTTAAATTCAAGGACTGAAGACTGGGATAATATGATATGAATAAAACAGTAAGCATTAAAAAGAAAATATTTTAAGGAATTATTTAAAGTTTGTTTACAACATCAAACTAACAAAAATTTTATACTTTCGCATTGCTTTTTTCAAAAGTGATATTTTATGCATATATATACGTATAAGTTTTCAAAACTAAATAATGGTAATTAATAGACTAAATAATAGTAATTAGATAAATTCTTGGGTCTTGAATCACTAGAACATTAGTGGGCACTCCAAAAGAGTCAAAAATTTTTAATTTAAATATAATCATATTTATAATCAATCCTCAAGCTCTTTGTTTACATTCCAAACAGTGGTGGATTAAGTGTTAAGGAGTTTTCAAATCGACTATAAAATATCACACTGACTGCTTTAAAATGTTTAAAAATAAATAGATAAATAAAAAAAAAATTAACTTTTCATTCAATAGTTTCTTACTACTATACATACAAAGATGTTTTGGGGAAAGAGAATACCACAAGGAGCTCACCAATATTCCTAAGGTCAATAATGTACAAATAAGATATGAATTTAATTCATGATCAAGTTAAATTTCTTTAAAAATGGCTTTAGGAAATTTCTAAAAAATAAAATGTCACGGTACATTTGCCAATAACATCTGAAATAGATATCCACATGCAATAAATATAATTTCAGACAATGGCACACACTGATGATGGAGAGCAAAAATACAAGAAAGCCTATGTATAAAAAATAGGAGTCTCTTAAATTTCCCTGTTTTCAACCATTTGCAAGTCCTGAATAAAATTGTGCAAACTAAACACCGAACAACTCGGATTTACTGCTCCACACACAATTTTTTGGCTGGAGGTTCATCGGGCGGACTCTTCTCCGCTGCTGCAGTTGCTTCACAAGTTTCATTATCATCAACAGCATCGCCAGAATCACCAACATTTTCTTTCCCTGAATCAGCATTGGAATCATTTGTGTTTTCCTCAGATGGAATTTCTTTTTCATCGTCTGTAGATATTTGGGCGTTGGGGACAACTGCATCCAAAGAGGGTTCATCACCATTTCCATTTTCTGCCACTGAATCATCAGTGTGTTCCCCATTTTCGGAAGCATCAGTTTTGTTCGGCGCTTTCGGCAATCCGTCTAAGATGGATGGTTTTAATTCCTTGGCGAGATAATGTGTCCACAAAGTAAGTTCAACTTTGTGAGGAGTCCAATTACTCTTGGGATCTGTAAGAAATTGGGATTCATAAGACCCAGGATAATCTCAATTTTCTGAGAAGTACTTCAAAAGTAATTTCATAAAACTGCAATATATGTTACTATTCAAAACAATATTGAGCAATTAACATAACAAAAACTTGATGGGGGAAAAACAAATAAAGCTTAGAGTTATAAAATGTCTAGGTCTCAATGACCAGGGTTCGTGCTAGGCTGCGCTATTCCGGCAATATATTTTTGGAATCCCACTCAAAAAAAAAAAAAAAAAATCTGTTTGTACTTAAATTTTAAAATTCCTACTTAAAATTTTGGTCAAGGAGGGAAATCCCACCTTGTATTTTTCCCCAGTGTGAACCCTGATGACATACCTGCCAACCTCTTCCAAGTGAAAAATAAAAAGGAAGATCCATGACATAACAAAAGGATGACTTTTTTAAAAGTTAATCAGAAGACTTTGCCAAAAAATCATTACTCCCATAGATCGCAACCGAAAATGGCCCACTTTGCAAGTCCATATAAATTCTTTGAAACTAACGAATGAAGAGTTCATTAATAACAGTAGAGTACTTGGTTTGGTTCGTCTGCAAGCAAAGTGTTTTTGAAATATTAGAGTCCCAAAACATCTTAAACAATAATAGCTTGCAACTTTTATATGTAAGTTAGGCTTGACTAAAAAGTTCTTGAACATGTACGCTGCTTTAATTAGCACCTTTTGAGAACTTGTCAAGCCAGCAAAATATGAAGAAATGTTTGATGCAAGCGCCTCTGAACAGCACCAAACACAAACAGCGAACACATCGATCATCCAGCAGAAAGTTTAGCCAGCCTTTGGTCATGCAAATGATGGGGCTTTTTGATTTGTTAACGTAACACAAGTTTAAGAGCAAAAACCACTTTTTGCTTTTGAATCTGCTGATCCAGACACCCACATGGTACTTCTCCATTCAGAAACACAAAAAAAAAAAAAAAAAAAAAAAAAGCCGTATGCGACTGCGACGATATTTCTTCAAGCATGCTTTTCGACTAACATATTCTAATATTGTGTTAGAGTTGTAGTTTTAGCATGCACTCATGATTTTATTTAGTATAATTTCTCAATTTTATAAAATTATTTCTTGCATGAAATGAAAAAATACATTTTATGGAAAAAAGGGAACATTTTATCTTTCAGCCAGTAGACCGGAAGAAAAGCCGAAAATCTGAAGTCTTCTGGAAAAAAATGGAAGGGTTGGTAGGCATGGCAATGAGGCACGTATTGCCTCCCATTTGGCGGTGGGAGTATGCTGAGAGACGGTGAACATGTTTTTGGCAGTAAGGGGTGGGGGATATCAATATATCAACAACTAAATTTATTAAATATAAAACGGATTTTGCTTTAACAATTTCTTTTTGCTTTAAGAGCTTTGGTTAAAAATCTTTGAACTGTGCAAAATTGAACAAAAAACCGTTCAAATCAAAAAATAAAATATGGAAATGAGATGTCGTAATAGAGATTTTTCGAATGTAAAAAAATCTTTTGAATTGGACAATTTCCTCAGAAGTTGATGGGGGTTGGGGGGGGGGGGGGGCAGACAGACACACCTTTTCCCATCTCAAAACCAGCTTTAAAATTTTTTTTTATTTTTCAATCTTTACTTAATTACCGCACTTATTTTTGACTTTCTTTACTTTTAAGGATATGTTAAACCTTCTTTCTTACTTTGGAAAAAAGAAAAAAAATTTATGGGAAAGTAGGCTAATCAAAAAAGGAAATTACTTTTTCAAAAAATGAGCGGGAGTATTTTTATTCTTTTGAAAAATTTTACCACAATCTGTGTCCAGATCTATTTAACACCACAATTAAGAACAAACCAAATGAACATACCGAGTTTCTTGAGACGATCTGAGCATGCTTTTATGTGTTCTGCATAATTAAGATATTCTGCTAATGTGTAATCTGTTGCTTCAATACCAGGTGTGGACAACATACTTTCATCTGCCATATAAGGTACATCATCAGGAAATGCAGCAGCAAGAATGGCTGAAATAATGAAATATATAAACTATGAAGGTGCTTTCCCCACAAGTCAGTAAAAAAAAAAATCCATCATACTAATCTACCAAGATTATAATTTATGCTGAATAATAATAATAAAAAAGGAGATTATAGTTAAAGTTTCAGGCTTATAATATGACATATGTTTTATATTTTTTGCAAGACAAAAAAAAAAAAAAAAAAAAAAAACAAGAAGGACACCTTTTTAAAAAGGCAACAAGGATGTGATTCGTTACCCTGCAATGATAAATGATTAGTAAGACTCCCAAATAGTTTTGAGAGTAAAGAAAGTTAGAAGAGATTGGGGGTGGCAAACCAGTAGTGAATCCTGAAAAGAAATCATTTTAAAAAAAGTTTTAAAAAATGAAAATGAATTGAACATTTCAAGTGCAATAGGGTAAGTTTTACAGGTAAGCTTTTCTATTGTCCTACAAATATTTTATGGGAATATGTTAATTATTGTTAATAATATGCAAAAACAGATTTGCTTTTGTAAAAAAAAAAATCATAAAAGTTATTTTTGTTGCTTAAAGTAGTTTCAAAATCACTGGTAGCATATATGCATCCCTTAAAATAACAATTTTTTTTTCCATATTTATACTATACATATAAACTAAATGTACGTTTTTACCATTTTTTTTTTTTTTTTTTAAATTTGAAATTTCTTGTGATGGGTATTAGAGGGGGAAAAAGCTCTTAAAAACCACACACCAAAATTAGGCACTTTTAAGCATTGTACAAACCCTGTTTAAGCACTGCATTAAAAAAACAACATTTTTCAAAGGAAATATTGTTTAAGCATTTGTCTGTACTGACGGACACTTGATCTTATTGAATATATAAAATGAAATTTTCGACTAAAAAAAAAGACTGATTCAAAAGTTTCATATTCATGCAGCAATTTTTCGTGGTATAGAACAAATTCAAAAACCAACATGTACAAAAAAAAAAAAAAGATACTATAACCTAAGATAATATTTAAGGACTGTAATTACTAAGGAACATATGCTGTAATAGTTTCAAGTTGTAAAATTTAACATATTTCATTAAAAATTGAGAGTTTAGTACATTGCCCCATTTTGCAACAAAATAATGCAAAAAGGCAAAAAAATTTCTAGCAGGGGGGGAAAGTTGTTTTACTGAGCTCTTAAAAACTACATTGCATGATAAATTATGTAGTTATTTAAAGCGTTGCTACATATATTAATGTAATAGATAAATAAGATAATATCAAAAATTCAGACGCAAAGAATTACATTAATTAAAATGAGCATGTAAATTACTTTCTTGTTGCAATGTGTATGACCAGAATAACAAAAAAAAAAAAAGAGAAATCTATGTCTTTTATAAGCATAAAATTCTACCAATACAATAGAAAAGTTTTCAAACTTTAATGCACTATTTTTCCCTTTCACTTTTCAAACAATGAAAGCTTTCTTGAGAATCAACTATGAAGAAAAATATGTACATAAAAAGTACCTGATGCTGTAGCAGGTCCTACACCTTTTAAATTGGTAAGGGCTGTGATAGCTTGAGATAATTCTTTAGGAGGTTTCCTAAATGCTTTTTTACTGATCTGCAAAACAGCTGTTTCTGTGTTAATGCGAACTAAGTCAGTAAGCCTTGGACGGAATTTTCCTCTCTGGAAAAGATAGGAAAATGTTCATAAAGTAAAATGCAATTAAAACACATAAAACTTAATATAAAAAAAATGAAATATATGATTTAAAGTAAATTGACTCTAGAAGCAAAAGGTTGAAATAATTTTATTGACAGTCTGAATTTATCAATTATACTTTTATAACTGATTTTGCTTGTCAAACGAGCAATATCACTTAAAATGAAATGCATTCTTACTCAATATAAGCATTTGGAAGAATTTTTGAAAATAATTTAATATATCTTGTTTGCAAAAAATTTCTATTACTATCTGTTATTTTAGCAAATAAGAAATGAAAGTAGAAGCTATTTAGCTTCTGTTTTTAGTCTACCACATTTCTTTTTCAATCTTTTAAAAGATTGTTGCACTATTACCACAATGCTCTAAATCAGTTTCCCAACCGGCGGTCCTTGGGAGGAACAACCCTAAGGTGTAATATTTTAACGGTACACGGTCTTAATGTAATGACATTTTTATGGTACATTAAACTTCTTTCATTTTTCCCCCTTTCTTTTTTACTTTTACCACAAAGTAGGTCCACGGGGTGGAGGGTACTTTAATGTAATAGAAGGTTTTTATCAGTACAAGAGAAATACAAACCATAAGTTTCCATTTCACAATTTGAATCAACTCTTCATGCACTATGTGAGGAGGCTTTCTGGATTGTATTATCTTTGGTAATTGTTCTTGGTACCTGAGGGAGAAAACATTTTCTTTAACCAATATATTAGATAAATATACTCTGGTTTTTATTTAGAAGTGAATTATGATTCACTACACACAATATTGTTTCTTAAAGATATTTAAGAAATAATTTACAACCAAACATCAATATTTCTCAACAGAAAAATAAATAAATAAACAAATTAAGTAAAACTTAAAAGAACAAATCATGAAAGGAAACAAAATCAAAACTGTATTTAAAATTCTCTTCCAATCCCCTTTTCAAATTTTTTTCCCCAGAGAAAGGGGAGCTAGCTAAAATCAATACTTTGTGCAGTTGCAGAAAATCAATATCATAATGAGCAAGCATCACTTTGTGGAACATTCAGAAAAATGCAAGCTCTTGCCGGGAGGGGGAATAAGTAAATAGAATTTCGAAGCCTGCAATTTCCCCCCTCTTCTTTTTAAAGCTACTTTAAATAAATTATGTTCTTGAAAGGGAATAAGTAAAAACTCCCCATTTCTTTCATGTATAGGCAGCTAGCATGAGAAATTAAACTTATAAGATAAAAAGAAATAAAAGGTATGAAATGAAGATGAACTTAACTATTTAATTTAAAAAGATTAAAAAAAAATCAGAAGTTTGGGATTGGTTAAAAGGTTTATAAGAATTTTAATATGTGATTTTTATTACAATATCTTTTAGTTTCAGTTTAAAACAGTTTATTCAAAATAAATATAAAGGACCTCCGAAATGAAATCCATGAGACTTTATAATTATCCCTCTTTGTTTCTTTTTTTAAACACAAATGCATCTATTCATTGATAAAATATATAAATTTCATTGGAATGAAACATGAAATTTTGAAGTTTTTGAAAACAAAAAAAAAATCCTCATGTTTAGTTATTTAATTTAACATAACCCAGCATAAGTTTCCAGCTTTTACGGCAGCTTTTAAAAATTATCATTTAAAATCCATATACCAACTGCAAAAAGAGCATAATTGAGCAGGCCAAGTGGAACTGCAGGTAATATTAGTGTTGAGAAAAACTTAATATAATTTGCAACAAAATACTTCAATTTTACCAAACTTAGGTATCAAATTTGTTGCTTAAAATTTAAGATCACATAAAACCTTTCCTTTCCCCACTCATCAGTTTTGTGCTGCAAATATATTCATAAATGATATCACACTTTGAGAAATTGTGAGTTTGTGACAAGGGGGCAACAAGAAATTTATTTAAATTTTTTTTCGAATTTCATAATTTGATTTTAAAGTTTGTTTTCATTGGTCATTTTGTATTTAAACACTATGCTGATTAAGCTTTAAATTTTCTTCTCGTTAAACGTTTAAAAGGAAATTTTCTTAGGCATTAACACTTTTACGATAAAATTGTGAGAGACATATTTTCAGAATTCGAAAAAATAACATATTTTACTGTTCTATACTAATTACCTGTTGTGTTGTAAACCTTAACTTCATTTTATAAAAACCGAATACATATGTAGTCACTATTATTAGTATGCTCTCAAATGTCATTAAAAGTTTTAAAATAAAATTAGAAACTTTATCTATAGTGCAGTGCTTTGTTTCTGAGCTGCAAGTAGTATATATGCGCCTATGTAATATAGCATGACATGTGACAAAGTGGGGTAGGGGATATGATGAAGTGTGACATTTTGTGACAAAGGGGGGAGAGGGTTAAATATATTGAAATAAAGTGAGATCATTTATGAACGGCCCCAAAGAGCAATCAGTGCAGAAAAATTAAGATTCGAGGGCTCTTTTGCAATTTGCATTAACATGGAAGTAGAATAGCCAAAACTTAGCGCAGCACTGTCTGGCTGGCAGAGAAAGGTGGTAGTCCTTAGCTAGCACTCACTCTGACTGGAGCCGTCCTAATGCAAAAGAGCCCATGTGTCTAATTTTTCTACACCATGATTGCTCTTTGCAGGCATCAAAGTTTTCTGCAGAAATCTGCTTTTTAAAAGCCATTTTGGTTGGTTTTGAGATCAGCACAAATCCGTCAAGGAGTAGTGATGAAAAATATGCAAGGGAGGGGAGGGGGGTTCTGGTTCTGCCAATCATTACTCGAATTTCATTAACTTTTCCAAAGATTAATAGTGGTTTAAATGAATTTTCATAATTTTAAACTAGTATGGGTAAAAGCTATCTCGGCCTTTGCCTTTCACATTTTACGACTCAGGAAGGAGTTGCACACTGGCAGTTTTTGTTTTTTTATTGCAGAAAATTTCGAAGAAATTATTCAAGTTCGCAAGCAGCCTTACATTTTATCTAAGTCTGATGCTCAAAGAAATCAGTTTATTTCAACAAACTAAACTACTAATATAAAGGTGTACTAGCAGCCTGCTACAAGCATCAAAAACATGCTAAACAGCTAATGCTTCTGGAAGGCAGGGATCTGGAGTCTTGTTTTCCCTGGAGCTATAGAGCGCTAAAATTTCACCAGCTCCTTTAGTTTTTTAATAGTTATCTTTTTCTTCAATCTTTTAATTTCATGCTTAATCCATTTATGCCTACTGTTCCATTTTCGGAACAGCAGTTGAGTGAGAGTTATCCCACGAGTTCAAGGTCGCACGTGTGCTTGGATTTGTGGCGTCAGCCTGCTTCGTAGGGACATAACAGATTCGCTGAAAACATTCAGTTAGTCACTCCTGCAGATATTTGACTGCAATAAGGTTGTGAAAGTTGGTTTATATTTTCCTGAAGGTTTTTGTAAAATCATCTATAAACAGGTAAATATAACTGTTGCATTTTACTCTATAGTTGTAATTTTCCTTTTTGTTATTACTCTTTTATGCTGCAACAAGAAAACATGAAGGTTATTTCGTTTTTTTAAATTTTTCTACCTCACATATATGAATTTCATGCAAAAATTCACAACTTTCAACCTCGAGCATAAATGAGTTAAAGTAAAAGGAAGAAAACTTATGTCTTAATGATTCAACAAATACAGATAATGCGTCTAGCTCATTAATTTTAATGAGTTTCATTTTTGTTTTCAATCCGATAATGCAGTATTAATATCATTCTAATTTTAATGTCCAATTATGAATGAAAATTTAATAGTTAGATATTGGAATAAAATTGTTTAAACTTTTAATGTTCTGATGATTTATCCTACAGAGATTCAAGAGGCCTGCGGCATTGTAACAGCATTACCAGTTAGCCAAGTTGCTATAGAACATGGCTGCCTACGATTCTATAGCGGCTGTCCAGGCGCGGCGCCAGAACAAAGTGGAATAAGCGTACAACAAATAGTTATCTTTTTCGTCACATGCCGGATAACTGGATATTTCATGCAATGGCCAAATCAGATTCCAGATAAAAAGTTTAATAAATACTCAGATATTGGATATCTAATGCCTTTTAGGAAGTTCCGATCCCTTTCGTGCTCACTCCATTCCTGTTGGTGCACCCCCTTTTGGCTATGCTTTGATATAATCCCCCCTTGGCGACATGCGAGCTAGCGCGCCAATTTGTAATAATTATCGATGGCAATATCTTATTCGTTTATGTGGTAACCCCGCGCTTTTGGTGTTGGCTGACGTAATGTGTGGCAACCCTGAGTGGATGATGGGATAGCTGTTGCAGTGTCAGTGTGATGGTTGTACTTTTAGATTTTTTTTTAAAAGTAATAAGCAGCTTTGTTTTTTGTTTAAATCTTTCCTGCTGATGCGGGGGAAAAAATGCGTACTTTTGAAAGTATTTTCAAAAAAAAAAAAATCGGATTTTTTATTAAATGGGCAAAAAACATTTATTCTCTAAATTATAACTTTCTTTATACTTTAGATAATTTTTCTTTGACATTTTATAATGTAAAATTTAAAATATATATTAAGAGTTAAAATGAGAAATTAATTAAAAGTGCGAATATAAATACAGAAGAAATAAACATATATTAAATAGCAAAATCCAAATGCTATGAGTCTGTACATGACTTTAAACCCTTGCAATTCAGAATTACTACTAATCAATTTGGCTGGTAGAATTGTTTTTTTAACTAACCATTTACAAAATCTTATTAGTTAAATGGGCACAGTAATATTAAATTTATACATTGCTACATGGACAATTAAAAAAAAAGTTAAACTGATTCCTTTATCAAAAATCAACATATTTCGTTCCATGGCATATAATTAAATTTAAATCCTAGTTTTCCTACAGATTAGAAATTGATCTTTGTGAATTAATATAAAAAATCGTTATATATTTATTCATTTCCTAAATACATATAAACGATAAAATTTTCCTAAATATATATCAACAATAAAATTTTTAAATTTTGATGATAAATTACACTTTATAAAGTAAAATAATTATTCATATTGATATTATTAATTCTGCAAATTAATGTTTAATTAATCAATTTTTATTCATTCATTACTACTAGTCAATTTGGCTAGTAGAATTGTTTTTTTAGCTAACCATTTACAAAATCTTATTAGTTAAATTGGCATAGTAATACAGTACAGAACCTCTTATCCGGAAACCAGGAAACCGGGGTCTTGAATTTTCCCGCCATTTTTGAAAAGTTCGTGTTTTTTTGCCCATTTAGTAAAAATACGATTTTTTTTAAATGCCTTTAAAAATACGCATTTTTCCTTTACAAGTAACATATTCAGTGTTTATAGGTCGAACAATTTAGTCTAAAAGCGATGTTTTTTTAGGGGAGGGGGCGTCAACTTACTTGCAGATGAAAATTAGAAATAAGAAAAAATATCCAACGATACTTGAGAAAAATCAGACCTTTTCTCTATATAATATCAATAATTAAACATGAAAGAAATAAGTAATTAGATTCTTATACATTTAATTGTCTCATCAGTATTCGAAGACGAATTGCAACAAAAGTCGGACTATACGAAAGTTCGGAAAGTTTCTATTACGGCAGATTCGCGAATTTTCACACGATCGTGTGATAATTAAACCTCGTTTATTTTTGTTTTATATATTTTTTTATTTATTTAAGAGCTGCAATAAGGTGATAAGAATTTAAAATTGATATTAAGGCAACAAAAATTGCAACTGTGAAAATGAATTCTTTATTAAAATAGAGTTCGCAAAAGCGAAGTCGTTTTACACAAGTATGAAATTTGCGCGTTTCTGCCATGTATAATATGCTTCTTACATTTCGTTTTCCTCCTTTTTGAAATAATTTATTACTAAAAATGATTGATGATCAGATTTTACGAAATTAATAATTTGATAAACAAGATGTCTGGTTCGGAAGGCATCCAAATGGTGCTACACCCGAGCGATGACAAAGAGCAAGATAGCGATGAAGACGCAAATAATGACATTTTGCCTGCTATGTCTAACGATCGTTGCTTTGAATTAACTAAAGAAATCATAGCAGGAATGGGACAAAATTCTTTTATAGACGAAATAACGCACATAATGGCTGTTCGAAAAATCCAGCAATTGAATTTTCGACCATTTCCCGATAAGCTATATTGTTCTGAAACTTTACATAGAGCTCAGAACTAAGGGTGTAGACTGGGAATTTTTTTTTGGTATCCAGTGGCTACTAACCCAAGAAACTTTGGTAGCCACTTCAAATTTTTGGTAGCCACAACATTAATTTACTGGTTTAATGTGGTTTTTTGGATTTTATCTAAAAAAACGGGAAATTTAATGTCTTTATTTTTCATTCTTAAGAGAAAATTCTCTTAAAAATCACTATTGAAAAATATGTATGGCAAATTTTTTTTTTTTTATCATGCTTTGCTAATAATGAATAAATAGTATTTTAAGACATTAATCATATTAACAAAAGTTTTCATGTATTTATGAGAAAAAAGAATTTTCTTAAATATGAAATTTCAATTGCAGGATATTCTCATTCTCAGGGGAATATTTCCTAATTACATCAAGTGCATTTTTGACCAGGATTTTTCTTTGGTTGGCTGAACTAAAACTAAAATATTAGGTAGCCACAAGATTAAACTCGGAAATTATTTTGCCACCTGTGCACGAAGCTATATGTCTGATAAAAAAAAAGTTTATTTGATAATGATTAATTTTAGGTTATACAAAACGTATAAGTGTATATTACAAAATTTTAGTAGTGAGGTCATTTTTAATCAAAGTTTGTTTTCCCCCATCCCTTTTTGTTAAAGTAGAAAAAAGAAATGTTTTTAAATTGTCATAAGTAATTAAGATTTATTATGCAGCAGTGGCGTAATATAATAGCTTTTCAGCACCTCCCTCTTGGGCATGAAATGTTGCACCCCCCTCAGTCGTAAGTTATGTACTTGAAACTTGACCGTCCCTTCCCCCAAGTGTCCCTTAATCTCCTGTGCCTCCTCCTTAGTTACGGGTCTGCTAGTGTGTGCTAGTTACACGACTGATATGTAGAACCAATAATTAGATAAAGCATTATAGTAATGTCAAAAACACCTGTTAAAATTCAAACAAGAAATATTAATAAATCAATTTTTGTTTATTAATTAAAAAACGAAATTAATAAATTAATTTCGTTTGTTAATATAAATTAATTTTTTAAGAAGGATGTTCAACATCACAAAACAAAACAAGTTACGTTTAGTCAAAAAATAAATTCAGTAAAGCAAAAAATCTGTTTTCAAATTAAAAATTAGAGTAGAATTTGAATAACATTTAACAAAAATCTGACATTCAGATTTAGTCTGCAACCTTTTTTTTTTCTAATGGGCTGCTGTTGGCTTCTGCCAATTGCAGACTAAGTGCATTCCCGAGAGATTGGTACCATCTCTTTCTGAGGCACCACAATGAGTGTGGTACCACCGCTGCATGAGAATTTTGACGTCCGGTTTCTCCACTGGAAAGGGCGAACACCCGGACTCTGTTGATGCAAAATTGCACTAGGAATTTAATATAGCCTAGAGCATCCAAGCCAAATGTCTACTCAAGGGACCTTTTACACACCGCATAATCATACGACATGGGCGCAGATGATTTTCTGCATCTTGAAAATCCACTGATTCAGGCCAGGTTTAGTCTGCAACCTTGAGCTACAAATTTTTAATTCATACTTGTCACCACGAGTTTATAGCATTGATGAGATCAATCATAAAATTCAATTTTCAATTTTGCTTTTAGTTTCTAAATCAAGATTTTTAAAAAATTATTTGAAGTAATATACATATTTGCTCCCGTCTCAACTTTTGCACTGTAGTATTAAAATTTTAGGCTTTAGTATCAACAGGGGGTATCCCTGTTGATACCAAAATAAAGTCAAAATATAAAAAAAGTATATCTATTTCAACATTCAACAATTAAATGCTTATTATGCATTTAAATTTTTGTATGGTAAATATCAGTGTTAAACTTCAAGTCAAAAATGTTTTTAAAATTAAGATTATTGGAAACACAGGGCATTTAATATTACAAAAGCAGTCAAAGAAATCTAAAATTTAGTGTAACAATAAGAGCAACGAGAATTTGTTTTAAAAGTTAAAAATTTGAGTACATTTGAAGAACATTAAACAAAAATCTCATTCAGATTCAGACTGCAAAATCTTTGCACCTTGAGCCATCAGCTGTCAAGTTCTAATTGACAGCTGCTACTGGCACTGTGAATTTATAGTACTAGTGAAATGCTAGCTATTTTCTGACCATTAATTTTAATTCTATCTAGCATCAAGTTTGTGTAATTCGTTAAAAAAAAATATTTTAAGCAATATATATTTACTCCTGTATTGACTTTAGCAAATATTAAAGTCAAGGCGAATCTTGTTTAATTATGCAATTAAGTGCTAATTCATTTAAAGCTTAGGGCTTTTCCAAAAATAAATATTACAGGCCAAAAATAAAATAATCAGTATCAAGTTTTAAAAGTAAATTGAATAAAAAATAAGATTTCTGCTTTTGAGTAACATGACTTAAAATCACTTACAACCTTGCAATGTAATATTTTTCATCTGAATGTGATAATTGGTTTGGAATCAATTACCGCCTTGAAAATCGGGAAAACTTATTAAATGCGCCATTTTGCGGATTTTGATATTTTTCAATGCTAGAAGTAATTATTTTAATTTTAATTATAAAAATAATTTGCATTTACCTTTTCTATGTTTAAAACATTGAATTTTTAGCTTAGTTTTATGTTTCTTCGATGGCCATGTGTCACGCGCGATATTAGCGTTTTGCCGCAATTGTGGTGCAATCTTTTTGCATCTGTTTCCGGCTTTAGATATTTCTTATTATTTTCTACTTAGCACATAAGTTAAATTGTATTAATCAAGAATATTTAGCTATTTTTTTAGAAGAAATGTAATATTTGGTACAAATATAGCGATCTGGCGCAACCTGGTCGCCAAAGTGGCGATCGGCAATGAAATTTTTGGTCGCCATTTAAAATATTTTGGTAGCCAGTTGGCGAGTGGCGACCGCTAATCTGAACCATTACTCAGAACCAGATGACAATGCAATATTCTACCACTTTTATCGTGATTTGAGTAGTTTCTGAAGTATTTCCAATAAAATGCAATTAAATATGGCGATTAGTTCCGAAAATTGCGACCAAAATTCAGTATCTGCGTTGCGATCGTATTCTTATACTACGATTTTTCGTAAGCTTTTTTTAGAATTATTTTTTTCTTTAGTATTTTATTTTATTTTATTATAATTATTCTTTTTTATCAACTATATTAGCGGGCCAATTCAAAAGGGTCGGCGGGCCAATTTTGGCCCGCGGGCCATAGTTTGTGCATCCCTGCTTTAAATCCTTGCTTTTAAGTCTATGCTACATGACGCACTACTATGCATGAACGCACTTTTTCGCCTGCTTGGACAGCCGCTATAGAATCGAAGGCAGCCATGCTGTATAAAGACTATTCTCAGCATTAAAATATATTTTTGATGATTTAAGAACAAATATGAAAGATTGGATCTATTAGATTCAGAATTCCTTTAAGAATGAACAAATAACTTGATTAAATGAAATTTGTATTTTCGTCCGAGCCGATTCTTATATTTTCAAATGCTCCCGTGTATAACAAAAATTGCCTTTAAGTTTGAATTAAATTTGTACTTTCTGACAATTATGCTATTTTTGTGTTCCATTTCCTAATTAAAATTGCAAATTAAAATCTGAATCTTAAAAGTTCGCTTTGATTGATTGGAGTTCTGTGAAGGGTCCCAAAAATGGACTCAAATTTCCTCTGGCACGACCCCTGATAACTTTCAGTTCAGTTGCTCATGTTCTTGTTTGCTACATAAAATTAATTTTCTCTTCAACGACCTTCAACAAAGAATTAATTCTCCATGCAAATTTTGGGGAATACCGAAATTATTTATTACTGTGGAGCATTTTTTACATTCATACCACATTTAGTGTGGTCTCCTTTCTTGGCTCGAGCTTAGAAGAGTAAAGCAATTAAACAACATTGGCTTCTATATGGCTTTCTTCAGTAGTCCCTTCAGCGTGGTGCAAATGCTCCTACCCTGTAATTTTTTTTAAAAACTCGAAAATTCATCAATGATAGAGGCAGAAAAACAATTATTGATCTTTAATTAATTTTTAAAAATTAAACGTGCTAAAAAAAGGGGGTGGAGCTTAACGTGTCAATCCCTGGCCTTGCTCTTTAGGTTCCACTGCAGACTTTATGTTGCTTCTTACAAGTTTGCTTTCTTCTCGTTACTTTATTGTTACAGTGAAATTACTTCATTACAGAGTCTACATTTGTAAAAGGTCAATCAAACAATGTTTCATTACGGAGTCTACATTTGTAAAAAGTAAACCAAACAGTATGCCAAAACTTACAGCAATGATGTTATTTCATTTAATCTAATTCTACAGCGAAATTTATTACTTTGCGAATTTTAACACTTGCAAACATTTTAAGGCAAAACCTGATGCAGTTGAAACTTGTTCTACAAGAGCTTCTTGGTGGACATACATACTTGGAGGTGCCACTCCTATTGTAGCCCTTACATAAAATGTGATATTATATTAAACTAGATTAAATAATTTTTGAAAAATTCTACTTCATACATTTTCAAATTTTTACCAGATTAATTTTAACACGGTTGTGTTAGTTACCTGTAGAGAATAAGGGTACTAATAGTGCGATGAACTCTGCATATTGTGAGAAATCCTAAAATGCTTTAAGACTTTTCTTTTAGTAAAACTTGTTGGGAAATATTTTTTTGCTCACAGCACTTATTTTACATAGATAATTAAAACTGCAATTTAAATTATTTTCTCTCCTTTGATTTATTGATTTTGCAATTAACCATTTACTAATTTTGTATAAGTACATGAAAACCCACTTTCACCTTTCAGTTGATATAATTTGGTAAAAAAAATAATAAAACAGAGAACATAAGAGAGCCAAAACAATGATCTAATTGTGAACTAACTAAATAATACTTGCTCTATTCTGCAAATCATAACTTTTAATTTCCATATTCATAAGTTAAAATACATCTCTTTTTCATTAAGTTGAAATTAATAACTTCTGGTAAAAGAAATGAATACACATATACACATATCTAGGTCTACTCTGCACTTTAGCTTTTATATGTAAAAAAGAAACATTTATTTACATAGGGATTTAATAGTAATATCAAGACAAGAAAAATGGAAAAATTTGTTTTATACGGAGAAAAAAAATTTAAACACTTGTATAGGCTATTAATAGAAATCATATCAACCCAAGAAATAATGGAAAATTATGAGATTTTAAAATTAATGTGCAAGGAAAACCAACATTCAAATAAAATTATTAGAAAAAATAGAACAAATTATCATTATCATCATAATTATTGGCCACAAACTACAAAAAATACATATAAATAAAGCAGATTTCTGATCAAGTCCCAAGAACATTTTACTCTAAGAAGCATAGTAAAGTAGTAGAAGTCTAACAATAACAAGCATTTTGAAAGTTTTGGGGATTGTGGCGGAAAAAAAAAAAAAAAAAAAAGATTGTTAGAAATTTTCTTCTATTTAGTAAAAATTTTCTCGTTTATAATAGAACTCCCAGAAACATTTCGTTTTCTTCAGTTTATGTAAAAGAATGTAATTCCGAAGGAAATCTACTACATACAACAAGGAAAGCCATACAACGAATAGCAAAGTCTGGTTACAGTAGACTGAGCACATACATAGAGGTTACTCGCGTTGCCCCCCACAAACCAAACGAATCTACTGCTAAACGATGAAAAACAAAGCTTCGCGAAACATGTGCTTAATCGCACGTGTGTCAAACATCACTAATCCCGCCCAAGTTTAAATGTGCTTGTCAATTTTTTCACACTCGGTACGACACAAGACGTTTAAAGCTAACAAAGGGACGGCGGGTGAATGGCCTTGAACCAGACGAACAAAGGTTTTCTACTTACCAAGTATCCAGACGAATAAGCTCTTCAGGTCCACCTTTTTTGGTCCTTTTTGCTGCTCTCTCCTTCAAAACTTCCTTATATTGAGATAACACATATGACCACTGTTCTGGAGTAGCTTTGGTAAAGAACACAGGTCCCGAATCAGTTGCTTCAGCCATCCTGTCCTTTGCCTGCACACGTACACACTTAACTGGAATCTCGCCGCTTCGCCGCGTCACTAGGGGGATAAACGAAAAAGAGGCCGTTGACAAAAACAGAAATGCACTCTTCTAGAACGTCCAATAGATGGCAGAACCTGTACATTGCTGAGAAAGCCACGATTTTTTTTGAGGAAAACTAGAATGGATTCGATTTTGTGCATGGTAGTTGAGTAAAAATATTACTAACAAATTTAGAAAGGAAATAACTACAAAATAAAGCATAAATTCAATAGATTAATCAAAACCAAAAAAAGGTGTGAAAAAAGCATACCTGTTAGATTTACCGCTAGAGGGCAAAGTAAAGAAACAATACATAAAAATTTTTTCTATTTACTGTTGAAAATAGAAACATTATAAATTAAAATAATTTACGTCGTAGGTTTTTGAGAATGGTAAAACATAAACGCGAGCGCCACATTTTACTTTCTGTGATTATTTTTGAAATTTTTTTTGCTTCGAGATTTCAGGCTGAAAGGGCAGCAAAAGAAGTTTCTAAAGAGAGTGGGGCGGGGGGAATGTAATAATATTAATAAGTATATACATTTTTAAATGAAGCGTAAATATTTTTAATTTATTTAAAGTTTCCTTTATATATAGGTGGTAAAATATTATATTTTTCCTGCATCCGCGTATCGGATTGATCATTGAAAATTGAGAAAATGAAAGTGGAAATCCTCATAGCAACTTTGCCTATGGTAAATAATTTCCGAAATTTAATCCGAATTTTGATCTTTCATACTGAATGTTTATTCGTCTTCATTTTAAAAAGCCAAACGCTATATCAAATTAATGGTTTGCTGTGTAAGCTGGTGATTCTTCTCTTTTCATGTTGAACTTGGTAATGATTTTAACTTTAATTTTCCTTTCTCCTTCCTAGCCCATTAAAGAGTAGTTTAAACGAGGCTGACCATATTTTAAAACATTAACTTAGGGCCATGCCCCCAAGTCCACGGATGGTTTGGAGGCACTTCGATTGTTGTACAGATTGGTAGTGTTTTCGGGGACCCCGCTTACCCAGAACGTAAAAACATATTCCCACTATTTCACTGGAAAATGTAATATGAATATTTTAAATATTATAATTGCATATTTCTCAATGAAGTTCCGGTTCAAAGTAGCAGCACTAAGGATATATCCATATTTTATCATTTCCATAATATTTTAAAATACGAAGGAGGTCAATGCATGTATATAATTCGCACTGAGTAATTCCCAATACATATCCTAATCAATAAATTCGCTACGTGGATCAGTATATTATCATCAATTATTTAAATTACTAAATGAACGCGAGGGTTAGTTATTATTATTATCATAATTTTAATTTGGTAGAAGTATAACGTCTCTTAGAAATTGTTATTTGTCAAATGATTGTCAAATTGATCAAATGTTGGTGGAGCTTTAGGTAATCCTTGAGTGTTCTCGGTAGAGCTCCAGCGCTCCATGGAGCTCAAATTTAAAGAACACTGCTTTAATGGAATTCAGAAGAAGATGAATATTATCCATCTCCCGCCAATTGTCACAAAAAGCCTATATTGCCACTTTTACTTTTGAAAACAAAATAAATGCGAAACGGGGCTTCACCTTATCAGTTTATGGAAAAACTCCGCAAACGACATCCTAAATCTCACATTAGAATCCAAATTTCATTCTTAAAACCTAAATATATTAGAAATAGGTACAATAGTAAAAGTTAGTGCTACTCACCTCATTAAAATTTAAACTTCAAAATCTCGCTTGAAAGAAATTTTATACTATTAATTTCTATTAACCACTAGTTCTATAGGGCATTTTTTATGGTGATAAATGTTATTCGAAATAATTTGTCATATTCATTGTAAAAAAAAAATCAATTTCCGGAATGTTGTAGTAAAACCAGTATCGGATCTTGGAGTTTTCCGAGACGGGGAATGCCCCATGACCCCCCCCCTTCCATGCCCCCCCCCCTTCCATTCAATCATTGTTGATATATCATATATTATTTTTATGCTTTGGCCTTTTTTTTTTTGAGGATTTTTCACTGGGGATCACTGATAAACCCATAAAAGCTTTCGTTAATTTTCTCATGGCATGGCTCTTTAATTCAACATTAGGGGGTAGAGCCATATGAAAAGGGCTACTGCAGATATGAAATTCTGACAGTTGCAGGGGGTCCCGGAGGATTCTCCCCCGTGAAAATTTTGAAAACGTTTTTGCAAACTGGTGCCTTTTAAGGCCTTAAGAGATACATTTGACACTGCAAAAAGAATAGGAAGAAAAAAAGCAAGCAAAAGCTTTTTAAAATTTAAACGCTTTTACTCATAAAAACATTCATAAAAACGCAGAACAAAATTGGCATTTTTTTTTAATCCAGGGGGCAGGACAACCCTCCTTCTTACACTAACGCCTATAAGAAAGAGCCATGTGTCTGCCTCCTCAAACGAGTTACAAGCTCCCACCTCTTCCTAAAAGGATACCTTGTAATTTTAAATTTGTAATGAAATTTGTAAAAGAAAAACTACTGCATTGTTTGAGCATAGCATTATTTATACCTATTTCACTATGACAAGGGAAAAACTTTGACGTTATAAAATTTTTAAATTTTGACATTTGCCACCCCCTAACTTCAAGTTTCCGACAGTTTATACAAATAAATAATTCTATTAATCGGTTTTAAGTTAGCAAAATAGGTGATTAAATCAAAATAGGTGATTAATATCAATGATTAAATCGGAGCACCGAACGAGGATTTTAATTCTCTTCCAAAAGTTAAATTTTTTAAATTTAACATTTTTTTCTTTTCTTCCCTCCTTTCTTCTTTTTTATTTATATATTTATTTATTTATTGTGCATCACAGTTGAGTTTTCCGCCCCCCAGAAGTGCCGCCCGCCCAAGTCAAAATTTATGCTAGTAGTAGCATAAAAAATATGCTAGTTTTTGCTATGTTTATGCTATGTATGCTAATTTTTTGCTAAAATATGCTTCCTTATGCTAGTTAGCATGCCATGCTTATGAAGCTAGCATACAGGAAAAAGCATTTCATGCTATAAAACTAGCATATGATGCTAATTAGCACTGCAAGCTTCTCAAAAGCATGCTGAGGTAGTTACCTTGACATGCTAGTTTTTGCTTTTTCATGCTAATTAGCATAAAATGCTATACAACTAGCATACAGAAAAAAAGCATCTTTTGCTATAAAACTAGCATAGGATGCTAACTAGCACTGCAAACTTCTCAAAAGCATGCTGAAGTAGTTACCTTGACAAGCTATTTTTTGCTTTTTTATGCTAACTAGCATAAAATGCTATACAACTAGCGTACAGAAAAGAAAAGCATCTTATGCTATAAAACTAGTATATGATACTAACTAGCACTGCAAGCTTCTCAAAAGCATGCTGAGGTAGTTACCTTGACAAGCTATTTTTTGCTTTTTTATGCTAACTAGCATAAAATGCTCTACAACTAGCATACAAGAGAGTTACATACATGGTTCATACAGCTTTTAAAAAACAAAAATTAATGAGGTTTTAGTGGCCTTTTCATGACGTGAAAAATATTTTTTTGTTTTATCGGACATTATTATAAGTGTTAGTTTAAAACACTTATAAATGTCCGATGTAGTACATTAATATACATAATTTAAAGGGTTTTCTTTCCTTATTTGACAACATAGCTCGCGGTTATCCCAGTATTTATGCTAAAAAAAGTTAGTATCTGATGCTTTAATATTATGCTAAAAAATCAACCCAAAGATAAGATATGATGCTTAATACTATGCTAAAAAAAGCAACAATTTATAGCACGTGATGCTATAAAACTATGCTAAAACAGCAACAATTTATAGCATGTGTAGCGGTGCGAGTCAGTGCTTCAAATAGCTCTCTTTGCTCCTGTCCAGGGGGCGCGCCATTTGGGAAAGCGGTAAAGAATGCGCCTACTACCAAAACGATCTTGGTTCTACTCCCGGCGCTTCACAGCCACTCTCGCACCGTTACATCTGGTGACCCGGCATTTACGCACGCAGCAATGGATACTCGAAAACTCCACAGATGGCGCCACGAGATGACTTGCTCGCACGCAGTCGTGCAGTCTGCACGCGCTCGCACTTGAGCCCAGCCACGGATCCGAGCAAACAGGCCCAAACTTCACTCACTCACGCAGCAACCTGACGCAGCCTTTCTCTCGCGCTGGTGCACCTATCTGTGGTAAAATATCGTTCACTCTTCCCCTACTCGTTCACTGGGGGCGGAGTATGTAGCGGTGCGAGTCAGTGCTTCAAATAGCCCTCTTTGCTCCTGCCAGGGGGAGCGCCTTTTGGGATAGCGGTAAAGAAATGACCACCAAAACGATCTCGGTTCGACTCCCGGCGCTTTACAGCCACTCTCGCACCGTTACACATGTGATGCTATAAAATTATGCTAAATAAGTAACAGTTTATAGCATGTGATGCTATAAAATTATGCTAAATAAGCAACAGTTTATAGCATTCTATGGTTTTTTGTTTATGCTAATAAGCATAAATTGTGTTCGAATTTTAATCATCTCATGCTGGTTTTTCATGCTAAACTAGCAAATATTTTAAGCATCTCATGCTAATTTGATATACTATCAGTAGCATTTTTTATGCTAGTTAGCAAAGCAAAATTAGCATAAATTTTGACTTGGGGGGGGGGGGGGCATGGGCCCCGGCTTGCCCCACCCTAGATCCGGCACCGATTAAAATCATACTGTTTGAGAAAATAGGGGTTTCATGGTAAAAGTGCACACTAGAAAAGGTTTCACTTATACAGAAAATTAAAGGCTGATTTAAAACATCATTTTTAAACTTTTTTATTATTAATTTAACCTTCTCATGCATGCATTTATTTATTTGTATTATATAAAAAAATTTCATCTGCTGCAAACCAATTTAGTATCTCAGGGTTGCAGTGTATAATTTATTTTTGGAAATTTTTGCCCTGTATAGTCAAAAATTTGTGTCCTTGTATGAGCAGGTTTTATGCTTTTTTGCCATATTTATTCAATATAATAATAAACATGGCAAAACTGAATATTCAAACTTCATTGATAAGGAATAAGAAGCTGTAAAATAGTACCAAACTGTCCAGTAATGTAACACAAGTATCAAAATAAATAAACAGAGTGTGATTGGAAACCGAGATTTTCTCTTCCTTCTTGAATCCACCATGGACTTCTAAAGATATCCTAATCTTTTAACTATCTTGAGTACCGAGTTTCGTGGTTTTCAAGAACTGTTTGGAATCTCCAGATGAGGACGACATGAAAATTGCAACACAAAAACGAGTTTGCATAAAAATTTGAAGCAAAAATTTATGTCACCTCATATGAGGCTTACATGCATGAGAGGGTTAAAAAAAATCCTTGATAGTGTTTTTAAGACGGAAAAGTTCAAGTCTGAGCCATTGAAGGAAAAATGGTGAATGAAACAAGGTTATTTCGATTTGATAAAAATCATCGGAGATATAGAGGGGGGAAATGGGAGCAATCCCCCCCCCCCCCGAAAGAGTCAGTTATTGTTAAAAATTATATGTACAAGGATAAAAAAGATAAAATCACTGAAGAATTACTATTCCTCAACAAAATTGTATATATGCGCCTGCTTAGAATGAACTTTTACTTAATTTAATTTTTATACTTAAAAATTTCAGTAAGAAAGTTATACGCAGCTTTTGTTCTTACTTTGAAGCTTCAAACTTAATGCAGAAAATAAAGATCAAATAACTTTTCGTTCGTATTGCGTTCGATAGGTGTCGCTACCTGATTACTTTGATTTTCGAAAAGTCGAAAATGCAAACAATGCAAAGCGATGAGCGATCACACAAAGAAGTCTTTGACAAAACGTTCCACTTTTGTAGGCCCTTCTGCAAAAATAGAACGCTTTTGTTTGCCTCCCTGCCCTCTAAAACTACAAGAAAATCAGAAGTGCCCTGCCCCCTCAGGGCGATATCTTACCCCCCTAAAAAGTACGGAACACCGGCCTTCCAAAGCAGCGATACCCCCAAAAGTTGGATAAAACCTCTCCATAAATCTCAATGGTGCAGTCTGCGCCATGTGGCCACCCCCTTGTGGGCACTCCGGACAAAATTGACACAGCGAGGACCGAAGAATATAAGTGACAAAAGCAAGGGTTTGAGTAAAACGTGTGCAAAAGTTTAATCATTGGAGCTGTTTCAGCGTTGCCTACCAAAGGGGGGGGGGGAGGGGGGGCGGGGGTCTCGATCGAATGTTTGGCCTATCATGGAGTCTCTCTGAGAGGGGAAGCACCCCCTGTTTATTTAATTAGTAGCTTTCCAGGGTAGCTCCCCATCTACCGATGAAGATACTTGCTTTCCAAAAATTATGACACTCCCCAAAAAGGTTAAAATCAAACAACCCCTTAAGAATTTCAATGGCGCAGCCTACGCCATGACCCCTTCCTCCCTTGTAGGCAGGGGTGTGTGGGGTCGAAACTTGCCGGTGCGGCGTTCCGGAACATTTCTACTAGTATTAACGCCGTTACGGAACTTTACATAAGTAATAGTTTGAGTTTATTTAATAGTTTTAATTTCTCTTCAAAACAAACTAATTTGACTCTGTTGAATCAGATTAGTTTTTTTTTTCGTCTTTGCCTAGTTCTGCCTGAATCCTATCTAAAATAAGTGTTTAAATATTATCTTCAGATTGTATAAATGGTTACGTTATTTTAAATTGTTTAAATCAGAAGTAGCTCAACATGGAAATGCTAGTGTAGTGTAATTCATTAAAAATTAAAAACCCCTTGTAAGAATTTCGTTTTCAAGAGTTTTTGCAATCTTTTTCGGGCTTTGTAGCACGTATTTAAAGCAAATGTAAGGATCTATTAAAAAATAAATTGCATGTTTGTAAAAAGGTTTACCTTTCGTACGATAAATGAAAAGAAAAATTAAATAACATGGAGTTCCGTCTAGAACTATACGAGCCTTCTTTCCCGTATACTCTCAACTTCAAACTTATAATCTAGCTATCTCTCTCTCTTTCTCCATTTACCTTTTGTTCTTTATTACTGCAAATATACCGTTTTCAACGGTTAATACATATTCATTCACTCATTCATTTTTTCATTAATTTGCTCATCCATGTATTTATACACTTATGTAATTATTTTTGCACTCCATTAATTCATTTATTCACTCATATTCGTTCACTCATTCATTTATTCACTCATATATTCATTCATTCTTTCATTCACTCACTCATATATTCATTCATTCTTTCCCTCATTCAGTTATTCATTGATTCATTATTTCACTCGTTCATTCATTCATTCAGAAATACCAAATATCTAAAAATCCCGATCAAAAAATTTTATAAGAAAATAAGGCTCGTTTAGTTCTGGTTGAACTTCGCATTTGTACATGTTCTACAGCCTAACATCTTTCCGACAAAGTTTGTTCCAAGCGAATCCGTTTGCTGAGTTTAGCTGTTTTCATTCTGCATTTAAAATCTTTAAATGCATTTTTCTTTGCTTTTTAATTTGACTAATTGCGTGCAGCAAAATCTATAAGGTTTTTTCTCAGCTAAAGACGGACCTCTGAAACTTTTTAAGTGCATTCTACGTAGTATGTATATAAAAAAATAGGAGTATGGGTTTGACTCTGAAATTCGTAGTTTGTTTAATTGTTGAATTTGGTCCTTTCTTCTGAGTTGTTAACGAAAAAAAAAAATATTGAAATTCAACTAAGTTTCAGGTTGTTTAATTCCATGCTAGCTTTTATTCTAGAATGTTTTGGAAGTATTTTTCAGAAAACCTCTTTTGAAAAAAGATACTTTTTTCATTTCTAATGGGCAGCTGTGGGCGTCTGCCAATTGCAGGACCTAGTGCGATCCTAAGAGATTGGTACCATCTCTTTCAGTGGCACCACAATGAGTGTGGTACCGTGGTACCATCGCCGCATGAGAATTCTGACGTCCGGTTTCTTCACCTAAAAGGGGAGAGCACCCGGACTCTGTTAATGCGAAATTGCATTAGGAATTTAATTTAGCCGTAAGCATCTAAGCCAAATGCCTACTCAAGGGATCTTTTACATGGCGCATAATCATACGATTTGGGCGCAGACGATCTTCCGCATCTTGAAAATCCACCGACACTGCCAGGCTCGATCCTCAGACCTGGGGCGCACGAGCTCCGCGCCTTACCACGACGACATCATGCCGGCAGTGGGGGGGAAAAAAAAAAAAACTTAAAAGTTAAAAAAATAAAAGTTGTTTCCTTTTAAATTAATGGTCGATCACAATGAGGTTTTACTTTCAACTTTCATTTTGAATAGTAATTGGATTTAAAGGCATGCATTATTTTTTATCTGATTGTTAAACCGAAAAAAAAAATTGGAAGGAGGTACTGTGCCCCCTGAGTATCTCTGTTCATTGTTTAAGCATCAGAGTGCAAAAGTACCCTGATAGCAAGCGCAATTATGGCGTTTTGTTTAATCAGCTGAGCCGCGTGATGCGCCTGAATGGTTATCATGACTGACAATAATTATGGGGCATACGGAGATAAATAAGGCAAAATAAATAAATCAAAACAGATCTGCTTCAAAATTGCACAATAGTGTTGTCATTTATTACTTAATATCGATAAAAGCTAAAAGTTCACTAAATCCCGATGTTTAGGCAAATGTCATATGGGCACACTTCTGCTTATTTTGTTCGTGACTTCGGAAAACGCTCTTCTTTGGAATTTTGCTCCTGTAAATGACTAGCTTTAAATCTTTCAATTTTGTTTTTTTTTCTCTTATTTCAAAATTATAGTAACCAACAAATCTATCGCCCACTCTTTAGCTCTAATATTTATGTTATTAAAATGAACTGTTTGAGGCCTTAATTTGCTAACAACCCCAGATGAACGGTTTTCACTGAAAATTGTTTTAAAAACGTTTGTTAAGAGCAGCGGTACTCAACCTGCGGACCATGGGCCGTATGTGACCCATCAACACTGGCGTAGGTAAGGGGGTGGTTTTGGGGATAACCCCCCCCCCTGAAATGGTAAAGATTGTCTAGAATTTGACCAATTTTTCTTGGAAAACAATGAAATTGGCCGACTTTTCCCGAAGAAACCCCCCCTGAAATCCGGGTCTAGCTACGCCACAGCCCATCAAGCCTTCGTGAGTGGCCCGCTAAAAAAAACTTGACCAACATTGTTATAAACTTATTTCTACGTATTTTTATCTTTACAAACGAAGTAAAGACAAAACTTTGGAAATTGTTTAATCGCTTGGGAGCGGTAGTTGTAGTTTCATTAGCAGCCACTTTCTTCAGCCCCTTTCTCGTGTCTGACACGGGCGAAAGTTACCGGAAAGTTTGCCCATGACCGTGCGTTGTTTTATGTCTAACGCTCGTCTGAGATCCGTTTACACTTTGTTTGTATAATATATTTTTTCTATGTAACTTTTATCACACCCCCGCTCCCTAGTCACCATCCACAACCTGAAATTGCAAAGAATAACTTACACCATTTATCCCCAACCCTATGCCCGCGGGCACCATGGCGCCCGTCGATCGGTATAGGTGCACCCGCTGCTTGTGCCCAACGATAAAATATTTCAGTTTTCCTTTTTAAAAGCTAGAATCTAGAGCAGTGGTCGGCAACCCGTCGATCGCAAGCCCATTTTCGATCGATCGCGACAGCATTTTGGACAGTTTATAGTTTAAAGTATAAATAAAATAACTTTTAAATTGGATGGTGAGTTTATTATTAGTTTTTCCTTCAGAAAATGTTTATTAGTTTGTCAGACCATTCACCGGACCTAAAAAAACTTCCAATAATATGAATTATCATTCCTCACTTTAACTATGCTCTTGGTGAGGGTGAGAGTTAATTCAAGAATGTAAACCTTTCACATGTGTGTTTTAGGTGAAAACAAAACAAAAACTAAGTTTATTTTAATCAAATTCGAAAGAAATAATACATTTGTATTGTTTTGATGCGAGTTAACGGTGTCAGCAAACCATTATTTTAGAAATTTTAAAGTAGGTGTTTTATAAGCATCAGAACTTGTTCTGACAAGAATTAATCTACAATTTGAAGACAGGCGCAATCCCAACCTGTCCTATTAATAATGTATAACCCCTCCCCCCCGGTCCTCCGAGTCGATCTTGGTGTTCGCCGAACTTGGAAAGTAGATCTTCAGTCAGGTTAGGTTGCCGACCGCTGATCTAGAGTATATGATGAAAGGCTGTATAACTATGAATAACCCTATAATGATAAATAACAATAAATATCATAAAATCAAAATATAGATTACGACTTACAGATGAACACCTTGACGATCGCTTGCAATCAGGAATTGCATCGCATTCTCCCAATTATGAAGCATTGGCCAGTGAAATGCAATGCCAAAAATCACATTGACTGTATTTTAAATATACTATAAAAGTATATTTTTTATATTTCATATGTTTTGCAAGCAATTTAGTAATCATTTATTTTACACAAGAATATTAATACTAGTTATATTTATATGTTAAATTAATTTTTAAATTAAAATATTTTGTGCATTATACGTAGTGTGTATTCTTGTCCATCAACTATAAATTTCTCTTTCAAAAATAAATGGTGCCCGCTATTCAACTGATATTCTACTATGTGCTCTTAGGTACAAAAAGGCTGGGGACCCCTGCCTCACTATACTAGTTTTACAGAAAAAACTCGTGTTTTAAAGGGTTAAATAGTCTCCACTTTTTTATCTCTTGCATATTTTCCAACTTTTTTCGTAATTTTTACAAAAATCGGTCCATTTTTAGGGTTTTACGCCTTGTAATAAATTTCCACTTTTTAACGATCCAGAAATACATCTCGCTTTGGAAGGAAAATTGATTTGCGCCTTGTAAAGGGAACTTAAAATTCCCGTTGCTACTGGTTTTTCGTCGCTACAGTTGCTGTACAGTATTTCATTCGCGAGCTATAATAATATTAGCTAACTTCACACTGCTTTCTGTTGCCACCAAATAACCGTCTGAACTTAATTATATTGATTAAAACAAATAGTATGCTTTCATTGTTTAAGATTTCCATCGACGTGGTTTAATTTGATAGTGTATTATATCAAGGATTCTTTTTTCAATATGCTTCCTCAGGGGAAAGATTTAGTTTGTTTACCTTTGTAAATGTTTACCGATTCCTTAAGCTCTATTATTAGCAAAATAAAGAAAATAAAATTTTTTTATGCTCATGAATAAAAGCAAGGATAACGATGAAGCATAAAGAAAAAAAAAATCTGACGTAATTATTTTTTGTCGTTCAAATAAAGATGAACTGAGGAACTGCTGAGTTTCATGAATCGTTTCCACGGCAACAGTGTTTTCAAGCGGATTTGTCGACCAATTCCCTGGCATGTCCTACCCGCATGAAATGTTTATGTGCAAGGCAAACAAAGGAAAATAACCGAGAAATATCAGAACAAAAATGACGTCTTATGTAACAATAAAGAATTTTTTCAACAGTAAAATCCCTTTCCGGGTACTTAGAGATGTTTGTCGTACTAGTTAAGATGGTCGCTTGTTTGGAAGGAGGAATAAATTGGGTAGTTCTGGGCTTTCAGCTATACATTCAGAAAGGAAAGTTTTCAAGTAAATAACTGTTGAAACGTGTCTTTTATGAAGTTTTCTTAAAGCATTATAAAGTTCCTAAAATTTCATTTTTTGTTGTTTTACACACGCACACACAAACAAATGCTATACGCATGTATATAGAAATGCATGTGTATTTTGGGGAAGGTGGGACAGAGTGAAATAGTTAAGGTAAATTACATTTTTTAAAATTAAGATATTAGAAATATAATTTGAAAATCATAGAACATAAAGCGAAACTTTGAATTTTGCTTGCATTGAAATAACACTTTTCATTTTAGGCAGTAAATTTGTACGTTCAAACAAAAGTGGAAAATTACCACTTTGCGTCCTGTATGGGGCAAAGCGATGATTGAACTATTTTTCCATGTGATAATAAACCCTTTGAATTCGTATGTCACCTTATATTATCACAAATAACATGTAGTGTTTAATATTTACGAGTGAGAAGTGTACAAAATACCTTTTTATTAGACATGAATGACTAAATGAACGAATAATTGATAAAACGAGCGAATTAATGAATTTATTAATGAAGTTAAAATATGTGTAGTTAATTAAATAAAAGAATTTAAAATCGACTTATTAAATGAACAAGTAGATAGCCTAATAATTGAATGAATGAGTAAATGAACGCAAAGCGAGATAAAATATTTCCGTTTGCCCTGCATGCACATGACAAATTGTAAATTAAAACAAGCCAAGTTTTAAACGTAAATTAACACTGCACTGGACATTATTAGGTCTTAATTACTATATTTGAAAAATCAACAGGGAACTTTATATAATAGTAAAACTAATGACTTTTTAAAATCAACTTAAAAACGGAATTTATCATACAAATGATTAGTTTTTGGTGTCAGTCACTCAAAGTAACTGTGCCCATTGATATGTGTATTACAAAAATAGAGTATTCATATGAAAAAGTATTTACACTAAACAGAATGAATTAAAAGCATTTTTGGGACACAAACAAAAGCCACTTCAAATTAAAAGATGCGCTAAAAGGTAAAACATTAATTAGTTCTTTAAACATCAACGATATGACTTTTAAGTCGGTGCAGAATTAAAATAGATAAAATCTTTTGCAATCATGAATAAATTACGAACATAAATGGCTCAGAGTTTGCAATAGTTGTATTGGAAAGTAACACATGGTGTAATGGTATTAGACGGTCATAATTTTATATTTAAAAGTCGGAACTGAGATTTAAGCCATGCATCATTAACCCACATAAATATTTATTTATTCATTCTGTTTATCAGCAAAATAATGGACGTTTTGTTTCCTGATTATGGAGTTAACATTATTTGACATTAAAGTGCAGGGCCCCATAACGCCATAGCGACTCCCAGCAGGTTGTGGTAAAAACTAGTGTCCCCTCTCGCAAGAAAATCCGTATATTATCAAAGTTTTTAGCTGAGCTTTTTTAAATTGTAAGTTCTCCGACCTCCGATCTCCATCTTTAAATTGTTATAATGTGAGATGTGCTAAAAAAGGGAAGAAAGAAAGACTAGGGTTTAATGTGGATTAGTATATCGTAAGCAAAACAGAAAATAACGAAGTCAACACTTTTTCCATGTGATGATACATCCTGCAATGAAACAGCCTTTTGTCTGTTTATGTCTCTCTCTCTCTCTCTCTCACACACACACACACGCAAAAACATATATAATATTCAATCAATAAATAAATGAAAATATAAATGAAATATTTCTTCTGAATTCAACACGGAAAACAATTTATGCTTGATCTGAGGATGTTTGAAAATTTTCGCACAATAATTATTGTTTTCAATATATCCGATAGATGGCGCCATCCCAATTCTATTGCTACATAAAATTAATCACGTATGTGTGCGCTGCAGGCATGCTCACATTTCATAGAAAAAATTCATTTTAGACATTCTCAAGTTTGAAATTTTTCGTCTGCTGAATTGAATGTTCTGAAACAAGGGCAATCCGTTGTTAGAAAGAAGAGACAACGAATAAAAGCATATATTAATAATAATAATAATAATAAAATAAAAAAAAAAAAAATAAGAGAGAGGAGGGGGAGGCTCGAATTTAGAAAAACTCTCGGACTTCATGTTTTCTTTCCTGGTATTTTTAAACGACGGCGACGACTCCTTACACATATGCATCAGACGGCCGGGTTTTGAGTAATTTTAGTGGGACCTCGCGATTTGTTGCAACATTGGTAGACCTCTCCCGGTCTTCGCGAAATGTCATTAAGAACTAAAATTTCTTTTGTTGAGTTCTTAATTTTTCAGTAGAATATGAAGAAAGCAAAATGTACACTTAAAAAAAAAGACACGCATTTCTTAAAGTTAATTTTGTTATTGTTTTGCTACTGAAAAGTGAGCTGTGCCCTTTTAATCTGAAATCTATTGCATTAATATAATTAATCAAATCAAATACTTCTTCATTTAAATTTTGAATGAAGTGTTTTATAAAAGAATTAATAACAAAGAGATTCATTTGAAAATAATAATGACATTGAATTTCAACACTTAAATGTTTTCGGAACCGTAGAGTATCCCCTTTCCTCCAAAAAATAAAAAATAAAAAATAAAAAACTTTATTAAGTACTACTGTATTTCTTTATGCTATTTATTAAAAAAGATACCTTGCAGAAATCTTTATCCTACGAAAACTTCAGAAGTAAAGTGTGCAATAGAAATTTTAGTCAGTTTGCATTTAAAAGTTTTCAAGCAGATATGCTTATATGCTTAGATAATGTAAAGTACTTTGGCATTACAACTGTAGTTATTGGATTAAATTTATTCGTAAGGACTAATTCAAGAGCATTTAGTCTCGAATGATGAACATGAAATCACTTCGAGAGCCAAATTAAATAACTAAGAGTTTTAATTTAATATTTGTTTTGGATTAACGATCAATTTTTATTACTATTTCTCTTCTTTACAATAGCAAAAATATCAGAGATTTTCAAATGACTTTGCAGTTGAGTGGGTTTTAGTCTTAATGTTATTACTGAATAATGCAGGGGCAATTACTTTCATTTGAATTGCACAGTGTACCATTAAAGGGATTATATGAGTAAATAAATCTAGGCATATAATTCAGCAGTTCTTACTTAAAAGCACTTCATAATCATAGTGTGCGTGTGAACTAGTCTAGCATAGGCACGGAAATATGATTTTTGCAGTGTTATTTCGGTTCGTTTTCATTGAATAGATAAAGCGAGAAAGTTTTGCAAGATGAAATAGTGTTGAGAATAATTAGCAAATTACTGCATCGAGACTAATTCTCATACTGACAGTTTTCCGCTTTTTATATAATGCTAAACTTATGATATCCGATAGGATACAATATTCAGAAACACTTATTGATACTGAATACTTATTGTCAGTATTGCTAATGACTTACTGAAAATACACATTTGAAGTAGTAAAACTTATAAAATGCTTGATGATTTCCCTTTAGTATGTTTATAATTAGTGTATGAATTGTAAAGACATTATAATGTATCTTTAAATTTACCAAGATCAGTAAATTAGTGTTTAATGTGGATTAGTATAAAATAATTTTTGAAGAAAAAAAAGATTTTAAATTAAAAATTGCGCAAAAATAATAAAAAAATAAAATTCATTCTTTAAAGAGCATCGACACGACTTTTAAACGTAATTCTAGAAATAGGCGCAAAATTATGACAATCTAATTATTATTAAACCACGATTTACTTTATATGAGAATTGTTGCACAGGCCATTTATAATTTTAATTGGTTCATGATTAAATAAGATTTTATCTATAATAATTTTGTACCGACTTCAAAAATTACGTTGTATTTTTTTTTTCAAAAAATCACTTTGCTTTATTCTTTTTAATGCAAATACATTTTTCATAGGATTAGTCTATTAAAAAAATAACTTATCAAATGGCGCACTCATTTTGAAAGACTGGAACTAAAAAAGGGAGTCAAAAATAACGTAAAACAAGACACACGTAGCAATAAAATTTAAACATGTGTTTCAGGGTTACAAAAAACCCATTTTGCAATGTAAAAGAAATGAGTTCGTCAATAAAAATATAGAACTAAGGAATTAACATTTTTTCTACAACGTCAGAGGTCAGAAAGCACAGTTCATATGTTTTGATAAATTAACCCTACACTGCGCAATTTTTTTTCTTTGTAAATTTTTTTTTTTTTTTTGTGTTTGTTTGCGCTAGTTATAAGTGAGAAAAATACTAAAAAAATTCTTATTTAATTCGGAAAAGTAGAATTCGAGAAAAATTGACATGTTGTTTAAAAACAACACTGCGCATTTAGGGGTAACAATAATAATTTTTTTATATAATCATTTTAACAAATGAAACAAAATCAATAATAAATAGGCATGCCTTATAATCATAAAATAGCACTAAAATAGGAAAATTTATTAGAATAATTTATTTTATTATTATTTATACATTTATAAAATTTATTAAAGTAAAAATTTGCAGATGTAACTAATAATTATTAGTTACATGTGCAAATTTTTACTTTGATTACCAATAAAGTTTAATAATAATTTCACTAAAAGATTTTAAACAAGAAACATAACATCTGTAGGGGGTTTATGCGATAATGTTAGTTTCTTCGTTGGTTGAGTGTGAATTGATTTTAAACAAAATTTCTAAATAATAATTTAATCTATCACTTTAAGCTAATTTGTGAAATATTTAACAATAATATTCTAAAAGATACTAAATAAAGTGAAATAGAACAACTTGTGACACCTGCTCTTGTTTATACTGCGAATAATGCAGGAGCATAAAAATTGCCCCCCGAATGCACGCGGTGTTGTTTTAAAACAACAAGGAAAAAAGGCACCTTAATATATATTTTTCCCGAAAATTTTCGGACAACTTATATTTATTTTATTTTACAACTATGTAAGCAATTAGAGACTATTTTTTAAAATAAAATTGTTGCTTAAAATTTGTAGCAAAAAAATTTAAGAAGTTACTGTTTTTTACGAAATCAACATGTCTTACGATTTTGTGAAAAAAGATGAACCTTGAGTTCAGTTTACACGATCTAGGGGAAACTATATTAACTAATATGATCACACATACTAAATGAAACGAAAGAATGCGCCACATGTTAAAAATATTACAAAATGAAAGCTTAGTGAACGAAAAATGGAGGTGTTCTTTAAAAACAACACGGCGCAGTGTAGGTTTAACGCTATGCTCCATACTATATCTTCTTATAAGGATAAGCGGAAAATTTTCACTGATCGGCCTCATATGTTAAATGCCTGAAAATGGGGACTCAACTAAAGCGATTTGCTTCAGGCCCCTTCACAGTCGCTGCCTCTTCACATCAACGGTTGATACTAAAATTAAATAGAAAGCGTTTTCTGCCAAGAAAATAACGAAAATAAATTTTGTTTCTTTACGTACACAACGAAAGATAACCAGCGCCATTTCAACAAGTGATGCGGCCTCAGGTCCAGCAGTATTTTTGAGCCCCCCTTGCCCTTCCCACCAGTGCTGCAAATACTAGATAATTTAATTTTTTCACTTTATAGTAATAGTGAAGCTACATTTTATAAATTATTATGGCAATGAGTCTTAGCAAATAGCAATTGGTAAATTATCTATGGGTGTAAGTCGATGGGGAATGTGTTGTGAAGAAAATTTCCAACGGCGCCTGGCTCATATTGATTATACGTTCCCTCAGGCCCGTCATCGTCATTTCAAAATTTTCCGGGGGAGGGGGGGAGTATTTTCAATGCATATTATAGGTAAAAAACAACAAAATACATAAAAACATCCATAAATTTAATTCATTTCTAAAAGTCGGGGGGGGGGGGGGAAGCGAAATTGATCCCTCCCCTGATCGCCCAAATTACGGGCCTGTATTCACTACCTGTTTGAATTGAAAAAAAAAAAAGTCCAATTAATTATACGAGGAATTGATTCCTTATTAAAACAGCCAATTTTTATAAATTCAAATAAATCACATTTTAAATGATTAAAAACTTGGGTGTCTTTCAAATTAGACAAAAAAATTAGTTCTTAAAGCTTGAACTTTGGCAGCCTGTGCTGTAATCAGGCTCTGAAAATTCTTAGAGTTGGTTTTATGATTTTTTTTCGCCGATTGGTTAAAAATTTTAATGATTTTATATGCAAGCAGTGACCTTTTTGCTCCATCCAATCCCCTGCTAGCTCGAGGCCTTAGCGGCGCCCTCCCCCGGGCACGGGGAAGTGAAGTCCGTCGAACGCTCATAACCGCTCCGAGATAGGTTTGTTATGCGCTAGCCCAGCCTAACTAACTCTTGCGGTGTGAACCTGGCCCTCCTTGATACCCCTATGCTAGAAGAGTATCATTTGGAGGGCTGTGGTTCCCTAAAGCAAGCAATGACCACCAGAGGTCAAATTTGAATTTTTGCGGTGCATCAAGGTCAATAATAAGCGGATGAAGCACAATATGCTTTTTATACGAAATACCCTGTATAAAACGGAGCTGACAAAGAGATATCACTCTCCGAAATAGAGCTCTCACTTTCGACGATTCTTCAATCATTATTTAAATTTCGTCATTTACAAGGATTCTTTCCTCGCGCGATCACGTGACTCAAAAAGTTACCACACAAATTTCGCCAATTTGACGAAAGATTTACTCGGAGCATTTTTCACGAAGCCATTTCGCCAAATACGGAGAAAGTTTCATGAGATTTGTGCATGCGTTTCTGAGACTGATCTGGAAAAAAACGTGTAAAATATCTTTCTGTGATTCCGCTCCTTGGGTGCACTTCAGGCAAGCGCTTTTCCATTCAATTCAATGTTTTATTTTTAAAAAAAGTCTCCAAAACCTAAATTTAATAATAATATATTGTAATAAAGTGGTTTCTTGCTGCTCTAACTGAACTTCGTTTACTCGATCTTCATACATTGAATTATTCATGCGTTCATGAATAAATCTAATAAAATTGGCACATAGTTTTTTCTAAGCATTATTACGATGATTAATGTTGGCAATTAACTTCAACCGCTACAGTTAAAGCAATTATAAATTTAAGGATGCAAAGATTTTACTCAATTTGGGTAAAAGATTCTGAAGTTTGGTCCTTAATTAAAGGAAAGTGGGAGTAAATCGTGACGGAAAGGCTTTCACAACAAGCTACAGCTTTATAATATGCGTTAATACAATTATTTTATCTTAAAAAAGATGTAAAAAAAGAATGCTACGTAAATATTTCTTTCCTTGAAAACATTATTTTCAGCAAAAGATGTTTATTCTAAGTTTAACATAAGGAATTGGTTTGATTGGACTAGCTTAAATTTTACCATGGAAAGTATTTTACAATATTTAATCTTTGTGCTTTTACAAATTTCTAAGATGGCAATGGTCTTGAATATCAATATTTCGCAAAATGAAATTTTCAGAATTCAAAAGCAAGTTAATTAAAATCAATGCAACTGTTGTGTGCAGTGGCAGATGTCCACTTCATGCAAAGATTTGGGGTTGAAAAAAAAGCCATGTCTTTGGCTAAGCTATTGTATAATTTTAATTAAAATGTTCATAACGAGGTCTGAATAAAGGGAAAGTACTCAGAAATACATTATTGAAGAAACTTTGGGAATCGAAAAAATTCAATAAAGGATGGAATGGTGTAGGATAATCATTATATTGGGAAGTTCTTTCGATTAATTATCAATTCCACACACGAGCAGGATACAAGTTTGAATAAATTCTGATGAAATAATTCGTACGAAACCAGTAGCTCTAACTTTTATTTCATGTGCTCAAAAACTCAAGAAATTCTAAAGACCGAAAAACTTTAAAACAAAATTTTATTCAACACAAACCGCAAGTGGCTAGACGTACACAATTCATTTTTCATGTCATTCGCCTTTTTATGCGAAGCAGCAGCCTTCGGCGACTCAAATAATTTCAGAGGCGGTATAAGAATTTCAATCTCTATGTACTTTTCTGCCTATGTATATCTATGTAACTATCTATCTCTACATTCATATTTGTACTTATCTTTCTATACTAGTTATGTCTATCCTATTTTTATTTATCTGTATTAAATTTATTATTTTGAATATCTTTTCGTCTTGAATTACCTAATGTATTTTTCTCCTATTCAATGTGCAAATGCAAGACAGCCCTTTTTTTTTTAGAAATTCTCAGGATTTCTAAATAGAAATTTTAGAGGAAAATGGTAATCCGCCATCTTAAACATTCCTTACTTTAGTCTGTAATTCTGCACTGTTAGTTTTATTATTTGAATAAGGAAATAGAAATTTAGCACCATAAATGAATGGGGAATACGAACGTTGCACAAAATCATCAGCTTCCAAGAAAGTGCGAAAGTTCCTACAAAAGACTAAAATCCTCTTTACACAAAAAAAGAAATTCTAACTTTCAGTCAATTCCCTCTCATTTCTTATGATAAATATATATTTTTTTGCATTTAAACAAATATATATCCAATTTCTTGCGTGTTTGGAATAGTTTTATGTTTTGTAGAAATCATAAAAATTCCAGTGGAAAATCTTTTTCAACTCTTATACTATATGCGCGAGGAAAATGAAAATTTAGGATTAAAGACAAAGCTAAGAAGTGGCAGACAAATTAATTAGCTAACGAATTTTTCAAAATATTTGATTTTCATTAATTAGATTCTGTGAATCAGCAGTAGGGAAAAAATATCATTAATTAATAAAACCAACATAATCCTTAGAAAGGATTAGTTATTTTTGCCATACTAAGACAAAAAGTAAATTTATTTAACTTAAGGAAAAATCTCACTGCTTTCGGATAATGATGTTTAAATATTCAGGGACATTTTTTTTTCTTGGGAATAAACAACTGGAAATAAAATTCCAAATTAATGATCAGAAAATTCTTCTTTATAATTGGAGCAGTTGGATTCAGATATCAAATAAAAAAAAAGGGGTGTGTAGCAATTAGAAATAAAATTTACATATTTTGAGACTTTGCTTTATTGTTATGATAAATAGCATTGTATTCCACACTCTCTTCTTAAGTAACTAATTAGCTGAGAAAGTGGCAAATGCGCGGATAACACACACTTCTTATAAACTGAAAAGGCATTTGATATATATTTATTGCAGTAACTACTTAGAGTTAAAAAAATATTGCTCAGCCTATGTCTCGTGACCATTGCAGATTAAAAAAAATAACAAAGGAAAGTAGATTAATTTTTTCCCTTTATAATAAGGAACAAGAATTCATGTAGACATGATTTTTCAAAATTTAGCTGCTTTTATTTATAAAGAATAAAAACTATTTTACAGTGAAAAAGTGTATTTTTACTCATTTTTAGGAATTTTAGTATCCCATTTTTTTTGAAAAGTTTGGGTTTTGAGTTTTTGGAAAATTAGCACTTTTATTTCTATGTGAAAAAGATTCAAATTTTACAATTTGACTTCTTGAAACCATTTTTTTTCCCTTAGATTCAATATTTTTAAAAATTCGCTCGAATTTTTACGCACTCAATTATCTGAAAAATTCGTGCATATGGAATTCTGCCTTTTACACTTTCCTAATAATCAAGGCATTTTAATAGATATTTTGATGATTGGTTAAACACAGGCCGAAACATTATTTCGTTATAAACTGAACTAAATGGCACAATAAAAGAATGTAGACATAGGAGATATGTTAACGAGCGCTGATGCTTTCAATATGCATCTTTTTTTCAATCCTGATTTTCTTAAAAGATTAATTTTTTGCGAACGTAAATTTCGAAAGGAATAAATTTTAGAACAGAAAAGGGTTCTTAGATCTTTCTTTTCCTTAATGGGGATAAGATGGCAGTTGAAAACTACTAACACACTCCTTTTAGTTTGTATCGAATATCATATTAGAACAGTAGGTTTCGCGATCTTTTATACGCGTGTCCGCTAGTTGCGGAAACAGCGCGCAAACGAACTTTTTTTGAGTGGGACTTCAAAAAATATTGAGGGAATCGCGCAATCCCGCGGCCGAGCGCGAACATTGCCAAATAAGTAAAAAACGTGCTCTTTTTAAAGTGTTCTTTTGAGTGTTAAGTATAAAATTACGAAAACTTCGTGGTGTGTCTATTACTTTTTGGGCTAAGGACTGTATTTCCTTTTCATACAAGTACGTTTTCAATTGCTAAAAGAGGGAACTTACAAATTAATTTATATTTTTCAGATTTATGTAACATTAAAATAACGTTAAGTTTGGGAAAAAAATGCATTTTAAAATGAATTTTAGGTACCTATTTTCAAACATTTAGAAGATTTAGTTTTTTTTTTTTTTTTTAGAAAAAGTTAAAGTTATTTAGAAACTTTGTAAAAAATATATCACACATTTTAATTCATTAGCCAAATTTGAACGCTGCTTTAATTTTTAAATTCACATCATTTGTCTACACTTTAAGGTAAGAATAATTTTCTTTTGCGTTCCCAAAAATCTTATTTATGTTGTACAACACTTCACTTACTGTTTAAACAGCGGTCTCTTTTATTTCGTCGCATAACATTATTTCCATGCGAACGTAAGTAACATAAATACATACAAGTGATTCTAGTATAAAAGAATTGAATGTAGAACATTCCAAATCAGCTCATGTCCTACGTGAAAATAGCCTTGCTATTATTGCTCCTTTTGAAATTATTGAAAGAAAAAGCAAAACCTCTATATTCATGTGTTCTTATGTTAAAATTATTTGTTCTCATAATGTTTCCCACCGTACCAAAAATCAAGAAAATTGTCTTGATACCTTTTTACGAGATACTACACTACACCCCTCTTTATTTATTATTATTTTTTTTACGGGAAGGTAGAATAAAAATGGTAAGCTTTCCTAAAAATTCTACTTCAATGCAAATCTGAAGCTAAAATAAAATATAAAGATTTCTAAGAAAGATTCGCGTCTTTTCATCTCTTTCAGAAGATTTGCTTTTGTACCGAAATTCAACAATATTGAATGTAAAAACTAATATGATTTGACAGACGCACAAAATACGAAACATGTGAAAATGCTTTGTCGAAAATAGTGAATCCTTTGACTGTAAGCTTTGGAAATTTTCCCAACTGAATAAAAATTCGAAAAAACTCAAATTTTCGACTGCTGCAACAGAAATTCTGTTAAAAAAATAAAAAACATTTATAATTTACAAAATACAAAAATCACTATACTTAAAAAAAATTCTACTACAGTAAAAAAAAAAAAAGTTTTTTAGCCATAATCCTTTTGTACATGTCTTATTTTTGAAGATACCTAAAAATTGGTAAGATTGTTTTGCAGGAAAAAGATAAATTGCAATCGAAATGAATCGCTTTTAGAATTTAAATTTAAAATTATGTCCTTTGATGCTACTAATTAATCCCAAAAACGTATGTCATTTCGTTTAATACAAATAGCTTTTTACTGTCTGATTTTCTTAGTCGAGACTTCCTCGAATTTGCGCATGCGTCAGGTTTGCTTCGATTTCATCGAAATAGGGATGAAAAGATGAATAATGATTAGGAAATGTTTAGTTTTCATGAAGAAGAATAAACTCTCCGAGTTTTTTTTCTTTTGTCTTAAAGATTCCAATTTTAAATAGAATACGTCATCATCGGGGAAAAGCAAAAAATGACAGCAAAAAATATAATTTCGAAACTGCCCGTCCCTTTGCAGGATAGAATCTTTCCGACGGATAGTCTGGGCTTTGTAAACGCACAGTATGGAAAAAGCAGTTTTTCAGGACTGAGAAACACAGAGTTCAGAAAGTTAAATAGTTTTAGCTACTTTTCATTTCTCTTTTTCAGAAATGTATCCATCTTTTTGTGGAAAACCTCTTCTATGCCCTTTACATCACTTTTTTAGACTTTCTAAACATTTTGTGACATGTTTGAACCATGCATATGAAAGTACGTGATTGTGAGTTATTTTATGTTTCGCGATTTTCTTTGAGAAAATACGTGCTTAAAGGAAACTTTCTTTCGAAATAAAAATTCAGTATATAAGCTGCTTTCGTGAAAACTTCATGATTCATTTGTTGCATGAAATAATGATTTTTTTTTTATTTCGTAAGCAATTATTTCCCCGATAACTATATTTTAATTCATATATCTTTATCATTATGACAGGAAATTTTTTTCACTGAAAGTAAGCATAGCTCGTTTATTATGTTCCGTTGCAGAGCGAACTTGATTTACACGACGATAATGAAATACAATTGTTGCATGTGGTTTGAACTTCTGTTGGAGAAAGTTTATGGTTGCTATTATTTCGCGCGCTCACATGAAACCGGTTTTTGTTGAATTGTCACATGTCAATACATGGAGCATGAATTTCAATGGAGTTAGAACAGTATTTATTGCTTTTTGGCGAAAGATGTTTTGCATAATTCAAGCTAACTTTATATCAAACCAATGATCGATAATGAATAATAATCGCACCTTATAAAAAGGTTTGTTCTTTTTATCGGCAAATTCCTCTCATGATCAGACTTACAATTGCTTAGTTAGAAAATAACTTGAATAAAGCGCGTGCATTTTTTACAAGCTTCTTGAACAATTTAATCTAAGACTTAAATTATAAGCCTACTAAAGAGGGTATTTATTCTTTGATAGAGTAAATCAAGTTTTCACCAACAAACTAAATACACCATCTAATCAAAAAGTCAATTTTCTGTTTATTTTTTAAAAAGAGTGCATCAAGGTAACATTTGTTTTTTTGAATTTCGTACTTCAATGACACATCGTCGAGGTTCATGTAAAAGTCACAAAGTTCACTGTTAAAAATAGCGTGCTTAAAAATGAGAAAATACACTGGATTATGTTTTAAAAGTAATTTTGACTTAAAAATGAACCTCAGCTTTAAGTACCGATGCTTGCTTAGACATTATAGTTACAGAAAGGACAAGTATTAGTTAATTTTTACTGCAACAAATTAAAATTTTATAGAGCAATTTTACGTTCATAATACAGGGCTTTTTTTAACGATTACTTCTTCAGAACAATTGTATTATATCAAAATTATGGGACTATTTACCGCGCGAGGCGTCAGAACGATTCAAGAATGTGAGTAGTCTGTGCGTCTTTTCGGAGCAGGAATACAAGATGAGTAATCAGTCGGATTCGGATCGAACGCAGTCGAACGAGAAAACAGAATAAACGAGTGGATAACGGACGCTTTTCTGGATTAGGCTATTTTTGCACGGAAGCACTTTAGCACTCGCAGCTGGTACATTAGAAAGCAATATAATCCAACTGTCTAGCTGACCGTTCGATGTCCTCTTGCACAGTGGAAGAGCTTTCACCTGCGGATAGAAAGTTCCGAGTTTGTGTCCTTAGCGGTCCGCGTTCTTATCGGTGACTTGCTCTTGCTTCGCACGCGTTGTGTTATTTTTGATAATGTGTTACCTCAAAATATGAGAGAACAACTTTTTTTTTTGTAGTGGTATCTTAAAAGAGAAGATCATTTTTGAGAAAAGGTATAAAAGAGGGGAAAAGGGATAAGGAATTTTGATAAAAGTTTTGCTTAAAAAATAAGAGCACTGTTTTTCAATTCTAATAGCTCCGAGTCATTTTGACTCGGAGCTATTCCAAAGAGAGCGATATCCTTGAAAAAAAAAAAAAAAAAGCCATTTTATACCAATAACAAGAATTCTGATTTTGGTGTCCACACACACAAACACACATCCCAAACACACAAAGTTAACTTTTTGCATACGATTTTTATCAATATTTCATTTGCGACATTTTCAACGGTTTGGAAAGTGTGTTGAATATTACTGATGAAAAAGAAATATGCAGAGAAACATGTTTATACAACAATGTTTTTACAATGCTTTGAAACTCGTTTTTAGCGACTGACAAACAAAACGAAGAAAATGCTGGTTATTTCCTGCTCATTATATAGACATGCATTTGGCTGCTTGAACGCACTGATTTATTTATTTTTTGCTTTTAAAAACATGCATGAAATAAAAATTTTACGAAAGATAATCTAATCGAAATAAAAGTATTATTTTCTTTCTTTCTTTTTTATTTATGCAGATTGGAAAGCATATTTCAATAAAACAATATCATCTTTCCTGTAATATTGACAAATTCAAGAAAAAGAACACAAAATAGTATACAATATTATTTCGAAGAAATATTGCTTTTGCTTCTGATTGTGGACAGAATACACATTTTTTAAAAATGAAAACGTAAAAAAACTTTTAAATGACTCTGTCGATGCGTGGGTCGTTTCAATCACGTGAAAGTTTCGAATGCGTTCTTCTAATTCCAGCTGTATTACGATTAATTTGTTTTCATTTTTTGTGGAGAAAAACCATTATTTTAAAATAACTGAAATAAAGATCATATATTGCTGTCAAAGCTTTTTAAGGATTCATTTAAAGATTTAGAAGTCAGCTGACATGAACTATTTAGAATTATTAAGAAAAACTATGTCGTGCGTTTTATATTGCAGTAAAACCCCTCCCAACGGACACTTCTCTTTAGAAGAGCATTGATCCCTAATGTATTTAAAACCTCTCTCTAACAGACACCCTTAATCATGGACGTGGACACTATATTTTAAATAAATTACAATACAAAAGTGAAGACCAGGTACAGGTTCTGGGAGCACAAAATCTAAGATGTTGATGGGTTTTCTATGTTCTTTTAAAGAAGGTAAAACCTGAGTTCATATTTTAAAGTTTTTCAAATCTTAGGCTAGCATTTTTTAAAAAAAATTATTTCTGATGAGATGCTCTTAGATTCTGCCAATTGCAGACCTAGTGCGTTCCCGAGAGATTGGTGCCATTTCTTTCAGCGGCACAGCGATGAGTGTGGTACCATCACCTCACGAGAATTTTGACGTGCAGTGTTTCCACGTGAAAGGGGGCACCCGGACTCTGTTGATGCGAAATTACATTAGGAAATATTAATTTAGCAGAAAGCATACAAACCAAATGTCTACTCAAGGGATCTTTTACTTGCCGCATAACCATACAACATGGGTACGGTCACAGACGACTTTCTGCATCTTGAAAATCCACCGATACTGCCAGGCTCGATCCTCTGACCTGAAGCGTACGAGTCCCGCGCCTTACCACGACCCACTACTTTAATCCAAAGATAGAGAAAAAATACTAAATCCCTGTATGCAAAATAATTATACTTTCTTTAAATAATCCAAAATTAAAAATTAATACCGCAGAATGGACCATTTGAGGAAGTCTTTTGTGGCATTAAAAAATTGCTAGAGTCAAAACAGTTATATGTCTTGACGTAGCTTAAAAATTTTGTTTTATTTACTAGTAGCTGTCTGCAGAAACCAGATGGTTCGCCTTTTTTTTGACCCTTATTGAAATGCTTATTTCGATAATTTTTCTGCCATGGCGTTTCCCAAGCGTAAAAAGTTAAAAAGACGCTCGATGCCACAGGTAAAAACTAAAAGAAGCAATATTCTAACAGATTTTAAAATCTCCACCCCCGCACTCTTTATAAATTTAATTCAACTGCACACAAAAAGTATTCCGTCACATCGTTACCCATTTAAAAATTTATACGAAATCTTCAGCAGCGACCAGTCAGTTTGCCTTAATATATACACTAGAAACTTTTTTTTATATATTTTCATAATTTCCTATTTATTTAGTTACTAACAGCTCTTTAACGTGTTCTATACATAATTCGTTGTATATTTTTGTTAAAAAAAATTATTGTGCAATTATTCTTTATGCAGAATAGCTTAAAAGAATAAGAAATTAAGAAGTGGCAAGTTGACTACTTTTAAATATTTTCAAACATACTTTTCATTCCTCTAAACAGATTGTTGAGCTAGCAGTGAAAATTATTTTAAATGTTATGAAAATTATTCTTTTTCGGACGAGGGGGAAAAACCCAGCTCCTCAATTAACTGTCAAAAAAAAAAAAAAAAAAAAAAAAAAGGGGTTTTTAGATTGTTTATTCAAGCTTTCATTTCGTATTGTTTTGCCCACGAAACTCTTGGTTCTTTTGAATATTTAAGCACAATTACTCAAAATTATTCAGATTTTCTAATGCCAATAAATTTTATTCTTTAATTTTTGAAGGCAAAAAGTGATTAATGTTTCCCAAGGATTATATTTATTGCTTTTATTAATTAATTAAAATCTCCCAGAATAAGGTAATTCGAAAACTACAATTAATGAGTTTCAGATGCTTTGGGAAATCGTTTCGTATCAAATTAATTATTTCTTTAATTTTTTAAAAATTGAAACATCTTAACAACGTTTCAAAGTAAAAAAACGGCAAATGAGTTATTGAATGAAATTTTTTTCTTAAATTTGTATCCTTCAACTTTTTTCAAACTTAGAGCATATCACTCGGAAAGATTGAATATCAATACAATGAAAGTTGGCACTTTTGAACCTTAGAGCAGACATCGAGTGGAGAAAGTTTCTGGTCCCTCTACATGAAACAGGTGCTTGTTTGAATGTCGCTTGACAATTCGTGTTGTTGTTGAATTTTAGTGGAGGTAGAATGCTGTTTATCACTTATTTGGCGGGAAATGTTTTGACACAACATAATTAAACCACTGACCGCCAAAAAATTATCGCGCCAAGAGAATGCGCAATCCATCACGAACAATGTCAAGTCTACACATTGATTGACGTCAAGTGTATTGAGACGTAACTGGAAATTTTTTTTTAGCATTAAAGAGCATAAAATTGTACTTCAATGGATCATGTACTCAAAAATCTGTACTTCGATCGTACTAGAAAGTGTTTACTTCCATAAAAGAATCAGCACCAATTTCGAATAGTGCATATATTTATTAAGAATAATGTTAATCTATATAAATAAAACCGAAAGTTTGTGTGTGTGTGTCGATCGCCTCCTGGCGAGATGGAACGGTCCAGAAGTATGAAATTTTGGTTACAGGTACCCTGGGTCAGGTCCTCGTGCACCTCGAAGCGTTTTTTCAAAAATTCGAATTTGTTCTTTTTTTATTTCAATCTAAGCAAAACTGTTAATTTTAGGAATATCTCATCGAAGAAACGTCACACCTTTTCGATTTTTGCAGCATACTGATGCCCGTAAAAAACGGAACAAGGTGATCTCTTTCAGAAGTTCGCAGAACGAATAGAACACACGCAATATTCATTTAAAGTAGTTACCTCTGAATTTATCTGATCAAATTGCGTGTTTTCGCCAAAATAAATAGTACTTTTGTTGCCAACTAGATGATTTTTGTTAACGTAAGATTGAAAAAATGATGTGTTATCTTTATTCATGCCGTTTTATGAGTGAAACAAATTCTAAAAATTCATTTCATCTTTTAGCATACTGCAGACGATTTTTAATTGCTTCTTGAGGTTGATTCTTCGTTGTTTTTTGCCGATTTAGTATTATAGTACCTGTTCAACAATTTCATGAAACATATTATTTCTTATGGTAGAGTCTCCGTTTTATCAGCAAAACAAATTCTAAAAATTCATTTCATTTTTATGCATATTTTGTGGATTATAAACTGCAGACGGTTTTCAATTACTTTATTTGGAGGTTGATTTTTCTTTCCATATTTTACTCAAATGATTTATTTTATAAAACATTTACTTAATTTTGTTTACTGTCTATTTGGCACTATTTGGACAGAATTTAGTTACTTCTTTCTATCAACTTAAATTTCACGAGTCAGGATTGGTTCAGTACTAAACATTTTCTAATTTAAATGTGCATTTGCCTTTGGAAATAATGCTTTCCTTTCTTTCGTTTTTATTCGAATTTTATAAAAGTGCGATTAATTGAATTCAGGGAATCCTTTGACGGTTTTGCGGTATTTATAGGAGCTGTCCGTGTTTTGATGGGGAATTTAAGATGGACTGTTGGTAATTTTAGGAACAGTAGCTCTTGAAGGTCAGTATTGTAATGGGTATTTTTAGTCACTGACGTCTTTATTCTAATGGAGATTTTTTGAGACTAATAGGAATAGTTGTCTTTATTGAAATAGGGGGATTTTAAGGATTTTTTTTCTTTATTGTAGCAGAAATATTCAGGGACAATTGTTCTTCATCTGATGGGCATTTTAAAACAGAATACAGCTCTAATTTTGATGGGAATTTTTAGATGTATTGTGGTAGATATTTTAATTACGATTTCTATGGACTCTTACAATTATCACGCTGCATGTGCGCATTTTAGTTATTGTTGCAATTACTTTAATGGCAATTTTATGAACTGTTGTTGGCATTTTAAAGTGTATTTTTATGGACTTATTTTTGGTCTAAAAGGAATTTTTCTAGGCTGTTCGTTTTAATGCAATCGTGGTTTTTAGTGAATTTTACTGTGTAAAAAGGATTTTTATGGACTGTTGCCCATCTCCTACATGGATTTTTTAAGAAAATTTTCCCCTATACATTTACTACAGAATTTTGGACAAGCGTCACTTGGACTGCGAATGATGCAATTTTATCCCGCGCAACGCCGGGCATGTCAGCTAGTACAAAATAATAATAAAGACTTTTTACTCAAATATTTAAAAATATTCTTAATAAATGTATGCACTATTCGTACATATATTTATCATTAATTCGTACATATAATTATTAGGGATGTAACGAATATTCGGCCACTGTTCGGTAATCTGCCTATTCGGCCCTTGGGCCGAATATTGATGGACTATTCGGCCGAATAGTTCTGCTGCAGTAGAAATGTAAAAAAATGAAGAAATTAGTAGATTTTAAACATTTAAAATTGTATTATAATTATTGCAAAAGAATACATTAGTATATAGTCTTAATAAATAAAATTAATTTAGATAAAACAATTTTTTTTAAACCTTGTTTTAGGCTTGACTGAGCAAAAACGGATTTTAAAGTTGTAATATAGTATTTTATATTTAGTATTTGCTCCAAAAGCTGGCAATAGTTAATTATGATGGAGAATATGAGAAGTTTATTTTGTTATTATTAACAAAGAGTTAGTCAGCCTTTGTTTGGGTTAGAGAGAAATGTGAAAAGCCTAGAATATATCATGATATTTAGATAGAATAAGTTATTAGTGTTTTTGAAAATAAAAATATATTCCAGTTAAATGTATTAAATTTTAATATATCTTTTAAAACTAGGTATGTAAAAAACCCCATAAAATAAAAATATTAACTTTTATAACTTTTAAAATATTTTCATAAAACAGTTTTGAGCAAGGCAAGGTCACTAAGTAATAGTAGTTCTTTCATTTGAATTAAATAATTGGTAAAATAATGCTAATGATTACCACCATAAAACCTATGATTTCTATTCCACTTGTGGACGAAATTCTTATTTTTATTACATTCAAAACAATAGAGAAAATAGATTAATTTTAACTAGTTTTAAATTCTTAACAAACAAAATGAAATCATATATTATAGATTGTGTGTAATTGGTGTTTGACTTGATGAATAATTTTAAATTTGACGAATACTTTGTATTACAACGATTTTCTAGAAACTTTAATATTCGGGCTAAGATAATGGCCGAATTTTCGGTATTCGGCCAAATCACTATTCGTTACATTCCTAATAATTATCATCATATTTGAGTAAGTAATAAAAAAAAAATATGTGCTTTGATCAAACTAGAAACTGCTTACTTCCATAAAAGAACCATTCACCACTAGTGTGGAATAGTGCGAATATTTAGTAAGAATAATGTTAATACAAAATAATAATGACTTTTTACTCAAATTACTGTAAAGGCCCTTATTTTCGCGGGCCGTAATTTTCGCGAAAATGAATATATCGGTGATTTCGCGAGCTGAAAATTTCGCGAATTTATATGAACAGAACCGAAAGTTGAAAATTCCAAAAGTACTACCTAACTAAAGTTGAGAAAGTTGAAAAATTCTAAAAGTACACCTTTTGCATAAAACATTTTAAGAAACTTCCTTTTGTCCGAAAAGTTCGTATATTACTCAAAAAATAGTTACAAGAAAGAAAGTTGTCAAGAAAAAGCTTGTAAATGTGCAATAAATCATTAAATTTTGGATAAGTGAAAAATTTCTGATTTTTTATTATGATTTGAGGCGGGAAAAAAAAAAGTATTTCACGAGGCTTAAATTTTCGCGATTGCGACGGGCTCGCGAAAATCGCGAAAATTAAAGCCTCGTGAAAATAAGGGCCTTTAGAGTATTAAAAATATTCTTCATGTTTAACTCAATTATTTTTATGTTCCGAAATTACTGCATGCGTTAATGTAATTTATTACCACCGATAAAACTGCTGCCTAAATAATATGCACTGCCATTCTCTACATTCATAGTTAATGCATTAAACTAACTAATATGGGATTTTTAAATTCCTCTACAATAAAACGAGCGAACTTATGCAAAGTTATTAAACTTTCTAAACGTACCGTCTATCATTATTATTTTTATAGCACCGTAGAGAAGGATTTTTCCCTTTTTCTCAGCGAAAAATCTTAAAGAATTTAAGAGATGAATAATCATAAACAAGGGACAATATATCTTGAGTAATTACTTGAAATATTCTTATTAGAAATAACTGAGTCTCTCACTAACTAAGGACTTTAAGCTGTCAAGAGATAAAAATATTGCATCAACATGAAATTTCAGCCATGTTTCTCATCAAGATTACGAGCTTTAATGTATTTATATTTTTGCAAAAGAATAAATCAAGCATCAGTTTTACTTATTCTCCCTTAAGCAAATAACATATCACAAGTTAAAGCCAGTCTCATTAAAGTAGTTGTTGTCATAAAACTTATTTTTGAAGAAGGTAAGTTTGATTTAAATTAAATGCATGATTTATATCTTCTAAGATATTTATCTTTATTATTTATCTTCGAAATGAATTGCAAATAAATTAGTGCAATCTATATTCTTGGGGAACATTGCACCGGCAAAAATAAAATATTCTTAATTAATGTATTTGTTTGTAGGTGCGCTGGAGACCAAGATCATTCCACCTATTCATACTTTGAAGTATGTCAATTCGCCGCGGAGAACGATTTTTCTAAAATTAGATTTTTTACCCTTTTATTGAAATTTTAAGTAAATATTTCACTTATAAAACTAACCAGTTCATAATATTAAATAAAAATATTTAAAACAACCTTAATGTCAGCTGATAGGTTTCTATAAATATATTATTTTCAGGACTATTAAGTGCTTTTTCTGAAGAAGTACATTCTTGGGCGGAAGCACATTAGGACTCAGACCCGGAAGGGGGGGGGGGGAGTGCTTTTAAATTTACCGTAATTGAAAATTGTGCTGTTTTAGAAAGTAAGTATTATTATATTTCATTTATATTTATTCTATTTCATATTTATTTAATATTCTGTTTATTAATTATTATCGTCTGCATTTCTTAATATTTAAAGCAATTACTTTAACTTCCAATACTTTTAATACTACTACTTTTACTAATCGTTTGTCTTTACGTTTTTACTTCCTTTCTCCTTTGAAGTACGAATTCAGGAGTTACGCTGCTTGTATATGTTGTATATATGAATGTGTTGCAAATAAGGTAGTTATGTGTTCGTCGGGATTTCATCTTAATATTATTACAAGAGCTTCAACAGTTGTTTAACACTATAATTGCACGCAATTACAAGAGTAAGATTGAGAGCAATCTGAAGATGAAGGGTAATGCCCTCCTTAAATCCGGCCATGAGCCCATTACTAATTTTACCAAAAAATAATTCGATATTTTAAGATGATTAGCCAGATTTTTTGAATAAAGCAAGAAATTCACTGTCTGAGACGCTTAGATTTTGAAGTACTTTTTACCAGTGATATTTTATTTATATTGTCTTCTAAGTTTAAAAAATAAAAACTTAATTATTTCATGCATTATATACTATTGTAAAAGTATATTATGTTACATAATACATGAATAGAAGTTAGAAATAGTCTTTACAATAGCCTCTGTTAGTGTCTTCTTTATATAAGAAATGACTTCGTGCCAACTCGACGATTGGGACGAAAATTCAATTTTCTGGTTCAATATTATTATATTTCTAACAAAAGAACTGTGAGCGGAAAATTGTACGAGTCAAGGGATTTGAAAGATACCATCAAGTTTAGATATATCCACTTTATCAAACATTTAATGTATCTTCCTTCTTTTATTGGTTGAATGGTATTTAAATTGGTTTAAAGTGAAATAGAAGACATTTTTTCGCTGCAACTCAGCCAATAAAAATCTCGCTATTTTTGTAATCGATTCTGTCCAAATATCTGTATGTTATGCTTTTCCTCTGCTATTTTTTCAAAAACTCCGATACCATATATATATTACTGGTGTAGAATTGAATTCGTCCCAATACGTATTATTGAGCGTATAGGTTTAAGCATAAGAATTGATGTTTCAGTTATTTCGATTGAAGGCTAGGAATATTAGCAAATGCAAGTTAATTTCATTTCGTAGCTTTAAAATTCATTTTGGTCTTGGTTGCGATATGTCACTGTATCTGTTCAATCAGTTTAAGTCTTTAAAAAAAAATCTTTACTGCAAATTGGCCTGTTATAAAAAAAAGAGAAAAACTCATAAAATCATCAAATAAAGAAGTGTGACTGTTTTATAAAATTCATATCGGAAGGAAGGAATCGATTTTATTAATGTTCCCCACTGAAGGGAAAATAAATGCTTGGAACTGCTTTATGAAATGCAACATATTATTATTATTACCCCCTATGTTGACTTTCTTTTATACAATTTCAGAATACAATAAATATATTTTTTATGGATGCTTAACTGAGGAAATATTCGAATTCACCACTAATAGTAAATTTTACAGGATTTATTCGTCATACTGACTCTAGGTTTACTTATTTTATTGAACTTTGCATTTATTGGTACGCCACTCGAAATTAAATGGCGATCCTCCCATAACTAATTACTTTTAGTTAAAACCAAGGGCCTTAGCTCGCCAACCGCTGTTTTCGCTGAACTCCGCGTAAGGTTGACAGCCGATAGACTGACGCGTACAGATTTTAATGGTATACTTTTCAATTGATACCTCAGACAGGTATCTCTAGAGGGATCAAACCGAGTGAGATGGCTTTCTCAGGAAATCCCAAATTCGACGGTACCTGTCTGGTCCCCTGACACCTTGGCAGCCCAGAGGAGATGTTGTTACAGACTGACATGCGCGAATCATATGAATGAGTATCCCTTGAAATCATATATTAAATACGAAACTTTATGGGGGGGGGAGGGGTAAGAAGAGTGTACTTTGATTAAAAAATTGAGTTACTGTTTTTATGGGCAATAAATATTCTTCTATTCAATTAGATCACGGAGATTTAATGAACTTATTATTTCATTTATGTATGGCTTGAACTAGTCTTACGCTTGGGCCTGTCGGGGGAAGTTTAGGATTAGTGTATGATTAAAAACAATCATGAAATAAAACGAAAAAAAAAAAATCTTTTACAACAATTGTAAAAATACACAAATAAAGCAGCAATGATGAAAAACAGTTTGGAGGTAGTTAATTTTGAAATACATATTATACATCATGCGACATTTTAATTACAGCTGGGCAAGCACATTTAAGTTAATTTCATTCAACAGCTCTTAAATCCCTTTTGCTTGATTTTTACTCTAAGTAATGTCAGAACAGACGAATTATTTAATATGCTTAAGTAGGAAACATTTTTTGCATTAAGGAAAACTTGTATAGTTCAAAACCCGACCACTAGTTAAGAAATTAAAGAAAGTTCTCTGATTTCGTTAGTAAAATTCATTATGAAATGAGCAATTTCAACCACAAATTAAATCAATGCTCAAATAAAATTGTGCCTAATGTAAAAAAGAGACAAAACATTGTTCACCTTAGTTACCACATTTTTTTAAAATGAAAACGTAATGGACAATTATATCCTTTGGGATCCTTCCCCCTCATTTTGCATTTAAATAGGTTTTTACCTATTTTTAGATGAAAAATATAAAATTACATTCCAAAATAAATTTTTACCTCTTATTTCTAGTTTTTTTGGAGCCCGACCTTTTCGTTATTTGGAAAGAAAGCAAATAATAGGTTTTTTTGGAGGTATTTTCTATCATCCAATCTCATTTTCGGTTTCGCAAACGCAGCTCCCAACGAAAACAAGATCACAACATTTTTCGCTAGGTGAAGACTTGTATTAGCAGTTTTTAGAATCTGGGACGTATTTCCCTCCAGGCCTGTTGTTGGAATCTATTTATGAAGAGCCCATATCTAGGATAATTGCATCAAGAAAAGTGAATTTACTCTATCGTATAAATATGCATGACAATCTCCCAGAGCTTAACAGATTTATTGCAGAAATGTATTTTTTTTTTTGATGAATTACATCGATTCCTTTATTTTATATTTCAGCGAGATAAGTTATGATATACGAATAAAAAACAGCCATCTCAAAGCAAACCCTTACTACACTTGCTACAGCGCTGATGATTGGATAAAAGAAAATCGTCTTTTAATAAAGATAATTACGGAAGGGAAAAATGTTTTGGGAACTAAAGAAGAGTGATAATAATGAGTTGTAGACAACCCTTTTAGGAAAAGAGCTTTTTTTTTTAGCTCCTCTACAACAGTAATTGAGCCAGTCATTTCCTTCATTTTTTTAATATTTTCTTTATAAAAAAAAGGAAAAAAGAAAAAAGTAAAAAAAAAAATTACCCTTGACTTTGAGCAAATGTAGGGTGAAAGAAAATACATTTTATGTGACATAGACATTTCTTTTTTTCTTTCTTTTTTTCAACCTACTTTTCGTAAAAGTAAGAAAAAAATAATAATAAAGTATGAAAAAGGCTTAATGTATCATAAAAATATCTTTAAAAAAAAATAAGTGAAGCAATAAAGAAAAAGATTAAAAATAAAAAAAATTGAAAGTATTTTTTTGAGATGGGGGGAAAATGTGCGTCTGTCGGTCTGTGGCCTGTCTGTCCCCCCTAATAACTTTAAAGGTAATTTTCCGATCCGAAAGATTTTTTTTTTTTGCACTCGAAAGGTCTCGGTGAATACATCTCATTTCCATGTTTTACTTTTTGATTTGATCTATTTTTCGTTAAATTTTGAACAGTTCAAAAAATCTTAACATCATCGTCTATGGGCAAAAAAGAAGCAAATTATGTAAACTCTGGGCATAAAATCCAAGTTTCTATAAAGAAGGATATCAGAAGAAGCTCTCTGCATGGTATATTTTTTGGTTTGAAAAATTTTGGTCCTTTTCGAACGGCTAAAAAAACATAACGCCTACGGGGAAATTTCAATTTTATATAAATCCAGTTCTAACAGACGGATTTGCTTGCAACAAACTTTATAGAAAAGATGTTATAAGGTTGAACATGTACAAATACGAAGTTAATTTAGAACTAAACGAGTCTATTTTTTATGAAATTTTTTTAATCTGGATTTTTAAGGATATTTCCAAATGAATAAATATGTACATAAATATGTATGAAAAAGGTATATTTGAAGTACTTAAGAACTAAAAATAAATTAGAATAAGAGCGATTAATTGAGATAGGTTATCAAGTTAATATTGACGTATACGGGAAAGTAGGCCCCTATAGTTCTACACTGAACTTCTTGTTTTTTAAAAAGGAATTCTTAAAATGCATAGAGTTACTAAATTCCTTTCTTGATTCAGTACTTCAAGCGGAAAACGTTTATGCATTAGATTTTATATAAGTAAAAATTTACTGAGGAAAAAAGTTTATAATAAAAACTAAACAATTCAAAAATATAATTAATTCCTATATATAGTTATTTTTTAAAGTGTACTTATGTTATCATAAAAGTAATGTATAAATTTGTTCCATACAGTTTCAGGGAGACATCAAAAACCAGTATTATAGCTCGAAAATTGAAAAAAAAAAAAGCCTTTACATTTTGAAACAGCATTGAATGATTAAAGAACGAAGTGGGTAAAAGCCCTTAAAATTTCTATAAAAATGTTCTGAGACATTGTGATGTTTTTTTCGCAATGTCTGCATTTGGATTTCAAAATTAAAATGCAGAACCATATTTTGTTCTTAGTTCGGCACATAAACATCAGTTCTTACATAAGGTACAGTTGAGGGAACGATAAATTTTTCCAGTTATGCAAAGTAACACAACATTATATTCCAATTAAAACGCTACCAAAAAGTACACCTTAATATTTAATTCAAACACTATGCTATAATTACACTGCAACATATATCTATAATGCGTAATTTTGAAACAAAGCAATCGCAGATGTAAAATGAATCTGATATGTCAAAACTAAAGAATATTGCAGCTGCGTGACTTAATGGGGACCACTAATGAAATCCAGTTAAAAAAATTGGGGATGCTATATTAGCAAGAGAAATTTGACAACCATAGCTAAATAAATATCTTCCAACTTAATTCAGTTACAAATAATAACAAACTGATTATCGCAGATGTATTCAATGGCAGCCTTCCAAGGAAAGAAAATTAGCTCAGTTGTATGTCGTACATAGATGGAACACACACACACATTCTTACTTAAGGTTTAACCTAATTATAAATAGAAAAGTGTATGATAAAATCTTATGTAAATATTTTAATTCATGCATTTCGTAATTGTTTTTGACTTAAATTATACGTGAATAAAAAAACATATCGGTTGATGAAATCGATCGAAATTATTGCTGCTAAAATTATTTTCTTCACATGTAAACACACCATAGGAACAAAATTCTCTTTTTGAGTAAGAAAATTCAGCAGCTGCCCTTATAAAATGCAGTCTTTAAATAAGGCCATTGAAGGAAGAAATAAAACCTGCTTGTCGAAAAGCAAGGAATCAAGTTTTGCTGTTGCCATTAATTTAATAGAAATAAAATCTTCTTTATGCAACATTATAAACACTTGTTCTTTCCCAACAGATGTTTTCAGTTTTATCAGTGTTAGGCAAATGTGTTTCTATCATTTGGGTAAAATGAGTTCCCCATATAAAATGTTTCATGGCTATGCTTGTGAGCTTGAGCAATTTGAAACACTCGTTGTTAATATTTGTCATAGCTCGTTAACTTTTGCATAATTTAGTTTTTAAAAGAATTATGTTAGCTATAAATGATATTTTCGGCCAAAATAATTAATAGATGTAAAGAGTTTGAATCTCTGTTTTATGTCTTAAGGCATTAAATTTTTTTTTTTTTTTGGAATATCTTGTCGGAATAAAATTAAATAAGTCATTTACTAAAATTATGCTTCTTGATGCTATTTTGTGATCATTGTATCCATTTTATTTGACATCACGATAAAATAGCACTTATTAAGGAAATATCAAAAGTAACGTTTATATGGCTCTGAGCGCAATTTTATTCATGTTACCTCATAAGTTTCGATACAAAATTTGAAAGGAGACACATAGCATCTGAAGAAATGTTGATTGCATAGGATATAGCGTCCCATGGGGTGAGGACTTTGACACAAACACACACACACAAAATATGCAGGGTTACAGTTCCACAACGGAATTTTGATAGTTGGACGCTTCTGCGGATGACAGAAAAGAACGAATATATTTGAGTTTCAGGGAAGTTTGTTTTGCAGATGCGTTTATTTATCACGCGAATTGTAATGTTTGCTGCTCTGTTTGTTGAAAGCAACAAAATTTATAACCTGAAATATAGCACCAGTTCGGAAGAAATCAAGTATGATAAAGGAACTAGAACGAGAAGATCTTGGGTTCCAGTCCACATTCTTTATACCAGCAGTTCCTCCCTTGAACATGAATGGATTCTTCTTGGCATTCAGCCAGCCGGTTTGCTTAGGTTGATCGTAGAACTGTATTTCATCCTACGGAAATGTGATTTCTTACACGTTCCGCTTGACGACGTGATGAAGCTGAACTGTGTGGAAGGATCACACGTGCACTGAATAACGTTGATAGTACCATGTTGAGTAGAGAGTGTTAGTAACTGGACTGGCATTGATGTGTGCCGTCAAATACAGGGAATCACATAGAATATATGTAAAATACGTAAATAAGACTTGAGTTGTTTGTGCATTCTTCCAAATAAGGCAGTGAGAAGCAAAGGGATGTAAGTGATCCAAAAACGATTCCTAGAAAAACGAGTTCAAAGTTTGGATCTTATGGAAAATACAATGCTATTTTTTTTTCCAAATCCTGTTGTGGGACGACACTGGTTAGGGCTACCCCTAACATCTCTTGCCACAGTATGTGTTAATAATAGTGTAATCTCACTTTATTGTTGCATCATCTTTCTTTCCTCTTTACCTATAAATTCACTGTGATCCTTTCCCAATCACGTATGTATAAATGTAATCTGGTGTAATCTGATTGGTTGTTTCCAAGGTCGCCCCAACTGTATAAATACCCAACGCACTTTTCAATAAATGCCTTTTTGCGATCTACACGTGCCTTTGGTTTCTGTCTTTCAGTATGGAATAATATAATTCCCTATCATTTGCAGTATTTATCTCCAAATTTTCAATTTTGTCACTTACACTCCTTTGCATCTAAGTACCTCAAATATTATCTTTTGCTAGATTCGTCCCAGTTTGTTTACTATAGCGCCCTGAGAAAGTTATGAATAACCTACAGATTGATATGGTAAAGTATTAACCAGCAACATTTAGGGACATCAATACAATATAGAGCATAGGTTCCAAAACTTTATCTTGTCAAACATTCGTCATTCCCTTCTGTTTTTCTTGGATCTCCTTCCAGAGGATCATTTTAACCACTCAACGCATTTGCCAGTGTCTGACACGGACGAAAATTACCTACAAATTTGCACATGCCCGTGTTTGACACGGACGAAAGTTACCTACAAATTTGCACATGCACGTGTCTGACACGGACGAAAGTTACCTACAAATTTGCACATGCCCGTGTCTGACACGGACGAAAGTTACCTACAAATTTACACATGCCCGTGTCTGACACGGACGAAAGTTACCTACAAATTTGCACATGCCCGTGTCTGACACGGACGAAAGTTACCTACAAATTTGCACATGCCCGTGTCTGACACGGACGAAAGTTACCTACAAATTTGCACATGCCCGTGTCTGACACGGACGAAAGTTACCTACAAATTTGCACATGCCTGTGTCTGACATGGGCGATGTTGTATCTCGTGTTATTTTATTTCTAATGCCCCTCTGAGATCCGATTCCCCTTTGTTTGTATAATAAATTTTTAATATAACTTTTACCCTACCCCCCCTCACTATCCCCTACAACTGAAATTTCCAAAAACAATTAATACTATACCTATATATTCATCTTTTGTCAAAAAAAACCATCATTTTTTAAAAGTTTTTCTGAAAAAACTCGTGCTTCAAGTGTTTATAGTTTGTGCAATATATATATTTGACTACTCCAAAACAGAGTAAAACTCAGGGTACAGTTTTTCCCAAGAATTTTGAAACAGTAGGGAGATAGAGAAAAATGTCTTGAAATGTCAAGTGAGCGTTACAAAATGTAATTTCAAAAAAAAGTGCTAAGAATTATTTTTTCTATCGTGCACAATTTTACTTTTATGCATCATCATTTAATATTGAGTTCCCCCGGCAACTACAAACATTAAAAAGTGCTGGATATTTCTTGACACACGCGCAAAGAGAATGGGAACCTATTTTCCCAATTTATGAAATATATATTTAACTATATAAATATTATTATATAATTAGGCACAGTGGCTGAGTGGTAGCCTTCTGTGCTACCATGCCAGAGGTCGGGGTTCGATTCTCGGGTTGGGGAGGGTCGATTCAGCCTTTCATTCCTTCAGTGGGGTCGATAAAATGAGGCTCAAACATGCTTGGGCTGAACACTGGGGGTTCCGCGTCAGGCCGACCACTTGACCGGAACATCTGCTTCTGCACCCCAGGGTCCTCGGTCTCGGAAGCTGGGATGGGCACAGTAGGCCATGGCCCCTGAATGGGATGTCGCGCAACTGAGTTTTTTTATTATTGTATAATTAGTATGTTTATATGCTTATTACGTAAATAAGTAAGTGGCGTTGGCAAAATTTCTGTTAGGTGCATCAGGTCAAAAATTTGGTGGTAATTTACTTAAATGAGATTAAATGCCATTGACCCTTATTTTCTTCTCATGCCCCCCCAATTTTTTTTCAAGACAAAAACGTGAAAAATTTAATCATAATCTGAAAATCTCTCGGATAAATTAATATTTTCGTTGTTATAATCTTATGTGGCCATTGTTATTATTGTATACAATTTTTTGAAATAATTATGGAATTAATTCATACAATTCCCGCTATGATTTGAATTATGTCAAATAACTTAAAGCGTAATGCAAATAAGGAGATAGTACACAAAGAAAGAATTCAAAAAAGAAAAAAAAAAACGTACTTAGTTATGAATTAACAACAATTTTCAGTTTTTTTTTTTGAGTTATGGTCTTCTTACATTAAGTATGCGATATACATTACATTTTCCGTTCATCATGGCATAGAAAAAATATTTTTGTTTAGTTTGAAAAAAAAAAAAAGGTTCAATAGTCACGCGCAGCAAAAAGTCAAGATGATTTGATTTTCGCTTAAAAAATATCATTTTGTACTATAAAAAATGATAATAAAAAAGATTTAAAGACAAATTTCATCGGAAAGAAAATACCAATTACGTTTTTCCTTTTCAATACTTTTCCCCCGTTGCTTTAATGCTAGTAAAAACAACTTTAGTGAGAAATGTTTTCTTTTTCAATATATAACTTCTTGGCGTTAAAACTTTTTTTAATTGAATTTGTCTTTCTTATGCAAACATTTCACAAGTGATTAAATGATTCCTTTTTTTCCTGAAAGAAAAGTTACACTACATTTGTTAAGAAACAACGATGTAAAAAATAATAAAATGCTGCAATTTAAATCGAGTTAGACTTTACTTTTTAAATCTCAATCTCAATTTTGTCATTAAAGTAAAAGAAAAAAATCCCTGATCAAGTATAATTTTTTTCATGTTATTCTGAATTTATTCAATGTTTTAATGTTTTACTTATGAAATTTTTTCAAGTATACAAACATAAGTAGTTAAATGAAATTCAAAATTTAAGTACAAGAATAGTTTGATTTCATTTTTTGTGTTTTAAATTTGTTCATAAAAAGTACTCACGGAGCAAAATAGATAGTGTCAGAGATGTTAATCTTTCAACAAAAAGCGAGCCTTGTACAATGAACAGAATAAATACATCTTTCATTAAATTAAGCCAAATTTACAGGGTCATTATAATTAAATTTACAGGGTCATTATAATTAAAGTTGTAGGTCATTATAATTAAAGTATTCAGGGCATCCTACAGCTAAAACCGTTCAACAAATTGACACCAAAATTGGTATGCGGACTATACAGGAGATGCGCTCAAGGAATCATGAAGAAGAAAAATAGTTCTAAAAATGGCCGCTAGGGGAGCTGTTTAGCCTTATAACAGGGTTTTAACGTAGGAAATGACCAGCAAGGAATAAAAATAATAATATCAACATTTATTGTACACTTTTTCGTCCATATTTATCATATTGCCATTTAAAATGAAAGTAAAGAAAGCTATAACAGTTCATCTGCGAGGAAAAAAAAGCTTAGGTTATCATGAAATAAATATTTTTCTCCTTTCATAAATACTGACATCATTAATTTTATGCCGTAATGGTCACTTTCTACTTTAAAACCCTGTTATAAGGCCAAACAGCGCCCCTAGCGGCCATTTTTAGAACTATTTTTTTTTCATGATTCCTTGAGCGCATCTCGTATATAGTTCACATACCAATTTTGTTGTCAATCCGTTGAACGGTTTTAGCTGTAGGATGTCCTGAATAGAAGTTTAATTATAACCACACGGTACTTAAAAACCGAGTTTTCCCCAAACATCTACGTTAGTTACGATTCGACAAATCCGAATGTGATTAGATCTAATTCTGACTTCTCGGATGGTAAATGCCTTCAATTGTACTCAGTTATAAGTTATAATTTTTAACTTAAAATATGGAAAACTTGTGCATTGATTTTTAAATTGCATTAGAAGTTAATTAAAAACAGTGTTTGTTTTTAATTATTGGTTTTTGACTAAAGCTTCTGATTTTCAACTTTCTTCGTTTTTTAAAACGTAGTAATATAAATGGAGTAAATGAAGCACGAATATTTTGTTTAACTTTGGTTTAAATGAAAGTGTCCAATATTAATTTCTTTGCTTAGTCAATACAGTAGATCAAACATTTTAAAAACACTTCAATATTGAAAGTTCGTGCAAAAACAAAGCCTAATGTTTATGCTAAACTTTTATTTTTCAGAAAAAAATACACACACATATTTTTTAAAGACTAAAAAAAAAAAAAAAATCGAATTTGATATTTATGAACAAATAGTAGACAGGTATTTTTAAAGTTAATTTGCTGTCGTGAATAAATTTTTTTATTTCTTTGAGTGTCAAGTAACAGAAGACAAAGATTTATTAGAATCGAAACATTTACGCTGTACAAATAAGCCAGAAAATGAAATTAACCGAAAAGCAATCACCGAACACTTTTCATTCATTTTCAAAACTACTCCAAATCAAATTTCTCGAAAATGCCATTTTTACAAAAAGGCTCCTAATCCCTTGATCATTGTCTAAAAAGTAGTATTCCATGTTTTCTCAACATGGAACTCATTTTTCAAGCAATGATTCTGGGAAAACGAATCACATTGTTTGTAATTATGACTGAATAAGAATCTGAATCTGAGTGAAAGGATTTGTAACGGTGAAATGTGTTTCGTGTTTGCGTGACATTCGTTATTTTGTTATTGCCTGTCATTTATATTTGGTTATTGATAGCTTAACGCATTATTTCGAGAACAGATAACAAGATAAATATATTTTAGTAACAACCAAGTGGATTTCGCCGGAAAAGGAAATAATTCTAAGATTGATAATTAACTAGAAGTAGCAAATTCTTTAATCCATTTTCGGCCATAGTTAGGTAAACGCACCATTTCAATAAATTATTTTTTTTTTCTTAACAGTGTGACGAACATTTTTTACTATTTTTATTTTTCTGCTAACTTTAACGGTTTTGATGGCATATATAAAATATTAGTAATTCAATTGGAGCAAATATTTTCTGTTGGAAAATTTTCTAAATTGCTCTCGGTAGAATTCGAAAACGGTGTGTTTGCTCAATGGCTTAGTTTGGCGACCACTTCCCCAGAAGATGTTTAAGTGTGCAAAAAACGACACGATTTATTTGTGCCTCAGATAACAAAGCCATTTACATCTGAAATGTTTCAAAAATTTCTATAAAAAAATATATATATAAATTCGACTCTTATACAATTGTTCAATTAAATGCTTTGTTCATTAATTTGGACATAAAATATTTTTTATGCTCGAAATTTTTTTTGTGTCTTGATGTTTGTAATTTAAGCATATTTCAATAAAAATACCACATTTTATAAAATTTCTAGGCCTAAAATGGGTTAATTATTTGCAAAATGGCACAAAAATAAAGAATTTTTGATAATCTTTAGTGACAATTTTTCACATTAAAAAAAAGAGATACAACAAATTTTTTCAAAAAGTGATGTGCATTGCATAACGGTTTTGAGTTATATTTTTTAATTATAAAATACCTTAATTAGTCAGAAAATAAATTTTAGACATTACAAGTTTACATAACGTTTACGTCAATTTTCTAACACAGAGAGAGAGAAAGAGAGAGAGAGAGAGATGCCATTCAGAGAATAATAATGAGAGCATCATTTTCTACAATTTTCGTCGATTTATGCGAATTTATCTTCGAAATTTTTGCTCAAAATGATGTATAAAATTCCGCCACAGTTTTGTACATCAGTGAGCGCAGTACCTCAAACTCAAGTTTATTGACTTATATCAAAGCATATTCTGGTTGAAATTCAAACATGTATTTACTGCCAAAATAATAAACTGACTTTAGCAACAAGTTTTTGAGTTTGATAGTAACTTTTATTGACAACTTTTTTTAGCACTTGAAAATAATACCCAGACTATGATTTTCTACAACTTTTGTCGAATTTACCTTTGTTAACAAATTGCTGCTGGTGTTTTGACCTTTAAAATTATTCAAACTTTTTTTTCACATAATAAGCGAAAAAAATCGCAGTCTGGAAAAAGAAGAAAAAATGGCTGAAAAGTATTTTTAGTTTACCTGAAACAGGAAATGAGCAAAGCCAATTTTACTTTTAGAGGACGAATGTTGTTTTTAACATCAACGCATGCTTATTTTTTTAAGAAATACTTTCCGATGAATGAGCTTATGGTTTTAGTTTTGTAGCATCCTCTTTCATTAGAAAACTAACTACCTGTATAAAATTAAATTTTTTGGAGACATTTTTCTAATGCGAAGTCACTTTCAACATTTTTGCTCGAGAACAGGATGTAAAAATCAAAATTACGTAGAAAACACTCAAGAAAAGTTTAAAATAAAGTAATGTAACAGAAGGTAATTCAAATGAGATGTTTTAAAGCATTCTTAATGCCGGCAGGGTGGCGTAGTGGTATGGCACTGGCCTCGTACGCCTAGTTCGCAGGATCAAACCTGCCCCAAGTCGGTGGATTTTAAAGTTGCAGAAAATCTTTGCGCTTATGTCGTATGATTAAGCGGCATGTTAAAGATACCGATAGTGGTGCTACTTGAAAGAATGGATGCCGGTTTCCGAGGAATGCACTAGATCTGCAAAGGTTAGTGACCATACGCAGCCCCATTAGAGAGAAGAAAAAAGCATTCTTAATGCAATATGTTGAGTGTAACAGTTTCAGTGTATTAATCATCTTTAATTTTTCGACAAAATGACTTTTTTATTTATTACAAATTATTGCCGACTAATGTTTAAAAAACTCGGAAAAACGAAATATATTTAGTCTCATTTAAAATTGTTTAAGTTATTTAAATAACGCAGTTGCAGTTTTAAATAAAAAATACAAGGTCTCATATCAAAAAAAATGGTAAAGATAATTTATCTATTTAACTAAATGAAAAAATTGATTCATTTAGGTTTTACATTTAAGCAGCATAAAAAGCGACTTTTTAGAAGTTCGAAATCTAACTTTTCATGTTATGAAAAATTTTCTGTACATATATTTGTCAAAAGCAAGCAGTAAATGGGTGTTAAGTATGCAGTATGATTATTCAGTATTTTCAGAAGCATTAAACCTTTTAAAATATGAAAAATATGTCAAAAGTAGAGTTCCATTACGAAGTAAGAAGCGGGACATCCTTAAAACCCTTCCATTCATATTAAAGAATCATTTATATGATTCGATAGCAGCTTAGATTGTTTTATTTAATGGAATCTGTCTGACGCGAAGAAAAAGTTTACTTCGTTCCATTAGAAAACATTTATTCAGTACATTATAGTTATATGCTTTGAAGAAAGTTTAATACTTTCCTCCATTTTTTTTCGTGTTTGAAAGTACGAAACTAAAAGGTAATTGAAAGAATTACGTCTAATCTATAGTTTTTCTGAAATTTTTACTCCAAGTTTTTAAGTTCTGTACATAAAAGTAATTTGAAATTTCTTTTTCATTAGGATAAACATTTTTTCCCCTAATGGGGCTGCGTGAGGTCAATAACCTTTGCAGATCTAGTGCATTCACCGGAAACCCCCGGCATTCATTCTTTCAAGTAGCACCCCTATTGGCGGATACCATTACCACTTGAGAATTTTGACCTGATAGGAGGCCAGCATTAATCCTAACAGTAGTCGGATGACACGACCACAACTCCAGCCTCCCTTTTTATACCTGAGACTGAAGGGGAGGGAAATTTTCTCTTGCCTTCGGTGCCCTCGGACTTCAGGGTTTACGGAATATACACGCGCTTATCCCCAAGTGTAAATGGTGATCTTCAGCGGGTCAGGTCCGAACCCCAAATTTTCAAGTCCGACGCTTTACCTACTAGGCTACCACGTCCTCTGCTGAACATTTATTTCTTGAGCAAAACATTTAGTACGACTTCTAGAATTAAATATTCCATATTAAGCTATTTTTTTAAAAAAATAGATGCTTACAGTAACAGATTAGATCTGGAAGAAAGAAACTTAAAATCCTTAATTATAATTCGTATAAGTTACAGAAATATTTTTACATTTTTCAAAGCAGGAGAGCACAAAGCATAGTCACTATTAACAAAATCAAACAAAACCGTCTCACATTTCATAAAAATATTTCAATTCTAATGGTCTATTTAAAGAAAGTCCAAGTCGAGTATGAACGTACCCGGTAGAGTGCGAGGCCAACGATTTGGATTTTGGATTTAGAAAATGAGTTAAAAAGGAAAAAAATCAAACAAAAATGAGGAAAAAATATTGAATTTTAAATAATAGAATAATTAAATAATTCAACTACAGAATTTTGAATGAAAAAGGAAAATGAAAACAGAAAGTCTCGACCACCATTGTGACTTAATATTATTTTTTAAAATTTTATTATTTCGAAAATAAAAGCATATGCACATATGCCAATAACAAATATTTAAAAATTAATTACAACATAAAATAAAACTTTTAGTGTATAAGTATTTTTAGATGTGAAATGTTATTTTACCCATATCTCCAAATGGAAACATTAAATAGTTTATTTAGTTAAAATATAATAAAGGCGAAATAAGTTTATTTTGCCCAAAATCAAAGATAAAATTTAGAATCTTGTTTCTTGCAAAGTAGAAACACCTTTAAGAAATTCAGAAAGGAAAAAATTCTCTTCCCCATAATATTTTATTCAAACATAAAATAATTCTTCAGTAACAAAATCTCTCCCAATAAATGAAAAAAATATATAATGGTTTAAGCACTATGAAAATACTACCCCGCACGCCTTTCTCAAGTGCATAAATTTGATTAGCTGAAAACGTTTTATTTTGAGCATTAAGTGATTGCAAAGAATTTTTTTAGTTCTAGGGAGAGAAAAAATAATCTTTACTGTATTAGTATATAAAGTTAACATAAACCTCTGCAAATATTATTGTTCACCATTTCTCCAGCGAAGAAGAAAATGTTAAAAAGTTTGCTAAATTTCTAAACTTTATATACATAAGCAATTGAAGCGAAAGAAACAATATATAGTATTAAGCGTGAGTATTTACAGCACTATATAAGAGCCATATGGTGTTATCTCTAATACAGAGCCCCAAAAGAAAAATACTATTAAAAAAATGCGGCTTGTTTTGAAATTAATAATATATTTCTCTTTCATGTTTTATAAGAGTTTTATTGCATATAATTTTGAGATTATTAAAAGCTGTGTGTTGTTTTCACATTTATATACAATGTCGATTGCTATTGGGGCTTCATATAAATAGGGTCGCTGCATCAAATTAATCGATAATAATATTCAAATAATTCGCATAACTTTGAATTTGACTAAGCATTTTTTTAAAAACTGTTGTCCCAATGAAAATTCCATGTTATTAGTATAAATATGGAATTCAAACATTTTCCATATAGAACAATACCTATATTAGAATAGCATACCTGTATTAGAATTTTGCTTTACAGTAAAAAAACGAGCTGGTGTATCCACCACATGACTTTCATGTTCTTTTTAAGAACTAAAAAAAATGGGTGCGTGTATCGTACATGCACGTTAAAAATTACATTTCTTAGTTTCATTATTTTTTAAATTAATTTTTAGTTCACTTTTATTTCCCTACACCTATATAATATAGTAAATTTAGCGAATAGCAATTTAAGGATTAAAATAATGTTATTTTTATTAGTCTGAGAAAACTTAAAAAAAACACAACAGTAACTGAGCAGGCTCTGCGAAGGGAAAAACAATACAACGTATGCACGGCTTAGGGTGTTTGTGGAGATCTAATGGAGGAAGGACAATTTTACAAGATCCTAATTCTCGTGTGCTTTCTACGGGAAAGAAGTCAAATATCGCATAAATCGCCAAATCGACACCAGATTCGGCTGCACTATTTTGGTGCCACATTTCTGGAAATATTAGCAAGTTGTCGCCAATATGCTTAACTATGGAGTGGGTTCAAGTATTGTCCTTGGATTAAAAAAAATCTTGGTATTGAAAACGACGGCAAATTTGGATGACATTGACACAAAATCACATAAAACATCCCTTTCGGAACATCCGATTACAGCCAAATGGGGAGGTGCCCAAAAAGACGCCGTATACAGGTCCTACATACGAAATTTCAACCTTCTACGACTAACGGTTTTTGAGTAATGTGAGACACGTACTTACGCACTTACAGACGGCACGACAAAACTCGTCAAAACGAACCCGGGGATAATCGAAATTTCAGTAGCCCACACACATGCGTATATACATACATACAGACATTGTAAAAAAACTGTTCAGACTGATTAATGTACGATTAAAATGCAAATTTAGGCTGAAATTTGAGCGACATTTTTCGCGATTACAATACTTCCTGTACTTCGTACAAGAAAGAAAAAAAGCAATAAATATGTCTATCAATTAATATATAATAGCAGAAAAATGTGCTAAAATTGCATTAAATTCCGCAGTCAAAGTGCTAAAACATTACTTTGAAATGATACAATAAATATATAATACAAAATACATGAAATTTTTTGCATATATTAAACAAATTACACAATTTTAATTAAAAAAAATAACCATTAATGAAATGGGATGAAATCCTTTTCGCTAAATGTAATGTATGTAATAATTTTACGTGACAATTTGAGCCGGTTGTAGTATTAATGCATAGTGAAATATAAGTTATACAATAAAAGTTAAGGAATAAACCGGAATCCCATTTCTGAAAGAAGGGCTGTCAGTTTTTTAAAATGAAAGTCTATATTTCTTTCCTATGCCTCAGATGAATGGAAAATTCTGAATTTGCAGTATGAGAAAACCTCCGATCATCTGGTTCAGACTCGTTATGCGTAAAATTACAGCCCATGCTTTGGAAACCGCACTTCGGAAAGACGTATGTATACGCCCGGAGCAGTTAACGCATCACCATAGCGCGGCGTATATATACGCCCGCGGCAGTTAAGGGGTTAAGAATCATTTTTCTTCATGGTCGTTATATGGAATAACAATATCTTAAACGGAATTAGTAGACTCTTTTTGAAACACGAGTAGATCGTGTAAATATGCATTTGCATATAAACATTGCTAGAGATTGTAAATTAAAGTAGGGTTAATATAAAAGCACGAAAATATTTTCCAAAATAAATAAATAAATAATAATATTTATTTAATGAATATTTATCATATTTTAATAAATAAGAAAAAATATCTATAATTAACCCTTATTTTCATAAAGTAGCATATATGCTACTTTATGAGAATAAGGACTAGCAAATAACAATGCAACATACGCGCTGACGTCACTTAACAAATAGAAAGTAGCGGAAAACCCCAAGTAGCGTATATATGCTACTTTATGAGAATAAGGGTTAATATCTTAGGGGAAAATGAAATGTTTATTTATTTGTGTATTTCTAGAGCTTATAGTTCGGCAGTATTATCAGTTAGCAAGAGTTTGTTTTCAATCTTTGGTTTGGAAGTGCAAAAAGCGAGTGGAACACGATTTCGTTTTCCCTTATGTGTTGCTAGACACTCCCGCTGAATGAAATCATGACTTCTAATTAGCAGAATCAATGAAAATGAACATGCGGTGTTTTGATCTGCGGCAACGTAATTGAATAATCTAATTACTTCATGCAGCTGCGATTACATAAATTTCTAAAGCGGTAGAATACAAGGAGATTTTGTTATTTCATGTAAGCATTAAGTGTTGTAGCTGCTTGCAGTCAGAGTCAGTAAGGAGGGAAGTTATTGGAATAGCTAGTACACAGTCCCATGGGGAACCTTTAGGTTCGTGAGAGTGGCTCCCAATTACAGAACTTTTTGACAACGGGTTAATATATATTAACCTTTGACCTTGACAATCCCGTTTACAGAACCAATGCCCAAGATCTCTATCTATTGCGTACTAACAATTCTTCCTTTTTCTTTTTTGATTCGTATCTGTATTAAACGACAATGAGTAATGAATATAAGCTCTATTTATAAAGAAATTTCAAAACAGTATTATGATGTTAAATTTCAGAAAAATAACGAAATTTTATTACTTTTATGCAATATAAATCGCTTAATGGAAGCAGCATAAATAAACATATACAACTGTTCATTTATTATTTACACAGCTCTCTAAACAGTGCATGTAAATGGTAAGTGGTGTTAAAAAAAAGACACTACATTGTTAATTCCAATTAAAGTTAACAGCTTTATTTGTTAATTTAGAGAGAACTAATACAATCAAAACTATTGATTTGTAGCGGGTCCTTTGACAATTTTCGCGGAACCATACAGTTATAGGAAACCCTGATTGGGAAAGACACTAGATTGTTAAATCCAATTAAAGTTAACAATTCTATTTTTTACTTTACAGAGAACTAGTACAATCAAGACTATTGATTTGTTGAGGAACCTTTGTCAATTTTTCGCGGAACCCTAGAGTTCCAGGAAACCTTAATTGAAAAACGCTTCCGTGGACGACGGAACATGTAGTTGTTAGATACTAGATTTCTGTCAAAATTAAAATGAATCAGTCACTGAAGTTCAGAACCTTTTCAGATACCGACTTAATCCTTTAATAATTGAATTTTGAAAGTTTCCATGCATCTTGGTTTTGCGTTATCTTATTTCTTTGGTACTTTAGTTGCAACCTAAACAATCCACCAGCTTTATCACTTATTTCTGGCCGAACATGCTGAACACGAAAGGTCTGTATGCATCTCCGTGGCTACTAATCCTTCTACAGCTTAAAGTGTGATCAGAGCATGGTCAGAAGTGCTATAACATTTACGACCACTCATTTTTGTGTTCAGCAATCATTTAAAGGGAAATCATCTGCACAAAAAATTGCATCACGAATGCCTTTAGGGGGAAATCCACCAGTCGAAGAAAAATAAATCGTTTATGCTAATCTTGTATTGTGAAAAGATGGAAGACATAATTTTCACAATATGCCAATTTATATTGCTCGTGCTATAACAAGGAGAATTTTGCCACATAATTTCCCCAAACTTTCAGAAAGCTTTGCAACCTACAAGACAAAGGTTATACTGAAACTTGAAGTAAGAACGCAGTGCATTTGATTACAGTAAAACCCCATTAAAACGCGGGTGTCGGGGGACATGTTTGGCACTCGCGTTATAACATAACCGCGGTATAGTGAAACTATACCGCGGAACTATATTCACGAGATAATACTTGCTTTTGCTGCATCAAACTTCATCAATTACTCGTAACTTTTCTTCCCCCTATAGTATAATTTTTTCTTTTCTTCTTTGCTGCCATTTTGATCACTGTAATTGACGTGCAAGAAGCACGCATCTCAGCTGCGCAATCAGTCTATCGAGCGATAGGTTATAAACTAACTGTCTTCCGAGAAAAAAGGTGCTTAAAAATCTCTTTATGTTATCAATATGGGATTGTGAAGGGGGAGAGGTCTTAAAAAAACTAGATTTAGAAGGGGAGGAACGCACTTCTCACTGTGGAATATGTTTACTTTTCAGGAATGCTAAAGAATCTGCAATACAAAGGTTAATGGCTCCGTAAAGGAAGTTACACACGCCTAACTAGAGCTTCGAAAATGGAATAGTTAAGCATTGAACTGAACAGTCCCTGACAGATTCAGCTCCGCCCATGACAAGAGAACCAAGTCAGGGAGATTGCACCCGATTTTGAAGTTGAAATTCAGAAAAAGCATGAAAAAGATGTACCTCACATGCCTATCACTATAGGGCTTTATTTGTTAGTGTGTCTGCTGGGGTACCGGTGCTCTTTGCCTAGAATATTTGTGTGCTCGGGCTGGCTTTATTTACAATGGTGAACAAGGAATTACCTTTAAATGGCAATAATAAAGGGTGATTTAAACGTCGGGGGACAGGATAGTCACCGTGGTATATCCGATTCCGCGGTATAACGGGGTTTTACTGTATTAAAAGAATTTTGTTCAAGTCTGCTATTCCGATGGCTTGCGTTTGTCAGGAAAAATATCGAGATGGCATTTTCGACAAACGTGGGCCGATGAAATAGTACAGCTGATTCTATGTTTAGGCCGTGCTGTGTATATTAAGGGGGAGGGGAGACCTAACTTGCTAATAAATAAAAGAAAATATAAAATATATAAACATATAAAAAAACTAACTAAATAAATAATGTAGAAAGCTTCAGGTTTATTAGCAGCAAAGAAATATCGCTGTAATGCGATTCAGGAAAGTTGGGAGAATGAAAGAAATATTTTAAGAGTGAAGAAAGGGAGAAAATGTGTTTTTAAAAAATGCTCCTTTTTAAACGAATTATTGGGTAAAAAGTACAATATGGAAATACTTCTGTCTTTTTTTATACATTAATTTACAAATGCATATGCTCAAACACATTAAAGGCTAAATAAATTTACAATTTTAAACCATAAGAAATCGAAAAGAAACATAAGAAGTGTTTATGTTTTGAAATGCAAAAATGGAGTTCACTTAAGAGAATTCATTCCTTTTTATTATTCACAGTGAAATCGTTTAGATTCACAGCTCCTGTAAGATTTACGTACAAATCAAAAGTTCGAAATTCGAAAGCAAAAACAGAATACATTCATCTCAAAAGCTTGTTTAAACATTTAAAGAAACTTCCTCATGAAAACAATGAACACAATTCAACAAAATGGCATTTTCACTAAGTCGAAGATTTTACAGAAAATAAACACTGCTTTTAAAGGATTATTTTAATATTTTAAAACAAAAAAGGGGAAAATATTTTCGTTCTAGATAATGTTTAATCAATATCTAATTTTAAGAACATTTTTTAGAAGTAGAAATCTTTTATGTTTTGAAACAAATGAAAAGAGGAAGAAGTCCTTGTGGGTTTAAAGAAATTTCACTAGTAATAATTAATCTATGCATTTCATTGAAAATCAGCATTTAAATCTTAAACAAAAGTGGCGCTTCAATTATTAAATCTTTTTGAAAAAGTACATTTCAATGCATCGAATCAACGTTTGGAGAGTTTCACTGGACAGTTTGCTAGTAATATGAAAAATAAAAATGATATTAATTTTTAAGAAGAAGCCAATGTACGCTCGTAATACACGAGATGAATGTTACACTTCTTAAAGTAACAATTTCTTATGATTTTTTTGTTAACGTGAGAGTGAAATTTCGACATGCAAACAAGCAACGTAAATGGTGCGTGCAATGGGTACGTAAAATTAATTTTTGACCGGATTTTCCTACCACAGAAAAGTTCAGTCATAAGATGAAAGAGAAGATGCAGAGAAATACAACCAGTACATTGTAATAATTTTGCGTTTACTTGCCACCATTTTTGGTTTTACGAACACGATTTTTTGGTGTTTAGTTGGTGTAAGGGTGAAAATTATTCATTTTTAATATGTTTCAAATTTTTAAACGTATCTCTCTTAAACATATACACCATGTAACGTTTCTTATCACATGAAATTTGTTAACTCCGTTACAATTGAAGTTTTATTACGATTGTTCATTTCTATGAAAACAGAATAAATGAGCAATAGTAATGAATTGTTTATTCGTGAATGAGTTAGCGAGCATCATATGCAAAAAAAAAACAGCATTCCGCTGGCTAGCTGTATTTTTTTAGACAAACGCTTAAAAGAATTTAAAATATATCAAAAAAATGAATAATTTTCAACTTTACACCAACTGAACACCAGAAATGTTGTTCAATTACACCAAAAATGGTGTTCAGTAACAGCAAAAGTAGTGTTCGGTAACAGCAAAAAGTGTGTTCGGTAACACCAAAAGTAGTGTTCGGTAACACCAAAAATGGTGTTCGGTAACACCAAAAATGGTGTTCGGTAACACCGAAAATGGTGTTCGGTAACACCAAAAATAGTGTTCAGTAGCCCCAAAAATGGTGGCAACTAAACGCAAAATTTTTAGTGTAGTTACAACCCGCATTAAAAGTACGAAATCAGTACTTCAAATACAAATACAAAAGTGACGACCAGCAACAGGCTCAGGGCCCAGCTAGGCTGGTCCTAGTTAATTTAGCAGTCCCCAATGAACATCAAGAGCTTTCTTAAAAGTTTTTACCCCACTGCAATGAACAGTCGCTTCCGATAAACTATTCCAACTGCCTACAACCCTATTGAAGTAGTAGTTTTTCCTAATTTCAAGATTAGCCTGAGATTTGAAAAGTTTAAAACAATGACCTCTGGTTCTACTTTCAGCACATAGCTGTAGTCCATCAACATTTCCCATTTTAATGAATTTAAACAACTGAATCATGTCCCCTCTGACTCTCCTTTGCTCAAGACTATACATATTGAGCCTTTTGAGCCTAACCTCATAATCTAAGTCTGAAAGACCACTTACCAATCTTGTAGCCCTCCTTTGAATCCTTTCCAATAAGGTAATATCCTTTTTTAGGTACGGAGACCAAAACTGAACAGCATACTCCAAATGAGGTCTTACCAAACTTCTGTATAATGGCAATACAACTTCCGTAGACCTGTTCGAAATAGCGTTATTGATAAACCCAAGCATCCTGTTAGCTTTGTTACTTACTATGCTACACTGCTGACTGGACTTGAAGTCATGACTAATCAATACTCCTAGATCAACAACTGCTTCTGCTTCCCTAATGACAGAACCTTGTAAATAGCAGGTTGCATGTTTATTCCCATGACCAAAATGAAGCACTTGACATTTCCCAATATTAAAAGACATACCCCACTTAATCGCCCACCTAGAAATTTGATTCAAATCCTCTTGAAACTGATTGACTTGTTCCTCCGTGTCTACAATTCCCATGATTTTGACATCGTCAGCAAAAATATTGATGTTCCCAGAAATACTCTGAGTAATATCATTAATAAAAATAATAAATAATATTGGCCCTAGAACTGAACCTTGTGAAACCCCACTCAAAACATCAATCCACTGAGAATAATTGCCCTTCACTACTACTCTTTGTTTCCTCCCAGTCAGCCAATTTTTAACCCAAATTAAAGTTTTTCCACCAATACCAATATAAGCAAGTTTGCTAAGAAGAGCTTCATGCGGTACTTTATCAAACGCTTTCTGAAAGTCAATGTAAACAACATCTACGCACTTTTTATTATCTAATGCCATGGTAACCTTGTCATAGAAATACAACAAATTAGTTGTACAGAACCTATCCTTTCTAAAACCATACTGAAAATCAGTCAACACTCCATTTGCCTCCAGGAAATTCACTGTTTTGATTTTTATCAGAGTCTCAAAAATTTTACAAAGAACGGAAGTAAGACTCACAGGCCTATAATTTCCTGCCTTAGTTTTAGACCCTTTCTTGAAGAGCGGCGTTATGTTTCCCAGCTTCCAATCCACTGGCACAGTCCTCGAGTTATATGAAGATATGAAAATAGTCAAGACAACATCCACTAATTCCTCTGCACATTCTACTAAAATTTTTGGATAAACATTATCAGGTCCTGGAGCCTTATTTGCTTTAATCTTTTTCAAATGAAACAACACATCATCCCTAGAAAGTACAAAATCCTCAAGCTGTGTATTAGCTTGCGTCTCGCTTATGTCAACTGTTGAGATACAGTTTCTGTTAAATACACTGGAAAAAAAATTGTTTAGAATATCAGCAATATCTCCCTCATTTTGAATCAAGTTCCCGTTCTCATCCACTAGTGGGCCTACCTGAGTATTACGAGCTTTCCCTGAATTAGCATAAGCAAAAAATTTCTTAGTATTCCTTTCGATGTTATCTGCAAGCTTTTGCTCCAATTCCCTTTTCTTACTCCGTACCAAATACTTGAAAGTACGTCTAGCTTCACAATACAAAATCCTGTCAGCATGGCACCCAGTCTCTTTAAGTCACCGAAAAGTGGCTTTCTTATAATTGAGAGCTTCTTTCACCTTCCTACAGAACCACATGGGCCAAATTTTCGTGAAATCCCCTTTCTTTCTAAAAGGAACATAATCCATCACTGTTTTCTCCAATTTCCCCTTAAACTCTTCCCACTGAAGATCAGCTTCACTATTCTCCAACCCAGAAGAAAAAACCTCTTTCAAACCCTGCCTAAGTGCAACATAATCAACATTCCTGAAGGTAGGTACAAATCTGAAATGCTCACCTTTGTGAGCATTGAAGCTGGTCCAAAACGTAATAGTATTGTGATCACTATCTCCAATATGTTCCCCTATACTCAACCCTTGAACAGAACTTCCGACATCACAAAAAACTAGATCCAAAACAGCACCATGCCTAGTCCCCTGGGTAACAACTTGATCCAAAAAAAATCCCCAATCACTTTCAGAAAATCTTCTTCCCTACCATTGCTAGTGTAAAAACTATTCCAGTCTATGCCCGGGAAATTGAAATCCCCCATCATGATGACCGAGCCGTTACCAGACGTGTCCCTAATAACACTATACATCTCCTCGTCTTGATCCTGACTAACATTAGGCGGCCTGTAAACATTTCCCAAATGTAACTTCTTCCCCTTATTGCTCACCAACTCCACCCAGACCATTTCAATATCATTAGGCTTATTATTAATGACCAATTCATTGCAAATAAAAGTGTCCTTAATATAGAATAAAACCCCTCCACCTTTCTTACCCAGCCTGTCTTGCCTAAACAAATTGTATCCAGCAATGCTCACTAAATCCTTATCATCATCAGTAACCCATGTTTCCGTAATTCCAATAATATCCAACTCCTCACCTGCGATAACACTATTTAACTCGTCCATCTAATTCCTGATACTGCGAGCATTAGTATATGGCAAACCTGAGCATGCCCATTTTGCTTGTCTTAAACATTTTATGATGCCTCAAATCACTACTATTAATGTTACTATTGCTTAATATTTTACCCTCATTTTTAAAACCTCCAGAACAGAAGTCAACACCATGACATTCTCCAATCCCCCCCAATCCAAAATTAGTTTTTTGATTCTGAAGCTTCTAAAATCATATCGCTAACCTTAACTACACCCCTAGAACTAAGATGCAGACCATCCCTCGCAACCCAATCACGTTGACAAGAACTCCAAACATCAATGAACCTGATTGAATGCTTTATGCAAAGTTTCTGAAGAATCAGGTTCATGCTCCTAGCCCGCTGATTTAACCAGCCCCTATGCACCCCATACCTGGGAAGCAAACCAACTACCTGGACATCTGTCGAAAAGTTAGTTGATTTATCCAACAGGTTCTCCCAATCCTTAACAAACTCCTCGTTTGTGCTGTTACCGACGTCGTTAGTCCCCACCCACAGAGTAACTGAATCTCCCTTCTTAAACATTCCCTTTTTTTCCACAACCTTATTAACATCCTTCACCCGAGCCCCTGGTAAACAGCACCTAGCCACCTTGCGCCTAGTTCTCCCGACCACATTACCTATCCCGCGTACCATAGAATCCCCTATAATGACACCCTCTGTTTTTAGGTCTACACTTCTACCTTTCCCCATACTAGATCCTTCCTCCTGCAACCTCACTCTCCCCAACAAGCCCATCACAAGAAGTTCCCACCTCTTTTATAGAATTTTCACCCAAGTTATCTTTTAACTAATTGGGCTTCCAATGCTACCACCTTGACACGTAACTCTAATAATTCGGCACATTTTGTGCAAATATATTCCTGCTCTGTAGCTGTATTAGTGTTTCCCCCCAACTTACTAAACATCTCACACCTATCACAGCAAATCCACCAACTCCCATTACCATTTTTAATTTCCTTCATTAAACATATAACTCCCATAAAGGAAAGAAATCCCGAAACATATGTCTGCGTTTTAATGCTCATTTGTGCTTTAAGTTAACGTGAAATTATATTTCTATATAACTCCCATAGCTGAATAAATCTAATGCAAACAATCAAAAAAGCAAAATAATACACAAATCAGCAAATTTAAGCTATTACTCTGATTAAAAACACAAATTACATAGAAAAATGCAAATAACTTGCTTTAAATAAATGCTCAATGGATTAAGCATATGAAAATATTGCTCTGCCAACGAAAATGCCGACTTATTTCAAGTTTTCTAAGTAAATGAATTTATTAAAACATTATTAAAATATTACACCGCGGCAATAGAAGTCACACAACTCATAAATCATTAAATAAAATTATCGCATTCCAAATCGACAAATGAAATCTATTCAACTTGTATTGCATATTATAACAGATTAATAAGGGATTGCTCCTGATATTTTAGGAGCAATATTTAATTTTGAAATCGAAATAATATATTCAGTAACGATATTAATCAAAAGAACTGATAAATGTGAAACCACCATTTTGCATTTACTCAAACTAACGTGTTATATGACTATCCACTAAACTAAAGAAGGAAGATTCACAAAGCCCCAATCGTCGGGTCACGCATTGTTACAATGACTTAGTGCTATCTATCGTATTTTGGATTAAAACCAAAGTTTTCTGTTTATACAGGGCTTTAATAGTAGTACTAAAAAATATGTCTTCAAAATACATATTTAAAAAATACTTTAACCTACCTTAGCGGAAATTTGAAGCTTTTTTTTTTTCGTTTTTTGAAGCAGATCAAAAATTTAGCGGTTTAATCTTTTACTGTTTTCAGAACGATATTACAGTGTTTTACGAATTGTTTTCTGAGAAAGAAACTCGCAAAAATGAAAATTTTGAGTTGTCTCACTTCTATTGCCGGGGTGGGTTATAGTAAAATATCACCTTCGAATGTTATTAGGAACATTTTGAGTATGTATTGATCCTTGTTAAAGGTACAGCGTAATGGATATGATGAATATTTACCTAGTTTGAAGTTTGCTATAAAGAGACTGAGCACGAAATGCCCTTAGGGATCGCTGGGGAACCTACAGATTAAAATGGGCTGCACTAGGACATAACCGAAAGAAGTGAACACTGATCAATAACATTCATGTCTTTGTCAAGATTTGAGCCGGATCCAACTGACTATTATACTGGACGGCTCAATGCAAGTAAGCTTCCTTAATTTCAAAGGGACTTATACGAGTTTAAAAAGAAATTTGTACATACTCATACTTCTAAAAGTTCAAATTAATGAACAGACAATTTATTACACTCAAAATGCGCCAAGGAAAATAAATGGTTTAATTAAGGTTTGTCTCTGATCAAATATAAAAAAATGACAGAAATCGGAATTCAATAGCCATTTGATAGTTTAGAAACAACGTCGCAAAACTTTACGTTATTCTATGGCAGGTTGAAGTATCTGATAATGATCACAATGAAAATGTGGACTTTTATGTAAAGTGTTTGGAATTTTTATTTTTGTTTAATATTCTGAGCTATAAATTGAAACATAGTTTAAGAATTATTCTGTGTTCGAAGCTCCGACATAATTATGAGTTGCAATTTACTGAAATTGGAAGGGATTAAGTCTTTCTTTTTTTCCGAACTTTTTATTGTATTGTAAATAAAGGTCTTTAATGCTTCCAGCGAGCTTATAATTAGACTTCCAACTTTCACATAAAACGAAACAATCGACTATTTCATAAATGTCATTTTCTAAGAATTCAGAAAATAGTTTATTAATCTCGGGCTATTAATTGGTAAAAATTTAGGTTTACTTTGAAAAATTAGCTAATTTATTGGATACTTGTCATTAGTAGTAGTATTATATTATTTATGGTATTATAAGCTGAGGAAATTAAAAAAAAAAGACTTAATTCAATAGGGCCTAACTCAACCACCATATATAGGTATATGAAGGACAATGAATGCAGAACTAATAACTAAAGATACAATACAATTTTATAAATAGTGTATGACTTTACAGTATCGTTTATACTTTTATATAAAAAGGTCACAATTTCTATGTTTAATCAAGATTTCCATACGTTTTATCAGAATAGTTTCAGATAACTAAACATGAGGGTTTATGAAACAATATTCCCAGCGAAGACAGCCTCGCTTTTTGCGAGAACAACGAAACAAAAGATATTTTAAAAAATTATCTTTAAAAAACCTAAATGACGTGTACAAGTTGCTGAAAATTATAAAGTGTAAATGACTCCTTGAAATACTAATGTTTCAAAACCCTTTACAGCATCCACTGCTATAACTCTTTTAATATTCACAAAAGAAATCATGAATAACTTGCCACTAACTGTTTCGCTGGTTGTTGGTCTCATGTTGTAGAAGATACCCATTTTGATCAATAGCTCTAGTTTGACCCGAATTTGGGAATATAAGAAAATTTCTGGGTATACACTATTTCTATAAACTATTCTATTGCTTATGTGAAACATAGGTTCGCAATTGTTTTGCAGTCAAGGTACACTACACTTTGATATTTTCTTTGGATTCCGGTCCTTGGTGAACTTTAAAATAGGCATAGCCATCCATTTGAATATAAAGGAATTCTGGGAACTGATATTTATTCTTTATAACGACTATTTCAAGTCACATAGATTTTATAGTTTATTTGCTTTTCTCAGTGGTATGCCTCAAGCTCTTGTCCGATATGACAATAGTACAAGACAATACGGTAGAATATTACAATTCAACGTGGAAAATTACAAGAATACACGCAGGACACAGGGCGGGAATAAAACCCATTGCCTCTTTACTGCGTGCAGGCAGGCACCGGAATCAGCCGCTTGTATCGCTCAGCTAGAGACCCCAATCTGGCATTTGTTTGTTTGTTTTACGACCATTTCAGGTCACATAAATATTCGAGTTTATTTGCTATTCTCAAGGATATGCTTCAAACTCTGTCTAATATGACAGATAGAACAAGACAGCACAACAGATTTTAATATACAAAGAAGGAAATACACCCAGGGCAAGGTGGGAATCGAACCCACGCCTCTTTCTCTCCGCGCAGGGAGGCACCGGAGCCAGTCGATTTAACCGCTCAGCCACTGAGGCCCCAATCTGGCATTTCGGCAATCTTCTTTCAAGAGGAGTGTTTGTTGTCAGATAGACCTATATCCCTTACAAGTAGAATAAATGCGCAATTAACTCTATCATTTTCGCTTATTGAAGTGGCGCATTATTATTTTCATTGTTCCTGTTATTATCATTTTGTAGCAATCACGTTTGGAGTACTTTATTTTTTCGCAGGACCCTTGAAATGGCCTCACAGAGCACTAGTGTTCCGCGGATCACAGATTTAGAACCACTGGTGTAAGTTCTTGCTGTGCTACCAAGGCCTCAAGCATAGATTCGCGACATTCGTTTATTCGCTTAAAGGGGATATATATTCTAGCTTATGTGCTTCATCGTTCAAGATCCGTTGTAAGTTTTCGTCTAGTACAACAGGTGCAAAAAAGATTTGGACAGCACTTCCTGTCTGAAACTATTGCGCAACGTCCGTAGGGTTACTTGCAGTGCATTAACCCCTTCATTCCAAGTGTACCCAATTGGGTACATTTTAAAATGCTGTTTGTTAACTACTGTTCGTGCAATTTGAAAGCTAAGACACCCAATTGTTTTTGAAATTAATCAACAGATAGTTTACTTCGTTTTAAACATGGAAAACATGTAAATTGGGCATTGATTATTATTTAAACTAATTATTAATTAAAAATTAAAAAACTTTTTTTTTAGTAATTTTGTTTTGTAATCATTTGTTAAATCAGAGAACCAAAAAATTGCGTCAAAATTGCTTGTGCTTAATTCTGGTGTCTGAAGAGGTTAAAATTGCAAAACTCTTTTAAAGGAAGGTTTATTTTTGAAAAATAGAGAAGAATAATAAAATTTTGAACGTATTAAAATCAAATCTAATGTTTACTAATCAGTACTAGCGATTAAATCGAAGTGGTTGTCGAAAATATGGTCAATGGCAACTGTTTGTTTTTGTTCAATACGCAAATAAAAAATGTTCTTATGATGCTCAATATTTTAAGGATTTAACGGTTTCTTTTCTTTCACCATGCAGAGCTTTCATGTACTGTACAAGCATAAGTTTATTTTATTATTATGTAACAAACTTATGATGCTATTAAAATTATCATTTGCTTTCAAAAGAAAATAAAAGAAAGAAGAGAAAAAAGTCATTTGTTAAATCAGAGTACCAAAAAATTGCGTTAAAATTGTTTGTGCTTAGTTCTGGGGTCTGAAGAAGTTAAAACCATCGTCACATCATAGCACTCTAGCATTCACAATTTGGACATTTTTGGAACTCGAAAGGAAATCCTTTGCATAAAAATGAAAGAATTCAACATATTTAGATACTTACTTGATAGGGCAAAATGATATATATATAATAGTCATAACACTTCAACGCGGGAAAGTAATTTAATGCGTTCAAATAACAAAGCTACAATAACTACAAATATCGACAATTTTTCACATTTTACGGCTGTCATTTTTGATACACAACTAAGACACAAAATGATTCGATTTTATTTTTCTTAATTATTTTAAAACTGATATTGGTTCAGTTTTCAGTAATCATTTTTCTTATGGTTCTGAACAGTAGCTCACCCAATATTTTGTTTTGGGAGGAGACCACGGTCAGAATGGAGTGTGCATTGCGTATAGATTTTGCCGGGTGTCAGATATCCGGTTTCATCCGGCTCTGATGTTTGAAATCCATAAGTTATATAAGATATTTGAGCATCCCAAAGCTTTCAAACACGTTGCAGATTTTTAACTTACCTATATTTTCAAAACATGCTAATTAAAAAAAAAATTAAAAATCAAATTTGGTGTGCCGGATAACCGTATCTTTGACGCAGTGGTCGGATTAGATTCTGGATGTCTAAAAATCGGTCCGCATAAGGAAGAAAAAAACTGCATTGATTTTCTTATTCCTATATGCAAATTGTGAAGTCCATCTTTTTAAAAAAAATATTTAACTATTTTTTTCTGAAAAGAAGGAATTACAAAAGTTTTAACTTATTTCTTTTGAAATGCAAAAATCTTTAATAGAACGTTAAATTTCTAATAAATTCCTGTTGAGAAAATTTTTGCACTCCCTTCCGCTTGGGCACATATTTTTCCTCGCTTAAATTCCGGGGTTCCGTATGCATCACTTATTGATAGAATTCGAAAATTTCTTTAAGAAAAAAAAGTGAGAAATAATGCTTTGGATAACTGAGCAGTAGGTGCTGTTGCTCTTAATTTCGTCCTTTTTTGCTTCCCAATTGACGTTATATATTTTAAAAAACCTAAGCATGGATTGAGCCTGAAGAAACAATTATTACATATTAGTTTTATTCGTAATAATATATATATATGCGATTGAAACTTTCAAAAGCGATATTCAGACACATTTAATTCAGAAATCTAGTACAGTGAAAGACCGTTTGTTATGCTTAAAATTTTTCAACACTAATAATATATATATATTTTTATATATAATTGAAAACTTTTTTTTGTGAATTTTTAAACATTTTATTTTAACCCATTTTCGGCCAAAGGTGCATAAACGCACCATTTTAATAAATATTTTTTATTAACAGTGTGGCATATCTTTTTTTAAAATTTATATTTCTGATATTTTTAAGGGTTGTGAAAACATCTATAAAATATCTGTAATTAAATAGGAGTAATCATTTTCGGTTGAGAAATTTTCAAAATAGCTCTTGGTAAAATTCGAAAACCTACGATTTCTCAGCGCTTTTTTAAGTTTGGTGACCACTACCGTAAAAGTCATAAAGTGTGCAAAAACCACACGATTTATTTGTGGCCCAAAAAATAAGCTTATTTCCTTCCAAAATGTTTTGAAGATTTCCATAAAAATATGCAAATTCGATTGAAATACAACTGTTCAACTCAATTGTCATACGGTTCTGAAATGTAACCATATTTTTTTACGCACCAGACTATTTTCTGTCTCAATTAATGTATTTTAAACATGTTTCAATGAAAATAATACCGCATTTTGTTAAATTTCTACGCTTGGTCTAAAACTGGTTAAGTTATATTCGTAGTGGTGTGATTTTCATCTAAAGTAAAAATAAAGCAAATGTGATATCATTATGTTTGTTACTTAGTTTCATTTCTTTAATTTTTTTTTGTTTTGAAGTTTAAAGGAGTTTGTATACAGTAGTGCTATAAATAATTAAGTGCACTAGAAAAGTTAACGAAGGTCATGTGCTTGGTGAATGAAAATTATTAACTTTTCACTGTCGTATATGTGAATATATGGACAACTTAATGAAACGTTTTCATGTGTTCAGTTTCACAAAAAAGTCTCACGAATAGAACTGGAAACCTTTTGTTTTGAAATATCTCAGGTCACTAAGGGTGTAATTAGAAATTCATGTTTCGAAGCTTAAATTCTAACTGTTTCGAAAAAAAATGGTTAAAGGTTCAGTATTTACAGAACAACATCCCTAGCTCAGAATGAAGGGAGGAAGAATGATTGAAAAGGTAAACTAAAGAGTAAAGTTTTGATAGATGAATTGCAAAATGAAGAAGACAAGTTTTAATCACTTTTGCAGAACTTATCTCCATTTTTCACTAACTATTTCTCCCAAATAATCAAAAGAACTGATAAATGTGAAACCACCACTTTGCATTACGAAAAGGGGAGAATTAATCCGCGAGAGTAAATAGTTCCCGTCGCATATTTAAAATTATTTGAATTTGTAAAGTCTAAAAGCGACGGAACCAAGTGGAAAATAAACAGTGGTTAAAGGGTAACTATGGGGGTAAAAAGCTAATTAAAAAAATAATTTAAAAAGGTGTTTCGAAAGAATAAAATGGTACAAAATTTTTGATCGCGTAGGCAATTAAAAAAGAGGTAACAAGTCGTGGTTAACGCCTAGCGGTTAATCCGAAAGAACCGTGAATAAAAATGCAAAGGCTTGTCACCAAGATCTAAGCGAATAACCAAAGTGTTCGGTTAAAATAACTAGATACGCGCGATGTAACAAGCATCTTGTTACATTATCCCCCCTCGGAAAGAAAAGAATTGAAGAAAATAGGTTACGTAAAGGTTTAGCAAGTGTCCCATGACTGATCACAATCGACATACATCATCCTGCCACATGGATGACATGTAAAAGTAAACAAACACATTTGAACAATTGTAAACAAAACATGAATGCTCAAACACATTATGAAAAAAAATTGTGACACTGTGTATTCATCACGGATAGCCCTTTACATACCCATACATGATATATTTGATAAGGAAAAAAAATGTTATTTTGTGAAACACTTTCAACATATTGCAATCATAACATGGTACCAAAAATTTATCTCATTCAGATATTGTTAGAACCTTAATTGTTATCCATATTTGTACACAAAAACATTATGCGATGATTAAATACTGAGTTGAGGAAGAAATCACAAAAAAATTGTGTCCAAAATGCTTTGAACATCATTTCATCATTGAATATTACATTTCTGCCAGTCAAATGCGGAACCAGCTTGCCATAAAACTAGAATGTCATTTGGCCAAAACAACATATACAGAAAAAACAAAGATGACAGTTTTTTTTTTTTTTGAAAAGACTTCCCCCAATCACTGAAAGTTTCACGCATTATTTTAATTTTTAGTAAACTAACCACTATATACACACAACTACATAAAAATGGTGCCGTGACCAGGATCTAAGCGATTAACCAAAGTGTTCGGTTAAAATAACTAGATACGCGCGATGTAACAAGTATCTTGTTACAGAAGTCAGAACTGTAGCAGGCTGTTTTCCTCTTTAGTAGAAAGGTACCTGAATTTTCGGTACAGGAGAACATTCTTGCAAATACTTGCTAGGCGTATCCTTCTGTATACCTGCACTATTCTGCTGAGAAAGCAAAGATGGAGAATTGGGAAGATCCCGTTCCGCTATGATAGAGCTACCAGAAGACTCGTGAATTAGAGCTGGATTTGGGGGAGAAGAACTTCGAGTTCGAACCAAAGTTGGCCTAACGCGAACCTCGTTGTCGTCTAAACTTCGCAATGTCTGATTACTACATGAGGGACCAGATAATAGTTCATCAGTCTAGATGGAATGCCATAACGGCGAGATACTTCATTGAGAGAACATTTGTTTTGTCTCATCTCTTCAAAAGTGTTTTTAAGAGCGTCTCCGGTCCACACGCCTCGGGGGCCGTGTTCCTTCTTTGCGCACGTACTAGCGTGGCATGTCTAGAAAACAAGAAACTAATTAATTGAGTTCATGATACAATGTGGGATAGATGCCTCTAAGGGCATCTATACTCACAAAAACTGGGGCATCTATCCTTATTGTGTGGGATAGACGCCCTCTAATTTAACTAATAAATCGTGTGGAAAAATACTGATATAACATTTAAATGTTTGTATTTGATATATAAATAGATTATAAATACAAAGAAAAAACACTTACTTAATAGCATCAAAAGTTCCAGGCGCACAGATATTATACTTAACCCAAATCCACCAATCTGTCGTCATTTAATTCGTTTTTCGCTGCAAAACTCACGACACGTTTGTTTCAACAAAGTGCGAGGCATCGAATGGCGGAAGTGAGGGGGCAAGCTTACATTGAAACAAAACACTGCGGGTGTAATTCTCGCACAGATCACTACATGTTTACTTAGGCATCTATCCCCATATAGCGTCTAGCCCACATTTACCCAATAAAACCCGAAACTTTGATTTGTAGTTCCACCCTACAGTACATGCTGTGGTTGGTACAAAATTTACGTAGTCATTCAATCTGATTTAATAAACATAAGTTATCGATTCGACTCAACGCACATCTTTTGTTTTAGAAAAAACTGTTACACAACTGGAGAACCTATACCAACTATACACAGAGAGTAATAGCGTAAACATCATCTCTTAAAACTAGTCAAGTACTGTAAGTACAAAGATAAAACAACGTGAAAAAAAGCACAAATTTAGATTAAAATTAACGCAAATAGCCTCTTCATCAGTGCATAAAAGAAGAATGAGAAGAAGAAATGCTAGAATTATCAGCAAATGCTCTTCTGTCTATGAACATGATTTTTGGGAAGCTTATCACATTTGGAAAAATTCTCATTCTGTAGTAAATGATTTTTCCAGCACTCCATATTTTCCTGACATTTGGAAACAATTTTTATAATTTTTATAATTTTTCTCTCCCTTTTTGGTTTTCTCCTGCAATTTACATATTCCTTTCCCGCCTTTTCCTTCGGGAGTTGTTCCCGCCTTGTTCCTGGCCTCTGATTGGTTTATCGCTAATCCGACACATTTGGTATAAATACCGGTGTCTCTCTGGTTTTTGACTTGTTCACTCACAGCTTCCATGCTTGTGTGTTGAGCGTTTCTTCTTCTTTTATGCACTGATGAAGAGGCTCAGTGGCGTAGCTAAGGGGGGGGGGGGTTTGGGGACAAAACCCCCCCCCCCGAAATTTTGACTTAGATACGGGATGGCTTAGATGGACCCCACCGAAATGTTGGTGTCCGAAAACTTTTTTTGAGACCTTAACTCTCTTTACGCTTTATAGTATTCTAAAAATATTTAATTTTTAAAATAACAATTGATTAGAACACTGCTAAAAAAAAAAGACAATTATCGAACCTTTGGGTTGTAGGGTCGTACCTAGGGTTGCAAATTTGTCGCAGAAAAAGCCCAAAATTCGAGGCAAATTTCGTGAAATGCTCGCGAGAACACAAATATAATGTAATAAAATCTAGGATATCTGCAATGAAATTTATTTTTTAAGTAAGGGAGTACATAAGTGAACAATTTTATTTCTTTCAACTTTATGCAATATTTAGGTATTTATTTAAATGTACAGAATTTTGGTGCTCGCTATGACTTAATACGTTTTTATATGTCGAGAAGGACCGTTTAGCATCTGCGCTACTGACGGAACTGGCAAACATCGAATTGCTACTTTGCACAGGTCGGGAAAACTTTTTCTCTTGAATTTCCAAAATTGAATTGCCCTCCTTCAACGTGTGACTCATTTGGGGGGGGGGGGGGGTCGAATCATAGGGTTATTGTTAAAAATGGAAGAACTATCAACTTCGTTAAAAAGATTTAAACATTTGTATTGATTAGGATCAAAAACTTCTTCTAAACATGAATGTGATTATCTATAACTGCTTTTATAGTTATTTTTCTATTAATGAATTTTTCTAAATTTTAGGGAAATCTGTTATACATTTTAAAACTTCAGAACAGTATAAATTGCCATTAAAATGTAAGTAAAAAACAAAAAAAAAATGTCTTATATTTTAAACAATTTTCGCACAAATCGTGGAATTTTTTAAAAATCACGGATTTTAGGAAACAGCTTCAAAAATCGAGGGAATTCGCGGAGCGACAAACTTGCAGCCGTAGTCGTACCACTTTCCTAGGGGTTTCTCCCCTAAATACCTCCACCACAAACCCCTATTATACACTAGAGATGAGTTTGGGCTCACTTTTGTAAGTCCGAGCCCGAGTGATACTGTTCGGCGTCAAAGACCGAGCCCTCCCAACCCCGAAATTATTTTATAAAGTGTTAATAGATGTGGTGCTACATCGATTAAATGTAGGTTTTTGTTGCTATCGCAATTGGTTCTAATGATTTTTCTTTTAATTTCAAATAAAGATTACAATATATTTTTTAACTATCATCAAATGTTCCAGTTGAGAATAAATTCTGGTGAGCTAAAATGAATGAAAAATGATATTGGAAAATCTTCGGTTTGGCAGCATTTTCGGGAAGTTTTTGATTCGCAGTCGAACAAAACTGGAATATGTTCAGTGCAATTCTTGCAGTTAAGAGACCTATTAAATAAGATGTGTCTCTATAGTCTGGAGCAATATGAAAGTGGACACAGGACTAGCAAAAAACCATTATTAGAATAAAAAAAGGAGGCTGGAAATAGCTTTCAAATGCAACCAAGCAGTACTTTTAACGATAAATTTATCTAAACTAGAATCTTTCCCATGACTGCTCCCAATTCTCCTTTCAAAGCTTCTGTTTAACAATTTTATCAGCTGTCCCTCACTATGTTTCATGCCCAGAGCGTAAGAAAGTCCGTTTTATGACTTCTTCCTTTTAGAAGGTGCTTTCAAGCACCACGGGGGTTTGCGTTAATTGCTCTCCACTTTCAACTTAACCCCATTCTCTACTGACCATTCAATAATAACGCCTCAACCGAACAGATATCGTTTACTTTACAGATATACAGAAACAGATGCACTGAACACGAAGATAGGAGATAGTGAGAGTAAAGTGATGAATGTCATTCTCAATTTCTCCTCTCCCCTAACAAATAACACTGCAGCCATAAAAAAATTCTCACGTTCTTTAAGCATCAACTATTCTTACTTAAATGGGTTTTTCCGCCAATGGTTGTTTACTTTGCCTATAGGTTAATGTATGAATATTTTACCATGAGCAGAGACCTCCCACTTTCCTCTCGTGCGTGCACCCCTTATGCATTGGTGGGTCAATCTGCACTGATCAGGTTTTGCGCATTTTTTTCAAACCCAATTTATTTAGGGAAGTGCATTGAATGAGAGGCAATAATGAGGTGAGCAAAACCTATCACAAGCTTTTTTAAGCCGAAAGAGAAAATTGATGATAATTGTAATAAAAAGAGAAAGCTGATGCCCTCTGAGGAGTAGGAAGTACAATCTCCAGAATCAGCATTAGTTTCACTAGACACTTCTGAAGGTAATATTTTATTTTTGCCGCTTTTACTACTAATGCATTATCTAACAAGAAGTTCCGTCTAGAACTATACGAGCCTACTTTCTCGTATACACCAACTTCAAACTTATAATCCAGCTATCTCTTTCTCATTTAGCTTTAGTTCTTAATTACTTCAAATACCTTTTTCAGCGGTTAATACGTATTCCTTCACTCACTCATTCATTCTTTCATTTATTCAGTCATTCATTTACTCATTGTATTTATTCACTCATTTAGTTGTTTTTCAATTCATTCCCTTGTTTATTTATTTTATCATTTATTCATTCAAAAATATCCTTAAAAATCCCGACGAATAAATTTCATATGAAAATAGGCTCCCTTAGTTCTGACTGAACTTCGTAACTGTACATATTCTACGTCATAACATCTTTCCGATGAAGCTTGTTCCAAGAAAATTCGTCTGTTATATCATCATTTATATAAGATTGAAAATTCCCCGTAGGCGTTATCTTAATTTTTTTTTTGTTTTTTGAGCTGTTAAAAAATGAATAAAAATTGTTCAAATAAAAAAAATTTTCACGCTGAGAGCTTCTTCCAATAAACTTGTTCATCGGAACTTGGATCGGATAGAGTTTACTTAATTTGCCCATAGGTGCTAATGTTAAGATTTTTTGAACTATTCAAAAGTAAGCGAAAAATTGTTCAAATCAAAAAGTCAAATATAGAAATGAAATGTCCATGCCAAGATCTTTTGATGCAAAAAAAAAAAAAAAAAATTCGGATCGGACAATTCCTTCAAAAGTTAACAGCAGACAGACCGATAGACACAAGTTTTTCCCACCTCAAAAGACTACTTTCAAATTTTTTATTTTTCAATCTTTATTTAAATACTTCACTTATTTTAAACTTTTCTTTATTTTTAACGATATTTTCACGACACATTTAGCCTTCTTTCATGCTTTATTATTATTATTTTTAAATTTTGACGGGAAAGTAGGCTAAAAATGATAATGGAAAAAAAGTTATCAGTTGAAAGTTCTATGTTCTCTGTGACAAAAAAATATTCCTGTAAATTCGTCAAGTTTGAATGAAGTTAGGGGAACGGAAATGTACATAGTCTATACAACGCAACATTGTCATATTAAATACTTTCCCTACAATAAGAAACGAGCGCAAACAAAAAACAAAATCACGTAAAAATTAAAACTTTTACAAGGGAAAAGTGTAGATTTTTCCTTTTAGAAAGCAATTTGTCTTTATTATTAACCGACTTTCCAAAAGGAGGATGGTTATTAATTGATATCTATGCATGTTTTTTCTTTGTTTGTTTGTTTGTAAATCGATAACTTCTCATTTCATAAACCGATTCTAATTATTCTTTTTTTTTAAATCTATCGAGGATAATCTTCCATAGATCCCTTACTTTCGTTTTGCAAGAAACCGTATACGATAATTAAAAGAAAAAAAGGTTTTGTGAGGAAATTTAATAATTTTTGTGCTTTTTCAATCATAAAGTTGGACTAAATGAACCGATTTTAATAATTTTTTAATTCATAGGGAGGGAGGGGGGGGGGGTTCGCTTGACTTAAATCTCGTACATCGGTTTGACTACAATTGTTCTTTAGAGGAACCAATATTCCTCCAGAAGAAACCCCCCCCGAAATTGGGGTCTAGCTACGCCACTGAAGAGGCTCCATTTGTAGCTTCGAAATGCTATTTGCGTTAATTTTAATCTAAATTTGTGCTTTTTTTCACGTTGTTTTATCTTTGTACTTACATTTTTGCACAAAGTATTTTGATCATTTTGTCTTATAGTCAAGTACTTTCATTTAAATTCGATTAACTACCTTTTTGCGTTCTTGTACAAAGTAAAGGACGTGTTGCATTCAGGAAAAAATTTGTCAGTCAAATTTCAACCTAAAACTCCGTTTTACACACCTTTGAATCAATTTTGACTAGTTTTGCATGGCGTTCGAACTTTCGAAATATAAGCATTTATACTCTACAATCTGCTTTGACAATTTTGTCGTGACGTTTTACGTGCATTTGTGAATATGCACGTTGGCTATATTGGGCGAGTTTCCGTAGTTAAAACAGTTGCGATGGAACAAGGAAGTCATGTGATGCATACATCCAATTTTGGTCTACACATTTTAGTATTTTTCAAAAATTTGAAAAGTTTAAAGATAAGTTATCAAATTAAAGCATACTTTTTTTAACACCATTAACAGGACACCGTAAAAGTAATTTCATGTTTGCAAATATTATCAATTTATCTGAATTTGCAACAGAAAAATAGACAGAATGTACTAAATTTAAAAAGAGATGTCGAGCAGAATCAAGCTACCAGGAGTATCAATAATACGATTCCCAAACACAATTAAAGTTTATTAATTGGGAATTTGAAGTATTATAATTGATTTAAGTACTAAATTTTCACAAAATCTTGAAAAGCGAAAATTTAATTAAATGTAATTAACACATTTTACTCAAGAAGTAAGTTTAGGTATTTCAATTCAATTTAAAAAAAGAAAAAAGCTAATCAGACTAATGATATCTAGTTATTTAAAAATGCTCGAAAACGTTTCTTTCGCTCCAAAATATCTGAAAATTTAAAGTATAAAATGAAAATCCTTCGTTTGGAAAGGAAACAGAGGAAGGAAAAACATTTTTAAACACTTTAATTAATAGAATGTTCTATAAAGGGAATATTTTTTAACAACAAATGTCACAGAATTTGAATTTTGCTTTTATCAGGATTATTATTAATTGCGTTATTTAATGTGAATATTATTAATTTATTTATTTGTTTCTCCTCCATTTTCAATGCACGGCATAGGTATGAGTTCCCCAAAATTATAAATGCGAGTTTGTTCCAAAAAAACAAAACAAAATTTAAAGTCTTGGTTGAATGTGGATTAGGTTGAAGCGAAAAGTCAAAATATGTGTAAAAGAATCGGAGCGGGAAGGAAAATTTGTCTTTTAAACATGAGCATGCATGCAATTTCTTTTTTTCGATTTCAATTAATTTCTTTCCTTGCTCCAATGTACTGAAATATGTGCTAAAAATAGCTTTTGAACCAAATTTTGAATTAAAAATTAAAAATGAAAATACGTTAAAGAATGAATTTTACGGGGAAAGAAGGACAGGCTTTAATAATCTTGAAAATTTACGAAAGTTTTTTTATTAACTTACAATTCTAACACCTTTGCATAAATATGTAAATATATCACTGGCCTCGTACGCCCAAGTTCGCAGGATCAAACCCGGCCCAAGCCGGTGGATTTTCAAGAAGCAGAAAATAGTCAGCTCCCATGTCGTATGCGGCATGTTAAAGATCCCTCGAGTATCTGTTTGGCTAGGATACTCTCGGGTAAATTAGATTCCTAAGTGCAGTTTCGCATCATTCAAAGCTCAGGTGCCGCCATCTAGGGGAAACTGAGAGTCCAAATTCTCAAGTGGTAATGGCATCCGCCGATAGTGTTGCAACTTGAAAGAATGAACGCCGGTTTCCGGGGAATGCACGAGGTCTGCAAAGGTTAGTGATCATCATACGCAGTCCCATTAGAAAATGAAAAAATATATGTTTGATCAGGAATTTTGAAAATTGGCTTACAACTGATAGAGACGTAGGTGACGTATGAGTGAGACTTTACTGTATGGAGTTTTTATTTCTGTAAATATTAACACCCCCAAAATGAGAATATTCTCTTGCTGTAAATGTAAATATATAGGAACAAAAATCTTATAAGTCCATCTCCTCCCTACTCCTCAATAAAAGACACATAAACGTTTCTATTTACGAAGAGCACCTCGTGGCCCAAGAGTGACATTATATTAAAGTGAAAAAGAAGTAAACTGTGAGATGGTGCAATGTACATAAAATAAAAGTCGGATTACTTTTATATTTATTCATTGATTGTATTATTTTATATTTTTGTCGAAAATAAGAGAAATTCTAAAACTACTATGGCTTATTATAACTTAATCGATGAATAAATAACACAAAATTGATTGACCATGTTATTTGTTGTGTATTTTTTTAAAGGAGAAAACACCGGAAAAAACGATGAACAGTGTCATATCTGGCTATTTTATATGTCATAGGATCAGGGAGAAGAGATGAATTTAATGGAATTTTTTGAAAAGGCTCTTCTTGCTGAAGATGTCTCTATACTTCTCATTCAAATGGGAACAAATTTCACATTAATGTGCAAAAACGAACAAGAGTTTTAAAATTTTTTGAGCAAAAAAAGATCAAGATTAGGTAACAGTGTATATGTAGGATGTAACAGAATATAGGCAACAGTGAACACAATTCTCCACTAAAATAAGGAAACAGCTTCTTAAAAAAATCCATTGTTCAGTAAGAACGGAACTCCTTGAAAAATCTCGATAGAGTTAGAACAATCATTCTTCCAACAATTCATGATTTCTTTCAAATCATCATTAGAATGACGTCAAGCTTTTTGAAATAAAATCATTCAACCATAAAAGCCCCCATTAGTATAAGGACAACAGTTCCTCAATGAAGTCAACAGTACCTAAAAAAATTCCATGACAATTAGAATAACTTCCAAAAATCTTAATTAGAATAAAGACTACTGCTTCTGAATAATGTCAACCGTTCGTCTAAGAAATTCTAAAGAAATTAAGGCTGATGATCCTTAAAAATCTCAATTAGAACAAGGAAAACAGTACCTCAAAAACTTCATTACAATTAAGATATTAACACCATAAAATTGTAATTGGCGTTAAGTTTCTAAATAACGTCAAAAGTCTTTAAAGATATCTACTAAGGACAGCAGTTTGTATCAGCCTCAAAATAAAAAGTTTTCAAATTCTTTCTCCATCATAGTCAAAGTCCCTAAAAATGGGGGGAAAAATAGAATTAAAAAAATAAATAACCGGCGCTTTATCGAGAAATAGGTATTAGATCCCCCAAAAATCAAGAAGCTTGTGCAAGGTGTAGTAAATTGTTAACTGCCAAGAATTTGGATTAAAAAGTTTTTTTTTTTCAAAGCTTCAGTATGAGATGAAAAACATCTCTTAAATCAGCTAATAACACTATAAAACGAATTAGGCATTTTTCAATTTCAAAATTATCTTGAGAATAAATTAAAAAAATATAACTGTAAAAATCATCTTTTCTCTTATCGAAATAAAGTTTGATGAAAACGGAATGATAAACGTTAATTCTTGAAGATCGCGAATTCTTTCTTTCAACCAACCTTTTAATTAAGTTCACAAATGATATTGAGTAACTCAGTACTGCAGAAAACCTTCGAGAATTTCGTATAATTGAAATTGCATTTAAAGAATCTTCCTTTAAAATTCGCTCTCTCCAATAATTGACATTTTCTCTTCTTTCATGTTCCAAATGTATTATTTTATATAAAAAGATTTATTTCCAATTTTCAAAAAATAACTATTTAATGTTATGATGAAAGAACTTCGGTTAATTACTTTGTCCCTTTGCTCATACTAGTTAACCATAGGGAAATCATTTTTACATTAAAAAAATGCCAATTGGAAATTTTTTGTGCTTGCTTCAGAGCCCACTTAAGTTTAGTACAATACTAAAAGTTAATTGTAATTTTTTAATGAATTATTTAAATATGGAAGTGGAATTATGCTTGATATGGTAACAAAAAACAAATTACCGCCTCCAAAACCTTTATGAATAGTACCAAAATTTTAAAGTTGAACAGTAAATTAGATATATATTTTATATATATATATATATATGTTTGTAGCCAAGTCCGTATTTAAGAGTTCAGTATTTTAAGGAAGCCGTCTCTTATCTCTTCTTCAATGCAGTGGTTCGCAATCCGAATTCCGCGAAACACTGGTGCTACTTCAAGTATTCCTCAATAAAACCAGCTACTTCAAAAGATAAAGGCTGCAAGAAAATAATAATAATAATAATAAAAATAATATTAATAATCGTCGTAATAAATAATAATAATAATAATAATAATAACAGTAATTAATAACAACAACAACAACAACAACAACAATAATAATAATAATCAAAAAAATAATAATAGTAATAATAATCAAAAAAATAATAATAGTAATAATTAAAAAAAATAATAATAATAAGCCACTGCATAAAACGAAAATGAAAAAATTAGAATAATTGACAACAGACATATTTATTTTCAAAACAGAGGCTAAAATGCCAGTTCCAAGAATTCTTCAAGTGCTTTGGCGACACATTCAAAAAGATTGGAAATCACTGTTTAAACAGCTGTATGTTTTACTTCTCCAAACACATTAAATACTGCTACATTTTTGCACTAGGTCTTCCACACTTACTTAACATAAATCAGAAAGGCTCGAATCTTTTCTATAGTTTAAGGCTTTCTTGGTTTTACAAATACAAATACAAATACAAAAGTGACGACCAGCAACAGGCTCAGGGCCCAGCTAGGCTGGTCCTAGTTAATTTAACAGTCCCCAATGAACATCAAGAGCTTTCTTAAAAGTTTTTACCCCACTGCAATTAACAGTCGCTTCCGGTAAACTATTCCAACTGCCTACAACCCTATTGAAGTAGTAGTTTTTCCTAATTTCAAGATTAGCCTGAGATTTGAAAAGTTTAAAACAATGACCTCTGGTTCTACTTTCAGCACATAGCTGTAGTCCATCAACATTTCCCGTTTTAATGAATTTAAACAACTGAATCATGTCCCCTCTGACTCTCCTTTGCTCAAGACTATACATATTGAGCCTTTTAAGCCTAACCTCATAATCTAAGTCTGAAAGACCACTTACCAATCTTGTAGCCCTCCTTTGAATCCTTTCTAATAAGGTAATATCCTTTTTTAGGTACGGAGACCAAAACTGAACAGCATACTCTAAATGAGGTCTTACCAAACTTCTGTATAATGGCAATACCACTTCCCTAGACCTGTTCGAAATAGCCTTATTGATAAACCCAAGCATCCTGTTAGCTTTGTTACTTACTATGCTACACTGCTGACTGGACTTGAAGTCGTGACTAATCAATACTCCTAGATCAACAACCGCTTCTGCTTCCCTAATGACAGAACCTTGTAAATAATAGGTTGCATGTTTATTCCCATGACCAAAATGAAGCACTTGACATTTTCCAATATTAAAAGACATACCCCACTTAATCGCCCACCTAGAAATTTGATTCAAATCCTCTTGAAACTGATTGACTTGTTCCTCCGTGTCTACAATTCCCATGATTTTGACATCGTCAGCAAAAATATTGATGTTCCCAGAAATACTCTGAGTAATATCATTAATAAAAATAATAAATAATATTGGCCCTAGAACTGAACCTTGTGAAACCCCACTCAAAACATCAATCCACTGAGAATAATTGCCCTTCACTACTACTCTTTGTTTCCTCCCAGTCAGCCAATTTTTAACCCAAATTAAAGTTTTTCCACCAATACCAATATAAGCAAGTTTTCTAAGAAGAGCGTCATGCGGTACTTTATCAAACGCTTTCTGAAAGTCAATGTAAACAACATCTACGCACTTTTTACTATCTAATGCCATGGTAACCTTGTCATAGAAATGCAACAAATTAGTTGTACAGGACCTACCCTTCCTAAAACCATACTGAAAATCAGTCAACACTCCATTTGCCTCCAGGAAATTCACTATTTTGATTTTTATCAGAGTTTCAAAAATTTTACAAAGAACGGAAGTAAGACTCACAGGCCTATAATTTCCTGCCTTAGTTTTACACCCTTTCTTGAAGAGCGGCGTTATGTTTGCCAGTTTCCAATCCACTGGCACAGTCCCCGAGTTATATGAAGATATGAAAATAGTCAAGACAACATCCACTAATTCCTCTGCACATTCTACTAAAATTTTTGGATAAACATTATCAGGTCCTGGAGCCTTATTTGCTTTAATTTTTTTCAAATGAAACAACACATCATCCCTAGAAAATACAAAATCCTCAAGCTGTGTATTAGCTTGCGTCTCGCTTATGTCAACTGTTGAGATACAGTTTCTGTTAAATACACTGGAAAAAAAATTATTTAGAATATCAGCAATATCTCCCTTATTTTGAATCAAGTTCCCGTTCTCATCCGCTAGTGGGCCTACCTGAGTATTACGAGCTTTCCCTGAATTAGCATAAGCAAAAAATTTCTTAGGATTCCTTTCGATGTTATCTGCAAGCTTTTGCTCCAATTCCTTTTTCTTACTCCGTACCAAGTACTTGAAAGTACGTTTAGCTTCACAATACAAAATCCTGTCAGCATGTCACCCAGTCTCTTTAAGTCGCCGAAAAGTGGCTTGCTTATAATTGAGAGCTTCTTTCACCTCCCTAGAGAACCACATGGGCCAAATTTTCGTGAAGTCCCCTTTCTTTCTAAAAGGAACATAATCCATCACTATTTTTTCCAATTTCCCCTTAAACTCTTCCCACTGAAGATCAGCTTCACTATTCTCCAACCCAGAAGAAAAAACCTCTTTCAAACCCTGCCTAAGTGCAACATAATCAACATTCCTGAAGTTAGGTACAAATCTGAAATGCTCACCTTTGTGAGCATCGAATCTGGTCCAAAACCTAATAGTATTGTGATCACTATCTCCAATATGTTCCCCTATACTCAACCCCTGAACAGAACTTCCGACATCACAAAAAACTAGATCCAAAACAGCACCATGCCTAGTCCCCTGGGTAACAACTTGATCGAAAAAACAGTCCCCAATCACTTTCAGATTGGGATCTTCTTCCCTAGCATTGCTAGTGTAAAAACCATTCCAGTCTATGCCCGGGAAATTGAAATCCCCCATCATGATGACCGAGCCCTTACCAGACATGTCCCTAATAACCTAAACATCTCCTCGTCTCGATCCTGACTAACATTAGGCGGCCTGTAAACATTCCCCAAATGTAACTTCTTCCCCTTATTGCTCAGCAACTCCACCCAGACCATATCAATATCCTTAGGCTTATTATTAATGACCAATTCATTGCAAATAAAAGTGTCCTTAATATAGAATAAAACCCCTCCACCTTTCTTACCCAGCCTGTCTTGCCTAAACAAATTGTATCCAGCAATGCTCACCAAATCCTTATCATCATCAGTAACCCATGTTTCCGTAATTCTAATAATATCCAACTCCTCACCTGCGATAACACTATTTAACTCGTCCATCTTATTCCTGATACTGCGAGCATTAGTATATAAAAACCTGAGCATGCCCATTTTGCTTGTCTTAAACATTTTATGCTGCCTCAAATCACTACTATTAATGTTACTATAGCTTAATATTTTACCCTCATTTTTAAAACCACCAGAACAGAAGTCAACACCATGACATTCTCCAATCCCCCCATCCAAAATTAGTTTTTTGATTCTAAAGCTTCTAAAATCATATCGCTAACCTTAACTACAACCCTAGAACTAAGATGCAGGGCATCCCTCGCAACCCAATCACGCTGACAAGAACTCCAAACATCAATGAACCTGATTGAATGCTTTATGCAAAGTTTCTGAAGAATCAGGTTCATGCTCCTAGCCCGCTGATTTAACCAGCCCCTATGCACCCCATACCTGGGAAGCAAACCAACTACCTGGACATCTGTCGAAAAGTTAGTTGATTTATCCAACAGGTTCTCCCAATCCTTAACAAACTCCTCGTTTGTGCTGTTACCGACGTCGTTAGTCCCCACCCACAGAGTAACTGAATCTCCCTTCTTAAACATTCCCTTTTTTTCCACAACCTTATTAACATCCTTCACCCGAGCCCCTGGTAAACAGCACCTAGCCACCTTGCGCCTAGTTCTCCCGACCACATTACCTATCCCGCGTACCATAGAATCCCCTATAATGACACCCTCTGTTTTTAGGTCTACAGTTCTACCTTTCCCCATACTAGATCCATCCTCCTGCACCCTCACTCTCCCCAACAAGCCCATCACAAGAAGTTCCCACCTCTTTTATAGAATTTTCACCCAAGTTATTTCTAACTAATTGGGCTTCCAATGCTACCACCTTGACACGTAACTCTAATAATTCAGCACATTTTGTGCAAATATATTCCTGCTCTGTAGCTGTATTAGCGTTTCCCCCGAACTTACTAAACATCTCACACCTATCACAGCAAATCCACCAACTCCCATTACCATTTTTAATTTCCTTCATTAAACATATAACTCCCATAGCTAAATAAATCTAATGCAAACAATCAAAAAAGCAAAATAATACACAAATCAGCAAATTTAAGCCACTACTCTGATTAAAAACACAAATTACATAGAAAAATGCAAATAACTTGAATTTAAACACAAATTACTACAGTAAACAACAAACCCAGGCTGTTCCCCAAGACTTACAAAATGTACACAATCACCACATGGTTAGGCTTAACTGATAAAATTGAATTACACCCCAAAAAAGCAAATAGAGTGAGTTTCAGTCTCACAAAAATTAAAACATACTAATTACATAATAAATTGCAACAAATATACAAGCAATTAAACAGAAAATATCCAAAAATACATAAAAGATACTTAATTTCAGTAGGAGCAGAAACACTGGCATGCAACACTTGGCCCCCTGGTGGCCAAAAAAACCCGGTCTCGAATATAGATTTAATTTGAAACATAGCGAAAGAGTAATTAATAATCCCTATTGCCCACTTGCTCTACCTTGTCAAAGACATTTTCCACTGTGTTCCAATGTATTGAAAATACTAATTCAAATGTGTTGGGGCTGTAAAGCTTTCTTAAAAAAAACTTATTGTAATTATTCAGTACGTCAAATACAATGTTTTGTTATAGAGCCTAAAGTTTTATAAAATGCGAAAGGATTATTTTTTTGAGTTGAACCTCAAAAAATCATGAAATAGTATAACAAATTTTACACAGTTTCTTTTATCAATAAAATTCATGTGAGAGAGGAAATAATAAAACGCGTTAACTTAAAAAACTGAAACGTATAAAAAGTAAACGTCAACAAAAAATGAACCCTAGTCAAACCACGAAAAAATTCCGGTACGAAAAAAAATAGTGAGACTTAAAATTTGTTGTATGGGGATGATTAATGAGGGATAAGTGTTTATAGGAAGACGTACGGTAGCAAATGCAGCGTTAGAGGGAATTTTTCCAAGCCAGTAAGTGGTGCCTGCCATTATACACGATCATTTGGTGCGTCAACGTTACCGAAAAAAAAAAAAAAAAAGGCTCACGTAATCATAAGGCATAAAAATGTTTGATTCATTGGAGACGAAAATGAAATGGCCATACCCCCAGCACAACATTTGATCAATAACCTACCGAAATCAATGGCCCCCTTACCATGATGATGGTAACGAAGAACTTGAGTTACACTGCTTTGGCCACTGGCGTCATGCCAGTGACCAAACTGCCAATGGCCCCAGTTTGGCTGCTGCCATCAATGATTATTTTGAGCATAAATTCCACTAAACCAGTCTTAAGATATGCGTTCACAGTTCTATTACTTTTTTGATACAGTTTTACTTTAACAATGGTCACCACTGACTTCAGCTATGTCATGTTGCACTGCTAAAACATGTTTCGCTGTTTTTTGCAAGACTGACCTTCTCACAAAATTTGTCTAAGTACACTTAACCATTCTTACATGTGACTCAACTCCAGCCAGAGAATGATTCTTACGTGAAGTTAAAATAACAGCAAGGCATTTTCAGGGAAGAAAATGTAACGTTTCCAAAATAATAAACTTTTATTCAGATAGTGGTTGCTTCCCAAAATTTTTTCATTTTCAAGATTACTTTTAATAAAAGTAATGCTCTTGATATTAAAAATTGATTTCAACTCAATTTTTTCTTGAAATTTTCGCGAGAAATAGCCTAGTACACACAGAAATTTCTGTTGAAAAGAAGAGCGTTTTTACATTTGAGACACTAGAAATATAAATAAAATTTCAGTTTAAGTGCAGTTACTTCGATTTTAATTAAATCACCATGATTAGTTATGCTGTATATTTACTTCAATTCTATGTTCTCCAGCACTAATTGTGTAGTTAATTATTGAAAAGTCGAAACCATATACGCATCTACTTCCTTCTAGGAACAGAATAAATAGAATACAGTCCTTCTAGAAACGGAATAAATAAAATGCGAGTAGTATTAATTACACTAACGATAACAAAACTAACAGAGGAATGATTTAAAATGCAGATTGTATGTTAGATTAAATCCAGAAAAGTTTCACTTGTATATGAGTGGCTTAGAGGTCGGTTAATTCTATTTTTTGATGTTTTCTGATTTTTGTAAATTTAATTGAAATAGTTCCAAAGATACGCAGTCGAATTTATATTTTATTCGCAATATTTAACAAAATGTGAAATTAAATTGAGTAGCAAAATTCTTTTCAGTTAAAGTTTCTATGTTCGACTAAAAATATATTGATACAACTTCCCTTTATGTGCGACACTTCAACCAATAAGTTTCAGCTTAAGGATACAGAAAACCTTTTATGTGACTGTGAGCGAACAATATATAAATCAACATTCATCAATCAAAACGCATTAAAGAATAGTTCACACAGCTTGGAAAGTGGATTATTATGAGAAAGTGCAGAAGCTTTTAAAAACTTCCTAAAGTATTTCTCCTTTCTTTTCAATGTTGAGACTGCCTTAAAGCATTTTATTTTTACTATTGTGAAAATTGCTGGATGGAGAACGATAAATTGTTGTCAAAGAATGAAAACGTTTTCTTTGGGGATTGCATGCCCAAAGCTTAAAATTTCTATGATATTAAACAATGAAAAATATTTTATTTTTGAGAAAGGTAACCACAAAAAATGAAAAATAAAAAAATAAAGTAAGATAAAATTTTTGCTTTTTTATAATGTAAATGAATAGTTTTCGTTTTTTTTGAAAAAAATGTTATTCCTTTAAAAGTAAATTATTACGAAGACAAAACCGTTGAGAAACATTTTAGTGATGCCTGTGGCAAACACAGAATAATTTATTGGAGTTCTCATTGCAAATAAAGTAATAAAAAGAAACATGAATTGGTGGAAATCAATACTGATAGTCACTCATAGTAAATATTTTACCGAAAAATGTTTCTGTATGTGCCATAGATACGTAACTTCCTTAAAGATCATAAATGTATATTTGCTTATTAATACATTGACCTCGAATTTATAAATCCTATCTTTATTTTGCTTAGTTTAACAGACGAAAATCAATGGTTTTAACCCTGATATTTCTTATTACTTATTTCTTATACGTCATACAAACAGAGAGCATTTTATTAAAGAGTCGTAGCGTAGACTTCCCGAACCCCGTCTTAACAAACGGGGGAGGGGAAGTGGGCGCTGAAAATACATGAAATCACGATAATCGAAGGCATAAAATCAGTTAGTAGCTCGTTTCATCATTCATAAATTACACTGTGAAACAAATTTGAACTCTTTTTTTTTGTCCTTTAGATGAAACTATGTGATTCTATATAAACAAAAGGTGCTTGATTCAAATATTCAAACCAAAATGGTCCATCACATAGCGTTTTCGCTGGAGACCCACTTCTCATATTTGTGCAATTTGGTTATAAAAGAATGTAACTCAGGCTTACTTATTGAAAACACGAATGCTAAAATGATTTTTTTGGCCAATTCTTCTTGTGGGCATCTATTGGTCTGCCCTGATAACAGTTTAGCAATATTCAATTCATATACTTCCATTCTATCGAGCGCTGAAATGCTTTTCAAACAGAGATGTCCTGATGAAACCTTTCCCTTTGCTCATCATTAATTGCACCAACGTTTTGAGAAATAAAGTCCATATGGGAGCCCAAAAAGTGTAGTTTTAATGAAAAATAGCAACCTAATAATACAAAAGCATTTTATGATGTCACCAGCAAGATTTTTGTAGTTTTCAGCTTTCTCCATTTCCAAACAAACGTGAGCGCGCTGATTTAAAGGCCAGCCAGGCTGATTTTTTGGCTTCTGCCTGTTTATTTTCATACTCTTCATCATGAAAGGACTTTCTTAAGTTGTGGGCCAATAAAAATCCTTTCTTTCACTTTTGCCTCACTTAAATTTTTGAATTTGTTCCTGAAATGCAAGAAAGCCACTCCTTCTCTGTCCAGAGCTTTTACAAATATTTCGATAAACCAATTTCAGTGTGCAATTGTGGAAAAAGGCACATTGTAGATCATCATAGGCTCATTTGATATGCTTTTGCCACTTGTAATTTTGTAGTTTTGAAATTTCCTTTGTGTTTTCAGAATATGCTACAGGAATGAATAGGGGAAAAAATAATTAGAAGGAGGAGCACTGATAAACAAGCGCCACTGTGCTGAATTGTGATCATGTCCTTTTGCTTGAAATAGTACATTCACATCACAGCAGCATACCATTTTTTATTGCTCCGTAAAATAGTCTACAAAATGCCTTTGTCGTCTTGTAAAAGACTCAAAACTTCGAAAAGTAGATAAAGCTTTTGTTGCAAAAAATGTCGCTAAAGTAAAACAACTTCATTAAAAAAGTCTCTAGAATGGCAACGATCTCACTATCAATGAGAAAGATATAATTTATAATAAATTAAGTCAATAAATTACAAAAATATGCACATTTATCCAGAAAATACGTAAAAAGCTAAAATGTGCAATTTTGGGAAAATGGTACGTGATAGGCAAAATATAATTGCAGATTCGTAATTTTCAGCCAAAAAAACATAAGAAACAGACATTTTCATCCAAAGGACATTTTTTGTGTTGCATAGTGTTATTAGTATTATTTAGTTTCGTGATAGTTTATTATACAAGTAGGGTACACGCAGGAGAAGTGGGCCGTACTCCAGAAGTGGGCCATTTGAGTTTGTAAGTTGAAAAAGATGAAATTGGAACGTTCCAACGAGATAAGAAAGTGGCCTATGATTGACTAAAACTCTTGGGAACGAGCTACCAAAATCTTAGTATTTAATTCCTATTTAGTTAGAAGCAAGAAACTTTATTCTGTAAGCTCATCGTCAACGACACCATTGTAAGGCGATTCTTAGCCATTTCCCTAGAGGTAAGGCGTTATTCAATTATTTTTTTAGCATACATTCCATTGGTTTTTGAAACAATTTATTATTGATATCATTTGATTACATACTAAATTTATTTAATTTTATATTTGCAAAAGGAATATTAATAAAAATAAAACTAGTAAATTTAATCTTAGTTCAAATAAAAGCTAATCGTATTACACGTAATTTCACAAAATTTAGAGCACATATTTGCCAATTATAGAGTTCTCAATTATTCACTGGATTTCCTTAATCTACATTAATATTTCGTGAATAAACTATTCATTACGAAAAAAAAAAAAAATGCTTTTCGTAGCGAAAATGCGGAAAATAGTTCTCAGAAATCATGAAGTGAGTTTTTTTTTCTTTTGAAACCTACCTTCACGATTAAGTTAATTAATCTAAAAATCTTTGTAAGGTAATAAATATGTCCGCATTTACTATTGTTTAATTTATTCCTCTTGTTGGGTCCCATTGGAAAAAAATAAAAAAAGGACTTCTTAAACATACAATATGAAACAACGCTCTACATACGGGAATGTATCTTACACGTAATGAAACTTTAAAAACCCTTATTTCAATTAGCTAAATTACTTGCTATAGCTTTTATTTATTAGATAAATATTATTGAAACAGTTGATAATAGATTTGTTCCCCGTCTTTCGGGAAATCAAATTGCGTTTAACAGAATTCTCATTTTTCCATCGCATTAGGAGAAAATGAAATATTTTATTACGTTTGACAGCATCTCTCCAATGTTTTAGAATAAAATTTACGATATAAATTAAAGCATTTTGTAGAAGCATCTTGTTGTGCTACTTACTGCGTGGTAACTGGCTTTCAAAATGATATTTTCCGACAATGCTTTCCGACACATGTTCTTCCCAACGGAGACAAGACGTCTCTAAAAAAAGTGTAGACAGAAAATAATATATTTGATATGAAGTATTTACAGCTAAGATTTTTTTTTTTGTTCAGCGTGTTTGTGTGTTATACAGTAACCGAAATGTTTTTGCAGTTCGAAACCAAAATTCGGATAATCACCTAATTTCATGGTAGTTTTCTTCACTGTAAAAATTTTTGCATTTAGTTGCCAATATTTTCGGTGTTACTGCACACGGTTTTTGGTGCTCAGTTGGTGTAAAGTTAAAAATTATTCATTTTTGATGAACTTTAAAAATTTTTTCTGTGGTTGTTTAAAAAATATACACATTGTCACGTTTCTTTTAACTAGGTTACGTATCAAAATTTCATTGCGATTGCTTATTTTTATCAAAATAGGGTTACGGTTTCCGTCTTACTTTACTTCAATGACTGAGTCCTTGTACAAAACACAGAGCAATTTATTTACAGGCTATTTACACTATGTACAGATCACACAAAAATATATCTCGGAGTTCACACATCACCGTAAAATCCAACGGTGATCACTTATTTACTTTACAAATACGAATAGACAAACGAAGCTTACAGCGCAATGGCTCAGACCTTCAGGCACTCGCCAAAGTCTGCAACGTAACTGAACTCTCTGAACTCTTCTAAACTTCTCGCCGGAGCTATTTATACACCATCGCGGATCACGTGACAGGCATATCACAGAAATTTCCATCAAAGACTGGAATTATCTATCACGATCCGAGATGGCGCCAAGCTTGGCGAGGAACAACATCGGTACCCCGAAATTCGTAACAATAGATGAAAAATCATATTGAACTTTTGATGCGCAGATGAGTTAACGAACATCGTATGCTAAAAACAAGCAAGCTGTTTGTATTTTGTAAGATAGACACTTAAAAGAGTTTAAAATACATCAAAAAATAAATAATTTTCAACTTCACAACGACTGCACACCAAAAATGGTGTTCCGTTACACCTTGATTTTTTTAGTGTTTGAAAAGTATTTTTAAAAAACAATTGCGAAAGCAATCTTCTAACGATAAATATCAATTAACTATAATTAAAAAAATAATTTCAAGTTACGAAAGCATTAAAGTGCAGACATATATTTCGGGATTGCTTAGAATCCCATTTTCAATGCGACCGGGAGCTTCTTGACGTGAAGTGCTCTGTTTGAGTGTGTTGTTTTCATTTTTTTCCTCAGAATAAATTGATCTTTATTTTTTCTCAAAAACATCTTATTGAAATAACAATATTAATAATCAGGACACTTATTTCAATCAAAGTTGCAATAATCGGTTATCTCTGAACATATCTTGAAACCTTAGGCCGAATATTTCATCAATTTTTAGCCTACTTTCCTGTAAAAGTAAAAAAAAAAATATATTATAATAAAGCATGAAAGAAGACTTAATGTATCGTGAAAATATCGTTAGAAATCAAGGAAAGTCAAAAATAAGCTAAGTAATTAAATAAAGATTGAAAAATAAAATAAAAAATAAAGTAGGGTTTTGAGATGGGGAAAAAGTATGTCTGTCTGTCGGTCTGTCCCTCCCTAATAAATTTTGAACGAATTAGCCAATTCGAAAAATTCTTTTTGCATCCGAAAGATCTCGACGAGGACCTCTCATTTCCATATTTTACTTTTCGATTTGAACAATTTTTTGTTCGATTTTGAACAGTTCAAAAAATTTTAACATTAGCGCCTATGGGCGAAAATGAAGCAAATTATGTAAACTCTGGGTACAAGATAGAAGTTCTAATGAACAAGCTCACTGGAAGAAGTTCTTGGCGTGAAACATTGATTTGAACAATTTTTGCTAATTTTTTAACAGTTCAAAAAAATTAACATAGCGCCTGCGGGGAAATTTCAATCCTATATAAATCCTGATCTAAAGGACGGATTTGCTTGAAACAAACTTTATCGGAAAGCTCTTATGACGTAGAACATGTACAAATAGAAAGTTCATCCAGAACTAACGAGCCTATTTTCCTATGAAATTTTTTTGTTCGGGATTTTCAAGAATATTTTTGAATTAATGAATGATTAACTGAATAAGCAAAAGAATGAATGAATAAATGAGTGAATGACTGAATAAATGAATGATTGAATGAATATGTATTAACCGTTGAAAAAGGTATATTTGAAGCAATTAAGAACTAAAGCTAAACGAGAAAGAGAGAGAGAGATAGCTAGACTATAAATTTGAAGCTGGTGTATACGGGAAAGTAGGCTCGTATAGTTCTAGGCGGAACTTTTTGTTATTCCTTCGAATGAGTGAGAAAGAGTCAGAATTTACTGAACAGTGTTTAAAACTATTAATTATTCAGATCCAATTCTTAGAATCAGAAGACAAGTATCAGTAGAATCCTAATTTATTTATTGATAATATCATAACCGTTAAAAATATCTTGAATGCTCTAAAGTTCAAACATTAATTTGTCTAATTTTTTCTAAATTAATTTAGACACAACAAGCTTACAGTTATTAAATGCCAATATTTTACCTTCATTTAATGTATTGATAATAATAAGTAATACGGTTTAGTCGGTGATTGGATGTGAGCTATCGGTTATAAATTTCCGCCATCCACTTTGATTTATCGCTTTTACTAAGTAGCTACTGCATTAAATCGTTTTTCCTTCGCAGTTGAGACTAATCACTAAATAATTGTTGATTATCATTCTTTTATGAGAGTTGTGCTTGAAAAAGAAAGCCGGTCTCTTACTTACCCACAATCTTTTTCATGTTATTAAGAAGAAAAAAACTGCTTTTTTTTTTTCAAATTAAATACGGATATTAACTCTGTAATGTTCAATTTCTTTTATCGTCGTCCGCCTTATGGCGGGGTTGGGAATTAGAGGGTTAATGGAAAAGCAGAAAGTTTAATTATATTATAGCAGTTCTAAGAACACATTAAATGCCTGCGTATAAATTCTCTCATTGTTGATTTAAACTACCATTATGTCTTAAATTACGGTTTATAAACACAATACATGTTGTACCTAGTTCAAATGAAAATCGTTAATTATGGTCTCAAATTTGCATTTGCTCCTTCATATACATTTTAATGGCGAGATTTTTTTACCTGTCCACCGCTAAAATAATTTAAAGTTTTAATGAGGAACGAATTGAATAGATTTAAAACAATTAGATCTCGTTTGAAATAAAACAAACACATTATGTAAGTTGAAGACAATGGCTTACGTGCTTTTCTGAATCTTTTCGTTAATTTAGTGGAAAATGCGAAGTGTGCCTTATGTTTCAACACAATTTAAGGTGCAATTTGTTAAGAATTGGGAACATTTTGCTACAATTTTATGGGGCTTTATATATTAAAAATATTTTTAATGACTCTGCTTTCATTTTTAGGAAACTTTCGTACTAATCTTCAGAAAAGTCTTTAAGTGCCTACCTACTCAATAAAGAATTAACTTTATGATGGAATAATTCTTGTATATCATTTTTCCTTTTCGGAGAGTCAAAATAAATAAACGATGTTTAGTAAAATATAAAATAACGTCCACTTTGTTAGATGTACAAAAGAAATATGTTTTTAGATTAAAACATACATTCCATAACACAGCATCAAATATTTTTTAAGGAATGTACCAACACGTTAATAAGGATAGAAATTATTCTGAAATTTATCAAACCTATTTTCCTATATCATCTTTCGAAACACATCATTTAAAAATAAATTTGTATTTCACGTAACCATTTTGCCTTTGTTAATAGTTAAGGCTGCGTCTATTATTATAATAATACGATAAAATAAATAATTAAAAAAAGTTTTTTCTTATTTAACTGTTTTCCCCTATCACTTTCTTCTGATAAAAAAAAGCCAATTTTTCTAAGTTTATAAAATATTTTGAATGAAAAATATTAATGTGTACAAACTAAACCATTTTGAACATTCTTTCTTATGAAGCAAAAAATTTTACCTTTTGTGCTTAAATTCGTTGCTTGTCTTACTTACTTCATTCTTTTTCATTATTTATCAAACACGCACACACACACACACACACACACACACACATATATAAGTGGAGTATCATTTATAAGGCGTTTTACTGTGGTCCCAATTCTTGGATTTAGCTAGAAGGGTAAATCCACTATACGACGTTATCGTTTACATGACGTTTTACGATAGTACCTTCGGCGTCGAATAAGCGATACTCCTCATACTTCTGGTACAAACAACGTTAAATTTTAACTGACTTAATTTTGCGAACACATCTTTTTTTAGTGATATGGGAGTCTGAAGGTCAGGTGTTTCGCTAATGCTGCCAATGTAATTTGCGCGAAAAAAAAATTGTGAGGGAAAAATTTTTCGTTACAGAATCCTTTGTTAAATATTTCAAATATCACCACTGGTTATATCGACACAAGCTTTCCGCAGCTTGCTGTTCCGGCCCTTTGAAGTTTTTGTTTTTCGCTCTATGCTAATATACACTTCACATGTTCCAAGACTTCCAGAAATAGTCCTAAAGTTCAGAAAATGAGTGAAATTATGTGTTCCCTCAGATCTATTTTTAGTAATTCAGGAAACAGACAACTTAGTAATGAAGATGTTTATACTCATATCTGTGTTTACAAGTTGGCGTAGTGGTAAGGCGCAGGTCTCTTACCCCGAAGATTGTAGGTTCGAACCTGCAATCAAATCGGTGGATTTTCAAGATGCAGAAAATCGTCTGCACCCATGTCGCATGATTGTCCCGCATGTTAAAGATCCCTTGAGTATCAGTTTGGCTTGGATACTCTCGAATAAATTAAATACCTAGTGCAAGTCGTATCAAATGAGAGCTCAGGTGCCGCCCTGGGGGAAACTGAACCTCCAAATTTCCTCAAAGTGGCAATGGCACCCACCGACAGTGGTGCTACTTGAAAAAATGGATGTCGAATACCGGGGTATGCACTAGGTCTGCAAAGGTTATTGACAATATGCAGCCCCATTAGACAGAAAATAAAATGCTCATATCTGTTTATAAAGTGACCCAATCAATAAAAAATTAACAAGCAACTATCAAATTAAATACAGTTTGAGGTAAAGATGGTTGTTCGCCATATTAAAAAGATAAATATTATTTATTTATTTATCAAAGGCCTGGCTATTGCTCTCCAATATTTCGTTACAATACAGTCCAAACTACTCTTCTGAAGTCCAAACTGCTCTTCTGTAGTTCAAACTGCTCTTCTGTAGTTCAAACTGCTCTTCTGAAGTCCAAACTGCTCTTCTGCAGCTCAAACTGTTCTTCTGCAGTGCACACTACTCTTCTTCAGTGCAAACTGTTCTTCTGCAGTCTCAGACTGCGATTCTGCAGTCTCAAACTGCGCATTGGGCATGAGCAACATCCATGACTTCTCCAGAATCATACAAAACACATAAAGGTTAAACAATCAAGTTCAAAAGGAACAAATGAGTACAAAGGCAGTCATGTCCGGTCAATACTCTAAACTCAGCTCAGCAGTTAAGTCCAAGACACTGTCAGCTTTTAATAGCACTTTCCATGATTTATTTTTAGTAGCACTGGCAGCAGTTTAAAAAAAAGTATAAATGGTTTTCGGCGATTATCGTTTCACTAATAGAGTCTTAAAAATACAATTAAAATAAAAGATTATATAAAGTAATTAGTTAAACGAAGTAAGTTAAAGATCAAACGAAGTAAAAAATTTAAATTTTCGGCAATACTTAAAAAAAAAAAAAAAAAAAAAAAAAAAAAAAAAAAAAAAAATCCCGAACAAATGCTCTACATTTTTGTTTCTATGAGTGGTATCCAATGAAATAATGCAGTTTTTAATAGTTCCAAAAGATCGCAGAAACAAGAAGATTAAGAAAAAAACCTCTTTTTTTCCCCTTTATCTGTTAACTTATGTTTGAAGAGTTTGAAACAAAGGATTTACTTTTCTTCCGAAAAATGTGTTTTATATGTTAGCATAATAAAACTGAAACAAGTAAAAAAAATAATGACGACTTATTATTATTTTGCTGTAAAATACTTCATACTTGTTTATTTGCTCTTTTTTTGAGTTATCACTGGAGAATTTTCAAATCAATTACAGATAAAAACGTTGCCGAATTATTGGTCTGAAAGTAAGAAAATTTTTTCTACTATTCAAATATTTAAATCTTCAAAGTTTTAAATTAGTTTCAAAAAATAAATGATTTTAAGAACTATTTGTACATAATTAAATAAATACATTAATTAAAAATAGGAATGATTTTGCGTTTATTACAAATTTATTGCTGCCTTTGCTTTAGTATAACAGTTAATTAATTACAATATTTCCATTGATTCCGAACTACGCAAATTTTTTTTATTGTAATTCTTTGGTTGTCAAATGTATGAAATTCATAAAATTATGCTTTAATTTTAAGTTGGAAAAAACTTCTCTCTATCTGTGGGCGTTTGCATTGTTCTGCCAGCATAATTTTTTTACATCTTTAAATGAACATGTCAACATTTAAAGAAGTAAATTCTAATTTACAGTTAAAATGATCTTTCGAAGAATTGGGTAGGTTTGATTGTTGAAGATGGGCTGCAAAAACGAGACATCAATGGTATAAAAGTAAAATTTTTTCTCTGGAAATTTTTAGAAAATAATTGTGGACTTTATAATTCACATCAAATAATAATAATAATAATAATAATAATTTCTCGTTATAGTGCTGCATTCCAGTTTGTGATTTTAATGTGTACTAAATACATTCATCCAGCTTGAAGATATATTTCTAATATAACTTAATTATTTTCAACTGTAAGAGTTGCTTGAATTTTTAATCTGTATGGAAAATTGTAAAAACAAGTTCTGACAAATATTTTCAAAAGCATTGTTTAAAATAAGTAAACATGAGGTTTTTTATAATTATTTTATTATTTTTTCTTCATGTCGCCATTGTTGCTGTACATCAGTTGTGAAAAGAGAGAGCAAAAAAAAAGAAAAATAGTTATTGTAAAACGATGTATAATCAATCTTCTCAAACTGTTTGATGGAAAATTAAAGCTAATTCCAATATTTGCTATTTTTAAAAAAAACATTTTAATTTCAAGTACATTTTTTCGACGTATAAGTGTATAAACATAAGAGAAATAAGTTTTAGAAATGAGTTACAGCAAAAATTTCTTTCATTGCAATATTTTGTATCTTAATTATTAAGAAATGCATTAATAAGTAAATAAATAAAGAACACTTTTTGTACTATACTTTATGAAATCTTCTTATTTTAAGCAGATTGTATTGAAACTATAATGCCTTATTCCGTAAGAAAATTTATGTTTTAATCGTCGTAAGTAGTATAAATATTACTGCATCTCGAATTCCAATGCACATGTTAAAAGTTTTTCTATGCAGTGTGTTTAGTATATTTACTAGCTGATTTCCCGCAGAACATCTGCGGGCTAGAAGTTCAATAATCGAACTTGAGAATGATCGCGCGATATAAAAAGCTAAGGTGTTGCCACTTCATAGAATCGAAAATTAAAAGTTGAGTTATGAATGGAAATACTTTTTAAAAAATAGAAATAAATTTTTGAAGTCCGTAAGTTACGATAATAAATACAAATATTATGTTTCTTTTTTATGCTAATCATTAAACAAATTTTTAAATATCGTTTTACAATAGGTCGTTTTTAGCATGGTGTCAATAGTAAAATTTTAAAATTGCAAAAACGCTTCGAAAGACTTAAGGAAAGATCGCTAGATATAAATATGACATTGATCGCTCGGTATAAACGAACTACGGTGTTGCCACTCCAAAGAAAAGGAAATTAAAAATTGCGTTATGTAAAATACAATATCGTATTGTACCGCAAAATTTAATCGTAACTGATTAAATCAACGACGCAACAGCTAGATTATAAATTTCACGTTGGTGAATAAACGGGAAAGTAGGCTCGTATAGTTATAGACGGAACTTCTTGTTATCTATATTTTATAGTACTTACGTTATGTTTAGAATAATGAACATGTTTTACGTATTTCTTGGCTTTCATTTAAAATTTTTGTAAACTATTACGTTGCAAAATCTGTTTCTTTTTCTATTTTAAACAATTTTTTGATGCATTTTTTTACTTTACCACCTTTACATTGTACAATTTTTACTAATCGAAGACTTGTAAATATTTATATAAGAAGAATGCTACGTTAGTATTCAAATTCAGGATCTACAAATCAATATAACTTGAAAGTTACTCCAATCTGTCGCAGAATGAGTGAAGTAATTTACTTGAAATCCTCATTAAAAGTATGAGGACAAGATCAACAAGCGAGCATCCAATTACCAAACTACATTAAGATTTTCAAAAAGTCATTCAAGAGTAAAATAAATACTATACTTGAATAATTGTTTGAAATTGAGTTGTCACTATTTCATAAGCAGTGAATAACAATGAACTGCAATAGATGAGATCCGCATTAGTTCTGGAGTATTTTCTTTCCAACACTTGATGGTTCAGTAATTTCTTTCGTTGAAAACCCCAATGCGGTTCTTGACAAGATATCTCGTCCTTTTAACATGTAACAACGATACAAACGATAAGTAAAAGTAGTAGTCGTACTTACATATTTGGGAAATTAAAGTAATTGTTTTAACTATTAAGAACTGCAGACGATAATAAATAAATAGAAATTATGAAATAAAATAAATATGAATGAAATATATAACAATATGTGAGAGTTTTTAATAAAGCTATGATTTTCATCCAGGAGGTTTTTAATTTGGGGGCCGTTCATAAAATGACGTCACGCTTTTTTCCCATATATTTGACCCCTCCCCCCTTTTGTCACGCGTCACGCTATGTTGTATAATGCGTGATATCACACTTCTTGTTACCCCCTCCCCTCCCCTTGTCACACTTTGTCACAATTTCACGAGCCCCCCTCCCCCCTCGAAGCGTGGCATCATTTATGAATGATCCCTTGTACGTTTGCGCAATAAAACATTGTTTTCCAATTTTCTATAGTTAGACAGTATTGATGCCTTCACAAATACGGCTTTTTATTCTTACACTAGTTTAAAGTTTAAAAGTCAAATCTTTCGGTTAAACGTCATTCTATACCACGCCAAAAGTAAATATAAGAATTATTTTGAAACTTTAAATTTATTCGAGAAAAGTTTCAATACATTGTCACTAGTATTTTACGTTGAGAAGTAGAATCAGTACTGTATTGACTATTCTTCACAACTCTATGCACCCTGCAGTAATTCACGCAACGCACAACGTGAGGCCTTCGGAATTGTTATACGGAATACATTTGAAACGAGAATAATACAGCATTTTCGAAATATGGTAGTTAAATCAAAGTAAATAATAATTGTTTTTGCTTTATTTTAAATAGCACTTGGCTTTTCGCCAGTTAAGTTCAGGTAATACTGAGGCGTTGAAGAAAGTGTTTTGTTAATTGAATTTTAAATATTTAGGTTTCACGGCGGATGATCCAGAACATAGTGTCGAAATAAAGAAACTGAATAGCTGGGTTAAAATTCTTCTGAAGTATCAAGTAAACAGTTTACTTTTGTGAGAAAAAAATAATATTAAAAAAAATAAGTAAATAAAAGTAAAATAAAATGAAATAAAATAAAAAATACAAAATACTGATGGAAAGTGCTGTCATGTGTTTCGGGGGTTAAAATAAACCAATTTTTAAGGCAAACAGACATGAGCTTGTGGATTCAAAGATGTTCAATAAAGGCCTTTTGTCGGAAGTTAAAAATGGTCGAAGAAATTTAGAGAAAAGTGTGCGGATTTTGAACAAACAGGCCTCGAAGTGGACAGGTTAAAAGGCAGAATTAAGTGAAAAAACTGTTAGCAAAGGTTCACCTTCAAAATCCTTAGAAAAGTTACACATCTAAATCCATATAGATGTTTCATTGAATAGTGAGAAAAAAACGCTCTCTATCAAAATTAAAAACAGAGTGCTGCTACTCGCTTATTGCTTTGCTTATTTATTTTACAATGTTTATAGAATGCGATGAAATATGCAAACTCAGAACGGGATATGAAATATACAAACTTTTTAAATATTTCAATGCGGTTCAATCTACTGTCCTGAAATCTTATTTGTTCACCTGTGCACTAAAATCTTTTGCGTTTAATTGCCACCATTTTTGATGTTACTGAACACAAAAATGGTGTTCAGTTTGTGTAAAGATGAAAATTATTCATATTTTGATGTATTTTAAATTCTTTGCCTAAAAAAATACAGAGATCAGAAGTTTTTTTTAGCACATGATGTTCGTTGACACATCTACGTTTCAAAAGTTCATTACGATTGCTCATTTGTCCTATTTTCATAGTTGTTTTCGTAATGAACTTTCGATACGTAACAGGGTTAACAAATTTCATGAGCTAAGAAACATTATACTGTCTATATTATTTTAGTCAGACACATAAAAAAATTAAAAATATATCAAAAATGAATCATTTTCAACTTTACATCAACTGAACAAAAATCGTGTTCATTCACACCAAAAATGGTATCAACTAAACACAAATTTCTTAGTGTACTTATTTTCACTTATTAAGAAGTTAATAAACTTACTTGAAGCATATTACTTAACTTAATTTTAGCATACTAATGGTTACTGTGTATTATAATTGTACACTGTATAACTATCATAGATTTAACTAAGAGGCATTTTTGAGTAATATTGCAGCACAGTTTGAAAATGTTTGGTTTTTAATAGAAAATTATTATGTGTGACACTCAAGATTGAAAATCAATGTGATATTGAAACTATTTGATATTGACACTATTTTTGAAAAACAAAAGAGTAAAGAACACCTATACTCTTTTCTGTTCTTTTTCACCTCTATTAATTAAGTATACACACTTTAGGAAAAAAAATGTGTTTTTGAAACACGAGGCATGAGGTTTCATTAATTGCTCGTGTGGAACATGTAATTGAGCATAATTATAAGGAAAGTAAACCAAAGTCCTTATAATTTTATGAAAAGTTTTTGAGTTACACAGGCAAAAAAAGTTTAAATTTGCAGTTTCCTTTTACTCTAATTCATCAATTTCCTTTGGAAACTAAGAAGTAAAAAATGGTTTTCCTAAAAAGTAGAACAAGTGATTACGGTTTTCTTTTCAACTCTTCTCCATGCTCTTAAATTTAAATTTTCTAAGAAGCAAGACTAGGTGTTACTTTTTTCCACTGTAATTGCGAACACAAGATCCACAAATCGATACCGAAAATTTTTAGAAATAAATTCTCCTCGAACATTTTGCTTTATGCTGCTCTTTTTCTACTTCTCTCTTTTTCAATATCTTCATTTGAGAACAGTATAAGCCCCATTTACTGAAACTTATTCTTGTAGTTGATTACTATTTTCATTTGCCATCTGCGTAGGTTCGTATCAAAGTTCTCGTCGCCAACTTTCTTGTTGTTGCATGGAATTGTATTATTGAAATACTTCAGACATCCTTTAAATAATACTTCGATGCATTCCTGACAAACACATAACTACATCTGTTTACAATTCACTAACATATACATTATGTACATACAGCGGAACTGCTGCTCATTGTACTTCGAAGGAGAAGAGAAAGGAAACGTAAAAAAATACACGATAAGTAAAAGTAGAAATCGAATATAAATATTCGAAGTTAAAGTAATTGTTTTGAACTGCAGACCATAATTTATAAATAGAAAATATGAAATAAAATAAATATAAATGAAATATATAGGGTCAGTTGGGGTAATTGTAAACGATTTTTCAATGTTTTAACTTTTGATCCTTCCCTACCTCTAGAATGAATTCAGAAATAAAATTGTGAGCATTGTAGCCACTACTGTACTTCTTGTGAGTAAATGTGTGCAAAAATTTTGACTTTATGACTATTTGTTAGCGAATGAGCTCGTGTTTACAAGTACCCCAGTGTGTTTACAATTACCTCAGAGATCTGGGGTAATTGTAAACAGTGATTTATTTTCGAATAATGTTGATGCAAATGGAAAATTGCTTCATACACAGTCTTCTTGAAGGCTTAAGAAGTTCCTGAGCAATGGTTCTCAATCTGCAACCCACAGGCCGGATGTGGTCTGCTGAGTTATGTTATGAGTCGGATGAGATCATATAACGAGAAAGAACTTGCAAAAAATCAAGTAATGCGACAAATTTATGTAAAATTTGTCCCGCAGTGGATTAGTCGGTTAATCTTGGATCCCACAGAGCACCGAAAGTGAAGCACAACTGACCGTGGTCAGCGCTTGGGAGGGAGACCAGATCCCGCGACTGATTACTCGGAGACCGAGTGCGCAAAAGGGCGCTGTGCACGTAAAATACATCGTCGCTTCAAATGTCCACCAAGTTAGAAATAATACCAGCTAGGGGGCCAACCTAGGTGACGATCTCTCATCTGAGAACTGGTTTAAAATCATTAAGCCCCTCTGAGCCAAGTGTACTTCATTTTAGCGGATCTTATTAATAATCAGTAGGAGCTTCCTTAATTATCTGTCGCCCTGCAAGGGGGGCTTGGATTTCCAAGTGGCTTTAGCAACAACAGCAACAGTTATGTAAAATAGACTCAAAAGTGTAATTTACATCAAAATATAATACATATTGTCCCCCCAAAATATTGGAAATAGGATAAACTTAAGTGTTTACAATTACCCCAGAGTACAAAATATATGGGGTAATTGTAAACACCTAACTTGCACATGAAAAATAACAGGGAGGATTAAATTCATAACTAAATGTTTTTAGCAGCATTCCATATGACAAATAAAAATGGTTGAAACCGCTTAAATCGCTTTTGTAGATGAGCTGAAGAGGAAAATGTAAGATCACTAAATTTTGTTAAACAACTTTTTTCACTGTGCCAGTTTCAAAAAATAGTGTCGCCTCCATAGTTGTTTCGAAACTTACGAAGCTGTTTCAATGTCTTCACTATGCTGCTAGTTCATCTCGCAAAAGCAGTTAAGTTTTCAAAACAACAAGTGTAGTTATGAAGCTTGTTTACAATTACCCCAACTGACCCTAACACTTTTTTTAAACATTTTTTCTCTCTTGGGTTATACCATTTTTACAGGACAATGTTTTATGAGATTTGTAAAGTTTACGAAAAATTTCAGCAAGTTTCATAAATTTGTAAAATATTTTTCATCAATACGTACTTTACGTTTACCAAATTTTTCATGCATTTATTTACGAATACGGAAAATATAATGCGGAGTAGCATTTTTGATTTTTTATGCATTGAGGAGAAAGTTGTGAAATATTTTACTCAGAATGTTACGAATGTTGTAAAAGTTTTCTCGACTGTTAAAAAACAGTAGATAGGAGTTCAAAGTAAGGAAAAGTCGGATGAGCTGGTTAAAATATTCGTTTTTAAAAAATAAAATTTAGGACAAACTTTAAGATTAAAACAATTTTTCAAAATTTGCTTTTTTCTTGGCTAGATTTGTTAGCATGTAAACTAAAAAACTAGAATATCATGACATAAAGTGAAAGCCAAACTTTTCCCTATTCGCATGCAAGTATTGACGCACAAAATTGGTATGTTTTTTTATTCACTGATAACATGCAGTTTTTCATGATGCAAAAATCTTTTTGTTAAAAACATATTTTAAAAACATTTTAGCTCTAAATGCATGTAATAAGTGAAAAAGGTTGAAGTGCATAAGTAACTGAAATTTCCACTCAATTTTTGAGGTAAAGCAAATTAATGTTTTTTAAATTTTAAATTTATAAAATTTTTATTAAGTCTGCTCATCCTCAATATTACATAACGATTTTTTTAGTTCATTGAAGCTTAGTTTTAAAAATTTAAATAATGTCACTTATTCTTTATGTTAATACAGTACTGTTAGTGTTTTAACTTTTCCTGGTTAGGATTTAACAAAATTACGAAAGGTGGATGATTTAAGATAGGTAAGTCCATATCAATAACATTTTGAATAATTTTCTTCCCTATAAAACGTTTACAAAATATCTTTACTTCGAAAGAATGTTGAATGGGCCGCGGTAGATGAATTTATTTTCTCCAAACAAATGCGGTTTGTTTAATACAGTGAAAGGATCGTTTTTTAAGAGGCTTATACTTCTGTAGACAAACGAATGACTGCAGAAAATGAGATTAAAGAAAAATTAGATTGAAGCGTAACTTTCCTATTTATTTACTAAAAATCAAGCTTTATATTGTGATCCACATAATAAGTTATTCTTCTATCTATTTTTATACAGCAATATAAAGGCATTATTATTATTGCTACGTTCGAGATCCTCACAAAGATAAACTCGCAGGTTTGACAGTTATTTTGCAACTTTTCATGATGCAAACTAAAAAGAGTGAATAACTAAAGAGTCCAGATTTTTATTAAAATGCTAAACTATAACGCATAAATAGATCAAAGATAAAACCTATATTGGTTATAGTATTGAATGACAAGTCAAATTACGTTAAACCACTAGAATTGTTTGACGGAAACGTGTTGGTAAAAATTTACTCTCCAGCAGGAATGAACATTTTTGCTAAGTCAGTATTGTACTTCAGTAATAGTAATAAAAATTGTCAATATGTCGTTGAAAATGCGTATCTGTTCAGCAACTTACTCAAAGTAAACTATTTTTGATTTCCTGTTGTCCCAACATAAGAGTAATAAAAACGTTTTAATGAATTCAAAGCTGTCTAATTTTGTGTTTTTTTATAAATATTCAAACAATACTCAGTATCATAAGCCTCTTTATAGCAGGGATTTAAAGCTAACAATATTTAAATATTTAAATGGAAAAGCAGGCATTTTTTTCTTTTCTTTTTTAAACTTATCTATTCCTTATATATATATATATATATATATATATATATATATATATGTATAGAGAGAGAGAGAGAGAAGAGAGAATTACGTTAATTCGCCTTTGATTTTCCCAGAAACAGATTTTAAAAATCGTTTTGAAATATTAAAAAAAAAAAGCAAATAATCAAGCATTCAACATTCATCATTACGTACTTTAAAGGTAATTATTAATTATTTTGATTTTTTACTGCTTTACATTGTTTGGATTTTTTACTGCTTGAATATTATAGCCCTAGAAGAACTGTTTTTGCAAAGAGAAAAAAAAGAACGTTTGCTTCAAGCCTAATTGGAATGATAAATAAAAATGTTGCTTGAACAGAATTAAAGCAATTTTTTTTCAAAGCTTTGAAAATACGAAATCATTATATTATTTCCAAGTGTTTTTTTTTCTCAAAAGATTCAACAGATTATGAATAAAATATGTTTTTAAAAAGAAAAATTGTCTTTTGTTTCGCTAAATATAGCTGACAAAAATACAAATGGAAAAACTTTAATCACAGAAACAATTTTAATTGCAACACGAGAAATTTTCTATTATTATTTTGTCATTGTTAAACTTGATTTTATATATTTTAACTGCATTTCATGAGACACTATTTTACTGCATTTATAATTATGCACAATGTTAAACATTGTTTGTAACAAATACTTTGCAAAAGCTTTCCTTTTAATAAATGTATCTTTTCCAGGAAAATGATCAATCTCCAACCCCCTCCCCACCAATTTTTTCTGGCCAGAAATAACTAAGCATAATAAAAATGCATAACCCCAATAATTAGACAATGTCTCAAATATTGACTAATTTATTGTACACCATAAACATCTGCCGCCTTAGTTTGGTGAAAGCAAGCCTGTATTAAAGATGATTTCCATTTCCTTATGCAGTAAACTCTCATAATACAATAAGACACAAATTTCCCCGAAACTACATGAAAATCTTTTGGAAATCATTATCCAGAATCTGACAGAGAAATTAGAGACTTGAAATTAGGAAACTACAAAGGCTTAAAAAAAAAAGAAATTTCAGAGAATAACAAGAACCGTCTAGACTAGAACTATACAAACCTACTTTCCCGTACACACCAACATCAAATTTATAATGTAGCTATTTGTCTCGCTTTCTCCTTTAGTTTAATTACTTCAAATATACCTTTTTAAACGGTTAATACACATTCATTCACTCATACCTTAATTCACAGAATGGGGGTTCAGCGGATACCATCTCACTGTGGAGTCCCGGGCAATGACGTCGCAGATGATCTAGCCAAAAAGGGCTCATCAATCCTCCAACTGCCAGACGGAACTGTCCCTTTTCAATCAATAAAACTCTTCATTCGTAAAACTACCAGGTTAACAGCTTTTTAAGAACTGATTTATAGAAATGGTCATAAACTTTGATTCAACCTTTTGCAACATGTACCAGGTGTCCCCGAGGTGAAGCTGTTGCTTTTTTTCGACTGGCCACGGGTCACGATCGCACGGGCAAAACATCTTTATAAAATTGCAGTGTCTCCATCGCCCTACTGCTGCCTTTGTGATTCCAATATGGAAATGGATGCCGTCCATCTATTCCATTGTCCTGCCCTTTCTGCTAGAAATATATGCGGACGTTACTGGCCGGCAGGAGAGCTCATAAGTAAATGCTGCTGAACTGTTTTGTCCTTTCTTATGTTGTGTTCCTCTGTTTTATATTTTTCTCTTGTATTTGCTTGCCATTAGAAATGAAAAAAAACCTTCATTCATTCACTCACTCATTCATGTATTCATTCCTTCATTCATTCTTTCATTCATTCATTCATTCCGAAATATCTTTAACAATCTGGATTATAAAATTTTATGGGAGAATTGGCTTGTTTAGTTCTGGATGAACTTCGTATCTATACATCTTTTACGTCATAACATACTTACGATAAAGTTTGTTCCAAGCAAATCCGTCTGATAGATCATAATTTATATGGGATTGAAGTTTCCCCGTAGACGTTAATGGTAAATTTTTTTAAACTGTTCAAAACTGAACAAAAATTGTTCAAAGCAAAAAAAAAAAAAATCACGCAGAGAGCTCCTTTGAATGTGCTCATTCAAAGAAACTTTGATCTTATGTTCAAGGTTTATATTACTTGTTTCCTATTTTCCACAGGCTAATGTTAAGATTTTTGAACTGTTGAAATTTAAACGAAAAGTTGCTCAACTCAAAAATAATATGTGGAAATGAGATGTTCTCGTCGCCGAGGTCTTTCGAATGCAAAAAAAAAAAAAAAAAAAAAAAAAAAACGAATCGGACAATTTCCTCAAAGTTATGAGGCGGGACACACATACAGACAGACATTTTCCCCATCTCAAAACCCTACTTTAAAAAAATTTATTTTACATTCTTCATTTAATTACTTCACTTATCTTTGACTTTTCTTTATTTTTAACAATATTTTCATGATACCGTTAAACCTTCCTTCATGCTTTATTATTCTTTTAACTTTTACGGGAACTTTCCCGTAAAAGTTAAAAATGGAAAAGTTAAAAAAAGGCTAAAAATGGAAAAACAAATTGCAAAAAAATAGACTTCTTTCATACTTTTTTTACTTTTATGGTAGAAGAGTGTAAAATACAGAGAATATCCTACAAATCGACAGCAACAGATACTGTGCAGCAGTTCTAGCGTCACCTGTACGCTGAATTACTATTTCTAGTACATAAAGTGGAAGGTGATTGCGAAACTGCAGTCCTCTCCGTTGTGATTCCTGTTCCTTACACCGCTCGGCAAAAGATACCTCCGGAGTTCGGAGAACTGGCTGCCTAGGGCTGTCTGCTGCTTTGAACTGAAAATAAACAACAATATATAATGCACCAAGAAAATGTAATGCGTTTCTTTACAATTTTCAAACTGATACCCCAGATCTCAAGTACTCAGTTTTCCGCGGAGCTGTTACTATCGAAAAATTCGATTCGTAGTTTTTAAACAAATACTTTACGCAACAAATCTTTCTTCATGGATGTACAGAGTGCGGAAAACAAGAATTTTATTGAGAAATTGTTATCAAGGAACTTGATCATTTGATTTTAAATAAATTCTTCTTAAACTTACAGAAATACTCAGTTTTTATTTTGTATTTTTATATAACTTTTTTACAGTGTAATAACAAGGCAGACATCTTGCAAGTTTTTAAATTTACGAAGACTTCAAGATTTTTTCAGCAAAAATAATTACATTTATGTTTTGATGAAAAAAATATGACAAAAGCTTTATAAGAAAACAAGCAAGTAAGAGTTTGAGAGTAACGTAACGTGAGAGAATGTTTCAAATTAATAACGAAAGTATTAAAGATTTTGTGAGACCCTTAATGACACGCAGACTTGTTACTCTCGGCTCGTGTTCACTTAAATAGTTCAAAGAAAAAAAGATATTAAACGCTTTGACGTAAAAAAAGGTTTCTCCCCAGTAGCGTTTGAGAAACTGAATGGGTAAGGACTAAATAGCTGTATGAACTCATTCGTTGCTATGGTTACAGTTACAGAATATTCTTCTTTTTCGTAACTTTTGTTTTACTACTTTGCGAAAATCTCATATCAAAAAATTTAAAACCTAGAGACAGCTATGTATTTCAATGCTTGTATTCGTACATTAAAAATAATTTCTTTCATATGATACGTGAAACGTTTTGAAGTTTCAAAATTTACTTTCATCAAAATAGTATAGGAGTGTTCGAAACTTAAATTAAGCCTATATAATTTTCTACCTTTATTCATAAGAAAGCAATTTGCAGCTTTGAAATTTATCTTCCTCTTGTTTGAAAAAAATATGTTATGATGCAGAATAATTCATAATTAATGGACGGCGTGTCCTGTTTTGCAAAATCAGGACTTCTTGCAGTAACAGAAATTTTCTCCCTTCCTTACCATCCTTGCTAAGAACATATGGTAAGGGATTGCTCATAAATACTTATTTTTTCATCACAAATCACAGGTGCAGTGAAAAAGTTCGATCGTGTGGACTGATTTATGAATATCTCTACAACCTATCTTCTTGAAATACAATTTTCTAAATCGTCGATGCGTTTCTGAATTTTCACGATGTTCATTTTTCTATCTTTCGCGCATGCGCATAAAAAAAATATTATTTCGTAAAATTTTTAGCTTTTTATGATACAAGGTGATAAAAAATATTTTTTTCCCTTGAATTTGTTGTTGATCCCTTAAAGATATGCGTGAAGAAATTTTTACTTGAAAGTGTGATCTGAAGCATGTCATTTATATAACCGAAGTTACAGAGCAATACGTCATGTATTTCTCTATTCAAAAGAGTGTCTAGTATTGAAAGAGTCCCATCCATTATAGTGAGGTAGTGTACTATTTATAATTCTTGACATTTTCTACTTTTTTTCTCTTCTTTCTTTTATTTTCTTTTGAAAGCAAATGATAATTTTAACAGCATCATAAGTGTTTTACATAATAATAAAATAAACTTATGCTTGTACATGAAAGTTCTGCATGGTAAAAGAAAAGAAATGGTATTTTTAAAAAAATATTGAGTATCATAAGAACATTTTTTATTTGCATATTGAACAAAAACAAATTGTTGCCATTGACCATCTTGTCGAAAACCATTAAGAGTTAATCGCTATTACTGTTTAGTAAAACATTAGATTTGATTTTGATACGTGCAAAATTTAATTATTCTTCTCGATTTTTCAAAAATAAACCTTCCTTTAAAAGAGTTTTACAATTTTAATTAAAATATTCATTCTAAAATCGTTGGAAATGCTATGTTTGAAGTATGAAAAAGAGAAAAAACACGTTCATCAAAGAGAGACTTTCCCTTGAAAAAAAGCCATCTCCGGAAATTAATATCCATTTTTTGTAATATTACATAAATCAGAAAACATTGCAATAATACATTAGTTAGAAAAGAAATAAGAGCAAAACATTAAAGTTGATAATTTTACCCTTAATTTTGCTAATTAGATGCGGTTTTAAAATAAACAAAACAAAATCTTTTATTAAATTAATGAATCCCAAGAAATAAATGTGATTCACTTTTGAAATAAATTAACATTAATTTGAAAAAAAAAAGTAAGAAAGAAAAGAAAGAAACCACGCTTCATTTTTTATCTTGAGTAGATTTCATGATCTATATTTACATTCCTTGACATATTCATCAACTGCTGCTGCTAGAAATTAAGAAAATATTTCCTTTCATGACATAATATTCAGCATAATCATGTTCATGTCGTAGTTATTCTCATATAGATAGGGGTTATGAGACGATATTATGAAATACACCTGAAAGTATTCCTAGGGCATCACCGTAAACAGAAAAAGCGCTCATTTTCTCCCTGAAGATGCTACACTCAGCAAAGCCCTCCAGAAGTAAAGATGTTCTCTATATCTATCTTTTCCGAAGAATATTTTCTTGTATACTTTTATTGTAGTATTACAAGTTCTACCTTGTAGTATTACAAGGAAGAACTTATGACTTTTCTTATATACGAGAGTAAACATATCTTGTCCAAAACTTGTAACAAATCCACTTTGCAGATAATGCGTGGGTGCTGAGGTTTTTATGCACATTTTTATTCCCTCTAGTTCACAATTGTTCACGGAAAGAAAACAGCTTTGGAATTCGTATTACTTTGAGCATTTTATGTTATTCTTTACTGCATTTCTAAGCACATATATATTTCTGGTAATCTTTAAACTTGTATGAAGAATTTTTTTTCTTTATTTGTTTTTTTTATAGGTGTTTATATTTGTTTAAAGGTACTTATATGAAAGTACATTTAAACTTAGGTTTTTACAGGCGAATTTCTATTTTGACTAATTAGACATATTTGCTTATTGTTATAAAATATGTTTCGAATTTCTCAAATTCCACAGAAACTCTAAAACAACGTATAAAAGACACAAATTACTATAAGAAGTGCAGATACGTGTTTTGGGATTACAAAGAACCGCTTCAAAACGTTTAATCCGTCGTAAAGTTGGCTCCTTTCTTTCTCATCGAGAAAAGGATTCCTTGTAACATGTGACTGAAATTCTTATTTCTATTTGTGCTGTTTTTAAGTTCTTAAATCATCCCACAAAAGTAAACATTTTGGCTTTATTTAATGACATTATTTCAGGCGTGCCTGGCTAAGCGTAACTGCGGTAACTTAAGCTTAACTAAGCCTAACTGAGGTTAGGCTTAAAATAATAGTAATTGCTATTGTGCTTTAAGTTTTCTATGATCACGGTTTCCTATTACTGTTATAATGCTTTAAATTTTTATTTAATAGCACGTAATTGGGTAAGTATTGCGATAGATTGAACAACTTTTGCATAAGACCCAAATGAAAGCTATAAATTGCGAATATCTTTGTAGATATTAGAATCCTTGAAGTTTTCTTAAATGAGAAATATGTACCATAATACCCAAATAATTCTTCAAGAATTATTTTAATTAAATGTATTTCAAAACTTTATTTTTCAAAAAAATCTGTTTATAGTAAATAGAACTTTCAAACTAATAAAAATACATTAAAACGTCTATACACCAAAAAATTTTTCCCGAAATTAATTGAGAATCTCCTGGAGGTCATTTATCTCGAGCCAAAAGTAACATTGCAGAGACTTAAAAACAGGAAACTGCAAAGTCTTTAAAAAAGGCAATTACAGAGAACAAAAAACAGAAGACTTTCTGTAAATTGATAGCAACAGATAACGGGTAGCAGTAATGGCGCCATCTGTGAGTACGCTGAATTACTATTTCTGGTGCACAAAGTAGACGGCGAGTTCAATTGAGCCCACGCTGTTCGATTAGTGTGCTTTAGGTCATTCGGCTAAAGGTCCCTCTGCGGAGTCGGGAATACTTACACCACTAAAGGCTGGGTTGCTCATTTGAGCTGGAAGCGACCATACGCCAGTGATATATTTTGTATCTCCTGACAATTTTTTAACTGGTAGCCACAGATCTCAAGTGTTTATTTATGCATTTGTTTACAACGTTTAATTTGGCAGTCACATTTGTGTCAAATGTCTAACAAAAACAAGAATTTTATTGAGAAACTGTTATTAAAAAACTAGTAAGCCCGGCGGTCATACGAAATGATCGCTGTTCTAGATATTATAAATATACAATTATCCCAGTAACCGGAAATGCACATCAAATCAAAGATATATTTATCAGGTAGAACAGTAAAGTGTAATGAATAAATAATAAACATATAATACTTTCGGAAAAAAATGTTCGTACCGAAAAAAACATCTAAGCTATAATAATCTGTAAAATAAAAATATTACTTACTATATAATCAAATTGTTTGTGATAAATATTAATTTATATACAGCATAATCATCGTCAAAACAATAGTTTTAACGAAACTGGAAAAAAAGAGCGCTGCCACTTTAATATATGTGAAAAGCGCAAACGATAAATAAATTAAAACAAAGAAAGGAGGATTAAATTAAATTCGATTACAAGGCTGTAAATTCGCTAAGTTTTTAGCGAACTACTATTTTTTAGAAGTTCGCCGTAAGTTCTCGTCCATAAAAACGTTTACATCATAGTAACAATTGTGTAGATGGCAGCACGATACAGTTTTCTCGGAGTAAGAAATTCGGAATAAGCTATCGGCGACAAACAGACACTTAAGTGGATTATATATAGGATTTGATTATTGAATTCGAACAACTTTTTCGTAAACTAGCAAAAATACTTACTTTCTTTTCTGTCCTTTTACAGAATTTTTTTACAGTGCACAGTGTTGGAAATGTGTGCTTAAAAACATGGAAAATGCATTAATTTTGAACTTTTTTGTACTTAGAATAGCTCCAAGTAAGGAAGTCTCAATTTTGAAAAGCACACGGGCACAAAATGAGTGCAGTCATTATCATGTACACAGACTAGTCATTTACTCATTTTTGAAACAATTGTACTTAAAACAAAAGAGTAGATTCGGTTCTCATTAGTAGATTATTTTTAACAGTGTAAAAGTACCCCTGTATTGTGCAAACTGCTTTAATGATGATTCAAAAATGAGCTAACATAACATTTGGAGCATTGCATATAAAACAACATATAAACAGAATAGAATTTAAAATATCTTTTATATGATTTTGCCATAATTTTCAGAAACATTCCCGGTTGACAGTAAACTGTATCTTTCACACATCTATCTTTGAAGTAAAGGATAAAGTATTGGAAATAAAATGTTGAATCCTAGCACGCAATGCTTTTACCTTTCTACAAGTTCATTTATCCCCGTAGTCACTGCTTTTCTATTTCAACAACGAATCCCAGGATCACTTTTCTTCGATCGTTGTCTAAAAGGATTCCATGAAAAGAAGAACAATTTGTAGCTCTTGGCGAAGCTATGTGAATGATGGCCTGATGGATGATTCTTTACTTCAATTTCCTTTTCTAGATCATTTGAAAAGAACAGAATCACTACCTCGTTATTTTTGTTTTTGGTTTTGTGTTATTGACGGTGTTTGTTCATTGCAGAGCTAAATGGCAACTAAACTTTTTTATCATTTGACTCAAAGAAATTACCTGCATAACACTAAACGAATTAAAGTTAACAATGGCATAATTAATGAAAGATGATCAAAAATACTTCGCGTTAAAATACGAATAATATAAAACACAAATTACAAAAATAATACTGCAAAGAGCTATTTCGAAGCTACAATGGAGTCCCTTCATCAGTGCAAAGAAGGTGCTCACACACAACAAAGACTTAATTTTCAACTTTCTTGTTGCGTGTTGAGCACCTTTTCTCACTAATAGGGGCTCCATTGTAGCCTCGCTCGATATAGTGTTTTGCATCATTGTTTTGACAATTTGTGCTTTATCTATGTTAATTTAAAGTTAACAATGACATAATTGATGAAAAGTGATAAAAAATACTTCGCGTTAAAATACGAATTATATAAAACACAAATTACCAAAATAATACTGCAAATAGCTATTTCGAAGCTACAATGGAGTTCCTTCATCAGTGCAAAGAAGGTGCTCACACACAACAAAGACTTCTAATTCTCAACTTTCTTGTGTGTTGAGCACCTTTTCTCACTGATAGGGGCGCCATTGCAGCTTCGAAATAGTGTTTTGCATCATTGTTTTGCCAATTCTTGCTTTATTTACATTTTTTACTTTATTTGATATAATTAGTTTAGAAATGGTCGAAAAACAAAAATATTTTTCAACAGTCGCCTTCTACAACGGGAAAGAGTATCCACATAATCGTGTTAAAGCATTGTTAATGCTTTTGGCTATTGTCTAGTTTTCGAAATATGTTGAATGTTATCGAAACAAGTTTTAACAATCAAAATTTTTTTTTTCATTTTTTCAATCAACTAAAATATCTCTAGCAGAATATAAAATGACTTTAAAAAAGCAAGCAGCTTGATTAGATTTAAAAAATTTTATTTTCTTCTTCCTTCCATAATTACTTACACAGATATCCATAATTACTTTCACAATAACATACCCAAATATAAATAAAGCAAACACATTCGTTAAATTTAACCATGTACTGCGTTTTATTTTGTTGAAAATGGTGGTACTTTAACAAAGTTTCAGAAAGAGTCATGATTTTTTGAAGAAAATAAGTAACTTAATACTTGTTACATGTTTGCTTATTGGGCACTTTTTTAAACAGAAAAACTAAGTACCTTTCATACATAGATTATTTTCTGTAAAAGTTCACGGGAAACAACAGTACGAACCTCCGCATTTTTTAAAAATAATAATTATTATTCATCTGTTTAAAATTAAGGTATGTATTATACCTTAACAAAATTGACGATTTTAAAAGTCACCAACCTTGAGCTAGTCACTTTTTACATTTTTGGAAATGAAGCTATTTGGTAAATTTTAAAAGTCTAATTGAGAGTTTTATCGACAATGATCTTACCAAACTTGAGGATTTGGCGATAATGGGTATCGGGATGAGATACGTAAGTACCAATAATAGATTTATCGTGATGATCATCATGGTTGACTCAACACCCTTTCTGAAACGCAGCGCTTTTCAGAAGATTTCCCCAAAATCGCCCTCTGTCCAGCCATAATTAGCTGAGCTTCTATAACAATTCTAAAAACTTTTTTTAGTGTAATCATATATGCATAATTCCCAGACTGAAATACTGGTTGAGTTATGTACAGAAAAAATAAGGTTCGGGAACAGTGTTTCTCTAGATCACAGATGGGCCATTCAATGGAAAATGAGACATTTACGTCTCTCACGTGAAGTCTATATGTCATTAAAAAATAATAGTAAAAAAAAGTAATATACATTTTTTTTTTGCTTGAGAAATGACAGGTATGTTTGATTTCTTAAGGAAAATATTTTTGGTTATTACCGTAAGTAGGGGTATTTGAACCCTGGGGTAAAGGTCGCCACTCGCCATTGGCGACTAAACAATTTTATTAGGCTACCGTAAAATGTCATGTTGGTCGCCAAAACTGGTCACTTGAAGATTTTTACTATAACTTAGCCATTAATAAAGGCCAGCAAATAAAGCCGCAAACTCAGTGGACCTTCTCAAGTACGACTACGAACACTGCAAATTCCCGCTATTAAACCGCTTGATTAATGCTACTTTTATGTAATCTTGTGACAAAGTGTAGTTTAAGGTACATGTACGTACATGTTTGTATGCAAAATGAGGCCCCTGTTGGAGAGGAAGAATTAGTTTGAAACATGGTTCCAAGTGGCGACCAACAGGGTCAAAGTGGCCACTAACTTTTAGGTGTTTACTCGCCACTGGCCACCATTAAATTTTTTTAGTCTCAAGCATTACCCTGGGGTTACTAGAGCCCAGAACAAGAACGCAACGATAATTGAGCACCTCAGGTTGCTACCGAGAAGAAAAACCGAACAACATGTATAACTTTAAAATAGAACAAGAATATATAGGTTTACTAACAACTTTTGTTTGCCCCTACTTGTGGTTCTTTTTTAATATCTCACTCTAAAGCTAAATTAAAATTCTTATGTGTGGAACAGAAAACTTGCTTTCCTTGGAATGGCTCATTTGCAGAAATTTCAATAATAACTGAAATTTATTTTTTTGGCATATGCTTCTCGAACCTGATTTTAAAAATAAAACCTCAATATTTATAATGAAAACAAGCATTTTTTTGAGAAAACAGTTGAAGAGAATTTTAGAAAGAACAACGTATTTGGGTACACTTTAAAAAGACTTTCCTACGAAGTTTCATTTATTTGCTCTGGAAAACTGCTATGAATTGTTCCCAATTCCCATTCCAACGAGAGGAAAAAAAAACAAAGTCTTTTTTTTTTTGTGTGTGTGTGTTCAAAAAACTTTAAAACTGTTTTGCAAATTTTGCTCTAAGACATTGTTATTTAAATTTTTAGACACAAAAAGTAGCTGTTTAGGTTGATAAATTTCTAAGAACACAAATTTGAGCTTAGAGAAGAAACATATCTACATGATTGTTTGTGTTGGGATTTTTTTTTTTTTTGCATATAGAAGCTTTACTATTGCATTGAAAAAGGGATTCCAGAAAAAAATAGGGATTCCAAGCAATCCCGAAACATTTTAATGCTTATTTGAGCTATAAATAACGTGAAATTTTTAAGTTTAAATGTGCACAAAGTTCCCGTATTATTGTTTCACAGAAGTGTATTTAGTTATTTGATGCCCGCCGCGACATAAACCGGGAAAAATATTAAAAGAAATTTTTTTTCCATATTATACATATGTGTGTATGCGAGTGTGTTTAAGTGTTGAAAGTTATTTCACTTGTAGCGGATCAAATTACTTTAAAGCCTAGTGTGTGACTACTTAAAAGTTTATTTTCTCTTTCGTATAAAACATTCAGGAATTGCGTTGAGTTGGGAATACATTAAAATACGTTTCTTATACAAGTTACTCTGGACGCATAGAAATATTTATGCGTATCGAAACAGATTTGTTTAACGAAGTTCTCCTTTTAATAAATATCTCCTTCATTGTATGGAAGAAAACTCATTTGTTCGGAGAAAATGAATTGATATTGAGCCGAGACCAGTATCCTTAGCTAAGCTATTTCAAGATCAATCTCTGAGGGGAAAATATTTTTCAAAAACATGCTGCTGTTGGAATAAATATTAACATTTCAGATTTCTTTACTGACTTTAATAAATCCAGAGCATTAAAAGCAAAAACCCTAATGTTTATTAGATTAAGAATGAACTCTGCGCTTTAAAAATAATTTTTATAGCATGTGTTTCCGTCATACATACCCCTATTTTCAATCATTATCGATCGCTAATAACCAAGAACGTCTATTGATTTACATGCATATGGACGAAATATTGTTTTATTCAGACTTAAGCTTTGGAAAGACCATTTTAATTTTATTTCTGAACATTTTTAAATCAGTGAAGTTAAAAATAAGGCCCGATAAATGTCTAGCGTGTATTTATCTGGTTTAGTTTGTGCTGATTTGAAACATTCTTTTTAAATTTACAGAAACACTCAGTTTCCCTTGTGTACTTTCTCAGAAATATTTTACAGTGCATTTACAAATTAAAAGTATCCATGACAGATTTATTTTTTTTTTCTTTGAAACTTTAGTCAAAAAATAAATGTTTGGTTCAAGCTTCCCTCAATGAAAAATAAATGAAGTATAAGAGACGTTTTCAAACAACAGGTATAACTCTGCTGCAGAAAAATTTCTGTAGCAGAGAATTCATAGGCTTTCAAGTGAAGAAGAAAACGGCAGTTTGAACAGAAAATGCGTTTTGAATTATCGTTATAAATGGGCATCAGCAGCAAGCCATTTAAATTTTGAACGCTTTCATAGCCGTTAAAGTGATTGTCAATTGATTCAAAATGGCTCATTATCTGACACCTAATATTCCCGTTATAGTTATAAATGATCGTCTTTGAAGCTAGAGGGAGAAAGCATTTGTAGTTTTTTTAAACTGCTTTGATTTTTGCTTATAACAGTCGAAATAAATGGTAAAAATTATGAGGATTCAAGTAAGAAGAGCATTTTAAATTTTTGATATCACCATTACTTTAAGAAAATGGAATTCATAGAAGATTAAGCCCACTATGTTTCCCACCTTCGACTTCTTGTATAGTTTAAAATATAAAACTTTAACTTATTCAATGAAACGTTCAAAAATTTCTCATCTTTGTTTGACACAGAATTTTGTGAAGGACTCCGATTCTGAATCAATGAACTTTACATTTATATAGTCAAAAGAAAAATGGTACGCTTTATGATTGCAAAATGTACACGTGTTAACTCAACAGTGAAAATTTAAAAGAGCTATTTTTCTACACTTGTGCCTTACAATATTATGTACTCAAATTCATTAGGAATTTAATCCTATGGATTATTTTCCTTTGTCCGCTGCAGGAATTGCCCAAATCCCTCAAAGACTTTTGAAGCGTAAATAAAGATATTAAATCTTGCTTCAGTTGTAAAAAGTACATTTGCCCACTAGTTCGGATTATTACCTTAAACATAAGATTCAATTTTCCAGCTAAGTTCAAGCGAATTCTATGAATTAATTTTTACCGAGTTCCTCTGTAAGCTGACGAGTACACCGAGTTGAAATTCATTCTTTCTTTCATCTTCTATTTAGCTTTCTTAACTTTTTTTCCTGCTGTGGGTGATCCTTGCACATGGAATTTAAATTACTATCATTACGTTTAGTAAAACCATACTCTCGTTATAGCAAGATCATTTTGACTTTGGTCATTTTGATGTAATTAGATGAGGACGAAGGTCTAGATCTAAACTTTTTTGAATTGTTCCGCTTCGCACAAATACTTGCTCCGGTTCCTCATAATTTCACAGTTCTACCGTCAACCAAAGCAATCTGCCTGGCAGACTGCCAAGAAAAAGCCATTCATGTTCAAGGAAGGAACTATTGGTATACGGAATGTCCCGTTTTTGTTCACGTTCTAGTTCGTTTAGCGTACTTGATTTCTTCCGAACTGATGCCATGTATCAGTCTATAAATTTTGTTGCTTTCAACAAGCAAAGAAGCAAATCTTTTGATTCGCGTACTAAATAAACTAAAACTCGAATGGCTTTGTTCTTTTCTGTCATGCGCAGAAACGTCCAAATGTCAAAATTCCGTGGTCGAAATGTAATATATAATATTATTTACCTCTTTTTTAAGTTAATTATTTTTTTATATGTTAAAAAAAATTAAAAAATGGAGCAGTGGAGTACGACAGATTCGGTTCTGCTCCATCCGTGCGTTTTAAGTGCCAGAGTCAAAAAAGTCATTTTCTACAAAATTCGAAAGATTTCATAATGTCGTACATTTATGCCTTAATTACTTCGTTAATGAGTGTTTACCATATGTAATATCTTATTTTATCTACAACTCATTTTGCGAGTAACTTGTAGGATGAATTGCGGATCAGAACACATGTGCACGTAAGTGAAGCAACGGGGAAAAGTATTCAAAAGTTTCCTGCTTAAGGATTTCAGCGGGGAGAATGCATAGCTGAGTAAATTTTCGAAAATTGTGAAATATCACACGGAGTTAAGAATTAATATTAAATTGCTGAATTTTTTTTTATTTTTTAAAATATGAACTGTTTTAAATAAGATAGGTACACTTTTATGTTGTGATAAAAGATTAAATGTTTAATCACATTAGGATTGGAAAAGTTTCAATAGCTTCGGGTTATATTTATTCCATTTAGTTTTAAAAAGATGTAATTCAGTGCAGATCCCTTCAGTAGTGATCAAGTTTCAATTCATTTCAGATAAAACAAATACAGTATAAGATGTAGAGTGGGATAAGCATCTATTGTTGAAGCAATAGCTTAAATTATTAAAACAGTTTTGCTCAACTATAAATTCTAGATTCAAATCCGCCTGCTGCAACGGCTCAAACTCCACCAATTCTTTATTATTACTATTATTATTTTTTTTTGTAGCAAAGTCACTGAACCATCTGCTGCATGGAAAGTCGATTAATGGTTGTCGTAGGATTAATTTAAGAAATCTTCCTTCGTGACAAACTCTTTGCTGTCTTTTAAAACGCACTCTCACGTATTTAAGCAGTGGAATTGGCTATGATCCATTTAAGTTCTTCAGTGAAATTAGTCTCAAGTCATTTTACTTTTATGTATTACTTACTCTATGCTGTAGTTCATTTTTTATACATTATCAAATTTTAATATTTAAGCCAAAATGTTTCTGTGCATTCCTTTATGATTTATTCGTCACGGAGAGTACTTGATTACCGCAGGGGAAAACGGGGCAGCTACTTGCCAAATGGCGCCAAAATATGTTCCCAGAACTTACACTTAAAAATTAGGAGAACGCTTTTTATTTTGAATTACAGCATTCAAAAAAAAAAAAAACGGTATTTAATAATACACATTCCCCTAAGACGCATTATTAATATCTTTTAACTTTCAAGCAGTGATTATATCACACATTGTGGAATATAACGCTGCATAGAAATTTTATTCATCTTCTGGTCAAAACTTTCAAACGGCATTTCTGATGAAAATGAGGGCCCTGAAAGCTTGGCTTGGGTCCCGCCTTCAACCAGTCAGTCCTGCAATCAATCGGTCAATACAATCAATTAATCCTGCAATCAATTAGTTGTTTTGAGAATGCCCGGTTCAAAACGAATTTTCTTAAAAGCAATTGAATTTTACTTCCCGAAGTTTCTTTTAATTCTTCATGAAAATAGTACTTTTAAGATTACTAAAAACATGTATGTATATATCATTGAGATGGTATAAAAGGTAGAGGGAACATAGTCCTACATTTTTGAAGCAGGGTTCTAAAGTCAAGTGATGAATTTTGTCCAGTGAAGCATATAAGAAAACTAGTTTACTTTAAAAAGTTTGAAAGCATTGGCACAAGTAAAGTCCCGTGATTTAAGATCTTAGCTTCAGCTTTTCTGAACGTAGACATTGGAATTGCTCCTTCCAATACTAAGCCCTGCTCTAAGATGTATATATATATATAAAAATATATACATGTTAATACATACACCAATTCTAGGGCAAAAACGAAACCACGTCCCTGTGTACCATAATCCATTTGGTAACACTGATTCTCACTTGACTTTGATTTTAAGCTACTTAAAATAATCATTTTCAATTAATTAAAGTACTCATTTAAAAACAACTTCCATTGGATATATGCTAGAGATGCATGCATATATTGCATGTAAACCTTCTTATTTGTTTGTTAATTACTTTTGACAACTTAGTAAAAATGTATATTGAGTATCTCTTTGAAAATCTTGTCTTATCTTAAAATTACACAAATTCATTTTTAAGTTAGTGCGCTTTGCATACGTGTAACTATGCATATTTAACATAATGAAAAAAAATCATAACTTTCTATGAATAATTACTTTATGAAATGTGTTTGTACAGACAATACATTTTAAAAATAGTTGAATTAACTCGTGTGGGTGGAAAGATTTTAAAGCCTAAATAAGTAAACTAGACGTAGGAGTAGTATCAAACGACGCATACAAAGTATAAAATGAAAAATGAAAGAAAATATGGAGGAGGTTTGTTCAGGGAGTAAGCGTAGGTGCATCCATCGGTTTATGTTATTTATTTACTGTATCATTTTCTAGAGAGAACAAATAATTGAAGTATATGGACCGGAAATTGCTTTGGCAAAAGGAAAAAGAAAAAGTGTTTGTCATAAGAAGCTTTCTATAAATTCCCCAAATATAAATGAGTAAATAAATACATAAACAATTTCTATCCAGTTGTGATTTCACTCAATGGGGGTCACTCATAAATGATGGAGGGGAGGGATCGAGAATTTGTGACAGTTTGTGACAAGGGGATGGGCAGGGGTAATAAAAAGTGTGACATCTCATATGTTGGTTTTTATAAAAACATTTAAAATCAGCAAATTAAGTTCATTTTTATATTTTTTTTCAAATTATCATAATTTGATTTTAAAGTTTCATTAATAAGTTAAAAGTTTAAAAATAAATCTTATAAGGCATTTACACTTTTAAGATAAAATTAGCGGGAATATTTTTTAAGAATTCGAACAATTAATATTTGTTACTATTATATACTACTTATCTTTTTTTATTGTAAAGCTTAATCTCATTTTATACAAATTAAGTACATATAGGCATTATTATTATTGTGCTCACAAATATCATTAAAAGTTCAAAAATAAATCTTATTAAGCATTTACACTTTTAAAATAAAATTAGCGCGGATATTTTTTTTAGATTTCAAACAGTTAATATTTGTTACTATTATATACTACTTATCTTTTTTTGTTGTCAACCTTAATCTCATTTTATACAAATTAAGTACATATACAGTCATTATTATTGTTACGCTCACAAATATCATTAAAAGTTCAAAATGAAATTAGAAGTGTAATCTATAACGCAGTGCTTTGTCTATGAACTGCAAGCACATATGCTTATTTAATATGGCGTGACATGTTGCAAGGGGGGGGGGTATAAATTTTGTGACAAAGGAGGAGAGGGTGTCAAATATATTGAAAAAAGTGTGACATCATTTATGAACGGTCCCTTGGTTTAATGTTTTTTTCTTAGTTTAGTTTTCATGTCAGTTGACAAGCAACATAAAAGATGATAAACAGAAAATGACAACGATGCTGATGTAGCGGATTATTTTTTCCGAGATAAGGTTGGTTAAGGCAGGTGAACATCTAAATTTTTGTAACTAAAAAAAATATTTTTGAGTCTTTGAGAAATTTAGATAGCTTTAACATTTTTGTTTCTAAAGCTGCAAAAAATGTCTTCAACCTATACATTATTAAGAGAATTGCAAGAAATTTAACGAAGGGTAAATGGCACTATTTAGATAAAAGAAATCCTTTTTTTATTATCTCAAAACCATGTTTTCGAAGTTTTTCTTACTTGAACAGCTCTTGCAAAATTTTTTTTTAATTCGATTCATTTGAAAATGGCCTACTGTATTACTGCACCATTTACTTCTAAAATCTAATGTACTGAACATGCAATATATGTTTGTTTTTTTAATAGTGATAAATAGAAAGGAAGTGAAAAAAATTCCAAGAAGAAATTTCTATAAATTTCTTTAATGCTTATAATTTTGGATATTTATTACATTCTCTGGTATCATCTAAGGAAGAGTTGGACATAAAAAGTTTGCAAAGCGAAAAAACAGGAGAACGTACTAGAAGAAAAATGTTGTTTTTATGAAAGAAGAAGAAATACTTTTTTTTAAACATTACTCAAAAATTATAATTCATATTGTTTTACATGAGTTTTAGAAAGATATAATGAATGTTGAATGGAAAAATATTTTGGGAGTTTGCTTACCTTAATTAATTTTAAAGAGAAAATAGGAAATGAAAATTTTGTAGGGGAGTTCTTGCACTTTAAAAAGAACTTCTTCAAATGAAAGTGCGTAAGAAAAACAAACTGATAATTTAGCAAATGAAAATACGTTATATTTGAATTCGTTCAATAGAAGTTTCACGGGGCACTGAATTAGTAATGAGTATTTTAGCATTAGTTAATTAAAGCTTCTGCGTGGTAAATTAATGTTCCGTGATTTACTTGTGAACAAAAAAATATTAGAAAACACAATGTAAAGCATTAAAGACAACTGGGTAATGACAAAAAAAAAGTTTTTCATACATTCTTTCAAATTGCACATAAAATATCCTTCTTACCTTAAATAATACTTCTTTATATACGATTTAAAGCGTTCCACTTTTTAACAATCTTTAGGGAATGGAGTTTTCTAAAAACCAGGTATCGAAAAAACTTAATTTACTCCTACTTCAATTGCAAATCGTTCAATAATTCAGTGGTACGGTCTTTCTCTGCGAAAATCAGCACGCAGTCGCTATTGGTCGCATTCGAAGATTTCTTCTGAAAATATGCTGATAGTGTTCTTGCTAAGAATGAGTTGCATTTATTTGTATTAATTCATACAAAAGATTACGCATTAATTCAGAAAATGATTTTAAAACACATAAGTAAATAGATTAAGATTTTTTGATGGAATTTAGAAATAATCCGAAGGTTCGTTTTATAATTAAGAAATATGACTTTTAGATTGGAATTACGTTGAATGAATGAAGTTTCTTGAATAACTTAGAATGACAGAAATTGGTTATGTATTTTTCATGACTTTTTAAATTATTTTTGTCTATATTTCAAGTATCTTAAAATTTACATGATATCATAAAGGCTACAGAAATCTTAACTATCACTGATTTCATTAATATAATTTGCGAAGAAAATTATGGTTTTACACGTTTGAACTTTCTTTTCTTAAAACAAATTTATCTCATTTTTTTAGACACTAGAACTTACTGAGTAAAAACTCTATTGCCATAAATATATAGTCAAACAAATGGATTGTCATAAAAATAAACAATATAGTTCCTATTTTCCCCTGGAACTTTTAAAGAAATGCATGTGAAATTCGAAGTATCATTTGACTTGATGTGAAAAGATTCTGGAACAACCCTGAAATTGCTTTAAGCATTTATTATTCAATGAGGAAGTACTTACAAAGGTATCGGAAGTGTAATATTCTGGCATTCTTTATATAAATGGGATAGAAAAGGAGTAACTACACGAGATTCGATTCTGAAAAGGTGTTTTTTGCCAAGAGTTTCTGTAACTCTCATTCAAGTGCTGACAGATCTTCAGCTTTTGCGTAGGAAGAATAAGTGCGAGTTTTGAAGGACTTTGCCTAAAAAATTCCGTATTTTAAAAGCCTTAAAAAAATCCTGCTTTTTCCTTAAAAGTTTTTTTTGTAGTTGAATCAATGAATGAGTTTATCTATATTCGTCGTCATAATTCTGCATGAATGTGATAACAAGAATAACAGGTTAGAGTACATACAGAAATTAAACTCACTCAGAAATTGAAAATTGCATTTTTTAAAAATAGCTTCTCTAAAGTGTTGTACTGAAAAGTAAATAAATAAGTAAATAAAACTAAAATTATAACAAAATTTCTTTTCTTTTTTTTAAACCTTAATTTATTTTAATATACTGAAGCATAATAAAGGCATCTTAAAGGGAGAAACAATACAATTACAGTACATTAAAGCATATGTTTTCGCCTGGAATAATCTATACCACTGAGTTTCAATTTCGGCAAAAGAAAACTATGATGGGTAAATGATTAACTTGTTAGCCGTTATTCACATTGAGACGATGGTTTAGCAGTATAGCTCTAGAGCTGGAGCTAGATTCCGACTCGTCAGGCATCAAGAAGTTGAAGTTGAAGTGCTATATCAGAACTGGTAAGAAATAGGCTTTATATACATTACATATGCCAGTAGTAAATCGACAGCTTGCAGAACGTGAGAACAATGAATAGCCGAGTTTTTGTTCTATCGAAAAACTTTTTAGTGTTTTTTGCTCTATGAACTGTTTGAGGGGGGCTTTTGTGTACAAGATATCCTTTCAACAAAACATTTGCAACAACTGGCGCATCGAGACAGACATTAACACGCAGATACCAAACTATGCTAAGAGTTTTACTTTTAAAAAACTTTATTTTACTCGAGTTTTTAACTGCAATTCTATTTTTATTATTTTACTCAGGGTTATTTGGAATGTACTGATTGAATATAAAAAACATGTCTGTACTCTTTTTTTTTTCCAGTTGCACATAAGTACGTTTAGTACATGTGTAAGTTATGCTGCGTGCATTCTCAAAAACAGAATCCTCATTTTCGATGATTGTTCAATCGTCAAGAAAATTTCGTCATTTATAACGATTCTTTCTTCGCGCGATCACGTGACTTAAAAAAGTTACCACACAAATTTCGCCAATTTGACGAAAGGTTTACTCGGAGCATTTTTCACGAAGCCATTTCGTCAAATACGACGAAAGTTTCGCGAGATTTGAGCATGCGTTTCTGAGAGTGTGCTCACGTAGGACGAAGCATATATTTTTTTTGCGTGTGTCGTAATAGACAGTTGCTATGGTTCACACATTTACAGTGAGGAAGATCAGTTCTAAAGGACCTTATAAGGCAATAAACAAATCACGATCCTCTGGGGGAAAGTGTTTTTTATTGACGCAATACAAAATACCAATCAATTAATACAAGGGCGTGGTAGTTCAGTTGTGAAGAACCAAACACGCGCTTTACGTCGTTACGTCCCTGTTACACTTGGTGTGAATGCACAATTAGGAGTGAGAAGAAATGAGTCAATATTGAGGAATGGATGGCAAAAATCGAAATTTGAAAGGGAGTATTTTCGTGAATGCAATTACTTTACTTTGCACACAGAAGTAACAAACTTAAGGTCTTAATTTCGTTAGAACGCAAAGCACCGTTTTCTCAAAGCATCCTTTTTCGATATTTCAGATAAATAAAGGATTTGAAAGCTTCATGATTAAAGAAAAATACATACATACATATTTATATTATATATATAATATATATACAGTGGCACACCCAGGATTTTGCTTTGGGAGGAGGGGACCAAGGTAAAAATTAGGGAAAAACCGGATATTGATTTCCTGGGTACTGGATATCCGGTGTTTCTAGTTACACGTACCGGATATCGGTTCTGGTGTTTGAAACATATAAATTATGTACATAAAAAGTAAAATTTAACATGCTGGATAACCGGATTTTTCTTGCTGTGACCGGATCGGGTTTCGGGTATTTAAAAAAATTGGTCAGATACCGGGAATCTGATGTCTTCTGGGAGGGGGGGATGGATCGGTCCCGTTGGTCCACACTCCATCGATGCTCCACTGTTCATAAGTAAACATGAATTATCAAATAATATTATTAACTGAATTTATTCTCAAACAAAGAATTATCAAATGCAGAAATTAATGAAATGCAATCGTAAAGATTATTTGTTTCTATTTCAAGATATTTTGCAATTTTTACGAAAATTGAAAGATTAAGGCGAAACTTTAGCTTTTGAAGTTTCAAAATTCTTTCAAGTCAGACTTTTAATTAAGTACGCGCATAAATTTTAAGTAAATTCTGATAACCTGCTTCAATTAAGAGTCTCGAATTGCAGAAAAAACGATTGACGTTTCTTCTGTAGTGATTTTCTAATGTTTCACATTTTATCCGCCTACATACACAAGTCCTTTGTGCAATGCAAGATATATTTTAATTTTAGAGACTTTATGAATTAGAACATTAAAGTTTAAATATATTCTGTTTCTGAAAATATAGATAGTCAATTTATACTACTTTTGTACCGGAGTTTATGTAAAGTATTTCCTTCTTTCTTTTCACAAAATCCAAGGAAATTTTAATAAGTTTACTTGAACTTTTCTTTCGTATGTTGCGGAGGCTGGATAGATGATTCTTTCTGTATATACATTAAAAAAAAAAAGAATCGGAATCGGAATAATCGTTAACTTCTAAGGAATTCTAACAAGAATAGAAATTTTTTTCCCCGTAGGATGAAGCATTACCTTAAAAGGAATTATAGTTTTTAAAATGAAATATTAGAAATACAATTAATTAGAACGGTCTTAAAAAGATACTTCGTTAAAACAATAATATTCATACATAATACAGTAAAACCCCGTTATACCGCGCCTCAGTATACTGCGGTGACTGTCATGTCCCCCGACGTTTAAACCACCCTTTAACATTGTCATTTAAAGGTGATTCCTTATTTACCATTGTAAATAAAGCCAGCCCGAGCACACAAATATTCTAGCGAAAGAGCTGCCCTCCCACGCACACTAGCAAATAAAGCCATACGGTGATAGGCGTGATGTACAACTATTTCATGCTTTTTCTGTCTTTCAAAACTATGGCACTGCACTATATAGCTTGATTTCAAAATTATGTACAACCACCGTGACTGGCTTTGACTTGTTTCTCTTGACAGGGGAGCTCAATCTGTCAGGAGCTGTTCAGTTCAATGCTTCACTATCTTCCATTTTCAGAAGTATACCTTTGTATTCCAGATCTGAAAAGTCAATATATTTTGGAGTCTGTGTGTACGTGTACGCAGGCTTAAAACATTGCTTCTTTGAGAAGTGCGTTCCTCCCTTCCAAATATAATATTTTCTTAGGACCTCTTCATAATCCCATATTGATAACCATAAAGATATTTTTAAGCCCCCTTTTTTCTCGGAACACAATTGGTTTATGATCTATTGCTCGATAGACTGATTGCGCAGCTGATATGTGTGCTTCGTGCACAACAATTACTGTAAGGTAAAATAGCAACAAAGAAGAAAAGAAAAAATTATACTATAGAAGAAGGGTTGCGAGTGATTCATAAATTTAAAAATGATGCAACAAAACCGAGTATTATTTCGTGAATATGGTTCCGCGGTGTAGTTTCACTATACCGTGGTTGTGTTATAACGCGGGTGCCAAACATTTCCCTCGACACCCGCGTTTTAACGGGGTTTTACTGTATTGGCATTAAAAAAACCACTGCATTGTAAATTGAATTTACGTGAAATTACATTATGCAAAGTACTGTAAAAATATCTCGTAGATTATGACAGGAGATTCATTCACTTAATAGGTACGGGTAAGTATTGCACGTTTTTATAATAAAAGGTTTTGCCGGCCGGCCTCGTACGCCCAACTTCGCAGGATCAAACCTGGCCCAAGTCAGTGGATTTTCAAGATGCAGAAAATCATCAGTGCCATTTTGCATGATTATGCGGCATGTTAAAGATCCCTTGTGTATCCGTTTGGCTTGGATACTCTCAGCAAAATTAAATTCCGAGGCAGTTTCGCCCCATTTACAGTTCAGGTGCCGCCATCTAGGGAAAAACTGAGCGTCAAAAACTCTCAAAGTGATAATGACATCCTCCAATAGTGGTGCTACTCGAAAGAATGGATGCCGATTTCCGCGGAATGCACTAGGTCTGTAGGGGTAAGTGACCATACGTAGCCCCGTTAGAAGGAAAAAAAATACGCACCTCTAACCACAACACCGTGGCTCCCTTTATGCGTAGTACAGTGAAGAGTGCAGTATTTGCAAATAATTAGTTTTTAATCTATTAAGAGAACTGTCTAATAATTACGTCGTCATCCAATGCACGTACTTGAATAGAACTTTTAATTTGCTAGGCTCACTGACAGATCATGTTACGGTTTAGATGAATCTCAGCTTTTGGAAATAAGAGAGCTGAACTTTAACCAAGTTTTTCTTATTATCTGCTAAATTTTAATATTAATGCGATAATGCAGCGAAATTATTCGTGTAATCATACTTGTAGTGTCAAAAAAAAATATTATCAATAAAATGTTAAGAATCGGAATCAATAAAAATATATTGCATCGCCCTATCATTAGTGTATACATAATGCTTATGAGGCGCAGTCATAAATATTTCTACAACCACCTGTAGGGAAGAAATTATATCGGCTTTGAAGATCGATTGCGAAAATCATGGGGCGGAACAATGAACTTTTCGACAATAGAAAGATCATGATTGGAAAAAAAAAAAGGAAAGGAAGGAAAGGAAAAAAAAACAGGAAGAAGAAGAAAATTTAAAAAATATTATCTGTACAATTCATTCTTAGGGTTTATAGAGGGGGTGTCTACTGGTAAAGTTTATACCTATGAGAATTGTGTATAGATACTTTAAGAAATAGAGGTAATAGTTAAGCAAAGCAACTTCAAAATTTAATGATTCACTTCTATTACACTAATAAAGTTGTTCAATTATTTATTTATTTATTTATTTATATTTGGAGAGAGAAAAAGATATCCGTAGAGTATGAAGACAGGTTTTTCAAAAATTTAATTTTAATTGAAGGTAAACTAACTTTTGACGAGAGAAAAAAAACGTTGAAACGGACAATTTTTAGAAATATTAGGCGGCGTGTTATAAAGAATAATCTATGTTTTTCAACGTTCCTGTCTCCACTAACTTTTCTTTAACACCATCATACGAGCTTTCACACTCGTAGCTTTCACTAAGAGATATTCAAGCTGTTTATATATTCCCTACACAGTGCACTCAATAATTGAAACTTTTGAGGCTAAAAATTTTAAGCACGTTTCTTTCTGAAAATACTTTGAGATAATTTTTCAAACGCCTTTCTTTCTTTTGCTAACGAGTATTTGGAATGTAGTTTATACAAGAACTTCAACTTTCGTTTTGTTTGAAAAAGACATTTTTCACAGAAATACAATATTGTAAAAACATTTCACAATATCTTTAATTATTTTGACAATAGATTTTCCTAATTAATCACTGCACAAAGACAGAGACTTTTGTTTTTCCCATGAGAAATGAGAATAGCAGAAATGGATTACATAGATTCTGCTGTGTGTCCAGAGGATGTCTATTGTATGTTTGTGAAAGAATGTGAGCCGTAATTAGGATAGAAGAAAATATAATCAATGCTTCGTGGTTCGTGGATGGGAGGCTTACGATTGATTAAGTAATCAATTGTTGAGATTCAGTACCACGAAACTAAAACCAGAATAGTAAGGATACAACGATCAGGCAGGTTTTATAGTATTTTTTCAAAATAAATATTTTTAAGGATGTCACTTAAGTTTTTGTTTTATCTATACTATTACATTCTATATTTATTCTAACTGTTTAATTAGCAAAATGGTGATTTTTATAAAAAAAACTAGCGGTTCTCGCACGGCGCTGCTCGTCCTGAATTTTAACCGTCCCTAAAAACGTAAGCACAATTTCATTAGTGTGTGCCGATTTATAGCCGATGACTAATTGAAAAAGTCAAATTGTAGCGTGTCATAATAGCTACGTTATTTGAAATCTAGTATAAATCATACGTATTCCTTTTCTGGCGATATTTATTTAAATGTTATTGCTAAACCAAGGAAATCGTTAAATCGGGGAGATAATACTTTTATCAAGTTCAATCTCGAATTAAAAACCTGTTGCTAATTTGAGAAAAACGTTAAATCGAAGGTATGCTCTATTATTGTTTTTCCGTTGATAGCTAAACTGATGTCTCTTTATTTTGAAAAATAAGTTTTATATTGAAATTAAGCTAACACTATTCACCCGAAGTTAGGAAACTGCTAATTATTATTTTTGGATCAGATTTTGAGTGATTGGCTGAATTTTTAATAGCGAAGAAACTTCTAAAGGTCAAGTTGTTTAGCCGGTGAATAATGCAAGAAAGCAGTATATCATAAAAATAGAAGACCCTTAAAAAATTAAATTTTACTCGTTCATTTTTTCCAAATTGTCTGTTAAGAAATATTTTACAATCCTTTATACTTATTTAGGTGTAAAAAATAAAATGCTTCAAAACTACATTGATTTTTCTTATGAACAGTTAATTTTGTAAAGATGTAATAGTTTTGATATGATTTATTAAAAAATAAAATTAATCAAGTTATTTTAAATTATCTATTTGAAAAATGAATGTATATGTTAATGGGGACAAACAAAGCGAACTAAAAATTACTCAAAGCTATAGCTATAATTCAGAATTTAGAATCCTCAAAATGATTACAATTTTTGATGCGTTTTCCAAAAAATGACAGACTGTCTGAAAAAATTGTACAACGGAAAGTCCATATTTTTCTCGGATAAGAATGTCAACATCCAAGGGGTGTGCATTCACGAAAGGCACAATTTTTTAAAATTATTTTTTCGAAAAATCAATAGATATGTATACAGGGGCAAAAAAAAAAAAAAACACTCAACATTCAAATAAATAAATGTAGTGGACAATTTAGAACACTCTAAAATAGAGCTTCTCAAACTGTGGCTCCTCACGCCGATTGGGGAGACAGTATTACCAAATTGGGGTTATATTTTCCTTCATTGCGTAAATCTGACCCCAAATTGTCTCAGAGTTTTTAGTCAGAGACAATTTGGGGTCATATTTAAGCAGTGCTTATGGGGTCCCACAAAATTTTCGTAAATATTATGGGACCCAACACAAACAAATTTAAGAATCCCTTCTCTAACGGATGACAAATTCGGATGACTTTTCAAAAATAATGACAGTAAGCATAAAAAAAAAATGCTATCCATTTTTTCTTGGATAAGAATCTGAACGTCGACCGGACGTCTCTTTCACAAAAATAAAGCAAAGGTTGTCTACCAATTAATTTGTCTGCTGAAGTTATATTTTTTGGCACTTATAGTGATATAGTTAGTTTTACTAACCGAAATACTTTAGACGTTCTGACAATTACTGAGTGTTGACGGAAATTTTGAATTGTCTGGGTGACAATTGCAATTTTTCAAGATCTCTGGTTGAATATTGTCGCGGCCAGGTTCACGACATCAGGGCGCGTGATACGCAAAGTAGCATAGACAATAAAACACAAATTCTTTTGGTTAACTAGATTAATTTATTCACTTATATAGATATTAACTTAGGCCCATGAGACTACTATTAAAAAGGAAAATGAAATGTGCAGGGAACGAACCATGTCCGGAATACAACGGCAGCACTTGTTGTGAATTTTAGTCCATATGTGTCGGTGGGCGATCCTTCCTCGTCCGGAAGCGAATGGTGATCATCATAGTCCTGCTTGCAGAAGAGGCCTGCCGCGCCTATTTTATAGACGGCAGATGTTGTCAATCAAAAATTGTACAGAAGGGGCCCATCTCTGCCTTGGAAGATGAAGTGGTTTCAGGGAAAAACTGATCACCTCTGTCCAGATCTGATGATGCTCTGATGTAGTTCTTATGTCACTCTCGTGTTCTCTGACCATCTTTTCTGATGATGTTTTTGGTTTTAATTCACCAAAAGCCCCTTGCTGATTTGATGGGAGGTCTTGACCAATTCAGGCTCTTCTGGCCTCCCATCTTTTCTTAGATTTCTCCCAACTAGGGCGCTTCCCGTCGGCCGTTGGCTGGCGAGTTTATTTGTGGGGCGGTACGAAGATCCACGCAATCAGAGCGTTTTGCTTCTGGTGTTCTCACGGTGTTGTTGCCTCCTCCGCCATCTTGAGTTATAAAATTTATATTTATCTTATCCCTCCAATGGGCCTTTGTTGAGAAAATCTCTTCAGCTATTGTTGGTCCAGACGGACTGTCGCCGCTGGTCGTAAAAATGCCTATTACATTGTAACCCCCCATCTTTCTGTTACGACAGATTCCTTCCCTTGCACATCAAAAAAAAAACAAAAAAAAAAAAATAAAATTAATAACTCATCTTATTTGCTAAGGCTCATGGGTGAATATTTACAATACATTAATATTTACCAGATATTTACAACTCCTTCCACATGGGTTGCTTCCCACCTAGTCATGGGAAACATGGTGCTACAATTGATAATAACAGCAATAGGACAAACCTGGAGAAAAAATTATATATATACATCACACTTAATAAATTGGTAATGGTGAGGATGCCTAGAGATCGGTTGCTCTGGACGTGGAGACAAGTAAACAGACAAACGGAGAACCCACTTGTTGTGAAAATTGACCATACCATTGACCATAATGTATAGTCTGTGTTATGCCATATAAATTCGATTTTGTACAACCATTAGCAGTGGAATTGCTAAATTGATCTCCTTTATACACAGTTCAACTGTTGCATTTTGCTTGAACACGGAAGAGGCACATGAGTCCGAAATTGACTGCACTTTGAGCTACACAGTTCAAATATCCTCGTGTTTTTTTTTTTTTTTTTTAGAATGTTGAAATGGAACATCATTCCCTGCACGCAGCTGACATATCTTTATTCAACTGAAGTCAATTAGTCTCATGGTGCAATAAATTTTAGTACAATTCATACCTATTTTTAATAAATCATTCCCCCCCGTGAACTCATGAGGAAAGAAAGTAAAAACATTATTACTTTTTATTTCTACGAGCAATCACTAGGAATATTCATTTGTATAGTAGGAAACTTTTATTCTCATATTAAACTTATGAGTTTCATTAAATACATTAAATACTTCAGATAACTTATACATTGAAAGCACATTGTCAATCTTTTTGGCAAGCCACCATATTTCCTTTTCAACCAATCCTTTCCAATTTCAACCCTCTTTTTCTGTCATAGCAATTTCCCTTTTTCTTTCTTTTTCTTAGGCTTTGCTTTCTTTTGCACTCCTTCTGAGAAAAAGCCCCCCGTTGGGCAAAACGGATTTCTCCTGACCTCGCCTGAGTAGAACACGTGATTTCGAACCCCCTTTCGTTCGCAATGCTTCCCTAACGGGTCTTTTTTTACTTGTGCTCCTACCTGAGGCATTGATGACGTCACATCCTGTTGACCAAACGTCCCCTGACGGTTTAACAAAACCCCTTCTCTCTTCCAGTCCTTTCTGCGAACAAAGTGGCTGGTCACATGGAATAACTGCACTTATTATACTCAAGTGGTGATTTCGTTCCTCTAATTATTAATATTTTCTTATTAATCTCATCATTAATACTCATTTCCCCTTACAGAACCAAATATTATTCGCCTGCATTTCTTTTATGCCCCCAATATTATGTCTATTTTATGGTTTACAGCGCTCGTCGGCTGAGCCTAACTTAAAGCAGAATGTAGCTGCATTGATGACTGGAATTTTTCTTCAAAGCATCCGAAAATCATGCGGTAAGTTTCAATGTTGTGCATTCATAAACAATTTATTCCTGTTTATTTATGGTTGTTGCAATGACAATTTTTACCCATTGTTGCTAACATTACTGTGATTATCAGTTTTTTTTTTTTTTTTTTGTTTTACTTTAAATGCTCTAGCCGTTCAGGCAAAATTTTAATTCTGCGCGTATTGACTTTCGTCACGAATGGGTGGCTAACATGTGTGCTTTCAACGGTCACGACGTTCTTGGAATTTATTTGAATTATTTGAAATGGGCCATCATATTTTGTCCTGAATTTAGTTTTTGATTCTATAAAAACTAAGTCTCCAACTCGCAGTCGCGTTCTTACCGCTTTCTTTAATTGGATTTCGTTTTGCTTCTTTTGAGCTGCTTTCTGATTTTGAACTGACTGTTCGGCCATAATTTTAAATGTTTTGGTTATTTTTTCATAATAAGGGTCGTATCTTATTTCCCCCTCTGTTCCACTTTTTTCCCATTGATCACTGAGGGTTCTTAATTTTCTACCAAACATTAATTGGTGAGGGGTGAATCCAGTAGCAGGGTGTATTGACGCATTATAATATAACTTATGGAGATTTAATCCTAATTCAAAGTCCTGGATTCCCTCCTGGGTAGTGCTGCCACTGAATTTTTAATTGAAAAGTGGGATCGCTCAACCTTCCCATTCGACCACGGAGTATACGTGCAAGTTTTCCAAAGCTTCACTCCAAGTTTTTTATTCAACGTTTGAAAAATTTGGCTGGTGAACTGCGTGCCATTGTCAGATAAAATTTCAGTTGCCACCCCATACGTCGAAAAGTATTTCAAAAGTGCATCAACAATTGTTTCCGCCTTAATGTTGCGCAGAGGATACAACTCTAAATAGCGCGAGAAATTATCTAGAACTGACGAAAAATAATTCCCCTGGGGTCCGGTTGGCCCACAAATGTCCACAGAAATCCGGTTTCCTGGATATTCGGCAATTTTATTATTCCCAAATTCACGTTGGGTTTGATGACTCGGCTTCAATTTTGCACATATAAAACAAGTCTTAACAAAATTCTTGACGGCAGCGGTCATTCCAGCAAAATAATAGTTCCTTTTCATTATTTCTAAGCATTTGTTTTCCCCCAGGTGCGTTATGTGGGCAGTTTTAATTGCTATTTTTTGTAGTGGTTTGGGCAGGACAATTCGATTTTTATTCTCGTCTTTTTCATCGTTATACTTCACTAAACGTGAATATTTATCGAACCAAAATTTTTCTCCTACTCTGGGTTCAAAAATCTGCTTCCGACATAGTTCGTCTTTAATCGGGCCCAGTACAGAATCGAACTCTGTAAGGGCACTAACATTTTCGTGTGATAAATCGCATGTGTCCACTTCTCCGTGGATTTCGTTTTCTCCCCTTTTCGCTCCCAGACCCCCTGTGGATCCCGCTGGTTCCACCAAAGTTGTCAGGACTGGTTTTTGCTCCTGTGTCTTTTCAATTCCATCTGTTTCCATGGCAACCGCTTGTCCACTATCTACACTACTTTCCTTCGCTTCGTTTTGTCGACCCGCTGTTTGTTTACAATATGGAATAGCAGTACTTTCTGTATTTGTCTGATAGTTATGTATTTGGTTAGCAGGATTCCGCGAAATATAATCTGCAAAAATATTTCTGCGCCCCTTGATATAAATGATTCTATAGAAAAACTGTGACAAAAACATTTGCCAACGCGCTAATATTCCGGAAACTTGGGTCGACTGAATTAGGTACTTTAGCGGTTGATGATCGGAGAGAATCACAAAATCCTTGTCTATTAGAAATTCGTAGAAGTATTTGATAGATTCTACTATCGCAAGTAGTTCTATTTTATTTGCTGCGTAGTTTTTTTCAGAATTTCTCAATTTTCTCGAAAAGTACTTTACTGGCCTAATTTGTCCATCTACCATATGACCCAAAATCCCACTAATTCCTAACAAACTTCCGTCTGTATTGAGGTAAAACGTCTTATTCATATCGGGTTGCACCACAAAAGGTCGGGAAGTAAATATTCGTTTAAATTGCGTAAACGCATTCTGACATTCCTCATTCCAAGCAAACTTCTTCCCTTTTTTCGTCAGCTGTTCCAATGGGTCAGCTAGTGCGGCGCAATTCGGGATCAGATGGCGATAAAAATTGACCACCCCTAAAAATTTCTTCACTTGGCGTGGTGTTTGAGGTTGGGGAAAATTCTGGATCTTTTCCATATTATCGGGGGTCGGTTCCACCCCAGTTGGTGAGAGGTTAAATCCCAAAAATTTAATTTCGGTTTTTAGGAACCGTGCTTTTGCTGGGCTTAATGTCAGGTTAAATTTTCGTAGTCGCTCAAATACTACTTTTATTTTGCGAAACATTTCTTCAATGCTATTTGCAGCTATAATTATGTCATCCAGGTGAGCATGAATACCCTCTTCTTGCATGTCAGCCAGCACGTGTTCTAACATCAATTTCATCCAAAAGGCCCCACTATTTTTTAAGCCAAATACGAGACGCGAATATTGGAAATTCCCGTACATTGAGGTACATGCCAAATATTTGCGTTCCGATTCAGGAACATGTATCTGCCAAAACGCATTGGAGAAATCTAGTGTAGTATAATACTTTGCGCCCGCCAATTTGTTTATCAAATCTGCTATCCGCGGTATGGGCACCGGAAACAAATTAATCTTTTCATTAAGCCGGCGATGATCAATCGCCATCCTATATTTCTTTTCAGGTCCGCCTTTTTTCACCAGGAGGACTGGAGCTGCGAAAAAACTATTTGTGTATTCTATGATGCCACAAGCCCTCAGATCGTCTATTTGCCACTTCAGTTCCGGCTGTAACGCTAAAGGAACCTTATATGGTTTCGCTGCGATTGGTTTTTCATCACTTACGTCAATTTTTACTTTAACTGCGTCGGTTTCCCCCAATGTTTTTAAGCTGGACGTAAAAACGTCGGCATAATCCACTAGTAACTCTTCTAATCTAGCTTTATTTTCAGTATCAATATGCTCCAACTCAAAATTATTTAAGTCGAATTCTGCCCGCCGTAATCGTAAGACTTCAGGGGTTGCTTTAATTAAATTTATTGGCTTCGATTCTAGCTCTGACTCCTGTATTTTAATATCAGTATGTAGTAACCCAATCTTTTCCTGCTTATTGATCGTTATTATTTGATCTGTATTATTGGTAGCAATAACATCAATTTTTCTCTTATTTGTGTTCACGACAGACTGATCAATTTGTACGTTAGAGGTATATTTCTCAAAGGGGTTAAACAAACCTATGCTTCCCTCCTTAATTTCTGGCTGACAAATCAACGACACAATGTGGGTAGTCCCTGGTTCCAACCTTACTTTCTTCTGAGAAATGCACATTATCCCCATATCCTGTCCTTCATTACTGTGCCCCAACTCAAATTTAGCTTTTCCCGCGCTAACCAATCCTGAATCAAAATCAATTTTCAATTTTAATTTTTTAATAGCGGGGTAACTCAATACCAAATCATACGAATCAAATACTATGTCAGTGATAAAAATATCCTCTAAAATTGTACAATCCCCTATTGTGATCCAGGCTTTAATGCAAGTTTTGTAATTAATGCTTTCACCCGTCAAAGTTTTTAATGTAACTAATTTTGTTGTACAATTTACTTTACCCTTTTTAGACAACGAATTTAATAGAGCTGTTGAAGCCACAGTACAACACGCCCCTGTGTCGGCAAGAAAAGTGACCGTTTGACATCTATCTTCCTGAAACAATCCGATGAACCCGTGAAGTATTGGTAAGTCATTATTCAACTTATTTTTCGATAACGTAGTTACTGTTTTGACCACTTCATTACATTTTATCTGGTTTTGCTCGTGAACCAACTCGCATATATTTTTAAATCCCGCTATCTGCTCATCGCTCATAGTATTTTTCTTTGAGTTTTCACTTCCTGTGTCGCGAAATTCTTGTCTCTCTTTTTGAGGGTTCCCTCTCTTCGCGCTTTGATTGACAGGTAGGTGTGTTTCTGACTCTTTCCCTGCTCCGCTCTCCGAAATGGGGGATTTTCGCACTAGCCCTTCTGGTTTTTGTCCGATCCCCCCTTTTGATGACGTAGTCTCACAAGCGATTGGTTCTTGTGTCGAAACTGGAATAATGCTCCTTTTCATGTATTGTATCGCTAATTTATTTTCGTCTACGTTCCTATGTTTTGACACCTGTCTTGCTCGTGTGTTTACATTCACTCTTTGCTGGGGACTACTTATTTTATCTTTCGATTCCTTTCCGCTATTATCACGAAAGCTTACTCTACACAACTCGTCCTTTTTATTCTTATTTCTGTCGTGAGCTACCAATTCTTCCTGAATTTGACGATTGTTTTGTACTTCGTTTGAAATTTTCGTCTTTTTATTTAACTGCCCCTCATTTTTAAACTCTCTCTTCGTACGCTCCCAACGTCTTTTAACAAGCGGACTCCTTGCTCCCGAATGCTGCCAATCATTAGCGTGATTCCCTTCCATATGTTTAATATTGAACGGCATACTGTTTAATTTTTGGTAGCCGGGGCATTCAGTTGTATTATGACCTACCTCTCCGCAAAATGCGCACGGTGTATATTGCGTAATTTCATTCCTCTGCTCTCCTTTTCTAAACTCTTTATTATTTACCTCCATTCTCGTCTCAGTACCGTTCCGAGGCTTTTTGAAGGGGGTATCTAGTTTCCCGTATGACCGTTTCGGAACTGTTCCCGACGCCAAGGCTGAAAGGAGCGTGTTTGATAATCGCGATTCCCGTTACCACGCCTGCCTTCATTGCGACTACCCTGCTGTTGAATTCTTATTAACTTTAAATAGTGAAAACAATCGGCCGCACAGTGCCCTACTTTTCCACAAAAGAGACATACATTTTGCATTGGTCTTTCATAAGTGGATTTTTCCCGGGTGTTACCTGACTCCTCTTTCTCTGCGCTTTTAGCTACCATCGGCTGTGCCCCAATTGCATTGATCCGAAGTTGAGAGAATAACGTCGTTGCTTGATACAACTCGATTGTGTAAGTCACTGCCTCCTCAAAACTTTTAGGGTTTCTAATCAAAATCGGTTTTTGGAACTCTGGGGTTAGCCCCTCGAGGAATTTGGATAAAAGGAGTTTATCTGTCACCCCGTCGGAATGCGGATTGCTTGCCACATCTGCCCCCAAAAATTTTGTCCCTGCTCGGCGTACTCGTTCGGCGAATACGTGAATCGGCTCACCTTCAAACATATTTATCTTTGAGAATTCTACTTGGAGTTCTAAAGCGGATTTTTTATGTATGAAAAAATTAACGATTTTAGCCTTAATATCGGCATACGTGCTTGATCTGCCAAGATGAGGATCATCAATTATGAACTGTTGAGCCGCTCCAACAAGCTTAGCTTTCAAGATCGCAACTTTTTGAAATTCATTCCATTGGGCCATTTCAGCAATATTTTCGAACGTATCAAAAAAATAAGCTCCCTTTTCTGCCCCTCCATCATAGCATGGAATTAATTGAATCATATTGGTATCCATTCGCGGTTGATGCACCCCTACATTCATGCTCATTCCGTTATTCTCTCTATGGTTAACTGGTTGCGAAGCCAAACAACCGCTCCCTTGTTTACTCTCTATGCCTAGTGTTTCCTCCACAATTTCCCGATTGCCTCTCGTATTTTTAGTTCTAACACTAGTAGTATTTGTCTTTTTAGCCGTTTTTTTCTTAGCAGCTTTAATATTTTCTAACGCTGGGGAAGCAGTACCAATTGTTTTTTTTACCATATTTGTCCTATCACTTTCTAAACAGATACTTCCCCCCAAAATATTACATAAAGTAAATTGACCTCACGACATCCAGGTTGTGAGAACTTTAATAAAACATCAAGCAAGTTGCGAAATTTGACTTTGGAGTTCGAATTAAAATGCATAAATTTTGTTTGATATTTTGCACTATCAAACCAAAAAACACACAAACAAATAATTTTTTTTTTCTAATTCTTTTGATACTCTCCCTCTCTGGATATCATAAAATCATTTTACACAAAAAAATAACAATTTTTTTTTTTTTTGGACTGAAAAGAAAATTTAATTTTGACTAAGTGATTAAATATTATACTTCCTCGAAGTTAACAATAAAAATAAAACTTTGAATACATTTCAATTAGAAAGGCATTAATTTTCAACTTCCTCATAAGTTCACTACTCCCCAATTATTTGAGTTCATGGCAACAAAACCTTAAACATGAACTATCCTATCATACCACTGGTCACTGCACCAATATATGTCGCGGCCAGGTTCACGACATCAGGGCGCGTGATACGCAAAGTGGCATAGACAATAAAACACAAATTCTTTTGGTTAACTAGATTAATTTATTCACTTATATAGATATTAACTTAGGCCCATGAGACTACTATTAAAAAGGAAAATGAAATGTGCAGGGAACGAACCATGTCCGGATCCAACGGCAGCACTTGTTGTGAATTTTAGTCCATATGTGTCGGTGGGCGATCCTTCCTCGTCCGGAAGCGAATGGTGATCATCATAGTCCTGCTTGCAGAAGAGGCCTGCCGCGCCTATTTTATAGACGGCAGATGTTTTCAATCAAAAATTGTACAGAAGGGGCCCATCTCTGCCTTGGAAGATGAAGTGGTTTCAGGGAAAAACTGATCACCTCTGTCCAGATCTGATGATGCTCTGATGTAGTTCTTATGTCACTCTCGTGTTCTCTGACCATGTTTTCTGATGATGTTTTTGGTTTTAATTCACCAAAAGCCCCTTGCTGATTTGATGGGAGGTCTTGACCAATTTAGGCTCTCCCAACCAGGGCGCTTCCCGTCGGCCGTTGGCTGGCGAGTTTATTTGTGGGGCGGTACGAAGATCCACGCAATCAGAGCGTTTTGCTTCTGGTGTTCTCACGGTGTTGTTGCCTCCTCCGCCATCTTGAGTTATAAAATTTATATTTATCTTATCCCTCCAATGGGCCTTTGTTGAGAAAATCTCTTCAGCTATTGTTGGTCCAGACGGACTGTCGCCGCTGGTCGTAAAAATGCCTATTACATTGTAACCCCCCATCTTTCTGTTACGACAAATATATAACACAATTTCTGCTAAAATATTACCCTATTTGTCTCTTTTTAGTAATGTCTTATAAGTTTTCGAATTTTATTAATTATTTTAAGCAATTTATCTATGCATACTGACGATTTCATTACTGCGTTAAACACTTTGGAATTCGATCAAAATTAAACAATAAAACTACTCTGAACAGAGTTGTAGGATAAATATAATTTATTTTCCTAAATACTGTCATTACTCTAGAATTGTAGTTCAATAGCACTAATGTAAGAAATATCTGTGAAAAAAAATTAAAGCTTTAGCGTTCATTCATTATTTCAACAAAACTAATAAAACGTTTAAATTTACTAACTATGCAACTATTGCACTGATTATCTTTCTTAATAACCAGTGTTTCGCGGGCTTTGAAAAGTCTCAGCCTTACTTCCCTGAAATGTTTGTCACCAACTTATAATAAAAGCTTTAAAAAATGAATATGAAGGTTCCAACCAGTTTAAACAGTACTGTAAAAACTGTCAGAGAAATGTAGCTTAAAGTGATATTATGAGATAAAATAAAATATACTCATAGTAAAATTTAACGAAGTAATTTTTAAAATTATTTATCAATTTATAATTATTATATTTTTCCAGTCTCCTTAAAATGATTATATTCAGCCAATCTGTGACTTTTTTTCCAACAATCAAACTGACAGGATTTTTAAAATCAAAATAGAAGTAAGTTCGCGAAGTTTTTCGGGTCACATGTTATACCTATCACGAGCTTTCATCGATATGTCAGTGAACACCTGCTAAAATGATTGGTTCTGTTTCATTTCTTATTTCTTTTACTTCCATGAGGGTATCTAATCCCATGCGTGACAGAACCGCACCCTATTCTTAGAAAGAAGAGTACTAGGATTGAAGAAGAAGGAAGAAAAAGTCGTACTCAGTTATGGGTTTTTGGTGTAGTATAAAAAGGGATAGCATTAAACTTTCTTGAACGCTAGAGAAAATATCGTTATTGCTTAATATTTTATGTAAATGGAATAGTTCTTATTATTTTATTGTATAGCTCTTTTATAGCACTAAAAAGGATTAAGAGTGTTATTAATTTTGAATTTTGATTTAGGATGCATGCAATTTTGATTTCTATTATATGTAACCGTTTCTTCTTCTTCTGTTTTTTTGTCTAATTCGAATTTTATAGAAATTGCAGGTGGAAACAATTTTCATTTGTATCAGTGATACAGCTGTTTAAGCAAAGATATCAGTTAAAGAATCGAATTGCGCCCGTTGCTATTATGGCAGCAATTTCATTCAGAATATGTAGTTATATCTAAAAGACCCCAGCCATCCTACGTTTATAAGTTTTGGGAGACTAGTATGCAGCTTTGTTTATCATTAGAATAACGTAAAGACTCTTATTTTGAACGCGCTTGTCTAAGTAAATTGGTTATACATTATCACTATAGATTATGTGATTCAAGTGATGGAAAGCATTGTTATTGAAATTTTTATGACAAGAACAGATCCAATCCATGTTTTTTAACTTTTGGAAAAGGTCACAAATAATTACGCGGAGAGCATTTCCAAGTAATGCACTATTTGTTGCTATTAGTGTAAAAAAAAATTAATGTGTTTAGCATCCTGAAAAATTACAGGTTTATTCATTATATTTTTAAAACTTATAACTTGATAAAAATTGAAAATCTGCTAATCTTTCAATTAACTCTATATAATCAAAAGCTAATGTACAAAAACTTCAAATGCTAATGTTCAAAAGCAACAAAAAAATCTGAATGTGTATTTTATCCGCTCGGTTTTTAAAAAATGAATGTCATTTTGTAAATATTTTCTCAGTTTTAATTTACAAAGATACTGTAAAAGTCAAGGTAATTTGACTCTTAGAAAATGGCTTCTTTAAATACCCCAAGTCTTAAAGCGAACTCGGACTAATTAGAAGCACTTAATTAAAGCCCACATTAACAAGAGTCCTATTCTCTGAAAATCATTCTACTTTCTACAAAAGAGGTAATTGAAAACGACATTTTGGAAACTTTGTGCGATTTAAATCCCGAGGTTTTTATTTTAATCAGGGCCCACGAAATTAAAGCTGGTTTTGCTAACTGAATGTGATCCAATCATTTCTAAGATTACCTTAAATTATAATGCTAATTGCAAGAATCAATGCCAGTACTAATTCTCGTGCAGATGGTTGAAATTCAATTTACTAGTTATCTTAATAAATGTAACGTATAGAACATGGGCTAAATATTTATTCGTTATTTACTTTGAAAGTATTAATATTAATCTGCAACGTTTTTAAAGGTTTCTGATTTTAAAAAAAAATAAACATACAAGAAAGCATCGATAAAATAAAAAAATAATAATAATAATTTTTAAAAATTGACAAAAAAAAAAAAAAAAATAAGGAAAGAAAAATGATATTTATTTTTGAAGCGATGAAAGATTTAGCGTAATTATTCTGAGATGTGATAGTTCCTGTGTATTAAACATTTATGAATTATATTCTACGAATATGAATTCGTGCAGTATGAGTTAACCGGCTCATCAGGGAGAACGAACATGTCTTATGTCACGCAATTTTTAGACTTTATTTCGGGACGTATTTGAATAGTTTGGCTCACAGTAGGTTGATTCGCATTCTGGTTCTGAACGACTTAAATAAAACTGTAAAAAACACACGGGTCTACTGCTGAAGGGATAAAAAAGATGCAATTTAGAATACATTTTGTATTCAATACCCAGATTTTTTAAATTCTCCTTATGTTGTTGTTGTGTCCTCGCGCGAAGTGAGAAAGCATGGTTGCGCTGCTCCTGAGTCTAACGGGGGCTTATATGCAGAAGTCCAACTTCCGGTCCTTTGAGAGGTTTCTTAATTATTTGCATCAGCTCGCAGATGAGAGATCGTCACATGTGGTTGGCACCCCCAGAGGTAGCGTTTCACTTGGAGGAACACCGACAGATTTAACGTGCACCAGCTCCCTTTAGCGTACATGGTCCCAAAGTAACAAGAAACGAGAGGTTGTCACTCTCCCAAACCACTGACCTTAGTTAATGAGTTAATGTTGCTTCACTTTTGGTGTTCTGCGGGAACCGAGCTTCTACCGACTGGTTCACTGCAGGACGATTCTGCTTATAGTATAAACACATGAAGTTGACATCATAAATAAATAGTGCATGACTCAGAAAATTATTCATCCTTAACAGTAGCGCACCTTTTCTTTCTTTCTTTTTTTTTGGGGGGGGGGGGGGTCAGTAAGGCCAGGACTAGTTGTAATAGGTATCGGATACTAATTTTTCCGGATATCGGATATCCGATGGATCGGTACCGTACATCCGGCTGGGATGTTTGAAACCTGTGAATTATATAAATATTTTTAAACAGCTCAAAGCTTCCACCCATTGTAAGTGATTAATTTAGATATATCTTTCAAACATTTTAAGTAATTAAATTTTAAAAACCCAAATTTTATTTCAGAGGCAACATCAAGTCTGCGTCTCCTTTCCGGATATCCTGCCAGATGCCTATTTTGACATACCGGATAACCGGACCTTTGGAGCAGTAGGCGAATACCAATCTGTATGTTTAAAAATCGGTCGGACATCGGATATCCGATATCTTCTGGGGGGGGGGGGGCGAAGTGACCTGCCTCGTTAGTGCAATAAAATATTTTTTTTTTCTGATTTCCAATCGGTAATTCATTGTTTCAGTCACATTGCACATTAAAAATGTTTTTCAATGCTTTTCTTCCGTTGTATTCAGAAGACATTATTGCAATTTATGAAGTGTTTACATTCTGATGTACTTATGATAAAAATAATAATATAGATTATATATTCAAACAAGATTGTTGTTTTCAATGTTCTAAAATACATATATTGATGGTTACACACTTTAATGAGTGATTGTTTTACCGAAAAATAGTACCACAGTTAAACATTTTGTTACACGAAATATATTTACCAAAATATATTTAAGAAAATTAAGTTTTAGTACGAAATAAGCAGAATAAAAAAAAGCTATTTTACGGTATGAATATAATAAAGTGAAATCAGTAATGTACACGTTACAAAAAAGAAGAAAACAAAAACACACACAAAAAAAAAAGAAAAAAGAAAAAAAAAAACAATAAAAGTAAATAATAACATAAATTAACATAATGAGTATGGCGTATAAAACATAACTTTTTTTCTTTTTATATTATTTAGAATAATTTAATTTTTCGAGTTAATGTGCTGTGTAATATTTTTTTTATTTATAAGGAAAGCAACCTTTTTAATATTATTGAAATTCTTGAATGCCATTTTAATATTCTGTGAGTGAATAAAGCCTATTTATATGAGTTATTCAAAAATTCAAATTTTATTTTAATGCAACGAAAATGAGATTTTAACGACAGACTTTCCTCTGTTTAGATGGCAACGAATTTCTGAAATTTTGAAAAGAACAATTTTTGGTCATATTTTGCGGTTGAAAACATATTTCACGATAAAAACTCGTTTTAATATTTATTTTGAGTGATGAGCTACAAATGTTGCGCTTTACGTAGTTTATCCTTTGTCGAAATTTAAAACAAACATTTGTTCAGTAAGTTTGCAGGGTTCCTTACATATAAGCGAAATGAATTCTGTGTGCAACCAAACTGGGCATGATATAGAAAACGAAATATTTTAAGCCTTTATTTGACACGATTGCCCAAAGGAAACATGTTGTCCTTTTACAAGCTTTTCTTGAAGATCTACAACTGGCTGTTACTTGGCAAAGACGACAGCAACGGTAACGACTGAAAAGAGAAAATTAAGTAAAATAAATAATAAATTAATAAATAAATAAAATAAAAAAATAAACTTTTAAAAAATTTTCCAATCAAAGGCTGAAGTAGAATTTTAGAAACTACGAACAAACAGTTTGCTTATTTGTTAGGAAATTTTGCTATAAAAAGGTAATTTTCTATGAAAAATGAAATTACATTACTTAGTAGTTTTCCTGAATGGGAAAAGAAGGAAACGTATTTGTAGCTTTTGGAATTATCCAATAAAGGAGGGGGGGGGGATTACCAATTGGGATACATTTTTAATAAATTAAAACAAACAAACTACGTTGGAATTTAAGCAAAGTTTAGCAATGTCAAACGTATTTAAATGTTACAATACGTTGGATTTAACTTATCTCTCTGGAATCAACTCAATGTCTTTGAAATTATTTCAGATTAAATTTGTAAAACGAATGGTGATTCATAGAACAACTTTGCTCATGAGTACTTACGAATAGTGTAACCACTGATTTAAAACTTCCACTATACATCGATTTTCCAGTATTTTTTCGGAAACTTAATGAATGTTATTGACCACATCATGTTATCTTAATGATTTTTATTATGTGTCTGCATTTCCTTTAAATTTTATTGTTGAAACAAATATGGGTTGAGACATTTCCGGCTGGTCATGACTCTGTGCGTCTCATTAAAAGCGTCGATCGAGAACGGCAACCGCTATCTTCGAATTGGGTGAAATTGCTATTTAGACGTAATTACGGTCCTCAAGTACTGTAAATCTTATGAATGAAAATAATAGCGGAAAATATATAGGTTGAATCATAAGAACTTCAAATAATTAGAAGATTATATTCGCGGTATTATGGTAGTACATTAAGACTACCATAATAAGAAAAAAACTGAAGATTATTAGTAACACTAGCATTGGAAATTATTAAAGCACTGCGAAACATATGTCAATAAGAAAAGTTAAAAATTATCCCTTACAGTTACCACATTGAAAAGTGGAAATTGTACTCATAATACGCGAAAAAGAATGAGAAAACTACATTTCAGAACACGACATTTTATGTTTTCGCATTCATGATATTGCCAAGTTAGTGTCGGTTATAAAACCAATAATGAAAATAAATTCAATTAATTAAAAAGCAATTCTCGAAAATAAATTCTTGCTTCATACAGTTTAGCTGAAATGAAAAAAACCTTTAAAACTTCGTTTTATACTTAAATTTCACAAAGAGTACTATCGATTTCATGCAGTTCAGCAACCGTATTGGCTTAAATAGCATTACAAAAATAATTACTTGGGTCTTTAAGAAAAACAATCTAAATTACATTTCGATTAATTAAAAGTTGTTATTTAGAAAAAATCTTAAGTTTAAGCATATGCTAATATCTCTTTGAGCTTCAATTTAATTAAAATTTGTAATTAATCGTAAATTTGACATTGGTTAAATGGTGAATACTCCTCTGTTAAAATTAATTGAATTTAAGAAGCAAACATTGGAAATAATTACCTAAAACGTATGAACTTCAGACCAAACCTTTGAGTTTTTCTTAAGTCTTAATTAAAAGTATGGATTAAGGACGTTACCTGAAGGTGAACTTCAATTTTAGTACGATTGATGAGCTGCGTTGTTCATTTTTATTGGACATTTTTTTTTAAAGTTAAGGTAAAGAGTAAGATTTTACGTTATTTTGGTATTGAGAAAAATTTCGTAAAGAACTAAAAATATGATAAAAAGAAGTCATGCGAATTAATCAAAGTGCTTCAAATTTTTGCTTCATTTAATTATTCAAAGTAAACATTTTTCCTATTTTTGTTTGAAAAGTATTTTGCTATGCTTAATAATTTCAGTAAAACCACAAAAAATGAACTTTCAACTAAAATGTACACACTAAAAGAGAGAAAGAGAAAGAAAAAGTGAGAGATCTGAGATAGTTCGACTTCGCTTGAAGAAAGCAAAAATCCGCCTTTATTTTTGGAAATTTCTCGTTATATCTATTAAAAAAAAGGTGAACTACACTTTAATAACAATAACAATAATAAGAATGGGCGTCCTAAAGTACATAGGGTTAGGATCAGATGCAAGGTTAGGGTCATGGGGGTCATGGACCTCCTAAACCATCGACAAAATGTTGTAATGTAGAAGAAATTCTACTAAATTAATTAATACAATTTGAAAATAGTGGAGACAAGTGCGCTCAGAAACCCCCCGCACCTGCCATTTTCTGGCCTATCGTATTTTTAGATGCCCCCGAGTGCAAGCCCTCGGGAGCAAATGGGGTTCCGGGAGAGCTCGACCAACCGCAAATTTATGAAAACCATTAAAAAAAAAAAAATATTACAGGTCATTGCAAAACACTAAAAGTCATAATGCGCGTGGTGCGGAATACGAAAGATTGCATAGTGTCTGTAAATCAACATCAGATAACAAAAATTGTTACACTACAAGCTTTAGTATCATTGAGCAATTGCGCACAACCAAAGCCGCACCACACTATAACAATATAACTCAATCTAACTGGATATAAATTGATAGGGTAATACACAGATGAGAAATAAAGTACACAAAGTTTAAGCCATGCTACAGATGTCCACAATACTACAATTTGATGTCTGGATGCGCATTAAGAGAGTAAAACACAGTAGAGAAACAGTATACCAAATTTGATGTCTTGTTTTGAAGACTACAAAGTTGTAAAAAAAAAAAAAAAGGAAACAAAGCTTGATCTGATATTATGATGTCTGAGTATACATAGACAGAGTAATACACAGTAGAGAAACGAAGTATACAAAATTAAGCCATGCTGAAGTTCCCCAACTGCATAGTGCAGCCTACTACAAGAGATTACAAAGTAACCGTAGTACAGCTGACGTCTACATTACCACAATATGATGTCTGGGTATGCATAGACAAAGTTATACTCCCTGATGAAACAAGGTATACAGAATGTAAGCCATGTTAAAGTTCATAAATTGCGTAGTGCAGCCTACTTTAGATTGCAAAATCGATTACACGACGTCATCGATTATATGACTTTTTCGGAAGTCCCTCCGGCGTCGTATAAACGATGCTCCACTATTAGTAGTAATTTTGCATGCAAATAAAAGTTATAAGGTGCTGGTGGCGTAAGGATACTGTTCGTCCCAATCGCCTGATTCCCGGGTGATTCGGCGACCTTTATTAACCCCCAAACAATTCAAGAAAATTTCCAAACCTGAGTCTTGAACATGACTCCCCCCCCCCCAAATGTTATTCTGTATCCGCCCCTGCATAGGATAGAGTTATGTATGGAATAGCCTATCGGGCAAATGACTTTCACGGCTTTGCTGGCACATGCCCACTCTTTTGTCGACATTTTGTTGCTGAATTTCGTCGATGCAGCGCTGAATCTTCTACTACAATGCGCCGGTGGATTTGGGCTTCCTGACATCGAACTTTGACTTCAAATAACCTCCCAGAAAGTAATCCAATGTGTCCCCATTAGGATCTAGGGACTAATTCTAATTATCGAAAGGAGATAATACACGACCAGGGAATGTCCCATGCCGTTCAGCAATGAAACCACGTTGTTCTTTTGCGTACTGCATTTTTGTGTATGCACTTTTGTGTATGCACTTTGTGTACCGCATTTTTACTAACCCTAAACTGTCAGCTGTCAAACTCTCCCTTTTTTGGTTGCCAATACTAAATTAATCAATTTTCTATTGAAATCTTACGTAAATTTTGGAACACCCTTAATTATTTTTTTTTATTCATATGAATAGAATGAAAGATTAGTTCATTGTTAATTCATTACATGAATTATTTGAATAAAAGTATCATGTGTGGTTAATTCCATATGTCTTCTGTCATACCTGTCACATATTTTTGTTTGTTTCAGGTACTAAATATTAATGTCACTAAAACAATTTCAAGTGTACTAACACATCTTTTTGGCTATTTTAAAAGTGAGAAAGAAAAGCAAGGAAGAATTGATGTGGTCGCAATTAAACGAATTCTAAATTATGAAAATGAATAAAAAAATGAGCTATTTAAAAAAAAAAAATCCTCGTTTCATTTATTAAAACTTCAAGTACGCATTCCATCAGAATTTAGAATCAGTCACAAAAGCTGCAACGGACTAATTTTTAAAAAATACGTGAAGAAAAAAAAGACCCTTTGTTGATCATCTGCATGAAAGAAAAACAAGAATCAAAAGGCAAAATTACATGAGTTAACAACTAAAGACTGTGAAATACTGTAATTAGACGCGTGCTTGAGCAGAGTCTCAAAATTTTCTAAAAACAGGGTCGAATTTTTGAAGCATTGAAAGTTGATGACCTAAAAAATCCATGAAAATGTTTTAAAAACACACCAAAACTGCCATGAAAAAATGCACTTTACGTTTTGAAAATGCATTTCAGAGCTGAAGTCAAAATTCATTAAGGCCTTCAAAAATATTTGTTTTTTTTTTTTTTTTTTTGAAAAATTATAATAGCAACCTCGTTGAATGAATAAATAAAATAAAATAATAAAAACAATGCACAAATAACTGGTAACATGTTCCTGATAACTTTACTGTTTTAAATGACAGGATATTAATTTCCCTGAGTAATTAAGCGCTTTTTTACATTATCAAAGACCGTATGCAAAAGTAAGGTTTATGTATCTTAAAAAACTTTTTTAAATTCAGGGATAGTTAGGGTAAATTTGAAATACATAGGATAATTCCCTTATAAATTTTCTTCAGACTCACACACTGTATCTTCTCCAATTAAACAGCTCAGCAACTTTTTTCAACGTCAAAAATACTTCAATTTACTTTCATTCAGTTTTGTGCAATAGATTTACAGTCAAGTGTTTCATGAAATGTAAGGAATGAATAAAACTGAGTTTTAATCAGAAAGAAAAAGGAAAAAAGAAAAAGGGATAAAACGTAGGAAAATGCTCTAAAAAGGAGAAAAATACTTAAAAATGCAAAGTTTGTAAAAATCTTTAAAAAAACAGGAAAAAAAATGCATTATCGTCAACTTCCGAGCCCTGACTATCAGTTACTTGAATTTATGAAGATGTTTCTTGCATATTCTTAGGCACATCAAAATATAAATTTTCAAAACAATTGATTATTTCCACGGTTAAACTTGTTTTCTTCTCGTTTTAAGCCTACTTTTTGTAAAAGTAAGAAAAAAATAATAATAAAGTATGAAATAGGCTTACTGTATCGTAAAAATATCGTTAAAAATAAAGAAAAATAAAAAATAAGTGAAGTAATAAAAGAAAGATTGAAAAATAAAAAAAAATGAAAATAGTGTTTTGAGATAGGGAAAATGTGCGGTCTGTTGACATGTCTGTCCCCCCTAATAACTTTAGAGGGAATTTTCTGATTCGGAGGATTTTTTTTTTCTTTTTTCTTTTTTTTTTTTTTTTTTGCACTCGAGAGATCTCGGTGAATACATCTCATATCCATGTTTTACTTTTTGATTTGAACAATTTTTCGTTCAATTTTGAACAGTTCAAAAAATTTTAACATTAGCGCCTATGGGCAAAAATGAAGCAAATTATGTAAACTCTTGGCACAAGATCCAAGTTCCAATGAATAAGCTCAATGGAAGAAGCTCTTGGAGTGAAATATTTGATCTGAACAATTTTTGTTCATTTTTGAACAGTTCAAAAAAAATTAACATAGCGCCTACGGGGAAATTTTAATACTATATAAATAGTGATCTAACAGACCGATTTGCTTGGAACAAACTTTATCGGAAAGCTCTTATAACGTAGAACATGTACTGATAGAAAGTGCATCCCGAACTAACGAGCCTATTTTCCTATGAAATTTTTTGATCGGGATTTTCAAGAATATTTTTGAATTAAGGAATGATTAAATGAATAAGTGAACGAATGGATGAACGAATGAGTGAATAAATGATAACAAAAATGAGAGAATGAATGAAAAAATAAGTAAATTAGTGAATAAATACATGAATGAGTGAATGAATGAATGCATAAATGACTGAATAAATGAATTAATGAATGAATATGTATTAACCGTTGAAAAAGGTATATTTGAAGCAATTAAGAACTAAAGCTAAGCGAGAAAGAGAAGGATAGCTAGATTATAAATTTGAAGATGGTGTATACGGGAAAGTAGGCTCGTATAGTTCTAGACGGAACTTCTTGTTATCTTTTCATTCGAATTAATAAATAAATACACAAAACTTCTTTAATTAAGGACATTAAATTTGCAATTTATTTTGAAGCATCGTACAACAAGATGTGGCTCTTGAATTTAGATTTATATCTTAAGTCAATTGAGTTTCCCCACCTTTGATATAACCACGAAATTCTCAAGTCAATCGTTTTGAGTTCGTACATTTATCTCTCTCTTTCTTAACAAACCAAAGCTAATTTAAATGAAGTCCAGCTATTATCTAAACGCTGTTTAATTTGGGATTCGCTATCTTGTACTTACGCAGCAGAAACTTTCAACAACTGAAGATTCTCAATTTCGGTTCATTCTCCAAGACGGAGAAATTAGAAAATTACCTTTTCGTTAATGAAATTCGGATATTAACAGCAGTGACTAAATAATTTAATTAAATCTACTAAGCCTATCAAATCATCTTCAAGAAGGTTTGAATCAACTTGGAATTATTTGCTAATAAATAATTCATATTCCTGTTACAAAGCAAATAATAATATACAAGTACAATTGTTTTTAATCTCTTTTCTATAAAAATAAAAACAGATAGGTGTATAAACAAGATGTTCCACCTAGAACTATACGAGCCAAATCTCCGGAGTACCAAAATTAAATTTACGAATATAGCGATCTTCCTTTTTCTCTTTCTTTTAGCTTAAGTTTTTAATTATTAATCAATGGTTAATCATCTTTTCAACGGTTAATGCATTTAATATCGAAATGTCGTAAATCTCTTTTCATAAAAAGAAAAATATTATCTCTTATTTTAACGATATCAAATACATTCTCCTACATTCTTGGGCATCATATTTTAAAAAATTCATTTTAAACTGTCAATGTTTTTAATTTGAAATTTGAACCAAATTAATTTCTTCGATGTGTAGGAAAACGCAGTGCTGAATATCAAAAAAAATTCTTTCTAGTATAAAAATTATATTATTGAATAAGAAAAATAAATGATAAAAAGAGAAAACCTGTTCCATGAAAATACTATAAAAAGGCTCTTAATGTAAACCAGAATAACAGAAACCAGAATTTTATTCGACAGAATAAATAAATAGAGAAAGTAATAAAAATAAATGAATAATAATAAATAATAAATAAATAAATAGAAAAAGTAAGCATAAAAAATTCAATTGTACTTTGTACTTCTCAATTGTACTTTTTATAAAAAACCGTTTGTGGTTCTTTATTTTGGGTGAAAAATAAAGCACTTTGATTTATTTTTACATTGATTCAATTAACCACTCTATAGCTTTCGTCAATGTTAGGAATATGGAAAACCGTCAATTTCTGTTTTTAAACTTCACTCATTCATTCATTTTTTTCACCATTTATTTACTTACTCACCCATTCATTATTCATTATTTCACTCATTCATTCACTCAATTGTCGTGCACCGCATGCGATTTCTGGACACTTCTTTTGATTGGGGCAATTGTTGCTTTGTTAGCAACCTATTAATAAAGAGTATGTGAGGTCAAATCTCTCTTGAAAAACATTTGAACGTTTCTAGATCAATTCTACGACCAGTCCTTAAAATCAGTTGGAAGAACTCCTATTAAGTTCAGTTATCTGATATATTTTGAGTGCTTCAATCACTAAACCAAATACATCTACGACTTGAAGTTTTCCAAATTCATGATAAAGCCGCATTAAGTGAAGTTCTATGCTGCAATTTTGATCGCATTAATTAATTTAGAAATCTTAATACGGATCATTTCTTTTGCTAAATATTGAAGCAAATATAACAAAAGCTCTTCACAAATCAAAGCTAACATGGTCTTGTGGCTGGTAGTTGTGGTTCTGTACTTGCCTTTCTGGATTAGCATCCAGAAAGACAAGTACAGAAACCTATAGAAGAGCATTGAGAAGAAACAAAGTGGAAAATGCTCCAAAACTTTTGTGAGTGTTGAACGACATCTTGATTGATATGCTTATGCGAATTTCAAAAACATTTCCTTTGACTCTTGATTGAAGTGAGGTTAATAAATTGAATTTTTCTTGTGAGCAATTTCCACAATTTTACAGAAATACATTTTATTCATTTTATCAACAACGCGAAATTAATTTCTGGAATATTTCCTTACGTATTTTCCTCATGAGATCTTTCTAAAGTTTACAACCGTGTTGAAATCTAAGGACTTATTACTGTTTTTCTTTACCACATAATAATTCGCATTTTGGTCGTATACAGTTACGATAAGTATTTTTTGTTAATATGTATCTAGGAAATTCTTCATAACATTGCTAGTATGAAGCAATTTTTTAAGTACTATTTCATTTCCTTAGGTATGTTCTAGTTAATTACATACACATCAAAATACATCAATTGAGTCACATTTTGTACCTCTTACTTTAGTTTGAAAGCAGTTTGAAGATTTTTGGAAACCAAGCGTTCCATCCTAAATTGCGTCGATTTCATAATTCAGATCACTTATATGTTCGGTTTTGTCTAATTTAATTTGTTCACTTGCCAGCTTTGGGGTGTAGTGGTTGTAGCTCTTTCGTCCGGTTTATACGCTGATGAAAAGGCTCGCTTTGGAACCTTTGGTGTCCTACGAGCGTGATTTGTTGAATATGCCATCGAAATGATAGGTTATCACTGTTACTTTGATAACCATAGCAACAATCTTTTTCGGGAGATGCAAAATGGCTTCGCTATTACGGAGACTATGATTGTGCTAAGCAGCAATCTTCTTCGGCAGAAGCAAAATGGCTCCGCTATTACGGAGACTACGAGTGTGCTAGTATGGTTATCAAACTAGCACGGATGACGTATGTCCTCGACAACACAATCAAAATATCACGGACGTCTCGGTGAAAATCCCCTTTAAGGAAGCAATTCAAACGCTTTTCAGCCAATACGAGAAAGCGGTTATTAAGTTATAACCAAGCGGCCTGAAATGTTTTTTTTTTTTTGTGAAGAAATAAATAATTCAGGGCGCTTAGTGGGGAATGCACACTTATTGCTGCTAAGTTAAAAATGAGTTTTCCAAGAAAAGTTTTGTGCTTTAGATTGGCGAACTTTCAATTAAGATTGAAACTTGAAGAAAAAAGGTGAGTATTTTTTTATACCAAAGTTTTTTTTATGTTAGTCAGAAAAGTTAAATACACCCATAATTTTGGGAAAATGAGAAAGATGTTTTGAAAGAAACTAGTCACATGCTTGCGGGAAGAAAGAAATAATAGATACTAAGAAGGACGATTGCTCTTTCTTTAGAATAATCCACCTTTTCCCCTTCAAGGCCACTCTAGTTCTTCATCGTTAATTCTTTTCGTGCTTTGTGTTTCAGTTGCAAGAAATGATTAAAAGTCGTTTTTTCATGAAACAGATTTGCTTTCATTTTGTCTGACATTTACGTACATTCTTATATATATATATATATATATATATATATATATATGTATGTATGTATATACATATATGTGTGTGTATGTGTATTTATATATGTAATTCAGATTTGTTTTTAAAACAGATGAAAGGCCTTAAGCACTTGAGCATACTGGTTTATTGATAAATAAATAATTTGCTATTGGGAATAGTGTTCACAAATAAATGAGATTTTTCTTTCGAAAACTTACTTTACATTATGGACGGTAAAAAACCGCTGAAAAGGAATATTTTTGTTTAATATTTAACATATTCTCTAATTCTTAGCTTGCTGGGCTTATCATTTATTAAACAGTAAAACTATTTTCACCTATGAAGTATATCTTTTTAAGAGCCAATAAAAATCGCAAGTGCATCGCTATTTTTTCAGAAATCGAGACATTTTTATCTTATTATTAGCTACCCTCTGGGAGATATGCCAGTTTCAGATAATTTTTTTAAACGAAAAAATAAGAATTGTACCTTTATGGTTGTGATACTTTGAGGTTTGTATTTCTGAATCTTTAATGATTTCCAACGGTAAAGAAAAGAAGTTTAAAAATTCTAGTTTTCGAAAAATAGGCATTTATCAGTTGTTAGAAACATAATGCGGTTTTTATGTTTGAATCAGTAAGCATGTACATAAACAGAAAAGCAACGGAGAAAACAAATTCTTTCCATAAAGATTCGGATTGAAAGTGAATTATTGAGCAAATATTTCCTCTGTTTATTATTAATGCACAAATTCTTTGTACGTGCGGTTTTGAAAAGAACGAAAAATGTTTTTAAAGTGTTCTATGAACTGTAGTGAAATTTCTGCAGTAAAAGAGAAGCATATGAATTTACATTTCCGCTAAGTAAGCAACAAAAATACTAACAAGCACGTAAAGCATTGTTTTGCATTTTTATGACATAGTTAAAGGCAGTTATACTGAATCAGTTCAATTCGGTCTTCATTAAAATTTTAATGAAGACGAATTCCTTACTGACTTTAGACTTAAGATTATTGTATTTGCTAAATGTATTTTATTAATAGTATTTTGGTATTCAGCATTGTAAAGGATTTCAGCTCTGAAAGGCTTTTAGTTAAACAAAATAATAATTAAGATAAGATAAATATCTGTTCTAGGTTATCACTAAGATGTTGGGAAATTCTTTTCCAATCCAAGAGAATTGTCTAAGTTCTGAACAGTAAAGGTGCTTTCATATTAAACGCAACAGCGACGTACCACAAACCCTAAATTTTTCAGAGCATGTCATTGGTTATACAGAATTTCATAACTACGCCCTCGTATTCACTGATTTCCAGTTTTTATTCGTCATTAAAAGAGACATTTCTTCAGCCGACATTGATTGGTTGTTTGCGTTATCAAAGGCGTTTGTCATCGTTGTTAGTTTGATAGGTATAGCAACAACCTGTTACAACGGAGACAAAATGTTTCTGTTGCCTTTGCTGTGAAAGCACCCGAAAAGGATACCTTGCTGTCGCTGCAATGCATTGTCCTCATGGGCCCAAATCATGTTCGGTCTGATTTATGTCAAATGATCGTACTGACCATTACAGGCACTGAATCGTATTAGTTTCAAGAGGACTTGCTACAAATCGGGCTGTATGAGATCTGGCAAGACTATTTATTTAAAAAATGCTAAGACATTGACCTTTAGATCATTAAACTACGAGCTCTCCAATGTTCTCTAAAAGCGTATTGCACTTATAATTAGGGAAGAACAACATTCTGATGAGCAGCTTTCATGCGTTTGGAGTCTGAAAGAACCCGAAACACAATCAGGCGAGGTAGTTAAGTTGAAACTATACAATTAGGCACCATACGGTTATGTCCAGTCCAAAGTCAAAACCGCGCCGCTACTGCGGCAGGAGGTGAGTCGGTAGCACAGTAAGATCCATAAAGCACACTCCAAGTCTTCAGAAAAGTGAGAAGTCCCACAACGAAACGATTGTCTGAAGCATCCTTTAATCCCTAATTTCTGACAAGTCTTTTGAACAATGCCTGTTTTGAGGAATACAAACACTGACCTACTTGAATAGAGATTACCCTAATGAGTCTTGTCGTCGTTATGGTATATTTAGTACAGTTACTACTGAAAAGAAAATTGCTGCTTGTATATTTTGATTAAACTTCAAAAATGCTCATGTTTGGATTATAATGTATACGTAATTTTACAAATGAATTGTAAACTTGCTGTAATTTAAAGAAATAAAGAATGTATATACTTTGAAATAGCATCAGTAAAATTGTATGATACAGTAACCCCTCGTTATATCGAGCCTCATTATATCGCTCATTCGGATATATCGCGCTTTTCCTATGTCTGCGAAAATTTTAAGTTTGAACTCTCGAAAGTAAAAAAATGGCATTTCTGAGCAAAGCCCTTTTCCCCATTAAACAAAGAAGCGAATTTGTAGGAAGCATTCGTACAAAGCCATCGAACAGGAATGTTTTCCTTCCTTCTGAATTTGCTGCTGTTAAAAGCTGCAACAATTCTCCTCTCACTCCCCAATTTAAATACTTGTTAAATAACTCTACTCAAACCAGTTGAAGTTTTATTTGTTCTTTTTGTATTGATCCTAACTCCCATTGAATGAAAGAGACACATGTCTACTGCCCAAGGAGAAAATACACCCATTTCTGGATACCTTTTAGTACAGAAAGGATTCGCACTTGGCTGAGCACATTCAAAATTAAACAATCCCGTTTCCCAAGAAAGAAAGAGTGATAGGTAAAGATATTTTCTGGAAAGAGAACGGTCACCTTTATCTTTGACATCGTTTTCACACCATGTTCAGGAAGCATGCGCAGGGCCACTCAATTTATTTGTACTTTACTTGTTTGAGCTATTTCTAACGGCATCGGTTATATCGCGCATTCGGATATATCGCGCTTTTTTGCAGTCCCCCGACAAGCGCGATATAACGAAGGGCTACTGTGCAACTATAGGGTCAAGTGGGATAAAATGGGTCAATTTTAGCTATTTTCATATTTAAAGTTTCATAGCAACAAAACCAGAAATATTTCCCATTTCTTTTCAATTGCATCTTAACATTGAACTGCTTTAGATCAATTTTATGCCATTTTAATATTTATTTTTTAATCATGAAATAGTTTAACTGAGCTTATAAAGTTTTGACCTGATTTACTCCCTCGTGGAGTAAAATGGGTCATAATGCAAAATAATGCTGAAAACAGTTATTTATTACTTTGAAATTGAAAAAAGAAAGTAAGTAATTTATTTAGCAACATTTTGAATTATAATTACATTGAAATTTTAAAATAATATTGTTCTAGATTGGTTCACATAACACTTCAACAACATAACTTCTCTCTACCACATCAGCATAATCTTTTTTTTTTAAGGAAAACATTCAAAAAAAAAACTTTTTTAACTTCATTTCAATAAAATAAACAACGTACACTGTTTAAATTTAGGAATTTTCTGCAGTGAGGTGCAGCAGAGTAAATTTTAAAACAATAATAGAATTGAACTAGCTAAGCCTAACCATGACCCATTTTACACCATCCAAGAAAAAAATTGGATTGTGGTAAAATTGTTGTAAAAAATTCAATATTTAATTATTTTTCTTACATGCTCGGCTGTAATTGTTCTCCAAAGTTTCTTTGTGCGGAAATCCTTTAAATTTGTGCTGTTATTTGATAAAATATAGAGATTTTCAGAAGTTGGTAAACCATGTGTTTAGCACACTATCATCCAAAAATTACAAAAATATTTTTTTGTGTTGCCATATTTAAGAACCTAACTTTTTTTAGAATGAAAAATGTTGCCAACGCATTGAAATATAATATAAAAAATATTGGTTTAAAAATTTTAATTTCAAGTTCTATTATTTTGAGTTTTTTCTCAAGTGACCCATTTTACCCCATGACCCGTTTTATCCCATTCTACCCTATGTATTTTTCGAAAATTCTTTATCTTATTTTGTGTGTCAGCCGGAGCGGTCCGCCCGTCCTCCCCCCCCCCCCCTCGTAGTGACGCTACTGTATCACTAAAATCATATTTTTTTTCTTGTATTTGATATTAACTTAATAGAATTATACATTGATCTGGGAATGAAACGGTAAAGAAAAAAAACAAAAACTCAATATATAACACATAAAAATAATATAACACACATAACTCCTTTAAGAATTTTTATTTCGATGTACAATTCAGTATTTTAATCACATAAACAAGTCTTCATTAACAAAACCAGTGAAACTCGCATTCCACCTTTCGTTTACCATACAATGTATGCACTTACGTACACACATAGACGTTGTAAAAAGTTGAATATACATCAAAACACAAAGCACCTCTCAAAATGTATATCTATGTACAAGTCAGTAATCTAATCTAAGTTTTCCATCAATATATATATTTTTTACACTATATAAGATGAAGCACATTTATTTTAGTTTTCGGGTTAGTGAACACAGTAGTTGTAGTTTCTAGAAATTTATTCTTTGAGTTTTTGGGACAGTAAAACCTCGATTATCCATAAAGCGGACTGACGTCGGAAAATTGAGAATTTCGGATAATCGAGATACCATCAAAATTAGTAGATAAAGATTTCGCGTTTCAGAAATACAGATGCTTCATGAAATGAAATTTGTTTTCATAATTAGTATTATTAGTATTAACTTTTGTGACAAATTTTATTTTATAGCTTACGTGGTTCAAAATGAAATCTCAGAGTTCGAAAACTCTTTACATTGATATTTTAAAACAATGGACGTTTATTCTTCTATGTCATCAGGAACTGATTTACGGAATTGAATCCTGTGAAGAAGGGTCCTCAAGTCTAAAGTGTTATAAATATTATGTCTCGCTAACATATTATTTATTTATCTTTAAATTTTGATTTGGTATTCAGAACAGTAAATCTCTAAATTTACTATTATGGATTTTTTGAGTTTGAGATTCAGAACAGTAGATAGCTAAATTCACTATTTTAAATTTTTTGAATCCGGGGCTCGCCTCCTCCCAAATACTGACGATTTATGCAGTTCAGAATGAACTAAATAGAAATGCTGATAACATGTGCTTTGTTCCATTGGCTATCAATAATTAGTATAGTTTGTCTGATTAAAGAGTAAACTTCTAGAACAAATGAAGTGGACAAACTCAAAACTGACTGAAAAATGGGGAAAAGAATAAGAATTTAGAAAAAATTTTGGGCAATGCTTATAATTTTGCTTGTGTCAAAAAAGGCAATTTATATTTATCGAAAATTCAGTTTCAACTGGAATATGTCACTGCAGTAAACATTATATTTTTAATTGCAAAGCAAAGGATTAGAATCTGATTGTGGTTGAAGACGATATAACATTTAAAAAGGAAAACAGGAGAAAGAAAAAAACAGGAATAATATTTTTTCTATAAAGCATTGATATATGTTCAGTAGGGGCTCCAGTTTTGTACTAAACAGTACACGTTTCCTGCCCGTCTAAATCAGTCCCTGGATGTCATGCCAGTCGTATTTCTATTAGCTGAGGTGGGCAAATCGCAATATTCCACAATATTGAAATAATTATTTTTGCCTGATGAAGAATACTTTTTCTTTCAGAAGAAAATATTTTAAACAATGTGCTTCATCTACAGTAAACAAAATGAGTTATAAATTTACAATCCATCTTTGAAAATAGAACACGATCATTCTTTCTGTTTTCGAAAGAAGATATTTTCCGTATAAAAAAATAAAAAAAGTATATTACATATAATTGATACAGAACCAATAAAACTCATGCTAAATAAAAATTTAAACTCTTATAATTAAGTGACATCTAAAAACCATTTACAAGTCCGTTCGTTTGTAAAACAAAAACGGAAAAGAAGACTCCAGAAAATGTAAAGTTTTGATAAGTATTATAATCTTCGCCTAAGTTTATAGCAGCATATTGAAATAACATTCTAAGGCTACTTTTAAAAAAGCATATGGGTTGGAAAGATGAGCTGTAGTAGCGTAACTTTGGTACAGAAAACGAAACAACAGATGTTAAATTCATTTCTCAATAAAAATCAAATACGTATGAATATATACTTATCTTAGTACTTACGTATTACCCTATCGACCATTTTTATTAAAATCAAAATTGTCGCCAAATGCCGTGTCCGTTTCGGTGACTTCAAAATTGCGCCAAAACCTATCTCCATTCGAAAGTTTTCCAAAATTAGAACAACTTTGGCGACTTTTGAAATCGTGCCAAAACACTTTTGGTCTGCTTTAATGTCTTGTTTTGTACAGTTGGCAGATTAGTTTACATTTAATTGGAAGGTTTAATCTTGTTAATGTCTTCTTTTATTTAGTTGGAAAATTACTTCACATTTTAATGTTTAGTTTCATTCTTGTTCAATGTAGTTTGAAATCGCAATCAAAGCCCTCATTACTGAAAATTTCTTAAAATGATTAGCGACTTTTGAAACTGTGCCAAAAAAACAAATTACTGAAAGCGATTTTAATTGACTGGATTAATCTTGGGAGCACCCAAGAGAAGGGCTTTATAAGCTAGGAGAGATTAGGATAATACGTAAGTACTTTCATTTCTTGCCCTTTTTACATTTTGTAAGGAATTAGTATGTAAGATTCAAAGTTTCGATTTTCAGTTCTTATATCAAACATCTATATCTTCTAATAGAAAGCCTTTACAAAATTTGTTTAAAAAGGTTTCATTCAAAAACGTATGGTTCTATCTAGACTGATACTAAAACAGTTTCTTACTCAAGATGCTTTCCTTGCAAAATGAGTAGAAGCATTCAGCTTATTAACCATCAAGGCATTCATAAAGCTCTCAAAAATGGTCCACTGCTGGTAAAAAATTGTTTTGCTGGATATTTAAAAGATAATTATTTCTTCTCAGTTCATTCTTAGGTATTTTTACAGTCAAGAATGGTTTTTTCACGCGCACGCGAAGTTGTAAACAAATTAACTTTCCTTAAGGAAAATACACTTTTGAATATTTATAAAGTTTTAAAAAAAGTGTTTAAAATTAACTCTCAACCAGTTGCTCTGAATCTCGACAGCATTTTACGAATTGCAATATGATCAAACTTGTTCTATTTAAACTGCTAATAATCTTGTGGAAAAATATATCTGTACCTGAGAGCCATAGCATCTTAAGCTCATTTTTAGAATTTACACTTAATAGACATACAGAGTACCGACGACAAAGCCAGTAGCTGCAAGAGGGTTCCGAACTTTTAGAACTATCACCAGTATTCTACAGTTCACACGGAAAAGTCTAGTCTTATAGTACTAAAAATGTTTATTTTTCAACTTCATCACAACAATTCGAAAAATGGACTTAAGAGACTACGGCTTTCAGGTACAGATATTTCGCAAAATGTTTGCAATAGTAAACATTTTCAAAATCGTTCTACTTTACCTTGAAATTTTTAAGAGAATGAATAAATGAATGAATAAATTTAATGTTTAGAAAAGGATCTTATTTGTTGAAAATGAACACTTACGTATGAGATAACGCTTAAGGAAATAAATTTAAGATAATTAAACAATACAAATAAAAATAAATTAAGTATGGTTGCATTCTTAAGAAACACTTTCCCCTGGTTTGCTTCGATTTTTTTAAACCCTTAAATGCATATTGTTGCTTTTCGGCAACACACTGCCTAATATATCATTCAAACTCACACTAGAGCAAATATCGCTTTGTTGCATAAAGTATCCGTTCGGTTACGTACTACTTTATAATTGGTTACAAACATTTTTTGGTAAACCAAAAAAAAAAAAAATACTTTGCCAAACTGGGCGTGAACACCACGCGCAGACCGATCTGGACATTGGCCAATTGCAGAAGATAAAAAAAAATGAGATGCAAACTGCCTAACTACAAAGGATTTACTGATACTGAGTAGGAGAAGTGCGGTGTGTAATTATGCCTCAACAAACATAATAACTGTTTCAAACAATTTCACATGAAATGCAATGTCATACTATACAATCAATGCTTGATGGAGTCATTTGGATACATAACCTTTTTTTCAGAAAATAAAATGATTCAAAATAAAAACAATATATATTTTATATTTTCCTGCATCAGTTTTGGCAAATCATCTAGTTTTAATTTTTTTAAATTTTAAACAAAAAATCATACATTTAAGGGTTAAATCAAGTCTTCACACAACTGAACTAGGCGCCTAAATGCAACCTAATTACGTGGCTGTATGAACCTTGAGTACATGGCTCACAGCTACTCAATTACATACCAGCATACAAGTTGATTACTTGGTTGTATGAAACTTAGCTACATGTCTACATGCAGTTGAATATCACTTTAATTACACAGCAATTGCTTAACTACAGTTCAAGCATGCAGTCAGTTGGTAGATGACACGTGACCAGACATTTTCCAGCAAGTTTCATTTCGGTACGAACATATTTAGGAGAAGATTCTTAATATGTTTCAAAATAAATTTACGAATTTACAACTTCCTTATTAAGTTATCTTAAAATCATCTTACTGACGTCCTTTAATTCTTTGCCTTTCTTGCAATCAAGCATTCCAGCTAATAAGCACTGATTTTTTTTCCTTTCCCTTCAAGAAGGTCAAATTTTAGACTATTTTCGTCTAAGATTTAGGTTTATATTATTAAATTGTAGGATGTCCTTGGTCTTTAAGTAGTTGAAAAGTATGAAAACTCTTAGTTTCTCTTTGTTCATAGATCATTTCAATACATGCGGAAAAGTTACTATTACAAGAAAAACGGGTTTAAGGCATACGATAATAAGAATATCCTGCGTAATATATAGAAAGTTAAGAGTTATTTGTCAAGTTTTACTGAAGTAAAAGAGATAAAAAAGAATAACAGCTTTATTAAAATATTTCCATTGTTTGGAACGAAGTAAACATGGAATACTTTAAATGATGAGATACAATATCAAACTGCTTTAAAGAAATATATTCATGCTGTAGATATAAAAGATTTAGAAAAGTGTATGTGAAATAAATAACAAGCTCACTTCAAAATTCCTTTTTCTTTGAAGCTTCTGTTATAAAACTATTAGTTACGGACACCAACCATTCAAGAGGGACTTCAAACACCCACTGACTTCTGAATATATCAATTTGATTTTGAAGTTATATTTACAGATTGACTGTAGGCAAAAATGCATCATTATTTTTGATAAATGTTGTAATCACATAATACAAGATATGTACTTCAGAAATTCTGTTAAAGAAATCGTTTATTTATAGCTTGATGAAACTCTGAAAATATGATATTACAAGTTTCCTTTACTTCATTTGCTGAGCATTTTTCTGTCACTGAAGTTCAAGAATGAAAATCAAAATTGTCGCCAAATGCCGTGTTCGTTTAGGCGACTTCAAAATTTCGCCAAAAGCCTATCTCCATTCGAAAATTTTTCAATATAAGTAGAACAACTTTGGCGACTTTTGAAATCGTGCCAAAACACTATGCAATATTTTATTTGTGACTAAATGCAATGGAAACAAATAATTTCAATGTTAAACAAGAAGTTCCGTCTAGAACTATACGAGCCTTCTTTCCCGTATACACCGAATTCAAATTTATAATCTAGCTATCTCTCTCTCTCTGTCTTTCTCGTTTAGCTTTAGTTCTTAATTGCTTCAAATATACCTTTTACAACGGTTAATACATATTCATTCAATCATTATTTATTAAGTCATTCATGTATTTATTCACTCATTTATTTATTCATTCTTTTGCTTATTCATTTAATCATTCATTAATTAAAAAATATTCCTGAAAATCCGGATCAAAAAATTTCATAAGAAAATAGGCTCATTAGTTCTGGATGAACTTTCTAGTTGTACATGTTCTACGTCATAAGAGCTTTCCGATAAAGTTTGTTCCAAGCAAATCGGTCCGTTAGATCAGGAATTATATAGGATGGAAATTTCTCCGTAGGCGGTATGTTAATTTTTTTTTAACTGTTCAAAAATGAACAAAAATTGTTCAAATCATTATTTCACGCCAAGAACTTCTTCCAGTGAGCTTGTTCCTGGAAACTTATATCTTGTACCCAGAGTTTACTTAATTTGCTTCATTTTCACCCATAGGCGCTAATGCTAAAATTTTTTGAACTGTTCAAAATTGAACAAAAAATTGTTCAAATCAAAAAGTAAAATATGGAAATGAAATGTCCTCGCCGAGATCTTTCGAATGCAAAAAGAATTTTTCCAATCGGACATTTCGTTCAAAAGTTATTAGGGGGGGACTGACAGACAGACAGACCGACAGACAGACAGAATTTGAAAAGGAATTTGAAAAATTTGAAAGTAGGGTTTTGAGATGGGGAAAACCCCATCTCAAAACCCTACTTTCAATTTTTTTATTTTTCAATCTTTATTTAATTACTTAACTTATTTTTGACTTTTCTTGATTTTTCACGATACATTAAGCCTTCTTTCATGCTTTATTATTATTTTTTTTTTTTACTTTTACGGGAAAGTAGGCTAAAAACAGCAAAGGGGTACATTTTTATTTATTTATCATCAGTCTGATTATTTTTTTAAAAAAATTCATGTAATTAGTTCAGAAGAAAACTGCCATGTTCTAGTAGATCGCTTCCTTTTCCACCTTTCGTCTGTATCTAATATATATATAAGAAAATATTGGATTCATGAAAATTTTTGAATTTTGACGAGTTTACACGTTTTGAGGAGTGCTAAACCTGTTTTGGGTATTTTTATAAAATGTGTCTGTCTGCGGTTTTTTTTATTATTATTATTATTATTATTTTTTTTTTTTGACGACGCTATAACTCTAAAAGTAATGCATGGAACCAAACGAAATTGGTGCACTTATGGAACTTGATTGGAACTGCTGCGGCTTAGTTTTTTGTGCTAATCCATTCAGAGGGGGCAGAGCAATCGAACGTTTTCCCTGATCAGCGTAAGTGCTGTATAAATAATGGAAGAATTCGAACAAAAAGAAAATACAAGTAGACCTCAATAGAAACTTGTACGGATATCAATTTTGTGTCATTCGCTGGAAGGGGATGAAGCAATCGAAATTTTTAATGGTTTTATTGCGGGGGGAGGGGGGCTGTAAATCAAGACGTATTGCATAGAATCAAACGAAATGTTCTACACATATACATCTTGATAGGAAGTAGTGTTCAAATTTTGGCCCCATTCGCTACAACGGTGGTGGAGCAATGGAATGTTTTATCGCTAAGTGTATGTATCAGGAATCCAACAAGTTAAACAACATTATGAGTGTATCTCAATAGGAAGAGGTTTTAATTATATTCTGGCCCCCCGTCGCGCCAATGGAGCAGAAACTTCTGTCAATTGACCTACAGATTAACAAATAAAATTCTTATTAATATTTTTAGCATTTTGAGGTTAGTAGCAAAATCGTTTAATTTGTTTATCTTGGTTTAACATCATTTTCTTATGCAATTTTTTTTTCAATAAAGATTTCTATCATATTTAGGGATATTTTACGAGCAGTCATATTCACATGAAGAATCCAGAAGAAAGTTCCGTGATCGCCCCTACAGACTAGTTTAGTGTGTTTTGCTATTAGTCATGACCTTAAATGGAGAAACATGAGAATGTTAGTCGTGAATAATGACTAATAGTGTTCAAAAAATGCACTAAATAAATCTTGAAATATTTCTTACAGGTGACTATATTTATTCTTTTGTAATGAAGAGAAGATTCTAAATGTGCTTGAATTAATACAAAACCATGTTTTTTTTTTTTTTTTTTAAGAGGAATCTATTCGGAGAATACTGAAAATAATGTATGTTTGAAACCCATTTACAGTTCGATGTGCGGAGTGGTCATAAAGTAACCCTGTTTAGACCTACATAGAACTGGTTTTAATAGACGTATGCAATTGAAACGTATTATATACGTTATATGAGTCATGGGGAAAAGAAATCTGAAATATGAAAATAATAGTTCATGTTTTTACCAATGGACGAATTGCTTTCATATCAATTTCCTTTCTCAGTTCCAAGTTGCTGCAGTTAAAAAAATAAACCCTTCTTGATACTGTTAAGCACGCTATAACAAGCTCTAAACATGAATTGCACATTCATCAAATTCTGATAAAATAATGTTTCGTTTCAAATTTGGTTTTTATGCATCCCCTTCTTACCTTGTAATAACTTGGAACTATTCTTTTTCCTATTTTGGATTTCTTTTCCCCATAATGCATATACAATTTCAACGACATACGTAAATTAGAATGAGCTCTACGTAAGTCCAAAGAGCGTAAATTGTAATTACCCTGTATCAGTATAGTTCAGAAACTTATTATAAAACCATTTTATTAATTTGTAGACTTAAAAAATCAATAAACGATGCATGTTCTAAGTTTTCATGTAAGTACAATTTGTATTGAAATGCTCTTAATGTTTACGAATTACTTGGGAATGTTTACGAATTAAATGCACTAACAATGTTCGAAAAAATATTTACAAAAATAACATTTTTAACAAAGAGTAAAATGGCAATCAAATATTAAGAAGTTAAGAAGAAGTTAATCCTTAAAAAAGGTAAAAAAATGTACAGTAATAACCAATAAATTCATGATCAGTAACACTCAGTAGCAATACTTAAAAAAAAAACCTTAACAAAATTGTAATTTGGTGCTTCAGTATAGCTTTATCAGTTTGATTTGCTTGGAGATATACGGAGTCATATCGTGATTTTCTGGGGAGAACAGAAATTGAATAAACAAATAAGTAAAATAATAAAATGGTTATTATTAATAAGAAGGCAGATATACTTGATATTACTGAGGTCATTAAAAATGACGATTTTTAACGCGTACAATTAAATCATATGCACACCTACGAAAATTTATTTAATTCCGATATTAACACGATATTCTAATTGAAAAAATAAAATAAAAATTAGCTCAATGTTTCGTCAAATTTTTCATTAGCTAAAATGTTTTTTTCAGCCAAAAAATAAATATAAAGCACAGAACTTGGTTTTTGAAGGAAAAGCCGACAGTAAAATTACAGCGAATTTAAAAGAAAAAAAACTCCTGCTTTGTTCCTTGCCTAAAAAAAAGAAGAGAAAGATTTTTTTCTGAGAATCGAAATATTTTTATTACTAGTTGCCTCAAATTGAAAGCTAATTTTGTTTATGTTTATTTTTTCAAAAGATAGAGAAAACGCGAGAAACATGCAAATGAGCAATATAATAATGCGCGACATAATGACGGGTTACTGCATTAACAAGTGGAATAATTGATGGTAGAGACATTTTCATGCTTAGAAACAAAAACATAAATATGCGCACACCCAGTTTGTTTTTCCCAGTACTTCTGGTGCAAATTTCATAATATTCAGAATGTCGATTATTTTATATAAATTTGATTCGATTATTCTTCAGATGACTAAAAGCCTAAGCTTTCTCTAATCAGAAATTAGCAAATGAATGTCACTTAATCACAGCTCAACTAAACATAACATTAAAGAAGGTAGAAGAAATTGTTAGGAACCGCTAATTATTTTTTCGTTTAACAGTTAACACTTTTATCTTCATCAAAATTTAACTTTCTTATTTTTGAAAACATTTTTTTTTCTTTTCTGCTTTACATCCATCCAAATATGGCATGGATCGCGAAACGGAAAAACGGAAAAATTATCCACTTTTCCAGAAAACCAACTGGAGGACAAATAAAGTGTGGAACATGAGTCATGATATGCAGCAGTCATCGATGTTGGCCGTTGTACCATGAGCAGCAGCAGCAGCAGCGTCTTTCATCTTCTGTACCTTTTTGCTTGTGCGTCTAATGAGGCTCCGACTTCGTGGCTTGAAGGCTCGCTGCTGTTGCACTGGCGAGCCATCTTCAGGTGTCTCTGCTGGACACTGCAACCTGTTGGAAGCTCCGTTGGAGCTCGTAGCGGCTGTTGCATGAGCACTGGAACGCCTCCGCAGGCCCTCGGCTGGAAGTGGTAATTTGGAGAGCTGGAGAAAAGCTCGAAATATTTCTTTGATATGGTGGTTTTCTTTGGCAGAACATTCCAGGATTTTCGCTCTAAGACGAGGTAATTCACAGAAAAGCCACTCAGCAGCATCTTCTTTGGGGACAGCTCTTTTTTCCTCGCCTAGGTCAGTTTTATTACCGACAACAACTATGGGTACTTCTTGGAAATCTGATTTTTGTTCCCTGATTTCCTGTAAAAAATGCAACTATTCCATTACTTTTCAGATACTTTGCAAAAAAGCAAATAATAAAAGCCGTTGAAAATTATGTTCATTGTACACAAAACAAAGTGTAATAAAATTCATAAAGCAAATCGAGCCTAATGTGACTTTACGTAGAGCTAATATCCGTTCTTCCGTCATAACCACTAGCATATGAGGAAGGCAATTTTCAACCAATACAATATCACCCAATGTACGGACATCACCCAATATTGTAAACATGTTAGTAGAAAACAATAGGGTTTGACATTTATTTTTGAACCCAATTTGAAATCATTACGTACTTAAACAAGCATGCATAACTAAAATGAAGCCTTTTGTCAGTTAAAATTGTTTTTTTATAACGAAAGAGATCTGAATAAATAGTTTCTTTTGCTCAATGATATGCTCATATGTTGTGTGTGTTAGAGAAGGTTTATTTAACATGACATTAATTATTATTTGTGTTTTTAAATCAATTGTGTTTTTCATCCATAAGCTCAATTTTCTTGCATTGAAAAAAGTGTTTCCTTGAGTCCACGAAATATATGTCTGCAATGCTAATTGCTATGTGTGCAGTTTGTGATCATTTAAAAAAATGTATTGAAGGAAGCATTGTTTGGTTCAGATCCACGTCGATTACACTGTGATACACGAAAAATGTCCTTTAGATGAAAATGTCTGGTTCTTATGTATTTTTGGCAGAAAATTACGAATCTGCAATTAGTTTTTGCCTATCACGTACCATTTTCCCAAAATTCCACATTTTAGCTTTTTACGTATTTTCTGGATAAATGTGCATATTTTTGTAATTTATCGACGTAATTTATTATAAATTATATCTTTCTCATTGATAGTGAGATCGTTGCCATTCTAGAGACCTTTTTAACCAACTTGGTTACTTTAGCGACATTTTTGCCAACAAAAGCTTTATCTACTTTCTCGAAGTTTCGAGTCATTTACAAGACGTCAAAGAAATTTTGTAGACTATTTTGTGGAGAAAGAAGAAATAGTATGCTTCTGTGATGCGAATATACTATTTCAAGCATTAGTGCGTGAGCATAACTCAGCAGAGTGGCGCTTGCTTATCAGTGCTCCTCCATCTAAGTATTTTTTAATATTTGTTCCTGCAGCATATTCTGCAAACACAAAAGAAATTTCAGAATTATGAGTGGCAAAAACATATCAAATGAGCCACTTGTAAATCTACAATGTGCCTCTTTTCCACAATTGCACATTAAACTTGGTTCATTGAAATATTTGTAAAAGCTCCGGACAGAGAAGGAGTGGTTTTCTTGCATCTCGGGAACAAATTCAAAAAATTAAGTGAGGCAAAAGAAGAAGGAAGGAATTGTATTGACCTACAATTTTAGGAAGTCCTTTCATGATGAAGAGTATAAAAACAAAGTCGGAAGCCGAAAAATCAGTCTGGCTGGACTTTAAATCGGTGTGCTTATGTTTCCTTGGAAATGAGAATACTGAAAACTACGACGATCTTGTTGGTGACACGATAAAATGCTTTTGTATTATAGGTTGCCATAAGTCATTAAAACTTGAATAACAAATCAAATTAAGGTCTTCAACCCTTAGTCAGTTCATACCTTCGATCGGTTGTGTCATATAAATTGCGTCTAAAATCTAGTTTTGTGGTCGTTCATATATGCAATGAATGTTCTTAAAAATTGTGAAATCTTTGATGTTAGTTTTACTTACTTGAAAGCAATCTTTTATTATATTGAAAGATTCCAGGCTGTCTATACTGTATACGAGAAGGAATGCATGTGCAGTAGCAATAGAAAGCCGCCTCATGGCTGGGAACTGGAAATCTCCAGCGGTGTCCAGAATATCGACTTTCAGTGTCATAGATTCCAAGTCGAATTCTCTGCAGTACAGATCTTCTACGGTGGGGCGATGTTTTTCACAGAAGGAATTGAACAGGAACCGCTTCACTATTGAACTTTTGCCTGATCCTCCAGCCCCCAGGGTTACCAGACGTATCCGGTACTCTTCTGCCATTTTAGCACCGTATGGGCTGAAAAGAAAGATAATAGTAATAAAAAAGTTATGAATCTATGGCGGCCGAGCGAACTAAAGTGAAGAGAGGATTTTAGAAAATTATTATTACTGGATTAGGAACTGAAGTGAAGGCGAGATGGAGAAAATAATTTTGTTCATCATCCGATCCAAATCATTTTCTCCATCTCGTCTTCACTTCAGTTCCTAATCCAGTAATAATCATTTTCTAAAATCCTCTCTTCACTTTAGTTCGCTCGGCCGCTACAAATCGAAACTGGACAACCGAAGCATTTTGAATAAAAATATATTTACTACGATGAAAAGAAAAAAGTTTTTTAAAATACCTTTTTTATGCTTAGAATGTTAATTTTTTAAAAATGTTATGTGTTTTAGTGGAGTAAAAAAGCGATCTTCGATTGTCTGAAGTGAATGGCAACCGTTTTAAGAAAACTGAAATTTACTACGGATAATCGATAAAGCTTCGATTTGTAGTTTACACATAATTACATATGTTGTTTCTTATTCCATATGATGAGAAGAGCTTTATAAGTAGTAAAGCTATCGTAGGATAGAAACAAGAAAAATAGGTATAATAGTATTTTACTTAGTGAATTATATATATATATATATATAAGTTACACACACACACACGTTTGCCAGTATATAAAAAGTGTTTTCTCTTTTTATACGTTTATTCTTATGCGTTTTTCTTTCCGTGGCTGATTACAGTTATCTCTGAAATAAATTCTGTTGCAGTTTTTGATTCAACAACCACTTTTGCTACAGATCCCTAGTATGGGCACTTGACTGTACTACGTAGAAAGAAAATGCTTTTCTTAGTTCCCTGCATCATCTCTAAAATTAGATGTTATGTCGGGGGGGGGGGGACTTGTTTTTGAATTAAAAACATAATAGATGTTATGTATTTAAGTTATCTTTATTATATTTTATATTAATTTAATATTCTGTTCATTAATTATCGTATGTAGCTCTTAATATTTAAAATAATTACTTTACCTCCAATATTTTTAATACTATTACTTTTACTTATCGTTTGTCTACACGTTTCGTTCCCTTCTCCTTCGAAGTACGAATGCAGGAGTTACGCTGCATGTTTAAGTTGTATATATAATGTGTATATGAATGCATTGTAAATAAAGTAGTTAGAGTTCGTCAGGATTTCATGAAAGTATTATTCCCAGGGTTTCTACAGTATTTTACCAATGCAATTTCACGCAAACTACGAGAGTAATAACAATATTAAATTCTTGGATAAAATTCAAAAAGAATATATCAAAGTAATTTTTTGAACTAAATTTTCTAAATAAGATTTTCTGACTAAGTGATTCATTTATTGATTTCAATTTTTAAATTTAAAAGATGTGCTCTGTTTAAAACAATTTCAATAAGTCTGCCATGCAAAAACAAAAATTAAAATTAAATAGTTAACAGAAAGCTTCTACAAAAATTTCCATCTTATGTTTCATTAAAATGCATGTGTGTTTTAGATTTCTGCTATTTGATGCTTGTACAGCACTCAGCTAAAATTAAATGACTTTAACGGTTTTTTATTTTTATTTTTTATTCTTAAATGTCCATCAACATGTAATTTCACAAAACTTCATTACATTTTTATTGTCTAAAAAGGAAAATAATGAAATTGGCGTTATTTCTTATTAAAAAGCATGCTTGCAGGTTAAATAGAAATTTCTGTTTCATCATGAATTAAAATTGTTCTACCAACGTTCCAGCACAAATAACTAATGGTTCTCATAACACATAAAACTGAAGAACAAAATCTTATTAAAAAGTTATTTTTGTAAAAGCTGTTTTAAGACGAACATATTTAGTACAAGGAGCATAGAAAAATAAAAAATGATTCTAAAAACTCCTTAAAACCGTTTCATCTTTTAATAAAAGTAACAACTTTCAACGCATTTAATGCTTAGATAAAACGTGAGCACTATTTGTAAAGTTATTAGAATAATCAAAGCTTCGAAGAAAATATAAACGAAGTGGAAAATTTTGTTCTTTTTACGTTCATGGTTTGGTATATGTTTTTCTCTTTTTAAGATCATTGCAGTTTCAAAAACACGTAACGGAAAACGGAAATTGTTTTTCTTTAATAATATTTTCACTATAAAATACAATACTACCAATAATTTCAAGTTCTTATTTACCCTTTATATTAAAATGATCATATACATTCCACATTTTGACAAATTAGGTGCCATCGACTTATTGTGAAAAATATGTTAAAAAAATATTGTGTCACATAAACATTTGTAAGGTAATTTCATTGCTAATTAACAAGCTAATAAAACACCTTTTTTTTGTAACAAAATTTCATGAAATGATTCCGTAAGCATGCATACTATATAAAGATGAGATAAAATTACAACCTAAAATTCACACATAATTCTGCATCAGTTTTAATTTGTTGAAAAGGTGAAATTGTTTGAAATAAAAGAATTTCTTTTATTTACTTATTCATTTCGTGATTGCCATAATTCAATCTTTTTAAAAAATGTCCATTTGCGAAATATATGAAAAATAAATACATTACATAATATAAAAAATAAATCTTCAGAACTAGATTTTCTTTTCCAAAAATGACAGGTATACTTTTCTTAATTCTAAAACTTAACACTAAGTTAAGAAGTCATATTGACGTTACTTAAGTAAACTTTTACATGGAATAAAAATTTTAAAGTTTAACAAATGATTATTTTTGTTTTCTCGAGATATTTTAGCTATTTTAAGAAGGACAGCACTGCTGTCGAAGTACCTATTGAAAAGAACATGCTACTGAGCGTAATGTAAAATCCTTCATAATATATTTTTTAAAATCCATTTTAGTTTCGAAAGAAGAAATATCATTCGAGGACTCTCGGGGAAAACTTTTATTCTTATCGCAGTAATGAGTGTAATCTTCTTTTGAAGTTTGGAAACCAAGGACATGGGAACTAACAGTCAAAGCATAATAAATAAAAGATATTTGTGTAGTATTTTCTTTAGAATGCATAAACCGCTAGCATAACAGTTGAATCTTTTATCTCGAAACTTTTTGCAAGTTCTCTCAATTCTAAAATTTACTGTAAGATTTTCTGACGCATACAGTGCAACTCATGAATGTATAATTTTTAATCATGTGAGCAATTTTGAGTGAGAATATTATTTAAAACTTGATGTGCAAAGTATAAAAAGAATTTCTATTTAATTTTTTGCAGTTGGGGTCATAACGAAACTATATTTTTCAGGTGAATACTGTACTTTTTTTTAAATAAAAGCACCCCTCTCCTTAGAACGATTGGTGCAAAATCCCAAGCAGCAGCTGTTCCCATTGAGGTCCAGTTCTATATCAATTTTTCTTTAACGTATTTCATTACTTCTTGAGATATAGCACAGCAGTCAGGCCTAACGAGAAAAAGGGTCGATTGCCTCCCTCCTTTTTGTTTGAATAATTTATTTAAATTCTTTTTTAATTTCTGCATCTGCTTACAATTAATAATACATTTCTGATGCATTATAAGTAGAAAGATAATGAGCAACTATAGTTGCACCGTTGTACCCTCTAACGTATATTTTACAGAAGTTATTATTTCTTTTTTTTGTATTGTTTGGAAATACTACCAGTAAAATTTTATAGTGTGCATCCAATTTTGCTGTTTCCCATGTGTTGTAAGAATTACTATTAAGAATCGAATCAAATCAATGGTTTTTTAGACTAAAAAATAGTTTCACTCATATTTAAATACCTTTTCCTCATTTTTTCGAAACCAATGCCGATGGTGAGGATGATTACGATAAATTACTGTTTAGAAGAATACTGCCGACAAGCTGGCGTGGTGGTAAGGAACTGGCCTCGTATGCCCAAGTTCGCAGGATCCAACCTAGCCCACGTCGGTGGATTTTCAAGTTGCAGAAAATCGTCAGCGCCCATGGCGTATGATTATGCGGCATGTTAAAGATCCCTTGAGTATCCGCTTGGCTTTGATACTGTCGTCTAAATTAAATTTCTAAGGCAGTTTCGCATCATTTAGAGCTCAGGAGCCGCCATCTAGGGGAAACTGAGCGTTAAGGTTACCAAGTGGTAATGGCATCCGCCGAAAGCGGTGCTACTTGAAAGAATGGATGCCGGTTTCCGGGAAATGCACTAGGTCTTCAAAGGTTAGTGATCATACGCAAACCCATTAGAAAGAAAAGAAAACTTTTAATAGGATTTATTTGAATTCAGGATGATTAACGAGCTTTATTAGATGAAAAATTAATTCAGACAATTCTTCCTAATAACTTTCTCGAAAGTAACTAGAATGTACGTATCATATTTTAAGTTTATATGAAAAAGCAACAAAAATATTATCGGTCACAATCCTAAAATAATCATCGTATGTAAAATACTCCTTACCCTGACTTTCATAACAACTATGTTAAGCACCCAATTTATATAGACAGAATGAACATTACTAAAATAATGCAATCACAGGAAAAGTAAATATACTAAATGATATACGGCAATCTCTTACACGTGGGAGATAAATCGGAGCTAATGGTGAATTTTTTGCCATTAATGCCAGACATTGATTCACCATTATTTATTCAGATATGGATTTGGTCAAAGTAAGGGACTCTGTCATAATATGAGAGAACTTGCTATAAGTAAATGTCGGTCGGTTCTTTTCTAAGCTCTACTTGAGAATTAATTTGTTTAATTCAATGAAACATCTTAAAATAATGTAACTTAAATGCTTTGAAACAAATGAAAAGGTTAATGAAAACGTATTTCAATTCTTTATCATCAGAGAAATAAAAAAAAATAAACATTTTTAATTCTTGTCGCCTGAATAATAAATTTCAACGTCGTACGTTAACGCATGCCTCAACGGCTCAAAATGCTACAATGGAAACTATTTTTAATTAACGTTAAGAAAATGATTTTATTTTATTAAAAAGAAAAGAATGCGGGTAAATAAAAATAAATAAATAAATAACGATTCGTTTGCATTATCTTTTTTTGCGTAGGCATCACTGATAGGGCTTCGTTAGCTTCGTTTGTTTATTTATCAGAATGTTTAAATGCCTAGATTTTAACAATATTCAATTTCATATTATTTCTGAAATAACGAGCGGAAATCGACGTGACATAAACAGAAAAAATGAGCAACTAAAAGTAGCTGACTGATGCGCAGACCAATACCGGTCAGTTTCAGATACATAGGTTTACAAGAAAATACTTTTTGAAAATTGTTTTCATTTTGAATTTTGACTTTTGTGTTACTTTCAAAGCTTAATAATAACAAAATAAATAAATAAATAAAAATAGGCGCTGTTTAAAAATAGTCACAAACTAAAATTATCAATATAGTTGGTATGGACTAGTACCTACATTACGTTGAGAATTAATATGTTCTGAGGACAAGACAATTTTGGAATTTTTTTTTTAAAGAAAAGATTTAAATTTATGGGAACAAAGAATAAAATAACAAATGGTTATGGTTATTGTATTAAAAACAGCATGCGATACTTTCGACATTAAAATCCAGCTATTTGCATTCTGAGTAAACTATATGCTATTATTTAACGTAACTTGATATCATAAATTATTTATCGTTTCCGTAAAAAAGTTGTAAATTAAAACATCCAAAACAGATTTGAAGACCAATATTCAAACTAAAAATGATAACTCGTTTGCTAAGAATGACTCGAATACATAAATATATTTTACACTCTGCTAGTTTAAACTATAGGACGATCATTTCCAGTTAACAGAGAACTGCCCCCTCACAATTTTCTTCTGCAGGGTAAATAGTTTTCCAGTTGTTTTAGAAAGCATTTTGCAGCAATTATGAAGCTAATCACGCTTTCAATTAGCAGGCTGTTGCATTTTTAAAGAAACGTAAAATTAATCATAATCAATTAACACGCGAAACTTTCTTTAGAGAAACTAGTTTAAATGGAGGTTGATGCGTAGTAGAATGGCGATAGATTTCAAAACATTCATTTAAACATGAGCCTTGTCTTTAATCACTTATTATTTTATTCTTATCTTTTAACCCTCGGCGGTCGTATTGAGTTTATACATAGGTGTGATACTGGACGGAAGTAATTTTCGTTGAAAGAACAGTAATACATAATATGCAAGATTTTGAAGGAAAAATAAAATTTATTAATTCTTTTTTAAACTTTATATATATATATAACACAATAATATGTTTTAGTTTTATGTAAAAGTTTTATTTGATAGTTTTCCCTCGTGTGGTGTCTTTCAAAGCGCTGGTGGCTGAGAATATACATACGACAGCAAAGGGTTAAAAAAGAACTAAATTGTATTTACATATAGAATTTCTCAAATTTACGTTAAGGAGATAAATAAAACAAATTTTTAATCCTTTATCCACATGTTTATTGAACTATGATAAGTTCAATAAACTATGATAAGAAGGTACCAAAGTATATAGTTCATTCTTGTACCTTCTCCCCTGTTTACGTAGATAAATAGCTTTTAAGGAAAAGAGGCAAAAGATCAAAATATTTATGTAATTCATTTCTGAATGTCTATTTTTTCTGAAAATTAGGAAGTCATTAAAAGCAGAAACACCATTCAAAAATAAGTTTTCCTCCAGGAGACATGCATTTAATTCTCTTTGACCGAGATTCATGGTGATATCAATTAATACATTTGGATTGTCGGAAATAATGGTTTCGGAAGTGGACAAAAAGTCCAAAGGTCGTTTTAACAATATTAAGCTATGTCAAAATGCTATTTAAAAATTATTTGCCGTTATAGTGATATTGTAGGAGTTTTCTTGGCAACTTGAGATCCGTTGCAAAAATGTTCATTTAAAAATTGACTCCTTTTAAATTACATGCCAATTCACATTTATAGACAATTATAATGACAGAGTAATAGTGAGGAATTTACCTTTAAGGATTGTCCGCTAAGGTAGGAATGTTTAACTAAACTTTATGTAGCAAATTTAGAAAAATCACTTCGAAAAATCAAAGTTTTTTTTAAAGTATTATATGAAGAATTACCCGAACACTTCGTGAGTTATATTTTCTAAAATTATTAAGAAACGTTGTAAATCTCTAACTCCTTTAATAATAAGTTATAACCACGGTATGGTATTCGGATTTAAGTTAAAAAATCTAGCTTTAAAAATTAAGCATTTAAATTCGATAATTATAGTTTGAAGTTTTGTCATAGCTTTAAATTTATAAAATCTTGAAATAAAATGAAAAAAAAAATATGCGTAAGGTTCTCAATTATCAATTACAAGAAACTTTGGGTTTAGAATATACTTGGATAAAAATATCCAGAATTCAACAACAAGAAACAGCTAGCAATCTGATACGTATTGGTAATAGTTTGTAATTAAAATCGTGCCTCTAAAAATGTAAATTCCGTTCGTTTTCAAAATTTTATTTTAGACCCTACATAAAATGAACTTTACATCTTCTTTCTAACATATGAATTAGATTAAATAATGTACCAAGCAACAAAATAAGCACCTCCAGCATTAAACTGACTTTTGATATTCAAAAAGGGGAAATGCCACTGGCGAATGTCATTTTCGTTAGAACTTTTTGTCAGCAAGAAAAAAAAGGGAAAAATTCCCTCCTGTTATTTAAAGTGGTTGAACATCTTGATCTTTATAAAGTCTCTTGAGCTTCTCCTTTTCGAAGGGAACCTGCCCATTCGGCACTTTTGTCACTGATTAGCATTGTTGAAGATCAGAAACCGGAATTCTGGGGAAGGAAATCAAAGCCCACAAGAGTGTCACCAGATTTGGGAGTGAAAGAAATGACACGTAATCAGTTTATCGATTGCTTGCATATCTAGTTTTGTCGGATTGATTTCTGGGATGTACAGAAGGGGAGGGGGCTCTTCTGGGAGTGGTGCTGTCTTCTTGTTACGCTTCATATTAGCGAAAAATAGTGTCGCATAAGTTCTTCTATCCTACTCCTCAGATGCGAAAATCAATCAAGTAATGGATAGGTCTTGATTTGTATTCAACGTTTTTGCTGACATAAACTTATTATCCTCTAGCTACTTTCGAAATAACTCTACTTAGTTTTGTTTATTTATAATCTCTTGTGTTTGGAAGAAGAGAAACAAATATTCTTATGTTCATTCTTTATGATAAATTAAAATAAAAACATAAGTGTTGAAAAAATAGAAGGAATTTATTTATTGAGTACAGTGGGCGGAGTGGCGCAGACGGCTATCACCGACTGGGCCATCCCCCCAAACTGGCCAACGCAAAATGTTTTTTTAATTTCACTTTACAAATTCGAATTCTGAACTTGAGCTTTTGTTTGAAATATTTTCATAAAATATGCATTTAACAACATGTAAAATATGCGCCTCTCATGTCAGGAAGAACAACACTGCATAAAACATTTTTTTTCTTATTTGGAATATCCGAGTCCATGTTCTTTCTACCTCTTAGCATTGAATCTGTTTATTGCGGTTTAAAGATAAAAGAGATCTCATACAAAAGCGTTGTTGGCCAACTGAGCCAACGTGCCCCATAAAAAGTGAACCAACTTAGTCCATATGGTAATTTTTGCTTTTCACGAATGTAAAAAAAATATTTTGAAAGTGTTTCAATAAACAAACAATAACTACGAAAAATATTTTTCCCGAATATTGCTTGTTGAAATAGAAAATGCGATCTATTATTAAGTAAACAAGAAGTTCCGTCTAGAACTATACGAGCCTACTTTCCCGTATACACCAGCTTCAAATTTATAATCTAGCTATCTCTCTCTCTTTCTCGTTTAGCTTTAGTTCTTAATTGCTTCAAATATGCCTTTTTCAACGGTTAATACAGATTCGTTCAATCATTCATGTATTTATTCACTCATTTATTCATTCATTATTTTGTTTATTCATTTAATCTTTCATTAATTCAAAAATATTCTTGAAAATCCCGATCAAAAAACTTCATAAGAAAATAGGCTCGTTAGTTCTGGATGAACTTTTTATCTGTACAATGTTCTACGTCATAAGAGCTTTCCGATAAAGTTTGTTCCAAGCAATTCGGCCCGTTAGATCAGGATTTATATAGGATTGAAATTTCCCCGTAGGCACTATGTTAATTTTTTTTTTTTTGAACTGTTCAAAAATGTAAAAAAATTGTTCAAATCAATATTTCACGGCAAGAACTTCTTCCAGTGAGCTTGTGCATTGGAACTTGGATCTTGTACCCAGAGTTTACATAATTTGCTTCATTTTCGCTCATAGGCGCTAATGTTAAAATTTTTTGAACTGTTCAAAATTGAACAAAAAATTGGTCAAATCAAAAAGTAAAATATAGAAATGAGATGTCCTCGCCGAGATTTTTCGAATTCAAAAAGAATTTTTCGAATCGGACAATTCGTTCAAAAGTTATTAGGGGGGGGGGGGCACAGACCGACAGACAGACCGACAGACCGACGGACAGACCGACAGACCGACAGACACACTTTTTCCCCATCTCAAAACCCTACTTTCAAATTTTTTATTTTTCAATATTTATTTAATTACTTAATTTATTTTTGACTTTTCTTGATTTCTAACGATATTTTCACGATACATTAAGCCTTCTTTCATGCTTTATTATTATTTTTTTACTTTTACGGGAAAGTAGGCTAATAAAAAACGATTATTTTCAGCGATGAAATTTACTAACTTCAGTAAAATTTCGAAAAATGTAGCTATTTCTGCAATGCAGGCCTCTTCAACGTTGATATTTACGTCAAAGGAGCGTTGCGAAACGACGCACATATGGCAACCCACATGCTCCCTAAACTTTTCACAACATTGCAACTGAGCCAATATGCCCTGTAGCAGACTAAGCCTTCTGAGGAAACACAATCAGCTTCCTGTATGGAAAGAAATCATGCTATCCAACAACGTGTGGCGTTTTCTATCTCATAAGTCTTCACTGTTCTTTTGAAAGGAGTTTTGACATGCTTTGATAAATAGACTATATAGGCTTTGAAATATTTTTCGTTCATTTTATTTTTACATCTCATTTTACCATATTTACGAAGGGTTTAAACTTTTTTAGAATAGATACGTTTTTGCCGCAATATTATTGAAGAGAAAAAATGATTAGTAATGATAATGATATATATATATATATATATATATATACCAAACTATCTTCTTTCGTTGACTTCATATGAGTCAATTTGAGAATGGCGGTAAACATGTTATCGTAACAACATGAATTTTACGATTCTTTTAATCCAAATTTTATTAAAACTCATATTTTTGTTCAAACATTTAGTCTTCATAATTAATATATCTATTTTTAAACATATTTGAGAAATTGAGCCAAAATACACAGGTAGTTTTCATTTAGGCAGTGCACTTTTACATTTATTTTAGAAAAATCTTTCTCTTTCTATCTCTTCATTTTCTAAGCTTCTTTAGCAGAAACATTTTTTGATCGATGTTTCATGTTGGCTAACAACTATTATTCCTGTAAGTTCCTTTAACATAAAATTTATTTAAACAGATTATTGGATGCATAATATTTGCATATTTTTTTGCCGTTAAAATTCACTTTTTTTTCTTCCAATTTTAAATCTTAAATTCTCCACTACATCGGGCATATTTCTAAAGGAATATAATTCTTTCTTGCATGTTTAATAATGATTAATTATTTACTTATTTCTTGTTTATTTTTTTACGATTTGTTGCACTATAACTTCTTAACACGAAAATGGAAAAGTTTCATCTCCAAACATATTTGCTGCTGCCAAATCATAATGCAATAAATGTTTTCTGATCTGGAAACAACGATACGTTTGAAACAAATAAATTCTAAATCAGTTCGATTTGAAATGAAATACCGCTGACAGTAATAACGAAAAAAATCTGGTGTCTCAAAAAGTGTTTCAAGCTTAGAAGTAAGTCAACTGTTTAAATCAAAATGATTGCGATTCGCTGTCACAGGTATTGCACTTTTAGCGATTACAAAAAAGGTCGGAGAAATGGGTTCGATCGTACAATATCAATTTACTGCAGACATTTCTCGATATAAAACATTTTATACCAACTTCCTCCTAAAATTTATTTATTAAGTTTAGAAGGTCGTGTTGCCAAAAACTTCTATTATGAAGGGGGGAGAAACGAAAAAAGAAAAAAAAGAATCTGCCATTTTGGAGATTAAATCGCTATTTAGTTCCAGTTTCTCGTAAAAAGACCCGAAAGGCACATACATCATTTTTGAAGCTATTACACAGCAAAGACTTTTATCCAAGTTAAAAAACTATAACAATAAATCTCAAATTAATCATACTTTGCAATAAACAATGGTAGTCATGAATCGGTATTAAATATGATGAAATAATCCAACTTAACCGACAGTTTAACTATATTTGATTTGTTATTGCAATTCACGGGTTACCAATTAACCACGGGTGCTGAAGTGACTGCCAGTTAGAGACTGGCAGTCACTTCAGCAATCAGGTTCATAGTTTTCAAGTATCAATTACTTAATATTAACATTCAGATAATCCTAAACAGAGAATGTCTGAGTAATTGTTCCAAAAATTTCGAAATTTCAAAGCTTTTTCAAGAAGAAAATTGATTATTCCATGGTCCTGAAATTTTGCACAGAAATTTCTTAACTGTAGGTACAACTTTCCTACACTACCAGTAAAGAACACTAAAGGCCCTACATCAGGAAACAAGAAGCAAGCCAAAGTTGACTGGGCTCCGACGCATCTAGCAAAAATTTACAATTTTGGGACCACATCTTAGCTGTCTTAGAGAAAAGGGGCCGTTCATAAATGATTTCACACTTCAGCGTACCCCCCTTTGTCCACTACATGTCCCCCTACATGTCACGCTATGTCGCATAATGTATGATGTCACACTCCTTGTTACCCCCTCCTCCCCCCTTGTCACACTTTGTCGCAATTTCACGAACGAAGCGTGACATCATTTATGAATGATCCCAAAGAGGGCATTCGTATTGGTAATGATCAGATTCCCCAGTGGCGAGTTGTGGAACTACATAATGCTGTCTTATTTGTTTTAATTGAAATAAAAAAAAATTTAGTGTTACCAATATAGATGAAAGACTGTTGAAATAAGAAACACAACTTAAGTAATTTTTTTTATTACTTAAATACCTACGCCTGCAAGGTGTAGGTATCAATGGGCAGTTATATTACTTCAATGGGAAGGATGTATTTGTTTCTTATTTCTCTTCATTAAAAATTTTAGCAATAACTTCAACTTTAGTTACTTTTTCTCGCAGAATTCCTATTTTTTTCGTTAATGTATATAGTGGCCAGGGCCCACTCAATATTCACTCGCGATCCACCAGTGGGTTGCAACCCATAGTTTGGGAGATACTGCCCTAGACATATTTGAAATGGCGATAGTTGGTGCAACATATTCAAGTTTTAAATCTGCTTTACGAGTGGTAAACAAGTAATGTCGTAGTACGTCGTAAGCAAGAAATAAGTTGTCGTAAACAACAAGCAAGTATGCAGTATTTAAGTATTTAGTTTTTTTCTTTAAAAATATTCCTTGTCTTCATATTCAAGATAGTGAGGTAAGTCTAACTACAAAATGTAACTACGCAGGGTGATGCTACATACTATCATATTTTGGTTCAAGGATGTGAACCAAAATGCAATGACATTCTTTCTGTGCTGCTAGGCTCGAACACGCGTCTCCATAGGTGAACTTAACGTACTGTATCGACATATCACTGGGAACCTGCAGAAAAGCTGCCAAAGCCATCATTTGAACAATTTAATGGTCTCCACTTTATGATGAAAGATTCTTATTCAACTTGCAATTATCTATTTTTTTGTTGCAACTACAAAATGTGTACACTATATGGGTTTAAAGTTTAGGGTCATTCCACGGCAACGGACGTTACATTTATACAGCATTTTTCAACTTCAACAAGCTTTCTAACAAACTTCTTGGGTATTTTTTAGGTTTTTTAATTTTGGCTATTAAAAGTACATGTGTTCTAAGTATGCAAAAAAAAAAATTTGAAGATATATATGTATTTGCTGTATGTTAAAAATATTTTTGAAATTTCGTTACGTGTGTTACCCGAAAAGTAACACACGTAACGAAATTTCAGCATTTTTTTAAACAGACAGCAAATACATACATATCTTCAAATTTTTTTTGCATACTTAGAACACATGTACTTTTACTAGCCAAAATTAAAAAACCTAAAAAATACCCAACAAGTTTGTTAGAATGCTCGTTGAAGTTGAAAAATGCTGTGTAAATGTAACGTCCGTTACTGTGGAATGACCCTTTACTCTTTCTCTTTACAGTGGAGAGGCTAATTAGTACAGACATCTTTCAAACAAGTTAGCGTGCACGGATAAAACTGGTGCCACACTCCAAATATTGTACACTCTCAGAAATGGAGCTCTTATTTTTGACGGTTCTTCAATCGTCAAGAAAATTTCGTCATTTATAACGATTCTTCCTTAAAAAAGTTACTACACAAATTTTGCCAATTTGACGAAAGGTTTTTACTCGGATCATTTTTCACGAAGGCCAAGTTTCGTGAGATTTGAGCATGCGTTTCTGAGAGTGGTGGTGATTCGTTACACTACCTGTTTTTTATTCACACTATATTAATCCACCTATTTTCGAATTTGTGTAGCAATGTAAAGTAAACGCAGAGTGAACCTGATCTTAAAAAAAAAAAAAAAAAAAAAAAGATAGGAATTCAGAGTTTCTTTGTTCTAAGAATGGAAACTGGACCAAACGCTTCTTGCCTACTATCTTTTTTTAGATTGAAGCTGAAAATTTTCAAAACTGACTTTGCTGTTACTCAATTCCTTACTGGCCATAGTAATTATAAAGATTACTTGCACAGATTCAGTCTTCATACGACTAGTCTGTCTGTTTCCTGGCCTCCTATTCCATCTACTCTTGTTTGGAGAGTTGAGACTTTTAATCTTTTAAAGCGTTTTATTCATTCTTTTGTATGTTTTTAATTGTTTGTTGTTTATGATGTTACTTTTCTTTTGTGTGTGTTTTGGTTTTGTACTATTGTGTTACTTACTTTCCAAGCCCTATGTGATACTCTGTACTGCATAGAGGAAGTTACTTTATTTGTTTAAATAAAAAAAAATCTGATCTAAACTTTGGTGCCTTAAGAAAACGGCCACCACACATAAGGTTTAAGTTTACTGTTTTTTTAGTGTTCTAAAGTTATTATTTCCCGTCTTTTTCCTAGTTGAAAGCAAAAGGAATGAATTAAGAGGATTTAAAGAGCTTTTCTCTTACAAAAAAATGTAGATTCATTTTTACCGTCCTAATGCGGTAGTCACAGATAGTAAAGCTGTTTATAATAATGTTTGCCATCGAACCTTTTGGGTATGTCACAAAATTTTAATTTCTTGTGATGGCAATCAGCGTGGAAATGTGGTTTAAAAAGACTGAAAAAAATCCAGCACGATGAAAAAAAAAAGGTTTGCATTTTTCCGGCGGGCGTTTTAGAATTAGCATTCCCCAAAGAATGATAGTTCTAAACTTCAACTTCGAGCTGTTTACATTAAAAATAATTTCTAGCTCATTTTTAATTTTAAAAATGTGAAAGTGGAAAACACTCATGCTAAATATTTCATTTTCCATGAGATTTTTACTTGCCTCTACAAATCTATACTTTGCACTGTGCGTAAATATTTATGTTCAAATTGTGAAATTCAGATAATGGAATATTTTTAATTAAATTATATTTCTCAGCTTTGATGTATCCTCGGAAAATATTTGTTTTAGTTTATTCTTGTACATCAAAGTATATATTAGTGCGATTGGTGTAATATGTATGTACGATACGTTGTATGGTGTAGTAGTTACATTAAGCAAATTAATTTCATTAAAGGAAGTGCTCTACATCAAATCTGTTTGATTACTACTGTTAGTTTACAATAACTGATTGACTACTACTATTCTGACTGCATGTCACGTAATAAGTATTTTCCTACTACTGTTTTGACTGCATATCACGTAATAACTGTTTGACTACTACTGTTTTGACTGCATGTCACGTAATAACTGTTTGACTACTACTGTTTATACTGTATGTCACGCAATAATTATAGAATGCTCAAATCCTTTTTAGTTCAAAAATTTCCTTTTTAGTTCAACATTTGAGCATTTATACAGTCGAATGTAAAATGCAACCTGTGAAAAACAAAATACAACCTGTTGAGAAAGGATATGTCTTCCCTAATTTTCTCATTTCGAAAGATCTTTTTTTGTTTTCATTCCTATTAGCATATTGAAAATGTAAGAAATCAGTTCTCATTTTTTGATAAAAAAATTAATTACACAATATAACATAATGGATGAAGGTACATAATAATTACTTGTAGTAAAACAAGACTTTCGGTAGAAAGGAATACTTTTTGAAAATTTGTTAACCTGCATTATAAAACTAGAACGCAATGTTCAGCATGTCAAAAGCTTGCTGGGACTGCGCGTTTATAATACTAGTTAATTCTAATAGTGTTTTTGAAATTAATTCATGAGGAAAAGATAATGCATTAACGTAAAATGCGTCATTTAGGAAATACTAAATCAAACAGTAATTAATTTTGTGCAAAAAATCTAAAATTTTGTGCAATGTTTTTTTTTTTTTTTTTTTTTGGGAAAAATTAAAAAAAATATTTTAAAACATATAAATATATATATTTCATTGCAAAATGTTTTGAAATTTTTGCAATTTTTCTTATTTAATAAAATTAATATTTTGTCATAAAAGATTTTATTTTTTTTACAAAATTGAGTATTTTTGAGTTATAATAAAATTATTAACTTATTTTTTAAAAAGTTCAACGTATTTGTAAAAAAACATATATGCTTATGTAATCGTATATGTACCCTTATGGACATTACTTGAAGTTCCTTAGATTTGGACTGTGTCCTCTTTCATTCATATCTCACATACTTACTTAAATTTGATTTGATTATAGGTTGATTTTTTTGTATTAACCGATAGTATAGTTTGATAGGAATATTGCGTAAGATCCCGAAGAGCCAATTTGCATGTCACGCAATTACTGTTTGATTTAAGGGACTATCCATAAATAATAACATGCCGTTTCTCATATATTTGAACACCCCTCCCCGCCTTTGTCACAAAATGTCACAATTCAACATACCCCTTTGTCACATGTTACGCTATGTTGCATAAACGTGATGCCACACTTCTTGTTACTCCCTCCCCGTTGTCACAATTTGCCAGATTTTCACGAACCCCCTCCTCCTTTGAAGCGTGACATCATTTAGGAATGATTCCTAATATAGAATGTTTAAACCCAACAGACAAAGCTTTACAAACACAGCGCATCGAATATCAATTGCAGCGTTAAATAAAAATTTCCTTTTTAATTCGACATTTGAGCAATTATACAGTAGAACGTAAAATTCCAGTGTGTAGTTTTGAAGAATAAATTATCTGGAAAATTACGTGGTTTTATGGAAAATTAACAATTAGAGGAAAATAATAATGATAAATAAAAGTAAATGAATGGGAGAAAAAATCATACATGTTTTTTTGATAACGTAATGAAATATGTTTGAAAAACTACGTTATACAGATTTCTCCACAGGCACAAATATATAATTATTTCCTTACATATACTTTTTAATCAACAAAATTTTTAATTTAACCCTTTTGTTCATAATTTTATTCATATGTTAATCACATCACAGCATCTCTTTCATTGCTTTTCAGTATCAGTACTTAACAAAGACGATGCAAGTAAAAAGTTTATACTAACCCAAGACTAAGATTTTACATTATGAAGCTCACTCACTGATTAAAAATCTGGTTAAATATTGCAAAAAATTACATTGTATATTTTTAATGGGCAAAACTTTCTTTTAATTATTCTTTGAGTAACCGACGTAAGGGGAAAGCGTTTCTCAAAGTTTTTCAATGAATTGTACTTGTTGACGGTAGTTAAGAAAATTATGAAAATTGTTGAGTAGTTTTACCGAAAAACCAATTTATTTTTAAACTCCTCGAGCAGAATATTACTTTCGTTCGTTTCCTTTCAATAAAGTAAAAATATGCAAAAGAAAAAAAAAAGTTTTTTTTCTGTTTGCTTGCTGTTTTTTTTTTTTTTTTGTTTGCTTGTTTTTTCTTTCTTAATTTTCAAAACCGTTTCTATGCAAAATGAAAAAAAAAAATGTCAGACGATTAAAACTTGTGGCATTGAGTTACTTCTTGCATTTTACGAATCTTAATATAGAATGACGTATTTTTCGAAATTGTGCATTATAAGAAGGGTTCCGTCGGAGACATTGGAATTTTTTCTGAAGAAATAGGGCTACCAATTGAATTTTCAATCAAATATATTCCTGAGAACTAATTTCTTTTTTTTTCCCCGTTCGCCTAGAAATCAAGATTATTTTGCTTGCAAAATGGTTTGTTCTGCAAAAAAAATTCGGTACAAAACATGCTTTACAATAGCTTTCCGATTTCGAAAGCCTTTGTGAATCATAATGAATTGTACTATCACAGTTAATTTTATTTTGTGTGACTTTCTAAATGGAAGTTTCAAAAGTATGAATGGAAAGAAAGGTAATTAAGTTACTTGAAAACAAACATTTAACGTGGCGTTCTATAAATTTTTCCAATCATAGAACGCCAAGTTAAATTTTTGTTTTCAAGTAAATTACCTTTCTTTTCATTGGGAAAAAATGTGTGTTTGCACGTCTCCTCCCTCTCCTCTTCACCGTAAATAACTTTTGAGAAACTACTGCGGGTGGAAAAATACATTTATTTTTTATCACTGCTTACGTATATTATTCACTGATTACAAACAATTTTTACAGCACCCAATTTACGTGTTACTTGAAAACTACAACTTTTTAATTCAAAGAATTTTTGTTCACTCTCATGAGGGAAGACCCGCCATTTAGGAGTGGGGGTCCGGAGGGTGTAATTGCTCCTCCCCCGGCGGGCTTTGAGAATATAATGCATTTTTTATAAATGTGTATGTATCAATGAAATCTGCTTTTCAATGACATACATAATATACGTTTTTCCCCGGTGAAAACCACGGACACTCCGGAGGTCCGTGAAACCACCCCCTTAGAAGAATTTAAAAGGAGGGCCCAGGTATGGGATGGAAAACACGACGGGCTTAAATTTGTCTCTTAAAATAGGATGAATCCAACATTCTTTTTTGTCTTCCTGTTTCTAGTTGCCAACGATTAAAGTACCTAAGACACACATTATTTTCTATTTCCATTACAGGCTGCTCCTGGGTTGATATAGAACAAAAGAAAATAAAATGTAGCAAGGCAACGGTTTGGCTAATGCTTGTAATTTTTTCCCCAAGATAAGTGTCATTAAAAAAGTAGCCAAATGGCCTAATATGAGCCAAATCTGGAAATCGTCTAAGATAATTTCGAGAACAGCACAACCTGACGTTGGTCTACCGCATAATGTGTACGCTGACGTGCGTCGATTTCGCAACGCAAGTACCTGATGTGAAACTGACGCAAATGCCTCATGTATACAAACCCTACCTTAAAACTTAAAAGAAAGCTCCAATCGTTCAAGCTAATTTATTTTCAAACATCTCGAATAGAATATTACTTTAAATAAAAAAGAGGGCTTGGCAATCTTCTCTGACTCAAAAGCGGTCTTAGAGGCAATCAAAAACAGAGAAACCAACGTCACCTCTGCTATAAATGTCCTATTTGAAGGCTTGCGCGGCAATAGGAAACCTTGCTTGCTGCAATGGATACCGGCACAAGGGAATATTGAGGGAAATGAGTGTGCGGATTCCTTAGCAAAAGTAGGTAGAAACGCTGACCAACCTTGCACCACCATCACGCTTGCTGACGCAAATGCGGTTGCAAGACACAAGCTTCTGCCACATTCCTTCAAGAAACCCCTCATCACTGACTTTGACTGCCCCAGAACCCTAACATCAACAATTACAAGACTGAGACCAAACCACTATAAAGGGATGAACATTCTTCCCGACAAAACGAGAACTTATATCCCCCGCAAGAACTGCACCGATACCCAGCTTACCCCAGATCACATTCTCGAGTGCCCGGCCCTTACCCCACATATTTTGAAACTAGGCATGGTGCCACTGGCTTCAGAACTTCGAGAGGTCCTCTACAGCACAGATGTCCTGGAACTGGCGGTTGCAACTTTAAAGACACACGAGGCCATTTAATTGTCCATGAACACGATTAAAAAAAATCGTTCATGCAATTAATGGTTGCAACTATTTTTCTAAAATACATTGTACAAGCAAGATTACTGGGAAACTTAAAAATTGAAAAAATGTTTCGAGCTTTTATGTTGAAGGTTTTGAAGAAAAAATATTTTTAAAAATATGAGTTAATCAATATTTTATATTCGTTTTTTTAATACCAAAAAATATAAACACTACTCTTGACCTTTTTTCTTTTATCCCTCTGTCTATCTTTTCCACCATGAACGAGCCTTTTTTGCAAAGGCCGGTGGTTTATAAACAAAATATTGAAGGTTTGAAAAAATAGAATGCTATTATCCGCTCTTTTTTTCCACACAATGTGTCCACGTGAGTGATGGGACTACAAATGAATGAACAGATTTTAAAATATACTAAAATGCTTCCTTTACAGAACAAGACTTTGGACATTAATTTTATAGTATTTCACAAAGATGGATTAAGCTAAAACATACCTTTTTTAATAATTAATTTTAGGATCTGTAATTTTCAAACGATGGAGAAGAAAAATTTCAAAAGCACCTAAAAAAAAGAGCACCAAATTATTTTTAAGCAACATCAGATATAAACCCCTTACAAGTAGGAATACCTCTTAGCAAAATGTTTTTTTTCTCTACATCAACGCAATTTGAGCTTCTTTTTCGAATAAAAGCTACTTATCTTTAACTAAGGTAATTTTTACAATCCATTTACTTCTGTCAATAGTGTTAATTATAGTTACATTATTTTTCTGTTTACCACAGTTTATTTTGTGTAAACAGTTTTATCTTATCTAAACACAACTTTTAAAGGAAATTCTTGGTAAATCACTTCGCCGTTGTGCTAATAACAAAATGTTTTAAGCAAAACAAAACAAAGATAAAAGAACAACTAATGCTTTGTTTAGCATTTAGCAAAAACCGTAGTGATTTAAAGCTAAGGTTAAACGTTATTTCAATGGACGACGAAGAAAACCTGTTTACGATCTAAAATGAGCTCGGAGAAAGGATTCAAAAATTTCTTTTCTGCGAAGTAAAAGTGCTCAAGAGACATCATTACTAACTGTTCCGAATGCTAGCTTCATGAACGTTTGACGTTAAATTTTGAACTCATTAATGTCAGTCAACGTTTATGCCTCATTAGTGAAAACAGCTCCTTTGCAAACAGGCCGCATTAGAGGAGAGAAGGTTAAAGTAAAAGCATTTCATTAGAGGACTTGACAAAGAACAAAGGACAGCTTAGTACTGTGTATGAATGATAATTTAAAGAGAAGTGCTTATTGAAAAGACGTTATTTTTGTCGATTTAACATTTAAAGCATTGAAGGATAAGATGGATTCTGTTTACAAAAAAATGCATGCCAATTATTACCAGATACTTTCCAGTAAAAGGAAAGAAGAAGAAAAAGACGAATGAACGATGGCTTTGTAAGGAACTGTTAAAACATGGCTAAAATCAAAATAAAATTACAAACAAATTAATATAGGCAATAGATAATAAAAAAGAAGACAAAAACAATAAATTAGGATTTTAAGGAAATAGGGATACAACGGGAAATAAGTACCAGTCTGCTTGTTTGTCGTCCTCTCCCCTCTCTCTTGTAATAGCTATTTAAATAAGTTTATTTCTAAATTTTGATTCCTTTTTAATCATTACGCTGTAACTTTTAATATTTAATTAACAGCCACATGAAATGAACTACTGAAACTGTTAAGAAAGAATCCAGCAGCTGACAACGAAAATACCGTGTCTAACATTTCTTCCATTTCGGCCGATTTACTCCTTGCTTTCAGCAATTCTATACAAAAGTGTTCATCCGAACAATTTCAATGTCGATGTCATATATTTTGGTGTTTTCTTTAAGAACACTAAAAGGTTTTTCGCAGCAGAAAACATTTTAAGAATTTACGCTTCGCAAAGAATTCTTTCTTAAATATAAAGAGCACATAAGGTGTTTTATTTTTTTACTTTTTTACAACCCTTTTTCAATTTACGTTGCGTACGAGAGTCGTTTTCAGATCTGATAGTTACAAATATGGATATAATATTTCTTGACAAAATTTAAGAGGGTGATATTGATAGCTATTCTGTACAGAAATAAATTGAAAAAATTTAATTTTTAGAAAAAGTAAGAATTTGTAACTTTAGTCTTTCTGATTTTTGCATGCAGTTTTGTAATTTTATTATAAGATTTCATGAAGAAAGGGTATACCAAAGATATTTTTCCTTAAGTTACCTTATGTTTACTTTCATACAAAATAAAAAGAAGATTTTTTTTCTCTACTGTAATCACACTATTAATTGCAAAAAAAAAAAACAGTAACCGTTAGTACCAGAGGTCGTCCCTACCTTGGGATCTGCTCAAGCATTTTTGCTGCTATTGACATACTTCTTCGCTTCGCCTTTTCCTCGTGTGATGTCTTTTCATAAAACAATTGAGGTTTTCAAAGATTACCTCACTTTCTTAAGAATCTGGTTGAATGCTGTTGAGGACTTGTGAATATAAAATACATATAGTAACGATGATATTACGACTAGATCTCCGAAAAAAGCCATTGCAGTATAAAATTAAGCAGATTGATGATAGCCTAAAATCTCGACATCTCAAAGCAGCGTTTGATGAATTTACAACACTATGGCTTTAAATGCTCCATCGTTCCACCAGTTGCATAAAAGAAATATATTCGTTAAAAATAGTAGAATAAAAAAACTTTATCAATGCTAGAATATAAAGTAACATGAAAACTCTTTTTTACATAATTTTAAAATTTTATTTTGCAATCCAAACAAATAAATAAAAATTCTAATCTTTACACAAAGTTGCTCAATTTAGCATGGACATTCAACTATTGAAGAAAACTGGTCATTCTGTCGCATATTTAGAAGAAAGTGAAGTCTCAATTTCCGATGATAAATCTGTTCTTCCCATCGTTTTTACCCAGTAACATCGATTTCTTCACAGAAACAAATACTTCGAAGATTATGTAGTTTTGAGTTAAAAGTGCTCACTGAGAATGTAAAAAATGTTAATTTTCGTATTTCCTCTGGTTTTACGTTAGATTTGCTAATTACTGGAAGATTCCTGGACCAGTTTATTTATTTCACCAATTACTTCTGTTACTGCATTGACTTTTTGCGTCATATAATCATAGACACAGATACTGAAAAATCTATATCAGTGCAATTAAAGACTTAAAACTGAATTTATCACTTTATGATGCATTATGAAATAAGATTTGCATTTATTAATAGAAAAAAGCAAAAACTTTGTTCTTTTTTCAACTGCCAGAAAATAATAATAATAATAATAATAATAATAATAATAATAATAATAATAATAATTATTATTATTATTATTATTAATTTTTTTTATTTATTTTATTTATTTATTATTTTTTTATTTATTATTATTATTATTATTATTATTATTATTATTATTATTATTATTATTATTATTATTATTATTATTTTATTTTTTTGTTATTATTAGTTATTATTGTTATTATTGTTATTATTGTTATTATTGTTATTTTTTTATTATTATTATTATTGTTATTGTTATTATTGTTATTGATTATTGTTATTATTGTTATTATTATTATTATTATTATTATTTTATTATTATTATTGTTATTATTATTGATTATTATTGTTATTATTGATTATTATTATTGTTATTGTTATTATTGTTATTATTTTTTATTGTTATTATTATTAGTTATTATTATTATTATTGTTATTATTGTTATTATTGTTATTATTGTTATTATTGTTATTATTGTTATTATTGTTATTATTTTATTATTATTTTATTATTGTTATTATTGTTATTATTGTTATTATTTTATTATTTTTTATTATTATTATTATTATTATTATTATTATTATTATTATTATTATTATTTGAATGAGTGAATTAATGAATGAGTGAATGAATGAATGAATGAATGAATGTGTGAATGGCAATATGTATAAACCGTTATAGCAAAAGTTATGATTGGAGTAACTAAGAACTTAAGCTAATTTAGAAAGAGAGAGAAATGCTAGATTATCAATTTAAAGTTGGTATATACGGGAGTATAGTTCTACAGCTTCTTGTTTCATTTATGCAAAGCTTCTTTAATAGCTAACTTAAAAATTGCGAAAGTTTTAGTGAATAAATGTAGTCCACTTAATTTTAACAAATACACATCTTCTGAGCTTTCAGTTTTAAAAAGTTTTCTTTATAGCTAATCCAGAAATTCAGTACTATCTAGCTTAGAATCAAACTAAATAGAAGCAACTATTGTTCATTCATAAGTATAGAAGGAAAATCATTAATTATATTTTAGTTGAATTAGTTCATAAATTTTATGTAGCGCAATTATTGTAATAGTAAGTTTATTTAGCATTAATTTATACTTTTACTTTTGCTTCAAACTTATCGTTTATGTTCTTTGATACACAAAAACAAAGTAAAAAAAGAGCACAAATAGTTAAATGAATTTTAGACACGTGTTTCATTGTTGCTTTTCTCAATCAATAGGAATACAACAGAAGGTTATGATACACCTCTTGAGTAAGGATCTTTAGTGGGGGGAATTGGATGAGCTTGGTGTTAGCCAAAAGCCCAGATGCTTCAAGGAATCAAAAGGAAAAAAAATGGCTGAAACAGACGACGAGAATGAATGTTACCTTGCATTTTTATTTCCCTCTGAAAATTTAAGAGGCACGCTGGAAAGTTATAGTACGTCTGTCGGATTTTGGGGATGATAATTATCCTTCATTCGGTATTTATAGAATTTCTTAAATAATGCAAGTTGGTAAAAAAATGTGTGGCACAATATTTAAAGACGTTCTAGTGACTATCATGACGTTTCGAAAAAAATGGCGGACCATGAAAGTTATTGATTAAAATTGTGCACGTTTGGGTTAAGATTTTTTTTCCCCTTTAACATCTGAACTTTAACTAAAATATAAACTAACAATATTTATATTACATGACCGATTCTGTATAAAAAATGAACTTGCACAGAAAATGTACATTTAATTGCTTGAACGTTCATTACTTTATTTCAACTTACGTTGAAAAAAATACTGTCGAAACTTAAGCCAAGACATTCAAGATGTTTCGAGGAAAAACAGCATATAAATAATGTCCATAAAAGCAACTGTTCTTAAGAAAAAAAATAAATTTCTGTATAGTTAATTCCCAATTAATGGTCATTAATTATTATCCTAATTAACGAACAATCCTACTAAAATGAAAAGTATATTAAAAATACGTTCGTTTAGAGCATTAAGTTGTACTGTTTTTTCGTAATAATTCAGCTTTTGTTCGAAAGGTATAAAAATAAAATTTACAAAACACTATTTTTTCTCGTTTTAAGAATATATTTAAAAACATTCCAGCTCAATAATGTTTGAAAAAAGATTAGTTTCTTAGTTGAGTAACTTTTGTTAAGGCAATTTTAAGAATAATAAAAAAATGCTCTGGTTAGAAAATATTTAAAGAATGTTAATCAATGCACTTCGCAGTTATTAATTATTTTTTTAGCAAATTATAATTACTTCGAAGTTTTTCCATGCAGCTCAGTATTTAAAAAAGGTTTCAGTTTTTTAATTTTTGAAGCGGATCGTTTATTAAAAATGAACTAAGACATTTTGCTCTCTATCTGAGACAAAAATTTAATGTTAGTTTTACATTTAATAATACTAACATCGAAAAAGAAATTTAAGCACCCATGGTGAAACGTACATAGAAAAAATGGCACTATTTTTATTCAAATAATGTTTAGCATTTCTTCTTAGCATTAATTTTAAAAAAGGATTTCTTTCTTTAACAATTTTTATGCTAATTCTGCATAAGAAGGATCAAGTGTTTGCTTCTTTGGTGCTCGATTTAAGAGAACTTATTTAAAGCGAGATGCCAGTTAGTAATAAAAACATCATTAAAAATAAATATATACAATAACAAAGTCACCTGAAAAGATAAATTCAATGTGAAAAAAAAAATAAAAGACGAGAAGAAGAAACAATAGGGATGAAAGAAAAGGAATATTTTTAGCTTATATTTTTCACTTTGCAGAGAACTTATTTTGAATTTCACAATTCCCTTTACTTGCCCGTTTTTGGACCATTTTCTCTGTAATGTTCTTATGCTTTCAATAACTCTATCTGTTTTTCCCTTTGTTAAAGAGAAATACTAAGATTTGCTTCCTTTTATGAAGAATCAATAACACAAATGTTACGGTTAAGGTGAGCTTAACAGTAAATTTTTTATCCAGTTTTAATCCAAAAATGACATTTTTTATTGCAACAACATCTAATCGAACGAAATATGTGAAGAAGAAAAGTTCTTTGATTAAAACCAAACAACATAGAAGAAGTAGGCTTGCAGTTGCCATTTACCGGACAATAACCGCTATCAACACAAATCATTTATTTCTAATCAACATAATTTAAAGATAGTAGATAGAAATACAATGGAATTGTTCAAAAAGTGACTGTTTTTTTTTTTTGTTCTCATCAGCTTGTATTTTTGGAAGTTAAAAATGTCGAATTTGTACCGTATTATTCTTTTTTTAATAAAGAATTAATCTAGAGTGCAAAAACGATTATTTTTGTGATTGGTTATGGATTATGTCTCAAAAATATATGGATGATAATTATATAGTAAAGGGATGAAAATTCAATTAATTTATATTTTTATTTCAACTAGTTACATTTAAATTTATAATTATTAGACATTACTACACTTCGAGTGACTTTGATACATGAAATTTTCTAATGTTTCTCGTTGAGTTGTGACGTATAAAATACTGTAACTAATTCCCATTGAAAACCAAACAAAATTTAAGGGCCCTGTATTTTTAAAACATTTTCACTATTACGAGGATTGCTGTCTGCCGTGGGTGTGAATGCGTCTTATGTTTTTTTTCTTTAGAACCAGACTTTGAAAAAAAAAAAAAAGAAAAAACACGGTCAATCTTCTTTCGACCCTCCTCTAAAAAAATCACTAGCATGAATTTTCTAATAAGAACTATTAACTTATAAAAGTCTTCTTTTAACCAAAGTCTTATTCTACTACCTTAGCATAGGTTAATTTTTACTTATAAAAACTTAATGAATTAATTAAAAAAATAGACATTAACGAAATAAATTTCCTTAATGTTTCAAAAACAGATAATTAATTTTTTAAATAATGTCCAAAATAGAAGAAGCCCACCCTCAATTAATGAATGACAGTTTCGTTACATATGTTCTCAATCTTTGACCTTTCTATTACTTTATTTTAGTTCAATTACGTTGACTTTCAATTGTAATATTCAACTGTAGATTCAATTGTATTTCCGGTTTTCAACTATCAACCTGCAAAAGAGTTGCTTCAGAATAAACAATCAATGTGAAATTTATTCCCTAATTTTATTAGGCATTAAATTTCAGTAAAAATTCTATCCATTATAATGTGAAGTTTTCGTGTATATAAAGTGAAAATTGTTTCAAAAATGAATGGAAACAGCAGCTCAAAAATATCTTTTACTCCAAAAAAAATTCATATTAATCTATAATTTTATCTATTAGTCTTCGTAGAAGATAAGGATAGAATATAATGCATCTTTTATGCTTATGATTCTATCAAGCATTAAAATTTTGTTTTGCAACAACATGTATCACTATTGCTTTTACTAACACGACAAAATGTCTGCTGCGGGAAGATATATTTAAAAAAAAAAATGTTTTAAACCAAAATATCAAGGTTTTTGATAAGTTTCTAGATAAAATTCTTGTTTTTCCTCGATCTACAAAACTATAGAGAAAGATTTGTCAAGTTAGTAAAACTGAACACCTGAGATCTGTGACTACCTGTTTAAGAGATCTGAATACGTACATAAATAATTGCTTGAGATTTGTGACTACCAGTATAAAAAGTTGACAAAAATGCATTATAAAAGTCGATTCCGTTTATAACAAAGTCGTATTTAGCGAATTTGCGGTCATAATGTAATAATTTCAATTCTGCGTTGTTACCGCATACTATTCGGTAGTTTTTATTACGAAACTACGGCAATAACGAAATTTTCACTGGGTCCCTTCGTGTTCGTTATAAACTGGTGCGAATGTATATTGTGGGCGTATAATTTAACTAGGGGCGCTCTAGTGGGCAGCCGGCTTGCTTTCGGCGGAGAACCTTCCCGACTTCGGCGGCATCATTAGTCGAGCGGCGTGAAGCACAAGAATCAGAGCAGCGTGGGATCAACTGAGTTTACCTTCGACTTTGTGTACCAGAAATAGGAATTCCGCGAGCTCACACATGGCACCACTACTGCGGAATCTTATCTGTTGCAATCAATTTAAAGAATGATCTCTGATTTTTTATTCACTGTAATTTCCTTTTTAAAGACTTTGTGGTTTCTCAAGTCTCTAATTTTACGTGAGCCTCCGGATAAATGATTTCCTGGTGATTCTAATGTATTTTCGACAAAAATTTTTACCGTGTGCCTTGTAACGCTGACATGAAGAATGCATCGTAATTTAAAGTTTTTATAATTTAAGTGAAAGCTATTTTTGGATCAAAATAATCAGAAAGAAGACCAGTAAATGTCGGATGGCTGTAATAAGTCTCAGAAATTGCTTTGAATTGATTAAAGCAAAAAATCAAAACTCTTTTGTGATTTTATAAAAATGGAAAGATATTATTTTATTTTTGATACTTTTCCATTTTTAATGAATTTCAACTTAATGACTTTCAAATTTAAGCACCCTTTAAATTGTTAATATTGTTTATCATTTGAAAACATTAAAATATATTGGTTATTGTACAAAAAAAAAAGTAGTTAACAAAAATTGTGCTTTACGTACGTGTATACTTAAATATTTTGACTATAATAAAGAAAAAGTAAGCAATTAAGAGTCGAAAATATAAATGCTGAATACAAACTACATAATAGTTAATTTAAAATTACTTAGAGTACAATTTAACTTTTTGATTAATCAAAAGTAGAACCGTTCCAATCTAGATTTTTAAAAGTTTGATAACTCGCGTTTAAATACAGGCTTTTGCAAAATAATTGATGCATTTTTCACTAAGAACTATTCTCGTCATTTTCTTCGTTTCGAACATAAAAACAACGTTATCACAAAAGAGTTTCTATTGTGTTTCTTGTTTATTCATGAATGCTTCTTTCAAAATGAAATATGCAATTCATACTAAGAAATGCTTTCTGGAATATTTCTTAAAATATTTTTGTATAAATAATTTAAATGAGTGCTATTTAATGTTAGTATATATCGAAATTAAATGTGCATTAAAATGCATTTAAATATCAGTGCATTGTTTTTAAAAACTAGAGTAGCATTGTTCCATGAAATTTTTATCTTCTCAATAAAATAAAAGGTAAACAATAAAAATACCCTTCATTCAAAGCCAGTGTTAATCCTGTTTTTTTTCTCAATATCGGATAGATATTATCTCTAAAAGAAGCAACAAACTGAGTCCGATGAAAACTGTCGAGCAACTAGGAAATTAGCTCGACACAACAATCTGTAGTTCTAATAGAAAAAGAAACATCTTTTGAAAATTGTATTTCAGAAACATAAGTTGCTATTTTTGTTTCATCAAAGATTTAGGAAAAACTCATTTCGTTGGTCAGTTTTTTTGGTGGAAAACATAAAAATAAAAATATTTGTTCATTATGTTCTGAGTAGAACAATGTAAACTTCATTTTCCAAGTATTTAGTTGCAACGGACAGATATGTTTTGAGATAATAAGAATCCATAAAAATTGTGCATCGAAGTAAGTTCCTTTATTTTATTTTTCCAATATTTTGTAATTTCTTCAATGTGAAAAATATTTGTAAATGATTCAAAAGAAAATTTAAAAAGAAGCATAAACTGTATTTTTAAAACTATTTCCCTGATACGGAAATTGTTTATTCCTTTTTAATATGTACTTCTGTATGACACGTGGAAATACAAAAATAACACAAAATAACAAATTCCTTACAACATTTTAAAAATTATAATTGAAGTTAAGGAAGAATGTCATGAAAATTTCCAACATTTCACGAACGTGAAGTTTTAAGTGTGTTTAATGAAAAGCTTTACATACACCAGCGGTATGTGAAACATTAAGAAAATAATTGTCCTTTTGCCAGAATTTTGAGCATTGTGTCAATTTTTCTCTTATGTTTTTAGACAATTTTTCAGATGTAGAGCTGTACCCTTTATAAAATATAAATCCACACGAAAAGCATATCAGAAATATCGATTAATTAAAAGAACGAAATAAATTAATGTAGCTTGGCAACGTTTTTTTGTTGTTCTGTCTGCATACTTGTGTCCTCCAGTAGCATTTCTGTATGACGCTTACGTGCTTCTACTTTTTTTCTTCTTCTTCTTATTATTATTGCTATTATTCTTACATGAACTTTGCCAAGTCGCCTCAGTCTCTTGTTTCAATATTTCTTTTGAATCACTTTTCGTCAAATTTAGAACAATTTTCGAAAAATCATAGTAGAAGCCACCAGTAAGTCGGAATAATTTATCCAGTTCGAATAAAAATAAAAATAATTTAACTTTGTGCAAGTAAACAATAATAATAAAATTACACGTTAATTTAAAGCACAAATGAGCAATAAAATGCTCATGCATTTTATTGCTCATTTGTGCAGTTCGAATAGTCAGATTTACTTCTAAACTTGGCACTTACTTTCAAAATATTGAGCGCAAAAGTTAAACACAATTCCTTACCCTGTGCAATGTCGAGTGCTATTAAGTTTCACCTAATCGCAACGTTTGCAAAATCTCTGGTTAGGATTCCAATAAAGTTTCGGAAACACACTTATGAAGGAGGTATTTATTTCTAAGTGATACATAATTTAGATTTCGAAAGGTGTACTCAACGGCACATGAATGACTTACTTGTGAAAAGTATTTATATTAGTGTGGATGATAATTACTTTACGTAGGTACGCTTTAAATCCATCCATGAATATCCATTTGTTAAATGAGCCATGTTCTGCTAACATGTGATGATTGGCAGGTGAATGGAGGACGAAATGAGAGGACGCTAGCAATGAGAGGACATCATTTGCACCTTTGGCCATTAACTGTATTGCAGTGTAGCTTCTGCATGATTTGGGGCCTATACATTGTGCAGTGTCATTAAAATAGGCGTAGATAATCACCTAGTGTCTAATAACTAGTATGAATAGTGTAGACTAAATATGTATTAATAACTCGGACTTTGTAGGAGGTTCATCTGATAACAAAATACAGTTATTAATAACTATAACACTAGTAATTAATATACTATAACATATCAAAACATAAATCATCTATTTGAGTCATGATTAAAGCACGAAATTGTATCTTTTCAAGAAAATTGCAGTTAAAGAACTACTCCGTCTCAGTATGTAATAGCCGAAATATCCTGAGTTAAATATGGAACATTCTTGTTGGTTTTTAAAGGAGTAGTATGATCTTAACATTGGTTTTTCAAAAGAGAAACTTAATTTTTTTTTAAGCATCGCCCGCATTTTTTTCCTGGAAAATTCATATTTTATTAGCTATTAGCTGCGTAGTCCGATTTTGCTTCGGAGTATCTCGTATATTGTGTCATTCCCAGGCTTATGTCATGTTGACGCATATTCAACACTTTGTTCTGCATAAATAAGGAGAAAACTGGTCAAAGCTACCCACTACAATACGGACAACAATCTTTTTAAATTGCCATTTGACCAAGAACAGCACTGCCTAAAATCATCTTTGCATCCACGTCATTAGCCCTGTAAAAGTCCATTAAAGGAAGGACAGAGGTTCTTAAATAATGTTAGCAGTCTTGCCAACATTGCAAAAAAAAAACCTAAGGATCTGCTTCTTATATATACTTTAGTACGCTTTAGAATAATAGTGGAAATCTAAACGGATTTTGGACACGTTTGACTCATATCTTAAAAAATGCCATTATCGTTTAGTCCTAGAAAAAAAAACCGCGTCGTCAATTAATGTTAATGACTGTCTCTTCATTAATATATTGGTTAACATCATTAAAAAAGTTACCCTTAGAAGAAAAAATCACGAATAAACAATTTTAATTCCTTTTATTGTGCTTTAACACAGCAAAATACTCAAAAAGGGTAGGGTTTAAAAAGGTTTCAAAACGTTTTTCTCGAATTAAGTAGTTTCAAATTCATATTCATAAAATGAAAAACACGAGCTCTAGTAAAAATGCGTCCTGTGGTTCAAATTTAGCAGCTATTAAATTCAATTCATTAATTTGTTGGGGCAATTTAAGATTAAGTTATCTTAATTCATTATGTTCCATTTACAATTATGTCTACAGATAGGATTAATTTTGGACGCACAAAATTATCATTTACATAATCAGAACATCTTGTTAATATGATAGTATTGCATGGATGCTGGAAATGCAATATAGTAATTAATTTTAATCTGTATGCACATGAACGACACTTAATTACAATGATTTAGAACATTCCCGACCTAAATAATACACAGTGTCTTTCGGATAAAATTAACGTGCCAGGGGATACAAAGCTTAGAAGCGTCAGTTCACGCTTTACTGTGAATTATATTGCGTAGTTCAACGAGTGCATGTCTTGTTTCTATGTCAATCACTAGTGAATGAATTTTGACTTTTTTTCGTGACGTCTAAAAGTACATATGTAAATAGGTACGTATGGACAATGGACATCCGAAACAGCCATTTTGAACATACCTGAGTCCATTTTGGGAAGATTTGTTTCGCATACTTCAAAAACGGGAGTTGTAGAAGGTTGAAATTTTGTAATTAGTATCTGTAAAATTTACTTCCATTTTTGATTGCGATCCGGATGTTCCAAAAGGGATCTTGCTTACTTGTAGCGAGTGTTTATTTATTTACATTTATTTTTCTCTAAGCAACAATTTGGTTTTTTGGTTTGAAATCGTTATCTGAAATGACAAAGTTACGTGACCACTAATGAACATCTAAATTTGTTCTCACGCATGAAGGGTTGATTGTCTGCATTACATATGCATTCAACTTTACTTTAATATTAAAAGAATAAAAAGAAAATTATAGTTAAAAAGCGCGTTCGTAGCAAATGAACTTAAAGGTAAAAAATAATCTTTGAATATAAAGATGTGTTCAGCAGTGATCGCATGTCCAACAACAACTGAGTACCGTCAACCGGGGTAACTTTACCATTTCCGGAGTGAATTTTCTCTCTTTTTAAAAGGCGTCACTTCTTAAGCTTGGCAACTTCACCGTAAAAGGTTGCTAGTTCTATTAAATGCAACGTGTATTCTTTACGTTTGTTATCAGGTTATTCTTTTCAGAAATGATATGAACGAGCATTAGAAAAGAGGGAAAATTCACCCCGGACGACGGTAAAACTTAATTTTTTGAAGGAGCTTAAAACTAAAGGAATAATCAACGAAAATATTAACTTAAATATTAAAAGGAACAAGAAGTTCCTTCTAGAACTATACCAGCCTACGTTCCCGTTCACTGTTAGAAATTTCATCATGAATTTACGGTTAAATAACCGGCAGCAGTCTGTCCATCTAAATCACCGTTAAATTTACGGTTTGGAACATTTTTCTATCTTTACGGGACCTAAACCATTTCCAATCAGCTTGGTTAAAAAGCCGTAAATACAAAAGTTTATGGTTTTATAAACATTTAAAAATGGTTACAAAACAAAAGTTTTACCGTTTTTGAGCCATTTCGAGGCGTAGAATCTTCAAGGCGTAGAAACCGTAAACGAAGCGTGCGGGAATCAAACCCGGGTGTACGGTATACCAACCTCGCGCTCTAGTCATTCGGCCATCCACACCATTTAAAGCGGCCGTTTATATTAATGAATCTTCTTTTCCAACAGGCAAACTGCCTTAAAATTGAGATTTCAGTTTTTGATTGGATCCAAAGTCATTTTTGTTCTACATTGACTGTATATTGACGAAGATCATTCTATTTGCTGCCAAAATTAAAATACAAACAAGCTTCAGCAGCTCAAATTATGGGTTCGCTCATTCGGTAACTTTTCGGGAATCCGATGTCTCCAATTTTTGATTTATGTGTATGTGTTTTTATTTAGTAACCACTGTTTACGCCACTTTTTCTTCTTTTCTTATATACACATGCATATTTAAACTGATAAATATTTATTAATATTTTAACAACAACGTACGACCGGTAAGGTTTCGCAACCAAGATGGACGCCCGATTCTTATTGAGCGCTTGAAAATTATGGTTAGTTAAACGTTCTTTAGGATAAACAGAGAATAAACGTTTTTTTCACAATCAGCGGTTTGAGTACCATTCTTTTAATGGTTATTCAACTGTTGTAATTAAATATGGTAAAATAACAATCAAATAAATGGTTATTTTACTATTTTCTTACGGAAATTTTTAACAGTGTATACACCAACTTGAAATTTATAATCTGGCTATCTTTCTCTCTTTTTCTTCTTAGCTTTAGTTCTTCATTACTTCAAATATACCTTTTCAACAGTTAATACATATTCATTCACTCATTCATTAATTCATTTATTCAGTCATTCATTTATTCACTCATTCATGTATTTATTCACTCATTTACTTATTCTTTTATTCATTCGCTCTTTTATTCACTCATTTATTTATTTATTTTTATCCTTTGTTTACTCATTTGTGCATTCATTCTTTTACTTATTCTTTTAATCATTCATTCATTTAAAAATATTCTTAAAAATCCCAATGAAAGAATTTCAGACGAAAATAGGCTCGTTAGTACTGAATGAACTTCGTATCTGCGCATGTTCTACGTCATAAGAGCTTTCCGATAAAGTTTGTTCCAAGCAAATTGTTCTGTCAGATCAGGATTTATACAAAATTGAAATTTCCCCGTAGGCGATATGGTTAATTTTTTTTAACTGTTCAAAAATGAACAAAAATTGTTCAACTCAACAAATGTTTCACTCCGAGAGATTCTTCCAATAAGCTCGTTGATAGGGACTTGGATATTACTCCCAGAGTTTATATAATTTACCCATAGGCGGTAATGTTAAAAGTTTTTGAGCCGTTCGAAATTGAACGAAAAGTTGTTCATATTAAAAGCAAAATGTGGAAACGAGATGTCCTCGACGAGACCTTTCGAATGCAAATAAAAAAAATATTTCGAATCGAACAAATCCTTCAAAAGTTATTAGGGGGACAGACAGTCCGACAGACACACATTTTCCCCACATCCCAAACCCTATTTTCAAATGTTTTATTTTTCAAACTTTATTTAATTACTTCACTTCTTTTTTAATTCACTTTTCTTGATTTTTAACGATATTTTCATGACACATTAAGCCTTCTTTCATGCTTTATTAATTTGTTTTTACTGCAGCGGAAAAGTAGGCTTAAAGGCGATAGGTGTTTCTTTGATTAGATTTTGATAATGATTCTACATTGACGAATAGCTATCAATAAGAAATTCTGAAACCGCTGGTATCAAGTCCCCCCACCCTTTTTTAATGTACGATAGAAGTCTAAGGGTGCTTTCTGAACAAAGGCGACGAATACAAAGCATTTCAGTTCTACTTTCTCATCGACGCAAGCGCAGAGCGTATTTTTGTCTTCAAAAACAGGCTCTGCGCTTGCGCAAATGAGAAAAGACAGGAATATTCTTTGGAGTGAACGCATCCTAACAGTGAAATATGAGTATTGTAAAACGTGAAATTCCAAAAGGAAGTGTCGTCAAAAATGTAAAAAACATAACTTTATGAATATTAAGAAATGCAAGTCTGACTAATTAGAAACTCTCTAGACATAAAATTTTAATATTTCTGAACTGAAAACATACAATTCGAGTTTCCCGTGAATAGGAGATTAAACACATAATAGCAAATTACTTTATGATATTCATTTAAAAAGTTAATTAAGTGAGGTGCTTTTGTTTAGATAATCTGGATATTTCCATAAATATCCAGACTTACACTTACGCTTAAGAGCACTGCAGTTAGCCAAGGACAAGTTCAAGTAATTAATTTTGGGTATCAAAATGCTATAAATATTTTACTCACTGTGTCTTAAGTAATGAAGTTTGTGAGTATTTGGGACTTTATGGAAGAGATTCATCTCCCCCTCCCCTTTACACACACAGAGACTGCGCATGGATTCTTGCAAAACAGACAATTACGCTCCGCTAGGATTAGCCTTAAGCATATTTGGAATATGATGAATTGCTTGGAATCCTGTAGAAAGGGATATCTCCCTCAAAGGGAATCGATTTCTGTAATACCGGTTTTCGAAATGGTTGGCTAAATCGGATTTAAAAATGCAACGCAGTTTGGAGAGAAGCTAGCAAATTGTTTTCGACAAATAAACTTTCTGGAAAAGACATTTGTTTTCCAGCTGTACTTAATAATTGACATTTTCTAATTTATGTAATAAGAAGCTAAAAGGAAGATGTTTAGCTTAACATAGCTAAGAAAAATTTCTTGAACATGTACATTTTTTAGGAAAATAAAATTTTTAAATTACGAAACATATAAAATTTTTTCTAAAAATATATAAAAGTTCAAGACTCTCTATATCCCTATAATGTGTATATACACGTACATGTAACTTGTTTATTTAATTTTTGGTAAAGTAAAATCAAAAGGATTAACTATTTTGAAAATATACTGAAATCGTAAATCATTCCGTCAAAAGTTTTATTAAAAACAATATGGTCACATTGTGTTTGATGATATTAAGGATGAAAAGTAACATCCAAAAGTGGGTTTGTTTTCTTTTCAGCTTTTACAAAGGCTATTTTAGAAAATTGTGCCCCCTTTTTAATACATCGCTTTGTCGATTTGATGGCAGCTCTTAAATTTCTTTTTTTTTTTAAACTTATAAACATAAGTTCGGAAAATTTTCGAGTTTCTGCACTTTTTTTGTGCGCGTGTGTGTTAGAAGCTCTGTATACGGAGTTCATTATACTACATGTTTTCCTCAACCTATTTCCGCAAGAAATAATCACCCAAGAACAAATCAAAGTATCGTATAAGCCAAAACATATCAGCCAATCTAGAAATGTGGAAGTCCCCTAAAATCGTCGGAAGAACATGAGCAAAAGTTCTGGTCCTCACCCTCTTGAAGCCACACACATCGGAATACGTTTCAGACACAATAAACATGTTTATTATTTCAAAGAAGCGATATAAGTTTGCAGTAGCAACATTTCCGTTACGGTCTTAAGTGAGGATTGTTGGTATTTGATTTCCTGAATAACACACCAAACTTTCCTGTTGGGCTGTTCTACGGCTTTTCGCGCAATTCTTTTAAATTTTCAACAAAATTATTCCAGGGTTGGAAAGGTTTTGGAAACTGCGGTAATTACTATGGCAAAAACCCTAACTTTTACCATCCTGTTCAAAGCCCTTGTGTCCAGAATATATTTTTAGTGAAGTTGTATTTTGTGAGCAAATATCAAAAACAGAATAAAATGTATTAAAGTAATATTTTCTTAATATTAAAATTTAAATTAAAACTTCAATTTGTTGAATGTAAACATTCACATATATATTATATAACTTATACATATGATTCTAATCTAGTTAGATTGAAGTTGTAACTGGAAACTTTCCTGTTTTATTAAGAACCGAAATTTTGCAAACGACATTAGTAAAACATATTATATTAAAAAAAAAACCTTTTAATATCACTTTTTAAGTAAAACATCTGGATAAATCATAAAGTGACACGTGGAGAATACCCAAAAATAGAATATTTCCTCCCAACCCCCTATCCTTTAGCATGAAGTCCTACCATTACCATACGTTGCCGCATGGTTCAGAAGAAGCGGTTAGCACCTCAAATATCCAGGGCTAAAGGTTTCAGATGATGCAGACGTAATTTTGAAAAAACTGTAATTCTTTAATTTGAATTATCTTTAGCATATGTATGCATGGAAAACAAATATTTCTTAAACATTTAATTGCATATTTAGAACTTTTGTGTCTAGATATAATAAATAAATTGTTCGGAAGACAAGTTATTTTGTGCACAATATGTAAAAACTCAGCACATAAAAAAATGCTTGGATTGATGATATATCACCAAAAATAATTAACGCATAGTTACATTAAAGTAAACTATTTTCGGTACTCAAAAATGTATCTTAAATATCGAATTCTTAATAGTTTTCCTCCTAAAATTAAAAATTCAATTATTCAGTTCTTCAATATTTTAACTATCTTTTATTGCAGAATGAAACAATTCCAACTTATGAAAATATGAAAAAGATTTGCAGGCAGTTATTTTAAATTGTTTATGGAATGGAAGCATATTTCATTTCTTAAAACACACGAATAAACCGGCGGCTTTTAATTATTTTTTTAGCAATCATTCTCCCTACCTATTAGTCCGATACTCTATGAGAGAATTCTTCTGGAAAATCGCGTAAATGATTTTCGTAGCAAATGAACTCCCACATTCAGTAATACTGCGTTATTAAGATATTACAATAAGGAATTCCTAAACTTTTGTTGAGAAATGGCTCAAAGAAAGAATTTATGTGATATTAGAATTTTCGTCGTTTGTTAATCACTTTCAAGGCATATACGAGTAATCCAAAAGTCAAGGAAGTTTTAAGAAATGAGGTATTTATGCTAATGATAGAAAACTGGAAATATGCATTAGTTTTCTTTATAATCTCCATGCACTTCAACGCACTTTTCTCAACGTGTCAAAAGATTTCTGATTCCGTCGGAAAAAAAGTTTTTCGGTTGTTCCTGTAACCGATTTTGCATCTCATTCTGCATCGGTTGCTGAAGGAATAGGCTGAATCAGGGCTGATATGGAAATAATTGGCGTTTTCGTCCACAATGATCAGTCTGTTTCCCAAAACAGTACCTTCAACGACTTTCGAATTGCCTTCAGTCGTCGACGGCGATGGCCTGCCCAATCTTTTCTCGTCACATAAAGTGCGGATAATTTTCGCAGGTTTAACACCTTCCACAAATCAAAAAGCGAGTCACTGCCCTCATCTCCTTCTTGGTGGTCTCGCCTAACCTGGGAATAAGAGAGACACGTTCCATAGAAGTATAGTTGCAGACGACCCTATGTCAGAGCAGGATACCAGCGGTGATCCAAAAACCTAGAGCGAGAAATTGCAAAAGTCCGTTTCCTTTTTGACTTCCCCTCGTATAATACATATTTAGTACTTGCGATGGAAAAATTGTTGCAGAAAAGAAGAGTACAAAACCAATGACAAAACTATCTAAAAAGTTAAAAAATTATTGTGCAAAACGTATTTGTAAGAGCCTCGTCGGTTTAAATTAAATGAAGGAGCAATAAAGAATTTCAATCTTATTCGTTTTGCCACGAAGCACGTAATGATACTCGTAAATGTTTCTTAAAGTACTCTATTATCTTTGCTAAATAAAGTGAATTTATGCAACAGCAAACATTATTTACCTGCTGCTGGCATTACAGTATTTGACACAACGTCACATAAAAAAAACATGAGTTAACATGAAGAAAATGATTATCTTGAAATGGGTGAATTTTATAGATACTGGTCCGCTTTTTTCTCGCCCTGAGTGCTCGCAAATCCCGGTGAGAGACTTATTTACTCTTGGTTTTCCTGATTGTCTCCCGTTCTATGTGTGAATCCAAGATAGTCATACTGAGAAGTCCTTCAGAAGGGAACGCATTCCCGATTAAAGTGTTTTCCTTTAAAAATGTATCATAGACACAAGTTGGAGACCTTTACATTTGTAACAAGGACGCAAGGCGGAAAAGTTAAGCTTATTGGTTAGAAGGAAAAATTGAGGTTACTAGAAGATATTTTCTGATATTTTTTTTGTTATTTTTACATTTTTTCTGGTGGCTGACACTTTTTAATCACAAGTTTGTACCTTCTAATAGAATTCTTCAACAAATAAAAAGAAAGAAAAAAAATCCTTAAAGCACGTTGCTATGTCTAAGAAAAATTTGAGAAATTAATCATTAATGAAATATCGTTTACTTTGCCAAAAAAGAGAAAGAAAGAAGAAAGAGAAGAAAATGAAAAAAAAAAAAAATGCGAACACGAGGCAACAAGGAAATTAACGAAGAATATACCGTCACTACTCCAGAAAAAGGAAACAAAAATCTCTACAAAAAATGCTTTCACGCTGATGGGTTTGATATTGTTTGGAAGAATCGAACTTGCTTCGCCGACTGATTATCTGTGATGTTTTCGCCGGTTTACATTACACAAATAACAATAGTTTGTCTTTCATTTACGAATTTCTTTTATAAAATTATTTTCAATTACTGAGTTATAAGGTTATTTTTCCAATAATTTCATACCTTATTTTTCGAAGCATAAAAAGAGAACTATTGTAAATATCATAATTAAAATAGCAAGGATCACTGGATTTTTGTTGTGAATTTGCTTATTCAATAAAAGAATGAAACGAAAGTCATTTGTAAATATTTTTAAAAAATAAGAAAAAGATTTAAAATTTTGTTTAACCTTTGTTTTGTCATGATACTCATGTTGAAGGAAATTTTGATTTAAAAATGCACATTTAACAAATTTTTCTCTAAATTGAAAAATTCGAAGCTTTAAATAACATTGTTACAGTAAAATTGCTATCCTCTTTAGGTAACATTATATTTGTTACTCAAACCCTCGTACTTGTATTTTGCTTTCTATAAATGTATGTCTCGCTTATGATTAAAAAAATACGTATCGATATATAAACTTGAAGAATTATTTTCATGCTAATTAACTGTTTTTCAATGATAGATTGTAATTACGTTTTTGTTTCTCTGATCTTTCAGAACCACATGGCCTTAACATAATAAAGGAACTTAGTACACAAGTAAACTGAAAAGTATTTGCTCGTAATTAAAGGACAAATGAGCATTTAAAATGCAGACATATGTTTCGGAATTGCTTGGAATCCCTTTTTCAATGCAATCCCGAAGCATATGTCTGCATTTTAATGCTCATTTGTGTTTTCTTAACGTGAAAATCTTTTTACAGTCCACATGTCGTTGTTTTTTCCCCTCCCATCAGGACACTTGGAACTGTCGCAAATGGATCCTCCAAATGAAAATGGAATTCATTTAAATGAAAATGCAAAAAGATAAGCGTCTAAATGAAAATGTTAGAAGAACATTGTTTAAATGAAAATGTAATCCAACGAAACCGTTAATAATATTTTGGCAAACTGCTACAGCACTGGTGCTGATAATTTAAAGTTGATGTTAATTTTAATATGAAGACGACCCCGAACAAAGTTTTAATATTGGCATTTTACACTGGACATCACTCCTGATAGTCTTTCATATTTCATGTGCATCTACTGTAAATAATATTCAAAGAAAAAATAGACTCATACAGAGACTCATCAGCAAGAGATTACCACAAGATTTAACTAAAAGATTACTATATACAATGGAAGGGAGATGTTCCAGTAAGTGATTCTTGCCAGACTAATAGATCAGTTTACTTTAATTTACTAAACGAATTCTTAAAGCATTAATTAATACAGAGAAATTGAACTCTAACCCAGCAATGCATTTCACCTAATATCTAATACACATTTGTAGACATTAACATTAACGTGTTACAATGAATGCTGAAGAGGTACTCCTTATTTATTTCGTTCAATTCTAAATCAAATTCCCGCTATGGTGAAATTTCGGCATCGCTGTGATGAATCCATCTAATATATAGAGGTAAGCTAATTTCTCTCCTAGAATTGCTTAATAGGAGCATCAACGAAATTGGATTAGAGTGCGGTATGTTTAAAGGACATTATTATAAGATTCATCACATAATCACGAACCTCATACGAACTTTTACAGGTTTTAGTCACTTCATACACTCATGGAGAATCAAGCATTCATGTGGTTCAGGTCCACTATTAGATCGGAGATTTGAAATTTTACTTTCCCCTGGTATGAAGTGCCAATTTAATAGGATCCCTCGCAATCCAAGCGCAACAATCTAATATCTGAGAATAAAATATTTCGTGACCTTGAATATCTGCCGAAAACCAGATAAATAAATTTTGAAAATGAAAAACACTTAAGTAAAAAAGTAGTTGTTATTTTATTTTTGAACGAAAGCCGCATTTTTGTGTTAAACACTCGAAACACAATTTACAAGAACTTTAACCCCTTGACAAACAATGACCTCTAGGAGAAGTCATTCATTTTGCTTTTGGATACCTTTGGATGTCATCATGTATCCTCATGTATCCAAGACGTAATTAAAGTCGTGTGCCATTGTAGGGTTTAATGTCCCCGAGTCGTTCAAAGTTTCATGCCCCAGTGCAGACACTCGTGACTCCGAGACGTCATTTGTATGCCAGGGGTTAATTAGTTATATTTACTAGTAAACATCAGCCACACCTCATGTTTATTCATAGTAAGAAACCATGACTCTCCTCCGTTACAGAGCTAAGACACTTTTTAACACATCTAAGGACTGCCATTTTGGAGAAAATATACGAGATAAAAAAATATAGTATGTCATTTTTTTCTATGATTAAAACAGAAGAAAATAAATGTATATTAGCATCTTAAAGAAAAATAAATAACTGGTAACTTTTCAAGAAATCTCTCATTTGCTTTCAGTGTTGTTCTGATTACAACTGGAAGAGGTTGTACATTTACTTCATAAAAAGAGGTAGAATGACTAAAAAATTGGATTACGATCAGCGTGAAAAATATGATTTAACCCAGTATGATTTCCTTAAAGTACAGAATTGTTGACTGCTCCGATAATTAGCTTGACACTTTAACTAATTATGAGAAACAAATGACGAAATAAGAAACTAACGTAACTGCTGGGAAAAATATCACTTTTTTTCCTCTAGATTTGGAGCTTATTTACTGATAAGTGCACTCTCAGAAATAGAGCTCTCACTTTTGACGATTCTTCAATCGTCAAGAAGATTTCGTTATTTACAACGATTCTTTCCTCCCGCGATCACGTGACTCAAAAAAGTTCCTACTCAAATTTTGGCAATTTGACGAAAGGTTTACTCGGAGCATTTTTCACGAAGCCATTTCGTCAATTGCGACGAAAGTTTCGTGAGATTTGAGTATGCGTTTCTAAGAGTGTGTGTATGTCAGAAAAAAAGGATTCAGTTAGTCTTTCATGGAAGTAGTTTGGCTTCTCGAAATAAAACTTTGTTGTGTAATTTCCGGAAGCTAGCGTTCTGGTGAAAAGTTGCAAATGATAGTTTATCGTACAGGTTTCACTTTTGTTCTGTAAAATTACGCCGTAATTGCCTAACATAAGAACCCTGGTTTCGGTCAGTATTTTGGCGGAAATTAAAGGAGTTCTTAATCAGCAATTTTGGGGAAAACTCGCGCTTTTAATTTCCGTCTTAGAAAGACTTTAAACGGTATGTTTTTATAGAACTGGCATTTTATGTCACAGTATTGTGGTTGTCATGAAATCTTTATCTAGTACATACATGAATCAAATGTTCCTTCAAAGCAATCAAAGAAGACTTAGCTCTTTGGAGCATATTTGTAATCAAAGTGTGTGTTTCAGTAATATTAGTAATTCTTTAACTTTCATAATTAGTGAGTTTTGCTAATTTTGGGGAAAACTCGCGCTTTTAATTTCCGTCTTAGAAAGACTTTAAACGGTATGTTTTTATAGAACTGGCATTTTATGTCACAGTATTGTGGTTGTCATGAAATCTTTATCTAGTACATACATGAATCAAATGTTCCTTCAAAGCAATCAAAGAAGACTTAGCTCTTTGGAGCATATTTGTAATCAAAGTGTGTGTTTCAGTAATATTAGTAATTCTTTAACTTTCATAATTAGTGAGTTTTTGCTATTTTTATTTTATGCATTTTATTTATTTATTTTCACGAAAATAAATAGTTTTTATGCAAAACATCCCAAAAATAAATTTTATTTTAAAACACTTTTCAACGTAAGGATTTTCATTTTAATGAAAAAAAAACTTAACCACACACAAAAAGCAACTTTTAACAAATAATCTGATAATATGCACATTAAATGCATTCGCAAATAATTTTAATTATCTTATTTTTGAAAAAAATATCGAAGACATGAATTACTTCAAGCATATTTACTAAGAAATAAAGCGAACGTAGAATACCTTTTCTTTCCTCCATGTGTTGATGAATGCTAATGTCGCAACATTTAAAATCCCGATTAAGTATTTGCTCTGCTTTCTGTCAAAAAACTTACAATACTCTGATTCTAGTATTTTTCTATTTGTAAAACTAAAATTTCAGACATTTGCTATTCACTGAACAAAGAGCTACGTTTCAGTGCTTAGAGAACATTTATTTCCACACTCTGAAAGATGTCTCCCAAATGTGTTAGAAGTGTTTCATCTTATCTGAACTGTTTCTCCTTGGGCAGCGTGAATTCCTTTACGGAACCGTATGCTTTATCTGGGTCACGATAAATCCTAAATGTCCCTTTTGAAGATAAATCTACCGTGAAAAGGAAATAAATTTTACGTTGAGAGATAAAATAGTCGCCGTAAATAGAGGTGTTCTAATTCTTCATAAATTTTCTATCTCAGAGCAAATATAAAGCCATTTAAAGATTTACCAAAAATAATTAATTTTCATCAGCTTCAAGTTCTGTTGGGAAAAACGAGCTTCGGTAAGCACATTTTAATGGTAAATGAATCAAATTGAAAGATATTTAAACAACGCAGATTAATTTTGATAATTAAGCTGACCTAGCTCGATTATAGGATATGTTGATATTTTGTCTAAAAGATGATGAAACATCTTTCATAATTGAACATTTTGAACAGGCATTTTCGTTTGCTCTCCGTGTGATTCTTTCGTTACGGTTCAATACCGAATTATTATTACTTATTTTATGCGGCTGCGTATGGTCACTAGCCTTTGCAGACCTAGTGCATTCCTCGGAAATCGGCATCCATGCTTTCACCACTGTTGGCGGATGCCATTACCACTTTGAGGATTTTGACACTCAGTTTCCCCTAGAATGTGGCACATGAGCTCTAATTGATGCAAATTGCTCACGCCTTGTCACGACGCCACGATGCCGGCTACTTAATTATGTGTAATTCATCATTTTTTAGGTTTGATACACTACTCTTTACCACCAAGGTTTTTTCAATATATGTCTGTAGCAGCGGTACTCAATCTGCTACCCACGGGCCTCATGTGACCCGCAAATATTATTTTAGTGGCCCGGTAAAGTTAGTTCAAAAACTTGACAAGCTATGGTATAAACTAGTTTTTGTGCAAATACACCCTAATGAAAAAGACCGTTTCATAGAAGAATTCAGCCACAAAATCATTATCAAAAGAACGTACATTATTTTTTTGTTGTAGGCACCGTAAAATAATAATTATGTGTTTGTGACCTAATAGTAAAAAAAATGTGAGTACTCTATATTGCTTAAATATATGTTTTAAGGTTCATGTAGTAAACAGTTTAACTAAAAAATTTTAATTAAATTTGAACAATAAAATTTATTTGACAGAAGTTAGAGACTTTCACACAAATTATAATTGCAATCTCTAGTATGAAACCATAAAAGTTGTCATATGTTCCAGAACAATTTAAATGAGGTACCTCATTTAATCTGTTTACAAGCTTCCACTTGATGTTCCACTTGCAGTATATTTTAAGTGCTTAATCTCTCATTCATACACATGGTATAAGCCGATAAGACTTGAGAGAAATTAAATCCGACTAAAATCTATAGCTTCTTGCTGCGAAACAATTAATGATGAATATGCTTTTATGCTTTGATGACTTAATAATAATAGAAAAAATAGATAAATAAAAAGGTAAAAAACTTGCTACTTCATTAAGGTTATAGGCAGTTGAATAGTTTACTGGAAACGCCTGTTACTTGCAGTAGGGTAAAAAGTTTTAAGAAGGTTCTTGATGTGCACTGGGGATTTGTAAATTGACCAGGACCAGCCTAGCTTGGCCCAGTCTTGTTGCTGGTTGTCACTTTTGCATTTGTATATTTTTAAAAGGAAAATATATAACGAGAATTATGTGGGACGAGAACATTGCGGCCGACGTTTTTGAAGATACAACTAAGAATTTTTAAGTTATGATACTAAATGTTTATAAAAACTGGCAGCAAAAGGAGATACCAAACGTATTAGGTTATTAGGGTCAGTTGGGGTAATTGTAAACGCTTTTTCAAAGTTTTAACTTTTGATCCTTCCCTACCTCTTGAATGAATTCAGAGATAAAATTGTGAGCATTGCAGCCACTACTGCACTTCTTGTGAGTAAATGTGTACAAAAATTCTGAATTTATGACTATTTGTTAGCGAATGAGCTCGTGTTTACAACTACCCCAGAGATCTGGGGTAATTATAAACAGTGATTTATTTTCGAATAAGGTTGATGCAAATGGAAAATTGTTTGATACACAGTCTGCTTGAAGGCTTAAAAAGTTCCGGACCAATGGTTCTCAATCTGTGGCCAACATGCAGCATGTGGTCCGCTGAGTTATGTTATGAGCCGGCTCAGATCATTTAACGAGAAATATCTTGCAAAAAATCAAGTAATGCGACAAATTTATGTACAATTTGTCCCGCAGTGTATCAGTCGGTTAAGCTTGGATTCCACAGAACACCGAAAGTGAAGTACCACTGGCCGTGGTCAACGCTTGGAAGGGGGACCAACTCCCGCGACTGATTACTCTGAGACCGATTGCGCTAAAGGGAGCGGTGCTCGTGAAATACATCATCGCTTCAAATGTCCATCAAGTTAGAAATAATTTCCGCTGAATGAGCAACCAAGGTGACGATCTCTCATCTGGGAGCTGGTTCAAAATCATTAAGCCCCTCTGAGCCAAGTGTACTTCATTCTAGCGGAGCTCATTAATAATCAGTAGGAGTTTCCTTAATTCATGGTCGTCCTGCAAGGGGGGCGTGAATTTCCAAGTGACATTAGTAACAACAAAAACAGTTACGTAAAATAGACACAAAAGTGTAATTTACATCAAAATATAATACTTATTGTGCCCCCAAAATATTGGAAATAGGATACATTTAAGTGTTTACAAATACCCCAGAGCACGAACAATATATGGGGTAATTGTAAACACCTAACTTGCACTTGAAAAACAACAGGGAAGATTAAATTCATTATTAAATGTTTTTATCAGCATTCCATATGACAAATAAAAATGGTTGAGACCGCTTACATCGCTTTTGTAGATGAGCTGAAGAGGAAAATGTAAGATCACTAAATTTTGTTAAACAACTTTTTCTACTGTGCCATTTTCAAACAATAGTGACGCCTCCACAGTTGTTTCGAAACTTACGAAACTGTTTCAATGTCTTCATTATGCTGCCAGTTTATCACTCACAAGCAGTTAAGTTTTCAAAACCACCACAAATGTAGTTATGAAGCTTGTTTACAGTTACCCCAACTGACCCTACTTCTAAATGCTGCAACAGTATTATTCTTCTAAACTAGTTTTTCTTCTGAAAATTTTCCTTTTCAGAAGATTTTCTCCTTAGACTAAAGTTGATAAGTTTAATCGGAAGGCACACACGCATGCTATATAACCTATATCTCGAATGTTGGATGTAAATGAATAATACTGAAGTTTTATTTTTATGCTTATAAAAAGATTTTATTCCACAACTGTAGAAGTCTTAAAAGACGACAGAAAATCACAGAGCAAAAAGACAACGTACAAGACCGAAAGATTTTACTTCATATATGCAAATATCATAATTATACAAATATATGTTTTAATATGAAAAGATTAGTACATAAATATCATATGTGCTTTGTTAATCTTAATGACCTTATTGAAATCAGCCAATGTCTTTATTTTTATGAAGATTTCTTTTAAGAGAGAATTCAATTTCAGAGTACCCGAATTCGTCTTGCAATAGATGATACACTGCTAATTGGATTAAATTGTGTTTCGTTGCCAACCTCCTTAATTATTTCGAGTCGCCAAATTTTTCTTCGTGAGCTTACTTAAGAAGCTTTTTCTTTTTCGCTTTCGATTGCAAAATCTTTTCACAGTGAAAAAAAGTGGTTGTTGACAAAAGCGTTGCTCTAGATCTAATAATTTGCACACCTGTTGTTATCTTCACTTTTCCCTCTTACGAATTTTCATTTCAAAAATTCTTTAACTTAAAAATATTTCGGGAAATCTTCACACGTAGTACATAATTATATATTTTATTAATGACTTTAAATAAATGTACTCATTAAATAAGCAAATGTGTATAATATTACAGCATTTTGCTTATGAATGATTTATAGAAACTTCATTTCTAAATAATAAACAAAGGAGGAAATAAACTTTAAATCTCATATTTCCTTAAAGCACATGCATCTGAGGATTAATGATTTTAATTTAACTGAAAACTACTAAATCAAATCGAATGAAATATTAACGAATTAGGTAATTCCACGAGGGCTCTGCTAGCGTACGTATTTCTTTTTCTAATATTTAGTAGCTTTTTAGGCACCTCTCTCCGAGATTTTTTACTTTTTAACAAAGTAGAAATACTTTTTAATGAGTAAAAATACCTGAATAAGAGTAAAAATATCTGAAAAACGCATGCGCGTTTTTTCTCTATATTCTGTTAATAAGGGTCCCTTGCCAGTCGTATCAGATGTTCGAGGAAATATAAAATAATACCAAGGTCATGTTGTCTAGGTATGCTTTTGCCTAATTCTTTTTCTATATCAGCTACCTCATAAGCACCCTTTTCTCTATTAGGTGATCGGGGGAACCCCAATTGACTCCCCTGGATACAGGGTCAAAAGGATTCGGACAGTAGGCATCTTTCTTCAAACCAAGATCTATTCTCTACTCCGTCATGTCTTGTGTAGCAGATAGTGGAATGAATGGTTAATGAGTGCTCTTCCACCAAAGAGCGTAAAAATCCTGGAATGCCGGTTCGCCACATTAGAAGCTGGGAAGACATGTTGTGTAACTAATTAGCCCCTAATTCATAACTTTTTTTCGTCTATTGTCTTGCACTACTCCTCCTGCGATCAGCGTCTATGTACTATGTCTGACTATTTTACCCGCTTTTATAAAATGTTTGGAAATTAAATATATATTATAGATAATGCTTTTCATGCAGTATATTAAAATTTTCGGTTTAATCAAACATAATAAAATATCGCTTTCATTGAGGTTTTTCATTAAAACGGTTTTGACCATTTAATATTTGTACTTTTAAACTTTTTCTTACTATCCTATTATTACAGCTCATTTACTCAGCTCACAAAAATTCTTTACATTGTTCGGAGAAAATTCACCCGAATAAAATTGCAATAATTTTAGGGAAAAATAATAAAAAACAATAATAATTTTTCTTACGAGTGTATTGACAATGATAGTTGAACAATAGTTTACAAATTAATGATATTTATTCAAAAAAAATTTACTTTTAAGAGAAAAGAATATTCTCGATTATTCTCTAAATTTCAACTTCATGAGATCAGGATATTTTATTGTTGTTGCATCTGTGAGATAAATATTACTGAATAACGCGCTGGTATCTAAACAAGCTTAATCAAAAAACTCCTAAATAAATTTGAAAAATATTTAAGAAACAGATATTTTAAAAGAATATTTCTGGTTCAGCTGCACATAAATATAGAAACAGTTTTCTTAAGTTCATACATGATAAATTTGTAAAAATTAGTAAAATATTTGAGTTTGGAAGAAATTTCAAATTATCCGTGGACATGAATTCACAATGCTAAAAATTAGAATGATAAAATCACATGTTAAATATAAGCTTAACAGATTTAACATTTGATATAAGTTTAACAGAAACATTGCGATAGATTATACAATACTTCTCTTATCTTAGCATTTGAAAAACATAATTGGATTTAAATTGCCATCGGGAAAAAAAATCTTCGAAGCTTCTGATTTTATATATAAATAAATCTGAATGTTATCTATAACTTTTAAAATCGAATGCTGAGAATTTGTAGAGTGAAGAACGGAATTTTAATTAAAAATGTTTGGCGTCTTTTATGTCAGCAATCCGAAAAGCAAGAGGAATCTTAATTAACTTTCGAGTTAAAAATTTACGCGTCCGTATGTAAGAAAGTTTCAATATGCACGTTCTTTTAAGTAAGTTTTCGAATTAATTACATTTATCTGTAATTTTTTAATGAGTCTCACGTATGTGCCTGAAAAAATGAATTACTACGAATTCACGTTGGCAATTGAAAGTATGTTTGCATATAAAATGTGCAGACATGAGACTTTTCTCTTAAAATTTCGTTTTTTAAATTATTATTTTTATAAAGCTATAAAAAGTGTCAAAGGTTACCTGCAACGTAAATTAAGCACCAATTTTGAAAAAGATTGCAAACACTTCACAAATTTACGTCTTATTTAGCCTTTGATTTATAGGACAAAGATATTAAATTTATTTGTTCTAAAAAGATGTGTTTAAAGTTTTTGGTTTTAGTTAATAAAGCGTATCACTATCTTAAAAATAAATATAACTTTAAAATGTTACACTAATTTAAAACATTGACAAGTGTTAAACTTATTTGATTTAAAATATTTAAATCAAAATTCTTTAATTTTTTGATCAAGAATTAAGTCAAAAATTTACTGATTAAATGTAATGTAAAATTCTAAGACTCAATAAAAACATGAAAAAACCAAGGCGTCACATCAAAAATACTAAGGAAGAGTACAGTGATCCCTCGGTTTACACTGTATTGAACAAACGTTACAGCAAAAATACTAACGAAAAATATAAGTGCAATGTAATCAAATATCTGTAACGGTTAATATTAAGTTTATATCAAAGTTGAGGACTTGTTTCAAGGACCGAAGTCTAATAAAAAGGTCGGCTTTAAATATTTGGGAAATGATGCTATCAAAAATTATTCACTCATTTTAAATTGAAACAGCTATAAGAATATAATTAGAACCAAAAGAAGGGGCTGGAAAAGGTAGAGATTTGTATATCAAGAGAATTTAACATAAAAGTAACGAATTCAAAATCTTCACTCAACACATTAAAGCAAAATGGCAAAATATACAATAGTTAAGAAGATTTAGAAAATAAGGGTTTACATTTTTGATATTCTGTGATTTTTATTATTCAACGTATTTTTATCACCCTATTTGATTTATTATTTATTGAATTTTTATTATCATATGATTTGGTTATTTATTAAATTATTAATTACTTTGTATAAATTATTCAGCGAATGTTTTAAAAAAGTACAAGTCATCAAAAAATAAAACAAAGTGTAAACTTACCTAGCTCAGTCATTCAAAGTTGATTTGTATGAAACAAATTGCGTTTGAATCTTGAAAATAAATTAGCGTGAGATCTTGGTAAATATTTTGCCGAGCATTTTGAAAACATGTTTTTCCTAAATTAAATTTATTCAAGATGATCTTCTCGGTATCTAGACAAGGTAGACACGTTTCTTACTTTCGTTTTATTATTTTTCGTATACATTTGTGTTAAATACCATTTTCATTAAAAATTTATAATATTTTTCTTTTACCGTATGGAAAAGTTTCCTTAACATTTTATGGCTTCCACGTGGGGGCTCATGCTAAAATCCCTGATAAGTATGGATGTTACTGATTGTTATAGCACTTCCTTCGAAAATGTCATATTGGGCATGTTGTTTGTTTTTACTTAAATCTATAGGACCCGAGCGACCTATAGGTGCACTACACGTTTACATGATCCTGTTTAGCCAAATACAAGTGTACAATGTGATCGGTCGTTTGGATCGTACACAAGGCATACCGAAATATCTTCTAATGTTTTTTCTTTGACTACTATGAAATGTTTTTACAATTCACCAAACCAAATCTCATTACAATTCGTAGTGACAAAACTCTCGTAAATTTCTGGAATCAAGTTCAATGACCACTTTGAATTCAACTTATCCTTTTAAAAGTCACTTCACCTTTCCCATCCACATTTCAAAAAGTTGTTTTATTTACTTGTTTTTTTGTTCCTTTACAGATTCTCCATTTAGTCATGTTATTCTGCCCTCAAAGAATGTAAAAGGGATTTGTTTTCGTTTGCCTCGTCGTTTCCTTCATTTCTCATTCTTTTTTCTTAAACTTTCCACGACTCTTGATCCCGTTTCCGGAATATATTTTTTTGCTCTGTTCGAAGCTATTGGAATTGGTCGGTATCAGAGCAACAGCGATTTAAGTCCGAAATGTTCCCTTATTGCGTGTTATTTATTTCACCCAGCGGCGGAAAAACATTTTCACAAGAACAATAAAACAAAAAAAATAGACCATTCATTAGCTTTATTGCGAATGTTTCGTTACAATTATCATATTTTAACAGCATGGCTAATACAATCAGGTGAGCATTTAGGAAAACTAACGATTTGAAGGGGGGGGGGGGATATTTATTCACCTGTTTCGTAACAAATCGCATCTATGTATGTAAATCGCATCTACTCGTATGTTTGTATATCGGTTCCATGTCTGGTTCGTATCGATGTACTATGCATTTTCGTGAAGAATAGCACGTATATTTTTGGAGATAATAAGCATTTATTTCAAAAATGTTAAAAATAGCAATTTTTATCTTTTATAAGTTGTAGCCAAATATTGTGGACAACTAACTGCACGACAACTTATAAAAATTATAGTCATGTATCGTGAAAATTCAGAAAGAAAGCTTCGACCCAGTGAGTTGTATTTGAATCATTTTAGAAAAGATTATGGATGATTTGGGATCGCTCACAAATGCACAATTTTTGTCAAAGATCAGCACAGATGAACCAAAGAAGTATTAATGATGTCTTTTCATTCGTACCAGAATATTTACTAAAACAGGTTAAATCCTTCAGAACTTCAATTTTTCAGTTTTCGTAAATAGCAGAAACCGGACCGTTATGTTAACAAAATTTTTAAGAAACTCAAATGCACTTAATATCCTCAATCCTTGACTAAAATGAGAAATCGGCAGCTTCATTATCAGTAATAAGAGGTGTGTTTTGAGACTGCACAGAACCATTCCTCAAGAAACACTTGTCTCCCTTTTTATCGTTTTCGTTTCTTCGAAAAAAAGAAAAAAAAAAACAGTTGGATCGATGAGGAATCCATTTAAAAATTGTGACATTTAAGGTAATCTGTAATAGAAATTAATTTCACGTTAATAATGCACAAATTAGCATTAAAATACAGACATATGTTTCGGGATTGCTTGGAATCCCTTTTTCAAAGCGACAGGGAGCTTCTAGACACAAAACATCCAAATAAAGCAGTCAAAACAACAAAAACAAGGCTCCCTGTCGCATTGAAAAAGGGATTCCAAGCAATCCCGAAACATGTGTCTGCATTTTAATGCTAATTTGTGCATTCTTAACGTGAAATTTATTTTTATTACAGTTTACTTAGCAAAAAGTTAATTTATTATTCAAGGTACTGTAAACTGAGGAAAGCCATGACTGAAAACTCCGTTATCCTTTACAATAGAAAAAGTTCATCAAAATAAAAATATAAATTAAAAGAATGACAAAATTATGCAAATATAATGCGTTTGAGCTAAAAGTAAAAAATAAAACATCCATCTCTGTTCTGACCACTAAGGAAGGGAACCAACTTCTATTATAGTGCATATAGAAAAAAAATTGCATACATGAATTTCGGTATTACAATCATGCCGAATTTTTTATATTCCTTTAATATTTCATATATTTTTTATCCTAGCATAAAGCTGTGAGTTTCAGCATGCAATCCGTCTAAATCTTTTCTTCTTTCCCATTATAAACTAATATTTTATGTTGCCAAAAGGAAATAAAATAAATAATTTTAATGCCAGAGTCGTTTTAATGAATCCAGAAAAATAAATGTACCTCAAAATAATCCAATATTTAAAATTGAAAAGCTATTTTATATATATTTCAAAGTAACAGTTTTTTATCAGTACTTACATTTGACGCAAATAATTAATTAATTTTATGCAACAATTCCTTTATTATTACACAAAATTACAAGTTTTTCTAGTATTTCTCAGCAAAAGCCCTCTCACTATCACATTAATTTCAAAGTTGAAAAAAAAAAGAATCATAAGCTCTAAAATATAAGCGTAAGAAACCGATTTGAGTTAAAGAAAAAATACAAACCTTACTGTACTCTAAACAAATACCGAATAAATGTGAAAATATGAAATTTTTGGACAAAAATAATTTGAAATTTTTCGCATATAGAAGTATGTTTAAAAATGTCGACAATCGAATATTTATTGAATATTTTATGAGTTTTCAAAGGAATGTAGTGTTGTGTTAAGGTGTTTACGAATACAACCTATATAACCAGACCTTTCTACTAAGCTTCAATGAATCTGGTGTACTGCATGCATATATTTTAAGTTTTATTTTCAGAAACGAATAGCGAAGTCGAAAGGTCTTCGTCAATAAAAAGAGAAATGGTTGTAGCATGGTTGGCAAAACTTTTAAGGTTTTCAATTTGTTTCTAGTGTAGTCTTCATCTTTTTAAAAAAAATTATGGTGCAGAAAGTTTGTGACTAGTTTTCTTCGTACGCAGTTGCTGACATTTTTATGTGGTAATAAATTAAAAATATATATGGTTTCTTGTTTGTTGTAAAAGATTCCAAATGCTCAGTAAATGCGTTTATATTTGACAACTTTACTTGTATCCAAAGTGTCAGGTAGACTGAATCATTGTAACTATTTGTTCTAATTTTACGTGCATATCTACTGTTAATTATGTTATTAAATATAATATGTCGTGTAATATCATGTACATTTTTACGCCACACGAAGTAATATTTTTTTCTTCTGACACGGTTTGGTCTCGCCAAAGGGATTCTAAATTAATTTTAAAATTGAGCACGTTTGTGTTTGCATTGACGAAGTTAATAACTTCGTCTTAAGGGATTAGTTTACCGCAAGGTATATTATCACAAAAGGATCTATTCCTAATAATTAAAAAGGTTGTATTTCAATAATAAAAAACAACGTTTTTCTTGCGCACTAAAAAGGTGGAAAATACGATCGCAGCGCCGCTACTGAATTTTGGTCACAATTTTCGGAACTAATCGCCATATTTAATTTTATTTTATTGGAAATACTTCAGAAAAACTCGGGAAATGATCTCATATTCGATTGCAAAATTCAGCGGACAGACAAGAAAACGAGTTAAGAAAAACGTTGTAATAATAATAAAAAGAACGTATGATAAAGAGAAAAAATCGACTATAAAATGGGGTTCACGATTTATTTCTAAAATTGTAAAATAAAAACTGTTATTCATGCACAGAAAGCTCTAAGGAAATCCTAACATTTAACATTGTTTTAAAAATAATAATGATTTTTTAATGCAGTGTAAAGGTAATAATATCAATAAGAGTACTAGCGAACTAAATAAATCCATTAGGAGTTCCAATTATTTAAAAATAAATAACTTTGAATGGGTGGCAACATCATTTCATGTACTAAACCCAAAGAGGAGCGAAATCACGTTTTACCTAACATTTTTTCTATTGTTAATTAGGGGTTTTAGTAATCAAAGAGAGTTTTAAATCTTTAATTATTGTTGCTTATTCCCGTCATTTCAAATCTTATACTGCAACAAAATATCATAGCAATTAAAGAAACTAAAAGTTGCGTATTAATTTTGTACAAAACGAAATAATATTCTAATCAAAAAATGAAATACGTGGGAAAAGTTTTTCGCTGAATTTTTACACCAAAAGAAATTTCTACTGAGCTTGAAATGCCCCGACATTATTCTGTTTTTTTTTTTTTGGGGGGGGGGAGGAAAATTTATACAAGATAACTGTCGGGGCTTTACTTCTTGATTTCACGACATTCTTTTGTTGACATTAGGATTTGTCACTCTTTCAGCTTTAATTTATTTATTAAATCTTTGATGTTATATAATGTTTTATCGAAAAATTAAATTTTACTTCATTTATTTAATTTTGTTTAATGCGTAGGTTCTTTTATGATTATTTATGCAAGAAATTATTTCCCGGAAAATGCTAATAAACTATAAATTTAGCTTGAACTTCCGAAGTTAAGAGGAATAAGAAATGAAGGTTGTATGAATTACCTTGATAAATGCGCTTTGACCTTTTCAGCAACTTTTCCCTATTTCAGCAACTTTCCCCCAATTCAATGCACCTTCCCCCGTCAAACAGTGAATATGATGGATTATCTTGCTCATCCGAAATATCCACTTAAGCACAAGCAGGAGGCAGTTGCATATATCTTCCCCTTCCCTCACTCCTCTCTAGGGAATAATTATTTCACTAAAATAGCATCTCTTATTAGCTTTGCCGAGCATTTCTAGATTCTGCGATTGACCAATGCCTTTCTGCTTGCGAATGATTGGGACACTATGCAGAATTAAAGCTTAATTTTTTTGTAAGCAAATCTTATATTTGGTTCGTTTAGAAATGTCAGAAAGTCAATTTTTTTCGATCGACTTTACGTTCATTTGTTTATGTTCTTAGAACAAACTTTTATGTTATCTTTATAAATCATGTATTTATCCCAATACAATGACATAAATAATTACAAGACTTACAGAAATAATGAAAAAAAATAGGTTTGAGGGAAAAGCTTCCCTCTCCCTCCACCCCATAGTTTAAAAACATTCTTAGATATAGAAGCAGACATTGATGAGACAAATATTTTTTCTAGAATGCTTCCATAGTTTCGCATTAAACTGTCTTCCGTAATGATGTTTTTCTGTTTTGATGAAAACGTAAAATATATAACAGACAGCTATATCGCATATTACTGCGGCATCGCTTTAATAATGATGATGAAGAAGACAAAGGGAAAAAACTTAAACAAGAATGTCAAGAAACATTTTCGGCAAATAATACCTTTTAAACTATTTAAACAGTGATATAGTTTCGCGATTTTTCCAAGAAAATAATTATCGCCATCAATTCTCACAGAAAACACACTCTAAAATGACATTCGTGCTCAGCTTAAATTTTCTCCCAAGCCTTAGAAACATCGATTCATATAATTCTGGTGGATTGCGCTATGGTAATCCTAATAATGACTATCATTAGTCACCTTTTCCCTTCCTTCCAGGAAATACAAAACCAATTAAGACAGCCAAGGCAGGTCATTGGTTCTACGTAATTAATGCCCACGCTATCGTGTTTCTAAACGCGCACTGATTGGCTGTCCATTTATTCCATGATTAAGAATTATTTTCGCTTTAGAGACCCTCGATTTGTTGACCGGGGTGTGACGTAACTGGTTCTCCTACTCATGTGTCATTCTTGGCGACATTGTTTCTTGGCATTTCCCGTACTTCATTATGATTTTAGGATTTGCTTCTGTATTCCTAAGAAAAGTTGTCACGCCAAGAAAGCAATAAGCAGCTAAATCGAACAACCCGGCAAGCTTGTCCCTAACCCACGTGACTAACTGTGAGCACTCCGGAAGCCATTTAACGAAATGGCTCCGAGCAATGCACCCTCCAGTTATTATACTTCCATGCAAAAATACGACCGAGTGTACATGAAGATATTTATGTTGAGAACATTTAATTATAGTTCTACTGGAAAATCTGAAAATGCTACTAACAACCAGAAATCACTAAAGGCATTCTATTTACAAATCATCTACTCAAACAATAACCCTTATTAATTACCATGACTCATAAACAGCGTTATTATAAACAAACTTAAAGCCCTATGCGAAACAATTAAACACCATAAAAATTTTATCCTACAATGTTTTTTTTTTTTTTTTAACATTCGAAATTTTTTTAAAATTCCAATAGAAACAACTTGAAGGATTAAATTGTATTACAGAGAGAAATTTTTAATTATTTCACCTCTAAAGTTAGTTATTAGTCAGCTTCTAACCACCTCAAAAGAAAGATAGCGAAAGAGCAAGTAATTTCCCCAAGATGGGGATCAGTTTTTAAGACGGCTAAACTCAAGTAACCGTTTAATTAAATGTCACATCACTTTTCTCTCACACGATCTTCACTCAACCAGAAAGTTCTTCAGAACTTAATGTTTATCTGAAGCCTTAAAAAACATCGTGTCCTAATTGATTTATTCCGAAGGTAATTAAAGTTGGCTAGATATTTTACCGAGGTAATGGAAAATAATAACTGAAGCTTTTAATGCATAAACAGTCTTGCTAATAAAAATGGGAGTTAAGTGAAACAAAAAAAATATTATTATAGTGTTATTGGCACTTGAAGCGTAAAATATTCTTCAGCAAACATTGAAGACGTAGTTAATTCAAGCAGATATTTCTGCCTGTTGCGTCAAACGTACACTGAGCCTTTTCACTATTGGCTCAATATATTATACATGTGCTATCTCTATGTAATGTACTGATTATCTAGGTACGTTTCATCATCTCTATGTTATGTTTAAGATTACCTCGGTAATTTGAGAAATGAACAATTTATCAATTTAAACAGACAGGCTCGTCATTTCAAAATTTCCCAGCGGGGGACAATTGACCTCTCTTGATCGCTCAAATGCCAGACGATCACCCCAGTTATTCTGAACATTACCTAGAAAATCTGTAGAGGGACTGATTTCTGCCCTTTAATGGTAACATAAATACGTATTAGCACTTCCGTACAAAAGACGAGTTTTAATGTTATTTATATCTTCGTCTCAGAAATACACAGCACACTCTGTCAAAACATGCGCATTTTTCTTTCGGGGGAAGTATTGTGATTTTTTTTAAAAGTAAAATGGAGTACAAATATAATATCCAAAATGTCTAATGCATTCTAATGGGTATCCTTTGCTGATGTTCTTTATAAAGAAATCAAATGGTTATTTTAAGTTCATCTTGAGCTGTAAACAATATTGCTATTTGCTCATCATATATCCGTGGTCAACAGCGTGCTGTCTCCGCAAAAATGCTCTGTCTCTAAAATGACATGTTGTGGTGGTTCAATTCCTATCCAAAAAAAAAAATTTGTCAGATATTAATTGTATGAAAAGTTTAAAACCTTTTTCTGCTTTATACGCAGTTAAATCCTATTCTCTACTGTAGCTTTTTGTCCAAATTCTAGAAAACAAATAGACCTAATCCTAGATCATAAATATAATTGCTGTCTTTAGAGAAATATTGATTAGGTAGAAGACAAATTTAATTTTGCATCATTATGGAACATTTAAAGCCTATTCCTCAGGAAAGGCAGTTCGGTAGTCTTTAATGAGGCGGAAAGGATTGGATCATATTTGTTTTTGTTTCTGCTATTACCATCGCTATTCCCCAAAAGAATTGCACTTTCATTGTCAAGGAACTTTATGCAAGATTAATCGGAGTTTCAAAACAGCTAAATTGTTTCTCTAATTCCTTTTAAGAAAATATTCGTGCCTCCATTGTGGATTCTTTAACAAGCTCGGGGTTTTCGTTTTAAATTGATAGATTTTAAACGGTTGTTTATTTCATCGTCATTATAATGTTTCAAGTCTCAGTCGAACGTTTCTCCAAAAAAAAAAAGTTCCCTATCCTATTGATTATTGTAATTTAAATATCGTGGTAAAACAGCAGTTTCGCTCATTTTTGTCTAAAGTATTGTGAATTAAATGTTCAAATAAATTGCTCAACGTGCCCATCATAAAGAACATAGAAATTTGAGCACAGATTCTTTAATTAATCACGATTTTAGAGTTTATTGAAACTCTCTTTAATGTCTAACGTAATAAGGAAGTGAAACACGCTATAGAAAGAACTATTATTGCTTTTTATTAAATTTGTGCTGCTCTTCAAAATATTCTTACCTTTTTGTATCCAACTCAACTCCGTTTTGTGACAAATACAGAAATATTTTCAGTTATTTCATAGGAAGTAGGAACATCAACTACCAAAGTCTATAGTAAAGGCAGCACTTAAAAACTGAAGAGAAAAAGGCGGAGGGGGAAAGGCGTTTATTTAAAGCGCGGTTTCTCTCCTCCCAACCCGCGCGCTTTTTATGATCGCTGAGGTTTCTGCCCAAAATCTAACTCTTATAAACGTTGCATGTCACTAATGTGCATGTATTTTTTTATTGTGACTATTATGAAAATCAATACCAATGAATGTAACCAAATGAATGAATTTACTGCTTCATATAAAACTTTTTGTCAAAGCTTTATTAGTTGAATTATAATTTAACGCGTAAAATTCATATTAAAATCTAGTTTTGTGCTTCACTCTTCTTTTTTTCTTCTCTATCTCTATCTCTACTAATAATAAAGCAGTAAGTATGTGTGTGTGTCTGTCTGTGTACGGCGTAGGGCCCAGACCGTCCAGCGGATTTTCATGAAATTTGGCACGAAATTAGTTTGGAACATGGGGGTGTGCACCTCGGAGAGTTTTTCCTGAAATTCGAATTTGTTCTTCTTTTATTCCAATTTATAGCCGAAAGTTTCATAAAATAGTCATTTTCTATAGGAAGGAATTATCGCATCGTATCGAGCTTGATACCGTTGAAAAGCGCGTGAAAAACTACCCCGGACAGAGTTTCGCTCTATGTGCGAAAATTCGAAGCCTCTAAATTAACTAGAAAAGAAGTTATAAGCATTTTTCTCTGCAGTTCAAAATTATTTTTTCACGGTAATTAACTTTAATTTTAATTGTTGCCATACCGACTGACTATTGATCCTTTTTTCTTTTAACGAATTAAAATTTATTGCTTGCGGTTTTTAGCATTTTAAGAAGCAGCCGATTTTTAATTAATTTATTTCTTTTTTTGGATTTTGATTATTATTTTTTTAAAACGAATTAAAATTTATTTCCTGCGTCCCACAGGCGATTGATAGCTTTGTTTTGATTTCCTTATTTTGACATGTATTTTACAGGACTATTTTCCATACTGCACAGGGGTTTTTAAAAGAAATGTTATCCTTTATAGCGATGTTTGTTATTCCAGCTTATTATTAATATTTATACTTTCATTTATTTACTTTTTTTTCCCCCAGTGAATTAGCACATATGTTATTTTCCTATTTGAGCTCGGATGAAAGGTTTATTCCGCTTTCAAATCTTTGCTTGCTGCTGTTTGTTTCTTCAGGCTACAAAATTTCGTCTTTCTGTTTTAAGCCAGGTCCAGACGCTACGTTTTGCACAACCTTTTTTCTGCGCAGTTCAACACATTGCAGATAAAACGTTGCGTGTAGATTGGAAAAGAGCGCAGTTTTGAGTCCGGTGTGAAGACTGTACAGTTGCAGCAATAACTGAGCTAGAAAGCATAGATGTCTTTGAACTGTGCAGACAAATCGGCACATGTAGACGGTAGCACCCCTTTCCGATTCATTTTGTTTCTCAGTTTCAATTCGTCAGGCGACAATGGCCGACTTTCGGCAATGTTCTCGGGAGTTTCTCACAAAATTTATTGCATTATGCGAAAGTTTCCCACGCGTTTGGCGTGTAAAATCCAAGGAGTATAGTGACAAGGATAAAAAGGGGGAGGCTTATGAGAGTTTAGTGGAAAAAATCAAAGACATTGATGCAACCGCAAACAGAGAAACATTTGTAAATAATTAATTCTTTGAGAAGTGTTTACCGGAAATAATTGGCAAAAGTTAATAACTCGATTCGATCTGGGGTTGGAGACGAAATTTACAAGCCATGTCTCTGGTACTTTGATTTGTTACATTTCCTAAATGATCAGGAGACACCAAGGCAGTCTAGGAATACCATGGATGAAAATAAAGAGATTGCAGTTGTCGAACCACCAGAACAGGCAACAAAAAAATATTTATTTTATGTAATCATTTGACCACTTTGAACGCCGGGTTCTTCTGAGACGTTCCAGTCTTTTTTTTTAACATGACACCGTGTCATAATTGACCAGAGTAGTACCTCCTTCATGACGATATCGCACAAAACTGAGTGAAATATTCAGATATCTCTGCACTATGTAGACGCATAAAAAACTGCAACGTTTTCATTTAGTCTTAAGACTGCGCAGACAAAAGGTTGTACAAAACGTAGCGTCTGGACCCGGCTTTATCAATAAATAATAGATAAAAATTAATTGTACTAAAAATTTATTAATTAAAACTATTCTAATTTATTATAATCTTCCTTTTTGTGTGGGTACTTGAAAAAAAAAAAAAAATGCGTTTTTTTTTTTCAAATATTTTCTTTTTTGTTTTATTTCGTTTCTTTCTTTCCTTTTTCCTTTTTTATTGTGTGTTTTGTAAAAAAAAATGCTTAAATGTGTAGCATCTCCGGCTGATTGCCGTGGGCATCTAATCTTTAATTATATGGAATGCTATACATTTTAATAAAATAACATAATTTGCACCTAAAAAAGTTATCACTATATACACAATGGCAAACCGACAGGTCTTTTCATTTTTTAACACGGGCATAGCCGTGCGGGTACCGCTAGTTCAAAATAAAATCAAAACCATGCAATTTCAGCAAATACCAACAAGTCGAAAATTTAAAGAAAGGCTTAAATGTTATCAGTGGAAATTTTTAATAAAATGGACTTATTTAACGCAACGCATATGCAATATGTTTCAGCCATTAGTTGTTGTGAAAAGGAACATGAAATGGGTCTGTTTATTATAAATGTGCAGAAAGTGGCTCTTCAAACTCGTAGTAGGAAATTAATATTTTTATAACCAACTGTATCGTAGACGCTAAAGGGTGCACCCTCTTCCCCCGACGCGCAACAGCAGCGAAACTCTTCAGGGCGTATCATTGGTTCTACGTTACTTAACCCTCTAGTTCCCAACTCCGCCTCAAGGCAGTCGACGGCAATAAAAATTGCACATTACAGGGTTAACCCATCCTCATGTTGACTGATTGGTACTTTTACTGACGCAGTAGAAACCGCCAATACGTCAATACGAAGGCGGAGTTGCTGAGTTATTAAGAGCCAATTACGTTGACCACAGGTTTCGCCAATCCATGGTCTCGCCCATACCTGTCACCGTAAATGGAAGTGAAGGGCGAAGGGGATTGACCCTCTAATTCCCAATTCCGCCTCAAGGCGGACGACGATAACAAAACTTGGGCATTAGAGGGTTAACAACTACGTTTTCGTATTAACTGATCTGCTCTTTTTAGTGAGACATTAAAAATGACTTCCACTCAGAAGACCGTCGTTTGTCGATTACGTTTTTGAAGACATGCGCCATCACTTTTAGTTTGATACCATCGCAACCGTCCATTACGTAGAAGCAAAATGTCTCCGTCAGTGTTACGGAAGAGGTAACTAAAAATAATACCAAAGGTGACAAAAATAACTTACATACAAAGGGGACATTAGATAATTTATAATTTTGTGTGGCTAAAGCGCTTCACATTTTGCATAAATTTCGTGAAAAATGCCTGTATATATATATATATATATATATATATAGTAGCTCTGCTAGTAGTAGCGCGGAAAGGTTGCCTTTCCTTTCTTTTGTTTGTTTCTCCATCTTTTTTTTTTTTTCTTTGGCTATTTGATGTCTAGTGTACCAATGTATTTTATTTAAATTAGCTATATTATCAAGGTCTTCAATTATATTTCTGATTTCATGATAGTTTCTTATTCCCTGACTGATCCCAGAGTTTGCTATTCTTCACTAGCTTGCCAAATGCTGTCCACAGTTTCGTATGCTTCCATGCAATGGTGCACCGTTAAAATTCAAGGTTAAAATTTGTTGAGATTTCGGAAACATACAATAAGCAGTACAAACTGAGAGCTAACTCCAATTACTTACAACTGCTAGTGGTCGGATAAGGATAAAAAATATAGAATATTTGACTTTGTTTCTACTTATGGCCTTAGAATTTTATTTGAAAAGAATTTATAAAATCACGTTGAAAATGGTGTTAAAACCAAATGTGCGATTTAGAATATCACGTTTAAAGGTGGCTTACGTTACTCTCAAAGGGGATTTGCTCGAACCACTGATTCATCGACATTACAAACGATGACACATTAAAAGCGGTATCGTTATAAACGAGTTCCACAGTAATTTCAAGTTCAAATTAAAATATATTTCAAAGAAAACAGGCAATTTTACTTTGCGCTCATGAGTTTGTGTGGAATAAAATTTATGAAACTATAAAATGCACAAACAAGTTGATTTAAATCTGGAGAAAAAACGGAAATTGCTGAAATTTCCTCCTTACATTAATAAAGTTCTAAGCAAATATTTGAGTTAGAATCAAATATTTTATTTTCGAAAAGTCGTGAAACTAAGTTGCCGGTTAGAAGAAAAAATCTTTGCAAAAGGATTTTTTTTTAAACATTTGTTTATGGTAAAGGTAACACATGAACTTACTGAAACAGATTTTTTTGTTCTCCCTGTCTCTTTACGTTTATATACACATATATAAATGTATGTGTGTTTTATAAACATCATATCAAAATCATCTTGTAGTAATAATTGAGTTCTGAAACATACAATCCTCCGAATTATTTCTAAAATTTCAGTATTTAAAACGTAGGTCCTTTTACCAGTACGCCAACTGTACATTTGAAGGAATTCAACGTAATAAAGCAGATATTGTGCATTAAAATTGAAAAGCACATGACTTTTGAATTACAAGGAAACTTATTTATTTTTCCATTGAAAAACGGGGTGAGCGTATCTGCGCCATTTTGATTTCAAATTTTACTTTACGAGGCTGTCTGTTTAATTGAATAGAATGTGATTATGAATACAGGGTAGCATTAATTAATGACCACATTTGTATTAAGTGTACTTTAATTCGTGTTAAACTTTCACGTACAAAATTGGAATTATTCATAGTATATAGAAGAACAATACAAACGTTGCCTATTTTTAAAAAAAACTGGAAAAGTATCCTGCGTTGAACAGAATGGGATTCCGGACCGCGGACTAACACTTTGTTCATTGCCTTTGCATTTGTTTTATTTGATGAATTTCATTTCTTATAAATGCTTTCAGAGCTTCTGAAGTGTTTGGTGTATTGACACAGACCTTAAATTACCCCATAAAAATGAAGCAGTTAACTCTGCGAGACAAAGAGGCTATTCAATGACAACAAACTTCATAATTACGTGATTAGGAAACGTCTGTTGCAATTATTGTCTTTGTCTCAGGATGTGTATCACATTTTCCACCGCCTTGGTGAAAGAGACGGCTTTAATCAAAAGTCCATAATAGGGGTTTCTAGTGCATATGGAGGAATTCATTGAAGAACATATTCATTTAAGAACTCTTCCATCACAGTTTACCGTAATTTCTAGAGAAAACGGAAGTTCGTTCAGAGCGGAGCCCGAGTCTACTTTTCGTATTCTGACTTCGATTGGCCAATATAATTTAAATCTCTTTCTCAATTGGGTTAGAAAGAATTACCTTTTGTTCAGCTTGATGATCATGTGATCTTGAGAAATAGTACTCATATTTATAAAAATTAGTAAAAAAAAAAAAAGAAAAATGTGTGGAGAAATTGCTACGGAAGTTATTTGGGACAACAGACTAACCGACCGATAGACAGGCAGAAAGGCACAAGTTTCCCTATCTCATTACAATACTTTAAAATTTTTAAATTTCAAATGTGTATTTATTTAATTTATTTCTTAATTTTCTTTCTGTATTTAGTAATATATTTACGATATATTAAGTCTTCTTTCATGCTCTTTTCCTTTTTTAGAAACTTCTATGTGAAAGTATGATAAAAAAAATTAACAATTTTGCTGTTTTTACGTGCGTCATAAGCAAACAGAAGACATAGGCTGAAGAAATGACTTTAGGTATGAATGTTATACCTTCCGATAATTGACGTAGAAGAACAACATTGCACCACGCAACAATGTGATCCACAATTTACGTAAAAATAAAAATGGGAACTTAAGAAATATTTTTAACCACTTGTTTAACTTTAATGAATTAGTATAAAATGTTCCTTTTGTTCATGACTTCTGAAAAAAGAAAGAACCATGTTTAAAACAAATATAAGATACAAATATAATGTGAGAAACATTCACTCTCGAACACAAGAATACATACTGTGTACTTCTAGTACACAGTGTGTACTTGGAGTAAGTGTGACATCGATGTAAATGGGGTAACTACTCAGTGATTAGTTAACACAGTCAGGCATCATTAACTCGTAATGGAGGCAATTCATCGCGTCACGTGATAACGGTGATCACTGATTTGTTTACCAAATTTTTAATTGAGTTCTGCGTGGTGTTTACGAAGCAAAATTAGCTATCTTAAAATTAGACTAGTTTCATAGCTTTTTCTGATTATAAACCAAGTAATTTACCTTTAATTTAATCATTATAAAAGAAATTTATTAAGTATTATACAATAGTTATGGTGTTTTATTTAGTATTAATTTTATATAACGTAGAACTTTATTTAGTTCTAGTTTTTAATAACGTAGAACTTTATTTAGGCTAGTTTTTAATTGTATTAGTTTAAATTCATAAAAGAAGTTTTAATTAGTAATAATTTATGCTTTATAGGCTCCATGGCTTATTCGATTGTTGATAAGCCGTTGTATTTCACGGATTTTACCAATTTTTTCATAATGGAATATGCCGAGCAGTTTCCGGCACTAACTGGAAATAATAGCGTGATTACTAAAGTAAAGAAAGGATCATTATTATTTTAGAAAAATTCGTTTCTAAAATCTGTTTCCTCGAATCGTCAGAAAACAATGCATTTTTTTTGACATATCGGCTACTGTCAAAACTGAAAGGAAAAAGAAAGAAACTTACACAGCAAAAGTTAGGATTTCAAGTGAATGCAAGGTAAGTTTTTGTTACTGTTTATTTATCGTAATTTATTTTGACATTTTGTTGTTTCATAGATTTCAATGCTTATGAAGCTCAAGTTCTTAACATTCGTAACATTCATTTGAAATAAATGACCCATATGCAACGCTGTATGACATCTTTTAAAACTCAATAAAATTTTCAAACAAATACATAATGTTAAACAGGGGAACTCGAAGTAAAACGATACTACAGCTTCCTTTGTTTACATCGCTTACATCGGTATCACGTGACCTATGGCGCTGTATGAATTGCCTCCATTAACTGTGAGGAAAAATAATAAAGGCATCAAATCGATATTCATTCGATTACGATATTTTTCGATAAGGGATCGACAGGTTTACAACGGGAATTCGTAAATCTGTTATTTTTAAGCGTAATTTTTCAAATACCGCCAAAATGAAAATTGTTAGTTTATTTTTCTCCAGTAGGCGGTGAAAAGAATCTAAAAATGGTGCCTTACTTATGAAATTTGATGCCTTACTAAAGAAATTATGCCCCACCGATAAGTTATAAATAACATACAGGGTGATTCAAAAAGAAGTATTCAGTTTCAATGAGTATATGTATTTAAACTGTACTACTTCTTTTTGAAACACTTTGTATATGATTGTTTCAGATGGGACGAGGGGAGGCTACTGCGCTCTCTAGTTCGATTTTAATGTTTACCTTTTGAGACAGCTTAAACTTTGTTAATGTTTACCTTTTGAGAGAGCTTGAACCTTTTAATATTTACCTTTTGAGACAGCTTGAAAGTTGGATAGGAAAGTGTTTGTAAATTAAAAGCTCCCTCATTGATTATTTGTTTGTGCTTCTATTTGTAGTGTTTAGTGTATCGTGTGCATTTTTCCATTTAGGCTTTTCCTGATAAAAAACATCTAAAGGAAAATATCAGGTGAGAGCTATTTAAGCCACTTTCATAGTGAGTCTGGATCGCTTTAACCATTATTTTAAAATATCGTTTTCTTTTTTAATTCAAATTTACTTGAGGCTAAATAAAGTTTTTCCTCTTTATAATCTTAACTGTGCTTAAGTAAGCTTTAAATGTATATGCAGCTTTTTAGAACTACATTAGAATTCTTTCACCATTCAATTCCAGCGGAAATCCGAGCAACTCAAACAACTTAAGAAGTAATTCAAATAAACCCATTCAATTAGTGCACGAAGAAGAACTCAGTAAAACTTCTTAATTTTGTATTCAGTGTCATTTTCACTTTCTTTGAGTTACGACCCTGTTGAACTGGAACGGAGATATGTACAAAAGCAGAGAATCGCGTGTGGGAAAATTAGTGTCTGAAACAATGAAAATATGCTACTTTTCAACATTAGAAGACACATTTTTAAAAATGTTAATCTTATTTAAAGGTAAAAAATGATACAAAAAAAAATGCATGGATTATTTTCACTATAGGAAGTAAAACATTTACATTTGTGCAGGAATAATAAATGACAAAATTAGCGTTATAAATGCATAAGTTGCAAAAAGATTGCAGACACACGATACGAAGTAACGCCTTGCAAGTTCTGCTTCTCATAAAATTTGTTAATTTATAATTTATTACAATCACCCTTCAAAAAGAGCATTACGTGAACGTTTATTAAGTTTCGTTTATACAAATTCAAAATAAAGAAGGAAAGATAAATTTTATCTTTTAGTACTGTCACCATCCATATTTATGTTCGAAAATTAATGCTTTGTGAATGTTTATTAACTTTAGTCCTTATAAGATAATAAATAAATAAGGAATAATTTAATTAAATTTAATAAAATATTTCATTAAAAATAAATCAATAAATAAAAATTGTAGAAAAAAATAGTTAAAAATTAAATAAAACTAAATAAATAAATAAGTAAAAGCTGATATAAAAACTTTCTAATTCACGCAGGAAATACAATACTTTACATATAAAAATGTATTTAGAGTATTGTATTTCCTGCGTGAGTTAACGCATAAGAATGAAACTACAATCAAATCAAATAGTTGCTTCGGAAGAGTGGAGGTTGACAGATTGCCCTTCCAACCCACTGGGTCCATTTAGTGATCGTCAGCTGTGTCCGTCATTCTCCCACCCACAAACTCGAGGGAATAATTAGTTTCCCTAAACAACGAACTGCCATTGCTTTCAGATATGCTTCACTACACAGCATAAAATTCTTTTCTTTTTTTTTTTCTTCTCTGGAAACAATAGGATTTTCCGCCCTAAGATTTATAGTTTTTATTGATGATTTGTTCATTGAAGGGACTATCGAGTGAGCTGCTGGTTTCCGGAGGTAATTTTATGCATGAAGACAGCAAGTACAATGTTACATAGATCGTTTATTTTGAGCTGTGTTGGGCCATGAACTTCGTTAAATATGGGGGAGACGACACATTCTCTATCGTACAATTATTGTTTTGTTTGTCGAATTCGTGACTATATAGCAAGGTATTTGGTTCGAAACCAGTTGATCTCGTGCTCTAGTCCAAGGATTGCAGACGCTCTTTTGGGAAACTGGGAGGGGAAGTGCTTCTTGGAAACTGTTATCCAACACTCATAGAGTTGCCAGGTAGTTATCCAGATTTTTTCCTATTCGATGCGGGCGTTGGGAAGTCCTCCAGGAAGGCAGGTTTCTTTCACTGCAAGATATATTGATCCGGAGAAATCACTGCTATTTACACCTTAAAATAAGTTGTGAAGACTATAAGGTTCTCCTTTTTCTTTCTTTAGAAACTTATCCCTGAATAAAAGGTGTAGTAAGATGCAACAACAAAAAACGAATGTAAAAGTTTTAGTAACAAAACTTCCATTTCGTAAATTATCCCTTACTTTTATGTAACCTAATTTACTGCAAAACTGAAAAATCTTTTTTTTTTCTGGTTGAAAAAATTCCGTAAATGTTAAAATGTTCTCTTTAACCGCGTAATGTGTTTGCCTTTCATGTAGAACTATTTACAATGAAGCGACAGAAACATTCCAAGATAAAAAAGAATCGAGTTGTTAACTCCATTATGGAGGGAATTTACGTAAAAATGAAATTAACGGTCAGAAAATTTAAAATTTACAGTAACAACTTTGTAATTGTAACACTGCAATGAATCATAGAAGAAACATGTTTGCGTACAAAAAAAGAGCAGATAAACTTTAAAACCGATTTTATCACTCCCCCCCCCCCCTCTTTTTCACCACACGCCCACACAAGTACATGCCATCCTTATCCACTAAACTCTTCACAATTGAATTATATTTTAAACAATAAATATTAGCATTGATACATTTAAGCCATAATAGTTCATTTCCGATTAAATTTTAATACAAAATTTACCAATATGAATACAAAACTGTCAAACAATATCAATTTGCGTCGTTCAGATCTCCTTTCATTCCATATTAACAAAACAAGCATTTTAAATCTAATTTTAACTATCATCTTAACCTCTTATCTTTTGCAAAAAAAAAATGTGCAGTTTTAAAATATATACTTTTAACGATTCCCAATGCATATTTTTTTTAAATAATATTAAAGGAGAATCCCTCTCTCATCTTGGAATGCAATTCGAAGCTAGTTATGCAATGGTAAAGATGAAAACCGCTAAACTTCATTTCCAAATTCAGTCTTATTACATATGTTCATTCTCCAATTATAATGTCTTAGTTCTAATACAATGACAAAACGGACTGCAATGTGGAGTGTGCAAACACAAAACCCTGTTTACGCGAATGTAGCAAGGAATCTGAGCAAGCATTTAATTAAATGTAACAACGATTTATTTACGCTTTGCAAACGGAGCTGGTTTACTTCGGTATCGGCTGTGCTGCTTATCTAGCTGAAGCCTCGTTATTCCTTCACTGATTAACGGCTTGCAATTTTAAATGAACATGTTTGGATTTAAATAATGATGCCTGAATGCTTATAAATTGAAACTGGGAAGTTTGCTCGAAACAGCAATTAACAAATATTGTTTTCAAAAAGTTATTGAAACACTTAGCAGTGTGTAAATATTTTCCAATGTATGTTTACGCACAAATTTGACGACTGTTATGCATCAGTCATAACGTCACAACTATTTTTGTCAGATATTAAGGGAATTTAAATAAAACTCATTCAAATGTTGCATTGAAGAGGGAAACACAATTTTCCTTCAATATCTTCAATGTGGATTGTGATTTTAAGCAACAAATAAACAGCACCACATGATTTCTGACGTTTTATTTTAATTTTTGTTTTATTTATTTATGTTTATTATTTATTTAATTGTCACTTGTAAGGACATAAAATATAACTGGTAGAGAAATTACATTAATTTCAAGAACATTTTTTTTTAAAATTAATTGAATATTTGAAGTTTAGCTATTTGGATTTGCGAAATATAATTTTAATTGATATGTTTCACAGAGTCCCATCCTTTCACATCTTTCTCCTATTGTTTGAAATATATCAGATGAGTCATTCGGGAAATGAAAGAAAGATTCCAACTCATCTCACCTCAGTGGGGAGTCATTGTTCGGAAAAGGCTATTCCTCATTTTGGGGAACTGGTGGTGACAGCGGTGCAAATGCATAAACAAGCTTATCTATGTTTATCAGTTATAGCATCTCGATGTTTGCCAATTATTGTTTGAAGCTGGAGCTACAGTTGAAGGGCATGTATAGGGCTAAATTATTGACTTTTTGAAAGTGCTGTGTGATTTAATTCAAATGACGTGCTGATACTCTCAAAATTATTTCTGTTTCCATGAAATGTACTTCTTACGTACTCTAAGCCTGCAAAGTTGAGCTTCCAAATAATCAATCAATTTCATTTCAAACGCATGTTTCTAAACCACAAAGTTTGGCAAATCCTGCATTATGGACTAATACTTTTTTGGCGCGATTTGGGCCACAAGCAACGCCAATTTCAACAAGCAACGCCAGTAATGAAACCGAAAGGATTTTTTTAAATCAATCAATCTGGCACGTAAAGAGAGCCTTGACATCTGGATTTTTACCTGAATTACCAGCACCGTTAATCTGGATATTTCTATCTCCAAACTCTCACAGTATACGAAGTAGAACAAATGTTTTTAGTGTTGAACGAACAATATTTTAGCGCTTGTTCAACACTAAAAATATTTGCTTTACATTTGTTGCCAGGTAATATAAATAAATGTATTGCTAAAATAATATTAAATCGGGTGACTCAATGAAAATTTTGATGCTTCTTTCTATTATTTACGAACTCTGGTTATAAATTAATTTCAAGGTGTGTGTTGAGTACAGCTTCCGTTGCTAAAATAACTCTTATCGTAAGAGTTATTTTAGCAACTCATTTAATAGAAAAATCATAAAAGAATTATGAATTTAATAAAAAAAACTCCTTAATGGCGTACATGGTTGTATGCATTTTTTTTTCTTTTCTTTATTGCTTCTATTTTCCTCCTTTCTTTTTTTCCCTGGGTATGACATAAAAGAATGTTCAAATATAAGGATTAAATTTTTCCAATCAACTTTGTTCATAGAAAATAATTCATGCTTACAACTGAATTTGAAGGCTAGGGGTACGTAAAAATTAACAAAAGGTATTTTCAATCTCTTAAGTCTTCACTTTTCTTACGGTAACTAAATACAACTTAAAAAACACCAATTTATCAAAGAAAAAATAAGAATAACTATCGAAAAATCAGTTCTATTCTTTCTAAAAAGCATAATTTTCGTAATTAAGGTTAGTTTAAGTTAAAGTTATAGTCTTATTCAAAATACATGTAGCACTTTTGTCTATTATTAACTGATTCTTTAATGGTAGTCTTGTTATTTGCCAATCTGTCAGCCATGCTGCATTACCTTTTAGAATAGAAAAGATCAAAGCAAAAGTTAGGCCTCGTAAAAAATTAAATCAAGTAATAATAATATTAACTAAGCAGTTTCTTGACACTTTTAAAGACATGTAGAATAAAAATGATAAACACCAAACATTAAGACGTCATGTCAATAAATAATTATAAAAATATGAATATTGACTACCACTTTGAATAATTTATTTGTTTAATGACATACCAGTACAACATTTAGCGGGACATTAATGAAAAAGCTGGTTATAAAAATAAATTAACGAGCAACGCAAGTGAAACTTATCAACATAAACAACAAGAACTGCTGCGATGCCGATGAAAAGCCTTTAATCGACAACACAACGGTTCTTTTTAATCACTAATATTTATCTTCCGATATTTATGCGTTCATATGTATTATTATGTTGTCCCGATATTTATGTTCTGCTTTTCTTGAAACAGAAAAGGTTACTGAACTACTAATAAATTATTATTCACTAACATGTCGCATGTTGACAATCGTAAATCTTTTGCTTATCGGATACTTGCGAATATGAACTACTTGTTTCGTAAAAAAAGTCACCACTACAGAAAAAAATTTGAAGGAAATAAAAAGTTTTTTTTTCCTTCAGCTTTTTTCCTCGCATACTTTTTTACCCATTGGTAAGTACACTAATGTGCTAATTATTAAATGTCTAAAATGGTAGTTGTTTTTGGTGTAACATTGGGTAATCTTGAAGACATGTTCTGTGTGATTGATACTTTCAAAATTTCAATTTGGAATGAGTTAAAAATTATGTTCAGTTTTAAATTAGAGGATACACATTTTAATTGATAGGTGGGCTTAACCACTTGCTTTGGAAAGACGTGCAACGCACGTCGTCGTAATGCTTTTGCCACAGAATCTCCAACGACGTGGTATGTCGCCATGCGATTGTCACAGAAACAAAACGACGTGTGTGGCATATAGGCACTTTGCAGGATTATTAACAAATTCAATATTTGTATAATTTTATTAAATGATTACTAAATTTAATATTTGTATAATTTTATAATCAATTGACGCTCTATATTTCCTTAAAAAACTATTAAAATTCCTAGGTCGAAAATAAATTTGATTAGAAAATATAAATCTTTTCCCAATTTCTCTAAGGCTTTGAACATTGTGTGACGCCTCTCAGCGAGTTATACTGGACCGTTCTGGTAAACGCGTCGGGGAATTTTTTTCCAGCGCTAGTGGTTAATTTCATTCATAATAACTATTGATAAAATGATATAATATAGAACAGAAGATCTGTGATAATGATTATTACTAGCTCGATGTTTGTATACGTAAAAGTAGACTCATCTAGCTCTTGCAGAATGGTTTACTGACTTTTGATCCTCAGCATAATTTTCATGTTGTATCATTTTTTGACCACTAGATTAGTACATTGAAATTCATTTTGAAATGCAGCTTCTTAACGCACACACACATTGCTGCAATCATACATCATGCACTTGAAAAATACTTTTTATGTATTCTGTCATTGATTTTTAGAAGAAAAAACATTATTTTTCGTTTTAAGAATTGCAAGTGTATGTTTTTTTATTTTTGTTATAACATGAGCATTAATACCAAAATTTGATTTGACTAAATAAAATCACAAATAAATTAAAGTTTTTAAATTTTGAATAATTCTACAAATTCAGTGCCTTATTCTATTTTTAAGTAGAGTCCATACGATGCGTTTAACTTTCTTTAAAATATTCCTAGCATGAAATAAAAGCTCATGTTTTAAAATGCTACTTTAAACCGAGAAAAACATTCCAGTACGCATATTTCCCTAAGCTCGAGGGAAGCAAATCAATAAATGATAAAAACATATTTGAATCGATATCCACAAAGATTATTTGAGACGGAGCGATGAATAATCTGCTCCCTATCATTTTCCGAGCGTAAACAAAAATGAAAGTACCACATCAAACTAAACGCGTGACCATTCTTTCATACATTTTATATGCGCAGATGGAATGGAGAGAAAAAAATCCGTCTTTGAATATGCCATCGGGCTATCATTTTCTCCATGCCATCTGTGAAAATCAATCGCATTATGAATTCTCACAAAAACTTGAGATGCATCAATTTATAATTTCCATGTTCGTAAGCTGAGGAAGCATTGCATATTTGAGAAGTTTTCTCCTCTCTTTGACATTCCACTATTAGGGGGTACTAATGGCGTTCAATTCAGCGCGTTACCGTCTTTGCATTAATGACATGATATTTTTCATTCGACCGAAAGATTAGAAATCAAGCGCCTAACTTTTTACCAAAATAATTCCTAGCGCGGTTTTTTTTTTTTTGGTTTACGGACACGTTATCAAGTAACTAGATAATCTAAAACCTTCTTTGTCGTTTGAAATTAAAACATGAATTAAGTTTTTTGGGTTAGAAACTCCAACGCAAATATTCTTATTTTTTTGCATTGAACCAATTCAAAAAGAATGCGAAACGTTTGACAAAAATTGGTTTTTACATTTAAAAAGAAAATTCTTCTAACTTTCTTATCGAATAAGCTTTAACTTTTAAGTGCCGTGTCAAATATTTTGACATAACTACAGTGAGTGGTCTCATAGACCTCTTGGCGAAAAAGCTTTAAACTTGTTATTTTATGTACTAAATGAAACGATGTGATTAAATTACAATTACTTCTAAACTCTTAATTTAATTAAATAAATTTTTAAAACATAAAATATTTAATTTTATGCAGTTAAAGTTAAATAAAAAAGCAATTTTCGAATTTTAGGTGTGAAAAATTTGAAGGTGTTGCGCGGTCTCTCATACCGCACGCAGCAGTTGACATTTTGACAGTTCCTGATTTGCGTCATTTTTAGGTCGACAATTCGAAGGTTCTTTGCTTTGAATGAAAAAAATGTCACCGGAAACTCTATTTACTGTTTACTATACCGGCCATTTCAGGTGACATACATGTTTGAGTTTATTTTCTATCTCAAGCTCGAAGCCTAAACTCTTCTCCAATATGATGGATATTACTAGACAATGCAACATAGAATATTACAATAGAGTGCAAATAAATTCGGCGGAAACTCTGCTTCACTTAAATTATCATGTTCAATCCATTTCGGGTTCTACATTTTAATTTTACGAACTGAAAGAAAGGAAAAGACCATGCATAGTTCAAAATACTCAAGGATGTATACCGGTTTCATTTGACAACATGCAGCAAGATTATTTGTTGAAATTGCCATGTTTGGTCTATATTGCTATACGAAAATACACTGGGTATTTTGAAAGGTAATTTACAATTCTTTTCAATGTTGTACAAGTAAAGATTTTACTATACCGTGTTTGAATTGCACCTCTCAAAAAATGTTTTTTCGGCTAGATATAAGAATAGTTTTCCTATTTTTCGTCAACCTTAGCAGTATAGTTTGATAATGACGTCGGCAAAGAAAACGTTCACAGTGTAGAAAGATTTATTCAAGCTTCGTGTAATATGTAGATGTAAAAAACTTTCAGAATACAGTGCAGAAAATCACCGCCCATTCGGCCACCAATAAAAAAGTGGAAGAATTTGCATAAATGTAGTATGAATTGAAAGAACTATTGTCTGGTTCGAACGACTGTACTACATACAAATGACATGGATGCAGCCAAGGGTGTTGCGTAAACTAAAAAATTTGAAAAGGAACATTGAACCAAAATTTGTTTCCAATGTTTAGATGAACTGAAGTTCAACGCTAATATTTTCTTTAAAACCTGCGCTGTTGATAACTGTGATGCACTTATTTTATGCGAACTACAAATATCTTTCAAAACGACTACAGCCTTTAACATTTTAGAAAGTTCCACCAAAGGACCTACAAATACCAAGAGGATTAACTCTTGATATTATTATTGCGTGAAAACCATGGTTTTCGAATTTTTTAAAATCTTCCATTCATAAATGCCTGCTGGATAGTTGTAATTAAAAACAAACTGTCTTTCAAATTTTATCTATTTGTTTATTTTTTGTACCAAAACCTGATTCTACAATTATAATTTGTAATACACTTTATCTTACATATAGGGATAAAACTTACTCAAAAAAGGATTTTCCTACGAGTTAAATTTAAAAAGTATAAAACGTTTAATAGGATTAAAATAGTTTAAACAGGAGAGACAATGAGTCCTATTTTTGACATGAAGAAAAGATTGTTTTATTCTTCCAAAGTGAAAGTACTGCCTCTTGGATTTTATTTCCCTATTCAGATCGCTTATCGCTCAATGGAAATCGATATCACCTTTGAGAATTACTACTTTATATGTAGAAAAAGAAAATATCTCCCTAGTTAATCCACCACTTAAGAAGTTCCAGGAGTTCTGTAGTTCACACGAAAAGATAGTCAGATAGACTTCTCTTGTTGAACATATCTTCAGATATAGAGCTTTGGAATTTATCCCCTTCGTATTTGTACTGCATGGAATCTATACATATATGGCTTACTTATATTTTAGCTTATCAGGTTATTTCATTTTGCGTCTTATGACTTAGTAACGTGGTTATTGAATTTTTCTTACTTTACAAACATTTATTTTAGTTTTCTTCTTCTTTCTTTTTTCCTTCAGAGACGTATATATAGTATTAGCATTTTTATTTCAGGTTTTTAACTATATTTTTCCGAAGACATACTTGCTTTATTATTTCAACTTTCTATAAATTTTTAAAAAATGTTCTTAGAAAAGAGATTATGATTTTGAAAAAACTCAAACTAGCCTAATAAAGAACTTGCATTTAGATCATCGTTTCTAAACCGGTCATGACTCCTAGGGGATCGTGTTCAGGTATAAAGGAGGGCTCCATTTTATTCAGTCAATTATCCCAAATTATAATCTCCCAAGTGTTACAAAATTAAATATTCTACAAGTGAAATAGTGCAGCATCTATAAAATTTTAATAAGTATTTTCAGCTTTCAAGGAGTTTCCAACTCTAAAAAGGTTGAGAAACGATAATCCAGAGCAGCGTTTCTCAACCTGGTTTTTTTTTATTATTATTACTAAAACAATAGACCACATGCACCATGGCAAGAGCCATACAATATGTATACACAAACGAAAAAAAAAATTAATTCAACAAAACCAGATTAATCCAAGGTGCTCAAAATCAAAGAACAGCATATTATATAACACACGAAATTACAGGAAAATGAATCAACCAAGGTTAGGGTGAACATCAGTTATTAAAGCATAAGACAAATTAACAGATAATCAGAAAATAATTATATTAAAAGGAAAAAAAATCTAAAAGTTTCATAAAGGTTTCAAAAAAGGATTTTCTCAACAAAGCTTATAAAAATGGGTAAACAGTCAGGTTGGAGCAAAAAGTCAAAACCCATGGAGGCCATGGCAGTCCACTTGTAAGAAAAAATTCGAAAAGTTCATGCCTCTAGAAGGACAATGGAAAAGAAAACCTGGCAACACTAACTGAAATCCATTATTTTATTAGCGACATATTTGAAGTTAAGCATGATAATTTGCACTCGAATTCATTTCACCATAGATCATGAATGAATAGGACGATCTCCATGACCTCACCAGCAAATAATAAAAAGCAACAGATCGCTGGTAATTCATACTGCACAATTTATCAAGCAGTATAAAAAAGCAACTCCTGCTCCAAACGGTCGATACGTTGGTGATCACATTTCACGAGGGTGATAAATAACCTCTTCCGCCCTTTATTTATCCAACCCAGGAGAGCTCCTCCCTACCCCGCCCTAAACTAATCTTTTGTCCTCATTTCTTTCCAACGTTTGCCATGAGGGAATGTCCGGGTATGATTCTTTCTGTATTTTCATCGGAAAAGTATTAGTACCAGAATTATCTAAAGAATTATTTTGTTTCTGAAAGTTTTAAGGTTTCAGTTCTTGTTCCGTTAACACAAATAGCTATGTAGTTGCTGTTGTGCTTAAATTGTCGAACACTCACGCACACACACAGGAAAGAAAGAAAAAGAAGAAAGTACGATACAGCTAATTTAATAAAAATATTTAAACAATAACTTTAATTAATGTTTGACAAAATATATAAACAACAGTTATTGTCCTTGACACATCACCACAGATACAACACCGTGATCATAGACAGACATAAGCACTTGCATGTTACATATTACAAATTGTTTCTCATATTTTATTGGTCGCTTTTAGAGTGAAAATTCACATTATTTTCAATAGTGAGCTACACGTATGATACTCAATCATTTTTACGCTCGGACCATTACACATAATATTTCGAGCGGTTCACAACAAAAAAATAACGTATATACTTTTGATAATGTTGTTAAACTCTTGTAGGAAACTGTTTCCTGTCCAAATAAAACTAGTTGCTCGCGAAAAGGGATATCAGTGCTTTTTTAGAGTGCTTCCGTGGGGCACATGTGATCAGTGGGCAGGAGATTGAATATCGCTGGGCTAACATATGAAAGAGAAGGGAGGAAGACTCATTTTAAAAAACTGCTGAAGCCTTTGCAAAAAGGATGTTCCGATTTATTACAGTAGTATTCAAATAAACAAGTATTAGCGAAATACAATAGACTGTTAATCGGCTTGCGCTTAAGAAGAGCGCAGCACCCCTCCTTCCCCATTTTTTCCGTGACGAGATGTATTTTCTCGTTGAAACATAACGTTTACCTTTATTTACATCAAAAGATCATATGAACTAAACCGAAATGTGCGAATTGCGTTGAATATTGTATTCCATATTACTATTATTATTATTATTTTAATTGGTATTTATTTATTTATTGCGAAAACGAAGATTATCTATTGATTGCATCCACATGTCTCAACTACGTTTTAATTGGTCATTAATGGTTCCACTTCTTCGGTAGATATGCATTTTTGCAGAATACGATAATTTCTGAGCTTAAAAATGCATACACGATTTACATACACATGTGTTTTATAGGTATATATTTCATAGTATAATACTACGTGTATCAGTGAATTAATTCGAAGCCTAATTAAATTCTACCACTACTTAAAAATATATCTCTAGCACCAACTTAATAATATGTCTCTGCATCCCATACTGTAGCTCGTTGCTTATGAACACTTTGAAGCATCTCGTCCAAAATAACCTATAAATAGTTCGTAAAATTTACTACTGTGTAAGAATGCGAGGAATGCTTCACAATTTGCAGAAAAGTTATTCGTGCACTCAAGGGCAAAGTATGAAATATGTTATGCCAATATTTGAACTCTTTGATCCCAAACGAAGTATTTAATGAATGTGCCTGAGTATTTTGTTTACGTAATGTTTGGATAGGCTCTGAATTTGAATCATGCGTGATAGACAGCACTTCTGGAATAATAGCATATAATTTTGTTATTGTTATTGAAGCAGATTTAAGAATAATAATTAAAAGCCAATTTTCGAGAGCAAAATTATAAAACTATATCAGCTTCGACAATGGTTACTTAAACGTAGGGTTTCAAAAATGTATGGAAATAATAATTGTTCGATCATTTTGCTTGTAATGAAATTATTAATCATAAATATTGCTGTTAAATTTTTGTGATCCATTCTAAATATGAAATAGTTTTCGATAAATTACAAATGTATCTGCGATATTCAGTACAACTATAGTATTATACGTATACATATGTATAAATTTATAGTACTATAGATTGAAAGTGGTAGTTTTGAATCTTCTTTCATGCAATTGATATCCAAACGTCACTTACTTGATAGTTGTTAACAGTTTTGGTATTTTGGCCTGAATTTACAGTAATCCATCATGTTCGAAACATGTTTGAAATGGATAAACCGGATTTTTTTAAAACTCATTTGAAGAAATGTTTGCTTATCTTAAACATAGCTCAATCTATGTTGTCTAAAATGCATATCATGAATTATTCATAAATGTTTTTATTTTCCTTGGTGAATGGTTAACATTTCATTACTTTTAAGCGTGTTATAACTTTTAAAGCTTCTGTGCTACATTTTAAAATAATGGCAAAAGAATAGTTGGATACATGCGTGAAAATTTAAAGATTGAAAAGCGTTAAGCGACGTTTACATTGCACGTATAAACATAAAATATTTAATTTACTACCATAAAAATCTCCTTAGCTTTTTCTTTCCTTATCTTCCTCTCAAGTCAAACTACAGCGTGAACAAAACTTTCAAAAACAAAAACTGAGGGTTATTCTAAGAAAAATGGCGAAGAAGAAAGCAAATCAGACAACTGTGAACAATATTAGGCAGTTAAAGAAAAGATACTAAATTTAAAAAAAAAGATAATTGATTAAATGCTTTTTTTTAAATCACACAAAGCAAGTTGAAATATATTTCACTTCATTGTTTTCAAATTGATAAAAATGATTTGCTTATTTTGTACATATATTCTTTAATAAGTTCTACATGATATTTACCAATTCAAAAATAATATGGATCTACTGATCGTTTACTAAACGTTTCATTTATTTTAAAAATGTCCCTCTGTTATGATACTGAAACAACCTTTATGTCATTAAATAACGAAGTAAGTATGTAAATTCATCGATTAAAAATATAAAACAAATCACGAAGACATTGTTCAAAAACTTCATAGAAGTACAACGCATATTTCAGTACTTTAAAGTATTCCATACTTTAAGCGCAGTACTTCAGTTTAAAATAATATTGTTAAAGAAATATATTATTCAGGAGAAGACAAAATTTAGAAAGTTAAAAAGAGTACTCTTATAATTGCGTGGAATTATATGGTTAAAATACTGTTGACATTCTTGAACTCATGCTTCGATGTAGTCCTGACAAACACATAACTACATTTATTATTTACAATACATTAATATACACACTATACACACACAGCGTAACTGCTGCTCTTTGTACTTCGAAGGAGAAGGAAAGGAAACGTAACTTCGAGCAAACGATAAGTAAAAATAGTAATATTAAAAGTATTTGAAAGCTAAAGTAATTATTTTAAATATTACGAACTGCAGACGATAATTAGTAAAGAGAGTATTAAATAAATATGAAACACGAACGATATTTAAGAAATAGAAAATACGAAATAAAATAAATGTAAATAAAATACATATTACTACAAGGCATTATAGAGATTTTATGATTTTTCATTTTAAGATGAGGTTTTCAAACCACTGAATGTAGTTGTTCTAATTTACGACAAAAGACTTATATATTTACATGAATTAGCAGTAACTTTATAGGAGTAAAACGCATATTTCAGTACTTTAAAATACATTTAGGCTTTATTTATTACAATAGTACGTATTATAGAGCAAGTTAATATTTCAAATTAACATTAGGTAAATAGGCACAAAATTAGACAACAAATAATGAATTTGAGATTGTTCACTCTCGTTAACCTGGTAAAAGGGATTCCTCAGAACAACAGTAGCTAAATCACTGTCTTACTCGAAAAATCTGCGAAAAGTTTGTTCATTTGTAAGTCATTCGCTGACTTACAAATGAACAAAATCATTTTCAAATGCAAATTATTCATTTCTATTCTTTAAATCCATCACTTAATTATTATTAAAAGTGTTAATTCAGTTTTAAAATTCGATTTTTTAATGATTATAGTTATTTCTTTCTTTATTTTTAAAATTTTTGTTTCTAACTTATGAATTTTAAATAAACCACGCACTTAGTCTCTCTACCTTTATAAAACATAGTGATAAAATGCGTGGATAAATAATTTTTTAAATTATTTATCATTAATTCTTTAATTACGTTATGTTAATTATTATTAAAGATGTGAATTCAGTTTCATAATTAAACTTTTGAATGACATTAAAAAAATTGTATAAAACTTACAAATTTATACATAAACCGCACATTTTATCACTACCTTTTTTAACTTCAATCTTCTAAAAGCACTTCATATTTGCAACACAAAATATAAAAGTTTATCAATTTAATAAGCACTCCTTTATAATTGTTCGAAATGATTTTCCATCTTTTAAAGTTTGTTCAATGTTTAAATCGATTTCGGAAACATTTTCTAGCAGCCGATGGCAACATAATTGATTCACCTCAACGAAGATGGTTCATTCGACAGTATTCAAGCAATCCATCATTCCCTGAATATGCTCGCGACTAATACTGCAGGAATGTGATTGTTTATTTTTTCTAAGCCCATTGATATAGATACCTCCTTGCATGTCGTGATGAAGATAGATTTATTTTCAATTTATTTTCGTAAAATATTCTGTAGGAAACTTTGACAGAATTTTAAAACTGTCGCATTATAAAGTATAATATTATGTAAAGGACGTGTTGGCAATAAATTTTTAAACGGACAAAATCGAGTTGCAGAACAACTGAATCAAATGTATTAGAAGTTATCTTTACTTTTTTCTGCCTATTTATTGAGACAATTTCAATATTCAATTATTTATGAACGGTATTTTATTAAAAAAAACTGAAATTAGAGGTGTAAAGTTCTCTGTAACAATCTTTTGGAGAAAATTCCCGACAAAATTCCGATGTAGGAGAATGTTCTAGAATTCAGTTGCCAAAGTATCACAATATTGCACATCTGAGATGTGAATGAGTGAGTCATTTTCAGAATAATTACTAGCATAAATGTATTATTGTATATGTAAAAAAAAAGCTGTTTCTCAGATTGTTTTGCAAGCTAAAGTAGCTTTTCGAATAATTAAAATTACGCGTTTATTCTCTGTTTAAGAGCATACTAACTTTAAGAGCATACAGACTTTATTTCGACAAGAAGTTTAATACAAAACCTGTGTCAAAAATGCGATGAATTGTTCTTACAAGTAGTTGTGAGAGTTTTTATGCACAATTGAGGTGAAAATGAAGTTTTTATGAAGAATATTCTGAAAAACAAACTACATATACTTTTTTAAACAAATTATAAATATCTATGTAAAATGCAACAGAATGGGGAAAAATGAGGAAGTAACATTTTTGTAATTTAAAACCATGTTTGTAATTTTTTGTTAAATAAAAGCTTAAAAAGAAAATAGTTTTTTTAGTCAATTTTGTATTTATCTTTCTTAACTATAACCATTTTTATTACGAAACGTTTACTTAACTAACGAATATCTTTAACGTCGTTTGGAGAAAATATTCCTAAGGGAAATTATCATTATATGGATAAATAAACCCAATGGTAATTTTTTTTACATTTTCTGGCAATGATAATAAAATAATATTTCATGATAGTGATGATGTTTGTAAGTTTTTATAGTTTTACCTTGAAGAAAAAAGATATTCTCGATTATTTACCAAATTTCAGCTTTAGGAGAATATTTACGCTCTCCGAGCCTAATCTCTTGAGAATATTTCCAAATCACGTCTCTCTAAGTGGCATTAAAGCTAAATATTTTGCATTATTTGTATTTTCCTAACGCAAGTCGAAAAAAATTGTTATTTATTCAAAAACCTTTTTAAGCAGGAAAATAAGTTTGCTTTTGTACCGAAAATATTTGTTCATCAAAAAGAAATACCACGAAATATATCTCGTCCTCTTTCTATATATCACTTTGTTTACTTACATTCTTCCTGCAAGATATATTGCCTTTTATTTCCTGAAGCCTTCTTCCTGACTGGTTAATTTAATTGCGTTCAGGAAATATTTTTCTTTCGCGACTCCGACTGATCTTCCTATTAACACTAACATAACTCCAGCACTGCCGGAGTATGACCGTAGTATGGCTTTTACAAAAGCTTTTAGTGTGATTGCTGTTCAAGAGCGTTTTTCACTCGCTTTCATAGAAAACTGTTCGGAAAGTATAAATACAGTCGAATCTGTCATGGTTTCTGAGAGAAGAAAGTGTATTATTGTTATGAAGTTGTTTTATAGTGAAATATTTCCATTTGTTTCCCTTGTTGTGCGTTTGTATCAAATATGAAAGCAAAGTATTCCGTTTTCCAGTAAAAAATGGCATCAAATGTTGTTTATATGTTGCTGAAATTTCAAAATTTGTTCTCGTAAAGTTTTTTTCTTCCACAAATATTAAGAATCTCAGTTCTTTTTTTTTATTCGTGGAACATAAATTTTAAGCAAAAGGATTGTTTAAATAAAATTATAAAAAATGATTGACAGTGCAAGTTTCTCTGCGTTTATTATGTTTGTAGGCAATAAAAAAAATATAGTAAAATAAAATCTAAACGTGTGTGTGTGTAAGGTTGAATTCCTAACAAAATACGAGCGACGCGAAACTTCAAAATTAAATAAGTAAAAAAAGAAGAAGAAACAGAGCAGTAGTAAATAATGCAAACGTATTTCTTAAAAATAGGTTCTTTTGCTTTTTAATAGTTCATCAACGAGAAAGTTTTTTTTAACAGTTGAAATACTACTTGAAAAGATTTAGAGGTTAAAAATCTTTTGCAATAAAAATAAATTGAGAACAGTCTTTTTTCTTTCTCACGAATTTTAAAATGCGTTAAACTTTAGAAAATCTGTCGTTGATTCTAGTAATTTTCCCCTTAATCTAACAACTACGGGCTTTTCTTTTCACAAAACATTTTGTTTTATGCTACTTACACTGTTAAAAATGATGTTCATAAAAAGCAGAAAATATAACTGCTATTTTCTAAGTAATTTTAAAATGAAAATGAGCAAGGGCCACTCTCAGTTTTAGGTACCGATGCTTACTTAGAAATTATAGTTACAGAAGGAGCAAGTATTATTGCATTAGTACAGCAATAAATAAAAAAAATATAGAGTAACTTCAAGTTCAGAATTAATACAGGGCTTTTTTTATCGATTACTTCTTCAAAACAATTGCATTGTATCAAAATTAAGGAACTATTTACCGCGCGAGACGTGGGAAAGATTGAAGAATTTGAGTAGTTTGTTTATCTTTTCGGAGAGGATTACAAGATGATTAAATTTGTCGGATTTGGATCGGAAGCAAGAAAAGAAGGAAAGAGAATGGATGAGTGGATAAATAACGCTCTTCTGGATTGGGATAATAAAAAGGTATTATTTTAATCCTTTTTTCTCTCTCTCTTTCGCTAAATGTTATGAAGGTAAGATATTGTGGACAAGTCAAACTGCTCAGCTTCCCTATTTGTTTAAAAAATGTAATTTCTCTACTATTTAAAATTTTAAATAAGATTTTATAAAAAAGTTTAGTATGTGAAGAAAAGCAATTATTCCATTTCAAATTCAAGAGCCTAGATCATCCGGAAAATTTAAAGGAACTGCAATCAAATTTAACTGAAAATACCGAAAAACTGCTGCCATTCAGTAAATATATAAGTAGTGGAATTTTTTTTTTCTTATTTCTTTATTTCAATTTATTTCTTAAACTGTAAAAATTCTTATTTTTATGCACTTTTTTCAATAAAGGTATTACAAAATGAAAAATCGATATTATCACTTATTTTCAAGTCCTAAAAAAACGTTTTAAATCTGTATTTAATATCAAGATAACCTTACACGTTTATTGAAGGGTGCTTATTACATAACGTTTTTTAAAAAATCATGAGGAAATTTATAATAAACAAGATTTATTTCGCCGGGTTTTTTCTTATTTTGAGGGAAGAGATTGAAAACATTTTTTTTTAATATTGAAACATACTGATCGAATCTGAAAGTGAGCTAATATCAACAAAGTTGCCTAATTTTAAGGAAAATAAAAGCCGTATATGAAAAGGAAAAATAAAAGTAACGTTTCAAAGGGAAATTTCTTCTCGCAATGTCAAAATTTTGAAAGGCTCGGGATTGAAAATTTTGCGAAAACTAACACAACGTATTACTATTATATTTTTAGTACTTTTGAGAGCACTCGTGCAAAAAAAAAGGAACTTGCAAAAAAAAAAAAAAAGAATTTCCCTCTAGAACTATACCAGCCTACTTTCTCGTATACACCAACGTCAAATTTTTAATCTGTATTTTATCTCTCTCTCTCTCTTTCTCCTTTAGCTTCAGTTCTTAATTACTTCAAATTTGCCTTTTTAAACGGTTAATATATATTCATTCACTCACTCATTCATTCATTCATTCAACCATTCATTTATTCATTTATTCATTCATTGATTAGCTCATTAATTAATTATTTCATTCATTCATTCATTCATTTATTCAACCATTCATTTATTCATTCATTCACTTATTCATTCATTTATCCACTCTTTATTTATTCACTAATTTATTTATTCATTCATTCCCTTATTCATTTAATCATTCCTTCATTCAAAAATATCCTTACAAATCTGGATCAAAAAATTTCGTAGGAAATAAATTTCATATTTGTACTCATTCTACGTCATAACAGCTTTCCGATAAAGGTTATTCCAAGCGAATCCGTCTGCTAGATCAAGATTTATATAGGATTGAAATCTCCCCGTAGGCGCTAATGTTTTTTTTTTTTTCAACTGTTCAAAAATGAACAAAAATTGCTCAAATCAAAAAAATATTTCACGCCAAGAGCTTCTTTTAATAAACTTGTTTATAGGAGCTTGCATCTTATGCCCAGAGATTACATAAGTTGTTTCATTTTTGCCCATAGGTGCTAACATTAAGATTTTTTGAACAGCTTAAAATTGAACGAAAAATTGTTCGAATCAAAAAGTAAAATATGGAAAGGGGATGTTCTCTCCGAGATCGTTCGAATGCAAAAAAAAAATCTTTCGAATCGGACCCTTTTCTTAAAAGGTATTAGGGGGGGGGGGGACAGGCAGACAGACACACCCATTTTCCCGTTCTCAAAACCCTGCTTTCAATTTTTTTTTTTTTTTCAATCTTTATTTAATTACTTCATTTGTTTTTGACTTTTCCTTATTTTTAACGATATTTTTACGATACATTAAGCCATCTTTCACAATTTATTTATTTATTTTTTATTTTTTACTAGAAAGTCGGCTGAAACGTGATTGAATAGCATTCTAGGTCTACTGAAATTCTTCGGCGCTCCTTTAGTCTGTTTCAACTGGGTGGCTAAAATAGCAACCCTAAATTGTTTCTACTAGATTCATTGCTCTTGGAGGTGTTCATGCACTGTCTTACTGCAGGTCTGGGGGGTTCTGATATTATACCATGTGGATTTTGCATGGTTGTTTCTGCATTATGAATCATAAAACTTTTCATACCAATAACCAAGGAATAAACAAACCACGTTGACACCGCTCGAAAAAAGGAAGAACATCGGGAACAGGGCACTATGTCAGATCCAGTAAGAGCCGTTTCTTCGACAACTTCATTGGTACTTTTGCTGACGCAGTAGAAACCGCCAATCTGTCAATACGAAGGCGGAGTTACTGAGTTGTTAAGAGCTAATTAGGTTAACCACAGGTTTCGCCAATCCATGGTCTCGCTCATACCTGTCGCCGTAAATGGAAGGGAAGGACGTAGGGGATTGACCCTCTAATTCCCAACTCCGCCTCAAGGCGGATGACGATAACAAAACTTGGGCATTAGAGAGTTAATAATTTTTCCTCCTCTTCCTACCTACACACGGAAACCTTCAGTCTCTTCAAATTTATAATAGTAATATTCCTTTTTCAACAGGCTCCTTCCTTAAGTTTTCAAACAAAAATATTTTTTACAGTGCTGCTAAATCTTTATTTAAATACTACTAATAAAATTCCTTTTCATCTGTGAGGCTGTATTTTTTTTATCTAAAGGCACATTGGGGAGTTTTAACGGCATTGATTACTAGCCTAATACTGCACATTGCATACAATGGCGCTTTCACCAGAGCAAGTTCTCATGTAATTATGAACAATAACTCTATAAATAAAGCATTGTATTCCAAAATTACAATGCTTGTTTGAATTATAAAAACATGAGATCATTAAATACTGTTCTTTAGTTTCAATTTGCCATTGCTGTTTTAATATGCTACATTTCTAACTTGGCGATTGATATTTTAATTTGTTGTGCAGATTCCATTTTTTTTTTGTCCATGTAACATATATGTTAACAAAAATGTGTCAATCAGAACGAACGCTATATTGGTCGGATTAGTTATAGTAAATCTGAGAATTCTTCCACTGCACGAAGTATTTTGATATTACTTGCATTCCTTGGCATGATATTACGAGTTTGTCGGAGTTCACTTGTTCTTGGAAAGATGAATATGGGATGAATGCACTGGGTAACACAGAGTAATTTTATTTACAAATATTCACTTAGAAAAGTCCTAAATCGTCCAATAACATCACAAATATCATAAAACAGTATAATAAAACGCCAGTCAGATATTTGCTTCTAAATACGAACACACGAACACAAACGACTAAAAAACTCGAACTAATATTGACCAACTGGCGAGAGCTCCTTCTATAGCATCGGATCACGAGGAAAATGAATGAATGGGAAAATTACAGTAAAATCTAGTTCCTTATAAACGTTTGAAATGTCGCCAAAATTATCAAGAAATCGCCAAATTTAGTGCCAGAGATTTGCCGCGAAATATGATTCCAACTTGGCGATATCTCGCCAGTTTCTCGTCAAGCCCATAGAAACCTATACTAAATGCTATCTCAACAGGAAAAACAACATTCAAGTAAAATTAGCAAACTTTGTTACTCAAGCTCGGAAATTAATACAATGAACGCCAAATTTAACTACATTATAACAAAATATAGACATTGTAAAGCTAAAGCAACATCAACAAACAGAATTTTGCAACAATATGTTTCTATTATCTTGTTTTACTTCTAGACAGCTTTCATTTTTTCACACGTACCTACTGTACAAACAATAAAGATGTTTATTATATAACAAGTAGGAATTCATAATTCAGATGGTGAAAAATGTGTTTACATTATTCTACGCAGGCTATAAGTCACGAATACGAATTAGGTGCCTTGTTCTTTGTAACAAAATGTTCAAAAAAATTAAAGACAAATTGCTTAACAGAATTTCCACCTGTTCTTATAAAATAGTTGCATGCAAAATCTTAGCTTTTAATGTTGAGCAAGTATTTATCACAAAAGTATAGGTCGATTTCAACTACAAACCCTATCAGCATGCTCATTGTCTATTCCAGTCAATCTCTCAGACTCGGATGCCGTCTTAATGTAATTACGACACCCATATTTACGATTTGATTACACTATAACTCCTGCAGATTCCCTTCTCCAAGGTGCCGGGAATTATGCCTTCAGTGAATGACACGCGTACTTCGCGATAAATGTTGAAGCAACTGTGAATGAACCTGAGATTGGTTTTGAATTGAACAGTTTCCAATGGTGAACAAAATATATTAAGGTGTAACCTCTAAGCAATAAATACATAGAAATAGTTAAATATGAAATTGCATTTAAAATTGAACTTTTTATTGAATTCAACATGTGAGATAATATAGTATTAAATGATTCAGGGCCGTGGTAGCCTAGTGGTTAGCACATCGGACTTCCACCTGGAAGGTCGCGCGTTCGATACCCACTGAAGACCACCATGTATACTTGGGGATATGTGCATGTAAAATCCGTAGACCCCACTACATTTCCCCGTGCGTAAGCAATCCTAAGGCCTCGGCTAACAGGTAGGGGTCTGGTGGAGAAAAGTCTTAAATGATTCATTAGAATATTTATTTTAGTTTTTTTTAATGTTTAGATAAGTAAGGAAGGTTCTCATTATATGCGCTTTTAATTATTTACTACTAATGTGTGTTTTATAGCATCTTATGAAAATAATGAAGACGACAATAATTAATACAGTTGAACTTTCTTAATACGAACACGGTTAATACGAAATCACGGCTAAAACGAACATTTTGTTCATTAAGTTTGGTTTACTGTTTAATTACACTAAATATTTCAAGCATATTACGAAGGCTAAAATACAAATTTCGGCTAAGACGAACAAAATTTCTGACCTATTCAGGAAAAATTTTCTCGATTGCATATAATTAATTTTTATATATAAATTGTTGGTTATTTTGAGTTATTGTAAACCACCAAGTACAAATGGCACTAGGCATTTTGCTCCGAGAGATGTGACAAATTTTAAAACGTAAGTGACTTTTTATCAATGTACTAGTTAGAGTTAAAACTGTATATTAGCAAAAATAAATAATTTGTTTTCACTATTTATTTTACTTTTTATTATAAATGGTACTAATCATTTTTAAAATATAAACATGCATTTCTAATACTTTTTTTTTACAATTTTACGTATTCACGGTTGTTACGAATAACGACTAATACGAATAAATTCGCAAAAAAAAGACATTTCGTATTAAGCGAGTTCAACTGTATTAATAAAGAAAAATAATCAGAAAAAACGACGTGAAACACAAGTGAATATCAAAAATAAATGAATAAAACAACACTAAACTATTATTTATAATAACAGCATGATCTAGCTCCCTCCACCGGTGTAATTAATGTCTAATTTTGTGCTTAAAGCGTGTAGATAATGGGAAATGTTTGACATGTAAATTTTGTTCTGTGTTCCAGCTCTTGCATAATCCTTCCTGCCTTTGCAATATATCCATTCTCCATTTATGAAGAGCAGTATATATCATTGAAAAGTGGAGATCTGAAACTCTTTTGAAGATTCTTGCCGTTTGCTTGTAGGAGACACCACAACCGTTCTTCTGGTGCTAGATTGTGGTCTTTTGTTTCGGAATGGCTTGAAGCATTGCTGCAGCCGTGACCGGAGTGGAAGTTTTCCCTTGGCAAGGAACCTTCTGCAAGATTCTCCTGATATTTAACCATTAGCATTTCTGGCGCCATTTGATTCACTAAAGCTTCTATTGCAAGTAAAATCTTCTTTCTTTATTTATTCATTTACTAATAATTAGTTTCGTCATGTTTTCCAATAAAACTATAAAAATATAGTGGAAATGTTCGAAAGATTGCACTATACCTCAAGGTAAAAAATATAAAAATAATTATTAAAAAAAAAAAAACTTAGAATTTACTTTCGCGGAGAGTGCACATTTATGGGACTAAAAAAAGACACTAACTGTAAGAAAGACTTTAACTGTAAAAGTGACTAAAAGAAATCAAATAAAAGAAAAGCATAACAATCATGTTGCCTCTCAAGATAACAAAATTAATTGGAACAAAACAGACTGAAGAAGAGCCTAACCAAGATGTTACCATATCTTACTTCTAAATTAGGGTCGATATTGGGTGGTTTTTAAGTGAAATTAAAAAAGAGACTTTTGTGTTAAAATTTATCATTAACCTAATTAGTTACAAAATAGAGATAGTTGTTTTATTTAAAATATATATTCATTTGGTTTTCAATAGTCGCAAGTGCCCTTCACTGTGCTTTGTCCTTGTTGGTGCCTACGTACATTACTCGCAGTTAAAGTAAGTTGAATTGTTAGCAACCTATTGATATGCAAATAACAGATTTCCATTAACATATCGTCTTACCGCGACGAATGCCTATCACGATACACTGAGATTACATTGAGTTGGTCTGCGCTGGGTTTGTATTACGATGAATGCCCGTTGCGATTAATCGAATTGCGATGACAGGCGGTGGAACTTGTTGTTGTATACATTGAAGAAAAACTTCCCTATGGATTCCAAGCAGTTTTTATCATGCTCTTCATTATAAATAAGTAAATAAATGCATTGATTGATCTTCCTTTCAAAATTCAACTGAAAATCAGATGATTCGTGAAATAAAATTACTATGATCTGACGAAATTTTACATTTCCAGATATAAGAGATTATATTATCTAGATTTTTTAAAAATATTTCCAGAATATATAAAAAGTTAATTACAAAGAAATGACTTTCCTTTTTGCAAGGATGCAAGGAAATAAAATTAAAATGTATCAAATGCACTAAAAAACAGTTTCATAAAATTTGGGAGGAACGTTTTGCATCTTTTTAAGAACAAATCTACTGTAAATTCCTTTCGCCTCTAGTCATAAAGAAATATTTTTAAATGTGTAATAAGTGTATGATATTACGTTATGGTCAATTGCTCACATCAGGCACGATTGACAATGACTTACCTTAACCCTCTGCATCACAGTATAGACCAGCTGATCCAAACTGTGGTACGCGTAGCTTCTGCAGGTGGTATACGTGCAGGCCAAAAATTGAAGAGATATACTGGACTGAGAAGTATTGCATTTCTTTCTGTTCTGAGAGCGTTCGGGCAATGACAGGGAAACACGGAGGAGTTTTTCATAAATTGAAATATATTTCATAAATTCTTATATTTTACTTTATTTAGAGCTTTCTTTTAATGAAGGCTTTTTTCTGCCTTAACTATAAAAAATTGTATAATTCATATTTCCTAGTCGTCCTGGTATTTTTCTATAAACTATTAGTATTATGTTGTATATAATAAGGCTATATACGCAGTGTTACGCAAATGGTTTGCGTGAAAAATGGTGGTACACGGAAAAAAAAATTGAGAAACGCTGGTATAGACTATGTCTCATTGTATAGACTGTAGGGAATATATCGTTCGATTATTTTGTAATTTTTTTATAAATAAAATTTTAAAATCCCCAAACGTGTGCATTTCATTTATTTATTGTTATTCTCTCGAATCCGTAAAAAAATTAAGTTTATAAATGATAAATAATTAAATAAAATTTCAAAATAAGTGTATGTTACTTTATGTTATTCAATCATTATTTCAAACCCCAAAAAATATCAAATAAACCCGAGTTTATGTAGGGTTAACAAGCTTTCATGTATAAACGAAATTAATTAATAACTTTAAAAATGTTTAGATGAATTGGAAAAGTCGTTTCTTGCCTACTTAAAGTCGAAAATTAAGAATTTTTAAAGAATTCTTTTTTTTAGTTAATGCATATGTAATTTCATTCATATATTTTTTTTCTTTAAAAGTTCCTTCTTGTGCAAAATAATGCACGTATGAATTTGCGTGGTTTTGAACTGCACTATCTGTCACATTCAAAAGACAAAATATGATATACATTTTTTACTTGCAAACATGAGGAATATTTAAAATTAAAAACGTCGCAATATTTATTTCTTTCAGACATGCATAATGCAGCAGCTTTCGAAAGTTTTAAAATTCGCACGAATGTGCCCTTTTGTTCTTTATAAGTCGTCGAATTTTACGAATGTTATAAAATTGAACTTTTGCCTTTCTACAGGTTCCCCTATACAGCGAAAAACTATAAGCACCTCGAAATAAAAATCGGCTTGCTTATGGGAAACCATTTCGGATCTTCTATCATGTAAATTGCTTGAATTTTGAACCAACACATCATTGTAAATTTAAATCAGCATGCGTAACTTTTTTATGTTTTCTCTATTTATGACTTTTTCTCTCTGGGAAGAACAAGGTACGAAAGTTTTTAAAGAAGATTTTACCACTAAAAGGGTATAACACCCTACAGCAATCAAAATGTTTCGCTGTGTGCAAAGAATATTTCAACTCATCATATTTGTTCCCTTAAATTTTGTTTATAACAGTGATACACTAGAAAGGTATTGAACACATAATTCTGAAAATAAAACAATGAGTGGAAAGCACGCAGCACACAACTCTTATACATTGCGTCACATTAAATGTATAGAACAACAAAAACAATATGATTCGGATGTCATGTCAGTCCAGATATAAGAATTTCCAACAGGAAGACAATAACAAGTCAGTAACAGTATCTGTAACTTAGTCAATAACAAGTACCTCAAAAATCAAAATATGATCTATGAGGAACTGCGAACAATGCAAAATAAATAAAACTATCAGTGTAAATACATTGTTTTAAATTAAGTTTAAAAACATTTCAAATTACTAGGATTATTTGCTTCCCAAAATATTAAAATATTGGTTTAAAGCAGACAGTGTAGGGGGCAATTAAATTCACAAGCCTCAATGCAATTCCGGACTCACCCATGTAATATAAGGGCCTTGACTCAATCTCGAAACTCTGACTCATCTAAAATAAATATAGAAACGAGTAGGATATCTCATCATATCATGCTCCGAACATCTTCAAACGATAAATATATAAACAAGTTAGACTTGTCGCACAACGGCCAAACGCATCAATACTACTCTGAGGCAGAGTAATGTACTATGTATACATTTTGTCTATTTCATTGTCCCCATGAATCCCAAAATAAATATCTTTATTACTATGAAAAGATGAGCATAAAATATCTACTTAAAACTTAAAACTAAAACGAGATTTAAGCCAAAGGTACAATTTTTATAGCAAAAAAATGTTGAAATATTATTTAATTAAGTGTTACTTGAGATATGAAAACTAATATTTATGATACTTGAAACATAAGAAATCGATACAAAAAAACAAATTATATCCAACACCTCAATATTCATAAAATAATTTTTAAATGTTTTTTTTAGTAACCTTGAATAGCATATATCTTTACAGTTTCAGAGAAAAGTAATTAGCAAATTATGAATTGATTTTTCAAAGTAAGCACATTAAAAGTAAAAACAAAAAGTTTTAAAGGTACTTTTTTTCTATTAATAAATCCTTTGAAGGCAATTAGCTAAACTCGTTCCAATACCGTGCATAGTTCTTACTCCGCAAAAACTATTAATGTTTAAAAGTTCTCTAAAAAAAAAGCCAGTTTCGTGTTCTACTTTTTTACGCCGCCTCGACATGCAATAATGTTTTGATTGACTTTTAACGTGACTATTTTAGATTAAGTGATATCATTAATTAACATAGAAGTTTGATAACTGACTTAATTAAAACGCATTTTGCAATTATGCCAGAAACTATTTTCTTGAGTCTTATTTTTATTTAAGGTTATTAAAACTTATTAGTACATTTAAAAGTATTTGTTTCTAATCATTTGTACATGAAAATTATAAATGAAATTTTGGAATGACTATACAAACGCAAGTTAAGTGATTCACTTGTTGGGAAATGCACAAAAAATAAACTTCATTCGCTCAAAGAGACTCAGGGACGTAACTGGGGGGAAGACGGAGCCTGTTCAATAGGTGCCAGATTTTAGGAGCGCTAAATTGACTAAGTGTGTGTGCGTATACAAACATATGCACAATTTTTTGTGTGTATATCGGGGGGGGGGGGAGGCGCCAAAGCCTGGTCTTGCCACTGTTAGAAAATGACCTAGTTACGTCCTTGAGAAGAATTTAAAATTATATTAAAGTTTTTTATATAGAAAGATACTCTGCATGCATTCGTAATGTCTTTTCTTAAAACAGACATTATAAAAAGCCGAGACGTTTTCTTAGAAAATGTACAAAAAATGATTTCTTTCGCCAATCGTTGAAAAAAGCTTAAATGTAAATAACGTTTCTAACCGTGCAATATCCGGTTTTGCAAACCTCTGAAAATATGGCAAACAATATTTGAATATTTACCAGTTTTTGAAATCTAACCTTTCGTTGGCGCTTGCAACTAATTTTTAAAAGGTCAATATATTACTTTACGACAATGGTTTCACAATATTTTAAATGTTAGTACCGTCGATTAAAAGCGATAAAACACGTTCAGGATAAGATATTAATTGTTATTCAAGCTAAGCGTGTAAAAGTCCATTATTTTATTATTATTAATGAAATTTTGCAGTTTTAATCCATGCAAGAGGGCTCCAAGTCAAAATCAACAACCGTCTCAGGAAAGGTTTATCAAAATTTAACATTTACATTTTTATGTAAATGTTACATTTTACATAAAAATGTAAATGTTACATTTTTATGTAAATTTAAAATTGTTTTTTTTTCTAATTCACATTTATCTGAGGTTAACCAATGATTTCGATTGTTATAATCTTATGCGGGCATCATTGTTTTTAAATGTATGCGCAGTTTTGTGAAATAATGGAATTATCTTATATTTCACTTTTAGTCATAATTAAGCTGCCACAAATAGTTTGAAAGTATTGCAAATAAAAACATGTCCATAGTACACAAAGAAGAACTTAGTAAAACATACCTATTTCTGCATTTACTAACATTTTTACGTTTATTAGGAATGGCCTTCTTGTTCGCTGTTTAAAATTCTGCTTCAAAGCTTTCACCAAAAAAATGGCGTAATTTAGCTGCAGTTAAGTTGAACCACATTCCTTGTGAAACTAAACCATTATAATGGTTTTAGGGAAAGATGAAACAAGAATTTTTTAACTGTTGCGCCGTAGGTGCGGATTATCAGTAACACTATCCCACCAACATCAACAACATGCATTTATCTATAACGCTTATCACAGATAAGTAAATTAAAATAATTAAAGAGCTAGAAGTAATAAATATAAATTGCGAACAACCACTACCTATCTAAGGTTTATTAGTGAAAAATATACTTATTCAATAAATCTTTCAATAAAGTGTTTTCCCTTTCAAAAGAGCACATCAATGAAAGAAAAAATTGTTAATAATCATAACCACCTTTAGACATAGATAAAGTTTATATGAATAATAACTAGACCTACATTTCAATGATTCCTTTTTTCCTGAAAATATTACGTTTTATAATTTTGTTACAGGCTATACTTCTAATTTCTTTGTATAAATGTTATCCAAGTTGTTCCAAAACGTATTTTTTGTTAAATCACTTGGACAAAAAATGAAAAATGAAATTTCATCTCTTGAGACAAAAACTCAATAAGCATTAGACTAATTCAGCAATTTTCTTTTTTTTTTTTACTTGTGTGTGAAAACACCGCTTACTATAATTAGGAAACAGTTTCTAACTAAGCAATTTTCGGATTTAGGCATAGAAACTCTACGCTTATTTTTTCCCCTTATAATCATTCCCTACCTTTTAATTTTAAAAAGCTATTTCCTTAATGTAGAAAAAAATATTTTAAAAGCAAACAGCATCTAGACAATTAAGACATCTAGAAATGAAACATTATAATAAATAGGCTTGGAGGGTTTTGATTGTTTTAAATTTTAAAAATATCTTTTTATACTTATTCATTAAAAATTTATCGTTCTGATATTTTTCCGAATGTTTCTTTATTCAGTGCAAACATTTACTCTTCAATTTACTCTAGAAAGAACTAAAACTTCGAGAAAATGAAACGGTTTAGAGAGCAAATTTCATTATATCGAAGAGTTTAAAAATTAAAGGTGCAACTAGTTTTTCGTCAAAAAAAAAATGCCGTGCGTTTAAACTATGGCTATAAAACCAATATTTTTCACAGATCATTAAACATAAGATGATCCAACTCCGTGTGTAAGACAATGGGAAAGTACCCATGCTTACTGGTTTAAACTCAGAATAGCAAATGAGATAATAAACATTTCAAACAGCAATGTGTTCTACTGTGAGTTGAAAATACCAACTTTTTAAGGATTTAAATGAATATCTGTACCCGAGAGCCATTGTATCTTAAGTCCATTTTTCGAGTTTTGGCGAGTACATATTTAATGGACATATAGACGACAAAGCCACTAGTTACATGAGGGTTCCGAACTTTTAAAGATTCCATCGGACATCTTTATTCTAAGATTCGCACGGAAAAGTCTATTCTTATAGTACTAAAAATGGTCATCGCAAACAAATCTTATAGTACTAAAAACTTCATCGCGAAAACTCGAAACATGGGCTTAAGATACTATGGCTCTCAGGATCAGATATTAGTAAACAACATTGCTACACTGTAAAAAATTCTAGTTCAACCTTTCACCAAAAACATGGAAAAAATGGTGAAATTTAGCTGCAACCAACATTTGGGATAAAAGTTGAACCATTATAATAGGTGAAGCTTCACCTAGTTTCACCATAAATGGGAAACAAGAAATCATTGTAATGGTTCATCTTTTATTCAAAATGATGGTTGCAGCTAAATTTCACCACTTTTTTGGTAAAAAGGTTGAACTAGAATTTTTTACAGTGTAAATAAAACTGCACAATTATAATGGTTCAACCTTGTACCAAACGTTGGTTGCTGCTAAATTTCACCATTTTTTGGTGAAAGGTTGAACTAGAATTGTTTACAGTGTAAGTAAAACTACACAATTATAATGGTTCAACCTTGTACCAAACGTTGGTTGCTGCTAAATTTCACCATTTTTTTGGTGAAAGGTTGAACTAAAATTGTTTACAGTGTAAGTAAAACTACACAATCATAATGGTTCAACCTTATACCAAACGTTGGTTGCTGCTAAATTTCACCAATTTTTTGGTGAAAGGTTAAACTAGAATTGTTTACAGTGTAAGTAAAACTACACAATCATAATGGTTCAACCTTATACCAAACGTTGGTTGCTGCTAGATTTCACCAATTTTTTGGTGAAAGGTTAAACTAGAATTTTTTACAGTGTAAGTAAAACTACACAATTATAATGGTTCAACCTTGTACCAAATGTTGGTTGATGCTAAATTTAACCATTTTTTGGTAAAAGGTTGAACTAAAATTTTTAACAGTGTACTTAAATTTCGGTAAAATAAAAAGGTAGAACGGTGCAGTGCATCAATAATTCCGTTTGTGTATTTACTTATTTATTTAACAAATAGACTGAAGAATGACGTAAAACATAGAAAAGGCGCATATTAAGCAAAATTATAAAGAAGTGTAGAGCAGTAATTGAAAGTGTTAATGGGCGAAAAATGCAATCATAATCAAACAAAATGAAGCGGGTATGTAGGGAAGCCCGTTTAAGTGTGACACATTCCCACTCATTACCCTAATCTAAAACATGTTTTTTTTCCCTTTAAAACAAGTCAGGAATCGTAAGTGAAATAGCATTCTAGTATAAATAGTGCAAAAACACTTTATAGAATGAAAGCATTTGTTACCACAAGAATAAAAATAACTTACATTAATTATTTTTAGTTAATTTTGAACGTGATTACTGCTAAAATTAAAGTTAATATTTTGTATGCAACCAAAGATAGTTTAAAAACAAAAAACTTCACGTCTGCGTTAAAAACTGCCTTACGGTTTTTTGGAATGAAAATGAAAGAGCAAATAGCCTTTTTGTGTAGAACGATAATACTTTTATTTTAATACCTTAGCCTTGCTCAATGCTTAATTACATTTATTTTACAAAAAAATATTACATACCATAATTTTCTGCTAGTTATTAATTAAATAAAGCTTCTACATAATATTAACCTCTACATGATTAAAAGAAGTCATGAGAAAAAATTAACCTGTTAATTGCTAAAGATACAAAAACTGCTCCGCCAAAGTGAAGTTTTTTAACGCTTTTCAAAACACAAAACTCTTCTTTCTATATGTTTAAATCTAATATCAGCTTCCTTTACAAAGCATGTGAAAAAAATGAAGTAAAAATCTTCCCTAGGATTTCTAGAAATCCAGGTGCAAAATGGAAATTTTCTAAAGGACGAAAGAGTATTAAGTAATAACTTTGGAATAACACTTGTCGAGTTTCTTTTTTCTTCACATATGCCATGCAATTCTTATTTTTTCATTTAACATTAAACGAGAAACTAATTCATTCATTGTTTGCAAATTCGTAGAAAACACTTGGCATTTTTCTTTCCATATTTTTTAACACCTTAAATAGTAAGGAACGTTAAAACAAAGAAGAAACATTTTAAACAAAGTTTTTCTATTTTCTTTTTATATTTTACTTAGTATATATAAATATAATTTAAAAGCTTTATTGAATTTATTTTCTCGAAACTCGATTAATTATGTGAAAATTCGAAATGAACAAATGTACATTTTATGTGTGGCATTTATTTTTTAATCTAATTGTTTGTGAAACTAATACTAAACCAGCAATCAAAATAATATAAACTGTTATTTTATTCATATGAAAAGAAGAATCCAATGTAAAAAAGACACACGGTTTGGTAACATTTAAATTAAATTTAATCTCGGTTATTTTTTAAATCCCTGTTTAATTTAATTTCCTTGAAAAGGCTTCGTGTATTTAAATTAATATTTATTTTATTTATTTATATTTATAGAAAATACGCATTGAATTCATTTGCACATAATGTATCGTTTCTGACTTTTTCTTTATTACTACGCTATTTTATACTGTAGATTAATAGCATCAAAGAAAAAGGCTAAAAAAATTGCTTCTGTAAAATAATAAAAACTTGTGAGATTTAAATGGCTTACATTCATTGAGTTTGCACATATTAAGTTCAATTGTACGGGGATTTAAACTTTGCTACTTGTGTAATCGTTTAAAAGATTTGATTTGATTTTGAAAAAATATGACTTGTAGGTTCCTGCCTCCCAATATGTGCAACTTCTAAAAATCTAACTAAACACTATAAATTAAATTAAACTCGCGCCTAATAGTTTATGTCATATACGTAGTTTTTAATAGAAAAATAGCATCTTCTCTTATTTTACTTTATTTATTTAATTAGTTTCAGTTTTATAAGTTACATTGTTTCTAGGATAAAATATATAAGGAATTGCGCAGATTACGCAATATTTTAAAAATTGCTATTTTTTAAAAAATATTTATCGTTCATTTATTTTTTTCAGCTATGTGTAAAAAAAAAAGTCTACGTAAGTACTTCAGATTTTAAAACTGCCTATTTGTATTTGCTGGTGGAATAATAATCATTTGTATTGTTTGTATTTCAACTTTGGGTCAAACAGCAATGCACAATTCATTTCTAAAAAAACCTCAACGAGACATGATTTCAATATTTTTTTTTTATGTTGCGGCTACGAGTGCATCAGTACGCAGTCGAAATTGAATAATAAATAAGTTTTGAACACGCACAAAAATAGTGGTTGTACTTGTATAGTAATTTTCTATTACTTACTTTTTCCCCTGTGAGTTAACATATTAAGGAAATATTATTATTATTATTATTATTATTTTGTAACGAAAATATTGCTTCACTGCAATCATTGGAACTTTTGCTATAAGCCTCTTAACCAATTGCTATCTATGCGTACATACACTCATTGTCATACAAATTTGCGCCAGGAAGAAGTTTTCGGAACGTTACGAAACTTGGCATGAAGGTACGTGTCAGGCAAATATGGAAAGGATTAAAAATACAATTTGATTGGAAATTGCGTAATGCCACCAGAGGGCGGTGTTCATTCTCTGTGGAGTATAAGACAGGTAAGCAGATCTTGTTTGCGTGTAAACAATCTGTTGCAGAGGAACCTTTTCCTCTACCGTTACAGAGATACCGTTATGCCACCATCGAAGACAATATGAGCAAGTCTCAGAGTCTGAGAGGGAAAGAATCATCAAGTTAAAGGAAGCCGGGTAGTCAACTCAGCAAGTAGCCCGGAAGCTAGTACGTTATGACTTTACTATGAATTTTGACCAGTGAACAAGAGAAAAGTCTTGTACACAGCGGCCAGACTCAGGACGCCCTAGGCAGACCAACTTTTCTCCGTCGAACACCCTTGCACCTTTTAGCCGAAGCCTTAGGTAGGGAGCCGATGGCCGTCGGTCGACTAAACGGTGGCCCCAGTTGCGCTAAGGTAGTTCTTCTGAACTGATATGCGTACATTAACCCCGCCAACCCAGCTTCCCTACCTCTTAATGTGTGGACCTGGCCCTCCTTGATATCCTTATACTTAAGGAATACCATTGGAGGGTTATGGTTCCCTTAGGCAGACCAACTGTCGAGAAGACCGTCAGATCATACAACACGCAAGCATGGCGCCAGCTGTCTTATTTTCCGTCATCTGGACACAGGCAGCCTCTTCACAGCAGATTCCTGTGTCTGTCCGCACCACCGCAAGCCGCCTAAGGACATATGCTATCGCGGTTCCCATTACGAGCGCTGCCAATGACACTTACCCACCGTCACCTCCGTTTAGAGTGGTGTCATGCTAGACGGGACTGGACAGCAACCGATTGGTACCAGATCATCTTCAGCAACGATGATCCTGATTCAGTTAGAGCAGTAATTACTATCTTGTTCTTGGGTGGAGGCCCCATAGTCAACGCCTTAATTTTGCCTCTGCTTTACAGTGGAATAGCGCTCCCACAGCTCTTGGGATGGTATGGGATGCCATCGCAAACAACACACCGCAACCCCTGATCTTGTTATATGGCACCATGAAAAAACAGCAGTACGTTCGTGACATTCTTTAGCTGCAAGTGTTGCACTCGTGGCATGGCTCTCTCGAACCATTTTTCAAAAGAACAATAGTCGGCCATACACAGCAAGGGGGTCACAGGATTGCCTTCGCCACATTACCACCGTTCGTGCACGGTCGATCCCTACATTCGATTTACTTTGCATATCAGTGGATAATGAAACTCTACATTTGGTTACTTCGGATTTTTTTCCTCCTAATTTACTTTGTGTTTCAATCTGAAACACCTTAAATATATTACAGAGACTAAATAGCTTCTTTTTTCATAAATTTGAATACATATTAATAAGAATAAAAAACTTTTATTCCGAATGCAAATGGATGTGGACAGGTTCCATTTAATCATTTCAAAACAGGTAAAAACGAAACTCATACGGGAATTTACTTTTTCATTTTAAATTAAACTATTGATAGAAAGTTTTCCAATTCTTGCCACACTGTTTTGTTACTCTAGAGGATGTTTCATTTACAGTTTTGAATTTTGGTGTCGTGACACTCCTTTTTGAAATAATTGTTGTTTTTGACATATTCTCAAAAACCTTATCAAGTTTGATAGCTATCACATTTTTCATATTTTTGAGAGGATTTTTATGCACTAATGTTTTCGATACTTACTCAATTTTCCTAAACATTTCGCAAGACAAGTTGGTTTGACATCATTTTTTTTTTTTGCATGAAATATTCTGTTGTGCGACGTCAAAGCATATGAAAAATGGGCTGCAAAACATATTTCGTATTGTAAAATTATGCTCAAACTGTTAAGAACCTTCAGCAGTAAAAGAAATTTATCCCATGCCAATAATTGTAAACATCCTATTGGTACTAACATTTTTATCCGAAATTCATGAATTTTGGAGTTATTTAATGTAAGTTTTCACTTGAAACACTCATTGTAATCCTTACCTCTTTGCGGCTTAATTTCTTTCAATAACGTGTTTTTTTACATTTAAAATTCGCGTTAATTTTGTCCTATATATTCTACAAATATTATAAAAACCCTTTTTAGCCTACTTTCCCGAAAAAGTAAAAAAAAATAATAATAAAGCATGAAAGAAGGCTTAATGTATCGTGAAAATATCGTTAAAAATCAAGAAAAGTCAAAAATAAGTGAAGTAATTAAATAAAGATTGAAAAATAAAAAATTTGAAAGTAGGGTATTGAGATGGGGAAAACGTGTGTCTGTCGGTCTGTCTGTCTGTCTGTCTGTCTGTCGGTCGGTCTGTCTGTCGGTCTGTCTGTCTGTCGGTCTGTCGGTCTGTCCCCCCCCCCTAATAACTTTTGAACGAATTGTCCGATTGGAAAAATTCTTTTTGCATTCGAAAGATCTCGGCAAGGACATCTCATTTCTATATTTTACTTTTTGATTTGAACAATTTTTTGTTTAATTTTGAACAGTTCAAAAAATTTTAACATTAGCGCCTATGGACAAAATTGAAGCAAATTCTGTAAACTCTGGGCACAAGAGCCAAGTTCCTATTGCAAGCTTATTGAAAGGAGTTCTCGGCGTGAAATATTGATTTGAACAGTTTTTGTTCATTTTTGAACAGTTCAAAAAATTAACACAGAGCTTACGGGGAAATTTCAACCCTATATAAATCCTGATCTAACGGACCGATTCGCTTGGAACAAACTTTATCTGAAAGCTCTTATAACGTAGAACATGTAGAAATAGAAAGTTTATCCAGAACTTACGAGCCTATTTTGCTATTAAATTTTTTGATCGGGATTTTCAAGGATATTTCTCAGTGACTCAATGAGTGAAATAATGAATGAATGAATAAATAAAAGAGTGAAAGAATAAATCAATGAATAAACGAATGAGGAAAAGAATGAATAAATAAATTATTGAATAAATGAAAATATAAATAAATGAGTGAATAAATACATGAATGCGTAAATGAATGAATAAACACTTGAATGCGTAAATGAATGAATAAACACTTGAATGAGGTAACGAATGAATGAATAAATGCATGGCTGAATAAATGAAAGAATGAATGAGTGAGTGAATGAATATGTATTATCCGTTGAAAAAGGTATATTTTCAATAATTAGAACTAAAGATAAATAAGAAAGAGAGAGAAAGAGATAGCTAAATTATAAATTTGAATTTGGTGTATACGGGAAAGTAGGCTCGTATAGTTCTAGACGGAACTTCTTGTTTTTCAATTGCAAAACCGTGTTTAAAGGATCTACATTCGACACTAAACAGTCAGTACATGTGTAGTTGTTTTGTCTTGCACTAGATGGTCTGAAAGCAATCCTTCTTAATTGTTTTTATCTAGAACACACACACACACTCACGCAGCGGATCACCATGTGTATCACAATTTTTTTACGTTTTCCCGAACTTTTCATTTCAGTGCTCGTGAAATGCCTACCAGTTTCAATGCAATAGTTCGATGCAGTAAAATAGGGTTTTCAAATAAATAAATAAATTAAAGGAAAAGAAAGAAAACAATTAAAATCTATTTTTTATGAAAATCACCATCTTCCCCGTTGTCCCGTTGTTTAATGATTGTTTAAAATCCGGGTGTTCCGAAATTCTGCAGTAAAGATTAAAATCTCACCTTGAATAATTTTGATGATCTGTTGAGAATTATTTTTAATAATGTTTCATTTTTAATCTATTTAAAGCTAAATGTAGTGAAATATTTTAATATATGAAGAGTGAAATGTTATTTATCAGTAATACATCTGTTTCGGTGCAAAGGAATCGGTTCCGTTATAAAACGCATTTAAAAGTGTTCAAGACCACTGCAAAATACTTTAGGATGCGTTATAACATACAACTTCCGCAAAAAAAACATGAGAACCCCCCCCCCCCCCCCGAAAAAAAAAAAAAAAAAACTTTATGCACATAGAAATTCAAACGCAAAGCCCATTCACGTAACTATAATTTTACAAGCTAATAATGGCATAAATATAATAGCTGATGGCATAAAACATAAAGAAGCTTCTAGCAATGAGAAATACAATAAAATTGTGTTATGAGTTCAAAAGTTCTGCAAAAATGGCCCAATATAGGTGATACAATTTAACGTATTTTATGTATTCTATCATGGTCTTTTTTGTTCACCAATAATGATTAAAATCTGGTCTTTTCTTAAAATAATTATAATCTAGGGGAGTGGGGATATCAAATGTAGTATTTTACGAAATGTTTTTTTTTTATTAAATGATACTTTATAAATTTATCATAAGCCAAGAATAGTGATTATGAACAGCATAAATCCCTAAATGTTTCATTTAGAATAGATGAATTTTTAATGCATTCAAAAACTCTACAAGCAATATTATAATGTCTCTAAGTGCACATAATCGCGAAATAAATATATAGCGTTAAAAGATTTCAGACATGAGAATTCACCAAAATTTTCATCAAATTGCAGCAGTTATTCATAGTTTGCAAAAGTTACTAAAGTGTAAAAAGATTTCAAACTGTAAGTTTGTTTTTATCACTTTACCGTCCACGAAGCTGATGAATTTGCTGTAATACAAATCTGTTAGTCGAAAACAGTCGAAAAATGAATGCTTACCATATTCAGAAAAATATAGACACATGCGCATAATTCTTAATTTTTTTTCACGAAACTACGAAATCATTTATTACACCTTAAAAGTTCACTAAATCTATTGCAATAGTTAATCTGAAGTTTTCAAACGTATTAAAGTACAAAACTGTTTGAGAAAGTTCAAACTTTCATACCAATATCAAAATCTTACCTTTCGACAAAACTTTCCCCTGCGATTAGTTTCACGAAACTCAAAAGCCGTCCGAATTCGAAAGCTAAAAGAATCCTACGGAGGGTGGAGCAAGTGTGGAGGCTATGTTCGGGTTTAGTAAACGAACAAGCGTGCTCAGAAAATTGTGCGATTCGGAAAGCAGAAGGTCCAGTGCGCAGAAATGTTCTTGCAACCACCGACACTAAGTTTCAGGCGTTGAACTGTTTCGTGGGGAAGCTCCGAACATTTTTCCAGGAGCGGCGCTTGCGCTGCAGACGATTTCCCGCTTCTCCTCCATCCCCGCAACCCCATCTCCAGGTTAGAGTTGCCAAATGTTTTCTTCCACAGTGAATGATTCTGCTATCGTCACTCGAGGGCTTACTTCGCTCCTAATCATGTTTTCGGTACTGTTGCGTCTGAAAATTGCTTTACCAGAAGATAATCGATTGCCATGGCTATATCCATTTCATTTTACTTTCCATTTGATAGTTATTTACAAGATTATGCACGAGAACTCTGATACAAAACTGTGTTGACAGCTCATCAATCACCTAAAAACTGAGAGCATTAGAAATGCAATAATTTTCGATTCAGAAAATTTGAATTTTCAACGAAATTTAAAATATCCACCTCTATTGCAAGAGTACCATCTTTTAAAATTGGCAATTTTCTGAGGAAAAGCAGTAGAAAGTTTCGACTACCATTTTAAAAATTTAGATTTACTATTGCTAATCACATTTATCTGAGGTTAAGTAACGTTTTTTATTGTTATAATCTCACGGGGGGTATTATTCGTTTTAAATATACACACAATTTTGTGCAACTGTTATAGAATTATCTAGTAGTAATTCAATTCCAGTTGCTATTTGAATAATCTCAAATAACTTATAAAGTAATGCAAATAAGTCATTAGTACACGAATAAAGTGAAGCCTACCTAACTCTGAAAATACTGCCCTTTACACTTGTTTTGGGTTATGGCTTTGTTGCATGGAGGAGCGAGATGTAAAGAAAATGGAAGTATTAAACACGCCCACAACTGTGCCGGATATGCAAAATGGCGCTTCGGTTTACAAATAGTAAGTTTGTTGTTTCAAATATAATTTGAATAAATGGAGATTTTACTCAACCGAAACACCATTCCCTTCTGTTTGTCTTCTTTTTCTTTGCCATTTTTCGGTGTCGTTAGAGTTTTCTACGGTTCTTTTCTCCTCGCCATTTTCGAAGGTGACAACGAAATGCATTTTTATACATAATGATTTTTAAGTAAATAACATCGTTGGCTTCTACCATTAATTTTAAAATTAATTGCATCGGGCACTTGAAATATATTGTTTCTTACTAATTTTCTTATTTTTCTCAATCATGGAAAATGTCTCGATAGAAAATACTAGATTAGGTCACCAGACAAGTGAATATTACAAAAATTTAAATGCTGGTTGAAAAAGCATAGACAGCAAGTATGAAAGTTACTTTTGATGAAAGAAAATATTCGCAATCCTTATATTTTACTTATGATACAATGAAAAATATGTCAATCTCCCTGGTGAGACCCAGAGCATAGAGTTCCGTGAAATTTGATACAAAACTAACTCGGACAAACGGGGATAGAAACTCTAGTCCTTATTTCTAAAATGTGTCCCCCCCCCCCCTTTTTAGCAAATTGTTTGCACAAATTCGTAAAAAATTAAGGAATTTTCTACACTTTTAAAAGTTTCTCAACGTTTTGGAGTATACAGGGTAAACTGCATAAAGTAAAATTTCTCCATAGTTTGCGCAACGATTAAAACTCCCTAATGGTTGTTCTTACCAGTTTATGAGTACAAAGATAAAACAACGTAAAAAAGCACAAACTGAACAGCGAATTTTTTTTTTTTCTGACATTTTATGATTTTTTTCTTTGTACTCATATTTTAGCACAAAGCATTTTGATTATTTGTCTTATAATTACCAGTTTACTGACGTAGATGTTTTGGAAGATAAAAAAAATCCATTAAAACAGTACTTAAATATAAAATGCGCTTAATTTTTTTTTCGGTTAAAAAGAATGGTCAAGTTTCACTGTCATCATAATCATATGAATAATTCAAATTTTCCTTGCGAAACGATTGAAAAATTAACTTAATAAGTAAAAATGCACTGCATCCACACTTATTGTTTGAGCTTCAAAACGCGTCCTCGTATTGAATGCTTGGCAGTTTTCATTCCATTATTAAAATTATTTCCCCCCTCCCTGGGAACTGTGATTTGTTTATTGCTCAATGACGTCACTTGTAACTGATTAATTGTCGCTCTTAGTTTGAAAACCATACCAGCAGATAATTGCGACTTCATATTGGCCCACAATAAAACTGAATGGCTTTGTGCTTTGTTATTCGTACTTTATAAGTAACGAAAAATATAACACTAATTAACACGATTAAAGATATAGTAAAAGAAGACATAAAGCATAGGCATAGAAATCTCCAGGGGTACCGTAGTACCTTCCTTAGCATAAAGGGGGGGAAGCTAATACGAAACTGGCAAAACGTTTTCTTTTAGATTTACTAATTTCGCAACACAGATGGGATTAAAATGCTTCTTTTACGCTTCATTCTTCAAAACCTTTTTAGCAGATAATATGCATAAAAAAGTAAACCTTTGATTCCAATAAATTCAATATTTCTGAGCCAGTTCATACATTATTTTTGTACTTTTTTTTCTTTGCATGTCCCTTAAATAGTGTCCCTCAACTAGAGGTGTCCCTTTAGGGATGTATTATTATAGATATATATAAATAAAAAAGCGTTGCTTTTTTTTCTTTAATAATTAACTTGTATATGATACCTTTTTTGTTTCCCCAATTAGCCCATTTCCAGACAGTGATGCTTTTATTATTTATTTATTATTATTACTATTATTTTTAAGTTCATGTTAGGTACACTGTTTGAAATTTCATCATGAAATTACGGTTAAATGGCCGGTAGCAGTCTGCCCATCTAATTCACCGTTATATTTACGGTTTGGAACATTTTTCTATCTTTACGTGATCTAAACCATTTCCAATCACCTTGGTTAAAAAGCCATGAATACAAAAGTTTACGGTTTCATAACCATTTCGAGGTGTAGAATCTTCGAGGCGTAGAAACGGTAAACGAAGCGAGCGGGAATCGAACCACGGGTGAATGGTGTACCAATCGTGCGCTCTAACCATTTGGCCATCAACACCACTCAAAGCGGCCGTTTATTTATCATGAAATCTTTTCCAACAGGCAAACCGCATTAAAATTGAGATTTCAGTTTTTGGTTGGATCCAAAGTCATTTTTGGTCTAAATTTACTGTATATTGACGAAAATCATTTTATTTGCTGCAAAAATTAAAATACAAACAAGCTTCAGCAGCTCAAATTATGGGTTCGTTCATTCGCAAACAGTTCGGGAATCCGATGTCTCCAATTTTTGATTTAAGTGTGCATGTGTTTCTGTTAAGTAACCACTGCTTAAGCCACTTTTTTTTCTTCTCTTTTATAGACACATGCTGATTTGAACTGATAAATCTTTATTCATATTTTAGCAACAACGTACGACGGTAAGGTTCCACAACCAAGATGGACGCCCGATTTCTATTGACTACGAGACCTAGTGGCGCTTGTAAAATACGGTTAATTAAACGTTCTTTAGGAGAAACAGAGAATAAACGATTTTTTTCACAAACAGCGGTTTGAGTGCCATCTTTTTAATGGTTATTCAACAGTTGTAATTAAATATGGTAAAATAACAATCAAATAAATGGTTATATTACTGTTTTCTAACGGAAATTGTTAACAGTGTAAGTTAACATTTAAAAATTTATAAAATATTCCTATTAAATATACTCTTCAGAATACCGAAATACGCAGTAATTATTAACACAACGTGCATTTAATTTTAACTATTTCTGCTTAAGCCCTTAGAATTTCCTTTAAACAATTTTCCCCCTTCTTGATTTATATATTTATTTTTCAAATCATTTACTGTACACATAGGAGCACACTAGAGTTTTTGCAGAGAACCTAATTAGCCCATTCTACCCTTCAAAATTTGAAAATAAATTTTCTGCTCTTGGTTGTTCCAATTGAAAATATTCGGCTGAACCTTTTCCGCCCTCATTATCTTGAATTTGGCTTATAAAATTCAATTTTGCTCATAAGCCTTTTCAAAAAATTTTGCTGTACACGGCTTATTAAACTTCTTTTGGAAAACATCGTTTTGTTCAAAATAGTATACTTGTTTTTTAAAGTTACGGCAGGAAGTTAGTAAAGTACATGTTATGAAAAATATTGAGTATCAGCAAACTTAGTTATAAAAAGTAATTACTCTCCTTTAAAAAATGATGCTTCAACTTTCCTTGACAGCTAAATAAATAAATAAAACACATATTTGTGATGTTAATATGGAAAAAAGCATTAGTTGCCAGCTAAGGAACTTAAAAAAAACGTGAAAGGGAAATGTTATTACTGTTGAAACCTGATTAGTTTCCGATCCTATTTATACGTGATGCATCGCATGTAGTATAAATAAATAAATAAATAGAACAATATCGAAAAATTAAAAAATAAATTTTTGCTTTTAAATTATTTGTCCTTTAGTTTTCTTCGGGATATTTTATGCAAAAAAAAAAAAATAATAATAGTAAATGAATAATAATAACATTACAGAAAATAAATACTTTTCAGAATTTCAAGTTTGCAGAGTTCCTTTAGTTTGAAATCAAGATCAAAACCTTTAATGATTATTTTTTGTAAACCACTTTAATAATAATAATAATTTTCTTGTTTTATTTTTTTCTTTTACGTTTTGTAGACCAGATGCATTACTGACAGCTTGCCATGTTTTTTTTAAAACTATTACTTTTTTATATATTTACTTATTTATTAAATAGTCCACTCATTCGACGACGCTAAAATTTATTGTAGCATTGTTGAAAAACGTAAGTATAATTGAAGATAAAAGATATATTTTTTAAATTTCATTTTTTTACTTATTTTTTAAAATTATTTATTTATTTTATGTTTATTTATTCATTTATTTGTTGATTTTAAACTTTTTTTTTTTTTTTCATTTGGAAACCTGAGTATGAAATATGATTTATTGTTCGTACTGCATTATAAACACTATTCCCACTTTCTGCATTACGTCCAATTGTTTTAATATCAAAAGATGCTTGCAGCTGATTTTACTTTTATGTATATTAGGGTGTGCCAAAAAAAATTAATTTCGAAATTAAATTCACATTAGGGGAGAAAAGTTACCGTTATGGCCTCCGCATTCCCACCTTGTGTTTGTATTTTTAATAATTTATTTTTTCTGCCGAAGCCCGCTATGCAGGCAAAAAAACAATTATTATTATTATTATTACTATAAATAGCACAATCCCCCCCCCCCCCATAATTTTCTTTGTTTTCGAATTTGGTATTTTTAGAAACTGCATTAGGAATAGGGTGAAAAGTGTGTTGTAATGCCACCCCATTTTAAACTCATTTTAATTTCCTAGTGCTTTATCTATTTAGTTATTTATTTCCCAATACCAACGCCTGAAAAACCAAAATAACTTTTTCTGATAAAAAAAAAGCTCTATTTTTTCCTCCCGAAATTTTAACTTTTCTAAAAAAATTTTTTATATTAATAGTCCAGAAAGGTTGCTTTTAGACCTCCGCATTTCACATATTTTCATTTTTTTAGTACTCTGTTTCCTCTGCTTTGTACTGGGGCCCTATAAATAAACATAACGCAATTTAAAATCATCAAAAATACGGGTTGAATGCAAAGTCTAAATTCAACTTTTCCGCATTATTACAAATTTAACTTCGGGAAAAAAATTCTTTGGCCTTCCCTAATGTAAGCATTCCTAGTCATTTTCTGTTTCTTACCTAGAATTCCAAGAAGCCATTTCTGGAGAGTAGGTGGATTAGTGAATTACAGGAATTATGGCTGTTTCAACAATATTGATAGGATTTTGATTTGGGAGCAGAGAAGGGATAATGCTGAAAAATCCTCCCCCCCCCCCCTTCTGGTTCTGCTGTTGAATATTTATTGTTCCATACGTGGTCACACACGCTATCTAAAGAGAATGTTTTGTACAAATTAAGGCAATAGGCATCTTTAAGTTTAGTTGGAGAATATTGTTTTTAGGACTCTTATTTTCAAAGCAATAGGAACCTTTAAGTTTAGGTGAGAAACATTCTTTTTTAGGGTACTTACTTTCACAGCAATAGGATCCTTTAAGTATAGTTGTAAAATATTTTTTTAGGTTACTTACGTTCAAAACAATTGGAACCTTTAAGTTTAGTTGCGAAATATTCTTTTTAGGGTACTTATTTTCAAAGCGATAGGAACCTTTAAGTTTAGCTTCAAAATATTCTTTTTAGGTTACTTTTTTTCAAAGCAACTGAAATCTTTAAGTTTAGTTGCAAAATATTCTTTTTAGGGTGCTTATTTTCAAAGCAATGATGCTCACCATATGTCTTATATGATATGTATACAATGAATGTTTTGCCTTGTGTATGAAAAAAGGAAAATAATTCAATTTTGATTCCAGACACCAGTCTTAAGAACTTAAAATTACTTTTCTGAAAGAAAATATGAAACATAAGTGACATACTTGCACTGGAAGATGAGAAAAGTCAAATCGATTGGGTAAATCAAAAGTCAATCGATCTGTACTTCTTCGAAAAACATTGTTGCTGAAAAACCTTCAAGGGAATTGTCTTCATTATTTTTATATCAGCGTAAGAGATCCGAACAAACTAATAAAGCCAACTTTGATAGCCTAGAGGTAAGATATATTTTGTAGAGATTTAATTTCATTAAAATGTTGTGTACCTCACTCGTTTTAAAAACTGGATTCAAAAGAGAATATGTATCAGAAATAAAGATGAATTTTGTTTGAACTACTTAATTCTTATAATGCAGCGCTGTTTGTATTAATATAAATTTTCCCGATAGAAAAATAACCTTTTGTTTTAAAATGGTACCATTATTAAAACACAAAGCGATATTAAAGAAATATGGCATTACAATGAATTTATATTATTGTATGTTCTGAAAATTAATACATGACTAACAATACTAATTAGCGCATGGAAAATTCTATTATTCACGTTTTACTCATGTTTGTATTCAAGTATGCGTGGTTCAAATTTCAAAATAGAAAGGTCATCACAAGCGAGGGAAAGCGTATGTCAATTTCTTTCCTTTTTAATCCTACTTTCCCATAAAAGTAAAATAATAATAATAATAATAAAGCATGAAAGAAAGCATTATGTATCGTAAAAATACCATTGAAAATAAAGAAAGGTCAAAAATAAGAGGAGTAATTAAATAAATATTTAAAACTAAAAAGATTGAAAGTAGGGTTTTGAGATGGTGAAAAGTGTCTGTCGGTCTGTATGTCGGTCTATTGGTCTGTCTGCCCCCCTACTTATAACTTTCGAAAGAATTGTCCGGTTCGAAAGATTTTTTTTTTTTTTGCATTAGAAAGATCACGGCAAGGACATTTCATTTACATATTTTACTTTTTGATTTGAACAATTCTTCGTTCAATTTAGAACAGTTAAAAAAAATTTAACATTAGCTCCTATGGGCAAATTATGTAAACTCTGGGTGTAAGATCCGAGTTTCTATGATCAAGCTTATTAAAAGAAGCCCTCGGCGTGAAATAATTTTTGATATGAACAATTTTTGTTCATTTTTGGACAGTTCAAAAAAATTTACATAGCACGCACAGGGAAATTTCAATCCTATGTAAATCCTGGTCCAACAAACGGATTTGCTTGGAACAAACTTTATCGGAAAGATGTTATGGTGTAGTTCTTCAACCATAACTAAACGAGCCTATCTCCCTATAAAAACTTTTTGATCGGGATTTTTAAAGATATTTTTGAATGAATGGATGATTAAATGAATAAATGAAAGAATAAATGAAGAAATGAGTGAATAAATGATAAAATGAATGAATGAAAACATAAATAAATGAGTGAATAAGTACAGGAATGAAGAAATGAATGAATGAATAAATGCATGACTGAGTAAATGAATGAATGAGTGAGTGAATGAATGTGCAATAACCATTGAAAAAGGTATACTTGAAATTATTAAGAACTAAAGCTTAATGAGAAAGAGAGAGAGAGAGATAGCTAGATTATAAATTTGAAGTTAGTGTATAAAGCAAAGTACGCTCATATAGCTCTAGACGAAACTTCTTGTTTCTTATTTTCATTGCAGCAGGCTCAAAAGACAATATCCTTGGCCAGAAACCCACAACACAAAACGCAGAATTAAAAAAGAGTAGACAATGGGATTCCGTAGCTTCCCAATAACGGAAAAAGACAGAAGAACTTTGGAGCGATTTTCTAACTTTTATTACTCTGGCCCCTGATGGCCCCAGGGATTGAATTTTGGTATACTTCGTTAAGAATCACTCAATATTGAGTATACAAAAAATATACCCCAGGGACTTTCATGGGGCTGAGATACGGGGGGGGGGGGGGGGCAAGAACCCAACTTGATCTGTCGTGTAAGTTATCCTTGGTCGATTTCGCCATTTCTTTCCTCCGTTTTTCTTAGTGGGCCGGTCGTTCGGTTTTCTTGGCGGGTGGAACGCTCCTTCGTCCCCAGATACTGTTCGATGACTAACACTAAATACTCCATAGTGTGACAAAACGCACTTATCTCTATTCTTCTAAAGTAGCCACAAAATGCTTTTATATTCAAAATTATCGATTATGATTATATGAAACAACTTATTCTGAGAGACAAGCAATCCTTTTACTAGCCGGTTGCAACTTTTGTTAAGTAACAGTATAAAAAAAAAGAGTAAAGCTTTTTTGGTTTTTCTACTTTCATTATTACATGCTTCTCGAAATTCAAGAGCGTACTTTAAATTCACTTTTTCTTCTTCAATCTAAATATTTTTAAGGAACGAGAGAAAATACGGGAATCCAAAATCAATTTGCAACATGTTAACTGTTCCTCTTTTGGCACTAAACAAGTTATGAATTTTAGGTAAACAAGATAAACAAATACAGAAATGAAAATATTTAATCCCACACGACATAAACTTTAAGTGCCGATAAGGACCGAATCGATTTTCCCGAAAGTGATTTTCTTGCGAATAAATGGTTTCGTTGATGCAAAGTGCAGCGCTTGAAACTGAACATTTCAGCGGATTGACTTTTTAACAGCTGGAAATTCTACTTGGGGAATCAATAAATGACACTTTACGAGGCCAAGAAAAGACATTTCTCACAAAATTTCTCAATTTTAACCAATGTTAACCTTTTAAGGGAATTATATACATTTTTCTTTCTCGTATTACAATAATGGACTTTAAATTCTAGTGTTAAAAGATATCGAGGGTGTGAAAAGAAATAAGATAGTGCTTGAAATATTCTGCTAGTATAATGAGATATGATTTGTTGAAGAACATTTCTGAGCCTGCAGGGTGGCATAGTGGTAAGGCACAGGCCTCGTACGCCCAAGCTCGCAGGATCAAGCCTGGCAGAAGTCGGTGAATTTTCAAGATGCATAAAATCGTCAGCGCCCATGTCTTATGACTACACGGCATGCTAGAGATCCCTTAAGTATAATTTTCCCTTGAATATTCTCTGCTAAATTAAATTCCTAGTGCAGTTTCGCATCATTCAGAGCTCAAGTGCCGCCAACTAGGTGGAAACTGAGCATCTAAATTTTCAAAGTGGTAATGACATCCGCCGATAGTGGTGCTGCTTGAAAGAATGGATGCCGATTTCCATAGAATGCCCTAGGTGTGCAAAGGTTTGTGACCATACGCAGCCCTATTAGTAAGAAAAAAAGAACTTTTCGGAAATTTTAATAACTTTTAATGACAGCATAGAATGGAGCCAATTCATCGCGTCACGTGACAAAGATGCTCGCTGATTTCTTTACCAAATTTTTAATTGAGTTCTACGTGGAGTTCCCGAAGCAAAATTAGCTATCCTAAAATTAGACTAGTTTCATAGCTTTTTCTGATTATAAACCAAGTAATTTACCTTTAATTTAATCATTATAAAATAAATTTATTTATTATTACAATAGTTGTAGTGTTTCATTTAGTGTTAGTTTTACATAACGTAGAACTTTATTTAGGCCTAGTTTTTAATTAGATTAGTTCAAATTAATGAAAGAAGTTTTAATTAGTAATAATTTAGGATTTATTGGGCTCCATGGCTAATTCTATTGTTCATAAACCGTTGCATTTAACGGATTTTACAAATTTTTCCATAATGGAATATGCCGAGCAGTTTCCGGCACTAACTGGTAATAATAGCGTGATTACTAAAGAAAGGATCATTATTATTTAATAAAAAATTCGTTTCTAAAATCTGTTTCCTCGAACCGTTAGAAAACAATGCATTTTTTTGACATATCGGCTACTGTCAAAGCTCAAATGAAAAAGAAAGAAGCTTACACAGCAAAAGTTAGGACTTCAACCGAATGCAAGGTAAGTTTTTGTTATTGTTTATTTATCGTAATTTCTTTCTTTTTTTTTCATAGATTTCAATGCTTATGAAGCTCAAGTTCTTAACATTCGTAACATTCAGTTGAAATAGATGAGCCATATGCAACACAGTATGACATCTTTTACAACTCCATAAAATATTCAAACAAAAACGTAATGTTAAACAAGCGAACTCGAAGCAAAGCTATACTATAGTTTCCTTTTTAATTTTAAGACGAAATGAATTTTAAAATTTTTTGTTTTCAAAAATGTCAGGTTTAAAAGATAAATTCAACGTGGGGAAAAACAACAAATTTTCCCGGAATTTTAAAATTAACCAAATAAAACGAATTTCGAAAAAACTACAAATAGCCTCTAACAATTTTAAATTTTTTCATAAAAAAAAACTTATCGCTTCAACACAAAACAAAAACTGTGACAAAAAAAAAGTTCAATTTAATTTTCCCGGAGAATTACACCGGGGATTTTATTTCTAAAATGTTTTTTTGGATTTAAGGATGGGACCAACACATAAGGCCAAAAGGAAAAAAGGCCCCTAGAACAAGAGCCCCCCAAGGAAAAGGCAAATTAAACGGAATTTTTTTGTTTTAAATTGAAAAAACCTTTTTCAACGGAGAATAAAATTATCATATTCATTCTTTCCCTTATTCAGAAAATTATTGTTACCTCTTGGAAAAATTTTTAAATTTTCTTACCCTTATTGAGAATTTTTCAAAATGTGATTAATTCTTTTTCCCAAAATTTAATTCATTTTTACCCCCTTTTATTTATTCATTTGCTGATTTTACTCTTAGCACGAAAAAAATTTTAAAACAACGATCAAAAAGTTTTTAACAAAAAAGGGTCGCAATTTTGGGAAAACGTTTTTTATTTTCTTTTACGTTAAAGAGCTTTTCATGTTTTTCCAAAAAACGGTCCGTTTTAAAGCACGGTTTTAAAGGGGTTTAAACCCCCAATTTTTTAAAACCAAAAAACAAAAATTTCAAAAATACTATAAAGAACCCCAATAAGCTTTGCAAACCAATTGGCTCTTTCCCCGAGTTTACAAATTTTTAAATTTTTTCCACAGGGGTAAAATGCAGTTCAAAAACAAAAAATTGTTCAAAAAAAATAAAAATAGCAATTTCCTGACCCAGATTTTCGAATGAAAAAGGAAAATAAAAGCGTTAAAAGGTTATTAGAAACCATTGCCAGAAAATTCAACGCCCCCTTAAATTTTTAAACCCTTTTTTTAAATTTTTAATCATTTGACCTTATTTTAAGAATTATCACGATACCCAAAACCCTTCAGCCTTTTTAATTTTTTCGGGGAAAGGGTAAAGGGAACCAAAAGTAACAAAGGGGGAACATAAAAATTCAATGGTAACGGAATTACAAGCCCCTTAAAAAGCTCCCAATTTGGGTTTGGAGGGGGGACCAAGGGAAAAGGAGGAGGCATCTAACCCAAAAAAAGGGCTTTGCGAAATTAATAAGTATAAGAGTGTTTTTACTCACTTTTTTTGGGTTTAACATCATTCCAAGGGAAAGAAAGAAAACTACTTTTCTAACTTCGTATTTCAATAAGTTCCAATTTTTTAAAATTTTCAAGGATCAAAAATAAAGCCTTTAAAAAAAGTAATTTGATCAATATCCACTTGCTTCTGATCAAGCAATACAAAACAATCATCAACATAACGGACATAAAAAGGAAACTTTATGGTTTCGAAAAGTTTAGTCTCAAAATAGTGCATATAAATGTCACTTAAAATAGGGCTTAAAGGATTACCCATAGCTAAACCTTCAGTCATACGAAAGTACACACCATCAAATACAAACGTATTTTGCTCAAGACAAACACGAGTGAGAGAAATAAGTTCTTCAATCTCAAAACTAGAGAAATGATATTCCTGAAGTCTCAATTTAAGACAAGAGAAGCAGTGAGAGCACTTAGTGCTCTCACTGCTTCTCAAAAGGATTCGATTAGGCATCTCATTGCGAATACTGTGGATTTTAACTCGAAGTTATCTTCAAATACTTTCAGCAAGCATGCTAATAGTTACGTCAAAAACTTGTGCTCTGATCCTGATTTGGTTATCACTAAGGCTGATAAGGGTGGTCAAATTGTTGTTATAGATAAAAGCTCTTACTTAGATAAATGTAATGATTTACTTAAGGTTGGTCCTTATGTTACACTTCGCAAAGACCCCAGCACTATGGAGATAAATTTGATTAGTAAGGCTGTAAAGTCTTCTCCTGTCATTTGCGATTCTTCAAAAAGGTCCTTGATTCCTTCAGTCGCACACTGTGCCAGATTTTACGCTCTTCCTAAGGTCCACAAACCTGGTATACCTCTCCGTCCTATTGTCTCCAATATTAATACTGCTTCTTATAAACTTGCTAAACACTTGGTCTCCATCTTTTCTCCTCTTTTGAATGGTAATTCTTTCACTGTTAAAAATTCCGTCGACTTTGTTCATAAGCTTCGTGATTTCAAACCTTTTGGATTAACTATGGCTTCTTTTGATGTAAACTCGCTTTTCACCAATGTGCCGGTTAATGGCGCATTGGATTGTCTTAAATTGAGACTTCAGGAATATCATTTCTCTAGTTTTGAGATTGAAGAACTTATTTCTCTCACTCGTGTTTGTCTTGAGCAAAATACGTTTGTATTTGATGGTGTGTACTTTCGTATGACTGAAGGTTTAGCTATGGGTAATCCTTTAAGCCCTATTTTAAGTGACATTTATATGCACTATTTTGAGACTAAACTTTTCGAAACCATAAAGTTTCCTTTTTATGTCCGTTATGTTGATGATTGTTTTGTATTGCTTGATCAGAAGCAAGTGGATATTGATCATTTACTTGATAAGCTTAATTCCATTGATCCTTGCATTCAATTCACTATTGAAATGGAAGTGGATAGTTCTCTTTCATTCTTGGACGTTTTAATTACTAAAAGTAATGACGATTTTATGACTTCAGTGTTTCGCAAGCCCTTTGCTGTTACACTACCTCCTCACAAATGTTCTTCTCACCCCCCAAACCAAAAGTTGGCCTCTTTCAAGGCTCTTGTTTTCCGTGCTTTGAATATATGTTCCTCTTCTAACTCTTTGGATGCTGAGCTTTCGTACATTAAGGCTGTGGCTTTGGATCGTGGTTATTCTCCTAAGGTCGTTGATTCTATTTATAACAGGTTAATTAAGCCTTCAATTTCTGGCAATGTTTCTAAGTGCAAGCCTGCTTATACTATTATTTTACCTTTTTATCCAAAAATCAGTCAGCAAATTGCTAAAATATTGAAGAAGTTTGGGTTTGATACTGCATTTTCCCCTGTGAATAAAATAAAATTTACAAATTTGAAGTATCCCATTGGTTTGCACAACAACTGGGGTATTTATAGTATTTCTTGCAAATGTGGTCTGTTTTACATAGGTCAGACTAAACGTGCCTTAAAGCACCGTCTGAAAGAACATGAAAATTATGTTAAGCGTAAAGAACTTGCACGTTCTTCCATTGCCCAGCATTGTTGGACTTTAGATCATTGTTTTGAATTTTCTTCTGCTAGAATTATCAGCAAATGCTCTTCTGTCCATGAACTTGATTTTTGGGAAGCTTATCACATTTGGAAAAATTCTCATTCTGTAGTAAATGATTTTTCCAGCACTCCATATTTTCCTGACATTTGGAAACAATTTTTATAATTTTTCTCTCCATTTTTGGTTTTCTCCTGCAATTTACATATTCGTTTCCCGCCTTTTCCTTCGGGCTCTGTTCCCGCCTTGTTCCTGGCCTCTGATTGGTCAATCGCTAATCCGACACATTTGGTATAAATACCGGTGTCTCTCTGGTTATTGCCTTGTTCACTCACAGCTTTCTTGCTTGTGTGTTGAGCGTTTCTTCTTCTTTTTATGCACTGATGAAGAGGCTCCATTTGTAGCTTCGAAATAGCTATTTGCGTTAATTTTAATCTGAATTTGTGCTTTTTCACGTTGTTTTATCTTTGTACTTATATAGTTTCCTTTGTTTACATCCCTTACATCTTTGTCACGTGACCTATGGCGCTGTATGAATTGTCTCCATTGAGAATTATGAAATGAATTTATCAAAGATATGTCAGCGTTAATAATGTATCGCAATGATTTTCAATCTTTTTTTAAGTCGGAGAACAACTAAGCTATGATATTTTGCTCGCGGAACTTTAAGAGACGTTGCCAGTTTTAACCTCACAGACGGAATTTTGAAAAAAGCGTACACAATATCCATCATAACAGATTTCAAGTTTTTTCCGTCATAAATAAAAAACTTATCAGTTGCCCGGTATTGCAAAACATAAAACTTTACAAAAAAATAAGTTCAACTTTAAAATTTTTCCAGGCAGCAACCCTTACACTACGTATAGGTATTTAAAATATTACTAAAGATAACAGTTTTTTCATATTTCCAATGGATGGGGTACAACAAGCACATAACACTTAACAAAGGTAAACAAGAAGTTCCGTCTAGAACTATACGAGCCTACTTTCCCGTATACACCAAATTCAAATTTATAATCTGGCTATCTCTTTCTCTCTCTTTCTTATTTATCTTTAGTTCTAATTATTGAAAATATACCTTTTTCAACGGATAATACATATTCATTCACTCACTCATTCATTCTTTCATTTATTCAGCCATGCATTTATTCATTCATTCGTTACCTCATTCAAGTGTTTATTCATTCATTTACGCATTCATGTATTTATTCACTCATTTATTTATATTTTCATTTATTCAATAATTTATTCATTCATTCTTTTCCTCATTCATTTATTCATTGATTTATTCTTTCACTCTTTCATTTATTCATTCATTCATTATTTCACTCATTGAGTCACTGAGAAACATCCTTGAAAATAACGATCAAAAAATTTCATATCAAAATAGGCTCGTAAGTTCTGGATAAACTTTCTATTTCTACATGTTCTACGTTATAAGAGCTTTCTGATAAAGTTTGTTCCAAGCAAATCGGTCCGTTAGATCAGGATTTATAAAGGGTTGAAATTTCCCCGTAAGCTCTGTGTTAATTTTTTGAACTGTTCAAAAATGGACAAAAACTGTTCAAATCAATATTTCAAGCCGAGAACTCCTTTCAATAAGCTTGCAATAGGAACTTGGCTCTTGTGCCCAGAGTTTACAGAATTTGCTTCAATTTTGTCCATAGGCGCTAATGTTAAAATTTTTTGAACTGTTCAAAATTGAACAAAAAATTGTTCAAATCAAAACGTAAAATATGGAAATAAGATGTCCTCGCCAAGATCTTTCGAATGCAAAAAGAATTTTTCCAATCGGACAATGCGTTCAAAAGTTATTAGGGGGGGGGGACAGACCGACAGACCGACCGACACACTTTTTCCCCATCTCAACGCCCCACTTTCAAATTTTTTATTTTTCAATCTTTATTTAATTACTTAACTTATTTTTGACTTTTCTTGATTTCTAACGATATTTTCACGATACATTAAGCCTTCTTTCATGCTTCGTTATTATTTTTTTTTTTACTTTTACGGGAAAGTAGGCTAAAAAGGAAAGCAAAAGTAACAAAGGAGTCAGTAACATCAATCAATTCAGATGGTAATCGGAGATTACTGCCCCATTAAGCACCTTGCCTCCCAATATCTGGATGCCTCAGCCTCATGGAGGGCACCACAGGAACGGAGGTGGCATCTAACCAACTAAAAATAACATTTAAGTCGCTATAATTTTAATAAGTATAAGAGTGTTTCTACTCACATTTTTATGGTTGTGATCACATCATTCCAATGTGATTGAAAAATGAAAGCTACTGTATCTAACTTCTGTATTATACTATAACTGTTACCAACTTCTTTTGCAAAAATTTGAACACACATCATACATAAAGCTCTTAAAAAATAAATTAAAGTAACTTTGATGACTAGCTTGAATATTATAGATGCTGCTCCCGTTAATGTACTGGACAGCACGTCTGAAAGGGTTAAAACAGCCAACCCGTTGAACGCAAATGACGGACATTTTATCACTCTGATTTCAAAAAGTATTTAGTTGTTTTCAAAGAGTTTTCAATTATTAATACCTCAATTGAAGTATTACTGCATCATTTTCGTTTTACCCAAGTGCCCCGCTAAAACAAATTTCTCAGTAATTTCTTCTGAAGTGTACTTAATTTGCAAGTGGAACACTTGATTGGCTCCATGGAACCCAGGGTTCCGCAAGCCACGGATTGCGAAACACTGATGTAACGGCGATAGGGAAAATTTTCCAAAAGTAAAATAATGAGTTTAAATTAGCCATTTAGAATTCGAAATGCTTGTTTAATAAGCAGTGACGTGATAGACAAATAATTATCACCTCATTTAACGCAATGCCTCAAATTGGGTATTTTTCCTTTGTTTTAAGTTTCCGCTAATTATCACGATATTAATATTCTACAAACACACACGTACACACACTATGAGTAGTTAACGCACACAATAACTTATTAATTGCCCCTAAAATGAGTCGAACTAAAAGATTTTTTTAAAGAATAATTTGAAAATAATATTTTGTAACTAATATAACAATGCATATTCAAGTCTTAATGTGCACTTGAAATTATGTATCTCGAGTAAGATGCTGTAGTTTCAATAACTATTTTAATTATTCAGAAAACTAAGGAATTGTATGCTTCAATGACTTTTCAGCGATGAAGACATTTTAGAAGCAAAACGCATTTTCCTTTTAAAATACATATTTTACAATATAAATTAAATGTGCTTCACAAGCTTTTAAAGCGTGTGAACAATTTTAGGGGAAACAACTTTTACATCTTACATATTTTTATTCACAAAAAAAGAATTAACTGCAATTTTGCCGCTATGTTTTAATGATTTCACTTCGCTCAACTGCGCTTTCCCGTTTAGATTTTGTTTTAAACATGATCGTACATTCTAAAATACAACGCTTAGTTCTAAACACCTACGTAAATCTTCTGCACTTAAAAATAAACATATAGGAGATTGATGTAAAAAAGAAGGGAAACTCTTCTGGTGAACTCAATAAATTTTACTCTAAGCAACAAGAAAAGCAATTTAATAAAGTAAAGCTTTCCTTAAAAGTCTCGATATTTTTCAAAACGTTGAAAAATTCACCTTTTAAAACACGCTAACAAAATAGAAAGCTGATAGTAGATTTTAATCTGCTTTAACATTCTGCTTTAAGAATATTTATCGAAAGTGTTGCCATGGTATTTTATGTAAACTTCTTTAGAATTAATATATTTTTAAATTTTGTAAAAGAACTCTTCATTAAATGCTTAATGACTGGAAATATAAGTTTGTTTTTCTTTTTTTGAAAACAATAGTTCATATGTTTGCGAAACATACTTCTAAGTCAAAGTATTTCTCTTCTTTAATTAAGAATCAAAAAGTATTTCTTCCTTTTCAATACACGGAAGAATTCAACTAATAAAGAAACTTTTTCCTAATGTTTCTCTGGAACAGAAGTCATTTCTTAATATGTTTTCTTTTATTTCGTAAACTTGACTTAATTTGAAGCATTTAAAGTGAAAATGGTTATTATAGTGAATACGATACGATCGCCTAAGAGCGACATTTAGCTGGGATGGTACACTGTAAAAATTTGTGCGTTTAATTGCCACCATTTCTGGTGCTGTCTGTCTAAAAGCATATAGACAGTACACTGTTAGAAATTTCATCATGAAATTACGGTTAAATGGCAGGCAGCAGTCTGTTCATCTAATTCACCGTTAAATGTACGGTTTGGAACATTTTTCTATCTTTATGGGACCTAAACCATTTCCAATCAGCTTGGTTAAAAAGCCGTAAATACAAAAAGTTTACGATTTCAAGACCATTTAAAAATGGTTTCAAAACTTAATTTTTGCCGTTTTTGAACCATTTTGAGGCGTAGAATCCGCGAGGCGTAGAAACGGTAAACGAAACGTGCGGGAATCGAAATATGGTGTACCAACCTTACGCTCTAACCATTCTGCCATTTACACCACTCAAAGCGGCCGTTTATTTATCAATAAATCTACTTTTCCAACAGGCAAACTGCAATAAAATTGAGATTTCAGTTTTTGATTGGATCCAAAGTCATTTTTGGCTTAAATTTACTATATATTGACGAAAATCATTTTATTTGCTGCCAAAATTAAAATACAAACAAGCTTCAGCAGCTCAAATTATGGGTTCGCTCATTCGCAAACAGTTCTAGAATCCGATGTCACCAATTTTTGATGACCTTTTGATACGTAAATGAGTTAACGAACATCACGTGCTGAAAAAACACTCCGCTGTCTGAATTTTTTTAGACAGACACTTAAAAGAATTTAAAATGTGTCATAAAATGAATAATTTTCAACTTTTCACCAACTGAACACCAAAAATGTTGTTTAGTAAATGTTGGTCAGGAAAATTGTTAGAGAGGCCATGGTCTATCATGGGCTGTAATGCCAGGGAGATAGTTAGTTAGTTAGTTTAAGCTAGTAAGAATCAATTACAAGGAAATAAACTGAAAAAAAAAATAAAGGACTTTTTTTAAATCATTAAAAATATTTTTAATTGTGTTGCAATATTAAAAAAAAAATTAAGAAAACAAAGCTCTGCAACAAATAAAATGTATAAAATGTATTATTGCCTTTGGATGTTTCAATTTCATCATTGTCTACTTAGTAAAATTTCCCATTTGTAAACTTTCAAAGCACTTCAGATAATTAATATTTATGAGATAGTGACTTTTGTGCTCCATTTTGATAAAGAAATAAATGTATTTAAATAAAATTATCCTTAGGGGGCAAGAAATACAGGCACAATAGATTTCAGTTTAAAGACTTGACTTACGATTTAATTATGCATTCGAATTCCCCCTTCTTGTAATATAAATGCAAATTTTAAATTAAATTTTATTTGACATCGCTTTCAGAAGGTTTAACTATGAGTTTTAAGAAACACTATCATTTGATTGTATTGACGCTCGACTCAATTGTAAGTTATTTTGAAGAGCCAATTAATATGAAAATTCAAGAGACTCTTAAAATAACAATTACGCTATACGTATTTCTTTTACATCAAATTAATTACTTCATCTTTAATTGATAAATGACTGCGTATAGTTAAATTATTACTTTAAATAAATTAAATAGAATTATAAACCCGTGTTTGAATATGTTTTTTAGAAACATTTATAAAGCCCACATTTTGCAATTCACTAAGCTGTAATTTATAAGGTAGAAGTTCAATTGAAAAAAAAAACTGATTTTTTTAAAATTATTATGTCATTAAAGTTTTTAAAAATAATAAAGATAATAATAACTATCCAATATGTATTATCCTTCTTAAAACGTTTTACAGTCGCATTTTATTGCATATAAATTAAGAGATTGGAATATAATTGGGTAAAATGAAAGAAAAGTAAATCGAAATTAAATACAAAGGTCTGGCAAAGCGAAATCAGAAAATAGCGCTTTTATCCGTTCAAAATTGAAGTCTTTGTTTGAATAATGGGCTAAACTCCATGCTTGCCCATTTTGAAATACAGTCTCAGTCAAAATATTGCTAAAAATTCTGTAACTAAAATACTTTTGATACTTCTGTTCGCAGCATAAACAAGTTGAAGGGGTACCAATTTTAAAATATCATAGAAATTACTAGTAACCCACTAATCAAATAAGGTCTTCAGTTACACCTAAATACTGTGTTTTATATTCTTTATTAGTTTAATTTGTTAATCTCCCTAAGACGTTTACTTATATTTTTTTTCATTTAATATTTCCTACACTTGAGAAAGTTACTCAATACGTGAATTAAAGCATTTGCAAAGAATTTCTCGTTGCATTGAAGACGAAATTATAGACAGACGAAACTACATAACTTGAACTTTATTCAGGTAAGATTGTAAGCCGAAGTAGTCTTTCCTTTAATCTAATGAAGCGTCAAAAATCCTAACAGATTGAGAATCTGTCATTGATCGTGAAAAAAAAGCTTTGAGAAAAGATAAAATTTGTCCTTTCATACTGCTACTAAAAGATAAATTTTTCCTTTTCCGTCACTTGTACGCTGCTTTAATACCTTCCTATAACTCATTAAGGGCCGAATTTACCTTAAATATAGCATTTGAGGTTTCGTATTTGATTTTTAAAACTTAATATCCTACAATGACAAACCAATTCGTTGTTTTTCTTATTTTCTGAATATTTTATGAAGGCGAAAAAATATGACTTGTATTTTTAAACACGCAGATAAAAAATAACTTTTACACGTCAAAGCACAAAGAGATTCAAATCTCAAGAGATTCGATGGAAAATAGAAAGGAAAAAAATAAAATAAAAAGGAAAAGAGAAAAGAAAGAAGCAAATTAGCTTAATGAGTTTTTCTAAAATAACAGAAAAAAAATACAATGAGCATTAAAAAAGTAAAGTTGAATGTTTTAAAATTTTTGGGAAATTGTTTTTATGTTTGCGAAATTCCTGGAACATTGTAAATAAAGTATTTCACCAATTAACTAAAACTTAATAGGTTTATGTAGTTGAATTTAAATAGAAATGTTCATTTCATTTTTACCAGTAGCTATAATTCCCTTATTAAAGTATTGTGCACTTATGTATTGATAAATTGAATCGAGTTGATTATTTCAGTTTGGTAAAAAGTGAAAAAAAAGAAAATATATATAAACAGAAAAGGAAATACAAAATGACAAAGAAAAAATGTATTTCCATAATAAATATAAGACATAAAAAATAAAGTAAAACACCAGTACAAATAGCATATTGAATGCTATTATTAAAACATTATCTATATGCTATCATCAAAATCCATTTAGGCGAAATGTTTAAGGGATGTAGTTTTAAAAATTGTTCTAAGCAACTATTTTGCATTGGCTAATGCTTTCAATGATCAAAACAGTACAGTCAAAACATAATACGTACATTATTTCTTTAGTTACACTTCGTTACTTTTATCCAGAAAAAAATTATTTTAACGAATCATAAAGCTCACATTAGTATTCAAAGTTCGAGTCTACTTCGTTGACTAAATTATAATAAAACGGGAATTAAAGCTATCTAAATTACTCTTAACTTTAAAATACTTCTAATGGTTTCACAATAAGAGTCTTCTATGTCACGCCTAAACTACTTACTTTGTAATTCCTACCTGTTTATGGCTGCTCCAAATGTGTCGGTTTAAGAAAGACAATTTAAACTGACTATTTTATAAAGGATGTCTGCTTATTCACAGGCACTGAAACTTCACTAAACTCGTTCGTTCTCTAAACGTCGTTAAAGTTTCATGGTATCATTAAATGCAATATTGTTGTTTGCAGAAAAAGGTTTCTCACGGTAAAAACCCTAAAGTCTACTTTAAAATTACGTGTCGTAAAACTCTTACTTCAAATACAGTGGACTTTTCACTTAGAAATAAATTAGTTGAATTCTAGATATTTTTCCATTTACTTCTACTTATAATTATTAAAAACAAATCACCATGTTTCATATTTTAATAAAAAATTTTGCAAATTTTTGGACTTTGGACATTATTTTAAGTTAAAATACACTGGCCTCCAAAAGTTATGGAACAAAATGTTTCTTGCGTCTAATTTGCAAACGAATGAATGTAGAAACAACAAATCTAGAGAAATAGTGTATTCATAGAGATTTTATAAGTTCAATGAAAAAGTGATTTACAACAAAAGATGCACTCTTGGCAAAAAACGCCATTCTTGGAGGAAACAGTACATTGCTGTTTTACGTGGTAAAATGTCATAGGAACATTACAAAAAAGGGTTCTAATAAGGAATGTGTCCACCCCAACTTGAATGCGCAGGCGGCATCAACTTGGTATGTTGTCAGTTAAGTTGTCGGACACCAAAATAGGAAACGAAGACTGAGTGAGCGTCTCGCTCAGTAAGCCTTCTTTCAGCTCATCTAATGACCTTGGAGGAGGATTTAAAGCAGCAACCTGTCTGCTAAGATAGTAGTCTCAAAGATTTTCTATCGGATTCAGGTCTGGACATTGAGCAACCTATTCCATACGCTCCAAATCGTTTTCCTCAAGATATAGTCCTCGACAACCGCAAGTCTTTGAGGTTTGCATTAGCTTCCCTCAGGAAATTACCACTAGCATTTTCGGACATACGGATCAAGGATCTCATCCAGATACCTCCCAATCGTCAGAGTTCCTCTATAGAGCCCATGCAAGTCAGTGTCACCGCTAAGTGAAATCCCTTTCGAAAGCATAAATCTACCACTTCTACAACTGTGACTTTCAACAGTGTTTGAATCTGAATTGATGGAATCTGGTGCGTTGTTCCGCCACCCCCGGGGGTGTCGGTTGTTCCCTAAAATCAGAAGACTCCCTGAATCCCTCTTGCGTATGAATCTGGACTCGTCTGTGAACAGTGCATAAGCCCCTTCAAGTTTGGTCCAGGAAGCGTGTTCTCTTTTACCCAGAAGAGCGGGCTCTCCTCTGTCGTACGATGAAGGGGACACACACACAACTAGTCGTCTGGCATAGAGAAGGCATCTGCATTGTGAAGGCATCTTCACACAGTGGTAGCAGAGATTCTTCTCTAAAAAGTGGTCATTATTGAACTTCGGCACAGTAGTGGTTTTTCTCCTTCGGACCGAAAGAGCTAGAAAACGGTCTTCTGCCGATGTTGCAGATTGTGGTCGGCCTGGCCCATGCCTTTTGGATACAGAATCTTCATATTGATATTGATTTCAAAGTCGTTGGACCAGACTGCGGGACACATTGAGACGTCTAGCAGCATCAGCTTGTGACAACTCCTTCCGACTGCCTGCCACCTTAAAGAAAAGGGCAAACGACTTATCTTAGATATTGCTGGACTCTACTGACTATTGTCAACGAAACTGCCAACAACATTTGAAAATCAACAAAAGTTACACATGAAATTACAAAATTTGATAGTTGCATATTTTTCTCTCACTCATTATATACATGTTATTTTCCATAATATAAAAGTGAAAGTTATTGTTCATACAGCTCGATATCACCAGTCATATAAACTGTAAATTATACTGCTACTAAAATTTTTTTTATGGTTGTCAGGTTAGGCCTAGGCCGGCAAACCTACGGGGCCTACGTGACAGGACGAAGGGGCCCACACGACAGGAAATGGTGCACGTGTGTCCCTTGCCCTCAATGTCGGCCTAAGGTCAGGCACCCCCTATATAAGCTGCCCTCAAAAGCGGGGGCGGAAAAGATCGGCTTTCGCTTGCCTACGAGGTTGCGGTCGGATGAGCAGGAGATCTTCGAATGCTGGACAGGGAGGAGTTGCGCCCATCCAGACGTAACGTAACGGGAGAGCTTATGCCCGTAAGAGATACCAAAGAACTTTAGACGTAACGGGAGAGCTTGTGCCCGTAACTTTGAAACATCTAAGAACTCAATGATGTGGAATTTGAACCACTGTAAATAATATGTAAATAGGCAGCGAAGTGAATAAATGTAAATAAAGAAATATAGCCAAGAATCGTAACTATGGTGATCTTCGAAAAACATGCTATACCTTAACTTTTGGTAGCCAATTACTTTAAGTAAAAAAAAATATCTTAAGTAAATGTTTTTAAGTAAAAAAAAAAAAATGCGGAAATTTATTCAATATCTTACAATTATGTAATGTTCTCCTGGCCATATATGCTCAGTTTCCTTTGAACAGAGAAATCTAAAAAAAAAGGTGGGCTTCTTTTTCCGTCAAAAAGTACTCAAAGAACCATTTTAGTGCCAAGAAAAAGTAAATAAATAAACCGCAAATATTTTTAAGGAAGAAGTACTTACGTTCAAAGCAAACGAGTGAGAAATGCAGCAACAAACGTGAGAGTCATAAGAAGTGTGCACAAATATGCCCTAGTAGATTTTATTATTTTGTTCCTTCCGCATATGGAAAAGAATTTCTATTCTCAGGTCCTTTCAGTCTCTTATGCTTAGTACAAATGTCTATTTTTAGAAAACTTCATGCAGGGCTACACAATGGGAGTAATATCTGACGAAAGGAAATGAAGCCAAGAAGTTGTTTATTTCAATAATCATTGATGCAGAAAACTTCGACCTAGTTTTGTTTTATTTTGAAATGCAAATAAACATACCAAGCTTGCGATAGTTTTGTGCTTTTAGACTTGATAATTGCGTTTTTTTTTTACAGCGAGTCTGAGCATAACTTTTATTTCGTCCCATCACATCAAGATTTTAAAATCTGTCACAAATCGCAAAATTCCGACTGTTTTCTTATAATTCGTTTTGCGTTTTTTTCGATTATACTATACATTATAGCTAAAGAGTTGAGGGGTCTGAAGAAAAAGCCGGAAACGCTCGTTCACGTTTTGATTACGAATGAAAACTGTCAGAAAACTAGTCTACATTTCTTTTTTCGCTAAGTTTAAAATTCATTTCTTTTTTTTTTCATTTTGTGATGTGTATCATGTTTTTCCCTCTCTTCACTGACCATTCATGACGAAGTATATAAAATACTTTAAATTTTAGCCCTTGAATCAAAATTTCTGTTCTCTGGGGCATCCATTGCTTTTCTTTTTGAATACATTTCAAAGAGTTTTGATCAAGGAGCTTAATTTGTACCGAAAGACTATATTTTGCCATACAAATAAGTGAAAGGAACTTTAAAGGGACCAATACCAAATTTCCATAATAAATATTGAATTCAAAATCTCTAGTGCTATGCACCACATATCTTTAAATGCTACCGTATAGCTTACTCTTCTTAATAATGTCATTTTAATTAGTCTATAGAAGTACAAAAAACTTTTTTTTTTACTGTCATTTTTTTTTTTTTGGAAATCTTAGTCAAAAATGGTTTTTGCTTTGGGAGCGTAATACATACGGGAGTGTGAGTACCATTTATAAACGAAGTGTAGCGAAACATGACTCAAGATTTTTTGTACTTCTACAAAAACATCAGTGAATGAAGTAAACCAGGAATATTTTTTCTCAAAATAATCCCTGAAATTAAAAAAATAACTTTCTATATGAAAAGAAGGAAAAAGTTTACGAAGATAAACATTTTCTCAAAACTTCGAAGTTCTATAATTTTCAAGAATAAAACAGCAATACCTCTTTTTAAATTGTTATTACGATTACTTTATCAGCTTTGGATACTCTATTAACATATGTAATTCTAGAAACACAAAAAAATTTGGATGCATGCAATGAAATAATTATTTTTAAAATGGTACCTAAAATCATATATTACTCTCCCAAAATACAAATTAGTTTTCAGCTAAGAATTTAGAGAAAACGTTTTGATTGAAAAAAATTTTGTATTTTCTACAGGGTTGGCCAGTTTTTCAATAAATACAAACTATAAAAAAATAAGAGGGGGGGGGGGGGTCCTGGTTACCAGTCACGAAAGCATTACACCATTTGATTTGTTTTAAAATAACGAGGGGTCCGTTTTCCTAGGGTAGAAAATGTGTAAAGAAATTTAAATTTTAAATAATTAGAATTGTAATCGGGGACTTAAGCGTATTATTTTATGGAGAAAAAAAAATACTGTTGTAACATTATACAGCATGATAAAAGTGTATCCAATAATAATTAGTATTTTAGGTAATTGCTTATAAAAATATCATTTGAGAAAAACCCAGAGATTAAAAATACATAAAACCATCAAATAAAAACGTGGTATTTGCATCTAGAACGAAAGCAATACATTTAGTATAACAAAGATGCTTGAGTAATAAGTGTTCGTCATTAAACATTTACTCAAGTAAAAGGCATGGAAATTATTACGCACTTCGAATGCAAAATTTAATTGCAAATGTGCAAGATGTCGACTCTTTAATGCAGAAAGCGTGATAATTTTCGACTCTGGAGGATTATGTTTCTCCACATCCTTTAGTGTCTCATCTTTAATATAAGCAACGGCGAAGAGCTTCCCTAATAACATGTAAAATAGAATTTACGCCAAAGTAAGGGGACATGCTAATTTAATTTAAAGTAATAATAAGTTGAGAATAATACTAAAATAGTGGAATTCACCGAGTTCTTATAAACTACTGAATATCATTATGACTGCTAACAGTGCATTTGTTTACAATTAAAAATTTAAAACTATTCAGCATTTTCAGAAAGATTCGCTACCGGGTAAGGATTTAAAGGTGCCTTCACACCATTGGTAAGGGACAAATTTTACGTCTTAATAGTAGGTTGTTGCTATGGTTAGCAAACTAAGAGCGAGAAATAGTGACGTCATAGTGCAATCAACATATCACGGTCGCCTAGGGGCAGGTTCCCTTTAATGACGCAATAAAAGCCAAGCAGACAATACGAAGGCGTGGTTAAGAGGAACCAATGAATTTCGCTGAGAGTTTCGTTGCTGTCGGAGGTTGCTGCCGGCACTTCGTGTAAAAGCACCCTAATTGTTAGGAATAAATAGCAGAAGGGGCCTCAGTGACTGAGCGGTCTAAACGACTCTTTCCGGGGCCTGCCTGCGCGCAGTGAAGAGGCGTGGGTTCGATTCCCATTTGCCCCTGGCTATACTTCCTCCTTTGTATTGCAATTCTGTCGTACTGTCTTGTTCTACAGTCATAAGTTTGATGTATATCCTTGAGAATAGCAAATAAACTCGAATATTAATGTGACCTGAAATGATCGTTTAAAAAAATAGTAAAAAAATTAACTCATTGAATTTAAAATTTAAAATATTGCACTAGCCGCGTAAAAACTAACCTAAATCCCCTAACACTTTGAACACTTTTAAAATCGTATACCAGGCGAGTAGGTTCTTAAATATTTTTATACTTGTTCAAGGTAGAAGAGCTCAAGAAAATAATAGAAATGACACTTTGGTAGGGTTATTCCATTGAACTGCGCAAAAGAAGAACCAAATTCCCTCTTTAAGTTAACTTATGTATTTATTTGTACACATTAACATCTCGAAGGAAAGTCCGGTCTCTTTGCAACAAAAAATCTGAGCAGCTCACATCGCACGGCTGTGGCGACACTGTGCTAACACTTGCAAGGGGCAGACTTTCCAACCTGCAGATATTTCCTTATAAAAGTAAAACCACAGCACCTAGTAATCGTGGCGCAAGAACATTTACATATAAATTTGCATAAACAGTGAAAAAATACAGTTCAAAAAGTTCATTTATGTCGTGTCACAACACTAATGTTGTAACTTATGTACAGGATTCACTGCACAAGGCATAATATGTAACACCATAGCTAAAGATGTCAACACAAGCTCAAGTTTGTGGACAATCGTGCTTATACAAAGGAGCGTGTTCATTAATTTTACATCGTGAGCGTGTTCAATAATTTTACATCGTTTGACGCATAGCGGGTGCAACAAGGAGGTGCATGATTGTGAAATATGTTTGAGCGTAGTGAAAACGGTAGGATTTGATACTATGTGAAGAAACACCAAGCAGAGAACGTTGCACTAAACGCACAATATTTACTTCTGAAATGGAGTCGGAGGCATTAATATATTTCGAGTGTTAACAACATGGATTTAAGATGGCGCAATGCTATGATCTTCGACCAAATGTGCAGGATAACTAGTTAATCCAAAGAAGAAGAAATAGAAGAGGCAATATTCATTATTGTCAAAACTTTGTCAAAGTCAGAAAAAAGGATGGAAATTAAAACAGGAATAATGCGTTCATGCTACATAGAGTATTATGTTTGAATAGAAGATAGTAAAAATGCTGTGAAACAGCAGAAACCTAGTTTTTTTTTTTTTTTTTTTGAGCAGAAAATATCAAAAATATTTTGAAAAGATGGAACGAACACTCGGTAGTATTTTTAAAACGCAGTTGACAAAAAAAAAAAAAAAGAAAGAGGAAATGTAGCAGAAAATTATAGGAAGATTCAATTTGTTAGTACTTTTTGCTTCACTGAGTTGTTAAAGGAAAAAAGACTGATTGCGCTACAAATCATTTTTGTAAACACAATAATTACGCAACAAATCATTTTTGAAATAAAAAAGTAAACAAATCAAATTTAAATCTCAGCTTCTAGCGAAAGGAATTGAATTTTTCAGCCGATATAAAAGCTATTATTCCTCATGCATTCATATCGAATCGCATTTAATCACTAAAAAATTCTCAAAAAAAAAATCTTAGAATAAGATATGATTGTTTCCTTTATCCTTACAGCGAACCAAAAATCAGTTTGTAAACTAGCTCAACTTTATTCTTGATTATGATAAAGATCTTTGCTTTGGTTTTTTAAAACAAAATTGTCTGCTAACCAGTAACATTACTAAGAGGGACGGGGGGTGTACGGGGCGATCTGACCCGGGTGGCACCCTTTTGATGGGTGTTTTTTCAAAGTGACACCCGAAATGAGATAAAGAGTAATTGAAAATTACATATGCTTGGATTATACAATCTTACTGATGCTATTTTAACGTAGTGAAAACGGTATTATTGTCTTGGATAGCAAAAACTTTCAGCAGATTTAACTTACATAACTTTTTTTGTAAAATGTTAAAAACTTTTGCATGTGTTTGTGATGGCGGTTTTGTTTAGTATTATTTGTTTGTTTCATACTTATTTATTTATTTGTTTTCAGAAATTTTGCATTAAGACAAATATTTTTTTGCTCAAATGAAGTACTTAATATTACATTATTAAAAAAAAATTTTTTTTTTCCCTCACCGTACAAATTTATTCTTTGTTTTTTTTTTTGTTGTTGTTGTTGTTGTTTTTTTTTTTTTTTTTTTATAGTTAAAGTACTCAAATTGCATCATTCCCTTTTCCCCCTGGGAGTTAAAGGGTACTGCTACAAAAATAAGACTTTCCAGGAGATGTGTTTAAAAGTTTTTTTTGTGATTATTTTTTTCACTGGAATGACAGTTATAGGGGGATTTTTTAATAAAAAATTAACTGAAAATTATTTGTTTTTCTAAGGATTTTTTTTTTTGTTTGCACTAACTAAAAATACATGGACTTTTCTCCTCCAACCTCCTTCCCTGTTAGCACCAGGCCTTAGGGATGCCCTGCATCCAGGGGCGAGGTAGTTGGGTTCACAGATTTTACATGCACATACCCGCAAGTGGGCTTCAACGGGTATCGAACACGTGACCTTCCAGGTTGAAGTCCGACAACCTAACCACTAGGCTACCACGGCTTGATAAAAAAAAATATGTACTACAAAACTAGGAGTAAACACACACAACACAACACTTTTTGCGTGGAGTAAACACACACAACACAACACTTTTTGCGTGGTGGAGGGGCGGGGTGACACCAGTGCTGGGAACGCCACTGCTGCTAACTAATATTTATGTAGAGTGAATAAAGAAATAAACTTTCTTATATTTTATTTGTTTTAAATAATAACTATGGCAAAATTTTGTCTTTGTAGATAATTACAGGTAACATTAAATGCTTCTTAATCTTGAACGCACGATAATTTAATTCAAGTTGCTTCGTATAAAAAATTTCCGACTTCCTACAACTGTTTTTCAACTTTTAGGTACATTTTCATTTTATAAATTAATTAACTAATAAACAATAGTAATAATAGTTTTAATAATTGTTATTACTCACCTGTTTTCCTGAAATGATAATTTATAAAAATGTTGGAAAGTGTATTGGTTTGAAATCGTGCATTAAGTTAAAGCGTTCTTAAGCGACAACAACTGAAATACATATAAAGATATTCTGCGCAAATAAATAAAAGGCGTTTGAGAAAAACAATAACGATAGAACGAAATTTTATTACATACTCAAAGTTGCATCTTCTTCTTCTTTTTTTTTTGAACTGCAGAGCAATTTTAAAAAGCCTGTTTTGAAATAAAAGTACGTAATAAATTGACAAAACATTAAAAACGGATTGTGTAATTTATAAATCTGGTTACGTTCTGGGCTTACCAATAATATATGAGAGATATTTTGTACATCCTATTTGAGTTCTAATTGCTATATCTACACTGTCTTGGATAGAAAATATTTTCAGCAGATTTAACTTACATAACTTTTTTTGTAAAATGTTAAAAACTTTTGCATGTGTTTGTGATGGCGGTTTTGTTTAGTATTATTTGTTTGTTTCATACTTATTTATTTATTTGTTTTCAGAAATTTTGCATTAAGACAAATATTTTTTTGCTCAAATGAAATACTTAATATTACATTATAAAAAAAAAATATTTTTTTCCCCTCACCGTACAAATTTATTCTTTTTTTTTTTTTTTTTTGTTATAGTTAAAGTACTTAAATTGCATCATTCCTTTTTCCCCCTGGGAGTTAAAGGGTACTGCTACAAAAATAAGACTTTCCAGGAGATGTGTTTAAAAGTTTTTTTTGTGATTATTTTTTTCACTGGAATGTCAGTTATGGGGCATTTTTTAATAAAAAATTGTTTATTATATTCTTTGAAATTTTGGCTTTTAACATTTTATGACAGCAGTTTCTAAAATTAAAATAGCACTATGTTAAGCTGTTTTTTTAGCCTACTTTCCCGTAAAAGTAAAAAAATAAATAAATAAAGCATGAAAGAAGGCTTAATGTATCGTAAAAATATCGTTAAAAATAAAGAAAAGTCAAAAAAAAGTGAAGTAATTAAATAAAGATTGAAAAATAAAAAATTTGAAAGTAATGTTTTGAGATGGGGAAAATATGTGTCTGTCGGTCTGTCTGTCGGTCTGTCCCCCCCTAATAACTTTTGAACGAACTGTCCGATTGGAAAAATTCTTTTTGTATCCGAAAGATCTCGGCGAGAACATCTCATTTCCATATTTTACTTTTTTATTTGAACAATTTTTTGTTCAATTTTGAACAGTTCAAAAAATTTTAACATTAGCGCCTATGGACAAAATTGAAGCAAATTATGTAAAATCTGGGCACAAGACCCAAGTTCCTATTGCAAGATTATTGGAAGGAGCTCTCGGCGTGAAATATTGATTTGAACAGTTTTTGTTCATTTTTGAACAGTTCAAAAAAAAAATTGCGGCATTTTTCCATTATTCCGGCGCAGGCGATAAAGTCGCCAATAATGATGCAACTAACGCGAAAAGGAATATCGTTGTTGTTATCCTTTTGCGAGTTCCGTCACCAAAAATTTTGCTCGGCGAGATTTGCGCCTTGATAATGAAAAGGTACCAAATTAACATTAGCGCATATGGGAAATTTCAATCCCATATAAATCCTGATCTAAACGACGGATTGGCTCGCAACAAACTTTATCAGAAAGATATTACGCTGTAGAACATGTACTGATACGAAGTTCAACAAGAACTGAACAAGCCTGTTTTTCTATGAAATTTTTGATCGGGATTTTTAATTGCCTTTCTCAATAAATAAATAAATGAATGAATGAATGAGTGAAAGAATGAATGATTGAATCGATGAAAGAGTGAAGGAATTAATGAATGAATAAATGAATGAGTGAAAGAACGAATGAATGAAAAAATAAATAAACGAGTGATAACTACATGAATGAGTAAATGAATGACTGAATAAATGAAAGAATGAATGACTGAGCGAATAAATATGTATTATCCGTTGAAAAAAGTATATTTGAAGTAATTAAGAACTAAAGCTAAATGTAAAAGAGAGAGAAAGTGATAGCTATATTATAAATTTGAAGTTGGGTGTATACGGGAAAGTAGGCTCGTATAGTTCTAGACGGAACTTCTTGTTCTTTCATTTCTTTCAAAATGGAAATAGTGCTCTTTATCTCCCAGGGAGAGATTTGTTTCTCAACGTTTTTATTTATTTAAATGCTTTGACATTTCCTCTGGACTGCATCCAAGCGTCTAAAATAACAAACTTCAATCAAAATCTTCCCTTAATAGTCTTAAAATGATGAATCTTAAAATTCATTTCCTAATAAAACACTAGACTTTTAATTTCACCGACTTTGCACTAGAATATTGGCTTTAAAAGGGACCGATTTATTAGAAATAGTTCCCGAATAAACACAGAAACTAATTTCGATGTTGAAACTTCAAACTTAATGTAATTGAAGAAAGTTGAAAGTAAAAAATCGATAATTAAACACGCAGAACAAAAATTCAGTAAATTCACCAAGGTTTCTCTAGCAGCAATCCGGAAATTATCTTACAAATCTATATAGCTTTTAGCACCGGGGTTTTAGATATAGAATTCAGATTTACAACATTGATTTGAAACGTGATAAAATTCATTTCAATGTATGATACAACTTTTACTTTATCTATTTCTATTATACAGGGCTGCCAATTAAACTTGGACGATTGTTTGGCCAATTTCGGGGGTCAACGTTTTTGGGAAGTCCATAGCTATTTAATGAGTGCGCCATCGCTGTGAGGGGGCTGGGCATCCCTGTATATTAACATCATCTTTGATTGAAAAATTAGATCTAGAATATGCCACTCTTTTGTACATTTATTTCGCTATTCATTTACCCTTAAAATGAATTTAAACTGAAATGTGGTTATATTTTACTTATACTTATTGCGTTTTTTCGGCAAGTCTTTTGCTCCAACATATAAAAAAGAAGTTATTGCACTTGCAAACAATTATTCAATGATATGAATATTAATGTTTTTCCTCAGAATGGTTGAAAAGGAAGAAAATGAAGTCCAGGAGTATTAATAAGAAAACAACACCTTGTTCTCTTATTGATATTTATGTTCATATCGTTGAATGTGCTTCAAACGAGAACTTTTCAGGACACAACAATAAAACGTAACGCACGATGCAACTTCAAAAATCGTGTCTTTATTCTTGCAAAACATTCCTAAACTATTTTTTGTGACCATCACAAGGATTTCTTTTATATCTTTTCCATTAATAATTTTTCTTAAAATAATCAGAGGCTCTGTTCCCTGTGGTTGGCGCCAAAAAATAGTAACACCTCTACCCTTTGAGATACAGTTGTAAATGAATTCTTGAGATATTTGCTTAGTTAGAAAAACATTCGCTTGCGTAACTATGTCATTCCCCTCCCCTTTAAAGGAATTGGTGATAAAGGAGAATCAGAATCCGCTCAGAATTCAGATATAATTGTATACGAATTTTTACAAAAGTCTTCAGATTGTTTCTTGAGATACACGCACAGCGAGGAAAAATTCCGATTGCATGAATGCACGACTCCTCTTAAAGCGAATAGCGCCAAAATTTAATCAGCATTTGGTCATATTCAGCTCCACATGCATGCCAATTCTTGTTGGAATGCCGCTATTATTTCTTGAGGCATAAACGTCTAGCGTAACTGAAGGAAACGTTCAGTTGTTCCACTCCCCTTAGAATAAATGACGCCAAAGTTTATCGGCACTACTTCCCATCAGGATGTATATGTGTACCGAATTTCGTTTAATTCCATGCATTGTTTCTTGAGTTATAGAGGAACAAAAAAAAAAAAATAAAAACTCCGATTGTTATACCCTCTTTAAAGCGGATAGTGCGCACATTCAATATGCACCAATCTCCATTGAAGTCCACTAGTACATCCTATTGTGTTTGAATTCTTGCGTTACTTCTTGAGATATACGCACTCCCGCTAATCGAGAAGAATGTTTGATTGCTACACTGTGCTAAAAGGATTCGTCCCAAAAACTAATCAACACCACTTCCCATCAAGGTACCTTTCTACTTCACCTCTTACCCTGTTAGCACGTAGCCTTAGGGCTTCCCTCCCCCGGGCATGGGTAAGGGAAGTTTATCGGCGGCTCGCACCCACCCGGAGATTGATTAGCCGGGCGCCAGCCCAGCCTTATTAGATTGCTGTGTGGAACTGGCCCTCCTTGATATCCCTATGCATGAAGAGTATCATTGGAGAGTTGTGGTTCCCTTCCCATCAGGGTACCATATTTTGTTCGATCCCATGCATTACGTTTTGAGTTACAGTGACCACAAAAGAAAAAAAACATATACAGACACACAGGCAAACCTTTTCCCCAAAATGATTAAAATGAGTTCGGCACACCACAAAACGAGTAAATCCGTCGAAAATCGAAAATTTTCACAAACACAATACTTTCTTCTACATATTTTGTATACAGAAGAAAGTTAAAAAAAATTTTTATGATAGTGCGTAATTGTAGTTTAAGATTAAATTAGATTTCAGACGTTATTCACTACATTTTCCTTTGGATGCCGTAGATGCATAATGCACGATTAATATCTTATTCCATTGCAATTATTTACTTCCAACCATTTTGGCTAGAGTAGCAATATTATCAGATGCTTAATGCACTAAAGAGCGGTTTATCCTTTTGCATCATATTGGTTGGGTGGAGTTTCTACGAGAAGATTGCGCAAATAAACTTCTCTTGAAGTAATTTAATGTGACAGAAAGGATGCATATGATGTTATTCGAATCTCTTCAAATGGATTGTCCTCCGTTCCAACAGCTTATCATATGGGCACTTACTCTTGAGGAAATGGGGTAAAATATTACATTTGAGATAATTATGAGTGCTTTCGAATTCGCAATGATACGTTTTGAATTCCAAATGAGTGATAGAGAGAATAGATTGTTCCAGACTGTTAGATGACTGAGATATACTCAATTTTCTTTCAATAATATGATTAATAGGGGAATAAACTGCTTTTATTAAAGTTTAATAAATGCTTGTTGTTCCAAATCTATTGAAATTTTGTCTTCCTGACATTAAATCAGCTGTATTCGTATCAAAACACTGAGTATAAGCTTGATTTTCGAAATGGTAACAATGATTTCTAATTACACAGCAATTTAAGAAATATATTTTTAAAAACCAAAAGTCATAATATCGCGTTATGAGCTATAACTGACCTATTACTTGTTCTTGTCGTCGAATAATAATATGTTTCTTTTCCCTTTAATAGTTCAAAATACACAGCAAGGACGAATTCTTATGTGTTTTTACCCTTTAGTTAATATTGAATCGTTCTATTTTTAAAAGCTGTATTATAAATGAATTGGGTAAAAACATTTGCTTGAGTGATAATTCTATAAATGTTTCAGACAGATACGTTTACAGTAAGTGTATGAAAACTTATTCCTTAAAAGAAAATGCAAATAATCTAACTGACCACTGCTAAGCGCATACACATATAGCAGTGCTAAAAACCATTTTCTAAGTATGGCCCTTTTAAATTAGTCTACGAATATTTTTCTCCTTTGCCACTACAGTGTTTCCTCGCCACTTCGAGCTTTATGTTTCGCGGCTTCAGTGCTTCGCGGGTTTTTCCAAAATATTCATCAAAAAATTAAAATGAGAAAATACAACTATGTCGGCAGCCACATTGCGGAAAGGAGCGTTGTTTCATGGTGTTGGAAGGATCCCTGCATGGTCAAACAAAGCGATGAATTGACTCAGAGTGCATACCACGGGCTCTCAAAAGCTCCCACCAACACAAGACTCTTCGCCTCTCTCAGAAAGCAATATTGAAAAATGTTTATTACTGTACTATAAGGTTTTGTAATTAACCTCATTAATTAGCACTGACACGCTTAAGTAAATACGTATACTGTTGTAATTTTTTTCTTAAATGTGTAAAGCATAAATACTGTTTACACATTTAAAACATTCGTGTACCCGCATACACGAAAATTCCTAAGGGCAAATTCTACTTTGCGGTTTTTCGACTTTCGTGGAAGGTTCTGGTCCCCATTAACCGCGAAAAACGAGGGATTACTGTATACATTTTCTCAAATAGGGAAGCTACTAACTACACTAAAAATTTTGCGTGAAATTGCTTCCCCCCCCCCACCCCCTTTGTATTGTTACTGAAGACGATTTTTGGTGTTCAGTTGGTGTAAGGTTGAAAATTATTTATTTTTGATATTTTTTTTTTTTTATGTATCTGCCTAAAATATTTAGACCGTATAATGTTTCTTGGAACATAAAATTTGTTAACTCTGTTACGCATCGAAAATTCGTTACGATTGTTCATTTCTATTAAAATAGAATAATCAATAATGATCAATAGTAAGGAACTTTCGCTGCGTAAATGAATTAACGACCATCATATGCTAAAAAAACATTCTGCTGTCAGTATTTTATTAGACAGACACTTAAAAAAATTTAAAATATATCAAAAAAGGAAAAAATTTTAACTTTGCACCAACTGAACACCCAAAATGGTGTTTAGTAACACCAAAAATGGTGGAAACTAAACGCAAAATTTTTACAGTGTACATGTAATCGAGTGTAATATGATTGTTCGTTAATAGTATTGCCCAAACAGAGTAGAATAAACATAATTAAAAAATACGTGTGCTTTCAAATTTTGGTATTTTCATTACATTTTCTTCTAAAATTTTACAGCGTATAAGCGATTCATGAAAACAGCAAATAAAGTAAATGGGAAATGCTGAAAAAACATGCACAACAAATATCTACGATAACAGAAATGTTGAAATTGTTTTACTGGTAAAATCGAACTTGTTGTAAAGCTAAAATTTATAAAATTTTATAAAATTATAATTCTGATAATGTGTCGAATTTCAATCCTGGCAATTACAGGTAACAGAAACAAGCACATATGTTTTAAAAAATAATTCAAATAATGAATATAAAAAACTTCTTACTCTTTAACTATTATTACTTACGATTTAAATAAAAACAAGGTATGTTTTCTGAGCAAAGCTGTAGGAATCTCATGCTCATTAAATAAGCTTTTAAAAAAGAAAATAAAACTGAAGACATAAGCCTGGGAACCACAAATAAGTACATGTATATATTAGGATATTTATGTTTGAATTTTATGCTCAATAGTAAAATAACTTAGCATGTAAATGCATTCATTTGGGAGTATGTGAACTGTTTGCGAAGGAATAATTTGTTCTGTGTGGTTAAAAGCTGGATTAAGTTCCATTACTTCCATTATAGTGTGCACTTAAAAGCTCCCTTTCGACGTTTTCCTTCTGAGAATGGATTCGATGAAGGTTTCGCAATAAAATTATCATTTTCATGCATGTGCGCAATTTATTATTATTTTTCTTTTTCACTAAACTCAAAAATAACTTTTAGTTGAACTTCTGTAAAGTATTTTAACATTAAAATAAAATAAAAAAGAAACGTGCGCAAGTCAACATAAAAAATTGCACGTAATTTATAGCACAAATTAGCATTAAAATTCAGACATATGTTTCGGGATAGCTTGGAATCCCCTTTTAATAATAAAATACAGTTATTATTGTGTTTTATTTTATTGTTTTCGCATTTTTATGCCATGCTGAGGTCTTTTGTTCTTTGTTGTTTTTTTTACATTCCTTTTTACTTTGTGTACTTTCAACTTGGTTCGTTTGGTGCCTTCTCATTGGTGCCTTCCCAGTTACTTCTACTACTTCTACTTCCACTTCTACGCTGCCTTTATTCTCATTGGTTTGCGGGTAAATCTTAGGCTATATAAGCCATGTTTTTGTTGTTTTGTCTGCTTCAGTCGAATGTTTTTTGCATCTAGAAGCTCCACTATTGCATTGAAAAGGGATTCCAAGAAATCCCGAAACATATGTCTGCATTTTAATGCTCATTTGTGCTATAAATACCGTGCATTTTTTCATGTTTATTTTAACATTACTTAAACCTAACGTAATGCGCATAAACAAGAACTTACTCGGACCAAAATGTCGTTTGTATCTTTAATAAATAGTTACTGTTTCAAATGCTTAAAACACCGCCGACAGCATTATAAAAACATTAAAAAGCAATAGTACTATCAGATGTGCTCTCAGTTACGAAACAATGGGAAATTTTCAAATCAATTAAACATTGCGTATTTATGCTTCGTTTAAACCTTTTTATTTCTTTCTTTTTTAATTTCATTCTTATTTACATTGAGACTAAGTTTTTGATGCAATAGTACCAGCTAATCATTAAAGACGTAATGCGTAATTCATACGGTTTTTTTTCTTCCTGTCTAGACACATTTTTCGATTGGAAAGATAATAAGGCGTTAATGAAGCTTGAAGTGGAATCTCAGAAGAAATATTAACCTGCTCTACCCTAGGACAGAATTGATTCAATTATTTTCACTCTTCGGAGCTCCGGGCTTCAGTAATTGAATTTCTCCGAAGAAGGTACTAAACCTTTTTGTCACTAGAAGTTCCTTTTTAGAATTCATGAGATAGTTTTGCTGCGAAAAAATACCGGTCATCTTATTCGAGGTGCTTCGACTAATATTTATCCTTGGAAATGACTTTACTTAATTGTCAATGTAATGAGAACATTTTTAAGAGGTACTTTACCTTAATAAAACCACCACGGACACTTATATGCAAAGTGTAACTCTGTATTATGAGATTTTCATAGCATTGAAAAATTAAAAAACCGTGGAGATGAAGTTCTTAAGTTTATCGCTTTCTTACCTGCATATACGTGTTATATGTATCGGAAAATTGTAAAGACACAAATAGGATTTTGCAACGTGTCTGCAAAAAGCCTTCTTTCCTCATTCTGCTTATAAGAATGAAAAAGTTTGAAAAACTTTTTTTTCTCATCTGATATGCTTAAAGGACATCTAACTAACTGTGATTAGTAAAGAAATAAAACTGAAAGTTGTAGCGGAACAATTTAGCTGTTTTCCAAAGACAGTTGACGAATTAAACCTATACTGCACTGCTTAAGTCTAAATTTAATGTTTTTTTCTGTTAAGTAGAGTAAATTAATGTATTATATCTTTAAACTAGTTTAATAATTTTCGTTCTGATGAACTACTCTAAAATCATTTTCGAGACATAATTTCTGCAACGTTTTCTGGAAATCATGCAATGCTGTATATTTATTTTGAAAATGAGGAATTAATGCAGCAGCTTCTGATATCAAACTGGACTGATTTTTCAATGAAGCAACTAATATTTACTGCCACTTTGATGTTTCATTCGAGAATTCAGGAATGTCCCTTGTCTAAACAAACAGGAAAATTGAAAATTTTCATTTTAAGCCGAGATTCTAATTTAAATACTTGGCGCAGATTTATTTATCTATGCACTTTGATAAAGCAATCTCTTTAATTATTAAAGTATAATTTGACAGTTCAATAAAAATTAATCTTACTCGTAAGATTTTTTAAAAGTTTAACATTTATCGATGGTGCTACAAAAAAATTGACCTTCAGTTTTAATAGTATTACAATCTACAGTTAATACATTTACTTAGTAGCACGCACCAACATTGCTAATTTTTAATGCTGGAACTAATAATAATGTAAAGTATATACTGTTGTATTACATTATACACTGATGGTCGAATGCATATAACAGTATGTTGTGCACTATATAGTTTAAAACTAACTTAGTCGCAAAATAATGTCATTAATATACAGAATTTTCTGTTCTTCTTTAACGCAGCTGTTTTTTGTGACCCACCCTGTTTCTGTTAAGTTGACCACCATTTTTATGAAGTACACAACTCGCAGAACGCACAAGTGTATCTTTGCAATACGACTACAGTTTTATTCTTCATGAACGAAGATGTACTTCTTAGACTGTGTCACTAACTGTAACAGGAAGAGCTCTGTCTTATTTATTCCATTTGAGTGGCACTGTAACTGTAACATAAAAAGCTCTTACCTTTGCTTATTCCATTTGAGTAAATATCTTTGTTTAGGATAATCTATATCCAGGTGGTTTTCTTAGTCCTAAGTCCACTACAATAAATATTTTTATATCAAAGTAAATACTATCTAAACATCCCATTCATGAACAGAACCCACTTTTTTTTTCCTTTTTAGGTTTTTTTCTCATCCCATTTCTCGAGTACCCCTCAAATCCCATCACGCTGTGAAGTTTTTCAAGTTGAAGAAACATGACAGAACTATGAATTCAGTTTTGTATTTCTTTCCTACTCTGAGCAGAAAAGCAGAATATGGACAAGAAACATAAATAGGGCTTTATCGGTACAGACAGCCAGTCACTATTAAATTATTCTTTAGATTTATTTTTCTCCTTTGATGCTTTTTCAATCTTAGAAGCATATAATGTACTTTACTATGCGTTTTTAGCCTACTTTCCCGTAAAAGTAAAAAAAAATAATAATAAAGCATGAAAGAAGGCTTAATGTATCGTGAAAATATCGTTAAAAATCAAGAAAAGTCAAAAATAAGTGAAGTAATTAAATAAAGATTGAAAAATAAAAAATTTGAAAGTAGGGTATTGAGATGGGGAAAAAGTCTGTCGGTCTGTCTGTCTGTCGGTCTGTCTGTCTGTCTGTCGGTCTGTCCCCCCCTAATAACTTTTGAACGAATTGTCCGATTAGAAAAATTCTTTTTGCATTAGAAAGATCTCGGCGAGGACATCTCATTTCTATATTTTACTTTTTGATTTGAACAATTTTTTGTTCAATTTTGAACAGTTCAAAAAATTTTAACATTAGCGCCTATGGACAAAATTGAAGCAAATTCTGTAAACTCTGGGCACAAGAGCCAAGTTCCTATTGAAAGCTTATTGAAAGGTGTTCTCGGCGTGAAATATTGATTTGAACAGTTTTTGTTCATTTTTGAACAGTTCAAAAAATTAACATAGCGCTTACGGAGAAATTTCAACCCTATATAAATCCTGATCTAACGGACCGATTTGCTTGGAACAAACTTTATCGGAAAGCTCTTATAACGTAGAACATGTAGAAATAGAAAGTTTATCCAGAACTTACGAGCCTATTTTGCTATGAAATTTTTTGATCGGGATTTTCAAGGATATTTCTCAGTGACTCAATGAGTGAAATAATGAATGAATGAATAAATGAAAGAGTGAAAGAATAAATCAATGAATAAATGAATGAGGAAAAGAATGAATGAATAAATTATTGAATAAATGAAAATATAAATAAATGAGTGAATAAATACATGAATGCGTAAATGAATGAATAAACACTTGAATGAGGTAACGAATGAATGAATAAATGCATTGCTGAATAAATGAAAGAATGAATGAGTGAGTGAATGAATATGTATTATCCGTTGAAAAAGGTATATTTTCAATAATTATAAATAAAGATAAAAAAGAAAGAGAGAGAAAGAGATAGCTAGATTATAAATTTGAATTTGGTGTATACGGGAAAGTAGGCTCGTATAGTTCTAGACGGAACTTCTTGTTCCGTAGCATTTACTGTATGAGACTTTTACAACTACATTTTTGTGTAGTTGAATCACCTGAATCTCTCAATGCATATGACAGTTTAAAATTAAAATTATGTTACCTAAGAGTTTTTATATATAGTCTATTATTTTTATTGCGGACAATGAGGAGGAAACGTGCACAAGCACAAGATTCAATTGTTAAAAAGAAGCCTCAAAATTCGAAAAAAAACCTCTTTGCGTAAATTTATGGAGGGGGAAACAAAGTTTTTATTGCAAACTTATTTGTTTTGTAGCGTACGAACTTTCAAATTCAAATTTGCAAGTTGGTATGCTAAAGCATTGCTTCTCCACATTAAGCCTTAAGTTGCTCGAATTGGAAAATGCTTTAATCCATTTAGGATGCGCCAAATGGTATTTCTGATGAAGTTTCTCGGAATGAAAACCAAAGCCGTCTGTTCTTTCTGTAACTGTTAAAGTTACATTACATTAGATTTGCCTCAGAGGGGTCGTTCATAAATGATGTCACGCTTCGAGGGGGGGAGGGGGGTTCTAGAAATTGTGACAGTTTGTGACAAGGGGGAGGGAGGGGGTATTAGGAAGTGTGACATCACCCATTTTGGTTAAAGTAAAAGTATTTAACATCAGCAAATTAATTTTTTTTGTCATTTTAAAATTTGCTTTGTATTCTTATTGATTTTATATCGATAACATCGATGCTGATTAAGGTTTAAATTATCTTCTAGATAGAGGTTAAAAGGAAATCTTGGGTGTTTAGATTTTTAAGACAAAGTAGCGCGTTTCATTTTTACTGACTTCGAATAATCTTAAGAGAAAAAAATATCAAAATAAAGCAGCTGAACCCAAAATAAGCATCATCTCAACTTTGGTTTCCTTTCATAACTATTTTGATGAAATCCACACGTATGAGCAAAAGTATCGAGACAGTACGATACCAGCTAATTCTATTTTTGCACGAACATTTTTACACGAATTGACTCAATACCAATTTAAAGTAAATTAGTATTATTTCATTTATTTTTTAAGCAAGTCGTTTGGATATAACACAAGCTGTCGAATTCAACTTCAAACTTTTCTTTTGCCCAAATTCTAAGATAAAAAAAAATTATTTATGGCGTAGTAGACATCCTTGCTTTTTTTCCTTGTGCATTACAACTATCACACTCGACGAGGTTGCGTAACAGTTAAAAGCAGGGCTCGATAAATACTGAGCCCCGACTAGATATTCAGTGCTGGCGCCAAAAAAAACAAGGATTATTCTGCAATTCTTTTAAATGAGCTGTCATCACTTGGATGATCTACTTGGTTAGTTGGGGGTATCACTTGGAAGCTGTTTACTGATGCTTGTTTTCGAAATGGATTTATTTAGATAGCAAAATGTGCGAAGGGGGAGGGGTATATTCCGCTATCATTGCCCCGCCCCCGCCCCCCCCCCCCCTCTCTTGGGAGCTGGCTCCTTACTCTTTTGCCTGTTGCCTAGATTTTTAGAGAATTCCTCAACTTTTGAGCTCGTGTGGATTTCGAGAAGCTTGCTTTTTGTTTAGTCTATCAAAAAATTTTATTGTTGGATTTGATTCCCCCAGGTTAGTCTGGTGTTGTTTGTCTAATGGCTTTTGAAATACATGTAGGGGCGGGCCTGTCTGTGAGTTGACGCTTGCACAAACAGAGACGATTCTTTCGAGAGCTAATTGCTAGTCTAAAATTTTGTACCTATGTTATATACAATACATAACATTATATATATTATAAATTCATGTGAAGAATGAAATGAGAAGTCAGTTCAGTTATGAAAAGTCATTTCGAGGCGGATTTTTCTTATTTTGAAATTTAATCTCTTAAGAGTACTTTGTGTACATAAAATAAGGATAACGTTTTAAGAGCAAACTAGATCAAGCTCTAAAATTCCATTGTTTTCAATTCTTCTTTTGTATTAATATTTTTTTTACTATTATATTATATGCTAATTGTTTTTATTTTAAACCTTAATTTTATTTTACACAAATGAAATAGACAAATACTTATTATTCTTAGGCTCATAAATGTCATAAAAGTTCAAAAATAAAATTGTAAATGTGATCTATAACGTAGTGCTTTGTTTCTAAACTGCAAGGGTATATGCTTACGTAATATAGCGTGACATGTGACAAAGGGGGGGAGGAGGGTATGCTGAAGTGTGACACTTTGTGACAAAGGGGGGAGGGGGGTCAAATATATTGAAAAAAGTGTGACATCATTTATGAACGACCCCAGAAGGCTTTTTCTCCTATTTTTTTCTTTTTGGACTGTTCAAAGTAAAGCATTGGTATGAGGTATTTTGATTAGGGTATTTTAAACAAATGATGGTCTTTGAATCAGATAATTCTTTTGGCAGAGACCGACCCATATACATTTTCTCCATTTCAAAAGAAAAATATTCTCGTGGCACTTTTGAAACTCCCATTTTTAAAATTCTAATTTCAATATTTTACTCTTAATGATATTTTTACGAGAACATTTATTCTACTCTCAAGTCTTTTACACATTGTTTTTTACATTATCACTGTAATTTTTAATTTTAACGGAAAATTGGCCAACACACATGAATTTTTGTACACATGAAACGGCATCTAATTTTTTTACAACAGGAGCATAAGTAGCATCAACAACTCTACTATGTTTTCAGATAGGTTTCACTGCTAATGAATGCTTTTTCCATCAAACTGTAATTGGAGCCAATGCAAAGAAACCTGTGCATTTCTGAAAAGAACATCTTTCATAAACGATGTTTCTTTGTAACGTGGTATATCATTCTCGAATTTCTGCCATCGATCAGACCATCAACTATATCGTTCAAGATCATTTGCTCCCTTTTCCCCCTAACATAACTGGAATAAATGCGAACAAAGTCTCATGGAACCTTAACGCAATATAAGTAGTTCATTTTTTTTCAAATGTACATCTTTTTTAAGTTGTAAAAATTCACTGTTGGAACTATTATAAAATATATATTATATTATATATGGCACAGAACTTTTCCTTCGTTGTGATTTTAAGCAGTGACTTATGAGTTATTATACATCTTCATTCTTTCAGCTACTAGTAGCCGGAAAATTTTTAGTAGAACGCGGTTGTGCTCAATTATTTAATGTGTACAATATCGTTGAGCAGACTAACCAATTGAGTCTATTGTCACCACAGAGAGGGTCGCGTAGTGGTAGGGCGCGGTCCTCGTCCGCCCAAGTTCGCATTCTCAAACCTGGTCCAAGTCAGTGAATTTTTCAAGATGCAGAAAATCGTCAGCACCGTTGTCATATAATTAAGCGGCACGTTAAAGTTTCCTTGAGTATCTATTTGGCTTGGATATTCACGGTTAAATTAAATTCCTAGTGCAGTTTCGCATTATTAGAGCTCAGGTGCCGCCATCTAGAGGGAAACTGAGCGTCAAAAATCTCAGGTGGCAATGGCATCCTCCGATAGTAGTGCTACTTGAAAGAATGGAGGCCCGTTTCCGGGAAATGCACTAGGCCTGTACAGGTTAGTGATCATACTCAGCTCCATTAGAAATGAAAAAAAGTCTATAGTCACTAATGATTGTTAGTTGATTTTCCATATTTCGCCAATCGCATTGAATGGTGGATGCTCTGAAAGAAGCTAAAGGATATTTCGATGGCATATATATAAGGGGTTTAAAAAGGCAATAACTGTGCCAGTCTCTAGTGTGTGGTAGCCTAGTGGTTAGCACGTCGGCCTTCCGACCTGGAAGGTCGCGCGTTCAATACCCACTGAAGACCACCATGTATACTTGGGGATATGTGCATGTAAAATCCGTAGACCCCACTACCTCTCCCCGTGCGTAAGCAATCCTAAGGCCTCGGCTAACAGGTAGGGGTCTGGTGGAGAAAAGTCACTAGTGTGTTTTGCATATATTAAATACTGATGATGATGATGATGTCGTGTCCTCAGGCGCGGCGAGGAAGAATGGGTACGCTGCTCCTGAGTCTAACGGGGCCCTTGTAGGCAGGAGTCCGATTTCCGCCCCTTTGAAAATTCTCTTAATTTTTTGAACCAACTCCCAGATGAGCGACCGTCACCTATGATTGGCACAGAGGTATCGATTCACTTGGAGCACATTGGAGCCACGACCTATTTTACGTGTACCAGCTCCCTTTAGCGTACACGGACCGCAGCAGCTAGCCGCGAGAGGTTGTCACCCTCCCAAACACTGACCTCAGTCAATATTGCTTCACTTTCGGTGCTCTGTGGGAACCGAGCTTCTACCGACTGGGCCACTGCGGGACATATTAGGGGCCGTTCCTAAATGATGTCACGCTTTTTCCCATGTATCTGACCCCCTCCCCCCCTTTGTTACAATATGTCACACTTCACACTTCAGCGGACCCCCTTCCCCCCCTTTGTCACATATCACGCTATGTTGCATAATGCATGATGTCACACTTCTTTTACCCCCTCCCCTCCCCTTGTCACAATTTCACGAACCCTCCTCCCCCCCCCCTCGAAGCGTGACATCATTTATGAATGATCCCTTAAATACTGAGAATTAAAAAATGAAATTCGTACTTTTTGCCGTATCTTACTTGGATGGTGGCTCGCAGTAGAATTTAAAGACTGAGGTTTCTCAGTGGCTTCTTGAGTCTGACGACCACTGCTCAAAAAAAATTTCAAAAAAAAATCCATACAATTAATTTTGAAACTTATGTCAAATCGATAACAACTAAACATAAAAATCTGCAAGACATAAGCTCTTCACAAAACAAATGCCGTGAAACAAAAGACAAAACTGCTCCTTGGAATCTCTTTTACATATTCATAAGGTTACAAGCTTATAAGCGTAAAACATGCACTCTCATCGATTCGAAGCAATTATGCTAATAGAAAGACAAGTCTTAAATCTAACATGAGGTGAATTGTCTTTCAAGACAATGAATTCCCCGAATTTTTCTTTTCATTTTACTGCTTCTTATGTTTTACTAAAAACAATTTATTTCCGCAGCGTTGTCTGAATGATGAAGTGAGAAACAAGAAGTAATTTTGTAAAAATTGAATTACGAGGGAAAATAGTTTTCATTCTTTCTCAAGCTAGTTGGAGATGTATTAGGGAAATCCTGTCATTTCTACCATTTTTCATTCCATTTTAATATTTTTCGGGCTGTAAAGCAAATTTATTGTTTCAGAACAGTTTAATTGCTTTTCAATATGTAATATGGTTCTGTACTATTTTGGGGCCGTTCATAAATGATGTCACGCTCTTTTCCCATATATTTGACCCCCTCCCCCCCTTTGTCACAATATGTCACACTTCAGCGGACTCTTCCCCCCCCCCTTTGTCACGCGTCACGCTATGTTGCATAATGCATGAAGTCACACTTCTTGTTACCCCCTCCCTCCCCTTGTCAAAATTTCACAGACCCCCTCCCCCCCCTCGAAGCGTGACATCATTTATGAATGATCCAATTTTAGGCTAGGATTTTGATTTAGCACGGAAATTGAGCAGCAGTATTTACTAAATTTATAAAATAAGTCATTATAACGTTGTCATTAAAAGACAATTTACCAAAATAAATTCATTCTTTCAGAAATTCTTTGAAATAGGAAAAAAGTAGTAAAAATGAAATGACATTTAAATTGAACGCAAAGAAATATTTTTAAGAAACTTATGTATCACTGCTAAATTTTTTTACCTAGAAATTTCGGGGGGATTTTAACAACAAAAAATACTGTTTCAAACTTGTTTTCTAAATAATTCAAGTGCAATTCTTTGATCATTTGATACCGTAGTTTAGCTCCGAACAAGGCAGTAATTTGTATCTAACTCACTAAGAATTAGTACTTAGATATTGAAGAAAGCTTTTGAAATTTCTGCGAGAAAACTTCAGAAGAAAGTGCTAATCTTATGTTTGTTAAAATAACAGAAGGCAAAACATTTTCCATTGAAACATAAATTATGAATTGTAGTACATGCAACATGAAAATGAAAAACTAAATAAATCTTTGAGATCTGCTCTGCCTTGACACATGCAATAATTTTTGCATTTTGGGGAGGAATAACCTTAACAGACAATGAACTTTTTTTAGTATCTGTTATATGTTTGTCGATAGTTCTGAAGAGTAAAGTTCAAAAAAGTTCAGAGCCTGTTCTATTATGCTTTTCTTTTATTACTTTCATATGTTTGCATTCGGAATTTATAAGCGGCCTCGTTTTAGAGTTTTTAAACTACTTAAAACGAATATTACGCGTATTCTTAGAGAACATTATCCCTAAAGTAAAACTCTGCAACACAAGTTTAAACATCTTGATTCATGTTTTTCAAATCTAAATTAGATCTTGTTCTCGAAATCCTACGATGCAACATAATAAAGATGAACTAAGACGATTTTCTTCAACAGTTCAAAAAGAGAAAGTGGATTGCTTAATTTTTTAAGAGCAATGCAGAATGTTCACATTAACTGGTGAGAACAAAGCTATAAAAAATAAAAAGAAGTATACACTGAACTTATACAGTAAATTTTCCTATATTTTTGAAGCATTCGTGAAGAGCAGTGTTTGGCAAATACTTCGCATTCCTGAAAATTCTGCCATTTGCATTGTTTTTACTTGTTGCTGTTTTTTCCCTCTTTATTTGTTTGTTGTTTAAGAGGTAATTTGTATCTAGCTCGTAACATAATCGCATTATTTATGTTTAACATTCATTATTTGAATGGTAGCTTTGTTTATTCTGGTTTTAATAGAACCCTTCCCCCCTCCCCTACCTACATTGAGGGGGCCAGTGAAACTTTCCTATTCATCAAAGCCACATTTCATGAAAATATAATATTCGTCACTTCGAATATTCGAAAATATAATATTCAGTGCCTTCAACTTTGTTTTAGCAACTTTTTAATCGTTTCAGCGAATCCTAGTTCTGACACTTCCGTTGTTAGAAAAACTAATGTGCCCTCTAAAGTAAAAGAATTTATTTTTAGAAAAGTCCAACAAAGCTTGTTTTTTTTTTTTTTTTCAAGTGTTGAAAACTACGAGGAAACAAAAGCAAAAACCCTTGAGAGATCATAATCCTTGAAAAAAAAATGGCTAAGTACCGAGAAAGTTGCTCACTTTTCTGTTATGTTAAGAAGCACATTCAAAATTGTTCTTGAAAGAATTCCCTATGAATAATAAATACAGTTTCCAAAGAAAAGTATGTTAATTTTCATAAAATGTTTCGTAATCGTGACCTCTTGAGACCCTAGATCCCCAAGCTTATACATGCATTTTACATGCTTAAAATTAAAGTTTCTTAGTGTGATTTAAACACCTTTGTGTTCTGAAAGTTTTTATTGTATTTTATTATATTAATATTTTGTTGTGATGGTTTCCATATTATCATATGAAAATAATGAAGGCAAGTAAAAACAGCTATGATTATCGTCCATTAATATATTTGTTTAAAATGAGATACATGATTTAATAAAAATATTGGACATTTATTTTTTAGGTTTCGAGAGGTACTAGTTTCATTGTGATACAATTTTCTCAGTCATTTATTGGTTTTCAACACACAGAATATTCATTTTGTATTGCAAATGGGATTTGCAAGGTAAAGTAAAATAATCTTTCTTAGTCTACAGTCGCATGAAAGCAAAATAATAATAATAATAATGACAATAAATCAACGGAAAGGTATAGAACAATGCCCCTCCAAGCGTGATCACCCATAAAAGGAAATCCCTAAAAACAGAAAAAGGAAACAAATTAATTAATGAAATACCTAATATTCAAAAAACAGTAGTAATTGATAATATTGAAGACTTGCTCAGACTTATTTTTTTATTAATGCTGAAAAGAAAAATATTTTAGATGTCCCGATATATTTCGGTTAATCTGCAGCTGAAAAAATCGCGAATCCCTGAGCTGTATGACTGTTTGGCCCAAAATTGCCTAAAAACCTGACAAGACATTTTTTATTTGTACTGATTTGGCATGCTATTATACCTAGGAAAATATGTCAGAAATAAATTTTTAACAGTTCTTTATTCAAGTGCGGCTTCAATCACCGATACCAGGAAATTTACAAGCAAACATCAGACAAACCCTAATTTTCTATCATTAGAAATGAACAATGGAATTCAAATAAATTGCAGTAATCTTGGAACAATGAAACCATGGAGAAAAAAATCTTTAATGGGGATCTAAAGCGGAGCAGTGGAGCATCGAGCTTTTGCTAGAAGTGGGAGTGGAACCGGAGCAAAAAAAAATGTGCTGTGCTGCGCTGCGTTGCTGATTTTTTTTTTTTTTTTTAATTTTATTTGGCTAAAAAAACTTTAAAATAAACGCGTGAGTTCTTTTTTCTCTTCAGCTCATTGCAGATTGAGTATTTGATGGCGGTGATGAGCTCACACTTTTCTAACTATTTAATTCCTTAATATCTCTAATACTTCCTTATTTCTCATAAACCTCTTGATGAATTAAATTTTAAAATATATATAAGTAATATAGATACTGTTAAAAATATTCGGAGCACGAAGGGGACCTGGAGCAAGAGCTTAGAAATCGAAATAGAACTTGAGCGGAGCAGCTCAAAAAGGTGTGGGACACTACTGGGACACACAGTGTACTAGGATGCATAGTGAACTAGAACACACAGTGTCAACGTCAAAATATTGATTTCCGAATAAATACCGTGGGTAATGGTAACCCTAGTAAACTACTAGGGTCCTTTTGCAATAATTTACCAGTAAATGAAGAATTTAGAATCAACTCAGCTCACACAATTCATACAAAAACAGAAGAGTAGATTTGGTGCAAATGTCAGCTAATGAAGCGACATTGCTTTAAATTCTCAAAGGTACTTTCGAGAGAGTGTTTCGGTAATGTGCTTTAAGAGCTGACTGATGCCGTTAAATTGTTTGAAAGCATGCACGAACTATGAGTAGTCATTAAGGGCTGAAGTGACAAGCGTTGACATCTATCTGAAAATAAGGGATAAATCAAATTAGGCGCTATGTGATCGGCGTTGAGTAATCGCACTGAAGAAAGCATGTGCATAATTTGCAATTCCATTTGAATGCATGTCAGGAAATAAATCATTTTAATAACAAAAACAAACTTGTTTTTTTATGTTTAATAATTTTCATTTGGTTAATTCCAATCTAGCAAATAATCGAGAATAACAGACAAACGTTTTTGACAAACACCTAATTTTTTTTCCTAATTGCAAGCATTGATCTTTTTTTTGTTTTTGTTAACGGCACATAAAAAGACAATTGAATATCAAAAGGGAAACATAATTCATGTTTAATAATTTTCATTTGGTGAGTTCCAATATAGCAAATAATCCAGAATAACACACAAACTTTTTTGGACAAACACCTATTTTTTTTTTCTTACTGCAAGCATTGTTCTTTTTTTTTTTTTTTTTGCTATAACGACGGCACATAAAAAGACAATTGAATATCAAAAGGAAAACATTTTTCATGTTTAATAATTTTCATTTGGTGAATTCCAATATAGCAAATAATCCAGAATAACACACAAACTTTTTTGGACAAACACCTATTTTTTTTTCTTACTGCAAGCATTGTTCTTTTTTTTTTTTTTTTTTGCTATAACGACGGCACATAAAAAGACAATTGAATATCAAAAGGAAAACAATAAATCTATATATGAAGACGAGCAGACCAATAGCCTTCCTAGATTGATTGCCGAGAAAGATCTAGACAGCTGAAAAAGGTCCATCTCTTTCTGAACATGAAAGATTTCCTGTTTCCTTGCCTGAGACATATCCCCGGCATTCCATTGCAAAATCTTCAAGGATTCGCACTTAGACTTGTTCGTGCCAAGTATGCAGATCATTTTGCTGTATAAAACGTTGAACGGAAACCATGAGGAGGTAGATCTACGTTGCACTCCGCAAGGATGGATCTACTGCATAACGTATTGAATTATCATTTTACAATACAATAAGGATTCCAGATAAAGAGAGAAACTCTTACCTAACAAAAACGTTTTTATTTCCTATTGCAATCATACATCTACTGTATAACGCACTATTAGGATTTTACCATATAGTAAGGATTTCAGAATAACAGACGAATATTTTTCATGATGCAAGCATAGATCAACTGCATAAAACAAAATTTTCGTTTTAAAAATCAGAGATTTTTCATCGTTTATCTAAAGATTTAAGCTTTGTCAAATTTTCCACGCAAAAAAAGAAAGCAATTGAAAATAACGATACTTTTAAGAAAGCATAACATTTGGGGAAAGCAGAAGAAAGCTCAGAGCATCGCATCGTAGTAGCAATTGCATCTCTTTGTGTTTCAAAATTTTAAATGAACATCTGCGGTTGAAACCTTATGTATTGTTCAAAATCTTGTCACGATCGATGGCGATTGATGAACGAATATTTTTGACACAAAAAAAAATGCTCGAGAAAAATCTTCGAAAAGCTCTGAATTGAACATTAATGTTTAATTGATAACAAAAAAATTTTAATGATACTTTTCTTTATGTATGTGTATAGCTATTTGTAGATTTATTTGTTTATTTATTTATTTGTGTTGTTTTGTTTCGTTTATTTATTTATTTATCTATTTTTTAATTCTAAAATTCTCCCGTTTTTCTTTCTTCTCAACAGTTATTTTTTTCCGATAATCCAAGCAACAATTGGTGACCATTTCTTTGGGATCATTCATAAATGATGTCACGCTTCGAGGGGGGGAAGGGGGTTCGTGAAATTGTGACAAAGTGTGACAAGGGGAGGGGGGTAGCAAGAAGTGTGACATCGTGCATTATGCAACATAGCGTGACATGTGACAAGGGGGGGAGGGGATCTGCTGAAGTGTGATATATTGTGACAAAGGGGGGAGGGGGTCAAATATATGGGAAAAAAGCGTGACATCATTTATAAACGGCCCCTTTGCTGTAATAAAGAAATACACCTAGACGGTCCCAAAGTTGTTGTTTTATATATGCTACTCATTCTCAACAGACATCTTCAAAAATTAAATGCCAAACTCTGCGTCAGCTCCGAAGTATTGGCCATATTTGGCGGGATTTTTTTTTGCAGAATTCCACACTAAAAAATTGGATAATTTCCATCAACTATCTTTGTAAAACTTCTTTGAACTGCATCGGATCGTGGCTAAGTAGGCGTAAGCATTTAAAATATTTATGTTCTCAACTTTATAAGATACTTTGATTCTTTTTACACATTCCATTTAGTTACAGTTATTACAATCACATATTTTAGACGCCAACAAAAACGTTAAACTTCTTTAAGTTTAAAAGTGTACTATACTTCGTAAGCGTCTAAAAAATCATCGGAAGAAACTAAAAACTAACTTTTAAAAATATGAATTTAAAAAGTGTATCTTTTTTAATTTAAAAAGTATAACTAACGTGCGATTTTTTTCTTTAAATAATACTACATCATTTGCTTAAAATAACTTCCTTTGAGATTCTATGTATATATTACGTTGTTTTATGGTTTAAAAAAGCGGATTTTTACAAAATAAGGCTTTTTTTCCAAACAAATGTGGTACATCACCCTGTCTTCAGAGAATTGAAAAAATTTAGTTCTTGTACTTTTCTTTAAAAGGCCAACATATAATGAAGAGTATTGTTTAATATTAATAAGCAATCAACATTATGTATTAACAATAATTGTCAGAGCTTTTAAAATTCTCAGATTTTTTTTAAGCATCATTTTATTAAGTGGAGCTTCTGTTCCAAAATTAGCTTATTTATTTCACCGATGCAAGCCCTGAAAACCTGAAAGCATTTATAAATTGCAAAACAGAAGCATGCAGTGCAATAGTGACTTTTTCTCGTTTTAAAACTCCCACAGCAGAGCAAAACAGGAAAGGAAGAAAAAGAAACTTTTCAGTTTCAAGAGAAACTAAACACTATGGCTTTCTTTTTCAGAACTTTGGATAAAACTAATACATTCTGCATTGTCTATTGCTTTTAAGTTGCATTTTCTTCTGCATCGTTCCTCTGAACTTCATGTCTATCCTAATAAAGATGAAAATCGAGTATCACTTTTGAAAAAAGGTTCAGAAAATAACTATTCAGAAAAGATTCCAGTTTTACAAAGAAAACAAATCAAATATAAATAACATTTATCTTCTTGCACAAAAAAAAATTGTGATCATCAGTCCTTACGTTAGTAATTCCTTTCCATGAATGGATAATGTAACTTCTTTTAAAAAACAAAAAAGAGAATTTGTCGCACAGTTTTAGCTTAAAACCAATTCATTGCTGAGAAATGTTGTTTTCCGCGGAAATGTTGGGAGATGTCCAAATACGTTTTTCTTAGCAAAAGATGTACAATATGACTCAGCTGAAAAATATTTTCTTAACGTCGCAGTGAGTATCAAAAATACTTAAATACATTATTATTTTATTGATGGTTCTTGTATGAAGGAGAGAGGTGCGTTGAAGTGTGCATAATTAAAATTGTGCCACGAACACCAAAGGCCCGACAAACGCTGTAGTAAAGAATAATATATTCATATTTAATCTTAAAATGTAAGCTGATACAAACTATCAGTGACTAAAAATGCGCGAATTTGAATGAACTGAGAAATATAAATTGACATTCAATCAACTCATACTATATTTTGTATTCCCGAAAGTACTGCAATGACAGTCTAACGAGCATAACGTTTTATTCATACTATTCACATTTTTCTAAGAAGCAAAATTGTGTTTGGAGCATGGTTATTTTTATAACCGCAGTTACTTATTGAATCATTTCGGCAAAATTGGACGGTGCTTTTTGTAAAAACTTTTGTGATGCAATTAAATATAAATTCATAATGTATAGGTTTGTTAATAATTGTTCAACGCGTTTATATAATTTTTAAAATAATTTATTGAGAAAACTTCTTCTATAAGTTTCCGCTTTACATTTTACAAGAATTCTACATTTAATAGCATTAATTAAGTTTTATTTCTTTAAAAAAATAATTATAGGAATTTCTTCAGAAATATTGTTTGAATCTAAAATATTATAAGGATTAACTGAAAAAATAAATAAATTTTAACTAAAGCCAAAATTGCTTTTAAATTCTTAGATTTTAACAGGTTTAAAAAAAATCGCGTTAGACAAGTGTTTATCAGATAAGAAGGAGTTTTCATGAAAAACGTAATTTTTCTTTAGGTGAGGAAAATGTTCTTTTCTGCACTGTTTTTTACTACGTTATATTTTCTTCAATATTTTCTAAATTACTGAGAATTTAATTTTTGTCAAATTTTGCGCCATGAAATAAACATCACGTTGAAGATAATTAGCATACAAGAAATATTTCAAGTAGGTCTCATCTAGTCAAATCTTGGTACTGCACATCATTAAAATTTATCTCAGTTAGGAAATATTTGTGTTGTATTATATATAAACTTCATTTTAAAGTAGGAATATTTAAAGGAAACTTTCGAAGGTTTAATCTAAATAAACCTCGTTGTATACTCATTAAGAAAATTTATGTTCTAACTCTAATTCGATTAAGAAGACACATTTGAAAGAACTAACTACAGTTTAGTTCGAAAGCATGCTACATGGGGTAATTCTATTTGTCCCTGCAGGAAATAAGTGTTGGCTCTCGGAAGTAATTCTATTCCTTTCTAATTGAATTTAAATGAAATGCAATTTAAGTGAATTTTCGGGTTTCAATACATTTTTTTACTGTAGGATTGTAAAAAAGGAACTCTAAATTTATAAATAAAAAATTTAAACTTTAGTTTCAATTAACAGTCTTAAAATTCCAAAAACTGGAACTGAAATTTGTAACTTGAAATTTTAATGTAGAGTAGGACTACATTTATCCATTTGCAATAATACCATAAGATTTGGTGCGATAAGTTATCGAGGTTCTAAATGTGCTTGTATTGATACAGAAACATGGTTAAAATAAGGAGTATCTATGAGGTGCATACTCAACATCCGGTATGTCTGACAACTATTTACAGTTCAATATGCAGAGTGGTTATAAATAAAGTAACAATGTACAGCGTTTCTCAACCTTTCAGTACTCGCGGCCCAGTTTTCAATCATAATTTTCATCGCTACCCCCCCCCCCCCCTGTATACAACAATGATGTATATTGAGTGCTTTGAATTATGTTCTTGAATCATTTTTAACCAACTGCCAAAACAAGAGTAAAAGCGAGTAATTGAGTAATAAACTAAATTTAGCAATAAATCTCTATTTGAATTTTAGGCAGGAGTAGAGGATGATTTTTCTGCACTAAAAACAAGGGCATTTCGCATTCTATTACCCTTTCCAACATCCTACCGTGAAACTGGCTTTCGTGAAACTGGATTTTCTGCTGTGGCTTCTTTCAAGACAAACTATAGATCTCGGCTAAGTATAAAAACAGAACTGAGAAGCCTTCCTTCGAAAAACTTTGTTTTACAAGACAGGCTCAAGGAAGTCACTAATAATTATTAAATTTGTTTTTAATTTAGTATGTTTTGATTGAGAAAGTTTTGATTTAGTAATGTGTTTTACTTTAATAAGTTGTTAAGTATGTCGAAATGTATTTTGTTTTCTATGTGTATGTCTGCTTTTCTTTCAATCAGTTAATCAATTTTTTAAAGTAATATTTTCTCTTGGATATTCTCTCGCCCCCTTCTAGTGTGCTCGCACCCCCCCCCCCCTCTTGGGGGCTCGCCATACAGGATGAGAAACGCTGATGTACACAGAACCTACAACAACCCACGCCGCAACCTACGCAGAACTCGTTGCAATAGACGTATGTCGTTGGAACCTGTTATATACGTTATGTAGACCATGGGAGGAAAATGTGGAATAGAAAAAAATTACTTCACATTTTTTCCACTATGTGAATTGACGGCATACGAAAAGCAAAAAGTAAATAAATTAGAAATCACAGAATTTGTTCAATTTGCATCAATCAGGTGTGAGAAACGTGCTGAAATTTTTCTTTAAGAAATAAATAATACGTATTAAGGTAAGACTAAAAATGTATTATTCTACATGAATGATGTATTATGCTATCAAAATTCTAAATGCTGAGTGTTTTCTAAAATTAATTGTGCAAAATATTAAAAAACGGCGTTTTAATCTTTAATCAAAACGAGCAATTTTAAAATTTTACATTTTAAAATTTTACTTTCGTTTTCAAAAAACAACTAAAATTTAGAGTTGTTTTTCCCTTTTTTGAATACAATACACAGAAATAAGTTTCGCTAGCTGTCAAAAGTTTTCAAAACTTCGCTTCAGCATTTTGTTTCTGCTACAAAAAAGAAGCAATAGTTTTGACACATGTTGCGCTTTACTGAGGCGTGAAATTAATTCTATGTTACAACATTAGAAAATTAGAAATTAATTGTGTTTGAACCTATACTGAATGCTATCAATTTTCAGACACTCTCTTTTGCAACCTCTGCCAGCGGTCGACTTTCACGTTCAGAAAATTTCTTCTTTATTAATCTATCTCGGCCTACATTTTTAATGAAAGAGACCTTTTAACTTTCAATTTAATCAGAAAAGTAATAATCCAATCAAAAATCATTTAGTTTTTAGCTTTTAGCATCCCTTATCTGAAAAGTTAGTTTCACAAAACAGACGAGTCTAGAATGAATTTACCCATGTTTCAGGAGTTAATTTAAAAAATAAAATAAATGAAAAGTTCGTAGTGATTTCTTAAAGTAATCGTTGGATTTTGAAATCATTTTACTTTTTTTTATTTGTTTGTTTTCGTAATAGCTGACAAAATTTTAAATCATAAAAACTATAATGCTGTTTAAGTTAAATGATTATTTTTTTCTGTTGGCAAGTTTTAGAGCACCCTATTTTATTTTTGGACTTTTAAGTGATTTTTAATTTTATAGAGATGGAGTTACTAAACTACAATAGCTGGGATACGAAACAACAACAACACAATGCTGTTAATTGATCTTTTGTTTAATTACTGTAACAAAGGTTTCTGAAACAGAAACATTAGAGTTGTTATATTCGTATCAGTTGAAAAGTCATTTTTTAAGAGAAGGAAAGTATATTCTTATTTTCTTCTTCCGAAAACATTCTTTAAGGTAGCAAAAAATGGTACATTTAACATTTCTATGTGCAACACTAAAATCTGATTCTAGTGTTTTCATATTTTATTGACTATAAAAAGAAAACAATAAACAATAACAGTTCTCATACAAATGTTTATTGCTATTAAAACATATTTGTTTTCGCATTTTGTTAAGAGTTATATTACTGGAATATTCTGTTAGATAGTATTGAGAACAAAAAATACTACCTCTCAAACCAAACTAATTTTATTTTGATACTAGCTGTACCCGGCCACGCGTTGCTGTGGCTCAGTATGGTTCTATGGAAAAGCAAGAAAAAACACATATATGTTTAATTTGACAATGCTTGTTGTTTCATTGTCTGAAAATATAGATTGTCTGGTTTACCCATTCTAGAACACGCAATTTATAACTGTACACATGAGAAAATCTAAACTGCTCAATTTCATTGATTGGTCTTGAGCTTTTTTTTTTTTTTTTCACAATGCTTGCGGGCAATTTTTTTTTTTTTTTTTTGTTCCATTGTTGGTGAAGATTTTGATATTGTCTGACTCGGCACATTGAAAAATTCCAACATAAGCCTTTCCAAACAGAAGAAACACAAACACAAAAATTCTAAATTTAAAAATTGCCGTTCAAAATAAAAAAGTCTATGTTTTAAAGTTCCCTTAATCGTCAAGTTCAAAAATAATTAAAAAAATACTTCAAAATTTTAACATCAGAATGAAAATAGCTAAATGAAACTGTTAACATTCAAAATAAGTAATCTTTGTTTTAAAGTTGCATTTAATCTTTGATTGCAAAAATACTAACAAATACTTCAATACAAACGGAAAAAACAATAAAATAATTTTTGGAAAAAATAGAACCAACTTCAAACTATAAATTGCGCTGAAAAGTAAAAAATAACATTATTCTTTAAACAACTTCGATACGACTTTTAAATATAATTTTTGAAGTCGGTGCAAAATTATGACAGTCTAATTATAATTACACCATGCGTTACACATGCAACACTGAAACTGTTGCAAACTCTACGCTATTTATATTTGTAATTGGTTCATAGTTACAAAAGGAATCATGCATCAAAATCCATTATAATTTTGCACCGACTTCAAAAATTATATTTAAAAGTCGTGTCGAAGTTGTTTAAAGAATAATGTTATTTTTTATTTTTCAGCGCAATTTATAGTTTGAAGTCGGTTCTATTTTTTCCAAAAAATATTTTATTTTATTATTTTTAGTGTAAATACATTTTTATGTAAATACTCTATTTTTAAGACATATATATCAAAGGGGAAACATTTGAGGGAATGACACTAAAAACTAACCTTTTGTAAGATAAATTTCGTTTTAAAACCGATTTTAAAGGGTCACTGGAGCAAGCAAACTGATTGGATTTAATTTCTTCTTCAGAGAAGCCTTCAGTCTTTTTCTTGTTTAATTGCTTTTAATGTAACAATGAGTTTCATTTTTATTAACAACTTTCCCAACAAAGACAAATCGAGCCTAGTCTTTCCAATTAAAATGAAAAAATACATATTTTTCACCCATAACGTTTTTTCTAAAAAAACAGATGTAGTCAAACTAATGCGCGATATTTGAGTTAGACGACCCTCTATCGATCAAAAATAATCAAAATCGGTTCATTTAGTCAAAAGTTATGGATGAAAAAGCAAAAAAATTACCACATTTCAGTCCCTTACTTTTTTTTCTAATTATCGAATATGGTCAAACCAAGGTATGGGACCTATGGGAAACCACCCTCGATCGATTTAATCGCCACAATACAATATGAGTGTATAACCTCCTTCCTTTGTGAAGTCGGTTAAAAAAATTTTAAATCAAAATGAAAATAGCTGAATTAAACTGTTGCTATTCAAAATAAGTAGTCTTTGTTTTAAAGTTCCCCTTAATCTTCGAGTGCAAAAATTACAAATACTTCAATACAAACAGAAAAAATTCGAAATGAAAATAGCTGTACCCTGCCAATAGTTGCAGTGGCTCATTCTCCTTAATAAAACATTAAAAACCGAAATATTTAAATCAAAGTTGAAGTAAATTAAAAGCGATATATTAAAACACATGTTCCGATAAAATTTCAAAGCAATCGAAGTATTTACGGAGATTCAAGGTTAGGAACCAAGGCTGAACTTGATCGTAACCGTAAAGTGGGTCACGTTCAGCCTTGTATGAACAAACAAACACTTACATTTTTAACAGACTTCACAAAGGAAGGAGGTTATACATTCATATTGTATGTATGTCGTTTTTTTTTGTTTGTTTGTCCACTCATAACTTCTCATTGGATGAACTGATTTTCATGATCTTTTTTTTAATCAATCGAGGGTGGTTTCCCATAGGTCCCGTACTTTCGTTTGACCATATTCGATAATTAGAAAAAAAGTTACGGGCGGAAATGTGGTATTTTTTTGTTTTTTTATTCATAACTTTTGACTAAATGAACCGATTTCGATGTTTTTTTTTCTTTAATCCATAGAGGGTCGTCTAACTCAAATATCGCAAATCAAGTTGACTACATTTATTTTTTAGAAAAATCGTTACAGGTGAAAAATAAAGTATTTTTTATTTTAATTGGAAAGGCTTGGCTTGATTTTTCTTTGTTGGGAAAACTATTGATAAATATAAAAGTCATTGTTCAAAAAAGTGTTTGTTGCGATTGGGCTATAATATTAAAAGCAATTACAGCAAGAGTTTGACTAAAGGCTTCTCTGAGGCAAAAATTAATCCAATCAGTTTGTTTTGCTAAAATTGACTTCAAAACGGAATTTATCATACAAATGATTAGTTTTTAGTGCCATTCATTCAAAGAAGGTTTGCATTTTGACATGGATTTTATAAAAATAGAGTATTTACATAAAACACGTCTTTACATTAAAAAGAATAAAATAAAATAATTTTTATAAAAAAATAGAACCGACTTCAAATTATAAATTGCGCTAAAAAGAGAAAAATAAATGAATTCTTTAAACAACATCGATGTAACTTTTAAACATAGTTTTAGAAGTCGGTGCAAAATTATGAGTCTAAGTACCATTACACCATTTGTTACTTCATATTGGAATGTTGCTAATTCTGCAAAAATATATATATTTAATTGATTCATGATTACAAAAGATTTTTTTATCTATCCTAATTTTGCACCGACTTCTAAAACTATGTTTAAAAATCACATCGATGTTGTTTAAAGAATTAATTTATTTTTCACTTTTTAGCGCAATTTATAATTTGAAGTCGGTTCTATTCTTTTATAAAAACTATTTTATTATTTATATAGTTTATATAGTTTATATATGAGGAAACTGCTAATTACTATTTTTGGATCAAGGTAAGCCTTAAGAAATCGAACTAAAAAGCTTATAACTGGCGATCTTTTTGACTTAGAAACTACGAACAAATTCCATTTTATGCAGAAAAATCAGCGCTTTCGATCGATATATTATATTGATATGTGCAAGGTTTTTTTCACCCCCATAGTGGGAAATTAATGTAGAAATTTTGCCTTAAATTGGAATAAAAAAGGAACTACCTGTCGGATTTTTTTCTAACGGATTTATAAACCATCCGCTTGAATCACTCTGTTTACGGGCAAAATTTCAAACCAATCGGTCAAGTACTTTCGGAGATTTGCGGCTTGCACAAACAAACACTTACATTTTTATTTATATAGATTTACTATCGGCTCTCGCTGGTTTATCGTATTGCTAAAGTATTGTAAAAATTTACACGAAGTTGGCTGTAGCGACATGCAGCAAAAGAGTGAGTGAACATTTTGCATAATAATATCCAATATAAAATTTACGTGTTTTCTGTAGTCAATAAACTTCTGTATAGTATGGCTAAATGAAGTTAGGCAAGATTATTACTGGTATTAAGCTTTTATTTTTTGCGCACATAACACATAAACTATTCAGCACATTTAAAATAATTTAAATAGTATTTTGGTTTTTCCTAATAGCACTGGAAAAAGACCTTTTAAAATAATTAATAATTTGTGTGAAGAGGTACTCCAGTTAAATTGTTTCTTTCAAAGACGCGCACGACGATATTAAAAAATAGTGATGATATCTTAAGTGTAATAATTCATTAAAAGAAATTTGCTCCTTTAAATAATTAACAAATCAGAAATTACTCTAGCAGAGCGGCTCCCAAAGTGACTGCTGCGAGGTGTTCACGAAAGACATTCTTTATTCGTAAACAAACAAGAAAGTGATGGTCCCAATTAAAATACATTCGTGAATTTTCAATAAGAGTTATTATCTTTGTTTTTACATTCTTGCCTCTTATTTTGGTACATATATACAATTTTATACATATATACCACAGAAAAAACATTATATGATCATTCTATTTTTTTCTAGGGTGCCGTAGTATGCCTTTCCAGGCTTGAAAACAATTCCAACCCCTACTCTACACTGAAAAGAATTTATATAAAAATACAGAAAGGAAACTTTGCATTTCTGCAAATCTGAATTTCTGAATATTTTTTCCTCAATCTGAATATTTTAAAATGATGGAAATGTTTCGAACTCTTACATAATGACTACTTAAATTTTACAGCATTTCAAGAATTCACTGATTGTTGTCATAAACATTCATTTCATGTCGGATTTTTAAAATGTGATTACTGATGCTCGTGGCTTTGCAATGAAATGTTTAGGCTCATGCGCAACCAAGTAGACCCAAATTCATTTTATCTCGAAGAAAGAGAGAAAGAAAATGCGATTTCATTTATTGAATTATGAACATATCTGTCATTGCGGTTGCTAAGAGGAAACATTCAATTTTACTTTGAAATGACGGTTGAAGATTCTGCTTCTGTACTTTCATGCATGAATATACTTATTTCGAAACAAAAAATGGTAAGATAAAGATGTTTCTGAAACTATAGATGCATGAAAACCTGAGGATATTTTTAGTATTTCAATTCAGTAGTAATATTGCGATATTTATGTATGCCAATTATTATAGAACGGGTACATGTCTAGCGACATAAATGATATAATTTCATTACATACGTCATTATTTTAAATGTAAAAAATAAAGTTAAGTATTAGTATTAATTATAATAAATTGATTTTGGTATTTCATTCTATACAGGGCTTTATTTGCGCATTGCTTTAATATTTTAACTAAAGATTTTGCTGTAATCTTTAATTTATGTTTATTTTTTATTTTCATGAACTGTCAAAGCTCACCGGAGATTCACACCAAAGGTTTTGCCTAATTACCTTCGCATTTCACATCACCTCTGGCACAATGCTTACTAGAGGACGTTAGTTGATATACAGAAAGCCTTTCAACAGCAAGTCACTCCAAATCGAAGAGCAGAGCAGAAATAAATTCCGGAATAATTCCTACAATGGCGAACTCATAACAATAAAATATTTATTCCCGATAAGCATAGTAGTTATTTATTGAAAATATTTCTATAACTATCTAACAACTAACTCATAACAATGTAATATTTTGGCGATATGCATAACAGTTAATTATTGAAAATATTTCCATAACTCTCTCCCGACAAACTCAAAACAATGTAATATTTTGGCGACATGCATAAGAGTTAATTATTGAAAATGTTTCCATAATTCCCTCGCAACGAACTCGTTACCCAATTAAAATTTTGAACCGCATGGTTCTTCAAGAAATCTCTAAGATATAATTAAAACTTCCAGGTAATATTAAGGCTTGATTGGAAGAGAGAAAGAGGATTTTCTTATTTAGTTTAATTTCCGTATTACTTCCAAATGTACCTTTTTCAAACCATTAAATACATATTCATTCACTTATTCAATCAATCATTAATTCCTTCATTCACTCCCTCATTTACGTATTCATTCATTTGTTTACTTATGTATTTATTCCTTCACTCATTTATTCATTAATTCGTTCACTCATTCATTACTGCATTCAGAAATCCCTTAAAATTCAGATCAAAAACTTTCAAAGGAAGGTAGACGATTCTGGATGAACTTCGTCTCTGTACATTCTACAGGATAAACTCCTTCCCATAAAGTTTGTTCCAAGTAAATCTGCCTGTTAGATCAGGATTTATATCGGATTGAATTTTCCCTGTAGGCTCTAATGTTAAAGTTTTTTTGAACTGTTCAAAACGGAACAAAAATTATTCAAATCTAAAAATATTTCATTACGAGAGCTCCTCTACTAAGGCTGCCTGAAAGAACTTGGATTTTAAATCTCTAGTTTGTATGCTTTGCTTTATATTTCTCTACAGGTACTAATGTTAAAATTATTTGAACTGTTCAAAATTGAACGAAACTTTCTTTAAATCCAAAAGTAAAATAAAGAGATGAGATGTCCTTGCCAAAATCTTTCGAATCGGGCAATTCCCTCAAAAGTAATTAGGGTGAACAGGCAGATCGACAGACACATTTTCGCCATCTCAAAAGCCTACTTTATTTATTTTTTTTTTTTTTAATTTTTTCTTTCTTTATTTAATTATTTCACTTATTTTTTTGACTTTTTTTACTTTTAACGATATTTTTACAATACGAGTACATTAAGCGTTTTCTCATACTTTCTTTCTTTTGAGGAAATGAAGGCTAAAAACAGTCTTTAAAAAAGGAAATTACAGAGAGCATTGTGTAAACTGATAGCATCAGAGAAACGCAACGGAAGTGGTACCATTTGTGAGTACGCTGAATAACTGTTCTTGTTACATTAAGTTCAATGTGAGCATAGTACTTTTCTCTACTCCACCAGACCCCAAACCTGTTAGGGGCCGTTCATAAATGATGTCACGCTTTTTCCTATATATTTGTCCACCCTTCCCCCCTTTGTCGCAATACGTCACACTTCAGCGGACCCCCCCCCCTCCCCCTTTTGTCACATGTCACACTATGTTGTATAATGCACGATGTCACACAGCTTGTTACCCCCTCCACTCCCCATTTTGTCACAATTTCACGAACCCCCCGCCCTCCCCCCTCGAAGCGTGACATCATTTATGAATGATCCTTTAGCCGAAGCCTTAGGCCTGCCGAAGCGTGGAGCTGGTGGCATGTGAACTTAGTACTGGCTCTAGCCACTCGGATACAGATGCCTCCGAAGTTAAAAGGTCTGGTCACCCGTGGGCCTGGCTACTCATTATGAAATCTGAAGATCAACCGTACACCAACAATATATAATGTATTCTTGACAATTTTTAAACTGCTAGTCACAGATCTCAAGTGTTCAGTTTTTACGTAACTAAACAGATCTTTCTCTATAGTTGTGCATAGTGCTAAAACTAAGTTTTATTGTGAAACAATGTTATCAAGAAACTTGATTATTTGGTTTGAAACAAGTGCTTCGTAAATTTACAAAAACATTCATTTTCCTCTCTGTCCTTTTACAGAATATGCAGCTCACATGGATAGAAATGACGAGGAGTAGTAATTGTACTAAATATGCAGTTAAAAAACGACGTAATTAACGCCGCACCAATGATAATTAAAATAATTAAGAGAACAAAAAAAATTGAACATTCAAATATTTGGGAGCTCATGCTGCTCTTAGTGACATTGATAATTGTTTTTTAAAAAGATATGTTTTTTTTTCTTCAATTTTTATACTGATCATGAATAACTTTCCATGAAAACATTCAGCAATTTTAAACCTTTAATAAAAAAGAAAATATGCCCCACACTCTTTAAAAAGCAAGAACTGCAACGATGTTTTTCTCAAAGATACAAAGATACAAAGATAAGCCATGAAAAATCACCCTCTTTAGTATACTACGAAAAGATCTTATCGCGCTTCAAAAGATATCCTCCGTCCGTAGCTACCACCAGTTCAATACATATAATGCTTTACATCTTACATTAAAAACATGTGGTGCATTACCTCGGATCTCTTAACTGTCGCTTTCTTAAGAAATTATTTTTGTTATGATCGTAATAGAATAATATTTGATTTTACAATTCATTACATGACAATTATTTTTGTCTTAAAATTTTGAACACACTTAATATAGCTTTCTTCTTCTTCTTCTTTTTTTATTTCAGATTTACGCTTCTGATAATTTGACTAATGATAAGGCTTTTTCTAATGGTATGAAGTATACGAATTCAGGAATCAATTTTCATGATCATTAATAACTTTGTTTGTTTTTATCAAGTATTTTATTTTTCTTTATCAGCGAAAATTTAATGTATTTCTTAAATGTTTTTCTAAGAAAGGAAAAAAAAAAACAGTTTCATGATCTTGCACTGCCATTGCACAAAAAAAGCACCTATACTTTCTGATAAATATGTTTCATTTATACTATCATATAAGAAATGTTTTATTACATAAAACATTATCCTTACTGATACTAGTAAAAATATAGTTAAATTCAATAGAGAAAAACTGAAATAGCTTTGTTTTTAAATACTAAAACTTAAATTTGAACATTCGTATCCTTAATCGTACTGGTAAAAATGTAGTTAAATTCAATAGAGAAAAAACTGAGATACTTTGTTTTTAAATACTAAGATTTAATTTGAACATTCGTATCCTTTGTCATATTAGTAAATATGTAGTTAAATTCAATAGGAAAAAAAACTGAAACAGTTTTGTTTTTAAATACTAAGACTCGGACATTCGTATCCTTAGTTGTATTAGTAAATATATAGTTAAATTCAATAGAGAAAAAACTGAAATAGCTCTGTTTTTAAATACTAAGACTTAAAATCGAACATTCGTATCCTTTGTCGTATTAGCAAATATGTAGTTAAACTCAATAGGAAAAAAAACTGAAATAGTTTTGTTTTTAAATACTAAGACTTGAACATTCGTATCCTTAGTCGTATTAGTAAATATATAGTTAAATTCAATAGAGAAAAAACTGAAATAGTTTTGTTTTTAAATACTAAGACTTAAAATCGAACATTCGTATCCTTAGTCGTATTAGTAAATATGTAGTTAAATTCAATAGAAATAAAACTTAAATAGCTTTCTTTTTAAATTCTAAGACTTAAAATTCAACATTAAGGATCAAACTTTTTGGTACAAGAGATAACGTCTGCAGTTCATCCGTAAATAAAGTATTCAGGAAATTTTCTGTAAAATAATAATTTGGTTTTCACTTCATTTAAATTCCAATGGTAGTCGTCTAGTTACCAAATCAAACAAGAAGATAAATATTTGTAGAGCTCTAGAAGCCCTTCGAGGAAGCATGATTTACAATTATGTTTAACCATTCTTCAAAATTGTAAAGTTTAATTAAAGTATACATTTTAGCAAATTTTTCGAGAAAGACAATTCCAACAGAAGGGTTTTCTAAGAGTGAAACTTTTTAAAGGTCCCTTTAATTTGAATAGTGTTTCAATCCCCGTTTGCTTTTAACATCACCAAACAGTTTATGGCTGATGAAATTTCTGTTAGAATAACTGAAACGTTTCAGGGAGCGAGAGATAAAGAAAGAATTATAAAATTTAAGCTAAATGCTGTTCGATGAGGATTTTCCTAATTTGTAAATAATTGAAACACCCTATACCCTTTTAGTCACATATTTTATTCAAGTATTAAATTATAACGTTTCCTTCAAATTTTGACGCAGAATGTATAAAGGTTCTTCGAAGAATTAACATGAATAATCAAATACCATTATTAAAGGGATGATCATCAATTTGAAAATAAAAGTAATGGAATATATTTTAGATTTTGAAATCTTTCTTTATAATGACATTCTGCAAAGCAAGCTATGTCTTTGTTTTTCTTTAAAACGCGCGATTAAATTTAGTACTATATTCACTGAAAAAATATGGATCAGATGTGAAATGTTTTTTGGAAGAAAATAACATTGAAGGAAAAAATGTTGTCTGACTTCGTAGCAACCATCAATTGCTAAATTTTATTTTTTCTTAAAATGCTCATTTCAAACATGTTTGAACAAAATATTAATAAATAAATAAGAGTAACTTTTTGATAACATGATACGATTTTAAGCATTCAAAATTATCTTTAGGAACTAATAAAATGAGAAAGTTACAACAAAAAACTTTCTTGGATAAATATTGAATTAGAAAATTCATATCTAACAAGATCTATCAACCCATGATTTTTGGAAAGTCATAGGGTGACAGACGGCAGGGTATCGTAGTGGTAAGGCACTCGCCTCGTACTCCCAAGTTTGCAGGATCAAACCTGGCCCAAGTCGGTGGACTTTCAAGATGCAGACAATTATCAGCGCCCATGTCGTATGATTATACGCAATGTTAAAGATCCGTTGAGTATCTGTTTGGCTTGGATACTCTCGGTTAAATTAAATTTCTAGTGCAGCTTCGCATCACTTAGAACTCAGGTGCTGCCATCAAGGGGGAAACTGAACGTCAAGATTCTCAAGTGGTAACGGCATCCGCCGATAGTGGTGCTATTTTAAAGAATGAATGCCGGTTTCCGGGAAATGCACTATAAGTATGTAAAGATTAGTGACCATACTCAGCCCCATTAGAAAGAGGTTGACGGATAATTTTTTTGGAAAAAATTAACATTAAAAAATTGGCGTCCTCAATTATAAAATCCCTCAAGAGCTGTACTCGACTGTTGATATTTCTATTATGCAAATATCTACATTATAGCCATTACTATGAAGAAGAGGGGACAAGTCACAATGAGATCGTGTTCCTCCTACAGAAAAAAAGTATGCCTTAGAGAGAAATCCGAACACCACTTTATACTTACATCACCTTTTGCTGCAATGACGTCATAACGAACATTATGATAAGATTATGTTTAACTTAATATTGCAGGATAATTGCAATCATCGTTGCAAGAATTCCTATATTAAGAATGAAAAAATCATAAGTTATGATTTGTTAGTTAATAGTATAGAGATAATTGTAACGATATTTTCTACTGTCCAGCACTAATCAAGATCTGGTATAATTTCTAGTTATGACACTGTTGCAATAAATAAGCGATATGAACCATTTATTCATTTACATTGTGAGGAAATAACATCAGCTGCAGAAAATAAGTACACTTCTGCACACTACGCTTTAAAGCAAAAAGCGAAATCTTTATCATAAGACATACATAAAATGATAATGGTAAAAGATGAATATCTAGAGAAAAATTCTCATACTCCGGACAATAATATCACTCTAGAAAATAACTGATCTGGACGTAAAAAGGTTTTTACCGTTAATTATTTATATTTTTTTCTCCGTTTACTTAAAATTTAATTAACAATTTTAACAAGAAGCTTGAAGAGACTTTACTATCTCTTTTTTAAACGCGAGACTTATTTTCATAATTAATCTTTGAATTTCTGTAATAGTAAAGCCTTTTAATTACTTTTCCTTGCTTTTTCGTGAATGAATTGTTAACAGACTTCCTGTGCAACGTATAACAATTCACGACGCTATCAAGAGGGAAAAAACCGCACACAGTAGGATAAAAGCATCGTTATAGTTTAATCCTAAAATACATTAAAGTAAACAAGCCTGATATTTTTCTCCGGTAAAAGTTTTTTTTTTTTATGACATTCAAATTAAAGTGATTAAACCAATAACTGGAACATAGTACCCGAAGGGGGAAGGCAAATTTCTAGTAGGAGTACACTCTCAGAAATAGAGCTCTCATTTTTGACGATTCTACAATCGTCGAGAAAATTTCGTCATTTACAACGATTCTTTCCTCGCGCGATCACGTGACTTTAAAAAGTTACTACACACATTTCGCCCATTTGACGAAAGGTTTACTCGGAGCATTTTTCACGAAGCCACTTCGTCAAATACGACGAAAGTTTCGTGAGATGTGAGCATGCGTTTCTGAGAGTGTAGGATTGCAGCAAATATTCGATTGTTATTGAATACTTGGCATATCCCGTTTTGTTTTATTTCCCAAAGTGGTGAACAAATTAAATTGCATTTAAGTAATAGTTAACTTTGAATATGGTACGTTTGCTAAAAGTAAAAACTGTATTTATTACTATTATTATTATTAGTATTATAACAAACGTTGTAAACATTTTATGCGCATCGTGTTTCAGATGCAACAGAGAAATTCATTTAGCAAAAAAAAAGTTGATCGAAATAGTGAGTTTTACCGTTCAGTATTTCATTGAACACATTAATTTTTGTAATTTTTTCAGGTACGCAATAAAATATCTGACTTTAATGTAATACCAGCTTTCATCCCGCTATTTTTTTTTAATTCAAAAGAGTGATATAAACAAAACAGAAATCAAAATTCGGTGGTTGGATCCCTTAATAAATCTATTCCTCTTTCTCTCTTGAATCATTATTAAATTAAAATAATAAATTACCTTTGTGCTAAGTAAACTGTAATAAAAAATAATTTCACGTTAAGAATGCACAAATTAGCATTAAAATGCAGACATATGTTTCGGGATTGCTTGGAGTCCCTTTTTCAATGCGACAGGGAGCTTCTAGATGCGAAACATCCAAATGACGCCTGCATTTAAGGTCTATATCTTAATGCTAATTTGTGCTTTCTTAACGTGAAATTACTTTTTTTTATTACAATTATTAAACTTGGTAATCAATGTTCAGCTTTGTATAATTTGGTAATATTCTTTTTTATTCATTATTACTACGAAATGAAACATATCGATAAGAAATACGTAAGTAACACAGATTACGAAGCGAGCTTTTTCCTCTCAAAAATCGGAATAAATCGGATAAGAAAAAACATTTTCCTTGTAAAAGAAGCAAAACAATGTACATTTTTTGCTTTTTGGAATGCTATATAAAGTAGTAATACATTCTGGCAGCATCCATTGATTTTATGTTAAACTCGTAGCTGTATTGTTTCTTTGAACTCTATGTCTATCTTAATAAAGACGAAAATCAAATTTCACGTTCGAAAAAAAAAAAAAAAAGACTAAGAAGATTTAGAAAATAACGTTGTAGAAAAATTTTAGACTCTATTTTATAGAAAAAAGAAAGCGTCAGACTTTTCTTTATACAATTTTTTTTTTATCACCAGATTTTACTTTAATAATACCTCTCTTTGATGCATCGTATAATTTTTATTTCGAAAAAAAGAAGAAGAAATCTATCATATGGTTTCCGGTTAAAATCAATTCAGTACTAGGAACACTTTTCTTCCATGAAAATGTTGGAAGAAGTCCAAATACATTCTTTCCGGTAAAAACTTCCAAAGTAATAATTTAGCCAAAAAGGGTTTTTTTCTTGATAGAGTTATATAGTTAAAAGAAAGCTTAGACAGAGATTAAACATTTGATTTTCTTTTAATTTCTAGTATTCATTATAAAGAGAAAGGGTCTGTAAATGTAATTATTTCACTCCTTTCCTTCTACTGTGAAAAGCATAAAAATTTTTAAAGTATGTCACAGAAAATGCGCATTCAATAAAAATAGTTCTTTGTTTTCGTTAAAAGTAAATTAAAAATATTTCTAGCTTAACTGCTTTAACATTACATTAGCTAGAAAAATAATATTTATTAACAATGGGCGTTCAAAAACGCCAGTTATTAGTTGTCCTTTTTCCACTTATTTGATAAATTTTTTCTGTTGTCTTCAGCAGAAAAAAACTACATCCAAAAGTTAGTTAAACTAAACGACATCATTATACAGACATGCTTATAAAACAGAATCTTAAACATGTGGTTAAATTTTGATTTAAGCCAAAGAAACACGAAAATTTATTTTAACTAAGCCGAGTAAAAGTGTGTGAAACAAACTGTCGGGAAAATACAGTAATGTATTCATTTTACATAAATTTAATTATAATGATAAACATATTTCTTCCCCAAACATTTCAAACCGCTTCTGACAAAAGAATAAATAAAATTCGATTTCTATAAATTCGTTGAAAGTAAAATTTACGAACGAGACCATTTTAAATGTTACCTAAAGTACATCATTAAGTGTATTTTCTAAATTATGAACTAAAACACATGATGAATAAATAAAAATATAGTGACTTTTCTCCGGAAATATGTACTTATTTTATTAATTTTTAATATAGAATGAAAGAGTACATGATATTTTAGAGATGATATATGCAATTTTTCTGTTTGATTGCAACTAGCAAAGGAAATTGGGCTACGAAACTTTTATTCAAGTAAATCATGGACTCCGAAACTTTTAGTAACGTGATAATTTAAATGTTAATTTGACCGATGCTAATTTAAATGTCCATTTTATCGATGTTAATTTAAATGTCTAGCTATAATCGAAGACTAAACAGGCTTAAAACTGCAATATGCACTTTATACCTCTCAAATTTGATTTAGAAACTAAAATTGCATTGTGAAAAACTGTATGTTTCTGGACGTTTCGAAACGCAATAAATTAGTTTTTATAAGGAAATTTCCAGCTCATTTGAAAAACAGGCAATTTAAACTTCAGATTTTCAAGAAATCACGTTAAAAAAGCTGTTTAATTAGCACTTACGGTCACCTGGAAATGTATATACGTATATATATATATGTATATATATATATATATATATATATATATATATATATATAAAAATTTACTCAAAAAATTAAAGTCTTATGAGAGAAAACAGAAAATCAAAGAGTACACACACAACTTAGTAAGGGTCACTGATAATTGCTTCTCCATATAGTTACAAAACAGTTCTCAAAGCAACTGAATAACATCTTCTAATATTTTATGTGAAAGAATACCATATTTATCCTTATCAGTGTGCTTTTTTTAATTGCTTTTATTATAACTTTTCTCTGATGTAAATGTAAATATGAATGCCTTTACATACGGATGAGACATTAATGTCTAAAAGGAAGTTCTTTGTAATATAAAAATTGAATTTAATAAGAAGAAAATTATGCATGGTAAACTTCGGTTTTTACCCCCGCTTCAGCACGTTTGCTCTTCTCTTTTGCTACAGTAAATGGATAAATATTTATGAAACATGTTTTCGAAAATAACATTTTCCTTGTGAAGATCAGTGGTATGATTTTCCAAGTATTTTTTCAGTTAGATCAAGCAAAGGGTATTCGAAAACCGTTTGACGCCACATATAAAGTATAAATAATAAGTCACTTTCGGTTACGAAGTAGTAGAGTAAACGATTGCATTGATACATTAATCATATTTAATTAGTACGGTTATTGTGTGTACGTTTGTGTGTGTGTAAGAGAATGAGTGTTCTTTAAGATTTCCGTATGAAGTATTTGTCAATTGTCAATAAATTACCTCTAGTGAGGTCTAAATGAAGTGACTTAGACCTCATTATTCAAAATCACATTGAACAAGTGAAAATGGCAGGAAATCTTCCTTTCGGTTCTTGCTTTTTAATGTACACTGGCGGGGAAGAAAAAATCGCAGCGGTAAGTGAAAAAACGTTTAGAGAAATAAAATTATCATTTTTATGTACATAATTAAGTCAAGTTTTAATATTACAAATAAAATTATATACATGTAGAAACATTCCAAATGGTAGCTTTTTAGTTCTTAATACTAGGACGACGTCACACTACGACGTCAAATGCAAGTAAAAGTGCTTATAGTTTGTTGTGTCGAATGTCTTTTGAATTATGGGGTTCCACCGGGTCAGATAAAATCAGCAGCGGTCGTTGCTGGTTTAATTACTTGAGTTCAGGCTTGGAGTAATCGCGATTACGTAATCGTAATCGGCTGTAATCGATTACATTTTGACAAAATCGTAATCATAATCGTAATCTGACAGTGGCATCTTCTTATAATCATAATCGAAATTGTGTAATCCCGTAATCCCTTTTCTCCCGTAATTTTAATCGTAATCTTAAGGAAAAAATCCGTAATCTGCTGGTCCTATAATCGTGTAATCTTGACCTGCTGAAAGCTGAAATTTTTAGTTCTACCATTGAATAGAAGAGATAAGATTACAAGAAAAAGGATTCAAGCTGTGTACTGAGGCGACCTATCCTATCCTAAGTGGTTTGTAACCTACGGGCGATCATAATATACAAGGTTCTGTGTGGCGGTCGCAGACCCTTGATGGCAGGACCATATAGTCTGCCAGAAACGCTTCTTGTCCTGCTTGTTGCGGTTTCTCAGAATTCTTAATTGCGGCTCCACTCTCCCCGGGGAATGGCTGCTGGAGAGCCCGAGAAAAAAGGGTCTAGATACAGGACTTCTGGATATGTCACTCGCATCGCTTTGGGGCTCTCAAGGGGGTCTCCTCGCGTCGTCCAGTTTCGGTTAAAAGAGCGGTAATCTGTCCGCAAGTCAAAAAGATTTCGGGGTAGATAAGAAAGGGGAAGCACAAATTACCCCTTCAAAACATATGCAAACGGTTGAGCAATAGGCGAGAGTCTGGAGCCGGCATGAAATGGACGCCCCATTTTCCCTTTCAATAATCGAAGCAGACTGCCCCCCGAAAATCTAGTGGAAAGAGAATGTCACGAAATGCCTTTTGGCGTTTTTCTCCTTTCTTTAACGGCGGAAGTGAAGAATTTTTCCAAAGAATATCACATTTACACTTCAGCAATTTAGGATTAGGTGTTACATGATGCTCTATGCTTATGTATGAAATCTTAATCCTGGAAACGTGTGATTATTATTGTTTTTTTAAATATGTTCTTCGAATATTTAAAGAAATACATACATTTAAATGTTAAATTTATTTATATTTTAATGCTAATATTCTTTTTAATTAATAGGCATGTACAAGAAAAAGATTATGTTCAGACATTCTCATAATTGTTTTTTACATGCATGAATTCATATTTAGGAATTACTTTAAACAGTTAATTATCTTTTCCTTCTTAGAATTACCTCAACTGAATTTTGTATTTCAGTTTAATCTTGTACGTTAAAGTTGTATTGTAAAATTACTTGCCCTTTATTTTTTTATTAAAATAGTTACATGGAAAAAAAAATTCCCACAAGAAATCATATTAAAATATTATAGTCATTCATATTATAATTATTCTTCATATTACATTTTAACGATTACTAATTTTTTAAGAGTTATTTGAATGTTCATGTTCAAATTTTTTGAAATTATTCTAAAATGCAGCATTTATTTTCAAAGGATTATTACAAAATTATTATTTACAGTATTATTCATACAAAATTATTATTTACAGTAAATTAATTGGCGTTATGTGAAATATTTGCACAATTTAAACTAGAAAATAAATACAATAGAGAAATATACTACATTTTTAGAAATTGCGGCCAGCTAAAATTTTGATTGTATGCACACAAAATAACAATGAGCCAGGTAAATCACTTATGCATTATATACATTTAGTGCATCGTCTTTTTTTATATACAAAATACGATCAATGTAGTTATCCCTCACATGAATTTTAAAAGTTCGGAATGTGCCTTTCCTGATTATATATATATATATATATATATATTACAAATTTCTCATTTCTGCAACGACGTCATAATTCAAGAACTGTGATGTTGAAATTATTTCATTATAATTGCATTCATCCTCATTTCAGTTATCTCTTATTAAATCAAAAATTTAATTAAAAATCATTACTTTTTGATTTGTGACACTATTGCAAAAATGAGTTGTATGCATAATATCGGATAATTTTATGCTAATCTAATCGTAATCAAAATCGTAATTGGATGTCATAATCGTAATCGATTACATTTTTCAACGACTGTAATCGCTTCCGTAATTACTTTTTAGCAAAGGATTACAATCGTAATCGTAATCATAATCTCTGAATTTCTCCCTTTGTAATCGTAATCGTAATCGATTACGTTTCTTTGTAATCGACTCCAAGCCTGCTTGAGTCATATTTATGTTATGTACTCTAATTAAACCAAATGCTTGAGGAGAAGACTAGAGTCTTCCTGACACCGTATGAGGTTCTTTCTCAGACCATAAGTTGTAATGAAGATCCGTTATGGATACAACGTATGTACCTTTGTTCGAATGAGCAGCACCTAGCGTAGTAAACTGATTTTCACATGATCTTGTTTAGAATTTCTTAATTAGAATTTAATGGCTGATAATTGTTACGTAATTGGTTGAATGGGCAATGGCAGCTGCTGATTTTTTTTCTTTCGACCAATGTTCGCACATTAGTGAAACCAGGAAAGTTCAAACGAAATCTCCATTCAACTGTTGAATGATCTTATTTAACGCCAACGAAATCTCATACTATGTTGATTTAATATATATATACACGGCCATGGGGAGCATGACTGATTATGTTGTTGTGATTTGATAATGTTGAGAAATTAGGGGTATCGATGTTATTTCTCGCCAAGCTTGGCGACTTTCCGATCACGTTAGATATTTCAAATTTATACTAGAATTTTCTGGAATTTTCATGCCACAGGATCTGAGATGCTATATAAGGAGTTTTGGCGAGAAACCAAGCTCCTTATATAGCATCTCATTTAGTTTTAGTCTTTTGGCTAGTGCGTGTCAGTCTGAGCCATTGCGCTGTAAGCTTCGTGCTTGATTCCTTTTGTATTTGGGAAGTAAATACGAGATTGGTTGAGTACCGTTGGTTTTACGGTGATGTGTGATCGTTGTGAGATTTTTTGTGTGCTTTAAAATTTGTACATAGCGTAAATACCTTGTAAATAAATTGCTTTGTTTGTGCAAGGAGTTAGTCACCTGTTTAAAGTACAACGAGCCCGTCGCAATATCTATTGTGTACTGTTGTGAAAAATTATCAACAGTGCAACAGATTCTGCAATATTTTAGGATTTATTTTAGTTTTTAGAATTATGATATTATTTCAGGATTTAAGATAACTATTTCGTAATTATAAAATGACTTTTGAATTACAAAATAGTTTCAATTAATAAATTATTTTATTTTTTGAAAATTATTTATCTTTTCAGGATTTCCAATCGTTTGATTGAAAATCGTATTCTTTTCGCAAAGGAAGATGTTGCTGTTCAAATATAGTGCCAACAGGGTTGCAAAAAAGAGAAAAAGTAGAAAAGCTTCCCTTTATGGCTATATTTTGATAGATAATGTATAGCTATATGTTTATTAGCTCCATTTTTGCAGTAAATCCGTGTACACGGGGATGAACTTATAGACATTCTGCGCATTATAACATTTGCGTAAGAGATTAATAAAACTCAAAATAATAATGCTAAACGCAAGAGGGTAAAAAACAGCACACATCTTGTTTCCCATTTAATATTTTGCAATAAATTTCATTATAACTTACATACATTACAATCATGTATTCAGACCAGAAATGGAAAAAAAATTGACAGAGGAAGAAAAAAGGAAAATACATATAAAAGATTGAAACATACATTTCATTTCACATTCTATCATCCTGAAAAGATATAACAGAAACTCGTCTCAAATTTTAGAATCCACTTTTCTTTCTTTAACCTTCATGTTGAAAAGCAATTTTCATCGTGAAAGTTTTAACTTCTGACCTTATATGTTTAATAACTGTTTCTATTTTTAATGAGAAAATTCTATGTTCCTTTTCTCCTCGTGCAGTCTAGAAATTTATTATCATTTTATACGTTGTAAATTTTTTTTTTGGCTTTAAATATCAACTACTTTATGTTGGAAAATGATTTCATGTACTTTTACGCTTTTCTTCTATTCTAAAAATTCAGAAATGTTCCTAATCCAGCTTGTGTAAAGTAGTTTAAAACGTCCAGTTTCGTCTTGATAATGTCAAGTCTTTATTAAAATACTTTGTTAAAAGTTTTTGTTGCCAGTGAGCAGTTAAAACTTTTATTTTGAACAAAACCAACTGATTTTTAAAGTGCGGCTATTCAAAGTGGGCATTATATTGGTCTTAATATAATTTCATAAAGAATGTTATCAATGCATGCTTAAGGAAAGGCTTAGGCCTTTTTTTCTTATGAGGTATATGAATTAAAACGCGTATAGAGGGATTCCTGTTTATGAAATGGAGTGTTATGTATTTGTTCAAAAAGTAAGAATATCATATCAGTTACTTATTGAGGAATTTTCAAATTAGACACTTATAAACTGAGATAGAACACACTTAGAACAAAGTTTTATTCAAATGAAAAATGAAGTATGGAAATGAAGTGTACGTGCTAAGATCTTTCGGGGGGGGGGGGGAATATTGGTCGAATTGAATTGCCCCCTCAAAAGTTATTACAGAGGGACAGATATTAGACGGACATACAGGCAGGTCGACAGACACACATTTCCCCATCTCATAACCCCACTTAAAGACTTTTTATTTTTAAATATTTACTGAAACATTCCATTTGTTTGACTTATTTTTGTTTTTGGTATAATATTTAGAGCTCTTTAATGCTTTTATTATAAATATTATTATTTTACAGGATAGTAGATTAAAAAAGGGAATTAATTACTAGAAGGTAGTCAGACAAGGCAAACTGCCGTCATTTTATTTTCAAATGTGGCCTCTATTAGATGTACCCTTTTAATTACAATTTGGTTTTGATGCTGCTGAATTGCATGCACTTCGTAGAAGTGAATTAAGTTTCTTCGAAAACGTCAATTTTCTGGAATCCATTTTGAGCACTTGAAACCATGAGAGCATCGAAGGTTCTATTAGCAATGAAGATTTATCTAAAAGTTCTCAAAGCTATGGCGCTTTGGTAATTGTTCTATTCCATTTATGTCGGAGGTTGAAACTTTTGAATTTTTGCATGAAATTCGTATATGTGAGGTCGAAAAATGTAAAAAACAACAATTCGCTGAAATTTTTGTTTATTTCAGGAAATGTACACTGTAAAAAAAACCACTGTAAATTTACAGCAAAATATGCTGTCAACATGGGTGCCAGCACTTTGTGCTGTCAATTTTACAGCAATGTTGTTTTTTATGTAAACAGCTGCGCCGTAAATTTTACAGTATATATTGCTGTTCATTTTACAGCTATGTTGTTTTTTATGTAAACAGCAGTGCCGTAAATTTTACAGTATATTTTGCTGTTAATTTTACAGCAATTTTGTTTTTAAGGTAAACAGCAGCACCGTAAATTTTACAGTATATTTTGCTATTACTTTTGCAGCATGTTTTTTTTTTTTTAACCAGCAGCGCCATAAATTTTACAGTGCATATGAAATTTTAGGGTATCTTTGGCTAAACGTTTAAATTAGTATCAATAAAAAGTAAAAGAATTATCCAAAATTTCCATTTTGCCCGCATTTCGTAACACATACCTTAATTTAAGTTATCTCTCATTCTTAAGAAAGTCAGGTTTTGTCTTTATGGTCTTTTAAATGCAGATTTGCAAATACAATGAATTCATTTTTCCATCTTAACATCCTTGCGGGTGCCTGTAGTCTGTCTTTATGCAGCAGCCCCTAACAACCCCTATCTCATTAGAAGTGCATGGGTACTTTGCATTGCTGTATGATTCTCAGTCGTCTAGGTATAACCCCCTCCTCTCCTATAAGTTTGTTCTTCAAGTTTTGAATCACCCTGTATATAGAGTAAGAAGTCAACCTAAACAAAACTCGTTTTTTTTTTTTTTTTTTTTTTTTGCAATACTGAGATCTTTTTTCAAATATCTGTACATCAAACAGCAATTCCTTAGACTTTTAATTTAAAAAATGCATACTGTTCTTATATTTGGATTTAAAACAACATAACTTTCATTTGAAATATTAATAGAAATCTTTTTATTTTAAAGAACTATTCTCAAAGTCTCTGTTCCTGTCACGACAGTCTTAAAAAAATCCTTTAGCAAACTTTTCTAACAAACAATGCATGTAAATTTATATCTGTAAACAAATTTTTGTGCATACATTTAGACTAAGGATGCACCAAATATTCGGTTGGCATTCGGTATACTGCCTATTCGACAGACCGACCGAATATTCGATTCGGCCGAATACTTTAATATTCGGCAACCGTAAACGAATTTAAATATTCAATAATTGGTATACAAACACATATCTTTTTTTAACAATGAATGAAAGTTATAGTATAGTATCATAGGTACAAAATTAATTCAAATTTTTACTTACGCATATTATCACAAAGTAATTTTTATACAAAAGAAATTATTTTACAAATATTTAAAGAGGCGATTGATAATAATATATAAAGGAAACAGAACAGATACTAAATTTTGCAAATGCAGTATTTTATTTTTGAAATTTTACACCATATGAAATATTGTTTAATAAAACTAAATTAATTATCATAATCAAACTTTAATAAAGGTAAATTATGGTGAAGGAACATTAAGCGTTCTGCATTTTCAGGTTGCAACCTATTACGTTTTGATTCATAAATATTCCCTGCTTCTGAAAATAAACGTTCACTATCAATGTTGCTAGCTGCTGATTTTTTATTTATTTTGAATTAATAATGAATGCAAAAACAAATTTGAACGTTTAAATGGAAGTGCATTTACACAAAAGACACAAAAAAAATGAACTATTATAAATTGACATAAAATATGAATTTTATAGTACTAAGATTTTAGCCGAATATTTGGCCAAATATGGTATTCGGTTCATCCCTAATTTAGAGTATTAAAACAACTACAAAATAGATTTATCACAATATCTTTAATAGTAGATAAGAAAAACAAAGGTTCCAAAGTTTATATTATTATATAAAATATATCTTATTTAAGTAATTCCTTAAATAATATATATTTTCCACCATTTTAAGAATTGTTCACTATAAATAAAGTATCTGTCAAAAAAGTTTTGAGAAATCACTGAGTAATCTAAAATATAATTCAGATAAAAACCATGAAACTTTTAATAAAAGTTTATTTAATATTATAAAAATTATAGAAATTCTTACAACCACTCATAATTGGACATGTTATTTAACAAAGATAAAACACGCGGCATTATTTCATCTTTGACGTTTTTCCTCTGTTTGTTTCCTCTGATCGGGTTGATGTTCATAATGCACCTGGAATAAAAGTGATTTAAAAAATCATATAAAAAAATTTATATACAAGGTGTTACTACATTTGGGAAAATGATAATTTGAAAATATGGAATTCAGTTGACTGTTGCGAGCTATCAATATTTTAAACTATATTTCTAAAAATGAAATGTAATTCATCATAATATTGATGTGCATTTTCCCTTGAGAATAACACAATTTCAATTTCATCTAAGGCTTAATGCATTAAAAGGCTATATTTAATTTTTTTTTGTTTTTAAGAGGGGGCAGGGGGGATAAAACTTGAATAATTCTTATATATTTGTAATTGAGGGGAAAAGAGGTCTTCCATTATAATTCTCAACTCCTAAAAGCCCTAAATAAATTTAGCCCTAATAAGCCCTAAATAAATGGATTGCTTCAAGCTGGGTTATATTCGTTTAAACCAGTGGTCAGCAACCTTTGCTAAGAGTCGTCTACAGCTTAAAGGGAGGGGGGGAACAGGAAGGACAATGCCTCCCCCCCCCCTCTCTCTCTCTCTCTTTACTGGTTGGTAATGTCAAATTCACCTGGCAAATTGTATTATTATAGTTTTCTTATTATTAATGAACAGAAAGCATCATAGGTCACATACAGGGCCAAACAAGGATGTACTACAATCAAATCTCATTAATTTAGATGCTCATTGCAATAAATAAAAAAATCTGAGGTAATAAAATTATCAGGTCAAACAAAAAATTACTTGATACGTTACAAAAACTTCCATGTAAGAAGCAATTTACGTCTCTGAACTGTCTTTAAAATAGGCTTTAAATCTTCATCCGTTATCAATTGTTGCAAATCTGCAAAATTTTCCACACCATTTTAATCAATGAGAAAATCGCACACCTCTTCTGCTTTTTCAGCTGGCAGTCTTTCTAAATGCTGTGTTTTTAGGGCTTCTTTAAATGCCATTGTGCCCTATATACTATGTTATATTTAAAAAAAAAACTTTATTCATTTTTGAAGTTTAGAAAAACAGATAATATTCATACTAATAACTAAACTGGTATAATTCTTCCATTTAAAAATGATCATCTTGTAATTATTAGTTATTTTGCAAGGATATAGGAACAATTCAAACTGAATCAAGCTTAGTCTTAATTCCGTTGAAAGCCATGTTCAAAAGCATTATGGTTTGGTTCATTTTATTATTTTTGCAAGTTCAATTCCCTTAGAATTTAAATTAAAATCTCCACTGTAGTCCTTTTTTGCATTTTTCAAGGATAAAAACTGAAAATTTGCCCATATTAATAACCACAACAGTTAATTTGCTTTACTTAATTTTGAGCTGAATGCAAATTTAAATAAATATTAATCAATGCACTAAAATATTGAAAAAGTTTTATACATTTACTGAATTTTTCTCCAGTCATTTAAATTGTACTTTTATGTATTATTTTACAATTCAATTGTTTCCATGCAGGGTTTAAGCTAGATAAAAAATTTCTTTAGCAAAAAAGGTTAAAATTAGGAAAACATTTTTTAGTTAAAGCTAAATTATTAATTTTAATATAAAACTAAATGGTAACCAATTTTTAAAAGGAGCTTCAAAAAATGAAAATTCACAAATAGGAAAAAAATACTTAAAAACAAATGATTAAATTTATTTATTTTCGAAGCTCTTAGGTTAGAGAAATATTCGCCGTAAAAGAATGAATTCAGATTACGATGATTTGAAAAATAGAAGACATAGCCACGCAGAGATGAAAAATAAAAATCGCAGTGCATACATTGATACATCTGACAGTAATAAGATTTTATGATCTTATGACTCTTATTTACTTCCAGAATAACTATAAATATTGTAATAAGTAAAATTAATTTATGGGAAGTAAGTTTAAATTGCATTTGGAATGCAGATAAAGATATAGTTATATATAGGGATATACAAGAATAATAAATTACTTGAAAAATAAAAATGAATGTTCTGTCTAAATTAGAATGAATTAAAGAAAGAATGAATTTGATTCATCAACATTATAACGTCAAAGAATATTCAGAAAGTAGTTATAAATTTCTAACTCCTAATGTTTCTGTTATATTAATTGTTAACGTAAATTTGTATAAATATAATATATGCAGATAATAGATTCATTTCAAATTGTAATGTAAACACCACGCATTCTTCTTTTCAGCTGGAATTTAAATACTTGGCAAAAATTAATATTCAGTTCAACTTTATTAAAAATAATAGATCAAAATTCATGATATATTTAATGTTACTAAAATACATTCGAATCCCGTTAGGACAAAATCCGATTACAAAACAAAACAACAGAAAAAAAACCCATGTTAGACCAGCAATGCGATATGTAATCCCATTCCCTTACAAAGAAATATTGATATAGAGAATAGATTTCTACTGTCCGTTAGTTTTATAAACGAATTCGATTTAGTTTAAATGGAAATAAAATCTAGAATAAATTTTTCTGAAAGTATAACACGTAATTTATGTACCGAAAGAACAAATACAATTGCCAAATTAAAAGATTAGCAATAAAATATGGTTTATCCTGAATACATTAATTGCTGACTCGATTATATATATTGCATCCATCAAAAATAAAACATATGTGCAGAGATGCACTTTACACATGATACAGTGAGTAAACACTTATACCGCCATTATAGTTAAATTATAATAGATGCAGACAGAGGTTACCGTCATGTATTTCACAGACTAGGGGATTCGGAAACAGCAAAATCATAAGAAATAAGGATGAATTATGCATAATAACTGAAGTAAATACTATATAAAACATAAACCACAACATAATGAAACAATATGAAAAGAAATAACAAAAAGAAACACTTACTTTCAATCCAATAATGGCGGCACCAGACGATTAAAAATAACAACTCTCCAGCGAACAGCAGGTGGCGCTGTATATTCTCTTCAAATCACAGCAAAATACACTGTAATCACCGTTTACAGCAGTTGCCGTTAATTATTTACATTACTTTTTGCTGTTTTCTTCTCCTTTTTTTTTGCAGTGTATGAGTAATATGGTGTTCCATTGTTGGAACACTAGGCAAAACCATTGCTGTATTTGTTACTAAATGTTAATTATGATTATTATTGAATGTGGTGATTATTCAGTATGTTAATCAGATGAACACTTCACACGTAATGCAACATTACATTTTTCACATTGAAATGTGGTGCTTTTGTGGCATTGAACGCAACGTGTTTGCTTGCCTTGCTTGATGAAAAGCTCTCACTCAACTGCTGTTCCAAAAATGGAACAGTAGGCATATATGGGTTATTTCGAATGTATCTGAGAGAACAAGTACCAAATTAAACTCAGCATAATGCATAAAATTTGGGGAAATATTAACCATTTCTTTAGAACTGTGAATTACACATACCATAAATAATACCATTGTTGACTATAAAATCCAGAATAAGGCAAAAGATAAAATCTTTATAAAACTACAAGTTTAATAATGGTGTTATTTACAAAGCAAATAAAAATTTTTATCAAATCAGTTAACAGTTTTGTGGTGTTTTTTTTTTTTTCAATAACAAAAGTATAACCTGCGATTTATACTTTTTATATTCATTTTCATTCTTTTTAAATTAATTTATTTGTTTATGTTTTCTGAAAAAAGAAAATGAATATACGAGTAAATGAAAGCTGTGAATAAAATCGTGTTCAAGTAGCAACGCAAACGAATAGTATATTTTTCACCTCTGAAAAAACCAGGAAATCATCTAAAACTGCTTGCGACTAAATGAAGCATAATTATAAATGGAATGTTTTATTTTTATGGAAATTTTGCTCGTCATAAAGCGTCAAATTAAAGTGATGGTCTTTATAAAAAAATAATTTCTGTGCAATTTAGAACGCAAAATGACACCTGAAGCTTTTAATTTAAACAAACGTTCCATCCAATATACTGCTAAACATATCTGTTTGCTGAGCAATTTTACTCAAATGTAAAACTTCATTAAATTTGCATTTGAGAGGCATAGTTTGTGGTAGCTGTGGATCACTTCAATTTGAATCATTTCTGCTATGTTCCGAAAGGGTATAATTCTTCGATTTGGAAATTAGAACACTTATAATTAAATATAAATTGAACTAAGACGAAGACATGTTTTCCAACAAGTTATGAAAAAGTTAAAACTTGTTATATGTTGAAGGAAACTAAAGTACTATTAAAAGATAAGCTCGCAATGTAATAATGTATAACGTGCATGAGTTTCATAATTGAGGGAAATTTCATTAAGTTCGTTTGTAATAAGTTCAATTTAATTCAACATTTTAAAAAAAAGTCTTCTGAAAAAGTATTTGATATTAGTTTTCAATAGTAATAGTGCCGGAGAAACATGTTTCGAGAGCGTGTTTCTTTTTAGAACGTATGTTCAAACTTTACTGTAAGTAAGAAAATCAATTTTATTAAAGCAAAAATATAAAAATATAAAAATATTTCATACACGTGTATTGCGTTTATGAGAAACCAATTCCTATTTGCAATGCAGAAAAGTTTTTGAACTTTCGACGCTGAGTATCAGTATTCTTTGTGTCTGTTGCTTAACTGACACGAATTGTGTCCAGTAAGGCAACTGGCTGATTAAGCAACAGACTTGGGTCTGTTGCTTAACCTATGGTGTTGCTGTTTGGCTTCTTTGTCACTACTACATAACCTCTTTGTCATTGCTGCTTAACTTCACTGTTACTCCTGCTTAAAATCTTTGTCAATCCTACTTAGTTTTTTCGATACTTCTTTGCAACTGTTGCTTAGCTTCTTTGGCAATACTACTCCCTCGGAAATTCAAAAATTTTCCGCATTGAAAAATGATTCTTTGTATCCACGAAACACGTGTGTGCAATACTTATGTAATTTCGTGCTTTATTAACTTTAATTCACCAAATATTTGCTGTAAATAATTTGTAACCGTCACCAAACGTTAACTTTTATACGTTAACAGACCCAAAAGTCAGTTAACATATGAAAATTGAATAATTCAGAGTATAATATGCAGAATTGCGCATATTATTGATTTTTTTTTCTTTTTGGAACATTGAATAAAAAGCAAATATAAATTGCAAAAAATAATCAACAGCTGGTATGTAAACTTATGTCAAAAGTTCTTGAACGCCAGTCTTCAGAAATATCCATAGCCGATGAACAGGAAACCTTATCTTCAGATGATTACTTTTATTTTCCTTAATGAGATCGGATGACCATGACAGGCCTGAGATTTCAATTAAAGATTCTTTTGCCATTTGATTTCAATAAAATCTCATAAGATTTCAAGTATTTTTTGAATTTGTATTCTTTTATAAACACAATTCTGGAAATTATTGAGCTTTAAATTGTTAACTGATTTTCAACCCCCTGGTACATTTTAGATATTCTTGATTGGACACAGCTTTCCTATGAATATCTATTATAATAACCCCTTTCCATTTGTTCATAGAAAGGTTTGAAAATAATCAATATGTTTTTAAAGTATTCAAAAACACTGATTTATTCAATTTGATTCCTGCAGGTATGAAACGCAAAGTTTATTTCAACATTTACTCCATTTTTACTACTTTGGTGTCAAATATTTTTTTTTAATTTTCACAATCAACATCCATACTGTATCACGACGGAATTGCTAAAGTATACCAGCAAAATGTATGCACACTTATCGCACATGTATTGCCAGTAAATATGACAAAGAAGCAGGGCCCTTTTTGAACTTTTTCTTTAATCGAAAAGAAAGAAATAAACATTTCTGTGAAATAATAGGAGCTTAATTTTTAAGAGAGGTAATCAACGAATCAGAAATCCGTCTTTCTTACAAAACTTGATCTGATTTATGTATTTTCATTATAAATTCATTTCTCTTTTATCAAAAATGAATGATCGACATAAATCAAAAATGAATGTTATATTTGCACTTGCAATGCTATAAAAAGCATATTACTTTTTAAAAATATTTTTAATATTCCAAAGCGTCTTATACCTAATTCAGCCTAAGGAAAGCAATAAAAATGTAGCATTTTAAATCAGGCTGCAACTCTCCACTTTATAGTCCTAATCTTTACAAATGTGGCATTTCATCAATCTCAGAAAATTCACCCAGGCAATCCTTTTCAGTTTAAATATTTCTCCGAAAACGTGAACCTAAAACTTTATGGGGTCGTAAAAGGTTAATATGCGGGGAAGAAAACAGACCTTTAAAGCATAAGATTTAAATTACTGACTACGCAAACATATATACATTAAAAGAAATTGCAAGAATAAAGTTGCACATTTACAGAGCAACTGTTTTTAAAATGGCAGTAAAAGAAGAGCACTTTTCTAGACGGAAGTGGATTGAATTTCATACGAAGCAAAGAGCAGAACATTTGTTTGAAAAGTTTCTAAGATTCCCTGGTTGGAATTGTATATTGTTATGCAGCTGTCAGATAAAAGACATTTTTAGAAAGCTTCAGTAACCATAGTGAGTATCTGCTACGAAAAAAAAAGATCAACCGGAGCTTGCGCATTGCTTCAACGAATTGTTGCTAAAGGTTCCACGAAAACAAAAATCAAGAGTTTTGAATGTACTGGTTCTCCTCTATAAATTATTCATTCTCAACGTTTCCAGTACTGCGAAGAGCGAACCTCTTAAAAACCAAAAAATAATAATAAGAAGAGGATGGCAAATAGCTTTCCGACCCTCCTGTAGGTGAAATTTGGAAAATAATTGAGATATTTTTTTTCTTTAAAGTAAACATAAAAGTCTATAAATATTAATAATATTGTGAAATGAAGTTCAATTATCTTTGTCAAAGCGTGTAAATAAAATTACTTTGGGGTTTATTTACCCTTAGAATGATACTTGCACTTAGAAGAATGTCCTCTAAACAGTGTGAAAGATTTTGTTCGGTGATTTGCAATAACAACGTAACAAAAATCTTTAAATAAAGCTGCAATTAAAAAAAATAAAAGCAGAAGTGACTGAAAACAATCTTTTTCACCCTCTAGCAAAAAAAGGCATTGTTAGATATTACTACGATATTGGTCCTTCGAACATTTTATCACATTAAAGGTACATTCAGCTAACATAAACAACAGCAACAAAACGGTACTAGTGCAACTTGTTTTATTTTTTTATGTTATATATGTATTTTCTTTTTTTTTTTCTGTTTAGTACAATTTTCCACTGAACGTCATTTCAACAGAGCCCTTACATACGATTTAGTTGCGTTAGAAAATCAAAAAGTTATGAATTTTTTAGTTGAAATTGGAATTTCGGATTTTAGACCACCCTTAACGTGTTGTTATTACTTTCCCCTCTTTTATATTGTTAAAAAGAAAGAAACAAGATCTTGAATCATCGTAACCTCACGATTCGTTACACTAAATCAAAATACTCACTTGTTGTCAACCCTGAAAAATATTCCCATCCAAAGTTTGAAAGATGCTTTCTGCTTTGTCAAAGTTGTGTGCATAATGCAATTAAGACTAGTATTTCTTTTTTCAATTTTTGGTAAAAAAGAATTCAAAATGTTATAAGCTCAGGCATGTTATTATACGTTTGAAGAAAATTATTCAGAATGAGAAAGTTTCCGCAAACAAAATGTAGCGCGTGCGCATTAATGTGATCGTGGTTGTTAATGTTAATAGTCGTTCAATATTATCGAAGTCCCGTCCACTCTATCTTGCATAAAAATACATTGAAAATGCATCGGTTTTTGTGATCAAAATTTCGTTTATTTTTATCAGTATGTAGAAATTGTTTTCCTTAAACCACTAAGAAACAATAAAAACGGAAAAACTTAATTTCGTTTTTCAATTTGTGAATTGTTTTTCGAAATATTGTCAGAAGGTATTCATGCTTTTCTTCAAGAAGCAGATTCAACCAGACCAACGAAAGGGAAAAACAAGTTTCAGCTTTATCATTTACCTGCCTTAGTTCAATCCTAAGACATCTTAAAACTGCTGTTTTGAGATAAACGCATGCAAACCTTCATTTTTCGCGCTGTCATTCAGGAAGTTAGAAAAATTCAGGAAATTAGAATTTGAACATGGTCCCACTTACTGTTCGATCATCAAACAAAGCGATTTTCCTCGCAGAGTGTCCAGGAGTATCCATTCATGATCAAGGGAGGAACTGCTGGTATAAGGAATGTGCCGTTTTTGTTCTCATTCTAGTTCGTTTAGCATACTTGATTTCTTCCGAACTGATCCTATGTGTCGGCTTATAAATTTGGTTGCTTTCAATAAACAAGGAAGCAAACATTCTGATTCGCGTACTAAATAAACGCACCTACAAAACGAACTTCCCTAAAGCTCGAATGGATTCTTTGTTACTCAGAAGCGTATAAATGTCAAAATTCCGTGGTCAAAGTGTACTTCAAATTTTTTTTTTTTTTTTTTTAGTATTTTATTCTTTTCATTTTAACAAGAGGCAAATAGTCATTGTCTGAAAAAATCAAAAGTATTTCTTTTTGTGAATGCATAAAACTGCATTTTTTTAGAATTAACCCTTTGTTGCTTATCTCCTGGTTAATGTTATCAAACCATTCCCGTCTTGATCACATTAAGCGGTGCCTGCTATATTAATCATGTTAATATTTCTCATGAAGTTTTCAGCATAAAAAAGAACAAAGTATTTTAGTGTGTGCTTAAAAGATGTAGAATGGGAGCATGAGCTTACATTTTACTTATTTTTTATATTTATTATAAAAATTATTGGGCATTTGCTTGTAAGTAGAGGAAGCTCGCTGATGTCGGACACCACCCCCTAAGCACCCCGGCTTATGCCTAGATTCAATTGAAACACGTTCGATCAAATCCAAAATGACCGAATTTTCAACTCGAATTCGGCCGTTTTTCAAACAGTCAAATATTGACTTTCAACTTGTTTCCTGGACTTCGATCAAAACTCGTAAGGTTGACATCGAATGCTTTACTCGCTCGGCATTTCGTCATACGACCGGAACTTTAAGCTGACCAATGAAAAAATTGAATGAGAAAGCTGTTTTAACTGTGACCTTATCTGTTGATCTTTTGTTTATCGTTTTGGTTAGATCCGTTTGTTTTGCTCTGATGTTTCTTGTGTTGTTTTCTGCCGATTGCCAATACACAATGAGTCATAAAACAAAAATATTAGTAGATATTACCAAAAAGAAGCCTCGGAACCTAATGAGGCAGGAGGGGGACGATTGTATTCTTTAAGAACATCGACATGTGCCTTTGTCACTCTGGCTATTTCCCTCGATACTGTTGCTTATAATAAGTGAATATTCCAAAGGTAATAGCTTTTATTCTTACTGAACTGAATCTTTCTAGAGGAGAATCTATATCTTTCTTTGCTCATAAAATGCGTTCAATTCTATTTTATATTTCCTCCCAGTAGTCAGTTTTTACAAATGGCGAATAGCAGTAGGCTATGAAATAAATTTATCACACATTTAGAATAATTTAATTTAAAAAATATATGTAAGTCATTAAAACTAGAATAATTTAATTTAAGAAATATATCTAAGTCATTAAAACATGGGCAGCGGTCTTAATTAAAATCACTTTTCTAAAAACATCATTTTCCCCAATTCTTACTAAATTCAAAAATGCTATTTACGAATTTTTTTACATGAAGCTTACGACTATGGGATTCTTGAGCAACTAAATGAAGCATGTTTTGTTATTGAGCAAGCTATTTTATTTTAAATGTTAACGAAGTTATAGGAAGAAAAACGAAGAAAAATGGGGAACGAAAACGGAAGAAAAAAAGGGGTCCGACTTTGGTGCACTTCCTCTACTGAAAATACTGAAAATCAATACTTGACGGCAAGACAAATTTGGTGCTTGATCCATAAACATAAAACCAAAAAACAAAACCCTAATGGCAATGCTAGATTGCTAAAGCTTCAATGTGTACAACTAGCGTTTTAATTAATGCATAAACCATTTTAATCCAGTTCATTAAAACAAAACAAAAAAATAATGATCATAAACTAGATTTAACTATCAAGAACCGTGATGATAAGAATTTATTTATACTGTTGGGAACATTTTAAGTACTAAATTATTTCACCTTCATTAATGTTTTCTTAATTTTTTTCTATCAAGAAATTTCTTTTTTCATATTTTCTAATGCAGAACCTGATGGGCATAAGAAGCAGCCCTTTACTTTTCAGAAGTAAAATCATGTAAGCTTTCCATTAATCACTCCTTTGACACGTTCATCCAAGAGAAAAAGGATTCGTCTTTCGGTATCTTCCGCTTGAGCTCCATTAAGCGAAAAGATTTCTCAACAATGACTGGATTTTCTTGTCATGTGAAATATAAAAGGCCCCTGGCGTGTCCGAAGCAAAAATCAAAGGGATTTCGGAAAAGAAAAAAATAATCAGTATACCTCGAATAAGTCGCAAAGTGAAAGAAAGTGGTTTTGAGAAAAGTTAAGGTCGGATGTGTTTGGCCTGTTAACGTTAGGATGAAGACATTGTCGTAAGGTATAAGATAAAAATCATAATGAAAATATTTTTAAAAAAAGTTTATTCTTTTCTGCGGTTCTCTTAAGTTTTAACTGCTAATAATTTTACAACCACTTAATCTGTATTTAAAAATAGGTATGGTGGATTCACAGCCATTGCAGGGGTTCGCGCTAGGCCGCGTTATTGCGCGATTCCCGCAATATTTTTTGAAATCCCACTCAAAAAAAATTTGTTTTCGCTTAAATTTTAAAAATCCAACTGAAAATATTGGTCAAGGTGGGTAATCATACCTTGTATTTGTCCCCAGTGTGAACCCTGCATTGCCACACTTACAAAACGCTCGTAAACTTTAAGCGTATGTTATTGGTTTCACATACTTTGAGACGCCCTGGTGTTGACTCAATTGCATTTTATATTCCATAATTCAGAATTATTTTCATCTAAAGTACAGTTAGTTTGTTAACCATAACAAGTCCATTACGACAGACTCATTTTATCACAGTCGTAATGTATGTGAACCCATTGCAACTATCCCTTTGCTTTGCCTGTTATAAAAGTCATAGTACACGTAGTCAGTGGCGTAACTAAGGGGGGCGGGCGGAGCTTTTTTGGAGGGCGGCAAAAGATTCGGCTTGCCCTTCCCAAGTTCGCCCAGTACGCAGACTTTTTTTTTTTCAGTTCTTTTCGTCGCAAGCAGTTTTCCTTGTGACAATGCATTTTTAAGTCTACTTTTTTTTAGGAATAAGTTCCATTATTAAACAACAGTTAATTCGCGCTCAAAGTCACTTCAGAACATAACCTCCTAGTTTCTTTTTTTCTTTCCAAAGAATTTCTGCAAGCGACAAAGGCCGCCCGGATTCCGCTTTTGTTGTACCCCCTAGGTATACATTTTGTTCCCGTTATAAAAGGCAGGTTTCTTGGGATGACTCCCAGAGCTTAGACCATATGGTAATGGTTTATGGTCTAAGTCCCAGGGGGCAGTGGAAGTTCGTCACGCCTATTCTTAAGACCCTGTCATTTTCTGGCCTTAGCCGACACTGCCGGCGCCAGTGCAAAGTGAACCTTTTAAATAAAAAACTTCTACTCATCCTTCATTCTCGTTTATCAGTCAGAGTGACATTAGCCAAGGTCCAGTCTAGTCCAGTCTGTTTCCCAGTCTAGTCCCAGTCTGTTCTACGAAACTCGTGATCGAGCACAAGGAAAGAAAATTTTGAATAAACGCCTAATAAGAGATATAACAGAGGCAACCAATTTCTCCTCTAAGGAGGCAACAGGCAAGTTATGCGATAACATTTATTTAGTTCTTTTTTTTTCTTTCTTCAAGGAGCAATTCGTATTTCGAACAAAAACATATTTGATTCATTCATTTCCATTCCTTATTTTGTTTTTATTTATTCTTTGTTTTCATATTTAAAAATTAACAACATATTCAGGGACGGAGCTACCAATTAAGACAAACTAGGCAGCAAACTTTGAAGGAGGCGCAAAAATCCAACCACCTTTTTAAAACCACTCGGTTGTTAATTATATAATTTTAAAAAATAAAAAAATGTGATTGGTGTAGTTGATCACTCCCTGCTCGTGGTCCCGTACTTTCGATATAATGTATAACTAAATGGAGAACATTCGAACAGCTGTAACTTAACCCCTTAACGCATTTGCCCGAGCTGACACGGGCTAAATTAGCGGCAAATTTGCACATGCCCGTGTCTCACACGGGCGATCTTGTATTTCGAGTTATTTTATTTCTAATGCTCGTCTGAGATCCGTTTGCACCCTTTTTTGTATTATATTTTTATATAACTTTTACTCCACCCCCGCTCTCTAGTCCCCCCCTAGAACCCAAATTGCCAAAAACAATCTATACTATACCTATATATTCATTTTCTGTCCAAAAAAAAAACTCCATCATTTTTTTACCCATTTTTCCGGAAAAAAACTCGTGCTTCAAGGGTTTAATGTTGGTTATCTTTAACTTTGAATCCCTTTTATTTTTAAGAACATACGTATAAAGTCTGTCTGCACAATTTCGCAATTTCAAACAAGTATGAATTCCATCATGTAGGGTTTATTTCTTTGACTGTCATCATTAATATGATTGCCTTTTTATTTTATTTTTTAACATTTTCATGGTATAACAAAAAACAACTTAACATTTTTAACTTGTGGTTTAAGATAAATATTTATAATCCAAAGCTATGTTGAACTTAAATTTAGAGCATGATAATTCTAGTACTGTAACTACCAAATCATGTCAATTCAGTGCAGTTGAAATTCCCTCTATTAGACATAAACTACTGTTATTGACCAATTCTAAAGCTGTTTAATTGCAAGTACGTCGCAGAAGTAAATTAAAGCTATACTGAAACATTCACTGTTAAGTTACGTTTGACATGTTAAGTTGGTTGTTCCGACAAGAATTTGCTTCAAAAATCTATTTAAATAAGCATTTTAAGAGAAATTTTATTTTTCTTATACACATGGGTATGTATTTATTTGTGTATGTACATATGAATATATATTTATAACAAAAGTAGCGAGAAAATATACATCAAGTAGTGAATAATATATCTATCTCTCTCTCGGTATATATATCGTCGTCTTAGTGGAGAAGTGAGTTAAGCTACACAGCTACTGTTTAGAGAAAATAGGCAGTAAAGTTTTGTGTTTTGATTTAAAAACAACAATTATTGATCCATATCTATTTCTTTATTTGCCTCACAGTAGTGAAATTTGGTTCTGATGTAATAAGGCTTTTTATTTTGAAATTGAGTTTTAAAAAATGTGTAAAACATATTTTACTCAATAAGTCGCTTAGCTCTTTTTACCACAAACCCGGTAGCAGAAATCGCGCAGCACGGCAGCGATAGCTGCAGATTTATCTTGAAGCTTGCAGATTAATTAGCCGCCTTACAAAAATTTTGTTTCTTCATTTTCTCTTAGCTTGCATCAATTTTAGATTTTATTAATTTATTTATAAATTGAATAATTTTGATATTTATTTATTGTCTGCATGTATTATTAATTGTCAACTATTTTGAAATGCATAATTTGCTATTTTTTATTATTATAAATTGGGTTCCACATCATTTGGTGCGCAGATAATTTTTGACTTGTGCTGCAGATTAATACAGAAAATTCTGCTACTGTGACCACAAATACGATGATATACAAGGATAAGTCAAAACTACCTACACTTCTCGATCTACAACTTTATTAAACAAAGATGAGTGTACACACACACACAACTGATACATTATTTTTATATATAGTCTCCCCCTTGAGGAATGCATGTGTTCTAGCCTGCGTGGTCGTGTTTAAACATAGAAGGGGTCGCATTCTGTTCGAAAAAGTAAGACCGTATACTGCCGTGCAAAGCATAAAAGTCGCAACTGCACTTTTTATCAAAATTGATTAATTTCCAACAGGTGGTACTTCGCCGCTTTTTTACCTAAATACAATGTTTTATGGTCATATGTAAGTGAGAGAAAAATTGAAAAATTGCACTTTAATCAAGTATACAGAATCAAGTATACAGATCGTCCAATTTCTCCTTTTGAGCTCTGATACTGATACCACTTTTGTGCGTAGAACGGTAGCGATAAATGATATTACCATGTATTCCATAAACTTCAATACCGTAAAAATCAAAATACTATAGCAAAGTGAGTCGCAGGGTTAAAAAAGAATAATAATATTAAATAAAATAAACGTTGGGAGAAACGATGTGCTATAGTTTACAAATGTGTGAGAGATCTAGACTTCTAGAGTAGGTCTTCGAAAAGCTTCCAAAATAAATATTTAGCTTCAGGCGCGAATATCAAAAACATCATGTAAGTTGGCAAATAAGAACCAAAAAAAAAAGTTTCGCCCGAGATTTTCCGATATGAAGGTTTCCAAAAGTCGGCTAAGGAGTGAGTTTTCTGTTACTTCTGGCTGGAAGACGTGGTCGGATTTCCAAACATAAAAGAAGTATTCAATTTACATGAATTTCATTTTAGAACGAAATTTAGGACGGTCGCATCAACTGTAAAATGTGTTTGCGTAGCTGCTATGGAACGTGATGTAGTTTCAGATTCAACATTGAAAATTTGTCAGAACTTGCGATCCTGTCTTCAAAGGTACAAAATGCTTACATCATATTGAAATTCTACTGATTTCGACAGTTCTCCGCTAGTACAATGTGGAATCATTCAATTATTAACATGCGCGTTTTCAAAATTATTTCAAAGCTGTTACGCTTTTCTAACAAATTTCAAGATAGCTTACTAATCTCCCACAGAACAGGCTATACGTTCAACAATCAAGCTAAACATGAAAATGATCTCTCGATATAAACAAACTAAGGTGTTTCTACTCCAAAGAACCGGTAATTAACCATTTTAAAATCGTAAGGTCGCTTTCAAATTCGAAAAGGCTTGAGGAAAAAAAAACTAGACGTAAACATGAGAATGATCGCTCGATATAAACAAACTAAGGTGCTTCCACTCCAAAGAACCGGTAATTAACAATTTTAAAATCGTAAGGTCACTTTCAAATTCGAAAAGGCTTAAGAAAAAAAACTATACATAAGCATGAGAATGATCGCTCGATTTTAACAAACTAAGGTGTTGCCACTCCAAAGAATCGGTAAATAAAAATTGAGTTAAGAATGTAAATACTTTTTAAGAAATAGAAATAAATTTGTTTATGTCCGTAAGTTACGATAATAAATACAAATATTATGATACTTATCTATGCTAATCATTAAACAAATTTTTAAACATTTTTTTACCATTGTTTGTTTTTTGCATGATGTCAGTATCGTATCGTACCTCAAATTTTAATCGTAACTGGTCCACGTTAAGTGAAATATATATATATATATATATATATATATATATGGATATCTAGGATATTTTATAAATATAATCCTTACACATTAATTAATTTAGGGATGTTCCATAAACTATCAAAATTACCCCGTTAACTGTAATAATCAGGAGCAGTATGTTTCGTACGGCTCATTGAAATACAATTCAAATTTTGAAAAATAATAAGAGATAAGTTTATTGGGAGGATTGTTTCGAAAATCTTAGGCTCATGCAATTATACAACTGCAAGTATACAGCTACGCATTTGAAATATGAAATTGGTAAACATCGGAAAAAATGATCAATTGAGTTTAAATAATATTTAGAATTTAAAATTAATTTTCTTCCCAATGAAACAGCAACTTTTAAAGTAATAAATGAATATTTATAATATCATATGGATTTAAAAAACACCTGCTTCAGAACATAAGAAAATAATGCTTAACGGCAAAAACTAGCCGTTTTGGGGGGGGGGGAGGAGGAAAGATTTCATTTGCGTATTTATGCATTTCGTAACCATGACAATGAGATCAAACGATGCGGGTTTTTTTCGCTACAAAAGAAAAAGGTATATTTAATGTGTCATATATTTGATAGTTGTTTTCACGGATTTTTTATCGTATGATAAATTTTCATACCTGAAAAAGATTTTTAATTGATGTTACAGAAATTCTAATTTGTATTCGAATTTCAAAAAAAAAAAAATGTATATTGACATTGAATGGAATTATCGAGTGGAACCTTGACAATAGTTCTAATTCTTTCTAGAAGATGGTTAAGTTTGGTGCCAATTCTTATTGAAATGCGTCAAGGGTGTAGATATTTATGACGTTTAAGCAAATAAACTGAGTCATTCAGATAATTAATTAATATTATTCTTTTTTCGTTCTGTTAAAATCAATGTTTATCTAGTGAAAATCTCATTTTTAGCCTAAATTATATATTTCATGCTTATTTTTTTTTGCTTTTATTTTAAATACTTATATGCATACATATTGTACATTTAAAAATAAATGCAAACAATATGTGTTATGCTTCAAAATACTTTAAAATGGGATTTTAGGCTAAAATAATTGAGGCAAATCATATGATTTAAATAAATTTTGCCCGAAATATTCATTGAAAGTACTGACTTGGTTCCCCGTAATTAACTATACTTGACACTGGGCATATAATCTTAATGATTTCTGACATCACTAATGCACAAATTTAATTTGTGCATCAGTGCACTAATTACTTTACAACGAACATAACTTCTCTCTTTGGAAACGTGAAACTAGAATGTCAAACCCTTACATTCACTGCATCTATAGTTAACATTCATACCACGTTTGAGTTTTAATCATCATTAGTATAGTAGCTGCATTCCTGTGAATTTTCAGATACCAGCTTTATCCAGAAAATACAAATTCTTGACAAAACTAAAGAATAAACCGCAAAGAGAAAAAGTCACTCCCTATTGTGCTCTAAATCTCATTTTAACAAGGCTGAAAAGGTCTTGCTAAACTTTCTTCGGAAAATTCCTCTGTACATGATTAGAAAGGCCTCCTTGTTCAGCTAGTTTTGTCATTTCATTATGGCAATGCTATGTTCATGTAAAAGCGTAAATATTTTTCAGTCAAATTAGAGGCAAAAATAGCAAAATTTGTTTGAGAATTACGAATATGCAAACGTGAAGCTATAGGCCATGTTTCACTTAAATGCTTTTGAAATTTACTTTCATATTTCTTGTTTTAACTGACAGATATTCTTGTTTTAAATCACAGGTCCTTTTTACAGGGATGTCTTCGAAAAGTTAAAAAAATAAAGTCAGATTAACATAAGCAAACAAAACATAATATATGAAGAGAAACTACGCTTTTAAAGAGTTTTGGAAGGGTTATCACCTTAAGTTTTAATGAAAGTGTTTTTCTACTGTACAAAGAATGTGTTATAATAATCTGCATATATTTTCATTAATCTGATTTAAAGCATACATATAAAAATAGTTCATAAAGGATATTTTTCGTTATAAAAGATAGGTTTTCAAAGATCTCTAACTATCCCTTCATAATAACTACTGGTATACTTTCATGGATTAGTTTAAGCGCAAAGTTTTACTTTTTAAAATTTTCACCTTATGTTAGAAAATTTTTTACGTGGGGTAATTAATTCAAAAACTAGTAATCCTGAAGAAAAAAATTAAATCTCATTACATTGGGTGTAAACGAAAAAGGTCATTTTTTCTTAGATGCAAGGATTTAAAATTTGCTTTATATGCTCCTAACCTCGTATTGCAATTTTTTGCTTGGAACACATTTTTTAAAGAAATTTCTCGGAGATAAAACCTCGGATTAAAGTCTTTGCAAAGATTTTCAAAGCATTAGCACTTTAATGCAGCAATTCACTTTCGAAACTTTCCTGAATGCTCCATAATGCTTTCTGATTGATGAGCCTTTATTTTTTTACTTTACTTTCCATTCGTAAGAAGTATGTTTGAAAGCAGCTCATATATAAAAAGATACTTTATAAAAGAAAATTGCGCTTTAATTCTTTGTCTTTGAACTGAAAGAAAAACATATCACGTGACCATAAAACTCCGATTTCACAAACACACGCAAAGAAAGTAGTTCTAAATAAAGTGTTTGAATTGAATAATATCAAATATATGTTACGCATTGCTGTTAATGTTTTCTCACGAGCGTAAAAAATATTTTAATTTTAACTTTAACTTTGATTTTGATACACTTGTATCCAGTGATGTCGTATATTGTCTGAGAGATGAAAAAAAATGGATTCCAGAAATGTTTTGTGCTCTCAGATAGATATGAAATTCAAATTTTATTTCTTTATTATTTACCAGCTGGCGTGCCTGGCGTTGCTCGAACAACCACGAACATTGTATCATTTCCCTATCGGAAAAAGAAATGTAGTCCTGCGGCACGCTTATTGCTGGATGTTTTGCAAATAGTCGGAGCTACTCTGTTTCCAAAATATAGACTAAAGTACTTTTCTCAAAACCGAAATTGGTGAAGCAACGAAAAATATTTTTTTTAAATATGCTTTTTTAGCATTGCAAACGTCTGTTGCTTTTTAAATGTTGATATGTAGTAAAAAACAATTACTACCTCTGTCCTAAATTAGTTGCTAAGTTTAAGTTGAAAATTTTGTATAAAATTGGTTGTTACATTTACTAATAGGTGTAGTCTTGGAGTAAGTATGTAATCTTGAAGCTATATTATGTTAAAGAAACTCTAAATATCAGTAAAGAGTGATTTATTTGAGTTTAAAATTATCACAACTTGGTATTTTCAGTCTTAATTTTTTGCTTTCCATAAATGTAGCACTTATTATGGGGCAAATGTTTCGAAGAACAGGGTTCGCGCGTTGTTAAGCCACAACCCAATTTGGTAAGAACTCTGCAGCAGTTACTGGTGGTAATCAAAGATCTTTTTTTTTTAGAACTAATTCGGTACTTATTAAAGGGGGAATGCTTGGTAAGTAAACGTTGTTGATTTATAGTATAGCACCTGAAGTCTCTGAAAAATGTTCAAACCTAAATCATAACATCATCAGTACTCAAATGTAGCAACTAATTTGGGACGGAGGAAGTGTTTAACAGTAACTTACAGTAACTATTCAAATCGATTATAACTCATAAAATCAATTTTCGTTGCTTTCTTACACTCAATTTATTTTATAACGACCTTTTGCTAAGTGGAGTTCTCCCGATTTTATCTTATGGAGAATTTTGTGGAAAAAACATAAAAAATTAAAACAGCTTTGAAGCACAGGTGCGTACTTTCCAACATTTATGAAATTTGGTTAGTTGTTAAGGTTTTGCGTTCACAATCCTTTATTTACGAATTTTTTCTTTTGCAATCAATTTTAGACTTTCACGAATTGCAGTGAAATTCTAGTGTTTTTCGCGAAATTGAATAGATTTTCATTAAATTTCAGAATTGTTTCGCCAATTTTTGGTTTCTAAGCTTTTGATGATGATGACTACCACTATTTTGTCTTAAATGATCATGAATGAGTTATTTAAGCTTTAATGATTGCATTATTTATAAGTATAGGTGTCTCCATACGTATTTTGTAAATGGCTACTTTTGGTGATTTTTTCCCCCCTTTTTTCAGAAATTAACGTTCACCATTCTCCGCTTTTTTCTGTATTTTTGAGGAAAAGCATCTGAATTCTTATTTTAATAAGTTGGCATGCATGAAGGTGCGTCCATTTACAGTTCGTCAATGCATAAATACCAACAATGCATCCTCAAAAACGAACTTCTGGAAATGAAAAAGTTTTAAATCTATTTTGTACCAAAATCTGAAAAATACAAAATATTTCTCATTCGTGTTATTATTTATGGTGCATAAGAACAGTGGTGAAATTCAAGATCAATTCCTTCACCTTAAGCGATAAAAATCTTCAAAAGTTTGAGGAGCGACCGTCCTCCAGCAACAAACACAAAATTCCATTTCCTCCTCTTCCGTCCGAGTCACGTAACACGGCTGTTTGTGATGATCTGTTACGTGACACTCCGAAACCCCGGATAAGCAGATATTCGATTCCATCACACCCCACGAACTGCCTGGCGCCATGCTGCGGGAGAAACAGTAATAAAAGGAGGGAAGAATCATTGTGACAGGCCGGCTGACCTCTTTTCGCAAAGCAAAAAAGAAAAATAATACACTGCTGGACGATCTACGGTTTTCCATCAGTATTAGATACGAATTTATTTGATAAAACTTCCTGTTTAGTAAACAAAACAGAATTTTTGTTGACACTATTTAAAAATTTTTTGTCGCGTTTTTTAAAAGACATTTCTAAAATATTAAATTCATATCGATAAACGAGAGCAGAAAGTTGTAGAATGCAACGACTGTAGGTTCCCAACCGATTTATTAGATATTTATTTAAATGAAATTATTTAGCAATTTTCTTCCTCTCATTTGATGTTCGGCACTTTCTACATTTTAAAATTTAATATGAATTTAAAAATTGCTGATGCAGTTTTGCGTATTTTGGCTAATTTAAGTGAAGAATTTCCATAGCTCCCGGATTTTTTTCTATGAAAGTTTGAAGAATTCTTGTAACTCAAAACTTTGAATTGCAATATTTCACTTTCAAAATTTAATTCTACATATTTTTTCCTTAATATTAACGATACTTAAAGATCCAAATTGAGTACTTCAAAACACCTTCTTTTCTGTACGTAGACTGTATTATTCTAAACTAAATTCCTTATTTCAAAGTAACTCACGTCACGTTGTACGGAAGTGATTTTTTCTTTTTTTGCTCAAGCTAGTTGAGCTTTGCACAAAAAAGAGAATGGTTTTAATATTTGCGTCCTTTCACAGAAGTATAATGTTACGTGTGCATAACTGGGGCATTTGAACTGTTAGGAACAACCACTTACTGTGAGTTACTAATGGATGGTTGGTTGGTTGGTGTCGTGTCGTACTCATGGAAAACGGACTAATTTACAGTGGCCCATAGCAAAAGGCAGCTAGCTATCTCTGTGATGTTCTTAGAGTAGAACCATGGAAACTGGAAGATATTTCTCCATGGTAAACCAGAGATCTTATAATTTTTGGGCATCGAGAACTTGTTCTGACTTGAGTCAATGGTATTTAGTTACAGTTGTTGGAGAGAAGGTAGGATCTTGTACCCTCTCTTTGGATCCTCATTCCCTGAAAGTGCCAAGTCAATTAAACGAGCAATAGTTCTCGAGGCCTCGATTTGCATTTATTTCAGAAGTCTGTGAATCTTTCATGATGGTGTTTTCTCTAAGTCGGTACCTTGCAAAGGATTTCGTGTCCTCATGAGTACTTTGATTATTATTTTCAACGTTAAGATTTCTTACTTTGGCAGCCTTGCATGTGGCTTCCCTTCCAGAAATGCCATTGTGATAAGTTACTATTGAATTAAGATAATAATGATTTTCTTTAAAATTATGAAGTATGGTTTATAAAATCAAAATTAAAATATTAAGCTAAAAACTGAAGTTACTGTAACTATGTACGAAAACAATGATTTCATTACGACGTAAAATGCAATTCAGCATCAAATAAAATGTTAACCACCATGTAGGTGATGAATCCTAATGAAATAGTGAAACTAAAGAGAATAATACAAGGGGAAAAAAACAAATACTAAATGGAATAATTGAGTGAACATTGCAAAGCACTGCTGAGGGAATGAACTGTGGTAGAATACGGAGTAATTTTAACAATCTTATTCTTTTCTTCCTACCAATGTAGTTCCTAGCTGGATCATAATAAATATTCCTTGAGAGAAGTGCTATAAGAATGAAAGAAAATCCAATATCAACATTTCATTACCTTTTTAAATATTGAAAAAGAGACGCTTTTAGAAATAACTTACAATTCTTCATCAAAAATGCATCAGTGGTACCCAATTATTTGCTGCATGTAAATTTAATTAGCCAATGGCATTTTAAATCGCCTAATTTATTTCTTCTTGTTTGAACATTGATATCGTTAGTATTTTTTGTAAGAAGAAGGAACCAACTCGTTTTGAATTATTTGAAGAATTCCTTTAAACAGAGAATAGTATTTTATCTTTCAGATCCAGGAATTTCATTTTTTTCTTTTTAAATTTTCGTGTAGCGAAGGTAGAACGCTTGATAATTTCGAAATTCTGTACAATAACAGATTTAAAGCTTACAAAGGATAGAAAGCTTTAGAATGAATTTCAAAATAGAACTTACAGTTGCTTGTTTTCCATTTATTTTGTTTGAAACATTTAGCATTCAGGGGCATTGAAATGTTATTAAGAAAATAATGGACTTTTGAGAATTTTTCTCCGAAATCTTCTGGATTCCATTTAGTATTTATGTATTCCTCTCGTTTACTGCTAGAAATTATGCTCAGAATTCGAAAATAACTTCAAAAAAAGGTTTTATTTTTAATAGATTTAGTAAAATTGCACAAATAAGCGTGCTAAAAACGCTCTTGAGCATTAATGTATTACGAAAGTACTTTATTTCTACGCTTGAAGAGGTACGCTGTTAGTACCACGTCACTTGAGAAATTGAATGCTGAACTGGATTTCGAATTTGAATATTCTCAGTTACTTTATCTTAAACATGTGCTTTTTGAATTTTATTTCCACGTACAATTATCTACTTTTGAAACAATTATAAAACTTTCGACTAATAGTAAAACCTAAAATTTTAAAAAAAAACATACTAATGTTAATTAAACATTGTCTAAAAATTGTTTAATATAAACGTCATTAACCATGAGAAATTGCCAAACACATCAAACTTTAAAAGTTCATAAAATTTTTAGCTACTTTCATATTTTTACATTATTTGAAAAATGATGTCAAAGGAACATTTCTTTTGTGTTTCAAAAATGACATTATTGATACTTTCTCATTATCAGACGAAGATTTAACAACTAAAGAATATCTAATATAATTTCGTGAGTTGCAAGTTATGCATCCCCTTGAGAAAATAAAGTTTTTTTAACAGTGAAGAAATTATGCTTGAAAGCAACGATTAGACAAACATTAAATGTTAGACAAACTCATAAAAGGTAGGACCAATGGTAGAACCTGTCGATTCGAACGGGAATCTTGGAACGGGACCTGGGAAATCAGTACTGAAAAATGATGAGGAGCAAACAGCTAACAGAGTTAAAAATTTGTACAGTTCCTACGAGCACAGTTACAGCAAAAGTTTGAAACTTTTAAATTTTCATCGAAAAGCTCTTAATTAATTCCAACTTTAGTTTACTGCATCAGGAGACTACATATTTAGCTTCTTAAATGTAAGGTAACATACTGCTATTTTCCAGTCTTGCCAAATTTTGTTGCAACGACATTTATAATTCTTTTCCATAACAGGGAGTTCGAACATTGCGTAACAAGTCCACAGTGTTTAGTTCATTTATTTTGGCCGTGTGCTTACCCAAATTGTGGGGCCTAGCCCTTAGCATCGCCTGGGAGCAAGCAAGTGTAGTTTTTTTAGCCGTAAAAAGACGGAAGAGATTTTAATTTATAATCTTTTAAGGTTAATCTCATTTTAGAATTTCTTACAAAATACGCAAGATGTCAAAATTATCTTTTGCATCGTTGGATGTAAAATGAAATTTCATTGTATATCAACACATATTACACAACAAACAGTTATACAAACATTTATGCTGTTTTTCTTTCTAAAAATTCATTTGACTATTTTGATATCTTAAATATCCTTGTCTATCTTATATTTCTTCTCATATATGTTCAGCATCATGATACTGAACATTATACAATGAGATGTATATTGGTAAGATTTAATTATTTACTTCAGAAAATGCAATTATTTTATATAACAGATTGATGAAAATAATCGCGACTATGGAATATTTTGTTACGAATATTACAGACAAATATCAAACTCTTCTGCTTATTCTGCCGTTAATACTTTCTCTCCAAAAACGTAATTCAATTCCAATTCAAAAATCTAAGCTACTGCCATTTGAATTCAAATTACATTTTCAAAATAAATATAAAAAGCTTCGAACTATTTGCAAATGATTTTAAATCAACACTTTTTAAACTCAGCACATTATTCCGATTGATGTAATACTTTTTGAATTTCTTGAATCCCAAGTTATACAAGGTTTTCCCATAAAATTCCAACAAAATATATACATTTCAATGCTAATTCAAAGAATTCCATAAGTATTTCTTCTTAGAAATACTTCTTCCGAATGACCTATTTCCCAAAGAAGAGTTTGGAGAATTGCATTAAATATATTTACTCTAAGATTATATCTTTTCGGCTCTTTGCATTACAATAAGCCGTTTAGTATTTGAAAAGCAAGCTTCTTTCATGCTAAACATTTAAAAATGCTTTTCGCTGAAATGAAAAATATCAAAAATATTTTTTTGTTTAACATTCAGTGGTGTTGAGAAAAACATTTCACGGAAGGAGATGATCGCCCAATGCCTTATTTATGAAAATCATGGAAACAAATTTTAGAAAATTATAGACTGAATCAGGCTGTAACTGATAGAAACTTAAAATTAACTCATTTCGGCATGTTTTTTTCAGAAAAACATGATTTTTTGCCCTTATTTTGAAGTTGGGGATAAAAAAATGAAACATTTTTCTCAACAATCTGTTAACTATCAAATGTAGGTATGAGGAAAAAAATCTCAATAGTATTCACTCAATATTTTGACGCATGGAGCGTGCTACAGTTTGTTACTTTTTACTTCTAATCTAAAGAAACGTTGAATTTCAATAAGAAGGTCAAAAATTGCTCATTTTTATCCTTTATTTGACATTATATCTATATAAAAACATTTTATGAAAATTCCATCAATGTAACTATGTTTTTAAAAAAATATCTATGAAACGTTCATTGTAGCCTTAAAAACATGAAAATACTAACTAAGAGTTTTTTGGGATGGAGTTTGACCCCTGCCTCCCGTTGCATCTTCACCACACCATTACAGAGCTATTCCGGTCTGTTTTTGGTAGCCCCTCTAATAGTAACTTTTATCAAAAATTCAAAACGTTCATATTCAGATTACAATATATAATAAAATTTAACTATTACCCTCTTCAAATTATAAGATATATTTTTTAAAAACTCTTGTACCTAAAATAGAAATCACTCAGTTTATTTTATTATTCCCATGCTTTAAACATGTATTTCAAAATTATTACATATTTCAAATATTGCTAAATGTGCCGGCAGGGTGGCTTAGTGGTAAGGCGCTGGTCTCGAACGCCCAATTTCGCAGGATCAAACCTGGCCCAAGTCGGTGGATTTTCAAGATGCAGAAAATCGTCAGCGCCCATGTCGTATGATTATGCAGCATGTCGAAGATCCCTTGAGTATCCGTTTGGCTTGGATACTCTTCGCTAAATTAAATTTCTAGTGTAGTTTCGCATCAGTTAGAGCTCAGGTGCCGCCATCTAGGGGGAAACTGGGCGTCAAAATTCTCAAAGTGGAAATGGCATCGGCCGATAGAGGTGCTACTTGAAAGAATGGATGTCTATTTCCGGAGAATGACACTAGGTCTGCAAAGGTTAGTGACCATATGCAGTCCCATTAAAAAGGAAAAAAATGTTAAATGTTCTTAAACAATGATACTAGACTTCAGTGTAAAGATAATTAAGTGTTAGTTAAAAAATAATTTTTAAATTTAAATGTATCAGTCGCAAAAAAATGCTGAGAAAAGATGCAGTATTAATTCTTAAAGCGATCAATAAGTTATCAAGCTCATAAATTAATTTATTTTCTTTCTCTCACAACAATTTCTTAGAATTATTTTGCATCACTCAGATTATCCGGTTATCCATAAATTCATCAAAGTAAAGGAATATGTTTCCAATTGGTGAATTTTAGCTCTTGCCTCGAGGTCATTTGATAAAGCTAAAAACTCATCGATTCTATTTAATATATACGCATTTATTATGGCAGGTTTAATCACTAATAAGCTACTTCATGCTATAAGAAGTAATTAAATTTCAGCTTACATGCGGAAATATGTAAATTAAGCCCTGCAACAAACGAGAATTATGGAACAAATGAATTTATTTGTTTCATAAGCTAAATTTTAAGGATTCATTAAAAGAAAGTTATTACTGCTATTTAGTTAGTAGCTTTCATCTGCTAATATCGCGAACCTTATAGAAGTTACAGTTCATTGCATATTGATTATTCTGTGAAATACTGTATTTCAATTGCATACTTTTTTAGAAAGTGTTTTTGCGCCTGTAAAGATTTGACTGAAATGTTATTTTGATAGTAAAAAGGGGTCAAATGCATTATTCAAAAATTACTGATTTAAATATTCATAGTGAACCCATTCCCGAATCAAATTGGTCGATGTTGTAAAATTTCATTACTTTAACTTGTATTAAGTTTTCTTTGTCTTTTTTCTTTTCTTCCCATTAATGTAATCTTTTGACAGAAACAATCCTTTGAAAATGCCGAAATTATAAGATCCAAATTTTAGGAAAAATCTTAGGTTCAATATCTCATTTATCGCTTTCTTTTCTATTCAAAGGCCGTAAGAAAAAGTATGGAATCTGTGAAAAAACTTTATTGTGAATTTTGACATATTTACGCTTTTAAAAAGTTCCAAACACAGTTTCAGCATTTTTTTAAAAATGACTGTCTGGTTGCGTTAATGGATTACAATTATCCAGGATGCTACCACTTGATCTCCCACTTTATGGTACTCCATGAATATTGGGATATTTTCCTATCAGTCAGTGACAAGCAGGGATGCACAAGCAAGAAGACCAAACTGGAGTGCCATCAAGGAGGAGGTATCGGATATCCGCCGCAGGTATCCAGAAACTGCATTAAAGGCCTCGTGTCCTGCAGCATAACAAAGATGCATATCAGGTAGGATATCCAGACGGGAGACCAGACTTGAAGTTCATTCTCAAACGGAAATTCGATTTTTAAAATTTATTACTTAGCATGGTTGGTGTCGTGTCCAATTACTTAGCATGTTTGGAAAAAATAAATACATTAAAAACTTCTAAAGGATTTGAAAACCTGGGAAGTTTAGCACTAGATAATTCCGTTAGACTTTGTAAAAAGTCGTTTGAATTGTGAACTGTAGTTTAAACAATGTAATACGGCTCTATATTTTGTTTTTTAAGGAATTATTTTGTTTTGTACACGAATAAACAGAAAGCCTGAAGATTGTAGATATTTTACAACTGTTTTGGTGTGACTTTAATTTTGATATGACTAAGCGCACCGTAAGTTTACTAAATCACTAATAAAACGATCAGAGCTGTTCAAATAAAACCATAGAATGAAAAAAAAACGTATTTTTTTATTTCATCATTTTTCTAAACAAAGTACTCTTTTTACGAATGCGTTCTGCAGCTTATGAAAATTTGATTACACTCGTCAACTAAAGATGAAACACGAGATTCTTTGAGAGTAACAAGTTTTGCGCATTTATATGTTTAATCATAATTAAAGATGAGAAAAGAGCCCAAATTTTTGCAACATTGCGTTTTATCTTTAAAATCGAACTAAATGTAAAGTGAGTCGTTTTTAGAGAATGGATTGATTTCTCTTGCTCATATAGGAAGAGAACTAGCTGCGTTTTTATCACATGATTTTAATAAAGCTCCTTCTTACAAGTATACGTATTACGTCTTTTTTATGGTGTAGTAAGCGTACGATGGTTGGTTGGCGAGGGACTTCGCTTGTACCCGTAGGAGTTCATTATCCGATCGCAGTTTAGTGGAGGATTAGGCGAGCCTTTCAATGATTCGCAATTTCAGCCTGACGTTGATCGGTCTGGCAATAATTTAGCCACGAAAATTTTGGCTTGGGTATTAATTAAGTGAAAGTGGTTTCGTTTAGTTTTTGAAGAACCTCATTTTTATATAGTGTTGAATGAAAAAAATGCAGCATTTTTTATTTTTACAATTTTACAATGATAGCACATTCGTACTCAATTGTTCCTAGCTAAATTTTGAAAACTTGACCTTATTCTTAATTTTGTTCAGTAAGATCATATTTTTAAGCATTTTACTGTCAAACACTAGATTAAAAAATTATCCGCTTAGAAACTATAAGAGTCACAAAATATTTTTGTTGAAGCATTTTATAACAGAAATTTTCTTTTTAAAACTTTCTACCGGAATAAATGAAATAAGAATTATTTTAAGTTACAAGCTTTAGTAGCATATTTAGTGTTTATTTCGCTTCATTATTATTTTGTTCTATTTTAATAACTGTTTAATTTCTTTATAAACGTGATTTAAGTGTCAAGTACTCAAGTGTCCAAAAACAAAAAGACATTACTACCTGAAACTATTACTTTCGTTAAAAAGTAAAAACAGCACCATAAACATTAAAAGATCTATTCAATCTAAATTATTTATGAAGGTGAGGTGAAAGATAATAAAATATATATGAAATTCAGGGACGTTGTTCCTTTTGTAAGATGCTTTTGAAAGGGGAAAAAGTGTGAATTCAAATGGTACTTTTAGAAATGCGTATTCCATTTTTAATGACTCGCTAGTGCGAAAATGTTGTAAGTTTCCTAAGCCGAATTATTTTTCTTAAAACAAAGGATTTCCTTGCGAAATGTTTTACATTTTATAGAGACATTAAACCGTTTTATATAATAAAATTCTAAAAGGCATAAAACCTTCCAAGATATTTTAGTGTACCGTATTTATATTTTCTTACTGCAGTTAAGTAAGGTGCCTCAACATCATGCATCTAGTAAAGTTGCTTTGAGATGTTACTAAAATTGAAAAATATCTTTTAACTGGTAAAAATTTTATCACCGGCCTATTATTCGAATTTTTCTAATTTATTCATGAATAGGGAGGGCTCTGGGAAACACATTACGTAATAAGAAATAAAGTCTTCTTACCTAAAGCTTGCCTATGTAATAAATATCGAATATATATTATACTAGTTATAGTTTAGAAATCTTGTTTTCCTTAACTACAGGCAAAAAAAAAAAAAAAAAAAGATAAGTTTTTATCGATTTAATGTCAGAACGTGTTTAGCAAATTTCTCGATGTCTAGACGAAAACTGTTTTGCTACTTTTGGAATTCTAGGTGAAATATTCTTCCACAGTTCGAAACAATGTTTGAATCATTACCGTAACATTTAGGAAATATGTGGTGTAATATTAAGTTCTCCAAATGTGATTTTTTAATGGATAATGAAAAAGTTTTCTAGAATGAACATTCGAGGCACTAAAGATGACAAGCACGTCTGCCAACCTTTCGAGGTAAGAATTCAGAGGATTTTTCTGAAAATATTCAGAAGAATTTAGAAAAGTGTGGAGAACAATGAATGTATTTTCTAAATTTAAATTAAAATCTAAATTAAAAAATACCATTTATTAAATACAAAAGAAAACTACTTAAAGTAGCCCAGTCATTAAAGTCATTATTTTTAGCGTCAACAAAATCTAGTCATAATTACTCTACAATATCCTATCACTTAAGTCTAAAAATTTAATAAATGTAGGTATTAAAATATCTTATGAAAAATGCCGTAATGCAAAATTTATAAGGTTACTAAATATATATATTAGGGCTCGACCGATGGCATTTTTTGGCCGATGGGCCGATGCCGATTGTTGGCCGATGGGCCGATGCCGATTGTTGGCCGATTGTTACGAGATCAGCCGATAGCCGATTGCCGATTATTTTCCTCTTCCATCGGCTGATGGCCGATGCCGATGACCGATGGAAAAAATTCGCTTTTAACCATTATGCTTACCAAAAATGTCATTTAAATCATTTATTTATTTTAATGTTTATAAAAACATAAATGCATTATTCAAGCACCATAAAACTGTTACTGTTTGGAGGAAGTGTACATAATAATTAAAACTAAAAGAATCACTCGCGATTCTAGTAAAGTAATTAAACTATTTGGTGGTAAAAAAAATTTAAAAAAAATAGCTATATCAGAGGATTTTTAATTATTTTTTCTTATCCTTTCAAAAAAACTCAAGATTCTCAACTTCTCAAAAGCTTCTCAAAAACTCGTATCGGATCTCCTTCCCTTTCCTCCGACATTTTCTCTTTGTAGCACCTGCACTGGAAATGACAAATGCAGCTGCCTTTATTTTCTTATTTTTGTTTTCATGGGGAGGAATGTAGATGTTATAATACAGACTAACAAATAATGTGGGTTTGTATCTAACAAAATTGTCAGCCCCCCTCAGATTTGTTTCTTAATTTTCCCCCCGATTTTAAAAGAAAAGCGGGAACGGTTCTGTTTATTTTTTATTATAAAAATTATTTTAACTAAAAATAGCTCTTTTTATAAAATAAAAATAAAATATTAAAAAGTTTCTTGTGAGTTGAAAATTATACTAAAATACCCGACATAGTCTTTATATTTTTATGAACACAATGAAAGGTCACCGAAATAAACCAATATTTTGTAACGTGAAAAATATTCTGAGCACCAGCAGTTTTCTGTTGACAAATAATCTTCTGAAAAACACGTGATCAATTATAAAAATTCAGATGTAAGGTAAATGACTCGGTAGTGGACACAGTTAAGAAAATTTTCGTGCTCTTTTAAGTGGTAAAATTTTTCCAAGGGACTTACATCAATATTTACATATTTAGCTAATCGCCAACTATTTCTCTAAAAATTAATTACCTGTAAAATGTCATTTGATGAAAAATTAGGATTTTTACGTCAAATTTACTAAACGCTTAATTTGTAATAGAAATAAAATTTCACGTTAAATTAAAGCACAAATGAGCATTAAAACGCAGACAAATTCTGATTTGGTCATTACCAAAGCTGACAAGGGTGGTCAGATTGTTGTTCTTAATAAATCATCTTATGTTGAAAAAACTGATGATTTAATTGCTTCTGGTCCTTATGCTGAAATTTATAAAGATCCTAGCGACAGGAGTTAAAAGCTATTTCTTCTGCTGTTAAGTCTGTTCATTCTATTCCTTTGATTGCTAAACGGTCTGTGATTCCTTCTGTTGCTAATTGTGCGCGTTTCTATGCTTTACCGAAGGTACACAAGGCAGGTATTCCTTTCAGACCAATTGTTTCCAATATTGGCACTGCTTCATATAAACTTTCCAAGTATTTAGTTTCTGTGTTTTCTCCACTTAGGAGTCGGAATGTTTTCACTGTTAAAAATTCCACCGATTTTGTTAAGAAACTTCATAACTTCGTTCCGAATAATTCGGTTATGGCCTCTTTTGATGTTAATTCTTTGTTTACTAATGTTCCTGTTGATGGCGCTTTGACTTGCCTCAGGAAAAGGCTTTCTGAATTCCATTTTACTTCTGTGGAAGTCGAGGAATTAGTTTTTCTTACTCGTGTGTGCTTGCAACAGAGCACTTTTGTATTTAATGGTAAATTCTATGCTATGGTAGATGGCCTAGCCATGGGAAGTCCTCTTAGTCCTATTTTAAGTGATTTCTATATGCATTATTTTGAGGAAAAACTATTCCAAAAATTGCAATTTCAATTTTATGTTCGTTATGTGGATGATTGTTTTGTCCTAACGGACAGTAACTTGTTAGGTATTGATGATGCTCTTTCGATTATGAAATCCATTGATTCTAGTATCCAGTTTTCTTGTGAGAAAGAACTTAATAGTAGCCTCGCGTTTCTTGATGTTTTGATTTCTAGGAGTGAGTCTGGTTTCACAACTTCTGTCTATCGTAAACCTTTCGCTGATTCTTTACCTCCTCACAGACTATCGTCTCATCCTCCCAACCAAAAATATTCGGCTTTTAATGCTCTTGTCCATCGTGCTATTAATATTTGCTCTTCTCCTGAGCTTCTCAAGATTGAACTCAACTATCTGAAAGCTGTAGCTGTTGATAGAGGATTTTCTCACTCTTTAATTGATTCTATTCATAACAAACTTTCTAAAAAACCTTCTGGTCCCAATCATGTGGTTTCTAGAAAGGATTTGGTTGTGTTACCATTCTTTCATTCTGTAAGTTTTCGTATTGCTAAAATCCTAAAAAGGTTCCAATTTCAAGTTGTTTTTGCTCCTAGCAACAAACTTTCCTTCTCTTCTCTTAAAGATCCTGTTGATCAACTTAATACTTGGGGTATTTACCAAATTAGTTGCCGTTGCGGCCTTTCTTACATTGGACAGACAAAACGTGCTCTGAAAATTCGGTTAAATGAGCATAAAGGTTATGTACGAAAGCAAGAGCTGAATAAGTCTAGCATTGCTCAACATTGTTGGAATTCCAACCACTCTTTTGATTTCAATTCTGGGAAAATTATTCAAAAATGTTCTTCCCCTTTAGAACTTGACTTTTGGGAAGCTTATCATATTAACAGGAATAGTTCTAATTTGGTTAATGATTCTTCCTCAACTCCTTATTTTTCACAGGTCTGGCATAAGTTCCTTTAATTTGTTGTTCTTTCTTGGTTTTCTTGTTAGTTTTCCCTTTTTTTTTTTCTCTCCCCCCCCCTCCCCCTCTTTTGGCATGTGTACTTTGTTTTGCTTTTTGTTTTGGTATTTTCTGTACTTATTTTATTTCCATTTTATTCTTTGTATTTTATTTTATTTTTTTGCAATTTTCATGTATTTTCACATTTTTATGCACGCTGTTGTCTTTTTCTTTGTTTTTATTGATATTCCTTTTTACTTTCTGTACTTCCAACTACATTCGTTTGTTACTCTCTTATTGGTGCCTTTAATACTACTTCTACTTCCACTTCACACTGCCTTTATTCTCATTGGTTTACAGTTAATTCTTAGGCTATATAAGCTTTGTTTTTGTTGTTCTGTCTGCTTCATTTGGATGTTTTGCATCTAGAAGCTCCCTGTCGCATTGAAAAAGGGATTCCAAGCGATCCCGAAACATATGTCTGCGTTTTAATGCTCATTTGTGCTTTAATTTAACGTGAAATTTTATTTCTATTACTTTGCACAAAGTTTAATCATTACTAGCTTAATTTGTATCTATAGTGGACATTTATAAGACACGTATTTGCATTAGTAGTGGACAGAAATTAATATCATCTATTTTATGCTGTCAACTTGGAGAAATAATTTTAAAAATGACTAAGGGACCATTCATAAATGATGTCACGCTTTTTTCTCGAAACTACTTTTTTCGAATTTGCGTACACTCTAGCTCGCAAAGTTTTTGATCAATCCTTATCAAATTTAGCACACATTTTCTTTATATATACACGCTTTAGTTGAACTAGAATCATAAACACATCTTTATTTTTACTTTTTTTATTGCAAGAAAAGAACAAAAAAAAAAAAACGATTAAAAATCGTACTTAATTTTTACACTCTAAAAAAAAATAGAAATTTTCGGGGGTCTTCTGTGATGATTTTAGTTCAACTAGAAGAGACACTTATAAAAAAATGGATTAAAAAAAATTGATTTCAGATAAAAATTGTGACCTCCAGGAGGTACGCAAACTGCCGACCCTTGTGGCGACTTACAGTGTGCAGCAGCCGATATCTCCCGGATTTTTCAAGAAAAATGTTTGAAAATTTTAGTAAATGTTCTTCAATATATCTATAAGAAATCTCGAAATCTCAATAAAATATATTTATTCTTTATACGTTTAAAAAAATCATGAAAATTACTCTTAATACGCCGTTTTACACGTATTTCACCCCTTAGCATATTCTATTTCGCGAGCATTCTGTTCAAAGAGGAATAATTTCAATAATGAAGGTTTTCGAGCAGCGATCGCTGCAACTATTTTTCCGAATAATTTATCAAATATACTTTGTAGAACGACATTATTTTCGTGCATTTTTTAACTGCTGTGCTGCCTGTTATTGTCTGTAAATAGAAATTTAGCTATGTAGGAAAAAAGTAAGTCAAAAATAGAGAATGTTTTCTCTAAAGTTGTCCCTGCGAAAAACATCGGCATTGCATCAGCTTTTAGATGTTTTTCAAGGCCGATGGGCCGATGGGCCGATGTTTTTCTAAAGTTAACATCGGCTACCGATGCCGATGGCCGATGGCAACTTTGTTGAACAATCGGCGGCGATGCATCGGCCTCGCCGATGCATCGGTCGAGCCTTAATATATATATATATATATATATATATATATAGTAATTTACAGTAGTTTACTTCTCTCTCTCTCTCTTCTTTTTTTTTTTTTTTTTTTGCAAAAGAAGTGTTGCAAGATTGTCTAGTATAAAAATTATTTTCTGACAGACAGTTGACAATTACAATGTTTTCTAAAGTTAGTCAGTTGATGCTGACAAGTAGAAACATTTTCTTTTCCGCATTTTCTTATCAGTGTGTAAGTGTACCAGTATGCATATTATTTGATGGTTAATCCACCGATAATTAAATACATTCAATATCCGCCCGACTTTCAGATATCCGGTATCGGACCGATTTTTAAATATCTCGTATTCCGCAATTTTTGAGAATGGTCGGATACATACTTCCAAAATCGGTCTGGTACCAGATATTTAAAAATCGGTCCGATACCGAGTATTTCAAAATCGGTCTGGTACCAGATATTTTAAAATCGGTCAGATACCGAGTATTCCAAAATCGGCCGATTTTCGGATGTTTAAAAATAGGTCGGAGTCCGAATATTTGAAAATCCTTTCGATTCATGATATTTGAAAATCGGTCGGATTTCGAATACTTGAAAATCGGTCAGATACCAGTTATTCAAAAATCGGTTGGATACTGATTATTCAAAAATGAGTCAGATACTAGTTATTCAAAACTCGGTCTGGTTCCACATATTTGAAAATCGGTCGGATAACGGATATTTAAAAATCGGTCATATATTGAGTATTCAAAAGATCAGTCGGATTCCGGATATTTGAAAATCGGCCAGTTATTTAAAGGTCGGTCAGATATCGCTTATTCAAAAATTGATCGGGTTCCGGATATTTAAAAATCGGTAGAATCCCGGATGCTTAAAGTTCGGTGGATACTGTTTATTCAAAAATTGGTCGGATATCAGATATTTAAAAATTAGTCGGATTCTGCGTATTTAAAAATCGGTCTGGATACCGGATATCGGATACCTTATTAGTGGGTGAACAGTCCCTTTCGTCCCTACCCAACATTGCGCTTCTGCTCACACTGATTTTCCTCCATTTCTCTGACCCCTTACTTCAAAATCTACACGTACTACAATGATTGAAACAATACAAAATATTTCCTACAAATGTATATTTCATTTTCCTTTCATAGATTTAGAAAATAATATTAATAAAATCAGTTAATAGTTATAAAATTGAAGAGAAAAATAATTTAGAAGAGAAACTGGGGGCTGCACGGATACAACCATTTCATATTTTTTTCAGGAGAAATCCACGTGATCAAAATAATCATTCAGGTGTCAGAGAGCTTGGAATTGAATTTTAAAAAAAAGCTCTTTTGGTCAATTTTTCAAAAAAAAAAAAGCTTTTGAAAAATCTTTTTGTTATTAAAAAAACCCTCAAAGTGTTACTGCACTGGGCAGATTACCCTAACTGGTTTATTTAGACTTTTAACATTTGAAAATTATGAACATATATGCCCCCCCCCCTCCTTCTCCAGATACAGCAAAACTATTCAAAAATAGTTTAAAACCAGTCAATATACTAATTTTCGTTAGCTACGTATTGTTATTTTTTTCATTTAAAAACATGTTTCTTGGTGAAATTTTGTATTTGGGCTTGTACCTGTTGTTCGTAAATGAAAATTGTTTTTTGTTAGCTCGGTGTGTACTAGGAGAAAGTTTAATTACATTTTTAATATATCCTGTCAGTATGACAAGTTTTAGTACGAAGATACTCCGCAAGAATTAAGAAAACATGAGACATTTTTCCGTATTTCTTGTAGTACAGTTTTAATAGAGTTTAGGAGCAAATATTTAAGAATCTGACGTTAATTATGTCTTTGCTCTAAAAGAAGAAGCAGAAAGCATAATTTGGTGTGATAATTAAGGTAGGCATAAAATTTTCTTAAAGAATCGAAGAGGCTAAGTTTCTTGAATGCGTTTTCTTAAATAGAAAACAAGCTTTCCGAGAATTAACATATTTTAAACACATATTTGAAATAAAATTTGCATATTGTATATGCATATAATGTGTGTATTTCAAACCCCTATCTGTGTTACTCCAATGAAACTAATTAGTAAGGTAAAATAAAAGTTTTCCAGATAGCTTTTGAAACCTAAACTGGTTTTGAAACAATAACAATTTTTTTAACGCGCTGAAAAGTTCTTTGAGCCGTACAGATCTTTTCGTGTGATAGTGAGAATAAATTTTTAAAAATATATTATCCAGAGAAAGAACTAATATAAAGTAAATTAATGTTTTAAAAATTGTAATTTGAATAGTAAACTATTTAACAGTGCATTTTGAATCATAATTAAGATTGGCACCTGTTGTGACATCCCTGGAGATGGTGGAAATCGATTTTACTTTTAGATTTACTTACGATTAGCAAATTTTCAAAAAGATTAAGCAATTTAAGAAAGAAAGACGAAAGTATTTCAGAAACTCAGACTATTTTCATCAGTCGACAGCAACTTGAAAATTGTAACTCCATAATTTGACGTCAGCGCAGAGGTAAAACTTTTTTCAACGATACTTTTGTTTCGTTTTAGGAAGTCAGATGCGAAAAATCCCCTGTAATTGCCATTACTTAGAGCAAATAGGGCGAATTTCTGCAAATAGAATGAAACAAAAGTAAGAAAAAAATCACAAAGTGCATATTGCTATAAAGTGAAAAATATTTTCTGTAGTAAACGTACTCTTCCAACTCCTACATCTGGAATAGAAAGTACTCATCGCGAAAGAAGGTATGCAAAATATAAAAAAAAAAAATAATGTCATAACTAGATGCTATCTCAGAAAATCGACCTCCAGTTTGTGATAAATAGACAAATAACAGATTCCTCGGATAACAACCGTCCAAATCGATACTATTCTATTCTTATCTCCCAATATGAAGTGAGTTATACTTCATTGAGAGCGTTTGATTCAGTTTTATGGGCAATTTATAAACAAATACGAACTACTTAATAGTAGGAAAAAAATTCGATCTTGTAACGGTTAGTAGCTTTTCCTCAGTATTGATTATTCTTTAATAATTTGGTATTAAGTCCGATATAGCTCTGCTAATCCAAATAATTTGTTACCCAAGACAGATTTAATATAAATATATGAATTTAGAAAAATCAGGTTGAGAAGAATTTTGAAAGCAATTTAATTTAAGATGTTTTATTTACTTTTATTTATTTATTTATTTATTTTACTTGCTCTTGTTTATTTATTTATGGCCGACATGCTGGAGTCGAGGTAAGGCGCGGTGCTCGTACGCCCCAGGTCTGAAGATCCAACTTGGCAGTGTCGGTGGATTTTGAAGATCCAGAAAATCGTCTGTGCCCATGTCGTATGATTATACGGCTCATAAAAGATTCCTTGAGTAGGCATTTGGCTTGGGTGCTCTCGGCTACATTAAATTCCTCGTGCAATTTCACATCAACAGAGTCCGGGTGCTCGGCCTTTCAGGTTTAGAAACCGGACGTCAAAATTCTCATGCGGCGATGGTACCACACTCATTGGTTTGCCGCTGAAAGAGATGGTACAAATCTCTCGGGAACGCAATAGGTCTGCAATTGGCAGAAGCCAGCAGCGGCCATTAGAAATAATATTTATTTATTTTACTTAATTTTATCTTGTTATGTTACTGTATTATTATTATTATTCCTCCTTTAGTCATAAAATCCAGTCTGGAGCGGAAAGTACAGCAGGAGCGCGGAGAAATGGAGCTACAAGATTTTGCTTGAAACTGAAGCGGAATCAAAGCAAAAAAAATTTGCAAATTTTAAGCTTGTTACTAGTCTTTTACATCTTTCTTCAAATGGTGGGATTACCACGCAAAACGTTACAAGACATCAATTTAATGCCGCGGTAGCCTAGTGGTTAGGGTGTTGGACATCCAACCGGAAGTTTGGGTGCTCGATACCCGACCCGCTGAAGACACACACCCCTGTGCACTCGGGGATACGTGTATGTGAAATCCGTGGACCCTGAAGTCCCGAGGCAGTTCCAAGGGCACCGGAGGGTGGAAAATTTCCCTTCCCTTCACTCTTAAAAAAAGGAAGGTGATGTAGTTGTGGTGAAGCCATCTGGTGTCATCCAAATACATAGTGAGCCAAGTCGTTCTTTCACCGTTGTGGTGCTCATCTATAAACGGAAGGTGCTCCCTCAGTGCCTTAATTCCTGGTCGCTCTGCGAAGGTGAGCTTGGATACAAAAGTATCATTAAAAACTACAACAACAGATATCAATTTTCTGGATGAACCAAACAACGAAAATTTTGTAAATCTTCATGCTGTGAACACAATAGGGGTGATTAAGCTACACGTCGTTTTTAGCTTCAAAAATATCGAGTCAAAATAGAAAGAAAAAATAAAACTACAAAGAATGCATGTGTTTCTTAAGCTGACTTTATATGCTCTTTTGGAGAGGTGCTACCTTTTGAAATATGCGGCCTTTTCACATTAGAGTCAACATTACTCACAGATAGGGGTTTACTTTGAAACGCATTTTGTCACCTTTGAGAAATCTCTAACACTATGGGACAAAAAAAAGTATCAAATTAACCTCCATTTTGTGCCGCCGCATGCTTTTGCAAAAAGTTGCATAATGAATGAAATTATTCTATTATCCTTTTTGACCTTAATAAATTATTCATGAATTAATTTGAGCATTTTTACTTAGACGTATTAGCTTTTTCGGAACAGCTCCTTTATCCTTTTGTGTAAAATACGTCAACATTTTCTTACACGGGAAAAATTGTAACGAAATGTTTTGGGGTATCTGAAAGAACATTGTTCACTGGATTTAAAACCATTCTATACTTTCTGCAAGAATAAGTTTGATTGCAAAAATCGTTCTCAACAACATGGGGACTTGAAAAATACATTTTAAATAAAAATACTGAACGTTTTGTGAAATATGAAAACACTCCATTTTTTTTTTCTTTAGATTTATGAGGATGATGTTTTAAACCAAAATGAAGTTGATTGTCGACAGAAAGAAGTTAAAAACTGACGTTTGGCGTGTTAAGTCGAGAAATTATAACTTAGCAGGGTGCTTATAATACAAATACAAACATAAATACAAAAGTGACGACCAGAAACAGGCACGGGGCCCAGTTAGGCTGGTGATAGTCAATTTAACAGTCCCCAATGAACATCAAGAGCTGTTTCAAAGGATTTTACCCCACTGCAAGTAGCAATCGCTTGCCCTCTGGTTCTACTTTCAGCCCATAAATGTAGCCCATCATTTCCTTTAATGAATTTAAACAACTGAATCATGTCCCCTCTAACTCTCCTTTGCTCAAGACTATACATATTGTGCCTTTTAAGCCTAACCTCATAACCTAAGTTTGAAAGACCACTTACCAGCCTTTTAGCCCTCCTTTGAATCCTTTGAACCCTAGTATCCCTCCTTTCTAACAAGGTAATATCCTTCTTCAGGTAAGGAGACCAAAACTGAACAGCATACTCCAAATGAGCTCTTACCAAACTGCTGTATAATGCTATGCTGATTATGTGTCCCCTGAAGAGGAACGTATTTCTGATACTGAAGATAATTCTGAACTCCAAATGAGCTCTTACCAAACTGCTGTATAATGCTATGCTGATTATGTGTCCCCTGAAGAGGAACGTATTTCTGATACTGAAGATAATTCTGAACTCCAAATGAGCTCTTACCAAACTGCTGTATAATGCTATGCTGATTATGTGTCCCCTGAAGAGGAACGTATTTCTGATACTGAAGATAATTCTGAACCTTTGTTAGTCACTTTTAAGTCTATTTTTCGGGAAAGTTTTTAAAGATTTTTTAATCTGCATTTCTCTTACAGACCATTTACTCAACTGGAAAAAATTCTCTCACAAACGGCACAGAGAAAATTCCCTGAAATGAAAATTGCCATTAAAAGATATGTAAAGAAAAAAAATAGAATTATGGTTTAGTGTGTTTTTTTTTACCAGTAACACCTGAAATCTATATTTCATCATGTGAGTAAAAAAAAAATTAAAAGAAAAGCTCAGCCGCAAATGAATGTTTTTAGTTCACAAAATGCAACAAAGCAAAAAATAGAGTTAAGAAAATCCATAATTTCATTTTTAGGAAAATATTCCATGCAATTTCTCAAAGTGCTTATTCTAAGCAAAATATTTTCTTGCACATGCAAGCAGAAACAAGCCGTGGTATTTTTATAATATGTTTCTCCGGGGTTTTACGTATTTTTAAAGTGTATTTAATAAAACGTCTCAGCGAAAACACTTAAATTATGTTTTTAACCATTTTCTTATTAAAATATTTCTCCCGTCTCGTTCCAGAAATTGAGAATGGCTTTCGGAAGATAATTAAAACGTTCCTTTAAGTCATGTTGTTCAAAACATAGGTATAGATAAAGCAAATTCTGCGAGAACTAGAATGTATTTTTTTTTTTTTTTCATGCCATTTAAAGTCAATAACAACCAATCCTTTTTTTTTTCCCGGGACGTTTGGCAACTGTGATTGAGTCATACCAATGACGACAAGTTCTTGCTGTTTTGTTTCGCTTTTGTGCCATTTAATAATTCTATGCGTTGTATTATTCACACATAAAAAGAAATATGCACGAAATCAGTCACGGTAAAGAAAAATACCTGCTACCAGATTTTCATATTTCAAATTTACATTTCCAGAAAACACAAGTTTCACAACTCTAAAATTTCCAAAAAATATGCAGCACCACTTTTTCATTTGCAACATGACTATTCGAGAAATACTTTCCTAGTGAATTGTTTGGTGACAACTCCCTTTCTATTTCCCTTGACTATTTTCAAATCAATACATATTTACTGGTCCTTTTCCAAATGCTTTACGTGTAAGATTTCAAACAGGAATTTCATTTTTGTTCTTCATTCAGCAGTGTGTTTGACGAGCAACAGATGAAAGTTTTAGCTCCTTTTGCATTCAGTTTGTATTCCTTTTTGAAAAGAGAAATAACTGTAAATTGTGCTTAGAAAATCCTATTTGCAAGCAGAAACATATCCTTTTAAAATAGTGGGTTTTATTCTTGCCATTTTGATAAATCTTTTGAAAAACTCTCCCTCTTTGAAGTTTAAAAAAATTACAGATAGAGCTCATTTACACCAGCAGGGGCAGTAGGGTAAGCTTGTCTCTTGAGCAGAAAATTTTACCAAAACACCTCCACACAACTGAATAATTCTTTTTGTTTTTACAATTCACAAAAAATATTTTACAATTAGGCCAGTCTAATGCATCTTTTTATTACTTGTATTCAAAACCAAAATTTGAAAAATTCTAATAAATTTTAAGGAACAGCTTTTGAAACACACTGTATGAGAAAAGACTGACGCATTAAAAAGGAGGTGTCTGATCTTATTGTAATTCAGTATACCTAAAGGGTTCGACAGAACTTGCATGCAAAAGTTTAAAATTTAGTGCCTAATGAGAAAATAGCTGGGCTTCCAATGCATTAGAACAGTGCGATATTCGGTCTAATGTTCAAATTTTCGGTGGCATTTCAACTTTGGATAACATATTTCGGCCATAATTATGACTCACCGAAAGATGTATGCTCATTACCAGTATATGTCAGAGTTAGGAAGAAATGATATCATTGAATTGATGCTAAATAAAAGCATCTCTGAACATATGGTTTGAACCGATGTAGCAAATAGAGGTTACTATCAAAACTGGAATTTTTTCCTAAGCGGGTTTGGTTCATAGCAATATTTATATGTAACGGGCTTCGGAATTGGTGAACATTTAGAGACATCATGGCACCATCTCACTAAATTTGTCTCCAATCAGTGTCGGCTTGGAGACCCTACGAACAGACATGGCATGAAAGTTCTGGATGTCTAGTTCTGCTCAGGCAGTCCATAAAAGTCTTAAATACTCGCACAGACTCACAGAGATTTTAATACCTTAGATTAGATCTCTGACGGAAAGTTTGGTCCTAAAACCCCCCTTCAGCTGTTCCTGTAGTAAAAGTGAGCAGACAACAGATTTCGTCAGCAAGACAGTAAAGATCAAATGTACAACAGGGGGGGGGGGAGAAAAGCAAAGCGCCGATTTCATCAGCTCTCACAGCACCAGATTGATCAACCTTTTGATGTTAAACCACCAGCAGAACTGCAGAACTATTCAACATCATCATTTCTTACAGACGAGGAAATGCTTCACCAGCACCATTGATCTTCTGGGGACAAGGAGTGAAAAAAAGGTTCCACCACTTGACGATGAGTCACCAATCAGAAACTTTTGGCAGAGGTTAACTTGGTATGTTAACATTGGCAGTCTGTACCATGCAGCTTTGGCCTTAAACAAAATTGACATTTTGAACCAAAACCATTCTCACTTCAAATTGAAGTTTCCCTGATGTGTGTGTTTTGAATATTTATGAAAATAACACTCTCATCCCCCCCCCCCCCCAACCTCTAAATTATGAAAATTCATCAAAATGTAACAGCGAGAATCCATACATGTGATAACAATATATCGCAGCTAATAATCTTTATTGTAAGTAAATAATGTTGGGAGTTCAGCGCAAACTAATTTAGGAAGACTAAATGAATAATTCTTTTCTGATAGCAAGAGAAACTGTTCTGTCAACGTATTTCTCTTTATGGTGATTATCTAACATGTACGTGTACGTCTCCCACTTTGTCCCCGGACAAAATATTGCCCTTCTGCTTTGGCTTTTGTCCAACCTTCTTCCTTAAAAATGTACAAAGGGTTACCTTAAAATTTTATTGATCTGAAGACAGATACGTGGTATTCTTGGAAGTTCGTTGGCCTCGTGATTTATGACGAAGAAAAATTATTTCTAAATAAGGAACTCAGCTAACAAAAAAAGTCTATTTCAAAAAAAAGGGGGGGGGGGTGAGATATTTACCTTGCATAGAAACCATACATAATATAACTTAGAATATTTATTTGCTTGGATGAATAAAAACTAAAAAGATAGTAGTAATAATAATACCATTTGTGACTTTTAATAAAAGTAGTTCTAGCCTTTTATGAAATATGCAAGCTTTTCTGCACCAAACATTTACGATTATAGTATATATTTCACTTCTATATTAGAAAATTACAACTATAATAGAAAATTCGATGATTGCACTATAAACGACAGCAGTATGATTATACAATATCGCAAGCAGAAAGAAAAATTATCCCAAGTCAAATATTTTAAGTTTTATGTTTCATTATAGTTATTCTCTTACTGACTTTGATTACCTATTATGTGTTTATGGTGTCATTTTAAACAAAAAAAAACATTTCAAAAACAATTATTTTATATTATTATCATAATTCAAAATTAAAATATCAGTTATCATGATTTTTACTTTTTTTACACTTAGGAAGTTTAGTAAAAATTTTAAACAATATCCGAGCAAAGAAAATTGCGAATACAATACTTCTGTACTTCGGACAAGGAAGTATAAGTGCATCTTTTACAAAAATGTTTTTTTAAAAAAGCAAGCAAACGAATAACAACTCGATATATCACTCATCTATTTCTGCAGGAGGTACAAATTTTGATAGCTTCATTCCCTTAATTATTACTGCATCAGTAGTTTGCATTTGCTTTCGCTCGAGTTAATGACATTAACCAACCCTTGCAACTCATTAGTAAAACAACTCGTCCAATGTAGCTCTCAGAATATTAAGTAATCACAGGTGATTAAGTTGATTTTACAGGAAAATCATACCAAGTCCTTGCTTGGTATGATTTATATATCTTCTTTCATTTGCTGTGGGCAACTAATTTCTGTATCATTATATTTATTTTTTCAGTGTTTTTATGTAGTCGTTTTGAAGGATTTATTATAGTGTTTAGGTAATTATAAAATTTTACTGGTACCATTTCAACTCATCATAAATGAATATAAATGTAGTTTAATGAAAATTACTCCAAATAAATAAAACTTTTTTTTTTGCACTATTGAAAATAGTAATATAAACTACCAAACTACACGTTTACACTATTTTCAATAGGGCAATAACTGAAAATAGTATTAACTTCATATACTATTTTCAATGCGCTTTGGAATGTCCAAAAAAAAAGGTAACAAAGTTGTGTGTCTTTTTTTTTTTTTTGAGGGGGAGCTGGTAAAAGGAACAAGGTTACAGAAAACCCTGATGATAATGCTAAGTATAAACTGTATTTTTGAAAATTGCAAAAATATCGAAAGTTAGCCATTATACTGAACTAATTATTACGAAACAGCATTAGTTTGAAAAAAAAAGATTAGCTATTTTCGTCGAATTGAAGAATACCAGATAACATCTTTGAAGCGCAAAAAAATTGCGTTCGCTGGGATGGTGAAAGAATCTTTCAAATGCCATGATGCTTAGCATCAACGATATTTAAACACACCTCATAAAATAAATTATACTCACACATAAAACCATTTATGTATGTTTTATGATATTGTAAGCAAAATTTCTTTTAATCCAAGAAATTTACTAATCCGAAAAAGGTCTCGGCCCGATCATTTCGGATAATCAGGAGCCTCCACAGTTAATTAGGAAGAAAGGACGGTTTTTTTTTTTTTTTTTTTTTGTTCCGAGAAAGCTCTTGTCTCAATCATTTCGACTTATCTGGACTCCCCAACGTTATAAAGGGAAGACATTTCTTTTGTTTCTAATATATCTTTTTTAAAATTTTATTTTAAACTTTGATCCTGCAATGGCGAATCCGGAAGGGTGCTGCAATGGAGGGGCAATTTTCTTCACAGCTAAACTCGAAGTTTTGATTTTTTTAAATAATTACAATTGCTGGTTCTTAACCTCATTAAAAAAAGGAAAAAAATATTTGATTTAACAGTCTAGAAATGTTTGAATTTATTTTCCTTTCCTGGTTTTTCCTTTTCTGTGCTGTCACGTGTTTTTCTGTTTTAAAGAAATGATAATAGTTCGAACACGGAATTTTTAAATTTGGACGCTTCTGCGCATATGGCAATGAAGAACGAATCCAGTTGAGTTTTAGGGTTTGAGTTTTAGGGAAGTTCGTTTTGCAGATGTGTTTATTTAGTAAGCGAATCAGAATGTTTGCTTCTCTGTTTGTTGAAAACAACTAAATTTATAATCCGGCATTGCAATGGTGGAAGAATCAATGGCATCAGTTCGGAAGAAATCTATTTGCTAAATGAACTAGAACGAGAACAAAAACTGCACATTCCTTATATCAGCAATTCCTCCCTTGAACATGAATGAATTCTTCTTGAAAATCTGGGCTCGCTTTGGTGGCTGGTAGAACTGTAACAGCCTTCTTGTGTTTCGTGATGTATTTAAGTTCTGGGGCATACAAAATAATTATGAAAGGAATCTCCTTCTGTGCAAAATCCATCATTTGCCATTTTCTTGCACTATACTGACAGTTTCAAAATCATTCTAAAAGTACATGTTGGTTAGCATGAAATGAATTGCAAGGTTTTTACATTTATATATTTCATGAAACAAAAACTTTTCCTTCCTATTATATAACCCAAATAATCAGATTTTAGCTTTGATTCTAGCCTCTATATTCTTGAATGTATATTAATAGTTCCAGAAAAAGAATCTAAAAGGACAAATTAAATAGTATGAAAAGGATGTTGTAAACTGCTTCTGAAATAAGTGCAAACTTTAAATTAGATTTTTAAGAAGTGGGAACTTATTATAGGATAATTTGCGCAGGTTATACGAATTTCACAACGAAAAGTTGCACAAAATGCTCGTAAAGCTTGAAATACTGCATTAGAAATGTACCCAATTATTCTACAAAACACACCGTAAAATCAGAATTCGTATTATTGGGATAAAATGGCTTCTTTTCAAAAACATCACGTTCTCGGAGTAGCTCCGAGTCAAAATGACTTAGATTTGAAAAACCTTATTTTTTTAAGTAACCCTTTTCACAAAAAGGATCCGGTTATGATTTCATTTTGAACAAAAAATTTTCTCGCTTGGGGTTGATTTAACCCCCGACCTTTTTTCCTTGCGAATCCCTTCTAACATCGGAAAGAAAATGGCGAACAATTTTCTGTAGTCGTAAAGAAAAAAATTAGCTAGCATATTTAGCTTCCATGTTGCGCACCACCAAAGGAAAATATAATTGTAAAACATCTAAGTTTAAAAACTAGTTACTTTTTATTATTTTCTCTTTCTGAGTTATTAATAGGACAGTAAACGTATGCGTTCGTAAAAAATACCCTTAAAAACGTGTTTTCTTGGTAGTCCGAAAAAGTAGTGGAATGGGATGATATTACGTACAAAATTTTGAATCTATCATTAAATATCGTTTGGTTCCATTTTCGAGTTGAAATATGCAAAAGTAGGAATAAAGTGCGATAAATGCGAGTACAAAATTTAAAATTAATGAAAAAATATCTTCCGATTCCACTTCGAGGTCTGCATTCGAGAAATTAGCCGAAAATAACGCAAATTTTCAGTAAACCTTTATATTTTTCCGACTTTTACTTCGCGCTAGTGAGGAAAAATTGGGAAATGGTATAGGAAAAACATGAGTTCAAAATTTAAAATAAATCAATGAGTATCATTCACTCTGAGATTCGAATTTTCATGTAATAGGTTTCAAGTATTCAAAATAAGGTAACAGTCTAAATAAGTATATTTCAAATTTTGTACGTATGCTTCCTTTGCCAATTCACCACTTTTTCGCATTAACGAGAAGACACTTTATTTAAAAGAAACCTTCTTACACTCCATCCTAATACATATGAATTTATTATTCTTTTGTGTTAGTAATTAAAAATTCCGCCATTGCAATATTATTTTCGCGAACCCCTAGTTGTTCACGACCCACCGGTTGGGAAACGCTACTCTATGCTAATCCTCTAAGGGGCCGCTCATAAATGACGTCACGCTTTTTTCCCATATATTTGACACCCCTCCCTCCCTTTGTCACAATATGTCACACTTCAGCGGACCCTTCCCCCCCCCCTTTGTCACGCGTCACGCTATGTTTCATAATGCATGATGTCACACTTCTTGTTGCCCCCTCCCCTCCCCTTGTCACACTTTCACGAACCCCCCTCCCCCCCCCTCGAAGCGTGACATCATTTATGAGTGATCCCTAACCACTATGCCAAGAAGGAATCGGATCATCAGGGAAATAGTTAAATTATATAATATATAGCTTCTAAACGTACCAGTTGCATGCGCTAAAGTACGTTTGAGCCAAATTTCTTCATAGCCCAACTCAGAAAAGCGTTAATTATCCATTCGTCCTTTTTTTTTTTTTTTTTACTGCATCCACTCCGAATCCGACGAATTATTCATCTTGAATTCCTGCTCTGAAGAAACAGTCTACTGACATTCTTGAATCGTTCTGACTTCTTGCGCGGTAAATAGTTCCTTAATGTTTAGCTTTTAATAAAACTGAGAACGGCGCTTGCTCATTTTTGAGTCAAAATTACATTAATAAAATAAGGTATATTTTCTTATTTTTAACAGTGCAGTTGTATGAGTATTTTTGATAATCGTTAATGGAGAAACAAATTGTTTCGTGTGTTTTAAGTAGCAAATTGAAAAAGATAACTATATTGAAATTAACTAAAGCATGTTCTCGTGAAAATAAAATTACGTTATTTTTTACAAATAAAGTTTTTTTTACATAAATTAAAGCGTAAACTATATTGGTTATAATCAACTCTTTTCATTGTTGCGTGTTAAAATGACCTCGGAAAACTTAGTACAAGATATACACAGAGCGTCGCCGCTCTAAATTAGCTGTTTAACTCTTTGAATTAACACTCCGTTGAATAATCCCTATTTAATTATTTTAGTACTAGCGGTACCCGCACAGCTATGCCCGTGCTAAAAAATGAAAAGACCAGTCGGTTTGCCATTGTGTATATAGTGATAACTTTTTTAGGTTTAAATTATGTTATTTTATTAAAATGTATAGCATTCCCCATAATTAAAAATTAGCTGCCCACGGCAATCAGCCAGAGATCCTACACATTTAAGCATATTTTTTACAAAACACATACAATAAAAAAGGAAAGAAAGAAACGAAACAAAACAAAAAAGAAAATATTTGAAAGAAAACGCATTTTGTTTGTTTAGTTCAAGTACCCATACAAAAAGGACGATTTTTATAAATTAGAATAGTTTTAATTAATAAAATTTTAGTATAATTAATTTTTATCAATTATGTATTGACATTAAAGCCGGGTATAGACGCTACGTTTTGTACAACCTTTTGTCTGCGCAGTCTTAAGACTGAATGAAAACGTTGCAGTTTTTTATGCGTCTACATGGTGCAGAGATATCTGTATATTTCACTCAGTTTTGTGCGATATCGTCATGAAGGAGGTACTACTCTGGTCAATTTTGGCATGGTGTCATGTTAAAAAAAACGACTGGAACATCTCAGAAGTACCCGGCGTTCAAAGTGGTCAAATGATTGGATAAAATAAATATTTTTTTGTTGCCTGTTCTGGTGGTTCGACAACTGCAGTCTCTTTATTTTCATTCATGGTATTCCTAGACTTAATTGGTGTCTCCTGATCATTTAGAAAATGTAACAAATCAAAATACCAGAGAGATGGCTTGTAGATTTCGTCTCCAGCCCCAGATCGAATCGATTTATTAACTTTTTCCAATTCTTTACGGTAAACACTTTTCAAAGAATTAATTATTTACAACTGTTTCTCTGTTTGCGGTTGCATCAATTTCTTTGAATTTTTCCACTAAACTCTAATAAGCCTCCCCTTTTTTATCCCTGTCCCTATACTCCTTGGATTTGACACGCCAAATGCATGGGAAACTTTCGCATAATGCAATAAATTCTGTGAGAAACTCCCGAGAACATTGCCGAAAGTCGCCCATTGTCGCCTGACGAATTGAAACTGAGAAACAAAATGAATCGGAAAAGGGTGCTTTGGTACTACCGTCTACATGTGCCGATTTGTCTGCACGGTTCAAAGACATCTATGCTTTCTAGCTCAGTTATCGCTGCAACTGTACAGAACTCAAAACTGTGCACTTTTAAAATCTACACGCAACGTTTTATCTGCAACGTGTTGAACTGCGCAGACAAAAGGTTGTGCAAAACGTAGCGTCTGGACCCGGCTTAAAACAGAAAGACGAAATTTTGTAGCTTGCAGAAACAAACAGCAGCAAGCAAAGCTTTGAAAGCGGAATAAACCTTTCATCCGAGCTCAAATAGGAAAATAACATATGTGCTAATTCACTGGCGAAAAAAAAAATAAAATAAATGAAAGTATAAATAGTAATAATAAGCTGGAATAACAAAAATCGCTATGAAGGATAACATTTCTTTTAAAAACCCCTGTGCAGTATGGAAAATGGTCCCGTAAAATACATGTCAAAATAAGGAAATCAAAATAAAGCTATCAATCGCCTGTGAGCTACAGGAAATAAATTTTAATTCATTTAAAAAAAATAACAACCAAAATTCAAAAAAAGAAATTAATAAATTAAAAATCGGCTGCTCCTCAAAATGCTAAAAGCCGAAGCAATAAATTTTCATTCGTTAAATGAAACAAGAAGTTCCGTCTAGAACTATACGAGCCTACTTCCCCGTATACACCGAATTCAAATTTATAATCTAGCTATCTCTCTCTCTCTGTCTTTCTCGTTTAGTTTTAGTTCTTAATTGGTTCAAATATACCTTTTTCAACGGTTAATAGACATTCAATCATTCATTTATTAAGTCATTCATGTATTTAGTCACTCATTTATTCATTCATTATTTTGCTTATTCATTTAATCATTCATTGATTCAAAACTATTCTTGAAAATCCCGATCAAAAAATTTCATAGGAAAATAGGCTCCTTAGTTCTGGATGTACTTTCTATTTGTACATGTTCTACGTCATAAGAGCTTTCCGATAAAGTTTGTTCCAAGCAAATCGGTCCGTTAGATCAGGAATTATATAGGATTGAAATTTCCCCGTAGGCGGTATGTTAATTTTTTTTGAACTGTTCAAAAATGAACAAAAATTGTTCAAATAAAGATTTCACGCCAAGAACTTCTTCCAGTGAGCTTGTTCATGGAAACTTGGATCTTGTACCCAAATTTTACATATTTCATTCTTCGCCCATAGGCGCTAATGTTAAAATTTTTTGAACTGTTCAAAATTGAACAAAAAATTGTTCAAATCAAAAAAGTAAAATATGGAAATTAGATGTCCTCGCCGAGATCTTTCGAATGCAAAAAGAATTTTTCGAATCGGACAATTCGTTCAAAAGTTATTAGGGGGGGGGGACAGACCGACAGACAGACAGACCGACAGACACACTTTTTCCCCATCTCAAAACCCTACTTTCAAATTTTTTATTTTTCAATCTTTTTTTAATTACTTAACTTATTTTTGACTTTTCTTGATTTTTAACGATATTTTCACGATACATTAAGCCTTCTTTCATGCTTTATTATTATTTTTTTTACTTTTACGGGAAAGTAGGCTAAAAAGGATTAATAGTCAGTCGGCATGGTAACAATTAAAATTAAAGTTAATTACCGTGAAAAAATAATTTCGAACTGCAGAGAAAAATGCTTATAACTTCTTTTCTAGGTTATTTAGAGGCTTCGAATTTTCGCACGCAGTTCGAACTTCTTCCGGAGTAGTTTTTTACGCGCTTTTCAACGGTATCAAGCTCGAAGCGATGCGATAATTCCTTCCCATAGAAAATGACTATTTTATGAATTTTTCGGCTACAAATTGGAATAAAAGAAGAACAAATTCGAATTTCAGAAAAAAACTCTCCGAGCTACACACCCCCATGTTCCAAACTAATTTCGTGCCAAATTTCGTGAAAATCCGCTTTACGGTCTTGGCCCTACGCCGGACACAGACAGACAGATACACACACACACACACACACGCAGCTTTATTAGCCTACTTTCCCCTAAAAGTAAAAAAATAATAATAATAAAGCATGAAAGAAGGCTTAATGTATCGTGAAAATATCGTTAAAAATCAAGAAAAGACAAAAATAAGTTAAGTAATTAAATAAAAATTGAAAAATAAAAAATTTGAAAGTAGGGTTTTGAGATGGGGAAAAAGTGTGTCGGTCGGTCTGTCTGTCTGTCGGTCTGTCCCCCCCTAATAACTTTTGAACGAATTGTCCGATTGGAAAAATTTTTTTTGCATTCGAAAGATCTCGGCGAGGACATCTCATTTCCATATTTTACTTTTTGATTTGAACAATTTTTTGTTCAATTTTGAACAGTTCAAAAAAGTTTAACATTAGCTCCTATGGGTGAAAATGAAGCAAATCATGTAAACTCTGGGTACAAGATATAAGTTCCCATGAACAAGCTCACTGGAAGAAGTTCTTGGCGTGAAATATTGATTTGAACAATTTTTGTTCATTTTTGAACAGTTCAAAAAAAATTAACATACCGCCTACGGGGAAATTTCAATAATATATAATTCCTGATCTAACGGACCGATTTGCTTGGAACAAACTTTATCGGAAAACTCTTATGATGTAGAACATGTACAAATACAAAGTTCATCTAGAACTAACGAGCCTATTTTCCTATAAAAATTTTAATCGGAATTTTCAAGAATATTTTTTAATTAATGAATGATTAAATGAATAAGCAAAAGAATGAATGAATAAATGAGTGAATAAATACATGAATGACTTAATAAATAATGATTGAATGAATATGTATTAACCGTTGAAAAAGGTATATTTGAAGCAATTAAGAACTAAAGCTAAACGAGAAAGACAGAGAGAGAGATAGCTAGATTATAAATTTGAATTCGGTGTATACGGGAAGGGTGTATACGGAAGGCTAGTATAGTTCTAGACGGAACTTCTTGTTATTAGTAGAGATAGAGATTTCAATAAACAAGCGTATTTTTTCAAGAGATTTTGTAGCCTTTTTTTTACCAGAAAGCCATCCGTTCAATGATATTTGCCAAATTAATAACATTTGTTTTACCTTTTTTACTGCTGCTTTTTATCAGCAAAGTTTTTACTTTGCATGGGAGCTCGCGGAAGTTCAATTAATGTGTTTCTTAGCAATTTTTATGCGATTTTCTTTACATATTAGACGATTTTCAGACTATTTAGGTGCGAAAAAAAATTGCAAAAACTATAGGGCTTCTTCACTTTTTTTATTAGAAAATAAACCCTGGTAATAATAAGCATTCAGTTAAAATATTTATGGTATTCAGGGATACGTAATTACAGCTCATTTAAAATTAGGCTGTTTTAATTTTGTTTCAAACTTTGTAAGTTGTACTTTGTGCAATGCTCAAATAAAGCAAGTGCTCTCTCTCTCTATATATTTTTTTAAGTGTTCCTTTTACGGCTTGTAATTTTCAAAGCTATGAAAAAGAGCAGGTATTAAAAACGAAAGGAGAGTACACCAAAGCTTTCCAGGTTTGAACTTATTATTATCAGTAATACCTTTTTAGAGGAAAAAAAAGAAAATGTTATATCCGCGTTTCATTTATGCTGCTTCTACTTCAATGAATGTTGTAAGAATCGAAAAAAAAAAAAAAAACTAAATGCATGAATCAAGAAATTTATTGTTCTTAATTTAATTTTGTTCCAGCTAAAGTTTTCACAACTAGACTCTCACTTTGATAGCAAGTGCGGAAACGAATTTGGTCTCGCAATTGCCTCTGAAATTTGCAGGCTCACTTTGCCTACTTTATGGGGAATAGTTCGTAAGGTGTTTATACCCAAAAACCCAAAAGTTCAAAAGACATTTCGTGTTTTTATCTATTTACTGTTTATTGAAATTCAATTTTCCAATTTTAAGAGCTTCTGAGAAAGCATTCGTGTCTTTTTATTTCAATTTACAATTAGGTTCATAAAACAGGTAAATTTTAGTAACAATAAGAAAAAAAAGATAAGAAAACGAAAACGACGATACTTTATTCTTTATTTGTTTACATTTAACGACTACATTTTATACCTTTGAATTAACCATGATAAATCAGTTTGTTAATTCTTAACAAGAAGTTCCGTCTAGAACTATACGAGCCTACTTTCTCGTATACACCAAATTCAAATTTATAATCCAGCTATCTCTTTCTCCTTTAGCTTTAGTTCTTAATTATGTCAAATATACCTTTTTCAACGGATAATACATATTCATTCACTCATTTATTCTTTCCTTTATTCAGCCATTCATTCATTCATTCATTCGCTTACTCATTCATGTCTTTATTCATTTATTTACTCATTCATATATTTATTCCCTTATTTATTCATTCTTTTCCTCATTCATTTATTCATTGATTCATTCTTTCACTTCTTCATTTATTCATTAATTCCTGCTTTCACTCATTCATTTATTCATTGAAAAATACCCTTAAAAGTCCCGATAAAAAATTTTTATAGGAAAATCGGCTCGTTAGTTCTGGGTGAACTTTCTATTTGCACATGTTCTACGTTATAAGAGCTTTCCGATAAAGTTTGTTCCAAGCAAATTGGTCCGTTAGGTCAGGATTTATATAGGATTGAAATTTCCCCGTAAGCGCTATGTTAATTTTGAACTGTTCGAAAATGAGCAAAAACTGTTCAAATTGATATTTCACGCCAAGAGATTCTTCCAGTAAGCTTGTTCATTGGAACATGGATCTTGTACCCAGAGTTTACATAATTTGCTTCATTTCCGTCCATAGGCGCTAATGTTAAATTTTTTTGAACTGTTCAAAATTGAACGAAAAATTGTTCAAATCAAAAAGTAAAATATGGAAATGAGATGTCCTCGCCGAGATCTTTCGAATGCAAAAAGAATTATTCGAATCGGACTATTCGTTCAAAAGTTATTAGGGGGGGGGGGACAGACCGACAGACCGACAGACAGACCGACAGACAGACAGACAGACCGACAGACACACATTTTCCCCATCTCAAAACCCTACTTTTAATTTTTTTATTTTTCAATCTTTATTTAATTACTTCACTTTTTTTTGACTTTTCTTTATTTTTAACGATATTTTTACGATACATTAAGCCTTCTTTCATGCTTTATTATTATTTTTTTTTACTTTTACGGGAAAGTAGGCTAAAAAGGATTTGTTTCAAGTCGTGTATGAGACATATAACAAATAGTTCCATTTTAGTGTTGCCATCATATGAAAGGGAGTGAAGATCTCACTGATTGTGCTTCTAGTGCAGAGGTTCCCAACCTTTGGATCGCGACCCCAAATGGGGTCGTGAGGCGTTTCCTATGGGGTCGTAACACAATTTCCATTTTAAAATAATATGCATATGTAAAACCAAATACAGTCGCGCTCTTTTATAGCGAGGTCATATACAGCGAACTTACAGCCATAACGTAATAATTTGAATTCCCCCTTGTTTTGTCTCGTACTTTTCGCTATTTTTTATAACGAAATTACGGTAATAACGAAGTTTTCATTGGGTCTTTTCGATTTCGTTATAAACAGGAGGGACTGCAGTTTTATAAATTTTACATGAACGAAAAAAAGAGAATCGCATTTATTTTTGCTTATAGCGGTGCTTTATGCTTATATGCTCTTGAGGTTAAAACTAGGAATAGGAAAACTCCTTTTTTTTATTAAAAATAATATTTAGTTTACATATCATTCTTGGGATATATTTATTCCTTAAAAAGATGATTTCATCCCGTATATAATAATAGCCTAAGTTGTCTGTCCGCGTCTTAAAAGAGTATAAAACAAAGTCGCTTCCCGTCGTATGTACGCTGAAATCTTTTAAACTGCTCAACGGATTTTAATACGGTTTTTATCAATAGACATAGTGGTTCAAGAGGAGGGCTTATGCTTATAGACCCGTTAGAAAAAAATCCTACTAGTAATTCTTTTTCTATTCCAATTTTATTCAAATTTACACATAAATTCTCCAATTATGGGGGTGAAAAAACCAATAATTAGTAGTTTCCTCTACTCCGGGTGAATAATGTTGATTTCAATTCAAAACGTATTTTTCAAAATAGAGACATCAGTTTAGTTTTCAGCGGAATTGGTCTAAGATCATCGCCAAGACTCATTCCAGATGAAATATACGCAACAAATGACGCCGTGCTACAATTTGCCAGTTTTAAGTACCCTTTGGTGACAATCTGACCCTACTGACGGAATTGTTTCCAAGCTTTCCTTATTGATCTTTTGACATGTTATATCACTTTTTCAAGAGTTAACAATGTCTAATTTTTTTTTTTTTTTTTTTTTTTTTTGACATATGGACAAACGAAGTCTTTCAAACGCTACAGGCTTTATGCCTTAGGCGGTTTTTTATACTCCTAGCAAGACAGCGTCGCATGCGACGTTTTTTATATTCTTATAGCTGGAACAGCGCGTCAGACGACATTTTTCTACATTCTTATCAAAGACATCGCGGCAGGCGACGGCTTTTATGCTCTTATTAGCAAGTACAGCGACGTTTTTACAGTTCATCACGAGCAATGCCGTGCGTATACAGCTAGTTTAGAGAATCTCTGAATAATGTAAAAGTTTGGTCAGTTGAAAAAATTCTTTGCAATAAAGTAGGAGGGAAAATACTTTATCAATTAAAGGTATATTGAAATGATCTTTTTAAAATGTATGTAACAGAGAAAATAACGTAAAACTTAAAAAAAAAAGTTTTTATATATCCTTCAATTTAAATTGTAGTGAAAAAATGAAATATAATTTAACATGATTTTTTTAAAAGAATATTCTTCTTAAAAACTTCACAGTTGCACCTGCATTGTACTAAAAACACCCAGAATTGTTAATAGAAACAAGTTATATTATTTTTGAGAACTAGTTTGGTCTCTTAAACTTGTTATCAAAGAATGTTATTTTTAATTGCTTGAATAACTACTTTTGCTCTCAGAAAATTCTTAAACCTATTTTTTTTAATTCTATTTATATATATATTTATTTATTTATTTTTGTAGTAATATTAAGTACTTTTTATATTAAAGTTATTTAATTGCATCTAAAACGCATAATGTAGTGATATTATTCCAACCAAATTTTAGAACCACAGAGGACAACATACTTAAATATTCTCCAAAAGATTACTACCAAAAATTTTACATTTCTTGAATTTGAAATCTTGAATTTGAGAGGTAACTGATAATCCCTGTTTAAGACTTGTTGATTTTTTTTTCAGCATTTTATTCATCTGCTGATCACGCAAGTCATGTGTAACCGCTGAAAACAATAGCCTCTGGACCTCTGGTTCTATCTTTGCAAAAGTTTAGCCCATCCAGCACCTCCTATTTTATCAAATTTAAACAAGTCACCCCTCACCCACCGTCCTGAACTTAAGGTTTTCAAGACTGGACTGAAAAAAAAAAAAGAAAATTTTACTATCATATATACTGCGAAACTACTTTTCAACTCTTATTTTTTTTTACCAATTATGACATTTTCAGAGTTAATTTGGGAGTGGTCGGCCATATAATTAATTGTATAATCTTAACTGTGGCATTATTTGCTCGAAGAACCGCGAACCCCGTGCAATCCGCTATCGCGTTTATCATCGTTTGCGGCGTCGTCTCCCAGTGGCATTATTGTAGGTAAGTTCACCTTGTTTTAAAAACAATTATGAAAATCGCAAGCAACTGCCCATTAGAATGTTCCCACAATTTTCATACAAATACATTTTTCTAAAAATCGACTGTACTGATCTATTTTACCTAGTATAAAACTTGATCCTCATGTTGTTACGACATCCACGTGTACCAATTTGTAAATCTGAATTGTGTTCTGGTTTTTCAGTAATTAGTGGCATAAGGTTTTTTAATAATCCCTTGAGATTAGTTATTGCAAAGCTATTGTTAAAATATTGTTTTTTCATTTTATTTAATTCATATGATAACAAGTTGCTGCATTAGGGTTAGTTCCGATCGCCATTTTCACGGATCTATTTATTTAAAAAAATTAACTTGCTTTTATATATTACTTTTTTTCCCCATCCCTCGGTAGGTACGTGATTTTTATTTTGTGTACGTTGTGTGTTGTTGATTTAAGAATAAATATTGTACGCGAAAATCGGGTGAACCTCAACATTTTTTTGAAACTAATCAACTTAGTTCTGTGAAAAAAAAAAAAAAAACCGCCCTGAAATTTAGGCCCTGCATGGAATGACAAATCAAGTTGATTCTACCTAGTATAAAATAATTCTGTAACTACCAAACTAGTGTAAAAGCAATAGACGACAAGCATGTCATAACTTCTTATTTTTCTGTATTTAACATATTTATACTAGAAAAAAATTTTAAGCATACAAGAAGTTGTGATGACCATGTCTGATTTTTTTTTTACAATTTGCTTGTCATTAATATCATAAAATTGTAAAACGTAAACGATTAATTTATTTAACATGCTTATTGGTTAATATCCCTACATAAGTTATAGTGGGAAAACTAATAAGTGTTACAAATGTCTGCACTGGAACTCTTGCCTAGTATATTTGTTATTAGATATTGATTTCAGGTTTGAAGTTGCTCAAATAATATTTCGTTTCTGGTGTTTAGGTCTGCCAGCGTAACTCAAAACGGCAAACTAAAAGATGTCGGGAGGAATTCCATCTTTAGCATTGAAAGATGAAGATGTTACCAAATTTCTTGCTTCAGGAACCCATATTGGGGCAACTAATTTAGATTTTCAAATGGAACAGTATGTTTTCAAAAGAAGATCAGATGGTTAGTATACATGTTTTTCTACTGAGATCATTTTAGTAGTCGTTTATGTATGTATATAAATTTATTATTCAAATACAGGGATAATTATATAAATCAGTCTTTCACTGATCTTTCTTGGCTTGTTAATCGTTGATAATATTTAAATTATTCGTAATTTTGAGCTGTTGATTCTTCAATGTCATGTTCCTCATGGTAAGGGTGTTAATGTTCGAGAAAGTAAACATTTATATGTTTAGCTTTGGGCCAAAAGGATTGAAAAAGAAAATACATGATTTTATTACCAAGCATAATTCCAAAAATTGCATTCTTCAGATCTCATGAAAGTCCACTTTTGTGGTTTGTTAAATTTGTTAAGATTAAGAAAAATATGGGATTTTACAACCAAAGAATTCATACCCAAAAAAGAAAGGGAAGTTTTGTCCTATTATGTATTTCTATTTTGACTGCTGAATATGGTTATGCTAAATTCGGTTTCCCGAAAAAATTTCACTTTATTAATCTTAACACTTCTTTGACGATTAATTTCTGTACTTCTTTCCTCCTTCAGACAACAAAAATATTTTGAATTACTTAAAAAAAACTTTCCAGACAATATAATAATGTTTCTGGGGGAAAAGAAGAGACTCTTGGTATTATTAGATCATTCATTTAATTATTACTTAAGCATTTTTCTCTCTTTGAGCTTATATATAAATATATACATGTATGGGTTATCTATCAATATGTTCACCTAAGTACATTTGTAGTCTTTGTTTTAAATTATTAGTGCATACTTTTCCCGAAAATTGTTTAAGGTTCCAAAGATTTCTTTTCGTTAAGAATCACCCCATAGTGTCAATCCCTGACAATACACTATAGGTTTCACTGTAGACTTTGTTGCTCTTTACTAGTTTCCTTTCTTCTCATCATTTTATTGTTACATTGAAATTATTACTTCATTATGGAGTCTAGATTTGTGAAAGGTCAAACAAGCAATGTGCCAAAAGGGATGTTAATGATGTTATTTCATTTAACGTGTCGAAATTTCTTTGCTCTAACCGGTTTTTCTTGGTGGACATCCACGGAACTCGAACCTTGGGGTTTGTTGCTGCTCCTATTATAGCCAAGCACCAAGTATTGTCACTGCCCGAATGGGGAAGTTTTTCCCTAAATTATAATGTACGCTCGCAGAAAATTGTTTCTGCGTCGCTTACCACGCTTGAACTTTGAAAGTTATTTAAAAAATAAATATTCTTCTCGGAACAAAAAAAATTTCCAGAGATGTTTATAGACATTATCGAAGCAAAGAATTTCAAACATCCCTATTTTTCTTAACGTACGGGAATAAATGCTCACACCATTGTTTACTTTCCATTTGAGAATTCTTTGCTCTGTCATTTTTGCATTATCTGATATTTAGGGAAAAGTTTAAGATGGAAAGCCAATAGCAGCTGTTTAAATACGTTGTTCTGTTGCTGCAGTGCTTGAGTTATAATGTAAAAATTATGGTTGAACTTGGCTATAGTCATTGATGTAGTCGAGGAGGGGACGGTGTCCCCAAACATTTAAAAAATTTTAACATAAGCGACCCCCATGTTTTGATTTAAATTACTTATCTACGTATGTATAAGCGTCCCCCCCCCCCTTTTTTTTTCCAGGACTACACCACTGGCTATAGTAACCTTATTTATTCACCATTACACTTTGTATATCGCTTATAACGTCACTTGGCTTTGTTGTAAATGACGTGAGTTCCACTGGTTATATAAATTTTAATATTCCGGGTATTTTGCCCAGAGAAGCATATTGGTATTTTACTTGGTACAATATATGACAGATTTCAGTGCAAAAGTCGTTCACCCTTTTGTGTTAGATCAATCACATGTTGGGGAGAAACCAATATGCTACAGTCCAAATTATCATTTATTGTTCTTGTTCTTGATGTATTGGATCTTCACTTATTTAGTGCAGAATATTTTTACTAAAATTGTAAGCAAGTATTGGAGCAAATCTAAAATTAAAATTTATGATTTGGAACATGATTTCAAGAGGGTAAGATTCAATTGGAAGAATTTCAAGGTCATTATGCAACTTATTGGCTGCTTTATGAATGTTTTCCATGTACAGTGGTACCTCCTTTAAGGGACACCTCTAATTAAGGGACATTTTTTCTGGTCCCAGTCCCTTTAAATAGGGACTGCAATGTATTTACCTCTGAATAAAGGACATTCTTGGAGAAAAATTTACAAAATTCAAGTTATATAGATAAGAAAATTTACTGGAAGCTAAAGTTTTTTTTTTCTTTTCTAAAAATTAACTTCTGAAAGTTGGTATGAGTCCTAGAAGCATGAACAAAGAAACAAGTGTATTTTAAAGTACTTGACAAAACCTACTTGTAAAGCAGACCTTCCCCCAGGATTGAAAAAGGGCATGGTGCTACTGTAAAAAAAAAAGGGCACTTTTCCAAATTTAGGGCATTTTACCGAAATAAAGGGCACATGTAATTTGAAGTAGGGGCCTTTCATAAATGATGTCACACTTTTTTTCATGTTGGACTGCCCTCCCCCGTTGTCACATGTTACGCTATGTTGCACAAGCAGAATGTCGCAGTTCCTGTTACCCCTCCCCTCCCCTTGTCACACTTTCATGAACCCCCCTTCCCCCTAGAAGCGTGACATCATTTATGAATCCTCCCGTAGTAATACTTTGTGATTGCCATAATTTAACATTTTAGTCAAACATCAACATCATCACAGTAAACCGCACATTGAAATATATATATAAACTAATTTGACAATATTCATTTTTAAGATTGTTTTCAATATTTGAAGTAAAGCATGAAAAAATTCTGCTTGTATATTCAAGGCAACATCAACCAATGATTTCAAATTCAATAAAATATCTAGCAAGGATTTTCTGAGTTATACATTTTTACTAATTTATGAGAGTGTTTCTGTTCATTCCAGTACTTCTGAAGATCAGTGATCACCTCCGAGGAATAATAAGAAAATAAGAATATATATTTTCTTAATACAATAAAACTTTAGTAATAATAATTAGAGCGCGGATTTTGATGACCTAAACGATCGCTGAAAACGCCCTTTAAAATTTTTAACATGTCCTAAAAACAGCAAAATTGCAAAAAATGCCACTATAGTTAAACAAGAATACCAATTGAAAGCAATGGTTTAGCTTAAAATGACAATAGTATTTTTTTTTTTTTTTTTAATTTAAAAGAAGCAAAATTAATACGATACATTTACATTAAAGATTGAAATAAATGTTTATTAAAATAAGGAGAGAAAAAGGAAATGTCTAATATATGGATTCCTCACACATTACCATCTTTTTTCCCGCAAGTTTTATTACATTTTAAAACTTTTCTTTCTTGAAATAACTAGAAAGCATCATTAGATTGGGTGGGATTATTAAATGCTTTTTCATATTTTGAATAGTAAATAGTTTCTTGTTTGAAAGAGCATTCTTATATTTTGGTTAGTTTTCTCAACGTCTACAGATGTAATAAATGCATATTTGACCCAAATGGGTCCCTTATAAAGATGAAAAAAAGAATTTTCTTATTAGTCTTTGGAAACCTACTGTTCTAAATTTTATGAGATAGAGAGTTTTTATGAGTTGCGATATAATCAAGCACAGAAACATTGGAAGAGTTTCGGGCTACACCCAAAAAGTTACCCAAAGATAAAAAGAGACATAAAATGATGTGAAAAAAAGAATCCCCAAAATCTCAAAAAGTGCCCAAAAAACCTCGCAACTGTCGGCCCTAAAAGAGATCATTATTTATTATCATTATTAATTTTGTAAAATGTTTAAACTAAAAACAATTCCTTATTTATTTTATGATTTGTGGTAATACTACTTCTTTTCAATAATTGTTTATTTAGCAAACAGTTTTCAATAATTGTTTATTGTTTTTTAAAGAAGTTGGATCCAGGTAAATGAACAATTTTTTTAAAATTTCTTATTTGTCCACAATTTAGTATTTTCTAAAAAGTGAATAGCTGTCAATACTAAGATCAATTTGAAGTAAATAAAGAAATGAAACAATAATAGTGATTTAATAATGTTGAATAATTAGTGATAAACGCAATTTTCGACAAACACGTGTTCAATATCGGCAGTTCAAAAAAAAAAAACCGCAATTTTCGACAAACACGTGTTCAATATCGGCAGTTCAAAAAAAAAAAAAAAAGCCAGAAACTATTAAAATAAAATGCAAAATAAGCAGATTTAGGTTAGCATGTGTGAAAAATATCTTCTAATTTAGAAAATAATTGAAATTTGTACCCGATGCAAAAGGATTAAAATCTCTAACGTAGAATCCAATTTTCGGCGAAACACGTGCACGATTGTGGCTGTTTCTATCTTAATACTTTTTTTCTTTTTTAACTGTTAAAATGAAGCGACAAATAAGCAGATTTAAGGTAGAGAATGCAAAAAATATCTTACAACTTTCATGATAATTGAAATAATTCCAGGATGGAAAAAGATTGAAATTTCAAACACGGTAAGCAATTTCCGGTAAAAATCGGAGGAAAAACTAGTTTCCGTGTGGCCCAAAAGTTAACCCCTATTTCTTTCTTCTTTATTTAATTTTTAAGGGACCAGAGAATTTGGGAAAAGGTCACGTGTCAAGATAAAAGTTCGGGAAAGGGTTTTAGCATTAGCAAATGGTAGCCACATTGGCGACTTCAATGAAAACAATGGTCGCCACAACGTGAAAATTGGTCGTCTTTGGCGACTGGCGATCGCGAGTTTTGAGCTCTACAAGAAGGGCGCAATTTCACTAACAAAAGGGCAAGATGGGCGCGTTTCCCGAATCCAAGGGCGGGCAGGGCGCGGCGCCCTCCCGCCCAGGCCTGGGGGAAGCACTGTGTAAAGCCTTTTCCCTCTTTTGTGCAGTGGAATACATGGGTGTTCAGCAAGGACCGACCGTACCAACAAGTTTTTTTATTCAAGAATTGTAAAAAGTGCACTGAACGTAATTTCTACTGTATTGCCCAAATTACGTACTTTGAAACAAACCCATCTAACAGATGACTTCGAATAAATTTCTGTAAGTTAGAAAACTTTGCCAATGCAAAATTTATGCTAAAAATTTCGGTTTTTCAATGAAATAATTTTAAATTTCAATAATTTCAACTTATATTTTGTATGCATGAGACATTTTCAGTATTTAAGCTTAAATGTTAACACATGTTTACTATTAAAAAGCTAAACTAAGTTAATACACTACACAGGGTTCACACTGGGGAAAAATACAAGGTGGGATTTTCCTCCTTGACCAAAATTTTAAGTGGGATTTTTAAAGTTTAAGCCCAAAAAAAAAATTTTTTGAGTGGGATTTCAAAAGATATTGTGGGAATCGCGCGGCCTAGCGTGAACCCTGCTATATGTGTATGCATCCATTTATGAACCTCCGAGAAAGGGACACCTCTATTTAAGGGACAAAATTTCCAGTCCTCTTAGTGTCCCTTATTGAGAGGTTTTACTGTTCTAGTAAATTTTGTTTTGTATGGAATCTTTTAGAAAATTTATTTTATAGGCTGAAATATACTTAAGTGAATTGAATTTCATACATTCTTAATGAATGTTTACAAATGGCTCGTGAAAACAGAATGTAACATTGCGTTTATTTTACTGTAGTGTAACCTTGATTTAGCAATAGTCTACTGACAGTTAAATGCTATAATAAAATCAAAATTGGGGAAAATATAATGTATGAAATCCAGTTCAGTTTGGGAGTTATAAAATCTATCATTAATTTGAGGAAATTTTTAAATCAAAGATGTATTAGAAGTATATATTAACTTGCTTTGCTCTCAGTTAAAAATAAAGAAATGTTATTTGTATGTGCAATCATACAGTGTTCCCATGGCTGAAAGCTACATCTAAAATTATGAATTTTTAAGATGTTTAGCAAAAAAAATTTTGCCGTGTACAATTTGTTTTGTTTGACTGTAATTTAGCATCTCATAATAAAGTGTGGGAGTTTATTCTCACCCTAAAGTTTATTCTTGTATTTATCTTTCTGTTGAAACTTATAGCTGTGTTGTTTTTTCAAGTATGTACGAAATTAGTCCGTGGGCTGAAGTCTCAAAAAAAGCTTAAAATTTCCGTTCCGACTCTTGAGGGGCAATTTTATTCTGCCAAAATAAAGCATAATATTGGCTGGTAAATGTAAATTCATAAAGTTCTCCAAAGTATGATTGTCCATTAATTCATAGTAACCAAAGTTATGAGGAACTATTTCATTTTCACGTTAGCGCATGGATATCCGAAAAAGATAGCACTTATACAATTCTTTTTGCTTTCACGCTTTTTTTTTTTTTTTTAATGTTAACGCTTTTAAAAAATTTTCACTTGCAGTTTTAATGTAAGGAGGTATGTTAGTTCATTGACAGTAATTTTTGAGTTCATGCAACTTCAATGATTTATTTAAATAATTTTTATTTAAACTTTTAATTCTGTAGGGGGAAAATAATAAAATCCCCTTCATAAAAAATGTCAATTGATTTTTTTTTTTAACAATTACTACGTCACTAAAAATATTCTTCCTTTTAAAAAAAATCTGGGGATATTCTATATCATTCCAGACAAATATGCATCAAGGACGTAGCCAGATTTTTTGGGGGGGGGGAGGGGCTGACTTTGAAACACTTATGTTGAGGAAAGTTTTAGGGAGGAATATATGCTACATTGCGAAAAATTTCCGGGTTTCAGGGGGAGGCCCAAAATCCGGAAAACACAATCCTGTCCCGTGGGCCCACCCCCTTCCCCTCTGGATACAGCCTTGATATGCATTAAAGGGGGACACAATCTCAGGGCACAAATCAACTTTTTCACTTTTTTTCTCTTCAGAAACGGCTATGACCCGTTTATAAAAATTTTGGGTTTTAAGAGTTCATATAAGCAGTAGTCATATGGGGTAATTCCTGGTCACGCCTTTTTTAGTTTTATAAACTGGTATAACAAAGTAACTGCTAACTGAAATATGACAAACGCTCCTTAACCCTACACCGTGCAATTTTTCGTTTCTTTGTAAAGAAAAAAGAAAAATTGTGTTTGTACGTGGTAGTTATAAGTAGAAAAAATAGTAAAAAAAATTTTTTATTAAATTCGGAAGAATATAGAATCCGAGGAAATTTGACATGTTTTTTAAAAAAAACACCGAGCATTTAGGGGTAACATAATAATTTTTTATATAATCATTTTAATAAATGAAACAAAATTAATAATAAATAGGTATGCATTATAATCATAAAATAGCAATAAAATAGTAAAATTTATTAAAATAATTTATTTTATTATTATTTATAAATTGAAAAAAATTTATCAAAGTAAAAATTTGCCCATGTAAATTATTAGTTACATGTGCAAATTTTTTACTTTAATTACCAATGGTTTAATAATTTCACTAAAAGGTTTTAAACAAGAAACCTAACATCTGTAGGGGGTTTGATGTAATAATGTTTGTTTCTTCTTTGGATGAGAGTCAATTGATTTTAAAACAAAATTCCTAAAAAAATAATTTAGTCAACCACTTTTGTTATATAATTACAAGAATAATCTTCCAAAAGATACCAAATAAAGTGAAATAGAACAACCAGAGACACCTGTTCTTGTTTACACTGCAAATAATGCAGGAGCATAAAAAGTACCCCCGAATGCGCGGTGTTGTTTTAAAATAAGTAAAAAAGGCGCCTTAACATGTATTTTTCACGAAAAATTTCGGACAACTTATATTTATTCTATTTTAACACTATGTAAGCAATTAAAGACTATTTTTCAAAAAAATGTTGCTTGAAATTTGTAAAAAAAATTAAGAATTAGTTGTTTTTGTACAAAATCAACATGTGTTACGATTTGTGAAAAAAGATGAAGCTTGAGCCCAGTTTACAAGATCATGGGGAAACTGTATTAACTAATACGATCTTACATACAAAACGAAGGAATACACCACTTGTTAGAAATAATACAAAACAAGAGCTTAATGAACAAAAATTAGAGATGTTGTTTAAAAAAAAAAAAACAGTGCTGTGTAGGGGTAACTATTCTATTTCATGTTGGAAGAAAAGATTTCTTCCTCGCCTCGATAAGTGAATTAGTGGTATCAGAAATAAAGTTCAAGGACATGAACAATAATAAACTTTGCTTTGATACCACATGTGTCAAACGTAAAGCTGTAAATAGTGCCTTAAATAAGATGGGAAAACCCCTACCCATTTCAATGCCAAATGCGTGTATATTTATGTGTCTAAAAAAACTCTCTCTTGCTAACATATTTCCGTTTAACAATGTAGTGTAAAATTTAGCTCGCAATGTAAAAGATGCAATATTTTATTCAATAACGGAATGGATGCTTAAATGGAAGACAACAAGGACTGAGGCAACTGTGAGGTAAGTCCTCTGATGCGTACCCACTATTTAAATTACTGCTGAATTAGAAATGTACAATACAAATAGAACACAGAAAGCAAGCGCTCCATACGCACGTAGAATACCAATATAACACATGTGCTAATAATATATCTTTCTATTATTTTATTGTGCACGATGTAAAAAAAATATAGATTTTCAGAAATTTTGGAGGAAAAAATGTTACTACTACAAAAACATTTTGAAAACAGATAGTCTCCAAAAATTATACCTTTTTTAAAGATCCATACCAGTGCTATATTTAAAACAAAATAATTCTCGTTGATGCTGTTTTATATTACAAATAGCCTATGCTTTTGAATACAGTGCATATATTTTATCTATATTTAAATACATTGGTCGCAAGAATTGATTACAAGAGCCTTTTTTAAGATGAAGTTTAAAATAGAATGATAGCAAGGGTCGAAATCTTGCTTACAAACAATGATGTCAGCGACTGATGTTACAGTCGGCGTGATTGGTTAACTTCGCGGAGCAAAAAATAATTCGATGATTTCATTGGAGCAGAGTACGAATACATTGAAAAAAAGAGTGCAAAAGGAAATCTCTTGTTATTAAGTTATGGCCAAGTATTTTTTGGAGAACTTAATAAAATTAGAATTACTAGAACATTTTAAATAGTTTCCTTCAAAGAAAAAATTGCCCCCAGAGCATCGTAACGAACTTGAACGATAAATGCATTGGGCCCACGGACTAAATGAGCTTACCGACACCCTTCCGATGATTTAGAAAAATAATCACAAATGTGAAAACGAATTCATTATTTTTTTTAAATTAAAGTCATTGGTCTTTTTCATATCAAATTGCATAATCAGGGGGACACTTCACAAAATTCCGAGCTACCAAATCTTACTTTTGCAGATATATTTATTAAATAAGCAGACAAAATTGCATTATTTTTTAAAATCCAATTTGAAATATCTAATAGAAGGAAGTTATGAATAATTATTAGACTTGATCTGATGAAATGTTGCAAAATTGAAGTTGGTATCTTAAGAGATACACTTGCTTCAACTTTTTTTGTATATTTTTTTTACCCTGTAAATAAGTGTGCTTTGGTTTTCTTTTAGTTAAAAATTTGTCTGGCATGATAAATCTGAAATGTACCAATTAATTGGCATGAGCTGGATTTAATCCAGTTTGTAAAATGTAGAATATGTCACTTAGTACAATTTCTTGGCAAATTAGCTAATTTTTTGCGGTATCTTGATTGATTTTTGTTTGGTTTCCATTGGATCATGGAAAATAGGCTCTCATCTCATTCAGGGCTGGCAAGGTTTCAGACAATAAGGTTGCCGGTGATTGATCTGGTTGCCTTGAGAAGTTGAATTAGAATTACACTAGTCTATCTATTCCTAAGTCTTACTGTCCAGAAAATGACTAGTGCAATTTCATATTCTGACTCTTAAATAAATTACCACAAATCTACTCTAGGAAAATGATGAGTGTTTTCTAAAAATTACCAAGTTACTTTTTTTATTATTGCCGTTACAGAGCATATTATGTTGAAAAGGAAAAATAAAAATTTTGCTAGTTTAAAAATGTGCCTACATTTTTTTCATCAATTTATTATTATTCTTCAGTATGGGATTTTATAAAAAAAAAAACCTTTTTTGAAACATGTTAAACTATTAAAATAATTTTAAGAATGATAAGTTTTTTCTTCTGAATCTATAGCATTTAACAGCAATCACGAGTCAAGGTGGAACTCAAATTAGTTTCTTTGGTACTTTCTTTTCACAACATCACCAACTCTTAAATAAAGAAGCTATTATGTAATAGAGATAATAGCAATTTTCACAAGAAAAATATTAAATTACAACTAATTAATAATTATACTTACGCATTACTAATATTGCATTAGAAATAAAGTGATTAGATTAGATCCCTTTAGCTTTAGGACAGTTTAAGACAATTTTGGACGGTAATAGTCCTGTCCAAAACCCCAACCCTGATCTAATTTTTTTTGTAATTGTAGTTATCTGTCAGCTTTCACTTTTGGTTTGTCATGTTTTTGATTGTTGTATGAGCGGATGCATATGTGCGGGTCCAGTTTTTGGTTTATTGGGGAAGGGCTCATAATATAAAAATTGAGTTATACATACAGAAAGGCAGAATTAGCAATTCATTATAAACCTGCTCATAAGTGTAATGTTAGAGCACAAATGGGGGAGGAAGGGTCAAAGGATATTTTTGAGAATTAAACTTTGAAAGTGTAATTTTGTACGATCTATGATGGTCCCCCCGTCTTTGATCTCTCCCGTGGAAAATTTTCAAAGCTTAAGTTCTAAATTAGCAATTTTTTGGCGTCCATTAATATTAGAAAAGGGAGAAAACACTTATTGGACTACTTTTGGTGACCACAAAAGACAAGTAGATTCCATATGAGGTTCCCAAGTTCTAAAAATTTTGATTTTAGAGAATGTAAGAGGACAAAATAAAGGAGGGGGGAGGGCTTTTTCCCTAATTTTTTTTGGAATATAAGGTATGCATATAGGCAATCTTAGGTAATGTTAAACGCCAAATGGGTTCAGGGACTCCATCTAAAGTTGCAATTTTGGGCATTTCTCGAGGTTAGAAAAAAGAGATTTCAAGGGTTTTTCTAAATTTAAAGTCACACAAATGCTCTTAACAATGACTCAGACCTAGAAAAAGTTGTGTGGAATGGGCAGAGTTCCGACTCTTCTTCAGATCACCTTGGCTACCCCACCCCTGCTTCCTTTTTTTTTTTTTTTTTTTTGTTGATTTTCTTTAGAAATTCTGGTTGCACCAACAATTGTATTTTTTGAAAAGTCGTGGTACATTTTAAAAGTATGCATTGATGTAGATCAGCATTTATTTGCATTTACTTTGGTTTAACTGCTTTCCAATATCAGGGTGCTTATTTTTAATCATTGACTTACAGTGGCTAGCAAAAGTCTTGGCCATTTTTGTTTCCAAATGCCTGTAATATAAAATTGTTCCTACTACCCATTATTTCAGTTAACTGAAATATTTTGTTAGAATGATCTTAATACACCTTTAGGTTGGAAGCAATAGCTTGGTATATGGTGCAGGACTTTTGTAAGCCCCTGTGTATACCATGTGAGCTTCCATTTTCCTAACAGGTGTTTCATCTTTTCAGCTGAAGGTGAAACCTCCCAGAAAGGAAAAAAGAAAGCTGTTGATTGTCGTCGTAGCACTGCTGCTCAGTTCTTCGTTGAAGAAGAAACTGTTGATGAGGCTGCAACTACTGATAGAGTTGTTCAACTTCTGAATGAAGCTATTGTTCCTAAAGAGGAAGGAGCAGCCTTGAAAAATTTACGAATTGTACATGAATTGATCATTCACAAAGAGCCAAAATTGCTAGATAATTTTTTAGATGAAGTAGTTAGTTTCCAACATGACCAAAATGCTGAAGTTAGAAAATTTGTTGTAAATTTCATTGAAGAAGCTTGTAAAAAAGACCCTCAGATACTACCCAAAGTGATTGGTAATTTGAATATGATGTTGCTGGACAGTTCAATAAATGTTCAGAAAAAAGTTATACAAACAACTACACAGTTATATACTGTTGCAATTAAATGGTTATGCGATGCTAAAACTGTCGATGACGTAATGGAAGCTACTTGGGCTTCTATGAATGAACTCAAGACAAAAATAGTTTCCTTGTTAGATTCTGATAACGAGGGTATTCGAGTACTCACTGTTAAGTTTATGGAAAAGGTAATTCTTACACAAACCTTTAAAGATCAGTATGCAGATCCAAAGGTCAAAGACTTATCATTAGATGACATTCCAGTAATATTAAAAATATTTAGACCAAGAAAAATGGAAGAAGAAGCTAAAGAAATGTTTTTAAAAATTGTTGATTTTCACGGAGCTTCTCATGTTTCTTGTGTTAATTTGACGTCTTGCATGCAAGTTTTAGTTACTATTGGAAGAAAGAGAGTTGAATTTTTCCCAAAAGTGCTTCAAGCATTTGAGTCATTACATGCAAATTTGCCCCCGACACTAAGTCAATCTCAAGTTAGCAGTGTTCGTAAAAATTTAAAATTACACCTCTTTACTCTAGTAAAACATCCTGCTGCCGTTGAATTTCATTCACGTATATCAATCATGTTATCAGATTTAGGAGCTACTCCACAGCAAATAAGTAAATGTTTTCCTACAGTTGACTTGAGTAAGAAACGAGTTGCCAAAGATCCTGAGGTTTTTAATAAGAGACTTAAAATGGAGGAAGAAACAAGTAGTAAAACAGAACAACCTAAACAAAAAGTTGTTGATAAAAGTGTTAAGGCAAAAAATACTGCAATAGACATTACCGCTGAAGATTTAGTTCCAAAATTTAACGGCACTAATGTTGCTGATTTAGTCCTTGTTAGCATGCTAAATTTGCCCGACATAATGCCTGCTCATTTTCAGTCGACATATACCCCAATTGCAGCTGCTGGTACAGAACCTCAAATACGACACTTATCCCGTTTATTGGCTACTCAACTTACTTTAATTGGTCTTGGCAAAGGTATTGATGAATATAAGCTAGAAGTAGAAAGTGAAAAATTAGAGCCTAGTGACGATGATGATGACGAAGATGAAGATAAAGCTACCACAAAGCAAATTCAAACTGTGGTTGGTCGAAAGACAGACCAGAAGCCTAAGAAACAGGCTCTAGTTTTGTTACCTAGTGGTTCACAAGGAAAATCTAACAGGTCTTCAAAGAAACTTGATTTACAGTTTGTTGCCAAACCTCTAAAGGACAATGAAGCTAATGCCTTTTGTCGTTCAGCATATGCTAGAGTTTTAAATGCCGAAAAAAATATTGCTAAGCGAGGTGCTGCTGCTGTGAGAACAAAAATTTTAACAACATTAGCAACTCAGTTTCGAGGTGATTTAGAAGTAGATTTGAAACATCATATTCTTGAAAATCCACGTGGTAGGTTAGACCTAGCTTTTAGTTGGTTATATCAAGAGTATTCATCTTATAGAGGGTTTGAAGGATCACAGGAAGGTCCTATTGATAAGTGTGAAACTACTGTTAATAATCTGGTCGCTGGTGTTCTAGAAAATGATGAGCAAAATCGTGTGCTTTTTAGTCGTTTCTTTTTGGATTCACCTTTTATTACAGAAAGTATGGCTGAATCTTTAAAAGTGATTTGCATAGATCAAAACACTACTTCTTTAGCTTTACAAATAGCTAAAAATATGACTATTCGGAGGCCACCCAAGAAATTACTTTTCTTAAGTGTTATTTGTGATCTCACTCTTCATGAGAATGTTGATGTACGTTCAAAAGCTGTTGAAACTGCAGTTGAATTACATGAATCTGGTCACATGCAATCTTTTATAGAAGCCTTTGCTTTAAGAAGCTTAAAATTTTTGTTGTTACCTCAACCACCTGCTTCTGATTTTATGTTATTTACTCAACCGCCTGTTTTATGGTCAGAAGAGTTAACAAAAGTTTGTTTACATTTGTATTTGGCTTTGCTCCCCATTAATCATCGCCTTATTCACGATTTAGGACAAGTTTATGTAGAAGCAACTGCAGATATTAAGAGGACGATTCTTCGTGCACTAGAAGCTCCTGTCAAAGGAATGAGTATGGCATCTCCTGAACTCCTATTGTTTGTAGAAAATTGTCCGAAGGGTGCTGAAACTTTAATCACAAGAATCATTCATATATTGACTGATAAAGCTCCACCATCAGCGGAGCTGGTTGACAGAGTCCGTGATCTCTATCATAAGCGTGTCCCAGATGTTCGTTTTCTCATTCCTATTATAAATGGTCTTACAAAACGAGAAGTAATAGCAGCATTGCCAGAACTTATTAAACTGAACCCTACTGTTGTAAAAGAAGTTTTCCATCGCCTTCTTACTAGTAATTTCTCCAGTCCTTTGTCTCCTGCAGAACTGCTGGTAGCTTTGCATAATATTGATCCAGCTAAGTGTAATTTAAAAATTATCATTAAGGCCACCTCTCTGTGCTTTGAAGAAAAAAATGTTTATACCCAAGTAGTTTTGGCCATGGTCATTCAACAACTGATGGAGCAAAATCCATTTCCTATTTTATTGATGCGTACAGTTATTCAATCACTTGCCAATTATCCTCATCTTTTGGGATTTGTTACAAATACATTACAGCGTTTAATTTTAAAGCAAGTTTGGAAGCAAAAGCGAATCTGGGAAGGATTTATGAAATGTTGCCAAAGAACTAAGCCACAGTCTTTTCAAGTCCTGTTACAACTACCAGCTCCACAACTAGAGGAAGTTTTACAAACTTGTCCCGACTTACGTGAGCCTCTTTGTCAACATGTTGAAGCTTTCACTGAGAGTCAGAAAGCTCATATATCTCAAGCTATCAAGGATGTACTTGCTGTTTTTCAGCCAAAAGTTCAAACTGAACCTGAAAGTGTATCAGATGCTAGTGAGCCCTTACCTCCTGGCCAAGAACATATTTAATTTTTTTTTAAATTATTTTCATGTGTCTAATTTTTTATTTCTTTTTATACACAGCTGATGCTCAATTTTATGAACTTTAAGGAATATTGAGAAAGGTTGTAAAATTGAAAAACACCAAAAGCTAGACTTATATATAATTTTATTTTCATGGTGAACATGTTTTTTCACAAGACATTTTTTATTCATTTGACAAACGCAATATAATTTCACAAGCCACCATTTTTAAAGCGGAATAAAGTTTACTACAGTAGCCCCTCGTTATATTGCGCTTGTCAGGGGACACATACCTGCCAACTCTACTGGTTTTTCCAGGGGACTCCTGGATTTTCCCCTATTCTACTGGTCTCCCGGTTTGTATTTACAATCCCCTGGTTTTCATAAATTTTGGTGAAATCCCTTATAAATAGGGAATTTTATGGTAAAAAAATCACTTCAGCAATGTTATTATCCTATTTAATTTCTTTGACAAATAGATTCACACCAGAAACTTAGTTTTAGACATTATAAAAACAATTATAACTTTAGAGGACTGAATATTTTGTTAGTTATGCTGAAAAACATATCATGTAAGGAACTTGTCGGTGGTTGTAATTTAAGTGATCGTTAAAACTCCTTATTTCCCCCCAAAAAGCAATGAGAAATACATGCGAAATTGCGATGTATCGCAATCTACTGGATTTTTTACTCGAAATGTTGACAGGTATGGGGACGGCCAGAGGACGCGCTAGGAATTTTTGCCAAAGAGTGAAAATACTCCTTGGTGGTTTTTAGAGGAGTATTTTATTTTCTGGAGGAGTGAAAATAAAATAATAATAAACACTCTTTACAGATATCCCAGTTCAGAGTGAATACCACTTCTGCTGCGACCTTGACCCAGAGAGTAACGTACATACAGCTAAATTAACTATTTTCTAAAAATTTCTTATTAATCCAAAATTTAATACTTTCTAAAAAGTAAATAGCTGTCCATATTAAAATCAAATTTGAAGTATAAATAAATAAATGAAACTACAATAGTGAATAATAGTGATAAACGCAATTTTCGACAAACAAGTGTTCAATATCGGCACAGTTCAAAAAAAAAAAAAGCCAAAAACTATTAAAATAAAATGCAAAATAAGCAGATTAGGGCAGTATATGTGAAAAATATCTTCTAATTTAGAAAATAATTGAAATTTGTACCCGATGCAAAAGGATTAAAATCTCTAAAGTAGAATACAAGAATGCGAAGCACGTGCACGATTTTGGCTGTTCTTTTTAAACTTTTTTTCTTTTTAAATTGTTAAGATGAAACTACAAATAAGCAGATTTAAGGTTGTGCATGCAAAAAATATCTTACAACTTTCAAGATAATTGAAATAATTGCAGAATGGAAAAGGATTGAAATTTCAAACACGGTAAGCAATTTCCGGTAAAAATCGGAGGAAAAACTAGCTTCCGAGTGGCGCAAAAATTAACTCTTATTTTTTTCTTCTCTATTTAATTTTTAGTGGACAAGAGAATTTGTAAAAAGGTCACGTGTCAAGATTAAAGGTCGGGTAAAGGTTTTAGCATAGCAAATGATAGCCACATTGGCGTCTTCAATGAAAACAATGGTCGCCAAAACAAGAAAATTGGTCGCATTAAGCGACTCGCAACCGCGAGTTTTTATATAATGAAAAATATAATTAACTTAGAATATTGTATTTATCTTGCAATACTTAACAAGCTAAAAGTTGTTTAAGAGTAGTAGAGTGTTTTTGTAGAGTGAAAATACGCATTTTTAAAATTTCAATGCGTATTATCGATTTTTAAGGCGTTAACGCGATCTCTGGGGACGGCAAAAAGCGCGATATAACTGATGCCGTTAGAAATAAGTCAAAACGTACAGGTAAATTCAGTGAACCTGTGCATGCCAACAGAGCATGGTGTTGTTGGCAAACTGTTAAAAGATGAAGGTAACCATTTTTTTCCTAGAAAATTCCTTTACCTATCACTCTCCCTTTCTTGGTTAAGGGGATTGTATAATTTGGATTTGTTCAGCCAAGTGAATATCCTTTCTGTACTAAAAAGTATGCAGAAATGGGTGTATTTTTTCTCCTTGGGCAGTAAAAATCTGTTTCATTTATTAATGGGCAATAGGATCAATACAAAAAGAGCAAGCGAAGTTGGGGAGTTGGAGGGAAAATGCTGCAGATTAGCAAATTCAGAAGAAAGGAAAACATTCCTGTTCGATTGCTTTGTTTAGTGGGGGGGGGGGGGGGGTGACTTTACTCAGAAATGAAATACTTTTACATTCGAGAACTTACAATTTTTTGTGACATAGAAAAGGCACAATATAACAAGGGGTTACTGTACCATTTAAAAAACTGGTGATCTTTTTTTTCCTCCTGACCTCTTTGTTGAAAAAGTTGATAAATTTTGTCTAATCTTGAAGCAACTGCAGTGCATGTTGGCTGTGCTGTCTGATTTCTACTACTGGACTGAGGAGGCAAATGTTAGTTGACTGTTTTCATAAGTTTCTCAGTGCAGAAATTTAGCAATGAAAGTAGAAGGCAAAATAGATTTTTTGCATTTTGATTCGTAAAAAACATAGTTTCTATATGGGCTGTTTTAGGACTTGTCAGTTGTTCTTACAATTGAAGCATCATCTGTAGTATAATGCATCTTATTTATTTGTGTATTTGTAGGTTTAGAAATTCATGTAAGACCAAAGTTATTGATGAATGCAAATTTATCATGCTGTTTTCATTCTTTGTGGACATTAAATTGCCTATGTTCTGAAGTGGTGACCTTTATTTGTGCTGAGTGGCTAATAAGACATTTTTGTTTTTCACCGCTGTGTCGAGGGGGAAAATCAGGAAATATTTGAATATGGTTTTCTGGCCAATATGCTGGTCTTGCTTGTGACTTTGCAACCAAAAGAACAATCCTGGTCAAAAAAATACCTTAAAACTGCTCTCAAGTTTTATAAAACTTCAAGTACTTCATCTGCATTAAAAGTGTGAGATGCTCAAGAAGCATATTAGTAAGGATATTTACAAGGTAACATAAGTGCTTATGACAATGAAAGGGGAAAGTACATAAATCTAATGGCAATTTAAATTTATTTGTATCTATTTCTGTGTAGCTTTAAAAGCAGGTAAGCTTTGATTATAAAATGATCATGAAGAATATGATTTACATTTAATATAAATTTGATTCTTTGTACCAATTTTTATACACAATAAAATCAGAATTTTTTTTTCCATCTTAAACGAATGAAAATATTTTAAGTCTTTAAAATTTGCTTTAAAAATTAGATATTTTTCTTAAAATACTTTTACGATTATTTTAAATTTGACTCCTAATTTTAATGTGTCATGCAAATTAAAAATTGAATGAAATAATAAATTAAAACTGTAAATATATGTACTCAAAAGTAGTAGTTAAAATTTAAATTTTCTTATACAATCCATTTATTGCTGCTTGTGTAACATGTTTGTCAATGTCAACAATTTCTTACCAACACTTGTCATCAGTTAATGTAACATCAACCTGAATATCAAATGAGAAATTTTTACATGTGGTTCATTTAAGTTGCAATGAAAAATGAAAGTTATAGAGCAAACTATTAATGGATGTATACAAGATTTTCAATTAAGAAGAAATTACTGAAAAATAAAAATTGGTAAGTTAGAAATGTTGTATAATTAAGTAATTATCTTATTAAAAAATTGAGAATTATATGGATTATGTCTAAAATGTGATTTAAAAAATAATAAGTAAACTTAGTTAATTTTTATAGTTAAATATTACTTGAAATGAGTTTGCTTTTCATGTTAAAATAATTTTATCTTAATATATTGGGCTTGAAAGAAAATCTGGGAGATTATAGATGTCTATGGTCCTCTCAGGAGTCTAGCTTCGACATTCATATCTGAGATTATACTCCTCTCAAAAAGAAATATTGTGTTTTTTAAATGAGAAATATAGGATACAATTGCCCTTGATGTAACCAAAGTACGATTGTATTCTAAATTTTCTTCAATTCATTCTAGAGGTAAAATAAATATTGCTTCTACTTTTCTTCTTTGAAAGAAACAGCCTTGTTTAGAAATTCAAGGAATGTTTGCTTATTTGCCTGTCAGTATAGTAGTCCTTGTATTTTTCAGGTGTTTATTTAATAAACTTGAAAAGGACATGGGAAAAACTCTTGCTGGCTGCCAGAGCTATTGTTGCTATTGAAAATCCAGCTGATGTGTGTGTCATATCTGCTAGACCTTATGGACAGCGAGCTGTGTTGAAATTTGCTTCTGCTACAGGTGCTACACCAATAGCTGGACGATTTACTCCTGGAACATTTACTAATCAAATCCAAGCAGCTTTCCGTGAGCCTAGGCTTCTCGTTGTCACAGATCCTCGTGTTGATCATCAGCCTTTGACAGAAGCTTCTTATGTGAATATACCTGTTATAGCATTTTGTAATACAGATTCATCTCTTAGATATGTTGATATTTCAATACCATGCAATAATAAGGTAAGAACATGCTTCTGTACATCCATATTTCAGGGGCTAATATTCGGGACGGGATTCCCACCGAAAATTCCCAGATACCCATCAAAATAGTCATGATAATTGTAATTCTTTCAGTTGGGAATTTATTTTTTCTTAGGGGGAAGGGACAAAAAGTGACGTCCAATATTTTGATTCAAATAACATTTAAAATTGGAAGATTAAATGTTTAATTTAGAAAAGGAAATGAATGCAATTCAGTTGTGTAAACTAAATTTGAGGTAGTTTTTTTAAATTAATGAGTGAATGAATATGTATTAACCGTTGAAGACGGTACATTTGAAGTAATCAAGAACTAAAGCTAAATGAGAATTTAGAGAGAGAGATAGCAAGAGTATAAATCTGAAGTTGGAATGTACGAAAGTAGGCTCGTATAGTTCTAGATGGAACTTTTGCATGTGAAGAAAATAAATGTATATTTTTCTATGCTTAAAAATCTATAAACCTTTTTTCTAAATGTGTTTTAGTGGTAATGCAAAGCTTATTCTCATTTGGTCACTTTTTTTTTTAATTGATCACTTTTTTTTTCTTAAATGGTCACTTTTTTTGTATCATTCTTGGTGGGAACCCTGATGTCGTCAAGACATAGTTAAAGTTTAAAAAAAAAAATAAAATGGGAAATATAATCTATAAAGCAGTGCTTTGTTCCAGGACTGTAACCTGCAAGTATATATACAATGCTTGATTCTACTATTATTTCAGGGCTCTCATTCTATTGGCTTGATGTGGTGGATGCTTGCTCGTGAAGTTTTGAGAATGCGAGGGACAATTAGTCGTGAACTCAAGTGGGATGTTATGGTGGATTTGTATTTCTACAGAGATCCTGAAGAGGTATGTTTGCATCCTTACTTTTATTTTTATGGAAGATTTTTTTCCCCTCCCATGCTTATTAATTATTGACTTAACAGGCTGAGAAAGAAGAACAAGCTGCAGTGCAGGCCGAGAGACCAATGAAAGAACCAGCTGAATTCCCATCTGAACCTTGGGGTGGTGGAGATGTTACTACTGCACCTGCTGATGTGTCTGATGTAAGTGTTTTAATGCTCATTTCTATTCGTCGCAATTGATTTTCCCTTTTATTAGCAGGTTTCAACCAAAATTTTACTTAACAAGGTGTTGTGTATGTTTTACTCTCGATGTTGCGTCTTTTCACAATCCTTGTACACTTGCCACATGTGACTTTTATACTAATTAGTAGAATTAAGCTAACTTAATTCTTCGGATTCTCAGAATTTCGCTTTTATGAGTATTTCTTGTTCAAATAAAAACAATGCATTCTATGTGTTTTCAGACCTGTCTGCATCCTTTGTAGAGTTTTTACTTTCATGAAAATCATAACTTTATTTATTTATATAAATATTTAAAATTAAAGTGAAAATAAAAAGGCAAGCAAAAAATTACTTAATTAAATAAACATTTATTCATAAAGTAAGTGGCAACACCTCAAAACATTGAAATTTAAATTTAAAAAAAAGAGAAAAAATACTTGGAATATTTGTACCTATGGTGTTCCTGTATGCAACTAATTGGTGTGTGCTTCAGTGAAGCCTACCGTTAACACCTTGCTCATTGAAAAAGAAATAGGCTGGAAATTAAATATTAAAACAAAAAGCTTCTCTTTTTTTGTTTGTTTGTGTGTGTGTGTGGGGAGGGGGTGCGTTTGACCAATTATGTGTACATTGTAGGTCTTTCAAAAGATACAAAAATAAAGTTAGAAATAATATTCTTGCTGAAAAATCATAAAAATCAGCAACTTCCAAAGCATTGTAAGTGGGTACTTAATATTGAAATTTACGGGAATATTTCTTAATCAGTATAATAAGTATAATCATACATAGGTAGCAAATTGAAAAAACTTCTAGAACTTTTATGATCAAATAAGAAATTGATATTCAATGTGATTAAAATGTTACTGTTGCTACAATCAGAATATATGATCCTGACATTAAACTATGGGAAAAGAAATGCTATTCAGGAAAAAAAAAATTACTTAATACAGGGTTCATACTCCACCTGGAAAAGTCATGCAATTTGATATCCTTTGCAAAAGTCATGGAAATGTGAGTGGAAAACATGAATTTTTGACAAGAACCTAGAAAAGTCAAGTATTTTTCTCCCACCAGGGACCCTTTGGAGGGAACCTACACTCGTTGCAATGTCAGATTACCAAGCAAATGAAAAATTTGTTCCGCACGACATCCCCGTTTGGATTTTTATACTTTTTTGTTAGTGCTGTCGTAGACAAAAATGAGCGCAAATTTAGAACGTTAACCTGGAATTCTGCTTTGATCTACCTGGAAAAGTCATGGAAATTTTTTTTTGGCTATTTGAGTATGAACCCTGTTACTGATACATAGTTTAAAATAATTGAACTTTTCATATATATGAACTTTTCATATAGTTTCAGCTGCGAACAGGAAAAAACTTGTCTAGTGGCGTGCATAATTAAAAAAAAAAAAAGAAAAGAAAAGAAATTTTGTCTTCTTCCAGCTAGCAATTTTTTACTATTAGAAGAAGAAAAAAAATCCGTTTCTTAAGAGAAAGTTTTCTAATAGGTCATGAATAATTTCTTATATAAGTAATCATCTACTCCAGTTAACAGAATGCTACTGCCGTAAAGGATATACAGTGTTCCCTCGCCACTTCGCGCTTCATGTTTCACGGCTTCAATGCTTCGCGTGTTTTTCCAAAATATTCATCAAAAAATAAAAATGAAAAATACAACCATGTCGGCAGCCACATTGCGGAAAGGAGCGTTGTTTCATGTTGATGCGCGAGAGAGAAGGATCTCTGCATGTCAAACAAAGAGATGAGTTGCCTCGGAGTACATACCACGGGCTCTCAAAAGCTCCACTCTTCGCCTCTCTCAGAAATCAATGTTGATTTATGTTCATTACTGTACTATAACGTTTTGTAATGAACCTTATTAATTAGAACCGACACAGTTAAGTAATTACGCATAGTGTTGTAATTTTTGTCTTAAATGTATGTGAAGTATAAATACTGTTTACATATCTAAAACATTTGTGTACCCGCATTCAAGAAAATTCTTAAGGGCAAATCCTACTTTGCGGTTTTTCAGTTTTCGCGGAAGGTTCTGGTCCCCATTAACCGCGAAAAACGAGGGATCACTAATAACAAATTGAAGACTTTTATTTATCAGGTTTGAAGTGATTAATAAGAATCATTAATAAAAACTTGTTTGACTGTTAGACAACAAACAATCAGTGCACAGCTAGCCCGAGGGGTAATGCTGTACTATTACGTTCATTCGCCTCCACTGCATTAAAAACAAGTTAACATGAAATCTGTTATATTTTTCATTTAAAATTTAGTATTTTTACACTAAAACTGCTTTTTGAGTGTGTTTTGTTGGAAGAGCAACAAAAAGCCCCTCTTTATGGTAACTCTTCTGGGGCACCAAGGTTATAATTTAAATTTGCATCCGCTTTCAAAACATGCAAACTAATTAAGTTTGACATTGATGATAAGTCTTTTGTGAAATTTTAAGATAGTGAAATACCAGATATCCTGTGCCTTTTAAAATGATTTGTCCTATTCCTCCCCAACACACGTGCGCCCCTGGGCATGACTTGAGGCCTGTGCATGCTTAGGCAGATACCTGTTTTTAAACCAGACGAAATTTCTAGTGTGATAACTTATACATTGATTCATTTCATTTAAAATAATTATTCTTGCAATGTTTTTTTGTTTCTGATGTTTAGTGGGCTGCAGATCCACCAACTGTTGGCGGTGGTTTTACAGATAATACTGATGATTGGTCTGCACAACCAACAACAGACTGGTCTGCTCCAGCTCCTATACCACCAACTGTTGGAGCTGCCGCACCAGCCGCTGCACCTATTCCTCCTGTGACCAATGACTGGAGTGCATCAGATGCTAGGTGGCCATGAGTGTACTAAACAGAAAATAAATGATTACTTGGACTAAACTTGCATTTTCTGTGTATTTGTGATACTATAGTTTTTTTTCTAGTTGAAAAAATGATCACCACTAATATTTTTAGAATTTCCCCCAAAAAATTTATAGGATTTGTAAGATTTTGATATTAAATTGGTGTGAAATAAAATAGGTTTTCAGGGGTGCAAGCATTTCTGTTATATACTGAGATTCCTGTTTTTTCTTAATTTCAATCATATAATTTAAAATTGAAGTGCAGTTAGTCGCACAGAATTTTTTGCTCACTTGCGTAACCTTTTTTTTTTCTTTCACTTTTTAGGCAAACCTTTCAAGTTTCAAATTTTTTCATTTGTTAAAAAAAAATGATAAAACTGCTTGAACACTGTAACCTTTAAAAAAAAAACTGGACTTCCAAAAACTACATTTTTTTTTTCACCTTCCGAAAGTTGCAATAATTCGTCAGGTTGCTGAAATTCCTGTCCGTTTTTTGGACCTTTCACAAAATTCAAAGCTTCCATTATTTTTTTGAAAGCAGCAAATACCGATAAAATTTCATCATCGCTATGTGTTAAATTTTCACAAAATTATTTCTTTTTCTAAAATTTGCAAGAAACGAACCCTGTTAAAAAAATGCTGAATTGCCCCCTGTAAGTTTATAACTGTTAATTTCTTAGTCTTCTGTTCAATTTAGAAAATAAGTTTTTACCTCGCCTTTCATCTCAAAATGATAACGTTGATTAACAGATTTGAACTTTTTTCTGTCCTTTAGGTGAAACTATGTGATTCTATATAAACAAATGATGCTTGATTCAAATATCAAAACCAAAAAGTTCCATTATGTGCCATTGTTGTTGGAGAACCATTTCTCAAGTTCAGACAATTTGGCTATAGAACAATATTACAGAGGCTTACTTAATGAAAACTTAAGCTCAAGCATTCAGTTCGCATACTTCCATTTCTTCGACCACTGAAACGCTTCTCAAACACTAAGATGTCCTGATAAAACCTTTCCCCATGCTCATCACTAATTGTACTAAGATTTTTAACCCTTTATGAGAATAAGGGATAGCAAATAATGCAACATACGCGCTGACGTCACTTTACAGATAGAAAGTAAGGGAAAACCCCGGGTAGCATATATGCTAATAATAATAAGAATAAGGGTTAAGGAAAGAAGTCTTATCTCTTTAATCTTTATTTTTTTTAAATGTATTACTATGCATTAGTAAGAACCGCAGACCTTAAACAAAATGTAGAGCAAAAGCTCAAAAAGAAAAAGCGGCCCTACATACAGGTTCACAAATTAATCTGAAAAAGGCTTTATTTTTGAATCTGCTGATTCCCTCATTTATGCACTCACTTATTCCTTCAGAAATACCCTTGTCGGACAATTTCATATGTTAATATGCTCGTTTAGTTCCGGATTAACTTCGTATGTGTATACATGTTCTACGTCATAAGATCATTCCGATTAAATTTGTTCCAGGCACATCCGCCTGTTAAATCAGGGTTTATACATAAACGAAATTTCCTTGTAGGCGCTTATGCTAAATTTTCCAATGTTCAAACCAATAAAAAAAATTTAAGTTAAAAATTGCGCTAGAGAGTGAAAAAATAAATTCTTGAACCAACGATACGACCTACCGAAACGAAAATCAAATTTAACTATCGGAATATATTCACAAATCTGTTTGTCTGAGCGCCAAAAAGAAGTACAGTAGAGCCTCGATTATCCGAGGTAATATGGACCGAGGGTACCTCGGATAATCGAAAACTCGGATAACACGGACTTTGTCCAAATCGAGAGGGAAACATGGGTTGAAATGAATGAAAATGTCGTCAAAGATTGTACATATTATGAAATGAAAAAATGACGTTTATTAACTACTTATTTCTAAAATAAGAATTCGTTAAGTATTTAAAATATTACTTTATTCAACTCCTCTGTCAGCGTACATTTTATTCCTACATCGATGATCGTTAGCTCTTTATATCTCTCGTGCTGCCATTCAGCTGATGCCAACATTCGACCATCCTGACAATAATCGTCCTTGATGAGATAATTACTCAAAGTTCTCAAGTTTTTCAAGTCTCTTTTCTCTAGTCCAAGTACCGAGCAGGAACCTTAATGATGCGTCTAGATGTTCTCGTTGGTAGACACTTTTTATCATCATCCTCGACGTCATCGTGTTCACTCTCACATCTCCATGCTTTTAACTGACTGACGTGAGCGGTGGTTGTATAAAATCGTCCCTTCTCCTTAGGTTCAAGTTGGGAAACTCTGTAGATGTCGTTTGACAGAACCTCCGCCACTACCAATGGTCCAAGATACTTCGGTTGGGTTTTAGTCGGTTCTCCTGTGGCTACTGGTGATCGTCTAACCACGACTATTTCTCCCTTATCAAACTTCATTGTCTTCAATTTCTTCTGATCATGGTACTTCTTCGTCTTTGCTTGCTTTTCTTCGATTGTCTTTCTCGTTTCAGCCTGGATCTTTCCAAGCATCAGCATCTTCATCAGCAAGCATCCTCAATAGGCCGTCATTGAATCTTGGAAAGTAACCGTGCAACATTTCGAATGGTGTTTTGTCAGTTGTATTGTTTACCATACTATTCAAATTTCGTTCACATCTTTTTATTCTTTTGTCCCAATCCTTCTGTTCAGGATGCGTCATGCTCGTCATAATTACTGGTAGTACGGTTCTGTTAACTCTTTCTACCATTCCATTTCCTTGCGGTCGCTGGGTAGAATTTAATGTATGTTTTATTCCATTTATTCTACAAAACTCTTCGAATGCAATTGACGTGAAACAAGAGCCTCTGTCACTAATTATCCTTTCAGGAAGTCCGAATTCTTCAACAAATTCTTCTAAAAATCTGAGTACATGTTTAGTTGAGATACTCTTAGTTGGAAAGAATCTCACGAATCGCGTAAAATTATCAATTAAAATAAGTAAATGAGAATTTCCTTTAGAACTCTTCACAAACGGTCCTAAATGGTCAAGGTGAACCAGATCAAATGGTCGTTTTCCTGGTTTAATAGGGTGTAAAACTCCCTGCTGTTTGCCACTAGGTACTTTATTTATCAGGCACTCGAAACACATTGATATGTGTCTTCTGACATATCTTTTCATTGAAGGAAACCAGTAAAGTTCCTTGATCTTGGCTATCGTTTTATCAACAGCAAAGTGTCCCATCAAGTCATGAAATCTCACCACCAAACTTTTTCTCATACTTTTAGGAACCACGTACAACAACTTATTTCCTTTCTTATCTTGAATGATTCGATATAATCTCTTGTGCTTGTAGTCGAAGTCCTTTATTTTCTGTTTCTCTTCTACAGTTCTGTCGTGAGGATCCTTTTCAAAAATATCTATGAAACTTTTCAGTTCTTGATCCGCGTGCTGCATTATCAATACTTTTTCATCCTCCGTAAATGTTTGGTAAACATCCAAGTAATTTTCAACTACTGCATCTAAGGTATCATCTTCTTGTAAGATAGGGCATCGATTCAGGGCGTCTACATGAGCCATCTTCATCCCAGGTTTGAATTTCACTTCAAAGTTGTATTCTTGTATCAAATTACTCCATCTTGCAATTTGAGGGTTTTGCGTTTTCTTAGTGTTTAGATGAACTAAAGCCTTGCAATCCGTTACAGCAGTGAACTCGATACCAATAAGAAACTGACGTAGTCTGTCTAAAGTCCAAACAATGGCCATCAATTCCAATTTGCTGGAATGATATTTTGATTCAGCTGCTGTTGTTTTCTTACTAACACAATACACTAAGTGTAGTTTTTCATCCTCTCCACGTGTAAGTACCATGCCAGCAATTCCGTTAGAGCTTGCATTTGTATGTACCTCTGTTATTGCATCAGGGCAATATAATGCCAAAATTGGTTTTTCTGTCAGATCACCTCTTAATTTTTCAAATGCCTTTTGTTGTTCTTCATTCCACTGAAACTTTATATCTTTACGTGTGAGTCTCGTCAGTGGTTCAGCATGTGTAGCGTACTTTGATATGAAGCGTCTGAAGAAACTTGTAAGACCTAGAAACCTCCTAACTTCGTGTACATTCTTCGGTGTTGGGAATTCAGAAATTACCTTCACTTTTGCTCGACCTGGTGAATTCCATGTTCATTTATTACAAAACCCAGAAACTCAATTTCTTTCTTTCCAAATTCACATTTTGGCAATTTTAGTGTTAAATGTGCTGATCTCGGACATTCCAAAACTTGCTTTAATTTATCCATCATTTCCGTCCAAGTTTTTGCAGGTATGAGAATGTCGTCCAAGTAACACAGCACCGCTTTGTTCAGCAATGATCCCAGTGCTAAATGCATCATACGTTGAAAAGGAGCGTTAGTAAGTCCGAATATCATTCTTTCGAACTGTCCAGTATCATCTGGAGTTATAAAAGCAGTCTTCTGTTTGGCTTCTTCACTTAACGGAATCTGTAGATATCCATGCGCCAAATCTAGAGTCGTAAATATTTTACAGTTAGTCAAGGACTCTAACAGATCATCTATTCTTGGCAATGGATATTTTTCCTTAACCGTCTGAAGGTTTAACTTCCTATAATGAACGACTAAACGATGTTCTCCAGTTTTCTTCTTGACAATCACCACTGGACTTGCGTAAGGAGATCTAGTTTCAGTAACGATCCCATTATCTTTCCATTCACTCACTATTTGCTTTATTATTGCCCGTTCTTCGGCATTTGTTCTGTATGGTCGCATCGAAACTGGTTTGCTTCCTTCTACTTTAATTTCCATCGTAACTAAATCTGTACATCCAATCTCACTTAAGTTTAGAGCAACACAATCTCTATATTCGTTTAAAAGCTCAACTAATTGTTGCTTCTGTTCGTAAGTAACATCTTCATCAGTTTTTATGTCTTCGTAATTAAGTGGCTGTTTCATATCAGGTATTTCATGTGAAGTTTGAATTTGATCATCCAGCGTTACAAAAGTCTGATCCTGAAGCGACATCGGTCGGGATCGAAAGTATACAATCATTATTTTCTAAACATTCATTGCTTGAAAGTAATTCCACTGCTTCTCCCCTACCTACACATTGGTTTTCCGTTAGCGTAATACTTTCATTTCGCGTGTTTGTGATTGGTATTTTTGTTTTCCCATTGACCACCTCTAGTAGACAGTCTACATTTCTTTTCTCACTAATGATAACATACCCTTCGTTCTGACCTTCAGCTCTACATTGTACTAGATTAACCGTATTCCTATCGAGCACAGTAGTTTTCTCTGCTTTTAGATTTATTCGCGTTTTATCTAACTTAAGTTGCAACTTATTAAATGGCGCTTCATCAATATGCAATTCATTTCCCACTCTGGCATAAGCTATCTGAGGCATATCTAACCAAGTTCTTCCAACTAACAAGTCTACTGGTTGCGTTTCATCACCTACAATGAGGACTGTTATTTCCTTTCCTGAAACATCAATTGCTATATCAACCAATGTCTTTCCATAGGTTTTGCCTGCTGGCGTACTTTGGCTTCCAAAGCCGTAAATATCATTTATTTCGGGAATAACGTTGATGTTCAATTTCTTGGCGATGGATTGTTTCATCAGACAGCTAGAGCTTCCAGTGTCAATTAACGCCTCTATCCAGGTTTCATTGTTAATCTTAGCCTTTTTAAGGTAGAGAAATGAGGTTGAACTACTCATAATTTTTGTGGTTAAGTTGGTTACGTTGTTTCCAGAAGTTTGAATCTTGTATGGGCAATCCTTCGACAAATGCCCATAATCATTGCAATTGAAACATTTCGGCTCACCTTTCTCGTTACGTAAAGGTTTCCTGTAGCCTGACGTATTACGATTTGGAGTAAATTCCGTTTGTGCAACTTGTTGCTTTGTTTTATTGTTATTACCATTTCCGAGACGTTGAAAACGATTGTTGGCGTAGTTTTTATTAAAGTTATTTTGCTGTTTGCGTTCGTAGGCGTGATTTGGTGATCTATTTCCCCTTACTGTTTCATATTCATCCAATTTATTGGCGAGCTCCCTTGGCGTCACAAATTTTGCCCACTCGTCAATGAAATGATCTGTAAGTTCACTAGGAACTTTACGCTTCATTTGGTCTGTTATCATCAAATCTTTTAAACCTTCAAAATCTATGATGCCTAATCCTGAAACCCATTCTTCAAAATAATTCTGCAATTCAAAAGCAAAATCGCCCCATGTACTATTCGAATTTTGAAGTTGATATAACTTTTGGTGAAACTTTTCTGGACTGAGTTTCAAACGTTTTAATAACAACTTCTTAATATAATCGTAATCATTTGCTGTTTCTTCGGATTCTCTTGCAATTATTTGTGTTATTTCGTAAGGGAGTAATCCCAACAAGTGAGACACCCAATCTTCCTTTGCCACTTCCGCTCTTCGTGCTTGTCGCTCAAATAGAACTAAATAAAGACTAATTTCTGACTCTTTAAGATCAAACTTAGGAATTAACTTTTGCAAATCATGCTTTGGCTTATTAGCAATCATATCGGAGTTAAACTGAATTTCCGAACCCGTTTCGTTGGGTACATTTTCTGTCGCCAATTTTAATTTTTCTAACTCAAAATCCCGTTCTCGTTGTTTTTCTTCAATAGCCCGTTCATTTTCTGCTAGCCGTTCAGCAACTATTCTTTCTAACAAACTCTTCTTCATAATGCGCAGATTTTAAAATCAACTCTTTTAAATCTATAACTTTCATACCATCGTTAACAATCTCACCTAACTCTTCTGCTAATTCAAATAAAACAACTTTCTTCGCTTTTGCTAAATAAGACATTTTTCACGGTAACAGAAAAGTAAGTTATATTCAAATATAGGTTATTCAAAACAATAACACGTACCTGTTAATTTCGTTACGTGGAGGTTTCCATCATACATCAAATGAAAAAGTTCCGTACAGCGTTACACTTGCTTGAAATCAAATTCTATCGTAAGTTAATTTTCTTCAAATAAAATACGTCGTCCGTCGTTGGTGCAATGTTCTAAAACAGTTAGGCTTAACCGTTGCTGGCTTTTTGAAGCTGCGTTTTCGTAATGCGTTCGACTCGTAGTCCGTAAGGCGTATTGTGGATAATAACTAAATTAAGCTTATCCCACTTCTGAAGTATTAACTACTTATTTCTAAAATAATAAGAATTCGTTAAGTATTTAAAATATTACTTTATTCAACTCCTCCGTCAGCGTACATTTTATTTCTACATCGATGATCGTTAGCTTTTTATATCTCTTGTGCTGCCATTCAGCTGATGCCAACACGTTACATACATACAAATATCTAATTTTATATATACACATCAGTAGAGTACATGCTCCAGTTAAAGTTGTCTCTTGAAGAAGTCGATATATATAGTATATATAGTTTTCTGTTTAACGTTTGCCCTTTGTCTTTATATCACCAGAAAATAATTGAATGACGACGTCAGTCAGTGACGCCGCAATCGGCCGCCAAAAAAAAATTTTTTCAAGGGCAGATGTACCTCGGTTAACCCGGAACTCGGATAACCGAGGCTCTACTGTATCCAAACATTGCATGAATGGCGATACATCTATTTCTATGCATATGTCATGAGTTTCTTAAGCGGTTATCACACGACAGGAATTACAGGCAAACGCAACCGTAATGGGAATCGTCAACTCTATCGGAAACTGGTTTTTCTACCAATTTCCCCCATAGTTTCCTCAAAATGCTCGTGTGCTATATAAACTCACGGTTGATCGAATTAGAAGCAATTCGTTATTTGTGAAAGAAAAAAATTGCCTCTAGAACGTTTATTTTAAGGAAAATCAAGAAAGGACCAATTATGGAGCTGGGATTTCATGACGTCAAATCAACTTTCCAGTAAACATGGCGGTGAAGGATTTGAAGAGTGGTGATCGAAGGATAAATGTTAAAACGAGAGTGAGATTTCGAAATTAGATTTTGTTGGTTTAAATTTGCGAAATCATGTCGAAAAAACATTTGTAGGATGTAAAGTCGCTACTTTACTAGTGCAGGACATTGCAAAGACTGTCTTATGATGAAATCACTACCAAAATGCAAGTGCGTTTCAGGTCATAAATTTAAAGACAGTGACTACCGTTTTTTTTTTCTTTTGTTTTTTCTTCATTTATATATCATAGACAACCATTCAATAGTGTATAGGAATAATAGTCTAGGCATCATGTTATTTTCCATTTTTGATGATTTTTTAACTAATTCCTCTTATTTTATTTTAATTAAATTTAAACTGCAATCCTATTTTATGATTCGTTAGAATTCGAAGTTTCATATTCAGTAAGTTGTGCACACCTTTCAAAAATTTCCGCCCGTGGCGGTCCTGCTTATGTACGCAACAGTTTTATACAACTTTAAATGAACAGTTAGAGTCACAATAAGAAAAAAAACTATTAATTAGATTGATATTAGAGGAGACACAGAATACCAAATAATAATATTTTACCAAATTATATTCCGTAATCAATAGGGTCACTACGGGGTAGGGTGGAGGGGCCGGGCCACCTCGGGGGACACCCAAAATGAGATATAGAGTTTTAGAAAAATACATGAGCTTGAACTATACAATTTTAAGGGTGCTATTTTAAGGTATCATAACTGAAAATAAATGTAGTCTAGTGAAAGTTATCTCAAATAAATAAAATGAAATTCCTAAAGTGTTTTTTCTATGCACCTCTGAAAATAATATAAAATACAAGTTTATACAACACAACAACGTTTCCTTCTTTACTTCTTCTTTTTTTTTGGGGGGGGGGGGGGAACACCAAAAATTATCGCCCCCGGGTGACACTTATGCTAGGAACGCCAGTGCTTTAATAAAGTTCCATTAAAATTGAAGATCTTGTGATGAATAAACTCATAGCATATAATTTGATACTAAAACTCGCAAAATATGTATAACGTTTTAACAAAACTTTTTCAGATTTCATGTGAATGTTATATTATAATGCAATACATTCGTATTGCATTATAATATAACAACAATTTGTGATCACAATTTTCTGAAATATTTAAGTAGGCAGAGCCGCCTCGAACTTACATTTTTGGGACGGGAGGGTGATCTTTAATTTCCCGACTGAAGCTTCGTATTTCACCGAATGGAGAAGATCAAACTTAATTAAACATAATCCTATTGATAATAAGTGATCATTATGTACATAAAATAAAATTTGATGCCTTGAAATTGCAACTGCTATTGACAACTATATATTTGTCAGTCAAAAATGAAAAACTATTGTCATACCAAATGGTCAAATTTACCATGGTCTGTCAGAATTTGCGGAATAAGAACAATTTTTGGGAGGTCACAGTGACTTTCCGTAACCTTGCTTGGGGGTGCCCCTGAATGCAGAAACTTCTTGTTTGAACGAAATTTGAAGCCATTTTTGGTTTTTCTAAGCTTTACCGCACCTCACCTCTGCTAAGACTGTTGCCAATGATATCCTGATAAGAGAAAAATATGTATCTAATACATTTAAATAAAGAAGACTGGTTGAAAATGGGTTTAATAAACTAAATGTAACAAAATAACAACTGAAGTTCAATACAAACAAATAATGTAAAGATTAATAAAAATTTACATTAACATCAACATGCGTTGCGGACGTGACTATGTTGCTTTACGTGAAAACAAAATACAACCCTGGATACTCTAAACTTGTAGTTGTCATCAACAATATGCATTACGTGAAGAGAAAAGGATAGAAAGATTTGTGTTTCGCTACATTATTCATGGTACGTGTAGAATTTTTAATTGCATGGAATATTGTATGTATATGAGTTATAAAAGCAAAAAAAAGTTACCCAAATTAATAAAAATATTTAATTTTTAAACCTATCAGACATATTACATTCTTTCCCTTTGATCTTAATTTTTTTACTTCATTTCACAATAATAAGTAATCACTGCTGAATATTCAGATAGTTCTGGAAAATGGGGTAAAGTCCCTTCTGCCCTTGTCATGAAGCACCGATATATGCAAAAATAAATCTATGGCTAAAAACAATAAGTATTTTTTTTCTCTCTTGTTATTTAATAATGATATGATAAAATTGTGGTAATCACACCAATTTTTTTTTCAAAAATATTTTATTTGATTTAAATTTTTATTTTACATAAATGATATTCTGAAAAAGAACACATTTTTTTAATTTACAACAATAGCCATGTTTTTTGGTCATTAGTAATAAAATTGCAAAATTAAGTACGGTACATATATTCAACAATATCAATAAGAGAAAAAAAATCATACTTAAAGTTAAAAAACTGTTTTCAATTTCATTTAAAAACACTGCAAATTCCTTTAATCAACAGTATATAAAATGTATGTACAAAATTGTCTTTTATGAATTTTACAATATAAATTATGAACTATTCTGAACATAATTTGAAACCAATTGTTCAACTTGAGACAGTAAATTAGATTCCATTGCATCGACTACATTTCTTTCAACTTGAAGAGGTTCAACAGCCTCTTTAACTTCTTTCGAAACATGAACTCCATACACACCCTTGCAGAGCTATTAAGTAAAGCATAAGTTAAAACTTACCAAAGAAAGAAGTGAGAGGGGAAAAAAAAGAAAAGAAATTTTAATATTTTAAACTTACTTTATTTATGCTTTCTTTCAAAATTTGGTTAATCTCTGATCTTGGTTTCTTTGCAACTGTATTAGCAAACTGTTGAATTACTCCTATTATTGATTCGTTTACTTTTCTGTAACTAAACCACTAGAAAGAAAAAGAAAAAAACAGAGGTAAAGTTTCCAAAGCATACAAGACTTATATTGATAAATTAATCATCAAATACAAATTTTCTATAAAGTATTGAATGAGATAAAATATTCTTTCCGAACGTCTTTTGATCATCATTAGTTGCTCAGAGAACATCTAACTTGTTCTAGAATTTCCTCCAGATGCACAATACCATACCAATTCAATAGGGAAATCACAATATCTTTCTGTGGTGATTGAATTTTATACTAATTTTTCCAAGAGTGGAAAATCTGTAACATGCATTAAATCAGTGGTCGGCAACCGGTCGATCGCGACAGCATTTTGGACAGTTTATAGTTTAAAAAGATAAATAAAATAACTTTTGAATTGGATGGCGAGTTTATTATTATTTTTTTCTTCAGAAAATATTTATTATAGAGTAGATTGATAATAGTTTGTCAGACCATTCACCGGACCTAAAAAAACTTTCAATAATATGGATTGTCAGTCGTCACTTTAACGATGCTCTTGGTCGGAGTTAATTCAAGAAGGTATACTTTCACTTGTGTGTTTTAGTTAAAAAACAAAGCAAAAACTAACAGTTTTTTTATCAAATTCGAAAGAAATAATATATTTGTATAGTTTTGATGCGAGTTAACGGTGTTAGCAAACCATTATTTTAGATCCTTTAAAGGAGGTGTTTTATAAGCATCAGAAGTTCTTCTGACAAGAATTAACCTACAATTTGAAGACAGGCGCAGATCTGGGTGTTCGCCGAACTTGAAAAGTAGATCTTCAGGCAGTTTAGGTTGCCGACCGCTGCATTAAATGATAGAATCAATTCAGAACTACTGACTCCATAAATGTCATCATCTGGTGTGAAATTGAGAATGCAGTAGGTGGTCCTCCAAGTAAAGTGGTATTTAAAGCAAAGTGTGCTAAAGACATTTTAAAGTACAAATGATGCTGGGTAAAAAAATCAAGCTGATGTGTAATGTGTACACCACATCAGGGGTGATTGTATTCCGGGGAAATCCGGGTTTTTCATTTCCTCCTTTCGTGTTTTCAAAATCGGAGTTTTTTGTCTTCAAAATTAAATTTAGGGGATGGTAACAAAAAATATGCCGAAAAGCGATAAACATTCGCTTCGCAGCAAGGCCAACCATCTTTGTTCCGAACACGAACAATGCCTATACCACGAGAGTGAGTTCTTACAGATAACTGGGTGTTGGCGCCATTTGGAATGTTTTTTCTGCACCATACCCCGGGGTTGACAATGTTTACATTCCCAGATGTAAATATCGCCAAAAGTGGTAACTGTTTTTTCCGGACTTTATTTTATTTTTCAAAGAAAGACTTTTAAAAAAAACTTGGAGATATTTTTTGGATTTAGTTAATTTTCAGATAAACATCGCAAAAAGTTGAATTCATTTTTTTTGCATAATAAAGCATTTTTACGTCCTTTTCCTGAAATCGTGCTGGACTCGGAGTTATTTTCTCAACTTTTATTTCAAAAGTTGCAGATATTTGACAAATAAATGAAAAACTAATAACTCTAAATAGAAAAAGTATTTCACTGCAAAAATTTGGCAAAAAATATATGGTCATGGGGAAATTCCTATTTATTATGTTTTACTATAAATTACAATTTATTTGCAAAAAATAAATAAATTGAATTTTTCTCATTAGTTAGAAGTAGGTAAGTAAAATATAAATTTTAATTTCAAAAGTTATTTTAAACATGCCGTTGTAATATATGTGTATAAAAGCTGTCGTATAATTTATGGTGCATAAAAAATTTGTGGGGTTTTTTACTCTGTGTTGCAATCACCTTTGCTCTGTGTATAAAACCTGTCTTATAATTTATGGTGCATAAAAAGTGATACCAACTTTTCTGCATAAATTTTTCAGGGTTTTGTACTTAGTGTCGCAATCACTTCTGCCACATGACACATCTTGTACTGCACTAGTTATACAATATACCTTTTAAAGAACTAAAAAAATGGGTGTGTGTATCAGATATGCACATTAAAAGTTATATTTCTCAGTTTCATTACTCTTTAAATAAATTTTTTGTTCACTTTTACTTCCGTACATCTACACAGTATTGTAAATAGCATTTTCAGAATTAAGGAAATTTATTGTCTTTACAGGCCTGAGGAACCTGAAATTTAAACACCATAGTAACTAAATGGAATCTGCAAAGGATTTTTAAAAAATAGAACTTAAGCGTGCCTTAGAGCGGGACATGAGCATTTTAAACACTTAAACCAACTAGTTTGTTGAGATCCAATGGAGAAAAAACAATTTTACAAGATCCTAATCCTTGCAAATGCTTTTACTACAGGAAAGTCGCCAAACAGCGCTAAACCAACTGTATTTGGTGAGATGTCACCAAATTTGGCAAAATATTCACAAGGTGTCCCCACATGGACCCCCATACACTGAACTATGGAGTTTATTTCAGTCATGCCTTTGGGTAAATATCATGGTATAGAAAACCACGGGAAATTTGTACATAATTGACACAAGATCGCATAAAACATCCCTCTTGGACTCGTCCGATTGCAACCAAAAGGGGAGGTGCACAACTATATCTTGTACAGGTCCTACACACGAAATTTCGAGTTTCTACAACTGTTTTTGAGTTATGCAAGATATGCACATACGAACAGACAAATGGTATGGCAAAACTTGTCAAAACAAACTCGGGGTGGTCAAAATCGATATTTCAATGAACCATACGCACGCTCCTATGTACGTACATATGAACATTGAAAAAAATTCCAAACTAATTTGATTTAAATGGAAATTTGAGCATGAACTTTTTCGCGATTCAATTACTTCCTGTACTTTGTACAAGGAAGTAAAAAGAACCCCTTTTAGTTGCTGGTTAGTCCAAAGAGAATATTCCATCACTTATCTGCCTTACATGAAATATAATATTCTGTATCATTTTTCTAAACTAAAAATTGCAGAAATTCTGGTTTTGATACTCTCACATTTAAACATGCTTTTAATAATCTTCACAGATAATTTTGCGATTCCTTTACATTTTATATGTGCATTAGTAATGGTACCAAAAATTTGTCATATGATTAAAGAATCACTCAGGTGATTTTGTTCTATGCACTAATTTAAAAATAATTTACCTTTTCAAACAAAGTACATGCTTCTGCCATGTCTACTTTAGATTCTAACACAAGTTTTATCCATGGTTGAAGCATGACATGATCTTCTGAAAATACCAAAAATATTGATTCATTAAACAATCTCAAAGACAAAGAAAAGAACAAAAGTAGTTTAATACTTCCTGAAAGCCTAAAACATGTAAATTTATAACATATTTTTGAATAACTGAAATGTTCAGCTAGGTAATTACTATTTGAGTGGATAATCTGCTGTTTTGCACTATATATACACATTTTTATGTAGATACAGTGGCTTTCCTAGCATGCGTCTCCCCTGGGACATTAATTTGTTGCATCATACCCCCACCCCTACAAAAAAATATGCTGTATAAATAAACTTTTCGTCGGGAAATCGCATTTGATCTTATGGGATAAATTGTATTTATATTTTTATACATTAAAAATCAATGCTTGAAATAAAGAAAATACAAATATCCATATACATCTTTTACAGGGCTTCAGGAATCACTTTTAACATGCATCATTAGTTTTATCTCAAAACACAAATGAAATTATTTGTGATGATATACTACTCATAAACACACATATATATATTATATGTATATACAGTAAAACCTGTAAAGTTGGCCACCTGTCTAAGTTGACCATTTTTGTCAGGAATGGAATCCAGTCCTATATTATAATGTAGTGAAACTAGCTTTTTGTACTGTCAGAATCGTGGCTCAGAGACGAAAGCATTTGGCTTCAGAATAGAAGATGGACAGTTCGAATCCCGCCGGAGGCAGGTTGCCTTAAATAGCTTCTTATTTATAATTTGTCGTGTTCATTTCTTGTTCCTTCAGGAATATTCTTCTGTTAATTATTATTCAATTTATGTTCGTCAATATTTAGTTTTTAAAAGTTTTCCAAGCCTGGAATAATTCATTTAAAGAAAGTTCCTTGAATGTATTTAAATGGCTGTATCCTTCAGTTTGGCGAATAAAGTCTCAAGCTGACTTACAATCCCTATCTTTGGTCTCCTGAACTTACACAGTTCAGTGTATCTATACGATAATATAACTGAAGGAAACCTTTGTAAGTTGACCCCCTTGTCTATATTGACCACTTATGTACGCCAAACTTGGGTGGGAGTATTATAAAAAACCCTTTGGTAAGTTGACGGCCTAATTAATAATATATTTATTTGTTTATCTATTTTTGCAAGGTTAAAGAAAAGAAAACTTAAATAACTTCTCGAGGATATTTTTTATGCTATAATGTTAGACGCGTAGTTGTCTGATGGATGAAACATCAACACAAATTTTTGCCGACCTCTTTATAAGTTAAGCACTAATTATGAGCACTCTTTTATTCTTTAAATAAGTTTCTTCTTTTTTTTCTCTCTGATGCAGCCATTTCGAGAAATTATGTATTTTTAGAAAATCTTTTCCATCAAATAAATAACTTACACAATTAATAAGACATTTATCATTATCCTATACAAAAATTTATAAGCATAAGGACAAAAAAATAAACCGCATAAGTTATCACAATGGCATAAGAGAAATATGGGAATTACAGTAGAACCTCAACAAGTCTTTACATGAACCAAATTTCAGATAGATGCTGTAGAATGTGGTTGTTATCTGGAACAACTCAAAATTATCAGTGTGCTGACCAAAGTACAGTTGGAAAAAAAAAATACATTCGAACTTGTCCGCTCTTAAACCTGATAATCTTGAAAACCTCTCTTGTATTTGTAACATAAATTCAACTTATTTATGCTGATTTTCAAGAAATTTCCCCAATGATGTATATGACCTCATTTATAAATTCAAAAGAAACAACCACTTAATCTTTGCAAAAGGCATGCTTACCTAACTGAACATCATTCTTGCCGATGAAACTTAAAAACCTCAAATAATTATCAATTAATTCATCATAATGACTTATTGATTCAGCCTGTAAACAGAAAAATTTAATTTAGTGTTAACATAGCAGCTAAAACAAAATTAGAAGGCATTACAAAAAAAACTAAGTTTAAGTAACTAGATTTTTTTTAATTGAAAAGATATTTTTTTAATAAATAAGATTATTCATTCAGAAAATAAATAATTAGAGAAAATATATATGCTCAATGTATTATTTTTTTGACCGCCACATAAAAATACCAAAATCAAAACCTTTGATGCAATGTTAAACACATTAAAAAATAAAACAAAAATAAGCGCAAGTAAAAAAAAAAAAAAAAAACCCCCTGAAATTACTATGATAAAAAACTATATTTTACAAAAATATTCCTATATGCTCTCTGTGTTATCTGATGAGAGACCTGCAGAAAAAATCAAAATCAAAACCTTCAATGCAATTTCAAGTATTTTTTTTCAACTGAAATAAATAAAACAAAATAATCGTAGCATAAAAGTCAAAAAATAATTGTAAGACATTTAGCTATGAAATTAGGTAGTACAAAAAACTACATTTTGAAAAAATATTCATATTTGCTTTACAAATTATATTGCAATTGTTGTTTCTTAAAATAACAGGGGAGAGAAAATGCAAGTCACATTTAAAACCAATTTAATCAAAATAAAAAAATTCCTTTTTTTTTTAAAAAAATTTTTTTTTTTTTTTTTGATCTATAAGACTAGACAGTGGCACAATTAAAATTTTTTCCTAGAGAAGCGTTGGTTATATATATATATATTCTATATATAAACTCTCAGAGAGGCAAGATTTTTTTTTTCTTTTTTAGCCTACTTTCCCGTAAAAGTAAAAAAAAATAATAATAAAGCATGAAAGAAGGCTTAATGTATCGTGAAAATATCGTTAGAAATCAAGAAAAGTCAAAAATAAGTTAAGTAATTAAATAAAGATTGAAAAATAAAAAATTTGAAAGTAGGGTTTTGAGATGGGGAAAAAGTGTGTCGGTCGGTCTGTCCCCCGGGCTGTCCCCCCCTAATAACTTTTGAACGAATTGTCAGATTGGAAAAATTCTTTTTGCATTCAAAAGATCTCGGCGAGGACATCTCATTTCCATATTTTACTTTTTGATTTGAACGATTTTTTGTTCAATTTTGAACAGTTCAAAAAATTTTAACATTAGCGCCTATGGGCGAAAATGAAGCAAATTATGTAATCTCTGGGTACAAGATATAAGTTCCCATGAACAAACTCACTGGAAGAAGTTCTTGGCGTGAAATATTGATTTGAACAATATTTGTTCATTTTTGAACAGTTAAAAAAAAAAAAAAAAAAAAAAATTACCATACCGTATACGGGGAAATTTCAATCCTATATAATTTCTGATCTAACGGACCGATTTGCTTAGAACAAACTTTATCGGAAAGCTCTTATGACGTAGAACATGTACAAATAGAAAGTTCATCCAGAACTAACGAGCCTATTTTCCTATGAAATTTTTTGATCGGGATTTTCAAGAATATTTTTTAATTAATGAATGATTAAATGAATAAGCAAAAGAATGAATGAATAAATGAGTGAATAAATACATGAATGACTTAATAGATAATGATTGAATGAATATGTATTAACCATTGAAAAAGGTATATTTGAAGCAATTAAAAACTAAAGCTAAACGAGAAAGACAGAGAGAGAGATAGCTAGATTATATATTTGAATTCGGTGTATACGGGAAAGTAGGCTCGTATAGTTCTAGACGGAACTTCTTGTTATATACTGGAATTGTTTTCATTAGTCTCTAGTAGAACAAACATTACAAAATATGTTGTTAGTATTGAACTTCGTCAAAGAGTTACCATATTAGGAATGGTAATTATGCTTAAAAACAAAGGTTCTAGGGCAGAGACGGCTAATGTAGGACAGACATGCAACAATGGAACAACACGAGTACAGCTTAAATTATTTGCACTATAAATAAAAACAAACGAAAAAAAACATCTATAAGACAATCAGAGAAAGGTGGCTTCAGCTATGATATCAAACATGGGCACCATTATGAGTTCCTCAAGTTCCTAAGGGTGACTAGTGCCCCTCAGCAATGGAAAACTCCCTGTAGGAGTGAGTACAAACTTTGCAACCAAAAGAAAAATAAATAAGTTTTAAAATACAGTTTTACATTTCATGTAAGTTAATAACTAAATAGAAAAAATAGATACAAAAAAATTTCTAAAGCTTGAAATTAAATAAGCGGCTTAAAGGTAATTAATAATAGTAATAATAATAACAAGTGGCACGCCGGGACATCTGGAAATAGTTAACGGGCACAATAATAGAAAAAGGTTTGCCATCCCTGTTCAAGGGAAGTGCTGTAGTCCCCAAGTCCCCCTCTCCCATTGAACCCCTGTAAAAAGATTCAGAAAACTACTGTGTAAATGCAATTTATTTTGAAATAGAGAATTTCTCCTTTTTCTTCCCTTCAAAACCTTAAGTTAAAGAACATTAAGCAAGTTAGTGATGTTGCCAATAGAATTCTCTAAAACCTAATGGGGTTAAACTTTAAGCAGTGGTGTAGTCAAGGGGGGACCCCTACTTTTTAAAAATTTTAACAAAGGCATCTCCCCACATTTTGATTTCAATAACTTATATTCGTATATGTAAGCATACCCTCACCTTTTCCTCCAGGACTGCACCACTGACTTGAAAGATTTAAAATAAATATTACATAATGAATACATGCATTTTACATTCTATACAACATTTTCTAATGGCAAAAACTACAAAATATGGTCAATATTCATAACTTTGAATAACAAAAGCAAATTTAAACATACTAAAAGCATGGTGTTTTGTAAGTACATAATTAATAATCTTGTTTCTAATCTAGGAAATGGTTTATTAGGTATCCAAAGCACAATTCCTTTACTTGTGATAAGAACAAAAGTATCTTTAAATTCCAACTTTATCAGACTTGTAAGCAAACTGTATGCAGGATGCCTGCTTTTTGGAGAGTGTAGCCATTTTAGAAATCGGTTGAAGGAAATATTTATGTGATGAGAGCTCTGAAAAGAAAGAACATGATGTTCAATTTATTAATATACATCAGTAAGATCAGAATTTCAAAAAAAAAAAAAAAAAGAAAAGAAAAGAAAAGAAAAAAATTTACAGTAGAACTTAGATAATTCGAACTTTTATTTAATTCGAAGATTTCGCTTGGTCCCTTGAACTTTGTATTCAAATCAATGTTAAAATTTTTGGATAAATCGAAGGTTTTACTCCTCCGAAATCAACAAAAGTACGTTGAAATATTTTTTGTCCGCTAAAATTTTACCCTACTCGTTTGTTTGCAGCAAATGGTAGATTAGTGAGATTTCCGTCTTGCTTTCTATTGTGAAAGATTCTACCCTATCATCCACTAGTTGGGAACATGACAATTGGCCTTCTGCATTGATCCCTGAGACCGAACGTCCTTCAGGTACTCCTTTACACTTCACCTTTAGAGTTCCTTTATGAAAGGAACTCTAGTTAAAGGGAATCCTGCCTAATCCCTCTCTCTTCACAAAGTTTCGACATGTGACTGATTATTGGTTGCTCGAATTGTCAGTTCATACGTAGAAAATATTTTTCGTATGTGTTAAAATCAAGTCTTAATTCAGTGAAGCAATCCGAAATTTCTCAATTTTTTTAAAAACTGTAGTAGGTAATTTTTTTATATAATTTTAGTATACTTAACCAAAGAATATTTCATAAAACTAACTCTACTTATTTCTTCCTATTTTAGCATGTATTTGCAATAGTTTTATTTTTATATTATGTACAAAATAAATTTTATTTTGTTGACAAATACAATATGTAATTATTTTATATCGTAACAAATAATAGAAAGACTGTAACAAATAATAGATAGTGTCAATGGTAAATGATAGGTGGCGTCATATATAACCTTGTGGCGAGGAGTCTCAGGAATAGAAAGTGTAGAAGTTTTGTTGTTCTTCTGTGTGTGTGTCCATGTTCTACTGTAAAAATGTGTTCTCGTAGTGTAATGGTGTGCATGTTTATTAAAAATGTGTTGTTTTGTGTTTGAAGTGAGTGAATATCAATTACAATATACATTATTGCCTTGACATTTTCCAGAAAAGATTATTGACATAGTTTTTGATGGAATAAACATTATTGAGATTTGTGGGCATTAAACTAAGCTACAAAAATTAGACGTCTATAATTCGAAGTATTGAATAATTCGAAGTTTAGCTGTGGTCCCTTCAACTTTGAATTATCTAAGTTCGACTGTGTATTAACGAGAAGTGGAGGGGTGGTGGGGAGATTCTGATTTTGATTTTAAAATTGTTGGGAATACCGACTCCAACTCTCAAAGTTCGTAACTGAATATGTTTGAGTTTTCAGTGCTCAAAACTCAAAGGTGGGAGGATGTTGGGAATACCGACTCCGACTCTCAAAGTTCAGCGCATGCGCGCTTGAAGTCGGAGAAAACCCCCTGCTCCCTCAAAAAACACTTGATGATGAGAGCCAGCTGGAATTAGAAGTGCGAGGCATCTCGGAATGCCAAAAATAGGTCTACATGTAAATAATTTCTTGTGTTTCTGTATTGTCTTGTGTATGTGTTGATGTGGAAAAATAAATGTCTTAAAAGTCCTTTAAAAGCCTGAAATGTTGTATGGAATACCACAGAGACTTTAACAGGGTGCATATTATTCAACAGTGGCAACTAAGGTAAGACCAGTCTTTGATGGCTCCGCTAGAGACAAAAATTCACCTTCTTTAAATGACTGTCTAGAAAAGGGACCCAATTTAGTGGAACTTATTCCATCCATACTAAATAGGTTTAGAATCGGCAAATATGGTGTTATATCGGACATAGAAAAAGCATTTCTGCAGATAGAACTGCATGAAAATGACAGGCCATACTTGAGGTTTTTATGGTTAAATAGTGGGCAGAGAGATGATTTGCGAGTTTTTCAGCATAGAAGGGTAGTTTTTAGTATTTCTTCGAGCCCTTTCTTACTTGGATCGACGCTAGAATTTCATCTAAATAATGCTCCCGAAGAATATAAAGAAACGGCAGAAAAACTTCTAAGATCTTTTTACGTAGATAATTCCGTGCTTAGTGTAAATACTGAAGAAGAATTATATAAATTTATTTGTGAATCGCAAGAAATACTTAGACCAGCAAAGTTTAACTTACGAGGGTGGGAGCATTCTCCTGTGGGCGAATTTATCGGAGCAGAGGGGCGGAATGTCTCGGTTTTAGGTTTAAAATGGAATTTAAGGGATGACACTTTGTCTGTTGATTTAAAAGAGCTAAACTTACATAGACCTACCAGTAACAAAGAGAAGTATTTTATCTACTGCTCACAAAATCTTTGATCCGATAGGATTTACTTGCCCAGTAATGCTATTGCCAAAATTATTGTTACAAGAGTGCTGGAAGTTAAAAGTAGCATGGGATTCAGAAGTGCCGTTATCTATAACTGAGAAATTTATTAAGTGGAAAGATAAGCTTAGAGCTTTGAGTGACATTTCTATTCCTAGATGGTTAGTGAGAAATGAGGCAAACAGCAAACTGTCATTGCATGTTTTTTGCGATGCTTCTGAGAAGGCATATGCTGCTTGCATATTTTTAAGATCTGAAAGTGCTGATTTTACAGACTGTCAATTGATACAAGCCCGAGCAAGGGTCGCTCCACTGAAACCGATAACTATACCTAGATTAGAGTTATTGGCCTGCAATATAGCAGCAAGATTGTGCCATACTGTCAAAGAGAGTTTATGCATGGAAGAAGTTGTCACATATTATTGGTCAGATTCCAGCAATGCCCTTTACTGGATTAAGAAAAATGAGAACTGGGCAACCTTTGTTTATAATCGAGTAAAAGAAATTCGTCAACTTAGCGATCCAGATGACTGGAATCATATTTCTGGCCACTTGAACCCCGCTGACCTTCCATCTCGGGGTTGCAGCGTTGAAAGGCTAGTCCGAACAAAATGGTGGCAAGGACCTCCTTGGTTGAAGAACGCCTCGGAAAATTGGCCAAAATCAACGCTTTTTCCTGATGAAGAAGTTATAAATGCGGAAAAGAAGAAGACAGTCGTTAGCGCCACAAACACGGCTACGGAAGTCCAAATTTATGATCTTTTCTCATCGTATCCCAAACTTCTCATGGTTGTTTCATGGATTTACCGATTTTTCAGAAACTGCAAGGTAAAGGAAAATTTCAGGAAATTTGGAATTATAACCACGGAGGAAAGGAACGAAGCTGAACTGTGCTTAATAAAATTAGCTCAGTGTCAATCTTTTATGGGGCCACAGGACAAGCGTCTTCGACAGCTACAAATTATTATAGATGAAAATGAACTTCTTAGAGTTAAGACAAGGCTTAGCTTAAAAGAAGATTCTGAAAATTTTAAGTTTCCCTATTTGTTGCCTAGTGAACATCCAATAGTTGAAAAACTTGTCCGCTGGAAACACTGCTCCTTAGGCCATGCGGGTGTTCAAATATTGATGGCAATTCTTCGGGAAGAATTTTGGATTCTTAAATACAGAAAGACTGTTCGTAGAATCATTAAGAAATGTGTCACTTGCAAAAGATTTGACTCTTGACCTATCGAAACACCGACAGCTCCTCTACCAATGGACCGTATAAGAACAGCTTCTGTGTTTGAAATTGTTGGAATCGATTTGGCAGGTCCGCTTATTCTAAAAGGAAACCAAAAAAGCTGGGTTGTTATTTTCACCTGTGCAGTGTATCGTGCTATCCATTTGGAATTAACCACTTCGTTATCAACAGAAAATTTTCTACAGTCATTTAGAAGATTTATTGCTCGTCGAGGCAGACCAGCTATCGTGTATTCCGACAACGGAACTAATTTCGTGGGAGCAAACAATTTGCTACGAAAGATTAATTGGGATACGATATCGAAGTACAGTTCTGTAAATAAGATCAATTGGAAGTTTATCCCGCCTTCTGCACCCTGGTGGGGTGGATGGTGGGAGCGCTTGATTGGAGTGGTTAAAAGAATACTCCGTAAGGTTTTAGGACTTACGTCTCTCGATTTTGAAGAATTGAACACTGTTATATGTGACTGTGAAAGCATTGTCAATGGACGACCTCTTACGTATATCAGTGAGGATTTAACCGATATGGAGCCTCTTACGCCTAATATGTTTTTGAAAGAAATTAAAGAAACTGGAATTTCCGATTTTGACATTTTGGACACGAAAGCCCTAAACAAAAAATTGAGTTATCGCCAACAATTACGAAACGATCTGAGGAAGCGTTTTCGCTCAGAATATCTAGGGCAACTCCGAACGGCTTCTAAAGCAAGGTGGAACTCAGAGCCCATAGAAATTGGTGATATTGTATTGATATCAAGTAACAATAAAAAAAGAATTGATTGGCCTTTGGGAAAAGTAATTCAACTTTTCACTTCTACCGACAAAAATGTGCGGCTAGTGAAGTTAAAAACGAAAGGTGGTGAAATCTTGAGGCCAACTTCACGACTATATCCTTTGGAAGTAGAAGAAGCTGAAAAGGACATTTTCAAAAAGAACGAACCTTCCGTAAGCTCTGACAACAAAACTATAATAGGTCCTGATAGCAGAACTACAATAGGCTCTGACAACAAATCTAATGTGAACTTGCCAACCTTCCGATACGGTCGAAGACTGAATCCAGTTCAGAGACTTATGATGTGAAAATCTTTGATTAATTTAGTTCTAGAACTTTAATTGATATTCTAGTTTTAAGAAAATTCCTATATTGAATAGATATTGTAAATTGTTTTATATTTATGTATTTTTCGTACAGTTAGTAACTGAATATGTTTGAGTTTTCAGTGCTCAAAACTCAAAGGTGGGAGGATGTTGGGAATACCGACTCCGACTCTCAAAGTTCAGCGCATGCGCGCTTGAAGTCGGAGAAAACCCCCTGCTCCCTCAAAAAACACTTGATGATGAGAGCCAGCTGGAATTAGAAGTGCGAGGCATCTCGGAATGCCAAAAATAGGTCTACATGTAAATAATTTCTTGTGTTTCTGTATTGTCTTGTGTATGTGTTGATGTGGAAAAATAAATATCTTAAAAGTCCTTTAAAAGCCTGAAATGTTGTATGGAATACCACAGAGACTTTAACAGGGTGCATATTATTCAACAGTGGCAAGCCCCGGGTTTTACGGGTTGAAACGAGGAAGCAAAGGTAAGAAGATTTTACCTTTGTTTTAATGTCTTTTTGGAGTTTCCAACAAAAATGAAGTGCCTTGCTATCTTCACATCTCACATTTTGAAATACTTCTTAATATAGCATATGGATTTCACATATTTAGATAAAAATATTCCTTTAATATTAATTTTAGGAACATTAAAATATCATTTAAGAAATAATTTTTGAATTAACAAAGAGATTAAGAGATTAAAATAAAATAAATAAAAAGTAGCAACGTTCATGTTGAAACTAATAATCATTAGCAAACTTTTAATAAAGTCTTGAAAATGCTGAATAAGTTTTGTACTTCTGGGTCAAATTACACTGTGCAAAAAATTTGAACTTTTTTTTTGTCCTTTAGATGAAACTGTAATTTTATATAAGCAAAAGGTGCTTGATTCAAATATCCAAATCAAAATGATCCATCACGTAGCGTTTTTGCTGGAGACCCAGTTCTCATATTTATACAATTTGGATATAAAAGAATGTAACTCAGGCTTACTTATTGAAAACACAAATGCTAAAATGATTTTTTTTGGCCAATTCTTCTTGCGGGCATCTATTGGTCTGCCCTGGTAACAGTTTAGCATTATTCAATTCGTATACTTCCATTCTATTGAGCGCTGAAATGCTTTTCAAACAGAGATGTCCTGATGAAACCTTTCTCCATGCTCATCATTAATTGCACCAAGGTTTTGAGAAATAAAGTCCATAAGGAAGCCCAAAAAGTGTAGTTTTAATGTTATATAGCAACCTAATAATACAAAAGCATTTCATCATGTCACCAGCAATATTTTTGTAGTTTTCAGCTTTCTCCATTTCCAAGGAAACGTGAGCGCACTGATTTAAGGGCCAGCCAGGCTGATTTTTTGGCTTCTGACTGTTTCTATCCATGCTCTTCATCATGAAAGGACTTCCTTAAGTTGTGGGCCAATAAATATCCTTTCTTTTACTTTTGCCTCACTTACATTTTTGAATTTGTTCCTGAAATGCAAGAAAGCTACTCCTTCTCTGTCGAGAGCTTTTACAAATATTTCGATAAACCAAATTTAATGGGCAATTGTGGAAAAAATTCATATTGTAGATCATCGTAGGCTCATTTGATATGCTTTTGCCACTTGTAACTTCGTAATTTTGAAATTTCCTTTGTGTGTGCAGAATATGCAACAGGAATGAATAGGGGAAAAAATACTTAGATGGAGGAGCACTCATAAACAAGCGCCGCTCCGCTGAATTGTGTTCATGTCCTAATGCTTGAAATAGTACACTCACATCACAGCAGCATACAATTTTTTTTGCTCCGTAAAAGTCTACAAAATGCTTTTGTCGTCTTGTAAAAGATTCAAAACTTCGAGAAGTAGATAAAGCTTTTGTTGCCAAAAATGTCGCTAAAGTAACCCAACCTCATTAAAAAGGTCTCTAGAATGGCAACAATCTCACTATCAATGAGAAATATATAATTTATAACAAATTAAGTCGATAAATTACAAAAATATGCACATTTATCCAGAAAATGCTAAAAAGCTAAAATGTGGAATTTTGGAAAAATGGTACATGATAGGAAAAATATAATTGCAGATTCGTAATTTTCAGCCAAAAATACATAAGAAACAGGCATTTTCATCTAAAGGACATTTCTCGTGTTGCACAGTGTCATCAAAAGTCACATTATCACTACTTTAAAAACTGAAATAATGATTTTGTTGCCAAGTAACAAAGCTATTATATTAATTAGGCTACAAAGCATGAATTTTAACATTAAAAATATTATGTGTGCTTTATCCCTTGTTGGTTAATTTTCTTACATTTAAACAATATCTGAAATCGCTAATTTTTGGGCTTACGTTAGCCTGGCCCTAAGGTATAAAGTTAATTTGCTGCAGCAAAGATCTATAGAAAATTAATCGAGGTGTCTTGATTCTAAAACTAAAAAAAAAAAAAAAAAACTTAAAAAAAGTGAGAAAAGAAAATTTTGAAATTTTCCGCAAAATAAATCAACTGAACTCATGCACACAAAAAAAGGTACTAATATTTCTGCAATTAAAATAACCACAATGTTTCATATATTTGAACTTTTAGAGACAATTATTTATTTTGGATCATTAAAAAGTAATTTCAAAAGAAAGCAACAAAATCAAAAGTATTTCTGTTGATGAGATAAACTACATAATATATTTTAATAATTCAAAATAATATTTACACTTAAATTTAAACAAGAAAAATTCAAATTCATTTGAATAAAAAGTGAAGTAATTACAGTATTATATGTGGTGAAACAATTAATTAAAGTACGCAAAAGGGAAAAAAAAATCAATAAAGCTTTCTGTATGATAAACAACATTTACAGCGAATTATTTCATTTTCAATTTTATAAGATAAAATTTTGAAACTAGAGGGTAATTTATTTATATATGCCTAAAAGTTTGCGTAAAAATAACGATAAAAAAAGTTAATGCAGTAAACTCTCAATTATCCACGAGTGTCCCGAGGGAAAAAAAATAAGTAAAAACTAGGATGGATGAAACAAAAAAATAGTTAAAGAATGGTTTGAAAATACTTTCGTGACTTGAGTGAATAAACATCTTAAATAAAAAAAGTCGCGAAAGAAGGCTGTTTTTTAGATGACGATACACCAATTTCCAATGTACTTAAATTTTTGGTGGTCAAATTTTTGCAAAATATAAATTCCCATTACTCTGCTAGTGCAACCAGTGGAAAAGGGAATTATTGTAACCATGGGGGGAGGGGGGGGGGGAGAACCTGAACAGAACAAAGCTGCAAGAAAATAACAAGGCACAAAAACAAATGTCTGATTTTTTTCATAATGGTTGCAGTTTTTGTTTTATTTTTTGTGCAGTATTTTACTTCACAATTTACTATACATATTCATCATCATAGTATGATTCTTCATAATTTACTGCATAAAATAGCTTGCATTGGTTGCCTCATGCTTTTTTTTTTTTGGTCATTATATTCGCTAGCTGCATAAACACATAAAGAGTTTTACTGTAACGTACATATTTTAACTGTATGTATTAGGTTATATGTACAATACAATTAAGTTTCTAAGCAAAAATATTTTTATCCTATTTGGTTCTCATTTTTAGCCTCTTTTAGGTTATTCCCGAAAACTGTGCACCCAATTCTGTGGACAATCAGGGGTTTACCATACCAAGATGTAATGGGAAAACCTAACTTTTTTCTTTTTCTTTAAATCCATAGCTGCAGAACATCACAAGGTTTATGATGCTATCAATAGAATTTTCTAAAACTTAATGGGAATTTTAAATGAAACTATTGAATTTTTTCCTGTACAATTCACCAATTTTATAATTCTTAAATTGCGGTCTTCATATTTTTTAATGTTTATGATTTGATTTATTTTTAAGAACACACTAGAGCATTACAAAAACATACAAAAGGAATAAAATTAAAAAATTCCTTTTTAAAATTCTAAAAGTATTTAACTAAGGATATTCTCTAGTTTTTAACATAAATACATAAAATATGAAATTGATATCAAAGGTTTTTTATTAAATATTTTAATAAATTTAACCAAAAAGGGTTAACAATTACCTTCAAATTCTTGTTTACTTGGCAATGTAAAATAGATTCTAACAAGCAAAGAGTTTCAAATTCAGCTTCTGAATTAAATGTACAGTATAAGAATTTGGATATTTTGGAATTCCCAGTTAAAATATGCCATGCTATAAAATTTGGAAAAGAAAATATTCACATAATTATTAAAGTTTTTTTTTTTTGAAATACAACAGCAAAAACGTTTTCCACAGTGATATAAAATGCAATTAAAGAACTGGATTTTAAAGTATTAGTATTTGCCATGTTTTATCACGTGCAAGGACGAAATGAGAAGTCATGTAAAACACTTGAACGAAAGTGCCTACATTAATGCAGACAATTTGTGCAACAAAAACAGAAATGCTGCATTAAAAAATTAGCAAATAGGGTCAGTTGGGGTAATTGTAAATGCTTTTTCAATGTTTTAAATTTTGATCCTTCCCTACCTCTTGAATGAATTCAGAGATAAAATTGTGAGTATTGTAGCCCCTTCTGTGCTTCTTCTGAGTAAATGTGCACAAAAATTTTGACTTTATGACTATTTGTTAGCGAACAAGCTCGTGTTTACAATTACCCCAGTGCATTTACAATTACCCCAGAGATCTGAGGTAATTGTAAACAGTGATTTATTTTTGAATAAGGTTGATGCGAATGGAAAATTGTTTCATACACAGTCTGCTTGAAGGCTTAAGAAGTTCCGGAGCAATGGTTCTCAAGCTGCAGCCAACATGCCACATGTGCTCCACTGAGTTATGCTATGAGTCGGCTGAGATCATTTAAAGAGAAATATCTTTAAAAAAAATCAAGTAATGCGACAAATTTATGTAAAATTTGTCCCGCAGTGGATCAGACGGTTAAGCTTGGATCCCACAGAACACCGAAAGTGAAGCACAACTGGCCGTGGTCAACGCTTGGGAGGGTGAACACCTCCCGCGACTCATTACTCTGAGACCGAGTGGGCTAAAGGGAGCTGTGCATGTAAAATACATGATCGCTTCAAATGTTCACTAAGTTAGAAATAATTTCCACTGAGGGACCATTCTAGGTGACAATCTCTCATCTGGGAGCTGGTTCAAAATCATTAAGCCCCTCTGAGTCAAGTGTAGTACTTCATTCTAGCGGAGCTCATTAATAATCAGTAGGAGCATTCTTAATTCATGGTCGCCCTGCAAAAGGGGGCTTGGATTTCCAAGTGGCATTAGCAACAACAACAACAGTTATGTAAAATAAACACAAAAGTGTAATTTGCATCAAAATATAATACTTATTGTCCCCCCAAAATATTGGAAATGGGATAAATTTAAGTGTTTACAATTACCCCAGAGTACGAAATATATCGGGTAATTGTAGACACCTAACTTGCACATGAAAAATAACAGGGAGGATTAAATTCATAACTAAATGCTTTTAGCAGCATTCCATATGACAAATAAAAATGGTTGAAACCGCTTACATCGCTTTTGTAGATAAGCTGGAGAGGAAAGTGTAAGATCACTAAATTTTGTTAAACAACTTTTTTCACTGTGCCGTTTTCAAACAATAGTGACGCCTCCACAGTTGTTTCGAAACTTACGAAACTGTTTCAATGTCTTCCCTATGCTGCCAGTTTATCACTCACAAGCAGTTAAGTTTTTAAAACCACCACAAGTGTAGTTATGAAGCTTGTTTACAATTACCCCAACTGACCCTATATCATTTTTTATTGTAGAATGCCAGAAAATTATCCTCACTACCACTGCAGCTAGAATCATACAAGATTTTCATAATATACTGGCTCAAATCAATGTTACTATTAACAGTTGTAATAAAGGCAACCATTTCCAATGTCTGATGCAGGAAAAAGTTTTTTTCTCAAAAAAAATCGGCCTGAATCTAAGATGGCATAGTTATGCTCTCAACCTCTAAGATGCAAGCTTATTTAGGGACAAATTTTAGAGCAAAAAAATATTAAAAATACAAGCTTGAAAATACTGTAAACATGAGAAAAATTGTGTGGATTTGAATAGAACTTCAGGCCAGTACACTAGACAATAGTATAATTCTCAAAATTTACACTATCTAATAAAATAAATATTAGAGGAATTTATTAAAAATATTTAATACATACTTTATTTTAGGATGAAGTAAATATTTATTATAAGAACTGACTTGAATAGTATTTAATACTTTCGAACAAAAATTCAATATTTTCAGTATAAATAAAATGTTAATAGTTAAACATTAAAGAAAAAACGAAATTATGAAAGTAAAACCAAAATCTTGCCATTCTTTTTTCAACTGTTGAATAAAATTCCACTTGAAAATTTGACATAAAGAAAACTCAACAAATGAAGTAAAGACTAATCGAATAACATCGTAAAACACAAGAAGTAATTTTAAACAAATTATAATGACCATTAGTTACACAATACCATATACAATGAATAAAACAAAATAAATAAAAACATTTAAACAGCACTATAAAAAAAAACAATTTTGAAATGCCAAGGAATTTCTTCAAAGGTTTTCTCACAAAAATTTTTATCAAAATTTTCTGATCTTTCAAAGTTAAGGAAAACAAGGTTGGTAATTTTCATTCTCAAACAAACATAAATATATTTTTCTACCTTATTATCTATTATATTAACAATAAATGTATATATATATATATTTATTTCTAATGCTTAGACACTGCACACTACATCAATAGCAATATTTAACTGCATTTGTAGACATACATTAAAAAATCTGAAAATCTCACCTCTTTGATCATCTTCAATTTTCACTGAATATTTTAAATATCTGAGGCTTGAAACCAGTTCCTTAGTATTTAAAGTAGATGACAAACACAATCCTATAACTAACAGACATTTATTTTAATGAATAAAAGTTTTTCGTTTTTACTTTTAAATTTTAGATTCATAAACTGTACACTTACTGTGCATAAAGAGTTTTATGTCTAGCAGTACATCAATTTGACCTATCTTTTCATAACACCAAAGTAAACAGTCCAATCCAATGCAAAGCATTTCATCTAAATAAAGTTAGATAAGCATTATAAAACATCATAATACCACAACCTTTTCCCAGACCTACAACTACGAAAGGATTTTAGAAAATTACATTTTACAGAAATTATTAATAGTAAAAATGCAAGAAAGCGGTAAGCCTTCCTGGCCCACTTTTCAGAGAATCTCTTTGACTCTCAGAAACAATGTATTTATATTTATGCATGTGTGTGTATATATATATATTATCACTTTTTATTTCTGTATACTTTGATGCCCCCCTGCCCCTCCTTTCTTCTTGGAAATGTTGAAATGATGCGCCTGTAGTCCTTAGTGATCAAACAAAACCTTCAGTAAAGGACATCCCAAAAATAAGCTAACACATAAATTTTTTAAACAAAATACATTTTTTATTGGAAAACTTTTTTTTTTTTTTATCAGAAAAAAAAAACATGGAGTATAAATGTAAATCATTTGGCGGATGAGATCCAAGTCTTGAATGCAGGTTTCCATTTTTCACAAAATTTTCCTCAACATACTGGTATAATTACTGTGAAATTTTGACAATGTTGGGCTGAATTTCCTTTTGAGTGCCTCAGTTGTTTGTGGTATTAATTCTTTCTGGCCAATTCCGTGATATAATATGCAGACAATTGATACTTATTGTTTGAATGTATAGTTTTGCAGAACAACAAATATTTATTAATGATCATATATGAAAATCTAAAAATGAAAGCAAATTCAAAATACCAGTTGACACTATTTCAAAATATCACACAGTTGACCCCATTTATACTCTCTATTTGTAAATTAAACTTTAAAAAAGATATTTACTGCCATTATCAAAATTTGTTAATGATCACAAATATTTACGATTTATTTTCATGCAATGCATTGTATGTATATACTAAGTGAGTACAACAACTACTGCAAGTTCAAAACAAAGGGGAGCTACATTTAAAATCCACAAACTAACACAAAAGTGACTATAATTATACATTTAATAGAGAGCGCTTCAGACATTTTTGCGATAAAGTAATGTTCAGTTTAACCATTGCATATTTGGTAAAATTTCAATCCTTAAAAAATAGCACATCAATCAGTAAATCTAAAATGAAAGAAAATTTGGTACTCATTAGTTAAAGGGCCTACTTTGGCGAATTTTTCACGAATTGCCGCCAACATGAATTTAACAATTACATTAACCTTTTGTTGGCAATAAATATATACATTGGAAATACAGAAATTTACATAAGAAGGAGTTTAATATGCTTAATTTATTAAAGATAGACATATATAAAACAAAATACATAACTAAATATATCATAACAGTGACATTTATGTTGTCATAAAAATAAATTTATGTAACAGAAATTGATAAAAGTTTTAATATGAGCAAATTAAGTGCAAACTCTTTAAAATTAGTACAATTGCTTTGTTGTAAAACTGCTTTTTTAACATTTGATTAGGCAATGTAAAACTCCCTTGCGGACCACAGCCTGGTATGCCACTTAACTGATAAGTACTGAAAATTCTTACATACAGAATTCCTCAGAAACCTAATTCTCTGAGCATATAAAGTGTTTTACATGCTTCAGAATGTCAAACTGAAAATGTGATAAATAGTTTTAAATATTAAAAATAGCATTTTCTTTGATTACAAAGTTTTCAATTGGAAGAAAAAATAGCGATAAATGTAGTAACTTATTAAATTTTGGAAAATTTTTGCAATTGAAGAACATTTTTCAGTTGAATTAATCAACTGCTCAATGAAACTGAGATGCATGCACTCACCCTCTGAATTCTTTTCTTTCCTCATTATGCATAGTTTTTTCTAAGCCAACTTGAATGTGTTGAATTAAAAGAGCAAACATATCCTGAAGATTTTTCATAAGGACTTCATTTTCATGTTTAAGACGCTAAGAAAGCGAGAAGGTTTTATTGATTATTGACATAATTAACTAAAAACAAAGAATAGAGAATAGATAAAATGTAAGTTTGCAAGTATTTGAAAAGCTTTTTTTTTTCTTCTGAATAAAACATTGTCCCATTAAAAATGTTACACCATCACATAAAACTAAATGAGGAGTTTAAACCAATGAGGAGCCTCTTAAAACCAACATGGGCCAAACCTCCCCTAATAAACATTTCAGAGAGCAAAAGAAAACTTAAAAGTGCCTTAAAATTAAAAATAAGTTTTACTATCTTTCAGTATAATTTATCTAATTATCCAATCAACTTATATTTTTTATACATGTGTAACTCTCCTACAACACAGTATACAGGTTCTGACAAAATGTCACGCTGTGAGATCCATAGCCGGTGTTGAAAGGAGGATTAGGTTCTGAAAACTCAATAAAAGCAACTTCTTTTAGTACCACACCAGCAACCTAATTTTTTAAACATATAAAAGTAAACACGAAATGAATAGAAATAAAAATAATATTTTTCCTTTAGTAGAACCTCAGTACGAGATAAATTTCTTCCTCATCATTGGTTACTTTCAAATAAGAGCATTTTTTGGTTGCTCAGAGCTATCACCTTCATTTTCTAAACCTTTTTCTTCATTCAGATTTTATGCACTTTTCGTTTATCTCTAAAAATCTATAATTTTTATATTTTTGCTGGTTTTACAAGATCATTGTAAATAATGATGATACACTTATTTGGATATAGGATAGCCTTAGAAGATAGTTTATAAAATTCTCGCAGATGCTTTAGGATGAGGGTGCAATGGGAAAGTAGTTAAAAAGTTGCACACAGAATGACAAATTGACACTGAATTTGGTTTCTCTATTCTGGCAGCAAATTTAGCCATACATCTCCAAGTTGACACTAAATGGGTGCAAATATACTTTTCTATTTGAGTTGGATTGAGTAATGAATTTGGAAAAAGTATCTGGATATGAAAAACTTTAAAATGGCATGGACTTTTACACAAAATTGAGTAAAAGAGCCCTTTTGGAACATTCGACTGCAACCAAAATGAGAGGCTCACAACTAGACCTTGTACAGGTCCTACATTTAAAATTTAAACCTTCTATGACTTTAAATGTTTTTGAGTTATGCATGATTCATACTAACATAGACAAGTATATACATCTTAGCAAAACTCGTCAAAACAGACTAGCGCATGGTCAAAGCGGATATTTCGGTGACCCATATAAAAGTATGTATATACGTACATATGGACATCAAGAAAAAAACTAGATAAAATATATTCATGAGTGATTAAGATGGAAATTTTGGATGAAATTTCAGTGGAAAATTTTTCAGGGATATAATACTTCCTGTACTTCGTAGAAAGAAGTAATAAAAATAATGTTACATAGTGTTGTGGAAGTATAGTGTTGAACAAAAGTTCTTGAAAATTTCTAATTGTGTTAGAGTGAAATCGTGTCTTTCAAGGGTTCTCGCAATTTATGCTACCGTATTAAAGTGAAACTGCTGCAGTAGATCACATTGTGGGAGGGCCGTCTGTACATACAAATGACAGCAGGAATGATAAGACATGCTAGCAACAAAAAAAATCTTTTTTATGGATGAAAATGTTTAGATGAAAAAATCATAAGAGTTTGACTAACTATCTCTTATGATCAAACTTCTAATGTTTCCTCTATATCTCATTAGTAATGTAACTGTAACATAAAGGGGGGAGGGAGAGACATTTATGCATTCATTATGACCATGTTTGATAGTCTTGATAACTGTTAACAGTAAGAGTAAATAAGACCGAATGGGAAAATTCACCATTTTCAAAATTTTAGGACCATATATGTGGATATGCAGATCATATATGTGTGTATAAAAGTATGTGTGCGTTTTTTATGTGTATGTTGGGGGGGGGGGGGGGTCTAAAGTCTGGCCTTGTCCCTGTTGGAAAATGAGCTAGTTACGTCCCTGTATTCAGGGAGAGACAAATGAAATTCTTTCTTTCTAAACAATACAAAAAAGCTAGCAATTTTTATGTGTAACTATAACATTTAAAAATTTCTTTGCAATTATAAAAAGGTATCAGAAATTTCAAAAAATAGCTTTGAAACAAGCAGTTTTCCAGTTTTCGCAAATGTTTTTCTTTTCTAACTTTATTTCTGACCAAAAAAAAACTTTTCAGTCTTATAGCGTTTTAAAATTATAGGATAGTTTATTTTCATTTCTATTTTTTTCAAATTTTTTTTTCAAAAATTTTTTCATACATCATCAACAGGAATAATTTATTTCACTTATAACCGCTATTTCTAAAACATACTTACCTTAAATTCAAACACTTGCTGAAGAAATGAGAAAACATTTTTTGCGTGCATTTCAGAATCAAAATCAAATAAGCTCTGAAAAAAAATGCTTTACATTAAGAATAAAACGGAAAACACAAAATTACTTCATGAAATTTAAACTAAATTTTATTATTTTTCTCTTTATAGCCAAAGGAAACAAAATGATAACAAAACATGCAATTAAAATAAAATACTCCATTCTTATATTTGATAATATTGCTTTCATAATATAGCTCTCAGATAGATTATGGAACATCTTTTTTTCTAGTTTAAAATTACTTTTAAAGTGTAAAAATTTTTTTTTAACTAAGAATCTGGGAGCTTTTTCAGAAGAAATTTCAAAACTATTTTTGACACTGTCAGAGAAATATCATAAATAAAATTCTAAGAGTATATTTTTTTTTCACATTACTTCTATACCAAGGGTGTCCAACATGTCAATTGTTGAATAATTTCTTGTCAATCTGTGATAGTTATTGGACAAAAGTCTTGGATTGGACTCACACAGTGACTTTCTGACACAACTAATCAAAGTTTCATTATAATTGTGAGTACAGCTCACTTCCGGTGGCAGATTGGTTAGAGGAACCGGCTCTGGCATGAAAGGGGATGTCCCCCTTTCCATTGCTCACCATTACTCCGCTGCCCTAAGTATAATAACTTTTAATGTCTTCAAGTTAGAATTTCCTTTTTATTTTCACTAACAATAATGTCTTCCAGTTAGAATCTCCTATTTATGTTCATTAACAAAAACCTTTAATGGATTTGCCAGGGATAAAACTCATACAAACTCAAAAACCTGGAAAAGTGTTATAAGCCTGAAGGTTGATAAGATAACTGAGGCATAAAAGAAATAGTTGACTTACCCCCCCCCCCCCCCCCTTTTCCAAAATTGATGCTTTTATTCGTTTATATCGTGTAAACTAGAATACAAAAAAAAAAAAAAATAAAAAATCGCTGAGCATTCTTCCTAAGAAAGACGCATATTAGATATGTTATTGGAGGACTAATTCCCAATAATGCAGCATGCAGCTTACATTCATTAAAAATACTAAATTATATTTTGAGAAAAGGTCATTTTGAATGTTTACCAAATAATGAAAATTATTATTAAATTAATCAAGTTTTTTTTGTCAATACCAAAAATTTTCATAACACAAAAATGATTAAAGCAATAACAATTGTATTTCAATATGTCTTCCCAGTCCATGTGGAAATACAAACTGCATGAGCACTTCCATGAGTCTCCTTTAGGTGAAATTACTGAATATACGCCCCCACAAGGCCGTATCCAGAGGGGGCCCATGGGCCTGCCCCCTCCCTGAAATCCCAAAATTTTTCACAACGTAGCATATATTCCTCTTTGAAATTTTCCTCAACATAAGCATTTCAAAGTCAGGCTCCCCCCCCCCCCCCCCAAAAAAAAAAGAAAAAAAAAATTCTGGCTAAACCCCTATCTAGGTTGTTATGGAAATTATCAACAAGGAGCAGAAACAATACAATTAAAATAAAATTGCAAAGGAAAAAACGAAATCTTAACAAATATTGCAATAGAAAAAGAGGATAATAGTTCAAAAATGAGCAACTGCGATCCCATATACGTTTTTAATATTCTTTTTATCTAATGAACATCTAACCAAAGCCAAATTTTCTTTTAAATAAGCTTGCTTCTTTTGCATTGAAAAAGCTCTTTGAACCACACTATCTTTCTTAGAAAGAAAAAGTAAATGTGTTTAGTGAACTTTGCTAGACTATCAAGCCTTATTTCTAGAAATCTCTTCCTTTTCTGAAGAGAGCATCTATCTGAAAACCTCAAGTTTTGAACTTAATATGGCTTTTACAGAATGCCCACGATATATGCTAAGAAAAGTTCAATAAAAGATTTTTACTTCCTCTTGCACATGAATGTTTCCTGCACATGTAGAAATCAACCTTCACAAGTGATTTTAGTTCTTTTTTTTTTCTTCTGATATTTAAAAAGATTTCAGTGAACTAGGGCTATATATTAACAGAAAATTATGGTAGAGGAGTAACAGCATGGATATTGCAATTCCTTTTCCTTTCTTTTTTTAAGGAGGCAGAGTAAATATTTATTATTTTTTTAAAGGCTTGGTAATTTTTTTTCTTTCCATTAATTTACAAACTAATTAGTAGTGAAATAACTAATATTACTAATGTGAAATACTAAATGAGATGTTTCATTAGCTGTATAAAGTTTGATAAGTTTTTTTTCGGTTTGAAAACATGTTTTAGAATTACCAGACAGGGACGACCACCTCCCCTTATAAGGTCAGTATAAAGAATACCTTTTGAAACAAGTTTTTTTTTTTTAAGTAGAGTGTAAAAGTAGAGTTAAATTTCATTAAAGAAGAACTATACTCAGCAATGATATAGAAATAAATATTTACCATAAATATTTGTTTTGTTAATCTATTACGTTGAAGAAGTTCAATGACAGTCTTCATATTCTCATTTGTAGAATTGGAAGTATCTTCAAGACCACATTTTATCCACAAGTAAAGCTAAAATAAATGTTAGAACATTAATAATTTCAATTGTTTGAAAAGTAAACTAAAAAAAATACTTTGTACGAAAGCTAAGGTAATGGGGAAAATAATAGAAAAGCAAAGTTTTACAAATAATAAAAACATGCCATTATGCCAAGCCCAGTTCCAAATATGAAGTCTGAAGATTCTCTCCTTATTAAACATTGTACTTTGTACTTTATGTCAAATACTCATTCAAATATGCAGATTAACATCATTAAAGTTCTAACTTGTTGAGTGAAAACAAAGAAATAAGCATTCAAGGTATTATATTTTACCATTGGTTCAATCTTCCAAGCTTTCTCCAAATTTGTAATTACATATAACAACGCATTGCAAAATGTTAATTTACAAATTGCTCATAAAATAATTTGGATGCTGGGCATATTTATAATTTTGCGAATGGATGAGCAAAGATTACTCCAGATCATTCTTATTTTGCTCTGATTTCAATTTTGATACACTCATCAATACTGCGGCTGTTTTTCAATTTTATTTATTCTAATTCTGAGGTTCTCAAACTGGGTGTTGCGGCAACCTATGGTGCCACAGAGAGAGATGAGATGCGACATGGAGCACTCCATAAGAAATCTTTTTTGTTCCTAAGTCAGATAGTATATGACTAGGGTGCCAAGAGAAAATTCTAATTCTTCCAAGGGTGCTACAATTTGAAAAAGTTTGGGAACCCCTGTTCTAATTTATTTGTTTGTATCTGATGTAGGAGTGCCCTCTTCTCAATTATAGTCAATATTAGAAATGCTTTATACTTGATTCAATACATTTGATTGGAATTTCAATGTAGTGTTCTATTGAGCAGGTAAAATTAGCTTAATTTAATTCAATATGTACTATTTCAAATGTAAATTTTATATTACACTTTTACTTTGGGGGGAGGAGGAAACAAGAGAAAATTGCTTTGTGATTTTGCTTAATAATCTTAATATTTATAGTCAGTGAATTGAAACTATGTGATCAATTGAAAGCAGATACAAAAAGAAACTTAAAGCATTGGGTAGGATTTTTTCAGATAAACCGGATAAACAAATATGTGTAATATATATATATATATATATATATATACACATATATTATTTTAATTCATATTTGCCTTTCCAGTGAACTTTCAGAGCCCACTTATACAAAACATGTCTTTGAAGTTAGGAAAACTAACAATTTCAGGTCACATACAACCTTTATAAAATAAATAAAATAAAAGATAGACTGAGGCATATAAGCAAAAAGAGAAAGAATAAGGGAAAAGACCTTATGATAAAACAAAACCTCTTTCCAATAAGATTTTGGTAAATAAAAACAAATCAAAATCTCTCTAAAAACAATATATGTACAATATTCAGTAATATCATATGAGATTAATATTTCATTGTTTTTGGAGCCATCTTTCACTAATTTGTAACATTTTGTATCAACAAATAAATTAAAAATGTATATTTGCATTAAAAACTTTTTTTGTTTTAAACAGAAAACAAAGCAAATTTCAATAATACTCACTTAAAATCTAGTAGATATTATTTTTAAACCCCTTAATAGCTATTGATGTATTTCTTAACATAGAAAAAAAGAAAAATCTTACCACAGATGAATTTAGGGAATTTTGCTCATTAGTCATAACACACCACCAAAGAAAAACTTTATGATGTGTATAAACATCTAGAGGTACAGGTAATTTCAACAAGACATCCCAAATTATTGAGTTGGCTGCAAAAAGAAAAGTAATAATAAAATGGCTGTAAAATGAAAGGTAATAAAATCACAAAAGATTTTTTATCATTAACCTGGATAGCTAGGAAAATTCTGTCTACAAATCTAATCTAGATTCTTTTTTCATTACTGACAATACACATAACTATACTATCAATATAAAAAATGCCAAAATTCAACAAATAATCTTATCAACATCATTAACAAGATATATGTACATGCATAAAATACAGAATTACCTCAATCATTTTACCAGATATTTTCAATATAATAAAAAGGACTTTTATACACTTAAGGACAATAATAAAAAAAGTTTGAGGGCCAACAGAAATCGGATACAGATAAATTTGAGGACCAACAAAAAACAAGTATAGATAAATTGAATAAATGCCTTTAAATTTTATCAACTCCAAGTTGAAATTGCCTGATAACAACATAACTCTTATGATTTGGGAGGGGGGAATTGAAAAAAGGTATTTTCTAGTGATGGGCATAATCGAGAGATTTCAATAATCGAGTGATTAGTACTAGGGTGGTTTTGATAATCGAGTGATTATCTCGAGTTCTCGATTGATGATTTCGAGTTCTCGAGTTCTCGATTGATCTTTTCAAGTTTTCGATTAATCATTTGGAGTTCTCAAGTTCTCGATTGATGATTTCGAGTTCTCGAATGATCTTTTCGAGTTCTCGATTAATCATTTCGAGTTCTCGATTAATCATTTCAAGTTCTCGATTAATCATTTCGAGTTCTCGTTTGATCATTTCGAGTTCTCGAGTGGTCATTTCGAGTTCTCGAACGATTATTTCGAGTTCTCGAGCGATTTCAGAATGGAATAAATCTCTAACAGGGAGGCCATTTAGTGAGTCAGAAGGGAAAATTTTCCACACCCCACCCAAGCCTTATTATAATGTATTTCTCCGTAGTTGCAAGTACTTTCGTGTCAGGGAACTGGAGCAACAAAATTTTTGAGTTGCTCCGATCCGACTGTTAAATATTTGTTCCAACGCTGCTCAAGCTCTGCGCCGTGCAGCGAATAGCTTTAATAGAAATCATCTTTATTTATTTAATTAAATAATTAAATGATAGTAAATTTATTTATTTATAGACAATTTATTTTGAAAAAAATCTTTTTAAAAAATCACGTTTCGTTTTACGTTGTTGTTCACTTAAAACTAGTTTTAATGAAGAAAGATGTCATGCTTGATGAAATTCTAATTTTAAATGATCAGAGCAGTTAAGCGCAACAAGTTTCCGTGTTTTGGCTCCGCTCCTACTCCAAGCAAAAACTAGTTGCTCAACTGCTTCGCTCTGCTGCTCGGCGCTCCGCTCCAGATCGCTGTTTATTGTTTTTTTTTCTCATGTAGCATGTGCCGAGTTTAAGCCCCCCCCCCCCCTTTGAAATGAAGGGGAATGATCTCAACAAGTTAGGGGTCATTCATAAATGATGTCACGCATCGAGGGGGGAGGGGGTTCATGAAATTTTGACAAAGTGTGCCAACGGGAGGGGAAGGGGTAACAAGAAGTGTGACATCAGGCTTTTACAACATAGTGTGACATGTGACAAAAGGGGAAGGGGGATCAAATATATCGGAAAAAAGCTTGAAGTCATTTATGAACAGTCCCTTAGCGATGATTATTTCAAAAGATTTCTGCACATGAAATTAAAGATGGCCCCCTCCCACCACACTCGAAGCATACAGATTTATGGGCATTGAAGGGATTTCAGCAAAAGAGGAAGTAGCGAAAACTTTTAAGCGGAAGGGTGAGTCTGGGAGTGTTATTTCTACTACGTTCCTGATATTAGTTAACCCAAAAAATATGCTGGCCTAAGGCTGCATTTCCTCATTTTGTTTTGTGCTAGATCTGTTTACTGCTTAATGCTTATGATTATTTTGTGAATAACCGAGTAACGTTCTTTATTGATGGCATATTGCAGCATTTGTTTATTTTATGTTTCTTTATTTATTTTATCGGCTAGTAAAGTGACAGCAGTTTGCTTTTTTTTTTAAAAATTTTTATTGACGAAAAAATATTTCAGCAGAAAACTTAGACCGAAATTGGTTAATGTCAACATTCACGAATTCCATGAAAGTCTGAATATTTAGTTTTATCCTTATACATTTGGACATTCAATACTGTATGTCGACAATCACAGATGTGCTATGGTGAAAGTCGAAACAAACAGCCTATGCCAATAAGAGCTGCGGCGGTCTGAACTTTAGTCTGAAATAAGATTGTAGAACGTTAAATCCTTAAAATTATTGTTTCTATTAATTATTATTACATTTATCCATTTAGAGTGTATAATTCGTTTGACATAAATCAAAGTGTTTCAATAATGTATGATTTAAAAACACTAGGGACTCCGCATTTGCTCGTTTCGCTTGCCAATCCAGTTGCGTGGTTAAATGCTCCATGAAAATACAACATTAAATACCTCAGAATAAATAAGATACTGTTGCATAAAAATACGTCGGTGTAAATAAGAAAATGTCAGAAACACAACAAAGTAAAATCAATATTTATTATTAGCAACTAAAAGCAATATTCAATCGCAACTAATTTTAATTGTCAAAAGAGCATTTTAAATTTGCTCTACCCTCAAAATGAGTTGAAAAATTGGTTACTAATATATTATGTGCAACATCAAATTTACGCTAAAAATCTGGTGCTCCTACCAGATTTTGCCCCCCCCCCCCACCCACTCGGGGCGTCCGTCGAAAGGAATTAAAAAAACTTTCATGCTTCCTAAATGATAAATAGCTCTAAAAAGCAACCCTTTTAGCTTGCATTTTTTTTAGCCACCATTCACTTTGATGGGAAAAATGGGACACTTTGGCTTCGCAAAATTATTTTTTTCCTTCTTTTTCAAGTGACCTTTCCTGGGTTATCTGGGCGTCCGGTTCTCTCATCTCTGCTGCTCAAAGAAAATGCCCCTAGAGAGAGTTTTTGTCGAACATATTTATACCTTTTCAGTTCTTTTCTATGAAGATCAAATTTAAGCCTTGGTAATTTTCTCATGTCGTTTAGTTGCATATTTAGCACAGATAATATATGTATGCATTGATGATGCTTTACATATTAAAGACTTCAGTAATAATGAACTGTATCACGTTTTTTAGCTTTTTCACAAAACTACTTGTAATATAAAACTAATAGATTAAATAAATAAGATATTAATAATATTTTGTTTATAAAATAATAGTTATATATATAAATATGTTAAACTATTGTGAAAGTCCGTTCTTCTGAACAATGGTTCATGAGCGAATAGAGGGAAGGATCAAAAAATGGAATTACAGAGGTCTGGAATTAGAAATTATATGATTAACAAGCTAAAAATTTAGCAATTCCCCCTTTTGGTGCAAATTTTTTGGGAGCAGGACTGTCATTTGGGGGGGGGGGGGGGGGGTCAGGAATACGCAATTGCCTTTCCCTGGCTTCCTGGCTTTAAGAAATATAGTGTATATTTATCAATGCATGTTTTTTTTTTTTTTTTTGATAATAAAAAGGAGAATATACCCCTTGCCTCCTACTGGAAAAATTCAAAATGTCAATCCTGATAAGGGAAGCTAATAAAGCTCAGGTCCGACTCAGGGCCCAGTGGTAACGTATTCAATCGTTGTAGTCGTTGCTTTGGAACTGAGGAGAGGAACTTGTTATTGTAACACTATATATAACACACATCCTACTCAGTAAAAGAACCGGCAAGCCTTCCAAACCCCTACCGTTACCTTAACATTTCGCAATACAGCTTACTCGTCATTCATAAATAATGTCACGCTTCGAGGGGAGAAGTTGGGTTCAAGAAAAAGTGACAGCTCGTAACGAGGGGAGAGGAGGGGGTAACAAGGAAGTTTGACATCCCACATTTTGATTTCTATAAAAAAATTTAAAATCAGCAAATCAAACTTATTTTATGCTAATGTAATATAGCGTGAGCTGTGACAAAGGGTTGTAGGGGGTATGTTAAAGTGGGACACTTATTGAAAAAGGGGGGAGGGGGTCAAATATATTGAAAAAAGCATGACATCATTTATGAACGGTCCCTTAAAACCCCGATTTTAGAATGTCAATTTAAAAAACTTTTCAGTGGACGAGCAACCGAACCCCCTCCCCTTATGCTCTTACCCCTGATGACACACTAACGATAACCTAGAAATGCGTTTGTAAAACTTAAATTTCGAAAAATTTTGGGAACACAAATCTGGAAAACAAATGTTGATAGCCCTATAAAAGAAGCTACACATGCATAACTAGACTTCTGAAAATGGAATAGTTAAACATTGAACTGAACAGTCCCTGACAGATTGAACTCTGCCCATGCCAAGAGAAACAAGTCAAGGCGATTGCTCTTGATTTTAAAATCAAGCTATATGCTCTAGGTTGAAAGACAGAAAAAGCATGAAAATGGTGTACATCACGCCTAAATGTCGGGGGACATGATAGTCACCACAGTATATCCGATTCTGCGGTATACTGAGGGGGGATAACAAGGTTTTACTGTACTTTTTACAACATTTCTAAATAACTACTCTTTTCCACATATTTTCTTGATGTTACTTTGGCTCATCATGCCCCAATTGTGAAACTCTATTATAGTATCCTTCAAGGGCGCAGAATATTTATGACGATATAGTCAGGTGAAGCTACAAGTGAGCACCATTACTATTTATGGGCAAATGAAAGAACTGAAATTTCTTGATGTTATAACAGAGTAGTCAATATAAGCAATGTCACTATAACCAAGTTCAACTGTATAGTGAAAATTAAATCACATAAAAAATGTTGTCCAAATACATAAGAAAATTAAAACAACAATTCCTCTCAAGTGATTTTCTAAGAAGCTTTTGAAGAGTAGTTAGCAGTGATATTCAAAATATAAAATAGTAAAAACATTACTCTTCTCAGGGGTGTAGTGCTGGGGGAGAATAGGGGAACGCTTAATAACATAAAGAACTGGGGGACATTTGGGTAAAAATTTTAAAAAGGTAGGGGGAAGCGTGAGTTAAGATAAAAAAGCGAGGGGCGACAACCTCGACTACACCACTGGCCCTTCTGACATAAGGATGTTAAACACAGCCTATATTATGCTATATAAAATATGTGAAATGCTTGAAAGAACACATCATTGGTAATTAGAAAGTAAAACCTTGAATGTACAAATACATGAAGTTTATTTTTAATTTTTTTCAAATAAGCAAAAGTAAACAATAGAGATTAAATTATGCACTATGTATGGAATGTTATTGCTTGTAGAAAAAGATTACCTTCTTCAAATCCTGCATGTAACTTTGCATTGTTTCTGTTAAAGCATTCATGCATACATATCTAATGAAAATAAATAAAGCACAGTTCATTAAAATAGTAATTTAAAAGAATGAAAGAAAAATGGAAACATGGATGAGTTTATGGCGAAGTGAATAATTTGATGTACAAGTCAGAAGAAACAATAAATTTTGTATTTTCATGAGAGAATTTTAAAAATTATCTGTTTATTATCAGTAATGTAGAATTGTTATTATAATCAGATTATACTTCATAATATATGTCAGAAAAAATTTAACTTAAGACTTGGGAAAACACAGCAAAAAGAAGAGAGAAAGTAAATGTTAGGTTAATTGACTTAAAGATTAAAATTAAGACATTAAAAATTTCAAAACTGCAGTGAAAAGGATTTCATGAGTATCAATTTCTTCAACACAGGTGACAGTGTTATTAAATTAATAATAATAAAAAGACACACGAAACATTGCACACATACTCCTAACAATACTTCTAAATCTCAGGACATGACTTACCTGAAATTTTCCTTATCATATTAATATAAGAAATTCGGCTATCATAATCATACATTTCACAAATTATTATTACATAGTTGCCAAAAAAAAAAAAAAGCAACACTAAACATTTTTAAGAGTTTGGAGGACAAAATAAAAATTTTGCACTAGAAATGAGTCTCTTCATGATTGCAAATTTTACTAAGGTACATAATAACAGGGGTTTTCTAGGGTAAAATCTGCAAGAAACCTACTTTCAAAGTTAAAAATCAAAGTAATTTAATGATAAGTGGTAGCATATGATTAGATAATATGTTTTCAGTGTTCCATTATTAAGCTTTACGTAGCTTGAAGATTGATGTTAGAAGGTTTTGAATGAATATCTAATAACTGGTGAGGAATTCATACTTTTTTGCAATTTGCAAACATTATGACAAAATTTTTCTAGTACAATGTTTAGCTTTTTCATATTACTATTTCATTTAAGAAGTTTTATTCTTTGCTACAAACTAAAACTTAACTATTTACAATATAATGTTTCTTTCAAAATGAGAAGCGAAAAAAATCTTGGGAAGAAGTTTTTTTGTATTTCTTTGCATGCTTTGTTTTATTATCCAGTACGGAAGTAATAAGGCAAATGACAAAACAAATGTGACTACTGAAGGATTGCAGAATATTTAGAGCAGTGGTCGGCTACCTGTCGGTCGAGAGTCCATTTTCGGTCGATTGTGACAGCATTTTGGACAGTTTATAGTTTAAAAAAATAAATTAAATAACTTTTGAATTGGATGGTGAAATTTTTTTTTTTCTTCTCCTTCAGAAAATGTTTATAAGTTTGTCAGACCAATCACCGGACCTAAAAAAACTTCCAATAATGTGGAATGTCAGTCGTCACATTAACTATGCTCTCGGTGAGAGTTAATTCAAGAATGTAACTACATTTCACACGTGTGCTTTTGTTAAAAAACAAAACAAAAACTAACAATTTTTTAATCAAATTGGAAGAACTAATATGTCTGTATTGTTTTGATGCGAGTTAACGGTGTTAGCAAACCCTTATTTTACAGGGTTCCCACTCTCATCTCTAAGTCAAATTTAAGGCCTTTTTAAGGCCACGTGTAACTTTTCTAGGGCCACATTACATATAACATTTAGAATGACTTTTCTTTGAAGAAATAGGAATGATATCGTATGTCGTGTGAATATAGTCAAATGTTCAACACTGAAATTAACTTTAAAAAAAAAAAAGAATTCTGGAAATGACATTTAAACTTTGCTATCACAACTAAGGAACTATTTTTTTTCCTCCAATGGATTTTAATGTACATTTAATGCATCTTTATGCACGATCAATTCATTGTTATGAATAAATGCTTTCCTCAGAATGATGATGAAGCAGCAACATGAACATCTATCACACTGAATTAAATCTTTTACATAAGTCAACTTTTTCAAATTTCATCTTAAATTTAAAGATTTATTCCTTTAATATTTATATTTCCGTCAGAGTAATAAATATTATGCTTAGCCAACTTTTCAATCTATAAACCACAACCAGATTTTATTTTGCCTCCAACAACATTTCTCAGCACATAATCTGCAGTGCCGCAGTGTATTATCTCAATAATATATGTCTTTTCATTATGCCTTTTATACATGTAAATCCATGCAACTAAAAATTTTAAAAGAGTAAAAACAACATATATTACGCAAATTTCGCAAAAGATTTTGAGGCTGCAACGAACCCCTTTTTCAATGGAGAAGAAGTGCACTTTTAGGTAAAAGCATCCAGCTGAAGATGTATCCGTTTATTGCCTTAAATCACACTTTATCTGCTTAGAAGTATGACTTAAAATAAATGTGTCTTTTTCCTTGTAAAAACGAGCTTTTAAACCATTATAAAGCAAGCAATAGCAATGTCTTGAATCAATGTTCTTTCTGAAGGCAGATTATTTAAAAAATAATTTAAGCATTGTATTTTAATAAGGCTACAATAATGAATACTAATAATTATCAACATGATCGTCGAAAGTTTGGGTTAAGTTAAAGATAAGGGAAAAAATGCTGACTGTAGATATGTTTCTTCACATTCTTTTTTATTTTCCCCATAACATAAGATTTCACAAGCAATTTCATGGTATCCTTGATTTCTCTGTGACCACTTAGCTTCTGAGATAATTTGTAAAATTCCAGAACGATCGTAACATCAAATGAAAATTCACTTAGAATAGAAAATCTATACAAGTTTGCCACTGTACAGATGTAAAAATATACATACATATATCAATACATGTAGATTTTCATCTCATTTACTAGTTTCGAAAAATCCATGTCATGAATGAATCATCAGTGTTCCACTTCTGAGTTGGAAAAGGAAGAGGGGAAATGAATTTAAGGCCGCAAAAATAAAAATTAGGGCCTTTTGAGAGTTTTTGGAAGAAAATAAGGCCTTTTAGGGGCCCCTAAATCAATTCCCAAATTTAAGGCCTTTTTAGGGACCTTTTAAGGCCGTGGGAACCCTGTTTTAGGAATTTTAAAGTATGTGTTTTACAAGCATCAGAATTTGTTCTGACAAGAATTAACCTACAATTTGAAGACGGGAGCATCCCATCATGGCCTATTAATAGTGTATAACCCCCTCCCCCTGGTCCTTTGAGTCGATCTTGGTGTTTGCCGAACTTGGAAAGTAGATCTTCAGTCAGTTTAATTTGCCGACCGCTGATTTAGAACAATGTGGCACATTGCTCTAAATATTCTGCAAGCCTTCAGTATTCTACAATCCCCCTGCTAAAATTGTATATGCTTATTTTTCCCATGCAAGTGAAAGAGAGCATAATTTTTTTGAAATTTTTAATACATTATCTCAAGTTTTCATTTCAGAAATTATGACAATTATATTATTGTGTGTTCCCACTAATCCTTTGGCTACGGGAGATTGATAAAGAATAATGCACCTTTATCACATCTTTCAGCTATTTGACATTAGTTAATATATTTTTACTATATTTTTGCTGTAAAACAAAATTTATACTAATGCAATCATATTATGGGGCAAACCTTTTTTTAATACTATATTTATACTAATAATATTACAGCAAAAAGGGAATTTTCTCAGGCACTACTGTTGTCCCAGCTTTGTACCAAAAAGATTAAAATGAAAAATTGTTCTTCTTGAATGATTACGCATTCAATATCACAGTGGCATTTAAGTGGCAGTGGTAATGGCAACTTCATTTCCAGTTTGACAATTTTTAAACTAAATAGTCAGGATATATGTTATTTTGGACAGGATATATGTTATAATTGTTGCTGTTAACATGCATAAATGCAGTAAAAATTTCATTTTGTAACTGTATATGCTATTTGCTTCTTATAAGTCTGCTAGATAAATGTATTAATTACAGCATATCTTCATTTTAATATTTTTCTTGAAAAACTTAATGCGCGTACATGTGCAACAATCATTCTCTCGCACATGGTGGAAGAGCAGTGTTGCCACCTGTAAAGACAAAAGTAGAAAACTAACATGGAAATTACAATGCTGATATTAGTTTGTCAAGAACTATTTTTTTAAAGTTTTGTTTCAAAGCTTATTCTTTGTGACAATAATTCAACACCAATCAACTACTGTAAAACCCCTCTAAGTGCAAATAATAATCATGATATTTCTTCTTAATGTAGGAAAAAAATGTTAGAGTTTTCTGGAAAATTTTGAGAAATTCTAGAGATTTTAATGCTTTTAGAAATTTCCCAAAGTTTTAGTCACCAGCTAAGATTTTAACTAAAAGTAAAAGTCACATAGAGAAAGAAATAATTACTTACAGCCCAAAGTAGAACCAAATGTTTCAACATAATTGATGAAGATGAAAGTTTTTCTGAATTACAAGTAATAAAATATATCAGATGAGGCATCACAGATTTTACTTGAACTACTCTGTGGAAAAAAAAGGGAGGAAAAATACAGATGAAAAAATATTGGCATTAATTTTCCCTCTTTAAACGAAAATAAAAATACGATGTAAGACTTACAAATTCCCACGCAAGAAAGATATGTAGCATACTAAAAGGAATGCTGCTTGAGCAGATGAAGCATTGCATCCATCATATTCAAAATTTGCATCATCTATTATGTTGCATTTCTGAGACAAAATACTGGCACACTCTTCCAAAGGGGCTGAAGAAGTTAAATTACTTAGAGGTATTCATTTGAAACAGCATAAAGAATTATTTAACGAAGTAAAAGAAAAAAAATATATATATAAAAATATAAATTTTAAAAGATCAAACTTATACTGACCCCTTAACATATTAGCGCAAAAGTTACCGTCAAATTTGCACATGCCCATGTCTCACACAGGTGATCTTGTATCACGCATTGTTTTATTTCTGATGTTATCTGAGATCCATTCTTGTAAAAACAGATAGGCTACATTAAAATTAATATATTTTTTGAATAACTCCCCCATACTCACTCCTCATCCACCCCCCCCCCTTCCCAAAAAAAAAAACTGAAATTACAAAAATAAATTTCACTATAAACCATAGAAAAATTTCACATTAAGAAAGCACAAATGAGCATTGAAATGCAACTATACCTAATATTAATTTTCTATTAAAAAAAAAAAAAACTCTCTATAATTTTTTGCCAGTTTTTACGAAAAATACTTTTTTTTAAAGAGTTACAGGAACTGAAATTCACAAGGATTCATTTTAAAAATTTAATTTGGATTGTATGAGTATAAGAAAGTATAGGAAAGAAAGAATTTGTTGTTAGGCATTACTATAGAACTCTGAGAATAAACAAATATATTACTACAGTGAAACCTGTGTAAGTTGATCACTTGTGGTGCAGCACTTTAGTGGTCAACTTATAGAAGGTGGATATTTTTTTTTTGTAATTTATTACACAATGCATTTATTCATTTGTAACTAATTAAAATACAGCTTCATGTATCAACATTACTTTAAAACAGTAATTAGTTTTTTTTTCACAATTATTAAAAATATAATTAGAGAAATTTAACCTTAATGACTTATGGTTTATCCTATACAACTTTAAAAATAAAATTCTTAGTTAAAATAAAGATAAATGTCTTATTAGCCTACTTTCCCAGAAAAGTAAAAAAAAATAATAATAAAGCATGAAAGAAGGCTTAATGCATCGTAAAAATATCGTTAAAAATAAAGAAAAGTTAAAAAAAAGTGAAGTAATTAAATAAAGATTGAAAAATAAAAAATTTGAAAGCAGGGTTTTGAGATGGGGAAAATATGTGTCTGTCGGTCTGTCTGTTGGTCTGTCCCCCCCCCCCCCCCCAATAACTTTTGAATGAATAGTCCGATTCGAAAAATTCCTTTTGCATTCGAAAGATCTCGGCAAGGACATCTAATTTCCATATTTTACTTTTTGATTTGAATAATTTTTCATTCAATTTTGAACAGTTCAAAAAATTTTAACATTAGCGCTTATGGGCGAAAATGAAGCAAATGATGTAAACTCTGGGTACAAGATCCATGTTCCAATGAACAAGCTTACTGGAAGAAGCTCTTGGCGTGAAATATCAATATGAAGTTTTTGTTCATTTTTGAACAGTTCAAAAGATTAACATAGCGTGAACGGGGAAATTTCAATCCTATATAAATCCTGATCTAACTGACCGATTTGCTTGGGACAAACTTTATCAGAAAGCTCTTATAATGTAGAAGATGTACAAATAGAACGTTTATCCAGAACTAACGAGCCTATTTTCTTATGAAAGTTTCTTATCAGGATTTTTAAGGATATTTCTCAATGAATAAATGAATGAGTGAAAGTATGAATGAATGAATAAATGAAAGAGTGAAAGAATGAATCAATGAATAAATGGATGAGGAAAAGAATGAATAAATGAGTGAATAAATACATGAATGAGTAAATGAATGAATAAACACACGAATGAGTAAACGAATGAATGAATAAATGAATGGCTGAATACAGGAAAGAATGAATGAGTGAATGAATATGTATTATCCGTTCAAAAAGGTATATTTGAAAAAATTAAGAACTAAAGCTAAAGGAGAAAGAGAGAGAAAGAGATAGCTAGATTATAAATTTGAATTTGGTGTATACGGGAAAGTAGGCTCGTATAGTTCTAGACGGAACTTCTTGTTAATCATGTAAGTTACTTATATAATCGTAAAGATTTCCTGAAAATATATTTTTAAAAAAATAGCTAGATCAGATAGAAGAAAAAAAAGAAACTTATTCAAAGTATAAAAGAATGCACATAGTAGTTTCACCATATGGTTAACTTACAAAGAAGTTTAGGCAAACTTTATATTGATGTTTCTTCCATCCAGATAAATACTGGTCTAATATTATAACATAAAAAATATTCTGGAGAATTTTTTTTAGTTTTTTTAATTTTTGCAAATATAGATAAACAAATAAACGTAGAAATAATTAGGTGGTCAACTTTCAAAGGTTTTTTCATAATACTCCCACCCAAATTTGGCGTACATAAGTGGTCAATATAGACAGGTGGTAAAGTTATGAAGGTTTCCCTTCATTATAACATATAGGGCTAATTCTGTTACTGACAAAAGTGGTCAACTTAGACAGGTGGTCAGCGTACAAAGGTTGTAAACTTTACAGGTTTTACTGTACTACCAAAGAAAAACAGAAGGGAAACACAAAAGAAAACTTTCAATAACTCATTGTATTTTTGTGTTAATTTAGTATGTTTAGGCATATGCATCAATTCATATAATACATTTTCTGAGAAATTACAGCTTTTGCATTATGTTGCAACAATATGTCTAATTTCTCTTCCATGAAATTACTTTAAGTACAAATCCAAATAGCTACAAGTGCACATATGTATGATTTCCACTCGGGGAAAAATATTTTTCTAGCACATAATATTTAAATTTGAAATAAGTAGTTTGAAAAATACTAGGCAAGCAATGGCCACTGCTCTTTATGTAAAAAAGTTTTCATGAGAAAGGGTACTTTTAATACATACATACACAGGAGCACACAAATTATACAAACATACGAGGGTCCTTTTTTAAGTAAGAACCTATTGCGCATAGTGTCTGCGCATCCAATCAGGTGATGTCAGTTCAAGGTCAGCAACTCTTGGCCGGTCCCCTACTACACCGCCATTACGTTTCACGTGTTTGCCAGTGCTGGTTGTGCAATTATACTGCATAGTTTGTCGCCATGTCATCAGAAATCCCGTCGATTGTGAAGTGCGTTCCGTTATTCGGTTTTTGAATGCAAAAAACGTTCGTCCTGCTGAAATTCAAGAACAAAAACGCAACTGGACAATTTTCACTGGAAAGTACTGAATCATCCGCCTTACAACCCTGACTTGGCACCCATCAGACTTTCATGTCTTTCCAAAACTTAAGGCATTTCTCGGTGAAAAGCCTTTGGAAAATGATGACATGCTTAAAGAAACAGCAACGAACTGGTTTAATAAACAGGCGGTGAGTTCTTTGATGAAGGGATCCAAAAGCTGGTACCACGGCTTGACAAATGATTGAATGTTGATGGCGACTATGTTGAAAAGTGAAAAAATGTTCATATTTTAAATTTGTGTTATTAAATAAAGTTTTTTTTACACCATTACAAAACGGTTCTTACTTAAAAAGTGACCCTCGTACAATTTGAAATTTCATGGAGTTGATAAGCCCCTATCCCCTTTGTTACACTACTGGCTCTATGTTTTAGTCAGCATTTTCATGCATTTCAATTATTAACTAACTATTGAAAGAATCTTTAGGTTGTACATATAAGCAATTTTTTCCTTCACCAAATTTTTTAATGCCTCAAAAATGAAAAATTCATGCAAAACTTACAATTAAGAAGCTTGATACCAGATTTTAAATGCTTCAGATATGTAGCAGGACAATCTTGTGTCGATAGGACAGACTTAAATATTGCACATAAGCATTTGTTACTGGAATCTTGCACTTCAACAATATCACTGAAAATATTTTTAAAAAATAAAACAGAGTTAAAGTATCATCAAAAATAAAAAGGATACAGCAAAATAAATACATATTGCTGAAATTTTCAATCAATAAATAAATATAATTTTATAAAGCAACACTTTAAAAAAAGTTCTAATGAAACAACCATAACTACTAATTGAAGCTTTTAACAGTTGTAATACAATCTTTAACTTACTGGATCACTTCTTAACTTCAGCATTTCCATAACATTAACCATTAGATAACAATGAATCATGTAAACACTGAGTAAATTCACATCACATGAGTACTGAGATATATTTCTGATTAAGAAAAAAGAATCAATTCATTATACTTCTTAATAATTATGTACTTCATATTTTCTGCATTAAAATGGGGGAAAAGAAAGTACTCACTTGGGGTCTATGAGGTGGATGTCCAGAAACTTTCCAGTAATATAATGAAGCAAAAAGTTTTGGCGGCAAGTGAATAGAAGGCGGAAGAAAACTGGTATAGCGCAATGATAAATGTTTCAATCTGTATGATGATTGCATAGAGAAGCGGGGGAAATAACAAAGTATGTTGTAACAAGAAGTCCCATCTAGAACTATACGAGCCAACTTTCCTGTGTACACCAATATCAATTGATCATCTACCTATCTCTCTCTTTCTTTCTCATTTAGCTTTAGTTCTTAATTATTTCAAATATACCCTTTTCAACAGTTAATACATACTCATTCATTTATTCATTCAGAAATAATTTTAAAATCATATCAAAAAGTTTCGTGGAAAAACAGGGTTGTTTAGTTCTGGATGAACTACGGGCCGGCGGAAGGTGCGGGCAAGGTGGGCGACCGCCCGGAGCACCAAACGAGACCAAGTTTAATGTTCTCTGCAGGGTTGGCAGGTTTTTGACATGCGACGATTTTAACCGGTTTTAACCATGGTTAAAACTGGCTTGTCAAAAACCTCCCTGTCAAAAACGTCAAAAAGTGTCAAAAACCTAATTTGCCTAAACCTAAAGAAACCTAAATGATTTAGCATAATTGGATAGACTTTAATCAATAAATTTTAAATAAAGCAGCATAAATGCATTAAAACTGCTGAGTATAAACTATAAAAATATATTCTTGCTGTAGCACAGGCAGAATCTATGCCTGAGAGTGATTTTATTCATAAGAACTGTTTTTAAAAATTAATTAATTGTTTTTTAAGTGTACAAACACGGGTTTCTGTTTTCTGATGCTGTAGGAGGGGTTTTAAGCCCTAAAACACATCTTTTGCTGTGCCCTGCCAGTGCATTCCTGAGCTACATTCTATTTGGAGAATATTTCGTGAACGACAACTGATAATAAACTATAAAGTGACAATTTTTTTTATAGAAATTGCCAAACACTTATTTAATGAATCATTTTATTGTGAATGCATCGTTTAATTATTTTCAGAAAGATGTACAGTTAATAAATCCTTAATTATATTTGTAGTAATTAAAATTGCACAGTTTTAAACTAATATTTTGCAGAAATAAATTTAGATTTTTAAACTTTTTTTATGGATAGAAGCAGAAAGTAATCCATCACAAATTAAAATCTAATGGAGGTATGTACTTTCCCCAGGTTAGGGCATATTCAAAGATGCTTTCCTACCAGTACAAAGAAATATTGACACTAAAACAGCTTTTCTTAATTTCTTAAAATGCACATAAGAAATACTTTTAAAAGATTAAAAATTAAGTCATAAACAAAGAAAAGTATATAAATTAATATTTAATTATAATTCAATGTATACTAAAACTAAGGAACATTATAATTAAACAAAAACAATGCTGCATCTTGATATTATTAACAGCCTTCTTTTTATATTTTTAGCGTATTTAAATTGTATTGGGGTTTTTGACCGTTTAAAAACCGGTTTAAACCTATGTCACGTAAAAAAGTAGTTTTTGACGGCTAAAACCCAACCCTGGTTCTCTGCACAATTAATTTCCTTTCATTTTATGAATGTTGTCTTGTAAAAAAAATGTTCGTATTTTTATAGACTTATTTTTAATATATAGAGATGAGTCTTTTTGACGGGCAAAATTGACGGGAAGAAATTGGAAAGAGGGAGTGAAATGTGTGCAACCGAAAAACAAACCCTTGACCTTATGAATCGAATGAGTTCACATTTTCTAAGACGGATATCTTCTCTAGAGATTTATGGCGCCCCAGCATTTACTGGTGGGCAGGACACTGGAGAAAGGAGAGAGGAAGAGGGGGAGGGGGGTAGTTAATGCAGAATCTATTTTTGTTAAATTATTGCAATACAAAATATAAAACGGATTTCAGAACAAAAATTAAAAAACAAAAACAAAAAGTTTAAAAAAGTCCTGCACGATAAAATAATATGCATTGCAGCATTTAGTGCTCCAGTAGGACAACTTATAAAATGTGAATTAATTTTAATTCCGATTTCTTTTCCAAAAGCGCATTAAGGGCGCCGTTTTCAGTAATGCCCAGGGAGCCAAAATGTCTTCCGCTGGCACTGGATGAACTTCGTATCTGTGAATGTTTTACCCCATCATGAGATTTTTCTGATAAAGTTTTTTCCAAGCATATCCATCTGCAAGAACAGGTTTTATAAAGGATTGAAAATTTCCAGTATGTGCTAATGTTAAATTTTCTTTATTCAATCAATTTTTTGTTTTTTTGAACAATTAAAATTGTTGTTTATTGTTAAACAATTAAAATTATTGTTTATTGTTAAACAATTAAAATTGTCAAAATTAAACAAAAATTGTTCAAATCAAAAAATGTTTCCTGTTAAGAGCTTGTTCAAATTACCTTGGATCTTATGCCCAGATTACATAACTGCTCAAAATTGTACGAAAAATTTGTCAAATCAAAATGTTAAACATATGGAAATGAGATGCCTCAGAGATCTTTTGAATGCTAAAAAACATCTTTCAAATTGGAGTAATCCTCCAAAAGTTATTAGAGGAGGGGTACAGACCGAGAGACACATTTTCCGCATTACAAAACTTCACTTTAATTTTTTTTTCAATATTTATTTAATTGAAGGGTCCACTGGAAAAACGATCTAAGTCCCATACTACTTGATAAGCTTTGCTTTATGTTTTATTCATTTATTTTATAATATAAATGTTAATTTTAACTATACAAGCCTACTTTCCCGTAACACCCAAATTCAAATTTATAATACATATATTTATAATACATAATTTATAATTAAACATAAAGCAAAGTTCATCAAGTAGTATGTGACTTAGGTTGTTTTACCAGTGGACCCTTCAATTACATAACTTATTTTTGACTTCTTATTTTTACTGATATTTTTATGTAAATTAAGCCTTCTTTCTTTCTTTTAAACTTTTACGGGAAAGTAGGCTAAAAAGAAGTTTTACTTCACTATCTTGAACAAACATGTCTAGCCAAAAAATGACTTGAACAAAACATCAACAATAGAACAAAGAACAAAACATCAACAATAGAACAAAGAACAAAATATCAACAATAGAACAAATAACAAAACATCAACAATATATAAAGAACAAATTAGATCGATATTAATGCAGAGAAACATACCACTGGTTTGAAATGTCAAGTATTTTGAGTTTCCAAATGTGCCTAATAAATTTAGCTTTTAACAGTTTGTTTGCCAATTGTGTAGCCAAAGGATGGTGATGAACTTCTTCAAAAACAGTCTGAAGTGCCTGAACAAGATGAAACCAACAGTATTGTCCAACAGTAGTACATGAATCAAATTTCTGCAACATATTTTTCAAAAATACTTATAATAACATTAGAAAAAAAATACACGAGCATTGAAGAAAAAACTGAAAAACATAAATACACACAGATTATGATGAATTGAATTATTTGGAGAGAAGGTTAGCAGAATCAAAAATTGGGGAAGTTATGGTGCAAATTCACAGAAAATGGCATTTTTGGCATAATATGGTGCTAGAAATACATTTTAGCAAAAATTGGAGGAGCAGTTGCACCCTTGTGTATTATTGTATATTGTACCCTTGTGTCCCCCCCTATTTTAATAAAAGGAAGAAGATACTTATTAAAATAGGTAAGTGATTGTGGAAATGAAGGACTTTTAAGAGATTTGAAATAAAAATTAAGTGCTTTTAAAAGTCCCTAATTTTTTTGTTAATGAAGGAGTTATGAAAGACTTTAAGGACCGCAGATCAGGCCTGTAGCCAGACTTTGACTCCGGGGGGGGGGGGGGGGCAAACTTTTGGACAGGAGGGGCAGACTAGTTTTTCAAAATTTTCTAACATGTTAAAATTTATGCTCCATTTTGGTCGTTTTCTTAAAATTTAAATTAATAATTAATGCAATTATTTAATTCTTTAATTGATTAATAGAATAATTAATTAATGAAACTAAAACTAATTTAATTCAATACTGAAATTATTTGATCTTAAAAGAAATACTTGATTAAAACTTACAAAAGGCAGAATGGACAATTACAGCAATTTTTTTTTATAAATCTTAATACACTCAAAATATCCTAATAACACCAGAAAACATTTTTTTTTCTTGTTTCAGAGCGGTATTTTAAAAGTTATTTGTAATTAAAAATAGGCTAGTTTCGTTTTCTGCTGAAACGGGATGTCACGTGACTCCACAGGAAATGACGTCGTAAGTGCCCAACTTCGGATTGTTTACACATCGTTCTTCGCTGCGCGCGTGCTTTCTGTAAACCTAACTGAATATTTTTCACGGTTTAGAAATTTAAATTGTGGTAAAAATATAATTTTTAATACGAGTAATAAAGCCTCTAAACATTTTGCTTTTAAAACGTTTATTTTCTCATAAAATCTCAGAAATCAGTGTTTTATTTTGAATAAAAATAGTATTAAAATTAGTGTGCATTGAACTTTTACAGAAGCTAAAAATATTTCCTGTGACCGATGGCGTAGCTAGCATAGGTGATACCCGGCGCGGTTATCCATGGTGTCACCCTCCCCACCCCCCTAAAAAGAAGAAAAAAGCAAAAAAAAAAAAAGGAAGAAAGCACAGCAAAAAAAAAAAAAGGGGGGGGGGGGGATATTCGTATCATGGGAGTTATAATATTTAATGTATTTGTTGATGGCAATGTATTTGTTTCACTATATAGAGCTTTTAAAGGTTTGTTGTTTCCCCTTCGTGGCCGGGGGTCACCACAGAGTGAGTGACACCCAGGGCGCCCCCCCCCCCCACCCTTAGTTACGCCACTGCCTATGACTTTGAATGTATCAGAAACATGGTTAATAACTCTCTTGCTGCATTATTCTGCTGTAAAAAAAGTATTGATATCTATCCTAATGAATTTATTATTTTATATAATTTAAAAATGTACCTCATGATAAAAATTATGCAAGTTTGCTCATAATCTTTTTTATAGGCTGTCAATGCATGATACTAATAAATTTTACATACTTATATAATATTTACATCCTAAGTTTTATATACTTAATTTTCATTCATTTATTTGTGATTTTTTTTATCATTTCAAATTTTTTCAAAAGAGTTTTTTTTTGTTTTCGATAACTTTTTTTTTTCACTAAGAGAATAGAATATTTATATACTCTGAAAAAATATGCTAATAAATTAACAAAAAACATACTTTATATTTTCTATGTTATAAATTAAGGAATTAAGATTTTTTAGGGGAAGGGAGAAAACTGCCGATACACTACTTCGAGGAAAGTTTCGTAGACGAATTTATGCGCCATTACGAAAATTTTCGGTGGATATGGGCAGAGATCCCCTCCTCTGGATACGGCCTTGCATCTAGCGCTAGTTTTCAGAAATAACAAAATTCTTACTTATACACAAATAATAATATAATGTTGGAAATAGATATAAGAGATATAAAAAGGTTTTACTACTGCATTTTATTTTTTAAAAATTATTAAACATTTAAAGAATGTACAACACAAAACAAATTTGTCAGTATTTATTTCCTTTTTGTATGCGTCTGTTACTATTTTTTTCTATTTATTATTTTTTTCTTATCTTTCAAATTTAGGGAAAAAAACAACTTTCAACAATTTTATTGCTATATCTAATTACACGCCTGAATTTTAAGCTGCAGTATATAGTTTGAACAGATATTTTTCATTTCGAAAGCACTTGCTTTATTCGGAAGTACTGAATGCTTAAATCAATGGCGTTGCTGCAACTGTGTAGTTATTATCTATCTAGTATATTGTATCTTGTTCCATCCATTTCTGATTCTATACAAAGAAAATTTTAAGACTGTAGTGAAGATTCTCTTTTATAAATAAATAAATAATCATACATTTGAGCTTTCACACCTTTGATTTCAGGTGAAAAGAAATTTTGATTCGCTCTGAAAACTGCCTCATAAGTTTTTCGGTTATTTTTAGCAAATTATCGGGCAGAGCTTTTTGGAATCCTTCATCCATAATGCATACACTCTCATATACAGTATTTTTGTCCAAAATATTAATAAAATATGTTATGCAAAGAACGATTATACCAAGATACGATAAAGACATGTGAAAGAACACTGAAATATGCTCTGCAGACGGAGTGGGCGTGTTTCCGTGAGGCACTAGTGACGTCACCACCAATCAGAGCTCGTTTTGCGATTGCATCACTTTCTGGCCGTTTTTGTGCAATTAAAACGTTTCATAACTTATTAAATAAATTTTTGTGAGGAAAAACAATCGGATTTTGGGATTCAGGAGAGAAGTTTTAATAAGTTGACACTGAAAAATTGTCATTTTAAGACATGCTGTAGTTGTCCATTGAATTTTCAAAGCTTATTCTAAGAATGTCTTTTCTAATTAATAAAATATATGAAATAACATAAGAAAGTGACAATTTTTTTAAAGATAATTTTAATGTGAACGATCATTCAAAGTAAGATATTGAAGCGTAAAACATGTATCGGTATGTTACGGTAAAAAAACTGGACTGCTCATGATCTTTTCATTAGTGCCTGGTTTAGATTGAAAACAGGAAAAAAAAAATAAATAAATAAAAAAAAAATGAGCTGAATAAAAGAAAAAGTTCATGTTTTTTTATTTTTTCTAAAATTTGAATTAAGAGATAAAGGTGCATGGAAACAAGATTTTTTCGATATGATTTTGCGTTTAAACAAATCAAAAAGTTAAAAACAGAAATACCATAGATTATTAAGGTCCAATTAATCACGCTAGGACGGGCAAAACCTTTTCCAGGTCGGGTATTGCCCGACCTGGCCCCCCTCTGGCTACGGGCCCTGCCGCAGATGCTCTAATATCAATGAGTCCAGAGGTCGCGCTAGGAATTTTTGTCAAAGAGTGAAAATACTCCTTGGAGGTTTTTGGAGACGTATTTTCTTTTCTGGAGGAGTGAAAATAAAATAATAATAATAAACACTCTTTACAGATATCCGAGTTCAGAGTGAATACTACTTCTGCTGCGACTTTGACTCAGAGAGTAGCGTACATAGAGCTAAATTAACCATTTTCTATAAATTTCTTATTAATCCAAAATTTAGTGTTTTCTAAAAAGTAAATAGCTGTCCATATTAAAATCGAATTTTAAGTATAAATAAATAAATGAAACTATAATAGTGAATAATACTAGTAATAAATGGAATTTCCGACAAACACGTGTTCAATATCGGAACAGGTCAAAAAAAAAAAAAAAAGCCAGAAACTATTAAAATAAAATGCAAAATAAGCAGATTTAGGACAGCATGTGTGAAACATATCTTCTAATTTAGAAAATAATTGAAATTTGTACCCGATGCAAAAGGATTAAAATCTCTAATGTAGAATCCAATTTTTGTCGAAGCACGTGCAAGATTTTGACTGTTTCTATCTTTATGCTTTTTTCTTTTTTAATTGTTAAAATGAAACTACAAATAAGCAGATTTAAGGTTGCGCATGCAAAAAATCTTACAACTTTCAAGATAATTGAAATAATTGCGGTATGGAAAAGGATTGAAATTTCAAACACTGTAAGCAATTTCCGGTAAAAATCGGAGGAAAAACTAGTTTCCGTGTGGCCCAAAAATTAACTCCTATTTTTTTCTTTCTTTAATTTTTAGTGGACAAGAGAGTTTGGGAAAAGATCACGTAATAGAAGATAAAGATAAATATAGAAATAGATCAAGATAAAAGCTCGGGAAAGGTTTTTAGAATTAGCAAATGGGTAGCCACATTGGTGACTTCAATGAAAACAATGGTCACCAAAACAAGAAAATTGGTCGCATTAGGCGACTGGCGAACGCGAGTTTTTATATAATGAAAAGTAAAATTAACTTAGAATATTGTATTTATTTTGCAATACTTAACAAGTTAAAAGTTGTTTAAAAGTAGTAGAGTTTTTTTGTAGAGTGAAAATACGCATTTTTAAAATTTCAATGCGTATTATCGATTTTAAAAGCGTGAAACACGCTTGTAGAGGCGTTAACGCGATCTCTGAATGAGTCTAATATCACTTCCAAGTTTGGGAAGGGGGGGGGGAAGGTGGCCCAGATATTCAGAGTTTTCACCTGATAGGATGCAAAGAAAAAGGGAATGGGAGTGCTTACTCGATCAAGGGAACTTGTTCAGTATTTAAAGTATATGGCCATGGTTATCTAGTGGTTAGGACTTCCACCTGGAAGGTCGTGTGTTCGATACCCGCTGAGGATCCACCATGTATACTTGGGGATATGTGCATGAAAAATCCGTGGAACCCACTACCTCGCCTCCCAAATGCAGGGCAACCCAAAGGCCTAGTGCTAACAGGGAAGGAGGTTGAAGGTGAAAAGTATTTTAAAGTATTCCAAACGCCTACGAACTAAATGAAATAGTAATTTTTCTTAATATCAAAAATTAGCTTAAGTCAACTTCTGGTTCTGCCTTCTATGCAAAAATGCAACTCATAAATATTTTCAATTTTAATAAACTTAAAAAGCTGAATCATGTTTTCTCTCTTTGAACATATAATACACATTATGCTTTTTAACCGTTTACCTGCCAATGTTCCAAAAATGGAATGTTTCGTTTACGTATTTTTTTTTCTAAGCTTGTAAAGCATGTTTTGAACTATTTTTTGAATTTTAATTGGAATATTTACCTATTTAAGTTTTTTTTTAATGATTTTTCGAAATTTACGAATTTCTTAGAGTTTTGTAGTTTTCTGCACGCAAATTTACCAAAAATCGGCTTTTTCACAAAATTATATAATATTCATTTTACATCTACAGAATACTTCAATAAATAATGCTAAAATATTCGCAAATAGCTTGGATGATATTTCAAAAAGCTACACATGTTCAAAAAAGATTGTTCCAATTTTGGAACAATGGCGGTTCTAAGGAGTCGGACTTCCGGGAAATGCGTCACTCGGTTTTACAAGGGGAATTCCACATTCTTTCATTTTCTTATCTTTCTCTTGACAATGTATTCATGCAGATGTTTTAAAAACAGGTGCTTTTGCAGGTGTTTCAGTTTATACTTTGAAAGGGTGCTGAGTAGGGGTTGAAAAAACAATAAAAAAGCGTATGGGAGCCCAACAAGGAACTTGCTGTGCACCTGTCCTCTAACCATTGACTAAACTAACTAAGTTTAAAGTAAGTTATACCTATCTAAATACCCCTAGTTTATTTAGCTAAATGGTACTGAATGACAGTTACAAAGTCACGCCATATACTAAATGAATAAGGAATCTAAAAGAGCAGTTTTCAAGGGGACTATTTAGAAACCTTTTCAGATTTGGATCTATCTGATAAGATATATGCCAGTTACCTCCTGATGAACTAGGTAATATAACAGAAGAAGAAGACATTATAGAACATGATTTAGAACCAATTATGCCAACTGACGTGTGCGGAATGGTAGACATTCTATCAAACAACTGGTGAAATTTTGTCAACAAAATCGGGGAAAAAAGGAAGTTACGAGCATTAGGAAATGAAAGTAAAAAGAAAACGAAACCAAACGTCATGTGGCAGAGATAATCTACTTTCAATAAACAAATCAAAACTGAAGATATTGAAACTCTCCGGCATACATTTCCAAACATAATGAATTTTTCACCATTTGATTTCTTCTTTAAAATTTTGCCTTTTGAGTTCTTAGAACACTTGACGCATATGACAAACTTATATGCATTACAAAAAGAAGAAACACTTGATGTTGACAGTAATGACATGCTACAGTTTTTCGGATTGCTCCTTTTGAGTGGCTATCATTCTGTTAAGTCTGAAGACATGTATTGGAGCAGTGCTGGAGACACATCAATGCCAATTGTGCCAACAGTTGTGCCACGAAATAGATTTCGAAAAATAAAAAATAATTTTCATTTATGCAACAACAGTAAATTAAATAAAGATGGCTTAACTGTAAATTAAATAAAGATATCTTGTACCAACTACTCAAGGACGATGTGTAGTTTGTGAAAAAAATACCACAAAAAAATGTTTTCAGTGTGGAAAATGATATTACCAAGAATGCTTTATTTCTTATCAAGAACATTGAATTTTCGGATAATTGAAAACGTATGTTGTGAATTCTATAATGCAGGTATGTGACAAAATATCAATTAAAATAAATAATTTTCTGAAATAAAATATACTAAGAGCAAAAAATGCGCAAAAAATCATTTAGTATAAAAAACTCGAATTTTGGAAAAAAAATGCATCCAAAATGCCAATGTTCCAAAAATGGAACACACTAAAAAACCAGGTAAAAAAAAATTTTCTTGAAATTTTTTGATGATTCCATATTTATTAAGTATAAACCTGATCAATTTCAAAAATTTATGCATATTTGGTTATCCGTTAATAGTTCAGCATGTAAACGGTTAAGTCTAAAATCATATTCAAAATCTGAAATTCCCCATACTAACCTAGTAGACCTCCTTCAAACCCTTTTCAATAGTATCCCCTCACCCAATTCTTAAGAAAAAGAGACCAAAACTGAACAACATACTCCAAATGAGGGTTTACCAAACTTCTGTATAAAGATAGAAGAACTTCCTTAGAATTAGTTGAAATAGATCTGTTGATTGCTGTACCAAGCAATCTGCTAGCATTGTTACTTTCATAAGTTCACATATAACTAAACGTCCATAACTTTAAACATTTAACTTGAAATATATTGCAGCTTTGCTGATAAAAAATTGAGTAAGTATCACATTTTCATAAGATGACAATATTTATTTTTTGGTGGTGTTTGACTTTGAAACAATAAGGTATATTCTGAAATAAAATAATGTAACACAATATAAAGAATTATGGAAACTATAACATAACACTGTAATATGAAAAAAAAAAAAAACAGTTTTGATACAATATGATAAGAAAACTGCAAAGACTTTTGTACTTCTGTAGCACTAGATAACATGGTTTAACACATTTCAATATTAAATTATTTTTTAAAAAATAAAGAGAACAAGAATGAACTTATTTAGATTCATATGAAAATGTTTAAGTGAATTACAATTTATTCATTTATAATTAAATTTCTATTTTTTCTGTCTGAACACATTTGAGAAAATAAAAATAAAAATGGAAATGGAAAGCAAATTTTACAGGTACTAACCAGACAAAAAGGAATGAAAATCTTTTCCAAAGCTAGGAAAGGAAATGCAATTATTTTTTCCAGGGTTTCCTTTTCATCAGGTGAACTCTGAGCCTTCATCCCATCTGTGTTAATAGGTTGAATAAACTGGTCTTCCAATGTGTCTGCATTGCTACAACAATGGTTTGCTATTCTATGAATAAAAAAGAAGAAAAAAAAAGTGATGTACACACATATATATATGTACACATGTATAGATAAATGTAAATACATAAAATAAAAATCTTGAAAGATAATGTTTTTTTTAACTTGAAGGTTTTCCTTTTTTTTATGTGATTGAATTAACTAATTTTAATTCTAAAGTGTGGAAATATTTATTTATTCTATTTATTACATTAATTGTTTATACATGTTATTGGTGTCTGTCAGATATTTGAGCATGCAAATTTTACTTTAGAAATACAAGGTATTACACAAAAGTACAGAGAAAAAAGATTTTAGATATGCTAAGGAAGGCAGTGATTATACAATAGCAGACCTGGCACAAGTATATGAGACACCATGAAACAAAAAATACCCTGCGCCCCTGTTATGTGTACTTTTCAGAATGTAGGGACTAAAACTATTGCCAGTAAACGTAATATAAACGTAAACGTACTTATTTAAATAATATTAAATATTCACAGGACAGATTCATTTTTCGTATTTATTATATAGCAGTGTAAAAGTACACAATATATTAATTAACTGTTAATAGCTGCGGCCCTTAAGGGAATTGTGCAGTGAGGCAAGCACCTCACCGCCTCAGCCTTATGCCGGCCCTGTATGATAGTCAGACCAAAGGTGTACGAATAGTATTAGCACGTGTATGAGGGATGAAAATTCTTCCTTGAAGATGGGGCAGTCTTGTCCCATCATCAGGGACCCTGAATTAGCATGGCAGCATTTTGGCTGAGCTGCGACTCCAAGGATTTGAGGAAATAGTTAAGTTAATATCTCAAAATCTTGTCATTGTTCGACCACTGTACACCATTCTTAGAACTTCTAAAAGCTCTGAAGGTATTTTGCCCAAATGCTAAAATTTAATGTCACAGCATTGTTCTTGAAAAGCCATATTTCTAACATCACAAGAATTTTGATTAGCTTCGAACAAAATCATTTGCACACGATATTTAATCACATGACATGGGTGAAACCATCCAAACACAGATGGAAGAGATAACAGAAGTTGCATTGCAAACAATTTTAATTTAACTACATCCTTTAGTTGTCATCATTGATGTTTGATCCCAAATTTTTGGGTGCTATCCTGAATAATAAACTTTGCTCCATATCATTGGGATTAGCAAATAGTTTTGTTTGGTAAAGTAGTGCTTCAGAGATCAGTACAGAAAATCTTATTTATTGTGGTCTCAAGTAAATAAAGACAAAACTTACACATTACCTAATACATGAAGAAACAACATTCAAACCAGATGCTAAAACTTTCAGTTCTGTTGGCATTGATGAGGATACATTTTTCAAACTAAGAGATGCATGGGATTGAGACAATATGAATTTTGATAGACTTTTGAAACATAGATTCAAAACTTCTATAAAATGTGTTTCTAAAATTTGTTTTAAAGGGAAAGGTGATGGTAAATTTTCTTTCCTAGAAAAGTTGAAAATAAACTGAATTAAAAAATTTTTAAATTAAGACAATAGGAAAAATGCACAAATAATACGTACATTTATATATACGACAAAAAGAGAATTTGTTTTTAAATCCTTGTATAAACATTTTTTTTAAGTTACATTTTTCAGAAATGAATGCAGACCAAGTTCAAAAATCCAGAAAAACTACCATTATAAAATCAATATTGTTAGTAACAATTGTTACACATATAATTCATTTTCTTTTCCTTCCAAAAACTCCCCATTCTTACAGAAAACCATTCATAAAAAAAATTAAAGATTGCTCCATTTATTTTAATCTCTTCTGAGAGGAAATATAAATTCTAAATATGAAAGGGAAGGCCAGATTCATGAAGTATTGTGGATATCCTAAACTTCTTCATCACAATTTGCAAGAAATATCCAAATCTGGTTTTTCTTGTGCGCTTTTCATACATCTTTGTCTAACTACTCTCTTTACAAACTGAAATGGTCTGAATTCTATTTAACAAACTGCTATTTTGCAAATTTCTCATTTAAAGAACTGTTCAGCGGAATTAAGATTAAGCATATTTTATGAATTTTATCGTGAAATAACAATCAAATAGTGAAGTGTGTTCCAATGATATATATATAATTTTTTTTTGTTTACTAATATGATTTTACCTTATTTCTGAAATGTTTTATGTTTTCCACCTTTTATGAATTTTGGAATGAACCTAATTTTTCCAAGGAGCTACCATCAAAATCTGTGAATTGCAGTGTCATTCCTTGCATTTCACTTTCCGACTAGGACAGTCAATCATTTACAACCCACTAAAGGAAGTTTTAAAAACCTTCTGCTCTTTTCCATTTAACCTTCAGTCTTCCAAATTGTTATCAAGATCAAAAAACAATTTTTCAAACATAGTACTCAAACAAAATTAACAAACTTTTTCAGTCATAGAAGGAAATGCACATGAGGCATCTCTTAAAATTACTCCTCTTATGTATGGCAATATCACAGAACATTTTGTGTTAAAATTAAGAAAATTTTAAATGGAATGTATTATAAAATAAATATAAAAACTTTCTTTTAAAGTAGTGAATAAATTCAATTCTAAACTGCAATGTTTTCTTATTCTTTTAAATGTTTCTTATTCTTCTTTAAGTGAAAAACTAAAGCAAGTAAATATCATTTATATAGCGAAAAAATTTGTTTAACTTTTTTTGCATGATATTTAGTGCTTATGAGTTTAGAATATGCATTTGGATCAGATAATAAAGAATTTTACAAAAAGTAACTCTTTTCTAAGTGAATTCCATTCAAAAAAACTTTTTTGTTGAGGTTTGGGGTATAGTCTACTAAAAGTGAAGCTGTAGTCATTTTGCTGAAAATATCTCAGTTAAAAGGATACCTACATCTTATTTTGTACTTGGCCACTAGGTAAAAGTATGATTTGTGATACAAAAAATGCATTGTAAACATTTTGGATAGTATTAATTTAAACGTCAACAGTATTGTTAGTAAGAAATAAAGCTTCACCTTTTTGTGTGGAAATAAGTTGTGACGTAACATTTGTGTTACATGTCTTCCAGATCATATTTTGCGGGAGAAAATACTTATTTTTTTTTCAAAGAATTTTTGACATAATTTTCCTTGTATCCCCCCCCCCCCCCCATTGGCCTCAACCTTTTCGCAGCTTAAAAGAGTTTTCATTTCATGTAATAATTCAAAGGTTAAGAATGCTTTTACTTTAAAACTGTTTTTGAAAGAACAATACCATTGTTTTTCAGTTTAATTACTATTGTTTTGTTTACTATTGTTTTATTTGGAATTAATGAACTCTCATTTTCTAACTTAAAATTTATATTATTTTGGCTTTAATTTATTTAGTCAACTGCTAGGTACAATAAGGGTAAAATATATTTATTTTTTAATTTGTGGTTAACATTTTATTTCATTTTTCTTCATTTATCAGTTAAAAGTAAAAGTTTGCTTGCGATTGTTTTTGACTGGGCTCTTGTTAACAAATTACTTAAGTCTAACTACATTATAATACACAAACATGACAATTAAATTACAGACATGTTTTTGGATTACACTTTTTTTTCAATGCAAAAGATGGAAGTTTATAGATGAAAAGAAATTAAATTAATTTCAAAAACTTTATTACTGTATTCATTTACCACACAAAGGTAAACATTTTATTCAAATTAGTTTTCATAACTTTTCTTACTTTAATCTTGTATTTAAAACTTCAGACAAACAATTAATTAAGCATATCAGAACTCTTTTCATTTGAAATCATTTGGTTAAAATTTGCAACTTAAATCCAACTTTATATTAATTTAAGTAATAGTATATTGCTATTTATCAATTTTACTATGTCGTGGTTAAAATTTTGTTATTTGATATTTTTTCCTCACAATTTAGCTTAACCCTCCGCGTACGGCTCCCGCGATTTGAACGGGGATCTGTTTCGTCCCCCACTACGGGTCACGTGAAAATCGCGGGCGAAGAGTTTTTCCCCCTGATTTCAATACGGATCCCGCCATTTCCCCGCGTGCATTAAAAACCATCATCTGATGCTTATTTTCGCTGCTAGGTGGCACTAGAGGGTTCAGGAATTTGTTTTTGTTTTTTTTGCTTGATTTTTTCCCCCTGCGTATTTGTGAGTTCGTGTGCTTTCTTTTGTCTTTCGCGCGATAAACATTTATGAAAAATATGGATTTGCCAAGTGTCAGCGGCGTTATATGTAGGAATAGCAACTAATAATGAAAACTTTTTTTATATATTTATGTATATATTTTACTAAAGTAAATCTGCTTTTTATTTATTTATTTATTTATTTTTTGTTTCATTACAAAAGTTCTGTAACATTTTTTGAGTAACAATGTTTAAAAATTATATTCATCTGAAAATAAAAATATCATGTGATTTTTTTTAACATATAAACCACGCTCGCTGAAATAGCGGGCGCCGTATTATATATTTTTTGAAAACGGAAAAGCTATTAAAATTCTTGTATTATTTTAAAACAGCGGATAAAGATGTGAATTGTAACATATGCAGATAAAGAAAATATTAAAAAATCGTCCCTTATTTCAGGACCGAAAAGTATAAAAACTGAGCCGTACGCGGAGGGTTAAGGGCCATTTCACAGTATTTTGTCCAAACATGTAGAGTCCGCAACATGACTTTTTTTGTTATAACTACGTAATTTACAGTTTAATTGTCGCCAAATTTTATTTTCAAATAATGTGTTGAGCACATTATTTGAAAATAAAATTTAGTGATAATTAAACTTAATTATTTAGTTATAACAAAAAAAGTGTCATGTTGTGGACTCTACATTTTTAGAAAATACTGTGAAATGGCCCTTAATTAATGTTGATTAAAAAAAGAAAATTCATTTCCTACACATTATGTTGAAGCACTCTTTGTTGTAAACTTTATTTTAAGATTTTTGCCACTTATACACACTAATTGCCAAGAATCAGGTACATCTTACATGAATCAAATGGTTATCAAAGACTAGTAAATTAAAATTATAAAATAGAGCTTACTTTATAAATGTTTGGAAAAATTCACAAACAGCAAATAAAACAGAAGGATTTTGAACGTTGATGCATTTTACAACAAGCTTCATAGATTGGTGAAAATGAGTAGCAAGGAAGTTAGTAGACATAAGGCATTTATCACTAAAAACAAGAAAAAAGATCTAAGCATTAATATGAAACAAATTTAATTGACAAATACGGTGAGCATTTTATCACCATTAATCATGAAAGAACATTTTATCATTATTATCAAGAGACCATCCATACTCTCTATCCTAAACCCGATTGGTTAGATGTTTACACTGATGGCTCCTTTGGGTGCAGGAATATTTTCGTCAATTTTTTTTTTCTATCTGCCAGTCGGGAAACAAAAAACCGCCTTTGATGGTGAGGTTATGCTATTCATGTAGCACTGGATCAACTTGTCCCAAGACACCTCTACAACAAGGTTGTTATTCTGTCCAATTCCAGGGCCGCCATTCAAGCTATCAGTTCCAGAGAAATACCCATGTCTAGGAATATTCGTGGAAAAACCTTAAATTGGGTTAAAAATTGGCTAACTGGGAGGAAACAAAGTAGTAGTTAAGGGCACTTATTCTCAGTGGATTGATGTTTTAAGTGGTGTTCCACAAGGTTCAGTTTTACTGCCGTTTTTATTCATTATTTTTAATGATATTAGTGAGAGTATTTCTGGAAAGATCAATGTCTTTGCTGATGATGTTAAAGTCATGAGAATTGTTGAAATCAATCAGCTTCAAGAGAATTTAAATCAAATTTCTAGGTGGGCAATTAAGTGGGATATGTCTCTTAATGTAGGGAAATGTCAAGTGCTTCACTTTGATCATAGGAATAAAAGTGCAAGCTATTACTTACAAGCAGCGGCGGACTGGTTATGTCCATGTGGGCATTCGGGCAATTGCCCGGTGGGCCGGTCGCAAAATATAAATTTTGTTTTATGAAATATACTGATCTTACAATGCTAATCAAATTTCCCGTAATCCAGGCTTCAGAGAGTGCAATAGGACAAAATTTCCAGGGTCTGGCCGTCGGGCCACATGTGGGGGGGGGGGGGGGGGGGTGTTTGAAAATTAAAATAATTTTCAAAATTTTAATTTGAAAATTTATAAATAAATAAAATACATCAGTTTTGCGCTTTAGGCTGCCAGTCTATGTGGACGAGCTCTGGGGGTCTGCTTGAGAAATTCTCATGGTCGATTCGTCCATAGAAGGCGGTCGCCTGGGTTGCAAACTTTTAAAATGGATGTTTTTTTTCCCTTTAAATTTTGAGTAGTGCCGGCGAGGGAGGCTTAGGTGGCGATGCAAATTCTCAAGGCCGGCGTGAGATATTTGCAGGGCCGGCCCTGAGAAATCCAAGCTGGCCCAGAAAATTTCTTGCGGCCAGTTGTCTCGGCCAATTGCCTCCCTGTGCAACGCCCTAAAGTGCGGCAGCTATTAACAGCGAATTAATATATTATGTATCATTACACTTCTATGATGAATAAGAAAAATAACTGTACAGTGAACATTTAATATTTTAATACATATTTTCATATTTACTGACAATATTTTTAGTTCCTGCAATCTACAAAATACGGCCCTCAAAATTTCTCAAGCCAAGCCTGATAATTTCTCATGGCCAGCTCGTCCATATAGACAACCAATTAGTCGGCAGCCTAGCGTGGAAAATTTTGGAGGCTGCAAAATTTATTTATATATTATTATTATTTTAATTTTGAACTGGGCTGGCAGGAGACTGAGGCCCTAAAGGCAGTATTTACAACATTAAAAAAGTTTCTTCACGTAGTGCATGCCTGGAAAAAATAAAAGCTTCCACATTTGAAGAATGCGTTCTGGAAATGGAAGAACATAGCAACAGTGAAGAAGAGGAAGCAGAGCAAGAAGAATTTGGGGATGAAGTCGATGTAAAATCTAAATTTGAAAATTTTGCAATAATTTTGCATTTGTTGTTATAAACATCTGAGTCATTATAATTTACTGACATGTTCTTATGGGATTATTGGACTTGGTTGCATTTGTTGTTATAAACATCTGAGTCATTATAATTTACTAACAGATTCTTATGGGATTATTGGACTGTCTTTAGGTAATTCCATGTCAAATCAACCAAAGGTCAAAACCTTGCATCTTTGGATTTCATTTATTTTTGGCTCAAATGGAGTATTCATATGATAGATGAAAAATACCAAGTTTTGGTATTTTTTATTCATTCGTTTTGAGTTATAAATTTTTCAAATTTTGATGAAATCATAAATTTTACATATTCATAAAACTTTAAGACAGCTGTTATTAAAAAACTATCTGACCTAAAAAAATATAACTTGTACTGTTTTGTTCAGTATTTTATGAGGTTTTATAAAATATATAACATGACACAGCTACTTTAAAAAAAAAAATGTTTTGCAAACAAAAAATTTATAAAATTTAATATAATTCAAAATCAAAATTTTTTTGAAAAAAAAATATTGTACTTAGCTTCTTTTTAGCAACGTGTGTGCAAAATTTCAAGATGGTGTTCCTGTGGTATTATGATGACAAAAAAATTTCTCTTTATGAAAATGTAAATGTTCAAAGAGAAATTTCTTTTTCATCATGATACCACAGGAGCACCATCCTGAAATTCTGCATACATATTGCTAAAAAGAAGCTAAGTACAATTAAAAATTTCGATTTTTAATTATTTTAAATTTTATAAATTTTTTGTTTGCAAAACAAATTTGTTTTTTTTTTTAAGTATCTGTGTCATGCTATATATTTTATAAAACCCCATAAAATACTGAACAAAACAGTACAAGTTTCATTTATTTAGGTCAAATAGTTTTTTAATTACAGCCGTCTAAAGATGATCAGACAAAGCAAAATTTATAATTTTGCCACAACTTCAAAAATTTCTCACTTTGGAAGAAATTTTTGAAAAACTTCAAAACTTCAGTTTTTTCATCTTCAAAGTAAGTATAAATAATAAACAGACAAAAAATCATTACAATATAAAATACTGACCTTAAAAATTATTTTGTTATTGGTTGATTTGACATGGACTTACTGTCTTAAATATTTGTAAAGTTTGTCTTTCTCACAAGTAGGTTGTAAACAAGCTTTTCTATTTAAAAGCATATTTAAAACAGATTAAGAAGCAATTTAACTCAGGAAAAATTGGAATCACTTATGTAAATGTCGTGAGAAAAAGACTAGAGGTTGACATGAAAAATCTAATAGATGATGTAGCAAATAAGAGTCCCTTGTTAAAATTACTTTTAAAATACTAAATGGCCTTCAAAACCTGTTATTATTTGTATGTTGTAGTGCTGGAAACCAGAAAAATAAACAATTCTTTTAACTTTTTCATAACTAGAAATAATTTTTACTTGATGTTAACCTACTGATTGTAGCACTCTCAATACACAAAGAATATGATGGGTGCATAATTTTTCATGTTTATTCTTCAACTCTACCTCTTTTCATGAAATTACTGCAATTCTGAAAGCCAAAATTCTTTTTTAAATGCTATTGTAGTACTCCTATTTTCTCACAGTAATTGGGCCGAGAAACAGCAAGTGAATTTTAACCATTTAATCAAGAAACTAACATATTTTAAAGCTATGTACAAAAAATAACTTTAACATCGAGAGAGCACTGCTTGGCCATTCTCTCCGAAAAACAACTAACTCAATTCAGCTCAAGTCAACTGACTGCACTGGAACACAACTTGTAACGCCGTTTATGCCAGCTCCGTTGCCAATCGGCAAAAATCTCAGTAACGATTGTAGTTCAGTTCCACATGTAAATCAGTTTAACTGTTCACCAACGGCTGTGTAGATCCCACAGTTCGGCCATCCGACAATGGAGCTGTCCTCAGATTCTAAAACACAAAAACAAGCAAAAAAAAAACGAATAACATGCAAATGTGCGTAATTTCCATAAATTCAAATCACTGTGATTCTGTCCATTTCTTCATATATTCGGCACAGGTTGTAGTACATTGTGGTCCATCGTGATAACCTTCTTTAACTACATCAAAAGTGTCTCCTCCTTTTAACTTTGTAATCTTGTATGGTCCAAAAAATTTAGCTTTTAATTTTAAGTTCGGACCAAATTGGGTTCTCTTTATTGCAACCAAGTCTCCAACCTTGTAATGCCTAGCTGCCCTCCGCCGCAGATTATACACTTTTTTATTTTCTTGTTGAATTTTGAGAATTTGCGCTTTCGCATGTTTCCTCAAATTGTCTCGCTGAGCCTCAAACTGATTTTTAAATTCGCGTTCAATCGTTTCTTTTAACTTATCAGTACCTTTGAGGTTCGTTTTGGTCCCAAATAACAGCTCGAATGGGGTTGTATCTATGCTGCGGTGGTAGGTGGAGTTCAAGGTTAGTTGTAGCTCTTTAGTGTGTTTATACCACTGGGAGGAATTCGCAACAGATAATTTCGCAAGAAGCGATATTATGACTTGATTTATGCGTTCCACTTGAACGTTAGCTCTTGGCAAGCCGGTTGTAATAGTATGATGTGTAATTTCCTCCTTAGCATAATATTCGGCGAACTCGTTAGAAGTGAACGCAGTACCTCTGTCAGTAATAATTTGAAAAGGGCTTCCGAAGATCGCTTTTTGATCGTCTAATTTTCTTATCACCTCCGCTAAGGTTGTTGGTTTTGTGGGATAAATCCACACAAATTTAGTGAAAGCGTCAATTATTACCAAAATATGATTATAATTTTTATTCGTGCTTTCAAGGGGTCCTAGATGGTCTACATGATAGGTATGAAGCGGTATATCGTCTTTATATCGCGGGTGTAAAAATCCTTCCCTTTTCCCTCGTTTACGGTTAATAAGTATACATTGGACGCAATTAGAAATTATTTTCTCTATTTTATCTCTAAGCTTGGGTATGTGATAGTATTCCGAAATATGTTTTTCCGTATGTTTGACACCTGTGTGCCCTTTTTCGTGAGCGTCCTTTATGATCTCTGTTTGCATATCATTTGGTACAACTAGTAATTCTCGACCGTTTACAAATTTATAAAGAATTCCGTTTCTGTTACAGTAATCTTCGTAATCCCCGATAGTTAATAATTTCTTTATTGCTTCTATTTCGCTATCATTTTCCTGCGCAAGTTTAATTTTGGGTAATATATTTTCAATTGAGACGCACATCACATCTATAGGAGATCAGCTTAGTGCATCTACGTGAGGCATTTTAATTCCGGGACGATGCTCAATTACATAGTCAAATTCCTGCAACAATAATGCCCAACGCGCTACACGGGTTGATAGGTCTCGTTTTTCCATAGTTTTCTGGAATGCGGAACAATCAGTTACAATTTTAAAATTTATTCCCAGTAAATACACACGAAATTTCTTTAAGGCTTCTATTACGGCTAGGATTTCCAATTCATAACTAGAATATTTTTTCTCAGCGTCTGTAGTTTTTCTACTCATAAAATAAACTGGGTGAAAGTGTTTTTCGTCGGGAGGTTTTTGCAACAAAATTGCTCCATATCCCTCTATACTAGCATCAGTATGTAATTCGGTCTCAAAAGCTGGATTGTAAATAATAACGTCATCCATGCAGGGTAGTACTATACCATCGTTAACTAGGGGTCTAAAAATTGTGTTTATGAATCGCTGGAATACTGCAGGAGAATTGCACAATCCGAACAGCACCTTTCTAAACTGATATTGACCTTCATGAGTTACAAAAGCGGTATACTTTTTACTTTCTTCTTCTACATCGACATGAAAAAAATTGTTACGCAAGTCGATTGTGCTAAACACTCGAGCTCCTTGTAATCTATCTAATATGTCTTCAATTAGCGGAAGGGGGAATCTATCCTTCACGATAACTTTATTTAATTTCCTGTAGTCAATGCATACTCTAGGCGTGCCGTCTTTTTTTTTAACTATAACTACTGGACTACAATATTCAGAGGAACTATTTTCAATTATTCCCGATTTTAACCATTTGGTCACCTGGGCCTCAACAATTTTTTTCTCTACGAATGGTAATCTTCGCGGTTGATGGGATACTGGTTCATCATTTTTGAGACATATTTTCCGCTGAATATTCGTAGATCTGATTTTTTGCGGTTCGTAACTAGAAACTAAATGTTGTACTTCGTTTTTAATTTGATTTGGAACACTCGGGTCAATGTTAATTTCGCTTTCGCTACAAGTTAAATAAACAGGTAACATTTTAATCAAATTTATTTATTCCGCTTCAGAGTTCCTATTTTTTATTACTATTCCCTTTTCGTTTATAGTTGTTTCTCCTTGAATCAGTACATTTAGTCCTATTATTGCTTCATTAGACATCACCTCGTCGTCCACCATGTATACATCAGCTACGCATCTAAACGCGTCGATTTCTATGTTACTTTTAAAGCAACCCAAGGGTTTAACTCGACATCCACCGAACCAGCCCAAAGTTGAATTCAAAGGGTTAAGTTTCTCAATATTTAATTTATCAAAAATGTTCTTCTTAAGAAGTGTAACTTGACTGCCTGTATCTATTAATGAATTTACGCTTAAATCATTAAATTTGCTGGGGACTTTCATTTGGGAATTGGTACTCATAATTACGTTAGACACTTCTGCTTTAGGGTATTTTTTAGGGCATTCGATAGCTTTATGTCCAAAAAGGGAGCAATGGAAACACCTATTTCCCTTATCTCTATCCGGACAGTACCTAGCTATGTGTGTTTTTCCGCCACAACTATAACAATTAACATCTCGCCTATTAGGTTTACTTTGATACGACTACTCATTACTTGCAATCTTGTCATTTTTTGTTTTACTTCTATTTACATAATTAGCTTTATTCTCATAATTAAATTTCAATTTATCATTTTTAAATTCAGACTTATTATATCGGAAACTTTTGTTCTTATTTTCATCCGATCTCATTTGCTCATACGCTTTAAGTCTGCATCTAAATTCAATTGAATTATCACAACCATATAAGGATGCTTTTTTATACATATCATCACGCATATCATTTATAATATATCTAATTAGAGCAGCATCTTCTACTTTGGCTCTGTTTGCCAATTTTTTCATGCACAAAAAATATTCTTCTACAGATTCATCATGCCCTATCTTCCTCTTAGCTAACATTTCATGAATGTCAGCGGAATTTGAAACATCTCCAAATTCACCTAACATTAATTGTTTAAATTTTGCATAGGTATATATTCTTAATTCACTTTCTAAAAAGAGCTTGGCTCTTCCTTGCATACTACATTTAGCATAAATTATTTTTTGCATTTCACTTAAATTTAATAAGGAAGCGGTATCTTCAAAAATTTTGAGCCAGTTTTCTAGACTCTCTGAACTGGTACCACTGAATGGCACAACAAAACTTTCAAAATTGGAGAATGAGGCAGATGATTTTATATAATACTCACTAGTGTATGGTATTTGCGTGGTCTGTCTATTCTCACCGAAATCACTTTCCCTGTTAGACTGTTCATCCTGATCTTCAGTTAAATCACTTTCACTCTCAACCACAACATTATTTTGCAATACATTTAAATCATTTTGTGAACAAACTATTCGGGTGACTAACTCGAGAGTCGACCCTTCATTTGAAATTTGTAATACATTCGTGATTGTAATTAATTCGTTTAATGAAAAATTAGTTTTAACTTTTTCTATTTTTTCCTTAAATTCTTTACCTTCTGTTTGAAAAGCAAAGCCAGAAAATTTTCTTAGTTTATCGCGACTTTTTCTATCAAACGCGTCCTCAAAAATTAATTTATATAGCAGCTTAATACTGCTTGTGTTATGCGATTTGAGAGCAGCAGCCATTTTACCAATGTCAATTAACAACATGGTTAATTAATGAGGTTGGGACTCACCTAAGAAATTGAAAGAATATCCTCTATATTTATTCTTCAACACAGTAGACTTTCGGTCGTAGGTTTCAAAGAAAATCCCTTAAATTCTTCAAAACAGTAGATTTTCGTTGGTAGGTTTCACAGAAAAGTCTTTAATTTCCTCTTCAAAACAGAATTTAACTTCAGCTTTTTCTTCACAAACTAGCTGCGTCTTCAGGCTTCCAGTCAGATATAATGAAAATAATCTTCTTAGAATTAGAAAAATCTTCTCTAATATTCTTCACAAAAAAAACATAAAGTACTTGACTTCAACTTCGTTTAATTCTTCTAAATAAATTTCTTCTTCTATTCTTCGTAAAAATGATTTCTTCTCGATTAATTTCTTCTTCTATTCTTCGTAAAAGTTATTTCTTCTCGATTAATTTCTTCTTCTAGATAAAGCACTTTTGATATCCTCAGAAAAGTATCTTCTTTATAGCTCTTCTGGATTCGTCACAAAAGTAACTTCTAAAACGAATAACTTCTTCTAAAAAAACATCTTCAAAGTATTCTCAGAAAATTCTGCCGCCATCCCGACTGACCGCCATACTTTCATTGCTGTTGTAGGCTTGGTAGTCAAAATCCGACTTCTGAATTTGTAGTATTCCTATTTTCTCACAGTAATTGGGCCGAGAAACAGCAAGTGAATTTTAACCATTTAATCAAGAAACTAACATATTTTACAGCTATGTACAAAAAATAACTTTAACATCGAGAGAGCACTGCTTGGCCATTCTCTCCGAGAAACAACTAACTGAATTCAGCTCAAGTCAACTGACTGCACTGGAACACAACTTGTAACCCCTGTTTATGCCAGCTCCGTTTCCAATCGGCAAAAATCTATTTCAGTTCAGTAACGATTGTAGTTCAGTTCCACATGTAAATCAGTTTAACTGTTCACCAACGGCTGTGTAGATCCCACACTATTAAAACTCGTTGTTGTCATTTAGTAAATTTCAAACATTTTCGGGAGGGGAGGGAGTTCTCTATCTCATCCCTCTTCCCTGTTAGCACATGGCCTTAGGCTTGCCCTCCCCTGGGCACATGGAAGTGAAGCCCGACGAATGCTCATTACTGCTCCGAGACAAGTTTGCTGGGCGCCAGCCCAGCCTAACTAACTCTTGCTGTGTGAACCTGGCCCTCCTTGATGCTCCTATGATAGAAGGATATCATTTGGAGGGTTGAACGGAACCACAACCATAAATGAGGCATAAATCAGGATATAATAAAGGAGTGCATTATATCTGATTAGCGTTCATTTTCCGTTTCTTGGTAGAGAATCCCCACCACGAGGGCCAGTCTGTTTGTGATACGCCCAGGCAGAATTTTTTTCCCAGTCCGCCCCTGTTTACAAGGTTCCATTATTAGTGAAGCAGAAGTAGTTGTTGATTTAGGAGTATTGATTAGTCAAAACTTCAAGTTTAGCCAGCAGTGTAGCATTCTAAGTAACAAAACTAACAGGATACTTGGGTTTATCAATAAGTCATTTGCGAACAGGTCTAAGGAAGTTGTATTGCCATTATACAGAAGTTTGGTAAGACCTCATTTGGAGTATGCTGTTCAGTTTTGGTCTCCTTATCTAAAGAAGGATATTACTTTATTCGAAAGGGTTCAAAGTAGGGTTACTAGGTTGGTAAGTGTCTCTCAGACTTTGATTATGAGGTTAGGCTTAAAAGGCTCAATATGTATAGTCTAGAGTAAAGGAGAATTAGAGGGGATATGATTCAACTGTTTAAATTCATTAAAACAGGAAATGTTGACGGGCTGAAGTTATGCACTGAAGGTAGAACCAGAGGTCATTGTTTTAAGCTTTTCAAATCTTAGGCTAATCTTGAAATGAGGAAAAATTACTACTTTAATAGGATTGTAGGCAGTTGGAATAGTTAACTGGAGGCAACTGTTATTTGCAGTGGGGTGAAAACTTTTAAGAAGGATCTTGATGTTCATTGGGGATTGCTAAATTGACTTAGACCAGCCTAGCTGGGCCCTGTGCTGTTGCTGGTCGTCACTTTTGTATTTGTATTTGTAAATTGCACCGAAATATAATTTAAAAATGCATTATTCAATACATCAAATAAATAATCAATTACATGAAATAACACGTACCTTGTAATCATAGAAGTCAACAAATTTAAGTTTTTATGAAATAATCTCCAGTGTTTTAACTTTGCCAAATGGTATGCAATGTCAATCAAAACTGGCACACCTAAAAACACAAAACATAAGACAATTGAATAGTTCAACTGAACTTCAGCTTATACAATATTTTTCAAAATACATTTTTAAATTAATAGAGAAACACATTTTCAAAATGGAGATAAGTTCTGTTGCAGTAAAACTTTTCTAGCCTCTTTTTCTTATATATTTTTAATTTATTTATTTGTTCATTTATTGATCAAAATACAATGAGAATCATAGAATACTTAACAAAATGCAATAAAAGATAGAGCTTCAGACATACTGTACAAAGTAAATTCTTAATTGTCAAGAATATTGGGAAAAATGATAATGAAAATCCCAGGTAAACCATTAAGCATATGAAATTTAAAATGTTATGTTGAATATCTAACAATTTGCATAAATTTTAAGCAATTTTTTAAAACTTTGGAGATAAGCAGCTGCTATGTTTTAACATTAAAACTTGTTTAGATTTAAAAAAAAATAATAGAAAATACAAGGACATATGTTCCTCTTACAGACTCCACATTACGTCCCAAATACCATGAAATGTTTTCCTATTACTAAGCAAATAGTCTATTTCAGTAATTCAAAATGAAAAAATGTGGTTCTTTAAGGTATAAGTCTAATCAAAAACCAAAGTTTCAAAATGCAAGCTAAAATATTTTCTTTATTTTTCAGGAATGGACACTAATGCTCATTGACTGTTTAGTTCAATACATGATACTAATCTTTTTTTCTAGAAAAGAAGGAGAGGAGGCAGCAGACTCAGATAATATAGACAAACGCTTGAACACCATTCGCACAAAATGCTCACATTTTGCAGACAGTTTTGATACTTCAAAAAAAATAATAATAAATTTTTAAACATCAGGAAAAAAATTTTCTTTTGCAGAAGTTTTAAAAGATAAGGTGAAGAGAATGTAAAACAAATTTCCATCCTCAAAATCACTATTTGCGTTCAGAGCTAGTGTTTCTGCAGACAGCGAGTGGCATACCTGCATACATGCTTTCAACCACCTCTTTCCTTTGAATCTTGACTGAAAATATGGAGGTGGGATGGTAGAATTCTGTTGATCTTTGCTCATATTTTATTAACCTTTCTGAAGGTTTAGTGATTTACATATATTTTCATGATTTTGAACTGGCATGGGCAAAAATTAAAGAAACATGGAGACATTGAACATGTGTATCGCCGAACATCGCATGCCATGTATGAGAGTTCAATCTTTTTGCATCCTGTAGATATCTCAACTATTTTGAAAGATCAAGTAATTTTAGCATATAATACTTTATGTCTGCTAATTTATTAATTTATTTTATTAGACAGTTTTAAATTATTATTTTAAATCCATTTAATAAGATCCTGATGCATTATTGCTCCTCTAGCGCAAAAGGGCCACATTTCAAAATAAACTACTTTCTCAGGAGAAGCATTAGAGAATTTTAGTGTCTAGTATTCATTTACGTCAGATTAAATAATGTTTTAGAATTTTACAATCTTGTGGGGCATTATTATTTTAAATATATTAAAATATATGTAAATTTTGTACAATAATTATGGAATTATCGTATGATTCATTTTCAGCCTATTGAATTATTTTGAATAACTTGAAAAGGAATGTAAATAAACATGCCATAAGTACATGGAGAAAAACCAATATATATACTCCTTATTGGAAAAAATCTCCTGATTTTTTGTTCATAGAGGTTTGCAAATCTGTAACTCTTACAGTTCAGTCTGTATGCAGCTGGCCTAACTCTTTTTGCATATTCACTGAATGCTGATTGCCTTTCACATGTTATAACTTATGTATTGCATAAAATTTCACAGAAATTATTAGAGTTCACAGAGAGTTTTACATTTTATTTCAGTCTGGGAGGCAGGAGGAGGGCCTATTTTGCAGTGCACACACAGACGCAAAGGTTTATAACCATAAGGGTTATAAAAAGGTTATAATAAAAAAAGAAATATAATGTACAAAAATGAATCATTGAATTTCTCTTTATAGCAACAATAATCTCATTTATGAAAGATTTATTTCCAAATTGCTGAATGTGTTCTTACCAAATAATGCGTAATTTTTTTCAAAAAATATTGAATGATGAGAAAACAGTTGAAGGCAACACAAAATAGATCTGCAAATATTAGAAGAAATTTAAGAACAAGCATTGCAAAAAAAAGCCTTATAATAGTAATATGTTACATTCTAGTTGAATTCAATTTAAATGCGCAATTTTAAAATGCTTTTTGCAAATAATTGGTAAAATAAGATTAATAATAATAAAAAATAAAATGATTAATTTATTTAATTAGGAACAAGAAGTTCCGTCTAAAACTATACGAGCCTACTTTCCCGCATAAACCAACTTCAAATTTATAATCTAGCTATCTCTCTTTGTTTTTCTCGTTTAGCTTTAGTTCTTAATTGCTTCAAATATAACTTCTTCAACAGTTAATACATATTCATTCATTTATTCAGTCATTCTTGTATTTATTCACTAATGTGTTCATTCATGCTTTCACTTATTCCTTTAATCATTCATCAATTCAAAGATATTCTTGAAAATCCCGATTAAAAAATTTCATAGGAAAATAGGCTTGTTAGTTCTGAGTGAACTTTCTATATGTACATGTTCTACGTTATGAGAGCTTTCCAATTTTCCAATAAGGTTTGTTCCAAGCAAATTGGTCTGTTAGATCAAGATTTATATAGGATTGAAATTTCCCCCTAGGCTGTATGTTAACTTTTTTATTTTTTTGAACTGCTCAAAGATGAACAAAAATTGTTCAAATCAATATTTCACACCAAGGCTTCTTCCAATATGCTTGCTCATAGGAATTTGCATCATGTGTCAGAGTTTACATAATTTGCTTCATTTTTGCCCATAGGAGCTAATGTTAAAATTTTTTGAACTGTTCAAATTTGAACAAAAAATTGTTTGAATCAAAAAGTAAAATATGGAAATCAGATGTCCTCGTCAAGATCTTTCAAATGCAAAAAGAATTTTTCGAATCTGACAATTCGTTCAAAAGCTATTAAAGGGGGAGACAGACCGACAGACACACTCCCCCCCCCCCCATCTCAAAACCCTACTTTCAAATTTTAAAATCTTTATTTAATTACTTCACTTATTTTTGACCTTTCTTGTTTTCTAACGATATTTTCACGATACATTAAGCCTTCTTTCATGCTTTATTATTATTTTTTTACTTTTATGGGAAAGTAGGCTAAAAAGAAACAAAAATGTTGAAAGATGAATGAACAAGGAACATGGTTGATATATGAGCAAGTCTTTTATTAAAATTAAACATCGCGAATGATGAATTAGTAACAGTAAAAGTAATTAGTAAAAATTTAAGAGCATTGGTTTATTAGTAAAACATTTCTTGTAGTTAGAAAGAAAATTACACGAAATGTTTTAGTAGCACTCCCGGTGAGAACATTAAACATATTCTCACATATTATGCAGTTTAATATTGTCAAATATATCTTATTTCAAGCAGTACAAATTTCTTTACATGCTTATTTCCCAGTTATCAATAAGTTTACTGATTTAGGGCTCTTCATTTATAATACTGATATATTGCTTCCAAAATGCGTAAAGTGATCGCTGTACTGCCAAATGTCCCATTTTTTCGTTAAAGTTCCACAAACAAGAAAAGTATTAAAAACTAGATTTTTTCACTTTTGGGAAAAAATTTAGTTAGAAACAAATAAATGAATACACTTTTGTGGGTATTCATTCATTGTTATGAAAAAATGCATATTTGTAGTTTAACCAATTATTGAATTATTTTTCAACAAAAGTTCTGCGCTGGAAAAACTGAATTATCACTTATTTATTAGTTTTGTTGTTGTTTTTTCAAAATTTAAAGCAAGTGCAATGATTTCATAAAACAGGTATTTCATTGAAACATGCATACTTTTTCAATGAAAAAATATACATGAAAAATATACATTTCTTCTATCAGATTGCTTTTAGGCTTTAGATTCTATGTAAGAAATGTAATAATAATACAGTGAAACTCTGTTATAGCGTCATTCAAGGAACCGGGATATTTACGACGCAATAGTCAAGTGACGCTATAAGCGTTCATCAATAAATAGTAATCACCATTACTATTTATTGATTGCCAAATGAAGGGACTGGAATTTCTTGACGTTATAACAGAGTTGTCGTTATAACCAAGTTCAACTGTATTTTAAAAATCAATCTTTTAAAACTTTTTTAAAAACTCAAATTTGAATTACAGACAGTTCATAAATTTTTATAATTGCACACTTTTACTTACTCTATCAGTAATTCATTCTTTGTGTTAATAATTTCAAATAGTAAATCTGAAATTAAAAAAAGATCTGTTTTAAAAGCTTCTTACCTAGCCTTTAAAAAGCAGTCAAAAGCAGCATTGCCTCACAAAAATATCTTTTTTGAGGGTTTTTTTACTTAGGAAAAAATTATGTAATATTAAAAGAATTCAATGCAACTAGCACAAAACTGCAATAAAAATTACATACATATATTTTTGAACATGGAACCCTTTCCGTCAAAGAAAGAAAATGCATTTAAGACATGAATAGACTTTTGTTGAATAACTCCATTTTCTAACACCAAAGAAAGCTGCTTGTAACTTAAAAAATTGTGTACAGAATATAATTTTCATGCAAATTTGTGACTAAATAGGTTGGTTAACTTTTGAAATATTTTGCTTAAGGTAATAATAAGCATGCAATTAAAAATTTTATATTTTGTGCTCAAAACAACAAAAACAAGATTAACTCTATGTGTATGTGCGCATAAAAACCCATGATAAAAATTTAATGTGTCAGTATCTGGATTTACTCAAAAAATATCTACAAAAAACTAGATACCCAGTTTAAACATTTTGTTAGCAATGAAAAGTGTTTACTCCTCATAGCTTGAAACATAATAAAATGCATAACGTTAAGATAGTATTCAAGTTAAGGAACATTTACAGAAAAGTAGAACAGAAACGCAGAAAGTAAATGCATTTAATCTCATTATCATTAAAGTAAGTACAAGACACTTAGAACCAACTATTATTTTAAATGGTAAATATTTACCTTTGCCGACTGTACAATCTTAAAAGTGTTTACATAACTCAATTTTTTAACATTGAAGAGGGGCCTTCTTGAAACTTCGAAACACGTAATTTCCAGTGTAAATATTGACCTTACGTCAGTTTTACTCAAATATTCAAATATTAAAGTTTCAAGAAATTATTAGCATTATTTATTTGTTACCGAGACCTCCATTATAATATTATTATAACGGAGGTCTCAGCTGTTACCAAAAACCATTATTTTGAAACAATGAAAGTCCTATAAAATAAGAATTATTTTCTTCAACTGATGAAATTTCTTTGACTTCCGTTCAGTATTGGAATTTGCCAATCGCATTTTGAAATTCTGAATTTTATTTCAAATCTGCCGCCCATCACTGATCAAAGAAAACTTATCTAAAAATCAAGACCAAAAATCCATTTAGAGTTACATTATATTACATTAGACGTCTAGACGTAAGTCTCTGATGAGAGTTCAGGAAACAGAAGTCCCTTCTCTTCAGTGCGCATGTCACCCTTGCAGTACTGTAGTTTATGATGGACATTAAATTGGTTTAATACTCATAAAAATGTATAAACATAAACATTATACTTCTGTGAAAGTGGAATAAAGTGTTTTAATTTCAAAATGACCACCTTAGTGTGCTTTTTTATTTTTTCAGTACACTGCATTGTTCTTTTTTGAACTTCATTTTTTGCAGCAATTGTTAACTTTCGGATCCGTTGGAAGTCCGACATCCTAACCACTAGGCTACCACGGCCTCTTTGATGAAGAACAGAAACTAATGGCGGATGAGGGAGAAATATTATTTTTACAAACAATCCAAAACGTACAATCTAAGAATAACCGCTTCTTTAGTTCTAGAAGTTGATGGCAAATTGCGACAAGCTTAAGCAGGTGATTTTCCAAGTGCGCTGGCTGAGTAACTTATTTTACTTGGAGTGTTTTCCAGATTTTCTGTAAATTTTATTTCTCTTTTCACGCTGTGGATGTGTTTACATGTTTCCTACTCTGCCATTCTTTTGTTTTGTGGAATTACATAATATGTTGACTTAGGAAATTTCAGCAAAATTCACTTTCTGTTTCCTTCTATTCGTTCGTATTCCTTCTGAATGTCTTTTTCCCTTGTAACCTATCACATGTGCTTTCCTCTTTCATCTTTTCTTTTTTTTCCCGTTGACGTTTAGCAGCTGTTATAGGCTAACATATGTTTTTAGAACGTTTTTTAAAAATATAAATAAAAATTAATACAAAACTAAATAATTCATAAAGGCTAACGTAAGTAGTTAAATTATTCCACTTCTTTTAAATTTCAATATTAAGCTTCTTTTTTTATTTTTATGCATGAAACAATAAATTTAAAAATTAACATTAACATTCCATGAAAACGTTCGAACCTAATATATTACTTTTTTCGCGTTGCTATCTATAAACAAACAAATAAGGCACACGATAAAAAATTAGTTATTAATGCAGTAACAATGAGTTTAAAAGTACGCAATTTGAAGTATTTTAAATTTAAATGTGAGGTGTCGATTCAAAAAAAGAAAAAACTCAAAGATATATACATATTTTTCTGTTAATTATTTCATTTTATATATTATTGTTTTCAGAAAATTATGAAGATCAATATTTTAGAAAAAGTTTTTGATCTTTTTGAGCTTTGAGGTAAAATTTTGAAGCTCACATCTTTATTACCTTCATAAAGGCGTTGCTTGTAGCCCCCAAACGTGTGTATGAAATATCATTGCAACTTTTTGCTTTAATGAATTTGCTTTTATAATTTATTTTTTATTGTTTTTTCACATAAAGGAACACTCTTGCTTTTTACCAAATGGTTCACATACAAGGTACTGATGTAATTTTAAGGAATCCTAATGTTATTTTAACGAACAATTAGGTAGCTTTTAAAAGTCTAGGTAGTTTTAATAAATTAGTAGTTGTTGATGTAGTAAATTTAAGAATAAGTAAGTGAATATAACCATTGAAATTTTTTGTCTTCCCACTGCCACAGTGAATTTAAATTTTTAATGCTATCTTAATGCTCTTCACATTTTTTTTCTTTTCTTTTTTTTACTTTTAAAGCATCTAAATCATAGAAATCCATAAAGCTAATTACTCAATGAGTGGCCCTGAATATTACAACTTCGTTTGTGTATTCAAACTTCGTATCCCAAAAATGTAATTCCGTTATCAGTAAAATTGAAACTTACCAATTGTTGCAAGAAATGAACTTCAAAGCGTGTTGATAGGCTCGAAAAACTATTAAGCACATGGTTTTCCCAAGGCACACAGTCATTTTGATATAAAAATATTGTCAACTCTTGATTCATAAAAAATAATGATTAAATGTTTTCATTATTGTAAGAACATAAAAATAAATTCAACATTCATTGTTTGGGTATTTTTATTTTTTGTACCTGTGCCCCAGTTGTCATGGATTACCCCAATACATATCGCTTACTGAAAGGAACAGTGTCATATTTGCAAAATGGATATTTTCAAGAGACATGTGAGAATTGGCGGTTCCCACAAAAACGCATAGTGACACTAATGTTCTGTAGCCTTAAGTTTTGAACATTTACTTACGGCAGTATTCCCAATATAAAAAGCGCAAAATTCTGAACATTTCGATACAAAAAAAAAAAAAAAAACGATTTTTTTCAGATGGGACATATTCTTTTCTATAAACCATATGTTTAACGAAACGTTTTTCAAGAGACAGTTTTCTTTTCTGTAAAAAATACAAACTTTAACTCATAAAAGTTTAAAAACTACAATTAAAATAATTCAATGGCTTTTGAAGAAGGTGAGAGATCGAAAGGTAATCAAGAATATAATCTAAAAAACGTGTTAAACTACCTAAGAGCATCATATATTATGAAACTTACTACTTTCGATGCATAAATGACTTTTTACGACGTTGCAAAATAAAGCATATTTTGAAATCTTAAGAAAACATTAAAGTTAGCTAACTATAGCTTGGTATACGAAAAAAAAAAAAAAAAGGAAGAAACGTTTTACGTCTAGATGGTTTTCTTTTGACACAACTGCATTTATCATTCTTAGACTCATTAACAGTGGTATAACCAGGATTACCTCAAGGGAAGGACAGTGGTTAAATCTTCAGCAATTCTATTGCTTTTTAACTTTTTCCTTTTTGGGGGCTGTTTTAAGACCTTAGGGTCATGTGGGGTAATTATAAAATCCACGTTTTTCAACTTTCGTCAATAACAATAAATATAAGAATGTGTTCAAAATCTTCAAATTTTTTGCTTGATATTTTACATTACATTATTACAGAAAACATTGCATTAAATTTTGGGCAGAAAAAAAAAATAAGTAAAATATTTTTATAACATCTTCTTTCTGGGGTGTATTTATGAACACTTTACCCCATGGGTGGGGTGAGAAGTACATATGGTGCTCCATGTCTTATTCTTCATGAGGGGGGGGGGGGAGATCGCTCATGAATTCCAACCAAATTCAAAGGAATTTTGACAAGTATAGTAAGCCAAAAGAGTAAATAACATTAAATCTCTTACCAGTAATATTTGCATTCACAAGTTGAATAACGTGATTCTCAAGCAGTGGAGAGTTCAATAATAGACGACATAAAAATTGTATTATATAGATTTGAAATGATGTTTCAGTAGATAAAATAAATTTCTTTATGATGATTGTTATATTCATTCCATCAACAGAACTTTCAAACATAGAAACGTATCTTTTAGGGTCTTGAGTAGTGAAATTCTTTAACAAAACTGAAAAAAGAATTCAAGAAATGTTAATTCATTATTCAGCAATTCGTTTGAATTACACGAATAAATTTTCATTCCCAGCTTTTTAATTTATTAAAATTATTCATTGCATTAAAACAATAATATGCGTATAATATTAAAATTAATAAATGGTATTTATAAAATAAGAATTAATTGTATTAGCCTGAAGGTGATTTTTAGCCTACTTTCCCGTAAAAGCAAAAATAATAAGAATAAAGCATGAAAGAAGGCTTAATGTATCGAGAAAATATCGTTAAAAATAAAGAAAAGTCAAGAAAAAGTGAAGTAATTAAATGAATATTGAAAAATAAAAAAATTGAAAGTAGGGTTTTGAGATGGGGGAAAATGTGTGTCGGTCGGTCTGTCTGTCTGTCTGTCTGTCTGCCGGTCTGTCTGTCCCCCCCCCCCCCTAATAACTTTTGAACGAATTGTCCGATTCGAAAAATTCTGAACAATTTTTCGTTCAATTTTGAACAGTTCAAAAAAATTTAACATTAGCGCCTACGGGCGAAAATGAAGAAAATAATTCAAACTCTAGGTACAAGATCCAAGTTCCAATGAACAAGCTTGCTGGAGGAAGCTCTTGGCGTGAAATATTAATTTGACAGTTTTGTATAACTGAACAGTTTTTATTCATTTTTGAACAGTTCAAAAAATTAACACAGAGCTTACGGGGAAATTTCAACCCTATATAAATCCTGATCTAACGGACCGATTTGCTTGGAACAAACTTTATCGGAAAGCTCTTATAACGTAGAACATGTAGAAATAGAAAGTTCATCCTGAACTTACGAGCCTATTTTGCTATGAAATTTTTTAATCGGGATTTTCAAGGATATTTCTCAATGACTCAATGAGTGAACTAATGAATGAATGAATAAATGAAAGAGTGAATGAATAAATGAATGACGAAAAGAATGAATGAATGAATAAATACATGAATGCGTAAATGAATGAATAAATGAATGGCTGAATAAATGAAAGAATGAATGAGTAAGTGAATGAATATGTATTATCCGTTGAAAAAGGTATATTTGAAATAATTAAGAACTAAAGATAAATAAGAAAGAGATAGCCAGATTATAAATTTGAATTTGGTGTATACGGGAAAGTAGGCTCGTATAGTTCTAGACGGAACTTCTTGTTCAAATTCTATTTCTTAAGGTTTAGATGAAATGTTGAGGGGAAGAATAAAATAGACATTGCATAAATTTTGACGATTGTTTGGAAATTCTGGGATGACTTTTACGAAGAAACGAATCTAGAATGTATCAAAAACATTATCTTTGCTACTGAAATCAAAAGTATGTCTGTCTGTTTGCTTATCACGTAAAAAAAAACCATTACGCATTTTTTTCTTAAACTTTACTTTAAACAAAAAGAAACCTTGCAATTCAATTATACACAATTCCTATTTTTAATTAACGAATTTTGAAAAAAAAAATTGCTAAACGGAATCTAAGAAATTGCAGTAATTTTTTTGAATATTTATATCATTTAATACTCAAAAAAAAAAAAAAAAAAAAAAAAAAAAAAACATAGGAAACTCACTGTCATAAAAAAAATACTTAAGAAGAATTTTATAGAAATTCAAGCGAAGTTTAGTAGAACATATACGTAATAATTGTTTTGATTGCAAACTAATTTTCTGTTGTTGTAAATTTCTAAATGAAATTCAGTTGTCATTAACAATCATCAGCATTATTCTCCTTAATATCGAAGAAATTAGTGTTTTGGTTTGACAGCTTATTTTACGTGTCTGTTTTTAAAGCCATAATAGAAATTAATAAAACAAATGAAAAGTACGTTTCTAAACTGCTTTTGCTCAATCGAAATCCTCAAAATATACATATATTCAAGAAAGAAAAATACAAGAACTCTCTTTAAAATGCTGTTCTACATTAATAAATTTACACAAATCCAATGCTTTTGTCTATATATAAGATATATAAGAAAGTAATAATTAGTAAATTAAAAAAAAAAGAGTTGCAAGTTAATTTTGTGCAACATAATTAAAAACAATTGAACATACCTAAAGTATTAGTCATTAAAGCTTTGCTTTGGGCACTTTTCAGTGCTGAAAGTAACCCTCTTGAAAACAGAGAATCCGATATACTTAAGATTTGATTCTTATATGAAAATTCCGTCGAGAAAATTTCAAGAGCTAAAAATATAACAGCCGACTTGACATCCTCAGAAGGATATGTCATTCCATTAGCTACTATTGGAAGTAATTGATCTGAAAATAAATGCAAAACAGAAACAAATGAACCTTACGAAATTAAAGATGACAAATTACCTTTTAAGCGTTATAACAATTCATATGTCTCATGAATTTAAATTATGTACAAATTATTATAAAATAATGAGAAACAATTTTGTATTCAAATTCTAATGAATTATTCATATTTGCACTAAGGTCACTTTATAAAGGAGATAATTATGATTATTACCGATTTTTGTCAACACGTGATGCTTTATTTAAACTTCGTTTTCAGTTTTAAAGGCTTTGTATTTTTATCGTGATTTCCAAGTAATGTTTTTGGATTGTGATCCTTGATAGTTAAATTTCCACTTAGATTGAATGACGACCACACCAATACATAGTAGTAGTGGATTGCTGTAGTGGATTGCGTAATGGTAACCCTAAAAGGGTGCTGTTAGTCACGTGGGGAATGAATGCCTTTCTCCCTCACCCATGGAGTTACAATCAATTAAGTGAGCCGACGCTGATCATTGGTTCTACATAATTGATTACCGCACTATCGTGTTGTCAAACCCACACTGATTGGTTGTTATTTACTCCATGATTAAAAATGACTTTCCTCCAAAGAACCATGATTTGTTGACTGAGCTGTGACGTGTTCTGGTTCGCCTACTTATGTCTCATTCTGCGCAATTTTTTTGTTCGGACGTTTCCCTTACCTCACTATGATTACAGGAATCGTTTCAGCATTTTTCAAAAGTATATTTTGGAAAATTAATAGTTTGCAAGGGAAAAAAATTGTGACGTCAAAAAAAGCAATAAGCAGCCAACTCATGCAACCCGTAAAGCCTAGGCAACACACAAGTGAGCACAATCAAGGTATATAGAAAGGAGAGGTAGGTCAGAGATTCCCGGCAACCCTGCCCCTTGACGAGTTCTCGGAACTGTGACGTCGTCTGGTCCCCTTCTGCTGGTTACTTGGGACCGGAGAAGGCTGTTTTTAATTAGTTTGCATCCTTTTTTCGCTGCGTAAAGCAAAAAATTCATGCGTTTCAATCTTGTCCCTTGTAATGAAAGGCTCTATTGCTTAGTTCATCATACGCTTTAAAATTTTTAGAGCGATTAAAAAATAGTATTTTGTGCTGTAGCTGACTGCAAAATGGAAACAAGAGCAAAAATGTGATGTTTGTTTCATCGTTTTCAAAAACACGACGGGATTCGGAAACTGGAAACTTATTGCCGCCATCAGGATCAATTTTTACTTGAAAACGCCAGAATTTGTTGAAAATCAAAATTTGTGCAATAAAATTTTATAACTTGAAAACCAACTGAAAGAAAAAGATGCCTGTTTTTTAACGATTGAAGTGGAAAAGAAGCAATTAGTACAAGAAAATACAAAATTACAAGAATTGTTACAAGATGCTTCAAAAAGGAAAGAAGAATTGAAATTAAATATGGAACAAAAAATTAATGATTCCATTAATTCCTTATTATCAGTCATTTTAACTCCAGGGCAATTGCAGCGTCTGAAAAACGGCTATTAAAAAGGCCTTATCATTCTTACTTCATTGCAATGACGAAAGAACAAGCTAAAAATATTTTAGAACTGCAGGAATTAACAGTTCTTTCGTCTGATGGGATTTAATGTTATGAATGATATCCGATACGATCATGCAGCTGATGAAGTTTTGTTAAAACTCTCAGGAAACTAGCCAAGTTGTTCTTGCTCGAGGAATAACGCACAATTGGGAAAAACCTATTTATTACGAATACGATAAAAAATTACTTTTGATTGTTTGAATAATATAACACGTATGTAACATAAAATCGAGTACGTAGTCGTTGCATTCGTAATAGATATGGGGGCCGGAAATCAAACTTTATGGAAACAATTGGGCGTTAATATACTAACGCCCAGTTGTTTCCATAGATAAGACATATTTTGAAAATCCTGCAGCAAACGAAAGAAATGTTAGGATATTTGCTTATGTACCGCATTTGATAAAATTATTGCGTAATCATTTTATTGATCAAGGATTTAATATTAATGATAACTTTATCAGCAAAGAAATTATTGAAATTATTTTGAGAAAAGATAGTAATGAAATTTCTCTTTGGCCCAAATTTAGCGCAAAGCATTTAGAAGTTAAGTGATGTGAGCGACAAAGCGTGTGCTATGTCACACAGTTATTTTCACACCATATTGAATGTGCAATTAAAACTATATGTTCGAATGGAAAAGTAGCAGCAGATTTCTTTGAAATTGTGAATGGACGCATGTGATGTTTTTAATTCGAAAACGAGCATAAACAAAGTTAAATACTGATCTGCTTTCAGAGGCGGAGAGCAAATAAATGTATTAAACAAAATGGAAAACCTTATTTCTAAGTTTAAATTCAAAACAAAAAAAACCTTTCTTCCATTACGAAAGGGATACATTGTATCATTTCGCAGCGTATCAAAGAAATGATTACAAAGTTTTAAAGTTATTTAATTAACATTCATGCAAAAGAAAACATTCTCAAATCTGGTAGCATAATTTCTAAATTTCAAACTGTGCTAGGTGGATAAAAACTTCTTCAAACTTATGCAAGAGTTAGGACATTTTTTCACATAAAGTACTTGAATAAAAAGAAGAGTTTATTCTCGGAAAATAAAAATTCATCTCAGTCCCAGGCAAGAAAAAAGTTGAAACAATTTATGAATGCTTAAATTTAATATCAAGTGCCAACATAAAAGTATTTTCCTCTTTTCTGAATAGATTAATAGTAAATGTCTATACATCTTAAATATAGTATGATGTTTGCAATTTTTTGAAACAATAAGCAACTTTCTCCCACGCAAAAATTGTATCATTTGTTCAGAAAACTTAATAATGCATGTCCAATATTCAAATTATCATGCTACGCAATGAGCGGATTCCAAACGAAAGGGGACCAGTGTACGTCAGACCCCCTAGAGACCGCCCGCTGTTTGTTCACATTCTCTGACCTACCTCTCCTCTCTATATACCTTGGTGCACAATGAACACTTCGATTAACGAAACGGCTGAGAGCAATGCGTCCCCCCCCCCTTATTATATCTCGATGGACAACAATCTACAATTTTTGAAAATGGTAATGATGGTTGAACATGGTGAAAGACAGTCGCCTTTTATCTTTCTTTTCTTGAAGGCGATGATTTGCAAGCACGAGTTCAAATGCAAATAATCCTTCATCGATGATTAACTTACCTCGACTGCAAAACATTGGATTACCAGGGAAAATATAAAAATTTAAAATGCACATACGTGAGAAAGTTGTCTGTTTCAAAGTCTATTAATAATACGAATTGTACCTATTTATATACCAATCAGTTTAACGATGTCTCCTTTCTTGTACATAATCTTTTTAAATAAATTTTTCGTAAGTTTTGATACTCTTACCCGTTGTTAGAAAACACGCATTAATTAACCGTATCAAATAAAACCCCAAAATTAGTTTAAAAATATTTTTATAAGATATGCAAGAGTTGCAGACGTAGTTGCAATAATAAACAAGCAGTTCCGTCTCGAACTATACGAGCCTACTTTCCCGTATACTCCAACTTCAAATTTATAGTCTAACTATCTCTCTCTCTCTTTCTCACTTACACAGTTAAAAATTTCCGTAAGAAAATAGTGAAATAACCATTTATTTGACTGTTATTTTACCATATTTAATTACAACAGTTGAATAACCATTAAAAGATGGTACACAAACCGCTGATTGTGAAAAAAACCGTTTATTTTGTTTATCCTAAAGAACGCTTAACTGACCGTAATTTTCAAGCGCTCAATAAGAATCGGGTATCCATCTTGGTTGTGAAAACTTACCGGTCGTACGTTGTTGTTAAAATATGAATAAAGATTTATCAGCTCAAATCTGCATATGTATATAAAAAAGAAGAAGAAAGAAGCGGATTAAGCAGTGGTTACTAACGAGAAACACATACACACGTAAATCAAAAATTGGAGACATCGTATTTCCGAACTGTTTGCGAATGAGCGAAGCCATAATTTGAGCTGCTGAAGCTTGTTTGTATTTTAATTTTTACAGCAAATAAAATGATTTTTGTCAATATACAGGAAATTTAGACCAAAAATGACTAAATCCAATCAAAAACTGAAATCTCAATTTTAAGGCACTTTGTCTTTTGGAAAAGACGATTTGTTGATAAATAAACGTTACGTGGTGTAGATGGCCGAATGACTTGAGCGCAAGGTTGGCATACCATACACCCGGGTTCGATTCCCGTACGCTTCGATTACGGTTTCTACGCCTCGAAATGGTTCAAAAACGGTAAAAATTTTGTTTTTAAACCATCTTTAAATGGTTCTAATACCGTAAACTTTTGTATTTACGGCTTTTTAACCAAGCTGATTGGAAATTGATTTAGGTCCCGTAAAGATAGAAAAATGTTCCAAACCGTAAATTTAACGGTAAATTAGATGGACAGACTGCTGCCGGTTATTTAACCGTAATTTCATGATGAAATTTCTAACAGTGTAGCTTTAGTTCTTAATTGCTTCAAATATACCCTTTTCGACGGTTAATACATTGTTCATTCCTTATTCATTTGCTTGCTCATTCACGTATTTATACACTCATTTAATTATTTTTTCATTTATTCATTTTTCATTCATTCTTTTTCCGAAAAATCCCGATCAAAAAATTTCATAAGACAATAGGCTCTAGAAATAGTTTAGTTCTTGTTGAACTTCGGATCTGCACATGTTCTACATCGCGACATCTTTCCGATAAAGTTTGCTCCAAGAAAATCCGTCGGTTAAATCAGGATTTATATGGGATTGAAATTTCCCCGTATGTTAATTTTTTTTGGAATTGTTCAAAAATGAACAAAAATTGTTCGAATCAATATTTCACGAAGAAAGCTTCTTCCAGTAAGCTTGCTCAAACGATCTTGGATCTTGTGCAAAGAGTTTACAGAATTTGCTTCATTTTTGCCCATAGGCGCTAATGTTAAAAAATTTTGAACTGTTCAAATTGAACGAAAAACTGTTCAAATCAAAAAGCAAAATAGGAAAATGAGATATCCCTGCCGATATCTTTCGAATGCAAAAAAAAAAAAAAAATCTCTCTAATCTGACAATTTCCTCAAAAGTTATTAGAGTGGACACACAGACCGACAGACACACATATTCCCCATCTCAAAACCCTACTTTCAAATTTTTTATTTTTCAATCTTTATTTAATTATTTTACTTATTTTTAACTATTCTTTATTTTTAACGATATTTTAGCGATGCATTAAGCCTACTTTCATGCTTTATTCATTTTTTTAAAAAAATTTACGGAAAAGTAGGCTAAAAATGGAATATAACTACATTAAAATACTGCAAAAATAAAATGAAAATTAACTTACATTTGGATTAGGATTTAGAATACAAAATTTAATAAAATTAAATTTCCATTGTAATTATTACACTCATGTCATATGTTATGGAAGCGTTTTTGCAAATAAATAGTTTGCATTTACCACTGTATATAGTTTACAAGATTGTCTGCATTTCGCTCCTGTGTCGACAATGGAATCATTATTGATTCTTCTACCTGCCTCTTTAGGGGGGTTTTAATTGATCAGATAGTATCATAAAGCCTTTTCATCAATTTTTCTACTTCATACTTACTCAAAAATCTACGGGCCATTTTGCATACAAAATGAATGAAAATTCTGGGAGCTGAAAGATTAGAGTTTATCGCGGTGCAACTTGTTGGTCAGCCATGACGGCACATTTCTAAAGATGGAGAAAACTAATAATTCTATTCAGGAATTGAGGAATGCTTTCAATAATGTTCTATATCATTAATGACCATGTGGGGTCATTTAGTGACCCCAAAATAAAATGCAAATTTTATAAATTTACTTTTTACATGAAATAAGCAATAAATTTTAAATTTGCTGAAAAATGCAAAAGTCGGCTATAAAAAACATGAAAGCGCTTCAATTTCATTTTAGTTATATATTTGGTAAAAACTGTCGTTGGGATCATTTTATGGCCCCATTTAGTCATCCGAATGTTAAAAATGAAGAATTTATTGCATGAAGGATATTTCAGTTCTTACATACAGAATCCCAGAAATAAATAAAGAGATTTTTTCCTCCTGAAAACCAAATTACTGAATGTAGAAATAAAAGGGATTTTTTTTTTTTGCTTTTCAAATTTTTTATTAAAATATAAAAATATAAATAAATTTCTATACAAAATTGGTGACTTTACTTGAATTATTTACTTATCACAAAACTTATGTGCATGTAAAGTTAGCACTTTATTTAACTGACTATAGTTGTTTAAGGTAGAATGTAAATATTAAAGCATCGTTCAAATAAAGCTTTAGAGGAAAGCAATTAACAAAATATTAAATGAGCTACAAGAAATTTTTTTTATCCATTTTCAAAAAGAAAAAAAAATCATTCAAATTTAAAAAGAAATAAAAAAGCATTGTGAAGAATAGACTTTGAAAATATGAGAGGAAAAAAAGAGGGGAACCACGTTCATCTGAAAGAAAAAAAAGAGACAGGCAGAAAAAAATGATAAAAAGTTGAAAAAATCAGGAAGGGTGGATAAGCTATTTTGGAAAGAGCTGCAGGAGCAAATTTCAAGTAGAAAGGCGTTTGAAAGATGTTTTGAAAGGATACAAAAATAAAGCTGCTGTAAAGGTATTGTGCAAAATATCCATGACCCACTTTAAGGTTATTACGTTAGAATTTGAAAAATAACTAAAGATAGCCAAAAGCCCGTCCCTTTTATTACCTAATAGCTGTAGTTACTCCGCATCTATTGTTTCGAAATGATAATGCGTTAACAATATACCAAATTTATATGTAAGAACTAAAACAGCTTCATTCCGACGACTATAAAGTAATCTCTCACTTCAAACTGGTACATACAGTAAAACTTCTCCTAACGGACAACCCTCAAAGGCGGGAACCCCTCTTAGGCGGACTGTTTTTAATTCCCCGCGCGAAAAGCACTGACCCTTGAAAAAAAAAACCCTCTTTTGGGGACACTTCTCGATCACGGACAAATATTTTTATCCCATTGGTGTCCGCTATAGAGAAATTTTACTGTACTAATCTCCCGCCAACCGAAGCAGCAGGTCAATTCGACGTCGCTGCCTCGACGCGGTTATTTCGACGCTGTTGTTTCGACACCACACCATTTTCGATGCGGTTTATTTCGACACTTCAGTTTTCGATTTTATTTATTTATTTCCGAAATTTTTATTTTTTAAAAATGGTATGTTATTTTAACGTTTATTACACATGACAATGTTATTTTATTGCAATAATTATTACAATATAATAAAAAATATTAATACATGAGAAATTGTTGACATTCTTATAACCAACTAGCCGCGGTATTCAAAGGTTATGATAAAAATTAGAAACGGAAAAGAAAATGTAATGGATAAATATATTTGAAGTTCGAATTATGTATCAATTGCAGATTTGTTTTTCTTTTTGAATAACATGAATATTTGTGAGAAAGGTTCAACATAGGTCTCAAGGTTGCAAAAAGTAGAATTTCGAGAGAGCCCTTTTTTTTTGTTCTGGTTGAGTTCAGTTGTCAATTTTCATCTGAAAGTTTTATCTAATTTATATGCATTTTTAAAATTATAACTGTAATAATTATATATTTGATTATATTACTTGTGTATGTTAATAAAAAAATACAGCTGCGTCGAAATGAACAATGCGTCGAAAAGACAGCGTAGGAATGAAATGTGCGTCGAATTGACGTCGGAAGAACCGCATCGAAGGGTCGGCGTCGAGGTGACCTGACCGCTCGCCAACACATCACCTAAATTTTGCATCTCTCTCACTTCTCACATGCAGGTTGATTTCCAATTCATCTTAGCTGTTAAATTCAGATACATTTGCCTGTATCAAAATAATGCTGAAATAACTTTATAATTTAAATGGAGCCCCCACGTAGAGATGCTAGAGGAACAAGAAATGCTGCCCGGACCGAGAATGGACCCGGAATGAAAAAAATGAGATGAACACTTATTTTAATATACCTATTTAAAATCTTGACAGTAATGGAAAGGAGTCCGTAGCATGATCAGGTAAGGGGACGACATAATAATTGGGGGTGGGGGGGGGAGGGTCATGGGTTTAAATCATGAACACGAGTACATTTTTACTTAAATAATGCAAGAGCCTTCTCGAAGTCATGCTTCTCTTGGCTAGATGGATATTTAACAGATTTCCATCGATGTAGGCGATTAATCTTTATCCGATCTTAATTGGTGATAACATTGAAAATGACCACCAGACCTTTTCTCCACCAGACCTCAACCCATAGAGTTAAGATCTATTCCTAACTCTATGCCGCAACCTGTTAGCCGAAGCCTTAGGCCTGCCGAAGCGTGGAGTTGGTGTAAAATGATCATAGACGTTGGAGAATTTTTGCAGAATTTTTGTTTTTGAGAAATTTCAACTTTTTGATGTTATGAACAATAATGATGATTCTTTTACGATATTTTCGCAAAATACAGTAAAACTTCTCTATAGCGGACACCAGCAGGACAAAAATATTTGTTCGTAATAGAGAGGTGTCCGCAAAAGAGGTTTTTTAAGGCTTGGTGCTTTCCTGCATTTGAGGTGTTTTACTATGCATAGCATGTACATTTATTATAACAGCAGCCTTTTTGAACTGAATGAAACAGAAAACAATAATTAAAAGAAATGATTACAGCAAAATAATAATAAGAAGAAGAAGGAAAAGACGAAGTAGAAGAAGAAGAAAATCAATGAATATCAATTTAAATTTATAAGCATACAACATTAAGTTTGAATGTATCATTTTGCTGACATGCAATATTTCCCCAACAAAAAGTCTACGCCTCTATATTACTGATAGCTAACCCACAGTTAACCCACTGCGCGCAGCGAGAATGCTTAGTGCAAATGAACAGCACGTGCTGACATGGTATCCAGCCAATTCTAAAATTCATAAATCGCATCTTTCGACTGTTGATTGGCAACAGTTCAAGCGTTCGTCACGAGCAACTTCAAATTTCAAAATGGCTGTCATCATGAGGATGTCAGAAAAATTTGGAGCTTAAATAAGTGTCATGGATGGGATACGATAAGAGAATTTTCTTACATAACGATAGAAAGAAAAACAAAAGCATTTTGTAGCAATTTAATTAATGCCAGGAAGCAGGGCCTGGTCAGTTTACTTTTTCTTAATTTTATAAAAGCGCAATTGACAGCCGAAATGTGGAATTCAGCAATAAAATCCGACTGTAGAGAGCATTGATCCCTCCATCAGAGCAAAAGACTGAAAACAAAAAATCATTTTTTTTTCGATCTATTTTATGTACAGCCACTGTTGATCTCCCAATTACGATCCTGTAATGCTTAGGCATAAGTTCGGCTAGTACTGAGAGCGCCATCATCGATATTGCAAAACTATACCGTAGATTAAGTATAACCGTAGTTAATGTCAGTAACTTTATAAATACATAAGCATTTAAACGACAACTTACAGTGTTTCATTTTAAAATTAATTCACGTGTACTCGTCAGGCCACCTGTTATAATTTTTTTAAACACCCGTTATAATTAATGATGGGAAGTCTAAAACAGTTGAACCTTTCGCCTAGCTTAAATTTAAATTATATTAATTATTATTATTATTATTATTATTAGTGGAAGAGGTATCTCCGGTATTAATGGTTTGGAAAAGAAGAAAATAATAATAATGATAATAAAAAAACCAACAATATCGGAAAAAGGAAAAATAAAAGAAACGTCCTATTTTTTCGTAAAAATAAGTGCGCATACTTTGTAGCATATTAATGCTTCCTCTGAATAATTTTTAATGTCATATATAATTCTTCTCGTGGCATTTTTCTGTTTTTTAATTTGTACGGTTCAAAAAGACTAAAAGCGAGAGACATGGCAACGAAAAAGTCGAGAAAAGCAAAGGAAACTCAAGGAAAATATTTCTTATGCATCATCAGAGAGAGAATTCACCAGGAAGAAGCAAATAAATTGCATTCATTTTATTCTGCAATAATAAATAATTTCTGGGAATAAAAGATGTTTTAAATGCCTGCACTACTCACATAAATATAAGTATAATGGAAATAAAATTTCACGTTAAATTAAAGCACAAATGAGCATTAAAACGCAGACATATGTTTCGGGATCGCTTGGAATCCCTTTTTCAATGCGACAGGGAGCTTCTAGATGCAAAACATCCTTCATTTGGATGTTTTGCATCTAGAAGCTCCCTGTCGCATTGAAAAAGGGATTCCAAGCGATCCCGAAACATATGTATGCGTTTTAATGCTCATTTGTGCTTTAATTTAACGTGAAATTTTATTTCTATTACTTTGCACAAAGTTTAATCATTACTAAGTATAATGATCGATCGATCTTACTTTTGCATTGTGTTGAGTAAAACATTTTAAACTCAAAATAAGAGAAATAATAGAGAAATAATTTAGGAGGGAGACATTATCTATTTTCAATGCAAGGGCAAAACACAATTAAAGATTTTAAAAAACATTAATATTGCCAAAGACAACTTTGTAAACAAATACACAAGAAATAAAAGTTCGAAAAGTTGTCTTTACCTTTTCCTCTAAAAATAATTCCTTTTTTATAACAACATCGGCAGAGAATAACGTTGAATCTCCCCCCCCCCCCCCACAGTCTTTAAGATTATTTTTAAGCCTGAACTGTTTTATTTTTTTTAATGGACAGGAAATAAGACCTTTTATTTGCTAGGGCAAATATCTTGCTTGAACATATTTTTGTTAGGAAAAACCAAAGCTTTCAAAAAATTTAAAATAACTCTTTAAAGTGTTGCTTTAAGCTATATGTATCCAGTTTCATGAACAACAATCAATAAAAAAAATCAAGATATGATACGTAGGCAGTTTATATTTCCATTTTTTGGAAACAATCGCTGAAGCTGTAGTTTCAAAAACTTTTAAAACGTATTTCTTACCATGTTCGTTCAATATAGTAGGCATAAATTCAGGAAACAATCGAAAAAGTCGGCCAAGCAAAAGGAAATGTAAAAACCTTTGTTCATAGTTTTCACACTCTTCAACCTATAATAAAAGGGGAAAAAAGATTATGACATAGAAAGAAAGTTATTTCATAATAGCTAAAGAAGATTTGTTCCAGTGATAATGTTTTAGGCATAAGACTTTCCCTCAGCGATGGGAAATTTCAAAAAAAAAAAAAAACTTTATGTTGTTTCATGCGTTAGTAATTATTTTATTATGCGTGTACTTCGTACTTTTTACTTGTCCTAATCAATTTATACTACTGTGAAAATTGATAGGGACAAGCTAATTTTTCGTCTAAATTGTAATGAGATTGTTAGTTGATAATCTTGCAACAACTTAAACCAATATATTTTCCCTTTTAAGTGGAAAAAATATTAATTTAAGGACTGTTAGAAGCTAGAATTGAGAATAAGAATATAGCTTGACTGGTTTTAAAGCAAAAATGTACCTTTTCCCCGTAAGTCTATGACAGGTAAATGTTAGTTTTTGCTCAGCATTAGAATAAAAATAATTGCTCTCAAAATATCACACTTTAATGGAATATTTAGAGACGTTTTATTGGTAAAATAGACGGTATAGTTCTATCAACCCAAGCGATCTGCCAGGCAGAGTGCCTAGAAGAATCCATTCATTTTCAAGGGTGGAATTGCAGGTAAATGGAGTGTGCCGTTTTTGTTCTCGTTCTAGTTCGTTTAGCATGCTTCATTTCTTCCAAACTGATGCTATATGCCAGGTTATAAATTTAGTTGCTTTCAACAAGCAGCGAAGCAAACCTTCTGATTCGCGTACTAAATAAACGCACCTGCTAAACGAACTTTCCTAAAACTCGAATGGATTCGTCCTTTTCTGCCATGCGCAGAATCTTCCTAATGTTAAAATGCCGTGGTCGAATTTTATAAGTAAAAAGACCGCTGATGGCAAATAACAGACAGGTGTAGTTTTAAAAATGGAATGGATGGTAAAACAAAGTTGGATAAGTTTTTAAAAATAGGGTATATTTTGTGATACTAAATGTTTAACGGAGTGTTAAAAAGCACAGAATTATGCACAGGCAGAATTAAAGAAAACCTTAACTTTTTTATTTTTGCTCCAATTAGTGTACAGAGTATACTAATTGTTTAAATCATTGTCACTGTATAAATTTTATTAAAATTTAACATGAGTAACGTAACAGAAATATCAGGAACGTAGCAAAATTTGTCTGGATTTAAGACAATGGCAGACATTCCAATAAACAAATATATATGCGTTTTCTTCACAGACAAAATAACACAAGTTTCGAAGGTAAAATTCGAAGATACTTGCGATGGTAACATCATTGTGGAAGGTATTTTGATGTAACATTATTGTGTTTTAAGCATTGAAATAATTTTAAAAATACCTTTCAAACAACTATACAATTTTGTGCAATTACTGTTAAAATTATGCAATTACGAGACTTCTCTGAGCGTTCCAAATAAATATCTTTTGATAAGTCAAACACATTGCGACTTGATGATCAAAAATGCAACAAATAAGTACCGAGAATGTTTACTAGATAAGCAAAAACTTTTTTAATAGTTCTTTCAGGTCACATCTGCTGAGTGATAATATCTGATGAATAAAATTTTTTCCGAGAAGATAAGATAAAGATACGCAAATTCTATTCAGAAGATACTGACCAAGTTATCTTTCTTAATTTAGTTCCAAAGCTTACACTAGTTTGGGTCGCTATCAATTCATGCCTCAAGAAACTGAATTTCACTAAGGAGATGAAGTGTTTTCCAAGTACTTCTGTTTTACAAAAAAAGAAAAAAAAATCACACCTTGAACTATTTAGATCTGTCTTTTGGAACTTTTATTAAAAAAATGTAACCTGGAATACATACATGATCTTAAAATATCTTTAAAAGAAAAGAATTAAGAAGGAACTATGGCATCCTGACAATGAGTTTTGAGGATATTTTCATCATTTCTCTTTGGAATGGATAAAATGTTTTTATAGATGAGCGTTAATAAGCTGAGATTTTTTTTCAAGTAAATTTTCGATTCAACAAATTCTCTGAATAATAATAATTATAACAATAACAGATATTGTACTTTTTCACTTAAATATACATTTCAGTTCAGTTTATCATGAGATTGAATTGCTATTAGTCGTTATGAGAGTTATTTTGACGGTACATTACTTTTATATATAGGGTAGGTGCACCAATTGGCCAGTTTATGGTAAAGCAAAAATTGTAAGAGTCCAAATTCCTCCAACAGAAGCATTATAGCAATACGAAGTATGTCATTCAACACAAAATTTAAATCTTTTAAACACAAAAATAGCCTTAAAAGCAGTTGAGTGAATAGAATGAAAATAAATCAACTCAACGGAAAAAGTGCATTTTGCACCAGTTGTGGCCACCTATGAGCTAGTTGTGGTCCACACATGTTCCAGCTGCAAACAAAACTTTTTTACTTTAAAATAAAACTATGGGTCCAAATATTAAATACGTATTAAAGAAACTATGGGGCCAAGACATCCCCTATATCAAGGATGCAATGGCCACAACTAGCAAATATAGAATTTTTGTGGTCCAGTTGTGGCCAACTCTTTAATATGCAAATAAATTAAAAAATGAAGAATTATAGAAAACTCATATTAGAACTTTATGTTTCCTTGATATAAAAAAAGTTTTGAATGACTAAAGGTGTGCAAAAATGTTGCTGATGAAAGTATATTTGAAGAAAAAAATGCAGCCTCTTAACATCGAGTGCTGAGAAACCAGCGTTTTCACACACATGCTGAAACAAATACTTCCTGCATCTAGACAAAGGAAAATGGTCAGCCAATAACAAAGCAGATTAAAAAACACACTTGCCAGTTTATAAAATATACTTTGTAACAGGGACACTGACAATTAGTCAGTGTCCTCAATTTTCTTAGTATTTCTAGTTTGAATATGAAGATGGCCACAACTGGTGCTCCCACCCTACACTACTAACTAAAAGTATAGAAAATTTGAGAAATCTAACTCTTTTTTTTTAAAAAAAGACAAGACCAAGCAAAACACAATATTTTTCCAAAACACAAAAGGATTTTTTTATGCTGGGGAAAAAAAAGCAAAAACATGCTTTTTGGATTGAAAGCAATGAGTCTGGTATAAACTGTCTCTGACGATTATGTTCTAAATAAAGAAGAATTTATAAACCAGAGTACCATAGATATAATATAAGTAGACCTTTTGTAATAGCATATAATTGGGGAATATCTAATAGAGTGAAGAGTTTGAACACTTTTGATATCGCATCAAGCATCCCCATATGACTAGCATAATTTTTTAATCTTAAATATTGCACAACCAAGTATTTTTCTTTGGGATTAGCAAAAATCGTCACTTCTCTTTTTGGAAATTTATCTGAACGTATATTGTTACATTTGAGAAAAAGATCATCAACACTAAACCTACCACGTACCGGTCAAATTGACCATTTTCAAACTTTTATAAGAATTCCACACTTTAAACGTTATAGTACCGTTATCGAACTATACGACAATTCTTGGAATATGCATATAATATTGTTTTCACTCTGTACTTCTAGTTACTTTTTCTCTTTTCCAAGAAAAATTCATTTAATTTTTTAAATTTAATATTTAATTTTTTAACTACCGGCAAATTTGACGGAGCGCGGTAGGAATAGGTATACAAGAACTGTTGGTAGGTTTAGTGTTAAAACGAAGTATAAATCTGATTCTATTTAGAATACTTCTGCTTTACCCTTTAAAGGGCCATTTTTTTTGTAGTCTCGGTACATTAAAATATTTTTCAGATTTTGATTGGTTTGAAAGAAGAAATTCATATAGAACATTAAATAAGATTAATATGATTTTTTCCACCACCATCTTGAAGGGGAGGATAGTTCTAATTTTTGAATGTTGATGCATGTGGTGGTAAATATACTTCCCTGAGTCTTTGCAAGATTCTACCAATCAGAAAGGGTAAAATACTATAAAACTGACTATAAACATTCATAACTTGGATGAATTTGGTGGGAAGCATACTTCCCACCGCCTTAGAAAGGGTTAAGTTAAGCAACATAATTTATGTTTGGAGCTGTAGAAAAAAGCCATTTCCAGGAATATCATTGCTTACTTATTCTTCGAAGATAGAACATAAAGAAAAGAATGATAGCACTGTTTTTCATTCCGTCTCACAATAATGTGAACAGTAGCCTTTGACAAATCAAAGAGGTTATGTTTCGGCGCGGCCGTGACTGAAAGTGAGAAGCGTAAAAATGACCATGATGAGTTTAGTTTTTTTTTTCTTTTATTTCATTGCATCTGCTCCATTCAAAATCGTCGCAATAGGAGTTATATTGCGAAAAGTTTCTCATAAGGAATTTTATCTTCAAAATTTATGAAGCATAGAATCTAAACTGAACATATTATTATAATAGCATGGGAGCTACAATATATTATGCCATAATTATGAGATCATAATGGAATTGAATAGTTTGTCTACTCACTCAACTTCCATCGTTGAATTAAAATTTAGGCGGAAGTATTTTGATAACTTTTTGTTTGCACTAAAAAAAAGGTGCAAGGTAATGCAACGTATATTAAGTAATAAGCTCATTAAACAATGTTTCATAAAAGTTCACAAACTTATGTCTTAGCCATTACAATTAAAAGTAAGTAAAAAATAACTATTTAATTGCTAAAAATAAGGACAGAAGAAAAGAGAAATTTTTTGGTAAGGCAAAGATAAAGATAACATGCAGCTGGAAAACCAATTTAATACTTTCCATTGCCTAACCAATTTTTACAATTGCTTAAGAGTGCTTATAACACAAAGAATGATATCTTTTTTTTAAACCCCAAAATATGTTGTTTGATAAATGAAAAAAAAAGTTTTAGAATAACGCTGCAAGGAAAGATGAGACCAAAAGAGCCTTAATCCCTGCCGTGTATAATTTTAAGTATTAACACTTTCATTGCTGCGGACTTCCAAGAACATATTTCTATACATTAGAAGTGAGGTAATTTCACATCTAAAGAATTTTTTTCTGTGCTCTTGCATCGGGTCCAGTGAAGTTTCATTAAACCTTCAGCACATCCCAGTTTTTATTACATGTTTTCAAAAATTTAATGCGGGATTGCATAAAAGGCATGCCTCTTGCCGCGATGCATGTGTTAAGCAAATTTAAACTACTATAGCACTATGTTTTATCAAAATAAATAAACAAATAATAAAAACAATTAAATTAATAAAATAAAATGAATAAGTAAAAGCAAATAATAATGGAAAAATAAATTATAATAAAAAAGTAAATAACAGGTAATAAAATAAATAAAGCTAAATAAAAGGGAAAAAATCGTAAATACAGTAAAACCCCTTTATACCGCGCCTACCGCGGTGACTATCATGTTCCCCCGACTTTTTAACCACCCTTTATCATTGCCATTTAAAGGTGATTCCTTGTTCACTATTGTAAATAAAGCTAGCCCGAGCACACACATATTCTAGCCAAAGAGCACCCACCCTCCACCAGGCACTAACACATAAAGCCCTATTGTGATAGGCGTGATGTACACCTTTTTCATGCTTTTTCTGTCTTTCAACCTAGAACATATAGCTTGATTTCAAAATCAGGTGCAATCGCCCTGACTTGTTTCTCTTGACATGGGCGGAGCTCAACCTGTCAGGGACTGTTCAGTTCTATGCTTAACTATTCCATTTTCAGAAGTCTAGTTATGTTTGTGTAACTTCTTTTATAGGGCTATCAACCTTTGTATTCAAGGTCCTTTTGCATTCCTGAAAAGTACATATTCCCCAGTGAGAAATGCGTTCCTCCTCTCGCAAATCTAATTTTTTCTTAAGAACTCTCTCCCTTCACAATCCCATGTTGATAACAGAAAGAGATTTTCAGTTGGTTTATAACCTATCGCTCGATAGACTGATTGGGAAGCTGATATGTGTGCTTCTTGCACAGCAATTACAGTGAATAAAATTGCAGCAAAGAAGAAAAAGAAAAAAATATACTATAGGGGGGAAGAAAAGTTACGAGTAATTGCTAAAGTTAAAAATGATGCAACAAAAGCGTGTGTTATTTCGTGAATATGGTTCTGCGGTATAGCTTCACTATACCGCGGTTATGTTATAATGCGGGTGCCAAACATGTCCCCCGACACCCGCTTTTAACGGAGTTTTACTGTAGTAATTTTAAAATTTTAGCCCCGAAGAGTATTATCTAGTTATCAGCTTTCAGACTAGCTGTCTGCAAAATTGATGCGTAGAGAAAACGTCACAGCGAAACAAGATGCGAATCTATGCGAAGCGAGTTAAACAAGACTACCCTGAATACGCAGCTTACGTCACGTTTCGTCACGCAAAACACTCATCGTTGGCATAGTAACACTACTGGCAATTTGAGAAGTCTATGGAAATAAAATTCGATTTTACATCAGAAATTTGCTTTTTCCCTTGAAATTATTGAAAAGAACGTGTATCTGTGTAATGCTCCCACTTTCTTTCTTTCTTTTTTTTTTGTGTCGATCTATAGATAGACTAATTAACTAAAAAATGCAGTTATATTTGAGGCAAAGTTTACTTGAAATAGAAAATAATCATAGATTTTTAAGACGTAGACGAAGCTACCGCATTTAATCTTCGTTTTGCAACAGACCACCAGATCACGCGACAAGGATCATTCAGTTTCTATCAGTCACCTGTGAAAAAAGAGCTAGCGAAGCTCTTGCTGCTCGATCTTTTAGCTATTCCTACAGAGATTGGTTCTTGAGGTCCTATTCACCTAACTTATTTGTGCGCCACCGACTCTTCTACTTGTCTAGTTCCTTATTAATGTCTATAGAAATAACAGTTGGAGCGCATATTTGCTGATGAAGGTTACCTCAATAAATTTTGTTGCGATAATTTTACTATCCGCATTTAACGATTGTGCTGCCATCGCTTTCACAAGATAATCAATCATCAGAATAACTTTTGCTTCATTTTAATTGACAGCAGTCAATTTTACATGGACGCTGCAAGGAACCCCATGAGTTTTACTTTTAATAGAAAGAATACTCATAAATCATAATATCAATCTAAATATAAATTACAGTGAAACCTGTATAATTTGACCAAGTGTGGTGCGACACTTTAGTGGTCAACTTAGACGGTTGGCCAACTTATAAAGGGGTGGGTATTATTGTTATTATTATTATTACTATTGTTATTATTATTTTCTATTTCTTACACTATGCATTCATTCTTTTCTAACTAATTAAAACGCTCTTAAGCACAGCTTCATGTATTAACCATACTTTTAAGTAGTAATTAGTTGTTTTATTTAACAATTATCTTAAGCATCATTAGAAAAATTTAACCTGAATGTTTCACACAAATTTAAAATTAATTAAATACTAATTATGCAAGTTACTTATTTGATGTAAAGGTTTCCTAAAATTGCATATTCATGAAAATAGGCCACTTCAAACAGAACAACAAGAGAAGGAATTTATTTGAAGAGCCTTCTTAGTAGTTTTCCCATATGGTTTTAACTCACAAAGAGGTTTGAATAAGCTTTATATTGCTGTTTCATCCATCCAGTGAAGTGCTGGTATAACATTGTAGCACAGAAAGTATGCTAGAAAATTTATTTTAGTTATTTTTTATCTTTTTCTAATATATATATTTTGCTTTCCTTCTTTTTCTTTTTTTTGCATTTACGAAGCAGTAAGTAAAAAAAAAAAAAAAGATTAATGCAAATTTTAAAAAGTAAATGCATGTCAATTAATAAATATTTTGAGCAAAAATATTTATTTACCCATGTTGTCGAGAGAATATCACTGTGCACACTTATTTAAATAAGACAACCCTTCTACTGCATACAGTTTACCTTAGCCTTAAGTACATAAAAACAAATGTTGTTGATACAAATACATCTAAAGGCCAAACATGTTTTTATGATGCGCTTCGTTTTATGTTACCTTGTTATACTTCATTACAGAACAATGCAATGGGAGAAATAGAAATGAATGTAAAACAAAAAGCGCAGTCTTAAAATGCCTTTGAGTGCAATCCCAATTGAGAATTAAGTATTTCTGTAGCCCTTTATCTATCTTAGCCAGTGATATATGAATGACGCGAAAATGCACTACAAGTGCATACTTTCGAACTCTATCACCGAGAGTTTATGTCGAAATTTTCTATTTTAAAATTGACAACGAAAGCAAAATGTGAAACGAATGAGAAAAGTTAGCGAGAATTTTAGTTTTGGTTTCCTTAGTTTAACTTTCTTAAATTTCATTTATAATTGCATAACATTTTGGGTCTTTTTCTGCTTTTATGAAATTTTTATTTCCGTATGTTTCACTTGGTCTGTCTTTAATTTTAAGGAATTTCGAATAAAAAAATAGAAAGAAAAACATCAATCGCAAAACGAAACGTTTCAAACCAAACAAACGTGCATATGAAGGGAGTATGATAATGCTACGTATTTTCCTTATTTGTAAAAAAATATCTTAAACTTGGAATACATATTTATTCTGTTTATATTCTTATTTAAAAAACTTTTTTTTTTGTATTTGTCCGCATAATTTTTGCGAAGATTTCTTTATGAATCCCTCAATGCCCAAGTAAGCGGACAATTTTATTCTTTTCTCTGAATATTTCTTAAGAATTATATTCATTTAGCGCACACTTTGACATACGGTTATAATATATTCATATCAATGAAATTTCGAGCTATTCGAATGAAAGTAAGACTACTTGGGAAACGTGGGAAAATAGAGAAAATGAACATAGTAAAATTTTATTGCAAGAAAAATAAATAATGAAAATTTGACTTGCATTACCATTAGGTGTCGTTCATAAACGATGTCGCACATTTTTTTAATTATTTGACCCGCTTTCCCCTTCGGTCCAAAAATATCACACCTCAGCATACACTAAACGCCTACCCTTTGTCACACGCTATATTACAGAAGTATATGTACTTGCAGCTCAGAAACAAAACGTTTTAACAGGCCACGTTTCCAATTTTGAACTTTTAATAACATCCGTGAGCATAAAAATAATAATGATTACATATAAGGCAGTGAGAAGCAAAGGGATGCAAGTGACCAAAAAAACGATTCCGAGAGAAACGCGTTCAAAGTTTGAATCTTATGGGATCTTTAATGCTATTTTTTTTCTAAATCAGGTTGTTGCGAAGCACGTGTTAGAGATATTACTAACATCTCTTGCCACAATATAGAACAGTGCTGCCCCTATCATTTGCACTGGTTATCTCTAAAATTTTAATTTTGTCACTTACACTCCTTTGCTTCTAAGTGTCTCATATGTAATCCATTTTCATAAAATAAAATTAAGGTTTCTAACAGAAAACACAGAAAAAAAATTAATTGTTTGAATTCTTTAAAAATTATCTGCGCTATTTTGTTTTAAAAGTGTAAATGTCCACCAAGATTTCCTCTTAAATTTAAAATTTTTACCACAGCTTCATTTAAACTTAGGTTAGCATATATATTTCGAAACAAAATTAAATCAGTAAAATACAAAAAAAGTAAAAATAAATTATATAAACATATTTAATCTGATATGTTAAAATATTAATTTTAAATGTTTTTATTTTAACCCAAATATGTGATGTCAAACTTCTTGCTAACCCCTCCCCTCTTCTCCCCTTGTCCCAAACTGTCACATTTCCTTAAATCCCCTCCCCCCTCGAAATGTGACATAATATTTGAATGATCCCTTAAGAATTATTCACTAGAAATCAAGGTGCAGTAAGGAAGGAAGCTCTATGGTATTCAGAACTGATTTTCATACTTAAAATAGCATGAATTTCGTGTAAAAATGTACACAATATCAAACAAAAGTGCAGGCATTGAGCACTCGAGAGTTCCCATGCAAGTTAAGTTTTGCTAGGAATGATTTTTTTTCCACATCAAATTTATATTTCGAATTTAAATCTTAATACGAAGATGTCTTCTCGCTCTATACCATCAATGTTACTCTATACGCATTCATTAACAACTAGAAGTGAATTAGAAGGAAGAAAAAATGTTAGAATTCAGCAGGGACGTAATGCATTGTTGTTTCTTTTCAACCTGAAAATACTTTAAGTCTTGACCTAGTTTTACCGGCGACGGTATTACGCTTGAATCAGCGTATCTGAGATTTCTTTTTCTTTTAACCTTTTCCTGAACGATGCTTCGCACACGATCAAAACCTGACTACATCTCCATCCTCCGCTCTTGTCGGTTCAGCGAACAAGGATAATGGCTGCCTCATAGAAGGATGAAGCTGCCGCTCGTGTAGGTTTGCGCGTGACGCTGGATGCTCGGATTCTCCAGTTCTCTCTTGAGATTGTAACGTGACAACACGATGAGGAGGAGTCACAAATATGACTTTTTCGCCATCTAAACGCATCGTCAGTAGTTTGAAAAATTATTTGCATGCGAGAATAAAAGGCCGATTTGGGTAAAACATTCCAATGAATTATCCGAACTTTTAAACAATTGGTGATATCTCTCAGTAATTAATTAGTACCAGTAACTTATTCAGCCGTTAAGGTACAAATAATCTATTAAATAATAAATTTCATATATTTTGTTTTTCCCATTCCCAAGGAAGATGATGGAGAATTTTTGCCCCAAATGAAATTGTAAATTAAACTTAACAAAAACAATTGGAGTTCGATGTCAACTCCGATTTCTCGAAGCACTTTATTTTAGAAATAATATTGCAGAAAAATTGTGCATCATGATCTAAATAAGATAGTTTCCTTTCCAGTAACAGGACGTTCAGGCATATTCAAATTGTATTTAGAAAAAATTCTTTTTTTTTTTTTGAAAGGGCTTTTTGAAAATATTTGTACTCAACTAAGGAAACGTTGTTGAGAAATCTGCAGGTTTAGCGGCAATGTACTAGTGAAACCTGTCACAATTATTTCTGTTTTGAAACTTGGATATTCATGAACAAATAGCGGAAAAAGAAAAGAAAATATTGGTTTACAAGTACTTCTGCTCTTTCATTTACTAGACATTTCTTGCTTCATTTGAAACATAATTTCAATTTTTATTGATTTTGAACATTGTACTATCATTTGGATCCAAATCATCAAAGTTAATTTGATTTCATCGTTATTTTTACAATAATTTAAATCTAAATTGTACACTTTGTTAGAATTGTGTTAACGTTCAGTTTCTACTTGACATCTAATCTGTATAACATAAAAAAAAACAGTGGTAATGCAAGAAAATATTCTATTATCTACTTACAAATTTTTAGAACTATGTCAACTACATAGCTGCATATTTTCTTTTATAATGTTCCTGTTCCTTTTGAAATGTTAAATTCAAAATAAAAGATAACATTGCGTTTCATATTTTAAAACATTTTTCAAGGATTTTCGGTAAAAATTAAAGTATATTTAAAAACATATATTATATTGAGAAATTATGTTTAATACGTTGCTTCCCTGTTTTGCTTTCGCAAAAATAAGCAGAAATTTTTACTGTCATCTCATTGTCATTAAAAGAGGTAGCTAGAGCTGAAAATTGAACAAATACAACGAGCTATTTAGGTTTATTTCTGTTACAGTCAGTGCTAAAAGCATTGTATAGAATTTTATTAATAAAATACACTGTGGTGCTCATGATCGATATGTATTTATATAAATATAAAACCCTTTAATTTACCTAACCTTTCGAATATATCATGAAAAAATACCTCAGACTAAACTGAATACTCGAAGGGTACAAAACAGTTGACTATGCCCATTATGTTTATTGGATCAAATGCTAAAACTAAATATCAACAATATCGATTTAAAAATAAAAAAATAATAAAGTAACATTGTAGTTCATGAAAAAAAAAACATTCCATAAAATCTCATCAAAGCAAATGCGGGATTTCAATTTTTTTTCAGAGCTAACCAATTAAAAAAAAGAAACAAAGAAAAAAAATAAAATATTGTAACTCAAACTAAAAAAGGCAAGTTTTCGAAATAATAACAAAAACCAATTTCGACAATTAATCTGAATATTATTACTTTTTTCCATATGATTTAATGATTCGGTAATGAGTAAACCTTTAAAAATAAGAGGGGAAAAAAGAGCTTGGTAAAAATTAATAGAATTACAAACGAAAGCTTTGACAAGACTAAAGAAGAGAGCGAAAGTCTATTTTTGCTTGGAAAGCTGATTCAGCGGTACGAAACAACAGTTGTTGGCCCAGTTGCTTTTGACTCTTCGTTTTCAGAGTCGGTTCGTTAGAAAGTATTTTATGTTTTAGTTGGCTGCAACGGTGTGTAGCTAGTGTTTTCTTACGACTTTTTAAATTGAACAGGGTAATCAACTTATTTTGCATGTTTTGCGTATATTTTGAGATACATAGCGTGAAAATGTTTATTCTAACCTTGAATTTCCTCTTGGATGAAACACATGTCAAAATTAAACTGCCGCTTTTTTTTTTTTTCAAATTTTAAAATTTTCACTGAATATGCAGTGAATGTATATGCTGCTCTTTAATCCAACTAATAGATCCAACGTGCCTGCTGAACTTCTACTCTTCCCAAAAGTATACTTTCTAAGTATACTTTCTTCGACCAACTACGGCCCAAATTTTATTTTATATGGACACAACGGTACCATCTCTAGTAACCAGCCGATTTTTTTTCTTCTTTATGTTTTCAATCTAGAAAAGCACCAGAATGTCAACCAAATTCAGAAACGGCGACACCGGCCAGTGTGCATCTTACCCGAAACATCTCGAGCTACTTTCGACTCCTCCATTGCTGAAAACTATTAGACTACGTATTTGCAATTTTGTGTGAGTAATAGCGCTCCCTTGAACATCTAGAATCCTTAACTTCACTGGTATACCTCTTTAATTGTTATAAAATTATTAATTCTTAAAAGTGTCATTTTTATCACCGACTCATCAAAAGCTGAAACCAGACCTAAGTGACCTATAACCTTGAAATTGGGCATTGAGGTTAATCATTAAGTATTATCGAAGCTAAGTATTATCGATTACACTGTACAAAACGAAAAATGTCCTTTGGATGAAAATGTCTGTTTCTATGTATTTTTGGCTGAAAATGACGAATCTGCAATTATTTTTTGCCTATCACGCACCATTTTCTGAAAATTCCACGTTTTAGCTTTTTATATATTTTCTCGATAAATGTTCTTATTTTTGTAGTTTATCGACTTAATTTATTATAAATTATATCTTTCTCATTGACAGTGAGATCGTTGCCACTCTAGAGACCACGTTAATGAAGTTGGGTTACTTTAGCAACATTTTTGGCAACAAAAACTTGGTTTATCGAAATATTTGTAAAAGCTCTGTATAGCGAAGAAGTGGCTTTCTTGAATCTCAGGATTAAATTCAAAAATTTATGTGAGGCAAAAGTAAAAGACAGGATTTTTATTGGCCCATAACTTAAGGGAGTCCTTTCATGATGGAGATTATGAAAAGAAACAGTCAGAAGGAGAAAAATCTACCTGGCTGTCCTTTAAATCAGTGCTCTCAAGTTTCCTTGGAAATGAGAAAGCTGAAAACTACGAAAATCTTGCTGGTGACATGATAAAATGCTTTTGCATTATTAGGTTGCTATATTTCATAAAAATTACTTTTTGGACTACTTATTTTCTCAAAACCTTGGTGCAATTGATTCTGAGCATGGGGAAAGGTTTCATCATCAGGACATCTCTGTTTGAAAAGCATTTCAGCGGTCGATAGAATGGAAGTATACGAATTGAATATTGCTAATCTGTTATCAGGGCACACCAATAGATGCCCACAAGAAGAATCGGCCAAAAAAAAAAAAAAATCATTTTACCGTTTGTGTTTTCAATAAGTAAGCCTGAGTTACATTCTTCTATAACCAAATTGTATAAATATGAGAAGTGGGTCTCCAGAAAAAACGGTAAGGGATGGACCATTTTGGTTTGGATATTTGAATCAAGCACTTTTTGCTTATATAGAATCACATAGTTTCATCTAAAGGACAAAAAAAAAGTTCAAATTTGCTGCACAGTGTTATTTAAGTATAATCGAACAAGGCTTATTTAAGGGGCCCAGCGGGAAATGAACTTGAAACTACTTTTTTGAATTGAATGTTTTAGTACTGCAAAATTATAATTTGGAAAGCTCCCTTGATGTTGCTCCCCCTTGCCCCCCCCCCCCCCCGAAAAAGCTGCCAATTAATTCCCATGAATTTAGAAGTCAATTAAAAAGTTGAAAAGTGGTGACCATTGGTTATCCTTCCTGCATTATCTTCGTAACTTATTTTTAAGTTATCAGGCTGCCAAAGAAAGACACTTTTGTAATTGAAAAAAAATTAATTTGAAAAAGTTTTGCAAGTTATTGCACCTGTCACTGTCACTATATTGTTAATAATGACTGTAAAGGTAGATAGTTGGTTTTACATAGACCTGGATTTCCTGGATTCGCGATCCGAATTAGTGTTTAACTACGCACAACGCAAAACATTTTTGATTTTTTGCTTCGATACGTGATTGCCAAGGGGAGAAGGATTAATATAGCTTGCTTACTTAAATACGGGTTTACATTTTTTTTCTTAACTTAAAAAAAACATTTAATGCGTTAAATATTGCAATATAATAAAATGATTGTTTCAAATAAGATGAACTCTTCTCTCCAAAATCTTATTAGTAATTTATACTATTCAGCATTGAGAGCTTTTTTGTATTTATGATTGCAACCACTTAAAACAACAACAAAAAAAAAAAAAAAAAAAATTTTTTCCCAAGGACATCATCAAACACCAGCTTGTTGTTTACTAAACGTAGCCGGCAAAGTGGCGCCCTGTAAGGTGCGGGCCTTGTACGCCCAAGATCGTGGGTTCAAGCCCAACCATGTCGGTGGATTCTCAAGATGCTGAAAATCGTCTGTACATAAAGAACCCTTGAGTATCGTTTTTTTGTTTGGATATTCTTGGCTAAATTAAATTACTACTGCAGTTTCGCATCGCAAGTGCTTCACTTTCCAATGAAGAAATTAGACGTCAAAACTCTCATGTGGCAATGGCATCTGCTGATTTTGGTGCAACTAGAAAGAATGGATGCCAATTTCCGGGGAATGCACTAGGTCTGCACAGGTTAATGACCAGCACACAGCCCATGTAGAAAGAAAAATAAATGTTTACTAAACCGTTCTCTCCTACTCCTTTCGGGGATCATGTCAAAAGTGTTAAAAAGCTATCTAAATTCCCTTCTTTGTTCATTAGTCATTATCAGCGAATATAATTGTCAACCTTTCATCATCAAACAATGTATAAGCCTTTTTGAACCACCCTAATATAGTTTCAGAGTGGTCGAAATCAAAGCAACGAGTCATTTTACAATATTTACATTAATTTACAATTTTTAAAAATTCGCTGAACACTCATTTTCTACTTGTTTTGCTTCCTTCAAATATATTTTTATTTTGAGAAAGAGAATTAACTACCACTTTCAGCTAAATTTCATTGCGAAACATTTTCTGAAGATGACTAACTGAACATAATTTTATATAATACTAGCGGTACCCGCAACGGCGTTGCCAGTGCAAAATTAAAATAGCGGCGCCTACGGCGCAACTTGTTTTTTTTCCCCAAGCAAGACACCGAAGGCGACTTCTTAAGTCACTTCTGAGCCGATAAAAAACTTATTTCAGCCAGTCTTTTTCCACAAATGTATATCTACTTTGATTTAGGTATAAAGTTATTCCAATCTATCACTAATAACCCATATTTATTGATCTATATTTGTATCATGTGGCATATTTATCTTTATTACATCATCAAAACTTTTACATAGCTTTTTTTTTTTTACTCTGACTCTGATAGATAGCAGTACATTCTTTCTGAGTCTGAATTCAAAAATATAAATATTATTTCATAAATGTTTATTTCAACCAATAAAAAGGGTAAATTGTGATACAAAAATTAAAAAATTAAGTGTATTAGTAGTTCGCTACTTGTTTTTTGGTAATTAATGAATATTATTTTTATGAGTAGATACTATGTTACAAATAAGTTTAATAATCTCTTAACATATTAAAATATTTTCCTCCCAGTTGAATTAAACTGGTTGGGCGAGCCGCTTAATTGAATAATAATGCTTGAAATCGATATATATTGTTCAAGCAGGCCCAACAACATTCTAAAAAAAAAAATCAAATTTTCCACCTCTCCAATAACCATGGGTGATTCAATGCGGAAAAAACATTTCCGAGCTTCACACAAATTTTTCAGAAAAAGTATGCACCATCAATTTAAAATAAAAAACTATATAGGTTAACAACCCCCCCCCCCTCAACACACAGTACATACACAAATATATATATATATATATATAAGCTCAAAAATAATCCTTCAAGAAATTAAATGAAAGGTCTTGTATACCAGAAGTCTTTTTTTTTTCTGGAAAGAATTATTGTATCGAAAGTATTTTAAAGCAGTACAAAATAGGTAGAAAGAAAAACACAGATATTAATTGTCAAAGAAATCTTACAATAAGTAAATTTTAAAAATTTCGGATTTTTTTTTTTTAACTTTCGGAACAGGTGCTCGAAGATTTTCGGAAATGTCGTATCAGAATCACTCATGCAGTAAACATTATTTGCTACTGATGTAATTGTAAGTGCAATATTTAATGGATTGTATCTTTTAAAAAATAAATTTCATTGAAATAATCATTCAAATCTGAAAACTTTCTAACACACTCTGATTTTCGTTACATGCAAGGCCGGCGCCATTATTGTTTACATTCATCCGCGAAATTTCTGAAACTCACTTCACTTTAATTCACTTTCAAGAACTCGTGAAAGAAAATGCTGGAGGATTAATATTTTAATTGTTGAATTTAAAGAATATTGAACGAATTTCAAAAAAACAGCTTCGAAGTGCAAACCATCAAGATATGATAGAATTTTGTGCCACTTTTCGTAATCGTACGTGGCGTAGATTTTGCTGTAGAGCGTATATAAACATGGACGTTGCCAACTCGAAAGTTCATCAAACTTTCATTTTATATATATAGATTAAATTGCCAAAAGAACCCCTGCCATCCTTCTGCGGAACCCTAGGGTTCCACGGAACCCACTTTGGGAAACGCTGCACTAGTGTTCCGTTAGCAGGTGCGTCGGCGCGGATTGTCAGCGGAATGTCCACAATTTTACTTTTAAAAAATTCAAGAAAACGAGTAGAAACCAAGTATTATATCTTGCCACATGATTCTAAAAGCTAACTAATTAACTGTTAAAAACTTCCAAATTGTTTTTGAATTTAATTGAAGAACGTTGTACCCTCCCACAGCTATGGTTAAAAGATCTGCTATGGAGTTTGGCACCCGTTATTAGATCTCTTTTTCTTTAAATCCTTCCTACACCAAAGGTCGGTTCTATCGAACTTGCTCCTTTTATCTCATTTATGTTTTGCTGGGTTATTAATACTTGTTTCCATCAATAATTTGAATAAACAATTAGTTCCGTCAAGAACTAGCAGCCTACTTTCCCGTATACAACAACATCAATTTTATAATCTAGCTATCTCTTTCCTATTTCCTTTAGCTTTAGTTCTTAATTACTTCAAATATAATTTTTTCAAAGGTCAACACATGTTCATTCACTTAATCATTCATTCACATATTCCTTTATTTATTTATTCATTCATTCAGAAATATCCTTAAAGATCCAGATAAAAAAATCTCATGGGAAAATAGGCTCGTTTAGTTCTGGATGAACTTCGTATCTGTACATGTTCTACATCATGTTATCTTTCCAATAAAGTTTGTTCCAAACAAATCCATCTTTTAGATCAAGACTTACATAAAATTGCAATTTTCCCGTAGGTCTTAATGTTAAAATTTGTTGAACTGTTCAAAATTGAACAAAAATTGTTCAAATCAAAAAAAAAAAAAATCACGTTGAGAGCTTCCAATAAGCTTTTTCAGAGGAAAATTTTACTCATTTGCTTTATGTTTTTCCATGGGCGCTAACGTTAAGATTTTTTGAACAGTTCAAAATTTAACAGAAAATTGCTCAAATAAAAATAAAATATAGAAATAAAATTTCATCGCCGACATCTTTCGAATGCAGAAAATATGTTAAATCACACAATTCCTTCAAGTGTTATAGGGAGGGAGGGGGGGGGGGGGGACAGACCGACAGACACGCATTATCCCCATCTCGAAACAATACTTTAAAAATTTCATTTTTCCATCTTTATTTAATAACTTAACAACGAGCATTGTAATTAAGTAATTAAATAAAGTGTTGACTCGCAGTTTACCGTGTTGACCTTATCCTAATAAGAATTTCCACATGGACTGTTAGAGTTATTTGAGAAATATCTTCTTTATTCTGTTTGGGATTTTCGGGGATTGTTGTTCTCTTTCTGATGGGGACTCGAACATAGGTCATGTGGCATAAGATAGATTTGCTTGAAACAAACTTTATCCGCAGGAGCTTACGAAATGTACAGAAAAAAGTTCATTCAGAACTAAACGAGCCTACCTTCCCACGACACTTTTTGATCTGTATCTTTTGAGGATAATTTTGAACGAATGAATGAATAAATGAATGAGCAAAAGAATGAATGAATAAATGACTTCATGAATGAGTAAATGAAAGAATGAATGAAAAATGACAGAGTGAATAAATGAACGAATGAATAAATGTATGAATAAGTTAGTGAGATGAAAAAAAGAATAGAACAAACTTCATAGGAAAGAGCGTATGACGTAGAACATGTACATACTAATTCATCCAGAACTAAACGACTTTATCATGAAACTTTTTGATTTAGATTTTAAAGATATTTCTGAATAAAGGACTTGGAAATGCATGAAGAAGTTAAAGAATTAATGAATAAATACGTGAATGAAGGAGTAAATGTAAAAATGAGTGAATAAAAGAAATAAAAAAATGAATGAAAACTGAAATTGATTTTTTCGTTTGCTAAACATAGATGACAATTATAAAATGGTTAATTGAACCAAAGTGAATATAAATCAAAGAAGTGCTTTAATTTTCACATAAAATAAAGGCACGCAGATGATTTTTTTATGTAAATTATTATTAAGATGATTTTTTTATGCTTAATTTTTACTAATAACATTTTTTTTTTCGTTTTAGAAACGATTCAAAATCAGATTCTTTTTTTTTTTTTTTTTGTGGAATAAGCCGATTGCAGGCTATAAGAGGTAATATCTTTCTTTTTTATTAAAATAAACTTTTTATGTTTCGATATTAAGTGTATAACAGTTAAAAAGGTGTGTTTGAAAATTTGAAATAATGAAGAATTTAAGCAAAACGAGTAAAAGAGAGAAAGATAGCTATATTTACAAATTATATGTTCCCGCATGGGAAAGTAGGCTCGTATAGTTTTAGACGGAACTTCTTGTCTATAAAAGTTTTTTGATGAACTGCAAATTAAATTAAAAACTACTAATTTCAGTACCATAAATTAATTTCAAATAATAAAAAAATAATTACTCTTAGTAAAACTGAAATTAATTAAAAATAATAATATTTTTTCTTATTAGCTGATACAAAAATTTCAGCAACAGAAGTTTTATGCATCTGTTGGCTGAATTTTTTGGTAAATGGCCTTGATAAATTCTCTTAAAATTGCATCATAATCTAATTTTGCTGCTATGTTTGCTTAAACAGAGAAAACTGCCTAAGCAAAAAGCCTATCTTGACCCATCGTAATTTCTTACATAATTTTTTCGTTTCCTTTCTTCCTTTTCAAAGGCTCGCTACTGGTGAGTGAAGCTTTAGTCAAAAAGTTGAAAATTTTTGATCCGAAAAAAACTTCATGACAGGTGGAAGTGGGAAGCCCCTGAAGAGTGCAAGGCTGTGGGCGGTCACCCATTTCGCTTACCTTGCTCTGAATCTGTTAGTAAGGTTCGCTAAATGATAGTTGAATTAATTTCTCAGATTATAACAGTAGCGAAATTAATACCTTTAAATCACTCACTCCAAATAAGGACATTAAAATAATTCAATTACAGTGTTTACTAAATTTTGAAAGCTTTTATGATTTCATGCAATGAGAAAGCTATTATATTTTCTGTATGTTATTAGTTAACAGAAATTTGTAAATTAAGCTTAACTGTAAAATAGCACAAAATAACATTTCGTGTTTTTAAAAGCTTGAAATTAAAAAGAAAATGATATCAGTAAAAGGAAAGAAATAATAATAATAATAATAATAATAATAATAATAATAATAGTAATAATGCGGCAAGGAGAAAAAATACATGGATAATTGCACTCGCATCACTGGCATTATTTTCTCGCCATGTGTCCGGATGATGCAATAACTTGGCAATAGAACAAAGTTTAATTTAACGAGTTTTGTTTCTTTTTGTAATTTTCGCTTTGGAATCGGTTTGATCGTTGCAAAGAAACCTTTTCAAAAGTTATCCTTTATAAAAATCATGAATATTTTGAGAGTTATTCAAGGTTACTCAATGGAACGTTTATGAAAGTTTACTGACTTAGTTTTACCGGTTAGTATATAGTTGGATACATATTATTAGAATTTATAACTAAAATATCAAGGTTGATAGCATGTATCAGGGGTGACCAGTTGCAAGCTATTTATTTTTGATGACGAAACAAATGAGCCCCCAGTCGCCTGGGACGTACTGCTATAATGGTGTGTAACGTCGTGAAAACCTAACCCAGGCGAGACCAACCTCTTACATAATCATGCGACATTTTTTTTTTTTTTTTTTGTTTTTACAAGGCCACGATCGGATGAGCAGTGCAAGTAAAAAGCTTTACTACTTTCCTACGTTCATGGCTGGGAGGGCTAAGAGTAGAGATGTAAGTCGAGAATATTCCTATGAGGATATCCTCAGATCTGGAGAATATTCTCCTGAAGTTGAAATTCGAAAAATAATCCAGAATATTCTCTTTTTTAAAATTAACATAAAAGTTTATAAACATCATTAATATTATGAAGTAACATGTAGTTATCAATTTTAAAACATGCAAAAAAAATTTTATATTTATTTGCATCTTAATAATGAAATTGGGAGACTGTTCTCTGAACAGTGTAAAAGATTTTCGTCAAAATAATAAATGCTATGTAATAAAAACGCAGTAAAAAAAGTTGAGAAAGAAGATGCAATTAAGAAATATGGATGCAGAAGTAACTAAAGATGTTTCTTACATTTCACTTAGCAAAAAAAAAAAAAAAATCATGGTTAGAAATCGGGAAAGTTTTAGATCTTAAAATGGTTTTGCATTCTGTTCATTTTTCATACATTATGATTAAATTTTAAGTGAAATACAATTTGTTTTAAAGAATATTATTAAAAACTTGATTTCCACTTGAACTGTGCATAAATCTCCCAGAACCGCTCTTAAGGGCAAGTTCTGTCATTTTTGAGAACGGTTTTGGACTTTCAAACTTGTTTAAAAATAATCCTGAATGTTCTTGAACAAAGAATGTAAATGTTATATTATCAATTTTTGGATCCCGCAGTCCCGCAGTGAACCAGTTGGTAGAAGTTCGGTTCCCGAAGAACACCGAAAGTGAAGCAACATCGACTAAGGTCAGTGTTTAAGAGGGTGACAACCTCTCGCGACTGGTTCCTGTGGTGCCGTGTACGCTAAAGGGAGCTGGGGCACGTTAAATAGGTCGTGGCTCCAATGTCCTCCAAGTGAAACGATACTTCTGGGGGAGCCAATCACAGGTGACGGTCTCTCATCTGGGAGCTGGTTCAAAAATTAAGAGACCTTTCAAAGGGGCGGATATCGGACTTCTGCCTATAAGGGTCCTGTTAGACTCAGGAGCAGCGTACCCATTCTTCCTCGCTACGCGCGAGGACACGAGAACAACAACAACATCAATTTTTGGGAATGAATGGCCACATAAAATTTGATAAATTGTCATCTCAATTTTTATGTGGCCATTCATTTGAAACCGCTAGAAACAGAGAGTAGCTTATTGTTCGGCTCTGATAATTTGAAACTGAAAAGGGATAATCTTATTGGCGCTGGGGTACTTTTTTAACAAAAGAATTTCGGGAGCCCTACTTTAAGGAGTAAAATAATCTGATTTCCGTCTATGTGTGCATATAAGAATTCACAGTTTTAACACGTTGACTGCCGACACGCTGACTGCCAGAGCTGTTTGTAGTTTATGGATCTCCAGACAATAGTTTAATTTAATTAAAACATATTGTAGAAAACATTATATTGAGTAAAAAATTACTAACTTTCTATAAATGTATTGAAAAATGAAAATGTCGGCAACAACAAGACAACTTGTAATTTGGTCTCTCAACAAGTTCACCTACCACGAGTTATTTCGTCGGTTGGCAGTCAACGTGTTAAAAAGGAGTGTTAAGCTCCTGTGAACTAACATGCAAATTAAGCTCTGGCGCTTGGTTGAGTTGAGTTACGTTGCAATATTGCTACTGAATTTAATTTATCGCCAATAACACTTTCCGCTTTCACTGAACTCCCCAATATGAACTATTTACAAACACAAATCACGTGTTTGGGGATAATTTTATTCAGTTTATAGATAACTAAGTGTGTGAGAGTGATTAAGAGATGACCGTCGTTGACCTACTTTCCTTTACTTCTGTAAGTAATCCAAATTTTTAATGGAAAACAATTTTACGATAAAAGATTCCGTGAAGCATATTTTTTATATAAATCATACAGTTCTTACAAAATATGACCTGAAATTATGAAAGGGAAGCATCTGGATTTAATTCTGAAATTTAGAGCCAACTATTTTTTATAACAATCTTTTAAAATTAACCAAGTTATTTTATTGAATGTCCTGTTACATAAATTAAAAATGATATCCAATTTACGTTTATATTTTGTCCTTATCATCTCATTAGCAACATTTCGATTTCCTGTAGTAAAAAACATAAATTGATAATCATGTTATTAATTATCGTGATAACATTAGTCATAAAAGCTAAATTATTGTTTAAGAAATTTTTTAAGAAGTTTTTACTAATTACTTTGATATGTTTTTTACTATAATATGCATAGATTTCTTTTGAGACCTCGTGCAAGGATTACATTTTTCAAAATAGTTTAGAAATTAATTTCTCGTTGAAGTTAAGCACAAACACCAGTTTCATTTCTTTCGTAATTTCAATTTTATTTTTATCACATTTAATAGCTATCTAAGCTGAGGATGATTTTTTTGTTTCTACTTTTCCTAACCTGACAATGTAAACAGCATTTCAAGTCATCGTTAATTTTTTTTATTGGTTGGCAGGGGAAGAAACTTAACAACATCACGTTTTAAATGAGTTGTGTTTTCTAGAGAAATAACAAAAATATGAGAAATTTTGCTTGTAACTTTTTCAGTTAACGTTCAGAGCAAATTAGGCTCAGAAATTTTGAGAAGCAGAATGAAAGTAATGAAACAGCCGTTAGACACTCTTGTGTTTAAGCTAAGGATAGCATCCAGACAAGCGATACTAAAACCCCAGCTTAAATTTAGTTCCTCCTTACGTCAGACAAAAGTATGCCACTCTGAGCACTTCTACATTGTGACTGAAAAGAAAAGACCCTGCGAATACTTACCTCAACAGTCAGCCTATGCGCCACAGCCAGTCCAAACTTTTCTTTTTTCATATGGCTTAAGAAAAGGAGAAGACCTGTAGAAAAAGAATAGAAAAGTAAAATAAATCGAGGGCGTTGAATGACATGTTTTTGGCTAGGAAAAGGTATGAAGCAAAAATCTCTCTGTTCTCAACATAATTCGAGCAGGCCATTTTTACCCTCATCAGAGTGTCAGTTCGATTTGTGAAAGTTTTTAGTTTTTGAAAAATTTTTAAGCACTGCTTGTTGTGGAACAGGCATAATCGAAAGTGATCCACGGATGTAAAGAGCGGAACATTTTCTAAAGAAAGAGCACAATTTTACAAAATTTCCAAAATAAAGGAGTCAGGTGCAGAACGGCATTGTAAGAAAGAATTAGGAACCAATATTTAGCGAACCTTCGTTTTGTCTTGTTAAAGTAGTTTTCGTTAGTTCTGTTAGGTCGCGGCGGAATCATTTTTTTTCTAGCGTGATCTGTATAATAAACTGTCCAGTGGCGTTCCTAGTATGGGTGTCACCCGTTGGGTTAAATTTGTGGTGTTGTTAAATTTTTATTTATAGGAAGGAGGTAGAAATAAAGGAAAATAAGAAAGAAAATATGCACGTACTATTACAACGCAATCTTCTGTTCCATGTTATAATGTACGCGTCTTAATAGCAATTACTTATAGCATTAACAGAAAATCAGAGCTGGTTTTCTTGTTTTTGTTGATGGAGACATTGCCTGTAGGACAGGGAGAAGGCGGGAAATTTTCTTGGACCACAGGCGAGCACAGCACCTTAAATACGCGCCTGCATACACACACAAAAACAAGTTAGTAGTAATTTTTAGGCAGGAGTATGACGTACTTAATAATAGAATATGTTTGAAACATAATGGGAGAAAATGCGCAATTAGAGTATATATCTGTTTTTTTATAAACTCTTAAGTTGCGATCCAAAGGAAATGCGTGAGCAGTTCCCGGGGTTGGCACGTTTTAATTAAATAAATACAAGGAGCGTTTTTTGTTTTTGGATCAGTCTTAAATTAAGGATTTTCGGGATGGGGGTGTGCGGCGAGTTCTGTTAGTAATATAAAAAAATGAAAAGGGAAAAACATTTTGTCTATTTTGAAGTTTCATGTTTTCTCGATCTGTCATTTTTTGTTTTTACAAATATGTAATTTACAACTTGAGAAAATTTTTGAGGTAATGCGGAAAAATTTAGGCGTTTTCGGAATCAGAACAAAAAAAAAATAGAATTTAAAAAAGTTAAAAAACAGTATTCTTGCAATAGGCAAAATAAGAAGACATTTGGAAATAAGCTTAAAACTTACATTCTCCAGCTAAGGTTATAGTTTTGTCATCACTACTTCTAATTAAACCTAACAAAAGAAGAAAAAAAAACATCAAATATGCAAATAAAAGTTTCTTCGAAATTCCTTGGATACGTAATGATAAAAAATATTTTTTTCTAAATTCAACAGATATTACAATATGTAAGAAAAAAAGTAAACGAATAAGTTGAAAGGTAAACTAAAATGATCATGGAAGCCTTTTCTGGTTTACAGTGCGGGAATCACAATCAGGCAGCCAGTTTTGGAGCAGGGAAAGTCAAGTTTTGTATCATTAAAAAAAAAAATGCAGCAGGGGAAATACAGATTTGTAGCAAAAATAAGTGCTTTTCGTAGTAGGGAAAACACTTTTGTCGCATATATAACTAAATTTTATAGCAAAAAATTTTCGTTATGTAACTGATTTAAACAAATTTTATGGAAACAAACTTGCAGGGGAAAAAAATTCCAGGAGGATGAAAATAATCTTTAAGAAATGATTAATAAGATTATTTAAACCGCATTTCCACAATAATAATAATAATAGTAATAATAAGTTGATTGTGATTTTACAAAAGATAGTGAGTTTAGTAAGACAGGAGACAAGATATTGATTTCCACGCTATAGATTCTGAAATAGTTTAACTTTAAGTGTAAATTAAGTAATAAGAAATATATAACAGTTTTTAAATTTAAAAAAATGCTAACTGAGAAAACAAAAATTTATTAAGAAATGAAACTGTCAAACTTCCCCCTTTTTGTTCTTTACCCTTATTATAAAAAAGAGTAAAATAGTATAAATCATGGTTAAATAATCCACAAATTCTTAATACCTAAAAATTGTATAATACAGTACACTCCCGATTATCCATGCGCGGATTATCCGTGCTCATTCCGCTCCGTAATTTCAGCAATGAAACGGCCCTACAGATCTGAGCTTTTGAAAAATTTGATTCAAGACGTTATAACACTACTAAATTTTTGGTAGCAATATTCGTTATTGGATGTAGTGTATATCAGCAGCATGGTCAAAAAAATAAAACCGTCTACGTTTTCACGATCGTGGAGAAAGATCATACCGCTTGATGAACAATCTTCTTCAGATATTCAAGAATATGATAATAGTATTCTTGAACAATACTCGTATGATAACAGTATTCTTGAACAAGCAAAAGAAATCGAAGGTTTCGAAAAGCTTGATGCAGAAAATTTAGAAGATTGGTTTCAAAGGGATGCATGTGAGCCTGGCTTCCAGTATTTGACAGATGAAACATCGTTACTAACTGTGTTGTTAAATCAAATAGCGATGATAGTACTGATGCAGAAGATGTAGTAAATGAGGGAAATACAATTTCATTCTGCTGCTCTACAATCTATAGAAACTTTATTAGATTATATGGGACAGCGAGGATTTGATTAAGGTAATATTACTGTGGTTCGTAAAATATGTGTCAATATACGGCAAGAGATAAACAAACAGCAGAAGCAAAGACGCATTACACATTTTTTTAAGCAGTACATGTTAAAAGGAAAATTCCTAGTTTGATGTTATACAGCATGCAAATGTAAGTAATTTTTATATTTTTTGTACTCATATTGATTTTTTCTTTAATAAAAAGGAGTTTTCAGATTATCGTGTTTTTCTATTGTCCGTGTTACTCGTCCCGGTGATTAACCCCGATAATCGGGAGTGCACTGTATTTCCTTGTAGTTTAATCTAAAATTACACATAACTGCAATGAGCTTCTACAATTTAATTTTTTTTTCGTAAAAAAATTTGTACCTATTTTACCGAGATATCCAATTAGGAAAAAACAATCATTCAAGAACAAAATATGTGTAAGAGTTTCAATCAAAAACATTTATGCTCATAAAACGAGCATTCATAATTAAGAAAAAAAAAGTGAAAGAATAATATAACTTTTAACAATGCATACATATATATTTAAATTCCTCTGCTTACTGTGGCGCAATGACATCATGCAGGGCTGGAAAATCAAAAATCATTTTTTTTTTAGCAGTTTGGTAGAACGGCAAATTCGATTTGGGAGCAACTTTTGAGCAGGCCAAATTGCATTTGGGGGCAGTAATTTGCAATTTCGGCGCAGATTGAATATATATACACTCTCAAAAATAGAATCCTCATTTTCGACGATTATTTCATCGTCAAGAAAATTTCGTCATTTATAACGATTCTTTCCTCGCGCAATCACGTGACTTAAAAAAGTTACTACACAAATTTCGCCAGTTTGACGAAAGGTTTATTCGGAGCATTTTTCACGAAGCCATTTCGTTAAATACGACGGAAGTTTCGTGAGATTTGAGCATGCGTTTCTGAGAGTGTATATATATATATATATACATTAAATTATAAATGTGTACACATACACATTCATAATTTAAGACATTGGAATAGATTGAAACTTTCTATTTCCAGTAATCATTACTATACATTACTGAGTAATGTATAGTCAACGTAAATTATACCACTACAATTGATTATTAATTCACAAATTATAACAACAAATAAAATAATAATGAATTTATTTATAGAAAATTATTCTACTTTAATATGTTTATACATACTATATATATATATATATATATATATATATATAATAGAAGAATATTAATTAAACAAAACATTAAAGCAATATAAACGGGTAATCAAAGACATTTTAGCCTGTTCTTTGGCTGTTCTGGGAGTAGATGACAACTGAAGTTTTTCGTTGATAATGTTTATCCAAAAATTTTAGTAGAATGCGCAGAGGAATTTGTGGATGTTGTCTTGACTATTTTCATATCTTCATATAACTCGGGGACTGTCCCAGTGGATTGGAAGCTGGCAAACATAACGCCACTCTCCAAGAAAGGGTCTAAAACTAAGGCAGGAAATTATAGCCCTGTGAGTCTTACTTCAGTTCTTTGTAAAATTTTTGAAACTCTGATAAAAATTAAAATAGTGAATTTTCTGGAGGCAAATGGAGTGTTGACTGATTTTCAGTATGGTTTTAGGAAGGGTAGGTCCAGTACAACTAATTTGTTGCATTTCTATGACAAGGTTAACATGGCATTAGATAATAAAAAGTGCGTAGATGTTGTTTACATTGACTTTCAGAAAGCGTTTGATTAAGTACCGCATGAAGCTCTTCTTAGCAAACTTGCTTATATTGGTATTGGTGGTAAAACTTTAATATGGGTTAAAAATTGGCTGACTGGGAGGAAACAGAGTAGTAGTGAAGGGCAATTATTCTCAGTGGATTGATGTCTTGAGTGATGTTCCACAAGGTTCAGTTTTAGGGCCTATATTATTTATTATTTTTATTAATGATATTACTCAGAGTATTTCTGGGAACATCAATATTTTTGCTGACGATGTCAAAAGCATGGGAATCGTAGACCCGGAGGAACAAGTCAATCAGTTTCAAGAGGATTTAAATCAAATTTCTAGGTGGGCAATTAAGTGGGGTATGTCTTTTAATATTGGGAAATGTCAAGTGCTTCATCTTGGTCATGGGAATAAACATGCAACCTAACTTTTACAAGGTTCTGTCATTAGGGAAGCAGAAGCAGTTGTTGATCTAGGAGTATTGATTAGTCTCGACTTCAAGTCCAGTCAGCAGTGTAGCATAGTAAGTAACAAAACTAACAGGATGCTTGGGTTTATCAATAAGGCTATTTGGAACAGGTCTAAGGAAGTTGTATTGCCACTATACAGAAGTTTGGTAAGACCTCATTTGGAATATGCTGTTCAGTTTTGGTCTCCGTACCTAAAAAAGGATATTACCTTATTCGAAAGGGTTTAAAGGAGGGCTACTAGATTGGTAAGTGGTCTTTCAAACTTAGATTATGAGGTTAGGCTTAAAAGGCTCAATATGTATAGCCTTGAGCAAAGGAGAGTAAGAGGGGACATGATTCAGTTGTTTAAATTCATTAAAATGGGAACTGTTGATGGACTGCAGCTATGTGCTGATAGTAGAACCAGAGGTCATTGTTTTAAGCTTTTCAAATCTCAGGCTAATCTTGAAATTAGGAAAAATTACTACTTCAATAGGATAGTAGGCAGTTGGAATAGTTTACCAGAAGTGACTGTTAATTACAGCGGGGTAAAAACGTTTCAGAAATCTCTTGAAGTTCATTGGGGACTGCTAAATTGACTAGGACCAGCCTAGCTTTGCCCTGAGCCTGTGGCTGGTCGTCACTTTTGTATTTGTATTGTATTTGTATTTGTATCAAATACTTTTCTCCTAAAAATCTGAAAATATTAGTTTTTAAAATATGAAAAGCGGGGGGGAGGGGGGGAATAACACATTACTCACAAAAATTAACTGTTAGTTAAATCTGTAAAGTTGAAAATTGCAAACAACAAAAAGAAAGGTGATGGAGAAATGGTAGTATTAAAAACAAGTATCAGTATAATTAATCACTGCCGATTAATCGGTATCGGAAGATTATCTTCAGTCGATTAAACGGTAAACGGGCGATTTGCTTATCGGTGCATACCTACTTTAAAGTGTCTTGTACGTAGTCTGGATGTTGCAGTCGAAATTACCCAGTTGCAATTAAGTTCTGGGATAACAATTTTCCTAGGTGGTAGTTAATTAATTTAATTAATTAATTAAAAGCAATTATTTAAATACTTTAATCAAAACTTGTTTCCAATCCCCGTGTGTCCTCCCCCCCCCCCCCGTTCTAACCTGTAGCCACAAACTGTCACAATTTCGTGCACCCCTCCCTCCTCCAAGCGTGATATAGTTTGAGAACGGCCCCTTATGAACTTTTCAGGGGAGCGATGTGAACCACGTGTGTTCTGGCTCTCCAGTAGTCAGTGCTAATTGACACATAAACAATTGAACAATATATTTAATATAGCCCTATTTCAATTTAATAGATTTTTCTTGTCACCTTCAAAATATTTTTGCTATTACCCCCTTCCCCCAACCCTAAAGTTCCACTGGCGAAAACTCTTCTCAGCTCGTGGGAAATTTTAAATCATGAAATAGATGAGGTAAACGGACTTGTTTGACGCCACAAAAAACTCCGTGAAGCGCGAAATAGCACAGTAAGAACTAAAGACATAAGAAAAATGTCATCTCCTCACGATTAAAAATTATCACAAGGAACATCGAGCATAAATTCTTTGGCACAGTGAATTGGGCGTGGGTCGCGTTTTTTGCAAACGTTTTTCCCGACTAATGTGAAAAAGACAGCCACTTATTCTCCGAAAGCAAATTGGCGCTATTTCGGTCTTTATTTCATAGCAGCACTTACGTTCTGTTTTGCCGCATATGCATAACGGCAAATTTCTGCAAGATATGCAGAATGATTCTGCTTCATATATAGACACATCGTCATTTGAGGGGAGAGAGTAACTTTTTTCGCAACTCGGATTTTATCGAAATACAAAAGATATAAAGTTAATGAATTATTAATTTCCTTCAAGTGTTACACTGATGAGACGATAGACCCACGAAGCATAAAATATTAATAAATTACATTTAGGTAAACGAATATTTTAAGTTAAAAACATAGTGTCAAAACAAGAAGACCTGTTATATTTGCATGCAACCAGACCCTGTCCTGGAGGTGGGTGAAACTGTGAGCCAAACGTGGGTGGCCATTTAAGGGAGCAACCATAACCATTTTTTAAAAGTGTTCGAAATCCAAATACTGTTTAAAAACCGAACAAAATGAACAGAAGATCATCATTCAAGAACACGAATATGTTTAACATATTTAGCATAAATTCTTAAATAAAAAAATTCAAGTCAGTAAAAATATTGCTTTTAAAAAATGAATTTAAAAAAATAGTAATGCGCGATCAAAATTGAAAAGCATCTAGCAATTAGCCCGGAAATGTTATGTCCACCCAGAAATTTGCTTCCTTCCCCCTTATTTTACAGAACAAAAAGCTTAGATTATAATTAAAAAATGATCACATTAAAAATTGAAACTTAGGTATGTGGTGCCCAAAAGGCTTTGGCACAAAAATAAATAAATAAATAAATAAACTGATCAAACAAAATCATTAACTCAAAAATATTAATACGTGGAAACGGCAGATACAGACGATCGACTGACACACATTCCTATAGTTCACAAACATACTTTCAGTTCTGTTAATTATTATTTTTTTATTTTTCAATATTTATTAAAATAATGTATAAAGGCGACGGGGTATGCGCCATGTTGTGTTTCTGGTGGATTTTCTGACGAAATTGAATCTAGATATTTGAACCAGTGGAAATATCAGATGCGTCTTCAAAATTTATTACCAAAAGGAGCAACTAATACAAGACCATTATTGTGTGCGTAGTTCGTGAAATTTCAAAGAAGTACTGCACTTTAAGTTCGTTTCATTCTACAACGCTAGGGACACTCATCTGTGTCGTAAGCAGCTGCAACAAATGTAGAAAAGCCAAGTAAACATCACTAATCAACACTCCAGACACTATACTGTTCGGATATAGGCTCATCTGTGCGGAAGGCAGATTAATGGGAATGATGGTCCACTCGGTAATGCTTAATCCGGAATGAGTTAGTCTGATTTGTTTTAACCCATGTCACCATGATAAATCTCAAAAACACTCAACGTTTCATATGGTTGCGAGTTGGAACAGGACTTTATTAGTCTTCAATGATTAGTAAAATGTTTTGCGGATTTTTGGTGCTATCTATGATACTGCTGCTATTGATGCTCTATTAGTCTATCAGATTTCAAATCCAATTCGTTGGGCACAATACGAAAAAAAGCTTTATAACGCTTGTTGCAGTGTTTTTATTCATACTTTGTAAATAAGAAATAAGCAACTACTGTATCATAAATTAATGTAAATTTAACAATGAAATTAACAACCCATATAAATAATTATCGCACATGTTACAGGAAAAAGCAGAAATTTGAAAACTAATTACTTACTTAACAAGACTTCGATGTTATGAAATAAAACCAGTTCATCTTCACTGACAATATCAACAATAATTTCAGGAGATGTTTGCAAAATATTTAGAAGAGTTGATAGCACGAATTTCTTTCTTAAATTTAAATTATGTGGATTTTCTAAATATGAGAATGAGCAGGCGTAACACAAATTAAATTTTTCCGTCTGATTCGTAATTTCTAAAAGCCATTTATCAGCATGTCTTGGGGAAGCGAGACAGTTTAATGGAATTTCCTCCATTTAGAATTGCATCAGAATAGTCCTGTAAAAGATGGGGAAAATCGATGAGAAAAACATGTTTTAACAAAATATTCTTAAAGCAATCTATATAAATAAAAATGTAAGTGTTCGTTTGTGCGAGCCGCAAATCTCCGAAAGTACTTGACCGATTGGTTTGAAATTTTGCCAGTTGACAGAGTGATTCAAGCGGATGGTTTATAGACCCGTTAGAAAAAAAATCCGACAGGTTGTTCCTTTTTTATTCCAATTTAAGGCAAAATTTCTACATTAATTTCCCATTATGGGTGTGAAGAAAACCTTGCACATATTAATAAAATATATCGATCGAAAGCGCTGATTTTTCTGCATAAGATGGAATTTGTTCGAAGTTTCTAAGTCAAAAAGAACGCCAGTTATAACGCCAGTTACGCTTTTAAGTTCGATTTCTTAAGGCTTACCTTGAACCAAAAATAATAATTAGCAGTTTCCTCAACACCGGGTAACATAAGCTATGTAAATAAAAATGTAAGTGTTTGTTTGTTCATACAAGGCTGAACGTGATCCGGTTTTCGGTTACGATCAAGTTCAGCCTTGGTTCCTAACCTCAAATCTCCGTAAACACTTCGATTGCTTTGAAATTTTATCAGAACATGTGTTTTAATATATCGCTTTTAATTTATTTCAACTTTGATTTAAATATTTCGGTTTTTAATGTTTTATTAAGGAGAATGAGCCACTGCAACTATTGGCAGGGTACAGCTATTTTCATTTTGATTTAATAATTTTTTCTGTTTGTATTGAAGTATTTGTTAGTATTTTTGTACTCGAAGATTAAAGGGAACTTTAAAACAAAGACTACTTATTTTGAATAGCAACAGTTTAATTCAGCTATTTTCATTTTGATTTAAAATTTTTTTAACTGACTTCACAAAGGAAGGAGGTTATACACTCATATTGTATGTATGTCTTTTTTTTTTTTTTGTCCACTCATGACTTCTTACCGGATGAACCGATTTTCATGAATTTTTTTTTAAATCGATCGAGGGTGGTTTCCCATAGGTCCCATACCTTGGTTTAACCATATTCGATAATTAGAAAAAAAAAGTAAGGGACTGAAATGTGGTAATTTTTTGCTTTTCATCCATAACTTTTAAATAAATGAACCGGTTTTGATTATTTTTTCTTTGATCGATAGAGGGTCGTCTAACTCAAATATCGCGCATCAGTTTGACTACATCTGTTTTTTTTTTTTGAAAAAACGTTGTGGGTGAAAAATATGTGTTTTTTCATTTTAATTGGAAAGGCTAGGATCGATTTGTCTTTGTTGGGAAAGTTGTTAATAAAAATGAAACTCATTGTTACATTAAAAGCAATTATAACAACAAATAGACTGAAGGCTTCTCTGAAGAAGAAATTAAATCCAATCAGTATGCTTGCTCCAGTGACCCTTTAAAATCGGTTTTAAAACGAAATTTATCTTACAAACGGTTAGTTTTTAGTGTCATTCCCTCAAATGTTTCCCCTTTGATATGTATGTCTTAAAAATAGAGTATTTATATAAAAATGTATTTACACTAAAAATATAAAATAAAATAATTTTTGGAAAAAAATAGAACCGACTTCAAACTATAAACTGTGCTGAAAAGTAAAAAATAACATTATTCTTTAAACAACCTGGATAAGACTTTTAAATATAATTTTTGAAGTCGGTTCAAAATTATAATGGATTTTGATGCATAATTCCTTTTGTAACTATGAACCAATTACAAATATAAATAACGTAGAGTTTGCAACAGTTTCAGTGTAAAATAACGCATGATGTAATTATAATTAGACTGTCATAATTTTGCACAGACTTCAAAAATTATATTTAAAATTCGTATCGAAGTTGTTTAAAGAATAATGTTTTTTTTTTTACTTTTCAGCGCAATTTATAGTTTATAGTCGGTTCTATTTTCTCCAAAAATTATTTTATTGTTTTTTCCGTTTGTATTGAAGTATTTGTTAGTATTTTTGCACTCAAAGATTAAATGGAACTTTAAAACAAAGATTACTTATTTTGAATGTTAACAGTTTCGTTTAGCTATTTTCATTCTGATGTTAAAGTTTTGAAGTATTTTTTAATTATTTTTGAACTTGACGATTAAGGGAACTTTAAAACACAGATTATTTATTTTGAACGGCAATTTTTTAATTTAGAATTTTTGTGTTTGTGTTTCTTCTGTTTGGATAAGGCTTATGTTGGAATTTTTCAATGTGCTGAGCCAGACAATATCAAAATCTTTACCGACAATGGAACAAAAAAAAAAATTGCCCGCAAGCATTGTGAAAAAAAATAAAGCTCAAGACCAATCAATCAAATTGAGCAGTTTAGATTTTCTCATGTGTACAGTTATAAATTGCATGTTCTAGAATGGGTAAACCAGACAATCTATATTTTCAGACAATGAAACAACAAGCATTGTCAAATGAAACATGTATGTGCTTTTTCTTGCTTTTCCATCGAACCATACTGAGCCACAGCAACGCGTGGTCGGGTACAGCTAGTTTGTAATAAATGAAAACAAGTGAACTGATGTGGCTTCCTATTCAAGACCAATTCGGCATTTAATGAAATCTCCGGTGTGGTCAAACTATGCAATTTTATTTAAATTAAAATTACCGTGTTTGTTTAATGTTAAAAGGAAAAAAATGATTTATAGTCAACTGCAACTTTAATAACAGCATTATTATATTTTAAAATATTTTATAGATTCTGAACAACAAACTTAGTAGCAAGGAGGCATATATATGGGACAGTATTAATCTCGTTTATTATTGATGTTATTAAAATGTCCATGACTCTTTTAATTTTTCTGATTTTTTTTTTTTTTTTACAAAGCCGGCGTGATACTTAATTAAGACAGTTTTTATCTCATATATGGAGATACTTTCTTTGACACAATATTGCACAAATGGGATCCCTTGTTTCATATATTTTACACGAAATATATGAAACATAGAAAAATCTTCAATAGCAATCACTCTCCGAAATGATTACCTCTAAATATTAATTAGCCTTAAAATTGCATTAATTTTAAAATGAAAATGCACAAAATAATGCAACATCAACTTTTGTGGGGTATCAATGTCAACACCAATGGACGTAAATTCTCTTTATTGATGAGTAGAGGTTTAGTTCAACATCTGCTTCGAAATATGTTTCCAACTGAAGGGAGTCAGGAACGTGAGAACTTTTTTCGGAGCATCGATAAAATTTTTATTTTAGGGATATTTTCACAGAGCATTAAGCCTTTTTATTTATTTTTAAAAATCATTATTTTACCCTTTTGTTTCTTTTCAAACTTAACCAAAAAGTTAGGTAATAAAAGGAACAGTTTGATAAAATGAAATCCATTAATGTTTCAAATATAAAAAAAATAAAATTAGTTTTTATTTTAGATTGAATGATAAGGAAGCGTTCTCTCTCTCTCTCTTTCCTTTGAAACATAACAGGTGAGGCAATGCTTCTCAATGACGCATGTATTTCTGTGATCCTCTTCATCGATCTCGATATATATATAATATAATACATATACAGGCCAGTATTTAAGGTCTTGTGCACCCTTACGCTTTAAGAAAATATCCGCCCCCCCCCCTCCCCCACACACATCATCAGCAAGAACAAGAAAACCAAACTTGATTTTTACGACAAATCAGTTCAAGTTGGGTACATTATGACATGAGATGCGGAAGATTTTATTTTCTTTTTTACATGAGCGCGCTTTTATTTTATTTTAATTTAATTTATTTATGTATTTATTTTCAGATTTATTCTTTTTATAGATTCAGCTTCGTTTACATGATAACACTTCAAAGTTCTTCAAGATAACCAATGCATGATTCATAATTTCTTTTGCGGCCAAGACATTTCATATCTTTTGTCTTGCGCTTTTTCCATTTTCTTCCCAGACTTTAGGAATTTGGCGAGCTAGGGGGTAGGCATAAATGCTATCTCAATTTTCTTTAGGTGTTTAAGTAAGCCTTTTACTTTGTTTCAGTTCAAGCATTTTTGGGTGGCATCTTCAAAAAAGGAAACAAGAGAAATTTAGACAAGTGCATCCCTTTTCTCGTGCACTCAAAGCCTCACTTTACGTAAACCGGAGCAACATTAGGACAGATTTTACAGACACTTTCTTTCAACACCCTGATGAGAGAAGTTTTTAAGTTTTGCCCTAAATAAAATGGAAACTACCCTACATTTAGCTTACAACGCACCTATTCTTAAAATATTTTTCACCAGAAACGAGAGGTGCCTTGTCATTGCCTTAGTTTTACCACGGTATCCACTGTTGCATTGAAACATACATATTTTCTCTTTTGAAAAACATTGATTCGATTGCTTTTCTTAAAATTTGGTAGTAAAGCGAGTAAACATGCAGAACACACCCCACCCCTACAACCAGATTCATCTCATTTCATACTTTGAAATCGTCATTGATAATGCGTCTGTTGAGCTTTAACCTGTGTACACAAGCTGTTTGAAGAAGGTTCTCAAGTGGTATTCTCTCAAGTAAAATTCTCTCAAGTGGCTAGCTTCTTTCTCGTGAACAAGAGCACAAGAACAAATCTTTATACAAAGAGATAGCAGATCGATAGGTAAGGGTTCAGGTAGCTCTTTCCCTTTGTAGCCAATTGGTTGAAGTAAAAAAATCCTTGGCATGTGATCTGGTCACTTGCGAGCGAAAATAAATTCGCGGTAGCTCCGTTTATAAACAAACTATTAGATTGCAGTTGAAACCATCTGCTTTCGGGATCATTTCCTGCCTAAATATGTAGCTTGACATTTGTATCAGAAATTGTTTAAAATAAAGTTAAAAAATAAGAAATTGCCGCCCTACGCTCAAGCACAGAATGGCACATTCATAAATACGGCCCTATACATATACATATACATAGTTCAACAGAGCAAATTGGGAAAGGAACTATTTGCAAAAGGCGCCCAAGGTAGCACACTAAAACATATTGTAGAATAATTAATGATATAAAGAAATAAGAATAAAACGTTAACAAGTGAGTATGTAAACAGTTAACGTAAGAAATCGAAAGATTAACAATTCAAAAGGCAAAAAAAAAAAAAAAAAAAGAACAAATTACAAAGCCTGCCTCTTCATCAGTGGGAGGGAGCAGGAAGTCCATACCCCAAAAAATATTGGCATTGCAGGTTTTTGAGAAATCCCAGCACAGCATGTGAAAAACGTTTAAACTTTAAATACAGAAACCAAAATTTGTATATCTATATACTAAATATACATAAATAAATAAATAAATAAATATATATATCAAAAATAAGTAATTAAATAAATATTAAAAAATAAAAAAAAAGAAAGTAGGATTTTGAGTTGGGGATAATGTGCGTCTCTCGGTCTCCCAATAACTTTTGAGAGAATTGTCCGATTCGAAAGATCTTGGCGAGGACATCTCATTTCCTTTTTTAATTTTTTGATTTGAACAGTTCAAAAAATCTCAACGTCAGCGACTATGGAGAAAAATGGGACAAATTATATAAACTGTGGACATAAGGTCCAATTTCCTCTGAACAAACTTATTCGAAGGAGGGAGCTTTTGACCTGGAGGTATTGTTTGATCTGAACAAGCTTTGTTCAATTTTGAACAGTTCAGAAAAATTTTAACATTAGCGTTCAGGGGGAAATTTCACTCTTATATACACCTGATCTAAAATATGAGCTTGCTTGAAAGAAACTTTATCGGAAAGATCCCTTGACGTAGAACACGTACCGATACGAAGTTCACTCAGAACTAAACGAGCCTATTTCCCCGTGAAACTTTTTGATATGGATTTTTAAGGATAGTTCTGAATGTATGAATAAATGAATGAGTGGAAGAGTGAATAAATAAAAGAGTGAATAAATGAATAAATAAATGAATGAGTGAAAGAATGAATGAATAAATAAGTGAATAAATGAGTGAATAAATGAATGAATAAATAGATGAATGAATGAATGAATGAATCAATGAGTGAAGAAATGAATAACTATTAACCGTTGAATAAAGTCTATTTGAAGTTATTAAGAACTAAAGCTAAATGATAAATATAGAGAGAAATTTTTGCAAATAATATAATCTTATAAAAACAGTTGAACATTAATGCATTTTTTTAAATCTCGAGAGAAGTGGAAATAATACGTTGAATAACACATTTTTTAAGACGAGAATGAATTAAAACATTAACAACAGTTAAGTAGTGTCAATCAAATTAAATGGTAACAGTTACTACGCAAAACATTTGTAGATTTATTTGCAAGGAGTCGAAAATTTCGTTTAAACAGCATACACAGCGCAAGATACTCTAAATAGCTTTCGAATTACTTACTCTAAACAGAGACATGGGCAGGAAGCCAAGGCTATCTATTAACAATTAAATTAGGTTCATTAATTTTTGAGTTAAGAGTATTGTCTTTGAGGGCAAAAAAGGTATCTAAATTTTAATATATCTTGGAATTAACAGCTAAAATCGGCATTCATGAGTCATCTACTCCATTAGTAATAAATTTGTGGGCACTCCATAGAAATAAATTAATAAATAAATGTAACAATTTGGGGATAGAAAAAATATAGGTTGTAGTAAAGTGACCACGCATCACTTCAGCATTTGGGGCCTCAGTCGCCGAGCGGTCTTAGAACCAGTTTCCACTGCCTGCGAGCAGTGAAAGAGGCGTGGGTTCGATTCCCACTTTTCCCTGGGTGAATTTCCTTCTTTTTATTGTAATATCCTATTGTGCTCTCGTATTCTATTTGTCATATTGGACGAGAGTTTGAGGCATATCCTTGAGAATAGCAAATAAATGTGACTTGTAATGGTCGTTTACAAGCAAACAAACTTTAGCATTTCAGAGAAAAAAGTCCAATTTACCAAAAGGTCTTAATTTGCTGTAAAGTTATTCAATATCGTAAAACGTTCTAATTAATTAGACTCTCGTTAATAAAAGCATAGGGCGGTGGGCGAATGACACTGCTTATCACATTTTAAATAAGCTTTATTTGTCTGTCAGATACATCACACACGCTTATTTAGGCTTTTCTTTTTTATAATTAACCACAAATATCCAAATCTAATATGTGTACCTCAGGCCCAGACTAAGGCAAGTCCAACACTGGCGATTTTTAGGTCATAAAATAGTATTTTAATTGTACGAAAGTTAACCAACAAGGGATAAAGAATACATATTTTTTTAATGCTAACGATCGTATTTTGTAGCCTAATTCATATAACAGTTTTGTTATTAGGCAACGAAATCAATTTTTTTCGGTTTTTACGCTTTTTGTATAAAGTAGTGATAATGGGACTTACGTTAGTCATCATAAAATGATGATTAATTTTTACGGTAAACTGTGAAGGGAGCTACATTTTCACCTTGTGAGTGAGTGCCTTGATCAGAATTTGGTAGTCTGTTATCTTTGTATTAGCAAAAATGACTGCCGTAATTTGTTGTTGACAAACTATTTTTTGCATGAAGATCTCAAAAACGGTTGAACCTCAACCGGTCGTTATTCACGAGACCATTCATTTCGAATGATAAACAAGGAAAAACGACAGAACATAAAACATCAGTGGTCAACATAAAACATAATCGACATGACGGGACCATTAAATCAAGACGGTACCCCCATGAGGGGGAATGACAAGTGCAGGAACTATGGACGTAAATTATACTGGATATGAGTTATTTACTCTGCTGTTAAAACTTTTGATATTGAATATTAAACAATTTGTACGGAAGATGAGTGTTTATTTATGTATTAGAGTAACAACAGTGGTGAAGATGAAACCGAATTCGACGACATGTCTAAGTATGAAACTGAAGAAAAACTAGATGAATTTTTATATGAAAAATGAAAAGTGTTATGTTCATAAAATTTCTTTTAAGTAAACAGTATTTAGGTACATGCAGAGATGAGATTTTTTATGCGTACCATGTTCTGTTTTTAAGCCGATCATTTCCTTATCCAGCGTACAACGTGCCCCCGTAAATTTAAATCTTATTTTTTGAGTTAAAAGTGCGCATTATGCTACAGAACGTAGGTATATATATATATATATATATATATATTGAAATGAGGTAACTTCGCGCTTATCGTAATAAAAAAATGGTTTAAAAACACGTCAACCAAATAAAATCAATAAAAATATTAAAAATGGCAGATCGGTTTCTGGGGCAATCGCCCCGTGAAGAAAGGTCTCTTTCTTAGCTTAGGCACTTATATTTGTGCCAATTAACGTAGTTTCTTACATTTTCATTGATGACATACATAGTATTGTTATGAGTTACGCGTTCTTAAATGGTGAGATATCAGAGCAAAAAAATACAGACAGTATAGGTCTTCCTATAAAGAACAGCAGCTTCTAAAACGAAAACAACTTCTTAAACAACTTCTTCAATATATAGCGAATACCACTACAGCTCAGTTAAATAGCTATCACAATATCAGTGTCAAAAATTTCTCTGTAAATCGTTTTGCCCGAAAATGATGAGAGTCTCATGAGAATCTCAAAATACATGACATATAATATGCATGACATATAATATATAATAAAAATACATGAGAATTTGGAAATAATTTATCCGGAGTCTGATGTAAAACTAGAGAATAACAAGAAGTTCCGTCTAGAACTAAACGAGCCTACTTTCCCGTATACACCCGGCTTCAGACTTAATAATCAGATAATCTGGCTATCTCTCTCTCTCTCTCTTTCTCGTTTAGCTTTAGTTCTTAATTGCTTCAAATATACCTTTTTCAACTGTTAATATATATTCATTTAATCATTCATCAATTCAAAAATATTATTGAAAATCCCAATCAAAAAATTTCATAGGAAAATAGGCTCGTTAGTTCTGGATGAACTTTCTATCTGTACAAATGTTCTACGTCATAAGAGCTTTCCGATAAAGTTTGTTCCAAGCAAATCAGTCCGTTAGATCGGGATTTATATAGGATTGAAATTTCCCCTTAGGTGCTATGTTAATTTTTTTGAATTGTTCGAAAATAAACAAAAATTGCTCAAATCAATATTTCACGCCGAGCGCTTCTTCCAATAAGCTTGCAATAGGAACTTGGATCATGTGCCCAGAGTTTACATAATTTGCTTCACTTTTGCCCATAGGCGCTTATGTTAAAAATTTTTGAACTGTTCAAAATTGAACGAAAAATTGTTCAAGTCAGAAAGTAAAATATGGAAATGAGATGTCCTTGCCGAGATCTTTCGAATCGGACAATTCGTTCAAAAGTTATTAGGGGGGACAGACCGACAGACACACTTTTTTCTCCCATCTCAAAACCCTACTTTCAAATTCTTTATTTTTCAATCTTTATCTAATTACTTAACTTATTTTTGACTTTTCTTGATTTCTAACGATATTTTCACGATACATTAAGCCTTCTTTCATGCTTTATTATTATTTGTTTTACTTCTACGGGAAAGTAGGCTAAAAAACAGAGAACTGTAAAGAAAACAGAGAACAAAAACAGGGACCTGTATATTGATAGCAACAGATAATGAGCCGTAGTAGTGGCGCCATCTGTGAGTACGCTGATATACCCTTGCTGGGACATAAAACCGTAGGTGGGTTCAGTTGAGCCCACACTCACGTGATTCCTGTGGCGGTCAATGATGCCTCCGGAGTTTGGAGGATTGACCACCGAGGGCTAGAGGCTGCTCACTACAGCTGGAAATAAACCGTAAGCCAAAATATATAATGCATCTATTGATAATTTCTAAACTGGTAGTTTTAGATTTCAAGTATTCAGTTTTACGTAACTTAACGAATCTTTCTCTGCAATAGTACAGAGTACGGAAAAACAAGAATTTTTATTGAGAAACTGTTATTGGCTGAATATTAGAAAAAGTCCCAAATTGAGTATAAAAATTTTCAAATTTTAATGATTTTTTAAAAATGATATTTATAGTGTATTTTAATTACAAATTAGTAACGGGTTTTTTTTAAAAATTAGGGGCAAAGATCAAGAGAAAGTATTACCCCTATTTCTGAAAGGTTTAATTTCTGGACTGTTACAGATCTGACAATTGTTACAGCTTCTGGCCTTAACTTGTACAAAATATATTGCCCATATTATTTATATAAAATAATAGAATGTGAAACAAATAAACATGTGTAATAATCATTTATAAACGGTAATGTTGTTAAAATTTAAGCAAAAAACTAGATATTTTATAAAAATGTCACATTGAAAATTTCGATTCAAAAATATTTTATAGAGTGAAATTGTTCTTATTTATAATAAATCAAGTGTGTGGGTGGGTGAGGGGATAATGTTTGAATGAAAACACTAAATGGATAAAACACTCATACCTTTAGGTAATATTGTTTATGTTTTTTTAAAATACAAACTGCGGGTGCGGCGCTTACTACCGAAAATACGGTAGTCATTTTTTTAGGTGGGAGGGGGAGTTAGCACAAAATGGTTTAACAAATTACATATTCTTGATTAGCACAGTAGTATGAATTCTTGCCAGTTGTTTCTACACAATTCAGCAGCTAATTTAAGAAAATTAAATTACGAAACACTTACATTAAAATTCTGTACGTGAAAGCCATAATAAGGTACCTGTACCCAATATGGACACCTTAAAGAAATGTATTTTTTTCATCCCCGTGTACACGTCATAGAACTCCAAAAATTTATGACCTCTATCCCTGGACTATTGACTATCATTATTAAAATTAGCGACCTTGTAATTATCCTGGTTTATTTTAAATGATAAAAACAAAAAAATTACAAGTGTCCACATAAGGAACCACCTGTCCCTATTATGGACATGCATGTCCATATTAGGGACAGGTGGCTTTTTATTGACCTACTACACAATGTGTATGGAAGATACACTCTTCCAAGGGATTTTAGAGGAGAGGGGATAAAAAAAGATAACTTAAAGTTTTGCGGGGCAGGAGTGGGGCACAGTAAATATCTTCAAAACATGCACTTTAGAAGGGGAGGGGGCACTTTCGGTTGTGGCTCTTCGAAGAGCCCTGCAAAGCACCTTAGTTACTACAAAATATTATGAAATAATAAAGTTGCTTTTGCTTAGCTTTATATATGCTTAGCTTTATATATCTGTCTGCAGACTTAACATCTGCTATTACTCAGTCCTCACACGATGGACAAATAAAAACTTCACAATGGCCGCTAAATCCCACACAGTCCTCATGGTCATATCTGCAGCATTTGATGCATGGCCGCATGTCTGCAAAAGCATCAATTACATATAACATCAATACATATTGCATCAAATACATATAAACATTAATTTATTATGAATTAGCAAAGCAAAATAACATTAACAGGGTGCGTAGCAAATTCTTTCAATGAAAAATAAGCACTTTTAAGCACTTTTTAAGCACTCAAAAAAAATATATTAAGCACTCAAAAAATGATCATTTTTGCTATTCAGTTTACATACCCCACCCACAAATTGCTAAAACTTCTTTATATAAATAATATAAAATTTATATTACAACATAACAGCACAAAAAAAAAAAAAAAAAAAAAAGAAATAAAGATGCAATTACACCCCCCCCCCCCCCCCGAAAATTGGATTCTCATTCCGCTGACCAAGAGAAGCTCATGTCTTCCATTATCAGTTCCCAGACCAAACTCCAAAGTATTTAAAAGTTCCCTGGGAATTGCAGACTAAACAAAGAACAAAACTCTACCTGCTATATTTTTGAAAAAATTCCACATCATCACTGGGGGGGGGGGGAGGTAGAGAGAGGGTCATGGACTCCCTTCTTGTTGCGCCACAGCAATATCATGCACGGTACCAAGCCCCAAATTCGACACACTGGAGAGCGGTGTTAGGCCGAATTTTAGAACAGGACCAAAAATGGCGGATTCTTGGAAGTATTAACGCTAACACGCGTCTTTTTACGCAAAATTGCAATACCTTCTTAACTCATAGACAAAAAATGTGAATTTTTTTGTTATTTAATCGGAGAAAGGACGCTTTCAACCAATGGGAAATCGGCATTCGAGCTAACCGCGCACAATGAAAGGAAATTCCGCAAAACGAAACTCGGTCGCTTGCCGGTTTGGATATTGAAAACGATACTTTTCCCTGATATTTGGGGGATATTTCCCTGATTTTGAATATCCCCTGATAATTTCCGGAACATAAAACTTCCCTGATAAGTCCCTTTTACCAAAAAGCGGGTCCCTACGCAAAAAATCGCATATCATGGTTTTAAAGATACAAATGAAAAATAAACTTTTTATGGCAAGAGATGATTTTCAATGCAATTAATAACTGATTCAATAACAATTTGACGAAGAATTAAAACCAAAATCCAATATTTAAAAGCCAAAAATCAAATGATTAATTCTAGGCACAATGTCAGATTCGCGAATTTTTCGCAATATCGAGTACATGGACAGTATAAGGAATGCCAGTAAGGCATAAAAGCATAAATAAGGGATCTTTTACAATAAGGCATCTTTTACAAATTAAATAGGAAAATATTTATTATTTTAATTCAAAATAAAAGCTAAGAACAAATCTTTATCGCGAAAACGAAGGCTTTACGAAAATTCGCTGTCGCAAAAACGAGACCTTTTCCCACCATAGTATTTAAAAAAATGAAAACCTCATATTTCCGACATTATCCAGCTGATTATATCCGTAAAGAAATCTTTCGACATTAAGTCTATGTTTTGTTCCAAAAGAAATCAGTTCTGTTCAGAGCCGCTGCAAAAGGGAAGTTCAGGAAAGGAAACAAGCGTCAATGTGAGCTGACGCCGTTTCCTTACTAGCTCTTCATCTGAAAAAAGCTTGAACTATGGACATGCAAAGAATTTTTTGCGTATCAATTTTGTATAGATTTAACTTGATTTTTTTCCGCGATAAAAAATTGCGCGCCTTGGGTTACGAGTAATTTTTTTTTTTTTTTGCGTCCCCACCTCCGATTTTTGCGCATTTGATGCTTGTCCGCGGCATCGCTGAGGCTACTTTCCTTGTACTATTCGGGAAAGGAGCACTTATTTGGTATTTTTCTTCACTTATACCGTTTTAGCGCCTCCTCATTTAGAGAAAGGTTGGGAAAACCAGTTTAGAATGGTAAGCGGAAGCCTCCCTTCTTTGCTTCTCGCCAATTCATGGCGACATTCGGCGGTCGAACGAAAAAAAAATATTTGCATAAGAAGTAAGCACTGGTAAACTCCTAGGAGAGCCCACCGCTTTTCAAAATCGCCAATTTGGCGTCCATTTCGTAGAACGATAGAAGCTGGGTTTCTATCGAATCTGGTTTACCAAGATTGCGTACTTATCGCCAACCACGCCAATGGGGTGGGCTCTCCTAAGATCCACCAGTAAGCACTTCTTACAAACATGGATGAAAAATAAGCACTTTTAAAAGCTTTTAAAATCAAAAGCAAAAACAAGCACTATTAAGCACTTTTAAAAACCGCTACGCACCCTGATTAAACAGATATTTTACAAATTTGTGAATCTGAAGATTCACTTGCTGTACTTCATCAACAAAGAAGAGCTGGTACTGCTTCTTATGAAGTATTGATGCTGTTGCAGACAGTGCGCCCAGAAACCCCCCCCCCCCCCCCCCCCCGCACCTGCCATTTTCTGGCCTATCGTATTTTTAGATGCCCCCGAGTGCAAGCCCTCGGGAGCAAATGGGGTTCCGGGAGAAGCTGCTGTTGCAGACATGCGGCCATGCATCAACTGCGGCAGAGATGTCTATGAGAACTGTGTGGGACTTAGCGGCCCATGATGAAGAAGTTTTTATTTGGACATAAGGTGTCCATATTGGGAATCGGGCGTAGTTTTACTAAATCTTGTAATAAATAAACAAAGAAAACATTTTTAAGCAATATAGGCAATAGCAATCGAAAATATGTTTTATCAGCCTTCTAAAACATTCCACTTTTCAATATTTAAAGTAATTTTACCATATCTAATACGAATTTAAACTTACCAGTAATTACGATCAGCACACCACAAAAAAACAAGTTTCCTTCAAAATGGCGATCAACTCGCTTTTTTTCACTTTCCTAGCTAAATTACCTTTTCAACTGCTTTTCTACACGGACATGCAGTGCTATTTCTCGATCAAATTTGCTACTTTTAAAGATATTAGGGGTGTCCAAATTGAGAGCACTGTCCATATTGGGTACAAGTACCTTATCTTAAGTCAATTTTTCGAGTATTTGCGAGTTTACGCTTAATGGACATAGAGTAACGACGACAAAGCCACTAGCTAGATAAAGGTTCCGAACTTAAAAAGCTCTCATCGGACATCTATATTCTAAGGTTCGCTCTGAAAAGTCTAGTCCATACGTTCACCTTTTTTGCTTTTTTTGTTCCGCACCGCCATCGTGTATATATGCATATATATTGGTTGTATGATTAATTAAAAGCTCACTGTAACATTTCGATATTCAGCGATAATTGGCTAGAGGTCAACATTATTACTCCAAACATGAATTTCATTTTTTAATCAATAGAAGATATAATTTGAAGGAGAATATCGAATCGATCAGGGCTTGATTTGGCCCAGCTCACGGGAGCTCTGTTCCTGCACTATTTTTACTTTTAATGCAATTTTTAGATATTTAATGGAATTCCAACTTTCTATGTATAAAGGAAAGTTCTAAAAACCACGAGGCACTCGCCCTTTTTCTTCTTATTCTTTTTGTTTTAGAGATTAAGCTCTTGAATTAATATGAACGCAAGTGTTTCCAGAAAAGTTTATTATTATTATTATTCTTTTTATTATTATTATTAATTTCATAATAGGCACCAAAATTACTTCAAGTAATACTAGAAAGCAACGTCACAAAAATGTTTTAATAAATGTTTGATGGAGTTTGTTGAAAATGATTAAAATGTGTGTTTTAGTGATCTTTAGATACAGTCAAATCCCCACAAAAACACACTGCTTCCTAAAAGAATTAATTTTATTCCGATTTTCTGAATCAATTATTTTACAGAGACTTCTGCAATCCGTTTAGTAATAGTAACTTGATTCTTCAACACACTCCTTGAACTACCCAGACAATGATTCGTTGAGCCATGTCATTTCTTAAGTTCTTCTAAATCTCCCCAAGAAGATACAAAAAATTTTGATTCCGTTTTTAAAAGGCAGAATAAGTGCTTTTTCTTTGAATAATTAAACCCCAAATGATGGAACCGTAAGCGTTCATGCATACCGTGAACATCAAGAGTCAATTATAGCGAACTTGTAAAACACACGTTGATCTACAACTACATAACTACAATACATACTATGTGTATGTATGGCAGTTATTTGGGGGGGGGGGAGAGAAAAAAATAAAAGAAAAACAAATTGAAAAATGCATACACAAATTACGTATTTGAATTGAGTAACTAGATCACATCTGTATTTCTTCGCTGTTGTAAACTTTTCCGCATAGTTTTTCTTTTATTTACTTATCGGTATAATAAACAAAAGGAACGAAGAGAAGAAATAGCATAAAGCTTACACATGAGAGAAATCTTCCGTTTATTAGTTCTGTATTGATGACACTTTCGTTAGAAATGTGATAAATGAGACAGACTCTCTAAATGACAAATTAAGAGGGTCGTTCTTCGAAAATTTCAAGTTCGCATGAATCAGTCACATAATGACGCTCGAGTTTAGGGACCGTATACATTCTCGCAATGAGAGAAATAGTTGAAAGGAATGAACGTTGACACCAGCCTGAAAATCTCGCCTTGACTCGGTCACTGGATCAGAAAAGAGTGAGATTGAATTATTTTTAGTCAACCCGGTCCCTTTCACGTAAAAAAACGAGATGATGTCCTGTAACCTAAATAGAGGAAGCAATGAGAGAAAAGTGGTGGAAGCAGATTCCAAAGGATGCTGCCGTACGTCCCAAAAATGGAACAGAGTCGGCAAACGTCATCCTGTTCTCTTTCCCCCTTTCACTCCGACCATTCGTTCCCTCCTTCTTTCTATTTGTTCTCGGATGCTGGCAAGTGTTTTGCTCTGTTTAGGATAGGATTCCTCTCCCCACCCATCCTCGCTCGGTTCATCCAATCGCAGCAAGCCATCCGATTTGCATCCTTCAAACACCGGGCATTGAGATACCTGATAGCCTAGGTTTATAAGAGCCTGCGGCCATTACTCCAGTGCAGAATAGCTCTCGAACGTGTAAGTGTCTTACCTGTCTTTTGCATTATTGTTTGCCCCATAGTCAATCAACTGGTAGAGATGAACGATACTTTGTGTGTTTTATGTGGATACCTCAAGTGACACCGAGATTTCCAGCTTGCAATCCTTCCTCACTGAATGGATTATATCTACTTTCTTCATCCAAAAGAAAAAAAATTCACATCCTCACCTCACCTCACTTAATAAACCCTTCCTATCATCCTTTGTTGTCCGTTTACCTTTTAGTGGGACATACATGTGATACTAACCAATTCCTTTGTACAATTAACAACGTGTGCAAAAAAGAAATATCATAAGATGGACTAGCAAATTGTTAGCCATACTTGGTCTTTGTGTATTTCCCGAATGCTTAAAATTTTCGAAGTGATTAACTTTTTGCACGTTAAACCCTCTTTAAATTTCTGTTTTATCTAAAATTACTTTTGAAGTTCCCTTTGATGTTTTTTAAGTACATTTTGCTAGAAATCCTCAGCTGTTTTTGAAATAATTTAAATTGTTTCTAAATGCTAAAACAACGGAGCCTTTAATTAAAAAAAAATGTTTCGATAGTGAAATTATTTCAAAATAATAATAATAATAGTAATAATAATAATAATAAAATTAAAAATAAAAAAACCCAAAGCACAAGTGTGTTGAGTAATCTTATAATTCGTTTCTAAGCATTTTTAGAACAAAATTTTTAGAAATATTTCACCTTTTCCTCCTTCCAACTTCCTCTTCAAAGGCTGCTTCGAAGTTCGTAAGTTAATTTTGGAAGAAGAAAAATCTTGCATGCGAAATACTTTTAACTTTTAAGATAAAATGGTATAAGCGGATTCAGCTTTGTGTATTTCAAATCCTACCCCATAGTTATAAGCTCCTAATATGTTAGTTTAATAGCTAGATACTTTCTTATCCGTTGAAATGTTTAAAATTACACGATTTAAGATTATAAAATGTCTATTAGCGATCTAAGTTAAAACTTCTGTATGAATTTTTAATTATCAGCCTAAAACTTTCATTAGTTTTTAAGCTAAAGTTTTAAGTGAATGCAATTTATTATAAAAGTTTAAACATATAAGTTTGTACCTTATTGTCACAAACTTATGTAGGTGTGTGACGCGCTATTCACTTTATAAATATAAAGTACTATTTACATTAACAAAAAGAATAAATAGTGAAATGGCAATAAAGGTCGTATTAAATACCAAGAAATATTAAATTTAAATGTATAATATTAAAATAAATATTTTTAATGAAAGTTATATGGAAGGTGTAAAGATAAAAACAGTTAAGTAGCTAACGGACCAACAAACGATTTTTAAAAATTCATACGCAATATTTTTGTTAAAAAAAAAGACCAAAGACGGATGAAAATGAAATTCCTCCTAAAATATGATGAATTAATAATGCTAAAACTATCACAAAACTAATTGTAAAAAATACATATGTATTTTGCTAAACAACAATTTTTTCAAACAAAATCTTAGTCTTAGATGCTTTTCATGAAAATTTTTAGAGGTAAGCGTAGGATTTTCAGGCAATATTGTTAACTTCAGTTTTTGATGACTAATGTACAAATTTTATCTTATAAATGTGTAACGTTCCAAAATCTCCTTTTCAGAACGGGAGTCTAGGGCTGTTCTGATCAGATCGTCAGTGGAAGAGCGTTTAATTCTTTTCTTTATCCGCCGAACCTCAATAAAAAGCGAAAATGGCAGCCGAAGAACCCGACCCATCTCCCTATTTGTACGTTTCTATGGAACAGAAACGTATTGATCAAACAAAACCATACGATGGCAAGAAAATGGTTTGGGTTAAAGATGAGAAGGAAGGTTTCGTCATGGGTCTTATCAAAGAAACCAAGGGGGACATGTGCACCGTCGAAATCGAAAAACAAGAGGTGAGCAATATTCCATATTTCCTAAACAAATTTTAAATATACGTCACGCTGTTGCTCAAGTTATATTGCATTAGCTTTAAATCTGAAATTAATTTATTTTAAATTTCCTTAAAATTTCATGAATAATTTTAGAAATTTAAGATTTCCAATTGTCTTAGAATTTTTATTTGTTTCTCTCACATATCGGCAAAGTGAATTATTTATCGTAAAAATAAATGTAGAAAAAAAAAAAGAAACATTTTTGAATATATATGTTCAGTGTTTTTTCCATGATTTTAAGCGAAACGATTGCAATTCACAGTGAATCAATTTATTATTTTCATAAGTCAATCATAAATTGAAATTTTTTTCGATTTAAATCGGCATTTAATTAAAAGGCTTAATTCTTATCGCATCCGTGCAGCTTAAAAATCACTAATTCTCTTCTTGCAATCTTTTAGCTACAAGCCAATAACTAGAGCTAAACGAAATTATTAAAAACTAAAGTTCAGTGCTGTGACTCTTACAAACATCTGTACTTAAGCCTGACTTTAAGGCATTTTCAGTCACTATTTATTGATAAGTTCATTCATTTTGAGAATTTCTACAATCTCAAAAATTATCGATTTGTTATTACATTAAAAGGAAAATAAGACAAATTTTTCAGTACTTACTAGTTAGCGCTACATGAGCAATACTTGTACGATTAAATTTGATGGTTAAATCCCAATTCAATTCTCTAGAATGCATCAATAGTGAACACTTTCTTATATTTATCTTTGATACTTAGAGTCATATATTTTAAAGCAATATATTTAGAGATTCTGTTTTCCAGAAATAAATGTATTTGTGTATCGTTACGCCAAAGACGCTGATATAACAAATTTGCTACGGAAACAATGCAACTCGGAAATGATGTACACGTTTCAATGTAATGTCATGATAAAAACAGATTATTGAAAATTGAGTAATTATGCGTAGTATTTTCTTTTTAAGGCTTGCCTTTCGCAATTATAAACATAATTAAAAAATTGAATTAACTTTTAATGTATAAATGATATTTATTATATGAATTTAGAACAAATAATGTACACAGCCCACTTCGAAAGTAACAAAAGGGCATGCTCTAAAAGTTCAATGTCTATTTTTAAAGATATGATAGAAATAAGGTAAAAAGCCCAAAAAATTCTAAAAAACAAATAAAATATTTAAAAGTTCCTTTTTACAAAAGTGCATCTGAAATCGTATAAAAACACAATAGCGAATATTTCCGATGCTATCAAATAAAAATTCCCAGTTAATATTGGAGAATGGTTGAATTTTAATTAATGTATATTATTTTCTGTGTTTTTATATTAAAAACCCTGCATCGCTTTTAGAAAAAATAAATAAAGATAAAAACATTAAGTTATAATGAAAGAAACTAATTCGTTATTATTTACTTTTTGAAGATGAGCAGATATAATTCACTAATATATAATATACATTTCCCTATAAAAGTACAATCTTTAATATATTACCATTTCAATAGATTTACAATCGATATAAGGTAGCGTTTTTTAACCATAAATTGAACCAAGATCAATTAAATAAAAATTCAAAAAATCTTGAATTTGAAAAAAAAAAAGAGCAAATAATGCAACTTTCAAAATTTATTTTCTAAAGCTAACACACTTGTTTTCTTCTTTTGGACAAAATTTATCAACTTAGATACATTAAGACTTAATGCGTCAGTGAAGAGTAAACGTTTCTACCAAAGGAGGTGGTTCACATGTCTGAGGGAAATGTTAAGCTTAATAACACATAGGACTTATACTGAAGAGTTATTTAGCTATAAGAGTAACACCTAAGGACACGAACACTTAAAAAATCTACCAGATAAATCAGAAGTTTTGAAAGAAACGTACACTACACACACAAAATAAATACATAAATAAATAAAGATAATAATTAAACATTTTTCTTTTTTATTGTTCATTAATTAATTAAATATAATGTAAATTGAAGAATGGAACATTTGAAATTGTAAACTAAACTAATAATCAAAAACCTTTCCCTTTTTTTTCCTGTTTATTAATTCTTCATAGAAAATGTAAAGTGAACTATAGAATATTTTGAAATTATTTCTGAGAGATTCAATTTTTACATGTATTTTTATAATTCCAATTTCAGAACCGAACTGTGAAAAAGGATGATTTGCAACAAGTTAACCCTCCAAAATACGAAAAGGCAGAAGATATGTCGAACTTGACATACCTGAACGATGCCAGCGTATTGCATAATTTACGACAGAGATATTATGCTCAACTTATCTATGTAAGTTATTTGCTGTAATGTTTTTAATTATTTCGCATGAGCTTTCCAATTAATGCTATGTTTAACTTTCGTAAAACGTTATTAATTTAGATGAAAATGAGCACGAAACTAAATTTTCGAGAGGTGTCTTTTGAAGAAGTACCAAGTTTAAAAAAAAAAAATCAAAAGAATTTTACTTTTCTTTTTGCAAAATATGCGAAGCAAATTATACTGCTGAATAACATATACATTAAACTATTTATTGCCTAGATTTCATCAGACATAGTTAAAGATACACAATCAATTATAATTGACTTATGTTCATTCTGATATATTCTGACTTATGTTCAGATGTAATAATTTGAGTACTCATAATTTGCTGAAGAAAATTCAATAACTTTGGTACTCATCATTTGCTAAAGAAACCGTATTGAGGCACAAATTTTCGGTAAAACTGGAAGTGTAGAAATGTAGCTATTAAAAAATAGAAAGAAAGGAAGAATAAAGAAAAATAGGAAATAAAGAGAAATAAAGGGGAGAAAAAGACTTATTTTCACATAGCTTTAATTATGTGTTACAAAAAAGTATCCTAAGGGATTTCTTTTCTCCTTCGTGCATACAATTTCCATTCCCACCTGTACTTGAAATAAACTACAAAACTCGAGGCAGCCAATCATCAAAGTTTCTTTAATAAATCAAACGTTTTCCTTGCAAGCTTCTAAATTAATCCAAGAAATGAAACATTAAATCAAATGAAACATGAATAAAGGTAACTTTAATATACATTATCAGTCTTTATTTGCTTTTAGTACATAACTATATATCTTCAAAATTTAATGAAATTTTCGCCTTTATAATTTGTGTTTTTTCTGTTTTGAAAAATAAAACGTAAATTGAACGTTACACCCGTATCAATCAAAATGTTCCTTAACGAATGAAATGTCCCTTATATGCTCAGGTGGAAAAAAAAGTTGAAGAAAATTATACGCTGCCATAACATTTATCTTAGATAAGTAAACATTATTCTCAGTACATGAAATTTAGCATATATAAGAGTTAGAAGTTCATTTGAAAGTTTTACGAACGAAAACTAAAGCGTTCATTTACATTTGTCACTTTCAATTGTTTAATTGTTTTTCTCATTTCTTTAAAAAAAAAAAAATTTAACTTTCATTTTCTAATACTTTTAACGAAAATACTTATTTATCAAATGAGTTAATATAATGGTTTTCAGAAAAAACATATTTTTCCCTCCAGACATACTCCGGCTTGTTTTGCGTTGCCATCAACCCTTACAAGAGATTCCCCATTTACACAGCAAGATGCATGGCACTGTACAGAATGAAAAGGCGTACTGAAGTACCACCCCATTTGTTCGCTATTTCTGATGGTGCTTACATGGCCATGTTAGCAAGTAAGTTTTTGTTAGTGTTATGTAGTGGTCGTACATTATAATCGAGTCCTTTTTACGTTTCATCTAACTTGCAAATTAAGGTAAAGTACTTTTGAAAAGTAAAAACTAATAATATTTTCAAATTATATTCAAAAATTTAAATGAATTCCATTTTTAATATGCTTTAAAATTGCCGAAAAAAAAGGGCAGTTCAAAACAGAAATTTATCCCTTAATAAATGGAACAGAATTATTAAATCTGCGACTGAATAATCTAAGTAAAAATATAAAACTAAAATTTCATATTTATGCTTTGTGCATAGCACACATTCAAGAGTTGAATAAAAAACTAACGGTTCCAAAGAAAGAAAGGAAAAAAAATCGGCTCATTTAAAGTCTTTTGACGGAATAACTATGCAAACTGTTTTAACTAAACAGTTATAACACAAAATTTCGTTTCAAGAAAACATTATTTTCATTTGACTAAGAAATGTTTAAAAATATAAAACAAATGAAAATTTGGTTTTGTGGAAGGGGAAATTAAATTTTATAACAAGCAGAATAACAGCATTAAGTTCTTTTTTTTTTTTTAATTGGTGTAAATTCAGTGTTACACAACTGCCATAAATATCTCGCTTTCAGTAAACGACATGCACCGTACACACGTACTTGTGTCAAAGTTCACTTGATAGAACCACTTCAAAGCTTTTTATGTATCACCAGTTCAATTTAGTCTGAATACCCTAAATAAAGTGCTTCTCTTTTAATTAAAGCTCATTAAATACGAAAAAGTATCTTTTAGCAACATTGAAATACCTGACGAAACTGACAGCATCAAAATATGCACATGAATAAAAACGAAAGCATTAGATAAAATGTTCTTCTAGAGAGAGAAAATGACAGCCATAAACAAACTTGATAAATCATGGAACGTCGGGAATAATAAATGAACTTTCTTTTAAAAATTAAATAATAATTATATATTAATAATAAAAAGATTTACAAGTAAATATTTTCGTAGCACTCTGTGAAAATTTTCAAATCATGTAAGTTGCTTTCTCGTTTTAAATCTAAACATTAAACTCTTTGAAATGAAGCAAGTAATTCTTTGTTTATAAAAACACAATATAAGTTTAAGAAATTCTAAAGATAAAAAATTTAAAAAAAAAGAACACTTCAAAACTGAACTGAAGTAAAAGGTCAAACTACCGCTCCTATAAATTGCTCTACCAATTCAAGTGAATTCATACTCTAATCAATACTACTTTTAAACGTAATATTTGAAGTCTGCGAAATATTACAAACGAAATATAAGTATTGTTACATAATGAAATGTTTAACTATTACACCTCGTTGTCAGTTATTCATGCGAATATTATTTAACTAGAGAAGGAACAACTGCAAGCCATTTAAATGTATGACTAATTAATTAATGGTTACATGTGATTTAGTGTAATACAGAAAATCACATGTAGTTACGTTAGCGAACAGAATCATAACTACAATAAAAATTGATAACGTTCTTTTTGAAATCGGTTGAAAATGCCACAAAGCAAACAGATTGACTGAAGTTTTAGAGAAGTCTTCACCCAAATCTCTTATTAGGATTACGATTAATATTACTTGACTAGAAACGCTTTTAGACATTGATTTTGGATTTAATCATTTAGTTTAGCACATAAATATCGAGCTTACCTTTCCTATTCTCATGAAAATTGCTCCTTTTCCAGCCATACCTTTTTGCCAAAGAACAAATATGGCCAAACAAAAGTATGGGAACTAAGTTACAGCAACCTCTCCCGATTGAAAAAATAATTATATAAATAGATTCATACAGAAGCGAAATGTCTTAAGTAGGCCAAAAACAAAAGACATGAATTGATAATCTCCTCCCTCTTTGAATCGGTTGAAAAGGATATCACATTTTTATGAAATATTTTAATTCAGGCAAAATTGGAGGAACTCATATATATTTTTTAATTAATGGTTATTTTTATAGTTACTAATACCAAGTGTAATATTTGAGTTTGCTGATAGAGTTAAATTAAATTGAAAATGCCGAAACAAAGCAAAAATTTTTTAATACTTCTACAAGTGAATTGGCGTGAACTTATCGAGAGCGAACGCAGCTTAAATCGGGGACTAAAACGTAAACGTGGTTAATTTCATAGCCTTTCATGAAATATTAGATTCAAGCACTAAAACAGCAATCTATCAAAAATGGAATGAAATATTTAACAAAATGAAAGGTGTGAGTAAACCGACGGTTTAACTCAATGACCTACGAAGGAACATTGTTTCGATCTAGGAAAAGTCTATATTTAGTCTTCCGGCAGCCTGTCGTCCTCATGTTCGTACTTTGACAGTAAGTAAAAAGCACCCAAAGGATCTTCCTTTTATTTTTAAAATCTTCTATTCTCTGGTTAAGGTCTTAGGATCTAAATCGCTATGAAGAAAAAAGAAAGGAGGTTACCTTGTGCCAAAAGAAAAAAAAATCGTGTGGCGTTCTACAAAGCCATTTTCGGGAAGAGAAGAATGCAATCCAGCGCCAAAGAAACAGATTACTTTTCCGGATATCACTATTATTTTTAGCCCTTTTGGCACCTGTGCCAAGAAATTTCTTTTATTATCTTTATAGCTGCTTTCACTGCTAGCCCAATGAAAAAAAAACGGCTAAAGGAGAAACAAAAGAAAAAGACAGCTCTCTTTTCAACAATTTATTTTCAAACATGACTAAACTTCCGAGGTATTAAAATTGTTTAAAAACACACATTCTTCCTTAAACTGAACGCTAGACGTATTATAATTTAGTTTATATCTCTTACAAAGTTTTTAATAATCCTTGGACATAAGAAAAAAAGTAAGAAAAAGAGGGTATGGTTAAAAACAAGAGCAAAAAATAAGAAATGTTCAGAATATCTCCCGAATTAATTACATAAATATTTTAACGTACTTTATCAGTCACAATACAATTTAGTTTGAATTTATAAAAGACTTCTAAAAGGGTTTTACACCTAATTTTTTGAGACTCATAATCAAAATTATTATTATATTCTAAGAGGAGGAAAGACTTTAAGTATCTTAATGAATTGTATTGAATATTTATTTTACGGATATATTTTCAATTTTTACGTAAATGACATTAGCGACTGAAAACACTCTATCCACCACAGACAGTTCAATTGTTATTGCACAGATTTGAAAGACTACAATAATTTAATTATGCATTATTTTTGTTTAAAGATATCCTACAATCGGTCACAGCAAACAATGCCATAGGTATAAGTGCATCTGAATTACATTGTCTGGTAGATGTTAATTTTTTTTAATGAAGTTATAAGGTAGTCAATGAAAAGTGAAAACGTAATAATAAATAACAATTTTTGAACATATTAAAATGTGTAATTATATTTTCAGTTTTTATTTTCATTAGGTGTAGTGGCAAATGCCTGCTTTAGGTTAATTTCAGCATAGTGGTATCACTATTACTCACAGAACTATTCATATAACCATGGCTGACTCAGGAATAACTAGTGAGAAACAACCAAAACGCTTTATTATATCAGAGTTTAAATTGCACTCAAAAGATGGTGGTTTTAAGTGCTCCCCAAAAATTTTGAAGAATTAAGCACAAACAAGCATTTTTAAAGTATCTGATGTTTGGAATTAGTGAATTTAAAAAAAACTCAAAAGGTTTTAAAAGTCTTATTTTTATGAATGGGAGTGCAGCGTTTCTCCTGATTGACTCCCGTGCGCAAGCCTATAATCTGACAGCTCAGTTGATTATAAATAAATAAATTTTGAAAATTTTAACATCGCACAACAAAAAAATTCAAAGTAAGATTCTCATAAGTGATTAAAGTTCTTGTGAATTTGCATACAATTTACGTAAATATGTTTTATTTCCAAAGAAAGAAAAATGCTAACTTTTCGTTTTTTGTTACAGATCGTGAAAATCAGTCTATGCTTATCACGTAAGTATTGTTTCTACATATTAATATGCATACAGTAGCCCCTCGTTACAATGCGCTTGTCGGGGGACAGCAAAAAAGCGCGATATATCCGAATGCGCGATATAACCGATGCCTTGTAAGTCGAAACGTACAAGTAAATTGAGTGAACCTGTGCATGCCACCAGAGCATGGTGTGAAACCGTGTTAAAGGTGAAAGTAACCAGTTTCTTCCCAGAAAACTCCTTTACCTATCACTCTCCATTTCTTGGTTAAGGGGATTGTATAATTTGGATTTGTTCAGCCAAGTGCGAATCTCTTCTGTACTAAAAGGTATCCAAAAATGGGTGTTTTTTTTCTCCTTGGGCAGTAAAAATCTGTCTGATTCATTTATTAATGGGCGTTAGGATCAATACAAAAAGAACAAGTAAAAAGTCAACTGGTTTGAGTAGAATCATTCTGCAGGAATGTAAGTTGGGGAGTGGGAGGAGAATTGCTGCAGATTTTAACTCCAGCAAATTCAGAAGAAAAGAAAACATTCCTGTTTAGCGGCTTTGTTTAACGGGGGGGGGGGGGGGGGTTACTCAGAAGTGCAATACTTTACATTCGAGAACTTAAAATTTTGGGAGACATAGAAAAGCGCGATTTATCCGAAGGAGAGATATAACAAGGGGTTACTGTAGTATGATTTTGTATATTCTCTACAACAAGCAATTAGATTACATAAGATTTAAAATTTGTGTTTCTAAATTATAATGCAATGCTCTTTATTTAAAAAAAAAAACGTTTTAGGATAATAAATGCAAATGCGTTTCTTAGTCCATTTATAAGTTTATATTTCCTTAGAATTATTTTGTGCTATTTATTCAGGAACAATTCATCCCATGCCCCAAATTTTCTTAATTACTAAATGAGAAACCTTTTATTTTTTACAAACTGAGATGAAATTTTACAATATAGGATATTTCTAAATTATGGATGAATGAAATTTTCGCAAAATTCCTAAAATGTCAAAGGTATCAAAAATATGTGTATAAAAGACCAGAATAATAGAACAATATATTCAAAGCTAAAACGGAGTACAAATTAAATGTTGAAGTCAAAAACTACAGAAAGGAAGTTTCTCGACCATAAAAAGAAAGCAGTGCAAAAATATTCAATACTCAAGAAAAAAATAAATAAAAAAGGACGCCAGAGAAAGCTTAAAATAAATACTTATACGCAATTTAAATAGAAAATCCACACCCCAAAAAGAAAACTCGCCATTACCACAGTATTTGAATGAGCAATATTTGCTTTATATATATATAAATAAATATATATATATATATATATTATAAAGTTTTGTGTAATAAGTAATTTATATTATGTCCTAATATAAAACCTGAAACAACGATGTTCTGAAAAAAAAAAAAAACAATTTTTGAATAACTTTTTTTAAACATCCCTACAATAAAGGAAAATCAAAATAGTTTTTGTTTTAAAGCATTGTTCTGAAAATTCTTAAGCAGCATGCCTAAGTAAATGAATTTTAGATAAATTTGTAGAACAAACCAATCAAATGTTTATAGAGCTTGAATCAAAAGAAAAGATTACTTTATTTATAATTGCTTGCGTAATTTACATATGTATCTAACTTTAACTTATTTTCAAAATATACCTTTTTTTTGACTATAGCGGTGAGTCCGGAGCCGGAAAGACTGAGAACACGAAAAAAGTAATTGCATACTACGCAAACGTCGGTGCTTCCACCAAGAAGGGTGAAGCCCCAAAGAAAGGAGTAAGTAAAATGTTGTTTCATCATAATGTATATCAAACAAAAGAGTAACTTAACATTAGGTGTTTATTACTTGAGGAAAACTTTATTATACACAGTAAATTATCAGTAAAAACAAAAAAAATCGGCAAAGTGGAGATGGTACATTTCCAACTAATAAGAAAACACATTTCCAATAACCAGAATTAATTGAAATAGGTTGTACAATGTACAGTTTTGTGCAACAGAACAAAAAAAGTATAACAACAACGTGTATTACGCACAAATGTTGCAAAAGGCTGCACGTTTCAAGTTGGAAAAGACCCCCCCCCCCCCTCCTCTTATTTTTTTTAAAGCGAGGAAGTGAGCTTTTATGTGTTTTTCACGTAGAAGATGATTTCCCCTGCATTTCAAAAAAAGTTCTTTGAAACCTCAAACCAAGTGTCTGCAATCTTTAGAAAATTTCAGCGTAATATACGTTGTTACTTTGCTTTTTGTTGCTTTTTATAGAATTAATTGGGCAACCTATAAGTACTTTAATATTATTTAAAAACAGATTATTACTAAATGTATAAAAAATTAATTCATAACTTTTAGTTCTTAGATAAAAGAAAAAAAAAGAATTTTAATTAATTTCAAATAATAAAACAAGAAGCATTTAATGGAAAAAAAGAAAGAAGGGGAATATTTCTCGTGTGCAAAATGAATGACCTAAAACTTGATCAAGTAATATGCTTAGCTGCCGCTCCGCTCCAGATTCCTGATACCATCTTCCCCTTTATGTAAGCAAAATCAGAGCTCTTTAAGAAAAATGTCAGCCATTTTCTTCCAACAAAATATCGTTCGTGTGAGTGGCACAGTCGAAGCCAATGTTCTGCTGTGTTATTGTCCGATAGTTGTCGTTGATCCTACAGAAAAACTGTTGGACCGATACCGCAACGATATTGTCGTTCGTATAAGTCGTCCCATTTAACCATGTACTACTGCGTTGGAACTGTCGTATCGAACCGTTGTCAGATTGTCCGTGTGCATGGAGCCTAAACATTAATGCATTCAAATACATCAGTCGCATCGTAATCATAACATTAGTCAAAAAAAAATTCTAGTTCTGCTAAGAAGTTTATGTATTAATTTAGTTTTCAACTCTTTATCAGAGCAGTTTCCCAACTTTCTATATGAATTTTGAATTTTTTTATAGTAGGAAGGGGATATATTCTTTTCTAAACTGTACATCTAAGGAAAGAAAAACAAACTTTGAAACATCTAATATAGTTTCACTTGTATTGGGATCAAAAGTTAAATCAAAAGGTTTAAAATATAAATAATTGTTGTACATTTATTTCACTGTAATATCCCTATAAGTGAATATTTTTTATGTAAAGTTTTGAATATTATGACCAAAGAAAATTTACGGGAAAAATGTTTGCTTGCAGCCAAGTTTGGAAGATCAAGTCGTACAAACCAATCCTGTTCTAGAGGCTTTTGGTAACGCTAAGACTGTAAGGAATGACAACTCCTCACGTTTCGTAAGTAACTAATTTTCGCAATCTTAAATTTGTTATCTAAATATAAGAATTTGCACTGAAATAGTTTTTCTCCTCAAATAGGGTAAATTCATCCGTATTCACTTCGGTCCAATGGGCAAACTGGCTGGTGCTGATATTGAGACATGTAAGTTAATTACATTTATGAACTTTCAACATTTTTATGAATACAGTATGAGTATTATTCCGAAAATATTTACTCTTAGTCATTAGGGATTTCTTTTTAGCAGCTTTAATCTTATTTGATAATTATTCTAACTTTTATTATTCTAATAAATATATTGCTAAATTTAATAAGTTGCTTTTTTTGTGTGTGTGTGTGTGTGTGTTCAACGTTATTTATTTATTTACCAAAAGCGAATCTACGTTACAACAAATACACATTAATAAAATTAATAGAAACATCAGACGATTTGAACTGCATTTGAAGAAAATTGAATTAATGTGAAATGTATCCTAACCAAACGTAATAATAATATTTTTCAACGGTCTTATCAATTTGTTAAAATAAAGCTGAAAGAGATCTTTCAATTGAACGTTGATAATTAACCTCTAAATTTTTGTAGGTTCTATCAGACTGCATGCGTAATAAGTATTGATTCAGAGGTAGAACACTAAGCACTGAAAATGAAATTAATGTTACTGCACTGAAAATTTTTCAACATATGTTTTTTATTTTTGTTCAATAAACTAGTTTCAATACAACATCTTTAAAAAACCCTTCAGAAGTTAATTCAAATATAACATGAAGATACCAAATTGTTAATAACTACAAAATCCTAATAAATTAAAAGGCTAATTAATGTTACTGCACTGAAAATTTTTCAAGAAATCAAGATACATATTTTTTATTTATGTTTAATGAACTAGTTTCAATACAGCATCTGAAAAAGAAACACTTCAGAAGTTAATTCAAATATAACATGGAGATAGATACCAACTTGTTAATAACTACAAAAGCCTAGTAAATTAAAAGGCTAATTACGAAATTCTTATATTCCTTTTATATATATTGCACCTATTTACAAAAAGTATAATAAATGACGTAAGCTACGCCAGATACAATGCAAATTAAATAAAATATATCAGTTTTTATCAGTACTTTAACAACATCGTTTAATAATATCACTTCTGAACATTACAGATTTACTGGAGAAAGCTCGTGTGATCTCCCAGCAGAGCCTTGAGCGTTCTTACCATATTTTCTACCAAATGATGTCCGGCGGCGTGGAAAAACTCAAAGGTATTGTTTCTGAAAGCTACATTTTTTGATAATCTTAATACTTAAATAATTAAATAATTTTTCATCGTTGTATTCATTTAAAATTGACAGCATTACGTTTTATACAGTAATCCCTTAATTTTCCCGAATTTTGATCATTTTTGAACATAAAAATACGACAGAACTGAAATGCGTCCTTCTGTTATGCACGAATATTTATTTACATTTAGGTTTCGTTCTAGAACTTTAATGCAAATAATATTATTAATTTTTATTTGATTTATTTCATAAATATTAACTTCTTTTCTTTAAAAAAAATCAAATTTTCTTTTCCCCCGGACACAAGAAACTTCCTCACCCCTTATTAAAAATATTTTTGTACAAGGATTCCTCCAGCGCCTGTAATCGTCAACAGTCTCGACCCAAGAAAGGAAACTGATTGTTTTTGTAATAAATGTTAACTTCTATGCTAATTAAAACTTCGATGCTAGAACTATATGCAAAATTTTAAAACTACGACGTGGTTTAATTGCTAAAATATGGAATGATCCTTCAGTAGAAAGAATTTTGAAGTTTAAACGAGAATGTGAGGTAGCTAGTCTACTTGAGATGAATAAAAATCAGGTAAGCTCTTCTAAGCAATTCAATATTACACAATATTTTAAATTTATCTCTCAATCATAAAATTTTATTTGTATCAATGTGTTTTTAATAATGTCTTATTTATGTATACATATAAGTACTAATCATAGTTGTTTCGAAATGACGTAATATTTTAATTTAAATTTCATAGAACCTCCCCTTTTTTAATGCAGGAAGGTAAAAACTCAAAATCATCAAACCAACTATGAAGGATGAAAGCATTTGTATGTTTCCATCACGGCTAAGTACTTAAACTTATTCTTTCACTTCATTAGAAATTTAGAGAGACTGCGTTCCGCAAATAAAATATGAACATTGTCTAATGTTCTTTTATTTTCAGAAATTCAGGTTTTTCTTTTTCCGAAAGCCACTGAAGAAAAAGTTGAAAACGTCTAAAAAGATATGTCTAGATGTTACAGTGGAATTTCGAATCAAGCAGAGGGAGAGCCGTTAAGTGAAATGTGGGAAAATACATTTCAAAAATTTACTTAATTATTTTGATGAAAGCCTTTTTAGAATATTTCAATAAAAAGTCACTGAAAAAAAAAAAAAACATTGAAAACTCAGGCACAGAGACCGTGAAAATGTAACAGATAAAGATTTTTTTCACTTGGTTAACAAGATAAATGTTTAATAGACTTCTTTATATTTATGCATTCAAAGTTTGTGTTCTACGATACAAGTTCTCCAAAATAATTCTACACTGCAAATATTTTTGAAAATACTGAATTATTTTATTTCAAAGAATTAATACATCTCTTTCCTCTCAGAGAATTGTCTTTTATCCGACGATATCTATGACTACCACTTTGTGTCACAAGGTAAAATTGAAATTCCCAATGTTGATGACGCTGAAGAAATGAGACTTACTGATGTAAGTATATGTGCAAAAAAGGGAAAACAACAAATAAATATTCCCCAGGAATGCGTCCATACTTTCTTAACATCTCGAATTCCCGTTTCTCTACTCTACTATCACTAATTAATCATTTCTCATCCAGTACAAAAACTGTACAATGTATAGTTGATCTGTTAATTTTTTTAATAATTTTTCCGAATGTGCTGAATGTCTACTTCGATTACGTGCCGTAATTTCACGTATTACACGCAAGCAAGGACTCAGACCATATTGGGACTCTACCACTTGACTAAACGCAGGCAATAGCTACAAAATAATATTGCGTACACATGTGGAAGGGAAGAAAAAGTTCAGCCTCATAATAAACACTGATTATATTTCTTTTTTCCTATTCAGAAATCTGTCTTTTGTCTGATGATATCTACGAATACCATTTCGTATCTCAGGGTAAGGTAGAAATCCCTGGCGTGGATGACGCTCAGGAAATGAGAGATACGGATGTGAGTATTAAAAAAGATGGGCGTTCTTGAGCTAGACGCTGCATGTTCGCTTATGCTACACTCATTGATGCATTTTTAGAAACAATAAAGAGAGATTTCTCATACTTCATAAATATCTAAAAATCCGAAAGGTATTTTTTTACAGTAAATAAATACTCACGTTTACTTTATTGAATTGTACTGCAGAAAGTAAAAATGCAACAATGAGTGACCCGCTATAGCCGTTTGATACTGCCTATAGCTATGATATAAAGTAAGTATAAGGACTGCCTTCGTAACTTGAATACACTGTCAACTCTCTAGTTTTATCATTTAACTGTAAAGAATCTCGAAATACTTTGGCTCGATAGAGCTTGTGAAGTGAAAAATCTATTCCGGATAACTTTTTTTGGTGCAGTTAGCACATTAAAATTTTCGTAACAATAAAGCGAATCAGATCAAATCAAGTTTACCCTTCTTTAAAAAAAAAATTAAAAAAAAACAAAAAGTTTAGTAATAATGTTAAAATAAACAAAATTATTTATTGAATCTACAAACTATTTAACTATTCATTAGGGATTGATAAATTGCCTAGAACCAGCCTAGCTGGGCCCAGATCCTATTGCTGGTTGTCACTTTTGTATTTGTAAAGTTTTACACACATTGTAACTTTAAATTTATTCTAGTATAATGCTTCATAAAAAATGATATGGGTGTTTAACTTCTGGTCCATTGAAAGAACCCTTTTTTAAAAGAAGTCTTAAACTAAGCAAGAAAAGAAATATTATAAAGGAAGTCCTTACAATCATAGCTATTTTATAAGTTTTCAAAGAGGGCTTTTTTCGCTTTTTGCTTTTTGCTATTTTAGAAACGCTTAGTATTTTTAGCACTGCTTTTTTATGAGTTTTGCATCTTTAGAATTATTATTTTTATTAGAATAGTTTTGCTCGGCTCTATTTTTATTATTTTTTTTAACTTTTTATTTTGCTTCATTTTACCCTGCTTAATTCCTATATGTACATATATATAAGTACGATTTTTTTAAATTTTACATTTCAACATTTTTTTCATTAGTTATTTGAATGCATCTTTACTAACTGTAAGAAAAATTAAATTCTTTCATTAAATTAATCTTTCGGCTACTTTTCTAGAGCTGTTGCATGGTGCTGTAAAAGGCATATTTTCTATAAAAGAACGAAATAATCTTTAAAACTGCTGTTAGAAAATATTCCTTGCATGAAACACTTTATTCACTTCTTTATACGATCGATTTACTACTATATCTATTGTCTTTGCTTTGCATGTTATAACTGTTTCTCTCTTTACAAAATAAATATTTATTGTTCTTTATAATAACATTGAACGTAATTTATCATTCCAGGATTTATATACTTTTTCTTCTAGAGAACGTTGTTCATACTGTTATGAAGATATTTTACATAACATTTTTTTTTGCAAATCTATCTTTGTTTCCTATATGTTATACTGTTTTTTTTTTTTTTTTCACAACAGTTTATCAACGCGTTTATAGTTAAGTCTGTAAAAGATTCGATATTTTTAAAAACGTTTAAAATTTTCAGCAATTTTTGTTAAAATTTTTAGCAAGTATTCGTGATCTTAGCACAAATAAGTATTTAAACAGCGTAAAATGTACGTTTACTGTAATCTTAAACGCCATTAAAGTAAGATAAAAATAAATAAATTGAGATTTTGAAAAACTTTTTTGAATGGATTTTTGCAAGACGAATTTTAAAGAGCTCTAATACAGCTTTTCTGAATGCTTTATTTTAATATGCCCATGAAACTCACTGGTAAAACGTTCAATTTAAAGTAAAATCTAAAAGTAAAAGAAAAGTCTCTAATGGTAAAAGATAAATATTTTAAGAGACGTAGAGAAAGTTTTTTTTTTTTTGTGTGTGTGGCTGGCTACATTTATTATCACCTCAAGATATAATAATAATAATAATAATAATTATATAAAAAATATATAATATAAAATTATTGTTATACTGAATTTCTTTACTTTTTCCTCCGCTTTGGAAAATATTATGAACTACGTGTGTATATAATACAACTTTTTTTTTTTTCTTTTGAGGGAAGACCGGGGTTACAAAAATACCCCACCGGGTGAACCCTGCGCTAGGAATGCCGCTAAATTAAGCATACATTTATATATCTTTAAAAATACCAGAATTCGTTTTTTTCATTGCTGACAAATTTTATCCCACATTTTGCAGACTGCTTTCGATATCTTGGGTTTCAGTCAACAGTACAAAGATGAAATCTACAAAATTACTGCCGCTTGCATGCACTTGGGTGAAATGAAGTTCAAACAGAGGCCCCGAGAAGAACAGGCTGAGCCTGATGGTACAGAGGCAGGTGAAAAGATTGCCCACTTGTTGGGTACAAACGCCGCTGATTTGTACAAGAATTTGTGCAAGCCAAAGATCAAAGTCGGTAATGAGATGGTAACCAAGGGTCAAGGTGCACAACAAGTACGCATTTGTTTTAATTCTTTCAAATTTATTGCTATTTTTTAAGAACAATAATATTAAAACATATCCATCTAAAACTGTTTAAGCTATTTTTAAGCCAATGGCATCCCCATAGCCTTAGTTGTTCTAAGACTTTAAATACCATCACAACGCTGACATTAACAAAAATATTTTTTTTTATCCAATAGGTGTTATACTCCTTGGGTGCCTTGGCAAAGGCAATGTTTGACAGAACTTTCAAGTGGTTAGTAAAGAAATTAAACGAAACTTTAGATACTCAGCAGAAAAGGCAACATTTCATTGGTGTACTGGATATTGCCGGATTTGAAATCTTTGACGTAAGTATTAATACAAAAAAAAAAAATCTTGACGAATGAAATTCTTTTTTTCTTTCAATTTCTATTGACTTAAGTAATATTTTCAACACTATTATTTTATTGAATTTTAAGTTGAAAAAGGTAATTTAGAAACATAACTTAATCAATTAAGAAGGCAACACTACAAACGTTTTGTAAGCATTAAATGGTTTGTTTTAAAAATATTTTTCAGTTATATGATGTAGTTCGTCTTTGAAAATGTTAATTTAGCTATGTTGAAGAAAAATAAAGCCCTATAAGTTTGACTTATTAGAAATGTTAACTAATATTCGTAGCAATACAGTTAACTCTCGAGTAACTAAAATCAATGCAACTAAAGAAAACTATTAGAGATAGCTAAAGCTGAAGATGTCAAAAAAAATATGTGTTGTTCATATTCTGAAATATACTCAAGTCTATTAGCACAAAACTAACACTGCGGGGGCATGGGGGGAAGGATATTTAATTTTTCATTCTGATTAATTTGACTTTATCAATAAATAATAATATTTTTTTTTAAATTTATTTTTATCATTTAGGATTGATTACATGTTCTGCGAAATTAAAAATTTAGATTAAAAAAAAGCACCAAGACGATTTTTTTTCCATATTTAGCCTGATAAACAAAAGTCCAAGAAAATTTTAGAAAACAATAGTACTTTAAAATAGCTACATAGCTTAAATAAATGAAATAATGTTTCATTTTTCAAAGCAAACGACTTTTAAAAAGTACCCTCCAAGCTGTTAATACAAAATTAAATTACACTAGCAGTTTCCTACATTGTTAATAATTTCTCACTCTTCCTAATTATAATTTTTGTGTACGATATTTCTTTTACCTATAAAAAAACTTTCTATTTGTCCTTTTTGTCACCTCAATGTATCAGAAACTGAGGAACTAGCTGTATTAAAAAATAATATTCCAAAAATTCTGGCAATGCCAAATACATATTAAATTTTAGAACATTTTAGTTCCTTAGAAGAAAATAATTTAATGCCTGTATTATTATAATTAGCTGTGACTAAAATGCTAATTGTTGCAAATGATCTGTAACAAAAGTAAAAGTATGCATAATTCAATGCTAAAGTTTTTTGTTTACTAAGAACATGTTGTTCATCTTAGGAATAGAACTCTCGATATGTTAATTAGTGTATTTGTCAATTAGAGTTAGGTATAGATCCTCAGTTATCTGCTTCTATGTATGTATGTGTTTTCTCTCAATTTTCTTCCTTTTCTATTTCATGTACACTATTTCCTTTCTTTCTCTGTCTGCCTTTTCCTATCCACTTCCCAGTTCAATGGTTTCGAGCAACTGTGTATCAACTTTACTAACGAGAAACTGCAACAGTTTTTCAACCATCACATGTTCGTGCTGGAACAGGAAGAGTACACTCGCGAAGGTATCGAGTGGGTGTTCATTGACTTCGGACTTGATCTTGCGGCATGTATTGAATTAATCGAGAAGGTAAACGGATAATTATGAAACTTCTGAAGGCATGAATCCTGCCGCAAAAGCCAAAACTGCACACACGCCAACGCTTTGCAAAGAATGACAGCTTACTAGGGAAAAAAATATCCGCAAAAAGCTTTGCCTCTGAATACTTATTTATCAATTTGCTTTTAAATCTTATAATTTATACTCTGATTTTATTCCTTCATATTGCACAATATCTCGTTCATCAAGAAAAAAGTTTCACACATAAGTACTGTTTCACTACCGATTTGATGAAGAGGTAAACATCCGATTTCTAGGTGGAAACTGACACGTTTACTGGCTGTTTAGAGGTGCCACCGTTTTCCTCTCAGAGTTTTAATCACGTTTGAAACTTAATGCCTACAATTATTTCAAAACGGTTTATTCTTGGACGGTCGAGCCAGTTAGTTTTTTCAAAAATACTACAGTCGAAAAAATAATTCGCAAATTCCAGAAAGGTATTATCATATCAATAAAGTAGAGTAACCGTTCAACCTAGTAAAAAGATTCAATTTATTTCAGTTACTGGCAGCTTGCCAATTTTCCACGCGAAACGTGGTCGGACAGTACAATTGTAACATTGGAAATTTCAAAAATAAGATTGTGTCACCAATAGAATGTGTTAAATAAAACTGACTCTTCGAAATATAAATTTTATATTTAATTTTTTAAAATTTTGACCACTAAAATATATTCGTTCACTTTCTCAGAGTATGAATTATAAGTGAATTGCACTAACACTAAGATTATGTATTAAATTCGCTTTTGCTTTTTCCTCCTACTCCCTTGTTCCGCCGCACCTTTTACAGTACAATGGCTTTGAACAACTTTGCATCAACTTCACCAATGAAAAACTGCAACAGTTCTTCAATCATCACATGTTTGTACTGGAGCAGGAAGAGTACAAGCGAGAAGGTATTGATTGGGTCTTCATTGATTTTGGACTCGATCTTGCAGCTTGCATTGAGTTGATTGAGAAGGTAAAGAGCATGAACCTACTGATTTTTGCCTATTAAATTAGCTTTTTAGCTTCTTTTGAACGACTACAATAATTATAGTACTTAGATTAAGCTTTTTTATACAGCTCTGATTTACTAACCCATTGTCTTACTTAAAATTTGCCAAATTTGAAATGCAACATAATATTTTTTAAACAAAATTATCATTTTAACTGAAACTTTAATGTTATCCATTCTTCTGGATTAATATGTTTTCATATACTAAGCTAAACATCAAGATTTTGTTTTGGAACTTCATTTATAATTCACATACTAATTTTCTGTTTTAGAACTTAGTTAAAACGTTAAATTACAATAAATATTCTGTTTTAATTCATAGTAACTGCATTTTTTGTTGAATTGTTTTTCGTTCAATCTTTCTTTCTTTCCTCTCCCCCTTTTTTTTAAATCTTAATTAATTTTTATTAGAAATAAAGATAAAATACTTGTAACAGTGAAATCTATTTTTATGTTATTTTTTTTCCTTCTAAATTTTTATTGACTACAAAAGCATTTAATTAAACGATTTTTTTGTTCGGGTATTTTTTTCTTGATCCTTTTAAATTGTTATTAAACGAACTTCGAAAGCAATTTTTAAAGCATTTGTATGATTTACATTCAGCCTCTGGGTATTATGTCCATTCTTGAAGAAGAGAGTATGTTCCCCAAAGCTACCGACAAGACTTTCCAGGATAAACTGAATTCCAATCACTTAGGAAAATCTCCCAACTTTTGTAAACCAAAGCCACCCAAGCCAGGACAACAAGAAGCTCACTTTGCTATTGCTCACTATGCCGGCACTGTAAGTATCTTATTGATAGGCCATTATTGTCAGAATTTCTAGCAGGAAGTTTGTTAAGATTAGCTTCAAATCTTCGTCTTTTTTTCAACCTGACAAATTTGCCTTCAAAACAGGTACCTTACAACATAACTGGCTGGCTGGAAAAGAACAAGGATCCTGTCAATGACACTGTCGTCGATCAGTTTAAGAAGGGCTCTAACAAACTTTTGACTGAGATCTTTGAGGATCATCCAGGTCTTGGCGGCGGTGACGATAAGGGTGCAAAGGGAGGTGGTGGCAGGAAGAAGGGTTCTGGTTTCCAGACTGTATCCGGTCTTTACAGGGTAAGAATATCTTAAAACCAATTTTTAAAACATCTTTTCTTTTTCCTCTCTTTTTTTCTATTTTCTTCAACTCAAAAGCTCATGCATAACAGATAACTTAACCACGATATGACAGAGACATCTCTGAGTGTGTCATCTAGTGATCTCTAAAGTTCTTGAGCATATGAAGTTCTTTTGAAATTATTTTCATTACTAGCTAGATATTGGCCTCATCTTCGGCCCTTATCTTGTTATATTTAAAAAAAAGAAAATATATTTAAATAATAAGAAATTTTTCTTTTTGGGTAAACGGAAGTACTTTTGTCCTATTTTAACATTATTGATGTTTTTCTTTATTTTAAATTAAAAATTAGATCATGTTTTTTTAAGTGAAAGTTCTTAAGCAGAAAAACTAGTCCAGGAAACGTGAAAATTAATTTTGTTTAAAAGTGTTTTTTTCTATTTCCATTCAACTATAATAATAATCTATTTATGAGCCAAATAAATCTTATATATTGCAGTAATTTATTTAACTTTAAAAAAGCTTTATTGAATGATTGATCTAGAAAACCGCACAAATTTGTATCCTATAATTTTCGACAAAAGTGTCTCCCTTTTAAACCGATAAAATATTCATTAAATCCCTTAGTAGAGTTTTGAAATACTACACTGTTAAAAATTTGAAACTAACACTTATTCAACCTGCGCGTTTTGAAGAAATCTGGGTCCTTGGTTCGGTTGAAACAGAATGCTCTAAGCAAGCTTCGAAAACCGAGCAAATTCGACTGCGCCTTCATTTGCAAAAGACTGATCAAGCAAAATAAAGCGTTTCGTGAGAAATTGGTTCTTCTTTCTCCAAAAATTTTAACCGTGTAGCACAGAATTTGCTATACTTTCGCACTATATTTATTCTTTTTTTCTGCAACAATGAAATTTCAAATGCAATGATGTTAATAATAATTTTATAACTAGTTATGTTTGGTCATTCCATGGAAAGTGTCCCACAAGTAACATATATATTCCAAAAAAAAAATAATATTTGAAAAAGAAAAAGTCATAAGCGAAAATATTTGCTGGAAATAAAACGCATCGGTGATTTCTTAAATCAAACTTTTTTGTCCATTGGCTTTTGTTAGATGATATGTTTTTAGTGAAATATAGCTTCTACGTATGGTTAAGAATGTCTTTTATTCCATGGAATGGCCTGTTGTGTATTTTAGATGGAAAATATTATCATATATATTTTTATTACATTTAAAAAGAGTTTTTTTATTTTTGTGAATTACATGTTTTCAAACATTTTATTTGATATATTATCAATGAATTTCAGCATCATCTGTCATTTAAGCCATTTTTATATTTTTAACAGAAAACGATGTGGAATTTGATAAGTACAACACAGTAAGACAACACATAAATTAATTAGTTACATCTTTAGCTGCTTTTTTGCATTAGATTGTCGTAGAATTTTTTTAGCGAAGTTTTGTTTTGTTTTAAAGCATATTTTGCTACAAAAATGTGAAGCAAATTTTAACTTAAGTTTCTATTATGTGTTTTGTCTAACAATTGCTAGCTTTGACTTTTTTTTTTCTTTTTTGAACTTTTTGCTGCGAAAAATTATCTTTTTATAAATAATCTTCATCAGCAGTACAAGCTTTGTGTTATCATTTCTTTTTTTTTTTTTTTTTTGCAATTTACTAACTAAAAATTTATAAACTCCAAATCAGGTCAGCTAAGATTGTTTGTGTATTGCGCAGCTTTTATTGCTTTAGTTGCTTTGTGTAGAAAAGAATGAAGTTTTTGTAAAGTTACTCCATACCATTGGTGCTTAAATTTGAACCATCAAGCAGACAATTTTTTTTTATTTGCTTGATTTTCCAAAACAAAGAAACTGATCATTTAAATAAAATTTTATTCTTTTCTTTAATCTAACTTAGTGTGTATTAATTGCTTTTGTGTTGCTCTTCATACTCTTGTAACAAGAGGTTTTTTTATTTAAAAAATTCATAGTTTAAATTATTATGCTTCGCTTTTCTAACTACAGGAACAGCTAAATAGATTGATGGCCAGCTTGCACAGCACACAACCTCACTTTGTACGTTGTATTATCCCCAACGAGATGAAACAGCCAGGTAAATTCAGATATAAGATCCCAACCCCAGGAATGGACAATGATTGAATCCTTATTCTCCCAACACCTTTCACTTCAACTATCCAGCTACAAAAACCTCACATACACTTGCCTTGTCGAATTCCCATTTCATTTAATCTTCTGTATTATGTTATTTCCTTGTCTTCCTGTGACGTTCATTTGCTGTTTTTGTGAATCTTTTCCTTTCCTCATTACTTTTCAATTAATCCTTTTAATAAATGGAACGTTCCTGACATCGATCGATTGGATAGGAGTTAGCAACTAATAAATGAAAGCCGAGAAGTATTGCTTAGGAAAGGAAGACATGGAAAATTGCTAGCTAACTTTAAATTTCAGCGGTTTTAATCGTGTTTCCTTGTTTAATTGAAAAACAGGAGCAGTTAAACAAGCTGATGACAACTCTCCGTAGTACTGCTCCACATTTCGTCCGCTGCATCATTCCTAATGAGACGAAATCTCCAGGTAAGATAAGAAAGAATGTGTAACAAACCTTACGAATCAAAGATAGAACGTGTGTATTGCAGTAATGCTTTAAATCTTATTAGAATTATTTTTACAGAATAAAAATTAGATCCTTTTTTACAAGCAAATGTTACTATTTTCTTCATGAAATAATTTTATTAATGAATTTGAATTTTATTTTGGGGACTGAGAAAGGAAAAAGAAAGTTTTAAAGACACAAATTTGGGATCATCAACGTTTTAGGTGTTGAATGGATTCGAAAACCAAGATTTTGTCAAAGAATATTCCATTCCCTTTGAATTTTATTGAAAATCCTAAGAACCTTTCCAACCTGAAAAATACGCCTTTTTACCTGATTTTCCTGTTAGTTTTTCTTCTTTTTTTTTTTGCCTGTTTTAAGAAAATGAATGTACCTACATTCTGTACAAAGGTAATGTACATACTCTTTTAATTCTAATCTCTAAAATTTTGTTGTTCTACTTCTTGTCAAATATGTTAAATCACTGCAGTCTAAAAATTTTTTATCTTAAAATAAATATAACGAACTAATCGCAGAATTCTCTTGCACCATTTAACATTTACCGGAATTTTTGATAGCATAAAATATCACTTAGTTTAATAGCAAATAATTCTTTCGATAAATTTACTGTAAAATAGTACTGTAAGTTCGGTAAATATTTACTAATTAAATAAATAATTAATTATGAAGTAGAACTCTTAATATTAAATGCAGTCACCATGTTTTGCTATAAACGCATAAATGGATATCCACGAAGATAAAATATCTAATTGTTCTCTGATTTATGATTCGTCTATAGGTGTAATTGATGCTGCCTTGGTAATGCATCAGCTCACCTGCAACGGTGTACTTGAAGGAATCCGTATTTGCCGAAAAGGATTCCCTAACAGAATGATCTATCCTGACTTCAAGCAACGGTATGTTCATGAATATATAAGAGCTATATATAAAAATTCTTAGCTATGTACCTTACTGCTTTAAAGAAAACTTTTAAGAAGCCATACGGTTTCCTAAAACGTACGTGATTAAGTAAAAATCTATAAACGTGAGGAACCCAATTATATCATCAACACGTTCAATACATTTAAAACAATAGGTAAAACGTCCTGGGATTTAATTGTGTAAAAAAAAAAAACATATTCAGAGGAAGATCTCAATTTAGCAATTCGTATGTGTTAGTCAAAAAGATCTGTTATTTCTAGCATGAATTAGTTTTCTTAGTCGTTACAATTTGTTGCTAATCACAAAAAGTTGAAACTTTAATAACTCTTTAACTTTCAAGCTTTGATAAGCTGAAGTTCATTCAATTGCTTTTTCATCTACACTTTCGTAAATTCCTTAATTTATACCACTCAAACTATTTTTTTTTACTAATTTTGATACGCGTTTGTTCTAAGCAGCTTAGACGCACGGAGTTTTCAAAGGGTTTTATACTATGTACTGATTTTCATATGGCTAAATTATATGTTTTAAAATATAGTTTCTTAGTAAGAAAATATATTCACGTTTTAACGTATTTTTTGCCTCAACTTAATGCACGAACAGTTATACACGCTTAGTTTAATATCAATTATTTTGGGTATGGAAATAAAATCTAAATACCTTCATATTTATAGTAATTTTCCTTTCTTACAGTTACACCATTTTAGCAGCTAGCGCTGTTCCAAAAGGATTTGTTGATGCCAAGAAGGTTGCTGAAGCTGTATTGGAAGCAATTCAGTTGGATAAGAATGATTACCGTCTTGGAAACACCAAGGTATTTTATTTATTTAATTATCTATTACATATGCATCGTTAATAGATACATTATTTTTTGACTGTAAAATGGAACTAATACACGTAAGTTAAAAGCTAATATAAACGAAAAAGTATCATGATACTAGTCATAAAATAATATTTACTTTTACTGTTAACCGAATAAATAATACTTACAGGTTACACATGTAAAACATTTTTAAAGCTTTGTTTAAATCAAATAGAAAGTTATAATAATTTGATTCTGAAAACAACTGAAAAAAGATTGTTGTTAAGAAATATTGCTATGACTCGAAGATATGTTATACAGTAGAGCCTCAATGGACCGTTTCTCTCATTCATTTTGAACATTAGATACGAAAAACAACTAAAATGCGAGTCAGCATATAAATTCGTCTCTTGAAAAAAATATGTCAGTAATAAATTTACTGTAGAAAGTTATGAACACTGAAAGGAAAAAATACATAGTTACGGTAAAGTACTTAGAAAATAGAGAAGAAAGATGAATAAATCTATTTATATTCACTTAAAATAGTTAGAAGTTTTGGTTTGTAAACACTTTTTTCTTAAACTAAACAATACATTTATAGCATTTGTGACATGTTTTTGTTCTTTTTCACTGAAATCATGTGAATAAATAAAGTTCCTCATCTTTACAAAGTGTTTTAACACATAATAAAAAATAATTTCATGTTAAGAAAGCACAAATAAGCATTAAAATGCAGACATATGTTTCGGGATTGCTTGAAATCCTTTTTTCAATGCGACAGGGAGCTTCCAGATGCAAAACATCCAAATGAAAAAGGGATTCCAAACAATCCCGAAACATATGTCTGCATTTTAATGCTTATTTGTGCTTTCTTACAGTGAAATTATTTTTTATTACAGTTTACTTAGCACAAAGTTAATTTATTATTTTTCGTTGTAACACATGTTGGAGCTCCTTATGTATTAACTTGTTTGTCTTCATTAGCAACATCATCAATTTTTTTGTTACGATCATTTCTTGAACAAATGTCAAACTACCATATAGCATCTTCTTCATCAATTAATACATTAATCGTCAAACATGACGGCAAGGGCGTGACTTTATCATTTTCATCAAAAGCCGGTAATATTTTTGAATGATAGATATGAAAACCTGCTAGTTTCATAAATGATCTAAGACGGTAAAATTAAGGTTATTTCGATAGCGTTTGCGAAGGGAACAGTTAAAACACAACAATAAATGCAGAGAAACGAAATCAGGGGTTGGAGTTGTCCTACACTTCTAACAATTGTAGTAATCGTAGGACATCGCAGAATTTGTGGGACATGTGAATTTCCTCCCAAAAAGAAAATCCATAAATTGTAAGAAATTTAGGAAAATGACAAAAAAATAGGACATTACAGAGCACTTTTTAAAACATAGGAATTGTAGAGCAACTCTGACTCATGTAAAACATGCGAAAACGATGGATCGAGGTTCTACTGTGAAATTTTTACAATTCCATTAAATTAAAAACATGAATTCTTCTATTAATACCATTTTGTTTTAACATAGATTCCCTTCTTCCAGCACAACCTCACAAACCCGTTATTTCCTGACTGATGCCTACAATCCTTTCCCTATTCCTCCTACTCCCTCCTCGGATGAATTCCCAATTACTTCCTCTCTCTGTGATGATCCTCCCACTCAGTTCCTTGGACGAACACCATTACGGTGAGTTTTCAGTATGGCACAAAATGAAAAAATTCTGGAAGCTTCAATGCAATTTTGCTTTTCACTCACAATTAGCGGGAAAATTTTAATTACAAAATTGCAAGTTTTTAAATTCACTATTTTAAGGTAACTGCATTTGATTACTTTGTTAGTTTTTTACTTGTGGCAAAGCAAATAACAAAAAATGTTTTTACTTATAAAAATAAATATTCAGCTTTCGCCTTTGAGAATTAAGAATTATTAAAAGTGGATTACTTTTAATCTTCTTTTAATTTTTGAATGTACGTTTGCTCTCGAGATTTTCTTAAGTTTTTACTTTTTAAATATTTTATTGGCTTTAAAACGAGTGCTATTTGAATCGTTTTCATTAAATTGCCGAAACTGATATAAGAACGTGCACAGAAACCCGATTCCTTCGAGTTGGTTGACATATATGTCAATTCTCTCGGTCCTTCCTTGCATGCTTAGAATGTAACACAATTTCCCTTAAAAAAATTTTTGAGTCCAAAGTTTTGTACAGCATACTGAAATTTTATTTCAAGCACAGCTTTGCTATGTTGCAAATGGAAAAAATGTTATTTATGCATAAAATTTAGACTTTACCTAGCTTCCCGTTTCAAATAAATTTTTACCTGTTATTAAAAGGTATTCTTCCGTGCTGGAGTCTTGGGTCGTCTGGAAGAAATGCGTGATGATCGTCTCGCCAAAATTGTCACCTGGTTACAAGCTTGGGTGCGATGGTATCTCAGCAAACGAGAATTCAAGAAGCTGCAGGAACAAAGGTTTGTTTCATCAATACATCTTCTGAATTTTATGAAAGTAATCATCACATTATTTCATTTATTCACAGTAAAATCACCTCTTAATTTGAACTGATTATTTTTAATAATAATTTTAGAGTTGCCCTGCTTGTCATTCAGCGCAATCTCCGAAAATTCCTCCAACTTCGCAACTGGCTGTGGTACAAATTGTACATCAAGGTAATTTCAGTAAAAACTCTTAAAGTTAATTAAATTTTTGTAAACAGCATACTTTTTATAACTAAAAATTTAATAACTTTATAGTGAAACCTGAAACCAATGTTCTTAACTGATAAAAGCATTCATCAGTTTGATTGTTTAAAACATATTTTAGGTCAAACCTTTGCTTACTATGGCTAAAGCAGAAGATGAAATTAAAGCTTTGGAGGACAAACTTAAGAAAGCCTTAGAATCCTTGGAAAAGGAAGAAAAATTGAGAAAGGATTTGGAACACCAAAATGTTAAGCTGCTACAAGATAAGAACGACATGTTCTTGCAATTGGAATCAGAAAGATCAGGATCTGGTGACTTAGAAGAACGTCTTGCTAAGAATATTTCAATCAAAAATGACTTGGAACAACAGCTTCAGGTATGCTTTTTATAAATTTTTTTTAGGGTACTTGGATCAGTCTAGGACTGTATAATTTATTCAAATCGATTCAATTTAAAGTTTTTAAAAATTACGATGTTTAAATACATATTAATAAAAGTTGAAAAACCAGTTATTCATAAAAGCTCTCTAATACTAAAAAGTTCAGAAAAAACAGCAATTTTTTAAAATCTTTTCAATAGATTGCAGTTTATCAATACAATGATCTTAATCTCAACAGCTTGAAAATTGATCTTTAAGCATAAATATTTCTTTTTTTCTTTTTGAAATTGAGTTTTGTTGTTTCATTTGAAAGTATATAACTATTTCAAATAAGCAAAAAATAATAATAATAATAATAAAAAGACGTAGAAAATAGAATATTTACTAAGTCTGTATTTTTCAGCATATTGTTTAAAATCAAAGAGATACTTCTTTTATTTTTCAAATTTAAATTAATAGGAGATATGTTAAAAAGATTCCAAACAGTTTTCGTCTTTTTTTTTTAGAATCAGTTAAAGCAGTGATTCTCAAACTTTTTTTTTATTATTATTATCACGGTACACTTTTAACTATTTCAAAATTTGGCGGCACCTAAGGAAAAAGATAAGTTTAAAAGGGTTAGATAAGTTTAAAAGGTCACAGTTATCGAAGATAAAATCTTTAAAAAATGGTGTTTAACTGTAAAAGCAACTTTTCTTTTCCAGTGCACTTTTCTTTAATTTAAACAAACTTTTCTCGTAATAATAAAAAAACATTATAATTTCTACTGTATGCATTTCTAAAATTGGCCGGCACACAAAAGTGCCGCGGCACAGTGGTTGAGAATCACTGAATTAATGACTCTATTCATGCTTACACCACATGTTAAAAGCAGTATTATGTACAGCACACGCAGTATTTTGTAAGAAAAGCTCTGCAAATTTCATTCAAATCCAAGACTGGATTGTGTAAAACTATTGTTCTAACTAGTAATGAAACTAGTATTTTTCACTCGTCCTTCTTCTATGATTTATCAAGCAACTTAACGTCCAAAATAAAGCTTTATACTTTCAACAGAACAACGTTAGAAAACTCAGACAAACAAAGCCTTTATTCTTAACAAAGGAGGTTTTCAAGTGAAAGGTTATATCCTGTAATAGGATACAGAAAGTTGAGAGAATTTTAAAAGAACATTCATTCAAGGTTAAAGCGCATGCTACTGGACTGAACGGACTAATTCTTCTATAAAATTCTCGGTGTTAGATGGAAACAAGTATCACTTTAAATGTCAAAAAATTCCCCTTTTCCAAATGCAATGCTGAAGAAATTACACGACAGCATTTCGTTATGCCCTTCCCATAGATATTTTTTTCTAATCATTTCTTTGTTCATAACTGCCAGCATTTTCAATAACAGCCAAACAAAGAAAACCAATAATAATTCATAATTAAATAAGAAGTTCCGTCTAAAACTTTACGAGCCTTGGATCTTATATCCAGGGTTCATCTTATTTGATTCTTATTTCCCCATAGGCGCTAATGTAATGTTTTTTTTTTGAAATATTCAGAATTGAACCAAAAAAATTTGGAAATGAGATGCATTCGCCGAGATCTTTCGAATTCAAAAAAAATTCTTTCAAATTGGACAATTCCCTCAAAAGCTATTAGGGGGACAGACAGACCGATGGACAGACCGATAGACAAACCGGCAGACACACATTTTCCCCATCTCAAAAACCTACTCTCATTTTTTTTTCTCTTCCAATCTGTATTTAATTACTTTACTTATTTTTGCCTTATCTTTATTTTTAACGATATTTTCACGATATTTTAAGCTTTCTTTCATACTTTTTTTTTTACTGTTACGGGAAAGTAGGCTAAAAGCGCCTTTATAGAGTTTCCTATATAGTTCAATAGAATGCGTTTCTATTATGATACTATGATACATTCAGTAGTATCATACATAGTTCAGTAGAGTAGAGTATCTTATCACTCGTAAAAAACACGATGAGTCAAAATTAAGCAAAGAGATCTTTCAACTGGATTGAAAAGACTCCTGACAATCACATTAGCCCAATTATGGATGAATATAGTAAGTATTTTTAGAACATTTGGACATTTTTCATCAGGTGAAAGGCAGAGTATTTATTTTAAAATAGCATTTCAAAATTTAGCTCCGAAGGGAGATTTTTGGATACTATCCAATGACAATCTCGTCATGATTTATTTCTTTTATGTGACGAAAGTAGTCGACATGCCCGTAGAATATGATTTAGTCATAAATAGACATTAAGAAACTCCGGTTCGCTTTATGATAAAGTGATAAACGAAAAATATGTTTTCCTTGAACAATAATTTTTGTAAGAAATTTACATGAAACATGTGCTACATTATTTAAACGTTATGGCTATAATTCTAAATCTTAGCTTACAGCAGCATTTATTGGAATGGAAATGCTTTCTTTGAAATGATGAACATAGCATGATTTTTTCAAATCGACATAGTTCCCTAGCGCAATTAATTTTAATAAAATTTGTTTAGATTGTTTTGGGGTGAAACAACTTTCGACGCTTCTGATTCAGATGAAAAAAAGCATTTAAATTGGTTTCCAAGAAAAATAAAGAGAGTAACGAAACATTTAAAACTGTCCTATTAATATTAAGGACTATAGGACCGAGTTAGTTTGTAATTTTCTGCAAAAAGTTTTTACTTTTACTGTCAATTTGAAATATAGTACCTTTTACCTGAGTTATCTTATCATAAAAGTATATATCTATAGAGGAAATAACTAGGGTTATGTCTTTAATTGTTAATATAAGGGCACAGTGGTCGGATCATCCGGATTGTGGCTTCGTATTTTTATTAAAAATAAACAACAACAGTTTTGTATATACTAGATGAATATTGGGGAGGAGATGTTGGAATATTTCCACGTGTCGTTTTCCACTTTACTACTGTTTCGTGAAACTAATTGCTTATATCTTGCGTTTATTTTTAAGTAACAATCATTGAATTCCCTTAAATATTGTTCAAATCTCCACAATTTTTTGAAGAAAATTAGTTTTAATAAAATATTCAGGATTGGTTGAAACTTTTAATAGTGAAATATTATATTCACCGAAAAAAAAAAAAAAAAAAAGGGGCTTAATATGCACAGGAGCTTGACTCTTTTTCGGTGAATTTTAACAAAGTAGAGAAAATTTCAAACTATTTAAACATGAGTAGAGGTTTTGATAATTACAGGGTTCCTTTATTTTTATTTATTTATTGCTTGTACCACATTCATTTTCATTCACTTTCAATCAAAATACCAAAGAAAGCTTTGCATTAGCGACTTCATCAAGTAAATTACGAATAGACAGTTTTGTCATGATATTTGTAAGAACTAAACTCTAGTTAAAAGTGATTGACTGTAAGATTTTTTAAGAAATGGGATATAGTTTACACAAACTCGTTAAAGACATTTATTATGCGTGAAACGTGATATATAAGTTTCATGGTTTTCCCCCCGCCAACGAGACTGCGTCTAGTTATGCCAGATATCAAAACGGGAAAATGAAAACCTCTTTTACGTCCAAATGCGGGGGAGGAAGGAGGTATTTTTTACCCCTTCAACATGTGTGAGTCACAATCTTGCTCTGATTATTTCGTGTCGAATGAAGTGCCCTGTTCAGTTCGACTCCTCATTAACGACGACGAATTTGCGGCTCGAGCAAGTTCCCGATTTTCTAGCCATATTCTTGTCAGGATTTTGATACTTTATTTCATTCTTGCAGTTTGGCAAACTATCTTCGATCACATTCCGATTAACCCTTCCTCTCTCGCTCAAATTAATGCCGATATTGAGCTAATTAAAGATAAACATTTTAGGAGCGTTTCCTCATCCGTAGAGGAAAGATAAATTTATGTAAAAATACGTGCTCTTCGAAAGATTACGTCTAGACCACAAAGTTCAGGAAACGACACACTTGCATTCCATCGAAGCTATTTTTAAAAAAATATTTTGGCAGAGGATTAATACTTCCACTACACAATGGCTGCTATAAGCATTAAAAATTCCGAGAATTTCATTCTGGAAAATGACAAAGTAAACCCAATGGATATTGCTTATCGTTTACAGGAACTGCAAGAAAGACTGAATCATGAGGAGGATGCTCACACCAACCTCAACCAAAACAAAAAGAAGTTAGAAGGTGAGATTTCAAACATGAAGAAAGAAGTTGAAGATCTTCAGCTCGTCATCCAAAAGGTAATTGATACTGTATTAATTGTAATGAAATTGATGGAGTTATAGGAATATTTTAATTTGTATATATTCAAATTTGTGCGCTTAATTTAGTCAACATTAAATCATTATAAAATACTCCTTTATTTATAATATTTGAACGCACAACTATAAATTTAATAACTACATATAGTTTACAACTTAATTGTAGTTACTATTATTCATAATTAACCTAGCTTAATATTTGACTTTGAGTTTTTTTTAATAACAATTCACCTTTAGAAACTTTCATCAAAAAATCAAAGCATGCGTGGAAAAAAGGTATAAAGGATCTCGACAAAGATATTATAAAAATATATAAACACTAGTGTTTTTAGGTCCTTCAAATTAGCAATTAATTAAGATGTTTTTTTTATTAAATGCCTTTCAATAAAATTCTAGAATTAAGTGCTTTAACATTGTTGCCACCTACAATTCCTTTTACATTACAGGCTGAACAAGACAAAGCTTCTAAGGATCATCAAATCCGAAACTTGAATGAAGAAATCGCTCATCAAGATGAACTTATCAACAAGCTCAACCGAGAGAAGAAGCAATTGCAAGAAATGGGACAGGTAAGTTATTTCATTTTTTCTTAGAATGCTTTTATTGAACTTTTACTTCATTTAATTGGAAAACTATTGCATTCAAAGTTTTATGAAATGCAAATAAAATAATCGCTAAATATTATAAAGAAAAAATGCATACATTTATATTGAGCCGAAATATATTTTAGAAAATAGTTCAAAAATAGCAAAACATAAAAATTAATACAGCAAAACTAAAATACTTAAAATATTAGCATATAAATATTATGAAAGGTTAAAACTATGTATATCAAAACAATGATGAAATTGTTATTTTTATGACATTATAAGCACAACATATGTTGCGGCGTCATGTTTTAGAAATATGGAACACAGAAGTAAACTATCAGAATTGCCCCATAAAGTTTCAATCAAATACTTACTCTTTTATTTTATAAAAAAAATCCGAAAATGTATTTATATTTTGTACTATTCAAATGAAGATACTTGAATTTCTTTTCATTCTTGATGCTCCATTTAAAATTTAGCAAAATACATAAAATGATACTTACTCAAAGACATTTTAAATGAGTTTTTTAGTAATGTTTTTCATGATAAAATAAAAATTAAACTCGTAAAGAATCTGTGATACTTTTAACGTTTAATCCCGAAATAAAAAATAATAATACCAATAATAGAATAAGAGTTCTAAACTTTTACTGAGATTAAACATCAATAATAATAATTCTCATATTGATAAAATGATTTTTTATCATTACTGATTTATTATTATAAGTGGGAAAATAATAACATTCGGTTTATAGCACTGCGTTCTAAGCAATTCCTAATGAGCTGCCGGAATAAATACATCTTTGAGAGTCTAATAATATATATACTTTTAGTAGTTTTAAAATTTTATTTCTTTTCTCTCTTATTTCCTAGAAAACCGGAGAAGATCTTCAGGCCACTGAAGACAAATTGAACCACATGAACAAAGTGAAAGCTAAATTGGAACAAACTTTGGATGAAGTAAGTGCTATGAATATTGAAAACTTTAGGTAGCACAATTCTTAACCTAATATTTAATATTAACTCCAGGTTATTAAGGTAATCAAAGGAATATAAAAGACTGTACTATTTCAGTAAGCAAAAATGAATCAATAAGAAAAAGAAGTTTCATTCAGTTTTTACATTTCTGGATTCTTTAACTAGTTTCTGATAATTTATTTACCTTTCTACTAAACAAGCAATTCTCGGTTTCTTTCACAAATCATAATTTTTTCTTCAATAAACATTAATTCCTTTTGATTCCAAATAATTAAAACTATCAAATAGTTGTCGTTTTAAAAAGTATATTACATGGCGAGAAAATATAATATCAATAAGGGATAAGGGTAAATAATGTTGTTTTATAAGATCTACAAAAAGAAAAGAAAAAAATATTTATTTATTTATTTATTTATTATTCATTAATTTTAAGAAACAAAGTAAATTTTTGCATTTTGGCCCTTTTTTATAAATCTGTATCTACTATTTAACTCGGTACTAATAATATTATGCATTAAATAAGAAAAAAAATCTTCTACATATTATAATGAAAATTATTTCATGAGTGAAAACAAAACGATTATTTTACTTAAAATTTCAGATTACTAAAATGTTTTTTTTTTGAAAATGTGTAGTTGGAAGATTCTTTGGAACGTGAAAAGAAATTGCGCGGTGATGTTGAAAAGAATAAGAGGAAAATCGAAGGTGATCTGAAATTAGCCCAAGAAGCCCTTGCCGACCTCGAGAAAAACAAGAAAGAGCTTGAACAAGCTCTACAGAGGTATGTTATAGATTATAAATGCATACATACTTTGAATTTGAGCACGAACGTATAAAGTTAAAGTTCGAAGACAATTGACTTTGTCTCACTTTTATAAATATGTTTTATCATTTAAATTTTGTACGAAATTTGTAGAAAATGCTTATAAATCGTACTAAAAGTGAAGTATTATGCAAAACTTTAATCGCACCTTATAACTGTATCTAATAAAAGTGTATAAGGCAGTGTTAATAATTTAGCATTCATTCAATCTCCAAAACTGAAAGTAAAAATAAAGCAGAAACAATGTACAATAAATTTTCATTTTTGAATTAATGTACTTTTTTATTAATATTTCACTTATGCTTTAAGGTCCTTAAAAACTACATCTAATTACTTTAAATAAAAAATTTCTGGAATCTGGAGGAAAAAAGGTAAAAACTATTAAGTATCTGCGTATTTTCTTATATGATAAAACTTTCTCTTTTTTCAACAGGAAAGAAAAAGAGATGGCTAGCTTGGCAGCTAAACTTGAAGATGAACAGAGTTTGGTTGCTAAATTGCAAAAACAAATTAAAGAGCTTCAAGTAAGAACTAAATATTGTTTTTTTTTAACATTAAAGTGACTTCCATGCTCTAAATCCCGTTTTAAACTATGTAAAATTAATTTTATGGAAGATGAATTTATTGCTAACAAGAAAGATATTTTTCCCTTTCATTTATCGCTGTTAAAAATTATATTAAATTTAGACATATTGCAATGAAAAAAGTGTTTAGGTTAAAATTTTGGCACATTGCTGCTGTCAAGCATTGGTTTCATATTTTTAGAGAGCATGAATAATAAACCCGGCGGTGTTCCAGGAATGAAACTTCCTTACATCCTAGATTAGACTATGATTCAAGAGAGAGAAAAAAACACTTCTAAACATTTCACACGAAAGATATATTGTGTATAGGAGTATTAAGAGTAATATCATAAATTTTTGTCCAGAAAAATCTGGCGTGCTGACTGTTTTTCTTCAGAACATTCAAAAATAACTTTTTCTTGAACACAGATGCTTACTATTCATACTACACTTCTACTATTCATTACATTTTTAAAGCTGTTCAGAAGAAATTTTAATAGATCTTAAAAAACGTCTATACAATCAATAAAGGGTGAAATATTACTTTTTTTATTGGAAGTGACTTTAGAATGATGCACTAAGAAAAAACGAGTAAGAGGAACTTGTCTTTTAAATTTGAGAAATATAGCTAATTTTTTTACATCCTAAAATTAATATCATTCAATGATTTTTCCCAAATCATCTGCATTGTTTTTTCTTTTAGTTTTAACTATGTAAACATACACATAGTCATTTAGTATATTATATAAACAGTTGAAACGAAATAATATGAAAAAAATCAACTAAATAAGTAAAATATTTTCAGAAATTAATTAATTATAAAATAAGGAGGAAAAACAGAACTAAAGAAAGAAAAGAATCTCTAATGTATCAATCACCAAATAATGTACTGTAAAAAGAATAAAGGAAGTAATATTTTGTTCTAAATATTCACGAAATATATCTTTAGGATAATAAAATTGGAAATAAAGAAGCCTTAACTATCTCTTAAACAACAATTTTCAATTACAGTAAGAGTAAAAAACTGTTCAACAAAATATGCTTAAATGCTTTGTGTAAAGACTTTTGACCAAAAATGTTTTCATGCATCCAGTTCTTTTTTGTTTAAAACTATTTGTAGGGCGTCGTGTTATGTTAACGAGACAGATAAATTGCATTTACGTATGGAATCCCTTGTCTGTCTGTCACGCAACATTAATTTAGACAGTTCAAGTTAGCCAAATGTGTCATAGTGTTTCTCGTTCTTCAACCCAAAAAGGTAGCAAGTACTAAAATTTTTGCTTTTAACCGGGCATCCCCTGACTCATCTCTCACAACGTGTCATCCCGGTGTTCATTTTTGGAACGCGGCGAGTCAGGGGAACCTTTACTGATATAGAATTACCTACTCTCTTTGGCACTCTCTGTCTGTTTTCTCCCGCGTATGACAAGGCAAAGCAAAATCGTCTTGGCTCTTGACCGATCTCCGGGAAAGTTCCTAACCCACTTTCAGAGCGACATTGGCAGCAGTTGGTTCACGCTTCGTTTGCTCCGAAACAGATAACCACTTAGTTAGATAGATCATCTGGGATATCCGATTTTGCAGTTCGAAATACACTTGGATACACATATCTTCAAACAATGGATACGACCGTGACAACCGATTTCGAAACGATCCCCACAGCGATCTCAACACAAAACGGATACTTAAATGGAATATCGAACGGTGACCACGGGTCAGAGACTGAAAGGAATATTTCAAAAAGTGTTTCCGAAACGAAAACCGCATTAACTCATACAATAACGAATACTAACATAGGCGCTCCTATCCAAGGAAGCATTATCAGAAAAGATGTTTTTTATCCATATCAAAAAGCCCAGTACATTTCACCAAGCTACAATCTGAGCTTTGATAGCAAACGAATGATGCGTAGGCTTCAGGAACCCGTTTTTGCTGCTTCACCTGGAACTGTGCACATAGTATACGAAGTAGGCCCATTCATGAACAGAATTTTGCTAATCATCTTTTGCTCTATCGCAATGCAACTACTCTACAGTCCTATTATTCTTGAACTATGCTTCTTTCGAATATTTGGCTCCAGGATAAATCCTGCTAAGTATGATATGAAAATTAAATTTGTGATTTACTTAAAAGTAATCAATTGCTTAAAAGCACACTCAAAGTAATTTTAAGAACGTAATCAAATATGTGTAATCACTTTTCTTTTAAATTTATTGAATTATAACCATTTAAAATTTTATCTATGCTTTATTTTAAAATTTTTCTTTCTTTTCTCGTCTAATCTGTTGGCTTTTCTTTAATGCCTTGAGCTAATTAATATTTCAACCTATAACTTTATTGTAAACGAATATTTAGCTGTGTAATTAATTAATTTTTTAATGAATAGGCAAGAATTGAAGAGCTGGAAGAGGAATTGGAAGCTGAAAGGCAAGCAAGAGCAAAGGTAATTTTTTAAAAAACTTTCTACTGAAAAAGGTGTTTTAAAGAGTATTTTTTCAGGCATTGATTAATATAAATTTAACTCATTAATCCCAAAATTATATTAATTATTTTACAGGCTGAGAAACAACGTGCTGATCTGGCCCGTGAAATCGAAGAGCTCAGTGAACGATTAGAGGAAGCTGGAGGCGCTACCTCTGCTCAGGTAACATAACTTGTAACTTAAAACAATTTCGTTTATTCTCCGGTAACAAAACTGTATAATGTCATACATTACTTTCATAGATATTTAAAAAAGAAAATGTTTAATATTTAGGTTGAACTGAATAAGAGACGAGAAGCTGAAATGGCTAAGTTAAGGAGAGATTTGGAAGAATCGAACCTACAACACGAACAAACTCTTGGAAATCTCAGAAAGAAACACAATGATGTGGTTGCTGAGCTTAGCGAACAAATCGACCAACTGAACAAACACAAAGCCAGGTAAAATTTTTACAATTAATTCTCAAAAACATATGTATTCTTTTATATCAATTAAAACAAAGTAACAGTTTTTAAAATGCTAAAACTTTATCGAATTTGTTTTTGAATTTCGGAGCCTTTATATTAAAACACCCAATTCATTTTCATATTGAAAAAACTTCAAGAAAAGGGATAATAAACAGTAAATATTTAAGTTCATTCCATTAGAGTTTGTTTTTCAAAAGGCATTGATATTTTAAATTTAGTTACATGTTATTAAACATTAAATACAAATTAGTTGTTATGCTTTATTATGTATCTTTAATTAATGTATTTCTATAACGGTTATAAATACTTGTATTAAACTCATCTAATTAGAATTTTTATAGCACATTTCATTGAATTTCATAATTACAAAATACTGGTATCTCTACCGCAATAAAAAATTACTTTAAAAATGAATTCATCCAACCCTAGGTTAGAAAAAGAAAAGGCTCAAATGAAAGGTGAACTTGACGATGTACGATCTAGTGTGGATCATGTTAACAAAGAAAAGGTATAGAACTGTGTGCATTTCGATCCTGCACGGAGTGTATCCTAACTAGTTAAGAAGTCTGAAAATAAGCAATGATTAACAAATTTAATTACTAAAGATCCGAAAGTAATTTTTGCTGATTCGGATTGAGGGTGTTACTAAAATAACACATTTTTGTGTTACAACAAAGAACAGTGCTTTTTGTGTTGATTTTGTTTTTTTAAGTAACAAAGCATGATTAAAACTATGATTTTTATTTTGTATTATTTTGCATGATTCAAGATGAATAACAGTCCCTCCCTTTATACCATTATATTGTATGTGATGTAGAATTGAAAAGGAAAATTCCGCTAATTACGAAGAATTACATCAACTGCAGATTGCATTGGATTGCACTTGTAGACGGAAGGTAAAACGCATGGTTAAAAAAAATTCAGTTTCTTTAATATTTAATAAGAAAAATTAAAGAAAATGTTATTAAAACTCATATTTATGTATTCAGTTTTTTGGCACTTTAAATATTATTTTCAAAAGCTTGAAATAATTTAATAATTTCGTATAAATTTACATATATAGCATCTTGTTACAATGCATGCTTGCATGCTTAAAAGCTCATATATTTTCCGCACAAATATTGATAATTTTTCAAGAGATTATCAAGTTTTAATGTATCTAAAATAATCTTATTTACAATTGCAAAGGCTAATGCTGAGAAACAAGCCAAGCAATTGGAAATGCAATTGGGTGAATTGCAAGGCAAAATGGACGAGGCACACAGATCTCTTGGCGATTTGGATGCCGCAAAGAAGAGGTTAACCGTAGAAAACAGCGAATTCCAGAGACAGTTAGAAGAGGCAGAATCTCAAATTAGTCAGCTGAGCAAGCTCAAGATGTCCTTACAGACCCAACTTGACGATGTCAAGAGAATGGCTGATGAAGAAAGCAGGGTATGTTTAAATTACATTTCTAACATGCTGATTTTACATAGTTTGTGACAGCGACGAAATCTATCATATACTTTCTGCAGATGCCATTGATTCTACATAATTTAATTAACACGCCATCGTGTTGCAGATCTTTAACTGATTGGATGTCATTCATACCATCCCTATAAACTACTTTCACCATGATTACCATAATTTATTGACTGTACTGTGACATGAAATGGAACAGAATAGCTGTCGCTACTGATGTGTCATCATAGCAACAAGCTACACCAGCAGAATTAGAAGAATGTATTTTGTGGCTGTCTCTGACGGTGTTAAATCAGTATTGTAGAGACTACGTGCCAAAAGCGTAAAATGTATATATGAATTAATTTGTAAATAAAATCTTTGTTTCTTCTTTCAGGAGCGCGCAACTGCCATGGGACGATACCGTTCCGTGGAGCACGACTTGGACAGCCTCAGAGAACAAATCGATGAAGAACAGGAAGCTAAAGCTGACCTGCAAAGGCAATTGAGCAAAGCTAATGCTGAAGTCCAACTGTGGCGATCCAAATACGAGAGCGAAGGTTTGGCCCGTCTTGAAGAACTTGAAGAATCCAAGTACGATACTCATTAAAATATTTTTCTAAATTTTCAATTATGAAATTGTTTGACACTATGAAACAGATTTTTCAAAGATTTTCTTCTTTATATATATAAAAAAGTCACTTTGACTTTTCATACTAAATTAATATAATTAAATAATCGCTCAATAAAAAAAATATAATAAGGTATAATTTTTCTCCAATGATATAAGGAGAACAACATTGAAGCACTACGTCAATGTGCATTTTTTCCCCTTAGGAGAAAGTTGGATGCCAAGTTGCAGGAGGCTATGGAGAACATTGACCAACTGAATGCCAAATGCAGTGGTCTTGAAAAGACAAAATCTCGTCTACAAGGTGAACTTGAAGACATGACCATTGAAGTTGAAAAGGTAAGAACAGGACAGTTTTATGTCAATGTAATTTGCATCTGAACGCTGATAACATGGATCACATTAAAACAATGTTTCTAACGATATTAATAATATATTTCTTTTAATAGGCTAATGCAATGGCATCTGCTATGGAAAAGAAACAGAAATCCTTTGATAGGATTGTTGCTGAATGGAAACAGAAGGTCGATGACTTAGCCGCTGAACTTGATGCATCCCAAAAGGAATGCAGAAACTATTCCACAGAAGTGTTCAAACTCAGGTCTCAGTACGAAGAGAGCCAAGAGCATTATGAATCGGTTAAACGAGAAAACAAGAACTTACAAGATGAAATCAAGGATCTCGTGGACCAACTTGGTGAGGGTGGCAGGAGCGTGCATGAATTGGAAAAGTCAAGGAAGAGGTTAGAACTCGAAAAGGAAGAACTCCAGGCAGCTCTTGAAGAGGCTGAAGCGGCACTTGAACAAGAAGAGAACAAAGTACTTCGTGCTCAACTGGAGCTTTCACAAGTACGACAAGAAATTGACAGGAGACTTCAAGAGAAGGAAGAAGAGTTCGAAAACACAAGGTAAGCTCTAAAAACAATTCCCATATGTCTATTATGGACCACAACAAAATTTTCATATATTCAATTAAAGATTTATTTAGTTTGCCTGTACAACTATGTAAAATACTGAATTCCTATAAGAACTACAATCATGTAAATTTTAAAAGCGAATACTAAGATGAAGTTTCAAAATTCAAATGTAATTAAACTTAAAAAAAAAAATTTTTTTTAAGTATTTTAAAAATTCATTATGAAGTATTTTAAAAAGTAATTGTAAAGTATTTAAAAAAGTAATTGTAAAGTATTTTAAAAAGTAATTGTAAAGTATTTAAAAAAGTAATTGTAAAGTATTTTAAAAAGTAATTATAAAATGTTTTCATAATCAATGAAATGTTTTCCTTAAATTTATTGCAGAAAGAATCATCAACGCGCTATTGATTCCATGCAAGCTAGTTTGGAAGCTGAAGCTAAAGGAAAGGCTGAGGCACTCAGGATGAAGAAGAAATTGGAAAGCGATATCAATGAATTAGAAATTGCATTGGACCATGCCAACAAAGCCAATGCTGAAGCTCAAAAGAATATTAAGAAGTACCAAGTACAACTTAAAGAACTGCAGCAAGCTTTGGAGGAAGAACAGAGAGCTCGTGATGAAGTTCGTGAACAATACGCAATGTCTGAAAGGAGGTGCAATGCCATGCATGGAGAATTGGAAGAGAGCCGACAGCTTTTGGAACAGGTATAATATATATCTTTCCTATGAATAAGATACCTTAAATTCAGTTATATTTAAAATATAACCAAAACATTAAGATGTAGATTAAAGAACACCTAACTTGCACACTAACGTCTTAAGCGGAAGCTCGATGAAACTAAAAACAAAAGGTTACTTTAAAATGTTCCAAATACTTGACTCTAAAAATTTAAGGAAATTAACCAAAAATTTATCTTTTTCCCCTTGATAATTTTTATGACAATAATTCGAGAAAAAATTTGGTCGTTTAATTTTTTTGACGGTGAAGTTTTGAACTTTCGAAGCTATTTTCAGCTTGAACTATCAAGCTATTTTGTGAGTGGAAAGTCTGATTTTCGGTATAAGAATAATTTTCATTTCCCCATAATTACTTAATATCCACGCAGAGAAAAATTGTAGCTCTTGGGTTTTCAATATGTTGATTTGAACAAGCAATGAGAAGAAAACTAGTTTTCGTTAAAAAACCGACCGTTAAAGTTCACCCAAAAAGAAAAAAGTTGAAATTTAATTCATATGATGTTTTGCAAAACTAAATTCATAAATTAATACAACTGTGAAAAATAAAAATAGCTCCTTCTTCTTCTTCTTTAAATTTTAATTTTATTTTTAATGCATTTTTAGGCTGACCGTGCTCGTCGTGCTGCCGATAGTGAACTTGCTGAGTTGCACGAACAAGTCAACGAGCTTTCCGCACAGACATCTTCCCTATCCATGGCCAAGAGGAAATTGGAAGGAGAGATGCAAGCCCTTCACTCTGATCTTGATGAAATGTTGAACGAAGCTAAATCCTCCGAAGAAAAGGCAAAGAAGGCCATGGTCGATGCTGCTCGTCTTGCTGATGAACTCAGAGCTGAACAAGAGCATGCTCAACAACAGGAGAAAATGCGAAAGGCCATGGAAGCACAGATCAAAGAACTCCAAGTCCGATTGGATGAGGCCGAAGCTGCTGCACTTAAGGGCGGAAAGAAGATTATCCAGAAACTCGAACAGAAGGTAAGGTTGATTTCTTTTAAACAAAAAACTGTACTGTCGTGTTAAGAACAAACTTTAAAAAGTTTATCTGTTGAAGAGTCATAATTGGACAAAAATTCAAAAATAAGAGGATATTACTTCCAAAAAAGTTGAAAATTATATGAAAGGAATACAATTTAAATATGTATATTAGAAATTTACTACCAAAATGAACATCACATAAAAAGTCAAAAAGAAATTTCTAAAATATGAGCATACTTTGTTTGAGTAAAAATTACAAGTGAAGTGCACCCATAATGAATAAAAAAATATTCGCATTAAATATTTTCTAACTCCAATCACGCAATAGCTTCATCAATTTGAAACTTGAAGACCTTTCTTTCAAGTTTTAAAATTGCTTTCCGCGAAAATATCTGGCACAAAACTGAATCAAGTCCAAAAGTTTAAAGAAAAATAGAAAGTATTATTTAAAATATCATAAAACTTTCCTACCAGTAATTATATTTCACAAATTTTAAACTTGATAACGTGTGCATTGATTACTCCTATATAGCTTATTAACAAATTAAATTTCTCAGTTACTTCACGTTTTTTTGACACGGTGTCTCCTACTACCAAATATTATATTGACTTTTACGTATTATACGTTGGAAAAACTCCTGCTCCAATATATTTATATACATTTTATACACATTACTTTAGGTTCGTGAGCTGGAAACAGAATTGGATAATGAACAGCGTCGTCATTCTGAAGCAGCCAAGAATGTCAGGAAATCAGAGCGCCGTGTCAAGGAACTGCAATTCCAAGCCGATGAGGACCGCAAGAACCACGAACGTATGCAAGACCTCGTCGACAAACTCCAGCAGAAGATCAAGACGTACAAGAGGCAGATAGAGGAAGCAGTACGTATTTTTAATCAATGCTTTCCGTCAAAACCCGTATAATGTACTAGTATCATGGTAACGATAACATTTAAGACATAACCTAAACAGTATGTAACAAAAATAACACTTGGTCAACTTTACGCTCAAATGACTTAGACTGTAAAATGTCATTCTAATATTGAGCTACATTTTAACATTAGAAAGCTTATTTGTCATTATAACTGGAACACCAATACGAGATTATTTCGCAGCTAAAATCACTTGGGAATTTGAATTTTATTAATTTCAATGTTTTGACTTAGTACTTAAAAATATTTTTTTGCTATCCACAGGAAGAGATCGCTGCTTTGAACTTAGCCAAATTCCGCAAAGTTCAGCAAGAATTAGAAGATGCTGAAGAGCGTTGTGATTTGGCTGAAAACGCTGTTGCCAAGTTGCGTGCTAAGAATCGCAGCTCCGCATCCGCTGGACGTGGCATGAGCCCACCTATTGTGAGTATTACTTCAACAGTAACGTTTGAAATTTTTCCATTCCAATATCCTTTCCTCCACTCTTCCTTATACACAAAATTTCGAATGCAGAAAATTAAAATTTCAAAATATAAAATGTTTCTAAAGTTTTCCAACTCCGATTGTGATTAAATTGAACCACATTTCAGACGGTATAAAAATTTATTAGAAATAAATGTTTTTCTTCAGCTTGAAAGTTTTTCTGGGAACTTTTTGCTGTGCAAAGAAATGCTTAAAACTGCTAAACTTGCAAGCGTTACAGAGCAAATTTTCAACATTTACTGCTGAATTATTAAATGCTATTTATAAGCTGCTTTTTTGCATAATATTTTTATGAAAAGAAGAAAAAACTATAACTTTGAGTTCTTATTTTAATTGACAAAATATTCTAATGTCTTTTCGTGCATAATCTTCACTATTAACACACTATCCAAGAACCTGCTAACATCCCGACAACCTAAAATATTATCGCAGCTTCTTAGCTTGCTGCTCCATTGTTTTGCTAAGCTTTCGCATTCTTCGTTATACAGCCCATGATGAAAGGACGACCGAAGTCCAAAATTGAGGCCGAAGAGTAAGAAGGAATACCTCTCTTGTAATAAACAACTTAGGTGAGCTTTAAGTTTATTTTTTCTTTATCATTTATTCATTTACACAACATTATTCATCTCTTACAAAATATAATTTACATTTGTACATTATTCCCGAAGAATTCATTATCGAGTTTTAAATCATTTTCTTACTTTTTTACTAAGTTAATTTAGAAAAGTCGAGCTATTTTAAATACAAGAAAGCTGTTGTATAAACTGATTTAGTTCAAGTCCTTGATAAGCACACATTGAAATGTTATTAAAATATTTTGATAAGAACACATTGAAATGCTATTAAAACATTTTGATAAGCAAATATTGAAATGCTATTAAAACATTTTGATTAGCACGCATGGAAATATTTTTAATTTATTATTACATATTATTAAACAAAACTTTTGTAACACTCTTTCACCTTCTTAGGTTAATAATAAACTTTTATCTATTAAATTGAATGACGACCGTGGTTATAAGGTACATTTGCTTTTCAAAATACTTTCAAAGCTTAAATAAGAAAAACCAACCCTCGGAATAATGTACAAGCATAACTATTATGACGCGAGTACTTTACTGAGTACTACATTGAAACAAAACAAAACAAGGAAATTTTGAATGCTTAAACAGACAAAAAGTATAAATGTAGCATGTTTAATTCGCGTATACTTTGATAAATTGTAACCATAATTAGTATTCGTAAATGTGCAAATATCATTTTAAATTTGGTTGCAAATGACAATCTTCGTGAAAATAAAGCTCGTCCTTCGCAACTGCTTTTCAAGCTCTGTTTCGCAACCTTCGCAACCAAATTTAAAAGGATGAATTCATAAAAATTCCCATCATAAGCATTTTTGAATAGCAATCGCTGATTAGTTAATTTTCATATCTATTTGTAACAAATTTACTAGTTATTGGAAGTTGCTGTAGAAGCAACTATGAATTTAAACCCTTATACGTTCAGGGTTTTCAATTTCAAGTATACGAACGAAAGTATAACAAGAAGTTCCGTCTAGAACTATACGAGCCTACTTTCCCGTATACACCAAATTCAGATTTATAATCTAGCTATCTCTTTCTCTCTCTTTCTTATTTATCTTTAGTTCTAATTATTGAAAATATACCTTTTTCAACGGATAATACATATTCATTCACTCACTCATTCATTCTTTCATTTATTCAGCCATGCATTTATTCATTCATTCGTTACCTCAGTGTTTATTCATTCATTTACGCATTCATGTATTTATTCACTCATTTATTTATATTTTCATTTATTCAATAATTTATTCATTCATTCTTTTCCTCATTCATTTATTCATTGATTTATTCTTTCACTCTTTCATTTATTCATTCATTCATTATTTCACTCATTGAGTCACTGAGAAATATCCTTGAAAATCCCGATCAAAAAATTTCATAGCAAAATAGGCTCGTAAGTTCTGGATAAACTTTCTATTTCTACATGTTCTACGTTATAAGAGCTTTCCGATAAAGTTTGTTCCAAGCAAATCGGTCCGTTAGATCAGGATTTATATAGGGTTGAAATTTCCCCGTAAGCTCTGTGTTAATTTTTTGAACTGTTCAAAAATGAACAAAAACTGTTCAAATCAATATTTCACGCCGAGAACTCCTTTCAATAAGCTTGCAATAGGAACTTGGCTCTTGTGCCCAGAGTTTACAGAATTTGCTTCAATTTTGTCCATAGGCGCTAATGTTAAAATTTTTTGAACTGTTCAAAATTGAACAAAAAATTGTTCAAATCAAAAAGTAAAATATAGAAATGAGATGTCCTCGCCGAGATCTTTCGAATGCAAAAAGAATTTTTCCAATCGGACAATTCGTTCAAAAGTTATTAGGGGGGGGGCCCAAGACCGACAGACCGACAGACAGACAGACAGACCGACAGACCGACAGACACACTTTTTCCCCATCTCAATACCCTACTTTCAATTTTTTTATTTTTCAATCTTTATTTAATTACTTCACTTATTTTTGACTTTTCTTGATTTTTAACGATATTTTCACGATACATTAAGCCTTCTTTCATGCTTTATTATTATTTTTTTTTTTTTTTACTTTTACGGGAAAGTAGGCTAAAAACAGGACCTAATTATAGGAGTTATTTTTACATGAAAATATTGCCTGTCAAACAAATTTATGCTGATTGATTTACATTTAACCCCTAAATGTGTTGCCATTAAATTGGTACTTTTTTTCCAAAACGTAATTCGTAAACATAGTGAAAACATATTACAGTAGTTCTATAGAGTATTGGGGGGAGCCCAGTGGCTGAGTGGTAGCCTCAGCCACTGAGCTACCATTCCACAGGTCCGGAGTTCGATTCCCGGGCTGGGCAGGGTCGACTCAGCCTTTCATCCCTGCAGTGGGGTCGATAAAATGAGTACCAAGCATGCTTGGGAACTAAACACTGGGGGTTCCGCGTCAGGCTGACCACTTGACCGGAACTTCTGCTTATGCACCTCAGGGCCCTCGGTCTCGAAAACTGGGATGGGCCCATGGCCCCCAAAAGGACTGGCGTGCCACTGAGTTTAGTTTAGTTTAGAGTATTGGATTGGAAGAATGAAATATCATGCGTTGAAATGAGCAAATAATGAAACGTTTATTCGCCATATGAAAATCATTAAAAAACGAAAAACAAAACAAATGGAATATATTTGTCACTTCCCAGGTCTCAATGTGCTATAATGTTCAGTAAAATTCTGTCGGTTTTAGGATAAACGCTCCTTGTTGTTGAATAAGAACTTCCTAATTTCAATCGGTAATTTGTTCTAATCAGTTCTGCAGCATGACTTTTAGAATAGATTCCGCGGCATTTTAAGATATCCCAAACTCATAAAAAATTTTATTTATTCAAATTCCTTTATTTTATTTCATTTCATTGTTTTCTTTATGACGAAAATGAGACATTTGACATTGACACTTAAAATCTACACATCTATATATACAAATAATTAATTTTAAAGTGTTACAATAAAATCTGTGATGGTATTTTGATTTTGCTATATGTATAAAAAATTTCCCCTGAAGTGTTTTTCTAATTTTGCATTCATATTCTTTCAGGCATCAAATGTTCAACTCCTCACAAAAGTCCCTCCTCACATAAGTTCGGATAACCTCAAAATCCCAATCATGAATTTGTCTACTGCCTTCGCTACCCCCTGCCAAACCACTTTAGATGATGAACCGACTGTATGAAACGCGCTTTTCCACTGCATCAACGCTATCAAATACTTCTGTGACTTTGTTTAGTGAAAAAACTACAATAATTCAAAATAATGAACTGCCGCATGCACAGAAAAAGCGACAAGGATGTGGACTATTGGAAAAATAATGATCATCTTACTTTTAAAATGAATAAAAGAAGTATTTGTTATGCATCACTCAAAATTTCTGTTCGATGTTTTATGTTGTTATATGTCCTATATTGTGAACAGAAATCTGTTTTTCCATGTTCAGAACTGTGCATGGTTGAAAATGAAAAGTATGAAATGACACAAAAGATCTGTATTTTACTTATTGAATGAGTAATTATAATAAATGTATACACTTTCAACAAAAATTCATCTCAAAAGTTTCATTCATTTTCTTCTGGTTAATTCAGCAAAATATATAATATAAATACTATCAAAATACTTAGAGCACTGAAAACTTTTAGCAAAACATTAGAGTATCATGTACTCTAAAGTGGTTTAAATGTATTAAACTATGACTGTGTGTTCATTCGTTTTAATTTATCCCTTTTGTACATTTGCTTTAACACTTCAAGCAAAAAATAACCAAGAATATGACGCATATATCAAAATCTTATAAGTGTTTTTTTGTGTTTAAAAATGTTTGTTCATTACAATCATAGGCGATGTTATTATTACAATTTATGTAAAAGTATAAAATCTTATCAAAAATAAAATCATTGAGGTTCTTATCTTTTTTCAGCTTACTGAAATACTTGATTTGCAATTATCAAAATGTGCATAAATTGCTTTGTTTAAAAATTATACATCTCACTGAAAATACGATACATCAGAAGCATTTAACGCTCTGTGAACTAGGGTTTTAAAAACGACAAGTGAGTAAATATGGAAATTTAGAACTTAAGATTAAACAATAATTATTAATATTAATAATAACATTAATCATCACGAAATAAAATAGCCCTACATACTTCTTTTCAATTGAAAAGCTTACTAATTCAGAAGCAACAAAGTGGACTTCAAAAGTGGACAGCAAGTTAGTTAGTCCAAGTCAAAGTGGACAGCAAGTTAGTTAAAGCTCGAACAATAGTAGGTAGTGTTGAAAATTTTGGCAAAACTTGAATATTAAAATAGAAAAATCAATTGAATACCGTAAGTCTATATTTTTCGGAAATAACAAATTCTTTCTTTGTAAAATTAGTCCTCCTAATTCACTACTTTAAATAAGACTAAAATATCAAAATAGTGATCTAAAAAATATCTTTAGTGAAAAAATGTCCATGCATTTCAGTATTTTTAGCGACTAATAATTTTAATAATAATAACCAATTTGATAAACATACTTATTACGACACAAATTTATAACAAAAATTGCAACGCATCGAAATAACACCAAAAGGCATCTCAGATACGCAGAGCAAAAGTAATCTTTTATTTTTCGTTATGAGAAAGCAGTTGATATACAATTACAATGGTAAAGATTTCCAAGAATAGACATTAATGTTAATACCATGTCAATTAGTAATTCAGGAAGGAATCGTTTTTAAGCTATACTTTTTATCACCTCATTATCATTTGATAAAGGAAACTTAAGAAACCTATTTATCTATAAAACGGTCTTCTTTAACTATTCTTAGAAAAGGTTTTTAAATGATGAATTCAGACACATGATTTGAATAGCTTCCCAGAGGTCGTAAACTTATGCTTTATATTAATTACTAAAACAAGGATAATCGAGCTCCTATTATTTACAGGCGCTCAAGTTACACTAAACAATTCTAGTTCAAGATTTCACCAAAAAAATGAACAAAAAGGTGACATTTAGCTGCAACTAACATTTGTTATTAAAGTTGAACCATTGTAAAGGTTCCTAGTTTCATTCATGGTGAAAGTAGTTGAAATTACATCATTATAATGGCTCAATTTAGTATCAAATGTTGGTTGCTGCTAAATTTCCCCATTTTTTGGTGAAAGGTAGAACTATAATTTTACACTGTAAAATAATGAAAATTCGATTTTTTTAAGAATGTGAGACTCAAACGGGGTAGCAAGCAATAATGTTGAGGAAACAAATTGAAAAATAAAAACTCAGCTGTTTACCGTTGGTTATATTTTAAATGCAGCCCCACTAGAAACAAACCAACCAAACAGTTGGTTATTGAGACAAAATTTAATGGTTTTATTTTTAAAGGCTGAATAATTTGAAAAGTTTAAACTCATTAAATAAACTGTTAAATATATTCCAGAATGATGTAAAGTAGCGTAAAAGGTTCTTGCTTTTCAGAATAATTATGTAAGAAATAAAGATAATGCAGGTTTGATAATTTGAAATTATAAATTATTATTATCTTCATTTTTATAAAACACACAATCAAAGTTCGAACAGTATAAACAGCAATTTACTATAACAAAATAGCTTTTCTATCAATTTAAAATTAGTTGTTGAATAGAAGTCTCGTCGGGAAATATTCTTGCATCTGCTGGCTTTTTTTTTTTTTTTTGGTGGCTTTAATACCAGATGGCTTTTTTTGACAAGTTGGATAAAATCTCCATACTTACTGCATTGAATCATTCCTTAATAATTACAAGGGTGGGGTGGGGGGGGGGGGGGTTGCAATTGAGAAAAACTTTCACACTAGCCAACACTAATGTATTCTGCTTACTGTTTTAGCTTAAACTATGTTTCCCATCTATTTTTAAAAATACATATCGCAAATATTTTGTCTAAAAATGATATAAAAGTACAGTAAAAAGTTTAAATAATTAACATAATTGTAAAAGTTAAATAAAGGATTTGACTTTGACTTTTTATCCTACTTTCCCGTAATTAACAAAAAAAAAAAAATGGATGAAAGAAGGCTTAATGTATCGTAAAAATATCGTTAAGGGTACAGGGTCCTTCAAAACCGACTTTTGTAAGCATCAGTTATTCTGAAAATTGTAGTATTTCTTAAAATTATAAAAACATATTATTTTGCAGGTTTTTGCAAAAATATTTTGAATGGTTCTTTTGGCCGTTAATCATGATGAAGGACCAAAGCATTGTAAAACACATTTTATATATACTAATCTAAACTACTACACGATTACATAAAACTATATCTACACAATACGATCATCGTGCGCGATTCTACGCAGAGAATCGGATGCGTTGCTTTCAGGCTCACAGTTCCAGCTCGTCTGCCCTAGGCTCAGAGAGCCGTGTGATGGCGCGCAAGTCGCGTTCGCCATAGTTCTTAAGATAATTAAATTTTAAAACTTTAAAATGTCAAAAAAGTGCCAAATTTTAAAATGTTTCATGCGCAATTAGTTTACGCACAGATAACAGACTCACCAAACTTTTTCCTTACTCATTTCACGCATTAAAACAAATGTTACTAAAAATAATTTTAATGATTAACTCCTAAATCTTAAATATATATATATATAATAACATTTTTTAAAAAATAATAATTTAAAAATGCATTTTAAATTTATTTGCCTTTAAAAATAATATTAAAGAAAAATTTAGTAACATTTGTTTTTAGGCATCAATGACTGGCAGATAAAGGGATTACCTACATCGATGGAAATCTTGTACAATGAAAATACACTATCGACTGTGATAACAGAAACAACAGATCTGATTTTCAAAGATAGGACGCAAAAAAAAAAAAAAATCTGCGGGAAGCGTCAACTGAACCCCGATGCGACCCTTCAAAACGCTTTTTTTCTTTGCAGGAGCGGCGATCGATCACTTCAATTCACCACCGAGGGGAGTGATCAGCAGTGTCTAATCACTATACTCAATGTATTGAAAAGCGAGTGCATTTCCGATAAAAAACTGATTTTTTAGTGAATCATGATTGAGCGAATTTAAATGGTTCAAATATGAAAATGAAGAAATGTTTAGTGAGATTTTTTGCAAAGCAAAGATGAGAAATCCTTTTATTACTGGGTACTCCAGTAATAAAAAGTACTCCTTTCACTCCTTTCTAGAAAAACGCTTCAAAAGCAGCTCTTTTAGAAGATTTCATGTTATTTCAATAACTTAATAATGCCCACTGAAATTTAATTTGCTTAATAAAAATGAAGTTTTAACAATTACATACAAATGAAGTTAAAAATAATGTCCTAATAATTAGTGTAGTAAAATGATATAGTGTAATAAATTAATAAACTAAACACTCATTTTTTAAAAATTTATCTAATAAAGGATTGTATCACGTACCTATGTGAAAACATTCAAAGCTTTTATTTTACTTTTTGGATCCTTTTTTTTTTTTTTATGGTTTCTTTTTTTTTTTTTTTTTTCTACAAGGATCCAAGTTTACAGATGTCAATGTCCTAGGGACCCAGATTGAATAAAACTCATCAGCACAGGCAAGATATATTGATACCTTCATTCTACTACCACGTATGAGAATTTTGGGGGAAATTTAGGTGTTGAGGGATTATTATTATTAGGCGCTTACAGCGCTCTACTTATTCTTTCCAATACCTTGTTACAGAAAATACTATTCACAGCGTTATTTTAATTTAAGTAAAAACTCGGATCAATATACATCTTGGCCAAACAGGTGGTTTTCCCCTCTCCTGTAAATTTTGATATTTTCAAATACGTGGTAATAGAATGAAGGTATCGATATATTTAACAAATAACTGGCTGAAAAATTAATGATATATATATATATATGCACATATTTCAATGTTTGGTAACGAATTAACTTTCTGTTGAACGCAAAGAGAAGGAAGATAAATCATTATTTTTTTCTCTTGACACCTTCAAGAAAAAAAATGATAGCGCATTGTATACATACTTTTTCATAAGAAATAAAAAAGCGAAAACGGAAAAAGCGGTTTCTCAAAGAAAAGATAATGGCCATCAAACAAACATTTGATAAGAATTTTCTACCTCGAGCTGGATCAGACGTCAACATGCTGTGTCAGCCACTGGTGAACCGTTCATCATTCAACAGATACTCATAACAAAATATTAATGCCCTTCTCATCCAACAGATGGCAGTAGAAAACTTCTGCAAGAACGCGGTAAGAAATATTAGCAGATATTTCTGCTGTTTCCTTTTTCAGAGATGAACTGAGAACAACAGATGAACAAACCATGAATCAACAAGTTATACTAGATATGAAAGATTTAAGCTCAAAGCAAGCAGCTTGCAGTGTACAAGAAAATAGCACCGCACAAGGTAATTGAGAAAACTTGTTTTATTAACAGCTTTTTTGTTTATGGCTCAATCTATATTTACGTGTTCCGTAAGAAATATTTAAAAAGATTTTATTACGATAATAAACGTCAAAGATACAGATAAAACAATTTTGATTTTTCCCCCATCTTTGAAACTTTGAAACGAAGTGCCCATTTTATTTATTTTAAAAATTCCAATCAGTTGCAGGAACACTTTAAATTTTAAACATTAAGAATTAAGAATCTGTTAATAATAATGAAATGTGTCTAAGTTACAGCTACCAAGTTAGTGTCTCTGAAATGCTTAAAATATTTGCACTATAAAAAAGGGCCTAATTGGCAGGAGAGTGGAGGCATTGGATGCATAAAATTGAAGTTTTTTTTTTATTTTCAGGAAAATTATGTGTTTGTAACTTACCAAAAAAAATTAAGTACTAAAAAATTATTTGTTACAAAGTATTAAAATTGGATAATTATGGACTCGCATAAAATGCAATAGTTACTCAAGATTTATTGAAATAAATGCTTAGATGATTAATACTTTAAATATCAGAAGCACAAATTTCTTATGCCTTCTGTTACATGACAAAAGTACCAATTTCTTCATCAATAGATTAACTCTATTTTCTTTTATATATATATATATACAATATATATATATACATATATATATATACAAATATATATATATATATATATATATATATATATATATATATATATATATATATATATATATTTTTATTTTGTAGTGTTTTTGCATTAATGACTCCCGACATTCCGACAGTCAATTTCTCAACAGATGCTAGTACAACGACTACATTCTGCAAGCAAAAGATCTTTATTAATCCTTCACATAAAATATTGTGTTTAAAAAGAGTAGAAAAGAGAATTATATAGTTTTAGAACATGGAGACGAAAAATACACAAAGCTATCATCTCTGAAATGGGGGTTCATTGGGAGGTAAATAAATGTAAACAAAACGAAAGATAAATTTCCTTTGAATGGGTTCATTTGATATTCAACTTAAGCAGGGGTGCCCACCAGGGGCGGTCATGGTCAGGCGCCATTGAGATTTGGGGGAGGGTGTCATTCAGGAGCTTTGGGGAGTTTGGTTGACTGTTTGGCCAATTTGGGGGTCGTTGTTTTTTTGGGGTTCCGTAATTTTTTAGGGGGTAGGCACCCCTGACTTGTACTATTGTAATGATGATTGCGGTAGTATTAATAAAAGAAATTTAAGAATATGTGTTCTTAAAGACTTATAAGGAAAGTTTATTTCAGAAGGGGCTGAAACCTAATAGTAAAAGGAATTTCCAAATTTAAGTTTCAAAATCTTTAAATTTCTATTTAGATTTTTACTCAGTTTTTGTACATTTTTATATTACACATCTTATGTTTCAGAAAAGTACATGTATCTAAATAAATTCATTCGGTTTCGTATCTTGCTCTTGACATATTAAAAGTAATTTTAACGAAAAATATTTTTTTCTCCGATTAATCTTTAAAAATTGGTCGATTATAAATAATCGGCAAGGCTGCCGATTAGGGCAGATTACCGATTACTGTCGATAAATACTAGTTTGTAATCCAAATAGTATGTTGTCCTGATTGGTTCATCCCTAGTTTGTAACCCAAAGAAAGAAGAGAAAATTGTTTGAACTTACCATAGACCTTTACTACTATCAGGACCAAAATTTAACACTCATTCAAACTCAAATAATGCATTTTTCACAATTCTTAGTGAAACACATTTCTCAATTCATTATAATAATATCATCTATTTTTCCTTCGAATAGTAACTCTTTCCGTGAGGCATATTTGAATAATAAGAGTGCAAATACAATATTTAAGTGATTAGCAAATGTTTCCTTGCGTCCTTTATGAATACATTGTACATATGAACAAACCAAATAGATAAACGGTATGATGCAAGTCGTAAGAGTTTTGTAGATTCAGTTGCAACAACCATTGTGGATAAAATGCAAATTGATGATTTAAATATGACCCTGGCCGAAATGCTTCAGTAAAGTAACTGAAACAGCATATTCATTGCTTAGATTCATACGATATAGGAGTATTTAAAAGTTCTAAAGAAAGTATGCTCTAGTTAAAAGATAAAGACATATTATTGTAATGATTACTTTGCTTGTTTTTAAAAAACGTTCACAGACGTATTGAAAACCGCGCTGATAGGACAACAAATGATTCTAAGACAAACTTCAGAGTTTTAAGGAATGGCATTGCCACAAAGCTTTGTTTATTAAAGAAAACTCCAAAAATCATTAAAATGTCGTTAAACGCATAACTGTCCACAATTAAAAGTAAAATGCGATTAACAATCACTAAGATAAGGCGGATACGCCCTCCCCCTCCCATTAAAGGCAAGTCTTGTTAATGATTATATAAATAACGAATTAAACCTTATAATTTTTCCTCTTTCAAACACATTTTTAGGGTAGATATATGAAATTTCATAATAAAGTGCCGCCGCTCCCCTACTCAGCAAACTCCAGTATTTGCACCCATTCACACCTTCCTTTGACGTTAATACTTTCACATCACACTTAAAAATCTGAATTTTTTCATGCACTTTTCGCAGATAAATTAAAAAACATTTATATGCATAAACCAATTACTGTATCTTTATATATACATACGTAAAAATCTAAGAAAAATCAAATAAATAGTTATTTTATAAAAACATCATCTAAAAAAAGTGCTAAAGATGAAAACGTAAAACAAGATAAGCTTGTTTTATTCATTTATCTTTCACGCTTAGAAGAGCAACTGTGTCAATAAGTGAAGCTTCAAAGCAGAAAGACTACAGTTTTGTATACGAACAAATTCATCCAGAACTGAGAGAACCTATTTTCTCGTAAATAACATCGATTTTTGAACACAACGTGTATTTGACTTAAATCAATTGATTTAACTCTGCGATTTAAACTAGATCTCTCTTTTTTTTTTAAGCATCATTGATTTAAATCAAGTCTTTTAAGAAAAATCAAAGAAAACAAGAAGGTTGAAAAAATTATTATTAAGTTGAATTAGCATGCAAGTTGTGAGATATACGGATGATAAACTCCCTGCTCAATTCAAAACGAAATCAAAATTTATTTAATTATTAAAGTATCATGATAGTAATGGAATGGATATCCGCTTACCATCAGAAATTTAGTAGAAGTTAGTATGATTTCCTAAAAAGTTACATAAGAAATTGGCTAATTTTTATACAAATTTTTGAAGAACAAAATAGGAACTCAATAGACAAACAACGATGTGGCACTGGAACAAAATGTAGATGATCTACTAAATGATATCAAATTAGTCTGCACTGTAGCAGGTAGAGAATTATAGCTAATTAATATTTATATTATAATATATTATTTGCAGGTAGAGAATTATAATACAGCAGGGTTCGTTGATTTAAATCAGCTTGATTTAAATCATGATTTAAATCACGATTTAAATCAAGTGATTTTTTTAAAAAATCATTGATTTAAATCAAGTGATTTTTTTTTACAATTCATAATACATAATCATGAACTATTCTGTGTTTTTTTAGCTTAAAAATAGTATTTTAAATCAATTTCATCAATGCCACACAATAAATAATTCAGAAGGATAGTGTTTAAAACAACAATTGTTAGAATTTAGAATATATATCCTTAAAGTTTCATCCACGTCTCCTAATAGCTTAAGGTTTTTTCCTTCTAAAATATTTTTTTATCATAGAAGTTTTCAATAAAGATACTTGATTAAAACAAAAAGTTTCATTTTTCAGTAATGGTGTGAGTATATGATTTTTCGAAATGGGTAAAAATATTTCAGGTTTTTTATTTATAAAATTGAAAAATGATTTAAAGTACATTCAATGTAAAACTTAAGTACACACAATTGGTACTTTTTTTCAGATTTCAACAGCAATATAATTCAGATTAAATGTGTTCATTTTCTCTGTATTTATGAGTGTACTGTTATTCCTGATAGGGTTAAGTTTCATTTGAGTCATGCATTTGTATTAAAATTTGTTTATCATTATTACTATTAAAGAATATTTATTGCTGTGAAAATAGCTTAAAGTGTGTTTTTGCATATTGATTAAGATGCCGTATTGTTTATATGAATGTAACATAATAAATATCCAAAATATTTAGGGTCTTTTTTAAAAAATCAAAAAAAATCCGATTTAAATCAAAAAAATCTGATTTTTTTTATTTTTTAAAATAAATCAAAAAAATCACGAACCCTGTAATACAGTTGAAACTGTTACAGTTAGTTATTCAAAAGAATCTAGAAAATAGCGTAGAGCAGCAATATTAAGTTTATGCTCTTTAAGAAAAGCATGACCAGGCATTGTCACGTGCTCATTTTTTAGCCATTTCTTATCCCAAAATACAAGGCAGGAGATTTAACGGCCAATTAGATTTTTTTAAAGAAATTTGGAATTTTATTTGATAAAGAAATTTCAGAATCTGCCAACATTTGAATGATGGAAAACTGCAGTGCTGTTTAAAAATGCATGGCTGATAAACTGCGATAATTCAAATGCTCACAGCATTAACTTTTCTCAATAATTATCTTGTTCAACAACGTATACATTAGATTTAAAGTATATTATATATTATCTTTATTTATTTTCTAAATTTTCGGCATAAATATGCATTTTTTTAAATGTAAAATCATTATTTTCATTTTAAAAATATTATATCTAGTTGCATTTTTCTCAGACTGTCAGTCTCAAGTTTTGATTATTGGTTTGAAAACAATTTGATTTAAATAATAAAATCCGATTTAAATCAAATAAATCCGTTTCTTTTATTTAAAAAAAATCATGATTTTTTTTCCCACACTGCGTATAGCGCTGATAGTTCAAATTTTACAGTGATTGAGCAAAGATTCTCATGTATGTGTTCTGTGCATTTGAATTTTGCATTAGTTGTGGAAAATGTTGATTTGCATTCGTAGTCTCGAGGGTATAAAGGGCAAAGCGGATCACTCTACAGTAGTGACCAGATTACCAGCCCCACGTTTCGACAAACCTAAGGCTACGGCTATAAGAGGTTGGGGTCTGGTGGAGAAAAGTAGTGACCAGATTCGACCGACGGCCACCAGCTCCCAGCTTCGGCACGCCAAAGGCTTCGGCTAAAAGGTGTTTGGGTGTCTGGTGGGGAAAAGTAGTGACCAGATGTGGGCGAGGGTGTGATTCAATGAAAAGATTGTTAAATTTAATTTTATAAAAGTAAAAAAAAAGTGTAGATTGAAAATTAGTTTATCTTAGTAGTATGTGTGGAAGAAGTATTCTATTGTGCTCTAATTATACAAACGTATTTCCATGATCCCACTATTATTGAATAAATAATTAAGTAAAACACTTGGAAATGAGCTAATACAGTCGTATTCCAAAACGCTCTAATTGATGTGTGTTTTTAGCATAATACAAAAAAAAGTGTTCTGAACAATTTATAAGCAAAATCACAAATGTAAAAGTCCCAACGCAAAATAATAATAATAATAATAACAATAATATTAATAATTATAATTATAATAACAGTAGCGTCACTACGAGGTGGGGAGATCATAGTTCTCCCCGAGTGACACACTTTTGGGGAGTGTTGGAAGTGACACCCAAAATGGAGAGAAAATTTTTTTGAAAAATACATATACTAAAATTATACAATTTTATTGATACTGTTTCAACGTATCATAAATTTTAAAAAAAATGTAGTTAACTGAAAGTTACGCCAAATAAATAAAATAAGATTTCTAAGGTTTTTTTTTTTTTTTTCACTGCTGAAAAAAAAAACTACAAGTTTATACAACACAAAGTGGGGTTTTTTTTGGGGGGGGGGGGGGGACGCAGAAATTATCCCCCTAGGTGACACCCATGCTAGGAACGTCACTGATAACAACAATATAATAATAATAATAATATAATAAAACAAGAAATAAATAAACAATGTTTAGTTGAAAATGAAAGATTGATTTATGGTATGAAATAAAATATAATTCATAAAAAAGCTATATAAATTGGATGAAATCTCAACGAAATTTAAGTCTTAAACATTATAGTAATTGGATTTCATAATCACACAGTACTTGGGAAAATATCAATGAATCATTGATATTTTCCCAAATTAAAAAAATTCTCAAAATGTCTTGCGTCAAACGTGTGTAACGATTTCATAACATAAATTATAGTTTATGCGCAATCATATTTAGTGCTTCGCATTTGCAATCATGTCCGAAACGAATTTGCTGTTCACAGTGTTTACATAGCTGTATGACAGCAACAGTAGCTTTTGCATTTACAAGGATTCTTGGCAAGCGCATCAGAATGTTTATGTTGAAACATCAAAGTATAAATCAATAACATACTCGACGTGATGTAACCAGTCACGAATTTCCTATCGATGGAATTATCTAATTTATTGAAATCCGAAACAATGCTGTGTTTAAACAATGGAGTTCTCAGAAATGCGTTAGAACATATCAGGGGAGAACCGAATTTTCATATTGAATACGAATTTCCGTAATGCCTTCATTCGATGCATGAAACCGAAAGGCCATTTTTTCCCCTACAAGAGTGACATCTTTTACTACTGCGGGGAGTAGAAACAGTCAATCATACGAGAAACAGACAATGTGAGAGTTATTTCATACAAACTAATGCGAGACGATTTTTGATGTATGCATTTTGCAAATAGCACTCAATGCTTTCAGTTAAAAGTTTAAGCGAAGCTCTATGGAGCCTTTGCTGCCAGCATTTCATTGGAAGAACATTATTGAGAGTTATCTAAGTTTAAACAGATGTTTAATTTAAAAACGCGCAAAACAAGTGGTGACAAAGGTAAGCATATTTTTTATGGTTTAGTTTTTCAAAAAAGAATCAGATAACAATTAGTCCGCTGGTTTTCTCCTGAACATTTCTTGCATATCTTGAATAATTTAAGCACTGTTATCCATGATTTTTTGCAAAATTCTCGTTTACGTGCATGATGAAGCACTTTTTCTTTTAAGTACTTTATTGTTTCAGAAGTTTCATTTTAAGTTTTCCGCTTTATTACATGCAGTATCTTTTCTGGAAAATTTTGAACAATCAACAAAATCATCAGAAAAAATATTATCTATAAATGTATCTGAAAAATATCTTTTTTATGAAGACATACGTTTTACGACTACTATACAAAATACTTTTATCTCTGATCAACAATAAACTTGTTTTTATCTCGAAAAAGGGGGGGGGGGCGGCATTCATGATATTTTTTATATCAAGCTATGTGGGGAAAGAATTGTTTCTGGCTCAACATACAATGTATTTATTTTTTGGGATCATGCCTTAATAACAATCAAATTTTTTCCAGAAAATGTAATAATGTATTTCGTTTCAATATAGCTTTTTACATATTTTTCACATGCTGATCATATATTCTAATGCAGCGTTTCCCAACCGGTGGTTCGCGAACCCTTAGGGGTTCGTGTGGTGTATAAAGGTGGTTCGCGAAAATAATATTGCAATGGCGGAATTATTAACAGCTAACGTAAATGAAGATGTAAAATAATAAATTAACATACATATTAGGAAGAAGTAAAACATTATTTTTTTATAAAACGTTTTCCCAGATAATATCTTAAAGTTGTGAACTGGCATAAGAAACATACCCGTACAAAAATTGAAAGTTCTTATTCCAACTTTTCCCAGATTTTTGGAAATGTGAATCAAAAAAGGGTTCCAGAAGATATTCATTGATTAATTTTAAATTTTGAACTTATATTTGTCCTACCATTTCCGCACTAGCGTGAAGAAATAGTCGGATATATGAAAAATTGTTAAAATACAAAAGTTTGCATGCAATTCATCATCCAAAGTGGAACTGGAGGACATTGATTGATTAATTTCAATTTTGTACTCTCATTTGGAGCTTTTTGGTGTCCTCCAATTACATAAACTGTTTGAGCCAAGTCGTATTTCCACCGTTGCGGTGTTCATTAAAAACGAAAGACGTTCCTTTGTGTGTCGTACTTCTAAGTCGTTGTACGAGGCAAGCTTGGATTTCCAAGTAACAAGAACAACAACAGCAACATACTTTTCCCCAACATTTCTTCATTATTTCTTCATAAATTTGAAACTGTAAATTTTAATGTTTCTCTAAAACTCCACTACTTTTGCGAATTTTGTAAATTTCAACCCAAAACTGGAACAGAAAGATAGCGGTTACGGAAGGGGGTTCGCCATTTTCTTTCAGATTTCAAAAGGGGTTCGCAAGGGAAAAAAGGGGTTGGAAACCACTGTTCTAATGTAATAACGAGAATCCTACAGAAAAAGATTTTTTTTTTTTTTTAGTCTCCTCACAGCTACTACGAATTTATATCTTTTCTAAAAGAAAACCTCTTTGCATAGTTATGTACCTTAAGTGCTTTTTAAAAAGAAATGGGATAAAATGAAAGGGAACATTTAATATTTTAAAATCAAAATATTATGTTTCTTACCAAAATAAAATTAACCTCCTCGTTATCATTTTTATTTATTATTCTTATTGTTGCTAAGTTTTTGTTATTTTTTGTTACCTGAAATAGGTTCATTTTTTAATAGTTCATGATTTTTGAACTTGCGTAAAAGTAGTGTGAGATTTCTGTGTACTCACAAATAGGTTCATTCACAGTTTTAAACAAGGGAGTAGGTAGGCATTTGAGCATTGAAAAAAAAAGACCCCCTAGGTACATAATTTACAGGCCCATCCTATATTTTAAAAAATAAAAAATACTCATATAAAAAAATTATTGCTCTTTAGATGTTCGTCGTGTGGACAAATAACAAGAAGAAATCCCAATTATCAGTATCATTATTAAGACTTTTAAAATGTAACTCAATTGTAAATAAGTTATTTTAAAAGCAATATCCCTTTAGATCAACAGATTTTTTTCGTTATGTAATTTATGCATAAATTATAAAAATGCGAAACTGCAAAACATGTTCTGTAACTAAATCAGTAAATGAATCGAGTAATGATCTATTTTGGAAGAAATATTGAGATCATTCGAAAAGATAAAAATGAAATCAACATTATTTTCAGACACGTTTGTATCTACGGCGCTTTTCGTAAAATTAAACCATAAATTAGTTGAACATTGCACAATAATTAGCAAAACAACAGCTATGTAATTATTAAGCTTATAAGTATGATGTCCTTATGATTCCAAAAAATCCACAAACAAAGCTGCTGTGGAGAAAGTTAAGAAAACACTTCTATAGATATAGATCAAATGACGCAATGTATAACTAGCTACGGCCAGTTCACTCTGAACTGTCTATATAAACTGAGATATCAAAGGAGTAAAACTGTAAATAAAGGTCTTCGTAATAGTATTTAGGTAGCACTTAATCAGAGTGTTCGGAAGATAGGGACATGATAATATTTTATCAGATTAAAAATCTAATCTTGTACAGTTACACTGAAAGTAATAATGTGATAGTTCTTTCTCATTTAATTTTGTTTTAATTGAAGCTGTTGTATAGCGCACAAAAAGAAAAGTATAAAAGGAATCATTAAGATTGTATAAATTAAGTTGAAACAAAAGTATTGCATGAAGCAGAGTTGACAGAGAATCTAAGAAGTTCGAATTTCGCTATTCGGTAAATTTCTCCGACGTCAAACCTCTTAAACGGAAATAAAAGCAATGTGAGCAATTTTGCATTATTCTTCTGACATCAAATCTGCAAAATGGAAGTAAATATTTTTACAAATTTTACATCATGGAAATGATTACAAGTAAAGTTAACTTTAAACGGCTCATAATTTTGATGAAATGTGATTTCAATAAGAACGGCTTATGATTTTAATACAAATAAAATGGACCTCAAGTTAATGAATTCAACTCTATCGTATGACTTTTAAATAATCAATATAATTTTTGTGTTTTTTCTCCACCCCCCCCCCCCTTAATTTTTAAGAAACATTTGTCCCATCCGAAAAAAAGTTGTTTTTAAGAGATTATCTTTTTATCCTTAAAATTCTACAAAAAACCACCTACCTCTCTTTCGTTTCCCCATACTATTCGCAATTACGCCCAATATTTAACTTAAAAGACTGTTTTAAATGTTTTTCGGTGAGAAACATTTGGATTTCTGGTTTAAAAACATGTTTTCCTAGTTTTTTTTTTTCCCCTCTCAATCAATTTAAAGTATTTTCGCCATAATGTAAAGGAAATTACATTTTTAAGAGGAAAGTCCTCAACTTCTTGAAAAGCATCTTTTCTTTGCCTTATTTTCGCAACAAGTTTAATCCAATTAGTACTGCCCAATTTATTAATGAAAGATAACAAGATAAAGCTAACCTCAATTCAGTTCCACCAATTATGTAATCACAACTTACTTAAACATTATTACGAAAAGAATAATCTGAACAATACAAAGAAAACTTGGATTGTTTCTTTTTATAAAGGTTCCATAAGTACCATAGTGTGCAAGTGTAACCACTTGTTTTCTGGCTTCATGTTTGAAAGCGGAATTAAATACGATTATTAATAACAAGTGTAATTACGAAAATTATTTTTCGCAAATTAGCCCTAAAACATGACTACGTTTATGTAAGAGCATTAACAGTTTCTGAAAAAATGTGAAATGTTTGCCAAAACTGGCAATTATTTTTGTGTGTATGTTTTTGCCGTTCATTTTTTGGATTCAATGTGCGCATCTGTTTTATAATGTTACTACACAACCGTAGTAGCATTGAAGAGATTGATATCTGCAAATATAACCTCATTATGTAGTTAAGTACAAAATTTTAAATAATCAGCTCGAGTTTAAGTTGGAAAAGCTATAAGCAAGAACACAAATATATCTGAATACGTAGGCAAAAGTTGGGGAATCAACATAAACTTGAACATTCATAAGTGTGGCTGAACAAATAACCTATACTTTAACATAAGGCCGTAACTCGATAATTCAATCAGATCTGCTGTCTTGGAAATAAAAATAATTTCAACATAAAGCCATAAACTAATGGAAACGGACTTTTTTCGTAGTTTGGGAAGGAGGGTCAAAATTTTCTTTAAATCCGACAACTTTGTAAATCCGTTTCTAAATTAAAAGCTAAATCAATGACGAAAAAAAAAAAAAAAAAAACTTACTATAAATTGAAAAGCATATATAATTCTTTATTTTCCATAATGACGTTTGATGACAACAAACTTCCCAATGAATATAATAACGCATCACTAACAGGGGAATAACCATTCTCTTGTCGGGTGAGGAGACAAACAAATGAGATACTGTTGAGGATCTTCGGATTTGCCATTTAAACACTCATGAAAGGAATTCATCCGTAGTTAATTTGCTGCCTCTAGTACAGAAGAATTTATTTTTACGAAATTTTCATAATTTAGATTTACTCGGAAAATTTACCAAAAGTTTTCCGGAAAACCCACATTCCTAGAAGTCGGTAATATAACAGACAATCATTTTTCCGTACGATGATTTTTATGATCCAGGCCTGTCACTTAGGGCCGTCAGGACTCAGGAAAATACAAATGCCCCCCTCTCTTCCCACACACTTTAAGAATATTTTGTATTTTTATGAATGTGCATGCCGGTATGAATGTGCATGTTATGAATGTAACCGGTTTCTAAAAGGGGGACGGTTCTCAAATCATGGGAGGGTGGGTTCTCCCATGAAAAACAAGTCTCGTAAAAAATTTTATGCCATGCGATGTTTAATGCGTTGAGGGTTTTTTTTTTTTTTTTTTTAATCTAAGATATGCAATTTTGCGTCGTTTATGCAGCTTTGAAAGATTTGGTAAAAATTTAAATGGAATATTTTATCTATATGATGAAAGATTTCAGAAGTTTGAAATAAGTCAACCACGGCCTCTTCACATGGTTCATAGCTCCCCTATTTTTATATTTTCTCCTGTGGCCCGCAAGGGGTTCCCGTTGAGAAGCCCTGTTTTACATCATTCATATTCAGCCAGCGAATGAGCAAGCACACGAACTGGAAAATAATGTATCAATCAATGTCAGACCATCGGTATACAAATGAGTCATTGACAGGCACTTAGTAATTCATTTAAAGAGGTTCATCTCTAACGGAATGAAAAAGAAAGTGTACAGGAGCTCTATGTTTACATGCTTCAGAATTTTTTCTTTCATATGTAAAAACTCTGAATTCCGCCTAATACATGAAAAAAAATCATTGAAAGAAGTTTAGGACCTGAACTCCCGTGAGCTCTGGTGTAAATTAAAATTTGGTCTTGGCCTCTTAATGACTGCAGTATTTTTTAAATTATTTTAATGTTGTAATGTATCCATTTGTTCGAAAGTAGAAAATTTTCAATTGTGTAGAAATAAAAAAACATAAGCGTTTAAAGCAATATTATTAAAACTCAAATTTGCAAAAATATTGCCTACACGATGTGACACGGGTTGCCTACACACACCACCTTCACCTACACCAGGAGTCAGCCAAGAAAGGACCTCTTCTTAGATGATTTTAAATTTCAAATTTAAGAGAAGCTTTACATTTGTAGACCGTTTGTCTATTTTTCGTCATTCGCCGTCACGATATGACGGGCGTCACGACCTATGGGGATTCGAGGAAGCGTCCCCCCCCCCTCCCAATAATTTGGCAGAGGGGACAGTCCCCCTCAATAGTTTGGCAGAGGAGACAGTCTCCTCCTTTCACACGAAAATTTAGAAATAAAAGGACCCAGTTGTGTAGTTCTGGAAAAAGGTGCGGAGACGCTTACATATGCGAGCATCAAAAAGTGCTTATCTTAAAATTCAAAACAAGTGGGGAGTCTTACAAAATATATAAAGTAAGTGGACGCCTTAACCCCTCGGCTAAACCACTGAGTGGACCTAAGTTTACTTACAACAATATAAACTTACCATCTACGGTTAGATTTTGAATAAAAAAGTCCTACTGCTTTATTTTTTATGTGAACATTCTGGAATTTAATCTTGTGTCATTGTCCATCTGTGAGGGGACCAATGGGGATCCGAGAAAATATGCTTCCGTCGCGTCCATATTTCCATATGGAACAAATTAAGACAGTTTTATAAACTTGTTAAACATGAAGAGTAATTAAGTAGTGCAACAAAAATTGCAAATACGCGTTTCGAAATGTCTTCAGTTCATGCAAAATATGTTACGAACTCTTATTTCTACAAATTGGAGGAAAACTTTATGATAGGTTTGGAAAACATGCACTATTTTTACCTATACTGTGCTTCCAGACATATTTCACTTTATACTCAGTGGCCCTAAGACTAGGAAAAAAAGTGAGGGGATGACCCCCCGAATTTTTTTTTTACATGTAACCAATACCCCTGCACCATACATTTCTTCAATTTTACTAGGGTGACCAAAGGTTCTCAAATTTCGGGGACAGTCCCTAAATTTGTATATTTTTAATGCCTTGTCCCCAAAAACACTTTAACTACAAACTTGAGGACGCGTAATGTCCCAAAATTTAAAAACTTCTGTTTTTCTCTCCAAATTGCTTCCCAATTTGCAATTTATTAGAACTTTTAGATAGTATTTTGTAAAATTTTAGATAATATTATAGCAATTTTTAAATAGTTGCCTTAGTATTACAATTTATAACAGGCATAGCTCTAAGAAAATATGTGTTCATTTTGAAGGAAGTATGTTTAGGTACCCTTTAGAATACATTAATGAGAGCAATGAGAGAAGGGAATATGTATTAGTCTGTTATGTCCCCAAAGACGTACCCGAAGCGTTTTTCTGGAGACCATAAATTGCCCGTCGATTTGTCCCCAAACTGACGCTCAGAAACATGGTCACCCTACCTTAGCGGTGTAGTCCTGAAAAAGAAAGTTGGGCGTACGCTTATACCTACGAAGATAAGCAATTGGAATCAAAAAGTGGGGGGACGCATATGTTAAAATGTAAAAAATTTGGGTGGACGCTTGTATGAAAATAAAAAGTAGGGGGACGCCGGTCTCCTGCGTCCCCCCTTGACTATACCACTGTAATTAACTTAGGTGTGAAACTTTTCTAGGATTTTATGAAATCCGCTCAGTCGCGGAAGAAGCTATAGCTGCCCTTATCGGGGCCAACATATGACAGAGCGGCCGATATGAATGGCCATTAAAGGTGCTCAATCTATTATTTAGGAGTGAAAATCAACCTTTAGCAGATTTTGTTCAATGGGAGCTACATTGCACTAACTTAAAATAATAAAAGACAGTTGCAATTCCACTTTAGCTGTGAAAAGCTCTTTAGAAGAAGCCAATCAGATAGGAATGGTTTTATTTAGAACAAAAACAAACGGCTTGTTTCAGAGCCTTTAAGAACATGAATCTGAATGTCTCGTTGGAAATACTTGCAAAATTAGACCTCTGTGTCGAACACGATGCATATATCAAAGCTCTCAAATTGAAGAAATACCGAAAAAATATTCTTTAATTATGGACACTTTGAGTGAGTCAGTTGGCTGAAACGTTTATGATGGCGATAACAGTCTTTTAGCAGCTTTCGAAAACGTTTCCAACTATCTGAGATTAGTTTTGGGAAACAAACCATAGATTTGCTGGTAGAACTTAACACATCCTTCCAAGGGAGGAAAAGTACAGTAGCTGGACTGGTCAAATCAGTTCAAAAAGATGTTAATTACTTGGAAAAGATGCGAAACGAGGCTGTGATTTCCGCCATTTTTGATGATTGTGTCAAAAAATAGAACTTGGACTGGAACCCCTAAAATTGGCAAGGAAAAAAAAGACCTCTTAATAGGCGGTTTGATGGTTCGGCGGTAGGTCATGATTTTTCTTCATGTGAAGAATATTATCGCATTGAATTCTTTCACTTTCTTGATGAGACAATTGCCGGACTAAAAACCGCATGTTGAATCAAAAAGTACTTTAAGAACAAATTGAATTAGAAAAGATGCTACTTCATGAAGAGAATCTGGAGCTTGCAGAATTCAATATTTCAAAATTAAACATTCAACTTGCGATTTTTCAAAGAGGAGTTTAAAACCATGACGTGTATACATGATGTTAGAAAAGCATTACTACAAATAGAAGCAGGATCTAGGCGATTATTCTCTAATATAGAAATTCTGGTACGACTTCTGCTATATAGTGTTTTCAGCATCCAGTTGTGAGGTGGAAAGAAGTTTCAGCGCATTAAGAAAGCTGAAGTAGTATTTGAGCTCAACAATGACACAAAAGCGATTGAATCATGTTGAGATGTTTTTCGCTCATCAATATGTCATCGATCAAGTTGATACGGCAACCATTGCAAAAAAAAAAAAAAATTATTTCTACAAGAAAAAAAAAGAAAAAAAACAGGCGAAGAAATGGTCATTTTGGGTCAGAAAAGAAAGGAAATAAATCGGTATACATCATTAATTATAATCCATATAAAAATGATTCCGTACAGACAAATGAAACCTTTTTAGCCTACTTTCCCGTAAAAGTAAAAAAAAAAAAATAATAATGAAGCATGAAAGAAGGCTTAATGTATCGTGAAAATATCGTTAGAAATCAAGAAAAGTCAAAAATAAGTTAAGTAATTAAATAAAGATTGAAAAATAAAAAATTTGAAAGTAGGGTTTTGAGATGGGGAAAAAGTGTGTCGGTCGGTCTGTCGGTCTGTCCCCCCCTAATAACTTTTGAACGAATTGTCCGATTGGAAAAATTCTTTTTGCATTCGAAAGATCTCGGCGAGGACATCTCATTTCCATATTTTACTTTTTGATTTGAACGATTTTTTGTTCAATTTTGAACAGTTCAAAAAATTTTAACATTAGCGCCTATGGGTGAAAATGAAGCAAATTATGTAATCTCTGGGTACAAGATATAAGTTAACATGAACAAACTCACTGGAAGAAGTTCTTGGCGTGAAATATTGATTTGAACAATATTTGTTCATTTTTGAACAGTTCAAAAAAAAAAAAAATACCATACCGTATACGGGGAAATTTCAATCCTATATAATTTCTGATCTAACGGACCGATTTGCTTAGAACAAACTTTATCGGAAAGCTCTTATGACGTAGAACATGTACAAATAGAAAGTTCATCCAGAACTAACGAGCCTATTTTCCTATGAAATTTTTTGATCGGGAGTTTCAAGAATATTTTTTAATTAATGAATGATTAAATGAATAAGCAAAAGAATGAATGAATAAATGAGTGAATAAATACATGAATGACTTAATAGATAATGATTGAATGAATATGTATTAACCATTGAAAAAGGTATATTTGAAGCAATTAAGAACTAAAGCTAAACGAGAAAGACAGAGAGAGAGAGATAGCTAGATTATAAATTTGAATTCGGTGCATACGGGAAAGTAGGCTTGTATAGTTCTAGATGGAACTTCTTGTTTATTTTTTGAATAAATATTTTTAACTGTAATGTTTTTGAACATATTTCATTTCTCTAGAGCACATCTAATTTTTGTTGCAAATTAAGTTCACAAAATAAGTAAATAGGTAACACAATTCGTATCGATAGAAAAAATGTGAAATACTATTGCTGAAATAATAAAGCGTTTCAACTAGTGTTTGGCAAAATTAGGAGGACAAGTCAAAAATTGGCGTCGTCCCCCTCAATAATTAGACTGCTGTGACGCCAGTGGATAAGCTTTAAAATGAGGGGTAAATCATGAAGTTTGATAAAGGAATAAGGAAGATATCGCGTAGCGAACAAACTCCTGTCTACATCTTTTTGTGCTGTTCGGGACATAGAGTACAAAAAAACAAAAATATTTCTTTTCTGCCTCACTGGTGTAGTCAAGGAGGTATAGGACAATCACCCCCCCCCCCCCCCTTTTTATGAGATACTAAAAGTATGCATGAAATATATATGCAATGCGCGTGTATGTATGCATCGATTATAAATGAAAACTGTCCCCTTAAAAATCCCCCCCCCCTTCCCCTTTCCATTAAACATTTCTCGCTACGCCACTGCCTTGTCTATCGTTGAACTTTCAAAAAGAAAGTTCAACGATAGACAAGGCAGTGGCAGTCCCACCCTCCCACCCCCCGCTATGTTTCTAAATTTTAAGCGCCTGAACGCAACTACGGGCTAATAGCTTCAGTTCCGTTTCGTTACCACAGTTTCATTAAATATAACTTTTAGAAATAAAACCTTTATAAATAAAACTTTTAAAGAAGCAGAAACGTTTTACCAGGCAGTGCAAAAAAAAACATTAATTTCAACAACAGCTCAAGATACAACGTAAATAAAGCCTTCGTCGTTTTGTCCGCAACGAAACATTTTAAGCAAAACAAGTCGCTGCCCCATCGCAACAACGGAGAACTTGCCCTATCAGTCTATGAAATGAATTAATAAATTTATCAAATATGTTTTATGGTTTTACTAATTATTTTTTAGATATACAAAGCATATATGTTTTTCGAGAGTTTCTTGCTTTTACACAATTGAAAATTAAAAATGAATAATAAAATGAAATAAATACATAAAGAAATAGTAATATTCAAAATATATTACATTACCGTACTCATTGAAAAGCATGATCATTACGAAAATAAATTAAAGGGGTAGGAGGGGAGCGAAAAAAAAAAAACAATAACAACAGGCAGAACATTCTTCAGGACCAGGACAGTGATGTTACTTTTTCCTCACGTAAATTAGAAAATTCTCTGAATCAGGGAAAACAGTAATGTAATACAATGCGTCAATTACATAATAGAATGCCCTAAGAATTTACAATACTTAATAATACTGGGTAATCAAAGCATAACAAAACATTCTGATATAAAATTTACAGTACCTCATTTGCACGAATTTAAAAAAGTATTTCTATTGATAATATTAAAAGAAAATATAAATAACACTTACTTTTATCCTGAAATTACTTTAAGCGTTTAAAAAAAAGGTTGCAAAAATAATGTTTTGCCTTTTTTTTTTCCATTTACAGAACCTGAACATACAAATATCGTCTGCTGTAAATTACAACTGCCATTAATTTTAAACTTTATTATAAGTAGTTGGATTTACTAGAAATAAGATATCTTCATGAAGATGTATTTTAAACTGTTTCATTGAGCTTTATTTTCGTCCATGTTAATTCTATTAGGATTTTATAATGATTTAAAAGATTACTTTTTCCGAGTTAAATATATAAATACGTCTGTAAACTTTAACCGCTGAATTCAGCGTAGAGAGAGAGGGGGGGGGAATGAGGGGAAAAAGTATGTAAACATTGAAAACATAAACAAAAGAATTCGCAATGTTTGTGGGGCGGTTCTAATTCAAAAAATAAACTTATTGAAAGCAAATAGAGGATGTAATTGTGTTCTGTAGTACAAATAATTATGTACTTTTAAACAAAAAGTTACTTAGATATGATTTATTTTTTTCCATTCATAAAGATTTTCGTGTGAACAGATATTATGAAAGTGTAATTAAATTTTAATGAACTTAAAACATTGTTAAATATATCTATATTTAAGTTGCAGGTTTTTATACATTGTTCTGTGTTATGTGCTATTCTATTCTCATTCTGTTTCTTCCATTTAATGATGCAATACTATTGTTTTGCATTGATAAATGCCTGACGAATAGAAATGAAAAAAAAATGTTGATTTGATGATAAAAAAAAGTTGCGTAAAATTCTCTTGAAGCATTTGGTTGACAATTTCTTTTCATATTTGATTTTTGTGTCACTATTCTACTGTTTATATGTTTCATTAGGACATAATATGCCTGAATTTAGATTTTGGACGGAAAGTAAGTAAGTATTATGTATCTGAAACAGTCATTTTCGGGGGTCGACCCAGCATTTTTCGCAGGTTTTAATTTTTTTTTGAATTTAGAGAGTTTTGTGTAAAATCAAATAACTCTGTAAAAATTATTTGATTTTTTTTTTAACCATCCATGGTTAAAAGTTACCCTGAATGACTGTATGTGAAGAACAGTTAATGCTTTTTTGGTTAATTAAAATAAATGTAGGCAAAGAAATTGGCAATGTAAAGTTAACCTGTGTAAGGAAACCTTTTAATAGATTTACTTGTATAAAATTTAATTACATGAAATTATTTTACACCAGAGGCTAAAACTCATTTCAAGTGGAAACTACACTCCAATCTTTTCAATGGACGTAATAGCAATTTTGTGGAAGGATAAAAATAGCGATATTATTTCACTATTTCAGCCATGTATTTTCACATTGTAAAAGTTTTTAGTGTAGAGTTTATTTTTAGTAGAATGGTATATAGTGGCTGAACCAGAATTTTCTTCTAGGTGGGGTGGGGAGTTATAACAGTCCTTACATTTAAGGGAATTGCTATACTAGGTTTAGCAATACGGCTTAAAATCAAGGGTTCTCAGTAAGTTTAATCCTCCAAATCTCCCTTGTTAGTATAGAAGCAGTACATAAGTCATTATAATGTTTTAAATAATCTTTCTATAAGCGCAATAAAGTGCAAAAAAAATAAAGTTAAAAAAATAATATTAATAAATATTCATCCACACTTTAAAGATTAGCAATGTTAAGTACAGTAGAACCTCGATTATCCGAGGTAATGTGGACCAAGGGTACCTTGGATAATCGAAAACTTGGATAAGACGGACTTTGTCCAAATCTAGACGGAAACGTGGGTAAACTGGTAAAATGAATGAAAGTGTCCTCAAAGAATTTAAAAAAGGCATTTACTGTACATATTATAAAATGAAAAAATGATGTTACATACAAACAAGTGTTTAATTGTACATACATACAGACGTAGAGTACACATTCCGTTTCAAAAGTTATTTCTTGAAGAAGTTCGTAAGAGTCTTCTGTTTGGAAGGGGCGCCATTGGCACGCCAAAAAAATGTCCCGTGGTAAACACGCTTTTTTCAAGGACTTATGTACCTCGGTTAAACTGGAACTCGGTTAGTCAGGGCTCAGATAACTGCGGCTCTACTGTATCTTGAAAGAGAAAATATTATTTCCTGTTAAAGAAACAAAATTTGAGCATGTCACTTCGTAGGAGCTGTAGAAAGAAGTTGAATTGGCAAAATTCTGTTTTTACAAAAATAAGATTTTTCTATTTTAAAGATACATATAATAGATCATTGTTAGCAATACCTTCATACTCATACTTGAAGCTTTTATTTTTTTAATAATAATTTATATACAAGCAAAAAAATGCGAATGGTCACATTTTTGCTGAATGTTTTTGAATCAACTGCCCAATATATTTTTAGGGTAGGGATCAGAGAAATTTTGGGCAGGAAGCCTACACTGAACTTTAGTGCCTATATTGTACACTGTTGTATAGTTACTTTCAGGGATTAAAAAATAAAATGCATGTTATTTCTAAATGTTGTTTCTAAGAATATTCCAACTACAGTGTATAAGTGTTCCATATTTATTCTCTGTAAAGCAATATATGTTGTTTAATTTTATTTCCGTTTTTATTAGATCATCTTAGATTGTATACAAGTATGACAATAGTGTGGTTATGTGTGATGAAAGGCCTGATGCATCATTGATAATCAATGGTACATCTTACTTTTTCTTTGATCAAAATTTAAAATTTAAGTTATTTTATCATATTTGAAAAATGCAGAAGTATATGTATTTTTGTTTTCAATTTTTGAAAACGGATATAATTTCTAGCATTTGTAAAGTACTATTTTTTTAAGTAAATAATTAGCCTGGGCGTGTTGGTGGCTAATTATATAGCTATAATAGTGGCTTTTATTTATGTGAGGTGGGAAAATTGTTAAAGTGGACAGACTATATAATAGATAGTGAAACTTCTTTTTAGAATTCATCTGGTATCGTATATACGTATCTATATGATTTGGAAATAGTTTTCCTCTGTTTCTCAGCTCTCCTGTTAAATATTTTTTTTCAAATTTTCTGTATTAACTTTTGAAATTTGGGCTAAGATGTGAATCGTGCATTGAGTCATCTTTAAAAGAGAGCACATTTAATGCTGTTAACGCATTAGAGTTGTCACGATCCAGTACTTTTATGCAAGACATCTTTTGCAGGAGCATAATTAGCTTATGATAGGTATGGTAACAGGCATATGCACCTCTTCATTCAAAAGGCACCTATGTCAAATACAGAAACAACTAAACTTTTTTATATAAAAAGAAGGTGCAATAAACACCTAAATCTCTAGTTATTCCTCTGTCCTTTTGAAATACCTTGTAAAATGCGTGATGCGCGAGTGGACTGTATTAGGGAGGCGTGCTGGTCCTTGTGAACATTAGATAACTCATACTAGTAACTCACAACATTTATTCAATTAACATAAGACGAATGGACATTGATAACTACACTCTGCGGAGTTCTGGCTGCCAATGCCCGACTCCGGGGGCGAGCAATCGGCAACCCAAAGGGGGGTCGCTCCTTGGCGACGCGCCAAGCGGAGCGGGAGTTTCACATTTGGCGCTAAATACTTAACATTCCGCCCGGCATTGAAAGAATTTTCAATAATTATACATTATGATAAACAATACTGAATATAAAAAAGACATAGAAATACAAGATACAAATGCAATACACATACAATTAATAAGAAGTTCCCAAAACCCCTGATGAATAATTAAAATGAATTGTGCACTATGAAGGACAATAATCACAACTAAAAATATTAACAATTTTCTTGTCCTGGAGGAATACATATTTTTGAGATGCCCCTGAGAAAGGTATTTGCAGAAGTTTTTACTTTGACAACTCTTATGCTCCCGTCAGGACCTGGAATTGTTTCCAGAATTCTACCCAAAGCCCATTTACCTGGAGGTAGATTTTCATCTTTAAGTAACATCATAGTACCAATAGGAATATTATCTTGCTTAAATTGCCATTTGGTGCGATTTTGTAGATGATTTAGGTAATCTCTTTGCCAGTTTTCCAAATTAGCTGCGAGTATTTTGTCATTTTCTGCCATCTTGAAAGACGAGTTTCAGTAATATCAATTAATTGCGGTTCTGGAATTGAGTTAATTGGGCGGCCAACTAAGAAGTGGCCAGGGGTGAGAACTTCATAGTCATTAACATCTGAGGGCAGAGGAGTTAGGGGGCGCGAATTTAATGTGCCTTTTATTTGATTGACAAGTGTCAAAAATTCTTCAAATGTAAGTCTAACATTATTTAAAACTCTTTTCAAATGATATTTAACCGACTTGACATCTGCTTCCCATAAGCCTCTGAAATTTGGTAACTTGGGGGGAATGAATTTCCAAGTTATTGATTCTGAAGTTAAATAGTTTGAAAGACTATTATCTTGATTATTAAGAAGGGATAGCATTCGTTTTAATTCTGAATGCGCACCTCTGAAATTGGTTGCGTTGTCTGACATAATAACTGAACTTTTTCCTCTACGAGCAAAAAAGCGCTTTAAAGTAGCTATAAAGGTTTCTGAAGTCAGGTCAGTGACTAACTCGATATGAATAGCTTTTGTAGCCAAACAAATAAATATAGCTAAATAAATTTTGGAATATTTTCCCCTTTTCTGATTTTTATACTTAATTTCAAAGGGACCACAAAAGTCTACTCCCGTCACATTAAAGGTAAAATTAGGATTTGTCCTTTCTGAAGGAAGATTTCCCATAATTTGCTCTGCTGTAGTAGGTTTGTTTTTAAAACATATGACACATTCGTGAACTATTTTCCGCGCAGTACTTTTGCCATTTAGTGGCCAATATTGCATACGAACATGGTGCAATAATGATTGCGGGCCTAAATGTAAATACCTTTTATGAAAATATTCGAAAATCACTGAAGTGAGTTTATGACTCTTAGGCAAAATTATTGGATGTTTATGATTAAATGTTAAATTTGAATTACTTAACCTACCTCCGACTCGGAGAAGTGAATCCTCATCAAGAAATGGATTTAAAAATTTGAGTTTACTTTTCAGACTCACTGATTTGTCATTCTTCAACATTTGTATTTCTTCAGAAGATTCTACTTCTTGGACAGATTTAATTAAGAATTTAGTAGATTGATCCAATTCCTGGATGGTTAACGGACCCTTTCTGCAACATTGATTTTTAGCAAACCTAAAAACAAAACTTAAAATGCGAATAATTTTCGAAAAACTGTTGGAAATATTTAAAATCCTTTGTATAAAAGAAGTGTTCTGAGTTAATGCTAGACAAATGTCCTTTTTGAGCTCGACTTCAAAGATGTTAGAGTCTAGACAGATAGGTGAAGGTGTTATCTCACTTATTGCAGAACCATCTTGAGTTAAGAACCCTGGGCCGTTGAACCACAAGGTGGAGAGCTGTTTACTGCTTGTTTCGCGGGAGATCAAGTCTGCAGGATTCTGTTTACATGATACGTGTCTCCATTGGCAGGCTTCTGTTAGTTGCTGAATTTTGGAGAGTCTATTACCCACAAAGGTTTTCAGGAGATTAGAGGGCGCTTTAATCCGTGCAAGGGCTATGGTGGCCTTTTTACTGTCCTGAGATTTCTCATTAAAATTATGATCTTCTTGTTCTTCAATTTCGTTGTCAATATTGGAGCTCCATTTATGGAGCGACATCCCGCAGAATCTGTAATTGGAGGAGCTGTCAGTCACTCCGGTGGCAATGTAGCCAAACACTGTTTCCTGAAATCTTAACTCTGGGGCGCATGTCCTAAACTGTCCTGTTCTTATGATATCCCAGAATAACTCGGCTCCAACCAGAAGGTCGATCCTATTAGGAGTGCCGAACTCCGGGTCTGCCAGTTTTATGCCTGATGGCAAATGAAGATCTTTTATATTAATATCTGAGCAGGGGATGGCATCTGTTATTTTGGGAAGAATCAAAAGGTCCAACTCTCTGCTAAAAGATCTACTCTCATTCGAAATTACTGTGCTTATTTTCGAAAAAAGAGTCACAGATTTTCCACTGATTCCGGAAACGGATGCGTGGAATTTTTCCTTTTTTAGCTGCAATAAATTGGCAAATTCCGCTGTGATAAAACTACTCTGGCTCCCGCAATCTAGAAGACACCGTCCGATAACTGGATGTCCGGAGGCGTGCAGTACGGAAACGAGGGCAGTAGATAGGATAACATTACCCTGCTCTCTTGAAGGAGAGGGAGAGTAGCCAGCGAAAGTCCGAACTTCTTGAACAATGGGAGAGCCATCAGTCGCACTCTCTGCGGGGGGTCCTTGAGGTCGTAAATCCCACGGCGCGAGATTGGAACCAGCTGCATCTGTGTGTAGTAAGGAGTTGTGTCGTTTTCCACACAGCGAACAAAAATGTGTAGACTTGCATGCGGGAAGTTGATGCAGATTGCTTAAACAATTCGTGCACAGATTATGATTCTTTGCTAAGTCCCATCTTCCTTGAACATTTAATTGCAAAAAACTAGTGCATTTAAAAATTGCATGATCGGGAGATGAACATAAATTACACATTTTCTTATTACTCTTCACAACCAATGACTTTGAGTGACATCTCACTTCCGGTACACTTTTAAGTGGTTTGTGATATAAATTTCTCGATATATTGTCTAAGACTAGACATCTTTTTTCTAAAAAGGATATTAGATCTTCAAATTTTGGAACTTCTTTGGAACTTGCGTTTAGTTCGAACTGCTTGCGAGTTTCTCTGTCTAATTTTTCTAAGATTATGTTTAGCAGAAGGACGTCACTTAATTCGTTTCTTTGGTACTTGAGAACTTTTAGAGCGCGAATATTTTTGTTGATATTATCAATTAGATGTCTCAGTTCTTTAGAAGATTCTTGATGTATTTTGGAATAATTTAAAATTGATTTCACATGCGTTTCAATAAGTAATCTTTTGTTTTCGTATCTTTCTTCTAAGGCTTTGAATAAAGAATCGAAAGTGTCCTCCATAGACATTAAGTGTCTTGCGTCTCCTATTAGGCATGACTGTAAATATTGGAGTTTCTGTTCTGGTGACAATTGTTCATTGCTATTAATGATGCTGTTGAATTGCGTTTTGAAATTGTTCCAGTCTTCTATTTTACCTGTGAATTTTGAAATAGAGAGTTCTGGCAGTCTTATTGCGATATTATTTTTAATTTCACCACTAGATTTTCTTTCTTCATATGCTGAGAGATAAACTGAAATTCTAACTTCAAACTCTTCAGATTTTGACTCTATCTCCTCTAGATCTTTTTCAATTTCTGGCAGATCTTCGTCTTTTTCAACAGTTTCATAATAATGCGATCGAAGCACTGCGATGCTTTCTTGGACTTTTTTTAAGGATTTAAGTTTTATATCCAGTTCAATTTTTGTAAATTGCGATTCATCCTTTTCGTTGAGCAATTGTCCAAGTTTGGTCATTTGCGCTTTCAACGCACCTTTTTGTCTGTTTAAGGCTGTTGTTTTTGCCATAATGCGGATTGCTGCGAGGCTGCGAAGTAGAGTTATTAATCTCCTGCGAAGTCGGACCAATGTAAAATGCGTGATGCGCGAGTGGACTGTATTAGGGCGGCGTGCTGGTCCTTTCGAACATTAGATAACTCATACTAGTAACTCACAACATTTATTCAATTAACATAAGGCAAATGGACATTGATAACTACACTCTGCGGAGTTCTGGCTGCCAATGCCCGACTCCGGGGGCGAGCAATCGGCAACCCAAAGGGGGGTCGCTCCTTGGCGACGCGCCAAGCGGAGCGGGAGTTTCACATTTGGTGCTAAACACTTAACATACCTTTTAAATTGTTCTTTCTCAATACTTTTCCGTCTTCAAGGCCAGTGCATTTCCAAGGCATTACTGACAAGTAGTTACATGTTATTATTTTATTTGATATTAGGTAGTCCACTGTGTAGTTGTCTCATCTAGTGCTTTCATTTAGCTGAAAAAAAAAAAGAAAAACAGTTCTTTAACACCAAATTAGTATTTTATCAGTATTTTCTAGAAATTACGTACTGTATATATTTATAGATATGTATATGCATCCCTTTCATCTATTTATTTATTTATTTTTGTTCATTAATCCAACCGTCATTTTCTCATTTTCATAATATAACCACATTTCATTTTCTTTATGTAGCTACACAATTAAACATTGTCTTTTTTTCTTCAACTAAACTTGTGTGTAACTTTTTAAAACTTCACTACAGTTCTTTTCTTATTTGCATCCTGAAATGTTCTTAATTCTTTTGTTAGATGACGTTAAACACAGTGAAGAAATTCAGCCTCTGAACCATATTAATTCTTCTCCTGTCAAAAGAGTTGGAAAGTGGTGTTCACAAAAATGCACTACAGAACTTTTAAAAAGACGATTGCCTGTTCTTGTGTGGTTACCACAATACAATTTAGAAGATTTAAAAGGTGATTTGATTGCTGGTATGACAGTAGCTCTCACAGTTATTCCTCAAGGTTTAGCTCTTGCTTCATTAGCTGGTTTAGGACCTCAGGTAAATAAGCAATGAAAAAATATTTTTTCACTTTTAAATACTTTTTATGTTATTATGAATTAAATTACAGAAAAAAATGGTTCAATTGTGTGAATTCCATTGTATGGTAACATTTTTATAACACAAACCAAATATGAAAATTTAATTTCATAAAAATTCATGTTTCTGGAAATGTTTTAAAGCATTCTATGTTTTAAATAGTGGCTTGATGTGTTATTTTAACCATAAATCTGTTAATCAACTCAAGTAAAATGCTCAAAATTTTTAATAACGGTAATGAAAGAAAGGTGCTAGGAATGGTAAAACGACAAAACTTTTTTTTTTGAAAGAAAAGCTTCAATTTTTATGTTTACTTGAATTCTATTGCCTTTTATGACAGAATCAAATGGAAATTCATTTCATAAAAATTAATTTTTATGAAACAGTTCTAAAATATTTCTTTTTTTTTTTACTTGTTTGTTTATTACATATTTTTAACGGAATTTTTGTTAAAGGAATTCATATGTTTTGGTTATTCACATGTTATTTTACCATTCATATGTTTTTTTTTTTTTTTTGTTTGTTTTTTTTTTTTGTAGTAGAGATTCATAGGTTTTTCATGTTTTTTTAATCTGTGCATATTTTATTTGAATAAATTAATTAAATAAATATTTTTTTTATTTATTATATTATTTATTCAGAACATTCTTAAGTGAATCACTTAAGCTTTATACTTAAAGCAATTTTTACAGCTGTATCTTAAAAGTTTTTTATGTTAGATTTTGATTTGGGATGTAATGATTGCGGTTCAGCCAAATGTCGAATATTGGATGATTTTTTCTAGCTGAAACCAAATTTTTAAAGTTCACATCAGAGGAGGACTGGCCCATTGGCCCTCGGGACGGTATACCCTTGAATCCATGCACCTCTGTGCCTCCTCTAAAAAGCTCTGCCATAGTTCTTGATGGTTACTCTAGTGTTTTTTGGAAAGATGCCATGAGGAAGCCTATGCTCTTACATGACATCCATAATAAACAAGTCAACCAGCAGAAAGCTTGCCCTTTTCTAAAATAAGAGCTTCATGTTGTCTATCATAGTGCACATTTGCAGTTTTCATAAAAATGCATGAAATATTATTTTGCAAGAAAAACTGACGTTTTTAGTCATGTACATGTTTTGAAAAGAATGTACTTGTGCTAATATTGAAGTTGAAAGCAATGTTTAAAAAAAAGCAAGCAGTTTTTTTCCAAATTAATCAACTAAATTATGAAATCACTGTTCGGCTAAGTTCCGATATAGTAGCCAACTTTCGAAGCATCCTGGGGGTTTTAAAGGGTAGTATTGTTTTCTCCTACTGTATCCTTTACATTTCAAAATTCATTGTTCTAAATGTCAGTAATTCTCATTGTTAAATAATGATGCTTTAAAAATACACAATAGCATTTGATCATGAATAATGGAAGGATCAGTGTAAAGAAATGTAAAAAGAGTATGAAGAAATTTACAGGAGAGAAAAGGATCATAGCAGAATTTATACTCCCTTTTGAAATATACATAGGAAAGCAAAAATGGAGGCTTAATGAATCTTAATAATGTAATATCTGAAATTTATTTTGTAGTCTGAAACACTCCATGTCAGTTTTGAGGTTTGACTTTTCAGTGCATGTACATTTGATTATTGGTTAATATTCGATAATCATTAAGACCATGTGAAGTATCCATGTGAAAATGTATGTATTTGTATGAAATGTATTCTTACAAGGTATTTCACAATATGCATTATCCAAACAAAATTCAACAAACAATGTAACTATCCAAACATTTCAATTTTTTTACTGTTTTCAATATATATATATTAATTCATAACATTTTTCTTCATGTTGTGTCAAAAGTGAAGTGCAAATCTACAATGTGTTACATTTGAAGTCCTTTTGTAATTTTGTTAAATGTACCTGCATGATTAACTTTATTTTCTAAAAATTTTTAATCTTATAGTATGGCTTATATACAGCATTCATGGGATGCTTCATGTATACTTTATTTGGAAGTTGCAAAGATCTTACAATCGGACCTACAGCTATAATGTCTCTCATGACGGCAGAGCATGCTACTGCCGGTGGTGTACCCTATGTCATTTTGATCACTTTCCTCTCTGGCTGCATTCAGTTAGCAATGGGCATTTTAAATTTAGGTAAATGTGCACATTATATAATTTAAATTACATCTTTCTCTATATGACAAATTTTGCATTTAATGCCCCCCCCCCCCCCACACACAAAAGCAGTAATGCTTAAAGTTTTGTCAAGTTGGAATAATTTCTAAATATTATAACTTTTTCAAAAGCAAAAACATCTTATTTACTTCAATAAGGTATAGGACTGTACTCTTTGCTGAAGTTTTTTCAAACTTCATTTTTACAAATTGTCAAATTTCAGCTGCATATGTCTTCCAGCTATATACCAGAATGAAATAAATCAAGTAATGTGAGGAATGAAGTCTTTACCAGTATTTTATCATAAATATCCAAGACTGATAAATAAATTTAATACTGCAAAGTGCTAAAGACATATCCAATAGGTGTCTCATTTTCATTTAAATTATTTGAAAAAATTTTTGAAGTATTATTGTAGAATATTGTTCCTATCCAGTGCACGTTGAAGGAAATATTTGAAAAATAATGATTTAAAAATGCAGGAGGAAAATTGTTGTGCCAAAGTTTCTTTTCAAGCAAAGCAATTTCAGTCAACGGCAAGCTTTCCTTCTGCATTTTTAAATTATTATTTTTCAAATATTTCCTTCGACTTTAGTGGCTCTAGTCGACTCATTTGCCTGTAGTGTTAATATTTATTGTTCTTCTCTCTTTTCCAAATTTTTTTTACTTCATTTCATTTACATATATATATATATATATATCTACATACACATGCATTTATTTCAGGTTTTTTAGTTACATTTATTTCATCATCTGTAGTTAGTGGTTTTACATCTGCAGCAGCAATTACAATTGCAACAACTCAATTATCTGTAAGTTTATTACAATATGTTATTTTATCACCTTATGTATTTAATTTTTTAAAAAGTTGCATTTCTAAATATAAATGCTTCTTTCAGAGTTCAACCGGCACAAATTAAAATTTTAAGCTATATTGAAATGTTAAGCACTGGTCCAATCAAAAATAAAGAAATGTTGTGGCTTAAAAATCTTTGAAAATTCCCTTTACTAAAATCTCAAGAAATGCTCAAGATTACTATTATTGTTATTATGTGTTTAATATAATTTAATTTATAGTTAAAAGATCAATGTTTATCCTAGGGCATATTTGGAATTTATTTTAAATCAGAAAGTTTTGCCTCTGATATATATCGTTTCTTCTTGGGAATTAAGAATGGAGACATCAGGTGAGAATCTTTTATTATACATTGTATTTCTGTTTATATATCTTTAATTTTATAACTGTTAAAAATTATTAATTAAAATTGCTTCAAGAAATATCTTGAAATCTGCTTTTGTTCAGATTTTTTAAAATGTATTTCTGTAATTAATGACAGCAGTCAAATGTAAAATCAGATTTGTTAATTATCAAAGAACTAAAGCAGAAAATCTTGAAATTTCTAACCAGTATCCTGTATCATTTCAAGTTTTAAAAGAAAGTTATTAAAGCAATCTCTCTCATTTCAAATTAATGATGCAAACATTAAAAGTGTAAAAATTAATTAAATGTGGAAAACTGCAAATATATAATGATGTGGGGCAGCTTGCCACATCGCTATTGAGAACGTAATCAGTGCCTAGTTAAAATGTTGACTTGGAGCCCCTTCCCAAACCCTACTCAAATGCCCTTTTAGCTGTCTTTTTTGGGGATGAGGGCAGGGATTTTGTTTCTGCTATTCTCCCATCTCAGTGAGAGAATTGACATTTCCTAGATAAACAGCAGAAATAAAGATTTCTAAACTTAAATACAACAACTTTTTTCTTCAATACATCTAGCAACGATTTAAAGCAAGTAGTGTCTTGTGCACTATTTCATTTTATGCTTATATGCAGTTTAACTTGTTTGCTCATGGCAATTGACATTGATTTTCAGCAACATACTCTACCTATTTCCCCTAACTGATGCAAACAACTACTCAATGAAGTACAGATAGTGCCCCCTCCCCCCTACAACATGAGCTCCTACAACAGTGTAATACAGTGTAGGAGCTCACATTAATACAGTTCATTGTAACACAGTTGGATACATTGCATGGAACCCTCATATACCACATTTTCGCTCTAACACAATAAGAGAATTTCGAAAACTTGTGAACAACTCTGTTCTTTTACAGTATAACATCATTTTTTAACATATTTTAATACTAAATTATCTTAATAATGACTGGAAAGAAAACTGCAATGGCTTCAAAAATCAACGTTAAATGCATACTGGAAGTATGTCCAGCTTCAGTTGAAACAGAAAATTTTCTTGAATCATCAGAAAATGAAATTGCTATCATATTAGAACTTGCTAAATTTATTACACCTGAAGACAGAGGCTTTGACGTGGATATTGATGACATTTAATATGTATTAGCTGAGCATAATTTGCATGGGAGCTCAGCTCCTGCACTTTTTCTTTCATGGTAATTTTTTTGTAAGTAAAATATAATTTCGGAAGAATATAGTGCTTCTTTATTCTTCTATACTATTATACTATTATTGAAACATATTATGTTGGATTTACTGTAACAATATGAAATGGTGTTAATATTGTCACAAAGATAACAACAATGTAACATATTAATAAAAAGAGGGAGTTGTAAGGGGGGGATTTTGAATTTGATAGACTTAATGCATTGCTTGTTCCATTTCCAAGGAAAATTTTATTCACATAAACAATGTATGTACTTGATGAATGTGTGTCAGTGATATTCAAACCAGGCCCATCATTTGAGGGTTCAGAAGGGAGCAATTGCATCCCCCCCCCCCCCCCGGATTTTTGAATATGATGTATTGTGCATGTCTGTGTTTTTTTCACATAATATCTATTTAGTATATTATTTCATCTTTTTAGTTCATTTATTTTGTAGAAATGTACCCATACTTATCAAGATATTAAGAGTACTGAATATTTAGTAGTATTAATTGCAATTGCTATTAAATGCTAATAATTTGATTTCAGGTATTGGGATATGGCTGTAGGATTGTCCAGTGTATTTTTCCTACTTCTACTAAAAGTATGTTATTCATGTGATAATGCAGCTATAGTAATTAACTGGAATTACCTTTACCTTTTATATCTAATACACTATATTTTTGTGTTTTATCCAGTATGCAAATAGAATCAAAATGGGTTGTTGCTCTGAAATGTGTAAAAGGATAACTGAAATATTGTTGAAAACAATTGGTACTGGTAAGTATTCTTATTTTATCTTGAAATGAATGTCTATAACAAATTCTTGAAGCAATCCAAATAAATTAATTCACTAGTTGACTTACACTAAAAATATACTTTTAATAATACCATCCAACATTTTTTTTTTTTTTTTTTGCAATCAAGTAAATGGAAGTGACAAGTTTGAAAATGTGGTCGTTTAGAAAATGCAGTTTTCCCATGTTCAGAACTGCTGCAGAGTTCAATTGTTGATTTCTTCAAAACAAGTTAAAAAATTAAATTGGCATATGTAATAATTCTTTCACAAACATTTTAATGCAACAGGTACATAAAATAGTTTTATATCTTTCTTTTTTCTCCCATCCATTTAGCTTGAAGTTCTTTTCACTTCTAAAACTCTTATTGTGTAATCTGTATTTTACTGTGTATGTAAAGTACAACTAATTCAAGTTATCATATAAAACTATTAGCTAGTATTTTAATTGACTTAACTTAAACTTTTGTTTCATATAAATGTCTTACGTATTTTTTTTTTTTTTTTATGTTTCTGTCATTTGAAAACAATTATTCAAATTCAAAGAAAGGGGAATTATTTGAATATTATTATTGATGTATTTAATACAGTGACCGTTTGATAAAACAACTCAATAGAAAAGTTTAAATTGTATTGCTATACCGTGAGTTGATTGTGTATATATATTTGAATATATATATTATAAGCTCAACTATCCATAAATCGCAATAAATGCCAAATTCCGGATATGAAATTTCTGGTTAGTTGAATCCTTTAAAATTTGTCATGTATTCAATGTAACAAGGTTACGAGATTTGTATATGATATTTACATAAGATATTTATATATATCCCCCTAACAAAATTCAGTTTACTAGATACTTTTCTTTTAATAACTCTTATTGTAAAAGACAATACAACGCAGTTTAATATTTAAAAGTTATTTATTATATAACTTATTGAAAACAGGGTAAACATTTATCCAAGTCATTAATAACACTACTAATTACTTTTGAAGTAAAAAAAATTTTTGTATGGTGGGTCATTCCACGTCAACTAGACCAGTGGTCCCCACTCGACCATCTCCAATTTTGATAAAATTTTGCACAAAGTTTCTGTAGGTATAAAACTATGTTAGCCAAATTTTTAGACCTTGAAAGTAAAAACTCATGAAGCAGGGGGCGCCTAAGTTTAGGAACCAAGATGGCTGCCATTGACGAACGAATCAAGTAGCCATGTTTGGATGTACCTGGAGAGCCACATAATAAAAGTACAACCCCGAAATTTATTTTCCTCTGACAACTTTTTTGTGCTTAATCTAATAGCAAAGTTTTGAAAGATCACAAAGAAAGTTATTTTCTATTGTGCTCAGTCAAAGTTCGCTGAAAATTCAATTTTACAAAATTTTTTTAAACTTTATACTGCTCTAAACTGTCCGTAACTAAACTTACACTCTTATAATTTTGTATATATCTAAGTCAACTACTTGTCAACGTATTCTGAAAATTTCAAAAATTTCATCAAGATAGGTTTTGATTTATAGTTACCTAAACATGCAACGGTTTTCAAAAATGGCCAATTTTGATCATTTTTGAACCATCATATCTGAGGGGGAGCTTAATGAATTCTCTTCGTTTAACTTTCATTAGATAGAGGAAAGCTTTCTCTACCAAATTTGAAATTTTTAAGAAGGTGTTTTTTCGTAACCCAGAGAAAAAATGGTTCAAATTTGAGTTAAAAACCATGCTGATATGTGGGCATTTTTAGCCTCAATTAAGCTTTTTTTGAAGTTTTATTTGACATTTAAAAGGAAAGAAACTTGCGTTGGGTCCTGCAGGGCTCACGCATACTCGCATTTGACACATAATCAATATTATTTGAAAAAATTGACTCTCATTTTTGAAAGATTTGAGTTTTTTTTATTATTATTATTATTTTTTTTTTTTTTTGCTGTTATGTTGTAATTTAAATTTTATGTTATTTGTATTGAGAAGTTTTAGCAATTTGAGGGGAGGGGGGTTATAATGTGCATAGCTTAAAATGATCTTTTTTTGAGTGCTTAAAAAGTGCTTAAAAGTGCTTATTTTTCATTAAAAGAATTTGCTACACACCCTGTATTAGTCTTTTTAAAATCTTCATAATATATTTAAAAATTAGGATCTTCACTTAGAAATATTTTAAAGAAATGTCATAATTTTATTCCATTATTTAATCAATTAATATGCATGCTATTAAAACAGTAAGTTTTGTTAAAGAAAACAAGTGCATAAATAGTGAAACTAATATGTTTCCTTCTGTCTCCTTACAGCAAGAAATGCTCTACTGGTAATTTTATTCACTGGTATTGCAGCAATATTGATCTCATATGATATTAATGCAATAACTTTGAATCCAAGTGTGAAACCTGGTGTACCATCATTTGCCTTTCCTGAATTTGAATTTGACTATTTTAACAATGTCACAAATCAAACAGTCCATAAAGGATTTTTAGAAGTTGTAAAAGTAAGGAATTTATTAAGATTTTGTTTTTCTGTCAGTTATTAAAAGTCCATTTGTGGGTTCCTGATTAAATAAGATTATAAAGAAAATCTCAGTAGCTAGGATTGTTATCGTTATCATCATCATCATCTTCATTATTATTATTGCAATTATTTTTTTTTAACATTATGAAAGAAATTTCTTTAAGTGAAATTCGAGGCTTAATGGTTGAGCAGCATCTCTCCGCAGTCCTAAGCCACAAGTACGGGTCTCGATTCCCATGCTGAGCAGGGTCACCCCAGCCTTTCATCCCTTCAGCGGTTCGATAAAATCAAAAACCAAGCATGATTGGGAACTAGTCACTGGGGTTCCGTGTCAGGCCGAGCACCTGACCAAAACATCTGCTTCAGCACCCTGAATATCATTACCTGAGGCACCTACAACGGCTGTTGCGCCCTTGCATTCTAAGTAATTCTTAATGTGGATGTAACGAATAGTGATTTGGCCGAATAGCTGAATACACCGAATATTCAGCCATTTCTCCCAAGCCGAAGCCAAATATTCACATTTTGGCAGAATACCGAATATTCAACGGCCAAATATTAAAACCTCAAAATTCATTGTACTGGAAAGTATTTGTTAAATTTAAAAATTATCATTGCTAACATTGTGAATTAACCTGATACAGAACTGATAATTCTGATACAAAATTGTCATCGACCTGGTATAAAACTGAAAGTTCTGATGCAAAAAATGCAAGTGGACCAGGTACAAAACCGATAATCCTGATACAAAACTTATTTTTACTTACTCAAAGTTGATACAAAACTGAATTTTTGATTTTCCATCCCTGGTTTTCAAGTTTTTATTAATATTTTCTTGCTTTTAATTTGATTTACTTTTTCTTTATGCTTTATTTTTTCTTAGGAAATGGGGTCTGGAATTGCAGTAATTCCTTTGCTAAGTATATTAGAAGCCATTGCTATCGCTAAATCATTTGGTAAGTTGCACTATATTTACTAAAATCCTGTGGTTTTAATTGTTTCATTGCATAGGTTTCCTTGATGAAAATTCAAATATGAATTTAGTTTGTTGTTGGCTTCTTTTTAAATGTATGTTAATTTAATTTATTTGTTAAGAAGAATAAGTAGAGTTAAAACCACTACTATTGATTCTAGCAGTAATTTGATGATATGAAAAGTTAGCAGTATATTAAATTTTAATATAGAAAACATTCTTTACTTTCTTATTTCTTAATGTAGTAATTAACAGAAAAAAAGTACCCTCCCGCCCCAGATATTCCAAATGAAACAGGAATTTTTCTTTATAATTAAATCATTTGCATTTTAGTCACTTTTTTCTATATATTTTATTGCTATAATATTGTGAATATGAATAAATGTTTCATCCTAAGAGTCTTTGTTTCTTTTCCTCCTTTTTTTCTATAAAAATCTTAAGAAAAACAAACTAACAACAACACTTAGAAATTTAGTAGTGCAGTAAAACCTGTAAATTTGACCACCTTTGTAAGCTGACCACCTGTCTAAGTTAACCCCTTTTGTCCGTAATTAACGGAATTAGCCCTATATTATCCAATGTAGAGAAACCTTCGTAACTTGACCACCTAAGTTGAACACCTGTCTATGTTGACCACTTAAATACGTCAAATTTGGAAGGGAGTATTATAAAAACCCCTTTGTAAGTTGACCGCCTAATTATGACTATATTTATTTGTTTATCTATTTTTGGAAAGATAAAAAAAACTAAAATAGCTTCTCCAGGATATTTTTTACGCTATAATGTTAGACCAGTATTTGTCTGAATGGATGAAACATAAATATAAAGTTTGCCTAAACCTCTTTGTAAGTTAATCAAATGGAAAAATTACTATCGGCACTCTTTTATTCTTTAAATAAGTTTATTCTTTTCTCTTTGATCTGATATAACCATTTTGAAGAAATATATAGTTTTAGGAAGTCTTTAGCATCATATAAGTAACTGACATAGTTAATATTATATTTATCTTAATTTTAACTAAGTACTTTACTTTTGAAGTTGTATAGGATACATTGTAAGTCATTCGGGTTAAATTTCTTATATTTTAGATAATTGAAAAAACGCTAATTACTATTTTAGTGATTAGTAAGAAATAAAAGTAATGTCGTTACATGAAGCTATAATTTAATTTATTATAAATAAATAAATGCCCATAATGTAAGAAATTAAAAAAAGCTCCATCCTCTATAAGTTGACCACCTGTCTAAGTTGACCACTAAAGTGCTGCACCACAAGTGATCAACTTACACAGATTTCACTGTATATTCAGAATAAAGAGTTAAAAAAATATTAACGGATAGGATCCTGACAAATTGTAGAAAGCAATAGTTATATAAAGTAGTGCTATTTTGTCAACTTATCTTTACAACTACAACTTTGTATTTGAGGTCAGAATTCAGTACTAGTTTGATCAACTTCCTTTATACTGTTCAGTCTTAATAAGTGTAAGTGCATACTATTATTTACATGCTGTATGCATTCATTAGTATTTAAACTTGCTATAAAATACCGTAATTTCGGGAATAAGCGCCGCACCCATCATAAGCGCCGCAGCCAAAAAAACAACCTCCCGAGCGTGAATTTTAACGTACGCGCCGCACCCATCGTAAGCGCCGCATCTCCTTCTCACCCTCCCCCCCCCCCTTTCAAAAAATAATAAATAAGATAAACAGTTATTCATTGATGCATACATTAGCGATAAATGCCTAAATATATCAACTTATGTTATTAATATTTTCAAGTTTACTAAAATTAACGGCAAATGTTTTCATCCGAACTTCTTGAAAATGTTTGTTTGTTGCGTCAACGACACAGAAATGCGAACAACTGCAGTTAGAAATTTGCTGCTTAAGCCTGTACTAGCTTGATTGAGCAAAAAAAAAAAAAGAGAGAGTGATCAACAGATTCACATCGAGAAAAACTGACGACGTCATGTTTTTCGCCTCTCCATTCAGCTGGCTTATGAGTACGGTACCTCGCTCTCTGTCATGCCGCGCTTTTCGACGGTGACTCTCGCGTGTCATTGTTAGGGTTATTGCGTACTCCTTGCCCTTCTTTTCTCCTCTCGCCACTTTCTCTTTTAATAATTTTCCGTAATCGTTTTGCGGTTAAAAAGCTCAGACTTCTAGGAGTCTAATATAGGGAACGAAATACATTTAAATAAATAGGAGACGCCAGTTGGCATTTACTAGCCATCCAGAGCGCGGGAACGCGGACCCCTCTCCTAATGGCGCTCCACGGTTTTTTAAGTGGTCGGCACCACTAAGCACGCTTTGTGTGGGTCGCATCCACATTTTTTTTTTTTTTTTTTAAGCATCGAACCCATCGAAATCTGAATCTTCAGAGTCAGAGTGGAAACACTTCATCAATTCTTCATCCAAACTGACTTCTAAATTTTCCTTTTCACTTTCATCCCCACTGGAGAATTCTTCATTTTCAATTCCATCAATGATGCCGGCTTTTCGAAATCCTGCCTTGATAGTGCCAATGGATACTTCCCTCCTGGCTTCCGACACCCATCTGGCAACTTCATCCAACTCGGCCCTCTTCATTCTTCCGCCTTTGGTATATTCGTGCATACCATTCATCATCCAGTTTTCCCATTTCTGTCGGATTTTATTTTTAAAGCTTTTGTTAACAGCAATATCCAGGAGCTGCAAAATTTTTGTTAATCCTCCGGGAATTACTGCAAGTTTCGCGGACGCTTTTTTTAATTCACTCTTGACGGAATCCATTAAATGGGATCGCATGGAGTCCATAACTAATAAACCACTGGGCTTGAAAAAACAACCTTTTCTCTTCCGCCACACCTCGTTGATCCAATCGATCATTATTTTTTCTTGCATCCAGCCTTTTTCGTTGCATTTTATGACAACATCTGCCGGGAAATTTTTTCTGGGCATTGTTTTTCTTTTGAAAATAATCAATGGCTTCAATTTTTCGCCAGAAGCTGTGCAGGCTAAAACACAGGTAAATGAGGTCTTCTCATTACCTGTAGTTGAAATTGAAACGGTGTTCTTTCCAGTGTTATCCACTGTCTTCACTGATGGGCAGTCAAAAGTCATTGGCACTTCGTCCATGTTGACTATTTGGCAACTTTCAAATTTCTCTTGCAGCTTCAATTTGGAGATGTGCTCCAGAAAAGACTTCTGCTTTTCCTCCCAATCTGCTGGAAGCTTCTGCCCTACTGTGGTTCTGGTGCGGACGGACAATCTATTTCTTTTCATGAATCTGAAGCACCAATTGGGATTTCCTTTAAAATTGGTAATCCCCATATTTGCCGCAATGTTTCTGGCATGCAGCCTAATTTTCACTGTTGACACAGCATGCCCAGCTTCCCGCTGCTCTTCGATCCATCGAACCAAATTTTCTTCGAGAGTTGGCCAAGATGGCTTCCCTCCTCTCCGAGCACGCTTGGTTTTTGGCAAAGATTGGAGCTCGACTTTTTCGGACCGCCATCTCCGAACACATCGTTCGTCAATACCAAACTCTCTCCCAGCTGCACGGTTTCCAATTTTCTCCGCTTTCTCAATAACCTGCAGTTTAAAAGCTGCGGTATAACTTCTTAGGCATTTTGGAGGCATTGCGATCAGCAAAAAAAAAGCAAATGATCTGCGAAGTGTGATCTGCGAAGGCGAAAAAATAGCGACGTGTGGCAATCGAAACGATAATATACACACTAAAATTCTTTGCTGGAATGGAATGTTTCTCCTGTAAAGAGGGTGAAGGGAGGGGTTAGGCGACGAACCGGTTTTCATAGGGACCTCGAAGCGAGGGTAGAAGAAAACAAAGAGCTGGCTGGATTGGAACCCTTTAGCGAGGCTAGCTCGTGACCTTCGAGAGGAGTCTCCTCTCCAAGGTCACGACTAGGTTCGGGGGGGAAGAGAAATACCGGCTACTATTTTTCCCAAGAAAAGACATCGGAAAACTAATAAACATGCATTCGAAATTAAAATTCTTAATTATTTTTTCAGAAGCGCCGCACCCGGCGTATCCGCCGCACTTGAAAATTTTTTACTTTTTTTTCATATGCGCCGCAGCGCATACTCCCGAAATTATGGTACTATAAGTAATAAGAGTTTGTATGACATTATTTATTTAAAAATTCATTAAGCTTAAAACATTTCAATTTAAAACCCTGACCTTCACAATTTTCTGACGACCAAATTACATTGTCCCAAATTTTGTAAAGATCTGTTATAAAATGCAGATTTGTATAAAGACATGCATAATACACATATAACATTCTTGTACATATAGATTATAAATTTTATGGAAACTAAAAATATTATTAATAAGTTAGACTATGCTGAATAGTTGAAATAACTTTACTTTAAATTAAAAATACAAAAGCATTCAGCATTTTTGCATCATTATTAGGGGTTATTCATGAATAATGTCACACTGTTTTGAATGTGTTTGACCCCTCCTACACCCTTGTCACATGGCAGGTTATATTATATAAGATAAACACATACTTCAGTTCAGAAACACATTATGGATCATATTTTAAATTTATTTTTAAACTTAACTATGTGTTTAAATGATGCTTGTGAGCCTAAAAATTGTGACAATTATATGCATATTTATTTTGTGTAAAATGAGATTAAAGTTTACAAAAAAAAAGAATAATTAGCCCTTGCACTCGTATATCACCTTAGAGTAGTCCAAATAACATATGTATGTTTTGAATGCAAAGAGTTAATACATGATAAAATATTAATATGGAAGAACAATTTATTAAAAGCAGTAATATTTTGGAATTTGAAATATTTACTTTAAACCGTATCTTTACTTGACGAATTTAAATGCTCTTAAACAAGTTGAATTAAAAGAAACCTCAATGGTAATTTTACTTATTGAAAAGGCAAATGGATTATTTTGAAAATAAACGTAAAAATGGAGAATCATAAGACCAAACAATATAAAAATATAGTCTGCTGATTCTAAATGTTTTATGTTAGTTTAATGTGTGATATCACACTTCTTGTTAATGCCTCTCACCTCTTGGGACAAACTGTTACAATCTTATAAGCCCCTCCTCCCCCTCAAAGTATGACATGTGTGAATAGCTCCTTAATAAAGGTGATTTGAAGAGATGTCAATTCTTGCATCAAGAATGAAAATTTTGAAGAAATGTTGAGAATTCAGAACTTTTAAATGTTTTATATTAAGTTCTCATTTAAAGATTTATATTTATCAGACTAAATTTTTTCTTTTCTTTCTTTTCTTCTTTTTTCTTCTTTTTGTTAACATTTATGAAAAACTCAAGAATACTACTAATGGACAGATAACTTTTTTAGCTATGTGATATTCTTTGAAGTTTTTCTGTTAAACTTTTATTTATTGATGCAGTCTTTTTGCTTCTGCTTTCTATTTGGTTTGTGATTTATTTTTAATTTATGAAATGATAAAATGGTAACCAAATATTGGAAACAAATGTCATTAAAACAAATTTCTTTTACTTGATTATGAGGAACATATATTGCCATTCTCGTTTTACTAAATACCTAACGCTTTAATAATAGTAAATACTTGAAGTACGTTCTTAAAGCTCATGAAGTATAACATTTTATGAACTCTGTGGCCAGGAGTTCCAATGAACTAAATATTATTTTTGTAGAAATGTTACATGAACCTTATTTGACAGACTCTTGAACTAGAGTAATTGGGTATGCTTATCCGAAGTATGTTTTCTTCTTGTGAGATATTGGTGTAGGAAGTATGGGAGAAACATGGCCAAAATGTAATTTACTTTCTGGATAGCCATTGTATATCAAACCAAAGTGTAATTTTGATTTGATATACAACGGCTTTTTTCCAAATCATTCTATTTTTTACTTTTCCAAATATTCTTTTCCTTTATTTATTTATTTATTTAATATTCAATTTTATTCCTTTTAGATGTGGTTTGGTGAAATAGTTTTAAAGTTTCTAATAATGGTGTACTTGAAAATGTGTTTAATGCTTCTCTCTGTCAGTGTTATTTGAATTAACATTATTTAGCACATTAAGGCATCATTGCAAAAATCACGTTAAGTTACCTATGCAAGTCTTATTTTTAGGAGCTACTGAATTTGCACCTAGATGCAACAATTGCATGAAACTAATTTATTTCTCGAAATAGGCTGTTAAAAGCTTTAGTCTTGTCAAGGTATTAGACTTCAGTTTTAAATGAATTTGAGTGTAGATGTAAAAAATGCTTGAAAATATTAGATTCTTTAGATTCTTAACATTAATATAAAAACATCTTAAAAGCTTTAATCTTATCAAGATAAGAGCCAATAATATCTTTTATTGCAATTTTCAAAATGGTTATAATGATCAATTGTAACACTTATCACTAAACTTTTGAAATGATTCTTTTATTTTTACTCTTCATCTTAATTATTGCAAACATATATCCACTTATTCACTAAAATTTTCTTTAGCCAAAGGCAAGAAAATTGATGCAACTCAAGAAATGATAGCTATTGGTAAGTTATTTCTCCCCACTTTTCTTTCTCTGCTATTTAAAAGTACATGCTTTTAAAATCTAAACTTTGCAGTATTTACATTTTTACGTGAGTCTTGAAAATTTCTATTATTTTATCAACTGAAAAGTTCTTAAAAATTGGAAATATGCTATGAGCCTTAAAAAGTACATGAGTTTTAATTATTTAAGTAAAACCTGGTATTTGCCAAATAACAGGTGGATTTCCCATGAACTAGCACCTAAAATACCAAGTAACGTTTACCCTTTACTATCTAGCTTCAATGTGTTTGTTGCGAGGCTCGTATATTTGGGAAAATAGACAAACATCAAATTCAGAATTAAAATGTCATTTTATTTAGTGGTGCTCCTGGCAAGGGTGTCACCCCACCCGACTTCCAAAAAAAAAAGGACTTCATCAGTTTGTGATGATGGATGTGGAACGATCATCAGTTTGTGATGATCGTTCAGTTTCAACTAAGCTCAACACTAAATACTCTAAAAACAACAGATCTTCAATTTTTTTCCGAGGCATTGAAATAACATCCATCTTCCTTCAAGTTTAAAAATAACAGTAAGAATTATATATATATATATATATATATAAACAGAAATAGGGCGATTTTATAAAGCATTAGATAAGTTTAATACTGAGGAATTCTTTATGTGCATTTTTTTTTTTTTTTTTTTTTGGCTTTAGTTACTGTTCTTAAAAACGCTATTATGGGTTAATTTTGTGGGAAACTTTTCAAAACTTTTGGCCCAAAAGTACGCAGTTTTCATCAACTGTTGGGCTGTTAGGAGAAGAGGACCCTATCCCAAATGATTTTCAAAACTGAAGTCCTAAAAACATAGTTTTAGGCTGTTTTTGGTGATGATAAAGGAAAGGGAGGGCGAAGCGGTAACTCTCCTTAAAGAAATTTTTAAAATTGATGTCCTGAAAAGATAATTTTAGGCTTTCTTTGATAACATTAAGTGATATTAAGGGTCGAGGTTACCTTGGGAATTTTTCTATGAAATTGACGTTAATTTTAAGCTACCTTTGCAAAATTTGGAAATGAGAAATTCGGAAGGCTTTCCTCCGGAAATTTTTTTAAAATGCAATTTTAAATGATTTTTAATGATGATAGGAAAGGAGGGAGAGGGATTCCGTGATCCTCCTACTGATTTTTTAAATTTGAAGTCTTAAAAACTCATATTAGGCTGTCTCTGGAGAAATCAGGCAGGGGTTTTTGGTGGCTCCTCTTCAAAAAAGTTTCAAAATTAAAATCTCAAAACTGCATATTGGGAAATGTAGTTGACTTTGAAGACAGGAGGAGGGGAGGGGCATCCCTGGAAACCTTTTTCAAACTGAAGTCCTAAAAGTGCAATACTTGCTTATTTTTGTGTCATTTGGGGGCGAAAATTTGGCCTCTCGCATGGAAATATTTTCGAAGTTGAAGTCCAAAAGACAAAGTTTTAATTATCTCAGTCATGTTAAAATTAGGAGGTTAGGGTGGAAGAGTGGGTTTCTTCCAAAATGTTTCTCAAAACTGGACTTCAAGTTTACGTTATCTTCAGTGCCATTAAAGGAAAGAAAAGGAGAATGGGCTTCTCCTCTGAAATCTTAAAACGTAAGTTAAGGCTATCTTTAGTGACATTTGAAAATGAGGGAGGCGGCGAGGGTCGTCTCCCCTCTGCCGGAAAATTTTAAAAATTAAATTCCAAAAAAAAAAGGCAGTAAGTGGCCATCTTTGTTGACATTCGGAGGAAGAGGATTGGGGATTCTTCCTGGACCTTTTTTGCATAATTAAGTCCATAACATGCCGTTTTAGGCTATCTTTTTTGTTGTTGTTGGTTGCCACTGTTCTCCATTGGAAAATTTTAAAAATTGAAACAGCATTTTTAGGCTTTCTTTGGATATGTTATGGTGGAGGGATCCGAGTTCCCTCTCTATATTTTATATGAAACTGAAGTTAATTTTAAACTATCTTTGGTATCTCTTGGGGAGCGGGCGGGGGGGGGGAGGGGGCACTTCTAACCCCAAAATATTTGAAGTATCTCCAGTGAAGTTAGTGAAATTTTCAGCACAAGTTTAGGTCACAATTTTAGATTTCTTTTGGTTACTTTAAGGTGAGTCATTACACCAGTTGGATCTGTACTCTGCCAAATTTGAATTAGCCTCCCCTCAGAAAATACCATCCGAGACAAGGACTGTTTCCATACCCAGCACAGGATTTAAACATACTAAAAATTTAGTTAAAAATTAGTTAATTTTTTTTTTGCAGTAAATTTCTTTGAGCGCTCAAGAAAACTCAATATTATTTAAAAATTCATTCTTCTAGTCAGGGCTTAATTTCTGACCAAAAAAAAGGGGGAAGAGCATGCACATCAGTTCCAAAGAACTCATTTCTGAACAGTCTGCAATTCTGCCTAATCTGTAAAAAGCTCACCAAAAAAGAGTAATAGAGGAGCTCAGCTCCAGTAAGCTGCCAAGCAAATTCAGCACTGCAGTCTGCAGTCAGCATTCATTTCAATAAAACGTATGTACATTACACACAAGGTGAAATAATGAAATATGTTATAAAATTTTAAAAGTGAAAGCCTAAATTTAAATGCTTTGTTATGATTTTTCCTATTTCCAATTTATTCCTAAAATGATCTTTTTTCAAATTGCAAAACTATATGGAACTTCGACTTAGCTAATGATCTTTCTTTTGAAAAATAAATTTAGAAGTTATACCAAGTTGCAAAATAATCCTCCAATTAAATAAAAACCTAACATCACGTGTAAAATTGCTTTAAAAATGAAGAATTAAAATATTGAATAGCTTACCGAATTTTTACACTTCCAAATGCACAGCATACACGAAGGAATACAATCGAAAATAACTCATGTCTAGTTTATTTTAAAGTTCAGTTGTTATTTAGATTCATTTTAAAATTAGACCTTTAAAATAAACTGCATTGTGCTTGGTATTTTGAAGTCCCTTTTCCTGCTTCAAACAAAAAATTACAGGTTTGCCGTTCATGCACACACATGATGCCTCACAAATATACACATCTGAAGTGACGGTAGGAAAAGCAGTTATTAAACCATGTCTTCAGAAATTCTGACTCCATTTATAAAGAATATGTTTTAGTTTGAACAGATAATCAATGTATCACACCAAGAAAAAACTGCTGCTTTTTTTTTTGACGGAAAAGTAGGATTTGGCATACTAGTAAATTAAGTACATTCCGTACAGAACGAAAGTAATGCTTGTTGGCAGATGAAATGCTAACTGGAATTGAAAAGGTTTAAGCATTTTTGACACTGCATTACTAACTGTGGGATGGAATGGTGAGAAAAAATTAATACCATATTCTTTGTAGGTAAAATCTTGAAACTATTGCTTCCAAATAACTTTTTCTATATATATACACTGGTGTGCAAAACTTAAGCAACAGGTGGTTTTTTTGCCATAACTCCTCGAAAAATCATCTGAGAGACATGAAATTTAGAAGTGAGAGAGAGCAGTTTTGTACTTAAAGGATGATGAAAGCATAACTGCTTAAAAATGAATAGAATTTATACAATGTGGAATCAAACGAAAATAGGCTTAATTGAACTCATAATATTGTTACATGCGATTGTCTATCAAACGGAAGAATAGCACGCAGATGTTCCTTAGTATGGGATATGTCCTCCCCGTGATGCAATGATTGCTTCGCATCGACTACCCATAATCAGCACCAGATTCTCCACAAGTTTTGGGGGTAAGAGGGCCCATGCCTCGATCAAGATCCGTTTTAGCTCTTGGGTGTTCCCAGGAGGATGTAATCGCGCCGCAATGCGTCTCCCTAAAGCATCTCACACATGTTCAATAGGATTTAAAGCAGGGAAGTACGCTGGCCAATCCATTTGAGTGATATCTTCACTTTCCAGTAGCTGCTAAACAAATTGTGTCCGATGTGGGCGTCCATTGTCATTCAAAAAAATGAAGTCTGGTCCCATTTCACTTCTGGACAGACGCGCATGGGAAAGGAGTACCTCCTGACAGTAGTAATCTCCTGTTACAGAACCTCTGTCGAAAATGTGGAACTCAGTCCGCCCATTCAACGTAATGCCTCAGCAGACGAGAACTCCAGGACCACCGTAACGACCTCTTTTCACGATGTTACTGAGATGAAACCGAGTCCCGACCTCTCTCTCCAAATCAAGTGGCATCCAGTATCGCGTGTGGCACTGAAATGACTCTCAACCCTAGAAAGGACATGACTCCACTGATGAGAGGTCCAGTTTTTGTATTCCTTGCACCACTCTAACCGGCGGCACCGATGGCCTGCTGTCAAAGGGATGCAGCGTTCTGGACGACGAGCGAATAGGCCACCTTTGTGAAGGTGCCTGGCCACAGTAAACCGTGACACTTGCTGCCCCGTTGCTGTACACAGTTGCTGAGCAATGGCGTTTGCCGACAGGTTCAGGGTTCTTTTCGCCTGCAGGACGATATATCGGGCATCCACTGCAGCTGTTTTTCTGGAGCGGATCCTGCCAACCTTTCTGAGAGCTGTACCTGTGGTTCGGAAGGCTTTCCAAGCGTGGAACGGCGCTTTTGTTGATTCCGAACACTTCAGCTACACTGGTCACACTGCGACCCTCCTCCAACTTTCCGATTATTCTTCCATGTGTGAAGTCGTCCAGATGATATCTTCCAGTCATAGCTCACAGTAAAACTCACTTGCACCCACAGCGAATGTCTTTAATTGCATTTACATCCTTCCTTTTATTGCAGTCTTAAGGTGCGCGCGCCAATAGCACGCGTTTTGCATACGCTCACATTGCCTCTGACGCTTTGTTCCTGATATTTGCATCCGCATGACCTTTCTACTGAATTGCATGTTCATTGTACTAATTGCAAGAACTCTTTTTCTGCAATTTCATAGCTATCTGCTTAAAATTTACATTGCTGCTTAAGTTTTGCACACCAGTGTAAATATACAGTCAAACCCCGATATAGTGAACCGTCTGCGGACTAGACAATAAGTCCACTATAACCGGTGGTTCACTATATCCAAATTCTTTGAAAAAAGTCTTTTTTTTTTAATATGTCTATTATAAATAGGGGTTGTTATAAGTACATAAATTGCTTATAAATACTTAATTAATCAAATAAATATTAAAACAAACATTAAAAAGAAAAAGACTTGATTGTATTCTTACTTTCTATGCATGAAAAAATTAGTAATTTTAGATTGAACAGATTTTGATTTTAAATATAGTTCATCAGCTTTTTTTATCGACAATCAGCAAAGAGTCCAATATCTTTTGAAACACATTCTCCCTTGAAAAAAAAAATGTTCAAAGTATTTACTGCTGATTTCACATCTAAGGTAGAGGGTGTCGATATTTCGTGTTCTTCTTCAACACCATCTTCTAAACCTTCATCTTCAGCATCGTTTTCTTGACCGACTTCAGAAACGATGTCATCGTCAGTGGGAGTGCCAGAAGTGCACACATCATCATCACAAGATTCAAAATTCTCGCTGATGTCCTTTGGAGAAATATTAACACTATTCCTTTCCAACCATAGTGATATTGGTAGGTTTGCTTGATCGTTTTCTTCCTTCACGGGAGCGTCTGGGGGTGGGGGAAGGGGAATGTACTGCGTAACAACTTGTTTGCGCTAGTTTAATTGACGATGAGCATGAAAGAGTGAAATTGGACACAATAGAAAGGAATGCTGGCTTTTCAATCACAACACGTGCAAGTTTACAGTTGGAGAACTGAAAAAAAATTCCAAAGGATTGAAATTTGAGTTCACCATAAACGAACTACCAACTTTTCACTTGTCCACTATAAGCATATGAAATAACATTAGTTAAATAGGAGTTTGGATGGGGCCACTAAAAAGGTTCACTACAACCGAGTGTTCACTATATCCCAGGTTCATTATAGCGGGGTTCGACTGTATATATATATATATTTTCACATATATATACATATATTTAGTTTAATTCTGTCCTTTCTATAGTTACCAAGTTGCTACTTACTAAAAATCTCAGAAATTTTCAATTCAAGGTTGTATTGTCACCTGTTAACAAGCTTTCATTTTCTTCCCCTAAAGATGAACATTTTAAAAGAAATTTGCTTGTTTTCCTAATCCTATATGGAAATTTTTAAAAACTATTTTGTTTTGATGGAGGGCATTTTTGCACTTTAATTTTTTTAGTTCTTTTCACAAAATATTTTTTAGATAGTTTTAAAACATTATTACAGGGTTCATACGCCACCTGGAAATCATGGAAGGTCAGGGAAAACTATAGGTGTTTTGACAAAACCCTGTAAAAGTGAGTCCCCTACCCTTTGGAGGGAACCTGCGCTCATAGAGATGTCAGATTACCAAAAAAAAAAAAAAAAGAGAAGAAAATCCATTGACAAACGCATCCAGCGCAACATCCCCATTCCAATTTGGATATCTTTTCGTTAGTACTGCTGCAGACAAAAATGAGCTCAAAACTGCCAACAATTGCAACCCTGCATGAATGTGGCGCTGAAGAAAAACTTAACACAACCCAGTGTAGAAACGACCCTTGACGATTAAGTAACCTTAGGAGGCTTTGTGCTAAAGGGTTTCAATGTGGAAAAGTCATTCTTATTTTAAGTAGTTTTGCTAGATTGGAAAAAATTGCGAATCATGGCAATTTTTGCCATGGCTCTCTGTAAAGTTAAAACAGGTTTTTTTTTTTCTTCTGGATTTTGGAAATAAATAATGATATTTTCAAGGCTAAATAAAGTTCAGAAGCGAATTGAATTGTTAAAATAAAGAGAGAAAGAGCAACTTATGAACCTGACAAAGTTTGCTGCTACTTTTCTTTTTTTTTTTCTGTCGTATATTCTTTTCTTTCTAACTAAAATATTTTGAGTTAAGTGGCTCAACAATTATGCAACCCTGCTTGCCAGATGTTGAAGTAAGCACAAAGGCTTACAATCCCTAATATTATTGGGGGCCTATTTAATGTACAAGTAGTGCATTTGCCAATAAATATTTTTACGTAGAATGTTCGCCTGGAATTCTGCTTTGATTCACCTAGAAAAGTCATGGAAAATGTTTTGACTATTTGAGTCTGAACCCTGTTATTAGAATTTCTTTTCTCTGCATAAATTTTCACAATCATAATTGATGCTGTACATTTTCATATTTAAGTTAAAGTTGATGTACCTTTGTTTTCTTTTCTTTTTTAATGAAAATTATTCTTTAAATATTGAGTACATCTGAGAATAGTTTAATAGAAGAAGGTCTGTTAAATAATATGCAGATAAAAACAACTTATGTTAACTTGCTGTTGTAATTCATGTATTGCTCTTTTTCTTTTTTTTTTTTTTTCCAATGTACTGAGTATAAATTTATTTTTTTAGGTGTTTGTAATATAATGGGATCTTTTGTTGGCTCATACCCTTCAACAGGTAGTTTCTCTAGGTATACTTCCTAAATACTTGCTAGTTCAAACTAATTTAAAAGTTTATTTATTTAAGGTTTTTATTTTATTTTAATTTTTATTTTCAATCTATTATTTAATTATTTATTTATTTTTTGCATAAATTTATTTTTTTTTTTAAATCTAGAACTGCCATTAACTACAGCAGTGGTGTGAGAACAACGGCAGGTGGCATAGTTACTGGTAAAAATCTTTTTGAAATCAGCAGTTTTTGTAGTAGAACACATTTCTCCAGAATTTCAGCTACTTGTTTATTTAAAAAATTGTCTTCTATATGAATATGCTCATTTACATTATACATTTGTTTATCTTAAGGCATGAGGAAAAATAACAGGAATATTGATATAAAGCACAAATAAACACAATATGATGGACATAAAATAAAGAGTAATGATAATAAATGATTTGTCTCCAGAGTGTGCATAACAAATTTTACAAATTATTTTCATACTGGTTATTGGATTTGAAAGCTTCTTTTGCAATAATGGCAAAACTAAACTATGAGTGCAAAACCTTGCTGTTTTGCATGACATTTCAAACATCATTAAAGGGAAATGTTTCTAAGATTTTAACTCAGGCAAATAATTCGAAAAAATTTCAGAATTTCTACCCTTTATAAAAAGTATGCTATGATCACTCTTTCACTGCAATAGTGTTGCTTAAATGAACTAATCAAGCTACATCAAAAAACTGCTCCATGACTTATAATTTTTTTAATGGTCTTAATGTGAGAAAAAGAATTCCTCTCTCATCATTTAAATGAAACACACTACTTTTATGCTTTGTTTTTACTTTTGTTTTGCTTTACTTTTATTGATTATTTTATGTTTGGCTAGAATTATTAAAATTGCAAAAGTTTATGTATTTAACTATTGAGAATGAGGTTGTTCAAATTTAGTTAAGATGTCAATTGGAAAACTATTAAATTATTGCTGCTTGTGTTTGTTATCAATATTTTATTTTTCTTTTCCTCTCTGTCTCTTTCTATCCCCCCCCCCCTCTTTTCTTTCCCCCCGAATTTCCAAGTTTTCTGTCATAAGAGTTCAATTGCTTTTTTGTATCCCATCTCTTTATAGGTTTTTCATTGTATCTTAACAGTCCTTGTGTTTTATGTGCCTGTAAATCATACTCAATGGTATTTTTCTTCTAGGGGGCCTAGTTCTTTTAGCGTTAGGTGTGATGTCCCCATATTTTTGTTACATTCCAAAGGCTTCACTTGCTGCTCTAATATTTATGGCAGTTATCAATATGATTCACTACAAAGATGTTATTGTAATGTGGAAAACTAATAGTAAGTATCCTTTTTGTTACAAGAAGGTAAAAATTAATAAAATGATGTGATACTTTATTTGTAGTAGTTAAAACTTGAGTTGTTTATTTAAAGCTTTTTAACTTTCCATTGTAATAAGAGCTAGAATTTTATAGAAATGTTTTTGTTATCAACTACCTATTATTAAAAAAATCATAATTGGTTAGTAATAGGATCATTGCATGTGAAAACTGCTAAAAGGGGATTTTAACACCACCACCTTGGATCTTGATAAAACTTGCTGTACTTCTTTTATGGCTATAAGCTCCCCCTTTTTTTTTCTTTCTGTCTCAATGCATTTTAATTTTATTGCCTTTTGGAATTTGGGATTTTACATCTTTTGTAATTTTCAAGACACCAAGTTAGCTGTTTATGGAAAAAATGTCGGAATTTTTATTTTATTTATTTATTTATACTTTATGTTATTTTATATTTATTTATTTATTTGGGCAAATAAGAAAAAAATCACTGTCAAAATTCTGAACTTTTATCATTTGGGTCAGATTTAAAATGATATTTCTTTCATAAAAATGATCAGGAATTTGTTCTTAACATATCCAATGAAAAATTCATGGAACTTTTAGGGATAGTGTCTCCCTTACACTATTTTGAAAAAAAAAAGGAGGATAAATAGAAAATCTCCATGATCATGATCGAAAATCTCCATGCTTTTATAAACCCAATTACTAATGATTGATAGAGATTTGAATACAGAGTACATTGAAGATTAAAATAATATATATATATGTTCTAATATTCAATCTCATTGAAAATTAATTTCTTTTTAATTGAGTTAATAATGCACAATGTGAGTATAGGATATCTTGTAATTTGAGATTCTCGAGCAACAATTTGTTACCGAATTAGTTACCAAGAAACATTTTTACTTTCGTTATCACTTTGTCTATCTTGAAAATAAAAACTAATGCAAAATTTCAAAAGGCTATGAAATTAAAATGCGTTGAGATAAAAAAGATAATAAAAATTAAGTTGTGTATAACTATAAAGGAAGGAAATATGGTTGAACCGACATGGAATAACCCAACAAACAACTCAGTTTCTGAACACTGAAATTAATATTGTGTAATTGTTCATCTATTGTTTCATCACGCCGGACCCATTTTTTGATTGGCTATAAAATTTGCATACCATTTGTGAAAATTTTCTTTCTGGTCAAATTTTACCTTTGTTCAATCATTCTGTTTTTAAATTTAAAGGTTTTTACTTATTTTAGTATTTTGTTTTATACTTATATTTTTATTTTTATAGAATGGGACCTTTTACCATTTGGTGTTACTTTTATTCTTTCATTTGTGTTGGGATTAGAGGTAAGGCTCATAATTAAAATTTGGAATGAGTACTTACATTTGCTTTTCTTTTCTTTTATTATTATTATTATTATTTTGTGAATTTTTGAGTGCCTGTTACATTTTTTATTAATGAAAGTATTTATTATTTTCATTCTAAAAGTAAAACTAAAAAAAATGCATGAAATATTAGATTGCTAGCAAAATTACCCTGTGTTGATTGCTTCAATAATAATGTGATGGCTAAACATGTGTAAAAAAAGAGAGAACTATAGCAAAAGCACAGTGCTCATCTATTAACATTTACTCTGTTCAACTTACAAAACCTTGTAGCAGCATGATGCGCATTGCGCAATTAAAATTGTTCTGATTATGTGTAAATTCAATTTGTGTTCTCTTTATATTTCTCATACAATGTATGTGTAATAAATACCAGAAACGCCAACCTGCTGGAGGTGAAACTACCATATCACCACAATAACATTTTTAACTAACCACATTTATGCATTTCAAGCAAAGCTAGATTTCATTTATTTTGGTAAATGATGCCCATTTCTGAAAACAAAGAGTTATTATAAATATTTCTGGCCGAAGCTGATAAATAATTCTTTGCTGAGTGAAATAACCTCAAAAATTCAGCAGCATTTACAAGGTTCGTACAGTCTTTAAAGGTCCTTAGAAAGTCCTTAATGTTCATTTTCATTTTTAAGGCCTTAAAAAGTCCTTAAAAGTCCTTATTTTTTATTCCAGGTGCTTATTTTTTTTTGTTAAACTAAGAAGGTACCCATGCGCTCTATTTGTTTTGCTATGTTTTGTATTCTTCACAAGAATCAAACTTCTTTCATTTCAACTACTTAATCGAACCTCAAATTTGGTTTGCTCGGGTTCGGTACTGTCGCGGCTTTCGGACAGACCCAAAACAGCGGATTGACAGGACAAAAAAGGCAGACTTGCATAAACATCATCGCATTTTTACTACAAATTTCAGTGCTTTCTCAACTGGTAAATAAATAAGTAACTCTTGTTTTTTTAATTTTTTTGAAAAGTTGTAAGTAAATTGATGTGTTATATATATTTTTTGACAAAAAGAAAAAGTTCATGGATTTTGCTAAAATGCTTCAAACTACAACACCCAATTCAGTTAAAATTAACTTGTACCCACCCACATGGCAGCTTCCAATCTGCTATTTCCTGCAATTGTATGAAAAAGAAAATTGAGCTACATCTAAAAAAAATTTAAATATTAGTAAGAGAAGTCGAATCAAAACAAGCATTTGTGCAAAATGCAATGGTGCCCAGTAACTGGGTACCATTTAAGACCACAGAAAAATAAATCACACAAGTGCCCTCATTTTGCTTTTAAAAAAGAAAAGAAAAAGGAATAAAATGTGAAAAACGGACTTTTAAGGACTCAAGGGGAAATTTTTTTATGAATAAACAAAAATCGGGAATTTTCGTAAAAGAGCCGAATTTCGGGATTTCAAATTTGGGATTCAATACTATTTATTAAATTTAGTTTCAAAGTAAATAAATATTTGTTTGCATGAAAATTGTTACTAAATCATCTATATTCTAAACAATTATCAATAAAGCAAGTGGGAGCAGCTCTTAACAAGTAATCAGTAAATAAATATTGCTTTTGAAACTTTTTTTTTAATTTAAGGGGCGGGGGGGGGGGGGCAGGGTTAATACTTCAAAGATGCATATTGTTGACATCTAGCTCAATAACAGAGATACATTTAACTAATATGTAGGCAAAAAAAACCTTTCAGCTTTTTTTTTTCGTTTGACCAATCGCATGTATGATTATCGCTTCTTTATATTGTTAACGGTAAAAGAATGATTTATTTTTATTATCATTTTTCTTACACCTTACACTATAATAAGCGGTGAGTTGCCAACTCTCCCAATCGCTTTTTAGCTGATCTTTCGCTAAACAGTTTGTTCTCCCATTGTTTTTTTTTTTAAACCGAATAAAATATATATATCTAAAAAAATAATTTGTTTTAAAGTAATGTTTTAATATTTAGTAAGTTTTTATCAAGCAATTTGGCTTCGCGATCGTTAGCTGTGGGGTTTTGTTGTGTGGGAGATGATGGTTATTTGCTGTGTTAATCAAAATTTGTATCTCGTAAAATTTCTTAATTTGCAGTAAATTGAAGGAATCGACCTCTTCTTAAACCTATACACCGTAGTTGCCAAATGCTCCGTTTTCCCCTAGTTTTTCTGGTTTTTTTTTTTTTTTTTGTGAACTTCGAAAATTCGATTTTTTGCAAAAAGATCCGTTTTTTCAAGCTGATGTACAAGAATTTTTTATCTAAAGGGATGGTACTACAAAACAAGAAAATTTTTGAAGAAACTTTTTAAAAATGCATGTATTAATTTACATGAATTTTCATAACTTATAACGTGAAAATGAAAAAGCCTATTTTTCGGAAACTTGCTAACATCTAGCACATGCTTCGCCGAAAATTGCACGCAGCTTTTGAGACTTCTATCTTTTTTCATCATGTAAATATATCAACTATTTTAAAAGTTGACAGTTGTTTTAGTATTTGCAGCCTGTAGTCTGCTTGTTTCATTTTTTATTTAAAAATATCGTTCCATTTTTTGAAACTTTATTTTAGTTAAATTTTGGTAGTTACTATTTGAGGGTAATGTGCAAAGTTTTAAGCGAATAAGCTCCATTTTTTATTTGTATGTTGTTTCCAAAATGAAATATTTTTCTCAAGTTGAAAAAGTTTTTTCAGAATTTTTCTAAGCTCTTTTAAATAATTTTAAAAAATTATTTATGTCAGAAATAAAAATTTAAGTAAGCCTAAATTGAGATGCTGGCAACATAAGTTAACACATTAAAGGCAGGAGTCGTAGTACTACGATTTATCTTGACTGCGGCTTAAAGGCGGGAGTGGGAGTCGTAGTAATACGATTTAGCTCGACTGCGGCTTAAAGGCGGGAGTCGTAGTAATACGATTTAGCTCGACTGTACCTTAAAGGCGGGAGTCGCCTTAGTACAGTTTGCAACCACATTGCACAATCCGTGCGCCACTTTATATTTGTACTTTGTATGTTTTGTAGTTTGAAGCTGTTCGGTTGTTCAAATTCTACTTAAATAAACTTTTTTAAGTCTAAATTTTTTTATGATCGCACAAAATATCACCGACTCTAGGCCGAAAAACGAGGTGGGGCGGCCGCCGCGCTACCTAGCATACTTTCGTCGAGATCGCCCGCCGTTAATGTGTTAAGTAAAATGAAAAAAAATCTAAATTAAACACAAATTCTCAAGATAAAGTGCAGCGTTTTCTTCAACAATTTTTTTAATGTTTAAAATTTTTTTTCATTTAACTTGTATTTTATAGCATTAACCATTTTTGATAATTTTTCACTTGCTTATATATGATTAATACTTGTGCTGCATGCTTCTTATTACTAGTTCCAATAATTATTTAACTCCCTGACTGTATTGGACATTAGAAAAGCAACAAGACAAAGAGAGCTCCATAAAGTTGTTTGTATTGTGTTCCTAATAAAAATGCGTTGTTAAATCAATTTCCTCTTTCAATAATGCTTCCTTTTGAAATAAACATAACAGTTTGTGTAAATTGCAAAAAACTTGTGAGGTCCTTAAAATTTTTTGTAGGTCCTTAAAAAGTCCTTATTTTTGGTTTTGCCAAAAGCGTACAAACCCTGATTTACTTTCCAAGAATATTCAGATTTAAAATAGCAGTTATAATCTTTAGTAAACTTTATGTAGGAAATGCTTTAATAATTTTTTTTTTAAGTAATAAATCTGTTGAAATTATAATCCCTCATGCAAAAATTGATTGTTTTAAGATTAGGCTGCATGTGTCTTTGGGACTCTATGCTTTAAAATTACGGAAACTTCTTTTTCTTGAAATAAATGAAAAATTAAAGGATAATTTGGAAAATAAGATGGAAGTTATTTATGGTATTATTTTATGCTATTTCAGTTATTTTTTTTTTTTATTTTCAGTATGGTATAATGATTGGTATAGGTGTATCTCTAGTATTTCTATTATTACAAGAATCCAAGCCCAAAGTCTTGGTTGAAATGAAGAAGGTATATTAAATTTTATTATTATTTTTTAAGCAATAACACATACATAATTCTTGTTCTCAGACATATTTTTGTTTCAGACATTTTTAGGTTGCAAATACTTATACATTAAACCTGACCGAACTGTTTTGTTCCCTTCTGCGGAATTCTTACAAACAAAGATCCTTAAAGCTCTTTTGGGTAAGATTTGTCTACTTTGCTGTGCTTAGATGCTTGTACTTATGTCTTGATGTAAAAATTAATTTATCTAATACTGATTTTAAGCTAGATTTTTTATTGTAATTTGAATTTTTAAATTCTAATTTGGTAGAAATGTTTCTCCCTTATTGTAAGCATTCTGAATATATTCTGATATAAAATTGTGCATTATAAATAGAAGTATAATACTGAATGCACTGAAAAAACTAGGGTAAATTTGCGATAAGTCGCGAATTGACCGAAGAAAACTTCAACTTATCGGAAGCTCGACTAACCGTTCGAATAAATTTTCGATTTTTTTTTGTGCATTAACCTTATGGGATAAGTTACATATAATTCACACCTTGTTAATTGATTAAATTACAGAATGTACAAAGTAGTAAGTATCATGTTTTAAAAGGAAAAAATCATGTAAAAATTATCTTACTTTTATTTTTTGAAGAAATTCGTTATTTTACATTGAACTAGCTGCAGAGAAGAGTCATACGCATGGAATTCCACCGAATAACTGCAGTTGCAAACAGTTGGGGGGAGAAACTTTTCCCCCTTTTCTATCAATGTTTTATTGTTGTTAAGAATTTAAATGAAGGTGAAAACATATGTTCATTTTGCTAGACATTTGTTTTGTTAGGTTTAAATTTTTGCTGCTTTTTTGGTCGATAACTATAATGTGTCTCTAAAAATTATTCGAGTTAAAGGAAGTAAAAATCAAGTAATCGTTAATAATTTTCATGTATTTAAATATAAAGGGGCCAGGACCTGATAAAAGAATTGAGATAAATGGAGAATCGAGTTATCGGACTTCGACTTATAGCCAATTGACTGTATATAAAAAAGAGAAACGAAATTCTTTTTTTTTTACCAATTACAAACAAAGATCCTTAATTCAAACTTTCTTAACACCCTTGTATGTATAATAAAATAATTAGAGTTCATTCATTTATCATAATGCGATCATGCATGATGTTTCAAAATTATATATTCTGACTCTTAAAATTTTGAAAGTCTGTGAACATTTTGCAACAGCACTTTTTTTTTTTTGAAAACTCAATAGCAATGTACTATAAAGATATGTTTATTTAATTAAATTTTATTGATTTTGTTAAAATTAAGTACAAAAAGTAAAGAACAAAAATTTTTGTCGATCTTTTCTTCTATCTGTTGTGGTTTTACAACAGATGATTATTTTTATTTAAAGACAAGGCTTTTGGAAGAGTAGCATTTGATAAATTAGGTGAGCTACAATAGTAAATATCTTGTGTTCATTGAAAAGGCCCCCCCCCCCCCACCTCCATCCCTCCACAACACACACTAACAGATAAAGTTGCGACAGTCCTAATGTACACCTGTTTTGCGCTTTTTCTGTCTTTCAACCTAGGACATTGTATAGCTTGATTTCAAAATCGGGTGCAATCACCCTCACTTGTTTCTGTTAACATGGGGGGAGCTCAATCTGTCAGGAGCTGTTGAGTTCAATGCATTATCTTCCATTTTCAGAATTAGTTTTGCTTGTGTAACTTCTTTTATAGTGTTATCAACCTTTGTATTCCGAAGTCTTTAAAATTTTTGAAAGTTAACATATTCTCCAGTCTGAGAAAGTGTATGTAGGCTTAAAACAATGTTTCTTTGAGAAGTGCATTCCTCCCTTTCCAAACCTATTTTTATTCTCAGAACCTCTCCCTCTTCACAAGCCCATGTTGGTAACATAACAAGCTTTTTAAGCCCCCTTTTTTTTCGGAACACAGTTGGTTTATAACCTATTGCTCAATAGACCATGCAGTTGAGATGAGTTCTTCTTGCACTGCAATTATAGTGAATAAATGGCAGGAAACAAGAAAAGAAAATATTATAATGTAGAAGAAAAGTTAAGAGTAATTGATAAAATTAAAAAGGGTGCAACAAAAGCAAGTATTATTTTATGAATATGGTTCAGTGGTACAGTTTCCCTATACCATGGTTATGTTGTAATGCAGGTGCCAAACATGTCCCTCGACACCCGCATTTTAGCTAGGCTTTACTGTATTCGATTTTTCCATACAGCCCCCTCCTCCTGAAGCAAATGGTGCAAGAAAATAATCAGCACCTGTTCCTATTGTGGCTCATGTGTATGCCAATTTGTGTTTGAATTCTTGAATAACTTTTTGAGATACAGCATTCAGACTTTACCAGAAAAAATGTTTTGATTGCCCTGCCCCCTGGAGGGAATGGATCCAAAATTTAATCAGCACCTGTGCCCATTGGGGTTCACCTGTATACCAATTTTTGTTTGAATTCTTCCTTTAGTTCTTGAGATATAGCAGTCTTGTGAAACAAGAAAACTTGAAGGGAATTGTGCAAAAAACTAATCAGCAACACTTTCCATCTCTGTTCATGTGTGTACCAAAATTTCATTCAATTCCACATTTTCCAAAAATGGTCAAAATAGGTTCAGGACTCCTTAAAATGTGCAGATCTGTCAAAATTCAAAAAATTTTGTGAATCCAATACTTTTTTCAATATATTCTGGACATAGAAGAAAGAAAAATATTTTGAATTAACAGAAATTTCATAATTTTTATGTATGTATTGGTAGAAAAATGCTTGTTTTAAAACTCATTTAAATTCTGCAAATGAGTGCAAATTACACTACTACTTTAATGCATTTGTTTATTTATTCTATTTATTTAGATGAACAAAATAGTAACATTTATGCTGTGATGATAGATGGAGAACATATAACAGCAGCTGATTACACCTTAGCTTTGGTATGGTTGCTTTCAGTGATATAGCCATTCTTGCTAATTTACTGCCGCTATTGCCTTAAAAAAAGGAATTATTATTATTATTTATTTTCAGAGCCTAAAGAATATGATAAATGGTTTAAAGATTGAAAATGTGAAGGTCGTTTTCATTAACTTAAAAGTATGTGTGTAGTTTTTGGTAATTTCTTTATTATATACTTTTTGACTAAAGTAATTTTTATGTATTGAACACAATTTATAATTTTTTTTCTGCTGTGTCTGGTCTCCACGTTTTCTTTTCAGTAGTTATGACATTTTTCATTTACCTATTGTATCCGAAATAAACCTTTAAAAACTTCTAATAATCATATCAAGGGCTGAAATTCAGGATGGCATTCCTACCCAAGTTTCTCAGATCCTCTCTTTAAAAAGAAACCGGGCGGAAAACCCCCACCCACAGAAGATTTGAAGATTTTCCGTGAAAACATGAAAATCCACATTTTTGACATTCGTATAAGTTTGCCAATATTGTTATTTAAAAAATACTAATAAATCAGGTGAATGTAGATATGGTTAACCACTATCAATTATGAGTATGGTTAAATAGAAAGACTTTTTTATGTGTTGCTATTTTTGAAATGGCGAATATATTAACAATTATTTAAGTAGCAATTTCAGTCACAATAGGTCATTGTGAGGAGCACTAGAAGCTTGGGGTGCTGATACACATACTTTCAATTATACATGGATTGTGAAAATCCACCCATCAGTGTACCCATCACAGGACTGCTCCAGGTCACATAAATTGAATGGAAGTTTGGAGCGTCAACCACTCAAGAACCCTTAATTTTAAACTATAGGTATATGACCAATCCTAGTTTTGTAATATATATGCAAGTAAGGACTGTTATGGCCTCCTGCCCTCGGTAGAAAATTCTGGTTACACCACTGTATACTGTAACTAGAATTTATATTTAACTGGTATTTAGAAACTTTTTGTAGGACCACACAAAGAGCTGAAATAGTCAAATAATATTGTTAATTTTTCTCCTTCCAAAAAACTAGAAACCCCTTCATATAGAAAACTTGGAGTCACTTATTGTGTTTTTTTTCTTATTTTGTTTCCCTTCCATTTGAATTTTAGCCCTGGAATGTTGTCTTTAAAATATTAATTAAAACCATTACATGTATATTTTAAGTTTAGCTGAAATTTAATGTTCTAAATCTCAGCTTATACTGTAGACTTTTTTTCAAAAAAATGCCCCATAGATTTATTTATTAAAGTTATATTTACATTTCTTTTTAAAGTAATTATGTAATAAATTTATTAAGAAGAGATATATTAAATAGCATTATGCATTTCTAAAAGTAATATATATATAAGATCCAAATTCCCTAAAAGACCCTAACATGCTGCTTTTATAAAAATTAGTTTTGTTTTCATAAAATTAAAATGTTCATTATGCTGACAGGATAAAATAATTTTTTTGCTTTAAATTTTAGATTAATAGTGATCACTCCGAATAGAATTTTAGATTGCTAAAGCTAATTACTAACTCAAAATAAATTGTTCAAACTAAATGCTAAGTAAAATTTTTACATTCTCACTCATTTCAAAGTATCAAACTTGTGTTAGCTATACTTGCAAAGAAGTTTCTTTTCAAAAGATGTATTTTTTCATATTTTTGTGCAAATTTAGTGGGGATAATATATTTATAATAAAAAAAAAATTGATATACTTTTGTTGATGTTTATATTTTGTAATTATGTTGATATCATTACTATTGATTGGTTTTGATCCACCTTGTATACTGTTAAAAGAAACAAAAACAAATTTAAGAGTTTAAATATGAATAACTTGTATTCAACTAGAGATTTAAAATTTTAAAATGAGTTTTGAAATTTTATTTTCTACCTAAATAAACTTGCAATTTACCTGAATATTTATCCCCCCCCCCCCCCACTTTTGAAATAGCTTATAATATTGTACTTGCCGCCTGGTCTGTTAAGAGGGGGTGTCAGGCATGGCTGATTCATGGGGCCTTTGGACGAGGCTGCAGATGAGAAACGACAGGAATAGTGTCTTTGTTGCCTTTTGGTATGAAAGCACCATGAGGGTAATATGTTAATGGATCCAGTTGTTTAATAGAGGATATTGATAGGCTAATATTTTTCACAATAAGCAGAAACAGGGGCTACTGTTTTAATATATTCAAATGCTTAAAAAATATATAGTTATAAATTTGCCCGATATACTTTGAAACTGATTCATTAATTAAAAGTTTAAAACACCACCCCCCTGTATAACAGTCATATACAATTTCATTGCCTGGAATTATTTTTTCTTTTCTTTTTAAGCCTCAAGTTCAACAAGCCATAAAAGGAGCTCTGCCAGATTTCCTTCATTTCCTTTCCAAAGAAGATGCGGAAAATTACATTGATGGTTCGTTATCTTGACTATTCTATACCTTCAAAATGATAATTTGGAGAGTAATTAACAAAATTAGATCGACAAGTGATTACCATTTCACCACAGAATAAAACACAGGGTGCGTACGCTACCTGGAAAACCTTGAAAGTCCTGGAAATTTGGAATAATGTACAAAAATGTCTGGAAAGTCCTTGATTTTCTCATTTTTACTATTTCTTTACAACTTATCAACAGGAAATTTCACCTTTCTTCAAATTTCAACCTGCAGACATGTGATTTTTCCGTATTTTGACGGAATTCCGTAGTTTTGGTAATTTTAGAAATTAAAAATTTCGCTTCCGCAAAAATTCGTAATTTGAATTTCTTTTTCTCTATTTTTCTCTACCCTATGAACATTTTTGAAAGTAGCCTGCGTACATTCCTGCAAAGTTTCATGAATTACGAGTAAAATTTACACATTCGATTCGTTTTTGGCGCTTTTAAGTGTCAATCCCGATTTTTTTCAGCACTTCGAAATCTGGTTGCATCTGCTTCGGCAAAACTTCCTAGTTCTCGTTTAATATCGGATTCTTCCCCTTAGACATCAATAAGTTTGAGCTTATCTATATTTTTAATCTTTCTTAAGTTTTAGCTTCTGTAAAGGGCTTGCAGAAACGTCATTTTACCACGCCCACTCTAAATGTCGCTGATAATCAAGGAATTTTTAGCTTTTAAGTTTTAGTGATACATCTGTTGATTATAATTATTAAATATTAGAACCTTATTAAAAGTCTGTTTAATTTTTTTTTTTTTGGCAGAATTTTTTTTTTAAACAGTTTTGTTTTTGTTTCGTTTTAAAATTTGTTTTCTCTTTTTTGTTGCATGTAATTTAAGATATGTTTAAATTTTAGATCGTTTTTAGCATAAGGGTCCCTCCCCCCTTTCAAGTACTCATTTTACAATGTTACAAAATAAATAAATAATATTTATTTCTATTTTAATTCAATATATAAAAACATGTAAAAAATTCTTCACGCCTAATTTTGAAGTTATTTCATTTCATTAAAATTTTTATAGTTATCAAGTATGAAGCAGTTATTTCAGTTTAAGAAGTTATTGCTCAGGAACTTGTTTATTTCTTTAAAAAATGTCATGCCACTTCCACGCCTTATATTTTGCTTAGACATAATGCCCTAATCATTTTTTTTTTATGTTAAAGTAATGAGTTGATGTGCTTAGTATTTAATAATTCTGTTGCATAGTAATTCATGCTTGTAATAAACTTTTTAATAAGCTTTTACAAAGTGTTATGTTGTGATATTTCAGTATTTTTTCTCAGTGAGGCACATGTCTGACCTGACAAGCAATAAAGCTATGGCTTGTTACATACACAGACGATACAACACATAAATCTAATTAATGTGCGATCTGATAAATTTTTATAGTATTGAATATGAAGTTATTTTATTACAGTTAGAGTGCTCTAAATTAACTAGTATTAAGGAAATGTTTCGGGCTTGTAATGTAACTTGTATTCGAAGTGGTTAGATTTACGTGATTTTTGCTATAAAGAGTCCTGGAAAGTGCTTGATTTTTAGAGAATAGTGTACGCACCCTGAAAACAGCATGTATTTGGTACAAATTTCAATGAAAATTACATTCATATCTTTTGAGTGAAAAAAATTATACGGTGGATATAGCTTTATGTGATTACAGATAATTTTATCATTGTGTAATAGAATCAAAATTACTAAGTGCCCTCCACTTGTATAAAAATGCATTAGAAACCCATTGTTTCATGTAATCAAAAATGCTGTTATTATTAATAATATCTTCAGAAATTATGTTCCTTAAATTTGAAAAGTAGGGAAAGAGAAACTTTTTTGGGGGGAGGGTCTTGCTTTGGCGTGCGCATAAAAAATCTGAGGCAGAAGTTTTATAATCCTTCTAAAAATAGAAGGCAATCAGCAATCCATGATTTCATTGGCTTAAGCCAATAATTTACTTATTATATTATTTTTAATATTTTTTTACCCCTAAATACATTTACTTCATTTCAACAATGTATAAATTAACATTGTTTGCAGAAATCAACAGTATTTATTTGTTAAAGTACAAAAAAATGCATTTTTCCAGCATTAAACTTTTACAATTTATTATAATCATTCGGCTATTATCATCAAATCATTTTTGTCCAAATCTGATCACATTAAGTGGTGTACACATTATATTATTTTTGATACATTTTCAATTGTATCATTTTAAGTGCACATGACAAGTAAAGCTTAAAATAATATATAGATTGTTCAGTTCATTCAGACAAATCATTCTTTAAAAATGCAATACTAATTATGTATAATATATATGGTTCTGAGATATTTTCTTTAACCCCCTTAACTGATCCCCCCCCCCCCCCCCCCCCTTTTTATGATGAGAAAGATGGTTGTATAAAAATAACTTTTAAATTTGTGCAAGTAAACAATAATAATAAAATTACACGTTAATTTAAAGCACAAATGAGCAATAAAATGCAGACATATGTTTCGGGATTGCTTGGAATCCCTTTTTCAATGCGACAGGGAGCTTCTAGATGCAAACCATCCAAATGAAGCAGACAGAACAACAAAAAAAAAGCTAATATAGCCTAAGAATTATCTGTAAACCAATGAGAATAAAGGCAGCGTGAAGTGGAAGTAGAAGTAGCAGGAAGACACCAATAAGAGAGCAACAAACAAATCCAGTTGAAAGTACAGGAAGTAAAAAGGAATATCAATAAAAATAAAGCAAAAAAGACGACAGCATGCATAAAAATTGCAAAAATAATAAAATAAAATACAAAGAATAAAATTGAAATAAAAATAAATACAGAAACTACCAAAACAAAATGCAAAACAAAGTACACATGTAAAGGAGGGGAGGGAGGGGGGAAGGAGAAAAATAGACACAAAAAAGGAAAACAACAAGAAAACCTAGAAAGAACAACAAATTAAAGAAATTTATACCAGACCTGTGAAAAATAAGGAGTTGAGGAAGAATCATTAACCAAATTAGAACTATTCCTGTTAATATGAGCTATATGAATAATAAGCTTCCCAAAAGTCAAGCTCTAAAGGGGAAGAACATTTTTGAATAATTTTACCAGAATCGAAATCAAAGGAGTGGTTGGAATTCCAACAATGTTGAGCAATGCTAGACTTATTTAACTCTTGCTTTCGTACATAACCTTTATGCTCATTTAAGCGAATTTTCAGAGCACTTTTTGTCTGCCCAATGTAAGAAAGGCCGCAACGGCAACTAATTTGGTAAATACCCCAAGTGTTAAGTTGATCGACAGGATCCTTAAGAGAAGAGAAGGAAAGTTTGTTACTAGGAGCAAAAAACGACTTGAAATTGAAACCTTTTTAGGATTTTAGCAATACGGAAACTGACAGAATGAAAGAATGGTAACACAACCAAATTCTTTCTAGAAACCACATTATTGGGACCAGAAGTTTTCTTAGAAAGTTTGTTATGAATAGAATCAATTAAAGAGTGAGAAAATCCTCTATCAACAGCTACAGCTTTCTGATAGTTGAGTTCAATCTTGAGAAGCTCAGGAGAAGAGCAAATATTAATAGCACGATGGACCAGAGCATTAAAAGCCGAATATTTTTGGTTGGGAGGATGAGACAACAGTCTGTGAGGAGGTAAAGAAACAGCAAAAGGTTTACGATAGACAGAAGTAGTGAAACCAGACTCACTCTTAGAAATAAAGACATCAAGAAACGCGAGGCTACTATTAAGTTCTTTCTCACAAGAAAACTGGATATTAGGATCAATGGAGTTCATAATAGAAAGAGCATCATCAATACCTAACAAGTTACTGTCCGTTAGGACAAAACAATCATCCACATAACGAACATAAAATTGAAATTGCAATTTCTGGAACAGTTTTTCCTCAAAATAATGCATATAGAAATCACTTAAAATAGGACTAAGAGGACTTCCCATAGCCAGGCCATCTACCATAGCATAGAATTTACCATTAAATACAAAAGTGCTCTGTTGCAAGCACACACGAGTAAGGAAAACTAATTCCTCAATTTCCACAGAAGTAAAATGGAATTCAGAAAGCCTTTTCCTGAGGCAAGTCAAAGCGCCATCAACAGGAACATTAGTAAACAAAGAATTAACATCAAAAGAGGCCATAACTGAATTATTCGGAACGAAGTTATGAAGTTTCTTAACAAAATCGGTGGAATTTTTAACAGTGAAAACATTCTGACTTCTAAGTGGAGAAAACACAGAAACTAAATACTTGGAAAGTTTATATGAAGCAGTGCCAATATTGGAAACAATTGGTCTGAAAGGAATACCTGCCTTGTGTACCTTTGGTAAAGCATAAAAACGTGCACAATTAGCAACAGAAGGAATCACAGACCGTTTAGCAATCAAAGGAATAGAATGAACAGACTTAACAGCAGAAGAAATAGCTTTTAACTCTTTGTCACTAGGATCTTTATATATTTCAGAATAAGGACCAGAAGCAATTAAGTCATCAGTTTTTTCAACATAAGATGATTTATTAAGAACAACAATCTGACCACCCTTTTCTGCTTTGGTAATGACCAAATCAGAATTGGAAACTAAATTATTGACACATCGTTTCACAGAATGGGTAAAACCAGTATTAGGAACTTTTGAATTGAAATCAACATTGGAAGCAATAAGATGCCGAACCGACTCTTTTTTTTTTTTTTTCCGGCATCTTTTTTCGCCTTTCTTCTGCTGTTAAGTCTGTTCATTCTATTCCTTTGATTGCTAAACAGTCTGTGATTCCTTCTGTTGCTAATTGTGCACGTTTTTATGCTTTACCAAAGGTACACAAGGCAGGTATTCCTTTCAGACCAATTGTTTCCAATATTGGCACTGCTTCATATAAACTTTCCAAGTATTTAGTTTCTGTGTTTTCTCCACTTAGAAGTCAGAATGTTTTCACTGTTAAAAATTCCACCGATTTTGTTAAGAAACTTCATAACTTCGTTCCGAATAATTCAGTTATGGCCTCTTTTGATGTTAATTCTTTGTTTACTAATGTTCCTGTGGATGGCGCTTTGACTTGCCTCAGGAAAAGGCTTTCTGAATTCCATTTTACTTCTGTGGAAATTGAGGAATTAGTTTTCCTTACTCGTGTGTGCATGCAACAGAGCACTTTTGTATTTAATGGTAAATTCTATGCTATGGTAGATGGCCTGGCTATGGGAAGTCCTCTTAGTCCTATTTTAAGTGATTTCTATATGCATTATTTTGAGGAAAAACTGTTCCAGAAATTGCAATTTCAATTTTATGTTCGTTATGTGGATGATTGTTTTGTCCTAACGGACAGTAACTTGTTAGGTATTGATGATGCTCTTTCTATTATGAACTCCATTGATCCTAATATCCAGTTTTCTTGTGAGAAAGAACTTAATAGTAGCCTCGCGTTTCTTGATGTCTTTATTTCTAAGAGTGAGTCTGGTTTCACTACTTCTGTCTATCGTAAACCTTTTGCTGTTTCTTTACCTCCTCACAGACTGTCCTCTCATCCTCCCAACCAAAAATATTCGGCTTTTAATGCTCTGGTCCATCGTGCTATTAATATTTGCTCTTCTCCTGAACTTCTCAAGATTGAACTCAACTATCTGAAAGCTGTAGTTGTTGATAGAGGATTTTCTCACTCTTTAATTGATTCTATTCATAACAAACTTTCTAAGAAAACTTCTGGTCCCAATCATGTGGTTTCTAGAAAGAATTTGGTTGTGTTACCATTCTTTCATTCTGTCAGTTTCCGTATTGCTAAAATCCTAAAACGGTTTCAATTTCAAGTCGTTTTTTGCTCCTAGTAACAAACTTTCCTTCTCTTCTCTTAAGGATCCTGTCGATCAACTTAACACTTGGGGTATTTACCAAATTAGTTGCCGTTGCGGCCTTTCTTACATTGGGCAGACAAAACGTGCTCTGAAAATTCGCTTAAATGAGCATAAAGGTTATGTACGAAAGCAAGAGTTAAATAAGTCTAGCATTGCTCAACATTGTTGGAATTCCAACCACTCCTTTGATTTCAATTCTGGTAAAATTATTCAAAAATGTTCTTCCCCTTTAGAGCTTGACTTTTGGGAAGCTTATCATATTAACAGGAATAGTTCTAATTTGGTTAATGATTCTTCCTCAACTCCTTATTTTTCACAGGTCTGGCATAAATTTCTTTAATTTGTTGTTCTTTCTAGGTTTTCTTGTTGTTTTCCTTTTTTGTGTCTATTTTTCTCCTTCCTCCCCTCCCCCTCCTTTACATGTGTACTTTGTTTTGCATTTTGTTTTGGTATTTCTGTACTTATTTTTATTTCAATTTTATTCTTTGTATTTTATTTTATTATTTTTTCAATTTTTATGCATGCTGTCGTCTTTTTTGCTTTATTTTTATTGATATTCCTTTTTACTTCCTGTACTTTCAACTGGATTCGTTTGTTGCTCTCTTATTGGTGTCTTCCTGCTACTTCTACTTCCACTTCACGCTGCCTTTATTCTCATTGGTTTACAGATAATTCTTAGGCTATATAAGCTTTGTTTTTGTTGTTCTGTCTGCTTCATTTGGATGTTTTGCATCTAGAAGCTCCCTGTCGCATTGAAAAAAAGATTCCAAGCAATCCCGAAACATATGTCTGCATTTTATTGCTCATTTGTGCTTTAAATCAACGTGTAATTTTATTATTAAAGATGGTTGTATTTCAATTTTAGCATGTGAATATTTTATTAATAATGATTAATTGATGGAACTGATTTAACTGAATGTTCTGAAAATTTTTATGTTAGGATGCTGTGAATATTATGTCTGGCAAATTTATACTTCTTGAGTGTAAACATTTACTTATTTACTTTCAGCTTTATCAGTGAGTTTTATTTCACCTCCTGCTTACAACAGTGATAGCTGTAGCTTGAGAAGTGATGATGCTAGTCTGCATGGATCATGACATTTTCCACAACAGTTCCTTAAGGAAATATTATATAGCGCTAGACAATTTTTGCAATTGTGTCATGTTTATTGTTATTTACATAAAAATGTAACATTTTTAAATATTTATTCAACTGTTTTAAATTTTCTCATTGTCATAACAATTTTAAATGTTTACTTGAAAGATCTGATATTTTCTTTCATGTCTATGGATAGGCAGGGAGACTTTCAAATATAAATATCCATTAAAAATATCTTTTAAAGTATTCTATATGTATACATATATACAGGGAAATTTTATATATTATTTATTTGCACAGAAACTGCTAAAATTAAAATTTGTTGTAAAATGATAAAATTTTATCTGCAGTAAATTGGTAATTGCCAAAAAGTATGAATTGGAAAAAATATAAAAGCTGAACTTTCCCTTTTTTTCATAAGAATTTTAATAAATTGCTTGTTACTGAAATATTATGAAATTGCTGGAAAAATTATGAAACTGAATTAGTGTGTTGAACAGTGTCATATCCTCATGTCCACATGATTTTTTTACCAATATTATTAAAGCTTAACCCCCTCCATTTATTTTAATTTTTATTTAGATTTTCATCTGTATATTTCTTTTTTTTTCCTGTGTATTATACTACTATAAAATACAGTATCATGTACCTACCATAATTTCCCATTAAGGAAGGAAGCATTTTCATTCTGTTGCTATCATTCAAGATTGTCCTTTTACTTGCCCCCATCCCCCTCCTCTTAAGAAATTTTACATTTTTATTCATGTGGTATGTAGTATCTCCCGATTTCGCATGCTTGTCTGCTATTGATATTTGATTCCAGTTGCTTCTATGTTGCTAATTATATGTACAAAAAATCTTAGTGGTAAACAAATTTTTTTCATCAAACCATTAAATCATGAAGTATCAGCTTTCAAAAGTATTTGTCATTTATATTTTCTTACTCATGATTATTTTTTTACTGTTTGCATACAGTGCTCACCTATATTATATGTGATCACCTATAATAAATTCAAATAATTGCATTGAACATTACTAATATATTTTTATTTTAATCTCTAATTTATTTTTATACAATATATTCAAATAAAATGAATAGTATATTTTGTTTCAAATTGGAATGTACAATTTATATCAGAAGTGTAAAAAAATATATGTTAATCAAGAAAACCTTTGTGGTCCACATGTTTATTAATTAATAAACATATATTAAATCTAAATATGCTATATATTTATTTTTTTCATATGGTGACTAATGCTAAGAATAAGTACATGTGTGTGTGTGATATACCTTTCTTTTATATATGTATAGTGCCTTATTTAAGTTTCATTTTTTCACTTTCCTTCGCTTTCTCAAACAAGTACTGTTGCTTCTATTTCTAAAGCATGTTTTTGTGAAGCTACACATTCGACAGGTGGTGTCTGGTGTTTCACTAGCATGGTATGCACTTCTACTCTTTTTTAGAATAAGGAAGTTCTGGGTAAAAATAACTCATCTTGCCTTCTCTGATTAATTCTGTATGTATATATATATTAGCACAAACATTGCAAGTGAAGGATCTAAATTTCTTTCCAGTTTGTTTTACAAAGGGGTAGGGGCGGGGGGACTTTTGATGGAAGCTTAAAATCTTCCATTTATTAAAGCTTCTAAATAATTGAACTTATCAGTGGCCATACTAAAATGCAAAAGTGAACCATTACTTTGCACACTGAGAATTGAAAAGCTGCAGAAAAAGGGTTAGATTGATTTTAAAAGCTGAACCAACAGAATAAATGCATTGACAGAGAAGAAAAGAAAACAAATTGATAAATTTAATATCTGGCTATCAATCAAAAGACATTTTTAACGCGAAACAATCGAGGTGAAAAATTAGAACATAGCCGAGGACATGCAGTCTTAGTGACCGACTATGTATAGTTCTAGTTTTTAAAAATCATTTAATTGAAATTTCATCCTCAAATTTCATTTAGATGTTCTCTGAACTTTTATCATTCAGGGAAAAAAAGTGGTTTTACATTTTATAGTAAATAAAATGCTTCAGAGAAGCCTTTTTCAGAAGCTTAGGTTTCCTGATGTATTATAAAACATTGACATAAATTAATGATAAAAATCATTCTAATTTATATTAATCAATATATTCTATAAATTTACCTTACAATGCAAATTTTAGTATGTAAAAATTGCAAAAAAGAAAAATGTTTTTTACAGGGGCTTATATATTTACTAAACAATCATTGGGTCTATTACACTGGTTTCTTGAAAAGAAAAAAAATATATAATCTTTATGTTATTGGGCACACGTGGACAAACATGCCGTCTAAATTATTTTACTTAGATGTGATTGAATGAATTATACAATCTAGAAACATTCTCTCAAGAAAATCGTAAACAAAACCACATTACCATTGGGCAGCTCCTTATCATGACAACATAATTCTCAGGAGCATAAAAGATTCTGGGGCCTCCTTCTTATTAAGCATTACATCAGTTTTCCAATTGGTGGTCCACGAGATCCGTGGGAGAGTCCACTGACTACTCATAGAAAAATAGTATTTTCCCATAATGAAACCAAAATTACAATTTTTGTTGAACAAGATCAAATAAATACAGTCAATCATCCTTATGAATATCAGATATTTATTAAATTATTTATAACATAATAATTATTAGAACACACCATAACACAATCATAATAATTTTTGTTTGCCGTAGAAAACAAGCCTTTTTTACCCAACAATATTATAATAGGTGAATACTTCATAGTTAGGTCTGTGGGTGTTGCAGTTTTTATTGTTATTTTCGACTAAGTAAATTTTGTAATCTTTATTTCATTAAAATATCTTTTATACATTTTTCGACTTTCTCACATTTAATGTACTGTACGCTCTAAAAGTTGCCATTTATATTTTTGTGAAATTATAGTAGTTTCTTTATTAATAATAGTTTTTTTTTTCTTTTTGAAAAATTGTTGTATTTTATCAGTTTTGCATTTGGTTTCAATTGATAAGATGTATATTATAATGTAATGGTTGATCTGTGGTAATTCAGTTTCAGGCTAAGAGGTCTGCAGACATCTACAGGCTGGGAACCACTGCATTACATTAATCCTTAACCTGCAAAATTAGCACACTAAAATTGAAATTTCACGTTGATCGCAATAAAAGTATATTTCTGCTCATCTTATGTGGTCTCTTAAATTTTGTTTACAATACTAAATTTTAAATTCTGATATACATACCATTGATAATATTGCACTTCCGGAGGATAAAACACTACATCATAATCACTTGACTAGACACACAACTCTTATACTGTGTATTTCATTGCAAGACTTTTTGGTTAACGTAGACTTTTCAGATGATGTACCTTAAAATCAGATTATGGATAATGAACAGTAACCGATAGAACAAAGTAAATACATTCTTGTAAATTGGAGCAAATTTCAGCTTCATTGTATTTCAACAGTTTAAATTTTTGTTCACAAAAAAGTCATGGGTATTTGCTGTTAGGCTTGTCGGCTGTTTTTGTAATGTTCTGTGAATGCCTTCAGTTGATACAGTTGAACCCGTCTATTTCGAATTCCATGGGAAGGAGAAAAAATCGAGATAAAGAGGTTTTGATAAAACTGTATTAAAATTCGCAATTGAAACAAAGACTAAAATGTTGTAGGTTAAAAATTTTCTGTATTAGTTTTATTAAGCTTTTTATTATAACATGATACTAACTTTTTTTAAAACTAATTTTATACTCGCATAAATAACACCAACAAAAAAGAAATAGTATTCAGCATACCTTTTTGCAAGTCTTTCGAAAAGTAAGACAAATACTACTACTTTATTTAGCAAGTACAAGAAAAATAGTCTTTCAGTGTTTTTTGTTGTCTGTTTTGTTTGGGACTCTATTATACTTTTGAGGGTAGCGATCGCTGCAAATCCACATTGACCGAAATTTGAGGAAAGTTGTTAATGTCTCAATAGCCTTCTCTGCTTCTTTTTACAGTGACTTTTGCGACATCTTTATTTTCCTCAACCTCCTCTTCTTCTTCTTCTGAATCTTTTACGTTCTCTACGCTTTCCGCATCATTTTTGTTTGCTGCTGAAAAGTCCCTCGGCTTTGAATTTGAAAATAGTAGCAAAACCAGAATTTGAGATATGAAGGTTTTTTCTGGGAGGGGGGGGGGGGGGGATTTCGAGGAGATAAACATGGAAAATACATTGGACAGGGGATAAATGCAGGGAAAATATAAAATTTCGAGATAGGGAGGTTTTCAAGACAGATTCGAGATAAACAGGTTCAACTGTAGAAGAAAATAAGAGAATGAAGTTATAAGAATATGAAGTTATTTTGAATGTAATTCCCAGATCAGTAGCATACGTATATGCTAAGCATACAAGTTGTATACATTTTGAAGCACACAAAAATGTTAGTTGCAAAAAAAAAAAAACAAGGATTTGTAGTCATATGTGTATGGGAAAATGAAGCTAACTATTCATTCGAAATTACGGAAACTGCTAATAGATATTTTTAGGTTAAGCTAAGCTTTAAGAAATTTAACTAAATGCTTATAACTTGTGTTCTTATTGACTTAGAAATAATTTTGAACAAATTCTGTCTCATGCAGAAAAATCAGCACTTTTGATCAATATATTAAGATGTGCAAGGTTTTTCTTTTCCATACTGGGGAATTTTTGTGAAAATTTTGCATAAAATTGGAATAAAAAAAGAACTACCGGTCGGATTTTTCTTCAACAGGTCTATAAACCTGCTCCGCGTTAATAAAACAAACTGAAATTTTCAGCAAAATTCTGCAGGTAGTTTCTGAGATTAGTGACCTCATATACACTAAGATCCTCTTTTACATATGCATAGATGCATTTCAATATTTTTTCCCCTATTTTACAATCTATGAAAGAACAATTTTGGTTTGGTCATCAAACCGAGTTTCCTACGGATTTTATTAACTTTGACAGGGGTGCTCACCAGGTTGGGGGGCAAGCATCCACAATTCCTTGCCTCCTCTATCAATAACTTTCTATATGGGGTGATTGCAGCATTGGAAAATATGATATTTACCTCATATTTTCATTTATATCATATTATAAATATCAAAAGGATATTATAAATCAATGATATATATCACAAATGCTGTTGGGCAAAATTATTTAAAAACTGCTTATTTAAATGATATAAACTAGAATATCATTAAATCTGGTAATTACCTTACTGTAATTATTAGTAAATAGCCCACATTATCGTTATAGTCCACAGGAAGAAAAATTCATTCTAAAAAAATCAACTTCGGTGTATAACCCGCATCGTTGTATAAGCCGCACCCAAAACAAAAACTATTACATGAACAAATCACTCGGTAAGGTACACTGTTTATAAGAGAACAATTTTAAATTTCAGAACACTTAACATTTAAAATGATATTGTAAAAAGTTTACATTTTGCCATATTTTGTTTATACAGGGACCTCTGTGCTGGTCCTACCCTCCTATTGTAATTTAATTGGTGTGGAAGCAAAGACTTGCATGGGGGAGTTAAAAGGGATGGATGAAATTGGATCATCGTTTCGAAACCTATCATTTATTTCTTTCAATTCAACAATCAATTTAATTTAATTTTTATAATAATTATTTTTTTAATTCCGTGTATTGCCCGCAGATAGTAAAAAAAGGAGTTTTTTCGTAGGTAACCCGCGGGCTATACACAGATAATTACGGTACTAATTAAACCCGACTGAGTCTGCAAATTTGCTTGCATTTATAAAAAATATTAATGCATATAGCTATCACTTAACTTAACAAAAAAACTAGATTCATATAAATGTGTACTCCTTATGTTATCTTGGGAAATTTCATTTAACATTTACATCTTATGTAATTGTTGTAAATATGTTCATCATAATTGAAAAATATCAATAATATTATATTTGATGCATACTTTTAATTTTGGTTTAATCTGTTTACTATCTGATGAGTGAGCCAAAGTCAACTTAAAAGAGAATCCTTATCATTGTGGGTTTTTTGATTAGCAGTCCTATATCTCATCATTATCTCGCTTGTCACTATAAATCTAGTTCCACTTTGCTTCCTCTTACATAATTACCATTTTTTATTATTTTATTAACTTGGAAGTAAATTAATAGATTAATCTAAGATGAACTTAAAGAGTTTAACTTTAAGTAATGCAAATTTGTGTTTGGATGTACATCAGCTTATAAATATCATGATACATATCCCGATATATGATATATCATGTGCTTATATCACCTATATGATATCTGCCAATGCTGGCTGATAGCAGGAAAACCTGAGCAGACTATTAGTTTTAAAGCAAGGGTTATACAAGCTGATTCCACCATCAGACTATCACGCAAGATAGACTACTAGCAAATCTATTTGCATGCAACTCTGTAGCTGAATAGAGGATGGTATGAAAATAGCCAAAGAATTGAATAAATACCCGGACTGAAGCATAAAACACTAAAACATTTCCTTTTTGTAATTAAGTAATAGTCAACAATATTTTCAGCTGAATATCTTCATTTAAAAATGCAAAATACATTTGAGCATGAGAATAAATTCTACTATATGATTTGAAGATACTTTAAAGTAATAACAAGTAGACATACAATATTTACATGAAACATAGCTTGAGAATTAGCTTTTTAAAAGTTTTATATGACTAAAATAGAGCAAACAACTTACACTAAAAATATATATGTCTAGGCGAAAAAAGCTATATCTTTGTTAAGTACTATGTACCCCTACTGCTTGCATAACTTCTCAGAAAAATCCCATAGTTGTTTAGATAAGACGTCGTCCATTGCTATAGGCACTATTGCTTCTTTCTCGCAATTCCTGTAGTACAAACCGCTTTCACCTTCAACTTCCTCAGAAATAGCACAATGCAATATTGTCTGGCATCCTTCATATGGGGTTCTAATGAAGAACCAAGCAATTGGTGCAAGTAAAGCCATTTTCCACCAACTGATGGACATATATCGGCCTAAGTTGGTCCACACCATTCCTGGACTCACCGTATACACAGATACTCCAGTACCTTTCAATCGTTTGGCTAACTCACGACCAAAAAGTACGTTAGCAAGCTTACTATTTTTGTAAGCCATACCTTTATCATAATGACATTCAGAATTTATAGTTTCTAAATCTAATTTTCCTCTTTTGTACAACGAGGAAGAAACAATAACAATGCGAGAAGGTGCCGATTCTTTTAATTTCGATAACAGAAGCTTTGTCAACAAAAAGTGACCCAAGTGATTGACGCCAAATTGCATTTCATACCCTTCTTTAGTCGTCATATAAGGGCACTTGAAGATCCCAGCGTTATTAATTAGAACGTCAAGTCGATCCTCACTGCTGTAGAATTCATCAGCAAATTTTTGTATGGATTCAAATGATGCAAGGTCGAGTTCTAGAACTTTTAAAACTCCACTTCTGGATTTTGATCGTATTTCGATCAGTGCTTTCTGAGCTTTTTCTCGATCACGGCAAGCAAGGATTACCCGAGCACCTCTATTTGCAAGCTCTAATGCGGTAGCTTTGCCTAATCCAGAGTTAGCACCTGTAACAATAACGGTTTTATTCTTCATTGAACGACTACTTTTGCATTTTCCCCACACATATGCTCTATACTTTCGAATTAAAACCATCCCTAAGGCAACAACAACAGACGTACTAAGAATCTTGATGATCATATTGGCGTCAAATATAAATTGAAAACAAATCTTGGGATGTAAATAAAAGTCGCAGTAGAAGTTTCTATATAGGACTTGACGCATTAGTTTTTGACTCAATGAGTTTTAGTAGCTGAATTCAAGAAACCGATGTGCAGAAGCAAAATTTTGGTCAATAATATTTATAATAAAGTAATATATTTCAATTATATAGTAGTTGAAAGTTTTTTCAAAGGAGTACGCTGAAACATTGGGTGCATCTGAAAACTCTCGACCGGGCGAACCGGTTCCACGTAGAGCCACTACGGCCGTCGACGGGGAAACTAGTCGCTATTCAAAAAAGTCATTTTTACAGTCGACCAGTCTGGGGTGTCCGAAGTTTTACGGGCGATTGCATCCACAGAGCTCTTATAAGATCTATGATTGTATCGCGTGACCGGTCAATTTCATTCTTTCAGAAATTCTTTTAAAAATTTTTAGAAATTCTAATTCTAATCTAATTTCTTGTATTGGTTGTGGCTGTGATAAGTCGTCTGATAGCTTCAAGATTCACACCGTGCATCAGAAAAGCTCTTATTTATTATGGATTGTCCAAGTGTTTATTTACATCCCAAGTGTTTATTACTAGATTAATAATCCAGAATGTTTATTTCGGAACTGGCTTCTAAAATTTGAAATGTACATTGATACATGTTATAAAAATTTGCTTCAGATATATACTCTTTCTTGTATTATGCAGATTTGATCGCAATAAGAACTGCAAAATTTCATAAAATTAATTGAATAATAATATCATTAAAATGTGCCAGTTATGAGTAAAAAAGTTTTATAAAGCTATTCATACTATATGTCACGGTTTTGAAGTTAAAAATTGCGTTCACTCGTTTTATATGATAACTTGTCATTTATAAAATTTATTAATAAAAAATAAACACAATCATGCAGATTAAACAATTAAGAATGAGTTTCCCAAAACAACGCAATCATCGCTACTCCAAAACCGCTAAATTAAAAAATTTTTAATTGATTCTTTTTTTTGGTTGAAAGGGAAAATTATTATTTTTTTAGAAGTTAAGTGCTTAATCGCCACAGTACTCCCCAAGTGCCCAAAGGCACTGATGTTACAAGTATTTCTGTTGAAGCAAACTTGTCTTCCTGAGCGATTTTTTGGGACAGGTTGGGACTATGTCTGGTTTCATTTCTTGGAACGGGGGCTGGATTCTGGTTTCTTGCTCATTGGGGACAACAGGAAATCAGTAGATTATGATTAGTGCGACTTGCTTGCATAACGTCGTTGGAAAAGCTTGCTTGAGACGGCAACATAACTGTTTGGGATTTTTGTTTTACGGGTGAAGTGTCTAGATGGCTTATGATTTGTAGGGGCCCTCAAGTTTTGTAGCGGCTTCTTAACTCCACCGTGCCGAACAAAAACATGGGTTCAGTTGGTAACTTGGGTTGATGAAAGGTGTTTGTTATTATGGCAATCCTGCGTGTGGGGAAGATTTTTATAATTATCCGATTGTTGTAAAATTCAATTTTTCACTTTGGATATCGTGGACGGAGAGAGAAATTCTCCTGGCAGTCGGAGTGTTGAGCCATATACAGCTCTCGTAGTGCATAATTCCTTATGGAACGCTCCCAAAAGCAACAAGAGCAAAGTTTCAGTCCACGTATGGTTATTAACCCTTTAAGAGCCTGTTTGAGGGTACGGTTTAAGTCTCTGACCATTCCAAATTTCTAGCAGGGTGGTATGGGGTGTTCTTATAGCCTTAACTCCAAAGTCAAAGAAAGCAAAAAGTGTGGATTGAACTGCCGACCTTGGTCTAGTTGTAATGATGGATGGTACCAAAAGTGAAATCCAGTGATTCGCAATTGCACTCGACTATTTCAGCACATATTTCCACGGGATAAGCCTCGGGCCATCTGGTGTTCGGTCGACAAGTCATGAGGTAAGAGAATCCATCGGGGGGTAAGGACCGACCAATCAACCCCTGCACAGTCGAACCTTCTGCTGGTTTTAAGAATGGTTGAATAGCCACGTGAGTGTGCATGCTTATTTTAGAAATTCTGGCATCCACACAACACGTACCGTAACAAATCCTTAGCCCCAACGGAACATAACGGTCCAGTATTAGTCGTTTAGTAGCACGGATACCTGGTGAATTTATGGAGAGAATAAAAATTGGCCCTTTCTTTTAAATTGCTTGGGTAAAATGGTCTCCCTTATCGTCTAGTGATGTCGCACCATAGTCGCAACGTTGGAAAAATTGGCACGGATTTCAGTTTAGGGAATTTGCTTGTGTAGAGATTTTGAATTCGGCGTCGGTTTCTTGAGCTTGCGATAAAGATTCAAACTGTATTGGATTGGACACATCTCTTAAAGCGAGACAATGTGTCAGCGACGACAAATATCTTCTCCGGCGATGTATTTGATATTGGTTGAAAATTGTGCAATGAAGTCGAGATGTCTGAGCTGGCGAGGGGAACAGGTGTCAGAATTTTTAGTAAATGCAAAAATTAAGGGACGTTGATCAGTAAAAATTGTGAAGCATTGGCCTTCAAGTGCGTGCCTAAAATGCTTTACAGCAGAGTACATAGCGAGAAGTTCTCGATCATATGTGCTGTACTTGGCTTCGGCAGTCGATAATTTACGAGAAAAGAATGCGAGCGGTTTTGGGCCATTAGGAGACTGGGAATTTAAAACTGCTCCAATAGAAGTGGTTGAGGCGTCGACCATGAGGGCCAGTGGATGCTCAGGTGACTGAAACGTCAATGTTGTGGCATTAATCAAATCGGATTTGCAATTTTCGAATGCAAGAGTCGATTTATCATCCCAAGGCACAGGACGTTTGTCGTTCTTTTTAGAATTTTTCAGAAATTCATTTAAAGACGCTTGCGTTTCTGCGGCTTTTGGCAAGAACCGCCGGTAGAAGTTTAGCATCGCTAAGAAACGTCTCAGCTCAGAAATAGTTTTCGGTTTCGGGAAGTTAATGATGGTCTCAACTTTATCAGGAAGCGGCTTAACGCCTGCAGCAGTTATGAGGCACCCGAGAAATTTTACGGCAGGTTTTCCCAATACACATTTGTCAGGGTTTAATTTTAACCCATGCTTTTTTAACCGGGATAACACCTCGTGCAAATGTTTAGCATGCTCAACATCTGAGCAAGAAGCTATTAATATGTCATCGAAATAGGGAATACAACAGTCAAGATTGGATAAAACTTGGTGTATATACCTTTGAAAACTTTGCCCTGCGTTCCGCAATCCGAATGGCATAGCAGTGTATTCGAACAAACCAAACGGTGTGGTTACAGCTGTCTTGGGTATATCAGCAGGGTTTATAGGGATCTGGTGGTACGCTCTTGCTAAGTCGAGAGTAGAAAAAATTATTTTTCCATGCAAGCTTTGGGTACAATCCTGGATGTGCGGAACGGGATAGCGGTCAGGCACGGTTGTAGAATTGAGACGACGGTAGTCACCGCAAGGACGATACTCACCGTTAGGTTTTCTGACAACGTGCAAAGGACTTGCCCAGGGGCTTTTAGATGGTCGGATGATGCCCTGAGCGGATAAATATTCAAATTCTTTTTTAACAGCTTTAAGAATGTCGGGAGCTAGTCGTCTAGGTTTTGAAAATACAGGCGGACCTTTTGTTTCGATATGATGGTAAATTTGATCTTGCTTACTACCTTTCATGGGTTGCGATGGGTTTAATAACTCAGGATACTCACTAAGGATTTTATCCAGTATGCCATCACCAACCAATATAGCGATGTTCGATTCAGGAGAGTTAAGTGAAGGTAGTTGTCCATTAGAGGAAAGTCGAGTATTCGCATCAATAACTCTATGGTTTTTAGCATCAACTAGCAGATTGTAGTGTTTTAAAAAATCTACGCCGATAATAGGTTGTTTAACGTCTGCTACTACAAAGGACCATATAAAATCACGGCGCAAATTCAAATTGATGGTCATGCGCTTTGTTCCATAAGTAGCAATTTTTGTGCCGTTGGCGGCATACAACGTTAAATATTGCGATTTAGAGTGCGGAGCGTACGTTTTAGGAATGACTGATACGTCCGCACCAGTGTCAATTAAAAAGGAAAGTTTAGACTTTGAATCGGCCATTAATATGCGATTAAGGTGGCGGTCAGCATTATGGCCGGTAAGCGATCGCCTTACACGTTTCCCGAATGACGAAAAGAGCAGGGAGGGTTGCATTTTTTGGCATTCTCACCAAAATTAATATGATAGAAACATAAACCATTTTCTGGCTCTTTATAGCTTCGATTGCGAGAATTGCTACGGTAGCGAGAGTTATTTCGGTGTCTAGGATTTCTAATGTAATTGTCCCTCCGTGTACTTCGTTCCTGAACTATAGAAGTTAACTGTTTGACTTGCAGGGTTAATTGGTCAATTTGCGCCTGTAGCGCGATATTTTGTGGTGCAATAAAGACTTGTGCAGAATTAATGGACGATTGAGGCGTTAAATCGTGGATTTTATCTGCAATAGATGCGAGTTTCGTTAAATCTTCATTTAACGCTGCCAAAATCGATTGCGTGCTGTTGGGCAGTCGTCCAAGCCAGAGTGATTTAAGCAATGGCTCACCTACGGAATCGCCACCTAGAGCACGCATGCGTATAAGCAATTGTGACGGACGTTGGTCACCGAGCTCTAACCCTTGTAACAATGTCCTTATTTTAGACGACTCGCTTTCTGAGTGTAATTCAACCAAACGTGTTTTTAACTGCTCATATTTGTTGGTTTCGGGAGGTCGCATAATGATATCACTTACGGAGCTTAGTATGTCCGAATCAACAGCTGCCACAACATAATTGAACTTGGTTTCGTCAGTCGTCACATGTGCCAAGGAAAATTGTGCTTCTAAGCGGAGGAACCACAGGCTAGGATTATTCTTCCAAAACGGCGGTGGTTTCACCGCAACGTGAGAAATTTGTGGTTCGTTGAAAATTTGATCTTCAGATGTCGACATTATATATAACTTGAGTTACAAATATAATTCCATTAGGGATTAACACGTAAAAAAACACACATTAAAGTAGCACTCAAAAAGAAAGTTATCATCAAGGCGACAATTATCATAAACGACATTACAATTTATCATAAGTAAGCAAAGAGAATCTATGTCACTCAACATCGAAAGGCAATGTACCAACTCGTGAATATAAAACCAAATTCATTTAGACAAATAAAATCGTGCGGTAACTTACGCAGCTGAGATATTTTTCGATTGCACTTATCATCGTAAAAGTTCACACGTTCTTTGGTCACCAATGTAGTAAAGTCTATTCCATACTAACTATAGTCAAGGTTTTGAAGTTAAAAATTGCGTGTCACTCGTACAATGATAACTCTGTCATCTTATCAAATATTTATTACATAAAAAATAAACACAATCATGCAGTATTAAACAATTAAGAATGAGGCTTCCGAACAACAAGCGTCGACATACATCGCTACTCCAACAACCGCTAAATTAAAAAATTTTTAATTTGAGTTCTTTTTTTTGGTGAAAGTGAAAGTTATTATTTTTTTAGAAGTTGAAGTGCTTAATCGCCACAGTTTCATGAATGCTGTTAGCTATTTTCATGCTCGTACGCTTCAGATTTTATCTATTAATATGTTACTTTTCGAGCTACCCTTTTTTACTTTTTCATTTTAAGTAATTTTTCAATAAATTCAATTTAAAATATTTTGAGTCAGATTTAAATCGAAGTCAAATGTAATGGATCTACAAAAAAAATCATCTTACTTAGTGGAAATCTAAAAAAAAAAATGCTTTATGATGCATCCAACATCCCTTATGCACTTTTTTTGGCAACAGAAATGATTATTTTACCTTCAATTTTAGGAGCACTTAGTATTAAAAATAAACATTTTAAAGCAAAATCAGCATTTTAGCTCCATTGTGATTCAACAATTCATCAAAAAAAGTTTAATGGCAAAATTTATCTTACACAAAATTTGACAGCCAAAAATAAATAATTAAAACAGAATAAAATCTAGCAAAAGACAAGTAGAATAAAAAATGCTATTATTAATCTATGCAAGTAATATGTGACAGGAAAGTTTTTCTTTTTGGAACTCATTTACATTTTGACATGCAAAATCCATGTATTACTAATACTATTGTAGCGACTGACTATGCCAACGCGGGCAATAAAGAACTTTCCCTAGTACGCCAGTTGGCGAGAAAACTGTAACCGTATGGACTGTCTCAAAAAGCTCTCCACATGTGATTTTCAACAGTCACTCTGTAGTCGGTGCTGTGCTTGCGTGAACGCGGTTCGGTCTGATAATATTATACAGACATGTATTTCTTCTTATTATTTTCGTAATTTTGTTATGTTTTCCCATTAAGGCTGTTAATTAACTAATCTATTCGCATTTAATGATTAACTAATTATCAATTTTTAGTAAAAATGTTAATTTTATTGCACGACGTGCTAACAAGCGTGCTAAACTGGTGACCCGGCAAATCTTATTTAATCGTGAATATTTCAAAACGCCCAGCCTTAATTATTCAAAAATATGCTTCTCTCATCCTTAATAATTCTTTCTTTTCTATTCGTTTCCAAAAATTTGAATCGATTATCGAGATGAATTCTGCACTTGCTCTACACTTGGATTAACCATCTAACGAGGCATGTGTTCGAAGTTTTCTTTGTGATTGGTCTTATTTTTAATACTTTGCTTTCTTCTCACAATTGTCTGCCCTTTAGTTGAGGTTTTTGCCATATTTTAAAAGTATTTCTAGTTAAAAGTGTGGTATATTTCTCCATCATTTAGTTTTTATTATCAATGAAAGCCAGGAAGTAGATAGCGGCAATACGCCGACTCAGGTATCCCATATCTCAGTCAAAATTCCTCCCTTATGGAAAACTAATATCCAGTTATGGTTTGTTCAGGTTGAAAGTAATTTTGCCCTCACGAGAATCACAAATGATGAAACTAAATATAACCACCTCGTTTCTTCTATCGACCCTGACATTTTGACTGTTGTCTCAGATATTTTGCTTACCCCACCCGTGTCAGATAAATACACTGCATTAAAAACCAGACTTTTGGCTGAATTCTCGGCATCTGAGAACGAACAAATTCGTCGGTTAATTTCAAAGTTACATTTGGGTGATGATAAGCCGTCACATTTGTTGCGGAAAATGCGTGCGTTAGGAGGGGCATCTGTTAAGGATGATTTTCTCAAAACTTTATGGCTCCAAAGACTACCAGCAGAAATGCAAGCTATTTTATCCATTAGCACTGAATCTTTAGACAACTTAGCCAAAATGGCTGATAAAATTGCAGAGGTCCGTACTACGTCAATGGACGCTAGCGTTTTCGCCGTTGGACAGGCTGCCGCGGCTACTAGCGATAACATTCAGCGCGGCTCTCCATTGGATGACTTTCACGCGCTTCGAAACGAAGTCGCCGCTTTACGTAAACAAGTCGAACGGCTTTCCCGCGATAGGAGTAGGGGACCCTCACGGAACTTCGCCAAACAGGAACATTTTCGCGGGCGCTCTTACGATCGTAATAAGGATTCCTCCCGCGAACGTCATAAAAACTGTTATTATCATGCTCGATTCGGCAAAAACGCAACAAAATGCCGATCACCCTGTTCTTATTCCGCTAGTGCCGATCAGGAAAACTCACAGTAGCGGCTGTCGACCGAAATATGTCAGCGGCAGTCGCGAAATCATGTCGCTTATATGTTTATAATAGTAAATCCCATCTCAGATTTTTGATTGATTCTGGGTCGGATGTCTCTTGTGTCCCAATTAACAAAAAGTTAAAACACTTCAAGCCAGATTCGCTACAAATATTCGCGGCTAATAATTCAAAAGTTCCCACTTATGGAACCAAACTAATGAATGTAAATTTAGGTTTAAGACGAAATTTTACTTGGAAATTTGTTATTGCTGACATTCCTTTTCCTATAATAGGAGCAGATTTTTTGCAACATTTTGATCTTTTAATAGACCTTAAACGCCGCAAACTTATAGATAATATTACTAAACTTAGCAAATCCGGACTTATTCCAAAATCTACAGAGTATTTTTCTCTAAAACTCATTTCTGAAGACTCTTTATATCACCAAATTTAGCAGAATTCCCAGAATTGACGAAATTATCATCTGGGGCAAAATCAGTTAAACATAACACGGTGCATCATATTGAAACAACTGGACCACCAATTTATAGTAAACCCAGAAGGCTCCACCCAGAGCTGTATGAGGAAGTCAAAAAAGAGTTCCACTTTATGATGGACCAGGGTATTTGCCGGCCCTCTAAATCTCCGTGGTCATCGCCTCTTCACGTTGTTTCGAAAAGTTCGGGTAGCATTCGCCCTGTTGGGGATTATAGATGGTTAAATGCTTGAACTGTACCGGATCGTTATCCCATACCCCACATACAGGATTTTTCCAATGCACTTTATGGTAAGAAATTTTTTTCTAAACTGGACATAGTCCGGGCATATTTTCATATACCTGTGCATCCTGATCATATACAGAAAACCGCAGTCTGCACTCCATTTGGATTGTTCGAATTCCCCTATTTAAATTTTGGATTATGCGGAGCAGCACAAACTTTTCAACGTTTTATGAATGAAATACTTGGTGATCTCAAATTTTCTTATGTTTATTTAGATGATATTTTAATATTTAGTACTACTGAGGAAGAGCATAAAGCTCATTTGCGAATTGTACTTGAGCGATTGAATGCATACGGTCTAAACATAAATGTCTCAAAATGTATATTTGGCGTACCTGAAATTCCTTTCTTGGGTCATTTAATTACAAGCAGTGGCACAAAACCTTTACCCAATAAAGTCGAACCAATTTTAAATTATCCACGTCCTGAAACTGTCAAAGATCTTCAGCGATTTTTAGGATTTTTGAATTTTTTTCGCAGATTTTTACCGAACATTGCGAAGCATCAGGTTTATTTAACGTCATATTTGAAAGGGGCAAAAAAGAACGATAAGACCAAACTCGACTGGTCCGACAGGGCGGAAGAAGAGTTCCAAAATTGCAAACAATTAATTGCGAATGCAGTCTTATTGGCACATCCAAAACCCGACGCAAAACTAATTTTACAAGTTGACGCATCCGATTTTGCAATTGGGGGAACATTATCACAGGTAGTAGATGAACAATTGCAGCCTCTGGCTTTCTTCTCCCGAAAACTTTCCCAAACAGAAAGGCACTATAGCGCATACGACAGAGAATTATTAGCCGCATATGCTGCTATCAAACATTTTAGGCATATGCTTGAAGCCAGAGATTTTTCCTTGTTCACCGATCACAAGCCGCTCACTTATGCTTTCAGACAACGTTCAGATAAATCTACCCCAAGACAATCCCGACAATTAGACTTTATTTCCCAATTTACCACTGCGGTTTTTCATATAAAAGGGTCCGAAAATATTTTGGCAGATACCCTCTCGCGTATAAATGCGATTACCATGCCTAATCCTATTGATTATAGCGAAATTGCTCAAGCGCAACAAACCGATTCAGAACTACAAACTTTAATTAACAATTCTGAGAGTTTGGAATTAAAAAAAATTACTTTTCCAAATTGTGAAATTCCTCTATATTGTGACCTATCAACAGGTACAGCTCGGCCCTATATTCCTGAATCGTTTCGTAAAAAAGTTTTTGTAGCTTTGCATAACTTAGCTCATCCTAGTATCCGAAGTATTTCAAAATTACTCAGATCCAAATTTGTATGGCCATCCATTCGCAAAGATAGCACAACTTGGGCAAGGTATTGTATCCCTTGCCAGAAATCTAAGATAACCCGCCACACAAAAACACCTATAGGGCAATTTTCAGACCAATCACAAAGATTCGACCATGTACATCTGGATCTCGTCGGTCCTCTTCCACCATCTCAGGGTAATAATTATTGTTTAACAATGATCGACCGCTATACACGTTGGCCAGAAGTTGTTCCCATACCAGACATAACGGCACAGACAGTGGCAAAAATTTTTTTCACTCATTGGATCGCCCGATTTGGCTGTCCATCCCATATCACAGCTGACCAAGGTAGGCAGTGCGAGAGTTCACTTTTTACTGCCCTCTCCCAGCTCCTTGGTATCAAGCGCATCCGGACATCTCCATACCATCCCCAGGCAAACGGCTTAATCGAACAATTTCACCACCCCTTAAAGGCAGCTCTCAAAGCCTACGACACAGACCAGTGGTCCGCAGTCCTACCCACACTACTCCTTGGATTCCGGTCTGTCCTGAAGGAAGATATTGGAGCAACGACAGCTGAGTTGGTCTATGGGAAGACATTACGTTTACCAGGCGAGTTCTTTAACCCATCACCTACTGACGTTTCACCCAAAGAACTAGTGGCGGACCTGAAAAGGCACTTCGAAGCAGTAAGACCAGTTCCGACTTCCTGTCATGGCTACAGAAAAGTTTTCATGCACCCCCAGTTGAGAGTGTGTTCCCATGTGTTTGTTCGACATGATGGAATTCGAACTCCCCTCCAAGCGCCTTACAACGGACCATATCGAGTCCTGACAAGAGGAGAAAAGACCTTCGATGTTAACGTTAAGGGTAAAAAACAAACCATCGCTCTAGACAGACTGAAACCAGCTTTTATACCGATGGACGCAGATTTTACTCCAGTAAAGCAGACAACTCTGGACGGACAAACTCGCCCAGTTGTACCAACTGCTTCAGATACTAATGTACAGTCCGACTCGACCACACCTAGAGTAGCTGGCCAAACCATTCCAGCAACTCCCGTTCCATCGAGTAGGACAACCCGTACAGGACGGCGTGTAATTCCGCCCCGTAGATATGTCCATTTTGAATGACACTGCGGGGGGGAGTGTGTAGCGACTGACTATGCCAACGCGGGCAATAAAGAACTTTCCCTAGTGCGCCAGTTGGCGAGAAAACTGTAACCGTATGGACTGTCTCAAAAAGCTCTCCACATGTGATTTTAAACAGTCACTCTGTAGTCTGTGCTGTTTCTTGCGTGCACGCGGTTCGGTCTGATAATATTATACAGACATGTCTTTCTTCTTATTATTTTCGTAATTAAATTTTGTTATGTTTTCCCATTAAGGCTGTTAATTAACTAATCTATTCGCATTTAATGATTAACTAATTATCAATTTTGAGTAAAAATGTTAATTTTATTGCACGTGCTAACAAGCGTGCTAAACTATGCTGTTTATTTTTCTGATTTGCTCTTTCTAAATGTATCAATGCTTATAAGTATACCAAATCAATAAATGGAGTTGAATGTTTATAACTTACAATTTTTAGTACTTCAGAGCTATATGTTTTACAACAAAAAATGTGTTATGCTATCAATGCAACTTAATATTTTTTCTTAAAACATATGTTTTGTCAAATTACGTGATTTTTATTTTGGGCAAACAAGGATTTAAAAAAAAAAAATGTTTAGATTACCAATTTAATCAATTTTATAAAGCATACAAATAGTGGAGCTTCTTTTCTTTCATGAAAGTGTTGTATTTTCTAGGGAGGATGTTTTATTTCATTTGAAAAAAGTTAGAGCAAATGAGGTTTCAGGAACTCATAATATCCAAAAATTTCAGCATGGGCAGAGGAATTAGTGAATGTTATCTCAAGTATACAATATACTTCCATTTAATCGTTCTGATTTTTAAACCAATATATGAAGTGCAGGCATAAAAGAATTAAACAATGTATATCGACAGGAATCCTAAGAGGTTTTTTAATTTTTGCTCATTCAGGGAAAGCTCGGAAAAGCCAAGTACGCTTACTGGTGGATGAGAACTGGAACTTAATTCAAAATGATGGTTACACAGCTGATATTCCAATCCCCCCCCCCCCCCAGCATATTTAGCAGAAACTGCATTTGAACAGCTTTTGAGCGAGGTGGCAGCAAACATTCAACTTGAGGATTTTGTATTTTCTATGGAGGATGTTCTTTTTCATTTGAAAAAGATTAAAGCAAATAAGGCTTCAGAAGCTCATAATATTAATTTAAAAATTTTAGTTCAATGTACAGAGGAATTAGTGAATGATATCTTAAAAAATTCCATCTGTATTCTTTTAACCCGGGGACTGTGCCGGTGGATTGGATAACATAACGCCACTCTTCAAGAAAGGGTCTGAAGCTAAGGCAGGAAAAAAAAAACCCTGTGAATCTAACTGGTTTACAAAAAACAAAGTTAACAAAAAATTTTAACAAGCATTCAAAAAAGTTCTCTCTTTTAGCAAACAAGCTTATGTTCGAATTGGTAGAAAAACAGGCCCATTATTTGGTCATTCAGGGGGGCTCAATTGCCCCCTCTCTTGATTTTTAGAAATACAATGTATTTATACATGTGTTTCTGTATATTGTTACTTTTTAGGTCCCCGCAACAGACTGGGACCAGCCGAGCTGGGCCCTGAGCCTGTTGCTGGTCGTCACTTTTGTATTTATATTTATATTTACCTATAATATTCACTGAATATATACCTTTTCCCCCAGAAAAAAAATAAATGACGAGCCCTGTAAAGAAAACAAATTTGGATTAACAACCAACTACCGGCAGGATGGCCTGGCATTGAGCTATATGCCACAAATATGTCATAAATACTTTCGACATTTATCAGTGACCATTAATGAAGTTTCAAAAGTCAATATCTGTGACACAAGTCAATATCTGTGATACAAGTATATAAAGCCTACAGCTAAGGGGGCATTCACACCCAAAGGCGACAAAAAAAATATTCCTGTCATTTGCGCAAACGCAGAGCATATTTTTGAAAGCAAAAATATGCCCTGCGCTGCGCTTGCGCAGATGAGAAAAGACAGAAATATTGTGTTTGTCGCCTTTGGTGTGGATGCACCTTAAGTCACACATGAAGTATTATGACTAAGGCTCGACCGATGCATCGGCTTCGCCGATGCATCGGCGCCGATTGTTCAACAAAGTTGCCATCGGCCATCGGCATCGGCGGCTGATGTTAACTTCAGAAAAACATCGGCCCATCGGCCTTGAAAAACATCTAAAAGCCGATGCAAGGCCGATGTTTTTCGCAGGGACAACTTTCCAGAAAACATTCTGTCGTTAACTTTCTTTTTTCTCCATAGCTATATTTCTACTTCATACAATAACAGGCAGCACATCAGTTTAAAAAAGCTCAAAAATAATGTCATTCTACAAAGTATTTGATAATAAATTCGGAAAAATAGTTAAAGCGATCGCTGCAGGAAAACCTTCATTGTTAAAATCATTTCTCTTTGAACAGAATGCTCGCGAAATAGAATATGTTAAAGTAAAAGTAATATAGAGGCGTCTTATGAGTGCTATTTGTTTTTCGCACTAAGTTAGTTGCCTCATTTTTGTCCGTTTTTTGTTTAATAATGATAGTGCATTAGATGTCATTGTGCAATAATATTATACCATCTGCTTTTAGTTGTCATGTTTCTTATTATTCCGAAATTGTAAACAATACAAAGTCAACTCAATCAAAGTACGATAATAATTTTAATTTTTATCAGCGTAAACTTTTTTTCTCTTAGCGTTTTTTTTTTTTTTTTGCTTCTTCGATTATGCGTGTTACAGCTTTTCTGCAATTGTGCAGCAATCTCGTTGCATATTGCTTTTAGTGTGCGGTTATTCTCATTAATTCATTTTTAGTTTACAACATAGAAAAGATTGGTCAAAACTAAGAAAAAAAAATCCAGTATAAATGTTAATTGATCGAAATTTTATGTGTCCAAGTTCGACTTGCAATTTTTAAAAATTGAATTGTCAAAATGCGAGTACGCGCGACAGGATGTAATAATATCTTAATAAAATTGCTAAAATGTCTTTATTTTCAAAGATTGATCAATGCATTTTTTTTTTTTTCAAAATACATCTTAACTTTTTTTATACGATAATTATTTTAATTTTTCCCCGTTTACACTTCGTTTTTTTAGGGCTTTTTTTTGCTTTGTTTCTTCTTTGATGCCACGTGTAGACAGTTCTGTTATTGTACAACAATCTCGTTGCATCTGTTTTCATTTTAGAATATTTCTTGTTATTTTATAGCTAGTTTACAACATAGAACATATTGATAAAAAATATGAATCATTTTTTCAGTATTAATGTTTATTGATCGAAATTTTATGTGTCCAAGTTCGACCTGCTATTTTCAAGAATTTAATTCGTAAAAAACGAGTTCTCGCGACAGGGTGGAATAATAGCTTAATAAAAATACTACAATTTCATTAATTTAAAAAATTGACAACGTATATATAAATAGATATATATTTTTCAAAATACATCTTAATTTTTATAAACCGTTCACGTGTTTCTCAGAAGATTATTTGTCAACAGAAAACTGCTGGTGCTCAAAATATTTTTTTTATTTCGGGGACCTTACATTGTGCTCATGGAAATATAAAGAACATGTCAAGTATTTCAGTGTAATTTTCAACTCACAAGAAAAAAAGATGCTAATAAGATTAGTTCTTAGGACTCAGCATTCATTTGGGAATAACAAAAAAAATCTCACGTCTATGTTTTTAAAGCAATATTCAGTATTTCTTGGTTATGAACAGGGCGTTCGAAATTTTTTAATATTTTATTTTTATTTTAGAAAAAGCGCTATTTTTAGTTAAACTAACTTTTATAATGAAAAATAAACATATAATCGTTCCCGCTTTTTTTTAAAAAAATCGGGGGCGGGGGACATTATGAAAATATGAGAGGATGGAGTTGAGAATTTCGTTAAAGATACAAACCCACATTATTTGTTAGTCTGCATTATTACATCTGCATTCCTGTCCATGGAAAAAAAATAAGAAAATAAAGGCATTTGCAGTGCATGTTTTAAAGAGAAAATGTTGAAGGAAAGGGAATTATCCCCGATCCGGATCCAATAGTTGTTGAATTTTTTTGAAAAGATAAGACAAAAGAATTAAAAATCCTCTGATATAGAATTTTTTATTTTTTTTAAATATCCAAATAGTTTAATTACTTTACTAGAATCCCGAGTGATTCTTTTAGTTTTAATTATTATGTAAACTTCCCCCAAACAGTTTTACAGTACTTGAATTATGCATTTATGTTTTTATGAACATAAAGATAAATAAGTGATTTAAATGACATTTTTGACAAGCATTCTACACGTTTTAATGGTTTAAAGCGACTTTTTTTTCCATCGGCCATCGGCCGATGGAAGAGGAGAATAATCAGCAATCGGCCATCGGCCGATCTTTTGGGAAACCCTCGGCCAACAATCGGCATCGGCCCATCGGCCAAAAAATGCCATCGGTCGAGCCCTAATTATGACCATGACACAATATTAAAGCACCATATGAGTTATCATTGTTCATATATGACGGAAAACAACATGTTCCATTGTTCAAAAATTATAAAAAACTTTTTTAAAAAATTGTAATTAAATATTAAATTTGTCAAATATTTTTTTAGGAATTATTTTTTAAAAAAATGTTCTGCCAAATTGAACTGATGCAGCAAGAAGCAAAGGGGTTACATGACAAAAGAATAATGTTGAGTAAAATGAGTTAAAAATCCAAAAACTAAAGAAACTTTTAGTCAGACGTCTTTCTAAGTGCACTTGATAACTGCAACCATCAGAACACGCCTTGATACGAAACATATCCTATAATTTGCACTGGTTATCTTCAAGTTTCCATTTTTGTTACTGATCCCCCTTTGATTCTAGATAGCTCAAAATCAAAAATTTATATGCTTTTTAAAGTAATGCAGAAAAGAGCATTCTGTAAATAACTTTTTGTTATAATCATTAGGGAAAATAATACTTCTCAATGTTAAATAATTTAAAACCTAAGAAGTTCTAAACAGAATTATGAATGATGACGGTAAATATACAGTATTTACTCAAACATAAACACCATCAACATTTTTCATCATTTTGTAACTTTTAAATTGGATCGGGGATCATTGTTTTAAGCGAATCTAATCCGAAGCTAATCTTGAAAATAGGGAAGTTACTAGCTCAGTAGATTTCTAGATATATTTATTCGTAATACTTTGCCAAGCAGTTATTATAAACTGACAAGTACACCCTAGTTGGGCTAGAAACTGCTGATTTCTTTCGTATTATTACAAATATGGTTGAAAAGAATATATTTTTGTAATTTCTGTAAAATTTAACAGTATCTAGGGCTCAACTGCTTAATTAGAAAGGCAAAATGTAGTTGTTACATAAACATTGTTTTCATTGATCATAATAGAAAAGCTAAATTTTTATAAAAAATTAATAATTACAAGAACCAATGAAGCAAGATTTAATAATTTGAGACTAAAAACAAAAGAGGAAATACAATACTACTAATTGCTTGTTACAAGATATTCTTAGATTGAAGAGAATGCCTTCATTGAACAATTTTTGTTTCACAGACGCACATATTATGTAAATATGTACTATCTTATTTACACTAAATTAAGTAATATGGTATATGCAGTAAATTGCCACTGTATGTACAATAAATTAAAAATGAATAAAAATAAATAAACACTATGTGTACATAATAAATTAAATACACTGTTTTATGTACAATAAATTAAGTAATTCCGTATATAAAAGTAATGGGTGATCTATGGAAGTTTACGGTGAGGCACCTACCACTGAATCAAATGCATAGTGGGGATTTTCTCCTTTTTTTCCCTTTTAGACATCTCTCCATTTTGCACAGGAGAAATGCCCCTGCTATTTCTTCCCAACGAACGATTATAGTCTACATTTATTTCAGACAGACACATAAGAAAATTAAAATATATCAAAAATGAATAATTTTCAACTTTACACCAACTGAACACAAAAAATCGTGTTCAGTGACACCAAAATCGGTTGCAACTAAACGCACAAATCCTTGCTTTTAGTAGCAATGTTTGATATTAAAATAATTACTTGTGCACGTTACGAATTAAACTTTAAACATCGCTTTTTTCCAGGCACATTAATAGGTCATTAAATCCTTGACGGTCGGGTAATTTTCAAGAAAACTGTCATAAAAGGGCCTTTTTTTATTCCTGAAAATTATATAAAAATATGTGTATAAACAATACATATATTCATTTTTAATTTTTGATTTGTTTTTATTTTGAAATTTTAAAAACTCCAGCCCGTTATTTTCACGGGAGCGGGAGGGAAGGGGTTAAACAAATTGCTCCTCTATCTTGAATTCTTTTGTCACAAAAACAACACATTTCATACTGCGCCACTATTCAGTTTATAAATAAACAATCTACATTATATATATTAGCTTGTTTGTTTTTTTGCGTGAACACATTATCCGGGGCATCTCATCTAGAATTACTCTGTGTGTACGTATGTGTGTGTGTGTGTTGCAAGTGAAATCCTCTTCCCCACGAAGAATTCCTGCCTGGTACCATTGAATGGGATATCTTAACTGAAAAACGCGTTATGTTATGGCGAAGCACTTATTAAAAAAATACTGTGTAAATTTGCTTAGCAGATTTTATTCACTTTATGCATTCCTTATAAAAAAAAAAGAAGAAGAAAAAGAACTGAGACGGCAAAAATCGGAAAGAAAAACAACAACATGCATCCTCAAAGTAGTTTTCCATTTGTTCAATTAATTATTCTTATTTCTTATCGTCACTTGTAATGGAGTAATTATGAAGAGTAGAATTTTTGCTACCGTGCAATAAATAGCTCTTTAAAACATGTTTTTACACTTTGTCGTGTAGGAAAGAGTTGAATTCAAACAAAAGAGGGATACAGCTGTTTGAAACTAATACAAATTGAAATCGTTGCAGTGTTTACTTTGACGCCATCTGAAAGCAAAACTCACAAAAGCTACAATTTCTTCTCACAGAGAGCCAATTCGAGTGCAGAGTGTGGTTTTTAGAAATAAAGAGGTTTTTTTTTGAGAAACATTGTGCCCTTTTAACTGAAGGTAAGATTTATTTATAATATTTATGAAAATTGAAGTAAAATCTAAATTCAGTAATTTCGCTTAATAAAACTTGAATATTAATCTTTTCAAAACAATCACTTTTCTCCTCTGTGTAATCCTGACTACGTCGTTTTTAATTTGTTGATCAAGAATTAGAAAGGAAATATGTTTCTGCGTTTAGTAAAAAGAGAAGAACTACAAAATAGATCAAAATTAGGGGATATTTAAGGGATATTGGAAGAGGTAAGTAAATTAAAGAAAGACTACAAAAATTCGTGAATCTCAGTCATCGTTTCTCAACATTTTTAGTGTTGAGAACCCCCTTAAAAGATGAAAATATACTTGAAAAGAGTTGCCATTCCCCCCTCCCTAGATTAAAAATTTTATTTTTCAATTGAATTTTGTTTCAGTTGATTATTATTTCAGATACTTTATTTAAAAAAGTAAAGTTTTTAAAATTTTTTGGTCAGATTATGAACTTATACTCTCGAAGTGAGAAATTATGATCTAGGAGATATGTGGTGCTACCTCTGACTAGTGTCCGGCAGAGCGGCGTAATGGTAAGGCATTGGCCTCGTACGCCTAAGATCGCAAGATCAAACCTGGCCCAAGTCGGTGGGTTTAGAAGAAGCAGAAAATCGTCAGGGCCATCATGTCCTACTATTATGCGGCATGTTAAAGATCTCTTAAGTATCAGTTTGGCTTGGATACTCTCGGCTAAATAAATTCTCAGTGCAGTTTCGCATCACTTAGAGCTCAGGTGCCCCCACCTACAGAGAAACAGATCGTCGAAATTGTCAAAAGAGTGGTAATAGCATCCGCTGATAGCGGTGCTACTTAAAAGAATGGATGCCGGTTTCCGCTGAATGCACTAGGTCTGCAAAAGTTAGTAACCATACGCAGCCCCATTAGCGAGATCTCTGAGTAGTGATGTGGTTCGAGAGCATATTCATGAGAAAATTCTCGTCGAACAAGAATATTCTCTTTAAGTTGAAATTTGGAGAATAATCAAAATATTCCTTTTTCTCAAAAAATATATAAAATTTTACAAACATCATTATTATTGTGAATTAATATTTAATATCATTGTCAAAGTATGTGAGTACTTTTCATTCTTTCTGGGTTTATTCCCCCCCCCCCCCATTATAATGATAATTACATTTAAGATATTTTCTTCCGAAGAATGTAAAAGATTCCGGTTTGTTGAATAAATGCTTAGTTGTATAATATTTGTGTAAACACTTTTCAGTTTAGGGTTAAAATCTATTTTTGTTATGGACAGTTTTAGTTACTATAATTTTTTTGGTTTGCTTTTGTAATAAATGTCATTTTATTTTACCCTGTGTAAAGGAGAATATTTATTGCTTTTCTTCCCTTTAAGACTTTCTTTTTTTCTTTTAAATGTAGAATAGTTTTCTTGTTTGTATCAACGCTATTTCTAGTATTTTGATTTTAAAATTATTATTCATATTAATTTGGTATTATTCAGGAATTAAACGTCTAACACTTAAGGAAAAGCGTTTATTTTTTTGCTCTTTTATTTTTATATAGGTGTTAAAATAAGCTAAAACTTATCAATACCCTTCCTTACACAGAATCATCATATGTAAACGATTTTAGGGATTTTTTAAATTAAAATGTATATAACAAATCATTTTTATGGCATTGCTTTTAAAAGATAAAATATCTCAAATCGTATGGATAGGGATTAATGTCTAAGGACAGAAGTATAGGATCCCTATAGTCAGGCCCGTACTTAGGGTACTGTACGTCCCTGTGCCATGCGTAAATTGCCGCCCTCACGCACCACGTCCCCATCTTTTTTTCCCCTTGCTTAAGCGCGTTTCTTTCTCAATGTTTATGATGTTTTTTAAATTTAAAAGTTAGAAATTGTAGCAGATTTTTGAAGAAGCAATTTCAAAATACATTATCTACATCAACATGTTTTTAATTGGTGTTGATATGAATATTTCTCTCTTCTCGTCTTTTCTTTTCGGTTTTCGATCTTCTTTTCATCATGGGAAGGAAAAAAGGAGAGTTTAAACTGCTTCCAAAATTAGTTTTCTGAAATGGCCATGCTAGCCTACCTACGAATAAAAAAAACATAACGCCAAATAAATAGATAAATAGTACATAAAATAATGATAATAAAAAAATAAAGCAAAAAGGTAACCGAAAGTGACATACAACTTCTACAATATCAATTATATTAAATATGCAATAAAGTGTACCGTGTACAGCGATACTAGCTTAACAGTTACATATCGTTATCTGTAACTGCATTGGGACTCGTTAAAATTAACACAGGGCAACGATTTGTGTGATCTGAGACAAATAATATTAACTCAGTAATAATACAAATACAAATACAAATATAAAAGTGACGCCCGGTAAACTATTCCAACTGCCTACAACCCTATTGAAGTAATGCAAACATGCTAAGCCTAATGCAAACATGCGAAGTCAATTAAAGCATCCATAAGGCAAACTGATTAATACTATTGATTAGAGGCGGTTGGGTGATGCCACCTAACGTCAGATTTCCGAATCATAATATGGGACATCGTTCATACCATAAACAGTTAAGGTTTAGACGGAGCTACTGACATTAAATCTTTGTTTCGCACATAACTGAAAACAGCTAGATCACCTGACAAAGACTTTTCATCTTAGCCCAATTAGCTATAAAAAGAAAAAGCTTCCGGATCCGCTCGCTCTGATAGCTTTTATATAGAGACTTGTTCTTCGGGTCTTGTTATAGTGAGTTATTGTGCCCCATCGATTCCGGCCACTTGCGGTGTCTAGTTCTGCAATATATTATATGATTCATACTGCCCGCTGACCAGTACTATCCATTGTTTCTCTATTTTTTAAGTGTATGCTGGATATTTAAGATATAAATGTATAATTTTAACCATCATAATTGTCTTTTCAGGAGCAAAAATGCAAGTGAAATTTTTATTGTTGTTCTTGACTGTAGCGTTTGCAGAAGATATCGGTAAAGCGGACTTTTTTGCAATATAATATAATGTTTTTAATGATACATAATTTTATTAATAATTTATAGTACTCTGTAATACTAGCGTAATCTAGAATTTTATTTGGGGTCCATAAAAGTTTTTGCATGCATTAAACAATATTTTTAACATACCAGGATTGACATTATGGCTTAAAACCAAAAGGTTCCGAGGGGATAATCCTCAAACTTTGCATCTCGTTGCATCCAGCTGTGCTGTAATAGAGTAAAAATCTATCTAAAAGAGCTTCTTGTTTGTTTGTGTGTATGTTTGTATGTATGTTCGCTATACAAAATGAAAATAAATATTTTAAGGACAAAATGAAATCTTAAATTCCGTGCTTCAAATACATTAATCGAAACGCTTTAGGTCACATATTAGTCTCCGTGACACATGTGACACTTCCGAACTCCCAATAAAAGGAGGAGAGAAACAAATTGATGCATGAACCGGCACAAAATTGAAACTAAAATTTTGTCAAGTTTATATCATGTATTTTTGTATTGACATTAAAAAAAAGAATATCTTGAAATTACCAAAATAAAAATGTCTCTCTTAGTACAATATTTTAGTAATCTAATTAGCTCTTTATTTATGCATAAAAATAATTTATACCACTACTGGCCATTAAAATTTCTACACCAGGAAGAAATGCAGATTATAAAATTATATTTATTTGACACATATATTATGTTAGAAAAAACAAATGATTAAATTTTCAAGAAATTTGGATGAATAGATACTGGGAACTTCATTTGCAAATCACAGCATCTTCCTCCTGTCGTTTAAATTTCATGTCTGTAGCATGTCGCCTTCTTGGTGTAGCAATTTTAATGGCCAGTAGTGTAGTTATTTTAATATGCTGCTACATAAAATTTATTTTAAAAAGAAACTGAGGCATGCGCAGTAAAGCAATTTTAATTAATATCCTCATCTATGCTTTATCATGCTATTTGCACTGTTATAAACTACTTATATATTTTCTTTTTATGTTACCATTTATATAGCTCCCAAAACAAGAGTGCCGGCTAGTTCTTCAGGAGAGGCATTAGAAAGCTTTAAACACATTTTTAAATTTTTAGTTTTTATTTTAATTCACCTTTATCTGAGGTTGAACAACATTTCAGATAATGAAATCTTCCAGGGTTATTTTAGACATGCACAATTTCAATGGATTTTCCTCACTTTTCAGTTCTAGTTATTACTGAAATTATCTCGAATAACTTTATAAGCAATTTGAATAAAGAGATACTATTGATACACGAAGAAGAACTCAGCTAAAAATACCACCATTTCTCTTTCTCTCTTTTGAGTTATATTTCTCTTGCATTTTGTAATACTTTGAGACACAGTTCGACCACGGAATTTTGACATTTGGAAGCTTCTACGCAGGGCAGAAAAGAACGAATCCATTCGAGTTTCAGGGAAGCTCGTTTTGCAGGTGTGTTTGTTTAGTACGCGAATCAGAATGTTTGCATCTCTGTTTGTTGAAAGTAACTAAAATTATGAACTGGCATATACATCAGTTCGGAAAAAATCAGGTATGCTAAAAGAACAAGAACGAGAACAAACTCGGCATATTTCTTATACCAGCAGTTCTACCATTGAACATGAATGGATTCTTTTTGGCACTCTGCCAGGGAAATTGCTTCGGTTGATGGAAGAATGTATACATCTATTTTAAGAGATAGTACAAGTTACGATTTACAAAATCAACTTCAAGATATTTAAAATCTAATTGAACTTTTCTCATCATGAGAGGAATATAACCTGGGACAGGAGCAGCAGTTGTTTGCGTGGCCAAGCTTCAACTCTGCTCCATGCTCTGAAGAGCACGGAGCCCAAGCATTTTATTCCATAATAAGAATAAAACTATTTATCGCTTTTATTAATTTATTATATAGACATATGTGATGAAAAATTAATAAGCTATTTATAGACAATTCATTAATCAGTAAATATTTAATATATTTCATACACACTCATGTATGTATATCATTATGTATATGCACCCAGAAAACATTGAGCCAGAGCTACAAAACTTCACATTCTGAAGTGACTTGATTTATGTAAATTAGCAACAGTGACCAATAGGAAGCAGGAAGCAGCGTTTAAGGCAGCCGATGCGAATTCACGAAGAATTAGATTTACATTGCCTTTTTTCAGATACGTGAGTTTTAAAAAAATATGTCTTTAAGGCATACTCCCCGCTCCAAACAGTTGCTTGGCGGCGGGGGTGTTCGAGAAATTGTGACAGTTTGTGACAAGGGGAGGGGAGTGGGTAACATGAAGAGTGACATTAAGCATTTTGGTTTCTTTAAAAACATTTGAAATCAGCAAATTAAATTTATTTTTAAAGTATTTTTGATTTTCATAATTTGATTTTAAAGTTTCATTGATAATTTTACATCGTAAACACCGATGCTTATTAAGGTTTAAATTTATTTCTTGTTAAAAGTTTAAAAATAAACTTTCTTAGGCATTTACACTTTTAAGATAAAATTGCGTGGGTCATTTTTTCAGAGTTCGAACAATTGATACTGTTCTATGCTAATTATCTTTTGTGTTGTGAAGCCTAACCTCATTTTACACAAATTGAGTACACATGTAAGCATTATTATTATTATGCTCACAAATGTCATTAACAGCTAATAAATAAAATTTTGAAACGTGATCTATAAGTCACCGACAGTGCTTTGTTTCTGAACTGCAAGTATATATGCTTATGTATAAAGCGTGACATGTGACAAAGAGAGTTAGGGGGTATGATGAAGTGTGACATTTTGTGACAAAAGGGGGGAGGGGGTCAAAAATATTGGAAAAGTGTGGCATCATTTATGAACGGTCCCTAAGAGAAATACTAATTAAAGAATAATTAGTGTCATCTCATCACTACCATTAAATATTTAAATATACAATTATTACTTTAAAATATTTTTGAAAATCGAATTTTTTTTAACGAATTTCAAAAAAAAAAAAAAGACAGAGCAGAGGAAAACAATAGTGGTTTTTTTTTTGCTCCGGTGTTGACCAAAATCTCGTTGCTTTAGTGCTCCGATCTCGTACTCAACTTCCGCTCCCGATCCCTGCGCTGTAAAAAAATCTAGTTCAACCTTTCATCAAAAGCATGGAAAAAATGGTGAAATTTGGCCGCAACCAACTTTTGGGATAAAAGTTGAGCCAGTATAATTGGGTTCATTGTTTCCCATTTATTGTGAAACTAGGTTAAACTGCACCATTATAATGGTTCTACTTTTACCCCAAATGTTGGTTGCAGCTAAATTTTAAAATTTTTTCCATGCTTTTGGTGAAAGGTTGAACTGGAATTTTTCAGTGGGACACAGCAAATGTAGGGTGCAGTATAGCCTGTAGATGCTCTTTCTCTTGTGCCAATACACCTAATCTAACCAATCAATCAAATCTCGAATATTTCTGATCTGCATCCATGTGTTCAACAATTAAGTAAGAAATAAGTTAGAGCACTAGTATTCCTTGTAATTTATACTTTAATGCAAATCATTCTGAATGATTGAATGAAAAAATTCTAGTTCAACCTTTCACCAAAAACATGGTGAAAATGGTGAAATTTAGCTGCAACCAACATTTTGGATAAAAGTTGAACCATTATAATTGGGTTCATTGTTTCCCATTTATGGTGAAACTAGGTGAAACTTCACCATTATAATGGTTCAACTTTTATCCAAAATGTTGGTTGCAGCTAAATTTCACCATTTTCCCCATGTTTTTGGTGAATGGTTGAACTACAATTTTTCAGTGTATTTTACCATTTCTAGTTGATGCTAATCGTATTGATCGGACGTACGATGACCTAGATGACATGGGTCCCGTATTTCCATTTGATGCTTTTGGCCTCGGATACGAAGAGTAAGTTTGCTCGTAATATTTTTCTTATTTTCTCTATAAAAAAAAGTGGCTATTGAATGATCTAAACCTTTATGAGGTTCTTTAGCTACATAATCACGTTTCCCTGGTTTTATAGAAAATTTTATTAGTATTCTCCGAATGTGTCATGACCACGTGTCAAACCAGAATATCTAGCATTTAAATTCTATAAAAGTTGTGATCAATATTGCAACCAAAAGTTTTCCAAGCATAATTATCAAAAAAAAAAAAAAAACCCTCTTGTCATAGAACAAGTATATACTAATCTATAAAAATACAAAACCGTATGAAATATATATGAACAGTAACAGTTCAAAACCGAAGTTAAAACTACGAATACAATGATGACTAATACTTTTCAATGAAATTACGAAGTAAAATTTCTGCGGATTGACACAAAATTTACATTTCAATTTCTCAAATGTACTTAATCTATGAGACTATAAGAAAATTATAGTGAAACGTTGTATATAAATAAACTTTTTATCCGCTTTCCTGTAAAAAAAGTTTTGCTGAATATTTGTTTCCAAATTCATTTTTCCCCAACAAATTTATTTTATTTAAATTAACAATGCGACCAAAACTGACTGAGTGTTTCTAATAAATTTAGATTGCACGTAACTCGAACACAGGCGAACAGCTGTTTTGGTGCCAAGGTATTTAAGGGGGGAAATACGGGTAAAATGGCGATTTAGAGCAACTTTCATGAATTTCTTTAACGTATAAAGAATAAATATATTTTATTGAGATTTTGAGGTTATTTTATAGATATATTGAAGAATATTTACTGAAATTTTCAAATTTTTTTTTGAAAAATCCCGGAGATATCGGCTGCTGCACACTGTAAGCCGCCACCCGGGTCGGCAGTTTGCGTACATCCTAGAGGTCACAATTTTTATCTGAAATCAATTTTTTAATTTACTTTTTTATAAGTGTTTCTTCTGTTGAACTAAAATCATCACAAAAAATTGAAAATTTCTATTTTTTTTAGAATAAGAAAATTAAGTACGATTTTTATCCCCTTTTTTTGTTCTTCTTTTACAATAAAAAAGTAAAAATAAAGATATGTTTATGATTCTAGTTCAACTAAAGCGTGTACATATAAAGAAAATGTGTGCTAAATTTGATAAGGATTGATCAAAAACTCTGCGAACTAGAGTGCACGCAAATTCGAAAAAAATAGTTTCGAGAAAAACGTGTTTGAAAATAATAGTGGTATTGAAGGTAAATTTAAGGCAGTAATGAATCAATTTTTTTATACTTATAGATAATAATACTTATAGATACTAATACTTATAGAAATTTCTATCCGAGGTCTCAATTGTTAAAAGAAATAAAAGGACATCTGCTAACGTTCTCTAATACACTTCAGGTCATTCTTGAGGGACTACCTGCTCAACTGCTCCAAAAGGGGCGCTTATAACTTTTAAACGACTTGAAATTTTGCTTTGAAATTTTCAGGGTATATTATTGAATAGTTGTAGAATCTACTTATATGAAGAAATTTTTTTTTTAATTTTTGAGACCTTTACACATATTTCCCTCCTTAAGCTGTTTTCGTATGAATTTTAGGCCCTGAATTCAAATATGACAATAGTTTTAGCTTACTGGTTCAAATTTCTAACTTATGACATTTTAGTGAAATATATGTTACCTTATTTTATGTTAAACCCATGAATCAAATAAAAGTAGATAAAAACAGAATTTTCGTTATTATATTTTACAAATATTAACCAGGAAGAACTAACACACATCGATGGTTTTCCGATTCTTTCCGAACTATCTGTACGTTGAATGTGAGACTTTATCTTTACCCTGTACTCTACTGTCGTAAATATTCTGTACAAGTTTTACAGGCCTGATCTGGTATTTAAGTTTTATTCTGGTCCTAACTGATTTCAAATTTCGATTCAACGCCCATATAGCTAGGCCACAGAAGAGCTTTTTCTTAATTGTGGGCTCGCGTCATTCAGCTAAACGCTAAACAAGTACACATGTCTTATAATCACAGAATCTAATTACTTGGTGAGTTCTTTTATTTCTACGAAACTTTTTGCACTTCACGGCGTAATGAGTTCCTCAGCATTTCTGTAAATTTGAAGGTTTTTGGCAAATATTTAAATATATTTCTGTTCTTCTATGTGGTATTGTTGCATTTAATTCTTTTTTATATTTTCCGTCTAGTTTCATCAGCCAAATTCACCCGCCTTTAATGGCTGCTATGAATTATCGACCTGTGATGCCGCATGATGTATCTCACCTCGTATCAGATGGGCGAATTACATCAGTTGCTTTATCTTCAAGTAGGGACGTAGTCGATGAGCCAAATGAAGAAACAGAATCGTTTACCTCTGCTACGCTTGAAGTACTTCCCAGCCCAGAATCTTTCAGTTCAACCACTCCCGAAATGAAATATTCAAGTGGAGAATCTTCCACCAAAACAGTTGAGGCAGCGGCAGGAACTGAAGAAAGCACGGAAGACATATATGTTGAGCCTGAAGATGATTCAGAAAAGAATTCAGATGCCGAAACAACTGAATATCAAACAGACAAAGCGAGCACTTTAAGCGATGACTCCTTATTTACTTCAGATAAAGAAATTCAATCTTTGAATGTCGAAGATAGAATTTCTTCGAAAGAAAAGTCTTCAACTTCGAATGATAAATCAAAAGATTCTGCAGAAGAAGCTGCAGGTGCCACAAGAGATGAGGCTTCTTCTGCAGTGTATGAACCAAAAGATTCAGAGCTCAATGAATCTGAGTCATCTAAGATGCACAAATCTCTCGAAACTGAAGAATTGACTTCTAAAGGGTCTGAACTTTCGAAATCTGAGGAAAAGTCAATCACTTATTCCGACGATGATTACTACTATTCCGCAACTGACTACATGTACACCGAAAGTGAAGTTTTCGAATCAGGAAAAGCAGTTTCTGATGAAGAACTCATTACACCATCATATGAATATTCCGATAGCACGTCAGAATATTATTCCACTGAATTGGTTCAGTCAGAAGAAAAGGTTTTTGTTTTCCTTGAATCGCACCAAATGCAAGAGACTAGCCAAAGTAACGCGGAAAAAGCAGAATATGCAAAAACATCTCAGCCAGATATTTCCAGAGAACAGGAATCTGCTTCTGCTAATTTAAAAAGTGACTCATTTACTGATGGCAATGTTGAGTTAAAAGCGTCTAATAATGAAGACTCGAAACGTGACTTCACTGATGGCACAGAAAGTAGTTCAAAATCATCCAAGACGTCTGACACTTTTGAAGGTAATAAAGATGAGAAGGGTAATAAAGATGAGATTAACTCATCTAATGATGAAAATCCTGAACATGACCTTGATGAAGACTCAAAAACTGAACTCGATTCAGACTCTGAACCTGCATCAGTTATCGGGTCAGAAAGTGCTTTATCTGAGTCATCCAAACCTACGCAAGTTTTCTCCAAACCTGCATCATCTGACAGTGAATCACATATAACATCCAGCTCATCTTCAACGAGAGAAAAAAGTGAGTCAAGTTCTGGAAAAACATCATTTTCTGTGAGTAGCGAAGCAGCTGCTTCAACATCTTTCCTAACGTCTAGCAAGAGCTCGGAGCAAAGTGGAGAGTTCGTAAACATACCACAAATCATGGAAGCAGGAGTATTACTAAAAGAGGCCCCCAAAGTTTATGGCCAAAGGCTTGACTTTGAGAAAATGAGAAAAATAATCGAGCACGGTTACACGGAATTATCGAGTCTTCGTAAAAAGCTAACCAGAAAAGAATATGTTTTGGGCGATTTGAATCAAGTAAGTTGATTGATAAATTAGATTCTTTAAACTGTTTATTTAAATAATTAAATTAATTAACATTCCTATATGTGTGTTTCGCGTTCCGCCAAATCTTTGACAGCCATTAATTTACTCATTGCATAGGTAATCTGCGAAATTTAACTGCACAGATTACAATATTGAATTGAATGGTCAAATTATCTGATTTCTTCCCTTTAACGGTAATATTCACAGTATTGGTTGGGGGGAAACGAGCAGAAACGCTGTTCGTACAAGTATCTGGTTTGTTATACAGTTATTTTTACAGTATAACAAACCATAGCATTTGACTGGTCCACGTAATTTATTTTACTAATGCAATATAATAGTTGGCATACAATTTATATAAAAATTCATAAAAACAATGTTATGAATATAAAAAGTACAGTAGCATGAGTACACGCACCCCATGGAGAAAAAATAAATAAGTAATAATAAGTAAATAAATAAATAAAACTATTTATGCCTAAAATCACTTTTAAGAAATTCTTGTGTTATATTTATCAAACAAGTGCTTATAAATAGATGTTTTTAATATATGTACTGGGCATCTAAAATAAAAGATTGCCAGGTTCGAGAGGAAAGTTCACTATTTTTACATCTATCCAGTATGTTTTTTAATAAAAAAATCATGAACTTTTTTTTTTCTATTCAACAGCTTTTATGATGAAATGGTATGGTTAAGTACGATTAATTTTTGAAAAAGAAAAAAATCGTATTAATTAATTTGCGTTTCTTTTCTTTTTTTTTAGAAGTTAGAACGAGACTAAAATTGATTTTCTGTTAAAAAAAATCATACTCAAACATTCTACAAGACATTTAATAAAATATGGTTAAAAATTACATATGCTTACAATCATTATTATATATTGTTTGTAAAGAAATGTATAATTTAATTGTGAAAGCATTATTGCTTTTTTTTACTTCTTACTCAGGGTCTGATTAAGGCAGGGGCATACCGGGCAGCTGCCTCACATCTGAGGGGGCCCAAATCGAATAGAAAGTTTATATTGAGTTTCCTTTTTTAATGAACATTTTTTTAAATGAAATTTCACTACAGTGATAAAATTCTATATTTCGTAAATATATGGCTGTCTAGTACGCAATTCAGCTAAATTTTCGCAACGCCAATCAAAAGCGTGTATTCTTGCATATCTCAAAATGCGATATGTTTACAAAAATACCGTCTTCTGATTGGCTTAATTGAGCCATCGTAATTGCGAAACTGTAGCTGAATTCCACCCTAACGTCAACAAAGGCCTGAATTTTTTGTAGCTAGAATCTTTTTCAAATTTTTACTCTTCAGATGTGCTGTATCATTTTATGGTAGACATAGAATTTTCAGAAAGTCAATAAAATGGACAGAACGATATTTTGTTTGACCATTGAAGGAGGGAGGGGGGGGGGACTTTATAGCTATTTTAGCTTCTAGGCAATTTTCTTTTGTATTATCTGTGATGAGGTGAAAAATTTAAATACTTCCATAAAGTTCGGTTCTTCATTACTTAAGTAGTGAAGCAGAATTTTTACCCCCGGGCCCCAATTAGGGCTAAGTCGGGCCCTGTTCTTACCCCATTCTTCCATCGCCCCCCCCCCCCCCCACACACACATTTCGTGCTGGTTTTTGGAAAAAACGCCTGACAATCCTAATGAGAAAAAGGTAAGAAATAACTAGAGACATTTTCAGTTTATTCAATTCCTGTTTTTCGGCGATACAACCACAAAAGTTTTTGTATTTCTCATGTTCATTTGTTACAATTCAAAATATTTAGGGATGTACCTCTTATGAAATTAAAATCCAGAAAGAAAGCAAAATTTCTATACTAGATACACATTCTATACTAGGTATGTACTTTTATGTTATCAAAAGAGAGGAATTTACTTCAAAATAAGAAAATGCATGAGTAAGCACTTCATGTGAAGTGAATAACAAACAAGTAGTTTTTCCAGTACCCCCTAAACTAGCTCATTTTCCAGTATTATACAGAGAATGCAACATCTTTCAAAACAACACCAGAGAATAAAAATTCTAAAGTAAAACTATGCACATACACTTTGATCTTTCCAAAAGAGCAACAGAGAATGAAATGTTTAATTTCTAGTATTATAGAGAGAAGTCATTTTCCGGCCGGTTACGGATGCCTGAAATTCCCAGTTTCATGAATCAGTACAAAATTTATCGTCTTTTATCAAACCCAAATTGCAATAATACATAGTAATCCGTTTCAAAATAAGCAGAAAACAGTACTGAAATGTTTATTAATTTATAAAAAGTAAAAGAAACTTTTAAAAGACTCCAAAATTACACCTTTTTTGTATTCATGTAATGATGGTATAAACGAAGCATTTTTTTATGCATTACAGTACATTTTTTTTCAATACTCATAACGAAAAAGTACTTATTTTTTAAATATTTCGATTTTTTTACAAATCAAAATAGCAGGAGAATTTGATTTTTTTCCCGAAAAGGGGAAAGAACATACTTTTTAAAAATGGCGAGAATATGAAGCAAGATGTTCCAGGTTTTTTAGATGTTTTGCTAATTTGTTACATCGTTTCTTATCCGTTCAAAAATAATGCAACGAAATTGCAAAATCGCATTTTTTAAATTAAAGCGGCTAATTCCCTTTCAGCCGGCGATTTAATTGACAGTGAGCTCTGTGCTACTTCATGTGAAACATTTTTAAATATTGATCATTTATGTTTTACATGATCATTTATGATATATATCTATATCTATATATATATATTATTTATTTACAGGTGATTGATGAGTTGCAGACACTGTGCCAAGCAATTTGTGCCACTGTCCCTGAGAAATATCTAATGACAGATTCTGATTCAAAATCAAGTTCGAGTAAATCAAAGCTTCACTAAAGCTGAGAATCTGATTTCTATTCATGTCGCAAACTTTTTTACAAATTCTTTTTCTATTCCCCTCCCCTTACTTTAAAGCACAATAATTAGACTGAAAATATGGGAGATTAGAATGTTTTTAATTGCATTGTTTTGAGCCATGAATTACTGCTATGTATATTTACATTATTATTAAAGGCTTGCAAATGCCTTTTTACAGAGAGAAAATATTCTTTCTAATATGCTAGATTACGAATATATGTGTGAAGTTTTGAAAGATTTGTATTGTGTTAACATTTCAAAGTTACTTTTATGTATGTGCGAATTAGCATTAAAGGCTTTTAAATGTATTTGCACGCATTAAATATTCCATACTATGTGTTTGCTTTCTTGCTTTCTTTAACTGTGTTATATATATATATATATATATAGAGTGCGATACCGAAAATGTGGCTGCTAAATTGCTTAAATGATGTCTTTTGCATGCTTTTCTGTTGCTGCTATTTTTTCTCAGTCGTGCTCAAAAATTTCTAGATCATTTACTATTGTCAGTATTGTTGACTTAAGAAATAAAAACAGCACATTTTTGATGAAAATATGAATGATAAAAACAATGGTATCAATGTTATTCATTTGTAAATTTTGTGCTTCGACAAGGCCATTTTTTATCATTTGCTGGTTAGATGTCATTAAGAATCTGTATGATTTTTCTTTGTTCTACTATCCTCAGTTTTTCGTAACAATTTTAACTATTGATAAAGAAATAAAATTTCATTATATACGCTGTTTTCCCCCCTCTCATTTACCTAGCCAATATATAGCATCCCGGTGCGACAGAGGATACTTAAATAAATAAATGAAACATAGAACAAAGTATTGGAAGTGTTAAGTAGGAAGCTCAATTTCTGGTCTCGAGCATTAATATACGTACAATAAACGAGATATATATAGCGCCAGATTTGATTTTGACTAATTAAAGTTATGTTTGACATAATATCTGCCTCTTGATTTAAGTAATAATAAGTTACATACTAAATTGACTTTATTGATTAAAGCACATTAAAGCTAGGTATGAAACATGGTGGCAGTCGGTAAAAAAGATTTAATCCGGAAGTAATAAATAAAAAGAAGTTCCGTCTAGAACTATACGAGCCTACTTTCCCGTATACACCAAATTCAAATTTATAATCTAGCTATCTCTTTCTCTCTCTTTCTTATTTATCTTTAGTTCTAATTATTGAAAATATACCTTTTTCAACGGATAATACATATTCATTCACTCACTCATTCATTCTTTCATTTATTCAGCCATGCATTTATTCATTCATTCGTTACCTCATTCAAGTGTTTATTCATTCATTTACGCATTCATGTATTTATTCACTCATTTATTTATATCTTCATTTATTCAATAATTTATTCATTCATTCTTTTCCTCATTCATTTATTCATTGATTTATTCTTTCACTCTTTCATTTATTCATTCATTCATTATTTCACTCATTGAGTCACTGAGAAATATCCTTGAAAATCCCGATCAAAAAATTTCATAGAAAAATAGGCTCGTAAGTTCTGGATAAACTTTCTATTTCTACATGTTCTACGTTATAAGAGCTTTCCGATAAAGTTTGTTCCAAGCAAATCGGTCCGTTAGATCAGGATTTATATAGGGTTGAAATTTCCCCGTAAGCTCTGTGTTAATTTTTTGAACTGTTCAAAAATGAACAAAAACTGTTCAAATCAATATTTCACGCCGAGAACTCCTTTCAATAAGCTTTCAATAGGAACTTGGCTCTTGTGCCCAGAGTTTACAGAATTTGCTTCAATTTTGTCCATAGGCGCTAATGTTAAAATTTTTTGAACTGTTCAAAATTGAACAAAACATTGTTCAAATCAAAAAGTAAAATATGGAAATGAGATGTCCTCGCCGAGATCTTTCGAATGCAAAAAGAATTTTTCCAATCGGACAATTCGTTCAAAAGTTATTAGGGGGGGACAGACCGACAGACCGACAAACAGACAGACCGACAGACAGACCGACCGACAGACCGACAGACACACTTTTTCCCCATCTCAATACCCTACTTTCAAATTTTTTATTTTTTAATCTTTATTTAATTACTTCACTTATTTTTGACTTTTCTTGATTTTTAACGATATTTTCACGATACATTAAGCCTTCTTTCATGCTTTATTATTATTTTTTTTTACTTTTACGGGAAAGTAGGCTAAAAAGTAAAATAATAAATGATTTCATAACTCCCGGACAACTGTCGTTCCAAGGCAATTTGGCAGAAAATTGGCGACGGTGAAAACACCATGTTCAATTGTATATGGAAGCTTCTGAGAAAAATAATAAAGAAAGTACGCTCATGAATGAAAAAAAAAAAAATTTAAAAAAGATTTTTTAATTTCTAGATTTTTAAATTTTTTATTTTCTAGGGATATGCCTGGTTAAAGGTGTGGTGTGCTTTCCCTTGTCAAAAATGTTTGCTTTTGTATGTGGGTAAAAATTATTTGCTGTAGTTCTAATTACTAGGGATCGCTCAGCGGTTCAAATTCGACCGTTCATTATTATTTTTTTTAAATTTAGTCTCGAACGTTTAATGTTTAAACAACTTTTAAACATTTAAATTTTTCTGTTTGACGACAGTTTGTTTCGTTTAAATATTTCAATTAGTGATAATCCCTCCTCAGTGCGAGTGACTAACCACTGAGGTAGTTATTTAATTTGATGACTTTGTAACATCTACAATGCATCACTTTAATCATTCTGCACCCCTACTGTAAAGAAAACAGAAATAAAATTTTTTATTCCACCCTATTATTAAGTAAATTAAAAATACGAAACGTTGATCCAAAGCAAAATAACACCGGCAGCTCACTTTATATTATATTTTGTATTTTATTAGACATAGTTATCTTCAAATTGTGTTGCGTTTTGTTTGACATTGTCAGTGGCACACACAATCTGGCGGAGATTGTCTTATACATTGAAAATAGATTAACTGACTCCTTAAAATTAGTATTTGTAGCGGTGCGAGTTCAGTCCTTCAAATAGCCCTCTTTGCTCCTGCCCAGGGGGCGCGCCTTTTGGGAGAGCGGTAAAGAATGCGGCTACCACCAAAAAGATCTTGGTTCGACGCCCGGCGCTTCACAGCCACTCTCGCACCGTTACAGTATTATTTGGCTTTATTGATAGGACATTCATTTAAGAGATTAAATTTTCCCTTTTGTTTTGTTCTTGACCCTTTCTTCTTCTTTGAATTACAAATAGAAAAAATGTATTGATTATTGCCCAAGTATTGTAGATGTATAAGGAGTAGCATGGAAGTATGAAAAATAAAGACTTTTTTTAAAAAGGTTTCGAATCTTGTTCGAAAGTAGGAGAGAAAAAAATTAACTATTTCCAAAAACATTTTTATTGGTAATACTAAAACTCATCAATAGTTACTAAATAAAAAAAGTAAGAAAATCTGTTGACAAACAGAGGAAAAAATGGTACTTAACTGTTTTTCTTTGCCTTTTTTATATATAGATTTATATAATTCATAAATATAAAGAGTATTTTAATAAATATAGGCACTAAAGTATCCTTTTTGTAGGATTCTCACATATTTTGTTAATTAAAATCAAACATTTTTGTTTGAGATGAATCGGGTTTCTGATTGTTACTCATAATGTAAGATTAATTTTTAGTGATTACAATGAAAGTACCCCATTTTGACTGAAAAAGAAACATTTAGTGGAAATGGGGAAAGATCGGAGCAAAATTATAATGCCCCTTACAAGAAGCAAAATTGTTGTAATTCGAGTAATGCTCGTCCAAGCCTATTCCTACCTGTATACACCATTATTCTCTACCATCGCTGATGGTTAAAAACACACCTTTCTCTTGAGCACACAAGCACATGGTAACAGATGGTGCTGTTTACTAAAATCACTTTTAACAAAACATGAGGATGGAAAATGCATTCGAACAGAATAGCAATTTGTTCCAGATCTCCAATAAATCAAATTACGTGCAGCAAATTGTATGGCATGGTCCTAAAGGGCATCTTCTTGATGGAACAGTCTTGCATCGAGGGCCGTAAAAAGATTTTATGCTGCTTTTATGGGACTTCTCGGATTGGGTCGTTAAGCCTGGAATGTCGTTCATCCGGAGGACGAGTTTTTTTTATCCCATTCTTCCTCTCCACCCTAGCGAGAATAAATAAAATCCTGTTGGCCTCTCTATTGGGGGGGCCTTAGAACTAGCTTAAGTATATTACAGCAACTGTGGCCAACCATGGAAGAGAATTTCAGGAAATTTACGTGACGTGAATTAAAGATATGCTTGTGCAATGTGTGTGGCTGACATAAGAGAAGTTCGAAAATAATAGAATTTCCAAGTTGTGTTTTATTGTTCACTCCGTTTTTTCCATTTTCAAAAGCAATATTGTGTTGAACAATGTGATAGAAATTTATATGTCGTTTAAGAATTCTATGGATAAGTTTAAGAAAAGAAATATCCCTCCTCAGTTCAACTTAGTTGGGGGCTTGCGAAGCTGACAGAAGCAATCTTCTTTTCTCCATATTCCAATATATAATAAATTGGGCTTCACGTCTTAAGGATTAATGGAAGACCGGAATGCATAAAAAGCCAAATAAAAGCCATGATGCAACTATAACCGTCATGTGCTACGCCGAAGCGTTCAATTTTTGTTAGGACAATACAAATAAAAATTGATTCACAGAAAAAAAATCAGACGATATCTTTTTTTAGGTCTTACAGACTTTTCATTTATATTAGTTTGGATCCACTCAATATTCTGTTCTGCGCTGTCTGTTTTTTTTTTCAGTACTACTTTGGGGGAGGGGGAGCAGTGTCTCTTCGAAGCAACTCAACTGTATATGGTGTTCAAATATAGCTGTCAATTTCGAAATAAATAAAGAATAAAATATATTTTAAAATAATGATAGCACTAAATAGTAAATAAAGTGGAAGAAATTCGAACTACGTAATCTTATGAAAATAAAAATGATTTTAAACTGTTAAGAGTTTAAATTATCGAACTTTTACATTAATTATTTTCTGACTAATAGCAGTTACTGCTTTATTTCAGTTTAGACATCTACATAAATCTAATTGTTTGCTGTTGAATAGTCGAGCACATTTTCAAAGAAATTCGTCCTCTCACGGATGTTAAGAGGTGTTATTTTGAGATTCAGACAAAAAAAAAAAAAAAGAAAGAAAATTTTGGCAGTGACATTTTTTTTATTTTCTTATATGGGAAAGTAGGTCCTGAGAAACGCACATTCTGAAATTTTGAGCCTTCCAAAACAATTTTTACTTTCATCATGAACCCCCAAAGGTTAAGGTTATGTTGCGCTTTTTTGACAAAACGACTACAAGGCGCATTTCAGTGCGCTGCAGTTTTTTACAGAAACTCCACCTCACGCATATGTATTTATTGATTGTACTATTTCAGGTGATGATGATTCCGTAGTTACTTGATTGGATACTGTTTGCTTTCTCTTGTTATGCGTCCACAAAGTACGGTCTGCAATCCGTTTTAGCGCAATTTTAAGTTATTTCAGCCAACAAACAACTCCCGAAAAAAAAAATTAACGTAAACTGAAAATTTATATTATCAGGAGAATATGAGACATGAAAAATGTTCATTGTTTTTAAGAGAAAAAGCTCCTGACATTTTCCAACTTTTCAAAATTTGCTGTTTCTTAACTGCAACTAACTCAAAACAAAAAACATCACTAAGAAAAAAAAAATTTATTCATTATTACATAATAATAATTATACATTATTGGGCCTGGAGATCTTTAAAGTAATCATCAAAAGAAAGTATTCTGGAGTCACTTTTAGTTTTCAAGATTTTTAAAAAAAATTATAGCTTATTTTATGCAAAATGTGTCCAGTATGATGAATTCTTATTGAGGTTGTCCAGTTAAGACAATTTTTTTTCTCTCAAATGTTTGAACTAACATGAAAACAGACGAAACTTTTAACCCAGCTAGTCCTATCAAAAGAGTAAAATTTTTCTAATGTACTAGTTGAAGCAAAAAATGACATGGTGTGAAAGGGATTCTTGCGGAGTTAATTTGTAGCAGTGTGAATTTTTTGCCTAATTTTCCATAAAAGTTTTAAAGATTAAAGCACGGAAGAAAGGTTAATGTATCTTTAAAATATCAGAAAAACAATAAATAAATAAATATTGAAAATTAAAAATTTAAAAGTAAGGTTATGAGATGGGTAACTGTGTTTTCTTGTTCAGATGTATTCCCCCCTCCCTCTAATAATTTTGATAAAAACTTCGATTTGAAAAAAATATCTTTTGTTCTAAAGATTTCGCCTAGGTCACTGCATTCACTTGTCTTACTTCATTATTAGTTTGCGCAACTCTTTATTCAATTTTTAGCAATTCAAAAGTACTTAACATTATGGGTCACTTTAAATCATTTGTATAACTCCTGATTTAAATGGTGAATTCGTTTCTTTAAGTATGGTTGGAAAAAAAAGTTGATGACACTAAGTGGTGTACAAGAAAAGTTTTCTTTTTAGTTTACTATTTTAAAGTAATTCTTTTGAACTATCAAAAGAATTTTAACTACGAGAAAAATGCAAACTGTTTTATTTAAAAAACAACTAAACCTAAACAGGCAATGTATTTCAAATTCTAAATTAATAATCAGCAAAAAGAAAAAAGATGAAAAATTGTAATGCCGATTGCACAGGGAAAAAAATAGCTGATGTCTTAATTAATATCTTGAAAGTTTTCTATGCTAATCACTAGTGGAAGAGCAAATATAGGATATCGTTTGAAAAATTATTGAGCAAATTTTTTTTTTAAAAATGAGTTTAAGAATTATTACATGTACAGACATTAGACGAAACGCAGCGGATAGTAACTATAAAACACTCATTTTGCTCTAACACTTGAAAAACTAAATTTTAAGGACGGTGCAAGAGTTATCGTTTACAGTTATAAAAGTTTTAAATTAGTTAGTAATAAACGTCCCTGCTCCTAATTAGTGAAAAAGAAAATTATTTTTAAAACATAATTTCTTTTAATTTATATATAATGCAAATTCTATATGGACTTATGAATTTGGAATGTAGAATGGAAATGAAACAATACTTTTCAAATTCCCAGCTAAAATGGTTCAACAGATACTATGATTGTCCGCATATTGAAAACAAAATTAACATTCGCTACTGTTAAACATTAGTAAATTACTATTCGGAAAGCTGGATGGGCAGTACAGCAAGCTGGGCAGCTTATTCAAACAAGATACTGAGTCACAAAATACTAGTAAGCAACAAAGTAATTCATGAAAAGTTGATTCAAAATTTCTAAAAATTTTGACACTTAACAATTCTACATATACGGGAATGACGTTCTATTTACGTTAAAAAAAGAAGAGGAAAAAAGTTAGTGAAGCTTATCTATGTTCATCAAAACACGCACTTTTTCTTTGCGCGTCATTGTTAACAAATTGAAGAGGACTGAAAAAATACTGAACAAATGATTTTAAAATAATTTTTGGATCTTGTTGTTTTTCAGATTTGAAGGAATGACTTTTTTTTTGACAAAAATATGAGGGTACATTTTGGTGAGCATAGCTTCACTTAGATTGTTTATCCTTCCCAAATGTCATTTTAGCATGTATGGAGTTTTCCTACGACATAAAAAGGCTATGTACCAAATACAGGAATTCTCAAAAGAAAGTTCACAAATAAATAAATAAATAAATAAATAAATTAGCAAGTACAAGAGTGTGCCCATCTGCTTCCAGGTAAAAGAAATCACTTACTAGACATGATTATGGCTGTGCATAAACAATAACTTTCCCAGACATAGAACCAACTGCGAAAAGAGTAAAAGAACTTGCACTGACTGCTGAAGACAACACAGAAACTGCTGAACACCAAGATCCGCAACTGAACACTTGCTCGGAATACCGCTCACTTTTAAAGATTGTCCATAATCATAACAGTCTTCCATAAAACTGTTTAATCTCTGGCTCTTAAGTAATTATTCGCCACATTACTCAAAAGACATCGTTTACGACGAACGGCGATGGCCCATCAACGGACGAAAGCACCTCATTGTTCCCACTTAAAAGCTTTTTCACTTTCTTCGGAATTGCTTTCGTATTAGAAAATTAAAACCAGATTTATGATTGCTCATGTTAAGAAGGCACACTTCGCTTGAAAATTTGTGATGCTAATTATTTGTTTTATTTGTGTAGTTAAAATGCAGTAAATCTCCTCCTAACGACACCCCTCAAATGCGAACACCCCTCTTAGACGGACAGTTCTTAATTCCTCTGCAGTTTTGCACTGAGATTTAAAAAAAAAAAAAAACCCTCTTTTGCGAACCGCTCTTTATTACGGACAAATATTTTTGTCCCACTTGTGTCCACCATAGAGGAGTTTTACTGTATTTAGGTACCCTATTAAATAGAGTTTGGTAAAATGAAAAGTATACTAAATATACTGAATATTTTGTATTTATTTTAGCTTTTGTAAATAAAAGTGATGAGAACCAAAATTATGTATACTGTAAAACTCTTCTATAATGGACACCAGTGGGGACAAAAATATTTGTCAGTAATAAAGAGGTGTCCAAAAGAGAGTTCTTTTATTTGGCTCAACGCTTTGATGACAGAGAATTAAAACATCTCTGCCTAAGAGGGGTGTCCGCATTTGAGAGGTGTTTTTCGGAAGGAATTATTCTACTAGATTCTGGAGCTATTAATTCAAACTGTCAAATTATTGAACATTATCTTACTTTTTACAGTTAAACGGCATAAAGTTCGGAGTTGAATATTTCAAGTTGAATCTGAAAATTTAACATCTATATCAAGATCGAAAAATAAAAATGCATTAATTAATTTTTGCCTCATTAGGTGTTTTATAAAAACTATCATATATTTACGAGAATCAAGCATTGACTTGAACAATTTTTGCTCATTTTTGAACAGTTAAAAAAAAAAAAAAAAACATAGTAGCACCTACGGGGAAATTTCAATCCTATATAAATCCTGATCTATCCGACAAATTTGCTTGGAACAAACTTGATCGGAAAGGTGTTAGGCCGTAAAACATATACAGATACGAAGTTCAACTAGAATAAATGAGCCTATTTTCCTATGAAATTTTTTATAGCGATTTTTAAGGATATTTCTGAATGAATGAATGAATGAACGAATGAATGAATGAGTGAAAGAGTGAATGAATTAATAAATGAGGAAAATAATGAATGAATGAGTGAATGAATATGTATTAACCGTTGAAAAGTATATATTTGGAGTATTTAAGAACTAAAGCTAAATGAGCAGGAGAGAGAGAGCGGGATAGCTAGATTATAAGTTTGAAGTTGGGAGTATACAGGAAAGTAGGCTTGTATAGTTCTAGACGGAACTTCTTGTTCAACTCAGAGAAAGAAAAAAATTTCTCTCAGAGATAATTTTAAATTTTAGTTATGTTTAAGTTTACAGTAATGATTAAAAAAAAGAGGTTTCTTATGAAAGAGAAATTCTGAGTTCTACTGTAACAGAATGGGAACTATGAATGGAGGCAATTCATCGCGTCACGCGATAACGCTGATCGCTGATTTGTTTACCAAATTTTTAATTGAGTTCTACGTGGAGTTCACGAAGCAAAATTAGCTATCTTAAAATTAGCCTAGTTACATAGCTTTTTCTGATTATAAACCAAGTAATTTACCTTTAATTTAATCATTATAAAATAAATTTATTAAGTATGACAATAGTTATGGTGTTTATTTAGTGTTAATTTTATATAACGTAGAACTTTATTTAGTCCTAGTTTTTAACAACGAAGAACTTTATTTAGTCCTAGTTTTTAATTAGATTAGTTTAAATTCATAAAAGAAGTTTTAATTAGTAATAATTTATGCTTTATAGGCTCCATGGCTGAAATTCTATTGTTGATAAACCGTTGTATTTAACGGATTTTACCAATTTTTCCACAATGGAATTTGCTGAGCAGTTTCCGGCACTAACTGGAAATAATAGCGTGATTGCTAAAGTAAAGAAAGGATCATCATTATTTATTGAAAAATTCGTTTCTAAAATCTGTTTCCTCGAACCGTCACAAAACAATGCATTTTTGACATATCGGCTACTGTCAAAGCTGAAATGAAAAAGAAAGAAGCTTACATAGCAAAAGTTAGAATTTCAACCGAATGCAAGGGAAGTTTTTGTTATTGTTTATTTATCGTAATTTATTTTGACACTTTTTTTGTTTCATAGATTTCAATGCTTAAAGCTCCAGTTCTTAGCATTCGTGACATTCATTTGAAATAGATGACCCATATGCAACGCAGTATGACATCTTTTAAAGCTCAATAAAATATTGAAACAAAAATATAATGTTAAACAAGCGAACTCGAAGTAAAACGATACTACAGCTTCCTTTGTTTACATCGTTTACATCGCTGTCACGTGACCTATGACGCTGTATGAATTGCCTCCATTGCACAGAATGAAGCAATAATAGAATTTAAATCTTTAGCGCCACCCCACCCCGAAGTTTATTAGGGAATTTGACATCATTTTGCTTGTTACTCTACTGTCCTTTATATTTGACTATTTGACTTAGCATTTTGCAGTTTAATTGCGCAGTCAGCCAGTGTACTTCTAAGTAATTATTGGTGAATTCGAATTATATTGTACTAATTAATAGCCTCCCTCCATTATTTGTATGCTTCTACGCAATACACAATACTCTAATATCTATTTTTAGCTTACTTTCCCGTAAAAGTTTTAAAAAATAGAGAAATAAAGTATGAAAGAAGGCTTAATGTGTCGTAAAAACATCAAAGAAAAGTTTTTTAAAAAAGTGAAGTTTTTGAAAAAGATTGAAAAATAAAAATTTGAAAGTAGGGTTTTGAGATGGGGGAAAATACGTGGTTTGTCTACCGCCTCCCTGCAATAACTTTTGAGGAAATTGTCGGATTCTAAAGAATTTTTTTTTTTTTTTTTTGCATACGAAAGATCTCGGAGAGGGACATCTCATTTCCATATACTTTTTGATTTGAATAATTTTTCGTTCAATTTTGATGAATTCAAAGAATCTTAATATTAGCGCCTATGGGCAAAAATTAAGCAAATTATGTAAACTCTGGGCATAAGATTCAAGTTCCTATGAACAAGCTTATAGAAGCTCTCAGCGTGAAACCTTTTTTTATTTCAAATTTTTGTTCATTTTTGAGCAGATCAAAAACACTCACATAGCGCTTGCGGGGAAATTTCAATCCTATATAAATCCTTACCTAACAGACGGATTTGCTTGTAACAAACTGTATCTGAAAGATGTTATGACGTAGAACATGTACAGACTACTACGAAGTTCAACCAGAAGTAATTAAGTTTGTAATCTGCTATTTAAAGTAATTTAAATGACGTCCACGTGAAAACGTTGGGAATATTTTTCTGAGGGGACATCAGTGCTAGGGACGTCACTGCTTTGTAACCTCGAACAGGTGTATGCAATATGTTTTACAATTTGTGTACTATAAATACGGGGATTTGTTCCATTGTTTCAGAGCAACGGGGATGGGAGGGAATGTTTTCTCCTTATAATTTATGTTGTAGGAGGAAACACATTTACCATTTTTTTTCCATACAATCATTACTTGCATTCAATGGCCAATAACTTTCAAATACAAAAAAAGTTATGTGTATTGAACCATGATCAAAAACAGTTATCCCGTTTAAAAAACGTTATATGCCAGCAAGTATTTAATCGCCCCCCCCCCCTTGAAAAATTAGCAAATTATTTAACGGCCTAATCATTCTTCCCCCCCCCCCCTCCCAATGACGTAGATGTAGATATTCCCAGATGAAATTTGTTTCCAAACTTTCGTTGACAAAATACATAAATGCATAAAACTCGTTATAAAACTAAAGGTTACCGAATTGTGACTATTTTGTGACGTATAGTTGAAAAAATGCATCTTGTGGTCTTAGAAATTTTTCTAACATACATAAGTTACCAGCAGCTGAATTTTACTGTTTTCCCTTCAATTTTTTTACGATTATCTTATCCGAATTCTCCTTTTATAACCCCATAGAATCAAACGCAGCATCACCATCAATGCCACATGAATTTTTCCGAGCAGTATATCTTCCGTTGCATTAGCCTTATCTCTCAGGCTATTTTTCGGGGATGGGCTACCAGTGTTGAATCTTTAATGCAGCAGACAATATTGCGTCAGATATAATGGACAATACCTACCTCCCTATCTCTCTCTCAGGGATTGGCTTCTCTAGGAACATCAGTGGGCGGTCTTCGAAATTCAAAACTGATTCTTGCCTAAAGGCGTCCTCCAGCAGTAGAGCTGATATTCCTTGCTGTATCTTTAGCTAAACTAATGGTGATCCTTTGCCCTTGCGCCAAGCTGTGTTTCCTACAGTACAGAAATAAGAAGGTATAGTGAGATTTTTTTTTCTTTCCTTTTTCGTACATAGCTATAATGAAAATTAAGCGAAAAAAAATGCCTCCGATTTATTTATTACTTAATTTCAATTGTATCTTCGAACAATTTGTTTTGGAAAAATTCCATTATAAAAATATCTTACTGCTCCACACATTTGTAAAAAAAATGGGGTGTGTTGCACAAAAAAAGGGACCAGCAGTTGCCTTTTTCCACTACAAAGGATGGTGCTTAATTTTCCTATACCTTGCTGCAATTGAGCACCAAGAGATAATAAAACTGTGCACTATTTTTGCAGCCTACAATCTAGTTTTTTTTTTTTTTTTTTTGAGTAACTGTATCACCATTTCTTTCTTTCTTTATTTTATTTTTTATTTATTTATTTATTTATTTATTTGTCTTTTTTTTAAAAAAATTCATATATTTATTTATTTTTGGTGTATTCAAGAGTTATATAACCGTTGAAAATATATGATGTTAAATTATGAGAAAGATTTGCTCAAACTGAATTTTAGGAAATAATAATGAACTTAATTTTTTTCCAGAAGTGTTAGTGCAAATTGGGAAATGTGAGATTTTTTTAAATTTTAAGCAGAGCACCTGTTTTATTTCTATCGTTTCCTTCTTATTCAAAAATATACTAGTCGGAATAAACGGCATTGTCCGGGAAAAACGGCATAAACGGCAACTGATGCAATAGTCACAAATAAATCAGAACAAAAATTGAAGTGTTAAGGTACCACAGCTTGGTTATGTTAATATAGCTAGAATTTTTGTCAAAAAGTTATGCTTGGATGATTTTTGTTTCCTATTTGAGAACGGTAATTAAAATTTTTAAAAATGTGGGAAGACGTACTATCATTCTTCAAAAGACCACTTTGAAATTTAAAAAGAAATCGAATGTGTGAATGATGTTTGTGTTTTGTTGGCTACAATGCTAATTGTGCTAAATAGTACAAATATTAAAAACGTGGGAATTAGTATGTAAATGCTAAGAGCCAAATCCTATGGAATTTTCAATATCCGGTACAACGCTATAACCTCAATTTTATCTCGATATTATATTAGCCTCTTTATTGCAAAAAAATGTTATACCTCTCTCCGGGCCTGCCTATTGAATTTCAATTTCGTCTACCTTTTATAACAGTTTTTCCATCATAAAATGGAATTGCGTAAAATGGAAAAATGTAATTGCCGATTGTGCGTCTATAATATTATATAGCATTTTCTTCTACAATATGTCAAATGCTCCTCTAAATATTTTAAGCATTCAATTTATGGCGGTAGTGATCAAGTTGCGACCCGCAATAGAGCAAATACCTATGAAGTTCATTCCAGATTTAGTCATTCTGTTGACTGTTTTCAATTGATGTTTACAAATACTATGTATAAACATAAATTAATTTTATTTTTTTCGAGAACTGTTTGCGCAAATCAAGAAAGATACGATGTTTTAAAAATTTTAAATAAAGCACTTGTTTTATTTTTATCGTTTCCTTCTTATTGAAAAATATACTAGTTGTGTAGCGTTTATGAAAATTCAAATTCTTCGAAATCTTTTCGTCAAGAAATTTGAAATGAAGCACCGAAATTTGACTTATAATTCTGCATAACGCTTCACTGGGAAATAGGATTGTAGATTCGGCCAGTATCAACTTTCTTCCACGATATAAGAAATAAATCGCCAACTTTAAATAGCATAATAGCAGCTTGTGGGTTTTAGTGTGAAAATTCTTGTAAACGGTTCAGTGACGGAGCAAGAGCGAAATTAAGTGCACGCAAAAAAATTTAGCAAGTCTCTCCCCCCCCCCCGCCCCCAAATAAAAAAGGAGGAGAATTCCAGTTTAACAGTTTTATAAAGAAACCTATATAGCTCCTCGTAATTTTGTTTGTAAAAATTTTTTGGAAATTTTTTTTGAGTAAATTTAAATTTTTTGGAATATAAAATATTTTGAAATGTTTACTTTCTTTTACTTATTTTTGGAAAACATTTTATGTTGAACTATAAATTAAATTAAAAACAATAACTTTTTAATCATAAATTAATTTCAAACAATAACAAATACTGTTTTAAAATAAAATTGATATTTATTAAAATTAATTAATTATATTGTTATTAACGGGTGCAAACATTTCAGAAACAAATTTTCTATTTTTGGCCATGCTAAATTCTCTTAAAAATAGTATCATAATCTCAGCTTCTACGTCTGCATCAACAGATAAAAGTGCTAAAGTAGAAAGCCTATCTTGATCCATCGTATTTCTTACATATTTTTTCGTGATTTCGTTTATTTTCTTTTACATATTTATTTATTTTTTTTGCAAAGCCCACCTACTAGTAACCGTAGCCGTTAGTGAAAGTTCGAAAAAAAACTTTGTTGCGAGAAAAGTTCATAGAGAATTGGAGATGCGAAACCGTTTGCGGTCTCCCTCTTTGCACACGGCTTGGGCTCGCACCATCTCTGTATACGGTAAATACGCTATCTCGTTAAAGTGAGTACCGATAGAACGAAATATCCATCATAACGATATAAATGTTCAGTCACATTTTAAACGCCATTATTTCTCGAATCCTTGAAAAGCAAATTACTTCATGAAAATTAGTTCAGTATTTACTTATGCTGTAAGTTACTATTGTTTTAAGTCCCAAGAGGTTATGTTAGCCTCCCATTCATATGTTAATGGTTAAATTCCCCCACTTTCGCCTAGGCGACTCGAGTCAACACCGATGAGGTTTTGCTCACAAGTTTCCATTCCTTAGTAGCTAATTTTATTAGCTATTTCCTTCACAGAAAAAGCTTCAAAGTTGAACTTGCGTTTCAGTGCTTTTTTTTGAGCTGCATCTTTCCGTGAGGTAGTTCTCGCCAAGATCTGCAAGAAATTGTAAGAATTAATACATCACTTCACAGAACTAATATAATCTTATTAACTATCAAAATAAGCAATAAATCACAACAAAAATTATTAAATAAAAATTGAATCAAAGCAATATAATAAAAACTACAGTAAATTTCAGTTTAAACAAAAGTATAAGCAAGGGTTCTTTTCAGAAATTGTACATTGAAACCATCTTTTAAATTTCTATGCAACAATCGTCACTTTAATACCTAATCGCACTAACTTTAACGCACAATATGATGAATTTCATAGCCGAATATCTAAAAGCAGAGTAAGCAGCTGTCTAGGACGGCAAATTAGACTTTTAAAACATTTTTTACTACTCTTGATAACAAAATTTCAATAAATTTGTATTTTCTATAATAACACCTTTTTCTTTTTCATTACATAATATTTATTTTCATTCATCTCATGAAAATGAAATATTTTCAAGTGATAGTAAGAAACTTAGTTGAAGTTCAGAGATCGGGGAGGACATATTTCTAGTCTGCTGCAGGCTGCATGGCCACATGAAGTTAAAATTTAACCTTGAACATGACTCAAATCTTAGTTCCAGCTATCTGACATTAACTTGTACTTTATCTTAACTTATTTTTATCTTAAATTCAAGTTCTTTTTATAAGAACTTATTTTCAAAGGAAATTATTTTCTCTGATTCATTATCTGACGATAATGTAATTAAGCAAAGAGAGAACTATTAACAGTAGACTACCGTTTATACGACGTTGACATTTATAAGACGTTGATAATTATACGACGTTTTAGTGTGGCCCCAATTCTTATATTTAGCCAGAAGAGTAAATCGATTACACGAAGTTATCGTTTATACGACGATTTTCGATAGTCCCTTTGGCGTCGTATAAACGATACTCCATTACTACGATGGAGTTACCAGTTATTTTTCATACTTTATTTTCCAGTAAATTGCGTTATAAAGAATGATGTATGAATAAATATATATGTTCAGAACTCTCCCGCACCTTTTTTCAAAAAAAAATCATAACATGAAAATTACACTCTCAGAAACGCATGCTCAAATCTCACAAAACTTTCGTCGTATTTGGCGATATGGCTTCCTGAAAAATGATCCGTGGGAAATACAATTTAGCACTTGCTCTGAATTCAGAACCTGTTATTTTCACAACGTGTTATGTTCAAACCACATAACACGTGCAACTTTCTCTTACTGGTAAAAATCATACGATAAACTTTCATTTTCAACCCTTATTAATTTCTAATACAAGGAAATATTTTCTTCTTGCTACTTCGATGTCTCGAATCTTCTTAGAATCACTGTTATGCAAGTACACTATAATTAAAGAGACATTTATCATTTTTGTTAATGCTTGAACACAAAAATAATTGTTATAAAAAGTCTATATCCCGCAATATTTTAAAACATTTTTCAAGCCTTTGACAATAAATTGAAATGATTTGCAGGTTGCATCCATGTTTCATAAGACACCATGCAATGGAAATTAGTACACTCATTTTGGGGTTAAAATTCAATTCAAGTAATCGTAGAAGAAGAGCAAAGGGGGAGGGTGGCAATTGACTCGTTTTTCTTTTACTTGTTTTATATAGAAAGAGTGAAAGTTTGATTTTCGTTGACTTAAACATGTGTTTTATTGAATAAAGTAACAGAACCACTGTATTGTTCAAAATTCAGTGAATATATTTCTGAATGTCTGAGTATTCGCTTGAGCATATTTCGGCAAAATGGTTTCATTTTTTTCACTTTTTTTTTCTTTTATGTATTATAGCTTTATTTTTTTCGACACTAGCTCTGAAACATATGCACACAATTTTCATTGCAAATTTGCCCCAAACAAGAGTGCATTTTTTAATGTTTTCATCATGGCTTTCTTAATTCCATTAACTTCAAGGGCATTAGCTTGCCATGCAAAAATCTTTTTCAAAATAGCTAATTCTTTGACCTATGCCTCCCAAACATTTTCATAATTTTTAAATCGCAACATCCTCTAATGACTCTCATCCACTAATCTCTCATCCACTTTCTTGATCTTTTCCCTTTGGCAAGTACCTGTAGGTCTCAAATTTTATTAATTAGTTATTTATCAATCATTGACATCTGTGCTGTGTTATTTTGTTTTTTATTTCCTACAAAAAAAAATAATTACGAAGTGCAAAAACGGTAAAATTATTTGTTTCTCGCAATATAAATAATAACCTAAAATAGTTCTTAAGAGCAAAAATGAATCCTGGTTGGATGATCGTTCTAGCATAATCTATGCGACTGTCTCCAAAGAATGTTCGGATTTTATTATGCATACAAACTCCGCCTAAAGGCGGAGCTGTAGTTGTCGAACCAATGACGTGACAGAGGACTATAACACATTTCAAAAGAAGTTTGAAAGTGGTTACTGCCGTTCGTCAACAGCATGATGCTCTGATCATCGTTTCGACAAGGATGGTAATTCTCAGCGTTTTCGTCAACGCATTTCGGAAGCACCTCAAGGTACGATTGAATATTTTATGCAATTTGTCCCCTTTTTCTCGAAACTATTAAAAGTTTAATAAAAACGCAATTTGTTAATCTGGAAAATTTTTGTTTTTGTAAAAAAAAAAACAATTGTAACACATAAAAAGAATTTACTTTTTTTTTTGAATGGACATTAAAAAGTATTCATTTATGACGAGATTAATGGCCCCGCAAGAAAAAACTAAAAGTGATCTTTTGCAGTAACTTTCCTCTATTCATTTACTTATAGTACTTATTTTTTTTTCATTCAATCTCAGTGAAGAAGCAGGAAAATATTATAGATGTAAGTGGCAATTTTGAGAAGAGCGAATTCAAAGTTATTTTGTTTTTGTATTTTGTTATATAACTGTCAGGACAAATACTAACACCTTTCGCCACATAATACGATATGTTTTGCTCTAATTCTCTCCAAATTTAGTCGTTTGTTTAGAGTTACTTCCCTTGCGCTTTATATCATTTCTTGTAGAATTTATATAAACAGTAGACTCATTACGAAGGGCAGGGGGTCCACACAAAGAGGGACACCCTTTGGAAATGACAACCAAAATAAATTTTAGAGTTTTTGAAATATATGTATCAATTGTTCATGTATATGTTTCATTACTTTAAACACATTTAATCGCATATGGCACATTTTACATCTCTGACTGAAAAAATATTTCTTTACACATGAGGAGATTATATATATAATTCCTGTTCTTGTGTTTTTCGTATTTTTATTGTCAATTCAAGCTTAATTCAGACTTTTAAACATCAGTTAAAAATGATTAATTTGTGATCGTAATCATCACCAAGGCCGTAGCCAGAAATTTTTTTCGGGGGGGGGGGGGCGTCGCCCCCCCCCCCTCTGGATACGGTTTTATCATCTATATAAATAAAACCGAAAGTTTGTGTGTGTGTGTGTGTGTGTATCTGTCTGTCGATCGTCTCCTGGCGAGATGGAACGGTCCAGAAATACGAAATTTTGACTACAGGTACCTTGGGTCAGGTCCTCGTGCACCTCGAAGCGTTTTTCCTAAAATTCGAATTTGTTCTTTTTTTATTGCAATTTAAACAAAACTGTTAATTTTAGGAATATCTCATCGAAGAAACGTCACACCTTTTCGATTTTTGCAGCATACTGATGCCCGTAAAAAACGGCACAAGATGATCTCTTTCAGAAGTTCGTAGAACGAATAGAACACGCGCAATATTCATTTAAAGTAGTTTTCGAACTTTAAAGCAAGGCTTACCTCTGAATTTATCTGCTCAATTTGCGTGTTTTCGCCAAAATAAATATTATTTTTGTCGCCAACTAGATGATTTTTGTTAACGTAAGATTGAAAAAAATGCTGTTTTATCGTTATTCATGCCCTTTTATCAACGAAACAAATTCTAAAAATTCATTTCATTTTTATGCATATTTTGTGGATTATAAACTGCAAACGATTTTCAATTACTTTATCTTGAGGTTGATTTTTCTTTTCATATTTTACTTAAGTGATTTATTTTATAAAATATTTACTTAATTTTTTTACTATCTATTTGGCACTATTTGGACAGAATTTAGTTATTTCTTTCTATCAAAAATTTCACACGTCAGGATTGGTTCAGTACTGAAAATGTTCTAACTTAAATGTGCATTTGCCTTTGGACATAATGCTTTCCTTTCTTTCGTTTTTATCCGAATTTCATAAAAGTGCTATTTATTTGATTTTTCAGGAAATCCTTTGACGATTTTGCAAGCGGGATTCATAGGAACTGTCCTTATTTTAATGGGGAATTTAAGATGGACTGTTGGTAATTTTAGGAACAGTAGCTCTTGAAGGTCAGTATTCTAATGGGTGTTTTTAGTCACTGACGTCTTTATTCTAATGGAGATTTTTTGAGACTAATGTCCTTATTCTATTAGGGATGTTTATGAATAGTTGTCTTTATTGAAATGGATTCAGGGACAGTTGTTCTTCATCTGATGGACATTTTAAAACAGAATACAGCTCTTATTCTGATGGGAATTTTTAGACGTATTGTGGTAGATATTGTAATTACGATTTTTATGGACTCTTGATATCATTTTGGCACAATTATCTCGCTGCATGTGCGCAGTTTAGTTACTGTTGCAATTACTCTAAGGGCAATTTTATGAACTGTTGTTGGCATGTTAATGTGGATATTTATGGACTGTTATTTTTGGTCTAAAAGGAATTTTTCTAGGCTGTTCGTTTAAATGCAATCGTGTTTTTCAATGATTTTTACGGTTTAAATAAGGTTTTTAAGGCCTGTTGCCCATCTCCTACTTGGATTTTGTAGGAAAATTTTTCCTTACGTATTTACAACACAATTTTGGACATGCGTAACTTAGCCTGCGAATGATGCAATATTATCCCGCTCAAAGCTGGGCATGTCAGCTAGTCACCAATATTTATCTCTGCGCCTTAGTGCAAAAATCAGTAAGTATCTTTTTATTTTATTTTTTAATGTGTTCTTTCACCTCGAACTGATGTATCAGCCATTTCATGATGTTTATAGTAAAATCCTATTACAGAGAACTCCGAAGGACCAGGGAAATAATTCGTTGTAGGGATTCCTAATTTTTAAAGCAACTTTACAAATTAATATTTTTTTTATTGAATTAGAGAATTTTTTTGCAACTTAGTATCTTTCCATGTATAAAAATCTAATGATGATGTCGCAGGAACCAATGAAATCATAACGGCGAATAATAGCAGCAGATCAGAAGTTAGATTGACGGCGATTATGTTTTAAGTTCAATCAATGGCGTAGTTTTCTTTGACGTGTTTTTGCTCATTACAACTCAATTCGAGAAAATTTTAAAATATTCATAAACAAATCTTTTGTACACAATAATAATAAAATTACACGTTAATTTAAAGCACAAATGAGCAATAAAATGCAGACATATGTTTCGGGATTGCTTGGAATCCCTTTTTCAATGCGACAAGGAGCTTCTAGATGCAAAACATCCAAATGAAGCAGACAGAACAACAAAAACAAAGCTTATATAGCCTAAGAATTATCTGTAAACCAATGAGAATAAAGGCAGCGTGAAGTGGAAGTAGAAGTAGCAGGAAGACACCAATAAGAGAGCAACAAACGAATCCAGTTGAAAGTACAGGAAGTAAAAAGGAATATCAATAAAAATAAAGCAAAAAAGACGACAGCATGCATAAAAATTGCAAAAATAATAAAATAAAATACAAAGAATAAAATTGAAATAAAAATAAGTACAGAAACCAAAACAAAATGCAAAACAAAGTACACATGTAAAGGAGGGGGAGGGGAGGAAGGAGAAAAATAGACACAAAAAAGGAAAACAACAAGAAAACCTAGAAAGAACAACAAATTAAAGAAATTTATGCCAGACCTGTGAAAAATAAGGAGTTGAGGAAGAATCATTAACCAAATTAGAACTATTCCTGTTAATATGATAAGCTTCCCAAAAGTCAAGCTCTAAAGGGGAAGAACATTTTTGAATAATTTTACCAGAATTGAAATCAAAAGAGTGGTTGGAATTCCAACAATGTTGAGCAATGCTAGACTTATTTAACTCTTGCTTTCGTACATAACCTTTATGCTCATTTAAGCGAATTTTCAGAGCACGTTTTGTCTGCCCAATGTAAGAAAGGCCGCAACGGCAACTAATTTGGTAAATACCCCAAGTGTTAAGTTGATCGACAGGATCCTTAAGAGAAGAGAAGGAAAGTTTGTTACTAGGAGCAAAAACGACTTGAAATTGAAACCTTTTTAGGATTTTAGCAATACGGAAACTGACAGAATGAAAGAATGGTAACACAACCAAATTCTTTCTAGAAACCACATTATTGGGACCAGAAGTTTTCTTAGAAAGTTTGTTATGAATAGAATCAATTAAAGAGTGAGAAAATCCTCTATCAACAGCTACAGCTTTCAGATAGTTGAGTTCAATCTTGAGAAGCTCAGGAGAAGAGCAAATATTAATAGCACGATGGACCAGAGCATTAAAAGCCGAATATTTTTGGTTGGGAGGATGAGACGACAGTCTGTGAGGAGGTAAAGAAACAGCAAAAGGTTTACGATAGACAGAAGTAGTGAAACCAGACTCACTCTTAGAAATAAAGACATCAAGAAACCCGAGGCTACTATTAAGTTCTTTCTCACAAGAAAACTGGATATTAGGATCAATGGAGTTCATAATAGAAAGAGCATCATCAATACCTAACAAGTTACTGTCCGTTAGGACAAAACAATCATCCACATAACGAACATAAAATTGAAATTGCAATTTCTGGAACAGTTTTTCCTCAAAATAATGCATATAGAAATCACTTAAAATAGGACTAAGAGGACTTCCCATAGCCAGGCCATCTACCATAGCATAGAATTTACCATTAAATACAAAAGTGCTCTGTTGCAAGCACACACGAGTAAGGAAAACTAATTCCTCAATTTCCACAGAAGTAAAATGGAATTCAGAAAGCCTTTTCCTGAGGCAAGTCAAAGCGCCATCAACAGGAACATTAGTAAACAAAGAATTAACATCAAAAGAGGCCATAACTGAATTATTCGGAACGAAGTTATGAAGTTTCTTAACAAAATCGGTGGAATTTTTAACAGTGAAAACATTCTGACTTCTAAGTGGAGAAAACACAGAAACTAAATACTTGGAAAGTTTATATGAAGCAGTGCCAATATTGGAAACAATTGGTCTGAAAGGAATACCTGCCTTGTGTACCTTTGGTAAAGCATAAAAACGTGCACAATTAGCAACAGAAGGAATCACAGACCGTTTAGCAATCAACGGAATAGAATGAACAGACTTAACAGCAGAAGAAATAGCTTTTAACTCTTTGTCACTAGGATCTTTATATATTTCAGAATAAGGACCAGAAGCAATTAAGTCATCAGTTTTTTCAACATAAGATGATTTATTAAGAACAACAATCTGACCACCCTTGTCTGCTTTGGTAATGACCAAATCAGAATTGGAAACTAAATTATTGACACATCGTTTCACAGAATGGGTAAAACCAGTATTAGGAACTTTTGAATTGAAATCAACATTGGAAGCAATAAGATGCCGAACCGACTCTTTTTGAGTGGAAGTTAAGGCACTAAATTTGAAAGCTTTTTCAACCGGAGCAATAAGTTCAGAAAAAGAAGGCTTTTTAGCCAAAGCAAAATTGTTATTACATTTCAGAGCATTGATTTCATTACTATTCAAAGGAAATTTCGAAAGATTTACAACCGTGTTCCTATTAACAAGAGGCAAATCAGCCGGAACAGGAACATTTGAATCGTTACACAACTTAGTAAATTTCTTATTTAAAGTGATTTTGTGACTGTCGGATGAACGAAGAGCTCTTGCCCATGACATTCTATCAATAGACTCAAAATCAAAATTAGAATTAGATACAGAAAGATGTAAATCATAAAGTTCACGTTCTATGAACGAAAGTTTTTTCCTAGTTTCTTGGATAGAAGCTCTAAGTAACGCTAATTTAGAACGAAAAATTACCTTATCAACCCTAACAGAACGCGGTAAATTACACTTCAAGGTGATAAACTTAGGAATAACTTTCTTGCGCCTGCAAGACTGGAGAAATTTTAAATGGTTCAAAAACCGAACCTTTTTAATCCGTAGATTACAAAATCTGTTAACCTGAGACATAACCTGAATCAAAACAACCAAAACATAAGGGGAAAACAATAGCTAAACCATTCAATAAATAAAAATAAACAGAAAGAACAAGTTTTAAAAAGCCGTAGAAATGAAATGATCTTAGGTAACGTATTGGTTAACGGCAAGTTCACCAAAATTCAGCACTTGACCAAATCAGATGTCAACAATGTAACTTTTTTGAATCAATTGAAATGGACGCCGCTTATTTTTAGGTATCGGAAATTTATTAACTGCAAAATTCGGAATCTCGCCAAGCTTCTGACACTAAAATCTATGTAGATTATGCTACAATATTCCGAAGAGCTTTTTATTCCGTAGCTATTTTAGATTCCGAAGAGCTGTGTGCAATATAGAACGTTATTTCAGACTGAGAACCGATTCTTTCCATAAAGCTATTCTAAAATAATTTAGTTTGTAATGAGCGAACGAACCAAACTCGAACTCGCAAAATGATCCTAAAGAGCTGCGTAAGCAGTTCTGGGGGTTGGCGAGCGATAGCGAGCATCGGCGGAAGTCCTCTACTAGTAATTTTTAAAATTATTTTTGGAAAGGAATAGCTAAATTAAAGTTCACTGTAGTTTCGGTAATTCGTTCGAAGAAATTTTGGTGTCATTTCGGGTCAAGCCATGTGAAATCATCCGGGCCAGCTTGCTAAATGTTTTGGATTTGTTTTATTTCTTGCCAGTTAATTTCCTATTGTTATCTTGAGACCCCAAAACAAGTGTTTAAAAGTTTTTTAATTCTTGAAAACTTTCATTACAGCCGTTTTAAAGTCAGATTTTTAGTGGTTTTTCATGAAAATACTGCTTTATATAAATCTTTATAACTTTATTATTTCTGAATAGTATTTCAAATTGAATTAAATACAGTTATATTGAGTAAGAAATGAAAAAAAAATTACTTTCGGTTTCTCTTTTGATAATTTTTTTCAAAAATACGGAAAGGGAGCTTGAAAATACCATTTTCAAAACGAATTGCATTTTTCACGTTAAAATTCTTAATGGAAGAAAGTAAGACTCACCTGTCGCATGGGAAGCTCACGGGAATTCCTGTCCTGTACTACTTTTTTTCTGTGAGTTTTTAGTTTAGATTGAATAAGAACTTATATTCGTTCTGTTGCTCTTTTATTCCTTGTAATTTAAGCTTTGGCCGGTAGAACGAATTTTCTATACCTTCATTTTCTATAGTTTTATTAAGTGTAAACAAAAAAATATTTTGCGCACTAAAAATGTGTCTAATTTCAACTGTAATTTTAGAAGGTTCAAAATCAGTGCTGGATCTGGGGGGGGGGGGGGGTGAGCAAGGATTTTTCTGCCAGGGGATTGGGATTTAAATATGTCGTCAGATCCACTTTTTTGATTGCTACACTCCAGCTCGCCTCCGATTTTCAAATACTACTTGTTCCGGCTCTGTATGAAATTTATTTACACTTAAAATATTACATTTTTAGTTAAAAAAATTATTTACACTTTATAACCAATTAAATTTAACTTGGACCATACTTTACACTAGGAATTTCCTTCATGGGAGCAAACGACTCACACCCAATGCTGTCCAGAATGAACTAGATGAATTCCCGTATTTTGAAATCTTGTAATACAAGCTGCATGTTTTTAGCCTTCCTTTCAGTAAATTTGCTATCTCTGAGTTATGTATCCAAGACATTAAAGAAATTTAAATTTATTTTTCTTCATTTGCTTTTCAAGTTCTTTGTGAAGAACTTACAAACACTCGTCGCATAGAATGCGTGATCTCATCCTCAAATAAAAGAGTCTGTACAATCTGTACTGTATGAGCAATCACGAAAAGCTAGCATGCCACCGGGTCCATTTTCGGCTAACATGAATAACAGTTACCAATGTCAGCCGAATAGTACATGTACTGTAAAAAATTTCTGAAAAAATACAGAAAAGAAACTGGTTGTTTCTTTAAATTTACGAAGTGTTTCAAATCAAATTATCAAGTTTTTTTATTAGTTTCTTAATAAAGATCTTGTTCTTCCGCACTCTGTTGAACTACAAAGGAAGACCTGCGTAGAACTGAACACTTGTGATGTATGACTACCAGTTTAAAAAATCATACAAATGCAAAATCAAGCACTTGAGATCTGTGACTACCAGTATAAAAATTGGCAAGAAATGCATTATCTGTTGTTGGCGTATGGTTTGTTTCCATCTGTCTCGAGCAGTAAGGGTGCGGCTAAGCTGCAAGCTGGTGACAGCAGGCATTCAGATTCTAGGCGCTGACTTTCTCTGACTCCGTGCGGCAATTGATGTGACCATTATGAGAGTTGCCACCAAAAAACAAGATGAAACTCAAACTGCAAAGTCAAGATATAGAACATTTGCTTTTCAATTACCCTCTGCTTGACTTCGAGAGGAATGAATTTTTTCTTACGAGAGGACTGACATGGCCTCCAAGTTTTGACTTTTTGCTCCAAATTGACTATTTACCCATTTTTATAAGCTTTGTTGAGAAAATACCTTTTTGAAACGTTTATTGAACTTTTAAATTTCTTTTCTTTAAATATAATTATAATTTGATTTTCTCTTAATTTTTATGTGCTTTAATAACTAATGTTCACCCTAATTTCGTTAAAAAGAAGATAAAGTCAAGAATCTGTCTCTTTGTCCGTCTGCCTGCCCCCCCCCCTCCCCCTGATAATTTTTGAGCAAATTGTCCGATTCGAAAGCTCTCGGCTAATAATTAGAGAATAAGGGAGGTCGTTGATTTAGTTCCAACGCACGGTGTTCGGATTAGTGGACGTTGGGATTACGGGGGTTCGGATTAAAGATGTTCTGCTGTAATTATAATGAAGTCATTGCCCAAACTATAAATTTTAATATTTAAAGCAAGAATTTCCGTCTAGAACTATACGAGCCTACTTTTCCGTATACACCAATTTTAAAATTATAATCTAGCTATCTCTCCCTCCCATTTAGCTTTAGTTCTTAATTACTTCAAATATACCTTTTTCAACGGCTAATTCATATTCGTTCACTCCCTCATTCATTCATTGATTCATTTACACATTCATGTATTTATTCACTCATTTACTTATTTCTTCTTTTTTCACTCATTTATTCATTCCTTCTTTCACTCATTCTTTTATTGATTCATTCATTCAGAAATAACTTTAAAAATCCCGATCAAGAAATTTCATATTAAAATAGGCTCATTTAGTTCTGGTTGAACTTCGTATCTGTACGTATTCTCCGTCATAACATCGTTCCGATAAAGTTTGATCCAAGCAAATCCGTGTGTTAGATCAGAATTTATAAACGATTTAAATTTCCCCGTACGCGCTGTGTTATTTTATTTTATTTATTTATTTTTTTGAACTGCTCAAAAATGAACAAAAATTGTTCAAATCACAAAATATTCCATTCCGAGACAGCTTGTTCCTAGGAACTTGGATCTTATGCCCAGAGTTTACGTACTTTACTTCATTTTTGCCCATAGGCGCTAATGTTAAGATTTTTTCAACTGTCCAAAATTGAACGAAAATTGTTCAAATCAAAAAGTAAAATATATAAATGAGATGTCCTCGTCGAGATCTTTCGAGTGCAAAAGGAAAAAAAAAAAAAAACATGACAAAACTTTCGAATCGGACAATTCCTTCGAAAGCTATTGGAGGGGACAGACAGACTGACAATAACTTTTGAGGGAATAGACAGATTCTATTTTTTTTTCATTCGAAAGTTTTCGGCGATGACATCTCATTTCTTTATTTCATTTTTTGATTTGAACAATGTTTTGTTCAACTATGAACGGCTCAAAAAATTTCAACATTAGCGCTATATTGTAAAGCAAATTACATAAACCCTGTACATACGATCCAAGTTCCTTCAGTCAAGCTTATTAAACGAGCTCTCGGTATGAAATATTTTTTGACTTTTGGACGATTTTTGTCCAATTTTGAACAGTTAATGTAACATTAGTGCTTACGGGGCACTATATAAATCCTGATCTGACAGACGGATTTGCTTGGAACAAGCTTTATCGGAAAGCTCTTATGACAGAACATGTACAAATAGGAAGTTCATCTAGAACTAAACGAGCTTATTTTCCCTTGAAACGTTTTGATCCGGATTTTAAGAGATTTTCCGAATGAATGAATAAGTTAATGAATGAGTGAATGAATAAATGAGTGAATAAATGAATGCATGAAAAAGTGAATGAATAAATGAATGAGTGAAAGAGTGATTGAATAAATGAACGAGAGAGTAAATGAATGAATGAATGAATGAGTGAGTGAATAACTATGTGTTGACCATTGAAAAAGGTATATTTAAAGTAATTAAGAACTAAAGCTAAATGAGAAAGAGAGAGAGATGGCTAGTTATAAATTTAATGTTGGGTGCATACGAGAAAGTAGGCTCGTATAGTTCTACTGGGAACTTCTTTTTTAATATTAAAACAAATAGTTTGGTTAATGATTTTATTCTGATTAATTATCTTATAACTTTTTAGTTCATATTGCTCCAAAAGCGTTCTTTTTTTTTTTTTCCAATTTTTAAAACTATAATTTGTTACAAATTAAACCCTGATTCAAAATGAGTCGGCACTGCATTAAAAAAACTTCAGGCCCATCACAAAGTGCTCTACGATATAGCTTGTGTAGCTTACATCGTAAAATATTATAACTGTTGCTATTGCAAATGCCACTTGGATATCCAAACTCCCCTCGCAGAGTGCGACCAGGAATAAAGGCAGACAAGGAGCGCCTTCCGGTTTTAATGAGAAACACACACGGGTGTAAGTTATCATTCATAAATGATGTCACGCTTCAAGGGGGGGAGGGGGTTCCTGAAATTGTGACAAAGTGTGACAAGGGGAGGGGAGGGGGTAACAAGAAGTGTGACATCCCTGCTTATGCAACATTGCGAGACATGTGACAGAGGGTTTATTGTGATTATGATTGTTTAAATGTGACATTTTGTGACAAAGGGGGGAGGGGGGTCAAATATAGTAGGGAAAAAGCGTGACATCATTTATGGACGGTGCCTAAGTATGATTTTTCTCAAACACACCATATGTATTCGAATGACACCAGATGGCGACACCACAAATACGCCACCTTCCTTTTTGATCCAAGAGTGATTGGAAGGGAAATTTTCTCCACCTTCCGGTACCCTCGGTACTTCAGGTTGGAAATCCGACATTCTTAACTACTATGCTACCGCGGCCTCCGCTATTGCTATTTATGACGGTAATTCGTTTTCTAACTGTTTAGAATTTTTTTTGTGTGTTCAATCTCGAATTTATGACAAGACCATGTCTTAGAATAACAAGTCAGAACTATTTTGAACTGAAACATTTGTATAGCCATTGTTTTGCATCGTGTAGCAGGAATAAATTTGCATTTAATTTGATGAACAATTTCGTCCAGTTCCACTTGAGTGCATTAGCAACCTTGGCCATCATGACCCTGAATATCAAACCAAATTAAAAGCTTAGTTGCGATTTGTTATTGTTATAGATTTCATTTATATACCAATTATTATTTTGGTATGCTGGTTAAAAGATGACTAAGGTAAATGACCCGGTAGTGGACACTGCTCTAGAAGTGGACACTTAGATCTTTAAGCTCCTAAAATAAGCGAATGTAACATTAAACTTGAATGAAATTATCAGAACCTATAGCGAAAGATTCCTAGTGCTGGTTAATAGAACTCAAGTAGGCGTGGAGCATCTGTGCAAGTACATGATCATGATATTTAATAGCTGCCTCCACACAACGGTCACATTTGCTGCTCTTTACTAAAGCCGATCAATAAGAAGGTTTAGGATTTGGGGAAAATATATGGGAAAAAAGCGTGACATCATTTTCGAATGGTCCCTTAGTCATTTTTAAAATTATTTCTCCAACTTCTTTGCATAAAATAGATTACATTAATTTCTGTCCACTATTAATGCAAATACGTGTATTATAAATGTCCACTATAGATACAAATTAAGCGTTTAGTAAATTTGACGTAAAAATCCTAATTTTTCATCAAATGACATTTTATAGGTAATTTTTAGAGAAATAGTTGGCGAATAAGCTAAATATGCAAATATTGATGTAAGTCCCTTGAAAAAACTTTCTCACCTAAAAAGAGTTCGAAAATTTTCTTAACTGTGTCTACTACCGGGTCATTTACCTTAATTTATAACTTAAAGAGAAACTTCTTAAACACAATTTCTCAATTAATTTTAACTACTCATCTCTAATACTTCTATGAGCTACGGCAAATATTTTCAGATGTCATCGTTGCATTGGGAGCAGTAAAATGTTTTTAAACATGAATTTTTTCTGAAAGAAAAACAACGAATGCAACTGAAAAACACGGAAGGTAAATTATACAAAACTTGCAAATCAGGCATAATTTCAGCAGAAATGGGCCACTTTTCTCCTCCAACCTCCTTCTATGTTAGCACAAGGCCCTAGGGTTGCACTGCAACGGGGAAAGGTAGTGGGGTGGTGGGGTCCACAGATTTTACATGCACGCATCTCCAAGTGCACATGGTGGGTCTTCAACAGGTATCGAACACGTGACCTTCCGATTGGAAGTCCTACATTCTAACCACTAGGTTACCGCGGGCCCAGAAATGGACCACTGGGTAGATGAACCAGTTGAATATTTCCTTAATTCGCCGCCCCACTGATGCCGTAACTAACACAGTCATGCACTGAAAGAATTTTGGAGTACAACTTTTATCTTTTCAAAAACATCGTATTTTTTCAGCTTTAAAATTAATTTTTAAAAGTTACTGCTATTTTGAGAAGTTTTTTTTCTTATTTTTATGTCTACAGCTATACAACTATAAGTTTTGATTTAGATGTAATCTACTTAGTTTTAATGTTGTTGTCTTAGTATATATTAAGGCTTCTCAAAATGACGATGTAATATCTATTGGAGAGTTGGAGATGAGTTTTACTTTTCATTCAGACGGTCGGGAAAGATGTACACTTTTGATGTCTGTGAAATCGGAATCATCTTGAATTTTAAATTTAGCTTTCTACTCAGCCAAATTGAAAAGGAAATTGCTAAGGAATTCTATGTTTCTGTTTTCAAAAATGTCCACTGACCAGGGTACTCACAAGAAACGGTTCACTCAGGGAATGGACTGAAATCAATTTGAAATTTTTGTTAAAATACTTGAAAAAAAAAAATATATATATATATATATATATATGGATGACAGTCAATTGGAAAATACAATTATTATTTCAGAAACTAGTACTTTAAATTGAATTTAAGCGCACAATTTTCCTTAAAGCTGTTTTAGGCCTTTCATTAAATTTAGGCAGTGAAAAGGAAATCAAAATTGTTACCTGCATAAAGTGAACAACAAAACTGGGATTTTGCCCCAGGTACAGCTTTTGTAAATCATTTTCATATCAGGGCTCGAAAATTTTATTGCCCGACATGCCCGGGGCTTGCAAAATTTTCGATCGGGCATGAATCTTTTACCCTAACTTGCCCGGCAGGTCATGTAATTTTTTAATCAAATATACTTTCCCAAACTTTAGTTTCGTATTTTATTGAAAAATCTGCATCCTTGCCGGAGCTCAAAATTTATTTTTAGCGGACCTCTAACATCAAGTTTTAAAGTAACTGTTGACATAATGCAGGTAACATTAAAGCGTCTGACTGTTTACTCATACCTTGTAAGTAGTAAACAGGAAGAATTTAGAAATATTTTCTTGTGGAGATCATGCTCTGCATTTCTCTTAGGACATCTTCATGCGAGAGGGAATTTAGTCCCATGAATCGAATAAAAAGCCCTCTTTGTTGCAGTTTGTCTACATAGACAAACAGCCAGCCTATTGAGAATTGCCGTTGATCGTGTAGAAGGAGATAATTTTGAGCCTTCAGCGGAAATCGAACACCGGTTGTTCAACACCAAGGGAACAAGACATGTTGACGGACATGCGTGTCAGCAATAAAATTGGCAATACAAATTAAATTTTGCAAATTTTGACTTGTAACGACTTAAAATGTGTAATGTTTATTTGCAATGTAATTTTTTAATGATTTAGACTGACGTTAAAATAATTCTTGCTTCAGATATACAACTGTTAATTTTTTGTCTGATTAAATAATAAAAACATTTTTATTTTCTATGACACATTCAAATATTTAAACATCTATATGACAATTTCAAATGTTTTTATTAATATGCAATAAACCAACTTCTGGGCATGTAAAAGTTTTGTTCGGTCATGTATTTTTTAGACAAACATGCCCGGCAGAGCATGTACAATTTTAAAGATTTTTCGAGATATACTATATTGTTTAGGTATAGTATATGAAATTTGAGACCATTGCACTTGAAAAATTATCTCATATTGATTACTTAATGAGCTTAAGTAATCAATATAAGCTAATTTTCAAACACATCTTTTTTGCTGAAATTAACAGGTCAAATACTAATTTATGTAAACTTAGTAATTTAATTGTAAGTAAGGTAATTTTATTTTCATGTTTCGAAAATCAGCCTTTAAAAGTTTAACCATTTGTAGAATTTCGAGCATAAACTTGTTATTTGGCGCCTGTAAGACGAAATACGAGTGTAAAGTTTTAATTTATGTAAAATTACTGCCTTATTTTTTATGGTCCACGTCTGTCATGCACATGGTTCAACTCACCTACAGTACTCCTAGTAAGATGGACCACTTATTAAATTTTTTTTTAATCATAAGTAGAAATTCCTCAATAATAGGAATTTTTGTATAACGATTTTAAAATAGGCATATATTTGTTTTATAAAACGGAGAAAAAAAACTTGTCCATTTCTGCCAGAATGACTGTTTGTCGCCTGGTCTGATTCGTTGTACAGATCCCAGTCTTCCTTGTAGTTTCGAAGCAGAATGTGCAGTTTTAATTGCAAATTTGTGCATTACCAAGCTAGATTTCTTTCATTTCAATATCGGTAACTGGGCTGTCATTTATATAATCATGTGGACGGTTTTTTTTGTAGAACGTAATTTTAGTACGTTCTAAAGTATGCTTTTAATATTTTTTCCACATTCAACAGACCTGATGAAACAAATAAACAAACAAAAAAAAAAGAAAAAAAAATTAGCACACACACACACAGCAAATCAACTTTATTAACTAAATACTTTATTAACAACAATGAATGAAGAGGTGAAACAATCAAACCTGATGAAAACAGTAACAGAAAGTACACAGTAAAACATGACTGTTAATTAATTATCGCTTTCCTTTGTTGCTGTACTTATCCTATTTAACCAATCTGAGGAAAAATAATTCGTTACTTATTCCATCAGAAGATGGCGCTCCGCAAATGCAGTCTTATTACTGCTATTTTTAATGCGCGACTTGTTCGTTTCAGGTTCGTTTGAAGCACGCTTTGTGCCGATAGTGAGCATTTAATTCCTAATAAATATTTCGTAAAATGTTGATGGGGAGGTACTCTTAACGGATCATCAATTTTAGTAACTATGACTTCCTTCGTGAATTACTTCTTAAATGCCACTCTAAGCTGGATGGGCATTTGTATTTTAGTGGTATTGAAGATTATTTCTATGGATGATGGTTATGTTTTGTGATTTGTGAATGGAGTTTATTTATTGAGCTAAGGTTAGAAATGTTTGAGGCGTTGCAAAATTTGACAAATAGTTCCGTACATTCAATTAAGCTAGAATTTGTTTATTGAAAATGGTTTATCTCCTTTGCAAATTGCGTTATGTTTGACTGTTTATTTGCGAGTCTGAGAATCTTATAATGTTTTTTTACTGATATTAAAATACATTTCTTTCAATGCGTATTTGCATATAATACCTATCAGTTTTATTTATTTATTTTTCTAACTTTTATGGTGGATTCACATCCATTGCAACCGTGACAAAAAGCTCTCAAACTTTTAGTGGACGTGATTGGAGCTACAACTCCCCCTCATGTTGACAAATTGGGATTTTTTATTCAATCAGTAAAAGTAACGTTTACTTAGTGGACAGTTATTAGATAGTTGCGCTATTACGTCACTTTTAACATACAAGTATTCCCTCGTAGCTTGATAGCCATAGCAATAGTACAAAGAGATATATTTTGCTAAAACTGATGGTTAATAAGTTTCATCTGAGACATATCGAGCTACTGACTCACTTTTCTTTGAGGAGAAACTGAACAAATATCATAGCTGTTTTGTTAAAGTTTTTCTTTAAAAATAAATAATAAAAGAAAATAAAAATATAAAAAACGAATATTTAGCTTAATTAATTATTATAAATGTAAATTTTGGTGTGAAATGAATTATTTGTTTTGTGTAAATGAGTTTTTTATTATTTACGCATGTCTTCAAATGTGCCTTTAGGGTGTTACCTTCACTGCTTGAGTCACATTAGTGCAAAATTTTTCATTTTTTACAGTGATAATACGAGTTGGAAATTCTTGATAAATGCATCCAAAAATTCAGCAAATGACTAAATTGTATGTAAATCAGTTTATATTTTAATTTTTCTTTTAAATTTTAGAAATACAAAATAGTCAGAAATTTAAAAAGTTCATACGTACTTCCCACTTTCCTTCTCTTTTATGGAAACATTTGTTAAGAGATTCGCAAATTTTGTTACGAAGGAAAATGAACAATAATTTAAATTAAATAATTATTTATTTTCCCTTTAACTCCCTTTAAATATTCTTCTTAATTACAACTTTAAATCAACAGAACACTTAGCAACGAAATATTGTTTTTGTAGTGCACAGATGCTTGCGGAAAATTTAGTGGCTTCATCTATATGCTTACATTGAGGAATGCCACTAGATTTATTGACTGGAGAACTATTTTATTTATGAAATAGAGAACTTTCAGGCATCCACAAGACGATATGTGACTTATAGAAGGTATTCGTGGCAATTATAAATGCACACCCTTTTAAAAACAAGATATCCAAACCACGAACGCTCGTTTCCCCAGTGGGTACGGAAAATGTTTTAATGATGGCGGTATTCTTAAATTTTAAAAATAAATTTCGAAACAATTTATAGATACATTCGCTGTGAAAGGGTAAATGGTAATTAGATAAAATAGGTTATGTGAACTACAATTTTCCGTCAAACAGTGCAAAATAATAAACTAGTATTATGTTTTAATTATGCTAGTTCTACAGTATTCAATAATAAGATATTGGTACCAATATTGCTTATTCCATAATTATACATGACGGTAATATTTACAGCTCAATGAAAAACATTACATCTTTTCAATTTCTTGGAATACAGTCCCAATTAATGAATAACTTTTGCCCTTTTCTTTCTTTCTTTTTTTTTTTTTTTGTTGAGGTTTATCGATAATGTTTTACAGCCTTTAAAGAAGTATTATGACGCGTTTAACCAAACTTTAGAGCTGTTTCGTTGCATCTAAAGATTAGGGCACGGCTGTATGCTGAAGAGTATAGCATTTAATGTTATTATTATTATTTTTTTTTACATTTTCAACTATGCACGAGATTTACTTACTTAATTATGCTCAGCTAAATGCTTCGAAAATTCATGTCCTGTCGTGATGTTTGTATCAAATTTGTTGCTAAGTTAAGATGAGTTCTTTCGTTTGTAATTCCACAGTGAAAAAAAAAAATTTTTTTAAAGATAAGACCACTAGTTAAAAAATAGGTCGTGCCTTGGGTTTTGTTGCGTCCTCTTTGTAATTTAGGAGCTTTAGAGAAATGTCAACTTTTACGACCGACTTAGTTGACACTGCTGTTGTGAGCAACGTGAATGAAATGAACAATGTTCCGGCTTTATTACAATAGATTCAACTTCTTGTTTACTAATCCTGCCTTTATTGTCTGCTTGGAAAATAGGGGACACTTGCAATAGACATTATTCAATGCCATAATCGTCACATGTTTTAGCTCTTCTGTTTTAAGATTACTATAAAATGCGTAGGCTGACTTAAATACAACATGGGCAACGAAACAAGCCCTTAAACTAGAAGAAAAATTGTTGCCTTGTTTGAACGGCAAATGGGACTAATTTTGCACTATCTAGTAGGGTGGAACGAAAGAATGATTTTTTTCTTTCAAAATAGTAATAGTTCGGAAACGTTGTCTATTTACGTACATATCTTACTCTCAAAACTTTAGAAGTATCTGGCAATTTTTTCCGATGTCTGAACCTCCTCAAAAAATTTCGAGATAGTATTCAATTAAAACGTCAGAGCACCTTTGAGCACCTACTGCAAAAATTTTTGGCGTCACTGAGCACCATTTTTAGTGTTTAGTTGGTGTAAAGTGGAAAACTATTCATCTTTCGATGTATTTTAAATTCTATTAACTGCCTGTGTAAAAAAATACAGACAGCAGAATGTTTTTTTTATATAGCATATGATGTTCGTTAACTCATCTACGCATCAAAAATTCATTACAATTACTCATTTATCCTATTTTCATAGACATGAGCAGTCGCAATGAAATTTCGGTACGTAACGGAGTCATAAAAAAAATTTAAAATATTTCAAAAATGAATAAGTTTTAACTTTACACCAACTGCACCGAAAATCGTGTTCAGTAACACAAAAATGGTGGCAACAAAACGTAAATATTTTACAATGTAATGAGAAGTAGTAATAAAAAATTTCACGTTATTTTAAAGAACAAATGAGCGTTAGAATGCATTCTAATGCTCATTTGTGCTTTAAAATAACGTGAAATTTTTTATTACTGTTTATTTGCACAAAGTTAAATTATTATTATAATGAGAAGTAATTTGTTGAATGCAGCAAACAATTTGCGAAGCTTTTTTTTCCAAAAATCGGGTTAGTATTCTTCAAAATTTTCTTGTGATAGAGTAAATAATGTTCGATGAAATATTTTTGATTGTTTGATACTTAGCAAAAGTGTTAGAAAATAAAGACATTTTCTCAAACCGTTGGAGAAAGAAAAAGAAATTGTACAATTAAAATTAAAAAATAAATACTTAAAATAAAAATTGCGTGAATAATTTTAAAGAATGCGTTTTTTTTATTACTGGATTTATAATAAAATGATTTAAAAAAATATATTTACTCAAATATCAATATGGTGTAGAGTAGACGGTGAAAATTTGTGTTAAAACTTTCTCCCACAGCCAAAAACATGTTGCTTTTAGAGAGAGAGATAAAAAGAGGCATGGGAGTGAACAAACTTTGTTCATAAAAAAAAACACTGCTGAATTTACTTATCAATCATAAAATTACACGATATAAAATCAGCAATTTATTACGAAAAATATTTTTGAAAAATACAAAATAGTGCGTAAAAATCATTATGTAAAAGAAAACCATGTTGTTTCAATGAACATATCTGTCTGTAAACTTGTGAAAATTATAAACGCCTCAAAAATTCCTTCATCAGTTAAAGACATTCATTTAAAGAATTTTTCTTATTTTTGATAGTTATAAGATCGAAATAGTAAGGAAATAGATTATAATTTTCTTAGTAAATTCAATATCTCTCTCTCTCTCTATACACACACACAAACACATGATATGTATATATATATATACAAAAGTTGATATATATAACTACAATGAGTTGTGAATCACCTTTTTCAATTTTTTGAAATGAACAAAATACAAATTTTCTTTTATTAAAAATTGCATTTGGATGTTTCATCGAAAATGTATTCGTTGCTTCAAAGTTGTGGCACTGCATTTTGAAGAACAAGTGATGGGAAAAGAGTATTTTTGAAAGGTGTCTAGCTATTTCTTAAATATAGCTTACCACGCATTATTATTATTATTATTAATATTAGTCTATTATTCATACTCATTGAATCTCAGAGTACATAAATTAATGCATTCAATTACTTTCTGTATTCTGAGGGCGAAGCGAGGAGCGAGAAATTAATTCAGTTACCTTTATTTTTTGTAATTTGTCACTTTGTATAATAATGCATTTTCATTTCGTGGCAGTTAAGAATTTCGTTTGCTCGTCAAATTCTGTACTTGACATTTCCAGAACTTTTAAATACTGAAACTACTTTTTAAAATTTAAAATTACGATACTTTTCAATCTGTGAAGAAATGATGTAGCACAAATTTCTAAATAAAATGTACAAATCTGACATATTTTCATTCCTTTCCGTCTCTCTAAGAAAAAGTTATTATTATTCGAGTTTGGTATTTATTACTTATTTTCAATTAATCGAAGATCAGGGTAGATTTATAATAAAAATACAATTAAATAAGTTATCGTCAAGAAGAAGGAAAAAATCAAAGCACATTCCACAAAATACCTTATTGCATGCACTCCCAACAATAGAATCCTCATTTTCGGCGATTCTTGAATCGTCAAGAAAATTTTGTCATTTACAACTATTATTTCCTCTCGCGACCATGTGACTTAAAAAAGTTGCTACACAAATTTTGGCAATTTGACGAAAGGTTTACTCGGAGCATTTTTCACGAAGCCATTTCGTCAAATATGACGAAAGTTTCGTGAGATTTGAGCTTGCGTTTGGGAGAGTGTGTCTTTGCACTTATTTATAAAAAATTGGTGTAAGATCGAAGTAAGTTAGAGGATAACAAACCATTGCTCTTTGAAAATTGTACATTCCCGCATTCTACGAATGCAATGCTCCACGACCACCCACAAAGAATTTTTTATTTTTTTGTTATTTATTTAATATTTAGCCCTTTTAACTAACTGTCAAAGTTATCCCTGGTGAAGATTTCGATGCTTCGAAATGGTCGAGAGAAAACTAAGATGTTCGTAGTAAGACGTTCGCAAATAAATAAAAAACCGTTTCTACCAACAATCGTTACTTATTTCAAGTTTTAAATAATATGAATGTCATTCAAATGCCTCCCTTTATATACTTTATTATACTATTCGAAAACGTTTTATGGGATCGTTCCATTTGATATCTTAATCTTTTTGCAGAGAATGAACGTAATGTGATTGATTCGTTCTGAAATAAGCTATCAAAAAGGCATCATGAATTGATCCATATAGTAAAAATAAATGCTTTGTTGATTGCATCTATTAAAGAAAGGATTTCTGTTATTAAATTGACGCACGCACAGTACTTTCTTTCTACTTTTATCAGGAGAACGCCTTTTCAATAATTCTTACAACAATGACTTCAAGGGAGCCAGAAAAACATAAATTCAAACGTCGGCAAGCACAATCTACTCTCGCAATTGAAAGCATCTTTTCAAAACTCTAAAGGGCTGTTTGGGATTTTGGAATAAAAGTTTTTCTCACCTTGCGCGCGCAAGTTGCGTGCTCATGCAATCAATAAAGGGCGAAGATTTTGTCCGGCAATGTTTACGCTGAGGAAGAATGTGTAGGGGGTGATATAGAGGAATTTGGGAGCTATATATAGAACATTTCGTTTCACATTCTTCATGATTCCACGGGTCATAGACTGGCTACGGAAGAAAGCATTAGAGGTAAGATGTGTTACTAGTTGGGGCTATTATTATGTAATACTTGCAATAATCCATTTGTAGTTGCAGATTTGTTATTGAGATATTGTTGCAATGCATTTTGAAATAAGATATTAATGGAAGATTACTCTTTCAGAAAGCAATTATTATTGCTTATTTGTGGATTAATTTAAATTTACGTTACGCAGTTTTCTTTATCGGAACACATTGAATCAAGAATAAGTTTCAATAATAATCTCATCAATTATGAAAATTTCAAGAATTGTTTTAATGAACACAGTAGCGTATCTAGGATGTTTATTCGCTTTGTGATATTGCTTGGAAACCGTTTATTAACTGCAGTATTTTGAACGGTTTCTTTTAGATAGCGGAATTTCTGAGAGGAGATACATCCCTATATCCTTACCCCTGTATACACCTACAAATAAAATATTGGTATAAATCTACTACTTTCAAATTGTACTATTAGAGACTTTGGAGAAAGTCGAGCCTGATTTAAGGTTTTACTCTTTATCTTCACATACGTGTGCGAACGCCAAAATATTTATACAAAAACACATGTGGCTTTCATAGTGATTTGTTACTGTTAATTTTCTAAGGTAAAGATGTTTAAAATGATTTTGATATGCAAACAATTTTGGGAACGCAAGTTCACATTAAAAAAAAAAAAAAACTCGTGACTTCAAGTCTTAGTGACTGAAGCCATCTTCGGAATTAACTACACTTTATCATATTTATTAATAGTGAAATACAAAAATTAAACTTCCTTTGCGATTGCGAAATATGTTTTCCAAGTTCTAGTTCAAAATTTTAAGCCAGATTTTGAATCCATTTAATGTTTGTAAGAACCAACAAATTTTTTTCTTTTCAAAACATCTTTATTTTAGTGTTTTAGAAATTTAATTTTTTTTACGATCAGTGAATGGTGATTGACACTTTTAAACTTCGGAATAATAATAAGAATAATTGCTATAGGTCTAATTTTGGATTAGTTAAATCCTATAGCTTGATTCCGATATCAGATAGAATCAATTCCTGTCATGTTTCTCCGAAGTTAATTCATCGTCAAATAATTTCGTAACGTGAATTGTAAAAAATCTATAAAATTTCGCTTTATGTACGTCTAAAATTTGAGGCCCATCACTTAGTTCAGTACATGATGCAAAAAACTTTTGTGTATTTTTTTTCTTTTTATCCCAAGAAAAATATTGTATAACCGGCTTTATTTCAAAATATTGTGCGGCGAAAATGACTAATGAACATTAGCATTTCAAGAGAATTTTAAATTGATGGGAAGTTTAATTTTCGTCATAAAAATGTTTGTTAGTGGGTAAAAAACAGATGCTTTCGAAGACACAATACATGGTTCTGCAGTTAAGTTTTGCATATTTTATGAGTTTTTAACACAAGTCAGCACGCATACGTAAATGCTATTTTAGTGCATGTAATCCGGAGTCTACTAATAAAAAAAGAAACATCACTTCTTGGCACAAAAGTCGTTAAGTTACAATATGCATTGCAATATGCAATGATTGTCCAGAATTTTGTTAAATTTTTGAATTGCATGTACAAGCGAAATAGTTTGTTTGCACATCAGGTACTTTAGAACTGAACGCTTCAGTTAATGATATTTATACGGAATGCTATAATGTCTACATTATATGTGGCTTTACTTTGTTTAAGTCATGCTTAATTTATTACTAAGAAATTATATACATTCATATAAATACGTACTTTGAAAGCATATTTTACCGTATAGGGAAAATAGCTACAATGTATAGAAAGGAGCAAGAACTAGCGATATTTCAGTGCTAGATGATATTCCCTATCGCATAAGGAGTCTTATATATATATTGAAAGCATTGACGCTCTCCCTTTTCTTTCTTACAAAAATGAACCTAGTGACGTGAATATTTCTTTTTTTTTTTTTTTTTGAGATATTTATGGATTTTTGTAAGCAAACAGGAAAAATCCCATTATTACCTTTTTTTAGCCTACTTTTTCCGTAAAAGTTTTTAAAAAGGAAGAAGAAGCATGAAATAGGACTTATTGTTATCGTAAAAATATCTCTAAAAATGAGCTAAGTCAAAAACAAATTAATAGTTCAATAACTATTGAAATATAAAAATAATGAAAAGTAGTGTTATGTGATGGAGAAATGAGTTCACGGGGCTGAGCTGCTGGATTTATTTTCAGTTTCTTGGGAATTTTTATATAATTAGACAAAATTCAAACTCCTTCTTCCTCTTCTCAAGCACTACAGCCGGTTGCCAGCCAAGGCTGTCTCAATTAGCTTCGACCATCTAGATTACTTGCCGCTATGGTTTTCCATCGATTGACGCCCAATTCCTTTAACCACCATTCCGCTTTATCTATCCACTTTGTTCTTGGTCTTCCTCTCTTTCTCTTACCTTCTGGAGTTTGAAAAGTTAATTTCTTAACAAGATTTTCATCGTCATATCTAAAAATGTGTCCCAACCACTTAATATGGGATGCCTTGATCACTTTCGCTATGTTAGATTCTCTGTGTTTGGATTGAAGTTAATGATTGAACTTCACTCATGAAATAAAATTTACTCATGAAATAAAGTTCTGAAGACTTTAGAGTTAACTCACTTTTTTCGTCAGCAATTCAGCCATGATTCTGCTGTTGCGATATAGGAATTTAGTGTACTGAGCGCATATATACTCTATAAATTGTTTCAGCTCTCACTAATGTTTAAGTAATTGATAGCAAATCATTTCATATTTTACTTTTCAGTAAAAAATTGACATCCTTTTGGTTGCCTTTCGATTGAAATGCTTTTGAAACTTAATTTAAGCGGAGTTTAGTATACGTTAATGCTTAAAATATCATAGAAATTTGTTTAAAAAATTAAAAAGAGTTTAAATAAAAGTTAAACATCCAAATGGTAAATTTATCCCTGGTTGAAGGTTTTTGAAAAAAAAAAAAGAAAGAAAGAAAGAAAGAAAAAACGTAACTTAACTTCAAAGCATTTGTAATGATAGTGTCAGCGCTGTTGCAATACTTCACGTTTGAATAAAATTCATCATTATGAGTATGAATAAAACCTACTATCAGTGATATAACGCATCAATCCTGTAACAATAAGAATTAAACAAAAGTCTTAAAAGTAGACCCAAAGATCATAACATTGACAATGCCTGATATTTCATCTGTTGAGTGAACATGGAAGCGTGTGTTAGTTAAAAATTTAATGAGTGCACTACACAAAAGAATATTTTATTATTATTTTTTGGAAGAAGATAAGTCAATTTATGACGCTCTTGCATTATCGAAAAAATGAAAGAAAACAATTAGTTTTGGATATACTGGTGTAAATGTTTTGTCATTTAAGATATACCGGTTTTATGCATCCGATTTCTAATTTGAATCACAAAAATTGCACATTGTTTTAGGTTTTTATGCAAATAAATAACATTAACGATAAAGTCAACGTTATTAAGTTATTAAATTACAAAAGATATTCTATACACCTGCTTCGAGATACCAACGACTTAGGGACTATTGTCTCTCATGGGAAGCTGAATACATTTAACGCTTGATTCTACGAACACTTGGAGACCATGGAAGAAATGTTTGTAAAATCGCAAAGCATTCTTTCAATTGAAGGTTCTTCGGTACAGTTAAACTGTTCGTAAAATAGTAAGAGTTCACAAATTAGGAATTTGTAAAGTCAAGCTTCAACTATGTTTTTTTTTTTTTTTTTTTTCTGTATTGAAAAGGGGGTTCCTTACTAACCTCTTACAATATTGTTGCTAATTGCTGTTACAGCTGCAATGGTTATAGTTATTATGATTTTAAAAAAAAAAAAAAAAAAACATGGCTCGCTACTTATTAAATTAAACCGTATCCTACTTTCAGAGCTACCAATAGAAATCAGCATATTGTTTTTTTTTTTTTTATATTTTTTTAATGTATCTTTTAAGATTGGGAATTGTTTATTCCGAATGAAATATTCTTTTTCGATTAAAATTTGACATACGTTGAAAGTATGCCAAATTTAATTAAATAGAGCTTCCTGTTGTAGAGCAGTATGCAATATCAGGAACATCATGTTTAAAAAACATGATCTTTTACTTATAAAAAGTTTCTCTTTTATTTCAAACTAAAGAAAGCAATATGCGCCCTGAATACAGGGTTAAAATATTTCTAAGCCCACTAAATAAATTTAGCAGTTAATTTACCAATTGATTTTTCTGTTGTTGTTACTTATGCCTCTCGGTGAAGCACCCTAAATGTTCTTTATGAGTTTTTTAAAAATATTGTTATAAAAGAAACAATAATCAGTAAATAAATAACAATAATTAAAAAGGTGTTACTAAAGGTCTTAAACTATTCAACAAAATATTGGCAAATGAGCAAAATCCCTTTAATCCGTCTAATATTAACCACATATTTGGGGAAAAATTAAACCTGCGGCTATATAATTGTTTACCAGCTATTGCACAGTACTATATCTAAAAAGGACCATTCAAAAATTACGTCACACTTCTTTCCACCTATTGGACCCCAACTTTGTGACAAAATTTCACACTTCAACATACCCCCTATCACCCTTGGTCACATGTCACACTATATTACCTAAGCATATGTCAATAAGAATCGTCAAAAGTGAGAGCTCCATTTCTGAGAGTGTGAGATGACACTAATTATTCTTTCCTTAGTATTTCTCTCAGGGACCGTTCATAAATGATGCCACACTTTTTTCAATATTTTTGACCCCCCTCCCCCCCCCTTTTTTTCACAAAATGTCACACTTCATCATACCCCCTATCACCCTTGGTCACATGTCACACTATATTACCTAAGCATATGTACTTGCAGTTCAGAAACAAAGCACTAATTTATTGATCGCATTTCACATTTTAATGCCATTTGTGTACATAACAATAATAATGTTTAGGTGTGTATTTAATTTGTATAAAACAAGATTACGATTTACAGCAAGAAACATGATTGGTATATAATAGTAAAGAATAATAATTGTTCGAATTCTGTAAAAATTAAACGCAGCATTATGTCTTAAAAATGAAAACATTCAAGATTTCTTTTAAATTTAAAATTTTTATTAGAAGCAACAAACCTTAATCAGCATCGATGCTTTAATACAGAATGATATAATTGTGAAGTAAATAATATAAAAATATTAAATCTGCTGATTCTAAATGTTGTTGTTTTAAACAGAGCGTGTGCTTTTGAGTCACAAATCTTGCTACTCCTTCCCCTCCGCCCTCCACTTGTCACAAAGTGTCCCAATTTCTCGAAACCGCCTCCCCCTTCGGAGTGGAAAATTATTTGTGAAGGAATCCAAAGGCAAAACAGGCTAACAAGTTTTTTGTGTGTGACTTTGAATTATTGTTATTAATATTATTATTGTTATTACTGTTATTATCAATCCAAAATCACACATTAAAATTGAGTAATTGTTTCAAATGAAAAGTATTACGTCAATATTCTATCTTCATAATAAATTTAAAAAAGCCTTTTCGGGTTAATATTGAAAAGGCGTTTACTTGGTCAAAGTTTTGCCTTTCTATTGCAGTCAGCAAATTGATTGATAGATGAAACAAGTGATGAAGCTTATTCATAATTTTGAAATAAAAACCAATGAATTTTAATACAACTAAGCATTATATTTATAAGGTGCTACTAATATATATATATATATAATATATATATATATGTATATTATTTGCAGGATACAGTTAAAACAATATTTTTGCGAGAGTATACACAAAAAACATTTTGATTGTAAAAAAAACGCAGTGAAAATTTGAGTTAAAATTCGCAGAGTTGATATAGTTATTTTCACACCCAAAAAGCTGTCAAGTTCATTCTTTCAGAGAGAAATGAAAATAACAATAATAATATAAACAAAATATTTTTTATGAGGGAAGTAATTCTGTCTTTAACTTTTAGTTTCTCTTCCTACCTCTGTAACTGTGCACCATCTGTATTTAAACAAAAAATACTTTTCACACAAGAAAAGTCATGTGGTTCACTGCTAACGAACTGCCCTGAAAGGCTACGTTCTAGGCGAAGAAAAATACTTTATTTTTCCCGGGTAAAAAAATTTAGTTTGAAAAATTTTAAGAATTTAATTCCAATTTTTTTTACTATGACACATACTTTTTACGCTATTCTTAAATTTTCTTCACTTAACGATACATTTAGAAAATGCTAATTTGTAAACTTACTGCCCAAAGCTGCCATCGCTTCTTCCGCTATTAAAATTCTGTGTTTTCCATATCTTGATATCTTGACCCCAAAGAGCGAAACTTAGAAGTGAACGAATATTCTATTCCTCACCAAATCCCACCCAGATTTCCTCATTTTCTCAAAAACCCCTTTAGGGCGATTTTATGTCCCGAAAATACCCGATGGGAATCCCAAGATTTCTCGATTTGTTTCGCCGTTACGGAAGCTCAATCATCGTCTCGGACAAAACAGCAAAGATGAGTTTACGATACGGCTATATATTTATATTTCCTCGTTTACGATCGTCTGAGTATTGTTTGGAACGCGAAATCCGAGCCCCATTTCGTTGTTGGACTCTCTCATCAAATGTCTTTTTCTATGGGCCATTATCCTCTTCTTGTTTCAGGAAAGCTTTTAAGGGATTTGAGCCATCCGACCAATCACATGCCAGAAAAATCACGGTTTTTACCAAACAGAGAGTTTGCCATTGGATGCCTGGATGGCGTTGATCGGCAGAGCTTTTGATAAAATAAATTATCGGTTCTTTATAAAAATCGCACAATCTGATTTGTTTCCTCGACAGCAATTAGTTTTATGATACCATTACTTTTATGGTAGTATGTAGGACTGGAAATAACAAATTCTGGGGAATTGTAAGATAAAAAGTAAAGCGCTTTGAGGCATCCATGCTATGTAGGAAAAGTAAAAAGGGAAAACCCTACAATTTCACTGAGAATGATATAAATTTAATCTGTTCAAAATATTTAGTAGCCTCAACGCTTAGTTTTGGAATAACCATTTATCCTGCATCAATGAAAGTACTTCCCCAAATGTTTGACGAAACTAACGTTGTTGTCACAATCGATGGAAGCACTTCAGCAAAACGCTTGATGAAATAACATTGCTGTCAGAAGCACTTCACTGAAACAAGGGAAGCTGAATACAGTTAATAAAAATAACATAGCTGTCGATTCTTTTCATTTAACTACTGCAATTAAAATACGTTTCTTCATGTTTTGTAGCTGATATACATATGCTTCAAAACTGGTGAAATTTGAAGGAAATGACTGAGAACGGGCTCTGTGGAGTGCAAAGGAATAACGCGTAATAATGGAGAACCAACAAGCAATTCATGAAAAACCGATTAATCAGTTTCTAAGTGTACTGTTCAATTTCTCACATAAAATTTCAATCCAATAGCTATGCAATAAATATACTTATATTTTTCGAACAACTCTGTTGAAGAAATGTTTCTGTTGAACGCAGATTAAATATGAATAATATATTTTTCAGTAGCATCAGTTCTCTAGCTCACGACGTTTATCACAAATCCTTCCGTTTTTATGCAGTTTATTTTAGCCAACTTTCTCGGAGAATTAAAAAAAAAAAAATAAATAAAAATTAAAATTAAAGAACGAAAAAGAAAAAAAAAACTAAATAACAAAATGAAAATTGAAATAGAGAAAATTTGAAAGTTAGGCTTTTGAAATTTATGATACGAGGGAGATGTACTTTTCAGTCCCTTCTCTAAAAATGTTTGAATAAATAGTGCAATTCGAACAAAACTGTTTTATTCGAAGATTCAAGATAACTTTAGCCCGGCGTTTTACTTTGTTTTAAAAAATAGAACATTATTTCGTTCAACCTTGAGCAATTCAGAAAAATAAAATTAAACAAATACATAAATAATAAGAAACATTATGCTCGACTAGGAAATTTTAATCCTACGTAAATCCGTATCTTGCATAAATTTGCAATGGACGTAGTTTATCGGGAAATACTTCTGTGCGATACGCGCACAAAATAGGTTTATTTTTAAATTATTATTATTATTTTTAGGTAATTGAAATACAAATATTACTTATTCAATTTTAAATTTCAAATGGAGGGGGGGGGGGGGGTACTTGTGTTATGTAAATTCATTTTTAGAATTATTTTTTTTCCGTTTGTGCTCTAACATATTGCAACACTGCTAAAATAATACTACAAATTTTGTAATTCAAACACCTCGATTATTGGAAATTACGAAAACAAAGCACTTGAGAAGTTGATAGAAGTTGATCACTTATACGATAGGCATTAGTTTCGAGTTTAAATAAAATTATGATTTTGCTTTGAAATTATAGTTTTAACTAATACAAATAATTATTTGAATGACTTAGACCAGGGGCCTAATAATAACTAATGTTATAAATTTATTTGGATGTACAGGAAAGTACGCTCGTTTCATTTAGTTCTCGTAAGTTCAGAACGAACCAGATATTTTCTTCGTCACGAGTAATATTTCAAACCCACCAATAATTTCTTCTCATATTATTTTTCTGATCAGCACTGAAATCTTAAAGTATATATATATCGTCTTTCCTTTTATTTTTCTTTCTGAAATCATCAGTGCGTAAAAGGTCCTACAAAAGATGACGCATTTATCTGTCTTCTCGATTTACGAGCTAATAACGATTGCAAATCTCCGATGATATTTCGCGAAGGATGTTAGAGAGTCGTTATAGTTCACGGATCGCTAGACAAGTGTGAAATAATTGAGCTGAGCAATGATATTAGAAGTTGAATGTCAAAATGTTTTCACGTCATGCACCGCGACCTATGACTTCTAGAATTTGCAGTTGTTTTTTTTTTTTTTCACCCATCGGTTTGTAATTTGGAGATGTATCAAGACTTAACAGAAATTTTAACCTTACAGAAACGTTTCGCGTCGTGAAACCGCATTTAGTCCATGTAGAGACGCATTAGTTCTTTATTTTTTTAGATGTGTTTCTAAATAGTTAAACATGCGTTAATTAAAAAACAATATATAATATTATATGAAGGAAGCGATAATCGAAATAGGTTTTCGTAAAATGATTTATGAATGTTTTATACTTTCTTACTAAATGCACCTTTGAGGAACTGCGCACAAGTGGATTTTCGTATGTTGTGCGTAATTAATTAAGACCTGTTCATTTTTGCTTCCGGAAAGAACCTCTTTCTGCAGTTTGACATAAAATGTTCTATTTATTAAACAAATTTAATGTGGGATTTTTTAAAACATTTTATTCGAGTTTTAAAAATTGACGGAAATTTGTTGAAATGGAGCAGTAATTAATGTGCATTCTTTGTGAGTTTTTAAAAATAATTTCTCTGACTAAAATCAATTCTGAAGTCCTGAAATACTTTTTACGTATAACACAGCAAGTAAAATCATTTAAATAGTATCTAGATAAATCTATTTCATTTTATTTTTAATCTATAGTTTCGCGATCAGAGAAAAAAAACATATCTCTGTAAAATTAAATTATTAATTATTATTACATATTCTGACTGACATCATTCTGTGGTTTCTCATACCTTTAACAATTACGAATGAATTTTTTGTAGTCATGATTCAGTTTGATGTTATTTCAAATTACGTCATTTTCGAAGCATTAATTTTGGATAAATGGCAGCTGGTATAGCTTGTTGCAAAGTATGATTTCACTGAGCTTTGTCTTATTATTTCCAAAGACAAATCGAAAGTAAATAAATAAATAAATAAAATAAAATAAAAAATGATTTACAATACAAATGAAGTAATACAAACTTACAAATAAAAGTTTTCGTTTGAAGTGTTGCATCTTAACACTTTCATTGCGACGAACGAGATAACTCGTCTGAAAAGATTATCGCTCTGCGCGCTAGCAACGAGATAACTCGGCCTCTACATGAAACTATTCTACATTGTTGCAGCACGTTTAGTGATTTATTTATAAACTTTTTAAAAATAATTAAAGGAATTATTATTTATTATAAGTGATTATTATTTGTGAAATAATTTTAAGGAATTTGTATTTTGTTAAAATTTTCAACGAAGCAACTGTTAGCGCAAAAGACAAAGTGCATCATTGCCACATTGAACATATTCAAAACAATTAATTTCACTTTCCTTTCCAGAAACTCGACTAAGACTAGGACAATAATTTGTATGGCCCAAGGCAAATTCTCGTACAATTGCGAAATTTGTCGTAATAAGCAAATAATTTTAACTAAAAACTCCTGTCATAGAAACAGTTTATGAGCCTTTATCATTCTTAAAATTTAAAAGAATTAAATTTAGAAAATCTTTAGAAATTTTATAAGGATCAAATAAATCATAAATTGCTTACTTTTCTTTTTGGAATAATGTTCAATTTTAAGGCGTTTTGAAGAAATTTAATCTTTATAAGATGAAGAAAAAAATTAAAAGCTCTGAAAATGGGCGAAAAAAATGAACTGCATATTTTCATTTTTTTTTTTTTTTAACTTTCGATGGTAGTATGCTCTTACTTCTTCAAACAAAATTTTTAATTAACATGGCTGTCAGTTTTTACGATAAAAATTTCATTTGAATTGAATGTGATGCAAATAATGAAATGTTTACCTGCGTACCATATGCTAAAGACAACGTAAAAACTCAAATATAGTTAAAAAGTTGAGTTGGTTCTTTATAACCTTGAAGCCACGTGTCTGTAATTTTTATGGCTATTTGGACATTTTACGTTGCTTTCGAGTTTTTTGAATATGATACTGTTAGAAATTTTGAAGAACGTTTATCCATGGTTCACGAAATGCTTCACACCTCATCAATGCTTGGTAAATTAGGGATTCTCATACTTTTAAACTACTCACTCTTATAGATCAAATTTCTTAAGAGTCAAAATGATGAAGTAGGTCGTTATAGATAACGACCTACTTCATCATTTCTGGAGCATTTTAAGTACTTATTAATTACATAAAATCACCACAAAAAAAGAAAAGGTTTCATTTACTTTATATTTATTTTAACGTTAGGAACTAAACGCCAATTTAATAGCAATTCATACTGTTGCTAAAGTTGGTCCTACGATTAAAAAGGAAACTTTTACATAGAAAATAATATATGCATATATCATTTCAAAAATCTATCTTTCTATCTTTATATATATATATATATATATATATATATATATATGTGTGTGTGTGTGTGTGTGTGTGTGTATGTGTGTGTGTAGATGTATAGATAAAAAAAATCTGAGAAGTGAGCAGCAGAACGATCCCACCGTTGTAAAATTAAATCGGTTACTTATTAGGCAATTGCGATCCACAGAAACTCGTTTGCTTACCTACCAGTGGGTCGCGACCTACAGTTTTGGAAACAATGTTACAAATCATTTTGGGGGTGAACGAGAATCATGGAGTTTTTCTCTCTTTTTTTTAAATTTCTATTTCGCTAAATTTGAAGGCAAAAAGCGATTTTCGCCGCTCATATAAAAGACAAGAAAATTAATTCGTTCCAACCTTTAAAAAAAAAAAAAAAAAAAAAAACCACGTTCCTTTGTTCCTAATCGAACTCTGATTTACTAAATGTTCCTTGCGTGATAGATCATGGTTTAAAAGAGCATGCCCCAAAATTCGTTTGACAATTTTCATTTAGTCGTGGCCAGAGTCCGAAAAAATGCGAAAATCTTAGGAGTCAGGGAAAATTTTTAGGAGCCAGCTATAATATTTTTATTTGCGAACTAGTCGCCACCTGAAAAACTAGTTGCCATGGCATATTTTTTAGTCGACCTGGCGCCTGGGATTTGTCGGACCCTGGTCGCGGCAGTAGTAACGTAGACCCAAAATGTGCTGGTTCTGATAAGTTGTAATTTTATATTACGATTCTGTGTGGTAAAATGTTCTATTTTTTGAAGATAGCAAAGTTTTTATGTTAAAATAAAAATACTTTGCCTAGCTAATCTCCATATAAGTATTTAATTCTGTTATTATTGTCCAAGCTTTTACATAAGCTAAAGGCGGTAGAGTTGGCTCACAATTGGACATCATGATAAAAAGGAATGAAAACGTTAAACTTTTGCCAATCTTTTGGTGAATATTATAGACCACTTTCCTTCTGTATGCATTTCCATCATTATTTTGCCGTTACGCTATAAATTAAAGCGACTGCTCAAATAAAACTAAGACACCTAATTTTCGCTGTTCTCTTTCTAGAGCGGATGAGATTGCGCACATGGGTGGAGGGTTTTCACCCTTGGAATATGGCTTTCGATAATAAGTAGATTAAATTAATGATAACTGCAAGTAAATTGCCAAACTAGTTGAAAAAGTGGTTGTTTAAAATGTATCTTGTAGTACTCATATCACAATGAAAATCAGAGGAACAGTAATGGAAATTCAAGCCCTTATATTTGAAAGCAAGCAATAAAAACGACGTAGTGTCATTCATTTTCAAAGAAAAAATTTATAAATTAGAGTCAACACTATGCTGTTGTGGCTGTACCTGAAATCTCTATGTATTCCCACCACACTTTCTACCCAAAAATTCAAGTGCGCCATCTCTCCAACCGCGTAAGCTCACCAAGCTTTACCTTATGGTGTATGATTTAAGCGTATGGTACATTTAAACCAAACACCATATGAACGGCCATTATTGCACTAAATTTCAATATTTACAGCTGAATGCGGATGTTTGTGTTGATTTTGTCACTAAAAGCAATAGAAAATTACTTTCGCTCTTCAGCGTTTTTCTCTCCATTTTAGCTGAAATCTTCTTAATATCAGTACTACGCCAAATTTTAGTTTCTGTTTAAGGTTAGTTCTTAAGTTCTTCACTTGTCAAAGGCCTAGAAAACGGAAGACAGAGATTTAATTTAAAAATAACATGATTAATGCAATACATAATTTTAAGAAAAAAAATTACACTCAGCACATTTTTATTTTAAACGATATTTCTACTTCGTAATTGATCAATCACTTCGAATCTAGCAGGTAAATTTAAACAATTGAATTAAACACATTTTGCTCATTCTGTTAAATTCTGTGCATTACTTGCACATATCTAAGGTATTTGCAAAATTCAAACCTATATTACTCCCTTTCAAAATATAGCAGAAAAGAAGATCAAACGTCAAAACATCTCTCTTTTTTTTCTTATTACAAATTTAAAACCTTTTTTTTTTTTTTTTTTTTTTTTACTGTGCATCACTTGCACATGTCTAAAGTGTTTCACAATTAAAACCTATCCCTCTCCCTTTAAAAATAATGCAGAAATACAGATGAAAAAGTCAAAACGTCTCTCCTCTTTTTCTTATTAGAGATTTAAAACTTTTTTTTTTTTTTAATCAGTATGATAACTTAACAGATTTATACCATTGAAATCTCCTTTACTTTTCAATCTATTGTTAACAATGAAGTTTAAAATACGGTCAATTGACATAAGCGTATTCCTTACAAAATAATGTTTTTTTGTCTTTAGATCTTATTCTAACATATACACTTACAAATATTTTAATGTCATCAACGTTTCGTGTAAGTCATACATTTCTCAGGTTCAACTGGCTTAGGTAAGTTTCATTAGTTTAAGTAAGTTAAATCAGCATAAAACGTTTTGCAATTTAGAACTTTATAATTCTATAAATGAACGAAATAACTAAATAAATAAATTAACAAACAATAATTAAAAAACATTAATAAAGTAAGTGGGGGAATAGATAAATATATAAGTACATCAAACTTAAAGTACGCAGTAATTTTTTTAACTTTTAGAAGATAATTTTGAAAAATTAAGTTGGTGAATAATGCGTGGTTTGTATATAATGCGTTGGTGTGTAATGCTCGTAGGTAAAACTGGCGACAGTAATTCAGAAAAGTAAACTAAGATATATCGTATGAAAGCTGAAAACGATGCGCTCATAAAAGAACACGTTATCGATATTTTATCAAAATTAACGCATTATTATAATCTTGAAATAGGTTAATACCACATTGAACTTTTTCTTATTACAAGAATCATCTGTAGTTGTAGCAGAAAAATTACTAACAAAAGAGACCCTAAGAATTTGTATAAAAATTTCCAGTTTCGCAGTATTAAAATGTGCGGAAAACCCATACGCCAATACTGTAAAATTTTGGCGTATATTTAAAACTATTTTTGGTGTTCATTAACACCTAAGTTGAAAATGGTTCAATTTTCGTATATTTTTGCAAAATTTTATGTGCTTTATCTTTAAAAACAGTCTAGAGAGTATAATACATTTTAGCATATGAAGTTCATTAACTCATTGATATAGCAAAATATCTGTATGATTGCCCATTTCCTCAATTTTTCATAGAACTGAGCAAGCATAGTAAAAATTTTGATATGTAACTCAGTTACCGATCTCCATATGCTAAAAAATATACTGTATACATTTTTTTACACAGACACATATTTTTTTTTTAAATATTAAAAATAAGTAATATTCTACGTTTCGTTACTGAACACTAAAAATGGTGGCAACGGTACACAAAACTTTTTATAGTGTGGGGAAAATTGTTATCAGGATATAAATAAAATAATAATGTAGTAATAAGTTAACACTAAAAATATTAAAATATTTTTTTAAAAATTTGTTGTCTGACAAAACAATATTAATTTTAAAATATAATTTATTAAAGAAAGAAAGAGATGAAAACTTTTATATGGCAAGCATTTTCCAAATCGGATAACATATTGAAGCACAAATGTGGAAATAGTATGGTTAAACCTGCGACCAGACAGTCGTTTTTAAATTGTAGAAGTGGCTTTTTTTTGCTGAACATTAATGTCAGGTTTTTAATTTTATGTCGTAATTGTTTTACAAGAATAATAAATTTATATGGATAGTAAAACATTTAATTCAAAATTAAAATTACGATTCACGAAGCACTTAATCATTCAATGCTCAAAGATGTTTAAATAAACTCCATTCTTTTGCAAGGAAAACGGGAGGTGAACTACTCAAACGTTTTGTAATTCTATATTTATTGCAGAAAATCTACTATAGTTACAGATGATACAATTATCAATGTTTAAAACCTATTGAAGCAATTTATCTAGATAGGGTTTGTTCAACGTTGAGGGAACTTACGCGTTATAAACTTAACGTAACCCTGCTAAGGAAAATTCCGTTTTATGAAAGTTTTATTGCACACTTCTTTTCGTGTTAAAAACTGAAAGACAATCCCAAAATGTGATTCCGAGGTTGATTCCATTTTAAAACTCTAGTTTGTTGAACACATATTGAAATTTTAAGCCTCCGTAGTTATCAAGAGCAAAAACATTGTGCTTTGAATTTGAAGGCGTATTCATTTCGCAGCATCCCTAATTAGGTGCGTGAGTTGATGCTTCGTTTGAGAAACTCCTGTTAAACGAATTTAAATCAATAGAGATTTTGCTTCTTTCTCCTTTTAATTATTTTCAACAGGATATATTAAGATATTCGAAGTTCATTTATTTTGATTCTCAAGCTGTGTTTTATTCCCGCCCATTTTATTGTTCTCTCCCTAAATGGAGGCTATTAATTGTCTAGTTATTAAAGAGTTATTTGTTTCAATAATTCGAGTATTAAAAGTACGGAACGTATCATGTATAGTATTAATTATTCACTACAAATCAGTAAATCGTGCTGTTTTAGTAAAAGAAAGAAAAAAAAAAAAAACAATGAATTTGTGTAAGTTGTTCCTTTTACATAAGAAGTGCATTAGCAGTCAAAACCGTTGTACAGATTTTTCTCCTTTTGCGTTGTAAATTGCTTTCAATTTGTATAAACTTCTGAAAAATCAAGTTGGTGAATGAGTAAGTACATAAATAAATAAACGCAACAGAAATAAAACTAATAAATTGTTAACACCTAACAGGCATACTACAACAGCTTTGAATGTATGCACATAGGTAAAACTGACATTAATTCAAAAAGTTTTACTGTATTTGCAATCAAAATTGTTGCAAAGATTTTTCTCAGTTTTCGCCAAAATAAATGAATAAACAAATAATAAAAGCATAAATTTTGCACGCTTGCATTAAATGCTACGAACTAAAGTAAAAGCATGAATATTTACGGAAGCTACCTATCGCATTATTTGATACATTTATAATTTGTCATTTATAGTTTATTTATTGAGGCAGAAGTTGCTAAAATTGATTGCCACAAACATTTCATAATGGGGATAAAATGAATTTACTTGCTGCACAATTCATTATTGCAGGTGTGACATTTGTACGCATATATTCACAATACAATTAAATAACTTAAAACTTTAGCTTTAAATTTTTAGACAAAAGGTTTCATTTAAAAAATATAAATTTTTGTATGTTCCTGGTGTGACATTAATGTCACATGAAGCTTAGTTTTCAGAAACTGGATACTGTATATAAATACATGTGATGGTTAGCTACACTCAAAAATGTAAAAATTAAAAGCTAAAGGTTAAAATTCTTTAATTGTAGTGCAAATATATGCGTGCAAATGTCACACCGCAGCAAAAGATTGAGCATTTAATGAATTAACTGAGATCTTTTCTCTACGCTCTGAGGATGGATGCACTTTTAAAATTTATTTGATACTTTTCATGAACTTTTTAAATTTCCTTTAGAAAAACTTGCGGAACATAAAATATGACATGAGGTGACTTCTATAAAATTTTAATTTGGCCTTCTTTAAAATCTTTCACTATTAAAATTTTTTCAGGCGATGAAAAATATTTTTACAAGAATTTCATACTGTACTGATACTTAATAGAATAAAGATTGATCAAATTTACGCTATCTTCGTGGTTTACGATGGAATATTTAGTTTTCTAAAACACTTTTTAATTTGTCCTCAATCTTTACAGGTCAGAAATTGACTTGAAATTTATTTGAAGCTAACCTAAGTTTTAAAAACATTATATTAAAATTTCACAACATGTAATTAAAATCGCAGTCTTTTCAAATTTCTATCCAAATTTTAAACATAGCAAATTTGTCCCCCCCCCCCCCCCCCCCCATAATGAACTTCATGTTTTCGAGGGTTTTTTTTACATAAACTTTTGCTATTGATGGAGCGTATCGCAAATGTTCATGTTTATGTTTAACTAATTATTTTAATGGGAGAGAAAATATTTTCGTGATATTTGTTTTATAATATTCAAGGCAGGCAAACGTTATATATTCATATATTTGGTAAAAATATATATATATTTGGTAAAAAAAATAGGAGGAAAATTCTTACAATAGTTTTGACTGCTAATGTAGTTATTCTGTAAGAAAAACAACTTATAAAATAGCCGTTTTTCCTCCTCTTGTCCTTTATTTTTCTCGTTTTTTTTTTGCAATAACTTTTGCCATTGATGAAATGTACCATTTATTTACCAAATAATACGATATTATTGAGTTTCAAAATACAATTTCCTTCCCTTTTTTTTTTCTGAAAAGTATTTACGATATTTTTTTTATTCAATGATACTGATTATGTGTTCTGCATGACATGGTATGTTTTCGTGAAATTTGGTTTACATATTTTTTAACTTTACTGAGAACAAATCTACAAAGTTTGTAACACTAAAAAAAAAAAAAATAGCAAACTGAACTAGAATGAAAGAAAAAGGGAATATTTAATTTAATAGGATATTGAATATGTTTCCTTAGTAGCGTTTAGTAATACACAGCTCTTTGAAGAAAAGAAATTGTACTTGAACATTTACTTTACAGGAATTAACTTCTTTTTTGTTTTAATGCTTTACAAAATGAAACATTCTCATTAAATCTTGTTTATTCCACCATTCCTACTAGAAACTTTATCTTCTCATCACATTAATTTGGCTCATCATATCACGAAAAATTCTCATGCAATGGAACAGTTTCAAATATAAAAAATTCAACACGAAAACTTGTTTATGCTTCATTTAAAATATGTTCGGTTACATTGTTAGTGAATATTTCGTTGAAATATTCAACACCATTTCCGAGATGTTTTTTTTTTCAACTTGACTTTGTTCGTAAATACAGATTCCGTATTTTTTTTTCTTTTTTCCTAGCTGTGAACTGTATGTGACCCGTACTGTGTAATTTTCGTACACAGTACGGAAAAACAAGAATGTTATTGAGAAACTATTATTAAGAAATTTGATTATTTGATTTTAAACAAGTTCTTTGTAAATTTAAAGACCCTCCGTTTCGCTTCTCCACTTTTGTAAAAAAATTTCAGTGTACTAGTGCTAAAATAAAAAGTTACATCGCACGTTTACAGGACACAAATTGGTAAACTCCAAAGTTCATTTTAAAAATCGACTCTCTTGTCACAGCTTAGAATTTTTATTTTACTGTAATAAATCGAGTGACATTAAGAAATTTACTATAGAATATTTTAAGGCATCTTTGATTCATGTAGCTTGTCTTTGTAGTCCTATTTCTCAAAGTAAAAGATTAAAAAAAAAAAAAAAAAAAAAAAAAAAACAGCTTACAATCAAATCTTTGCACGTGGAGCAAATTTTTATTATCCGAAACTTTTACGTTTCTTCTTGAAATTGTATGCTTTTTAAGTAATTGTGGGCAGCATTTAACCTTGAGGTTTTTATTTTCGACCAATGACGTCACTTTTATCATCGCAATCACGTTCTGTCAAGTGATTTATGCCAAATCCACAAGTTTTACGCCAATTAGATTACGAGCCGGTCATGTCCCCTCCCACTTCACCTGTAGGACACGTACTTCGAGACAGACGCGAACCCTCAAGTTGCCGTTTTGTTCTCTTGTTCTGAATTCATGGTAGCGCTTACAGATTTCTTTTTGCTCATGGTGTATATCAGAGAAAGATTTATTCCTGCCGGCTACGGCTTTTACCTTAGAATGACGTTACACCTGTGGGCCATTTGGCAATTGCTGTCACCGCTCGGATGGAATTGTGGTGACAGTTGTAATTGCATTTTAGCGAAACAGGTGGGCAGACGGATGCCAGTGTGCATCAAAAGTACCGCTGCAAGACAGTGCTACATCTGCTAAAGATTTTTTTCTTGCAAGTTATGGTCAACTAGTTGATGGCCTTGCTGAAGACGCTGTGGAGATGGCAGGTAAGGAAAGCGTCTTTACCCTCAGTTTTTCCCCGTCAATGAATATGATTTAGATACTGTTATCACTCATGTCTTATAGTGATTACTAAACAAAAAATAATTGCGTGAGACCTACTCAAAGTAATTGTCGATACATTGGTAAAAATTCTGATTCATTCTTTCATAAAAAAAATGGTGAAATTTAGCTGCAACCAACATTTGGTACAAGTTGAACCACATTCATGTTGAAACTACGCTATTGTACTAGCTCAACAGAACCAATTGTTGTTTGCATCTAAATTTCACCATTTTTTGGTGAAAGGCGGAACTAAAACTTTCACCAGTGAACCACAGAAAAATTCAAAGAGCATTTTTTCCAAATTATATGTTGATATGCATATGTAGACCTCGGAAGTAAACTAGACTGTCGTTTTTAATCAACTTTTAAGTAGAGCAGTTTCAGTGCAATTGAAGTCTTTTTTTCCTTCGTAATTAGTTATATTCTTGCCAGCAAGGCAATTAGACCATATATCCGGACTGGCGTTGGCGTTACAACAACATTAAAAAATTTCAGTTCAACCCTTCACCAGAACAATGAAAAAGAAATGGTGAAATTTAGCTGTAAACAACATTTAGTACTAAGTTGAACCATTATAATGGTGAAGTTTAACATAGTTTCACTATGAATGTGAAACTAGGAACCATTATAATGGTCCAACTTTAGTACCAAATGTTGGTTGCAGCTAAATTTCACCATTTTTTAAAAAAAAAATTTTGATAAAAGGTTGAACTAGAATTAGTGAAAGATTGAATCAGAATTTTTTGGAGTACAGAATCTGTCCAGTTCTAAAAACTTTATTGGTTTCATTTGAAAATTTAAGATTTCTGAATCTTATCTGATAGTAGATTTCTGCCCATATTCCAGAAAGCTTACTTGCTTGAGAATTCAATAATATTTCACCGTCCGCATTGTTCATGTATCTTCTGATTCCCTACTTATCAGCTGATTCATCATAACTTGAAAAGGAATCTTTGTAGAAAATGATTGACTTAAACATGAAAATTTTTTTTTCTCCAATGGCTTAATTTAAAGTTGGGGAGAGGGACCGGGGGGGGGGGGGAGTCGGCGAAAGTTTCATGAAACTACGTGTGTCGAATTTATCGAATTTACATAATTGGTACGAATTGAACAATTTATATAGTTTATTGTATGAGGCATTCAGTTTTTTGTTTTATGTTTCCAAGTGATATAATACAAACGAATTCTAAAATTTCTAAATCATCAACGTTTTTTTTTCTAAATCATTCGATGCAACAATGAAAGCCTTAGTAATACGATTTAATGAATTTACAAACATAATTCATTAAATCTAATTTGAATTTTTAAACATAAATAGGGTAGGAATTTCACTTCAAACCGTTAATCTTTAAATTAATATGCATATATACATGTGTGTGTGTGTGTGTGTATACATACAAACTAAATAACAAAATATAGAAAAATGAGTTTTGATAATACCTTGCTACATTGGATGCACGTAATTTTGCTCTATTTATCTTCATTCATTTTCAAAATCCAATTCTTCTACAAGAAGTTCTGAAACGTATAAGATGCTCTGAAAATACCAAGAAAGAAAATCAGCTCCTGACTAAAAATATAAAAATTTCAGAAGATATTTCCTTCAAACATTTGCATGACACATGTTGCAAACAAATTTCTGAAAAACATTTGCTTCAGTTTCTGAATGCAATGAAAAACTCTTACGAAAGGAATATTGCTGTTATAATTGAATCGTTTATTTCGAAAAGGTAACAACTCTTAAAAACAAAATTTTTTTCAGGAGACGGAAAAAAAAAAAGGCTTATAAACAGTTGTAAAACTTGACAGGTCTGATCTTTTACTATTTTATTTTAGTAAGTAATAGCAATGCAATATTGGTAAATTAAAACGATTTTTGATTAATTATGCCATAAAAGTTAATGAATTAAGTTGTTTTTTTTTAAAACTGGAGATGTTACATTTTCGAAATAAACGATTCAATTACTTTCTAAAGATGAAAAAAAAATTCTGTCGAGTAGTTAAATAGTTAAAAAGTGATTTTGTAAAGCGACTCTAAATATAAGGCTATTATGCACAGAAAGGTTTAAAACTTTTAGTTAGCTGTAAATCTATCAATGCCCTATTGCTGTTCTTATTATTATTTTCATTTATTTTTTCGCGTTTATTTTAATAAATTAAATACGTACGTCGTATTTTATTTGCATCGTTAATTACGTTGAGCAGGAAAAACCAAAATAATTCTTCAGTAAAATAAACATGAAATGACTTTTTCAAGGAATGGTCCTCTGGGGGAACAACATACATTTTTGATGCTCCAGGAAACTTGCGCATACAGTGCGGGCATGTAAACAAGAAGAAACTAAACAACAAACCAAACTTCATCTCTACTAAAAGCAAAATGTAAAAGAAAACTTTTAGTGGGTAACCGCAAGATAGAAAGTCTGTTGTAAAAGTAGGGATGCTCCAGCAGAAAAAAAATCTGGATTGCAAGAAAAAATGTCTTACGTCCCAAGCAAATTATAAAGTTTGGATCATTCGGCCGAATTTTTACGAGGTAAGTCGTGCGGTGCCCAGCAGTAAAAATGGCCGTTAAAACGCCGTGGCCGGGCGGTATAAAAAAGCCATTACGCGGGGTCCAATCTTCTGTTTACATTCTGCGTATCTTAAAAACAAAATGGCCGTGATCAAAGGCTTAGGTAGTCCCTTTGGAAGGGATTCCATTAATCAGTAGTAAAGATGGAAGCAGACTTTTAATGGCGCCTTTAAAGCCACGATGGTTGCAATAAAAGATGATATAAAATAGATTATTCCGTTATAAGTTTTTCTTTCTCTGTTAGAAACTGAAGAACTGGATGTGCTAACAAAACACGCTAATTTCCAAGGGAATTATTTCCTTTATTAGTGCTATTATATTGTTCATTTAAATAGCACTAGTGTTAATTTTCAAAGCGGTAATCGTTAATCACAACCGTTTAGGTGTTGGAAATCCGGATTTATTTCTTTATAAAAGGCGTTTTGTAGGAAACGATGTTTGTATTTGTAATAATTCTATTAACAATAATGATGATAATAATAATTATAGTAATAATAATAATAGTAATAACGATCTTCTAAAGTATGCTTGACATAAGCATCAACAGTGCTATCATGAAATGTATGCAGAAGGAAAATTCGATGCTTTGATTGACTAAAGATTCTTTATGTTTCGGTTTTTACGTGAAATAGATTTAAGAGTTGTCTAATATAATCTTAAACAATGTAGTAACTTAAACAGTTAATTAATTCTTAATCGTGTAAAAATGCAAGTCTGTTCTGAAATTAGCACTTTGTTCCCGGAATTTCAGTTGGTTTGAATTTATTTTTAAAAATTTTACAGATTATGAGTTTCAACCTGCATCGGGCTAGATTTTACCCTTGAACTTACAATGTTTGAACTTTGAACCGACAACACATAAGCCGTTATTCCCAGGAGTGGCGACAGGCCAATCGCGATTGACTGCTCTGTGACAAAATGATATCTAGATCACTAAAAAATTTATTGGTATTTTACACCAAGAAATGGTGAAAATTTTCTGGCAGACAATGGATGGTGCATAATTTTACTACATTTTGGAGCTTACTTGGCCATGTTGGTCCCAAAATACAATAAAATTAAGCCTATTTTCAATGTTCTATCAGGAAAACTTGACTTCGAGAGCAGTGTAGCACCGTACTAAACAAGAAGAAATTAAACAACAAACCGAGCTAAACACAATTTTTATAATTTCGTTCTTCAGAAATACTGAAGAACGAACATATGAAAATAGTGTGATCTCATCACAACAATCATGTGTTCAATATGCGAAAAATTGAATAACAAATTTTAAAAAAAGCAAAAACCCTCATATTTTTATTGAATTTTCGAATGAAATTTAAAAGAGACGAATGGGAAAAAAAGAAAAACGGAGCAGTGGATCGCAGCAAATTTGCTCCTATGACCCGACTTCTCTCAAGCTTTGAGCAAAATATCGCTGTTCCACAGCTCCGCTCTCTGCTCTATACACTAAAAATTTGCGTTTAGTTGCCACCATTTTTGGTTTTACTGAAACCCATTTTTGTTATGTAAAGTTGAAAATTATTCATTTTTTGATGTATTTTAAATTCTTTTAAGTTTCTGTCTAAAAAAATACAGAGAGCAAAATGTTTTTTTAGCATGTGATGTTCTTTAACTCATCTATGTATCAAAAGTTCATTACCATTGCTCATTTATCAAATTTTCATAGAAGTGAGCAATCATAAGGAAATTTCGATACGTAATGGGGTTCAAAAAATTTCACGTGCTAAGAAACATTATACAGTCCATATTTTTTAGACAGACGCACAAAAAAATTTAAACTATGTCAAAAAAAACACCAAAATATTTATACAGAAACACAAGTGGCTCTCACTGCGATTTGTTACTATTAATTTTCTAAGTTAAAAATGTTTAAAATGATTTTTGTATGCAAATTATTTTGGGAAAACAAGTTTACATTAAAAAAACTCGTTACTTCACATCGCAGTGACTGCACCCATGTTCGAATTTAACTCACTGTAAAAATTTTACGTTCAGTTGCCGCCATTTTTGGTGTAAAATTGAAAATTATTTATTTTTTGAATGATTTTAAATTCTTTAAATGTCTGTGTAAAAAAATACGGACCACAGAAGGTTTTTTAGCGTATGATGTTCGTTAACTTATTTACGTATCAAAAGTTCATTACTATTGCATATTTATTCTACTTTCATAGAAATGAGCAAATCGAAATTAAACTTCGATACGTGATTAAGTTAACAAATTTCATGTGCTAAGAAACATTACACGGCATATATAGTTTTTAGATTAATGCATCAAAAAATTTAAAATGTATCAAGAATAAATAATTTTCAAGTTTGCACCAACTGAACACCAAGAATCGTGTTCAGTAACACCAAAAATGGTGGCAACTAAACGCTGATCCATGGTAATCACTGTTGAAATATATTGTGTCTTATAACTAGATTTGTAATGTCACTGTAGTTTTAACTGTTAACCTTAATTGTGTTCTATCGTTTTATTTTAGTTTAACGGATTTACTTGTGCGTGTATACGTACCTCGTTCGTAATACTAAATCTGTTATATGTATCTTTGTATAACTCTGCTACTTGTTTTTAAACAATCGCAGCATATATAACGCACAAACAGGCAAATTATATTGCATGTACACGCGCATCATTATTACTATATTCCTCTACTACACGTAAAAGAATAGTTGATAAGGAATAGCATAAAAGTAACATATTTAAGTCAAATTTTAATTCGTGTTACAAATTGTGTTTTTAATCATGAGAAGAAGCGTCCATTTCTGTCATAATGTCTATACTGTAGATGATGAATGGCCCTTCATATTATTCATTCTTTTTTAATGTATTTTAAATTCTTTTAAATTTCTGCCTAAAAAAATACAGACCATATCACCTGGGTGGTTCTACAGAGAACATTTTTCCTTCATTCATAAATTTAAAATTGGCTACGATTTTCATATCGTTTTGTTTTGTTTAACTCTACAGACTTTGCATCCTATCTCATTTAAGTTAATCAGAAGTAAAAGTTAAATTTTGGACTTCGGAGAAAAGTAATGGTCTGAAACCAACTGATCAGTGCATCTGTGCTGTAAAAAAATTCTGTAAAAGCACAGAGGGAAAACTGAATGTTTCTGTAAATTTACGAAGAATTGGTTTCAAATCAAAGAATCAAGTTTCTTGATAACAGTTTCCCAGTAAAATTCTTGTTTTTCCGCTCTCCGTAGTGCAACTACAGAGAATGATTTGTTAAATTACGTAAAACTGAACACTGCATATATAAACACTTCAGATCTGAGACTGCCAGTTTAAAAATTGTCAAGTTAATGTATTATATATTGTTGACGGGCAATTTAATTTAGCTCTCATGAGCAACCTATAGCCCTCGTCGGCTTGTCTTCCCGACTCCGGAGACACATGAATCTCAACAGCATGAGCTTAACTGAACTCAATTTCCAGTTTGTGCACCAAAAATAATAATTCAGTGTACTCACAAAAAGATGCAGCCGCTATTGCGGCACGTTATCTGTTGATATAAGTTTTCAAAACGTTCTCTGTTTTTTATTCTCTGTAATTTCCTTTTTTTAAAGACTGTTTTCCTGTTTATAGATCTCTCTAATTTTACGTCAGACTCCGGATAAATGATTTAAAGAAGACTTTCATGTATTTTGGTCAAAATTTCAGTGTGGTGATCTTTTGACTGAGAAGAGAAAATTTAGGAATTTGCGAAAACTTTAGTAAACAGACACAATTATTTTTGTAGTTCTCTGAAAATTAAAAAAAAAAAAAAAACGGTTTAGATCAGTGTTTCTAAAGATTTTTTTTTTCTTTCTCATCGCAGCACTTTTCAAATTTGGTTGTTCAAAAATTTAGCAGCACCCAAGCAAATAGAAAATCTTAAAAGAATTGTATGATAAGCGGTTGAAGTTCTAATAATATTATTTAATAACAGAATACCCAAAGTTTCAATGAAATATATTTTAAATAAAACTTGTTTTTTGATTTTGAACACACAATGTTTTGGTATATCATATGCAGACGTAAACTGCAACCTAACCCTAAGCACACTATAATGCTATAACTTAAAAACGTTTAAGTCAGCTATAACTATTTAAAAAATATTTAAAAATTGAAACGAAAAGAAAGAAGGAAGCAAGAAAAAATGACTACTACATAGCTTTGTTTGGGTTAAATCCATGCCCAGTCCAGATCAGGGTTTTCGTCAGCGGCAGCCCATTTCAAGAATTTTTCGTCACATTATAATGGCGCTGCAGTGATTGAGATTCGCTGGTTTCGCTTCAGCAGTAATCAGCAAGTAGCTGCAGCAAAGCAAGAGGCATGAGAATTTGCAAAGCAAAATCTGAAGACGGAATATTAGTCAATTAAAGAATTAAAAGTAATGATTTACTTAATTAAAAAAAAAATAAACAAAAATGGAGTGCGCTTTACGAACTTCCGAAAGACATTTATAGCAAGCTTTTTTTAATGAAAATAATAGCGTAATGTTAAGCTAACCAAACATTAGGAAATAAAAACAGTTAATACACAACTTGGGTAATTAATTGATATCATGTTCACTTTAATTTAGTTACTAAAACACTTGCTATTAAATTTGTACGTATGTATGTACAAAAGATTTAAAATCATTTTTTACAAGCGACTGACAAGTGCAATATTAAATTATAATGCATGTATTTCCTTTATTTATTTATTTTTTTTTTCGTTCTTCTTCTTTTCCTTAGTTATCTATTTATTTATTTTACAGAAATCCTTGCACGTATTTTATTCTAATTATTAAAAATAAATAAATAAATAAACAAGCTTAAAATTTAATAGATTATATTAATATTAATAGTACTATTACCACTACTACTATACTAGTAATAATAAAAATATTTTTTTTATCTCTATAGAAAGGGAACTTTTTAAAATTGCAAAATTTTTTCCTCCAAATATAATTTTACATCTAGCTTTCTTTAGAAGAAAGGTTAGTTAACTCATAAATAATGAGTTCAAATAATGTTTTTTAACCTTATAAGTGATGTGATGTGCGTAGGAATGATTGTTCATCATAAAAAATATTTTTAAAAATACATTTTAAAAGCATATGCCCTGGGATAGAATATGAAATTTTTTCACAGGAAATATTTTCTAACATTCCAGTATTTACGTATATACATCTTCAACTTCTTCCTCAATGAATAAATTTTATTTCGAAATTCTGACCAATACGAAATACGAACGTTTTCCGAGAGCAAATCTACAACCAATGCTCTATTGGTATCTTTCCTAAGCAGCTACACATGAGTAAGTACGTTCTTCCTACAATTGGTTGTTAAAAGAAAGGGCGGAGCTTTATCTCTTCCCGAGTATGGGAATGGTTCTTCGCATAACTACATGCGTGAAAGAGAGAAATGCGCAGCTTTTATTTATATCATAGGAATCATAACCAACGGACCTTCTACCTCATGTTGTTCTATAATGTTAAAATTAAAACAATTATTTTTTTTTCCAGCTAATGTAAAATTTCTGCATTTTATTACGTTTTTGATGTTTTTCTTTAATAGTATTTTCGTAATATAATACAGTATTAATATTTCTTGTTAATTCTGTTATTGTCTTGTTTTCAACGCACTGCCGAAATACGTCAGGACAGAACCAACTGGTCACGGATATTGTCTGGTTTTGCGTAAAATGCTGAGTTATTATATTTTGAATTAAATTCTTTGTAAAATAAATAAGGTAAAGCTAGGAGAGTCTGCGCACAGTTGGAAAAATAATTTTAAAAAATCGAAGTATGGCCTTTTTGTTAAAATATTGATGAATAACTGACTTCATTTGTTTTTTATGCATTTCCATTGATATTTCGTTGTTTTGCTTTAATTTAATGCAACAGCTGTAAAAAAAAAAAAAAAAAGAAAAAAAGAAAAAAAAAGATGAAGACTAATTTGCGCAATCTGTCCTACAGGGTAGGTGTGATTGCGCACATGGGTAGGAGGAGCGATTGTTATTCATAAAAAAACTGCAATTAAATTCTTAGCAATAGTATTTACACTAAAACTATGTTGTTGTAAGGGTTTTTATAAACACATACAATTGTAAAAGGAATAAATATTTTAACTCAATGAATACAGAATCGGAAAAAAGTGTTTTAATTAAAGAAACAAAATAAAGAAGAAAAGAAGGTTTAAATTATAATTAATCTTATTCATTTTCAGTTTAAATGTCTTTTGTTTGTTAACCGAAGTTGTTGTCGCCCACAATCAACATACTTATTGTTGTAAGTAGTGCAGCCATCTGCTACAAATAGCACCCAAAAATAAACATTTCAACAAAAATTGTTTTAATGTATTCCTAACGGGTTATTATAAGGTTAGGAATACATTAAAATATTTTTTGTTGAAATGCTTAGTTTTGGGTGTTTCAAACGTACTTTTCAGGCTGGTACAGTTTCAGACATTCAGTGCACACATCCTCGTTGTCCTGTGTGACATGGTCCCAAAGATTCAGTATTTTGACATTATTTTCTTCTGAGGTGGCTAATGTTAAAGATGTTTCAAAATTCAAACTTTTTTTTTTGTTTTCTTTCCTGCAAGTTTTTGGTTCCCTCTTTCTCTGGAAGCATTTTATCTTCAGACGTTCGCTTCTTTTTTGTAGCTGCATCTTTCTTAATTATTATCTCGAATATATATGCGGGTCAGTAACATTCGTTGCACTTTGTTTTCTTTTTAATTTTGACGGCATTAAACTGTTTGGAAAAAGAGTTTATCAATAAGAATATTTGTCTAAAGCTAGCACATTATTAATTTATTAGAAAAATTTTCGTCTGAGAAAAGAAATTTGTTCACAAATTACTTTATTTGCACATTTAGTTCCAAAACGTATCTTTCATAACTTAAATCTTCAAAAGAAATAAAATCGCACGAACTTGTTTTCAACGATTTATACGGGATAAAAAACTACAGTCCCTTGAAAACACAAATTATAAAGTCACGACCACTTTATCATCTCGATATAGCACTATAGTCAAAATATTTGATTACTAGGTATCTACATACGCTTTTAAAACTATCAGTATATCTGTGCCATTAATATGATATTTTATGTGACCATATGTGAGTTTGAAACTAGTAATTGATTGAACGGACAGAACAACATGCATTCAATCATAGTGTTGTTCACTTTGTGCATGATACTATTTAAATTTTAGAAACTTTAACTATTTTTCGGCTACAATAGCTGTGTGAGATAGTAGAACATTTCTTGCTAAAAAGTGATTACGTCATAAGGTAAAATGATTGAATAAGAACAAGCTTGCATTTCTAGTTTTATGCACTCTCGCATGCTCAAATCTCACGAAACTTTCGTCGTATTTGACGGAATGGCTTCGTGAAAAATGCTCCGAGTAAACCTTTCATAAAATTGCCGAAATTTGTGTAGTAACTTTTTAAAGTCACGTGATCGCACGAGGAAAGAATCGTTGTAAATGACGAAATTTTCTTGACGATTGAAGAATCGTCGAAAATGAGGATTCTATTTTTGAGAGTGTGGAAGACGCAGAAAATGTCAGTTTAGAAAAATCATGTAAAATCTTTACAGCAGAAATACACAATTTAGTTGATATCAGCTTGTTAAGCATTTAAAGAACATCAAATGAGCAAATTTTCATTTTTTAAAAATGTCTCTTTTTAGTAATCACATTTCAACAATTGTAATTTTTTAAAAAATTTTAAATTAAAACTTCAATTTTTAAGGTGCTATACATCTCAGGCTTATGATAAAATTTGGCATACACCTTTAAAGCATTTTAGATTGCCACCTCCATTTTGTTTAAAAAAAATTCAGAAGATAAAAAAAGCTTAAAATCAGATAAAATATCCTTTCTCCATCTCAAAACCACTTTTTTCTTTATCAATAAAGCCAACTGGATTTTCAAATTATGTCTTGATAAAATATCGTTCCTTAATTAATCATAGAAAAAACAATATTCGAATTTTAAAGTGAAAGTTTTGCAGACAATCAATTTTGCACTGAATTTTGAACGTCAGTAATTGGAGGAAAAAAAATTTCCTTGGCAAAATCCTTATGGGATATTTTATATGTCCCTTAATTGCAACTACTATAATTTAAAAAAAAAAGTGTGTGCCATGTGTCGCCCTGCCTGATGAGAAATGGAACGGTTCTATTACAATTAATAACTTCAGAATTGCGATAAAGATTTTGTTTAAATTACAACACCCACCGAGCAGCGAGTAATAATGTGACATGATAAGATGGCCGCTAGCAATGTAGAGTTTATAAGAGAAAGGAGAAATCAGTAAGTTTAAGTCATCAGTAAGTTTAAGTCATCAAAAAAAAAAAAGAATCTCGCTTACACAATAGGGACCGTTCATAAATGATGTCACGATTTTTTTTACATATATTTGGCACCCCTCCCCCCCCCCTTTGTCACAAAATGTCACACTTTAACATACCCCTCCCACTATGTTGAATAAGAATGATGTCACACTTCATGTTACCATCTTCACTCTACTTGTTACATTTTGTCACAATTTCACGAACCTCCCCCCCCCCCCCCTCGAAGCGTGATATCATTTAAGAATGATCCCATATACGACTAACGACTAATAATACGCTTACCTACTTCTCTATATAGTATGTCTGTATATAGTCTCATATTTTGTGTGTAGATGGCGCCACTAAAATTAGTTTTGTAGTCGCCAACGTTTGGGACTTCGGAAATCGAAATGTAACTATATATAATGAGAAAATTATACTCACCATAAACCTTCATTTCTTCCCATAAATCTAAAATAATAAAGTTTCATAAATTTTAAATGAAACTATTTAGTTTTGTTTCGAAAACATTCAAAATAAATATTCTTATTATAACTACGGCAATTTTTGTTTAAATACATGGTTTGTAGGATAGAATGGGGTGCCTTCCCCCCCGCACCCGTATTATGTGGTAAAATTAAATCTCTTTTAGTTCTGAATGAGCATCTTGTTTCTGTTTGGTTGATAAGTATTGCTTTGTGAACATGACCTTCTCATTATTTCTGCTTTGTAGCCTCCCGTAAAAGTAAAAAATAATAAGAAAGCATGCAAGAAGGCTTAATGAATGTATCGCAAAAATGCCGTTAAAAATAAAGAAAAGTCAAAAAAGTGAAGAAATTAAATAAAAATTGAAAAATATAAAATTTGAAAGTAGGGTTTTGAGATGGGGAAAATGCGTCTGTCGGTCTATCGGTCTCCCCTAATAACTTTCGAAAAAATTGTCAGATTTGAAAAAAAAAAAAAAAAATAATTCTGCATTCGGAAGATCTCGGCGAGGACAACCCATTCATATATTTTACTTTTTAATTCGAACATTTTTTTCTTTCAATTTTGAACAGTTCAAAAATTTTTAACATTAGCGCCGATGGGCAAAAAGGAAGCAAAATTTTGTAACTCTAGGCACAAGATCCAAGTTCCTATGAACAAGCTTATCGGAAGAAGCTCTCAGCGTGAAATATTTGTTGATTTGAACAATTTTTGTTCATTTTTGAACAGTTCAAAAAAAATTAACATAGCGCCTGCGTTGAAATTTCAATTCTACATAAATCCTGGTCTAGCAAACCGATTTGCTTGGAACAAATTTTATCGGAAAGCTCTTATGGCGCAGAAGATATACAGATAGGAAGTTCATATAGAACTAACGAGCCTGTTTTTCTCTGAAATTTTTTGATTGGGATTTTTAGGAATATTTTTTAATCAATAAATGATTAAATGAATAAGTGAAAGAAAAATAAATAAGAGAATAAATGATAAAAAAAAATGAGTGAATAGATGATAAAGAAAAATAAATGAGACAATAAATGATAAAAAAATAAATGAGTGAATAAATACATGAATGAGTGAATGAATGGATGGATGTGTATTAACCGTTGAAAAAGGTATATTTGAAGTACAGTAGCCCCTCGTTATATCGCGCTTGTCGGGGGACAGCAAAAAAGCGCGATATATCCGAATGAGCGATATAACGAGGGGTTACTGTAATTAAGAACTAAATCTAAGCGAGAAAGAGAGAGAGATAGCTAGATTATAATTTTGAAGTTGGAGTATACGGAAAAGTAGACTCGTATAGTTCTAGACGAAACTTCTTGTTTTCATTTATGTGGTTTGAAAATGTTTGTATGTATTAGGCATATATATTTGAATGTGTTGATACTTTTACTCTTTCCAATAACAAAGCAGTTACATTAATTTTTAAAATACAAAAGTGGACAGTAAGATGTTATCATTGCGCTACGAAGCAATTGAATTTTATAATAAATATTAAACTTATAAAAAGGAAATTTTAGCTATTTTTTATTCAATTTAAATGCATTTCTCTCCAGAGCCAAATATTAAGATTCATTCAATTCATTAAAAAATGTCTTATTAGGGAAACAAGGTAAATTGCGAATTAATCACATCGTGTGCCACATGAATTGTTATGATTAATGCTAAATCTTAGTTACTAAAAGTAAGGTACTTAATTTAAAAATATACTTCTATATAAATACGCAATTTGTTTATAAAATAATATTAGGAATTTTGGAGAGCTTGTCTTCGTGACTAAATAATATTATTGGGTGATTATTTAGTCACTAGATTTAGTTGCTAATAGGGATGTAACGAATAGTGATTTGGCAGAATAGCCGAATACCGAATATTCAGCCACATCTTCCAGGCCGAAGTCGAATATTCGGCCGTTTCTTCCAGGCCGAATAGGCCGAAGCCGAATATTGTCTCAGGCCGAATACCGAATATTCGGCGGCCGAATATTAGAATGTCTAGAAAACCGTTGTAATAGAAAGTATTTGTCAAATTTAAAATTATTCACTGAGTCAAACACCAATTACACACAATCTATGATGTATGATTTAATTCTGTTTGTTAAGAATTTAAAACTACTTAAAATTAAACTATTTTCTCTATTGTTTTGAATGTAATAAAACTGCGAATTTCACCCACAAGTGGAATAGAAATGACAATTTCATGGTAGTAAGCATTAGCATTATTTTACCAATTATGAAATTCAAATGAAAGAAATACTATTATTTAGTGAAGTTTTTCCTTGCTCAAAACTGTTTTATGAAGATATTTTGAAAGTTATAAAAGTTAATATTTTCATTTTATTATCGAGTTTTTTACATACCTATTTTTCATAACTAAAGATTTATTAAAATTTAATACGCTTAACTGGAATATATTTTTATTTTCATAAACCCCAATAATTTATGTTATCTAAATATTAATAATATATTCTATTCTTTTCACATTTCTCTCGTACCCAATATTTACAATAAACCAGTCTACCCAAACAAAGACTGACTTTTGTTAATGATAACAAAAAATAAATTTCTCATATTCTCATTCATATTTAACTATTACCAAATTTTGGGAGCAAATGCTAAGTATAAAATACAATTTTACAACTTTAAAATCTGTTTTGCTCAGTCAAGCCTTTTTGAAGGTTTAAAAAATGTAGTTTCTTCTAAATTGTTTTTATTTATTGAAACTATATACTATATAAAACTTTTATATATTATATAAAAAAAATTTATCTACTAATGTATTCTTTTGCAATAATTATAATACAATTTTTAATGTTTAAAATCTACTAATTTCTTTATTTTGTTACATTTCTACCGCAGCTGAACTATTCGGCCGAATAGCCCGAATAGTTCGGCCAGGCCGAACTTGACCTTACCTAGTATTCGGCCAGGCCGAATATCGAATAGTGGCCGAATATTCGTTACATCCCTAGTTGCTAACTGATTTCATTAATCGTACATAAAAATGAAAAATTTTGGAAAACAACTCAATAATCAATATTTGCCATATTTCGTCGTTTTTTTTAAACACCTGTCGTTGATTCATTTTTACATTTAATAACGTAAAGGTAGAGAGAAGCTGTATCTAATGCTCTCTAGAATTAGCTAATGCTAGGCACCACCAAAGTTGGAGTAACTGGTAGTAACCAAAACATAGCCTCGAACACAACATCACATTCCAGGAGCGGATTATAATAAACGGTTAGAGGACTTGGCGACGGCCCCCAGCCCCCAGCTCATAAGGAATATCTGGCGACCGCCATTGCTATTTCAAAGTTTTTTTCCCTTTATATTTCTCCCCCTCCCCTTGATTGTTTCTTGTGAAAAGTTTATAGAAGAGCCTCGCGACAGGTATAATTCCATGCAAATTTTATAACTTGAAAACTTTTACATGATTGTTTTTTAAATTTCAAACTTTTCTACTCCCTTATTCTTGTGACACTGCCCCACCTTCTCCAAAGTGCAAATGATTTAATAAACAAGAGGCACGAATTCAAGCATTTTATGATAGCAGAGCCTAAAGAAAATTACTTGAACTTAATTATTGCATATACTCACCCACGCAACTTTACCATTTATTTATGACAAAATTGAATATTCAAACTTCTAAGATGCGACTCGTTAGAGGCCCGAGGCATGGAACCTTGTTTGAGCAATTCACGCTTCTGTTGTCTGTAACGTCTTCAATATTGTATTGAGTCTCAGAAGACAATCAGTTCTTGTAAATAATGCGTGGTGATATCAGTTTTTTTCTCCTCACTTTTTATCTCTTTTGGCTTTCAATCTAGAAGAAAAGAAGGTAATCATTATGAATCATAACTTAAAAGGGTAAAAAAAAAAAAAGCAGCAAAAATCACTAAGATTTAGTCATTTAATGGGAAACGAGGAAAATGTAAACACATACGGGTGACGTGATGTCAACAGAATTTTTTTTTTGCCGAAAAATGGACTGTTTCGTTGCTGACGGAGAACAAAAAATGCACAATTAGTTATAATTTCAATCAGTTTTTCAATTGTAATTATCATTACGATTGAAAATGTTTCGGTCTCATTAAAACAATACTTAATGCTCATTGCGCATTTCTGAATGTGTGGTAACTTCTTGAAACCGAGGGAATAATTGTAATGGAGGCAATTCACCGCTAGAGGGACTCATGAGCGAGCATCGCTCTCACGTGATATCCGCTCTTTGTTTACTAAGATTTTCAATTGAGTTCTACTTGGAGTTCGCTAGGCAAAATTAGTTATCTTAAAATTAACTAGACTATTTTCACAGCTTTTTCTGATTATAACCCAGTATTTACATTTAATTTAATCATTATAAAGGAAATTTATTGATTATTACAATAGTTATAGTGTTTTATTAAGTGTTAATCTTATGTACTGTAGAAGAACTTTATTTAAGCCTAGTTTTTAATTAAAATTGTCGAACTCGAAGTAAAGCGATGCCTCCTAGCGATGCTTCCTTTGTTTACATTGCTTTCATCGCTGACGTTCCTTGAATTGCCTCCACTGCGTTGCCAAGAGAATGATTAATTAAATTAATAAATGAAGATAATAATGAAAATTTAGTCTTTTCAAATCGACCTCACAATGTCTTGCACTCTGCAGGCGTTCATTATAGCTTGCTTACAGTAATTATGGAGTTACTAATCAATTTTGTTGTTCTGTATGGTGGACTGTTTAAGGTAATTCGAGGAGAGATGCACCAGTAGGAAAGATGCTCCAGGTAGCGCATTGGTTGTTGTTGCTTATCCTCATTGATCTAACATTAGTCAGATCAACTCCATAAAGTTGTTGACAGTCAGAAAGTCGATGACAAGAAGGGGATCTGGTGCTAATCTGCCCGGGATAGTACGACGCAATCTAGTATGTGTTCCCAGTGTATTTACGTCAGAATATCAAATAAGACAACACATATTATGTAGATTGTTTACTTACAAACGGAATGCTGTATTGTATGAAATGTGTTATCTTTGTGGCAAAAACATACTAAATATAGGAGTATTTTGTCAAAGGACGTATTAGTTTGACTGAAATGAAAATTCGTGTGTTTTTTTTTTTTGTTGTTGTAACATGAACACAAGTAATAATTCTAATAGGAAAAACCTTAATAAATGTAAAAAATAACGTGGTAAAAATAGGTAGCAATAATCGTTGTTTTAATAGGAATAACGTAAAAAGGGGCATCTCTCCTTTCCAAAAGGGAAAGATGCCCCAGACGCGAAAAAAGAGGATGTAGGATGCCACGCTGTACTTTTTAAAAATTAAAAAAAATATTTCTATAAATTCATTAGTTATATAAATATTATTACCTTATTTACTTTATGTAGCATGCTTTTTAACTTATTATCTAGGGCAAGTCGAGGAGAGTTGCCCCACCATAAAAGAAGTGGCTGTCAAATTTTAAATTACCAATAATATCAGTTCAATTTTGTCAGGAAGAGTTTTGTAGTCTATTGTTTAACTATATGCTGCTTAATTTGTTATATGAACTTTTCCTTTTGAACTAAAGTAGAAATTTTGCAACACCGCCATTTGGCCATCTCCCCCGACAAGCGAGGAGAGCCAGGGAAGAAGGTGTGCTGCCCCACGAAAATAAGTCAATTTAAATAACAAACACGCAAAGTTTTGAACGTTTAATACCATAAAAGAAAATTAAATAAATATTCATCACCTTTAACACTTTGAAAAGAATATCAAAAATGAAGGTACTGTCTGATTTTCTTAGCCGAGACTTTCCTCGAATTTGCGCATTCGTCAGGTCTGCATCTATTTCCTCGAAATAGAGATGAGAGGATGATTAAAGATTAGAAAATATTTAGTTTTTATAAAGACTAATAAACTCTGCGTTTTTTCTTTAATTTTTTGTGTTAAAAATTCAAATTGGAAATAGAATATAACATTATCGGGGAAAAGCAAGAAAATGACAGCATAAATTATAATTTTGAAAAGTGCTTATTCCAGTGCCTCTCCCCCTCTCCCTACTCCCTTTGCTGAATAGAATCTTCCCCACGGATAGTCTCGGCTTTCTTAAACGAACTATACATTTCTAAGTTTTGAAAATAACATTAAAAATAAAGTTGCGTCTTTAAACTTCGAAAGTAACATAAAAAAATGAAGTTATGACCTACATTTAAACTTCAAAAATGGAACCCAAAATTAAAATTGTATCTTCAAACGTTTAATTTTGTCCTTTCTTTTATTAAAGTTGCGTATTTGACGATTCTCAATAAAATCTGCATAGATTCTTTTTTTACAATAAATGCGTTCAAACCATTCAATAGTTGACGTGAATTTTCAAGGCATTTTGACCAAGTATTGTTAACATCTATATTTCATGGCCCAATTCATAGGTTTTCTTCAGGCCGACTTCCCCTATACTTTCAACAGAACTTTTCCTTTTGTAAATTTTCTTTTCAACACTCAAAACAGTAAATTAAGTGAATTTAATATTCACACAAAAGAATCAGTAAATGAGAAAGTTTTTATAGTTTTTTATATGATTATTAAATGGTTAAGTACATGAGTATTAAACTATATAGCAACCTAATAGAATATAAGAAAAGACAATTTAAAAAGACACGCTCAACTAAGCTTTCATGGTTTACAAACCTATATAATGTAATTATGTACTCCTATACTATATACAATAAATTAAGTAATACTATATTTAATTTACATTAAGTAACTCTATATAAAATAAATTAAATAACATATGTAATAAATTAAGTTACATTGGTACCAAGTGGAACAACATTCATGGTGAAACTACACCATTATAATAGTTTAACTTAGTACCAAATGCTGGTTGCAGCTAAATTTCACCGCTTTTTTACTAAAGGTTGAACCAAAATTTTTAAGTGTGCTTTCCATGAACAACATCTTACGTTATTAAGATTATTTATAATACTAGAATCCGTTTATTTGATTGGTTGCTTATTTACTTACTTATTGTACCACTAAACCAGACTTATAGTGCAATAAATGATAGTTGTGAAGAAGGGTTTTTAGGTATTTCATATGTTTTATGCATGTACAAATGTATTACGTATACGTAGAACATAATGTTTAACAAAATTGTGGAATCTCTATAGTTTTAGAGGTTATTTAATGCATAAATAATCTGAATTTCTTCTATTGTATAAAAATTGAAAAGAAGTACAAAACCAGAGCTTCAATGGAACATGCAAAAGTATCCGTCCCTTCGTTTCGCTTTACTGTTTTGGGATTTTTAATTTTTGTAATTCCCAAAATACTTTTGAAAACTATTTCATTTTAACGCAGGTTAACACCGGTATTGGTTTGTCTGATTTCGAAGCTAAATACACAGTTACATGTGAGGATGTAGAGTTTTACAAATTTTTCGTTCATAGACACATTCTCCATTCATTTTCTACTTTAAAGAATTTTTTCTTCCATACTCTTTCGTGCATTTGCGTCACTCGTCTTTCTCTATCTCTTTACAAACACACAAAAGCCATATGTATATGGTATAGAATGAACGTTGGTATATAAATGCATAATTTTGCAAGTACAGTTAACCAATTTTACCACTGTTCATATGATTTACTGAGGCATTTTAAGTAGAAAACAAAAATGAAATGTTACTGCCATAAATGTATAAGATCCTCGAAAAGATCATCCTGCAGGATTCCCATTTCACTATAATTTAGGTTTGTCACCTGAAAATGAAGGAAAAAAAAACAATTAACAGCAGTTTAAATTAAAAAGTAAAATACAAATATTAAAAGTTTTACTATAAATGTAACATATGCTTAATAGTAAAATGGAATTGAATGTAATAAAATGTAAAACGTTTATAAATCGTGTAACAGCGATCTCAAGGATTCATATTGGGTTTTATTCAGAATTCAAGCTGATTCAGTCAAGAATCGAAAATTTAAAATAATAATAATAATAAAAAAATTGCTTACATTGATATTTCGCACTCATCAGGCCGCAAGTCTGTCACATGCCAGGTGTAATGTCAGCCAGGGTAGTCGCATACAGTGTTCAACTGACCAGAAATAAATAAAGAAAGAAATAGATAAAAAAAGGAGTAATTTTAAAAACTTTTATCAGGATGTCCAAACAGTAAATACCGTAATTATCGGTAAATAGCCCGCATCGTTGTATAGTCCGCAGAAGAAAAATTCATCCTAAAAAAATCAAGCTCCGTGTATAACCCGCATCGCTGTAGAGCCAGCACCCAAATCAAAAACAATGAACAAATCACTGTAAGGTATGGTAAGGAATGTAAGGTACACTGTTTAAGGAAACAATTTTAAATTACAGCACTTTTACATTTAAAATTATGTTGCAAAAAGTTTACATTTTACCCTATTTTGTTCATACAGGGACCTCTGCTCTGGTCCTACTCTCCTATTGTGATTTAATTGGTGTGGAAGCAAAGGCTTCCATTGGGAAATTAAGAGGGATGGGTGAAATTGAATCATCGTTTCGAAACTTGTCATTTATTTCTTTCAATTTAACAATTAATATAATTTTCTTTTTATCAATAACTATAATTTTTTAAATTCCGTGTATTGCCCGCATCGTTATATTGCCCGCAGATAGTAAAAAAAGAAGTTTTTTCGTAAATAACCCGCGGGTTATACACAGATTATTACATTTTAATTTCTATATGCTTGAAGCAAGATGCTGCATACAGCGCGAGAAACTATCCATTGCATTCCGTGCCTCATATTAACTATATGAACATTACGAATGCAAAATTCTTTAAAACTTTTGGGTTTCCAGCTTGCATTCTTTAATCACTAAAAAATATTAATTTAATAGATAAGTCCATTAAAAAGAGTGAGAGATGTGTTTAATACACCAAGGTTCACACAGTTATCACATCAAAAGTATAAATGCATTATATTTTGAAAGCAGAAAAAAAAAAAGAAAAAAAGGGCTATTTCTGAAGATTAGATTGTGTTTTTATTAATTAAAGATCTAGTGCGTACTTGAAATATTATTTTTGTGTTTGATTGTTAAAAGTATAAACATCCATTTCCTACACAATTAAATACTGTGGGCAGTGGCGTAGTCCTTGGAAAAAGGTTAGGGTGCTGCTTACAGATGTAAATATAAGTTCTGAAATGAAAAAGTGGCTGAAATGAAAAAGACGCTTGTGTTAAAAGTTAAAAAAGTGGGGTGGACTCTTGTGTTAAAAGTTAAAAAAGTGTGGTGGACGCTTGTGTTAAAAGTTAAAAAAGGGTGGGTACGCTTGTCTTGTGGGGAACGCTTTTTTTTAACGTGCCGAAATATTTCTTTTTCATGTTTTCCGTGCTGTTTCAAAAGCAATTGTGAAATAAAGTAATAAATTATGGGAATTTTTGGCGGTAATGCAGCTTTTCTCATCCAGGGTTTCCCTGAACCTTAGGGTTCCGGGATCTCGATTCCTTGAGAGAATTACTTCTTTTCTTTCTAAAGTAACAAATAAATAAATAAACCAGATCACTTTTTTCATTCATTGTCAATCGGAACAGGTATTGCTTTTGACAAATTGCATTTTGAAGAAATATTAGTCCATAGATTTAAGGGCTCCCTGGAAATTTTTGCAGTGTTTTTAAAAAATACTTTCGTGTTTGCGTGTTACGGTACATAGTGCTGCCATCTGTTGAAATTGTTTTTCATAATTGAAGCAAATAATACTATGAAAAATTAGTTACTAAAATTATTTTATTATCCCCAACGGGAAACTTCCAATATTTTAGCAATAATCCGTTAAAATATTTTTAATAAGTTTTAAATATAAAAGTTAGGGAAAAGTAAGTTACATTACTTTTCCCCAACTTTTGTTCCCCCTTTTGTGATAATTTTAAGTACTTCTTAAAATTATCACAAAAGAGTTTTAAAATGAAAAACAGAGCGAAGAACCCAAAGCACATTTTTTACAGAAAAGATATTGTTGAATATTTGAAGCAATTAAATTGTTTCCGGATTTCCACCAAAGCTTGAAAAGGTACAATGTGTAATTTTTATTTCGTCAAATAAAGAAAAAAAAATTATAAAACAAAATTTCTTTTTTAAAATTAAATACTCTGATTTCTAAGTATTGAGCAATGAAGGGTATTGCATTTTGGAAATTCCAAGAAGGAAAAAAACGCGGAAGAAAAACTGCAAACGTCCGTATCGGAGTCACAAAGAACCTCTTCTCTGTACTAAGAAATGGAAGTAATATAGTCAGAGTTCTGATGGGATGCATTGAGAAATTAAATATTTTCTTTATTAACCGGGAGGGAGAGGGAAGTGAAGAGTTTTTTTTTTAGTTTACCTAAAGCGGTTCTGCAGCTTATTATAGATCTGAGTTTAGTTTGGGTAAAGAAAATATTTAGTGGCAAAAAATCAGTTCAACTGGTAGCCATCTTGTAAGTCACGTGATGAAAATTAATACTTAGTTTCGTAAAAGTTAGGTTTCTTTGTTTTAATTTTAATATCGAAGAAAGTATTATTTTTCAAGCGAGAAAAAAAAAAAAGTCTATGCAGACATTTTGTGAAATACGTTTAAAATTTTAAACTAGAGTGACTCCGGGCGTTCTTTGGGAGAATTAATATAAATTAAATAAACAAACAAATAAATGAAGTAAATAAATGAAAATAATGTTTCCTATGACATGAACTTTGAAGCTATAATAAATTCGTCATTTTAGTAATTGTGCTCAAGATAATTGCAATAATTATAGGTGACAATTATTGTTTGGAACATTGTTTAATATTAAGAAATTGCAGGGGAATTTCGTCATGATAATTCGAAATAGGAATTTCATCTTTGCAATATGTTTTAGACAGCAGAATGTTTTATATTGAAATATTCTTGAAATTTAATTTTCATAAATGTACAAAATTCATTTTCCTATCTGTATATTCATTTAAATTATAAAAAATTTATGATTTGTAATGCATTTTAGGGTTAGAAATGCTTATTTGTTCCACACTTAAAGTCAAAACATGATTCTCCTCCCCCTACTTTCGGTATTTTATTTCATTTTTCAACTTTTTAATCAGTCTTATATATTTTTTAGAAAGACAATTTTTAAGGGATCCTTTTTTTTTTTATCTGTTCGCAACAAATTTGCATCGCCAAGCTCATTTTGGGAGAAATTTTAATGCGACCTTCGTCTTCAGAATGAAATTCCATTTTACAAAGGGGGTTCAGTTTAAAATAATTTTCAAAATAAAATGCGAGCGTAAATATAATCCAGCATTTAAGACTGGAAAACTGATATTTTTTTTTCATTTGAATGGGTTCAGTCTTTCGGTAGATACGTATATATCAAAGTAAAAAGTTGATTTTCACGCTTGAGGGGAGCCAGCACGCAAAAATTTTGAAAAACACCGACATTTTTTAAATTGGCTTAAGTAGTAAAATAAATCTTTAAAAATGTTCCCTGAAAATTTCAGAAAAACTGAAGCAATATTTATTGATATATCACTGATTTTATTGCGGTGTGATGTGCCACCTTTTCATTCCGAAACCGTAACTGTGCTGAAAATAAGCCACACATTTATTTTTTGTAAATAAAATAAACGAAAAGAAGCAATTTTATCGTACTGACTTACGGTGTGTACTGACAGTTCTATCGTTTGACTGTAGCTGAAAAAAAAAAAAGCTCCTTACTTGAAATTTTGATAAAGAAAGGATTTAAGTTTTCTCAAGCTGAAAACTTAAAATGCTGTTTTCTCTCACTTAGTTTTGTGCATTTCATCGAAACAAAGTGCAAAGGCTTTTACAAATTTGTACCTATAATGTTGATTTTTTCCCACATGTTCCTGAAACTGTATATAACAAATTTATGCTCTACTTTTATGATAACTTAAGTACTTCTTTTTAAATTCTTTTTGAAGATTTTTTTGAATTTTTCGGGGTTTTTTTTTGCGTTACTTCAGTTTTTATTTTTTTCTCAAAAAGTATTTGACTTATAAAAAAATCACAGCATAAAAGTTTTGGTTTTTGAGTAATGAATCAATACATTTTTTTTGAGACTTTACACCTATTTTTAAAAAAGAAAATGCATTTTTAAAAATTGCTAATTTTCTTTGAAAAAATTAAATTGTCCAAATTATATTTTAAAAATCCAGTTTTTTTTAATATTAAATTTTTTATGAAATAATGTAACATGACATGAGACAAAAATTGTAAATGTAAACACCGTAGAGAAAAAAAATGGTCTCATGGTACCCGCTCCCCTTAAGTATTTTTTTACTCAATTTTGTTTCGTATGTAGTTCAGTTTCCCTACATTTAGCATTTTAAAAGTATTGAAAAACTTTTTTTCATCTAAAAATATTTTTAAAAATTGTTTGCAAGATGATGCCATTACAAAATATTGGGATTCTAACAGGTTCTATTTTCTTGATTGTCCTTTAATATAGGAGTTTTCAATTCAATATTTTAACGCTTGTGGACGGTTTTGTATCTAATGAACAAGCGATAGAACTATCGCATAGTACATAATATATTTTAAACGTGTTCAAACGAAAATAAGATACAATTTTTAATCTGCGAACAAGAGGGTAGCGAAGCGTTGGGAATTTTTCTAATCATCATCCGTGGAACAACCTCTATATTTCGTTTCTAATATGATTATCAATGTGTTTTATAATGCATTTTAACTCCATGCGATAAATAACACTTTTGCTTCATACGTGTTTCAAAATATTACCTGACGAAAGTTTGTGCGGGTGTTCCAGTTACAATTTGAATTCTTTCGACTAAAAAAAAAAAAAGATCTGCTGAGCTACGCAATGGTAGATCTGAAAGATTCATAATTTGATTAAATAATCGGTTATTGATAAGATTTTCATCTCACTCTGATTTTGCAATTTCTGCTTAATCGATATCTTCAATTCCTATTCGATATTTTATTTGAATTTTAAACCTACTTTCGATTCATATTACTTTCCTTTTGAATTTTTGTATTGTAACAATAACTTTTTTCTTGATCTCAAACGAGCCGCCGAACATAATATTCAGAGAAAAGCACAAAAAGTCGAAAAAAAGCCGTAAAAGCCTATCATAAATATCAAAAGATGGCGCCACATGCAGTTTTTCTTCTTGTCCCATAACTGAAATGATGTAACGAACACTCTTTGACTTCTATAGAGAGCACTAGCCACTAGGGATCATTTATAAATGATGTCACGCTTCGAGGGGGGGAGGGGGTTCGGGAAATTGTGACAAAATGTGACAAGGTGAGGGGAGGGGGTAACAAGAAGTGTGACATCCTGCATTATGCAACATAGCGTGACGCGTGACAAAGGGGGGGAGGGGGTCAAATATATGTAAAAAAAGCGTGACATCATTTATGAACGGCCCTCTATTCGGTTTTCAGCCTATTCGGCCCTTTTTCTTGCCGACTATTCGGCTTAGCCAAATGGTGACCTCATAATCTAGTCAAATATTCGGCCTGGCGTGTAATACCAAACCCTTCGTGGAACACCAAACAGAATTTTAAAAAAATTGCTTCGAGATGCTCTTAAAAATAAATTACATATCTATAAGGTGCACAACCATAATTCTTTTCTATCGGCTGGTTAATAAACATTACATTTGTAAAAAGGACAACATGCATTTGAGGAGTAGCAAGGAAGGCTCTAGAACTGGAGTTCGGGGGTGTTCCACAGAGCAACAGTTAAGCTAACGTTAGCTAACACTAAAACTTTAAAACCAACTATAATCGCGAAAAACACCACTGCTGTCAAAACGTTCAGCTGAAAGATAGACCGTTGAGCTGTGAGCTCGGCAAACTGTCACGCAATTATAATCAGAAACTTGTTGATGTTGACACACTAAAAGTAATCTTAATGATTAGTTTAGTTTTTTCGTTTGTGACCACTTAGCTGCCCCTCTGGTTGCGTTCCTGTTGGCAGATATAATCCCAGGCTTTCACAGTGTGTTTATTACGATGAAATTGTCGTCAATTTAAGTTCGAGTTGTTTTGCCACAGACGTAAATGTAGTAATAATTATCACCTTTTTTAAAAAGCTAGATTTCGTTTTTTCCGATAATCGGTAATCGTTCATTTGCATTTACTTTCGTGTAATTGAACATATTAATGACCCATCTTGTTGTGACTGAAGGAATTATTAATTTAGAAGGGAACATCTGCTTTTACTTCAATATAGTGGAAAGCTACGCCGGAAATGTTTGAAGATTATAAAGAAAGAATTATTATTTTCATGTTAAAAAGATCGAAGCGTTATAAAAATCCATAAAATGATGATAAAACATTCAGGATTTTTACAAACATTATCAGATTCGTCAAAACTTCTTTCTTTCTATTTTTTTTTTTTTTTGAAAATTCCTGTGTTGTGAGAGACGAAGTATATAAGGCCCATTTTTTGGGCATTTAGGGGTGAGGGGGGGGGGGGCGTCAATTTCCCGACTTTAAGAAATATACTGTTTTTTATGGAATATCAAGAAAATTTATTTAATTGTTAATTAATTATTTAATTCTTACGCTTGCAATCGTGTTCTAACCATGACCGTAGAGAGATTGGAAAATAACTACTAGCAATTTTCCGCAACTTAAAATTTTGCTCTGCGGAATTGATAACACGATGTGTATCCAATAAAAAATAATCTTGATTGTTCATATCAATTTAATATAATATGCATTGTTGTCTCTTAGCGTGACAGGAACGAAGGAAAATTTAGTGCAAGTATTTCCTGAAATACTGAAAAAATAAAACTAATGAGCGGAGTAAAGAAACATAGCGCATAAATATTAAAATGGCAATGTTTACTAAAGCTTATGAATATCAGAAGAGTAACTGTAATTCTCAGAATTTTTTTTACTAATTAAATAATCTAATTCTGACAGCAAATGATGTGTATCCATTTATAAAAATTTAAACGAATAAGGTAAGTGACCCGGTAGTGGACACTTAGATCTTTTAGCTCCTAAAATAAGCGAATGTAACATTAAACTTGAATGAAATTATCAGAACCTATGGCGAACGATTCCTAGTGCTGGTTAATGGAACCAAAGTTGGCGTGGATCATCTATGCAAGTACACGGATCATAATATTTAATAGCCTCCTCCACAACGGTCAGATTTGCTGCTCTTTACTAAAGCCGATCGATAAGAAGGTTAGGGATTTGGGGAAAATATATGGGAAACATCGTGGCATCATTTATGAATGGTCCCTTAGTCATTTTTTAAAATTATTTCTCCAAGTTAACAGCATAAAATAGATGATATTAATTTATGTCCACTACTGATGCAAATACGTGTCTTATAAATGTCCACTATAGATACAAATCAAGCGTTTAGTAAATTTGACGTAAAAATCCCAATTTTTCATCAAATGACATTTTATATGACAAATGACAAAAAAACTGGCGATTTAACTTATATTTTGTGAGTTATTGTTGTTACCTGTTAGGCCTAACACGGCGTGGAATAGATAACGTGATTTGTTCTCGATTGTGTGCTTTATCTGCGATGGGGGTGTTGAAAAATTTAAAAGAGTTGAAGAATGGAAATGGAGTCTGGTATGTTGAATGTGATGATTGTGGAATGCTGAGCCCGGTGGAAGTAGATGATAACAGTACAACAGCGAACAGGGATTACGTGTGCATAAAGTGCAGAAAAGTAGCGGAGTTGGAGGCCAAGTTGAAAGAAATAGAGAAAGAAAATAGCAAAAAGGCTGATGTGGTAGTGCATAATGTGTCAATGGACTGTAAAGACTTAAACAAGGCCAGAGACGACACTACAAGAGGTGTGATTCTCGGGGACTCATCGGTCCGAGTTATCGGAAACATAGTTGGACGAGAAAAAAGTTCTATTGTGCGATGCTGTTTACCGGGAGCCAGGGTAAAAGATGTTAATGAAGTGGTAAAAAAGAATGGAGTGAAGAAGGACGACAAAACAGTGCTGTGTGTCGGAACAAACGACGTGGGAAAGTCAACAAATAATGCTTTCAGGAAAGACTTTGTTGAAGTTATCAAATGTATAAAGGAGAAAACACATGATTTGAAAGTGCTGGGTCTCCTGCCAAGGTACGGCACTACATCCGGGTGGCAAAACCAAAGGGCAAAAGTGCTAAACCACATATTAAAAGACCTGTGTACGGAGCACGGTGTGGAGTTCGTCGACGTATGGAAGGCCTGTAAACGAGATTGGATCTGCGCCGATGGAATTCACCTCAGCCGTAATGGAAACCGAGAAGTGAGTAAAATAATCTTGTGTGGTTTGGGGTCAAAAAACTAATTAGGAATGGGGGTGACTTACCTACTCAGCAGATAGGCAAAATTGCTAGGCAAATTTCGATAAAGTGTTTAAATGATAAATTAAAAGTTTTGTACTGCAATGCACAAGTGTTAGGAACAAAATGGATGAGTTGAAAGCTTTAGTAGCAATGGAAAATTTGGATATAATCAGGATAACTGAAAGTTGGGCGAACAAAGACGACTCTGCAATTTTAGAATTAAATGTTTTTTCGGTATTTAGGCAGGATAGAATATTAAGAAAAGGAGGAGGGGTGATATTATATGTTCGAGATCATTTGAGCTGTAGGGAATTAAATTTTAGTCATAAATCTGAAGCTGCAGAAACAGTATGGGTAGAAATCTTACATCATAATGGAAGAAAATTAGTAATTGGAAATGTTTATAGACCACCTAATATCAGTATTTTACAGGACGAAATTCTATTTAAGCATATAGAAGAAGCATGTAGGTCAGGGGGAATTATCTTGATCGGAGATTTTAATCTTCCGGGCATAGACTGGGAAGAAAATTTTTCAGTAAGCGATAGGGAAGAAAAATTTATTAATGTAATACAAAATAACTTTTTACAGCAAATGGTACAACAAGGTACAAGAGAAAAGGCAATTTTAGATTTAATATTTTGTAGTAATGAGGACAGGATTCATAATCTAGATATTGGAGAGCACTTGGGAGATAGTGACCACAACATCATAAGGTTTGAAATTATTCTAAAGACAAATAGAGATCAAAATAATAGGTTAGTTCCAAATTTTAAAAAGGCTAATTTTAGTTTGATCAGATCTGTACTTATTGATGTGTTTAAGAAAGGGCTCATACATGGAACTGTTGAAGAACAGTGGGCTGATTTTAAAAATAAAATAAATACAATAGTTAAAAACCATATCCCATTTGTGCAAAAGGGGAAGTTGCGTAAATTATATCCTATGTGGTTTAATAAGGAAACTAAAACAGCTTTAAAACAGAAACAGAGGGCATTCGGTATATTCAAGCAAACGGAAAAAAGAGAACATAAGATTCAATATAATAAATCAAGGAAAAGATACAAATTCATTATCAGAAAACATAAATGCGAATTGGAGCATAAGCTTGCAAATGACATCAATATTAATCCGAAAAGTTTTTTCGCATATGCAAATGGTAACAAGAAAGCGGACACACACTTAGGCCCACTAATCAATAGTCAGGGCAAGATAGTAGATGATGATTTAGAAATGGAAACTATGTTAAATGAATTTTTTGCAACTGTATTCAGTAGGAATTTTAACTGTGATAGCGCTGTTGTGGAAAATGCTAACAGTGAGGGAATAATTGATCTTAAATTTGATAGGGAAGAGGTTATATACCATCTAAGGAATTTAAAACCTTTCAAAGCTCCTGGGCCTGATTCTATCTATCCAAAATTTTTAAAGGAGTGCGCAGATGAGATAGGGGGGGGGGGGGTGTTATGTTCTATAATTGAATGCTCTTATCAGTCAGGAACAGTGCCGATAGATTGTAAATTAGCAAATATTACTCCTCTGTTTAAGAAAGGATCCAAGAGTGAGCCAGGGAATTATCGTCCAGTTAGTTTGACATCAGTTATTTGTAAAATCTTTGAGACCATGCTAAAGGGTCATAACTGAATTTATTGAAACAAAAGATTTGCTAACACAAAATCAGTACGGATTTAGGAAGGGAAAATCTTGCACGACTAATCTTTTAAATTTTTATGATGCAATAACAAAGGAATTAGACCGCAATAATAGCATATATGTAGCTTATATTGACTTTCAGAAAGCATTTGATAAAGTTCCACATAAAGCTCTACTAGTAAAATTGAAAAGATTCGGTATTCAGGGTCATACATTTGAATGGATTAAAAGTTGGTTAATCGGGAGAAAGCAACGAGTGCAAATCAAGGGTAATAGTTCTCGATGGATAGAAGTAGAAAGTGGTGTTCCACAAGGTTCTGTTCTTGGACCACTCCTATTCATAATATTTATTGATGACATAACTGAGGGTATACTGGGCAAAGTTAGTATATTTGCTGATGACTTAAAAATTATGGGAATTGTCAACACAGAGGAACAAATAGAACGATTTCAAACAGATTTATCACGAATATCGGAATGGGCTGCTAAGTGGGGTATGTCATTTAATATTAAAAAATGTCAAGTTCTACACATGGGTCATAAAAATAAATGCGCAGCATATAACTTGCAAGGACAACAAATTAAATCAGGGAATACTGTAAACGATTTGGGTGTAGTGGTTTCTAGTGATCTTAAAATGGGGTATCAATGTAGAGAAGCAAGTAATAAGGCAAATAGAATGTTGGGGTATATTAAAAAACATGTTTCGTGTAAACCAAAAGACGTTATTTTGCCATTGTACAGAGGACTGGTTAGGCCACATCTAGAGTATGCAGTACAATTTTGGTCGCCATATTTAAAAAAAGATATTGACATGTTAGAAAAAGTTCAACGCAGGGCTACAAAAATTATTAAAGGAACCTCAGGTATGGCTTATGAAAACAGATTAAAGAAATTTAACATGTATACGTTACAAGAAAGAAGGAAACGGGGAGATTTGATTCAGTTGTTCAAATTTATAAAGTTAAGTGAAACAGAAGGTTTACAATTTTCTCATAGTAATAGGACTCGGGGAAATGGATTGAAATTATTTAAATCACAATTTAAGAGGGAGTGTAGGAAACATTGCTTTTCAGTAGAGTTGTCGACGATTGGAACACTTTGCCATCGCACATTGTTAATTCTAAGGATGTTAAATCGTTTAAGGAAGGTTTGGATCGTCACTGGGGGATTGTGAAGAGAGCAGCCAGTTGAAATCTGATAATGTTTCTCTCTTAGCTTTTGTTCAAATAGTTTTATATGTAAATTGATACTGCTTTTCTTTTTCTTTCATGCAAATGGGTGTTCAAGATAAAAGTAGGGACAAGAAGAAGAGGAAGAGGAGCATGAAGAAGTCAAGCAGGAATTGCTCATCTATTCACCAACCTTGTTGGGCCTAGCGCCTGTTGTTGGTGTACTTTTTGTATTGTATTTGTATTGTATTGTATATTTAATTAATTTTTAGAGAAATAGTTTTCGATTAAGCTAAATATCCAAATATTGATGTAAGTCCCTTGAAAAAATTTTGCCACGTAAAAGAATGCGGACATTTTCTTAACTGTGTCCACTACCGGGTAATTTACCTTTATTTTCGTACATTGCCATGTGCCCTTTAGTCTAGCAGTTTAAGTTGCGGAAGGAAATTTTTTGCAAGAGCTGTAGTTATAGTTTGATAATCATTTTTAATGAAATTTCTTGAATAAAATTAATACATCACTATATATACTTTGATATAAACAATATATTCATATATTCTATAGAATCGCATTCTAATTGGTAAAGACATGCAGTTTGCGTGTCTAGCTAACCCCTGCCCTAGATGAATCTGCCTGTGAAAATTAATATCCCTACAGCTTTGAAAGATGCTCCAATATCAATTAACTTTCATCATGACAAGTTTTATTAAATACTAGAGAAGACTAGAGGATTTAGAAGTAATAGAAGTTCCACTCTATTAATGAGAAAGATTTAAATAACATACTTTTTTCCTTTCAATTTTTTTTTAATCTTCTTTTTTAGAGATATTTAAATGCAACTTAAAGAACAGTTACAATTAAACGGCATTTTCTTTCATGAGTACCGAATTTTATAAATGGAACCAAACCCTTTTTTTATTACTAACCGTTTTTTTAAAGGAAAAAAAAAAAAACGGTTCAATGTCAGAGCATTTATTACACAACAAGAATGAGCCGTTGCGTTTTTTTCTTCTATCCTAAGAATACTTCACTTCCTTAACACTTGTCTTAACATGACGCCAAAATATTCAAAGTACGTTATTATCGCATTGTTTCAAAAACGCATATCAGGCCAGGAAAAAAACTTATAGAGCATTGAATGAATGGAATGGAAAAGGGAAAAAAACAGCTAATTGAGACATTCAATGCTACACAGTGAGGGAAAATAGTCATAGGGCAGAAATATTTGCCAATTTAGGAAAGTAATAATGATGCGGAAATGATTTTTAAATCGAGTCCTAATTGCGTGTCAAACATTGCAAAGCGAATGCTTGATGTACTGAAGGGCAGATTTTCAGATACCAGCTGTTGTCGGTAATTTGTGTTGCATTTGGTTTGCTCGAAAGCGAGGAAAATCTCGGGTGCTGTGTTGCTGTTATGGTTGACACAAAAAACACTCGGTTTCAGGGAGCTCTTGAGGGAAATATGGCTTACATAATTACCCTACCCCCGCCCCCTTCATTAAAATTGTCCATATCGAATTCGATTACTGCGTTATAAACTACTTCGCGTTTTGCATTATTCTTGCCATTGAAGGTGATTTGTGTTCCGAACAACAGCATTGAAAGAACGTGCAAAAAATGTGATCTTTAAATTAAATTAGCAAAATTTCTGATTTACTGACCAAGTAGGTGCTTCTGACGAAGTTTGAATTTAGAATTAAATTATTGGAGTAATATTTAAAATTTTTTATGTGTGATAAAATGTATTTATCATTTGAATTTTTTGTTGTTTAATAACAGCCCTTGAAACTTTATTTATTAAATAAAGCTGGCTGTAATATTTATTAATTAATACTTAAGAAAATTTCATCAGACGTATTGAAAGGCTATGGGACCGTTCATAAATGATGTCACACTTTTTTTCCATATATTTGCCCCTCCCCCCTGTGTCACAAAATGTCACACTTCAACAAACCCCCCTCCTCCCCCCTTTGTCACAGGTCACGCTATAGTACATTAGCATAAAGTAGGTTTAATTTGCTGATTTTAAATGTTTTTATAGAAATCAAAATGTACGATGTCACACTTCTTGTTACCCCTCCTCTCCCCTTGTCACAAACTGTCACACTTTCGTGAACCTCCCTCCCCCCTTGAAGCGTGACATCATTTATGAATGACCCCTGTTATTTCTTGAAGTCAACGTCGCACAGAGTCTTTAGTTCCATTTTTCGACAACAGATGTCGCTAATATGACACATCTGAATAACTTTCGACGGAAGATCTCACAGTTTCTCTCAACTTACAAGTGAATGAATTTTTAACAAACGAGAAAAATGAAATTTATTTGCAACAATAAAAAGGCTTGTTGCAACTATTTTTGACCGAAAAATTACAGGATTAAATTAAATCATATAAAAAGGAGCAATTTTAAAAAGGGTAAATTTGCTTTGTGCGATTAAAATTGGTTATACAAAAACAAATAAATAATACAAAGAAAATAAATAGAAATAAATAAATAAATAAATAAATGAAATATGGATACTGTATTGACAACAACACCAACCCTGCCGGAAAACATGAACAAATTTCATTTTAAGCTGTTGGAAAATGTAAGAAAATGAAATCTACTTTGTTTGGAAGAACATAAAATATTCTTTTATTAGGATTACCACATAGAAGAGAAATGTACAAAATTTCAAACTAATTATGCACTATTGAAACATTAAAAGTTAGAACTGAGCTAAAAATATGTTTTGTATTTTTGGAAACATAAAAATACTTTTCATATTGTTTTAACGATGGACTACATAAACATGTTTCTTATCGAATTGGAAATACGTGGAAGATGAAATGTTCAACATTACGTGAGAAAATTTTGTTCTCAATGTGGGAAATTTGTTTCAGAAGTTTTAAAATATATTTAAAGACCTTAAAAATATTTTCCACACTGTTGAGGAAATACTAAAATTGTTTTGTCCACAGTGATTATTAAAATATTTTACCCTGTTCAGTAAAAAATAAAATTGCTTTCCACAGTGATAATTAAAATATTTTCAAATGTTGAGGAAATACTAAGATTGCTTTTCATAGTGGTTATTAAAAAATACTTTCCACACAATTGACGAAATACAGAGACTACATTTTTACAGTGAATACTTTTCCTGGGCACCAAAATTATTTCAGTTACGTAAATTTCACGAAAATATAATTCCTATAGTTTAAAGCACATAATTACTTAGCGATTTGTAATTTCGTTTTCGACTTGTTATTAATGGTAATTTCTTAAGTAGAATGAGTGCAACAGAAAAGTTGAGTAGAGTTACGAACCCATTTGTTTGGTTTAAATTACAAAAAAAAAAAAAATGTCATTTAATTTCTGTCAAAAAAGAAATCAAAATGAAAAAAAGTTTAATAAAACGAGGATATACTATTTTGTATTAATTGATATAGTTGGCATTAGTTTAACATTTATTAACTACTTTATACCATCAAATACAGTAATCGCTTCATTTCGGAAGTTAGCGCGTCGATCGTTTTATATGAACTGATTGGGTGACTCATTACTCTTCTCTCTCTCTCTCTCTATATATATATATATATATAATTCTATTTCTATATATATATATGCATAAATTATATTTGTATAAATCTATTTATACATATATATATATTATATAATAATTGTGCATTTAAAGAAAAAAAGTAATTTTTTGTAAAGTGTATAGAATTTTAAGTTCATTTATTTCTGCTAAGGACTTTATGTTATTAATTTATTTTATATATTACAAATTTATTTATTGACAAGATCAGAGAATAGCAGAAATGAAACAAAAATATAACTTGAAAAGTAACTCTTTAAAAACTTTACTATTGTGAAGCTCCAAAAAAAAAAAAAAAGGATTAAAAAAAAAAAAAATATTTTTCATTGTCACAATGTTTTTTAAAGTGTGCACTGTACTAAAACTGATTTCACATTATTAGCTAAGCATTTAGAAGCCTTGGTATAACTGTAAACAACTACAATTTTTATGCGAACTAGAGTGGAGGCTTCTACTGTGGGAGCGGGAAAATAAATGCCTCATTCTCTTAACTTTCTTAAGAGGTTTAACTAACTTCAGACACAGTTATACAAAATCCAACTCAACTTCTGAACTCGTGGATTCAACTCTTGAAATTGTGAACTCTGAGCTCAGCGAGGTAAAATTGCACCCTCATAATGCGTGTATGTCTGGGGAGGGGATATGTGATTTAATTTTTACTTTTTAACGAACTGTGAAGTATCAAACAGATATGCCTCCTTTTTTTTTTTCTTCTTCTCCAAAACTTTTTTTGAAAATTAAGAACAAGGACAGGGTCCGAGAATGGGGGGGGGGGGGGGGGTGATCTTACGGCTGTGAACACTTGTAGATAATTTTTATATGCATGTGTGTGTACACGTGCATATAAAAATTGGCCAGTAAGGCTTGTTTTTGAATACACGCTTCCTTGCAGAAAAATTTCGGTTACTCCTCCCGATAAGGCTTGCTTATTATTGCAATTAAAAGATAATTATTTTCATTCATTATTATTGTTATTATTTGGCCTTTTTTTTTTAACTTGTTTTTTTATAACTTAAGGAAAAAGCATTCGTACTACCAGAGGGAAGGGAGAGGGGAATTTTTAGGGGTCATTCACAAATGATATTACGCTTTAAAGGCAGTGGAGGGGTTTAAGAAAGTGTGAGTTTATGACCAAACTGGGTGGGGAGTAACAAGTAATATCAGATTGCACATTTTGGTTAAAATAGAAAATTTTCTTAAAGGAAAGATAAAGTTTAAAGAATGATACTTCAACTTACAAAATACTACGATTTTTACTTGCTCTTTTTTTAGTAAGATTTTGCTTTTATATTAACACTTAGCATTCGTAAATGTGCATCAATGTATGTTATTTGGGCTACCATAAGGCAACCTAAGGGTGAAAATTCTTAGTTATATTTTTCCTTTTTTCTACGAACTTTAACTTTATTTTACATATAAAATCATCGTTATTTTTATGATCACAAATATGATTAAAACACAGTTTAAATTTAGAGATAAAAACTGATTTATAACATAGTGATTTGTTCTATACTGTTATATACATAAACATATAGTGAAGTATATGTGTATGTTGCACAGGGCGACATGTGACAAGAAGTACATGGTATGGTCAAGTGCGACATTTTGTGAGGAATGGGAAAAGGAAGATTAAAACTTCAAAGTGCAATTCAGAGTACAAAAAGACACAATTTTGAGTTCTCTTTGGTTACGGTGAAAGAACGGACAAGCGGTTTTTCTCGGAAACATTTTCAGAATTCGTTACTTAAAAACGCAATTTTAGGCCAACTTTGGTGACGCTAGGAGCAATTCCGGAGTTTCCAGCTCAGAAAGAGCTAAAATGGTGAATTAAGACTATCTTCTGTGACGCCACAGGAAGAGGGAAAAGGAGGGGAAAGTGTTTCAAGGGCTCTCCTGCGGAAATTTTTAAACTTGACGCAAAAAAAAAAAAACGCATTTTTAGACAAATAAAGACGTACCTTTACTCTATATTTAGGGACGATAGGGGAGCAGGGTTTTTTAATAACCCAATATTTTATTAAACGAATTTTAGTTTCTACATTTTCTAATACTTCAACATAGGAAGATTTCAGAGCCACCTACTTCTATCTAGGCTTCGGAAGTCATTAGTTGGGACGTAATGGTGCAAAATATTAAACCATATTTTCAGGATTTCATTGCTAGGGAATTCAATTTTAGCATCAATCTAATGAAAATTTAAGCGTGGTAAATTAGGTAAGAGCAGTGCACTCCCCCATATCGTTGCTTGAAAAGAATAGTGACACAACTGAAAAAAAGCAACTTTTTCAGGAAATCAGTTTTTAAATTGTTGTGATATGTAATTTATTGTTGCTTCATTCATAACAATTCCTAATTATTGTAATGCTCCTTAAAAATGGTTAATACTATTCGTTTTGTTTATTTCATGCAGTTTTTGTGCTAGCATTTTAGGGTTCCTAGAAATTTTAATCAAATTTAGGAGACTTTGATTTGTGTCTCTTTCAAATAAAAACAACAATTTTTCTGTAACAACAATTTGACGAATAGTGTAACAACCCTGAAAAAGTCTTTAAAAAATTGTAACATTAAAATCAATACAGACGCAACTCCAACTATGTCTCTATTGTCCATAATAAAATTTTATGAAAAAATCTTACATTAACAGCAATACAGACACAACACAAAATGGGTCTCTATTGTTCTATAAGGGACTATATCACTTAAGATCTAATCGGAATTGTGCCTTTTTTTAATAAAACTGGCAGTACTTACCCATGCAGCAGTCGAACACAACACAAGTTATGCCTCTGTTCGACAAAAAAAAAATGGCATTTTATTTTCATTCTCAAAAGACACTTATGCTATCTGAGGGCAACTTTGTTATCTACGACTTGGTTCTTTATTCCATATAAAAGATCAATTTTTTAAAAGTATTATAAATTAAAAATCTCATTTTTGGTATTTTTTGAGTTGTGTCACAAATAGTGACACAACTCAAATGACTAATGCGACGATATGTGCATTAGTCATGAAAACTTTATGTTGGTTTGAACTGCATTTTGGAGCTGTATGTTTGTAGGCAATAGTTCGCTCAACACTTCCTTTGTTGGAGGTTATTTGAACAGTTTATTCTCTGTTGTATAAGCAAGAAAACGATTCATACAAGTACATTTCTGTATTTTCTAATGAAATACTCTTACCTACTCTTTTTCTTTTATCCCCATTGCCGATAACACGGTATTTTTAACAAGTATGGTCCAGCTGAAAAATTTATTTGTTAGCCTTCAGTTTTAGATTTTCAAATTGAGTTCTCTTTAATCCTTTCATTATTGACGCTGCTTTGAGAAAAGATGAAATTTCGTGATTATTGGGATTCTAAACCAGATGTTATCGATTTCCCCTTGAAGAAGAATTTCTGATTTTCTCCGAAATGAGAAGTCGATGCAAGGAAACGCCCGCCCTCATTATACAAGTTTTGATGGTACCTCCCATTTGGAACAGGATTTGACGGGATTTTAGAAATTACACGATGAAGATAAGAAATAAGAAAGAAAAAATAACACAACGCTTTTCAATTTACGTTAGAGTGTTGGTTGTAAATTTCGCTCATGATTAGCAATTTTAGGATAAGCTAAATCATATTTTAGATCCCATTTGTTGCTTTTAAATTCTTTTCTTTTTTTTTTTCGTTAGTGTATGATTTACCATTGAAAGGAGAAACGATATTGATGTAGCAGTACAACAAAATGATGGATTCGAAAATGAATCAATGTCAGAGAGAAGCAGATTAACTCCGTGATTTTAAGGGTGATAGAGTGACCTGAAAAGTGATCTTGGGCTTAGGAGTATAGGTTTTAACCAGTGAAATAACTCAGCAATTGGCCAAGATCATCAGGTTAAAATCTTGTATTAACTACACTATAATAATAATTTAACTTTGTGCATGTAAACGGTAATAGAAATATAATTTCACGTTAATTAAAGCACAAATGAGCATTAAAACGCAGACATATGTTTCGGGATTGCTTGGAATCCCTTTTTCAATGCGACAGGGAGCTTCTAGATGCAAAACATCCAACTGAATGGTTTCATTTGGATGTTTTGCATCTAGAAGCTCCCTGTCGCATTGAAAAAGGGATTCCAAGCAATCCCGAAACATATGTCTGCGTTTTAATGCTCATTTGTGCTTTAAATTAACGTGAAATTATATTTCTATTACCATTAACTACACTGTTCAATAACATTTTTTGACACAGAATTCTTAAGAAATCTCATTCTTAGGTCAACTAAAACCATTTCTCGATAACAGCGTAAATCCATTATGCTAGGTTGAATCACGTTGACGGCATTTTTTTAAAAGCCTAGGAGCCAGAACAATAACCCAGATTCGAAGAAACGAAATGATGCACAGAATAATAGTAAAATTACATAAATTCAATCAAGGCAGTTCCACAAAAAAACTAATGAAAAGTAATTCCCTCTGAATTGGTTTATCAACTTTAAAAATGTTTAACAGAGTAGGAACAATATTTAGGATGGGTTATTTTAGAGATAAAAGATGGTAATTTGTTAACCATTAAAAGCTGAATACGTAGTTCGAGTATTTTAGTGAATAGTAATGTCTAACGTTCTTGTAATAATCAAACTTTACACCGTAAAAATTTTAAGGTGAGCAGAATTAGGTTTTAAGGCTTATTTGGTCTTCAAAATCTCCTTAAAAAATAAAGAAAAATTAGAAAAAAAAAAAAAAGGAATGTGGCACTGCTGCTTATTTTAGTTTTTACTACACGCTTTTATGAGCTATTGGTAACGCACACAGCATCTGACGAAACTTAGTTCAAGTTTGATCAAGCCATTGCTGATTGCTTAAATATCCCTTCATATGTTTTCATTCAGCACTGACGAAGCACAAAGCTTCTGATAAAACTTAAATCACGTTTCATTACGCCATTGTTGATTACTTAAATTAATCTTTTTTTAATGAGTAGAATGCTGTTGATGCACTCATCATCTGATGACAATAAGTTGTCATCTTCTTGTATTTTAATGAAACACTACAACAGAGCAAAGCTTTTGGCGAAAATTAGTTTATGACTGTTTTCTTTTTAAGAAGATGAATTCCCCCCTTCTTTCTTCATTTTTTCTCTTTCTTTTCTTTTCAGTTTTTTTCTTTTAACGTCATTCTGAATTTTTAAGCTGTAGATATTTTCTTATGAGTTCTTATAGAAATTATCTCGAAAAAAAAAAAAAAGCAAGGGATACCTGATGCTATTTTATTATACATAGAAAGAAATGAGGCGCAGAAATACATTTGTGGTAGTGAATTTAGAGCAAGACTGATAAAATTACGTCTGATCAGATAACTGTGAGGAAAGAGAATTATCACTGCTCTCCGTAAGCAGAATACTGGGATGCGAATAAACCTGAAACAACTGGTTGAATAAAATAAATAAATAAAGGGAGATAAAAGTCTTTTTTTTCAAAAGAAGCGGCATGGCAATCAAAAGTATATCATACTTAGTATAACAAGCGGATAAAGTGAATAAAAAAAAATGTTTAAGTAATTAATGTCGTATATAATAACATGAATTCAACACTTTCATAAATCCAGCGTAAACAAGCCAAGTAAATATTTACCGCTGACAAATAAAAATATTCTGTTTCAGAACAAACAATAATTTTCGGTTGACCTACTATGTTTTCATATAATTTCTGTCTACTGAAATAGTGGCGGAATCATTCAGTAAAGAAAAGCAAATACTTCTGCTTTTCAAAACATTTCTGAAATGCTTTGGAAAAGAGATGATACAAAAAAGGAATATTCGTTAAAAAAGAAAGCAAATTCGAAAAACATTTATGATATGAAGAAGAGGATTAAAATACGTTCCATTTTATGAGAGCGAAGTTGTCTCAGAAAATCTCGATGGTAATTTTGAATTAAGCAAATTTATGGTTCTTCTTTCCCCTTTTTTCTGAAATTTATTTTTCACTGGCACTTAATATTAAAAAGGGAAACCTTAGTCTAGTTAAGTGCTTGGATCATTTATGAAGATTCAAGAACAATTTGCGGTTATTAATATTTTTAAGGTGTCCACATTTTTCATAACTGTTTCTTCCAGTATAACTTATTCTACTATTAAATAAACTAATCATATTCATATTGGAAAAAGATGACAATAATAAAAACCTTTCTGCGGTTAATATTTATCAAGTACATTTTATATAACGGAAAATTTCAAGCTTTTCTTAAAACCAGAACTAGTAAGGGAAATAGCAATAATTTCTTTCACAGGAGGTTTCAAGCTTGTCGAACACAAAATGAATATTTTCGAAATGAATCCCTTATAAAAGTGCTTAAAAGCTGTAAATTAACTAAAGAGAGCGAGAGACAGAAATTTTGTTTGCATCACTTGAATCAGCTTTGGGTATGTTATTATCTTTTCTGTATAATTGAGTGTAATAACATATTGAATTTAATTCTGACTTTGCTGTCTTTACATAGTTTTCGAATTCAATTTATTCTCAGTTTTGTGACAGTTTGGTAAAGTTGATTGGAGCCGTATTACTGTTTCAAATTGTGCATCATCTTAATTATTCTTAACACGTATTTGGTTAATAAATCTTCTTTCATGAACATTTTGATGTATTTCATGGTCATTAACTGACTGCAATGACGATGAACTAGCGGCAATATTTTATCTTTAAAAATATAACTTTCAACAATGTGCAGTGATGACAGAAGACGTAAACGTAATGAAGGAGCAAAAATAAAAAAAGGATACTTTGTTGTTAAACATTAAATAAAAAACTACAGAAGAGTTGCACGGAGAATTTTGTTTTTAATTTACTACACTGTAAAAAAATTTAGTTCAACCTTTCACCAAAAAAAAAAAAAAAAAAACTTTGTTTTTAACTTTTATCGCATCATACTAATATGCTCGTTATAATGTCTTCAAACTGTGATCTTTATTCACATGTCTTCTTGTTTCTGTTTTACATAATGTTTTAATGTCAAAGATTAGTTAGAAAAGTAAGAATGATCCAGGAAAACTAAGGACGAGCTCGTATAGTAACAGTTTCTATGAAGTATTTAAAAAATTACTTTAGTTTACTGCAAGAAAGTTTTTTCTCATGTTTGCTTTACAGCTAAGATTTATGATATGGTTTAAATTTTATTTAGAGCAATTAAAGAACTGAGGTTTCAGCGATTTTAAGGTAAAAATCATATTTTACAAGACGAAAGACGTCGCATAGATTGAAATTTTATTCGTCACATATGTCAGTGACACATGTTACACATGTCAACACATGTCGTATATATGTCAGTGAGAAGCAATGTGATGTAAATGACCAATGAGCGATTCCGAGAAAAATGCAATCAAAGTTTGGATGTTATGGGAGTTTTAATGTTCATTTTTTCTTAACCCCGCTGGGGGAGGGGGGGGGGTTCTGTGCTGTTAGGGAGACCACTAGCATCTCTTGCCAAAATATTGAATGATGTTTTCCTTATTATTTGCACTAGTTATCTCAAAATTTTCAACTTTGTTACTTATACCCCTTTGGTTTTAATTGCCTCAAATTACCGTTGTCTCACATGCATGTAAGTATGGGGAAAATATTGACAATTCAGGATGAATTTAAGCATATAGTTATCAAATCACAAAATAAACAAAATTTAATTGTAATACTACCACAGGTTTTTAAAAAAATGATTCAAAAAATTTAAAGTTAGGATGATCTGTAACTTGAAGTTAATAATTGCCAGTAACATATAGGAAAATGTCAGTTGCATTCTGCGTGAATACAATGCTCTATTGTGTGTGTGCGTGAAAAACAGTGCTAATAACACGGAATTCAAGACGCATTTTTTTTCGTGAAGTACTGATGAAACTAACCTACAAGTAATAATAATTTTATATGCACAATCAACTCACTACAGCTGTATTGATCACTTTGGCATGTTCAATAGTGAAGATTTGCTCACACTTTGTACTTCATCGAAGCATCTCAAAGAAATAGGTTTGACCTTTTGCAAAATGTTTAACGTAACACGACCTTTATTATTATTAGTAGTAGTAGTATTAGTATGCACTGAAAAAAAAAAAAAAAGAATAATAATAATAATTTTTCCCCTTATTGAAGAAGTGAGGTTTTTAAGTGTAATACTTAAATTAAATAAGGCTATGTTAACTGCAAAATATTTTGTTTTTTCATTATGAATGCAGTTTGGACTCCCGTTTTTCCTTCTTCCATTGCAAATTTGCTTTTTTTTTGTCCATATGTCATCTTCCTCTTCTTCTTTCAATATGTATTTTTTGCCGTTAATTATTTTTGTGATGAAAAAGAAATGCTTTGTTTTCCTGTTTAGTAGAATATTGGTGCTGAAAAGTAATCACACATCTGAACAATAGCAATTTTTTATAATAATCAAACGTAATATTTTGCGTCCTCCAAAAAGACAGCAAAAAATCAGGAAGTAACGGGGTAATGAGAACTTTCAGAAGAAAATGTTTACCAATATTTTTTTAAAAAATGCTCTTAGTTAAAATTTGTGGGTGAAACGAATAGATGATTCAGAGCCAGAGCCAGATTTTTTTTTTTAAATTTTAAACTATTATATCATTACACATAATTACTTCCTTATTATGCAGCTATTTATTGCCATCGCTACTAATTATTGCGTACTCAATAATAAATTTAATGTTCGATATTTATGCATTATTATATACGTTATTTTTGACCTATTGTCGCAGTTAGAAAATAACGACAAGAGATTTTAAAAAAATGAAATTAAAAAAAAATGAAATTAAAAAAAAATCGCTTGAAGTTCTGCTTATGAATTAGAGAGAAAAAGAGAAAGAGAGAGTCATTTATATTTCACTTTCATTTATTTCCTTAGGCGGTCAAAATAATCACGGGTTAAACAAGACATAAAAATTCCGCGTTTAGTTTTTTACTGACATGGGACAACTTGGTTAAATAGCAGCGGTAAACGACATGTACGCACGAGAGATAAAGACCAATGAATGGAAATGTAGGAAAAAAAAGCATAATAAAATAATAATCATAAGATAAGGAGGGAAAAGAAGAAAGAAGTCACCACGAGGTGAAACGAAGGCGGGATGGTAAGGGAAAAAAAAGCCATCGGAGTGCAGCGAGAAAGTCGCACAGAACAAACAACAGGAAGTTCGAAAAGCGGCGGCAGCAACCATCCCTCTGATCCGAAGGCACCCAGACTTAGAGATATATATATTACTTTTAATGATCCCCGCGACTCACGTGACCAGAACGGACCAATGACACGGCTCCGAGGGCGCCCCTGAATCCGGCAGCGTTGCGCGAATCCACCATCTCCCATATTTAGATGGCGACCTCAGCATCGAGAGGAACTCCAGAGACTTGCCTCGGGCTATCGCGAAGGGACGAATCGATGCTTTTGCCACAACAACCCCAAGACGGCACCCGCGCGGCACCTTTCTCTCGTTCTTCTACTTGTTGAGCGGACTCGAAGTTGCTGAGGAAGAAAAAAAAAAGATCGCCCAACTCCGCAATCTTTTTCACTAAACTCGCCGGAAAAAATTCTCTTTGATAAAGTCATCAGCATAACATTTTTTTAGAGATCCGTCCGAGTTTAAGAATTTCCTGTGATACTTTATATGCATATATATTTATGAACCTCGATTCGTTTATCTTCTGCAACAAATTCCCATCAATGTGCTACTTTCTTGTTTGAGAAGTGATATTTTGGAAGTCAAATGAGCCGCTGTGCAGGGCATTAACTGTAAATTCATCGCGACTGTTGCTTGCCGGTTTTCGTGGATTGTGTTTATTTTTCTGAAATGCTTCAATACCACTGACATGGCCCAATGCTTGCTCTCTCTCAGGCCGAGTCGTCGACGAGTGCTATGATGAATGGTAGCCTGTACGAAGAAACATCAAACAGCCGATCCAGCGTCGAAGTGGTGCCAGTCCAGCAGTCAGCCAGCACAGGCCCGCTCCACATCCCTGCTAAGCGAGTCCAAGCTGCGTCCAGCCTGGCTGTCTCGGCTTACGGTCACTCCGACTGCGGAGGAGTGGTGGAAGGGAACGGAGGTGTCATCCGCCACAGCCACCACCACCCACCACAGCCATGGGGGAGCTACGACAACCACTCGGCGTTCGAGAGTCATCAGTCGTACAACCAGGGCGTGACGCCCAGCTACTACTACAACGACCACCATGCGGGCAGGGCGTCCGCAGACCGCAAGCCCCCCATCAAATTCTGGTCCAACAGCTACGATCTCCCCAGTGCCGGACCCAGTACGGTTGCCACGTCTGCAACAGATGCCTGCCAGACTTTCGCGCCCCAGACGTGGTGCAACTATGCCCCCTATTCCGGCAGGCACATGGAACACCATGCGCCACAAGCTGTCACCTACCTCTCCACGGAGGACAGGGCACGGGCCCCCATGGATGGATTCACGCATTCGGATGGTTATACCTTGAGGACTTTTGCTGCAGCTGAGAATCATCCACAACCGACTTATGTACCCGCAGGTACTGGTGACTTTTATTTCTTTATATTGTGCTTATGTGAATTTCACAAAAACTACTCATCTGAGCTCAATGTGCATCCCTAATGGTTTAAATCACGTGACTAACAGGGATAAAAATAAAAATTATAGCTAATCTAAAATTAAGTCTAATTTTGATAATAATAGATGAATATAGAAGCTATTTAAAATTATAACTCATCTAATAAACCTTCAATTAAAAAAAATTAGAATACACTTATCAATAAGAGCAAAAATATGCCATTACACTATATTATAGTTCCATACCCCCCTTTTTGATATAAATATTTTTAGAAGGAGAAGAAAAATTAATGTATTTAAAAAAATGTTTAATGTAATGTTTTCAACCTGAGTAAATATTTTTATAGGTAAAATTTTTACAAATTTGTCTTTTATTTTTCAAATTGTGTTCAACTCAAAAATAAGACTGAGAACATAAGTAACTCATTAATTATTAAATAATCCTCTAATATTTTTCTTTTACACTCATAAAACCAAGGATATATATTATTTGCCATATAATTATTAATGAACCAATGACAGGACTCAAAAGTGTCATGCAATTATTATGTTCTGATTAATGTTGAAAGTAATTAAAAATATTCCTCTAATGAATTGCAGAGGTTTTCACTGTTAAAGTAGTGTATAATTCTGGTTAATTTTCTAATTGAAATAATGAATCAGGAGCTCTTTCACAGTGGAAAATGGAACTGTTGCAACAAATTTCCTTTTTATCATTATAATTTCGTCAGATTTTATCGTAGAAAGAACGAAAAGTTTGCAAAACGGCATTCTTATGTGCTTGCTTTAATTTGACTTTTTAAAATTTGGCACTCAGCAAGTAAAGCAATTACGCTCTTTTCACAATCACTGAGTTATAAAAATTATCGTAATTCAATAATCGTAAATAACATGCATTTTGTGAAATATCTATATTAGATCTAGAATTATAGCGTGGTTGCTGTAAATGTGCCATTACACTTTATTCATAGTTATCTACTCTATACACCTGTATTCTACAGATTTCCGTGAATTTAAAATGCACGTTTTAATTAAATAGCGTTTAATTTGACAATAAATTCTAAAGCAATGCACGACGTAAAAAATGGTTATCCCATCAATATTTTATTTCGTAGAATAAAATTCCACTGTGTTTCTTTCCTAAAATTTAATTCAATTTTTTTAAAAATTATAATAGATGCATATTGAATTTTACATGTAATTAAAAAAAAAAAGCTCAGGTTATAGAAAAAGGACATAAAATTACAAATTGATGAATAAATGTTTTAAAATAACTTCCTATTTACAAATTACTAAGAATGATCTAATGCTTATCTTACGATTTTAATAGTTATCTATTTTTTTTTCCCTAATCACTTTTGTTTAAAACTCATATTATTTTTCGGAGATTTGGTATGAAATGCAACAATGTTAAAATAAGATAATTTAACTTTGTTTTAAAACTCGCTACGTCACTTACTATATAATTTCTCTATCTGACACTAACGAAACCTTGCATTTATTGAAACATAGCTCGGTTGTATGAAATTTACTTTCAGTTGCTTTGATAATTAACGATTTGTTTCTTGTTTTTTATAAACTCATAATTGTAATACTAATAACAATATAACAAATGAATTGTGTTTATTTATTTATTCTTAATTTCATTAAAAAATTTTTTTCAAGCACTAAAAATCATTGTAATGATTAAAATTTTATATTAATGCACCTATTTGACACATAAATAGAATAATAATTCTAATGCTAATTATATTTGTGAGAAACAATGGGACAAAAGCATTTAATCGGTATTGTAATATAATGGTATAGAGTTATTCATTTTTTTAATATAAAGTTTATATATGAAGTAAGCTTTATATACATATAGGTGTGGAAGCACTTAAAAATGTTTCTTAGATTGCTAGACCTAAAATAATCCAATATTATTCCAATAAAGTGGTTTGGCAATTTCCAATAAAATGGTTTGATATAATACATTCCAAAGAACTAAATAGATAAATAGAAAGTAAGTAGATAGAAAGAATTGAAGAGATAAATAGGTGTAAATGTGCGACAAAGGAAAACTGTAAATAATTTGTTTTAAATCTCCTCATTATGATTCTGTATTAGTTGTTATTACCTTGCAATTACTAGAATTGCAAATAGATAAAAATCCTTGTAAAATATTTGTAGCAATATTTTTTAGTTAATTTGCAAGCTCATACATACTCTTGTCTTCCAAAAACTTCAGAACACCTCAAAAAATCATAATAGTAAAAATAATAATACATACATACATTAAGTAAAAATCGTAAGCGCAATGTCAAAAGAAATTAATTACTGCAGATCATTTAGTAATTTGGAAAGTAATTTCTGCTGCATTTTTTTTCCTTCCTGCATGGCACAAATTAAATAGTAGTCTTTCGTTAACCCTACGATGGCCTTGATTGTGAGATTACGTCATCCAAAATTTTTTTTTTTTTTATGTCCGTGGAATTTTGGTTACGAGAGTGGAGTCTCAATTTTTTTTAATATCTAAGTCAAATCACGGGAAACATGAATTCATTACATTCATAGCTGTTTAAATCAGGTTCTTTTGAGCGTGATGTCACTCACGTTCATGATCGTCTCAGAGATAAATAATGAAAGTATTTTACGTTATCAATACCGTTACTATGCATAGAACACAGAAGGCGAAATAAATTAACTAATCTTACATCAAAATGCCCATGTGCTCTACAGCTGAGAATTTTCAAATTTGTTGCGGGAAAAAAAAATGTTTTAAAGAAACCCCAGAAAATATTAAGAACTTGTTTACTGTTCAGGAGACAGGGAAATATAGGAAAACTCTCCTATATTTCTCCAACATCCAAAATATTCTTAAACACACTCTACGTTATTTGCATTAGTTCGGACACGGGGTTCGCAGTCATAAAAAATTCCCTTTCTAGTGTAATAAAATCGAGATTACTACAGATGCAAGAAATTTAGTACTACATCATCTGCCAAATCTCGTGTTAAGCCTATTTCCCCCCCTTTTTTTCATATATAAGACGGGAGCGGGAGGAATATAATAATTTCCTTTCAAACTCCTTTTTTTTTTGCATTTCTTGTACCTATGAAACAAATGTATGCAATTTGCATACAAATTTGTGCCAGATAAGGTTGAATGTTTTAATGTGTATACTAGGAATAAAGCCAACAATCATTTATATTGTTTACTAATCCGTATAAATTGTTGTTAATGTAATACTTGATGACGTTTCCCGAAATTAATTATTTCAATTCCCTTAGTTAGAAAATATTAAAGTTAAATTTAAAGTTACAAGGTTTATGCATTTCATGATACAAACTTATAAATCTTTAAATAAATCAATAAATAATAAAGATTTTTGGCATCTAGGACACTCCTAATGAATTCTCGGAAGTGATAAAACCTACCCTATTTCTTTTTGATCGTCCCTCCCCGCTGAACATAGCTTGTTGCACAAGAGCTTAGTGTAACATTTTCAGTGTATTAAAAACGTCAATGCACTTCCTTTAATCGAATTTTCGGAGCCTCCTCAGTTACGTCAAAAACACGAAAAACGAAGTCATTTTTTTACATTCCTTTTTTCCCCCGTAGCTTCAATTATTTAACTAAAACATGTTTGTACGGGTCCTTTATGAGATCTTGAAGCTATTGGGAAAGAAGCTCCCATTTCACGCTGCTTTAACGTTTTGTACTTTGTAAAGGTTTTACGGCCTCCTAATAGTGCTTGAAGGACAGCGAAAAGTCTAAATAGGGGACTATAAGGGAGATTTTATTACCGCTTCCTTTCGCAGCGGGGAAAATCAACAAATCTTTTCAAAAATTCCGTCAAAGCAGAATTTGAGCGATTGTCTCTTCAAACCCTTTTCCACTTGCCGCAATTTTTCATCGGAGAGTGCTTTAATGTCTGCATTTATAATCGAGTCAATTATTGGCAGCGGTGGTTATGTCAATTAAGAGTGTTTTCATCCCTCTCTTTTATGATTTAAGGGAAGTGATTCGGCGGGAATTTATATCACTATTATTGACATGATTATGGTCGGTAGTTAAGTGCGATTGCGTTAGGAACGTGATTGAGACATCGCAAGTAGTTTTATGATTTGTTAATATTTAGGCTGCGGTTTTTTACCAAAATGATAGAACTCGCTTTAAATCAAAATAAATATGGCTTAATTCTGCATGGCTTTCTGATTATTGCTGTTTCGAATTCAAAAGCTGAAATGTTATGACTAATTCCTGCAATAAAATTCATAACAAAAGATAAGATGATTTTTTGAGAAATTATATGTTTTGCAGATGGTGATTTTGACAATTAAAAAAGCATGTGTCAATGTTTAAAACTGAATATCATGTATAAAATTTAAAATATTTGAATAATTGCGTTTCGAAAATAAGCGAGACAGAATTGGAAATAATAGTTATCTTTGAGGCATTGATAGTAGTCAATATAGTAAATCCCAATTCTTACAAAATTCTACAAGCACACAGATTTCATTATCTCTCTCTATTTTTTCCCCTTTTTTTCTTTTATTCTTCTTTCTCAACGAATTCCCGGCAGCAAAATTTCGTTCTTTGATTTTGGGGTTACATTTTGGATTTAGTCAATTTCGAAAATAACAAAATATTTAGCTTGGAATGGCAAAATGGATTAATTTCGAGGGACAAAAACCATGCGTTAAATTTTTAAGTATTAAATTTTTTCTGAAGCGACAAATAACTGAATAGCTTATTAGCTGGCGAACTACTATATGCTTGATAATTTCACGTTTTTTTCACTAATATTTGTAAATAAATTTTACTGAACTTATTTGACTTATTTTTATTAGGCCTTGCAAATCTGCCGAATGAAAATTTAAAATGTCGCACTGATGGGACCAGTGTTACGTAGAAAGTCTCTATAACTTATAATGATCCATTTCGAATCTGATCGCAATTAAAAATAGGAATAATGTCATAAATGTACTTTTTATATTCAAGCTTTGAATTGTTTTCTATTGTAAAAATGGCTAATTATCGAAGACAAAATATTTTAACAAATCTGGCATTTATGAACGCAAATGCTTTCAATATTTAAGCCATTCGTGAAGTTAACTCTTCAGAACTCGCGGCGTGAGTAAACTACTCACATCAAGAATAAAAAGAAATATAATCTGATTACGGTTATCATAATACGTTATCATAATTTTCATAAAAGTAGTATACCTGTGCGATCATAGTATACTTGTGCGATATAAATGACATGATTGTTTTGTATAGCAATGTGTGTTTAAAATAAATAAAACCTTTTTTTTTAGTTGAAAATTTTTCATTTACCAGCATTTTTTGAAAAAATTAGCTGGTGTGTAAAAAATGTGTGTGCGTTCTCAGGTCATTCCTTTCGGTGCCAGTTTTTAAGGGTTTAATCTACAAACATGTGACATTCCACGTCAAAAAACACCAAATGTAGAAATTGTTGCCCCCCACGAAAATTTTATCGAACATCTTGATAGTTGTATTATATTTAGTAGCTATAACCCTTTACCTGAAATTATATGTTGGGAATAATGATACGAGATAAAGCAATGAATTAAAACAAATTGCATTGGAAATGGATTTAAGAAAAAGAACTTTGCATCATTAATCTAAATATATAAAATTGTATAAAAATCCAATTAACCGAATAACCACTTGATATTTATTATTCGAGACACAATATCATTTTAAACCACCAGTATCATTTCATATTCAGCATTATTTATGAGTTAAAAAATAGCTTGTTCTTTTAAAACATTTTGCGAAAAGATGTTACAGATAACTTTTCGTAAAGTGAAGTTACATTAATTTATTTCAAGTTGCTTTAGCTTTTGTGTTCTTAAAAATTTTCAACACTAGTTAACACTCGTTGTATATATTTACACGCAAAGTAGTGCTTTAAATGACTGGGCATGTGTTTTATTTATTTAGCTCATGTTATGAAATTCGATATTCGAAATGTTCCTCACATTATGTTACTTCTCATCTATTACTCAGTCAGTATTAGAATAACGTTCTTTTCATTTTTAAAGATATGAGTATTAGATTATATATACACGGGCAAAAATCATTAACTATTATTTAGTACAAAAGAAAAAAAAAATAAAAATAATATATTTCACACATATTTGACGTTCATTCCATCTTATTTTTATGCATAAAAGCATACGCTGTTTCGATCGCAAATACATTTATTATTGTTCAAAAAATTATTATTTAAAGCGTATTTGTTTTTTTTCTTTCGTTCTTTTCTTTTCTTTTTTTTTTGTGCGTTTTGTTTTTTCTTGTTGTGTGAATTTGGGACACATTCTACGATTCTTTTCTATATTAAGTTGATAGAGCGTGAAAATTTCAATTTATTTAATTGTAAACGTTTTAATCGTTTTCATCGGTAATGAATGAGCTCGTGAGACTGAGAGCCACCAGAACTTAAAGGGAATTTTAACCACAGTAAAAGAGCGATTTTATAGAGATAAACCCCTTTTCTGAAATATTAATGCAAAAAGAAATCGTTCGTTACCCACTTTATTCCTTTCCTAAACTCATCTTTGATGATAGTGGGCACCCACACACACAGCCGTATTTTAAATTATGTTTTCTGGAATAATACATGTTTTCTCTACAATAATACTTCTGATAATGTCGAATTTTTACGAATAATAGCAGTCACAACTCTGGTACATAGCTCTCTATGAGTTTCTTCTATCTTTTATTTTATATAGGATGTGTCACTATGTTCTTTTCCCTTTGTTATCAAATGCATTCTTCTTAACGCTAACTTAAAAATTCGAAGAACATCAAAACATGCAAATACTGAAAGTCACGAAATATATACGGGTGGCAACTGGAATAATACATGTTTTCTCTATAATAATACTTCTGATAATGTCGAATTTTTACGATTAATAGCTGTCACAACTCTGGTACATAACTCTCTATGAGTTTCTTCCATCTTTATTTTATATAGGATGTGTCACTATGTTCTTTTCCCTTTGTTATCAAATGCATTCTTCTTAACGCTAACTTAAATTCGGAACATAAAATGCAAAACTGAAAGTCACGAAATATACTGCAATGGAATAATACATGTTTTCTCTATAATAATACTTCTGATAATGTCGAATTTTTACGAATAATAGCTGTCACAACTCTGGTACATAGCTCTCTATGAGTTTCTTCTATCTTTTATTTTATATAGGATGTGTCACTATGTTCTTTTCCCTTTGTTATCAAATGCATTCTTCTTAACGCTAACTTTTATGCTGTGGAATATGCTCAAAATGAATGCTCACATGTAATTTGTTTTTATGCTTAATATTATTAAAAATTATAAGTTTAAAAAGTATAAATCATTTTACGTTAACTTAAATGGAAGAAGAAGGTTCTTTAAAATTAATAATGAAAACACTGCATACACATAAAAAAAGATATGTTCATCGACTGGCAAGCATGAACATTTTGAACTCGCCAGATTCTTCGACATCACAAATAACTTCGCTGCGAAGTATGAAGCTCAATTTCTTTCTCTTTTTCAAAACGGATGCTGCAAGTACTTTTATTGAATAAAAGTTAATAATTTACATTTGCGTAGAAAAATATACCAGGAACAACACTAATGACTGACATTTTGAAGAAAAATTCTAAAAATTAAATTTCTTTAAAATTTAACTGCTCAGAGAAAGAACCACTGTTTAGAATTTCTACCTCAAAGCATTTCTCCAGTCCTCACATCCCCACGGCAGATATTTGAGAATATTCTATCACCTACAAGGAATTTTAGCACAAACGTGCTCCAGTAGAATAGTTTCGCCAAAACGGGCAGGTGGTTTACACTTTCCACCCATGACGAATAAGAATATTTGATGATACGGTTATTCAGCTGAGTCAATTTAACGCAAAACTCGCTTCATGTACTTGACTATAAGAGCGAATGAGATCTCGTTCTGTGGTTTTCATAAAAATAAATTTCTTTTTTTCTTTTCTATGAGTTGGCATCGGAAGCTGAAGATCTTTATTTTTATTCCGTACCTTTTGATGAGGAAGAGCAGTGTAACGGTTATTGTTGCATTTATGAAAGAATTTAGAGACTGGAGTGTTTACTTTCGCATAAACCACCCCGTTTGTAGCGCATAAAACATTTATGATTTAGTCTTTTTTTCTTCATGTCCCCATAAAGTTTATTGGATTTGAATGTTAAAGATGTTTGTCAAAGGTGAGGCACTGCCATTCCCATATTATTTAAGTAGTCAGTGGCCAGACATTTTGAGGAACGTTAAAATGTTAAACGCATCGATACTTTGCACAAATTTATTAAGTTTGAACAGTAGCAATAAATTAGAAATCGAGGTTTGAATCAAATGCAAGCTGAATATATTCAAGCCATTTCTAAACTAAGTTCGGACTTTGAGCTAAATGGGACACTTAAGAAAAATTTGAATTTGATTGAACATTTGTACTAATTAAACGGTTACCTTGTTGAGTGGTTCATTCGCTCTCCGAGGCCCATTCGAACTAAATTTGAGCTCAGTTTATGATTGATATTAATATTGATCCCAAACATATTTTTTATTATATTATTATATTTTTTAGGCATTCAAAAATTCTTAAATAATAATAGTAGTTTAAATAAATATATATTTTTGGTCGTAATGCATTTAATGAAAAAATATTTTGTGGATTTGATTACGTTAACGGTTATTCAAATGAAACAAACAAATGTAAATTTTTTTAAGCACATGGTAAGCATCCTATCTATTTTTCCATATGTTCTATTTGAGTTTTAGGCTAAAATTATGTCGTATAGGAATGTTTCTAGAGCACTTGCTAGATATTCTTTTCTTTTTTTATCGTTCGATGGCGCTACGATACTGTTTATAGACATTTCAGGGGTTGACAATGGGGTTAGAGGGGAGACACTTTCGACCGAGGGGTTGACTCAGACGGGAATGACGTCAGCAGATGCAGGGGAGCGGGAATGAACACTTCCCTACGACGCCATCTTAATTTGCCAGCCCCCACACACATGGAACAATTTTCCCTCTTCTGTGATACAACAAAGCAATGGCGCGTGAAGAGTATTTTGCTATGGTTTTGAAGCATATGATCTACATTCCTTTGTTGCTTTCTATTTCTAAATTTTTATTTAAAAAATTTTTATAACATGCAATATATTTGAACAATCCTTCATAATTAGTTTTAACTTCACTGACAATCTTTAAAATGTTTCCGTCTAAAAACTAATGTCCTGAGATTGTTCCACTGAGTTTATCCAACTTGTTTCAGATTATTTAAGTTAGGCTTGAGAAAATCGAATTTAATGCTCATTTCAACAGCGAACATTTAAGTATTGTAAAAAGTAAAGAAGAAAAACTTAATTTTTGCTGTAAAATTCTCAAAACTGGAAAAAAAGGCCCTAAAAGAAAAAAGTTTTTATCTTTCCTTGAGAAAAAGACATCGATTTACTGTTAACTGCTGTTTGCAGTCTGAGAGACCGCGCAATATTTTCAAATCGTTCTTTTCACCTTTAAAAGCAAAAATCGCTTCTTTTATTTCACCTAAACTTGCATAAAAAAAATTATCTAGGTTTTGAACATCATTTAATGAAATAAAAACTGCTGAAAAAATTGTAATTTAATCAGAACATTTCATACATAAAATTAACGTTTTTAAAGCTTCGCTCCCACACCCCCAGTAGTCTATAAGACAATTCACAGCAGTTGTGCTAAAATATTTGTCACGGCAGTTGAAGTCTTTCCCCATGGAATGTTTTGCCAGGCACGACGCTTTATGCTAAACCAATGACCAACTTTATGTTTTGTGCGTGAAACACGATATTTATGCATGTATATGATACATGTGCACAACATTTAGTACTAATGATAAAGCAACATGAGTAGAAGGAAATAAAATTCATTAAAAGGAGCCAGTACGGGTCATCGGAGAAATATTGGTAAATGCAACTTCAACACTATTTATTAAGAAAAGCGGGACTGCGAAAGGCTCTTTCCAGATTCTGTCCAAGTGTTTGAGAACGTGAAAAGATTCCAAGAATTCCAACTGACCGATAGTGGAACGCTGGCAATTCTAACAGGAGAAATATGTGGGACTGTAAAAAATTCATTACCGATTCTGTCCAAGCTTTTCCATTTTACTATGTTACGCTCAAGGTAACCTTTTTGCAATACTTAATATTGCTTTAACGCTGAGACAATGAATGAACAAGACATCATATTCTCAAAATTTAATTTTAACTTCCATAAGCTTGACATTTCTGCCACGAACGAGATGTTACGTTCTTCAACGATCACTTTTAAAACAGTCATGTACGCCACATTGTGATTACCATAATCATTTTGAAAAAAAAAAAAAAAAAAAAATCTATTTTAATTGGTCGAAAACCTGAAAATTTGGCCATTTATAAGGTAGTACTAAGTTTTTTAAAGCTAATTTTACATATTCCACGTGGCTAGTGTCTATTGCTACAGTTTGAACGTTTAATTCTAACTGATTTGAAAGTGAAATTGTATACGACTGTTAATTACCTGTTCAAAAAAAATGGTTTAAAGAATGTTCGTTGAAAATGAGAAGAAATAAAAGAAAAATACGACAGAAGTATTTTTTATCCTCTGGTTTATATGTTGAGTTGTTGAAATGAGTTTAAATTTCGGATTAATAAATGAGTCTGAGCTATGAAAATGTGATTGGGAGAACTTAGAAGGGAACGGGGTGAGTGACAATGCCAATCAATATTCAAAAAGTCGCGTTTTTAAAGTTGGTATAGGTAACAAATTCTTTGTTTTAGGAGGATGAAATACGATGAAGAGAAAACAAATATATTTCATGGAAAGTTTAATCTGAGATAAAATAACTTGTCACTCGGTTTATTCGAATGATTTTCATTTCTGTTTGGCCTGCGAACATTTTTTATTTCTTTTACCATTTTCTAGTCCACATGTAATCTATGCGCTGGGTCACCATATTAATCTAAACTATAAATTATTTTCTAATTCTCTTTGAGCAAGTTAATGCTAAAAATGCTCTTCTCATCAATAAAAGCTCACGATCAAAATAAACACACAGAAATAGGGAACTAATAAGTAAAGAAACAGCATGGATATATTAAAGAAATAATAAGTAAATCTTCACTATACTTTAGAGTTTTTAAAAAAGATCACAAGGTTTCTGAAATTTTTGTGTTTGAAATTTAGATACGGTGTTAAATATTTTTAGATAACAGTTAATAAAAATTTCCTCTTTTTTCGCTTTGGTTGGAAATCGTAGATGTTCGAGTTCTAATGATTTTGAAATTGATAAGATTTCTTTCATAAAGTTGTCTTTGAAATCCTGATGTATTTTACAATACATTAAACAAATTTAAATTATTTTCCAGAGACTTTTTTCACGATTCAAAAATCTGTTCTGTGTTCATATTTCATCAGAAAGGATTTGAATTACACTAGTTAAACGGCATCGAAAATGATTTACGTTGATTTGAACATTTAGCGTAAATGTCGAAATTATCGCAAGGAGAAACGCAAGGAGAATTGCAAACGGCTCAAATTTCAATTTTTTCTTCTTTTTTTGCTTTTTATGTGTGAGATAAAACAAATTTTGCAAATTAACTGCGATATATATTTGACTTGATTGGAACTTTCTGTTAAAGATCACGTAGATTCATTTTTAAGCATTTTTAAACGCTTGACTCTCTTGTAAATCAAATCTAGCATTTTAATTTTAATTTATAGAAAAGTTGTAAAATTTCCTTGCAACAAAACTTTTCGTTAAAACAAGAAAAACTTCTAAACCAATAAATAATTTTAAAATAAAAAATATATAATTATTTAAAAAGTATCTCATCGGCTTTGTTCATGTTTACAAACTTAATTTTTTGACACTTTTATATGTTAATTTTTATATTGCTTTAATCGATCTTATTTTTAAAGAAATATTCGAAACTTAGTTAAATTTCTCTGATACAATATTTCACAGTCTGTTTCTTTAACTAGTTTCAGTGAAGCTTCGTTTATACGACGCCGAAGGGGCCACCGAAAAGCGTCATATAAGCGATAACGTCGTATAATTAATTTACCCTTTTTGCTAGATCCAGGAATTGGGACGACACTGAAACGTTGTATAAATATAAGCTTCGTATAATCGGCCGTTGTATAAACGATGTTCCCCTTTATTTTATGAAATTTTCCATATTCGTTTGTGAAAACTTCAATTCTTGTCCGCTTCCTCGAAAGGGGGAGGGGGGATCTTCCTCATCGGCGCCTTTTGGGGGTCGACCATCTTTTGTTGAGCTGGTTGTTTTATCGGCGCTACTGAAGAGCGGCTGCCGCTTTTCGCGCTTCAGGCAAAGTTTATGGCCCTTTTACGGCCATTGCCTATCCATGGGACATAGCCACAAGTGTGGCAAGATTTTTCCTTTTAACAGCTTCCGGGGACTTCTAAGAGGTCAATTCACTATGCAGGTGCTTTACGTTTCAATATCCCTACAAGAGTCAATTATCAATTGCTTTTTTTTAAAATCAAAATTTTCAGCTATCATGCACTAGAAAAAAATCATCTGATTAAAAAAAAAACAAACTACATACGTTTACTATTATTATTATTATTATTATTATTCGTTTAAACAAACTTGCTATAAGTTATTAAGAGTGACAATTTTGTGAAATTTATATGTTAATTGCTCATAGGTCACTGGGATATTTAAAAATTGCACTTGCATATAATTTCACCAATTAATGAGTAGGATTCATTAAATAAAAAACTTCCATAAATTTACAAATTAAATGCATTCCAGGAGTAGCAATGAAAATCTATACAAAATACCAATCTTAAGTAAGAAATAATTTGAATTTGTCTTATTCTTGTCTTGAAGAAATGATCCTATAGTCGAAAAACTAACTGTTTGAAATGCATGGCCTCATACAAAGTTTTAAAGAGTTAGAAACCCTTAGATATTCGATATATCGACCTTTAAAGAACATACGATCGAAAGTTTTTTCCTCCAATGTAATTAATTTTGGAGGAAGTTTCAAAGAATAGAAAGTTCACTAACTATTGGGTTTATCTGAACTAATTTGAAAGATTCCCTAAGATTCAACATATGCTTAAACTTTTATGAGTTGTTGGAGGGAATTTCAAAGTTTAAAAGAGTGTTTGAAGTAAAACAGATAAAGCTTTTTAAAAAAAATAATCCTAATGGGCTTCTGTTGGCTTCTGTCAATTGCAGAACCTGGTGCGCTCCCCAGAGATTGGTACCATCTCTTTCAGCTTCCCCACAATGAGTATGTTACCATCGCCGCATGAGAATTTTTACGTCCAGTTTCTTCCAGACCTGAAACAGTGAGCACCGGGATTTTGTTAATGTGAAATTGCACTAGGGATTTAATTTAGCCGAGAGCATCCAAGCAAATGTCTACTCAAGAGATCTTTTACATGGCATACAATCATATGACAAGGGTGCAGACGATTTCCTGCATCTTGGAAATCCACCTGCACTGCCAGACTCGATGCTCTGAACTGAGGTGTACGAGTCCCGCTCCTTATCACGACGCCACCGTGCCGGCATCTTAAAGAATCTAAAGATACCTAACTTTTCCTTACAGAAATCCATGCGTTATTGAAAGTCACGAATGACAAAGAGCACAAACTATAATATAATGACTCCCGGAGTCTTTAGTAGTTTAATGATGTATAAAAGTTCAATGTAGAGTTTTCTTTCTTTTTGTTTAAATAGACTTAGTTCTTTATTTGATATAATGACCTTCGGAAAAAAACCGTAAACATCCCTATATTACTATTATTCTGCCTAAGCTATACATTTTGTAAAAAATCCTGAAGATTTTAATTCTACTGAACTGTGTACCGTAATTGCGTTCATTATGTAATGTCTCGTTGAAAGGAACTAAAAATTACTTCCTAAATAAGCATTTCCGTTCTTTAGGAAATGAATTCAACAAATTTATCGTAACTTTTTAAAAACATTTCAGTCAACACATGACAGCAAAGTCGCTCATTTTTGACTCTGCTGCTGTGCATTGAGACTTTTGCACTTTGACTTTGGCTCCTCTGTTACCTTGATATATTAATTTTTAAAAAGATGTGTACTTGTTTTGCGTTTTTTTTTAAATAGCTTAGCACGAAGAGTTTTAAATACTTTTTATATATAACCGACTAAATGTCCTCTTTTTTTTTTCAGTGTCCGAAACGGTTGTCACGAACCCTTTGGAGTGGACGGGCAATGTGACGGTGCGGAAGAAGCGCAAACCCTACTCCAAATTCCAAACGTTGGAACTGGAAAAAGAATTTCTCTTCAACGCTTACGTTTCAAAGCAGAAACGATGGGAATTGGCGCGCAATTTGAACCTCACCGAGCGACAAGTCAAGATATGGTTCCAGAACAGGAGAATGAAAAGTAAGAAGAATAGCCAAAGGAATGGTGAAAATAACCAAAACAACAATAACACTGTGGTGAATGCCAACGGACAACGACAGACCATTGCACAAGCTGTCAAATAAATGTCAGTCTAATGGTCTCAAGACAATCTCGCATCTATCCACGACACTAATTGTTGTTTCTTTATTTGTTATACTCTATCATTCTATTCTGTTTGCACAGAAAAACTTTTGTGATTTTCATTCTGTTTGAAGGTGAAGAGATATCGAAAGAAAATTTAATACTGACTGAAGAACTACAACGGCAGCTCAATAAATGGCAGTTGTTCAAACAGTTATAGCAGGCAAGATAAGTTTTAACATTTTCCTCCCTTTACGGCGAAGCAGAAATCACAAACTCATCAACTACCGAATTCGAAACGGTGTCATTCACTCATCAAGTACCGAATTAAGTTGAGCATTTCGTTACGTTCATTCATTTACAAATCCATTCCATACAGTCATCAACAGATATTGAAATTCCTTCAATCGAAAGAAACTAATGGAAATTATTGGTTTCTTTTTCAAAAGACATATGGCCAAAACGAGGCCTAGAACATTGAAATAAAATTGAAATATTGAAACTTTTAAGTAATAGATAATTTAATCTAATATATTTGGAAATATTGTAAATGTATAGAAAAATTTATGGTTATAAAGTGCTCGTGCATGAGTAAGATATGTATTTTGTCTAAGTCAAAAAACTCAAGCGAGTTTTTGAAGTTATTTAGAGGCTGAAGTTACGCATTAAAAAATCAGTTTGTTCTCAAAACTTAAACTGCTCCCAAAAATTTTTTGCGTTTGAGTTTAGAATAATAAGTTTAGATAAACTAACTTTTACATATACAGACGAAACAATTGATAACAATAACAGAAATTTTGTTAATGATTTTAGTTTCGATTTTCAATAATTTTATTTTAATACATATTTTAAAAATCACGAATTCTTGGCAAACCACAGATGAGTATATGGTAACTATACAAGAATAAAAACTTATTATGATTTTATTTCAATCAATTAAGCGTTCATTTTGGAAACCGGGAATGAATTTTGTGAGCTTTGATCTAGATTACTTCTCCCCTTAGTTGACACCTGAATTAGCTCTAACTTTTATTCAATTAACCGATTATTACATTTAGTTTACTAAATTTTAATCGGTTGACTTTTATTTAGAAGAAAGATTCAACAATTGCATACACTAAAACATTTGGTTGTATGTTGCCCAAAAAAAGGTGCCAATTTGCTGGCTACTAAAGAGGGTGCTTAATCGTACTACATTTTGGTGCTTATTTGTGTATGTTGCGTCAAGATATAGTAAAGTTAAGCACCGCCCTTCGCAGCCAGCAAATAGGAATATTTTTCTGGTACAGTTTCCTGACGTATTTTTTGTTAACATATGCATATACTGCGAAAAACGTGGTAGAATGTTAACCCAAGAATAGTGCTAATTGGATGGTGCTTAATTTTACTATAATTGGCGCTTACTTGCTTATATCGCAAAACTGTATCTAAGTTAAGCACCATCGTTTGTAGTCAGCAAGTTGGCACAATATTTTGGTGCTACATTGCACCAGTTTCTTAAGTGTAAGACGTTAAAGGACTATGGAAAATTCAGGATGTTTTAAATATTGAAAAGTTTTTTTTTTGTTCAATTTTTATTCTTAGAACGAAAATTATTTAATCTTTTTTTGAATATTAGAACTTGCTATAAATGTGGCCTCTTCAGAAGAATTAATGACATTGAACAGTAAATACATTTAGTGAGGGAGGGGCGGGGAAGTAAAGTTTATTTTTCATCACTTCGCCAAATATAAGTAAATTGACTAATTCCTGATTAATTACCTATTCATCACTTAATGGAACTACTCCAAAAGAGCAATACATCAACAACATCTACAAATGGTAGATAAATAAGAATACCTAGTTCATATGCAGATCAAGCATTGTTGATATGCGCATTGTTCTTTAGCTATATTTATTGCTTTACTTTGACAGTAGATGTAGATGTAAAAGCTATATCTCACTGGTACAGACTTTGTAAAATATAGTCTAGATGTAGAATTCATGTGCGAAAGCTTTTTCATTTTCTATCGCATGTACATGCTTCGAAATGTACAGATTGTTTATGTTTGTTGAATAGAACAATGTACAACACGAACGAGTTGTTTTGTACTTTAAAAAGTTGTTTTCAAATTTATGTTCATCACAGTTGGTGCAACCGGTACAATTTAAAGCGGAGTAAAATCTAAATGTCAAGTGTTGGACTCTTTTAAAGCAAAATAGTTGTTTTTTTTTTTGCATTTTGATCCGCATTTTAATAAGAGAAATTGAAGATTTTTGTATCATGTTCTTTTGCTAAACAATTAACTCAGTGGTTAGTTGTGGTGTTTAAAATCATTTTATAAAAATGAGTTAAACATTGGTATGTTTTATTGCATTGGAAATTTCACTTTTAAAAATACATGGTTGTGATATTATGTACCCATTTTCCGTACATCTACAATGCAATCTTCAACATAAATCTGCAAGTTTCTTAGATAGGTCAAATTAGTTACGATTTATAGAAATCTTGTTCGTCGAGAAAGTTGCTTCATAAGAAAACGAAAATGAAAAATACAAGACAGACTGAAAATTTGCAAACCATTTTCAGATTAAACATTTTAAATATGACATGGTTATTTGAACTGCGTGTGCTTTAAAAGAAAACACCCTAAGTAAAAAATGGCACAAAACTCACAGTTATATTTTTGAAAAATTTAGAAAATGGATAATTATTAAATTAAAGTGCTTTTGATAGGAAAGAATTCAAAACAATTTGTAATTAATTAAATAAATTGCTTCTCCAGTTCAACAGGGCAGGGTCAAAAAAAAAAAAAAAAAGAAAAAAAGAAAAGAAAATGGCAGCTCAGGAAAGCATGCTTGACTGAACTACCATCTAGTCCTGAACGAATGCTGTATCTTTATTTGGATTACTTTTTAAGTTCTTCGAGCTTATATAAGTATTAGACGGAACTGAATTATGTGATAATTTCTGGATTACTGCACAAAATTGCAGGTATATTTAAAAACAATAAAGCTCACATCGACCATACAAGTTCAAATAGTTATTCAAAAGCATATAAATGTTAATTAAACATACAGCTAGGTTTTAAAACTCCTATTAAAAGCTTTCAATTCCTCTTCCGAGAAAGAACTCTATTTTGAGTTGCGGATCTCTTGTTCTGGAGGAGCGTAATAATGTAAATATTAATAAAGAGTTTTTTTTTCAAATGTTATTTATTATTAATTAATTTATTTATTTAATGTTATCTTAAGTATTCGGGATTTTAGGATTCGCGGAGCACTTTTGAAACGAATTATTTTTTGTTTTTTAAGTCTACCAAGTAGCTTACTTTTAAATAATGGCGAATGTCAATGAAGTTTAAGGACTAGTTATTTGAGGATTTACCATCACTTCATTTTTCAATCCCCATCAATAAAAAGCATATATTTTCTGTATTCAAATTAGGAAGTGTTATTGTTCAAAAATGTATCTAGTGTTCAAAAAAATTACAAAATTATGAACAATTTTGTTGTTATATTGGAATGGAATTTTATTTGCTCATATAGATAATCAAGGACTTAGTTTCTGAGTTCCAATAAGGATCTGAAACATAAGTGTTGCAATATTTCGCTATTTTTAAAATCTGAATTTATTATGTGCAGAGGAGTTTACAATATTAGCTTTAAATTGTCAGAGGTATATGTTGATAAAATTTGAAATTGTGAAAGTTCCGGTTGCTGAATACTTGATCACTCATTTTGCATTGTAAATATAAAGTTCACATGAAATGTGTGTGTTGTGTTTTAGAAATAAATGTTAAAATCATCCCAGATAAAAAAAAAAGAAAAAAGTTGTTTGTCTTTCAGTAAATTGCCTACTTATCTCATTAGTCCCTCTCTTTGAAAGCAGAAGTTTCTATGAAAAGTGCCCTAAAATCGATGATCTATTTTTAAATGTGAAAAATAATATTTTCACTCAAAATCATGGCAAGGAGATGATTTATTGAATATAAATTTCATTCTGTCCGAAAATTAATTTTTATCTATATTTCCCCATCATAATACTATTTTTATGTGCATTTTCTCCAAGGCAGAGCCTTTCTATTAAGAAACATCAATACGAGTATTAACCAATTTTTAAAATTATTTCTCTAATTCTTGAGTATTAAATAGGTTTGGTGTACATAGAATTGCATAAAACAGAAAATGGCCCGAAAGCTTCAGCACCAGACATTAATCTTTTCACATTAACAAGATGCAGTTTCAAAACAAAAAGTAATTACTGCTTTACGTTCAGGCACTCAATTTAGATCCAAACCAGCCATAGTAAGCTCTATAACAACTCAAAAAAGAGTCTTGAGAAATACTGAACTTGTTCTTCATTTCAAAAAAAATTAAGTTAAAACTGGCATTGTTTGTACATCCATTTTTTCTATGAATATACTTAGACAAAGTAGCAGAGTTGATTTTATTTCCTAAGGTAAACGATTTTGCTCAAACGAAAAAATATGTTCTGTTATATTGCTTGCGAATTAGAAACAATGAATTCTACAATCAGAAATATTTTTCATGGGGACAGTAGATTATTGGACACAGACATATTAATCATCTCCATAACATCTGGTCATCTGGCATATCCATTCCTCACATCTTAGAGGCACTCATGGGCCTCTAAAATGTGAGGAATGGTTATGCCCCCACACCCAAAATATCATCCAACCCAGCTAGATATTTTTAATTATTTATTCAAAGAATCGAATGATTTGAAAGTTTTTACACAACTGAATCAATCTGTTTGGAATAGATTTTCTACACAACATTCGCTTAGGCTCTCTAAACCCCGGTTTTAAGCCGTCAAACAAATATCAGTTCTTTCCAAAGGTAAGAGTCAGTTGTTCGGAATCCCACCTGTTCCTGAGCCGTGTTCGGTGCATTGTGACAGAGCCACATAAATTCCTTGGGCCCGGCCGAAAGTTGACAAAACTAATGGGCCAGGGAGTCCTGGGCCTTTTCTGTGGCACCTAATAGATAACAGGGCCCTATGACGCCGAACCGCATGTTTCAATGGACGTGTCAGTGACGGGAGACTTAGCAAGCATTGTTGTCCATTGCGCGATACTACTTTTCCAACGCGCGTGTCTGCGCTTAGCCTTCGGGGGAAATCTCCCTGCTAAGGCTCCGTAATTGGCGATCCTGCTCCTTTAATGACTATTTATATGATGCAATTGTTTCATGTATACTTTCATATTCATGGAATATATTTGTAGTGAGGTCCATTGATGCGAATTTTTGAGGAATTTAAACAGACCAGACACTGAAGGCCAACGTTTTGGTAAATATTTCGCAACTTAAAACTTTAAGAAGCTGATTCGATTAGTCCAGCGTTTCTAAATTTCTTTGACGAGCAGAGCCATTCTTAAGGTCAACTTTTACCGTGGAACTGTATCCTTCAATAGTTTAGTATTAATGAAATGTTCTGCAAATTAATAATTTGTTATAATAATGACAATTGCATCAACTAATATTAGTTGGCTTAAAAATAAAATCAAAACCAAAAATTAACAAATGAGACAAAAAATGTAAAGAGATGAGTGGTACGGATATTTATCTTTTCAGATGCACTTAATATTAAGCTTTAAAAATGAAAGTGGAACACTCACGTCTGGTTGAATGCCTGTTATAGCATTAATACTTTGATGACTACATGTCGCACACATATGTAGCTTGCTAACTGAAAAAGTTCTGACACGGTCTTTTGTGACAATGAGAAGGAATATTCATCTTTTAAACTACTCAAGAATTCCAGTACTAAAGGCATTAATTAAAATTTGCGTAGCAAGGATGAAGGATAATTCAGGTATCATTTCAATATAGGCTTCATATTCTTCTACTGACATAGTTGAAATCGTACATTGATTAGTTTTAACCATCAATTCCGTTTCATATGTGCGCTACTGTTAATTCAAAAAATGCGAATTAGAAGTTTCAGTCAAACCTTCCAGATGCTCAAAACTTTCTCGAGTGAATGTCTCCCCTAATGAAACTTTTTTTTTAATGATCAGCATACAATTGTTGTGAAAAAGTTTAAGTACTTAGAAATCGTACACATTTTCCAAATTTTATCTTGCTCTTTAAAAGGAAACTTTTTTTCATGACCACTTACTTGTTTGCCTTGAAGGATTTAATTATGTTCACTGAATTCTGTGAAAATATTTGTTAAATAGCTAATTCTAATCAGCGTACTTCTGTCAAAAAATCGAGTTTTTAATTCGAAATGGGGTACAAAGTAGTCCGTCTCCTCGTGATGTACCCTGGCAGTGCCAAATCTGCTACAGCGACTGCCTATGTCAAAAATTCAAAATGAAAGCCAGCAACTGGAAGGCGCGCCGTAGTATGGCTGAAGTCTGGAATGGATGTAGGCAAAACTTAACTAAACAATCTCAAAATTATTTTCTTAAAAAAGGCACACGCCTCGTTCTTTAGCTCAAAAATGCAGGTTGGTTAGATTTTAAACATCTCCATACATTCTCCAACAAAACTTTCAAAACTATTTGAAGATAAAAAATACTGGCAGTTTCTGTTCATGAGACACACAATAATGACTTTCATGGGCGCAACAAAGAGGGAATTTTTAGGTTGAAACCCCAGAACTTCTTGTTTTATGCGATTTTGCCAATCCTGGTATGTTAATGGCAACATGTAAGGACTATTACGAACCAATATCTCCCTTCCCCCCCCCCCCTCCTCCTTCCCGAAGAGAAAATTCTGATTGCTTCAATATTGTTCAGAGTAGACTTTCGGTTTTAAAAGTCAATCGAGTTATGTTTTTAAGAACGAATATACGAGAGACGTTTATCTCTCATATATTCGTGTATAGATAACTCTCTTGTGTTATGATTTTTGAGGTCCGCTATCGCAGAGATGGTAAACCTATGGCGCGCGTGCCAGTAGGTGATACGCAGCAAGGCATTTCAGTGGCCCGGCCACAGTTTCATTTAAAATTACTTTTAAAAGAAAATAAAACGAAAGAAAAGAGTTACAATTCCTAGACTAGCAACCACTTGGTGAAAACAGGAGATTTTAAAGATGATTTTTAAAAAGAAAGATAACAAGTGGCACGCTGAGCCCCTGAACATGATTAACCGTAATTTAACTGGCACACTAATAATAAAAAAAAGCCCACCATCCCTGCCCTATCCTAATCAATGCAGTCGTAGCGTCTAACAGTTGCATATTTGCAGCGGCTATTTTGGTTACTAAATGGAAGAAAATATTGGCTACTGTTATATTCATTCACATAATTTCAAAGAGGCATAACATCTCTTCGAAAGATTATTGCTTTTTCAGTGACCTTTTCCAAGCTATGAAGGAAAAGCCTGCAAGAGTCGTAGAACACTTGAGTATTAGAACTTTAATTATGGAAATTTAAGGGAAATCCTTTTTTAAAGGAAAAAGAGAGAAGGAAAGAAAGCGTTAAAATTGCTGCCATAGGTAGCTGAAATGTTTCTAAAAACTCAAAAAATAATAATTTGCTTGAAACTGCAATCTTTTTATACTTTATCTTTTTTTCGAAGTAAATTCCTTTCTAAGGCAGAGTCAATCGGAACAACACGGCATTTTTCTTAGAAAATGTCTGTTTTGAGCTTCTGATGATCGACTGCTGATTGTTATGTTAGTTTACATTTTATTTCAATGAATTAAAACGTTTCCTGCCTCATCTGCAACGGATTTTTACAAGTTTCTGAGAAATCATGATACAAAATAAGTCAATGAATGTAGAATGAATTCAATGACTTTTGTGCAAAATGTCAAAAAGGGCTGATTACTAAGTAACCGACATTAGAATCACCTGTTAACTCTAATTCAAATGCTGTTTAATTTCATTGAAAAGTACAAAAATGTTGTGACGCAAGTTACATTTGAAGGCAAAAAATAAAATATTCGAATCTGATTACTCCTGTGATTCTGATAGGCATTTCAGTACTGAATGCAGGGAAAGTCAACATGATAAACTATTCTTTCTTTTGTGAAACAATTTAAGAACAAAAATTCCGAATCTGCCTTTTTTGGAGGTTGATCTCCTATTGCACCAAAGTATCGTGCTTCCGTAATTCCCGCAAAAAGTTCTTAAAATGGAACGTCAACTTATTATATACATTAATTTTACAAACATTCAAAGTTTTTAGTATGTGTAAGCTGAGAATCGTTTGATGCCGCACAGTTTTTACATAAGACATATACACTGTTAAAAATTTCCGTAAGAAAATAGTAAAATAACCATTTATTTGATTGTTATTTTACCATATTTAATTACAACAGTTGAATAACCATTAAAAAGATGGTACTCAAACCGCTGACTGTGAAAAAAATTGTTTATTCTCTGTTTATCCTAAAGAACGTTTAACTAACCGTAATTTTCAAGCGTTGTTTTAAAGTAGGAATACGGATTTATCAGTTAGAATCTGCATGTGTATATAAAAAACGAAGAAAAAAAAAGTGGCTTAAGCAGTGGATACTAAATAGAAACATATACACACGTAAATAAAAAATTGGAGACATCGGATTCCCGAACTGTTTGCGAATGAGCGAACCCATAATTTGAGCTGCTGAAGCTTGTTTGTATTTTAATTTTTGCAGCAAAAAAAAAAAAAAAAGAATGATTTTCGCCAATATACAGTAAATTTAGACCAAAAATGACTTTGGATCTAATCAAAAACTGAAATCTCAATTTTAAGGCAGTTTGCCTGTTGGAAAAGAAGATTTATTGATAAATAAACAGCCGCTTCACGTGGTGTAGATGCCCGAATGTTTAGAGAGCAAAGTTGGTATACCGTATACCTGGGTTCTATTCCTGCAAGATTCGTTTATGGTTTCTACGTCTCGAAGATTCTACGCCTCGAAATGGTTCAAAAACGGTAAAAATTTTGTTTTGAAACCATTTTTAAACGGTTATAAAACCGTAAACTTTTGTATTTATGGCTTTTTAACCAAGTTGATTGGAAATGGTTAAGTCCCGTAAAGATAGAAAAATGTTCCAAACCGTAAATTTAACGGTGAATTAGATGGACAAACTGCTGTCGGTTATTTAACCGTAATTTCATGATGAAATTTCTAACAGTGTGTGTAGGCTGAGAATCGTTTAAGGCCGCACAGTTTTTACATTATACATATAGGATTCATTCCCTCACACAAATGGCACCACAGAGTGCATGGAAAATTGCCTTATAGCCTCGAAGATAGATGCAAGGTGGGACATGAGACGATACAGATGTATTGTAGATGGAAAAAAGACGGAATAACAAAAATCAAAATGACTGATTTGAAGATTTAAAACGACTGTATTTATCAAAGATGAGCTATAAAAGGACACAATGTGTTTTAATTAATATGTATGATACATAACTAGCATATACAAGTGCAAAGTATTTTACAAATGCATGCTAAACTACAAGAATGTAATATTCGGTGAGCGAGCGAAGTGACCCGAATGGAACTGCTCGCAGTTCCAGGGGGGTTGGTCAGCGATAGCGAGCAAAGGATGGGCCTCCTAGTTTGTATGAATAATTTGAAACTTTTCTAAAGTCAGCTTATGTTCCTTTTTTACCTGCACCGACATTATTTCAAAACAGGTAATTAAAAGTATAGATGTGAGAAACATGGCTATACAAATTGTAATCAATAACAACCTGCGAATAAAATTGAATTTTAGAGATTCAGTTCAAAGTAAAGCAAAAAACTGCGCTACTTTGAACTCTTTGTTTTAGTGAAAAATTTATACAAGTAAAATAATGGTTTAAATATACACGAAACAATCTAGGGTTTTATTAAAATTGTGCTGATGTAAATGAATGATAAAATTGACATTATCAGTGCACAAAAATTGATAAATAATTGCAGACACATGTTTCGAGGACACACGAAATCCCCTTTTCATTGCAGAACAGATTTTGAGTTTCCGGCGTTGAGCAGCTGTCACTAAAGAAGGCTGCCTTGTAACCCCAAAAAACGTTCCTGCAACAATTTTACATTTTTTTCTGCATTTATAATGTTGATTTTATCATTTATTTATTTATTACTAAAATAATTAGCAAAAACAGATATCTTTTTCAATAACTATTCACATTTTCCTACATTCAAGATATCAGCAAATAAAAGAGAAACATCTTCATTTAATTGAATAAAATACAATTTCAAAGAGGGAATTTGAAACCAATTCGAAATTAAATTTTAAATTTTTGTCTTTAAACACATGTACGGTAGTGCTCAGATAAACAAACATTTTTTATTTGCTACTATCAGAAATTATGTCGTCAACGAGAAATCTGTCAGAATTTTTATAGCAGCATTAATAACCTAAAATGACTATAAGAAGCATAATTGAGAGCATAACTTTCAAGTTTTACGATTCAGTAAACATCATTCTGTGTTTTATGTTATTTGGGAATAAATACATCAGTAATCTACTTGTTTTGACTATGTTAACGTTTAAATAGTAGTAAATAAAGAGAGGTAATCCTGATTATTCTTTGTAGTTTATGAAAAGAATACGAGACGTGATTCATTGTGATGAGAGGAAATTAAAATCAATGTTTTTAACACATTTAATGAGACTGAAATATTAAACATTTTGGCATACGCTATAAAAACCATTTTTTGTAAAATTTAAAGGCTCTTGCATATAAATCAATTTTTGTAAAATTTGGAGACGCTTGCAAATAAATCAATTTTTTTGTAGAATTTGAAGACGCTTGCATATAAATAAATTTTTTGCAAAATTTGAAGACGCTTGCATATAAATCAATTAATTGCAAAATTTCCAACAGACTTATAGTATTTTGTGGAAGCATATGTACATTTTATTTTGTTCTTTCTACTGATCTTTCTATTTGAAATGAAGATAACATAACGTGTTCGGCCCAAGGGAAACTTTAAAGCTACTCTTTATGTCGCAAAACTATTTTGGCACTTGTTGGAAGTTATGCCACTGCAGATGGTTAAAACTTTTGGCTATATCGAAAATTGATATTTTGGGAAAGAAATACAGTAGCCAAGCCACTCGTTATATCACGCTTGTCGGGGGACAGCAAAAATGCGTGATATATTCGAATGCGCGATATAACAGATGCCGTTAGAAATAACTCAAACAAGTAAAGTACAAGTAAAATTGAGTGGCCCTGCGCATGCCATCTGAGCATGGTGTGAAAAAGATGTCAAAGATAAAAGTAACCATTTTTTTCCCAGAAAATTCCTTTACCTATCACTCTCCCTTTCTTGGTTAAGGGGATTGTATAATTTGGATTTGTTCAGCCAAGTGCGAATCCTTTCTGTACTAAAAGATATCCAAAAATGAGTGTATTTTCTTCTTCGGCAGTAGACATCTCTTTCCTTCAAGCACATTTTGTTTAGTGCTGGAAAAGGCCTTTACTCAAAAAGGAAATATTTTTACTTTCGAGAGCTCAAACTTAAAATTTTCGGAGACATAGAAAAAGCGCGATATATCCGAATGAGCGATATAACGAGGGGTTACTGTACTGAAATACGACTGAGTTATAGTGCGTAGCGCTAATTAGGCTTTTTTTTATTCAATTTAATAGTTTACAGATTTGAGCAGAGAAAAGTAAAAATAAATGACATAAAACAAAACGAAATTAGTTGTGGGAGCAGCAAAATAAATGAATAAATAATCGATGCCACTATATTTCCGAAAATTAATTATTGTTAATTTTGTTGCAAATATATTTACAAAAATTAGAAAATTCAATATTTATGCCGCAAATAGACGCACAAAAAAGTACTAGTAAACAAAAATTAAAAGAAAAAAAAAACAGATGATTTGATTAGGTAAACAAAATACATTAATGAAATTAAAATTGCTTACATTCCTCAATTTTAAATTCATCAAATTTTATGCATTATTGACGCACAAATAGTCTATGCATTTTATGATTTTAGATTTACCAAGTACTTTATAATATTCATATAACGAGGATTGTCATTAGAAATTTCTGCTACTTCGATTGTTAAAATAATTTCAAAATACCAAGTTTAAAATAGTCAATTTTAAATTAAATGAGCTGTGTTTCATGTTAATAATCAATATGTTTGTTTTTCTTTCATTCCTCTTTTTTTTAAAATTTAATAACTATTATGTTCTATTTGAAAAATTATTATTATAATTCGAAGTCATTATCTTCGGTTTTAAAAATATTAAAAATGTATATTCTTTTTTTACATGAAACATTTTAGGCAATTACAAAACATTATAAAATCAAACATTAACATATTTACCGATTTCGTAAAAGATGACTTACTTTTCAATGACAAAAAACATCCTGAAAAATCTAATAAAACTAATCTTTTGGTTTTTCACATCATCAAATATTTTTAACATTATCTAATAAACTGTGTTTTGGAATATAGAAATCTTTTAGCAAACTGATCATCAAGGTTCTTGTTCAGAAAGTCAGAAATTCCACATGAACGATTTGGTACATAGAAAAGCATTTCAGCTTGATGACATAATTAGTGTTTTATTAATGGTCAAGCTCGAACAACCAATGGCAAAAGTCGTAAAATCCAAATCCATTCATTGCACTAAGTATTTAGAATTTTATCGATGTACAGGTTCGTTGACTTCATTTCAGTTGATGTTTAGTAAATGTCAGCTTCTTTTCTTCATGGGGTATGGGCGTGGCATCGATCGAATGTCAGGAATAGATTGATGGACGTCTTCAGACCTGGATGGCGTTCGCTGCAATCAAATTTGATGTAATTAGTTTAAATACTGCAACATGAAGCAATATGCATTACGATTCAAAGCAAATGTCATTCAAAAATAGACTTATACATGATTTGCATTTGATTTGATTAAATCATTTCATTCATCTTGAATTTCTGTCACATTAAAAAGGGGTAAATTTTTACACCAAAGTTCCGTTACATTTGGTTTAAGTTGTGACGATGATTATATATTGAAACTACAAACTGAGAAAAAATTTCCGTCTGAAGTTTTACATCCGTTTGTTTTCAAAACTTCCTCAACATTTGAGTGTTTAGACCGGTGATTCGAAACAATTTTTTTTTCAAACAAACGACGAGAAACAAGTGTAAAAACCTTAATAAAATCAGCTAAATGAAGTAGATGGTCCAATGTTAGATCCAGCTTAGAGTATAATTTTATATTAGTTCAAGTCGTTGATTAATATATTGAGACGACAAACTGGAAAAATGTTTACGTCTGAAGTTTTACATCCGTTTGGTTTCAAAAATTCCTCAACACTTGAGTGTTTAGACTGGTGATTCGAAACTATTTTTTCCCAACAAACGACGAAAAATAAGTGTAAAAACCTTAATAAAATCATCTAAATGAAGTATTAGATAGTTGAAAATTATAAATATGTAATAGTTTTAAATTTCCTCTATAACCTTCATGAGTTAAATACGTCTTCAGAAGCGATAAAAAATTTATACACACATATTTATTCACTCATTCCTTTTCTATTCATTCATTAATTTATTCATTAATTAATTCACTCATTCATATATTCATTCATTCATTCATTCATTCATTCATTCATTCATTCATTCATTCACTCATTTGTTCATTCATGCCTTCACTCATTGATTTATTCATTTAGTATTCATTCAGAAATCTACTTAAAAATCCAGATAAAAGAATTTCATTCGAAAATAGGCTTGTTTAGTTCTAGATGAACTTGGTATCTGTACATGTTTTAGGTCATAAGATCTTTTCGATAAAGCTTGTTTCAAGCAAATCCGTCAGTTAGATCAGGACTTATATAGGACTAGCTGACATGCCTGGCGTTGCGTGGGAAAATATTGCATCATCTGCAGTCCAAGTAACATATTTCCAAAATTCGGTTGTAAATAAACAGAGAATTTTTTTAAAAAAATCTAAGGGGAAGAGGAGCAATAGTCCTTAAAAATCCCATTTAAACAGTAAAGCTCGTTAGAAATCACGATTGCATTAAAAACAACAGCCTCAAAAAATTCCTTTTAGACCAAAAAGAAGTCCATAAAAAGCCACATAAAAATGCCAACAACAGCTCATAAAAATGGCCATTAGAATAAGGGCATCAGTAACTAAAATGCACATATGCTTAGGGATAATTGTTCCAAAACGAGATCAAGAGTCTGTAAAAATCGCAATTACAATATAGACAGTACCACATCTATAAATTCCCATCAGAATAAGAGCAGTATTCTTTTTAAAAAATGCCCGTCATATGAAGGACGACGGTTCCTGAATACTTCTGCTACAATAAAGAAAAATTTCGTAAAGAACCCCATTTTAATAATTAAATCTATTCCTAAACATACTTAATATACTAAAGAAATTACACAAAAAAAAAATCTAGGTTAGAATAAAGACGTCAGTGACTAAAAACACGTATTAGACTACAGACTTTAAGAGCTGCTGTTCTTAAAATTACCAACAATACATCTTAAATTCCCCATCAAAATAAAGACACCAGTTTCTAAAAATCCCGCTTGCAAAACCGTCAAAACATTTGCTGAAAATTCAATTAAATTGCACTTTTATGAAATTTGGATAAAAACGGCAAAAAGAAGAGCATTATTCCCAAAGGCAAAGGCACATTTAAGTTAGAAAATGTTCAGTACTGAACCAATTCTGACTTGTGCAATTTAAGTCAATAGAAAGAAATAACTAAATTATGTCCAAATGGCGCCAAACAGACATTAAAAAAATTAAATAAATGTTAGAAAATAAATCACGTGAGTAAAATATGGAACCAATCAAAACCGCACGTAAAGTTAAAATGAAGCAGAAGATAGCCAAATTGCACCATAGTAATGGAAGCATAACGCAAATGCGGCATTATCCTATAGTATACAAGCTATGCATAAAAATGAAATTAATTTTTAGAATTTTTTTTGCTGATAAAACGGACATTCTACCATAAGAAATAAGATGTTTAATGGAATTGCTGAACTGGTGCCGTAATATCGCCAAAAATGAAAGAAGAATCAATCTCCAGATAAAGTAATGAAAAATCGTCTGCAGTTAATGATCCACTAAGTATGCATAAAAATGAAAGGAATTTTTAGAATTCGTTTCGCTCAGAAAACGGCATGAATAAAGATAAAAAAGCATTTTTTCAATCTTAAGTTAACAGAAATCATTTAGTTGGCGACAAAAGTACTCTTTACTTTGGCGAAAACACGAAAATTCAGCAGATAAATTCAGAGTTAAGCCTAGTTTTAAAATTCGAAAACTACTTAAAATGAATATTACGCGTGTTCTATTTGTGCTACGAACTGCAAAAAAAAATCATGTTGTGCAGTTTCTTACGGGCATTCGTATGCCGCAAAAATCGAAAACATTGGGACGTTTCTTCGATGTGATAATCCCGAAATCAACACTTTGCTAAACATTGGAATAAAAAAAGAAGAAATTCGACTTTTAGGAAAAACGCTTCGAGGTGCCCGAGGACCTGACCAAAGGTACCTGTAACCAAAATTTCGTACTTCTGGACCCTTCCATCTCGCCAGAATGCAACCGACACACACACACACACACACACAAATACACACACAAACTTTCGGTTTTATTGAAAAAAAGATTAAAGCTTAAGATCGCCAAATAGGTAGTACTATCACAAACCGCTGCCAAAAATTGAGGAGCTTAAAATTGATACAAAATTCTCCAACCGATTAAACTATAATTCTATTTTAAAAAATAAAACTGTATTGGTCGCCAAATTTTACCGGCTTAAGGAGCTTCAAAGTTATATAATCACTAATATATATATATATATATATATATATATATATTTCACTTAGCGTGAACCAGTTACAATTAAATTTTGCGGTACGATACGATACTGACATCATGCAAAAACCAAGCTGTGGCATAACGATATTTAAAAAATTCATTAATGACTACCATAAAGAAATAATCCATATTTGTATTTATTGTTTTAACTTACGTGGCTTTAACGAATTTATTTCTATATCTTAAAACGTATTTCCATTCATAACTAAACTTTTAATTTCCAATTCTCTGGAGTGGCAACACCTTAATTTGTTTATATCGTGCATGTTTATATCTAGCGATCTTTACCGAAGCCTTGGGAAATATAAAGCATTTTTTACAATTTTAAAATGGCTAATTTCCGATCAGCAGCTGTTCTGCGGGGGATCAACTAGTATATTTTTAATTTTGTTCAAAGTTACTGTACCCGAACAATTTCCGTTTAATCTTCAAACTTTAATAAAGTATATCACCGCGAGAAATTTGGCTTGATTTTTAATTTAGTTCAAAGGTATCGTAATCGAAAAGTTTCCATTTAATCTTTAAAATTTAGTATGAACAAAACGTAGTTAGAACCGCAGAGTTATTATAAGTATATATGGTCTTTTTACTTAGGATAATTCAACTGAATATCGGAGATTTGATTAAGTGCGGTAAATGTTCTTAAGAACACAAACGCACAAAACGTTATGTCCAGACTCTTGAATTTTAATTCATGAATGATGCGCAATCATTTCGGTATGGAGTTTCATTTTTGGCGAAAAAAGTACTATTTATTTTGGCGAAATCACGCACATTAAGTAGATAAATTCAGAGGTAAGCCTCTCTTTAAAATTCGAAAACTACGTTAAATGAATATTGCACGTGTTCTATTTGTCCTACGAACTGTGCAAAAAAATAATCTTGTGCAGTTTTTTATGGGCATTAATATGCTGCAAAAATCTAAAACGTGGGACTTTTCTTCGATGAGATAAACCCAAAATCAACAATTTTGCTTAAAATTGGAATAGAAAAAGAACAAATTCGAATTTTAGGAAAAACTCTTCGACGTGCACGAGGACCTGACCCAAGATACCTGTAACCAAAAATTTCGTACTTCTGGACCCTTCCATCTTGCCAGGTGGCGATCGACAGACACACACACAAGCAAATGGATACACAAACTTTCGGTTTTATTTATATAGACTGAAATTTCCCCATAGGCGGTAATGTTATTATTTTTTTGAACTGTTTAAAATTGAGCGAAAAATTGTTCTGTTCAAGTCAAAAAATAGAATTCGGAAATGAGGTGTCCTCGCCGAGATTTTTGAAATGCAAAACAAAAGAAAAAAAATTAAGAAGAAAAAAAAAATCTTTCGAAATGGACAATTCCTCATAAGTTATTAGGGGAGATGACACGCATTTTACTCATCTCAAACCCTACTTGAAAACTACTAAAAAATTTTTAAACACGAAATTTTTCGACATGAAAAAATACTTCGATTCTCGCAGTTTTGTATTCGAGTTTTTTACAATAATTATCAAAAATAACTTAATAAAATCATATTTGAATGCGTTTTCTTTACTGATTTTCGAAGTTAGAGAGTTTTTCCGCTATCCATTTTTTTAAAAGTTGAAATCGAAAAACGACATACATACAGTATGAATGTATAACTTCCTTCCTTTGTGAAGTCGGTTAAAAAGGCGACTGTTTTATTTTTTATCCTATATATTTAAACGAGCAACTCTTGTATATTTATATATTTTGATTGCTCGAAAACGGCTCTAACGATTTGAACCAAATTTTGTATTTAAATCAGGTTTTGTTTTTTAAGTTTACCTATGTAGGTGTCTTCCCCCTCCCCCCAAAAAAAACACGCGATTTCACATAAAAAAACCATCTTTTTAATGACGCAATTGAGGTACTTGTAACAATGAGCAAACATCATCCGCTATAGATATTTTATTTCAATCGAGATAGCAATACACTGAGTGGCAACCCTTATTTTTAATTTACCTTTTGTTGATTGAAATTTGTTGTTGTTACCATTTATAAAATTTAAAATGCCCAGGAAACCCATTAAAGAAAAGTTTCAGTAATTCTGCGCGTAATTTGAACTTATCAGAAGGTCTAAGAAATGGTGTAAGACTTATTGTGAAAGTTTAAGTAAAAACATGATGAAGTCAAGAATCGTTATGGTGAACAATCTGGCAAGGAAGTACGTATATTCACTTCTTGGGTACAACTTTAGTGTAGGAGCCAGTTAGCGACATATTTGGTTGGAGAGGAAATTGTTGGTTATAATTGCAATTAGTTGTTTTGTGTTTTATGTGTGGAACTTTAGTTTGTTATATATTTGGTAAGTTCAGGACATATCACTCTTTTCGTGGCATCTTTCGTCGCCAACCAAAATAAATTGCCAATCGGTCCCTATACTAAAGACGTTTCTTTGCCATGACAGTACACGCATCTCAAGGTCAACAGCTCTAATAATCGGCATGAAAATTTATAGTTAGAAAATACTTTAACTTTTCAAATTTATCTACATAAGTATCTTCTTCGAAAAAAAAATACCGCCGAGTAAAGCTCGGTCAGCCAGGTACTTTTTTATTAAAGAAGCAACTTTTCAGTCTTTAGTTTGCAGTAATGTAACTATCCAATCAACGTAGTTTCTTTTCTTGACGTGCATTTACTCAAAAGTATAGTCATAGCCTTAATTGCAAGTCTTGTTAAACATGAATGTTTAATAAAAACTTTAAAATTTTAGTTAAATTTGCTTGCCAATAAATTTTTGTGTTTGATTATTTTTTGTTGCCACCAACTTTGAACTTTTAAATTTAACATGCAGATCATTATTAAATGCGACCGATTAAATACCGTCAACTCGTCCATAACGGTTATGACATCAATGAATCGCAAATCTTAGCTTCTTTTATAGATATCCCATAAAGGCGACCTTGGTTCTAATATCATTTACCTCGCCAATTCATTTTTGATTTTATCGCTTTTCAAGTACAATTCTAAGAATTTGAGTTTAACCCCTTAGCCCGTGTCTGACACGGGCAAAGTTACACTTCGTTTGTTTTTTTTATTAAAATATATAAAATATACAAAAAATATATACAAAATATACATATATATATATATATATATATATATATATATATATATCTTACCCCACCCCCAGCTCTAAAGTCAACTGAAATTGCAAAAAATAAGTTGCACTGTACCTATACATTCATTTTCTGTCAAAAAAACTCTTATTTTTACCAGTTTTTCCGGAAAAAAAAAAAAAAAAAAAAAAACTCGTGCTTTAAGGGGTTAAGGAAAATTATATGTGTTCAAGAATTGTCACACTCACGTCTCACAACCATCCGTTGTGAGTTAAATTTCTGCATTCTTAATGTGATATTCCTATTTCCGTATCTTAGATCTGAAAATTTAAAACACAGCCTTAAACCATTTTCAGCCAAAGGTATGTACGTACAAAAGTATGATTACGTACACCATTTCTCAATAAGTATTTTGTTTTTAATACTATGACACAAATATTTTTTACTAATTTCCTTTTCTGCTATTTTTAAGGGTTTTGAAGACATGTATAAAATATTAGTAATTCGATTGAGGTTAGTACTTCATGTCGAGAAATTTTCAAAATAGCTTTTAGTATGAGTCGAAAACGGTGCGTTTGCTGAGTGGCTATACAAGTTTGGCGATCACTGCCTTACAAGTGCACAAAAAAAACAAAAAAAACACGACTTATTTGCGCTTCAAATGCAAGTCCGTTTGCATCCAAAATGTTTCGAAAATTTCCTTAAAAAATATACATAAATTCAACTATAATACAATTAGAATAAAATTACAGTAATTTAAAGCTACATTGGCTATAGCAGAATATTTCCCTTCAATGCCAGACCTGCAAAGCAATCATTTATGTTCTTAAGATCTAATTAAGCTCCTTGCAATGAAAATAGAAGACCACAACATTTGCGAAAATTTCTCATGCTTGGCTAAAATTAAGTGTCTTTTATAATACCATGTCGAATAATTCTTGCGTAACGTACAATAAAATATTTAATGATGTACTTTGTTTTTAATATTAATTACATGGCCTATTGCTTAATGATTGGAATAAACGTTTCAAAACTATGCTACGTCTAAAGTTGTTAAACTGTCTGAATAATTTTTGCGTAACACAATAAAGATTCAGTTTGATGAATTATTAAATAAATACTATTTAGTGTATTGCAGAAAGTTGAAAACTATTTTTCTGTAAGTTATATTTGTATCTGCAGATTCGTTTAGAATCCCCTGCTACGAGTAGTTGTATGTGAAGAGTATTCTATTTTTCGAATAATACTATATGGTATGTGGGAGATGCAATGTACTATGGGCCATGTGTGGCGATGATGATGATGGTGATGGATGAGGATGATGATGGTGATGTGTGAGTTTATGATGATGATGATGTGATGATGATGATGGTGATGATTGATGATGGATGTGAGATGGTGAGATGATAGGGTGATGATGATAATGATGATATATATGTTGGTGGTAATAATAAATTGATTATAATAATTAATCTGTTAGTTATGAACAAACTTTCTAATTGACACATGAATATGCGTTGAGTAGGTGTACATATACATCAGACACTTCAGGATTAAAACTTTTAGAAAATATTCAGCAAATTTCTAATGAAACGTTTTGCATTCCTGAGTTTTTCTTGAAACGACGAGTTTACGTAACCTGCGCACAAAGTGATGAACCGTAGTGTTTTTAAAAAATTAATCCAACATTTCGCTAAATTTTTTAAGGCAGCAAATCAGCCTCAAAATAGCTTTTATGCCTACATTATTTTTTTATTGTAATTAAGTACTTTACTGGATATGCTTCTCAATAATAATCAAAGTAAAATTTATCACAAGGTGAACTTTTTAAAAGCACATCAAACATATCTACAATGAGAAATTTTTACAATAACAGCCACGTTATAATCTCATTCTACCAAACAGCTTCTTGTAGGTGTGTAATGCAGCCATTTACCTTCCTCAAAATTACAGCAGGAAGAAAAGAAGTGCAACTAATTTTATTTTTAAATGAATTAAATACGAAATAAATTTTTGAGAATAATTATAGTAACCACAGCTGCGCAACGACTCTGTTATTTTGATTGTTATCGTTTATCAAGAACATTCAGTGCTCAGGAATTACATACAGAACAGATCATTTCAATTACATTTAATCTAAATAATGAGGAATTTTTAAATAACGTTATAATTAACTGAAGACTCGAATGAAAAACAAAAGAAAAAAGATAAAAAAAGAAAGAACGAAAGACACTAGTCCCAACGACAATGTAAGAAAATAAGCACTGAAACTTGCCTGGCTGTTTATTAATTCGCGATAGCACAAGGCCAAGTTAACTTATAATGAAATAATTTCAGTCTTACATACGTGGCTCACACTAAAAGCAAAAATCATTATGGCATTTAAAAAAATCCCAAGACAGTAAAACTAATTTGAATTTGCATCTTATTGCTTTTGCATTGCTCTTTGGCAGTAAGACAACTATTTTATACAAGTTAGATTCATTTTGATTCATGCCTTCAGTGCAACATAACTGTAACTCATACTGCGTAGTAAAGGAAGTCAACTTTGTGCACGTCTAGATACGCGAATTTATTCCTTTTGTAATGTTTTATAATGTTTTCAAAAGCTATCATGGTTCTTGAATATTCAAATTATGGCTGAAGTGGAAAAAATCATTAAAATGTACTCTTTTGTTTTAATAATCGGGTAAAGAAGTAATAATTTGATTTTTGCTGCAGGCGGAATGTGAATTACACAACAGCTCACTTTTACTATTTAAATTGCAGTTATATATATATATATATATATATTTTTTTGTATTATTACTTCAAATTATATTTTATTTGTTTTTGAAAAGTAAGACAACATTTTTGAGGTGACCATTGTCGTTATAAAAATTATAGAAAGTACATTTATATATCAATTTAAGTAGTCAAAAACAGATAAGTTAAAACCAGCATTTAAAGCACAAAATAAAACCCACAACAGATGAAGGTTTTGATTTTTTGGAGTTTTTTTAGAGTTTTTTTTAGAAGTTTTTTGGGGGGAAGTTTCTCTGAGGTGCACTTTTGCGTGGGATTAGCCTCACAAGCTTTAAAATCAATTTCTTAGGAATTTATATTTTTTCACCCCGTTGTAATTTAGATTTAGATGCATTCGAAGAATATGAATAAAAACTTGCTCAAAAAATATAGCGTAGAATTGCGATTTTTGTAAAATAACTAAGATGATGAATTTCAACTCGATTGCAAATTTTCTTAAGTTATTATTTTTTGAGGTTTAATGTTATTCTAAAAATATATTGATTGCTAAGTGGCAGATTATTTGTAACTTCACAGCTGGCACATAAAAAAAACCCCTTTTTTTTCCTTCTTGTTCTTTCTCGAGAAGCTTTGATGTAGAACAAAAAAAAAAAAAAAAAATTGAATCGACGTTTTTTCCCCACACAGTCACGTGTGCCATGTTTCTTTTTTCCGTTTTCCTTAAATTTTATTACTCTTCTCAGAATTCCAAAACGGAAGCATTCTTTGCACGACTTCTTTGTAAAAATTCATTTAATTGAAAGCTGTGTAGCTTTTTAATAACTTGATTTGATTGCTAATTACTTTGAACTACTTTCTGTCTTTAAATAAAAGTGAATACCTTGAAATTAAAGTTTCTAGCCAATTCACACAAGTTTTCTTTAGCTTTTGCTTGAAATTGACAATTAAAAAGAACAGAGTGAATCAACAAGAAAACGTTTCAGAGATTAGTATTGTTGACCCGTGGCTTTTTAACTAAATGTTTTTTTCTTTTTAGCGACTACAGCGCGATGTAAAATAACGCAAATAACGTCCATAATACAATGAAAGTCGCAATAGTGGGAGAATACATATACATATTTTCATTTAGCTGTTTTTGTTCGCACTGATGTCCTTGTGATGCAAATGTCAATGGAATTTGTGTCTCAGTTTTTTTTTCATACACCGCGTCATTTCATTTCACTGCAATATTTTACTCATGAGATGTAAATGGTTACTTTTAAAAAAATACACTTATTTTTACTATAAATAATTTAATTGTTGATGAAATAAATTCAGCAAACTTATCTACGCAGCTTTTAATCTTTTCAAAACATATTTTCACCCTTTTTCAGCATTTTATTTCTTTTCAATTCATGTGATATTATCATAGCCTTAATTATTTTTTAATTTTAATATATGGAAAAGTTCAAGTCAGTTTGTTGTTTTAAATATTCTATTTAACGAATAAAGTTCCGAGTAAAGAAATTTAGACAATATTTTAAATAAATAAATCCTTATTTTTTGTGTATTGAAACTATATGCTTATGGCAAGTATGATTCATGTACAGTTTATTAATATATATATATCAGTTACTATATGGACTCGTAAATTGGTTTACTTAGTACTATATTTTTTGACATACGTTGAACATAGTACTTCATAAAATAATAATTTAACTTTGTGCTAAGTAAACTGTAATAAAAAATAATTTCACGTTGAGAAAGCGCAAATTGTGCTTTCTTAACGTGAAAGTATTTTTTATCATAGTATTTCATGAACGATTTCGAGTATTTTTCCAAATTTAAGACTTTTGTTTCTTTCCAAAGAAATGTATTTAGCATTTTAGAATGCTGTGAAATATTTGCATTGAAGTGGAGGAGAAAAATATTTATGCCTTCAAATGTCATGATAAATTGTTTGCTAGTTTTTGTACTTTGAACAAGTGTTTAAGATTATTTTGTAAAATATTTAGAAAAATTAAAATTTTTAAAGACTCCAGAAAGAAAAAAAAAAACCTCAATAGGTTTTAAATTATTTTACTTTTTTGAAATCAATATTGAGCGAAACAAATTACACAAAAAGTTAATATAATAGACAAAGTAAATTGGTATCTATTTTAGCAGGATGTAGAAAAGAAATTTGGCAAGAAATCTGCAAGAAAAAAATTCCAAACAATTTTTTAAAAAAGTTTTATATTCTTTAAAAATAAAAAAAAAAAAAAAACAGCGCTTACCAGAAATCACTTAGCTTCATTAAGTTACAGAAAAACCCAAAAGTGAGCACCTGACCTAAATGTAAGTATCGAATTTTTATTTCTTATTAATTTAACTTCAATGATTAGAACATACGTTCTTGATATTTAGTTACTGTTTTATTACATTAACTTTTTTCTACTATGTAATTATGTATTGCAATCTAAAAGTCTTGAAGAATAGCCATGACAAAGTAATATTCTATATTTTCAAAATAATAATAAATAAATAAATAAACTAATTTATTACTAATTCGGTTAATTCTAGAAAACGTTTCCCATTCAGGTGCATATAAAAAAAGAGAGGGAGTTCTGGTTTTCTTCTTTCAATGAATTTCCTTCTCTCTCCCCTCCCCTCCCCATCCAATCAGAGTCAACCATTGGAACGAAGATTCAAGAATAAGCTTCAAGTAGTGAAGAACAAGAAAAGCTAACTGCTCACCTCTGATTTATAGGTTTCACTTGAGGTATCAACGCCTTGCGTTCCCTTCTGAGATGACTTCCAATTTTTCGGTTGAGTACCATCATAATTTTGCTTTTTCCGGCACTGGCTTTTCCTGAAAAAGTGAGGTAAGAAATTTTATGTATATTAAAGGAATGCTACTAGATTTTCTGTGCTATTAAAGATCAAAGGTAAATTAAATAAACTTCCTTTTAAATCATGATATTAAAATGCAAATCAAATGAGAGACCAAAAGGACTTGTTTTATCTTGTAGATATAATGTTTCTAGAGGTAATACGAAGAAGAATTTTAGAAGTAAATTAATATATATGGGATCTCGAATGCAACTCAAACTCGACTGCATTTTAACTTTTTTTGAGTTATAGCCTTTTGCATTCTTAAGATGGATGATTTCATCAGCGTTCAGGATAAGGTCAATAAGTTCAAAACTTCAGATTTGAAACATCGTCAATTGAAGCGTTTGAAATATTATGAAAAATAGTAAAAGCATTTTTATAGACCTATAATTCTTGCGCTAGCTTTGCTGGTGTAACTTTCAAATTGTTCTGCTGATTTATAATCTTTAAGTAACTAATTGGGAATTCTAGTTTACGGTAGTAGTTCGTGAAGTGTGCTTTGGAAACTTTTTGATTGAACGCTGGCTTGCGATTTTAATTGTAATATGTTCATCAGTTGCTTTCTGTTATTCTAATGATATTTAAAAATTTTTTATACGTATTCATTACAGATTAAAAAAAAATAAACTACGGAAACCAAACTTTTAAAATACAGTAGCATTGAAGTGACAAAAGTTGCGCTAATTAAAAAATAGGCTTAATAAAAAAAAGAGACAGGTAGCGAACATAATTGAAATAAGTCATCAGTTTACGCTAACAATGAAGCATCCCACCTCTCTTCGTCCATGTTTATGATTATGCTTATAGAACAAAGCTTTGGAAATAGCATTATCAAAAAAACAAAGCACCTTTAAAGACGTATAGGACTACATTTGAATTTCAAGCCACGGAATGTAGGTTGAAATTTAAATACAGGTACATGCTTCAATTAGCACTTGCTTGGCATTGATACGGGGGAGACTTGTCGGATTGATATGCGATATATCTGCATGAAAAAGAAAGTAACACACATTTTTTCATAAAAGAAGGCTCTTGAATGCAACCTAAAGCGGTATAAATTCGTCTGACCTCTTTCTATAATGAAGGAGGGTTGAACAAGGATTTGACCTTAATCCTTACACAAACGGAGCGTTTTTCTTCACACGAAGTTTGGGCAAAATGAATCGTACATGAACTTTCGTTTCTGAAAAAAAAAAAAAAAAATCTAGATTGTGTTATACTGCAAGAATATTTAACTTTTTAATGAATCTTCGAAATGAAATTTTTGTGCTTTTGGTTTTTTAGTTGCAGTACTTAATTTTTAGTGCAATAGTTTAGGATTGCCGAATCAAAAAGATGTTACATTGCAGACGAATTTCTAAGTTTTCCATGTTTAGCTTACTTGTACAAAGGATTTATTATCGACAATATAACCTTGTTCAGTTTTTAAAAGTGTAACCACTATCAGCTTTTGTAGGATTCAATATTTTAAATTTTAACGTTTATTAAAACAAAGAAAAAGACTCGCGGCAGTTTTAATTCATTCAAAAACCATTACCATCAGAATCGAACCTATTAAAGTAAAACAAATTACTAAATTAAAACGTTCTCAATCAAAACATACTAAGTTAAAAACAAATTTAATAATTATTAGTGACTTCCTTGGGCCTGTCTTTCACAGCAAAGTTTTTCGAAGGAAGGCTTAATATTAGAAATAGCCACTCTCAGTTGTTTCTATATTAAGTCGAGATCTATAGTTTGTCTTCAAAGAAGCCAGAGCAGAAAATCCAGTTTCACAAAAGTAAGATGTTGAAAATCAGAAGACATTTTTTTCAGCGATGTAATACTGTACGAAACATCATTAGAATGTTAAGAACGGACGGATTTTATGTATTTAATGAATACTACTCTTAAGAGTATTTTCCCATTGTGCATTGTAAATATTGGTACACTAACTGCGTCGCCCGTCTTTTCACGGGTTATTCCAAAATTGATGATTTCCCCAGGAAGACAATTTGGATATATATGTTACACAATAACGTATACAAAAAGTTGCAGGCACAATCGGTTTTTAAGACAATAGTAAAACCGATTCGAAAAAAAATATCGTCTACGCTAAAAATTGATTAGGAATGGTTGATTTGCCGCGCTCAAGACTTCTTTGGTCACTTTACAAACATTAGTTTAGAATTTCTGGTCGTTTTACCTATGGCACTTTTCTTTCTAGCCATGATCACTATTTACAAACATTAGAGAAGTTGAGTTGCACTCAACACAGAACGGGAATAAACTTGGAGAATTAATTAAATATTATTTTTTAAAGATTAAAAATATATTAAAAAGAGCTAAAGTTACTTCTCGTGAAATCCTGAATCCAGCAGGATATTTTACTTTTTCTCTGTACGTTCTACAGTTCGCGCGTTTGCTTATTCCATACATACGCGAACACAAAAGTGAGTTTTATTTATATAGATATCACGTTTTATACAATAACTAGCAAGTTATCTTAACGACAATAATACTCTCATAAGTGATGCAGTAGTTTGAGGAAGAAATTTTACCATGAATGATTTGATGTGGTATTACATGCTTGTTTATGAGTTTCTTTTTCATATGCATGATAAATACAGGAGGTATTCTTTTCTTTTTTTGTATTTTTTATAATTTGGATTAAAGTCTTATATTGGAGCGTAATATTGGAGGAAGGCCATCTGTTTTCATGTTTTGCGATGCAAATACGGAAATTGTAAATTTTTTGTAATACTTGTGTGAATGCCATGAATCTCATGCACTATATCATCTTAACCTGCGTATAATAATAATTTTCCATATTAAAAGCATTCCTCAGCTGTCAAAAGCATTCTTCGTCTGTCACTACCGTACTACAGTTTATAAATCCTTCTTTCTCTTTATACTGTTGCCATTTTGAAAGCAATTTGAGCAACAATTTAGCTCTGATTTTTTCCCATTAAAATTTGAATTAAGCAGTTAATTTGTTCAAGGCTGATTTTATGAGATACTGATGAATTCCAATCATTGTACAGTATATTGAATGCAAATTACCTAAAACCTTTATTACCATAGACTTAAACAGTTATAGACGACAAGATTCTGTTTTTGTGAAATGGAAATTTTTTTTATGATATGCCTTTACTCGTTTAGAAATTTTACTCCCGGTCGAACCGCATATGTGATCGATCCAGTTTGCTGCTTGTAAATATATATTTTAGCTTGATTAAATAAAAGGTTACAAATGTTTTTACCAGTAGACCGAGATCAATTCTGATAGAATTCAATAGTACTGATTTTTGTGTGTGTGTGTGTGCATTCTTTACCAACTTGTATCTAACTTACGGGGCACTTAAGTGCACTGTTAAAATTTTCAAAGGAAGTGACCCCAATTTGAGACTTGCTATGTTCTGTCAAAATATTTATGGCATAAATTACGCAACTTAAATTAGAATTAGTTTCAGAAAGTAGTGGTGAAATTTGACTAATTGAAGTAAAAATCGGTTCATCATTGTACTCTAAAATTACTGTTACTTTGAACTATTATCATAATTTTGACGAAATTTAAGCTTAGTAATATGAAAAGTTTCCATACTATTTTTAAAATGTGCTAAGAATAAGTCTAGAGAAAGAAGTATATACTGTAAAATTTATAAACTGTCTTCAACCATAAGCTGCTATTTCTGTACTTTTGTTTCCTGGAAGCAATTCTTCTTAACAATCTATTTTGGAAGTATTCCAAGACCCCTTCTGAGTGTTGGATGAGCTTAATCAATGTTATTGTCTGAAAGAAAGAGAAAAAAATTGAATTAGGTAATACACAATAGCAAAGCATTATCAGAACAGGAGAAATTTTTTAAACATTGAACGAAAATTGCTGCATTTACGCTGGCGGGAGAGGAAACAATAGTTTTACCTCAAAATGTGCGAGTGTCTCTGGCTTCTTCAGAGCACGAATGTTCGGAACAATGTACCGACACCAACACGTTTTACACCAACATGTGCGAATGTATTAGGCTTCTTCAGAATACGAATGTTTGGAACAATATTCGTCATTTTTCTGAAGAAATTTATTCGTGCTCTAAAGACATGTCAGGTTAAATATTAACCAGAAGCATTCTGGACAGACCGCAACTTATAAGCACATAAATAATTGTATTATTGACGACAGCCGTAAAAGCTTCCGCTCTAATATTTTAGTTGCCAAAATAATTTTAAAATTTTCCAAAGGTCAGTTTTATCCATTCTTGTTAAGTTATGTATGTTTCAAATCAATAATTTTCATGATAACGGCTTTCAATACTGAGAAAGTAAAAGTATTTCAGTCGTATATAGGAAAAATGTCTAAACTAGCTTGTTCATATTTTTAGAACATAAATATGTAATTAGTCAATAACATGAGTCATTCATTTTCCTTTTAGAAGCGTCTAGGCAATATTAAATAATTTTCTCATAACGTCTCTCTCTCTCTCTATATATATATATATATGTATATATATATATATATATATATATATATACTTTCCCTATATATATATATGTATTTAGAGGTTCTTGAGTTCTTGATGTTTGTCATATGCCACAAACGAGTATCTAATTTATACATTTAGTTGTGCATATGATCCAATGAATTAAAAGGTATAATTTTCAAAAGAATTCAGTTACAAAACATTTTTATTGCTCGTGTCTGCAATACAATAAAAAAAATTCGAAAAATACATGAATAAATAGAACTCATTATATTTTAAATTTTGGACGATATTTAAAAAAAATCTACGAAATACAATTTTAGAACTAAAGTAGTGAGATGGTTTGAACGACCAGCAACGGCCATGCGGATGTTTCCGTGGTGCATAAGCGGTGGATGATGCAAGACATCTCCTTCATACCAAACACCAAAAGCTACGTCTTGGAGCTAAAAATAAGGGTTCTGTCCCATTGAAACGCATAGTATACGTAGGGTTAACATATTCTTTTTCCGGGATGAACCCAGGTCATATTGGTGCTGAGCTCGTTACTACTGTACTCATTCATAACATTACAAAACTCAATTGAAATTATTAAAAAGGTTCAAAATTTTATTGAAATATTACGTTCAAAAATTCTTTTTACCGACTTAGTTGTATTTTTCACTAGACATGGCTTAAAAAAAAGAAAACAAATTGCTTGTTTAAATTTCATTATAAAATTCTCAATTAAAGCTCGGAATTAGTACTTTTAACATATGGCAAATTTAAACTGTTGTTCCCCATAACTAAAAAAACTTCCTCTTCTGGAGCGATGACGATCGACTATAAACTCAGCAGTTTTAGAAATATTGGTGACTAAAGTAACGCATTAGCTATAAAATTTAAAACAAATTCTTTCCGGTCATGAAATTCTCGAAGCTCTGGATAATTTTACAACGTCGGATTCTTACCCAAGTTGGCACTAAAAATTCTAGACTTCTCCGGGCTAATCCAGGACGCATGGTAAGCCCAACCACAGTGCAACAACTAAATTTCACTGAAGTAAATCATCTCATTTCATGCAAATGATGCACTGAATGCAATATTTATGAACCTTCAAGTTCGTCTTTAACCGAAGGATTTTTCCCCCCAAGACGGTTAACTAAAGAATGGGAAAAACTTAAATTTATCTGTTAATTGTTAAAAACAACTATCAAGCTAATCAGTGGCCTTAATGAAATACTTAAATCGCTTATTTAGCTTTTCTTTATGCAAACTTTATTCTTTCTCTCTGGTGAAATGTGTTGTAGAGATTCCAGAAGAGAAATTATACCCCACCTCCACATACTACTTTAGAACGCTCGCTCAATAAAATGTAATATATTCAGTAATTCTTTCGGAGGCATTTCCCCCTTATCTTTCCTTTGCAGAGTAGCAGCCATTCCATTCTTCAACACCTATAAATCTTTCACTAAAAAAACATTTGTTACTCTCTCATTTTTATTTTGAAAACGATTTTTTCTTTAAAGTAAAAAAAAAAAAAAAAAAATGGCGCTTCAATAGAATAATCTTCCGAAGAATAGTTTTTTTTGATTAAAAATCATTAAAAAAATATAAATAAACTATTTTAGCTCTTTAACTACGGAAATTTTGTAAGCGTTTCAATCACTTCTGTTTTCCAAATTTGCGTATCCATTGAGTCAACAATTGAAGGAAGAATATATATAAAAGGGAAATCCTTGCATAATAACAGTATGCACTAACTAAATTTTTCAAAAAATATTCGGTAGTCATGCTAAAATTCTTAGTGCAACCTTTTACTGAAATTACCACCTGTAGCTTTATTTCTCAGATGAGAGTAATTATTAACCGTAACATTTTTAATGGATATTATTCCCTAGGTAACAGTTAACATTTAACCACATCGTAACTCAAGTTGCTAATGACGTATGAGAGCCTTTTGAAATTTAAATTTTCCTCACAACTATTTAATAGGACCCTACTGACTAATTAATTTCCTTAGTTTACGATAATTAATTTTCATATCACTCAATTTTCAGAACTGTAGATGATTAACTGAGTTTAAAATTAATTAAAGCTGTTAAAGCATTTGCGAATAATAGAGCTTTGTTTAGACAAAATAGATGATTAACTAAAGTAATTATAATTAATTTGCACATTTTTGAGCTATAGTCTTTCCCTAAAGATTACTATTCGCTATTCTAGAAATCGGATAGTTAGAGTATTTAACCAGTTTCGCAGCTTCTAATTTTGCTTTTCAAAAACCACCCATAAAGGTTACAAATGTTAAATAAAATAAGAATAATCTTCCTCAATAATTCCTTTCATTGAAGTAAGGGGTGTATGAATCTAATGTATAAATCTTCGATTGACAATTGTAGCCAGACCCGTCTCGAAGGGCCCTCGCTTTAGAAATATAATGTATGTGTATGTATTTTGTTGTTTTTTAATGCAATATACGTTGAACTTACGTTAAGCAAATATACCTATGGCGCCTATGGCCGATCCCATACTCATCTTTCTAGTTACGCATCTAGTTTTTTTACCACCTGTATTTTTAAACTTTTCGGAAAATGCAATTTTTTTCAAATGGTTTCATTTTAGTAATACTTCGTGAAGCAATATACACGATCGAATATGTGCATGTTTTTTCTTTTTTTTTTTTTTGGTCAGTTTTCAATATGCTACTCTAAATTTGACAAAAATTTATCTGTAAATTAGAAAAGAAGTAAATCAACTCTAAACCGTCATTCAGTAATCTCATTTTATAATCTCCTTTCGTCAAATTTTATAGCTTAAAAATATGAAAAATGTAGTTGCTAGCATTTCAAAAATATAGTTGTTATAGATCTACATATTTTCAAGAGTTATTTGTAATGCTCAGAATATTTTCCGAAAAAAGTGTTTAAGATCATACAGAAATTTTAGCAGTGAAATGAGAAGCTTTTTATAATTTTATAATTCAAAAGTATTGCAACTTAAAACAGGTAGATAAATGACGTGAAGGGTTGGATTTCAGTTTAATTTAATGAAATAATAATGATATAACTCTATTTAACTTTATCAAAGCCTTAATGTAAAAATAGCTTATTTATAGTTGAATTTGTTCATTATCTGTGATTGATAATTTTTGCTACCTATTTCACAACATTTTATTTTCTAGAGCTCGTTTTACAAGCATTGTTTGAGTACAGTTTCAAAATTTACATGAAATTTAGCTCTTTATGAAGTATTTACAGGTGTTTTATTACATACAGACAGTAACACACCCATGATTTTGCTTGAGGGGGGGGGGGGGGAGATTTGAGTGAAGATTAGAGAAAGGCATGGGGTATTCATTCTGTCTGATATCGGATATCCGGTATTCACTGGCTGATGGATTCATACCGGATATCTGGATCTGACTTTTGAAACCTGATTATTCTATATGTATATTCACTCTCAGAATCGCATGCACAAATCTCACGAAACTTTCGTCGTATTTGACGAAATGGCATCATGAAAAATGCTCCGAGTAAACCTTTCGAGAAATTGCCGAAATTTGTGTAGTAACTTTTTAAAGTCACGTGATCACTCGAGGAAAGGATCGTTATAAGTGACGAAATTTTCTTGACGATTGAACAATCGTCAGAAATGAGTATCCTATTTGTGAGAGTGTTTACACATTCCAAAGTTTCCAAATGTAAGTTTTAAATTTGCATGCATTTTCAAAACATGCTTCATTTAATTAATTATAGAATTTAAAAATCAAATTTTCTATTGAGAAAGAATTTCAAGTCTGCTTCTCCTCCCGGGATGTCCTACTGGATAATCATCCCTTGATAGGACTGATAACCAAATTCTTATTGCAGTGTTAGGATCAGATTCTTGATATGCGATACTTTCTTGGGGGGGGGGGGGGACGATCTAATTCGTCTATCCACGTCGGTGCACCCCTACAGATGAAGAATAAAACTAATTACATTGTTATTTCTATTGAACTAAAATATATACCTTGAAATTTAACTGATGCTTTATGCAAAATGTTTCTCATCGAGGGTGAGAAGTAGCTCATCATATTTGATGGATGCCTTTTTGGTGTTGAATTCTAACCCTTTAACAATACCTACAGCTCCCGTTAGGAATAATCACAACACTCCATTGCAAACATTTGCATGCAATTTCAGACACTCCGAAGAGAGTCATGGGCTGTCACGAAAACTTCATGCATATGAATGCTCTGCACGTTTACGCAGATGATTTTCACCAAATAAAAGTCGGAAATAAGCATGCGGATTCACTCACTGGTGTTGTTTCTAGGTCCAATTCTCATAAAGAGGCTGTAATATAAATCTCTGAGCAATAACCCGCAACTTCCCGCTGTCACCAGCTTTGCAATTAAGGCCTTATTGGGTCGTAAGATTTTTAGTAACGATTTGCGACTCATCGTAAGTTGAAGCAACATCTTTTACTGACTTCGAAATTTGTACTTTATTTCTTGCAGTCGTTCAGAGCGTGTTTGATGGCGCATTATCGCTGATTATGGCCCAGCTGTCAACAAATGGATGATCAATCGGAAATAATATTTAATTTTTGGTTATTCTTCTCGAATAACTATGTTATGAAAATGAGTGAAATAAATATGGCTTATTATTCATTATAGAAGGAAGAGGAGACAGTCCAGAGCTTTCTTTTTAAACCCCTTTTGCGCCATTTTTTAAATCCATTTGTGTCCACTTGTGGGACGGTTGTTAAAATCGATATAATTTCTGTAATTGCGGACTGAAATAATTTTTTTTGGGTAGTTAACTATATCATATTTTAATTTCTCTTGTGTAACGCCCAAAATATGCCCTAATTTAGATATAGGAATTGGCAACCCGTTGGCTAGGCTTTTTTACAATCTGTTTCCTTTAAATTAATTTTGCACTTAATTATCTTGAGTGTAAGCACGTTGGTGAGGCTTTTCTTTTCCTCCAGCCTTCTGTTTCGTTCAAATTAATTTTGTTCTTAAATATCTTAAGTTGCAACAGTTTTTTTTCCCTTTTTTTTAAAAAGATTTCCACAAGAGACTCCATTGATCTATGACACTATTATTATACCTCGATGAGGGACTCTCGGCAGTTAATATATTGTGGGCAATTTTTTTCCCAAAAAATTTACGAAACATTTACAAATTTTCTGGCTGTGTCTAAATCAGATGCAATTTCCCATGATGCATGATATTTAGGTCATATCTTGGAATAAAAGGAGGGGAAAAGGATTAAATGTACTTATAGTTTTAATGAAAAAATTTTGTTTAAAAAATCGTTTTTTTATGCACTAAGGAAATGTTTGGGAGGTTAATAAACGGATAATTTTTACTGCAAAGAGAGGTCCCCTACCAAGAAAAAATCGCATGAATACTGCGATGGAATGGTTCGTGTGTTACTTCTAGAATGCATATGTTTCATTAGATTGTAATTATGTGCCACTCTTGCAATAGAGTTACAAAAAAAAGTCCCGTTTATGGACTTTTAAGCTTATTTGAAATGACATCATTCATCATTTCTTTTTACTGACAGTTAAAAAAAACATCATAAATTACGTTTTGGAGATATTTATACAATCTCAAAAAATTCAGAGTTTGAGTACCGTTTAATGTCAGATAGTTTAGTATAATACGCTTGAGATTCATTCCCTATCACATGTGGTACTATCAGTTTAGTGGATGGGAAATTGTCTAAAAGACTTGAAGATAGACGTAAATGAGACATAAGACGATACAGACGCATAGTAAATAGAGGACGTAACGACGAAATATGGCTGATTTTAAGGTCTAGGACAACTTTATTTATCGAAGATGAGCTATAAAAAGATGCAATGGGGTTAGATTAATCTGTATGATGTGCAAATAGTTTTTTATTTATAATTTTTACCTACAGCGGTGAATTTTTATTGACTGTTTACATAAATAGTTACCAATGCCACCCATTATGAGCACATTATTGTTAACCTGCTAGAGTATAATATAGTAGTACCAGAACACAGAATACTGCTCAAAACTACGACTTAATTCATCCAGTTTCTCCGTTAAATTTTTAGTGGCTTTTCGTCTGCAATAAGCAAAGAACATAAATTTTGTTTTGTACTAAATTATAACCATGTAATTTATTCAAAAATAGTCATAGTTTCTATGGCCCCTGAATTAAAATTGTGAAAAAGAGTATTTATTGCTAATTTTATTGTTGATGCGTATCCAAATTGGTCACTAAATAGCAAAGCAATCTGATCAAAATTAAAGGCTCTGCTTTCTCTCTCTCCCCCTGTTTAAATTTAATACGAGCGTTTCAAGGTTACATGTCCATTTCTTAAGACAGTGCATATTGGCGAAAATAAGCAGTTGACAAGCTTCTTTGAACAAATATTTCTTCCTATGTCACAGTGGAAAATATTTACTCAATCACGCTAACCTAGAGTAATCAATTTGATAAAGTGACGTATCGAGTTATTTGGAAATGTTGGTTACTTCTCACAAATATATTTATTTTTGAGTTTTGCAGATGCATGTCCATACCTAAAGATACCCTACCCTAAAAATGTCTTAAGTTCATGAGCCACAATGCAAGTGATAAACGAAAGAAACTAGTAAATTTCTTCTGGAATAGTCACTCAAGAATTTTCTGCATTCACAGGAGCTACAACAATTATTTTTTCGTAACATGACCCGCCAGGTTATTAATACCTAAGCATACTTGTGATTAAAATTCCAATTACTATAATATTTTTTAATTAGAAATGCAGACAAATGTTTTTGATAACAAAGTTTTAAAGTTTTGGGCATCAGGTTGCGTAGCTTTTCCAAGATTCATCTCTACAACCAGCGGGAAAGCAAGAAAGAAAAAGAAAAAAAAAAAAGAAAACGGAGTTTCTTATACTATGATGGAATTTTTGCAGTTAGTTTTTATTGCGCATGCTACTTAATTTTTCTGACGGCTAAAGGTCCATAAAACTTCAGCCCTGTTTAAGATATTGTGTGGGCCAGTTCTTTAGTACCGCTTTAGGAAAACCTTGTTATATATGAAGGTTCTACCGTATGAAATCAATCGAATGAAGGGATTATAGTGTGCAGTTAGTAAAAGGGTGGATCATATAGCACGTGGCCATAAAGAGTGTCATCATCTGTGAGCGTTATGGGAGGTATTACATCTCTTCCACCAATGAGAGGGCATCCAGAGTCATGATTTTGATGCATTTGCAGCATCCCGTAGGCATGTGTGTAATAAGAAAAGACGCGAGGCGGGCGCGGATGACATAAAGCAGCAGGGGGGAAAATTGTTCTCAAAGGGAAAATGTCGTGATATGAAGTCATCAGTCTAAAATGTCTCTTGGGAAAGCTTGACAAAATAAAATGCTGATGTCTTGTTTGAGAGTGACTTCATAAAATGAACATAGAAGGTGTCTCATTCAATAGGCAATAGTGAGAGATAGCTTCCCAAATGTTGTATACACTGTAAAAAATTCTAGTTCAACCTTTCACCAAAAACATGGTGAAAATGGTGAAATTTAGCTGCAACCAACATTTTGGATAAAAGTTGAACCATTATAATGGTTTCTTGTTTCCCATTTATGGTGAAACTTCACCTTTATAATGGTTCAACTTTTATCCAAAATGTTGGTTGCAGCTAAATTTCACCATTTTCACCATGTTTTTGGTGAATGGTTGAACTAGAATTTTTCAGTGTACCCAGTTTCACTTATTTTTCAGTTTTGAGAACCTCATAGTAGTTTGACTTCCATAATTCTCAGTTCTGGTTCTAAGTTGGGTAGAACTGTTTGTCTACTTCAGTCACAAAGCTCAAAAACAAGGGTTAAAGTCAGAGGCTGATCCAGCAATCTGGCGATTTCGAGGATCACCAGAAAGTAGAAAATGACTCTTAATAGACTTTTTTTGTAATAAAGTTGTTATAAGATTGCTTCTATATTTTTAAGGTCCCTTAAAATCAATTAATCTACAACTGCAGATAAACAATACACTAATTTACTTCAAATCAAAACGTATAATATTTTTAAGGTCAATTAAACACTGAGCTGTGCAATCAGTTTCGCCAAATGTAATAACAATGAAAAGTGATAATTTGAAACATTTTCATAAAGATAATAGATAATAACCTTGGGATTGAGTTAATAAATGGAATTTCAGATTTGGATAAAAAACTTAAAAGACTTATTCTGTAGTCTTGAGCGAAGGAGAGTCCGAGGGGCATGATTCAGTTGCTTAAATTTCTTGAAATCTAGATAGGCTAAATTTTGCCAAGACTCCAGAAAGCAGAGGTCACTGCTTGCTGTGTGGGTATGACTGTTGACCAAAAGAGATTTTATTCAAATACGTTTTATATACATATATTTGAACAATAGTTTCGAAAATTTATTTGTAGGATCCAAAAAATGTTTAAAAAATACTTTTTTTTTGCCACTGATTAAAATACTTAATTTTGCTATGTTGCAGATGTTAATAAATATTTGTTTGCACGATTATTAAAAGAACATCAGAAAATGGACACACGGTGCGTGAGAATTAAGCTGTTCAACGATAATGAACAACTCTGACAATAGAAAAGTTTTTGTAGTTTTGAAATTGATGATACAACTCTGATGTTTTTCTAAATGTTAAGGCATAGTTACATAGATTTCGTGAGGTTATTTGAATGAATATCATTAATGTTTCTTAGAAATGAGCAAATGTTTTTGAGAAAAAGCTAAAAAACTCAGTTATCTTTTAACAAGTAGGTACATGGGAAAATAATAATAATATAATAATAATAGCTATACAGTCGAAATCAGAATTTGACGTACTCCGTTCTAGTTTTATGCCTTGATACTGTAGTTTTGATCAGTTTTTTCCCAATTCTTAAACTTTCCGGGATTGAAGCGAAGTCTCTGTTTGCCATGTTTTATTATAAGATTAAGTTGATTTTCAATAAAAGTGTCTGCTGTGTTTACAAACTTTTCTCTCCCCCTCTCTCTCTCTTTCATTTTTCTAAATTCCGGTTTACGGTCTTCAGAACCGATTTTCATGCGTCAATAGTCTGAAATTTATTGATTATATAAAATTCTCATAAAACTCAAACTAAGCACACTAAAAAAATTAGTGGTATGTTGTATCAAAAAAATGGTGCATATTTGCTGGCTGCAAAGGAAGGTGCTTAATTTTACTATATTTCGCTATTAACTTTTGCTTATGTTGAATCAAAATGTAGAAAAATTAAGCACCATCCTTTATAGTAAGCAACATGTTGTACTATTTTTTGGTACATTTGGTATGGCACTTCATTTTGTTTCAATTCCAGCGAAATTTTCTGTACAGTGTTCAGGAAATAAGTTACCGCGTGTTTTTTAACTCGCAGGACTTACTCACGTGAGGGGACCTAATTTGAGCTCCGTTGCAAATTTAGCCTTGTGAGAGCCTACATCATACTCTATAATACCCAATTTTATATCATAAAAATATATAAAATATTAAATAAATTGAAATGATTTAAAGAACTGAAGTTCTCTGCATTATTATCAAGCGAAATGCAATAAAGACTTAATGCCAGTGCCTGATTACCGCAAAGGCCAACTAAACCGCGGCCTTGGACCCCCAAGCTTTAGGGGCCCCCAAATTGTAAGAAAGATTTCCGAAAATATCTAAATTATATATATTTTTTTTCGTACCATACGGGCCCCCAAAATAATGTTGTGCCTTGGGCCCCCGACTGTCTTAATCGGGTACTGCTTAATGCTAAGGAAAACTAAAAATTAGTATGTATTCGTTCGAGAAAATGGCGGAATTCGTACTATGACCAAACACGATGACAAAACCAACTACAAAATATTTTTCTAATTGATTTAACGAAGTTTTATAAAGTTTTTCGATGTGAGAAACATAATATATGATGAATTATTTTGAATAAAGAAATCCTCGAAACATTATTCCTCAAAATTATATTTTAGTGTACGTACCAAATTTCTCGTAAGTTTTACTTCAACTACACAAAAATTCTCATGTATTCTTACTCAATATATTTATATATGCATCTAGGCACAAATGAAAGTCAGAGATTCACAATTTTGATGTTAAAACGGTAAATTAGGTTAATACGATGAAACTTCGTCAACGATTCTTGAACGGAAGATATAAAGGCTTCAAGTTCTAAAAAGAGAGCTAAGAGAAAAATAAATGGCAGCTGCTTTTCCATAGGTAAAAGTAAGGAAGCGGTCAAAGAACAATATATCTACCTTCTTTTTTTGCGTCTTTTTTAAATGTTAGATTCATTTTACTTTACGTGTATAATTTTAATGTTTTTCTTTTAACAATATAAGACAGTTTTAAATAAATTCATGCCACTTTCGTAGAACGGTTTTATAATACAAATTCTAAAATTGAATTGAGAATCCTTTTTTAGTACTAGTTCCCATCCCTTTTCCGGTTTTCTAGTTCACATGGAAAAAAAATCGCTTAAACTAAGAAATATTAGGACACTTTTACTTTCATCTATGAAATTCTATAAACAGCTTTATGGAAGAACATTAAAATGTTATTGACTTCTTGGAACATTTTTTTTTCTAACACAGTGAAAGTGAAATAAAATTCGTTTCACATTTTCACATGCCTTGCCCTTTCCGACCAGACTAACAGAATATAGTGTCTAAAATCTATCTTCAGAAAAAGAAAAGAGAGCAATGGAATTCTTGAAATCCTTCCAAATTTTCAACAATTATTACGTTCTGGTATTGACGGCTTTTTCATTCAATGCTTGTTATTCAATCTGTCAGGATTTTAAAAAAAAGTTCTTCAGTTTTTTGCTTCTTTCTTCGAGGTAATCTTGACAACAGCTTTTAGGTTCCCTACCGCCTTTTTTAGGGCAAGGGAAACTTGAGTGAAGTTTTTGATGCATTTACATTTACATGACTTTTACAACCATGACCCCCCCCCCCTCCTCGTCAAGGATCAAAACTACGTGATTGAAAGTTCTGCACGAAGAAGAGAAAGTTTGAAAGACAAGTTTGTGAGGTTACTAGGGCAAGCAAAAATTTTTTGCAACTAACTTTAATGAATGCAGTGTTAGGCCTTTGAAAAGTTTTTAATGTCACACCCTTTTCTCTGCAATGGTTTTTGTAATTCAATCTCTCAAGGCTTTTCATAAAATGGAATCTTTTAAGTAAGAATATAGGCTCCCTCCAAGGCTCTTGGAAACCGTTTTGATAGTAGGAAAAAAAGGATAAGTTTACGGATGTGCAAAAAAATGCAAACTTAGCAGTAGTATCTAAAATCTGAGCCATAAAACTTTACGCATTTGAGACGCAGGGAGGCGTGAGCTCGATACTGATCACACTCATTTTTGATGGCTCCTGGAACATTAACAATGCCATTGTACGCCTTCGCCAACCCTGGCCCTCTCGGTCTTTTTTAATGGCTTTCCCTAGCAGCCCCTGTCACTGTTGGGAAAGAGCTATTTCAGGCGTCCTCCAGTTTTATAGTTGAGCCATAAAATCTAATTCTAACCTCTCACCATTGGTCTAGGGCTTATAAAAGGCGGAGTTTACTTCAATGGAATGTCTCTTCGAAATTCTGCGAAGAGGCTGGCTGTATAATGTTAATGTGACATTCCCGGCTTTTAGTGTGGGACATCTGATTAACTGAAATGCACGTGATTTGTCGGTAGATTAATTTTGTCGAATTATATGGCAGTCGTAAAGTGCGTTCCAGACCCTGGATTGAGAAACATATACCCTTGCTTCCTAACTAAGATAAAATAGGCCTTGGGGGGCCTCAGCTACCCCAAAACTGCTCTTCTGCATCATCCAGTTGCAATGTTCATGCATATCTCAGTGAACACACATTTGATTACTTTCAACATTCACGAGAAATGCCCATGAAACAATTACTTCGTAATTAGCGATGAGCATAATCAAGAAAACTCATTCGATGCTGAAAGGCTTTTGAGGGGCTCATTCTATTTTGAAATTACTTGAGATGTTCATTAGATTGTTGATCCCTTGGTTATCAGAATCACTCGATTACCAGATTCACTCGATTACCAGAACCACTCGATTACCAGAACCACTCGATTACCAGAACCACTTGACTACCAGAACCACTCGATTACCAGAACAAACTCGATTACTAGAACCACTCGATTATCAGAACCACTCGATTATCAGAACCACTCGATTATCAGAATCCTTCGATATCCGATCGCTCAGTTATGTAAATCTACCGATTATGTTCATCACTACTTATAGCCAATCACCCTGAATTACCCCTAATTGAAGCCTTCTAGTTCAAAATAAAATATTTCTTGATTCCAAATCTTTATATAATAGTCATTCTTATTCAGCACTAGTTGACATGCCCGGCGTTGCGCGGGATAAAATTGCATCATTCGCAGGTCAAGTGACGCATGTCCAAAATTTTGTTGTAAATGTATAGGGAAAAAAATTCTTAAAAAATCCAAGTAGGAGAGAAGCAACAGTCCATAAAAATCCTATTTAGACAGTAAAATTCATTAAAAACCCCGATTGTAATTAAACGAACAGCGTTAAAAAATTCCTTTTAGACCAAAAATTAGTCCATAAAAATCCACATTAAAATGCCAAAAAAAGTTCATAGAAATTGCCATTAGAGTAAGGGAAACAGTAACTCAAATGCACATATGCAGAGAGATAATTGTGCAAAAATGATATCAAGAGCACATAAAAATCGCAATTAAAATATCAACAACAATACATCTAAAATTTCCCACCAGAAAAAGAGCAGTATTCTCTGTGAAAATGTCCATCAGATCAAGAACAACTCTCACTGAATATTTCTGTTACAATAAAGAAAAGATTATTTAAAGCCCCCCATTTCAATAAAGACAACTATTCCTAAACATCCCTAAAAGAATAATGACATTAGTCCCCAAAAATATCCATTAGAATAAAGACGTCAGTGACTAAAAGTATAATACTGACCTTCAAAAGCTACTGTTCCTAAAATTACCCAGCAGTCCATCTTAAATTCCCCATCAAAATAAGGACACCCGTTCCTAAAAATCCCACTTGCAAAATCGTCAAATCATTTCCTGAAAATTCAATTGAATAGCACTTTCATAAAATTCGGATAAAAACGAAAGAAATTAAAGCATTATTTCAAAAAGCAAATGCTCATTTAAATTACAAAATGCTTAGCACTGAACCAATTCTGACGTGGGAAATTTAAGTTGATAGAAAGGCATAACTAAATTCTTCCCAAATGGCGCCAAATAGACAGTACAAAATCTAAATAAATGTTAGAAAATAAATCACTTGTGTAAAATAAGGAATCAATAATCGCGACATATAAAAGTTAAAATGAAGCAGAAGATCGCCAAATTGCATTGTAGTAAGGGAAGCATTTCGAAATACGCCGTGATCCTACAGTGTAAATCACGTTTTGAATTAAATGAGAACAATATTACTGATAAGGATTATTGGGCGCGGTTTGGAAAAGTTATGAAGCACAAAATAATATATTGAGAACAATTAACTGGAAGGAGGCGAGTAAAAAGTTATCACCACTTGGCGAAATTTTAAATTTCATCAAAGATAAGCGATATCGAAGAACTTCCAACCTAGTTTTCATCGAAGAAATAAACATTAAATCGTCAAAAAAGTAAGAAAAATCAACATTAAAAATCGCATGCAGTTAATAATCCACAAAATATCCATAAAAATAAAATGAATTTTCAGAATTTGTTTCGCTGATAAAGCGGACACTCTACCATAAGATTTCATGCCATTGTTGAACTGTTACTATACTATTAAATCGTCAAAAAATTAAGGAGAATCAACCTCAAGGTAAAGTAATTAAAATTCGTCTGCAGTTCTACAAAATATGTATAAAAATGAAATGAATTTTTAGAATTTATTTCGCTCATAAAACGGCATGAATAAAGATAAAATAGCATTTTTCAAGCTTACGTTAACAGAAATAATCCAGTTGGCGACAAAAGTACTATTTATTTTGGCGAAAACACGCAAATTGAGCAGATAAATTCAGAGGTAAGCCTTGCATTAAAGTTCGAAAACTACTTCAAATGAATATTGCGCGTGCTCTATTTGTTTTACGAATTTCAAAAAAAGATCATCTTGTGCAGTTTTTTACGGGCATCAATATGCTGCAAAAATTGAAAAGGTGTGACGTTCCTTCGATGAGATATTCCTAAAATTAACAGTTTTGCTTAAATTGGAATGAAAGAAGAACACATTCGAATTTTAGGAAAAACGCTTCGAGGTGCACGAGGACCTGACCCAAGATACCTGTAACCAAAATTTCGTAGTTCTGGACCGCTCCATCTCGCCAAGAGGCGATCGACAGACACACACACACACACACAAACTTTCGGTTTTATTTATATAGATTACCATCTACTGGACAAGACAGACTCTTTCCAAGTAACAAGGAAACGTTGCGATCACGTTTCATCCCCTTACTATCAGTTGACAGAACGTTTCCGTTTTCCATTCAAACGTGTCAAAACGTTGTTTTAAAGCTCACTTTAGAAACGTTACAAAACATTAGGAATTTATCGAAACGTTGACAAGCAAACTTAAACTTGCAAAACGTTAGGAATCTATCAAACTTGAAACGTTGACAAACAAACTCGAAACAAACGTTACACAACATTATAAAGTTAGCAAACTTGTAACGTAGCAAGCATACCCAAAACTAACTTTTGAAATCTTGCTTATCATTAAATTGATACTTGTTACATTAAAAGGCCTTTTCCTTCGTAACATGTGAATTTTTTTGCGAACTTTAAGTTTTGAGAGAATCAAAAATCTGAGACTTAAGAATTGATTTGAAAAGTTTTTTTTTCTTTTTTTAAATGTTTTCTTTGGTTTACACTATGCTTCCTAACTCTTGCTTAATTCTTGTGGGAGGTTAAAAAAGAGTAAGAGGACTTCATCATCCCTTAATTTCTGTGTTATGGTGTTTTAAAATAAAATGCTTTTAATATTTCTTTCCACTCGTAAATTTGGAAGGTGCATTTGGCCCTTTGAAATCGCTCCCTCCATCGCTTTAAATGCCCCTCAGAAAATGATTAAAAATTTCCAGATCCAAAATAACTAAATTGTGAGAAAAAAAACGAAATTATAGATTGTCCTTATTAAAGTTTCTCCTGAAATTGAAAAATAAACAAATAAATAACATATGACTTATTTAGCATTGTAGTAATTAATACCTTGAAGAAAACATACATGCATGGTTTCAAGATGCTGTTTAACAAAACTCTTTATAAAATTAGATATATACTCTAGAAATAAGTCCTAGTTTATTCTGCTTACCTGTTAATTAGTTTAATTTTAATCTGAAGGAAACAAATATAAGGAATAATCTAGTATATCGATGCAAAGTCGTGCCTTTGCAACGAAATAAACTTATCTTTAATGTTTCTTCACTGTAAACCATTTTTGTAAAAGGTACACAAAGGAAACTGAGTGTTTCTGCGGAGTTGCGTGAAAACTTGTGTAAAACCAAACTTCCGAGTTACTTCATAGAAGTTTTTTGATAAAACTCCTGTTTTCCTGCTCTGTGTATATCTACAGAGAAAGATCTGTTACACAAGTAGTTAAAAAGCCACGATTCAAGTGTTTCTTTAGTAATTGCTCCGTGGAAAACTGAACACTTAAAATCTGTGACTACCAGTTTAAAAATTTTAAACAACTGCAATGTATTGTAAATTGTTTGCAAGTATTATTTCTTAGTTCTGGTGATCAACCTAGCTGTCCGCAGGTAGTACGCCCAACTCCGGTGGCATCTTTGACTAAATAGCCTAAACTTAAGCGGTCACAAGAATCACAACAGTATGGGCACAGAGAGCCAGTAGATTCTTGTTCATTTTCTGACAATTTTTTTAATTGTGAAAATAACGTTGATGAAAGCGTTTTTAAAAAGGAGCGATGTCACGTTTCAAAAATCGTTGACGACAAGAAACTGGTGTCCTCAACGTGTCTCCAACGAGGCATATTTCATTCCCCCCCCCTTATCGACGTTACAAATTAAACGATTTCTCAACGTTTAAAAAAATCTTTTGAAACGTCTTTTTGCTACTTGGGTTACCATCTAACATGAAGATGATAAGATGAAATAAGTTATACATCTTGTTACAGGTCAAAAAGTAAAATGCAATGCAGAAATTCTGCAAAAGATTGCTTACACATAGCATCGCTTTATTTGTACATAATATACGTTGCATTTAACTTTTCGAAGATGATAAAAATTTATCATGTCCCATATTAAGCTAATTATTTTTTAAAACGCACTAATTTTTTCTTTCATATATCTATCTATTCAGCTGAAAAGTGTTTTCTATTTTTTCAAATTTTGCACGATAAACTATTGTGAAAAATACACGTTATTATCATCAACGCATTACAACTTAAAATTTCTCATTCCAATATTTTTATACTACGATCATACAGAGGCGCAATCAAAAAAGAACTTTTAGGGTTAACCCCCGAGAAACATTGGCCTCCAGCTATGAATAATTCTAGTATATATATTTGTATACATATAAGTATTGCTATAAACTTTTCTGCAGAAAGACTTCTGGTAATGAATTTGAGAAGGCTTGGAAATAAATATAAATGAACAAAATTTGCATCTGAACAAAAGTAACTCTTTTTAGACTTTCAAGATTTAAGTTTGTTTTAATTGAAAAAGTGTGTTATTTTACGGTCATGTTGAGATATTATTTTAGACTTTTGTTAAGATTCCTTTTTGTATTCACTAAAATGTTCTTCTTTTTAAAATCTAATAAAAAATTAATTTTCAAGCAGATTGCAGGCAAGCATTGTTTAACGGAAGATGAAAGTTTTTTTATGACATTTTTATCTTATGTATAAACAAAAACTTTTTAACACTTTCTTTAAATCGTTTTTAATGAAAAGATATCAAATTTTTTCCCCACTGACATTTTTTTTCTGTTATCTTACAAATCATTTTTTGATGGAAAGCAGCATGTATAAAATAACTAAGATATTTAGTAACTTGATAATTATGAGCTCAAAAATGACTCACAAGTCTAATTTAACTCTGTAACCCCTTTAAGATTAATTTTAGGGTAGAGAAAAACGAAACTACATAAGCGAAAGAAAATAATGTTAATTATGCCTACCACTTACGTTACAACCGAAGCTATAAAACGAAACAAAAAAGATTAATTTTACAATTTTTGCATACAAATTTTAAATTTTGTTTAAATACAAACCAATCATTTTAAAATGCTCTTAGCGCTGAAGAAATGCTTGAAAGTATTAACCGCTATAAATTCCTCGGTATTTTTTCGAAATTTATTTTTTCATCACTTTACTATAATTAAATTCAACGATTTTCAGAATGTCGCAAAAATTACTCTGCGTTTTACCATTGTTCAAAAAATAACATAGGATTGAATTCATACAAGTAGAATGTCTCTGTGAAACGTTCCCTTTTTTCTCTCTTCTCTAAATCTAATCTAAACTTTCCCCAGCGTTTAGAGATGCCACTATTTTACAAAATGGTTCAAATTAGTTTAAAATTTAAAACTGTATTATTGATCTTCTCCTGCGATACAATATGTTTGTAACTTTATAGGTCTGATGTTTGTATCTTTATAGGTCTGGTGTTTGTACCTTTATTACTTTATTTGAATGCCTTTTTATTGGTTTATTACGTTATTTGAACTAATGGACATGTGCAAACATTTGCAACGGTATAAGGTCAGGCACATTGAGTGACTTTGTGTGTCAAATCGCTAAACATGTAACTTTTCACACATGTGTAACTACTAAATGCGTTAAAGTATTCCTGCGACTATTCAGTATTTCCTGAAATCAGTGTAGTATCATCACGTAGGGAGTCCAGAAAGGAAATAAAAAGCAAAATTTTTTCATCACAATAATTTTATGAACATATATCAAAACATTTTCCATTTTAAAATGTAGGGAAATGTGGAACAAGTGAAACAGTTAAGAGAAAGTATATTTTTCAAAATGAGTAAATTAGGAATATATTTTGAAAATGATAATACATAAAGAGAGAACTATGTATTTTATCATAGCACTTGCGTTGAAACAATATACAGTAAAGCACCGTTTATACGTTTTTCAAGGGACCGAGCGAAAAAAACGTATAAATGAAAAAACGTATAAACGAAAATCACAAAATAAAACGAACATTTTCGTAATAGAAAACAAAACAGTAACTTAAAATATTATGAAAAGTAAATAATGAGTACTTTTAATAATACATTGAATTACAATCACTACGTTTCATATTCATGCAGTATGTACATCCACATTAAAAACGTTCTTTGGTTCATATTCTTTTAGCAGTTCTGGCAATTGGTTTTGAATCCAATCATCCACTGTTTCACAATCAACATCTCCTGACTCTCCACTTACAGTTTTGCCTGTTATGCCGTGTTTTAACTTAAATTTATGAAGCCATCCCGAGGAAAATGATGCATCGCGTTCTACATTTAACTTCTTCGAAATTTCTTTTGCATTCTCCATAAGCAAAGGACCACTGATGGGAAATTTTGCACTACGACACTGATTAAACCACTGTAAAAGCACTTTCTCTACATCCGAAAATTTTCCGCTTTGAACTCGAAGTTTTTTTGAAGCACTAGCACCACTTTGATTATAAGTTTCCTCGATGATCTTACGCTTATAAATTATGGTGCTTAAAGTTGAAACTGGTAAACCTAATTTTTTGGCTAGGTCAACTCTTTTTAAATGTTGGTTTTCATTCGCTTGTTTTAAATGCACATTTTTTCTTTCAGAGACAGAGGTTTTCTACTACGCGAGCTGGAAGCCATCGTGAATGCTAGTGAACGATAGATCCCAGAATTTTATAAAGTTGGTAGGAGCAGTGTTGCTGGGTTGCCATAAAGTCCCCAGGCTACTTACTGAAATTTAAGGGCGCCTGCCGTGGCAACACTGGTAGGAGAGGAAAAGCGCTTGTCACCTGCTATTTCTAGGTAGCACCACAATCAGAATGCTTTTATCTGTGAATTTAGGATATTCGCATTCTTCCGGGGTATGTCTTTTGTTCATTTAGGCAGGTGCGTGACCACCGTAAGTGGTCACAGCAGGTGTGGGTCAAGGTCAAATGGGATTTCTAAACTGGACAATCGCTAGCGTATAATCACGTTAAAATGTGCGTTTTTTCTTTGACTTGGGGAGAAAAAAAAACGTATAAATGAAATGTGCAATTTCAGGAAAACGTATAAACGAAATTATTTAACATTAATTTGTATGAGGTTTCGCCGGGGCCGTTCAAAAAAACGTATAAATGATAAAAACGTATAAACGAGAAACGTATAAACGGTGCTCCACTGTATTTCATTTCAGGCAGTGTATTTGTACGTTAAAATAAAAGTGAAAAATTATCACCTTGCTCCACATACGGGGTAAAGTGATAACTTTCTTGGTACTTTGGTTGAAACCAGAGCTTAATTTACATGGAAGCTCGCGGGAGCTCAGCTTCTTTTCAATGTTATGTGAATTTTTACATATTAGATGGCCTTCAGACTATTTATGCATTAAAATAAGTTCTCAGCACTATAAGGATACCACAAGGTAATTTCTTTAGAAATTAAGCCCTGGTTGTAACCAAAATGACCGACTGTTTGCTGCGATTATATTAGTCTGAACTGGCTAAACACTAATACCCATGCCCTATGGGATTATTAAGAAGTTTAAAATCAATGAAGATTAAATTTTATTTCATTAAATTTAGTCTGATTAGAGTCAATAAAAGCAATTAGATTATTTTTGAGTTCGGGCTAAATCAATCTAAATTAAAATAATCTTTTTTTTTCGGTCGGCTCTCAGTGCTTGCAATTGAATTTAATCAGATTAAAATTGAACTATATCGAATCAGAGTAAATCAAACAACTAATTGGTAAATAGAAAATTTAGTTATTTGATGCCCAACACTGGAGTAGCGGCAAAGTGAAATAAAATATTTCACTTCGCCTCATTCACTATGCAGTGAATGCACTTATCAAATTACACTAAACTTTTAAAATGAAAATAAGTCTAATGTAAAATAAATTAACACTGCATTGGACATCAGTAGGTGTTAATTAATATTTAAATATCGATAGAAATGACTTTATGATTATGTAATAATGAAAAGTATTTTTGACTTAACACAAAATAAAACAATATGAGTATCCAGTTTTGAAAATGTCTCGTATTATCATATGCCTTGGTTTTTAGAAGTAATAATTTTTTGAATGTAATAAACCATATGTTATACAATATAATTGATGGCTTAAGGTAAAACCTGGTGTGATGGCGCGGTCGGAAAAATGGCGCACTTGAATTTTCGGACGGAAGGGGAAGTGTGAGGGCACCGCGATTTCAGTTAGTTGTACAGCCATAACAGTGTCTACTCTAATTCATAAGTTTTCCACTGAAAGTGTATAATACAACGCCGTTTTTATTGCTTGCTTTGCAAACATAAGGGCTTGAATTTTCTTTATTGTTCCTCTAACTTTCATTGTCAGGAGACTACTGCAAGATACTTTTTAGGCAAACAGTTTTTCAGCTTATTTGACAATTTACTTTTAGTTATCATTAAAATAATCTACTAATTATGGAAAACCATATCCCATGTGCGCAATCTCACCCGCTCTATGAGGGGAGAGAAGCGAAAAATTGGTGTCTCGGTTTTATGCCTGCCGTCGTTTTCAAATACAGCATATAACAAGGAAATAGTGATGGAGTAAAGTCTATCATATTACCAAAAGGTTGGCAAAAAATTAACGTTTCCCTTATTTTTTTATCATTTTTTCCAATTGCGGGGCAACTGTACCAATTTTAACTTATAATAATAATAATATAATAGTTAAAGCTTGTATAATAGTTAATATCTTATCAAATAAGTGATGCTGGAAACAGAGTAAAGTATTTATCTTTTCCCTTTGTTCCACTTTACAAACTCATAAAATAATCTCTTTTGAAATTCGTTTTATTTTAATTATTATATATGTAAAATAACGTATAATTAATTTCTGTTCGTCATAGAGGAATAAAATGCCGCAATAATAATAGATTTGTCTTCTTTATGTTTAAAATTTTAGAAAATGTCGAAGCAATTTGTGGTGCAATGTTTTACTCTGTTCACCAGAATCCATCCAGTAATCTGTAATTTTCCATTTTATTAAAATAGAAAATAGTTCTTCCCGCAAAACTCATGTTTGTACCTTTTTCAATACTTTAAGAACATAAATTTAGCCATGCATTAAACAGTTTTAATAGTGACGGCAATGGGAAGAGACTCATATTTGTATGTATCATGTCCTATTTATTACACGGCATAATGGTGATGAGTGTTGTTTAAAAAATTATTTTAATTTATTAGGGATTTAAGTATTTTGTTTAAACCCATTCAGTACATATTAAAATTTCATGGTAAACGTTTAAGTAAAGCATGTATTAAACCTTTTCCCCCCAAGGGTTGGTTTGAGCATTCTAGTTGAAAACAGTAGTCCTTTACAACATAAAGTAGTAACATAGATACTGTTTTTGTGAAAAAAAAAGTCTGCCTTTTTTTAAACTGCTTTTTTATGAGGTACCACATCTTCGTGAACTTCTTTTAATATTATGTAAAGGTTATTCATTTTATTGGACACATTAAATAGTCAGAATTGTTTTGAATAAATTTAAACTTACATACGTGTGCAGGGGTTTTTCAGCCGTTGTGAATGCAATGTGTACCTTTCAAAGATTATTCTGTAATATCAATCAAATAGAAAAATTGAACAAAACTTAAACATATTTTTTTCCCTCTCTCTCTCTCTCTCTCTCGAAGCGAATGAAGTTTACTTTTGATTGCAAACCTAATACTTTTTACGATGAATTTCTTAAATCGTATGATCTGCGCAAAAGTAATCTTTTTAAATTTATTTTTAGAGCACTATTTATTTTAATTTATTTTATTTCTACAATATGTTTCACAGAAAATATTTAATTATTTAAATTAATTTTAAAGTGAAATTTTGAGTCGTTATGTGAAACATTGAACAATTGACGCTGCTCACACTATTTTAAAAGCAGTAAATCAATCTCGAAGCACTGTTCAACAGAGCTAAATGCTGTCCTCAGTGTACACAACAATAAAAATACAGGGGCTCTAAATAACATGTTTACATCACAATTGCCGATTTCATTTTTGTTTCTAGACAATATATTATAGGCAAATATATTATTTAAAAAATATATATATCATCAAATTGCCGGTTTTAATCCGACATTTGGTTAGTGCTGAAAACCGTAGAAAGTGCTATAAACTTTTGTAGTTAAAGCAGTTTTTAACCGCATGGGAAGTTTTTGGATCAAAACCATTTTGTTTAAGGCATACTACGATATAAATTTATAATACACTTTCAATTTTATTCAATTCAAACTGCCTTAAACAAAATGGTTTTGATCCAAAAACTTCCCATGCGGTTAAAAACTGCTTTAAATACAAAAGTTTATTGCACTTTCTACGGTTTTCAGCACTAACCAAATATCGGATTAAAACCGGCAATTTGATGATATTTTTTTTTCTTTTTACGTACACTATTCAAGTTTATTTGTGAATTTCAGACCATTATTAGGTTGTTTTTCACCCACACTGCAGTCAATCCAAAAATAAACCACTATTGTTTACGTCATTATGACTTTTCAAATATTGAATATCTCCAAAGTTTTGCTTAATTTTTCTGAACATTTTTTAAAGCTTTTTTTGGAAACGTATTTAAGCAATATCCATAATTTTTAAATACAAGAAACTATATTTTACTGAAGTAGTTAAAATAAAAGAAAAAAATACTACAAATAATTTTTTTACATATGTAAGTATTTTTCATCATTGTTATGAAATTAAAAATACACAGATGTATATAGCATAAACTAATCAAGAAAAATGGCTGGACGAATTTTGACTTGGGAAAACAAATAATTGTTTTCGTAAATATGCATTTAAATATTAAGATGAGTTTTACAAATAAACAGTATTACATGATTAATTTAAAATGAAACATTGCATAAAAAATATTCGATTAATTACATAATATTCATAAATAAAAAAAAATATTTTTCTTACTGCTACCATGATGTATTTTCAATTTTTAATTTAATAATATCAAATAAAAAGGCTTGAGATGACAGGAAACCACCCCGCACCTTAGAAACTAGTGGGTGGAAATGACAAATAATCGACGAAACATCCAATTGGTCACGTGACACGTGTCATAAAACCCTTGTTGAAAAGGCCGATAATCAAAGCAGCCATTAGTCAATTCACAAGCTTGTTGGTAATTTGATTGTCCGATAGAGAAGGACGCCAACCGGAAGGAGCCAATCAGATCCATGGAAACCTCCAAACAATAATGTGACGTAATGTTGACATAAAGTCATCATAGGTATCTCTTTGTAACTGACATCTTCCTAGTGACCGGATCTGAAAAAGATATAAGGTGAGAAATATATTTATTTTTATTTATATTCAGTAACTAATATATCATGTCCCTATTTTTATTTGTGATGCATTGAATAGCAGATAATGCAGATTTATTATTGATTTAAGAGATAAATTAATTAATTAATATAATTTTAGTAAAAAAAAAAATCCCGCACAATAGTCATTCAAATAATGCATTCACTGTAAGGCATGTCATAAAATATATATGTTTTGAATTTTATTGAAGAACAAATATGTGAAATTCTAATTATCCGATTAATTTTGATCAATTGTACAAAAAAATTAAATTTTTTTTTTTAAAGAGGTAGTAGCTGAAGTTATACATTGTATTTACGTACTTATTGCTTTATTTACTTGTGAAAAAAGAAAGACTCAAGTATGTTTTAAATCTCGTACAATAATATTCAATAATCTGCTTAGGGTTTAAAAAAAAATCTGTTTCACTTGTTTGATGGTTCGAAATATATTGGTATATTTGAGGAATTTTTATTTCCTAACAAAAACGTACTTCATTACACAAGTAAATCTTCGAATTTTACATTTGAAATATTCTTTCTTTTTTTTTTCGTGTCAGTTTTCTGCTTTTTGATACAATAAAGGGAATAAAACGTTTTCATAGTGAAAAATAGCTGAAAATTACTCTAGTTCTTCAGTAGAAAATTTCTTTAGTTGTGTTTAGTTGGGAAAAAAGCTGTAGCAAAAAGGGAATGATTTTTGAACCATAGACATTTTTTTCTAGTTAAAAATTATAAATATATATATTTCCAATTAAAAACGTCATCTTTTAACGCCAAACCAAAGATGTGAATCGTATCTGTCTGTACTTAAGGTTAGACTGGTAACTGGAATTTTTTAAAACTTTTTGAGGATCTCAATTGAAATAATTGTTTAACTTAGTTTTATATTCACGAAACTTCACAAGCATACAAATATTATTACACTGGTTACCCCCAGTTCTTGTAGGTTAGGCTGACTAAAATAAAATCATATCGAAAAATTGCTTCAATCCATATCGCAAAATATTCAACCTTTGGTAGTTTCGACAGGTAGTCTGTAGGGAATAAATATAATATTTAATAACCTCTCCGAATTTAATCATCACTTAGAAATCTAGGAAGCTGGCACGATGGTTATCGCACAACATAATTGTCGTGCAGTGTTGGCAATCAAATAATTAAAAAAAAATACTGAAAATTTGCAACAAGTTATAAACAGGGTTAATCCAGCGAGACTCACATTACAATCGGAGAAGTTTTTCCCAATGATAGTGTACTATAACTTATATATTTTAAAAAGAACTGGTAGTGATTTTTTTATTATTAAAACTATTTTTATAATGATTAAAATAAAATATTGCATTAAAAGCAAACTTATGTGTAAATGAAGCTTTATGCATTGCGTGACTCACATTACATTGAAAATGACATAAAAATTTAATGCTTATTTAAAATTTAAATTTCTTCTAAACTTTTGCAATTCTGTAGTTAAACTTTCATGGAGTTCTTTACATATAGATTAAAATACTTTTACACCTTATTTGAATTTAATTTCAAAGACCACTTGAGCTGTAATTAAATAATATCGGCGTGACTCACATTACATGATTTTCGTGACTGACATTAGATCAAAACTAAAATGTAAAATATACAATTTAAATAATATCTTACAGAGAGTCTCTATGCCACTTTGAAAGCCTAAAAATGGTGCAAAAAGTTTGGAAATAAAAAATTGTATGCTTAAAAAACTTTTATCCCATCGTCCCCGCATCTATTGTTTTCCTGTATGTATCGTCTTGTTTTAATGGTTTAACAGTATACTAACCCGCAATCGACGTTTTCCTGTATATATTGTTTAAAACGGATGGTCCCACGAGAAACGATCGATCAAGGCTCTATTGTGTATTGTATACATATAAAAATATCTTTACTATCAATTCTCTTTTTAATTCAAGAAATGAAACTTAATCATTAATATTATGCTAATACTTAGGGATACATAAATATCACTCAATATTTTAATGTGGTACAATGAAACAATATGTGATATATAATTATGAACCAATCAAAAAATTATACAAAACTTAAACTATTAGCACCCAAATGAAAATCATTGGATTTACTATTTTTTCTTAAAGAGTTTACCCTTTATGGTAAAATATTCTATTTCTTTTCTTTGTTCTTTTCGCGTTTTTTCCTACTACTGCCTTGATTTGCACGTCATATTCTTCATCAATGTTATTTGTGGCTTTTATTTCCTCTTTATACAGCTAATTTTAACTCTACACAAAATGTCAATCTCCAACTTTGGATTCCGATCGCCTGGAATTGGTCTGAATTTTATGAGTTAAATTCCCTTTAAGGGCTCTTATCTACTCACTACTAGTTGCAGAACGTACACGTGGAAGTTTAAATATATTTCCTTGTAAGATTATCTGCTGTTCATCTCGGAATTCGTAAGCAAGGAAATTTAAACATATTGCTGATGCTTTTGGAGCTTTGACAAAAGTAGTAACATCAATAACAATTGTTTTTCGGCTGCTTACCGCTCCTCTAACCAGTATTTTAATTATTCATACTAAGTTATGTGCTTTAAGCTGTAAAAATCTGGATCTTCAATTAACATCAGCAATAATGAGATTGTGTGTGATAATATTTTTAATTAAATATTAATTAAGTTCCATTTTGCGATTGGGACTTACATTACCATACAGTTCATGCCATTATTATATGTGTACACAAAATTTTAAATAATTTTGAAGTCACACTATGAAAAGAACTATGTTTTAAAAAGTAAATATGAATTTATATGTTTTATAGGCAGTTTTATAGTTTATTTATAAAGAAAAATGTATGTTTTTATGACTCACATTACATGTATAACATGAAGATACATAACTCAATTTCAAAATTATAAATTGCATTCCGTAACGAAGTACAAATGGTGTGACTAATGAATGTAGAAAATATATGATCACAATAAAATACTGAAAGTTTCAATTGTTGCAAACAATTCAGTTAGAAAAACAACACTAGACGACTGAAAAAACCATTTAGCACATGGTTTCACAAGGGAGCGTCTAACCTATAACGCTCAGAAAACCCGAAATCAATGAAATTTTTATCTCATACTTCTTTCACTAAGTGCTTTTCATCAACCATTGTAAAGCTTTATTGTATATATTGCAAAGCATGTCCTATATATTCCTTATTTTCTCTCAATTAATGTTATTAATTTGAAAAAATGTATTTTGTGCAATTTTACATGTTCTGATGGACTTAAGTTATTCAACGTTTTGAAAGAATTCCCTATAAATTTGCTTGCAGTTACAAAATATTTTGCCTTCCAAATATCCAAATTTGACTCGCTTCTAATTAACTACACTATGTTCTAAAATTTAAAGAAACAAAATTGTTGTTTTAAAGTCTGTAATTTTACTTTAGACTCCGGATAAATGATTTCCAATAGATTCTCATGTGTTTTCGGGAAAATTGTTTAACAGCGCATTTTAATTTACAGATAATTTACTTTTTTGTAACTTTTTTTTTTTTTTGAACACATAAAATGCCTGTTTAACAAATTACATTTTATTGCAATTCAGTCCAATAAGTTTGGTGTAAAAAGAAGGAAAATTATTTATCCGTAGATATTAGTACAACTACTTACTATTTCTATCATAATTTAATAATAGATCTAATAACAATGTGTGGTTAAAATAATAACTGTTAGGAAACTGACTAGAGGGGTATTCAATTTAATGCAACTTACACATGAAATTTAAATTTCGTCAGCTTGATTATGATGTTATTTATCTTGATCAGTTGGGTTTCGCACTCCCGTGCTTTCAGCGTCCTCTCCGGTCTCAGACTGATAGTCTCTCCGGCATCACTTTGATCTTCTCTCCGGCACTTCTCCTCAATAGTCAACGGTTCAAGTACAGAATGATGTCTATAAAAATATTTTATTTAGTTTAAAATTTAATCTACAAAAAATAATTCAGTCTTAATATGGAATCAGTTTTCAATGAAAATTCAGAATAAATTACCTGTTAATAAAAATAAATTATTTTTGCAATCCATATCAAATTTTTGAAGGAAGTAACGAATTTGAAATTTAGTTACATTGATGCACTTAGCCTTAAACGCTTATTACGACCTGTGATTTGGCTATAATACAAACTTTAGAAATTCAATATCGGGTTATGCATTTGCTCTTTCAATATCTTGTATTATCTTTAAGAATAAAGTTTTTATATTTTGAAGGCAATCTTTATTGCTGCTTTTTATGATCAAACTTTAAAAAAAAAACCGTTAAAAATAAAAAGTCTGTTGAATTTTCTTTAGATCTACAAAGCAAAAAGATAGAGTTTATGAGCTACGTAAAATACATAACTAAAATACAAACTAAACTTAAGATTTTTCAATCATCAGACATAGTTAACCTGAACTATTATGTTAAATAAATTTGCAATACCTTCAATTTTTTCAGATTTTGCCGTTATTCTTTTTGTTTTTGAAAAGAAGAAAGTGAATAAAACTAGTAATTGATCATAGTTATTTTTTATTATTGTAATTACCGTTTAAAAAGTTCCAAAGATTTATTCAACAGCGGGTTCTTGATTTGGCAAATAAATGCAGCGAATGATAAGCTATCTATGCATAGACAAAATATATATATACATTGGAGTTTATGAATTTCAAGATGATCAACAAAAATGACCAGTTAATAGCCTCTTGCCAATTTCTTTACTCTATATATATATGCATATAAAAAATACCTGTTTTTTTAATTGCTTTTCCATGAATTTCAGTATTTTACAAATCGTCCCATAATTGAATTATTATTATTTAAATTTAAGCTTGAGAACAAGATTCCTAGAAATTTCGTACTGCTAATGCTTTTATTTTAAAAGAGAGGTTTGTCCATAAAAGAAACTCAAAATTCTTCTGTATTTTTACGAAAATTATAAGAACATCATGCTCATTAAATAGTTTCATTTTTAATTTAAATTGAAAATGAGGGAATTACTGACGTACTCTCAATTATTTCTCAGGCAAACTGATGATTTTGGATGCCATAGTAAGTTAGTACATCAACATTATCTCTGATAGGTCTTCACAAAAATACCACAAGATTCGAAATTTATTCAAAATGTTTTGTCCCAATTTAATGTCACGTACCCCTCACAATGATGGAATTGTCGATGCCCTTTGTCACAACTCTCAATAGACGCAAAAATTGTACCAAGTTAAGCTACAGAGAACATCGCAAAACGTAATTTAAAAAGCACTCTTAAATTAGCTTCATCTATTATGCAAATGGATTTCGTACCAAAGTTTACTATTAAAATATGCTATTTATCTTTGATATAACGAATTTTTTTTCTATCAGTCTCTTAGAATTCAGCACATCTGTGTTTACTCATCTCAATTGAATTATTTCATCTATATTTATCAATTCAGATCGTAGCATGAAATATAGCGTTTAACTTTTGAAACATGATATGAGACACGAATAATATACTGTATCCTGTACTGTTGATGTAAATTTCTCCTGAATCTCATTCAACCGATCCTAATGTAAGAGACAAAATTCCCACCACATGGGATAAAAAAATCTACAAATGAATAATGCTTTACGGCAAGAGCTTCTTAACTGGGTATTTTTGTTGATCGTCTTGAAAGTCACAAGCTCTTTTGTGTATATATATATAAATTTAGCAAGTAATTTGGCAGGAAGTTATTAACTGGTCATTTCTGTTGATCATCTTGAAATTCATAAACTCCTATACATAAATTTTGTCTATACACAGATATGAATAATCCTTTCCTGCAAGAAGGCTTAACTCGTCTACCCTAGATATAATGAGAGTTTATTTTTGTTATAAGAAGGTAAAATTTGAGAAATAATTGAAAATAACTTTCACTGTTTTTAGATTTTGAGTAGAAAATGATATTTCATTTCGTAAAAATAGCTGCTATTTCTACTTTTGAAGTGAAAAAAAAGGTTTCTTTATTGGGGGGGGGGGGGGGTTGAACAGTTGAGAATTTAGGAATAAGAAACGAACTATTAAGAAACGAAGCAACCAAAATACTAAACTGGCAGAGCAATTATTTTTCGAAAAATGACAATTTGTTGCCGTAACAATTAACAGCAGAATCATTTCTATGAGATAAGAATTAGAGCATTTAGGAGATTTCATCGTAACGAAAATCCATGCTGATTTTTATCAAACTTCCGAACTTTACAAACTTCCTATCCCTACAAAATATCGAATTTTTTTCAAACAGTCGATTGCATAAATTGAAATATCAAAAACTTCTAATGATGTTTCAGTTTATGCCATTTGAACTGTTGTTTATTCAGATGATTCAACTGTTGGTGGCCTTATCTAGCCATAACAAAGAAAATTTGGATGTGTATCGAGTTTTTGCTCATGAAACCCCAAATGTAGATAAGTGAAACCTTCTCATCAACTGTTTTTATGAGTCTCCAAATTTATTTTTGTTCGCGCTCGTTCGCAATATTTCTCTTTATCACTTGCTTTCCGGGCAAGGCTCTGGTGTCAGTTGCCTGGCAAATAATCGTAAAAAATTGCAGCCGTATAAATACGCGGCTGTAATCAAAGGTCGCAGAAATGCGTTCCAGGTCCTTATCGTTGCACGGTGCTTTCCTATGGCTGGACACACGGAGAAAGGTGAGCTAAATATTTTTTCCACTTGTTCTTTGTTGAAAATGTGCTTCTGATTGCTGGAAACGCGTTCTTAGCATTGAATCTTACTAATCGGAAATATATTAATTGATGGAAAAACAAGTGTGATTAAAGTTATCGCAGTTTTGCAGCTTCCAGAAAAAAAAGTGCTCTTTCCCCTACTATATAAATGGGGTTGGCCAAAAAACATGAAAATACTTTTTTTAAAAAGAACGATATTTTCTCTGTCTTCAAAAAATTCTTGCGTTTTTTAATTGAAAAAAAAGTTATAAAATAAATACGTTATATAATAAAGGGAAAAACTATAAAACAGGGTTTTCCCCTCTAAAATTAAGGATTTTTATTTTACAAAGGCATGTACTTTGTAATAATTGTAATAAAATGAATTCGTCTATTTTTTTCTTTTTTTTACTCCAAAAACTTTATGAATATCTTGAATAATTATTCATTCTTACAGCATATAGTAATTTTTCATATTTTATATTTTACTTTCAGTGCTATCAGAAATAAATTTACAGATACTAATTTTCATTCTCGAAAATATTCTTCAAATTTTGCTACCAACATTTCCTGCGATTTACCTGAAGTTATTATTAATCTTATAGTAATATTGCCCTTCCGAATAACAGTATTACTTACGTATACATGTTACTGTAAATATCCGAAATCGAAAAATGTCGGCAGTCACCGGTGAATGTCGACCTTGACCATCCATCAGACCGGCGATTGTCGAGATGTTCCGATTTCGGACATCACATTAAAATATATATTACACATCTTTTTCATACATTACACATTTTTATTTTGAGATATTTTTTTTTTTTTTTTTTTGTTTTCATTGTTACAAGTTTTGATCACTTTCGAGGTCTATAATGTCATGACTAAGTTGATGCCATTTTAAAAAATAATTTCCTAAATACATAATACAATTGATTATTTTTCAAAGTTCATTTTATGCACATGATCTTTTTTCATGTGGATACAAGAAATGTTCCGAGAACTTTTTTTTTTTTTCTTTTCAAAATTTAAAATTAATTCCGACCATTTTTTACTCATACTGACCATTATTTACGCAGTAAATATTGGTTAAGTATTATTATTACATATTACTTAATTTTAAGAAAAAACCTGATATATTACTCGTTTGCCCTAAAATTGAAATACACCATTTGTTAATTTCTTAACGGGACGATTTTCAAAGACAACACATAGCTTTACATATAGCTTCACTTCACTGTGTGAAGCTTTGCACGGAAAACCGTATCTGTAGTCATTGGATGTTCGGAATCTGTAGGACTTCTTCCCGTGTCACTTGTACCTCCCAGGAGGAACAAGGGGAACATTTCACTGCACTGCCTCAAGTTTTCGTTTCAGTCAAGTGTAATTCAATGAAAGGAGAGTTTTTCCAGAAGTCTCTCCTTCGTATAATATAATTATGTGATGCATAGAATGTAAAAAAAAAAAGAATAATAAAAAGAATGCGTATCCATATTATCACACTACAAGTGAAGATATCGATAAAAAAAAAAGCTAGACAGTATAACTGTTTTCAATTTGCAGTTTTTACATTGCAGTTGGGTACTAATATAACTTTTTTATACTGGTTAGATTCAACTTGATTCATATTATCTTATCCCATTAACAGATTCTGCAACACAAATGTGATTCACACTACATTGAAAGGAGAGTTAGTTTTGTACTACGTTTAGGTATGGTGACTTTCTTCCTTTTGTAAATGTTTTTAAATGTTTTCAAACACAATCGCTGATCTTGAATAATCAAGGCTGTTTGTGCAGCCCGCGAACAATTAATCTGCAGCATTAAATTTAATGTTCATATCCAAAAATAACTTTTTTTTTGAAATTCGATGCCTATTACAAATACATTTTTCTCTCGTTACCTTTTTAGTACGTTCACTTGTGCTCTCTTTTGCCGAAAAATTGCATCAATGCTTGTTAGGAAACGCATTTTACTACAGAAAACTAATTTTAGTATTTTAATGAAAAATACACAACAAATACCCGTCATTTATATTCGTTGTTGTTCAAAGTATGAATCTCTTAAATTTTCAGCAACTAAATGTTGTGAGACGACGTCAAAAGAGAATTTCTCTTATGTCTATGGATTTCCTGTTGAGAGATAAATCGCGGGGGTATGATGTTTTCCAAAATAAGTTTTGCCGACGGCGGTATAACTAAGGACGAAAATATTGTTTGAGAATCAATCGTAATGCCCTTTGGTACTTAAAAATGGATGTACTTTAAAAAGAAGAAAGACAGACTGCAGGATGCATCGAAAGGCAAAAAAGACAGCAGGGAGTACCAAAAGAACAACGGGCTAATGCGCCTTGCCAATAATGGCATTACTGTGAATATTTGTTCTTTGGAGGTTGCAACGGAACGAGCTCAGCTTCACATTCAACAGTTTACGTAGTTATACATATTTTTAAAAATATACATAGTTAGTCGTCTACCCCTCTCCCTCAAACAATTACGTTGCGGACCACCGCTGGACTCTTAGTTCCATTTGCTTCCCCCAAGGTCTTAGATGTTGGAAACCCTGCATGTCAATTTAAAATTTAACTGAAACTTCTGGGATTGTTAGGTTATACTGAACAATGTAAGACGAAATGAATATTCTATTTTTCCTGACATAATCAAATCTATCTGTTGTATTCATAAGAATAAACATATCAGTATCATACTGCTATTTCGCAACCGTATTTATTCCGTGCGTTAGTTCGTATTGCATAAAAATTGGCAAACATAACAATAGACAAAAAAAAGGACTGATCAGATTTCAGTGTAGGTTTAACATCTTAAAATACATCGAAGGAACGTAATCGTATCAAAAAATAGCTCAAAAGGACCGTTTGACAAGAAATTACTTCATTTCTTGTACTATCACAAATCTTGTAAATTTCCCTAACTGTAATTAAATAGTCAGACAGCTTAGGTTGTCGAAATATAAAACCTAAAATCATGAAGGGAAAAAAAGTCTACAGGGTTACATTTGTGTATTGCATTAGTAATGTGGCTTACTAACCTTAACAAACAACTGTTACATTTGAAGATGACACCATAAAAGATTTAAAGTTACTTTGTCAAAGGAAATTTTACTGTGAGAGGAGAAATGTGCACAAAATGCAAAAGCGGAAAAAATGCTTAGAAAATTTACAATTGATTTAAGCAAAAAAAGTTCACATTACTTTGAAACATTGAAACTCGTTCATAGAGCTAAACTGTGCTTAAAATATGGTATCGAGGTTAAGTGATCATAAATATTACTGAGTATTTTTTATTAAAAATTTTGGGGATCAGGGAATTTGGAAACAATTAGGGTACATTTCTCACTGACAAAATGCTCAAAATCTATACATATAAAACTAAGCAAAGCGATAAGTACCATTGTCTCCTCTGTTTGTCAACCGATTTTCTTATTTTTTTTCCTTAAATGGCAATTGATGAGTTTTAGTGCCATAAAGAAAAAAATGGAAATAATTATTTTTTTCTATTTTCAACATGGAGTCAAATCCCTTTTTAGAAGTCATTATTCCTCATCCTTTAATACTATTCCTTACATCTACAGTCTACAATATTTGTAAAACATTCGATTCATTTTTACTGCTTATAATTTAAAGAAGAATTATTGTAAGAATAAAACAAAAGAGAAAATGGAGTAGATTAAATAAATGTCAAACAAAATAAGACTAATTTTAAGGTGTCAGTTAATCCATTTCCAATACATACATATGATAAGTCAATCATGTTGCTTGTCCAGTACAACGTCAAACAAAATAAAATGAAATTTGAAGCTAAAAATGCCTAACATAATGTAAAGGGATGTAATAAGTGCCGTGACGCTTTATTTTGCTTCGAGTCAACGCATCGTAATTTTGTTGATTTGCATTAACGTTTTGAACTCTTGATTAAATTGAAAGTGAGTGTTTGTATTTCTAAATTCTTCAATAATATTTGATGGTATGAAAATGTCTATTTTTGTTTGCTTTACAAGAGACGGAGTGCAGAGTGATAAAAATTATGTGAAATATATGTTACAAATGAATGTAATTAAATTACTAACTCAGTGGCCAATCAGTTGTACTGAGAAGAGATTATCTCTCATTGACATAATTAAACAAAACAAATTGCTGTCAAACAGAAAATTAAAATGCCTAAAAGTTGCAAAATCGTCCGAGGCTGAACTTCAAAAAATTTTATGAATTACGGTCGAATTTTGACCGCTGGGTGACTAGTAACTTTTAATAGTTTCTCATCTTTTAACCTCTCTCACCTTATTTCTCTCTCTCTCTCTCATATTTTTTTCTTTAACTAATGAAATAATAATAATAATAATAAGAAGAAGAAGAATAGTAAATACGCATAACCGAAAAAATACTCGGGTGTTTTTAAAGCGTAGCTTAAAGTTTCAAGAACTAAAAAAAATAATAAAAAAATAAAAAAATATTTGTTACTGCAGCTGCGAGTTTGAAAAAGTTTTCCTTTTCCCTTTTCGATAATTTGAAAATATTTCCAATCCCACTCTCCAGGGCTTTAACTTTCAAAAAATTGACAGATTTTACATTTTATATGTTCACACTCACAAAAAAAATAAAAATATATATATATATAAATGAATTTTTAATACAGTTCTTAAAAGAATTTTCCCACTTTTTTCTTTTTTCTTTTTTTTTACACGAGCAAGCTTAATATTTTTGTACGTGTTTAGATAAAAGCTTAATTTCAATTTTCTTTGAGAATAATTAAGTAATAAATTTTTGATGCGCTTATATATTCCATATTAAAAATTCCTAAATATTTTTAACATGTACTACATAAGCGCATTAAAAATATATTACTTAAGTATTGAACTAGATAAAGTGACTGCTTATCTCTGTAGTTCCAATATGTAATTATCCAGATATGTATATTTGAAAACGTTTCCGCTGAAGTATCATTGTAGATTTATTTTTTGTTTCCCACATAAAATTGGGGAGAAAAATATTTCATTCAACCCTACAGGCAAAAAAAATAAATACAAAAATGCTAAGTATCTCAACAAAATAAAAATAGAAGCTCACCAAGAAACTTGAGTTTAGCTCTAAAAATACTCAAGAAGAGTTGAAGAATTTTCCACTGTGCTTTCTGTAAATAAGTCTCTAGATTATTCCTCATAATTGTAATGCTTCGAAATGACTCATAAATTTTGCTGTGCCTCATTACAAGCAGTTGTAATTATTGTACATATTTCATAATTTTTTTTTGAAAAGTTTACTTCAAATTCTTCGTTTTCAACCTCACATCCCATAATCCTCTCTGCACTCAAATTTCTTTGAGCTTTTTTGAACAAATTTTGACCAAAAGTAATTATTCATATTTCGATAAAAGTTGTATCAGTTTTTAGTTTCTCTTCTTAAATCAATTCTATGTTGAGCAAAACTCATAACAATAGTATTTTGTAATAGTTTTTCAATAAGAAAATTATAAATAACTGACATTAAAGAAAAACAACCTCTACAGTGCTATATTTTATAAATATGATGATAATTATTTAATTTCTTCAAACATAAGAATGACTTTTTCTTTATCTTTTACTCGAAACTAGACAACTTAAAAGTATAACGCATTTTCAGAAATATTTAGCTCACCATCAACAATGTTTTGTTAAAGAAGTTCAACTTGCTAAAATTCAGAAAATTTGTAAAGGTATACACACCCCAATGATGATTAAATAACTTTTACAACATTTATTCTCACATTGCTTGCATTAAACAACTAAAAATTGTCTTATCTTGAGATGTGGTACTTTGGTGATAGCGCATCAAAAAAGCCGCTTTCGTCTCCGACGTTCTATCTTTGAGGTCAAGGGAATTATGGGATTCATAAAGCGTTAGGAAATCGTAGTTTTATAACACATGGAATAAAAGTTTTCGTTCTATTTTTCAGTTATCTTGTTTAAAGTATCATTTCATATTGCATAACGTCTGCTCCATAAACCGATAAGAAAATAAATAATAAAAAACGATGATGTTTTGTTGTACTAGTTTATTCATACTCGTTTACAACCCAAAAAAAGTACTTTAATTTGAGATTTCCGCAAAATGTCATTTAATACTCTTCTCCCCCCCCCCCCCCACGTTCGTTTAGAAAAAATATTAACGTGACAGAAGATATTGAATGTAATCAGTAAAACAAAAGGGAAAATTGAAACTGAAAGATTCCCATGAAATATACATGTATCTCTCATCTCTCTCTCTCTCTCTCTCTCTCTCTCTATATATATATATATATATATATATATATATAAGGTTAATGAAGGGTTTGCGCTGAACAGACAGGTTAATATACCGAATCAGGCTTAGTTATTCAGTGAAAACTTCATATTATTACATAATGGAGATTAAACATCACAACGGGAGGGAGTTTTTAAACAGAGAAGGATTGCCGACAAAGAATTTAAAAAAAGGATGTACATCTCTCCCCCCCCCCCCCCGCAGGGGAAAACTGAAATATATTTCTCGAAATAATACTTTTCAGTTTACCAGCATATTAAGAAACTACTGTCAATACCGTAGGGGAGACTGAGGATACTTGATCCTTTGCAAAAAATACGTCAAAGTCAATTAGTAGAGCATTATAATCTGTTTTCAATGCTCAAGTCATACTTGTACACAACACCAGGCAACACCTAAGCTTTTTAAGATATTTTGTTTTAGGTCAAGAAATGATTGTTTGGCAAGAGCCACTTTTTTCAAGCTAATTTTTTTAATGTTTGTATTGTTTGGTATATACAACTAAAAAAAAACTTCATTACGAGTAATTTTAAGGTATGGATAGTGTTTAATAACTAAGTAATTTATTTAGTAAACTATCTTTGATTGTTTATTGTTCAATATGGATGTTTCATATAAATATCAAATTAGGGATACTTGATCCCCTCTTTTCATGGGTACATGTTCCCGGGGATGGTGATGGTGTAGTTTAACCTAGTTTCACAATGAATATGAAACTAGAAATTATTATAATGTTTCATCGTTGGGTGTAGCTAAATTTCACCATTTTTTTTCATTTTTTTGTGAAACGTTGAATTATAATTTTTTACAGTGTATAACAATATATTATCATATGAAAAAAAAATTTAAGAGATTAGTTCTTCTAGCGGATCTAGTGCACAGCCATCAGCTTAGAATACTGAATGTGTTGGCTCAACTTTAAATGCATTTTACAATGTTTTTAAAACATTCGCTAGGCCCTCTTAATTACTTTTTTTGCCCTTCAAGTTTACTGCTACCTACATATGTACCCACTTTTTGTTCCTGAAATGATTTGTGTTTCATATATGTGTGTTCATTGTTGCAACTTATAGTTAATATTGTTATTTTAAACTAAAAAGTAAATAAGTTGATTGTTGCATTACTTCTTGTAATTTGTGTTATTTGTCGTAATTTCGGCTTCATTAATAAAACTGTACTTTTTCCAAAAAAGCGAAGGAAGAAACAATTTAGTTTTCCTTACAAAGTACTGTGCACAATTGCATCGGAGAGTAACAATTTGATCATAGTATATTTATAAAACTTCATTTTTTCTACAAATTGTAGAGTTGAATTCAAAGCAGCAATGTTATTTTTATGTTCCTATTGTTAATACCTTTAAAAAAAATTAGAATTATTAGAAATATTATTTAGTACATTAAAATAAGCAGATAAATTACTTGTTATTGAATAGTCTATATAATTTCAGAGTAGGATCAAGTATTCCCGATAAAGGATTATGAATCTCTTGGTATGGGATACGTGATCACTTTTGAAAAAAAAAAAAAAAAACTAAAATTATCTGTTTAGTTTCAAGTAAAACAAATACAGTCAAACAGAGAAAAAAATTGCCATTATTCATGTAAAAAGTCTGAAAGCTGATAATTTGCAGCAGAGGAAAAAAAATTGAAAAACAAAGTGGGGATCAAATATCTTCAATCGTATTTCCAACCCCCTACGTATTTAAACCTAACTTAATATTTTTTAATGCAGTTAATAGCACCTTCATAACGTACTGCCAGTCCCTTTTATTGATTGATTTATTTATTTTTTCGTAATTTCTAAATCTTTACATATGGAAAATTCATTTTCATGGAAGAATATATTGAGTTGAATAAAAAATTTTAATTAAAACCGAAAGTTCATCCGAGAATTGCTCTATTCCCCCCCCCCCCCCGTACGGTATGATGTATGTAATGAATCGTCAGAAAATTTCACGAAGCTAATATTATATATTCGCTAAGATGTAATTTGAAAGGGACGAAAAAAATCCTGAATAATAAAGGGGATGGAGGGTGGGGCTTTGTGATCCCTAGCTCTGAAGCACAAGGATCCTGGGAGGCTGAAGATGCTCATCCAATCCGAGAGCCCGGTTATGTTCCATTTTACGATGGGGCACCATGAAAATCCCGCCCATGTCGTAAATGCTACTCGACCAAACACATAAATCAGCCCAACTTTGCTAAAGTTCCCCCGCTTTGGAGCCGCCCCGTGTAATTCAAAACTCAGAACTGCTGGAGAAGCCGAACTTGGGGGTGGAAAGAGCTCCAGGGTTACCGTTAGGGCGCCCTTAAATAAATCAAAAGAATGCTGCAGGTACGCGATAAGCTCCCCCAGGATTCCTAAGATTGCTTTAAAGTTCTTTTTCAGACTCTTTCTAGCAGATTTACGACTTCCTTTGAGGTACCATCTTGCTCTTCGGTGCCTGGTACTAATTGTCAAGCGGCTCCAACAAAGGACACATCAGGAAAATAAGGCATTTATGCTTTTCTTCCAAGATTTAAGGCATTTCCATTAAGGAATGACATTGTATGCTTAAGTGCCCACCATTGAAACCACTTGAAATAGTTACATTTCCTAAATTATACTTCTCAGAAATTGACACCATTGGGAATACCACGAAGGGCAGTGAATTTTGACTTTTTGGGTAAACTATTCTACATTCAAATGTAACTTTTAGCTTATTGAATGCTATTGTGTACAAAAATCCTTATTCACATCCAAGAGATGACCTCGTTTTCTAACTTTTCTTCAAATTCAGTCAAGTATAACAAATAATGGTAACTTACATTTTCTCTTTCAATTTGAAGTGTGAATTTTGGTTTAGTGAATGCTTCTGGTGCGCAAAGAAATTATCATTCAAACATGATAAATGATGGCTTCTTTAAATATTTCTGCAAGGAATGCAACGACATGGTTTTCTCACAAACGAATCAACCTCTATTTTTCCAAATTTGAAATAATTGTCCTTCTTTTGCATGAAATACCGTCTTTTGCATTTGCTTTTGCGCAAAAGGCTCAAAAATTCTCAAATAAACTTTTCTGTAGGACAATTTCACAATAAACATTTTGTTGTATCATAATGCGAAGTTGTTAAGAAGCTTGTTCAATAGAGCTTTACAAATTAAACGAAGATACATTGTCTAGTGAGTTATGCATGACATTTTACAGTTTCAACTGTGCACGAATTCACTCATGTAAAGGAAACGAACAATTGAACCATGGTACTATTTCAAACTAGGTTCTAAACAGCACTTAATCAAAAAAATAAAATATTTCAGGTTTTTCGATGAAATGGAAAACGAACTTAAGCATTTCAGTGCCAAATGCGTATACCATGTATTTACGAAAATAAATCATCGTATATTCTAAGAAAGGGACATATTTGTGATATCTAAGGCGTACAAATGGAAAAGTTTGCAATTTTGGGAGCAATGAAACAAAAATAATTTTGAAAAAATAATTAAAAAAAAATTGAACCGACTTCGTTATAAATTGCTCTAAAAAGTGAAAAATGAACGGATTCTTTAAACAACATCGATACGACTTTTAAACATAATTTTTGAAGCCGTCGCAAAATTATCTAACTATCATTAAAGCCAAATGTTACATTACATTAAAACTGTTGCAAACTCTGGGCCATTTAGATTTCTAATTGATTCGTGTTTACAAAAATAATCATGAGTCAAAACATATCGTAAATTTGCACCGTTTTAAAAAAATATGTTTAAAAGTCGTATCGATGTTGCTTAAAGAAATTTATTTATATTTCACTTTATAGAGCAATTTATAACTTGAAGTCGGGTTCTATTTTTTTTAAAACTTATTTTATTTTGTTCTTTTTAGCGTAAATACATTTTTGTATATATACTCTATTTTTTAAAACTTCGTATCAAAGGGGAAACCTTCTTTGAGTGCATACACTATGAATGTATAACTTTCTCCTTTGTGAAGTCGGTTAAAAATAAATAAATAAATTTAAATAAATAAATTTTAAAAAGCTGAAGCTGCATTTCGTATCAATCTGGAAAGTAACGATTTTAAAATTATGACATTGTTCAGCTCTCAAATCATGGAAATTTGTTGGTTGAGATGTGAAGTGGCTTAAAAATGATATAATGGTGAAAAAAGAAGAAAATCAGGATTTATTAAATATACAGCTTTGTTCTTCGCGAAGTCTTTATATGTTCACTTCTGTCCTTTAAGCTCTTAATATGAATCTGTATCATTCGAAATGAAAGGGGTGCCAAAATTAGGCAACTTATGAAGTGGATTTTCGACGAATGAGTATCGATGAAATACACATAATAAAATGAATACTTTGGGAAATAATCGAATGTCCAAATCATAACTGAAGATCTAAAGATGGTTTATATAGTATAGTGGCAGATACTCAATACATTTCGAAATATAATATATTTGTTATTGAGTATCTATCTTTCAAAACTGTTTAAAAAGAAATAAGTGAGTACTATAAGTTCAAAATGTATTAAACGTTGGACAAAAGAAATGTCTGTTACGGAGAAATAACCAAGGGAGGGGGAGGGGGAGGAGAACCAGATGTTATCCACTTGTTTTATTTGACTTTGCATTGTTTTACATTACATTTTTGATTTGTTTTTACATTTCGGAATAAATCACCTCCTTCTCCCCCAACAGACTGATTCTCGAGAGAAACAAATCAGTTCCTGTAAAATTCAGTGTAGAGCACAAAAATTTTTCATGTATCGGAATATAGCTTTTCACTAGTACAGTTCAATTGCGATAATAAATATTTGAATGAAAACACATAATCTCGGAAAATTTTATGTTTTCGAATAATAAACTATCATTAATGGAATAATCAAAAAAATTTACAAAAAATATAAGGAATTTCAAACAGAATTTGAATTCATAGTATTATACAAAAGTATAAATTGAAATATTTCTTACCTTTAATATTTTCACTTGTGAAAGTCATAATAGACTTAAAATCTTCTTAAGAGCCTAGGTGTAAAAGGTGGTTCACAGAGTGATACTCAATGCTCTAAAAAATTAACTGAATTAAAAATGTATGTATACTTACATGTGCACAAGTATAAAATTAAAAATAATAAAATAATTTTTATAAAAAAACAGAACCGACTTCAAATTAAAAATTGCCTAAAAAGTAAAAAATAAATTCATTCTTTAAACAACATCGATGTGACTTTTAAACAGTTTTAGAAGTCGGTGCAAAATTAGGATAGATAAAATATTTTGTAATCATGAATCAATTACAAATACATATATTTCCGCAGAATTAGTAACAGTTCCAATATGAAGTAGCAAATGGTATAATGGTAATTAGACCCATAATTTTGCACCGACTTCTAAAACTATGTTTAAAAGTCACATCGATGTTGTTTAAAGAATGAATTTATTTTTTACTTTTTAGCGCAATTTTTAATTTGAAGTCGGTTCTGTTTTTTTATAAAAAATATTTTATTTTATTCTTTTTAGTGTAAATACATTTTGTATATAAATACTCTATTTTTAAAAAAATCCATACAAAGGGCAAAACTTCTTTAAATTAATGGCACTAAAAACTAATCATTTGCATGATAAATTCCCTTTTGAAGTCTATTTTAGCAAACAAACTGATTGGATTAATTTCTGCCACAGAGAAGCCTTCAGTCAAACTCTTGCTGCAATTTCTTTTAATATTATAGCCCATGACAACAAACATGTTTTTAACAATGCTTTTATATTTATTAATAGATTTCCCAACAAAAAAAATCAAGCCAAGCCTTTCCAATTAAAATAAAAAATACTTATTTTTCACTCGTAACTTTTTTTCTAAAAAACAAATGTAGGCAAATTGATTTGCAATATTTGAGTTAGACGACCCTGTATCGATTAAAGACAAAATCATCAAACTTTTCATTCATTGTAGTCATTTTCTTTCGTTCTTTTTTTTCAATAAGGGAACGGTTGTTATGTATATGTCATGCCATATTTATCTTGTTTCACCTATATACCCACTAATATAATTGCTGAACCACATTGAGAAAATAATTATGGATACTACTGTATTATTCATGGACAAATAGTTGAACAATACAATTCTTATTTTCAAGTTTCATTTTTTTTGATATATTGATATGTATACCTAATATTACACAAATATTTCAGGCAATATTTAGGAAAAAAAGGACTTAACTACAGTATATTTCACTATATTAAAACTAATTCTAGATTATATTTAGAAGAATTCTTTTTTATTTGTATTATCGATTCCTTAAAAACGCATTCTTTGTATTTATACATTCATAACCATCTTCAAATCCCAATTCTTTTGCTTTATTGAATATTAAAGGATAGAGCTACGTTATTGAGAAACCGGGGAATAAAAATTAAAGGCTGACTGTATATTTCACTGAGCAAGATCTATTTGTCTTTTCATAATTTTCGAAAAATAGAAAGTATTTTTGTTTTTTTTTGTTTTTGTGTTCTTATTTGCATATTTCTTTCTTTGAATGTTTTTTCTTTTTCTAATACCTAAAAAATAAAAAAAATTTCAGAAATTTGTATTTAATTTACTAGCGCAATATAGATTTAAACGTCGTTCAATGTTTCTGAAATTTTTGCAAAACTTGAAATTTTGAAATTATAAATTACTTTAAATTTAAAAAAATTTCTATGTACCTCTGTTACTACAGAAAACTTATTTAATTAGTAAATTTGCAACGTGCTCTTCATTTTAAATGATATTTTCCAAGCAAAAAAAAGAAAAATAAAGTTTTAAAATTACTTTTCTAAATATAAGCCTTTAAAATTTAAAACGAATTATTTCAACTATTTTTAAATATGAAAACGAGAACTAGTAATTCACACGTATATTATGCATGTATTTAATTGCAGCACATACTTGTAGCGCATGCTTAACGCTACAATCAAAGTTTTTAGCGAAAAAACATATTCGTATTGGTTTCGCCTGCGACACAAAAATCGATTTTAATGACCTATTTGACATTTTCCCTCTTCCTTATATTTTTTGTCTTCATCTCCTTTTAATGACTTATTTCAAACATTTTTACTTTTACCTATGCAACAGACTTATTGCCATGAAATCCCAAATAACATTCCCAACAACGTACCAATACTATCATTGAAACTCATTTGACGGCAGCAACTGAAAATATAATACACCTTTTTAAATGTTCAATGCTGCAAATCTTAATAAATGAAGCAACAACAAACACTTGGTGTAAATGAATGTTCGTGCGATATGTTATATCGTCTGAGTCCATGCCTCACAGCACACCAATGTCAAGTTTGCTACGACCCGGCCTTTACGGTTTCTGTACGCTTCGACATTTGCATATACCTGTCGTGGTAATGGTTGCCCGTCGAATAAGCTGTTAGCGAACTTTATTGCTCCCTTTTAAATGCCTATTTCGAATGATACGTTAACCTACAGCAGTCCATTTGGAATGGTAGTTTTCTAACTAACGGATGGGTGTAGGAGAAATAGTAGGCATTGTTTCTGAAGATTCAATGGATGCAGTGGTTAAAGCGGTTACAGATAGGTAAGCAGGATCATTTTGATATTAATAAGATTTTTTGGCAATATGACGGGTAATAGACAGTTTTCGAAAAATAATAAATAGAGTCTCCCACAATTATTTATTTATTTATAATTTCATTTACAAAATATTGATATGCAGTGGTTAAGTCGTTGCAGATTTGTAAGCTGAACCTTTTTGTACTTAATAACATTTTTCGGCAATATGACGGGTAATAGTAAGTGTTTGGAAGATAAGAAATGGAATCTCGTACAACTACTTACTTATTTACTTACTTTTTATTTTCTATTGCAATTTCGATTGTTTCTTCTTTTACGAAACATTGATATGCAGTGGTTAAAGTTTTTACAAATAGGTGGAGTCTTTTTGATGTTAATAAAAATCTTGGCAATAGGAGGGATAATTTGAAGAATAAGAAATAGAATCTCGCACATATATTTCATTTTTTTAAATATTTTTTTTAATTGCAAATTTTTTGGTTTTCCTTTACGAAATATTGATAATCTAAATTTTAGTTTTTAAACATTTTAGTAAACAGCATTTTTAACTTATACAGTAGTTTTTTTTTTTTTTAATCAAGCAGCATTAGAGAAGAGAAACAGCATGATCATAAATCCACGCTTATCTTTTCAATTATCTAATTGTAGTTTTTTGTACGTTTGTATTTCGCTGATTTTTCTGTAATTGGAGAACAAGAGGGAAATGATTTTCTTGTTACATCATTTAATATAATTCATACAAAAAATTATAAATATGTCTCACTGCATCATTCCCTTGCGTAAATGCGCGTCATAAATTCATGAGTTTGAGTTTTATGTTTTTGATTAGAATTTTTGCAAAGTAATTTTTAGCGAAAATGGTGGCACGAAAATATTAATCAAACCTCGCGCTTTCTTAGTGGCAGGTTTGAGTAAGATGCAGTATTTTTTAAGCACTGGCTTGCAAATATAAATTAAGATAATCGGATGAAATTTTGAAGCTTCTTTCCCTTTGAAAATCAACTTGGAATAAATTGGAGCAAAACGCATTAATGACAAATTAAAGTATAAAGAAGATCATGGCGTACATTTAACCAAACGTTTTGCATATTTTAAGCTTTCGGTTCTACTATTTCTAATTATTTCGATTTGAGAGGGCTATGTGTTTGTTTATGGGGTCTTTACTTCTTTTTTCTCCTTATAGTTTAATATGGCTGATTAGAATTGCGAGATTCTCATCGATGTGCTTTTTGAAGGAAGTTTATTTACGTTTTAAACTTTTTCCCGTTATAAAAAAAATAATTAAAAAAATATTTTCAAATTTTGACTTGGTTTGTTTTTATACATTATAGTTAAGTAAAAAAAATGAGAAAATGTTGGTAATTTTTATTATTGACATTATAAAAATACTTGGGAATTTTATCCGATACATATTAAAGTTTATCGGTGATTTTTTTTGTACACGAACAGAATATTTGTTGAGATTTGATTCTGTGTTTTCCTGCATATTGAAAAACTCTACTTGATGTTAAAAGTTCTCCTCTTAAAAATATTGATAGTTTGAAATTACTGAAATGAGGAATGAATTTGATATCGCTTACGCAGCAGGTAATAGTTTTCTTTTTGGCCTACTTTCCCGTAAAAGTAAAAAAAAAAAATAATAAAGCATGAAAGAAGGCTTAATGTATCGTGAAAATATCGTTAGAAATTAAGAAAAGTCAAAAATAAGTTAAGTAATTAAATAAAGATTGAAAAATAAAAAAAATGAAAGTAGGGTATTGAGATGGGGAAAAAGTGTGCCTGTCCGTCTGTCGGTCTGTCTGTCTGTCGGTCTGTCGGTCTGTCTGTCGGTCTGTCCCCCCCTAATTACTTTAGAACGAATAGTCCAATTAAAAAAATTCCTTTTGCATTCGACGGATCTCGGCAAGGACATCTCATTTCTATATTTTACTTTTTGATTTGAACAATTTTTTGTTCAATTTTGAACAGTTCAAAAAATTTTAACATTAGCGCCTAAGGGTGAAAATGAAGCAAATTATGTAAACTCTGGGTACAAGATAAAGTTCCCATGAACAAGCTCACTGGAAGAAGTTCTTGGAGTGAAATATTGATTTGAACAATTTTTGTTCATTTTTGAACAGTTCAAAAAAATTAACATACCGCTACGGAGAAATTTCAATCCTATATAATTCCTGATCTAACGGACCGATTTGCTTGGAACAAACTTTATCGGAAAGCTCTTATGACGTAGAACATGTAAAAATAGAAAGTTAATCCAGAACTAACGAGCCTAATTTTTCTATGAAATTTTTTGATCGGGATTTTCAAGAATATTTTTTAATTAATGAATGATTAAATGAATAAGCAAAAGAATGAATGAGTGAATAAATACATGAATGACAATAAATAATGATTGAATGAATATGTATTAACCGTTGAAAAAGCTAAACGAGAAAAACAGAGAGAGAGATAGCTAGATTATAAATTTGAATTCGGTGTATACGGGAAAGTAGGCTCGTATAGTTCTAGACGGAACTTCTTGTTTTTCATGAAACGATTTATATGGATTCTATATTAAGTGGATTGACCGCTGAAAAGGTATTTAAAATAGTATTGAAGCTAAAAGAAGGAGAAAGAGAGAGAGTTTTAAAAATTTGGTACAGGGAAAACTAGGTTTGTTTAGCTATGAATAAAATTTTGTATTATTATATGATCATATGTACATTTTTAAAGAGTAAAAGAATCAGTAAGTGTAGTGAAAATAAACTTACCAATGCAAGTGCAATAAAAGTGAACAATGTTCGTTTTGGATCACCACTTATTTTCGTCAACCTTACGTACGGGATTTTTTTTACTCTAGTTACATCCCTTAAAATTTTTTAAATATTTTAAAATTATTAATTTCTAGTACATTATCAGTTGTTTATAATAACTTAATTAATTCTGTGGATTGAACAAAAATAGTACTTTCAAATACAACTTACCAGGAACGTTTTCTCTAAGACGATTATTTTGACTTAAAGCATTTGCTATCTTGAAAGTCAAACAGACAGATCAAAATCTAAAAGAAAAAGAAAAGTTCGTGGGAAGATTTTTATGCAGCTTAAGACTAAAATATTATGACAATATTTAGAAATCCAATAAAAGTGTTTACCATTAAAAATGGTGCATGTTGAGAGAAAATTACGAATTCTTGAGTTACATTTGAAATATCAAACATTGATTTAGGAGTTACAAGGAATAGCTTCATTGAAACATGTGACTCTAATTTTTGCTGTGTAATTTCTGGCTTAATTCGTTCTTTCTCCTCAACGTACAAAAATAGCCCTTAAAATTTAGAATGGCGTATGCATGTTATTGGATAGTAGGGATTTATACATTGAACTATTATTTTAGTTGTCAGTTTCAGCAACAAATAATTGCGTAAATATTTCATGCTTACAACGTAAGACTTATATATATATAGTCTTTAAAGTATGATTTTAATTTCTTAAATGAAAAACAAGTTTTACATACTTATACTAAAAAAGGGATTTATACATGGAATTGTCATTTTAGTTGTTAATTAATTACAGTTTCAGCAACAAATAACTATATAATGTATATATATATATATATATATATATATATATATATGTATGTATATCTATATATAATCTTAGTAATATAAATTTTATTTCTTAAATAAAAAACAAGTTTTAGATGCTTCTTGTTTTGTAGATTAAAAACCTTTCGATTCAATTTAATGCTTTTATTATTTATGCAAAAAAAAAAAAAAAAAAACGATCGATCGAAATTCTAATTATGAAGATATTTATTAAATTATTTAATAATTTAATAAATTATTTAGTAATTTAATACATTATTTAATAATTTAATATATATGACTCCATATTTTTATTATTATTATTTCAAGCGTTCTTTTTGATTTAAGCATTGAGGACCAGCGGAATAAATGCTTCCCATGCTTATCAACGTTTAGAATCATTTTTGAAAAAGTTAATCTCTATTTCAATCGTGGAGGAAGCTCTCGGAGACGCGCACTTCTTTCTCCGCACAGTAAATGCTTGCTGTCAACATGAAGAGCAGTTTAGCGGTCAAACAAGCATGGGGGTTCTGTATTTTTCGTCTTTCTCTCGACATATGGTAACATTATATTGCGTGTTTAACTAAGTTTGTGCATTTTAACATTATATTGTTTAAATGTGTCACAAACGGAAATATTTTTAAATTATTTAACTTCAACTGCCTCATTTCATTACGTTAATATTCACATAGCACAAAAATTTGCAAAAATAATTGAAAAAAGTCAATTAGACTCGTACTCTTGCAAAATGGAATTTCTCGAGAACATAACGTGTGTGAAGTTTTATTAACAATTAAACACACAGTCCGGGCTGTATACAGGGGAGGGGAGCACGGCCCGCTCTCCAGTATCCTCTCACCAGTTCCTCAGTATCTTTCTGCCTTCCTGCAGCTAAATGCGACGTATTTTCTTGGATTAATTTACCAACCTCGATTTTATTTTTAGCTAAATTGCTAATTTTTTCATCCTCTTTTAAAGTAGAAATTATAGATACATTTTCAGAATGTAGAAGCTGGAGAAAAAATGTTAATGACATATTATTTTTGCAGCATATTTATCGTTCATGTCTTTCAGACTATTGTGTCATTACATGAAAGTTCTTTGTTAGTCAAAAGTAACAGAACGTCGGTTTTTTTTTTCGTTTTCCTTTTCTCCCCCTTCTTCTGCTCCCATCCTCTCTTTTTTTACACTGACTTCATTATCTTTCTATTTGTTAATAATAAAAGTATCAGCAGAAACTAGTTTCCTTTGCAAGATATTTTATGCATTTTAAGTCCTCTATCAAAATTTTAATTAGTGCCTATCTGTTAGCAACTTAAAAAAAAAATCACAATGCAGATTCTGCGTCATTACGTGTTTCAATTAAAAATATATTTTTAAAAATTTTTTCGCTTTAAACGCTAGTGTTACGAAGCTATTATCCTACTTGGGGAGATAACCAAAAAGTTGATCGAATAACCTGGGAATTATGTAAATAAAATAATCAAGAGTCGAGTCAAGTCGACAGGCTCTTGGCTAAACCTATCACGCGTCTCACTCATTGTATTAAACCCTTTCCTTTTACATGCCGACTAAAAGCAAATAATATTTAATTATATTTGTAAAAAAAAGAAGAAAAACACAACCCCCCCCCCCTCTTACATCGAAACCTACAGCCCTTTTAGGCGTCTCTGACCGGAAATGTTGCCTCTCCAGACCTTTTTTACTGCAATTGAAATTTCATGATACATTTTCTTTTAACAGTAAATGTTTGAATTTTAAAATATTTTAATAATGATTGTGAAATATTTCATGTGTAAGAACAAACAAGTTCTTAGAATGACATAGCATAAAGAAAAGATTTCGTCTTTTAAACAAAAGTTTTAAGAACAGTATATATATCCACAATTTTACATAAGAATGAATATAAATAAAGAAATAAGAAAGCAACCCCTTTTCGGAAGGCACTTTCTTCAGACAGCAAAACACTTTTCTTCATACCTTGAATAGTGAAATCCCATTTCAAGCGAATGAAAGCATCACCTGCAAAATATATTTTTGAAAAAATCAATAACATGAAAGCAAACATTCATTAAAATTTTACACCTGTTTATACCTGCATTGGGGAATTTCCCCAAGCTATTTCAATTATTTATTTAATGTGATGACTTACAGACTATTAACTAATCCTTTTCGATGAAATAAAAGTTTTAGAAAGAAGAGCATAAAATATTACTAATTACAATGACTTTAGATTATATTCTTCAACAATTAATGCTGTATTTAATGATTTATGAATTTCAGTATATTAGCAGAAGAAATATTTTTCGAAAATATTTTCATCTAATAATTAAAAAATAAATAACTAAATTAATTGAAAATAAAAATAGTGAAAGAAAATCAGCAGCATAAAATTTACGTTAATAGAAACATCTTTAACATAGAGACACACGTGATAAAAAATTATAAGGACACATTGATTAACTATTAGTATGATGAATAAAATGCCAATATGTTATGTCATTTGTTGAAATTTACATTTTATTTTAGCCCTTCATTCATTTAAAACACAGTCAATGCACCAATAGGTAGCATGAATTTATATCTACGCGAATATGCAAATGAGTGGATATGTAAATAGACACACTCTCTCAGTGAACTTCAACTTCAACATCAGTGGCTTTTAGTCTCCAGCTCCATCATTCTTCAGCCCTCAGACTTGGACTTCGGACATTTTGTCCGTTCCACCAACAGTCAAGTTTCTTTGCATGTTTTAAATTTCGTTGGGAGCTGTGATTGTTTTAATGCTTTTTAATGTTTACCTTTTAAAGATTTTACTTTAGTTTTGTAAGAAAGTTTAAATATTTTTCATTTTAAAGTACATGTTTCAGTATTATTTGAAAGCGTATGTATTCCTACAACCTTCAGTGTTCCAAGAGCAGGCATGAATTTCATTGACTTGATCTATGCCAACCATGTGCTGAGAATTAATATTCTTCACTTAAATAACAGCTCACTATTGTTCTTACATCGTGAAGAGCCCCAGAACGGATTCTTTTGTGCATCATTACAAAGAGTATGCTATCATTCAAGTGCAATGGTGAATTCACACCAAAATGAACGGGAGTCAGAAACAAAAAAAAAATAGCATGTGTCATTAGTTCTACATAATTTAATAACCCCGGCATCTTATTCACTGATTGCCCCTTATAAATTGCGTCATTAAAAAAGATTTGCACCCATAAGACTCTGATTCGTTATTGCGCTTGAGAATAGCAACATCTACGTTGTTAGTTAGATATTGATATTAACTCTTATAATCTCCTTCGCTCTTGGTATGAATAAACCGTAAACGGTCAATATATAATGGCGACACTTACACAATGATAATCCCAAGTGTAAAGATCAATACAAAATGTCAAACATTATACGTAATAGATGTTCACTTATCTTGAAAATTTATTTTTCCTCTTTATGTTTAACTTGAGGAATGTCGTGTGCTTCAATTGCTTACAAACGCTTATATTTTGGACTGCTTAAGCATGACACTGTAGGAACATTTCATTATCATCCACTTTTTTTAATGACCCTTTAAATAAGTTACCAAAATAGAATTTAACAAGACACTGCTATTAGTTGCATAATACTTTGTTATCAGTTAAACGTTCTTTTGTAAACTGGGAGCGTACGGCATCCCGCTCGCTACCGCTCGCCAACGCCCGGAATGCTAACGCATCTTTTTCGGATCGCTTCCCTCGCTTATTTCAAGCCAAACTATTCCTTCTAGCTTAGTAGCTACAACGAAAAGGATCGGCATCCTGTCAAAAATATTATTCTATACAGCACATCTCTTCAAACGCAAAAAAATAAAAAAATAAAAAAATAAAAAAATAAAAAAATTTAAAAAAAAAAAAATTATCATAGATCTTGTAAGATTTTATAAGAGTAGTTGTAGGATTTTACTGAGATTTTAATTCCTGACACCGTCAAAACTCGCACACTCCAATCCTACTTACAAAATGATACTCAATGATGCTCTTAAAAATTTGTGCATTAACGCGATTTCATCCGTTCAGATTATTTTAATGTCGATTTAAAGGTTAATGTTTTTGACCTTTTGAAGTTTATCTCTTTCATTTTCTCCATTTTAATTGAAATCATTTGAATAATTTCTTTTCAAATTTCATTTAGATATTATTCCAAATGACTACGCATTAAGCGAAATATTTCAAGCTATACGTTGTAATTACTTCCTTCATCGTCAAGCTCCAGACTTTTAATCGTCCTGGCAAAGTAGCAAATAACTTTCTTCAGAATGTAATGACAAAATGGCACCTAATTTGAATTGACCAATAATACATTGAATGACATAATGTGCTGTTAATGCTATCGATAGTATCAAGTATGTTATGTTATCGATACTTGAAAATTAGTGTTATCTTTTTAAGTTTGTTTACAGCTAATTTGGTGATGTTATGGCATCTCAGCAAGCTTATATAACCGATAAGTACCTCAAAATCGTTAAGTTTCTCTGGCTTTGGAAAACTGAAATAATTGCAGTTATAAATATTTTAGAATTTTCTTCTTTTTGATAGAATTATTAAACTTTTCTCTTCTTAACGTGAAATTATTTTTATTACAGTAAAGTAAAGCTGGTTAAGTTGTTGCACAGTTGGAAAACATGACAAAAAAATGAAATCTTTTTTTTTTTTTAATTGAGCCCTGGGCAGCGCAAATAGAGCGCAATAGATTTTTTCAAAACTTTGAAATTGTATTCTCCCAAAACTATTGTTCACATCTATGAATGCTTTATATCAGTGTTTTTGCCAGAAATCTCTCTATTATTCATAAAATTTTCAGAATTTTTCATAGAATATTTTTTGACTCGTAACAGTTTAAAACGCACGGGGCAAAATTTCCCTTAAGCAGCGACGGCGTCAGAAACTTGAATTAACTTTTTTTTTTTTTTTTTTTTGTATAGAGAGATTATTTTTCAACACTAAAAGTACTGTAAAATGTTTCAAAGAGGGAAAAAATGTAATGATTTGTTTTTTAACTAAAATTTCGAAATATCTCCCGTTTTGCAAGAATAGAAGATATTAAACCAAGGTTCTGAAACTTTGTCTATTTACTTGTCTGCAGCTGCAGCTTTGTTCAGAAATACTTTTTACAAAATGTTTTTAAACTAGTCCTAAACAAAGCAAGTTTTTCGTTGAGTACACGCATAATTGCCTCGCGCAAAAACCCCAATCAATAACAGCTTTCTAATTGCAAAATATATTAAAATATATATACGGTTTAACTCAGGTATGAATGTTAGTGAAGAATCGAAATTTTAATATCTTCTTAATTTCAATGTTTTGTGCTGAAGTTCAAATAATGAACTTACTTTTTTTTCATTTAATTTATAAATTTACGAAAGCTTTATTTCAATTACTAATTTATTATTATTACTTATTTATTTATTTTGTAGTAGAAATACTTGCTTTTGAGATAGGTCAGCTGAGAAAATTTTTGAAATGCGGGAAAACGACAAAGTTACTTTTGAACAAACTTTAGTCAAAACCTTTTTGCGCTCAAAATTGATCTATACGAGCCTACTTTCCCGTGTCCAAACATATAATTTGTGAATATAAATCTATTTTAATAAAGAAGAGAAATATTACCTCTTTGACTGCTATAATTTATTCAAAAAAAATAAATAATAATTTTTTATCGATGCCAAAGAGAAATGGAAAATGCTAATATTAAAAATTAAACAAAAAAAAAAAAAAACATCTTAATAATAATTTGCTTGAAAAATCGTCTGCTGAACTTTATATATTATTTGCGAAAATTAAGCATTTTGATTTCTATTCATTTCGATTTAGTCATGCGAATAAAATTAACCAACTTTCACCAACGTTAAGTATACGGAAAAATCAATTTAGGTTTTCATTCCTTTCTTTTTCCTATTGCTTTTATTCACTCATCCATCCATTCATTCATTCATTCATTCATTCATTTAATCATTCATTCGTTAATTTCTTCATACATTCACTCAGTCATTTATTTATTCATTTATTCAGATATATCCTTAAAATCTAAATAAAAAAGTTACATGATTTAGTAGTCTCGTTTAGTTTTGGAAGAACTAGTTTGTACATGTTCTAAGCCATATTCTCCTTCCGATGAAGTTTGCTGTACTCTTTTTTCCTTCCCTTTTATTAATTTCGTTCATGCCTTTATTTTTTCGTGCATTTACTCATTAATTAATTCCTTTTTTAAATCGCTTATTCACTCATTTATTCATTGATTTACTCATTTACTCTTTTTTTTTTCTTTCTTTCATAAATTTATTCATGTATGCATTCATAATTACCCTCTAGAAAACCAGATCGAAATGCTTCATGGGAAGGTGGGCTCGTTTTGTCTTGGATGAACTTTTTGTCTGTAGGGCTTTCTCGCCATAAGCTCTTTCTGGTAAAAATTTTTACGAGAAATGAATCTGTTAGCTTGGGATTTTTATAGGATTCAAATTAATTCCCCGTAAGCGCTAATGTTTTAAAGAACTGTTCAAAATTGAACAAAAAATGTTCAAGACAAAAAAAATATATATGGGAATTAGGTGTCCTCGCCGAGATCTTTCAAAAGCACATTTTTTTAAAAATTTGGCAATTTATTGGGGGGAAGGGGGGTCGAGAGAGACAGACAGACAGACCGACAAACACATTTTCCCCGCGTCAAAACCCTACCGTCATTTTTTTCATTTTTCAATCTTTATTTAATAATTTATTTTTTTGGTCTTTAATGATACTTTTAAGCTGCAAAGACTTTTTTTAATACTTTTTTTTCCCTTTTTTAGCTTACAATGTAAGAAAAAAAATAATAATGAAATAAAATAAAGTATGAAAGAAGGCTTAATGTATCGTAAAAATATCGTTAAAAATAAAGAAAAGTCAAAAATAAGTAATTCAATAAAGATTGAAAAATAAAAAAAAATCGAATGTAGGGTTTTGAGATGGGTAAAATGTGTCTGTCAGTCTGCATACTAATAATTTTGAGGGAATTATCCGATTCGAAAAATATTTGTTTTTCTTTCAAAAGTCCTCAGCAAAGACATCTCTTTTCTATATTTTATTTTTTGATTTGAACAGTTTTGTGTTCAATTTCTTGAAACAAACTTTAGCGGAAGGCTCTTATGGCGTAGAGCATGTACCGATACAAAGTTCATCCAGAACTAAACGAGCCTATTTTCCCACGAAACTTTTAGATCTGGACTTTTAAGCATATTTCCGAATGAATAAATGAGGGGATATGAAAAATAAATAAATGGGTGAATAAATACATAAATGAATTAATTGATGTATGAATAAATGAGTGAGTGAATTATCTGTATTAACTAGAAGGTCTATTTAAAGTAATTAGAAACTAAAGCTAAATAAAAAAGAGCAAGAGGTAGCTAGATTTAAAATTGAAGTTGGATGTATGCGGGAAATTAGGCTGGTGTAGACGGGACTTCCTGTTTTTTTAACCTTTTTACGGGAAAATGGAATAAAAATGGCCCCCTGTTATAAGTTCGGCTCTCTTATGTGTTATTGAAACTAAATTTTTGAGATATTTTTCAAGTGGGTTACTTATTTAATCGAGTTATAGCCTTAGTTTATAGTGTTATTGCAGACGTGATGCATATCAGATATTGTAGTAATAATAATTAAAAAAAAAGGATCTTCCTGTAAATGTGGCTTTTTTTTTTTGTTCGAAAATCAAATTTTCGCAATAAGCGTTTCTTAGGAAACTACATGCTGAATTCTTCTGTTTAATTTGTTGCTTTGTACGTACATTTATTCCATTTCGTTTTATTTATTTACTTTATTTATTGAGATCTACGCAAATTTTTTAAGCATTTACTGTAAATTATAGATGCAAGTGAATTTTTTCTCTTGTATATCCTGGATCTCCTTATACTATGAACAAACTATAACTGAGGTAAAAAGAAATCCAGGAAAACGATTTCATATATGAGATATAATTTCCTGAGAAGATTTAATCAATGCGTTCTACACCGAGGATCACTTATAAGGTAAAGTTACTAGTTCAGTATTTTCCTTTATGATTGATCGCGCAAATTGGAATTTATTTCGCAGATATAGTGTTGTATAAGAAATGAAGTCACACATAAATGGAAAATAACCAGCATTTTTATTAATTTTTATGGTAAAAAAAGGAAAAAAAATAATTTGCATATATATGTAAAACAAGCAAACAAATTTAGAATTCTTGACGTAAAATCCACCCCCCCCCCTCCCCAGGCGAAACCGTAGATCCCTTTTGAGGTATGGAAGGTTTGTTAAGTCAACTATAACGCACTGTACCGTACATTGTTGTATTTGTGTTGTTGAATAGAAATAAAATGAGTTCCAGCAGCAGAAGTGTCTAACTCATCCTAATGTGTTTCACCACTTATGAGGAGAATACAAAAGACAGAGTATATGTTAACTGTGTTTAGTAGAGGGAGCTTGTCTTGAATGTTATGTTTTGATGCTATGCTTGGTAACCAGATTTAAAACTAGGGCTTTAATACTTGTGCTGAGTACCGTAATTATCGGTAAATAGCCCGCCTCGTTGTATAGTCCGCAGGAAGAAAAATTCGTCCTAAAAAATCAAGTTCGGTGTATAACCCGCACCCAAAAAAAAAATACATGAACAAATCACTCTATAAGGTACACTGTTTATAAGGAAACAATTTTAAATTACAGAATACACTTTTAATATTTAAAATTATATTGTAAAAGGTTTACGTTTTACCATATTTTGTTTATACGTGGTTATTTTGTTTACACATTTTGTTTATACAGACCTCTCCTCTGGTCCTACCCTCCTATTGTGATTTAATTGGTGTGGAAGCAAAGGCTTGAATGGGGAAGTTAAGAGAGATGGGAGAAATTGGATCATCGTTTCGAAACCTATCATTTATTTCTTTCAGTTTAACAATCAATTTAATTTTCTTTTTAATAATAATAATTATTTTTTAAATTCCGTGTATTGCCCGCATCGTTATATTGCCCGCAGATAGTAAAAAAAGGAGTTTTTTCGTAAATAATCCGCGGGCTATACACAAATAATTACGGTGTTAATGGCAGGGGACTGCTGGAAAAGAAAAATGTCTGAAATTCTGCTCATCGGTGATTTGGAGAAAACTGAAAAAATACTTCAATGACTTGTTTTTGCCTCTTAAATGTTTCTTTATTAACAAAAATTCCATGCTCATTTTCTGTAAAATGGTCCAGGGATCTAACTTAAAATAACGTCAGGTATATTTGACTGATATGACCTACATTAGAAATTTGAGCAAATAGGAAAAAATCTCTGAATTCGGGGCACAAAAATCATATAAAAGCAGCTTGAAATACACTGGTACCAAAATATCTGTTGGCCTGTGCCATACGCCTACACTTTAACATTTCTTGGTAGCACTTGACGCCAGACCTCAACTCCAGCGACTTACAATACTTTCTATGGTCATAACACTAACAGTTGGCAGCCTTGAAAGATGCGATACAGATCCGCAGCGTTCCTTCTGGTATGATAAAAGCTTCTGTTGAATGGACGGTAATGATGAGATTTAGCTTGGTTTCAGAAAATGGTGTTTTACAATTTAGAATTATTTAAGGAAAAGGACATCATTGAATTCAGTATTTTTAAGCGTCAAGGAGTAGACAGAATTACCGCCAAACATGGTCTAGTCTCATAATTAATTATGATGGCAATATATATATATAGGACTTAAAACGCAAAGTATGCGTCATATAAATAGGTCCTGACGCAAAGTATGCGTCAGGCGCCAGAGCAGCTCTATACTACATACTTTAAGATATTTAGTTGTAGCAAAAATGATTAAAAGGTAAATCTAGGGCATGCAAATCAACAACGAGAGCATTAGGCCATAATTAAGTGAATAAACAAGAAAAAAAGTACAAATATACAAATAGGTAATTCTTATATTTGTCTATATATATATATGTTTTAAAAGTAATAAATGCTACTAATAGTGAAACGTAATATTCATCCTTAAAATTGAAAAAAAAAAAAAGAATTAAGTCAGTTTTTGAATTGTTGATAGTATAACATAAAATTATGACTTGTGTTTACAAATAATACTATATAATGATAGAAATACATCAAATAATTGAAGCAGGAATTCAAGTAAATAAATAATTTTATTTCTCACACCTAAATGAATAAAACAAACAAGCAATTCTGCATGAAAATAAAGAATAGTAATGCATGTGAGGTAGCTATAGTAATACTGTGACTAATTAAAAGGGTGTCATTTCTATTGTCAAAAAATATGATTTACATGGATGACAGATATATACTACACTTTTTTAGAATTAATGCAAATAAAGAACGATAAAACATATAAGGTTCACATAATAATACAATGAAATTAATAAAGATAATTCCTGGTATCCATTTTAATTTCCGAAAAATATTTCATGGTTTCTAATTTTTAACAAATAAAATTGTGCATTTTTTATTACAGTTAATGTAAAGCTAAACTGTATATGAATTAAAACAGATATTCTCAACATGCTATTACTTATAAATAGATAATTTTTAATACAAATTACTTCTCCAGTTTTAGGAAAGTTTAATCTATGTATTTTAAAATCATTATGCCGTTTTTAATATAAATACCCAAAAAAAATGAAATATTTCGATGCAAAACTAAATTCATTTAATATCATTTTGTGCATGAAAACTAAAAAATATTGTCTTGAACCCATTGCAGTACCTTGATGAGTTCAATCTTCTTTAATGGTTCAAGCAAATGTACTTATCATGAAACGTGCAACAAATTTCCAATGTTATTAAAATGTATTTTGCTACAAACAAATAAATTAAAAATACATTCTTCAGTGATTTTGTACATTTCTTCCTAACGTTCAATATCAGCATGTACATTGCAATCAGTTAGTTTCAAGGAAATAAATGATAAAAAGTTTTGTTTATAATTTTTCAGGTATTTAAAAATATATTATTTAAAACTCAAGCTCTACAAGAGGTTCGTCTAGAGCTAAACAAACTTACTTTTCTGTACACTAACATCGGTTTTTAGTTATCATAGTTTTAATTATCACTAGGTTTTTTATTCTAATGGATCTTTTCTTCTACTTTACACAATCACGACTTTCGGTTAAAGCAATTCATACGAAAGCAAACACAGCTCTTTTATGCGGAAGAAAAACAAGAACATTTGTTATTATGAAAGTAATATTAAATACATTAGATTATTTTGTTATGATTTTATTTCACTAAATTTCATGTAGTACCAAGTTTTTTTAATGGGAAAATCTGTAATATTTAAGCAGTATTAGTGGTTCGATAAATAATATAAAAATGTATAAGCACAGAAAAATAAGGTGCGAAGCAGAATCCTTACAAAAATGTCCACATTATAAAATTTCGAAATTATGTTTAAGAAATAAATAATAAATAAAGCAAGCACTTAAATTAAAAAAAAACAAAAAAAAACATTGCATAGAAACGATTTATTTACTTTTCAATCCTTGCAAAGCGTAATTTAAATAGAAAAAATCCTTTGCTTTAATTTAAGGTAAATTAGTACACATTTTGGTCCATCTATTTTTTTTTAATAATATAATTTAACAATGTAGAAGATGTTTTATCCCAGTAGCCCATTTGTACCAAAAATAAAATCTTTCCTTGCTTTTTCCCCCATTGTCTTCATTAGTTTTTATGTTTTTATTTATGTATAAATCTATTTCTTGGCACAAATTTTCTGCACTATAGATTCTGTAAATTTTTTCCGAATTTTCGGGGCAAGATATTTTTCCCCTGATGTCATTAGTTTTTTTTTTTTTTTTTTTTTTTTATAATTTTTTTAATGTTCTAACAATAAATAGTTACATTAAAAAGCAGCTTTAGAAAATAGTTTTTTTTTCTTTCTCTCTCTCTCTCTTTCTTTCGTACTCGATAGCTCTTTCTGATGCAGTTCACCCAAAGCCCCTTTGTTGATTCGTTAGATCAGGGCTTAGAAAATTTTCACTTTTTCCTCAATAGAGCCAAATAAAATTTTTCTGTTACTATTCACTTTTAAACGAAAAATCATACATTTTAAAAAACAAGGCATGGCACTAATGTCGAAAGGTCTTGGGAAAGATCTTTCGAACAAAGTTTTTCTCTTTTTAATGATTCTCTCAAACTAAATAAAGAAACAGAGAGAACAATATACACATAGTCCTCTGCATTATAAGCCTAGTTTAATATTTTTTAAAATAAATATAATATTTTATTGAATAAATAATGTATTTTCTATCTCTTTTACCCCCATATTTAGTGATATTTTTCCTTTTTATTAAGTTCTTTTAGATTCTTTCAGAATTATCTATGATGTTTTCTTTGATTTTGAATTAATTAATAAGACCAAAAATGGAGAAATTGATATTTTGGTAGTGTTTTGTTTACTGAAGACATGACTTTACATGAGACTTTACATGACTGTTAAGAAGCAATGGATTTTGAGCCTATAATGTTTAGAAATATTATTTTGGTTTGGTGTAAAAAAGAAGGAACCGTTAAAAGTTATTTTACCTAAAACTCGTTTAAATATTGAAGTACGAAAATTAACCATTCCACAGATAATCGTTTGCAATTCAACGCAAAACGTTTGAACTCATCAGAAGCTATCATATTTACTAATCAAATATTATCGTCCCCGCCCTCCAGAAAAGAAATTCTACTGCGGTTGTCTATAATAGTCCACCAAAATCGGAATTTATTTTCTGGTAATATGGTTAGATTATATTGATTTTCCGTTTTGTTTTGCAGAGTTGATGGTCATCTGTTATTTATATTAAAAAATACAAAAAATTGTTTTACAGGCACTTGTTAAAAGTTCTACAGCGTGTTGTAGAATCAGTGATTTCGAAAATTCTTAGCGCTTTTCCACTATATGTGTGCTAGTTAAGCAGCATTTAGTTATTCTAAAATTATTCTTGTTACACTTATATTTTTATACATGTCATGTGCACGTCTTATTGCCTCAGAGCTCCTCCAGAATGGCATTATCCTCCTCAAAAGACAAGAACAAAGACATACTATTTTTGCTGATAGTCATAAAATTACTACGTACTTGCTTCTTTACGAATTCATTATTTCTTGTTCCTTTTGATTTAATTTAATGTAAATTAGAACAAATTTTGGTCGATGTATTTATTTTTTTCGGGTTATGAATTTTTATGTATTTATTTTAAAGAGTGATTGTGTGACAAGATATTTTTGTTATCATCCGCAGGATTTAATGCCTATTTAGAAGCACAACTCTTATTTTGATGCATAAGAATTTAAAGCTAGTTGAAGAGCACATTAAAGCATAAATGTACAGATATGTGCTTATCTCTTAAGACTTTATTTTGAACATAATTAGATCACGTTCCGTCAAAAGCATTAAATAGAGAACGCACTCATTTATAATTCTTAATATAATGATTGCAAGATAATGATTTTCGAAATATTACTTTCCAGGTTCGTCTCTTTCGCAATTTTATATAAGTGAATATTACTATGTTTCTAATGGAGAAGGAAAGAAGTTGAATTTCTTGTAAATTTTCTTAAATGCTGATTTCGTCAAAAAAAATATTATAATAGCAGTTACGTTTATAAGCAACCATACAGATGAGCCTCGGGCTTTTTTCAGAAGCCGACATCATCAGATGTGAATGAAATATTTCATCCGAAACGCAATAAAATTACTATCGCCAGAAATTAGCTAACCTTATCTGTGTGTAATCGGGTGATGATCCGATCCATCATCATAGATATAATATGAGCCCATGTCCCAAGGAAGGCATGATTTGGATCTGATTCAGTGATTGGCTGGAGCATTTTTAACGGCTCTGCTGTTTACTATCCTCATTTCGCACAAGAACCCCAAGAGACCCGCGTTTCTTTGAAAGAAAAGGTAAAAAAATATTAGATGAAAACTACTTATCTCACGTCTTTCGCACTTCAACGCCGATTTCGGCGCCGGCTTATCTTTACGACGTACATCTTTGCGTTCGTGTGGCGAACAGTGTCCTCTAAGTTTATTTCTACTTATCTATAGTCCTGATCCTGCGGTGTTTCATAAAATTATTAGTGAAGAAAGACGTGTCTGTGTGTGTTCTTCGCTGGTGCCAAGTTAATCTACAACGCATGAAAAGCTGACACACAAGTACCAACTTATGAGTACTAAGACCTTCTATTCTGAAAAAAATTGAAGTTATTAAATAGTTCCCAGTGCAATGAGCTCCTTATTATTAGTATTATTAAAATTGTGTCATTGGTGCTCACATTACAAAGTATCTCTTTCAAACGGTTTAATGATGCGCAACGAATGCACTAGTGTACACAAACACGAAAAAAAAATAGATAAAATCTTGTTAAATTATATCGCGTTACTTTCACTTACAACAGATTTGCACACTGTAAAAAAATTCTAGTTCCAGCTTTCACGAAAAATATGAAAAGAAATGGTGAAATTTAGCTGCAATCAACATTTGGTAATAAAGTTGAACCATAATAATGGTTCCTAGTTTCACATTCATGGTGAAACTTAACCATTGTAATGGTTTCAACTTTTGTACCAAATGTTGGTTGCAGCTAAATTTCACTATTTTTTGGTGCAATGTTGAACTAGAATTTTTTACAGTGTATAACAAATTAGTGACAATGCTGGTTCTGACGAAAGCGTGATATTTAATTTAAATGATTAATCGTCAGATTTGCTGGAAAAGGTATTTTAAAAGAAGTTATAAAGTTTGAGTTCCTCTTTTTTTTTTTTGTTCCAAAAAATAAATGTCGAAGCTATTTGCATAAAAAAATGTGTAGTTAACCAGTAAGGACTTCCAGTTACGTTAAACCAAGACTTCAGAATTGATTTACTGCTTCTCAAATTTCAGGAAAAATCAAATGCGTCATTTATAGTTGTTTACCCTAGTTTCATATGTGTTTTATGTATGGACTACGTTGCTGTTGCTTACGTGTTGATGAAACGCAAAGAACTTCTCCAGAAATAGATTTAAAATTCTTTAAAATGGTTCGCAAGAATAGCAAGAATGAAAAACCTTTCGAATCGTACAAAAAAGTTGCATATTTGTGTGTGTTCAAAATTTTTAATTTAATTGCATTGTTTTTATTCTTTCGTTTTGAATTGCACAACATAAGTAAGAAATTGCATAATATAAGTAAGAAATCCATGCATCATGTGAATTAACGAGATTATTAGGTGATCTAATGAAAAAAAGTAAACGAAAAAATAAAAGAAAACAAAAGAAAAGTACACATTAATAAGGGGGACGCGTAATATTTTGTTAAGAACAATATTAGTAACAGTTCATCCAACGTATCTACTGGAAGACTGTACGAACTGATCTTAGCTCGTCCAACCATGCACATCGAATTACTTGAGCCTGTATTCACCCCATTCTTTCTCATTTGGAATGGAAATTCTCTCGGGAAAGTGTAGCACCCTAAACCAAGCAAGCACTAACATTTTCTCCGGAAATGTTGGAAAGATTAGTCTGAAGAAATACCCTAGTCGGTGGAAAAATTACTTCATCGGGTGATATTTATACCAGATCGGAATAATCCTGAGGAGTTCTTCAAACTGATTTCTTTAAAAAACAAAAATGTATAAAGAGGTCCAGATTTATCATTTTTGTCTTGATGTCGGTGGGTGGAAGAATATCAAAATGTTCTACTTTGAAGATAAGATACAGGGGAGAAAATTGAGGGACAATTTGAAGTCGTGAATTTTTAAGAGAGATTTCAGAAAGTCTTGAATGGATCTATAGGAAAAAGTACATGCACCATAAATTCTTATTTTTTAAGTTAATGCTCTTAAAGTACTTCAATGATATAGCAAGAAACTTTTATAAACATGTCAGAAAGTATCAGTGATAATCGAAAAAATATATATATATTTTGACCATCAAGTTTATGGGGACTTATTTACGTTACATCTTGTTAGTGGCACTATCAAAACATTTCTGATCGTTATGTTCACTATCATATATGTATATATGTATTCACTGCCGGACAAAGAGGTAAAATTGGCTCAAAAGGGATCGAAATAAAAGTATACTTGACAAAATAAATGTAAACTCATTTTACGTTTGCCAATAAATGTTTTTAAATTAAGAACAATTGTTATGTTCTTTATTTTAAGAAAAGCCTTAAGAGATTTTTCTTTTTTTTAAATTTAATTTTAAAAAATATTTAAGAAGCTTTAATCATAATGTACTCAACACGTCAACATTTCAAAAAGGTATATTTCAAATCATTTGTGTATTTGAAACCGTGAAGATATGCTTGCAGGCAATAATTACGAGAGAAATGTCTTCCTTCATAATGCATAAGAAATTGTTCAACTATTTGTAATAATGTTAAATTATCCCCTTATATCATGCCAGTTCTTTGAATTAAATAAAACTATCCTTTATATTTTAAACAGTGTTAGTTACTGTTTGTAGTGTTTTTTGTTCGAAAATACTTTTTAAAACAGAACTTTAAATGCCTGAAAGTGCAGTTGTTTGGGGACGTTCTGTGGAGAGATTTTTCAAAAAGGACGGTCAGAAACAGGAAAAAAAATGCACCAAATGTTGCATACTCAAATTCTAACTAAATTATTCATGCATAGCAGTGCAAAAAAGAGAGAATCATTTTGCTTCAGACGAATGTTTGTTATTAAAATAAACATCTACCAGCGCATACATTTCCGAGAAGAAGCGCATTTGTTGTAGGAATCTGTGCGAGTGTTTTTTGAAGTGTGAACGGTTGTTTGTCTTTTTTGCCCTTCCGGATTAAGTCACGCAGATGCACCGACCGCACGACACAGCTACTCAATAATAGAATGCATTTTTTCCCTTTCTTTTTCTCTCTTTTTAAATTTTTTCAACTTATTTATTTTCCCTATTCGTGTAAGCGACCTTCAGTGTAATTTTCCTTTAAATATTAATCACTTTTTTTTAGTGAGCTAAATGCATTATTACATTCGCAGTAAAATTTCTCTGTCTATCTTACTTACCTAATTATTTGCTTTCCCTATACGTACAGGCGACCTCCAGCGTTTCCTTTAAACGAATCGCTTATCTCGAAAAGGTAACAACTCTTAAAAACAAAATTTTTTTTCAGGAGATAGAAAAAAAAAAAGGCTTATGAAAACTTGGAAAACTTTACGGGCCTGATCTTTTACTATTTTATTTTTGTAGACAATAGCAATGCAATATTGGTAAATTAAAACGATGTTTGATTGATTACGCCATAAAAATTAATAAATTAATGCTAAAAGTTCTTTCTTTTTCAAAACGGAGATGTTACCTTTTCGAAATAAACGATTCAAATACTAATCATTTTTTTAAATTTAATTTTATTTATTTTTGAAAATTCTTTGTTCACCAACATTTTATAATAGCTAATTATTACACTCTCAGAAATAGAGCTCTCATTTTTGACGATTCTTGAATCCTCAAAAAAATTTCGTCATTTACAACGATTCTTTCCTCGAGTGATCACGTGACTTAAAAAAGTTACAACACAAATTTCGCCCATTTGACGAAAGGTTTACTCGGAGCATTTTTCACGAAGCTATTTCGTTAAATACGACGAAAGTTTCGTGAGATTTGGGCATGTGTTTCTGAGAGTGTATAAATTATATTAGCTAATTATTATTTAGCCCTTATAACCTTTATATTAGCTAATTACTCTGTCCATCTACCTCATTATTTATTCTCCCCATACGTGATGGTGACCATTATAGTAATTTTACTTTAAGTTCTATCCGATTCTTATTTATTTATTTATTTCAGCTAAATGTATTTCTGTATAAGCAGTAAAATTACTCTGTTCATTTACCTTATTATTTATTTTCCTATACGTACTGTTGACCATTAGTGCAATTTTCCTTTAAGTGCTAATCAATTCTTTTAAACTGAAATTTACTTCTGTATTAGCAGTAAAATTACACAGTCCAACTGCCTTATTATTTATTTTCCCACACGTGCTGGCGACCTTTGGAGTGAGTTTCCTTCAAGTACTAATCATTTTTCTTTTTTTTTTTTTGAGCTAAAATGTATTTCTATTATAGCAGTAAAATTACTCTGTTCATCTACCTTATAATTTATTTTCCCAATACGTGCAGGCGACCTTGAGAGTGAATTTTCTTTAAATACCGAATTATTTATTTATTATTTTGTGAGCTAAAATGTCTCTTAACATTAGCAGTAAAATTACTTTGTCCATTCACCCTTAATTAAACGCTTCAAAACATGTAGATTGTCTCAAAGTTATTGTTTCCATATACAGTCAACATTAAAAAAACGTTCTGCTCTGCGTCATCGCCCCTCCCCTTTTTACTAAGTTATAGAACGCTTATGGTTCTGAAATTTTGAAGTAACTTCTTTAATAACGTAACCATTACGACATAAGAAATCACCGAGAATTTTGGATGCATTGAAAAGAGAAATTCCTCCAGGAATGTGTTAAATAGCACGTGACAAGAAGAGAAAGTGTTTTGGTAATTTCAGAAAATTATTTACCCCAGACGTACATACCTAGCGTAAAAACTAAATATTCTGGAAGAAAGAGAGAGAGAGAAAGAGAGACGTTTGAAAATCGAGCTAGAACTTATAGCTCCAAAAGGAACTATTTTGAGAATTTTGTAAAGTTAAATATCATCTTAAAAAACAGAATTTTTTTAAATTTCGTTGAAAGAAAATGACTTTGGTGTTGGACATTATTTTAAAAATAACGCAATAGGCGTATTTCTAGTTTAATTATGTAAATCAGGAAGCTGTTTTCAGAAAGAATCTTTCGTTAAATATGAAAATTTTACACACTTTTATTTTTAGTTCTGTACTATATATATACGATATTAATAGGATAATGATAGCAATATAAAATAATGATTATCTAGAAAATGTAAATTTTCATGCTCTGGTTTATGTTTCTGACAATCGTGCTGAATATGGGACACGATTTTACTTTCAGATAAGATTTAAAATTATTTTGAATAAATTATAAGTCCAAAAAAGAGTAAATTGAGTACATTTGGAATAAAAAGCGCGAAATTTAAAAATAATTTGCAAAAAATCCCAAAATTTATTTGAAGCTTAAAAGTTAAATTCTTGCGAAAATTTTGTGGCATCTAACTTCTTTTTAGCGCTTGCACATCCGCTTATAAAAAGAATAAAAATATACTATTTTAATATCTGTGTGTATTTTTCTATGAGTAAGAGTAATAATCTCTTTTACGTTATTCGAAGATATTTCTCAATTTCAGCACATGAAAAAATGTCCATCTTTATTAAAATGTTGTCCTAGGAGCTTCGGAATATTTCCAGTACCTTTTTTTTCTTTCCAGATTACAAGTGTCGATTTTTTTAAATTGTTATTTTCTGCGAAGTGCAAATAATAAATCGCTATCTTGCTGCTTCATAAATACAAATAAACTCGACGTTTCAAACAAACAAGGTGCTGATTCCTAATTTCTAAAATAAGAATATGATAAACGGATCCCGAAACAATGTAGCACCGTTATATTGATGCTGAGTGGTACTCTCCCCAATGGCCTAATATCACGTTTATGAGGGTAGCATTAAGTTCATCACATCTCTCAGCTTCAGCATATTATGGAGTTAGGAAAGCATAGCAAAGGAGCTATGTTAAATCACTGTACTAAAATTTTTAATTATTTTGAACCACATTATGAGACTCATATTCCTGCGCTTAAACTTTTAGAAAAGATGTAAATGTATTATTAGCACTGCCATTCTCCTGAGCAGCTTACGCTCAAAAACTCCGTTAAAAATTTCACGGATGACATCAGAGAAAGTGCAAATCCTTGCACAAAAATATGTAGTTCAACATCTTCTAATATTTTGCAATGAAGTAAAATCCATTACTATATATATTTAGAATTTCCGTAGAATAATGAACTATTTTTGATAAAACTTAGTACTTAAAATGTATGTTGTGCTCAATTACTGAAATTTAGAAAATGCTTTCAATGTCTGTGAAGGGGTCGTACATTTCAAATAATTAACCAGAACATGAAATTTTAAAAAGTTTAGCCATTCATTACAGATTAATTTTTACTTTCCTTTTTATGAATTGATTCAAAAGTGTTGTTTTTTAAATGTCTCCTGAGCAAAATGTAAATGTATTATGTTATTTATTTACTTCGCACATGAAGCTGTGTATGTTACTCAAGATAAAATGAATATTTATCGTTTCTTCCCTTCATTCGTTCATTATGAATGATTGATTGAAGTTGAAAAAAATGTGGTCCGCGAATGAAATCTCTTCTATTAAAAACGAGACAAGTAGCTATAATTTGCTTCCTACTTTTTCACCATGTGAAACAGTTCAAGTACAATTTGTTTTAATTTTTAACTTAAATAATTGGTTAAATTATTAAAAGTTCGAGAGTTTCACTAGTTTGGAATGCAATGAAACAAGGCCGTATGCAGAGGGGGGCCAACAGGCCCGCCGCCCCTCCCCGAAATCCCGAAAATTTTCAAAATGTAGCATATATTCCTCCCTGAAACTGTCCTCAACATAAGTGTTTCAAAGTCAGGGTCCCCCCGAAAAACATTTCTGGCTACGGTCTTGCAATGAAAAATCATCTCTATTATTTAAGTTGAAAAAGTCATCAAAATGAGCCTTTTTGAGTTAAATTGATACGTTGATGACTTTTTTTGTAGCTTTGTAATTCATCAACTTCAAAGCTATAAAAAAAAGTGATTGACTTTTAAACTTAAAATAATGTACTGGTAAATATTAAAAATTTGCCGCAGATGTGCATTTGTTAGAACTTTAAGCCTCCAAAATTAAGTTATAGGAGATCGCTTAATTGTTTGTGAAGCAAACCACCAAAAGCTAATTTAGATTACATAATTAGACTATTTACAATTGGTAACTATTTTACTTAAAGATATTTTGGTTGCTTTTTCCTGTATTTTCTTTAAAAACCCAGATTTATACTGAAGAAAACACCAATACTAAACATTTATAGCAATTTCGTACTATTTTCGTTTCTCTATGCTATGACTCCTAGGTCGTTTAGTTCCATGCTAATAATATTAATATTCATATAATGATTTATTGATATAAGTAGTATTATTAGTTTAACATCTAATAATACTACAAGTACAATACCTTAATCATCTTTTTTTTTCTTCCGCAAAACTTATTAAAAATTGCAAATTCTACTAAAACAAATTTTAAAAACTTACATGATCCATCCTCTAAATTTCCGAGACGATGTCAAATTCCGTTTTTTTAAAAATAATTCCAATAATTTTCAAAACGTAAAAAATATGCTTCTATCACGCATTTTAGCGAGTTCAGAACAAAGTTGTCAACAAGGTGTCAAACATTGGTGTTAACCGATTAATCGAAATCGTTCAGAATTCAAAGCTCCTCCCCTTGCGATTAAGCTACTGCAAATGGCAGTTGTCTTCAATAATTGCGCTTCATTTTGTTTAATGTCAGTAGCGCTCAGTGATTCGTCAACGGCTGACAATAGACAAGATACTGTGTATGTCGCGGGAAAAGCATCGCTGATGGCTCCATTAGATTTAGCGCCCTAAACGTTTCGCCCTCAAGCTAAAATGTTCTATGAGATTCAACGCTAAAATGAATATTAGCTTATTTCGCGTTGCAGATTAGGTGGTGATAGAAAAATCAAGCGTTATTGCACATTTTCAATTAATGATGAACTTAAAATAATCGCGGGAAGTCTCATAAAAATCAAAATTGAACTCATTCTCTACTTGCAAAATTAATTTCCTGAAGGCTCAAAAAAGCATGTAATCTAACTTGCAGCAAAAATTAACTTATATATTTAATGAATATCTTATTCAAGCATTAAATATATTCGAGAGAAAAAAAAAATCAAAATAAATTGAAAAGATTCAAATTTTAAACCAAAAATAGGTAGATTAGTAAAATTGCAAGCCAAAGCAGCATATTTTAGGACTGAGTTATCATGCCTAAATCGGCGAGAACGATAAAATACTCTGCAGAAACCTAATTGTCTGTCGTAATCTGAAATTAAAAAATTAGCAAATTTAGTTTGGCAGTGCAAATACTATTAATGAATTTATTAGGAGACATTCTCCTAAAGCACCATATACGTTGAATTATGATTAATCACTTAATTTATGTTATAAAGTTACTTAAATATTATAGTTACAGAAAGGGAAAATATTAGTTGCAAAAAATCAAACTTTGTAGAACAACTTTAAGTTCAAAATTAATACAAGGTTTTTTTTGTGTGTGCGCTTATTTTTTAGATTGTATACATTATTTTGCGATATTTAAGGTGTCAAGCCTTCTTTTTCATGTTTTTAATCATTTTATAATTACTACTGCTATTATTTAAACTTTTAAGGGAAATTGGGCATAAAGGAATCGAATTAAGACCAAATATTGTATTAATAAAAAATCCTATTTTCAAAGCTGCTGCATTATAATAAGAATTATATTACAGAGTTATATGTTAAAATGTACAAAGTACATATGACATAATCATGGAATTCTCCTTTTATATGTAGATACGTTCAAATTTCACTTTGGATTTCAATAATAATAGTGGAAAACTATTTTTGGTACAATTTCTGATTTAAAACAACATCAATTATTAAGAGCTGTATAGAAAATAAATAGGGATCACTACAGAAGGTTATTTGCATATTACGGAAACGATTTCCTTATTATTTTACTGTGGCAGTTTTGAATTCAGAAAAATTGCCACCATTAAGAAAAGCCGTACTCAAAATTTTGGAATTATTGCTGTCAATTAAACATTCCATCTAAAATGAAGAGATTGTTGGAATATGTAATTGTACTTTCCAAGGCGAAGTAAGAATACTATGTATACGTTGGATGGGAAAAGTTGTAAAAATCACGAATATGGTATTTCAAAGCAATAAAGTATAATATAACCAAGATTTGTCCAAACGCGAAACTTGTACAAAATCATGAGATAAAAACTTTGTCAGCCCAAGAAAAAAGCGCTTATAACGCAATTTAGGATATATTCGGAAATTATGAGTTAAATTATTGATACAGATTTAAAGTTTAAAAAGCGTTTAAGACTAAAGTTCAATTAAGCCAAGTCACATTAATGAAAGCAAAACGAACAGTTGGAAACTATACGAAGTATACTCAACCAGTAACTCAACTAATATCCAAACACAGATGATAATTAAATTTCACAGTTACAACGTTGAGATATGGTTCAAAGAAGCAGTTTTCTACTCCACAACGGTGAAAAGCAAACATCAAGCACTATGAATTGAGACAATCCAGTGGGCAAAGAAAAGTTTCCAAAAGGATTTGTGTCCGCAGCAAGATTTTGCTGTAACGGGTGGTTAAAACTAAATCATTCTTAAATAAGGCTAAAGTAAATTCTTGGTATTTTCAGAATAATGCGTTGTAATGATTCATTGATAAAGGAATTCCATCTTTATACGGAAAACATATTGAAGAAGTTCAGCTATACGTGTGGATAGAGCCTTCAGCCAAACCACCAAGTTAAGTACAATGTATATGACACAAAAACAACACACAGGAATAAAATGAATATATACCTTTTAACGTTTTACTAATGGGGTCTCCAAATGTTTCGCGAAAGGATTTTTGTGCTTTTGGTTTTTTGAAGCAAGCACTAGTAAAACGACAGCCACTGGAACGAATAAAAAAATTATGATATTGTTGAGTAAATGGCAAGAATTAAAATTATTTCCATAATGTGCAAGTGACCTTCTGTTATCAAATACACAGGAAATTCACAAAATGTTGTATGTATTTTTCTCGAGAGTTTCTTTCCAGTATCACTCTGTTTTCCAATTACCTTAACCATTTTCGATGGTTAATTGTCCAATGGTGTTGTCCAATGCCATTTGTTGTCCGGAAAACCACATAAGATGCTTGTAAGTATCTTTCTTCTGATATGATGACACACTTCTAAAATAAAGGGAAACAACATGATGAAGAAAATGATAAAATATATATATAAATGAACACAGGAACAAACTATTAATCTTTCAAAGTGTACAAAAGAAAACTACTGACATTTTAGTATTTTAATGTTTGCTAGACTAACTTCCTAGAGAGATTGCTAAATTGTAAGAAAGCATGAAAGAAGTTCAGTAAAAGTAACAATTGTGAAAGCAACTGTATTTTTTTCTGAAGTAATTGTGCAAACAAATTTGTTTTATGAACACAATCAGTTGGGATTAAAAAACTCTTCATACGCCTGTTGCGAGATTAAATATGTGATAGAGAAATTAGTTCCCGTTTAATATCGGAAAATCTTCTTAAAGTAATTTAAAAAACTGAAAATGAGGCTCCAAAACTTTCTTTTGACTGAAACCGGAAACTGAATACTCGTAACTTTAACATTATATGGCAGGAAACTATAGCATTACTGCATGAATTTAAAACAAAACTTTCACTATAAGAGCAAAAAGTTTTTTTACTTAGAATATAGCTTTCGTATTTCTATAAAGACTTGGAAAATCTCGAAATTGTTTCAGAAAAAAAAAAACAGAAGAGGAAGAAAATTCGACGGTTTCAAGTGTATATAGAATTTCTAATTATCTATTCATTCCAAATGAACAAATTTTTAGTTACGATAGAAAAAATATAATTTCTGAAAATAAAGCTGAGCAAATAATTTTTATTTTACAAACTTTTATTTTTATATATTTATTTTATTTTATTTATTTTTTAAGCTAAAGAAAGAATTATAATTTCTAACTTATTTTAGAATAAAACATCGACATAGAAATCGAACTAACCAAAATATTGACTAATTTTTTGGAGGAAAAGCTTTGTATTTCATTCATATTTTGTAACGCTGCGCCTTATCAAAGTGACCTTTGTACCAATTCTTATGATTTTTGTAAAGTTGATAGAGAGGGATGAGTATTTTCCGTCACTCTGTATCAACATTATTATTTAGTTCAAGATATGTATTCACAATTTTTTTATTATGACGTTAAAAGTATTTTATAACGAAATGAAATATTGAAATAATAAGAATCACTATTTCATTATCTTAATCAATGTATGTACGACTTTTGGTTTTCTGATAACTTATTATTCGAGGAAACTATGCTAAGCTTGTGCTTAGCTCGCCGAAAGAAAGATAATGACGATTTATATTAATAGTTTTAAAAACATGACAAGACGAAGATGATCTAGGTTAATGGTTTACAAATGTACGACACGTTTCTGTTCATTTGAGCTCTGTTTCTTCCTCCAAATACGTATTCAACTGTTCAAAAATGAACAAAAACTGTTCAAATCAATATTTCACGCCAAGAACTTCTTCCAGTGAGTGTTCATGGGAACTTGGATCTTGTACCCAGAGTTTACATAATTTGCTTCACTTTCACCCATAGGCGCTAATGTTAAAATTTTTTAAACTGTTCAAAATTGAACAAAAAATTGTTCAAATCAAAAAGTAAAATATGAAAATGAGATGTCCTCACCGAGATCTTTCGAATGCAAAAAGAATTTTTCGAATCGGACAATTCGTTCAAAAGTTATGAGGGGGACAGACCGACCGACAGACCGACAGACACCCTTTTTCCCCCATCTCAAAACCCTACTTTCAAATTTTTTTATTTTTCAATCTTTATTTAATTACTTAACTTATTTTTGACTTTTCTTGATTTTTAACGATATTTTCACGATGCATTAAGCCTCCTTTCATGCTTTATTATTATTTTTTTAAAACTTTTACTGGAAAGTAGGCTAATAAAGCAGCAAGTATGTCTGTTTATGTGTGTGTGTGTTTGTCCGTGTCCTTCGTAGTGCCAAGACCGTTCGGTGGATTTTCATGAAATTTGGCACGAAATTAGTTTGAAACAGGGGGTGTGCACCTCGGAGAGTTTTTTCTGAAACTCGAATTTGTTCTCTTTTTATTCCAATTTATAGCCGAAAATGTCATAAAAAAGTCGTTTTCTATCGGAAAGAATTATCGCATCCTTTCGAACATAACACCGTTGAAAAGCGCGTAAAAAACTGTCCCAGAAAGTTTTGCTCTACGTGCTGTAAATTAACTAGAGAAGAAGTTATAAGCATTTTTCTCTTTAGTTCGATTTTTTTTCTCACGGTAATTAACTTCAATTTTATTTGAATTGTTACCATGCAGACTGGCTTATGATCCTTTTCTTTTTTAACGAATTAAAATTTATTTCTTGCGGTTTTTATCATTTTGAGGAGCAGCCGATTTCTAATTTATTTATTGATTTCTTTTTGGATTTTGATTATTCTTTTTTTTAAACGAATTAAAATACTGCACAGGGTTTTTTTAAAGGAATGTTAGCCTTTATAGCGATTTTTGTTATCATCATCATCATCATATATATATTATTTCTCAAGGCTTTTTTTTTTTTTTTGACGGTACGCCATAACTTCATTTTAAAACTTCATCAAATTTCATGAATGAGGCATCATTTTAAAGCTTTCCTTAACCGCTACACCGGAAAAATAGACCCGCGGTATAAAACTGTACCACTTTTCTTAAATTTTAAGTTTAAAATCATTTGAGAAGAGGTCCTTTAATGGATCCCAAGTTGGTGTTGCGTTTGCTGGTTCGAGACAGAGTGGCCGAGTAGTTAGGAGCGCAAGGCTGGTATACCCAACCCAAATGATTCGAGTCCCGCATTTCGTTTACGTTTTCTCCAATTGATTGTTTCGCTGGATCCTTGATTTTTGATAAACTAGATTTTAAAAGGGCTCTTTTATATTTTATTTGGTGTTTTTATTTTCACGCATTAATGAAAAAAATGTAGAAAATATACTATTAAAATTATTTATTAAATTAAATATTCATTGCATAAAGTGCAGAAATCCGCACCGGTCGACTAGTATACATTATTATGCAAATAAAATATACTAATGTTATTTTTAAGCGTCTTTTTATTTCAAACAGCAAATACTTCTTCCTCGCGATCAACTGAATTTTACTTTTGCTTTATTTTGAATTATCATTCACAAATTACTACAACCATAATAAGTGCTGCATCGTGGCCGTAATTCTGCTTGCTATTGTAATTCGTCAGATGAAATTTGCAATAAATGGTGTACTCTTATACAAGCTTGACATGCACAACCCCCCCCCCCCCCCCCCACCAACAACGCACTTAGTTTACAATCAAAAAGCCACGAGCTTGAACTCCTAATAAGCATTCAGTACTTTGAGAAAAGAAAGGAAGCAGTTCTTGCAATGGAATATCTAGTTAGAGTTACGTGGCAAGAATTTTCACTGTTTTTTCTTATTCCATCACAAACATAAGGCGGTATTTTCCCCCCTTGTCCCAATTTTTCCTATGAACTTCCCCTGGAAAACCCATTACCTTAAGATGTTCAGAATTCAAACATACTGCACTGAATACCATTATTATTCGAAACAAGGATAAGGGACATATTATATTTATATAACCTACAATTTCAAGTTAGTAGTTAGGCCTGAAATAAGTTATGAACAATTTTTTTTCAATTTGTTGCTTAAATTTATTTTCACAAATACTTCATAGTAAAAATTCAGTTGCTTTCATAGTTGTGGCTTTAACTGAACTTTGATGGCAAGTTACTCTTGTTGCAATACTAAAATTCCTATCCTGAGTTAAATCCAATTTATTTCAATCATTTTATTTAACTACAAATCATATATATATATATATATATATATATATAGGCGCCCCCAAGATGCTACGCCCTTGTATTTTGCACACTTTGCACATTGATAGGGCCGGCCCTGTATATATATATATATATATATATATATATATATATATAGGCGCCTCAGCGTCAGAGCAAAAAAAAAAAAAAACAATAATCCCTGTTTCACACAATTAATTCAACAATTCTAGTTGTCTTAACATAGGCAGACATGATGATAGTGACTCCTCTCAGATACTCCATCTTTCAAGTGAAAGAATTTAGCTTCAAAATTCACTTGTGGCGTCTGTACTACACCCTCTGTGGTGCTCGATAGAGATGGTTAGATGGTACCAATCCCTGTGAAACGCACTAGGTCTGCAATTACCAGAAGCCAACAGAAGTCCATTAGAAAGAAAAAAATAAGTTATTTGTTTCATGTATGTAATTATTAAAGTTTTTAAAATAATTGAAAACGCAATAAAATTATACACAATTGAATTCTTAGTATTTTAGTTTGTATGATGAAAGAGGGCTAGGGGCGACTATTTTTATAAAGGCCAGGGGCGCTGAATACCGTCGGGCCGGCCCTGTATATATATATATAATATTTGCTCCTGTAACATGCTATGTACAAAAAAAATAATTTATATAATCTATACAAATGTACATTTATACAATCTATACTAATGCTTTTTCATTTTATTGTCAAAATATTTTATTCCTTATATAACTTACATAAAAAATTAAACTCTTTCGTAGAAACCATGAGTATACACATAAAGTGCTCCCCGACTCCACATAGTATAAATCTAGAGTACCTAAGCAAATTTATGTAGATCAATATAAGAGTAAGTTGTTTTCAAAGTAAAATAGTATATAATTATAAGGTCAGTTATTTTCGAACATATTTTCCTGTCAGCATATGTAAGGAGTAAAAAAGAAGAAAATGCACAGATGTATAAACAAATAAAATAAAGTTTTTTCGAAATAGTTTTATTTTGAACTTTGCACGATGCACGATTAATAGAGAAAGTATTTGTTTATTTTTTACGAGCGAGCTAATTGTTAAGAATTTATGTGGTGACTATATACGTACGATAAAATATTAATTTAAATCAATTAAGCAAAAATATTAAGCGATCACTTTAAAAAAAAATTTTTCTTTTTCTTTTTTTTTTTGCAGAGCATACTTTGTTTCTGTAGTATGGTTTATTACATTACGCAGAAAAGTGCCCGTAAAGAAAGTGGAGAAAATGCTCTGGAGAAATTTTACAGAGATAATGCATGGGCAAAAAGTGATTGTTTTTCAATTAAATTCAATTTATTCTATGACATTAATCGTATCCTGTACCGTCCACTCAGATAATTAAAGCAACATTATTTCTTAATTTGAAGTTTAGCGAGCCCATTGTTAAATTTTTGACATTAATTGTTTTTGTTAAAAAGTTCTTACGTGACAAAATTGAAGATAGTTTTCCAACTGAAAATACATACCCGAATTATTACGTTTTCTTTGGTGTCGGTGAAATTTTCCTAAAGTTGTCGCTAGCATTTCAGAAATGTATGTATGATTTGAATGGTATATTTATAAAGTAAAGAACACATAGGTGATTTCGCTTACTTTTATGTCAACAACGTATAACGTAAATGAGCAAATCTTAAAATTAAAAAATAAACAAGAATAAGAATTTTTTTTCAGAAAAATTGTTTTTGAAAGATACATTAAAGCGTATATTTTAATGCGTAAAGAAGATAAGAGATCTAATTTTGTCACGCTACTCCTATAAGATGTAAGTGACCTGAGCAATAACTTTTTAGATTTCCCAATCGAGACTATTGCAAAATACTCTAATCTCTTTTTCCCCCCAGGATGCATCGGGCGTGTCCTCTGCAGATATCTTCAGCTGGAATTTCATACTTTCCTCAGCATCAGCTTTGAATTTCATTTGATGTTGGCGATTCCGGAAGGCCAATAAGCAGACGGATTGCTGGTGACGCCATTAAAGATGTGGGGGCGATATTATCTTGCCCTAAATTTCCCCGCCCCACCTAAGCTCCTCTCTCACCATCACATAACATAATCTTCCAGCTCCCATCTGTACTGTCAAACAGGTAAGTCTTAATTAAGTTCAAAAATTCTTCGGTTTTCATGTTTGTTTACAGCGTAGTTAGATGAACTAAATCGATTTGTATTTGTTTTGTTTATTTCACATTGTGTCTTATCCGGTTTTATTTTTACTTTTAATTAATAAAATTTCTTCTCGAAAGCGTCTAATAAAATATAATATTCAGTAGAAATTCTCACTGTAATTCTTATGTTTAATTTTAATGCACTTAAGATATTTTATTCGAAATTAATATCTTAGAAAAGAGTTTACTTCTTCAAAATAAGTGAGTGGTGTATGTGTAACTATATTACAAAGGGTTTATTTATCCTACTACTTTAAACGCAGTGCGAAAGTGAAAATTCGTATGCAATTCTTTTAAAAATGCTCGTTTAAAAATTCCTTCTACCGTTCCGTTTAAAACTACAAATTACTCTTAAACGCAGCGACTAACAAAATCGCTCTAAAATGATCGTGTTTTTTTCGCTGTTGTGTGCTGTTAAAAGGAAATGTATTCAAAATTCCTACAGAAAACTTTCCATTTCTTTCCTCTTTTTAAGAATTGGAATAATTTATAGACCAGGAAATTCCATGTTTAGTGCAGTAAAATGCAATCATTAAATAATAATAGTCCAAGAAAGCAGTCTTTTACACTTATGACACGCTTATTTGGGGGAAAGATATTGCTGTTGTTATTATTATTATTATTATTATTAAAACAATGTTATACTTTTATACTTTTCCAAATCCCTGCAAAATTTATCAAAAGTATTCTCTGCTTTAAAATGAATGTATCAATCTGTAATGATTTGGCAATATTTTTTGCTGCAAAACTAAGAAAAGCAACAATGCATTTAACATGCAAAACATTATTATGAAAACTGCCTTCATAAAAAGTCAAAATTATAGCGAACAAATTCATAAATTGCACAAAATGTGCAATGGAAAAAATATGTTATTAATTTATTTATTTTCAATGTTTAATTTAGATAAGTATAATTTCTTTGTTATTTGTATTTGGAGTTTCGTTTGTTACTTTGTAAATCTACATTTATTTGCTATAAAAAAATTTAAGGAAAATTTCTTTACCTGTACTATGGGCCTTTGAATTCAAAAGCGTTTTATTTTCTCAAACATCTTCCACCTGTAATAATGATGATAATAGTAATAATAATAATAAATATTAGTATATAAAACCGTTTTAATTAAAAATAGTATAATCCATCTCTCATAGGTTCTCTTCAAATCCGCAGAATTCACTTTGAAGAGTTGCTCATTACTTTGTCAGCTCAGGTGAGTGGATAATTTCATAAAAAAAGAAATTTCGCTTACATGATTAAACTGTAATATAAAAAAGTAGTGTCTTAATTACTATAGCTTTTAAACAAGGATTTTTTAAAAGCATCAAGGAAAAAGTATTGCTCTCAAAAAAAAAATATTTGAAAGCTTTATTTTTATTTTCTGTGGATGAGTTTGCTTTTTTCCCAACAGTATCACTTTACTTTCGATATTTTAAATTTCATTCGTGATATTTTTTATTAATACTCATGATTTAATTAATACTCGTAATTTAATTAATTCACATGATTTAATTAATACTCGTGACATTTTAAATTTTATATTGGAAACTTCTTTAATATTTTACTAAAAATCATTACCTAAATTAATGACACATCCGTATGTTGACATTTCGCTAAAAAATACAAATGTTGTAATCAAAGTTAGCTTTTAAAGACTTTTCAGAATGAGTAAACTCATTTTGAAGAGTATCAACTTATTTGGAAGAGAGAAAAAGTGTCAGTTGAAGAAACTCTGTTTCGAAATGATTTTTAGCTCATTTTGTTGAATTGATCAACCTTTTAATGTTTCTGTTTCGTTATAATATTGGTTATTTTCGCATTTGACGATATATTCAAATGCGTCAAAATTTCAAAATCATATTTACAGCCTTAAACAAACCATTGCTTAAACATACATTTAACAAACATACATTTTGTGGAAGGGACATAAGAAGGGTAGAAAAGGTGGGAGTTGTTAAAAAAGGAACAAGAAACAAATGTGCATAATTTATTTTTACCTTTTTAACTCTTGCTGTTTACTACGAACAGAAGTTTGCAGTTGATATATGAAATTTTAATAATTGCTTGCTGCAGCTTTTTCGAATTTTTACTGACACTATATTATGAATAAGTAATGTTAAATAGGGTGCATAGTAGCAATACATTTACTTTTGTAGTAAAAATATATTTATGTATCTGCAAACTACTGCAATGTAGTATTTGGTTCTGTTAGTATATGAAAGGTAAAAAGTGCCTGTAAACTTAAAGCTTCCAATGCCCAAAAATTCACAGAAAACTGAAATGTCAGTGAACTAGCAAATTCATACTTATCCTACAGTTACTCCAAGAGCAAGAAATCTAGTATTTTTGTCTTGAATGGTATTTTTCAAAGACTCTTAAGCACTTTCCCTGTAATAGCAAAAGGAAAAGTTTTGTAATTCATCGCTTACTATTTCTTCCACAGTAATTATTATTTTTTCTACATTCAAATAATGCTTTTGCCAGAATTCATAAATGTCTTTTTATCATGAGTACTTGAAATATAAAGAGCTTTTATCATTGTTATTATCATTTTTTCATTTACCATCATTTTTGTAAATTAAATAAGTATTTGCAAATAAATTGGTGATATGAAAATGGGAACATGTCGAAAATCTATAAAATAGACAAAAATATACACTTGACCTAATGACGTAGAACATGTACAGATAAAATTTTCGCCCACAACCTATTTTCTCATGAAATTTTTGGATTTTTAAGTATATTTCTGAATGAATTAATGAATAAATGAATGATTGACATAATGAGCGAATGAATAAATGAATATTTATTAACCGTTGGAAAAGTTTCATTTGAAATAATTACGAACTGAAGCTAAATGAGAAAGAGAGAAAAATAACCAGATTTTAAATTTGATGGTGGTGTAAACTGGAAGTTGTCTCTTATAGTTCTGGACGAAACTTCTTGTTAAATTAAAAAATGTTTAAACTTCATAACTTTTTGTTTTCTTTTTGTAAATAAATTCCTCAAAATTGTTACGAACAAAATGTTATATTATGAATGAAAAGTTTATTATGAAATTAATGCTTGAAAGGTTTTTAAATGGATTTTTCAACTCTTTAAACTTTTACATAAGCAACAACTATTCATCGGTTCAACAGTGGTACATATCATAAATTACAGTATTTTCCTTCGTCTAATAAAATTTTACGAGTAGTTGCGATTTTAATCAAGGGCTTTGAACATTCCTAAAACAATATTTTATTTCTTACTTATTTTTCATTCATTCGTAAGTTATCAGAGGTTTATAACATGCATCATTAAAAAAGGAATTATTTCAAAAAGTGAAATAGACCGTTCATGATACCAGTTCCATTTCTGTTGCATTGACTTGTGTGAAAATGAGTGAGCAGCAGCTGGCCTCCTAGTTCAAGTAAACTCGGCATTGAAATCCATTGAGTTCTTTCTTAAGATGTGTAACCTGTAGGAAAAGAATGCAATTCAATGAAATTTCAACCACATTGATAAAAGCAAAAACGATAATTTATCCACTGTATAATATGCTTCTGAAAAATTCTAGTTTAACCGTTCGCTGAGAAAATGGTGAAATATAGCTGCAGCCAACAATTGGCAGCTAATAAATTAATAATAATAGAATATTTTAGATGAATTCATTCCAAAAAGTTATTTTATGCAATGAATATTTAATTTAATAAATAATTTAATTGGATTTTCTATTATTTTTTAATTTACTGCATGAAAATAAAAACACCAAATAAAACATAAAAGAGCCCTTTTTATATTTAGTTTATCAAAAATCTACGGTCCAGAGAAACGATTAATTGGAAAACACGTAAACGAAACGCGGGACTCGAACCACGGTGTTGGGTATACCCAGCCTTGCGCTCTAACCATTCTGCCACTTGGCCTCTAACCTGCATACACAACATCAATTTGGCATCCACTAAAGGACCTCTTCTTACATGATTCTAAATTTCAAATTTAAGAGAAGCAGCTCATTTTTAGACCGTGAGTTTATTTTTCGTCATTATCCGGCACGATAAGCTTTAAAATGGGGAGTAAATCATGGAATTTGATAAAGGAATAAGGAAGATATCGCGTAGCGACAAAAAACCCGCTAGAGGAATAATATATAAAGATTTAGGCTCCTAACAATGAAAATTCAAAGTTATCTCAGAAACCACTCACACTAAAAACCGTAATTAGCACCAAAAAATTGAGAAAAATGCATAAATTTTGAATATTTTTGCCTTTTGTTTCAGAAATAGAAAACTTGTTAATAAAAAGTGAAATACATATCTTTTTGGACTTAACATTGACGAAGGGATGAGATTTATTGACTGATTAAGTAAATGTAAAGGGGTTTCTCTCCCTCCAATGAAAGAAAACAGCTGCAAACGATTTATTGAAGGAAAAAAGTGCTTGAATTCAAAATTTTCTGTTAAAAATACAAGAAAAAGAAGAATATTTTTGGATTTACTAAAACAAATGCCAACTCTTCAAAACGTTCCGCTATTTAAGGGATTAAGAGGATCAATTATTCCCTATGTTTGCGAAATGCAATGTATCTATAGGTTTATGTATGTATTGTTTTTTTTTTTTCCTAACACAATATATGCTGCGTGCACCACTTCCTTCCCCTCCTCCCCCCATCCCTTGAAAAATTTGAAATGATGGGTAGCAATTATATTTATAAGAAAGCTCAAGGGAACAACATTTGAATTATAAAATATCGTATAGCTGCTATCTCTTTTCAGACAAAATTAAACGTTAACCTCTCAGCCCTTTCAATTTGAACTAATTTTCTAATATGCCAAATAATTTGCTTTGGTACCAGGAAGCTTGGTAGTTACGCAAATGACCCTCATCTTGTGTATTTTTATTTGTCTCAGCTTGAGCACAAAATATCGCTATGGATTAATGGGGGAACTATAGTTTAAAGGGGATTCCGAACCACTACATCAGAAGCAGAGCTGCACTGATCAATAAGATCGATGTTGCTGGCGGGATTCGAGTCCGGGGAAATTTTAGAAACAGTCTTATATAAAATGAAAATTGTTAAGCATTTTCTTGTTCAAAGTATATTGAGAGCGTGGCCTCCTTCGAGAAATTTTGCAATAACTTCGTGAACAATTAAAGGTTTATTAATTATGAAGTTTTTTCGATAATTCCTTGCACCCCTATGGTAAAAATAAAAGTTCAATTCAGGCATATGAATTTTATTTATCTGCTACTTATGATTATTCATACTTTTACTTAGGCAAAGACGGCGTGAAAAAAGCTTTATCTCAAAAAAGGCATCACGGCTCGAAAAAGTTTCGAAACCATTGGGTTGCGGGAATAACAGAGTTGCGTTTAGATACAGTTCGCATTCTGCTTTTTACTTGCATCACAAATGACAAAATATTGAATACATGACAAATATATGCAATTTACTCTACTTCTACAGATTTTTTGAGCAGAACCCCTGCATTATATATTTAAATTCCATATTTAAACCCCACCACTTAAAAAAAAAAAAAAAAAAAAAATAACCAGTATTCTGTGACTTTGTCGAACTTGTGGTGTTTTTTTTTTTTTTTTTTTGGATGTCATGAAATTTTAACATAGAACATATGTAATGCGTCGGAAGTGTTTTGGAGTGACGTCCTAAATTGGAATTATTAATTAAATAATCGCTTCGTCTTTACTACAGTGCTGTGAATGTGCATTATTGTGTATAATTACAAAACGTTCCTCTTCTCACTCTGAGGCACTTTTATATTTTAATTTCTTATTTTTCTTTCTTCGCAATCTACTTAATTATTGTTACTGCTATAATTGCATATTTTAGTCGCCAAGAAAACATTAAATTCCATTAGGTTAAGAAGTGTCATTCTCAATAATATCTTCTGTTTTATTTACTCACATGCTCCGTGTACAAATGTGTTATTTAAATCACTTTCAGAGGTGATTTTTTCTTTTTTTACTTTAATATTCCTCTTAGATATTTTTACTATAATTTAAGATTTCAGTTGCCAAGAAAGAAATACGGTGGAATGCCAATTACGCGACGTTTATTGTGACCCCAATTCCCAGATCTTGCCAGAAGAGTAGATCATATGACGTATTTGTTTATACGAAGTTTTTCTCTTGTTCCTTTGGAGTCGTATAAACGATGCTCCACTATTTGTCTTTAAATTAGCAAGCCCCTATTCTTCTTTGAACTTGTTACACTATGCAGTGAAGACTCGTTGTAGCGAATATTGAAAAACGAAATTTTCGTTATAACGAAATAAATATTCTGTCTCGTTTTAAGTGCCATTAGGATAACGTATAATCTGCTATAACGAACATTTCATTACAATGAAATATTTTCATGGTCCCTAAAAGTTCGTTGTAACGAAATTTCACTGTACTTTTAAATTAGGGAATATCGGCACTTAAATTGTTGAGTTCATCATTCTGTGGTGTTATTTTAATTTCAGTTCTGTTTTAATAAAGCATTTATTTACAATATTTTTAGTTCCACGTTTTTTCTACCAAAAATTTTTTTTTTAACTTTTAATCCCTTAAAATACTACATTCCCTAATTTCAATAGGGGCTCCGAGGACTGGTTATGTTTCTCTAAATCATTTCTTCTTGCTCGTCATCATTTAGGTTCTTCTTTTCATGTTTCTCTAAGTCAACTTCCCTTTCGCCATCATCATCCTTCTCATCATCAAAAATCATTTGTTTTCTTTCATTCCATCAGGGAACTTTTCTCTGGACTGAAACTCTGGTTGAAAACTAACTTCATGAAGCCATACATAACATGCTCAATTTCCTTTGCCTGTTGAATTTTCACTCTCATCTAAACTATAGATTCACCTTATCAAAAAACTCATACCAAAGTTGAATTTAAGAAATAAGACTTCTAACACATGTATTAATTTTACGCACGTAAAATTCAGAATGTAAGTGTGAACGCTAATTTTAAACACCAAAATTAATTTTGTAATCATACATTAGGAAACCTTAACGCATCTTCAAAGAAAAAATAAGTATATACCATGAATGAGTTATTCTAAATAATTATACTTGAAAACGTCATTATCTTTCTTTTAAGTGCACATTTTAGAAAATATGTTTTAAATTTACATGAAACCATACTTCAGGTTGGTTTGCTAGCTTAAAAATTTAGCTATGGCAGATTCATAAAAATCTGGATGCAGTAAAATAACAAGTTGTTTAATTTTCGTTAACATTCGTTTTTGTATAATTTCACGAGATGCTGCAAATCTTTCCCGAAAAATAGGTTTAACATTTTCCGGAAAAAAAAAACAACTTTTAAAATCTTCTTTTCTTTTCCTTTTTCTTTTTTTTTTTTTTTTTCAGCTGAAAAATTTAGCACAAAATTTAGCTAAGCTAGATTTAGAAAAAACCTGGATGCAATCGAACAGTAGATTCCAACCCTTTTCAAGTTGCGATCCAATACAAATAAGCACCCGCGGCCCCATATATGTACACAAACGCACTTTCACATAAGTATGCTAAAGCAAAAACGATACCTTAGATTCCAAACTTTTTCTGTAAATGTGCTTATTTTATCATATCCAAGAACTGTAAAGTAAGCAAATTTACAGTGGAGTATGACTGAAAGTTGGCCTTTTTACTTCAAGACTTTTCTGTGTCCACTCTAACTGAAAATATAATACCTACTTGCAATGGACGTAAATGTGGTACACACATGGAGCCTAAAGGGATGTATTGCTGGTTGGTTTTTGGCGGTAATTCCGTCAGAAGGCTTGATTCAACATTTTTCTGGTTGCGCATAATTGCTCTCAAGAAATAGTTCAAAAAGTGAAACAAAAATTCAGTTGTCCCCATATCCCTCTAAGACCCAAAATGTTTTTATGCTAAACAGATAACATGTAGACAAAGCTATCAGTGATGACTGAAAACCTAAAGTGGTGCTTGTACCACCATCTGTTGAGGAAAAAGGATATTACATCGTTTCATTGAATCAGCACGATCATCCGTTTCCGGAATTTATTACATACGGCAATCAGGAAAATTAAATTTTCTCAATGTTTAACCCGCACTATCGTGTAAACTAGGGCTTAAAGGGATATAATGACCGAGACAATGCTTTTATTTGAATATAGTTTTCTAAATTATTTGAATATATATTTAAATTCTGTACATTTTTTGAATATTTTTCGTACATTACTTGAATATTTCTCTATATTATTGAAGTACATTTTTCATACATTTCTTTCATTTAAATATTGCTATTGGATTTTATTCTTGTCGGATGTGACGAAAATTGTCACCCCACGAGACAATTTTTATGTAATTTATGTTCTTAAGTTTAGCACAAAATAATTCGAAATGATATTTTGTTTTTAAAAAGTGTCATTTGTCTGTTTGGTGATTTCTTTTATATTTTAAAACTATAAAAAATATTGCGATGCCATGAGAAGTGCCTCGCAACCCCATCTTGGGTCGCGACCCGCAAATTGAGAACCCCTGCAATAGAATAAAAACGTATTTTATTTACATGCATTTGTATCCGTCACTGTATAATTTCATGAGTTTGCTGAAAATCTTTCCCGAAAAATCGGTTAAATATCTTTCCAAAAATTAGCACTTTTTAGAGCATGTTTTCAGCTAACACAGCTAAGTAAAAAGCAGACTGAGATTTTAGGAAAATGAACCCCAACATAGCAAGTTGCCTTAGCAGTTGCAAAAATGCAATATGAAAAACACAAGCAATACACTAGCTGATATGTATTATTTATTTATTTATTTATTTATTCAATGACCTCCCCCCCCCCCCCCCCAACCAAAGCAATTTAACATTCATCAAAATCCGAGCGAATATTCTGTAGTTACGGCTTAAAAAATTTAACAAAAGCAGTACCAAATTTCAGAACAAATGAATGCATCATATCAAGTTCAATTAATTCCATGCAGTGAAGCCTGCATATTTCTACAAAGTCCTATCGATAAAGTGCAAATCTTTTCAGGGAAAATTGATTTATCGTTCCTCAAAAATTTGAAGTATGGAATAAGGCTAAAGCATCTTAAAATACTTCGTGTTTGGATTAAGAAGAAAAAGATTCAGTGTTGGAGAATAATATGTCGAGGCTCAGGGGAAAAAAAAAGAACTTTCTCTTTCATGAAGTCTAACATTTTGATCTTTTTAATAGACATCGCTGGGTAAATTTATCCCTCATTATTTGCGACTTTGGCCATTTTGCCTAAGTTCACAGAGGTCGCTGAATACCATTAGCATGAGATTTGTTCTAAGATTGCATTCTAAGGACCTATTACTTACACTGTTATTTGTTGTAAGGCAAACATAAATCTTCCCTAATCAAGTCTGGAGGAAAGAAGGGAGGAATATTACCTTTCGCTGAATATATTCCATCCCTCCCCGACACAGAATACGAAAAAAGAATAAAAATGTTTGAGCGAATCGTAAACGTAATTGGCACGAATCACCTGGACATGATAGCAGAAAAAAAGTCATAGGCAAAAAAAGAAAGACAAGGGAGGAAAAATATGTTTGAATGCTTCCGTTTAATTATTGCATTGTTCAATTTTTACTGCCGCCGAAGTGTTAATTTAAAAGGTAGACAGGAGGCAAAAAATTGGCAAGATCCGTGATTCAGCAGCCATGGTAATAACACGATCTTCCGTAGTGTCCGATTAGTGTGAAGTGATACTTTAACAATTTCGGTTCCCTTTTGAATGCCTATCACGGACGTTATCAACCCTATGCACTACCTAGACTCGTAACTGTTGCTGCATTGCCTTGTGTCTCATGTCAAAAATGATTTGTAGCAGGATTTCCTATCCTGATTAGGACAAGAGGATTAGTAATTTTTAGAATGCCATGGCACATCCTGATTTCTGTGTTCTTTGTATGATTTCTTATCGGGAAGCAATTATTATCTGTGCATATGCACCGATTTGGGGGGTGAAGAGTGCTATTGACTTTATTGTGCATTAATAAAATGTTTATTTCGTTTTTCGATGCTGTTTTTTTTTTTTTTTTTTTTTTTTTTTTTGCTTGAAAGCTAAAAGTTGATTTTTACAGCCTGAAATAACTTGCAGCCAGATTTCCCTCACTAAAAATTTTGTTTTTAGTTGTCATCAGTTTTGGTGTCACTGAACACCATTTTTGGTGTTCAGTTGGTGTAAAGTTGAAAATTATTCATTTCTTTATGCATTTTAAATTATCTTAACTGTCTGTCTAAAAAAATACAGACAGCAGAATGTCTTTTCAGCATATCATGTTCGGTAACTCATCTACGTATAAAAAGTTCATTACGATGGCTCATTTATCCTATGTTCATAGAAATGAGCAATCGTAATGAAACTCCGATACGTAACGGAGTTGCCAATTTTCATGTGCTAAGAAATATTATACTGTACATATTTTTTAGACAGACACATTAAAAAAACTAAAATATGTCAAAAATGAATAATTTTCAACTTTGCACCAACTGAACACCAAAAATCGTGTTCATTAACATCGAAAATGGCTTTTTATGAGGATGCGTAGACGAATAATTTTGAAAATCCCTTAACAGTGTCAATGGGATTTTTTAAAAATCATTATAAGTGAGTAAACTTGAAAAACGATCCAGTATTATTTCATTATGCTTTTTTTTTCAGCTTAAAATTTAATGTTTTGAATTTTTAATGTAATGTCCATGTCGGATGTGAATATAATGAGATTCACAAAAGAATTTCTCTTCAAATAACATCAGAAGAATCTTAAAATGGCTAGGACACTGATGAAGCAGCTGATATAAATTTCACTCAACACCTAGGGAAGAGGAACCCAACAATAATCATGCTTCATAAACTTTTGAGAATCTAGGACTTAAAATTTGAAAGTGCATGAAATCATTTTGTGCATTGGCGAACATTTTCGCCCGAACACTCAACAAGTTTTTTTTTTGGAATTTTTCTCTCTCTTTTTTTTTTTTTACGAAAAATATGATAAACAATTTTACAATCTTTGCCTCCAAAATTCACAAAAATTAAGTAGTGCAGAAAGAAGTTTGATTTTACTAATAAAGTTACGAAACGTGAAAAAAATATTTAAAAAAATGAAACTAAGAATTATAAATGCATAAGAACATCTGAAGGGGGAGGAGGATCTCTTAACCAGAAAGTCATTATTTTTGTTGCTATTATTATTTAATTTTTATTATATTTTCTTAAGTTATGTTTTTTTACACATTTTTTTCATTTGCTTATCTCCGGCGGAAAAGAATCCTGTTTGTGCTATAGCGCTCCAATTTGCAGTTATTCTTCGTGTATATATATATAATTTTTAGTTATTTATTCATTTTTTTATTTTTATTTATTTATTTATTTATTTTGCACATTTTACTACGCCGAACAGGTACAACTGCACTTTAGGGAATCCAATAGAATTATTGTTGTAAAAGGATCTATTTCCAGTCAATGACGAAAGGCAATAAATTTTAAATTTGAAAAAATACCTTGAAAAAATAATACTAACAAACAAGACAGCTGGAAACTGGAAAGCATCCCGTAAACCATTCCTCTTAAGTTACAGGAAAGGGATCGAGTATAACATTCTAAACAGATATTCACTTGACATCAAAAATAATTTTGCGGTATGATGAGGCAAAATAAGCAAAGTTATGTGCTTATTCTAGAACTAGAAAATGAATAATGATTGCAGAGGAATGGGAAAAATTTAACCCCAATAACTCCTGATTTTTTTTTTTTTTTTTTGCATAGGTTTGGTACTGTTCCGAATTCTGTTGAAGAGCGATTTTCATGATATTATAGGCAGATTCGTGTATTATCGTTATTAAGAGATTTATTGTTGTATCGGAAATTGTGGTGCTAAGGTTTTAATGTACTGATATGTTCGTTCTTCATTGTTTTGTGATACGCGCTGTAGCCCTAAAACTTTTTAGAACTTACATTTATATGCATACATAATCTCATATAAAAGAGTAAACTTCTAAGAGTAAATATGTAAAAATACACTTAAAATAAAGTACTTGAACTAAACCCTTAGGAGCTCATCAATATTATGTCCTGTACGAAGTTGGAAGTACATTACTTTTAATAAATAAACATTGTAACTAAAATTGTCAAAAGAATAAAATTCTAGCATTGTTATATACTTGCAAAAGTTATCATTAAATTTGTCCGTTATTGTTAATCCATAAAAATTCTTTATTGCAGTGGTCTGATGTTTTTGAAGTGTAAACACTGAACTAAAGTGCATTTGCTTATTTTGTAAGCATCGAATTATTTAAAAAAAACTTCAGTTAAAGGATTTATGTGCACTAAATCCAAAATACACAGACACAAAGAAAAATACATTACATGAATATAAATGTTTTATTAACATAAATAAAATACATGTCTTTTAACAACATCTTAAAAAGCAAATAAATGTATATAAACATTCATAACAACACTTGAATATGAAATTCAGAAAATCTTTTTATATTTAAATTTGATGAATAAACATTATGCTTTCAGTGCTTTTATAATGAAACTAAGCACTTTTTCAAAAAATACCTTTTGATACCTTCAAAAAATACCTTACAAAAAGTAATACCTTTTACCTCAAATATCTTTTTCAATGTAAAAGTAATATATTTTACTTCAAAGACCTTTTCAATGTAAAGTAATATCTTTTACATCAAATACCTTTCTCAGTGTAATAAAACTCGCTTAAGCTTTTTTAAATGTTTTAAGCATTATTTTTTTTTTAAAAAATTAAACAAATTTGAAAATGATTTCATTATGCACTTTTCTGCAGATTAGACTTGCATGTCTTCCTCATACAAATCATTAGAGCTGAATGAGTAACGTTTTTAATTTTTATTTATTGTATTAAAAGTTTTTTCCTTTTCTTATTTTAATTCATTTATTTATTTCTCTATTTGTTTCTTCTTATCACCTTATATTTCATGAAGCACAAATTTAAGTTGTGTTTTCCCCCATTTGGTACTAATTTTCAGTCAATATTTTATTATTGTTAATATTTTTTTTCTGGCAATCAATGAAATATATTTTTCTTGGTGTCATTTTTTTTATTCTGCTTAGCACGCTTTTAACTCTTACTCTACTTATCGAAGCACAAGCAATTTCCTTTAACCTTTGAATATAGCTAATACAAATGTTCCAAACTAAATAGTTTATGATTGCGTACAATGCGAAATAACACCAGTTCCTATTATTTGAACAAACAGTTTTAGATGCTAAATTGTATGGCATGAGATCTATTTATACGCTCTTAAAAAATTTCTTTTTGATAGCAGCATTATATTGTATTCTTAAGTTCATGATCCTTTCTTTACCAAACACGATTGAAATCAAACATTCACAATAAATGAAATATATTGCACATTTTCTACTAACTTCAAGCAACTGAACAAACAATTAATAAACTACTAAAGAGGAAATGGCAGTTTTTATTCGACTCGACGTATAGATTAAATAAAAACAGTTTAACAAATTGTTTGATCAAAGAAATGTTTTTTGTAGGTTTAGAAAAGATTCAGAAACTTCTGCAATAAAATTTGATGCCAATTTTTGTTACGATTTGAAACAGAGCTACTTTTGTGAATAGCAGGCAGAATGCTGAAAAGTGGTGAAAAATAATTTTTTTTCAACTATCAGAATAAGGAACCAGTTTCACTTAAAATGCGCCAGTGGTATTTCTCGAAACTAAGCAATATTTATTTATTCATTTATTTTTTCAGGTTTTCTGAAAAATGCTCAATTTTCTAAGAGAGGATTTCTACAATTTGGTTCTACAACACTCAGTTTCAAATGGGTCGACATAAGCGCAATTTTTAACCGTGAGCACAAGCTTATTTTTTAGTTCAGATTATGTCAAAGGTTCCTTGATAAATTTAAATACGTGTCCTTTCAAACATGCTGCTTGATTAAGAGTAAGATCTCCATGTATTCTGTTATCGGCAAATGTTTCGTTAAAATGTTTTTAATGCTCAAAATTTGTAATTTCTTTTCGAAAATAGTTATTGAGGTAAAAGGCACAATTCCCCCCCCCCCCCCCCCACTCAGAACTATTTTTATTTTCATCGCCTCATTTCTGTTTTCTCTTGATAGTTCCATGAGCTTCAATTTCATTTTATGAGAAATATTAGCAGCAATAATTTTCATACAAATCGGACCTTTCTTTTTGACTTAATGTGGCTAGTTGTTATTTTCTCTTATGATAAAAAATTTAAGATTGAGCAAACTATGAAATGCAATCTGAAACTTTTTATGTGTCTTGAAATTAACTCAATTTTTTTTTTTTTTTTTTTTTTAAGTTTTAAATTGTTTTGTTGAACATCAGCTTATAACAACCACGGAATACCGACACTAGGTTTAATATATTTTCAATGCACTTTAATCCACTTTTTTGAGGGAACGTTACCCCCATACGACATTGGTCTATGGGACATTATATTTGAGATGGGGGACACCTACTATTTAAATTCCTTCGACCTTTAACCTCCCCGCCCACTTGGTATTTGCTGCCATTACTTTAACATAATGTCCTGTCTCTTTTGTGATTGGATTTCAGTGTTTTTGTAGGAGGAGCTTTGGTGATTTATGAGGAGTCGGGAGCATATCCTTGAGGGGGTCGTAATTTTTAAGTGTCCCCAGTTGGCTATAAGCGATTTTTCGCTGGCTCACTTTGACAGCAGAATCATTCCGCTTTCCCTCTATTGTAAAAGATGTGTCGCTAAGGTATTGTTTGAAAATAAATATTGCTTCCTTTTCGTTGAAGGAAAAAAGTAAGAAAAAAAAAAGAGAGAGCTATTAAATTCAAAATGATAAGCTATTCGGAAGTGAAGGGTATCTATGATCTATCCCCTAAACCAAATTTTGAAATTTTATATTGCTTTTTGGCTACGATTTAGTTTATTAATATATTGTGATCAAGTTTCACCAAATATTTTTTTCTTTTTCAGTCAGAAATACTTACATATAATTTTCAATAGGGAAAAAATGATATGGAATTCATTGCACTTTTAAAAATTTCGTAAAATAATGACTAAAAAATAAAGGTTCAGACTAATAGAAAACAAAAAATTAACAGTTCGGATAACAAATTATTCTAAGTATTACGAAAAAAATGATTTAATTTGTAATGATTTTTAATTTTCTGTAGGGAATCTAAAGACTTTTGAAAAAAAGAGCAACTTTTTGAAAATAAATGTCCAGTTATGGTTATGATTTTTCATACTTTGTGTCAGTTTCATTTTTTATTTTATTTATTTTATTTTTTATTTATTTATTTATTTAGTTTAAAATTTTTTTTGCACATTCGTGTAGGTAATTTGTTTGAAAAATAGAAGCAGAATTACTTTTGCCATTTTTGTTTTTCCCGACTATCACGCAGTATTATTGTTATGTTATTTTGGCAAACTTATTAATGCTTCTTTGTTGAGAATCAGTTTTCTACTGCCGCATGCTCCTACAAATCTGAATATTTCAAAGTCAAATACTTATTTTAAAATAAAGACTTTAAAATAAGTATTTTAAATCTGAAAAAAATGTTTGAATGAAACCATTTCTTATTGTTTAAAAACTACTAAGCTTTTTAAACGCTGTGAAACAAAAATTTTTACTATGAAACTTATCATTCCTGACTCCACAGGAGAGAAACATGTCTACATACCTCTCTTTGTAAACATAAAGCGCAACTGACAATCTAATCTAAACAAAATACATCTAAGTAAACGCATAACTCGAAACTATGAGCTTTTTTTAAAATATTCGATGATTTTTTTAGCACCCTAGTAACTTTTTAAAATTATATAAAAATAAGTTCACATCAAAGATCATTTTGAGTATGAATTTTTTAAATCAAATAATTTCTTATAAGAGTTCGGTTATGCATTGTAAAAGCTGACTTTTTGTACTTATCCCAAACATCACACCTGTGTTATAGAATGTTTATTACTAAATATTTAATACCTGTATTATAAATATAAACATCTTAAAGCTTGAAAAACTATACAGAAAATAAATTTTAAAAGCATTTTGATACTTAAAACAGTTTTTTTTTTTTTTTTAAATATTTGCCGAATTTTGAATACAGGGAAATTAAATCAAACTTAATTACGCAGTACTAAACTGTTACTTCGCAGCGACGTACTGTTTGTAATTAATAGAACTATTGCAGGATTAATGCTGAAAGATTTATCTAGTATTCTTAATACGAAAGATTTAATTTTTATGAATCAAATGCTTTGTGAACGCCGCAAAACATTTGGCTATGATCGGTAAGTTTTGTTTCAGTGGATGGGACTTACTGCACTTTGGGACTTCTTAAACAGTTTTTCTTGCTAATAAAATTAATGTTCACTAATAATCTATCAACATTTTTCAAATTAAATATTGCACAAATATATGAGTTACGAAACGCATAAGTAAGTTTATCACAGTATTAATTTGACTTGCTCTTAATGAAATATTTATTTGCCACTGCTACGACTTTACTTTACTTAAGTTTTCACATTAAAAAAAGAATAGTAAAAGGAAAGTCACTTTTAAAATAATAAGACTCTAACGTCCCTAAAATAAAATTTTTAATATTATTAAAGTGTTTAACGGATATAATGCAACAAATGAGTTATGTTTTTTGACTCCAAATATATCTGACAAAAGTTTTAGAAAATGCGGTTTATATCGGTGTATTTTCTCGATGTTTGCTTTTTCGCTTAAAGCGCATTTAGCGAAAATTTTGAAAATAAGGTTTATTTCAATTCTATAAGTACGAATCTTAATATGAAGATCCTTATGTAACGACTAAAGAATCAAAGACTTCTTTATCTTCTCGATCTTTGGGATTTTCCATTTAAAATGTATTTAACGAAATTTTTGCAAATGCGATTCAACTTCCCCATTTTATAAGTATCTTAATCTCCTAATTTAAATGTTGAGAGAAATTATGTGGGGTATCACATCCTTTTGGCAGATCTAGCCAAACTTCAATTATATATATGATTATTGTATATGAATATTGAATACAAATGTTGTAATGATTGTCTTTTGTCTCATCCATCTTCTTTAGCACAAATGGCTATTTACTGTTGTATAAGAGTTTTCATTGTGGCTTACAGTGCGTGTGTATGTGCACAGCGAAAAAAGTAAAGAAATGAATCATATTATGCTGCTCATTCAAATATTTGTAGCTTATTTCTCAAGTCAAAAATGACGTAACTGCAGCCTAAGACAGTCGATACTACTGAACATTTATAATATTTTAACTATTGTTTATCTCCTACTGCGCACATTAGGAAATTAGGGCATTTATACAAGATAGGAAAATGCAGTTTTGGTTTAATTTTACCTCCGAAATTGCATTTGTTAAAAAAAAAAGTAGTAAATTAAATGAAAAAAAAAAATGCAGAAGTACAAGGAAAAATTACGATTGATTTGTATGTGTGTTCGGCTATCATTATGGAGTACAACTCGATCAGGTTTGTAGGAATTGTTCAAAACATTATGTTTGAAGTATTCATGTTTCGTTGGTTAAATCAAAATAAATAAATAAAAAAATGAAGCTATTCAATTTTTCTTTGAAAACTTTTCAGAAAAAGTTAATTATTGGATTCCTAGTTTGTAATCTATGTATTTTTGATGGGAACGGAAATTACTGAATTCCTTTCGTAGTAATTGCGACACCATCGAACAAATTATAGTTTCTCTAAAAGTTTTAAAAATAACTTATTACTTTTTAATTCATTTGGAAAAAATGTTTTGCTTTAAGTATTTAACGCATTTTATTAGTAACTAGAAGTTGTACCTAATAATTTTTATTGGTTTTTCATATTTCAAAACTTTACTGTGAAAATAAGTTTATGTTTTGTATTTCGGAGTAATTTTCACTTTCATTTCTAACCTTTTTAAGCCTAAATAATGTCACTTAATTTTGGGCTCCAAATTTGCAGATAAGATAGCTGAAGATTTTACTTCACCAGTGTATATGTAAGACACTGCAATACCTTTATCATTAATTTTTAAAAAATAATAATTCTTAAAAGGTAGCGTGTAGTAGAGTTTCCTGCGAGTCTCATACAAATTCAAAGCACAATAAATATAGTTACACAATTAAAATGTTCAAATCTGAAAATATTTGATAGAAGAGAAAATAAAATCTGAAATAAAAATCATACCCGCGTTAGACGTTATGCAAAAGATGACTTTTTGAGTTTATTCTCTCCTGGAGACGTAAAATTCTTTTTAATAATCTATTGGAGAACATTCTCAAGAATATGCTTGTGGAGGAGAATATCCCAGAATATTCTTCTACAGTATGACTGCATATAGCAGCAATGTAGCAGCATTATACACTGTAGCTGGGAACGAGGAACTTCAAAGCAAAACACAATAAGAAATAAAAGTTAGAAAAAAAATACAATAATAAAATTTGCAGAATATGCATTGACTTCAACGCATTAATTTTAAAGAGCTGCTTTTTAAGATTTTTTCTCAATCAAAAGTAGCTAGTCAAACGATAAACATTTACATTGTTTGGAGAATATTCAGTAATGTTCTTGAACACATTTAAGCGTCCAATATTGCTTATTGTCCCAAATGATATTATAAATTGTTCTTAGAAACAATTCTAGGAATTTTGTATAAAATTCAGGACCAAATGAAATTTCCTTCAATATTCTAAAGACCTAATTATATTCAAATAACAAGAAGTTTCGTTTAGAACTATACGAGCCTACTTTCCCGTGTGACAGCATATAATTTATCAATATAGCTGTCTTCCTTTCTCTTTTTGCTCGTGTTGCTTAAATTCTTTATTATTTCAAATTCTCAAGTGCACTTTTTTCAATTGTTAATATACTTATTACCACTTAAAGCCTGCAATCGGCTTAATCCAAAGAAAGGAAATGAGGATCTGATTTTTAATTGTTTCTTAAAAGAAAATGTTGATATTTATTGAAAATTAAATATAAAAAAATCTACTTAATAATAATTTGCCTCTGTGTCTTTATTTTGTGTGAAAATTAAAGCGCATATAACATAAATGGCATATATTTATACATTTTCACGACTCTTGGCGACGATAGGAAGAATTTATTGCATATTTCCCCATTTTAATAAACAAATTTTAATATTTGGCAATAAAGGATAGAGAAAAATTAAAGAAAAGTTTTTATATTTATTGATAAAAATATGTTATTGTAGTCTCAATTATTAATTGATATGTGTTGCGAGTACAAAATCCCGAAATAAACATTTATGATGATAGGATTGTATTAAGTAGGTATACATCCCACTATTAAATTGCTCATAGTCTTATTAATGAAAAAAGGCGCTTTCAAACACAGAAATATATTGTTTTCTTTGGCGAAAATTTTTTCAACGTAACAATGCATGAAAAAAATACGATATGTAAAACATCACGAAGTCTCATCAGTTATTGAAAAATTCTCAAAGATATTACAACTCTAGATACTTAACTGTAAAATCTTATTAACGAAAGCTGGAAAGAAAAATATAACCATGGTGTTATCGTCCAAAATAACTGAAAAATTACTTTAAACAAAACATGCTGGAGGAAAACCCACACAAAATATTGCCAAAACTTACATCCAAAATAGACCGGATTTTAAGAAAAATTACTAACGAGATGCTACGAAAATCCTTAAAATAAAAATCTATTACTACTCAAGATGTTTAACTACAAAATTAGTTTAAACAAAGTGGAAGGAAACGAAATGCCTCACCAACGTGTCACCATTCAAGATAAAAGATAATTAACTGTAAAATTAGCTTAAATCAATCAGGCTGAAGAAAAGCCAAATCAAAAGGTTTCAAAATCTTTTTTCTAAATTATGGCTGAGTTTGGTCGTTACACAAGGGAAAATAATGAAGAGAAGACAGTGGAAAAGAGCAATCATAATGAGCTTTTGATACGATGTAGAGCATTATAGATGCAAAGTTCAACAAAAACTGGACGAGCCTATTTTCCTATGAAATTTTTTGATCGGGTTTTTTAAGGATATTTCTCAATGAATAAATGAATTAATGAATGAGTGAAAGAATGAATGGATGAATAAACGAATGAGTGAAATAATGAATGAATGAATGGATGTATAAATATATAAATGAGCAAATGAATGATTGAATAAATGAAGGACTGAATAAATGAAAGAATGAATGAGTGAGTGAACGACTGTGTATTATCAGTTGAAAAAGGTATATTTGAAGTAATTAAGAACTAAAGCTAAATAGAGAGAGATAGCTAGATTATAAAATTGAATTTGGTGCATAGTAGGCTCGTATAGTTCTAGACGGAACTTCCTGTTACATTTTAAAGTTCGAAGCTTACTTCAATGTATTAAAAACATCCTAAATTTCAATAGAGAATAGCTCCAAAAATTTTAATAGAATTTCTTCAGAATAGTTTATTTGGTGCAGTTTACACTGTTAGAAATTTCATTATGAAATTACGGTTAAATAGCCGGCAGCAGTCTGTCCATCTAATTCACCGTTAAATTTACGGTTTGGAACATTTTTCTATCTGTACAGGACCTAAACCATTTCCAATCAGCTTGGTTAAAAAGCTGTAAATACAAAAGTTTACGGTTTTATAACCATTTAAAAATGGTTTCAAAACTAAATTTTTCCGGTTTTTGAACCATTTCGAGGCGGACATTTTTAACAGTGTACACTGTTAAAAAGTTCGGTAAGAAAATAGTAAAATAGTAATTTATTTGATTGTTATTTTACCATATTTTATTTCAACAGTTGAATAACTATTAAGAAGATAGTATTCAAACTGCTAAATGTGAAAAAAAATCCTTTATTCTGTTTATCCTAAAGAACGTGTAACTAATCGTAATTTTCAAGCGCTCAATAAGAATCGGGCATCCATCTTGGTTGCGAAACCTTACCGGTCGCACGTTGTTGTTAAAATATGAATAAAGATTTATCAGTTCAAATCTGCATGTGTATATAAAGAAAGAAGAAGAAAAAAGTGGCTTAAGCAGTGGTTACTAAATAGAAACACATACACACGTAAATCAGAAATTGGAGACATCGGATTCCCGAACTGTTTGCGAATGAGTGAACCCATAATTTGAGCTGCTGCGGATTGTTTGTATTTTAATTTTTGTAGCAAAAAAAAAAATGATTTTCGTCAACATACAGTAAATTTAGAGCAAAAATGACTTTGGATCCAATCAAAAACTGAAATCTCAATTTTAAGGCAGTTTGCCTGTTGGAAAAGAAGATTTATTGATAAATATACTGCCGCTTTACGTGGTGTAGATGGCCGAATGACTAGAGCGCAAGGTTGGTATACCATGCACCCGGGTTCGATTCCCGCACGCTTCGTTTACGGTTTCTACCCCTCGAAATAGTTCAAAAACAGTAAAAATTTAGTTTTTTAACCATTTTTAAATGGTTATAAAACTGTAAACTTTTGTATTTACGGCTTTTTAACCAAGCTGATTGGAAATGGTTTAGATCCCGTAAAGATAGAAAAATGTTCCAAATCGTAAATTTAACGTTGAATTAGATGGACAGACTGCTGCCGGTTATTTAACCGCAATTTCATGATGAAATTTCTAACAGTGTAGGATAATAGCTAAAACCGCAACGTGAGATGTAAAATAAATATATTTTTTAATTAAGTATATCTTAGGTATAATGCATAATTAATTAGCACAGTTACTAAAGAATCAAAGGCGTCTTTTTCTTCTGGAGTTATGTTTTTTGACTCCAAATATATCTGACAAAAGTTTTAGAAAATGCGGTTTATATCGGTGTATTTTCTCGATGTTTGCTTTCTCGCTTAAAGCGCATTTAGCGAAAATTTTGAAAATAAGGTTTATTTCAATTCTATAAGTACGAATCTTAATATGAAGATCCTTATGTAACGACTAAAGAATCAAAGACTTCTTTATCTTCTCGATCTTTGGGATTTTCCATTTAAAATGTATTTAACGAAATTTTTGCAAATGCGATTCAACTTCCCCATTTTATAAGTATCTTAATCTCCTAATTTAAATGTTGAGAGAAATTATGTGGGGTATCACATCCTTTTGGCAGATCTAGCCAAACTTCAATTTAATTTGTCTTTTATAAAACAATATTGCGTTGTCTAATGTACAAGATCAAGGTCTTTTTCTTCCTTCAAATTTTGATTAATAAATGAATATTACATAAACTACGAACATAAGTAAAATTATGTTTGCGGCGATCACCCTAAGCCTCCCAAATCCCCTCCCCCATTCTCCCCTCCAAAAGAAAACACCTTGTTGTTTAAGCAGTTTTTGAATAAATTCGATATTATGGTATCTGTTACAGTGTATGTGTTTTGTATACCTGCCTCGAATTACGTGTTTAGGTGAAAGCATTTTGTGCCACCTGCATAAGTTCAAAGCTTTAAGCACGGACCGTTTCTCAATATGCATATGACCTATGCCCCTTGGCCTGTCCGAAAACTTAAATCCCTTTTTCTTTTACGTAAACAACAATCTGTAAAAACTGCTATGCAGCTATTTTTTGAAAGTCTTTTCAGAAAATCATCACTATTTGTTAGAATTTCACTGGGCGGCGTCTCAAAGGCAAACATCTGTGGCAGAAATCTTCTAAAGCATTAGGAATGTCATTTGGGGAATATCTTTTCCCCTCCGCTCTCTCTGCCTTGACAACAGAATGCATTGCTGTAGATAATGTCCGTGTCCTCCGAAAACATCTCCGCTGAAGATCAATTCTAGGAAGCGGCAAAAAGGAACTAATGGCAGACACTATCTATCAACGTAACGTTTGTCAGTGTCAATTTAGAATAGGATCCCGGCATTGTCCTTTGTTAAGAGATGCTCTCTTTTCTCCCTCCTGCTGTAATTACCAGTTTCTGAGAGTTTTGGACAGATGGGCCAAATTGACGCCATGGTATCTTCAATGCAGCCACTCCCCCCCCCCCCCTTATCCTTTTGTACAAGGAAGAATCCCTTTCTCAGATTGCACGGTATTAACCGACCAACCAGAATGTTTAAGTTTTATAGCATCAGAACCAATGAGAAGAGTTCTTCAGATTTTTCAGATGTCAACTTCCGACAGTCTCTGAATCTTTCCACCCCACCCCTCCAGCCGTTTATTCTTCTTTCATCACACACTGGACGTCTTTTCTTCCCGCCATCCTTTACGCAGCTTTAATGGTGACCACCCGTGGGAGAAAACAAATTTCTTAAAATGTTCTTCTGATAAGAATGTATAGAAGATTATCTTTTATTACCCTAACATACTGAAATTCCCAGCGCTTAGGAGCAGAAAAGTTTTTAAAAATATGTGCGGGGAAGTTTTAAATTTCTCCATCATATTCTTGTCGGCAAGGAAGTTAAGAAGCTAGTATCATTTCTCAAAAAACATTGCTTGTGTTGATAATTTCGAAATAAAGAAAGTAATGAATAAAAAAAATTGGCGAAGCAAATTGAAATAGATAAAATTTTGAAATATTGCTTCAGTTGGGTGTTTTACGTCTAAAAGCTCATTCTTTTGCATTGAAAACTTTGCAACCTCGAAACACGTGTCTGCAATTTTTGCAAAATTAGTGCCTGATTTTACGCTGAATTTTAATTTTCACCTCAAAGCAAGTGTATTCGTATTACGTGATTGTTCACAATTTTCTAGTTCAAAATCGCATAGTAACAATGATCTGAAGAAATGTACTACACTACAGGTTTTACTGCATCGGGGTATTGTAAACTACGAGGAAATTAATGTTTAAAAATGACCTATCTCCATAAAAAAAATTTCCCCTTCTTTCTTTCAATTCATTAAAAAGCAATAATTAAGGCACATACCTATAGAGCCTACCTATTTGAAGGCTTTTTCAAAAGTTTTTAAAAAAACGTTTTACAAAAAACAACGAATACTAAAAACGTTAAATACTAACTTTATTAGTGAATGCTTAATAATGAATATATAAGTAGAGTTCATCATATTTTCTGTTTTCCGTCTTTTTAATATCTATTGTGATACTTTTTATGCATCTCATATGCGTTTGGCATACGATGTTATTATTATTGTTGTTGAAAAAATTGATATAAATCTTGTAAAAACAGAACGACAGCATTTATATTGATTTTCGTTACTGAAAAATATAATTGAGCCTAATTTTTCTTCAACGTTTGAAAGTCTGAAGCTTCGTTTAAAGACAGTAAACGTTGACTAAGGATTCGCAAGGGAATTTGGGATCCAAAAGCGTTATCTGAACTCTGAATATAAAAGTATTTTCCATTATCTCTAAAGGCTATTCTAAGTTGCGAACTTTTTGTATCATCATTCATTAAACCTGTTTCATTACACATGTCAGAAACAACATAAAGTGCACAAATAACAAAAAGAGTTTCAGTTATCTGTTTCGAAATAACAAGAAATGCATTTTTCAATGCAAAAACAACGAGTTTATATAGGAAAAGACATCATTTCGTCGCATGTCTTCAGATTGAGGTAATAACATTAATTAAATGATATTTAGTGCCCCAAAGCGTTTTCTGATATTCAAAAATATCTCTTAAGGATAGAGAATATCATCTGAGTTTTATGGACACCACCTGATATTCAAAAATACGTAATGTCGTTTCAAAGAACAAGGGTCAAATTTATCCTACTGAAGTGCAAAGGAAACTGGACGGTTGATGTGAATATGCTTCATTAATTGGTTTTGAAAGAGGGGTTCAGTTTTGGCGATATTAATTTTTAAAAAAGTATTTTTTCTAAAACACGACATTTAATTCCAATTAACTGCTTGATTTTTTTTAAAAAAGAGCATTTTAAAAACTATTTATCTTTTACTGAAAACTTTTGTTGACTTAAATAAGTTTATCAGTAGATTTCTAGTTCGATAAAGGTGCGCGGAAAAAAAAATGAATAAAAGATTTTTAGAAATTTATTTCTATAACTGATATATTTTTTTTAAGCCCCGAGAACATTCTCTGATATTCAAAAATATCATTTCAGTTCCGAACGTTACTGTTTGAGATGAGTGGATAAATAGACGTACGGTATTTTCTTTCATCACAAAATTATTACATTCGACAGAAAAATTCAAAATGCCACTATTATAAAATTTTAGAAAATTATGGCAACATAGAGATATGGGGTTTAAAGAACGGTTTTAATATTTATATGCAAAGAGAAGTTGTATGAAAATCATTTCTAGCCAAATCTCAGAGCATCACACAAAGGTGCTTTTTACGTTGGTTTTATGGAAGCCATGCATATATTTCCTTTTTCGAAATAATAAATAAATACGTTAAAGCAATAAGTAAATAAAACATATTTTTTTGAAAAAATACTCTTCGCTCCGAAAAAAAAGGAACATTTAGGGGAACCTTAAGTGAGAAATAATTCTTAAATACTTCGATACATATTTTAAGCTTTCATTTTGATAGTAATGTACAAAAGAACCAATGTCCTTTTTTTTCTTTTTTCGATTGAAAGATCGGAATCAAACAAAACCATATTTATTTGTAATTTTATACGTTCAATTTGTAATTCCAGGAATTTTTTAATTGTTTCATGTGGAATGGGTCAAAAAATCTACAAGTGACTCAGTTTTTTTTATTTAGTACTAACGGTACCCGCACGGATATGCCCGTGTTAAAAAATGAAAAAAAAAAAAACAATCGCTTCGCCATTGTATATATAGTGATAAGTTTATGTGTAAATTATGTTATTTTAATTAAATGTATAGCATTCCACATAGTTAAAAATTACCCGACCACGGCAATCAACCAGCGATCCTACACATTTCAGCACTTTTTTTTACAAAACGCACATAATAAATAAGAAAAAAGAAAGAAAGAAACGGAAAAAAAATATTTAAAAGGAAACGCATTCTGTTTGTTTAGCTCAAGTACTCACACAACAAGGACGATTATAATCCTTTAGAATAGTATTAATTAATAAATATTTAGTATAATTAATTTTTATATATTATTCATTGTCAGTAAAACAGAAGGACAAAATTTTGTAGCCTGCAGAAACGAACAGCAGCAACCTAAGCTTTGAAAGCGGAAAAAATCTTTCATCCATGCTCAAATAGGAAAATAACATATGTGCTACTACACTGGAGAAAAACAAATACAAATACAAATAGTAACAATAACTTGGAATAACAAAAATCGCTAAAAAATGATGACATTTCTTTTAAAAAACCTTGTGCAGCATGGAAAATGATCTCATAAAGTACATGTCAAAATAAGGAAATCAAAATAAAGCTATCGATCACCTGTGAGCAGCAGGAAATAAATTTTAATTCGTTTAAAAAAAAAGAAATATCAAAATCCAAAAAAAGAAATCAACTAAAAATCGGTTGCTCCTCAAAATGCTGAAAAGCTCAAAAAAGAAATTTTAATTCGTTAAAAAAAAAAGATCATAAGCCAGTCGGCATGGTAGCAATTCAAGTAAAATCATCTGGAGAAAATAAAATTAAAGTTAATCAACATGAAAAAATAATTTCGAATTGCAGAGAAAAACTCTTATAACTTCTTTCTAGTAAATTTAGAGGCTTCAAACTGTAGCACAAAGCGAAAAACTCTTCCTGGAGTAGTTTTCTACGCGCTTTTCAATGGTATCAAGTTCGAAAGAATGCGACAATTTCTTCCGATAGAAAAAGACCATTTTATTCAATTTTCGGCTATAAAGTGGAATAAAAAGAACAAATTCGAATTTCAGAAAAAACTCCGAGAGGGAACCCCCCCCCCCCCTGTTCCAAACTAATTTCGTGATAAATTTCATGAAATTTCGTCGAACGGTCTTGGCCTTACGCCGGACATAGACAGACATACTTGCTGCTTTATTATTATAGTAGAGATTGCATTTTTAGCCTACTTTCCCCCGTAAAAGTAAAAAAATAATAATAAAGCATGAAAGAAGGCTTAATGGTATCGTGAAAATATCGTTACAAATCAAGAAAAGTCAAAAATAAGTTAAGTAATTAAATAAAGATTGAAAAATAAAAAAATAGAAAGTAGGGTATTGAGATGAGGAAAAAGTGTGTCTGTCGGTCTGTCTGTCGGTCTGTTCCTCCCCCCTAATAACTTTTGAACGAATTGTCCGACTCGAAAAATTCTTTTTGCATTCAAAAGATCTCGGCGAGGACATCTCCATATTTTACTTTTTTTTGTTTAGTTTTGAACAGTTCAAAAAATTTTAACATTAGCGCCTATGGGAGAAATTTAAGCAAATTATGTAAACTCTGGGTACAAGATGCAAGTTCCAATGAACAAGCTCACTGAAAGAAGTTCTTGGCGTAAAATATTGATTTGAACAATTTTTGTTCATTTTTGAACAGTTCAAAAAAAAATTAACATAGCGCCTACGGGGAAATTTCAATCCTATATAAATCCTGATCTAACGGACCGATTTGCTTGGAACAAACTTTATCGGAAAGCTCTTATGACGTAGAACATGTACAGATAAGAAGTTCATCCAGAACTAACGAGCCTATTTTCCTTTGAAATATTTTGTTCGAGATTTTCAAGAATATTTTTAAATTAATGAATGATTAAATCAATAAGCAAAAGAATGAATTAATAACTGAGTGAATAAATACATGAATGACTGAATAAATGATTGATTGAATGAATTTGTATTAACCGTTGAAAAAGGTACATCTGAAGCAATTAAGACGAGAAAGAGAGAGAGAGAGAGATAGCTAGAATATAAATTTGAAGCTGGTGTATACGGGAAAGTAGGCTCGTATAGTTCTAGACGGAACTTCTTGTTAGTTTTCCAAATCGTATCTGTATTGATTATACTTCAGCATTTAATGCTCTTTTTCTATTTAAGAATAAGGAAATGGTATTTTTTTTCCATTAACAAACTAACAAGAATATTACACGTTTTTGAATTCATTAGCATAGTGTGTATTAGATTTGTGTCCTCATATTTCTGACGCGATAAAAAATTCTTTACCATTTGAACAAACGAAGTTCAGACGTTGAATTTCAAAAATTTAAATCATGATTCAATTATATTAAAATTATATTTTCTTTCTTTATTTATTTCCCTTTATTGCAGTTTATTTTATTTTATTTATTTATTTATTAACATTTTTATTATTATTAGGAATAACGCTTTTCAACAATATTAATTTTTCTAACTGTTTGAAATACGGGAAATTTTGATTGCAGAAGTTATCCAAACGAAAATTTAATGTATTGTTTAAAGAAACCTTGTAATCTTTCAGTGTGAAAAATACAAATTTCTTAGCTATTAGCTATCAAAGTTTTTCGTACTCATTAATTGCTGATTTTAAAAGTTTGCCGGCTGTACACAAGACAAATTCCTCGTAAATGCGTAAAGTTTTAAAGGAATTCCTACAGTTTATAATGAATCAGAATTTCTATGCAAATACCGTATTGTTATAAAAGTTTTAAAGAAATGTTGTAAACCAACGAATAAAAATAAATTTCAACACAAGTACTGACATTTTGTAGCATTAGCATAATTCAAGTACCTTTTGATATATATTTTTTTATTTAGAAACATTTTTAACAAAGTTATGATGTCGGTCTGAATTTTAAGAATATGACTCTGTGAGGGATATGCAAATGAGCCAGTGGATCTGGCAATAGAGATTGTATATAATGTGTTGTGCGTATGTGAAGTGATAGTGCAGTCGGGTTTCATCCCGTCGATTGTTGTCCCGTTTTGTGTAATAAAATGTGTTTGTTTTAAAAGACATGTTGTTCTTTCGAATATACATATGGAGAAGCTCACAACTCTTATATTCAAAAAGAACTTCAAAATTTTCTCCTTTTATTTTTGCCAAACCGTATGCCATTTATTTGTTGTGAAAGTCATTTATAGCAAATATTTCCTTCTAATTATTAATTTCTCTGACACCGTCGCTTGTCGTTAGAGCAGACTTTATGCTGTTGTTCAAGTTTTCATAATGCAGGTTAAAATCGGATAATTGTGTTCGTGTGAGTTGCTATTGAATTCAAATTTCTTCGCAGAACCAACTTTAAATGAAGAAATAAAGTAGTTAATATAGCGTTACAAATATGTCCATGGATGAAGACTTAAATTCCCCCAACATCCCCAAGCTTCTTCTGATGTTAACTTTAATCCTTGTATATTAATGCCTATACATATAAAAATTGCTACGAACAAATTCAAAATTGGTATGAACGAATTTAAAATTGTCACAAACTAATTTAAAATTGTTATGAACGAACATATAAAAATTGTTATTCTTGACAAATATTTTGCTTGAAGTAATTAGGGAAAAATAGGTCAATTTGCACATCGAGATTAGGAATAAATTGCTGAAACGGTTGGCATTTATATAGAGAATCTAGAAATGCAAAAATAAGGCAAAAAAATAGAGATAAGGTATGATGTGGAATAATGTACCGAAAAAAATATTTGGACATACACTTCTAAAAAGAAAGAAAAGAAAGACAGAAAGAAAAAAGAAAAGGAAAAAAAGGAAAATGAAAGCATTGAATCATTCCTGAACATTTTACGCTTTATATGGTTCATTAAGGTCCCATTTAGTGCTCTTAGCTGTGAAAGTTTTTGAATCAATTTTTGCAAAAGCTCCAATTATATCGAATTAGGTTTGACGGATATTTATTTTGTCTTTTTATATTTTTGACAAATATTTTGCATAAAATAATTAGGGAAAAATAGGTCATTTCCTCATCTAGATTAAGAATAAATTGCTCAAATTGTAGAAAACAATGGGGTTTAAGCTAATTTACTTTTTGTTGAGTGGCACGCGAAAAATTTATAATGCTTCTTTCTAACTTTTTTTTTTTTTTGCATGTCGTGTTTTCTGAGATTTTGTAATACAATCGTTTCTAGAAAATGTCGAAAATGTCTTTTTTACTAGCCTGCATCCATGTAAAAAGAGAAAAAAAACTTATAGGCAGAATTTTAATGGAAAAAAAGTAATATCAAGAAATATGCTTTAAAGAAAGTAAAACAAAATGATCTTAAAATGAATACATAAATAAATAAATATAAATGAATCCTCAATTCTTTTAAACACAATTTTTGCTGATAAGGAATTGTACGTCCTGGTTATCCGCCGAGTTCATCGAACATTCCTCCACCCATAAAAAAACTCATTGGCTTAACAAATATTCTTAGTTGTATTGTGTGTTAGAAAATATAAAATCTACATATTCATCATTAACACCTGTTTGATTTCTAGAAAGTTTTGCACAAAAACTAATATATTTATTTAATTTAACAATAAAGTCACGAATGCGTGATATTTTGATGCAATTAAAAAAAAAAAAAAAACAGAAATAAGAAGCAGAAGAAAGAAACATTGATTAAAGCTATGCTTTCTCCACCTTATGGTCCCCGTGGGGGCTACTGATAAAATCTAGGGGGGCATAGGAGAAAATAGGAAAGTGTGGTAGTCATGAACCACGTGAATATGGCTGAATTATATCAAGCTTCTTCCCCAAATGGATGTAATATTCTATATACATTTTTACCAAATCTTTCGGAGGTGTATAAATGACACAAAACTCCATTTCTTAACTAAAAAAACCCACCAAAGCATGAAATTTCTTACTTGACTAAGTTTTCATGGGTAAAAAGAGCAAAATAAGTTTATAAGTTTTAATTAATCTCATATTTTTCTCAATGTTTTTCCTGATAATGTATGTTTAGTTTTGCTGTAGTACATTTTTTGAATTTCAAAATTGTTCGGTGTGTTGCAGCATTAACGTTCTTTCTTGCGAAAGTTGTTTTCACAGGAAAAAAATATCTATGCACAAATAAAGCTATGCAAAAAGGCTTAATCCGTATCCTGTAAAAAAGTTCAACAAATAAAATCTATGAAGTTCATAAATATTTAAAAACAAAAAACAGGAGAACAGTTTTATTAGATGGGGAGATGCATATCGGTCCTCCCCTCCCATCCTAATGATTTCGGAAGGAATAATCCAAAACAAAGACTCCAGAAAAGATCAACATATATCATTCTGATCCTTCACTTGATGCTTTGAATAAAATTTGTACCTACGGGAGATATTTAACTTTTACTTTAAAACCAATAACTTTAAAAATAAAAACGTTATAGCCAAGGAATTGAAAAAATTACAGAGATTCTGAACTTATTCATTTACTTACAGGGAAAAAAAACTTTCCGGAAAAAATTATAGGTCAAAACGAGAAAATATCTTCTTAGACTTAATATTGATGATTGGACTGTATGATTCAATTAACGAATTCAAGAAATTTAAAGCACATTATTTTGCCCTGGCAAGAACCAAGTTGAAAGAGATTTTTACTGATAGAAATAGTAATATTTATTTTTCATTTTCAATTTACTTTGCTCTCCATAGTTTACCTACTCCGATTTGGAATTTTACATTGAGAAGAAACTTTCCTAATTCAGCTTTTACTTCTTTCCCCTACGGTTGTGCGTTAACGTATCGAAATTATCTATTTAATTTAAATTTTTTCTTTGTAGCATAGTATCTTCTATTGTTACTTGTTCTCAAAGTAAAAAAGTAAAAAATTTTCATTTTTAGTGTTTTTGTATCCTGTTTTATGCATTAAGAGAAGACATATCGGATATACGGTGTGGTGTCCGACTGCATTTTAAATGTATTTGAAATCCGATCCTATAACTGTAAGAAAGATTTGGTTATTAGACATGGCACATTTGATATTTTAAAAATTAATTAATTAGATTATCTTGAAATTATCTGTATAAATATACAATTTACCATTTGGAATTTTTGGATATTAAAAAATGTATATGGAATCTATTAATTTCAAAAATCTAAATCGGATATCTGGTGCAGATTTGTCAGAGATGGGACATTGGATATTGGATATCGGATGTATCCCTCATCCTGACCTGCCCTCCCTCCCCCCCCCACCCCCCACCCCCCCAAAGAAAAATTTCAGGTGCAGTACTGACTAGAAATGTATCTTTGGGGAGCCACGGAAAATTTTGGCACTCCTAAGGAGGCCACAACTTGAAAAAAGTTGAGAAATCCTGATTTAAACATTGATAAAATGTTTCTAAACAACAGTAACACTAAATTACTAAATATTCTTCTGTCGATGGTTCTCCTCAAAAATTACCAGAATAAAAGAATTCATTAATAAAAATTAAAAAAAAAAAACATGCAAATGACTTTGCGGATAGTTGTAAATTTGAAGCATTTCATTAACTGCAAAGTTGTACTTAACTTGAACAGTTAAACAAAAGTTAATTTTAACTCGGAAAAAATTACATAATCTAAAGAACAGCTAATTAACACTTAATTTTAACAACAAACAACATAAGCATAAATTATCATTAAAAATAATTAAGTTCCATTAGAAATATATTTTAAAATGCTAAATAAATAAATTGAAAAATTGAAAACATTTTCTTTTATTCTTTTTTTTTTTTTTTGCTATAAAATGAAAAATTGTACTTAACGTGAACAGTTAAACAAAAGCTAATTTTAATTCGGAAAAAAAATCAAATCTAAAGAACAGCTACTTAACACTTAATTTTAACAACAAAACAGAAGCATAAATCATTATTAAAAAAATAATTAAGTTTCATTAGAAATACATTTAAAAATGTTAAATAAAAGTAAATGAAGAAAAATGCAAATAATTCAAAACCAGTTTGACTGAATAAATTAAGCAAATTTTTGTTTAAAAATAACGCTCAAAATCGATCAAATTTTTAAAATTTGAATAACAGTATTTTTTTAAATTTTTTTTTTCCTTATTACTACTAGGGATGTAACGAATAGTGATTTGGCCGAATAGCCGAATACCGAATATTCGGCCTCGTCTTCTAGGTCGAAGCCGAATATTCGGCCATTTCTTCCAGGCCGAATAGGCCGAATATTCGTTTCGGCCTTTTCGGCCTATTCGGCCTGGAAGAAATGGCCGAAAGAATTGCTCCGAAGCCAATGTCTCAGGCCGAATACCGAATATTCGGCGGCCGATTATTAAAATTTCTAGAAAATAGTTGAAATAGAAAGTACTTGTAAAATTTAAAATTATTCACAAAGTAAAACATCAATTACACATAATCTATGATGTATGATTTAATTCTGTTTGTTAAGAATCTAAAACTATTTAAAATTAATCTAGTTTCTCTATTATTTTGAAAGTAATAAAACTAAGAATTTCACCCACAAGTGAAATAGAAATGACAGGTTTTATGATAGTAATTGCTTAGTGAACTTTTACCTTGCTCAAAACTGTTTTATGAAGATATTTTAAAAGTTGTAAAAGTTAATATTTCTATTTTATGGGGTTTTTTTACATACTTATTTTTAAAAGATCTATTAAAATTTAATACACTTAACTGACATATATTTTTATTTTCAAAAACCCCAATAACTTATGCTATCTAAATATTCTAGGCTTTTCACATTTCTCTCTTACCCAATATTCACAATAAATCAGTCTAAACAAACAAAGTATGTCTTCCACTTTGTTAATAATAACCAAATAAATTTCTCATATACTCCATCATATTTAACTATTGCCAGCTTTTGGGAGCAAATGCTAAATACAAAATACTATATTAAAACTATAAAATCTGTTTTGGCTCAGTCAAGCCTAAAACAAGGCTTAAAAAAAGTAGTTTTTTTCTAAATTATTATTATTTGTTAAAACTATATACTAATATATTATTTTGCATTTGAAATGTTTAAAATTGTATTATTATTTCTTCGTTTTTTTAACTTTTACTGCAGCAAAACTATTCTGCCGAATAGTCCATCAATATTCGGCCAGGCCGAATTTGACCTTACCCAGTATTCGGCCACACCGAATATTCGGCAATTTATACTTTTTTTGTGTTTTAATAGAAAGAAAACGCGAAGATCATTCCAATCTTCTTTGTAAATAATAAATTTCTATGGAAATTATGTGTTTTGTTGGTAGAACTACATATACGTGTATTATACAATGTTTATAACTTTGATAATGTACTATGGAAGAAACACTTGATAGGAGAGAATAAATGAAAAACTTAACTAATGCAAATGAAGAAACAGGTAGCTTATCACAAACTAATTTTGTAATTCCGCAATGTGTACAATTTTCCTTAATTTTTATTCTTTTTTCTCACTCACAAATATGGGCGTTTAAATAAACTACTTTAGTTTTCCTGCATTCCTTTTTTTTTTTTTTAAGTATCCACACTATTAATAAATCTAATGATAATTATAAAAAAAAACATTTGTAAGAAATTTAAAGTAAATCAAATCGTAATTAAAACATAAGACTTTTTTTTTATTTCCTAGAAGGGGAAATAGAAACGTTTTGTGGGTACAAACTGCAATAAAAAATGTGTACACAATTTTCGGAGAAATAAAAAATATAGCTATCATACAATATTAAATGTACACAAGAAATACTTCCTTGTCATTTTAAAACATGTGCTTGGCAATTTTCTAATTGTTTATGTCTTATTGGGTTGTTTAATTTGGTTTAAAGTATACCGTTATGATCATGGATAATGACACACATTCCGCAGAACATCATATAATCAATCATAAGGAATAGAAAATTTTCATCAAATTTTACAAAATCATTATCAAACTTCACTACATAGTTATCACACATAGAAGAACAAATCTTACCTCCTTATTATATCATAAATATTGTACTTTTAAAAAAAGAAGCCCTTATATGTTTCCAAAATTTTCTCATGCACTTAGAAAATCCATACATCGAATATCAATGCAGAGAATAAGAACTATTTTGCCACTAAAAGCAAAAACGATTAAGCTAATTAAACTGTTTGTGATCAGTAGGTAATAAAAGAAGCCCCGCCCCGCCTCTGCCAATTCCAATACATGTCACTATTCCATCCATCAGCCATCAAAGTTGAGCACTCCATTCCAGTTGGTTGTTGCCAGCTATTACATTCAAATAGTTGCCTTAGGCGCAGATGACATCGACATTTTCTTTGTCCAAGTGTGACTCTGGTAGTCCATATTCTGAAAGAAAAGTTTGAGGTAAGTGGAAATGTTCTTCATGAGTAGAAATTTTCATTTTTAGCAAATTTATTAACAACTGTAATTTTAAAACGTTTTAGTATATTTCATTTGGCAATATCGTACAAAATAAAACTATATATTTAATGATAAAATAAATGAACTTTGTGCACTAGGTAAAACTGAAAAACAATTATTCACCTTAAGAAAGCACAAATGAGCATTAAAATGCAGACATATGTTTCGGGATTGCTTGGAATTTCTTTTTCAATGCAGTAGTGGAGCTTCTAGATGCAAAAAAAAAAAAAAACATCCAAATGAAGCAATTGTCTAATTTGGATCCTTCATTTGGATGTTTTTTGCGTCTAAAAGCTCCACTACTGCATTGAAAAAGGGATTCCAAGCAATCCCGAAGCGTCTGCATTTTAATGCTCATTTGTGCTTTCTTAACTTGAATAATTGTTTTTCAGTTTTATATATTTAATGCCCAAAACTTGTGTATTAGAATTGAATACTTTCACAAACGTACTTTTGTGGCATATTTCAATTATCTTAGCCATGCGTATAAATGATTTTTGCTGCCCCAATAAGAGACAATTTATAGACTAAAATTACTGTAGCCACAATTAAACAAAATTATATAACTAGTATTTCTATTCTTTTGGAAATGTCGTTTGGAAATTATAGTTTTGTAAATAATTCAAAACTCAATATGCATGCATTTTTAAAGTAAAAAATAGATAAGTTTTTCTATAAAAATAATAGCTAAATATTTCTATCTATTTTCGTTAAAAAGAGATTTCTTTTACAAATTGAAGATAAGATAGGTGCATTTTCATAAGCGTAGCAATTTTTTTTTAACACAAAGAAACACTAAATTTGTTCTCTAGAGAGAAAAAAAAAATCCAGAAAAGTTATTGAATATTACAAACAGTAGCTACCAGTTTTTGAGAAACACATACATATATCAAATAAAATTCTCCTGCTGATGCACGTACTAAATGAAACGCTTACTTTTCTCGCAGTAGAGGAGCATCATTTGCATTTTCCAGAGGCTGTTGTGTATCAATCAATACCTCTTGACGACAGAAACTTTATGAGAAATGTTGTACTTTTTTAACACATTTCTTGAAGTAGTTTTTGAAAAATGTAGAATAACTCGAAAATATTTTAATAAAATACTGACTGGAACTAGAAAGTGAATATCGTAATTATCGGTATATAGCCCGCATCGTTGTATAGTCCGCAGGAAGAAAAATTCCTTCCAAAAAAATTAAGTTCGGTGTATAACCCGCACCCAGAAAAAAACATGGGATGCACCTTTAGAAAACAATACATTCGCCTGTAGCGCCTGAGTCCCAATCTGCTTTGCACCATTGTTTTGAAAGCTACGACTTATTTCTGTGCATTTTGTTTTGCAGGAAAAGATATTTCGATATTTTTAAACGGTAGTTGTCTTTTTAATGATACTTTTTTTTTTAATTTCATGTATTGCCCGCATCGTTATATTGCCCGCAGGTAGTAAAAAAAGAAGTTTTTTCGTAGATAACCCGCGGGCTATACACAGTTAATTACGGTAAGAAGATTTTTAAATTCATGTCGTTTTTTTTTTTTTTTTTTTTTTTTTTTTTTTTTTGAGGAGAGGGAGAGGGTATTTTTAACCTAAAGATATCAAAATGAATGGTCACACAACATAATGGAAGCTATTTTCATAAAAAATGTTTTGGCAAAATAAGGTGAGAAAAGAAACTTGCATTTATTTTAAAAAATAGTTTATTTTTTCATACACCGCAAAGATTCGAGATGATTTATTTATTTATTTTTTAAATTTATTTATTTATTTGTTTATTTATTTATTTATTTATTTATTTTGCGGTTGTGCACATTACAATAAAACTGACAAAATTTGCATGGAAAAAAGTTTGTTAAAACTTATTTGAATTAAAATAACTATGTAGTAAGTCAAATGGGGTGGTGTTCGAAATTTTATTCGCCCTTTAATCCCAGAGCTTATAATATTGAATGTAATCTTGGGACTTAGTTTTCAGTGGGACAGAAATGCGGCTACAGGTCAAGAAATAGTACATGACTCGATAAAGCCAGGTCATATATCAGATGCGTGTTTCCCTCGAATTTAGAATTTATCCCAAATGAACCTTCAGCCATTAAAATTTCATTAAGTTAACTTTGTGACGAGAACAGCTTCACATTTTTATATTTATTAAAAGCGTTAGAATTCGTACGTCAATGTTTTATATGCTGAGTGGCGTTCCTAAAATTTTCTCGTTTGAGTATTAACTTTTAAAAAAATATTTGCGAAGAAGCTTTTTGCTAAACTGATACTGAAAAATTAAGTATTTTCTATTTTATCAGAAAATCTGCAGTTTTAAGACCATTTCTCATGGCTTTAGATAAGCAATTCATGATCAGTATAACGTAATGAATAACAGTCCTATCCCTTTTGTGGTTGCTGGTTGGCATTTTGTGCCCCAATACATTATATATAATATATATATATATATATATACATATAAAGCTTTTGCAAGGTGATGAGAATCTTTCTTCTTTATGGAATTTTCTGCTTAACTGAAAATCTAAAGGTACTACTAAATTAAAATCTTATAAACTGACTGCTAAGATTCCTAAAAGTACATGATCGAAAAATGAAGATATTAATCCACTTATATGGATTCTAATGGAGAGAAAATACTTCAAAATGTAACTGCAAAAATGATTATTGAAACGCATTATTAAAAAAAATAGTTGCCAACAAACTACATAATTTCAATTATTTCAGTTAGCATCCAGAACGCTTGATATTTTCCATTTTTATCATGTTGACTTAGAAGCTATGTGGCGTCATTAAGATGGTACCACTACATACCATACCGCAAAAGAAACCACCAATTTGTTAAGACAATATTTCCTTCATTATGTGATTCGAGAAATAATGCCGTTAATAAACCGTCCAGAACTGTTCCCATGTAGTATTTTACTCTGAGGTTTTGTAAATTCTACAGGGTCTGTGCTAACGAGCCACAAATAAATCCAGAGTATGTAACAGAAATCCGCATCGTCATAGCTGAAATTAAACCAGTTCACTGGAAAAAAAAAATTCTACGTAAATTTGATCAAAAGCGCAAGAGTATGGCAGCATCCACGGAGTCAGTTCGGCAGGTATATCACATTATGTAATTAATCTCAGAATCTAAACTTTATAGGTCAACAAAAGTTTCTGAAACAAAAAATAATTTTAATGTGCCAATTTACATTATGTGTAATTTACATGTGCCAATTTAACATTGAAACAGGTGTGCCTGATATCCTGTGTTGTGAAATTTTTTTTTAAGGAAAATACAGTCTTAATTCGAAGTTAATTACAATTGGTTGTAAAACACCTTGGTTTAAAAGTAAATACGTAAAACAAACATATTGTTACGAATTAGTTATTATAATAGCGTTTCGGTAGAAATTCAAACTAAAATAATTATTCTATTTACGTTGGTTTGAATAAAAATTTCTTGGCAAAAAATACCGCATAATTTTTTTAAAAGTAAAAAGTGATAAATCGAAATATATCGAACTAATCAAGCAAATAATTAAGCACTCTGTACATAATAATTAACGTGTATTAAAGTGAATTAGCAATTAACGTGTATTTCAAAGCCAGAAGCAGCATGTTTTTTCACAGCAGTTTTCTTCAACGTCACACACCGCACTCCTTTTATTTACATTTTGAAAATAATATTTTATAGATGAACACTAAAAATATATCCCCCAGATAAAAGATGTTGTCACTTGAGTATCGGAAAGACCAAGATTTAAAATCTAAGTTTAAAATGAAATTTATGCATTACTGCAAGATTTTTCGTTAATGCTAGAAATGAAGTTAGACGAAAAACTAGCATATCACATTATTCTCCCTAAAATTTGACAACTTGTAACCAAAGTTTATGGAGTGAAATGCTGAAGAAATCTTCTACGAGAAAATATTGATTGAATAATCGTGAAAATCTTGAGCATTTGCTTAATTTTGAAAATGCAAATAAGGGACAGAGCATTTTTTAAAATTATTCCCTTCCAGAGTAAATTTTAGAGTTTTCGTCACATTGAAAGAACTTGACTATAAATTTTAATCGGCAGAAAACAATACCATTTCCGTTACCCGCCAAGTTTAGTGTCAAAAAGGAAAAAAAAATCCATGTAAAAAAGAATCAGCAATTTGGTTGAATAACACATGTGACTGTTGCTTGGAGTCGGAAGCTCAAACCTTGTTTTGCATTTAAAAAAAAAGAAGAAAGAAAGAAAAGAAAAAGAAAATGGGGAAAGCTGGCTCCCTGTAGCCCGAAACGCGTGTCGGCAACATTTTTGCATTTTTTGTGATTGAATAACATAATCGTTTTTTTTATACACAAAAGTAAATGTTTTATGTCTTACATCTTGAAATATTCAACTGTGGGTTATATTTTTATTCAGATAAGAAGAATAACTATTGTGTAATTGATTTATAGAGCAAAATTATTATAATACAATTTCCATTACGAAACAAGTGAATTATGTAAGTGTATCAGCACCCAAAAGTAATACTTTACTCAAGATACATTTGGATCTTTTGGAACTCTTGAAGTTCTTAAAAATTCTACTTTCTGGTCCAAGACATAGTAAACCTCTTCATATATGTATATAAAGATCGTTAAACACGTATAATGCATGCAGTTGTTTTATGCTTCAGTGCGTTTTGTCTCAACTTACTGCTGGTTGCACTTTTTTTCATTATTTTATTACTTTTAAAGCAGTTTATTTTATTTTCCCTAATAAAATCGCCATTTTGTCCGACGCGTGTTTACTCCCTAAAAAGCGTTTATGCTTTGACGTTTACGTTGTCTTGATTAGGACTGTTATTTTTATGTTTTGATAATGCTTCTAGTGCATAATAGATTCAGTTAGACTCATAAAATCGCTTTTAAGTGATATAAATGTCGTTCTAGCGGTAAAGAGATATTTATGGGTTTGAACACTGTAACAATATGCCCCTCAAGCGCTCGTTATACATTTTGATTTTTCAGAAATTTTATTCGTCACAAAATTGTCATTACGGGCTCTTATTTCTTCAAATTTGAGGTTTCTTTGCTGCTCTTTAAATCTTTTAATCTAATTTAATGCTTGGTAATCGTATGACGAAATTATATTCTCTCTAAAAGGATTTTTCATATCACATTTTTGAAAACGTCTCTCGATCAAAATAATCTGTAAAAAACACGTTAAATTTTTTACGCATTAATTGCATTACATTATTTTTTTTTTATAATCCATTTCGATGCGACGCATTTAAAAAACAGTCAAAAAATGGTTTTGCAAATGTTACAGCAGTTTTGCAATTTACTTAAAACATTTATCTTGAAATATGAGTTGCCTTAAGAGCACACGTTTTCTCAAACCCCATTGTGATTTACATTACAGTGGTTATCTTGAAATACGCTTTGGTAGATAATAAAGTATTGTATTTTACTTAAATTAGTGGCATCACAATCGTCACAGAATTCCAATCAGGACAAGAGGTATCGGGGGGGGGGGGGGGGGGATACGCTTACCATAAAGTGGTACAAGGAGTTGTACGAGAAACTGGATTAACATACATAGTATTTTAATTGTTATTTTTTAAAGTATTGTTGTATTCGAATATCGCACTCTTGTACATTTGTTCAGTGCTATTTAACTTTATCATTTATACACAAGAATAATAAATATTTTCTTCGTAGTAATAAGGTATCAAGAAAACAAGCAACATGCAGACTCAGAATTTCAGTTCAAAAGAAATTCATTAGATTTTGCAAAATGGAGACTTTATAAAGGTAAGTTACATATTTTAAACAGAGTATATTGTGTAAATACGAAATTTTATTTTTGAGTTTGGGTTTCACTAAGAAATTCCAAAATGAATCAAAAATATGTAACTTAACATGTTCACATTGTAATGAGAAGTACGGAATCATAGATTCCAGTACAGCCTAACATCCAATTATTAAATGTTTTCTAAGAGCCTCTTAAAGTTAGTGTCAGAAGTATTGTATAAAAATATGCGTATGTGAAAAAAAAAAAAAAAGGTAAAAAAATCGATTTGTTTATTTCATTGGCTGAAACGGCTGAAAAACTCCCCTTGCCCTATTTTCTTCGTTCATATAAACTCTGTCTGAACCTCACACTTATAGATAGTGAGTGTGGAGTGTACGTTCAGACTTTACTTTCGTATATTATACCGGGTGCGGCAAATCAAACAGAGCAGTTTTGAAAGTCTATTAAAATAAACGACGCAACTTACAGAAATGAGGTTTAATTTATTTTATTCAGCACATCATGCCGTTTTATACATTAAGTTTTAAAAATGATATCAGAAATATGATAGCCGCCAGCAGTGGTACAGTGATGACGGCGATTCCTGAAGTTTTCGGCCGCATTTTGACACACTTCAATAGGTGTAGTGGCGATTTTCCTTCTTCTTGTGGGGCTACCTGAAGCAAAAGTTTTCTCAAATCGGCCTCACACCATGGAAGAACTCAAAGAGCGAATTCGGGAGGAAATTGCTGCTATACCAATCGAAATGCAGCCGAAAACTCCAGAAATCGCTTTCATCAATGTATCGCTGCTGACGGCCATCATCTTTCTGATATCATTTTTCAAACTTGATGTATAAAACGGCACGATGTACTGAATGAAATAAAATAAAGCTCATTTCAGTTAGTTGCGTCGTTTTTTTAATGGACTTTCAAAACTGCACTGTTTGACTTGCCGCACCTTGCACTAGGTCTGGAATTCAACCCTAAAAGCCACATTCTAAGTAATACTAAGCTCGATATCGACCAAGCAGTTTTGGATGGTTGATTTTGATTTATCTCTGTTTCCATCATTTAAAAAAAAAAAAAAAACCTCGAATTTCATTTTCATGTATCTGATAAATTATCACCACATAATGATATTAGATGAGCTGTGATTTTAAATGCAACTTAGCGCTAGTTTTTACAAGGACTTGTAAAAACTAGCACTGAGTTGCTAGAAGATTATCATTTTATGGAATCTGGGCAAAAGCGTAGCTCAATTAAAATGACCTTGACTGAAAAGTACTGCCAGGAATGATTCATGTAAGTAAATGAATTATTTGTATTCTGATATAATCTTTAACAATACTCGGCCACATCCGAACAGATCATCCCTATACTGACAAAACTAATTGGCAACCAGCTCAGTCTTTCGAGCCCAATAGTAGAGTTAGGAGACATGTGTCGAGTGAAAAATCAAAGCATGGCATTTGAGATAGATAAATCTCTTCTTCTCAGCGGGGGTTCCAGTGCGCATTGCGACGACCTACATACGAATGAGATCGATTGCTTATTGATATTCAGTTGAACTCACCGGGAAAAGAGGACCAGCATGGCCAAGGCTACGAAACGGATGGATTTTCGCTTCCCGCTAGACGTCACCACGCGTAAAATATGATACCGAAACGCTACTACATCCTAGGAAAACAAAGAAAAGGACGAAGCACTGCTTGTTGTTGCTTTTGAAAAATCGGATTAATTGAAAAAAAAAAGAGGATGTCTCTACATTAGAAAAATAGGCTGCACAAACGCAAAGCTCAAACATACTAGTAAATTCAGTATTTAGGAACCTCAACATAATAATAATAAAATAGGAAAGAACGTTTTCCCACTTGCAAAGTCATGTGTCGTTATTCCCAATTATCCTAAATAAAAAGGAAATGAAGTTTATCACCATCAGATTGAAATGTTTCTCTCATTTAATGTTTTTTAGAGGATAAAAAATCAATTCGTTATTCTAAAATATTTGATATTGTGATGAAATAAAATGAAAATATTTCTTTTAAGAAATGGCAATACTCGACAGATCCCCTTCCTGCCTACTCTTCATTGCTTTTATTCTCAATTTAAATTTATTTTGGAACAATCCCATAAAAGTAATATTTTAACCAAGTGACACAACCGGAGTTATTTACAGGGAGGAGTGGGGGAGGGGGTCATGACTATCCTTATTTGTATATATATCTTAATTTACCAGAATTGTTATGGGACACGAGGCCAAGGATTCTGCGGGATGAGGGGGGGGGGGCTATATGATATTTAAATCAGCTTATTTCATGGACAATGTTTTGCTTTTGCATTACGCTGTTTTAACGTTCCTTCGCATGTACAATTGTTTCCCTGAATGACGACAATTTGGAGTCCTACTGCATACATAATAATAATTTAATAACTATTATACTCTAAAAATATTAAAGAATGCTAAAATATTATCTTATATACAATTTTCAAGATTCGTCTGCACTTCAGGTAACAGAGCTTAAAAAATTTTGCTTAAGTTGAAGGAGTTTAAAACAAATGCTTGAAATTACCCAGTATTTACAGACAGGTGGAATATCGTTTATACGTCGTATAAACGTCGTGTGCGCTTCCAACGTCGTATAAACTGTACTCTACTGTATTTACTTTCGGCCTCCGAAGCTTTTTTGAAGCCAATGCAGATTTTAAACTTTTGTTTAACATTGAGTCACTTTATTAAAAAGGAAATTTCTTCTTTCGGTGAAAAATTAATTTTTGATCATTCATCTGTCTGTAAGAAACGAGCCTTCCGCAATAGTAGATACATCACTCTTATTGTATTTTAATTTAGATATAGCAGTCCTAAAACAAGCAAAACTGTAGCAAATCAGTACTGCATTGTAATAAAAATAATTTCACGTTATTTTAAAGCACAAATGAGCATTAAAATGCAGTTTAAATGCTCATTTGTGCTTTAAAATAACGTGAAATTATTTTTATTACAGTTTATTTACACAAAGTTATTAAAATTATTTTCACAGTACTGCATTGTTCGACACTTGGTTTCCAACTTTTAATGGTGAACATGCAGTTTTTTCTAATGAATACACTGTAAGAAAAATCTCGTAAAACTTACGGTTTTAAACCGCTGCTGGTTTGGTTGTGGAAAACCATGAAAGTTGCGAAGTAAATCAGTAGTCGCAACGGTTTTTTACCGTATAGCTATTCCTGTACTGTAAAAACCAGCTGTGACTACGGATTTACCTCGTAACTTTTACGGTTTTTCACATCCAACCCAGCTGCCGGTTTAATACCGTAAATTTTACGTGTTCTTTTTATAGTGTACATCAGTCATATATTATTTTACGATACTGTAGTCTGTATTTCCCTGTATCATAAAAACACAGTTAACTGAATTAGCATCGAAATCTTAGCTTTATATGAACCAAAAAAAAAGGGGGGGGGGAATAAAATAAAACAATAATTATTCGACAATTTCCAAAAGAACTTACCACAGATCTTCATACTTATATCTAATGGCAAAATCAACAAAGCAAATAGCTCAGAAATTTGTTATCTGGAATAAAATATTAATACGTTTTAAAAATAGTTTGAAAACGACAAAAAGAAAAAAAGAAGAAAGGTGAACAAGGTAAGTACTTAAAACAGGCACAAGCCCGATTAAAGATTGCACAATGAACAACAAAAACAATTCATATTGAGTGATTTTTAGTCTATACGCAGAAACTACTTTTATACCGGTAACACATAAGAAAAGATAAAATCAATCCTATTAAAAACACTCATTTGCAAAACATTGCTACACCTATTTCGTGACTGCAAGAATTCTGTTTTCACTTCAGAAAAAGTCTGAGCTTCCAAACTCTAAGCATCTATCAGACTAAAGACAGAATGCAACATCAAAGCCCGTGTTATGCAACCATTTTTTTTCTTCTTTTATATTTTTTCAAATTTGTGCGTTAATAAAGCTGATTTTGTGATTTATTGTTTCGGCATAAATACAAATTAGTGCTAGTGACACGTTTTCCTTATATGGGTTTCCTTACAAAAAATTCAGAGGTTGTATGGGAATGCCAATCGTGAAAAAGGGTCAGTGTTTCTCTCACTCGAAAAGTTACCAGTATACTCGAAATCAGAGAAACGTGTTAGAAGAGGTATTTTAAAGTTGCTAACTCTTCCGTTGCGTATAAATGTTAGAGAACATTGAAAAAATTTTGCCATGTAAGTCTTTGCCCTTCCCCATATTTCGTGAAATTACGAATATTTTGCCTGTGCATTTCACTGTAATTAATAATGCCATTTCCCCAAAAGTTGGATCAACATTTCAAATATTTTTAGTGAATGCCAATGAACTTCATAAATTTTTACAGCATAACTAGATATCGTCGGCGTTTATGTAAAACTCAGTAAATTCATAACTCCAATTTCGAGTATTGTCAACTTAACTTTCAAATCGTTACGGAATAGAGCAAATATCATTTTACAATCCTCTAAGAAGGTGTACTTATGTAACTTGGTACTTTTCTCCACCAGACCCCTACCTGTTAGCCGAGGCCTTAGGATTGCTTACGCACGGGGAGAGGTTGTGGTGTCTACGGATTTTACATGCACATATCCCCAAGTATACATGGTGGTCTTCAGTGGGTATCGAACGCGCGACCTTCCAGGTGGAAGTCCGACGTGCTAACCACTAGGCCACCACGGCCCATGTAACTTGGTACTTGAGTAATTGATTTGTATTACGAAGAAATTAATTGTACATGTAATTCATTGCAGTAATCCGTTTTTTATTTATTTATTATTTTTGTGTATTTAGAAATTTTTACCAGAACGCCTTGAAGAATATGTCTTAGCAATGAATGATCGAAATTAAAATTACTACAAGGGACTATGCTTAATTTTGTTATAGTTTGGTACATGTTCACTAAAATATGGTCAAAATGGTCAAAAATGGTCACAATGGTAAAAATAATGGTCACTAAAATATAGTAAAATAAAAGAACTTCTCTATGTCATCAGCAATTTGCCGTCATTTTCTGTTTGCAACATATTACCAACATTTTCCTGGTAGACGGAGAAAGCAAAAAGGTGACGTAGAGAAATATTCAGAAAAAAATACATAATAATAATTTTAATATTGTATTTGAGTTAATTAACGGCAAAAAAATAACAAAATTCTAAGTATGGTATAGTTTATACTATAAAATTACTACTCTATGAAAAAATGTTTTTTCATCATTATGTTTACGGTTAATCTATATCTGTTATACTATACGCACATCATATTGACAGTAGTTAAATAACATTCGAAAGGCCTTTAATTGTGTTATACAGTAGCGGAGAGGGGGCGGGGGGCTCTCGAGTATCCGGCTCGCGACACTATACGGCCTTCGTTCTATCTGACCTAATTATCTTTTATCGTAATTAAATGGGGAACAAATTACATTGCGGGAGTCTGCTACGATTCTCTGATGTGTCGTGACTCTTATCTTATTATCGTAGGGTTCCCTTTTCATGTCTGTGTAATCATTTATCAGTGAATACATTTTCTTAAGACTTGGGCCAAGGATTTATGTTAATGTTTCGTTCATATTTCTTCCCTTTAGTTAGGCATTATAGAATTTATGTTAAAATGCGAACAGTTTATATATTCCTTTAATTAACTATTTCTCCAATAAATTCTTGAAACGTGCAGTGAAGTTTTACCAATTAATAAACTACCGGTACAAAGCCTTCCATTTTAACTCGGCGTCATACTGACAACTGCTTTTATGATTCACCTGACCACGTTCGTATTCTACGTGGCTTGAGATAAATGGAGGGCTTGGATTAAATAAGTAATGAAAAATATATTTATTACGCAGTAGGTTTTTGTACAAAAACATTGTCTTCTGGTATTGGTAGAGCAAAAAAAAAAAAATGATTTTTTTAGAACTCATGCCTGTTCGGCTCATTTGCTACAGGGCCTGCTCTTACACCACATTAGGCCGGATGCTCAAGAGTCTGCTAAAGTCCTGAAATGAAAACAATGCAGGTTAAACCAAAAAGTGTATTTATATATTTAAGCTACAAGGTCTACAAATAGGCTCATAGTACAGAGATAAATAAACGCTAAAATTATAACTAAAAGAATTACATTGCGAACGTTAAAACTTTATTAATTTATTATTCTTAAGGATTTTTTTTTAAAGTTAAAAATTTATTATAAATTCTATTTTCTCAAAAATTTCTCATATAAGCTGCATAAACTGTTCAATTTATATTTTTATTATTCGTTTTTGATAAAGAGTTGAAAGAGTAAAAAAAAAACAAACAAATAAAGCAAAATTAAAATTAAATGATTATGATTTTTTTTTCATTTCAATATGATTTTTATAGCTTCAATTTTTCTTTCTTATTTTTGTTTAAGTTGCATAAACTTAAAAATATTTTGGAGACTACATCATACTCTTTCCCCTAACCCAACTTGGGGGAGCAGACTACAAACCCCTTCCTTTCCACGAGAATGTCAAATGGACAAGCGTCCACTTCCCTGGAGAGGGGGGGGGGTCTTTCCACCCCTTCATCAATATTCAGCTTTTTGGCAATTGGCGCGTATCGATTTGCTCCCCGTTCCGCACACTAAAGGCATAATCGCCAGCCAACGACAAAACCTGCCTTCCCGAAATGCTCCGCGCGTTTTCATAGCCCGACCCTCCGCCTCCGACTCGCCGCCATATTGCCGAGGCGCAACGTTGGCGCGTTGGCTGCAGGCCCCGGCTACCAATGACCCCTGACGAACCACACGTTCAACATGCCGAAAAAGGTACAATAACACCTCTTCTGCGTCCAGAACAAAAGTTTGTTTACATTTGCAGTTTTAACGCCAAACCTCGGCGATGCTGTAAGATATTGAGAAAGGTAAGTTGATTTTCTATTTAAATCTCAGTATCCTAAAAAAAATCACGCAAGTGACGTCAGCGAGAAAAGTTTTAAGTTTGGCGCAATCGACGCCGGTTCTGTTTCCAACGTGCTTGTCAATATGTTCATCATGTGATCTGAGCTAAAGAGGTTATAAACAAATTTTCAGTGCTTATTTAAAAATTGTCATCTTGATTTCATGTGTTGGTGATAATATAACGTGATTTAGGTTTATTTTTCACGTGTTTACTATATATGTAATTAATTAAGTAATTAATTTTTTCATTTCAAAATTAAACTAAGCTTACAATTAAGACATGCAGCTTTAATTTTCATTTTTCAGTAACTATAATTCTATAAATTTGCTTTCCACTTCTTAAATTTGTAAGATATTTATTTATCATGGAGCACGAAACAATAACTTCTGCTTCTTGCAATAAATATCAACCAAACAAAATTAAAATTAGTAATTAACGTAATCAAACCAGAGAAAGAAACGGGGAAAATTGTCTTCTGGAAGTAAATTGCATTGATCACGATGAACATCATCGTTATAAAGTACGAAAATTAAAATTATTTGAGCATTTTTGCGATCAGAAGCATTGATATTGGTTCTGGCTTGATAGTTTAGAGTTGAAATTAGTATCTGGTTTTTAAATAGCATTGCATAAATCTGTAATTGCTGCTACATTTCAAATCCACTAGAAAGAATGTAATGCTGTTAAAACAATCTAGCAGACCGTTTAATGATGCACAGTATAGCAAAATTATTTTCCAGCAACTAAGTTCTTTCATAGGAATAAATTAATGCTTTTTTGTTTTTGATTTTTTTTCTTGTATTATTTAAATTATCTTATATACATTAACTTGAAAACAATATTTTGTAAATTAAAGTTTGAGAACATAATTTTTTTTAATTAAAATTTTCATGATAAAGAAATTTTCCGATAATATTTGAACTAAACTTAGAGAAAGTCTCCGGTAAGTTTGTTATATACATAGTATTACTGGTTACCTTTAAGAATTTTTAAAAATTATCCAAACGTTATAGAAATATTCTCGTTCTCTTAAAAAAAAAAAAAAATTATCCTGCATTTAATATTTCATTTAAATGCAATTATGCTAGGAAAAAAACACGTTATATTTTTTGCTGTATTATATGCTAAAAATACAAGAATACTAATGCTACTAGAGGGGGAGGGCGGGGTAGAAAGAGAGATTACATCTCAAATTTTTAATAACAACAAAAATGCAGGAAAATAAATGTAAAATGTAAGTGAACAAAATTAGTAAATAGCAAGGTCTTAAAACTGGAATGTTGTGTTAAAATATATAAAAAATATATTGGATGCAGTATATTTACATTCAAGTTTGAAATTATGCAGAGTACTAAAATGTCAAAATAACTCAAAAAGAAAGAAAAACATACATTGATATTTAACATTTTAATATTTTCCTCGTGAACTTTAATGTAGTACAGTGAAACCCCGATTTTACGTCCCCCGAATCTACGTTTTTCCCGCATTTTACGTTTTTTTCATCAGGTCCCAGTTTTTCCATATACTAATAATGTTAATTTAACCCGGATTGTAAGCTTGTTATATATGAAATTTCCCGCATTTTACGTTTTCCCTGGAAAGTGAAAAAAAAAATGTTCTAAAATAAGCAATATTTTTCCGTCTGTACTTTTCGTCAGCCGTTGAGGATCAACAAAAAGAACCGGAAACACAGCCCGTCCCTTCTTTCACTATTGCAATGAAGAGCTTACAAATAGTGAAAGACTATTTCCTTTCTTATAAAGACCAGGACAAAAACTTGCAACGTATTACAATACTAGAAGATGCTGCATTCACTTTGAAATCAATGACTAAAAAACAATCCACTATCACGGATTATTTTCAGCCTAAACGCCAGGAATCACATCTAAATGTGATAAAATTATCTTAAAATGGTACGTATAATAATGTTCTTTTCGTAAAATATAGATATTATACCTTTTGAAAGAGTCATCTTTACTACCTTTAGTTTTTTTCTATTTGATTTTTGTATTCTATGTATTTCCCGTATTTTACGTTTTTTCCCGTATTTTACGTTTTTTTGGCCCAGTCCCTTGAGAAACGTAAAATCGGGGTTTCACTGTATTTTAAAAAATTTCCTTTCGTGACATTATAAGTCGTGACATTAATTGCATTGAACTATTAAATACTTTTTGATATTGTCAAGTGTGAGAGAATGTCTCTTATACGAAAGCAAATTTTCACGTGTGGAGAAGCTTGTGGAGACATCTATAGATGTGACTCGGCGCTGTTGCATATTTAAAAGAAACCTGACTCACTATCAATTCTTCTTCAACTTCAGATAAAACAGAGCAATCAAATAAAACAGATTTTTCTTAAGGTTTGCTAAAGGATAGTTATTTAAAACATTAATTAACTTTAGTGACTGCTCAACATTGATAATTTTATTTGATTTTTTTACATTGACCAACAGGGACGCAACCAGGGGTCTCCCCCCCCCCCTACCTACACACATAACTCTTAATTTTAAGCAATACTGCCGATATTAGTATAATAATATACACATTTATGTAAGGATCCTCCCCCCCCCCTGCCGGGGGAGAGTATAATACAGGAGAAAATTATCTTTGTGTCCCTGGCCTGAGAACTATGTTCTACAGGGAAATGTCTTAATAGCGAATACCGATATAACGAATATCCGCTATAACGAAAAAGTGCTCAATTCTGTTTTAAACACCATTAGGAGGACGTGCATTTCATTATAACGAAAATTCCGTCACAAAAAAATGTCCACTGTAGTTTTTTGTAACCGGATCTCACTGTATTAGATTTTGTGCGAGAGAGACGTTTTAAAGGAGTTACAATATGAAGCGCAAAGTCATTAGAGAGATATTACATTTCATATCAAAATGACTCAAAAAAAATTATAAAATCTTTAAAAAAATGAAAAACGTACCCTACGAATATAACAGGAAAAAAATATGTAAATGCCATTTTTAAAAAACCCGTACCTTACACATAACCATTGCTATTATTAATGATATTATTTTTAAAAATTATTTACCTGAATTCACAAATTTAAAGAACTTTTTTTTCCTTTTTCCCCCACCACATTGCAAATATATATTGCTTTAATCTTTGGTTTCAAAAAAGTAGTAAAGTGAAACTTTTTTAAAGCGACCGCCTCTTCAAAAATCAGTTAAACCACGAATAAAAACTCTTAAATGAAGAAAAACAAGAAATTGAAAAGGATATTTAATTTTCAAAAATTTGATTTCATATTTCGTGAAAAACAATACAGTAAGATACAAATCTCTTATTTTTAAAAACATTTTGGTCCCTTTTTTCTTCAAGATTGTTTTCTGCTGTGACAATAAATGGCACCCAAGCATTCTGTATAAATGACAGGTGTTTTTGTTTTATTTATCTACTACTTTCCAAAGTACAGTTATCATTTCTTTCTCATTAATTTGCATGTCATTCCTCCGTTCCCCCATCTTTAAGAGTGTTTTACAAACATGTAAAAATGATCACGTACACTTAAAAATTATCAGGTAGACTCTAATATATAATACCTACAAGCTATGCACTTCACAGTTTGTTTTCAGATTTATAAATCTACTACTTTTTGTACAATATAAATAGAGTGAACTGAAATGGGGAGTTTGCATCATTTTCTTTTTGTTCATTTCTCTTGAATCGTGCTGTTGTAATCAGGGTCATTTGAATGTCCGGTAAGTTGTTTATATTTCTTTTTGTGTGATAGAAATGATAAATAAGCACATCTATATAACGTATTATCCTTACCTGCGAAATTTTTTTTAATGAATACAACTTTTCTGTCCTCCCCCCTCAATTCAACCATTTCCATTGCTTTGTAATTCTAAAGGCCCGTTCTACCACAATGTGAATTATGTTATCAGTGAAATTTTCAACTAATGCGGAGATCGTGGTTTCTTCTTTCTTTTTTTTTTTTTTTTATCGATCTTTGCGTGCATACCAGTTTTTGCAGCAGTTTCTAAGACTGCCAGCTCTCCCGCCTGCCAGAAGCTCCAGCTTTTGAAGTGGAGGGGGGGGGGGAGGGGGGGGGGTTCTCAATTACAAGAATTAACCTTTACATCATTTTTGGTTTTCAAAAGGTTTTTACTACATGCAATTCAACAGAATAATCTTTTGCATTTTATGAACATATATAAATGCTACTTCTAATTGTGTGAATATTTCATTTCTGTTATAGAGTCTTTGAAGTGCCTCTATATATACGTTTGTTAGACTGAAGAAAGACTTTTATATATCGTAGTAAATAATCTTAAGAAAAAATGTAGCATAAATCAGCAACTCCCCCCCCCCCCTAAACTACCTCACAAAAATAATAATTAAAAAAATATATATCCATTTTATATTTTGCAGATTAGTTTATGCGAATTAATTGTTCTTAAGAGCATGGACATTATCAGTCGTCTGGTTCTGGACTATGAAAATTTAATCCCTTTTTCATTTTGTAAGGTTTGGTAGTCTGCTCTTTTCAGATTTTTAATCGTCAGGAACTCACACGGGAATATCTTTACGTAATGGCTGGAAGTATGTGTAATACAATTTTGTCAAAATTACATATCGAAACTTTTATTTAAAATAGTTTCGTTGCTTCTACTGCAATGAAGTAAGTATAAACATTCTATTAAACAGTAGTGATTATTTTCAAAAAATGTTTGGATTTGTATCCAAAATGTTGCTATCATACGTGAATTTCTTTGAATCTTTAAATACGAATTTTCCTTCCTTCCATCAAATTCCCTATTGATTTTTTTTTCTTTTCCTTCAATGAAATTGCACATTATTATTTTTTTTTTTTAGGGAGATTCGATTCCTTTTTTTCTCTATTTACCAATGGTTACAACTGCGATGTAAATATTTTTAATCTTTAAAATTAGAAATAAAGGTATTTTGAGGCTCTTTTCTACACTTCAGGTCGGGTTTTTTCCCAGGGACCGACTAAAAATATGTTGTGAGCCCTGAAAATGTAGCAACCACTTGACAGAATAACTTCCATTGTTTTGTTTCTTTATGGATTAAAACATTGCTTATTAATTTAATATTTTTGCAGTTAACCCGAACTGGTTATTGTGACATTATACATGAAACAATTTCACTTGTTTCCATTAAAATTGAGCAATCTCAAAATGTCATTTTAAATATTCCTGTTTTTTGATTTGATATTAAAATAGGTATTCATAATGAAAAATGTTTAAATTTTGTGATATTTCGCATAACTTTTTGACTGCTTTTTTCAATAGGTAATACAGCACAAAGCAAAAAAAAAAAAAAAAAGTGAAAATTATACGTCACAATAATTGCAATTTAAGGCTTAACATCCTTATCTTCCTTCTAAAACAGCTTCTCATAGTGCTTGCAAGTTATGGATCCCTGCTACGTATACTGAAGGTATACCGGAAAATTCAAACTCAGGATACATTCAGTATACGAACAGATGTCCATAAAACAGTCTTCAGTTATCCTTCGGCATTCAACTAGCTGGCTCAGTTGCTTCACGAGTGATGACTTCCATTGTTGCAAGAAGTACAGTTTCTGAAAAGAATGAATATAATAAGTATCTTAGATCAGTTGGCTAAATGTATTTTATAGACTTGCATTTCCAATTGTTTGTATAACATTAAAAATGACACGATTGTATTGTATAGTTCAAATTAGTTACATATATTACATATATACATTTATATCTATATATATTATACATAATAGATTGATAGATGTATCTGCTTTCGTGCATAGATCAATAGGAAGATCAGTGGTCTTCATTGTCTACTCTCCCTCTTAGAAAAATATTTCGTTAAAGAACATTTAAAGTAAATCAACAAGTTGTAGCTACTTTATGCTAAGCCTTAAAGAAAAATATTGCATTTTTTATATAAAACGTTATCGTAAAATAAATGTAAAATATCAGTAACCCCTGCTCCGAGTGTCACCTACCACCCTTATTTGGTAAATGTGGTGTACGTGCTTTTTTTACAAATTGTAGAAGTCCAGCATTACTGATGTTATTTGCCGGCGCATCTCATACTTTTCTTTTCTCCACCAGAGCCCTAACCTGTTAGCCGAGGCCTTTGGATTGCTTACGCACGGGGAGAGGTAGTGGGGTCTACGGATTTTACATGCACATATCCCCAAGTATACATGGTGATCTTCAGTGGGTATCGAACGCGCGACCTTCCAGGTGGAAGTCCGACGTGCTAACCACTAGGCTACCACGGCCCCTGGCGCATCTCATACTTATTTATTTGTCTTAATACATTTTTTAGTTAATGAATGCGAATCATGTGACTAATATGAAAGCTTTATTTATTTATTCATTTATTTAATTTACTAGTGCTAATCAATTCTCCCTCTTATAACTCCCCTAATCCATAACCTTTTGTATAACCTCCTTAATCCGTAGGGCAATTCGAAGAGGGTTGCCGCACCATAAAAGAAGTGGCTGCTAAATTTTAAGTTATCATTAATATCGGTGGAAATCCCGCTAGGAAGAGTGTTATGTTCCATAATTTTAATGTATATACCGCAATTTAATACATGAAAGTTTATTTTTTGGGTAGCAGGAGAAACTTTACAAGATCGAATTCGGTAACCTCTCACTACATATGAGGTGAGCTGCCCCAATGAAGAGGGAGTGATGCCGCGCAAAAATAACTCGATTAGAATGGCAGAATCAAAAACTTTTGCACGTTTATTACTATAAGAGAGCATAAAAAATATATATACCACCTTTAAACTTTGAAAAGATAATCAGAAATAACGGTATATTTCTAAGCTTTTAAAACAGCACTAAACATGAAGTTAAATCTTTAAAGTTTGAAAATAACATAGAAAGGGAAGTTATAATCTACTTTTAAACTTTGAAGATGCAATACAAAAAAAAATGCATCTCTAAATTTTCATTTTTATGCAAGTGTTGCGTATTTCGCCTATACTTAGTAAAACTTTCACGCATCCATTTTTTACAATGAATAAATTCAAACCATTGATTCAATCATTGATGTGGTTTTATAGTAATTTTCAAGGCATTTTTAGCAAGTATTGATTGTCATCGATATCTCCTAGTTTAATTATTTTAATTGTTTCCCTAGGGATTTCTTCAGACCAACATCCTCTCTTTTCTCCAGGACTTTACTTATTGAAAGTCGTCTTCATTCAGCAGTCATAGCAGTAAATCGAGATTTTAACATTTATACGATATAATTAGTACATGAAGAAGTTTTGTGGTTAATTAAATGAGTATTATATAGTTAAAATCACGGTTAATTAAATGATTAAATATTTGAGTATTGAGCTGTAGTAATCTAAGAGAGGGCAAAAAAAAACACGATTGCTTTTCTTACACAAATTGTAGAAGTTTAGCATTATTGATTGATGTTATTGGTCGACGCATATCATCTTTATTTGCGTTTATGTTTTTAGTTAATACATGCGTGTCAACTAGCGTAAGCGCTTTGATAATTAATTCACTTCTTCACTTGTTTTGAACTGTTTATTTTATTTATTTATTTATTTATTTATTTATTCATTTAACTTATTTATTTATTAATTCATTCTACTTATTTATTTAGTTGTTTGTTTTATTTTTTACCTATTCAAGAAATTTTTATTTTACCTTATTAACCTCAAAAGATGTAGATGTGCCAAGGAGCCCATTGTTTCACGGAGCACTGCCTGAAGACCACTGACATAGAAACATTGATATACGTATTTTTTTTAAAGTAAAACAAATGTTGCAATTATAAATTGATCAATGTAACTATGTAAAAATCATGAATTAATAATAGTAGCACACATTAATGCAACCTAAAATGAAGTAGTGTATAAATAATATACATGATGCATAAATGTATACATTAAACGACATATTTAAAAAAAATAGACAAGAATTAAAAGAAAATTAATTAAGACATTTTTCCATATATGCTTCGTAATGTAAAACGAAACAAAATCTTTTCATGAAACTAAATTTTATTTTCTAACAAGTTGGATCAATTTACTGCTAAGCATGTTAAATTAAGCAGCAAAAGATGCTGTTCCGTAATTATTGGAAAAGTAAATACGAATATGTATTGAATATGTACTCAGCCAATACCGCGTTGAAAGAGATGAGTATAAGTATCACTGACAATGATATTTATAAATAGTCATTTCTTACAACTCGGTATTTAAAATAATTTTAAATTGAAAAAAAATCAATTGTAAATTTATAATATACAATCATTTACCACTGCTCGGTTTATAAAACGCGATTATATGGTGAATAAAAATTAAGAAAAACTATATGTGTGCTGTTAGTGCAGAGTAATTTCTTTTCTAGCTTTCGTTTTGCAATTTTCGTTTTTAATTTTTTTAAATTTCTTTATTTGTTTTAAGTTCCAAAAAAATATGATCCTAATGTCATAAATCTGTAATAGAATGATAAATTAGTTTAAATTTCCTCTTGTTTATTTTTACAGGATGTACACTCCTCAAAACAATTAAAGGATCACTTCTTTATAAGCTTGTCATTTTTTTAACAGTTAAAAAACTGATTATATGTTATATTATTTTGAAAGGCAATGCAAATGGCTACAAAAACCTTGCTAAATTATTGAATAATTTTTTGTTGTGTTTTGGGAATAGTTGAGAGAATTAAAAAACTACCAAAATCAAAATGAAAACCCTTTAATTATTAAAATCAAAAGTAAACAAAAAGTTGTTTTTGTGTTACAATTAATGGCTCAGTATCTTGTGTTTCCTCCTCTGACAGAAATCACAGCTCGGATTCGCCGGGGCATGGTTTTTATAAGCCTCCTGAGGCTTTCTTGAGGCAAACGCTCCCACTCTTCTCGAAGAGCGATTTCTAGCTCCTCCAAAATGGTGGCTTGGTTTTGACGGCTCCGGATACTTCTTCCCAGTTGATCCCAGACATGTTCGATGGGATTCAGGTCCGGGCTGCAAGCGGGCCACCCCAAAGTGGTGATATTGTGGTCTTGTAGGTACTGACGCACGATCCCTGCAGTGTGGGGACGGGCCCCATCGAGCATAAAAATGAAATTATGCCCTTCTGCTTCTGCTCTGTGACGTATCTGGACATCCAACACCTCGTTAACATACCTCTGGGCGGTCAGGGATCTGTTGCGGATGACTACAAGGTCTGTACGATCATCGAGTGTTATTCCACCCCACACCATTATTGATTCTCCTCCAAATGGGACCCTTGAAGATAAGCAGCAGGGAATAAAACGTCCATTCCTTCTTCTGTATACTCTAGCCCGACCATCATTACCAAAAGGAGTAAATTTAGACTTATCAGAAAAGAGTGCTTTACGCCAATGCTTTAGGTGCCAACGTCTGTGTGTCCAAGCAAACTGCATTCTTTCTCTTTTGTGACGTGCTGTAAACCGAGGTACTTGGACTGGTCGTCTAGATCTCAATCCACTTTCCCGAAGTCGATTTCGTACAGTCTGGTCGGAAATTTGGGTCCCCGTTGCTCATCTTAGCTCATTTTGCAGCTCCCTGGCTATTGAAAATCTGCGTCTGAGGGCACTTAGACGTAAATACCTGTCCTCTTGGGCTAAAGTGGACCTCCTCCGCCCTTGACTTGGCCTTATATGGAGTCTCTAGTTGTTGGTAGCGGTTCCAAAGTCTTGAAACCACTGATTGACTTACACCGAACCTGTGACTCACCTGACGTTGAGAAAAACCACCTTCAATCCATGTGACAGCCCTAGTCACATCATTGTAAGAAAGAAATCTTCTAACACCTGCCATGGTACGTAAACAGGACGAAGCAAACAGAAAATGAGTGAACTGCACCTTGTAAGTTCGATTGACAACTGGTTAGTACTTGGAATCTTGCTCTTTTTCATTCCTGTTTCGGTGTGTTTACAAAAACATCAGAATTATCTATACTAATTGAAAGCCAAGAAACAAAAACAATCTCTGTTGTTTCTCATTAAAGGTGTCCAGTACCAAAGGTCAAATTCTCATATTTATTATAAAACTTATTCTTGTACACGATCATTCCAAAGTAGTGATCCTTTAATTGTTTTGAGAAGTGTATAATTAAATTTCAAATTGAATGTAAAAAGTGTTGTTGTTCTAATGAGTGACGAATTTTTCACGTTTTTTTCTTCTTTTTTTAACATTTGGTGCTTGTAGTAACTCTGTATTCTCCTACTCGAGTAAAGTACCACTCGATCAGCGTTGGAGAATATCATGAGATTTATATGAATAGCAAAATTTTGGATATGTATGATAGGATAACTATTTTTATTTAAAGGTGTGATGATAATATATAAACCAGAGTACAATTACTAATACCACACATTAATTAAATTTGGTATGATAATTATTTGGTATATTTATTATACCAAATTCGGTGTATTTATTATGTTAAATGTGTTAATTACTGATTAAACCCCACTAAGCCAGGACAAATTTTCTTGTATTTATAAAAAATATTAATATATCAAGATTTTCAGTAGTTACCGTAATTATCTGTGTATAGCCCGCGGGTTATATACAAAAAATGTCCTTTTTTTACTACCTGCGGGCAATACATGAAATTAGAAAAAAAAAAGTATTATTGAAAAGACATTTACCTTTCAAAAATAAATCGAAATCTCTTTCTTGCAAAACAAAATGCAGAGAAATAAATCGTAGCTTTCGAAACTATGTCCAAAGCAGATTAGGGTTCGGACGCTACAGGCGAATGTATTTTTTTCTAGGGGTGTATCCCATGTTTTATTCTAGGTGCGGGTTATACAACGATGCGGGTTATACACCGAAATTAATTTTTTTTAAATGAATTTCTCTTCCTTCGGACTATAGAACGACGCGGGCTATTTACCGTAATTATCTGTGTATAGCCCGCGGGTTATCTACGAAAAAACTCTTTTTTTTACTATCTGCGTCAATATAACGATCCGGGCAATACACGGAGTTTAAAAAATCATTATTATTATTAAAAAGAAAATCAAAATGATTGTTAAAGTGAAAGAAATAAATGATAGGTTTCGAAACGATGATCCAATTTCGCCCATCCCCTCTTCACTTCCCCATGCAAGACTTTGCTTCCACACCAATTAAATCACAATAGTAGGGTAGGACCGAAACGGAGGTCCCTGTATAAACAAAATATGGTGAATTGTAAACTTTTTACAATATAATTTTTAATGTTAAGTGTTCTGTAATTTTAAATTGTTTCCTTTTAACAGTGTTCCTTACAGAGTGATTTTAATTCATGTAATTGTTTTTGTTTTGGGTGCGGGTTATAGAACGATGCGGGTTATACACCGAACTTGATTTTCTTAGGATGAATTTTTCTTCCTGCGGACTATGCAGTGATGCGGGCTATTTACCGATAATTACGGTATTACTTTACATAAAACAAAAATTAGGTTCATTTAAATGTGTACCCCTTGTGTTGCCTGTGGTGCATTTTAGTTTACATTTACATCCTAAGTAATCAATGAGTTAATTACTAATTGATCCTCACTAAACCAAGACAAATTTTCTTGTATTTATAAAAATATTAATATATCAAGATATTCAATAATTATTACTTCGCTTAAAACAAAAATTAGGTTCACTTAAATATGTACTCCTTGTGTTGCCTGTGGTGCATTTTAGTTTACATTTACGTCTTAAGTAATCAATGAATTAATTTCTAATTAAACCTCTCTAAGCCAGGACACATTTTCTTGTGTTTATAAAAAATATTAATACATCAATATTTTGAAAATTATTACTTCACTTAAAGCAAAATGTACATTTTAGTTTACATTTATATCAGTGATCAGTGTAAATTTGTTCATCGTAATGAGAAACTATCAAGTAGGTTACACATACTCTTAATTCTGGTATAATAAATATACCAAATAATTATTATACCAAATTTAATTAATGTGTAGTATTAGTAATTATCGGACTAGAGAATAGTTGAAGTTTTTGTAGATGTTGATTGGTGTCATTCTTAATATTAGAAAGTTAGCATAGAGAATATGACTTTGCACTATGAGTGAAGGGTTACTTGTCTGAGTGAGTCAGCCAACCCTTAAAAGAAAAAATTATTATTATTGTGAATTTTCTGATTCTCAGTCTCATCATTGTCCTGCTCATTATAAAGCCTGTTCCATTTATGCTTCCTCACCCTCAAAAATAGAATCCTCATTTTCGACAATTCTTCAATCGTCAAGGAAATTTTCGCCATTTATAACGATTCTTTCCTCGTGCGATCACGTGGCTTAAAAAAGTTACCACGCAAATTTCGCTAATTTGACGAAAGGTTTACTGGGAGCATTTTTCACGAAGCCATTTCGCCAAATATGACGAAAGTGAGATTTGAGCATGCGTTTCTGAGAGTGCTCTTACATTATTATATTATCTCCCTATTTGAATGAGTCAATGGGGTAATCTAAGATCCATTTTAAAGTGTTTAACTTTAAATAATATAAATTTGTGGTAAGATATATGTGAGGATATATATCAGCTTAGAAACATCATGATATATATCCGCCAGTGCTGACTCGATGCGGCACTAAAATGCTCATTAATTTTGATGAGCATTTTACCTTTTGTTTGAATATATTTAAAATATTCATATGCTGTTTAAAAATATTTCAAAATGCATACACTACTCTCCCCGTGAATCATAACGTCTGGTGACATGGCGCTAACAGTGCCATATACCTTGTAGCAGTAGCAGAATAACGCAATTTTTAGCAGCGGTTAAATAATGCACATTTTTATGAACATTAAAACAGTAAGCCAATTGTGGCTTATTGTGGAATATTTCATATTTTAACAGTTTGAGCGAAAGTAACTTTTTTGAACAACTTGGGGTCAAATACCTCCCTCCCCCTCCAGCCTCTCCATTCTTTTGTTACCAAAAATACTTTTGTTTAACTTGACCGGAAGTTTTTAGACATAACACATAAATATTAAAATTTATGTCAATGCTAGTTGAAAATTTGGTGTACAGGGAGTGAAAGAAGAGATGTCGCCCTTGAATATAATTCTTAGGATTACCTTGAGCTAAATTTTAAAATTTATTTAAATCTCAGTGGCTATAAGACTATAAGCCTACATGTCATTGTAAAATTAGCCGAAATTGCACGATTAAAGCATTCCTGTAAGAAATCTAAGTAGGAGAAAAAGGACACTTTTTCTCCTACCAATGTACCATAACTTTTTAACAATTCCTTTTTTTTTCTTCTTATGTGTGATTGTATAATTCAAAATTTATCATTTCATGAATATTGAGTGTCACAAAAATAAATAAAAGAACAGAGTTAATCCCTTTTATTCACGACTTCAAACTTTTGATACGATCTTTAGAGAGAGAGAGAGAGAAAGAGAGAAACAAACTAGGAGCTGAAACTACAGAATTCGCATTCTTTAAATAGATCATCGGAGAGTAAACAAATGAGAAATGAAGGAAGGGGAATTCGTGTCGGAAAAAACTCCCATTATGTATGCACGAGCGTGCAGTTGAGTTTGAAAAAAATATACATATATATTATGATGTGGGTGGGTTAAAAAATGGAGGAGAGAAAAAATAATAATGAAAAACCAACACAGGAACAGGTTTCACTAAGTTCAGAATCGTAAATCACAGTTTTGCGCGGAATTGGAGCTTTTCAATGGGAGAAGACAGAAGAGCATCCGGGATAATGGAAAAGGGAGACGCATGCGCAGTTTTGTTGCAGAGGTCATCGTAAAGTAGAAAGTTTTGATATCAATGAAGATATTTTTAGGTAAAAGTGTATGTATCATTTCTTGGATAGGCAGAATATTTTATAAAAAGAAGCTCGTCCAGAACTAAACGAGTCTCTTTTTGTGTACTAATATCGAATGTATGACATTGGCTGCAGTTCTGCTTTTATTTCATGTTTAGCTGAAGTTATTTTAAATTCGCCTTTCAAACGTAAAACGGTAATCTGAAAACAAACTCTTTTTGAAACACGGAAATTGTTACTTACTATGTACATAAAATAAAATTCATTCCCTGAAACTATTAGGTGCTGTTTCAAAAATTATGTTTTTTTATAAGAATGAGATTACATTACCTATTTGTGTTATTTTTTCCTAAGTATTTCTGTTATTTTAAAATTTTATTCTCAATCCTTTTCGAGTAAAAATAAACTTATTCGCTTTCTTTGAATAGCATATCCTGACATTCACTTTGCATAGTTTATCATTACCTTTTCGGTCAAACAAAAACTAATTTCTATTTATTTTGAATAGTTTCAATTTTGATTGAATTTATTTCCACTATCATTGCATTTCAACAAACCATGAAGAATAGTAATAGCTGTGTGTCGTATTTAATAGGCATTTATGAATGCATTTTAATGGTATACACTGTTGAAAAATTGAGTCGCAATCATGAAACTGAGAAGATCCATAAAGCATAGTGTTTATGTAGATAAACAAGTGATCACCAATTCAGAAAAAAAAAGGCAATGATGACAATTTTATTGACAACAATTGCAAAACGTGTTTTTAAACACGTTTTGCATAAATTTATCAATTCAAATTTCAATAAAAACCTTTAATTCGGGTTTTTATTAAAATTCTGGAAATAGATTATATTTTTGTCGACTAAACTAGCTCTCCTAGCAAATAGCTACTCAACAGTATTGGATTGTTGACTTCTCTGTCCAGTTCGCCCATGATTGAAACTAATCAGGGGTATCCGGAGGACATTAGCTGTGTTGAAGGGATTACACTCTCAGAAACGCATGCTCAAATCTCACGAAACTTTCGTTGTAAATGTCGAAATTTGTTTGGCGATTGAGGAATCCTCGAAAGTGAGAGTTCTATTTCTGAGAGTGTTGGGGAACTATCTTAACGGATTGGAGCCCAGAATTGGCAAGGTCTCGGTAATTGGCAAATTTACGGAAGGTATTCTTGGTACAACTGCATCCATGCCAGTGTCGTTGAATATGAGGCCGTGGTAGCCTAGTGATTTAGAGCGTCGGATTTCCATCTGGAAGGTCGCGCGTTCGATACCCGCTGAAGACCCACTATGTACACTCGGGGATACGTGCATGTAAAATCAGTGAACCCTACTACCTTGCCCCGTGCGCAAGCAATCCTAAGGCCTCGGCTAACACGTAGGGACTGGTGGAGAAAAGTGTTGTTGAATAGACGATAGCGACACTGCCGGTGTAGACACATGCTTTCTTCTGATTTCTCGATCTTTTCGTGAATTTGGGCATGGGAGCATTCCGAGACACTGCGGCGGCTAATTGCCTCTTTCTGATCCGCTGCTGCTAAGATCAGGCATGGCTGCCTGCGATCATATAGCGGCTGTCCAGACGCGGCGCCAGAACAAAGGAATAAGCGTTCAAACGATAGTTATTTTTTTCCTCACTGGTGCGCTGCAAGCATGTACTAGTTTTGTATGGAAATACATTACGAAAGCATTGTTTTTGCCGGGTTTGCAGCATCCATCATGAAGATTTCTCTTTCGTAAATTTTTAGTTCATGCATTACTGATCGGAAATATGTCTCCCGATGTTTAATCGTGTCTAACCTATATATATTTATTTTAAAGAAATTTTTCATCGTAAATGAAATAAAACGACAGAAAGCAGTAGAGTGTTTTTTCTAAGCATTAAATTAGTGAAAGCATACATTTTATAATTTTAGGGATTTACTAAATTCACGTTTGGTTTATATGCATATATTTTATTTGTTTTTTCACTCCATGTCACCTATTCAATTATTCTGCAAATAGAAATCGTGAGTTTGATGCTTTAGATGATATTTTTAACCAGTGAGGGCTGACATTTGCATTTTCCTCTTATGTCTCGAACTTAACTGGTTTTATTTATGCATTGGTTTTATTTATTTGTACTTCAATTTACTAATAAGAAAACAAACGTCATTATAGCCCAAATTTCAGAAAACATATTTCGGGACAAGAGGAATCCTTTTATCAATGAATAGAGTTGTACGCATCTGGATGCAAGTAATTAGAGTGATTTACACTCACTTGGATTACTTACATTTTTTAGGTCAAATCTTTACGCATTGATAAAGGGGTTCCTTTTAATTCCAAAACGTGTGTATGGAGTAATTTTTGCAACTTGCGCTATAAGAACGTTGGTCCGCTCATTAATTTTTTACCACTCAAAAGTAAACTTTGAACTTCATATTATGTCTAGATTATGCTTTTATTTTTTTTTTTTTTTGTTCTGAGACGTTTAAATTTCTTATGCTTGTATAGAATTATAAAGCTAAAAGTGGAATGAGTGAGAGAGAATCTATATTATAAATCTAGTAATGTACCTTTTTAAAATTAACAGGGCTAGAACTTGAATTTAAATTCCCGCCACATGAACAAGTGTTACAAATGAAATACCTAAAAGGAAGGGAGACTTCCCTCTAAGATTTGTTGTTGATTCTCCACGCTTTCATGAGTACACCAATTTTGTACTCCATAGAGTCTTAAAACATAGAAAAGTAAATAAACTATCTAAGGGACCGTTCATAAATGATGTCAAGCTCTTTTCCGATATATTTGACCCCCTCCCCCCCCCCCTTTGTCACAAAATGTAACAATTCAACGGACCCCTTCCCCCCTTTGTCACATGTCACGCTATGTTGTATAAGCCTGATGTCATACTTCTTGTTACCCCTCCCCTCCGCCTATCACACTTTGTCACAATTTCACGAACACCGCCCCCCCCTCGAAGCGTGACATAATTTATGAATGACCCCTAAAGCGTATTTCTGATTTCTAATTTAAAAGTGGGGAAACATTAATTCAAGAAAGGATTTAAGGAAAATCAATTTACAGAAAATCAGAGAATCCGAAAGCTTTTGGTAGATTTCATCGAAGAAATGCCGGTTGCAAAGTCTTGGTATTAAAAATTGAGAATATTCAGTGTAGTCCAGAGAAAAAGAAAAAAGAGGTGAGAGGGGGGGAGTCTTGCAGATAAGAGCATAAGTTATTGTAATGAAATAGTGGTGGGGGAGGGGGCTTTTTAAAAGTGGAGGGACGATCGTGTAAAATAAAAAGGTTTTCGGACGGTCCTGCCCCCCCCCCCCCCCCCCCGCCTGAGAATACCCATTGCTTTTTGTTGTCAAGGTCATCTAAATAAAAAGTTTTAAAGGGATATTTAAAGAAAAATTGCTCTTATCCAGGGGTGTCCACGAGGGAAGTTCATGGCGTAGACTGCGCCATTAAATTTTTTGATGAAATATTTGACACCCCCTGGACAGGAGGGCATGCTTTCATCGAGTTCTAGCCCTTTTGGGTGGTTGTCTTTTTGGGGGGACTTCGTACCTATTAGTATGCACCATCTTGCTTAGGGATTTGGCACCCATGTATTGTCAGTTACAAGTTTTAAAAATAATCTTGATAACTCTGAACTGCATATAATGAAGCGTTTTAAGTAATTATTTTTAATTTCTCATTTATTGTACTTAATTGTAATGTTTGAAAATATTTCCCCTTGATTGTTTATTTTATTGTATCGTTTTCTTTTACAAAGGCCTAATTTTTGACCTTTCTTACTTAATATTTTAGGATTTTATTCTAAATATTTAACTAGTGTAATTGCTTTAGATGAGACCAGCAAAAAAAAAAAAAAAAGTCGCTACTCTTATATGATAATCCATCTGTTGAAGTTAACTTGTCAGCTATACAATACAATGCAATATTAGTTATTAGCATTATGCTATTGGTCTGTCAATAACAATAAAAAATTGTTGCATTAATCATTTACTTAATTACATAATTGTTCAACTAATCTTTATTTGTTAAGTCAATTCGCAACCTAACTGTTCCACTTTCCTGTAATAATTAAATTTACAATAAATGGAATTGAAATAATTCAATTAACACATATATTTAAAATAACTTTATTAATCATACCCTATTTTATTTTTCTTTTAGCTGCTGTTATTTAATAGTATTAACATGAATGTATTGAAAATTGCTTAATAATAAAGTAACTAATAACCATTTAAAGACTATTCAATACGGCTTTAAAAAACCTGCTAGCCAATTTATTTGTGTTACACAATGTGAAAGGAAAAATGTATTTCAGAAAATTATGCGCAATTATTGTCGTTCAAAATAAAAATAAATCTGAAAGCATAATATGATCAGCCAATTGCGAAGAAAATTTTCTCTGTATTCATTATGTATAAAAGTATACGTATGTATGAAAAGTTGTATTTTAACTAGCAGCGTCAAAGTGTGCATGTGTTACTACCAAAAAAACGATCTTTTTATATTTTCCTCTGTATTAAAAACGTTTTAATGGCAAATACATAACCCTGCAACGTATTTTGATAGTTACTTTTGCCCTCAACACTTAAATGTTTATCTTTCTTGAACTTAAAGCCTTTAACGCAATGATATTTCAATGGTTAGACCTTTAAATCCTCGCTTTTAAGTACATGCTAACAGCGCCAATTGACTGAAGTGGCAGAAAATGTAAGTTCTGCTTGCACGCACTTTTTCGCCCGTTTGGACAGCTGCTATATGATCGCAGGCAGCCATGGATCAGGTAACTGTTTATAGCACCGTCGAGTACTTCTTTAATCCCGTACATCAAGAATGATAGTGCAATGGAGGCAATTCAAGCAACGTCATTGGTCACGTAGCAGCGATTAAAGCAATGTAAACAAAGGAAGCCGTAGCATCGCTTTACATCGAGTTCGACAAATCTAATTAACAACTAGGCCTAAATAAAGTTCTTCTACATTACATAAAATTAACACTAAATACAACAACATAACTATTGTAATAATTAATAAATTTCGTTTATAATGATTAAATTACCGTAATTATCTGTGTATAGCCCGCGGGCTATCTACAAAAAAAACTTCTCTTTTTACTACCTGCGGGCAATATAACGATGCGGGCAATACATGAAATTAAAAAAAAGTATTATTAAGAAGGACAACTACCGTTCAAAAATATCGAAATCTGTTTTCCTGCAAAACAAAATGCAGAGAAATAAATCGTAGCTTTCGAAACAATGGTCCAAAGCAGATTGGGGGTCGGGCACTACAGGCGAATGCATTGTTTTCTAGGGTTGTATCCCATGTTTTTTTCTGGGGTGCGGATTATACAACGATGCGGGTCATACACCGAACTTAATTTTTTTAGAATGAATTTTTCTTCCTGCGGACTATACAACGATGCGGGCTATTTACCGATAATTACGGTAAATGTAAATACTGGGTTATAATCAGAAAAAGCTGTGAAAATAGTCTAATTAATTTTAAGATAATTAATTTTGACACGTGAACTCTATGTAGAACTCAATTGAAAATCTTAGTAAACAAAGAGCGGATATCTCGTGACAACGATGATCGCTCATGAGTCCCTCTAGTGGTGAATTGCCTCCATTCTAATAACCTGAAAATTAGAACCGACTCCTATCAATGCTGCTTCTGATCCCTATTGCTCATTTTTGCTAATTTTACATAAGTCATAAAATTACATAAGCATGGCTGGTTTTATAGCTTCGCGAAATGTTTTCTAAGTGCATAACTTTTGTGCAATACAGTATGTATCACACATTAAACATGCATTGATAAATATATTATCTATAATGTCATACAACTTTTCTCTCTAAATGTCCTTTTCAGAGCCAAACTGAACTAAAATTGCTTAAAAGATAAATTAAATATAATAATATTAATACTAAAATGCTTTTGTGTGTAACCTTGTGCACAAAAAAAAAGAGAAAAATCATTGCTTCCCAAATTTTTGATTGCTTTTACGTTTTTTAACATTCAAGAAAATTCACATAGCCTCAGATCCAGTATTTGTTAATATTAGGGCTGAAAATCTTCATTGGATCTGCTATTTTCTCCCTTTTGTAGGGTCAGGTGGGGTTAAGTGGTCATGAAATCATAAAGTCATAAAAGTGGTGGCTAATAAATATAAGAATTTCTTCAAAACATTTAGATGTTTTGATTAATAATTTACATTACATTAGAGAAGAACACATTGCATAAAATTTTTGGCAGGAAAAAAATGTGAAAAACAATTTGATGACACCTTCTTTTGGGGGTGTATTTATGAGCACTTTACCCCATGGGGCGGGGCAAGTGAGTAGTACTTGGGGTAAGGTGGAATTAAGGAAAAAGGATATATAAAAGTATTATTAATAAAAATAACATTCAAAAATACTCAACAAAGGATCACCTTTGAAATAAACAACTTTATTTAATCAAATTCGATTTATTAACATCATTTATAGTCAAAAGTTAGGCCCTATCTTTGTAGCGTCTCCTAAGGTATTTCAGTCTCTTCAGCTGCTGCATAGGTAGACTTAAATCAATGATATGTACAATAGGGTGGTTTGAAAAAAACTTTTTTTTAAATTTCAGATTGCTATAGCGCGCAAAAGTCGCCATTCGTATAGACGTGAGAAAAGCACTAATTATTATTTTTTTATTAATTAATCTTCCGGTCGCGCAATGCCATCGAAATTAGCAAAAATTTGTGAAAAACATTAATTTTTCATAATTTTTTAAACCACCCCAGATGGTTTTAATTGCGTTCCTATACCATGAATTAACTACTAAAAGAATGTAAAATCAATATATATGCACTTATTATACATTTGTTTCTTATCTTTTGACAGCGCAACATAGTACAAAATGAGTAATATTAGTAGTTTTTTCAAAATTTCAAAGTTTGACCGTTTATTACATTTTAATCAGACGACTTTTAGAGATGCTCTAGTTTAACCCTGTTAGAATAATATATTAAAAATCCAAGCATATAAGATAAACTTTGATATTCAAGTGGAATTCGGTCGCGCAGCTTCGTCAAAAACAGCAGAGTAGCCACCTGAACAGAGAGGCGAGGCTACGCAGCCGGTAGCGGCCATTATCGTTGTCTGACAATTTTGTTGCTTGACAATGTTTCCTTTCAGCTAATTTAGAAATTTTCTAATAATAAATATTTGGTAACTTTTGTGTTTCAATATTCATTTGTTGGTGCAGCTCTTCGCTCCTTCTGTTTACAAAAGACCCAGAACTCACCATGTGGAGGTGGCTGCACTTCGAGTTCCACCCACACCTTACCCAAGCAACCAGCCAATGTAGGGTGTGTTATTTACAGTGTACAAATTTATTTCGCTTTCTCTCTCTTTATCTATCGATATACATCGAAATCGATATACATCTATAGTCATAACAGGCTTCATCTAGCATTTTATTTCTATGAGTAAGCATCTTATCTCTATGAGTAAGTATCTTATCTCTACCAGTAAGCATCTATGAGTAAACATCTATGAGTAAGCATCTACATTATGAGTATAGATGCTCTCCCATGCCATACACAGGCAGTTGAAAGATGCGTTAACCCTTTATCTACTGCATTATGATCTGCAGTATTTTGTTTTACAGAAATAGTTTGTCTAGGTATTTGCACTAAAAATTAAGGGATTTACTTAAATAAAATGCTCAATCTGTAATTATTTATTTCTTTACAGCTAATAAGTGCCACAGAGTATTTACCCTGTGAAATAATTACATACACTTTTTAATGAAAATATTTGGTCAAATAGTTTTCTATGTTCTTAACTAACACCTTAAAGAAATCCGTCACTTGATTCTTGAATTTTCCTGCTTTTCTGGAGCGAAACTCTAAGGGAGCAATCTGAGCAAAATGGAAGTTCAAAACACAGCATCGGTTTCAAGACTATCTATGCTCTTTTCCTCGCTAAAATACTCTTTATAGAACCCTTGCTGATATGTATCCTCAAAAAGGGGAATTTAAAGACTGTCCCGGCAAAGTACCATCAGATAATTGGTAAAAATGGTTGCTGGGATGGAATTAATAGAGAATGATACTTATAAGTACCGTCGGTAGATAAAGGGTTAAGCTAGTGACCGAAGCTTCAAGTAAAGTGTGTGGACACAGTTCCAGAGACGGCTATATTAGAATCACATTACTGTCACGCTCAGCGATGCCAACTTTTTCGCACAAATCCGAATTTTGAGGTATATCGATAGATAAAGGAAACATAAAGAAAAAAAAAGCGAAATAAATTTGTACATATTGTAAATAACACACAATGGTTGGGTAGGGTGTGGGTGGAACTCGAAGTGCAGCTACCTCTCTGTGGTGAATTCTGGGTCGTTTTGTAAACAAAATAAGCGAAGAGCTGCACCAGCAAATGAATACTGAAACACAAAAGTTACCAAATATTTATTATTAGCAAATTTTTAAATTATCTGAAAGGAAACATTGTCAAACAACAAAATTGTCAGACAACAATAATAGCTGCTGCCGGCTGCGAGCGCATCGCTGGCATTCGTTACATACGCCTCGCCTCTCTTTTCAAGCAGGCTACTCTGCTGTTTTGACGAAACTGCGCGACCGGATTCTACTTGAATATCAAAGTTTATCTTTTATGCTTGGATTTTTAATGTATTATTCTATCAGGATTAAACTATAGCATCTCTAAAAGTCGTCTGATTAAAATGTAATAAACGGTCAAACTTTGAAATTTTGAAAAAACTACTAATATTACTCATTTTGTACTACGTTGCGCGACCAAAAGATAAGAAACAAATGTATAATAAGTGCATATATATTGATTTTACATCCTTTTAGTAGTTAACTCATGGTATAGGAACGCAATTAAAATCATCTGGAGTGGTTAAAAAAATTATGAAAAATTAAGGTTTTTCACAAACTTTTGCTAATTTCGATGGCATTGCGCTACCGGAAGATAAATTAATAAAAAAATAATAATTAGTGCTTTTTTCACGTCTATGCCAATGGCAACTTTTGCGCACTATAGCGATCTGAAATTTTAAAAAAAGTTTTTTTCGAACCACCCTAAATGTACAATATTTTAGGATACATAATAGTATTCTTAAGTTTTAATTCCTAAGTATGAGTTTGTAAGTCTGTCCTTGAAACTCAAACTAACTATGAAACTCAATATTTGGCGTGAAAAAATTAAAAATAATTTAAATGAATGGCAAATATTTTCTAAATTACATATTAAGAAAGTATTGATATGGGAATTCTGAAGTAGTTATAATATTTTAAAAACCAAACTAGGAGGAAAATACATATTTTAACCAAGCTATTTTAATTTTCTCTCTTACATGTATTGATCTTGTTTGAAGTATTGCTAATTCTAAACATTTTCAATTTAATATTATTTATTATAAGTCTGTAGTCAAGGTGGTATAGCACTGACATATTACATAATTTTCAAGGAGGAAAATGAAGTTGAGTACTCCTGTATATAGAGAGCAAAATTTGACTGAATTCCGCAATGGAACTCGAACAGCCCACATTTTTTCACCACCACGTAATTTATATCATTTTTTTACTAAAGAAAAATGTTATGTTTATTGTCATGCGGATGTCATTATCACCTTCGCAGAATGTTAGGATACGGAAATTCGGAAAAAAAAAAAAGAGCACTAATGTCGAGTTTTCGCAGGATACGCAATTGACATTTATATCAATGTCCTGTTAAAATCTTTCTTTTTTTTGTGTTTAATTAAACATGTCGCATTTACCAGTTGCTCGAAAACCTGAATTCGGTGAGTAGTAAATGTAATTCATGAGAAGTTAAATAAGCTCAGGTTTTATGACGTTTGCTGCATAAAATATTTTTACATTAATTGGAAACCGAATCATAAAACTTAAAGAACAGTTCTAAAATTTAAATCAAAACAAGTGTGTCACCTTAAATAAATGAATGCACAGTTTGGAGGGCATGAAATTTGGGAACGTGGCGAGATTGACGATGTAACACCTCATCATCCAGGGTCAGAAAATAAAAAGCCGTTGGTGTAATTTGAGAGAAAGTACAACTACTTTAATGTTTGCGCAAGTATTCCGTTCATTGTAACTCTTTTCTTTATTGAAGAATAGCATTGTAATTTTTTCATGTGTTATGCAGTGTTGAATAAATTAGCTATGTGTGAGCTTGATTCGAGTCCTGCATTATTTCCCAAAATCCAAACGTCGGACATTTTTCGTACTAGTAGTTGGGTAGCGCAAGCTGTTCAGGTGTTTCTTGTACTTCACGAAATAAAATTATCTATTATGTTAATGGTGTGAAAAAGTGAGTTTTAAATGGTGATCAACTAATGCTTTATCGGTTCTACGCAAAATTTCTGCCAATTTTACGCACCATTTTTTTTTTACCTGTGCCAATTCAAGATAACGAAGTTATCGTCTCCTAGCGGTTTAACATCATTCACCTCAAATCAAATAAAAGCGTTTGTCATCAATTTACTTCATTCATAATTCATTATCACTTATTTTTTAAGTGTACTTGTTTTTTATTTTACTTAAGCTTTTAGCGGCTATGTGATGAAAAATGAACAATAAATTTTCCTTACGAGGCTGTGCGTTTTAGCACCATCTAAATCAGACAAAAGCCACATAAACTCAATATTCCTATTAAATCCCCATAAACTGAAAATAAAATGTAAGTCATTCTGAACGAAAAATTTCGCTTTTTGAAAACAAAACGAGCAAGAAGCCGCGTCTCGAAACCGAATGCAACAATTTGTTATACATAAATATATATTCTATTTATAATGCTCTTTAAACTTGTTTTTATATCCTGAGCAATCTTCGAAACGGAAGTTTGAAGCACAGTATTTATATATTTTTACAACTGGTCGTCACAGTTGTAAAAATAACCGTTAGGGTGCCCTTTATTTTGGGCCTCACGTCGAATAAAGAGCTTGCTTGAGTAGTTTGATGGAGCCATTTTCTGGCCGGTTTAAGGACTCCTAATTTCAATAACCCCTCTCATCTGTCACATCAAGATTCCGGCAGATCACATATTCACGGTAAAAAGCTATAAAACTGTTATTGCTCGTATTTGCAGAGGCTTCAAACTTGTATACAAGGTATAAAAATTTAATTCGTTTTTAAAGATGATAAAATAATTTTTATATATGCCATTTATTTCCTGCTCCTTTTTTCATACTTTATTTATTTTTATGTTCACCCCCGCCAGGATCATTTCTCACGGCATTTTTATGCCCGTCGTCTTGAATACGTCATACATATCTTAGAAGTGTGAGATCGTAAAACGAGTGCGTATTCTTTTTTGAAATATGCTTTTGTTTGTGTGCGTCTATTGTCAGGAGGCTTCTGTTTTTAGTTGACAAGATCCTGAAGATTTACACTCGAGGACATAAATATTTTATTTATTTAAATTTTTAGAATGGCAGATAAATATTCGCAGAGAATGAACGAAAGATTGCACGACGCTGTCTACCCTTTCGCCTGCGTATTTCAGCAGCAATTTGTGGGACGTGTATGGCGGCAGCGGCAACAGGCGTGTTTTATCCTGACATGGTTGTCATCTGGAAGTCACACAATTCTTTTGTTTCCAAGCTTAGATTTTGTCGAGGCGTGTACATTTACGTAGAGCTCTTCCTGCTTGCAGAATTTTTCTCTAATCGCCGAGGCACGTTGGTGACGAAATAACTCTGCGTCCAAGGTAAGCGTGCAGAAACCAAACAGGTGGCTCGTCACTCATGCCGCTTGCTGTCACCTGAATAGAGCTGTCCATTCCAGAGGTTTGGATTGGACGTGATAAATGACTTTCCGTTGTGTTGAAACCAGCATCAAGAAAAATGTGCTGTAGCAACTAATACCCATAAAGGATTTGGAAACTTTTTTTTTCGAACCTGTATAATAAAAAGAAATAATCTTCAGGGAAGAAGATGTTTTTTTTATTAAATGCAGATACTTTAGTATTTCAGAAGTACCAGAACTACTACATTGTCTTTTTCTTGAGCAATGGGATTTAGACATAGATGAATAAATAAGGTTGTTGAAGCTCGAGAAGGAGGTAAAAATGACTCACATATTTCAGTCGCGACTTATGTGTGCTACTTTGCAAAATTGTGCGTTTTCCTGAAAAATAATCTGAAACAGGAAGTCACCCGATGAATCGCCACTAGTTATGAAAAATATACTGTTCCAACTATCTTAAAATATGGTTTTGGGAGTACTTACAATATTGTTGTTGTTGTTTCCAATGGTTATGCACTTGCCTCTTGGCATTCGTCTTTTTCCAGAGCCCGAGAAGTTGCTGGCCATTTATAAAAGGTTTTCTAACACGCGACTAGCATTCACCCTAAGACGCTCTAGTTGGATGACACCATATCGCACCACCACAAATGCCTCATCTCCTTTTTTAGACTTGAGACTGAAGGGGAGAGAAATAACCTCCTGTCTCTGGTACTCTAGGAACTACCTCGGGACTGCAGAGTCCACGGATTTTACATGCACGTACCCCAAGTATACGCAGTGGATCTTCAGTGGATCGGGTTCCGAACACCAAACCTTCCGGACTGGATTTCGAAGCCATACCCACTAGAATACCACGGATTTATTACTAATTTGATCGTAAAAGCATACAATGCTGTCTAATTGTGTGTGCCAGTCATAGCAATTAAGACAAAAATTCACCTTTGTAACTTCTAGAATGTTCAATTTTCGGGCAAAATGACCGGAAACAATTTTTATAGGAAGGCTGCATGAGAAAAATATGCATTTTCAAACAAATATTTCTCGCCAGCATATTATTCTCACGCAGTCTCAAGATAGGTGCTCTGATGCTTTTTTACTTTCTTTGAAAGTTCCAAGTCACGTGCAAATCCTTTAACTCAATTTCATGAAATCCCTTCCGAACAAAGTCATTTTCTGTTTCAAAATCGACATTGTTGACGTCACACGTTACGTCATCAAGAACAATCTTCAACAGAGGGTAATGTCACGAGAACCGGCAATAGGCTCGCATCTGATATAGGAGTATAGCTGACGGTAAATGAAGATCCTCTATGTTGTGCCACCCCCCCCCCCCTTGCTTAACGATGAAGTATGCAAAAATAGCAATGACTTCCGCAATTATTTGACTATCTCAATGTTATAAAGATATCAAATGGCATCTTACCATATGCTCCCTTGTCCACACCATAAGCTCTCCGCACACTGCTTTCATAGATTATGAGGGGCCCATGATTTATCCTGATCCCCAAGTTTATCTTTGAAGTATACGAAACCGACTTGCTTTACAAATTCATTAAGGAATTGCGAAACTTCCGTATATGTATCAAACTGAATTAGTATCTATCATGCACGCTTGACAAGAAATCGAAAAAGTAGACATAATCCTTTAAAGTTATGAAAATGTCAAAAATTAGGTAAATTGTAATAAACAGCCAACACAGAGATTTTTCCTTCATTTGTGGGACTTAGAACCTCTCACTATGGTATCTCGCATGTAACTGAATGACTCAGACAACCTCTTGGTGATTTTCAAAGTCATAATCTCATTCCTTGAAAGCAACTTTTCTCCTTAATCCCTGAGCACGAGGCCTTTAGGGGTGCCCTCCCCCGGGCGCGGGGAATACTTGGAGGCAACTATATTTGAGGCGGGGAGAAGCAAAGGGATGTAAGTGACTAAAGTCTCATTTTGAGTAAAACTCATTTGAAGTTTAATTCCTGTACTAAATTCTAGAAGTTCTTCGTGTAAATATTTTTTTTTATTTTCGAGTCTTATATGTATGTGTTAGCTTAAGTATGAAGTGTTTCTGATGATTAGATTTGGCATATGATTTTTTTAAAAAATAGCTTATTTTCACTTACACTCCTTTGCTTCCAACTAGTTAACTTACACCCCTTTGCCACTAAATGAAAAACGTGTCTTGTTCATTTTACTAATTTACACTGCAATAAAGATAGTTTGCTAGTGATATGAACTTCATTAAAAACTGCATAATATAAATTTCGAATAATTATATTTATCAACAAAATAAAAATCATTGCCATTAGAAAATTGCCGAAAACAAAACATGACAAAAATTAATCTGCAGATGATTTAACCCTTGTTTATATTATTATTATTCCAATTTTTTTCTTCTTCTTCTCTGCTTTAAGTTTCGTAAATAGATCGTCTGCATTGCGTATTTAAACTAACTGAAAAATCAAATAATTCTATTTAGAGGCAAACGGATGTAAGTGCACTTGCATCCCTTTGCCACCAAACGGAATGAAGCTTTTATTTGGGAAGTTTTTTAAATCACCCTTTTTTGCAGTATCCTGTCAAAGCTACCACTAAAATCTCTTTCCCACAAAACAGAAGGGTGTTTAATTTATCATTTGCACTAGCTATCTCAAAATTTTCATTTTGGTCACTTAGACCCCTTTGCTTCTCAGTGCCTGATTTGGGCTCCTGCAATTCTATGCAATCAGTCAGTTTCGAAATAAGCCTGCCAGTTTTAATCAAAATGAGCTGAAACATTAAAGTCAGCAGTAATATGTCCAAAATTGCCCCCCCCCCCCCCAAGGAAATTATAATCTAAGCACTGCCTAATTGACTTCTAATTCTATTGTTCTTATCTCAAATACTGAGAAGCAAGGATTAGGTATATGGCTTAGTCACCAAATGCCTGTCATTTGTATGAATAAATTATATTCTAAGCCATGTGAGCGAATTTTAAAGTTTGATATTTAAAATGTATTAACACCGTGTGATTATAAACTTTTATTTGAGTTCCAAAGCACTTTTTGCTTAGAAGTGAAAACCGTTGCTTACCCTCTTCGGAAAGCAACAACATTAATTCACAAATCGTCAACAAGCAAAGTGTTTATCCAGTGGCGCCAGTTGTTGAAGATGCACGTAAGGATTAAGATCTTTGCTGGTTCGCTGTTTAAAGTTGTTTTCTGGATGAGTATAAACTACGATTAAGACGTACAAGCCAGAGTATGATAAGAGAGACGTACAAGCATGAGTTTGAAAGTTCTTCACATAACATACTTTCAAACAGTAATCCATTCAATCCGTAGGTTCATCTGTATTTTTTCTGCAATATTCAAAGCCTCCGTTCAGTTCTTGCACCGTTGTTTAGAGTTCTGAATTGCATCGCCCTGAAACTTGATGAGAATTTGAATCTTTTTGTGAATCTCCCATGATTGTGGGATTTTTTTTTAAAGTGTGATTTGAAACTGAATGAATCATTTATGCTAACCTTAAAAAATGACATTTTAAATATAATTTTGAGATGGAATTACAGGGATCAACAGACGGTTTGAAATGATTAAGTTGTGTTTGTTTCGTTATATAGCAGCATTTATAACCTAACCACAATATTTTGTATATATATACCTGATGGAATATTTGTTTTCATCCGGTATTTGCTCCCATTCACTGAACTTTGAACATCTGAAATCCAATCCTGAACGAGTTTGCTTGAGTCGTGATCGTGGGGTGTGTGTACTCGTTTGATTTCTCTCACCATCAGTCTACTTCCCGGTCATGGTTCAGCTGTTCGAAGATTTCTCTTCAACGGAGAGTCCATGCAAAATTGGCTCAGTTATATAAATCAGCACGAATGCGGCATTTCGTGAGACCTGAACGGCTATCCCTTTACTTCTTCGCACCATCAGTCTGTGCCCGGATGTTGCCAATTGTTCGGCGCGTTAAAGAAAACAAACAAATAAATGAAGTCACTGAAAAAGGCAGCAAAAACTGCCGTAATTCAGGTAAATAAATCAATGGCTCCTATTGTTTTCAGTTTTCAAAAAGGATGTATAATTTACATTTTATTGACAAGAGTAGCAGGTACTAAATTAGAGGCAACTTATGAAGACTTTGACTTTTTTCAGGCAAAAACAGTGGAATAAATATTGGTGCTTCTGGTTAATAATGCATTTAAAGATATTTTGGCGATAAGATTACAACTTCAGCTTTAATATTTCTAAAAAGCGGAAATATGTTTTTTTATTTCATACGAAATTTAAAAAAAAAAAAAAAAACACGATTAATTTTAATTTGTGCGCGAGAAAAATCGACCTTTTCAAAACAAAATCTTCAACTGGAGGATTCAAGCTCAGATGAATAAATATTGATTTCTTTGTTTCTGGTTATTTCCTAGTGACTGACTTTGGGAGATAGATATTCAGGAGCATGGCTGTTCATGTTTTTTACGAAATCCATCGTTTTGAATCGCACCTACAGCCTCGTAGGTACTTGTGTCGAGATGTCCTGCAGTTAAAAGGAAAAGTAGACATTTGACTTTCACGTTTTTTTTACTGCATTTGTATCATTTTGGCGCTTTTAAGCCAAGCCATATTTTCACAATGTGATACGAATGCACGAATAAATATTTCCCTTAAAAATACATGATTACGTTCTCAAATATAAAGTAGTTATTCATTAACTCTCCTTACGGTCTCGAAATGCCCGAGAACTACCGCAAAACGAATCTTTGAGTATAAGCCTCAGTTGCGTTAGTATCCAAATAAAATAAAGAAAGAAAGTAAGTAAGAAAAATATATTCACCTTATCCTCTCTTTTTTTTTTTTTACTTTATTTATTTATGTATTCTTATTCATTTGTCTACTTATTTATTTTATAATTTCTCGTGTACGTCTGTAAATTTACTTTAAGCTAAAATTCATGCTTTTTTTTCTTCATACATAAGTTTAAATAGGTAAGAAAAAAGGTAAATTAGAAAGGGATTTCGGAATGGCCCTCAGTTAAAAGACGGAAAAAACGTTTTCGTCAAACTTTTAATTTTTGGAGTTTAGAGATAATATCAGGAAAAAATAAATAATAAAGAGAAAAGGCTAAATTTATTACTATTTTTTTAAGCCATTGGTGCCGTTTCATTAAGTCACTTTCGTTATTTAATTGTATTTAGGCCATTTTTTGCCCAAATATATTATTAAAATGATATATTTGATTACAAATATCACCTAAAATATGTTCTTATAAGTCAATGCCATTCCTTAAAATCTCCAAGTGATGCAATCCTGATAATCCCAATCGATAATTGTGATATTATAATATTTCGATGAATTAAGATAGGTCTCTAAGATTGTGACCTATGCCATTCAGTATCATCAGCAATTACATTAAGCCATATGTTGCAGATGCACGCAGATCTGTAACTAGCCTGACTAGATCGAACTCTGCCATATTTTGTATAAGCCTTAAAATCGACAAGCAAGGAACGAAACCTGCCAGCTGAGGATGAGGAAAAAGTAATTTATGTCCAGAATCTCTGCGGTCATTTGCCCCGCTGTTCGTGATTTCGTCTTCTTTTTGGTTTTTTTATTATTCGATTCCGAGTAAAAAAAAATAATTCCACCCGCCCTACCGTGCGATCTTTTGCCAACCATGACCTATGAGAGAACTGGGGGAAAAAGAAAAAAAAGGCGGGAGTAATTTATGAAGGAAATTTCTGTGGCCTTTTAAATTTATTTATGTAGTAGATCACTGTCAAATGACGTTTTTGTTCAGTAACTTTACTGAAGCACGGATTCTCTGTGGGAAGTACGGAATAGGTATTTTAGGCATGACATGAAATTTTGGGATGAAGTGATGCATATTTGCATACCCGCAATAACCTTTGGCATGATGAATCAGATTAATTCAATAACTGTCTAGTAAAAAAAAAAAAAAAAAAAAAATCATAAGTATGTGAAAATCATGTTCAATATTTTCCATTTCAATCACCAAATTTTTTCTTTCTTTTTCCCATGTTTGCCTCCAAACGTTCTATTGAAACGTTAATTTACATCGCTGAGACTGGAAGTGTAAGCAATGCCATACGAAAATCATACCTTTGGAAAAATTGAACATCCCAGAGGGGGGAGCAGGATGTCCTTTCCAGGAATCTGGACATTTATAGTGTGTCTAATTTTACGTCAATGGAATACAATGCAAAGATTTTTTTCTCTTTTAATTTTACATTCTTTTAGTTTACAAGGTGTTATTTGCTTATCCATGTTTTTCGACTTTCTGTGTAAATCAGAGCCTCATTTAGCACGCTAGACAAAAAATTTGCGTATCACGTTTAACACTGATCAGCAATACGAGCGCATTTTTGAAACACTGTATTTCACCAGAGGTGAAGAACTTCAGTTCGTTACGTAGAAAATCGTCACACGGTGCGTTCCATGATGGTAACTGACGCAACATTTGGAAGTAAAAAGTTAACTTTAAATAATTAGAATAATTAAAGTATTCAATATAAAATAGTTTTTTTACTGTCTTCTACAGCTACATTAATACATTAGTATACAGTCTTATTTGAAACCCTGTTATTATACTCGTAATGAGAAAAAATTAAAAAAACATTACAGTAACTGACGCATCTAAAATAGATATGTGTACTGGAAAATACAAAACAAATTCAAAAATCTGTGCATAATGAACTTGTGACAAGGAAATTTTTATTTAAATGAAAAAGTAATGCAGGCTCAAAAAGATGTACACTTGTGTTATCTTTGATGTTAGGCTAATTATTTATGCATACAAGAAATTGTAGTAACTGACGCAACACACACGCAAAAAAAAAAAACGGGCTGCTAATATTTATCTAGTGACAGCCAAATTGTTTATTGTGAAGGATTTTTTTTTTCGCACAATTAGATAAGAAGAGTGCTTGTAAATAACTTCTGCATCCCAAAAAACATAAGAAAGTAATACTTGCTAAAATTTTTAATGTTTCTCAAAGTTGTTTACTTTTACATGGAATTCAACACACCAGGAATTTAAAGTTTGCCTATACTAAATAGTTTTAGCATTTTCAAATCTAATTCTTGTATTAAAGTCTTAAGAAATGTATATTACTTAGAAAACAAGTCTCCAAAAATTTTCGTTTTCTTAATATTTTATCATTTTTCCCGTACAATCTCAAGGGATTATGTGTTTGAGATCTCATTTTCAGTTAAAGTAAATAATTATTTTAAAGTCAAATTACATTATACTTGCTTATTTAAGTATAATCGTACTGTGTTTTCAGGGAATTATTTGTCTTGTTTCCTTAAACATGACATTGAGATAACATATTCAGCTAATTAAACTAACACTTTCGCGCATAAAATTCATCTCTTCCTTACAGAGTTCATTTGTTAATACAAATACAAATACAAATGTGACGACCAGCAACAGGCTCAGGTCCCAGCTAGGCTGGTCCTAGTCAATTTAGCAATCCCCAATGAACATCAATAGCTTTCTTAAAAGTTTTTACCCCACTGCAATTAACAGTCGCTTCTGATAAACTATTCCCACTGCCTATAACCCTATTGAAGTAGTAATTTTTCCTAATTTCAAGATTAGCCTGAGATTTGAAAAGCTTAAAAGAATGACCTCTGGTTCTACTTTCAGCACATAGCTGTAGTCCATCAACATTTCCCATTTTAATGAATTTAAACAACTGAATCATGTCCCCTCTAACTCACCTTTGCTCAAGACTATACGTGCGCGAATAGTGTTGTAACATTCTATACAAAAAACGACTGTACTGAAATAAAACTTCAAGTAAATAAGATGGAAAACTTGTGAGACCGCACTGAAAAAAAGGTTGCCCAAAAATGCGTGAGAATCTCTTGGAAATCATTTATCCGCAAGTCTGAAGAGAAAGAGAACTAAAAACAGGAAACAACACAGTATGTATTGAAGGAAATTACAGATAATAAGAAAAATAGAACATTATGTAACTGAATAGCAAAAGATTATGTTGACTTATCATTTCTGGTACACAAAGTTAAAGACGATTGCTGTGCCTTAGGAGAACAAGCCACTAGCAGAGGGCTTACTAGAGCTAAAATTAAGTCATCATCATCATCACTTATATTTGTGTCGGGCCATTAGGCCCCGAAGGGGCCTTTTACCCAGGTTCAATGTGAGCGTGCTTCAGAGGGAGTTAAGTTTGAGTTGTCCGAAGGCTAACGTCACGTCCCCAAAGGGCAAATGGGGTGTCCGCTTCACAGACGGAAAAATAAAGTCCAGGTTAGATTTGACAATACAACAAGTAGATATTTTTTTCTATTTTATAATATTTTTTATATATTAATTTTTATTTTTTTTTAGATATTCTAAGCATTTTTTTGAAACATAAATAACGTAAAGTTAGTACAAGGGATTGTTTGCCGTCTAGGGGCGGCCATTGTTGTGTCCTTCCAAGTAAGTCTTTTATGAGGGAAGCAATAGTCAGGGGCCAGAGTGGCTAGGGCCTCGACGTCGTTTTTAGGTGGGACGGCGGTAAAATTAAGTTCTGCACCAGCAATATATCATACAGTTCTTGACAATTTTTAAACTGGTAACCCCAGAGTTCAAGTGTTCAGTTATGCACTTGTTTGCAATTTTAAAACTGGTATTCAAAGATCTCATGCGCTCAGTTACACTCAACTTTACAGCTCTTTTTCTGCAGTTAGGGCAGAGTGCGGAAAAACAAAAAAAAATTTTCGACGAATTAATTCGAATTGTGGATGATTCAGTTGTTGGATGTATACACCATCCTTGCAGGATATGAAATGAAGCAATTTTTGTATCTACAGATATTTAAATAAATGTCTTTAATACAATCGAAACTTTGCTTCTTTCTAAATTATCATACTGCTAAAAAGTATAAATAAAACTAAAGCAAAAAAACTGTTAAAAACGTTTCCAAGCATTAAATTTTACGGCGAAAAACGACGTTTTGCGGTGTCTTGCACTAGAATTTAATCTGTATTTTTTCAGTAATTTAATGTCCCTTTGATTGTTTTATTCGCTTTATTTTCAAAACTTTGACATAAAACCTACTCCGTATTAAAGGATTTGACACATTTTTATGAATCAAAATCTGAAGCATTAAAAGAGTATTTCAATCGCGCTTCAATTAAAATCTTTTTCATTTCTTTTCCTACTTCCACCGTTGTGATTAACTTTGAAGGAAAGTGAAGGTCAAAATCCCAATATATTTTTGCAATACAGAAAAAGTTTTTATTTGGCCATCTTTAATCTCATTAAATAAACAACTCACATTGGCAGGAAGAATTTTTCCCGGAGCAGTTTAAACACAGAAAATATTCAAATTTCTGAAGTTAAACTTTTTCAATTGAAAACGCAGAAAGAAAAATAATAATAATAAAAGAAAGTGAGATTTTGGCACAAAAATTAAAATGGCACCATTTTTATTGCCTGGAGATTTAAAGAAATCTTTTACTATTTGCAGGGAAAAGTAAAATACCATGAATTTTCATAGCTCTATCAAAACTGAGAATCTATTTTGAAAATTTAGATGCGCCGTCATGCGTTGCCTAACAAATTACTCCAAAAGCGATCAAGTCCATGGAAGGAAACGAAAGGGGGGAAAAAAACAGCAACCAAATTTAGAAATCAGCTTCTTTCCTCAAATAAATTCCTTCTCTCACCGGAAGGATAAATTATTCACCCAGATCTGCTTTTAACTGCTAGAAACGTCTAGGGTTAAATAAGAAGGCCCCCGGCTTTTATACGAGGCCGTAAAAATTTAAGGACCGACTTTTACTAAGATCTTCAGCAGTGCTTGCGTAGATGGTAAAACGCACCCCCAAAGTCGATCAATTCATTGGACGAATCCAGTTCTTGCATGAGTTGTGAGTATTTTTTAAATGTCTGGAGTCTCTTTGCAAATGGTGCAAGTCGGCACCATTATCCGCCGCGGCGGTTGTTGTGTTTTATGTAATCGCGACGAGAAATCTCGGGAAGTTGTTTGTTTTATGCGGCCATGAAATGGTGGCTCGAGACAGTTATCGGAAATAAAGTGGGTAGGCTTTCCATTACACATTCTGCGGCGGTTTCCATACTATGGATGCTTGTAATGATGGTCAAACGCAGATAAAATTTCTCTCCGTCATACACGCCAATGAATGACACAAATAAATTTTATAATGGTCGTAAACGATTGATATCTCCCAATGGTATGCGATGCATTTATTGGTGTTTTAAGAGGTTTGGATTGGTGATCATGTTTTTAGTGCGTTGTTAAGAGCTCCGTTGAGCACCTTCTTACAGCGTGTAATCACACTGCGGCTTTATTGCCATAACAGTCTGATAGATGTTTACATCTTTTCCCGCGCTTCCGAAAGAACAGTCGGCGCTATTTATGGAAATGGCCCCTGACATGAACTACACATGTTAATAGCGGACTCGTAAATATCAGGGACTTGAGACAGCTGTCATCTTCAGTTTTTATTTCATCTGGATGAAATAGTCTTCGGAATAAATTGGTAGTTACCTTCAAAAAATTAAATGGAGCATAAAAATATGAGAATAGTACATTAAATCGTGTTTAATGTGCAACTGATAGCGACCACATAAGTTTCGTTATAAATAGATTTCGGGACTACTGAGATCTAGAGTAATATTTCGCAATTAAGCAAGACAAAATGCATCCGTAATATAAAGTTTCGAGTTTCAACAACTTTTTATCTTTCGCTGTGCGACAGGTAAAACAGATTTAAACTATATACTGTTCGGTCATTAACTAAATTATTGAATCAAGTTTTCTTTCTTTCTATTAAAAAAGAGGGGGGGGGGGGGGGTTTACGGGCCACCTGACCCAGGACCTGGTTCATTGCCCTTGCTTGAAATATTTCCTCATAACTCTTATTTCCAACCGTAACTCTTTTTCTAAATATGTAACAAATATGATCAAACAAATGTTCCCTGAGTTGGGCAGCCTTTACTGAAAAAGAAAATAAATGAATAAATAAATAAATAAATAAAGGATCGTCAAAATTTATGTAGCTAGTGTGGAGTTATAGGTAGACAGATACATGATGAGTAGTCTGAAACTAAATCAATTTTTATGCTCTTCTGGAAATATATAGATTGATCAAGTTATGCTCCCTGAAATGTCATATCTGTTACACTCTCAGAAATAGAGCTCTTACTTTTGACGATTCTGGAATCGTCAAGGGAATTTCATCATTTACAGCGATTTTTTCCTCGAGCGATCATGTGACTTCAAAAAGTTACTACACAAATTTCGCCAGTTTGACGAAAGGTATTACTCGGAGTATTTTTCACGAAGCCATTTCGTCAAATACGACGAAAATTTCGTGAGATTTGAGAATGCGCTTCTGAGACCATGCCTCTTACTATATTTAGGAACAGTCGTGACAAGTGAAATGATAAAAATACTCAATGTTACCTTTTAATGCTTCTTCAATACTAAATACCAGTTGGAAATATTTTGTTCTAAACTTAAGCGCATAAACTGTAGGAAATATTGGATGGTAACGAACATAACGGTTTTGATCATATCTCAGAAGGAAAAAAAAGCTGAAAACATACTGATGTACGAAAAATGTACAGAAATAATATCTGTTTTATATATATATATACACTTTTTTTTTTTTTTTTGTCGCATTTATTGAACATGCCCTTTTGCCACTCCATCTCAATTTCCAAATTGCAGCTAAATTCGAAAATGACTCATACACATGTGAGTTTTATATCTCCCAAAGTTGTGAAGATATTGGAATGGATTCCTTCAAATTGGTATGGTTGTTCAGAGTCATTACCGCTGAACTAATAATTTAGTATAAATTACAGCGTTCACTACATAGCTAGAAACTGTGTTTTTTTTTTTTTTTTTTTTTTTTTTTTTGTTTTTTAATCGTTTCAATATGAATTCGAAGGGGCTCAACGATAACGATTGCCAAAGCTTTGAGCAGAAGGACTTTTTTTTTTTCATCGACCGGTATCAATCATCCACTTTTTTCTGTCACGATTTTTTTCGAAACATTAACCAATCAGCGGTGGGAAAACGACATGAGTGCATTTTTTTCCTTGAAACTTATGTTATTGTTTGTGGCGAAACAATTGATTGTGCAATTTATACTACATGGACATTGAGGGCAAACGTTCCAATGACCTCTACTTTGTTCGCTGAAATTGATTGATCCTCGATAATGTTCTAATGTTCCCTATTCGACCACTGAAAATGAAACTGTCAGTCATTGTTGTAATATTGAATCATAAACGAAGGATACTATTACCAGTTTCAGAGAATTGTTTATTTTGCGAAAATTAAAGTTCTCAAAAGATTTTTTCCCTTTTACAGTTGGTTTTCATGTAGCCTTTGCAAAACTCGGATAATGCATTTGATAGCATGGGACATATTTCGAGCTCTTCGATGACTATGGTAGAAACCTTAACACAAAAATAATTTTAAAAAATATCTTTAAACTGTCTGGCAGACCCGCATTTTTTAAAACCAGCACTCCGGCAAAATCTCTCCCTCATTTAATTGTAAGTCAATTTGATTCAAGAAAGAAAGTTTTCTTCCTTATTCATTAGAATCTTCTCCTTATGCATTGATTGCCTTTCCTTAACATCTTTTCTCTTGGTCACTAGAAATTCCCTATTTTATGACTAGAATTTAATTGCAATGATTAGTATTTTTATTATTTATTTACTTTTTGGAGGGAAAATTTTCACTTAGTCATCGAGATATTTTTAACCACTTATTTTGCTTTAAACTATTCATTTTTTCCCTTTGTTCTTCTTTTTACCAATCAGTCATTCGAATTTGTGCTAGTTTTCAGTTCTTTGCAATTCCTCCCCCCCCCCCCCCTTTGATTTGATAGAATTTCTCTTTTAGTAGTTACGAGTTTTTATTTAGTTATTTGAACTTATATCCATTTATGGAGAATTTATGTAAGTTCACATTTATTTTGCACTTTTAGTGTCTTATACCTAGTGCCATTATTGTAAGTTTTTAGGTGAAAAAAACTATACACTATTCGATGAAATGCAATTTTTATTTGAATTTAGAAAACAAGTTTTACTTTTCTTGATTTCCCTGCAGGATATATAAATTAGACCACAAGGGGTGTGGAGAGAAACTTGACGGGGAAAAATCATCATTCAGTTTAGTTTTTAAAAATAACCTCAAAAACATTGCAAAAATAGCAATGAAATGTGCAATCCTTCTAGATTTTATAAATTTGTATGTTGTTCTTTAGTTTTTTAACACATCGCACAAAGAAACATTTTATCTTTATGCAATTTAGTGTTTAACATACAGAAACTTTTTGAAAAACACAATACTATTTGTGTAAATATAATCTATTAGTTTTTTACACATATGAAAGTTCCTCTTGTGTCTCTGGAGTTAATGCTATTATTACTATTTGAGACAGATACTTTCAATTAATTGTTAGCTGTACTTTAAGATATAAGAAAAATTAACTTTAAAACGTGTGTGTGTTAATTTGCTTAAAAATTACAGATAACATTTATTAAAAAGCAATTTTTGAAATTTCAGACTATACTGGGTAAGTTTAGCTAGCTTTGTCATTCTATGAGACAGAGCAAATGAAATGTTATCTTCGACCCACAGGGCGGAACTTTTTCAACCAATAGAAACTACTCAAGGTTTCAAAAGAAGGCTTATTCTCTCCTGCAATTGGCTACCTTTTCAGGTTCTTTTTACTTCAGAATTACTTTTTGTTTTTCTACATACACAAGATTTATCTAATTTCTGTGCATGTAATTTGGGAAATTTTATTCGATTGGCACACACTGTCGTCTTATTTAAAATTTTCCAAATTTGTTTGGTGACCCAAATTATTTTTAAGATAGATTATTATGCTGCCATGCAAAAATTCACAGCAGTGTACTGAGGTGCTAAACATTAGTGTCGTAACAGCAGCTGAGCTCAGAATGAGATAGATATTGACTATTAAATTTTTTCATCTCCAAGAATTTGATTCAGATTTGGAAATTAAAAAAAAAAGTTTCCCATCCATATATGTTCCTAAAACATTGTATTTAGGTAAAATAAGTGATAAAGAACCATTTGGTGGCAGTAACACAATTTCGTCAAAAAGAGCAGATACAAATTTTCTGCTTAGTACGGCAGTATACTGCGTTGAACTGTATTCTAGAGCTAATTTACCTACTCATAAATAATTTGCAGGTAGTAAAACTTTCGCAAGAATATCTAATTAATATTAAAAAGAAAGAAAGAAAGAAAGAAAACTGAGATTTGTAAATATATATATACAGTAGAGTATCGTTTATACCACGATTGATTATACGACATTTACACTTATACGGCGTTTTAGTGGGGCCCCAATTCTTAAATTTAGCCAGAGAGATAAATCGATTATTCGACGTCATCGTTTATACGACGTTTTCTGATAGTCCCTTCGGCGTCGTATAAACGATACTTCACTGTATGATGCAATGAGTTGCAAAGGGAACTCACAAAGAGATAAATCGATTATTCGACGTCATCGTTTATACGACGTTTTCTGATAGTCCCTTCGGCGTCGTATAAACGATACTCCACTGTATGATGCAATGAGTTGCAAAGGGAACTCACAAAGAGATAAATCGATTATTCGACGTCATCGTTTATACGACGTTTTCTGATAGTCCCTTCGGCGTCGTATAAACGATACTCCACTGTATGATGCAATGAGTTGCAAAGTGAACTCACAAAGAGATAAATCGATTATTCGACGTCATCGTTTATACGACGTTTTCTGATAGTCCCTTCGGCGTCGTATAAATGCTACTCCACTATATGATGCAATGAGTTGCAAAGGGAACTTAACAAGAAAGAAAAGATTTTGAGCAAAACGCCTTCAAAGTTTGGGTTATTATATGAGAACCTTAATTTACCCCTTTTCACTTTCTAAATCACGCTGAATAGCAGCACCTGTTAGGGTTATCACTCGCATCTCTTGCCACGAAACAGATGTAGGTTTATCTTATCAGTTAAAAGGGTTATCTCCAAATTTTCACTTACATCTCTTTGCTTCTAAGGGCCTCATATGGGAAAATCATTCAAAATTCACCGCTTGTCTGCATCGTCACAGATGGATGCTGAAATTAAAATCTGCATAGTCTCAATGTTCCTCTATCATAACCAATCGTCACAGAGCAGTGAGTTGATGATTAGTTATGATAGAGAAAAGGAAGAGCGGGAAAAAGGATACTAATTTTTACATTTCATTGCACATAAAATATAAAAATTAGAAAACAAATACACCCATATTTAACCTCTCCTCATTTCATTGATGTATTTCTGATCTTAAAATTGGTGTACTACATCTCATGCTTTCTTTAAACTCTATCTTATTCTAAATAAAATATTGCTAAATAAAATGCAAAAATATTGTTAAATATCGTTATATCATTGAATACAGATACATTTCTAACCTCCCATCTTTTCGCAGACGCATTTTTTATCTTAAAAAGAATATGTGCTCATATATTTCTTTACACAGAAATGGCAACGGAAAGGAACTGCCTTTTAAAAAACTGATTAATAAAATGCTTTTAACTGGAAATGCAGCAAGATTTCAAGTCAATGCTTCATTTTTTTTTGTTTAGCACATAAATTATTAAAATTATCTAAACAAATATAAACTTTCTCCATCTTCCCATGGATACTAAATTCATTTATGCGTGTGTTTTCTTGAAATTTTATTACATATACAACATAGCCTAGGATAAACGTCTTTCAAGTAATGTTTACTTTTCATTTCAATGCAAGAATTGTATCATTAATTACTTGCGCGCAACGAATAAAAGGAAATGCTAATGTGAAGAAATAATAATTATAAGATCCGGGACCAGAAAAGTTATCGCACTAGAGCTTCTTTATTAGGACGCTTCCCCGTAGCCTGCGGAATTCTAGTTCAGAATAAAAAGACAAGCATATTCTCCACATTACGTACTGCATACGTAATTAAAGGCTTCAGGTAAAACTAAATATATGTGTGCGCGGAATCTCTAATTAATTTTGAGGAGGTTTAAAAGTCATTCATACTGCATGAGCGTAGTTTTTTTCTTTTTCTTTTTTTTTCAACGGCAATTTTTATTTGCAACTCCAGTAAACATTCAGAGAAAAGCTGTTATCTATTTTTAAAAAATAAAGGAATCTTAAGAAATTTAAAAAGAGAAACGTTGGAAATAGAAGGAAATTTCGTGGTAATTTTAAGTCGTTTGAGTCATGAGAAAAATGTTAGTAAAATTTTGTTAAATTTATTCTTCAAAAATCTTATATCATGCTAAAAATAGTTTTAGTACGTCATTTTATTGCAGACTGATATAAGCGAATGTAAGAAACTATCTTTAATGCTATCAAGATACCGATATAGATGTAACAAAATAAAATTTAAAAAAACAATAAACAGAAAAAAACTGACACTAAAAGAATTACATATTCATTACAATGTAACAGTGTTCGTTATAAGCGATCATCTTTTTTCCTCATGCAGTAGAAGATATCTGATTATGATTATACGAATCTCTTACCCTTGCTGAAATCAAATTTTAGTTATTACAGCGTTCTTTATAAATAAGATACATTTCGCGTCTTGAAGTGATAGGATATTAAATGCATATTTCTTCTTTTCCCATAAAATAAAGACTGTTTTGACTACCGGAATTCGAGCTAATCTGCATAAATCACATCTAAAAGCTGAATTCAAGAGCAAAACTCTTCTAATTGCGCGGAAGCGACACTGGCGACTTAATTCTTGCTGCACTGATTTATTCCTGTTTGAAATTAAATATTTAGAACACAGGGGGTTGACAGAAACATAGAGAGGAATAAACAACCGCCGGCTTCTGACAGTTATGAGAAATTCTTCCCCTGCAATAATTTCAAAACGTAATTTTGCCGTAGACATAAATTAGAACGCGAGTTCTGAAGTTCCCTGACTTCAGGCGTTCGTTTTCCTGAACCAATCAGTATCCCTTCTTCGCCGCTATTCAGGGGCTATCTCCATATGGAATGAGGAGGCAGTGAAGGCGTGGCCGAGCCGCTCAAGTCAAGTTGATTTATCAATTTTCTCCGACTAAAAAGAGGAAGTCTTTGTATTTAGAGAAATAATATCGGACGCGAAACAGATACAGAGTTTGTTTGGAATAACATTTTACGTTGGCAACTATCTTAAGAACCGAATTTTTATGCAATGTTCACAAACTATGATGCATTCTTTTGAAGAGTGTGGGCAAATCTAGCTATGTCCCGAGGTCCCTGAATTTTTGAGACACCCAAAACTGTTTTTTTTTTTTTTTTTTTTTTTTTTTTTTTCGATTTCTTTTTTTTAACCGGATATTTGACGGTTTTTTTTTTTCAGCAAAGTGGAAAAAAGGGTAAAAGTCAACGATTCTGTTTTTTTTTCTTCAAATGTACAAAAATGTATTTACACTATAATTTGCTCTTTTTTTTTTTTTTTTTGTAATCTGCTATCTTTAATTATTTATACTCTAATTTTGACGATGTTTTATTGACTGAATTTTTATCCATAATCAAAATATCTAGACTTAGGTTGCAGCCGATTATTATTAATTTTGATGATGTTTAGTGCATTTAACGGAATATATAAGGGTTGAGAGTTGAATGCTTCTTTCCAAAATAGGATATTCACTACTTTGAGTAGCTTATTACTACATTAAAAACGAAATTCAAGGGACCAAATAAGATGAGTAGAAGCGTAATTTTTATGAAATCAGTGTACAAGTTGAATTTTTGTGTCTTCAATTTAGCCAAAAATACTTACTAAGAACAACACATATGTTCATGCATGCATATAGTGTTCGATTTCGAATGATCATTAGACGCATAATTTATTTTCAAGCATGAACAGTGTCTTTTATGTTTACTTCCAGCAAAATGAACTGCCTTTTAACAAACTGATTCCAAAAAATAAAATATAAATATGCTAAAAGTTGTTTGCCATTCATTTACTATGAAACTCAGTGCGTGAAAGTGAAACTCAAAAATTAATGCTAAACGTGAATGGAAAAGAAATACAAGATAAAAATTTTACTAAACCAACCAATGTGTCGAAATTTTATGAAAAATCAATTTTCCGTCACACAGACTGACAAGAATATTGATAGCAAAATTAATTAATGCGCTGTTTCGTCGGGTGTAGAGAGAAATGATAAATGCACAATTATGTAAATAGGTATAAAAGATGATAAATTGAAAAGCAAATATAAACTAAATTGATTTTAAACAAATCTATAATTTCATGTATAAATTGGGGAAAGAAACATGCTCAGATTAACATCTATAAATGATTCACGAATTAAGAGAAAACTAGAATACATTAAAAGAATAGTTCATGATGGATAACAGCGGTTACCTGCTTAGATTAGATACATAAACAAAAGAAAAATACACAAAAAGCAAATATTTATAAATATTTAAATGAAGGAAATAAACATCTAGGAGAACAAATAGAGAAACAAGTAGGGGAACAAATTAGAAACATATCAATATAAGGATAGATCAGTTATGAATAGAGAATTAGATGTATAGAAATAAAATTTCACGTTAAATTAAAGCACAAATGAGCATTAAAACGCAGACATATGTTTCGGGATTGCTTGGAATCCCTTTTTCAATGCGACAGGGAGCCTCTAGATGCAAAACATCCAAATGAAGCGAATGTCTGCGTTTTAATGCTCATTTGTGCTTTAATTTAACGTGAAATTTTATTTCTATTACTGGCTTCATTTGGATGTTTTGCATCTAGAGGCTCCCTGTCGCATTGAAATTTATGTCTGCGTTTTAATGCTCATTTGTGCTTTAATTTAACGTGAAATTTTATTTCTATTACTGGCTTCATTTGGATGTTTTGCATCTAGAGGCTCCCTGTCGCATTGAAAAAGGGATTCCAAGCAATCCCGAAACATATGTCTGCGTTTTAATGCTCATTTGTGCTTTAATTTAACGTGAAATTTTATTTCTATTACTTTGCACAAAGTTAATTATTACTATCAATTAGATGTATAGTTACAATAAAATATGAATGCATCACAGGAGAAAATAACTAGAAAAAAAATATAGGGAATAAATGAATCAATTAAAGTATGAACTGATGAGAAACAGTACAGATAAAATCATGTGAAGAAAGATAAAGGTTGTGAGGATAACTTTTTTAAACACTTTGTAGTTTCTAGTTTTCGAATCTCTTAGATTTTGCGTCAAACTCCGGAAAAATGATTTGCAGAAGATTCTCATGTATTTTCGGGCAAAAATTTTTGAGTGTATAGATACATTAATAAATGCCTCTATACTTAACATAGGAAGCTTCTTTCATTTTGTTGTCATTACCACAATAATTTCTCATTAAGGAGCTACGAAGAGATACGTTATACGTAATTCTAGTCTAGATAAATTATCTAAAGTCCAATAAAGAGTAATTAGTAAGAAGTATAAATATAAATGGATAAAATATTAATTGACGAATAAATAACAAAATGAAATATTATTACACTTATGGTTAAATTGCACAGGAGATAATTTTACAGGAATGTTACAATCTCTTGTGCTATTCTCCTCCTCTACTTCGACGGTCATACGTGCAATCTTCTATGTTTTTATTGCGATTTTTTTTCCTTTAAAGAATAATCAGCCATGATCTTTACATATTCTACCGTTGTGCTACGTGCATAGTACTTTTAATAAAAGATTGGACAAACTTTCCCAAATTTTGAGAAGCAGCAAGCGTTCAGATGTTCGGAAGGGGGGGGGGGGGGTCCGAAATTTACCGATTGTGTTAGAAAAATCATCTTATTAAATAACGTGTCTTCATTAATTGTTACAGAATTCAATACTGTTCAAATAAAATTATTATTACAAAAGGATCCTTTTCATCTTTAATTTCCTCTTTTAATGGGGATCAGAACACTAAAAAGTTTGAAAAACAATGGATAAGAGATTAATCACTGAAGTAAAGAGGAGGTGGAATGAAGGGAAGAGCAACAAATAGGTAAACATGCCATATATAAGATATAAAAGAGAAAGATATACCTTTTATGTATAAATCAAGGAGCGAAATTGAAAAATCTACATGGAAAATAGTCAAAAGGGTTACAGAAAGTAGTTAAAGAAACGTACCAAGCCACATCAAACGGACAGCCATTTTTAGGTGAGTTAAATAGAAAAAAATAAAGGGAAAATATATGATAACAAACTCGTCGATGTGAATGTGTGGCTCCCGTGTCAAAAGCAGCAAAACAAAATTTACTAATGTGTTGCAGAAGACTGTATCAAGGGGAGAGAGAGAAAGAGGCTGGTAATAAAATGATGAGTAGAAAAAATGATAAAATCAACCTTATTTAATGTATAAATTTGCAAAAATATTGTGTACACGTGGTTCGAGGTAACGAGAAATTTCTTCAATGCAGAAAATGTTTTGGGACTTCCATTGGCTAAACAGCAGGTGAACACATGCGCGTATACATGCGATATTTCCACTGTAATGACGCACTTTGTTTCATCTAAACAAAATAATCGTTTTACTTTTTAGACAGACTACGATTTTTTCTTGTTCCATTCTTTTTCATAGATCAGTTCACCCTACAATATACAATCACGAAAATCGGAGCCCTGCTCCAGAAGTCCTCATCCCGAATTTAGTAGACGATCCCTCACCGGCGGACGGTAATGAAGAAAATCTTGGGCCTCGCTCAAAGCTTCGACGGCTAATTGTATTGTCATTGTTGGGAAAACTTGTTATCGGATCCTTCCAAAGGGACTTCTGGATCTGCCTAATCATAATAACCGCTCGATATAATAATGTGATCGTAAAACCCAACTCTCTTATCTGGACTCCTTCGTTTTCTGCGCGGTAAAGCACGGCCAGATAAAACAAATAAAACAAAGTTCTCTCTCACTCTCGGCGCGCTTAGATTTTTTCGCCAGAGTTCCGATGCTGATGAGCTTTGTTCTCAACAGCCAGGGGAAATTAATTAATTTCTCAGCCTTTTCCTGCTTTTTATCGATTTCTCCTTTTTTGTGTCATATTTTTCTGATCGCAGCTTAATAGATAAGCTCAAATAGTAATTTGTTGTGGAAAAGATTGGGTATGAATAATATTTTAATTTCTATACTATTTTTTTACAACTTTAGATGTTTCTAAAACTAACGAAGGAATTATTTATTCATGTCATAATTTTCTAAAAGCTACTAAATATATATATGCACAAATAAATTTTACGGAAAGACTGTATGAGTGTAATTTTTATTTTATCTATGTCAGCATTTCCCCTTAAATTGTGTTCCGTGGAACCCACTGTTTTCCTAGAGGTTACTCAAGGGTTCCATGAAACTTATCCTCATAACATTCAAAGTCATTGAAAGAGCAATAAAATTTTGAAGTAACTGAGCGTCATTTTAAAGTCTTGATATATAGGCGGTAGCTGTTGCGGAGTTGGTATTATCAGGGCGCATCACGAGGAGGCCTGCGACTTGGTACCTGATTTTGCATTAAAATGACAATTTTTCGAGAAAAATAAGCGGTTTAGAATCATCTGTTTAAGCAACGTTTTCAGAAAAATCAATGAAAGCCATTAGACCCTTGAGATCAAACTCTGTATATACGCTCACGGAAAAAATTTCCTTCGAAGACATGTATAGAATTTTGCAAATTTTTACGCGTTAGCAATACTTTTATTTCATTGCAACAATCAAAAGCTTGTCAGAAAAGAAAGGGTTTGAAATATGGGCGAAATTAATTCTAGAAATTTTTGAGCTCCTGAAATATTTGAGTGAAACTTCTAATCATCATGATAACAAATATTTTGGATGGGCGATTAGGCCCCGGAGAGACCTTTTAGCCTGGTTCCGTAGTAGAATGAAACTTCTAATCAGTAATTTTGGAATGAAAAGTAGAGTAAATACGAAAATAAACTGGGAGTTAAACACAATTTTTCTCAATGTACATTTTTCAGCATACCAGTAGTAGAATATAAAACTTTTTTTGGAAATGACCACCTAATTCCCTTGCTTCAAAAACTTTTAATTCATGCCTTTAGCAGTGGAATTTTGGTGTACTTTAAATTCTTTCCCATTGTCACAAAAGACCATGTCAGCACTTTTTCCACTTGCAAGCTACATATCTATGCGAAATAGAGTTATCAATTTATGTGTTGACGAAGAATAACAATGCTTTGACGCTCAACTTGCCATAAGTGTTTAACGTTCATCCATAAAACCTAATGTTAAATATATTTCAGTTAATAAAAATCAGTGCCATCCATCTCCTTAAAATTTTACCTTTTAAAACCTTGTTTGAACATATTTGAAGTCATTTAAATAACTTCTGTCTTAACGGTTAATTCTTGGAGTGATTTTTTGAAGCCAATATATGTAAATCATTTGTGGCCATGGTCCTGTACACAGGACACTTAATTTTCCAATGCCTGTTTCGGAAAATTTCAAAATATTTTATGCACTCATTTACCGACCCCAAAAAGGAATATATCAAGTTAAGAAGTTTTTAGGAAATGAAAAAGTTTATCTAAAGTTGTTTGGGAATTAACTGGTTGGCTAAAAATGGGTTACTTGATGCAATTAACAGATTTTTTTTTTTTTTTGCAAAATAATCACTTCTAGAATATTTCATTAATACCATACTACTGAACAAAACAGGGGTTCCACGGTAGAAGTCGACCTTAATAAGGATTCCGTGCGTCAAAGAAATTAACAAACTATGTTATTACTTTCAATACCTTCGTTGCTTGTGGAATAAATTAAAAAGTGTAATGCATCAGGTGTTGCTAGAGAGATATTGGGAATATAACAGCGGACGGAGGGGAAGAGGGATAGCAATCACTGATTCCGCAACGATTTTTTAAAAATTTTAATTTTTAAGGTTTTGCAATCATAAACTTCCAATGAACTTTCTTCTCTACTTTTAGACTACTGCTACTATCCTACTACTTCCACCTTTAAGTCATTAAGTAAGATAACTCTGGGGAAGTCTCCCCACCCCATTGCGGAGTTTAGGTTAGTATATTTAAAATTAAAATGTTAAGGTCTGATTGGTTATATGTACCATATGGGTCATTCTACGTCAAGTGATCCAAAATTTGAGAAAAAATTTACCTCACCTTCTTTGATTTTTTTCCAATTTGGCTTATCAACTGCACCCTTAAAGGTAATTAAAAATCCAAATTTTTAGATTTTTATCTTGTTTAGTTTTTTAGTTATCAAGCTTTGATTTTGTAAAAAACTCACATTTTTACATGCATGCTTCAACACAAAACAGACCACAACTCATCAACAAATAGAGATAAAAAGTTCTAGTAAAAATCATTTTGAAGTATATTGAATGCAGTTTTATATGATATGCATCATGACAAATTTTATTGAAATTTAAAATTTTAAAAAATGACCTTAAAACTTAAATTTTAAATTTCTCAAAAAACGTATCATTATTTTTTTTAAAAAAATTCTCAAATATTTCTGTGCATTTTATCTTTGTCTATGCAAAATTTCAGGTTGGGGACTCAATGGGATCATATTTTCCCGAATTTGCAAAAATATTTGATTTACCAAAAAATGAACATTTTTGTGATTCAAGCTAATTTAAAATGATGGTTTCTTAAAGGAGATGATTTAATTATCCTTCTAACACATCTATGCATGAGTGAACAAGCATGGACATGTCTGTGCATGAAATTAACAAGTTCACATTTTATTTGGGAGAGGGGGGCAACGAATACATTCACATTTTTGTCTTATCATAGCTATTTCAAAATAATTGAATAGTTTTTGTTTTCAAATAATTGAATAGTTTTTTTAAATGAACAAATTGATTTATTTTATGCATTAAAAATAATTTTTCCTGATTAATTCTCAGATTTCAGATATATTTTAATGAGTTGTTAATCATATGAGGGGAAGAAAAGTACGTCTATTTAAATTACTTCAGCCAGTCAACACCTTTCATCATATTCACATGTAATGTACCCTTTCAGGTTTGTCATACATTTGAGCTTTCTTCAAAGAATTTCTGTTTCTGAAAGTTATTACTATGTGAACACACTTTTGTTAGTAATTTCATGTTCACTGAATGGAACAAATCTGTGAAACTTCTGTGTTCCTTTGACTGATGGTGCTCTTAAAAATCTATCTTTTAATAACTCCCTTTCTTCTGAGTATTCCTGAGCAGTTACATAAAAAAACTGTATTAAAGGAATGTTCATAACACTTCAATTGAAAAGTTGAACTGCTGTCAGAATTTGATCTGAATGCAGTTTTTGAAGGCTAGCTTTGGCAGTAAGACGTTTCACTGTCCCGCCCAAGTCAACACATACTCCTTTCCCATGATCTGTAGCATAGAAATGAAATTCCACAGCAGCTGCAATATTTGTTGCAGCTCCTTTAAATTTCCTTCCTCCTTATATTATTTTTTATTCATGTTTTGGACGTGAGGTATGGAATTGCTAGGATATACAGGTAGATAAAATAAATAGCTTTGTTTTTTCTTATAATGCTTCCTTTTTTTCAACTTTATTTGTAACCCACAACCTAATCAGGGGGAGGGGTAAGCTAATAGTTTTTTCTTTTTTTGCTTCATCAAATATTAGCTCATAAGCGCAAATCAAGACTAACAACCAAAAGCTGCAAACTCTAGCAGTTGGGCCCCTTCTATCACAATTTCAGATGAGTGTAGTTAAATACTTTTTTCCCCTCATATCATTAATATATCATTAAAATATGTCTGAAATCAAACAATTAATGAGGAAAAAATTATTATTAGTGCATGAAATAAGTCAATTTGTTCATTTAAAAATAACTATTGAATATTTTGAAAACATACTTTAAAATAACTATAATAAAACAAAAACGTGTATTTATTTGTTGCCCCCCTCCCCCAAATAAATTTTGAACTTGTTAATTTCATGCACAGAAATGTCCATGCTTGTTCACTCATGCATAGATGTGTTTAGAAGGCTAATTAAATCATCTCCTTTAAGAAACCATCATCTTAAAATAGCTTGAATTACAAAAATGCTCATTTTTTGGTAAATCAAATATTTTTGAAAATTTGGGAAAATATGATCCCATTGAGTCCCCAAGCTGAAATTTTGCATAGACAAAGATAAAATGCACAGAAATATTTGAGAATTTTTTAAAAAAAATTAATGATACGTTTTTTGAGAAATTTAAAATTTAAACTTTAAGGTCATTTTTTAAAATTTAAAATTTTAATAAAATTTGTCATGATGCATATCATATAAAATTGCATTCAATATACTTCAAAACTTTTTTTACTAGAACATTTTATTGTTGATGAGTTATGGCCTGTTTTGTGTTGAAGCATGCACGTAAAAATGTGAGTTTTTTACAAAATCAAAGCCTAATAACTAAAAAACTAAACAAGATACAAATCTAAAAATTTGGATTTTTAATTACCTTGAGGCGTACAGTTGATGAGCCGAATTTGAAAGAAATCAAAAAGGGTGAGGTAAAATTCCTTGGATGACTTGATATTTAATGACCCATATATTAATTTATTCATTTTAGCTTAATAAACAATTAATTTATTAACTTACACACTCTACTACATACTGTTAAGAAATTTTAATGAGTTTAATGTTAATTAAACTGATCTAATAGCAACATCTTCCTCCATGTATAAGGGAAAGTGCCAATCGTTACAGGTAAGATTTTTTTCCAGTGAGAATTTTCAGTAATACATGAGTCAAACATTTAATATGATTCTTAAGTTAATAGTGTTAATTTGTTTTGTGAAAAATAAAAAAAAAAGATAAATTAGACCATAAAGCCCCGAGCAATTGTTACCAAAACCAAAACATCGAACAATATAGATACATATAATGTTACCAAAGATACATATACTGTTACCAAAAATAAACTTTGAAATTTGGAAATAAAACTTAGCAAAGCAGACTTTCCAAGAAATTTTGTAAGAACCATATGCTCTGATGAAGAAATATATGGGAAAATTGATAAACATAAGATTTTCAGGAAAGAATGAGCGCTGCACACACACAGGACACGAAACGACAAAGTAAACTAGAATTTAAAACTCGCTTCTTTTGAAGGATAAAGAATTAATTTCCAGGAATCAATTCCAGAAAATATTAGAGATGGATAAAGATAATAAATTGGGGCCATTTGACTCAGATTCTCTAAAACAACATATGTACTGTATTGTAGTTGTCTCAGTTAAATTAATATATTTCTAAGGGGGGGGAGGGGAAATATGCAAATATCATTTTCTAGCGGCAAAGTTTATGCCACTCATAGCTAACAACAAAAAAGATCCCCTTTTCGAAGATGGGAATTCCAAATAATATAAAAGACTAAGAAAAAAAGAAAGGAGAAATATGATGAGGGGAAAATACTCGAGATACCTTCCACGAAAGCGAAATCTCATTCAGCCAGAGGGCGGGAAGGGTGTTCGGGGCAAAATGAGCTTATGCGACGATGACACCCGAGTTTAATTTATGGCCGGGCAGCCGACAAAGTTGGGAATTTCACGACTCATAGTCTGTAAATACCTTCGCGTGTTTACGAGGGAAGCTTTCGAAGGATTTGCTGACCATGGAAAACCTCCGCTTGCTTCCTCACTTCTCGGAATCTTCTCCATCTTCCCTTCTCTTCCATTTGGAATTTCTTCGCATTCTGGCATCGATTCGGTTTGGATAGCTATAAAGATGGCGAAAGGAAGGAAGAGCTGAGGTGGAAAGTGAGCCAAGTGCAAATGCTGAGATGGCCAGCTTTCCGATTTGTGAGGTTGCAATCTCCGCAGAATTGAAAAAGTGCATGACATAACGCAGCCAAACTGATTTTATTTTCCCGGCAACAATGTACATGGTAAATATTTCACACGATGTGTTTTGGGAAGAGAAAACCGTTCTCTGGTAATACCACTGAATTCATCTATATTCTGTTTCACATTAAGTTGTCACCTTAAGTTGCAAGATTCATTCAGCAATACATTCAGTGCCAGTTTAAGGTGCAACAGTAAATAACAAACGATTCTTTTCAAATCCAAACTAATCTACAATCACTTGTGAAAAGAAAAACTTGGTTTATAATGATGTATATGCATATAAATATGTTTGTATTGCAGCTTGTAATTGTTTTGAATTTCTTCACTGGACCATAAATGGGTCACACAAAAAAGCTCAGCCGTCCGTATGTAGCTCATAGGTCAGAAGATGCGTAAGACCTCTGCTATTAAGTGAATATAAAAATCAAAGCACAATATTTGTTTCACGTTCTAATGTAACTCTTTACTTTGAGAAATGTTTAATACAAACTCGACGACTAGACAAAAACATTTTGGTGCACGTTATGTGAAGAAAATAGGACTTTATTTGCGTTTATCTTGAAAAACTACACACATAGATATAATTATGGAAACATTTTATGTTTTTGGAAACCAAAATCTAGATTCTCCGCATAGTGGAAAGATGTATTTCAGAAGAGAAGATTTTTTTTAAGGAATGGAATATTTAATCCAAAAAAAAAAAAAAATCTATAGAATCTTTAACAATTTTAAGAAATAAATTTGAATGAGGATGAGGATCTGACTATATAGGCTAAAAATCATTTTGTTCTTTTAATGAAAACAATCTTCCTAACTACAGAACTATAAATACATCGAAACAAACCAGAAAAGCTTGATGCTTTGTAGCAAAATTTTATACTAACAAAGAATGCAAAAATTTAAAAAAGGAAATAGAAAAAAAAAAGAGATAAATTACATTAAAAATAGGGAAAATGCTACATTCTGAAATCTCGAGAAAGAATATAACGTTACTGTGTATGTTATACGGTCAAAGTCAGCGAAAATTTCGTTGCATTCTGCTATACACTGTTAGAAATTTCAGCGTGAAATTACGGTTAAATGACTGGCAGCAGTCTGTCCATCTAATTCACCGTTAAATTTACGGTTTGGAAAAATTTTTTTATCTTCATGGGATCTAACCATTTCCAATCAACTTGGTTAAAAAGCCGTAAATACAAAAATTTACGGTTTTATAACCATTTAAAAATGGTTTCAAAACAAAATTTTTAGTTTTTGAACCATTTCGAGGCGTGGAAATCGCAAACGAAGCTTGCAGGAATCGATCCCGGGTCTACAGGAACACCAACCTTGCTCGCTGGCCATTCGGCCATCTAAACCACGGGAAGCGACCGTTTATTTATCAATAAATCTTCCTTTTCAACAAGAAAACTGCATTAAAATTGAGATTTCAGTTTTTTATTGGATCTAAAGCCATCTTTGGTCTACATTTACTGTATATTGACGAAAATCATTTTATTTGCTGCAAAAATTAAAATACAAACAAGCTTCAGCAGCTCAAATTACGGGTTCGCTCATTCGTAAATAGTGCGGGAATCCGATGTCTCCAATTTTTGATTTCCGTGTGTATGTGTTTCTATTTAGTAATCACTGCTTAAGCCACTTTTTTTATACACACATGCAGATTTGAACTGATAAATCTTTATTCATATTTTAACAACAACGTACGACTGGTAAGCTTTCCAAGATGGACGATTGAGCGCTTGAAAATTACGGTTAGTTAAACGTTCTTAGGATAAACAGAGAATAAACGACTTTTTTCGCAATCAGCGGTTTGAGTACCATCTTTTTAATGGTTATTCAACTGTTGTAATTAAATATGGTAAAATAACAATCAAATAAATGGTTATTTTACTATTTTCTTACGGAAATTTTTAACAGTGTAACCGTGATTGTATATTTTCAAAAACCGAGTACTTGGGAAGTTTTTTGGAATTTTAATCTTTTATGGCTGCTTTCATTTACATTCTAAGGTTTGATTTTAAGAAATTGGAAAAACGATGTTTCTTTGAAATTTTAGATTTCAGAAATTCTGGAACAATTGATAACAATATGCAATTTTGTTTTATCAGTTTGTTAATAACTTGTAGAATTTCACTAATAAATTCTCGGAAAACAGGTTCTTCCTTAGTGGAAAATGCTTAACTATGCAAAAAAAAATAAGGGAATATAGGGGAGGGGGAGCAAAGAAGAAGGAAGAATTGCTCTTTCTTTAACCTATAATTTTGTTTTTAGACAATAAATAAAATTTTGCGCCTTAAAAGTCTGAAACATGTGTTTAAAAGTTTTATTTCAAATTTACGTCATATATATCTATATATTCATATTTCCATTAAAAACCGGCGCCTTTTGTGTTTAATAGCTTTTAATTTTGATGCCTTTCTCCTTTAGGAACCTAGATATTAATTTTATAACAGAAATAACATGACGATGAAATAATGTTTTTGAGTCGTTGATTAATTAGGGTAGTAATAAATTCGATATTTTTTTTTGGAATTTATAATTAATAAATTTATTACATCCTGTCTACCTTCTACAAGAAAAATCTTCCCAACATTTCAATTTTCCCTTTCTTTTTTTTTTTGCTCTATGCCCTTTTTTTAATTTCAATTCTCCAGTTTAATGTTTTTGTTATTGTGAGAAAATCGGATGTTATAAATGAAGCCATTTCGTAAAACAAAAACACATTCCTATCATAATAATTTTTAATTACGTTAAAATTACTGTGCTAAGAATTTCATGATTCATTAGAATGATTTTCGAGTGCAATTTGTTGCCTAAAATATAAAGAAACAGAGTTTAAGGAAACAGAGACGCCCGAATACACTAGGTGGGATTTAGTTCTAAAACCTTAAAGTTACTTAGTCGCCCCACTATTCGGGATAGACTTGTTGCTTTTAAAAATTGATTAAAGGATGAAACATGTTTTCTAAAAACGGAATGTCTACCAGAAACTCCACATTTTACATAGGGTAGATCTGACGCAATTTACTGCAATATCAGCAAAAAGCAAACTATTTCATGTTAAATGACATCAGTTTTCTCTAAAAATAGTAAACTACAAAGATTAGATTACTCAAAATTCCTAATTTCGCGATTTAACAATGCAATTATTCTGAATTAAAATCACAAATGTTCGCGAAATATAAAAGAAAAGTTAACAAGAATTTGGTTCAATCGTATCTAAAATATTTAACAATTAAAAACAGGAGAAAGCAATCATGAGACAGGGGTTAAGGACAAACCTCCGCCCCGCCCCCTCACATACATCATGCTGCCTATAGTAACACTTTATTAACAAATAATAAAGTTTAAGGATGTAAACACAAAATAATAGTATAAGGAAGATAACAAACCAACTCTCCCTACCTTGTCAAAAAAAAAAAAAAAAAGTCTATCTAAACGGACTGGTTAAAAGTACCGAATTTTATAAAATAATTATAAAAGTGTTTTATAAATTAGTTCAACGATCTCAAAAATCTTGCATAGTTGTTCTTTGCAGGACGACATATAATTTTGCGAAATATATATAAAATCCGAGAAGTTTATAACAGAATTTTCTATGTTCTCTAAAATCTTTAACATTGTATTTTTAGTCGAAAGTTGCAGTCAAAAATAAATGAAATGGAAAACTAAAAAGCGAAAAACTTATTCCGCTTTGGCTCAGAGTTTTCCTACTGAAAAAAGAGGAAACTTTTTTTTCCTTCCTCCATTTTCTCTATCCTACTGAGCTTAGGAGTTTGTGCGAGAGCTGGTTTTTCATGAATCCATAATTCATAAGGTAAGGTTAGAATAGGGGAGGGTCCTTCGACAACCCTGAATGCATAAATAAAAGCTCTAAGCTGAAGGCACAAGGCAAATTGAGAGCAAAAATTCCAATTTCGGAATCTCTTCACTTTTTCATCCATGTACCTGTACTGGGAAACTGCGTGATGACCTTTGGCCAATGTCGAGTTCTTTGGACTGTGATTATCGGGTTCCGATTGGAGGAGCGGAAAAAAAGTAAATTAATAAACTATTGGATCTCGCATAAATGAGTATTTATGAGTTCCTTAAAAATAATGGAATAATTGAACTTTCCGAAAACTTAACGTTTGTGGATAATTAATTAATCACTGCTAAAAGTGAATACTCGAAATCAGACGTATTTTCCCGATGTTCTCCTCTTCTTAAAATTTAAAAAAAAAAAAAAAAAAGCTTTAGTAGTGAAGGAAAAAAGAGTAAACATCCATATATATATTTCCCTAACGTAGACCAGTTACGATTAAATTTTGCGGTATGATACGATACTGACATCATGCAAAAAAACAAACTACTGTAAAACGATATTTAAAAATTTGTTTAATGATTAGCATAGAAAAATAACTTAACATTTGTTTTTATTGTCGTAATTTACGGACTTTAACACATTTGTTTCTATTTGTTAAAAAGTATTTTCATTCATAATTCAAATTTAATTTTCGATTCTTTGGAATGGCAACATCTTAGTTTGTTTATATCTAGCGATTTTTCTTCAGCCGTAAATTTTCCTTTAGCCGTATTTTAAAGCGTTTTTTAAAATGGTTAATAGCCCGCAGATGTTCTGCGGGGAATAGCTAGTAATCATATATATTTCAAAAAATACGATGTTCAGAACATTTCGTAAAAAACTGGTTTATTAGTCATCAAAATGTTTTACACATTAAGGCGTGCAAGCATAATATTTTTAGTTTAAAATATAAATCCGTTCAACTACTCTTATACACCGATACAGTTTGTAGAGTGTTAAACCGATGTGTGCTAAAGGGCTTTAGGAAAATACAGAAATTGACATTTGCTCACCAGCTACATTAATTGATTTTAAAAGTTAATTAAACATGATGACTTCGATAAAAAAACGTAAAAATCAAATTAAATGACAGAAAGGGTATTTTTGGAAGCACCTATAAAAAAAGTAAAACTAGATTTATTAAACAGATAATTAGAATCTATATATAAGTAGGCGAAGACAAAACAGTTAAGAACCGTTTTCTCCTCTATTTTTCAACCGATTTTCTTATTTTGTTCTTTTTTCCTCTTCTTTAGTAGCTATTGACGAGCTTTAGGGATATCAATTAACAAAATTCTTTAAACAGTTTATTATTACTTAATTATTTCCCCCTTTCTTTTGTCATGCAAGCATCCTTTATAGTAATTGTGATGTTATATTGTTATAGATAGCAGATGGCAGCATGTCTTGGTTGAGTAAATTATTAAGTAATAAGTATAAAACTTACTGTTAAAAAGAATTTGTTGCCACAAAGCCGTAATATAAAAATCTATTATTATAAGAGCTTGAGCGAATGCTTCTCTGAAATAATGAAATGAAAACTGGTAATAGTGTACGGAAGCAAACATTTAAGTTTTATTTAAATGCAACTCTACTTAGTCGGAAAGCGGGAGAAATACAAACGGTTTAATTTATGAGCGCATTTGGCCTGGCGACGACAATGATTTACATTACCTTTGCTTAAGTGAGGATTATCAAAATAAAATCGACGTTATTTGATGAACAATACTTATAAAATTATATAAATAACATAATGTTTTCTATGTTCTAAATTTAATTATTACGGTCGAATTTCGACTGTTTCGCGAACTCTAGTTTACGTAAAAAAGTGTACCACTAATTGTCTGACAAGCGCTTCGAATTATAAAATAATTCTTATTGTAATTTAAGTCTGATAAGGTACTTAACGAACATTCCTCTGATTATTTAAACCATTAACCAGGGTCATACTGGCATACAACGTACCCTGTCTAGGGGGCCTGAAGTTCACGACGAGAAACCAAGGATCGAATATTTTTCAATTATCCACCGGGAGAAGTAACAATATTAGTACATGTTACCACACGAGGAAGAGGTTCAATAGACTATAAACAAACCTACCATAAGCTGATCGTCTCTAAATGGAATAACTTCACGGTTTTTTACCGTGAAGTTATTCCGGTACGGTAGAAAAACCGTTGCGCCTACGTATTTACTTGGTAACTTTTACGGTTTTCCACAACCGTTTAAATAACCAAATGGTTTAATAACCAATGGTTTAATAACCCCAATGGTTTAAATAACCAAAGTAATGTTCCTTAAGTAGCTTATCAGACTTAAATTACAATAAGAATTATTTTATAATTAGAAGCACTTGTACACCTTTTTACGCAAACTAGAGTTCGCCCAACAGTCGAAATTTGACCGTAATAATGGCTGCTTGTTTAAAACCGTAAATTTTAAGGGATTTTTTTTTGTGTAAAAAATCCACGAGTGAGAAAGGATTATTTTATTTGATCCACAGCATTAAAAAGACCCACAGAATTTAAGAAATTGAAATTTTTAAATGAATATAAGTTGTTAGGCAAAAATAGGCACTAAAAATTGCGTGTAGGGGTTTCGGAGCTGCAAGGAATTCCTTCCTCTGTGAAAGGAAAAGGAACTGTAGGAGAAAAATAGCGCTCGTATCCGCATGTATCAGTTTTCCTGTGCTGAAGCTCCGAAATATACGCAAGCAATTTTCATTGCAACTTTTTACCCAACAAGTTTGGATTTGGTAATTGTATACATCACTTTAAAAGTAAATCCTTTACAATCTGATTGCATTATTTTGGTATAGGCATGTTCCACAAAATTGCGAACTAGAATCTTGTTTTATGATTTATCCATAGTAAGTTTCAAATTGTTGGTTTCATTCACTTTCAAAATAATTTTTCAGTAAATGTTTGAATTTAAAATATTATTGTATTGAGTTTAAAAGACAAGCATCTACGATTTTTGTACAGAGAACGATATTTCGTTGAAAATTTCCATGGACTTAAAAATGCTGAAAATACCTTTATTGTTGTCCGCAACACGCGAAAGCGAATAAACACGATCTTATTTGTAAATTAAAAATCCAGTTATTTTCACTTAAGTTAGAAAAGTTAGCCCTAACAGAATGCATAAAATAAAAAATAGCATTGTTTTTTCATAAGCCTTGTTTTCAGTCAATGAATCTAATTGTAATAATGCTAAGAATTTTCAAAGATTATACCAGAAGTGATAAATATTATTCTTTTTTTTTTAATTTCTTTCTAATAACAGTTGGCTTTATTTACATGACAAGTAAATAATAAGTGAACGTTGTAAAAAATCTATTTTATCAATTAGTATCGCAATCTGGAATTTTAAAAGCAAATCATAAAAGTGGCATGAATAAAGATTTTTAAACAGTAAGAAGAATCTAAAGCAAGATTAATTTAAAAAATCCTTTACTGCGGTCTGAAAAGCATAAAAACCTCTTCTAAAGCAGTAGTAACTCTTGTTCTAATTCCATTAGAAGCATGGAACAGCTTTCATATTATGCATAATATTCCGTTCTTTCGATTAATATAAAGTGTATAAATGCGCAAGCATTTCTTTGTCTTAAAATCAGTAAATATGTGTATTTGCTCAAAAGTGGGATTAAAAAAAAAAAAAAAGTACACATTCGTATTTTGGGAAAAACGTTCCGAGGCGCCTCAATGAAATCCAATAATCCAAGGTATTTAAGCTGTATTAGACATAGCAGGCGACCGACAAACAAATTCTTGTGGTTTATTAATATAGATTTAAAAAAAATAAAAACAAGAGTATGCAATATAAAAGTAAAAATTACAGTAAAATTCGTCTAGAGTAACTCTAAATTTGAAAATCAATATTCTCTAAGAAAAAAGTTAAAGTCATATTAGAAAAAAAAAAACCGTTCTTACAAAACTTACTTAAGTGGGTAAATTTGTTCATAGTTCATCTATTTTCTGATAGGCATTGGCTTCTGTGATGCAAAACAACTGCATCTAAAGTTTAAAAACTCGACTTTTAAATATTACACACAGAACACTACTGAATAGCATTTGAAGGAGACATCGATCGTACAACATTTCACAAGGAAAATATTTTACGGCTTTCACTGGAAACAATATCTTGACATATTTGTAGGAGAAATTTTGTTGTTGAATCTTTTTATAACACAAGACTAAATAAAAGATAGAATGTGTTAAAAAAAAATTTTTTATGTACAAATAAAAATCACAAATAGGGTTACACATTAAAAAAATTAATATGAAATATACTAAGAATAAATAATAAAGATGTATATAACATACACATAGAAAAAAAAATCTATTTACGCACCATGAAAATCCAGTAAATTTTTCTTTCTATAGCAATAACCGCTACCTCAACAAATTTCTCTCACAAGTAACATTTTAAAAAAATATCTTGTTTACAGACGTTTCGTAGACACCTAACTACCATAGCACGTGACTTTTACTAGACATTTTGCAGGTCATAAACTTTTAGAAAGAAAATAATTACTAAGCGAAGACATAGTTGTCACCAAGAGGGGGAAAAAAGACATCACTCCAAGTTTGACCAATTGCGCAGGCGCAACAGGCAATTGGGTGGGGTCGTGATGACCAATCCAGACCCCCTCCCCTGTTTGATAGTTCGTCATCCAGTTGACACTGAAGGAAATAATAAAATAATAATAACAAAAAAAAAAAAAAAGCTTGAGTCAATGTTAACAATGTCTTAACACATAAACATTTTAACGTTTCTTTTCTTGTAGGGCTATAATTTGTTTCCGTAAAAGATGCTGTTGGTTTCATTGCGCTTTAACGATTTATTGCAGCGATAAAAGTTTTATTACAGGTTAAGAGTAGCTCTAAAACGCTTTTGGAACACCGCATACGTTTGGTTTTGTGACAAAATCTCCCCATCAAACAGATTCAACCTCGAAAAATTATTTTAATTATTACAACTAGCGCTTTTTCATCTTTTTTTGAGCCCGCGAATCAAATCGCCGTATATTGTCACTGCGGTTTACCTACTCCCTTTATATGTCCATCACTCTGTTTCAAGCTATTTCTGTGTAGCCGTAATTTCCGCGTTATTGCCCTTTTAAGCGATACTTAAACGATTTATCTTGTCAATAAAACTTTTACTATATATTAAAATATGGGGTGGCTCCGGAGCTTCCGAAACTCTTTGGAAACCTGTGGCTTTTCCCCGATGTCTTGGGCTTGAAGAAAGATCTTCGCCACTTAATTGTTTTTATTTTTCAAGTACACATTTTTTTGTTCTTCAAATAAATTTCTTTAGCCTCCTTTTTATTTGATGCAGTTTTTATTTTGTTTTGTGATGCAAAATTTCCCTTCTTATTTATCGTTTGCTTCTTTTTCTCAATCGTAAGTTTGACTAAATATCTTTCTTCTTTACCTTTAAAACCATCTTCAATGTTGATATTAAAGTCCGGGCTCATTAATGTTAACCCCTTCACTCTCGCTCCGGTGAAAATGACGGGCCGAGGTTTCGCCTTCTATTTCTCATTCCCGGGATATTTCCGGGTTGGAGTGTTTAAAATTTAAAAATAAAAGCAAATCAAAAATTAAAAATGAATATATATATTGTTCATACACATATTTTTATATAATTTACAGGGATAAAAAATAGGCACTTTTATGACCGTTTTCTTGAAAATGACCCGACCGTTAAGGGGTAAAGCCATCACCTTCACTTCTCACAGTACACTGTAAAAATTTTACGTTTAGTTCCCACCATTTTTGGTGTTCAGTTGGTGTAAAGTTGAAAATTCAACTTTACACCAGTTTTATTCATTTTATGATGAATTTTAATTTCTTTTAAGTGTCTGTCTGAAAAAATACAGATTGCAGAATGTTTTTTAGCATATGATGTTCGTTAACTCATGTGCGCATCAAAAGTTCATTGCGATTGTTCATTTATCCTATTTTCATAGAAATAAGCAATCAAAATGAAATTTCGATACTTATCGGAATTAATGAAAGTCATGTGCTAAGAAACATTTTACTTTCTATATTTTTTTAGACAGACACGTAAAAAGGTTTAAATATATCAAAAATGAATTATTTTCAACTTTACACCAACGGAACACCAAAAATTGTGGCAACTGAACGCAAAACTTACTACACTGTAATTGTATTTCGCGTGATAATAATTAGTGCAGGTACTTTTGAGGAGAAATGCCTTCTTGTAGGACTTTTAAAGATGGCTGTTCTGCACTTGCACATGAAGTAGGCAAAAGATAAGAAAATTCATTTCCAGCAATCACGATTTAGGCCCAACGTATCAGATCAATTATCACACCTCCTCGTTTCTCAAATACGATTCTATAACTGGAACACATGAGGGCCTTATTTACCATTAGGTCCTTGAGGCCCGGGCCAAGGGCCCCCACTTTGAGGAGGCCCCCTAATTTTGGTTATTACAGTGAAACCCCGATTTTATGTTCCTCAAGGGACTGGGCAAGAAAAACGTAAAATACGGGAAATACATAGAACGCAAAAATCAAATAGAAAAAAACTAAAGGTAGTATAGCTCTTTCAAAAGGTATAATATCTATATTTTACGAAAAGAACATTATTATACATACCATTTTAAGATAATTTTAGCACATTTAGATGCGATTTCTGGCGTTTAGGCTGAAAATAATCCGTAATAGTGGATTGCTTTTAGTCATCGAGTTCAAAGTGAATGCAGCATCTTCTAGGATTGAAATACGTTGCAAGTTTTTTCCCTGGTCTTTATAAGAAAGAAAATCGTCTTTCACTATTTGTAAGCTCTTCATTGCAATAGTGAAAGAAGGGACGGGCTGTGCTTCCGGTTGTTTTTGTTGATCTTCATCGGCTGACGAAAAGTACAGAAGGAAAAATATTGCTTATTTTAGAACATTTTTTTTTTTTTTCCACATTCCAGGGAAAACGTAAAATGCGGGAAATTTCATGTATAACAAACTTACAATCCGGGTTAAATTAACATTTTTAGTATACGGAAAATCAGGGACCTGATGAAAAAAAACGTAAAATGCGGGAAAAACGTAGATTCGGGGGACGTAAAATCGGGGTTTCACTGTATTATTATTATTATTATTTTTGTAATTTAAAATTTTTAGAAAAATATTTAAAAATAGCATCTTTCAAAAACAAACTGTTAGTGTTCTGTTGCTTCACAGAAATTTTTTATTATCAAATTATTTTAAAACCACAAGGAATTTTCACTTTGGGGGCCTCCACATTTTGGTCTGACAATTTGAAATTTGAAAAACAAAATCGATTTTGCACTTTGGGGGCCCCCAAATTTTATTAAATCATTTTGTAATTTAAAAACAAAATCATTTTGCACGTTGGGGGCTCCTAAATGTTAGTCTTACTCTTTGACATTTGAAAAACAAATTAGTTTTTGCGCTTTTAGGGCCCCCAAATTTTTGTGTGACTCTTTGAAATTTGAAAAGCAAATTAGTTTTTCCGCTTTGGGGCCTGCAAAATGTTATGTTTAAAAAAATTTTTTTGCTTGGGGGAGCCCCAAACATGAGTTGTGTCTATAGTGATTCAAAATGTAAATCGGGCCCTGCTTCTGATGTGCCTATGTGGGCCCCGATTCGAGCTTATATATGTGTTGATGATGAGAGAGTTTTCGAAAAATAAATGTGACCTCACACTCGTATCCAATAAAGCCAAACACTAAGGAAAATTATGACCATTAAATAATAACTCTTATGATAAGAGTTGTAAACCCGAATTTTCGCCAAAATATAAAATACAAGTGATCAGGCAGAAAAATGAATTTCAATTATTAGAAAGCAACCTATAAGAAAAAATATCCAAAACAGAAAAAAAAAAAAAATTACCAAACTTTAAGAGAGCCTAAAATTTTCATCTCTATAAAAAAGGAAACCAAAATTAATTAATTTGTGTAACCACGACCACAATTATTTAATACAAGTGTTGCACTGGTAATTTTTTTTTATTTTTTAAAATAATTTTTTGTGTAAAAGTCACTATTCATAACTGTATAATATAATAATGGCAGTTCAGTTACCTGCATATTGTAATAGTACTCAAAAAGATAGAGAATAAAACAAAGATAGCAAAAGAAAAGACAAAGAAAAAGGGAAATGATGTACTACAGCAGGAAGGAAAATACTTCAGAAACTAACTCTAGACATTGAATTCTCGCAAAAAACGATGCGATCTTTTTTTTAAACTGCTTCTAAGAGATTTAAAAAAAAAGAGGTTTTTATACTTACTAATATATGAAGTGTACGGACTTTCCTTTCATGCTCCACTTTTCCAATACATCACATACTTCTGTAATAAACAAAACTCATCATTGACTTTTAATGATATAAAAAGCGATTAGATAATAATAAAAAATACAATATAGTTTGAGAAGAAAATTTAACAGAAATACCAGAGAAACTAGTGTTCTGCTAACAGAAAAATGCAAAAAGTATTTTTTATTATTCGTTCAAACAACAAAAAAAGTCTGATAAGCTATTCTAAAAACAAATGTACAATATGCAATTACCAGATTATTGTTGCAAATCAAATAATTAAAAATTTATACGGTATCTTAGTTAAATGTTTTGAACTTTTGAATATTGTTAAATAAGTGACTTTGCATAAATGCACAAAACAAATAGTATTCGATTTATAAACAGCACAAGCTTTATGTACTTTTAATTTTCAAATTAGTAATAATTTTAAAAGATTCAGACTTTCAAAACATTTCAGTTTTTTCAACGTCAGACAACAAACTACGAGTTTCCTCAAAATAAGTAAATAAATAAATAAATAAAAATAAATAGTAAAAAAAAATCCTGGTTTTTCACAATTGCTAAGGAACAGTAATAAAAAGAAATATTTTTCTCCCCATCCCTCTAAAATTATGTCTGAGGAGTTTCTACAGCGGGTAAAATTCAGGAGAGATATTTCATTATGTCCTCGAAAAGATTAAAACTGGTAAACATCACAATAAGCTCAATAACAAACCTATTTTTGAAAATCTGCTGGACTGAATATACATGAATGACTATGGAAAACTAATGTACTGTATTTTAAAAATCAAGCAGTAACCAGAATCAAACTAAACATTTAGTTCAATTTTATGTTAGGTTAAAGTACAATTAAAAACTGATTTGTTGCTTTAATACTGTCAAAATAAATAAAGAAAGAAACGAATCGAGTTGAATTCATTTTCAAAATTATTTGTCGATTCTAAAATGAAATGGTTGAATATAGCGGCGCACGCAGGATTTTGCTTTGAGAGCGGACCAAAGTCAAAATTAGGGATAAATCAGATATTGATTTTCCGGATACTAGATATCCGATGTCTCTCATGTGACTCATCCGTACCGGATATTCGGCTCTGGTGTCTAAAACCTGGAATTCCATACATGAAAACCAAATTTTATATGACGGAAAACCGGATTTTTCTCTTAGCGACCGGATCGGGTTCCGGATATTTAAGAAGAATCGGTCCAACAATGGATTCAAATGCCTTCAAGGGGAGACCGGTCTCTTTGTTCCCCCTCCATCGGTGCGTCCCTAGTTGAATCTTATTTTGGAATCGCAGGATCGTCCACAGAGAGCTTTTCAGAGTGTTAGTAAGCCTAATTTTACGTAACAAAAATTTTTTGAGAAACATCGTATCAATATTTCCAATACTTTTAACGGATTAAACCTGAAATGCTGTTCTATGAAAGGTTGACTATGCGTAGAAATTTGAGCGAGAACTAAGATTATTGAAGTGAAGCATGTATGATAATAATTAAACATTTTGAAAAGTTAGTTATAATTACTGTGATCAATTAATCAGAAATAATACTACTGATCAATGGTAAAATTAATTTACAACTGTGATTACTTCAGTATACAAGTTTATACACTATTTAATCATTCTCAAGCACAAATTTTAATGACTTTACATTTTAAAGTACAATCACAACAGCGTTTTCAAATATTTTGAGTTCGACAATTTCTGCTTACTTACTAGGATCGACTGCAATGGATCGCAAAAATTTTATTATGAGTTTTCAAAATGTGGTACATTAGGAATCAATGAGTCATAAGTAAATGAAAATTTGTAATAGTGTTTCAAATGATTGATTAGAACTACACTCCGTTGCAATTGTAGAGGTTCTTGAATGCCTAGTTATGTAAGAAATTCGCCTTCACAATTGAAACTCGTTTCTAAAACTCGGTTTTCCGTGTAAGGGAGGGGAAATACTACACAGTAATGAAGTTCCTAAATCGATTACCAATTCTCCCTTCGTTCACTCCGCACTGGTATACCTATATTTTCTATTTAATTTTTGCCGAGTTTTCTTTTGCGTTTAGCTCGGTGGAAGAGAAATTTACAGAGAGGAAGAAAGAGGGAGAAAGAAAGAGAGACCGAGCGAATGCCTTATTGATTTAGTGGACGGACGCTCTAAAAGCTGAACTTCGATAAAAGTCCGTCCAATGAAAGCGTCCCGTAAAATAACTAAAGAAATATCCACTTTGAAGACGGGAAAAGAGAAAATGCATAACGGAGCGAAAAGAAAGAAAAAAAGAAACCGGGAAAAAAGGAAAAATCTTTGCTTCGACACAAAAGCCTCACCTTTTTTTCTTTTTCTTTTTGTGAACTTTGTTTTTTTCCTTTTTCTCGTGCTGGAAAAATCTGCGACGCAAGTAAAATCAAATAAAAATACCTTCACTCTTAAAGAAGGATAAAAACAAGATGCAGGGAGAAAAATGCAGTGGAGGATAAAATCAAACTCGTATAAATTTTTCTCAAGACTTTTGATTTTTCCTTGGGTTATTTCTATGCTTTAAACTTCTGAACTTTATTCTTACCCAAAAAGTTTTTAAAACGAACACATCAAAGTAGTTATTGATCTTCATATCCATATCTCTATCTGGTCCCAGTACTTAAAATGCATATTTTTGCTGTTTTCTGAGAGAATTTCGAAACATGTAGTCACTACAAGTGCATAATTTACGATAACTCACTACGATTTTTTTTTTTTTGTTATAAATTCAAATGAAGTTGAATTCTTATACAGCGTAAAACAACTTTTGATAACCAGGGATTTGAATTTGATAATGTTAGTTAACTAAGTCCGCTATACTAATCTGGGTACCAACAAGGGTCGAAAAAAATGCATCTACAATTTACATGTATTACCTATTTGATGTCTGAGTATTTTAAGAAACATAAACAGAAGAAATAATTGATTCAGATTTAAAACAGTCGAGAAAGGAACTTCGCAGGAAATACCTTACAAAAATAAATGCTATGGAAGTAAAAATTTCAATCAACTTGCTACTTTTGCTCAAATAGGGTTTTTCTCCATTTCTTATCAGTTATTCATACGTATTTTCTAATACTTTTTAAAAGATTGTCACTACAGTACTCTGGGAACCAAATGCCGTATAAGTCGGACTGTCCCCTATAGTGACTCTTAGTTCAACCGGGCTCAACGATTGCTAAAAACTCTTTTAAGCAAGGAGCTTACAATTTCACCACCCAAATAAAAATCTATCCTCAATTTTCTTTTTCCATATCTAAATAAATTATAAAATATTCTGTGGTTAAAAGAACATGCAATATTAAAATTTTAAAAAATGTTGAAACCCACTTTCAGTCTCATTTCAACCTCAATACCTTAAAGATGGAATAGCTTAATGGTAAAAATGAGATAAAAGCTGATAAAATGAGATTGTTTTTTTTTTTTTTCTCTTGCACTTAAATTAAATTCAGCGGAGTTTGCACCGAAAGCTGCTGTAAACTAGTAATATATTAAGACTTTTAGCAGTTATATATTTTTTTTTTAATTAAAATGATTTTTATGATAAAAAATCTTTTGCAATGGAATATTTTGTTTTTTTGAATAAAAATCCACCTTTCATAATGTTCACTAATTAAAATTGATTTTTTTTTGAAAATGCACTTATGAAACATACATTTCTTCTTTCTCATATGCTTCTATTTTTATTTTTGCTAAATCGTCGCCCTAACCGTGGTGCAACACTATCTAAAAAACCTGCTTTTCAGGGGCATGGGCCCTACGTTCTTGTAAAATTAAGCACGCTATTTCATGTCACTCAGTAAGATATGAGATTCAAACCCCGTATCATTAAACCACCTAAATAATCATTCATTAATTTGGAAGATACCAACAAAATAAGTCAATCAAAAGTAGTTTTTTCTTTCTCTATTATAATAAATGCAGTTTGTAGTTACCATTATTTGACGTTAAAGCACCAAAATTGCCCTACGTACCAAAATTGACTTCATATAATGTAAACAGCGTTAGAAAAATTACATAATATATTTAATACCAGATACTCGAATCTGAAATTCAAACCACATACCATTAAACTACGCAATTTTTTCATTCATCGATTTAAAGACAACAGCAAAGCGAGCAAAAACAACGAAACTGTACTATCTTCACAACCTGCGTTCAGATAATGTAACTAGTTTTAAATAAATTAAGTACAATTAATGTCAGATAATTAGATCTAAAATTCAAGCATTAAATTACATTAGCCCTTACATAGGGAAAACAAACTATGAAAACGACTCGGTAATTCTGACGTTTAAAAGAATACTCTTATGAATTCAACTAGACTCTAAGCTGTTTATACTGTGCAACTGCTTGAAGTCACGGTGTTTTATTGTGTATTTTTATCCAAAAATTCCAGGAGGCTTTGAACTTCAGAGCGTTGTAAGATGCTTCAAAATTTTTGCATCTTCTGATTCAAAAAAATAAAAGAGAAAGAGAGAGAGAGAGAGCGATCCTTTTCCTACTCCAGGTTAAACCGAGTTTTCCCTAACGGCAACTAGTATGTTCAAAATAAAAACTGCACAAAGCGGAAACGTGTGTTGAATGTTAAATTCCGAAGATTCATAAATGTACTTGCTCATAAAGTGTCCAAACCTGTTTGTTTTCGACAAGCATGTGTAAATTTACGACGTCATTGTAAGATAATGTGTAATATTAGACATTATAAGAGGAAATGCCTTTTAGATAAGAACGCACATTTTGTAAGCTATTATCACAAAATAAAAGAGGGATCTTACGTGGAATTATTATAAGCTTCAAATTTCCGTTACAACTTGGATAATAATTGATTTGCTAAAAAAATAAAAGTGTCATAAAGGGATTTGGACAAAAATGTCTTATCTTTTAGCTGCTTAAATATTTTTTTTTTTATTTCGCTACACAATCTGAAAATTGTTTTGCTGTAAAATTGTTTTGAACGGTTTTAAAAAAGAAGTGCTTCGTTTTAGCTGCTTAAATAAAATCTTTTATTTCGTTATCCGATCTGAAAATTGTTTCTTTGTAAACAGTGTATCTATTTCATTTTTCAAGACTTATTTTGAAACGAAAATGAGTATTTTGAATTGAAAATAAAGTGTCATAAAATTAATTATTTCTGGATTCTGTCTTTTTGTTTTAAATTTATTTATCTTTTTAAATTTTTAATTTTTAATAGGATTATATGTTTTAAAATCTTTTGGTTTATCAAGATGTGCGCTGCCGGAAGATATCAACTTATCTAAACCAAATTAAAACACATTGTTTTTAAGCTCTATTTGAAGACGTTACAAACTATTACATTACGAAAACATCTACTTCAAAAATTTTAAAAAATATAGTAAAAATTAGATTTTTTTTAAATTTTGTTAAATTTTAAGGCCTATGCGCGACCGGAAGATGTCAACCGATTTTGAAAATTTTCTTTTATTTTTCTTTTCTATATAATTCGCAAGTTTTCCGCGCTATTACAACTTCGAAATTAAAAAAAAAGGTTTTTGCGGCCCACCCTAATCAGCATCCGTTTCCTAATGCAAGATTATGAAAATTTTACGACGATATTAAACGTTATTTAATGTATGAATTATTTAAATTTGCACCTTATTAAAAACATTCAAAGAGGAAAATTATCATAATCAGTATTCTTGGGGAAAATATTCATATTTTAGAAATATTTTAAAAGTTTCTATAAAATCGTGTGTTTGCACGGTCTTTAAATATATTTCCTTTGCAACAAAAATGATTTAGAATATAACGCAATATCATTACCTAAAAGTGTTAATAAGTAAAATATCCCGTGCTGAGGTTTTTTTTTTTTTTTTTTCCTTCAAGTTTCTTCATATTGAAAACTATAGTTTTTAATGATCTCTTCAAGCTTATTTTTCATTAGTGAATATGAAACCATTGTAACAAACTCTTAGTTATTTATTTAATTGCCATTTTAATTTTAACTCCTACATTTTGAACTAGTGGAACATCGTTTATATGCCGTTTGCATTTATACGAAGTTTTAGTGCGGTCCCAATTCTTGGATCTAGCCGGAAGGATATATTGATTATACGACGTTATCATTTATACAAAGTCTTTTGGTAGTCCTCCCCCTTTCGGTATCGCATAAAAGATACTCGACGTATCTCTTCATTTAAAACTTACAATTAATTTACATACCTGCGCTTCGCTGTTTGCCATACACATAATTTTACTGTTGATTGAACAAATCTTTCTTTGGTTTACTTTAGAAAATCTGTAGTAAATTTCATGCAAGTGTAACAAATTTAACTTCGTTAACTTCACCAAGCACATTTCTTTTTTTTTTTTTTTGTGTGAATTCAAATTGATAAGGTTAGCCATTCAAATGGCGTCACAAATTATTCTTCGTTGCATGACATTACTTATTAGCTCAGATTTGGGTAAAACAGGTGATCTACTGCACTGCTAGCCATACTTATGAAGCCTTTGATCCATCTTAAAGTTTTTAAATCTTACTACGAGTTATTCCCTCCCCTCCCCCCAAATAATAATAATAATAATAATAATAATAATAATAATAATAATAATAATAATAATATAATAATACTAATAATAATAATAATAATAATAATAATAATAATAAAAAATAGTAATAATAATAATCAATTCTCAGTTATTTATGACATGCTACACATTACAAATGACTGACATTACGAATAGGCTATTATATTGGCAGTTATCGCTATTTCATGTATACCAAAAAAAAAATTCTTTAACTTCATTCTGAGCAACGCGTTGTTGACTGCGAATATTAGAGAAATGTGAACAATTAGCTGGCAATCAATAGCATGATAATGTGCATGCTAGCTGCCCAAGTGCTACAGCGATCTACTTCAAATTTCCCTGCGAGCTACTAGCGGCTCGCTCTTGACCGTTTGGCTACCGCTGATCTAGTGTAATGTCCATAAATAATAAACAAATAAAAATAAAATCAACAAGTAAAAAATAAATAAGAAGGAAAATATGTTAACAAAAATAAATAAAATAAAAACAAAGTTATCAACTTAAAAAAATAAACTTTTAAAAAATGGAAGTAAAATAATCGAATAAAAATAAAGATAAAGAAATTAATTAAACAAAAGAATAATAAAAGATTAAAAATAAAGTTGCTAAATTAGAAAATAAAATTGAATGAAATAAGCTTTAAAAATGTAAATAAATAAAAAAAATAGAAAAACCGAAAAAGCAAGAAAAAAATAAATAAGTAAATAATTAAAAAGAAAAGAAATAACAAAATATGAAAAGATACAACTTAGAACGAAATGCTTCTGTGTACATATTTGGACAAAATATGAGATATCACTCGTTGATGCACTTTATTTTAGGAATAATGTGATTCCTTTCTTAGCAATATGCAGCATTCTATTCTGATGTGGACACTAGTGACTTGATCTGAAATAAATGAATAAATAAATAAGTAATGATAATAGAATTTACGAAATTATTATATAAATTTCATTGACACCAAAACTTTATCAGTATACTCTATAAAATCGATTTTGAATTTCTTTATATAAATTAAAATAAGAACCGATTAAATATTTTTCTTTTCTTTTTTTTTTTTCGAATACTGTAAACACGAATTTCACTATTTACACGAGCCCTGAATACAAACTAATTTTCTCCCAAAGCAGCCTATTAATCATGAAATAATACTTCGCAAGGCTCATCTCGTGAAATTAATTCCTTTTTTCCCCCCGCCCAGCAAGTAAAGTATAATCGTAGACATTTAATAGTATTTTGGCTTAGAGCAGCATTATAAAGTACGAATTAGTAACATTTTTTTGAGAATTAATCAAACATAGGTTTCTGGAAATTCTCGTCAATAATATTGTCTGAGCCAATTGATTCTTAAAACCCAATTTGTGATATTAGCTCTTATTATTATTATTTTTTACATAAATTAAAATAAAGGTTCATTAAATTATACTTATAAAATGTAATCATATAGTAAATGCAGATATATGTCTTTTATTTTCGGATAAAGGTATTTTAGGTACGAGTTGCATGAGAAGTAAGGTATCTAAACTAATTACATGTTTGGTTAGAAATCAGCTCTTTAATTATAGTCAGTTATATCGCTTCAAATCCTATTTTTACTGTTAGTCTTCCTCATGAATTAAAGTAATATATTATTTTATAAAAATTATGACAGTTTTATAATGTTAATAAGCAATGCTATAAGTTTCTAGCAATGGTGCAACCAATTGTTTCCATATCTGAAGTGCGATACTGCTAACGTGTAAACAAGTGGTTCGCGACCCCCAAATGGATCGCAAGATTACACTTTCTCATGGGGTCGCCATATAGTATTTCTAATTTTAAATCAAAAAACTTTACCACATACACAAAATTACTCTTTCTTATACTAAATTTCGTTTTGAATTATTTTGTGTTGAGCTTTAGGGCATAAGTTATGAAGAAAGTGTAACAACAATTTCCGTCATAGCCGATTAGCATAAAATCCATCAAAATATTTAAAAGAAAAAAAATTTAAGAAAAAATATTTGAATAACAGAGAGAAATATTCAAGTAATAAACGAAAAATATGCAAATTATGCAGCGATTTTGAATAAATTCAAATAATTTACAGACATATTTAAAAAAAAAAAAAAAAAGCAGCGTCTCTTTCATTATATGACAACAACCAATTTTTGTTTGAATCCTTCCACCATTTCTTGAGAACGAGAGAAATGCTCAATTAGGTCCTCCCTTTCGACGGGATTACCACCAAACGCAATCAGCACTACTTCTTTTAGAGTCCATTTGTGTACAAAATTTAGTTCCACTCCAAGTATTGTGTTTTTAGTTAGAGTGGACACAGAAAAGTGTTAAAGCAAAAATGCAATCTTTCATTCCAACTCCACAGTAAATTTGTTTATTTTATAGTCCTTCGACCTGATAAAATAAACACATTTACAGAAAACTTGGAATCTAACATACCGTTTCTGTGTTAAGTACTTGTCTGAAAGCTAGTGTGTCTGTGTACACGTATGGGGTCGCGGGCTGCTTGTTTGATTAAAATGTTGTCATGACGTGAGAAATTTTAAGGACCTCTGGTTTAACTTATGCTAACTGATGAAGCAGTATAACGGGCTGATCCCATACCTTCAGCCGTATCCCGCGTTCAATTATGGCAGCACTAAAAAAATGGTAGTGTAAAATAAATGGTAGGTATTTCATTTAAAAAAAGTTACAAATTTTCTGCCCACAAAGGACAGCACTTAACTTACGTATTGCACCAAATTATGGTAAACTTAAGCATCATCCTTAGTAGAGAGCAGTATCGCACCATTTTTTGACGCAATAGTACACAATCTTATTATTTTTCCTTTGGTATTTTATGGTGCATTATATATATATGTATATTATACTTACAGGGTTCACACTGGGGGAAAATACAAGGTGGGATTATCCTCCTTGACTAAAATTTTAAGTGGGATTTTTAAAGTTTAAGCCCAAAAAAAATTTTTTTTGAGTGGGATTTCAAAAAATATTGCGGGAATCGCGCGATCGCGCGGCCTAGCGCGAACCCTGACTTACATAAATTGTATACATTAATGTGTAATTTATACATAAATTGTTGTAAGTGAATAACTTCCAATTCCCCCCTTTTCGTGGATCTTCCTCATTCTGTCGGAAATCAACTCCATTATACAGTTAAAAAATATTACTTCAAAATTCTTTAATATTAGCTCTAAAATTTTCCACGTACTACACCGTAGATACAGAAATATAATGCCTTTTGAGGTTAAAATATTTCAAACACAAGTTACTGCACTAGTAGCACTTCTTGATGAGTGGGCCCCAGGCGCACATTCAGTCGGGAATCAGAACTTATGCCTGATAAAAGCTTCTGCAACCTAAAAAGGGAAACACTCAGAGCAATCAACATAGATTTTCTGGGGTTTCCTAACATTCATTTCCACGAAACATCAGAGGATAAGGCGTGGAGGAAGAAAAAAAAAGAAGTTAAAAAAGGGACTCTTCTTCGCTATCGAAATGTATTCAGCAGTGTCCCTCTTCTACGCGACATCACGACTGAACATCCAGGTCAAAATCATTTCCGTAATGGCTTTTTGCGTCGGCTATCATCATTCCGCCAGTCCCTTTTAGCTTGCCAACCTCCCCTCAAACATCCATTGGCGTCGCCCGTTTCTCTTCATACGCAAGTTAAGAAACCTACAAAATGAGAGTTTTTATTTTATTTTTTCTTTGGGGAGGGTTGGTAAGAGATACGAGACAGAAAAAAAAAGAACAGAATAAGTAACGATAAGCTAAAAGTCGACGGGATGTGTGGAAGAAGTCGATAGTGAGGATTTTTTCCTCTCTATAGAAATATTTTGTCCACTTTCAGAAGGAATTTTTCCCTATTTATTGATAAAAGTTAAGAGTTGAAGCTATCAGACAGCAACCTAACATCAAGACAGAGATAAACTCATGCAGTTGTTCGCATTTATCACTTATAACTTTCCGCGGCTAAGCAACAGATTTTAATAACATTATTAAAGAAAAATAGTCAATTAAAAAGTATTTAATTACTCTTTTACACAGCAGATGTGCATCGATTTATATATTAATTAAAATTTGCGATCAATTTACTACAAACTAAGGTGACCCAATGGTGCAACCGGAAATTTCTCCTCGGATGAGATTTTGGTTCTTTCATGTATATATATTAACAAACTAGGATTGGCAATATGACTTAAATCAAAGATTGTGAGAGGGATTTTAACTTCTAAAACGCTTCCTTGCAGCAGCCACGGAATGACACACACACATATAGATGGAGATTCAGAATGTTATTTAATTGTTAAGTTTCGTTAGAATTTTTTAAAAGTTTTGAGCAATATTATAGCAGTTTTTGAGATTCTATCGTTGAATATAAAATTCTAAAAACTGATCATTCAGGCTTTCTACTACCATGAGCTGCATTAAAATTAGGTTCAGTGAAAAAAAATGGATCACGAATTAAAGGTCAATGGTAAAACATTTCGAACGAGATTCAAACACCTTTTGGAATTCATATATCACCGGAAAATTTTAAGAAACGATTACCGTAATTATCTGTGTATAGCCCGCGGGTTATCTACGAAAAAACTTCTTTTTTTACTACCTGCGAGCAATATAACGATGCGGGTAATACATGGAATTTAAAATATAATTATTATTATTAAAAAGAAAATTAAATTGAAAGAAATAAATGATAGGTTTCGAAACGATGATTCAATTTCACCCATCCCTCTTAGCTTCCCCATGCAAGCCTTTGATTCCACACCAATTAAATTACAATAGAAGAATAGGACCAGAGCAGAGGTTCCTGTAAAAACAAAACTTATAAACAAAATATGGTAAAATGTAAACTTTTCACAATATAGTTTTAAATGTTAAAAGTGTGCTGTTATTTAAAATTGTTTCCTTATAAACAGTGTACCTAACAGAGTGATTTGTTCAAGTAATTGTTTTTGATTTGGGTGCGGGCTATACAACGATGCAGGTTATACACCGAACTTGATTCTTTTTAGGATGAATTTCTCTTCCTGCGGACTATACAACGATGCGGGCTATTTACCGATGATTACGGTGAACAGATTCTGAAAAATAGAGTATAAATTCTGTTAAAAATATCTCCCTCCATTACCATTTTTCACATGAATAATATTTTAGTACAAGATTAAATGATTGTAATTTGTAACAATATGAGTAAAAACGTCGAATATTGTTGAAACACATTAGGGAGATTGTGTCTGATGTTCACGAAAGATAAACCAGACTAGAGATTATGTGGATGAATGTGGTTTCTTAGACAAGATTATACGGAAAATTATTAGTGTAATTAAAATGGTTTTAATTAAAATAAATAATCACCGTTCAGAATGCCACATTTAACGTTTTCATACAAGCTTGAAGTATGTTTCGGGATTCATTTACTGCCCTTGCGAATCAAAGAAAGTTAAATACAGTTCCAGGAAATAAGTTGTTAAGATTCATGCATGTAGTTTCAGTCATTTCTTTCAATTAAATGATGAAAAAATCATTAAAAACCATTCGGCATCTTATTACTAAAAGGATCAAACAAGATTAAGACACTTTTTGAAGCTAATTTTCCGCATACAAAACCTGAATATGAAGAAACATTTTCACCAGCGCAAGAAGGAAATACCAAACAGTAGGAAGTACGAACAAACAATAATAATAAAAGAAATGTCGAAATTAAAAAATAGGCTCTATGATTTCTGATCGAATTTCTTGTTAGTAGTTTGAAAGGAACATTTTGTTTAATTTGGAATGACAATTCCGGCTTTGGTTTTGACACTCTTTCCCTAATCTAACCACGTATGAAGCATAAATCAGGGGCACTGAAAACGCTATCACCTTGTGCCTCGAGATATACTTCTGACTTATCCCCTGTCCTCGATATCATCCGACCATCTTGTTATCAAAGACTTATTCATCTAGCTGCCAGACATAAAATGTCACGAGACTGCTTGCGCGCCATGCCATTAGGTTTATTATAGCTACTGCCTCTTTCATAGACTCGAATGTTGGCAGAAACACCAGCTAAATAAACAGCTTCGAGGCTGAAGATTCATTTCTGCAGCTGGTTCAGAAAAGTGACATGTAAAAGGAAACAAGATGTTGGCAATGAAGAAGTGGAGCAACAAAATTAACAAAAGAGGATTTGGCATGAAAAAATTATAAACTAAATTTTTTCAGAGAATGATATAACATGTTTTTGTGAAATGATATGCAGTTCAGCAGTATTTCGAGGAATTTCAATATACAAAATGCTGAAGAAAATTCAACGAGACCACAGAACTGATTTGGTGAACATAAATCAGTTTTTATGAACTTCATCGTCAAAAGTAAAATACAACTTATATTACGCACAAATTTTGTAAAAGATTGACGACACGTGTTTAGAGGCAGCAAGGAATACCTTTTCACCTTTAAGCTCACTTCTGTATTTAAAAATTGGTTCCTTCCATGTGTTTGCAATCCTTTGGAAAACGTACGCGCAATATACGGTGCATTTTACTTTTAAGCTGTAGAGGTTTACACCTTATTTAGAATTCCTTCATGTCATCCGCTGGTCGAACTTACAAGGAAATATCAAAATAAAATCACGGAAAATTCCTCTTTTTCATTTTTTTTTTTTTTTTCCATTTCTAATGGGGCTGCTGTTGGCTTTTGCCAATTGCAGACCTAGTGCGTTCCCTAGGTTGGTACCATCTCTTTCAGCGGCGCCACAATCAGTGTGGTACCATCGCCGTATGAGAATTTTTGTCACTCAGTTTCCCCCGCCGAGAGTATCCACGCCAAACGGATACTCAAGGGATCTTTAACATGCCGCAGCATCATGCGACATGGGCCCTGCCGATTTTATGCATCTTGAAAATCCACCCACATGGGCCAGGTTTGATCCTGCGAACTGGGGCGTACGAGGCCTTCGCCTTACCACTACGCCACACTGCCGGCTCTTTTAAGATATATGTTTTGACAATTTTCATAATAGTACTAATTATCCTGGGGATAATCTAAAAAGAACCTCCCCCCGACTTTCCCAGATTATTTTTTTTTTTTTTAACTAAAAAGGAAAGGCACAAAATTATTTTTTTCTATTTTCTGAAAAGTAGTTAATTATGACTCATGTTTCTTTTGAACTTAAGGATATAAAAAATATAAGCTCGTTTCAGGGTCGGATACAGGAAAAATACCTGGCAAGGGCCCCAGGGAGTATCAAGTGGTTCTTTCTCTTAGAACTTTTCATCGTAAAGCGCTCACAAGAGTTTTTATGTTTTTTTATTATCCCTTAAAAACAATTTATTTCCTAGTGCCAAGAAATAATTAAAAATTATTTAACGGGTTAGTTATAATTTCTTTTATTCTTTTGAGAGGGGTACGTGCCTCTAGAACCCCCTCTTGAAATTCTTTACATTTCACTTGACAGATAAAATTTCGAAAGCAAAAGCCATGCACTATAATGCAAAAATACATCCATTTCAGTTGGATTTTACAAAGGGCTTGGTAGGTTTCCATGACATTGAGGCAAAAGAAAGTTTTACAAAATATGATGTGTTCAGGAAATAAATAAATAGTATAATGTGTAGTGAATGTTCAAAATTCGAGAGTGTCGACTTTATCCTGCTCGATGTATGATAAACGTAGACAATTTCTTGTAATTGTCGACCTTCTGTATTTGGTGTATGCAGACATTCACCGGATAATGTCGATATTTCCAATTTCGGACATTCATGGGAACATGTATACATAATACACTTATCATACACTCCGTTATCATACACTCCGTTATGCATTGTATTGATCCGAGGCCGAGTATTTGAGTAGCCAGCTATTGCTAAGTATTTATTCTGCATCGACCGTTTTTGGAACTTTGAAATGGGGTTTGGGGGGGGGGGGGTACCTCTTCCCTCCCGTCCTCTGAAACCGATTTCATCTCACCCTATCTTTCCCGAAATTTGCAGCTGTGTGGATATCGATCCTTCTTCGGAGTTTATGAATGCCGAACGCGGCTTGGTCGATGGCGGTGTTTTATTGGAGGAAAGGCCGCCCGAGTTATAATCCAGTAAAGCCTGATGAGAGAGGCAGCCGAGCGTTGCCGGACCAGGCCCGGATAACGGAGAAGAGGGGGTGCCAGCGGGGGTGGTAATGCATTTTCTGCATCGATTACTCTTTCGGGATAATAAGAAAACTTTTCCAGAATACGTGTTTCGAATGAGGTTTGGAAGCAACGAGCGCGTGAAATGTTCTCGCCTTACCCTATGCCCAGGACGTGAGAGGAAAACCAAAAAATTAAAAGCAAGGGATGGCGGGGAGGGCCGAAATGCCTGTTTAGGAATGCCGAGGGGCGATGAGTTTTTCGCGCCCCACTTAGGGGAGTTGTTAAAGAGAGAGAGAGCGCTTCCAAGGCTGGGGCGTAATTTTCTCGTCTTCCACTTTAATTGAAAGAGTGTTCGTGGGAATGCTCCAAACGACTTGCAGGACAGCGAAGAGGAAGTTTTGATTTATTACTTTTCATCTTTTCGGCAGTGAAAAAGCATTTACGGTAAATGAATCAAGGAAGGCTCTCCTGTAATTTAATGAGAATTACTTAAAATATGTAAGACACGCAATAATTTTCTAAAATGATGCTCTTTAGACTTTTACCAAATTAAACTCAATTCCATTTTTTGCAGTGTTACTAAATACTTTTGTAAGCACTGCAGTAGCTTACAAAAACATTTGTAAATTATTGCTTTATGATTTTGCACATTATATTATTTTCTTTTAACAAAACATAGTAACTACAACGCTTTTGTTAAAATCTGAGAATGTAATAAACATATCCCCCAGGTGAAATATTTTATTCTGCACCACCAATTCACGAAAAAACGGAGTTTTAACTAACAGCTCAGTCCGCAGAGCAAAAACATTAAAAATACAGTGAACTAACTACCTGTTCAGAAGCGTTGCTGAGACATTCTGAACTCACTGTAAATAAATTACATAAAAGGAAGCTGGTATCTCTGTTAAATTATTTAAACATTCCTTCAAAAATTGCAGACCACGTTTCTCAATATGCATTTAAAAAAGAAATGTTTTTAAAATTTTAAGGTTCATTTTATGTCATCATTTCTTTTGTTATTGTATTTACCTTATCTATTACTTATTAGTCATTTATTAACATTTATAAATTTCTTTTACAAAAAGTAAGTACCTGGAATTTACCGAAAAAACACTCTCAACAAATTGAGGAGAGCATTTAACCAATGAAAAGGAATATAGGGAATAATATGGGGCACGTTTTATCATAACTTAAGTTTAAAAGCGACATTTATAACGGGAAAGTAGACTCCTTTACGCTCTGAAGAAACTTCCCGTTTTCATTTTACTATTGATATAGTTTAATGGTATAAATATTATAAGGTGTAAGGTTAAATTTGCATTAAATGTGTAATTTTCAGTACAGCCTCTTGTATTGCTTTTTGATGTATTTGCAACTTTTTGTTAAGTTTGTTTTTAAAAAAAGTAATAAATAATTTTTTTTTAAATGCATAAAATCATTTTTTTAACATACGTTATTAAAGGGAAAAAAATTATCTTCATGAAACGGGAAGTAAAGATTAAAATTTCCGAAAAAGTTCAGCAACCGCGATTTATTAACACGAAAATTTCCCAACGCAGTAGCTCATCATGTAAAAGGAGGAGTAATGGTTTATTGCATTGTGTTGGTTGAATTGATTGAAGTTAAATAATTAAATGCCACTTTTGGGCTTGAGTTGTTGCATCTCATATTTGTGTTAAGCATGAATGTAACGAAATGCTCTAAAGAATGATTTTAGACAGTATAAATCCAATCGTACGTAGGAAAATACGAAACCGGGGTAAAAAAAAAAAAAAAGAAGTATTTCTCTAACGACAAGCAGATGATTACTTCAAACTTTTGTAACATAATGGCTTAAGGTAAAAAAGTAGCAATTTTCTTGGAAAAGAGGAGAAAAATAGCTTAAAAAAAAGATTGTCTATAATTTTAAATTTTAAATAAATAAAATACGGAAGGAAAGAGTAAGTTTTTATAAAAAGAGATGGAGGAAATAACTTCTAAAAGCAAATTTTGTTTTATTAAAAATTTTGAAACATGATGACTTAAAAATAAGCTTTCATAAAAAGACAGGACTAAAGAAACTTTTAAACGAATATATCTTGCAGTTTTAAAGTATGAAGCATAATAAAATGGAATGGTAAAAAAGAGTAATTGTTCATAAAAAAAGATGACGAAAAATATTTTCTAAAATGAGATTATACTTAATTTAAAATTTAGAAAAACACAATGACTTAATGCAATGGCGAAGTAGTTATTCATTAAAAAAAAAGAAGACGAAAAAGTCTTCTAAAAGGAAAGTGTATAAACTTAAAAGTCTGAAGCATTAAGACTTTAAATACGATGGAGTAACTTTTCATAAAAGAAAATGATGAAAATGCTTCTAAAAGCAGATTACATTTAATTAAAAAAATTTGAATCATAATGACCTAAATCAACGAGAGAGAAATTTTTCAATTGCTCAGCTGTCATGTGCTTTTTATTTATTTCCAACCGGCTAGCAATTTCCTTGTATTTACATATTTTTAATCATTTCTCTGCATAGAAGAGTGACGTCAGACACTCGCTCTAACAAGGGAATTAATTAAGAAGTGAATTAATTAGTTTCTCATTTGGGACAAAGAAAGGGCAAGGCATAATTGAAACATACTCCGAACATCGGCTGCAATTAACGTAAAATTTATCTCTATCGGTTGCAAAGGCAGGGCGCCCGATGTCTGCGTCATTACATGGGTCTTCGGCAGAACGGCTTCATATTTCAAATATGTTTTGAAGCTAAATAAGCATTTCTTAGGATTCACATCTTATCATTTAATTGAAGGACAAAATCTTTGAGAAGAGAGGCTATTTGTTTAGAAATAAGTCAGAGAGAGAGAGAGTGCCGGAGCGGGTGTTATAGCTTAGAAATCGAACTTCCGTAGTATCTTCTTAGATTCTGGAATGTCATTGTGAAAGGAAACATAATGAACATTAAGAACCGATTGACAGAGGCTGTTTTCACATTTTTAATTGCTGAGAAAAATTGTCTGAAACACAGAAATTATTTTTCATTTTTGATATGTTTGGGAAAAAATAAATTTTCTTCTAGGAATTGAACATTTTTTTAATGTGCATAATGACGATCATAGAAATATATGTTTGAAAAGTTGCATTTCTGAACTATCTGAAGAAATTAATTTGATTTCAGTGCTGAAAGTGCTTAAAATACACGGATCTTCGATATCGAGAGAGTTTAAGGCAGCATTGTCTTTAAGACATGAAAAACACTTAGTGTCTGTCTTAAAGAGGACGAGGAGAAATTGAAAAATATGTTCCGAAGTAAAAAAAAAGGAGTTCTTTAAATATTGCAGAAGAGAAGTTTTAGGGAAAGATGGCTGATTGTTGCTGGTTTTGCATGTAACAGCAAATTAAAGGTAAAGAAAGTATAGAGAATAATAAGAACACGCGTTATCGACCACTACCCGGAGGAAAATAATTACGTTTAAATTGATTGGTTTTTCAGAAATATTTTTTGCCACATGAGCTACAAGAAAATTGATTACGCATGTCCTGAAATTATAAACCAAATCAAAGCAGCTCTTTTTCCTCTCAACCAAGTAAAAAAACGCGCCTCATCCCCGGAGCCCCCATTTTAAATCTTCCAAGAAATTCTACCCATCCCCTTCACTCGAGCGAGTGAAAGATGGCGACAGTCGACAATGCATTATGACTAGCGTTGAAATTCTGTTTTAAAAAGGCGAATCAAATACTATAGTCAAAAAGGAATGGAATCCCGTAGGGTTGTTGAAAGAACCAATCCAGGATTAACAAAGACATCCCAACAAGTGTGAAGCAGATGTCAGCGGTTTGTGGATCCTGTGTCTGGGCCTCCATTCCCACGGAATTACACTCCGAGGGGGCAGGGGAGATGAGTATTGGATGACAAATCTTAGATTCCTGGCTTGTCTAGGGGAACAGACTTTTCGTCGGCATTGCTGAAATTTACGAGGGGAATTTTGGCCCCTTTCCCATTTTCTCTCGAAGTGGGGATTGGTTGAGATAAGAGCATCTGTCTTCGACTGTATTCACACATTCAGAATAATAAGGGATTCTAAAAATTTCTAAATTTTTACTCTTGCATAAACCGAAGAATTTTGGACAAAATTTGTGACTAGAAAAGGGGAAAAGTCGTTGATACACTGGTACGTGAAATAAAGTTACTTACCAAATCACACATGTTCAACATCTTTAAACGGAGCAAATAATTATCTAATGAGCTCACAATTTAAAACAACCTTCATTTTTTAAAATTTAACTAAAATCTGTCATTTGAAGATTTTCTTTTAAAATATATGATTGAAGCTCCAAATTTAAATTATTCTTCTATATCGGAATATTCATAAATCTCTGTTAACTACTGAATTTAATGAAAATGTATGTATAAAAAAATTCTTGCTGCCGTTAGCAAAGTTCATAGCAAAGATTTTTCAACATCGTACCGCAAGCGTGATTCAATTCATGCATGAAAATTGATTTTTTTTCCTAACTTGCTTGAGAATTTGGGGGAAAGGAGTAGCCTTACACATGAGTCGACTTAAACATGAGTATATTCAATAAATCAAAATGCAACGTGTAGCAGAACTGTTCCAAGTTGAACTTCAAAATACGATTGCTGTTAAATGCTTATACGAAATATTCTTTCATGCAATCAATATTATGAATCATTTTTAATCCAACGGATTGAAGCCCCGCCAAATTATCTAATCATAAAGTACTGTCTGACTGAAAATTTTGTCAAGTTCAGAATCATTCCATTTCAAATGCTTGCCAGAATTGTAAGGCTGGAATAGTCATAATTGAATTGACGTAATCTGCGGAGAAGAATGATTTTTCATTCTGGAAAATTGGGAGCCAAGCACATCAATGCAAAATTTGGTTTAACTTCTTTCTTGACATTTAAACAGTACAGCAGCGACTTAACCTGTAGAATAATTTCTTGTAATGTGACCGATGTCATTATTTTCTTTACGTTACTACAGTAATGTATGAATTCAGAGAACATTGTATTCATTTCTGGTGAACCTGTCCTGAATTTCGCCTATTTTCCTCACGAAGCGAAGCAGTAACGAATTTACGTAACTGATGCAAATTTACATGTGGCATCTTATTTCTCCGAAATTTTTCTTCTTCTTCTTTTCGTTTTGATTCTTAGTTTCATTTGTTAATTATTTATTTATAATTTCTTTTCTTTCAGTGTCTTCAAAAGATCACTATATTTTGAACGTAACTGATGCAAAATTACGTACTGGATGTAAAAGTACAGACCAGTGTGAATTATAAGTTTGAAACAACTTGCCAACTATAATTTTTGGGAAAGAATGAAGTCTGATTTTAGAATAGCATAACACGCCTAAATATTGTTGAAGCATATAGCAATTCACAAAATATTTGTTCAAAAGTTTCCAAAACGTTTGACACCATGGATTGGCCGTTATATGCTCATTAATCATAATAACTACGTGGTTTGGAAAATTTAAGAATTTTAATTAATTTGGTTTTCGTAACTTGCTTTTTTTAGCAAAAAATTTTGCTTTATATTTCTCTCCTTAATTCAAGTATTCATTAATAGTAAATATGTACACTGTTAAAAATGGATACTTAAAAATAAGGTAAAGTACCCACTTTTGAGCGCTTTCCCACTTTCCTATAGCTTCGAGTAACGAAATCTCAATTTAGAAAAACACAAGTACTCATTATTTTGAGTACATTCCGTATATTAAATGGTGTTATGTATTAAATGCAGTACTATAAGATTACATCCAAATTTATAGATGAACTCGCTTACAAGTAGGAATTCGTTACAAGCCTGTATTTGATGTCTTATGCACTCGTTTTTGAAACAGTAGGGTTTTAAAAAAAATGACTACGCCCGAGTTCTCATTTTTAAGTAGTTTTTGTTAACCAGTGCACAATTAAATCGTGCTTCATAATGCATTTTGCAAAGTGTTATTAAGAAGTAGATTTTATCCATGGAACCTATGTTATTAACTTTTTGATGTTTTTCAAAACTCAACAAAAATTGATCAAATGAAAAGAGAGAAAGAGAGAGAGAAGAAAAGGAAAAAGGGGGGAAAGAAAGAAACTGGACAATAAAAAAATTCCTACAGAAAAAGGTGTTTTTTTTCTCTGAAAATGTTCAGTTTTCGCTTTACCAGTTCGTATTGTTGGTTATAAAAGAAGAAAAGAAGAAAGAAAGAAAAAAAAATACTCTCAACCTAAAGTGATTGAAAGGACTCAATCACTACAATGTGCAAAACTACAGACATTATAACAGCTGCGGAGGATTCCGAACCCAGTGCATAATAAGTGTTATTTTCGTATTAAATTACCAAATAATCGTTTCTTGAATGCCAAGGACCCTGGTTTTATTAAGCCACTATAGCTTAAGACGGAAAAATAACTTTCAATAGCGACATCCTGGAACCAAGTCATGACCAATTGCTAGTTGTCTGTTTTGTTAATTAACGCAGAAGATGAGGTACGATAGAGTTTTAAAATTGGAGGCTTTTAAAAATTGAGGACAAAAACCTGAATGAATGTTTTTTTGGGTTTTTTCCATAAATTTTGTAAGCATTTCTTAGTAGGATTCGCAAATGAACATCAGGTAAATTCTGCTCTTATAGTATCTGAACCAAAGCGACAATAACTTTTTTAATGTAGGAATTGAATAATGACTATAATAGGCTTGAATTTTGATGTAACCCTGACTGAACGGACCGAACTTGAGTGGAACAGTTCGTTTCTAATACGCACACATAAAAATTTCTAGCATGTACAAGTTCAGAAGTTCAAAAAATACCATGGGCCATGTTTTATTCATCAGGGTTTTTTTTTTTTCATTCATTTGTATTTTTTCTAGAATATTTTATAGTAGTGTATTTATTTTCTTATGCACACGACACAATGTATCTACTTTAGGATATGTACGTAAAAAATAAGAAAAATATATGTGTGTTATGAATTACTTTAATTGTATGTATCACAGTTAGCTTACGGCCTTCACATTTCTGATGCTTTTTCTCAGGGCAACAGAATATTCGCTTAAAAGATCGAAAACTAATTTTTCGCCTGTTTATCTTGTCGTCTGGCAAACAAAAAAGCGGCAATCATTTTCGGCACATGACACCTTGTTGTTTGCCTAGCTCGTCACCGACATTGGGTTGATTACACGCGTGGTCGTAAATTTCGAAAGCGTCAGCAACAACCACCTCCTATGTTCGAAAGAGTAGAACAAGCAGTTAGCGAATGCGAATTTTAAAGCCTCATTTGTGGGTTGTAAATATGCAAAACAGGGCCTTGTTTGGCACGCAGGAGACAGAAAATTATGGTTTCCGATACTTTTTCGCACTTCAAGTGTGGAAGAGTTTTTATTTGGTTCTATTTTACTGCTCATATTTTTATCAAAAAGGTCGACTTTCTGATATATTGGTTAGAAATCGTATTAGTATAGCATGACTGGATGTGGAAGTTTATATTGATTGCATATTCCGAAAGAGGTGTCGATTTTTTCGCATAAAAGATAGTTGAATATATATGTCTTTGCTTTTTTTTCTTGCGTAAAAGAAGACAATATAATAATTGCTAATAAATGTTTTTTAAGCTATTTTTAAGTCATTAAAGGAATCTTTTTTCACAACGGATAATTTAAATTTTCGTACCGCCAAATTACTTGTTTCTGCGCTATCAAAAATCTATTCCCACACAATTTGGTTGCAAATCTGAATTTTGCAATAATATCTAAGCAGTAAAATATCCTTCAATGGGTAGTCTTTTCTATTGTCTGCAGAAAGTACTTATTTCTCCCTTTCTTTCACTAGGATGTTTTAATTTTCATTTCTACGTATTTTATGTGATGAACTGCTGTTATTTATATCATTATTCAAATAGTATTTTTAATATATTTCTTTCGCTCTTTAGATTGAAAAAATAATGCTTAAAGTTGATGATAATTTGAAAGAGTACTGGGGTTTACAGTATTTTTTTTTTTTTTCTAGCATCACGTAATGTTTCTTAAAGGCTTTTTTTTTCTTCTTTTTGAGATTGCTTTTTGGAACTGCTGAAAAGGGTAATTTTGCTAACTTCAAGAAATTTTACAAAAACTTATAGTTTGACAAATACTTTCTTTTGTTTTGCCTACATTAAGTATCACATAAAAGAAAAAAAAAACAGAAAGAAAGGCGTCGTAAAACGGGGGAGGGGATCATTAACTTAGTCACAATAAAAGCACTAGGAAGATTCAATAACACACAGTCTAGAACAAATATTCCAAACTTTTCCCTCATACATATTCATGGTACTCTTTAAAACAACAACCTTAACAAAATGGCGGAGCACTTTCCCTTTAACGTAATGAAATTTTGCGAAAGCTTGTTCCCGTCTTGCGTTCATTATAAACACTAGGACCACCCCAACTTCAACCCCCTCCACTCCTTTTACACCACTTAGCCATTTGTATCGATTTTTTCGCTCTACCGCCAAGTTTTTTGATTTCAATCGCAAAAGACCATCTCAGCAACTGCTCTTGAACAACTTTCCGGAGAAAGGTTTAATTTTTCTAATGGTATTTCAAAAGAACTGTTTCTTTTTAAGGTAATTAAACTCGGGGATTGTATTGCTTTGTTCTAAAAGAATCTTATGCATCCGTTGTTAAATATACTTTATTGTTTGTTTCTTGTTTCTTTCATGAAAGCGCTATATATCTTGTGTGAAAGGTCTTTTAAAACAATAGCTCTTTCTCTTTCTCGAATTTCAGGGCAGAAAGCGAGATCCTTGTGCTGCTGCTTTTCTTGTTGCGTTTTTTTTGCGCCACTAATTTGCGCAAGTCCCGAAGACAAAAGATATTTGGTAGCACAAATATAGCTAAACTGAAAGCCGAAAGGTCATTCGTTGAACAATCTTTTTTTCGTGCTGATGTTTGTGTCTACTCAATTACTTCCATACAGAGGTAAATCTTTTAATTGCGCCATTGTGAGGGTATCAATTCGGATTAGAAAGGCATGCAAAAAAGCTTAAAATGCATTTATGGCGAAACAATACAACATAAAATAGCTGTCCGAAGCAAATCTATAATGAAATGTTGAATTGTTTCCTTCCAAAGCAATGTTTGTAGCATAATTACTGATTTCACTCAATTATTTTTAAAGAAAGTTTTCTACTCATAATAATGGTGCTATTAATTTATTTATCTTTATTGCTATTCGTGTTAATATACAAAAAATATTTTCGAGCCGAGCAAAATATATTACTAACTCTTTTAGGAGTTTAAAATAAGATATTTTCCCTTAAATTTCTTCTGAATTTTTATTTTAGTTTATACTAGCTGACATGCCCGGCTTTGCGCGGGATAATAATGCTAATGCATAATTCGCAGGCTACGTGACGCATGTCGAAAATTCTGTTGTAAATCTATAAGGAAACATTTTCTTAAAAACTCCAAGCAGAAAATGGGCAACAGTCCTTAAAAATCCCATTTCACAGTAAAGCTCCTTAAAAATCACGATTGCATTAAAAATAAGCCTCAAAAAAAAAAAAAAAACTTTTAGACTAGGGGTCTTCAACCTTTTACGTACGAGGACCACATCAATAAGCTCATAAAGATCGGCGGGCCACAAATTGTCAAAAAAAGTAGCGTCAGACAGAAAATTTAAGAGTGATTTTTATTCAAAATAAGTAAGATTCAATGAAAACCCGAATAAATATTACTTTGTAATTTTTTTAATGATAAAGGGACATGGTACATGACAGTGCTAAAAATCAATTGACAATAAAAAAATAAATAAATAATAATGTACTCATAACATTTCTGGAGGAATTTTAGTCCCTTCAGTCTGAATGGGACGTTTGACATTGCTTTTGTTTTATTAAAGTTTCGACAGCCGGAAGAATCTGTGTTGTTGCGATTCATGATGTATTCTCCATACGTTGATCCGTCAGATTTGTTTTTGATTGTGTGTTTTACATGTGACTAAATGACTTTCCACGCAGTATCGGATCTTGGAGTTTTCCGTGGAGTTGCAAAATTTTAAAATGCCGCCCCTCCCCCTCCCCATCCAATTACTGTTCGTATTTCATGCGTTGTCCATTTTCTAGAGGATTTTTCACTTTTTTTTTGGGGGGGGGGGGAGGGGTTACTGATAAACATATAAAACTTTCGCTAACGTTCCCACGGCATGCGAATGTCTTCGAGGAATCGAGCGTTTTTCTCGTTTGGAATGACTGCAATCTCAAGAAGGAATAGAAAAATGTAAACAAAAATTGTGGTACACGAAAACCTTAATAGGAACAGGTTCAGATTAAATGTTGGAGCCATTCGCCTCAAAAGAAGTGGAGCAATTGTACGTGTTAAGCCTGACAGCTATATTTCAAAAATCTGATACAAAGATTCAACGAAAAATAGATATACAGAAGGGCCAGAGCAGGAAGTGGAGCTGGTTCCTTTTTGACGCCATTCTCTCCAAGGGGGATAAATCAATCATGCAATCGAACGTTTCACTCGTGAAACTACATCTAGAATAGATAAATTCAAAAAAAAAAAAAATGCATATAAGTATACCTCAATAGAAACAGGCTCTTATTACGTTTTGGCGCCAATCGCGCTCCGGGAGTGATGCGTTTTGCTTATTTTAAAAAGAGTATTAATATGAAAAATATAGATGAACGTTTCGTGACGGCCGCAACATATTAGTTTGCCTTAACCAACAAAATTAATCTCATTTTCTCATATCTTCAAATCGAGATTTAAATGTAGGGTAGATCAATATTTAAAGATCAGTAATAATCAATATCAAGTAATAATATCATTCCTATTTCATCCAGAAATTCAGTTTCTTTCAATTATTTAGTTTTCTTATTTTTACCTGAAAACTAAAATTTATAAAAATTATTCCTTTCACGCTTAACATTTCAAAGTGTAATAATTCTGAGCGGAGAAGAAATAGCTCCCCTTCCCATTTGCAAATAAAATTGTGCATCGATTCTTGCTGGATCTTCAATTCTATTTCCTTCTTACCTTTCGTTTCGTGTAGTTATTTTTTCCCCGGGGCGTTTCCGTAACCCATGGAGATGTACGGTTTCATTAATAAACGATTCTCTGGGAAATGGAAGCGAATTGCGTTGCCCGCTTAAACGACCCATAAACGTCAGAAGAAGTTAAACGTAAACAATATTAACGGCACCAGCGAAGAGCCGCAGAGTTCAACCTGAACCACCTCCATCGGTATTTTCTTCTCATCTTTCTCCACCCTCTCTTATTCCCAATCGATTTCCAGGAATTTAGCAGCGGGGGTGGGAAAGAAGAAAAAAAAAGGGTTTTTGTTGGTGACAAACCAGAGTTGCATTTCCTGTACTTTAGAAACAAATTCTAGAATTTTCTTGCCAAATTTTTGATTTCTTTCATATAACAAAGGCTTTGGCCAGTCACCTAGCCATAAAAAAGAGATCGTTAGCATGTGTTTAAAATGCACAACCTAAAAGAGTATAAACTAGCTTTCGCAAACCTGTAACCAAAATGCTACATAACGCATTTGGTAAGGAACCAAAATTTTATTTCTTCTAATACCAGCGCTACTTTGAGAAAAGTGGTGGTTGCTCTGACACGGTGTCAAACCTATCGAATTCCATGATTCGCGTTTTCCTATTCCTCTCCTATTTGATACGCTAAGGAGGCTACCATAGAAGTTTTCCTTCCTGGGAACTCCAAAAGTAGCCACCCTTAGAAATTTGCCAAGAAGGAAGTGCTTTCCGAACCATACACTGGAAAAGTTCACTTTCCAGTGTTTGTTTTCTCGGACACTTTCGACTAAATTAAATTCCTAGCACAAAATCGCACCATCAGAGACCAGGTGCTTCCCTCTAGTGAAGAAACTGGGTGTGAAAATTTTCAAGTGGTAAGGGCATTCGCTAGATCAAGGAATGGATGGCACTCCCTGAGAATGTAGTAGGTCTGCTAAGGGTGAGGTCCAGTGATGATTATGACCCTTAAAATGTGAGTCAGGTTGACTTGCAATAAGAAATGTAAGAGTAAATTTTTGGAAAATGCAAGTTAATTTAGATGTTAAAAAAAAAAACAAAAAAAAAACTCTTGTGTTTGATGATTTTATCTCGAAATATGAAAAATGTGGGAAATTGGTATGGATTCCGTAGATAATCTATTAAAAAAAATTTTTGGCTGTGTTGTCATTGCAGATTACATGATAAAACCTTTTTTTTAAGTACGGATTTTTTTTTAAAGTAGTTCGGAGACATTCGTCCTATCCTGGATGCTTTTTTATTACATTTTCTTCGAAATGGCAAAATATGTTATGTAAGCTTTACATGCAAACAAGTATATATTTTTTAAATCAATTTAAAATGCCGAATGCTAAAAGTCTAAAGCTTTTATAATTAAAAATAATTATTTGACATATTACTCTCTGAATTATTTTTATCTGAAAGTAATGATTGGTTTAGAATCAACTATATTGAAGGGGAAACAAATTAACGGTTCCCATTTTACAAAAAAAAAAAAAAAAATGATTTTCTTTAACTCTTAATAATAAAAATTTCTTTCTTTCTTTATTTTGAAAATTTTTTATTTATTCATTTATTTACTTTAGTTTGAGATTTATAACGAATATTCGGTATTCGGCCTAGCCGAATAGTGATTTCATACGCTCGCCGAATATTCGGCCTGGCTGAACAGTGAGCGAAGTCAAATTTTACATAAATTAACCCTTCAGAACTCGCGTCAAAATGAGTTATACTTGAGAACTCGTGCGTGAGCATTTTCTCACACCCCTATTTCTTTCAAAAAAACATTGTAAATGGAATGTTTTGAACTAAAAGCTGATTTAGTAGCGAATTCCTAATATACTTTTACTATTTATGAAAAACTCAGTTCTTCAAGGATTACTTCAATGGTTATTCATGCAGTAGAAATTCTTGCCTTCATTTGCCCTTCGCAACACGTTGCGCGAGATATATTTCTACCTCTTTAATTTTCTCCGCGATGCTCATCCATCATTGTCTTTGAACAATCTACTCTCTTTTCATTGTTCAGAGTTTCAGAAGAATTCGCAGCCCATCCTCTTAGGGGAAGATTAAAGTAGAAGCTGGCGGATGTAAGTTCCAGATTCCGGGTGTAAATCACGTGCCCCGTTATTGCGCTGATCTTGGGGGAGGACTAGAGGCAGGACGCAAATTGAAACGAACGAGCGCAAGCCCTGGATATTGGATGCATCAATCACTTACGGCATTTTAAGGCTACCCGGCCACGAACAGGTATTCTCGCAAACCCCGATGAGGGATTTCGTCCTGCGATAGTGTTAATAAATCTCATTCCACAAGTTCATTTTAAATGCCTTATAATTATTATTTTGTTTTCAACATTAAATCGCTTTAACTCTAACCCATTTTAATGCCTTAATAACAAAAAAACATCATTATTTAAATAAGTAAAACAAGACGGTCATCTAGAAATATACTAGTCTTGTTTTTTGTAATCCGCGCCACATGTCAGCAAATGTTTCTTTTTTATCTGTTAAAATTTAATTTTAATAAATAAATAAATGTAGTGAATTCTTATTATCCCGAGCTCCATGGGACTGGGAAAATATTTCGTTGTAACGGAATGGTTTTTATGATGCAAGATACGTTATCCTGATGGCGCTTAAAATGGGATTGAACATTTACTTCGTTGCATTGGTACTCGGTAAAGCGAGATTTAAATGTAAAAAAATTAAAATAATGTATAAAAATGTATGGAAACACTAAGGATCAGTAATCGAAAAAACAATATCACACTTCCTTTAATTTATCTGCCGTTTACTTCAAGCAATTCCAATTATTGGTACTCTATTAGAGGGAATTTAACTCTGGCATACAATCTTTCTCACACTCAAAAAAATGAAATAAAGTCGAACAATGAAACACATTTTGCAAAATAAAATTTTTAACTGAAATTTTGTATTTGTGTTATAGATGCAGTAAATGTCAGCAATGCAAAAAAGAAATGCTTTTTTTTAAATGAGGTAGTTTACAAAAAGGGAATATAAATGGCCTATAGTGAATCCTTTCTTTAGTTTAGCTGTTCGAAAGAAAGGACACACTTTCTAAAAACCTATTTGTCTTTAGTGGCATTTTGACCCGAAAAATAGCCAACATTGATGTTTTCATTAACGTTATCATTTTTTACTTTATTTTGTTTGTTTTTTATTGGTAGTATACGCATACATTAAATTTCATGGCAGTGTTGATACCTTTAAAATTTTAAAGTAAGTTAACAAAAGGATTTTATTATACATGTGAAAGAAGTTGAGAATTTTTTTTTTTACTCTTCCTGCGATTCCAGTCGCTCAAGTGCAAAGACGTTAGAATAATGCGAAAACTAATGCATTGAATTCCTACAATTTTTTTATATCTAAAATTTTATTTCAAGAAATAAAACCGCAATTGAAAGTAATGTATTAAATTTTTATAATTTCAAAAAACATAAATGATAACAAAATTTGAGTTTATGGAAAAGGAAAGAAAAGAAAAAAATACTATTGAAATTATTGAAAGACCATTGCATTAAAATCATACAATTGCAAAAACGAGGGGCCTCGTGGCGGGGTTGGAGGTAACTCCCAAGAGATCTTTGACTCGAGATTGCCAATCCTATTATAATACTACGCATATGTAAACATGTTAGGATAGTTATGAAGTCAACCCCCTCTCCCCCAGTAGAAAATTCTGATTACGTCCTTAAAATAATAAATTTTGAAATAATAGATTTAGAAATCAGACACAAAGGCTCTTCAACGTGCAAAAATAATTGGCGCTGGTTAAAAATATTTAGGGACCAGCAGTACTGAATCTTAAAAGAGTATAAAACAAAGTAGTTTCCCGTGTCTGTACGCTGAGATCTTTTAAACTACACAACGGATTTTAATGCGGTTTTCATCAATGGACAGAGAGATTCAAGAGGACGAATCATAGCCCCGTTAGAAAAAAATCCGACTGGTAGTTCTTCTTTTATTCCAATTTTACGCAAATTTCCACATAAATTCCTCAATATGAGGGTGGAAAAAAACCTTGCATATATTAATGTAATATATCGATCGAAAGCGTTTTTCTTAAATTAGCAATAGATTTCAAAATTCGAGATTGAAAAACTTCTGTCTCCCCGATTTAACGATTTCCTTGATTTAGCAATAGCATTTAAATAAATATCACCTGGAAAAGTTTGCGGACGCATAGTTAATTCTAGATTTCAAATAACGTGGTGAATGACGACAGGCCAAAATTTGACTTTTTTAATTCGTTGTAGTTTAATTACCCGTGCCCGGGGGAGGGCAGCCCTAAGGCCACTTGCTAACAGGATAAAGGAGTGAAGTAGAAAAGTCGTAGTTTAATTAGACACACGACGTTTTTCACACACTGCAGGCTTATGCCGCAGGCGATATTTTTTATACTCTTAGCAAGGACAGCACCGCATGCGACATTTTTTGCGTTCTTATCAAGGTCATCGCGGCAGGTGACGTTTTTTATACTCTTTGAACGAACAGCGCCGTAGGCGACGTTTTAAAAATTCAGCCCGGGTAACGCCGTGAGGGTACCGCTAGTATAGGATAAAATGCAGAATGTAGTTTAATTAAAACAAGAAGTTCTGTCTAGAACTATATGAGCCTACTTTCCCGTATACACCCAAACTCATATTTATAATCTAGCTATCTCTTTCTCTCTCTTTCTCATTTAGCTTCAGTTCCTAATTATTTCAAATATACCTTTTTCAACGGATAATACATATTCATTCACTCACTCATTCATTCTTTCATTTATTCAGTTATTCGTTTATTCATACATTCATTTACTCATTCATGTATTTATTCGCTCATTTATTTACTTTTTATTCCTTCACTCATTTAATCATTTTATCATTTATTTACTCATTTATTCATTAATTCCTTATTTTAATCATTCATTCATTCATTCACTAATTCCTTATTTTAATCATTCATTCATTCATTTTCCACTCTTTCATTCATTCTTTCACCTATTCATTTATTCATTAAGAAATATCCTTAAAAATCCTGATCAAAAAATTTAATAGGAAAATAGGCTCGTTCAGGTCCCGTTGAACTTCGTATCTGTACATGTCCTACGTTAGAAGACCTTTTCGAAAAAGTTTGTTATAAACAAATCGGTCCGTTAGATCAGGATTTATATGGGATTGAAATTTCCCGGTAGACGCTAATGTTAATTTTTTTTTTATTTTGAATTGTTCAAAAATGAGCAAAAATTGTTCAAATAAATATTTCATGCCGAGAGCTTCTTCCAATAAGTTTGCTCATAGGAACTTGGATCTTGTACCCAGAGTTTACATAATTTGCTGCATTACATAATTTACATAATTGCTAATGTTAAAATGTTTTTAATTGTTCAAAATTGAACGTAAAATTGTTTGAATCAAAAGGTAAAATATGGAAATGAGATGTGATTGCCGAGATCTTTCGAATGAAAAAGAATTTTTCGAATCGGACAATTCGTTCAAAAGTTATTAGGCGGAGATTGACAGACCGACCGACACACATCTCAAAAGTCCCAAACTTACATTTTTCAATCTTTAGTTAATTACTTAACTTATTTTTGACTTTTCTTCTGACGATGTTTTCACGATACATTAAGTCTTTTTTCATGCTTTATTATTTATTTATTTTTTACTTTTACGGGAAAGAAGGCTAAAAAAGTTGGGATAAACTAATAAATCACAAGACCTTTCTCAATGCGAAAACTTAATATTTGTGATGGCAAAACCGCTCAAGCGTCTTTTAAGGTCTTTTTTGTCTCTCTTTCGTATCTCCATTTCTTTACACTTAAAAAAAAAAGTTTTTTTTTTTTTTTTGTAAGATGAGAATCTAAAACTCCACTTAGAAAATACAGTGCAGTTTTAATTTAAAATATTAATAGCCTCTATCATTCACACAAACTGCAAACATGAATTATATTTTATAGACAATTTAAAAAGGAAAAGGGACAGAAAAAGAAAATTCTTACCAATGTATAAGGTGTAGCTTACCGGAAACTAGTATTTTTTGCAGAATTAAAAAGCATAACATATAATTGCAAGATTTGAAGGGAAAAGCTTCGTTACTTCGTGCGAAGGCACTCAGAAAAAGTACGTTCAAGGTGAAGAAACCTGAAAATAAATTTAATCATGTCAAAATATATTCAGTAAACATAAGAGATAAAAATTATTGAGAAAAACCCGCACTAATTTGAAACATATTTTTATGCATAATATGAATTTTGTTCATATCTTTTTTAGAGTTGTAGGCTAAGAAGAGTTCCCCAAATTACCAAATTTTCAAAACTAACGTTTAAAAACAAATGTTTAATTATTAAAGCATGAATATTATTGGGCCTTAAAAATCTGCTTTAAATGCTTATTTTAGTCAAAAAATAATAATATTAAAAAATCTGAAAACTGCCAACATGAAATAGCGTAAATAAATATCCAAGAAGTTTATGTAGGGGGCCGTTCATAAATGACGTCACGCTTTTTTCCCATATATATGACCCCCTCCCCCCTTTGTCACACTTCAGCGGACTCCCCTCCCCCCTTTGTCACGCGTCATGCTTTGTTGCATAATGCATGATGTCACACTTCTTGTCACCCTCACCCCCCTTGTCACACTTTGTCACAGTTTCACGAACCCCCTCCCCCCCTCGAAGCGTGACATCATTTATGAATGATCCCTAGCACACAACTCTCTAAACATTTTTTCCCTTCCAACGTTGAATTAATGGCAAGAACATTTAGAAACAAAAATGGGAAAATAGTAATGGAGTTTGAAAGTAGTAATGGCAACCTCAGAGTACTGCCTAATGTGTAAAATTACGTAAATAAATTAATTTTAAGAAATTGCTTGTTTTTTAATTTATTTTAATTTATTTTATTTATTTGTTTTAAATAATAAATCATATTAATGCGGTTTTTAAACTATTTATAATTTCCACTGGGTTCAAAAACGACACTTACAAATTTGATTACCGTTTAATAAGTTTTTCGGAGGGAGCGTTTGTCAACAGTGTTTCTTTCAGACCTTTTGCTCCGGGAGGGCAGGAGAAGAATTAGGAGGGGCAAGTTAGGTTTGGTGAAGTTAGGGGAGTGGGTTTTTAGAGCTTCTGTAAATGAATTTTTTTGTCATTGAAATCTTAGCGTAATTTTTACGCTGGCTTTATGTAATTTTTAGACGGGGGGTTTGGAGGTCTCCCCCGAAATATTTTTTTAATTTAAAGACCTGAGAATGCAATTTTAGGCTCTTTGGAGGCGTTAGAGGAAGAGGACTCAAGGGTTCCCCCTCGAGAAAATTTTCAAAACTACAAGTCTTAAAAATGCCAATTTTGCTTTATTTTTGTCAACGTTACTGGAGACAGAGGTGCGAGGGCTCTCCGCATTAAGCATTTTGAGATCTAAGTAATAACAATGAAATTTTGCATACTTTGGGAATGTTAGAAGATGCGGAAAAAAAGTTCAAGGACCCTAGTCCCGCAGATTTTTCGGAACTTAAGTCTTTTATTTTAGGCTACTTTTGGTGATGCTACTGATAGTGTTCGGTGTCGTTCCCCAAAAAGTGTTTCTAAAACTGAAGTCTTAAAAGAGAAATTTTATGTTATCTTCGATGATGCAAGGGAAGGAATAGAGGTCCAGAGGATCTAACTAACTGAAATTTCCGAAACTGATGAAGTTCTAAAAACGGAATTTTAGGCCATCTTTGGTCACGTTAAGAAAAAAAGTGTGAGTCGGGCAAAAGTTTAAAAAATTTTCCAGCCTGAAGTCTTAAAAAGTGCAGTTTTAGACTATTTTTTGGTGGCATTAGAGGAAAAGGGGAGGTGTCTAAAGTTCCTCCAGGAAAGTTTTAAACTGAAGTCTTAAATCACAATTTTTGGCATCTTTCTTTACATTAAAGAGACTTACTATTGAAAATGTGGAGCTCATGTACATATTTATGTTTTTACTTGCTTGCAAAACGATGATCATTGATCACTGACCATTCAAGCAGAAGATCCCAAGAATCCAGATTGAAATGTTTTTGTAAAGATATTCGTCATTGTTTCTAGAAAATTTCCAAAAGTACTCTTAATGGTAACCTGGAATAAACGATTCAATTTCAAAGTAACAGTGTGAAGCATTTCATTGCCAACCGTCTCTCTTTGCAACTGAATATGGAAAGACTCGGATAACAGAAGTATGGATCAAAAGGTTGCTACCATATGGGAAAAAAAAGAGCAGATTGTTTTAGGAAGGGGTTTATTTATGAAATTTAATGAACTAAATGGAGATTGTGTTGATTATTCTATACTCTGAACCAGGGCCACCGAGAGCCAAGGCGGGCCCCATGTCAGGTCGGTCGCCTCCCCCCCCCCCCTCCCACTTTCCATTATACTTGCATTTTATATTAGCCATATAAAACTTTTACCCACTGCGCTACTCTGATCCCCATGAACCAGCCATACCTGACACCCCTCTCGTCAGCCCTGCTCAGAGCCCTTCTCTGAAGGAGTGGAGCTTTGGCGTTTCACAATTTGTTGGCAGTGAGAGACTAGTTTCACGATTACCCAAAACAGAGGCCACTTTATTTCCTCTATATTTAAAATTTTTAATTTTTCCTTCCTCCTCCTTCCCTTTTCTTTCTTTTCTTCTTCTTTTTTTTTTTTTTGAAATTATGATCTGAATGTTTCTCCCGGGGGGGGGGGGGGGCAGTTGACTTTCTCCAGGAGGGCAGTGCAACCCCCCCCCCCCGGAGGGATGCCTGAAAGAAACACTGTTTGTCAATGCTTTTAGGGGCATTAGAATAAAAATGACATCTTAGATAGTTATTCACAGTATTTATAATTTCTTAAGAACTCATCGGAAACATAAATGCTCTCTCCAAAATACTCCCTTACCGTACCAAGTAAAAAAATTATTATAGTAGGTAAATGTGTGTGTGAAATTCAGCTTTAAAATTATATATAACAGTAAAAGTTAAGTAATTCATCGTAATTGGTAATAGAGCTTAGAATCTTTTTATGGCGTAATTCCTTTTTGGAAAACTTGTCATTAAACTAAATCTTTTGCTTTAATTTTTAAATTTTGCCTTATTCTTAGAAACAGTATGAGTATTTCAGATATACTAAACTATTCTTAATTTAAAAATGACATGTAAAATTACTTTCAATTTTTATTTTTAAAGAAATCGCCGGATAAGTTAATAAAATATAAATTAAAAAATAAATATAATAATAATCAGTTCGATTTTTCTGGTAGGTAGCAATTCGAATTCCTTTTTGAATTTAGCTAAGAATATTTAAATTACTATTAATTTTTTAGTTATCTAACATCATAATAAATTGATTTTAATCAATTTGGAGCCTATGAAAAGAGACTAAAACATTCTCTTTCTAATTATTCGTGATTAAATGTGTGTAATACAAGTACTTTGCTTTTGGAGTCATATTTTGTATCTCCAAAATCTACTTCTGTCAATGACATCAATAATAAATAAACCACAATATATGATTCAACAAAACTTGATTTTTTTTACACATTTCAATTGTAGAAAAACTTAAAACACAGAACTTGCTTCAAATGTATTCTGATTTTTTAAAAAAGTTTTCTGTTTTTGAAAAAAATTACAGCATACTAACTACTTTATTTTTACTGTATTTTTAACTTACTTTTTATTTAAAGTTTCATTGTTCAAGAAATAAATAGATAAATTTTAGGTTCTTTTTTTTTTAAATATTACAGATGCGAATTCTTATAGTGATTTTATTGTGTTTAATAGTTTGGAGATTATTACTGTGGTTTGGAGATTATTGTGTGTTTGGAGATTATTTGTGTTTAATAGTTTGGACTTACCTGATTTTTTCAAACTTTTTATTTATTTATTTATTTATTGTATTATTATAGTTTCACTAAATTTTTTAAAAATTTTCACTTGCTCTGTTCCACTGAGCAAAGACTTATAGCTGAAGAAAATAAAATTTAGCGATTCCTGACAAAAAAAAATTGCGAAAGTTTCATCTAAATCTTACAAAAAACTCTAAATATAAGTTAGACAAAAGATAATAAGAGGATTTTCTTTTCCTTTTTCCTCCTATTTTTCTTGCCTAAAGAAAAGTCAGTAGGGTGCGTCCGGGGTCAAACAGTTAACGAATCCAGAGCTTGGATCGCACTGCTGCCTGCTGAGTCGGGATGGCTGGTTGCCATGGATACCAGTGGCCAGGATGCATAGTAAATGAGGAGATGTCATTGTAAATCGGATGTGCGCTGCCCCGGCCCCTAATATTTCTGTCATTGCTGCCGCGGGGAATTTTTCAACGCGGAGGCCCCGAATGCGTGCAGACTGTGTAGACCACCCCCTGAGGTTCTCGATCTTGTTTTTTTTCCTTTTTTCTTTCACTCTCTTGGAAGGACCTAATTTGGAACGCGGCATTTGGGGTAGATTCTGAAAAGTACATCCAGTCATATTTCACTTTGGTGTTCTATTTGGTTTGGTTTGGTTAGGAAATCGCCATGGGGTACCAAAGAAGTCCGTTGGGAAGGTGGATCTAATAGAAAGATTTATATGGTATCCACCTCCATTTATGTCGATTGAAGTGGTTGAACATAATGTATAGAGTCTATTAACATGTAGATAAACTCGTTGTACAGAAAGGGGCGTAAAAGAAATTGTTGCCGCGCAGAATTCAATGCAAAACTCGACAGGAGTCCTTTTAATAAGGATATACGTTGAAAAACGCAATACATTTAACTCTTGACTTAGAATTCAGTGCAAAACTCGAGAAGAGTTCTTTTAATAAGGATGTAGTACATTGAAAAACGCAATACATTCAACTCTTGATTTACATGGTATTCGAATTTCACCTCTTCGGTTTACCATGGCTTACACAGTTTGCAGAAAATTTCGTTTTCTAAGACGTTTATTGAATAAAACAAGTACTGTGATCGACATGAAAATGATTACCGCAATTATCTGTGTATAGCCCGCGGGTTATCTACGAAAAAACTTCTTTTTTTACTACTTGCGGGCAATATAACGATGCGGGCAATACATGAAATTCAAAAAAAAAAAGTATTATTAAAAAGACAACTACTGTTTAAAAATATCGAAATATCTTTTCCTGCAAAACAAAATGCACAGAAATAAATCGTAGCTTTCGAAACAATGGTGCAAAGCAGATTGGGGCTCCGGCGCTACAGGCGAATGTATTGTTTTCTAGGGGTGCATCCCATGTTTTTTTTTTGGGTGCGGGTTATACAACGATGCGGGTTATACACCGAACTTGATTTTTTTAGAATGAATTTTTCTTCCTGCGGACTATACAACGATGCGGGCTATATAACGATAATTACGGTAGTAGAAAAATTTTATATTCATATCTTATGAAAACTTGACTAAAATGGATCTCTTACAAATAAAAATATAAAAAGATCGATAACTCGAAGTAACAATTTGTTATATTTACATGCAGTAGTGAACCTGGGAGGGGACTAGAAGTTGGTCTTCCGTAGAGCTAAAACAAAATTTTGTATATTTTGGAAATCATTCCACAGGTTTTTAATATTTTCGCTTGACAATCTTGAACATTTTCGCTTGGGTCATTCGAAAATTTTTCCGTTTTGTAGTCATTACACCCGTAGTTGTAGCTTAGGCACAGTCAAAACATTTTATGATTAGTTAATTTCATGGTGATTTTATCCCAAGTATTGATCTCCTTGGGGAGTTCAGATATTTTAAACCTTGCCACAAGGATTTTCTTTCCTTTTTTTATTGCATATGTTTATATATACGAATGTATGGAAGATAAACGTTTAAGAAAAGCCGTTCATTTGCAGTAAAATTTGGAGAGATCACTACGATACAAAGTTTTTGTCGATAGCCTCTTCCCCCTCCCCCCAAACTAAAACTCAGTATTCCCCATTGCTTGGACCTGAAGCCTTTCAAATACTGAAAATATGTTTCGACAGCGTACGAAGGAAATTTGTTATTCGTGTCAAACTACAAAAAAATAAGGGATATCCAATAAGACCCATCGAACGGGTGTTAGTTCCAAAACCTAACTGCTTAGTAAACTGTGATTATCTAATATTGAAAAGCTCTTTCAAGAACAATGTGGTTAATTTTTTTCCCACAACAACAATTTGCCATAGTAATTTTCCAATAGCACTAGCATCTTAAACTTAGTAGCTACAGTGGATACCCACTTGTACTGGAATTGAATTTAGTCGAAACAAGTCCCAAAAGTCTAAAACTTTATCCACAAATTAAAAATTCTTGCAAACAAATTTCAAGCAGAATGGGTTAAGAAAGTACGACATCAAGTACGCCATAAATAACCCGAGACCACTGCAAAGAAAAAGGAGTCTTTGCCTCCGAATACCAAAGCGTTTAAAACTAATTGGTGTAAAGCGTAAAAGGTGCTTTGCCTTGCTTTGATTGATTTAGTGGTCTATTCTTTAAATTGCATAGAAAGCCGAATGACGCAGAATTAAGGCTTTTAGTAGTCGCTACTCAGATAGCTGAGGAGAAAAAAACAATGCGGATTTCGGTGTAATGATTAGAGACAAAGTCATAACTTGGAAATTTGGGATATTACTTGATAAGACGCGTTGCCTTTATGGAGTGAAAAGAATAAGTTACAACAAGCTTTTTTTTTTTTCATATAAACGAGTATGTAGGCATAGTCTTCGTCTGTCCAAAAATATATAAGTTGTTCAAAAGCTCCTAGAGCCGCATTAATAAATGTTGAAAACTTATCGTTGCCCTAGTTCAGTTCTGAGACATGTTATTACTATTATTATTATTATTTTATCCATTTATTTATTTATTGAGATAAACACTTTTAAACATTAAAAATTTGTTTTCCGTGCTGTAATTCAGGAAGTGTACCAAGGAAAACAGTTTTAGTATAATACTAGTCTCACACTGTTGTTTTATGCTATGTAACTATGATTTAGCTATAAAATGAGACTCTGACTTCCATATGTTTTTTTAGAGATGTCTCGGTATTGAACTAGAGCCGCGATATGTATCTGTTAAAAATGGATCTTCATTGAAATGAGCTCATTTGATGCAGCTCGACGAGATGATGTAATCCAATTTTAATCACGATTATTATTATATTTTATTGACAGAGAATTTTCTAATTAAAATATCGTGCATCGATTTGACTACAATTGTTCTTTAGAAAGAACGTTTTGAATGAAAAATAAGTATTTTTTTTTAATAATTGGAAAGTCCTGACTTGATATTTCCTTGGTGAGTAAATTATTAGGTAATAAATATTAAACTCGTTGTTAAAAAGAGTTTGTTGCCATTAAGCAGTAATATTGAGAGCAATTATAATAAGATTCTGAGCGAAGGCTTCTCTGAACAACAAATTAAATTCATACAGCTTGTTTTAAGACTGAAGTATGTTCTTGATTTTTTTCAAATCAATTTCAAAACGCAATTTATCACACAAATAATAATTTTTCAATGACAATCACTCAAAGTGGGTGTGCCATTTGATATGTTTTTTCTTTATTGCTTCTTTTAAATAGAATCCTCATATGAAAAATGTATTTAAGGTAAAGCTAGGATAGAATCCGCGGTGGGAGAGATTGCGCACCTGCGAATTCGGGGGGAAGAAGTAGGGCGCACACGCACTAAAGCCAAGCATTTGTACAGCGGCAATAGTGGAATGTCTAGTTGAAAGTGCAAGTTGATTGACATGAACGCTTGTGATTTAGTATCGATATTCTATATTGTTTTCACAAGGTAAGTGCTTGAATTTTGATAATGCGTTCTTTGAATTTCTGTAGAGTATCAGTAGTACAAAATATTTTAAACCTAAGCGGCTTTTCGTAAGCTACTAAGCTAGACTAACAGTGCGAAGGCCAGCATTTCTTTCTAGAAGCCGCCATATTTAAGTAAAAAGTCCGCGCAATCTGTCCTACCGAAATGGGATAGTTTGCGCGTCTTGTACTTAGGAGAGATTGCGCGTTTCTCCCATCAGTTTTCATGCAAGGAGAGATTGCGCATTATATTATTACCCATAGCTCGTTGGTAATGCAGCATAAATTGCAAATTACATGTGAAACGCATGAATTGATTAAATTCGCTGCATTAATGGATTAAAAGGGGCGTTCTGAATTTTTACTAAAACGTAAAATGTATAACACTTATGCCCTCTCAACACATTTTTAAGATTTGAATATTTTAAAACTTTTAATTGATTTTTGAAGTTATTTCTTTATATAAAAAAAAAATCACGGGTGTCTCTTTAACAGGCATTAATCAAATATTTTGACTATAGTTTTATATCGAGAGGATAAAGTTGTCGTGACTTTATAATTTGTGTGTTCAAGGGACTGTAGTTTTTTATACCGTATAAATCGCCGAAAACAAGTTCGTGCGATTTTATTTCTTTTTAAGATTTAAGTTATGAAATATACGTTTCGGAACTAAATGTGCTAATAAAGTAGTTTGTGAACAAATTTCTTTTCTTAGACGAAAATGTTGCTAATAAATTAATAATGTGCTATTTTTATACAAATATTCTTATTAGAAAACTATTTTTCCAAACAGTTTAATGCCGTCAAAATTAAAAAGAAAATAAAGTGCTACGAATGTTACTGACCCGCACATATATTCGAGAGAAAAATTAAGAAAGAAGCAGCTGCAAAAAAGAAGCGAACGTCTGAAGATAAGATGCTTCCAGAAAAAGAGGGAACCAAAAAACTTGCAGGAAAGAAAACAAAAAAAAAATGTTTAAATTTTGAAACATCTTCGTCATGAGCTACATCAGAAGAAAATAATGTCAAAATACTGAATCTTTGGGACCATGTCAGACAGGACAACGAGGATGAGTGTGCACTGAATGTCTGAAACTGTACCGGGAGACAACTTCGACCAGTGACATTAATGCCTACCGTTCCTTTTCAGGGACAGTCTGAAAAGTACGTCTGAAACATCCAAAAATAAGCATTTCAACAAAAAATGTTTTAATGTATTCCCAACCTTATAATAACCCGTTAGGAATACATTAAAACAATTTTTTGTTGAAATGTTTATTTTTGGGTGCTTCAGACGTACTTTTCAGACTGTCCCTAAAAAGGGACGGTAGGCATTAATGGGTTAAGTGTGCTATTTGTAGCAGATGGCTGCACTACTTACAAAAATAAGTATGTTGATTGTGGACGACAACTTCGGTTAACATACTAAAGACATTGAAGCTGAAAATGAATAAGATTAATTATAATTTAAACCTTCTTTTCTTCTTTATTATGTTTCTTTAATAAAAACACTGTTTTTTCCGATTCTGTAATCATTGAGTTAAAATATTTATTCCTATTACAACTGTACGTGTTTATAAAAACCCTTACAGCAACATAGTTTTAGTGTAAATATTATTGCTAACAATTTAATTGCAGTTCTTATGAATAACAAGCTCTCCTACCCATACGCTCAATTACACCAACCCTGTAAGGACAGATTGCGCAAATTAGTCTTCTTGGTTTTTTTACAGCTGTTGCATTAAATTAAAGCAAAACAACAAAATATCAATGGAAATGCATAAGAAACAAATGAAGTCACAGTTATTCATCAATAGTTTAACAAAAAAGTCATACTTCGATTTTTTGAAATTATTTTTCCAATTGTACGCAGACTCTCCTAGCTTTACCTTACACAAAAAAAAAAAAAAAAAAACTAAAATTTAAAAAAATGAAAAAAAAAAATTTTTGAGCCGACTTCAATTTAAAACTTCCACTAAATAGTAAAAAATAAATCCATTCTTTAAACAACATCGATACGACTTTTAAACACAATTTTTGAAGTCGTGTGCAGAAATATAACACATAAAATCATTTGTAATGACAAATCAATTTCAAATATAAATAGTCCAGAGTTTGCAAGAATTTCAATGTAAAGAAACACATCGTGTAATGATAATTAAACTACCATAATTTTGCTCAAAAAAAAATTGTTTTGCACTTTTTAGAGTAATTTTAATTTGAAGTCGGTTCTTTTTTTTCTTTTATTGTAATGATAGCTTGTTCAGATGTTGCGGCTACAGGTGCTGTAAAATACTGATATTAGAATAAAGGTGCATAAGTACTAGTAAGTTTCTACGGAGTAGTAAGTTCTTTCGGGCCTTTGAAATAATCTAAAAAGGAAATTTTTGATTTTATGATGTTGCACATATAGTGTATTTTATAGCAAGGCATCAAAGGCAAATTTTGCTTGAAAATTGAGAAAGTTGCCACGAAAATGCATAACGAGTTCAAGGAAAAATTCCTTATCTGAATTTCCCCCTTTCTTTCGTTTTTTTTTTTTTTTTTGTTCACAAAACAACTCACGCACCTTCTACACAAGGAACCTGTCATTTCTATAACAGTACTATAAACCGGCAAGGCTGTAGCTCTTTAAAATGAATGGATTTGAATTACATGCATGCGCCTTAAACTGATAGAAAATATTTCCTTGGATTTATCCACGTCCGAGAAGCAGCGTATGCGAATCATATAGTTTACCAATTTTACTGTATCTTAATTAATATAAAGCATGTCACTTTTGACGGTTCTGTGGGTTTTAGATCAATGAAACGTTCATTACTCATAATGAAATATTCTTCATTCATCCCTTCTCATTCCAGATTGAATATATTCCCAGTGGCAAACGAGCATCTATTTGAACTAGATCTACCTCAGTCCAAGTATGCCGAATCATAATGTTATCTTGAACTTTATTCGAAAAGGGTTGGACTGAATCCCCTACTCTTTCTCCTCCTGACATTTCTCTTAAGTACTTAATCCAGAGATGTATCTCTTATCTGCGACGACAATCTAAAGACCATCGCTGGTCATTTCGACCCTCGATTGACTTTTGCGATACGAGTTATGGTCCAGACATAAGAGCTTTTGCTCAAGAAGGCGATCAGCACTCTGGCGAGAGGATTTGGCAAAAGGAGGGATGGTCGTATTTTTGCCAACTGACGGCTCCTACTCTCCTATTCGGACGCTTTATGCGACGGCGGCAAGCAATCACGATGGGAGGATGAATAATGTAAGACAGTATGAATGATGCCAGCGTGGGTTATGAATGAATATGACGTGCGCTTTCTCAATGTGATCCGGCCATAATAATAGAAAGGATGAAAGAGAAAATAAAAAAGATGTTTCGAACAATCTGTAAGGTAGAGTCGTTGGAGTTGGCGCACAATTGGAAAACATGATAAAAAAAGAATGAAAACCTTAATTTTTTCGCCAAACTTTTGGTGAATATTGTAGAAAAATTTCTCTTTCGCAGTAAAAAACGTCAAGTGATGTCTTTGAAATGAAATATATTATTTTGAAATAAAGCCATTGTTACAAAAAGTATCGATCATAGTAAAACTTGTGAGGGAGTTCCTGGTAATATCACAAGTTGCACACATTTTTTAAAATTCTTTTTTACCTCTCGATCAAATGGGCGAGTTTGGACCGAGTTGCTTATAACAGAAAAGGAGCTTGGTGTACAATATGTATGTTGAATAAAAAGAGAATTTGATTTGATTTATTCAAGAACAGTTTCTGTTACATTCAAGAGCAGTGAAAACAGTTTGTACAATTGTCCAAAGTTCAAAGCATTTTTCCTTAGGATGAGACCGAAAATTTGGAAAACGACAATCAAAATAGTATTAATTGTTTATTAATTTTTTATTTCATTTATTTATTATTTTGATGCATTTTTTTAAATTTTATTCTACTTATTTGTTTTAGTTTTATTATTTTTTTATTGCATTAAAAAATTTAAAATAATGGTGAAACAATCTGTAATTTAAAAAATGTCAACATCTAAAGTAGCAATTGTTTTCCTTTTTCATCCACGTAATTTTATATGTAACTTTTTTTTATTCTAAATTTTTAGTTACATATATATATTTGTGTGTGTGATATATATATATATATATATATATATATTTCGATTTCAGTTTCGAGAGTGATTCAAACATTCTATTTTAACAGCATCTAGAAGAAAGGGAAAAGGATAATGATGACGAATTATTTTTCCAAATGGCATATCATGTTCTTTTGCATTTAAAGCGTTAAGTGTTGCGTACATTTATTTCACCTATTTATTGTATTAAACGAAGTCTGCGTGTATTACTACTTTAAATTAGTTGTATACCACTAAATGTACGTAAAAGCAATGCTCCATAAAAAATATTTGTATTTGTTCATTTATTATACTAATTTTCATTATTATTTATTATTACCATTGCTATGTATATGTTTTTCTTGTTGATTACATTTATTTTGTATTTTCCTTTTTTTTTCTAAATAAGCAATTTTTTTAGTGCATTCTAAACTTTTACTTGTCTTCTCTCTTCTCTTTTATATTTTTGATTATTTATTTATTTTCATTTTTTCTGTGCTATTTGCTGTGTTTTGAATTTGCATATTTCTGCTTTCAAAGTCTTGAAAACTAGGACATGCTTTAATACAAAACGGCTAATAAATTGGGGAATGAATTTCACATAGAAAATTCTTTAACGTTTAATTAGTAACAATGCAGCTATAAATTATATTCGATTGTCATTTAAACGAATGCTATAAGTCAAAAGTCCCGATATTGTAGTCAACTGATTGAAATTTGAAGGGTTTTTCTGAGTATACAACACATTTCTTTAATCATGGGCATCCACTTGGATGGACAAAATTAAAACGAAAAAAAAAAAGATTATTAAAAAGACATTGAATAGTTATTAAACTGTAAAAAAATTCTAGCTCAACCTTTCACCAAAAAAAAAAAAAAAAAAAAAGAAAGAAAGAAAAGTGAAATTCAGCTGCAACCAACAATTGGTACTAAGTTGAACCATAATAATGATGTAGTTTCTTTCACCTAGTTTTCACCATGAATGCGAAACTAAGAACCTTTGTAATGGTTCAGCTTTAGTACCAAATGCTGGTTGCAGCTGAATTTCACCATTTTTTTTCTTTTCCTTTTTAATGAAAGGTTGAACTACAATTTTTTACAGCGTACTTAATTTATGATTATGTTTTTAATAAATAAATAAGTTGAAAATTAATTGTAAAAAATAAAGATTTGCTTCATCTGATTTATTGAAAATCTAATGTAAATACCAATGCGTACCGCAAGCTCCCATGTGCTTCGTGCCTTGTTCTTGAGGCAACAAAATCAGTATTAGTCTATTGCTGAATTCAGTTTAAGTATCGAACCAATAAAAGGTACCACAATCTATAGCAATGTGCGTTTTAATGTCATAAACTATTCTTCACTTAGATTGTTGGATGTCGCTAAGTGAAGTTATACCACGTGTAACTTTACCATTGTATGGAAAACACTGAAGCATTTGGTTTCCATGTAGCACAAAAAATGGTGCTAATTTTCTGGTTACAAACGATGGCTCTTAATTTTACTGTAGTTTCGTGCTCACATCGTTTTCGTGTTGAATCAAAATATGATAAAAATTAGCCGCAATCCTTTGCAGCCAGCGAATTAGCACCATGAACATACCATCATTTTTTTACAGCGAACATACTCTTAGTGTATCTTGTGGTATATACGTATGATGAATTTAAAATATGAAAAATGTATGATCAATTTTAAATCAAGCATGATTGAAAATTTAAAAAAAAAAAAAAAAAAAAAAACAGCACAATTTTCGACTAACATAACTGTATATTAGGCATCGTTACGTTAATGCAACTTTTGTGCGTTCTGAAACATTTTATGCTATCTGTGTTATCGTTGACATTGCTCATTTCATCCAGTAGTTGGCACCACTGTTCAAAGGTATGCGCCTACAAATACCCGCGGGGAGCCTTTCCAAGTCCGCCATTTTGTGTGGCTTAGAGTGCACACAACCAGATAGGCCTATCCTTTTCCAGTTGGAAGAAGGGGGGGGGGGGCATATATCGATCAATGCTGTTCTCTCCATGTTTCTCGAAATTCCCTCATCACTGCTGTCTTCTGCCCCTCTTCCATTTCATTCCCTCCCCCAGGCACAGCGGCCAACCGCTGTCCGTGCTAAACTATCCGACGGACTATTATCTGCAACGCTGGGAGCAAACACAATTTTCCCCGTACAGTGGAAATACCTAGAAAAGGGGGGGAATACAGGGCGAATCTTTTGGTAGCACGCCAGCGATCGATTCGTTTGGTGGAAGACTGCCTCATCCGTTTACGCACTCATTTGTAGGGATCTGTCTTTTTGGCGCTATCTACTTTCTTTCTATTGCCCCCCTCCAGGTCTTTTTTACTTCTTTCTCGATTTTCGGATTTCTTTTTTTCTTTCCTCCCTCCTGGTTTCTTTTTCTCTTCCCCACTTCTATCACTATTTGTCGCTCTTGCTATTTCGGTGTGTGTCCTGTGCAATGCAATCTATTTTCCTTGGTTTTCCAAACGGGGACGGTTTAAAAAGAAAATTACTGGAAGGTGGAAGGACATTCCTTTACCATATTAAGCCTATATAGTGAGCATTAAAAATATTTAATGGATACGTTACAGGATTTCAATAATAAACAGTTATTATTACACAATACAAAAGTTTTTTTTCCTTGGTTTCCTAAACGGGGATGGTGCAAATAGCAGGTGGAAGGACATTGTTTTACTGTACTAAGTCTAGAGGGAGCATCAAAATCATCGAATAAATAAATTTCAGGTCGTCATCAAAATAAATAAATAAATAACTCCACATAATACAACACATTATGAACTAACGTCTTCTCTAGGTTTTTTAACGGGGACAATTCATAAAGAAAGGTACTGGAAAGGAGAAATGCCAATCTTTTCTTCCTCTTTTTTTTTTCTTTTTTCATATTTTTCATGTATTTTATTAGCCACTAAATTTGCTTCCCCTAGGTCACATTTTCAACTATTGAAATAACAACAAACCAGCTACTATTAAGTTAATGCTGTTCCTAGAAGTTGATAAAATGTAATACAATAGTACAGTTTACCCCAAGACATTTTATCAACGCTTAAAATTTTATCATAAATTCTAAAGACATTTGTACATCATTTAAAGTTTTGGAGGAAATCAGGATGATAGATAATGCACTGTTATTCATAAGTATATTCTGAAAAAAGGTATGATATTATGCCCTTTTGTTGCACTTCACTGAACCAACCAAATCTAGCAAGGAAAGAAAAGTAACATTCAAATGCCCTTCTCTCCTCTTAGTGTACTATCAGTGTTGAGTGACTCCCATAAATATTTGTTTTGTTATAGTCACAATATTTTTAAATTTTTATTGATAGATCTATTATTCATTATTGTAATTATACAATCTATTTTTATGTATATAAAAGACTAAATACGAGACGCAAAAAGGAGGCTAATTTCTCCTTTGTCGGTTGACAACAATTTGTTACATAGCATTCATATGTACACGTGAAATAACGTTTAGATAATATTTCGGTGTTGAAGAAAATAGCATGGGCACAAATTTTAGAAGCAAAAAAAAAAAAACAAGAAAATATGATCCAACTTATTCTTTGAATTTAATTTTCTCTGAAGACTTTTCGTTATTTTTAATGTAGAGTAAAATTATTTCGCTGAGTAAAAGCTCTTATCGTTATTTTCTCTAAAATCATTTATTTACTCCCTTTATATCAATAAAAGTTATGTGCGAATTTTCCATTCGTCAGAAGAGGAAATAAATTTGAAAATTTTGAGAATGTAAAAGTAGCAGAGTACAAATTCCTTTTAGCAAAATGAGAAGGGAAAAAAAATGCCGAAACTTGTTAAATTCGTAATTTAAAATGTTAGTTTTAAACATTGAATAAGGAGTTTTTCCCCTTTCGCGAAATTTTATTGTATAAAAAATTGCGTTTAGCAAAAGCAAAATATTTATAATCTTCTAAAAGAGTTTAGACACCAATTATTCGCCGTAAATGCCACGCAGACGAAACATCTCTCCACCATCGAAGGATGAATATCACATCTTTAAGGAGAAAGATAAACTGGTAGCGAACAGGCACTTAAAAGCACAAGTGCATCAATAAAAGCATTTTATGACGTAACACAATACGGCCTATTTTTAAAACTTGATCGGGCTTTTAGCTGAACCAATGGACTTGTGAAGCCTGTGAAATCACCTCTTCCCTGATATCAGGAGGGTTCTTCCATTTGACCTCCAAAAACCACATAAACCGTTCCTGTATTTGAGTTCGGTCCCTTTCCCTGCGTCTGACATCTGCAATGAATAAATGAGGTTTTACAAACTTTCAGGAAACGGGAAAAAGAAGAAATCTTGTTTCCCCTTGCTTTCTATGATTGAAAAAGGAGAAGAGGAAGTGTTGTCCTGGTGAACGTGACATTATAACCTTGCTGAGGAATAAAACTTCTTCTAGAGTTTCTTCTTTTCTCTCTTAGCAGGTCTCATCTGCAGAACTTTCTCTTTCTCTGCGCCTTTTTTTTTCTTCTTCTTCTCCTCCGGACTTATTTATTTTAGGGAAGAAGTAATCACCTCTCTCCGACTGGAATCTCGGTGAGAATTGAGGCGGTTGCTGCTCATCTTCGGGCACATCAGAAATTTCTGAAGATGAATGGTTTTGCTTAATGCTCTGACTGACGCCACCGATTTCTCATCACTTTTATTGCTCCTCTTTAAATGCTAGCTCTCCAACTTCTATTTATAGCGCTTTGAGGCATATTTTGTGTTTCCTTCTCCCCTTATCCTCCCGGTATTATTTAATAGCCTATCAGTTAGCTAATCGTTTGTTTTTTCTCTTTTTCCACAAATTACTTTTAGCTATAACTTGCAACACAATTTAGCTCTAACTTAAAAAAGAAGTAGCAATAAAACAAAGGCTTTGATAACTCTCTGTGAATATTTACTGCAGAAATGACACTTCTTTCCGTTTTTCGTTGTTTTGAAAATACGCATACATACATACATGCCATTTTTTCAAATTTAATTCTTAGAACTTTCTGCGGTTTAATCTCTTTTTAATTTCACGCGATCATTTGATAACTTCAAGCAGAAATGTTTTTAGTTTTATTTATTTTTGTATTCACTTCATTTGCATTAATTTCTGAGATTTTACCGCATTTTTTTTTTTTTAAATTAAGTTTTTGCGTTGGAATGCATTTTTTAAAATTTTATGATCTTTTTTCTGCAAGAAAAATCATAATTTTTAAGCAAAAAGTATAAAAATTGCGCATTATGTTCATTCTTAGTGTATATACAAACTGCGTGCTAATTCTATCCCCCTGCCATTTAACATAAATACAAACAAATGAGGCACATTTAGAAGTAATGTTGTGTCCATGACAAAATTGAAAATTTGGAGCTAACTAGCGCAAATGATATAAGAAACACATGTATGTTTTGTGGCATTTGAACATGTCCATAACATGCTGCTATCCAAACCGATTTAGGAAGAAAAAAAAATACATTAAAGATACCGTATGATTCGCTTTTAGCACTCGTTTTGCTCAAAATCTTTCTTGTGTCAATTACAACCTAGGATCTTGGCTAAAAGTTTTAAACTAAGGTGAACCGCCCTTTGGGATGTTGCTGTTCTTAAAATGGGACAAAAAATGAATTGATTGCAGGGAAGCAGAATAGTTCAAAGAACATATTGTATTAATTCGTGCGTGTGTACTTTTACAAAATAGTATGCAGTATTGACTATTGCGTTGAAGCATTAAATATTCAAATAGGTTTAACATTCTTTAAAAATCAGTAGTAATATTGAAGAAAATTTAGTAAGAACCAAAGTTTGTAGGATACAAGAGATTTTTGTTGACATTTTCCCTTTTTCTTATTTTTGTTTTTATCAACTTTTTACAGATTGTAAATGATATTGAACCATTTGTGGGTCCCATTGTGCCAGCTCTAACAGTCGAAGAAAGGTTGAAACAAACTTGTCTGAAACACAAGCTGCACTATTATTATGTAAATGCTGTCTTGCTTGTTTGCATGACATACTCAAGGCTTTTCGTGTAAAATTGAGATCAAATGCTTTTTATTTTCTCTCCAGAAATATTAAAGATAGTTCGTCAAACATTAACAGATGCTTTAGTTTAAAAAAAAAAAAAAAAAAACAATCTACAATCTTTAAACACAATTTTTCAACTCCCCCCCCCCCCCTCCTCCCTCCCAAATCATCATCCAAATCAATACACACTCTTTAACTTATGTTATTTATGTTTGACTGCAACAAGCACGCAAAAAGATTTCTCCCCATGTAATTCTGATTTAACCTCCATTAGTCCTCGGTGTTAAAATATTAAAACCGACCTTCCGGTTTCTCGTTTTATTAGACCTTATAAAACTCGATCAACCAGATCGCGTAGCAACCGAAATTTGTCAACGTGTCTTAATTATACGAAAACAGAAGGATCCCAGCTTTTCTCCCAAACCTGAATTTTCGATTTCCATTATCCCGAATCAGGCCCTTATTTCATTGGAGGCTCGCTAATTCCGAAGCTAATACAGATGCGCTGTATGTTTCCTTCTCGTCAAAGCTAATACCGTAATTTATAGGTCGGTATGCATATGCCGCTGTTCATTGCGTTCCTCAATGCACTTTATTACTCTGCTGCACCTCTGACTATGGGAGAGTTTTATAGCCCAACCAGAAAGCAGCTTTTACATATTTATAGAAACTCCGCGTGCCAGCGCTTTCTATAGGTTCTCTCGCTAATAACGCATGTTGCCATTTATCCGCAAGACAATTTTTCGCGGGAAAAAATTAAATGAGGACGAATTAATGCATTTCTTTTTCTCTCTTTTTTAATGGGAAAATTTTATGGTGATAAATAAACATGATGATATTACTTTTAAGTAGTTAATACCACAAGTAAATGAAGCCTATTTGTCCACTGTAAATTTATAACAGATATGTTTGTTTAGCAGGCAACATATTTTCTCTAAACACGCAGATAATAATTTTTAACGTCATTTATTGTTCTAAGAAAGTAAGTTTTGTAAATCTATAAAAATTATCTGTAAAAACAGCCGGTGAAGATGCTTTCATAATTACAGAAATGCAACCGGAAACAACATGTGTATATTTTCACTTTGCTGATCAAGAACTTCTTTTCTCAGTTTATAGATTTGGACGCATGCAAAGTTTACGATGTCTCATTGTGGCATCGTTGAACTACTTTCGCCTCTGTATCAATTTTAGAGCATTTTGTTCCAAATTTATTTAAATTGTATTCAATTTGCGAAGTTTTCCAATTAATTCATTTTACTGTAATAACATGAGTTAAAATTACTATTCAAATGTAGTGAAAATATATTGTATGAACCAATGCTTTCGTGCGTACCAGTGTCTAAAAGTTTAAAGTCTACAAAACATGAAAACTTTCTGAGCAGGAAATTGAATTTTGAAATATGAAATGGTCCCGACATTACGATTCTGCTAAATTTACGGTATTACTACAGAGATGCGAATCTGGAAAAATAGTTTTCCATGGTAAGCAAGGCAATTTTCCGTAGTATTTTAGTCATAACATAAGTTCTTAAAACACATAAAGTTTAACATACATTCTGGATTCACATTTTATTTTTTACCCACAATACTCAATACTGTAGAGCACCGTTTATACGATGATCGTTTATACGGCATTTTAGTGTAGTCCCAATTCTTAGATTTAGCCAAAAGGGTATTTCGATTATACGACGTTATCGTTTATACGACAATTTTCGATAGTCCCTTAGGCGTCGTATAAACGATACTTCACTGTACAAGTATGTTACCAGAGTATGCAATCGCATACTCTGTAACAGTAATAATTTTGATATGAGTTACACATAACTTACGCATATACTGGTGCATAAGTCGAAGAATATTTTCCAACTTTTGGTAGCTAAAAAATGAGAAACACAAAACACGCAATTTTAATGTACTTTTTCGCTTGAATTAGTCGTTTAACCACAAAACACTAGTCGGCAGTTATTTAAAACTTAACACTTTTTTTAAAATTTAAATAAAAGCACCTCTACATACGATTAAAAATTCTATTGTCGGGAAAAAAAATATTGAAAATCACCATAGAATGTAGTGTGTCATGTAAGTAGAGTGCAATAAAACTTAACTGGAAGTCGTAAAAACAGCACACAAAACCAGGTTTTAGGATTATCTGGGAAAAAAAAGAGTTTATCTTTAATTCGGTAACTTAACCTTTACATTTAAACCTCAAGTATGCTTTTCGTTTCGTCCCCCACCTCCAAGCGTTAAGCGAAGGTTAAACGTGCACAATATTTTCTCCCTAAGCAAAAGTGAAAACAAAAAGAAAGCCTAAAAACTAACACCTAGATTTTCTAAGCGTAGATAATTGCTTCAAAAAAAAAAAAAAAACTGAAATATTTTTTCAGGAAGTAATGGGGAAATAAAAGAAATTGTACGGATTATTTATTCTCTGTTTCCTAAAAACTTAATTATGCCTCTCGAAGTCAAAAGAAGTACAAGGTCAAAAAGAGGCGTAGTAGTAGCGCAATTACAGAACCGGGCATACTTGAGCCATGATTGGTTGAGACGCTGTCACGGTAATTACGCTGTTACTTCAAAACGGGTGGGGAGGAGGGGAGAGATGGGGTTGGAGCGATGGACTGCAGCAAGAGAAGAGGGCGAAAAATAGAAATAAATAAACAGAGAAAGGTTGGGATTATAATCGGACAACTTTTGTAAGTCGTCCCCGTAAATTATACGCACCGCGTCCAATTGCGTGCGTAGCTTATGTTAGTTGTCAAGTTGACGGCTTGTTCAGTAACGAGCGATAGTAGTAATAGCAATGCGAAAAAAGATATCTACATTAGTTGCGTGCGGAGCCTTTGCGCTAAGCGTGATTTAGGGAGGGTTTTACCAAGAATGCTCCTAGCAGCTTTTATGCTGGGCCAAGGGCCGCTCATTAGACACGGGACCCCACTCCCGCATTTTGGCGCGGACGCCAGCTGATTATGGCGGGCAATTATGATTATTAGCGGTTCAATTAAAGTAGCCTCCGTGCTTGAACTGTCAATGAGTGTTTGGCACCGACGCTAAATCAAAACACCATTTTTTTTTTTCCTTTCTTGTTATTTGATTCTTTAATTTTTGTGCTTTCTGTGTAGTAAGTTATTTTTCAGTAACACGGTTTAATTTCGTTCCCCTTGTACAATCTACGCTGTAAAATTTCCTTGGAGAATGCAGAAACGATTTCATGCGGAATTCCGCACGACGGAACAGTATTTACGGTGAAACGGTGGGCTACATTGGATTTGAGAAACTTAAACGTAATGGGGTATTATTTTTCCAAAATTAGTTTATACCTTCTTTCTAAACCCAATTTCAAACTTTGGATAATGTAAGTTTATATTATACACTATCTAAAAAAGGCAATCTTTTTTTGCTACTGCCGCTCAAAACAAAAACAAAAAGACATTAAGAAGTATCCGTGTCAGTAGTACATAGTTTCATTTCAGACGTCTTTTTTGAAAATAAAAGTGTAAATTGAACATATAAATAAATACATAAATAAATAAAATAATGATTATAATGTACTTCAAACATAAGAATTTAAAATATAACTAATTGTTGCACAACCAACCACAACTGAAGAAACTTAATTTATTCTTCAAGTATTTGATTAATATTTGCGTTTTATAATTTATTTTTGTAAATTACACTTCATTTTCGAAACTGAAGTGGATCACTTGTACTTACGAAATTGACCAGTGCGTGGCCTGAGCGTCGCAGGTTTTTGAGGACTTGTCTAAGACATAAATAGTATTTCTACTTAAAATTTAAATTTTAAACCAGTGCGTGGCCTGAGGGTGGCAGGTTTTTGAGGACTTATCTAAGACATAAACAGACATTAACTTGACATTTAAATTTAAAACACGTGAAATTGTTTATTAAATCAAACATATGGTAATTATAAATAATATGTTATTACAAATAATAGGTACATCAAGACAAAATTAAGACAGTAAAATTTTTGGGAATAAATTATAATTGAGTTTTCTTAATAGTACTGCAAAAAAAAATCTAACCACCATTGGCAGAATTTGTTTTGTCCCTTCGGTACAAATTTCAAAATATTTTGTAATGTTTGTTTTTAAATATTTTCGAAAAAAAACAAAAGAAAAAAATTGAAGGAAAAAGAAAGAGTAATCTTTGGTTATTTTAAGGGCGTGTATGAGATTTTTTTAAATCCCGCCCATATACGACGCCAGCAAGACTACGCTCCGCTTACTCGCCGGGCTACACCAATGAAATATCCGCGTTGTTCGAATGCGGATTCGTGTTGAAAACAAGATCTGAAATAACGATTTAATTCTGTGTTAAATTTCAACGTTTCGCGTTTTTAAATTCAAGTACAGACGTAGACATTTAAGGCAAACAGAAATTGTTAAAAAACGGTAATAACAAGGGAAAAATAGTCCGGAAATGTACTTATTGGATATTTATGGTTAAGTTCGACATAAACAATACGCTAATGATAAGAACCACCGCTGATTGGTTATTTTATTGCGATATATGGTTTTTAATGAATTTGTACAGCAGATATAATTTTGCGTAAACAATAGAATAACTAATAACACAAAGATTTAATTTTCAAAAAAAAAAAAAAAGGAAAGCGCTTTACAAAATTTCTTGATTTCATGGATGTTTTAAAAGTTAGAACTTTTGAATGTCGGAAAACTATTCTTTACATATATGGCTTTATTTCTCTTCCATTCTATTTCTCAGATTGTAAAATTTTTCAAGTAAATTTTGAAAATCTTCTACTCAATAATTGTTATCCCCATCTCCCTTTTAGGTGGTGAAGCGTAAATTTAAATTGCTATGATAAGAATCCATTCTAAATATGCTAATATCCTAACTTTGATTTGTTTCAGTCTTATTTATTTATTTCTATAATTATTTATTTGTATTGAAGGTTATATTTACTTTCAGTAAGAAGACTTTTCAGTCAATAAAATACATTTAAAATTAGAATAGGGATAAGGAAAACTATGCAGGACAAACTTAATGAAAATGTTAGTGTGAATACATTTTTATAAGTCCGTTAGATTACTTTTTTTTTTTTTCGTTTTTATTTTGAGCTCATAAAAGTCAAACTAATGTTTGGAATTTTTTAAAAGGAAAAGAAAAAGAAAAGAAGAAAGAACTGATGACCTACGAAGACTCAGGACAATTACCGATGTGCAGTCGTGATAATAAGGCATTAAAGTTTTAGTTGCTTCAAAATATTTCTGTTACAAGCACCTTTCCTTAAAATTCTGGAGCCTACACGGTTAAAAATTTCCGTGAGGAAATAGTAAAATAACCATTTATTTGATTTTACCATATTTAATTACAACAGTTGAATAACCATTAAAAAGATGGTACACAAACCGCTGATTGTGAAAAAATTGTTTATTCTCTGTTTATCCTAAAGAGCGTTTAACTGACCGTAATTTTCAAGCGCTCAATAAGGATGGGGCGTCCATCTTGGTTGCGAAACCTTACCCGTCGTTGTTAAAATATGAATAAAGATTTAGTTCAAATCTGCATGTCTATATAAAAAAGAAGGAAAAAAAAGTGGCTTAAGCAGTGGTTACTAAATAAAAACACATACACACGTAAATCAAAAATTGGAGACATCGGATTCCCGAACTGTTTGCGAATGAGCGAACTCATAAGGAATCATTCATAAATGATGTCACGCTTCGAGGGGGGAGGGGGGTTTGTGAAATTGTGACAAAGTGGGACACAAGGGGAGGGGAGGGTGTAACAAGAAGTGTGACATCGTGCATTATGCAACATAGCGTGACATGTGACAAAGGGGGGAGGGGGGTCCGCTGAAGTGTGACATATTGCGACAAAGAGGGGGGAAGGGGGGGTCAAATATATAAATCAAAAATTGGAGGTATGGGATTTCCGAACTGTTTGCGAATGAGCGAACCCATAATGTGAGCTACTTAAATTTGTTTGTATTTTAATTTTTGCAGCAAATACAATGATTTTCGTCAATATACAGTAAATTTAAACCAAAAATAACTTTGGATCCAATCAAAAACTGAAATCTCAATTTTAAGGCAGTTTGCCTGTTGGAAAAGAAGATTTATTGATAAATAAACGGCCGCTTTAAGTGGTGTAGATGGTCGAATGACTAGAGCGCAAGGTTGGTATTCCATACACCCGGGTTAAATTCCCGCATGCTTCGTTTACGGTTTCTACGCCTCGAAATGGTTCAAAAACGGTAAAAATTTTGTTTTTAAACCATTTTTAAAGGGGGGAAAACCGTAAACTTTTGTATTTACGGCTTTTTAACCAAGCTGATTGGAAATAGTTTAGGTCCCTTAACGATAGAAAAATGTTCCAAACCATAAATTTAACGGTGAATTAAATGGACAGACTGCTGCCAGTTATTTAACCGTAATTTCATGATGAAATTTCTGACAGTGTACTCTGAATATACATTCACCAGTCAATTAAAATTACTTTCTGACCACTACAAGATTGTGGTTCGGAGTTCGCTGCCTCATTCGTTTGCGTGCTTTTTCATCTGAAGTAACCTAACCGATAATTGTTCGCGGAAACCATAAATACCCTCCACAATATTTTATTGTTTCGTTTCGTAGAGATTTATGTATTTTCAAACGCTTAACGGGAATGTAGTAAAAGAAAAATGGTTTGAAATTTTTTTGTGGAATTTGACATATTTATGCGAATTTGGCTAATTTATCGACATTGCAATTTATAACCACTTTGGAAGCACGGTATATAACTTCGGTAATATATGATATACATGTTATTGCATAAATTTATTTAAACTTTTGCGGAAACACTGCTATATAAACAAGAAAATCAATGTTAAAATCACAAAATAGCAAGATAAATAGCATACATTTGTTACAAGGAAACCCTCTTTCATTACAAAAAGATATAAGCTTATGCATGCAAATACATTGGGATTCCTCATAATTCCGAAAAGTTACTCTGCAATTTTTATTGCTTATTTTATTCGTGGTTATTTCATTCATGTTTTTGGCACAAAAAGTAAACTGTTTACTAAATGCTACAATAGTATTTTTGTAACAAGAGCATATGCAATAATTACTGTAATAAATATGAATGCGTCATATGAAATCTTAACAATATTTTAGTGATTAAATTCTTCACCTTCAATGGAGGCATTTTGGAGAAATTCTAAAAGCAGTTTGGTACATTCTTTATCACAACTTTGGAGGAACCACACATACACAATAAAATGATTGCTTCGTAGTAGTTGTTTTTTATTCAATTTACTTGTATTTAGCAGGGATTTGGAGCTGACACTTTTTTGTGTTGCCACACTCCAGCTGCTCTCCTACCTCTAAATACTTTGCTCTGACTCCGCACGAGTTCCGTGTTCTGAATAGTTTTAATAGATAATATTATTTATCTCTTTTTTCTAGTTATTTTATTTTTTACATGATACAAAAATAATAAAGGGGAAAAATAATAATTGAAGCAGTGGAGCACGACAACTTTTTTACTCCGGCTCTACTCTAGTTTCAAGCAAAATCTCGTTGCTCCACTGTTCCGCGTTTCTGCTCCATGGTATTTAGTTCTTCCCTGATTCATTGTCTTCCTGCTTAGTTAAGAAATTAATTTAACTTCATTTAATATGATCTGTTATTTGTTGTTACATTTCGATTCAATATAACCTATGTTTCATCCCACGGATCATTTTTTTTTTTACAAAGATTTTGTTCACTCCCTGTTTGTTTAGAATAGTACTTCCCAACCTTTTAAACGCTGCGACTCCATTTTTAACACCTAAGCAACCCGCGACCCCATACATACATACATATACACACACTTTCTCACAAGTATTTTGACACAAAAATTATACCTGTTAGATTCAAGCTTATTCTGAATTCAAGCACTGTAAATGTGATTTTTTTATTATGTTCAGAGACTGCAAAATAAACAAATTTACAGTGCAGTTGAAACTGAAAGACTGCCTTTTTACTCACTGTTAAAAATTTCCACAAGAAAATAGCAAAATAACCATTTATTTAATTGTTAAGTTACCATATTTAATTACAGCAGTTGAGTAACCATTAAAAAGGTGGTACTCAAACCGCTGATTGTGAAAAAAATCGTTTATTCTCCGTTTATCCTAAAGAACGTTTACTTTTACCGTAATTTTCAAGCGTTCACTAAGAATCGAGCGTCCATCTTGGTTGCGAAACCTTACCGGTCGTACGTTGCTGTTAAAATATGAATAAAGATTTATCAGTTCAAATCTACATCTATATATATAAAATGAAAGTTTGATGAACTTTCAAGTTGGCAACGCCCATGTTTATATACGCGCTACAGCAAAATCTACGCAACGTACGATTACGAAAAGTGGCACAAAATTCTATCATATCTTAGTGGTTTGCACTTCGAAGCTGTTTTTTTTAAATTCGTTCAATATTCTTTAACTTCAACAATTAAAATATTAATCCTCCAGCATTTTCTTTACTTCACACGAGTTCTTGAAAGTGAATTAAAGTGAAGTGAGTTTCAGAAATTCCGCGGATGAATGTAAACAATAATGGCGCCGGCCTTGCATGTAACGAAAATCAGTGTGTTTTAGAAAGTATTATCAGATTTGATTGATTATTTCAATGAAATTTATTTTTTAAAAGATGCAATCCATTAAAAATTGCAGTTACAATTACATCAGTAGCAAATAATGCTTACTGCATGGGTGATTCTGATCCGACATTTCCGAAAATCTTCGAGCACCTGTTCCGAAAGTTTAAAAAAAAAAAAAAAAAATCCGAAATTTTTAAAATTTACTTATCTTAAGATTTCTTTGACAATTAATACCTGTGTTTTTGTTTCTACCTATTTTGTACTACTTTAAAATACTTTCAATGCAATAATTCTTTCCAGAAAAAAAAAAGACGACCAGGTTTTTTAGACCTTTCATTTAATTTCTTGAAGGTATATTTTTGAGCCTATATATATGTATATATATTTGCGTATGTACTGTGTGTTGAGGAGGGGGGGGGGGGTTGTTAACCTATATAGTTTTTTATTTTAAATTGATGGTGCATACTTTTTCTGAGAATTTTGTGTGAAGTTCGGATTTTTTTTTTTTTTTTATTTTTTTTCCGCTTTGAATCACCCATGGTTATTGGAGAGGTGGAAAATTTGGTTTTCTTTTTTTTGAATGTTGTTGGGCCTGCTTAAACAAGATATATCGATTTCAAGCATTATTATTCAATTAAGCGGCTCGCCCAACCGGTTTCATTCAACTGGGATGAAAAACTTTAATATGTTAATAGATTATTAAACTTATTTGTAACATAGTATCTACTCATAAAAATAATATTCATTAATTACCAAAAACAAGTAGCGAACAACTTTCACTGGAGCAGTGAAGTATTCAATTTTTCTTTCGAAAATGTTGACAGGGCACTGCTGCAGTGCCGGATTCCAAAATTGTTTTCAGCTACTTCAATATTGAAAACCATTTCATTTGGAGGGGCAAGGGGCACGATTTCTAACCACCGCCCCCTTGCCTGGACTGTAAATCCGCTCTGCCATCATACAAATATCAGTGGTTACAATCAGTATTATGCAGATAAGTGTTGTATTTGATTGTGGTGGGAGATTTAATACTTTAGTATATTGTTTAACCTGATTAATAACACAATAGTAAATACTAATCTGTAATTACTGTTATTTGTTAAGGGAAAAAAAATCTTGAAATAATTCATTCAACAGTTTTTCTCTTTCTTCATTTTTTGAGATCTAATGAGAATTTTTAATGCGTTAACATCCACTTGCTTGAAAAATAATGGAAGAAAGTAGGTGGCCAGCATAAAACAAGAAATAACTTGATGCCGCTGCTAAAGTACACATGTTGAGAAATTTGTTCATCTTCAAAAAGTCGTTTCAAGGTATCAGATAAAAAGATCTTTTTAGCATTATATAGGGCTATTCTATTATCAAGCAGGGAGTGAACAATATCTGTGGGAAAATTTTTAGTTTTAATCTTATACACAGGATATTCCATTATCCGCTACCAAAGAAATGTCTCTTTAACTTCAGGGGTGACACGCAGTCAGGACAAGAAAAAAAAAGAACCTTTAAAAGCTCCATAGAATAAAACAAATACTTTAAATTTTATTTTTTTTTCTCTTTTGAACTGAGCAAAGTGTTTCCTTAAAAAAATATATTCGCAATGTTTTTTAACCGCTAATCATAACCGTTGTCGTCAACAAATACTTTAAATATTATGAGGCTCATGATACAAACGGTGTTTTTATTCTTCAATCTGCGATTTAAAATAAATATATTTATTATATTTCATTAAAACTCATACTTCATGCGTGCACGATTTTTTTTCTTGGAGGGGACAATCTTTCCCACGAGTGACACCTATCACTACCCGCCCTGGGTATCATCCATGCTAGCTACAACACTGCATTCCATACAATTTTCACTATCAACATACTTCGCATCAAGCCTCCACTGATGATTTTTTTTATTTCATCAAACGGCATTACATATACATAGTCCAGCATCTCTTCGCCACAGCTTTTGCTTTTCTTGAATAGGCTAAGGGTATCAGTAACTTAGATTTTTCAGGTGATCTTTACTAAATGGCTTTGTCTGATCAATGTATCAATTCTCCATTTAGCCTACTTTAATTTGTAGCAGTTAAAATTTCATATTTAAAATTATATCAATTCATTTCTCTGATTTGATTTCAAAATGTATGTTTATGTATAAAACTACTAATAACACTTCATTTTTTAATTTTTGTATCACAATTTACCCTATTTATTGGTTGAAATAAACATTTATGAAATAACATTTATATTTTTGAATTCAGACTCAGAAAGAATGTACTGCTATCTATCTCAGTCAGAGTTAAAAAAAAAAAAAGCTATGTAAAAGTTTTGATGATGTAATAAAGATAAATATGCCACATGATACTAATATAGATCAATAAATATAGGTTATTAGTGATAGACTGAAATAATTTTATACCTAAATCAAAGTAGATATACATTTGTGGAAAAAGACTGGCTGAAATTAGTTTTTATCGGCTCAGAAGTGACTTAAGAAGTCGCCTTCGGTGTCTTGCTTTTGGGAAAAAAACAAGTTGCGCAGTAGGCGCCGCTATTTTACCTTTGCACAGGCAACGCCATTGCGGGTACCGCTAGTGTATATATAAAAATAGAAGGGGAAAAAAGTGGTTTAAGCAGTAGTTACTAGAACACATACACACGTAAATCGAAAATTGGAGACATCGGATTCCCGAACTGTCTGCGAATGAGCGAACCCATAACTTGAGCTGCTGAAGCATGTTCGTATTTTAATTTTAGCAGCAAATAAAATGATTTTCGTCAATATACAGTAAATTTAGACCAAAAATGACTTTGGAGCCAATCAAAAACTGAAATCTCAATTTTAGGGCAGTTTGTCTGTTGGAAAGGAAGATTGATTGAGAAATAAACGGCCGCTTAAAGTGGTGTTGATGGCCGAATGACTAGAGCGCTAGCTTGGTATACCATACACCCGGGTTCGATTCCCGCACGCTTCGTTTACGGTTTCTACGCCTCGAAGATTCTATGCCTCGAAATGGTTCAAAAACGGTAAACATTTTGTTTTGAAACCATTTTTAAATGGTTATAAAACCGTAAACTTTTGTATTTACGGCTTTTTAACCAAGCTGATTGGAAATGGTTTAGGTCCCGAAAAGATAGAAAAATGTTCCAAACCGTAAATTTAACGGATAGACTGCTGCCGGTTCTTTAACCGTAATTTCATGATGAAATTTCTAACAGTGCTTTGACACTATTTGTGTCTAACTAAAAATATAGTATGCATGGAATTTAGCTAAATTTGGTCTTACATATGGAGTACAATGGGAAGTAGTACTCATTTGCTATTGACGCAATCTCAGAAACACATGCTCAAATCTCACAAAACTTTCGTCGTATTTGACGAAGTGGCTTCGTGAAAAATGCTCCGAGTAAACCTTTCGTCAAATTGGCGAAATTTGTGCAGGAATTTTTTTTTCAAGTCACATGATTGAGCGAGGAAAGAATCGTTATAAATGACGAAATTTTTTTGACAGATAAAGAATCGTCAAAAGTGAGAGCTCCACTTCTGAGAGTGCGGTAATCCTATCTTATAGTTTCATATCAATAGACAGCGATGATAAGAGCGCTGGCTCAACTGAACATTTTTTTTAGTTACGCGTAACTGCTCTCAAGAAATAATGGAAGTATTCAAACGTTTATTCAAATTCTGTACATAATTTGAATATTTTTCGTATATTATTTAAATATATCTCTATATTATTTGAATATTTCTCTATATTATTTGACTATTTTTCTCACATTTATTTATTTTAAATATTTTTCATGGATTTTATTCTGGACGTATATGACGAAAATTTTCATGTCACTAGACACTTTAGCACAAAATAATTTACAAACAAAATAATTCAAACTGATATTTAGTACAAAAGCGAGTAATCTTGTCTATGTGGTAATTAATTTTTATTTAAGGTTAGAAATATTTTTATGACGACTGTATGAGAAGTGTTTCGGGCCACCAGATGGGAACCACTGATTTAGAACCCCGAACCGCATCACAAATTATAGTAATATAGATTCATTGTGTGGCAACACATTTTATTGCAGCTAATCTCAGTTATAACGAGGTTGAAGGTGACTGAGAAAATTTGTTCGTTAACTCGAAGTATACGTAATAACCGGGTTTTAATAAGTACAAGGCTCCTTGCATTTTTATTAAATGGATTTAATAAAAATGATAGCTAAAAGAAAAATACTTGCTACTTTTAATTTTTTAGCATTTATTGTACAAGAAACAGAATTGATCAGTGTTTAACTTTCTGTTTCTCGGCAATTCTCGGCGTTGAAGCTGCGGATGACCATGCATTTTGCAACTTTTTGCGAAATCCTCCAATTGTTTTGAAATTTAATTTTTTTCATGAGAATTTTAATAAAATTTCCCAAAATTATTTAATAATGAGAAAATGTTGGAGAGGTCATTAGAGAGAAAAACAAAATGTTCACTAAATCATGGATGTAAGAATTCCTACCTCCATGCGCTAAATCAGTCATGCTTGGGGATTTTAACATTGAATTTATTTTAATTTTCTTCGGTAAACGGGGAAAATCGGTGCTCGCAATAACGAAGTTCGACTGAAGGCATTTAATTCTGAATGAATTAATTGATGGTTCATTCTGAAAATATTAAATTTTGTTGGCGAAGCAGCATGCGTTTTATGTTTATTTTTGAGTAAGCTCTCATTTAGAAATGTTATCACCATATAATATTGTTTTGTGGCAAGAGTTTCATTCTTTCACGTTCTTATCGTTTTGTTGAAAATTCCATTTAGACTCTTCTACACTCTCACTCTTCTGCAACTTTTACACAGATAGATTTAAACTGCTGTGTATTTTAATAGAATGTTTTCAAAAGAGAGTGAACGCAAAGCTCGACGACAAATAAAAAAATACATATATTACTAAAAATAAATCTAGCGATTAAAATATTTCCTTTGTATTACTCAATTGTTGGAAAAACGTTGGAAAAAAGCAGTGAACAAGTTGGATAGAGTTACAGTGAAACACCGTTTATACGACGATCGTTCATAAGGCGTTCATATTTATACGATGTTTAAACGACGTTTTTCCATAGTTCCTTTAACGTCGGGGACAAACTATACTCCACTGTAACATGTATTAGGAAAAGGTGAAAACTTTCAATATGATTTTTATGCTATATTTACAGAATTTTTTTTCTGCTTGGAATTTTATTTCCCTTCCATTGAATGTGCGTAGAAATGCAATTTCATATTTCGCCATTGCTATGCAATACGATCTCTTAAAAAATATTAATAGGAGTGAAACTAAGGATGAACATTGAAATGACAAGATAATTTTGTCCTCAAGGTAATTTAGTTTTACTAAATTAGTAATTTAGTTTTAGTTTTGTTTTAGTAAAGCGTCTTATTCAAAGGTTACTATTCTACAAGCACATTTAATAAGACATATTTAAATCATTTAGTTTTTAAAATACATTTTGATAGTTTTAATGCCAATGTGAGCTTCAATTAACCTGACAGTTTTCAACGTGTTTTCATAAATGCTATTGTTAAATGTTATTTGTTTGCGATGAAAAGTAACTTTTGGAGGAATTTCATAATAGCATAAAAACACACTTAAAGTTGAGAAAAAAGAGGTGTTCGAAAAACAATTTAGTACCTCTCCGAAAGACGAGCAGAAATCTGGAAGAATTATTCCAAAGAGAACGACGGAAAGAGAAAGCTACAAGTGTCCCAAGTCCCAGGCACGAGATATGTAAAATTTTATTGCTTGTTTATTGCATTATCAATTGGGTTTATGGCGGCTTACACGCAAGCGCTCAGTCCCGCTATAAACATAGATCGTATAACCCGGCATCAACAGCTAAAATGGTATGACTTCATGACATAGAGGATTGATGGATTTATGGTCCTGCCCAGGACACAAGCCCTCTATGAATAGAGGGTCAGGTCCCCCATTGGTGGTTTGCAGAAGCTGTCCTCATTGCTTAGATGACAATTGATTCTTCTGAGCGAAGTTTTGCTCTTCGTCTTCTGACTATAATGTACTGCTTCGGTAGTTTTCGTCTTCCGGCACAAGGAGTAGCGGTCTGGTGGAGTAGTGCCGTAGTGAAAGTTTTGAATTTTATTCTTTCTAACGAGTTTGTTAACTGTTTCTGAGAAATAACTGCAAGGGCGAGAATGGTAATTTTTCTCCTTCCACTTTTTTTATTCATTTAAAATATTAGGTTTACTCAACAATAATAATAATTATAATTATTATTATTATTAATTAATTTATTTATTTATTTACTTCAATGTTAATCTGGAACGCTCTGCAATAACTGTGCTTATTTTAGAATACATTACATAATTCAATAGCATGTCAACATAAAATGAGTACTTTTTTCCATTTACGTGTTTAACAAACTTTAGAAAGTGTTGAACCAATATTTGCATTCAGTATTATCGCGTAGAGTTACACATTATCAAACTGATGTAGAAGCTTTTTAATTTTATCTTTACATAAAATTGATTTTCAATGTTGGCAATGCAGTAAACAAGTTCGAAAACCGGGTTCAATTGTGAAGAAAATGTGGGTTAAGTCAAAAATTCGAATTCTCCAGCTCTGAGTTCAATGTTATATTTTACTCTCAAATATTCACGACGAAAAAAAAATGTACAACTAGCATATGAATTGCTTTTAAAAGACTCACAGAAAAATGTTAATTTTTTGGGATGCTCTTTTTGTTTTGGAAGGCAAAATGAGCTCTAGAAAATCATTAAAAACAAACTATGACTTAGTAAAATTGTTTTTCTTATGCTTATGTCATACAATTTTTAATTAGGTATTCTATTAGATGTACAACTTAGCTTCCGCCACTTTTTTCTTCGACTTTCGAGGCTTTCTTGGGAAAAACTGGGTATACATTTATAATTTAAAGTATTGTCCATCTTCCGCCACCCATTACTTTCTCCTATCTTTCGGGCAGCGTTCGAATTCCACGTTGAAAAGACTGATCATTTATTCAAGCGATTCCCAAATCAATCCAATTTCTTATTTTTTCATAAGACTGGAAATGCGAGTATATAATTATGATTAAAAAGGAAATTTGAAAGTAGAACCTTATTGTGATCAACCACTTATTTAAAATCTAAAAAAAGTTAATTATTTTTTTATTTTTTAAATTTTTTTATACCTTTCTCAATTATATCTTTTTTCAAAAGATTTTCTCGAAGTAATACTTCCCAACTATTCCAGAATAAAAGCTAGCACGTAATTGATTATCTGAAACTTAGTTGAATTAAAAAAAAATTTCGTTAAAAACTCAGAAAAGGACAAAAAATTCAAAAATTGAAATTAAACAATTAAATAAATCAAGCTACAAACTTCATAGTCAAACCCATGCTAGTTTTGGGGCAAATAGTAAACATACTCCGTGGATGCCCATACAAAGTTTCAAAGCTGTATTTTTAGCTGGAAGAAAGCTAGCGATTTTACTATACGTAATTAATCGAAAATACAAAGCAAAGAAAAATGCGTTTAAAGCTTAAACGCGGAACGAAATCAGCTAAAGTCATTTACAAAAAAAAGGAATATATTTTAAACTATTTCTGAATTAAGTTTGAAATTGTGCATGAGGTTTTAAACTGTTATGCATCGAAATACTTAATAAAACAAATTTCGATATTTTGAACAGTTTTGAGGTACTGTTGCTCCTTAATAAAATTTCTGTTCCAGTTCCCTCTTGAAAACAATCTTTCTTCTTCAAGTTCTTACAAGAACAGGTTTTCAATATTGTTCTCATCGAGCTTAGTGCTTGAAAGTACTCAATTCGAAATACTGAACTATAAATTCGTAGGAAAAATGAAAACACACTTATTTTAAATATATGAGAACTATGATTTCAAAATGTAGAAGACTGTCGATAGAAAGAAATTGAAAACTGATATTCGCAGTCTTGAAAATCGTCAAAAATCACAAGCCGAAATTTCAAAAACCGTGTGAGTAAAATTTAGTTGTTATCTTGACTGTTATTTCTCAGGCAATGTTTACTTGCTACAATCACCAAATCATCTTTCGATGTTCAAGTGTAACTCACGCTGCTGTCAGCACTATAGAGAGAATGCAATAACACATTTGGGACCATGCATAAATGATGTCATACTTTTTTTTCAATATCTTTGACACCTACCCCCTTTTGTCACAAAATGTCACACTTGAACACACACCCCTACCTCCCTTTGTCGCCACATTAAGCTATATATTTCATAAACTTACAGGTAAAAAAAAACTGAATTTTCAGAGTATATTTTGACTGATTTTCACGGAAGATTTTCGTAGTACTTCAATACATGGTTTTTCCTACCAAAAACGGAAATATCACGTCCTGAAAATACAAGAACGGATTTTTTCCGTTTTACGGTTGCTGTATTTTCACAACGTGATTTAGCTTAACGGAGAAAAAAGAAATGGAACTTCTGTCAAATCTTGGGGAAATATTATCAGAAACGAAGTATTTCAGGCAACTCTTCTGCCGTACTTTTCGTTATTTTCAGGTGATTTTTTTACAGTGTGTGTACTTACAGTTCAGAAACAAAGTACTACCTTACACGGTTAAAAATTTCATCATGAAATTACGGTTAAATGACCAGCAGCAGTCTGTCCATCTAATTCACCGTAAAATAAACGGTTTGGAACATTTTCTATCTTTACCAGACCTAACCATTTCCATTTAACTTGGTTAAAAAGCCGTAAATACAAAAGTTTACGGTTTTATAACCATTTATAACCATTTAAAAACGAGGTGTACAAGTCTTAATCTCTATCCACTCGATCACCGTCATCACGTAAAGCGAACGTTTATTTATCAATAAATCTTCTTTTCCAACAGGCAAACAGCCTTAAAATTGAGATTTCATTTTTTGATTGGATCTAAATTTATTTTTGGTCTAAATTTACTGTATATTGACGAAAATCATTTTATTTGCTGCAAAAATTAAAATACAAACAAGCTTCAAACAAATTTCAGAAGCTCAAATTATGGGTTCTCTCATTCGCAAACAAATTGGGAATCCGATGTCTCCAATTTTTGATTTACTTGTGTATGTGTTTCTATTTAGTATCCACTGCTTAAGCCACTTTTTTTTTTATATACACATGCATATTTTAACTAATAAATCCGTATTCCTATTTTAAAACAACGTACGACCGGTAAGGTTTCGCATCCAAGATGGACGCCGGATTCTTATTGAGTGCTTGAAAATTACGGTTAGTTAAGCGTTCTTTAGGATAGATAAACAGAGAATAAACGATTTTTTTCACAATCAGCGGTTCGAGTACCATCTTTTTAATGATTATTCAACTATTGTAATTAAGTATGGTAAAATAACAATCAAATTAATGCTTATTCTACTATTTTCTTACGGAAATTTTTAACAGTGTATACATCACATTTCTAATTTCCTTTTTGAACTTTTAAGGAGATTTGTGAGCATAATAATAATGATAATATGTGTACTTAATTCGTATAGAATCAGATTCAGGTTTACTACAAAAACGTAATGGAGGCAGTGAGAAGCAAAGGGACACTGTAAAAAAGCAGCAAATGTACAGCAGCAGAGTTGCCGGAAATATTCCGTTTCTGATAATATTTTCCCGTGATTTGACAGAAGTTCCATTTCTTTTTTCTCCGTTAATCCAAATCAGGCTGTGAAAATACAGCAACCGTAAAACGGAAAAATTCCATTCTACGGTTTTCAGGACGTGATATTTCGTTTTTGGAAGGAAAAACCATGTATTGAAGCACTACGGAAATCTTTCGTAAAAATCAGTCAAAATACTCTGAAAATTCAGGTTTTTTTAAACAGTGGATGTAAGTGACAAAAATTGAAAATTTGGAGATAACTTGTGCAAATGATAGAGAAAGCACCATTCCATATTAAGGCAAGAGATGTTAGTGATAGCTTTAACAGGTGATCCTCTTTAAAGTGATTTAGAAAAAAAAACATTAAAGGTCCCGTAAGATCCAAACTTTGAAAGCGTTTTTCTCAAAATCGGTCCCTTACACCACTTTGCTTCTCACTGTCTCAATTAGTAGCTAAAAGTAAAAAAAATATTAATTGTACAAATTCTAACTAACAACCGCGCTTTTTTTCCCTTAAAAGTGGAAATGCCTAAGAACATTTCGTCTTGAAATTTAAACTTTTGACTAGCAGTTGACTTAAACCTTAATTAGCATCGATGTTTTTGATACAAAATGCAGTCCATAAAAATGGGAAACTTAAATGTAGATTTAAGCCTTAATTAGCATCAATGTTTTTGATACAAAATGAAGTCAATTAGAAGGAAAATTAAATGTAAATATAATATTAAAATATTTAATGTGCTAATTTCTAATGTTTTTATTTAAACCAAAATGTGGTGATGTCATACTTCTTGCTACTGCCTCCCCTGCCCATGCCACAAACTGTCCCAATTTATGTAACTCCCTCGCCCCCATGAAGTGTGACCCCTTTTAATCCATTACGTACATGGAAGAAAAGAAAATATGAATTTTTGCTCTAATCCATTTATGATGACATGAAGAACACATGGGTGCGTCTACTTGTGATATGATTACGACAGAAGAAAACCGTCGATCTCATTTCTGTGACAGCCGAAGGGAATCTTCCCTTGGCCACACCTTAAATGGAATATCTGAAGGATGAAGAAAATATAAATTATGGGTCTCCTCTGAAAAAGTGGTTGAACATATTTTCCCGAACAAAAATTAACCACGTAATAAATTGTAATTTTTTGCTGCATTAAATAAAAGAGGATATTTAACAATTCTAATAGATCTGCTGGTTTTTCAAGCAAATTAGTATGCGACGCTGCGAAATTATAAACTAGGTTACATTCAAGTTTACGCGGTCAGTTTACGCAATATAATTCATTCAATTTATTTCTTTGCAATTAAAATAGCTCAAGTTATCTCAAATAAATTATTTTCTATTTAAGTAATGCATGGGCGAATTCTATAATACCCCCATGTCATGAAATCATTTTTTGTAAGCAACATATGGAAGATGGTAGGAAAAAGCGCTCATGATTTTTGTGAATCAAAAAGCAATTTGCTACAATTTGTTTTATTCAGGGCCCTTAACCCTAAACTATCTCATTAACCAAGAACAAATGATATTTGTCGGTCATAAGTGTCATAAAGTCAACCTGAAACACGTAGTAACAACACTAAATACGTAAGATACTCCTAGCTGTACGAAATTTCATTCCTGGCCCTTCTTATTCTCATGCTGTTATACATATAATTTAACTGAATAATAAATTAATACACAAATAAAATAAATAAATAAAAAAAACTAAGAAAAATAAATAAATAAAAAAAAAATTCTCTGAGCTTCTCACTTTAATAAACTAGAGAAAATGAACGTAAGAAGAAAATAATTTCGGGCAGTGAAATTTGTTTACATGTGCCACAGATTTACAAGGATTTCCCTGATATAGAACAATAAAAGTAACATGACTAAAAATCTAGATACATATTCTAAACAAGAAATTTTGTCTAGAACTATACGAGCCTACTCTCCCGTATACACCAACTTCAAATTTATAATCTAGTTATCTCTCTCTCTCTCGCTATTTCTCGCTTTACTTTAGCTCTTAATTGCTTCAAATATACCTTTTTCCGACGATTAATACACATTCATTCACTCATTCATGTATTTAGTCACTCATTTACTTATTTTTTCATTCATTTGCTCATTTAACCACTCATTTGCTCATTCATTCTTTCACTTATTCATTTAATCATTCATTAATTTAAAAATGTTCTCAAAAATCCTGATCAAAAAATTTCATAGGAAAATAGGCTCGTTAGTTCTGGATGAACTTTCTATGTGTACAATGTTCTACGTTATAAGAGCTTTCCGATAAAGTTTGTTCCAAACAAATCGGTCCGTTAGATCAGGATTTGTATAGTACAGTAAACTCCTGATTATCCGCGGAATAGGGTGGCGCGATGACCACGGATAAGCGAATTTCGCGGATAATCCGCAAAATAGCAGAAAAATGACAAACATCAACACACAAACGCATTCAAACTATTTTTAAGAATCATAATATAATAGTACATACTTACATAGAGTTGTCACAAAGTTGTTACATAGAGTTGTGACAACTGGACAAACCGCATTTTCGTCTATTGCGCACGTTTCGATGATCTGCACTAAGACTCATAGAGATAGGTCCTAATCTGCGCAATTATGAAGGGGTAGCGGGGGAAGGGGGTTGAAAGAAGAGGGAACAATCAGATTGTTGCTCTAAAAATAGATTTTGTATTCGTTGATCATGAAAGAAAAACGCGTGTTGTGTTTATTTTTCTACATTCCGTAAATCGTCGCAAAAAAAAAAAAAAAGGAATCGGAAAAGAACGCGCGGATAACCGGGAGTTTACTGTATTGAAATTTCCCCGTAGACGCTATGTCATTTTTTTTTTTTTTTTTGAACTGTTCAAAAATGAATAAAAAGTGTTCAAACCAATATTTGACGCCAAGAGCTTCTTCCAATAAGCTTGCTCATAGAAACTTGGGTCTTGTTCCCAGATTTAACATAATTTGCTTCATTTTTCCCATAGGTGCTAATGTTAAAATTTTTTGAAAAAAACGATTTTTTGTTCAAAATTGAACAAAAAATCGTTCAAATCAAAAGGTAAAATATTTAAATGAGATGTCCTCGCCGAGATCTTTCGAATGAAAAAGAATTTTTCAAATCGGATAATTCGTTCAAAAGTTATTAGGCTTTCTTAGGCTACTTTTTCCCATCTCGAAACCCTGCTCTCATTTTTTTTATTTTTCAATCTTTATTTAATTACTTCACTTATTTTTGACTTTTCTTGATTTCTAACGATATTTTCACGATATATTAAGCCTTCTTTCATGCTTTATTATTATTATTATTTTTTTTTTTTTACTTTTACGGGAACGTAGGCTAAAAAGGGCTATTACCGGAAATACTGAGAAGCCAAATTTATTCGACTTCTATTTTAGTACAAAAAAACTTTTTCTGAGTAATGACTTGGACCACAAAAGGATAAAGTGCATAGCATAAAATATCTTAGTAAAACATAATGTTACGCTAAGATTTTCAATATAAATTTAAATAATCTACTTTATAATCGGGAGTTTTTGAATTAAGCTTTTTTTTTTTCAGAAAATATAGGAGAGTAAGGAATTCGAATTTCAAAACTTCGATAGTAATATTACCGATTAATCGATGATTTTGTTCTTTTACTCAAACTATCAGTATTTTTGGTGTTTTTCTTTTAACCCATGAGCGTTTGACCACTCATTTGGTTGGTTTCCGTCAATGTATATAGTAGACGCAAATGCAATCTTCTGATGATAATTCCTTTATTCACATTTATTGACTTTTGTAATTGACACTAAGGGACCGTTCATAAATGAAGTCAAACGTTTTTCCTATGTATTTGACTCCCATCCCCCCCTTTGTCAGAAAATGTCACACTTCAACGGATCCCTCTACCCCCCTCCTTTGTCACATGTCGCTCTATGTTGCATAAGCTTGATGTCACACTTCTTGTTACCCCATCCCCTCCCCTAACCTTGTCACACTTTGTCACAATTGCACGAAGCCCCCTCCCCCTCGCAGCGTGACATCATTTATGAATGATCCCTAACTGGTCTCGGAAAATGAATCAATTCCCATAATTCCGAGATCGCTATCCTGTTAATGAAATGTTTGGCCTCGTGGAAGCTGATATTTATGTTTAGGTGTATTTTTGCCACGCTTAAATGATCTAATCTTGACTGCTATTGTAGCGGCTTACACACTAAAAAATTTCTGTAGAAGTACAGAAAAGAAACTGAGTGTTTCTTAAAGTTTACAAAGAACTTGTTTTAAATCAAATAATCATGTTCCTCTATAGCAGTGGTCGGCAACCCGTCGATCGCGAGCCCATTTTAGTCGATCGCGACAGCATTTTGGACGGTTTAAAGTGTAAAGAAATCAAACGACTTTTCAAAAAGAAGGCGAATTTATTTCCCTTATCCTTAAGAACATGTTTATTAAGTTGTCAGACCATTCACCCAACCAAAAAAAACTTTCCAATTTTCCGGAATGTCAGTCGCCACATTAACTCTGCTCTCGGTGAGAGTTAATTAAAGAATGTAACGGGCATTTCACATGTGTGTTTTATTTTAAAAACAAACCAAAACAAAAACTAACAGTTTTTTTATAATCAAATTTAGAGAAAATAATGTATTAGTATCTGAAATATTGTTTTGACGCGAGTTAACTGTGTTAACATAATGGTATTTTAGAAATTTCTAAGTAGGCATTTTATAATCATCAAAACTTGTTCTGACAAGAATTAACCTACAATTTGAAGACAGGCGCAATACCAAAAATGCCCTATTAATAGTGTGTAGCTCCTCCCCGGTCCTCCTAGTCGATCTAGGTGTTCGTCGAACTTGAAAGGTAGATCGTGAGTCAATTTAGGATGTCAATCGCTGCTCTATAACAATTTCTCTATAAAATTCTTCCTTTTACACAATCTGTAAAACTACAGAGGACGACTTGTTAAGTTTCGTAAAACTGAACACTTCAGATTCGTTATTACTAGTTTAAAAAATGTAAACAAATGCATAAATAAACGTCTGAGGTCTGTGACTACCAGTTTAAAAATTGTGGAAAGTATAATATAAATTGTTGCGTATTATTTAATATCAGCTCTAGGGAGCAGCCCGCGTCGCGGGCAGCTGTTCGGGATGCGGAAGCAACATTTGGCACAGGAGTCAGAGCAACGTAGGAACTGAACTCACCTTTGACTTTGTGTACCAAAACTGCCAACTCAGAGCAATCACGGATGGAGTCACTACTACGGCACATTATCTGTTGCTATCACTTCTCAGAATGTTTTTTTTTTTTTATTGCCTGCAATTTCCTTTTTTATAAAAGATTTTGTAGTTTTCATAATTTTACGTTAGACTCCGCATAAATGATTTCCAAGAGATCCTCGTGTATTTTCGGGTAAAAATGTTTTACTGCGCAAATTGGAAAACTTCAAAAATTGAAACCACATGTTTTAAAGAACACGAGTTCGAGCATACAATTTCATGGTTTCGAGAAAATAGTAATTGTTTCATACGACAGAAAAGCATGTATATATTATTTTATTTATTTATTTATTCATTTTTTGTCTTCTTTGTTTGCATTTTCGCACATACAAATAACAGAAAAGTGTGATGAGCTATTTATGTTTAAAAAAATGATCAAGATCAGTTACAAAACAAATCCGAATAAAAAATCACGATAAATAACAAGTATACATTTAAAAATAAGCATGCTTTTTATTTCATACTATTATTATTATTATTACTACTATTATTATTATTTTATTTATTTTTTTTTTTTTTTTTGAATGATCAAGAGCAATAATAAATTAAGTGAGATTTTAAAGAAGAAAAAGAACTATCAAAGTTCGATGTTCTTTCTGATAAAGATATTTACGGCTTCTATTCTGATAGATCATAAATACAAATTCATAAATAACGGATTAAACCGAAGGGTTGTCGGGAGTTTTTGCTACAATCTTGTTTTGCGGCTGTTATAAAGTTTAAAGCGCGTTTATAGGTTTCACAGGAGAGATTTTCATTCCACATAGGCTTTTCTTTGGAAGTAGCATTGTGCTTTGGTATGTTAGTAATAAAAATAAATCACAATTTAAAGAAAAAATTGTTTAAAACATTTTGGAATAATATAAGTAAAACAAAAAGGGATTTTGTGAATGCATTGTTACTAATATTTTTTTAGGAATTGTTTGTAGATTCAATAATAAAAATAGCAAAATTTTGCTTTAATTAAAATGTGTTATTCATTTCAGTTGAAAAATGCATGCATAAAAATGTAATTTTAATTACAATAGATAAAATTTAACTGTAATTGGTAAAAATAACGGTTTGATATCAGTGTACGAAAGAAATAAGAATGATAATAATTTTAAATAACTAATATTTTCTAAAGCTACCGTTTAAATATTAGCAATATATTTTTATTTACAGCTCGCAGGATTATGATGATTCCCTATATTTTGAATAATTTATCTCAGGATTTTTATCGATATCATTTTTAAACAAAATGAAATCACAAATTCAAAAATTGGCATCAATTTTGATAAAGTAATAATGCTTGCAAAACAACAGTAAAAATGTACAAAAATAAAAATTTTTTACATTCCTTAAATTAAGGACTCGAGATTAGTCTTCAATAGAAATAAAATTAAGATATTGCAGAAAGAAGGAAGACATGCAGGAAATCATCTAGTTTCAACTTTCTCCAAACTAGAACAATGATACCTTTAAATGTAAAAGGCTGAATCGACCTCAGTAAACAGTAAACCAGATAATATTGGAAACAGTAAACCAGATAATATTGTTAACTTTCTTTGAACTCCTAATAATATAAAAATGAAGTGTGAAACTTTTTAAGAAATTTGAAAATATGAAATTATATTAGCAATTTTAGTTCTATGAAGTTAAAGGGGACTAAACACCTTTGATGTAGCACAATTGATAATAAATACAACAGACCACTTTTTCATATCCCAAATGAAGCTTGTAAGATAAATTTCAATGCCCAACTGTAATACAAGCATCAGAAAAAAGCTATTGAACATTTAATGAGCAGAATAATGTTTTTTTTCATTAAACTTTAATAAATATTCACTAAATAGATTCTCTGGCAGCTTTTTGGTGCTTTTGTAAGCGCTGTGTGTTGAAGTACACTCTCCAAAAAGCATCAAAACAATTGTTTTTAGTTCGTATAAATGTTTACAAGGCTGCACATTGTAAAAAATTTCAGTTCAACCTTTCCCCCCCCAAAACGGTGAAATTTAGTTGCAACCAGCATTTGGTACTAAGTTCAACCATCATAATGGTTCCTAGTTCCCCATTCATGGGGAAACTACACCATTATAATGGTTCAACTCATTACCAAAGGTTGGTTGCTGCAAAATTTCACCATTTTCCCCATTTTATGGGTGAAAGGTTAAATTTGAATTTTTTAGTTTAGCTAACAGAGAGTTTTAAGGTTTCAAATATATAACGAAATTTAAAGCGAACTTTTCATTTATGTTTAAAAGGAAGAGTAATATTGTTATTATTTCTTTTCTTTTTTAGCCTACTTTCCCGTAAAAGTAAAAATAATAAGAATAAAGCATGAAAGAAGGCTTAACGAATCGTGAAAATATCGTTAAAAATAAAGATAAGTCAAAAAAAGTGAAGTAATTAAATAAAGATTGAATAATAAAAAATTTGAAAGTAGGGTTTTGAGATGTGTCTGTCGGTCTGCCCCCCCCCCCCCCTAATAACTTCTGAACGAATTATCCGATTCGAAATATTCTTTTTGCATTCGAAAGATCTCGGCGAGGACATCTCATTTGATTCGAACAATTTTTCGTTCAATTTTGAACAGTTCAAAAAAATTTTACATTAGCACCTATGGGCGAAAATGAAGCAATTGATGTAAACTCTGGGTGCAAGATCCACGTTCCAATCAACAAGCTTACTGGAGGAAGCTCTTGGCGTGAAATATTAATTTAAACAGTTTCTGTTCCTTTTTGAACAGTTCAAAAAATTAACATAGCGCTTACGGGGAAATTTCAATACTATATAAATCCTGATCTAACGGACCGATTTGCTTGGAACAAACTTTTTCATAAAGCTCTTATAACGTAGAACATGAACAAATAGAAAGTTCATCCAGAACTAACGAGCCTATTTTCCTATGAAATGTTTTTATCGGGATTTTTAAGGATATTTCTCAATGAATAAATGAAGGAGTGAAAGAATAAATAAATGACGGAGTGAAAGAATGAATCAATGACAGAATGAAAGAATGAATCAATGAATAAATGAGTGAATAAATCAAAAAATAAATAAGTCTGTGAATAAATACATGAATGAGTAAATGAATGAATAAACACATGAATGAGTAAACGAATGAATGAATGGCTGAATAAATCAAAGAATGAATGACTGAGTGAATGAATATGTATTATCCGTTGAAAAAGGTATATTTGAAAAAATTAAGAACTAAAGCTAAAAGAGAAAGAGATAGCTAGATTATAAATTTAAATTTGGTGTATACGGGAAAGTAGGCTCGTATAGTTCTAGACGGAACTTCTTGTTATGTCTGGAATTGATAAATTTATGCTTATACTGTAAAAAGTTCTAGTTCAACCTTTCACCACAAACATAGTGAAAATGGTAAAATTTAGCTGCAACCAACATTTTGGATAAAAGTTGAACCATTATAATGGTTCCTTTTTTTTTTTTTTCCATTTATGGTGAAACTATGTGAAACTTCACCATTATAATGGATCAACTTTTATCCAAAATGTTGGTTACAGCTAAATTTCACCATTTTCACCATGTTTTTGGTGAAAGGTTGAACCAGAATTTTTCACAGTGTACTTTAAAATAATATTGACCTTGGATGTTTTATCATGAAACTAGAAATGATCATAATTTGTGAAGTCGTGCCAAAAAATAGTTTGTAGAAATTCTGGGGAATAAAATGATGAAAGTTTCCTGTCCGAAATATTTTTCAGACTACTGCCTTGTATAACTATAGTTATATTTACATGCAGCATTCCCTTTCTTTATTCAGAAAACATAAACCTTCCGATTTTATTTTTTTTACGTGGGATTTTTTTGTTAATGACATCATTAAAATAATGCTGTTATTTTTATTTTATTGATAATGAAAATAATTTTCTGATTATGATAATAGCACATAACGATATGACTATTAATACAATGTAAAAAAGTCTAGTTCAAACTTTCACCAAAAATTTTTTTAGTGTTGCAATTTAACTGTAACCAACATTTGGCGCTAAAGTTGAACCATTATAATATAATAATCTAGCTTCATATTCATGGTGATAATACACCATTGTAGTGGTTCAGATTAGTACCAAAAGTTAGTTGCAGCTAAATTTCACCATTTTTTAAATTTTTTTTGATGATAGGTTGAACTAGAAGTTTTTACAGTGTATCATCCATTACAAAATTGTATTAGTATAGTTATGTTCAAAGCTGAGAGCCAAGATCATATTAAAGTTTCGTAAGAGAGAGAGAGAGAATATGCAGAAATGAATGTTGCCGTAGTACATTACCATATCTAAAAAATACGATTGCATGAAATTGTTGTCGCGAAAGATGGTTGAGAATAACAGTCCTTCTAAAAGAAGTTCATGCGATCTTCCAGAAGAACTATTATGTTTACTTATTTTTGGTTACAAAAACAAATCATAGAGCAAAGTGGCATCAAAGGAAGTGGTAAAACATTTTAAAATGAAATTATTGTAACCTTGAAATTGCAATTTGCAGTATTCGCATTTTATTTATGCGTTGAACAATTAATTTTATTCACAAGGTTCATGTCATTTGCAAAGTTCAGGGGTAGCATATTAGCAAAGTTCAGTTAAAAAGATCTAGTTCAAAGTATTATTCTGAAAATTTTAATATATAATATTGTTATAAATTTTCATAACTCCCAAACAACGAAATTATACAAAACTCAAATTTGTTGCCTATTATTATTTTATGGAAAACTTTGTAAAAATATTCATTTCTCATTTTTTCTTTATTTTCTTCTTCTTCCCTTTTTTTTTTTCATTTTAATAGCTATTACTCATTTTTCTGTTCCATGCTTTATGTTTCATTTTTCTCTTTAGCTTAAACGATTCAATTATATTTCAAAAAATGTTTGCGCTTTTTAATTACCGTAAACTCTTTTATTATAAGTGTGCAAAATATAAAACTAGTAATAAACAACACATGAAATATTTCAACGATGCAAAAACAAAATACATTACCGAGAAGGAAACAAAATAATCAATCAAAAATGAATAATTTTGCTGAATAACTTATTTGGAAAAGATAGGTATTGGTTTCTATAAGTTATAAACAGCCAAAATTGCCTTCAATTCTTTGACTTTTGACCCTATATTTTATTTTATCATATTTAGTATTATTTTTAATGAGCTAGTGGTTTGTTGCATGTATGGATACCCCAACACGACAGCAATGTCCACATTAAAAGATGTAATAATTGAGTTTCGCAAAATTAACAAAATTTTAGTTTTAGTATTTGAAGTTTTTGGAGAAAGCCTAATACTTTTTGAAAATTGTCTATTGTACCCTATCATTTTATAAATTATGCTGTGCACAAAAGTTTTATTCGGATTAGCAGTGCCAACTGAATGGTGTTTATTTCTAACTTTTGAGACAGAGATAAGTTAGTCAAATGAAAACAAATTTTCTTTTAGGTAAAGAAAGTTTTCGTCATTTGTAACTTTATTGGCGGAATTCTTTTCTAAATGAAAACATTTTCTCATAGTTTGTCGTATTTGAAAGCAGAAATACTATTTAGAGATAAAATATGCTGACCAAACTGCAATTGAAATTTCCTTAATTCAAAGCAATGAGTTAGCTTTTAAATATGACCCTATTTTTAAATTAATCATAGATCAGAAACATTTCACATTAATGAACAAAAGAAACCTGAATTTCTCTATATTAAAGACAATGTCGAGAGCTTATCCAGAAATGGATGCTGTTGAGAAGTAAGATATATAGGGTGCAATATATTATTGAATAAATATGTTGGCAATACATATTTGTTGAAAGGGAATTGAAAGAGGTATTAAGTTCCCTGGCGGAAAAGGGTGTTAAATTCATGCGAGCAAAATCAAAAAATGATTTACTGTTGCCACATAAGATGTTTCTTAAAATAAATTAATTAATTAATTAATTAAACAGAAATGTGAGACATATGGAAAAAACATAACTGAATAAGTAGTAGCTCACTGTTAAGAAAATGTATAGATGTGTGTCAAACTAACATGAGATAATAAAAAAAAACAATAAATTGATATCTTGCATAGCATCATTGCGTTTGAATAATGTTTTATTTAAATAAATTCTTATATCTTTCTCATAAACAGTTGTAGCGATTCAATTATATCTATGTTCCAACAGTAGATAAGTAACTGATAAAAGCTGCGTCATTGTTTGTAATATACTTGTATATGTATATTTTTTATTCTGATCTTTCTTATCTTTTGAAATAAGAAGATTACAAAACTTTCATTCGTGCCAGAAATATAAAAGAAATACGCTGCTATTAATTTCGTGTCCCTTCCCCCGGATCCTCACTCAAATATTCAAAGACAGCCACTTCAACGAATTTTCCTTAAGCACAGCACGTTTATCTGCGCTAAATGGCGGATTAGTTATCTTCTCTTACGGTACGGAGCGTCTGCGTAAAATTACGATCCGAAGCTATACGTGGAGGCCAAGTGCAAACTTTTATCTCAGATGCCTCAAGACGTTAATCTCTTTCCTCCTTCAACCCCTGAAAAGAAAGAATCCGGCCTGCAGCGCCCTCGCCGCCGAATGCCAACGCGACTTTTATTTTTATGTCCGAAGCCGATTCGACGTTGAGAAATTGTTGAATCCCCTTAATTTGGGGTGTAAAATATAATTAAACCCCCAGCACTTACCTCTGGTATTTCTCTGCAAGAACAGATTTCCTACCGCCATTAAACGTGCTGCATTGGGGGCCTTATAACTTTCGGCTTGTCTCCGGGCATCAACTGAGGACGCTCATCAACGGTTGCATCAAGATGGCGGACATCCCCCAGTAAAGTGAGAGACGCGCCAAAAAGGTGAGTTCCGAAAAATATTTTTTTTTCCGCTCCCTCTCATCTCTAACGTTCACGCGCCATTTATTGTTATTGTCGCTTGGCATTTTTATAAATAATTATAATAGTCTTTTTTCTCTCGGAAAAGTGTCAATAAAAATAAAACATTCTAAAAATTCGCTGCAGTCCCAAGCAAAATAAAAAGTGTATAAGCCATATGAGACAATATAAAATTACTCTAACTAATTGCAATAAATAAATAAATTCCTGAATAAATAAAATCATCATATGAAAAAGTTTGAAAATAATTTGCAAAGAAATTTTGCTATTCTAATACAGAAAGTTTATTACTATTTTTTTTTTCTCTGTATCTCTTCTGCTTTGTTTACCGATTATTTCGTCATGTTTTCAACCGGTATTTTGATGAAAGTAATTAAAATGAAAATTTCATGATATGAACGAATCTGAAAATAATTTGAAAAACTCTTTGCTGTATTCTTAAATAAATAAATAAATAAATAAATAAATATATATATATATATATATATATATATATTTGCTTTATATCTGTGCATCTCCGCTTCATCGTTTATTCATTACTTCTCGTATTATCATCAGAATTTTCTGGACTAACTATAATAGTTACGTCTTTGATATTTTTAAAGAATGCTCTAAATATAGTGTCAATACAGAATCATAATATTTCAAGGGAAAAATAATATATATATGTATATAGTAATTTTTTCTCATATATTCTCATGTGCATATATTATTTTCGCTCATATTGCTTATTTATATAATAAGCAATATCAGATGATGCTGAAATTATTCAAAGCAATTTAATTAAAAATTCAGGAGGAAGTCAACTTCGAATGACCTTAAACAATTTTTTAAGGAAGCTTGTATATAGTACCTACGTGGTTGCATATTGTCATGATTACAAAAAGGGTTAAAATGAAATTGTTCTTTAAAAGTAATAGTAATAAAAGAAAATACGAAGAAAGCAAGATTGGCATTGATTTATTCTAACTATCTGAATTCAGTAATAAATAACTCTCAGTTTTTCAACACATACTTTTCTCTACAGTATTTACCGTATATCTTCGTGCATAAGTCGAAGAATATCTGACGAATTTGGGAGTTGAGGGGGGGGGGGGAGTTGCACGAATTAGTTGTAAAAATACGGGTGACTGATTTGCAGTATCCTTACAGACTACATATAGTTTTCTCAGAACAAATGAATTTTAAAAACTGTTTCACCTACATTTGAAAATTAAAATTAGTCGCTGAAAATCAAAATGTAGATTACTCCTTAGAACCTGAATATTTCAAGCTCAGGTAATTGAGAATATTGTCAGCCTTGTCTATAACTCTATCTATATCTTTGGATTCTATGCTCATTAGTGCAATCCTTGAGAACTTGAAAAGAAGCTTATAGAAATGTGTTTCGCTTTGAACGAAAACGAAATTTTAGTGTATACGTTAAGTGCTAAAGCGAGGTGAGGATTATTTACCAAAGAATTACGTGGAAATTAACAAACTCATTGAGTAAAATGCTTTCAGTTGCTTCTTATATTGATTTTAACTCTGCGAAAGCAAGCTATTCTAAGTTTTACTTATGTCTCCCTTTTCTGCATCAAATTAAATTATTCAGTGAAATATATTTTTACTATAGAATTCATAAATGAATACATCAATAAATGAAAATTAAATCGAACAATAATAATCATATGTAAGTAGCACCAGTTTTTTGCTTATCTTTCCTAGTCACGTCTTATACAATAGTTTTTAATGGAAAATATAAATTTCAGTTTGCATATTTCTATGTGAAATCAAATTTAACTTCTTCATGCACCGTATTTTAATTTATAAGAGTAGAAATTTTAAAAGTAATTTTCAAATAGTATTTTAAACAAAATTTTGAAATATTGGTAAAAATTTTTAAATGTATATACTTTCTGCATCCTCATACTATAATATAACAGATATAGACCCTTTTTTTTCATATTTAAAGAAATATTTTATTCCCTTTTCATTGGTTGACATCAAACTGAAAATTTTAGGAGTAATATAGGCATTTCTAACAACCTTAGTACTTAGTAGTCATTTGTTTTTGTTTATTTATTTTTTTAAGTATCGAGCGCCTTGAATTCTAAAAGAGTATCAGTTTAAAAATCGTAAGCGATTTTTATGGTAAATGCATAGTGATCCATTTTCTTTTAATTATAAAATCATTTCCCGAACTTTTATTCTATTTAAAGGCATGGTTTTATGGTGAAAAATTCCTCCGCTTTCCCCTTTACATTTATACTTCATTCGGAAAAATGTAATTTTTCTACATTATTCCAAAAGATTATTTCAAACGTCCTACTACATCTTATTTGCTTGTTCGTTAACTTTTTGTGTCATTCTTTTCTAAATATAAACAATAATTTAGTGCAATTTGAAAATATAGCAACCTAAACTGAAATTTAGCAGAATCTTCAACGGATAAAAATTATTATTTAGAAAATGAATGACATGGAAACATTACGTTGATTTATACTATTTGACATTGGTTTAATATTGAAATAGATTTATAACGTGATGTTAAACATTGACAGAAGATGCTTTACGCAGATAACATGTGACACATAGACATGTGAGTGAAAATTACTAAAACCAGATACGGTTTTAACATTAAAAATGATTTTTATTCCATTAAGATATCGACGGAAAATGAGTTACATAGAAAGCATACACATAGGCCAATAAATGAAAAATGCTCAAATTAGAAAAAGTTTTTGACCTCAAGATGATGCATAATAAGCTGTTAGAGATTGGTATTTTAAAGAGGGGACTTAACTAAATGATATTTAAAAAAGTGAACTAAAGCTTTAAAGACTATTGTGTCGAGTTCCATATACATTTCTCAAATACATTTGTGAAAATTACTTCAATAAAATTCAATTTCATGCTGTAAAAAATGTAAATGAATTTAAAAATATATGTATGATTATTTAGTTGGTATATATATATATCTTACTGCGAATGGTCCGAAATTGGAGAATGTCAACATTCTTCAGTCTGATAGATGGTAAATGTCGACATTCACCAGTAATTGTCGACATTCTCTATTTGGTGTATGTTGACATTCCCCGGTGATTGTTGATATTTTCCGATTTCGGACATTCACCATAACATATATATATATATATATATATGTATGAAATAGAGAATATATATATAAAAAATTAGTGGGTATGTGAAAAAACAACAATATAAAAGGCTGAACGTGGGAAATCACAAATATAAACATTGTTGTTTTTTCACATACCCACTAATTTTTTATATATATATTCTCTATTTCATACATATATTTGCAACTGTTTAAGTGTGCTGCCTCGTGCGCCTTTTCACAGTTTGATTCACTTTATTAACTTTTGATTATATATATATATATATATATATATATATATGTTGTACGATTATTAAGTTGGCTATAAAACTCATTGTTACCATTGTTGAAATTTGTCTTCATCGTAACTATAAAAAGAACGTTACAATATCTTATAGTAACTAAAGAGGTATTATCTTACTAACTAAATTAATATTGTCTTTACATTTTATCGATGTACATGCCATGGAATACATTTAGTAGTTTTGAAAGAGGTGAATTTAAATAAGACTAGCTGATCTCCCGCAGAACATCGGCGGACAATAAAAAAACATTAAAAAAAAATAATAATAAAAAACCGTTTTAAAATTCGAAAAGCTTAAGAAAAGATCGCTAAAAGATATAAACGTGCGGATTATCGTTCGATATAAACAAACTAAGGTGTTGGCAATACAAAGAATTTTAAATTCAAAATTAAGAAATATAAATAAATTTGTTGAAGTTCGTAAGTTACGATTATAAATACAAATATAGTGTTACTTTTTTATGCTAATCAATAAACAATTTTTAAAATATCGTTTTACCATAGTTTGTTTTTTGCATGATGCCATTATCGTATCGCTTCGCAAAATTTAATCGAAACTGTTCCACGTTAAGTGATATATATATATATAGATTATTAGAGAAAAAAATCATCACACATAGTAAGATTATTAACGATATTGTAATGATTCCCAGTCCAGACTTTCGCGTATTAACGCGCGTATTTTGAGTATTAACTTCAAAATTCTCACATGTCACCAGCAAAAATGCATGTTTTGATGCTTAACATCGGCAAGTAGCATTTATTTCAGCATTATCGCAGCAACGTAAGTCACTTTCATCATCAGCCTTACTGAATTTTGAGCTTGGCTATGTGTTAGTTAATTGAGTTACATTAAAAACTTCAGCAACAAAATACAATTTAATAATATTATTGCGGATTGTCGGATTTTATATGAATTAATATATATAAATAAGAACAGGTTACGCGGAAATTCGCAATTATAATGTACACAAATTACTTGACGTATATAGCTGTTATCAACGCTCTCCACTTGCAGAAATTTGCTTTGCTAAAAGCTATATTGTTTTATAATTAAAAAATAAATATTAATTAATTAAATTGATTTAATTAAATAAATGAATTTAAAACTGTTAAACTATGGTAAATGAACAACTAAATAAAGCAATGAATTAAAAGCACTTGAATGTAAGTTGTTACTGAATGTGCGTTCTGAATCTCTTTAAAGTTTTGTGTTCACGTACAGAAAAATGAAAAAGTAGATATTTGTTGAAAGCTAGAAAGTTTTAAGAAAGTGATGAATTCGCTCACAATTGCAGAGAAAAACAATAGATAAAGCAGGCCAATATAAAAGGTATTAGAGTTAACCGTTCCGATTTCTTTTTCACTTTTAAGTTTTATACTGATGCAGTGGCGAATGTATGGGGACCTGCAATAAGTACATTCAATTTTTTCTTTCCTCCTACGGGAAATGCGTACATCAACACTACTAAAAAAATAACGGAATTCGGAACATTTTGAGACAAACTGCTTCTTCATTGAAATGGAACCGCAACCAGTTATTGTTTTGAAGTGTAATTCACGCCATATTATTCAAGCATTTTTTGCATCGCCAATAACACTAAAGTGTAGAACTAATGTACACTAAAAAAGTTTTGCTCGAAAATACATGACAATCTCCTGGAAATCATTTATCCGAAGTCTGATGTAAAAATTGTAGACTTAAAAACAAAAATCTACGATTTTTTCAAAAAGGTAATTACAGACAATGTAAAACAGAGAGTATTCTGTAAATTGATAACAACAGAAAATATGCCGCAGTAGTGGCGCCATCGTTAAGTACTCAGAATTACTTTCACTACTGCACTAAGTCGAAGGCGGATTCTGTTGAGCCCATGCTTCACTAGAGCTGAAGTTTAATTATGCGCCAACGATATATAATTCATTTTTGACATTTTTTTAACTGGTAGTAACAGATCTCAGGGTGTTTATTTATGCATTTGCTTACAACTGTTTACCTGGAAGTCTCAAATCTCAATCGTTAAGTTTTATTACGTAAGAAATCTTTCATTGTTCTTTTTCAGAGTACGGGAAAGCAAGAATTTTATCGAGAAACTTATCAAAAACCTCATTTATTTGATTTAAAACAAGTTATTCGTGAATTGAAAAATACAAAACACTCAGTTTCCCTTCTGTGCATTTACAGAAATATTTCACAGTGTAGTAAATCAACCTTTCACATCCAGCCCTCCCCTCAGTCCCTTTAAAAACAGCTTCAAAATTAGGGTAATATTGTTAAAGTTATTGCACAGTGTAGTGCCATATTAATGTGATGCTCCTGAGCAAAAGTATACCAGAAAAAATAAAATCGCTTCTCTACTCATACAAGCTTTATTGTTAACTTCAACCGCTTCAATTAAATTTAAAAAAAAATTGAAAGTGAAAGAAAAATGTACGAACTGTGTACGTTAACAGAATTTTTGCACGATAAAGCCATTAAATTTCGATCCTCTATTGTTAGAAGCAAAGTGTCTTTAACCTGTACTATGAAACAATGAAAAGCTAACAAAAATTGTTTTTGATATTTTAATCAGCGAATTTTTTACAAGTGAGACTGGCATTATTAAGTCGTCCATGAAACTAACAGCTTGTGGGAAATAAAGCGTCCATAAAAGTCGAAATCATATCACATGTCTTCTTTTTTTTCTGTTTTAATGCTGTGACCAGTTGAGAACAATTCAAATTTTGATTGTAAATATCACAGCTGCGTTTCAGAAAATGAGAGAAATCTCTTTAATAAAAACAGCATAGGGACAGTAAAAAATGCTTGAAAGTTTTTTTTTTTTTTTAATTTAGTTGCATATGATGTGAACTCGAATTTTTTACCTGGTAAAACTATATTTTTAAGCTGCTCGTGTGAAAGTGGGGTGGATGCGTACAACTGTAAAAAAAAACTGTAAAATTTACGGTTTTAAACTGGCAGTTGGGTTGGTTATGCAAAACCGTAAAAGTTACGAAGTAAATCCGTAGTCGCAACGGTTTTTTACCGCCCGAGAAAAACTTTTAATTTTTTTTTTTTTTTTTTTTGTTTCTCGGACGGTAAAAAAACTTACGGATTTATGACTGATTTATTTCGTAACTGTTACGGTTTTCCCCAACCAATTCAGCTGCCTATTCGAAACCGTAATTTCTACCGAATTTTTTTTACAGTGGTAAATGAAAACTACAAAATACAGCGAAGCTTTGCACTGTAAAAAGAATCCCGTAAAATTTACGGTTTTAAACTGGCAGCTGGGTTGGGTGTGGAAAACCGTAAAAGTTATATAATGTGATATCCCTGCCGAACAGACTCATTGGATGTTGCCATGCTCTTGCGCTTTTGATCAAATTTTCGTTGATTTTTTTCCCCAAGTGAATTGGTTTAATTTCAACAGTGACGATGGGGATTTCTGTTATCAGTTTATCATATATTTGCGGCTCGTTAGGTCATCACTGTAAAAAAAAAAAAAATCCCGTAAAATTTGCGGTTTTAAACCGGCAGCTGGGTTGGTTGCGGAAAACCGTAAAAGTTACGCAGATAATCCGTATCCACAACGGTTTTTTACCGTAAGATTATTCCCGTACTGTAAAAAACTGTTGCGACTACGGAGTTACTCCGTAACTTTTTCGGTTTTATACAACCAACCCAGCTGCCTGTTTAAAAAAAGTGAATTTTGCGGAACTATTTTACAGCGTGTGAATGTTTTTCTTTTTTTAAATAGAGTTACTATATTTTGATTTATTTCTTTGGTTAAATTGATTTTTTGGACCCATTGTACAAGAGGGAGAGAAAGTAATACATACTGGAACATTTGAAATCTGGAAACTCAGTTTTAGGTATTATTTAATTTACTTGCTTTTTGACCCCATTTTTATACTTCTCATACTTAAGTTTGAGAAGCGTTTTGCTTTAAAATTTCGATTATTTCTGTTCATTTGTACTGCAAATTTTTTTTCCATAAAAGCTATTGAGAAAATCAAGTTATGTTGAAGTCTATGTCACGGTTGCCTACGCCGAGGGTGCTCCCCCAAATTGTATGCTGGATGCTGGGTTGCTGAGGATCCCCTAAAATAAGTAAGCACAAAAGAAAAAAAAAGATATAAAGGGAAACATCTTAGTACATACTTCCTTAAAAACCCGCTTAGAACTTGGTGTATAAAACTTACAACTTTAATTTCTCCTTGTATTTTTAAACAATCAATGCGAATTTGTGGTTTTTCTTCATTTTACAGTATTTATTTACTTATTTTTCGGCTCTATTGGACATTATTCAATGAAAAAATTTGACTATGCCGTGGACATAACGTAAGATTGTCTCTATATTTTCACGATTAAAACATAGATTTCAGGCGAAGTGTTTGACTGCACTTACGCAGTATTGCATTAACAAGTACCTAATATAAGAGTAATTAAAGTCCCCTTCTTGTTTTCATTACCTTTAATTAAGAAGATACGTTTAACAATTTTTCTGGGTAGAATTTCAAAATTTCCCCCTCTCCTCAAGCCATCTCCTACTGACAACTGATTTCCAAAACTATTCAAACATTTCCAAAACAGAGCGCCGGCGCTGCAGGTCTCTGCTCGGTAGAGTTGCTGCTTCCATTTCAGCTGTCAATCAGCTAATTTTAAAGGTAGTAAATTAGCTCCAAATTATGGTTTAATAAATATTGAAATAGTGTTTAGTGCTTATGATTATTCGATTTTCTTTAAAATGGCACATTCTCTTATTTTAAATTTCGATAATCTGTTGATGTATTCATTATTTTATGTTTTTATCATCATTATCAACGTTTTTTTGAAAGTAATTTGATTGTAATACTGATATCACGATTATCAAGAGAAAATTTTTAAAGTAAATTTTTAAAAACTTGCAAAATAAACTTTAGTGGTGCATAAACACCAAGAGCAACATCAACTTCAAATTTCAGCGCATGCCCCATTGGTTTCACAAAATTTAATAACCAAACCACGCCGTCATTAGAAGTCACTTTCACCAGACGACCGTGATTTGTTGATTGCGCTATGGATCAGATACATCCACGCTATTAGATTGATAACCATAACAACAATCTATTACGACAAACGCAAACATCTCCGTTGCCGTCGCTGTGAATGCGCATAGTAGTTTTATATTTAGCTGAGTAAAAACGTAATGGAGAACTATTATCATTACTGTTCTAATATAGTATAATGTAAAGATTTAAATTATTATCTTACAACAGCGTATTGTTAACATGTTAGAAAAAAATTGAACCGACTCATTGTGTACTTCATAAAATCGTTCGGGTAAAAAAGAAAATAATAATAATGAAAGCAACTGTACAAACTGTAAAAAAGCAACTGTAAAAAAAATAAGCTGAGATTTGAAGTACAGTGGAGTGTAGTTTATACAACGCCAAAGGAACTATCGAAAAACGACGTACAAACGATACCGTCGTGCAATCGATTTACCCTTCTGGAAAAATCCAAGCATTGGGATCACTCGAAAACGTCGTATAAACGATAATCTACTGTATATGTATATAACAGTAGATTACCGTTTATGCGTTTAAACAGAAAATAAATAAAGAAAGAAAACAGTTGGAGAAATGAGATAACGGATCATCTAGAGTACTAAAATTTCAATGTAAAAGAAGTAAGGTGTGTATTACGAATTCTAGTGCTCTGTTGGCAACTATTTAAGCCTATCTTGGAGCCAATAGCAATTTTAACGGCTGTGTAAAGACGACTTGTTTTCCGCAGTTTTATAAATCTTATTGTAAGAGCAGCTGGACAGTTCTCAGACAATCGTCTGTTCAAATAGTAATACGTCTCAACATCCTGTAGAAATTCACTTCTAAGCATTAAAACAAGGCTCTGTTTTAATTGTTGCGAAATTCAGGAGTGAGAGGAAACAAAGAGATCCATGTGAACAAACACTGTCTTCTCTTAAGTTCCCTTTTCGAACTACAACGAGCAATTCTTATATTCAATACATTCAGAAAGAGTAAATTTTGATTCATACTTTCACATTTCATTAAGTCTTCTTTCATATTCCTACTCATAACTACAACGTACAAATCCTATATTTAAGGCATTCAAAAAAGAAAATAAATAAATAAAAGAAAGAAAAAAACAAAAAAACGGTGAATTGTGATTTATATTTTCACATTCCATAAGCATGGTTTTCTCTCAAGTTCCTACTCAGAGCTACAACTCACAACGCCTGTAGATAAAAAGAGTGAATTTTGAATTACCTTTTCGCATTCTATAGGTCTGAAATACTTTTTAAGTAATAAATATTTGTATTAGTGTAAACATTACCAAAAAACTCAAAAAGAGGGGGGGGGGGAGAGAAAAGAAAATTATTGGGCGATTCAAAACAAAACATTTACATATAAAGAACATTCCCGGAGTGCATTTTTCATCAATCAAGTCTTTTCACCCAATCGTGAGAAACAAAAATAATGAAATTTAAGGAAACAAAAATGACTCTTTATAAATTTACTCAAATATTATGTACGATTTATAAATAATTATAACACATTATGGTACATGTTCTAACTAAGAAAAGAAATACCCTTTTTCGGCAAGTAAGTATAGTCATTCTTCAATTTTTACGTAGTATTTTGTATAATTATAAAGTATGGTATTCTTTTGTTCACGACTTCTTTATTCTTCTGATTTATATTAAAGAATGAGTGCAGAATTTTTCTTTGAACAAAAGATGTGTGATAAATTAATAATTTTGAAGGTGTTATGAAACAACTTAAATTGCATTCTAAGTACACTGATAAGTAATAATTTAATGACTGTACCTCTTCTTGAAATGAGCATATGTAAATAGAAGTTTTAAAGGTTTGTAGAAATCTTACGTAGGAATAAAGAATATTGTTTCTAACCAACAGCGAAATTTAAACAGTATAAAAAAACAAATAATTAATCAAAAAGGAATACATAAAAACAGGTCAAATGTATGCGTTTTCTTCTAGGGTAAACATAATGTATTATTAAGTAGTAAAAATAGACAGGTACGCTCAAAACACCTCATTTTACTTCAAAAGCAAGCAAACCGTAGAACCGTTAACATGACCCCCCCCCCCCCCCTTCATAACGGATTTAGATTCCTCATGGTTTCAAGAAAACATATCTTCGATCGCTTCTTTTTACTTATTTATTTATTTACTTTGAAATTTGAAAGGAATTTTTCAAATTTCTCCATTTGCTGCAGCAAAGAATATGTCAAAAATCAGCCTTATTTTCAAGTTTTCTGTAATTTTGATTTATTATAATGGCTGAAAACTAGTAAACCAGCAAATCTCTTATAAGTTTTGTCCGCAAAACAAAACACAAAATAAATTTCTGTAATTAGGGTACATTAACTGCAAAAAGTCTCATCAATTAAATCTGACGTTCAAGTTACTAATTTATTTTAACCCCTGTACAGTCGTATATTTAACTTCCCACAAATATTTCTTTACAAATTTTCGTAAAATAACGCATTTTCATAAAAAAAAACATTTCAAAAAAAATCTTCAAATTTTCTTAAAAAATTGCAACATTTTATTTCTCAGAGTCTGTAGCTGCGCCGGAGAAGCTAACTTCATTCAGAAACCGTGCATGCAAAAGAATTCCATAAACGCGTTCCAGCGCTCTCTTTCTCCAAAATTGCTACGGTGGCGCCCTCCTGTCACTCAAGTTGAGCAACGCAATTCATAGCCGGAAGATTTCCCTCCTGATTGGTTGCTGACCGTAGCTCCACCTTCAAAACGTGTTACGCCTAATTACAATGCACGAATAAGTAATATTCAATGTCTTACCGTAAACAAATGAGCTGAGGATGTAAACAAGCCACTCCTCCTTTTTAAAAAGTGGTCTACTTTAATTTCTTTCGCAATTTACCGGCCAAGCTGCAAGTTTGGTGGAAGAAGGTAAGAATTTTGTCTTGTTCTGAAATGGCATGTTTTAAAAACTTTTCAAACTTCTCGAAATTAAATAGTTTTTGAGCCATAACTTTTACAAAATTAGAGTCATTCTAGAAATAATGTAACCACTTCATTATCATGATTGTTTCAAAGTTTTTTAATTTATACACAAGCTATTTATTTCGGATTTAAGAAGTTGTACTTTCCTTTTATTTAGGACGTACGTATTTGCAATTGATCGAAGAATAGATTAATTCAAATATTTTTCTTTAAGTGATGTTCAAATATAAGTTACATTAGTTATAATTGATTAGCATAAGTATATTTTAGTTTGTATATTTAAGTATATTTAGTTTTATTTTTTAATTCCTTTTCTCACGATTTTAAAATGCTGTTGTTTTTTAAAATTAAGCGTTTTTAAGTTAAGATTTTAAAGTTAAGTGCGTTTGTTTCTAAATTTATTGAAAGAATGAATTTTGTGGTTATTATAGGCAAATTACGATAATGGTCTAAAGTTTATACTTTGGTGTTTGTATCTAATTAAGTTAAGAACTAAAAAAGGAAACAATAGAGCATTTAATTGCTTGCGCAGTTCTTCAATAAATGAAATAAACATCATTCAGCACATTGAATTGCCATTTATTAGGGAGGACAATAAGTGCATGAACATTGAGAAAACTACTTTTGTTGGTATAGGTCAAAATGTTTTAATATCTCCTACACATTTATTATTTTCTTCTTTTTTAGTCTAAGGATTCATTTATGCCGTGGCTTCAGAGGCCCATTATTTTCAAATGCTTTTCTAAATCTTAACTCAAGATTAAGATCCATGTCGCATTCATAAACATGATTTCTGCACGATATTCTTAATTCATTATTTAGAATTTCTAGGTCTTGTTTCGATTATTATTGTACAATTAATCAACTAAGTATTAAGAACGGTAATTAGTATTATTTATGCTGTTGTAATTTGTTTACTCTTCTAAAAAGTTTTTCTAAGAGTTGAAACGACTTTAAATATTCGTTGCACAGTTTGGAGATTTGCATTACTACAGATAACCATTAGTTTTATAATTTTAATATTCTGGTTCACCATTTCCTTTACTTTTAAAAGGCAACCAAACTGGACCAAATAACTGCAGTTGAAATTAGTATAAGAACTAAAAGTGTCCGGTGCACTGTTGAATATTGAGAACGATACTAGTCTTTTTGTTCTTGTAGCAATTTGTTACTAAAAAGTTTTAACAAGTGTTGAAACAACTTTAAACGTGCATTACAATGCACGTACCAAAGTGTACAAGTACACTTTGGAGATTAGCGTTACTACAGATAAATTATTATTTTAAGAATTAATGGTTATCTATAGTGACGGAATTCGCAGTTTCTAATCAGGAAAAACGTGGATGGTAACTGTAACCTTATTTTCGGTTTGACTTTCTGTCCGTCTCAGACAATTACTGAGTGGATAACAAGTTTTCTTTATAGAGTTTGGTCTTCGTAACCCATTAAGATTATGGCTATTAAGACACATGAAGTAACTATAAAAAACCAATATAACATTTAATACACCTACATATATAATATACACGTGTTAAACAATATATTTGCACTGTATCAGCGAACATTTATGCATGTAAGAATCAATACTGAAAAATGTCACCACAAAATAGACCTTGCAAACATGTCTTTCCAACATCGTAACATTTTCCTTTCTCTTAATTTCTTTCTTTCTTTTTTTTTTTTTTTTTCAAATGTTACTTCCTTGTCCCCAAACTTTTCGTGTCTTTGACGCAATTATTAATCTCAAGATTAGCGAATTGTACGTTAAATGTTACGTGTATACAATTTTAATTTATAAAGCAACATAGCTTTCATGTTTGGTTTAACTATCTCGTTTTTATCCTTTTTCCTGCAAAAACGTAAATGGCGTGTAAATAAAAAAAACGCAGTATGTTCTAAAACTACATGGAAAATAAATCATCTATCAGAAAAGAGAAATGCTAAATGAAATAAATAAATTAATTAAATAATTAGTTTAAAAAATGAAAGAAAGAAAAAAAAGTAGCTTGAATTATATGAAAAACTTGAATAATTAAATGAATAAAATAGTTATACTTGAATGCTGAAGAGAACTATTAACAAACATGACTCATTTAGCGACTATCTTAAAAAAAGAAAGAAAGAAAAATATGTCGCGCAATTATGGTTGAACTGCAATTCGTATTATAACACTTGCAAAATAATTCAAACATCACAATGTCAAAAGCAATCTGTAAGTTTATCGAATGATCAAACGTATAGCATAATTTCAATATTTCGGAAGGAAAAAAGAGAAAAGAAAACTACTTACACGGCTGTTTTATGCTTCTTTCGCATTCAAGCTAAAAAAAATGATTTTCAACGTCAAATTTTCTAAAACGGAAAGCAAAATTTATTTATTAACATGGTACTGAACATGAAACAATGAATTAAAAGGAGCACACATTTTCAGGACATTAAATAAACTAAATGAGTAACATAAAATCAACGTTAAAGCACCAACATATATTAAAAAATAAGCTTTTGCATCAAAGAACGAAAAGATAATTATTATAACTGAATTAAGTGATTAATTAAGTAGTGCCTTTGGTATGTCAAAGCCATCTTGTGTTTTGAACTAGAAAGCAATTTAAGTAGCGCCATCTCTCGGTGAAGCATGCAGGTTCTTCCAATCCCTCTTTTGTTTTTCAAATACACGATTGTCAATGTTCAATTTTCACGTACGTTTCCCCCATGAATTTTAATGGGAATTTTGTCAAATGTGAAGAAGATATTTTCCATTCCTTTTTTAAATTTCGACATGAACACAAATATTTTGAATTTTTCAATCACTAAAGTAAATTATTTTAAACGATGGACTTAGAAATATTCGTTTGTCTTTTCGTTTGTTGTCTTCAAAAGACTGTTTCAGTATAAAGATAATTTTTCTAATTCATTATGTTTTTGATTTGCGATAATTTTACAAAAATATTTTGCTTGTTTGTGTGTTATAGTATTTATTGCTCACATTATTTGTTTGTCATTTAAAAAAAATAAATTATTATGTGGTGCATTAATTAATGTTTATTTAAAAATAACTTTTAAAGTAGTTCTGAAAGTAATTTTTATAAAATTACTGAACTGCAGCTAAATGTTTAATTAATTACACTAATTAATTAACCTAAAAATGTAGCATATAATGTTGTATTTTTACTACTAAATGTGAATTGCCCTATGTTGCAAACCACTAGAAAATTATTTAAACGGTATGTTATTTATACCCAAATGCATTCAGTATTCAAACTACAACAATTGCATAGTCAAAATAAATAGTAAAAAGTTTATTAATTCTTAAGAATCATCTTCAGTAATTTGAATAATGCTATGCTAAAACACTACTAAACAAGACCGTAGCCAGAATTTTTTTTTTTTTGGGGGGGGGGGGGGGCTGAGCCCGTGCCCCCCCCCCCTTGATCCGGCCTTGCTACTAACTGAAATTTCATTGAAATACTTTCATTAATATTCCAATTTGCTAATTAATGGTCATGTAACACAGTATCAAACTTTTAAAATAACATTTAAAAAAAACTATTTTTCTTTTCCTTATTTGTATGTATAATAATAATAATAATAATAATAATTAGTTAGCATAATCTTCAGTATTACATTGATCACCTCGTCTTTTTTTCGTTTTAATGCCAAAAAGAAAAAAGAAAAGAAAATCAGTGTGATCATTAAAAAAACTACATTCTTCAAATTATTTAGCATTTAATGATGTAGAAGTGAATAAATAACAATTAATTAATATAAAAGGGAACAATTAGTTCATTTTTTATTAACTACTCATTTTGTTGTGTAGTTTAATAGCGGTTTAGTATTGTATGTTAGTTTAGTAACGATTTACTAATTTATGTCAATATATTTAATTAATTCTTATTTGCATATTTGCTTCATTATAATTATTTACTAATTTGATACATTACTTCTATTGATTTATAATTTACCCAGTTGAATTTATATTTTTTTTAAATTAAAGAATGTGACGTAAAGATATATTTTTACCGGCTTGGCACTGCGTTAAAACCGGTAACCACATGTACAGGCTCACTGAACCTGGTTAGGAGCTTTACTGCATAAACCAAATGGTATATTTTTTTCAAGTTATCTGCAAGAGAAATGAACATTTTGTCTCTTTGATGCAAGGTAAGATTTCCGAAAGAGAGTATAAGTGTTATCAAATATTAAACAAAACATTATTTTTTTAGACAAATACAAACGCAAATTATTCATTTCAATACATTTAAAATACAAAGGATGAATATACATGAAATTTACGATTATTTTGATAAATTGATAACAGAATATAATCTTTGCTAAATGAGTTACAAAATTTTAGGAATAACTTTTTAGGTATAAATAATTAATTTAAAAATTACATGTAGTAGAGTACCGTTTATACGGCAATCGTTTATATATCGGCTTTGACATTTATACGACGTTTTAGCCTGGTCCCAATTCTTGGATTTAGTTAGAAGGGTAAATCGATTGTACGACGATTTTCGATAGTATCTTTGTCATACAAACGATATTTCACTATTTTGCTTTTTAAATAATTCTGAAATATATATACATATATGATTACTTTTCCAACTACATTAAAAAATAAAGGAAACGAAAATGATAAAAAGCAAATATAAATTACAAATAAAATGAGTTTTAAAAAATTAATTAATGGATAAATGAAAATGAATATGAAAACTATTAGTTCAGTTTGGAACGATTCTGAGGAGGATTTTTTGTATCTAAAACTTGAAGAAAAGTAGAACTAAATTGTATGGAACCATCATTTAAATATCATTTTTTGCTCTTGTAGAACTTGATGTAGTGAGCAACTTTAAAAAATCTCCTAGAATTTTACAAGAGTTTGATCATTAAAAATACACTTTAACGGTGTTATATATTAACTGTGATTTTTAAAAATAATGCTTAATTTCGTTGTAATTGTTCAAGAATTTTTAGGAATCAATTACTTAACTTTATACTCTCATTAATATCTATTTAATTCCTTAAGTATTTTTATTAATGAAAAAAAAAACTGGTCGCTCCCAAACGATGCATATAAGTATTTATTATTTATTAAAATATTTTTCTTCTTGCTGTATGCAACATATGCTGCTGTAGCTTCATCATATCTATAAAATGTAACAATGCCTATTACTTTAATTTTGTTTAGCAGAGACTGGTCTGAAAAAACTGTTTAACATAAAAAACACTCAATTAGATTGCCCATTTGTATTTAATTACTATTATTAAATACATAAAACACTGATTCATTACACATAGTTTTTCTTTCATAAGGTTTATAATTAGACAAATCAAACTAAATTAAATGAGAGACAATGAAAATGTGGAAAACGAGTACTTATCAATTTCTAGCAAAAAAGCCTGGTGCAAATGACCTCATCCACTTGTTGTACTTGTCGTCAAAGCTCACCTAAGAAAAAATAAAAAGTTATCATTTTTTGAAATAACTTTTCCATTTATCTATCAAAACAGCTTTTTCCAACAATGTTCCTAAAATGTGCAGTGCAGTTTTGTAAAGAATTTCAACTATAATCCCATTTAAGGATAAAAAGGATGATGATGATGATGTGTAAAACTGTTGGATGTAATAGAGATAAATATTTCAAAGGAGTCAGTAAAATAAAGGCCAAGATTTTAAATAATGTTCAGTCAAAGTGTAAATTAAGTGAGTTAAAAATGCCAATGTCTTTAAAATTTCAGATATTTGTCTTTGTTATTAAAAGACCTAAAATTATTCTTCATAAGGTTATTTACATTACCTTTCTATCTGACTACATGAGGAAATTTTTGTTTCGAATGTTTCATACACAGTTACTAATTTATTAATACTTAATCCCATTCTTGCAAACTATTTTTCCCCACCGTCTCTCATTTTTAAATCGCTGCAACTCAAATAATTGAAATGGTTTTAAATATGTTATCCAAAAAAAGTTTTTAAAGCACTTGAAGGTAAAATTTTGAAATATAATTTTGCCAAAACGTTTTGCATGGGAAAAAAAGCATTAGTAATATTTTAAGCTTTTCTTTTTTCTTTTTCTTTTCTTTTCTTTACCTTTTTTTTTTGTGTGTGGGGGGGGGGGGGGATGGTGTTTTACACAAGTTAAAACATTTTGAAAATTTATTAATTATGTTTTGAGGTATATATAGTTTAATTTGGCGCAACTTAAAAAAATAATCATAAATTTTGAAATTAAAATAATAATATTAATAATAATAAAACCGTGAGATATTTACCAAAGGGACCTTCATAAAGGATGTCACACTTTTTTCCACATATTTGACCCCTCCCCCCTTCGTCACAAAATCTCACACTTTAACGGACTTTTCTTTGGGGGAGGGGTCTCCCCTTTGTCACATGTCACGCTATGTTGCATTAGCAAGCTGTCACACTTCTTGTTACCCCCTGCCCTCCCCTTGTCACTGTCACAATTTCCAGAACCTCGAAGTGGGCATCATTTATGAATGATACCAAAAGACATGCAGAAGTTGCACACTCAAGCAAATTCCAATTTGAACAGCTGTGAAAGAATAATAACCGTTTGAAGAGGTATCCCAAGACTTTAAAATGTCGATTTTCCTCTTTCGTCAAAATTTAAACACAAAATTGAATTTTATTGCACAATATATTACACACAAATATGTGCGTGTTACTTCATGTAATAAAATGATATCATCCTATAATAAGTAAATGCTTATTTAAAATTAAGCTGCAATGTTTTTCATATTGTATGTTTATTGTCTTAAAATCGATTTGAACTTATTGATTTTTTAAAAATAATTATTTTCAGTAAGATAAATAATGCTATGTTAAAACACTTTAACTGAAGTTCAGGTAATTTCATTGCTGGATTTTAATTACAATTCTAATTTCTTAGTTAAAGGTTATGTAAAAAAGATATCAGGCTCTTAAACTATTTTTCTTAATTACTTTTGCTTTATATTTTTATGTAAAGAAATAATTAATAAGTTAGTCTGAGGTTCAGTCTTCAGTATTATTATAATCACCTCGCCTTTTTTCCGTTTCAATGCTAAAAAATCAATACGGTTTTTTTTCAAAAGCAGTATTTATAAACTGACTTAGTGTATTTACAAATATACACGTGATTAAATAAATTAATAACGATTTAATAATGCATTATTGTTGAAATAGGAAACTGTTACTTCGTTTTTATTAATTACTCATTATGTTTAGTTTAGTTATGGTAATGTTGTGTTAGTTTAGTTATAATTTAATACTTTATATCATTACATTAAATTTACTTACTCGCTTCATTATAATTCATTTATTTTCCATTTCCTGATTCATTTCGTTTGGTTAAATTTATTTACAATTCACTTATTTGCAATTTATATTTTCCTAATATTAAAGCTTGCGAAAAATTATTTTTTTCCGGCTTTGCATCGTATTAAACCAGGTAACTACACGTACAGTCCCACTCAACCTGGTTAGAAGCTTTACCGCATAAACCAAACATCCTACTTTTTTTTTCAAGTTATCTACAAGATGTATTTCCAGGCCCGTAGCCAAGTGGGGGCCAGGACGGGCAATGCCCGACCTGGGAAATGTTTTGCCCGTCCTAGCCTGATTAATTGGACCTTAAGAATCTGTGGTATTTCTTTTACTTTTCTACATTGACAGCAATTAATCGTCCCCAAAGACTTTCTATGACGCATCAAAGAATGGCAGATTTAGCTTTCTCATCATTCGAAAGAAAACGGACTGCCAATTTAAATTTAGAAGAAGTGCTTAAAAAAATTAATACGAGTAAGCAAAGAAAATTATAACTATATTGATTTTTTTTGTTGTAACGTACCGATACATGTTTTGTGCTTCAATATCTTAGTTTGAATCATCGTTCACATTAAAATGATCCTTAAAAAATGTTCACTTTTTTATGTTATTTCATATATTTTTTATTAATTTACAAAAGACGTTCTTAGAATGAGCTTTAGGCAATTCTGCCTTTTGTAAGTTTTAATCAAGTATTTCTTTTAAGATGAAATAATTTCCTTATTGAATTAAATTGGTATTAGTTTCATTAATTGTTTAATGAATCAATTAATAAATTAAATAATTGCATAATTATTAAATAAATTATTAATTTTAAATTTTAAGAAAATGCCCAAAATGGAGCATAAATTCTAACATGTTAGAAAAAAATTGAAAAACTAGTCTACCCCTCCTGTCCAAAAGTTTGCCCCCCCCCCTGGAGTCAGAGTCTGGCTACAGGCCTGTGTATTTCCAAAATAAACGTACACTGTAAAAAAAATCAGTAAAAGCACGGACGGGAAACTGAGTGTTTCTTTAAATTTACGAAGATCTTGACTATAATCAAATAATCAAGTTTCTTGATAACAGTTGCTCAATAAAGTTCTTGTTTCTCCGCACTCTGTAAAACTGCATAGATTTAATGTTACGTAAAACTGAACACATGAGGTCTGTGACTTCCAGCTTAAAGATTGTAAGCAATTGGATAAAGAAGCACTTGAGATCTGTTACTACCAGTTTAAAAATTGCCAAAAATGAATTATATATATTGTTGACGTCGGAATTTTAACTTAAGCTCTAACGAGCACCCAGCCTTCACGACTGTGGAGGCACCATTGGTTGGTCGCCGTGAGCTCAAATTGGTGTTAAAGACATAGTAGTTCAGTGTAATCACAGATGGCGCCGCTACAGCGGCACATTATCCGTTGAAATCAATTCACCGAATGTTTTCTATTTCTTATCCTCTGTAATTTCCTTTTTTAAAAAGACTTTGTTGCTTCTTGTTTAAAAGTCTCTGTAATTTTACGTTAGACTCCGGATAAATGATTTCGAAGAGACTCTTATGTATTTTCAGGCGAATTTTTTTTACAGTAAAAGTATGACAACGAGCAAAATATTAGTAATTTATAATGGAACACGGTTCCTGGCACTGTATAGTACCAAGAACTCCATGAAAAGTGAGGCGTTGTTGTAAAAGAAACTTTTCTATATGATTTTTTTTAGGTTGGAAGTTAATTAAAGTAAATTGAATTTTGTCGGAGTTACATGTTTTAAGGAATTTCGAATTCATTTACCATTTTTGAAAAATGTGGGTCTGTATGATGTCGCTTAAAAAAAAAACCTTAGTAGAACTCATGCTTTAAAGCCTTTTCGAGAACTGTTTGCTGTAAAATTGTCTTTCCTACATCAGATAACAACCAATTAGGGAATGTGAGTTTTTAAAATTCTCTTCTCATCTCGAAAAGGTAAGTTTATCTTGTTTTTGTGTTCCTCTTACTCATTCCACGCAGTTATTAGTTATTATTTGAATTTAAAATTTCAGATGCGACTTGACACTTGAATATTTGCTATAGATTATAAGTTAGGGAAGTGAGAGAGAGTCTTATTTTTTTCCCTTTTCTTTTGAAAATTTTTGAACCTAACCAACATGGTAACTTCAACTTAGTTTATTAAGTCTTAAAAGTACTATATTTTAAAAATAATTGTGAGAAGGACGCGGCCAATGAATAATGTTCTCGACTTTGATTAGAAATTCGGAAAATGAATCAGTAATTAAAATTTTGTAATTATTTAAAAAAATCTGCAAACTCTAATTTTTACGAGCTAAATTTTATTCTTTACTCGAGCCACAAAAACAATTTACACTCAAAGTCCCAAAGTTTAAAAAATAACAAATTGCATAAATAATAATCATGCATCAAACAACAGCAAAACTCGAAAGCAAGAGCGTTATTTCCTATGATTTATAAATTGTCGAGTTAGTAAATATCTTTGACAGAGCGTGTCAAGAGAACGGCGGGATCTTTAAAAGGGTGAAGCTCATGTTTTAAACACTCGTTTATAAGGTCGTTTAAAAGTAATTCTGTCCCCCACCTTTCCAGAGTGGAGGACCGTATCGCAGGACGTGTTTACACCTTGTCGTAAATCACCTTTAACGGCCGCGACAACACGTTCTTATTTTAATGCCCCGGTAAGTGGTCTGCGCCGGAGCTTTTAATCCATTCACTGGCACTGCTTTTCTAACTGTACCAGGAAGAACTAGGAGGAGTTGCAGTTAAAGCTTTTACCACTCGGACGTCATTTGTAAATGCTCGTATAGAGACATCAAGGTATATTTTCACCTTGAATTGCTTGGACTAAAATATTTTAGGCCAATAACAACAACACATTTGGCAATTGCTTTTATTTTAAGACTAGAGGAAGAGAAAAAAAAAACCTAAATTGTGCAGTCAAACTCTTTTCGGGGAAAAGATGCATGTTTATAAATTACATGCGTAGGGTGCACACATAGTGAATGCCACGGGGTTATTGTAGCTTCCCCCCCCCCCCTTTGGAAATTTTCAAAGTTGGAAGTGCCAGGTATGGGGAAAAGTAGATAATGAGCTCTTTTAACGCAATTGTCTATCCAAATGTTACTCATAATCAACTGCCCTAAATTGTATAAATCCATATTTATTTCTATATTCATAATTATATTATGTAGCCAATAGTTTTCTCTTTTTGTGCCGCGTAAAAAATTACTGACAACTTCTTTCTGGAATTCAACTTCGATGAACAAACGTTCTAGCTACCAAAGAAGCTAAAATGTTTGTTCATCTAGCTCTTTCAAGCCTCTTCCCCCCCCCCTTTTTTTTAAGTACAGTAAAACCCGTTACAACGAACCCCAAGGGACCAGAAATTATATTTTGCCGCAACGGACTGTTCGATATAACGGAATATACGTTATCCTAGTGTCATAAAAACGGTACTAAACATTTCTCTCGTTATAACGGATATTTCGTTGTATAGGTATTCTCTATAACGAAATTTCATCATATGAATCACAATCAAACTTTTTTTTCCAATTTGGAAGTACTCTTGAAGAATAGTGTAGTAAAGCATTGGCGAGAGTGCAAGAAAATCATATTAGCACACTTTTTTTTTAATCCCACATTTCTATAAATTGTTGATAATGAAAATGGATTCCAAATTTATCTTTATACCAATAAAGAAGCAATAACAGATTCTCATTGATTTGAGCTTTATGACAATCCAGATTCTGAACATAATTTACATTTTGATGATAAGTGTTAGGGGTCAAAATTTAATTTTAAAATGAAACTGGAGTTTTTAGATGCGTGAAATCAGTAGATAATTATCAATTGTCTTTTAAAAACTTAAAAATCGCTGATTTGGTAAGGTTTTAACCACTAACCCCCTTACTGATTGTTTCTTGAGCTTGGTGAAAAATTCTTCGACTTAAATACGAGTATATACGATAGTTAAGAAAATACTTCAAAATAAATAAAAATAATATTTCCGTAAAAAAATTATTCAGATACTATTCCAATATATATAATCCTACATAAAAAAGCTGTAAGGGAGCGCTTTTGAATGATGTCACTCTTTTTTCCAGTATATTTAACCTCCTCCCCCCCTTTGTCACAAAATTTCACACTACATCATGCCCTCTTACCCCCCGTTTGTCCCATGTCACGCTATATCACGTAAGCATATGTACTTGCAGTTCAGAAACAAAGCACTGCGTGATAGATCAAGTTTCTAATTTTATTTTTGAGCTTTTAATGACATTTATGAGCATAATATTACTAATGATTACATGTGTGCTTAATTTGTATAAAATGAGGTTTAGGTTCAGTGGCGTACATAACACCCCCGCAACCCCTGCTGCGCAGGGGGGCGCAAGAGGCTTTAGGGCGCAAGCTCCAGAAAAAAGAACTCCACGAGTTACAATATAAATGCGTAAATGTTTTTATACATATTTTTTGACATTTATTTTCTACTAATGCAATGTCACTCCTACGCTTTCTGAATAAAATTCTTCGCTATTACGTCACATAATGAGTAATTAATCCTCTCCCCCTCTCACTTCCTCTCTCCTGTGTACCTGCATACCATAGTATGGTGATCTCTCACTTATGCGCGGGCGCAAGTAACTGCAAATTAATATTATGCATACAGTCATACTGAAAAATGGGAAGAGTGCAATTCTTTTAAGTCCAGAAGCATTAACAGAATGCACAGGTAAAGAATTTTTGGGGCCAGTAACTAAATTTTGCGAGAAGTACCTAAACGATGTACCAATCTCAATTGTATCACAAAAGTTTATTAGTTTGCGAAACATTTTGGCAAGTGAAATAAAAGAGAGAAACTTGACAAATATAGCTGAAGTTGCTCATTTAGTAATGATCGTGAACAATGTTTTATTATCTAAGTCTCCCAGGTGTATGCAGTGCTTTTTTTATCTTTCCTACTTTACCATTAACACCAGCATCAGCAGAGAGATCATTATCCACACTGAAGCTGATCAAATCTTACCTCAGAAGTTTGATGACGGAAGAAAGATTTAGTGGTCTTGCTGTTTTAAGCATAGAAAGCGCCAGGATTCATAATTTAAACCTCGACGAACTTGTTCAAAAATTTCTTAATTGTAAAAAACGAAGTGGGATGGATACCTATTGTAACGTATTTCCGAAAATAAACACATCCAGAAACACAGGACGCACTTCGGGAGGTAAATTATTTAATATGGTTCTTTCTCAACAACACATGATGTACACATAACTACTATTACAAGATTATATCATCCAGCGAAAACAGTCCGAACCGGTAGCTTGACTCCGCTCTCCTATTCCAAAAAAAAAAAAAAAAAAGGTTGCCAGAATTTTCAGACAGGACGACGCTACACTATCAACATAGATTAATATAACATTGATTTTCTTGTCTAACTAGTGTCTCAACTTTATGAATGAAACACAGAGACCCCTAACGAAATTTTGAATGTAATTACTTTAAGACAGTATGTTATCTTCTCGAATTATTAAGATAAATTTCATTCCAAGCTGGTAAGTGCACGCAATGCTTCAATTCGTTACCTTTTTGAAAATCTGCATTTTTAATAATAAATAGGATTTTAATTATCTTAAATAAAATTAATGGTTATAAATACCCGAATATATCTTCACCGTAGTACTTTTGTTTAAATTTGTTGTAATAGGCCAAAGATAGGGCGCACTTATAAATCTTGCGGGGAGGCGCACCTAAGTCTATGTACGCCACTGTTTAGGTTTACACCACAAAAGATAATTAGTGTAGAACAGTAAAATATATTAATTATTCAAACTCTGAAAATATGACCCACGCAACTTTATCTTAAAAGTGTAAATGCTCAATTTCATTTTAAATTTTTAACAAGAATTAAATTTAAACCTCAATAAGCATGGGAGTTTACGATACAAAGTGATCAATGATCAATTTAAGATCAAATTATGAAAATAAAAAAAATAAAAATAAATTTAATTTGCAGACTTTAAATGTTTTTCAAGAAACCAAAATGTGTAATGTCACGCTTCTTGTTACCCCCTCCCATTCCCTTTGTCACAAACTGTCACATTTACCCGAACACCCATCCCACCCTCGAAGCGTGACATCATTTATGAATGACCCCTAAGTTCTCCGAAAACAGCGCACAGTGTTACAATACATGGGCCGTGGGTAGCCTAGTGGTTAGCACGAAGGACTTCCACCTGGAAGGTCGCGCGTTCGATACCCACTGAAGACCACCATGTATACTTGGGGATATGTGCATGTAAAATCCGTAGACCCCACTACCTCTCCCCGTGCGTAAGCAATCCTAAGGCCTCGGCGAACAGGTAGGGGTCTGGTGGAAGTGTTACAATGCATAAAAAATTTTAAAACTACTTTCATACTAAAAACATCCCCAAACGAAAAATTACTCGAAACCAACAGTGCTTTTTTAACTCGACAAAAAAAGAAAATCAAGTTTTTCCCCTCCATTTGAGTTACCATTTAAATTGAACTAAAATTATAAAAGCCTGATGTTAAAAAAAAAGTGTGTAGAGAGAGTATTCTGATTTTATACTTGTCATAAAACTTGATTTTTTATTTAGGCCAAGTCATGATACCGATTCATACCAAAATAATTTAAAATTTTGTTTGTCATAAATATTTATTTGTCTTTTCTTTGCAATTAATATAGATTGCTAAGTTGTTTAGGAAAATCGAATGTGTATTTTCTGTTTTGAATGTAAAAACAGTAACACCAATTTAAATTACTAGTAAACAATCACATAACGTAAAAATTATCAGAGCTTTTTAATAACATTTTTATAAAAATTATTAAAGCTCATTTTGAAATATAATTTAGAGTACAAGACATTTTAAAGTTCCAGATCATTAGACTTCATTTTCCCATTTGCTTAGTCAATATACTTATTTTTGTTTCTTCACTGTGTAGATACACATAGCGCATGGGGGATAAAACTTCATTTTACAATATACATCATGTTACATAAATTGAAGCCAATGCATTTATAGGTGAGTCCTTAACAAAGAAGCAGAAAAGTGTATTTTTTACTTTCTGGCACTCCCCCCCCCCCCTCTTGGTGGCGTAGTATATAATATAATAAAAGAGCATTTAGATCAATCCTCCAAATGTCTCTGGCAGACTTTTGACTAAACCTCAAATAATTTCTTGAAACATTTATCCAAGTTACTAAAATATTTTAAATCAAGAATTCTTTTGTGGTATTTTTCATGTTTATGTAACTACCTGACCAAAATATCTTCATAGACTTTCGTTTTTCTTAACCTTGTTTTCCTTTCGCTCAAAGGTGGCGTTAAATTGTTGATGTAGGGAGGGGGAGGGGTGTAGTCACATAACATATATGCACACATGCATATTATATACTAATTTTAATTCTTCACAGGGGATTTTCACTATACGACTCTCTATCCCCTGTTTGGTACGCCCTCCCCCATTTACACTTCGCAGTCCTCTTCTTTCATTTTATATTAAACAAATGAACCATTATTGCTCAAATATGGAAAATAGCGAGAAGTTTAATTATTTATACCAAGTATTTTAAAAACGACATGCCGCAGAAACGAAAAGCGGCGGGGGGGGGGGGGATGTGGGTTAATTTCATTTAATGGCCTGTTGCATGGCATTACAAGCTTACCCAATGTTATCATTTTCAACTTCACGCAATTTAATTTTTTCCCTATTGGCCTTTAATATTTTACATAGTATGTTTCCGAAATCCGATTTTTTTTCTTTAGGTTAGTACTTAAATGTGTTCGCAAAAAGTTATTAACTGGTCGATCTTCATAAGACGACGAACAAGTGCCTAATATAAGATAATGTTTACTGTTGCCAGTTAGCATATAATTTATTTCGATTTTTCAATTTATAAATTATCTAATAACAAAGGAAATTAGGTAATAGCAAAGCAGAGGATTCCGATTTTTTTATCATCACGTGACTGTTTATATGGAGAAACTTCCCGTATAAAACCATTTGTGCAAAGAGGAAGGCTAGAAGAAAGCTTTTAATTGGATGCAATTTTTAAAAAACCATCATCGTCATTATTTTTAATGATATTGTTTACTATTAATATTTTTATGATTCTCCTTCTCCTCCTCACCATCATCATCCTTTATCTTCTTCTTATTATTGTTATTATTAACATTACAGAAATAAATAGAAACGAGGAGTCATTCAGATAAATGTTCATTTATACTTGAACTCAAAGCTAATATCGTGCTCAAATTAAAATGCATATTGCTCCTTTTTAGCCTACTTTCCTGTAAAAGTGAAAAATAAGTTTCTGAAAGAGGGCTTATTACATCGTAAATATATCTTTTAAATGAGAAAAAGTCAAAAGTCCGTTACGTATTTAAATATAGATTGAAAAATTAAAAAAATTGAATGTAGTGTTTGAGATGGGAAATATGTGTGGCTGTCCGTCTGTCTCCCCCTAACAACGTTTGAAGGAATGGTCCGAAGCGAAAGAAATTTGTTTGCACTCAAAAGATCTCGGCAAGAACATCTCATTCCCATAGTTTATTTTTTAATTTGAACAATATTTTATTTAGATTTGAACAGTTAAAAAATATTTAATTCTAGCACCTATGGTAAAATATGAAGCAAAGTATATACGCCCTGGACATAAGATATAAGTTCCTTCAGACAGTTTAATTTTTTTGATTTGAACAATTTTTGTTCAATTTTGAACAGATCAAAAAATTTAACATTAGCGCCTACCGGGAAATGGGAATCATATATAAACACTGATCTAGCAGACGGATTTGCATGGAACAAACTTTATTGGAAAGAACTTAAGACGTAGTTTATGTACAGGTGTGAAGTTCACGCAGAACTAAAAACGATATTTTCCCACGACACTTTTTGATAGTTTTAAGGACATTTCAGAATGAATGAATGAATGAATGAATGAATGAATGAGCGAAAGAATGAATGAACGAATGAGCGAAAGAATGAATGAATGAATGAGAGAATGAATGAATGAATATTTATAAACTGTAGAACGTATATTTGAAGTAATTAATATCTAAAGCTGAATGAGAGAGTTATATTTTTAATTTTATATTGGTGTATACGAGAAAGTAGGCTCGTATAGTTCTAGACGGAACTTCTTGTTAATGAGTGAATATTAAACTGAATGATGTCATAACAATATATAGTTTTTAATTACTTCTGTCATTTCACTAACATTTAGGGTGCAAAATCAATTTAAAGCTAAATATTCACACCAATTCTATTGTTCAAAAAAATATAGAGAGAAATATCTACGTTTACATGTTTGCACTTTCAAAATTTTAAAATCAACGTAATACCTTTTCTTTGTTTACATATTTATTTAAAAATTTATTTTTTAATTTATCTACTCATATATTAAATGATTCAAACTATTCATTCATCAAAATATCTTTCTATATATTTACTCGTTTCTTTAATTTTATTCGATATTTTATTATGTTTAAGGACAGACATTCTTGATGAGAGGAAGATGGGATTTTCTCTCCCCCCCCCCCCCTTACGGTAAGACTAAAATTCTTCTCCATAACATGAGTAGTGTAAAAGTGCAGTAATGGAATGCAAAAAAATCGAAAAGAAAATGCATAATGAGCTTACTGATAAACTACTTAGTTTGTAATTTAATTTCACGTATGGATTACACAAAACCCAGTCCTTATTTGTAATCTTGTCTCTTCTGAAAAAAAAAAAAAAATCTTTTTGTCACCCTTGGCTGCTTGATTTTATTTATTTATTTATTTATTAACTTTTCGTTTTAGAAAACCAAAATTAATTTATTTAACGATAATTAACATGAGATGTTAAAACTTATCTCCAAAACTTTCTGCTATCTTCTCCTTCGATAGATAATATGTAACAATTAGCTTTCATTCTCGTTTTACTTTTATGGGACCGCTCTTAAATGATGTCAAAAATTTTTTCAATACATTTGATCCACTCCCCCCCCCCTTTGTCATGAAGTGTCACACTTTAACATACCCCCTCGCCCCCCTCTTTTGTCACATGTCACGCTATATTGCATTAGCATATGTATTTGCAGTGTTGCAGCTCAAAAACAAAGCACTACGTGATAGATCACATTTCTAATTTTATTTTTGAGCTTTTAATGACATTTGTGAACATAATAATAATAATGATTGTCTGTGTACTGAATTTGTATAAAATGAGATTAAGTTTACTACAAAGAAGTTATTAGCATTAGGGGCCGTTCGTGAATGATGTCACGCTTTGTTTCCCATATATTTGACGCCCTACCCCCCTTTGTCACAATATGTCACACTTCAGCGAATACCCCTCCACCCCTTTGTCACATGTCAAGCTGTGTTGTACAATGCATGATGTCACACTTCTTGTTACCCCTCGCCTTCCCTTGTCACACTTTGTAACAATTTTACGAACCCCCCCCCCCCCTCCTCTCCTCGAAGCGTGACATCATTTATGAATGATCCCTTAATAGTAAAATATGTTAATTGTTCGAATTCTGAAAAAACGACAGACGCAATTTTATCTTAAAAATGTAAATGCCTAAGAAAATGTCTTTTTGAACTTTTCATAAGAAGTAAATTTAAACTTTAATCAGCATCGGTGTTTAAGATACAAAATGATCAATGAAACTTTAAAATCAAAGTAGGGAAATAAAAGAACTTTAAAAATAAATTGAATTTGCTGATTTTAAAATATTTTATAAAAATCAAAATGCACGATGCCACACTTCTTATTACCTCTCCCCTCCCCTTGTTAAAAACTGTCACGCTTTCTTGAGCCCCTCTCTCCCCCTCGAAGGGTGGTATCATTTATGAATGACCCCTATGGTCACTGCTTGACATAAAATTACGAATTGATAAATGTATAATTATTTGATTATTACTAATATTCAAATAAAAAACTAAAATAGAAAGGCTCCATGTTGGAGGATGATTTTAACAATAATTTTCAATTGTCGAGCCAAATCAAATACATATTTTGGGGAGGTTCGATAATTAAAATTTCCAAAATACTTTTATTTTGGAAGTTTAATTAAATAAAAATTAATTGGTACAGAAATTTGGTACGTTTAAGTCATAAGTAAAAATAAAATCCTTTTCCTAGCCGTCTCTAATTTTTTCCCCCCAGTAGGTATGGCATGATGATTTGGAAACTATCAGAAACAAATTTCAATTCATGTTTATTTAATTTAATTTAAAGATAAATAAACATTACCGCATCTAAAGCTGCCTCTAAAAATATTTCCCATGCACCTGTAACTCAGGTTTCCCGGCAAGTAGCATGTATTCACAAAAGCAACACCACTTGAAAATCCCCCTTTAGATATATTTTGAATTCGCCCGGGGAAGGGGGGAAACGCGCAGGAAAGCCATCTTAAAAATCCAAGCCGTTTGATTCTTTAAAACATAACGGTAGATGGCGGCATTAGGTCGTCCAGCATCATTAAAAGCGCGCCCACAGAAAAAAGGTTTCCTGGGTAATCTATTCGTAGCGGAAACGGAGAGTCATTGGCTACCGCGGTTCGGGAGTGCTCCTCGTGATTGGTGTGCCGTGTTTACAGGCTGCTAGCTTGTCTCGTTCCGCGATCCCAACCCATTACGAACTCTGCAAGGCATTAAAAAGGGGGCTAGTACCGAAAGTCAATCGGGGCTCCGGAATTACGATGTAAAGTCCGGTCAAAACAAACCATAAAAACAACAACAGAGAATGACATCGAACTTCATGGAGGGTGTTCTGGGGAGCAAGTTCCCCCCCGATCCGAGCTCGCCCGGATACGGACAGCACCGCATGTATCCGTACGTCTCTCTGTCTCCGCAAAGTTCCATGTCCGTCACTGGCAACCTGTACTACACCTCAAACGCGGACTTTGCCAAATCGTGCCGCTACAACAGCGGGCAGGCCAACGGGCTGGACGCGCCCGCGGGCTACTCGTTCGGTCTGCAGAACGCGACACCGGGGGCCACGCCGACCATGATGACCCCCTCTCAGTTCTTCTCGCACCCCGCATCTACGGACCTCGGCTCGTCCCTCACACAGTGTAACCAGCTGGGCATGCGACAGCTCGATCCCATACCTGACGTGCCAAGGTACCCCTGGATGTCCATAGCTGGTAAGAACCCTCTTTCTGTTGTTCTATTGTGACGCTCCCCTTCAGTCCTTTCCCCCTTTTCCGCCGTAATAGCCCCATAGACCGTCGGCAAGATGGCGACCGTTAGGCCTAACGGTCTCGTTTAGCCCGTGTTGTCATCGCCGTTTGAGCGACATCATCTACTTTCTGACATTTTGTCATTCTGCTTCGCCGTTATTTGGCTTTTAAGTGACAACGAAGAGAAAGCTTGGCCGCCGCTCTGCACATTCGAAGGATCTTTTTCTTACTCTCGTCGCTTCTTCTCTTGCTTCGCTCTGTTTATTTTTCATCAAGCGTTGCAGAGAGAGAAAGTTCTTAACATAAAGCATATATCCATTTGAAGTATGAAAATATTTTTATTTTTTAGCACCTTTAAAATTGTCCATTTCTTACTCTTAAAACTCTCAAAATCATGATTATTATCCATGCAACAGCTACAGTTTTAATTTCGTGTTTACAAAGTTTCATGCATAGCCAATGAAATATATGTTTTCTAGTAATAAATACGTATGCCTGAAAATTTCCTAATTTCTCTTTTAGTTTTGAAATTTACTGCATGGTAACTACAATAGTACATTTCTTCAGGTTTTGTAAGCACGTGGAGTCATTTATCTTCTCGTTTCGTATTTTGTTTATAGCTCTAGCAGTAAATGAGGCCAATATTTTATTTGATAAGTCATAAAATTCTATCCGTTTTGAACAACGTCATGCAAGTTCGCTACTGTGCTTTAGTGAAGCACAGTACTTCAGGACATGTTTATGTTTTAAAACAGTTTTTGGATTATGTTTATAGTATAAAACTCATGTGAGCTTTTTTTATTTAATAGCATTTCATATGAGTGGCAACAGCTTTATTTATATGTACCAATAAATGTAGTACTTATTCATTTGACATTTACAGAAAATGTCATTCAACAATCTTTTACCGTTATGCTGCGAAATAAATTACATAACAGTTTTCATTCAGTAATTTAAAAAAGAATTCTATGGTTGACAACATAAAATTAGTGCATTTTGTTTAATAGCATGTCATATGAATGTCAATAGCTTAATTTATTTACCATTATAAATATTACTTCTTTACACGACGTTTATATCACAGAAAATTTGTCACCCTTCTAATTAACAAACTTTTAGCATTTTTTGGGAGATAAATTAGATAATAGGTTTTATTAAGTAATTATCGGAAACATCCAATGGTTGTGAACCTAATGTGAGCATTTTACATTTAACAGCACCTCTTATAAGTGTTAATAGCGCAATTTATTTGATAATAAATGTATAGCTTAATTATTTGACATTTATTTCAAGAAAACTAGCCACTTTTTTAATTAACAAACCTGTATCAGTTTGCTGTAAGATATATTAGATAATATGTTTTACCCAGTAATTGTAAACAAAATCCACTGTTTAAATATTACATTTTAAAATGAACATAGATTAAGCGTAGTTTTTGAACATCTTGTCAATAGCTTAAAGTAATTTACCAATAAATGCATTACTTGTTTATTAAAGTTTCACTTTTGTCATGCTTTAGTCAACAAACTTGTAGCCTTTTGACATAAATTAGATAAAAGGTTTTATGCAGTATTTAATGATTAAATATTAGGTTTTTAATTCAACTGCATTTTATGGATTAGATAAAGTATAGCTTATAAGCATTTTGCACATGTTTTAATTACTCAATTTATTTACCAGTGAATGTGTTGTGTATTTATTTGACTTTTATTTTACAGAACAATTCTCACTTTTTCAATCAACAAATCTTTTGTATTTTCTTTGGGATAAATTACTTAACATGTTATATTAAGTAACTAATGATTAAATATTAAATCTTGAAATCAACTATACTTTACAGAAAAGATAAATTAACTTGTTAACATTCCACACAAGTGTTAATAGCATAATTTACTAACAGTGTATGACCTATTTATTTGACTTATACGTTTTAGAATACTTGACACTCTTTCAATTCACAAACTTTTAGCGTTTTGCTATATGATAGATTAGACAATGCTAAGTAATTATAGAAAACTCCAATGTGTATAAATATGTTTATCTACTTTTACACTGAAGAAATAATTAAGGATAATAATGACATTGCTACAAAGATACGAATAATATTGCAATATAAGGATAAGATTTATATTGCAACTATGAAAAAGAGGTTTACCTTTGAGTAAAGTTGTAAAGCTATTGATGAAGTTGATGTTTTCATTAATAAATTCAGTTAAACATTGTAGTTCAACAATTTAAGAATGATTTCTAACATTTACTCGTTAAAATACATTCGTAACGTTAGTTTATCAAAAGCTTATCATAGATTCTGATATCTACCTTACTTTTTTTTTGTAATGTTTTATGAAGCACATAGCGTGTTGAAGCAAAAATATACTACATTTTCAAGATAGTAAAATTTCTATTTATTAAAATAACTAAGAAGCACATAACATGAGTAAAAACACAACTTTCTTTTAAAAAGTTATAAAAAGAGAAAACTGAAAAATCTTCAATTTTTATTTATTAATATTATTATTGTTATGATTTAATTTTTTTGGTTATTGGCAAATAAAATTTATGAAGATGTTTTTACACAAATCTGCAATTCAGAGATATATTCTACAATCTTTATTCATTTGGATGAAATACTGCCTTTTAAAAAAGTTATTAATACATATGTAATTTTTACTTGTATTATCACTCAAATAACTTTACTAAAACTTCAAATTGATATTTTGATTGCGGAAACCAGTATTATTATTTAGAAACAACATTTATAATACAGCATTGCAAATTGTACAACTTCAAAAATAAATATCTAAGATAATGATATTCTAATTGCACTAATTACAAAATAATAAATCCTTACTAGATAATCAGTCAATTCAGCAACAATGCAGGTCTTAGTTTTATTTTAGTACAGCTGCCATACAAAAGTATGGTAATCAAAATGTTAAATGCCATTTGATATGTATCAACTTCACAACGTCAAATATTAAATACAAAAATTTTTGTCAAATCGTTTTATTAATTTTTGCTAGTGAAAACATACACTGAATTAAAAATGAGTTGAAAATAAATATTTTTGAAATAACATTTTAAAAACATGGAAATTATAATTTTAATGTAGCTGAATGAAAAAAGTAGCTTGATTACAGGAAGAGATTATTTGAAACAAATATTTTGATGAAGTATAAGTGTTCATTTTGTCATAAGAAATAAAAAAACTCAAAATGCATCAACTTGCAGATGAATAATTTACAACCTCATCTTTTTACCAAATAGTGTTCTTGTTTTCTCCTCTACCTAGGAACCGTTCATAAATGATGTCACGCTATGTTGTACAAGCCTGATGTCACACTTCTTGTTACCCCCTCCTCTCGCCTCGTCACAATTTCACGAACACTCCCCCCCCCCCCCCTCGAAGCATGACATCATTTATAAATGATCCCTTACCTACGTTTAACTTACTTGTTGAAATGGTATTGTAATGATTTTTTTTAAAATTTAAATCGACAGATTTAAACAGGCACAAAATATGCATGAAACAGTATATTTTTGGTTATGAAGAAAACATTTCAAAAAACTAATTTTGAATGAGTCACACTTAAATTTTAATCTGACCTCTGACTACCCCCCCCCCCCCCCCCCACCGTTTTTTATAAATTCTATTAGAATAGGTGCATACCTATTTTCAAATCTACGAATCCATACCATATCTTTGCTATGACAATAGCGGCAGAGGGGCAGCAACTCAGGGATGAGGTAGGAATTAAAAACCACCAAAACTCCTACTTTTAAGCCATATATATATACACACTGTAAAAACTCAAACTCAACCTTGAGTTTGACCCTGTTCACCAAAAAAAAAAAAAAAATGGAAAAACGGTGAAATTTAGCTGCAACCAATGTTTGGTATTTACTTGAACCATGATAATGGTGTGATTTCACAATGAATGATACTATTAACCATTATAATGGTTCAACTTTAGTAACAAATGTTGCTTGCACCTAATTTTCACTATTTGTTTCATTTTTTTTTCTTTGGTGAAAGGTTGAACTAGAGTTTTTACAGTGTATATATATATGTATGTGGGATAATCAAGTGTACAAGCTAACTTCCTGAAGTTACTAAATAAATGCTAAATAATGTCTCAAGTTTGAGTGACGTATTAGAAAAATAGCTTAATATTGTACCCTCTAGTTTTCTGGTGGTAAAACTTCCTTGTAGTTTATTTGAAAATAAAAGAGAACACTCTTAAAGTAAAGCAAGTCATTCATTCATGTGCTAAAAAAAAATGCAGTAACCCAAATATTCTAATGTACACTGTAAAGAAATTAGCTGTATGTTGCACCAAAAAATAGTGCAAATTACCACCAAATGTACCGCAAAACAATGCAAAGTGTTGCTTGCTCCAAAGGATGGTGCTTAATTTTATTATATTTTGGTGCAATATACGGAAGTTAGCACCAAAATATAGTAAAATTAAGTGCCATCCTTTGTAACCAGTATATTTGCACCATTCTTTGGTGCAACATACACTGAAGTTTTACAGTGTATACTAGAAAGAAGGAAGAAAAAAAGAAATCATAAACAGGATTTGATCCCGTACTGTAAGAAATTGTAGTTCAACCTTTCACAAAAGAAAAAAAAACGAAAAAAAAAAAAAAAAATTGTGAAATTTAGCTGCAACCAACATTTGGTAATAAAGTTGAACCATTATAATGGTTCCTAGTTTCACATTCATGGTGAAACTACATCATTATAATGGTTCAACTTAGTACCAAATGTTGGTTGCAGCTAAATTTCACCTCTTTTTTTTTTTCTAGTGAAAGGTTGAACTAGAATTTTTTATAGTGTACAAACCGTTATCCAGTTTTTCAGGTAGTTCCCGACCGATGGTTTTTTTTTTTACACCACAGAAAGAGAAGAAATTATATGCGAGGTGAGATAACGAATCAAACTCTTCCTTTGGTGAAAGGTTGAACTATTATTTTTTATCGTGCGACCACTAGAATTTTCTCCTCTTAGAGTGGACCTTTCCCAGCTTGACTTCTGTTGTGCACTCCATTCCTAACTTATTCAAGACAAATGGTTCATAAGTCGTTAATTCTTTGCGCTTAACCTTCAAAAACTGTTTAGAATTTCCTGAGTTTCTATGATCAATATGAAGCAAAAGGTAAACTAGTGAGATGACGCGGTCGGAAAGATGGCGCACTTGAATTTTTTGAATGAAGGGGAAGTATGAGTGCACAGGCAATTCCAGGTAGTTGTACAGCCACAACAGCACAGTGTCTACTCGAATTCATAAGGTTTTCCTCTGAAAGTGTGATACAAAGTCGTTTTGTTTTGTTTGCTTTGCAAATGTAAGAGCTTGAATTTGCAGTATTGCTCCTCTGATTTTCATTGTGATGAGAGTACTGCTATAAGATATTACTATACGATAATTTTTAAACTAACATTTCTCAGATATTTTGAAAATTCACTTGCATTTATTATTAATATAATCTATTTATTATCGAAATCCTTCTCCCATGCGTGTGAACCACCGATAAAATTTTGGCAAAAACGTTTTAATTTTCTTTAATCATGTTTTCCTACTATGCGCCATCTCTACAGGCTTTACCTTACCTAAACTACAGTAAAAATTATATTTTATTTGAAACTATTTGATTTAAATACCATATATTAATGTCAGTGAGCTTTAAAGGAAAAGATTTGAGAGAAAGTATACAGGTATATATTTTAATGCTACCTCTCACATTTTATATGAATGATTTCGTGAGGCTCCCTAATAAAAATTTTGGCTACTTTTCCACTTTTAAAAGTGTTGAAAATAATAATAATAATAATAACTTCTCTAAAAAGAAGGAAGATTTTTATGTTCTCCACGAACATTATAAAATTCGGGTGGTAAAGGTATTATAATATCGGTTGACAATGAATGCAATTTCATTCTAATCCTTCTATAGTTGTGTATACAAGTTTGCAAGTTGAATAAATAAATAAAACTTAAAGCACAATGGCGAATTGAAAATAACAATGTTTTTATCGCCCCCCCCCCCCCTCTTTTCAACTCTCCCTCAAAAAATCCTTGAACCATTTTTTACAATAGAAAACTTTATAGTAACAGAATTTCGTCTTCATCACAGTATGATGATTTAAAAATATAGCAAAGCGGTATTTGATTTGCCATAAAATGATTTAAAAGAAATAAACAAAGGCTGTTTGCTTTTAGAAATGTTGTCTTCTTATTAATATTGATCCTTATTTATTCTTTAATGGTTAACAGCAAAGAACTAAAGTTCCGGAAATTCGAGGAAGTAGTAATAGTAAAATAAAACGTGACTAGGTTTGAAAACCGCTAGAGTGAATAGATAAACGAGTTACTAGAAAATTTGAATTTTATTCCAAATGGGATTTGCGAGGCAATGTCAATATAGGGCTTACCTTGATGTCAAGGTCTCTGGGGAATCTGCATGTGATATTCCGCGAAAAAAGTGTAAAAAAACAAGTTTTCTGCACGATTTCTTTAAAAAGATTTCAGCTACGGCTCAAACAGCATCTAAAAGTGAGAGCAGATATGTTCGGATATTTTCGTGCTTTTCTTATTCTGTTTTGTCTTATTCATTGAAAGCGCCTCATGCGAAATTCAAATATGTCCTATAAATTAAAATATTAAACTGAAATAACTAGCTAATAAAAATATTTCATAATTTTTTAAATCCATTTTTTTTTTTGATGACATTAAGAAACTTATTAGAGCATTTAGGGGAGGGGGGGGGGGGCTCTAGAAACATGTGTTCCCAAAGATACAAAACATTTCATTGTACCTGATTGAGCAGTTTCGAAAAAGTTGTTGTGAGATAAGAGGATTTCTTGACTTTAAACCCGCATGAAGCCTTTGCTTTGTTTAGGCAGTCTTACCACCCATTTATAATTTACATAAGTACGTTCAATTCAGTAGCGTAGTTAGAACCGGATTTCATTGTTGGGGGATTCTCGGGAGAAGTGAGCTAATTTCATGGTTTTACAAGAAAAATTGGTTAACTTCTACACAATCTTCACAATTTCAGGGGGGGATTATCCCCAAAACACCCCCCTTATCTACGTCAGTGGTTCAATTAGTTTAGTTTTGGTTGTGGAAAATTAGTGTTATTAGTATTAGTATAAAATGTCGTATTTAGAGTAGGTTTTTGCTACGACTACTGAAATATAGTGTAATAAATACAGAAAAATAACCTTTAATATTCTGCTCTTGCTGCTTTTTCCACAACTGCAAAATTTAAGGTGTCCTCCCACTATCTGTTATATGCGATATTGCGTAGCTATGTGTCTTATGAGCTGATTTTTCGTATCATTAGAGAAATACGGGGAGATTTATAACAACATTGTGTTTATTATGTACTCTTTCGTTCCTTTTGATGACAAGATGATTTTCTTTTATTACTTTAGCTTTTACTTCATAAGGTTACAATGCTGCTATTATTCCTTTGACACCTTCATAAAATTTTTTGAACGCCTCTTGCTGTTTAAAAAGACCAGTTTTTCTTTCTCTTTGTATTTTTGATATTAGTTTTAGTAACTACTGTTTTAGTGATTTAGCAAAAAAAAAAAAAAAAAAGCTTAAAAAACCATTTGGTTGACTCTAAATTTTTTATTAGTCACCATGACCTACAACCAGGACTTAATTTTCGTAGCATTTTATAGAAGCTCAATTCTTGCAATTCTTCACATTTGATGTGAATTTTTAGGTAGATGAAATTCATACTATTCATTGCATTAAAATAAGGTCAGAACTTTGTTCGTTAAGAATCGATTCCTACCTACTACTTAGATAAACTTCCTTTCTGAAACTGCTGGAACTGTAACTTGACATGTTTTATTTATTATTAGTACTCAGCAAGGGATTTTTTTTATGTGCGTGTATATAACACATAGTATATACCGGGCAGTAAAAAATGTAGGCCGCTATTTTCAGGAAACATTTGAAATGACTGGCCTAGCCAAGGCATAAAAACATAGGGGGAGGGGCAACGCATTTTTTACCAAACTAAATTTAAATAATTTGGTCTAAAATATTGATCACGTGATTTGTTTTACAAAACTTATGTAACTTATTTTTAAAAGATTAACGTAAAAAACTTTTGAAATGGAAGCATGGAAAAGCCATTTGTTGGACTGAAGCTGTAATATCCCATGGTGAGAGGATCAAAAAAATTATACAAATCATAAAAAGCAAATTGGAAGTTGTTTACTACTGTTTACCCCAGTGCCCTTATAACTGGCACAACCTCAAAAGCAGTTCTATCGCGTAGATGTAATAGATTGCTTGCACTTTATGCTGATTTAATTAAACCGTCGGATGCAGATGATTGCTTAAAATGAGCAGGAGTAACTACCACGAAACGAGAAATAAGTGAGAACGCAAAGCGAAGTAGTAAGTTGAATGCTTCTTCAGCTCGATCGTGGTAAGACTACGATGTTGCTGTCTGAGCAAATAACATCTCACTTCTTGTTTTATTAAAGAATTTGAAGACGTGCCAAAACTAACGGATAAGGGCTCCTCGTGTGTCTGTGCAAATATAGTACTTTGTGTCTGTTGATAGAGTCAAAGCTCTTTATAAACGGACTTCGCAAGTTTTACCTCGACAAGACGAACGGTAAATTGAATTTGATTTAATTTTATTGCTTATGCGTGGTTGATCTGTTCTAGATTGCGAATTTCGTCAAATAAACGTTGCTATTTATATATTCGTAGTTTTTCTCGTCTTAAAATTCATTACTTGTTAGTTCCAAGTAGGCAAATAAGGCTAAAAAGGTTTGTTTGCGTAAAACGAATCTCAAACCATTTTATTATATAAACCGTATTCAGCTTAATATATTTCACAAGTATATTGATTGCATTTTTGGGTTTATGTCCTTTTTTCTGATAGGCTCCTTGTACACTGTAAAAAATTCTAGTACAACCTTTCACCAAAAAAATGAAAAATAAAATGGTGAAATTTAGCTGAAGCCAACATTTGGCACTAAAGTTGAACCATTATAATGGTTCCTAGTTTCACATTCATGGTGAAACTACGCCGTTATAATGGTTCAACTTAGCACCAAATGTTGGTTGCAGATAAATTTCACAATTTTTTTGGTGAAAGATTGAATTAGAAATTTTTAGTGTACAAACCGTCATCCCATTTTGCGAGTACTTCACGTGCGATGGATTTTTTTACATCACAGGAGTAGAAGAAATTATATCTGAAGTGAGGGAAAGAATCAAACTCTTTCATGCTCAGATGTGTGCCAGGAGGCAAAAAAAAAAAAAAAAAAAAAACAACTCATAACTCATGAGTAAACAATGTGGGAGAAGAATCCTATATAATAATTACAAGAGTATTAATAGCGTTACTCACGAAACTTTCCTGTGGTACGGGTAACGTCAATAAGCGATTTGATTAATTATGCTGAAAATGTAGGTTTCGGAATAAAAAGCTGAACAAATGGAGATGAATTCGTTCTTTACATTATAAGTAATAATTTATTCAATTGAAAATGGCAAAATTAGAGGTGCAGAGGAGGTATTGACCACCCCTTTTGATAGTGTGCCGCCGATTTGCAAGCAAAAAAAGATACACCTCATAGATCGCCATAGGTCGAAAACTCTCTACGACTAATGTTAATTGGAAATTTTTTGTTCAAAATCAAATTTCCAATCCGATTCCGGATTTTTTTTTATTGGTTAGCCAATAACAAAATTTGCTATGGCGAAAGCGTTTTTTTCTCAAAAAATAGCCATAGGTCGAAAATGAGGCGTCTACGACTAAAGTTGATTGGAACTCTTCAGTTTTGCCTTTTTCATGTCAGAAACTCATGACATGTACATAAGAAATAGATGTATCTCCATTTATGCAATTTTTGGATACTTTTTTTTTTTTGGCGTTCAGAAAAAAAGATTTGTGAATATATTCCGGTAGTTAAAGGGTTAAACAAGAACTGAAGTTTGCAATAAAAAACCATGTTTGAATAATTGTTTCTAGTAGTCTTACAGCTATGAACACAATAAAGTCACTTTTAAGGGGAACGTGATGGTTGTTTTGCATTCTATTATTGCATTTACTGCTTCAAGTACTACCTTTCATTTTAACAATTTTCCTATCCCTAATAAACTAAGCACTAAAGTAGTAGCTCCCACTACACACTACATCATGACCCACGGTAAAGATTTTTAAAGAATCAGTAGGGGAGGGGGTCTCGCTTCTATCTTCCATTATCTTACTTTATTACATGGTAGCACGGTAGCACTTTTTATTATATGGTAGAACTTTTTTTTTAAAGATCTACATCGTTCCAGTAGAATTTAAAGTCAGCCACCTATGGCGGACAGTTGGGTTGCTTATATAGGGACTTTAGATTTTGTGATTTTTTTTGGCAATTATTTTTGTCTGAAACAGTGAGAAATAATGAAGTAATCTGTTAAGGTGCATCGGTATATGAAGACTAAGCCAAATAACTGGAATGTTTCGTCCATATAGCACTACATATTACCTTTAGATTAATTTAATAATAATTTATAATATTTTAGCTGAATTACTGTATGAAATGCTATCTATATTTTAGCTTCTAAAGCCTATACAAGGCGTGGATAATCTTTTTTCGCAGTCAGATTTATTTTTGACTAGCTGACATGCCCGGCTTTGCGCGGGATAATATTGTATCATTCGCATGTCAAGTGACACATGTCTAAAATTCTGTTTTAAATACATAAGGGAAAATTTTCTTAAAAAAATGCAAGTAGAACATGGGCAACAGTCCTTCAAAATCCCATTTAAAGAGTAAAACTCATTAAAAATAATGATTGCACTAAAAACAACAGCCTCGAAAAATTCCTTTTAGACCAAAAAGAACAGTCCATAAAAATCCACATTAAAATGGCAACAACAGTTCGCAAAAATTGACATAAGAGTAAACAATGTAACAGTAAATAAAATGCACATATTCATCAGGATAATTGTGCCAAAATGATATCAAGAGTTCATAAAAATCGTATTTACAGCATCTTCCACAATACATCTAAAAATTCCTATCAGAATAAGAGCTATATTCTGTTTTAAATTGTCAATCAGTTGAAGAACAACTGTCCCTTAATATTTCTGCTACAATAAAGAAAAAACTCCTTAAATCCCCCCATTTCAATAAAGACAACTATTCCTAAACATTCCCTAATAGAATAAGGAGATTAGTCTCAAAAAATCTCTATTAGAATAAAGACGTCAGTGACTAAAAATACCCATTAGAATACTGACCTTCAAGAGCTACTGCTCCTAAAATTACCAACAGTCCATCTTAAATTCCCCATCAAAATAAGGACAGTTCCTATAAGTCCCGCTTGCAAAATAGTCAAAGGATTTCTTGAAAATTCAATTAAATAGCACTTTCATAAAATTCGGATAAACACGAAAGAAAGAAAGCATTATTTCCAAAAGCGAATGCACATTTAAGTTAGAAAAGGTTAGTACTGATCCAATCCTGACGTGTGAAATTTAAGTTGATAGAAAGAAATAACTAAATTACGTGAAAATATTGCTAAATAGACAGTAAAAGAAATTAAGTAATTGTTTTATAAAATAAATCACTTGAGTAAAATATGGAAAGAAAAATAAACCTTAAGATATAGTAATTGAAAATCGACTGCAGTTTACAATCCACAAAATATGCATAAAAATGAAATGAATTTTTAGAATTTGTTTCGTTGATAAAACGGACACTCTACCATAAGAAATAATGTGTTTTATGAAATTATTGAACTGGTACCATAATACTAAGTCGCCAAAAAACAAAGAAGAATCAACCTCAAGAAGTAATTAAAAATCGTCTGCAGTATGCTAAAAAATGAAATGAATTTTTAGAATTTGTTTCACTCATAAAACGGCATGAATAACGATAAAACATCCTTTTTTTTTCAATCTAACATTAACAAAAATCATCTAGTTGGCGACAAAATTAGTATTTATTTTGGCGAAAACACGCAAATTGAGCAGATAAATTCAGAGGTAAGCCTTGCATTAAAGTTCGAAAACTACTTTAAATGAATATTGCGCGTGCTCTATTTGTTCTACGAACTTCAGAAAGAGATCATCTTGTGCAGTTTTTTACGGGCATCAATATGCTGCAAAAATTGAAAAGGTGTGACGTTCCTTCGATGAGATATTCCTAAAATTAACAGTTTTGCTTAAATTGGAATAGAAGAAGAACAAATTCGAATTTTAGGAAAAACGCTTCGAGGTGCACGAGGACCTAACCCAAGGTACCTGTAACCAAAATTTCGTACTTCTATAACACTCCATCTCGCCAGGAGGCGATCGACAGACAGACAGACACACACACACACACACACAAACTTTCGGTTTTATTTATATAGAAAATGCAGTACGTACCACCCATCCCTTAGAGCAAATACTTACGAAGTAAAATGTTTTAAAATGCAAGTGTTAAATTTCATCACATGTAAACAGAGAAACATAAAATATCAATCAAACGTTTTACAGCATTCTTATACTGATCCCTTATCTGAAATTTTACATTAAAACAAATATTTTAAAAATATACATGAGTAAGCTTTCCAAATTTTTATTTAAAGTGAAAGCATATGTTTGTTCTTTCCTTGAAAATATAGTTAGAAAAAAACTTATTAGAAATACTTAATTAAAAATACAATGTGAGTAAGCTAATGATCTTTTTTGGGGGTGTTTAATTAGATAATTACTGAATGGTAACTTAGATTTGAAGTAGACAAGAAGCATATTGATTAAAAGTGCATATCCAACCATATTTTTGTATTGACTGAAAAAACGTCTCATCCAATAATCTTCACCATAAGATATACGTACTTCTTTTTTAGCCTACTCTCCCCGTAAAAGTAATAAAAAATGAATAAAAGGCTTAATGTATCGTAAAAATATCATTGAAGTTAAAGAAAAATCAAAAATAAGTGAAGTAATTACATAAAAATTGAAAAATAAACAATTTGAAAGTATGGTTTAGAGATGGGGGAAATGTGTGTCTGCCAGCCTGTCTGTCTATTTGCCCCCAGCTGCCCCCCAATCCCTTTTGAAGGAATTGTCCGATTTCAAAGATTATCTTTTTTTGCATTCGAAAGATCTCGGCCATATTTTATTTTTGAATTTAAATATTTTTTTGTTTAATTTTGAACAGTTCGAAAAATGTCACCATTAGCGCCTATGGGGAAATATGAAGCAAGTTATATAAACCCCGGATATAAGATCTAAGTTCCTTTGGACAAGCTTATTGGAAAGAACTCGCGACGTGAAATATTTTTTGATTTGAACAAGTTTCGTCCAATTTTGAACGATTCAAAATATTCATCATTAACGACTACGGTAAAATTTCAATCCTATATAAATCCCTATCTGACAAGCGGATTTGCTTAGGGCAAACTTTATCAGAAGGGGAGCTTATGACGTAAAGTATGTACAGATATGTTGTTCATCCAGAACTGAGCGAGCATATTTTTTCATGAAAATTTTCGATCTTTCGATCTGAATTTTTAAGGATGATTTATGAATGAATGAAGAGTGGAATGAATGTATGAATGAATAAATAAATAAATAAATACATGAATGAATGAATAGATGAATGAGTGAATGAATCTTTACTAACTGTTGTAAAAGGTATAATTTAAGTAATTGGGAGCTAAATGAGAGAAAGAGAGAGATAGCTAGATTATAAATTTGATCTTGTTGTATACGGGAGAGGAAAAAAAAAACAAGTTTCTTGAATTATAACTTGAATAACTGAAAAAAGCAGTATTGCAATGTTTAGTTTAACACAAAAGATTATTAAGTTGAAAAAGATTCAGAAATGCTTACAAATCCATTACTAAATTAAACCTTGTAGTACAACTAATATTTATGTTTTCAATATATTGTGCTGGAACCAGTTATTTCTAATTGTTAACAGAAAGGAGAAAAAATTCTGTTCCACAAACAAGCTACTGTGTTAAAAGAAAAGTTCCCATAAATTAAAAGGCCTTTACACAAACCAGTTTTGCATTCATAAAGAACTCTTGGTAAGAGCTTCTTATGGTAATTACGAGCTGGTGTACAAGAAAAGGTCAGCAAAACTTTTTTTCTTCATCTTTTCTTTTTCTATCTTTCTTTTTTTTTCTTTTTGGAATGAGATTTCAGCCTTTTGTCTTGAGTTATTTTATTTTTTAAACAAATATTCTCTACATTCATTTAAGGTTATTATAGTTTTTCTCCCCTTTTGATTTAAATTGTTTTATTATTCTTTGATTCGTTTATAGCTAGTGGATTTCCGCGCAGGTCTTACCTTAAAACAGAACAGATTTAGTGAAGAAGAAAAGGCTTAAAACGTTTTTGTATCTTTGTGCTTAGGTATAAAGAAGAAAAGGTCCAACAGGTTTTCGTATCTTTGTGTGTAAAAGTTGTGTGTTTTTGTTACAATGAAATTTTTGTTAATATGGGAAAGTGTTTTGGCTATTTTGTTACCTCAACCTCATTCAAAAACTCCTTCAATAGAACACTTTTTCACGTTGCCGCATTCATGAGTTACAAATGAAATAAAATTTTACTAAATCGTATTTATTATCATTTTAATATCTAAAGAATTGGGAAACCATTTTAAAAATATATATATGTATTCTATTTAAAGGTGGGGCAGAGGGGGAAGAAACAGCTAGACAGACCAACCCTCCCCCATCTCAAAACCCAACTATCAAATTTTTCATTTTTCATTCTTCATTTAATTTCTTAACTTTTTACTTTTTTATTTCATTTTTTAATGACGTTTTCAAGATACATTAATCGTTATTTCATGCTTTTTAAAAATACTTTTACAGAAAAGTAGACTAAAAAGCCTATTACTTGTATTTCTAGTTAGTAAAATATTTCGAATTTATAGAAGGTTAATAACAAGTAATAAAGTTGAATTAGCGTGATATTTATGAAATGCACACAATAATTTTACACTAACTGCAAACCAAGAATGAGGATCAGATTCATATTTTGCCTGCAAAAACATGAAAATAACAAATTACAGTTTGTAAAAAAAAAAAAACTCAGAGAAATAACATAACCACACACTAGCATGCAAAATAAATTAGATACACGTGCGCGACCTCAATTAGATGAGGCCCTACTATCCTGAAGTCACATCGTTTTACAATGAAAAAGGTGGACTCCTTGCAATCCCAAAAACAAATGTATACAATTTCTTTTCATGTATAGGCATTTTATTCTGGAGTAAAAATGATTTTAAAAGCAAGAAAGAAAGGTTAATCCCCGATTAAAATGATACATTAAAAATTTGATTTGTACTGTGCTAATATCAGTTTCCTTAAATTGCATGTTATTAAACTATAAACATTATGTTTCTGCGTATTCCTCTTGCTTTGGTTTGCCCTTCATTTCATGAAAAAACTCTTATCCACTTACAGCGAGCACATTCGCGTGAGCTTCTGACAAAAACGTTACTTCGAACCTTGACCAAGAGAGTGAAAAAAACATAAATAAATAAAATAAGCAAAAATAGCGCAAAAAAGAATTTTTTAAATAAAAAGATTTTTTTTATTTCCATTTGGAAAAGCCTCGGATAAAGGAAAGCACGAAGCGAATTTTGACAAGCGAAAGTAAAAACGTGGTAAAAGAGGTAGTGGCGCGTCGCGTTGACAAGTGACCTTTTCAATCGTGCTTTCCATGCATGCTTCGCTAAGCCTTTTTTTCTTCGTTTTTTCCCGCTCTTATGCTATGTCTACTGATGTTAAGGTTTTGGAAATGCATCAAGAGGCAATGAATTCTCAGTCAGAATATTTTTAAAAAATCGGAAGACCAAATTGTCATGAACAGTACAAGAAAATTAAGAAAATTATTCAAAAATGCAAGAATCATTCGGGACACTATTCTGGTGTAATAACCTGAACTCTATCTCAAAAATAAATAAATTAACAAATAAAATAAAATAATAAAAATAAATTTAATAAATAAATAAAAAAGAAAAATGGTAATAAATTGAAACGCAATGCAATTTTCTCAGGTTGTTGAACAGAAGAGGCCAATGCCATGCAAAATAATAACGGAAAGCAGCAGTTAGTTTTCAAATAAGCAGTATAAGCAGTAATGTCATTAACTTGTGCAGAAAAAATTCAATTGAAAAATTTTATCAGAAGAGCGTGAGACCATATCCTACTGGAGATGTGGTCTAGAAAACGCCGATTCACATCTGCAAGCAGCTATACTTTTTAATTGCCCCTGACACAACAGCAATTGATATTATAACATAACATAACAGAGACTGCTGAAACGAACCTAGTTGAACCAAAAATTGTTGAAATCAAAATATAAAATATAGAAATTTGATGTTATCGCAGAGATCTTTAGATGGGCAAAAAAAAAGTTTCGAATCGGACGATTTTCTCAAAAGTTATTGGGGAAAGGGGGGGGGGGGGGGGACAGACCGACAGACACACATTTTCCCTATCTCGGAGGTCTACTTACAAATTTTTTATTTTTCAATCTTGATTTAATTACTTTACTTATTTTTCACTTTTCTTTATTTTTAACGCTATTTTTACGATACATTAAGCCTTCTTTATTCCCTTTTTTTAAGGAAAATATTTATATGAAAGTAGGCTAAAAATAATAAAATATAATCAAAGTAAGATAATTGTTTTTGTTTTGTTTGATGTGAGTCAATTCACTTTTTTTTTTCTTTTTGTTCAAATATTTTAGTATTGACTTTACATTTATTTATAGTATCATAATTCATTTATATTTGTAGCAATTAAAGATGATTTCAATTTTTTTAGAACCCGCGTTATATCACAACCATGGTGAATGGAAACTCCTTTTTTTATCGAATGCAACTCTGATGACGACAAGAGTAATAAAACTTGACAGTGCTAATAGACGTTTAATGGAAAGTCGTTATAAATTTTGTCGAAATTACACCACATATTACAGAATGTAGAAAAATGTTAATAAACTGCGCTTTTTTTAATGTACACAAAAGAACTAATTATTGCTGAAACATAATAAAAACTTGTATATAAAAAAAATTTCGATGAGCAAAATTATACTTATTTCTTCCAAAAGAAAAAGAAGATGATTTTTAAATTATATTGCTTAAAATAACGGGGAGCGTCCGCGGTATATTGAGGCTCAGTACAACAGGATTCTACAGTTTATTTATTTATTTTTTGAAAATATCTAGCACATTCAAACTGGTTTAAACCCAAGCTCAGTTTAGCTTCATTTAAAACGTAAAGTACATTCTGTCACAAACTGCAACTGTCATTTTGAGGAGAAAAATATATTCGAATGTTAAAAGCCAATTCCCTGAATTAAGGATATGAAGGAGACAGTTTCTGTCGCGAAATCGCCCCTAAAGCAGAAAGGCAATAACAAAAACACTTAAACAGGCTTTATACTATGATTTCGATGCTGCCGGTAGTGAGGACCGATTTTAAAAAAAATACTAAAATAATACAAAACGTATTTAAAAGAAAAAAAAATCTGCAGTTTTCTAGTCTGACACAGCTCACGACAACGTTTATATGACGTGTTTCGAGCATGAATCTAAACAATGGCTCGGAGATAGTTTACTGCCTGCGCCTTTTGTTCTATACGGGAGACACGTCACTTTATAATGATGGCTGCGCTTTTGACGAACAGCCACCCCTGTTTTCCCCCTCTTTTTTTCTCTCAAAGCTGCATGCGATGGAACGTCTACTGAAAAATTCTACGATATGATTATTTGTTCGTTTACGATTATGCAGCAACTCTAGTCATTATATACTTATGTTCCGAGCAATTTTTCGATCATTGAAACCAAAGAAAGGAATTACTTAATGCTTTTTTTTCCCCTCCCGTCTATTCTGGATTGGATAAGACTATGACATGTCTATTCTTATTCAATTCTTTGTTTAATCTCAGTTTTTACCTAGAAATTTGAATAAGGCACATTGCTTTTTATAGCAAATATTCAGTCATAGAAACTTTTTTTTTCTCAGCAGCTACATTGTTAAAAATGTCAACCAAATTTCGGGGAAAAGGAAAGTTTGTTAAAACTTTGAGCAGATTACCTTACATCACTTATGACATTATTTAACATTTGCAATAACTCTAAGATGCACTCATTAGTTTTTGAAATATTACTTTTCTGAAGTAATTTTCTTCAAAAAAAAAAAAAAAAAACGCAATGATAAAATCTGCTGCGAATTTGTATTTAAAATTTTACAGTATTTCAAGGGACAAAAAAAGAAAAAAAGCAGCAACTCCATTACTTCTTCTTCTTCTTCTTTTTTTTTTTTTTGCTTTTCTTCATATAGTTTTAACTACCTTAAATGAGCTAATTATCTTTGATTAAACATGAATTAAACATACTGTAAGGAATTAAAGCTAATTAAAAAGCTTTTTTGAGATTTTGTGATCATTTTTTTTTTCCTTTAAGAAATGTTTCTTAAGAAACGTTGTTTTTACGGCGATATGAAGACATTCCTCATAGCATTATTACTTAATACAAGGTAATTTATATCTGAAACTCGAGCCTGATATTTTTAGATTAAGTAAAATCATTCAAATATCATGCAAAATTTGAAAACATTAATATAAGAATGATGTTTTGACAAAGGGTTATTTCAACAATCAAAGCTCTAAAACGTCTTAACGTCATAAATGCACTAAACTGTTTCAAGTAGCAATCAATAGAAGTAGATCCAATTGATATTAATAATAGAAAAGAAAAACTACTAAACATAGCATACTTCAGTATCATAAGAACATATTAGCAATATTCCACAATAATTATAAATATATAGACAAATAAATAAATTTTCAGAGTTGTATGGCATATCTGCCAACCCTGGGAGACAAAAACTAGGAACACCTCGGGAAAAAAATAGGAACACATTATGCGTAAAAAAAAACTTTAAAAAAGAGTCATGTAAGATTATTTAATACAATCTGTTTTTATTTTATTTTGGAATTTAAAAAAATCTGTTTTTACATTCTTTTGGCAATAAAAAAAAAATCTGTTTTTACATTTTTTTGGACTAAAATTTATCTTTAGGAAGGACCATTAAAAAATGAAAACCCAAAAGCAGTGGCAGTTATTAAATGGATATCATATAAATAACTCACTCTTATTCATTCTTAGTTAAATTTACTATTGATTGAGCTAAAAAGCAGTTCGCTATGCATGGCTTTTCCCATGGTCTGCTTATAAAATATTTTTCTCAGTTTAGAATGTAACCTTTTGTTAGCTAGATTTAGAAAGTCCCTTAATATTTTTGATTAATTTTATTTATTCCATAAAAATATCGTATGAGTACTTGACATGAAAGAAAAAACTGTTACTAAAGTGGATATAAGTGTATTTTAAAATACGTATGAAAATATATAAAAAGCGGAAAAGCAAAAATTCTTTTGAGTAAATACTTTTAGAACTATAACATTAATGATACTCTACAATATTTAACAAGCACAATAACTGACATGATTGCCAACATTTTAAGAAAGACTAAATAAAATGTCTGAAACCTCTAAATTGTGGTAACTCACAAATTTCCAAGCTGTAACCCAATCTCTCCAGTATAGGATCCCCTGATTTGCAGACTCTAACACCATCCAAAATGCTTTTAACAACTTTTTAGATCAATTTCATTTTCTAAATTCTTCATTAACCAAATATTATGAGACCGCTCAAACTCAATATTTGATGCCTAATTACCTTAATACATGTAGCGGTTTCTTTTTAATAAGCTTGCACATACATGATTTAAAATATCACAGTGCTTGGTTACTTTACTGAAACTTTTTTCGCTTTTACCAAACATTTACAAAACTCATCAAAGTACTTTTATAGAATTATAGTGAACTAAAAAGAGAATACTATGTGTATATAAATTCCAGGAATGGTACATCGAGAAAAATATAGCACACGCGCACAAGTCGTTATATTTAATGATAATTACAGAGTTTTCTACAACGCCAAGTAGTATTCAGAAGTTTGAAACTTCTAGAATCTAATTGCTGCAAAAACAAATTATTTGTTACGTAATATTTCGGAAAAGGGAAGTGTTTAAAAATAATCTACGAAGTAAAAACTGGAATGGCAAATGAAAGTTTTATGGTCTACTTTCAGTCGTGAAGAATTTTATCCTTCGAGTTTAGATACTCAACATAAAATTGAAATTCTCAATGGATTTAAATGGATACTGGTGAGACATCTTGGAAAGATAAGCGTCATAACTTCGTCACGAAACGAAGAGTTTTCTATAGGTTTTTTCAAACACGAAAGTGAAAGACAAGCATTTGTATAATGGTTTTGAAGAGACAAACTCCCATCAAATCCATATAATGATGTGAATAAAATTTACTTCACTTAAGAGTTTTATTACTTGAACTGTTGAATAGGAATATAGAAATACTCTTCTAAAAAAAAGTAATGGGGAGGAATAAAATAAATTGAAAGTCACACATGACTATCGCTTACAAAAAGCTGTTTTATGCATTTTGTTATTTCTCCCCTCAACTTAGTCTTATTAGTTTTGCTTGTTCGCTATTTTTTTTAACTTGGGTGAAGGAGTATGCTTTTAATACTTAAACCTCTTCTGATCAGTACAAAAATAATTCCTGCATTTCAGTGATAGTTTGGTATCGTCCGCCTTCTGGTAAATGTCACTACTACCAAACTGAAAAATTCTAGTTCAACTTTTCACCAAAAAATGTTTGCAAAAAATGGTGAAATTTAGCTGCAACCAATATTTGGTACCTAGGAACTTATAACGGTTCCTAGTTTCACATTCACGGTGAAACTACGCCGTTATAATGGTTCAACTTAGTACCAAATGTTGATTGCAGCTAAATTGCACCATTTTTTTGGTGAAAGGTTGTACTAGAATTCTTTACAGTGCAAAAATTGAGATATTGAGATGAATACTATTTTGTCGTCTAGAAATAAAGCTAAGCAGTCTAACAAAACTCCATTAAGTACATTAACTTTCCCGTTCCAAGAAAGACAGAGGTACCGATTTCACACTAAGTCCTGAAGCATATGTGTTGTCTAGATCAAAGTTACTAAGTGTGCTCAGCATCACTTTCGATGTGAAGTTACACTGGGATTTATGTAATTGTCTCTATCGGAATTTATGGTCTTAGTGACTCTTAAGTGAACGACGACGAATGAAGACCTATTCGTGGCGGGCAGGGTTCGTAATTAGCGGTCGTTAGCAGGACCCGATTTACATTTTGAATCACTATAGGCACAACTCATGTTTGAGGGCCCCTCACGCAACAAACATTTTTAGGCCATAACATAAAATTTTGAGGGCCGCAAAGCGCAAAAACTAATTTGTTTTTCAAATGTCAAAGAGTCGGACTAACATTTGGGAGCCCCCAACATGCAAAATGATTTTGTTTTTAAATTACAAAATGTTTGAATAAAATCTGAGGTCCCCAAAGTGCAAAATCGATTTTGTTTTTCAAATTTCAAATTGTCAGACCAAAATTTGGGGGCCCCCAAAGTGAAAATTCCTTGGGGTTTTAAAATAATTTAATAATACAAATTTTCTGTGAAGCAACAGAACACTAACAGTTTGTTTTTGAAAGATGATTTTAAATATGTTTCTAAAAAAATTTAAATTTCAAAGTAATAATAATAATAACCAAAATTAGGGGGCCCCCTCAAAGTGGGGGCCCTAGGCCCAGGCCTCACGGGCCTAATGGTAAATAAGACCCTGTCGTTAGTCGTATTTTGCAACTAAGATTTCCCGTTTGACGACCGCGATTTTACATCCAGTAGTCACTTTTGACGCCTAACCTTGCCTAATACGTTAAATTTACAACCACAATTTTTTCACCAAATCGTCACTTTATATTTATCTATTTTTTTTTTAAATCTAGTATAACTTTATATAGTTACATTTTTACATACATATTTCATCTAATATTTTGTACTTTGAGTTTTTACGATACTTATCAAGATTATTGTAACTTCTTTACCTTCAAATTTTTACATAAAAATTTTGTAGGTAAGCAAAGTAGGTTAAAGTAGCAAAGTAACACTAGATTTTAAATGACACTTGAAAAAATAGTTAAGCCAATTAACTCATATTTTAGTTTATTAGACACTGATTGAAATAAACATTTATTGCTTCATAAATTTAAGTAAAATTACCCACTTCTCAAAAACTAATAATAGAAACTGATTTTTGAAAAAAAATTCTTACTTAACAATAATTTTCTCGGTAAGGTTGTATTGTTTCGTGATATTTTATAACAATTGCACAACTGTCTTGATAGTTATCAGTGGTAATCCCTGCCCATGCAATTTGAATTATTTTAAAATTACGCCTAACAGAACAGTTTTAGCAACTAAAGCAAAACAGCTAGGTGCTAATGACGTCCAACTTTTACATCCTAATTTCAAGCCCTGGTCGCTGGTTAAAACTCATTTAAGTGCACAACTAAACTTGTCAACGTACACTGTGTGTTAAAGAACTCTTAAGAGTACGTTTATAAAACAAAATAAAAACTTTTTTAGTGTTTTTATTCAAAATAAGCTCCTTCGGCTTGAACACATTTGTTAGTGCTAATGACGTCCAACTTTTACATCCTAATTTCAAGCCCTGGTCGCTGGTTAAAACACATTTAAGTGCACAACTAAACTTGTCAACGTACACTGTGTGTCAAAGAACTCTTAAGAGTACGTTTATAAAACGAAATAAAAACTTTTTTAGTGTTTTTATTCAAAATAAGCTCCTTCGGCTTGAACACATTTGTTAGTGCTAATGACGTCCAACTTTTACATCCTAATTTCAAGCCCTGGTCTGGTTAAAACACATTTAAGTGCACAACTAAACTTGTCAACGTACACTGTGTGTCAAAGAATTCTTAAGAATACGTTTATAAAACAAAATAAAAACTTTTTTAGTGTTTTTATTCAAAATAAGCTCCCTCGGCTTGAACACATTTGTTACAGCAGTTTAACAAGGATTCGAATGCCTGTTCCAGCTCACATTGTGGGACTGCCTCAAAACTCTCATCGAAGCTATTTGTGCAAAGTGTCAGTGTCATCAAAGTAAATATAAGTAAACAAATGAACTGAGATTTGGGCAGTGGATCAGCTTATAGTTAAGGAGTTTCACGAATAGTAGATAACACAGATAGTGCCACTCTAAGCTTAGTTCCATTTGTAGTTTTAAAAATTCTTTGACACAGTCTGTACAAACAGCTTCGAAGCGAGCTTTGGAGGTAGTCGAACAAAGTGAGCTGGAACAGGCATTCGATTTCGAATCGTTGCTAAACCGCTGTAACAACTGTATTGAAGCCGAAGGAGCCTATTTTTAATAAAAATAATTAAAAATATATAATTACTAGTTTTAGTTTATTTTATAAACCTAGTCTTAAAAAATTTTGACACTGTGTATTATCACAGTTCATAGAACCTCCGATTAATTATTTCACCGCATAAACTAGTCATGTAATTAATTATCGGTAAACCTAAAAGTCTATAAAATATTTTTTTTTTTTTTTTTGCATTTTTATGCTAATATAAATATTGTTTCTGGGTACACCTCAAAATAGTATTTTTGAGCTTACTTTTACCAAAACGCCGACAATACTGCGGGAAAGGCAGACAAACTAAAAGACATCATTAGATTTGGATTCATTCGTAAATTTTTATTCATGCCAACGTGTAGTTACAATGTATTTCCAACAAATATTGATCGCATATTTTTGAAATATAAGGGGAAAAGAGAAATTGTATACTTAAAACCTTATTTTGAAATTTCCACATATTAACATGTCTTTTAGGGGGTGCCTAATTGCTCAAAATGTGCTACTAACTCACAAAGATAACATTATTTTTTTATACTAAAAATGGAAAACAAATGATTTGCAAGCATTTGATAAATAATTATAAAGCATAGTATTATATATTGATATAACGGGACTGAAAGCGAACAATACAATTCCTTGATTTAAAATAGGCCATGTACATAAATAATAAACACATTTTTGTTGAATCAAAAATAATGTAATGGTGAAATTTGTCAATACATTTTTGCACACTGGCATCAAATAAAAATACGCAAGATAATACTTCCATACATTTTTTTACATTTTTGATAGCAATTTTTAAGAAGCAAGAAGTTTTCTTTAGGGAGTTATTCTCAAGAAAATCATGTTTATAATAAAATTCGAAACTCCACAAATTTCAGGCAAAATCCGCTGTTTATTGTTTGCTGAATATTTCAGATATAAAGAGCAAGTTAATTCACTTTTATACAAAATAATAGGTAATAAGAAAAATTATCCAACTATTATTTTCTGCGTTAAAAAATTAACGATTTCTCTTTCTCGTTAAGTTGTAAAGTGTGTTCTAAAAGTTACTGTAAGAAGCTTTTACTGCAGATATAGTTACACCACAAGTAAAACACTCTTTTCTCCAGTAAGTTTTTCGTACTATGCTTTCCTGGATACTCTGACATTATTATAAAATCTGTAGTTTTAAAGCAAACATCAGCTTTAATTTATTGTAAAGAAGTTTATGAGGTGCAAAAGGCGAGGTAAATCAATTTGAACATTTAGTAATCTCGCAGCAGCTTCTCAAATAAAAATTTGAAATGAAAAAAAAGTAAAATTATCTGCTCTTAAAGGGGTTTTAAAACTTCGTCTAATGAATGTCAGTAATTTGTTACTCCTTTTTGGGTTTTTTTTTTTTTACTTTACTCGTTAAAAATTAACAATTATTGTTGTGAAAACATTTTTCAAAAATATTTAAGGAAATATGAAGGGGGAATTTTTTTTCTTTTCTTTTCTCTCTCTTTTTTTTTTTTTTTTTTGAGGAGTAAAATACAAATTATTCATAATTAAATGATAAAAACAAATCTATGAAAGCACAAAAGTTGCAAATCTTCTAAAGACACTGGTTTCAGGGCTACAAAGAACCTTTTTTATAACTGCTACTTAGATTTTAAAAAAGTATGATTTTCCCTCTTTCTGATTTTTTTTTTCTTCAAAATGGCATAAACTTTTCGATTTAGAATCAGTTTGTTGTGCGAAATGAAGGAATAAATATACCTCAGTGAGAATTTTGAATACATTCTAATCTAACAGCATTTTATAAATATAATAGGCTTACCTCAGTATCAAGTTCCTCGCCAAATCCCCATCAGACTAATCCTTAGAAAAAATTTCTTACAGAAAACGACTCAGAGACATTTCTTGTCATAGCTCCCAGCATTTTGCAGAATAATTGTCTATACACTTATCTACCCTTCTAACCAACTAGAGACCTACTGACCAATCCTGAGTTCGTTCCCAGAGGGTGGTAATGAGGAACGTCCCCGAATTGCTTGGAACATTATCGGTGTTTTTTGTTAGCCAATGCCTTGTTGTAAATTTCGGCCTTCAGTGACACTAAAGAATGTGGGAAATAGAACGAAGGGGGTGGGTTTTTAGGGTGAAATAGTCCTGGAAACTAAAATTCTGTAGGCCAATCAGAAAGAAGTTCGATTTGTACGATGCCAAAAATAGGACATTTTTATTGAATTCTTTAGCTCAAGTAGCCGATTGCTATTATCAGTTAAAATGATTTCTTATAATTATTTTACAGCTGCAATGATTTCAGAGAAGCAATGAAAAAACGTCCTTTAAGATTAAAGGTCCGCAGTGCGCTGTTTTACTCGTTAAAATATCTTCGTTTTATTTTTTCCTTGTCTTATTATCCACTTTGAAAATTTGGGGAACAGTTGACACGGATTCGAAAACAAGTACTCCATAGTACGGTATACAGATATACAATTTTGAGAAAGCATAGTTTCCAAAACAGTAGCGTTGTGCAAAAATAATTTCGCGAAAAATTGTTCTGCCTTCTAGAAGCTGTTTCGACCACGTGCAATATGAAAGGCATAGGTCAACTCATTTTTTTTTATAAATTTAATTTATTTTATTTATTTATGTATTTATTTTTTATTTGTTATTATTTTTTAACGTTGCTACATAGTTCGTTAGGGAAGAGAGAGAGACTGAATTGACAGTGGTAATAAATGTTTAATATAACTGTATGTTGTGCTACAAAGAATGTATTATTTCTGAAATATTTATTCCCAATTCAAAGCTAGGAAATACTTTTACTCATCTATTTTTTTTTTCGTGCATTTAAATTTCATTAGTTTCATTATAATATTCGAACTGAACAACAATTTATTGCTAGCAAACTAAAAAAATGTCAATTTTCGTCCATGAAATTAAAAATATAAATGAGAAATCGCAAACAAATTTAAACGCAATTTTATTACACGAAAGATCCAACTGTTAATTAAGAGGAGGGCTACATATCTAGTCTCCTTCTTAAAATTCAGGACTCTTATGTCAAATATCGCTTATTAAGCATGTAAATCAGGTCCAGCTCCCCTTTCTCAGTCTTCGTCGAAGTCATTCAGGCCTATGCCTCCGCTCCGGATAAATGTTGGGGAATAAGCGGAACGGTTAATTTATGCAGATCCGGACTCTTTGGAGTCAAACTATTCCCCCAGCTGTAACCTTCCTTGTTGAATATGCATCAGATGCAAGGAGTTAGTGCATATTGGCTTCCTTCATCTGAGGGCCTAAAATCATCTTGTACGATGGTGGAAAGATGATATCCACCTGCAGAGAATTGCGCATAAGGTTTAAGGGAAAATTACGGGTATATTGAGTTTCTCTGCATTTGCTATGGAAGATTAAAGTTAGTTAAGCCAAATGTCAAGTGAAGAGAATTTCTGTGCCGAAGAATTCTTCAGAAATTGCAATTAAAACCTGAAATAATTTAGAATTTTTAACAACTCTCACATGTAATTTCTTTCACCCTTAGTATTTCGAAGAACTATACGTTTTTGAATCGATGCAACGTTCCACGGCGCATGTTGGTTTCCCAAAAAAGTCTGATTTAAGTAGTATTCCCAAAATATTTCGTGGAAGTAAATGAGCAAAATGTAATTCAGATTGGAAGGAACTTTTAGTAGGTAAAATTGTTTGGAGCGAGCATGAGACAATAAGCAATTTCATTATTTCAAGCGCGCGTACAAAATGAGTTATTTCATATATAATATTTGACAATTTCATCACATTATATTTTGAAGATCATTTTTTTAAAGTTTGATACAGAGGTAGTAGTAAAGATAATTTTACTTTTGTGTTAATGCAGCTTCATAACATGAAAAATAATTTAAAATGTGACTGAAATTTTGAAACTGTCTTTGTGCAAGCAATCATAATTGATATATATATGTATATATATATATATATTATGCAATTTTTTTTGTTCGCTTCATGATAATCTTTGAATGCAAAAAATCTTTAGTTCGGCAGTAAGTTCTCAAAAATCTGTGGTTTGGTAAACTGTTTGCAAAAATACAAACCTGCAAAAACGTAGCAATCTAATCTTTGTTTCATGCTCTTGTAAAGCGAATTTCTATGTGTACATAAATTACTGACCTAAGCACTTACTTCTTCTTATTCAATCTGATAACAAAATTTTGACACATTGTTCTAAAATTTTATATAAGTCATTGTCATACTCGATACAACCAACGCCCAAGCAATGAATTTATGTAATTAGATTTAAAACTGCTTTTTAAACCTTCAAATTTATAAAGTAAAAAATAAACATAAGAGTTTCAAATTAATCTATAAACATATGAACTGGATATCCTGCTCGTCATGAACTGAAGAAAGGAAAATGAAAAAAAAAAAAAATCTAGCAAGTAATTGCACAAGATTAATGTTTCTCAATGTAAAAAAATTAAGAGCGAAAGAAAACCCGAAATTATTGTCAGCTTAGAACTGCAGAATTCATAGAATTGCCTATTTCGTAGTTCAATGATTTCATCTTGTAAACGTTTGGCTTCAAAAAATTTACTGAAAGATATATCATATATTTCAGTTTTTTTTTTCTGTCACCACAAAACTCTCTACATTTCCGACAAAAATGAAATAAGTAACGATCTACCCTTAGAAACATCAGCGCGCTGCACATGAAATACGGTATGACTACGGACATCAAAATAATCGTGACTTTAACTCCGCGATCATCATTCAAAAAACGTGTTACGGATGATGTTCAAGATCATTCCAAATCCAACAGCCATTTTTCTCCCATAGGAGAGATTTAGAGCAACAAATCTCGCAAGAAAATGTTGTAAAAACATTCATGTCTTCATGTGAGAGCCATAAAGCGAAGAGTTTAGTTATGTTTTGAATGGCCTTTCGAGTCAGCGGGCAATTGCTTATTGAGCCCGATTAGTGCTGAGAGATTCTTATGGTGCATCGTAAAAAGGAGTTGATCGGCACTCATATCTGTTTTATTTTATTTCTCACTTTGTAACTGAATGCAGTTAGTTATTAGGGCTAGGGACATAATGAAAGGAATTGAATTTTTACTGTTGTAGTTTAGGAGACTGTTAAATAAAAAAAATATTGATAATAATTTCATAACATCAATAAATCTCTAAATGATAATCAACGGACAGTTTCATATGTTCTCCATTTTCATAGAGTTATAATACTACTAAACATTGTTTTTCATTTAAATTTGGACATATTTAGTGACTTACATAATGAAGTAAATTTTCAGTGTATGGTTTTGAAAAGATATGATGTTAATATTGTTTTTAATAGCAGCAACCCATCGATTTACTCAAGAAATGATAATGTACAGGCTCATTCTAAATGAAAACTGAGAGCTTGAGAGAATAAAAATGTTTTTTGTTTTGTTTTGTAGTTCATGATTATTAGGATTTCTTACGCTTTTTAAGTGTTTCTAATGCATACTGTATCAGTTTCAGAAAATTTATAAAACATTGAAAACATTTTTTTAAAGCTAGGATTGATAATCTATACTTCTTCATGTATTGATAAAATATAAACTTTACTATGTCCTTTGTTTTTATGAATTTAACAGTCATTGACTTTGTAAAAATTATATGAATTTAATGTTTCGCTATCGCAACATCATGACATGAGTTTTCATGTCACCTGGTTTGGGAAGCGTTCAATGATTTACTGATATATGTATGCATATTTGTCATGACTCATGTATTCATATGGTTCATGTACCAAATTTTATGTTTCATTTTTATTGATAATTCAGTGTAATTCGCGATAACTGTTTAATATATACCAAGTAAATTTTGTTGTTGCATCATTTACGAGAACGTTTAAAGAATTGTTGATAACTATTATGAAACATTTCAATGAACTCGAAGCAATGGTGCTAGTTATTTTCCTTTTAAATGTCCTCGCGGGCTTGAAATTTAAGCTTTCGTATGTAATTTTAAGTGATTATTATGTTACATAATTCGTTGATTTTTCGGGGGAAAATAAAGATAATTCAGTTAATTTACGGGAAGTAAAACGCGGAGTTTATGCACACGCAGAAAATATTTCTAAGTTGTAGTCATTATTACTCAATGTAATTAACACTGCTATATGCTGATATTTTGAAATTGCACATTAAGTTTTTCCTATTAGTTTCGTTTACGTACCTCAAACGTAATATTCTGCCAAAAGCTTCTAAATGCCACTACGATAATTTAAAAAAAAAAAAAAAAAAAAAATCAATACACGCAACTAGGGCAATTCGCAAGATGTTTCACTAACAAGTGTATAAAGTGCAAGAATTAATAATGAAAGGTAGTAACCAAAATCTAATACAAGTATGGATGACGTTTAAATGGAAATTACTGATACTTCATGCGTTCGATATTTTAAACATACATTTTTTCAAACCGTAAGCTACTAAGTAACGACGGAGGAAAAAAAAATACGTGTGATCAAACCTAATTGAATAGTGATAGTTAAACAATGTGTACGCATAAATGTTTATATTCTGTGTTTTAATAAATTTTGTTGATGGTTAAATAAAGTATTCAGTATTATGCACCAATTTTAAGAATATAATACATTACGTAACACTTTATTAAATCGAGTAATATTCTGGGTTTCTTTTTTTTTTTTACATATTTTGTATGGAATTGAGAAAATTGTTCGGTATCAAGAAACCCTTTTTAACCTACTTTACCGTAAAAGTTTTTTAAAAAAATAAATAATGGAGCATGAAGAAGGCTTTATGTATCGTAAAAATATCATTAAAAATAAAGAAAAGTCAAAAATAAGTGAAGTAATTAAATAAAGATTGAAAAAAAAAAAATTTGAAGGTAGGGTTTTGGTTTTGAGACGGGGAAAATGTGTGTCTGTCGGTCTTCCTGCCGGTCTGTCTCTCCACCCCCCCCCCCCCCCCCCAACAACGTTTGTAGGAATTGTCCGAGTCGATAGATTCTTTTGCAATCGAAAGATCTCGGCGAGGATATCGCATTTCAATATTTTACTCTTTGATTTGGACAATTTTTTGTTCAATTTCCAACAGTTGAAAAAATCTGAACATTAAAAATCTTAACTGTGGGCAAAAATGAAGCAAATTATGTAAACTCTGGGCACAAGATTCAATTTCATATGAGAAAGCTTATTGAAAAAAGTTCTCGGCCTGAAATATTGATTTGAACAATTTTTGCTCATTTTTGAATAGTTCAAAAAAAATTAACAAAAAAAATTAACACAGTGCCTACGGTGAAATTTCAGAAAAATACAGAAAAATTTGCCTGAAACCAATTTTATCGGAAAGATGTTATGACGTAGAACGTGTACAGATATGAAGCTCAATCGGAACTAAATGAGCCCATTTTCCTATGAAATTTTTTGATCGGGATTTTTAAGAATATTTTCGAGTGAATGAATGATTAAATGAAAGAGTGAAAGAATGAATGAATAAATTAGTTAATAAATGATTAAAAAAATAGATGATTCAATGAATGAGTGAACAAATGAAAAAATAAATAAATGAGTGAATACTTACATGAATGCGTAAATGAATGAATGAATAAATGGATGACAGAATAAATGAATGAGTGAGTGAGTTAATGAATATGTATTAACCGTTGAGAAAGGTACATTTGAAGTAATTAAGAACTGAAGCTAAATGAGAAAGAGAGGGATATAGATAGATTATAAATTTGTATTGTTGGTGTATACGGGAAAGAAAGCTCGTGTAGTTCTAGACGGAGCTTCTTATTATGTAATTGAAGTCAAATTCTTGAATATGGAAATAGCCCCCTTTTTACTTAATTCTATATTCAAGATGTAGAAAAAAGTATTAAACTCATGAAAATTTTCGAAATTGCGTGTGCTGAACCCTTTTTGACCATTTTTAGGAAATGTCTGTTTGTCTATGTGTGGCCTTTTTATTATTTTTTTTTTTTGAAGAGAGGGGGAGCTGTAATTCAAAAAGTGAATTGAACGAAATTTGGTGCTCACATCGACTCTGATGAGAACTGGTGCTGATTAGGTTTTGGCGCAAATCCATTCGAAGGGAGCGAAGCAGTCGAACGTTTTTCTCGATTAGCGGAAGTGTAATATCTCAAGAAGTAATGGTAGAATTCGAACAAAATTTGGTATACAAGTGAACCTCAATACGAACAGGGCGCCATTCGTTCCAATGGGGGGAAGCAATAAAATTTGTTATTAGCTTTCTTTTTTTTTTTTTTGAGTGTTAATTGGGGCGCTGTCGATACCTGATACACAGAATTAAACGAAATTTGGTACCCACGTACATCCAGACAGGACGTAATGTTGATTAAATTTTGATACCATTCGCAACAACGGGAAAGAAGCGATTGAAGGTTTTTCTCGCTAAGTGTATATTTCAAGAATTTACAAATGCAAACAATTACCTTCTGGCGCCAATCGCGCCGCTTCGGTGATAGGAAAACCTTTTAATTTATTTATCCTCGTTTAAAATCATTCCTTTATTCCCATTTTTCCCCCCCATAAGGATTTGTATCATAAAAGGGATGTTTGGAAAGTTGTAATATTCATATGGGAAGGATGCAAAAGTTCCATAATGACCACAACAGACTAGTTTTATGTTGTCGTTACATATATTTTTGAACTCAAACTGTCGAGGAACTTTAGCGCACAATATGAAAACAACATAGGGAGCATTTTCCACAAAGAATACAAAAATGTTGGGAGATTTTTTGAATAGCATTACATAAATGTATTCCAATTCATTCGCTCAAAAATAGTATACTTAGTAGCATTTTTCTACATTTCACTTGAACGATGACTGAAATTCTTTTCTTCTGTTTTCAGTTTATTGCTTCCGAAACTTTTCATCATTGGGATAAAATGATGAGATGTTTCATCCGATATCAAGTTTCTTCATGCTTTCAAATTCTGTGCACTTTCTGAAACACAAAGAAAAACTTTAATCATAAATATTAAATTATATCATTTTTGTAAACTTATGTACACACAAAAGGGCATCCGCAATTCTGCATCCATCATTTTTTTTCCCTGTTCAGTAACACCAAAGTTGAAAATTATTCATTTTTGATATATTTAAATTTTTGTTATGCGTCTGTATAAATAATAATAATAATAACAATAATAATAATAAAAAGTAGAAAGTAATATTTTTCAAGATATAAAGTTGGCTATCTTAGTTACTTATCAAAATTTCAATCCGACTGCTCATTTCTCCCATTTTCATAGAAATAATTACCGTAATTATCTGTGTATAGCCCGCGGGCTATCTACGAAAAAACTTCTTTTTTTACTACCTGCGGGCAATATAACGATGAAATATGAACGATGAAACGGGCAATACATGAAATTAAAAAAAAAAGTATTATTAAAAAGATAACTACCGTTTAAAAATATCGAAATATCTTTTCCTGCAAAACAAATTGCAGAAAAATAAATCGCAGATTTCGAAACTATGTCCAAAGCAGATTAGGGCTCGGACGCTACAGGCGAATGTATTGTTTTCTAGGGGTGTATCCCATGTTTTATTCTAGGTGAGGGTTATACACCGAAATTAATTTTTTTTAATGAATTTTTCTTCCTGCGTACTATACAACGATGCGGGCTATATACCGATAATTACGGTAATATTAAAGTCTGCGTAAATTTTCAAACTATTTATAATGCACATTTGCTAGTAGCATCAAAGGTTTGTTAATTGGAATTTTAAACTGATGCTGATAAAGTTGTGACCTTTAACTTGCTTAAGAGATAATTTTTCTTAACACTTTGGTGCTTACTTGCGACAAAATACGGTAAAATTAAGCAACATTTTTGAAGCCGGAAAATTGGCACCAATTATTTGGTGGAACGTGCAGCTAATTCGTCATTTTTTTATTTCTATCCCTATTTTTCTCGGAGTGCGATTGGTTAATCACAAATTATTAAAAAATATAGTTTTATCTCTCTTTAAATTATAATAATAGTATAACAACTGAATTAATTTTTAGATACTTCAATCCTTTGATTTTAAAAATGGCATCCGTTCATTTTCAAAAGTAATATTTTAATCTAGTAACTATTTGTAGGTTTTTTTATTTCAAATAAAATGGCAGCACTTATTTAAAAAAGAAAACTGTCTCTATTCGGAAACGCGTTATATAATATTATTGCAAGAGACTATTTAACATAAAACAGACGTTTTAGTTTACTGCGTATTTCAAAACGCTGCCTTTCTTGTTTTGCTCATTTAAAAAAACTCCATCTCACCTGTTCATACAGTATGAAAATTAACGACGGGAAAGAAAAAAAAGGAAACCCTTTTAAACAAACGTTAGTTTTTATACTCCCGTTACTTTTCCGTGCCACATAAAACGCTTGTCTTAAGTTCATTAAGTACATTTGCTGCGCAACTCACATCTGAAATGAAACTTTTAAAAGCATATCTAATCAAATTTATATTCACATTCAAGTGTCGCAAGACAGCAATCGTAAATCCGATTTGCGTTGCATGTGGGCAATCGAAAGACTCGCTGTAAAAACTGCATAATTAGCACTATGCAAACGAAATGTCCAATTTTCTCTCCCTAATTTCCGGATTTTATGTGTCAACATTTCCTATTCCAATTTACCGCATTGTTGCAACAGATTTAAGTCACTTAATTCAGGACTTCTAAGAAACGGAACATTTAAAAAGCGTGTGTATTTGCTTAGTTCGGGATGGAGAAAAACATATATATATATCGAGCTAAAAACTGTGTGGTTAAGTTGTTTTCAAGTAAAGGTTGGTAAACATTTTAATGGAATAAGCAAAAGACATATTCAAGTTTATTTTATCGTCGTAAAATTTTCTCCTTCTGTTCAGGTACCACGTGCAGTGTAAAATGAAATGATTATCTTATAGAAACACATGGATCGCAGAACCAATGAAATGTTTACTTTAAACAAGAAGTTCCGTCTAGAACTATACGAGCCTACTTTCCCGTATACACCAATTTCAAATTTGTAATCTAGCTATTTCTCTCTCTCTGTCTTTCTCGTTTAGCTTTAGTTCTTAATTGCTTCAAATATACCTTTTACACCGGTTAATACATATTCATTCAATCATTATTTATTAAGTCATTCATGTATTTATTCACTCATTTATTCATTCATTCTTTTGCTTATTCATTTAATCATTCATCAATTAAAAAATATTCTTGAAAATCCCGATAAAAAAATTGCATAGGAAAATAGGCTCGTTGGTTCTGGATGAACTTTCTATTTGTACATGTTTTACGTCATAAGAACTTTCCGATAAAGTTTGTTCCAAGCAAATCGGTCCGTTAGATCAGAAATTATATAGGATTGAAATTTCCCCATAGGCGGTATGTTAATTCTTTTTTGAACAAAAATTGTTCAAATAAAAAAGTAAAATATGGAAATGAGATGTCCTCGCCGAGATCTTTCGAATGCAAAAAGAATTTTTCCAATCGGACAATTCGTTCAAAAGTTATTAGGGGGGGGGGGGACAGACCGACAGACCGACCGACACACTTTTTCCCCATCTCAAAACCCTACTTTCAATTTTTTTATTTTTCAATCTTTATTTAATTACTTAACTTATTTTTGACTTTTCTTGATTTCTAACGATATTTTCACGATACCATTAAGCCTTCTTCCATGCTTTATTATTATTTTTTTTTTACTGTTATGGGAAAGTAGGCTAAAAATGAGACAGTTAATTACATTTAATGAAAAATATGTAATTTTGTGCCGGTATTATCTAGTAATGATACGATATAGAAAAATAATATATATATATATATATATATATATATATATATATATATTGTAAGTTTTGGCGCTTCTTAGTCGCTTGTGTCAGAAGACTTTTTATGTTTATCAGTTTTTTAAACTCGCAAACTGCTAAATTGAAAAACAAATGTATGTCACAAGTTGAGACTGATGATTCGAAGTTTGATTTAACTTACGAATACTGAAAAATTCAAGGAAAAAAGGGCTGTAAATGATTTAAATTTTGATGCTAAAGATCGCGATGTAAATCTTTGAAGTTTTGATTTTTAATATTAATATAGACGTTTTGTTTTTAATATTAATACAGACGCTTCGGTTTTTAATATTAATATAGACGTTTTGATTTTTAATATTAATATAGACGTTTTGATTTTTAGTATTAATATAGACGTTTTGATAATGAATATTAATGTAAACGTTTTGATCTGACAACGGTTAAAAAGTGAAAAAATTTGTTTATTACGAAAAAACCAAATTACAATTTCAATATATTCTGCTTAAAAATCAGTACCTTTTTAGCCTACTTTCCCGTAAAAGTAAAAAAAATAATAATAAAGCATGAAAGAAGGCTTAATGGTATCGTGAAAATATCGTTAAAAATCAAGAAAAGTCAAAAATAAGTTAAGTCATTAAATAAAGATTGAAAAATAAAAAATTTGAAAGTAGGGTTTTGAGATGGGGAAAAAGTGTGTCTGTCGGTCTGTCTGTCTGTCGGTCTGTCTCCCCCCCCCCCCCAATAACTTTTGAACGAATTGTCCGATTCGAAAAATTCTTTTTGCATTCGAAAGATCTCGGCGAGGATATCTCATTTCCATATTTTACTTTTTGATTTGAACAATTTTTTTTTCACTTTTGAACAGTTCAAAAAATTTTAACATTATCGCCTATGGCTGAAAATGAAGCAAATTATGTAAACTTTGGGTACAAGATCCAAGTTCCCATGAACAAGCTCACTGGAAGAAGTTCTTGGCGTGAAATATTGATTTGAACAATTTTTGTTCATTTTTGAACAGTTCAAAAAAAAAAAAAAAAAATTAACGTACGCCTACGGGGAAATTTCAATCCTATATTATTCCTGATCTAACGGACCGATTTGCTTGTAACAAACTTTATCGGAAAGCTCTTATGACGTAGAACATGTACAAATAGAAAGTACATCCAGAACTAAGGAGCCTATTTTCCTACAAAAATTTTTTGATCGGGATTTTCAAGAATATATTTGAATCAATGAATGATTAAATGAATAAGCAAAAGAATGAATGAATAAATGAGTGACTAAATACATGAATGACTTAATAAATGAATGATTGAATGAATAGCTATTAACCGTTGAAAAAGGTATATTTGAAGCAATTAAGAACTAAAACTAAACGAGAAAGACAGAGAGAGATAGCTATATTATTTGAATTTGAATTCGGTGTATACGGGAAAGTAGGCTCGTATAGTTCTAGACGGAACTTCTTGTTACACATTGTATTCATAAAAAAGTTCTTATTTTATATATACTAACTGCTTAGTTTCAAGACTTTACATAGGATTTCCTACTTTTTCCTACGTTTGTGTTACATTTGTTTGCCTACATATCGAAGGAATGCGCTTGATATTAAAGCAATAAAAATATTAATCGTTAAATTTACTGAAATAAATCAGCTAACAGTTTGCGAAAATGAATGCAATACTATAGTTTTTAATAATAACTATTAACTTTCTTCCCCCTCATATTAAAGATACTTTCATTTCGAGATAATTGTTTTAAGCGTATATATGTATATAGGAATTAATTTCTCGCCTCAATCAAAAATGAGAGAGACAAAGAGTGTGAGAAATCGAGACAGCCAATGCTATCAATGTTCGGGAGAAGTTGCTATACAAGAAAGAGTAACTTGTTTCTGTTTGAACCTCTTAGTTTTTAGAAATTATTTACTTAGTTATGATAAAATAATTTTTGGAAAAAAAATATAGAACCGACTTCAAATTAAAAACTGCGCTGAAAGGTAAAAAATAAATTCATTATTTTAACAACATCGATACAACTCTTATACAGAATTTTAGAATTCGATACAAAATTTATGAGTCCTATTGCCATTACACCATGTATTACTCTGTATTGGAACTGTAGCAAACTCTGGGCCATTTATATTTGTAATTGATTTATAATTACAAAAGATTTTTTCCATAATAGTTTTACCATTTTCAGTCTGATTTCTTCTAATAATTGGAAGAAAATTGCATTATTAAAAAGAGCACAAAATGGAAAGAAGTACTAAAACAGAAAAAATCAAAGTATTCACCCTTTTCAGAAAAGTTCTGCTTCTATTGTAATAGAAACGACAGAGGAAAAATGTCTCTCAAAATAAAAGAAGGAAAAGAGTGGGAAAAGAGTAAGTGTAAGAAAATTGGGCATTATTAGAACGTTCACATACTGGATAGAAACACTACAGCAAAAGTCAAACTTTTTTTTTCTGATGTTGTATATTTTATCCTTTGAAGAGAAATAGTAATTTCAGAAACGTTCTGTTTTACTAAAATTCTATTAAAGCTTTCAAAAGAACGATGCTGAAACGAAACTCTTTTGTAAGAGAAACGGCATAGAAAATGTCTGATGGAATAAAAGAAGAAAAAGAATGGGAAAGAGTGTGGGAGAGAGAAAAAGAGAGTTAGGATGGAAAAAAAAGAGACTATCTTAAGAAACACGAAAACAACTCCCAGTTATTGAAGTGGCCTCCGTAACCAAAGCATGTGCAAAGCCTCTCAGCGGATCCACTGCGCGTGAAGCCAGACTAAGAGGAAATAAGTGCTCCTATGCGCCGTTATCGATTGCTGTAAAATCGATATCATTACGATCGATATAACCATCTCTTAACGTTTATTTGTTCAGAGGGTTGAGATGGGCGTGCACCAAAGCTTAAATAAATTTCCTCATAATGTCCTGCCGTAAAGAAAGTTTAAACTGGCAAATTGAAATTGCTACTCGGATATCTCCTGCAATTTACATGTTTATTTTAATCCCAATATTAATGATCTCTCAAGTGAACTATAATGGAATCAACTTCTGTATTCATAACTTTTCTTTTGTGTTCCACAAACAATTTCTAGTATATGCAACAATGTCACTTTTCCTCTTGAATATTTTTAACCAACTAAGAACAATAAGTTTATAGTTTTTTGGAATAAGCAAAACACTTGCGGAAAAAAAATCCATTTTATGGTTTTATCAGTTTTTGATTTAAAAGCAGAAAAAGAAAAACGTATATATGTTTGATAATAAAATATTCGGATTTACTTTACTAATACTAACCTTCTGAATTTAAAAAAAGGGTAAGAAAAGAGTAAAGAAAAGTAAAAGTTAAAAGCACTTGCAAAAAAAATGTTGCCTTGTTTAAGGAAAATAAAAATGTCCTTATGAGATTTTAAAACGCTTTTACAACCATTAAGGCAGTTAGTAAAAAAAAAATTTGTTTGTTATAAATCGAATAATGTGTATAGATTTTTCTAAGATACTACAGTAAAACCTGTAAAGTTGACCACCTTTGTAAGTTGGCCACCTGTCTAAGTTGACCCCTTTTGTCAGGCCCTATATTATTTAATGTAGAGAAATCTTCGTAACTTGACCACCTAAGTTGACCACCTGTCTATATTGACCACTTATGTACGCCAAATGTGGGTCGGAGTACTACAAAAAACCCTTTGTAAGTTGACCGCCTAATTATTACAATATTTATTTTTTTATCTAATTATGCTAAGATAAAAAAATAACGTAAATAACTTCTCCAGGATATTTTTTATGCTACAATGTTAGACCAGTATTTGTCTGGATGAATGAAACATGAATATAAAGTTTGGCTAAACCTCTGTGTAAGTTAACCATACGAGAAAACTACTATGAGCACTCTTTTGTTCTTTAAATAAGTTTCTTCTTTTTCTTCTAATTGATCTAGCCATTTTGAAAAATTATGTATTTTTAGGGAATCTTCACCATCAAATAAATAACTTACATAATTAATAACCAATTTATCTTTATTTTATAGGAGTTTATTCTATAATTTTAAAGTTGTATAGAATACATTGTAAGTAATTCAGATTAAAGTTCGCTAATGATATTTCAGATAATTGTGAAAAAATAGCTAATTACTAATTTACTTTCACGTAAAAGTAAAAAAAATAATAATAAAGCATGAAAGAAGGCTTAATGTATCGTAAAAATATCGTTAAAAATAAAGAAAAGTCAAAAAAAAGTGAAGTAATTAAATAAAGATTGAAAAATAAAAAATTTGAAAGAAGGGTTTTGAGATGGGGAAAATGTGTGTCTGTCGGTCTCGGTCTGTCCCCCCCCCCCCCCTAATAACTTTTGAACGAATAGTCCGATTCGAAAAATTCTTTTTGCATTCGAAAGATCTCGGAGAGAACATCTCATTTCTATATTTCACTTTTTTATTTGAACAATTTTTCGTTCAATTTTGAACAGTTCAAAAAAATTTAACATTATCGCCTATGGGCGAAAATAAAGCAAATTATGTAAACTCTGGGTACAAGATCCATATTCCAATGTACAAGCTTACTGGAAGAAACGCTTGGCGTGAAATATCAATTTGAACAGATTTTGTTCATTTTTGAACAGTTCAAAAAATTAACATAGCGCTTACGGGGAAATTTCAATCCTATATAAATCCTGATCTAACGGACCGATTTGCTTGGAACAAACTTTATCGGAAAGCTCTTATAACCTAGAACATGTACAAATAGAAAGTTCTTCCAGAACTAACGAGCTTATTTTCCTATGAAATTTTTTTATCGAAATTTTTAAGGATATTTCTCAGTGAATAAATGAATGAGTGAAAGAATGAATCAATGAATAAATGAATGAGGAAAAGAATGAATAAATGAGGGAATAAATACATGAATGAGTAAATGAATGAATAAACATTTGAATCAGTAAACGAAGAATGCATAAATGAATGAACGAATATGTATTGTCTGTTGAAAAGGTATATTTGAAAAAATTAAGAACAAAAGCTAAATGAGAAAGAGAGAGAAAGAGATAGCTAGATTATAAATTTGAATTTGGTGTATACGGGAAAGTAGGCTCGTATAGTTCGAGACGGAACTTCTTGTTAAAGTAACGTTCATACATGAAGTTATATTTCAATTAGTTACAAATGAATAAATGCATAGTGTAAGAAATGACAAAAAAGAAAATCTCTACCCTCTATAAGTTGGCCACCTGTCTGAGTTTACCACTAGAGTGCCGCACTGCAAGTGGTCAACTTACGCAGGTTTCACTGTATTATATTTCATATATTTTTCAGGATGTGTGAGGGAGAGAAAAAATGGCGCTTTGAAAACCTTCAAGTTGATAATTAATTTCTAAAGTTGAGCCGGCATTTCTTCATTTTTAATTAAGCAATAAAATCTTGAGTTACTGATCATAAAAGCGTAAGAGCAGCCTTACCCTTCGGTTTTGTTCCTTTGATGAAATGTTGATTTTTTTTTTCTAAGGAAGCTCATGTGGCAAATAAATCAAATTCTGAAAAACCAGCAAAAGTAAAATTTATGAAATTAAGCAGATTACTAATACATGTAACAGAAATTATCTAACAATTATAAATTATATTAATAAATTCATAAGAAACCAATAAAAGATTTTTTTGCAAAAAGTCAAAACTTCACATTTTTACCTTTGCAAAAAATGTCAGAATTAGAAGCATTTTTTAACTGCACCTTTAAAAGCACACACTTTAAAAGCACATACTTTAAAAGCAAATATTTGTTGTGTCTACTGTTTTGAAATTTAGTTTTTTTTTTTTTTGACATCATCATTTGCATACAACTGATGAATAAGGTAGGAAACTTTGTCATGTCAATTTTTTTCAAATAAAATATTTACATAAAAACTGCTGAAACATATTTTTTTTTCTTCTTCTGTGTCTTCTATTCCTTCTTTCCTTTCAAATACCACCAATATTTTTCTAAAAATTGTGAAGAATTGATGGTTTTTGTTCCCATATGTTATATAATTCAAACAGGTTAATACACTGTCTTAAAATCAATTTAACATAGCTACGCTTCTCATAAAATATTTAAAGACACTTTTTTGCATCTATTTTAACCTGTCATAAGCATTTATTTATTTATTTATTTTTCTGGCTTAAAACTATAAATACATTTTATTGGTGTATTTAATTTATACACATTTTATTGGTGTATTTAAGTTAATATACTGTCGGCCCCGCTTAACCGACGGTATTCCTTTAAGCGGGGCGAACAGTACTATAGACTCTCTAGCTGCTTATCGAAACATTTTCTGATTTCACCTAATCCGATGTAGTACAAATGTTTTTAAATTAAAAGAATACATTTCATCACATGCAAGGTCTTCTGAAGTTCACAAATGGCACTGGTTGGCGCTGGCTGAAAGTATTCAGTTATGTTCTTTGCTACCTGTGTTTCGATTTATTTTCTAAGTCACGTTACGGAATTTATTTCTAAATGTGCCGTATTCTATTTTTATTCTAATTTCAATGAATAAAGAATAATTTTGAAATGCACTCTAAATTTCGTAGAAATTCATGAAAAGCACTGCAAGCTGATTCTTTTTGCTATGATTAAGCCACAGCAGATTTCCTTTTTAACACAGCAATGTTAAAACTGCCAGGTCATAAATTGTTGTTGTTAACGAAATTTATTGGAAGATGGAATTCAAATTCCAAAATTTACCTTCGAGTGAAAGGGAATCAATGCAACAGGCCACAAATTGTAATGAAAAGTGCATAGTTTCTTCGACTATCTTCCTCAGCTCTGATCAGGGGCAGATTCGGGCATAATTTTTGGAGGGGGCACAGGGGAGGGGGAAATTGTTCTCTCTCGTAGGAGTGTTTTTATGTTTTTAGGTCTCTTAAAACCGATAAATCTTCAAGTATAGAAAAAATATATACTAATTTGCTTCGAATGAAAACGTAGAATATTTTTCGAACGTTTTAAAGTTAATTAAACACTCAACCGTACAAACTTCAATTTCAGCAAATGACATAATAATGAGCCATAATAATTAGAAACACTGTCATACGGATTATAACCCTAGGACTACGTTCGTAAAAGGACTTTTAGATTTTGATTATTTTTCAAATTTTAAAGGCTTAGCATGTACAGTCGCGCGAGGGAGTCTAAAGGAATATGATGCAGTTGTTCAATTTTATTAAAGTGTTGACAGACTGAATGTTTGCCCAGAAGGCTGGACAAGTGGTCATTCTTTGCTCAGTTGGTCATCCTTGCTCATCAAAAGTGATTTTATTCAAATGTGTTTCATACTTCCAGCACAAATTTAAAAGAACTTATTTCTGTCATCAAGAATTTTTTTTTTTTTTTTTGTGAGATATAAAAAAATTTTTTAGTGAGTATTTCTTTGATCCCTTTGGGAAGGGCATGGTGGCCTGAAGTCCGCCACTTTCACTGATATGAATCTGTCACATGCTCAGTAACGCCGCAACGTGAAAACATGTGTACAATTTTCCCTGATTTTTAGTTTTATTACATTATTTCTATACCCATTCTACACACTAAAAAATTCTAATTCGACCTTTCACCGAAAAAATGGTGAAATTTAGCTGTAACCAACATTTGGTACGAGGCTGTAATTTCACCTAGTTTCGTCACGAATGTGAAACTAGGAACCATTATAATGATTCAACTTTAGTACCAAATGTTCGCTGCACCTAAATTTCACAATTTTGTTGGTGAAAGGTTGAACTAGAATTTTTTACAGTGTGAAGCAGATAATTCCCACTGCTGTATTCTTCTGAATATTTTAGAGGATGGTATAGAAAATTCCCAGGAGACGCATTGCGCTATAATAGCCCTTCATGAAATTGTGCGAAGAAGAATGTGTAGGTTACTTAGCAAAATTTATTTCCGTAAAATCTGTTTTCACAACTTTTACAAGCAGCAAACCAGCATCAACATTTAACTGTGTTGTTAAGGGTTATATGCAATAACATTTCCCCCTTCGTTTTCACTCTGACAGGTATTGTCAATCGCGATTCTAAAATAAAAGTGTTAAAATATTCATGAAGAGTTTCTAAAACAAGATATTTCCATCCAAATTGATGGAAGCGGCCTAGAACTGCAGACATTCCATCTTGACACTTTCTCCAATCGATACCTCTTCCTGTACATCCGACGATTTAAAACTTCCTAAAATATGCCACTTTCGATAACTGCTCCACACACATTTACATGTTCGGAACGTTCTATCAGGCATTTTTCCGTTCCCGCAGGTCTCTCTTCGCGCGAACATAATTTGTCGCTCCGCCATACCGTAGATTACAGGTAGATACTCTATAAAAAGGTGTTAAGAAGTGGCCGTTGCCCATGAGTTCCCGCCCTAATATGCCTTTTATCGGCAATGAAGTCCGTCCAAACTGCCAGCCGAGTTTTAAAGCATATTCTGGCGACCATTAAGCACCCTGCCGGGAAAACTTAATGTCACCGGTAACTGTTCACCTGGCTTTTCCGTAGGTGAACACGTTTTTGCTATTAAACGCCGGTTATGGCTGTCATGAACGGCGCGCCACGGCGGTATCGCGTTCTGGCGGGGTCCATCGCGTCGTCGTTTTTAAACGTTCTCTTCCCAAATGACCCCCGGGTGTAGAAGAGTTCCTCTTTCCGCTAAACTCCCCACGATTGTTCCCGAGCCGATCTCATCTTCGGATAGTAATGGTTTCTATTCCTTCTTTTTTGTTTTGTGTTTTTTTATCCTTTCTCTGCTGTAGCTCTACCTGCATTATATGTTTCATTTTGTGGCGCATTTGCTATATCTGGCGTATTTCTCACTTATTCTTTTTATTCTTTCTATTAGACCGTTCAGAATCAGAAGTATCGGTTATGCTCAGTTGCTGCTAAAGGATGATTTGTAGTTTCTGCCGCGTTTTTCCCTGTTTAGTGTAAGTTCTCAGAAAGGTAAAAATATTTGTCACTAGTACAACCACTCCGATACACTGTAGAAAATTTAGTGGTATGTTGTACGAAAGGACGATGCAGATTTGCTGGCTACAAAGGATGGTGCTTAATTTTTAGTGCAGCGTACTTTAGTGCAACATACGCTAGTTCCCACCAAAATATTAAGCACAAAGGATGGTGCTTAATATCTTGGTGGGAACTAGCGTTTGTTGCACCAAGATATAGAAAAATTAAACACGAACTTTTGAAGTAAGCAACACTTTACACTATTTCTTAGTGAATTTGGTAGTAAGTTGCACTATGTTTGGTGAAACACGCAGTTAATTTTTTTACAGTGTATTAGTAGTCTACTCCCGTGCTTTTAATATAGATAAAAAAACAACTTTGAAACCCCATGTGAAACATTTTTATTATTTAACATACTAGCATTTTTTATTTTTTTTTATGAGTCTAAGATGCATGTATATAGAACACAGCCTTCGATCCGTGGAAATTTTCGAATTTCTACCGATTCATACGGTTCGAAGGATGCTGAACACTATTTGCGTATTTTTGGGAAATACTTGTCTGTCTGCATGAGTGTGAGCATCTTGTTTCGGCCACTCTAACTCAGGACGTAATGGAACCAAAACGAATTTCGGTAGACACATAAACCCTGACGGAAGTGGTGCTGTTGAGTTTTTGGAGTACAAAAGACATTAAAAGAAAGCTTCGTGAGGGCCACAACATACTTCTTTTGCCTGTTTCGTTTTTGTGACATTTTATTCATTTTTATTTTTGCTTATTTTTGGAAGTGTTATAATATTTACTTTTTGTGCATGAGAAGACGAATCAAAATAAAATAGTATACCATTGGTATTACATTAAGACGTGAAACTGATAAAATAAAATAATTTATTCTTTGAAGACTAAAACATTGCCTTTAACTTTTTTTTTTGTTTTGTTTTAAATTATATCCTTCGAATTTTTTCAAAAGGGTTAAAGCTTGATTTTTCTCTTGTCGAAATTACTTACCTTAGTTCTATATTGTTTCTAATCCGTTTTTCGTTTTGCTTCTTCGCTGAAGCTTTTGCTATATAAATACAATGTCAATAATGATCTAATAAACAGTTCTTTTGTTAAAGCAAATACAGAAAATCATATACGATAAAAGAAATGTATGTAAGAATACAAAATAATTCTAAATACAATAAAATGCACTGATATAATATTATACTCAGTGAAATGCGTGAAAGGAACATTTAAAAATTAAATTAGTTTTAAAGCTTAAAAAAATAAATAAAACTGATATTTTTAAAAAATACAGATAAAGCTTTAAAATAATCATGTATATTTTAAAAAGAATAAAAAATGAATCTGCAAATTTTAAATTAAAAAAATGAAATCTTAAATTGTTGTAGTCATCATTTTTATTTTTTGGGAATAGTAGTATTTATTAATTTTTGCAATACGCAAAACACTTACTGTAATTTTACCGGGATACTGTTAAAAGAGAAAAAAATATCAGAGAGATAGAGAGCGAGATTAAAAAAATATTTTAGTGCGAGCGACAAGAGATTTAATGAGTTAAATCTGCTTTTCCACGTAGAAATGTATCCCAATAAATAAGAAGTAGTTTTCATAAAGCAAATATATTTTATTTGCATTTAAAATTACGCTTATTAATGCTATATAAAACCTATATACAAGGAGTGAAATACCTTTTTCTGTAAATGTAAAGAACATTTTTTTTTCTTCAAGTAAATTTGCATCAGATTAACTTCTTTTGCCAACTGCTACAAACACACCACATCTCGCCAGTTGTAATTGCTGCAGGTGAAAGATTAAAGGTTAAATTACAAAAATAAAATATGGTGTAAAAAATATCAGATGCATGGTTCTTAATACGATTAATGAAAACCCAATTTTCGGAAACTTTTAATAATCGTTATGGAAACACGTTAAATATATTGTACATTATTAACAGTAGCTTAAAACTCTTGAATTTCTTGATGAGATTTCAGAAGAACGTCAATTTAAGTGGTGGGGAGGAGGGAGGATTCAACTATTCAATTAAATTCTATAATTCCGGTACTTTCCATCTGGAGCCGAGCCTTGCAGTGAAAAGCAATTGCGAAAAATTGTTTTTTGAATTAAATTACGTTTGAAAAATAATAATATGCATAAGAATAATACCATTTTCAAAAGTTAGAAATTGTTTTTCTTTTCTTGTCTAATCCCTCTTCTCCTCATTCATTTTTTACCTTTTGTGTTTAGAAGAAAGAATAAAAAACTATATGGAGGCATAAAATTCTTCAGCAGCAGTATACGTTCTGCTTATAAAGATTAATTTATGAAAAAATCACAACTGATTTGAACAATTGTAATAGCTAATAAAAAAATAGCAAAGTTTTCTTCACCAATAGTCGCTTCAAAGCAAAATAGCTATTAACCTGCTGGACCCAAGCAATTTTCGACTCAAACTGCTGCCATTTAAATACATTAATCAGCTTTACTTTATTCGTATAACTTTAACTTCGGGAGTATAAAGGTTTAATCTATTTAGAAATGTATTGGATTGTATAAAATCAAATTTCTGAATATTTTATCCTCATCTAGCTTAACAATGCTCATAAAATGAACACAAACAATGCTCATAAATGATTTTTATGTCAAATATGAGAAGAGCACAAATGAGACTAAGAAGGATATATGAAATATATTACATTGTTCTTAGTTAGTACATAAAAAATAGCAGCTTGAGCTACGTTATAAGAAATCATCATCACATTAGATTACGTCATCATTTATCTACTTTTTTAGTGTTGCCAAAAGTGACATAAAAAGCTTTACGACCCCTTTGCTGCAATTTTTATTTGTACCTTATTAAATTTTGTAGCACATGATAATAGTTTAAAGTTGTTTTCGCGTCCTCGCGCGTGGCGAGAAGGAATGGGTACGCTGCTCCTGAGTCTGACGTGGCCCTTGTAAGCAGGAGTCCGATTTTCGCCCCTTTGGAAGGTCTCTTAATTTTTTGAACCAGCTCCCAGATGAGAGAACGTCACCTGGGATTGGCACTCCCGCAGGTATCGTTTCACTTGGAGGACATTGGAGTCACGACCTATTTAACGTGCACCAGCTCCCTTTAGCATACACGGACCGCAGCAACCAGCGGTTGTCAGCCTCCCAAACACTGACCTCAGTCAATGTTGCTTCACTTTCGGTGTTCTGCGGGGAACCGCGCTTCTACCGACTGGTCCACTGCGGGACATACTTTAAAATACTTCATTTAATAGAAGACTTTTCTCCATCGGACACCCTTGCACTTGCACCTTTTAGCCGAAGCCTTAGGTAATTAATAGAAGACTGCATCGAGTACGATCTTTTTTTTTTTTTTTTTTTTTTCTGGTGAACTGAATTGTTACTTCTCCCCTCAACTCAGTACAGGTGAAAATTAGCAGTCGCCACTCGATTAAAGTAGTAAAAGTGGTGATTAAAAAATGTGTTAACGAGTGCCACTTCTGCACGGTCACTTTTTAGCAAATTATACTATAACCCCTCCCCCCTTTTTGTGAGCAAATCACCATTTGTGTTGTTGTTTTTCCCTTGGAAACATGCCAATATTGAACAAGTGCTTCGCCGAAAATTTCATGGCGTATTTTAAGTTTCAATCCTTCAGGCTCCTGTATATATTCAAATAATTTTCAATCAAAAGTTCTAATACATTTTAGCATATGCTGAATCAAATCTTCATATTTCTTGTTTTATTTTAATAATTTATAATTTTTCTAAACGATTTTAGAGTTAGTTTTCCATTCTTAATTGTAAAAAGTGGCTACTAACTTTAAAAAGTAGCCACTAACAAAACTGAGTCTATCGGCCACTGGCTGCTAACCAAATTTCCCAGTTTTTACCTCTACTTCTCAGGTGTCGCCAACCCCAGCTTAGAAATGACGTATTTATTTCAAAATTCTATTTGACACTCGACAATAACATGAAAATAACCTCTTCAGACCCCATAACTAAGCACAAACAATTTTGACGCAATTTTTTGCTTCTCTGATTTAAAGAATGATTACAAAACAAAATAACTAAAATTTTTTAAAAAAATTTTAATTAATAATTAGTTTAAATAATAATTAATGCCCAATTTCCATGTTTTCCATGCTTAAAACGAAGTAAATTATCTGTTGAATAATTTCAAAAACAATTGGGTGTTTTAGCTTTTAAATTGCACAAACAGTAGTTAATAAACAGTATTTTAAAATGTACCCAATTGGGTATACTTGGAATGAAGGGGTTAAAATTCGATCCCTTAATCGCATCTGAATGTCATGTTTGTCAATATGCAAATAATTTTGTAGGTAACAAGTGAAGTTCTTTGGGGAAAAAACAGGTCACTTTAAGGTCACACACTAACAGGTTTAAATACGTTCTTGTCAGTGGGGATCTGTTGTCTTTCATCCAGAATTTTTGCCATGTTTCGTGGGATGGTCTTTCCCAAGCCGGGTACCGTGACTCCTTGGGATACAACAAAAATAGATGAGGGAAGTGCTTTTGATATCCTTTCTTGCTAAGTAAAGAAAGAAAAAAAAAGGTGTGATGGTTAAATTTGAGTACTTTCCTGAATTTAAAATATGATTCCATACAGATATTATGTAATTAGGATGCCGTGAGAAAAGTATAATTCTTCCGAGTGCGCCACTACTGGGCTATCTTGGAAGGTCCTGTCATATGATGTAATGAAACACTATTACACAACAAGATAAATATGAGTCTTTTTTTTTCAGTGAGAGTTAATTTTTGACATTATTTATGGCAAAATATTGTAGTCATTCTTAATATAACACGAAAGCAACACAAAACATGTGTTATGTTATTATTTCATTTCTTTCTCAAAAAGTTCTCTATGCACTTTCTCACCCTCTCGCCCTACCCCACACACACTAACGTAAATTTTCCTTTTAATCTGATAAAAGTGAAAAAATAAAAAGAAACAGTAAAAAAATCGTTTCCTATGGAACAATATTAAAAGTATGAATTTTCGTGAAAAGTTAAGACTTTTTTTTTTCTTTTAAGAACCTTTATTTTTTCCTAGTAATTGAGACATGTGAGAAAATAACTTCTTTTACAGAGGAATGCTGTTTATAATCTTGACAAACTGCAGATATATACATTGGTGAAACGCTTGTCCTTTCACAAGAAACTAATGCAACATTTCCAGACATTAAAAAATATATCGATAAATTTCTGTCAAACATTATTTAAAACGTATTGCTGCAACGTATTTGTCCCAAATGTAATAATACCACCTTTTTGTAGCAAAGCATTTACAAATACAAATGCAAAAGTGACAACCGGAACAGACTCTGGGCAGAGCTAGACTGGGCCTAGCCAAATCATAATCGACAACGAAAACATAAACACTCCAGCAAGTGTAAACTTGCTGGAGTGACTTCCACTTGACTGCGGGTAGCCAGTTCGGATCCAAAAAAGAGAACTTATTAAGTATGTCTTATTCTTTTATACTTTTCATAACACCATAATTTCACCATCATTACAATCATTATATCGAAAGACCACAAATACCTATTTTTTTTTCTTCTTCTGAATTCGTTTCAGAATACCGTTTAGCCAGTGTTCCGTTAAAGACAAGAATTCGAGTCCCATATAAATGGACTCTCATTGCCTCAGAAAATGAGTCACGAAGTTCAATTACTCATTCATTCCATCTACCTATACACGATCACGACTCTCGCGTTTCGAGTAATTCTGATTCCATGGGTATTTGCATTGTTTATCTTGTTTAAGAGGGCCGACCGCTGGAAACTAATTATTGCGCTTGATTTACGCGTCTGGGTTACCAGTCCTTGCGAAGCTTGTCTATTGGGGGGAAGCATTTCACACACATCCGTTTAGCTTGACAGCTGCCTGAAATACCAGTCCTTTTACTTATTTGACGACGTGTAGGTAAATAATGCATAAGTGGTTTTAGTTATGACGATTTATGCAACACAATCAAATTTATTAAGAACCTGGCGTTACATAGTAGGGGAATTTCCATGACCTATTGCTCTCGCAAGTGATCACCTCCAGAAGAGGCAAAACCGGGGAAAGGGGACCAAACCCCGCACCCAAAAAAAAAAAAAAAAAAAAAAAAACATTGGATTTAAGCCATGTGGTCAATCCTAGCAGTATATGTATAAGTAAAAGGATTGTTATAAATCTCCCCCCATACACACATAAAGAAAAATATAAGAAGTGGTTGCGCCATTCCCTTCTGGTTCAATCGGAAATCATTCCTCAAAAAGCCGCTCCGTGATAGAGGAGCTTTGAGAACGATTAAAAGCATTAAAATTACCTATCAAATGTAATAAAACTGGATTATAAACTGGTGTAACTACAAAAATAGAATCAGTACTGCAGTGTTAGAAAATTCATCGTGAAATTACGGTTAAATAACCGGCAGTCTGTCCATCTAATTCGCGGTTAAATTTACGGCTTGGAACATTTTTCTATCTTTACGGGACCTAAACCATATCCAATCAGTTTGGTTAAAAAGCCATAAATACAAAAGTTTTTGGTTTTATAACTATTTAAAAATGGTTTCAAAACAAAATTCTCACCGTTTTTGAACCATTTCGAGGCGTAGAGACTGTAAACGAAGCGTGTGAGAATCGAACCCGGGTGTATGGTATACCAACCTTGCGCTCTAATCATTCGGCCACCTACACCACTTAAAGCGGCCGTTTATTTATCGATAAATCTTCTTTTCCACCAGGCAAGCTGCCTTAAAATTGAGATTACAGTTTTTGATTGGATCCAAATTTATTTTTGGTCTAAATGTACTGTATATTGACGAAAATCATTTTATTTGCTGCAAAAATTAAAACACAAACAAGCTTCATCAGCTCAAATTATGGGTTCGCTCATTTGCAAACATGTCGGGAATCCAATGTCTCCAATTTTTGATTTACGTGTGTATGTGTTTCTATTTAGTAACCACTGCTTAAGCCACTTTTCTTTCTTCTTTTTTTATATACACATGCATATTTGAACTGATAAATCTTTATTCATATTTTAACGACAACGTACGACCGGTAAGGTTTCGCAACCAAGATGGACGCCCGATTCTTATTGAGTGCTTGAAAATTACGGTTAGTTAAACGTTCTTTAGGATAAACAGAGAATAAACGATTTTTTTTCACAATCAGCGGTTCGAGTACCATCTTTTTAATGATTATTCAACTATTGTAATTAAGTATGGTAAAATAACAATCAAATTAATGCTTATTCTACTATTTTCTTACGGAAATTTTTAACAGTGTGTAAATTGGACTTTAAACTGAACTATAATTTTAATTTTAAAAAAAGTCATCAACAACTGAAATCTCAACATCTTACTAATCTATCAAAAAAGAAAATAAAAGAGAGTGTGTACATATTTTATCACAGAGGCAGAGATTTGCATGTAATCGAGAAATTTGAAGTTCATTCTATGAAGAAAATCTCTCAATAGGTTCATTTGTCTCTGAAGTCAATCGAAAGGTTCATTCGATATTGCTGATTATTTGATTATGAAACCACTCCAGATATTAACTCAATTTCTGATCATTCGACTATCAGAATCGAGGTTCGGCTTTTAATTTTTGAACCATACAATTGCATAAAACTGCTATTATCTTTTTTAGTTTCGCAGTATATTTTTATCAATAAAACAACAAAAACAAATATTAAGCCTTAAACGTTTTCAAAACGGTATGTGAATAGATTTCCGTATCGTTTAGAGTTTTGCACCATTTTTTAGCTCGTAAAGAATTATATTGGATGAAGTTAGTTCGCAAAATATGGGGCAAAAGGAACAATTGAAATAATTGCTTCTATCGAAACAAAATCCAAGGTTCACAAAAATTCTCGCAGACTATGAAAAATATTCAGAGCAAAAATGAAATGGTCTACATGAAAGGTCGATGAAATTGAAAAATTTAACATTTAGTGAAATATTGTCTGCTTTTTGTTTTCTTAAATTTAATGAAATTGTGTGCATATTAAAATAAAGAATAACAACGCAAATAGGTATTTATTAAAAGACTTATTTTGTCTGAAATTTTCCCCCCTTTTCGGACATTTTTATCGTATGGCAATGATGAGCATGTAAATCTTATATAGTTTTGAAAGGGAGGAAATTTCTTTATTTTTTTTTAAAAAAGTATTTTATTAAGTAGATATTTAAACGTGTAAGCCTTAATTTCTTTAACTGTCAAATAGTTGTCAATTTTTCATTGTTATTTTAATTTTCAAACGTGTGCTTACCGCAAATTATGATGTAAAGTAATGTAATATCACTGTCCTCTATAGAATAATTTTATTATGTTATATTATATCCCTTCCATCCTCTTGCCCCAACAGGCACAAAGCAAATGGGTTTGATAGTGCCAGAATATTCATTAATATAGATTTGAATAGCAAATAATATCATTAAATATTCTGGCATTATCAAACCTATTGTGCATGTATTATGCGAATTACTATAGGTTAATAATGAATTGTTATTCTGGTTATGCAGAAAATTTCAGTACATTATGATTTGATATGCAATCACATTTATCTCCACTTTGTCAAATGCATTTTCATTTATAATTTCTTATGTTTATTTTCTTTGCATTGTCTGTATAATTTTTCATTGTAGAGTTGAGGTAATGGTTTAGTGTGTAATTGATTGCTGTTGTTTCTTATGCTAGCCCTGAACTTTGCAGGACCGAACGGCTGTCCGCGCAGGCGGGGCCGCCAGACCTACACCCGATTCCAGACGCTGGAACTCGAGAAAGAATTCCACTTCAACCACTACCTGACCCGCCGGCGGCGCATCGAGATAGCTCACGCACTCTGCCTCACCGAGCGACAGATCAAGATCTGGTTCCAGAACCGGCGCATGAAGCTCAAGAAGGAGATGCGTGCAGTCAAGGAAATCAACGAACAGGCGCGCATGGAATCCTCCGCCTCCAAAGTCAAGGAGGAGGACAAAGAGAAGGACAAGGACAGGAAAACGACGTCCGACGGACATCCCAATTCCATCATCACCTCGCCCAGCTCGCTCATACTCGACGACAAAATTCGGAATCCGAAACCTTAAGGGGCACATCTTGGTGATCCTGTTTCGTTTCATCTTTACTTTCTTTTGCCATAGAGTCGCGTTCACGAGTTGTATACATATACGTATTTCTCAGATTCTCGGAGGACATGTTGCTTGTGATGACAGCTGCCAAGATGGGAACTCTATCATAGCTATTTTATTAACTCCGTTACAACTTTATACGTATTTACCATTTTGAACCCAAAATGATTTTGTTGGAATTCTGGGAAACTTTTCAGGATTAAACAAAAAAAAAAAGATAAGAGTGTTCCAAGTTCTACTCTTTGGGAGGACTCATTGCTTAAGATGATTTTCATGAAGTTTTCAACGAAGCAAGGAGGGGGAAGTGCATTATAGCGTTTCACAAATCATGTCAAATTACGCATATTTATCAACTAAACAACAAATAAAAATATTGAGCATTGAAATGTTTCAAAGCAGTACTCAATAAATATGTGTTCTTTTAGAAACCCTTCAGTTTTTATTTCATTCTTCTCAAAAGTTCCGCAGTGTAACACGCAATTTATTCTTCTAAAAGATTTTGGTTTCGTGTTTTTTATTTTAAAAAAGATTGAAAAGAAAAGCAAAAGTATACAAAGCATTCAATATCCACTAAAGGGATTGAGTTGTTTACTGCTTTGAACTATCATAACTCAAAGCAATAATGTTTTAATTTTAAAAACTGAGGTTTTTTGTTTTTGAAAGCACGTGGTTTTCTTCTACTGAAAGTGGTATGCACTTCCCCAATTCCTGATATCATACGTATGAACTACTTAAAAAGACAAATTTTACCACAAAGTATTACACCAAAAAACTGTTATGACAATTTTTAAAATACGTAATTGTCGTACGCATCTATTTATTTTAAATGTTATACTAGTGTCATGTTGTGGTAAAACAACGTAAAATTGATGCTTCTGCGGCAAAAACAGTATGGTACTTCTAAAAACGTTTCGCCGAGAGATAACTACTGAAACTCCGGATGGAAATTTCCTGGCAGAAAATTTCATCAGTGTAACAAGTCGTTCAAAAAAGCAAGTTTTTCAGTTCAACAACTTCGATGGTTAATTGAGACTTGTAATTTGATTTTTAACGTAATATTTAACTTCAAACCTTCGCTAGATTAAAGCAAATAAGAAGGATCCTGTAAAAAAAGGCTTGAAATTTGACCTTAAATTATTTCAATTAGAAAAAACATAACCGCTTTTCAATATAATTTTAGGCTGTAATATCACTGACTGTAAAATCAGTGACGGATGGTTTTTTTTTGTAGTAGTAATATTTCGGTTTTAACTTCAACGAGCACAAAGATAAGCGAATGGTTTTTTGAATGTTTTATGTTAGCTACAGCCATTCCAAAATAATATACTTGTGATTTAGATGCTTGTTACAATCTTGAATAGTTTTTCCAAATTAGCCCCTAACGCTGGCAACAGTTTTAACAAGAGGCAATATTCATTGTTTTTGATGCGAACTCAATAATTTTTGATTAATTGAAATTGTTAACAATTAAAAATGTACTTCTTTTAGTTTTTATCTACCGAGAAATAACATTTCCGAGCAGAAAAATACCGCCAAGCTTAAGACGTCGCGACGTTTTATCTTGTTGCGCTTTAGTTACTTTCACAGTTCATTTAATGAATTTAGGAGTTAGTAATACAGCATTTTTATGGAGAAAAGTATACATGATAATATGTGACGCGTGTGAAACGATTGATTTCTAAGGTGATATTATAATACGGTCAACCTGTAGTTATGCAGAAAAAAATTAATTACCGTAATTATCTGTGTATAGCCCGCGGGTACGAAAAAACTCCTTTTTTTACTATCTGCGGGCAATATAACGATGCGGGTAATACACGGAATTTAAAAAATAATAATTACCTAATATGTAAATAAATAAATCTAAAAATTTTCAATTGCAAAAAAGAAACGTGTCCCATGAAGATCCTTTTTATTTGCAAAATATCTCAGTATTTCAGCAAAATTGCAGCATTTTTCACCTTAATGGAGGCGCAATCAACTAGTCTGGCGACATTAAAATGTATGAAACATAAGTTAACTATTAGTGAATTCTCATCCATTGACCTGCTTTATGTAAAGAAAATCTGAAGTGTTTTTAACACACACTATATTTTAAGAGTTGGATTTTATATGTATGTTTTCCATTGTTATATTTTAAAATTATTCAATGAATAATTTTTCAATATGGTACTTAAATTAAGAGATAATTTGATGTTACCTTTGCTTTCATTGAATAGTTTATGTTAAAGCTTTTTATGACTAAAAATGATCTCTTAATTCCTATATAAATTATTTAAGACTAATGGTTAGTTTATGATATTTTAATCATTATTTCAAAGGTACGTATATTATAATATCGTTTTAAATATTGTCCAGTTGATTTTAAAAAAATCGTATTTTCATGTGTACGTGATTAGACACGTGATGTTAAATACAGAAAACCCTACTATATTATTGCTTAGTAACCAAAAAAGAAAAAAAATACAGGGAAGAAACTTGTCACGAGGAGGGGGCGGGGGGGGGGGGGAGTAAAATAAGTAAAAGATCGGAAATAAAAAATAGGTTTTTAGTTAGGATTTCTTTTTTTTTTGGAAAGCATTGGGAGGGTGAAGCACTTAGAAAAGAACTGAGAAAACGTTACTAGTAGTTTTGAGTAACAACAAAAATTATAGATTTCTGTAACCAAAATAGGAATTGAAAAAAATAAATACAATAAGCAAATTTCTCCGCTTTTTGCTATGTTAAATATGTGAAGCAGCAATTTTTGAGCAATAATTTTCTTTTTTTCGTTCACTCCCCTTCACCCCCGTTCCTCCCCCCCCCCCCCCTGTTTAGAAAGATGAAATGTTTTTAAAAAACTGGACAATATTTTCGAATAAAACAGCGGGAGTACAAAGGGATGTAAACTCTTGCAAAAACACATTTTACACAATATGTTCAACTTGTTTGGTAAATGCGTAGTTTGTTATATTATATGTGTGTGAGAAATTATACTATTGAAATTGTTCACGATTTGTTTCATGTGATAATACGTTTTTATTAAATTTATTCTACAGTAACGTTATTTTGTTATGTGATTCATATTAATTAAATTGATTTATATTGTAATATTTGAATACAAAACGTTTTAGGACAATTTTGCAATTTTAGCGAATGTTATTTGTTAACATGTTCAATTATTTCTCAAATTATATTTGCTTTATCTACAAATTTATATGTGTTCGATGAATTATGTAAATGCTGAATTCATGGTGCACTTCAAAACACAAAATCTAAATAATGCATTAAACAAACGTTTTGCGTTTTTCAATTTTTTCCTTTCTTTTTTTTTTTTTTTGGTTAAAGGACACATAAAAGATGTGTCGATTTAGTGGTTAAACTATATCATTTTCGCCACATGACTGAGTTTTCTTAAGAAAAATTTACTTTTGTTAATGTATTTTTTTTTTTTTTTTTTTGCTTCAAAACGTAGTACCTGAAACACAAACTCCGTAATCGTCAAATTTTACAAACGCATGATTAAATTTTTTCAGCAAAAATCAAATGTGCATAGCAATAAAGTACAAAAATTCTGCGGTTGAAGACACCCGTGAATTCTGCCATATTTCTATTTGATTTCTGATACCGAAATGACTGATATATGTACATCTTCTTAAGCGATGTGTGACTAATTCTTCGAAAGAGGATTCGCACTTCATCTAGAATATCTGCGCAAATTTACGCTGCATGTGTGAATCTGCAATTCTTCATCAGAAAAAAGATGTTTCTTACAGACAAAGTCGATCACAGAAGCTTGCATCCGTGTGCACGCAACTAGAAACGCCTATACTCTCCGGTGGCAATAAGAAAGTGTAAAATATTTATGGACTTTGTCACTATGGAAGGCTGATTTTACTCAAAACTGCTACGAACACGCTAAAAAAATTTATGGATAAGATCAATATGTCTTGCTGCATTGAGGTGTAAGATTGTACCATATTTTATACCTATAATATCATGAGCTTGCACTGTTCCATCTTCGCTATTGTCCAGTTTTTTAGATAACTAACCCAAGTTCCAATGAAATAATAGAAATTCCAATGAAATAATAGGAAACATTGAAATATATATTTGTATTATACTATATTCCTTTTTATGTTTGCGAGGAGTAGATTCAACTAAAATAAGGTAAGGAAGAAATTAAGTCAGAAATAATTAACAATACGTATTAATTTTTAAGGGATAGTGTGTTTATCTCTAACTTTTATATTAGTTACACTGCAAAATAATTTAGTTACAGCAATGAAGTTTGTAAAATCGTGAAATGTGGTACTTCATTGACGCGTTACAGAATATCCCGGAAAAGATGTATTTTAACTGTGATTGATGAAATTTCAGTTTATTTAATTCTTAATGATATTTATAACATTCTTCCACATAAATATCATAAATGCCTTACATAGACCAACATAATTAAAAAATGCTTTAAATCTTATTTAAACAGAATTCGAAAGTGATTTAAAATCAAGAGATCATTCGCCTTCCACTTGCACGTGAAGTCTCCTTATTTCTTCCACATTTGCGATACTTTTGAAAAATATAGAGACATTATTGATAGGTACGTTTTTAAGTATTCTATGTTCCAACGTTATATATTGGTTCACATTTTATCTTAAATTAACTATTTAAAGCTTGCTAAAAGGAAATATAGTATTGTTTTATGTTTATGTTGATTACATCTGGAAAACAAACGGCAGATTTTAGAAAAGCAGTTGACTACCGGGTAGAATATTTTCAGCTGTCTAATAAAAATATGTCTTAAAATGTTTATGTTGGTTACATCTGAAAAACATACGGCAAAATTTCGAAGAGCAGTTGACCACCGGGTAGAATATTCAGCGAGTGTGATCATTATCAGCTGTCTAATGAAAATATGTCTTAAAATCTTCTCAATAAGAGGAAATAATATGTAGAAAAATAATATACTTTTCTACTCAAAATCTCATTTCTGCCCATTTCAGGTTTGATTCAATTATTTCAGTATCCTAAGTCAGCTTCTATTAAGCACTCATATCCTAAGTCAGCTTTCTATTAAGCATCAGCATTTGTTACATGATTCATTGAACAGTTTTATTGAACAACTACTTGAGTAAAACTGCTTGAATTTTGCATGCGTCAAAGGTTGGAACACAATTTACTAATTAGTTTCAAATGCATTGCAGTGTAAAATCAAGAACAGGCTGTATATTTCATCGCAGTTAAAATATATCTTTTCCGGGATATTCTGTAACGCATCAATGAAGTATCACATTTCACGATTTTACAAAATTCATTGCTGTAACTAAATTATTTTGTAGTGTAACTAATATAAAAGTTCAGAGATAAACAGACTAACCCTTAAAAATTAATAAGTATTGCTAATTATTTCTGTCTTAATTTCTTCCTTACCTTATTTTAGTTGAATCACTCCTCGCAAACGTAAAAAGGAATATAGTATAATACAAATATATATAATTATACAAATAATATATGTTTCTCTATTTGGATTCATGAATTTAAAATTATCAGGAAGAAGAATAAGTACAATATTAAATGCTGTGTCATATGTATATATTTACAGGCATTCATTTATTTAGAGAAATTATTTTTACTACCGGAAGAAATTGCCGAGACTTGTTGGAACAATGTAACTACACAACTCAACAAAATATAGCACATGTTTTTTAATATGATGCCTAATAGGAATAACATGTTAACCTTTGTGCGATAAATAAATATCGCACAAAAATGCAATTTGTGCATCAGTGCATAATAACGCTTGTATAACAATATTCATCATAAACTAATGATAAATCAAGCGAAAAGAAACAGATTTTCAGTAAAATCAGCTTTCCAGCGTAAACGAAGTAAAACAAGACTTAAATTTACTTGTTAAAAATACGTATTTATCTCTTGTACTTGTCAATTCAGTGTTTTTGTCTCTGTAAAGTTTTCTATGTGTCTAGTGTCCACCCAGCAAATACGTATCAGAAATCTTCAGTTAGCTGTAGCTTATACCGTTGATCTTGTGCAAAACACTTCTGTCTTTTAGCTAAAACAGTCGTGAAAAAACAGGTAGAAATTGTCAACGCACATATAGTTTTAATCATTATAGCTTTTACTTACTGAAATATAAATATGATCCTGGTACTATGTGAGACGTACCCACAAAGGTTTTATTTTTATTTATTTATTTTCTTTGCTTTCAAAAAAATAAAATGAATTAATTAATAAGAAGCAATTGTTTACAAAAACCCACAATAATTCTTTAAAATTGGCTTATGAGAAGTCATTAGGTCTTGAAAATATTCATAAGAGGTGCATACAAATAAAATTTCGATGGGAAAAGCGGTCACTACCACTATTAGTAGCAAATTTTAATACTGCTTGAAAAATATGTGAGCAAGATTCGAGATTTTTTAAGAAAAATATTAAGAACGTTTAATTCAAACTTCATTAAGTCCTCCTATTTTTTCCCCTTTTTTTTAAATGGGGGGAGGGAGAATCCCACATTCAATAAATTTTTTAACATTAGAACTGTTTTGACCATACTTTTGATCAGTTTTTGAGCATTTCGAAACTTTCAGTTTGTACCAATTTATACTATAATTAGTAAGAGCTTGTTCCAAACTGAAAGTTTCGAAACAGTTAAAGTGACCGCTTCGGCTTTTCTTAGTGTTAACTCGATACATTTAAATACATGTTAATGACTAATAAATCTTATAAGTAACAGTGCATTCAACAACGTAATAGAAACGTATAGCAGCGTATAAGGCGAGAGACCAAGAAACGCATACGTTATTCATTTAGAAACTTGTGGCCTTTGAGATATACGTAAAACAAACCCATGCCTTATATATCGCTTTCCCTTATTAACTCTCAGGACAAAGAGTGAACAACAGTACCTTTAATACGTAAAGCGCGGTTTCAACCACATTATAGTGTGATTTATAAAACCGATTTGTGGACTGTTCATGATATAATAATAAAATTATTAAAAAAGTTTTTAAAGTTTCGGCAATAAATAGGTTTCTCTCTCCATATAAATATATTACGGGTTGAGTATCAGTCAGAATTTTATTTTATTTTTTTAATGTATGTGGCAAAAAAAAATTTTTTCTCTCAAAAGAAATAATTATTTTGCAACCTTATGCAGATGTAATTAACTTCGTGAATAAATTTTAAAACATAAAGGAAAACAGTTTTTTTTTCTGCCACACATTTTGAGTTTCCAATTTGATTAGATCCATTTTACTCCAATAATTTTTAGGCAAAATAAAAAATAATGCATCAATTAAGTTTTGTATTTAGGGACCACACTGCATGTATTTTTCAGTCAAGAGATGATTAAGTTATTTTCGAACGAACTATATTTCATTGTTTCTTAATAATATACGTGGAAGATGTCAAAGTGATTGTTTACATGTGTTGTCTGATACTAAGTGACGCTTAACTGAAAGAAAGCAGGTTTGTGATGTAGACAAAAAAACAAGTTTCATCAAATGACAAGTATTGATGGAAAACTGCTTTTGCCCATTATTTGTACAGTGTCCTATATTTTATGTCAAACAGTGCTGCAATACTCTGCGTCAGTCTATTTGTTCTGACCTGAAATTGATTATAATTAAAATAGTTACATCTTGTCAATGTGTTTATTTATTCTTTGTGAAACTCGTTACGCTTCCTTCAGAAAGACAGACCACTTTCTTTGTGGCTTAAATGTTGTACATAGTAAAGCGAAATTATTAGGAGTACATTAAAAAACGCTTAGATACAAAGGTTTCTCACTAGATGTAATAGTTTCATAATATACTTCTGCTACGTTTCCCATCTAATAAAAATAAATGTATATTTTTTATCTAATTATTAATATTATTATAATTTTTTAATAATATTTTTTATAGAATTTTTAATTTTTAAGGATTTATACTATTCCGTAATGCGATGTTTAAACTTTCCACAAACATACGATCTTTTTATTTTTTTCCTTTTCAGTATATGTCTAAGGTAAGAACACCGGAGCGAGTGTCTATTAAAAATTTTCTGCCATTTATTACTCATTAAAAATAAGTATTTAAAATTGGCTTAGTAAAAAAATGGCTTTTGGTACCTTTTATTGACATTTTATTATAATTTTCCTCGCATATTATAAGACCTAATGCCCCCTTCATCGCTGAACTTAATAAAATACTCTTTTGAGCATTTTACACAACAAATAGCTTTGAAAGTATTCAAGTAAAAAAAATTAATAAAAAGAAAAATAAGTAAAAGGAAAAAAAGTTAACTAAGTTTCACAAAGGTTTAAAAATAGTTAACAGAAAAAAAAATAGATGATAATTTTAGTTGAAAACTATTCTTTGTGTTCTCTATGCAATGTTATTAGTTCCCATCTATTTAAATTTCCCTTGTTTAGTTTAAAATGATTTAAGTATCTTTTCCTGGACCCTACATATGTTTTTCATACAAAAAAAAGGTTATTTTCTCAAAATGGGGAAAATATAACTTGACCACGCTGGTTTCGTTTTTGATTTTAATTTTATTTGGAGAAAACCGAATAAATTTTTGTAAGAACTATTTACTCTTTCCTTTTTCAATTTATGTATCGACAGCCACGATATACGAACACAAAACTTTTTTGAAGCCAAAATAAATGTCTGCGATGTCTTTTATTTTATAGTAACTGCTGCATATTTTGTTCAAAACACAATGTGGTTTGAATTCAATGCAACATTGAATGCAATGAAACTTTTAATTAGTTAAAATAAAATTACTTATCTGGTTTGACTATTGTGTTTTCGAAAAAACATGATTTTCAAAATATTTTACCCCGTGTTATTTAAAATAAAATGAAAAATCATTGTTTAAAACACTGACAATGATTTGAAGAAACATTTATAGAAGTTTTTATTTTTCTTCAAATTTTTAAAGACACAACGTAAATACATACAGAAGTACAGTGTTAAAACAAAGAAATATATTTTAAAAATAAACATATGTCTGTGCATTTTTTTCATAACAGCAATTGGGAAAATGCATAAAAATAAACTTGCTACTTACTCCCATTAAGATAATACATCCAGAAATATTTTACTTGGTGTGAATACAATGCTAGCAGATCACCGGGTAACTTTGGGGCACTACATCTGCAAAGAAAATAGGTAATATTAATTGAAGGTAAATTGTTTTCTTATAGGGAAACTCCATTTTATGTCAACAATATTATTTTCTACAATTAACTCTTTTATTACTAAGTTCTTCATTTCTTTCCAATTAATAACTTTAAATAATGCATTTGATGATTCAATATGAAAGCTAAAAATGTACACGCTGTTTTATTCTGATGTACTTCAGTAGACGAAAGAATATTGAAGTGTACTTGTTAGCTCGTTAAAATTGAAAAGCAGAGTAGTGAACAAATAAGTGCGGAATGCATACCAAATATTTTTTTAAAGTCTAATTTTCTATTAAATTATTTAAAAAGAAAAAGAATAAAAGGAACATAAATAAATAAGAATAGAATAAAATGTTAAAAAAAAACACATAAGAAACGAGTAAACATTCATTATTTGATTGATTAATTAATTTAAAAAGCTCTAAAATAATGAAAACATTACCCCCCCCCCCTGTTTTTATAAACCAGGGTTTCTTAAACGTTTTGGTATGGGGACTTCCCCCCCCCCCCCCCCCCCAATATTAGTTACAAAAACTTTCCAGGACTCAACGAGCATTGCGGAAGTCTGACACACGCGTGACTGAAACTGTCTATTTCTTTCACCTGAATTATAATAAGTAATACATTTTAAAATATAATACATTAATAAAAATAAATTCAATTACTTAGGTAAATTCAAACGTTAACTACAGTCTGTCCATTAAGTGTGGTCACTTGGAAAGTTACTAATGAGTAAACAAACTTTCTTCTAACAGAGCATATGAGAAAAGATTAATCTTCAATGGAAAGGGCGTTGCCTGTTTATTTTTTATTATATTATCAAAACTTGGCAAAATAGTCGACACCGCAGGATGAATCCCTTCTTGAATCTTCTTTACATGTGATGGACATTTTGATGTTATAGTGTTTAGTGCCTACAATGTCGTTTCACACAAATGTGGCGTAGAAAAGGTAAAATAAAGTTTATGACAGGTTCAGAAATCATTGGAAATTCTTTTGCGACTCCCAGCCAAATATATTCCGCGCATTACATTCAATTTTCAACCCTGAATCATCTGATAACTCGAAGTTTTCCATTTGTCCGTCTTTGTCTTATCTTTATCTATTTCAGATGTATTATGAAAAAACATTTGGTAATTGTAAATTTATTGTAATAAATTAAAGAAATATCGAAATTTCTAAAATATTTGATGACCCCTGCTGCAGGTTCCGCCACCTAAATTGGGGTCACTGTCCACAGTTTGAGAAACAATGTTCTAAGCTGAACCTCATATTTTGCTTTTTATTAGAACCAATTGCTTTACATATTTATTACCAAAAACTTTAATTCTGTATCAACCAAATTAGTAATAACAACACAAAAAACCATAAGCATTATGTTTTTATATAAACTTTACAGAAAAGACTAACCATCTGGGGCTTTCATTCATGGGACATCGTGTTGGTTTACTACACATTTTTTATTTCTTGCAATTTTAACTGAAACGTAGGAAATTTGAGTATTAGTAATTGGACATAGCTTAGAAACTCTTATGTTTTTTTTTTTTTTATGAACATTTATTTTTCCAAACTAAAACTAAATACGTTTTCTGTTTTATGAAAAATTTTACTTATCAAAATATTTAGGGTCGTCCGATCTTAAATCTGTGTTCCTAAGAGTGGCTGATGCAAATCGATTTTACCTTGTTCAAATGGGTTTGTGCTTACCCTAAGAATGGTTCTTTTCTTTTCTCCTTATTCATTCTCCTCCATCGAGTTAATTTCAGTCCATAATTCAGTTTTACAGTAAATTTCGGAGTTTCAGTTTTACAGTTTATACGGATGAAAAAATTTAAATTTAATCGCAGAGGTTTGAGCAAAGGACGTAACAACAGAGATTATGTAAAGAAAATTTGGACACTGTGTCATATTTTCGTGAAATTATGCATTTTATATTTCACTTTATCATAATTGAAAATTTTACACATTTTGAAAAGTGTCGTTATTTATTTATTTACGTTAATCCTTTTAAAGCAACCTATTTTTAGCACTTGATACAAAAAATCATTGACCTACAAGCGAAATTTAAAGTTCACGTTCTGTAAAATCAATAATAATTCTAGTCACGCAAAGTTTTCCCTTAAAAGTTTAAAAAAAATTTTATTCAAAATTATCATTTTTTTAAACTTGTGAAAACATTGAAAATGTTTCGCGCTCCCAAATAGTTATCTAGTTCTCTATTGGCACATAATAAAAGTTCTATGAGCTACAAGTATTTGTTTAAACAAAAATGTGTCAAATAATAATATTATTAACTGAAACGTTTACAGCTATAAACATTACTCATTGTTAGGAGGAAAGAAAGAAGTGCTTTTTCCTTTTGAAAAATCATATTTGCAATGAAAATCATTATTCATGTAAATTTGAAAATAAATAAATAACTACATTTTTCAAAATGAAAAATTTTCAATAAATATTAAGTAAATTAATGCATAATTTAATAAAAAAAATATGACACAGGATTAATATTCCCGTGAAGAATACGGCATTTTTCCTGTTTCAGCGATGTTAAGAAACCTAATACAACAATGTTTTTATAAGGAGTGAAAAAAAAAAGAAAGTTTTTTATTTTCATTGTACCTCCTAAAAGATTAGATTCATATTGCCGAATGATCTCCAACTTTCCGACGGCAGAATTTAAGGTAGTCACTACAAGAATAAAAGTTTCTCGTCATAGCAACAATGCTTTTACAAATTATATTCTGGCAATAAAAAATATCAAATTTATTGTATCTAAAGAAGAAATCAAGACAATTCATGAATATTTAGGAACCAGAAAGAAAGAACTAGATGAAAAAATGGTTCCTTACAAATTAAAAACATCAGAATCTTTCTGATCAAAACACAATGAAAACCATGACTGTGGATTCCTAATTGGTAGTTTTCACACCGCCAAGCAGCATACAGTATATCTTAACTTTTATCAAAAGGAGATTATTTTTTGCATGAGTATAAAAAATGCCAATCTCGTGAGGAATTTTTTTTCTTTTTAAATTAATCAACCTGGTGTAAGAAAAAAAGCTACCTTAAATGGATATGATCTAAACAATAGCCGATGTTTTCCACATAAGATGCCCGCGAATAGGCATTGTGAAGAAAATCGCCAACCAAAACGTCTTGTTAAATGTCATGATGCGAAATCCTTGGATATTGCTTTTAGATGAGCAACTAGTTGGAAGAATGATGAATGTCATTTCCCATCTTCCACGCACGAATGGCACAGCTCAGTCTTTCGGTCGAATTGCTTTTCTTTACATTAATTCATACACTTGACGTTAGGGGAATAAAAAAAGATATCCAATTGAAGTTTTAATTCTTTGTCTTCTGCTGCTGCAGATTCCCATAGAGTTCTTACGTCAATGAACGCTTTCAAAGACGAATTTTTTTTAGGTCTTTATTTGCTTTTTTTTCGAGATGGTTACGAAGGTAGCTTGCTGATGTGATACACAAAAATTAATTTATTCAGCATTTCATCATAAATTTAAACCCATGTCTTTACTTAAGAATGGAATTAGCAGGAAAGTTTAAGGGAAATCAACTGTTGCAATTATAGTTTGTTTTGAGTTTCGAAATTTTAAGTGAATATTATTATCTATCAGATACTGTTGTGGAACATTCTTGGAAGTAAGATCCAGCGGGTGGGTGAAGAAGTTGTTAATCCTGTTAGAATTACTTGAATTTAGATAGGATGTAAATTATTTTTAGAGGGCAGAAGCTGTATTTGTGATAAAAATAAAAAACTGAGGTGCAGTTTTGAATGCGTCAGTATGTCTTTAATCAGTGCTTTAGTTGGGTAGGTTCCAAAATATATTTGGTTTGTTATAGTAGAAATATTCATGGTATTTGATATATCCATTGATTACAATTATACCATGGAAAAATATCTTTCAAAAATAATTTTTGGCTTAGATTTCTTCCCTTTCAATAAATCGAACGAGAAGCGAAGATTCTCGTTCACAAATTTATGCATCGTTACCACTATGGAAACTTTGTTGACTAACTACAGATCCACGGCAATAGTACGCTAACTGCTTAATTAAATTCCATTATTCAGCTGCAAAATGCACAAATGAACTGCAAATATTAAAACAAAATAGTTAAAAGATGCGTTCTTATTAATATTTTTCCAATTAAAGCATTACTTTTTCTTTAAATTTTGAGTGAAGTGAAGTCTGAAATTTGAAAATCTGGCCTTATATTATTTGAACTTCCAATATTAGTCTTACTGAAGCAGTTTTATTGCAACTAATAAATACATACTTTGTGTATTAATACACTTATACTACAGTATCACGCTAAAAATCTGACAGAAAGAGAAATATCAAACCAAAAATCTACTTATAACAACCATACGTGAACTTATGTGCGCGGAAAAAAATTTGGCTGAAATAAATTATGTGATACATGATATGAAGTCACTACTAATTCAAATATTAATAATTAAAGTGTTAAAATAATGCGAAACATTTAATTTAAAGCCCCTTTATATCTTACATGGAAATAAAACAACGATTACACTGAAAAATAAATTAGTGTCTTAGTTAAGAATTTCCTCTTTTCATTCGCGTACCTCAACAGAAACTTTTCAACAAACGTCAAGAATAATTCGGTATTTCATATTCACGTCCAACCAGTTTTGGAGATAATTGAGAATCGACATTGTTTTATTCAAGCGTTCTTATCTTGCTGATGTACTGCAGAAAGATGATTCCGTGTTAAGATTTCTGTTTCGTGCATCTGGTCTGTTTGTTTTAAATGATTCTCTCTTTTTACTAATTTGTAAACATAATCATAGACTGATTATGGAGAACAATGAAATTTACTTTGAGGTGGAATCGTTTAGGCCAAGAAAGAAATTAAGAGAATAGTGTTGGGACTATTTTCACAATATTAGATAGTTAGTAAGCAAGAGGTAGTTTGCATTCAATAATATTTCATTGTAAGGTAAGAATGTAAACTTAACATAGCATACATCATTTTATTTATTTTTTCAAAAATCTTTTTATGCAATAAAAATTACCGCAACATTTTTTTTATTTTAATGCTTTATATTTTAAAATATCCACTGCATTTTTAAAAAGCAATGTGTTACAATTCCCTTTATATTTTAATTCAAATTAGCTTTTTAATTTAAACTATCTCTAAAGCGGGAGGGACAGCTTAGTAAAATTTAAAATTATTTTAGAACAAGCTGTTACTGAAATAAAAATAAAAGATCAGGCTTCGAGGGAAAGAAAAAAAAAAAAAGAAAACAAAATGTAAAAAAAGAAGTGTGCTAAAGATTGTTGAGTGTGTGATTTTCTGTCTGTGCTTCATGTGTATGCCATTCCTAAGATGTCTGGATAAGCACGCGAAAATCAGTATGCTCAAACAATTTTTTTATATTTTTTTTCCAATGAAGTACACTCCGTAAACTTACATGTATTTAAGGACCTACTTTAGCATAAATTTTGTTATATTTTGGTGCACTCTCCTTTGTAGACAGCAAATTGTCATCATTTTTTGGAGCTATGTAGCGCATTTTTTTGTTATTGGGAAACTCTTCTTGTTCATCAACCGAAAAGTCCATGTCAATTAAAAATCAGAATGCTTTTTCTGACATTCTCACTTCCTGTTGAAGAAGACCTTCCCCGATGTCTTGTCTTCTATCTTAAAAGAGCACGGATCACATTTGAGAAATTAATCTCAAACAGATGTTTAATGGATAAAAATTTTCACCGTAGTAAGTGATTTAAAAAGCCCATTTATCTTATCCTTATTCAGAACGTAAGTATGCCTCGAAAATTTTCACTGCAACACAGCCCAGCCTCTCCCAGTTCCAACGAACACTAAGGATAATTTGCCATTTTGCATTCACATCGAATGAACTTTCGAGATAATTGCGTATCCTCGATGTTTTATTCAATTCTTCTTATCTTCATGCATTTCGATGTAATGTTGACTGGGAGAAGGTTTTGTTTGACACTGCTCGTCTATTTGTTTTGGAGATGATTTGCTGATAGTGGTTTGTAAATAATGTAATTGATTTCAGAAAACAATGGAGCATCTGATTTACCATCACCATTACTACAAAGAACGATTGTGCGGAAAGTAAGTGTTGATTTTGTTAAGATCTTCAACAAATGATTTGTTAAGTTGTTTTTAAAATATTTCGAATATCGGTTTTAAATGATTCGCATTTTTTTTCCAATTATTTAAATTGCCGATAATACATTCTTAAAATGTTACTCAAGGAGGGCCAAGAAGACCCCCCCCCCCTCTCAAATAAATACTGTCAGCCCCGCTTAATCGGGTAACGGATAAAAGAATACCCCGCTTATAAGAATAAAACTTTCCGGAACCGAATATTTCCCCACAGACACAATGTTAAAGATCCCCGTTTAATCGAATAATTTCCCCGGATAATCCAAAAATACTGGATTATTCTGCTTTTGAAATATGTTTGATAAAAAAAGTTGATTAAATTTCAAAAATAAATAAGTAAATAAGAGCAATTTTTGAATTTTCAAGTTGATCTTACAGAAATACCTTACTTTTCATCCTTTTAATTTGTACATCAAAATATATAATAATGTATTTAATTATTTAGCTGCTTTGTTTTTATTTATTTTATTTTAAAAAACTTTTAAACACTAACATTAATAACTTCTTTTAATTAGATATATTGATTTAGTATTACGTTTAGAGGCAATATTATCAGTTCTGTAAGGTAAAGAAAATTTCCCCGCAAAATCGAATACAATATACTAGGCCGACAGCACTTGTATAGCCCCTGATTTTGTCGATAAGTTTTCACACCACTGTCGATAATTTCAAGGAAGTGATTTTTTTAGAATGAGCAAGAATTTTGGGAACTACACAGATTGACATTTTTCTGTTCAAACACGATGAAAATTTCCCGAAGTGAGAAATTATCCCTTCATACCTATATTCCTTAAGAACTGTATTTTATCGAATGAGAATTCCTCTGGTTATGTAATCTTCAAATAATATTCAGACAAGGTGCCCTTTTTAAGGAACATTGTATACCAAGCAAAAATATTTTAATTAATTTTACAAAACTATGGTGCGAATTTCCGAATATACATAATACAGCAAATATGTATTGCTTGTTCTTAAGAAATGTTTGATCGGAAGGTGATTTATTGTTGGAATTACAGGTAAAATTTTAATCTTAATATTATCCTGCATTATAAAACTAGTGCCCGACTCAAAAGTATGCGTTTTTCGGGCATTCAATTTAGACAGCTTAAAAAATCAAATGCGATAAAATATTATTCAGTGTTATAAATGACTACATGTTTGTCAGAGCTAGAACAGCCGGCCTTTTTCTTTCTGTAAATGCATCTTTCTTATACCTCTTTTTTTTTGAAATTTCTTACACACAAGTACGAAAGAAAGACGCACACACATGAAAAAATGTAAATACAAATAAAAAAAACTTGAGCAAGAGAATAAACAGAATGTTCAAATTTGGTTTGCGTTTCTCTTGCTTAAGGTCATTGAGCGGAACAGAGTAAATTACAAAACAATATCGGGTTGGAAAAAGTAAAACCATACATTCGAATTAAAAACCAAATAATTGTATCTAATCAATTTATTATTATTACTGCAACACATTTCTTAATAAACCAACCCCTCCCCCATAACAGTTGAATTAAAACATAAAAAGTGACTTTTTTATTTTTTATTATATACAGTCATTTCTCTTTCTTGGGGTGAGTTCTGTGCAAATTAAAGAAAATTTTCTTCCTTTAATTTTTTTAATGTACTTACCAGCTTTGGGTTGAAGTGAAAAAATTGCATCGCTATTTTCTATTCGAACTATCGCTATTCTATTCAAACGGGAAATCAGCGCTCAATATAGTGTAAAATAATATTAAATAAATAGATAAATAGATAAATAAAAATAAAAACTGAGCAAAATTTGTACAATGATCAATAAATTTTTAAACATTTAGTAATAAATTAGTGACCTAAAGCGGACAAATACAACGAAGCATTCCTGAAGAAAGTGGCGGAACAAGAAGTAGTTTAAACAACTACTGTCTGTTTAACAAAAATCGTGATCAAAATTCTCAAGCAAGCATTTGAGCAAATTTCTCTTGAAAAGCAGATAGCATTTAAAATATTTATTTATGTAAAATTTTCAACAAATTTTGTGACATAAAACTTTTGAATAAAGTCTGAAACAATTGTTATGCGGTTACTTTCCGACAGTTAATTTCCTCTGAAAAGTTTATTGAAATTTCCCATTAGTCCCTGACTTCTGTTTTTTCTTTGAAATTAACCCAAAATTTCCTTCAAACAATGTTCTGCTATCGATTACACTCTTAGATAAGGATAAGGAAAGCCTTGCAGACGGAAAATGTGAATGCCTAGAAATATAATGACGTATCTTTTTCCGCATTAAGTGACATCTGAATAGACACTCGAAACATTTAAATTTTTATTATTTATAGTGAAGGTTAAATAAAAAAAATGTTCCTCCTTAGAATACTTTGCGTATTTCAATGCATGTATTTTTCGAGTTTTTATTCGTAAGAGAACAAACAATAATTGAATACTACACCGCACGTTTGAGAGTAACTCAACTACGGACTGTATGTCCACTGATGTTTGGATAAACAAACCGAGCATGTAGTTTTCTAAAGGAGTGCTAAGGGACCTTCATCTTAAAGTAGATTCTGAAGCAGCAAGACAAGAGCAAAATAAGTGTGAGACCTATCGATAACACCATGCTTTGGCCACCATAAAAATGGCTTTACTTTCAAAAATCAAACGTAGTTCAACAACTGTTACATTTTTCTACAGTGACACAACAACTTGCTCAGTGTTATGATCATGACTAGAAGTGTTAATAACAAGAGTTTTGGTCTTTTAGATCTTCTTGAACCAAAATGACGATTATGTGTTGCGAGAGATACAAACTACATCATAACTTTAAACTCTAATAAGACGCGAGTTCTTTGACATGTACAGTTACAGTTCTTTTGATACTATCAAATGCTTTATTGCAGTAACTCAAGAACTCACACTCTTGCATGACAACGGTTTAATGTATTATTAGCCTCCCCCCCCCTCCCCCAACATCCTGGAATTGCAGACAGAAGTGTTTTATCGTTTTAAAAGAAACATGAAAGATAGGAGGACGATACGATGCGTACTGCGAGATGAAACATGTTATGTTTGATAAGACAGTCGTTGAAATAATTTATTGTCTATACTGGTTAAAATATGATTAAGGATTTAATTTAAATAACATATATAATTAAACTATCATTATTTAATTCAACAACATAACTTGCGGAGGTCATTACGGAGAAAATTAAAAATATATGTAGATAGTTGCAATTTCTTTTTAAAAAAAAGCTATTTAGGCTGTCAAAAAGTGAAAGGAAGAAATAACTTCCTAAATATGTACTATGTGAAGATGTGCCCGTCTATGAAACATGATATTTTTAACATGCAGTTATAAACGTGTTTAATACTATTTAAGTTTGCTTTGAGCAACTCAACAAGTTAGGCAGTTGTGATCAGCCTGACGTAAAGTGCGATTAACAACGCTCTTCGTTACAGCAATTTCTTAAGCAAAAGCCGTTTAGTGTTGTTACAAGTGACGTGAAAAAGAGGAAAAGATAGAGCCAGCAGCCATTCCATCTTCTGTGAATACTTTACGAGGCATTTATGGAAACACCCATAAACAGTTAATAGGCTCTAAAAGTTGAGCTGACTACTTTCGGCCCAAAGAGCAGACGTACATAAACTTCGACAGTTATGTGGTACTCCGAATCGCTTTTAAACGCTCTCGCAAAATCCGGGATTTGCCATTTCAGACACACTTTAGCCTGGGACACGAGTTGCCTTGTACGTTATGGATGTAGTAACGGCATGGTATGAATGAACGGTTTTATTTCGCTCCAATCATTTGAATGAGGCGTTGTTAGGCAAGTAACGGTTTCCTGAAGACATTTTTATGTAGTTTTTTTCGCTGCTGAATTTTGATGGTTGGATAATGCGGGAATAAAGTACACATAAACGTGTTTTATTTTCATCTGTGTTTCTATTATGGAGTGTGCCGATATTTAAATTCTTGTGGTGTTAACAATCACTAAAATGGAGGAATAAAAATCATTCGAAAGTGCTGCCGAATGATAGTAAAAGGTAACTTTTATATTTGCTGTTACAGCTACCAATTTATTCATTTCCATGTTAGTGTACACGTATTTCTAACGCTTCAGCACGTAATTAATATGAAGTGTGGTCCATCAATTGCGAATTTTATCATTTAAACCCATTATGTGTACATATGTATTCACAAAATGATTTCGACTGCTTGAAATTGGGTAATGGGAAGATATTGAACTAAATATTTAAAATTTAAAAAAAGGAAAGAAAAAAAAAGTAATAAGAATAAATCAATAAATAAACGAAAATAAATAACTAAATAAATGGTAAATTTTAAAATGTAATACTGAACGTAAATCATGCATATTTCATTTATTTATTTCCCATTTTTTTACTTTCCATGTTTAATTTTATTTCAAATAAATTTTGTATGAATTTTACGTTTCATCAAAATTAACTGCTACCGCTTGTGATTATTTTCAAAACTCGACAAATAAAAGGATAATATTTACATTTTATTGAATGATTTTTAAATAAACATTTAGTGAAAAGATTTCATTAAAATAAGATATTATGACAAGATTTAACTCTTAGCCTTTTACATTCAGATGAAAGAGAGTACTATTAAATTCCATCAAAATGGACATCAAATAGTTTTCGTATTTACATACTGATAACTGTTTCAATCGCTTTCTTACCGCTTCTCACTCTACTATTGCCATACAAAAAGCACTTTTCTTGTTTTTCATCGCCCTTTAAGCCTCACCTGTGTACTAACGATTCAGTTGACACAGCAGCTGTTTCATGAGCAAACTATTCAAATCAGAAGTACAAATAATGATTCACTATGTATGCATTTGAAATTTTAGGCTACGCATCAGCAACGAATTCGGCGAATAGATCTTGAATAATTTATCATGAAAGTGTCTGTTTCAACACCTTTTAATATTCCGATGTTTTAAATCTTTTTCTCTAAGAACAATAATCTACGTCAACTTATAAATATTTAAGGCATTACCTATCATAAGAAAAAAAATGTACTACAGTATGCTTTTAAAACTAACAAATATTTATTTTCTGGTCAAATTGTCTATAAATACCCCACAACAGGATGATTGTACTTGAAATTAGAACTGCATTGATGGATTTTATAGTGTCAAAAATCTGAAAATAATAAATCAGTGTATGGTAAAACGTTTTATGCTTAGCTCTTATCCATAAGATTAAGCATGATGGACCTTATATAAACAGATGAACATTCTGGTTCTCCTACTCAGGTCCCACTGTTGTTCAATTATAGCGCAGAACTTTAAAAATATATACTACGTATATAGCTTGTTAATATTTTTTTAATTACAGAAACATAAAGGGAAACAAATATAAAATTTCTAAGGATGATGCATATTCAAAATTTAATAAATATTTCTTCTTACACATCTATTTATTGCTCATTTCTGTTTTATTTATTTTACTTATTCATTCTTTTTCTTTCTTTCTTTCTTTCTTTTTTTTTTTTTTTTTTTTTTTTTATGTGAATCACGTAGCATTTAACAGCCTCCCTCGAAAAAGAGCATTTTACGTTTTCTTCTTGTTTCTTATGAGATATTTATTTTTCTAAATATTGATTTTATAAAATTTTTAAAAGAAAAAATTTCTAACTGTGATAAAAAACTTCCATTAGAAAATTTGGTTTTTAGTAAAGCCTGTTAGAAGAGAAATAGTTGAAAGGCGGGTTATCTTAAATAAGCTTATTGTTATGTTTCAGTATTTAACTTATTTTCAAAGCGGCCGTTTGAAAAAAAATAATTTTTCTATTCCTGTTTGAGGGTACGGTTCTTTATAGAGAAAGGAGAAAAGTTATAAAATTTTAAAGTCATTTAAAAATTCAATATTTAAACAACTTTTTAAAAATTGATAATGGTTTCTAAATTAATAACTTAAACCACATTTCAGAAAAATATCCCTTATAGTTATCAAAACCACTCAAACAGTTTTATGTATTTCAACATATTTACACCAAAAGTTAAAGCAATAAACTTAAGATGTTGAAATTATCAATTGTGTTATGAACAAACACCTCTTCCAAAATTCCACATAAGGCCTGAAATGCGACAAAACTGAAGGGGAAAAAGAAAAAAAGGAAAAAATCCTTCTATGAAATATGTTAGTAGTTGGTATTTATTGGGTAGTAGTATGAGCAAGCGCAGCATAAGGGCAGAGTTGTGTACCTTATTGAGTGTTTTATGTTTATGTCCCAGAATTTTTTTATGTTTAATATCACTTTTAGTGGTGAAGATTTAATATAATTTTGTCTGTTCAGTGCACGTAAAATGTCATAATAATAAAAAAAAAATTCAAGTTTCCCGGGTTCATAAATAAGAACATTCTGTCGAAATTAAGGAAAAGTGTAATTCAAAACTTTTCTTTGTTTTTCCTTAATGGGAGGAAATAGCAAAATCCAATTGATGATGTTACAGGACGCTTGAGGACACCTTTCGCGGTTGGGTACAATGAGCCATATTTTCATAAATGACCACATTGGACATAAGCGAATTATTTGTATGACTTAAAAGCTTTTTAAGGCGCAATAACAATTTTTTAAATTAGTTATGGGCCTGTTACGAAAGAACTCGCATTCGTTTCGACATACCAACCAAAGCTGGACATAAATAAAACTTAACAAAGAAGTTTCTGGATTATCCTTCTACAGAAACTACTCATTTATTAAACGAATGCAACTCAGCCCCGAAAGCTGAAAAAACACATTCATTTTCGTCTCCTGTATGAGGCCTCGCTACCATTCTCTCGTCGAGCGATGTCTGTCGAGTTCCTGGAAATTTATTCGAGTCCCTATGCCAGACACCCAGCATCGCAAGTTCGTAGAAAATGACTAAAAATAACTGCAACTGTCACGGCCCCCCGCCCTCAGCAGAATTTACTATTGGAGTCGTGTCGATGGGTGTCTAGTTTAATGGGAAGACTGGGTGTAATAACATACGTCAGTTACCCTACATACCCTTCTCGATTTCGTAAGAAGAACTTGGAAATAATTAATTACTAATGAGCGTAGTCGAGAAACGTAATGTTGGTTCCTTTATTAAGTCATACTGCATAAATGCAATATTTGTTATTAGTATGTGGAAACAGGCGTTCCGGCACTCTAATATGATTCGGTGAGTTAATGAGAAATTTCATTTTTTATTGACGAAAAGAAATGTAAGAGATCCTACGCTTGTGGTACAATGTTAAAAAATGAAAAAATAAGAACTTAAAATAATTAGAAAACGGAAACAAACGTAACAAAATAAATGAAGTAACGCAAAAGTGTTTAAATAAATTCAATAAGTGATTTGACGAATATTTTAATCTTCCTTTACAGAAATAGACAAACCCAGTATTATTGTCTTTAAATGTGTTTTAAAAAACGCTTCTAATGGGAAAACAAAATCTACTACTGGTAACAATTGTACCTTTGAGCAGGAAATTAATCTACACGACATGCGCTTACCACGAACAGCTTAAACTATTTTCTATGACAAATATTGATCAAAAAACTTTGCAGCATAATGCGTTCCAAAGAAGAGGTAAACCAACTTGAAAGAATAAATCAGTTTGATTCGTAGTTAAAGGATTAAAAAGGAAAAATCATCTAGTTATTTCATCACTTCTCAAGAACAATAAGTTTCCTAAATACGAGCTTTTAAGAGTATCTAACGCTTTTTCCCAATTACATGGTGAAATCTTAAAATGCATACCCGGTTTCTCACAAGACCAGATTAAGGCACGGGCCCATGGGCCACGTTCTCAGGGAGCCAAAATTCAGGGGGCACCAAATCCGTAGCTAAGGTTTTTAAAATATACAGCAACTTTATTTCGCACAATAGTCAGATGCAAACATTATATTTAAAAACAAAAAATTCTTCAAATTTTTTATTTCCTTCGCAAATCACTTTTTGTCAGTCTAATATGGCTCAAGATGAATTTATATCGTTAGTCTTCCTTCGAATACAAATATATCAGCTTTTTATCCATTTGGAAATAAAACATGCAATAATATTGCAATACTTTTTCTGTCGTCCAGCTAGACTGATCTTACAATATACCCCACAGACATATACTAGTTGAAAGACATTTTTAAGCAATGCTTTCAAATGATAGCTATTTTTTAAAAACATCAGTGTTGAGAGGAATCATATTTCATCGAATTTTTCGGGATAAAGTCTTTGCATTCACTTTTAGCTCGATATGTAAATTGCACCAAATAAAAAGAAAATATTCTTTTCTCTTTTTATTTCTTATTTATTTATTTATTTGTCGAAATGTTATGAGTTTACGAAATAAAATTAAAAACACATTATTTCTACTAAGCTCAACAATGAAAAAATTAAAAAAAATATTTCACACTCATTTTTTAGTTAAATTTCCGTTTGATGTGGGGAAGGACCATTAATTTACCACATGTCTAGTTAGAAATCAGAAATTAAAATGTGAAGGGGATAGGATCATGTAGAGACGCTTGGAGAGCTTATGGGAACGTTGATGACTTCGAAAAATTAAGCCCAATTATCAGCATTTGATTGGTTCGGAAAACAACACTTCCTTTTCTTCAAAATAATACATTTATTATTTTGGGTGTGTGACGCTTTTTTCATAATTATTGTTTAGCTTTCGTATTAGTCTCGACTAATACGACATGACGGTAACTAAAAATACCTATCAGAATCTGATTGAATACATTACGATTTAATAAAATAGAAGTTAAGGTAATTAAACGCACAAATAAGCAATAAAATTGATTTTGTATTTTATTAATTCTGCCCAAAGCCCCCCCCCCCCCTTCTAAGAGTAGAATAGATTTGATTACTATTCTCACTTTTAAACCCTTGATAAATCCTTTGTTTCAACTTGAAAATTAATTAATGAAATCTCTTCCTCATTAAATTCCCGGTGAAAAACTCACGGTGCCACCAAATCTTCCCTCAAAAAATGTTATAATAAGTAGTCATAGATTTAACGTGCTTCACGAAATATTAATTCTAGCAACCTCTATTTCACTAAACTTTCGATGAAAATCAGTATTCCAGAATCACCAAATTTTTCCTTTCAAAAAAGTTGTGCCAAATGACCGTAAGTTCACCATACTTCACGAAAAATTAATTTTCCAGATCTGTATTTCACTAAATTATTGATGAAAATCATCATGTCAATATCACCAGATTTTACACTTACTAAAACGTTTTTCTAAGTAACGAGTAAATTAAACGTATTCCATGAAAAATTAGTCAAAATTCCTCTGCAATTTTCCCGTCTCTGTATGATTTACTGCTTTATACAACACAGAAAGAATTGCTCCTAATAACTTCCCAACGGCAGCTTCTAAGAATATATAATAGCCTTCAAATTGAATTATCATTGTAAATTAATTCTAGGTGAAAACGGAACAATTATCTTATTTTGTTTAACATACATATTTATTTTGCAAAAGAGTTTGCTTCAATCGTGCGGAATTCTAACATCTTTCACTTAAAGAAACCCATTTTTCTTTCGTAATATATATAATTCTTGTGTAGAACAATAGATTCAAACAAAAGACTCTTTAATTACAATAAAAATAATATACCAAGAAATCCCTTTCCCCCAGGCGATTACTTTATTGGTAGAAAATGTCGCAAGACAAAATCCTTCCCCGCAGCCCTCCAATAAAATTGACCCACACGTACTTCCTGGTCAGCGTCATGCTGCACTTGGCAGGCCTCTTATTGGTCAGAGTCGCTAATGCATGTTTCTGAAAAAAAGAATAGAAAGCACCTGACTCCCCAAGCGTGCATAATGACTTATAGCACAGGAATGCTATCGGATACTTAATTATTCAGCGGCTGCTTTGAAATCCATGTTTATTTTTTCTTCCTATGACCTCACAAAATTTGAATAGCTAACAGGAAAGGGAAGGACTGGAGAACCTACGTTATGTGATGAAACAACAGGATTAATAATGTTCAATTGTTTTATTTTTTTGCTTTTATTTCTTTACATCAATTTTGCTATATATATGCTTTTTAAGAAGCGTTGATAGAGCGCATTATAGATGTTTCACCGAATGTGCTCACAACAAATGCCGTTTACTTTACGATACGAGCACAAATGACAAAAGAAATAAGAAATATCATAAAAGCTGTGACGATAAAATCATGGAAAACATTTTCCCCAACAACATTATTCTCTTATCATATCGTCCAGTAATTTTCTTTGATAGACGAATGCTTATCTTTCCCTTATAAGATTCAATTGAAATATTTTTCTCAAGCAAATAAATGTTATTAAATAACAAATAAATAAATAAATAAAATATGAATAAATAAGTAAATATATAATATAAAAGGGAAAAGTTTTTTAACTTGGTGCAGTCAATTTTTAACGCTGATTTTTAGGGTAAATATAATGACCTACATTAATATGATTTATTATTTTCTGTGTACCCATAATTATGCATTAAATGTCTTAATTATGTAAATAAAACTGCAAACTACATTACTTTAAAAGTTATTACTGCATATTGTTTCCCTTGTTGTTTTATGTTATATATTGTCGAATACAATTCGATTCTGAAAGGTTTCATTTCGCAGAGAAAGAGAGAGAGAGAGTAATGTTTTTAAACTCCATTAAAATTACCTGAATTTGCCATTTCAGTATGAATGTTACTGAAGAATCAAAATTCCGGAAAATAGTAACGGCAAAACGGGTTCAATTTTGAAGAAAAATCTTAAACTCTTTAAAGATTGCTTACATTGGTTGGTTTATTTTGTAATCTTTGAACAACAGAAAGAAAACTTTAAAAATTGCACGTTTTTTATATTAAGTTTACTTGTGCAAAGTTCCTTTTATTAACAGAAAAAAAATCATTATTTAAAAGCTCACGCAACGACATGAAATCGCTATAACAAACGGTTCGTTGTTAATGTTAATAAAAGTATTTTGAGTACGGAAACTCCTTCAAGACACAAAACAATTGCTAATATTAAAATTAGCGGCAACTTTTCCTGTGCGTTACTGTTTAACAATTAACATGCAAGTGAGCGTAGGGTAAACATGGCGTTTACCGACTTTATTATTTTAAGCGAAACGTCATCGATTCTGGCGGAGTATGATTATGAGTAAAATTTAAACATTTACAACTACATTCTAACGTTTTTTAACATTTCTGAACTTTTATATACATGATATTGTTCACGTTAACTTTAATTTTGTTAACATAAATATTAGCAGCAACTTTTCTTGAACGTTGTTGACTAATAATTAACATGTAAGCGAGCGTGAGACAAACACGGTGTTCACCAGCTAAGCGAATTGTCATTCTTGACGCAGAGTATGATTGTAATAAAAAGGAAATGTTTACAAATAAATTTCATTTTCATTTTTACATTACTGAAATGTTAGAGATATGATAACCTGAGTTTGTGTTTTAATATTGCTTCATAAAGTTTTCTGTAAAATTTCAGAGATCTTTTCTTATCGCGGACACATTGTAAGAGCCCTTATGTGACAAGTTCATTTTTAGTTTCATTTTTAGTTTCCACGCCAACGGACAGACGTTCAAAACAAACAGATCTGATTTTTTGCGAAACTTTACTTTTTTAGATACCCAATGCAGTTTCATTTTAGAATTAATTATTAACCCAAAAATTTGGTTAACAGTGAAAAAACATTTAAGGGAAACTGAACGCCCAACAGCAAGCTGCTCATAACATAAAGGGAAAATAATTACAATAGAAACGCGTTCAATATTTTATACATTGGAACAACTTTTTTTTGGAGATATTGTTCAGCATCTCGTTTGTCAAGGCCCTGGTAGCCTAGGGGTTAGGACGTCGGGCTTCCACCTAGAAGGTCAGGCGTTCGATACCCGCTGAAGACACACCATGTACACTTGGGGATACGTGCATGTAAGCACTAGACCTTAGGGATGCCAGGGCATCCCTAAAGCCTAGAGCTAACAGGGTAAGAGGTTGGAGTAGAAAAGTAACTTTCGTTCTGCAAGAAATTTAATTGTGTGTAACGAACAGTTAATTTAATTAACATTTCCTTACCTATTTTTATGGTTGTAGCAGTAAGCATACCTGATTCAAGTATCAACTGCATTGTGAAGAATTAGAAAAATTATTTCGTCTAAAATGAATAAATAAATAAAAACTAAGCAATTCCACTGAAGCACAAAATTTCAAAAGTCAGTTTAAACGATTGTTTTCTATCTTTCTTTTTTACCTTCACCTTTTTTTCCCATGATTTGTGCTATATGTGTCCATATTTGCACTGGTATTTTTCTTACTTTCTTCTTCTTTTTTTATGTTAGTGGAATAGAAGTTGCATTGCGCTTTTCTTTATAATTTTCACTTACTTTTTGAGCTTACTTTTTCTTTACTATAAACTGAATTATTCTTCCTCTCTGGACTTCTTTTAAAGCTGTTCTTAGGTCCATCATTACATGTTTCCCTGAAATGCAAATAAGTTATAGAGCAAACAAAGATGAACAATTTCTTCAACGATAGAACAACAACAATAATAATCTAATAATAACAATAATGTTTGTAATTAAAATCTTGTTTCCAATATTTTTAAATCTCTTTCAGAGAGTAGCCTATTTTTGGCTTTAGAGCTTCTTATTATACTTACCGTAACAAATGGAAAAACAATTACTTTCGATTGAATTTTTAGTTCTCTTAAACTTGAATTGAGTAGCGGTTAAAGATAAGAATTTAGTGTTGTTGACATGTACGAAATTAAACGATGAATTTTGCTGTTCTATGGCCATAAACTAATCACCGCCCTATCAGGGTCCATGTGTGCATCAATTTTCGTTCGATTCCATAAATGCGACAAAACTCGAAATTCGAAAATTTTCACGAACCCAATTCTTTCTTCTATACATCGAATATAGAAAAAAATAAAATTAGTAGAAGAATATTAGCCTAAGAAATAAATATTGTGAATTACTACGCAAAAATATACCGTGACAGACATATGCCGTGTTTAGTCATGTCCGTCTCTCTCTCGTGCACTGTAAAAACGTTCTAGTCAACCTTTCACCAAAAAAAAAAAAAAAAAAAAAAAAGGAAAACATGGTGAGATTTAACTGCAACCAACATTTGGTACTGATTTGAACCATTATAATAGGGCAGTTTTACCCAGTTTCACCATGAATGTGAAACTAGTAACCATTTGGTTCAACTTTAGTACTTAATGTTGGTTTTAGCTGAATTTCACCTTTTTTTCTTTCGTTTTCTTTCATTTTTTGTTTTTTGTTTTTTGCTAAAAGGTTGAACTAGAATTTTTTACTGCACTGTAAAAAAACCTCCTGAAAATAACGGAAAAAGAACGGCAGCAGAGTTGCCGAAATATTCCGTTTCTGATAATATTTTCCCGAGATTTGACAGAAGTTCCATTTATTTTTTCTCCGTTAATCCAAATCAGGTTGTGAAAATACTGCAACCGTAAAACGGAAAAGTTCCGTTCTCGTATTTTCAGGACGTGATATTTCCGTTTTTGGAAGGTAAAACCATGTATTGAAGCACTACGGAAATCTTCCGTTAAAATCTGTCAAAAAACACTCTGAAAATTCAGGCTTTTTTTTTAACAGTGTGTAGAATTAACCTTATGCGAATTTCCCCAAATACTTGAGGAAAACCCATAATATTTTTCGAAAAACTTTCTTTATGCTCCAAAATTTTAACAGCCTATTTTAAGCCCCAATAAAAAGAATTTAACCTTAAGTACATTAAAATAAATTCTAGCACAACCTTTCACCAAAAACTGAAAAAAATGGGGAAATTTAGCAGCAGCGTACGGTACTAGGATTTTAGTACCGTACATTTCGTACGGTACTAAAATCCTAGTTTCACATTCATGGTGAAACTAAGTAAAACTACATCATTATAATGGTTCAACTTAGTACTAAACGTTGGTTGCAGCTAAATTTCTCCATTTTTTTTTTTTTTTTTTTTTTTTTTTTTGTGAAAGGTTGAATTAAAGTTTTTTACAGTGTTAATATTCTTGCTTCTCCCAAAGTCAAAGCTTTAACCATACTCTGGAAAATTAATCACAGGACCGTAGATTGCGTTTATCTTGCGAAGTTACTTCAAGCACATTAAAGGTCAAAGAAATTCATGGTAAATTTATTTTAAATCCTCTAAAATTTAAATATTATATTAAGCTCTAATTTGAGACTTTATTTGTTATCTCTGATACAGGTAGACAGCTTAAACTAGATATTATGACGAAAAATTTACACAGTAAACCACGCAGATTACGTTGGTTAAATTACGTAGATTTTCACTAAAACACGGCATTTCGCAAGACATCTGTTCATCTTTCGCGAAAGTTTTAGAAAGTATTCTATATTCATGCCTAACTAGCTTCCCGCAAAATTTGGGAAAATGGTGAATTAAATTGGTAGATAAAATCTTCGATAGCTAACAAAGCATATTACGTTCATTCAGCCATGTGGAATTTTTATATTTCAAATATTGGTGAAGCACAGCAGATATCGCACAGCAATCTCCAAAATTTTTAAACGTGTGAGCGTTTTTGTGAAATCCTCTTAAAATTTTCTTTGCTGAAATTACAGTGCATTTAAGGTTTAACTAACATGAATGCCGTTTTTTTTATCCCCAACGGAGCATAACGATGACATAATCAGACCCTCAAAGAAAACCGAAGACTAAGTGTCAGGTAAGTACTGAAATATGAGCTTTGGCATCACCTAGCGCTCTTCCTAAATGTTCTTATCGCGTCCATCACTTTACCACTCCAAGGAATCGTAAAATCATCATACGTCATCTGTCGTCCCAAATCATAATCTTCCCTCTCTTCGAGACGAATTTGTCGCTCAAGTCACGAGGTTTTTCCTGCGAGTCTTCCAGCTCTTAAAGGGAGTGTATCTGCATAAAATGAGTTCACAGAGGCCTCTCCCCGGTGATGAGACCATCTGAATGCAGCTCCAGCTCTCGTCCTGACGATGGATAGGGGTGAAGGATCAGTAGATTACTTCAAGTATGAAAGGTTGCCTCAAAGCAAGTCTTCTGGAGCTTTAATGTGAAGCTTCCTCAATGAACACATTATCGAGGGAAACTTTTTTGCAACTTTGCCCACAAACGTTGCTCCAGAGAACTGTCCATCATAGTAATAAATGAAAAAAAATACTACGCAATTAACCTTTTTTTTTATACCAATACCGTAAAACCCAGTTAAAACGCGGGTGTTGGGGGACATGTTTGGCACGCGTGTTATAACACAACTGCGGAACTATATTCACGAAATAACACAAGCTTTTGCTGCATCATTTTTAACTTTATCAATTACTCGGAACTTTTCTTCCTCCTATAGTATACTTTTTTTTTCTTCTTTGCTGCCATTTTATTCACTGAAATTGCTGTGCAAGAAGCACACATCTCAGCTGCGCAATCAGTCTATCGAGCGATAGGTCAGGTTATAAACCAACTGTGTTCCGAGAAAAAAGGTGCTTAAAAATCTCCTGATGATATAAATATGGGATTGTGAAGGGGGAGAGGTCTTAGAAAAAATTAGATTTGGAAGGGGAGTAACGCACTTCTCACTGGGGAATATGGGGGAATTTTTCAGGAATGCTAAAAAATCTGGAATACAAAGATGGATAGCGAGGTAAAAGAAGATACACATGCATAACTAGAATTCTGAAAGTGGAATAGTTAAGCATTGAACTGAATAGTCTCTGACTGACCGATTGAGCTCCGCCCATGTCAAGATACACAAGTCAGGGCGATTGCACCCGATTTTGAAATCAACCTATATGTTCTAGGTTGAAAGACAGAAAAAGAATGAAAAAGGTGTACTTCACGGTGGGGAGATAGGTGATTTTGGTTTGAATATTTGTGTGCTCGGGCTGGCTTTTTTTACAATGCTAAATAAGGAATCCCCTTTAAATGGCATTGATAAAGAGTGGTTTAAACGTCGTGGGACATAATAGTCACCGAGGTATATCCGATTCCGCGGTATACTGAGGCGCCGTATAACGGGGTTTTACTGTATTGTTTTCAAAAGAAACTGTCCTAGTGATACTAAACTAATTAAAAATGCAGCAGAAAGAATTATTTTTACTCAGATCAGTCCCATAGGGTCATTTAAAACTTGCTGCGTTACCTATGAGTCTCGGTGGAATTTATGGAGAGAAAAAAATGTCAATGTAGTATAAAAATAATGATTGAAAAAATGAAATAGCGATTGCAATGGAAAGCTAAGTTATTCCTACTCTGATTTATTCCATGGAATCATTTGAAGCTGCCTGCGGGTGTATATGTCCCTTTGTATTTACTTTTGTAAGGGTTAAAATTTTCTTTATCTCACCAAGTCACTAATTCATTGTTTCTGAAGCTAAATCTTACTGTAATGCAATATATTGATGAAATTCAAATTTTAAAGCAAAAACAGTTTAAATGTTGCTTTTAAGATTCTTAGCAATACACTGTTAAAACAAAATTCTTATTATTGAGTTAAAATGGTTTATTTTTAAACACATCGTGTTCTTGCAATAGCTATGAGTCAAAATAACTTAGATTTGAAAACTGCAGCTCTTATTTTGGAAGTATACCTTTTCTCAAACTTTTTGGGATATCAAAGAAAAAAAGAACAAATGTTTCCTTCTGTTTAAGGTAACAATCTATCAGAAATAACAAAATATGTGTGAAGCAAAGGGCGTCGTCGTTGGAAACAGTAGCTTAGAACTCGGACCTTAGTGAATGAAAGATGATGCTCTATCACTTATCCAGGAGGCCATCGAAGGGTAGGGAAAAGTTGAATTTTAAACGGACCAGCTGCGGGTGCTAAAGTCCTTCCGTGCCGAATTTCTTCATATCGCAATCCAGAAGAGCGTTATTTATCCAATCATTCATTCTGTTTTCTTGTTTTGATGACTCTGATCCGAATCCGACGCATTAATCAGCTTGTATTTCCGCTCCGAAAAGATAGACAGACTACCCAATCTCTTCAAACGTTCTGACGGTTCTTCCGGTAAATATATCCTTGATGTTGATACAAATACAGTAGTTCTGAAGTTATAACCCCGAGACACAATACTCTTCCTAATTTTTGCCTTAAACACCACTTTTTCAATAAACTACAATCTTAGTTTTCATATTTCAATATCTCCTCACGGCAGAAGAGATTCATTTCATCCAGCAAACACGATTAGCCAACTTTCCTTTTAAAAAACACTCCCATGTACGCAGTTTTATCACTATTTACCAGTAATTTTATTAATTGTATACAATTTCTATATCTAACCCTACTATTTCTAAGATACAAATGGTGTATCAGTAGAAGAAACAAAGCCAAATGTTAGTTACCTTTGTTTGTGATCGATCTCGTAAGTTGTATCGCCAGAATCCATAATAAATGCTTCAAATATCTCTAGTTTGAAATATTTCTAGTTTACAAAACGATTGATTCAATGACTAAGGACTGCACAGCAAATCATTCTTTTCATTAGAGAACTAAAACTAAAGGAAAGAAAGAAAAAACTGAGTAAATAAAATGAAAATAAATTTCAATGCTACATAGATTAAAAGATTGTTAAAAGAGTTCATTTAATACTTACAATGTGCATACATATCATCGCTATTTTTTTTAAAACCTTTTGTTTGGTTTCAATAATAGCTTTGTTTATCATCCCAAGATGTGGTATAGATCTACCAAATTTGTTTTTCTTTCAAAATTTGAAATTACCAAGTTGTTTTCACGTTTTAAAGTTAGTTATATAGTAGACAGTTGCAAGAAATTGGCATTTACTAATTTTTGAAACCAGGCAAAATTGAACATCTTACATATCACTTCGACTTATAATATGTATTACTAATATTATAATGTACATTATACGTAAGCTGTAAATTAGTGATGCAAGTTTGTCGTGCCGCGAATTTCCGCGATGATTTTCGCGAATTTTAAAGCTTTTCCTAAAACCCGCGATTTTTTCCGACTAGCAAAATGCCCGATTTAAAAAAAAAAAAAAAAAATTAGAACGTAAATATTGCAAAATCTGTGAGCACCCACAGCCAAAAAAGGCGTAAAGTTGTGTCAAGAAAAAAAATCAAAATCATTTTTTTTTTTTTTTTTTTTTTTTTTTTAAAGCAGTAATAATAAACACTGATTTCGCCAACCAGCCTCAAACTCTTTTAAAACATGGAGTTTTTTTTTAATCTTAGTCAATGCAAATATTTAAATGTTTTTACGATATTGATAATTCTTCCCTTTTTAGCCCACTTTCCCGTAAAAGTAAAAAAAAATAATAATAAAGCATGAAAGAAGGCTTAATGTATCGTGAAAATATCGTTAAAAATCAAGAAAAGTCAAAAATAAGTGAAGTAATTAAATAAAGATTGAAAAATAAAAAATTTGAAAGTAGGGTATTGAGATGGGGAAAAAGTGTGTCTGTCGGTCTGTCGGTCTGTCTGTCTGTCGGTCTGTCTGTCGGTCTGTCGGTCTGTCCCCCCCTAATAACTTTTGAACGAATTGTCCGATTGGAAAAATTCTTTTTGCATTCGAAAGATCTCGGCGGGGACATCTCATTTCTATATTTTACTTTTTGATTTGAACAATTTTTTGTTCAATTTTGAACAGCTCAAAAAATTTTAACATTAGCGCCTATGGACAAAATTGAAGCAAATTCTGTAAACTCTGGGCACAAGAGCCAAGTTCCTATTGCAAGCTTATTGAAAGGAGTTCTCGGCGTGAAATATTGATTTGAACAGTTTTTGTTCATTTTTGAACAGTTCAAAAAATTAACACAGAGCTTACGGGGAAATTTCAACCCTATATAAATCCTGATCTAACGGACCGATTTGCTTGGAACAAACTTTATCGGAAAGCTATAATAACGTAGAACATGTAGAAATAGAAAGTTTATCCAGAACTTACGAGCCTATTTTGCTATGAAATTTTTTGATCGGAATTTTCAAGGATATTTCTCAGTGACTCAATGAGTGAAATAATGAATGAATGAATAAATGAAAGAGTGAAAGAATAAATCAATGAATAAATGAATGAGGAAAAGAATGAATGAATAAATTATTGAATAAATGAAAATATAAATAAATGAGTGAATAAATACATGAATGCGTAAATGAATGAATAAACACTTGAATGAGGTAACGAATGAATGAATAAATGCATGGCTGAATAAATGAAAGAATGAATGAGTGAGTGAATGAATATGTATTATCCGTTGAAAAAGGTATATTTTCAATAATTAGAACTAAAGCTAAATAAGAAAGAGAGAGAAAGAGATAGCTAGATTATAAATTTGAATTTGGTGTATACGGGAAAGTAGGCTCGTATAGTTCTAGACGGAACTTCTTGTTAACAATATCACTGTGTTTGAGAATGAAGAATACCTTTCATTTCAAATATCCTATATTTTATTATATTTGTGTTCTCGCGAACATTTCGCGAAATTTCAAGTTCCGCGAATGTCGCGCGAATTTCGTGCCGCGACAAACTTGCAACCCCTAGCTATAATATAAGGTATTTCCAGATTGATTGAGATAATACGTAAGTACCGAAAATTTTTATCGCTTCGATGTATATTATACGTGAAGAAGAAGGGCATCAAATAAAGTTTGAGCGCCTGCAGGGTGGTGTAACGTTAAGGCACTGGCTTGGTACGCCCAAGTTCACAGGAACAGCCCTGGGCCAAGTCGGTGGATTTTCAAGATGCAGGAAATTGTAAGCGCCCATGTCGTATGATTATGCGACCTGTTAAAGATCTCTTGAGAATCTGTTTGGCTTGAATACTCTTCTAAATAAAACGCAGCCCCATTAGAAAAATAAAGTTTAAGCTCAGATTCCTTAAAATTCATAGTCGGGACCTGGACAAATATACAAGAAGAGACAATTTCAATTCACTTGAAAAACGAAGTATAGAAACGCTTTCATCCACAACTAGTGACGTTTTCCTATTCGTTTAAACATTTAGTGTTTTTTTTTTCTTTTATAGTGTGTTGGAGAAATGTTGCAAGCAATTACCATTCTCGCAAATGGCTCTTCTGAGCATATCCCGTGTGTTCCATTATTCCTTAAAAAGTACTACTACTACATTTATGACGATGATTCAACCAAAATTGGAAAGTAGCAGAAAAATGAAATAAAATACGTTATTGAAATGATGAATGTTAGTAATAAAACGCAGCTTTTTATCAGAAATTACGAATTTTGATCTCTGTGATGCAACATGCATTTTTATAAAACGCATGCACAATATTGTTTTTTTTTTGCAAAAGTTACAGGTAACTAATGAATGCGACATTTGCTAAATTACTGCATGCAAAATTTTGATTATTTTATGAGCTCGATACAACTTTTTATTACAACATATCGAACCGTCTAGACAAGCAATAATGTTTCTTTAAATGAGCTACAAACAAGTCAACTTTGTCCAATATGTATGGCTAAGAACTCTTATTTGCTTTATGTCTATTATCATACTTATATTTCAGTACGGCAAGCCAAATATTGGCAAAGCGTTAGTATGACCTCCTGAACAGCTGAAATGTCAATCTTAAGAAATACAATGGAATTACTTCGTGAAGCATTGCTCTAGATATACATTAAACTAGATTTTGAAAAATAGCTCCTCTTAGATGAACTGCGATTTAAGGTGAATAATTACAGATTACAGGAATGCCCATTCAGCTGGTGTTCTATTTCGAAGTTTACATCTTTATTGATAAAGAGGTGCCTGGTAGTCACGAAACGCATGTTTTGGCAAATTTGTGCTTTAATAATAGCGTTACTTTTGTCAGTGAGACAACAGACATAAATTTTCTCTATCTAAGTGCACACATTTTTTTCATTTTTCTATTATTTATTTTTTTATTTTATTTTATTATTTCATTGATTTATTAATTAAGTTTTTTTTTTCAAATATTGACCAAATTATTACTATTATTATTTTTTTTACTGTTCAAATTCAGTTCGAGTGTTCAATGTTTTGAGTCATTTTACATGTTTGTAAATTGTTTTCCTTAATAACGGTGTTTCAATTTTTTTCACCATTTTTCTTCCTTCTCTTCACACATTAGGAAACTGCGAGATTTAATTATTAGCAATAGTTATTGGGTCAATAGTTACGCTCTGTTTTGGAGAAAATAATAAAATTATGGTACTACGAGATTTCGAGTTCAAATTTTGGGAGAATCACGTTAAAAGAATGGCTCCGTAGCTCTAAAAGGCTAAATATAATTTTTCATGAACTCTGCAGACAACTATTTGTTGTCGTTCAAGATCTAGAACATTGACGATTTGGTACGTATATTTTTTCCCCCACTAACTCGTGTATACCCCGCCACTAACTCCCCGCCCTCTGCACCCTCTTTTTATATTTATTTATTTTTTTCCATATTCCAAATTTTGTCAAAAATGCTTCGGCTTCGACTTCGACACAAATACGGTATCAGGGGTCTACAGAATTTCAAAAGTGAAATTTCGTGACATTTTCGGAACTTTTTCGTGATCCTTCAAAAGTATCGGATATTGATTTTATCAGATAGCGGATATTCGGCGTCCTCTGTATGACGGATACCTACCGAGTATCCGGCTCTGGCGTTTGGAACATGTAAATTCTATACATATTTTCAAACATCCCACAGCTTCTAAATACTTAGTAAGTTTCTCATTCATGTATTTTCAAAGCACGTTACTTAATTGAATTTTAAAAATACAATATGACGTGACAATGCAATTTTCGCATTCCTTATTAGATTAAAAATCTGTCGGATGCCAGACGTCCGATAGCTTAAGGTCGTCAGGGGGGAGGGGGGGGCTTAGTCTAGTTGGATGGAAAATTTTCGTGACCTGTTCGAAATTTTCGTGAAGTTTTCACTACTTTCATGACCGATTTCCGAATTCGTGACTTTTTCGGGCCTTTCGGGACTAGTGGTCGCTTTGGGTATCTATATTTCTGCACTGAACCTGCTACCTTTACTTTCAGTGCCACAATAAGTTGTATTTTTGGACAACATGCAATTTATCTCTCGTACGGCTTAATATCATAAAATATACAAAACTCAAGCGTTAGCCTAATGAAAGTCCCATTCCTGCGCTATAACCCTTCGATCAGTTTAGACAAATGAAGCTCATCATTCACAGACTATCACCAATCCGGTGGCATTGCCGGTCCGGACCACGTTAACATGTCCCGGATATTTCACCACTGCAGGAATTACCACGCGTGTGTGTGTTTGAGCAGCCTCTGCATTCCGGCATTCCCCGGACGAAATGAAAACTGCCTGAATTATGGGGTGTCGGCGTCTTATCGGAGGGATGCCGGCGCGCCGTAAATCTTCATCTGGAGCAGCCGACGCTGACAGCCATTCCTGGACCGCGTCCGGCCCGACGTCGAATAACGGCGCTTTCCTTCCAGCACCGCCTTCATAACTCATTTGGCTGCGAAGACAGGCTGAGGTGCTCTGTCTCTTCCATGCGGGAGTTAACAGTGAAAGATTGGGTTGAAATGCTGTCGTTTCCTGCGCTGTTAATCAAGAGAAATTGCCTTTCAGCCTAATTCTTGTGATGAATTTTCATTTTTCTCATTATGTTGAAAGTTTAGAAATGATACCAATAGAACGTTTGTTGAAATGTATGGCAGTTTTTAGGTACCGTGGAAACCAATTTTTCTGAAATACAGTAAAGCACCGTTTATACGTCTCTAATTTATACGTCCTTTACATTTATACATTTTAGCAGTCTTATAATGAATTTTCATTTTTCTCAATAAGCTGAAAGTTAGAAATGATACCAATAAAACATTTGTTGAAATGTATTGCAGTTTTTACGTGCTGTAGAAACCAATTTTTCTCAAATACAGTAAAGCACCGTTTATACGTGTCTATACGTCCTTTGCATTTATACGTCATTTTAGCAGTCTTATAAGAAATTATCGTTTTTCTCAATAAGCTGAAAGTTATAAATGATACCAACAGAACGTTTGTTGAAATGTATTGCAGGTTTTAGGTGCTGTAGAAACCAATTTCTCTCAAATGCAGTAAAGCACCGTTTGTACATCGCTCATTTATTCCTTCATTTACATTTATACGTTGTTTTACCACAGTCCCAAATCATTCGAAATCATTCTATTATTAGAATACTTTGTTTATACGACGCATAGCTCGCTATGCGTTGTTTTCCTTTATAAAAAGTCCAAATTTTAAAAAGGAAAACGACATTCTATTCCTAACCTAATATGGGAATACTACTACCAAAAAAGTTGAAACTGCCTCTTTAAAAACCATTGGGTATGTCTAGAAAAAAAAAAACGAGGACATTGCAAGAGCTTGCAAAACATTTTTGTTATTACTTTGATTAAAGGATAAATCCGGTGATAATGTACCAGTATTAGCCTAGAAAACTGAATACGTTATCATAAATTTATATTAATAGGATTATATTTGTAATAATCAGTAGATTAGTAAAGTTTTGCATATACGTCTATTTCATTTGAACGTCTTTTTTCTTCGAGTATTTGAAAGAGGTATAAATTGTGGGGTGCTATTTTTACAACCCCACATAGCACCCCACAAAATGGTGCTTTACTGTACTTTGTAATGAATGTGAACAGTATTTTGTGAAATTACGTTTAGGGTTTCTATTATACACCACTGTCAACAAATACCACATTTTGATTAAATTTCAGTTTTTTTTTTTTTTTTTTTGAGAATGCATAGCCGACAATTAGGGCTAAAGCACCCGAACAAGGGAACAAGTATTATTCACACCATGCAGACATTTAAAAATTATAAGCTAGATTGGGAAATGAAATTAAATCTGTTATTCGACTGTCTTAAAAATCTGATTAAATTGACAATGACGATTTTGAATATGATTTTGTAATAAGAGAATGCTTAACACAATTGCACAGATTAGTACAAAGCATTTTAATAAAAATTGGTAGAACAGTCTCTACAGATGTATGATGTCAAGCATATTAAAACATCTAATAACGTGTTACTCCAATCTTTCACATAAAGTGGAAAGATATCTGCTTTTTGGATGAAATCGATTGACCGCGAAAACGTGAATAAAAGTCTTTTCAGGCGGAAAAAATCCAGTTCAGTTCTTGATAATTGCAATGCCTATTGCTATATAGAGAAAAGAAAAAAAGAAACGAATAAAAAATGAAAAAAGAACACAAAAGACTTGGAGCCGTATCTCATTAGAAGAAAAGTCGAACAAATGATCGGTAAAAGAATAGCCTTCGTGTTTTGCATTGACATGCCCTAAGAAATCGGTCTCTATTAGGTATGGCCTGCGGGCATCGAACATTTAAAGGCGGGGCTAAAAGCAGGCAGAAGAACCAATCGGCAAATAGCCCATGCGTGGCAAACTGTCATTTGAGACAATTGCTTGTGTTCTCTCTCCGCTTTTAGAAATTGAATTCGGCACTGTCTCGAACATTAAATTGGTTGAAACGCCATCGTAGGGGACCATTTAGGAAATAAATGCTCGACTCTGATGGTATCACGCGACAGATTTTTCCACTCTGTTAGTTTCAGATTCGGACATATTACTGATGCGTGGGAGTGCGATTGATGTACAATGGGAATTCACTTATAATCATTGCATTTAATAATACAGCAGTGTTCGCGCGGTTATAAAGATGTGTAAATGGCAACCTGTAAAAGGAAACAAAAAAAAAATAACTTTTCAGCTTGAGCTTGTATTTGCGGCCCACAGAAAAATAGCGTATCAAATAAATAAAATTAAAGTTCGTGCCTAAGATTTTCTAATGAAGAAGAAGAGACAAAAATGAGAATTGAAAAAAATATATATCCCAAGTAACCGTTTCAGGAAGATAACCTAAGTATAATTTTCTTTCAGATTAAAGTCGTTGTAAGCTAGAAAACAGTTCGGGTTTCAGCCGACTACACACGACTAATATTAAAAATTACATGCGACTTCCCACATTAAGCAAATACAGTATATACTCGAGTATAAGTCAAAGCAATTTTTAAAAATTCGGGATTGGAAAAAAGAGGTTGACGCATACACGGGTAAGTGGGAATAAAATGTCTTAAAAATACAATAAAAAATTATCAACAGAGTTCACTCATCTAAAATCTTTACTTTAATTAACATTTTTATTTACTTTAGCCACAAAATTACGCTAAACAGGTTAATGGGGTCAGCTTATACACGAGTACATACATATTTCCCTGTTGTATACTTTCTTATCGCCATTATAAAATTGAACGAGTAAATTATAAAACAGTACATTTACAGGTTGTATAATACTGTGTAATAAATATAAAGAATTCAAGGGTCTCTGAAATTTCTCTGATGCCGATGAACTCAAACTTTTGATGTCATAGTAATCCAAATAATATGCAAGAAGTACTTTTAAATAGCAACACTTTAACGGCAAAATTGAAAAACAAAGTTTGAACTGGAATTTAATGACTGCTGAGCTTCGTTATTTGCGCTGAAAAAATACCTTTCAACAATATTTTCGGAACCAGTGGTGCTATTGTAAAATCTTAATGTTGATTGAATTGTTATTCAATATGTTATGATATCCATTGCTTTTATTAACTCAGTTCGCATATTTTACTCCAACGGTACACTTTTAAATCGACTTTTAGCTTTTCCACCAGTACTAATCAAATTTAGTTTAGCCATAGTGGCATAAGAGAAGCTAAACGGTTAAAAAATACTGTACGGTTTTCTTTTTTCTTTTGGCGGAATCATAAACTATCAATACACAATTACAGATTTGTAAGGAAACATAGAATTCATTTTTTTAGCCTACTTTCCCGTAAAAGTAAAAAAAAATAATAATAAAGCATGAAAGAAGGCTTAATGGTATCGTGAAAAATTATATCGTTAAAAATCAAGAAAAGTCAAAAATAAGTGAAGTAATTAAATAAAGATTGAAAAATAAAAAATTTGAAAGTAGGGTATTGAGATGGGGAAAAAGTGTGTCTGTCGGTCTGTCGGTCTGTCTGTCTGTCGGTCTGTCTGTCGGTCTGTTTGTCTGTCGGTCTGTCTGTCTGTCGATCTGTCCCCCCCCTAATAACTTTTGAACGAATTGTCCGATTCAAAAAATTCTTTTTGCATTCGAAAGATCTCGGCGAGGACATCTCATTTCTATATTTTACTTTTTGATTTGAACAGTTTTTTGTTCAATTTTGAACAGTTAAAAAAATTTTAACATTAGCGCCTATGGACAAAATTGAAGCAAATTCTGTAAACTCTGGGCACAAGAGCCAAGTTCCTATTGCAAGCTTATTGAAAGGAGTTCTCGGCGTGAAATATTGATTTGAACAGTTTTTGTTCATTTTTGAACAGTTCAAAAAATTAACACAGAGCTTACGGGGAAATTTCAACCCTATATAAATCCTGATCTAACGGACCGATTTGCTTGGAACAAACTTTATCGGAAAGCTCTTATAACGTAGAACATGTAGAAATAGAAAGTTTATCCAGAACTTACGAGCCTATTTTGCTATGAAATTTTTTGATCGGGATTTTCAAGGATATTTCTCAGTGACTCAATGAGTGAAATAATGAATGAATGAATGAATGAAAGAGTGAAAGAATAAATCCATGAATAAATGAATGAGGAAAAGAATGAATGAATAAATTATTGAATAAATGAAAATATAAATAAATGAGTGAATAAATACATGAATGCGTAAATGAATGAATAAACACTTGAATGAGGTAACGAATGAATGAATAAATGCATGGCTGAATAAATGAAAGAATGAATGAGTGAGTGAATGAATATGTATTATCCGTTGAAAAAGGTATATTTTCAATAATTAGAACTAAAGATAAATAAGAAAGAGAGAGAAAGAGATAGCTAGATTATAAATTTGAATTTGGTGTATACGGGAAAGTAGGCTCGTATAGTTCTAGACGGAACTTCTTGTTAAACCATGAAACGTAATGAATTAAATCATTTAAAAGAAAATATAGTATGCAATTCTTTCAATGCAAAGTTACATTTGGAACTAAATTCGAAAAAAAGGGGGAATTGCTGAGTTAACTAAAAAAGTTGCTATAAAATATACGGTATTAATAATTTGTATGATATCACAACAGAAAAGAGGATGTTACTTTCTATAAATAAACGAGTGAATAAATAAATAAACAAAAATAAAATTAAACAAAAAAAAACCAAAAGGACAAAAATAACTGAAGTGCACAACAAATTGTAAACGGTTATTCAACAATTCAACAGATACCATGATCCACGATAAAATTATTGCATCAGATATACGTTAGTCTTGGAAAGAGATGGAGGAGGAAAAAAAAATACTCCGTCAAGAGTCTTACATCCAAGAACATACTCAATGAAAACAGCTATAATCCGTAGACAAATTTTTATGAGATAGCAAAAAAAAAAAAAGTTTTGTGAATTGAAAATAATTCAATAATGCGTCTACAGGCAGTTATCTCGAGTGTAACGAAATTGATTAAACTTTTCTCCACCAAACCCCTACCTTTTAGCCGATGCCTTAGGATTGCGTGCGCTCGGTGCTGGTGGCAAAAGTGATTAAACTGCAAATGAACTGGTTGACTGGATGAAATGGATCAAGTAGAATGAATCATATGCAAGGTATACGTTGAAAATCTGCTAAGTTTTCGGGAAAGCAAAGTAGATAAACTCTCTCTGAAAGGTTTCAATTATGTTTTAACGTTGCCGGTCCAGCCTAAACGAATATCAATGGTTTCAAACCCTATTGTGTGATTATAGAAGGAAACTTTTGACATGCTTATACGTAGTAAACCTAATCAACAATAAAAGGTAATTCACAACAAGGAATAATTATTAGTTGCAAAAAGTAAAATTTCTGAAATAAATTGAGCAAGCAACGAAATAACATGCAAAAATAAACATAAATTACATATTATAAGCATAAAGTACTTTAATAATTTATTGAGTACTCCAATACAAAACTAATCTTTTGATTTTGACTTTCCATTATTTGGGCTATTTATTTATTTATTTATTTTTCCGAGATTTAAACGTGAGAAATTTTGAATACCTTTGCGATTTAATTATTGCTTTGCGACTTTTTATTGCTTGCAAGATGTTTCCTTTGTCGCACATACCCGGATCTTTGCTTTTTCGATGTCATATTTTTCGACAAGGCAAAAATTAGAGCACAAAACAAACGAGTATCATATTGTTGATTTTTAGCTTAGATTTTTTTCTCATTTGTTTTAATACAATTTCTTTTTAAAAAATTTGCAACGCTAAGCCAATCCGTATAGTATTTTGCTGGGAAATAATTATGCTGGGAACTTTAACTTTGTATCTATGGTGAAATTTTCCCTTTTTTTAGAAGGGTTTTTACTAAAAGCGAAGCAATCCTTCATCATACTGTAACTTTTTCCCATCTTAAATGTCAAATTTAGAATTTTCATCAAAGATGAAAATTTTTTCAGAAACAATTTTTGTTTTATTTTTCATTTTATGCCATGCTAGTCGAAGTTAAAATTTCAATGATTTCCAAACTAATCATATAAGATGAATTGCTCAAAATCACTTATATGCTATAAGCATTAAGTCTCTTTATTTCAACACCTATCAAAGTCGGTAAATTAGTCGAGTCTTTAAAAAGGACCAGATCCAGTTCTTATTTCCTTGTTATTAAAATGAACTCAAAACACAACTTCAGAGATCTATTTAAAAGGTTAGGGGGGATGCATTCCTTATGCTATGAGGATATTGTGGGCCTTTCTAAACATCTTGACATTGGTCCTCCCACAAGGTAAAACCTTAGGTGCGCTATTGTATATATGTAATAATTTTCTTCGTGCCTCAATAATAATATAATTATGAGCTTGGTTAAACTAAAATTTCATTAATTCGAGCTAAGCTAATTGGTAAGAGATCAATGGAATGCTCAGCACCGATGGCCACTCCAAAGCATCGAAAAAGATGTCCAATGCAGGGCTTGGTATACCTTCTACACTAACCTATTCTCTGTAAAGAGTATTAAGCACTCTGCAAAAAGAAACTTTGCTTTAGTTATAAGGATGACTCAAGGACTGATGATGAATCTTTCCAATCTAATTTATAATCAAAATTAGACTTCATACTACAGTGGAATATCGTTTATACGAAGCCAAAGAGGGGGGGGGGGCATTGAAAAACGTAGTGTAAACGATAACGTCGTATAATCGATTCACCCTACTGGGTAAATTCATCATTTGTGACCACGCTAAAACATCGCAATAAGTGCAAACTTCGTATAACCGATACTCTACTGTACCATTGGACGATAATATATTAAAACTTTATTCATACCAAATTTAGCTTATTTTCTCCAATTTAAATCCCCTGTTCCACATTGCCTGGTTACCTGGCTATTCCCTTATTACCCTTCAACTAAAGTTTTTTTTTTATTTTTTTTTTTATTTTTTTTTTATTAACTTTATTGAGTGGGGAAGATATTAAAACATTACTTTTGATTCAAAATAAGTCAAAACAAGTTAAAGTTTGTATCATCTTTGAATTTAAAATTTTAAACCGATTACATATCGAGCAAAATTCGAATAAAAATGGCGTTCCATAATACTTTCTTCTTTTCTAAAAGATCGAATTTTGTTGACAGTCCCACTTTTCTTTCAAAAAAAGAAAGAGAGTAAGTAGCTATTCGCTTTCTTGGACATCGTCCCTCCCTCACCCCTAAAGTCACCCCTCTGGAAATTCCAACCCATCAATCACGTGACCGGGAATTAAATGAGGCGCCATCGGGCCTGATTTTAGAATAGTTCTTCGTTCATCAGAGAAAGTATTAAGATGTTAGTTGAGAAGTCGAAAATTACGACGCAGCATGCTAAATATATCAGGTATGTTTATTTCTTTGTTTTTTAATTTATTTATTGTCTTTTATTTTATAAAAGAATGTATTTTCAATGTGAAATTCGTAATGCTTTCCCCCTGAAATAATTATCAATTAAAAGGTTACAACGAATAAATAAAATATAAGAAGACACAAAACCTTACGAGTATTATGTACTACATAGGCAATTTTTGCATAAGACGCAAATTTGCTTTGGCCCGACAAAATTTGATGAAATTTGAAACTGTAATAGGTACTACTAGAATTTGTTTTCACGTCACTGTTCTAATTGAAAACTTGATAGGCGTCTAGCTATCCGTTGCTACCTGTAACGTAAACAGATTTATTACCGATAGTGAAGTATGTAAATTCAACTTCAAATACACATGTCCCCGAAACATTCAGAACCCCCCCCCCCCCCTCCCCTTCTAACTCCGTTAGAAACTTGTGATAATGTATTATACTTCAGAAGGCGAACGTTTATAATTTATTCTGTAGTTCTATTATGTTTTTCAGATTTATAACTCCTGAAATCACGCATTTTTAGGATTTTATAATCAGTTTAGCTAAAGCAACGATATGTAAGCGTTCATTATTATGCTGAAGTTCCTTTCTTTCTTTCTTTCTTTATTATTGTCCTTTTTTAATTACTATTATTAATATTATTAATTTTAAAAAACTGGAAGTTTTTTTTTCTTGTTGAAAAATCAATGTGTGCAAACCTCGATCACAATAAATAATAATTCACTTATAAAAAGGATCCTTGTGAGGAAAATCAGTTCAGGAATTTAAAGTGAACAATTAAAATGAAACAACCATTTCCACTCTCAATTATTGTTTTTTTTTTTATTTATTTATTTATTTATTTATTTTTTTTTTTTTTTTGCATTTTTAATCCTCAAATATATTTTTTTCAATTTAAATGCTATATCGTTGTAGGTTTTCGAAATCGTAAGTAAAGAATGCAAATGTTTGTTTTGAATCTAAAATTCGTCAACACATTAGAAAAAAAAAAAAAATATCTTAGTTTCACTTCAATAATTAAATTTTGTTAAAAAGCAGTTTTTGAGCACTAAAACTATGAATTGTGTCAGCACACGTAGTTTCTCTTCATAAAATTGCATCCAAATAAAAGTTAAATTAATTAAAATTGGTGATTTTACTTTTTATTTTTTATTTATTTCAAGAATTATTTATGCGATGTGCATTAACAAGGAATATAAATGCGTTTGAAAAACTTTCATGATTGATATGAGATTCCTCATGATTGATATGATGGTTGTACTTTTGCGATGCAATTCCTACCAGGTGTTTTTTTTTTTTTTAATTTACTGAAAACAATATTTGTTTGCCCTGCGTCATCATCTGGCCTGTGCATCATTTTTGCTCACTTTCATTCCAATACCAACCTTTACACTATAAACGGTTTCTTTTTCTTAATATAAGAAATAGAGTCCATGTTCAGCCAAGCATTTTGTTTCCTCTTAAATATGCTTCAGTTTTTTCCCAGTCTCACACGTTTAATCAGTTTCGAAGCATAATACATCAAATGCAATTAAAATAAAATTCTCTAGTAAAGAATCACTTACTAAAAATTTCAATCACTTTTCATCAGATAAATTAAATAATTTTTAAAAATATTCCATTACGTCCTAATCATTGTTTTAAAACAGTTTTTTGAAAGAACACAAAATCGACTTAAAATGAAGTGCTTGTGTGTCAGGCTTTCAATCAAAAATACTTTTTGCTGCTCATACAGTTTCAGGAAAAGTTATTGAATCACCATAATATTTACTGAATGAAATAATTTAATCTTAGCGATACACAGGACACACATCTTTTTCACAGGAGATTTTTTAATTTAATTTTCTTTATTTTTTACATTTTGTGGGGATGTACCTAGTACTGAGTTAGTACTCATCCAGGTATAGAAATATTCCGTTAAGCAAAATAATACAGCAATTATTACTAAAGGCCTTTCATGTTTTTCATGTAAACATTACTCAAGCAGTTTTCCATTATATTATATAGATTATTTAAGTTATAAATACAAATATTGCGATACTAATATAATAGAATGCCTTATTTTATTTATATATTTATTACTATAGTTTTTTTTTAATTTTTAATTTCATTTTGTATGCGATATTTAAATTGGAATTCACTTTTGTATAGTACTGTATTTTTTTTCAAATTTTAATATTTAAATGAAAAAAAATTGTTACGTTAGAGGTGCGACGTCTAACGTCACGATTTTAGTATTCAATAGCTTCTCATTTTATTGATTTTTGTATTCCTTGACTTATGTATTCCAATAGTTTCTCATCAAATAATTTGTTTATCGTAATGTGTTACAGAAATTACATACTCTAAAACATATACATATTGCTACAGAAATACATATATATGTAAATAATTAAAGACTTTAGTGATAATGTACGTAAATTTTGTATCTCTTATGTTTTAAAATATTGAAAGTGTCAATCGCAGGGTCAGTATTCTCGAAGTTTAAAATTTTATGTTAAATGAATTTTAAAATACAAATATTATCACAGAGAAACAAAAATGCGCCGTTTAAACGAAATAATACACGCAAGTATCAAATAATATCAAGTTCCTTCAAGGGAGGAAAGAAAAAAAACCTAAAATACCCTTAAAAGATTTTTGATCCGATAAATTTTCCATATGGAAAAATTCTGAGAATTATAATTCAAAATATCTTTATACTCTTAGCTTTTCCTTCTCTGAAGATAAATTTCTGTGAAAGAAATTAATAAAGACAGAAAGTCAACACTCAAAAAGCTGTATTATTTCAAAATATTTAATCAATTGCTCAAAATACTGAATGAAGGAAGGAAAATCTTTTCTCTACCCCAATTTCAACCCTTAGACGGCCCCTTAAGTACATCCAAACCGCCAATCCTGTAATGGAACTTTTGGAAAACGAGTCATCCATTCTAGTCGAATCACTCCCCCCAGCTGCTCAGAAAGTGTAATTCAGTTAAATTCAGTCGTCCCAAAATTTTTTCCCAAACCTTACCCTCCGAAAAGATTCTAATCGTAAATTCCGCAAAGAGGAACGAACATCCTGCTCTGTCTCCCCCTCCCTTTCTTCCATTTTAAACGAACTCACGTTCCTAGCTCTAATTTTATCTCCTGAAGTCGTTTTTAAAGATTTAAAAGAATCACGCCTCAAATATTGTGGCCATACTCGTTTTTGGGATTGTAACTGTAACCGTGCTCACGAATGGGTTCACGATTGCTTCCACACAATGGGAACGATTCCAGGAGGATGCCCCCATGCACAAAATGCTGCTTTCAGAGAGAAAAAACAACCTTCATTTTTTTTTTTTTCTGAAAATCGTGTTTGAGTTTCGCACGTTTGCAGTTTGGAATGCGAGGATGAGTCGATTTGGGAATTTAAAGCACATTTTTTTTACAGGATGTTGTGAAATTATTGTTCTTATTTACGTTCAATAGATATAAATTCTAAATAGTCATTTCACACACTTTGTCCTAAACAAAAACTGTTTAACATTAGAAAAGGATATCTCTTAAAATATATGATATTGTTAATTCAACTTTAGCTAGATCAAAGGCTACAGAACTTCCTACTTCTTGATCGGGTATGAGAAATACATAAAAATGGAAACGCTCAATGCATGTACACAACTACACAATCAGAAATTTAAATCCTTGACGTAAGAACCAGATTCAATGGCTCATTTTCTGGTTCCCATCAAGGAGGACATGTTGAACAAAATTTTGCGACATCCTGTTAATATCAGAAAACTTTTTTACCTATTTCACGTGTATTGCTTTGAGGCATTTCGTTAATTATGAAAGCTAAATTCACCTAATTTGCTGTAGAAAATTTAGTTTCGAAATGCGTACACCCTTTCTCCAATTTTAAAGGAGTTAAGAGCCCTTAAATTGTTGCATTTGACACTGCTTTTGTGCATATCATTTGAAAAATATATTCTCAATACAACGATTGAATTCGTATACACTATGTACAATAATTAAACTGTTGCAGTAATTAAACTGCTGCATTAAATTGACAAATTACTTTTGTAAAAGATCATAATATAAATCTTTCCAAAACTTTAAATCTTTCCGAAACTTTATCTACCAAAGAGGTTTTTCCGAAGAGAAATCAGCCTTTTGTTTTATGTATCGATTGAACGTAAGTATATAAAGTAGTTTCAGTTCAGTATCCTTTGCCTCAGAACGTTGGCAACCAGTTTACTAATAAGGACAATTTAGCTTAAAGCTTTGTGTTAGATGTGCGCAACAATTTCTAATTAGGTGCATGTAGTTGGTAAAAAGGAAAGGATCTAATAAGATAATGAGCATCGCAAGCGCAAAAAAATTCTTGTATTTTTGGAAAAACGTTTAAAAACAAACAAAACTTTTAACTGTCGTTTAAAAAAAAAGTATTTCAAAAGAATGTAGCACAAATATTCTTAACGTTTTCTTTGTATGATGTGTTTCTTTATTCCGCTACCATTATACAGTAGTTACTTCTTCCGATCCATAATAATTTGGTTGCAACCCAATGACCGACAATCCTATGCAGCTATATTTGGCTAAAAACGCCGAACACCAATTGTCCTATGCATGACTGAAGGACCTACAGGTTACAGTCGGATCCAAACCACTAGAACACGATCAGAAGAAGGGCTATACATATAAATACCATCTATTCCTAGTTCCGCAGTGGACCAGTAGGCTTGGTTCCATAGAACTCCCAAAGTGAAGCAGCACTGGCAGTGGTCAGTGTTTGGGAGGGTGACCATCTCTCACGACTGACTACTACTGGACCGTGTACTCCAATGGCAGTCGGTGTAAGTAAAATACGTCGGGTCTCCAATGTTCTCCTATTTTAAAATGATACCTATGGGTGAGTGATACCAACCTAGGTGCCGGTCCCTCATCTAAGGTTTGGTTCATCGAAGGCTAAAATAAAATTTAAAAAAACATCCCATGCCTAGCCCTTTATTTTCCTTCTTGATACTCCCCTTTAAGTTGTCTCTGTGAGCATTCAGTAATCTAACGTGGGTACGAGCGAATTCACAAGCGCTTGTTTCACGGGATTCAAACGCAGCAACAGCTGTTAAAATTGCAGGTGTTTATGATATGTGCAAGTGGCCAGTGGTAAACCTTTTTCGAGAGAGGCGGAGATATTTAACAGCTCAAAAGCAAATAAAAGAAGCACAAAACAATGTCTTTCTTTCTACTTTCAGTTTGGGCACTTAATAAATAAAGTGTAAGAATGAACTGAGAACTGAGTTTTCTTTTGTAGCTATTTTGGTTACACTTTACAGATCTTAATCTGAGAATAAAAATAAGAATCAGTTCCTTTTCCATTTTTTTCTCCTCCCTGTCTTCTTCTCTTTTTTTATTTGTGTGTGACGCTTTTTTTTGGGTTGAAAAAAAAAACCCAGTTTTCTTCCCGAAAAATCCAACATAATAGTTTCTGGGGTTTAAATGAGGGCCCTTTCGATTTTTATTCTCGTTTTTCTTAATGTGCCTTTTGATTCGGCGGCCCGGTGCCTTTTTGACACGGCGCAGTCGTGCGCCGTGCGACTTTGCACACATGGAAAGCGCGGGCTAGGGCCTAGATAGACGAAAAACAGCATGATTTTTTTTTAGGTATATATGCCCCCAATTCTGTCATTTAACATCAAACATTCAGAAAGTTTTTAAATTTATAAATATTGACTTCATTTGAAACTTGAAAACAACTCGTTCGTATAGCATATTTTTATAAATATGTACAAAAATTGTTGTTAACAAAATTAATTGTAATTGTAGTTATCATTTAGTAATTAATGTACATTTTTATATATTATAAAACACGGTTTTTTATGCACAACAAATCATTTGGGAGCAAGAGCTTCCCTAATAGCTACCTGAACCCTGAAGCCGTTTGAAATGTTGCAAACTCCTACCGTTTCTATAGCCGTTCCATGTTTTTTATGTGCGAACGAAATGGCTCGTAAACACGACTGCGATGACAAAAATATTCGAATTCTTCCCCTATAAAACCAGGACTTGATCCAGAGACCACCCGGAAGAGAATGGTTACAAGTGAAGGGGGGGGATAAGATGAGATGTTGTATCTTCTGCGGGACCCATCCCATGTGTCGGCCATCGCGTGTATATCGTTGGTGTTATCTGTAATCAATTCACGTTTGCCTGGGATATTAATTGCGTCAAATTCTCAGATCATTGTCACATCCTGTCACAACTTCTTTTAGGAGATCCACTGATGCGATCGTTTATGATCCGTGAACGATACGATGAAGGAATAAGCGTGCAGCCATAAAGGGCTTAGGAATTGAAAATAAAGTGTCCGCTAAAAAGGATGTCTCAATGTTTTTTTCTTTTTTTCAGTATGATTTTCATGAGTATCAATCAACTCAAGTATTTTAATGCATGTTATAATGGAGACAGATACGCATAATAGACAATATTTCCACTCAAATTAGTAACGATTACACTATATGTTCTAGTAAATGAGATGTGAAATGCAAATGCCATTTTACATAAAATGTGATGCTATTATCTGATTATTTATGTTCAATATTTATTTAAGTGAAAACAACCAGTCGTTCATGCACTACCAAAAAATAAATAAATAAAAAACTGTTGGAACGCTGTAACTTCGGATATGCAGGAGTATTTCTTCTCCATGATGTGAAATGTGAAGCAATAACGTAACACATAAAAAAATTAGTTAGTCAACTGTTACTTATTGGATTATGAGCTATATTAACTGATTGGTTAGTAACTACTATATCTGATAATAAATTGTTTGGCAAGGTTTCAACGTTGAAAAATTCCGCAGATAAAAAAAATAACTTAAAGCTTAAATTTTTGCCAATTTAAATTATTTATAGATTTTAAAAAATCCATTCCAGTCGAAAATATAGTGACAATGATTTATTGTTCAATATTTTATTTATTTTATTGCTTTTTTTAAGGTTTTGGCTGCAGTTTAATTTTAATGTCATTTGAACATACAATTGATATAGAGAACGCGAAAGAATGAATATTTAATTTTTAGATGAAGTATGATTAGTGGAACTTATAAATTAGAATATCAGTGAAACATTCGTAAAAAAGAGTGCAAGTATTGAAAATTGATTAAATTTTAATTAGCATTACCTTTTCATGCAGATAGTTCTGAAAGTTTTTAAAAGTAAATGCAAAATAGGTATTATTACTTCGTTCCATGATCCAAAATATTTTTTTGATAAATGTGAGAGTGAAACGTCTGGAATTTTCATGAATGAAATGTAATTTTCTCTAGATGTTTTAATTTCTCAATTTATTTATTTGCTTATTTATTTTTCAACTTACCAAATATTCTTTAAATTTTCGTTAGCACTGCACAATTTTTTATTTCCTTCGTATTTCCTCGTAGATATTCTTCTTATGATGTCTCTTTTGTATTGACATTTTAGTTAGAAAATCTGGGGAAAAGTTTTGAGAAATATAGCCATTATTAAAGCAGAAGTATCACACTCATAGTTTAAGGATCATAAAATGGAAATATCACAAAATCTTTCATACAAAATTATCAAAAACTACTACGTTTAAAACGTCATTTTTAAAATTAATGCAGCTAAAGTATAAAATTTCAACCGAGAAATGTTAAGATTAAATTTGATTCCTTCATATACTTCATCTGTTAAATTATTACGAGCGAAAAAAAACCCAGAACATCTGGAAATTAAAGAGAAATAGATTGAGATGTAAATAATTTATTGCTTCACTGTCACTTCATTGTCTTAAAAATTGCTTTCATTTCAAAACAATAAGTTTTGATGAAATAATAATTATAACATAAAAATAATAACAGTAATAATGATAATTTCCCGATTTTTAATAAACATAAAATAAAGTTTCCTTTTAATGTAGCCACTAAGAGTGTTAGCAGGTAAACCAACACTAATATGCAGGTAAAAGCATTTAACACTAATTTTCATTTACTTTATTGCTCTATTGTTTGTACGACATAAACCAACATTACTGTTGCCTTAAAAGGTAAAGTATGTGTGCAAAAACAGTATGTCATGAATTAATTTCCCTGCGTCTTGTTATTAGTTTGTCTAGTGCACCAGAGTGACAATATGTGCGTTAATTCAACAGTCATCATATTATAAAAGAGCAGAATGAAAAGATGAACCTTGTTTGATGTTAGGAAAGCCATTTCATTTAGAAGTCCAAATTGCGTATATTCTTCTTATTCGAAGTTTTGACGTGAACCGATTTTCTGGGAGAAAATAGCATATAGTTTGTAATTTATCTGCATGCAACCTGAGGGGAAAAACAATAAAGAAAATTATACATATATTCAGCGAGAGAGATAGATATAGATTAATAAATAGATTAAGTAATAATTAAATTTTTCTGGGGGAAAGTTATTGCAGTTGTAGCAATTATTATCTCTAAATTCTGGGCGGCTATTTTAGTTGGTTCGTTTAATTGGTTTTAAGTTTTTACTTTTTATTTGGATTTGACTGTTGTTTATTATTTTTTAAACGGCTTTATTATTTTGATTATTCTTGGTTCCTGTATTGTGAATAAACCGCGTTTTACATGCAATGTTGGAGTATCTCACAAACCTGTAGGGCCATAATTTTATGTTTATATTCTTCCTGTTCCCTTCCACATTGATGAAGAGGCAAATTTTGTTACTTATTTTTGCTTTTGTGTAATTTATCACTTGTTCTCCTTTTTTATTCATTTAACGTTGTATTTTCTGGCCTATTGTTGACATATTCACTTGTCAAAAATCAAATTAATTTTAATCCATTTTTTAATATCTATTGACATAATATGTTATACGTGTAATGTCTTGGGTCCTTGGGAGTTTTTTACACCGCTGCATGTTTCGCTTGTCTGTATATATATATATATATATATATATACACATAAAATAAAAATTTTACTATCCAATCACAGCAACGCTATTAAAATTTTAGGGAAACATGGTATTTTACTAGCATTTTGTAAAAAGATGCTTTATAGAACTTAAAAAAACTACATAACTTGCAAAGCTGGTTTAAATAATTTAGTTTTGACAAAACAAAACAAAACAAACAAAAAAAAAATTGAAAGCTCCAAATCTTCTAAAAAATTATAATAAAATATTTTCGAAAATACCGCATATTTCTCTGGCCATACGTTTGTTGATGTATTTAGAAGCAAATTAAGTATGCTTTGAAAAATATGGCAAGTAAAAACCATTATTTATTTCCGTCTTTTTTTTTCTTCAAAATTTTTCTGAAATGCATTGTTAATCAAACTGATAGTAGCATTATAGACCTGTTTGAGAATGATGCGTAGAGATTTTAAAAAGTAGTATATTTTCTTGGGAGAAAAATTTGAATTAATTGAAGTAAATTATTATGACATTTTCAAATTAATTAAACTATTGCAAAAAAAGAAAATGACAAATGTAAAAAAGTAATAACGTGAAGGTATACACAATCTGTGCAATGTTAAATCTCCATGTATACGACCAAATAGCTTAAATAAATAAAATTGCAACACGACATTCTTGCAATTAACTGGAATTCAAAATCTTTCTAATGATAATAATAAATAAAAATTGTACAAAACTCAGATATTAAAAGAAAATCGAGTACTAATTTCTTTTAAAAAACTGACGACGAAGGAAATTGCTTCATTTCAATTCTTTTACTTGATGACCGTTTAAATAAATTCCATATCCGAATTGATGCCGTGTTTCCTCTTGAAAATGGATATTTCTTTCAAATTTTACAACCCATTGGGGATTTCAGGGAAAGTTTATCACTTGCTGATTATCAAAAAACTAAAGAGAGATTTTCTATTAGAGTAAGTGGTGGAAATCAGTCTTCTTCCTTTTGAATATTTTATGCCTTTCAAATGGCTCTCGGATGATGATTACAGCTGCTTTAATTATGCTTGTCTCATTTCTTGAAGTAAAACATAGCATGTAATATCATCAGTTCTTTGGGAGAAAAACACTATTATGTCTCCCAACATGTAGGCATAATTCAGCGCGATAAGCATTCCTTTTTGTTAATTTCTAATTCTTATTAAATTTATTCAATTATTATATTTTTATTTATTTATTTGCTCATTATTTACTTATTTATTTATTTATCTTATTTTGTTTTATTTTATTTTATTTATTTATACATTTATTTATTATTTATATATATATATATATTTAATTGTTTATTTATTTCATTTTATTTTATTTATTTATACATATATTTATTTATGTATTTATTTTTGTCTCTTTGATTTGAATTTTTATTGAGCGAAATAATTACATAAATGATCAAAATGACAAATAAAAAAGAGAAAGAAAGAAAGAAAAGAAATTAATTATATTAACAGAAACGCATAAGTTTTGTTCTTATAAAATTTTAAACATATTGGTGACAATAATTAATAGAATATTTCTTAAAGTGGCAACAATTTCTCATGAAATGCTTTTTTTTTTTCTTCAATATTTTGTAAACACGCATGTTAAAAGTATTAAAATTAACATCGATTTTGGCCTCTGATCGTCTGCAAGGGGTAAGAAATGAGAAGTGTAGGCAGTGTAAAATAAAAGATTCTTCATCTAATTATTTTATATCTGAAATGTATCTCGTCTCAAATCCCCTTCTACGACTCCAATCTTAATTAAATGTCCGCAACTAATTTTATGATCCCAAATATTTATCTGAGATAACTGGTGATAGATTATGAATATCATTTACTCTTACCTCTCCAACAAAAATAAATGCAAAAATTAAATAGAACTCACATTTCATCATAATCTATAACATTGGTAACTAATGAACTAATTTACTTCCTTTAAAATTAGGGATTTTATTGCATTAATTGTGACAATAACAATTTTTATTAGTGCCATTTTAATTTATTATTAATTAACTTGTTTATATATTTTTGTGAATTATTAAGAAAAATACATAAAGCCTGAAATAATTTCATTCAACCAAAAAAAAAAAGTATAAATAAGCTTTAATATTTAATCGTTGCCAGAGAAAATGTTAAAAATATTCAATATTAAAAATTAAGTATGTGATAATTAAAAAAAATATCACATCCATAATCATTTGCATGTATGAAAAAACGAAAGAAGAGGAAAGGGACAAAAACGGAAAAGGAAGAAAAGAAACAAAATTGTTGCATTTATTTTTTAGATGAAAGAAACAAAATTGTTGCATTTATTTTTTTAGATGAAAGATAAAGTTCTTTGATCTCGCCTAATGTTGATGCGATGTATTCAGTATGAAAAAAGGCATTTCGAATTTTATTAAAAACTTCAACTTCTTGATATGGAAATCAAAAAAATATTTGTTATCTCTAACATTTTCTTGAGTTTTTGATATTCATAATTTTAGTGTTATTACTTGTAGTTTTGTTGAGAAAAGGTTTGAATTTCTTCAGCAGGTATAAATATTAAAACTGCTGACTTCTTCAAAAAATACCTGTAAAAGACTGAAATCCAAAATCTCTCTTCCTCTCTTTTTATCTTTTTTTTTCTGTACGTATTCTACAATAGGATTAAAAATTCCCCCTTGAGCCTTATGTTAAGCTTTTCTATGCTGCTCAAAATTTAACAAGAAGTTCTTGAAATAAAATAATGCAATATGGAATGAGGTACCCTTTTCTTCAGCAGCTTGCAACATCTTAGCATGAAGCCTAAAAATTTCCCTTATGCATTACTGCATCGCTCACTAGTTCTTTTTTTTTAGTTCTTATTTTATCGAACTTATGAGAATCAAGTTAAACTTTCAAGAAAACAATTTTAAAAGACTGAATTTAAACGATGTTTTGAATGTATTTATGATTAAATAATAAATACAATAGTTCCAACCGGATAAATTTTCTAGAATTTAATATTTTGTTCAAAAATATCGACATAAAAAATAGCTTTCTTTACAGATTTACATTTTCAAGTAATAGTATTGTATTATGAAAGTATTCTACAAGTTTCCTTTTGCATTTATTTTATATGGATGATTTTGTTTACGACACTTTAAAGGAACTTTTGCTTACGACACTTTACTTTTTTTGTGTGTGTGTGACCTTACAATCGAAACTGAATAGCATTGCTTTTAAAAGTCACAGATATGATTTTCGAATTGTTGCCTGAGAGAAAAAAAAATAATATTACATGCAAATTTCCTAAAAGATGATCTTAAAGAAATTTTTATTCTTTAGACTCCTATGCAAAAATCACAATTCTAATTTTTCTCCTCCCTTGCAATGTTTGAATTAGAAAATTTGCATTCCGATATAAGCAACAACACGAACCAATAACGGACAATAAATACCTTGTCTGACTTGAACGAAACACGATAAGCATGTGTTTTGCATTATACAAATAGACTATTTGATGTGTGCTGTGTTGATACATGTTTTTATTATGTAAATGATAACAGCATCAGAGAGAGAAAATTGTTTATTTCGAAAAGCTGTCAAGTATTTGCAGCATAACACTTTTATTGATGTTGAATCTCTTCCATAATAAATACAATAAAGTTGTATAGGATATAGCTAAGAAGCATCAAGCAGGTATCTTGCTTGTCCATAGTTGACAACAGAGCGATTAGCCAGATTCGTCGCCTGGCCCTAAAATTTGTTTGAGGGTCATGCGTCTTAGTTTTTGCTAGATCGTAGATCATGCCATGGGTCCCTTTCCATTTTCGTCAAGCATAGAAATAAGTTTAAATTGCTGTCTTTTTTTTTTCTCATCGCGGGCATTTTTTTGGTTCTCACTCCATTTTTGTGGTACCCCTTCTCACCGGCCTTATAAACGCCATGGCTGCTGGGCAAGCTAATTGGCTCCAGTCCAGTGCAATAGCAAACTTGGAAGAATTACATTTACTAATTCCTACGAATTTCCACTTACTAATAAACTTTAAATTGAACGACTATCTGCCCACGCTTTTCTTTGTTATCGTAAGTTTTTTTAAAAGTAGTTTTCTTTTTTCTTTTTCCTGATTTTATTAAGGACATTATCATTATTTGTATTATTACTATTACTGCTTTATTGTTTTGTTATTCCTATTATTACATCGTGAGCTTTAAACAACATTAATAATAATAACTACGTAATATTCCAAAATACGGCATAACTTAATTGCATCTAATAAAATTTGGTATTAAGTTTTAGTTTCAAGAACTTCTAGATTCTTTTTGTCTTCCTTAAATTGCATGTTTCCATATTATGATCATTTAAATTTGTTTTCTTCGATTAAAAGTCCTGATCTTTCCTTTGTGTGAGTAATATTCATAAGCTAAAACTTTAAATAATTTAATGTTTAAAAAATAGTTTTTTTTTTTTTCAAAAAATAGATTAAAAAATTTTATTTTCGAAAGTAGTTGGAATTTTGAAAGTACTTGTAACTAGTAGTTGGGAAAAAAGTAGTTTAACTAGTAGTTAACTTCTTCAAAATAAAAGTAGTTACAACTAGTAGTTAACTTCTTCAAAATAAAAGTAGTTACAACTAGTAGTTAACTACTGGTTAACTAGTAGTTGCCACTAGCAGTTAACTAGTGCCGAACACTAATAAAGAGAAACCTTATAAGTTATAATGTTAACTAAAGCAAGACAGGAAGTGCGAACTCCCGAAATGTAATTTGAAGCTTGCTTGAAGCCTTATAATCAAAGGCGGGATTTTTAGAAAATCCAAGCGTTCTAAATGAAAGTGAAAATTGAGAAAGCGCGTGGAAGTGAGCCAAGTCTATTTCACAGTGAAGTGGATTATTGATTTCCTGGGGATAAAGTCCATCGATCGGTTGCAAACACCTCTAACAAACTGCCGGCGCCATGATTTTTCCCATCTTTAAACTGCAAGTATTCCTCTTTATCCTTTATTTCTTTTCTTTTTTAATTATACTTTTAATGAGCTTGGTTATTTCTTTTCTTTTTTTTTCCTTTTGTGTTGTGGCGAAAGATTTTTTTCCCTGAAATCCAACTTTAATATTTTCAATAATTCCCTATGCAAAATAATTTGTATCGGAAAGAATATCTGATACTTTTCATGAAGGTACATATTAGAGATATTTTTCAGGTACTGTTTTTTTTTTTTTTTTTTTTTTTTTTTTTTTTTTTTTGTACTGGCTCAGGTTTCCTAAAGTGGGTGTCACGGCACACTGGGGTGTCACATGGCTGGCGTGAATGCAGACAGACGATACAACAAAACTCAATTCACTTGCAACGTAATGTTGCGAATCGCAGATGTGACTTAAAGAGAAAGAAGGCGGAAATTATGAAGTTAAAAGAAACAGTAGAAGATTAATAGTACTAAAGATTTCCTTCCGTATATCTGATTATTACACAGGTTCTTATAATTCGACCCACTACTAGTAAATGACATTGGTATGCTGTTTTTCTCTGATGTTGCTTAAAACGCATTACAAAATTCCTTTAATATTCTAAAAGGGTATTTTACAATGAGGAAATAATATTTTCTGCTCAAGGGGTCATTCATAAATGATGTCACGCTTCGAGGAGGGAGGGGGCTCAAGAAATTATGACAAGGGGAAGGGGTAACAATAAGTGTGACATCATCCATTTTAGTTTCTATAAAAATATTTAAAATCAGCAAATTAAATTTATTTGTTAAATTTCTTTGATGTTTACAATTTGATTTTAAAGTATCTGATTTCATTTTGTATACAAAACACCGATGCTTATTAGAAGCTAAATGTACTTCTAGTTAAAAGTTTAAAACGAAACTTTCTTAGGCATTTACGCTTTTTACACGTTGACTACCGACACGCTGACTGCCAGCGCTGTTTGCAGTTTATGAACCTCTTAATGATAGTTTAATTTAATCACATCATATTGTAAAAAGCATCTTATTAAGCAAAAAATTACGAGCTTTCTATAAATGTATTGAAAAATGGAAATAATTCGGCAACAACGAGACAACTTGCAGTTTAGTCTTTCAGGAATTTCAGCTACTGCGAGTTTTATTTCGTAGGTTGGCCGTCAACTTGTTAAGAAAATAGCGTGGTTGTTTTTTTCGGAATTCGAACAATTAATATTTTTTACTATTATATACTAATTATCTTCTTTGTAGTCAACCATAACCTCATTTTATACAAAGTAAGTTCACAGCATATAATCATTATCATTATCACGATCTCAATTGTCATTAAAAGTTCAAAAATTACATTAGAAATGTGATCTATAACGTAGTACTTTTTTTTTTCTGAACTGCAACACAGCAAGTATATATACCTATGTAATATAGCGCGACATGTGACAAAGGGGGGGGGGGAGAGTAGGGGGTCTGTTGAAGTGTGACATTTTGTGAAAAAGGGGGGGAGCAGGTCAAATATATTGAAAAAAGGCGTGATATCATTTATGAATGGTCCACCATCTACATTTATTTCCAGTGATTTAAAAGTATGTTATAATTTCATGTGTCCAACTTATAGCAAAACAATCCAAGGTTTTCAATCATTTATGCAAATTGAGGTATTCCGGGTAGCGATGATCCCAAGCATTCCGATACTTGATATTAACTTGGTCATCATTTTTTATTTAACAAGTCCGGTACTTTTTTAAATATTGAGTGTGTTTTGATTGATCCCATTTTATATGTCTCTAGACACTGTCCGTACTGCTTGCAATAACTTCCCTTTTAATGTTCATTATTTTTAACCTTTTTCTTTATTTTTTGCTTTTACTGTGTATGTTTTTGTGGATTTTGTTACTTTTCTGATTATACCGTTATTGTTGTTTCTAATGCCACTTGGTCATCCAAGCTCCTTTTCGCTTTAGAGCGATTAGGAATAAAGGCAGTAAGAAGCACTTTCCGCTTATATATGAGCACCGCAACGGTGGAAGTACAACTCGGTTTAAGATGTATTTGGATGACACCAGATGGCGCCACCACAAATATGCCTCCTTCCTATTTTGACCTTAGAATGGAGGGCAGGGAAATTCTCCACACTCCGGTCCCCTCGGTACTGCCTCGGAACTTCAGGGTCCACGGATTTACATGTACGTATCCCCAAATGTACATGGTGAGTCGTTCTTCGGTGCGTCGAGCATCGAACCCCCATTCTTCAGGTTCGAAGTCCGACATATTACTGATCATACCGGCATTGATATATCAATGACGTACGAACTACTGATCATACGGCATTGATTTTACTCCTGTTAAGTACAATAAACGCAAAATTGTTACTATTATTACAATGATATGCTCATTTCACCTTATTATTGCTTTGCAGCTCAAAAATAAGTACAGAAAAATATAACGTTTTCTCAGCCAACACTAATTTTAGTTAATTGCAAAAAAAAATGTCATCTCTTCTTCAACTCAGCTAGTCGACCATCTTAACCAAACTTAACAATACCTGTATTGTAAACACAGAAAAAAAGTTTGCTACTAATCAAAAAATTCTATTACTTCCTGTAATAAAGTCTTAACTTACCCTCAATTCATAAAGTCGTATGTTTTGTGTTTTCTTGACATCACCGGCATCATTATGAGAAACATTTCATAAATGTTTTATGACGTCATGAATATGACATCATCAAACACAAATGAATGAGTTTAAAGAGTGGATGGAAGCGATTACGTGAGTCGTAAAAACCGAGTCGGATCACGGTAAGTACAGATGGATACACTTTCAAGCACGAAATAAAATGATGATCCTAAACAATAGTAAAGGAGCTGAGCAAAATTACCAGTCTACGTTTCGTCCGTTACGAGCGACATAATTATTCAATTATAAATCATGGTTTGTTGTTTTTTGGGCAAACTATGGGGGAAGTGCAATATGCCTAGTCGAAAAATTTTCATTGAACGGGAAATTTTTTATGCATTTTTAATGATGTCTGTGAGATAAAATATTATTAAAAAACGCATGAACACACATTTATACATGTTTATTACAGATTCATTTATTCATTGTTTATTTATTTATTTTGAAACAATTTACGTAGTGTGTAACATATTTGCTGGAAAAACGTTAATTGGAATTTTAAATGTTTTGAAGTATGTGTGGCCAACATGCCTGAATGTATGGAAAGGTGTCGCAATCTACCTTCGGAGTTTTTCGTTACATTGCAAAAGGAAATCAAGGAATAAAATGTTAAAATATTCTTTACAGTGTTCTGGTTTAGTATACGTGGGACCGAAGGCCATTCATTTATGTTCAACCTTCTGTGCCGCCTAGGCCTAAGGGATATAGGTCTGGTAGAGAACTTATCATTTGAAAATGTTAGTGATATCGCACTCCAAATATTGGAGCAGCTGTTTGCACGATGCCTAGAAATTTAAAGCATTTTAACGGCAATATTATAAAAACTTAAATTTTATAAAATAGTATTTTTCTATTGTATAATATGTATTTTTGCTAGCGCTATTTTTCAAATTTGCCCATCAATTCTGGTGCAAGCAGCATGATCTTGAATTTTCAGTTAGCTAAAGTTGGGTATAGCTCGAAAATTGCATCATATGGTGTAAAGTTTATTCATTTTTTACAGTGAAGAAAATTGTTCACTCTCTGTTATTTTTAAACCTGAAAAGTAGAAAGAAACCCGTAAAATAGTTGTCTGATAATTTAAGAAGCTCAACAAGAAATCATTCTGCGATCGATCTGTTGGCCCTTCTTCCCTGTTTTAGTGTCTAAAATGGGAAACAAATGGAGTATTTATTCAACTCATGTTCAATACAAATTTCCAATTTATTAGTTAGATAGCAGAAGCTTTGATAAAGGAATTTAATGAATTTAAAAACTGAAAGAACTTTTAAAAAAGTTCATTTATGAAATATTTTTATTAATTCGTTAGTTTTTGCGTTTTCCATTCTAACAAGTGATTGCACATGTTGAATGGTTCATGTGTGTGGTAAAATCAACTTCTGTATGATTACTTTTGACAAACCAGAACAATTCGATAGGACGTTAAAGCACATTGAATAATGTGTATATTATTGAATAATATGTATGAATTTGGCAACTAGCATTCCAGTATAGAAAGGTTCATTTTTGCTGGAATGCTAAAAGACTCCTAAAGTGTAAAACGTCTTAATAATCTATTTCCTCTAAAAATAGGCCAGTTGCTGACCACACTAGGTAAAATTTTCTTTTTCCTTTCTCCCAAGAGATGAATTTTTCTGTAGATACCAAACGTCATTCACGTGACGAATTTCGACTTTACGTGACGATAAATGCATTTTTCAAGAGCTAAATTTTAGCTACGTCCTCAATTTGATTGAGTCAATTAAGCGTTGGTTCAACTGTTTTAATTACTGAGCTTCGCGCGAAAGTGAGTATCAATGCTAATGAGTTGGGCCCAGCGACACAGAACTCTCTTTCCGACCGAATGCTGTATAATGTAACAGCAGAGATCTTCCTGCGCGCTGGATCAAACCCAAGAGGGAGGAGGGTACATCAAGGAAAGTCTTGTAATGAATCTCTTCCGCCGAAGCAGCACACCGTGTTTTGAATACGTGTAGCCCTAAATGAGTGCTCCCCATGGTTGGCTTGTGGAAAAGAAGGCGAGTGCAATCAGAGAAGGCGAAGATGGATGTTGTTTATGATGACGCGAACATGAGCCTGCGCGACGCCTTCACTGATGGGCTGGAAATGCCATGGGTGGGCCGGCAGCGGGCCACCCACAGAAAAATCTCCCACGCAATCATGTACATCACCGGGATAGGTAAAAAGGCACCAGCCCCCCTCCCCGAGACCCCGCGGTGGACGGAATCCGAAATCCGCGGAGGAAAATACCACAAATGAGGAAAATGTTGCAGATATCCAGTGAGGAATCCGGCATCCCGTGGTTGAAATGCAACAGCGGTGGTTAATGGAGCCTTGTATTTGGTTAGCTAATTTTGACGTTTGGCACCATTTGTAGCACGCCCTTTTTCTTTCCGAAGGACACATTCGCGGTTCAGTAAGTGGCGCAACAAACGGTGCATTCATAGAACGCACAAATCTTTCCTGATATACTTGGTTCTTTATTTTCATTGCATGTGAGCAGATGCGCCCCCTTTTATGCATGAAACAAAGACACTTTGTTATAACTCTAAAACCAGTTCAATTTTTAAATTTACTTACCACTGACCTCTTTTACATGAATTACTGATATCTTTCGTTTCGACTTTTTTTCTGTCCTTAAGCTTGTACTCGTCAAATTGTCTACGAGGAACAAAACTCAAAAACCTTTTTTCAGGAGAGGCATTATTAGAAACTTCTTATCGTATTTTAAAATTAAGTTTTCATTTTAATTCACTTTTAGCGGCTTTTGGTTAACATTAGAGTTATGTACTTTTATGCAATCATTACTTTTTTTTAAAAGTTCCATTAAATTATTACAGAATTCTCTCGTTTTTCATTTTTAGATATAGTATGAATTATCTCCACTAACTTAAAAGGTTAAGGTCTAAATGTGAATAAGAATATAGATACTGTACACAAAGAATTCAGCAAGACTTTCCTAAGTCTGAATTCAGAGCCAGTTTCGTTTTTTCTTGAATTATGGGTCATGTTGTTAATATTTATATTATTAATTGCGCTGCAGCTCACCTTCGTTACTTCTATTCACTTCCGGTAATGTTCTACAAAGTGAACTGAACTTCAGATTTTTACCCATAAATATAAGTTCTGGGGAATATAAAGGTCCTATATTCTCAGAACTTTTTTCTTATAGAAATTAAGGGCTAGTTTTAGCCCCTAACAATAGAAAATAAGTGGCCTCCTGACTTTTAAAAATGTAGTGAATTTATACTTGTTTTTCTACATTTTGTTGTTTTCTCCCTTTAATATGCATTGAAAATATACATATTGCCCCCTCCCGCTGGAAAATTTTGAAATTACAGGTTTGGTGTCTATACGACGCAATTTTCCATAGATTTGTCTAAGTTTGGAATTATTTGATCCCATTTTGGGCATATTGGCATCAGCGGGGAAAAGGCATAAATACGATTGTTCTTTTGATACGTAACTATTTTTTTTCACAAAAGTTATACTTTTGTAACTAAAATTAAAGAGTACTTGAAGATCATCACATTCCTATCCGTTTTGTCCCAGTTAAGGCAGTTTACCTAAACGGTGTTCCTAACGGCGACAATAATGGTAATAAATGATGGACATTTTGTTCAGATCAGTGAATCTCCTTTTTATTAATCTACAGCTTTCAAATGCGGAAACGATTAACAATAGTACAGTATAATTAAATAATAGAACTAGCATTCATTTTTTTAAACTTTTTCATTCACTTAACTGCAATTGTTTTTTGCACTTTCACAAATAGGATTTCGATGCATAAGGGGAATGCTGGGGAAGGGTGATATTTTTTGACAAAGAGAAGTTCCCCTATAAAAAACACTAATTCGATGAAAAGTTTTGCATTTTGTCTCTGAAATGTGAATGTTTCATCATGTTGCATTCCGCTGTAATGTTTGAATCAGGATTATTAATAAACAACTTTGTCTTACTTAGGGGTTGTCTCAGTTTAGCACAGTGACCTTATAGTTATTACAGTTAATACTTTCAAAACAAGTAATCATTTTGAAAAGCATTCTCCTCTTCTACTCGTATTAAATTTTCAACTGCTTTTAGCTTCATCAGTATTCCGTGAAGCTAAATGTTAACAAATTCGTAATGTGTGTACTTTGTATCATTGAAATGATTTTTTCCCCAACTTTCATGCCAACAAATAAAACTCAAAATACGATTCAATTCATCTCAAAATATGTAACAATATATAAAGGTTATTTAAAGAGTTTACGGTTTATCTGTGATTATGGTTAGATGATGGTTATGTTATATGTTTACAGGATGGGTTCAGTGGTGTAGTCCAAGGGGAAGCACGGCCTCAGCACCAGGTTTTATTTTAACACAAACACCCCTCCCCCGTTCCCTACCGTTTGATTTCAATGATTTGTACTCAGGTTTTCCCAACATTTTGCCCAAGACTACACCAATGTGTGTTGAGTGGAAACAGAGTGTTTCTTTAAATTGGCGAAGAACTTGATTTAAATAAAAAAAACCATGTTCCTTGATAATAGTTTCCCAATAATATATTGTTTTCCCACACTCTGTAAAATTACAGAAAAACATTTGTTGAGTTGAGTAAATTTGAACACTTGAGATATGTGCCTACTAGTTTAAAAGCTGTATTAATGCATTTTTTAATGCATAAATAAACCTTTGAAATCTGAGACCACCAGTTTAAGAGTTGTAATAAATGCATAAACAAATGCTTGAAATATGTGACTACCAGTCTAAAAAAATTCAAAAATGCATTATATATCGCTGGCGTTTAATTTAACTTCAGGTTTAGTGACGAGCCTGCTAGCGGATAGTCTCCTCGACTCCCGAGGCATCATTGGCCGAGTGGCGTGTGCTCAACTGAACTCACGATTTGGTGTACCAGAAATAGTAATTCAGTGCATTCACAGAGGGCGGGCTCTAGTGAGCTACATTATCTATTGCAATCAAATTACCGTATGTTCTCTGTTTTTGATTCTCCTTAATTTCGTTTTCTAAAGACTTTGAAGTTCCTTGTTTTTAAATCTCTGTGATTTTAAGTTAAACTCCGAATAAAGGATTTATTTACAGGAAATTCTCGTGTATTTTTGGCCAAATTTTTTTTTTTTTTACAGTGTAGAACGTTTATCTGGTTCTCTGGTTGGTGTAAAGTTCTATATTTCGATTTTAAAGTTCATATAGTTTACAAATGAAGACACAAACTTCAGAAAAATTTTATTCAAAGAGACTTCTGCATGAAGAAAAATAACCAATTCAAGTTTACTGCAAAAATTCACAGAAATATTTCAATCAAATTCCTTACTAAATATCCTTAGATTATTTTATTGCATATTAAGCACAAATAAATAAATATTAATATTAAATGTAAGACATGTAATACAGGTAAAAGAATCCACTTTCTGCAATATCAAAAATTCATGGCAAAATTTCATTGAACGTCAGAAATATATTTGGGTATGAAATATGACTTTTTTATGAAAATAGGAGCAGCTTTTATTAAGAATTTTAAGAGCTTTAAGTCAATATTTAGAGCTTAAATATTGATATTCCTTAAACTGAAATATTTTTTTGAAAATTTCAATGAATGATAAAAGAAATACAGTCAAACCTCGATTTAACGTACTTTGATTTAACGAATTCTCTGATTTAACGAATATTTTTTCTGTCTCGACAAAAGGGCCATAAAATGCCCTCAATTAACGAATTTTTAGCTTTGATTTAACGAATAATAATCACTGGAAAAAAATTCGCACATATAACTAATTTTTTGAATTTTTAGCACACAAAATTTTGAATATTTCACACCCTAATCCAAGTGTGTAATACAGTTTTTTTTTTCATTTCCAGTGGTTTCAAAACAGTCTTCCTCCCTTTTCAACGTAGAAACATGACAAAGAACACAGGTAAGGTGTGTCCTAGCGTATAACTTAAAATTTTTAAGCTTGTAGTAAACAATAATCATTCTTTTTTCATATCTGTGTATCTAAGAGTATTTTTCCTTGATATTTTTATACCATACTCTTTACAAAAAGTGATATTGATTTTAACGAATTGCTTTGATTTAACTAACGGATTTATCCGTCCCAATGAATTCGTTAAATCGTGGTTCAACTGTAGTATTACTAAATGAAAAATAAATAAATAAATAAAATAAAATTCATTTAAATGCGCCTAATATTAAAGGTTAATTTTTCAGCCATTTTTTAATTATTTGTTTTTGTTGGTTATTCATTTATTTATTTATTCATAACAATCATATCAAACAATTGCGAATTTGTTTGATACTATCGTTCATTCATTCACTCATGAACAGTAATGATAATCGCTTAAAATATCACTTGGCCGTAGCGTCATAAATATTCCACTCCGTTTCATGACGTAATGTAACAGAATTTCACTATGTTGTGAGACAAATTATCAAAATGCTTTGTGCTGAAATATGAGTACAAAGATAAAACAACGTAAGAAAGCACAAATTGTCAGAAAAATAACGCAAAGATAAAACAACGTGAAAAAGCCCAAATTGTCAGAAAAATAACGCAACGATAAAACACCGTAAAAAAGCACAAATTGTCAGAAAAATAACGCAAGATAAAATCGTGTGAAAAAGCATAAATTGTCAAAAAAATAACATCAGAAATTCGTAATAATTGTCAGAATAATATTTTTTCTGACAATTTGCTTTTTTACGTTGTTTTAGCTTTGTACTTCACTACAACTTCCTACAGCATGTGCCGTTTGCTGTTTTCTTATGGGTTTGACCTAAAAACGTCAGAGCATTAGTGGTCAAAATCAAAATACTTCATCCTGTGGAATATATTTTCGGTATAGGACAGCATTTTAGCTCTGTAAAAATTGTTTAATGAACTTGCACAACAATTGTACGGATACATTCATTTTTAATGCTTAAATACCCACTGAGATTATGATTTTATGTGATATAAATGATCATTTGGGCTAAACGTACTTTGAGCATCTTTTACGTTAATTAATGATTAACGTGTGTTAAAAAAAACCTATGCCTATGTGTTCTTATAATTAAAAATAAGGACAGTTATTTTTTTAGCACTTCGGTAATATAGTGTGTATTGTGCGAGAACGTAAGATAAATGTTACAGAAGTATTTTATTTTTTTTTAACGAACACGTATGACATTTTAAAAAATAAATAAAATAAAGATTTTTTCCCCGAACATGTTACGTATATAAAATCTTTTCAATCACTTTACAAGCAAAAAAGTTTATTTTTTGCTTTATTAAACTTATATTCAAATAAGATCTACTCAGATACATAAAGCATTTTAATAACAAGACATTTATTACATACGCTGTAATGGTATAAGCAAAAATTGATAAATATTTATTTTGAGTATTAATACATAAATAGATTTTACCTTATTTGAATATAAAATGCTACAAAATAAATATATTAATAACTTTTTAAAATACCTGATTGTCCAAAATCAGTTTCAACACCTGAAAAATAAAAGCACATTTTAATGGTGTGATCTAAGATACACAAATAATAGCATAGCAATTTTCTTTAGCAATCCTTTTTCAGCCATATTCTGTCTAATTTGTTTACATGGTAAATTCAAATCTTGTATCTTTTTTTTCAAAAGCTTCCTTTAACACGGAAAGCACTCAATATAATTTCTCCTTTTTCAGAGGCTTCCTTTAACACAGAAAGCATTTAATATTAATCTTATTCTTCAAAGACCTCCCAAAGTTCCAAATCAATAAAAAAGTAAAATGTGTCTGTAATCAATTACGTTGGTGATTTTTCACATTTAACAACGCAAATAGCCTACCCCCTCCCTCCCCAAAAAAAGACAAATAAGTTGTCCTCCCATTTTCGAAAATGCTGAAGAATATATGTAGCATTCTCTCAAATAGAAAGCTTTTTAAAGTGTCAAACTAAAGAAAAAATGAATAAAAGTCATTGCCTATTCACACGAAATTATCATCGACTGTCTGTTCAAATCACGAAAATTACATCTTTTTTATAGAATGGCTTGTTTGCCTTTTCTTTTTCAAATTCAAATGTTTTTTTTTTTATCATTATTTTTTATGTTACAACATAAAAAAGCTCATTTTATTTGTTTATTTTTAAAAGACTGTTCAGATATAATAGCTTAAATTAATAATATTTAATCTATGAGTAGTCGATTAATCTTATTGCATTTCATAGTGTAATTACTAGCAATGTTTTAAAAAAAGAAAATTTGATCTCTACAATTTTAAACAAAATTAATGGCTAAATTAAATATTTTACGAAATTGAGTTTAAGTAGCTGTTCTAGCGTAGCAATACTCAGAAGATGTTTAATTTCTTATACAAGCAACATTTATGCAAAAAAATCAGACACATTAAGGTGGGAAAGTTTTGAGATGTGAAGTGCTGAATACACTGAATTAAAATGGCTTATTTCCTACGAATACGAAAGACGAGTACATGAAGTTTTACCTGCTATGGGAAAATAAAATTCAGGCAGGAGAAATTCACTATGCAAACTTAAAACTTAATAATAACGAATTTGTGGAAAGTAATATAAAATGACTACTACTAAAAAAAGCTTTTGCTCATATATAATTATTTTTCACTATGAAAATAATATTGTTGATAATGAATTGTCGAAGACGAAATTTTATAGTATATTATTTTTTACAAGAATAAATAATCCAGGCACATTCATACATTTTGAATATATTAAACTTTAATAAATTAATCTAGCAAAGAAAAATTCGGAATATGTTATTATTTTACTATGAAATCCTAACACTTCTTTGCTAATAGAAAAGTATTTTTAAACAATTTCCCAACCACTTTTTTTTTTAAGTACTTAACCACTTTTAAATGAAATAGATACCTAACATTTCAGATATGGGCATGCTTATTCTGATGACAATTTATTTAAAATATAGTCTAATCATTTCTCACTCTAATAATTCACTGAGAAAAACTCTTTAATCGGTTTTCAAAGTATAAATTATTTGTTATCAAAACATTAAACAATTTGACGGGTTTTATACCGGAGTGAACTCAGCTTATTAAATTGTTATCATTAAATGAAAATGATTAATACCGTATTCAAAACCCAAAATTTCAAATCAGTTATTCAATTTTTTTTTTTTTTTTTTTGCAAATTCTATTCACAACACGTTGTTTTTTACAGGCTTTATAACCTAATAACTTATCGTATAAGTTTCCTTTAACCTTATATGATTTTCTTCAACTTTTATAGCATGATTTTCATAAGCCATACTGCTAAAATCAAAATAAATTAAATAAATAAAAAGTCGAGTTTGAAAGTTATTGTTTTTGCAAATATCACTTTTTTTCTCTTGAGCCGATTCATTTAGTTGTCACTACATCAAATAGCAAAACGCACCAATCTTTTAAGAAAAGGAGCAGAAAGAAAAGCTATTGCAACACAGCAGAAACTACATACAGTTTAACGAGAGCGAACGAATAAATCAAGCTACCTAACAATGCTGGGCTAGTTAGTTTCAAAGTATTTCACGTGTTTATTTAGATTCGTTTTTAATGAGGGATAAAAAAAAAAGACAGAAGACAGAAGACAGAAGAATTTATTCCTCTCGAAAAACAGATATACCAGGAAGAAATTTAACAAAAAACTTTGCTGGGTATGAAAGGAGCAAAAACGGAAAGAACAAAAAAAAAAACTTCTAAATACAGTTGTAGTGAGCACGCTTGTTGACCTTTTTCACTTGAAACACAGAGAGACCTTTTATCTAGAAATAAATTCTCTTCTTTTTCCCTCATCGTTCTATTCTATTTCTTTTCTTTTTTTTTTCCGCGTCTTGTCTTTTCTTTTGTTTTTCTTCTTAATCTAAGAACGTGTTCATTCAGGGATCGTCCACTAAATTTATATTCCGTCGGGGAAATGATGTAAAATGTTTTACTGCAATGGAATTGTTTCCACCTTACCTGATTTGTTGCATTATACGGTTTCAACTAGCTTCAGGGTTAAGAAATGGCTATGACATTAATGGATTCTTTAGAAAATTTCAGACATAGTTACTTGTGTAAGTACACTAAATACATTAACGGTATGTTTCACAAAAAAAAGTGCAAATTTGCTGGCTGCATGCTTAATATTGCCATATTTTGATGCAATGCACACAAAAAGCACTAAATGCAAGCAAGCGATAGAATTGCATTCGTCTTTTTAGTTAGATTAAGTTTTCCTTAAGCGAACTCATTACTCAAACTTCCTCTCACCCTTTGACAATAGACGGTTTTGTGAAAAAAATTATCCGGCGTTGACAAACTCCACTGCAAAAATTTTTAAAGTCCTCATTTCTGATGGACGAATTCCGCTCCAGATAATTGAAGCTCATTTTCCACATATAGGGGGAATCCGCCTTTTTGTTTACTTCTTTGGCGATGCAAAATCAAATATTAAATTGATCGTTCAATAATGAAAAGGATTGGAAACATTGAATTCAGAAGCATTTTAAGTCTTCTAGAAAACGAAACTTTCGAAAAATTGCAACTTGCCGACAATTTTTTTTTTCTTGGTTTAAAAGTAACGTTATTCAATATGTGATTAACATCAATAGAATGTTTTCTTTAGCTATAGAAACAAAGAAATTATTTTCTTAGCATGCAATACTAAAGGATACAAACTAAATAAACTACAAAAAATCGTCTGATGATAACTTAGCAAAACTGCGAAATTCGTATAACATTTCACATCATTGCTTTAGTAATTATATTGAAACAAGACCATGTTTTTTTTTTTGTGTGTGTTTTGTTAAAAATTGCAAAACATTTCAAGCAATTATTGTTTTAATAAATGTTACTTTGCCCATATGAAAAAGAAAACAAAAAACTTTTATACAAATTGCTGAAGATCACCTTTAGCCTCAAGAAAATGAAATTGTAATAACAATGTATTAATGAATATAAAGTGAAACAAAATTTTCTCCTATTCAATCTGTATAAGTTGAAAATTTACGCACTTTGAAAAAGGCTCCATTTCTATTTGTTAACGCAATGAAAAGTGCATATTGTTATTACTATCCATCAATATCATAATATGCAATTTTGAAAATAGTTTTTTAAATATTTATAACATCAATTATCAAAACATTAAACAATTAGGTCCCATTTTAGGTCCCATTAACCAATAGAAAAAAACGTTCTGCTAACGAACAATAATGGGAATGATCGCATCAATCGCTTTACGTTCCTTCATGTTTAACCTTCTGCTATGCTTACAATTAATTAAGTTAATTCCGCCACACAGATGCACGAATGAAACTATTTTTCAACAAAAATTTCAATTTGTTTATCCATGAAATTCAATGAATGTTATCACAATCAGGAAACGAGGAATTTTAAGAAGTAACTACCTAGTATTAACCCTTTACACAATGTTGTCTTAAGAAAAGCGTTCCGTAAGTGAGGTTAACTCCAGTGTAAGGCAAGCGTACTCCATACTTTTCTCAGCAAATTCCTTACTTTAAAATGGTAGGAAATAGTACTTATGAACAAAACAAACTTTCGGAAAGGGAAGATGAACTCAAATTTGCGTTACGGAGTGCAGAGAGTTAAGAATACTAGCATTTTTAAAAATTTCTTTTTATTATGTGCTAAACTATTTTTTGTCAAGCAGCAATTATTCATGTTTATAACAATGGATTACGAAATAAATCCTTCCAGCATGCAACCCGCTTAAAAGCCAATAGCATAATAATAATAATAATAATAATAATAATAATAATAAAGCCTGGAGATCTGCTTTTCTTCTAGTATAAAAACACATTTAAGGGAAAATAATTAATGATTTTTTTTTTCAAACAAGAGTTTTTTATTAATTTATTTTATTAGTTATTATTACTTGATAAATCTGAATTTTGTACCACTTGAGTAAATAATTTAAAATACTACATTTAATTCAAAAATATCTCGTATAAAAGTCAATAGATTAAACTAACACGTTATTCCACTTGTTAATTTTATTTTATGCTTGTAAATGGAATTATTCCACAATTATAAATAAATCATCTACAAATATTTATAATGTTTTTTGTTTGCTGTAAGGCAACGAGAGATAAGCAAGAAGCAACTAAAAGTTTATTGACTTTTTCTCCTATCTAACACAGTACCTTGAAATCTTGGTTATGCATTAATTGCTCCTGTTTTCAGTTGTTACATTCATGATTACATAAGTTCAACAACAAGATAAATATCATGCCCCCTCCTTCCCAATAATTCAAATTGATACCATCCCTGCTGCCCAACTAGCTCTCCTCCTATTTTTTAATTCTCCTTTTGTGTTTGCTCATGTCATTCGGAGAACAATGCGCTTGCCCTAGGGAGGGAGGTGAACGATAACCAATGGAAAGGGAGAAACTACTGAGTTCCCCCTGTCCTCAGGGTCTCCAAAGTTCCCTTGCTTTTTCCTTCCCCTCTTTCCTTCTCTGTCGGATAGGAAAAGGTTGTATTATTTGGCTTAGTATCTCAAACTGCATTATTATAATGAGTAGTTAAAGGTTAAAGTAATCGGTTGGTAATATCCGAGTAGAAGAAAAACAGAAAAAGCGCCCGTGATTTTTTTTTTCTTCCTTTCTTCCTTCTTTATGTGTTAAATTTTTATTTATTTTCTATATTTTACCTTTAAAATTATTTTGAAATTGTTTATGATTCATTTAAATTTTAATAGAGCACCGTTTGTGTATTTCCGATGGAACTATCTTTCGTGAACTATTTCTTTTAAAATACACTTGCTATAAATATCTATTTTTATATTTATAATAATATTGAAGTAATATCTTAAACATAGTCCTAATTTTCTTCTTATACTAAAACATAATTTTGATGTTTAGCTATTCATCTAATCATTGTTTGGTGAAGTGAAACTAGGCACATTCTTAGGAATGACCATGCATTTATCAAAAACCTATAAAGAGTCATCTCCATAAAGTTCTCTATAAAAAAAAAATTACACGATTTATAAACATAATTTTTTTTAAAAAAAATGTGTTGACTTATGTTTGTAAAATGTTTATCGGGCATTTGTGTAGGTATTTTAACTACTTTTTGCCACCTCAAGAGCTTTTCTATACAATCTTTTGAGACCTCATTTGACAGCGGATGAACGACTATTGCCGTAATCATTCCATTTCGCAATGTGTCTGCAAAATTTCCAAACCAGTTCTACCTATTTTATGTGATTTCTAATTTATGTGTACTCGTAATATAATTCTTAACCTACCGCCCAAACTCCATCAAAGTAAAAAGAAAACTCTTGCTCATCCCTTTCAGAATTTATTTGTGTTGCTCTTTTGCAGAATATATTATATATTCATCTTTCTAAGAATTACACACTAGTGCATGTTTTTATGATCCGTTAATTTCTGTCGAGAAATTATTAAATGAATTAACGGTAAAAAGAAAATCAGCGTATATATGATTTTGAGCAGTAAGGGTTATAAACACGTCTTTAAAATGTTTCTCGTTGGCAAAGGGAAAAAAAGAGAATTATATTGATCAAAAATATCAGAACCTTTAACTTTCACAGGATAAACTAACTCTTGCTGGTATACTGATTATAAACTTTTTTGCGTATATAACGCATTATATTATGTAACTTTTGTTATTATGTAACTCTTTTACTTAGTATACTGATTAACTTTTACAGGAATTACATTTATCAGTAATCTTATCATAACTTTAGGATCATTCATAAATGGTGTCTCGCTTCGAGGGGGGAGGGGTAATCCCAGAAATTGTGAGTTTTTGATAAGGGGAGTGGAGGGGGTAACAAGAAGTGTGACAATACACATTTTGGTTTCTATAAAAACATTTAAAATCAGCAATTTAAATTTATTTTTATTAAATTTAGTTTTTTTTGGTTTCATAATTTGATTTCATTTATCATTTTGATTCGTAAACACCGATGCTGTTAAGGTTTAAATTTACTTCTAGTTAAAATTTCTAAAGAAATTTTCTTAGGCATTTACACTTTTAAGATAAAATTGCGAGGTTTCTTTTTTCAGGATTCGAACAATTAATATATTTTACTGTTCTATACTGATTATCTTTTGTCTTGTAAACCTTAATTTCGTTTTATACAAATTAATCACTCATGTAATCATTATTATTATTATGCTCACAAATGTCATTAAAAGTTCAAAAATAAAATTAGAAACGTAATCCAAAACACAGTGCTTTGTTTTTGAACTGCAAATAGTACATATGCTTATGTAATATAGCGTGACATGTGACAAAGGGGGTTATGATGAAGTGTGATATTTTGTGATAAAGGGGGGGGGGGAGGGGGTCAAATATATTGAAAAAAGTGTGACATCATTTACGAACGGTCCCTTTTGACTTTTACAGCAAAGTAGGCTAGAAAGCAACAAATCTATCATTTTTACATTCGGTATTAATTATTTAAAAAACAATCAAATTAAAAATTTTTGTTAAAATTGTAACAATCATAAGACTGTTAAAACTCACGACATTTTCTTACGAAACAACAAAATGAGCATTTGTCTAAAATAAGTTTATCAAACTCGCGATTTTTCTTCTTTCAAAATCAAGAAATAAAAGCAAAAAAAAAAAGTTAATCAAGTGCTTTCTGCGAACTAGAAATTCAAACTTCGCACCCAATTTTAGAATCCGGTAAATAAACGAAAAGAAGCGATGAAGTCTATTGACGATGATGAGTTGGCGCGTTTTCACGCTTCAAGAGCTACTTTGGCGACATTATCTTGCAGCTTCAAAACGAAGTAACCTCATTCGAAATGCTATCATACATTACGATAGCGTACAGGGGGGTAGGAAGGCGGAGGAATGGGGCATGTTGAAAATGCATTAGGCTTGCAGTAAAAAGAGAATGAGCTAATTTACTACCCCCTCCCAGCATTTGCAAATATATTTCCTTTTTTTCTGTTCCGAACATATTGCAAACCGTCTGAAAACATTAGTACGATGACGTACTTCATTTTCTGTGTGAGGCCCGCTCCAAGTGGTGAACATGTATTTTTAAGTAAGAATGTAGTATTCTGTAGCTGTTTATCTTTTATGGGGTCACAGCCGTTTAGATATTCTTATACAGAAGATTGTACAAGGAAAAAGTCACCGTTACTTTATTTTACACAGTCATAACCTGCCCCTAAAAGCACAACATGCGTGAATGCTATTTTAAAGATTATTTCTCATTTGCAAATTATTCATCGTAATCTAAGTCAATTTGTAAGTGTTTAAGTGCACTGCTTGATTGTTGTTGCAATAAAAAATATTGAAAAAAAAAATAAATAAATTGCACAAACATTTCCTTTTTTAATGTAATTCAGATCGTAACAGCTATTACGGGTTCTGCTTAAAAGTTGTTAATGCAAAGAAAACTTGAGGTCTATTTTTCAATGCACAAATTAGCTTTGTATAGCGTGACTCAAATTGGAACAGTTATTAAGTGCAGTGTGCTTAAAAGTTGTTACGGTTTAAAAGGAAAAAGTTTAAATATTTTATTCCCATTTGCACAAATTCTCCACCGTTTGTAACGGTCTACCCCACACTTCGCCCTTCTATTGTTCAGCTCTACCTGTCACCATGAATAGAAGGGTCTTGGGGGATTAAGAACGGACAATAGGGGTTGGAAGCGAGAATTGGACAGCTGACGTGCTCCTTGAATTTAGGGAAAACATTCTTTCATAGGGATATTTAGCAGGATTTTACTTATCGTGTGGCCCCACATTTCGCCGCTCCGGAGACTGGCTCCAGATTTTGATGGATTGGGGACACTCCCCCTGCCAATCAAACCCACAGGAGATTTCCCCAATTGCAGGACGGGGTAGTGAAGGGATTTTTTTCCCCTCTAACACCGACACGTGGTGGCTTTCGGACTTTGGCCATTTTTATTTCCTTTTCATTAGCGCATTCACGTCTTTAATAGTTTAATGAAGTTTAATTGCACCGAATCAAGGCGGGGAGGGAAGTTATTGATGCACAATGAGTATGTATTTAGGATACACTCCAGAAGTGGGATATTTAACACGTGCTTTGCATAAAATTTCATGTCGCATTTCAAGTTTCAATCTTTCAGCATCCTGTATGTATTTAAAATCATTTTAAAAGTTCGACATAATTTCAGCACGTGCTAATTCAAATCTGCATATTTCCTGTTTTATTTCAATAATTTTTTTATTTTCTAAACGATCTTAGAGTCAGTTTTCAATTCTTTTTAGCAATTTTAAAACGTGGCGACTAACAAAACTGAGTCTACCAGCCACTGACGACTAACCAAATTTTCCAGTTTTCACCTATATTGCAAGTCCTTATTTACTCTTCACTCTGGTACTGATTAATAGGGACCCATGTAGTCCTTGTTTTCCAATTTGTCAAAATTTAAATGTTTGTTCAAATTTGATAGTTGTACTACTTTGGCATTTAAGCAATTTTGGTGGTTGAATGTATATCCCAATATCAATCGGCTTATATCATAATTATTGTGATATTTATCATCTTATATAAATATATATATCTATTAACACTAATAATAGCACTAATAATATTCCTGTTCCTCCCTTTACAAAGTGCTTATCTTTCACTAAGCAAATGATGTATGAATGGTTGTATGAAGAGAATAATATTTTTTATAAATAAAATACCGTATTTTTGTTCTGTTATCAGTTTGCTACTTATTTATAATGCATAAGGGCAAAGTACCAAATTCCTTTAAAGAAGAGTTAAACTTTACTAGCACCATTCATTATCATATTAAGGGAGACCGGGTAGGAATGGGGTGCTTAAGGCTTGAAGTGAAGTTTTAGGTCTAAGATACTAAAAAAACCATATCCTAGGTTAAGAAACAGTTTCTTAATATATTTTTAAATACACTTTTATGTACAAAGTTTTTTAAAAAAAGTTAAGATATAATTTTTATAAATGAAAAATAAAAGTAACTCGATCAACCCCATTCTGCCCCTTGCATGGGGCAGAATGGGGTACAATGGTTTTTGGAATACTATAGATTATTTTTCGTATTTAAAGTATTTCGAAGTTCACACATCAGTACTGAATGTAATAAAAAGAATTGGGGGGGGGGGGGCATTTTATGGCCATATGAGTGTGTATCATATTATAGTGATATGAGACTCAGACAGAATAGGGTAAGAGTTTTTTTTTAATTTTAAGACCCAGTTTGGTCCGAAATAAAACAAAAAAAACTTATTTTTAATGATAAAATTGTGTTTATTTTCTATGAATTTGTAAATTATTAAGTATCAAGTTATACAGTAAAGTAATAAGTAGTATTAAGTTATACAATGCTTATGGCTTGCAAAAATCACATATGAATATTGATTCATCATCGTCTTCTTCAATACCTGCACATGAGCTGTGTGCTCACTTTTCGCATTTAAAGCATATGATGTTGAATACAGATCATCACAATACAAACACAAACATGACGCGTCTTTATCTTCTTCAGAGCTTTCATCTGAGCGGTCCTCTAACGCCTCATTCTGTTTGTTTGATCTCTGCTTACTGGGCTTAGGCCCTTTTTCTGAACCAATAGGTATATATGTATTATATATTTGTTATATAAACGGGGCGGAACGGGGTTCCACGACCCCGTTCTGCCCAGCGCGTTAAAATGTGAGAAAAGTTACGTGACTAATATTAACCATTTATGTTTCGATCATTGCATCATGGAAAAATATATTTAAAAACATGACTAAATCAATCGAATTAAAGTTAATTAGGGAAAAAATACGGAAAGAAAGCTTATCTCGCTTCGAAACTTTCCAAATATTGCACTTGCACACAATTTATAGCTAAAAGCTGGCAAAGGCAGTTAATGAACTCCAGCAGTCAGACAGACGCTACCCATCAATGTCCGACATGCAACTGAGGCTTGTGAAGCTTTGCTGCGTTACTCTAAAATAACGCCACTGGGAGGGGGGAACACATGCCGTATCTCGTGCTATCCCGGTCTCACCTACTTATAAACTCTTACTTTATTATATAGGATATAGATAATTTCCATAACATTTCCATAATGCACTCTAACGGAAGTTACTATTCTATTGCAAATTGCTTCTTAAGGCTATAGCAAGAGGCATCTACAGTGTGCAACAAAAGAAAAAAATTTTGAATAAAAATAGTTAAATACAAAAATATTCTACTCATCTATAAACAGAATACCTAACGAGTTTTATTAACCCTACTCCTTGCCGCTCCTAGTTCTAATAAAAATGATATTAAAATATTTTTAAGTATTAAGTGTAGAAGTTCAAATCTGTAGTTTCAAGCTAATTGTATACTAATGAATTATCCAGCTATCCTTTTCATAACCACCTCCCATTCATTTTATTATCCCTTTCCCCACAAAACTTGTAATGACTAAACAGAAAATGAAATAATTAAAACCTGGTTTACCTTATTGAACATCGTTGTTCTGTATAGAGACTTACTCATAAAATTGAACAGCAGCGCTGTCGCTCGCATTAATGTAAGGAAGAGTCACTTATGCGAAGTAACATGAATTATTACTTTAAACATTGGGCGATGAACTTTTCCAAAAATATGACTGCATATGCACTTTGCAACAAATTCTCAGACAGCTCCAGATCTTAACCCATTAATAACTGACGCGAAAACGCATTTTTTGCCGTTTTTCTTATGTATATTTTTAAGTAACTTTTTTTTTTTTGTATGTGCTACACAACGTTTCAATGAGTATAGGGATAAAATTCCACCCAAAAAAAAGTTACCTAAACAAAGAAAAACGGCAAGAAAAAAGTTTTCACAAACGTTGCGAAAACGCAACGTCAGTCATTAATGGGTTAAATCTTGCAAAGAACACAGCTGAAAACATAAATTGAACCGGTTCAATTTGCACCATTCGTTTCGAGATCTTTGTTTTGAAGAACAATCCCTAAGTTTTGTCTAAGAAATTTACTAAACATAGAGAAATTGTATAAATATCGACACGAATAAAGTCGTACAGAAATATCAGCATTTATTGAGGAAAAAAAAATACTGAAATATCACGACAGAATGTTGTAAGCTTAATAAAAAACCTTATAATACAAATATAAATTGCTATGCAAGAGAATAATAATACAAAGCAAAGTTAAGTCATTATTTTCACTTTAATATAAAGGAGTAATTAAGGCTTAATGTCTAACAAAAAAAAAGTGCAGAAGTCCTAAATTCTTCGGAACTTAGTGAAATCAGTGCAAGCTATAAAAACTAATTCCATTTTGTAAAGAAATAAACAGGCTTTCAAGCATTAACGTTTTAAACTGAAGTAACTGTTTCATATCTACCAACTATTTAAAACATTAATGAATAATGTGTGAAGTGAAAAATCTAGGGAAGTGAAGAAAAATAAGAATTGCAAAAGTACCAAAGCATTATATGAGAACAAGATGATTAATACGCAATGTAAACACACAGTACTTTTATTTGAAAATACAGTAAAACCTGTAAAGTTGACCACCTTTGTATATTAACCACCTGTCTAAGTTGACCTCTTTTGCCAGGAATGGAATTAGCCCTTCACCCTCTATAAGTTGATCACCTGTCTAAGTTGACCTCTTTTGCCAGGAATGGAATTAGCCCTTCACCCTCTATAAGTTGATCACCTGTCTAAGTTGACCGCTTTTGCCAGGAATGGAATTAGCCCTTCACCCTCTATAAGTTGATCACCTGTCTAAGTTGACCACTAAAGCGCTGCACCACACGTGATCAACTTACACAGGTTTCACTGAACTACTTGAATAATGAACTTCTAATATATCAAAAAGAGACTCGATCAAAAACCTTAGGTTTATTTTTTTCTCAAACTTAACAATTGTTTTATAATATTGGAAAAATCGCCCAACAGGCAATTGCTGATTTTTCTCATGCTTTTTAATTATATACTGAATGAAAACAGACGAAATTGTTAATGCATTTTGTAACGTTATGTACTCGAAAAGAACAATGAGTACTTGAAAAGAAAAAAACCCTAATGCTAAAGACAACCAAAAATTTAAAAAACGGAGATGCATACAAAAGGGGGACATTTTGGGCAAAAATATTTTTATAACTAGATTAATTAATAAGGATGTAATATTTAATATTTATGATTAACTGATATGATCACTGAAACTTAAAATAAGTTTCGAGAAATTCCTTATATTTTCGGCCGAATTTTCAAGTGAACGTGCCAAAATTACGTCCGTGCAAGTTGTTTACTACAGAAGTTGAAACTTTAAAAAAAATGTTAAGCTCAAAGTTGTTCATGTTAAGATTCAGAATCGGATAGTAAATGAAAACTAGGAAATTTTACCGAAGCCGAACCAATCGGATTTCGAAATGCACAAAAAATCGGGACCGACCCTTAAAAGCACAAAAAAAACGGACAAAATGCGTAAATTTTTCTCGTATTTTTTAACAGTTGGAAGGTGTGCTAAATTAATAAATAAATAAGTTTCCTCCAAGTAGGCTCCTTCACTAAGAATTTACAATATAAGTTGTAATTTGATAGCATGTTTATGCATCAAAGTTAGCTAGTTCCTTCCGAAGGAAAAAAATCATGGAAAGAATCAGCCAGAATTCTTAGAAAATCTCCTGCCACTATTTTCAAAGCAGGTATGAAGGTGTGTTAGCATACTAAACAATATTAAGGGTTTTTTTTACTATATGAAATCAAACAAACATTTGAGTTTTGTCACGTCTATCACATACACCAGTGGTTCCCAACCTTTCCTTCCTTGCGAACCCCTTCTAAAATCTGAAAGAATGGCATTTATTTTGAAAGTTGCATACTTTTAAGCTCTTACATTTTCTAGATTATATTTCAAAATTAGTTCTTTTAAAGTAAAATTCCGCTGGAAATGATGTACAGCATGAGACATAGTGCAGTACAAACCATTTGAAAAGAAAATACTGCAGAGAACAACAAAGGTCTTGGGTCTCAACACTAACCAAAGATTTAAACAGGGAAAATCTCTCTCTCTCCCCCCCTCCACATTTCTGATACTACACGTAAACAAATTTATGCATTCCCTTTATTACCTTAAAAAGTTTAATTTCAGAATTAATAAAAGAAAAAATGCACTGAACTACATGGAAGGTACAGTTGTTTTCGTAGTGTTTTTTGTGTTAAACCAGTTTCTATTATTTTTCTCAGTACTTTGTAAACTTATATAGAATTCGAATGCATCAAAGTTTTCTATTTGAAGTAGTACTAAATCCAGAAAAAAAAAAAATGAGGATTGTACGGCAGTAATAGAAAAAGATTTATTAAAAAAATTGTTCGCTCTTTTACCTTAAAATATCAAAATTTCTCTTTTACAATTAGTTTTTAACGATCAAATTTTACTGTAAATGACATAGCGCATACATTTTAAATAAATACATTATTAAGGCAACAAATAAGGTCACATGGTGCGGACTCCCTTTAAAATAGTAAATGATGTTTCAACATTATCAAAGATTTAAACAAGGAAAGTTTTAATGCTGGTTCAAAAGTTTTTTTAGTGAGATAGTGTAACATATAGTCTTCCATAATTGCGAAAGTTATGTTTTTTGTAACTGTTAGAAAATAAATCAATAAAAATTTTTTCAAAAAAAGGAATCCTAATACTACATTTAAACAACAACAACAAAACAAAATAATAGTTTAGAAAACCTGAGAAATGCTGAAGTTAATAATGGCCGAACAACGAATTAAGGTAATAGAAAAAGAGAAGTGAACTAGTAGTGAAATTTCACCAAACATCCCTAGGAAAGAATGTTTTCCCTAAATTTAAGGAGCACGTCTGCTGTCCAGTACTCCCTTGCAACCCCTATTGTCCGTTCTTAATCCCCCAAGGTCCTTCCATTCATGACGACAGAGAGGGCCAAACAACGGAAGGGAAAAATATGGGATCGACCGTGGGGATCAGTGGAAAAAATCCCTTCACCACCCCGTCTTGCAATCTCCTGTGAGCTTGATTGACAAGTAGCCGTGCAGCCAATCCATCAAAATCCGGGGCCAGGGCGAAGTGTGGGGAACACGTTTGTAACTGACACAATTTGTAAGGCCCCCCCCCCCCCCCCCATTGTGGATCAGACAGATAGAAATGATTGCTAAAGATAATTTTTCTTGTCAATGTTTTTCAACATTCTTTTACAGCAAAATGAATATTGCAGAATCAATGTCCTTTTTTCGAGGCATAACGAATGAGGGAATTATTGAGTTTGAAAAATTTAAGATCAACCTAATGAAACCCAAAATATATAAAAGTAGACATCAAATTAGATGATGTAAAAGACTATACACAAACTATAAAGATCCCTATAGAAAAACATGACTGACAAAAAAAGAAGGATTAAAGACGACAAAACAAGCATTAAAAATATCTCTGGGAAGAAAACGTCGTAATAGCAATTTAAAACTTTTTGGGAAAAAATAATTACTATAAAATAAAATGGTCTTAGAATTCTAAATTTAAACTGGGATTTTAAATGTAAATACTTGCAAATCGGTTTGGGTTCTAGAAAGCTAAACAATATCTTTCATTTCAAGTGTATTTCTCAAGATAGCCATCCTATATTAATGTGTGTATGAGTGAAATGTGCTGTATATGTACAACAAACCGCCAAACTCGATTTTACTTTAAATTACAATTCGATTCTACTGTGGCATTATATCGGAGTTACAATCAGGCAAAAATGGATTTTAATGTGAATTTATTGTACAAGTTCTGTACAGAATTAAGCGTAATTAGCCACAAATTAGATGAGTTTCAAGTAGTTTTTCTTAAAAGAAAACTTTCTCCCGCTCATTTCAATTCCATTAAAAAAAAAAAAAAAAAGATGTGTGCTAAGTTATTTCCTTTCGCTCAATTAGTTCCAGTTCGAGTGCAGCATTTTAAAAAGATTTCCTGAAAAGGAGAAGATAAGAAGTATGCAGGGATGGATAAGGAGTTGGGGAGGAAAGAGGGGGGGGGGGGTGGACTTCGGCAAAATTGGAAGCCACCAACTGATCTTGTGAATCATTCGACAGCTTGCCGCCAGATGTCGTTTTAAAAATTACGGCCTGATAAAGGAGAAGGAAAAGAGAAGCAGAAAGTGGAGGGGAAAGCAAAGGTAGGTTTCATTTGCAGGAAAAGAAATCTCTTTAGTAAAAAAAAAAAGAAGTTGATGAAAAAGAAAAGGAATTCCTTAAAATATATGCATGTGAATTTCAAGCCCGACTTTTCCTGGATTAGGGGGTCTTCTTGTTGCTTAGCAACAGGGACGTGATTCCCTTGGAAACGGTTGCTAAGAACCCCTGACACGGGCACGTGCAATGGCTGAGAAATAGATATGTTACCCAGGTGGATTAGAAAGTCCGGGTATCTGAGAAACACGTCCGTTGGGCCGGACAGAATTGCACAAATTCGCGGAATAGTTTATTTTCCGGACATTAGTCTGGGACAAATCGCGGTATGGGGAAAATTCCCGCAAGCCCCTTTTCGATATGCATTTGAATGTCGTTCGGGAATCTTATGGCAATAAGCACATTTCGGTATAATAATTTGTTTTCCCTCGAGGGATTTTCGACAAAATACAATTTCAAATACAGAAGTCTGTATGACGTATGTAGAATTTTTCAAAAGCTAGAATAGTGCATTTATTATTAAAGCATCGTAAATCTGGCATATGGAAATCTTGCGGCAGTAATTGATTTCATTTTTATAATCTGTTACTCTCAGGAATGATCGAAAATAAGAGAAGTTTTAGACTGACAAAATCTTATTAACTAGAATTTCAAACAATCCTAATTTAGTCTTTAGTATGCTTATTATTCACTATTGTCAATATATATATTATATGAAATTTATTTTCTTAAAAGTTAATTTTATTTCAGTGGAAGTACAGCTTAAAAATTTAAAGATTTTAGATACATAGAATGGCAAATTGCAAATTCATATATAATTAATTGGTTATGATTAAGATTTTTTTTAAAAAGAATAGAAAAAAAAAATGAAGAGCATTTCTGTGGTCTGTCTTTATTTATGATTCTCGTGGAGACCTAAAACACTTTGATAAGCGTACCGTGAAAAGTTAAACATTAAAAAAAGAATAAAAAAATGCTTAAAAAAGAAAAGCGAAATTCGATGCACAAAAATACACTATAAATGGGGCGGGGGACATTATTCTTTAGTTTCAACTATTGATTGAAGTTGCAGATTCATTACGACTTATTCCTAATGAATCCATTGAACTATTGGGGTAGGATGAAAGAATTCGATAATTGCTGACTTAATATTCTTCACAATACCAGACTTATTATTTATTACTAGAGCGAAATTCTACTATTGCAATTACATGGAAAATAAAAATAAGAAGATTAACGATTACAGATGTGTCCACCAGTGCGTTCATGGTGCAGATTGCGCCATTGAAATGTTTAGGAGTAGTTTTCAGGAGGTTTTGAGAGAGTGCTTAGCCTATTGTTTAACTCTTTTTCGGGGTGTTCCTCAGCTTTTTACGGGAGTGCGCCCTCATTGTGAGGTTGAGTGGGCACCCCTTGACTATTACATTAGATAATAAACTTGAAATTTTAATATGAGTTCTTGGTAAAGTTCCTATAAAAGTAAAAAGGATGAAAGTTTAATCTTATATCTTACTTTGACGGTTACAATATTAATATAAACGGCCCCAATGAAATGTAATTAGTATGATTACGATTACTTTAGGACTTAGCCCATTGTTTGATTGTTTTGGGGGGTGCTTCTCAGCTTTTACTGGAGTGTGCCCTTTCTTTGAGGTTGGGTGGGCACCCTTGACTATTACATTAGATAGGTAATAAACTTGAACGTTCAATATGAGTTCTTGGTAGAGTGTCATATGAAAAAGTAAAAAGGTTATATATATATATATATATATATATATATATATATACCTTTTATATAAAAAGTAAATAAAACTATAAAAGTAAACAGGATGAACGATTAATATATCTTACTGTAACGGTTAAAATATTAATATAAACGGTTACACTGAAATGTAATTAGAATGATCGCGATTACTTTCAATTTGTTTCCATCTTAAGACTACTTTAACTCATTTTGGTTCCGCATTGATGAGTCGTATTTAGTTTTTTATGATTAGCACTAGCTTCTGTCAATTTCCCTTACCCCTCTCTTTCTCAAATTCAATTATTTATTTATTCATTTACTTTGTTTATACTCAAATAGTTAAATCCAGGGTCATCACAGCAGTCGATATCGAATTCTGCAGTCTAAAGAAGGGTCGATCCGATCTAAGAAGTCGAAGAATACTCTTGCAATTCAATCGCAGATTTATTGACAGCAGCTCAGTACATACGATTTTCGTTTGAAATGCGTTTTAAGTTTTGGTTTTCATCACAGTAAAGAGCTAGAAAAAAAACCAGAAAAATGATTCTTTTAAATACGCGAGTTAATTAAACAAATTATGAAGTGCAATTTATGATTAAGAAAGCAATTTCTTGATTCGTGACGTACATTAAAGGAAGTCAAAGTTAAATCCGGTTAACAATTCAAAATTAAAAAAAAAAAATCATTTTTTATAAAGAGGGCTGTCGGGGAATGAGCAAATTTTTAAGTGTCGATTACCAAAAAAAATCTCGGCCCTTGCGCTAAAGCAGTAAGCACAGAACTTTTCTTTAATATTGAAAGAACCTGGAGTGCAAACTACAATACGTATTTGTTCATATGTCATTTGGAATTTTTTTACTGAAAGTGAAGTATGGTTAGGAAAGGACCTACAAAAAAAAAAATATAGATAGTGTTTCGAAAATGTCAGATTCATTTATATGTCTAGAAGCAGTTGTCGAACAAGGACATTTAAGTGCATCACAGAATCTCTCTAAAAAGCCAAATAGATCATTTGAACGTGACTAAAATGCTTAGCAACAATTTTCCATTCGGAAGTACATTTTAAATACGAAATAACTTTATCTAAATAGTACTAAAGTGATACGACAGGATGGAAGCAACGGAGACATTCCATCCCAATATATCAAATACGAATGCAAGTTCAGCATTACTGATTGCGTCTCGCTTTGCCATCAAAACGTTTGATAAGAGCCACATCAAAGAATCTGCGAAGTAGGGCGAAAATCTATAATTTCTGCTGTCACGATCCATTAAATCTTCTTAGGTCTTCGAGGATTCTTTACATAAAAAACCTCGCTGGCCTCTGATAGTATCTTGAAGCGTAATTGCGAAGAAAAAAAATAACTATTTGTAAGAAGGGGGGAGATAATCAAAAGAAAAAGAAAATCAGTGCTAACTCTGCAAGACCTTATCTCAGTACTAGTCCATTAAAAGCTTTCAGAAGACAAAAGCGCCGGCATTGCAACAAACGTAAGGGATTAAATTTGGAGACGTGAGAGCGAACTAGTTGTGAGGGGGGGAGGGTCTGCGAAAAGTCTGTAGGGAGGAACATCATATTTTAGACAGAACGGCTTAGTGCCTTCAAATTATGAGCTCGATAATATCCCAGCTCTAAATCCGGGGTATTTTCTGGTGATACATACGGGTGTTTAAGGAAGAAAAGGAAGGGAAGTGTGGGGAGGGGAGGAGGTCCGAGGGGGAGAAGGTAGTCCCTTCCTTCTCGTACATCACTTGATAAAACCGATGGTGCAGAAACGCGGGCGAGTGCCTAGAATTGGCGACACAATTGCTCTTTTATACTACGTGAAAACTGTAGGACTGCAAATATTTATCTGCGCATTTATGTTACCATTTTTATGGTTTTGTTCTTTGATACATTTTGTTTTAATATGATAAGAGTTATCGTTTAAAGTTCCACATAGTAGCTGTAGAAGTCAGGGACGTAGCCAAGGGGCTGGGGGAATCATACTCGTCCCCATAATGAACTACAACTTGTCGGTACATATTCATGCATGCACGTATGTACACATGTATGTTGTGTTAAGTGTGATACCCTTCCTATGAAAAATTTCTCGCTACGCTAGTGTTTGAACTTGTTCATTTCAAAGCTGAAGTTTCGAAATATTTCAATTCATAAGGAAAATTATCATAGCAATTCCGTGACCAAAAGCCCTTTTAATTACGTTTATACTTTTAAATTTGCTCTAAAATACGCTTCAAATAAGAATCTTTGACATTATTTCTTTTTAATTACACTCGCAATGTCTATAAGTAGAAATTTTAAAGTAGATATGTCCCCACTTACACGTGAGACCGAACCCTAAAAATAATGCATTTCCAAAAACAATAAGAACTTGTACTAAAGTAGGAGAAGCAAAATGAGACAACGTATTTTAAAGCGCAAAATAAGCAAAAATTCGAAATTTTAAACTCTTTTTATCATTTCATTTGTGCTCTTAATAACGCTATCTAATTTTTCATTAACATATACGTGGAGTATCGTTTATACGACGCCAAAGGGACTATCGGGAATTGTCATACAAACTATAACGTCGTATAATCGATTGACCCTTCTGGCTAAATCCAATAATTGGGACCACATAATATGTCGTATAAATGTCAACGTCGCATAAACGGCATTCTGCGGTATATTTTGAGTACAGATGTAAATGGTTAAAATATTGCAAGGTATTAGTCTAAAAGGCCAATGAAATTTGCATTACAAATTTGAATCTTATCACATTGGCAGTAACTGCGTAAAAGTAATTACTTTCTTCCTACTTTTATGTATTTATCAGGTATTTATGTATGCTTATACTTAAATGTATAGTCAATCACTTAATAAATAAACCACCCAACAGTAAACTTAAACTAAAAATAGTTTATCCCCAAAATTATTCGCAATTTGAAAAAACATCATGAACATTTTCAGTTAATGAGTAGAATGGTTATTTCACATCCTAATTACGAAAATGACATGTTACTAGTTACTAAAATCAAGCATGTATTCAAATAATATAGCAAAAACAATTATTGACGAAATAAGTTAGAATATGAAATACCACATGGAATACTTCAGTTAATTGCAAGCATACGGATTTCTGTGTAGAAAATCACTACAACTATTGAAAATTCAAGTATACGACTACAATCACGGGATTCTTCAATTAATTATTACCATCTTAAACAGCTTTAGATACAAATAGTTGACAAGTTAGTCAGTTATGTGCGTTCTGTTAAAACTTTCTAGGTAAGTTAAACAGTTTCCTCTGCTTTTTGAGGTACAGCTTAAGGTATAAAAAAATTTAACTGGAGTTTCGACCGAGTGCTTCTTAATTAAAAATATGAACATTACTTACATTTTATTACATGCTATTTTATAACATGTATCTTAGGAAATGGTTAAAGGTTCAGAAATTTTATCAAATTTTAATAGAAAGCGAAAATTTCCATTTCGCTTCCAAGTGTCATGTGTATCCACAGAAATGGATGTTCTATTTTCGCCATAAACATTTCTATGGATAAACATGACACTTGCTGATTACAGGAAATTCCCTTTTAGCATTATAAGAAGTAATTGTCTGGAAAGTTTGTACCAGATGACAATTCCGTGCGGTAGATTTATCCAGTGTCATGCAAGTCTTCGAAATGTCACCCCTTAAACATTTTTCTTCTTCTGTATTTTTCAATAACCCTTAACTTTGTAATTAAATATATCATACATACAATATATATATATATATATATATATATATATATATATAATATTAAAAAGCACAAATAAGTTTTAAAACCTTTTTCTTTTTTTGCAATTATAAAATACAGAAAAATAGTAATATCAATAATTTCTACAATTTGCTAGTTTTACCATTCTAACTTGTTACAACCGATGTGGATCCAATAGAAATTAATGGTATATTCCTAGCTGATGATGTTAGAACACGGTATTTTTACATAATAGAACACATATTACATCATTATTCATACATGCATGCATGTTGTGTTATAAATGTAATACCCCTCCCATAAACAATTCCTAGCTAGTGTTTGAAGTTATTTATTTCAAAGCTGAAGTCTCTAAGTATTTTAATACATAAGGTAAATTATCATAGAAGTTCCGAGGGCAGAAGACCTTTTAATTACGTTTAAATTTGTCCTAAAATAAGCTTCAAATTAAAATCTTTGGCTTCAGTTCTTTTTTATTAAACTGTTTATTTGTAAATAGCCCTATTGACTGCGCCGTGTACAACGTGGTGGGCCCTCGACATTAGGGCAATTGACAGTACACTTCCTTAAGCGCGCTTTACATGACTTAATTTTAAACAAGAAATTCCGTCTAGAACTATACGAGCCTACGTCTTCAGGGTAGCGTAGTGGTAACACGCAGATCTCGTACGCCCAAGCTCGCAGGTTCAAACCTAGCCCAAGTCGGTGGATTTTCAAGATGCAGAAAATCGTCTGCGTCCATGTCGTATGATTATGCGGCATGTTAAAGATCCCTTGAGTATCCGTTTGGCATGGATGCTCTCTTCAAAATTAAATTCCTAGTGCAGATTGCATCAACGAGATCTCAGGTGCCCCATCTAAGGGAAACTAAGCGTCAAAAAATTGCGGCAATGGTACCACACTCATTGCGGTGCCGCTGAAAGAGTTGGTACCAATCTCTGGGGGCGCACTAGATCTGCAACGGTTAATGACAAATACTGCAGCCCCGTTAGAAAGAAAAAAAAAAACTATACGAGCCTACTTACTCACATACACCAATATCAAACTGATAATCTAGCTATGTCTCTGTTTTTCATTTAGCTTAGTGCTTAATTACTTCAAATATACTTTTTTCAACGGCTTATATACATATTTATTCACTCATTCATTCATATCCTCAAAAATCCAGATCAAAAAGTTTCAAGGGAAAATTAGCTCGGGTATACTTCGCGTCAGAACACCCTCTACGTCATAACATCTTTTCCATAAAGTGTGCTCCAAGCAAATCCGCCCGTTAGCTCAGGATTCATATAGGAGCAAAAAGATTCATATTATATTTCTAGCGTTAATTTTAAAAAATATGATGTAACTTTCTTTAATTGGTTTCTTATTTTTTTGAAATTAATTGCAAATTTCTAATGATAATTTGGAGAGTAGGACTGAGAGAAGATACTGCAAATACGTGCCCAAGTTTCTATGTTTTTGGAAATTTTAGCTCCCATTTCTATCCTGAAACACTTCTTGTTTAAACGAAATTTGATGTAATGGACAATTCCGTATGTGATAGACATGGCTAACACACCTTTTTTGTTTCATTTCATGTACTTAATATTAAAATAACTTATTAATTTTGTGGTATGCTTACATATCTTTATAATCACGTCAAAGTTTAGGACAGTGATTCTCAACTTTTTTTTTTTTTTTTTTTTGTCGCGGTACATTTAACGATTGGTGGAACGCAAAGAAAAAGATAAGTTTAAAAGTGGTTTTCTATAATACACCGTGCAAAATAGATTATGATAAGAATTTTTAATGTAAAATAAAATGATATAATTTGTACTACAAAAACAGCATTACGTTTATTAAGGGATTAATTACAATGTAATAATCAGAATACTTTTAATGGGTTTTTATTTTACTTAATTTTTCACTTCCTTCATACATCATTTGATTGAGGGGATACTGGGAACACTTGAAAAATCTTCATGTGGGGCAAATATTTCACTTTATGAAAGGTCACAGTTATCGAAGATAAAAACAGTTAAAAATATGGTATTTAACTGTAAAAACAAGTTTTCTTTCACAGTGTACTTTTCTTTAATTTAAACAAACTTTACTCATAATTAAAAAAAGCATTATTAATTTTTACTATATACATTTCTAAAATTTAGCGGCACACTTTAAGAATTTGGTGACGCACAAAAGTACCGTGGCACAGTGGTTGAGAGTACACTGGTTTAGAAAGAAATTTTAATTTTTAGTACCTGAAATGAAACTAAACATTGTGACAGACATGACAAAAGACCGAAGGAAATAACCTTATGCGTCTTAGTAAATTTTTATACTTGTGTGAGTGTGTGTATTTAACATTGATAACAGTTATCCTTTTTCTTAATCAGTAATGCGTAAGAGTCTCAAATAATTTGCATCAACTCTTTTATTTACTTATTTATTAAAAGAGAGACTTAATAACATCATGTGACTATTGTGGCTGACATACTGATGACAAAACATCAAAACATTCTGTTTGAAGCTCTTAACCTTCAAGATTTCAATCATATGTTTATCCTCTTTAAAGGCGACAGAAAAAAGGATCCCGAAAGCTATTGTCAACATTAACCATTAATCTGATATATCTGAAGAAATATACCATTACATGAAATTGCTACCACAACACTAGTAAAATAAGTAAACTCTACAAAAATGTAAAGTCTGGCTTGTTTACTATCGCTAAATAATGCGCAATAAATTTCTGCAAATGCTACTACGTTAAAGTCTCCGATTAAGTTCTGTTTAAACCGCGTTCGCAGTTCGTATGTATTTTTCACACGTTACACTTTTCGGAAAGAACGAAAAGAAACCCCCTATTGTTAAGTGCGCGATGTCAAAATAGAAGTACACTCTTTTATTATTTATTTAGCTATACCGCTCTTTTCAAACATCCTTTCTTCCCGTCTTACATCGGCATTATCCCCACCATCCACCAATTCATAAACATTTCTCCACAACGATTTGGCGATCCATTGGCGGTACCCCCATCGCCATTCCCGGCAAACCCTTTTCCCATGCAAAAGCGAAACCAACTTTCCAAGACGTGCGTTGCCCATCATTTAGATTTGGTTCTTATCCGAAGCCCGCTGAAGGAACGGTCCAGACATTATGCTCCAACGAACGCTTATCACTCTATACTGTCCCCGAGCCTCTGATGGGGGATAATCGACTGGAGTTAATGTGAAAATCCTACCCGAGCGAGAGGGCAGATAAGACCCTACTAGGAATTGTCTACAAGTAACGCGATACAGATAAAGGAAGACCGATATTTTTTTACACTATTTTGTATGTTAGGTCGATCGGATGTTTTATTTCCCAGCCCTTTTTGAGCTGGTAATTTGATTTTACGTCCTGAGAAACATTTTTTGACGATACCAGATACTTTCGAAGTACAAATCATTACCTTTGTGCAGTTTTCTTTCAATAAATGAATAAATTATAAAATAATAAAATAAATAAATGAAAAATAAATGAATGCTTCATTAAAGTCCGAGTTTACGACAATAATTTCAGACTCATGTTTCAGGATTAAACCAAATCACTTCCTCATTTTTTAAAAAAAGTAGCTATTTTTTCATCCAAAAACGTATTTCGTACAGCAAAAAGTTTATTTGTCGAGTACTTCCATTTGTAGAAATTTAATCAAAGATTTAGTCATATCGATGCACGGATCTGCAATATTCATACCAAAATTTTATCATACTTCATTATTTTTAATATCTTAATTAAATGCATTCGTATTAATTTCAAAGGCCTGTAACCGTCTATTTAAATGATTCATTTCACAAATTAAAAAAAGAGCTTTTTCTTTGCAAAACCTCGTCATTCCACTGCATTTATTTCGAATATTTTTTTCTCCCCTTTTATATTAAAGAAGGCCTAGTAATGTAACTTTAAAATATCATTAAGGACGATAAAAAGGGGAAAATAATATTAAAATCGAATAATTTTAGTAGTCTCAATATGCGAGTGGATAAAATTTATAAAGTTTTGAACAAGAGAAACAACTTTAAAGTGATAGTAACTACAAAAGTAATAATAAAATGTTTGAGAAAATAAGATTTCAGTTTGGTAAAAATTATCAGAAAGCTTTTTAATGCACACAAAATTAAAATATGAGAAAATACTTGAAACATCTATTTTTTTTCGCCTACTTTCTCGTAAAATAAAAAAAAGTATGAAAGAAAGCTTAATGCATTGCAAAAATATCGTTTAAAATAAAGGGAAGTCAAAAATAGTGAAGTAATTAAATAAAGGTTGAAAGGTAAAAAAAAAAATGTGTGTCTGTCTCCCCCCCCCCCCCTTCCCTCAATAACTTTTGAGAGAATTGTCTGATTCGAAAGGGTTTTTTTTTTTTTTTTGGCATTCGAAAGATCTTGGCTCATTTCCATATTTTACTTTTCGATTTGAACAAGTTTTCGCTCAATTTCGAGCAGCTTAAAAAAATTCTAATATTAGCGACTATGGGGAAAATGAAGCAAATTATGTAAACTGTACGTAAGATTCAAGTTCCTTTGAACAAGCTTATTGGAATAAGCACTAGACGAAGAAATATTTTTTGATTTGAACTTTTTTTTTTTTTTTTCAATTTTCAGCAGTTCAAAAATATCTATCAATAGCACCTACGGGGAATCCAATATAAATCCCCTAAGCACATGAATTTGAAAGGAATTACGAAGGTCATCCAGAACTAAAGAAGACTATTTTCGCATGAAACCTTTTAATCTGGATTTCAAAGATATTTCTGAATGAAAGAATAAGTAAATGAATGAGTCAAATAGTGAATGAATGACTATACATTAACTGTTGGTATAAATATATTTGAAATAATTAAGCATTAATGCTAAATGAGAAGCGACATAGATAGCTAGATTATCAATGATGTTGGTGGTGTATACGAAAAGTAGGCTCATATACTAGTTCTAGTTGAAAAAAATACATTAGTCAACTTCTTGTTAACTAAAGTATTTTTTACTCCTGACATTAAATGTGCGTTGACAAAATAAGCCATTGCCATCGACCTGCGAAATCTCTGCAAACAAACCAGTCATGCTTTTTTTTTTCATTTGATTTTGACGGGTTTTTAATTTATTTTTGCTTTATTTCTTTATTCTTTTTATTTTAATATTATTTTTGAATTCGCCGTATATAACTTATATAAAGCACGGAATTAAGAAAACAGATTACATCATCAGCTTATATCCATAACGAGTGCATAATCAGTTTTTAGGCAAGTAAGAAACATGACAAGTGGGAGAGTATACATAGAATAAATTCCATTTAAAAGTATTGAAGCATTAACACAGAATTAACCATATCAATTATTAATTGCCATATTTATTAATTTATGCAATCTTGTCTCCTAGAAATAAAATCATGTTATTGTAATGTCAATTGGTACTAATCTCAATTATTTTCTCGGTCCCACCCAAAAAATCTTAATTTTCTTTTACTTTTTGTTTATTTAGTTATTTAAGTTTGTGTGTATAATTTGGAAATCGTTTCAGTAGGCTAGTGTAAAAATAGCTTAACATGTTTTAGCGCATAATTTTGCTCGCGTACATTATCATTTTAATTATTAAAAAAAAGTAGCAAACTGAAAACAAAATTGTCCTTACACAATAATACACAATTGCATTTCAGAAATTCTCCTTGGAACAGACCTAACTCCTGTTACTTTTTATGCCATATTCTAATAGATTTTACTCCCCCCTCCGTCCCCCTCTTTTATCTCGAGTAAAAATTTTTCAACAATGCCAACCAACCGAGGCGAGGACTTCCTCCCAAAGTTGCGTAAATCAAAGTTCTATCCCCTTACAATGCAAAACATCTCGTCCCCCTTTTCGACAAACTTTGTTCCTTTCTGGTTGCGGCTTCGGAATAGGAAACAGAGAGGGAGAAAAGATTGGAATATATATGAAAAGAAAAAAAAAAGTGGAGATGGAAAAGATGCGGAGGGTTGATGGAATAGGAGAGGGGATGAGGTGGCAACGAAAAGAATTGCTCAGAAGGGAAACTGGAAAGAGGGGACAAAATGTGTTTTAATTTTCATCTTGCAGAGAGTATTTTAATTAAGTTTTTGAGTTGAATATTTAAGTAAAAGGGCATCGCATGTTTTGATGAACAATGAAAATCCTATTTACGTATTTCTGGACAGACTTTTTAGGGGCTGGTATTATTTCGCCTACAGAATGATTTTTGTGTATGTTGTGTGTGAAAAAATCATCGCATCCACGCTATTTCATTAAGGGATAGGTTTCTTGAGAATATTTCCAGTGTCTCAACACAAGTTTTTCGGTAATTTTTTAAACAATAACGTCATCACAGTTGTTATATTTTATCGAGCAATTACAGCTGTTGGATGAAATGTATTGGGTTTCAATTTGTCGATCTACATACTTCCGCGTCTCCGTGATGAGACATTTGATTAGATGATTTTTTTTCTTATCAATTCATTTAATTCAAAACTCTTTTTTTTTTCTATCAGTGGGAAATAAATCCGACTGAAACATATATATATATTCGCTGTCAGAATAATTTAATACAATCTTTCGCTAATCAAAAATGATGAACATAAAATTAAATAACGTGCACGATTAAAAAATTAAAATTTAGTTCCATAGAGCCTTAGGCTTCATACTAAAAGATAATTCTACATTCAAAAGAGATATTAGAAAATTAGAATGTAGAACAGGCTGGAATACACTTCGTTTTCCAAGACTTCTGTTGTAAGTAGGATCATTACATTCTCAAACATTTTAAGTTACGTTGAACACACATGCTTGTTTTTGATTCTAAAATGCTGGAAAAGCTGACCCTAAGTTTGGGTAAACTGCTTCCGTGATGCACGGATTACGTAAATTCATCAATCACCAATGTTCTAGACTTCATGGGGGGGGGGGGGGGGACGTCAATCTAAAGTCAGAAAATCTTCTTATGAAACAACTCCAAAATTTTATAGAAATTAGCGCATCCAAAGCATAAAGGATCGCTTCCAAATCACTACTTGCTTAATCTCGAATTTATTTTAGTCAATTATAAGGCCTTAACTATGTTACTTAATTCCTTTTATTGGATCCGTGGGAAATAGGTAAAACTGGTGATCTATCAACGTTTTGCTCATAAATTTTCCTCACATGTTGCAAAGACAATTTTTTTATATTTTTGTAATGATTTTCTTGAGGTACATTTCAATATCATGTTACAATTATTGAACAATTTATGTAGCTATTAGTTTTAATGGTAAAATAACATCGAGGAGAAAAATGCAATGAGACAAAATTAATTAATAACATGGAAAGATGCATTTTGATACAAAAACTATTCTTCCTTTTCCATGCTTTTCGAATGTTTACATTTTGCAAAATGTAAAATGCTATGTTTTTTTATTTCATTACTTATCTATTTTTAAGAATATGATGTTGTTTTATTGGATTTTCGAAGGTAATTCATGATTTAATTTTATGCTCCACAAATCTGTAAGATTAAAATTTTAAAAGGTGTACTGAAAAGATAACTAAAAGCGCTTTTAAAAACTCAAAAGAACCTTTAATTAATTTCAAAATTTTTATTCCATAATAATTGAGTTTCAGTCGAATACGTTTACATACAACCTTGGCCCTTTTAAAACGCATTTAAACATGTGCTTTCTATTTAATTTATATTTATAAGAAAGATATATTCTGCAGTTATGTAGTCAAAAACAATTAATTTCTTGAGATGCATTAATTTAATAATATCACATGTCTTTTACGTATTTTTAAGATAAGAGAATTTTTAGAATTTACTGAAATTTTAAGTTAATTTGTGACATACTTTGCAATTAATTGCTATCTTTCAGTTTATATCCTTTAAACCTATAAAGGATATAAACTGATAGAGATTTAAAGGGAATAAATATTCGAATTTCGCCCAAATTTTTATTGGCTGCATTAGTAAACAAGACGGAACAACGCGAAATGAATAGTTTTTAAAAATATTAAAGCGGAAATCATTTCACGAAAAATTTATTTTGCCACGGTTATTTTTTCTTGGAGTGGACGTACATTTGAATTAATATATAATCGTCACTTACAAAAGAAAAAACTCTTTCATGAATGTTTTTGAACAAAGAATGCTTTTCCGTGAAAGCATTTGCCATTTATTTCCTTCTGAACATAAAAATATAAAAAAATATTCTTTTTCAACAATTACCGTCCGCGTTGTCTAGTTTTAGATAAAGTGAATGAAACTTTTATGTTATGTACCCAATCATTAACTAGTGTTAGGCAAATTTTGGGACATAAATAGGGGGCAGTTCGACGTATTCTTCTCTGGTTAAACGAGTTCTCGTAAAATTGACACTCATTACAAATGATTTTTAAAGCTATTTATGAATACGTGAAAAAGATAGTCTAGAAATTGCTCTATAAATTGTTACTTGAAAATCCTTTGAAAATGAATAAAATTAAATTAAATGCGTAGCATTATTTATTCACAACTGTTTCCTAATTATCTATGAATGCGTTTTACATCAGATAAAAATATTATTATTAATTAACTATATTTTGGTCTTATTATGGCAAACAAAGATGTTTAATAGCATTTTGAACGGTACACATGTAGCTCTTGTCTTGAAGAAGCTTGCGGAGGTGTGCCTTGAGGTGTTAGCAAAAATGTATGAAGAACAAAGAAGAAAGAAAAGTATGAGAACGCGCTTAATACTTCTAGTATATTTCTCTCTATTTGAATTTTATTTGCAAAGATATTAAGCATTACCTTAATTTCATCTAAGACGGAACAAAGCATATCTTTCTTTGCTTCATTTTAGGCAAAAATATTGAAATAACTTAATGAGTTTTGGGGCTCTAGCACATCTTCATGTCCAGGCTTTGATTATTGCACGGGCACCCGAGGCCCGTGCTCTGAGCAGGAACTTTGCAAGGGGCAGGAAAATTTCCATAATATCATTTAAATTTGTTCTTTAAAAAGATAATGTAATATAAAATAACCGGTTTAACTAATAATAATCGCTGGTAAAGTTTTTTATAATAACAGGTTGTTCTTAATAATGAACGATTTCTCATTGACCGTTGTACACACACACATACACATGTCTATATATAAAGCAGGTAAACCGAAACAGAAAACAGAAACAAAACTGATTTTAGAATTCCTCGCATCATCTTCTTTTTATAAACGGATTCAGCTTGTATTTATGTCCATAGAAGAAAAGTTTGTTATTGTTCGTAGTTACTTAAAAGTTTTATTTAAGAAAATTACGCAGCTTCTAAGAGAGTGGGCATTTTAAATTGTATGCTTCGTTTCCAAACTTTTATAAGCACATGCCCCCTAAAAATTAGGAGGGAACGCTGAAAGAAGATAAGGGGCAGGAGGAGAATAAATAATGACTTAAAGGGGAAGGGATGGGGCAGAGAACGCGACAAGGAAAGAACTCCCCCGGAAGGAAGAAGTTCAAAAGAGGGATTTCGCCAGAGAGGAGGAAATAGCATAGGGGTGAGGCAGAACTTGAATTTCGATTTCAGTCCGATATTTATTCTTCAGAAAAATAAGTGAATCAGGGTGTCTTTTGTTTATGGATGAAAGGAGGAGTATAAATTACTGGAGTGTGGAGAGTTTTGTTAAACGAACACAGGAAAAGAAAACGGAAACTTGTTTGGAACTTTTTATTTTGAGATATATTTAAAAAACCAAACGGTTTTTTTAAGAGCAAACTGATTAAATAACATTTAGAAATCAAATTTAATCTCCTGAAAATGTTTTATTCATAGGCTATCTGCAGGGAAATATTTAAGTACTTTCAAGTAGAAATTGAAAAAAATGCTGCAAAAAATACTGACGAAAAACTAGTAATGTTTCACACACTTTACACAGGCCTTATAGATATTTTAGAGTAACGAGTCTCAGATAACAATTTTACTGTCTTATTTTTTACGAAAAAGTTGTTGAATCTGGTTTATGTTAATGATACCCAGATACCATCAACGATAAATTAACACAACACTTAATTTAAAATTGTACAAGGACCCCGTCAGCAGTTGAGTTTTTCAAATGAAACCAAAACTATCAATGTATGAGCACCACAGCTATTTTTAAAGCATAGTTGAACCTTTGTGACAACCAGAATTTATGTAAATCGTCAATCGCTTCAGGTTAGAATAATCCAATTAATTTGTAGTGGTTGGAGGGAACAGCTGATGAACTCGATGGTTGGTTAAAAGTTTTGCTTCTTTTGCGCACTGCGATTGTCACTAATCCTGTGTGAGCAATGACGTAGACAACAAAATCATTCTAACTATAGAAGAAGAAAGCTCAAATGAGATTATACCTGCACAAAAAAAGACTTTAAAAAAAAATTGTGTGAGAGGGAGTTAGAGGCCTGCAAAAAGAAAAGATGCGTGGTGCATTTTGTGTACAGAGCATTTAATAAAATATATAAAGTTGCAGTTATAATTAAATACGACATCAAATTCATACTGTTAAAACTTTACCTCGGCAATGATTGCTAAAATCCTTTCATTCATTTGCTCTATATTTACTTATTTATTTATTTGGCATCCCCTCAGTATCTTCTCCAGAAAAACATAGTTAATGAATATAAACAGTTCAATAGGAAACCCTAAGCACGTGCTTATTTTAGGGTGGAAAATCTCCTCCACCATCTATGACCTTCTGTGTAGGAACTTTAACTAGTTCAATAGCCAAGGTTAGAACAGTACAATATGAGCCAAAAAATTAGCCAAAAAAAAAATCGTTTATTCGAATTAATCACTTGTTTCACGAAATTGTATACTTATAAGAAATGTATACTTCACAACACCCATCACTTGCATGTCTTCAATAAAAATTTTAATTTCACGTACGTAAGTAAAGTTTCATATTTCAGGGAAACACATTTCGTTAGGCAAGAAGGCCGAAATTCAAAAATTATTGCTAAATTTAACTCGCAGCGCTCATAATTCCTTAATTTAAGTGCATGAAACTTCCGTAGGAAACTTTTCCAGATGACTTCCAATTGCTTATGAGAATTGAAGAAAATGTTCCATTTACATGCGCATACTTAAATACAGTCAATATGTTAACTATCCCCGCGTGCGTCGAAAGGGCAGAGGGGTGAGAATGGAACAGATCTGGGGCGACCCCCCACCCCATATGCACGCCATTTCCTTTCAAAAATATGTGCATTTGCAAAACGTTCGGAAAGGGGAAGTCCAGAACGAAATATCTCAGGCTGGGTACATAGAACAAATGGCACGCGAGGGCCATTCTCCACTTCGATAACTGGCCATTTTGCAGGGCCCGCTTTGCGCATTAATTCGTGGCCGTGATCGTTGCCATTCCCTTGCAGAAAAGTAGCTCGCTAATGAAATAGAATGGTCTCATTCCATACCGTTCTAAATGAAGGAGGGGGAGTTAGTTGGCTCGGTAATTAAGACTGCTATGGAATCTGCCCCTTCAAAAAGCGCGGGAAGGTGCAGACGTTTATTTCGAGAAAGAGCGGGGGCACCTGATTGATATTATCACAGTTGCCAAGGTAGTATGGTATTAGCCCGATTTGGCATCTCTATTGGTACCCATTAAGTGAATAGAGAGTAGTTAAGGATTCATTGTGTTCAGTTTCACGATGGGGCCCGGAGGAGGCATTGGAGTTAATGGACAGAAAGCATTGTTTACTGTTTGATCTAAAGAGAAGATACTAAATCGTTTGATTATAAGAACTGTTTTACTGAATTTAGAACGTAAAGATGTACCATTTATATGGAGAATTTGTAATACTTTCTGTCTTGCTTAATTTTTTCTTCACGACACAAAAAAATTCCCCGATTAAAATACGTTTTATTTTTACAAGGCCAGTCATTTATTATATCATACATCATTATATTAATGATTATTGCATTGCAATTTATTGCGTTACAGGTATTTATTCCTCGTCTTAAAGCAATTTACTAAACTTTTAATTCGGGAAAATATTTGGAGACAGCTTATTTGTTGGGAGATATGATACTATTGGCCTAATTTGACATCGTTATTTCTATCCACTACACGAACAGAGAGCATCAGAATTTGTTGTGTTTAGTTTTTATTACCGGTGTTAAATGTTAAAATTTATGTTTAGCAAATATTGTACATTATCATTTCTCAAACTTTTTGTTGTTGCAACCCCCATAAGAGCCAAAAAAGAAGAAAAAACAGTAAAGGGCTTTGCGAGCCCTCTGCTACAATGTTTTATTTTTACAATACTAGATTTTTATCACTTTTTTATAATTAAAAAATACTCTATTTAATAAAATGTCTATTTGCTAAAAGATGCTGTGTATTAAAGCAAAGATACTGAAGCGTTTGTCGCTGATACAAGCAGTGTTCGAAATTAGGGTGGAAAAGTTAGGCGTCATTGGCACCTAGCTTATTTGTTTTAGTTGCCAAAATAAATGTTCTGCTAGGCGTCATTTTTAAATAATTCAAACTGCTTGGGCAGATATATCAACTCAAAACTATTAAGACTGTTGTGCAATTGTGAAAAAAATAGCTCAAAGCATTACAACCTTAAAATGAGAAAATTATTCTTAAGTAAGAGAAAAATGTTCGAAAATGAATTTATGTTGGTAACTTTTGAGAAGTTTCATTTTACTTAAGTTTATGCATCTATATAAATATTTGCTTTAATCAGTGCCTAATAAAATAAAATATGAGTTAACTTTTTTTCAAGTGTTATTTGTAAATTACTTACAAATAAGTAAAAATTCGCAATTTAAAAATTTGAAGGTCAAGAAATTACGAAAATCTTCACAGGTATTGTAAATACTCAAAATACAGAAGATTCGGTGAAATTTGCTCATAAAAATGTAATTGCATAAAGTTATATCATATTTAGAAAAATAATAATAATGACTGTGAAACATTGTGGCTGCCAAACTAAAAGTTTTATGAAAGGTTAGGCGTCAAAAGTGACGACTGGATGTGAAATCCCGGTCGTCAAACGGAATTTTTTAGTTGCAAAATACGACTAACGACCGCTAATTTCGAACCCTGGATACAAGTGTTTCTCCAGAATTGGAATACAAAGCTTTAAGTCTACGCTAAAAGTATGCATTCTTTAATTTTGCAGCACTGAAAAAATATTCTGTAATCTGTCGATCATTTTCAAGTGTTTTCAAAACCGAAAACTAATAAAAAACAATTTTTATTTTTTTATTTTTAAATTTCTTTTTTTATTCTTAATTAAAAATTACGAATTTACAATCCCATCAAAGCAGTTACCTATTACTTGATATAGTAGACTCATGATAACGCTTAGAATTTGATCTCAGCACACCTTTCTAGCTATAAATCACTGTGCTACCAATTTTAATTTAGAAAAAGATTTATGGATTGAAAATTTTGATATCAAAAATGCAATGGTATCGTTGAAAAATTATTAAGATGAAATAAATAAGGCTTATTATTGTTATTATTATTATTATTATTATTATTATTATTATTATTATTATTATTATTATTATTATTATTTATTATTATTATTATTACTACTACTATTATTTTAAAGTCACATCTGGGCTATTTAGATTTTCTAAATTAAGCCTGAGAAAAATCTAACATATAATTAAGGTAAATAAGTGTGTAAGTAAGTAAATAATTTCGAAAAGTAATATACATATTTAATATTTGAATCATTCAAACAACGAGAAACACTGTTATGAAAACATTCACTTTTAAATATATTAAAAAATTATGGAGAAATTTAAATATAGCTTCCAGTACTTTACATAAACTATTTATCTGCATCTTGAAAAGTCAAATAAATGTGAAGCATACCGTTCTTTCGTGGAAACGTGGACAAAATAGTGGTCAGTAAATGAAATATTCTTGAGAATAAGGATTTTCAATTTTACCTCTTACAAAAATTAGCATCGTATCAATCAACGATGTAAATACGCTGTTGTCTTTAACATACTGATTCCCTTGCGCAGCAGGGTGGTTCACACGGGTTATCCTTCGACCAAATTGTTATTATTATTTAAATTTTAATAATTTATTTCTTTAATGCAAGTAGATTATTTATTCTTTTTTTTTTAAATATCATCGTCAACAATTAAAATTCTAAAGTTTAAATAAAACAAACAATTGATTAATCAATTACAATATGTTGCACGTATAAACTTACTTGAGCCAAGAACCTTTTAATTCATTTTTTACAGAATTTAACTCAGTGGAGTATCTTTTATACGACGCCGAAGGAACTATGGAAAAACGTCGTATAAACGATAACGTGGTATAATCGATTTACCCTTCTAGCAAAATTTAAGAATTGGGATCACACTAAAACGTCGTATAAGTGTAAATGTCGTATAAACGTCGTAATAACAAAAGTATTATGCAGTAGTAACAACAAAAGCTTAAGCCTGTCTCCATTCATCTGCGCCAATAAAATATATGCATACATCGCAAATTTGATTTAAAGTAGAAAAACTTCTGTAAATATAATAATAATGTGTTTCAGACTTAAATTGTAACATCCTTTTTTTTTTTTTTTTGTTATAAAATACATGCACACAAAAGAAAACAATCATAAATTAAGATAAACTTTTCTTACATTTCCGCATCATGTAGAAATTTCATAAATCCCGAAATATCCGGCGGTAAATGCGTACAACACAACAAACGATTAAATAAATCAGAGCCTGAATCACATACTTTCGTTTTTAGGCGCGGAAACATTGGCCATCATTTTTACGATTACAGCCCTCGACTGTGGTACAGAAAACTCTCTCCATACCTCAAAAGTAGCTACGACGACAACTTGTCGACGCTGACGAACGGACGTTTTCGTCGATGATCCCCAGTGTGTCCACGAAAATGATGGGCTATAAAAATACTCAGCTTGAAAGTGTTAGCACTTCCCTAAACCGCCTCTCATTCAGCCATAAAAAGTGACCTTTGACACAGAAATGGCGACTTTTACATGGATTTCACTTGTTACCTTGTGTGCCAATAATGCCTTTTTATTCCCGTATAAAACTGGCCCCCCGTCGCTCTAATGGGACCTTACTAAATTTTATTGTACTTCACGGCTAGATACGGATATCCAAAGTAGATGTTTAACTACTGGTCGTTTGCTTCACTACCATTTTTATTTACTTTTCCGTATGTTTTTTTTTTTTTTTTTAACCGTGTGTAAAGTTGCATATTTTATGGAGTGGCAAAAATCTTGGCTTGTTACCGCTTTTTCATGCATCAAATATAATTCGTTTGAACAAATTCTGGGTAAAAAATTCAGTAATCCTCTTCATTTATATAATTTTTAAAACCGCATATACTCGTGCAGTGTACAAAAAATCCCGTAAATTTACGGTTTTAAACCGGCACAACTGGGTTGGTTGTGGAAAACTAAAAGGCACGAAGTAAATCCGTGGTAGGAACGGTTTTTTACCGTAAAGTTATACCTGTACGGTAAAAAAAACTGTTGCAACTATGGATTTTTACGATTTTTCACAATCAACCCAGCTGCCGATTTAAATCCGTAAATTTTACGGGGTTTTTTTTTTTTTTAGTGTGTATAAATTGAAGAATTTATCCCGCTACCTTAAATAATTTGCACGCTACCAACATTAGGGTTAGTGAGGAGAATGTACTTACGAAACCGCAGATGTTGAAAATAGGCAACAAATTTAACAAATATTTTATAACTTTCATTTAAAAACTAAAGTTTATCGCTAAAACTTATCAACGTATGGACTATTGTTTAGAGTCTGGATATTCGTAAAGTTTAGTTAATTAAGAATCCGATAGCGTTTCTTCATCAGCATTGTACGATCGGATTCATAGGTGATTCTTCTACATTTGAAAGGAAGAAAAAAAAAATCTTCTTTCAGAAATGTGGTCCACTTCTATACGACGATTTCTTTATTTAATTTTCACGTATTCCACTTACACGACATGACCTATCAACTGGTTTGTACTGCAATTTAAAAAGTACAGCACAAAATAATATTTGCGAGTGGAAAGTCTCATAACTGATGTATTAGTTAAACAACCGTTTTGTAATAAAACTTTACTTTATTTTATTGATCGCCAAGTCATCAAAGATGATAATATAAAAGAAAATCTTTACTTGTTTGCTAGATTGTAAGTTTTTCCCTCCTCATTGTATTTTTTATTTTAGTAGGAGCAATAATATATGTTTTAGACTCATATATCTTAGTTTTTTTCTGTTTTTTTTTAAATAATTTGGAATGCTATAAATTGTTTTATTTTATTTTATTTGTTTATTTTTGAAATTTTTGGGAAAATTTTTTGAAATGTATGCTTTTATTTCGCAACTATAACACAAAAAAGAAACTCTGGTATGAGAAATTCGTACTTTTTAATCATCACGTAGTAATACTTTCGGAAAACTGAATGTTTACGTCTAATATTCGGAAGAAAGTTGAACCAAATTTCGATGAACAAGTGTAAGCAAAAAAAATGAAACAAAATCAGAGATGTATTTTACGCATTCTACTGACATTGGTATTATTTGCATGAAAGTTTCCCCCTTATATGAAACGTAATAACTACGATAAAACTGCAGCATTCCTAATGATAGCGCTAAACGGGAAAAAAATCGCGCACACATACACATTGAATGTGATAAATTCGGGTAGTACTGAAAAAGTACACAATATCTTGAGAAAAATTTACATTTATGTTGCAGATTAACAATAAGTCTTTAAAAAACCCGTTTTCAGTAAATAGTACATATCACTGCTTACTTTCCCGTAAAAGTAAAAAAAAAAAAAAATGTATGCTTCAAGACTTACTGTAGATTAAAAATATCATTAAAGATGAAAAAAGTCGAAAATAAAGTAAATAATTAAATAAAGGTTGATTGAAATATTTACATGCTTACAGCTGCGTATCATTAAAAATCAGGAATAATATATTTGCTTTAGTAGTCTCCAAACTGTTTCTGCTTGATCTTGGTGTTCCGCGGGATATATTTCAAGATTCCATGTGGCAAAATAGAAACTAGCGGACGGGATTATAAAGTACTTACACTACTTTACTAGGATTTTCCAATTTTAGATTTTTGGGGGAAGTTAATATATCCCGATATCCACGCCCTGTGGATACGTCCATGAGTTAATGGTATTACACCTTAACTCTATTTTTAAATTTTTAATGAAAATATTAGAATCCTTTTCTAAAATTGCCTTTTCATAAAGAACTATTTATTTCTCATTTCTTAACGACATCGGCAAAAATGCGAAAGAAAAACATTTCTTTATTAATCACATAACCAATACCAAATCTTTGTTTAACCATTATACTTTTACGCTTATGTAATGTATTTTTAATAAATTAATGCTTGTTTCTTAGTCCATGAATGGCATTCCGTCTCTAGACGCTTTCTCCATAAGTCATGTAACAGTGTCCATGTCAGTAATAGAAATATCATTTCACGTTAATTTAAAGCACAAATGAGCATTAAAACGCACACATATGTTTCGGGATTGCTTGGAATCCCTTTTTCAATGCGACAGGGAGCTTCTAGATGCAAAACATCCAAATGAAGCAGACAAAACAACAAAAACAAAGCTTATATAGCCTAAGAATTAACTGTAAACCAATGAGAATGAAGGCAGTGTGAAGTGGAAGTAGAAGTAGCAGGGAAAGCACCAATAAGAGAGCAACAAACGAATCCAGTTGAAAGTTCAGGAAGTAAAAAGGAATATCAATAAAAACAAAGCAAAAAAGACGACAACATGCATAAAAATGTGAAAATACATGAAAATTGCAAAAATAATAAAATTGGATGTTTTGCATCTAGAAGCTCCCTGTCGCATTGAAAAAGGGATTCCAAGCAATCCCGAAACATATGTCTGCGTTTTAATGCTCATTTGTGCTTTAAATTAACGTGAAATTATATTTCTATTACTGTTTACTTGCACAAAGTTAAATTATTATTATAGTGTCCATGTCAATAAAAAATTGCATAGAAATTAGGGATGTAACGAATAGTGATATAGCCGAAAAGCCGAATACCGAATATTCGGCCATTTCTTCAAGACCGAAGCCGAATATTCGGCCAGTACTTCCAGGCCGAATATTCGGCCAATGTATTCGGCCGAATATTAAAGTTCCTAAAAAATCGTTGTAATAGAAAGTATTTGTTAAATTTAAAATTATTCAAAGTCAAACACCAATTACACACAATCTATGATGTATGCTTTAATTCCGTTTGTTAAAAATTTAAAACAATTTAAAATAATTCTATTTTTTCTATTGTTTTGAATGTAATAAAACTAAGAATTTCATTCACAAGTGGAATAGAAATTACAGGTTTTATGGTAGTGAGCATTAGCATTATTTTACTAATTATTTAATTAAAATGAAAGAACTACTATTGCTTAGTAGACTTTTACTTTGCTCAAAACTGTTTTATGAAGTTATTTTCAAAGTCATAAAAGTTAATATTTTTATTTTATGAGGTTTTTTACATACTTATTCTTAAAAGATCTGTTAAAATTTAATACACTTAACTGGAATACATTTTTATTTTCAAAAACCTCAATAACTTATGCTATCGAAATATTCATGATATATTCATGATGGGCTTTTCGCATTTTACTCTTACCCAATATTCAAAATAAATCAATCTAAATAAACAAAGTTTGACTTCCACTTTGCTAATAATAATAAAATAAATTTCTCATACTCTTCATCATAATTACCTATTGCTAGCTTTTGGGAGCAAATGCTAAATATAAAATACAATATTACAACTTTAAAATCTGTTTTCGCTCAGTCAAGCCTAAAACGAGGTTTAAAAAAAGTAGGTTTTTTTTTCTAAATTATTTTTATTTATTACAACTATATACGAATGCACTCCTTTGCAGTAATTATAATACAATTTTAAATGTTTAAAACCAACTAATTTCTTTATTTTTTTACATTTCTACTGCAGCAGAACTATTCAGCCTAATAGTCCATCAATATTCGGCCAGGCCGAATTTCACCTTATCCAATATTCGGCCAAAGGGCCGAATAGGCCGAATACCAAATAGTGGCCGACTGCATTAAACGGCAAACAAAATAACAATAAATGTAAACAAAGATTTAGCTTATCAGAAAATATTTAAAACTAAGATTTTCTTGAAGCAGCAACATTGTTAAACAAAGAATTTGTTTAATCTTCGGAAAGAGAGAGAAATTTCAGTTAGTTTGTTTGCTTAGCACGACCTGCATTTCTTATCTGCAGGATTTATACAAGTGGGGTCTTCTGACATTTCGCAATCAGCAAATTGGAAGATACAAGATTTTTTTTCCCTTCTCCTCGTTTGCCTCCAGATAATTTTAGCTGAACCTCATCTCGTCTGTTTTTTTCTTTTACTTGGGAGCAAATTCCCGCCACCCAAGTTGGAATGCTGACTGTTTGCGTTTGCCTACAGATAAACATAATTTCATCTTTGTCTCTCGTTTTTTAATAAAAAATAAGCAATGCAAAAGTTTACAGTAGTAATTTAAATTATAGCTAAATTACGAAATTGAACTAGCATGATTCTCACTTTTTAGATTATATATATAATGTGCATTGTTAAATTATGTTCCCGATCTTAGGAATGAAGTTAACCATTTTATATATGATATTTGATAACATTCTTCGACTAGATTAAAGATAAATTAATGATTTAGGTTTAATTTCAAGGTACGTTTCCAATTTATTTTTATGAAAGATACGAAATTGATTCTATCACACTTCTTAAATTGTGATTAATAAATTAATATGATAATTTGCGTTTAACGTTACAAGTTTATAGTTACGTTCAGCATTACGAACAACGACTGCAGAACCGGAGTACTGAGCACCGGTATTTCATGTCAATTTGAAATCGATATTAGACAAGGTGAAAAATTCGCAAGGTACTTTGGGTACTTTGTATGAGATAGAATTAATAAAGTCTTTTTCTAAAGAATTTAAATAAACTTATTGGGCATCTACAGCTATTTGAAATGCGTGTTTTATTTTTTTTTTTGTTTTTTTTATTTATTTATTTACTTATTTATCTTTCATGTCTCACTTTTATTCTGATCTCCTCTCTTTGACTAGGGTCTTGAACATACGAGTATGTTATGGAGTGCAAATTAAAATGTAATTTTATTAAAAAAAAAAAAAAAGATTTTAAAATTCGAAAAAAAAACTTTAACGGTGGCAACAATTTAACATTTTTTTTAAAAATAAATACTTTAGATATAAACTTAGCGACAAAATTAAGTTTTTTTTTTTTTTTTTTGCTTTTCCTTTCTTTGAAAAGAAATTGCAATTAACTGTGTATTAAAAAAAATGTCATAAACAAGAATACAGAAGCAGTACAAATCGAAGACTTTTGGTCGCAAGGACTTTTTTCAAGAAAAGTTTTTATAGGAAGTATTCACATATTCACAGTAATACTACAGTTGCAGAAAGAACATTGTCAAATGCAGAAATTGGTGCAAAGAAAAAATATCCAGGTTTAGTGAGTTTCTTTTGATTTTTACGATCACTTATCAAATATGCAATAAACTATGTAACAGGGTTACCTTGTTCAAAATTCTTTTCTTATTAATAGCATTTGATTATGATAGTTGTTCCTTTGTTTTATATTTATACACAAGGATATAGCTTGATAACTTGTACTTTTATATTCATACGTATGTTGTTAATAAAAACACTAGTAAGTGCGAGGCAAAGAAACTACTGCGTTTTTGTCCTAATACCGATATTTATACCAGTATGTATTACCAGTACAATTTTAAAAAATAAAGAGTGCCAGTATGGTATTTCTTTCGGTCGGTATTGCAATGATTAATTAAACTACAGTATAACCGAGATTTAGCGATTCTCTATGGCCTGTAGGGTACTATCGTTGAATCAAAGATGTCGTTCAATCGAAGCTATACTGTTATGACAAATCACTAGTTTTTTTTAAAAATTCAATTGAAATTTTATTTTTATTACCTGAAAGATTGCTGCTCAGAATATTGTTATGACAAATCACTAGTTTTTTTTTTAATTCAATTGAATTTTTATTTTTATTATCTGAGAGATTGCTGCTCAGAATATTGTTTTTTTCTTTTTTTTTTTCCAAAAAATTCAACATATAATAATTTGACTTTTACAGAAATAAGATTGAAGTGAATAATGAAATAAATGAATAGATAAATATTAATAACAATAAACAGCATGGATATTGATAAGCAAATTATAAACAACTATCATGTAAAAATACTGAAAGACAAATTGAAGAAGAGCAGAACTATTTGGTTTGCAAAATGCTAAGTAAACAAATTGTCAGATCAATGAAAAGAGTTACATTTTAAAACCTGATCACGAATTTTTGTTTTTTTTTTTAAATCTCTGCGTCATATTTGAAAACTGAGAAATTAAGATTTTGAAGTAAAAAATTACAGAGACTTTTAAAAAGTATTTTTGAAGATGTAATAATTTTCCTTGCGAAGAATCAGATACAAGTTTTCATTGGTAGAGCAACGACTGTTCCACCTTTTATGTTAATTACTTCATATGTACTCTCAAGAGTGGGTTTTTTCCCAACCAGTCATAAATCATCAGTTTCTATTCAAGGAGAAGATAAAATATAAATGTGAAATAAATGTAAAGACCTTAGAGAAAAAAAAGGGGATTTGTGGAATGATAAACTTAAACATATAAATAAAAAAGAAGATATATATTTTTTATTTAGAATCGCTTAAAATAGATAAGGGTAGCTTTTGTTTATTTCTTGGAAAAAGGAAAAAACGTTCTGAACGTTTGTGCTCGAAAACTTAAATAAGAAGAAAGAACAGCAACCTGATAAAACTAAAACATAATATTCATTCCTCCCCCCCCCCCCCGACTCATTAGTAAATTTATTTGTGCTGCTTTATTTATTTTTCTTTAATCGCAAACAATAGCGTAAAGAACGCGAGTATTAAATATGCACACATATTTTATTTATAAATATTATAAGTAGGTTATGTAATCCTTATGTATGCATGCTAATAATAATTGCAATGCATACTCATTTAAATATATCAAAAATTTACAATCCATAAAACAAAGTTTTCTTTTTGTTATGACGCAGTTTGGACTTGAGAAGACTTTCTAGTGAATTAATTTCAAGTCAAAATAATGATACATATTTATTATTATTGCTGCAATAAATAGGCAACGGTAATATTAGACAAAAAGAAGCAAACATAAGAAAAATAAATATACAACAATTGCAAAAAAAAGGGGGAAATGGAAGTAGTCCGCCCCGCTTAAAGGAATACCGTCGGTTCCAGCATATTTTATTCGATTAAGCGGGGTATTCGATTAGCGGGGAAATTTCATTCAACTTACAGAACTGATAATATTGCCTCGCAACGTAATAATAAATCAGTATATATAATTACTAAAAGAAGTTACTAATGTTAGTGCTTAAAAGGTTTGTTTTTTAAATAAGATAAATAAAAACAAAATAATTAAATACATTATTATATATTTTTAAGTACAAATTAAAATGATAAAACTAAAATTTACAACTTGACTTACAATATCTTTGGGACATCTTTTCACTGTTTACTTTCGGGTGTGAGGGGGGGGGGGGGGTCATGAAAGACGAGTGACTCTCATATTTAGTGAGCATGGGGAAACAATGCTGAAAGATCAACTTGAAAATTAAAAGATTGTTCTTATTTACTTATTTATTTTTGAAATTTAATCAATTTTTTATCAAAAATATTTCAAAAGCAGATAAGTATTATTGGATTATCCGGGGAAATTATTCGATTAATCGGGGATCTTTAACATTGCGTCTATGGGGAAATATTCGGTTCCAGAAGGTTCTATTCTTATAAGCGGGGTATTCCTTTATCCGTTACCCGATTAGGCGGGTCTGACAGTATTAAAGAAAACGAAAAATATAAGTAGTGAATTATAAATTTATGATACAAAAATACTTTCTGATTTTCATTTTCTCAAGTACAGTAATATAGAAAATTGGTTTGGTAGTACTTTTAAGTAAGAGAAAATTAATTGTTATTTCAAGTATTTCAAAAGAAATAGAAAAAAGCTCTAGCATTTTACAGTTGTATTGGTGTAGATGTATCGAAATATGCGATATTAATTACCTTTTGCTTATTATAATCTTAAAAGTCAAAAGAAACGTTAGTAATAAAAAGAATGAACAACAGAAAACTAATTATTACTGTTAACAGAGATGACTAACATAGAAATTGTAATTAATTATATTTGTTTTAAAAATAAGAGATGCTTCTTTTAAAGATACTTTTATTAACGCTACCTTGATGAAAAGTAACACATGGTTGTACCCTTCTATGCACTGTCGGAAATTTTATGCACATTACTTGATTTTGAGGTAATGCATAACAATGCGTAGATTGAGTAAATTTGATCGCACATATTGTATTATGTAAAATGCAGGTTAATAACGATTTTTGAAGAACCCTGGGGGGGGGGGGGGAGGAGTCCAACATTCTTCGAATAAATTTTGTTTTTGATTAGTTTAAGTAACACTGAAGTCTACTTCAGCAGCAATAAACATGAACGATCCAGGTTTTTTGTATATTTATTCGTCCTACTTCACAAAATAGTCGCACACGCTTGAGCTTTTTTTCGCCCTGATCAACAGTAATAGTAGTCGCAATAATAATAATAATAATAATAATAATAATAATAACAATAAATAAAGCAGCAAAAAATAATAAGTGTGCAAAGCAAATTTATTGCTATATTGCGTAAAATTTTTGTTTTCGCTGGAAATAAATTTTTACCATTTAAAATTTGGCCGAACTTATACACTCTCTAACAAAAATTGAGCAATCTAAAGGTAACTTTATTCCCAACTACCTTCTTGATTATTATCCTTTCCACTGCAATTATGAGCAGACAAACAGAAATTTAATTTTTCAGTACACTGTGCAAAGATTGAAAATGGAAAAAAATAGAAACAAAAGATAAATAATAAAAAGAAAAAGATGCAATGTAATTGAAATGGATGTTTACGATAGTGAATTAGCAAATAATTGTTAAATTATTTTGCTTATCTTTCTCTGTGGCACAAATTAATATATGAATCACATGAATCAAATATTCATGGGCAGTTATCTATTATGATAGAAGTTACTCATTCATTTTCTTTTTTCAATATTTTTAAAAAATGAATTTTCAGCAAAACCAAGAAAAAATAACAATTTGTCAACTGCTTCAATTGTTTAATTTTTTTTATGAAGTTTAATAAATGATGTACTTCTGCCACAAAAGGTAGCTATTGGTAACAAGTTATTCTGCATTATTTCGGTTTTCTTATTTTATTTACTTATTTTTTTTTAAATTCAGTATTCGCATTTTTGAGAAGTACAAGCTTTAAGATTTAATTCATCACGAACTTTTAACATATGGTTCTCATGTTTGTGAGATGTTTATGGACACTTTATAACCATCTAAGTCATCAGTGAATCAAGTAATTTATCAGTTAATGTTTTCTGCTACAGCGAAAGTACTTGTTCTAAAATTGATACTGGTAAAAAGGATAACTTCGTAACTTTTCATTAAATCTTTTTTCATATTTTTACTAGATAAAAAGATACATAAAATAGTAAAACCGAAACAATAAAAGAAATTAAATAAATCAGTTCCGATAAATTTACTTAAACATTTGTATTTTTTAAAAGCACATAGAATTTTTAAACCAAAACTTAGGTATTTACTCAATAGAAACATATTTTATGAAAGCACATATGTTATGAAAGCATACGCACAAGACGACAAACAAAATGCGCTGGATGAAGAAAACACTGGAGGGAAAATGTGCGAAATATTTATGACAGTTTCGTTAATGTATTAGTGGCGCCATCTGGAGGAATTGTAAGTTATTACATTGGGAGGATTTGAGCATTACTACTAGAGCCCCGATCCACATGCACTAAAAATCAATAAAATATGCATGAAAATATGCACTAAAAATATCTGAAATATGCATTAAAACTTAAAAAAATAAATATGCACTAATATTTTTTTTTACCTATCTGGAAAAAGTTATCCCATCTGAATTTAAAAGAATGACTGCCAATTAATATTTGAATTTTGGTCTTAAGGCGATAAATGTATATTAAAAAATAATTATTCACACAAAATCTTGAATTGATTTTATCGCAACCAATCCTAATTTGTTCTTCAGTGTTTTCTGTAGTTAGATATTGTCTTTTCTGATTTAATACAATTTCAAAAGCTGAAAATGTTCTTAAAATTACGAAAATAAATACCACTTTAAATACGGCCTAATAAGTATAGGGCTATATTTACTTTCGTTCTGTTAAATACATGTTCGAAGACTCATGGCCTCAACATTTCGAAAGTTTTTGATCTGATAAATTTAAGTTATCTTGTTTTCCTACAATATAATTGAATTTTTACTTGACTCTTTTTTTTTTCACCCACAAGTAATACAATAAATTTCTGTTTTTATTCACATTTTTCCATGATCAGAAAACAAACTCGTCATGGGTATCCTTTCGCTGATTTTTTGCTTCGGCCTTATTTATACATGAAAATTCAAATAACTATCTTTAAAAAATAGAGTTACAGTTTTGCGGCTAAAAAATATCAGTCTCTTAGTTTGTTTTGAATATTATTTTAAAATAAATGAAAACCCAAGAAGCAAATGAAAAAGCGTCCTAAGACGACTTTATTAAAATAAATAATTAAATTGTCATTATTAAGCATTTATATGCATCAGTACATCAAACGCAGCAAAAATATGCAATTCCATATGTGCATATGCACTTGCATATAACCTAAGCTCTAGTTATTACATTCTGTCCTCTAAAATTTGCAAAATGCCATACACAAGTAAATGAAATGAATAAAGCAATACACTTTACCTACTGTTAAGAAGTAAGCATAGTGATTATGGAAAAAAAGATTGTAAAATGTACATTTTTGGAAGTTAATAACTAATCTTATAAAGTATGCCAGCAAATTTTTTGGTTGTATGTTCATTCATCTGCACAAAAAGTAGTACGATTAAAAAAAATCATAAAAAGTCAATTTACTTGAACACTTTTATTGATCCCGGTTCTTTAAGTGAACATCTTAACAATTTATTGTTAGAACAATAGCTTATTATTATTCTTTTAATTATATTGCATTTGAGATAATTTCTATCGCTCAACATATATTTCTTAGATTGAGCAACCGAAGCGCATATGAGTGTAAATGTCAGCAAGGTGAAAGTTAATATAACATTGATTACTTTGAAATATTGCGGAAAAAATGTTATAAGAGAGGTCAGCTTAATAAGGGCAGGGATGGAAAATGACTTAAAATTAAGAGTTCTGGTGGTCAACGCCACTGAACGTATGGTTTAACTTTCTATGTCATATTGCAGACTCTAGGCAACGTACATTGTAAAAAAATCTTTGTTCGAAATTCTATATATATATATATATATATTACTTAACGTGGACCAGTTACGATTAAATTTTGCGGCACGATACGATACTGACATCATGCAAAAACCAAACTATGGCAACACGATATTTAAAAATTTGTTTAATGATTAGCATAAAAAAGTAACGTAATATTTGCATTTATTATATTAAATTACGGACTTCAACAAATTTATTTCTATTTCTTAAAAAGTATTTCCATTCATAACTCAATTTTTAATTACCGATTCCTTGAAGTGGCAACACCTTAGTTTGTTTATATCGAGCATCTTGCGATCTTTTCTTAAACCTTTCGAATTATTTTTTACGATTTTAAAATGGTCAATTTACGATCCTGCGGGAGATCAGCTAGTACATGATAATCTCCTAGACATCATTTATCCGGAGTCTGACGAAAAATTACAGAGACTTTTGAAAAAGAAACTACAAAGTCTTTAAAGAAGGCAATTGCTGAGAGTATAGAACAGAGAACATTCTGCAGTTTGATTTCAACAAATAATGTGCCGTAGTTGTGGCGCCATATGTGAGTACGCTAGATTAATATTTCTGGTGCACAGAGTCGAAGGCGAGTTCAGTTGAGCCCACAAAGCTGCCCTCGGAGTCGGGAAGGCTGGTTGAGAGGGCTAGCAGGCTCTTCAACATTTTGAGTTTACAAGTTGTAGTGATAAATTATAAATCTTGAATAAAAACAATAACATTTATAGTAGAATTCGTGAACTGTGCACATAATTATATGTTACCTTTATAAATGGTAATTTTTTCCCTTTCCCTTCACTAACCAGTGTATAAATTGACCACCTTTTTAACTTCCAAATTTTGTCAGAATTTCTTCGACTCATACACGAGTATGTGGTACCGCACTTTGTTTTCAAACATGTTAATTTTTTCATCCATGTTACATCTGCATTTATTTTCTTTTTTCTATTTAAAAAACCCGCTGTATAATTTTAAGTGATCGTGAGTAACTACACCCTTCGGAACTTATGCGGAGTTTACTGCATTTTTAAAAATCACTATATAAGTGCTTGTATTCATTAGTTTATTTTCATCATTGTTGTGAAATATATTTTTTTCTTCACGCTTTATTGTTTAAATTTTAAACATAAAATGTCCTTAATTTTAGAGAATCATTTTATTTGAAATAATTGTATATCTTGTTTGAAAGAGTGCATGATGCCTATTAAAAACACGATTTAACTTCTCAGTGTCACCTTATAGATAGCACCTAATCCCCGCTGACACCTGTGAGAAGCATTCATATCCCGTAAACACATGCTTCATAAACTTCAAACCACTGGCTAGAAAACCTGGAAGTGTACTTGGTGGCATCAAAATTTATTTTACCACCGTTTAGTGAGAGAAAAAAAAGGAAGAACTTTTTATATATTTTCCAAAAAGCTTTAGAGGAGCATTTAGGCTGAAAAGCTCAACAGGAAATTATATTACTATCGTCATTTCCCATTGAGACAATTTTCAACAAGCCTATCTGGGAAATATTGGGATATAACCCCCCCCCCCCCCCATTCATATTTACCTGCATTGGGAGCGGAAAACCCAGGTGCCTTAACTCCAATTGGCCGATGATTTGTATGTGAAATATGTGTCGGCCATTATGACCCGCGGGAATCTACGATAAGGGGGAGAACTGCCATGAATGAGCGCTCGGGCGCCAAGAGGCAGGGTTGTCGTAAACGATTTCGATCGCCAAGAGTATTTTTTTATCAGTTTTAGATGACCCCATAAACGTGCGTTTTATCGCAGATGAGATGTTTTTCATCGCCGATTGCACTTCAGATGTCGTATAATCGAAGCGTCGTGACGAATTTATTATTAGAAAGTCACGTCGTGCGAATGGACTGTTAAATGTCACTCAACAAGAGAGAGAATCTCAAGGAAGGCGTGAAGAACGTACTTAAATGCAAAATATGAGAACACTTAAATCGTAAATTTCCTTTTATTATAAATGCTCGCGTATCAAGTTGAGTACTAGTTGCTAATGTCTTACGTCCCTTCATAAAGATCGCTGACAAGCATATACAGTGAATTCCTCCTATAGCGAACTCTAATAAAGCAATTCCTGTCAATAGATCGTGTTCGAAATTAAACACTAAGGTAATATTTGTTGCACTATAATGCAGCTCTCATTCACAATTGAATCTTGCAAAGAGCTTGATAGCAAACACGTGTTTACTGCATCACTTATTTCTGGGTAAACGCGTTTCTAATTAAAAAATGGAGACAAGCTAAGTTTGATCATAAAATACTCTATTCCGAATTCCCCCTTAAAAGTTTTCAGTTAACCACAATTTGAAAAACATTGCGCTTCACATTAACGAATAGTCAGACGGTATTTTATTATCAGTGAAAATAATTGAATTATATTATTTTACAGGCTGATTTTCCCCCATATAATTATTTGATCGTTTGCGAGTCTAGGTGAGCCTTAAAGCTTTTCTTTTAGGAAAAAATATTCCAAACGTTCTATTTCACACAATTTAATGCAAAAATTAAGTAGGAATTAGACTAAAATAAAATGTATGTAAAATAAAATGTATGTGAAATAAGATGTATGGATTTTTCGAAGAGAGGATTTTCCTGTTGCCCCTTTTATTTCTAGAATTCGTAGGTTCTTTGTTATTTGAAGTGAGTGCGTTTATGAACAAAACAGTGTCAAGTATAAAACTAAATATACATTTCTTTATTAATTATAGAACTTAAAACAATCAACTAAATTTAGTCCCCGCCTTCTAACTAACATTCAAGAATATCTTTCTAACTTACTTCTACCTTGCCAAAAATACATCTAGCCTAAAACATACACTTTTGAGTCCAAAGTCATGATTTAATTGTCTGTAACACCCCTACGCACGTGTCAAAGCAATTTTTTGTTTTGCAAATGAATCTTTTGTTCACCAATGCCATTTTTAATAAAAAAATTTCATATGCGAGCACCCTGCCGACTTTTTGCGATCTTTTCTTAAAACTGATAAATTTTAACGCAAATTGATTAGTTTTTACAACACCATCGTAACTCATTTTTTACAATTTTTTCCGTTTTTTTAATATATATTAGATTTTGGCGATTTAAAGGAAATTATAGCGATTTTCACAAAATTTCAACACGTTTTCTCTAACTCTACAATATTTTATTGCCAACGAATGCCGTGTGCCAAGCTCTCAATTTCAGACAGAGACAGTAATGCTGTATGTTTTAGGCTTCAGTGTTTTATAACGAAAAAAACAGCAACAATCTAAATTAGCCTCAAAATCTTTTTCATACAGAAATCCACAAATGACATTAAGTTCTGATTTTTTTCTCAATTTGCAAGAACCGCCACATTCTCCAACCCCCCTATGTTCTTCGTTAATAGTCATGAAGAAAATAATGATAATGGTAAACAATTTTTTAACTCCTTTTTGGCTAAAACAAAAACAAAAAAAAGCGGGCACTGGCACTATAAACATTAATATGATCGACTCGCGTTACGAAGACCCAAATGCGCTATAGCGATTTTTAAAAGCGAACCGATTCACTTCTGTTTAAGATAATGTTATTTCTTATTCGATACAGCAATAGTGAAAGGGTAGGACTTTTGATATAACGGCTGGTTCAACAAGTTTCAAATAGGAAAATACTGAATCACCAACTCAGCAAATTCGAAATGCTGCATTTGTTTAGCACAGAGGAAAGAAGGAAAAGATAAGCTTCGCAAAAAGCATTAACAATCCCTATTTCAAAAGTGGAATATTCTTTCACCTGCCTCCCCCTTCTCAGTACCTCCCCCCCCCCCTTTCGGTTATGCACAAAATGTATTTTAGATTTGTATACGAAACTTTTATATACAGATATTTTTTCATTTTTTAATGTAAATTTTTGTTCACTGAATGATGTATATTTTACAGTGCCTGACATGATGTATTTTTTTTTTTACAAAATTTAAAGAGATTTTTCATCATATTTTATTGATTTTTTTTTATTTTTAATGTGTTTAAATGTAAAACTTTTAGCGGCTATTAAAAAAGTCACATAAACTATAGTACATTTAGTATGCCATTTGAAAGTATTGTTTTAGTCAAATTTAAAGAAAAAAGAATCATATGAAAATTATTGTCGACTTATTTG